>CM044307.1:12780000-22780000 GCA_024291935.2 Okapia johnstoni
CAGAGGACTGCTCCATCAATCCGTGTGAGGGAAAGCAGAGACACACAGGGAGGAGTTGGGTCGGCCTTGGAAAGATGGCAGTGGGGAACACGGGACCGTGGAGGTGGGTGTCATCGAGGAGGAAAGCTTTCCTCCCAGGGGTATCTATCCCATGGGTAGGAGGGATTCCTCTGCAGTCTGTCCTACGCTCTTCTCCAGCCCTAGTTCAACCCGGGGCATGTTTGTCCCTGCACACATCCCATACCCAACTCCTCCAGGACAAGGGAGGTTGAGTCCAGCTGCCATCCTTCAGGTGAGGCAGGCACAAGGGGTCCTAGTGAGAGAGTCAATTCCTAGGCAGGTTGATGAGAAGTCCGGGGTCCCCGAGGAGGAGAGAGGGGTCTGGGGTTTTCAAGGAGGAGGAAAGGACAAACTTTTTTTTTTCCTTTAAGCCTGGAACTGATGATTACACAACTCAGTTTAAACTCTGTACTAGGGAATATATAACAATGTATACTGCTTGAAGACAGTTTCTCCTTCCTGAAAACCCTCTGAGTAATCCTGATATCTTCAGTCAGTTTAGTTCAGTCAATCAGTCGTGTCCGACTCTTTGCGACCCCATGGACCACAGCACACTAGACCTCCCTTTCCATCACTAAGTTCCGGAGTTTACTCAAACTCATGTCCATTGAGTCAGTGATGCCATCCAACCACCTCATCCTCTGTCGTCCCCTTCTCCTCCCGCCCTCAATCTTTCCCAGCATCAGGGTCTTTTCACATGAGTCAGCTCTTCGCATCAGGTGGCCAAAGTATCGGAGTTTCAGCTTCAGTATCAGTCCTTCCAGTGAACACCCAGGACTGATCTCCTTTAGGGTGGACTGGTTGGATCTCCTTTAGGGTGGACTGGTTGGATCTCCTTGCAGTCCAAGGGACTCTCAAGAGTCTTCTCCAACACCACAGTTCAAAAGCATCAATTCTGCTTTTGAATTCAGCGCTCAGCCTGATACCTTAGAATGTATATTATGGGAGTGGTCTGGTAGGATCTTTCTATTGTTAAGTTCTAACCCTGTTATCCTAAAATGTAAATTGTGGGAGTGGGTCTGGTAAAATTTTCACAAACCTGAGACATTCTTTTGATTTACTGTAATAACTAGTTAAAAAAGGATATAGCTCCCTGCTCACACTAGCGAGGGGGGCACGCCCCCTCTGATGTCTGTGTCAGACGCTTTCTCTGTCTCTTTTCTTACTTTAATTAAACTCTGCTACACAAAAGCTCTGGAGTGATCACGGCTGGTCCCTGGTCCTGAAGCTAAATCTTCTTCAGAGATCGCGAATCCGACATTGTTCACCGTAAGCTATCACTAGACACAGGACAGCCACCAGCTCCCTGACCCCGGGCACTCATGGCTCTATCTCATCTGTGGAGTCAGTCCAAGACCACACCGCAGGCGCTGCCGAGTAGCCTCAGGAAACTGCCCAGTGAGCCCCCGGCAGCCTCCCAGGGCGGAGGAAGGCTCTCAAGAAGCCCGGGGGACAGGCTCCAAGGCAGCCTACGGGAGGCTTCTACCAGTGAGGGCAGGGGCTGGCCATGAGATGGAACACTGGGTACCAATGGGAGGGGAGGGGGAGGGAAAGGCCGATTCTTCTAGCAAAATAGCATCGGGGACAGAGAACCACATCTTGTATCAGAAAATCTGGCTAAAGACCCAACTCCACCATTTCAAGTCCCTCAGGACCTTGGTTCCTCACACACCAAAAGCATCCAGCACAACACAGAAACACTAGCTAATGTTTGCTGGCCACCTGCTCTGTGCCAGGCGTGGGCTCCATGCTCCATGTGCACTGATTCATTTCATCCCCACAGCAAGCCGAGGAGGTAAGGTACCGTTATTAACTCCATTGTACTAAAGAGGAACCTGAGGGACAGAGAAGATAGTTGCTCGTCCAAGGTCATGAAGTTGCTCAGTCGTGTCTGACTCTTTGGACTGCAGCCCACCAGGCTCCTCCGTCCATGGAATTTTCCAGGCAAAAGTACTGGAGTGGGTTGCCATTTCCTTCTCCAGGAGATCTTCCCAACCCAGGGACTCAACCGGGGTCTCCCGCATTGTAGGCAGATGCTTTATCGTCTGAACCACCAGGGAAGTCCCGGTCATGAGGCCAGTAAAGCCAACAGGCAGTTTCTGGCTCCTGCCCACCTCAAAGGCTCAATATAGGAGCTTGTCGGTCAGGTGAAAGCAGGACCCAGCTGGGGCGCCTTGTCCTCGTTCTCACAAAGTTCTCTGTGCGCCAGCAGAGGTCCTGCATGCAAACGTGCAGAAATGATAAGGGTCACCCTAGAGCTGGCCACTCACTCTTCAAGTCCCCTCCCCCGGCCCCGAGCCTGCACCCCGCCCGAGCTCCCCCCCGTCAAGCCCCTGCCCCAGTCTCTGTGCTGTCCCCACCTGGGGCTCCCCTCACCAGGACCCTCTCACTGGGGCAGAGAGCGCTCCGCCCTCACCTCCCCCGTCTTCTGCTTTTGCCTCCGCTGCTCCTCATGTCAGTAGGGCCTTCTCTCTGCCACCCCCACCAAGCTCGATAAATGAATGATGCTCCTGGGAGCAGGGCTTCTTTCTCTCCTTTCTGAACTTTTGCTGACACCCGAAACGTCACCCTCCACCCATCTGCAGGTGTGTGTGAAGCAATGGGGGTTGCGTTTTCCCATCTGAACCACAATGGTTCTTGTCTGCATTCTCACAGCCACTCGGGTCGGATGGTCCCTCAGAAACACTTGAGCACTTGTCCCTGGGTGTCATGAGGGGGTTACGAAACCAGGTCAAGTCTAGAAGTCCCACCCCACAGAAGCTCAACGGGGAAAAGACTGATAAAATGTGTTTCGGAGGACAGAAGCCAAATTCCAAGCCTTCAGCACCAGCACAAACACGGCCCCTTACAAAGGTACTTCTGTGCTCCGGCCTCTGACCTCATTTCCTTCCGTTTTTCGTTGAGTTTCAGAGTTGGAAAGAACATCATCTGATACAACTATGCTCCAGGACAACAGACGAAACTGGATCACTCACTGAAATGTATTATAAGGAGACTGGACTTGTCCATGTGTGTTCTGGGAGGGGGGAGGGATGTGTGTGTGTGTGTGTGTGTGTGTGTGTGTGTGTGTGTGTGTGTGCAACCAAAGATAACCGTACCAATGCAGCTGAAAATTCTCTTATCTCTTCCTGAGTCCCACTGTAATTCCTGCCCCCAAGCTCTCCAACCACCTCAAACCTCCAGCCTCACCTCCCCTACCTGTGAAAGATGACCTCATCTCCCATGTTACTAAGGAAATTCAGCTCCACTCCATCCCTTTGTTGAGTCCCTCTCCAAGCCCTCCTCTTTCAGGCTCACCTTATGAAAAGAACATCCAAAGACCTTTCGTAATGTAACCTCAGCCCTAGCTTTACACCTTGGCCCCGCTAGTCACCAGCCTAAACTCCCTCTACCAGTCAGCAAGACTATTCACCATGTGCTCCCTCCCTGTGTTTTATGCTTTCCACCACCTGCCTGCATCTTTGGTCCATTTCATTAACTGGTGACCCCCTCCTCCAACCTCCACCTCCCCCAACCCCACCCATCTTTGAGAACCTAGATGAGACACCATGGGCTTCAAAAAGCTTCCACCCACCCAAATGTAATCTCTCTCTCCCCCTCCCCATCTCTCCTCCCTCCCCACAGGACCAGGTATTACAGTGATGGGTATACCTCCTGATGATCCTAGACTAGGTGGGCCAGAAGGTTTTACCCATTTTGACTGTAGCTACAAACTTCCAGCTCTGTACCTTTTCCCCTAAATACCAGCTGCTTAGACAACAGACAGAATGGAAAGAAAAAAAAAAATGTATATATATATATATATATATATATATATATATATATATATAGGATAATGAAGGAAAAGGTGCTGAACCACAGAACTGAAGGCTGTTAGAGCCTACAGGGGCCTTAGAGAACGCCTACTCCACATGAAGAAGCTGTAAGGATGGGTTGGTGGTCAGCCCAAAGAACTCGGCCAGGTCCTCCAGCATAGAGACAAGAGCTCCTGAGACCCAGGGTAGTCAACAGTCTCGTAACTTAAGCTTGCGTCTGCCCCATTCAGGGTGCAGAGCTGTCAGCCCAGGCTCGCTCCACAGCAGGGACCATGCCCAAGAGTAGAAAGAACCAGAGTCTCATCCAGCCGTCAGGGCTCCCCTCCGTAAGGAAGCACCGAACGACTTCAACACCCCTCCCTGACGCTCAAGCTCAGGCGCCATCTGCTGGTCAAGGTCAGCACTGCGCCTGGACCCGCGGCCCCAAGGGCCGTCAGGAGACCAAGGCTGAGACCAACCCCAACCCTCTCCAGATCCAAGTCACTTTGCAGGCAGCAGCAATGACCCCACCTCCTAGAGCTGTGACTGCCGACTGCTCAACCTGTCGTGCAAGATGTAAGCCTAACATTCAAAATAAAAGGAAAAAAGTAAGCTTCTCCTAAGGCACAGACACATAAAAAAGTGATTCCTAAAGGGTTTCTGCCAAACAGAAGTTCTGCTACATAGGAGACAAAGCACTGCCCAGAAGATCAGAAGATCTGAGGTCTCATCCCGTACCTCACATGCCACTCCCTTAGCTACGTGGTCCCCCCACTAGCAGCACCCCACCTTCCGAAAGAGGCCAGTCCCTATGCCAGGAATGGGATCCCTTCACCTGCCCTCACCTCGACGCTGACAGCAGTGCCTGCTGTCCAGGGATGTGAACTGATCTGACATCAAACGTACATCACGGAGTCCAGAAGAGCTGCAACCTCGTCCTCACGCCCCACGCTGGGGACACCCCCTCAGGGCCAGCTCTATCCTCCAGGGACAGGGATCAGTCTGAGAGCACTAAGGGCTCTGCTCACGAGGCAGACACAGAGCCAGTCAGGGCAGGCTGGGGCACACCAGCCTCCAGCTCCTCTCTGGTCACCCCTCTCCTCTCCTCGATGTGAGATTTAGGGGCAGCCACGTGACTGGTCTTTGGGGGCTTCTCTGGTGGCTCAGTGGTCAAGAATCTGCCTGCCAATGCAGGAGACACGAGTTCCATCTCTGGGTCGGGAAGATCCCCCTGGAGAAGGAAAGGGCAACCCACTTACATCATCTTGCCTGGAAAATTTCACGGACAGATGAGCCTGGCGGGCTACATTCCATGGGGTCACAAAGAGCGACCGAGCGACTGAACACGTGTGCAGTCTTTGACCTCCAGGTGACCTCAGGGTCCACCCAAGGACTCAGACCCAGAAAGAAGACAGTGACGCACGGCAGACTCGGCTTCCTTTAACCGCTCCTGGAACCAGGGACAAAATGGAGGGTCCCAGGGTGGGCGTGGCGCTCAGGATTAGAGGAGCCAGCTCAAACGTCTGCCTCGGGGGGAGGACGGGGAGGGCTGCTCCCCAAGAAGCATCAGGGGAGGGGCTGGGAGAGGCAGGAAGGGCAGAGTGAGTGACTTTCCCCGCCCTGACTCCCCCACACCCGCCTACCCTGCTTCCCACATGGCCCCCTTTCCCCTCCCTCCGCCCACAGGCTGAGAAAGTGTGTCACCGGGAACAAATGCCATCTTCCAGGGAGGGAGGGAGAGGAACGGGTGAGGGAAGACTTTGACTGCGTGTCTGTGGGGGCCGGGGTAAGAACCCAGAGGTTTCTGAGCTTCCTAGCCAGGAGGGACGCCCCCTCCAAGCCACGACCTTGACATTAGTCTCTTCTCTCAGCAGGCTCGAGACCAGCTGTGGGGCAGGAGACACAGGCCACCACGCTCAGGACGGCTTGGCTGGGGGGGGGTTGCCTAGAGAAGGGGCCCTGAAGATGCAGGCGGCGTCTCCCATCCCTAGAAACCCTGCAGCTAGCTGGGCGGGTGGGCACACCATGACTGCTGACACCCCAAGCTTCCCATCTCACTCCACCCTGGCTTGGAGGAAAGCCGCTGCCCTGCTCTCGCCTCCCCCTCCAGCTCCAAGGGTTAAGCTGCTGCCTTCTCTCCCTGCCTCCGCCCCCACTGAACTGCCACGGTGCCCAGCAATGGTGCACTTCACACTGCTATTACAGTGACTTATTTAGTGTTAATTTGGGGGTGCATCTCAGTGCTATAGGAAGCAGGACGCCAACCGTCTTGGCAAGAAGCACAGGCGTGCGAGGGCTGAGCCATGCCGCTGCCGTCTCCTCTGCCTGCGGCCCCTCCGTCCTCACCCCGCTCTTCCCAGCCTGTGGCCTGCTCCTGACTCAGCCCTAAATCAGGTTTACTCTTCACTCGATCTTCCACCCACCCCCATCCCCTTGGAGGAGATGTTCCTCCATAGGAAGGAAGTCCACAGAGGTGTCTATGCTCAGAACCATTATATCAAATAAATTCTCGTGCTGCTGAGAAAGTTCTAGGATGCATAGCAGATTTCTCAACCTGGGGATCTGGCAAAAGGGACTGAGAACCCCCAGGGAATTTGACTTTGGAGGCCAGTGGGATTCGATTACAGAGCTTACACAGGACTAGGGAGACAGACTTGCGGAGGGGACAAACAAAACCTCGTGCACACCAGGACCCAGGAAAAAGGAGCCCTCCTGCATGATCCAGTCCCCACCCCCCTCCCAGAGAGTCAGATAATGAGGCCAGGCCAGGCCAGGCTGTCAGTGAGGAGTGGGACATCTCCGGAGGGATGCCAGGCACGTGATGCCAGCTCTACATTAAGGGACTGGCAGTCAGGGCCAGCTGCATGCAGATCAGCAGAAATGGAACAACTGGGCTTTATGAACTTCTGCCCCAACTCTCCGCCTGGCCCGCAGTGGCCTAAGGAAACTGTCACTTATCAGTCATTGGTTCATTAAACAAACACTGGCGCCCACGATACACCACGTGCTATTCTGGAACTGCAGACAGGAATAAAAGGATCACTGTGGTGTTCATCCCCAGACTTCACAATTTGCGGTGAAACCACCTAGACACAACTAACCAACCCACGAGAAGCACAGCGGAGGGAGCAAAGGTGTGAAGAGGGTCAGAGAAGACTTCGCAGGAGAGCTGGAATTTGGCCAGGAAGCCCAGCACCTAGCACAGTGC
The DNA here is from genome assembly GCA_024291935.2 of Okapia johnstoni. Taxonomy (NCBI): domain Eukaryota; kingdom Metazoa; phylum Chordata; class Mammalia; order Artiodactyla; family Giraffidae; genus Okapia; species Okapia johnstoni. Next base: position 12,787,063 of record CM044307.1, read on the forward strand.
CCAGCATTTGGTAGATAGACAGAGAGATGGGCCAGTGGCCTAGGAACACAAGGAATGACCTGACAGGGAAAGGGTAGGGTAAGGAGATTCCAGGCAGACAAAGACCATGGCAAGTTGCAAGTGGATGGGGTGGACCTTGAAAGCCCAGCTAAAGATTTTATTTGGGGAAATTGGGAAGTATCAGAGGTAATAAAATAATTTCAGGAAAGGCATCAGCTGATCTAGGCTTGACGTTTAAGATTATTTTGCTTAGAAAAATCCTAGAAGATCCAAAGGATTCTCTAAGAGAATTGCAGGGATTTCCCTGGTGGGCCAGGGGTTAAAACTCCATACTTCTAATGCAGAGGGTGTGGGTTTGATCCTTGGTCAGGGAACTAAGATCCCATATGCTGTGCTTCATAGACAAAAAAAAACATTTTTTTAATTAAAAAAGGGAAAAAAGAAATAAAAATAAATTTTTTTAAAAAGGAGAATTTCAAATGTAGTAATAGGTGAAGGGAGAAAAGCTTTACTGAATAGAATTCTCTTGGGTACCATGAAATTCTAGCACACAGTTTATAAGGCAGGGCCTGCTCTGTAGATTCCTGCAGATGGCTGCTCCCACCTCTCCCCCTCCCCAGAATCACGATGAGTGGATCAGGCAAACAAGGGTCCACACCACTGGGCCCAGTCTGGGTTCCACACATCCCGCAGGTCACTGGCATGAATCCAAAGTAGTGTGACCAGGGCTATGTAGAGAACAGCCCTCAGCCCCTTTGTCTGTGGCTCCAGGGGCAGAATGAAGATCAGGGAAGTTTGAAGAGGCAGGCATCAGCCCTTAGGAGGAAGCACTTATTACAATTAGAGATGATTGATAATAGAACAGACCATGGCAGGCAGCCTGTAAGAGAGTAAGCTTCCTGTCACTGGAGGTAATCAAGCAGAGGCCCAGAGATGTCCCGGAAGTCACTGCATTGAATGATTAGGACAGCTCACTGATAGAGCAGGGTGCTGGAATCACATCCTAACAGTCCCCTTGGACACTTTACCTGATCACTCTAAGCCGCCATCCCGCATTGACAAAATAGGCTTACTGACAGTACATGTCTCGTAGGTTTGCCATAAGGACTAAGTGAAATAATGTGTGGGAAACAACAGAGCTGTGAGCACACAATAAACCCTCAACAACTGAAAGCAATTATTAGACTGAAGCATATGAATTGTACTAGGTTACAGGTTGAAAGGCAATGCCAAAGAATGCTCAAACTACTGCACAATTGCACTCATCTCACACGCTAGTAAAGTAATGCTCAAAATTCTCCAAGCCAGGCTTCAGCAATACATGAACCGTGAACTTCCAGATGTTCAAGCTGGTTTTAGAAAAGGCAGAGGAACCAGAGATCAAATTGCCAACATCCGCTGGATCATCAAAAAAGGAAGAGAGTTCCAGAAAAACATCTATCTCTGCTTTATTGACTATGCTAAAGCCTTTGACTGTGTGGATCACAATAAACTGGAAAATTCTGAAAGAGATGGGAATACCAGACCACCTGACCTGTCTCTTGAGAAACCTGTATGCAGGTCAGGAAGCACCAGTTAGAACTGGACATGGAACAAAAAACTGGTTCCAAATAGGAAAAGGAGTACGTCAAGGCTGTATATTGTCACGCTGCTTATTTAATTATATGCAGAGTACATCACGAGAAACGCTGGGCTGGAGGAAGCACAAGCTGGAATCAAGTTTGCCAGGAGAAATATCAATAACCTTAGATATGCAGATGACACCACCCTTATGGCAGAAAGTGAAGAAGAACTAAAGAGCCTCTTGATGAAAGTGAAAGAGGAGAGTGAAAAAGTTGGCTTAGAGCTCAACATTCAGAAAACTAAGATCATGGCATCTGATCCCATCACTTCATGGGAAATAGATGGGGAAAGAGTGGAAACAGTGGCTGACTTTATTTTTCTGGGCTCCAAAATCACTGCAAATGGTGACTGCAGCCATGAAATTAAAAGACGCTTACTCCTTGGAAGGAAAGTTATGACCAACCTAGATAGCATATTAAAAAGCAGAGACATTACTTTGCCAACAAAGGTCCGTCTAGTCAAGGCTATGGTTTTTCCAGTGGTCATGTATGGATATGAGAGTTGGACTATAAAGAAAGCTGAGCACAGAAGAATTGATGCTTTCGAACTGTGGTGTTGGAGAAGACTCTTGAGAGTCCCTTGGACTGCAAGGAGATCCAACCAGTCCAACCTAAAGGAGATCAGTCCTGGGTGTTCATTGGAAGGACTGATGTTGAAGCTGAAACTCCAATACTTTGGCCACCTGATGCAAAGAGCTGACTCATTGGGAAAGACCCTGATGCTTGGAAAGATTGAGGGCAGGAGGACAAGGAGACAACAGAGGATGAGATGGCTGGATGGCATCATCGACTCAATAGACATGGGTTTGGGTGGACTCCGGGAGTTGATGATGGACAGAGAGGCCTGGCGTGCTGCAGTTCATGGGGTCGCAAACAGTCAGACACAACTGAGCGACTGAACTGAACTGAACTGGTTGAAAATAGTCTAAACATATCAACTATTTCATATGGTGCAAGTAATATTTTTTACTGAGGGCCACTCAGGTTCCTTCTAACCTCCGATTTCACACTGAAAGTTTCCATGCTCCCCACCTCTGTTGGATCCCCAGGACCTGGGCCCAAACTGAGAACACTGCAGGGTCTTTCTGGAAACACACTGCACAGGAGGGGACCGATCCCTCCTGGCGGAGGTGGGTACCTCTTTGCCCAGGTCCTCGCGGATGACCTGGCGGACTTCCTTCATGCTGCTCTGCGGGGCCTGGCTGTGTAGCACCTTCAGCGTGCTGGTGTACTCCTCCGGCAACAGGTAGTCCAGGGCCCCTAGGTGCTGGCCCACCTTGATGAACGTGCCCCGGTTGGCACAGCAGAGCTCACAGAGGCGCCTGGCAGAGCGGAGGTGCACCTGCAGGGAGACAGTCGGGGCCAGAGAGACATGAGTGCTCATTGCCCACTGGGCGCTCTTCTCTTTTCTTGCCTGCGCTGCTTGGACACCCTGATTCACCCCCCAGTGCACATGCACATGTACATGCACGTACACACACACACACCACCATTCAGCTTCAGTCTTTTGGTACACACGTACCAACAACATCATTCACCTTCAGTCTTCTGGTACCCAGACCAGTCAATTCCAACCTCCAGCTGCAGCCAGCCTCCTGACATGGCCCGACGTTTCTGATCGCCTTCCTTCAAAACTTACCTGGTCTGAGTCCCACTCCCACAGAAACAAGCATGTGTAAGGTTTTCAACCAGTTCTAATCCACATATGATTCATTCAAGGATACGCTAAGTTCACGCATTTGCCACCCACCCCTCAGCCATACTAATGATACTGTCTGTTTGTTTGGAGGTCTATAATTTTCAAAGATGTTGAAGGCATTATTTTTTTAATCCTTCCAGCAATTTAGGGAGGCAAGTACAGGTATCTTTAAGGACAAGAAACTCAGATGTTTTGATTATAAAGAAAAAGCTAATAAATGTCAAAGGAAGGTCTAGAAAGCACTTCAATCCTAGGGCTCTTTAACTCAGCAGACTTTAGCAGGGATCTCCTGTTAACTGGAAGAAAACTTCACAGCGGGGCATTAGGCACATAGGGTGGGTGGCAGAGCAGGCGGTGCAAGGCAGGCCAGCCTTAACTCCCAGCCTGAGGCCCACCTATCCCTCCAGAGTGGGAGGTGGCCCCCATCTGCCCCCAGGCTGCACATCCCTAGTCACCACCCCAACTCAGCTGAGGATCTTGGAATTTTGAGGGTCCTGCCTTCCAGGAGCTATAGGTCCTGAGCAGGATGGAGCCAGGGGCAAACACAGAAGACAAGGGAGCCCAGGGCTCTGTGGGAACCTGGTACACTCTTCCTCCCATAAGTCAACCAGGAGAGTGAATATTTATGATGGACTTACGCTCTCAAGTGCTACAAAGGATGCTGACATAATTAAGAGCATGTTGGAGGCAACAAACCAGGTGAAGAGTTAAATAACGGTAGGCAACAAAGATGGAAGAAACGTTCAAAGATTCTACATGATTAGTTGCCAAGTGAACCGCACAGAAAATTGTTACCTTAAGAATTAAAAAGAGAAAGCTGCATCCCCAAATACTCTGGTCCCAGCAGCCAGAGAGCCCACCTACCTGCTCCCTCTATTGCAAAGTGACACTCCAGACCCCAGGGACTCGGAGGCTGTCCTTAGACCCTGCCAATCCACCCTTCCTTGCCGTGCGTTGTGATACTGCACTGACCCTGTGTCATTTCTCCTTTGTCAGATGGGTCACTATTAGGCTTGGTCAACAGCAGGGTTTGGAGGTGGGGGGTGGGGGGGATGCTGCAAGACCAGCGTGGCACAAGGAGGCTCCTTTACCGTCCCCACTGGGCTGCTTCCAGCTCATCAGCCAGTGGGACAGGGGCTTGGGGGGGTACCCCTTCAGTGGTCCTCATGGACAGCCCACCCTCACTACCTAGTGGACCCCTTCTGTGGACCAACTCAGGCCCATACGCTCCAGCAAGTGCTCTGGCCATCCAACAGGCAGCTCCTACACACTAGTTGTAGGTCGTCTTCTCCTACAAACCTCTCTGCCACCGGACAGGCTGTGACCATGGCCCATAGCTCCTTGTCTCCAGGGCAGCCTGGCATCCCAGCCTTGGGGTCCCAGCCTTGGAGGCCTCCAGCCAAGTCTTCAGCTCTGTTCTGATTCACCACCCCGAGCATTAGAAGAAACAGGTACTTTATGCATTAACTACCTCTGTCCCCTTAGATTCTTCTTTTACTGCTTTTAGGAGTTAACTACCTTTTCCTAACTAATACGTTTTTACATTTAAATTACAAATATGAGGACGTCTCTGATGGTACAGTGGCTAAGACTCCAAGATCCCTATGCAAGGGACCCAGGTTCGATCCCTCGTCAAGGAACCTGATCCCATATACCTCAACTGAAAGATCCCACGTGCTGCAATTAAGACCCAGTGCAGCCAAATACATAACTATTGGGACTTCCCTGGGTGGTCCAGGGATTGGGATTCTGCCTTCCAATGCAGAGGAACACAGGTTCAGTCCCTGGTCAGGGGTCTAGATCCCACATGCTGTGTGGTGCAGCCAATAATTACATAAATAAAAATTTTAAATAAATAAATTTTTTTTAAAATAAAATAAATTACAGGTATGACTAGTCCCTGGCTGAATCAACCCCTGCAATTGAATTTGAATAGATTAGGATGAAAAAGGAGAGCATTTCAGGTCAAGAGACCAACACAACATGCATCTGTGTGTGTGTGTGTGTGTGTGTGTGTGTGTGTGTGTGTGTGTGTGTATAAGACTTGCTCCACCATTTTCTTTAGACTCGATTCACATCTGCATTTCTCTCGGCCGCTGGAAGGACTCAGAAAGCATTAGCCTCACGCCAACAAGGCCTCCGACCAGAGAGCAGAGCCAGGGCCCTGTTGCCTCCCGCCTGTGCCCTGAGCCAGTGCCAGGTAGGGTGTCTCCTGGCACAAAGTAATGGTCACCTTCACACTGTCTGGGCAATGCAGGGAGCCCTCTCTGGTCACACAAGCCCAGGAAGGCTGGTCTACCTCCAACTCACTGGTTACCTGGCACACCAGCCATTGGGAACAGAGACCACGTGTGTCCCCTGTAGACTCTGTGTACCCCAGGGCAAGCCATGCATGAGCCATAAATGCAGACTGACGATAACCGTGGGTCATACACACACAAAACTATCATCCATGAAACTGAATCAGCATCTACTGCAAATGGCACCCATATTTCAACTAGCATCTTAAATAAACACACACACACACACAGAGTCATATGGGGGTGAGGGACATTCCACTCACCAAAAAAATGTAACTGCTCTTTGAAGGTCAAAAGACACAAATGCTGAATATCAGAGCAGGCATTCTAATCTCCAGGGTCCCTTTTCAGCTCCAGCTCCTACAGTTCCACTGTCCCTTAAGATCAGAAGGCAGGTCTCATTCAGAATTTCAAGAAACTCCGGGCTTAGTGCAAAGTCCCTCTTTTAGCATTCACCTCCTGCTTGCTGGTGATTTGGGACGGAGGACTGCCCTTCTCCTGCTCACTGAGCATCTCTGCTTGTGGGATCTGTAATAATAAATCTTGTGATTCTATATCCTCCATGTGGATGTGTTTAAACTGCACCTTCAATCAAAACATCCCAGTGAGTTTCACTTCCCCAGTGGGAGCTTGGCTGCCGAGAGAGCAGTCTGTGGGCCCCATGTGGGTGGATTGTGCCCCACACTCAGCAGGTCATAATCTGCACATTAAGTGAATACACCAGCTCTGGCTTCTCAACACATGCTACTGCCCTAACACGGCGCACCCATTTGCTCACTGGCCCCGAGGCCTGCTCTTACCCAGCACCTGGTTTCATGAGCTGGTTGGATGTGTGTTACTGCAGAGCATCCTCATTGCAGAGTTCCCACATTCCTGGTTCCATTCCTGCCAAAACAGGGCAGGAACAGCTGGCACAATCTCTCTGCCCCTCTTCCAACTTCGTTTTCACTCCCAGCCCAGTAACTTGCCTTATGATGATCTCATTACCAATAACCTTGTTGTAATGAGCTTTAATCTGCCTCGTGTTAATTAAAAGCATTGTCATTAGCCAGCTTGGGTTGGGATTTGGGGGGAAGGGGGAGTGGACAGTGAATAGCTAATAAGATCAACTCAGTACTGATTAATTATTGATTGGGAGGGATGGAGCAAAGGCCCAAGGAGGGCAATCCTTTACTCATGCCTAAACCCGGAAGAGTAGGGAAGAAAGGTACCAAAGCCAGCCTGAATCAACAGGGCTCCCCCATCAGAACTGGGCAATTGGACAGTATCTCCAATGGGGTTTCGGGGTTTGAGTGTGAGACACAGATGAAAGAGACAGACACACATACAACCCCACACATCACGGGAAGAGACAGCACAAGAGAAGGTCACAGACAGACCCCAAAGCACACAAGCCCCTTGACAGATTCTTACGGTCAAAGACTCAACACCCAAAGGAAATGCACTGGCATGCAATGTTATCTCTGGGCAATGAGATTACAAGAGTACTTTTCTTTATAGGTCTCTCTGTATTTCTCAAATTTCCTAAAACTAATTTTTATCATATCAATAATGGAGGAAAATTTTTTTTAAATAATCTCTTCTTCAACATCTTCTGGAAATAGAAAAGTCCAGCTCCAAATTCTCTACCACAGAGACTGGACCAGTTTGGTGCAGAATCCAGCACTGTTTCCCCAATTTTGCAGGGTGCTATGATCCACATGTGTGTTTTTCATCATGAAAATGGAATTGCAACTCCCCCTTCATCCCCAAGAAATCAAGCCAGGATGGTCTCCAAAGTCTTTTTTCTGAATGTCACCCTTTGCTTTAAGCTTTTACTTAATCACCAAAGTAAAACTCATCATGTCTTGTGGGGGGAAAAAAAACAAGTTGCAGTTTATAACAGTTTTGAAGAAGCTTGACCACAGATTTAACCACCACTACCCCTTAGCAGTGTCCTCTGTCCCTCCTCTGACTGACTACCTGTCGGGTAAGTACTGGTTAAACTGCAACTCTAAACTTGAAGTTGCTGAAGCCATTATCTTGATGTCATCCTTAACATCTCTTTCCAAACGGGGACCAAAATTACCTTCCTCATCTGAAGTAATAAAAACTAGACATCAGGAAAGGAAGGAGAGTGATTCCTGAGAGATGCGAGACAAACACAGTGAACCTATGCTAAGTTGCTTCAGTCGTATCCGACTCTGTGTGACCCCAGAGACGGCAGCCCACCAGGCTCCGCTGTCCCTGGGATTCTCCAGGCAAGAACACTGGAGTGGGCTGCCATTTCCTTCTTTTTTGTGAACCTATAGTCGCCCCAATTTACAGCATTGAGGGCTTCCAGGCCACAGGGCAGGGAAAGGGGAGCCAGGCAGCACCCAGAAGACTTTGAGTTGAAGACACAGAGCTGAGAGTCCAGGAAGACCACAGCAGCTGGAGTTCACAGGACAGAGTGCTGGAGAGCAGAGAGCCACACAAAGAAAGGACCCTGAAGAGCTGCCTAGGGTCCGTCTCACGTATCTGGCTGAGTAACAGTCAGCACATACACACAAGAAAACTACATAAGCCAGAAAAATAACCACGAAAGACTAGGGTTAACAGTACCCCGCGTTCATATAAGTCCACTAGCCAGACTAGAAAAATCTTGTCATTCTTGAGGCATTTGTTATAATACCCAGAAGAGGGGAATATCCCAAACTAAACACCATTCCATTCCCAAGAAATAAATACTAAAAGACTTGAAAAAAATCAAACTGTTTCCAAGTAACTTAACTGTGTCCCAGAACAAAGCTCTAGAATATTTATAAAAACACAAATATATCTAGTACCCAAAAAGACAAAATTGCAATGTCTAGCACCTAATGAAAAATTTACCAGGTATTCAAAGAAACAGAAAAATGCAACACATTATGGGAAAGAAAAAAATCAATATCAAAACCAACTCAAAACTGAAACCTATATTAGTAAAAAAGGACAATTGTTATAACTGTGTTTCATATTTTCATATGTTCAAAATGTTAAGCAGAGGCATGGACAATATTAAAAAAAGAATGAGATCTCAATGAAACTTCTAGAGACTGTAATTTTTGATATGAAAAATACACCAGATGACACTTCCCTGGTGGTTTAGCGGTTAAGTCTCTGCACTTCCACTGCAGGGGGTGCAGGCTCCATCCCATATGCCTGGCAATACATCCCCCCCCAAAAAAATACACTGGGTAGGATAAATAGAAGATGAGACATGGTAGAAGAAAGGTTAGTGAACCTCAACTCCTAGTAACAGAAACTATTCAAAATGAAACCAAAAAAATACTTTTTTTAATGAAAAGAGCAGCAGTGATCTATGGGACAACTTCAAGCAATCTTATAAACATTGGAATGTTGGAATCCTCAAAAGAAAGGGCAGGGAGAGAATAGGGGGAAAATACTTAAAGAAATAATAACTGAAAATTTTTCAAATTTGATTTTTAAAAAGTTATAAACCAATAGATCCAAGAATCTCAATAAGCTCCAAGCATAAGAAAGAAAGAAAACTGCATAATGAAGTTGTCCAAAGTCAGTGATAAAGAGAAAATCCTGAAAGTATCCAGAGAAGAAAAGACACATCATAGAGAAAGGAACAAAGATAAGACTGACAGCAGATCTCTCACTGGCAACAATATAAGCAGAAGTTAGTGGAGCAACAGCTCTGAAAGCACTGAAAGAAAACCTAGAATCCTACACCCAGCAAAACATCTTTTAAAACCAAAGGTAAAATAAAAGCTCTTTAAGACATATAAAAGCTGACAGAATTCATCTCCCTACACTATAAGAAATTTTAAAAGATATCCTTCAGGCAGAAGGAAAATGATACCGGAAGTAAATACAGGTCTAAGGATACATAAAGGAACAGAGAGACCAGAAATAGAAACTTCATAGGTAAAGGTACAAGATTTCTTTTTTAGTACATAACGAGTAACAGTATAACATGAAGTTTATAGCATATGTAAAAGCAAAATGTATTACAATAGCGTAAAGGCTGGAAAGAAAGAAATTAGAGTATATTATTGTAAGATCTTTATGCTACTCTGTGAAGTAGTACAATGTCACTTGTATGCAGACTACGACAAGTTAAACATGTATGCTATAAACTGATGAATCACTAAAATAATAAAAAGAATTACAGTTCATAAGCCAACAAAGGAGACAAAAATGGAACCATGAAAAAAATTCAATCCAAAAGTAGGCATGAGAGAAAACAAATAAAGCATAAATAGGGCAAGTAGAAAACATGTAACGAGGTGAAAGATGTAAATCTAACCATATCAATAACCTCATCAAATATAAGTGGTCTAAACACCCAAATTAAAAGCCAGAGATTGTCAAATTGGATTAAAAAGAAAAGATTCAAGTATATGTTGTCTGCAAGAAACTGTCCTCTCAACATTAAGACACAAACAGGTTAAATGGAAAGGATGGAAAAGGATATACCACGCCAGCATCAACTAAAATAAAGCTGGAATGACTATGTACGTTACAAAGAAACTCCGACTCCAGATGCTGTCACAGCTGAAGGACATCACTTAAGAAAGAAATATTGCTCTTCCAGAAAATTAAAGATAGAACACCTCCTAATCCACTCTATGAAACCAACGTAATGCCAATATCAAAACCAGACAGAAAATACAAGGGGGAGAAAAAAGCTATATACCAATATTCATTGTAAACACAGATGCAAAAATTCTTGTTTTAATTTAAAGTGTTAGCTCCTTGAGTCCAATTTATAAAGAGGTTCTGTTCTCATTGCAACCTATCTTACGTGCACAATTTTGATTTGCCTCCTACAGGCAACATTGATTTTGATGGTTATCCACCTAATTTTCTCACTTTTTGTTTTCTTTTTATAATTAAGTACTGTATGAGAAAGTCCTTTCAAATTGTATAAATAGTTATTTCTTTACTGAAATTTCAATTTATTCATTTATTTATATCAGTATGGACTCATGGATTTCTAATTTTTTCAGTGGATCGTAATTCATTACTCTCATTGTTTAACAGCCTCATTGAGATATTTTGACACGATAAACTACACATATTTAAAATGTACAACCTGATATTTTTGACATATGCATACCCTTATGAATCCATCACCATAATCAAGCTAGTTAAACATATCCATCACCCCCAAAAGCTTTAATTTTCCTTGGTAATTCCAGTCCCTCCACATACCTCCCATCTCCAGAAAACCACTTATCTGCTTCCTATCAGTATAGCCTAGAATTTTGTAGAGTTTTATATAAGTGGAATTAAACTCTTTTTTACCTAGCCTTTTTCCCTCAACACAATTTTTCTGAGATCCATCATGTTGTTGCATGTATCAACAGTTTATTCTTTTCTTCTTACTGAGTAATATTCCATTGCATAAATATATTAACATCACAATTTCTTTATTTATTCATCAGCAGACATACATTTGGGTTGTTTACAGTTTTGAAGTACAAATAAAGCTGTTCTAAACCTTCATGTTCAAGTCTTTGTGCAGACATTCTTTCCTTTCTTATGCGCAAATACTTGGGAATGTAGTGGTCAAACTGTATGGCAGGAATATGCTTAACTTTTTAAGAAATTAAACTGCTTTCTAAAGTGGTTGTACCATTTTACATTCCCACCAACAGTGTATGCGAGTTCCTCCACACTCTCCCAATGCTTGGCATAATGTCTTTTTCATTTTACTCATTCTAACAGATGTGCAATTGTATTTCATTATGGTTTAAATTTGTACTTCCCTAAGACTAATGATGCTGAAAGTCTTTTAATGGGTTTATTTGCCACCTCTGTATCTTCTTTGCTGAAATGTCAATGTTTAGTCCATTTTTAATGAATTGTTTGTTTTCTTATTATTCAGTTATAGGCATTCTGTATATATTCCATATACAAGTACTTTATCAAATATATGATTTGCAAATATTTTCTCCCAGTCTGTGGCTTGTCTTTCTTTTCTCTTAACAATTTTCAAAAAATTTTTTTTTATTTTAATGAACTAAAATTTACCACTTTTTCCTTTATGGATCATGCTTTTGGTGTTGTTTCTAAGAAATCTTTGCATAACCCAAATTACAACTATTTCCCCTATGTTTCCTTCTAAAAGTGTTCAATTTTCAGGTTTTACATTTGGTTATGTGATCTATTTGGAATCCATTTTTCTACATGGTGTGACATACAGATCAAAGTTCAATTTTGCACATGAATATCTAACTGTTCCAGCACTGTTTGTTGAAAAGACAAACCTTCCTACACTGAATTGCCTTTTCACCATTGTAAAAAGTTCATTGTTCCTATTAAGTGTGGGTCTATTTCTGGATCTTCTAATATGTTCCATAGATCATTTTGTCTATCTTTACACCAAAACCACACTGTTTTGATTACTAGACTTTTATAGTAAGTCTTGAAATCAGATAGTTTTAGTCCTCAACTTTGTTCTCCTTTTCCAGTGTTATTTTCTAGAATTGACTCTAAAACCCTCTGCATTCTGATATAAACTTGAGAATCAGTCTGCCAATTTCTATTTTAAAAGCCTGCTGGGATTTTGATTGGGATAGTTATGAATCTAAGCTCCAGGAGTTGGTGATGGACAGGGAAGTCTGGTGTGCTGCAGCTCGTGGGGTCACAAAGAGTCGGACACGACCGAGCAAGAGAACTGAACTGAAATTTATTTGGGGAAAATAGACATCATAACAATATTGAGTCTTCCAACCCATGAACATGATTGCTGTTGTTCAGTTGCTAAGTGGTGTCTGACTCCTTGCAACCCCTTGAACGTGCACCATGCCAGAATTCCCTGTCCTATATCGTGAACATGATATATTTCTCTATTTATTTCTCTCTAATTTCTCTCAGCAATGTTTAGATTCATATACATCATTTCAGGAATTCTTCCTAAGTAAATAATCAAAGAAACAGGGAAAAACCCTTTGAACAGAGACATTCAGCACAGTGCCAATTATAATAGAAAAACATATATGTAAATAGATGCTGAAGCTGAAGCTCCAGTATTTTGGTCCCCTAATGCAAACAGCCGACTCACTGGAAAAGTCCCTGATGCTGGGAATGATTGAGGGCAGAAAGAGAAGAGGGTATCAGAGGATCAGATGGCTGTATGGCATCACCAATGCAATGGACATGAACTTGGGTAAACTTTAGGAAATGGTGAGGCACAGGGGGGCCTGGCATGCTGCATTCCATGGGGTCACAAAGAGTCGGACACCACTGGGCAACTGAACAACAACAACAAATAGATGCATCCTAAAAGTAGAAAAAGGGTTTATTATAGAACAGTCACACAGTTCAGGATTAACTAGCCATTTTAAAAGAAGATCATGAAGATTATCGTAACAACATGGAAAATGCTAAAGATAACAGGCAAATGACATAACAGGAAAGAGTTAGAGAGCATATCAAAATCATAATAAGTGTGAGTTGGTGAAATTATATTTTTTTCTTAAATCTGTAAATTTTTATCACTACTGCTTTAATAAATTTTTTCTATTTTTTAATTGATCTATAATTCACAAACCATAAATTTCACCATTTTAAAATACACAGTTCAGTGGTTTTTACTATATTCACTTAAGTAGTATAACTATTAATATCAGTTCAGTTCAGTTCAGTCGCTCAGTCGTGTCTGACTCTTTGCAACCCCATGAACCGCAGCACGCCAGGCCTCCCTGTCCATCACCAACTCTCGGAGTCCACCCAAACCCATGTCCATCGAGTTGGTGATGCCATCCAACCATCTCATCCTCTGTCATCCCCTTCTCCTCCTGCCCCCAATCCTTCCCAGCATCAGGGTCTTTTCCAATGAGTCAACTCTTCGCATGAGGTGGCCAAAGTATTGGAGTTTCAGCTTCAACATCAGTCCTTCCAATGAACACCCAGGATTGATCTCCTTTAGGATGGACTGGTTGGATCTTCTTGAAGTCCAAGGGACTCTCAAGAGTTTTCTCCAACACCACAGTTCAAAAGCATCAATTCTTCGGCTCTCAGCTTTTTTCACCATCCAACTCTCACATCCATACATGACTACTGGAAAAACCATAGCCTTGACTAGACGGACCTTTGTTGGCAGAGTAATGTCTCTGCTTTCAAATATGCTATCTAGGTTGGTCATGACTTTCCTTCCAAGGAGTAAGCGTCTTTTAATTTCATGGCTGCAATCACCATCTGCAGTGATTTTGGAGCCCCCAAAAATAAAGTCTGACACTGTTTCTACTGTTTCCCCATCTATTTCCCATGAAGTGATGGGATCAGATGCCATGATCTTAGTTTTCTGAACGTTGAGCTTTAAGCCAACTTTTTCACTCTCCTCTTTCACTTTCATCATCATCACTATCTAATTCTAGAACATATAAATTGTTTTATTTTTTTAAATCTTATTATATTTTAGTCGCACTTTATATAAATATCTATCTTGAGTCTTTGAAATAAAAGTCTGTCTTCATTCAATTTATCAGTACCTATTAATAGCTGATAAAGGTTGTGAGTGCCCAGTATGTATGAGTTTCCTATTTTATGTTTTACTAACACTCAACTTCAATGAATGATTTCATATTAAAATGAGAATCACACAAGATGCCAAATGACTTGTCAGCACAATGCAAGTACAAATAGGTCCCTGATTCATAATTTTCACATACTCTATAATCATTAGCTTCGGTTTCAATTGTTGATTCTCTATATCAGCATACGATATAAGCTGCTGGGAAACAACGTCTTGTTCATCACACACTCTGTAACAATGGTTGGTCCTCAGCAACCATCACATCCTTTACACTATTCACATCATCTCACCTGGTCCAGGTAAGAGCCTGAGGTAGGTATCATCATTCTCTACATTGCACAGGTGTGGGAACTTCCACTGCTCAAAGGAAGTTAAGGGCCTTGCTAGGGTTACTCAGCCAGCAAATGGGAGATCCATGGTTTGAGTCACAGTCTTCTGACTCCAAAACCCATTGCTTTCTGCTAGACTTTGCTCCTCCTCAAAACACACTGTTAGTTTTTCTTCATGAATGAGAAGGGAAAGGTCCAGGTGTCCAGTGCCTGCTATGGGCCCTCAAAGCTGCCCTCCCATATGTGATTTCCCACACCCGGCAGGTCTGGGGCCCCAGGAGTGATTCCGGTAAACCAGTTATTACCAAGATGGGGAACAAATCCATGAGTACCCAGGGGCCTGGAAAACACCAGTCACACAAACTGCAATCAGGGAGCCACTGGAAGCAGGACACAAAGGAGGCCCAGGAGGCATAACGGGTCTCACTGCAGACACTGGATAAGACCCCAGGACTGTACAGCCCCGGGAGGCAGGTCACGAAGGGGCAGGACACTGGCAGTGGTAGATAAAGGGACACAGCCTTCAACAGTAGTGAAAGCGCTAGTCACTCAGCCATGTCCCACTCTTCAAGACCCCACAGACTATATATAGCCCACCAGGCTCCTCTGTTCATGGAATTCTCCAGGCAAGAATACTAGAGTGGGTAGCCATTCCCTTCTCTGGGGGATCTTCCCAAACCAGGGATCAAATCCGGGTCTCCCACGTTGCAGGCAGATTCTTCACTGTCTGAGCCACCAGACGGTAATCCTCCCAAAGTCCCCACTGTCCTCAGTATGAAATCCACACTCCTAGCAGGCCCATCACAATGCGACCCAGGTGTCCTCCAGGCTCATCTCTTACCCTCTCACTCCCTCCCCCTCCCAAACCACAGGGATCAGTCCTGCACCAGCCCCTGCCCCCTGCCCACCCCACCCCAGCCTTTGCATAGGCAGCTTCACAACCTCACCACCCGTCTCTCTTTCTCACCTGTCAAAGCCCTTTTCAGCCTGGACCCTGGCCTCAGTCCCCTCACGTCTTCCTAGCCCCAGCCCGGCCCCTGCTCCCGTCCTCCCCGTCTCCTCTCCCAGATGCAGCTGCTGCCCACCAGCCCAGAACACAGGGCTTCATCTCCAGCGAGCCTCCCCACCCTCTGATTCTCCGAACCTCCCTTGGAAAAAAAAAAAAAACTAAGCTCCCAAGTGGGCTGCAGCTCTGGGCAAGACCACCTACTCTGGGGCCAGACCACGGAAAGCAAGAAGATCCACAGACTCGGCCAGGTTGCAGCCACGCTTGGCTGTGATCCGAGGTGAAAGGCCCAGAGCAACAGAGCTTCCGGATGTCACGGACGATGATGTGACCGTCCTCCAGTGGGGATGGCCCCCTTCCCAAAGCCCCCTCCCCTGCATTTCTCTGTAGGGAACGGACGGGCAGACCCTAAGAAGGGCTCTATTTGAGCATCCAGGGCAGAGGCTTTTCCTGCACAACCAAGGACTGGAATCACCAACGATTCACTCAACAGAAGCCACGCGCCCATCACAACACCCAGAGAGACACCCAACCACTGCGGCCCCCCACTTCCCTACACACTCCAAGGGGAGCAACCAAGTGCTGCTCCCATGAGGAACTGAGCAGGCTATCAAGAGGCGAAATTGAACAAGGCAGTGGGCAGACCATCATCCTAGAGGATGTCGCCCCAGACATCTGGGACACAGACTCCGCCTGGCTCTCAAGGCCTCCCTGGGTCCCCTCAAGGTCACCCAAAGGGACCACTGACAAGGGTCTGCATGGCTGGACAAATACATAAAGAGGACCCCAGCACAATTCTGGGTCTGGGCTCTGCCGGGGCCCTGCTTTCTAAGCCCACAGGACAGGCTGGCCTGAGGGGGAGGGGGCTGGCACAGCTGGGCACTGATGTCCAGTCTGCAAACTAGGTTGGCACTTGGGGGGCACCTACCGGCTCAGGGGAGCAGGGGTGGTCTGAGGAGACGCTGTCGTGATGTCCTGGTCAGAGGAGAGACCCAGGAAAATGGCCACTGAGGCCCCTTTGGCAGGTGGTCCTTAGGAAACCCCACCAGGTCCCCAGGGGTTTGTCGATGCTCCAAACCAAAACAAACTCCTGTGGAGTGTGAAGTGTGACACCCCAAACATGGACATTTATAGACCCAGCACCATCTCACACTTGGTTATTAGTACTGTGGGACTTTCTATCACCAAGGACAAATTCCAGGAGCACATCAAACACAGAAAATCCCAGGGCATTCAACAGGGAAGGAAGAGGAGCATATGTCTGAAGGGCAACTCCGTGGGAGACTGCAGAGCGAGCTGACCATGGGGAGGTTTGTGTCCGTATCCAGCAATAATCTAGATGGACGATGCAATGAACATTTTAATCCCATTACCAATGCTTATTAATACTCATTCTCTACCCTGTACTCAACCACTATGTATCAGTTGGAATTGACAGATGAAATGCATTTGCTTTCCCAGAGTTAAGCTTGTTTCTAAGCTGTCTTCTGACTCTAAAAATCTACAACTGTGTTACTGGGGTTGTAAAGACAAAACTTTAGCCCCATTCCAAATAGATTTTGTCCTAATGCTTCCATCTTCCTTCTGCAAGATGGACATTATGTTACACGTGGCCTGCTCCACTGTCTCCCCAACCTGCAATGGATGAACTGGACATGGCGGCCCTCTCTCTCCTCTGTCTCTCCAAGGGAGCCCAATAAAAAGGAGATCTAAGGCCAAAGCCACTGACATTTTAAGATGAAGGGGTGCAGGTTCCTTTGTGCTAAGCGTTGTGTTTCCAGAAAGTTCCACTTGAAATACAAATACTCCCTAGAGATGGTAACATGGGAAATTATTATCAGTCACTGACACCTTGGCATGAGTTTCTGCCTCTTTTTCCAGCTTCACCAACTAGTCGAGAGCCCAGTTCTGTGGGATGGGATAGATTCCAAACACAGGTTCTATTTCAGAGAAGGTCATCCTAAAAAGAAAGTTGTGGGAGGGGGCGTTTGGGGAGGGCAGCCACTAGTGGCTGAGAAAGCTTAATGAATAAAACATGCTACACAGCTGCCAAGGGTACTTGCATTTTAATAGGGAACAGTTTGGAGCCAAAAGAATTAATCTCTAATGGTGGAATTACAAGCATCAACAATGATCTAGGGAGGTATTAAGTAAAGGAAGTTGTTCCAGCACCCCTGAAATCCCAACAAATGAGCTGACGTGAGTGCGCAAGCCCTCAGCAAACAGCAAATATGCTGCAAATTTAAGGGATTAATAATATTATTACTGACAACTTCTGACTCTGCCTGCCAGTGACCAAGCCTGCCACTACAGAGACAAACCCGGATGCTCATGGGAGCCCAGGACATGCACTCTTTGGCCTGGAAAGCATCCATTTGGGAACTTAGTTGCCAGAAAAACTGAAGAGAACCCTTCCCTCCATCTGCCACTTAATCACACACACTGAGAAGATGCATAATTAATTTGTTCTCAACAGTTGCTCTGTGGCTGGAAGAGTGAGGGCATTTCTGGAATGGCAATTACAGGCACACACAAAAAAATGTCATGTAACAAGCCGAATAACATATCCATTCAGCTTGCTTCCCTTCCCTTCCCCATCAACCCTGTTCGGGCCATGGGCCTGGGTGTGCAAAAGGAGTTGGAAGGAACAAAAAACCAAATCCTGAAAGATACAGGGAGGGAAGACTGACTCTAACCTCAGAAAGGGGAAAAGGTGCAAAGTTCAGGTACAAGGTGAAGATCAATGAGCAGGGCATTTGAGGCACAACTAAACACACACAGGAATTCAATGAAGTTAAAGAATTCTGTTAATTTCATTCACTGTGATAATGGCATGAACACATACAAAAATGTCAGTTGTGAGAGATGCCCACTGAAATTACAGGTGAAATGCCCTGATTTTTATAATTTAAAAGTCTTCAGCAAAATAAATAAATGAAGGATTTATGGAAAACTATCTTAGATCTAGGTGCCGGGCACAGGGTTCACCATATTATTCTTTTTTTTAATACATCTGAAATTTTTCATATAGAGTTTTTGTTTGTGCTTTTAAGATTTAAGGCACATCCCTACCTGTTGTTCCTAACATTTCACTGTAGCCCAGGAGGCCGTGTGTTCTAGACCTGGGCCAGCCTTTCTTGTCTCATTGTGTACCACGTGCCCTGTCATCCACCCTAGTCCACCATGTCAGACTCCTTTTGGGTCCTGGAACAGCCATGCTCATTCCCATCTCAGGACTCAGGTTTGCAGCCTCCTTTTCCTAGGGCCAACTTCATGAGCATGTGACCAGTACTACAGTCAGACTGCACCCCACACTCAAAAGGGCTCCACACCATGGTTTAACATGAAAGACAGAATAACACCCCCCAACAAAGATGTCCACAACCTAGTCCCTAGAACCTGTGAATATGTTACCTTCCTTGGCAAAATAGGATTAAGGCTGCAGAAGAAATTGAGGTCCCTGATCAGCTGACCCTGAGACAGATTAGTTTAGATTATCCAGGTGGGTCTAGTGTAATCACAATAGTTCTCTTAAGTGGAAGAGCCGGGCACAAGAAGAGAACCAGAGGTGTGGCACCATGGGGACCCAGCCAGACATTGCTGGCTTTGAAGATGGAGAAAGAGTGCTTTGAGCCAAGGAACGCAGGTGGCCAATAAAAGCTAGAAAAGACAAGGCAGTGAACGTTCCCCCAGAGCTCCCAAAAGGAACACAGCCCTGCTGATGCTGACACGTTCATTTTAGTCCAGTGAGAACCATTTTAGACTTCCGACCTCCAGAATTGTCAAAGAGTAAATCTGTACTGTTACAGGGCCTTCCCTGATAGCTCAGTTAGTAGAGAATCCACCTGCAATGCAGGAGACCCTGGTTCGATTCCTGGGTAGGGAAGATCTGCTGGAGAAGGGATAGGCTACCACAATGTTTATAGTAATTGGTTACAGCAGCAATTAGGAAACTAATACAGCGTAGCTGTCTTGAAATTCTTAATTTTATCTTTGGATGTGGGTTTTACAAATAAAACTGAATGGGACAATGAAGCAAGCTCACACGCAAGGGTAGATGGAAGGCCATAATGCAATTAATAAAGTTGATGGAAGTTCACATGCAGCTCACACACAGTCCCACCTCCCCAGTGGGTTCTTGGCTACCCTTTCCTCACCCCAAGTCCAGTACCCTGGCTCCATCTGGCCTCCCTACATCCTCCCCAAAGTTACAGCTGCTCTCCTCTCAGCAAGGGAACCAGGTCATGTTGGTAGGGGAGGCATAGCTTCTTCCATTGCCCTTTGTGCCCACTGGGGGCCTTGGTATAGGCATAAGAAGGGTCAGGGTCACTTCATGCCCAGTTACATTCCTCTTCATCCCAGCAGTGAAAACACAAAATGAAATGGGAGGTGTCTGGCTTGGTTGATTGGGGCGAGTTGCAATGAGTTGCTTCACTCCTGCATGTATGTTGAAATAGTCATTTTCAGAATGCAAAATACAGTTGCTATTTTTTTGAGGGGAGTGATTTTTTGCAATTGGATGACTTAAGGTTACAAAGGACCATGTAATGTGGGTTACCCTTTAGTTTAACAGATGAGAATATAACATTTAAATATCTATTCGCCCATTTCCCCATATGTTTTTCTCCATGTTCACATTGAACTTGAGCTATGGAATGAATTTAAGAACCATGACTTGAATGAATTGTAAAAAGATACACAAGTTAAAATTTTTTAAAAAAGAAGGGTCAAGGTCATACATCTGTCAAGCAGTATCCCTCCACATCCTAGACCAGCATCACCAAGACAAGCTCAGCAGGTGACTCAGCAGGAACTTCTCACTCATGCCCAGTCCATGGCCTGAGCACCTCCCAGCACAGAGGCTGCGGCCTCTTGGGAGCTTCCCATCCACTGTGGGCTGGGGCAGCAGGGCTACGGGAAGGAAAGATTGACTCCCCACCCAGCCAGAGGCCTGCATGGTCATTGTGCACTGGGTCCTGCGAATTACATAACCTGCCCTGTCTCTTTCATATCCCCTCAGCTTTTCACGTGCTGGTTCTTTCAGTATTTCTCAGCTTCATCTGGAAAAAAACCCATGTCAGAGAGCGTTTTCTAAGCCCAGCTTCAGTCACTCTTTATCCCATGACCACATTTTATCTCTTTTAGAGCACTCAGCAAGAGCTGACATTATCTGGTTCACTTACCTCCTTGTGTCACTAAAAAGTATTCACCAAGCCCGTTTTATGCCAGGCACTGTTGTAAGTGCTGAGGGTACAACGGCAAGAAAAACAGACTGAGTCTCTGCCCCCCGGACCACGCACTCTAGTGAGTGTCATCAACTGCTAACTATCTGCTATCCCCTCAAGAGCAGACTGTTGTACACCTGGCACCTCACACAGTGCCTGGCACATAGTAAGTGCTCAAAAACATTTGTGCAGGGACGTCCCTGGAGGTCCAGTGGTTAAGGCCTCACCTTCCAATGCAGGGGCTGCAGGTTTGATCCCTGGCTGAGCTTCTCTGGTGGCTCAGATGGTAAAGAATCTGCCTGCCAATGCAGGAGACCAAGGTTCGATCCCTGGGATCAGGAAGATCCCCTGGAGAAGGGAGTGGTTACCCACTCCAGCATGGCCGCCTGAAGAATTCCATGGACAGAGAAGCCTGGTAGGTTACAGTACATGGAGTCACAAAGAGCTGGGCACAACTAAAGAGATTTTCACTTTCATACTTCTTCTTGGGAAGCTAAGATCCCACATCCCTTGCGGCCAAAAAACCAAAACATCAAACAGAAGCAATTTTGTAACAAAGTCAGTAAAGACTTTTAAGAATGTTCCACATCTCAAATTTTAAAAATTAAAAAAAAAAAACCCACACATTTGTTGCACAACCGACTGTATGAGTGATGAGTGGCCCAGGGACTTCGGGCTGTGACTGGGCACAGCATGGAGACAGCCTTCTTCATCCTAGAGAGGGTAGAGCGTAAAGACGTGTCCCAAGAGCAAGAAATTGGAGGGCAGGAGAGGCCTGCAGACAGACTGGGAGTGGAAGAAGGACAGTGTCCCATTCCCGAAGCATGTGGCCTTCAATCAGCCTCACATATGTCCCGCCATTATCTGTCAACAGTTTATTTGTATATTTAAGTGAAGTTATTCCGCTAATTGGACATATGTCTCATGGTTCTACAAGGAAAAGTCTATTAAAAAGTCTTGCTGTAACAGGCAAGAGCTTTGCGGGTAGTTTTATTCAGGAACAGGAAGGGAGTTGAGTGGATTTTAATTTGGTAGAGAATAGCTGCTCAGGGCCAAGACAGTGAGAAGCAGGAAATCAAGAGCAGGCTATTAGATTATTAGTGCTGTTAACAAGCGCCTCCATCACCCGTACAGCTGCAGAACGCCTTCCATCAACTTTATTAGCTGTGTTATGGCCTTCCATCTACCCCTGCTATTCCAGCGATCCCCATTTTGAAGAGACGTGGCCACTGAAGCAAGAAAAATGCATCTCGCCCAAGCCAGAGT
Source organism: Okapia johnstoni (assembly GCA_024291935.2). Taxonomy (NCBI): domain Eukaryota; kingdom Metazoa; phylum Chordata; class Mammalia; order Artiodactyla; family Giraffidae; genus Okapia; species Okapia johnstoni. The sequence continues at coordinate 12,809,025 of CM044307.1, forward strand.
GAGCGTGGCCTCGGCCCCTGAAGCCTCCCAAGCACATCAAGGTGCGAGAATTTCAGAGTCTGAGATGAACAGCCCAGAGGGTTTCAGGAGAAACGATGGAGGACTTGGAGGATGGGAGAGAGGCAGAGGGAAAAACCCTGGACTGTCAAACTCCCTGAAACAGCAAGTTCACCTACGCCTTGACTGCTGGCTGAGAGGAAGCCTGGAAGCTCATCCGGTACAGGAGAGAGCGCGGGGGAGTCGAGTGGTTAGAGACACAGGCTTGGGAGCCACACTGCTGGGGGATTAAATTCAAGACCCTACACTGGGGGCTTCCCTGATGGCCCGGTGGCTAAGAGTCTGTGCTGCCAATGCAAGGGGCCCGGGTTTGATTCCTGGTTGAGGAGCTAGATCCCGCACACCACAACTAAGGAGTCTGCATGCTACAACGAAAGATCCGGAATGCCACAGTGAAGACCTGGTGCAGCCAAAATAAATAACTTAAAAAACAAAAAAAGACCCTCTTAGGGGGTTGAATGGTGGTGCCCAAAAGATATGCCCACGTCCTAAGCCCCAGAGCCTGTGATTGTGACATTCAGTGGACAAAAGGGTCTTTGTAGGTGTAATGAAGTTCAGAATCTTGAAATGAGATCTTCCCGGGTTGCCCGGGTAGGCCCTAAGTCCAATGACAAGTGTCCTCAGAATAAAAAGGAAGACGGAGGCAGAGACTGGAGTGATGCAGCCACAGGAAGGCCTGGAGCCACCAGCAGCAGCAGCAGCAGGAAGGAGGTGTCCCTGGAGCCCCCAGGACTGGCCCTGTCTGCACCTTGTCCTCACAGTCCCAGCCTCCAGAACCGTAAAAGAATGAATTTCTGTTGGCCACCTTGTTTGAGGCCATTTGTCATGGCAATCACAGGAAACTAATATAGCTGCTTCCTAGCTGTGGGGCCTTGGACAAGTCACTTAATCTGTGCATCAGTCTGTCCATCTGTAAAGGAGGGATGATAACAACAGGATCCACCTCAGGGTCCTTTTGAAGTTATAACACAGAGAGAGCTCTTGGCACAATGCCTGTCCCGTGGTGTTCGGTCGATGTAAACACTTACTCTTAGCATCAGAAGCCACCTGGGGAACCCATTTTAAAAAATGGGTTCTCCAGGCCTCAGCCCAGAATCATCGAAAACAAATTCTAGACTATAAGGTCTAAGAGTCTGTACTCTCAAGCCTCCCCAGGTACCTTTGATCATCTGCCAGGTTAGGAACCATCTGTGAGCTGTCACATTCCCCGCTTCACAACAGTCTCTGCTGTTTCCAGGAAGCTGTCCTTCTGGATGCCGATTTCACAGCTGTACTAAACTACCCAGTCCAGCACTCAACTACCTTCATGGAAGAAGGTCCAGCTTTTGCCGAATCCCCCATCGAGTAGCTTCACCCCATTTCCCTGTTGAGGTAGAAACAGCCTGGTCAGACCAAAAGCACTCAGTCCAGGGTGAGAAAGGAAACTGCAGGGAGACTCTCAGTGGAAAAAGCAATCAGCAGTGAGAAGCCCAGCCACGGTTAGTCTGGGATGGACTCTGAGACGAAGAAAGAGGGGCTGAGGCTGGGGTTTCTCCAGCTCCTGCCCCATTGTTGTTGTTCAGCCGCTCAGCTGTGTCCAGCTCTTTATGAACCCATGGACTGCAGCACGCCAGGCTTCCCCATCCTTCACTATCTCCTGGAGTTTGCTCAAACTCATGTCCGTTGAGTCGGTGATGCTACCCAACCATCTCATCTTCTGTCGCCCCCTTCTCCTCTTGCCCTCAACCTTTCTCAGCATCAGGGTCTTTTCCAGTGAGTCACTCTTCCCATCAGGTGGCCAAAGTACTGGGGCTTCAGCTTCAGCATCAGTCCTTCCAATGATTATTCAGGGTTAATTTCCTCTAGGATTGACTGGTTTGATCTCCTCGTTGTCCAAGGGACTCCCAAGAGTCTTCACCAGCACCGCAGTTTGAAATCACCAGTTCTTCAGTTTGGTCACAGTGAAAGCACCCAGTCCAAGGTGAAAAAGGAAACTGCAGGGAGGTTTTCAGTGGAAAAAGCAATCACAGTGAGAAGCCCGGCTGTGGCTAATCTGGGATGGACTCTGATATGAGCAAAGACGGGCTGAAGTTGGGGTTTCTCCAGCTCCTGCCCCATCAGCACAACACCATCTCTGGGGAGCAGGGCCCTCTGCCCTCCGCCGGCTCCCCCACAGAACCAGGGGGCAGGGGCAGTTGGAGAGCAGCAGCAGGAAGCCAGCCCAGAGGATCAAGGCAGCCCGTGTAGGCAAGGGAGCTGCAGACTCTGTACACAAGGAATTGCTAACGGTGATAATCGTGCTGATCAGAGTGGAGAGATGCCTCATGCAGGCAATGGCCTCCCATCACCGGAAAGCCAAGGGCTTATTTTGTTTCATTTCAGCTGTGGCCTTTGGAAAGAGATCACTGCTTCTGAGCAGCAGGAACAAACACCATCCCATCAGGCAGCTTCAAGCCTGAAGCAGCCCTAACAGATAGACAGGGTGAGCTGGGGGGAGAGAAAAGCTAGAAAGAGAGTGGCCAAGCCCAGCAGGGGAAACACCGAGGCAACAGTGGGCGCAAGCCAGAGTTTGGCCCAGCATCTGCTACAGATGGTGCAGCCTGTGTTTTCCCAAGTGTGACCTGGTACCAGTGATGCTGTGCAAAAAAGTGGTACAAGAGGCTATTTGGGGTGGTACCCAGAACACCAGAAAAATAAATCTTATTTGCATATGCATTAGACCCACAGAAAGAAAGCTAGTCTATCAAATCTGTGATTTCACAGATATGTTTGCTTAGAACAAAACCAAATAAAGGAAAAAAGAGTCAATAAAATGAAAAAGGTCATACCAATACATGAATAGTGGGGTATAAAGAAGTGAGTGGGAATGATAACCAGTGAATTCAAGACAATGCTTGCTGCTGCTTATACAGAAGGGAGGCTGGAATCAGGGAAGAAGGACTTAGGAGTCTACAATTGTATGGGTAAGGTATCACTTTTGAAATTGAGCAGAGAGTGTAAGGGTGGTCACTAAATTATTTTATACCTTTTTTAGGTCCTATATTTCACTCGTTTTAAAAATATAAGAGGCATGCAGACATGGCAAAATGGGTACTGTATTTGGCCATGGTCCACAAGTCACTGAGAAGTTTAGGGCAACCAAGAAGACAACTTGGCATTTGCTTGGTCTGCCTGGGGACCACAGAACAGCCACGCAGTGGGCCCAATCTCCAGGGGAAGCACAAAGCATGCCACATTCTCCCCCAGGGTCCCCAATGATGGGAATGGACCCCCAAAAGGCCTGACAGCCTCCTGCTACAGAATTCTCTCTGAATCAGAAAGACGCTGGGGTCAGGGCCACTGCAGAAAGTCATGGAGGTTTGCAAGTACTCAGAAAGGTTTGCGTATGCAGAAAACTGAAAAGGAGGTGCTAGATTCAATAGCAGACTCTGGTCTCCCTACACCACAGGCCTGGTCCTCAGATGACCCAACCAGAGCAAATTAAATGCAGCTCATGCTCCTGCAGAAATTATCACAAACTCGGAGAAAGCCAGTCATCAAGACGGCAAGGATTCAATTTCCCTCCCGCTCTGTGCAGCACACTCTGAGGCAAAATATTCCATGATGACAAACGAAAGCAGCAAAAGGAGTCTGCAGGACAGAGTCCATGAAAACTCACTGAAAAGCATCCACGCCAGGTTGACAGACACCGAATGTGCCATGGAACAGTGGCACCATTAGAAAAGGCAACCGTGGAGGAGGCCATCCAGGCAGGTACCCGCAGCCCCAGCTGGGTTAGCAGCCCCTCCCATGCAGGGCTCCCTCCCCCAACCTCTTGGCTAGGAGCTAGCTGCTGTCCAGGGCCAGAGCTACAATGAAAACACATTGATCTTCTGCAACTGGAGATTTCACGCCTGCTCCCCCCACCAGGCTGCGGGCAACTGAAGGGCAAAGGTTGAGCCTTATTTCCCTTTATATCCTCTGAGCCTGAGCCTGAGCCTGAGCCTGAGCCTGACACAGAACCTGGCACACAGCAGGCTCGGTTAACGCCAGTTAAAATAACAGGTGGATGGAAGAATGGTGAAGGCATGCACTGGTTTGGCCAGGACAGTCCCAAGTTTCAGAGAATATTCCTAAAGAGCCAGATGCTGCTACAGTCCCCCTTGAAAAGCAAGAAGATCTTTAAAATGCTTATTGATTATCACACCCTCACTAAGCTGAGAATGTGAAGTGAAGTGAAAGTCGCTCAGTCATGTCTGACTCTTTGCAACCCCATGGACTATACAGCCCATGGAATTCTCCAGGCCAGAATACTGGAGTGGGTAGTCGTTACCTTCTCCAAAGCTGAGAATGTGGTTATCCTCAAAATCAGCAGTTGTTCAGCAGCTCAAGAGTTGAAACCCTTTCCCAAAGCCAAGAGCTAGTAGCATCTACTGATTCCTCTGGAGGGTCTACACTCCCCTCCGCTGGGGAATGCAAACTTCCCAATATTTGTTGAATTAATAGTTCTTTGATTGGTGGATTAAATAAGTAAAGGGATCCCAGGGAGAAAGCTCTATTGCCCTTCTCTCTCCTCCTCTGTTTCCCAAGCCCACCCCAGGCAGAGCCACAGCCTCGGGGCTCACACCGGGGGAGAAGCCGCACAGACATCTTTGGCTCTACATTTTATCCAACATGATGCTTTCCCCGAGGTCGCAAGTGGATAAAAAGGGAGACAATCAAGTATAAGGGCAAAGAACCTGGAACTGGGCAAGATCTGGATGTCCAAGCGCAAGTCCAGAATCTGCCCACACACCTGTGTGGTCCTGAAGAAATCACAGCCTGCCTCTGAGCCTCCAGTCCCACATCTGTACATTGGAGCCTTGAGCGGCCTGATGCTGAAGATGTCTTTCAATGGATCGAGTACAAATAGCCATCACCTTATCTGAGACACTTGTTCTGCTCCTCTGACCAATAACCAGTAGTCAGAAGTAGAGTCCATTTTCCCCCCAAATACCTCACCATATGCCGTAGTTATAAAGGTTGACAGAGTATGACTCCTCCCCCTAAAATGTAGAGTTCAGTAATGCTGAAACTGGTCATCCCATATTCCAGCCCAAAGCAGCCTGTGTCCCTAAACAAAGTCAGGTATAAAGGTTGGCAGGGTTTAATGGGCACCAAAGGGTCTTACAGCAAATTTACAGCTACCTCCCCTTTCGAGGGTAAGAGTGGCAGGTGAGCCTCCTGTCCCCACGTTTCAGGCAAGCACTTGGAGGGAGCCCCCCAGAGGTGTAAGGCTCCTGACCTCTCTCTCCCTTCTCTCACCCTCCCCATGGAAGGATCAATCATCAACCGGATTAGTGAGTCTGGCTCACCTCTTCCTCTCTCCTCCCTTTTGGGATCTGGAACTGGGTCCATCAGCCCCTCCCTGTCCTAAAAGGCAGGACCTCACTTGAGAGGCTTGTCCTGCCTCATCTATACCTGGGGAGGCAAGTCTATCAAATTCAGAGGTAAAGTCCACCTGCTCCAACCCAGCATTAATCCGTAATAAAGCTGACATTTCTGTTCTCCACTTGGCAGAGTCCTGCGTCTCCTTGGTTCTGCTTTTCAGGCCAAGAGGAAAAGAATATTTACATCACTACCTCCTAAGCTCAAATATTTATTAACAACTATAGTAATTAATATGATAGACACATACTGAGGACCTGAAGTATCCCAGGAAGCAAACCACAGGAGCCCAGTGACCAGCTCCGTAACAAGAAATTGAGTTCAGCTAAAAAGATTCTCAGTCACAAGAGCAATCAAGGTCCCCTCCCAATATTAGGACTCTGATCAGGAAGGAAAAGGCATATCTGATCCCTCTCACTCTCCTGCTCTTCCCACTCCAAACACACACACACACAGATCCAGTATGTGTCTCCAAGAATATATCAAGACTCATTAGGCCACAAGGAACAGAAAACCAAACTCAAACCATCTGAAATAAAAAGAGAATTTCCTGGCATAAGTAAATGAAAAGTCCAGTGGTCATCTAGCATCAGGCCCAGCTAGATCTCGAGATTCAAATGACACATCTCTCTACAATACTGATTCCATTCACAGATGGGCTTTCACCTCATGGTGGCAAGATGGCTGCCAGAAGCTCTAAACCAACATCTGATACTCTCAACTAATCCAGCAGAAAAGACAGTGTCCCCTGAGGGACACCCCTGAAAGTTCTAGAGCTGACTGATGCTCACTAACCAGAACTGGCTTAGATACCCATCCCGGAATCAGAGGAATGGACTACACTGACAGCCCAAGTCACATGTCCACCCTGAGCATGGGGTGAACCCCACTCAAACCTCATGGCATGTATATATGAGATAGGGGTGGTTCCCCAAAGGAAAATTTAGATGCTGCTCCCTAAAACAAGAATGATTCCTGCACTGCAAAATTAACATTTGTCCACTACACCCAGACCCCTTGGTCAGAATCAAGTCAGTGCCGCCTCCTCCAGCCCACTGTCTGGATGTCTGGACCAGCAGTGACTTCTTTGTGCTTTGCTGCTGCTGTTGTTTTAGTCGCTAAGTCCTGTCCCACTCTCTGGGACCCCATGGACTGTAGCCCACCAGGCTCCTCTGTCCATGGGATTTCCCCGGCAAGAATACTGGAGTGGGCTGCCATTTCCTTCTCCAGGGGATCTTCCCGACCCAGGGATCGAACCCCACGTCTCTTGCATGGGCAGACAGATTCTTTACCACTGAGCCACCAGAGAAGCTCTCTTTGTACTTTATGCACAAGCAAGTTCACACCCGCTGTCTCTGTTTACAAGCATTCGGGGCGTCAGGAGCCTGGTTCTCCAAGGTATCTGGGTCCCGTCCTGTGCCCTCACTGCCTAGCAAAGTGCCCCTGTGCCCTAGAAGACACTTCTCCACCCTGGTTCCCACCCACTCCTGACGCAGAGCTGAGTCACTGCGGTCCCCACCAGCTGAGCACCAACCTTGAAAGTGCTTCCCAAAGTCACTGCCAGCCATGCTCATCTGGTGCCCACACACTTCAGGACCTGAGGATGCTGGCTTGACAGGTGAGATAATTATGTCTTCCCCTTCACTCACTTCTCTACCAGTCTTGCAGACCAGAACAGATAAGTGTTCCAATGGAAGAAAACACTCCTGCGGTATTTAGTTGTGCTCTTTCGTGCCACTCGGCTCCCCCTTCCCAGGTACACCTCCCGGGGTCCAGCCTGCACCCTGTTATCCAGTGCCAGCCACCACATGCTGCTGATCTCTTGTCAACTGCCAGGCTGAGCATCCCTTATTGCATCCCCCCAGCTTCTCCTTGACCTGAAGCCTCAATGCTTTCCAGATGACTTACACCCGAAGGCAACTGTCTTCAGGACACCCGTTGCCCTGCCCGCTCTGCAGATTCCCCAAGGCAGAGGGCTTGCGCCTGTTCCCATGGCCTAGACTTCTCTGTAGAATGTGGCTCTGGTGGGTTCCAAGGCCTATAGCACTGTTTAGTTGGAGAAAACAGGGTAAGGGAAAGCAGGTGGCATTGAGTCTCAGAGACAAGGACTTCGAGATCTTCCAATAAAAGCTAACATTTCATTCATTCATTTGTTCGTTCAACAAACCTTTATTTAGGACCTGCTGTGTCCTGGATACTGTAATAGGTGCCGCAGATGTGAAGATACACAACATAGACCAAGTCTCTGTCCTCACGGAACATACCTTCTAGTAGACATCTAATTTATTTTTGATAACCTGTTTTATATTTACATTTACAAAAAACTGGCTCAGACACTGTCCATATAATCCTCAGTAAGTGGCACAGCCATCTGTAGCCCACAGACAAGGAACACTGCACTCCAAAAGGTTGAATGACCTTCTTAAAGCACAACCTCAGATCTTCTGACTACAAACCTTACTCCTTCTGGGGCGTCTCCCAAGGCAGGGAGCTAGCAGGTTACAGCCTGGCATTGAAACAGATGCTAACTCAATTTCAGGCCTCGTGGATAGAAGTAGAAGCTGCAAAAAAAAGATCAGTCCCTGATCTAAAGGAATTTATGGTCTAAACAGAAAGACACATAACCACCTATCGTGTATGGCAGAAACAAAGATAGAGTGATTAAATCCAAATAGGAAGCTATCTCTATAAAGATATCCAGGAAGCAACGATTACCTCCAGGCAGGAAAACTGGGTACCTGAGAAACAGGGAGAGGAGGATCATTTTGCATGTTCAAATATTATATATTTTGAATTGTGTGCCACTGAATTTACTTCCCATTTAATGACACTTTGAGGATGCAATCAGCCAAATCCTGAATGTGGGAAATTTCACAGGATAAATGATCTGGCTTCTTCAACAAGCAAATAGCTTCTCAGAAAAGGAGAGAGGGAAAATATTACAGACTTGAAAAGATATAGAAAACATCAATCAAACATAATATATGCTCTTTGGGTGGATACAGGTTTGAATCAACTTGAAAAAGAAATTTTGGAGAACAATGAGGAAGACTTGAATGTGGACTAGCTCTTAGAGGTATTAAGAAATTTTCATCAATTTTGTTAGGTATGATGAAAGCTGAGCACCAATGAATCAATGCTTTTGAACTGTGGTGTTAGAGAAGATTCTTGAAAGTCCCTTGGACAACAAGGAGATCCAACCAGTCCATCCTAAAGGAAATCGCTCCTGAATATTCATTGCAAGGACTGATGCTGAAGCTGAAACTCCAATACTCTGGCCACCTGATGCGAAGAGCTGACTCATTGGAAAAGATTCTGGTGCTGGGAAAGATTGAAGGTGGAAGGAGAAGGGGACGACCGAGGATGAGATGGTTGGATGGCATCACCAACTCAATGGACATGAGTTCAAGTAGCCTCCAGGAGTTGGTGATGGACAGGGAGGCCTGGCATGCTGCAGTCCGTGGGGTCGCAAAGAGTTGGACACGACTGAGTGACTGAATGATCATGGTCCTGTAGTTAAGGTGTTTTTTAAGGTCCTTATCTATTACAGATAGATACTGAAGTTTTTACAAATAATATGATGCTGGAGATTTGTTTTTAAGTATCTCAGCAAAAAATAGTAACAAATGAATGAAGTTAAATGAAGGAATGAATAAAGGGGACAGTAGATAAAACAAGACTGGCAAAATGCTGGACAATTTCTGAAGCTGGATTAACAGTTCCATAGGGGTTCATACTACTTTACCCTTGTGGATGGTTGAAATTATCATAATGAAAAGTTTAAATAAAAATTTTAAAGGTAATTATTCCAGCTGGCTAGGATGACTGGGGAGGAAAGCATCACAGAGGCAAGGTGTCTGCGCTGAGTCCTGAAGGATGACGAGGAATTTTCTGAGGGGCAGAGGGCCTTCCAGGCTGAGCAAAGATACACAGATCTATCACACACCTCTTTCTGTCTATCACATACCTCTCTCTGGAAGAACTGAAGATATCTATCGTGTTCAGTCATTCAGTCATATCTGACTCTGAAACTCTCTAGACTCTAATCCACTAGGCTCCTCTGTCCATGGGATTCTCCAGGCAAGAATACTGGACTGGGTTGCCATTTCCTCCTCCAGGAGATCTTCCCACCCAGGGATCAGACCTGCATCTCTTATGTCTCCTGCATTGGGGGGAGGATTCTTTACCACTGTGCCACGCCCAGGTATCCAAAGATATCTATACTTGACCCCAAACTCAACTTACATCCCACACAAGTGCCCTCTTGCTTAATCCCCCCAACTCTCTGGGACATGTAGGCAGAGCACCAAAATCAACCACCATCTCCCAAATGAGAACGGAGTGTGTGGTCAACAGCGCCACTCAGAGGCCGAGAGCAGGGGTAGCCTTCAGAGGACAGGAAAGCAATTAACCTCTTTCCATTGGGTTTTGCCTGACAAGGCAGTTTGGAAGCCAGCTGAGTTATCAGAGACAGCCTGCCTTCTGCCCTCCTGAGTCATTGCAGACACTTGCGCTCCCCGGGAACACACACTAGCTTCCCCAACAGCACCTTTTAGATTTATAACCTTGGAACCAGGGAGTCCAGCCTCATGGCAGCCTGGCAGCCCAGCCCCTGGACGTTAAAACAGCTCCCCTCCTTCCTCCCATGCCACCTGCCTCAATCCCCACCCGGTCCCCTGCCCACCTCCAGCTGCACACCAGAAGCTTGCTGGCTTTGCTATCACCTCTGGACTTATCTGGCCCGGCTCAGATGGGTCCCATAGTTCCTTACCTTGGATCGAAGCTGCAAGTATTCCTCTGAGCCATAGGGGACACTCCTCAGGGATGTAAGATAGTCATAACTGATCACAGCTGTCTGTGAACCAAGAAAGAGGAAGACTTAGCACCAGACATCAAATATTACTCCGCTATCCAAGGCCCGCATCTACAGGCCCCTGATACAGGTGGCATATCCAGAGAAGCAATCCCATCTCTTAGAGGCCCTGCCCCCAGATTCTGGTCTGGCTGGTTTCTCCCTGTCAGTCAAAGCTCTGCACAAATACCACCCCTGCAGAGACCCTCAATCTAAAGAGACCCCCACCCACAAAGAACTCCCAAATATTTATCATAACAAACTACCATCCAAGGTTACCTTGCTGATTTGTTTCCTTGTATATGGACAGTCTCCACTTCACTAGAAATTAAGCTCTATAAGCACAAGGGCATGTCCTTCCTATTCATCATCGTATCCCCTGCATCGTTCACAGAGGCAAGTGCAAAGGTGAGTGCTCAACAAATACTAGTTAGAGGAATGCTGTTGGATAAACTTTTCCCATCTCTCCGTATCACAAATAAACACCATTTCATATTTATCTTTGCTCTAATAGCATAAGTTTTAATTCTAGGTCCCTTGGTCACAACTCCAGAAGAGGTTCCCTTATGTTTGATGAGTCAGAAAGTTACAGGCTCCCAGGAATTTCAGGTACAGAGGAGCCTTGAGGGTTGCTGAGCCCAAAACTTCCCTTTTAGAATTCAGCAACTGCAGCCCTTAGAAATTAAGGGGCTTAACAAGGCTGGTATTGAGAAGAGTCCATTCCTTTGTCTATACTCCCAAAGTTTCATTCCATTCCATACACACTTACTGAATACCAACCACTAGCAAGACCTGGCCTGAGTGGTCCACAAGGATAATTAAGACCAGAGCCCTGCATTATGCTCAGTGAAGTAAGTCAGACAGAGAAAGACAAATACTGAATGATATCACTTAAATGAGGAATCTAAAAAATACAACAAGCTAGGGAATATAAAAAAGAAGGAGACTCACAGATATAGAGAACAAACTCAGTGGTGTGGTCACTCACCTAGAGCCAGACATACTGGAGTGTGAAATCAAGTGGGCTTTAGGAAGCATTACTATGAACAAAGCTAGTGGAGGGGATGGAATTCCAAATCAGCTATTTCAAATCCTAAAAGATGATGCTGTGAAAGTGCTCCACTCAATATGCCAGAAAATTTGGAAAACTCAGCAGTGGCCACAGGACTGGAAAAGCTCAGTTTTTATTTCACTTCCAAAGAAGAGCAATGCTAAAGAATTGTTCACACTACCGTACAATTGCTCTCATTTCACATACTCACACAGTAATCCTCAAAATCTTTCAAGCTAGACTTTAGCAGTACACGAACGGAGAACTTCCAGATATACAAGCTGGATTTAGAAACAGTAGAGGAACCAGAGGTCAAATTGCCAACATCCATAGGATCATAGAGAAAGCAGAGTTACTGCATATTCCAGTTTACCTAAGGGAGCAGGCCCCATGTCTGAGCCAGGCTGGGGAGAAGACAGGATAACGCTGAGTATTAAAAGAAACGATTAGACAAGAGCCCAGAGAGATGGTGCTTCAGAGTATATATGGACACCAAGGGGAGGAATGCATGAGCTCATCCTGCAGAAGACCGAGGAGAGAAGGAGTGAAGCATGTGGCCACCTGCTGACCATGGAGCAATTACACAGCGCTGTCTGGAGGAGCCGCCTTCAACAGAGCTACAGAGGGCACCATCACACCAAAACGATGTCCCTGAGCTGCTGGAGAAAACCTCCAACAGTCAAATATTCAGCTCAGCTACTGTTAGGCTGGGGCTTGGGGCACATCTCCAAAGTTCCTCCAGGCTCAAATACTCTGAGTGTGAGCCCTGCATCCATCATGAACCGTTCCCAGGAGCTCACTGGAGGCAGATCAAGTTTTCGGCCAGGATTTAATCAAAGCTGCAAACGCCTCTTTCCCTGTGTGTTTGCTGAGGAGACTGCCTGATGAGTCGGTCCCTAAAACAAGATATGGAAGGTTCTGTAGAGGTAACGTTTTCAGACAGAGACCCCAGGCAATCCCACTCTATGTTTAACTTCAGGATGGCAGAGGTTGAACGAACAGGGACGCGGGAGGGTGCACCTCCTCGACAGTGCAACTGTGTAGTGGGAGCTTCACACAGGTCACGGGACACGCGTATCGCCACATACGTGTGACTGGCGTGTCCATCAGCTGTATGCATGAACATCTGCAAGCAGTGCTGCAGTTCCTCCGCCCCTCCCAAAAGGAGAAGAACCTACCGTGGCCACTGCTCGGCCCACCCTGACAGCACCAAAGTCGTTGGGGTCCAAGTACTTGTTGCTATAGAGGCAGATGCCAGAGGCAGCAAGAGCCATGCTGGTCCACGAGGCGAGCTTGAGAGCCCTTCTGGCCATGTCCCCACGCCCTGCAGCGGGAAAACAGAGAAAGGGGAGCGGTTAAAGAGTTTCACATAGAGCCAAATTCAAATCCGGGCTCTGCCACTTAATAGACTGTACGATTTTGGGGTCATTTTCTCAACTTCACTGCATCCACATTGCCTCATTTGTGAAACGTGATGATACCTACCTCAAGAGTTGCTGGCGAAGCACTTCCCTGGTCATTCAGTGGTTAAGAATCTGCTTGCCAATGCAGGGAACAAGGGTTCGATCCCCAGTCCCGGAAGATGCCACATTCCGAGGGGCAACTAAAGCCCGTGCGCCACGACTACCAAGCCTGTGATCTAGAGCCCCAACTACTGAGCCCACACACCACAACAAGAGAAAGCTCACACACAGCAATGAAGACCTAGTGCAGCCAAAAAAGTATAAACTAAAAACTAAATTTCAAAAAAATATAGTTGTTGGGATAAAATGAGATCACGTGTATGAAATGCTGAGCACAGTATTCAGCACAAGTCAATGCTCAAAGCCGTTCTTCCTTTCACAGTACCAGGCACTGTGCTAGGCACTAGGCAAAGAGCCAAGAAAACAAAGTTCTTACACTCTAGAGGAGATGACAGATCAAAAGGTTATGTATTAGAAGAGAAGCAGGTAATCAGTGCTGAAAAGAAAATCAAAGCGGATAAGAGAAAGGATGACGAATATGTAGTCAAGGATGCTGCTTTAGATAAGAGGCCAGAGCAGGGTGACTTCTGGTACCTGAAAACTATTATTATACCACTAAGCACGCACAGGCATCGTCAGCCCTCTAGGCCCAGGTTGGAAGGGGCCACCGCCAAAACGGCAGTTGCTCAGTAGCAGCCAGGTAAGCCCTCCACATCTGATTGATTTTCAAACTATTTCTTTTGGATAGAATATAGATAGCCCCTTTTCTAGACTGTAAGCTCCTTGAAAGCCAACACCATGGCTGTTACTACTTCGTCTACTCCCAGTCCCGTAGGCTGCTTTACAGTTGGGGGCTCAAGGTCCCCCTGCAGATATGCTCTGTTTAACCAAACTCACAGTTCCGCTCAGCTGAACCAAGTGGGCTCCGAGCCCCCTGATACCTTTCCCCACCCTACTGGTACCGCTCAGTCCACCAGGTGGCTGCACAGTCTTTGAGGCCACTGTACCCAGTGGGCAGCTTCCCCTTCAATTCTGAGGAATACTACATCTAACACCCTTGACCACAGCTGCGGCTGCCAGTGGAGAAGACCCACCCAGCAGAAGTGCCACCACCAAGCCACCTGCAGGTACAAGCCCTGAACAGACTTGCAGAGAGAAATTTCCTTGCAGCAGGAAAATTTAGGTCATCACCCTGTTTGTTTCTGCTCTGGACTCCGTCTATGACCATCCCCTCCAGGATCTGTGCCTCTGATTCCCCTCCATATGGAGACAATTGCTGTAAATAGCCTTGTCTCCACTTTCTTTAAAGTCAGTTTTGACTCATGCCTCATAATACAGTCACAGATTTTTTTAAAGTATCCACAGGGACAGCTTTTTCCATTCTTTTACTTTCAACTTACACTTTAAACTGTCTCTCTAAATAGTATATAGTGGATTTTGTCTGTTTACATTTAATATAGTCACTTATGTATTCTGATTTAATTTTACTATCTTCTGTGCTATTTTCCTACCTGTTCTGTGTCTTTTTCTCTCCTTTCTTTACTTTTCTGGACCCAGTTCTTTTTATAATCTCATTGTTTTTCCCTCTGCAGTCTTCTTTTCCTAGCCAACAGTTCTAAAGTGTGGTTAGAAGAACACTTGCAAAAAATATCAATCTGGGTGCCATTTCAAAAATGCAGATTTCTGCTAGACTCGCAGACCCAGAAAACAAACTTATGATTACCAAAAGGGGAAAGGGTTGGGAAGGGCTAAATTGGGAATTTGAGATTAACAGAGACACACTACTATGTATAAAATAAACAACACGATCTACTGCATAGCACAAGGGACTATACTCAATATCTTATAATAACGTATAATGGAAAAAGAATCTGAAAAACAAAAATATGTTTAAATAAATCACTTTGTTATACACCTGAAACACTGTAAATCAACTATATTTCAATAAAAATTAATAATGATAATGATGTAAACAGTAAAAAAAAAAAAAAATGAAGATTTCTGAAGTCCACCCCTTGGCCTGCTGAATCATCAACACTGGGGGTAGGACTTGGGAATCTGCATTTCAGTGGGAAACATAATGAGCTATTCTTCACAAAGTTTGAGAACCATTCTTGTTAATATTTCATTTTTAATAGAGACTTCATGTATTCAAATTCATCAGTGAAAACATGCCCCCAAAACAAGCCTTCCAAGTTTATCCTACCCATTCACACCCCAGATGACTGCATTCACCCCAGGAGGATGACTGCAAGCAATTATTTTTAAAGAGATAATTTAAGAAACTCATTTCTTTCACTAAACGCAAACGCTCTGGCCCGACTCCTGGGATCAGTTCCTAACTCTGCAAGTAAGGGGTTTGTATATAAAAAGAATAAATTAAACCAGGCTTGCAGTGTCCCCTTTACTTTCTTTACATTTATTTTGTTTCATGAAAACCTCCCCACTCCTATCCATTGTTGTTGTTGTTCAGTTGCGCGGTCCTGTCCGACTCTTTGTGACCCCATGGACTGCAGCAAGCCTGTCCATCACCATCTCCTGGAGCTTGCTCAAACTCATGTCCATTGAGTCAGTGATGCCATCCAACCATCTCATTCTCTGTCATCCCCTTCTTCTCCTGCCTTCAATCTTTCCCAGCACCAGGGTCTTTTCTAATGAGTCAGCTCTTCACATCAAGTGGCCAAAGTATTGGAGCTTCAGCTTCAGCATCAGTCGTTCTAATAAATATTCAGGGTTGATTTCCTTTAAGATTCACTGGTTTGATCTCTCTGCAGTCCAAGGGACTCCCAAGAGTCTTCTCCAACACAACAGTTCAAAAGTATCAATTCTTCTTTATGGTCCAACTATCACATCTATACATGACTACAAACCTAGTGGAGGTGATGGGATTCCAGCTGAGCTATTTCAGCTGGAAATAGCTTTGACTATACAGAACTTGGAGAAGGCAATGGCACCCCACTCCAGTACTCTTGCCTGGAAAATCCCATGGACGGAGGAGCCTGGTGGGCTGCAGACCATGGGGTCGCTAAGAGTCGGAAACGACTAAGTGACTTCACTTTCATTTTTCACTTTCATGCATTGGAGAAGGAAATGGCAACCCAATCCAGTATTCTTGCCTGGAGAATCCCAGGGACGAGGGAGCCTCGTGGGCTACCGTCTATGGGGTCGCACAGAGTCGGACACGACTGAAGAGATTTAGCAGCAGCAGCAGCATACAGACCTTTGTGGGCAAAGCAAATCTCTGCTTTTTAATATGCTATTTAGGTTTGTCATAGCTTTTCTTCCAAGGAGCAAGGTCTTTTAATTTCATGGCTGCAGTCACCATCCACAGTGATTTTGGAGCCCAAGAAAATAAAGTTTCTCACTGTTTCCACTGTTTCCCCATCTATTTGCCGTGAAGTGATGAGACCGAATGCCATGATTTCATTTTTTGAATGTTGAGCTTTAAGTCAGCTTTTTCGCTCTCCTTTTTCACTTTCATCAAGAGGCTCTTTAGTTCCTCTTCGTTTTCTGCCATAAGGGTGGTGTCATCTGCATATCTGAGGTTATTGATATTTCTCCCGGCAATCTTGATTCCAGCTTGTGCTTCTTCCAGCCCAGCGTTTCTCATGATGTACTCTGCATATAAGTTAAATAAGCAGGGTGACAATATACAGCCTTGACGTACTCCTTTTCCTATTTGGAATCAGTCTGCTGTTCCATGTCTGGTTCTAACTGTTGCTTCTTAAACTGCATACAGATTTCTCAGGAGGCAGGTAAGGTGGTCTGGTATTCCCATCTCTTGAAGAATTTTCCACAGTTGTTGTTCCACACAGCCAAAGGCTTTAGCGTAGTCAACACAACAGAAGTAGATATTTTTCTTGAATTCTCTTGCTTTTTCTATGATCCAACAGATGTTGGCAATTTGATCTCTGGTTCCTCTGCCTTTTCTAAAACCAGCCTAAACATCTGGAAGCTCTTGATTCACATACTGTTTAAGCCTGGCTTGGAGAATTTTGAGCATTACTTTGCTAGCATATGAAATGAAGGCAATTGTGCGGTAGTTTGAGCATTCTTTGGGATTGCCTTTCTTTGGGATTGGAACGAAAACTGACCTTTTCCAGTCCTGTGGCCACTGCTGAGTTTTCCAAATTTGCTGGCATATTGAGTGCAGCACTTTCACAGCATCACCTTTGAGGATTTGAAATAGCTCAACTGGAATTCCATCACCTCCACTAGCTTTGTTCATAGTGATGCTTTCTAAGGCCCACTTGACTTCACATTCCAGGATGTCTGGCTCTAGGTGAGTGATCACACCATCATGATTATCTGGGTCGTGAAGATCTTTTTTGTACAGTTCTTCTGTGTATTCTTGCCACCTCTTCTTAATATCTTCTGCTTCTGTTAGGTCCATACCATTTCTGTCCTTTATCGAGCCCATCTTTGTATGAAATGTTCCCTTGGTATCTCTAATTTTTATGAAGAGATCTCTAGTCTTTCCCATTCTATTGTTTTCCTCTATTTCTTTGCACTGATTGCTGAGGAAGGCTTTCTTATCTCTCCTTGCTATTCTTTGGAACTCTGCATTCAGATGGGAATATCTTTCCTTTTCTCCTTTGCTTTTCGCTTCTCTTCTTTTCCCAGCTATTTGTAAGTCCTCCTCAGACAGCCATTTTGCTTTTTGGCATTTCTTTTCCATGGGGATGGTCTTGATCCCTGTCTCCTGTACAATGTCATGAACCTCTGTCCATAGTTCATCAGGCACTCTGTCTATCAGATCTAGTCCCTTAAATCTATTTGTCACTTCCACTGTATAATCATAAGGGATTTGATTTAGGTCATACCAGAATGGTCTAGTGGTTTCCCCTACTTTCTTCAATTTAAGTCTGAACTTGGCAATAAGGGGTTCATGATCTGAGCCACAGTCCGCTTCCGGTCTTGTTTTTGCTGACTGTATAGAGCTTCTCCATCTTTGGCTGCAAAGAATATAATCAATCTGATTTCAGTGTTGACCATTGGTGATGTCCATGTGTAGAGTCTTCTCTTGTGTTGTTGGAAGAGGGTGTTTGCTATGACCAGTGAGTTCTCTTGGCAAAACTCTATTAGCCTTTGCCCTGCTTCATTCTGTACTCCAAGGCCAAATTTGCCTGTTACACCAGGTGTTTCCTGACTTCCTACTTTTGCATTCCAGTCCCTTATAATGAAAAGGACATTGTTTTGGGTGTTAGTTCTAGAAGGTCTTGTAGATCTTCATAGAACCGTTCAGCTTCTTCAGCGTTACTGGTTGGGGCACAGACTTGGATTACCGTGAAATTGAATGGTTTGCCTTGGAAACGAACAGAGATCATTCTGTCATTTTTGAGATTGCATCCAAGTACTGCATTTCGGACTCTTCTGTTGACCACGATGGCTACTCCATTTCTTCTAAGGGATTCCTGCCCACAGCAGTAGATATAATGGTCATCTGAGTTAAATTCACCCATTTCAGTCCATCTTAGTTCACTTATTCCTAGAATGTCGACGTTCACTCTTGCCATCTCCTGTTTGACCACTTCCAATTTGCCTTGATTCATGGACCTAACATTCCAGGTTCCTATGCAATATTGCTCTTTACAGCATCGGACTTTGCATCTATCACCAGTCACATCCACAGCTGGGTATTGTTTTTGCTTTGGCTCCATCCAATCATTCTTTCTGGAGCTATTTCTCCACTGATCTCCAGTAGCATATTGGGCACCTACCAACCTGGGGATCTTTCAGTGCCCTTTTTGCCTTTTCATACTGTTCATGGGGTTCTCAAGGCAAGAAGACTGAAGTGGTTTGCCATGCCCTTCTCCAGTGGACCACATTCTGTCAGGACTGGAAAAGGTCAGTTTTCATTCCAATCCCAAAGTAAGGCAATGCCAAAGAATGCTCAAACTACCGCACAATTGCACTCATCTCACATGCTAGTAAAGTAATGCTCAAAATTCTCCAAGCCAGGCTTCAGCAATACGTGAACCGTGAACTTCCAAATGTTCAAGCTGGTTTTAGAAAAGGCAGAGGAACCAGAGATCAAATTGCCAATAGCCGCTGGATCATCGAAAAAGCAAGAGAGTTCCAGAAAAACATCTATCTCTGCTTTATTGACTGTGCCAAAGCCTTTGACTGTGTGGATCACAATAAACTGTGGAAAATTCTGAAAGAGATGGGAATACCAGACCACCTGACCTGCCTCTTGAGAAACCTGTATGCAGGTCAGGAAGCAACAGTTAGAACTGGACATGGAACAACAGACTGGTTCCAAACAGGAAAAGGAGTATGTCAAGGCTGTATATTGTTACCCTGCTTATTTAACTTATATGCAGAGTACATCATGAGAAATGCTGGGCTGGAAGAAACACAAGCTGGAATCAAGATTGCCAGGAGAAATATCAATAACCTCAGATATGCAGATGACACCACCCTTATGGCAGAAAGTGAAGAAGAACTAAAGAGCCTCTTGATGAAAGTGAAAGAGGAGAGTGAAAAAGTTGGCTTAAAGCTCAACGTTCAGAAAACTAAGATCATGGCATCTGGTCCCATCACTCCATGGGAAATAGATGGGGCAACAGTGGAAACAGTGTCAGACTTTATTTTTTGGGCTCCAGATTCACTGCAGATGGTGATTGCAGCCATGAAATGAAAAGACGCTTATTCCTTTGAAGGAAGGTTATGACCAACCTGCTGCTGCTGCTGCTAAACCGCTTCAGTCGTGTCCGACTCTGTGCGACCCCATAGACGGAAGCCCACCAGGCTCCGCCGTCCCTGGGATTCTCCAGGCAAGAACACTGGAGTGGGTTGCCATTTCCTTCTCCAATGCACAAAAGTGAAAAGTGAAAGTGAAGTCGCTCAGTCGTGTCCGACTCTTAGCGACCCCATGGACTGAAGCCTGCCAGGCTTCTCCGTCCATGGGATTTTCCAGGCAAGAGTACTGGAGTGGGGTGCCATTGCCTTCTCTGACGACCAACCTAGATAGCATATTAAAAAGCAGAGACATTACTTTGCCAACAAAGGTCTGTCTAGTCAAGGCTATGGTTTTTCCAGTGGTCATGTATGGATGTGAGAGTTGGACAGTGAAGGAAGCTGAGCACTGAAGAATTGATGCTTTTGAACTGTGGTGTTGGAGAAGACTCTTGAGAGTCCCTTGGACTGCAAGGAGATCTAACCAGTCCATCCTAAAGGAGATCAGTCCTGGGTATTCATTGGAAGGACTAATGTTGAAACTGAAACTCCAATACTTAGGCCACCTCATGCAAAGAGTTGACTCATTGGAAAAGATCCTAATGCTGGGAAGGATTGGGGGCAGGAGGAGAAGGGGACGACAGAGGATGAGATAGCTGGATGGCATCACCAACTCAATGGAAGTGGGTTTTGGTAGACTCCGGGAGTTGGTGATGGACAGGGAGGCCTGGCGTGCTGTGGTTCATGGGGTCGCAAAGAGTCAGACAGGACTGAGCGACTGAACTGAACTGAACTGATGGCTGATTCATGTTGAGGTTTGATAGAAAATAACAAAATTCTGTAAAGCAAGTATCCTTCGATAAAAAAAATTTTTTTAATGCTCTGGATAGTACCTACCTTATAGGGCTACTGCAAGAATGAAATGAGATGCTGCTTTAACAAAGGCTCAGTAAATGAGCCTTCCTCTCCTTATTGTTACTTTAAGTTTCATTTCTCCTTCTCTGCAAAGCTGAAGAGCTTATGCAGAAGAACTCCTAAATCTCAGGGGCAAGAATTCAGCATGACCTTGTACAATTAATAAAGGGGGGTGGAGGGAAGCCCATCACATCTTGCCTGAGTCATTTGACCACTCCCCATTCCAAACACTTTCCCACATCCCAGCCAACCTTCACTCTGCCACTCAAGTCACCATCATCCCAACACACAGGTACATTCTTATCACTCTTGCGTGTGTGTTCAGTCCCTTCAGTCGTGTACGACTCTTAGTAGCCCTTGGGCTGTAGCCCGCCAGGCTCCTCTGTCCATGGGATTCTCCAGACAGGAATACTGGAGGGCGTCGCCATGCCCTCCTCCAAGGGATCTTCCCCACACAGGGATCAAACCCACATCTCCTACAGCTCCTGCACTGCGGGCAGATTCTCTACTACTGAGCCACCAGGGAAGCCCTCTTATCACTCTTACCTCCCCACTATCTACCAAAAAGTCCAAATTATCTAGCAAGGCATTCAAGACCCACCCCACTGTCATCCCAGTCCATCTTTCTAGCTTCATCTCCCACAGCCAATCCCCCATTAACCTTCTATGAAGCCTTTTGTCAGTCAACCTCCCAGCCTTCCTTGCTCCTTCCTCTCTGGTTTTATTGTGTGCTGCTTTTACCTCTAATAATCTGGTCCAATGTCTGCCTTTTCCACTAGATGCAAAGGGCAGAATTCACTAACAGATAAATGAATAAGGAACCCACTGAATGAATGAAAGAGTGAAAATATCCCAGTCTATCTTCAACATGGAAACTTAAGTCCAACTATGCCTTCCTCAGCTCTAACTCTCCAGTGGCTCCCACCTCACTCAAAGTGAATCAGGAGGA
Source organism: Okapia johnstoni (assembly GCA_024291935.2). Classification (NCBI taxonomy): domain Eukaryota; kingdom Metazoa; phylum Chordata; class Mammalia; order Artiodactyla; family Giraffidae; genus Okapia; species Okapia johnstoni. The sequence continues at coordinate 12,830,378 of CM044307.1, forward strand.
AAGGGGGCAGGGCACAACCTTTAAAAGAATGGCATAGCTGTTAAAGACATGACATAAACCAGTTAAAACCGATTAGGCCCAAGATGGCAGAAGATTTGACTTCCAGTAGACCTTGAGCTTCATTATACACTCATTGTGATACATTAGCACATGCTAAATGACACACCCACAGGTGCCATGACAGTTCTGAGGCTGACTGTTAAAGGCCAAAAAGTGGGAATTTCCAATTTCTGGAGATCCCCACCCCTTTCCCAAAATAGTCAGAATAAATCCTCCCACTTATTAGCCTATGAAATTACCTAGCCCATAAAAACTAACCACCCCATATTTGGGGCCATATTTGGGGGCCTTCTGAGATGGATAAACTACACCCTGTGAGACCTGTACTGAGTCAGTAAGAATCACAAACTCAGGGCCGCCATCCTCCCCCAGTTATCCCCGGCCCCACCTCCCAGCCACCAGCCCCAACCCCACCCTCCTGAGGTTGCACCATTCTCCAGGACTGTCTCTCTAGGCAACAGGCCTCCCCCAGCTTTGAGACCACCTCTGAGTGGGGAAGCAGCATTGAAGCAGACACAACTCCCAAGTCCCAGTCTTCATGCAAATGTCCTCAGTAATAAAAGAGGTGGAAATTGAAAAACATAAAATAGATGATATAGGAGCCCAACTGTGTCTAAATAGACTGGAGCTGGAGTTTTCCAAAAGGTGTCAGTGAGTCTTTAACATGTAAATGAGTTGCTCCCCTCAGGGTATTTTAAAAGACCCTGTCAGCCGTGAAATATGTCTGTCGATGAAAAACACCTTTCATTATTAAACCTTTTGCTAATGAATCACCTGCCCTGTTCTATTTACTTGCCTTTTTGACTTTCACCTGACTTGTCTCTCATACCATCACATCCTTTTTCAGTTGAAGGTGGGAGGGGGAGCGCCTGAAGACACCGCACCCCAAAACCTAACCATCAGATAATAATATTGGCAATAACTGACCTTTACACAGCCCTTTGCACTCACTATCTCATTAGTTATTCCATACCAGCGGTCCCCAACCTTTTCGGGACCAGGGATCAGTTTCATGGAAGACAATTTTTCCACGGACTAGGGTGAGGGGTGGGGATGGTTTGGGGATGATTCTAATGCATTACATTTATTGTGCACTGTATTTCTATTATTATTACAGCAGCTCCACCTCAGATCATCAGGCATTAGATCTCAGAGGCTGAGGACATCTGTTCCACACATCCCCCTCACCAGTGAGGTGAGACAAATATCACTGCCATCTCCAGGTATAAACGAGGACCCCAAGAAGCAGAAAGGGTGAGGGATTTACCCCAAGGTGGCTCAGCTAGTAAACGGCAGAGTAGACAGAGGACAGAGGAGCCTGGCGAGCTACAGCCCATGGAATCGCAGAGTCCAACACCACAGAGCAACTAACACACCTAGACACACAAGGGAAATCCCTTCAGCCTTTTCTCTTTACGGCACGTGACCTCCCCGATGGGGACTCACAGACGTCCGATCACCATCGATCTCCCCTCCATTCTCAAGTAACTGCATCAGTCACTATGACTTCTAACCCTCTACCAACCCCAAACAGAGAGAGCCAGCCACAGGGAAGTCGCTGCTTGGCACCCCAGAAATCAACAGCACGTCACAAGATCAATCAAAGCGCCTCACTAGAAGCCACCAACCCCAGGCTATGAAACATTTAGGAGAGCTATGTTACTGTCCAGTCAAGGACGAGAATGGTATCCATCTTGCTGAACCACATAAAACATACCAGCAAGCCATGAGACAAAGCAAGAGCAGAGTCGGGTAAGTTGATGGTCAAATGCAATTCCACCCCCTGTATCAAACTAAATACGGAACCAAGCACTTCCTGTTCACTTGGCTGGGTCTTTTCAACTACCATCCATCTGCTGCTTCTTTCCCAAGCCATATTCCAGGACCATAAGCCTAGAACCACTGCATCCTGTTTGGTTGCACAGGTGAGAATGACCACAGAGGAAAGAATTTAAGGCTCTAATCCCATTAATCCCATAAAGTGACCACAGCAACCCCTCCCATTTCCTAGAGAGACTGTTAGACAGATGAGCAGTATTTCTTTTGGTCTGCTCCCAAGACTGGAAAAGACCCAATAATACCTTTGGAGAGAGTGATCAGGTTTTCAGGGAAATCTGGCTACTGACGTAGACAAAAAGTGACCAAGGGGATGATACTATCCATTGACTTGATGTCTCAAATCAATGCTGAGGAATCCCCAACTGACGCCAAAGTCCCGGAGTAGACAGGAAAAATAAATCTCACCCAGGCAAGGAGTAGAATTTACCACTCATTTCATCCAGAGAGAGGGGGACTCAGGAAGAACAGTGTGCTTAAACATCTCACGTAACTCACACAACTGCGTTCTGGGGTGCATCCTATTAGAGCCTTATCCGACAGAGGAAGATGAGTTTTAGAAAAGGTAAGAAACCTGGCTGGAAAGCTACTAAGTGATGCAGCCAGAACTTGAATACAGGTGTGTCTGGTCCAAACAAGAGCGCACAGGTGGATGAGAACAGGGCTTGCTGGGCGCCTCTGAAATAAACCGAAATAGTTTATTCAGTGAGTTGTGGAGGGGAGGGATGGATGCCTGAACCAAGCACTGTTCTTATCTTACAGGTCCCTTGTGTGAGAAGAAAATGTGTATATCAGAAAGGAAAAAAATGTAAACTCTACCAGCAGAGGTCAAATTTTACTTCCTGAGGGCTACTGAGAAATGGCCAAGCAAAGAGACAGTAAGATAAAATACGATGTAACTCAGGAAAACTGATGCATGTAGACCTATACATGAAAATCTGTATAAAATGTGGGGGAAGTTACAGTGAACAAATACGTACATGCTTACTATCACTACCAAAGTTAAATGGGCACCAGCATAGGAAGGCCCAGGTCCAAGAGTGAAGAGTTGGTGCTTTAAGTTCACAGGATTTTTTTTCCTACAAAACAGTGATACTCAAAAGTGTATCCCCAGACCAGCATGTTAGAAATGCAAATACTTGCTCCCCACCCTAGAACTATGCGTGTGTGACTGCTCAGTCGTGTCGGACTCTTTGTAACCCCATGGACTGTAGCCCTCCAGACTCCTCTGTCCGTGGAATTCTCCAGGCAAGAATACTGGAATGGGTTGCCATTTCCTACTCCAGGGGATCTTCCCATCTCAGGGATTGAACCTGTGTCTCCTGCATTGGCAGAAGGGTTTTTTTTTTTTTTTTACCACTGAGCCATCTGGAAACCCCAGACCTACTGAATCAAAAACTTTGGGGATGTGGTCCAGGTTTCTGTGTTGTACCAAGCCCTTCAGGTGATTCTGATACATGCTGAAGTTTGAGAACTAATGCTTAAAGAACACGTGTGAAGGCACAGATAAAGTCTAACTCACTTTCAACTCTGCAAATATTTCCTGAGCACCAGGTGCCAAGAATCACGGAGGTGATCAATAAGTATTTGTTGAATCGAATGACTTCCTAGTCAGTACAAAGTAAATGTCACTTAACCTGGGGAGAGAGCTGTACTCGGTAGGTGTCTTCTAGAGGCAGCTCTCCACACACCGGCTGTCATCCACACAAGTTTACCTTGCAATCCAGAAGCTCAGAGCCCAGCAAAGTGAAAAAGTCGCTCAGTCGTGTGCGACTCTTTGTGACCCCGTGGACCGTAGCCCAACAGGCCCCTCTGTCCATGGGGACTCTCCAGGCAAGAGTACTGGCTGCTGCCGCTGCTAAGTCGCTTCAGTCGTGTCCGACTCTGTGCGACCCCATAGACGGCAACCCACCAGGCTCCCCCGTCCCCGGGATTCTCCCGGCAAGAATACTGGAATGGGTTGCCATTCCCCCTTCTCCAGGGGATCTTCCCCCACCCAGGGATCGAACCTGGCACTCCTGCATTTCAGACAGATAAGATTCTTAAGGGGACGACAGAGGATGAGACGGTTGGATGGCATCACCGACTCAGTGGACATAAGTGTGAGTAAACTCCGGGAGTTGGCAGTGGACAGGGAGGCCTGGCGGTGCTGCAGTCCATGGGGTCGCAAAGAGTCGGACACGACTGAGCGACTGAACTGAAGATTCTTTACCATCTGAGCCACCAGGGAAGCCCCAGCCCGTGCTACCGATAAGGCGAGCTGCTGGGCGCCGCAGGCCCAGGCGGAGGGCAGAGATAACCGCGCGCCCCTGCTTCTCATCCACACAGCGCTCGGGCCCCGGGACGCCTGCGCCTCGGAGGCCACAGACCGCCCGGCCAGAGGAGGTCTGGGTGAGCCACCGGCGGCCTTCCTCCAGCCGGCTCCACCGGACACGCGGGACCGCGCCCCGCTTCCGCCCACCGGAGAGCCGGCGGGAGTGGCCGCGGAGGAGGCGGGGCCCCTGCCAGTCGCCCGAGTCACGTGGCCGCGCGCCGGGCCCGCGGGTGCCAAGGGCACTCGCGCAGGGTCCCCTCCCAACCGGCGGCCCCGGCAGAGGCGCGTCCACAGCGGCTTCCCCGCGCTCCCGCGGCCCCTGGTGGCCCGGGCTCGGCTCCGGCCTCCGAGGGGGGCTGTCCCTACTCACCCTGGTGGGGAAGCAGAAAGACGCGGCGCTCGGCTTCCAGCCGCAGGCTGGGCGGCGGGGGTTCGCAGGCAACTTTGCCGCCACCCGCCAGATTGCGCTTGGTTAAGCCGGGGCGCTGCGCGGCCTGCCGGGAGTTGTAGTTCATTGGTGCCCTTACCCGCGGGGACGAGGGCCGGAGAACCACCGCGCTCCCTCTGGACCGCTCCACCTCGGGAGGCCGAGGGGTCGCAGACACTTGACCTGCGGGTAGCAGGTAGCCTGTTTCTTTGCCTGCGCTGCAGACACGAGCCTTCCTGAAAAATTATCTCCAGGAGGCTTTCCAAACTGGTCATAAATTTATGTTCAGTAAGAGGATGGAGTTGTGGCTTTGTGTATTTAAAATAAGGTATTAGAACAGCCAAGGAAAAATTTTACACAGTTGCTGCTCAATCTTAGTCATCTTTGTCTCTCATCCATTCATTCACTGACCTCTATTTATGGAATGTGTGTTTATAAGGTGTACTTTGGAGATGATCATCAGACCTTCATTCATTCTACAAACATCTCTTGAGCTATTATTAATACTTCGTGGCGGGTAGACATGGGGTGGAAGATTCATCTATCAATTCAATGCAATTCTAATAAATTTTCCAGCAGCATTTTCCGTGGACGTTTACAAGCTAAGCTAAAATCTATATGGAAAAACAAAGGACAAAGCATCGCCTAAACACTCTTGAAGAAGAGTAACATGTTTCAAGGACTTATCCTTCTATATGTCAACATTTATTATGAAACTATAAAAATTAAGACCATGGGATATTAGTAGAGGGATAGGCAGAGGGGGGAAATGAAACAGCCTAGAGAGCTCAGAAACAATCCAGGCATACGTGGAATCTTGATATATGACAGAGCTGGCATTATGTTAATAGATCAACAGGGAAAGATAGATTATTCAGTAACTGAGCTGAACCAACTGCTTATCTGTTGGACCCCCTAAACATGCCCCCAACACAAAATAGATTAAAGAATTTAAAAGGAAAAAGTAAAATCAGAACTTTTGAAAGAAAATAAAGGAAAAATTCCCACTTATTATCTCAGGGAAGGAAATGGAGAAGGAAATGGCAACCAACTCCAGTATTCTTGCCTGGAGAATTCCAGGGACAGAGGAGCCTGGAGGTCTACAGTCCATGGGGTCTCAAAGGGTCAGACACGACTTAACAACCGAGCATCTCAGGGAAGGGTTTACTAAATAACATCAGCACAAACCGTATAGAAAACCTTGGTAAGTGTGGATGACATGAACGTTAAGAACTCCCTCATCAAAAAGCATGAAGAAAAAGACAAGCCCAGTTGGGAGAAGACACTCGCGCTACTAAGCCACAGTATGGAACTAGCAGAAGTACAGAGGTGCATGGTACAGCCCCCACCACCTCGAGTTTGCCATGTACAGGTGTTTTTTTGTTTGTTTTTTAAATATCTTGGTCACACCATTCGGCATATGGAATCTAGTCCCCTGACCAGGGATCAAACCTGTGTCCCTTGCATTGGGAGTGCAGAGTCTTAACCACTGGACTGCCAGGGAAGTACCAATATATAAGTGCTAACACAAGAAAATGAATAATTTCCAAATGATATCAGAAGCATTAAGATAGAATCATGAACATAGTCGTATAGGAACACGAAGAAGGAAACGTTAATTTTGCCCAAGCGATTTTGAAATATTTCGTAAACTAAGACCTGATAGGCTGAGAATCAAAGGCTGAACAGGGGTCCCCCAGGAGAAGGATGTTAGGGAGAAGCCGAGGCACAGGAATAGTCATATAAAAAAGCATGGGGACTTCCCTGGTGGGCCAGTGATTAAGACCACACTTCCAATGCAGAGGGAGTAGGTTTAATCTCTGGGATCTAAGGGAACTAAGATCCCATATGCCATGCAGCATGGTCAAAAAATAAAATAACGATAATCAAACTAGTTTTATAAAAAAGGATAAAGATGCAGAACATGGTAAAAGGCATAAAGACATTTCAATTAAAATGGAAAATTTTGAACTACAGAGAGAAAATATATTAAAAACAATTACTTTCACTGACCTTTAACCATGAAATTGTTACAAGCAGGCTAGCAGCTAACCCTAAGGAATGGGAATGGGGAGGGTGAGACTGAAGTACTTTCAGTGTACACTGCACCCTTTTGTAGTATTCGATTTTTTTTTACAGCGAATGTGCATATAATTTTTTGTTTTGTGTGTGCATATAACCTTTATAATTAAAATTTAGTTGTTTGTGAATCCCCTGATGGTCCAGTGGTTAGGACTCCATGCTCTCACTGCCAAAGGCCCAAGTTCCATCCCTGGTCAGGGAACTAAGATCCTGCAAGCTGTGCCGTGTGACCAGAAAAAAATTTTTTTAAATTTTAATTTAGCAAATTTCCAGTTCAACATGGGATGTTTGGTATACACATTTAAATTCATGTCTTCCTAAAGTCCCATGAAAATGACAGGAAAGGAATAAAAAGGCGTAAACCCCAAAAGGAACAATAAAGGAGACAAGAACAGACAGGAAAAATTAAAAAATAAATGTGGGTAGCTCCAAAGCAGGAGGGTACATACAGTGCTTTTGAACAAGCTACTGCCTGAGCCCCAACCCCAGAAATTCTTTTTTTTCAGCCTCTTAGTGTGGCATGCTAGATCGACAACCCCCACCCCTTGCCTGCACCCCCCAAGCCCTGCAAGAAAATTCGGAGTCCTAACCACTGGACCTAGAGGGAAGTCCCTACAACCCCAGAAATTCTGATTTTTAGAGTCTAGTCTGGGGTCTGGGCCTCTGTAATTCTTAGAAAGCTCCCCTGTGATTTTAATTGGCAGCTTAGTGGAAAAGCTCTGTCAAGCTGGCAGTTTATATAGCGAAAAGTGGGCAGATTGAGAGCAGTGGTTTCAGCCCCCGTAGAGTCACCTTTAGAGCCTTAACAGTCCTCCTGGGCCATGCCCTGGACCTCTTAAATCCATTTTCAGGGAACAGTACCCAAATAGAAGGGTTTTGCAGAGAGCTCCCCCAGAGGAATTCCATGCACAGCGAAGGGTAAACACCACTGATTTAAAGAATCTTGTATGAGGGACTTCTCTGCTGGCCCAGTGGCTAAGACACCGTGCTCCCAATGCAGGGGATGAAGTTTCAATCCCTGGTCAGGGAACTGGATCCCATATGCTGCAACTTAGAGGTTCACATGCCACAACTTACGAGTAACTTAAGAGTTGAGTTCACATGTCACAACTAAGCCCTGGCCCAGCCAAATAAATATTTAAAAAAAAAATAAAGAATCTTATTTGAACTGTGTGACTTAAGTTTTCTAATTTGGTAGAACTTTGTTTTCTTCTTGAGAAAATGATCAAATGGTGGTTTCCTTCTTGATAAAAGATATTAACTATCATCCGTTCTACTTAACCTCAGAGGTTCTTGTGAGGATCAAGTGAGACAGCGTGAGTGCTTTGGAAATTGAATATTGCTTTACAGACGTGGCCCATCACAAAGACCCAAGGGTAGAAAAGAGCTTGGCACGTTTGAGGAACAGAAAGGAACCCACTGTAACTAAACAGAGAGAATGGTGCAGGAGGAAGTAGGAGAGGCAGGCAGGGGCTGGGCCGCAGGGGGGCCTTTGGAGGGCTCCTCAGTTTGGGTTTTAGTCCAAGTGCACTAGGAAGCCAATAAAGGTTTTTTTTTTTGTTTGTTCATTTCGTGGAGTTTTGTTTTTTTTTTTTCTTAATTAGAGGATAATGGCTTTACAATGTTGTGTTGGCTTCTGCCGCAGAAAGTTTTGTTGTTGTTGTTGTGGTTTTGTTGTTTATTGGGGTTTTTTTTTTCCTTTGGCCACACCATGCAGCATGCAGGATCTTAGATCCCCAACCAGGGATCAAACCCATGCTTCCTGCAGTGGAAGCGCAGAGCCCTAAGCCCTGGACCACCAGGGAATTCCCACACTGAAGGGTTTTAAATTGACATGGGATATGAACAGAGAAACTAAGTGGAAAATGCACTGAGCAACCAAAACCATTAAGAGAAGCAACTAACTCTTCCTAGAACCTGCCAGAGTCCCAGGTGCATTTCTGGGACAGCATAACCTGGGTTGGCACATTGAGTATTTACTAATTGAATGCCATCCAAGGGAGGTTTTCCTGCAGGATGCTGTGTGGCTTATCCCAGAGGTGGACCATCTGTGAGAAAGCATCCCATAGCCAACCAGAGGAAAAGCAAGAGAAACCAAAATACAAGGTTCTTCCTTAAGGCAACGAGGAAAGAGCACTGCAGAGGAAGGAACAAGGGGGCTTAGGGTCCGTGGTAAAGGAAGCAGAAAAGCTGCATTAGCTCCCAGCAGCATCTCAGAGAGGAGCAATGCCCTCAGGGGTCTGTCCACAGAAGCGGCAGCAGAAGGAGGCATGGGCTATTGGCCTGAAGCTTGTGTTGGCACCTGCCCAGGAAAGAATGTTCCAATAGAACAAAGGAAGTTGACTCAGACCCAGAGCCAGAAGGTCAGGATCCAGCTACCCCGGAGGACAGTTTAGCATTTGCCAGAGGATCAGCAAGCCAATCCATAAAAAACTTCTGTAGTAGAGCAGAAGGACAGAAACCTGCTTGGCCTGCCCCATGAGGTGGTCAAACAGGCCTGAACCTGATGGAAGGTTGAAAGGGATTTTCTTTAATACCTGGGAGGAAATAAGTCAAGATAAGTAATCTGGAATTAATTTCCCGCCCAGGGGCTGGAGTGATATGGAGAACAGGGATTTCTTATCTGCCTCTGACTGGCTGAGAAATCCCACAAAAAGCACGTCACCCCAGCCCTTGAGGTTCTTTTTCCTCCAGCCTCCAGCTTTATTGAAATCTAATTGATATACCCTTCACTTTTCTTATCTGTCATAAGGGAGAAGAAAAATTCTTTGTGAAAAAATAGCTGATATATCTCAGTAAGGTTAAAAAACGCATATAAATTCTTAACCAGAATTCCAATTCTATTTATTGGACTATATATATATTTCCCATATACATCTATATATTCTAATAGATATTATATAAACAAACATATGTGCTATCATTTATAAAGCACTTATTATTGTCAGATGGTAGTCTAAGTGCTTTAAGTATAAACATTTTCTCATATAATCATCATGATACATGACATAGATATCATCATTGTCCCCATTTTATAGTTAAGCAATCTAAGGCTCAGCAAGTTAAGCAACTTGTCCAAGGTCATGTGAAGGGGCAGAGCTGGGCTTCCAACCCATGAATCTGACTCCAGAGCCCAGTCTCTGGAATGGCAACCCACGATGATCACAGATCTACTTAGAGAGGGAATCATCTGAGGCAAATGTCTGGGGTCAAAGTAAAATATACCCTGAGACCTTTGAGCAGTTTTATCAGGAGAAGGGCAAGCTGGCTCAGCAGTAATTCTTTATTACCGACTGTCTCAAATTAAGAGGCATGATGGACTGGGAGCTAGGGAGCTGGGTTCCAGTTCTACCTATGCTAATTAGCAGTTGACCTTGGACCTGTCATTTCCCCCTCCCTGGGATTCAATATCCTCTTTTGTAAAGGCAAAGTGTCAGTCGCTCAGTTGCGTATGACTTTTTGCAACCCCCATAGACTACCCCAACAGGCTCCTCTGTCCATGGAATTCTCCAGGCAAGAATACTAGAGTGGGTTACCATTCCCTTCTCCAGGGGATCTTCCTGACTCAGGGATCAAATTCAGGTTTCCTGCACTGCAGGCAGAGTCTTTACCATCCGAGCTAGCTAGGGAAGCCTCTTTTGTAAAGTAAAAGGATTCTGTGGGCAGAATTCTAAGGGCTCTTCCAACATTCACATTCCGCGATTCTTTGAGTCTGTAAGCAATGTCCTATCCCTATAGACTGACAGGGAAGGCAGGCATGAGTAAGCCCCCTGTGCTGCACAGCCTCTGTGTCCTCCCCAAGGTCCTCTCTCCACCCTTCTCTGCCCTGCCCTATGCCCAGGAGGCTGACCAGTACAGGCTACATCCCCAAGGCTCACCAGCCCTCTGTCTTCCAGTTGAGTGCAGCCAGTGGTAGGAGGCAGGGAGGCCAAAGGAGAGAGAGACCCTGTGTCTGCACACACAGACACACCCTCCACGTGTGCTCCTGCCCTTCCTGCCTCCGTTCTGACAGTGGCTGGACTCCTCTCCTGACATAGCTCCCTCCCGTGGAGCACTACTGCCTTGGCCCCAGTTCTCACTGGGCTGCAGGAACATCACTCCCATCTCATACCCCTTTAGATTCAGGGATGATTAGGGATGACCATGGCTTCCTGCTCGACTAGCTCCCAGCTGCTTCCCCTTAACATCCACGCCTCCTCGAAGCGGTCTATTCGTTCAGCGCTCTGGATTTAAACCCTCCAATGTGCCATCTGTTTCCCACAGGACCCTGACTGCTGCAGCCCCTGAGAGCGGGATGGCCTTCCTCCTTGTCACTGCCACCATCTCTCCAAGTGTCATAAAACAAACATAGGAATGCCAGACCTCCTTTCAGGGTCCCACAGGCATCCTTACCGAGTCAGAGAGCCTAGAAATAGGCACTTTCAGATGAGCAGGCAAGATTCCCCGATTCTCCTCTGGTGGTGGTAGCATCAGTACCAATATTCTATTAGCCAAAGTCTATTAAAAAAAAAAACAACAACAAACTCTTGGGCTGTCTTGAGAGAGGCGACATGGGTAGGACAGACAGACCTAGATTGGAATCCCAGTTCAAACTCACTGGGTTTGACCTTGACCCAGTCACTTACAGACTCTGAGAACTTCCTGTGTCTCAGTCCTCATTGGCAAATTGAGGAAAATAATATCTGCCTCTCAGCCTTGCTTCAAGGATTGAATATGACAATCTATGCAATGCCTGACACATTCTAAAGAGATGCTCGGTAAATGTTAACTGCCTTTCTCTATTAGGCAACTGGGAGGAAAAGGGAGGAAGCCATCAGAACAATTAGATGGGTTAAAGTGGCTTCTCCAGAAATCCCATACCACCTCCTTCAGTTCTCCAATGGAATAGCCAGGGGCTGATATGGCAGTGGGCCAAGACAGGGCAAAACAAAAAAAGAACCCACAGAAACTAGGCTTTTGTCAAAAAAAAAAAAAAAAAAAATGCTGAAACCCAACTGCAGCAAGCAATTAGGGAACAATAGCTAAATACTTTCTATAATTAGAGAGAGAAAGCATCACAAGTGATGAGAGTGCCTTTGTCTGCACTGACCCTCTTCACCCAAAGAAGATCTTGGCTCACGTGAGACGGAGACTGGGGATCTTTGTGTCTTTTTTAGTTTTCTTAAGAAATTAAATCTCATACCACTCTTCTGTTGCCAGGAAGGGAGGGCAGTGGAGGCAGCAAGGACCCTCTGGTCAGAAAGGCAACTGGAAATGTGACTCACTGTATAGGACTAATTCAATCTGAAAGAGGAGAAAGTCTTACAGCTTTGCTGAGAGTTCCTGACACCCTGACCTTACCCTGCTTGTGGGGCAGGTGGATGGGTTGCCATTTCTGTAGGAAGACAAGGCAGATGGGTTTTGACCATCACCTAGTCTGCTTCTTTTGCTAAAATCTGCGTGCTGTGTGCTAAGTCGCCTCGGTCGTGCCCAACACTTTGCAACCTCATGGACTGTAGACCACCCAGCTCTTCTGTCCATGGGATTCTCCAGGCAAGAACACTGGAGTAGGTTGCCATGTTCTCCTCCAGGGGATCTTCCCAACCCAGAAATCAAACCTGCATCTCTTACATCTTGTGCATTGACAAGTGGGTTCTGCCACCTGGGAATCCCTGCTAAAATCTGGGGGGCAGCAAATCTTTACTTTTTAACAATGGATACTCTAGACAAAAGCAAAGGAGAGGATATTTACACAAACATTCACGCTGGAAAATTGCTCTCTATGTCTCGACAGAAGGACAAACCTGGCTTCCTCACCCAAAATCTCTCTGCCTTCCCAGGTACTTCTGTTCTTCCAGGCCCCCAAGTTCTAACCCAAGTCATCCTCTTCCCTTCATTCTTCTCAACCCCTCATTACTCACTCAGTCTCTTGATACTTCCTTCTTTTTTATTATTATTTTAAATACTTATTTATTTATTTGGCTGTGCTGGGTCATAGCTGAGGCATGTGGGATTAGTTCCCTGACCAAGGATCAAACCTGGGCTCTCTGCGTTGGGAATGTGGTGTCTTGGCCACCAGGGAAGTCCGTTTTGATACTTCCTTCTATAACCCTTCTCATCTTTCTCTTCCTCCCCATTCGTATTACCACAAGCATTGTCAAGCTCCACACACATCCCATGACTAGACTTGCATCCAGGCCCCCTTCCTCCAAACATTTCACAAAACACCACCTAAAGCACTGCATTCACAATGCCATCCTGTATACCCAGAGTTTCTAAACTACAGCCGTTCCTAAACTAAGTACTTCTGGTGGTAGATCATTTTAGGTGGTGTGGTACACACCGTTAGTGTCCAGGTCCCGTTGACCGGCCAGTATGCCCATCACTCAACTTCTATGAGTGTTGGCTGCTAACAGCTGGCAGTAGCCCCCTTCTCGGGAACACTGATGGACTGAGGGGGCTGCCTCACCAGGGAATGTCTGAAAGGTTACACCCTCTCTCATTCCTACATCGTGCTTTGAAGAAGGTATCCTGTTTCTTGAATGCTGGGGTGCTACAAACGGTTTCTTTGGGAGAAAACCAGGTCAGTCCAGGAAAATCTAGGACACCTGCAATGCGGGTCCGTGAGAGGCCGTGGAGACGGAGTTGTCTCCGCCTCGCTGCCTGGAAGGAATGGTTACTGGAGGTCTGCTGTGATCCAGGTACTGAGCCACTCTCAAACACCAGACCTTGTTTTGAGAACACTGATGTAAATAAAATGATGCCCCTGCACTGCTGAGAAATCCATAGTTTGGTAGTAGACAGAGATTTTTTTTTGTAATTTTACAATCAGTTTTCCAGTGGTCAAGACTTTGCCTTTCCAGTGCAGAGGTTATAGATTTTATCCCTGGTTGGGGAACTAAGACCCCACAGGCCTCGTGGCCAAAAAATCAAAAAATAAAGCAGAAACAATATTGCAACAAATTCAATAAAGCCTTTTTTTTATAGTGCTATATACAAATGTGAAAAGTAATATTGGGGGAGGAGAGAGCCCTTCTGTTCCTTCTACCCGTGGAGCACAGTGAAGTTCAGGATTCAGCAGCTGAGTTCCCAAGTAGATTCTCTCGCTTAGTCGCTGAGAGACCCCAAGCAAGTCCCTGATGGTGTCTACTGGCACAAAAGAGTAATTGAAATGCCCCTTAGAAGCCTGGAAGGATATACACCAACTTCATGGAAACTGTCTCTGGATTATAGGGTTGCAGGTGGGTTTTATTTTCTTCTGTTCGCTTTTCTATTTTTTAAATTTCCATAGAGAATAAAATCCTTTTGAAATCAGCAAAAGAAACACTAACTTTTAAAAATGTGATTTAATTCTCAGAAGTAAGCTCCACCACTCAATCTTTTGAGTACATACCCTCCTCCTCACACTTTCTCTATCAGCTTGTCTATTTAGCAGTATTCCACAAAGGGTAGTTTCTGTATCTCATTTCAGATCTGGGGATGGGAATATAGAAGATGATCCTAGAATATCTCGTCATTCCAGAAAGCCTGGACATTATCGAAAACTATGGGTGTTGGGTCAAAAGTATTCAGAAGTCAACATTAAGAGTCTCCCATTTGCTAAAAGTGGGGCAAGTTGATCATCAATCTGCTGAAATGATTAATGGTTTAAGATACATCAAATATGTTTAACTCCATAAAGTTTACAATGATACTCAAAAAAATAAGTCACCTCTAAAGAAGAGTAGGAAACCATCTTCAGTTCAGTTCAGTTCAGTTCACTCAGTCATGTCCAACTCTTCGTGACTTCATGGACTGCAGCACGCCAGTCTTCCCTGTCCATCACCAACTTCCAGAGCTTACTCAAACTCATGTCCATTAAGTCGGTGATGCCATCCAACCATCTCTTCCTCTGTTGTCCCCTTCTCCTCCTGCCTTCAATCTTTCCCAGCATCAGGGTCTTTTCGAAACGAGTCAGTTCTTTGCATCAGGTGGCCTAATTAATTAATTAGGAAACCATCCAATTATCATAAATTAGATGGCCATTAAATAGAAAGAACTGAGCATTCAGTCTCTCTTTCCTTTATGATCTGTTCCAAAGTGTAGTCAAATAACTGATGAAGGGAAGATTCTCTTCTAGAGAAGTATTCCAGCTAATAAATGGAGGAGTGATAGAACATCATTAATTCACAATACCTAATGATTTAGGGGTGTAGCAATGATCATAAATGGCAACTAACATCACAAGAAAGACCACCAGACTTTGGATCTGCCTAATAGAAGTAAACACTATTATCTGTGAAACTGCTTTATTCCCTCCCCTGACCCCACCACAAAAATAAAGCAAAAAAAAAAAATTCTGAATCTAATCAGGCCTTTAGACCTAATGAAGAACTTACAGGAAACAGAGGAGAAACTTTACAAAGACACAAAAGAGAGGTTATGGGAACCTCTACAAAGCAAACAAAATACTGCATGAAAAAAATAATAAATAAACACAATGGAAGGGGAACCTATAAGTAAAAGAGATATGATGTTACTGAACTGAAGTCCAACTGCCCACCACTAGAGAATCAATATTCAAGAGGTGAGTGTTGGTCAAAATGGCAAATGTTACTTTTAATTAAAAAGCCAGCACTCTGGGGAGAAGACAGGGTTGTGTCCTAAAACTGACTCTGAAGATTCTGCTTGGCCAGGACAGTTTTCAAAGGGAAGATGGGGAAGTGATTTCAGTTAATTGTTAAGACAGGGGATCAGACTCATCGTCACCTCCCACTGTGTGCAGGCTTGTGTGCAGGCTTGTCAACTCCTCCTGATCCTACTTTACATGCTGTCTTGTTCACACAGTTTATTCATGAGATTACTGAAGGGGGAGCCGGGGAAGAAATCTGTTCATCTGTTAATTACTTCTACTTCTGTTAATAATTTCTACATTGATGAATGGAAAGAACTAACAGTTTAGGCAAAGTATTTTGTGATCAAAAGATTTGAATAGTGGCTTGAGCTGGAGATGCCTGGTTTAAGGTTAGTTACAATAGCTTTGCTAAAGTGACAAGACAAAAGGGACCTCCTGCAGAGAGCTCTTCTCTGCAAAAAGCTGCTTATAAATCCCCACTTGTCAGAACATCATTCCATTTCTATGGAATTGTGGATGAACGGGGCTTCCCAGTTGGCGCCATTGGTAAAAAATCCACCTGCTAGGACTTCCCTGGTGGCTTAGTGAAGTGAAGTTGCTCAGTCGTGTCCGATTCTTTGCAATCCCATGGAGTGTAGCCTACCAGGCTCCTCCGTCCATGGGATTTTCTAGGAAAAAGTACTGGAGTGTTTTGCCATTTCCTTCTCTAGGGGATCTTCTTGACCCAGGGATCGAACCCGGGTCTCCCACACTGCAGGCAGATGCTTTACTGTCTGAGCCACCATGGTGGCTTAATGGTGGTAAAGAATTCACCTGCCAGCGCAGGAGACATGGGTTCGATCCCTGATGCAGGAAGATCCCCCATGCCATGAAACCGCTAAGCCCACTTGCCACAACTATTGAGCCTGTGCTCTGGAGCCCCGGAGCCACAACTACTAAGCCCATGTGCCCCAACCACTGAAGCCCTTGTGCCCTAGAGCCTGTGCTCTGCAACAAGAGAAGCCACTACAATACGAAGCCCCCAAGCACGGCAATTAGAGAGTAGCCCCCGCTGTCTGCAACTAGAGAAAAACCCGTGCAGCAAAAAAGACCCAGCATAACCAAAAAATAAAAGAATCCTCCTGCAATGCAGGAGACACAAGAGACTCAAGTTCAATCTCTAGGGCAGAAAGATAACCTGGAGGAAGCAATGGCACCCCACTTCAGTATTCTTGCCTGGAAAATTCCATTGGCAGAGGAGTCTGGCGGGCTATAGTCCATGAGGCCGCAAAGAATCGGACACAATTTAGTGAGTGAACGACGACAATTTCATGCTAGCATGCATGCATGCTAAGTTGCTTCAGTCATGTCTGACTATTTGCAATCCAATGGACCATATCCCACCAGTCTTCTCTATCCATGGAATTCTCCAGGCAAGAATACTGGAGTGGGTAACATAGGGCACCATATTCTCAGCGTGCATGATGTCGACATGGGTCTGTAGCCTCTCTGTGCTGACACTTTCAGCTGCTTGCTTACATATATGGGTTGAAAAAGCTATAATTATTTTGATGCCCAAAAAGATACAGGTAATTATGAGCAGTACTGTTAATCCCATTCTCTTAAGGCCAGTCCTTGGGACTGTGCCAGCCAGAGATTCAGTACTGCTCAAGATGGAGCAGCGTATGTCACGGCTGCTGTCTGATCGTCGTGCAGTTAGCTTTTTCCCTGTGATGACAGTTACAGAATCTGTAAAACAACTCATGCTGAAGGATTCTGTGACTCTATTGTCCTAATCATTAACTGCTTGATACTGAGCACTTTTGTGAGACCAGGAAGCCTGCAAGACCAGCTTTTCTACAGACAAGAGGCAGGAGACCTGGAGGGGCCTTTGTGCTTGGAGGGGCTGTGCAGAATTCTGCTCTGTTCCATGAGATATATCAACCTAACACAGTGGATCTCAATTTTCAGATAAACAAATTTCATGTGAGTATGCGCGTGCGTGTAAAGTAAAACCCAAGAACATGTTTTTTTTTTAAATTTGAAACATAATTTTAGCAAAATCAGGGAAATTCAAGCACTGGATGTTTGATGATATCAAGGATTTTTTTTTAATTTAGGCATGACAATGATACCATGGTTGTGGTTTTTAAATAGGACTCTGTCTTTTAAAGAAACATAATGAAACTTTTACAAATGAAATATGATGCTTGAGATTTGCGTCAAAATAATAGAAGGAGAGGAAGTGGGAAAGAGGATCATAGACAAGACTGGCCTGTATTGAAAATTGTTAAAGTCCCTGTTGAATTCATCAGGTTCATTTCCCTGTTCTATTTTTTAAGACCTTTGAAATTTTCATTGATAAAATATTCTGGAAGTTCATGGCTGAAACTTGAAAATTTCAGAAAAGTAAAAGAAGAAAAATTATCCATAATCCCACCCTGCAGAGATAATCACTACTATCATGTTACAGTATATCCTTCTTGACTTTTAAATAATACATATAAAAGAAACCCTGCTGTGAATATCATTTTGTGCTGCTTCTTTCACTTAAGAGAGTGTATTTTTTCTTGTCCTTAAAAACTCTAAAGCATTGAGCCCAGACAGGCCTACCTTTGAAACCTATTAGCTGTGTAACGTTGGGAGAGTTAGTTAACATCTCTGTCCTGGGAACAGACTAGCACTGGGAGGTCATAACCATTGAATAAGGTCATAAATGTAATGATATATTATCTGTCAATTTCCTAACACAGTGCCTGGCTTGGCAGATGTTAGCTGTAACTATCATTATTATTATTATTACATATTACTTTTCTATGGAATAAAATTCATATTTTTATAACAGCTGTTTTCCTTTTCATGAAGAGGCTTTTTCACTTGTTCCTGCATTCAAGTCTGTATTTAAGAAGTGCTGTTGTTGTTTAGTCACTCAGTCATGTCCAACTGTTTTGCGACCCCATGGAACTGTAGCTCGCTAGGTTCCTGTCCATGGAATTTCCTAGGCAAGAATACTGGAGTGGGTTGCCATTTCCTTCTCTATAGGAACTTCCCAACCCAAGGGTCAAACTTGTGTCTCCGGCATTGCGGGAGAATTCTTTACCACTGAGCCACCTGGGAAACCTTGAATTTAAGACAGCTTATGGATAAGTTAGGGTGCTTTTTCTTGCCTCCAAAAAAAGCCCAAGCTAGGCTGATAGAGCTGCAGCATCCAGAAGGACAAAGGATTCAGGAGATGTGCTCTGACTGTCCTCAGTGATTCTGTCCTCAACAGTCTGCCTATCTCTGACTGTGGTTTTCAGCCCTATAATGATGTTCCTAGAATAAGACAGCTTGTCAAATAAAAGAGACACAACTAAATCTACAGGCTTCTTTGTTTCCCTCCATCTGGAAAAAAAAAAAGCCCCTGCCCCCTACCCCCCAGTTAGATCTTTTTTTTTTTAACTTTTTATTTTGTACTAGGGTATACCCGATTCCCTGCTGGCTCAGATGGTTAAGCGTCTGCCTACAATGTGGGAGAGCTGGGTTCAATCCCTGGGTTGGGAAGATCTCCTGGAGAAGGAAATGGCAACCCACTCCAGTATTCTTGCCTGGAAAATCCCATGTACGGAGGAACCTGGTGAGCTACAGTCCATGGGGTCACAAAGAGTCGGACATGACTGAGCAACTGCATAGCTGATTAACAAACAATGTTGTAATAGTTTCAGATGAACAAGAAAGGGGCTCAACCATACATATACATGTATCCATTCTCCCCCAAACTCTCCTCCCATCCAGGCTGCCACATAACATTGAACAGAGTTCCATGTGCTATACAGTAGGTCCTTGTTGGTTATCCATTTTAAATATAGCAGTGTGTGCATGACTATCTCAAAGTCCTTTGTTATCACTTCCCCCCGGCAACCATAAGTTTGTTTTCCAAGTCTGTGAGTCTCTTTCTGTTTGGTAAGTTCATTTGTAATCATTTCTTTTTAGATTCCATATATGAGGGATGTCATACAATATTTCTCCTTTTCTGTCTCACTTACTTCATTCAGTTTGACCCTCTTTAGGTCCACCCATGTTGCTGCAAATGGCATTATTTCATTCTTTTTAACCCCAGTTAGATCTTGAGATGTATACTGATTGATAAAACTGTTTTTGTTTTATTTAGTTTTTAGCTTGTGTGTGTGTGTAACTTGATAAGCACATTCTCAAGGTAAAGGGCCAAGTTGTAACACACTACTGAATCAGGAGAATAAAGTGAGAGGGCTTGCTGTAACAGGAACAGAATAAAGAGTCCCCAAGCAGACCTGCACATATGGATACTCGCTACATGACAGAGGTGGCCTACAGGGCAGTGAGGAAAGAACAAATGTGTTAATAAATGATGCCAATAAAATTGAGTATCTGTGTAGGAAAAAAAAAACCCTGAAATTGCACTCATAGCTCATACACAATAGTCAATTCCAGCTGGAATTGACCTAAGTATAAAAAGGAAACTAGAAAGCTTTTACAAGATAATACAGGAAAGCACATTCAAAACCTTGAGACAGGGCAGCATTTCTTAAACAAGACACGAGAAGCACTACCATTACAGAAAAGATTCATAAATTTGCTTACTTAAGAGTAAGAATTTTCTATTCATCCAAAGATACCATAGTTGGAGCCAAAGACAAGTAGACCAGTAGAAAATACTTTCGATACTACAAAACAAACAGACTCACAGACACAGAGAACAGTCTTGTGGTTGCCAAAGGGACAGGGGTAGGGGCTGGATTGGGAGTGTGAGATTAGCAGATGCAGACTATTATATATAGAATGGATAAACAACAAGGTCCAACTGTATAGCTCAGAGAACTATATTCAATATCCTGCAATAAAACATAATGGAAAAGAATATAAAAAAGGATGCATATATGTATAACTGAATCACTTTGCTGTACAGCAGAAATTAACACGACATTGTAAATCAACTATATTTCAATGAAATAAATTTTTTAAAAAGTACTTCCCATAGACAAAGCACTGGTTTCCAAAGAGTGTGACAATTTCTCACAAATCAAGAAAAAGACTTATCAACCCATAAGAAAATGGACAAGAGACTTAAACAGGATCTTAACAAAAGAGGAAATCAAAAATGCTCCCCTCATCAGTAATCATGGAAATGCAAATTAAAATCAATGCTGTCATTACATACCAGATGTAAAATTTTACATGAGTATATCAAGTGTTGGAGGTGGGACTATAAACTGAATCACTTGCTTTGAAAAACGGTTTGGCATTATCTGGAAATAGGAAGATCCGCATATCCTATGACTCAGTCATCTACTCCTAAGTGTGTGTACCCTAGAGTAACTGCTGTGCAAATATTCAAAGTTGCACTATTCATTAATAAATTGGAAACAGCTCAAATGTTCATCAACAGAAGAACAAAGTCTTGGACAAGTTTGCCATTGTGTGTGCTAAGCTGCTTCAGTCACGTCCAACTCTTTGCAATCCCATAGCCCACCAGGCTCCTCTGTCCATGGGATTCTCCAGGAAAGAATACTGGAGTGGGTTGCCATTTCCTCCTCCAGGGGATCTTCCTGACCTAGGGATCAACCTGCCTCTCATGTCTCCTGCATTGGCAGGCAGGTTCTTTACCACTAGTGCCCTCTGGGAAGCCCTAAGTTTGCCATTACCCTCTCTAATAAAATTTAATTAATCAACTAACAATAGCTAATCTTTGGCCACCTGATGCAAAGAGTTGACTCATTTGAAAAGACCCTGATGCTGGGAAAGATTGAGGGCAGGAAGAGAAAGGGATGACAGAGGATGAGATGGTTGGATGGCATCACGGACTCAATGGACATGAGTTTGGGTAAACTCTGGGAGATGGTGATGGACAGGGAGGCCTGGCGTGCTGCGGTTCATGGGGTCGCAAAGAGTCAGACATGACTGAGTGACTGAACTGAATTGAACTGAATCTTTTTTTAATAGGCTTCCCTGGTGACTCAGTGGTAAAGAATCTGCCCGCCAATGCAGAAGACACGGGTTCCATCCCTGGGTCAGGAAGAGCTTCTGGAGGAGGAAATGGCAACCCACTCCGGTATACTTGCCTGGAGAATCCTATGGACAGAGGAGCCTGATGGGCTACAGTCTCTGGTTTCCCAAAAGAGTCAGACACGACTTAGCAACTAAACAACAACAACAATCTTTTTTTTTTATAAGGTATGGTTAAATTATGGCTAATCTTATTGGGCACTCACCATGTGCTAAATACTATTCCAGGGTTTTAATATGGGCTTCCCTGGTGGCTCAGAAGATAAAGAATCTGCCTGCCTTGTGGGAGACCTGGGTTCGATCCCTGAGTTGGGAAGATCCCCCGGAGAAGGAAATGGCAACCCACTCCAGTATTCTTGCCTGGAGAATCCCATGGACAGAGGAGCCTGGTAGGTTATAGTCCATGGGGTCACAAAGATTTGGACACGACTGACTAACACATTTTCAATCATTAGAAATACTAATACAGAATTTACAATGTGCCAGGTACTGTTCTAAATAGGCTTCATATATTTAGTCATTTTATCTTCATACTTAACCTATGAAGGAGACCCTGTAAGCAGCTTTTGGCAGGGAAAAAGTCTTTGCAACAGAGAGCTCTCTGCAGGAGGCACCCTGTTTGTC
Organism: Okapia johnstoni; assembly: GCA_024291935.2. Lineage (NCBI taxonomy): Eukaryota > Metazoa > Chordata > Mammalia > Artiodactyla > Giraffidae > Okapia > Okapia johnstoni. The sequence continues at coordinate 12,852,314 of CM044307.1, forward strand.
TTGTCACTAACCTTAAACCAGGCACTGAACCAGGCACCCCCATGCTCTGCTCCTCTCTGGCACTTGTACATCTTTCAAATCTTTTAACCACCCACTACCTTGTTGGTTCTTTCCATAAATAAAGGAAGTCGAAAAGAAGAATAAGTTATTAACAGATGACGCAATCTCTTCCCTAGCTTCCCCTTTCATAATCTCAAGAACAAACTGTGTGAACAAGATAACTTTTAGAGGAAGATCACAAGACGTCCATGAGTCTGTGCGCAGGGAGAGATAACAAGAGCTCTGAGCCCCCATCTCAATGGTTAACTGAGATTACGTCCCTTCTTTCCTTTAAAACTTTCATGGCTGAGCAGAATTTTCGGAGGTGGTTTGGGGAGACACTGAGCCCACCATCTCCCCAGATTGCCAGCATTCTGATTAAAAGCACCTTTCCTTTCTACAAAGACCCGCCTCTCTCTCTCTCTCTCTCTCTCTCTCTCTCTCTCTCTCTCTCTCTCTCAAGCATTGATTTTTCCAGTGGAGAGCAGCCAGACCTGATTCAATAACAGTGCAATTATTATCTTCACTTTTCAAATGAGGAACTTGAGGACAAGAAGTTAACTAACTTGCTCACGATCACACAACTAGTTAGTGGAAAAGTTGGGAGTTGGCCTTCATGCAGCCTAAACTAGAAAAGGGTCTAAAGCAGAACCTAAAAAAAGACCACCAGATAAGGAGTTAATATATAAAGAGGGGCTCAGGAGTTTTTTATAATATAAGGGGAAAGAGGCAAAAATCCCTTGTGTCTTCCATTTATGTCAGAGGGAGTCTGAGGAAAGTTGAACAGAGACTTTTTTTTTTAGTATCAGCTTTATTGAGATATAATTCCACATACCATAAAGTTCACCCTCTCAGAGTGTACAATTGAGTGATTTTTATTATATTCACAGAGTTATATAACTTTCACCCTATCTAATTTTAGGACTTTTTCTAAGACTACAAAAAGAAATGCGTACTCAGTAGCAGTCACTTCTTGGTTCCAGTCCCCCTTATTTCTGTCTTTCTTACCCTGTGCTGGCCCCCAGGCAACCGCTAAGCTACATTCTGTACAGACAGGCCTATCCTAGACATTTCATATACATGGAATCACACAATCTCTGGTCTTTTGTGACTGGCTTCTTTCACTTAGCGTAATGTTTTCAAGGTTCATTTAAGTCGTATCACGCAGGTGTACTTCATTCCTTCTTATTGCTGAAGAACATACCATGCTATGAAGATACATACCACATTTTGTTTACTCTTTCATCAGTTGATGGACATTTAGTTTCTTTCCACATTTTAGCTATTATGAATAATGCTGCTATGAATATTGTGTACAGGTTTCGATATAAATATGTTTTCATTTCTCTGGGGTCTGCACCTAGAAAAGAAATTTCTGTGTCATATGGTAACTCTGTGTTTAGCATTTTGAGGAACTGCCAGACTGTATTCCAAAGCAATCATATCACTTTATTCCCATCAACAATATATCAGACTTTCAGTTTCTATACTTCCTAATACTTCTTATTGTCTGCCTTTTTGATTATAGTCATCCTAGTGGGTATGGAGTGGTATCTTATTGTGATTTGGAGCAAATGTCTTTAATATATGATATATACAATATATAATATCATATATTATATATTATATTAACTATTAATATTATATATTATATTAAATATTATAATAATAATATTATATAATATAATCAGAAGAGCAATTAGTGCATAAAGAGGGGCTCAGGAGTTTTTTATAATATAAGGGGAAAAAGGCAAAAATCCCTTGTGGCTTCCATTTATGTCAGAGGGAGTCTGAGGAAAGTTGGAGCAGAGATGTTTTTGGTTGTAATATATAAATATATATATTATAATAATTCATAATATTAACATTATAATATAATACATATAATATATATTGTATAATATATATTACATATACTATATTATAATATACACTATATTAATAATTATATATTTATATTATATATAATATATAACATAATTATATAATATATAATTGTATTATATATTATAATATAATTATAATATTTATTATATATAATGATAATTATAATAATATAATAATATATAAAATTATACTAATAATTATGTATAACTGTATATAATTATATATAATAATAAATAGAATAATAATATATAAAATCATATTATATATATATCTCATTATATATATTATAAAATATATAAATTAAATATATATATATTTATAAATATATATTATGAGATATATTATGCTGCTGCTACTGCTAAGTCGCTTTAGTTGTGTCCGACTCTGTGCAACCCCATAGATGGCAGCCCACCAGGCTCCCCCGTCCCTGGGATTCTCCAGGCATATATATATTATACATATTATATATTATATATACTATATTTAATTATTATCATATTGTATTATTATATAATATATAATGTATCATTATTTAATTAGTAATATATTATGATATATATTATATTCATATATTATATGTACACATTATATATATTATATATTATATATAATTATCATAATATATTATTGTACATATATTATTATAATAATATATAATACATTATATATTATAATATATATTATTCTATTAATATATTATATTATATATTATAATTATATAATATAATATAATATATATTATATGTTATATTAATATAACATATATTATATATAATATACATTATATTAATACAACATATATTATAATATATATTATATTGTAAATATATTATAATTATCAATATATTGTTTTATAATTATTATATAATTATATTATATATTTTATAATTATATAATATATATAATATAAATTAAATATATATTTAATTATATATTATATAATATATGAAATTATAATTATATATATTATTATATAATATATTACATATTATATATAATATGCTGCTGCTGCTGCTGCTGCTAAGTCGCTTCAGTTGTGTCCGACTCTGTGCGACCCCATACATGGCAGCCACCAGGCTCCGCCGTCCGAGGGATTCTCCAGGCAAGAACACTGGAGTGGGTTGCCATTTTCTTCTCCAATGCATGAAAGTGAAAAGTGAAAGTGAAGTCACTCAGTCGTGTCCAACTCTTAGCAACCCCTTGGACTGCAGCCTACCAGGCTCCTCCATCCATGGGATTTTTCAGGCAAGAGTACTGGAGTGGGGTGCCATTGCCTTCTCCATATATAATATAGATAATAGATATAATTATTATATGTATATTTAATATAATATATTATATACAACATATATACTATAATATATAATACATAATATAATATATATAATATATTATATATATTATACTATATATATAATATAATATATAATACATTATAAATATTATAATATATAAATATATAGTATAATATGTATAAAATATAATAGATAAACATATAATATATATTTAATATAATATAAAAATATAATAACTATATTGCTTATTTATATTATTATTATTATAAAATAAATTAAATATATATTTATAAATATATAATATATATACATTATATATATATATTTTTCCCTTTGGCCATGCTGCATTGCTTGCAGGATTTCAGTTCTCCGACCAGACATTGACCCAGGTGAAGGCCCAGAATCCTAAATATTAGGCAACCAGGGAACTCTCTGGAGCAAATTTCTTGTCTGTAGGTTGAACTTGATCTTGAAGAGTCTCTTGCATTCTCAGCATTCACTCAGCCTTAGCCATGTCTCCCAGACCTCTGGTAAGAACAGGCTCCTGATAGCTGCAAAAAGTTCTCAGAGTTCACCCACTTTGAAGAATGTGCTTTTTCCTATGTGCTGAGACTGATCCTGACCATTCAGACAGGCTTCCATTCTCACGTTGCAAGGAGCTAGAATCTAGCAAGGAGCTAGAATTCTCTCCTAGAGTAGAGAATCTCTCTCTACTTTTCTGGATTCTTCCAGAAATACTCTCTCCTCACCTCTGGAGGTTTTTCTTTATTGCCTCTGGAGAAATTTAATTTGCTTTTGTCAGGAACAGGCATTTATGTGTGGTTATTTTGTAGGAGGACATAAATTCTACCTCCCACACAAACTCTGATACCTATTATTTAAGTACTAAAATATTCTCAGCCTCTCGGCCAAAACAACGGTCCTGTATTATTGTTGGTGTATAGCTGAGTGATGGATTTAAAGACTCCTTCTGTTAGAAGCCTGTGTTGGGATTCTGACAGGTGGTCCCCAAGGGTACATGTGTGTCTGGTTAGTCAAGGAGAATGTTGGGATATGAGTGCAGTTAGTATATGGAGCCAGGAAGTCTTAGCCATTAGCTGTGTTCAGTCATCTTTTCTCTGCCAGTGATGACAGAGCCAGAGACTCCGCTTGCACCTGGGAAGAGGTCTGGATGGAAAAGTTAAAGGCAGGTCAACAGATCAAAGAAGAGACCAAGGCTATTGCTGCTACCTCTTAGTCCTTTCCCAAGCTGTTCTGTCTGCTTAAACAGCTCGTCCACTCCACCCAACACCCAAACCTCTGACATTGTTCTTCAAGGTCTCACCTATTAATGGCGCATGATCTTGGTCAGATGACATTATAGGAAATTCAGTTCAGTTCAGTTGCTCAGTCGTGTCCGACACTTTGTGACCCCATGGACTGCAGCACGCCAGGCTTCCCTGTCCATCACCAGCTCCTGGAGCTTGCTCAAACTCATGTCCATCGAGTCAGTGATGCCATCCAACCATCTCATCCACTGTTGTCCCCTTCTCCTTCCACTTTCAATCTTTGCCAGCATTAGGGTCTTTTCCAATGAGTCAGTTCTTCACAACAGGTGGCCAAAGTACTGGAGTTTCAGCTTCAGCACCAGTCCTTCCAATGAATATTCAGGACTGATTTCTTTTAGGATGGACTGGTTTGATCTCCTTGCTGTCCAAGGGACTCTCAGAGTCTTCTCCAACACCACAGTTCAAAAGCATCAATTCTTTGGTGCTCAGCTTTCTTTACGGTCCAACTCTCACATCCATACATGACTACTGGAAAAACCATAGCTTTGACTAGATGGATCTTTGTCAGCAAAGTAATGTCTCTGCTTTTTAATATGCTGTCTAGGTTGGTCATAGCTTTTCTCCCAAGGAGCAAGATTAAAATTCTTTTAATTTCATGGCTGCAGTCACCATCTGCAGTGATTTTGGAGCCCAAGAAAATGAAGTCTGTCACTGTTTCCATTGTTTCCCCATCTATTTGCCATGAAGTGATGGAACCAGATGCCATGATCTTAGTTTTCTGCATGTTGAGTTTTAAGCCAACTTTTTCATTCTCCTCTACCACTTTTATCAAGAGGCTCTTTAGTTCTTTGCTTTCTGTCAGAAGTATGGTATCATCTACATATCTGAGGTTGTTGATATTTCTCCCAGCAATCTTGATTCCAGGATTCCAATCTTGATTCCAATCTTGTGCTTCATCCAATTTAGCATTTCTCATGATGTACTCTGCCTATAAGGTAAATAAGCAGGGTGACAATATACAGCCTTGAGGTACTCCTTTCCTGATTTGGAACCAGTCTGTTTGTTCCATGTCCAGTTCTAACTGTTGCTTCTTGACCTGCATACAGATTTCTCTGGAGGCAGGTAAGGTGATCTGGTACTACCATCTCTTGAAGAATTTTCCACAGTTTGTTGTGATCCACACAGTCAAAGTCTTTGGCGTAGTCAACAGAGCAGAGATAGATGTTTTTCTGGAACTCTCTTGCTTTTTCAATGATCCATCAGATGTTGGCAATTTGATCTCTGGTTCCTCTGCCTTTTCTAAAACCAGCTTGAACATCTGGAAGTTCACGGTTCACATATTGCTGAAGCCTGGTTTGGAGAATTTTGAGCATTACTTTGCTAGCATGTAAGATGAGTGCAATTGTGCAGTAGTTTGAGCATTCTTTGGCATTGCCTTTCTTTGGGATTGGAATGACAACTGACCTCTTCCAATCCTGTGGCAACTGCTGAGTTTTCCAAATTTGCTGGCATATTGAATGCAGCACTGTCACAGCATCATATTTTAGGATTGAAATAGCTCAAATGGACATTATAGGAAGCATCCTCTGAATTCCCTGGCTTGGCTAAGTACTTGGTACTTCCAAATCTTCTTGGGCAGGCTCACCTTCAGCACCTGGGCTTATTTCATACTGTGATGAGGTTACCTCTTTACACCAGGTGTGCAAACTCAATTGCTTACAGAGGCCAGAGAGACAGCAAAAATAAGGATTCCTGGTGGTCCAGTGGCTAGGGTTCTGCATTCCCCTTGGTCAGGGAACTAAATCCCACATGCCACGACTAAGAGCCAGTGCAGCCAAATAGATAAATAAAAGGTAACAAAAGTAAGTGGGGCAGGTCAGACATGTTAATAGTCCTGGCTTTTAAAGGAAAACAAAAAATTCGTCCATTTTAAATCACACAGTTTCCTTGATCCACCTTTTGTTTTCTTTCAAGAGCATCATAGATACAAGAAGCATGTTACTTCTTTTATTAAGGAAAACAGTGCAGAAACTTCCCTGGTAGTCCAGTGGTTAAGGCTCTGCACTCCCACTACAGGGGCATGGGTTTGATCCCTGGTAGAGGAACTAAGATCCTATATGCTGCATGAAAGAAGTGAGAGTGAAAGTTAGTTGCTCAGTCATGTCCAACTCTTTGCGATCCCATGGACTGTAGCCCACCAGGCTTCTCTGTCCATGGAATTCTCCAGGCAAAAATACTGGCATGGATTACCAATTCCTTCTTCAGGGTATCTTCCCAACCTTGGGATTGAACCCAGGTCTCCTGTATTGCAAGGCAGATTCTTTACCATTTGACCCACCAGGAAAGTGTATGCTGCATGGTGAGGCCAAAAAAAAGAAAGAAAGAAAAAAGTGCACAACTGCAGCAGTGAATGGTCACTGACTCCCTCAGATATAATAGGGAGTGGAGGGGACTGTGGTCCATATTGGCACATTCCCTTCTAAATGCTGCTGCCATGTGAGAATGTAGGCCCAGGATTGCCAGCTCAACTAGCTTTCAAGAGCTGGAAATCACATTTTTATTAAAATCTCCTAATTTTTAAATGTCTGCAACTAATTCAAAAGTGCTAAAGCATGTGTGGACAAACAGAACACTTCTGAAGGCCAGATTCAGCCCATCAGCCTCAGATCTACCAACCTTCTGGCCTTTAGGATTCAGGGTGTATAGCATTTAACTCCAAGTCCTTCCAGATTAGCATAGGTTCTCGTACAGAGAAAGTACATGATACATTTTTTAAGAAAACCCCCTGATATTCATTTAGTATTCACCAGACAAAGCACTTACACATACATTTATATTATCTCATAGAATCTTCAAAGTTTTATGAGGTATGTAGGCTTGCTAAGGGCTTCCCAGGTGGCTTAATGGTAAAGAATCTGCCTGCAATGCAGGAGACACATGTTCGATCCCTGAGTCAGGAAGATCCCCTGGAGAAGGAAATGGCAGTCCACTCCAGCATTCTTGCCTAGGAAATCCCAAGGACAGAGGAACCTGGGAAGCTGCAGTCCATGGGGTGGCGAAAGAGTCAGATATGACTTAGTGACTAAACAACAAAGGCTTGCTAAAGGTTATAGAACTAGGAAGCAAGAGAGGCAGGGCTCAAACTCAGGTCTGTCTGACTCCAGATTTTTTAGAAAGGTACTCTTCCATTTGGGAGCCAGTAAGGAAGAGTGGTTAAAACCGTATTTCTCAGTTTAAGTCACTTTCCAGATTTGTCACTTTCCATTTGTCATCTCGGGCAACTCGTATGACATCTCTAAGCCTTCATTTTCCAATCTGTAAAATGGGGATAAAAAGTGTTAGCTACTCATAGGGCTGTTATAAAAATTAAATGAAATAAACAGACGTGGAAGATCTCGACAACACACAATAACTATTCTTTTCTTGGCTACACTGGGCTTGTGTTGCTGAACACAGGCTTTCTCTAGCTGCTGCAAGTGGGGGCTACTTTCATTGTGGTGCACAGTCATCTCCTTGCAGTGGCTCCTCTTGTTGCGGAGCACAAGCTCTAGGCATGTGGGCTCAGTAGCTGTGGTGCACGGGCTTAGTTGCTCCGTGGCATGTGGTACTTTCCTGGACCAGGGATTGAACCCATGTCCCCTGTATTGGCAGGCAGATTCTAAACCGCTTAACCACCAGGGAGGTCCCACAATACCTATTCTTATAGCCCCTGTATTTTCCCCTTTAGGATTACTAAATCATAGCCATCCACACCCACACCAGCTCCTTAGCACACAAACGGGCATATTTTAGTGGGATATCTTGTTACAAGACGAGAAAAGACAGGAAGTAACGCAAGCGGTCACTTCAGGTATCAGATGGCTGCCTTCTGAGCTGCCTGCACGCTTGATAGGAATGAAAACGATCAAAATAAATGACAGTGCTCAGGGCAAGGGGCAAACTGTTCCCCTGCCAGGCTGTTCAGTAAAAAAGGAACAGTTATCTTGGGTCTAAAGCTTCATCCCCAGTGGAGCCTTGTGTTTCAAATCCCCTTAAGATAGAACCAACTTTCAAAAAGAATAATTAAATCTGGAAAGAAATGGGGTCAGCAGGTCTCACAGTGCTTTCAAACAGGAAGTCTCAGAGCTGGAGGAGGGAATGGCTGCCAGCAAAGCTGCTTTCCTGCATATCCAGGAAAACTCAATACAAAAACCCAAAGAACCACTCAGTCCTAGGAAGACGATATAGAAGCCTATCTAATCACAAACAAGCTGACCTTAGCTTTAAGTCATCCACTGTCAAAAGACTGGTTCTATTCATAAACTGATGCATTTCGGAACACTTTTGACTTCCTTAACAATAACAACAAAAAATTACATTTAGTAATCACATAAACACAGAGACTGTATTCATGCTAACAAAGAAATGAAATACCTAAGAATCAATATGCTGAGAGATGTGTACAGTCTATATAAAGAAAACTTCAAAATGTTATTGAAGAGATGAAAGATGATTTTAACATATCAAAACAGTGTTCCTGAGACATAAAATTGTAAAGATACCAGCTCTCAAAGTTAACCTATGGTCAACTCAGTGATAGTCAATATTCCTATAGACTTTTTTAAAAGAACTCAACAAAATACTTCTAAATTTCATTTGGAAAAAAATGAATGGTGGGATATCATACTTTTATTCACTTATATATACATTTTATTAATTGTACATTTTGACTTTACAGCTTTATTGAGATATATTTCACATTTAATTAAATTTACCTTTTCACAGTGTACATATCAGTGGTTTTTAGTATATTCATAGAGTTGTGTCAACACCAGCACTCTATAATTTTTCTTTTTTTTTTTTTGGTCTGGTCCTTTAGCAGTGAAAACATGAAATCCTAACCATTGGACCACCAGGGAATTCTCTATAATTTTTCAATATTAAAAAAAACAAAAACAAAAAACTGTGTACCATTAGCTCTCACTCATCTTTCCCATTCCCCATTCCCACACAAGTTAGTCCCAAGTAACTATTAATCTACCTTTTGTCTGTATGCATTTGTCTGTTCTGGAAGTTTTATATAAATAGAATTATACAATATCTGGCCTTTAGTAACTGGTTTCACTTAGCATAATGTTTTCAAGGTTTCTGTAGTAAAGGATTTAACCTTGCCCAGATAGAAATCTGGTCTTTGTCCTGGGCTTTGGGGAGGCAGTCTCTAAGCTCTTGAAAGGTCATGCCTAATAGAAGTGCCTCTGTTTTTCTGGTAGCTTTGAGTCACCAGGTTAATTCAGTTCAGTTCAGTCGCTCAGTCGTGTTTGATTCTTTGCAACCCTATGGACTGCAGCATGCAGGGCTTCCCCGCCTTTGGTGTCATATTTTTTGTTTTTTCATACTGTTCATGGGATTCTCAAGGCAAGAATACTGAAGTGGTTTGACATTCCCTTCTCCAGTGGACCATGTTTTGTTAGAACTCTCCACCACGACCGGTCCATCATGGGAGGCCCTACATGGCATGGCTTAGACAAGGCTGTGATCCATGTGATCAGTTTTTGAGTCACCAGATGGTCTAACAATATAATTTAGGTGGAAGCTAGCCACATCAAATAGTCTTACAGTGGGGGCTGGCCAGAAAGACTAACAATGTGATTTAGCACGGGGGCTTTAGGTCACACTATCTGTAAATGTCTTAGAGTCTGAAGACTGAGATCAGCCACACAAGCAGTCAGTCACACCTATGTGATGGAGGCTCAGTAAAAACTCTGGACACCAAGGTTCAGGTGAGCTTCCCAGCTTATGGTCACACAGTGATGCCAGGAGAGAAATGCTCTTGGGCTACACAGGGAGGAGACAACTGGATTCTCTATGCCTGGAATCTTCCTGAACTCTGCCCTATTCACCTTCCCTTGGCAAATTTTTTTTAATTAATTAATTTATTTTAATTGGAGGCTAATTACTTTACAATATCGTAGTGGTTTTTGCCACACATTGACATGAATCAGCCACAGGTACACATGTGTTCCCCATCCTGAACCCCTCCTCCATCCCCATCCCATCCCTCAGGGTCATCCCAGTGCAACAGCCCTGAGCACCCTGTCTCATGCATTGAACCTGGACTGACGATCTGTTTCACATATGGTAATATACAGGTTTCAATGCTATTCTCTCAGATCATCCCACCCTCGCCTTCTCCCACAGAGTCCAAAAGTCTGTTCTTTACAACTGTGTCTCTTTTGCTGTCTTGCATATGGGGTCATCATTACCATCTTTCTAAATATCATATATGTGTGTTAATATACTATATTGGTGTTTTTCTTTCTGACTTACTTCACTCTGTATAATAGGCTCCAGTTTCATCCACCTCATTAGAACTGATTCAAATACATTCTTTTTAATAGCTGACTAATTAATATTCCATTGTGTATATATATGTACCACAGCTTTCTTATCCATTCGTCTGCTGATGGACATTTAGGTTGCTTCCGTGTCCTAGCTATTGTAAACAGTGCTCCTTGGCAAATTTTTTAACAATTTATTTATTTTTGGCTGCACTATGTTTTCATTGCTGGAACTAGGCTTTTGTCAAGTTGCAACAAACAGGGGCTACTCTCTAGTTGTGGTGCACAGGCTTCTCATTGCAGTGTCTTCTCCTGTTGCAGAGCACAGGCTCTACAGTGCACAGACTTCAGTAGTTGTTCATGGGCCCTAGAGCTCTGGTTCAGTAGTTGTGGTGCATGGGCATGGTTGCAGGGAAGCACCTGGAATACTCCTGGACCAGGGATTGATTGAACCAGTGTCCCCTGCATTGGCAGGCAGATTGCCAACCACTAGACCACCAGGGAAGTCCCCTGTGGCTAATTTTCATCTGGATGCTTTCCCTGTAATAAACCAGAAAATAAGCATAACACCTTTCAGTAAGTTCTATGTGTCCTTCTAATGAATTGTCGTCAGGACTTCCCTGATGGCTCAGATGGTAAAAAAAAAAATCTGCCCTCAATGCAGAAAACCCAGGTTCAGTTCCTGGGTTGGGAAGATCCCCTGAAGAAGGGAATGGCAACCCACTCCAGTATTCTTGCCTAGAGAATTCCATGGACAGACCATGGGGTCACAAAGAGTCAGACACGACTGAGTGACTAACACACACACAATGAATTGTCAAAACTAAATGTGGCTTTGCTGCTGCTGCTGCTAAGTCACGTCAGTCGTGTCTGACTCTGTGCAATCCCATAGTCAGCAGCCCACCAGGCTCCCGTCCCTGGGATTCTCCAGGCAAGAATGCTGGAGTGAGTTGCCATTTCCTTCTCCAGTGGCTTTAGGAACTCCCAAATTTGCTGTTGGTGTTAAGAAGTGAAGGTAATCTCTTATAAACTTCTTCTAACTTTGGAAGTTGGCTAAACTCACTCCAGGTTTGTTCATATGTTAGCATGTATCAATACAACAGTCCTTTTTTTTGCCAAATAATATTCTATTCTATGGATATATCACATTTTGTTTATCCTTTCATCAGCTGATGGACATTTGGGTTGTTTCTACTTTTTGGTTTTTATGAATAATGCTGCTATGAACATTTGTGCACAGGTTTTTGTATGGACATGTATTTTCAATTCTTAGTTATAAATCTAGGAGTAGAATTGCTAGGTCACATGGTAACTTCAATGTTCAATTTTTGAGGGACTGCCAAACTGTTTTCCAAGGTGCCTACACTATTTTCTAATACTACCAGCAGTGTATGAGGGTTCAAATTTCTCTATATCCTCATCAATATCTGTTATTGTCTTTCTTTTTCATTTTACTCATTCTAATGAGAATGAATTGGTATCTCACTGTAGTTTTGATTGGCATTTCCCTGATTCCTAATGATGTTGAACAAATTTGCATGTGATTATTGGCTATTCACATATTTTCTTTGAAGAAATATCTACCCAAATGCTTTGCTCATTCTTTTAAATGGATTATGTCTTTTTGTTGTTAACTTGTAAGAGTTCTTCTGACTACAAGTTCCTTATCAGATATTATGATTTGCAAATATTTTCTCTCATTCTGTAGGTTGTTTTTCACTTTCCTGATGGTGCCCTTTGAAGCACAAAAGTTTTTAATTTTCATGAAACCCAAGTTATCTATATTTTCTCTTGTCGTTCATATCTATGGGCTGACAGTAGACTATATTGTAAAACTTGTGCTAATTTTCTTAGAAGTATTAATGACAATGTGGTTACAAAGAGAATTCCTTAATTATTAGTTGATGCATGTTGAAGGGTTTGGAAGGAAATATGTGCTACTTTGACATTGACATTTTGGAGATTCTAGGCCAATTGTCCTATAAAATGTCTCCACATTCCAGATTTTTCTGCATTCTTCCTAATGCTGTTTAACTAGTGCCTCTAGAGCCTGAATTTCTTGTGAACCGGAAGTTAGGTGTGGCTTGATCAGGTAATTTGAGAACATCCTGTCAGAAAAAACTAGTATCAGATTGTCCCTCCATCCACATTTCTAGAAAGGTACATTTTTCCTTTTGCAGTTACTAAGTAATATGTGAATCTAGCCTTTTAAACTATAATTCAGTACAAATCAGAACTTTGATTTTAAAAACTGTTTTAAAGATTGTGAAGGCATATGAAAGGATTCTAATAAGGAAGAACAGGGAAGTAGGACACCGCTACTTTTCACCAGGAAATGAATATCAGTAAATACAGCAGCAATATCTAAAGCACAATGGCATCAGAGCATAAAATACTGATACTGCAATAAATAAAAACATTCATCATATAGGACAATAGACTGTTAGTTGGAAGGCACCCTAGAAATAAAATTGAGTTTAATTGCCTCACTTTACAAATGCAAAGCCTGAAGCTCAAGAAGCTTAATAAATGCTGTTAAGGCCAATTAAATTAAGTCCAGAAAATAATAATTGTTTTTTGAGTGCTTACTCTATCCTGGACATTGTTCTAAGCACTTTACATGATTAAATTAACTGATGAGTTTATTTAATTATCCCAAAAGCTTTATGAAAATAGCTTTTACTTAACTTTCTCTTTTTTTTTTTTTTTTTTTCGGTCCAGCAAGAAACTTAGATCTTAAATAACTTGCCCTAATTTACAGGTGGTAAATTATGATGCTAGGATGGGAACCCAGGAAAGCTGACTCAAGAATCTGTGTGTTTAGCAGCTCCATCCTATTACCTCCCAAGTTGTCACTTGTGGCTACAGGGCCACAGCTGGTTAGAAATCAAATTAGGCCCAAGGTTCTCTGAGGATGAATTCTTCCCTCCATCTGGAACACCAAGAGTGGGCTGAGTTGATTGTTTCTCATAATCTGGGGCATCACCAATTCTAGCCTGCGCTAGGCAGTCTCTCATGAGCAGGCAGCTGCTAATAACCTGTGATAATGAGGGAAGAATGCTACCAGGAAGATCCAGCAGAGCTGAACACAAAGCTAGAGTGTGTGCTTAGTCACTCAGTCTTGCCCAACTTTTTGTGACCCCATGGACTGTAGCCCACCAGGCTCCTCTGTCCGCGGGATTCTCCAGGCAGGAATACTGGAGTGGGTTGCCATGCCCTCCTGCAGGGGATCTTCCCAACCCAGGGATTGAACCCAGGTCTCCTGCATTGCGGGCAGATTCTTTACTGTCTGAGCCACCAGGGAAGCCCAAGAATACTGGAGTGGGCAGACTGTTCCTTCCCTAGGGGATCTTCCCGACCCAGGAATCAAACTGGGGTCTCCTGTATTGCAGGCCAGTTCTTCACCAGCTGAGCTACCAGGGAAGCCCCTTAGGGTATAATATTGTACTACTTGTGCAATAGATTTGCTTTCTTTGTTATGTTTTACTAAGATTGGTGTTAAAGTCATTTGCTATTCCCTGTATACCCCATGGACAGCAAGAGACCACAATAATAGAAATGCTTCACACGGATAGCCTCTGTGAAAAATGAGAGTGAGTGCATGCTCAGTTGTGGCTATCTCTTTGCAACCCCATGGACTGTAGCCCGCCAGACTCCTCTCTCCATGGAATTTCCCAGGCAAGTATACTGAAGTGGGTTGTCATTTCCTTTTCCAGGGCATCTTCTTGTGGGTTGTCATTTCCTTCTCCAGGGGATCTTCCTTGCCCAGGGATCTAACCCAACTCTCCTGAGTTGCAGGCAAATTCTTTACAGCTGAGCCACCAGGGAAGCCTGTGAAAAAAACGAGATAATTGTAAAACGTCTTCTCCACCCTTTCGTTTCAATCCTACGTCCCAGATCTTGGTCTATATCTTACTGATTTCCCATGTTAATTATTTTAACCTTTTCCTCAGGGGCCTCCTTTGTGTTTCATCGCCATAGAAACCCATTCTGCCTTAAGAATCATCCTTAGGGACAGTTTCTAAAGTCTTCCTTCTGCTCCAAATTATCTGCTGAGTTAAATCTAAGGTTCTTGATCTTGGCTTCAGGAGTTTCTCAATTTGCTCCTCTTTTATTCGCTTTTTAGAAATAATACATTCCTGGAGCAGAGGTTAAAGCAGATCACTGTCAGCGAAAATATTAACTGAATAACTAATGTATTTACATAGTACTTTAGATTTGAGTAAAACATATTCACCTACATTACCTCAATCACTCTATGATAGATACATAAAGCAGGTAACATGATCAGCATTTTAAATTCGATAAAACTGGGGGCCAAAGAATTTAAGTATCTTGACCATGATAACACAGCTTACTGGTGAAGCTATAGCTTGAATTTGTATTTTCAGACTCCAGGTCATGCTTGGTACATTATACAGTATGATCAAAGATCCAGCATTTACAAAATATTTTTTTTTCTTTTGGCTTATATCCTGTGGCAGATAGAATTCTAAGATCTCTCCCAAGATCCTCTCCCCAGCCCTGCTCCTTGTATACACCCTGCAATAACCCTGGAGCTGTGAATATGACAAGACATCAGTCCTGTGGTTGTGTTATGTTACAAGTTGATTTTAAAATAAGATTGTCTGGGTGGGCCTGACCTAATCTATGAGCCCTATAAAAACAAAAGAGTTTTCTCTGGCCGATAGCAGAAGAGAAAGTCAGAGAGATGTGCTGTATCTGGCCTGAAAGAAAGCTAACAGCCATCCTGTGAACCGACCAAGGGGTCATGTGGGAAGGACATGAGGGTGGCCTGTAGGAAGTGAGGGTGATCCTCCTCAATGGCACACAATGAAACAGGGACCTCAGTCCAGCAACTGCAACAACTCGAATGAGCTTGGAAATGGATTTTTCTTCCGAGCCTCAGCCTGATGAGGATCCAGTTCAACACTGTGATTTCAGGTTTATGAGACCCAGAGCAGAGAACCCATGCATGCTCTGACAGCCTTCTGACCTAAGAGATGTGAGCTCAGAGTGCTGTTTCAACCTTAGTGCTGTTTCAAGCCACTAAGTTTGTGACAACGTGTTATATGGCAATAGAAAACAAATACATCTAATATTCCCTTTGTTGTTGTTTAGCTGCTAAATTGTGTCTGACTTTTTTGTGACCCCCATGGGCTGTAGCCCGCCAGGCTCCTCTGTTCATAGGATTTCCCAGGCAAGAATACCGGAATAGGTTGCTGTTTCCCCCTCCAGGGGAATCTTCCCAACCCAGGGATCAAACCCACATCTCCTGCATTGGCAGGCGGGTTCTTTACCTTACTCTTCTTAAAAAACACACATTTTATGAAACCACTTCTTTGGCCCTAGGAACCCAAGATGTGCTCTGAATCTTAGCAGGTACAAAGTAAATGTTACTGATGCTGAATGAGGCTAAGGAGGCCCTTCTCACAGTACAGTGGTAAGAACTAGACCAGGCATTTTTTTAATTTTATTTTTTTAACTGTCTTATAGTAAAACTGATTTGGGGGGGGTGTACAGTTCTATTAATTTTAGCACATGCATAGTTGTGTATAATCACCATCACAATCAGGATATAGAACAATTCCATCATCCCCAGTGTTGTTTTGCAGTGGTCACATGTTTCCCCTACCGCTCATCCCTGGCAACCATTGATCTGTACTGTCACTATTATTTTCTCTTTTCAAGAATGTCATAAATAGGGACTTCCCTGGTGGTCCACTAGTTGAGAGTCCGCCTGCCAATCAAGGGACATGGGCTAGATCCCTGGACTGAAAAGATCCCACATGCTGTGGGGCAACTAAACCCATGCACCTCAACTACTGAAGCCAGAGCATCCAGAGCCTGCACTCCGCAGCAAGGGAAGCCAGCACAGTGAGAGGCCCGCACACAGTGACGCAGAGCAGGCCCTGCTTCCGTAGCTGGAGGAAGCTCACACGCAGCAACAAAGACCCAGGGCAGCCAAAAGTAATATATTAATAAATAAAAGCTTTTTATAAAAAGAATGTCGTAAATAAAATCACATAATACGTAATCTTTTGAGACGGGCTTCTTTCACTCATCATGATGCCTTGGAGATTCATCTAAGTTGTTGGATGTACCACTAGGTCTCTGAAATGACATATTTTTAAATCTCTCTATCTAGAAGTTTAAAACCTAGAGAAAAGTATCGAGAATCAACAGATGCTGAACACTACAAGGGATGGTTTGATATTACCTAGGCCCATGCTGTTCTTTTATAGATAAGAAATCTGAAATCCAGTGAGGGTTGAGGACTTGCCCAAAATTGTATGGGCACAAGTGAATGGTGAGAGAGATTCAATCTCCCTAGAAGTCACATAACCCATCGAAATTTATGAAACGTGGTAAATGTTAAGACTAGGGGAAGAACAAGAATTATGAGAGCACAGAACATAACCATTGTATAAATTCCTTTTTGTTGCAAGTGATCATAAACTTAAACTAGTTGAAAGCAACAAAATAATTTATTGGCTCACTTGATTAAAAAATATTCAAGGTGGTGTGGTCTTCAGGCGCTGCTGTATCCAAGAACTCCCATGATGTTGTCAGAGGTCTCAACTCCATCAACCTCTTACTCTCCCTCTCTTTATCCTCTGGTCTCTCCATTTTGCATGGTGGCTTCATTCTTCCCTGCCATAGGCTCGCGCCTTATGCCAGGAAAGATGCTGTGCGTGCATGCGTGCTCAGTCGTGTCCGACTCTTTACGACCCCACGGGCTACAGCCCACCAGGCTCCTCTGTCCATGGGATTTCCTAGGCAAGAATACTGGAGTGGATTGCCAGTTCCTTCTCCAGGGGATTTTCCAGACCCAGGGATGGAATCTGCGTCTCCTGCATTGGCAGGTGGATTCTTTACCACTGAGCCACCTGGGAAGCCCCCAGAAAAGATGGATACTGGTAACTCAGGCCTACACCCCTATAGCATCTGATCCAAATGAAAGACATATGCTTTCTCTCCTAACTCCATCGATCAACCCTCTAGCAATTGTTTCCTTTACTGATTCCTCTCATACCCCCAACTTCTAAACTCCAAAGTCTGTCCTTGGACCACTTCTGTTCTGCACCTACACTCACTCCATTAGTAACCTCATCTGGTATCATGAATGTAAATACTATTTCTCTCCAAAGGTCTCCACCCTTGATCACTACCCCCACACTAAAAACTTGTATATAAACTGCCTATTTTATACCTTTACTTGGATATCTAACAAGGCATTTCAAATGTAACACGTTCAAAGCCCAATGCTAATCTTCCCCCACAAACGTGGCCCTCTCTCAGTTTTCCCATCTCAGTAAATGGCAACTCTGTCTTAGTTGGAGTCATCCCTGATTACTCTCTTTCATACCTCACATCAATTCCATCATCAAAATTTGTTGTTTATATCTTCGAAATACATCCAGACTCCAACTTCGCCTTATCATATCCACTACTAACTCCCTGCCAAGCCATCAGCATCTCTCCCCAAATTATCTTAAAAGTTACCCACCAGTCTCCCCATTTCCTTCCTTGCTTCTTGGAATCCATTTTTAATATAGTAGCCATAATGATCTTCTTAAAACATAAGTCAGATCAAGTTTATTCTCTGCTCGGAATCTCCAATGTAATCTCTATATGCTGCAAAGGAGTGATCGCCAAGATATATTAACAAGTGGAAAAAGCAAAGTGAAGAAACATGTCTATGTGTTATGATCGTTCAGTCGTGTCTGACTCTTTGTGACCCCATGGACTGTAGCCCATGGAATTCTCTGGACCTATTTATCTATAAACTGTATAGACCTCATGGACTATACAGTCCATGGAATTCTCCAGGCCAGAATACTGCAGTGGGTAGCCTTTCCCTTCTCCAGGGGATCTTCCCAACCCAGAGATCAAACCAAGATCTCCCCCAGGTCTCCCTTTTATTTAACTTGTCAACTCCTTTATTTAACCCGTCAATCCTTTCATTTAACGTTGTCACCCCCATTTGGGAATGCAAATGTCTTCTACATTTGGGACCACAACAAAGGAAATTAGATTAAATGGGGAGTAAAATAAAGTGCACAATTTAATACTATTAATATTATTATTGCAAATAATACTGCACAATTTCACTCATCTCACATGCTAGCAAAGTAATGCTCAAAACTCACCAAGCCAGGCTTCAACAGTACATGAACCAAGAACTTCCAGACGTTCAAGCTGGATTTAGAAAGGCAGAGGAACCAGAGATCAAATTGCCAACATCCATTGCATCATCGAAAAAGCAAGAGAGTTCCAGAAAAACATCTATTTCTGCTTTATTGATTATGCCAAAGCCTTTGACTGTGTGGATCACAACAAACTGTGGAAAATTCCTCAAGAGATGGGAATACCAGATCACCTGACCTGCCTTCTGAGAAATCTGTATGTAGGTCAAGAAGAAACAGTTAGAACTGGACATGCAACAACAGGCTGGCTCCAAATAGGAAAAGGAGTACATCAAGGCTGTATATTGTCACCCTGCTTATTTAACTTATATGCAGAGTACATCATGCGAAATGCCGGGCTGGATGAAGCACAAACTGGAATCAAGATTGCCGGGAGAAATATCAATAACCTCAGATATGCGGATGACACCACCCTTAGGGCAGAAAGCAAAGAGGAACTAAAGAGCCTTTTGATGAAAGTGAAAGAGGAGAGTGAAAAAGTTGGCTTAAAACTCAACATTCTGAAAACTAAGATCATGGCATCTGATCCCATCACTTCATGGCAAATAGATGGGGGAAAAATGGAACCGGTGGCAGACTTTATTTTCTTGGCTCCAAAATCACTGCATATGGTGACTGCAGCCATGAAATTAAAAGAATTTTAATCTTGCTCCTTGGAAGAAAAGCTATGACCAACCTAGACAAGCATATTAAAAAGCAGAGACATTACTGTGCCGACAAACACCCGCCTAGTCAAAGCTATGGTTTTTCCAGTACTCATGTATGGATGTAAGAGTTGGACTATTAAGAAGGCAGAGTGCCCAAGAATTGATACTTTTGAACTGTGGTGTTGGAGAAAACTCGAGAGTCCGTTGAATTGCAAGGAGATCAAACCAGTCCATCCTAAAGGAAATCAGTCTTGAATATTCATCGGAAGGATTGATGCTGAAGCTGAAACTCCAATATTTTGGCCACCTGATGTGAAGAAGTGACTCACTGAAAAAGACCCTGATGCTGGGAAAGACTGAAGTTGGGAGGAGAAAGGGATAGGGAATGAGATGGTTGAATGGCATCACCGACTCTGTGGACATGAGTTTGAGTAAGCTCTGGGCGTTGGTGATCGACAGGGAACCTTGGTGCGGGGCAGTCCATGGGGGTCCCAAAGAGTCGGACACGATTGAGCGACTGAACTGAACTGAAAATAAAGCGACTTAAAAGGCCTCTCAACTTCGTTAGTATCTTGCTTAGGGAAAGCTCTATCATGCCATAGTGTAAGAGCGATGCGTTTTGTTTTTCCTTAACTGAAGCGTGTATCCCAGAACTCTGGTTGAGAATGGAACCGAATTGTAGTCTTGCTCAAAGAACTACAAGTCCCAGAAGGCCTTTCGGCTAGGGCGCCTGCGCACCGCGCGCTCCTGCCTTTCCACAGCTCTCCGCCCGGGAAAGGCCCGCCCCGCGGTGCTGTCGCTCGCGCTGGAAGAAGCGGAAGAAGATGGCGCTCACCAGGTGGGTTTGTTGATTTGGGTCCTCGATACGGAAGGGTCTGGGCGTACCCACCTTTTTCATTTCTCTGCCCACCCTCTCCGGGCGGTCACCCGGCCCGGGCCACAGAGCGACTGTAGGCCGAGGCCACGGCTGGGCCCTCCTGCCGGCCGCCGGGACGGCTAGGCCTCGCCGAAGCTGGGGTCTTTCCTCAGCGGCTTTCCGGGTTGAGTTCGCCCCCTCACTAGGGCCGAAGTCACGGCGTGGCTGATAGGTCTCTGGCCTGAGAGACCGGGGAGTCGCCCGTGTTTTTCGCTTGGGCGTCTTGGGGGTGTGGAGGGCGCTGCTTGTGGTCCGCGGCTCGGGTGGGCGCCAATTGGTGTGTGGAGGGCAGGGGCTTATTTGGGCGGAGTGAAGCGGGCGGGAGACGGAGACTGCCCGGCTGTTTGTTCGCCTAAGCGTTTTCTTCTGTTTCTGTCCCAAACCAGGACTCCTGGAAAAAAAAAAAATGTGGGGGGCGGAGGGAGCGGTACTGAAGGAGGTTTAAAATCAAAAGCCACAGTAGTGGCCGCTGTCTGCTAGTTCGCGCCGCTGCCCCGCACTTTTAACTTGGGGCGTTTTTAGAATTTCTTCCCGTAGATAGAACCGCGTACGCTCTTTGCGGTTCCCGGTTGCCTTGGCAACTGCTGGTGATTAAAGTGGTCCCCGCCTTAAAGGGAAAGATGCTTAAGGAAGAGATTCCGAGGAGTTATGTAACTCCGATCC
Source organism: Okapia johnstoni (assembly GCA_024291935.2). Classification (NCBI taxonomy): domain Eukaryota; kingdom Metazoa; phylum Chordata; class Mammalia; order Artiodactyla; family Giraffidae; genus Okapia; species Okapia johnstoni. Next base: position 12,873,556 of record CM044307.1, read on the forward strand.
TGCTGCCCCATCTAAGTAGAAAACTTTCCACGCAAACGAACTGCAGCGGTAAAAGTTGAGTGCCCAAGAGGGTAAAGAAAGAAATCGCGTTAGGACATCTGCCTCAGCTCCCCTGACACTCTACATTCTCCTCGTTCGCGTTTGTCTTGGCTGATGACCGTTATGAACCCTAAAAATACTTGGATGAGAGATTTCTTTTGGGCGCCTTGCTCTGTCCTAGGGTTTGTGTGTATACAGAAGGAAATCTGACAGTCTTTGGCAGCAGGGAAGGTTGGGGTACAAGGCCTACAGATATGAAACAATAATACAGAATGCTTATTATGTCGTACTAGCCTGAAGTGCGAAAAGAATTAGATGGAATGGGCTGAATGAACTGGAGCGTTTTTTTTAGTAAGTGTTGCAGGCAGCAGACATTTCAGTGAGTGCCCTTCAGGTAGGAGGCAATGTGACAGAGACTAGTAGTGTTATGAGGAAAGGCTTTGTGGAAAAGATGGAGTTGAAAAGGATATAGAGCAAAAATACCAGAGATCTTGTCAGTATTGGGTGCTTAAAATTGCAGTAGCAGAGTGCAGTCATTAAATAGCTTGTCTTGGGGACTTACATAGCTTTCTGATTTTGCGGAGTTTTAGCTGATTTGGTTTCTATAGAGAGTCTCAAGTTTCCAGGTGAAGTGTTGTTGTCTCTAAGATCTCCCAGAGATTCTTAACAGCAGAGACTAGTAAAAAGGAAAGGATAGACTAAGATGTCTCCACCTGGCTCTACTGACATTTGGGGCTGGATAATTCATTCTTGTATGGGGCTGTCCTACTTATATTAAGATGTTCATAAGTATCTTTAGCTTGTACCCAGTAGATGCCAGTGGCATCCCCACCCCTTCTCCTCCCTCTGCCTCACAAGTTAAAACAAAATGTCTCCAGATGTTGTCAGATATCTGCATTGTAGTTATTTTGCCTCCAGTTGAGAAATACTGAGGTAGACTTTTGCTCACTTAAGCAGCCCACCCCTACCATTGGAAAGTACCTCATGGGATTGTCATCCTTTACAGGGAACAGCAACATTAAGACATCTGGAAGGCTAGGATGTGTTCTCATTATAATCCAGGCCAGATTACCTGTTTACTAGATTGTCCAGACTCTGCCTTGACAAGCTGCCTTCCTTTTGATCATTTTAGTGACTAGTTCTTCCAACAAAAGGTAAAAGAGAAATGAAACCTAAGTAAACATTTTGACTTCTTTGTTTCTGACTTTGTATCCCTCTTATGTGTTAGTATACATGGTTTACTGAAAACAGCTATGGTATAAACCCAAAATGTTTTGACTCCTTTCATCCATTCATTTGCTTAGTAAATTGCATGTGTTGGACACATGGGTTGAAAGTCTACTGTGTGTCAGCTAGTGTTGCTATTGAGTCAGTCAGGGAATCTTCTTAGCCTCAGAGTTTACATTCTAGGGAAGACAGACTGTAAGAGTAAACAAATCAATAACACAATTTCAGGTAGTAAGTACTAGGAATAAAATAAAGGTATAGAGAGTGACGCAGAGAGCAGGGTGGAATGCTGTTTTGGTCAGGTAACAGCTGTAGGGAGGTATAATTGAGCAGGAACAGGAATACTAAGAAGCAAGCACTAAAGAATCTGATGAAGAGTTTTCTTAATAAGTAAATAGAATACCTATGGCAGTGGGAAAGCAAATGTAAAGATACAGAGATGGCTTGTTTAAAGAAAGGCAGTAAGTTTGTCGTGACTGAAAAATGATGAGTGCAAAAGGGTAGAGTGGATTTATTTCTCTAGCCAGCGTTTAAGTAGGCCCTATTGTGAGCTAGTTAGGCAATGCCTTAAGAGTTAAGGATTAAAGAAACAGTGTGATTCCTGCCCTCAAGTTGCCCACAGTCTAGTGAGAGAAAGAAAGATAAATCAATAGTGATTGCAGTACAGTAAGATAGATGTTGTAGTAGTGGTGCTCAGAGGGTCTTGTGAGAGCATAGGTGCAGGGCAACTAACTTACACGGGGGGAATTGTGGAACAGCTCCAAACAATCCAATATTTATGGAACACACACTGAATGGTATCCAGACTCTGTGCCACATTGCTCATGGGTGGTCTCATTTAATACTTACAACAGCTCTGAGAGGTAGATAATCTTTTGGTCCATCATTACAAATGAGAAAACTGAAGTTCAGAGAGGTAAGCAACTAATCCAAGTTAGTGTGTGGCATAGACAGCTTCTGAACTCAGAGTTCTTCCCATCACATTACCTGACCCGCCAGACTGGATTAGATTCTTCTGACATACGCTGTCGAAACACTCGGTACTTTTTCTGATCACTTAGTATAATTGGTAATTACGGATTTGTGTGATTTTGATCTCTCTCTACAGCACGCATCTATCTTTCTCAGTTCATCATCTCCTTTCCTACCTAGCATAGTGACAGCACCCCAGCAACCAATAAATATTTTTTTAATAAATAAGCTCTGCTGCTTATTCAAATATTCTTACTAGCCAAGAATCACAAAGGAACCCTAACTTTTCCATTGGCTATATTATTTACATACTGGAATCCTTTTGTGGTACTTTGGTATATCTCTGTAATAACTTTTATCATACTTAAAAGTTAAGAATGGTTAAAACCTCTTAAGTTTTAAATTACATTCAAAACTAGATACCCTTGGGAAAACACACTTAAATATGCATCTCCTGTTTTCTTTCTTTTTTTATCCACCTCTTTGTTACTTTCAGTGCTAATACTTATTTTTTTGTATTGATGCTAAAATAGTTGAACGTAGGAAGCATAATGGTAAAATAGTTAAAAATAAGAAGTATAAAAATAGTAAAGTGCTCGGTTCAGCAGCACATGTACTAAAATTGGAACAATACAGATAATATTAGCATGGCCTCCGCACGAAGATGACACGCGTGAAGTGAATATGAAATTTGTGAGGCGTTCCATTTTTTTTTTTTTAAGGGGTATTAAAGACACTAAGAAAATCGTATTCTAGAGAGTTGCCCCCTTGGTAATTGAGAAAATTTACTTGTTACAAGAAAAGAAATATGGAGGCATAAAAACTAGTGGTTTATTATGTGAAATATCTGTTAATTCTGGGCACTGGTTGCCTGCATCCTGGTCAGATATTTTTGCTGTATGTCTCTGAGTACTTATTTCTTTTCCAGGCATAATAAAGCAACAAGTATTTAACCCTGACATAAATCATTGGAAAGTTTGCTCTTTTGCTCAAAGGAAGAAATGTTATTGGAAAATAGTGTTTGATGGCCAAATTGCAAAGATAAAATGTAAGAGTTTTTAAAATTCTTACTTTTTTTGTCTTTGTTTCTAGCTTTTTACCTGCACCTACTCAGCTGTCTCAGGACCAGCTTGAGGCTGAAGAAAAGGCACGATCCCAGAGATCACGACAGACCTCACTCGTCTCCTCCCGAAGAGAGCCTCCCCCGTATGGTTACCGGAAAGGCTGGATACCTCGGTTATTAGAGGTAAATGGTTTTGCTAAAATTTATTATAGCACCTTTGTAAAGTAAATGTAAACCCTAGAACTGCTGCATAAGAGTTCCAGTATGATAGAGATTCTGGTTGTGAGCTCTCAAGACATGTACTTCCCTCAGAAGATTGAGCTTTTTGTTCTTGCTTATTCTCATTGCTGTGATCACTGGAGAAGCATACCAATGTATGTCTCTTATGTCAAACTGTTACTCATGTACAGAAGCAGTTAACATACCCTTTATAAATTGAGGCTTATAGTGTATGGAAAATAATGGGGAAGTAAGAGAGAAAAATATAAGAATGGTTTCATGTTCAGATATCTTTCCCTCCAGCTTCCCTACGTGCACAGTGCCACATCACCCTGAAGAAACAGCTCTCCTTCAGGGAAAACTCCGGCAGCATTTGCTTTTCTGATTTCTTTCCTGTTAGGTGTAGTGGATAGAACACTGACAAGAAGATTTTTTTAATTAATCTTTTTTTCCTTATAGCTGTGTTCCTTACTATTTGTGTGACCCTGGACAGATCCTAAGCTCTCTTCCTCTGTTTTCTTATTTTCAATAGGAGAATGTACAGCTTAGATCAATTTGGGGGAAGGTATAAGAGACAGAATTTGATGGTTAATTCAGAGTCAGTGAGGGAGAACGAGGAATCTGAAATGATCTTTTTTATGTCTTTAGCTTGATCGCAAAAAACAAACTTTGTTAGCAGCACTTAATTCTCCTCATTACTCAGGATCTTGTACATCAGTTCAGTGCATATTCCTTTCCCTAATTCCAGGGTCAGACTGCCCATGCTTGATCACCTTTTTTACCTAGCGAGAAATGCAAACACTTGAGGCTTGCCTCCTCAAGGCCTCTTCCTGTTTCTTCTCCACCTTCCTATTTTCATTCTGACTCCTACAAATTTTCCTCCTCCACTTCCCAAGGAATATACTTGCCCTATTAAAAATCTCTGTGCCTATTCATTTGTACCCAGTTATTATAATTTTATCACTTTGTTTTGTTCTCTCTTTACATGGTTATAATTTTGCTTCACAAATAGGAAGGGTCAAGTCCTAAACTTTTTTTCACATGCCTCCAAGTGGTGATCATGGAACTAATTATTCATTGGATTGAAATATGTTGCTCAGCACCTATAAAAAAGCAACTGTATCCTCAGCCTCTCTCCTTTGTCATTATCCCTGCCTGCCACATTCTTTGTACAGCCTAGAAGAGGAACACCCAGCTAAATCAGGTCTTCTATTAACATATTCTCTGGTGGGTTTTTTTGTTTGGTTGGTTTTTGCTCAACTATACTCTGATCTTTTATTAATTCCAGTGTCTGAAGGCCAGCCTTCTGACACCTGTGAAGGTATTTTTGTTGTTGCTTTTATTTTCACTGATAATGTAATTTGTGAGAAGCAAAGCAAAATAAATGATTATCAAGGAGGCCGTAATGCTGTCTTATCTGGGGCAAAAAGATGGTACTTGCCATTATCTAATAGAAGACTTAAGTGTCTCTTTTAAGGGATTATAGATATTCTATGTTTGGCCTCTCAATAGATTAGAGTGAAGATGGCAGGCATCATCTACATACAACAGAAATTGCATCCTTACTTGCATTTCAGCATCAGGACATTTAGTACTATTAGTTTTTAAAAGCTTACATGACTATCATAGGATTCCTATATCCTGGTGGAGCTGACCAGTTTATTTGAAAATCAAACCAAAATGGCCAGCTAATGGAAATACTTACTGTGAATGCTTCTTGAGGAGAGTGAATATTCTGTGGAAGAAAGCGTTTTGTTCTAGTTTTTAAAGTAAAAGCTGTGATTTTCTGGCAAGCTTAATGACTGCATAATGCCACATCTACAGTCCTGAAGTGCTTGTTATAGTTGAAGAACTCTAGCAAATCTGAGCATATGTCAGATTGATGGCCTGGGTACAGGTAGGACCATTCTGGGGAATGTTTTAACTATTTTCTGCCTAATTTACAAGAAAACATCTTCAGCTCTATTATTTGTTTTAAAAGATGTCAAACCTTTCTTTAGCAAGTAAGCATGTTGTACCTAGAAACTCATATATCTAGGATCTAATGGACTATTTCTTGAAGGAGGAGGACATAAACGTGGCTATTTTCATAAATTTTTTTTCATCAAATCCCCTCTAAGTGATTAATATTAAAATATTTTCCTCTGATTTCTTGCCCTTTCATGAGCTAAGATACCTCAGTTTAGTAGGAAATGTAAAGACTTTCAGAGTCAAAAGATGTGGGTTCCAGTCCTCATAGCTATCCATGAGACCTTGGAAAAATCACTTTTAACTTTTCTAAACTTATTTTTTCCATATGAAAATATGAGGTGTTGAAGAACTACAAGAATTAAATGAGATGTGTGAATTATATTTTCTAAGTTTTAATAAGGTACTAAGCAAATATTATTAACTTAATAAGGTACTAAGCAAATATTATTAATTTAATAAAACTTTAAATTTAATGTTCATATGTTAACTTGAATGATAGACTTTTTTTGTAATTTTAAACTTCACTGACAGACTTAGCTTGTCTCCTTTAGAAGTCTTAATTCTGTCTTCTAAATAATTATATATAATCATCATTATAAATGTGGTACACTCATTTCTGGATGCTTCCTATTTGCTTCTCATGGAGCACTGAATAAATAGTATCATGTTCTTACAATCCGAAGAAGAAATATAATTCTCTACTTTTTCTTTCTTTTGGCTGTGCTGCACAGCTTGCAGGATCTTAGTTCCCTGACCAGGGATTGAACCCAGGCCATGGTGGTGAAAGCCTAGAATCCTAACCACTAGGCCACCAGGAAACTCCCCAATTCTTTACATTTCTGCTCTAACTATAGCTTGACCTGTCTTTCACTAAGAAAATTGTGTATGCTAAAATGAAAAATCTTTTCCTTATACTAAACATTTTGCTTAATTTCTTCCTGCCGTGTACTTAAAATCCAGATCTTGCCATAATCTAGAAGCTGTTTCATGATCTGATGTTTGTTGTCTACCCATACAGACTTAATCACTTTATGTGTCTGCACCTCTGCTCTCAATAAGCTGCAGCCCCACTGGACCTCGTTTCCTAGAACATGCTGAGCTCAGTCTTGCAGCAGGGCCTTCACACTTGCTGTTTAATCTGCCTAGAAAATGCTTCCCTCAGATCTTCCCATGACTGATTTCTCATCATTCAGGCTTTACCTCACACTACCTCTTCACAAAGGTTATCCCAACCATACTATCAAAAACAGCCTTTTTTCCCAGCCCCTTTATTGCTGTCAAGGCATTTATCACAAGCCAAAAATTATGCCTTTTATATCTTTGCCCACTAAAATGTACACTCCATAAGATCAAAGACCCCTGCTTTGTTTACCACCATTTCTCTAGGATCTAGCATAATAAGGGCTCAGTAGTTACTTGCTGAAAGAGGGACTGTATCTTAAATCTCAAATTACTATTATTGAACATTCTTTTTATTTCTCTTTATTTATATAGGATTTTGGAGATGGAGGGGCTTTTCCAGAGATCCACGTGGCCCAGTATCCCCTGGATATGGGACGAAAGAAAAAAATGTCAAATGCATTGGCCATTCAGGTGGATGCTGAAGGAAAAATTAAGTATGATGCAATTGCTCGACAGGGACAGTCAAAAGACAAGGTAACCCTCTCATTGATTTTTTCCCCCCCATTGATAAATATTTTGTGAGAATTTTTTTTTTAATTGTGTGAAAATGATAAATCTTTGGCCATTTAGTTTATGTTAAAAGTAACAATGAAGTATACTTAGGCTAACTGAAGATGACTTCATAAAAGTATGAACAATATAATATGGCTTCATAACAGCAATGACTTTTTCCTTAGAAATTCCTCAAATTGATGATAAGTTTATATATATTAATACTTAGGGATTCCATGTATTTGTTTTACATTTTAAAAACAATTCTTGTTTCCCTTCCAGTTTTACTGAGATATAATTGACATATAGCATCATATATAAAAAACAGTTCTTTTATAGTACTAGCTTTTTTAAGTGCAAGTAAATTTTTAGAAATCTATAATTCTGGTATCCTAAAAAAATCAAAATTTAGTTTTGTGTATAGTCTTTTCTATTTCTCTTCCAAAATATGTACATACTTAATTATTTTAATGGTTCATTTGAATAGAGTAAATCACATAAACTTCTTTCTCCCTTGATTAAGTACAAAACTGGCACATGCTAGTTTTAGGATGGCCCTGCTTACAAAGTAATCCAAAGACCAAAAATAAAATTTATTTAAAATAATCTCATCATAGAGCAGCCACACCCAGAGCCAAGGAACTGTTTTTAAGACCTAGTTTTTTTCTTATAAATAAATACTCCAAACAGAGATAAAAGATCTCTTTAGAATTGAATGTATTGGGGACAGTACCTGAGAACCTTCAGTACCTGTCCTTTGCTTCTTCTCTCTCTCCCAAAGTCTCATTTTACTCTCTAAGATAGCACTAATGATATATCATTGTTTGCTCCTCCATCATGGCTGCTAGTTTAGGGGAAAACAATTATACAGTCATGCAGATTTATATCTCAGATTTCAACTGGGCTCCCTTGATATTCCTCCAAGCTGAACTCCTACTCTTCTCCATCTTCTCTCAGTTTAACAGGAGACTCCCTATCTATTTGCAGATAAGACTGTTGGAAGAAAATTGTTGGCTTTCTTTATCTTGCACTTGCCTTTTTGTCTTGACTATTCCTTTTGTCTCTATAACAAATCTCCTCCTATCTAAACCTAATCTTATCAAGTGTATTCTAGTGTATCCTAGATCTCATCTCTTCCCCTTTCCTTTGTAACTTCACCTTTACATGTATTCCCACTTAATATACACACACACACACACACACACACGTATCTTTTTTTTAAATAAATGAGATTTTAATTCTTATAACTCCCATAGACTTGAATTTTTTTTTTTTAACTTGTATTGTTTTAAAGATTTTTATTACTACATAGAGGTCTATTTCATTAAGGAAAATCTACCTAGATTTTGATGGTGGCCTTGTGCCCTAATTGTTTTTAAACATTGAAAATTTCCAATTTTTTACTTTTGCAAGCAGAGCTTGAATCAAGATCCATATGTAACCATCTTTTTGCACATCAGTGTTTTGTATAACGGCTTCCCTGATGGCTCAGGGGTGTAGGACCCAGCTGTCAGTGCAGGAGATGCAGATTCCATCCCTGTGTCGGGAAGGTCCCCTGAAGAAGGAAATGCCAACCCACCCCAGTATTCTTGCCTGGACAGAGGAGCCTGGTGGGCTACAACCCACGGGGTCACGAGAGAGTCAGATACGACTAAACAACAGCAACAGCAACAGATTTGTATAAAATAAAGTCTTAGTAGTATATGTTTTGGGTCAGAGGATATTCAGATTTCACATGTGACATATAATGCCAGTATGTTCTCTAAAAAGCCTTTGCCTAACATTCATTCTATTCTGTTGTATTTCCCTCAGACTCTCAATCTGTTAGTTACCATGATTTATCTTATTTCCTTAACATTTCTCAGGTATGGTTCCTTCTCTGCTACTTAGTTCAGACCCTTATCTTTTCTTGCTTAATTTACTGCAGCAAAATCTGAACCCCTCTCCTTGGCATTTGTCTTACCTGCGTGAAAAAATGGTAGTTCATGTTTTTCTGTTTCTCTCTCTCTCCCCACCACAAACAGAGCATAAGTGTGCACACTTAAAATCTTTCCATAATCTTTAGGATGAGAACCAACCAAGCACCTAATGACACACTTGACCTCTTGCTTACCTTTCTAGCCTAGCATCAGTTTCCACAACTGGAATATTGAGATCCAAAAATTGAAAGTCCAGTTTTAGCCATTCTGTTTATTTTCAGTACAAAATTATCAACATTACAGGTTGTTGTTACAGAAGAAGAAACTTTCAGGCATTCCTCGTAATATGTCTGCTATAAGGAACTTCTTGCAGTTCCCCCGTTATGACACATTTTTACCTTGGGAACTTCCCCTGTGTGCCCTCTCATGCTGGGGAAAGTCCTCTCCCTGTTCTTTTTTATGACTAAATTCTCTTGCTTTCCACTCACTCTTCTCTATTCCAGCGTAATCTCCCTGATCCTCCCTGGCTGGATTGGGTGTCCTTTCTCCCTGTTCCCTATGTATAGCAGCAGTCATCACCTTTTGTTGTAATTATCCATTCACTAATAACGGTCTATGACGTTTAATTATAAGCTCCTTGAGTACAGAGATTATGTCTTTATTTTCCTCTTTGATGCCTAACTTAATGCCTGACATCGTGACACAAAGGCATTCCAAAGTGTTTGTTGGAAGAATTATAGCTGTATATATTGAATAACGGAAAACCACTTTTGCCTGGTGGCTTAGACAGTAAATAATCTGCCTGCAATACGGGAGACCCGGGTTCAACCCCTGGGTCGGGAAGATCCCCTGGAAAAGGAAATGGCAGTCCACTCCAGTATTCTTGCCTGGAGAACTCCATGGACAGAGGAGCATGGCAGGCTATATAGCCTGTGGGGTTGCAAAGAGGCAGACACAACTGAGTGACTAACACACTGACACTTCCTGAAGCCACTAAGGAAGCACAGTCCATTCCTACAAAAGGAAAAATAGGTCCCTATACGTGAAGAGCCCATCCTGGAAATTTATCCTGTGGCAAAAGGCCTTTATTTGCCTTTGTTTTGGTGCATCGCTCTTTCTTTGGAATGGTGACTATTCTTTACTGATATGTGCTACCTTTCCTCTTATTTATTAGGAAAAAACATTTTAGGAAAATAATTTGGGATTGACAGGTTGTGTAATTTTAAATGAAATATACTTTTAGCCCATTTAATATGTATATTGGTGATTCTTTTGTATTCAAAGTAGAGTAGAAATGTTAAAACTGAACTGTTTATTTTAGATTTCAGTATTCTGGCCAAATAAGGTCTCCAAAGTATTTTTCCTTATACAGTTAAAGCCTTGACATGTCTGTCTATAGTGCCACCACTGGAAATGAACCCTAGACTAGTAGTTTATAGGGGTACCACTCTCAGGTTCATACTAACCCTAACTTGAATGAGGGAGGCTATACGTGTGTAGGAGCGGGTGGTATGTAGGAAATCTCTCTACATCCTCTTGATTTTGCTGTGAACGTAAAACTGCTCTGAAAACTGCTTTTAAATAATAATAATAAATAACCACAATGAAGGTTAAAAAAAAGAAGACTGGAACACTCACTGAATTGAGTAGAAAGATACTGAATGGAGTGACTACTTGGATGGGGGCTGTGTGATGGATTTATTTCCTTGCTTGACTTTATACCCCTGGAATATACATTTGAATTCCTTACATACTTTTAATAAATATGTGCTTTATTTTTTTTTAAGTAGATGGATTAATGTATGAAGTTTTTGAATGGATTTAATAATTCAACATTAACTATGCATTGGTATTTGGAGGAGGGGGACACTTTTTGACTGTTTGGGACTGTCTTGAGCATTGAATTGTGTTTAACATCACTGGCACTATCTATTAAATGCCAGTGGTGCCTCACCTGCATCCCCGCCATTGTTTTGACCAGGAACACTTCACATGTTTTCAAAGACCTTGGGAGGGGAGTTGGAACTGTTAGCACTGCCCTGTGTGAAAAGCACTGATTTTCCTGTGGTAATAGGAACTGGCTACTAAATGTACAAGATAAGATTTTTTAAAAATTCATTATTCAGGATGCTGATATGCAGGGTCCTTGACCTAGGATGAAAAGGTTTATTGGATTATTGAATTTGTACTGTATTATAGTGATTTCTGATTTGTATCAGAGGGATCTGGTATTCTTCAGAAACCAGGGACTTTTCACTGAAATATTAATAGTGAAAGAGCAAGAATGGAAAATGCTTGGGACTACCCTGGCGGTTCAGTGTTTGAGACTCTGAAGTTCCACTGTAGGGAGTGAGGTTCCATCCCTGTTCAGGGAACTAAGATCCCATGTGCCATGTGGTGTGGCCAGAAAAAAAGAATGGAAACTGCTAGCTCTAGGTATAAGAGGTGAACAAGGCAAGATTCCAAGGGATCATATTCCGGGGCAAATCTAAGGTCATTGATCTCTCTAAATGTAAATACTGTGTGTAAGACTTAATGGTAATACAAAATTGGGAAAGAGAAAAAAATTTAATGTCAATAGAACTAAATCCTTTTTTTGTCCAGTGGTGACTTCAGTGGTAAGTCTTAAAAAGTGTTTACATTTTTCCATCTGAAATAGTTATATAGGAAATGTTACATACATGATATTACCTAGAAGAATGCCTTCAACCCTCCCCACCTGAAAAAAAACCTCCAAACTTTAACCCTAAGATAAATTTTATGTTGTTACCTTGTTCATAATATATCACAAACTATAGTGTTTTGATATAACCAAAAGATAGTGTTTTCTTTCTACCTCTGAAATGGTACATATGTTGACAGGCTTATCCTTTTAGTCAGTCCAGTCCTTTGCCAGTTTTCAGTCATAAAAAAATTCTGTTTCACAGATAAGTTACTACTTTATCTTGTTCACAGGGCTCATTTGTGCTCCTGATACCTTCGAAAGTATATTGTAGTTTTCAGATAATCCTCCCCAGTTGTCTCCTGAGATACAAGTTTCTTCAGCACGTTTGGTTCTCAGGCAATAAAAATTTGGAGTTTTATAGTTAATTACCTTGGAGGAATCTTGCTCTTCAGATGTCCTTCACTCAGCTTTGTGAGATGCTAGAATCTTATTGATGCTCATTTAAAGGGTTATTAACTTTGGAATACCCAAATAAGAAACAGCAAATGGCTCTTCTATGCTAAATTAGTATTGAGACTTTATATTGAGCATGTATGACTATGAGGGAGCCATTTACTTAAAATCCTTTCCTGTAATGATTGCTGTATAAAAGTAGTTAACTCTTCATAGTTTTGGTAGTATTTTCCAGAGATTGTTATATAACTTTTAATTCTTAAGATACAGATTTTTCCATCCTGAAAAGGTGTTAGATTTTGAGGTCAGTTACTGGCTGTGTGATCTTAATGCACTGAGCCTTGCTTTTCTCACTAGAGTGAGCTTCAGAGCACCTTCCAAAACGAACACTCTTGAGAGGATGGTGACACTGCTGCTGCTGCTGAGTCGCTTCAGTCGTGTCCGACTCTGTGCGACCCCATAGATGGCAGCCCACCAGGTTCTCCATCCACAGGATTCTCTAGGCAAGAACACTGGAGTGGGTTGCCATTTCCTTCTTCAATGGTGACACTCGTAGCTCCCATATCAATAAACATGTTTTGTGGTAAAGTATCTGTACTTCTTACCTGCTTCCTTTTCTCATTCCTGAGAAAAACAAGCTAGAGATTTTGGCCTGTATCCATGATGCAGTTTTTCCAGGAAATCAGAAGCTTATATAAAATATTCTGCAATCCCAACATGTATACATACACCTTTAACATAGAATAGAAAGAAAGAAAAGAAAGAAAGTGAAGTCGCTCAGTCATGTCCGACTCTTTGTGACCCCATGGACTGTAGCCCACCAGGCTCCTCCGTCCATGGGGTTTTCCAGGCAAGAGTACTGGAGTGGGTTGCTATTTCCTTCTCCAGGAGACCTTCCCCACCCAGGTATTGAACCTGGGTCTCCTGCATTGTAGGCAGACGCTTTACCATCTGAGCCACCAGGGAAGTCCCAACATAGAATAGAGTATCTGTAAAAGTCATACATTCATTCATTTTTATAAAAACTATTGACTGAAAGCCTCCTGTAGACCAGGCATTGTTATAAGCACTGGAGATACTGTAATGAATAAGAGATTCTTCATCAGTGATACAGGTATAATCGTTGTGCACACCTCATAGGGTTGATACAAAAAGTTAAATTCGTATATATATATATATATAAAACAAAAGAACAGTGGCACAAAATATGTGCTTAATAAATTAGCTGTTTTGTTATTACTTTAATGGTGAAGACAAAGATTTAAAATAGATAATTTCGTACTGTGAACAGTGCTTTGAAGAGAGCAGAGTTCTGTGACACCAAATGATTGGATTGGGAGGAATTGCTCCTGTAGCAAGGGTAGTCATAGGAGGCCTCACCCTTGAATGTGTGACCTTTGAATCAAGACTCGGGTTGAGAATCCAGTTGAAGAACTGGGAGCAATATTCTATAAAGGCCCAGAATTGGGGGAAAGCAAGTTGTTAAGTTGTTCTTTCTCTGTATGTGTGTTAAAGAATTCTAACTCAAGCATCAAAATCTAGAATGCTGCTTATTTGTTAAATTTCCAGTACCTCTATTTTTCTGTAAAATCCGCCAGGTAGGTTATTATGAAAGTATTCAAGAAGTATACATGAGCATGAAAGTCGGTAATATTCTATTTGGCAAAGGCCTACCGATCAGAAAACAGTCCTAAATGAGTGTGAAGTAAGGTGTGTGTATAGATTTTTTTTTTCATGGAAGAATGTGTTCTGGGTTTTTTGACCATGGCATATGTTCATTTTCTTATCTATGAATATAGATGATGCAATAAAAGACAAACATTATAAGTAGGGCCAGGTCAATGAAAGTTTTTAGACCCACTGAATTTGTAAATTATTCACTAACCTGACTTAAATTCCAATGAGCTTGTAGTCCAAGATAATAGTGCTTTAGGCAATTTATATCATCATTAATTTCAAGTCCTAGTGAGCCTCAAAAATAGGGATCACTGATGCGTAAGATTTTGTTGGCACAGTTTATTTGGATACTGACTTGATTAGAAGATCTGAAATAATTTAAATGCATGAGGTCAGAGGAAAATTATTAACTTTTATAGCCAGGGCAGCAATTTGTGTATATATTTTAAGCTTCCTTGGTTTTAAAATCTAAAAGACAAAATCTGTGTCCTAAATTTGTAAGTGTGCTGAGAGGACATTTTGACTTCTGAAATGACTTAATGAGGTTGCTTCTCTTCATTCTTTGCTTTTCTTAAGCCTGCTTGTGTTTGAACATTTTAGGTCATTTATAGCAAGTACACTGACCTGGTTCCCAAGGAAGTCATGAATGCAGATGACCCAGACCTGCAAAGACCTGATGAAGAAGCCATTAAAGAGGTAACTGGGAATTGATATATGTAATTATTTTAGATGAGTTTTTACATCTTCATTAACTTTCAAAGCACTCATTGTGGCGTTTCTTATTTCAGATAACAGAAAAGACAAGGGTAGCCTTAGAAAAATCTGTATCGCAGAAGGTTGCTGCAGCCATGCCAGTCCGAGCAGCTGATAAACTGGCTCCTGCTCAGTATATCCGGTATGAATCATGCCTGGAGGTTTTAGCTTCATGTTGGAAGTGATTGGAGTTGGGGGTCCTAGTATTCTTTCACTATCCTTAGTCACAATTGTAAATGCAGTTTTTTGAGTAATTACTTGAAGTCTGTTGATTCTTAGTGCAAATGGTAGGCAGAATTTTTTAAGATGTCCACTTTTAAGATATTAGCTGTTATGCTATTTTAAAACATTTTTTTTTTACTTTTAGAAATTAACAGTTACACAGAGTATATGATGTAAACCATAGAGATTATAGTTTTCCATTTTAAAATTATAAGTGTATAATATCTATACAATAACATTAGTATATTGGAAATATATAATACAACACTACTATAATTATTTGATAGTATGCTATAAGTATTAATAATGTATTAATATCATTTATATAATAATAGCCATCCTTGTAATACTTCTAAATTTTGAGGAGTTTCACTCAACTAAATTTTTATGTGGAAAGATAATTCACATAGATATTAAGGAAAAATTCAGAGCTGGTAGGGCTGCTGCCATTACTCTTTCTGTTTTATAGCCTATGATTATTCAGAAACTACTAATTTTAAGTTGCTTGCTGAGGATATTATTTTTTCCTCAAATGCAGACTTACGAAATAGGTGCTATTTTCTTGACCTCTTACTTAATGAAATTGAACACAGTGCTTAGCATGGTTCAAAATGGACTGTGATGGATGATTTGCAAACTAATAAAACTCTAGTTTACATTCTGCTTATAACTCTGAGTTGCTGTTAGTTCTCTTACCTCTGTTACTATCTGCTCTGCCTAAATATTACTACAATTTTCTATTACTGCTTTGTGAGAGAAACTGACAATGTAGTCCAGCTTAGGATTGTAATAGAAGTAAAATACCTGTTGAAAACTTCAATTAGTTATACCTTTAGTTTCATGTACATTCCTTAGATACACACCGTCTCAACAAGGAGTGGCTTTCAACTCTGGCGCTAAACAGAGAGTTATTCGGATGGTGGAAATGCAGAAAGATCCAATGGAGCCTCCAAGGTTCAAGTAAGTAGGTGGTTTCATGAGAAGGCACCACTATTCCTAAAAAAAATGATATCACAAAGGAGGGAAATGTCCATCAGCATATAAATGAATAAACAAAATGTAGGGCATCTATACATGGAGTGCTTCCCTGGTGGCTCAGCTGGTAAAGAATCCACCTGCAATGCGAGAGACCTGGGTTTAATCCCTGGGTTGGGAAGATCCCTGGAGAAGGGAAAGGTTACCCACTCTAGTATTCTGGCCTAGAGAAGACCGTGGACAGTATAGTCCATGGGGTCACACAGAGTTGGACACGACTGCGTGATTTCACTTTTGTACATGGAATACTGTTGAGCCATAGATAGAAACAAACTTTAATATGTACAGTGACGTGGGTGAATCTCAAAATAATTATGCTGAGAAGCTAGAGAAAAACAAGTACATACTGTATGATTCCTTTTATATAAAACTCTAGAAAATGCAGACTAATCTATAATGACAGGAAGTAGATCAGTGGTTGCCTGTGGGGAGGGAGGGAGTATGGATAAGAGACAACAGGAAAAAGAGGCGTAGGCAAAGGGGCGTGCAGAAACTTGGAGGTGATGGGTATGTTCAGTATTTTAATTGTGATGATGATCTCACACAAGTAAATTGTGTTTACTTATGTCAAAAGTTAATCAGATTGTACATTTTATGTATAGTTCATTGTATGTTAGTTGTGCCTCAATAAAGCTGTTTTTTAAGAAGGCAAAATATTATTCGATGAAATGATAATACGGTGGAGGTGAAGTGGGTAGTGATGATGATGACAGAGTTGGCTGGGTTTTAATAATTGTTGAAACTGAGTGGTTGTGATAAGAAAAACAACTTTTGAGGAAAGCAGCTTTTTTCCCCCCGAGTTGCTGCCTAGGCATTTTGCAGTATGATGACCCTACTCCCAATGTAGAAACTGGACATCTAAATTAGGACTTTCATTTAGGATGCCAGTCATAAGTTCCCACTTTGCCTTTCCCAGGAAACATTTTAAAACATAGTTGGCTCTTCATGTCCACAGGTTCTGCATCTGCAAATTAAACCAACTGTGGATTGAAAATAGAGTTTTCCCTGGGAGTCCAGTGGTTAGGACTCTGTGCTTCTACTGCAGGGGACAAGAGTTCGATCCCTGGTTGGGAAACTAAGATCCTACATGCCACATGGCATAGTAAAAAGGAAAAAAAAATTCCACTAAGTTCTCAAAAACGAAACTTAAATGTCATGCCCACCACAACTATTTATACAACATTTACATTGTATTAGATGTAATCTAGAAATGATTTAAAATATAAGGAAGAATGTGTGTAGTTTATATGGAAATATTACTCCATTTTGTTTAAGGGACTTAAGCATTCATGGGTTTTGGTATCCTTGACGTCCAGGAACCAATCCTTGGATACCAGGGGACGACTATAACTACTTAGAGTTAAGTCCCAGGAAAAGTTAGACTCCTCTGTTCCAGCCACCTAGGTATTACTACCCTGCTCTCTGTCTCCTGCTCACTTGTGGCCTAGGACAGAGGATCGTTCTTCCTCTACTTCTTTGCTCTCTCCTCACCCCTCACTTCTGAGGTCTTTAAGTAATAATAAATCTTGTGACTGTGCTTCATCATGTCGATGTATTAAAACTGCACCTTAAATCGAAATGACCCAGTTGGGTTTCACTTCTCCAGAGTGAGAGCTTGGAGGCTGAGAGGGCTATCTGAGGACCCTGTGTGGGTGGCTTGTGCCCCTTTTTCAGCAGGTCTTAATCTACGCATTCTTGATTGAATACACCCGCTTTAGCTATAGTTGTAGGAAGTAAGTTCCTGGGATCATTAGGTCTGTAATTGATAGTCCAGATGACTTTTTTTTTTTAGGTATATTTTATTACCCAGCTAAAAGAAAAAGTTTTCATCTGGAAGTATTCACATCAGTTTAAATATGTAAAAATACTAACCAGCATTTGTAACTGTCAAAAATAGAGTATATTCCATGTTTTATATTGAAGTTATTACTAGAAACAATGATGTGGGAACATAGTATATGGTGTGACTAAACAAATGGAATTAGGACCTTTGATTAAATCAGTGTGTATCAAACTATCTTTGAAGAGAAAGATTGCACTTAGTTTTTTGCTAGACTATAAATCTTAAAAATGTCTCTTCTTCCTCTCTTTTCTCAACGCAGATGACCGTGAAGGAGCAGCAAGAGTGGAAGATTCCTCCCTGTATTTCAAACTGGAAAAATGCAAAGGTAATTAACTTGTCATAAATTCAGTATCTTAGTGTTAGAACCTCCTGAAAAACACCCAGGAAGGACCTTCAGCCTGAGTTACTTTAGATGAGACCTCAGCATCTCATTTAGCTGAAGGTTTTCCAGAAAGAACACCCAACTTATACAACTTTTTTTTTTTTTATGTTAATGTATTGGAAATGTTAGTGTCCCAAGCACATGAGTTCCATATAGATTCTCCTGGTAAAATGTAGTTATTGGAAACACATAGAGAAGGAATGAGTAGAATGAAGTTACATATCAGTGAAAGATACTATTCTTTAGAAAACTTAAATTTATATCTGAAATTCTTCCTGAAAGGATTTAGATCAATTTAAATAATCATATGACAAAACAAAATAAATGTTTGGATATATTCAGTGCTTTCATTTTTAAATTATTTCTGTTTATTACAATGCATGCATAAATTATTTAAATCCTATGTATATCTACTAATCACCAAAGCATCTAGGAGTCATAAATAATCTGTAAAATACTGTGAAATAAGTTTCCTAATCATTTCCTTTTCCTCCCAAATATTTCATGATTCTTTTTTTAATGGGTGAAGAAGGCCATCTCAATCCATGATTTAAATACAAAGTATTCCTTAAAGGAACTTAGGGAATTCCCTGGCCGTCTAGTGGTTGAGACTCGGTGCTTTCACCGCCAAGGGCCCAGTTTGATACCTGCTTGGGTAACTAAGATCCAGCCCACAAGCCCTGCAGCACAGCCAAAAATAAGTTACACACTCATCCTGAAACAAAAGGATTGTTGGGTAGTCCGGTTTGGTATACCATACATATGTATGTATGTATAACTGTGAGGTATCTTGAGCTGTCTGTAACACTCCTTGAATTAGGAATAAAGACCATGGGCAGGAAGTCATTATTTAGCAGTCTAGTCAAAAGTCTGAAAGAATAAAGCTAAGCATGGAAGTTACATAAATGTTCAAGCATATTCCTTGAGTTGTTGAAATAGGATTCAGAATTTCAAAACACAGAATCTTAGTTGTCTAGCAAACTTTCATCTTTTTTCTGTTTACTAAAATGTGTAGGGTTCCAAGAATCTGATAAGCCCTGAAAGCAGTGCAGCAGATTAAGCTACCTATAGACACTATGATTTTAGTGCTTTCTTCTACCTTTGTATAACTGTTACATTTACTTGATGAGCAACTATTTAGCTATTTGGTAGTGATTTCCTTTTATTATACCACAAAATTTAACATGAGAGTCTGTTTTCCCAGAGCTTGCACTCTGAAATGCTAGTTCTTCTGCTTATTAACTGTATGACCTAGGCTTTCTACCTCAGTGTCTTCATCTGTGAAATGGAAATAACAATGTTACCAGCCTTATAGAATTGCTGTGAAGGATAAATAAGGCTATAAATATAAAATGCTTAAACAGTCCTCCACAGGAAGCCCTCAGTGTTAGCTGCTACTACTGTTGCTTAATTATGAAAAGAGATGTAAGGAGAAAGAACTTAAAATGGTTGTCAAAATGGACATATATAAATCTAGTTTTAAAGACTAGATTGTTGCTCTTTTGTGACCAGTGTTTTCTACCTGCCTCCGTGCTAGGGTTATACAATTCCATTAGATAAACGTCTGGCTGCCGATGGAAGAGGACTGCAAACAGTTCACATCAATGAAAATTTTGCAAAACTGGCCGAAGCCCTCTACATTGCTGATCGAAAGGTTGGTCTGTTGTAATTAAGTTGTTTAATGCTCTTGGTAATTTGTAAATCTGTTCTCAGTTACCTAAGATACTGTTATTTGGGCTACATTGCTGAGTACCCAAAGAGGCTCTCACCTGTGGTATGTGTTCCAGAGATGACACGTGCTGATGGCAGCTCTGACCCAGTCTCGGCCTTTGTAGACTCATACGTACCCCACCACTGGTGATTCATCTTCCCCACAACATTCTAGAATAATGGTGCTGCACTAGACTGATCCCATTTTTGGGAAGGTTGGCACCTACTCTTTTCTGGGTTTCTTAATTTTTCCCTATTTCTCTATGTCTTCCAAAAGATCAGTGGCACAGAAGGGAAAATAAACATACCGATGAATGCTACAGAAAATGGCATTCATAGTATTGGATGTCTGTTAATATTATGGTATTAATATGTGTATTTTAAGTTTACATGCATCAGGGTGTGGGTATAGAATATACAAGAGTATATCTTCTGTGTCACAGTGAGCACCCTTATGTGAATTATTTCTTGCTCATCTATACTAAGGCTATATCTTGAGTTGATCTGATTGATTTTGAAAACATTACCAGTTCCTGTTATTGATATTGAAAATTGCTTTATTGCTTGTTTAATTTTAGTTTTTAGATTGTTTCTAAAATGAAACAGTGAAAAAGCATTAGTGAAACACTGACTTACAAGATTGATTGGAGTCAGAGTGAAAAAGCTGTTTGCAATGTTGTCTAGGCGAGTTATCTTTGTAGACAAGAATCTTTGTTTTAATTAGCAGTAACAAATGTGAATTCTTCTAACTGTTCTTTCAAGCCAGAGTTTAGTCAGGAAACTAAATGACAGCTGTAATTCTTTATCCCTGGTAGTATCTTATTTAACATCTAACTTCACTTACAGGCTCGTGAAGCGGTGGAAATGCGTGCTCAAGTAGAGAGAAAGATGGCTCAAAAAGAAAAGGAAAAACATGAAGAGAAACTTAGAGAAATGGCCCAGAAAGCCAGAGAGAGAAGAGCTGGGATCAAAACCCATGTAGAAAAAGGTATAACATACTCATTGTTTAATTGCTAAGTCATGTCCAACTCTTTGTGATCCCATGCACAGTAGCCCACCAGGCTTCTCTGTCCATGGTATTTCCCAGGCAAGAATACTGGAATGAAGAAAATACTGTCGTTTCCTTCTGCAGGGGATCTTCCCACTCCAGGGATCGAACCTGAGTCTCCTGCATTGGCAGGCAGATTGTTTACCACCTGGGAAGTCACCAGGGAAGCCGTGACATACTCATTACTAAATTGAATTTGCTTTATGAATAATATTTATCTCAGTTTAGAAAATCTCAGCTGTTTTTTTTACTGCATGCAGAAGTAGTGCATACATATAAAGAAAATGTAGATATTTCAGAAATAATGTATAAATGAAACAGTAATTTTTGCCTCATTAAGTGGAAGTAATAGAAAATAAAGAATGTGTATTTAAATGTGGGCCTTTACTATGGGACTCCACCAGAAATTTTTAAAATTCTGAGCAGAATACTTTTAAAAATCACATATCATTCGAATGATAGGCTTAATTTTCGCTTACTTTTCTGGAAACTTAGAGAAATGAGATCTCAGACTGAACAATTCAGCTCCCCCAATGGTAAACTTAATCCACAGTTTTTCTGTCTTTTAGGCCTTTAATCATAAAATCCGCCAGTATTTTCTCTCGCTTTATTTAGTGATCTACATAAATATTGTGGTATATGTGCTATATTAATTCAATTAGAGTGAGAAGACTAATTCTAATTCAAGAAAATTATGAGGGTGATTTTTCTTTCAGTAATAATTCCTCATCTAGTATACTTACTCATTCAGTTCATGTTGAGCACCTACTAGGTGCAAGGTGTTCATCTAGAGACAGTTTTCTGCTAGTCAGGTAGGGGATATAACAGTGAACATTTTAGGGAATGTAGACAGACAAAAAATGTTAATCATATAGTGTATTAGAAGATAATAGTGTCTGAGTTGGGACTATGAGGGAAAAAAGGCCAGGAGAGACCTAGAAAGTTTGTAGAAGTGAGGTGTCAGAAGGGAGGGAGTGGTCTTTTATAGCTTTTACTTCAAGTAACAAGGGAAGCAATTTGAAGAGTCTGGAGCAGGATGACGTGATCTTGCATATGTTAGAAGGCAATGGAATGGTTATTTGGAGGAGCAGGAACACCATTGGAAAGCTATTGCAATAATCCAGATAAGAGATAGTAGCAGGAGGTAGGTAGTGAGAATATGTCAGATATTGGGTGTGATTTGAAAGTAGAGCTGACAGAATTTGCTTATGCATTCAGCAGAAGAATGAGAGAAAAGGAGTCAAAGATGACTCCAGAACTTTTGACCTAAACAATTGAGAAGGATTGAATTGCTATCTACTAATATTGGTAAGACTACACTGCGGAGAGATTTGGGAGGGAAAGATTAGGAATTTAGTTTTGGACATGTTAAGTTTAAAATGGAGGTGTCAAGCAGGCAATTGGTTATAGGAGTCTCCAGCTGAAGGGAAATAATGAAGGTTCTGACTAGTAACCCACTGTCTTGCATATATATATAAATGTCTTAATGGAGCATGATATAAAAAACCTACCTGTTGTAACCTAGCCACTGAAGATAACTCAGAGTAAAACCTCTCTGTATCTAAGTTCTCTAAACTGATTTTAAAAAAACAGGATGGTTCTTGAGAAGTTAGTTAAAATTTTTAAAAATCCTCTTGCCAAATATTAATAACTTACCATTTATTAAGCGTTTATTATGGCAGGTACCTCTCTGATCACTGTATTACTTCATGTAATCCCTACAGCAACCCTATGCAGTGGTTTTGTTATTGTGACTATTTTACAGAGGAGGCGATGAAGGCTGAGAGGGGTCAAGTAATGGGTATGATTTCACATTGTTGATCTGTCATAGAAACAGGATTTGAACCCAGACAGTCTTGACTCCAAAGCTCAAGCTCTATACTACATTCCTTCTATATCTACACTATATCCCTTCAGCCTGGAGGGGTAGAGAAAATGAAGATAGATATAGACACAGTAGATGAGATTAGATGCAGCCAGCCCCAATTGTATCATGAGTAAAAGGTTCTTTATTTGGAGTCAGTCTTCGAAAATATAAGGATGAAATTTGCAAATTCTTTTTTCTGGCATTTTATTATGAAATTTTAAAACACGTAGAATTTAGCTGAAAGAATTGTACAGTGAACACCCATAACTCCACCACCTGGATTCTATAGTTAACATATATTTATAAACAGCATTGCTAAATTTGGTTTGTAACATATTTACCCAGCTCTCTCTCCATCTATCAGTCCATCATATTATGATGTGTTTCAAAGTAAATTAAAGACATCGGTGCTGTTTATGCCTAAATACTTTAGCTGCATGCATGATTCTGGAATTCATGTGCAAAAATTAAACTAGTACTGTTGGATTTAAATTAATTACAAGTGAGGTTAAAGGGCTGAATGTGAATACATAGAAGTTCATGGATTTTTCTAAGGTTAAAGAATATTCTCTTGTTCAGAATATTAATAGTGATAAATATAGTGATAAAGTCATTTTCACCTGTGTCCACACAGAGGACGGGGAGGCACGTGAGAGGGATGAAATCCGGCATGACCGGCGAAAAGAGAGACAGCATGACCGGAACCTCTCCAGGGCAGCTCCAGACAAGAGGTCAGTACTCTCTGAGGTCAATGTGAACTGTGAAGAGTGACCTTTGTGAACCTTCTGGAGAGGAGTGTTAGTCCACTGAAACCAGTTTTGCTTCTCTCCTTGCTCTTCAGGTTGATAGCTTCATAAACCAGCACCTATTTTCTTGCCCTAAACTGCTTAGTCAGCCTTAGCAAAACTGACTGTGCCTGAAAGTGAGCTTTTCTTCCATTACCTTGCATTGTCAGCTAGGGTTGAGAAGAATGGGAATACACAAAAAGGAAATTCAGATCATATTTATGAAGAAGAAAGTAGTGGATATGCCTGCTCTGGTCTGTTCTTTTCCTGCTTCAAATGGTGAGACAGATTGATTTATCATATGCCTGCTCCTCTAGACAGGAAATAAGCTGCTGGACCTTTTTTGAGGTCCTTTCACATGCAGAATACTGTAGTGAGTGAGTACGGTGGGGGAGAAGAGCAGCTTTTGTAAGAAGTGAAAGTCAGCCTCTCTTCATGAGCAGTTTCACTTAAAATTCAGAAAGACAGAGCTGTCATATGAAATTACTTGGGAAAACTGACAGAACGCTCTTAATAAGTACAGACTTAACAAAGGAAATACACGTATAAACACTTGGAATAAAGTAGAGACGGATTCGTGAAGTTTGTGGTTCACCAATGACCGAGGACTAAAATGGATGAAAAGTTGAAGAAATGCTGTAATACAAGAGGTGGAATTCTGAGTGAGGGTTAAATGCAAATATAAAACATTTTCTTTCCAAATGAGCAGTTTTGCTTGCTCCCATCCTCCTGTGAGCTGATACAATCTGTTTTTTTAGGTCATATCTTAAACAGATTCCTGCTGGTGGTATTCTTTGTTATTTAATGGCATATTTCATCTCCTTGAATAAGGGAAGTCATGGGAAAGCAGAAAATCTGAATTTAGAGTTTAAATGTACAGTATAGAACGGAATGAAATTTGAAAGTACACAGTTAATGATACTCTCAGTCTGAAATTCCTAAGCTGTAAAAATCAAAATGGCTCTGTAGATAATTGAGCCCTTAAAACCAGTAAAGTGACTGAGAATTGATAAAATAGAAAAGTTTTAAACTTGTGCTTGGATGAAAATTAGATTGTCTATAGAAATCATTTTAAGACTTGAACCTCTAGTAAAGTAAATGATGACAGTTATCATGGTATCATTGTGATGTAGATTACATACATAGCGAAACAGCAGGGGAATTAAGTTCATCTGAATGTCAAACATCATACTGGTTAATCCAGTCATTAGACATATTTTTCTCAAAATTCTAATAGGATAAAATTACTAAACGTTGTTAGGAGAAGGGGACGACAGAGGATGAGATGGTTGGATGGCATCACCGACTCGATGGACATGGGTTTGGGTAGACTCCGGGAGTTGGTGATGGACAGGGAGGCCTGGCGTGCTGCAATTCATGGGGTCGCAAAGAGTCGGACACGACTGAGCGACTGAACTGAACTGAACTGAACTGTTAGGTAAAAACTGATTCTATCTTACTGAAAGTGATTCATGTGGTATACCTAATTTGCATCCAGTCCCCCAACCCTTTATAATAATAGCAGATACAGACCATAGCAGTTTCATATCTCAGCATGTGTTACAAGAAGATTGTATTAAGAATGATTCTTTTGAGAAAGGAGCCTCTTCTATAGGTGGTGGTGGAAAAACTGGACGGCTACATGCAAAAGAAGGAAAACTTTATACCATGCACAAAAATTAACTCAAAATCAATTAAGTGTTTGAATGTAAGACCTTCAACCTTAAAATCCCTAGAAGAACACATAGGTAGTAAGCCCTTTGACACTGGTCTTAGCAATGATTTTGTGAATCTGACTCCAAAGACAAAGGAAACAAAGAAATAAACAAATGGGACTGTATCAGGCTAAAAACTTCCGCCACGATGAAGGAAGCCATCATCAGAACAAAAAGGCAGCCTACTGAGTGGGAGAAGATACTTGCAAATCATATATTCGACGTGAGATTAACGTCCAAGCTATAGAAAGAACTCCTACAGCTCAACTAAAAACAACCCAGTTAAATGGGCAGAGGATCTGAATAGACATTTTTCCAAAGAAGACATGCAAATGGTCAATAGGCACATGAAAACATAATAACATCACTAATTATGAGGAAATGCAAATCAAAACCACACACCTTTAGAATGGTGGTTATCAGAAAGACAAGAAATAGCAAGCATTTGGAGAGGATATAGAGAAAAGGGAACCTCATGCACTGTTGGTGGGGGTATACATTGGTGCGGTCAGTATGGAAAACACTGTGGGGATTCCTCAAAAGATTAATAAGAGTAGAACTGCCGTATGATCCAGCTTTTCCACTTCTGGGTATTTATCTGAAGAATACAAAACACTAATTTAAAAAGTGTATGCATCCCTATGATCACTGCAGCATTATTTACAGTACTCAAGATGTGGAAGCAGACTAAGTACCCATCAACAAATAAATAGATAAAGATGTGTGTGTGTGTGTGTGTGTGTGTACACACTAGAATACAACTCAGCCATAAAAGCGAAATCTTGCTGTCTGTGATAACCTGGGTGAACTTTGAGGTTCACTTATGCTTATTTCACTTGTGCTAAGTGAAATAACTCATAGAAAGAGAAACGGTGTGATTTCACTTACGTGAAATCTACAGAAAACAAACAAAAACTCAGAGAGAGAACAGATTGGTGGCTACCAGAAGAGAAGGGGGTTGAGGAATTAGTGAAATGGGTGGAGGTCAATTGTGTGGTGATTGACAGTAACTAGACTTTGGTGGTGATCACTGTGTGTAGTGCTTAGACATCAAATTATAATGTTGTAGTCCTGAATTTTTCCTCAAGCGAAAAAAACATCTCTGAGCAGTTCTTTTCTGTATCTGGAAGGCCTAATTATAAAACCCTATCTCTTCCAATAATCATGTATCTGAAATACTGTAAGAAATGCCATCCTAATTATGCCTTATCAAGGAATATATATGTTCATAAGATGTGAACTGGACAGATTTGTTTCCTCTGCTTCTGATAATGGTTGTATTGAAGTTGAAATTCAGCTTGTCTGTGAAGAAGTTTCAAGTTGCGGCATGGTATTCAAAACAGGTCGAAACTGCAGAGAAATGAAAATCGAGACATCAGTGAAGTCATTGCTCTTGGTGTGCCCAACCCTCGGACTTCCAACGAAGTTCAGTATGACCAAAGGCTCTTCAACCAATCCAAGGTACACAGAGTCTAGAAATAGCATATCTTAAGTGTTAATACAAATACCAATCTTCAGGGAAAAGAAAATTAGCATATGAGGCATTTGCATCAGCCTAAGGGCGTGATGGGAAAAAAAAATTATGGGAAAAAATAATTAGAAGTTGCATATTGTAACTTAAGAAACAAGTTAGAATAGCTCTGATTTTGACCTCTTAGAGTTAGCTAAGATTTTAGACACTGTTAGAAAATGAAAGAAATTAGGTGGTAAAACTTGGTTCTAGTATGTTAGTCTTTTATTTCTAGAATAGAGACAGTGTCCTATAAGTGTCTCTTGGGTTATTTTTTTGTGGATATTTTCAAAAATAATTGTTTTAATGCTATAAAAACACAAACTTGGGATCTTTGAAAAATGAAGCTGTAAAACCAACGTACTCATCAGAAAGTCTGATTTCTAGTTACCAGTTGTCATTAACTAGCTAGAACACCTTAGGCCTGAGGAAGTACCTTTATGTTTTAATTTACCCAACATTGATTATTTACTGTATGTAAGTCAGTGACATCAAAGGTAGACGTGTCTTAACCCTCAAGGAACCTGCAAGTCTACTGGAAAAGACAGATACATGTATATAAATATAAAGACAAGGCAGACTGTGCTAAGAATACAGAAGTATAAATGTCTGCTGGGATATAGAGGGGTCCCATCACCCCCTGAAAGGCTGGGAGTCACCCTGCAGATTGTTCCAGCAAACATGCTGAGAGCATGGTATCCAAGTTACAGCAGGACAAACTCATGGACCCACCAGGGGTGACAGGGTACACACGTCCCTCAGCACGACCATAACCACATCAGGAGAACCCAGGTCCTCGCCCCGACCCTGCACCAGCTGAGTCAGGGCCTGGCTTCCTGCTTCTAGGCCACAACCATGGTCCAACAGAGACCATGACTCCTCACACCCCAGGATAATGTTTCGTGAATAACAAAGTCTACCTTTGAAACCAAAGAAAATAAAAGTTGTGATGAAAAGTTTTATCAAAAGGCACATTCCTATATTAATGAACCATCCAAATACACGAAACAAGTTTGTTGACTTGAGATTTTCATTGAGAATATTAATTGTGTTATGCTCCAGTAGTGTTCTCACACAGTTAAGGGGTATAACGTTATTACCGTAAATGGCATCAGATAAAATGCTGTGCAGTTCTTTCATCTTGCCACTGTGTCTGCATAAATGGATTGTCAGTGCCTGCTTATACTAGTACCTTCCAATTTTAAAGACCACTTTGCTAAAACAGTCGTTAGTGAGTACCCTATTTAATGTAAGGACCCAAAGGTGATATGAAGAAAAAGAATGACTGAGACTGTTTTTTATTGAAGGATAATTGCTTCAGACTTTGTTTTCTGTCAGACCTCAACATGAATCAGCCATAGGTATACATATATACCCTCCTGTGACCATTTTTTAATAACCTTTTTAATTTGTAGTTCAGATTGTTGAACATGTAAGATGTAAACGAGCAAGGGTTTACTCTTCCTAAGAATGTAATCCGATTCAAATTTTAATAAAAACGTGTACACTTTAATGTCTGTTTTTCCACAGGGTATGGACAGTGGTTTTGCAGGTGGAGAAGATGAAATTTACAATGTTTATGATCAAGCCTGGAGAGGTGGAAAAGATATGGCCCAGAATATTTACAGGCCCAGTAAAAATCTGGACAAAGACATGTATGGAGATGACCTAGAAGCCAGAATAAAGACTAACAGGTACCAGGGCAGACCACTCAGTTTTAACATCTACACCAGTGAAAATAAAATGGCTCATAGTCATTTCTCTTTTTCCCTAGATTTGTTCCCGATAAGGAGTTTTCTGGTTCAGACCGTAGACAAAGAGGCCGAGAAGGACCAGTTCAGTTTGAGGAGGATCCTTTCGGTTTGGACAAATTTTTGGAAGAAGCCAAGCAACACGGTGGCTCTAAAAGACCCTCAGATAGCAGCCGTCCCAAGGAACATGAGCATGAAGGCAAAAAGAGGAGGAAGGAGTAGATACTTTGTTCGGAGTGAACGAACTGTTATTGATAACCCTAATGATGCAAGTCATATGGGGAACACTTTGTACATGGCCAGGATAAAAACCAAATCTGGGTGTCAGAGCCCAGCACTACTTTTTATTACAGGAGAGGGAGGGGGGTATGGAAAAGTTCTACTTTGAATTATTTAGTTTTTTTAAAAATGGGTTGTGTTTGTGCTTCTCCCACCTTTTGGCATTTATAGAAAGTACTGCTTTCTATAAATTAAGGCCACTTCCTTTCAAGTGACATCAGTACTTTGGGGTTAATATTTTGTCTAAAAATGACTGCTTATGAATAAAGTGACCCCAGTCATAGCAAGTAGAAAGACGGATGTTCACATATTGGAACTGTCCTGCCAAATGATGTTTGCCCCTGTTGTGCTCTGTTAATTTGGAGTGGGGAAAGTGAGCTCTTGCTTGGTGCAACTATTTGTTTCAAATAAAAACATTTAGACAAAACTTCCTCTTTTATTTACTTTATTCAGTAGGCAGTGAGGGTCTCAAAAATCTTTCTCTTCATCAGATGTTTGGTCTCCTTGCAAAGCTTTGGGTTTTTGAGGTTGAACATGGAGCTGGGGGGAAAGAAAAATCAGCACTGTAAGGAAAGTCAATGTCTGCAAAAACATTAAAACTGAAAACTGCTGTTCTATGACGGAGTCAGCACCAGTGAGCCAAAGGATGTTATTTGTTCCTTGTACTTAAGGCTCCCTGAACTCCCATTAAAAACTGTAAATCAGTCTGGCCCAAGGTCACATCAGTTCAGTTCCGTTAAGAAGCTCAGTCGTGTCCGACTCGGCAACTCCATGGACTGCAGCACACCAGGGTTCCCTGTCCATCACCAACTCCCAGAGCTTGCTCAAACTCATATCCATCCAGTCGGTGATGCCATCCAACCATCTCATCCTTTGTGGTCCCCTTCTCCTTCTGCCTTCAGTCTTTCCCAGCATCAGGGTCTTTTCTAATGAGTCAGT
Source organism: Okapia johnstoni (assembly GCA_024291935.2). Lineage (NCBI taxonomy): Eukaryota > Metazoa > Chordata > Mammalia > Artiodactyla > Giraffidae > Okapia > Okapia johnstoni. The sequence goes on from CM044307.1 coordinate 12,903,274, forward strand.
TCTTTGCATCAGGTGGCCAAAGTACTGGAGCTTCAGCTTCAGCATCAGTCCTTCCAATGAATATTCAGGACTGATTTCCTTCAGGATGGACTGGTTGGATCTCCTTGCAGTCCAAGGGACTCTCAAGAGTCTTCTCAAGGTCACAGAGGAAGTGGGAAAGAGTATTTCAACCAAGGTCTCCCTGCTGTTTCCACTGTTCCGTGTTCCATGTATCTTGCTAACCATTGAAGTGTTGTCTTGTACTTAAGTCTCCAGACCTTTCAGAACTGGGAACTCTCCCACCACCACCATTCTTTAACAAACATTAAGTTACAAATCGTCCAAAATGCCTGTCATTTCACACTTCTGACCTATTTAACTGGTATACAGAAAACTCACATGATACAATACAGAAAAATATTTACCTTTACTCCATCAATAACATGATTTTCCTGTTGTAGTGCATTGTGAAGTTCTTCTTCTGAAGAAAAGTGAATCCAACCCATACCTTTGTGAAAGCCAGTCTCTTTGTCCTTAAAAATACAAAATTTAGGAAGAAATTAATAATCATGAACTTGAGAAAGTTTCCAGGTGTTCCAAATCAAACCACCAACTTTTTCATCTGCCGAAATGGAATACAAGACATTTTAATTAAAAAGTATCAAAAACCCTGCTTTAATACAAATACTCTCTTATTTGCCCAAAGCTTAATCTGTTAATCTTAACACACACTCTCTAAATAAAACATGAGCAAAGTGCTTTCTGTGTTGTTTGAGATAAAACCCACACTAACAGCAATAGTCAAGGGAAATTTTGATAAAGAAGTACTCTTCCTGTTTCTAACTCACTTCTAGAAACTAGGAAATGACGCCTTCAAAGCTAAGTGCATTTATGGTAATTTCTGAAACTAATCACCCTCATCACGACTATCACCATTATCACATGCTTCTGAGGAAAAAGAAGTTACCTTTACTTACCTAGTTTAGGCTTCTGGGTTAATTTAAGCAATCCCCCTACTTTTGTGCAAAAGACAAGAGTGCTTATCATCCAACCTATACATCAGATTCTGGCTTCCCTATTTTTTCCTGTTACATTACATATTAGTTTTCCTACAAAACAAAGACTTCTCTTCTTTAAATCTAAAATCTGTTAACTCCAGGTCCTAAGTTATTATTCTTTATACTTTTAAGAGGTAAAGGGCAACCAAGAAAAATGTTACTTTTTGGAGAAACTTTAATACTCCTCAAAAAAAGCAAATTTCATACACTTTGTAAAACTTTTTTCAGCTTACTGATTTTCATGTCTGTAATACACATGCCTCATTCTTTTAATCATCTATAAAAATGCCATCGTATCAGTGAATTAATATCTATTCAACCAATCCCACTGATGAACACTTATCTTCTTTCCAATTATATTATTAAACAATGCTGTTTTGAACATCCCTCACTTCACATTTCTGTAAAATCAATCTCTAGAAATGGAACCTCTAGATCAAAGCAAATCCTCCTCTTTTCTTTTTGCTACTTACTTTTTATTTTGGCTACACTGGGTCTTTGTGGCAGCACACAGGCATTCTCTAGAGTCAAAGGCAAATCTTAAATGTTGACAGATTTTGCCAAATTACCCTTCAGTGACAGTATCAAACTCAATTTCAGTATCAGTTTCCCTATACCTTCACTAGGGCTAGATATACATACTCTATTAACGTTAAGCCAATAGTTAAGAATTTAAGTTACTTAAAGTTGATATTTTACCACAGCCTTTTCAGTGCCATGAGGAAAAAAAGCAGTTTTAGTGAACCATGGTAAACTGTAAGTGTACTCATGTCACAAACCCCAAAACAGTAATTTAAGAAAGTCCATAGAAAAATACAGCTCAGGATAAAGAACAAATTTATACAGTGATTTTTTTTAAGACTTTTGTCTTTTAAGGACTCTATTACTTTATTAATTATTTTTGCAGGATGTTAGTTTTCCAACCAGAGATTGAACCCAAACCCTTGGCAGTTGAGAGAGTCCTAATCACTGGACCGCCAGGGAATTCCCATAGATTGATTTTTAAACCCTCAGGAGGAAGCAAAGAAAAATGTAACAAACAGAAACACACCAAAAGCACTCAACCTGGGCTTCCCTAGTGGCTCAACGGTAAAGACTCCATCTGCCAGTGTTGGCAGGAGACGCGGGTTCAATCTGAGAAAATCCCACAAGCCCTGGGGCAACTGAGCCACTATAAGCCTGTGCTCTGAAGCCCAGGAGCCGCAACTGAGCCCATCTGCCATAGGTACTGAAGCCCGCAAGCCGCACACCCTGTGCTCCGAAATGAGAAGCCACTGCAATGAGAAGAGAAGCCCGTGCAGCAACAAAAACCCAGCACATCCAAAAAAAAAAGCACTCAACTCAGTGAGGATAAAGATTAAAATTTTCTCCACCAGGTAAGTTTTATGATAAATTATCCTCTACTCTCTCAAAGTCCTTATTATAATACCGTAGTAGACAAAATTCCAAAATGGCCCCAAGACCTCCATGTGTTCCACCATGTTACCCCCTGTGTAATCCCCTCCCCCTGAATGTGGGCAGGACCTATGACATACTTCTAACCAAAAGAACACAGCAAAAGTGACGGAATGTTGCTCCCTTGAACCGGAAGATGGTGTCCCTCTGAGGACTAAATTATAAAACTGTCTTAGCAGACTAGAGAAACTCCCTTAATGACTCCGAAGCAAGCTGTCATGTTGGGAGAGGGCCTGCATGGAAGGGATATAACAAGGTAACAAGCTGGGTAACAAGCAACTGCAGGTAGTTTTGAGCACCTGAGACCAGCCTCCAGCTGAAAGCCAGCAAGAAAGCAGATACCCCAGCCCTACAGTTGAAAGACGAATTCTACCAAAACCTGAGCGAGTTGGGAAATCAATCTTTCCCAGTTGAGCCTCTCCAGCTGACAGACACCTGGATTCTGCCACTCCAACTGACAGACACCTGGATTGCCTCTTATGTGAATCCCTGAACAGAGAACCTAGCAAAGCTATGCCTGGACTCCTGATCTGTATAATCTGTGAGATAATGTGTATGTGTTGTTTTGAGCCATTACATTTGTGACAATTTCCTGCAACAATTAAAAAAATAACACAAATGCCTCAAATACCAAGGATAAGGCTTTTTGTTTCGTTTTTTTAAATCAGTATCACCCATAATTTAATGAACAAAGACTGAACAGCTTTACTCCATTACAAATTCATGTAAATTGATATGCTTTGACAGAAAAATAATCAAAAATTAGAAGAAAATATTTTTGGTTTTTTAAAAAAAGGTAATACTCACAAAAGGAACAGTGCACTTTCGTACATGGCCAAATTGTGCAAAGTGTTCTCTCAGCTCACCTGTATAAGAAAAGAAAACATATTAAGAGGTTTTTTTTAGTTGTTATTGTTTCATCCTCCATCCTAGATTGAGATAGAAACAAAGAGGGGTCCTCGAGTCCCCAAACTCCTTGTGAACAAGGGCTAGTTTGTATTTCCTTGCAGCTTTAAGATCCAGGAAACCGTTACGGCATTGATTATAAAGCTGTAATGTACCAGTTTTGGGGAGGTGTTAGGGTGGGGGGAACATGGACAGATAAACTGCTGAGTTGACCTAGTCTTCATCCCCAGCAAGTACTGAGTCTTCACCATACCAGGTACTATGCTAAACGCATGGATTAAAATCTCCATGAGATGATCACACAGGAGACAGTTCAACAATCACAATACTGTGTGTTGTTAGCTACATTAGAGATTTCCAAATAAAATCTCAATCTCAAAAATATCTGCAAAAGTGACCATGGATTTTTACATTTTGATGAGCAAATGTAAAAACCTTAACTCCAAACTACAGTTGACAAAAAGCAGTGCTGGTAACAGAAATCAGTACTGATCACTCCCCAACTCTCTATGTCCAGCCTAAGCCTCTCCCATGAACTTCAATTTTTGTAATCATGAAAACAATTATCATTTATTGAGTATTTACTCTGTATTGAGCACAAGTCTAAGCACTTGTATTTACATATAAATTCATTTAATACAATCAACATCCCTAGGAGAAAGGTTATTATTGACTCCATTTTATGGCTGATGAAACTGAGGCATAGTGGTGAGCCCTTTTCCCCCAATTACCTTCCCTTAGGTACACACCTTAGGTTTTGAACTGTGGTGTTGGAAAAGACTCTTGAGAGTCCCTTGGACTGCAAGGAGATCCAACCAGTCCATTCTAAAGGAAATCAGTCCTGAATATTCATCGGAAGGACTGATGCTGAAGCTGAAACTCCAATACTTTGGCCATCTGATGCAAAGAACTGACTCATCTGAAAAGACTCTGATGCTGGGAAAGACTGAAGGTGGGAAGAGAAGGGGAAGACAGAGGATGAAGTGGTTGGATGGCATCACTGACTCAGTGGACATGAGTTTGAGTAGACTCCGGGAATTAGTGATGGACAGGGAGGCCCGGCGTGCTGCAGTCCATGCGCTCCCGAAGAGTCGGACACGACTGAGCGACTAAACTGAACTGAACTAAGTTATACAACTACCTAAAGGCCAGGCTGGAATTCTAACCCAAGGAGAACCGCTTCGGAGTGCATTTCTCAATCTATACACAACGTCCCCTGTCCAGCTAACAGAGAACTCACAGGTTTCTCAAACTAAACACATTTAAACTTTACTCCTCATCTTCTTCTCCTACATTCTAATCACCAAATTCACCAACATTAAAAACCTGGAGGTCATTCCTCCCTTTCCCCCATTCCGTACTCTTCCCCATTCAACTCATCACGAAAATCTATCGATTATTCTTTGGTTAACATAAGTGGACCTGACCCCTCCTTCTATCACGACCCTGAAGTCTCTGAACTAAACTACTGAAACTACCTCTTGTCACTTTGAATCCCTCCCCACGCTGAAATCAAAACAACCCCTTCTAAATCGTACATCTTAAGTTTCCAAGTAATTAAAGCTTTAAACTCCGAAAGGCTGGAGACCGTGAATGTGCGCCCCAAAAGCTCAAGGGGCATCCCTTCAACGGCTAATTGCAGACAAAATTTCTTTCTACTCACTGGCTTGCTCTGGGGCACACTCAGCCTTAAAATCCAGCCACCACGCTGATTTTAAGTGCTTCGCAGGAAGCAAGGCTTTTCAAGATTGCTCGGACCTAAAGATTCCGCCCCTACCACATTTCCAACTCACTTGAGGCCGCCGTCCAGGGAATTTTTCTGACAAACGCAACCGGTCGCCCGATATTTGTACGCAGCGCCACAGCGCCCCTCGTTGCCGAAGCCGCCATCTTTAGACTGAGGAACTTCTAGTGACCTGAGGTCGCGACCCCGGAAGAGCCTGCCTAATCCGGAGCACGGAAATCAGCTTCCGGGTCAGGGGAGGCTGGGCTACGAGATGGGGAAGATGGCGGCGGCAGTGGGCTCGGTGGCGGCGCTGGCGGCGGAACCTGGGGAGGACGCGTTTCGGAAGCTTTTCCGCTTTTACCGGCAGAGCCGCCCCGGAACCGCAGACCTGGGAGGGGTCATCGACTTCTCGGTGGCCCACTCAGCCCGCGGCACGGGACCTGGTGCCCCCAAGGTACGGAGAGGGGAGCGGCGCGCTCGGAAGCAATGGGCTGAGCAGTTGTGGCTCAGGGACTTAGTTACCTCCTGACATGTGGAATCTTCCCAGGCCAGCAATTGAATGCAGTCCCCTGCATTGGCAGGCGGACTCTTAACAACTGGACCACCAGGGAAGTCTCTTAAGACATTCTTAAATGCCAGGAAACCTTCATAGGTCCCTTAAAAGTTTAATTTATAAGTGGTTAACAAAGATAAAAGTTGCGAGTTTCGGTTAGAAGTTCCATCTAAAAGAGAGCAACTATGGTGCTTTTAGTAAACAAAATTCCTAGTGTTTTATTGAAAGATTTTTTTTCTGACTAGGGCTCTCCAGCCTGGTGTTCCCCCAAGCCCTGTTTAAACACCGTATTCAAGTTCCTCAGAAGCGTTATTGTTAGTCCTAACCAAAGGTAGTCCATATACCAAACACCTTTGATAATTCAGAATCTTATAAAAAATCACAAAGGTATAGTATCGTAGGAGAAGATAGTGTTAAAGGCCAGAGTAGTTCAGCTCCTCATAACGACTTCAATTTTGTAGAGCTCTGTTGTGTTTGTTAGTACATAGATGAGGAAACTGAGGATCTAAGATGTTAAGTGACTTATCTAAGTCTTACATCAAGTAAATGGTAGAACTAAGTTTGTTGTTGTTGTTCAGTCGCTAAGTCGTGTCCATCTCTTGGCAGCCACATGGACTGCAGCATGCTAGGCTCCTCTGTCCTCCACCACCTCCTGGAGTTTGCTCAAATTCTTGTCCATTGAGTCAGTGATGCTACTAACCTTCTCATCCTCTGCTGCCCCCTTGAGTCGGCTCTTGGCATCAGGCAGCCAAAGTATTGGAGCTTCAGCTTCAGCAGCATTCCTTCCAGTGAATATTCAGGGTTGACTTAGGACCCCAAACTTAGGACTCCTAACTGCCCCATATCAGAAATGCCTTTAGAGGTTTGAGATTCTCAGTTAACCTGTGAAATAGCTTTAGCTTGCTGACTTCTCTTTCCTTCCTGCCAGGTGGTCAAATCTCAGCTAAATTTGTCCTCAGTCAGTGACCATGATGCACTCAGAGCAGGACTTCAGCCTATCAGCAAGTGGCAAGCCTACGGACTCCAAGGCTATCCTGGTGAGTTCAGTTGAGGTGAGAAGGCAGAAATTACTCAATCATTTGTCTAATTTTCGAGAAGGAGTAAATAGACAAGAAAACTAAATATACAAATGTTCCGCTTCCAAACCCCTCCTAAATTCTTCGTTGTCCAAGATGTCCATTTATTTGGCATCTCCATAGGATAGAACAGGAGTCAGTAATGCCTGCCTTATAGTGCAGAAAGTGACAAACCAGGTGCAAATCAAAAATTAGAACACTGACTCTGGGCTCCCTGCCACAGCTCTGAACAGAAGAAGCACTTTGAATTGACAGAGTAACTCATCATGTTCACTCCAGTCACAAAATCCCTACATTCACAAATGATGTAACAACTTAAAAGCTGTTGCTATCATCAAGGCTGAATTTTTGAATAGAGAACTACAGATAATGAGATCAAAAGTCCTATAAGGCAAAATAATCTAGATTTTTGAATTTCAGTGATGTCAGGTAGTTCACTTTACAGATGGAGAAATTAAGATAATAATGAAAAGTGGGTAACATTATTAACCCTTTTTCTAGGCTCATGGGGCCATTGTTGATTAATTATCATGAACTATTTAGAAAATGCATAATGCCTTATTTGGCCAGACCATCTTATATCTCCATTCTGTTCCTCGAAGACATAAAGTTAACATTGCACTTGTGATTTCAAATACAGGTCAAAAGCAAGAGAAATTCCTTTAAAAATTTAATGTTTGTTGTTCCAAGAGCCAGGTCTGTGTTACAGCTATTAATACATTATGACCACTGAAGTGTATATGTTGCTATCATGGGAAGAGGTAACAGCTTTCACACTTCTATAAAAGGCCACATGCACTTTTGTGTCTGAAGTCATAAAGGAAACACAAGTGGCTTTTATATATGAAATCATTGCTGTTCGTGTATTTAAATAAATGAGCATTTGTCATCAGTAGTGTTTTGTGCACCTTTTATTCTTGAAGGCGGCCCTTTACCTTTCAGGCCTTGCTCCTGTCTTCATGGCCATGTTTACTAGATTGTTCAGACTACAAAGTTACCAACCCCAGTTTGGTTTTCTGTTGTCCGTGTTGGAATATAGGCATACCTCATTTTATTGTGCTTCACAGATAGTTTTGTTTTTTCACAAACTGAAGTTTTGTGGCAACCCTGGATTAAGCAAGTCTTTTGGCACCATTTTTCCAACAGCATTTGCTCACCTTGTGTTTCTGTCACATTTTGGTGATTCTCATGATATTTCAAACCCTCCACCAGCAAAACGGTTACAGCTCACTAAAGGCTCAGATGATGGTTAGCGTTTTTCAGCATTGTTGTATATAATTCAAATAAATAGAATTTTTAATTGAAGTGGTTCATGGTTTTTTAGACACAATGCTATTGCATAAATAGAATACACTATAGTGTAAATTTTATTTGCACTGGGAAACAAAAAATCTTGTGACTTGCGATATTCGCTTTATTGCAGTGGTCTAAAAGTCGAAGTATCTGAGGTATGCCTGTACTTGGTATTTGGAGTTTTCTAGGATTTCACACTTAAGCCACATCATTTGAGCTGGTACCTCATTATGTCCTTAAAGACTTTATTCTGTCTTTCCTGACATCATAAGCTGCATTTAACAGAAGTACCATGTCCAAAACACGGGAAATGAGTCTCACCTTACTCTGACTTGATCAGAAGAATTACGTTCTGCATATTCTAAAGGAACCTGAGTATACCACAAGCTGTCCTTCCAGGAGTGAGCAGGAAGGTGATGGGTCTGAAGACCAGAGACTGAGTCTTGGGTAGGGTAGACCTGAGGGGGGCCATGATAACATCAAACATTTTCCTACATAGAAACGGGTGGAAAGCAGTACATACTGGTGATTAAGGTCTGACACCAGATTCTGGGGGTTCATGTCCTGGCTCTACCACTTCATACTGTGTGGTCTTGAGCAAGTTTCTTAATCTCTCTTGGCCTCAGTTTCTTCATATGTAAAATGTGTCGAAAGATAGTAACTACTTTATAAGGATAGGATTCAATGTGAGTGTACATGTAAAGTACTTAGGTCAGTTTCTGGCACATAGTAAATGCTCAATAAATCTTAGCTACATAGTTAGAGGCATTTGTCAGGAAGAATTGAAAACTGATTTGGGGTTGCTGTGTGTGTGTCAGGACCTAAGACCAGTGCTTGAAAAATTAGGCAAATTTTAACGCCATGAAAGGAAGACAGCAATTGTCTGGAACTGATTGCCTATAAAAGTATTCAATTTCCTGTCACTGTTCAAACCTGAATTAGATCAGAAGTATTCTTCATTTAATGTGATATCTTTGGGAGTATTATAATATTCTTATTTTGTAAAGTAGTGGTGATTGCAGGCAGTCATTTATTGGAATTTTTTTTCCAATATCTTTTTTTTCCCCAAAATATCAACAGTTCTATCATTCTTAAATTATTTGGAGAATTTGACTTATACATGAAATGCAAAAGTGACCTCCACACTTCTAAGTGAGTGTTCATTCCTATCCTGAATTTTAGAGGAAGAGGGGTCCCTTCTGTTCAAAACCACTCTCTTCACCTTTTGATCCTGCCTTTTACCCCTTCTAGCTTTCAAGACCTCCCTGTGTTCCTTTTCCTTCTTTTATATCCAGCCAGTTCCTTTCTGCTGGTTCTTTGCTCATCATCTATAAGCATGCTTGCTGCTGCTGCTGCTAAGTCGCTTCAGTCATGTCCGACTCTGTGCAACCCCATAGACTGCAGCCCACCAGGCTCCCCCGTCCCTGGGATTCTCCTGGCAACAACACTGGAGTGGGTTGCCATTTCCTTCTCCAATACATGAAAGTGAAAAGTGAAAGTGAAGTCACTCAGTCATGTCTGACTCTTCGCGACCCCATGGACTGCAGCCTACCAGGCTCCTCTGTCCATGGGATTTTCCAGGCAAGAGTACTGGAGTGGGGTGCCATTGCCTGCTCCGATAAGCATGCTTAGGTCTTTCCAAACTCGCCCCTTATTCTTCTATGGCTCCTTCTCAGCCTTTGTTTCCCTTCATAGCCAGACTTCTAAAAGGCATTATCTGTATAGCTATCTCTACTGATCTATCTCCAGGTGCTTCTTAGGACAGAGGTTTTCATCTGTCTGTAGTTCTTAAGAAAGTCCATACAGTGTATGTTTGTTGAACGTTGATGAGTGAATCGTTAACTATGCATATGATTCCAGTTAGCATTGTTACTCCTCTTTTACAGAGGAGAGGTGGCTAGGTATTTGCATGCTGGACAGCTGTCCATACTGTCTTTCTTCCCTGTTACAGTAGTCAAAGTTCAAAAGAGGCAGAAATCACCCCAATTGTTTTAACTGAGATAATTTAATATTAAAAAAATAATAATTAGCTAGATATTAGAAAACAGAAAAGGCCAAAAAAAGCAACACTGAGATATCACAGAAATAGTAACTACAGGAAGCAGCTTCCACCTCTGTAAATGATACTTGGTGAAATTTCAAGGGCGACTTGGCAGTTTTACTTCTGAAGTTTGCTTCGGGGTAACACAGTAATTTTGTAATACTTGTTTCTCTTGAGAATAACCCAAAAAGCCAGAGATAATTGCATAGTGATAGATGTCTGGCGACCATCATCGAAACAGCTTTTTATTAACTTGAAGAAATGCCTCTTCCTCTAAAACTAGAGTGTAGGAATGCAAACTTATGTCTATGTGTGGAAGCATTAGCAAAGGGAGGTATGGAGTAAATAATAAAGTAGGGGGTATAAGGAAGTGAACAAAAATAAATGATCTGATTAACTGATGGAGAATTTCCTCCTCTCCTTTTTCTCTCGTCCATCTCTGTATAGGATTTATTTTTATCTCAAACCCCTTCCTCCCAGGTTACCAGTGGCACTGGGTAAAGCAGTGCCTTAAGTTATATTCCCGGAAACCTAATGTGTGTAACCTGGATAAGCATATGACTAAAGAAGAGACCCAGGATTTGTGGGAACAGAGCAAGGAGTTTCTAAGGTAAGTCATACCAGTCACAGGAAAGCATTAGTATTCAGCTCAGGTCATCACAGGTCTTTAAAGGAACTACTCTGTAATAGTTCAGTGAAAGTAACTGACCTGCTTTTTTTTCCTCTCAAGTCCACTCAAATACAGCACAGTTATATTCTTTCCCCCAGGAACATTTGGACAGATGCTTTAACAGAGTAAATTGAGATCCATTTTAAAGATTAGCTTATCATAGCTTAGATAATGAATTCATCCTCATTAATCATTAGATGATCCATTTTTATTCAGCTTCACCCTTTTTTCTGCTTGAAGAGCGTTCCTTTGAAGTCTTATAGTATCCTGAAGAGAGTTACACTGAAAGCTCTTCTGCTCTCCTGGATGAAGTCAGTATTACTATCTGTTTAATGGTGGCCAGCTGTTCTTCATGAAAACTACTCTTTCCACTTTAATGTTGTTTCAGCATTTCATTCATTCTACAGATATTTTTTGAGGGTCAGTTGTGTGCCAGACATGTTGCTAAGCATTGGAGATACACAGTACAAAGGTAAACAAGATGCTGTCTCTGCACTCAGGAGTGCATAGTCTATGGCAGGAACTCAGTATCAACAGGAATACGATAATAGAGCTCAGAAAGTGTTAGAATAGGTGTTTATGAAAATGCTGTGGGGAATCAGAGGAAGAAATAATTCTTTGGGGCAGGAAAGAGGTGTCAAAGAAGGAAAAATGATTTTTTAATTGGCCCATTATCCTTTTTTTTCTCTATCCATTTGAAATGAATATTCAAAAACAATTAGGTGTTTGCCTGTCAGAATAGCAAAAAGGCTCTTTGGCATAGAGAAAGCAACCTTAGCAAAGACAGAGTAACTTTTCTGTGATACAGGAGCACAGAAGGTATACATTCATGTGTTTATTCAACAAATGTCTGTTGAGTTTCTGCTGTGTCGGATTCTGTGCTTAAGTGTTAGAGATTCAAGACAGAAAAGACACAGTTCCTGCCTTCAAGGAGTTGTAGGTTAGTCAAGGACAGAAATAGGTGCACATATAATTAAGTACAGTTTGGAAAGTACAGGGATAGAGTTTGTAAGATAATGAGTATGGTCAAGTAAGTGCTAGATTGAAGGTGGATGATGGAAGATGCTTCCCGGAAGTCCTGAATAGAATTGACAAGAGATGACACTGGAAAGGTTTTTTAGGGCCAGATTGTAAAGAGGGTAGTGATGTAAAGCACTGGTTCGAGAGTCTGATTGCCTGGGTTCAAATCCTGGCTCTGCCAGCTACTAGCTTTGTTGACTTTTAGCAGTTTAACCTTTCTATGCCTCATAGTAGTCTTTTCCTCATGTAATAGTGGTAGGATTAAACAAGATAACGTGAGGAATCCTTAAAACAGCCTGTTAAAACCTTTGTACCAGTTGTGTGTGTATTGTTTGGACTTAATTTTCAGAAACTATGTCATTAATTCTAACAGAGAAATAGATTATTTTCTTAAGCTGAAAGGAAAATAACAATAAACTGCATTGATTTCCCTTTAAAAATCCTCTTGGTCTCTAGGTTATGTTACAAGCGAAAGCAGTAAGGAAAATCCTGTTATTTAAATATGTCTTCTGTAGAATTGAGAGCAAGTAAAGGAAGATCCTGGCTGAGTGAAATTAGAGAGCTTAGAGTTTGTTACTAAACCAGCCACTGTTTTCAAGAAATTGACTTTTTTTTTTGTTTCTAACAAATGATTCTCTTGAAATGCCAGTTGTCATCTTCTAAGATAGCTCAGATGAATCTCTGTAATAAATCATCCTGTAAACAATGGTGAGATACTTTTTTTTTTTGGTCTGATAAATTAGAAAAAATATAAAATGTGATGGTTATACCTTCTGTTGTCAAGGGGTGGAAGACATTGATATGCTCAGACATTACTACCAGCCCTGAAAATCAATTAGGGCCTGTTTTTCCTTCTGTCACTATAGGATAGATGTTTCAGTTTCCTCATCTGGGAAACAGAGGGATTGGACTGGATAAGCCATTCAGGGTGGCTGAATCATGGTCAGAGTCACCTAGATGGTACATGCCAGTTCTCCCCCTTTTCCAGAGCGTATCAGAAAGGGAGAGGGTCTGTGCTTCAAACAAATTTCCCTAGAGATTTTGGTTATCTACCGTTACATTCACAGTAAGAACTACTGGATTAGAGGACCTCTAAGAATCCTTTCAATTTTAACTTTCGAGGTTTCTGTGGTCTGGGCAGAAGAAATTTTTAAGTAGAAAATGAAATATTTGGAACATATAAGCAAAAATAGATCTGTTCACAAAATTAGGGCACCCAAGGAGAGATAAGAAAGCCTTCCTCAGCAATCAGTGCAAAGAAATAGAGGAAAACAATAGAATGGGAAAGACTAAAGATCTCTTCAAGAAAATCAGAGATACCAAGGGAACATTACATGCAAAGATGGGCTCAATAAAGGACAGAAATGGTAGGGACCTAACTGAAGCAGAAGATACTAAGAAGAGGTGGCAAGAATACACAGAACTGTACAGAAAACATCTTCACGACCCAGATAATCAGGATTGTGTGATCACTCACCTAGAACCAGACATCCTGGAATGTGAAGTCAAGTGGGCCTTAGGAAGCATCACTACAAACAAAGCAAGTGGAGGTGATGGAATTCTGTTGAGCTATTTCAAATCCTGAAAAATGATGCTGTGAAAGTGCTTCACTCAATATGTCAGCAAATTTGGAAAACTCAGCAGTGGCCACAGGACTGGAAAAGGTCAGTTTTCATTCCAATACCAAAGAAAGGCAATGCCAAAGAATGCTCAAACTACCACACAATTGCACTCATCTCACAAACTAATAAAGTAATGCTCAAAACTCTCCAAGCCAGGCTTCAGCAATACGTGAACCGTGAACTTCCAGATGTTCAAGCTGGTTTTAGAAAAGGCAGAGGAACCCGAGATCAAATTGCCAATATACGCTGGATCATCAAAAAAGCAAGAGAGTTCCAGAAAAACATCTATTTCTGCTTTATTGACTATGCCAAAGCCTTTGACTGTATGGATCACAATAAACTGTGGAAAATTCTGAAAGAGATGGGAATACCAGACCATCTGACCTGTTTCTAGAGAAACCTGTAGGCAGATCAGGAAGCAACAGTTAGAACTGGACATGGAACAACAGACTGGTTCCAAATAGGAAAAGGAGTACGTCAAGGCTATATATTGTCACCCTGCTTATTTAACTTATATGCAGAGTACATCATGAGAAACACTGGGCTGGAGGAAGCACAAGCTAAAATCAAGATTGACGGGAGAAATATCAATAACCTCAGATATGCAGATGACACCACCTTTATGGCAGAAAGTGAAGAAGAACTAAAGAGCCTCTTGATGAAAGTGAAAGAGGAGAGTGAAAAAGTTGGCTTAAAGCTCAACATTCAGAAAACCAAGATCATGGCATCCAGTCCCATCACTTCATGGCAGATAGACAGGGAAACAGTGGCTGACTTTATTTTTCTGGGCTCCAAAATCACTGCAGATGGCGATTGCAGCCATAAAATTAAAAGACACTTACTCCTTGGAAGGAAAGTTATGACTAACCTAGACAGCACATTACAAAGCAGAGACATTACTTTGCCAACAAAGGTCCATCTAGTCAAGGCTATGGTTTTTCCAGTGGTCATGTATGGATGTGAGAGTTGAACTATAAAGAAAGCTGAGCACAGAAGAATTGATGCTTTTGAACTGTGGTGTTGGAGAAGATTCTTGAGAGTCCCTTGGACTGCAAGGAGATCCAGCCAGTCCATCCTAAAGGAGATCAGTCCTGGGTGTTCATTGGAAGGACTGATGTTGAAACTGAAACTCCAATACTTTGGCCATCTGATGCGAAGAGCTGACTCATTTGAAAAGACCCTGATGCTGGGAAAGATTGAGGGCTGGAGGAGAAGGGGACGACAGAGGATGAGATGGCTGGGTGGCATCACCGACTCAATGGACATGAGTTTGGGTAAACTCATGAAGTTGGTGATGGACAGGGAGGGTCTGGCGTGCTGTGGTTCATGGGGTCGCAAAGAGTTGGACACAACTGAGCGACTGAACTGAACTGAATTTTATGTTTTGTTAAGAGTTTATTGTCAGTGAGTAGAGATAGTTGTCAGCGTAGCTCAAGATCCTCACACAAAGAGTACAGTAGCTGGGCATAACCATCTTTATTGCAGCGTTGCTTATGATGGGGTGGGGGGAGGAATGAGAAACAACCTAAGTGTCAACAGGAGATCTAAAATCATTCCCCAGTATCGCCATCACATCCACCCTGGTCTAAAGTCACCATCACTTAACTGCAGTAGCCTCCTAACCCGTCGCCCTGTGTCTACTCTTGTCTCTCTCCAGTCTGTTTTCTACACAGAGTATAGAAATCATGTCACATCTTTTATAGTGTCTTATCTGCAGTACTGCAGTTCAATTCTGATGCACAACATCCAGAGTCACCACAGACATCACAAGTTAAAGGCGTGGTCCTTAGCCAAAGTACCCTCACTTCAGACACCACCTCCTTTTGGGAGGTTTGGAAGTTTTGGGAAATCCACAGTCTGTGCACATTTCTGACCAACTGGGTACAAATTCAGGGGAATTGCCATGATGTCTTGGAAACCGTGATCTCCCTTCACTCATTAGAACAATTCACAAAACTCACAGAAGCATTATACTTACGATTATAATTTTATTATAAAAAGTACAGATCAGGGCCATCCAGTGAAGAGACTATAGAGTGATGTCTGGAAGGATCCTGAATACAGAGTTTCCGTGTCCTCTTCCCAGGGAATCAGGATATGTAGCTCTCACAGGAAGCTCCCCCGAGGCCTAGTGTTCACAGTTTTAATTGGAGTTTCACCACTTGAGCATGATTGATTGAATCATGATTGAACTCGGTCTCCCTGCCTAATACCACTTTCTAGCTTGACAGACCCACATCCTGAGTCATCTCCTTAGCATAAACTCAGGCGTGGTCAGGGTCCATAGTGAATAACAGATACTCCTATCCCTTCCAGAAATTCCAAGGGTTTAAAAGCTTGCTCTAAAGAACCAGGCACAAAGATCAGCCAAAGTCTTTGTGTACAGTCCCGTCACACTTAGAACAAAATCAGATGTCTTGATCAAGGCTGTAAGGCCACACAGTCTGACTCTCCCACCTCAGCTCCTGTTCGTTTCATTTATTCTCCAGCAGTCCTGGCCTTCATTCTGTTCCTTATACACTTTAGACGTGTGCAGATTCTTTGTACAAGCTGTCCCTTCTACCTGGAAAGCTGTTTCCTTAGATGACCGATCAGTGGATTGCTTCCTGTTGGTCTTTGTTCTTATATCATCTTGTGAGATGATTCCCTTATTTGGTTAAAAATAACACACCACCCCAACCCCCCGTTCCCTTCTTCTTTGTCCCTTTGCCAGTGTTTTTATTCTGCATTGCATGGTAGTTACTAAATAAATATTTGTAGAATTAATTGGTTAATGGATACCTTTTTATACCTCTTGAATTTTTTGAATATAATTATCTATTCAAAAATAACTTCATGGGCTTCCCTGGTGGTCTAGTGGTTAAGAATCTGCCTTGCAATGCAGGGGACACCGGTTCGATCCCTGGTCTGGAAGATCCCATATGCCTCGGGGCAACTAAGTCCCAGTACCACAACTACTGAAGCCTGTGCACCTGGAGCTCCACAAGAGAAGCCGCCGCAGCAAGAAGCCCATACACCACAACTAGAAAGTAGATCCCGCTTGTCACGCTAGAGAAAATGTCTGTGCGCAGCAAAAAAGACACAATCAAAAATACAAATAAATTAACAAAAAATTAAAAAAATAAAATAAAAATAGAAAACCAAATTTAAAAAATAAAAAAATAAAAAAATAACTTCAAACAACAAGACAAGGGAAAATGTACATTTAAATAAAACAACTTTGCTTTATTTATTTCATAAGTTAGCTTATGCAATGCTTTGTTTCCATTTTTGTGTTCAGTGTATGTGAAGCCTTTTTTCCATTGATAATTTCAGTACAGAAGCAGAATTAATCCCTTGCCCTTTCTTCTTCTTTAAGACCTTGTTTATGATGCTGTTACAGCATGTATCATAGCGAATCCTGGCATCTGCCCCTTCTCCTCCCATTGTCTGCCCTGCCCCCTCCCCCAGACCTTGAAAATTGTGTAGCCTTGGTGCCAACCACAGTTCTTTGTATGTATTAGAAGGTGCTGAGTAAAGATTAGTTTTAAGTAAATTGTTAGCTTCTCTGCTAGCCCAGTAAAAGTATAATGCTAAACTTGAGAATGATTGATTAAAGACTGTATATAGTATCTTCCCATCTTATTTTCATTCATTTATTAAATAATGTATATTTATGCTTTAGGAATGGAGAAGGAAATGGCAACCCACTCCAGTATTCTTGCCTGGAGAATCCCAGGGACAAAGGAGCCTGGTGGACTACAGTCCATGGGGTCACAAAGAGTCGGACACGACTGAGTGACTAACACACATGCTTTAGGAAATACTTGGTGCTAGCATAGATGTGAAGATTAAAACTCAGCCCCTGCCTTTGAGGAAGAGTCTATTTCAGGAGGAATTCAGGTACTTTGATAACATATTTGCAGCACTAAACTGTGTGCTTTAATAGAGGAAGATGCGAAGCTCTGTGTGAGCGCTGTAGAGGAGTGAGAGGCTGAGTCCAGGATAAAGATCTCCCTGAGGAAGCGTTTAACCTGTGTTGAGAAGCAAGTGAGAAAAATCGAGAGTCGAGCAGAAGAGGAGAGAGCATCTCAGAACGTTGCGTGGTCAGAAACAGAGCCATGAAAGATGGAAAGTAGGATACCTTGTAGGAGATGCTTGGAGACAAAACTAGAAAGGTTAGGGCCAGATTATAAAGGGATTTCCATGCCGTATAGTGTTGATGAAAAATTAATTGATCTAAGAAAGAAATGGAAATATTTTTTTGAACCAGGCTGAGGATTATTACCTGGGAATAGCATATGAGAAAGCTCCAAGAACTATTCAGCTGTTAGAAGTCAAGGCACAGTTGCATACGTTTTCTGAGACAGAGAGCTGTGTATGAAATTGTGGATTATTGACAGTTTAGAGTCTGTTTCTAAGCATCCCCTTACAAGATCAAAAAGGAACGTTATCTTTTAAGGAGTTATCTTATTGATGCTAGGAGAATGTTGCTCTTTATATGAGCAGGTATTTCTGCTGATGGGGGAGGTTTGATCGATGCGTAATACAGATACAGAATGCATAGTAAGGGGGGAGAGAGGGAGCCTAAAGGCAGAGGAATTTTTTTATGTTTAAATTTTTCTTGTCTTGCCATAAAATACGAATTTTTTTTCACAATAGGAAAATGTAGACTTTGTCCTTGTGAATGGGGAATTCAAGATTAGTAATAGATTTTTCACTTTAGAGAATTTTTGTGGCAGTGCAGAAAATGGACTGCAAATTTAATCATTGCAGAAAGCACAGTTAAGAATTTAACTTACTAACGCATGCAAAAGATAATGCAGGCCTGGTAGAGACACTTTCTATAGGACTTGGTAAGCAGAAGACTATGAAAAGTGACAGAAAAGTAGTTAAGGATTAAACACAGATTTCTAAGTGGCAGGTAGATTAAGTTTGGGCAAAGTGGGGGGTGTTCCAGATTTATTGAGATATAATTGACATATAACATTGTGTTATCCAAGGTGTACAACATAATCTGATATATGTATAATTTCAAATGATTATCACAATAAATTTCATTAACATTAGTTACATCATTACAATTTCTTTTTCTTGTTATAAGAACATTTCTATTCTCAACTACTTTCAAATATACAATATAGTATTAACTATAGTCACTACATTGTACATTGGGCTTCCCAGGTGGTGCTAGTGGTAAAGAATCCTTGCCTGCCAGTGCAGGAGACAAGAGATGTGGGTTTGATCCCTGGGTCAGGAAAATCTCCTGGAGAAAAGAATGGCTACCCACTCCAGTATTCTTGCCTGAAAAATTCCATGGGCAGAGGAGCATGGTGGGCTACAGTCCATGGGATCACAAAGAGTCGATATGACTGAGCACACACGCTATACTCTACACCTCCAGAACCTCTCTTCCAATGACAGGTTTTTATCTTTTGACTACCTTGACCCATTTCATACACACACAACCCCCCTCACCTCTGGCAACCACCCGTCTGTTCTGTATCAGATTTTTTAGATTCCACATAAAACTGTGATCATACAGTATTTGTCTTTCTCTGATTTAGTCCCCTTAGCATGATGCCATCCAGTTTTATCCATGTTGTCACAAATGACAAGGTTTCCCTTTTTAATGGCTGAATAAATACTCTGCTGTATGTGTATAACATTTTCTTTATCCATTCATCTGTCATTGGAAAGGCAGAGGAAAGAAAGCAACTTAGGTTGTTTCCATGTCTTGGTTACTGTAAATAATGCTGCAATTATTTAATTATGCAAAACTGTAGCAATTTCTCAAAAATTAAAAATAGAACTACTATATGATCCGGCAATTCACCTTCTAAGTATGTATCCAAAGGAAACAAAATCACTATCCCAGAAATATATCTGCATCTCCACGTTCACTGGAACATTATATACTGAGATTTTTAATGGAAAAAAGATTGGAGGAAGAGGAGAGTGAGCAAAGATAATCCTTAGAGTAGTTTGGGGCTTATTGTTTTTGAAATGCCTGTGGAGTATCCACATGGAGATGTCTCTGCCTTTGGAATAGAGAACTGAGCAAAGTTTAGGAGTCAAGTGAGAGACGGATATGGGAGTTACACAGGAAGACCATCATCATAAAGCAAGCAGTGGGAGTGATGTGGCCTTTTGTTTGTTTGTTTATGAAAAACATATAAAGAAAAGGCAACTGGGCTTAGGAAGCATCAAATCTGGGTGAAAAAAAATTACTATTAGAAGCCAAGGTAGGAAAATGTTTCCAAAATAAGACAAGGACCAAGGCTTAGGATTTGATGATTAAATGGTATCATTGAAACTAAACTAGTTCTTGTAGAGTGGTGTAAGCAAAAGTGAGATCTCAATGAGAAGAGAGTCGGAGCAGCTAATATTGAGTCCTTTGGGATGATTTAATCATGAAGAGAAGAGAGTTGTGGAGCAGACAGAGGCAGAACTTAGGGTGCCTGAGTAAAAGGTCGGGTGTGAAAAGTGTTTCTTGTTGTTTTTATTTCTTAAGTTTGTGCAAATCTTGAGCGTTTTTACAGGATCAAGAGGAAGAAGAAACAAAAAGGAAGGTTGGAAATATGAGAAGAACGATGATAATGGAGAAGGCCTCAGAGGCTAGCTACATCAGGGAAATGGGGGACAGTGTAGGTGGGGAACTGGCCTTAATGGAAAGAGATAAGACCACTGCTGAAACCAGGAAGGAAGGACAGAGTAAGGATTTCAAACAGTATAGAGGTGTAGGAGAGGGAAGTTGAAATCATTAACTGGATCCTTGGAGTGGGCCTCTGTATTCTCTTTGTTCTGGAAGGGAGTAGGGGCAGGACTGAGGACTTTAGGTAAATGGTGAAGGTTTAGAACAGAAAGTCGAAGATGAGATAAAACTAACATTTGCAAGATAGCAAAAGGGTGTTACAGTAGAATTGGATGTCCATTTGCGCTGGTTGACTGAGAGATTCAGGTTAAGAAGAGAAACAAAACTGGAAGCACTCAAATACTGAAAAACTGCAGTTCTAGGGACCTGAGATGGAACTTTTAAGTTTAATGAAAGTGAGAGACTAGGAAAGGAAGAAGGACGAAAGCTGTGGTTGTGGAGGGAAATATTCGGAATGGTGAAAGACACAATCCCTAAATCTTTAAAAATGAAGAAGCAATACCTGTAATAGCATATTGAAGGTTTTCTATCATAAACAACTTCCAGATTTCTGTCCTCAGTCAGTACTTGGTTCACTAATATCCCTTGAGTCAAGAAAGAAAAAAACACCAATGCTTACCCACGGCATGGAGAGTAGGCAGGCAGGACAGGAGTTCATTTCCACACAGTTTGGGTTCAGTTGAAAGCAGTGCTGTAGAACGAGATGGCTGAGAGGAATGCTAACACTTATATAAAGGTTTTCCCCTGACAGAACTGAGCAAAGTGCTGAGTGGGCATTCAGCAGGGGAGAAGGTGCAAGCTTTGCCCATCCGTCATCTGCTTGCTAGTGCCTGAAGGGGCAGCAAGTTTCTGTTTGCAGTGAGAACCAATAATTAGGGTCATACCTGCTTGAAAACCTTCTGGATAATTGGGTGAAGATTTAAAGTTAGGTTAGATGGCAACATTCCCTGCATTCCTTCGGGTGGATAAGCAGCTCCATTGCCACTAAGCCTTCTTGGCTTCTTCCTTTTGGACAAGTCAGGCTTAAAAAAAGAATCACCCACCCTTCCCTTCATTAACCCCTCAGTATTTTCTGCCTGAAAAAGATCTGGGAGCATGTGAAACCTGGTTTGAGCCTTATACTATTCACAATGTTCAAATGAATTTTTTGGAATCTTTATTACCCAAGAGGCCCATGGAGACCAAAAGAGTCCCTAGGTGCTACTAAAAAAAGAAATGTCTGGCACAGGCCAGTCCTGCTCTCGCATCTTGAAGGCAATTGTTACAGCAATTGTTGCTACTTTCCTTCCAGAAATCCTAGACAAAAGCAAGAATAGAAGTTAGGTTTTCAAAAGAGGATATGAAATAAGGGGTAGAACATCATACCTACATTATGTAAACACACACATACACATTTTCTCCTCAAAATGGCACACTCAAAACTAATCTTTTACTAAGCAAATTTTAAGCTTTTTTTTTTCCCTTCTGTTACGAGAACTAGAGTTAATGCTTGTGAAAGTATGGCTCTTCTCTGGCTGCTTTTGCATCCTAGACCGGTGCCCCTCTATAATATTCATATAGGACAAAACCCAAAGCCTTTTTTATAGTGATACAGTTAAGGTAGAAAGAGATGTTCTTTTTGGTTTCCTAGAAAAAGAAACAAAATTTTTTAAGGTACACGTTACCGGTTTTATCTTCATGCTTGGTCGTTACTATAATTTTGTTAATTTTATTAAGACCATAAACTATATGTTAATTATAATAATGTATATCCTGTTCTTAAAGAACATCAGACTCCATCTTTTCATGAAAAGCAGTTTATTGGTGTCATCTCAAATGTCTAAAACTGAATCAAATTTTCAGAGCTGCCTTATTATCTTTTATTTGTACAGATCAGTCTGGTTTTGGGTTCTTTGTCAAGAATAAAATGATCTCTTATTGAGCTAGAAAGAAAGAAAAAGTTTTGTGTGTGTGTATGTGTGTTTGGCTAGAATAGAGTTTCTCAAAGTGTGGTCCCTGGACCAGCAGCATCAGCATGGTTTAAAGAAACTTAGTGCCCAGATTTTTACTGGAGGATGGTACATAGGCAATCTCTACCTGACAGGTACCAAAATTCAGACTCCCAGAAGGAAGACACGTGTTCAGCATAAACTGTATTGTTTATAGAGACAACATAGGAACAGTGAGCTTGGCCAAGAGCCAACCTAATATGCAGTCCTTTCAAAGGATAGCATTAAGACCTCCTAGGCCTCTTTTCTTCACAGTTGTCCTAAATAAGTTAGTATTTAATCCATTCCTTTTATTGGTCTTGGTGTTGGGGCTTCCCTGGTGGCTCAGTTGGTAAAGAATCCACCTGCAATGCTGGAGACCTAGGTTCGATCCCTGGGTTAGGAAGCTCCCCTGGAGGAGGGCATGGCAACCCACTCCAGTATTCTTGCCTGGAGAATCCCCTTGGATAGAGGAGCCTGGCAGGCTGCAGTCCATGGGGTCACAAAGAGTCAGACATGACTGAGCAACTAAGCACACACTGGTCTTTGTGTATGTCTGTGTTGCAACATCCTTAGAATGTAAACTCTTTGAGGACAGACAGCAGCTACCCTGTAAACTATCAGACATCAAGATGAATGCCACTTACTCTGTGAGCCTGCAGTAAATCCTTTGCTTCTGCTCATGCTCTGCCTATATTGCCTACTGCATCACTCCTTGTTTAAATACCGTCCGTTCTTCAATGCCATACTCAGCTCCCCAACTTTACCATGAAGGCTTGACTGATTAGATAGTTGACTTTGAACTTTCCCTTTTCTATTCTAGTGGTCCTCAAAGTCTTGTGCTATCCATCTTAGTGCTAGATTTTATACAACCTTAAATTTTCCCCTCATTTCTTCTTATATTTATCTGTCATCTCCTCTCAAAATATAAACTCCTTGAAGCAGTCCAGTTTTTTCTGCTTTAAACAGTAGTGGTTCCTAGATTAAAAAAAGAAGATTGATTAATGATGTAAATTACATGGAAAAACTAAAATGATTAGCCCTGGCATTCTTATATTTTTAGGTATTTAGAGGTAAACAAGCAGGCTTCTTTAGAAGAAGAGTAGCTAAGAAATTCCCTAATGGTCCAGGGGTTAGGACTCCATGCTTCCCCTGCTAAGGGCCCAGGTTCAGTCCCTGTCAGGGAACTAAGATGCTGTAAGCCATGCTGTGCAGCCAAAAAAAAAAAAAAGAGTAGTTAACCCCATAGATTTGATTAGAGTAGATTATAATTACCAAAAGGACACCTCCATTTTATAGAAATCTGTGGTTCAAATAAGGTAATGTTAGAAACCAAATCAATTAAAGTGGCCATTAATTGTTAGCTAAGCCTCAGGTATCTAAGTTGTTATGTGGGATTAAAGAAGGTATGTTAAACCAGTAATTTTTGATTGTGTACTGTATTTTGCCAAACTTTTTCCCCCAAAACTGCAGTTCTAGGAAGCCACCATCATTCTAGATATAATGATAGCTGTAATTAATCATGTCCTGCTTTCAGCAAATGAAATTGTAACTGTTCTGTTAGCCAAATTTTCAATTATCCATAGGACTCTGTCCCATTTCCCATGGACAGGTAAAGACATTTCTGTTGTCATTTTATCATTATGGATATTCTGGAGACTCACCCTTTAAAATTGATCCCATTAAGCAGAGGATTCAGAACCAAGGATTAGAAATTAGAAATGCTAGCATGTTTTTGGTAGTATTATATTCTTGGTCAACTCATTTGTCTGTTCTGATTTCCCCCGAGGAGATCTTGGCTAACTGCGTATATAGATACCAAATTTAGATTCCAGGATCTATGCAACAGGCTATTGCTGCCATTTGCAATGAATAAATCATCTTTTGTCTCCAATTTTGCAGGTGTAAAGAAGTGAATAAACGGAGACCCCGAAGTTTGTTAGAGAAACTACGCTGGGTGACCCTTGGCTACCATTATAACTGGGACAATAAGGTATTCAGATTTTCTTGCTAATTCCATTGATTTTCATTTTTATGCTTCTTGGGCCCACATAGTTTGACTTCTTTCTGGCCAAGCTTAAAGTATCAGATTATCCATTTGTGGGAATGTTTCTTTAATTTATTCCCTCCTTTAAAATCCTTTTGATACAGAATCTGAAGAGAAATAATTTTTCAAGAGAAAACTACTTTTTCATGTGCTCTCAGATTATATTATTTCATCAGAAGTCATTGATGCTTTCTCTGGGGAGGTTTCAGGGATACAGATTTTTCTTTACTGTATTCATGAGGAGTATTCAGTTATAATCTTTAGTTCCATTGTTATTTAGTGTTTGTTGATTATTTGTGTTTTACGTAATGTGGGCCTGGAGTGAAAGCAGCTCCATGTACTTACAGTGTTCTCTTCCATCAACTCACAAAAGAACTTTCAAGATCTCGATTCCTTTGACTGCTGTATAAGGTCTGTGCAGGGGAGAGATGGGAGAGAATGTTCCATGTTTTCTTGAGGTACAATTTCTTCTTTCCTGACCCTTGCGCTTCAGAAAACGCCTCCTTTATCACTGGCATCTCAGTGCCACTTTTCTCAGTGAGGTGTTTACCGCCAAAAGGACTTAATTCTGAGGATAAACTGAATCAAATTGGTATGAACCATCTTCCTACTAACCAGTTACTTTTTAAAAGCTCCACAGTTTCAGTCAACCTAGCTTATTAATAAATGTATTAACTACTCAGAATAGTAATAAATATTGCTCAGAACTATTCATGATATAAGTCTTATTTTCAGTGATACAGCTTTAACAGAAAACCAGACATCTGTATTTGGGGAAATGGCCGTGTGGTTTTCTTCTGGTTAGACAGCCTGGATTTGAATCCTGCCTTCAATATGATAATGTCTAACCTCACAAGATGGTTGTGAGGATTAAATGATTAATGCCTTTATACTGATTACAGTAGTGCCTGACTGTTCTAAGCAGTTAAATTCATTAACACAATAAATATTAGCTTATTGGTTTTAAGCTACTACTTTTATTGTAGATACTGTTATTTCCCAAGGACCTCAAAGTTAGCCTCACTTAACTAAGAAAAGCATGGTGTGAAAATAGTCAAAAAACACTGAATGGTTAATCAGAGAAAAGTAAAAGAGAGTCAGGAAACAAGAGTAGTGCATAGGGAATTCGGATAGGGATAAAAGCCCAAAAAGGTAATTGTTTTGTTGTAGCAGAGACGATCTAGTGCTAAAAGTCGATGGTCTTTTGGAGGACTAAAACAAAATGGTAGAGAAAACCTTCTCTAACTACACTCATAATTTTGAGAGATTAAATAGGAGCTCTTATTTGTAGTACAGGAAAAAAGAGAAGAAAAAGTAAAACAGATTCCAACTGAAGAGGCTTGGCCATCCATCAGAGACTTCTCAGAAAAGTCTGATTTTTCTGATCAGATTTGAGGTTGGTTGAATAAGAGGAGGACTGAGAGAGGAGCCTCAGACCAAGGAGGAGTGTCAGATGCTGCCGGCTCACAGAGCCCTCAGACTCGTCTGCCGCCTTGTTCTCAGAAATCGTGTGTCTTTTGTATAGAGAGTGTTCTGGCCTTTAAGAGTTGTGACCCTTAGGTACGAAAAATAGAGGCAGTTCAGGAAGGTAAGTGCTGAAAATTACTTCCATTTTAAGATCCTGACTTGACCACAGTGTAGGTCAGTTTAAATGTTTTGAGCATGTCAGCCCATCAGATTGACCAATGAAATCACATGAAGCTACGTTGCAGACTAGTTTTTAATTGATAGACTTTTTACCTTCTGTCCCAGGATCCCATCCAGGATACATTACATTTAGTTGGCATGTTTCCATAGGCACCTCTTGGCAGTGACAGAGTTCGGAGTTGCCTTTTTACCCTAAGAGAACTCTCATGTTTGGAATTAGAGTGGGCGTCCCTGGTAGCTTAGCTGGTAAGGAATCCACCTGCAATGCAGGAGACTCCAGTTTGATTCCTGGGTCGGGAAGATCCACAGGAGAAGGGATAGGCTACCCACTCCAGTATTCTTGAGCTTCCCTGGTGGCTTAGCTGGTAAAGAATCCGCCCGCAGTGTTGGAGACCTGGGTTTGATCCCTGGGTTGGGAAGATCCCCTGGAGAAGGGAAAGGCTGCCCACTCCAGTATTGTGTCCTGGAGAATTCCATGGACTGTATGGGGTCACAGAGTCAGACACGACTGAGCGATTTTCAGAGAGAGGTGTAATTGCTTTGTATGTTGATTCCATGCAGGGTGAATTTGTTGGATTTATCACCGCATAGCACGGTGCCTACCATATCATAGATGCTCAGTGTTTTGAATTGGCTCAATATTAGATTACTGGATGCCTCAAAAATGTGTGGCTATTAAGAAGACAAACTGTTATTTTTGTGTATAAAAAGCTTTATGTATAAAAGAAATAGGCTACAAGGATATATTGTACAACACAGGGAATATAGCCAATACTTCATAATAACTATAAATGGAGTATAATCTGTAAAAGTTTTGAATCACTGTGTTGTACATATGAAAATAATGTTGTAAATGAATGATACTTCAATAAAAAAAGTTTTAAGGGCTGAACTAATATTACATGTGGTAGAGAACAGACTTGTGGTTGCCACGGAGGAGGGGGTGGGGAAGGAGGGGTTGGGAGTTTGGGGTTAGCGGGTGCAAGCTATTGTATATAGAATGGATAAACTAACAACAAACAAGGTCCTGTACAGCACAGGGCACTATATTCAGTATCTTGTGATAAACCGTAATGGAAAAGAATGTAAGAAAGAAGTGTGTATAGGTATAACTGAATCACTTTGCTGTACAGCAGAAGCTGACACAGCATTGTGAATCAGTCAGTCAATATACTGCATGTAAATTAGATGATTTTAAAGTGGTAATTAATCTTATGCCACAGTTTCCTGTTTTCCTGAGATCATTGTTTATTTTTCTTATTTTCCCTGCTTTTATCAAAGAGATACTCAGCAGATCATTATACACCTTTCCCTTCTGACCTGGCTTTCCTCTCAGAGCAAGTAGCTGCTGCCTGTGGATTTCAGGGTTTCCGAGCTGAAGCAGGTATCCTGAATTACTACCGATTAGACTCCACACTGGGGATCCACGTAGACAGATCTGAACTAGATCACTCCAGACCCCTGCTGTCATTCAGGTGAGTTGGGTCTGGGGATTTTGAATTACTTTTTACCATTTCATTCCTTTTTATAAAGCATTTTTAAGCTTAAATAAATAAAAACATTAAATTTTTTAAATGGGTGAACTCAATAATCTTTCACTTCTGGGCGTCTCAGCAATGTAGCGTATGTAAAATTAACATCGCCCTTTTGAGTAATGACCAAGTTACAATTAATATTTATGTTTAACATGCATGGATTCTGTCTTTCGTAATGAGAGGTATTGTCACTGTCTGTGGAATAGAAGAATGGTAAAGGCCATAAGACAAGGGAGCGATCTTTTTGAAATAGAGAGGAGGAAAGCACAGAAGCCTGAGTAGTTTACTCGCCTTGTCTCCCTGAATGTAAGTTTATATTTTTGCAGAGTGCTGCACCTGTATCTCCAGAGGAAAATGCCTGAACAGAATCTTACTAACTGCCTTATCTTTAAAGTGAACAGAAATGATAAATATCTAGTAAAAAAATAAATAAATAAATAAATTTTTATTTGCTTGTTTAATTGCTTCAAAATCTATTTTGCAGCAGTTCTGTGGGCTCTAGTAAGTTTAAATAGCAGACGACAGACTAGTCACTCACAGACGCAAACCAGAAAAGAAGGATCTTAGAACAGTTTAAAAAGGAAGGTTGGGACTTCCCTGGCAAGGACTTGGTGCTTTCATTGCCATGGGCCTAGTCTCGATCCCTGATTGGGGAATTAAGACCCCATGAGCCGCGCAGCACACACACCCCCCATCCCAAAAGGAGTATTTGGAAGCAATAAGGATCAAGCTGAAATTAGAAAACTAGTGCAGTTGGTAGTTAACTTTCCCAACCGTGGCTAATAACATAAACTTACTATTGTGTATTGTCTTACTTTTTCGTAGCTTTGGACAGTCTGCCATCTTTCTCCTGGGTGGCCTCAAAAGAGATGAAGCCCCCATCCCCATGTTTATGCACAGTGGTGACATCATGGTAATGTCAGGTTTCAGCCGCCTGTTGAACCATGCAGTCCCGAGGGTCCTTCCCAGTCCAGAAGGGGAAAGCCTGCCTGGCTGCCTCGGGACGCCTCTCCCAGCTGACCTCCCCAGAGACTCGGTGGTGGAGCCCTGTTCTGTGGAGGACTGGCAGGTGTGCGCCAGCTACTTGAAAGCTGCTCGTGTTAACATGACCATCCGACAGGTGCTGGCCGTGGGTCAGGACTTCCCTTTGGAGCCCACAGAGGAGAATGAAAGAGGCATCACCACAGAAGGGTCCTGCCATCTGGATGATGACAATAGCCAAGTCAAACGAGCGAGGTTGAACCCTGACTGCTGAAACTTGAAGAGCCCTTTCTTGTACTCCTGCAGGTTCTACAGGAAATGGCTGTGCTGTTTTGTATTGCCATCAACTTTAGCACCAAGACAAGCCAGAAAACAGAGACAGGGAAAGACTCACCATTGATCACACTGTTGCCTTAGAACTCATCTAGAAGAGGAAGCTGATTAGCCACTTTGTTCAGAGAAGTGTTTGACACTGTCCAGTCCTGGTTAGGTTTTGGCGCTCAAGTACGAAAAGTCCAAGAAGGTATGACCTTCCACAAGAGCCTTCTCAGCCTTGCCATCACCTTTGAGCGAGGTAGAAGTGAGTTTCCATGTCTCTGGAATCTTTAAATACCTCAAGTTTTGTTGATGGGAAACATTATTCTCCTTCCACCACCCTATCTAGGGATTTGTGGTAAAATTGTGGTTCCATGAACCGACTATTAGTCTTACTTTAATTCTTCCAATCAACATTGAATTCTTTGGACTTCTCTGGTCTTCACAGAAGAATCCTATACACATAACTGGAAATCACATCTCCTAGAAAAGAAATTAATCCCAGCTGTCTCTCTTGCCTAAAAGGTAAACACACATAAACCCAAGGAAAGAGGAACAGTAGTTTCTCCAGATGTCTTTTGGGTCTGTAAACATTTCTGTTGGCTTTTAAATGCAATTTTAATTGTTGGACTAAAAAAATCCTAAGGGTATTCTGTAACTGTTTTCTCCAGGAATAAACTTACTCAATTTTAAATTAAAGATCTGTATCTGTGTTTGAGGGTGAATGTATCTGGGATTAGTTTTTTTCCTATTTTCACTTGCTGTATTGTTCATGCTGTTGAAGCCCTGTAGCTGTTTCTGCCCTAAGTATTCTTTGTAGCTGTCTCACAGGAGAGAATGTTCCTTGACATTCTAGTCACTCTTTTTTTGGGGGGGGGATTATATACAGTATGGAAAAGGCATGAAGCACTGAATTTTAATCTATGTCCCCCCACTACTCAACTCAGTATATCCTGAGCCTTTAAGTTACGTTATGTTTCTCTGGACCTCAGTTTCCTCATTCATAAAATGAAGATAATGTCTACTACCCTCTTCCTAGATGGATGTTGCTATGTCAAACAGTAATGGAAATTTAGTGCCCCTTTCTAGGAATATAATATTGCCAATATTTTATTACTGTATAGACTCTTAGAAAACACCCCAGCTTATCTGTGTGGATGACTGACCAGAAGCTGCTTTGTTACCTGCTGCTTGCGACACGACTTACCAAACTTGGATTTCTCCTCTGTCCTGCCCTTTTTTTTTTTTCTTGAGTGTTAAATAATTGAGTGTATATCGTAATCTTTGGTGGGTTTTTTTAGAGGAATAAAAATTAACAGATTCATCCTTTATGTGTAGCTGTGTTCTAAAATTAGTTCATAATAGGATAATTTTATGTAATTACCACTGAGAAAAAGTCCCTTAAATTTTCAATAATATACATTATATGAACACTGTGTGCATTATATGTGACTCACTGAAAACCAACATGTCATTCAGTAAATCCAGCTGTCAACTTACCCTTCAGCATTTGAATAGATTGTTCTTTAGTCAATTGATTGTCAGATGAAGGTGTTGGCTTGTGGTCAGGGACAGTATTTTACAAAAAATGCATATTCAAACTGAATATGGAGTGAGATACGTATGCTGTGAGAAACTGAGGCCAGCCAAGAGGATAGCAGATTCCCCTCACCCAACCAGGCTTCCTCTAAGGCTGTGCCCACGAACTCATTTGGGAGTGGAGGGGGCTGAGCAGAGCTGTTTGCACAGTTCAGTTCTCATTTTTATGTATATTTACTTCTGTGAGGCACATGTAGTTGAAGATACATATAATGCAACTCCACTTTGACACAGGAAACTATGCAACTCAAGAAAAAGGGAATAAACTGGTGATGATTCTCATCCAATTCAAAAAAGCAAGAGAGTTCCAGAAAAACATCTATTAACTGCTTTATTAACTATGCCAAAGCCTTTGACAGTGTGGATCACGATAAACTGGAAAATTCTGAAAGAGAAGGGAATACCAGACCACCTGACCTGCCTCTTGAGAAATCTGTATGCAGGTCAGGAAGCAACAGTTAGAACTGGACATGGAACAACAGACTGGTTCCAAATAGGAAAAGGAGTACATCAAGGCTGTATATTGTCACCCTGCTTATTTAACTTATATGCAGAGTACATCATGAGAAACACTGGGCTGGAGGAAGCACAAGCTGGAATCAAGATTGCTGGGAGAAATATCAATAACCTCAGATATGAAGATGACACCACCCTTTTGGCAGAAAGTGAAGAAGAACTAAAGAGCCTCTTGATGAAAGTGAAAGAGGAGAGTGAAAAAGTTGGCTTAAAGCTCAACATTCAGAAAACTAAGATCATGGCATCTGGTCCCATCACTTCATGGCAAATAGATGGGGAAAGAGTGGAAACAGTGGCTGACTTTATTTTTCGGGACTCCAAAATCACTGCAGCCAGTGGTGATTGCAGCCATAAAATTAAAAGACGCTTACTCCTTGGAAGGAAAGTTATGACCAACCTAGGCAGCATATTGAAAAGCAGAGACATTACTTGGCCAACAAAGGTCCGTCTAGTCAAGGCTATGGTTTTTCCAGTGGTCATGTATGGATGTGAGAGTTGGACTATAAAGAAAGCTGAGCGCCGAAGAATTGATGCTTTTGAACTGTGGTGTTGGAGAAGACTCTTGAGAGTCCCTTGGGCTGCAAGGGGATCCAACCAGTCCTTCCTAAAGGAAATCAGTCCTGAATATTCATTGGAAGGACTGATGTTGAAGCTGAAACTCCAATAGTTTGGTCACCTGATGCAAAGAGCTGACTCATTTGAAAAGACCCTGATGCTGGGAAAGATTGAAGGCAGGAGGAGAAGGGGAAGACAGAGGGTGAGATAGTTGGATGGCATCACCAACTCAATGGACATGAGTGAGCAAGCTCCGGGAGTTGGTGATGGACAGGGAGACCTGGAGTACTGCAGTCCATGGGGTTGCAAAGTCAGACACAACTGAGCGACTGAACTGAACCAGAAATTTTCTAAGTCAGGGGGCAACAAACTAACTCACCTCCTGTTTTTGTACGACTATGAATAGTGTTTACATTTTTAAATGAGGGGGTGTATTAGAAGAATAATATTAGCGATACATGAAAATTATATGAAATTCTTGTCCATAAATAAAGTTTTATTGGAACACAGCCACACTTAATTCATTTATACAATCCATGGGGTCTCGAAGAATCAGACATGACTGAGCAACTAACGCTTTGTTTTCAAGCTGATCTTAACCCCTATGCTGTTTTCACTTAATCTAAAAGGTTAGCGTATTAGAGTAGGGAAAAAAAAATAAAAACCCTAATACCCTAGGTATATTCTACTAAGGAAAATTAGGCTGGTAATGAGGTGGAAAGGAGTCCGAGGAATGGTTATTGATCTCATTGTGAGTGAAGGGCTGGCGGACATCAGTAGGAAAGACACCTCACCTGTTTTCTCCACTTCAAAGGTTACAGTGGAAAAAGCAATGCAAATCTAGTTTCTTAGCCTGGGTAGTAAATGTTTATTAACATTGCTTTTGATCAACTATCCTATCCAAACTTGAGCCCTCATGAAGATGAGTTTGTTGGCTGTCAATTAGTTTTATTGGTAAAACAAATTTCTCACTATATCAGTTGATCATAAAGGAAATCAGTCCTGAATATTCATTGGAAGGACTGATGCTGAAGCTGAAGCTCCAATACTTTGGCCACCTGATGTGAAGAACTGACTCATTGGAAAAGACCCTGATGCTAGGGAAGATTGAAGGCGGGAGGAGAAGGGGACGACAGAGGATGAGATGGTTGGATGGCATCACCGACTCAATGGACGTGAGTTTGAGCAAGCTCCAGGAGATAGTGAAGAACAGAGGAACCTGATGTACTGCAGTCCATGGAGTCGGACATGACTAAGCAACTGAACAATAATGATAAAATCACCTGGGTGAGGCCTGCCTTTCCTACCCTATTCAAAATCTCACTCCCACTGGTGTTCCTCGTTTTCTTTACAACACTATTTTTGATAGCATTTATGACATAAAACTGCATTATAAGAAATAAGGAAATAATATTACTGTTCCCCACACACACTAGATTCTGAGTGCCCTGAGGCAGGCGTGCCCTAGTTCTCTAGAAGAGTGCCTGGCACAGAGTAGTTTCTCACTGCACATCAGTATCTGTCGACTGAATGGATGCTCAGTGTTGATGGGGTGTGTGAGAAGGAGCATGCATGCATTGCTGTAGTATAAATTGGTAAAGCCATTATATCATCAGTGTTTCGCTCAATTTTGACCCAGCAATTCTACTTCTAGGTATCTTCCCTATAGAAATGCCTGTCCAGGACACAAAATGTTACATGTAAAAAGATGTTCATCCCAGTGTTCATAATAGTGGAAAACTGGAAACAACCCAAATATTAATCAGTAGGAAAAGAGTTGTTTGGATTATGGTTCATACACACTATGGAATATTAATGCTATGGAGCCCTTCGCAAGAATGTACAAACATGAAAAGGGCTCTAAGATACATTGGATATCTTGGTTATTGAAATTTTCAATAACTTTCAATTGGTTATTGAAAAACATGAAATGGTAGAATTCTATGTACAGTGTAAGAACTAATATGTAAAAACTAAACAAGACTATTATCTGTAGATACATGTACCTGTGTGTAAAGATGGGAAAAAAGATACATCCAAATGTAATGGAAGGAGGAGGATGGGCAGGTGGTAGAAGGGACTTTTTACTCTCTAGGTGTGGTCTGATTTTTTTAAGAACATATTTATGCACTACTCATATAATTTTTTAAATTATGCATAGCAAACCCTGTAAAGAATTATATGCAGTAATTATATGAAAAATGGAGGAAATTCATCTTTTTTTCCCCAGACTCTCGGTTAAGTTTCCTTTTATAAATAAGAACAGGTACTCTGTTAAGTGGGCTTCCCAGGTGGTTCTAGTGGTAAAGAACCTGCCTGCCAATGCAGAGACTCGGGTTCAGTCCCTGGGTCGGGAAGATAGATCCCCGGGAGGAGGGCATGGCAACCCACTCCAGTATTCTTGCCTGGAGAATCTCATGAAACACGGAGCCTCACAGGCTACAGTCCACAGGGTAGCAAAGAGTCAGACACGACTGAATTGACTTAGCATGCACACACTCTGTTAAGTGATGCAGAAAGCACACAGTTTCAGCTACTCCCACAAAGGTTTCTGGGTTGGGTTCTCCAGGGGCTAACTAGGGAATGTATGATTCTATCCATCCAGGCAAGAGAACCAGCCTCTATCATGTTTGGGTCTGTCCTTAGCTCAGGTGGCTCACTGCACCTGGAGACCTTGTTCTCCATCCACTGTGGAAACACCACTGTGGGTTTTGGTTGCTAGGGCAGTAAATAGCCTTAAGGTTGAACCAACTGATGAGGGCCACAGTCATCCTCTGAAAAGGATTACTATATTCTAGGGATGTTACTGGACAGATAAAATTAAAGTCTACAGGGCCCTAAATTTATTATCTGTTAGCTCTATGGTGAGGGAAAGCAGGAGGAGAGACAAAATCCGCTGTTTGGGGCACACTGGTGCCTGTTCGTGCACGTCTACTTCATAGCATGTGTTCCCTTTTGTTAGGTGTTAACTGTCCTATCCCCAAAGTGACATTAGGCCTGAACATGTGCCCAACTGCTTGCTGGCTACTCACTGCTCCCATCAAAAGGAATCAAGCACTTCCTGGGAGTCACCAGTTAGAGGCCCTACACACTTCGCTTCTTCATTTTTAGGAGGTGCTCAACACAAAGGCTCTGGTCTCAACAGCTGGAAAACAGTCAACTAACCACCTTGCCTGGGTTCTGGCCATGAAAGATTCTTCTCTTATCTCTGAAGACAACCATGCCATGTCTGTGTCATTATCCAACTAGTCCTGCCTTTGGAGGCATCACATGGTGAAGAACTGCCTACAGGAGTTGAAGAAACATCAGCTTTGCTGCTGTCAGGCAGGCGGCAGCAGCCCTTGTTATTTATTAACCCAGCATCTCTGCAGCGTGAGTCACTGTGTTTTGTGAATGTGATGGGCAGTGTTTCTGCCCTCGGGTCTACAGTGAGTGGGAAAAACACCTCCATAAACAGGTAATAAAATATGCTGTGATGAGCCAAGAAAAAAGTGTAGCCAGAGGGGCATCTAACAGCTGGGAGGAAAAGGCTTCCTACAGAAAGGGACATAATAGCTGGCAAAGAATGAGCTGGCCACAGCTTCACTACCCTCCCATGTGGCTAAAGACCTTTTATTATCTCTATTGTTTCTTTGGTCTTATGGGAATAAAGGCATCCGGAAACTTTTGAAGACCTTTTCAAACCTTCATAGTTGACGATCTGGTACGATTCATTCATTCTCTTCACAGCCCTTAGCAATGTCTGCTGTCATACCTTTTGTTCTATTATGTGGGTCCTCCAAAGAAAAATCTAAGAGCAGGCCTTCCTGTGTGTTATTCATTGATAATTCTTGACATCTAGAATATTGCTTGCATGTGCATGCGTGCTAAGTCGCTTCAGTCGTGTCTGATTCTTTGTGACCCTATGGGCTGTAGCCTGCTAGGCTCCTTTGTCCATGGGATTCTCCAGGTAAGAATACTGGAGTGGGTTGCCATGCCCTCCTCCAGGGGATCTTCCCCACACAGGGATCGAACCCAAGTCTCTAAAGACTCTTGGGAGTCCCTTGGACTGCAAGGAGATCCAACCAGTCCATCCTAAAGGAAATCAGTCCTGAATATTCATTGGAAGGACTGATGCTGAAGCTGAAACTCCAATACTTTGGGCACCTGATGCGAAGAACTGACTCATTTGAAAAGACCCTGATGCTGGGAAAGATTGAAGGTGGGAGGAGAAGGGGAGAACAGAGGATGAGATAGTTGGATGGCATCACCAACTCGATGGACATGAGTTTGAGAAAACTCTGGAAGTTGGTGATGGACAGGGAGGCCTGGCGTGCTGCAGTCCATGGGGTCACAGTCGGACACAACTGAGCTGAACTGAACTGAACTGAACTGAGCACCACCTGGGCAGCCCATTGCTTGTACACAGCTGCTCAATACAATACTGTTGAATGATAGAAGAAAAATTTCCCAGGCAGCCTTTTGTGAGGGATTTACTGCTTATCCTGAGCAGGAATGTGGCTAGCAAAGGCATTTCCGGTGTCATCAGCTTAACCCTATCCAAGTGCTCCTCATGCCTTAATGAGGAACCATTCCGCTGTAAGACACAAGCCTATCAAGTTACAGAAAGTACCCAAGGACAGGAAATGCAGAGCCTCCCGGAGAAATAGAGGCCCAAAAGTCCCCTGGACCACAGCAGCTCCCATACTTCCTGCCTCCCCCTCCCTCCCTAGTCTCTGCTTGTGTCTGCTTCCTGGGTCTGCAGACCCTTTTCTGATTTTCCTTACACAAAGCTGCTCCTGAAGTTGCCACTTCAGCCTTCCAGGTTGGGTGCAAATAGGTAATCAACCCAGATCCAAACTGCTGGAAGAAAATCTGCTTGGTATTCTTCCGGTCCCTCGTGTTCCCTGGTCTGGTCAGCAGCGGCCAGAGATGCCATGACACTTTGCTCATCAAAATCAAAGAAGGATACAGGACTTCCCTGGTGGCCCAGTGGTTAAAGAACCTGTCTTGTAATACAGGGGACACGGGTTCGATCCCTGGTTGGGAACTAGGATTCCACATGCTGAGGACCAACCAAGTCCATAGGCCACAACTACTAAGCCCGTGCGTCCTAGAGCCCTTGCTCTGCAACAAGAGAAACTGCTGCCATGGGAAGCCCGAACACTGGAACTAGAGAAAGCTTGTGCATGCCAAAGAAGAGCCAGCACAGTTAGAGATAAATTAATTTAATACATATATATATATATATTTTTTTTTTTAAAGCGAAGGATAATGGGTGGAAGGAAAGGAAATGATTAGTGGAAGAAATGATTGGCATCTCTACCAAATTTCCTTCTAGAATGAAGTGCTGGAGAAAGTTAACCCCGGGTCACTGGACTAGGAGATAATAGATGGGGGAACCTACCCATGGCTTTGCCCAAGCCCCTTCACCAGAGGGTATGCTCCTGGGGCTCCCCCAGACAACATTCATCAGTTGCCCCCGTGACATCCCCCCAGCTCGCCGCCTCTTGGGCTTTGTTGTAAGGTTGGAGATGAGGGTGAGTCATCCGCTGCCCCCCCAGCCCCATTACTTGGGAGACCAGAGGTGACTGAGGCGCTTTCAGCCAGAAAAATATAATTTAAGGGCCTGGCATCTGGCTGGGAGCAGAGAGCTGTGTTGCCATGGCAATGCCTCGCTTCATTTAACAGCAGCATATCCCTGAGTTTGGTCACATCCACACTTAGGCACATACAGCTCCCTGTCAGCGGCCCCCGCGATGCACACACATATACCTCTGACAGAAATCCCTCTGCAGAAGCGAAACCCATTCCTGAGCCTGCCTCCCTGCCATAGACACCCACGCCCATACCCTTTTCTGCAATACCTCGGCCAATCGTGTGGGCTGCAAAAGCACCCCCAGACGGCACGGAGCCTCCAGGGAATTTAGAGGGCCAGATGAGTGCAGAGCCCCTGAGACAGGTCCACACGGAAGCCTGCTGGGGTCCATATGCTTTCCAGCCTTCCTAACACACATCAATCTTCCTTTATAAATCTCCTTTATGCATCTCCAACCCTTTGTAAATCTCTAACCCTTTAATGACTCCCAAGAGCATAGGAAAGAGAGGAATAGTGGCGTTTGGTGCTCAAATGCTTCTTTATTTTCTAAAGAGGAAGGGGTTAGGCCAAAACCCTGCAGGTACTTACTCAGAGACCCCTAAGTACCTGCTAAGCTTCTGTTTCTGCCCCTCCCTTAACTCAGGCAGCAGTGGACAGGATGGGTCAGGGCAGGGAGACCTGGAAGCACAAGGATGTTCATAGCAATGCTATTTGTGGCAGTGAACAACCAGAAACAGACTAAACATCCTTTCACAAAGAATAGGTAAATAAATTCAGAGAAAGAGCAAAGAAAGAAACTATAGATATTTCAGCAGATTCCCAACGATAAGAAATAAATGTCATCAGACTTGGAAATAGCTGCAAATGTGAAATAGATGTGCATATTATTACTGAGCAATCAAAATGGATGACGGGATTGTCTGTTCTCTTCTGGATCTCTGCCACTGCTTGCTGATCATTAAGTAATTTTCAGAACCACATTTCCACCCATAAAATGTAATGATTCTCTTTGATGAGGTCTTTGTGAAAAAAAGAAAAAAAAAGTGATGATTTCACACTTACACAATATTCCTGCAAAGATGGTTTGGTCCACTGGCATTGATGATTTAATAAAACAGTGCCCACAAGGCAAAGAAAAAGAAGATGAACTAAAGAGAAAACAGAACATCTCCGTTTTAACATGGCAAGTTTGAAGCATCACGATTCCCAACATGTCTTGTTATGTGCAGAGCACAGTGCAAAGCGTCAAGTTCCCGGGACACACCAGGGAGAAGCAGAAAAAGAACTAAGGCTATTAGAAAGATGCCAGCGATGGAGATGTCACCTGGGGTGCCAAACCCACAGGAAAGAAAGAGGTCCCAGGTCACATGCCTGGGATAGGACCACAGACAGGTGGAAGGGAAGACTATGAGGAAGGGAACTTCCTCCTCACTCCTGACATTCCCTTCCAGAGAAGGAAGCTTAACTAGTGGAACTTCTGGAACTCTCTCTGCCCCACTGCTCCAGTGACTTGCTGTTAACTTTGGAAAGAATACCTGGGCACCCTTGACTCAGCCCACATCTTGTTTCTCTTGGATAACTGTTTTCCCCCCCCCCCCCCCCCCCCGCTTCTTGCTTTTACTCTTTTTTTTCTTTAAGGAGTAGGCATTTTATTGATTTATTTCAGAACAATAAAGACCTTTATTACCCAAACTGAGATAGGAAGGAAGAGGGTTTACTTTTGTGTATTTATTCTGTTTTTTGGCCCCGCCGTGAGACTTGCAGGATCTCAGTTCCCCAACCAGGGATTGAACCTGTGGCCCCCGCATTGGGAGTGCAGAATCTTAACCAATGGACCACCAGGGGAGTCCCTGCTTTTACCCTTAAAGGGCAGGAGATCTGTCTCTAGTCAGTGTTGGGACTGAGTGGGTAGGTCTGCTTAAATTCTTGGGCTCGGCATTAGCAAACTCCGTTGGCTAAAGAACCGTCTCTGACCACCAATAAAGGTACTATTTCACCTTCCATACTTACTTTTGTTTTATGCCTTGACTTATGCAAAACTAAGGTGGAAATAAGAATGCT
The DNA here is from genome assembly GCA_024291935.2 of Okapia johnstoni. Taxonomy (NCBI): domain Eukaryota; kingdom Metazoa; phylum Chordata; class Mammalia; order Artiodactyla; family Giraffidae; genus Okapia; species Okapia johnstoni. Next base: position 12,942,108 of record CM044307.1, read on the forward strand.
AACATTTGGGAGCCACTTGAAGCCTGTCGCAGTTATCCGCTGCGACATAACAAACTACCCGCAGACCTTGTAACTTAAAATGACAAGTGTGTTTTATCTCACACTGTTTCCCAGGGGCGGCTTAGCTGAATGGTCATGAGGCTGCAGGTCAGGGCTGCCGAGGTCTGAAGCTTGTTCAGAGCCAGAGCACCAGCTTCCAGCATGACTGTTGGCTGGAGGCCTCAGTTCTACCCTCTGCAGCCTCTCCACAGGGCTGCCTGAGGGGCCCCTGACCCAGGAGGGCACCTCCAGGGCAGCGATCTAACTGACAAAGTGGGGGACGTCACCATGCCTTTATAACCTAGCTTCCAAAGGCAACTGCCATCACTTTTCTCTGTATTCTTTAGAAGGGAGTCCAGCCCAGAAGGGGAATTCAGCTACATCTCTCCAGAGGAGTGTCAAAAAACTCAGGGATCGTTCTTAAAACCACAGAGTCCTCAACAGAGGAAAAGAGACTCTGCTCTCTCACATAAGAAGCCAGGCAAGAGCTGGAGAAGGAGACGCCATTTGTTCAAGCCCATTTTTTTTTTTTCTGACTGAGACTGCCTGGTGGCACATGAGATCCTTGTTCCCTGACCAGGGATCAAACCTGTCCCCACTGCACTGGAAGTGCAGAGTCTTCACCACTGGGCCGCCAGGAATTCCCCATTCAAACAGCTTTTATCGTCCACTAGCTTCTGGGCTTCAAGCTGGATATCACGTGGAAAGATGAGTAACACAAGACCCTTCGCTGAGTATCTGGGTGAAACCGGACACTTCTTTGACTCCCTCCTGTGACCACGTCCCTACCCTCGAGGCAACTCGTCCATAGGCCCTGCAGAGGGGGCCTAGCCGGAGCACTTGACCCCCTTCTAGACTGTGCTCTGAGCACCCAAGACCCCCAGGTGCTCTTCCCAAATGGCCCAAGCCTCCTCCCTGCGCCTTGCAGTCCTCATCCTCAGGGTCATTTTCCCACCAATGTATGCACCCCCAACCCACGGGATACTTGCAGGGGTGTGGACGAAGCTTGATCATGCAGACTGGGGTGTCCTTTACGCATGGTCTGGAGGTGAGGAAGGGACAAGAAGAGAAGGAGGATGGGCCAGGGGGTGGGGGGCGGCGGCCAGACGAGAGGTCAGTCAGACGCACGCAGGTCAAGGTGCCCACAGCACACAAGGGATGTTCCTTTTCTTCCTAGCTTGCCGGTGCCCTTGTCTATCATCTAGCAAGCCTGTCTCAGCCGAGGACCAATGTGGGTCAGAGTTTCACTCCCTCAGAGGCATCCCTTTGCGGCCAGGGACCAGCAGAGCTTCAACAAGCAGCGAGGTGGCACTTCTGAGCCCAGGCCTCCCTCTAGTGACCAGTCCGGGGACAACAGCGAGAGGCTTCTGGCCACCCTTCTGAATGGACACCCCTTCCAGAACCTGCTTTCCAAAAATGCTATCTGATCCCATGGTGCTTGGCTCAGAAACCTCAAAAACAAAGCAAAATTTCTCAAGCTCCATGGCCCCTGCGTCGGTCTTCGAGGGAAAAGCAAAGCGCACGCCTCTGTCCGGTGGACGAGGTCCTTCCCAACAGTAAGCCAGCCTCCCGCTGCCATCCATCTGTTCCCCCTTCCACGCCACCACCTCCCCAGCCTCTGCCTCCTGCAAGGCACGCACACCTGCGCTTCGGTCAGACCAGAGGGCTGGCTTTTCCCCACGCACCAAGGGCTTTCAAGCCTCTCTTCTTTTGCTGGCAGTAAACGGCCCACCTCTATTCATCAAACAGACTCCTACTCCCCACAAAAGACTCACGTTGCTTCTTTGTGGCTCCCCTGGGGGAGAATTCTCCACCCCTCAGAGGGTCTCTTTGAGCACTTTTCTACAGAACAGCAGCTAACGCGGATTGAGCAGTGATGCCAGTCCCAGCCCTGAGGGCTCTAGTGACATTATTCATTGACTCCTCACTAGAACCCCAAAGCCAGGAGCTGCGAGCATCCGCATTCTACAGACCAGGAAACTCACGGGAGCAGGGTTAATCATATGCCCACGGACACACGAGCAGCAAGTGAGAGTCATATTCCCAGGGACACACCAACAGCCACAATGCTCTCTTGAGCTCCAAGCCGCCTCCTCTGACCGTGGCTTGTGCATGGGACTTGAGGGCCCCTGTGACTCGTGCCTGGAAAGGCCTCAACCTAGTTTCTGAACCAATGGCAGACAGGAAGGGTTGGCTTTGCCTCCCACGCTTTTTCTCAGGTCCTCTGTTTCTCTGAATCTTGATTCTGAATCTCCCATCTTGTTCCGGGCTCAGAGCCGGTCACACGTTGTTAATAAGGAAGGGCAGACCCATGGGCATAGTTTGCAGTCTAAAGATTAACTAAGGATAAGAAACAGGGTGTAACTTTGAGCTGGTTGCCAGAACAACTGATTCTTAATTCCCATCTCTAAATTAATAAACCCAAGTCAGCCAGGACTATCAGAGTTTGTGCAGCCAGCTGCTCCCAGGGAGGGCTGTCCACAGTCCCCACTGTCCCCCAGCCCCTGGCAGGCCTGGCCTGTTTCCCCCCTCCCCTTCTTCCTTCCGATGGCCTTCTCTGCTCTCTGTGCTCTAATTTAGGCAACAAGCACTAAAGAAACACTTTTCTGTCCACCCAAAGTACTCAGGTTACTAGGCTGTTACCATTTCCTTTTTTTTTGTCTTCAAAATGAAAATACAGGGTTTGGGGTTTTTTTGTTTAATTCTTCCTGGTTGTGAAAGTAATAAAGTCTGATGAAAAATACAAGCACATACATGTTTATAGTAGAAAGTGAAAGTTGTCAGCCAGTCCACCAGAACAAGATAATCACTGTTTTCAGTTTAGTTTCTAGCATTCCAGATGTGTGTGTGTGTGTTTCTCCATATTAATCTGAGTTGTAAATGAAGACTCTTCTCTTGGCAATTTTATTCCAGCAGTCCTGGATTGAAGTGATGCTGCCGCTATAAGATCCAGGTCAAGAACCATCCAGATTCACCCAAACAGAATTCTCCAGCTTCCGTGGGAGGGTGAAGAAGAGGGAACCTTTGGTTCCAGAAGATTCCTGAGGTCCTTACACCAATTGGTCATAAAAGGTCTGTGTATAAAGTGACCTTTACTAAAGCCATAGATAGGAAAGCTTTCTTATAGATTTCCTCGGAGCCAAGCTCCTACTTACTCATATCACCAAAACTAAGGGAATCCACTGATGCGATATTTCCCTTCACAGTAATGAAACTGCTCTCCGGGGTACTTTGCTCTCTTTTCTTTAGAACTCAGCCTAGGATGGCACAGCTTTCATACCTGGTTCCTGCCCAGAGGAGCTCACAGGCTGTGGAAATAGTCCTCCCCCTCTAGGGCAGGAGGCAAATTTCTCCACAAACAGAAAAATGCCAGACTGTGCAAAGCAGGACTCACGCTCCAATGGCTGACTCACATCACCAAACCCTAAGAGACCGAAGCATAAAACCAGAAAAGCAGTTTAATCATTTTCTAATAAGAAGTAGACTCTGTAAATGGGTTGATAGGCTGCTTGTGTTTGCTGACCAGCAGTTTCTCTCCCTGTGAGCTTATGATTACAAATGAAAATAAAAATAGAAAAATGGTCACGATAATAGTTCCATTTACTCTGTTCAGTGCCTACTGCGTGCTAGGTACTGTGCTGAGCATTTTATCTTCATCTTCTTAAATTAGTCTCTCTACAACACTATACGGCATCACCGACTCAACGGACATGAATTTGAGCAGGCTCCGGGAGTTGGTGATGGACAGGGAGGCCTGGTGTGCTGCAGTCCACGGGGTCGCAAAGAGTCGGACACGACTGAGCGACTGAACTGCACTGAACAACACTGTACAGGGGGTACTATTTTTATCCCCACTTTGCAATGGGGTTCAGAAATGTTTACAGCAAGTAAGTAGTGGACCCACGATTCAAACCCCAGTTCGTCATGCTCCTGAGGCCCAAGCTCTGAATTTCCCACCCACCTGGCCTCTCCTCCCCTTCTGGGAAGTCGGATTGCAATCTGGACTCAGAACAAGAGGGCATTGTGCAGAGACTAGAACACAACTCAAATGTAATGGGCCTCTTTGGAGCCGATCTCAACACAGTGATGTACAGGGTCTGCATCCCGCATACAGAGCGTCCACTGCAGTAGCCATCGTCCATGGAGGACTTGAGCATCCTCAGATTTAGGTACCCACAGGGGTCCTGGAACCGAGGAACCACTGTACAAAGAAAGCACAGATCTGACGCCAAAATCGCCAATGCAGAAGGTCCATTTTCCTGAAAAGATAAAAGAAAGTAAAGTCGCTCAGTCGTGTCCGACTCTTTGCGGCCCCGTGGACTGTAGCCCACCAGGCTTCTCCATCCATGGGATTTTCCAGGCAAGAGTGGGTTACTATTTCCTTCTCCAGGGGATCTTCCTGATCCAGGGATCAAACCCGGGTCTCCTGCATTGTAGGCAGACGCTTTACCGTCTGAGCCACCAGAGGTTTTATGAAAAGAATAGTGAAGAGTTAACACATCATGAAACTTTCTAAATATTCCGTCTCAACATCTCTGTCTTTTTTCCATGTGTCTCTCCCTCTATGGCTTCCCAGGTGGCTCAGTGGTGAAGAAACGGCCTGCCAAAGCAGGGGAGGCAGGTTTGAACCCTGGGTTGGAAAGATCCCCTGGAGGAGGGCATGGCAACCCACTCCAGTATTCTTACCTGGAGAATCCCATGGAGAAAGGAGCCTGGAGGGCTACAGTCCATAGGGTCACAATGAGTCCGACACGAATGAGCAACTGAGCGGGCTCTCCCTCCAGGAACGGTCCACACCCCTTTCCTCCTCCCGCTCTGCTCTATTCCTCATCCATCTTCTGGGACTCCTCCTTGACTTCCCTCCCGATTTCTCCTCCCTCCTTCAAACCTCTATCCTGGTTACCTACCTCGGAGATGACAGACTGATAGCTCCAGGCAGAGCCTCCAAAAGTGTTTCGATTGACTCACACAGTTGTTCAAAAGTTTGAATTTGTGACAAGATTTAAAATTAGCAGGTTTCACACATAAATTTAATTTGCAACTTTAAAAGAAAAGGTTTGCTTTTTTTCTTCCCTATGGAGAAACCACTGGTTGGAGCTGAGCAGCACCTGTTTTTTCTAAAAGCTCAGATTCTTCCCTTTATCAGTCTCCTTCCTTCCCCCCAGCCTGCTGACAATAAGTTTGAAGGTCAGGTGCTCTTTGTCATCATTTCTATCAACTAAGTTATTGCCTGACCCTTTCAGGTATTCGATTTTCAAATGCCATCTATTTCTTTCTTTGGATACCACAGCCTGGTAACTAGCACAGCTAGACTTGACAGCAGTCCTTGGGATGGGTTTTCCTGGCATGTCTATGAATACGCTTGACCACCTTGTAAACAGGACACTGAAGTTCTCTGTGTGTGTGTGTGCTCAGTAACTCAGTTGTGTCCGACTCATTGCAACTCCATGGACTGTAGCCCACCATGTTCCTCTGTCCATGGAATTTTCCAGGCAAGAATACTGGAGCTGGTTGCCATTTCCTATTCCAGGGGATCTTCCCAACCCAGAGGTTGAATCCACGTCTCTTGTGCCTCCTGTATTGGAAGGTGGATTCTTTACCACTGGGAAGCCCCTCAAAAGACACTGTCCATCCACAGATGAAAAGGCAACCCATAGAATGGGAGAAAATATTTGCAAATTCCTGATAAAAGGGATTAACACTCAATATACAGAGAGCTCCTGCATATTCAACAACAATGTTCAACAATGAAGAAGCAACTAACCTGATGATAAATGGGCATGGTTGCTCGTGGGAAATCATCCAGTGTGTACACCCAAGGAGAACATGCCCTCTGCACTCAACTGAATGCAGAGCAAAGGTCAGGTGTATCTCCTAGAGACTTGCTCTTATCACAGGGTAAAAGTCAGTTGGGCAATAAAAAGTGAATTCGTAACGTACCAGATGGTGATAACATAATATAAAGAGTTTAACATTTGTTCTAAGGTGGGTGCTTCTAATCTGACTTTCATACTTATGATAAGAATAAGCTTAGTGCCTAGTGATTCATCTTTGAAATAAACTTTCTCATTTTTGCCTCAAGTTTGGGGATTCATTTAATTATAATCCTTCAAGTTGTCAGTTGAACTTTTATTGTTTCTAATGAATCACAGCTTCTAGAGTGTTTTGCGGTGGTAGACTGTATTGTTGTTTAAGAGTATTCACTGTTTCTCCCTTGGATAAGATTGTATTTCCTTGCCTTGTTGACATCAGGCTTGCCCTTGTGATTTGTCTGGGGCAATAAAATGTGAGTGGAAGTGATCTGTGTCATCTCTATAGCTAGCAGTTGCTTATCATTGTTCTTTCTTCTCTGGACCACAATGAGGAGAGCCAGGCTCTGGGGTGAAAGCAACATGGAACAGAGCCTACTCCCTGCTGGATAAAGAGCCTGAATGAGAAATAAACCTTTGTCACGGGACTACCCCGGTGGTGCAGGGGCTAAGACTCCATACTCCCAATGCAGGGGGCCCAGGTTCAATCCCTGGTAGGGGAACTAGATCCCACATTCCCCAACTAAATCCTAGCACAGACAAATTAAAATAATAAGTAAATAAAAATTAAAAAAAAACAACCTTTGTCACATGCCACTGAGATATCAGGATTGTTTGTTATGGCAGCATAATCCAAACTATCCTGACCAAGACATGGGCAAACAAAGCAAAAATACTAACTCTGATAACACAATAGATTACAAAGTTGTCCATTTTTTCCTATGTATCAAAATGATTTATATTTTCTCATTCATTAAGAAGTAAATACCAGAAGTTTAAACTGATAAAGTAATTACATACTCATAAATGCTCTATAATGCTCTATAATAATGATATATAAAATTACAGCTACATATACCAGATGCACACAAATCACCCTCCCAGGACAAAGCTTAGACAGGAAACTGTCAACATTTGCTTTTTTGCAATTCCCCTTTTAAGCACCCATTGCTGAACATACCCCTTTCCAACAGACATATTCTTTCTTGAGAGAGGCCAATGGCTTTAATCAGGCTATTGTGTCAGGTTCTGCTAACTTACAAAGCATTCTGCCTCTTGAGGTGGCTGTGTATGTCTCAACTCAAATCCGTTATGAGTGAAATATTTTCAAAGTATTTGCCATAATACAGGTACCTGGAAAAAAAATGCTAGAGTAGCAAATGATAAGTAAATTCTCCCCTGCTGCCCCAATCCCCAGCACCACTGTACAGAAGCAATCCTGTTAGGAGTGTCTTATCAGGGCCAGCTTCCAGGGTATACTATCCCCGTAGTCACCCAGACCTCTACGCTCAGTATTCTGAACTTGGTTTAATGCTCCACCATTACCATCTGAAATTCTTAATCAGTTTTGAGCAAAGGCCTAGCATTTTCATTTTGCACTGGGCCCCCAAATTAAATTGCTGGTCCTGCTTAATGTATATCCTTCAGAAACATTTCCATGCACGTACAAGCATATGTTTGCTTCTTTTTTTTTTAAACACAGTAGCTTATCGAGTCCTTTTCTTCTTCCCGGGCCTGCAGAAAGACCTCATTTCTCAGCCTCACTTGCAGTTAAGTTGGAACTCTGTGACTGAGCTCTGGCCAGCGGAAGGTAGGCAGAAGTGAGGAAAACTACCTCCAGAAGGACCCCCTAAAGGGATGTACCCACTCTTCTTCAGAGTCCTTCTCTTGTGTGGATGGCTCTCGATGTTTGCATGGGAATGAAGGACTCTAGAAGCGCACCGTCATGTGAGAGGAGGATCCCGTCACAAGTCATCCCTGAAGGGCGAGCCACTTGGAAGAACCTCTAACCCACATGAGATTGCTATTCTGTCAGGCTATGGCCTCTTTGGGGTGGTTTATTACAGCAGTTGTAGTGTTAACTACTGTAAGACATACACAAATAAAATCATACTCTCTGTGTGTGTACATATTATGTGTGCATGCATGCTAAGTCACTTCAGTTGTGTCCAACTCTTTGGGACCCTATGGACTGTAGCCTGCCAGACTCACCTATCCATAGGATTCTCCAGACAAGAATACTGGAATGGTTTCGTATGCCCTCCTCCAGGAAATCTTCTTGACCCAGAAATCCAAGCCGTGTCTCTTATGTCTTCTGCATTGGCAGGCGGGTTCTTTACCATTAGTGGCACCTGGGAAGCCCATATATTACACATATATATAATATATATATATATAAATGTCTTTATATATATATATAACTATCATATATAAATATTTTGTATAAATATATATACATGTATATGTCTTTGGCACCTTTAGCTTCCCTGGTAGCTCAGCTGGTAAAGAATCCACCTGCAATGAAGGAGACCCTGGCTCAATTCCCGGGTCAGGAAGATCCCCTGGAGAAAGGATATGCTACCCGCTCCAATATTCTTCAACTTCCTTGGTGGCTTAGATGATAAAGAATCTGCATGGAAAAAAAAAAAGAATCTGCGTGAAATGCAGGAGACTTGGGTTCGATCCCTGGATTGGGAAGACCCCTGCAGGAGGGCATGGCAACCCACTCCACGTTTCTTGCCTGGAGAATTCTATGGACAGAGGAGCCCGGCAGGCTACAGTCCATGGGATCACAAAGAGCTGGACATGACTGAGTGAAGTGCTTTTATCATATTTAGGCTGAATTTATACTAATTTATTGTGAGTTCTTGGTAGGCAATTCACCACAGCTCTGAGTAATGACAACCTAAGCGATGTGTGTCAAGCGCAGAGCAGGAGAATTTCTACAAAACCCTGTGGTCCAGATCTATTAACTTCTTCTTGCTGTGTCAAAGCAGAACTGACGCCTGTAGACTGCACTTCTTGAGCCATCTGGCTTCCTGCTGGGCCTGGCCAATGGAAGACAAGAAATTAGGAGGCGGGAGAAAGGGAAGGGCCAGAGTATTTTCTACTTTTTTCATTGCCTTGATGCATCTTTAGCAGCTGCTGCGTGTTTTTGGTACCTCTAGCTCTTACTGGACAGGTCCTCCAGAGTTCTGACTAAAACTAATTGATCCGGCCCTGGGCTCCATAACACCATCTCCCTTCTTCATTATTGACTGAATGGCTGTGTCCCCCCCTGCCCCAAATCCATATGTTGAAGCCCTAAACTTCATTGTAGTTGTACTTGGAGAAACGTCCTTTATGGAGGTGATTACGGTTAAATACGGTCATCAGGGTCCTGGTCCTTCTAAGGAGACACACCAGAGAGCTTTCTCTCTTTCCCTTCCTCTTTTCCCTGCCCCCTCACACACAGCACACTGAGATAGTAGCTGCCTAGAGAAGGGGCCTCAGAATGAACCCTATCTTGCTGGCACCTTGATCCCGGACTTCCTAGCCTCTAGAACTCTGAGAAATAAAGTTCTGTTGTGTGAACCACCCAGTCCACGGTATTTTCTTAGAGCGTCTCGAACAGATGAAGACACCCTTCCAGCGGAGGAGCACTGGTGGCTGCCTGGCATTGCTCATTTCTGAGCTGTCTCACTGTTCTCCTTCAGGCTTCTCAGCTTTTCTATCGCCAGTTCTCTGCATTGAGCTCCCTTTGTTTCAAGGACTCACTGTGGTTTCCTTTCTCCCGGCCAGACCCTGAATGACTCACCCCTATCCTGCTCAAAGACGTTGGATGGACTCAGACATATCCAACTCCCTTCACTGACAACAGTGTGTTGCTTAAGAAAGATATTACCGGGGCTTCCCTGGTGGCTCAGTGGTAAAGAATCTGCCTGCCAATGCAGGAGAGGCGTCTGGGTGGGGAAGACCCCACATGCCACAGAGCGACTGGGCTTGCGCACCACAACTATTAAACACGTGCCCTAGAGCCCAGGAGCCACAACTACGAGGCCCACGTGCCTCGTAAAATCCTTGAAATCCTTGTGCTCTGGAGCCCGTGCTCCACAACGAGAGAGGCCACCACAATGAGGAGCCACACACCACAACTGGGGGTACCCCCCTGCTCATCACAGCTTGAGAAAAGCCCGCACAAAGCAACAACGACCCAGGACAGCCAAAAAGAAATTTAAAAAAAAATGTTTCTAAAAGATGTTATCAAATTGGCCTGGCCTGAGTTTGAATCCTGACCCCACTCACTTCCTGGTTTAGTCACCAGAGTGTCACCTCAGTCTCACTAAAGCTCGGTTTCCTCATCTGCAAAATGGTGATAAAAATACATAGCTGAAGTCTAGCTCATGGAGGATATAATGCTTGAAAGGGGCCTGAGCATAATGCCTGACATGCAGAACGTGTTCAGTAAGTGTTAGCTAATACAGCAGGAGGAGGGGCAGGGCTTGGTGAGAAGCTGACGTTGCAGGGCATAATTGCCAGAATCTTCTTGTAATTTGCGATGCGTAGTCAGTCTCCTAATAGCATGGCGAGTCTCTTGTGCAGCATCCTAGGAACTTGTTTATAATCCCTTATTTATAATAAGGGTCCAGAAAACATTATGCGCGAGTCTCAGAAAGTCTGATTGGTCCTGCCGAGCACCTTACAATGGCCCTGTCTTTTTTCTTGTCCTGCCTGCAGCTGGCCCTGAACTCGCCCTAAGTTTCTGGGCCTTTAACCAAAGAACCAATTTCTGCAGTCCTCTTTCCCTTCACCTCTCACTCCCTTACATACCCCAGTCAGACCCCAGAATCTGAGGCTTCCAAGGTCATCGAAAACCTAAGGAACTGCTGAGAATTCCCAACCTGGAGTCAGCAAGCTTTTTCTGTAAAGAGACAGATGGTAAACATTCCAGGGTTTGTTTGCAGACCACTTACAGTTTATGTGCTAACTACTCAGTTCCACCTTTTTAGTGTGAAAGCAGCTGTAAGTGAATGGGTATGGCTGTGTACCCATCAAACTATGTTTATAGACACTGACAGTTGAATTTCATATAATTTTTGCCTGTCAAAAAATATGATTTTTCTTTTGATAACTCTTAAAAAAGTTATCTTTTTTTAACTACCTAAAATATAAAAAATATTCTCAACTCTCAAGCTGTACAAAAAACAGATAGCAGGCAGAATTTGGCTTGCAGGCCATAGCTTTCTGATGGCTTTTACTCAAATTCCTGTGCCTTTTTAGTCATGGCCCTCTTTCTTTCCTTCTTTCCTTCTTTTTGTGACACTGGGTAAATCACTTAGCCTCTCTGAGCCTCAGTGGTTTTTCTGTTTACACTAATTTATTTTTCAGTTTTACCAGGAATAACCGGCGTTCAATACTGTACAAGTTTAAGGTGCATGGCAGAATGATTTGACTTACATACATTGTGAAAGGATTACCACAATAATTTTAGTTCACATCCATCTGGGCTTCAGTTTTTTACCAGTAACTCCAGAGTAGCAGTAGATGAATGTTTATTAAAGCCAGTTCTTCACTGAGGATGGGGCAGGAGAGCAGCAGTTGGTTTTGCTGTTACTGTTCTCAACCTTTTTGTTTGTTTAGGCATCCAGGTAAAAAATCTCATTTCAACAGAAAGTTCGTCTGAAATTAATCTGGGAAATTACTAAATGATCCAGTGGTTCTAAATCTTTTTTCTGCCTCCTCATTCTTTACCCCCACAAAACAAATCCAGATTTCAAGGAGTAAGGCTGATTTGGCATAAAAGTTTACTTTCCTCCCTTGAGCACTCCCTTATTAGAGGATCAGTACGTTTGTTCATCATGGATGGAGGAGCCTGGTGGGCTGCAGACCATAGCGTCCCACAGTCGGACACGACTGAAGCGAGTTAGCACGGACGCATGTTTGTTTATGGCCTGTTTATATATTTGTTCTAGGCACAGAGTTCCATACACTCATTAAAGAAATATGTGTGGATCGCCCCCTATGTGCAGAGCATACACTGGATGTTCTGGCTTCTCAGGGAGGAGCCCAGTGATGAAAAAGGGGTGAGGGAGCGGGGGAGGGGGGCTTTGTGCGAGGCGGTCGGACCACGTAGGAATGCGGAGAAACAGGGAGGGACAGTTAGTCACCCTGGCTTCTGGGTTCCCACTGTCACTCCAAACCCCGGCTATCTTGCCTCCCCGACTTCCTTCCGGTGCTTTTGCCAAACACAGGCTTCAGTCTCCCCGGCCAGCGCATCCCTTCCGCCGCAGGTCCTTTCCCAGCGTGCAGGGGGAGAGGGCAAAGAGCTTGGGCATCACTCCCTTCTCCCCGGCGCGCCCCCTGCCTCGCCTTCCTTCTCGGAAATGCCCCCCGCCCCACTCGCAGCCGCAGCGCCCACCGCTGACCTTTATCAGTTCAGGACACGTGGGAGCCCGGCGACCCTCGGACCTCCCCGCAGTGTTCCGATCTCCGTAGGGAAACCGAATCAAGGCTGACCCCAATCTGTTCCTGTGACCTTTTCTGCAGAGAAGCCCGGCGGCCTGCGATTGCTAGGGAACGCAGGCAAACACATGTCCCCTGTGGGCTTTCAGCCTGGAAAAACCTCCTGTCCGGGCTTTCCCTCTTGTGGGGTGGGGCGAGGCTGGGGGTGTTGGAAGAGACGTCCAACCCCACCCTCTTGGTTTTCTCAGGAACAGCGCTGGTTCTTCTCCAGGGCCAGTCCTTTCTGCCCTTCTTATTTCTTTACTCACCTCTCTTCCCCACTCCTGATTGAAGAAAAGTCCTTACAAGATCGAATTTTGACTTCTCTTCTGAGGAATTTTCAGCAACCCCCTGGGATAGCTGTTACCTCTCTCAGCTTTTCACCTGCTCTCGGAATCTGTTCATCTCCCTCAGGCTGAGTGGCCCCTTCGCACCCACTCCCTGACAGACTTAACCTGATTTTTAATCTCCCTTCCTCTCTTCCTGACCCAATAGGATAGACACTTCGGGGTAGCTTTTAGCCCATGCCTGTCCCTTCTCTGAGAATTTCACACACACAGAGAGAATTCAATTTCTGGGTGCACCCTCCGCAGCCATGTTCGAGTTTAAGCACTTAAACGGGATCTTTACCTCCATGGTGTTAACTGGGCCAGAAAGTACAGGACTAACAACTGGGCCAAGCCTGTTCTTTCTTCCAGACTTTGGAATTGAGTTGAAGATGCTAATTGCAACCTGAGCTGATCTCTTAGATGCAGGAGATGCAAGCAGGGCGGGCTTTGCCACATGAATGTTGAATCAGTGAAAACTGGTCTGTAAAGAAGAAAGAACACAGATTCTCAGAGAGAAGGAGAGATGAGGCTGGAAGAGTAACTCCCTAAGGATGTGACAGCTTTCTTCTTCCTACTTCCTGCCTTTGGAGCGCAACTGCCCTTGGCTTCCTTGAGACTCACAATAAATGTGGTATGTACGTCTGCATGAGATAGGATGTATTGACTGCAAGTGGCTTCAATGGTGAAGAATCTGCCAGCATCTTCGGTGAAGATAAGGGTGTTATTTCATTGTGGTGCAAGGAGCCCCCCCCCCCATAAGCAACTTTAAAGGAAGTTATTTTGTATAAAAATATGTAGCATTGTCAAGTGAGCATAAAGAGAGTGATGGGGAAGACAGCAAAATCTTTGAAGAGTTCTATATACAAGTGGAAAAGAAATGGCTGCCTCACCATAAACAAATTCTGTTTAAATATGTAAACATCATTGCTCCATAGAATACACATGCCACATTGCCTAGAGATGAATGACTCTTCTAATTTGTGTCATTTTTCCTTTAACTATTTTTTAAATTGAGACATGATTTACATAAAGTACAATTCAATTTATGTCATTTAAAATCAACAATACATAGCATTCAGAGCTGGTACTGTCATCTATGACTCCTTTGTCACAATTAGTGCTCTCTTAAAGACTAAATTCTGTCTGTAGAGATGGTATTTCTATTTTTCTTATACAACTACAAACATTTATTAATTGCTTTGAGACGAAAATTTGATAAATATGATACTCATTTTAATCAAACATAAATTTGGGGTAAATTTTGGAGGTTAGGTTTGATGAAGAGAGAGCATAAAGAACCCGTATGTCTTATAACATTGTTTAAAAGTGTTGAGAGTCTCCTAAGCGTTCCTACCTTTTGCTTCTTGTCATGATATTTAACATGAGCAGTATAAGGGACATCTGTTGCTTATGCATGCCCAACACCCCTTTTTCTGCTAAGAGCACCCATCTCTTCCATTTGGAAATCCATTGGTCTCTCATTCTTAGATTCTGTGGCTCAGAATTGGAAGTGTGGGTGGGCACAATATTCATGCCTGACAAATCAACTCACCATTTGCCTGAGACATGTGACCTGAGTTGGGCCAGTCTCACTGAGACCCCGGAAAAGAGGCATTCTCTCTCAGTTGGGATTTTAAAGCTGGTGGAAGGCAAGCTTGCCAGCCAGCCATGCACCATTGTTACCATCACATGATGGCCCCCTATCCGGGAATGAAGCCAACTTAGAGGGCCATTAAACCAGAGATGGAGACAGATTCTTGATCACAACAGATCCAGTCAGATCTACTCTACTTCTTGTCTTTTTGGTTATGTGAGCCAAACCTCCTCTATGCCTAATCGAACTAGAATTCAGTTTCAAAACTCGCACTGCAGTGTCTTGAGTAATACCACCACCATCATCATAATTGTTATCTGCAGCACCACCCCTCCTTCCTGGAGCCAGAAGCAAAAGTCCACGTCCTGAAGCAGAGCCTCAGATGATTAGAATAATCAGCGGACCAAGTGCCCTTGGGAAGTGCAGGTGTGGTGGTTGAATAGGACAGAGGAGACACCAGGCAGAGAAGTGCTTCCAGAGCAGAGGAAACACAAGGCAGAGTTCTGCCACTGAGAGACAGGCTCCAGCTGCCTGCTCCCTGAAATCTCATGTCTCATTTCCGAGTTCTGACTGCAAATGCCTTGTAGCGTAGGTGCTTAGTCGGTCAGTTGTTTGACTCTTTGTGACCCCACATACACTTTTTGGTTGTTTGTTTGCCACCACCCCTGTGGACCAATGTGACCAAAACTCAGCCAGTCAGATACTCTCTCCCATGACTGACTCAGGCAAGTGACTCAAGGATGGAAGAGCTCATTAGAGCTCATTTATTTCAGTGGTGGTGTGCTCACCAGCTTCTGTCACAAACCCTTGCTAAGGTCCTTGCTGCCTAGCTCTCTGGCTCTCCTCTGGCTCGTGAGTTTTTCCAAGCCTGGTCCCCCAGTCTTCAGCCAGGTCTCTAAGCTGCAGATAACCTTCCAATAAATTTCCACCTGTGAAAGTCAGTTCAGTTCCATTCAGTTCAGTTGCTCAGTCGTGTCTGACTCTTTGAGACCCCATGGACTTCAGCACGCCAGGCCTCCCTGTCCATCACCAACTCCTGGAGTTTACTCAAACTCATGTCCATTGAGTCGGTGATGCTATCCAACCATCTCATTCTCTGTTGTCCCCTTCTCCTCCTGCCTTCAATCTTTCCCAGCATCAGGGTCTTTTCCAATGAATCAGCTCTTCGCATCAGGTGGCCAAAGTATTGGAGTTTCAGCTTCAGCATCAGTCCTTCCAATGAAAATTCAGGACTGATTTCCTTTAGGATGGACTGACTGGATCTCCTTGCAGCCCAAGGGATCCTCAAGAGTCTTCTCCAACACCACAGTTCAAAAGCATCAATTCTTCAGCTCTCAGCTTTCTTAATAGTCCAACTCTCACATCCATACATGACCACTGGAAAAACCATAGCCTTGACTAGACAGACCTTTGTTGGCAAAGTAATGTCTCTGCTTTTTAATACACTGTCTAGGCTGGTCATAACTTTTCTTGCAAGGAGTAAGCATCTTTTAATTTCATGGCTGCAGTCACCATCTGCAGTGATTTTGGAGCCCCCAAAAATAAAGTCTCTCACTGTTTCCACAGTGCAAGTCAGGCAGCATTAACTTGTGTTGCATGCAAACGAGACACCTCTTTGACAGTGCAGGCCAGCTGCTCCTCCAATGATAGCCTAGTTTCTCTTACTTCATTTCTCTTCCTAGGCTGCAGTCCTGCATGGCCCTTTTTAATGTGCTTTACTGGAGGCCTCCTCCAAACAATTGTTATTTGTCCTTTTCGTTTCTCATTCCTTGTAGTGGATAATGATAGTTGTTCTTTCTCTGCAGCGAATCCTCCTTCTCTGTAACTGATTCCTCACCTCCAACAGCTTGAACTTGGGCTTTGGCCATCACTGATTGCTCAAGCATTAGATATCTTATGCTGGGCCAATCAGAGTTCTGTCTCCTAGGAGTTTATAAACATGACCAGGGGAATGTGAAAGTTGTAGGTGACTACAGTTAAGCCCCAGAAGTGAGGTTCTAGGGGAAAGGTCTATAGTTTTCTGTTGCTGAGGTTTGGGATTTTTTTCTGAGTCCCAACATTTACCTATCTTGAGGAGAGATCTAATGAATACACACTTCTTGATTGTTGTTGTTCAGTTGCTCAGTGGTGTCCGACTACTTATGATCCCATGGACTGCAGCACTCCAGGCTTCCCTGTCCTTCACCATTTCCCAGAGCTTGCTCAAACTCATTGCATTGAGTCAGTGATGCTGTCCAACCATCTCATCCTCTGTTGTCCCCTTCTCCTCCTGCCTTCAATCTTTCCCAGCATCAGGGTCTTTTCTAATGAGTTGGCTCTTCGCATCAGGTGGCCAAAGTATTGGAGCTCAGCTTCAGCATCAGTCCTTCTAATGAATATTCAGGATTGATTTCCTTTAGGATTGACTGGTTTGATGTCCTTGCAGTCCAGGGGACTCTCAATAACCTTCTCCAACACCACAGTTCAAAAGCATCAGTTCTTTGGCCTTCTTTATGGTCCAACTCTCATATCCATACATGACTACTGGAAAAAACGGTATGTTTGACTATACGGACCTTTGTTGGTAATGTCTCTGCTTTTTAATACACTGTCAAGGTTTGTTATAGCTTTTCTTCCAAAGAGCAAGCATCTTTTAATTTCATGGCTTCAGTCACCATCTACAGTGATTTTGGAGCCCCCCAAAATAAAATCTGCCACTGTTTCCTTTGTTTATCTATCTATTTGCCATGAAGTGATGGGACCAGATGCCATGATCTTAGTTTTTTGAATGTTGAGTTTTGAGCCTGTTTTTTCACTCTTCTCTTTCACCTTAATCAAGAGGTTCTTTAGTTCCTCTTTGCTTTCTGCCATAAAGGTGGTGTCATCTGCATATCTGAGGTTATTGATATTTCTCCTGGCAATCTTGATGGCAGCTTCTGCTTCATCCAGCCCAGCATTTCACATGATGAACTCTGCATATAAGTTAAATAAGCACAGTGATAATATACAGCCTTGACGTACTCCTTTCCCAATTTGGAACCAGTCCGTTGTTCCATGTCTGGTTCTAACTATTGCTTCTTGACCTGCAAACAGATTTCTCAGAAGGCAGGTAAGGTGGTCTGGTATTCTCATCTCTTGAAGAATTTTCCAAAGTTTGTTATGATCCACACAGTCAAAGGCTTTAACGTGGTTGATGAAGCAGTAGATATTTTACTGGAATTCTCTTGCTTTTTATATGATCCAATGGATGTTGGCAATTTGATCTCTGGTTCCTCTGCCTTTTCTAAATCCAGCTTGAACATCTGGAATTTCTCAGCTCACATACTGTTGAAGCCTCACTTGAAGAATTTTGAGCATTACTTTGCTAGCATGTGAGATGAGTGCAATTATGCAGTAGTTTGAATATTCTTTGGCACTGCCTTTCTTTGGGATTGGAATGAAAACTGACCTTTTCCAGTCCTGTGGCCACTGCTGAGTTTTCCAAATTTTCCTAGCATATTGAGTGCAGCATTTTCACAGCATCATCTTTCAGGATTTGAAGTAGCTCAGCTGGAATTCCATCACCTCTACTAGCTTTGTTCGTGGTGATGCTTCCCAAGGCCCACTTGACTTCACACTCCAGGATGTCCAACTCTAGCTGAGTGAACACACCATCGTGGTTATCTGAGTCATTAAGATCTCTTTTGTATAGTTCTTCTGTGTATTCTTGCCACCTCTTCTTCATATCTTCTGCTTCTGTTAGGTCCATTCCTTCTTGAATAAGTTTTCTAATATTGGCTTTGTTGTTGTTGTTTAGTTGCCCAGTTGTGTCAATTCTTTTGCCACCCCATGGACTGTAGCCCCACCAGGCTCCTCTGTCCATGAGATTTCCTAGGCAAAAAGACTGGAGTGAGTTGCCATTTCCTTCTCCAGGGTATCTTCCTGACTGAGATATTGGAGCCAGGGATCAAACCCACATCCCCTGCCCATGTCTTCTGCATTGCAGGTCAATTCTTTACCACTGAGCCACCAGGGAGGACCCCTTATCTGCAGTCAAAACAACCTTAATTTATAGTCTCCATGTGATATAGGGCTCCTTGGAGGTAGGACCAGGTTTTCATTCATTCATCCGTTTATTCATTGATAAAACATTTATTGGACACTTACTGGGTTTTAGGCACTGTGGTAGGTGCTTAGCACGCAAAGATAAATTAGACAAATACCTGAATTCAAGGAGCTTGCTCTCTGTCTAGTTTGGGTGTAAATGTCTTCAGTCAATCATTCATTCATTTAACAAATAGTTCATTTATTCTAATGAACTAATCGTCACCAGCACGTATTTACGTGACAGGCCTGAGTACTAAATGCTTTTTTCCCTCTTTATATTATACTCCAAAATATGTTGTCAAAAATCAAAATCAATAAAATATCAAAAAATTTTGGAAGACAATTTTAATGGAAATGTGTTTAAAAATTTTGAAAAATATCCTATTATCTTGAACATCCATCTACAGGGAAATGTTTTCCTAGGCTCTGGCTACATGACCACTGGTGAACTGGATCCAAGGTGAAAAACTAATTGAACAATTCAGCCAGTTTGTTTTGCTGGGACAGTTTAATACATCACAGTGTCAGGACTAGTACTTCTAGTTCCCCACTGCTGCATACAAGGATAGATGAGTCATGATGCATAGTGCCAAGGCAGTTTTCAGATTTCCTGATTCTCAGAAATATAGGCAAATACAGATTGAAAGCAAACACAGTAGCTTCAGAGTCAATGGAAGTGGATTTCCTGTTGTATTTTTTGAGTTAGATTTAGTAATATTTATATTCAATAGTTTCGGGTGATCATCTTGACACCTTTAAAGAAATTTATTTTCTTCTAGATTAAAAAAAAAACAAAGGCTAATATAATGGGTTTTAGTTGGACCATAAAGCAAGAAAATTGCAAAGAAGATTTAATCATCATATCCTAGTATAATATACATAAACCTTGACTGGTTTGCTCATGCCTGGAAGTCAGCCTCAGAATAATATCTTAAGAAAAGGACTAAGAGTCAAATAGCAACAGATTAATTTCAAATAAATTGCCTAGTAGTGCTAGAAACTAATGAAACTCTAACTAAATGGTTTTCTTACTTAATTCTCATAACAATTCTTTGAGATATGTCCCAATTTGCAAATGAAGGAACTGAGTCACAGAGAGGTTGTGCAGCTTTGCCAAAGTGACAAAACTTCTAGGTGCTGGAGATGGGTCTCCAAACCTGTCTGACTACAGGGGTCTTGCTTCTAATCATTGTGTAACCTCCCTGTCAAAATAAAGAATCCCAAAGCAATGTATCATATATTTACAGAGGTGTGTATAAAGTTCACAGGGAAGAAAGTGACTAATTTTGCTAGGAAGCTGGAGTTCAAGAAAGGTTTCACAGCAGAAAAGATCTGAGCAATCTTGGAGGATAAAAGAGTTGTAAGCCTGGTTGGTACCTTGCACAGAACTTTGCATATGAACTCAATAAAGTGCTGATAAGGCTGGACTTTGTGAAGCAAGTAGTATGGGTATTAGCTTTGTGAGACGGGTGAGGAAACAAAGGCTGGTGTTGCGTGACCTGGTGACGATGTTGCATACATGGTGAGTAAGTGGCCGAGTAAGACAAGGACCTGGTGTCTTACCCTCTGGAGGGCGGGACTGATTAGCAGGATTCCTTAATCTAGCCAGGTTCCTTAACCCTTACCCTCCTGTTCAAGGCTTTGCTGTTTCCAACCTCTATGCCTGAGCTGCTGAAGGGTCCCTCTTCTAGGAACACCTACTCCTTCCTCCTCATTTGCAGCTCTCCAAATTCTACTCATCTTTCAAGATCAAGCTCACTTGACTTCTCTGGTGGTCCAGTGGTTAGGAGTTCACCTGCCAATGTGGGCGACACAGCTTTGATCCCTGGTCTGGGAAGAAGCTCCCATACTCTAGCCACCTGATACAAAGAGCCCACTCACTGGAAAAGACCCTTATTCTGGGAAAGATTGAGGTCAGGAGGAGGAGGGGGTGACAGAGGATGAGATGGTTGGATGGCATCACCAGTTCAATGGACATGAACTTGAGAAAACTTCATGAGAGAGTGAAGGAGAGGGAAGCCTATCACGCTGTAATCCATGGGGTTGCAAAGAGTTGGACATGACTTAGCCACTGAACAACAACAACTGGGAAGATTCCACATGACTTGGGGCAACTGAACCCATAGGCTACAGCTAATGAGCCTGCATGCCCTAGAGCCTGTGCTCTGCAACAAGAGAAGTGCGGCGAAGTGAAAGTCGCTCAATCATGTCTGACTTTTTGGGACCCCATGGACTGTACAGTCCGTGGAATTTTCCAGGCCAGAATACTGGAGTGGGCAGGCTTTCCCTTCTCCAGGGGATCTTCCCAACCCAGGCCTCCTGCAATGCAGGTGGATTCTTTACCAGCTGAGCCAAAAGGGAAACCCAAGAATACTGGAGTGGGTAGTCTATCCCTTCTCCCGCAGATATACCCAACCCGGGAATTGAACTGGGGTTTCCTGCATTACAGGCGGATTTTTTATCAACTGAGCTATCAGGGAAGCCAGAAACCCAGGCACTGTAACTGGAGAGTAGCCCCCGTTCACCACAACCAGAAAAAGCCGAAGGAGGCAATGAAGACCAAGCACAGCCAAAAATAAAAAGTAAAAATTAAAAAATAGAACTACCATGTTGTTCAGTCGCTAAGTCATATCTGACTTTGCAATCCCATGGACGGTAGCATGCCAGGCTTCCCTGTCCTTCACTATCTCCTGGAATTTGCTCAAACTCATGTCCATTGAGTTGGTGATGCCATCCAATAATCTCATTCTCTGTCACCCTTTCTCTTCCTGCCTTCAATCTTTCCCAGCATCAGGGTCTTTTCCAGTGAGTCAGCTCGTTGCATCAGGAGGCCAGAGTGTTGGAGCTTTAGCTTCAGCATCAGTCCTTCCAATGACTATTCAGGGTTGATTTGCTTCAGGATTGACTGGTTTGATCTCCTTGCTGTCCAAGGGACTCTCAAGAGTCTTTCCCAGCACCACAATTTTAAAGTATCAGTTCTTCGGCGCTCAGTTGTCTTTATGGTCCAACTTTGCTCACAAAAGTCTGTATAGTCAAAGCTATGGTTTTTCCAGTAGTCACGTACTGATGTGAGAATTGGACCATAAAGAAGAACCACCATATGACCCAACAACTCCACTCATATATCTAGACAAACAAACAAAAGATATATGCACCCCAATGTTCATTAAAAAAGAAAAAAAGATCAAGCTCACTCCACATCTTCCTCCCAAACCTTCTCCAAGTTCACTCAGGCCACTGTCTAAGCCCCAGTTAAATCCCTTACCCCTTCTTCCAATCAGATTCCCACCCTGAAAACTTCCTATATAGAAAAGTCTAGACTTGTCACAGCCAACCAGCCTTCCTCATCAGAACTCCTGTTACTTAATCACTCCAGCTTTTGGTCAGCCTTTCGTTTTTGTTTATTTCATGTATGTACATCTTTTCTCTTGTAGAATGTGAGAGGAAAGCCATAAACTTTTTTAGCATCATACGTGTATTGACCTCCCTGGTAGCTCAGTTGGTAAAGAATCTGCCTGCAGTGCAGGAGACCTGGGTTTGATCCCAGGGTCAGGAAGATCCCCTGGAGAAGGAAATGGCAAGCCACTCCAGTATGCTTGCCTGGAAAATCCCATGAATAGCGGGGTCTGGTAGGCTACAGTCCATGGGGTCGCAAGAGTCGGACAGGACTTAGCGACTAAACCACCATTTCCTCTCTAGTAACTATGGGGATATAGATAAAAATAGGTGAAAAATAATGTATATAAATATATATAAACTGCTTCTAGTATGAACCAGGTATTGTGATAGGTCAAAATGGCTCATTAATAGAACTCTTGCAATGAGTCTATTAAGCAGGAGGTATTCACTCCATCTTAAAGAATTTGGCTCCCAAAGTGGTTAAATACTCAAGGTTTAGCTTCTGGTTATTGGCAGATCTGGAACAAGACCAAGTTCCTTGACTTTCTGTACAAAAGAAATTGTACAGAAAACCCTGAAACTGAACAGATGTGAAGGGCAAAGAGACATGTGAATTATTACTTAAAACGTGTTACTGTACGATGAGCATTGAAGAATGGTGAGGGAATGTCAAAAAAAAAAAGGTATCGTGTAAAGAAAGAATTAGCTAATTAAATAGAAGATTGGGACTCAAACCGAGCACTTCCCCGGAGGCAAAGGCAGAGAGGGGGGCACCGGACCAGGAGAACAGGGAACCCGCTCTAGAGACTTGGGCTCAGCCCAGGTCCCAGGTCCAAGCTTTCCCCCTCCAGCAAACCATCCTGACACACCCGCGGAGCAGCGTCGTTCTAGCCCGTGATTGGCCAGGTGGGGCGTGGGTCCGCCTCCTCCCCCGCTCCTGATTGGCCAGTGGCCCCCTCGGGCGCACGCCACTCCTGCTCGCTCCCCCCGGCCGGGTCTCGGGCTCCCGCGGGCCCCGCCTTGGGCGCGCCGCAGGCTTCGGCGGGAGCGGGCCCCTCCCCCGCGTGACGGCCCGGCAGGGAAGCGGCGGCGGCGTGCAGCCATTTCCGGTTTCGGAGAGGCGGGAGGGGCGCGGAGCGGGACTTCGGGGCCGAAGCTCCCTCGGCCGCCGCCTACAGAGAGCGTCTGCCTGTGGCCGCCTGGGTGCCGCCGGGACGATGCGGCCGGATCCCGGAGGCTGCTGCTGCTGCCGTCGCCCGCTGCGGGCGAACAGCTGCGTGGCGAACGGGGAGGTGCGGAACGGGTACGTGAGGAGCAGCGCCGCGGCCGCCGCAGCCGCTGCCGGCCAGGTACGGAGGGACCGGGCGGCCAGGGGCCGGGGGGCCCGGCGCCCGCGAGCCGGCGCCCGTGAGGAGAGGCGGCCGGGAGGTCGCGGTGACCGTCCGCGGGGCTCAGGGGTGCCGGCGGCCGCGTCCTGGCGCTGACCCTGCCTTCCCGCGGCCGTGAGGCTCAAGGGCGGCCGCTGGGGCTCCCCTATCTCTCTGCGCCTGAGGTCTCCCCCCCACCTCACCCCACCCCACCCCGGAGGTCTGGCTCTGCTTCTGCTACCCGATCCCGCCAGAAGTGGGTGCTGCCGCTTTGGGGAGGCAGGGAGTGCCCCCCCGCCCCTTGGACCCCGGGAGGGTCCACTCGTGGGCTCTTGTTTCCCCCCCCCCCCCTCCGGAGGCTCCCCCTCTAGCCCTTTCAGGTGGTTTTGCTTCCTCCTAGAAGCTCTGAAGCCCTCCAGGGAAAACCACATATAGAATCCTCAGGAGGCAAAGAAAAGTTAGGAGGTGGTACCAGTTGGAAACGCACCGTCTCTTCCTTACCCCTTTCTGCAGAGCAAGACTTTGGACCACAAACCTGGCAGTGAACCCAGTCCAGAGGCTTAAAAGCTCTATGGTCTTGGTCCTAGGTGAAATTCCACCCCACCCCCAATCCCGGGCTCCAGATTGAGTTAGGTGGTCTTTTTGACCCCATGAGCAGGAGTACTGTCACACAAGGGAATTGTTTTAGCCTGGTGATGACTTGTGTTGAGGGAAGTCCAGGTGGGTCAGCAGTAAAGAATCCGCCTGCCAGTGCAGGAGACACAGGAGACGCGGGGCTCCATCCTGGAGAAGGAAATGGCAACCAACACCAGTATTCTTGCCAAGATAATCTCTTGGACAGAGGAGCCAGGAGGGCTAACAGTCCATGGGTCGCAAAGAGTCAGACTGAGCCCAAACGCACAACTTGCAATGAGTCTGTCTACTAATTCACCAAGGCTGAGTCACCAACCAAGCCCTGGCTGTTCTGAAATATTTGAAAAGTTCTGAATTCAAAGCAGTAATGACTGTCAACTTTCCAGTTCTGTGGACTGACATGTATTCTGAAATGTGTTTTTAAAGAGGAGCTGGTTAGAAAGATGAAATACTCTTGGCAGAAGAGTATTGTGATATTTGCAGTTGACTTTAATACTGATAAATCTCATTAAGAAATTAAGGAAATCATTTTTTCAGGAGTAGTCTGTTCCCCATAGCAGGAAATGTGACTGTTATAATGTAATTTGGTATTACCATAAATATGCCAGCCTTCTCACCCAATCAGTAAATACGATAGATAGGTCTGATACTATCTGGTGTGAAACAGAAAATAGGTGTTTCTCCAGGTCTTGTTGAGATATTAAGTCTGTAAGAGTTAGAGGGGAAATACTTAAAAGAGACTTGACCTCCCCTGAAGTTTTAAGGCATAAGACAGCATAATACACAGACTCAAAAATTTTGTTTCCATTTTTGAAGAAAATTGTGTGAGACAGGAAGTGATAAGAATCAGCTCATTATAAACCCATTGAAAAAGCTGTTTTCCTAGTAATGGCTAATAAGATAAAATTGTGGTAGAGACTGTAACAGGGAAACCTAATGGTGGAAATCGGAAAATACATTGCAGGCCAACAAGTGCATTATGATTTTTAAGAGTGAGGAGGAAATCAAGAGAAAGATGTTCACTCGTTAGAGGTGGTTTGTGTTTAAGTGCTTTTTTCACTTAACATAATTGTGTTCGGAGTTAGTATTCATTGTAAATAAGATTTCTCCCTCCCATTAATCCTGAATTGTTTATCACTGGTGGGCATGACATTTCTTCAGAGATTGCTGACTGATACACTGAAGGAATATTAAGCTGCTGAAATGAAATTTAAAAATCTATATAACTGGAAAACTTGACTTTTTCTAATATATCTTAGTGAAAAATTTCACTCAAGACACACTGGTGGCATTTGGAAGAATGGTTTGGTGGAATGCCCAAAGAATGTTTGGGGCTGCATTATCCCTTCTAGCTGAGAAGGCAACGGCAACCCACTCCAGTACTCTTGCCTGAAAAATCCCATGGACGGAGGAGCCTGGTAGGCTGCGGTCCATGGGGTCGCAAAGAGTTGGACACAACTGAGTGACTTCCCTTTCACTTTTCACTTTCATGCATTGGAGAAGGAAATGGCAACCCACTCCAGTGTTCTTGCCTGGAGAATCCCAGGGATGGCAGAGCCTGGTGGCCTGCCGTCTATGGAGTCACACAGAGTCGGACATGACTGAAGCGACTTAGCAGCAGCAGCAGCAGCATCCCTTCTAGAAAAGAATTTCTCGTGAGTCTTTTTTTTTTTAAGACAAAGACTTCAGGTATTAACTTTTGTACTAACAGGAGGACTTGGCTGTGGGGTGTTGTTTCCCCCCCTTTTTTTTTCTTCAGCAAAAGAAATTTCATGAGAGCAAGAATATCTTTAAAATATTTTTTAAAGTTGTGTTTGTTGTTTCTAAGGGATGTGCACTCTAGTGCTCTGTGTATTTTCCCCCAGCTTTGGGGGAAATATGGCAAATTATGCCATAAAAATACACCTAAGATGTTAAGTGCACAAGCTTCTGTCTTGCTTTTACTAAAAAGAGAATGTAGTGTGGTTTTTAAATCTGAGATATAAGTTCATTTCCTCACATATTCCACTTTTTTGTTTTTTTGGCCGTGCCCTGAGTCATGTGGAATCTTAGCTCCCTGACCAGGAATCGACCTGAGCTCCCTGCATCGGAAGCATGGAATCTTAACCACTGGATTGTCAGGGACATCCCCCATTTGTCTTTTAATGAACAGAAGAGAAGTTAGAAACTTCTAAGATCCCTCTACACTCTTAGGAGTCTATGTTTCTGTGTTTGAAGGGATGAATGTGTATGCTGGCTTCTTTGTTGGATTTGGGTTTAGAGTTTGAGTAAATATCGGTAGATGCCATGGTCGAAAGGGCATTATGAAACAATCAGATATTATTGTTTGGCTTTGTTTTCTGTTTTCCAATTTTTTTTTTTTACTGTGGTAAAATACATGTAACATAAAATTTACCATCTTAACCATTTGTAAGTGTCCAATTCAGTGGAATTAAATACATTCATGGTGTCGTGCAACCATCCACACCGTCGATCTCCATAACTCTTTTCATCATGTAAATCGGAAACTGTGTACCCATTAAACAGTATCTCCACATTCTCTCCTCCTTCTAGTCCCTGGTAACCACCATTCCATGTTCCACTTTTTTGTCTTTTGGTGACTGTTTTTTTTTCAGCATAGCATCCTCATGATTCACGTATGTTGTAGCATGTATCAGAATTTCCTTCCTTTTTAAAGGCCAAATAATATTCCATTGTGTGTATATAGACCGCATTTTGCATAGCCATTCATCTGTCAATGTACACTCAAGTTGCATCCATGGTTCAGTTGTTGTGAATAATGCCACTGTCAGCCAATAACTCTTCAACCGTGCTTTCAGCTCTTTCAGGTATATACTTAGACGTGAAATTGTTGGATCATATGGTATGTTTAATTTTTTTGAGGAAACGTGCTACTGTTTGACACGGTGGCTGTATCACTTTACCTTTCCATCAGCAGTGCACAAGGGTTCCAGTTTCTCCACATGCTCACCAACACTTGTTATTATTATAATTATTTTTACAGTAGCTGTGAGATTTATAGGAGAAAAATATGTATATATCTACCCCACTCCTGTGTGATTTCCTAAGTGATAAAAGTCCTGGGAGCATCTTTTGTTCTGATATTTGGTCTTTGACCTCCAGTTTCTGACCCAGCTTCACATTTCCTGGATAAGAGAAACATCTTTTGTTCTAATGAGCTGACTCTCATTCGGCTCCTGAATGGGAGCCCTGGTCACCAAAAAGACCAAGTCATGATTAGAAGCTTGGGACTTGGGACTTCCTTGGTGATCCAGTGGTTAAACGTCTGCCTTGTAATGCACGGGACACGGGTTGAGTCCCTGGTCGGGGAACTAAGATGCTATATGCAACTGAGCGACTGAG
This sequence comes from Okapia johnstoni, assembly GCA_024291935.2. NCBI lineage: Eukaryota > Metazoa > Chordata > Mammalia > Artiodactyla > Giraffidae > Okapia > Okapia johnstoni. Next base: position 12,969,187 of record CM044307.1, read on the forward strand.
TCCCGGCACTGCAGCGAGGTCCAAACAGCACTGCCACAACTAAGACCCGATGCAGCCAAAAATAAATAAATAAAACAAAACAAAAAAAGAAGCTTGAGATTCTCAGCCCCACCCCCAGTTCTCCAGATAGGGAGAGAGAGGCTGGAAATGGAATTAATGATCAATCGTGCCTGCGTGATGACGCCTTCATAAAAGTCCAGAGAGGACTGGGTTCATAGAGCTGCTGGGTTGCTGACCACGTGGGGGGCTGAGACAGCAGCCCACCTAGAAGCTTTGTGCCCCTCCCCACATTCCTTGCCTACATCGCTCTTCCATCTGTATCCTTTGTTGTCATCTCCTTTTATAACACACTGGTTAACAGTAAGGAAACAGTATTCCTGGGATCTGTGAGCTGCTCTAGTAAATTAACCAAACACAAGGAAGGGGTCCCCAGAACCTCTGATTGGTCAAAAGCACAGGTGATAACCTGGACTTGATACTGGCATGTGAAGTTGGGGTTGGAGCAGGACAGACTTGTGGGACTGAACTCTTACCTGTGGGATCTGATGCTATATCCTGGTAGTGTAGAAGTGAGTTAAATTGTAGGACACCTACACTTGAAACTAACAACATTGTAAATTAGCGATATTCTTCGTTTTTTTTTAAAAAGGAAAAAAATTGCAGGACACCCAGCTGTGTCACAGCATTGCTTGGTGGTATGTAGCAGGCCCCATTACCACCGGTTCCCCCCACCCCCAACACACATACATGTGGTCAGAAGTGTTAGTGATATGGCAGTGTGAGAATTAAGGAGAGATATCACAGGAGAATTAGGTTTTTTTCTGTACAGTAGCCATCCTTAAAGGTGTAGACATTACTGTTTTTTAATGACGACGGTAGATAGAGTTTTCACAAGGAAGAGAAGCGGTAATTTTTCAGGATTTTTTGAGGTAAAGGGTGGCAGTTAGCATTAGGGAAGCTTTGAAAGAGTTAGAATTGGAAGCTTTGGCGGAATTAAGAGCTGGAAGGAACCTTAGGGGTTTATGTAATTCATTCCCTTTATCTATTTGTAGGACTTTATTAAAACTATATCATTAAAACTAATCCTGATAGATGATTCTATCCTATTTTTAAAGACCTCTAGAGATTTTGCAGGAAATTTTCTCAGCAGCAATTTGGAGTATTCAGTGATCTTAATTACCAAGAGTTTATTACTGTGGATTTAACATTTGGTTAAATAAATACCATATTTTGGTTGTACCTGAAATATAGTACTGTTGGTTTCTACTTTTAAAGCCCATTGTTAACATTACATTTTTTCTGTCTTCATTTCTTTGAAGAACTTTTGAGATTTGTTTACACTTTTAACTTTCCTAAATTAGTTAACAATATAGAAGAAAAAAATGATCTGCTTTTGAGAGAGTTTGAACCTAAGTTTTTTCCCATTAGGAATAGATTTAATGAGATTTTAGAAGAATGACAGCCTTCTAGCTTCCCCAGTAAATAAGATTTTATCTTAAGGAATTGGGGCACAAGTTATGTTCTTATTTAAGTAATAAGATAAAATAGAACAAAGTACTGGTTTTGCTGCTTAGAAGAAGGCAAATGAATAACTAATGAAAGGTGGTTTACTAAGTAGCTACTAGCTTTTGTTTCCACTGAGAGGAAACAGTACCTGGGAAAAGAAGTTGATTATGACACAGGAGTACATCATGAGAAACGCTGGGCTGGAGGAAGCACAAGCTGGAATCACAATTGCCGGGAGAAATATCAATAACCTCAGATATGCAGATGACACCACCCTTATGGCAGAAAGTGAAGAAGACCTAAAGAGCCTCTTGATGAAAGTGAAAAAGGAGAGTGAAAAAGTTGGCTTAAAGTGCAGCATTCAGAAAACTAAGATCATGGCATCCGGTCCCATCACTTCATGGCAGATAGATGGAGAAACAGTGGAAACAGTGGCAGACTTTATTTTTGGGGGCTCCAAAATCACTGCAGATGGTGATTGCAGCCATGAAATTAAAAGATGCTTGCTCCTTGGAAGGAAAGTTATGACCAACCTAGACAGCATATTAAAAAGCAGAGACATTACTTTGCCAACAAAGGTCCGTCTAGTCAAGGCTATGGTTTTTCCAGTGGTCATGTATGGATGTGAGAGCTTGACTGTGAAGAAAGCTCAGTGCAGAAGAATTGATGCTTTTGAACTGTGATGTTGGGGGAGACTCTTGAGAGTCCCTTGGACTGAAAGGAGATCCAACCAGTCCATCCTAAAGGAGATCAGTCCTGGGTGTTCATTGGAAGGACTGATGTTGAAGCTGAAACTCCAATACTTTGGCCACCTCATGCGAAGAGTTGACTCATTGGAAAAGACCCTAATGCTGGGAAAGATTGAGGTCAGGAGGAGAAGGGGACGACAGAGGATGAGATGGCTGGATGGCATCATCAACTTGATGGACATGGGTTTGGGTAAACTCCGGGAGTTGGTGATGGACAGGGAGGCCTGGCGTGCTGGGGTTCATGGGGTCGCAAAGAGTCAGACACGGCTGAGCGACTGAAGTGACTGAACTGAAAATGACACAGGAACTGGAGGAGTAGCTAGAATGGTGAATATACCTGTTCAGGTTTCACAGGGCCTAATTAGACATGGGAAGACCTTAAAGCTTTGCGGAAGTAGTGTTGTAACTGTTTCCAACTCACAGGATTAGATGTTTGTTTTAAGTGCTTTTTGTTCCAAGCAGAAGAACATTTCAAGTCTTACTGGTTGGATCTGAAAGATTCCAGAGTCATTTGAGGAACTCAGGAATTCTCGTTAATAAAAATTCTTGGGAAATGAGACCAATATTTAACAAATAAATCACTGTATTCTTCTTCTCCCCACCCCCCCACCCCCCTCACTGTATTCTTAATATAGTATCTTAGAACTTGGATATTCAGGGCAGGCAGTATTGCCCATTTTTTAAGGTTGGCCTAGGTGGCCTAGAAACTTCATAGTGTCCTGAGCAAGTAGTTAATTGGTTGAGATTCAATTAGATTCCATTTTTGAAAGAAAGAAGCAGTGTTTATTGGCAGAATAGGCAATTGAGAGGGATGGGTAGAGGCTGTGTTTGCATTCTGAGTGGGTGTGCCTTACTTGATTAAATACATGGTTTGTGGCCTCAAAAGCCAGTTGCCTTCTGAATAGCTTCTAAGAAGACTTCTATAATATAATTTGTAATTTGTGACTTAATGTGAATTAAGCAAGTAAACCCTTTGCCCTTGCCTGATTCAAGGTCAGAAAATTTAACAGTTGTTGTCTTAAAGACTACCCTCAAGACCCATTATGAAGGTTAAAGTAGTGATTTTTCCTTTTGTTTTAAAGTGGTTTTTCCTTCTGACTGTAGAAATAATACATGTGTACCGTAAGGCCCTAAAGGGCAGGGGTAATCCCTGTGTTGGGGGCTCATTTTTGAATGTGGTCTGTTGGAAATCAGTCTGCTGTTTTCTTATATTTCTAAGTAGAGTGAAAAATATGCAGTTATACTGAGACTATGCATGTCATCCAGTGTTACTCTACACGTTGAGGTTGGGGGAAATATTCAACAATTTTTATGATTTGGAAAGCTTTAGAAACTACAGATAAAGTACTGACCTGTGCAGTGTGCTGGTTTTGAATTATTCTAGATAATAAGCCTCTTTCTGCTTAATAAATAAGCCCCTTCAGCAAACATCTGAGCTTTTTCTATTTGACTTGTACCTGGTTTGTGATAGAAACTAAGGAAATCTTAGTTGAAGGAATGAAGGGGTGGTGGTTGAAGCCATGGAAGTTGGTAAAGTAGATAGAAAAGGGCATTAAGCAAGCAGAGGAGGCACCAAGGATGTAATATTGGGGAATCCTAGTGTTCTTGGGAGAAGATACACACGTACCACTGTTGAAGAAGGTTGATTGGGAAACAAGAGAAGTGTTGGAAAGTGATGTGAGAAAGTCCAAGGAAATGGAGGGTGTTTCAGTAAGGAGGGGTAAGCAACAATCTTGGTGGTGAGAAACTAAGGATAATAATAGCCATAAGGGGCTTCCCTGGTGGCTCAGTGTTGAAGAGGCCCCTTGCCAACGCAGGAGACACAGGTTTGATCCCTGGTCCAGGAAGCACATGCTGAGAAGCAATGAAGCTTCCATGCACCACAGCTGCTCCTGAGCCTGTGCCCTAGAGCCCGGGAGCCACAACTGCTGAAGCCTGCGGGCCCTAGAGCCTATGCTCCGCCACCAGAGAAGCCCCTGCAGAGAGACGTCCGTGCACCACAGTGCTGAGTAGCCCTGCTCGCCACACCTGGAGAAGAGCCCTTGCAGCAACAAAGACCTAGCACAGCCAAAAATAAATTAAAAAAATTTTAAAGTGATAGTCATAGATACCGTTTACTGTGGTCAGAGCCTCTCCCAGCTCTTCTGCCTATCTAATCTTCACGAGAGCCTGGGTAGGTGAACTTTATCTCCATTTTATAAGTAAGACTGAATTACAGACCATTTAAATAACTGGCCCAGGTAGTAAGTTAACAGGACCAGGTTGTATTCAGGTTTGTCTTAATCTATCATGTCACTGGATTTGATAATTCAGAACTTAAATTAATTTTTGAGGACTTTAGGTATCAGGAATGCCAAGAGATTTCATCTTCTGAGAGTCTGATCTTTCCTTGGATTTTTCCTGAAATGAGCTAGCCTCTCACTACTGCCTATCACACATACTAGAAAAAATAGTTTGGAGCTTTACTCCCATCACACAAGCTGTGCCATGCTCTGAACATATATTTCCAGAAGTGTCCTCTTTCTTTTGGCAGGCACATTTACAAAAGAAGGAAATCCACATTTTTTCCTTGCCATCAGGGTAAGTTCCTGATTTTTTGTGAAGTTACTTCGTATGGAATGGACTAAGAAATGCTTCTGAAGCCAGCCGTAAAACAGCTCTGCATTTTGACGTTACCATATTCCTGTTGATAATTCAGAAATGCAGGCCTCTGAGTGTGCACGCTCCGCCTGGTTTCCATCAGTCGCACCCTGTGCGCTCTGGGCAGTGATGCTCTGCACAGGAGATATTATTGTCCCTCACCACCCACATCTCTGCAGCACTTTCCTGTCTCTTAGATAAGCCCCAAGTTACGACAGACGAATGTTGCAGGAAGCCTGTGTGCCAGTGCAGGTCTGCCACAAAGTCTGCATTTTCTTCTGAGCTCTCTTCCACCTCTAACGTGTTCTGGGCCGGTACCCTCCCCTCTGCCTTTGTAGTGGGCACCAACTGAAAGGGCAGCCGGGTTCGCATCATTCTCCATAAAGCCATTAAAGCACAGCTTTTGCACACACAGCATCAAACAGAATTAAATGTTTAGGAAAAATGCAACAGAAAAATTGCAGGACTTGAATACTGAAAACTACAAAAACATTTTGAAAGAAGTCAAAGATCTAAATAAGTGCAAAGACATCCAAATGTTCAGGGGTTGAGAGACTCAAGATTGGTTACAAACTCAGTGCAATTCCTATCAAAGTATCAGCTGGATTTTTTGGTAATACTTACAACCTGGTCCTAAAATTCATATGAAAACATAAAGGACCCAGAATAGACAAAGTCTTGAAAGAGAAGAACAAAGTTGGAGGACTCACCCTTTCCAATTTCAAAAGTTACTGTAGGGACTTCCCTGATATTCCAGTGGCTAAGACTGCACTGCCAATGCAGGGATCCCAGGTTGGGGCAGAACTAAAACCCTTACATTTGTGGTCAACTGATTTTTCTACAAGAGTAGGTAATTCAAGGGGAGAGAGAATGGCCTTTTTAAAAAGTGTTGTGGGGGCAACCTGCGCATGCAAAAGATCAAAGACCTAAATGTAAAAGTTACAACTACAGAATTCTTAGGAAAAAACATAGGGATAAACCTTTGCAGACTTTGATCAGGCCATGGGTTTTTATGTCCATGACTCCAAAAGTATCAGCAACCAAAGAAAAAAAAAAGAGAGATAAATTGTCCTGGATCAACATTAAGAACTGTCTTTCAAAGGATACCATGAAGAAAGTGAAATGAGAATCCATAGAATGAGAGAAAGTATTTGAAAATCAAATCATATTGCAGATAAGAGGCCTGTTATCCAGAATGTATAAAGCACTCTTCTAACTCAATAATAAAAAGACAACCCAAGGAAATTCCCTGACAGTCCATTGCTTAGGACTTGGCATCTTCACTGTCGTGGCCTGGGTTCAGTCCCACACGCAGCATGGCCAGGAAAAAAAAAAAGACAAACCAATGTTAAAACGGACACATGATTGTGATAGAAGTACCCGTTAGAGACCTCTGCTGTACACACTAAAGGGTGATATCTTTATCGCGTCCTGTACAGGCATGGTTTGTATGTAGGCAAAGGAAACAGGTTATTTTCAGGATAGCTAAGTTAATTAGTGTTAGTTCTGGTTTCCTAGAAACAGACATTGTCTTAGTAGGGGAAATGAAACTCAGATAGCCACTGTCTCAATTCATGTATAGCTGATAATATGAATAGCAAAAATAGCTAATTATATGAATAGCAAAAAATGAGCACAAAGGTTGAGTTTAAAGTGAAAGTCTCATTTTAAGCCACTGATAATTTTTAAACAATCAGATTAAATTATATTATCTCCAAAATGATTAAAAGAAAATTTGATTCATAGAATATCTGAGGAATATGACCGAAAGTGAAAATGTTAGTTGTCCAGTCGTGGGCAACTCTTTGGGATCCCATGGACTTTCGCTCACCAGGCTCCTCTGCCCGTGGAATTCTCCAGGCAAGAATACTGGAGTGAGTGGGTTGCCATTTCCTTTTCAAGGGGAATCTTCCCAACCCAGGGTTTGAACCTGGGTCTCCTGCATTGCAGGCAGATTCTTTACCATCTGAGCCACCAGGAAATATGACTAAGAAATGGCAATAAGTGGAAAATGTAGAAACTTGCATTCTCATCTTGACTTTCAATCCAGCTTTCTTGTGACTGGACAGATTGCTTAAGTATTCCTTGGTTTTGTCATTAGTCATGTGAAGAGGAAAAGTGAGACAACTTGAGAATTACTTGTGCTCAAAATGCTTCTCACTTTGTGTGCCATTTTCATTCTGCATATTTATATGTAAACCTCTTTAGATAGTATCCTTTAAAAAAGTTTCCCTGTTCTCTTTTATCTCAAAAATCATGATGAACTTTGTCTTCTTTTTCTCTAAAAAAAAATTGCAGAATTCTTGAGGACTTGAAAAAGGACTACCTTTTATTTGTATCGTCAAATACAGGGTATAGATCTTTACATAGAAATGAAATATTTGCTGAATGAGTGAAAAGAAGGAGATGATCATGATGATTTTGAGCTCGTTGGTAGAAAGGGGGCTCTGGGTTCCTGGGAGAGTCTGATGTCCAAAAATTATTTTTTGCAGTTTTAGAAATGTTAAAAACAATTAAACAGGAGGATTCTATACTTCTGGGGACATGAAATTAAAGGGAGAGATCAAGGTGTGAGAGATACCCTGAGACTTTGTTGTTGTTTAGTCGATAAATTGTGTCCTACTCTTTTGCAACCCCATGGACTCTAGCCCTCCAGACACTTCTCTCCAGGGGATTTCCCAGGCAAGAATCCTGGAGTGGGTTGCCATTTCCTTTTTCAGGAGACCTTCCCAACCCACATCTCCCACATTAGCAGGCAGAATCTTTACCACTAGGCCACCAGGGAAACACATATCCCAAGACCAGCAGTACTGAAATATAAGGCTACTGTATACTGTGCCTTCTCTCTTTTTGTCATACTCCTGTTCTTGCCCAGCCTCCTGGGAAAGCAAGGGTTTTTGATTGGTTGTTGGATGTTTTGAATAAAAGACCGGCAGAGACTAAAGTCAATTTTTTTTTTGCCGTTTGGTCTCTTAGAGATATGGGAAGGTAGAGGAGGAAATGGCAACCCACTCCAGTATTCTTGCCTGGAAAAGCCCTTGGACAGAGGAGCCTGGTGGGCTACAGTCCATGGGATCACAAAAGAGTCGGACACAATTTAGCAATGAAACAGCAACAAAGAAAATACATCTCAATTACAATTCAACCTTATTTTTAATAAAATATTAGAGATACGGGAAGGGCCTGAGCACCTCCGTCTAACCAGGTCTTGAGCTTGGTGAGCTGGGCAGAGTTTTTAGGAAGATTCAGTTCACTCTAGTGAGTATAGCGTCTCAAGGATGGGATCTGTTGTGTGTTTGTTGCAGGCCCCTCCCTCTAGTATGACCTTACCTCCTAAACGTGGTAAGATTGTGGTTGACTTCACATCACCTTTCTAGTCCATCTCCCTAGCTTCTCCAGCACTTAATAAATGTCCTATGCAGAAAACTGGTCACGTATCCAGGACTCTTCACATCAACGTATATAGCTCTTATAAACTCTTGGTTTTTCTTTTCCTTGGTAGAGCTCTTCTGCCCATAGCAAGTCTAGTTATGATCTGTTCATGATCAGATTCTATGAATACCGTGAGTAGAGAAAATGACCAGTGATTTTAGCTCACTAAGGAAAGGCTCTTCCCTCTCTGGAATCTTAGTTCACCTTGTCCTCTTTGCATGGAAACCAGTTTCTCATTGTCTTTAAAACTACTTCTTGTTTTGAGTAATTTGTACAGTTTTTTCTAGGTTTTCTGTGAAAGTGATGGCTTGGCTCTACCTATTAACTCCAACTTGGAAGCAAAAGTCTCAGTGTTGTTTTTTATTTTTTTGTTTTCTTTTGTTTTTGTTGCTATAAATGTGACGTTTAAATAAATAAGGTAGAGATGATCTCTTTGTAAAATCGTGAGATAGGTAGTCCTGAGTAGGTAGGGTGTGAGATCTAATCTTTGTTGTCTTGCAGTCTTTGAGGATGCTGTCTTCAGTTAATATTTTCAACCACATCCACACTAGGCCACAGGCAGAGAGGAGGAAAAGTGGAGGGAAAGTAGCACTTGCTGTTTTAAAGGATATACTCCAGCCCAGGTATACCCATCATTTCTGTTCACTTTCTGTTGGCCCGAATTTCTCACACAGCTGTCTTTTGCCACAAGAGAGATTGGGGAATGTGGTATGTAGCTGGGTAGCGTTGTACCCAGCGAAAACTGAAGAGTGTCTATCACTAAAGGGAATTTAAAGAGAATGTATACAGGGGGCTGCTTAGCTGTTTCTTCCACAGTATGGTAGGAGGAAAAGCTCTAACTGGAGTGTCTTTTTTTTTTTCTCCTCTAAACAATCAGTTTTCTTAAAATCTTTTTTTTTTTTAAATTTTATTTTTTTAGCTGCTCCATGGTCCCTGGATCACCAGGGAATTCCCTACCTCTTAATTTTATTTCTTTACAAATTGAAGATGCATTGAAAGATCAACTAATGAAGAGCAGTGGGAGGTCCAGAGCAGGAGTTTGTATCCCAGGCTGGAAGCAGGCAAACCTGGTCACTGTCAAGCCTAGCCCTTGTCCTGCCCCAGCCAGGTCAGGCTGAAAGATAGCCATCAGGCACTCTGTCAGTACCGAAGCCTGTGGAGAGACTATGTCCTGGCAGGAAACACTAGCCACCTCTGCTTCTCTCCCCGTCAGCCTCCAGCTTGGAGAGCCAGGTTTCCAGCGGGAGCTCAGAGTGAGATGTGGGCCGGCTCCATGAGGTATTGCAAGTTGATGAGTAGGCTCCCTGCAGAAGCGTCCAGTGTTGGGGCCTCTGCAGCTGGAAGGGAGGCTGATACCTCTCCCAGGTCTTAATGCACTTTGCAGCTCTGTTCCCAGACCCATTCGTCTCTGATAATGTGCCTCTATCCACCAAGGGATCACCAGTCACTGCAGGAGAGAGAACGAGCCGTGGAAGCAGAGCGAGAAAGCTAACCAACCCCCTGAGTGACGGAGTTGGCTGTTGACTTCTAGACCATAGAAGACTGACCGCTTTTCTGTCCACTGTCTGTGGTTTATACCCTGCTCTTGTGCACCTGTGTGTGTGTTTATCCCAAGCATAGCGAGTTGTTGATGAAACACAGCTGAATTAGCAGCCCTTCTCCCCGGGGTCCCTACTTCTCCTCACCTGCCCTTCTTTTCTTGGAGGCTGGTCCAAAGGGACATGTAATATTGTGAGTGTCTGGGTGGCTCCATATCCCCCAACACCAAATCACATACAGTGAGCTGAGAAACTGCATTCCTCACAACAGGATTAGCAGGGAAAGGAGGGTAATGTAAAGATAAGGGCCCCTTCCAGCAGCAGCGCATGACAGAGTGGTCAGGTACTTGAGCCCAGAAAGAAGGTGTCCCTTATGCTTCATTTAAGGTCAGCTTATATGACTTGCCAGCTATGGAGCTGTCCCAGTTTCTCTGCTATCCTGGGGTACTCTCTGGAAGCTGGTGTGGACCCTGTGCTGTTTACCCACATGCTCTAGCCCAGTCGCTGTCCGAACCTCCTTGTGGCCGTGACAGAGAAGGTCCCCATGGGATCTTCCCCCGCTCAGGCTCTTGTCTTTCACCGGGAGGTGTTTGCACTGCATCTCCAGCTTGTCCTCTCATTTCACCATGACAAGCTTCGTGTACTGTCATCTCTGTTCCCCCGGACCATCAGTGAAGCCTCGCACCTTCTTGGACAGTAGATTATCCAAAATTGGCAGAACATCCGACCACTGGCAGTCTGACTGAAGGAGGTGATGCCAAAGAAGCTGTGGACAACACCCTGCTGGACAGTCACCCCCACCAGGAAAGAGGTTGAGCTCATTCTCCAGCAAATACACACCCCCGTTGCTTAGACACTCTAGATGCTCCAGCTGCTGGTGGTTCAGTGGTATTCTTAACGGGAGCCTTTGTCAACAGTAGGAGTTGAGGATAGGAGAAGACATTGGTCTCAGCCATGTCCATGGAGGTAACCAGCTGTCGGACTTAGGCGTGGTCATCAGGGCACACTGAGTGATGAGAGCATCAGGAATAATCCTCACAGGGCTGTTCAGAATTCTCGCCAGCCCCGCCCCGCCCCAGGCTGTGGATGCAGAGCGGCCACTGCCCTGCACAGGGGTAGAGCAGAGTATACTGCAGGGCTCCACTCTCCTTGTGGAGCCAAACGTTATGCTTCAACTCCCCAGTCACCGTCTTGTCCCCCTCCAGCCCCACATCTTTTGAGTTGCTCACGTAGAAGGCCCCAGAGAAATCTACATCACAGACACCACAGCACAACATCAAAGCCAGTGACCTTCTGTAGATCCTGACTCTGGTCACTAAGGAACCGTTGCTGGTCATGCTCCACCTGAAAGCAGGCATTTACAGAGAGCCACCAGTGAGCTGGGCTACTGTGCAGAGCATCAGCCATACCCACATACAGGCTCTGGAAGAGGGCGAGGTCTACACCATAGCCTTGGGCCAATACCTCATAGGCACCCGCCTGAGGCTGAAACAGTCTTGTCTGTGCTGATCAGCTTCCTGTCCTCTCTGTTCAGTTTCCCTGGAGGCTCTGCAGTGGGCAGGGAGGTGTGGAACAACAGAAACAGCTTCCCTGGACACTCAGCAGCCTTCAGATCCTCCATCCTGGCCTGGATAATTGGAGCAAATACCGTCTCTGTCTCCCTTGTGTCTGCAGATTTTTCTGGAATCTGATCTAATAAGCTGGTGATAAGTGCCTGGGGCTCATTGACATTGACCAGGAAGCGATCCAGCATGTTACCCACATCAGATATAACCGTCATCTGTGGCTGGGCCAGTGAGCTCTCCACGTGGTACAGGTAGAGCACCTTAGTACAGGTGACAAAGCCAGCGGGGATCGCTGGCTCTTCTGCCCTACCCTCCCTGGGCAGAAAGTCTAACAGTACCTTGAGCCGCTCACAGAGGAGACTAACAAGACCACTCCTGATGCTTTATAGGAGACATCAGTCATGAAGATGAAGGCAAGAGTCCTGGGGAACTTACTGTTCTTGCAGTCCTCTGCAGTGGCCAAGAATTCGTAAGAGCCCAGGGATTGCTCAGGACTATCATAAGCATCCACATGTTTGCCAGTATGAGCCGGATGTTGAAAACACTGAGGTGGGGAACATCGTTGATAACAGCTGCAAAAGCAGCACTGGAAGCTTTTCCCTCCCTCATGGAACCGCATGAAGGGGCACATACATGGTTTGCAGTGATTGCAGCGCAAAGGGCCATATTCCCCATGGTCAGTGATACACAGTGAAGCCTCCTCTGGTGGCAACCTTGCCAGTGGCCTGATGACAGCTGTCGGGGCACCTGAGCCTGCTTACCCACGTCAGATGTGCACGGGGTAGTATAGGATGTGCATCGGATGTATCGGGGGCTTGCGTTCCCTTGGTCATTCACCAGGAGGGTGGTGGTGACTAAGGGTGGCACCTGGCCCTGTACTCCAGTAACAGATGGCTCTGAACCCCAGTTGTTCCTGTCATCCTCAGTAACCTCAGTAGGGCTTGGGATGGCATCAGGGTCCAGGCACCTAGGAGGCAGTGGTTGGGAAGCCCTGGCTGACTGACGAAAGTGGCTGCTTCTGGTTAGGGACTTCCATAATTGGTCCGAGGCCCCTGGCTGGTCCACAGGAACTGTTCTGTTGCAGCTGTTAGCCTAGCTTCTGGGAAGAGCGCATGGGTGGTTGTGGTCCTGGGGGCCAGTCATTTGGATGCTAGGGGGCAGAGCTTAAGGAGAGGGAGAGGATACATGACTGGGCTGGCTCTGGCTCCCTGTTCTCTCCCCCAAAACTCTGTCCAGCTCGGAGTGTGAAGCTAGAGGCCCGTGGTGGGACAGATGGCTGGGGAGGCTGGGCCCCAGGGTGGCCCTGGGTCTGGCCAAGGGGAGGAGACTGGCCCTGAGGATAGGAGCCATACAGACCAGGGTTAGGGAACCTTCCTGCTCCTGAGTGATGTTGGGGGGCCATAGCCTAGCCTCACAGTGGGAGGGCCACAGCCCTGCTGATCTGCATTCCAGCCAGGTGAGCAGTCACCTGTGCCTTTGTCAGGGGAGGGCCAGAGGGCTGAAGCGAGGTGGCTGGCTGACCACCAGTGTTGATGGGGTTGACCCGGATGACTGAGACCCAGGGCGCCTGTGCATCTGGACAGTGGAGCTTGGGCCATTCTGCGCATCTTCTTGGCCAAACTGGCCGTAGGCTGTCTGGCCACAAGGGCTCTGTGCTGTTGAGGCTGGAGGTGCTCCTGGGGAAGGTGTGAGAGGGGTTGGCAGGGAGCCTGGTACTGGGCCAATGTCGGCTCCATGGGGTGTAGGGGCGGCTGTGGGTCCTGGTTGCCCACCGTAGCTGGGTGATAACCCTGAGTAGATGGGCTGGGGCTGCCCAAATGGTGGCCCTGGTGGAGCTGACTGGTTAACTAACCAGCGAGCCTGACTTGATCTCACCCAGCTCCAGATCCAGGCTTGACTTCATTGCTAACATCAAGGCTCCCAGGCTCCACTTCCAATTTCCTTAAAATCTTGTATTAAATAACCGATTACTTGCCCTTTGTTTTGTGATTTTTCTGCTGTGAAAAATTAGTCTTATTTAATGGTGATGAACATGTTCTCTGTAGTTAGACAAACTTCACTTCAATTCAGTCGCTCAGTTGTATCCGACTCTTTGTAACCCCGTGGACTGCAGCACGCCAGGCCTCCCTGTCCATCACCAACTCCTGGAGTTTACCCAAACTCATTACATCGAGTCGGTGATGCCATCCAGCCATCTCATCCTCTGTCATCCCCTTCTCCTGCCTTCAATCTTTCCCAGCGTCAGGGTCTTTTCAAGTGAGTCAGCTCTTCGCATCAGGTGGCCAAAGTATTGGAGTTTCAGCTTCAGCATCAGTCCTTCCAATGAACACCCAGGACTGATCTCCTTTAGGATGGACTGGTTGGATCTCCTTTCAGTCCAAGGGACTCTCAAGAGTCTTCTGCAACACCACAGTTGAAAAGCATCAATTCTTTGGCGCTCAGCTTTCTTTATAGTCCAACTCTCACATCCATACATGACTACTGGAAAAACCATAGCCTTGACTAGATGGACCTTTGTCGGCAAAGCAATGTCTCTGCTTTTTAATATGCTATCTAGGTTGGTCATAACTTTCCTTCCAAGGAGTAAGTGTCTTTTAATTTCCTGGCTGCAGTCACCATCTGCAGTGATTTTGGAGCCCAAAAAAATAAAGTCTGCCACTGTTTCCACTGTTTCTCCATTTATCTGCCATGAAGTGATGGGACTGGATGCCGTGATCTTAGTTTTCTGAATGTTGAGCTTTAAGCCAACTTTTTCACTCTCCTTTTTCACTTTCATCAAGAGGCTCTTTAGTTCTTCACTTTCTGCCATAAGGGTGGTGTCATCTGCATATCTGAGGTTATTGATGTTTCTCCCAGCAATCTTGATTCTAGCTTGTGCTTCATCCAGCCCAGAGTTTCTCATGATGTACTCTGCATATAATTTAATTAAGAAGGGTGACAATAGGGACTTCCCTGGTGGCCTAGTGGGTTAAGCTTTCACCTTCCAATGCAGGGGATGCAGGTTCGCTTCCTGGTCAGGGAGCTAAGATCCCACATGCCTCACGGCCAGAAAACCAAAACAGAAAATAGAAGCAATAGTGTAACAAATTCAATAAAAACTTTAAAAAAAAAAATAATAAAATTTAAAAAAAAAAAAGGGTGACAATATACAGCCTTGATGTACTCCTTTTCCTATTTGGAGCCAGTCCGTTGTTCCATGTCCAGTTCTCTGTTGCTTCCTGACTTGCATACGGATTTCTCAAGAGGCAGGTCAGATGGTCTGGTATTCCCATCTCTTTCAGAAACTTAGCAGACACATATTATCTGAATTTTGATTTTTGGCCTATTTGATTTGTTGCCCTTTAAAAAAATGCTAGTTCTGACTTTCCCCCTTTTTGGGGGGTTCTATCGTCATGCATATTAATGAGAATGTGGGAAGAGGTTGCTTATAGCAGGCAGTTAGAATCTGATGTCCCTTAATATAGAGAAGTAAGTACTTATAATGTTGAGTCAGGTATCCCTTATCCTAGATAAGATCATAAGCAATATTCCAAATGCATAGAATTGATAAAGTGGGAAGCCAGTTTTTAAAATTTACTAAAGCCCTAAAAGTTTTCAGGCTGTGCCAACATATAAAAAACTATTTTAGTAAGTGCAGAAAAAAAGTTCTAAAATATTTTTAACACAGAATCTGTGTCTGTTAAATTTCCTTCAGTTGATATCAACTGCCTCTCAGTGAACAACAAGGCAATTTATTGTAAGGATGATGGGTATACAAGCAAAAGCAAAAAGAAAGAGTGGGAGGCATTGATGAACCACTCAGAAAAAGTAAAATGACAGGAAATAACACAGTGCTTGGGAGTTACTCCCTGCAGCAGGTTGTGGACCTTTCTCCCAGGACGTTGGCGGTCCAGTGCCCTTCAGACTCCTTCCCCATTGAAATTTTAAATCCTCGCACGAGAGAGTTAACTGGGTTCATTTTGGCAGAAGTGCCTACCCCTGTGCCAGCAAGTTGTGAGCCAGGAGATTGGGTCCTACTGCACAGGTGTGACCACCAGGCACCCACCCCTGGTGTAAGGGAATATTCCCAGAAAAGGGAGACCGATGTGAATCCGGTGGCCTTTGCAGTTTGTGCCCACTACAGAGCCACGGTGGTGAGCACTGTGTGACAGACCCAGAACTCGTTAGAGGCGGAAGAGACCTCAGAGGAAGATGTGGAATTTGTGCAGACCTGCCCTGGCACACAGATCTCCTGTTACATTCATCTGTCATACCTTGATGCTTATCTGGAGACAGAGGAGTGCTACAGAGATGTGGGTGGTGGTTGACGACAGTAACTCCGTATAGAGCACCACTGCCCAGAGTGCATAGGGAGCTGCAGACTGAAATCATGCAGAGCGTACATACTTGGAGTTTGCAAGAGGAAAATGGTAATGTGAAAATACAGCTGGCTCTGGAAGCATTTCTTAGTTCATTCCATCTGAAATACTAACCAACAAGAAATCAGGAATTTATCCTGATTGCAAGAAAAAAAAAAAAACGTGGACTCCCTGTTTTTCAAAATGAGGACACTTCTGGAAGTAACACGTTCAGAGTGTGGCATAGCTTGTGTGATGGGCGTAAAGCTCCAAACTATTTTCTCTAGTATGTGTGGTAGGCAGTAGAGAGAGGCTAGTACACTGCAGGAAAATTCCAAGAAAAGACCATTTCAGCAGAACTGATTTTTAAGGAACAACACAGCATATCGCTGGAAATGAATAGGGTGCATTTAAAAGAAAAGACATAACAGTCCTTTGATTGCTGAGGCATAATGGGTGGTTCATATTGAACTTTAATTTTTAAAATAATGTCTGTTCCAAGCTCGCTGCCAGGTGGGCACGTTCTGTGGTGATAAGGCAGGTCTTGTCATCTTGCTGTCACATTCAGCGGGAATGTGTGTGTTTGCTTTAAAAGAAATCATGCTTCTGTGATTTTGTGTTTATATCAGAAATGTAAGGTTCCATTTTCCAATAATTACTTCCTCATTATTGCTTCATTGCATAGTTACTTTGTTTCCTTTCACAGGATTCTTGAAGCCTCTGCTCAGGATTATTCCTTCTAATTATTTTACAGTGAAACCCTTTCCCCCCGCCTCTTTTTTTTTCATTTCTGAACCGAGAGAATGCAATACATTATCCAGATCTTTCTTTTGCTACGAAAGACACTCTTAGGACAATTAGCAAAATCTAAATAAAGTCCATATTAGTATTCTGGCAGTTTCCTGATTTTGATAATTGTCCTGTGGGTAAGAGGATGTCTTTGTTTTTTAGAAATATGCACTGAAGTACTAAAAGGTAAAGGTACATTATCACTGCTGCTGACTCACAAATGGTTCATGAAGAAAATTCTCCATTATTCTCTCTCTCTCCACACACACACACACACACACACACACACACACACACTTCTTTTTTCCTGAACCAATTGAGAGTAGGTTATATGCATTATGTCCCTTTACCTCTCTCTTAGCTGAAGCTTCTCTAACAAAATACCATAGATAGGGTGGCTTAAACAACAGATGTTTGTTTCTCACTGCTCTGGAGACTGGGAAGTCCAAGATCAAGGTGCTGGCAGGTTCGGTTCTTGGTGAGGACCCTCTTCCTGAGGACCCTCTCTTCCTGGCCTGTAGACAGGCACTTTCTCATAGCATGCTCACATCGCCTTTCCTCAGTGGAGATGTCTGCCTGCTCTTCTTCTAAGATCAGATGGGCTTCCCTGGTGGTAAAGAATCTGCCTGCCAGAAGATGCAGGTTTGATCCTTGGGTTGGAAAGATCCGCTGGAGAAGGAGATGGCAACCCACTTCAGTATTCTTGGGACTACTGGGAAATCCCATGGACAGAGGAGCCTGGCAAGCTACAGTCCATGGGGTTGCTAAAGAGTCGGACATGACTTAGTGCCTAAACAACAACGATCACATCAAGGGCCTCCCAGGTGGTGCAGTGGGAAAGAATCCGCCTGCTAGTGCAGGAGACACAAGAGTCTCGGGTTAGATCCCTGCTAGGGAAGATCCCCTGGAGGAGGAAACGGCAACCTGCTCCAGTATTCTTGCCTGGAAAACCCCGTGGTCAGAGGAGCCAGGTGGGCTACAGTCCATGGGGTCACATAGAGTTGGAAACGACTGAACACAGTCACATCAAGAGGGCCCCACCCTTGGGACCTAAACAGAATTATCCCCCAAAGGCCCAGCCTTCAGATACCTCACACAGAAAGGCTTACTTAGGGCTTTAACATCTGGATAGGGGCAGAGACACAAACGCTCGGCCCCTAACATTCTGCCCAAGGCCCTCCTGTCTGTGCTCAGTCTGTCAGTCATATCCAACTCCTTGCGATCCCGTAGACTGTAGCCCACCGGGCACCTCTGTTCTAAAAGTCATATTTTTTCAGTTCAGTAGCTCAGTCGTGTCTGACTCTGCGACCCCATGGACTGCAGCACGCCAGGCCTCCCCGTCCATCACCAACTCCCAGAGTTTACTCAAACTCATGTCCATCGAGTTGGTGATGCCATCCAACCATCTCATCCTCTGTCGCCCCCTTCTTCTCCTGCCTTCAGTCTTTCCCAGCATCAGGGTCTTTTCAGATGAGTCGGTTCTTTGCATCAGGTGGGCAAAGTATTGGAGTTTCAGCTTCAGCATCAGTCTTTCCAATGACTATGCAGGGTTGATTTCCTTCAGTATGGACTGGTTGGATCTCCTTGCAGTGCAAGGGACTCTCAAGAGTCTTCTCCAACACCACAGTTGAAAAGCATCAATTCTTTGGCGCTCAGCTTTCTTTATAGTCCAACTCTCACATCCATACATGACTACTGGAAAAACCGTAGCCTTGACTAGACAGACCTTTGTTGGCAAAGTAATGTCTCTGCTTTTTAATATGCCATCTAGGTTGGTCATAGCTTTCCTTCCAAGGAGCAAGCATCTTTTAATTTCATGGCTACAGTCATCATCTACAGTGATTTTGGAGCCCAAGAAAATGAAGTCTGTCCCTGTTTCCATTGTTTCCCCATCTATTTGCCATGAAGTGATGGGACCAGATGCCATGATCTTAGTTTTCTCAATGTTGTTAGCACTTAAATCCTATCCTGAGTGCTAGCTGTACAGTGAATAGAAATCAACCTGGTGGTTTCCCTTATGGAATATTATACACATAGGGTGATAACACCATTATTTTTATTTGAATCACATCAGAGTTCAGATTTAGCATTCAGATGGTAAAGAATCTGCCTGCAATGTGGGATTACCTGGGTTGGATCCCTGGGTTGGGAAGATCCCCTGGACAAGGAACTGGCGACCCACTCCAGTATTCTTGCCTTAATAATCTTGCCTGGAGAATCCCATGGACAGAGGAGCCTGGCGGGCTACAGTCCATGGGGTCACAAACAGTTGGGCACAACTGAGCAACTCACACACATGTGCTTTGACTGAGGCCACGTTATAGAAGTTGCTTCACAGTTGAATCTCAGTTCATTAAAATGCATTTAATTTTATTAAGCTTTGAGAGGATCACACAATATTTCAAAGCAAACTAAGGATTAAACTTCCTGCTTCCTGGTCAGTCCAGCCAACTCTGTAAATTTACATGGTCTTGCTGGTTTGGGTGTGTCTGAAAATAAAGGCAAATATCTTTTTTAAAAAGATCCACCCACAGCATTCCTGGCATATGTATCTCCACACATTTGTTAGAGACGTAGGAGTTCTGAAAATTGCCTTACTTTTTATTCGTATGTTCTGTTGAGAAAAAACAGTTCAAACAATTTCAGAGTTAAAAGGTGAGTTAGGTACTGGTATTCAAACACAGTGTTCTTATAGCAAAACATTTTTATAGGGTTTTTTTTTTTTTTAAGATCAGGATGTTCTTTTTCTTGTGTTTTAAGTGCTCTTGATTTTGCTTTGTCCAGCTTAATAGCTTGCTTACATGTTATTACTTTTAAAAAACAATTTCTTTATCTTCAGATATTGACTTATTTTTAACTATTCTGTTCTAAACACATTATAGCTTTGCTCCTGCATAAAAGTTTACTATGCACTAAATGTTAACACAGACTTCCACCTCTGGGGAAGAGATTGATAAAGACCTAAGTCAGTTTTATGAATAGTTTTCAGAAGTTCTTTAGGCACCAAATTGAATTAGTACCAACAGATTCCATGTATCATGCCTATGCAAATGTCTTTCCTCCATCAAATACAGTAATTTCTTCCCAAACTGTTTGACTTGTAGCATTCTAGTAGTTTTCTCAAGCTAGCATTCCCAGGATACAGTAATCTAAAATATATTTAGTCCTTGGATCAGGTTGCCCGGGAGGCCAAGAAAGAGTCTTCTATTCCTTTGGAATTCTTCCTAACTCTAGTACAGTGCTCAATTGAAAATAATGTTCCTGGTAAATTGTGATTATAAACTGTGATGGAAAGGGAAGCCTGGCGTGCTGCAGTCCATGGGGCCGCAAAGAGTCGGACACGACTGAGCGACTGAACTGAACTGAAATTGTGATTGACCATCCTCACAGCAGTTGGTTGTTTCAGAGTTAAGATTAAAAGTACGTACAAACTACTTAAGTGGAATTATACTGTAAAGCAACATTTCTGTTAAAATTGAACAAAGAGTAAAAAGTTTTCACCTATGGGATCAAAAGTGTAGTATCTTGGTGTTTATGTGTTAAAATTTGGATATCCCTAAAAAAGGAAGCTAGGCATAATCTTACAATGTTTGGAAAGAGTCACTAGGTCAGGGTGAAGGAGAACAGAATGATTTCAGGACTGTTACTGATCACTCTAACAGTTTTTCCCCTTGTGTTAGATTTCACTTTCTTTTTGCTTTATACAGTGCTGGATCACTCTTATGTAAGCATTTTACTTCTGCACATAATTTATTTGTGTTAGCACTAACAACAAAGGCCAGTATAAACTATGTGTTTTCATAGGGCCTAGTGGTGATAATTATTTGAAATGCTATGGCTTGATGACTTGAAGAATATAAGCTAGTAAAACATTTATGAATGTTTTATTTTATTCTAAAACTGAATTTACTTTTGATTATTTGCAAGCTAATATGCTACTTTCAGAACAGGCTTTCTCTTTGTCCATTTCTGTTTTCTTCATTAGAACAAAGAGAATTATGGATTCTTCAACTATACCATTTTAGGATTTCTTTCGTAGAATAAAACGATAGAAATCAGTGTTAAGCGTTTTTCTTAGACAGTCCTTCTTCCCTTGTTTCTCTTTGCTGTTCATCTGAAATATATGTAACTTAAAACTTATTTCCATTGAAAAAAATTATGCCCTGCTTAGAACTTAGTGGATGTTTGGGTTTTGGTTTTTTTGACAGTTACTTAGAGAATTCTGAAGGTTGCACATCTGTAGGTACGCAGATTTTAAGTAGTAATCTTTTTCTTATCATGACTGAAATAAACATTTTTAACTTCCCTTTTAGATACATCATGTTACACAAAATGGAGGACTGTATAAAAGACCCTTTAATGAAGGTTTTGAAGAAACACCAATGCTGGTTGCTGTGCTTACTTATGTGGGGTATGGTGTCCTCACTCTCTTTGGATATCTTCGCGATTTCTTGAGGCATTGGAGAATTGAAAAGTGTCACCATGCAACTGAAAGAGAGGAACAAAAGGTAATTGTCAGTCTTTGATTCTGTAAATGGAAGCCTTTTATCTTGCTGTTTTCACTCATTTTTTTTCTCTAGGCATTTGGGTATACATTAAAATAAAAAAAAAGTAATAATAATGTACATACAGTTAAATGAAAACATTCCACAAGGAAAGTGAGGACAAAGGTAAAGTCACAGAGAAATCAAAGCATTTAACATAATTTCATCATCACAAGAATCTGTACTTACTTAATGCATAAGAAAGCTGCAGTTCACAGGTTAAGTAAAGTTTCCCAAGATGTGTGATATTAGAACTGGTTTGTGGAGACAGGTCTGTGAAGAGCCAGAAGCCATGACCTTTCTGTTCACAGTACTATATTGTGTCCCAAGTTGTGTCTGCAGTCTTCTGGAAAGATCGAGTTCTTCAGAACACATGTTGTGTTTTGTCATAGACATGTTGTACACGCATGTCTTGTTCACAGATCGCCTCTACTCCCCCAAAACACAAACCCTGAAGCAGCATGTGACTGAGCTACTCTGTTTCCATGGAAGGCAATCTTATTTTAGTCATGGTAAACAGAGATGTAATGATTGTCTCTGGGGAGGAGACCCTCTTTCCCCTCACTTCACTTTTCTCTGCATGCTCCTTTGTGTCTCTATGAAAGTGAAAGTGAAGTCGCTCAGTCATGTCTGACTCTTTGCGACCCCGTGGACTGTAGCCTACCAGGCTCCTCCGTTCATGGGATTCTCCAGGCAAGAGTACTAGAGTGGGTTGCCATTTCCTTCGCCAGGGGATTTTCCTGACACAGGGATTGAACCCAGGTCTCCCGCATTGCAGGCAGACGCTTTAACCTCTGAGCCACCAGGGAAGCCCCTTGTGCCTCTATAGTTATATATAATATACATGTATTATCTACTCTTTAAAAAACTGTTCTAAATCAACTATACTCCAATAAAATACAGACAAACAAACAAAGCCTAAGTCATCCTGTACTAAGGAACAACACTATGCTCTTTCCCAAACCAAAATTTTTGTTATGGGCATTTTTTTTAAGTGTTTCAATTTTATTATTTAAAATGATAAAAGATTTTCTTTTTCCCGTAATAAAGGCTTTTTTTTCCTTTTTTCATTGAAAAAATAAATGAATAAAATCGGAGTGAAATAATGCCTGATCTTGCAAAAAGCAAACTTGAGTGTTCTTGCATGTGAAGTATGGAGAGGGTGGCCCTCCAGGCCAGGGCATGTTCTAGATCAGAGAAGGGATTCGGAAATTGGGCGCTTGTGGCCCACCAAACCTCTCACATTGATGGGGCGTTAGAGGAGAGAGGCAGACGTGGCGGCGGTGAGACCAGCACGGAGTGGAGGGCAGTGACACTGGGAGTGGGTGGTGAGATGCGGGAAGCGGGGTGAAGCACCAGGAAGCACGGGGAAGGAAAGGGCATCCTCGGCTCCTTGGAGATGGAAACCAATCAGCATGTGGACTGAGGATCCTGAAACCGGGAGAGCTGAGGAGCCAGGCCCTCTTCTCTCAGCTCAACCATGCTGTCCCCTCCCCAGCCCCAGAGCCACAAGCTGCCCTTCCTCGTTGCCCTATCTAACACAAGCAAAACCCTGCATTATGAACCCTAGAACTCTGAACACCATACTAAGTTTCATCATTAAAACTAGAACAAATTAAATTTCTTTTATTCACTTTTTTTTTTCCCCCTCTACCCCTGTATATCCCAAATGGGCTCTCTGGTAGGGTGCATCCACAGGACTGATTTTTCATGTCCCTCAGGTTTGGTTTACCCGCTGTAGGTTGTTAGCTTACTGTCTACTTCCTGTGTGGTTACAGTACCGCGATGACTAATGTACAAACCAGTATCTTCCTTATTAGACTAAGTTGGTGGTGCTGGTGGTGACTGATGGGAACTAAAGTTTTATTCACATATTCAGACTCAGTTCAGTTCAGTCGCTCAGTCGTGTCTGACTCTTTGCGACCCCGTGAATTGCAGCACGCCAGGCCTCTCTGTCCATCACCAACTCCCGGAGTCTACCCAAACCCATGTCCATCAAGTTGGTGATGCCATCCAACCATCTCATCCTCTGTCATCCCCTTCTCCTCCTGCCCCCAATCCTACCTAGCATTAGGGTCTTTTCCCATGAGTCAACTCTTTGCATGAGGTGGCCAAAGTATTGGAGTTTCAGCTTCAACATCAGTCCTTCCAGTGAACACCCAGGATTGATCTCTTTTAGGATGGATTGATTGGATCTCCTTGCAGTCCAAGGGACTCTCAAGAGTGTTCTCCAATACCACAGTTCAAAAGCATCAATTCTGCAGCGCTCAGCTTTCTTCACTGTCCAACTCTCACATCCATACATGACCACTGGAAAAACCATAGCCTTGACTAAACGGACTTTTGTTGGCAAAGTAATGTCTCTGCTTTTAAATATGCTATCTAGGTTGTCCATAACCTTCCTTCCAAGGAGTAAGCGTCTTTTAATTTCATGGCTGCAATCACCATCGGCAGTGATTTTGGAGCCCCCAAAAATAAAGTCTGACACTGTTTCCACTGTTTCCCCATCTATTTCCCATGAAGTGATGGGACCAGATGCCGTGATCTTAGTTTTCTGAACGTTGAGCTTTAAGCCAACTTTTTCACTCTCTTCTTTCACTTTCATCAAGAGGCTCTTTAGTTCTTCTTTACTTTCTGCCATAAGGGTGGTGTCATCTGCATATCTGAGGTTATTGATATTTCTCCCAGCAATCTTGATTCCAGCTTGTGTTTCCTCCAGCCCAGCGTTTCTCATGATGTACTCTGGATATAAGTTAAATAAGCAGGGTGACAATATACAGCCTTGACGTACTCCTTTTCCTATTTGGAACCAGTCTGTTGTTCCATGTCCAGTTCTAACTGTTGCTTCCTGCCCTACATACAGGTTTCTCAAGAGACGACAGGTCAGGTGGTCTGGTATTCCCATTTCTTTCAGAATTTTCCACAGTTTATTGTGATCCACACAGTCAAAGGCTTTGGCATAGTCAATAAAGCAGAGATAGATGTTTTTCTGGAACTCTCTTGCTTTTTCGATGATCCAGCGGATATTGGCAATTTGATCTCTGGTTCCTCTGCCTTTTCTAAAACCAGCTTGAACATCTGGAAGTTCATGGTTCACATATTCAGACTAGAAAATCTTTATCTACAGGGACCTCTCATAGTGTCTGTACACTGAGGCAACCTAATGATTGACATGTAGAGGTGGGGGTGGGGGCAGAGCTGATTGTGTAGCGATCTTTGCTGCTGAGGGGGTAGAAGTGTAGGCAGAGGCACGGGGAGTGTTTGGGAGAGCCTAGAAAGTGCATATGTGAGAAGCTGTGTTTGAACGTTTGGTAGGCAGTGAGTGAGAGGTCCTAGGCAGTTTTGAGCAGTGGAGTGACTGGAGCGTATGCACAGCTGGTGCAGTCTCTCTCACAGTGTGATGGACGAACGAATGAACCCATGGGGGTGCATCTGAACTCCTTTGTGAAGGAGGACATTGTCTTCGGAATTTGTTTCACATCTCCAGAGGGTAAATTGTTTTGAAGCATTGGGACTGCCTGTGTGTGTACTTCACTTTGTGTAGAAGGATTGGAACACATAGATTTTCCTCTTAAATCTGATTCTGTTGAGGAAACATGAACACTTCAAAATTGTGGGCCTTTGCAAAGCACCATGTAGGTAAATAGTACTTGGATTGTATGCAGATGTAGAACAAAAAAGTAAACTGAGTAGCACAAAGTGAATCAGGAAATAATTATTGAAGGAAGTAACAGGCGGAAGTAGGTAGAACAGAGGGGACATCTGCCTGTAGAGTTTGTTCAGGGGAGGACCATACTCAGTCATTCAGATCCATTTCAGTAGGATTTTCATAGTAGATGGCATTGGCAGCTGAAACATGAGTTCTGCCATTTTCTTGTAACAGTTCACCTTTTAGAAGGGAAGGAAGGCTTCTTGGGCTTTAGGGCAGATCGTGTGTGTTTTCTGATGCTGGATTTGATGTAGTGCGAGGGACTGGCCAGTTTTAAAGTGCTGCTCTGGAAAGAGGGGAGGGAAAGTGCTTGCTTAGAATCCTAAAATGCAAATATAACGTTGTTACTTTCTCATTTCCCCCAGTGAGTGGTGCTTGTAACCACATCCTTATTTTTTCCCTCATTCCATTACAAAAGAGATCCTGCTTAAACTATTTATGTTAGTTCTTCTTTCTATGTTGCTTTGGTAGAATGAACCACACAGTCATGCTAGTAAAGGTGAGTTTTGCATAAGTGTGTTCTGTTTTATATGACTTGCATAACATTGTTGGAATTCTTTACTGCTTGAGTCTCTCTTATTGGTGGTGTTTTGGATGAAAATGTTTTTTTCTCAGTCTGATTTCTTTATTATGTGGGGTGAGGCTAGTAGTTCAGAAACATTTATGTGATAGATACAATAAAAGCTTAAGTTAATAAAAATGTTCCAACATCTAAGTTGGAAATCCTAGAGTCAGGAGCAAATTATGGTGGGTAGTTACCACACGGGCTTCCCTGGTGGCTCAGCAGTAAAGAATCTGCCTGCAATGCTGGAGACACAGGTTCAGTCCCTGCATCAGGAAAATTACCTGTAGAAAGAAGTGGCAACCCACTCCAGTATTCTTGTCTGGAGAATCCTCATGGACAGAGGAGCCTGGCGGTCTGCAATCCACGGGGTCGCAAAGAATCGGCCACAACTGAGCGACTAAGCACAGCACATCTCCAATTAGCAATGTCATGATAGTTTGAAGTGAGCAATGAAGGGACTCAGCCGTACGTATACTTGTATCCATTCTCCCCCAAACTCCCCTCCCATCCGGGCTGCCACATAACATTGGGCCAGAGTTCCGTGTGCTCTACATACAGTAGGTCCTTGTTGGTTATGCAACACTTGTTTTTGTTTTAATGCTTATTTATTTATCTATTTTTGTTGGTGCTGGTCTTCGTTACCGCGAGGGCTGCTCTCTCCTTGCAGTGGTCGAGCCTCTCATTGCGTGGCTTTTCTTGTTGGGGAGCACAGGCTCTAGGGCTTTAGGGCTTTAGTAGCTGTGGCACCTAGGCTCAGTAGCTGCAGCTCAGGCTCCAGAGCATGGGCTCGGTTGCCCCACAGCATTTGGGATCTTCCCTCACCAGGGATCGAACCTGTGTCTCCTGCATTGGCAGGCAGATACTTTACCACTGAGCCTCCAGGGAAGTCCCCTGCCTGTTTTTTTTTTTTTTTTCTTTAAACATCTTTATTGAGATATAATTTATATACCATGAAGGGCACCTGTTTAAAGTGTACAGTTGAATGATTTTTATTACTATTTACAGCAAACATACAGCCAGCACCATAAGCTAATCTTAGAATGTTTTCATTATCTGAAAAAGGAACCCATATCCAATAACAATCTCCCTTTCTCCCTCATCCCATGCTCAGTAGCCACTAATCTACTTTCCGTCTCTAGACATTTCATATAAATGGGATCATACAATGTGTGATTTTTTGTGTCTGGCTTCTTTCACTTGGAATGTTTTTGAAATTCATCCATGTATAAAAAATGAAAAAAAGTGAAAGTGTTAGTTGCTCAGTTGTGTCTGACTCTTTGCAACCCCATGGACTGTGCTTGCCAGGCTCCTCTGTCCGTGGGATTCTCCAGGCAAGAATACTGGAGTGGGGTGCCATTCTCTTCTCCAGGGGATCTTCCCGACCCAGGGGTCGAACCCAGGTCTCCTGCATCACAGGCAGATTCTTTACTGTCTGAGCCACCAGGGAAGCCCCATGGTGTAGTATTTCAATTATTCATTCTTTTTATTGCTAAATCATATTTCATTGTATAGAGTAGTCATCTGTTTTTATTTCTTTTAGGGATTTCTCACTGGGAATCTAAATCCAAAATAAACCTTTTAAAACAGTTTTATGGTATGTTGCACTAGTGATGTTGCTAGGTTTGCCAGAGTTTCCTTGTCACCTGTTAGGCTTTTTTGTTTATAGCAACAGTGTAGCTTTTTTAGGAAATTTTTTTGTCTTTTGAATCTTGAGGTCTCTGTTTCTTTATTTAGCTGTTCTTTGGAACTGTTTTTTACTATTAACTCAGAATGTGGAAGTTTAAAAAACAGGTTTCCTATCCCATATCCTAAGTCATTCCAAGTTTAAATTGAGTACCATTGCAGTGTCAAACTGGCAAGCTGATTTCAAAATGCTTATTAAGATAAAGTTTAAAAACAATAATAAAATTCATCGGTCCCAGAGACTACCTGTAAGCCCCTCAACAGCTCTTAGATCCCAATTTAAGAAGCCATGTTGAGGTTTCCTTAGATTTCAAGCTATATTTTGGTTTTGTTGCTTTGGAAAATGCCATGATATCTTTGGTAGTAGATGACTGAAAATGTAAAAAAACCAATCTGCTCTGCCTAAATGTGGCTGTCCAGTAGAGCTTGTCACAGGTGACAAGACCAGTACTCGGCTCCTGTTCAGTACACAGTCAGCGCTGGCCTCTGGGATTCTGGTGAGTCAGCCTTGCCTCGGTCTGTCCTATACCGCGTCATTGCAAGTAGCATAGATGGTTATTGCCCCCATCCCAGGAAAAACCTTCTCTTGATCCTTTCTCCTCATCTACTGCCCCTTTCTTCTTTTAAAGCAGAGTTCTTCGATGCAGCAATGTCTTGCTTTCCACTCTCCACTGAACCCACTCCAGGCCAAATTTTGCCCCCACCACTTCAACTGAAATGATGCCTATATTGCAAAATCTGATAGTCCTTTTTCAGTCTTCGCCTTGTTTGGCCTCTCAGCAGCATTTGACCCCGTTGATCCCTCCCTCCTTCTAGAAGCATTTTGCTCACTTGGTTTCCGGGACCTGATTGCCTGTTTTTCCTCCTGTCTTTCTGGCTGTTTTCTCTCATCCTCTCCTGCTGCATCCTTGTCATTTGCCCAACTTCTCGATGTGGATGTAGGTTGTGGTGGAGGCTTCATGCTTAGTCCTGTACTCACTGCCTTGGTAATTTCACCCACTGTTTTGGTTTTCAGTGCCCTTCTGTACGATGATAATGTCTAAATACATGTCTTTAGCACTGTCTCCCTCACTGGGCTCTACACTGTGTAGGTAGCTGCCCACTTGGCATCTCCACTTAGGGCCCTCACACTCTGCGTGTCTAAAACTGAGCTGACATCCCCTTCTCTAATCAACCAGCAGTCTTCCCCATCTCCGTGAATAACAGTTCTCTTCTTCCAGTTGCTCAGGCTTAAAACTTTGGAGTTATCCTTGGTTCTTCTTTTGGCATATGCCATATGTGGTCCATTAGAAAATTCAGACTTCACCCCTTTTTATCAATATTAATTTATCACCTAGGCATAATTTATTGCTTACTTAGCCTCTTACTCCTCTGCTCCAGGCACACTGGTCTCTGCATTTCCTTCAAGGCTCTTAAGTAAGTATACTCTTGCCTCGATGCCATTGCACTTGCTGTTCACCTGCCAGGAAAGCTCTGCCCCAGGCAGTCTTGTGAATGGTTCCCTTTTTCTTCCGTATTGTACTCTGGCCACCCTAGCTAAGTTTCAGCATGACGCCAGCATTTTACATCCTGCTTCTCTGTTTGATTTTTGTTTTCATGAGCATTTTTCACTGCTGACATACTTCGTATTTTATATATGTGTCTTGTTTCGTACCTGTTTCTTCCACCAAAATATAAATTCCACAAGGGCAAAAAGAGTATTATTTTCTTTTTGTTCACTGTATAATCGGTGCCTGAAAGACTGCTCAGCACATGTTAATGTATCATATTAAACATTCAGTTAAGTGTTTAAGATGTGAGTGCTAAGATGTGAGTAGTGGTAATAATTACAGTGAAAAGTTCTGGGCTTTGAATTAATTATTCACAGTCCTGTGTGTGTGTTGGTGTGTGTGTGTGTGTGAATATATATTCAGATACAAACACACAGATGACCCGCTTTTAGATTTAGGGAAAACAAATGTCTCTAATCTTGAAATCTCATTTTATGCCTTCACTGATGTTACAGAAACAGCAAGGAAGTGACCTCCATAATGTTAAAAACATGAAAGAACACACAGTAAGTAATATGACTTACATGAATAGTAGGGAAAGTTCGAAGATTTGACATGACCGCAGTTCAAAGATTTTGTTGCCAGCTTAATAACTTTCTCAGGTTATTTCAGCTGATGGTCTTCATTAAGTAGAGCTAAAGATGACATTGTCGGTTTATAATGCCCCGAGCCACAATGATGCTTTTCTTTAATTAACTGTTATTGGCGTTTAGTTCCTTTACAGTGTTGTGTTAGTTTCTGCCGTACAGAAAGTGAGCCAGCTGTGCATATACATGGGTTCCCTCTGTTTTGGACTGCTTTTCATTTTCAACACTTCTTCAGGTGGGAATTATATAGGATTTTCAAATCCTCTTAATTTAAGTACTGAGACAATTTTGTCATGTTTTACCGATATCTGGACATATCTTATGAGGTTATTTCCTTCTTTAGAAAAGGTGTTGCCAAAATAAAAGTTCAGACCATTAAAGACATTTTTTCATTAGTCTGTCTTTGATAGGCAGTATCCTCTTTATCAGACTTCCTAGGTGGCTCAGTGGTAAAGAACCCACCCGCTTGCTAATGCTGGACCTGCAGAGATTCAATCCCTGGGCTGGGAAGATACCCTGGAGGAGGAAGTAGCAACTCACTCCAGTGTTCTTGTCTGGATAATCCCATGGACAGAGGGGCCTGGCGGGGTAGACCATGGGGTCTCAGAGTCAGACACGACTGAGCACACATCAGTCAGTCAGTCATCCTATTTACAGCCATGAAATGTCTCAACAGTACTGTAGTAACCTATAAACAGCGTTAGAGCGTTTTTACAGAAAAGGCTTCAGGTGTGTAGCCTTCAGTTTCAGCGACCGAAGGTTTGGAAGCACCCTGACGTTTCCCGGATAGATACGTGCCTTAGTGCCAGCAGACACAGTGGATTTTCTTGTGGTCAGATGTTAAAGCAAATTAGGTCACACTCTGTTGAGCCAAGCAGTTCAACAGACTCTGTCACGTAAAACTTTTGTTTGAGATTTATTGGAAAATGCTCTTTCCTTTACTTTTTAATCTATTCATTGGTTATATATAACCAATAAAGGAAGGCAATGCCAAAGAATGCTCAAACTACCGCACAGTTGGACTCATCTCACACGCCAGTAAAGTAATGCTCAAAATTCTCCAAGCCAGGCTTCAGCAATATGTGAACCGTGAACTTCCAGATGTTCAAGTTGGTTTTAGAAAAAGCAGGGGAACCAGAGATCAAATTGCCAACATCCGCTGGATCATCGAAAAAGCAAGAGAGTTCCAGAAGAACATCTATTTCTGCTTTTTTGACTATGCCAAAGCCTTTGTGTGGATCACAATAAACTGTGGAAAATTCTGAAAGAGAGGGGAATACCAGACCACCTGACCTGTCTCTTGAGAAATCTGTATGCAGGTCAAGAAGCAACAGTTAGAAGTGGACATGGAACAACAGACTGGTTCCAGATAGGAAAAGGACTACGTCAAGGCTGTATATTGTCACCCTGCTTATTTAACTTATATGCAGAGTACATCATGAGAAACGCCGGGCTGGAAGAAACACAAGCTGGAATCAAGATTGCCGGGAGAAATATCAGTAATCTCAGGTATGCAGATGACACCACCCTTATGGCAGAAAGTGAAGAAGAACTAAAGAGCCTCTTGATGAAAGTGAAAGAGGAGAGTGAAAAAGTTGGCTTAAAGCTCAACGTTCAGAAAACTAAGATCATGGCATCTGGTCCCATCACTTCATGGGAAATAGATGGGGAAACAGTGTCAGACTTTATTTTTTTGGGCTCCAAAATCACTGCTGATGGTGATTACAGCCATGAAATTGAAAGACGGTTACTCCTTGGAAGGAAGGTTAATGACCAACCTAGATAGCATATTTAAAAGCAGAGACATTACTCTGCCAACAAAAGTCCGTCTAGTCAAGGCTATGGTTTTTCCAGTGGTCATGTATGGATGTGAGAGTTGGACGGTGAAGAAAGCTGAGCGCAGAAGAATTGATGCTTTTGAACTGTGGTGTTGGAGAAGACTCTTGAGAGTCCTTGGACTGCAAGGAGATCCAACCAGTCCATCCTGAAGGTGATCAGTCTGGGTGTTCATTGGAAGGACTGATGTTGAAACTGAAACTCCAGTACTTTGGCCACCTCATGCAAAGAGTTGACTCATTTGAAAAGACCCTGATGCCGGGAAGGATCGGGGGCAGGAGGAGAAGGGGACGACAGAGGATGAGATGGTTGGATGGCATCACCGAATCGATGGACATGGGTTTGGGTAAACTCTGGGAGTTGGTGATGGACAGGAAGGCCTGGCGTGCTGCGATTCATGGGGTCACAAAGAGTCGGACATGACTGAGCGACTGAACTGAACTGAACTGATATACATATGTATAACACACATCTTGGAAGGTTAATAAAAAAGTGGATGTGGATGTAATGAGTGCTTATATAAGTGAGCAGTGATGAAACTGCCACCTTAAAGGTAACACATTGCTGTCACCTCAGAAACCACACCCCGACATGTCCCTTCTCAGTCCTGCCTTTTCCCTCTTCCCTAGGCTAACGGTTGTCTTGACTTTTCTTCCTGGTTTTATTATCTGCATGTATATCTATAAGCAATAAAATTTAGTTAAGCCCAGTTTAGAACATTCTATAAATGGATTTGCATTGTGTATGTTTTTGTGCCTTAGTTCATGTATTCAGCATAGGATTCAGCTGTTTTGTAGTGTAGTTCTGCTTTGTTTTCATTGCTGTATAGAATCCCAGTGTAAGAGTATACTACTAAAATTTGTCTACTCTAGTATCAGTGGTCATTGAGGCTTTTTTTTTTCCCCCAGTTTTTGTCAATGACTCATAAAGCTGCTGTCAACTTTCTGATATATGTTTCCTGAACATGTATCTATGAATTTCTCAAGCCTTGGAATACATGGGTTATAGAAGATGCATGTCTTCGACTTTACTAGATAGTGACAAACTGTTTTTCAAAGTGATTGTACTATTTTTTACACTTATCAGCAGTGTTTCAGAGTTCTCATTGTTCCACATCCTAACCAACAATTACTATTGTCAGAGTTAAAAATTTTTTTTTGCCAATCCTGATGTATTTACATCTAGTATCTCCTTGTAGTTTTAATTTGCATTTCTCAATTGCCCAATTAAGCTAAACACCTTTGCATTGTGTTTAATGATCATTTGATGTTTCTGTTTCGTGAAGTGCCAATTTATCTGTTGGGTTTCTGTTTTGTTTTGTTTTTTCTTAGCAGTTTATAGGAACTTTTTATGTCTTCTAGAAGACATTTTACAACTGTCTAAGCCCATTTTGTGACTTGTCTTGCCACTCTGTGTATATCTTTTTTAAAAACTTACTTGTTTTTGATTGAAGAATAATTGCTTTACAGTACTATATTGGTTTCTACCGAATATCAGCATGAATCAGCCATAGGTTTTCTGTGTGTGTCTTAATGAACAGAAGTTCTTTTAAAGTAAGCAAATTTATCAGTCTTCCTTTGTGAATAGTGCCTTTGTACTTTGTTTAAGGTATTTTGTCCTAAGTTTGTGAATTTGTTTTCCTGTTTTCATTGCGTTGTAAAAAATAAATATACATCAAATCACATGAAAATACCAATATTTCACCATTTTTGAACTGCCAAAATGATAGTTTCATGTGATTTAGTCTAATAAAATAAGATAAAGAAGGAAAGGCGTGTATCTGGACACAGTATAGATGTGTAAAGGTATATAATATGGTTGGTAAGTACAACTTAGGTTGTGACAGAAATTATTAATTCTCCTGAAAAAATTGCTTCTCTGCACTATAATCAGTACCTGTTTTTACATGAGAGAAATAAACTAGATGTCAGAAAGTGGGCCCCTGGCTTTTGACCTCTGCAGTTCAAATAAAACATTCCCTCATGGATTCTTGTCGTCTGTGTCACTTACCTCCTGTGGCTGAAAGACTGGTCTGAATGCGGAATAAGCACAGGCTTGTTCGGCCATTTTTCCGTATGGATGTGTGTACCCCCAGATGGCCCCATTGTTTGGCTTTTCAGAGAAAGCTTCTTTGTCACAGGGGCCAAAATCCCTTTATACAGTAGATGCTCGAGTTTTGTCTTGTTTATTTATTTACTTTTTAGCCGCATTGTGCGGCCATGGGATCTTAGTTCCCCAACCAAGGACTGGACCCAGGCCCAACAGCAGTGAAAATCCAAGTTTTAACCCTTGGACCACCAGGGAATTCCCTGGAGTTTTGTCTTTAGACATTTGGGAAATGCTAGCTTTGCAGCCATCGCTTATTATAGCTTGTCTCTCACACTGCCGACGAACTACAAGCTCAGCTTTTACTCCTCTACCCCTAATGTGGCTCTTATTTATTGGGTTGGAGAAAAGGTTTGGTTTTTCCTGGCTTTAGTAGCACTTAGTTGTCTTTAACTTCATTCAAAAATTTTGTTAGATTGTATTGTGACAGGTGTTATATCAGTGTGCATTTTTAAAAAATTATCAAAATTTGTTGAATTTTTGTGTAGCTATTTAAATATTGAAGATGGAAGAGAAAAAAAAAAACATTTTCTCCGTATTGAAAAAAGAAAGTAGAAGTGTTAGTTGTGCAGTTGTGTCCGACTCTGCAACCCTTGGACTGTAGCCCACCAGGCTCCTCTGTCCATGGAATTTTCTGGGCAAGAATAGTGGAGTGGGTAGCCATTCCCTTCTCCAAGGGATCTTCCCAACCCAGGGATCAAAACCCGGGTCTCTTGCATTGTGGGCAGATTCTATGCTTTATTATTTCAAGAAAGGTAAAAATGCAGCTGAAACACACAGAAAAAGATTTGTATGGTGTATAGAGAAGGTACCATATTTATCTATCAAAAGTGGTTTGTGAAGGTTCATGCTGGAGATTTTTCACTGGATGATACTTTACCATTGGGGAGACCAGTTGAAGTTGATTAACTAATGTGTCACATCGAGACATTAATTGAGAATGATCAACATTATATCACACAGGAGATAGCTAACATATTCAAAATACCCAGATAAAGCGTTGAAAATAATTTACACCTGCTTGGTTATGTTAATTACTTTGGTGTTTGGGTTCCACATAAGTGAATAAAAACCTTCTTCACTGTATTTCTACATGTGATTCTCTACTGAAATATAATGAAAAAGTTCCATTTTAATTTAAAGCAAGCTGTGATGGGCAATGAAAAGTGGATACTGTACAGTAATGTTGGAACAGAAAAGATCATGGGGCAAGCTGAACCACCACCAACTGCACCAAAGGCTTCGTTGGTCTTCATCCAACGAAGGTGATGTTGTGTATGTGGTGCAATTGGAAGGCAGTCCTCTATTATGAGCTCCTTCCGGAAAACCAATTAATTCCAACAAGTACTGCTTCCGCTTAGAGCAACTGAAAGCACTTGACAAAAAGCTTCCGAAATTAGTCAACAGAAAATGCATAATCTTCCATCAGGATACTGCAAGACTGCATGTTTCTTTAATGACCAGGCAAAAACTGTTACAGCTTGGCTGGGAAGTTCTGATTCATCTACCATATTCACCAGACATCGTGCCTTTGGATTTCCATTTATTTTGAACTTTACAAAATTCTCTTAATGGGAAAAATTTTAATTCCTTGGAAGACTGTAAAAGGTACCTGCAACAGTTCTTTGCTCAAAAAGATAAAAAGTTTAGGGAAGGTGGAATTAGGAAGTTGCCTGAAAAATAGCAGAAGGTAGTGGAACAAAATGGTGAATATGTTGTTCAGTAAAGCTCTTGGTGAAAATGAAAAATGCTTTTTATTTTTAAGAATCTGCCTGCAATGCAGGAGACCCCAGTTTGATTCCTGGGTCAGGAAGTTTGGTGGCTCAGATGGTAAAGAATCTGCCTGCAATGCAGGAGACCTGGGTTCGAATCCTGGGTTGGGAAGATCCCCTTGGAGAAGAGAAAGGCTACCCCCTCCATTCTTGCCTGGAGAATCCCCATGGACAGAAGAGCCTGGCGGGCTACAGTCCATGGTGTCACAAAGAGTCGGACACAACTGAGTGACTAGGCACAGCACAGCACCCACTTGGGCTTCCCTGGTGGCTCAGACGGTAAAGAATCTGTGTGCAATACGGGAGACCCGGTTTCAATCCCTGGGTAGGGGAGATCCCCTGGAAAAGGGCATGGCAACCCACTCCAGTATTCTTGCCTGGAGAATCCCCAAGGACAGAGGAGCCTGGCAGGCTATAGTCCATGGGGTCACAAAGAGTTGGACACGACTGAGCGACTAAGCACACAGCACACAAAAGACAGAAGAAACTTTTTGGTCAACCGAATATTTGAGTAGTAAATTTCCAGTTGTGACAGAGTATCTGTGGATATTTTCTCTTAAGGAAATGTAACTGTTAGAACCAGTTGC
Organism: Okapia johnstoni; assembly: GCA_024291935.2. Lineage (NCBI taxonomy): Eukaryota > Metazoa > Chordata > Mammalia > Artiodactyla > Giraffidae > Okapia > Okapia johnstoni. The sequence goes on from CM044307.1 coordinate 13,004,682, forward strand.
AGGAGAGATGGTATCAGGTACCACAAATTCCTGAGAACTTTGTGACTCTGCTTTAGCTTTATTTAAGGAGATTTTATCTACTGTGAGGCTTATTTAGTAGGCACTTTAGAGTCCAGTGTCCTAGAAGGTTGTTAATTTTAAAGTTTTTGGGAATGCAAACTAGTACAGCCACTATGGAGAACAGTGTGGAGATTCCTCAAAAAACTGGAAATAGAACTGCCATATGACCCAGCAATCCCACTGCTGGGCATACAGACTGCGGAAACCAGACTTTGAAGAGACACGTGTACCCCAGTGTTCATTGCAGCACTGTTTATAATAGCCAGGACATGGAAGCAGCCTAGATGCCCATCAGCAGATGAATGGATAAGGAAGCTGTGGTACATATACACAATGGAATATTACTCAACCATTAAAAAGAATACATTTGAATCAGTTCTAATGAGGTGGATGAAACTGGAGCCTATTACACAGAGTGAAGTAAGCCAGAAAGAAAAACACCAATACAGTATAATTTTAAAGTTTTATGTAGAGCCTTCTTTAGCAGTGAAAATCTTTTACGGAATAAGGCTTAAACTTTTAATATTTTCGATTAGCTTATTTAAAAGATTAATTTGGGTTGGCACCAAGCCCAGATCTGAGGGCTAGAAGCTCAGTAGTTTGCTGACTGTTGTAAAACTCTGGTACGGTTTTCTTCTGTTTCGTTTACTGATTACCTTCAAGTAGACCTCAGTCCATGGAGTCGCTAAGAGTCGGACACGACTGAGCGACTTCACTTTCACTTTTCCCTTTCATGCACTGGAGAAGGAAACGGCAACCCACTCCAGTATTCTTGCCTGGAGAATCCTAGGGACGGCAGAGCCTGGTGAGCTGCCGTCTATGGGGTCGCACAGAGTCAGACACGACTGAAGCAACTTAGTAGCAGCAACAGCAGACCTCATGTGGTCTGGCCACTCTGTTCTGAGCAGAACATTATGCCTTAATTAAAGCTCCACTGTGACTGTATTTTTTACAGACTTAGATTTTAGCATAACTTATAAAGGAGATCTTTAAAGTCTAAAGTCTTGATCATGGAAATTCATTTTGAGATTCTTTTAAAAACTCCCATCCAAGGAAAGAAACCTAAGATAGGTATCTTTCTATAACCTACCTTTTAGTTTTTTCTTATTTATAGTCCTTCTTTGGATTCATTTCCTTTTGATCCTTGAAAATATGCAGAGAATGGAATCTTAATTTTGGAATTATTTTTATTGGTTGAAACTGGAATTACAGGGTTTTATGGCATTTCCCCTAATACATTATGGGGGCAGAGATGGAGCAGAGAGCAGTGTTTTTAAGGTTATTAAGAAGGAAAACCATTTATTGACAGAATTGTACAAGTAAGTTTTATTTTTATGAGGACTGGTTTACGAAGCTAAATTCTTTGACCTTACTTTCGTGCAGTCAAGTAGTTAACTTGCAACCATTTTCTTAGAGCTCATTAGTCAAAGCTAAGTGATTTTTATGTGGTTGAGTTGTCTTAAAACAACAGAAAGAATGGATGCCTTCCCAAATGTTTTCCATATCAGTTAATTCTGAATAACTGACCTCTCATTCTAAAGTGCTCTTGTAATATGAAAAGAGAAGCTGTGCAGAGAAACTTGGTTAAACATATAGCACCCCACCATTCGTTGGCAGGACTTCGTGTCATTGTACCAGGATTTCGAGAATTTCTACACGAGGAATCTCTACATGAGAATCAGAGACAACTGGAACCGGCCCATCTGCAGTGTGCCTGGAGCCAGGGTGGACATTATGGAGAGACAGTCTCATGACTACAACTGGTCCTTCAAGTGAGTCTTGGTTGGGAAATTATTTCAGAGGATTTCTTAACCTCAGAAGAGTTTCTGTCGCAGTTAGAGTATTCTGTCAAAGCAGGAGTAGAAGTATTGAGAGTACAATACAGCGTGATTAACTTTCTTGCATGTTGTTCATTGTTTTGGAGATGTTTTAAAATGCATCTCTGTACTACATCTGCCACTGTTGGATTATAGCTGAAAAAAAATTGAATTACTAAAAAAGACACACACAAAGAAAAATCATCGTTTTTGTTGGGCCGTTTACTAGAATCAAGTGTCTGAATTTATTTATAGATATTTTGATTTCTCAGATGATTCAAGGAGTGTTTTTACTTAAATGGATTGAACTGTTTAGAAAACTAATTTTTTTAATTGGAGGATAATTAGTTTCTGCTATATATCAACATGAATCAGCCATAGGTATACATATGTCCACTCCCTCTTGAACCTCCCTCCATCTCCCACCCATGCCAGCCCTCTAGGTTGTCACAGAACACAGATTGGAAAATTTTATATATTCATAAAATTTTGTTTATATTGTACAAGCATTACATGGTTGTATGGTCATTATTTAAAAAAAAATAAAAGATAATACAAATAAAGTGAAGGTCCTCTGTGAGAACTAACCACTGTCCTTTTGCAAATCCACTTCCCACAAATGCTCACTTTAGAGGTGACCATTATTATCAGTTGATTGTATATTATTCCTCCAGATTTTCTGTGGCATATGTATGTAGTGTATTACTGGGGTTGCACACAGTGTTTTGATTTACACAAATGGTATCTTACTATAGAAATTATTTTACATCTTGCTTTTTTGCTTGCTAACATATCAGTAACATCTTTCTTGTGTCTATTCACAGCAAGCTCATTATTTGTAGTGGCTACTTAGTATTCTACTGAATAGATACATGTAATGTAGAACACATTTGGCTGCCTCATCCTATCTTAAAAACCCCAAATCTCTGAGTTAATACAGGAGCAGTTTATTTTTTGTCTGTACTTCATGACCATCTTAGACCAGTAAAGCCTCTGAACTGTGATGTCCTTACTGTGGGGTCCAAGGCTGACTGCACTTCCGCCATGTGGAATGTCACTGGCCCATGTGCCCGAGAAAAGGACATGGAAGATGAATTGTGTAGTGACTTGCTGCTGCTGCTGCTGCTGCTAAGTCGCTTCAGTCGTGTCCGACTCTGTGTGACCCCATAGACGGCAGCCCACCAGGCGCCGCCGTCCCTGGGATTCTCCAGGCAAGAACACTGGAGTGGGTTGCCATTTCCTTCTCCAATGCATGAAGGTGAAAAGTGAAAGTGAAGTCGCTCAGTCGTGTCCAACTCTTAGCGGCCCCATGAACTGTAGCCTACCAGGCTCCTCCGTCCATGGGATTTTCCAGGCAAGAATACTGGAGTGGGGTGCCATTGCCTTCTCCGTAGTGACTTGAAGGATCCTTAAATGTATATCCTTTTATATGTGTCTAGGAATTGCTTAGTCAAAAATATGTATTGAGTTGGCCAAAAAGTTTGTTTAAAAACGAACTTTTTGGCCAACCCAATATGTCTTTTGATAGATAAGTACTGCCAAACTGCCCTCCAAAAGAAAAGGATATTCTTACCTACAGCTTATGAAAGTGTCCTGGCCAACACTGAATATGGTCAATTTTTTCTTTTTTGTTTTTTTAAGTAAAAATTTTTTGAAGGTCATGCTGCGTGGCTTGTGGGATCTTAGAGTTCCCTGGCCAGGGATTGAACCCAGGCTACAACAATGAAAGCTTCAAGTCCTAATCACTGGACCTCCAGGGGATTCCCCTGACATAGTCAGTTTTTAATCATCCCTATTGATAAGTGAAAACTGGTATTTTGTTTTAATGTCCATCTTCCTAATTGGTAGTGAGTCTGAGCTGCTTTTAATGGAGACCATATTCTCTCTTAATTCCTGCAGATGGTGCTTCCTTTTGTATTATCAATGAGTTTATTATCACATGTGTTTGATTTGCTCCTGAGTTTCATGAACTCTTATACTGTTGAAATACAGGTACACAGGGAATGTAATTAAAGATGTTATAAACATGGGTTCCTACAACTATCTCGGATTTGCGAGGAACACTGGACCATGTCAGGAGGCAGCTGCCAAAGTCCTAGAGGAGTATGGAGTTGGAGTGTGCAGCACTCGGCAGGAAATTGGTAAGCGTGGGCTGTTATTAGTTTGATCAGCTAATGTTCTTAACTTTTTGTCTCAGGAGGGACTAATACTGATACAGAGCTAGAATATGAACATCCAAATACATACTTTTCTGTGGAGTTTAGATCAAGTAAAGAATGGTTTATTTTTCTGAAGTGATGTATGATTCTAATGGTTTAGTGTGTTTTGAGATATTTTTATCTTTTCCATTATGTTTTACATACAGACTGTCTCTAGAAAAGTTCCATTAGGTATTTGTTTCATGTATAGCTTTAATGTTGACTTTATTAGTTAAATGATAGTGGTTGAGAGAACTATTATTTACTGGTATACTGAGCCTATGGGCAGATGAGGGTTAATCTGCTTCCATACTGGTAAATTGGAGCTAATAATAATTCCTACCTTATAAGGCTGTTTCAAAAATTAAATAAGCTAATTTATGTCAAGTGCTTGCACAATGGTAAACCCTCAATAAATGTTAACTTTTATTATTATTACAAGTCTATAAAACATAAAGGTGAACAGGTTTCTACAAAGAGATTTAGTTTATTTAAGCTCAAAGGAAGAGTCTTAATTTTTCCATCTTGTTCAAGAGAACTGATAACCATAAAAGTTATAAGACAACTTTCTGGATATTTATTCCTGTGAATCACCCCAAAACTTAGTAGGTTAAAGCAGTCATTCATTATGTTTTCTCGTGGGTCTAGAGAATGGCAAGTGCTGCTGGGTCATTCTTCCTTGGGATCCCCAGTGATGTGCTTCAGGGAGCCTTATGCAGTGATGACACAGAGTAACCACACTTTATATCTTTATGGCCCTTTATAAATTGCTCAAACATCTTATCTCTTTTGATGTTTATAACAATGTCATGAGGTAGACAGACCAGATATTATTATTGGTGTTAAACAGATAAAAAACAGAGGCCCAGAGAGGATAAATCACTTGCTTAAGCTTTAAAGAACACATAGCATCCTAATTCAGTGGTCTCCTTTCTTAGCATCTTTTCTCTTCTGCATGTAGCCAGTATCATTGATGAATGTTGTTCAGTCCTTATGGATTTAAGCACTGATGTAAAATCATAATACAAAGTTAGGGAAGGTGCTTTTTAACTTGCCTTTTGCTACGTAACAAACCATTCCAAAACTTAGTGGCTCAAAACAGAAACGTATATTTATTTGCTTGTGATTCTGTCATTTGAAAAGGACTTGACATTTATCACAGCTCCATGTGGGGTCAAGTGGGGTATTACAACTGAGGATAGCGTATCCACGATAGCATCACTTGCATGTCTGGCACCTCAGCTGATGGTGAGCCCTGCCCCTTCCTTCCATAGTCTCTATGAGCCCCTCCCTGTCCACATGATCTCTCTTTACAAAGGCTTTTTAGACTGTTTTACATGGCAGCTGAGTTCAAATGTATAAAACCAGGTGCTGCCAGGCCTCTTAAGGCATAGACTTGGAACCAGCATGTGTGAATAGGAATGGGAGACATCGTTGGCAATCCTCTTTTCAGAAATGCCACCACAAGTGCAGCATCTGATTTTATCCAACTATTGTGTCTTTATGAGCCTTGACTCTTCATGATACTGACTCCTTCATTAGACTTTAGTCTGAAAAGGTTATAGCACAGGCTGTGGTTTCTTTTTCTAAAGTTATGAGTAATTCTTAAATTTGAACTTTGGTAACATTGACTTCATTAACTTCTTCACACAGGAAACCTGGACAAGCATGAAGAACTAGAGAAGCTTGTGGCAAGTTTCTTGGGAGTAGAAGCTGCTATGGCATATGGCATGGGGTTTGCAACAAATTCAATGAACATTCCTGCTCTTGTTAGCAAAGTAAGATTTAGTCTGTCACTTATGAAAGCTCCCTCATGTATATCTTCTTTTGTTTTGTAAAACATTCAGGCAAGCCAGAAAAATTTTGTCTAAGTGTATCCCATGGAAACTTAGACCAGTTGAAGCTTTTTTACTGAAACCCATGATCTTTTCTGTCTCCTTTAGATGACTCTTTCCTTATTCATTTCGTTTGAAAGGAATTCTTATAAATAAAATCTCATAAAAGACTAAATTATGGAAGAGGGGATGTTTAGTTTGGAAATTATTTATCAGGTTGTTTCCTCTAGTAGAAAAATATGAAAATATATAGGTCCCTATTGTTACTGTAATTCACATTATTCAGAGATATATGGGCAAGTTGTGTGTGTGTGTGTGTGTGTGAATAGGGCTTCCCAGGTGGCACTAGTGGTAAAGAACCTGCCTGCCAGTGCAGGAGACATAAAAGACTCAGGTTTGATCCCTGGGACGGGAAGATTCCCTGTTGGAGGGCGTGGCAACCCACTCCTGTATTCTTGCCAGGGGAATCTCCATGGACAGAGGAGCCTGGCAGGCTATGTATGGTCTGTAGGGTTGCAAAGAGTCAGACATGACTGAAGTGACTTGGCGCTCACATATGTGCATATATATATATAAAAATATGCAAGAGAGGAGATATTTAAACACAACTATATTGATATCACATTAAACATAAACGGTTTGTATTTCTAATTAGAAGACAGATTGTCAGATTAGATTAAAATTTTTTTAAAAATTAAAGACAGGCTAAAAGTAAAAGATGGGAAAAGTTATAGCATATAAACAATAATAAGAAAATAATAGTATGGTTTATATAATATTATAGTATATAATAAACTAAAAATATTTTATAATATCATTATTGTATAACATAAACAAAGACTTCAGAGCAAACTGATAACTTTGCCATGGTGCATGCTTTCCTTAATAAGATATAATTATTAATGGTTTTAGCATTTTGCAGTTCGTCTAACTAAACCTTCCCCCTCAGAGTCTTATCTTCCTGTGCTGGTGCTTTTGCAGGGTTGCCTGATTCTGAGTGATGAACTGAACCATGCTTCACTGGTTCTGGGAGCCAGACTCTCAGGAGCAACCATTCGAGTCTTCAAACACAACAGTGAGTTTGTTGTGGAATCTACTCTGGCTTTAGGGTTTAGGATTCTTTGGGGTTTTAGGATTCTTTTATGTATATTAGTTAGTGGCAGTGGTAACAGTTATATTAACAGTAGAAACCGTAGATGAAACTGAAGTACCAATACCTAAAATGTAAGTTCTGGTCCTGTCTTTTAAAAGTTACTATCTTTCTCATTGGAATAAAAATAAAGGTGGAAGGAAGCCTTTCAGTACAAAGTAAAACATTGTTCTTATGATTTTGAACTTTTTCATCTTCCTTGTTTACAAATCACTTGTTCAGTATGCATTTATACTAGATGCCTGTGGTATGTCTTGCCATAACTTTGTGGTTATTGAGGCGAATAAACCAGGCTTCCTGATCTCAAGGATCTCTGACTGGTTGCTGAAGAGATTGTAGACAAACCAGTAGTTAGAATACAACAGACAAATACTGAAATGCAGATATGAACAAGTGCCATAAAAGCAGAGAAAAGTGGCACTAAGCCAAGACTTTCTCCCTAAATGGAAATATCTTAGTGCATTATTAAAATAATCGTAATAAAAATGCATTACTTTCCAGGTTAAAACGCTCTCGTGTAGCAAAGAGATATGACCAAACTGTTTAATATCATCTTTTACCAAAATGTGTACTCAAAAGTCAAAAAGACAGAAGTATATTAGACAAATGTCAGACAAAAGTCTGAAAGAAGGTACACTCAAATGCTAGATGTGTGCCTCTGGATGGAAGGTTTATGGATGGTAATAACCTTCCTTTCATCTTTGTTTTGTTTGAAGTGCTTTACAGTGAGAATGATATATACAGTGTTTTGATTTATGTAAATGGGGTTTATGAAGCACTATTGTATGACTTGTTGTTTTCTTAAGGAACGTGGAAACTATGGCAGTACACGTGACTGCCCTCCTTCTGTAAAGAGCAAGGTGGCAGGCAGTGCTCTCATTCAGTCCATCCTTCCGTTTGAAAATCCAGGTTGTTTCTGAGTTGTTCTGCCAGAAACAATACCACCTACATTCACATTTTCCTCACTAGTCTGATGAGTGCCTTAGGGTAATTTCCCAGCAGTCTTTAGAATGCGTAGTTAAAATGATATAAATTTGCTACACTTTTCCAAATTGCCTCCAAGCACTGTACAGATTTTTTCTCAACAACACCTGAAATCAAAGACAGTGATGTTTTCTACTCACAGGCCCACATGCATCATTTAAAATCTTTCCTAATCTAATAAGTCCAATAACATTAATTTTTATTTGATTATTAGGTGTTGAGCAACTTTTTATACAGTTATTGTCTTTGTATTTCTTTGTAAATTGGCGATTTTCAAACTATTTCTCTTTTTACTGATTAAAAGAGCCCTTTGTGTTGCAATATTTTTCATTTTTAACTTTGTTTTTAGTGTCTTGCTGTGTGGACTTATTGAAATGTTGATGTTGTCACACTTACTGTCTTACGACTTTTGTTTGAATTTTGTGTGATGGCCTTTCTCATTCTCAGATTATTCTCTTACCTTTTCTTCTGGTCATTTTGTGGAATATTTTTTGTCTAAATCTCTAATTTACCATGGGATTTGGAGAGTATACTATGAGAGAAGTACTGAATTTTGTTTCCCAAGTAGATAATATGGTCAAGAATTCCACAGATATTTTCTTTCATGTAAAATTTTGAATCAACATTTATTTTTCTGTTCCTTTCTCTGTATAAACGGAGGAAACTAGAACAATGAGTTCATTTTTGCTTGTCTTCTGCCAATTGCCGCACATTGGTCTACTCTGTAGCAAGACTTGCAGCTTCAGAGCAGATTTTTTACTTTGTGGGAGCATCTCCTTTTTCTGGGTTAGACAGCAGATAGATTGCTTTCTTATGAATAAATGAAGGTGTAAACAGTGAACTTTTGGCCATTTTATTTGTGTTTATAGTGTGTATTTTTATTACCTTACTTCTCTTTTCTACCAGTTATTTTATAAAAAGAGCAAATTCATGTAACTTTGTAACCCCTTCCTTCAGTGATGAACAGTAAAGAATCAAATTGATGATGGGGGTGTCTCCCATCCCTGATAAACATACCTTAGACTTAATGTTGCATACATTTTTGGGCTGAGGACTCTTAAGGGCCTTGTTTCAGGGCATATATTTTAAGTGTGAAGTCTGTAGTGGTAATAACAGTGGTCTTCCAAGCGTTTATCTTTAACTGGAAAGTTATGCTTCTCCTTAATGGCAGTACGCCCCAAGTGTTTCCTAGGCCTGTTAATTGCCATAACAGCAGAGCATCAAGAACTTGGTTGTAGACAGACAGCTGGTCAAATCAAACATGGGACAGTCTCCACTGATTGCCAAGCTTGTGTAACATATAGATTCATGCCTGTCCAGATTGGTGTATTTTTAACCACTACCAAGATAAAACTATTTAACAAGCTTTTATTGAATATATCGTAGGTGAGAGGAAATGGGGTATGCACTTTGAAGTTTTTCTCCCATATTTGCTGTTTAAAAGGTGTATGTGTTTATAATAGTTTATTCTCATTTTCTTACTCAGCTTTCTTTATGCATATACTTCTGAATGGCTCACTAGGATTAAAGATAACATTTGATTGTTTAAATACAAAAAAAGCTAACTGAATGGCAAGGTATTTCATGAAAAAAATTGGTCATTTCATAAGCATGCTAACCAACTGAATCAACTTTACCACACATTTAATTGAGTTTCTGGTGTTTTTGAACACTTGATACATTTTAAATGAGATTTTAATTCAAGTTTATCAGTAGCCTACCCATTTTGCCATGTTTTTATTCTGTCCAATTCTAATTATGTTAATATCTTTTGCTATCTGAGACATGCTTCCTGAATAAGAAATGTATATTTGCATTTTAGGAATAAAGTTAGAAAAGAGGAAGATACTTTGAGCTGAAATTCTTTTTTGTGTGCTACAGATATGCAAAGCCTAGAGAAGCTATTAAAAGATGCCATTGTTTATGGTCAGCCTCGGACACGAAGGCCCTGGAAGAAAATTCTAATCCTTGTGGAGGGAATATATAGGTAATCCTGCTATATTTATTCTGATGTCTGATTTGCCGCATGAAGTCATAGAAGTCTTAGGTTGAAGGGGACACTAATCTAGACCCGTCTGAAAACTAAGGAGACAGAGTTTCTGACTTTTAAAATACTTTTTAAAATACCTGTCTTCTTCACTCCTTTCATCATGCTATATATATCATCTCCAAGTGTCTTGTCTATTCGGGTCCATTATTTTTCCACTGTTTGTATAGGGAGTTTACACATAAGGAAAAGAATTAGAATGTGTTTTCTAATGTGTCGGAACAAATTACATGCCATTTAATTTTAAGAAATACTTTATGTTGTTTACCTGTTTGCAGGCCTTGCATTTATTCTCCCACCTCCTAGTGTTTTTTATTCCTTCATGTAACTTTACTTACACATGCGATACATGCAAAGTCAAATGTTGCCTGTAATTACAAACTTTAGAAGAATCTACTGGGACCTCTGTCCCTCCTGGTGAATTAAGGTCACTTGTATTCTGGTGTTTGTTTTAAAAGATCCAATCTCCTTTCCTCTGGACATCTACCTCACCATGGCATTGTCTGTCATTGCCAGTTTAAAACCACAAGCAGCGTTGTCAGACCATTTAAAAAAGCAGTGAATTTAAAATAATAATAAGTGGCCACCTCTTGATTTTGCGAGTTAAAAAGTCTCAGTGTGTGTATTTTACCCTGTTTTGCCAGCATGGAGGGGTCTATTGTTCGTCTTCCTGAAGTGATTGCCCTGAAGAAGAAGTATAAGGCGTACTTATATCTAGATGAAGCTCACAGCATCGGGGCTCTGGGCCCTACAGGACGAGGCGTGGTGGATTACTTTGGCCTGGATCCTGAGGATGTGGACATCATGATGGGAACATTCACAAAAAGCTTTGGTGCTTCTGGAGGATACATCGGCGGCAAGAAGGTAAACGGGCCCTGACAATCGAGCAGTTATGGTACACTAAGGCACTGGCTACTAGATTTCAATTTGTTGTCTCACATTGAGCAGATAGAGTCCCGAACTTGGGTGTGGAGGTCCTAAATTTGTTTGCGGATCAGACACCTGGTGCCAGCAGGCTTCACACTTCAGCTCCCCTCTGAGTGCCTCTGATAAACCAAAGCAGGGTTCTGTTCATTGTTGGTTGTTTTCCTATTGGAGCTTCATCCTAAACTACATCCTGGTCTGCGGACAGAATACCCTGTTGTATGAAAGAACACACAGTGGTGCTGCCCATTCACACGGTCTTCTGTTGGGTCTGAGTTGTGCTCACTATGTCAGACATACAAGGATGGAATGGGAGCCAGTGGGGACAGAAGACCAGTTTCTTCCCCTACCCTTGGACTCAAATGCGTGTTGGGTGATCATCAAGACAGGAGGGAAAGAATTTCTTTGCTGTCTCTGGTGTACTGCAAGGCATTGTCTTTGCCAATCCAAAAACTTCATAATGAACTCCGGGGTATTTGAAAATCACTGTAGCGTGGTGGGAATGGTTGAGCCATGGAGACAGAACCCTAGTTTCGGGTTTGAGTGTTTTCCTAACTTTGTGAGACCTTGGGCAAAGTACTTAACGTTTAAGTTTCCTTATCAGGAAAACAGAGATAAGTGTGCCTGGCTCACATTTGTAGCAAGGGCTTAACAAATAATATATGTCCGTGCTATAACGTGGAAATAACCTTGAAAGCATTATGTTAAAGAAGTCAGTCAAAAAAGCTCACCAGTTACAGTAGTTCTTTTATATGATATCCAGAATAGGCAAATCACAGAGGCAGAAATAGGTTAGTGGTTGCTGGGGCAGAGGAGATACAGGAAGTGGAAAGTGACTACTAATGGATATGAGGTTTCTTTTTGAGGTAATGGTGTTCTAAAATTAGATAGTGATGAAAGTTGGACAGCTCTGTGAATATACTGAAAGCCACTGTATTATACACTGTGAAAAAGGGAATACTATAGTATGTGAATTGTATATCAATAAAACAGTTTATTTTAAAAATTTATACACAGTGTTAGGAAAAAAACAATGTATGTCAAGTATTTGTACATGGTACTCATAAATGTACTTAAATTCCTCTTTAAAATTTGACCCTGAAAATTTTAAAGCAGGGACTTTCTCTTCATCATTGATTCCTTTTAGAGAAACCCCATTTTCAGTGGTTTGGGTCAGGTTCGATAGATTTTTGCCCTAAATTCTTGTTACTAGGAAAAGGCTATCTCCAGGCTTACTTTGGACAGTTGATTGCTTTTTGGTAAGATCTGTTGCTAAACCAAAAGATATAAAAATAATACCCTGGGAGATCATCAAGATACAATGTATTTACCTTTTTATATTGGGTTTTGTACACTATTTCATATTTTTGAAGTAACGCACTACACTATTTCCTGGTTGCATTTTGTGTTTCCCGGTTTGGTTCTGAAACAAGCTGCTTTGTGTGCACATTTTATTTCAAGACTTGGTGAAGTTAAAAGGCATCAGAGAATAGGGATATATAATTGATTGGAAATTTTTCTTACTGGCAGACAAGATTTTGTTTTGGAGTTTTTTTTCCTCAGTCAGTGCGATAGCTTTAATATTCTTATGAAAAACCCAGTAAATTTCTGTTTAATTTCTGCCACGTTTATATCATTTTATAAATCTCTGTGTATCTGGAGGATGTTTAATGTCGTTAAAGTTGATATTAGAGAACTGTCTTTCTCTTACTCAGGAATGAAAAAATGGGCTTTGCAGGTATGGGGTAAGATGCAGATGGTTTTTTCTGTAATACTTAGAAGTAAGTCGTATCTAAAAGCAATCCAAACACTTTCTTGTTTAATTTAGGATTGTAGATCTGTTTATAATATTAAATGATATGTTCTCTAAATTTGAGATCTTTTTTTAAAACTAGTTTTTCATCCTTCCATGTTGTGGCATGTTTAAAAAACAAAACAGGAAATTCCCTAGTGGTTCAGTGGTTAGGACTCCACACTTTAACTGCTGAGGATGTGGGTTCAGGGGAACCAAGATCCCACAAGCTGTGCAGCGTGGCCAAAATAACAAACAAAACAAAGCCTAAGGACATTGCATGTTGTTGTTCAGTCGCTCAGTCATGTCCAACTCTTTGCAACTCCATGGACTGCAGCATGCCAGGCTTCCCTGTCCTTCACTGTCTCCCAGAATTTATGCTCAAACTCATGTCCATTGAGTCGGTCATGCCATCCAGCCGTCTCATCCTCTGTCGCCCCCTTCTCTTCCCGCCCTCAGTCTTTCCTAGCATCAGGATCTCTTCCAGCGTGTTGCCTGTACACATCAGGCGGCCAAAGTTTTGAAGCTTCAGCTTCAGCATCAGTCCTTCCAATGAATATTCAGGACTGATTTCCTTTAGGAGGATTTGATCTTCTTGCAGTCCAAGGGACTCTCAAGAGTCATCTCCAGCACTACAGTTTGAAATCATCAATTCTTTGGCAATCAGCCTTCTTTGTAGTCTAACTCTCACATCCATACATGACTATTGGAAAAACCATAGCTTTGACTGTACTAACCTTTGTTGGTAAAGTGATGTCTCTGCTTTTTAATATGCTGTCTGTGTTTTTCATAGCTTTTCTTCCAAGGAGCAAGCACCTGTTAATTTCATGGCTGCAGTCACTGTCTGCAGTGATTTTGAAGCCCAAGAAATTAAATCTGCCACTGTTTCCATTTTTTCCCCATCTATTTGCCATGAAATGATGGGACCAGATGCCATCACCTTTGCTTTTTGAATGTTGAGTTTTAAGCCAACTTTTTCACTCTCCTCTTTCACTTTCATCAAGAGGCTCTTTAGTTCTTCTTTGCTTCCTTCCATTAGGATGGTATCATCTCCATATTTGAGGTTGTTAATATTTCTCCCGGGAATCTTGATTCCAGCTTGTGCTTCATCCAGCCCGGCGTTTCTCATGATGTACTCTGCATATAAGTTAAATAAGCAGAGTGACAACATACAGCCTTGATGTACTCCTTTCCCAGTTTAGAACCACTCCATTGTTCAATGTCCAATTCTAGCTGTTGCTTCTTGACCTGCACACAGCTTTCTCAGGAGGCAGGTAAGGTGGTAGTCCCACCTCTTTAAGAATTTTCCACATTCCAACAAATGTGAATCCTTTTGTTGTGATCCACACAGTCAGAGGCTTTAGCGTAGTCAGTGAAGCAAAGGTAGATGTTCTTCTGGAACTCTCTTGCTTTTTCTTCTAACCCAGTTGTTGCTGACAGTGTGCTCTGCCCATGTTGGTGGGCCTTGTGTCTCAGACTGACGTCCCCAGTCAGTGCTGTTGAAGGGAGGAGGCTTCTTCACCCGGGCGGAAGGCAGAGAGGTTGCCAGTGCACTCACCAACGGCCTCTAATGACTTGCCTCTGTGCCCTCCCCAGGCGCTGATCGACTACCTGCGGACACATTCCCACAGCGCGGTGTATGCCACGTCGCTGTCCCCGCCTGTGGTGGAGCAGATCATCACTTCTATGAAGTGCATCATGGGGCAGGATGGCACCACCCTCGGTAAGGCTTTCTTTTCTTGGAAAGTTTCCTGGACTCAGTCAATACTCAGCAGCCAGACATGCTCTTTTTTCTGAGTTTTTTTCCTAAAATGAGGAGTCAGGCATACTTCTGGGCAGAGCTGACGGGTGTGTGAGGTCTTGGTGTCTATGGCCACTTTTCAGTGTGTTTATACATGCCATGAGAATTAGCCTGGCTTGCTTCCTGTTGAGTTGCCTTGTCAATAGATGGTGAGGCTTTAATCTCACTGTCCTTCGTATTCTCGGTAAGTCTTAGGGATGAGTCTTCAGGGTCTTGAATTGGATAACTTCGTGTGAAGATGTAAACTAATTCACTGGGTAGTGATGTTTCATTTCCGTAATGTGTAAAAGCTGCTGTTTCCATGAATTAGTGTCCTTTATTTAATGCCTTTTAAAAGATTTTCTACTTTAACATACAATAATTAAAAAAGGTCATCCTGAATCTATCTATTCTGTCTTTGATAGGATTTGTAGTCCAAACTAGATGCCCTGACTTAAAACATCCTCAAGTGAACAATAGAGTGATGTTCACTTCCTGATACTTGACTTTTATTTTATATCACTAGAGGGCAGTGTTGACTATAGAAAATTATAATAAAAGGGGAGCAATTGGGCTTTTTGTTTTTTCACTTTGAGAAGAATCTCCATTGTGAGTATGACACATATATTTGCTTGTTGCTTTTTTAATGCTTCTAAAATCAGTTTTACTCTTATAAAACATTATCAGCCTTGATAATCTCCACTCCAGCTACGTAATATTTTGTGGTACGATTGATCTGGCTTGCATTGAGAAACAGGAAGAAAGTAGTGCATCTCATTTTCATTGATTTGAGCCTGTTTTCTTAAATCAGAATTTCACCTTAGTATTTTTTCTGATCTGTGGTACATACATTGTTGTTAGCTCTTGGAAGTGTTGATCATTTTCAGCTTCATAAACCGATTCCTTGGGGAAGAAAGTAACTCAGTAATGTTGTGAACACTGCATGTAGCTTTGTGAAAAGCTCCCCATTAATAGAACTACAACGTTATCTTCTTTCTTTCTTATAAGGTATTGCTGGAAACAGTGTACTTTGACCTGAGTATACATACATGCTTGTATATGTAAGTGTATGTGTATCTATGCTCAGACACATATATGTATATACATAGCTATTATTTATCTAGTTATTTGACATAGGTTTAGGTGACTAAAAAATGAATGTTAACAGTTATCAAAGTTACTTTGGATAATGTCTTTGCCTGATCCTAGAGCATGGATCCCGTGATGCGTGACCTCTGGATAAATGACTCATCTGTGCTAAACAATGAAATCTAGACTCTACTGGTAAAGAGAAAATGAAATATTTTAATTAAATATAGACTTGGGGTTAGCACTCATTTTCCAGTTTATCTGTTGCCTCTGTAACCACCCTCTAAGCTTAGTGGTGTGACACAGCAGCTATCTTAACTATGCTCACAGATTCTGCGGGTCAGGAATTTGGTCAGGGACTGCTTGTCTTTGCTCCACGGTGTCTGGGGCTTGAACTTGGAAGACTGATGACTCGGGGCTGTGATCACCTGGAGATTTCTTGCCTCACACATCACCTGGGCTGGCATGACTTGAAAGTTGGACTCAGCTGAGCTATCCTCTCCATGTGGTATGAATCCTCATAGCCTGGTGACCAGATAGAATGCTGCAGAGAGCATGCATTCCCAAAGGACGTGCTGAAACCTCATGACTTTCTCTGATCTGCCGTTATGAGCCAGTCACCAAGACCAGTCCAGATTGCAGGGAGTGGGGGACCAGACTCCCCCTCAAATGAGAGGCAGGTTGAAGAATTTGTGGCCATTTTTAAAACTTGCCACCACCAGCTTTTAGATAATATATTTTAAAATTAGTCCCTAAAACTTCTAATTAGTATGGCAGACTCCTGTTGGCTACACTGTTTCTCTCAAAATATAGGATAATAAAATTGTAACCAAAAGTAGTTAGATTTTTTTTTTTTTTTGCCACTCCATGGACTGTATCTCTCCAGGCTTCTCTGTCCATGGAATTCTCCAGGCAAGAATACCGAAGTGGATAGCCATTCCTTTCTCCAGGGGATCTTCCCGACCCAGGGATTGAACCCAGATCTCTTGTATCACAGGCAGATTCTTAACTGTCTGGGCCACCAGGGAAGCCCCAGTAAAAAACCATTTCTTATAAAGCCATTGTCCTTGAAGAAGAAAAGTTAGAATCGGGCAGTAGCCTTTTCACTGGGCCTTAAGGTGACCTTTAAAAAAGAGATATCTGCAAATAATTACCTGAGTGTGATTTTGTAATAGAAGTCACCTGCCTTGAGAGAAATTTAATCTCATATGTTCAGAACATTGAATCCCATTAACTCGGCAAACATTGAGTATCTCACTACGTATTAATATTAGACTCTGTAAATCAGAATCCATAGATAGTAGACATCCAAGCAGATCGCTTGAGTGAGCTGTGTACTTGGGGGTCACTGAGGATGTAGAGGATAGTGGGCTGTTGTATTAATCCCATAGATTACCATGTCATCAAAAAATGGAAGTTTTATTAATCATTCACTAAATGCTTGTGTGCCCACAGTGTGTGGTAGGTGCTGTTTCTAGGCACTCCTGATTCATCAAAGAATAAAATACCCCCTGATTCCGCCTTGTGGGGTTCTAATAAGGGAAATGAATTATACAGTTGCCAAAAAGTGGTAAGTACTCTGGAAAGAAGCAGGAAAGTATGTGTTGGGTTCTGGAGACGCAATTTGCAGTTTTAAATAGGGTGGTCATTGAGAAGGTAAGATTTATCGAGCCCTTGAAGGAGGTGGAACTTTAGCCCTGAAAATCGAAGGCGAGAAGGCCCTGAGATGCAGATGACTCTGTTCAGCAGTAGTGTGGAGGCCGCTGTGGCAGAACCATAGTAGTATAGGTGGAGTGCATGAGGTGGGGTGAGCAAGGTGGGTCACAGGTAGAGTCTTGTCCTACAGGAGTGTTAGGTTGAAACGAAAACACAGGCACACTGGTTCTCTTGCCTTCTGTAGTACCAAACTCATATTCTTGAACAGCTTCTGTGGGCTGCTTAATACAGACAGACGTGTGGCCTGTTTCACAGAGGTTAGGAATTTTATAGCCCCTTCAGATTTCATAAAAAGTACAGAATATAATATATCCATGCTTATCTTTTGAAGAAATTTGTATGGAGATCAGATTTGCTTAAGAGCTATACTGATACTTTTCTTGGAATGAATTTCAGTAGTGCAGTGAACTGGAAATGGGGGAAGCTAAGCGTGACCCATATATGAACAGAAGAGACTGTTACATAATAATATTGATATTGCAAATGAAAGAACTCTTTCTTTACTTCATGGTAAATATCTCACATGTGAATGTGAAAGTCACTCAGTCGTGTCCCACTCTTTGTGACCCCATGGACTGTACAGTCCATGGAATTCTCCAGGCCAGAATACTGGAGCGGGTAGCTGTTCCCTTCTCCAGGGGATCTTTGCAACACAGAGATTGAACCCAGGTCTCCGACATTGCAGGTGGATTCTTTAACAGCTGAGCCACCAGGGAAGCCCAAATACCTCATGCACGATTTCTGTTTAGGAATGAGAAGGGCAAAGATAATGTAAATGTTAGTGCTTGGTCCTAGATTTAATGTTGGTTTAAGCAAATATTAGAAATAAGAAGCTGGCTTTCTTTTTGGGTCCTTAATAGAATTTTCTGACCTTGTTATCAGACATACAAACATTAAGCATTATTTGAAATAGCTTATTTTTGACATATTTTCTCCTTTTTGTAAGACAGTAGTTTTATATACTTGCACACCTTTTATTTCTCTGTTGTGTAAACTTATTCATTGTGAACAGTCCTTCCTGTGGGGCCACTCTGGAAGTTTTTCTTCACCAAACAGGATGCTGCTGCTGCTACTGCTAAGTCGCGTCAGTCGTGTCCGACTCTGTGCGACCCCGTAGATGGCAGCCCACCAGGCTCCTCCGTCCATGAGATTTTCCAGGCAAGAGTACTGAGGTGGGGTGCCATCGCCTTCTCTGAAACAGGATGCTAAACCAATAGAATTCCATTGTAGATGGGACTGAAGACAGAGAACAGTCACTAGGATCTTGATTTCCTTTTTTATTTATTTTTTCCTCCTGTTTCAGTTTCAAATAATTCAAAGAATTTTAGGACTAGAGGCTTTAAGTAAGCTGCAGTTAGCATAGCATTTTTTGGGTTGTTTTTACCCTGGGCCACTTGTACTACCACCTATATGTTCTAGTTTCATTACCACACCCTTACTTTGAGACCCAGATTCACTTTTCTGAACACATCTTGTTCGAAAGGGGTGTGTGTGTGTGTGTGTGTGTGTGTGTGTTTTAAGATCGTGAATTTATGTTATCTCTTCTCTAAGCTACTCTCTTACTGGGATTGTTAGCATTTTATCAGTTCAGTTCAGTCGCTCAGTCATGTCCGACTCTTTGCGACCCCATGAACCGCAGCAGGCCAGGCCTCCCTGTCTATCACCAACTCCCGGAGTCCACCCAAACCCATGTCCATTGAGTTGGTAATGCCATCTAACCATTTTACATATGATCATAAATTTGTGACAGAATTTCATGTTTGAGACTGATTTAGCAACTTAAGGGGTGCATACATTATCTCTACTAAAGTATTTATTTTCTTTCTTGGCCCAGTATGGACCCTTTTTCATTTGCAGGTCTCTTGTTTCTATACAAAGATCATCTTTCCTATGTCTTTCATTTTTAAATGTATATATTGTTTTGTTTTTTGAAACTTCCTACAACTTCTGGGAAAAAAATGGAAATTGTAGGGGAAAATGATGGTGGTTTAGTTGCTAAGTCGTGTCCAACTCTTGCGACCCCATGGACTGGAGCCTGCCAGACTCCTCTGTCCATGGGGTTCTCCAGGCAAGAATACTGGAGTGGGTTGCTATTTCCTTCTCCAAGGCTCATACATAAATGAGTGAATAAATAGATCTACTCAATGATGTGTGATGCTGTTTCTATTCTGTAATGGCTTAAACAAAAATAAACGTTATCTAATAGTTCTAAAGTCTGACATGGGTCTCAGTGGGCTAAAATCAGAGTGCCAGCCGGGCTGTGTTCCTCTTTAGAGGCTCTCGGTTAGGACCCTTTCCGTGGCTCATTCAGGTTGTTAGCAGAATTCAGTTTTTTGAAGTGGTAGGCCTGAGATTCCCATTTTCTTCCTGGATGTAAATGGAAGGCTTCTAGAAGCCACCAGCTTTCCTCAGATTGTGACTCTTTTTCTGTCTTCAGAGCAAGCAAATAGGAGCATTCTAATCTTCCTTGGTGTTCTTGCTTTTCCCAATTGGTATTAAGAAACTGGGAGCAGGGGAAGAGAACTAAAAATTATGAAAAAAAGTCGCAATAGTTTAAAATGTTTGTCCCTAAATTTCATGATGTAGACCTGTAGTCATATGGCAGAGTTAATGTCTGTCATCATAATGTTTTGAAATCTTTTTCTTATCTGTAGAACAATCATAGACTCACATAAAAGTTGGAAGTACACCACACAAAAATACTTTTTTTTCCTGAATCATTGCTGATCTTATGCTCCATCATCCCAGGTGCTTCAGTGTGTACTTCCTACAAAGGCATTTTCCTACATGGCCATAATACAACCAATCAAAGCAAGAAATTTGCACTAACACATGAATATTACTTATTTAACTAATGTGAACCTGCTGTCACTTAATGTCAGTAAGTAATAGTGGTACACTGTTACTCTCTGTTCCTCAGGCCGGCATCCCGAGGATGTGGAATGTGGGTCAGGGTCACCTGTTGCACTGAGTTGTCTCATCTGTCTAGTCTTCTTCAGCCACAGTTCCTCAGTCTTTCTTTGACTTCCATGACTTTGACGCTTATAACAATTACAGGCCAGTTATTACACAGAATATCCCTCAATTCAGGTTCATCGGGTGTTTCCTCGTGATTAAGATTCAGCCTGCCTGGCTCTTAGCAGGAAAAAGGCAGAAGTTATGCTGCTTTTTCTCATTGTGTCCCCTCTTTGTCTTCTCAACTAAATATAGTATAGAGCTGTCTTCAAGTTATGTCGGCCTGAAATCATAGCCTCCTTTCCCTATATCTGAGTCAGAGTCTGTTGCTTCTGTCTGTCACTTCTGCTTACTCCCTCTGCCACGTGACTGTTTTCAGCCCCCGACTCCCTGTTCCTTAAACAGTTGCGCCACGCCACCCGCCACCCGTAACTGCCCTCTCTCCAGTCTCTCCTGTTAATCTTCCTGACACAGCTCTGTCGGCAGCTCTGTCGTCGTCTGCCTGAAGACGCCAAAGCAGGGGATAACGGTGCTCAGTAACTCCTAGTTGCTTATAGAATGAAGTCAGATTCTGTATAGGATGTTTGAGACCCTCCATAGTTTGATTCTTTAACCATATCTTTTCCTGTTTGTACTCTTATTTAAACCAGTTTGGTGCCTCTGACGATGCTGACCCTCCTGTCACCCAAATGCTTTTCATTTTTCACAACAAACCGAAGTGCTGTTTTTTATGACGCCTCTGTGTTGATACATGTTTTTTTCTCCCAAAAACCATGTTTCACAAGTTTATAGTTTCACACATTTACTGTCTCACAGAGCTAACGCTTAATGTTTGAACACAGTGTTTTCTTCAAATTGTATAAAATCAATTTATACAATTAATTAAGTATCAATTTAAGTATCAATTAATTTATACAATTAATTAAGTATCAATTTACTTGCTCAATGTTATTGTTGGTGTCCCAGTCCTAAAATACTAAACATATAATGAAATCTCTAAGCGTTTTCATTGCAATTTTTTAAAGGAAAATAAGGTTTTTATTTAAAATAATTTTTTTCATTTTTTTATACAGTTTTTAAAAGTTACTTTCCATTTACGGTTATTACTAAATATTGGCTCTATTGACCATGTTGTACAACACATTCTGAGCCTACCTTACCTAACAGTTTGTGCTTCCCACTCCCTACCCCTGTATTGCACCCTCTTTCATTATGCTTATAAATCAGAAGCATCAAGAACCTTGACGATATGAAAGTAGCTGACAGAAGGCAGGAGATAGTGTACAAGTGTATTGGTTTCTTTTTACCGTACTTAGTGGAATCAGTAGATACTGTCTTAAATTACAAACAACACATTTTGAAATTAAGAAATAGTCTTTAGGGCATTCCCTGGTGGTTCAACACTTAGGACTTGGTGCTTTCACTCCTGTGACCCGGGTTCCATCCCTGGTTCGGAAACTAAGATCTCACAAGCTGTGTAGCATGCCCTCCCCAGAAAGATAGTCTTTAAATTTGTGAAGATAACTAGCCATTACGAGAATTTTTAAATTAGTAATATTACAAAAAAGTAGTTGTGATTAGTGGACAAAACATGGAAAGGAGGAGTACAGATAGATACCTTACCTAGACACCATCCAAGATTGACAGAAAAAGCAGCAGAGGGGTAAGGATACTATCAGCATTTCTATACTAGCCATGAGGTAAGCCAGAAACAGAACCTGCAGCTTCTTGCTGGGAGTGGGAATGTAGGTGACTGGGTGGAGGAATGAATTTTATTTTACCAGATTGAATATGTTACTTTTATCATTAAAACCTGTTTGCTTTAGATTCCAGAGTACATTAATAACTTCCATGGAAATAATGCTGCTTAAGGTTGAAAGTAAGGCTTAAACACGCACTCAAGTAGTCTGTGGCTGGTTATTGACAAATGTTTTAATCTTTCTTGTGGAAAGACATGTTATTCTTTGGTGACAGGAATGTACAGCCTTCAGAAAAACTGCAGCATGCAGGGCGAGTTGAGATCCTTTCCCTACCCTGCATTGTGAGCTTGCCTTTCTTCTTTCTCCCAGTTTTTTCTGCATTTCCTCTCTGATCTCTGTCCTTTTCTCAAAGATGAGTGGGCCATATGACTAGAATGGTGAGTAGATCCTGAGAGCTGTGTTCCCTAGGAACCACAGTCAGGTAACAGTGGTTGGGAATTGTTCATGTACTCTGAGTGGACACGTGAAGTTAGAACGGGCTGGTGAGTAGGGAAAAAATGAGAGGAAATTCTGACAGATTACACAAGACATTTGAAATTCCAGATTTTACTTCACACATCACTAATCCACATCCAGTAATGGAAATTTAGCTGTAAGATCTATTCATAAATCAAGGCAAAATATCTGGCCGAAGCAACTAAAATTGTGCTTTTCCATTTTCCAGAGCTGTGCTTTCATGTGTTTTGATGTCCAAAGACATAGTCCATAACAAGCATAGCACCTAGCTTAGTGTCTGAACTCTACTAGCCTTTTGATAAACTTGCTGAACAAATGAATGCACACATGGTCCAGAAATATTAGAAAATGGATGGGTAGGTTCTTAAAGTACGTTGTATGAAAGTGTGAAAGTGAAGTCGCTCAGTCATGTCCAACTCTGTGCTACCCCATGGACTATACAGTCCGTGGAATTCTCCAGGCCAGAATACTGGAGTGGGTATCCTTTCCCTTCTCCAGGGGATCTTCCCACCCCAGGGATCGAACCTAGGCCTCCTGTGTTGCAGGTGAATTCTCTACCAGCTGAGCCCAGGTCTCCATCATTGCAGGCAAATTCTTTACCAGCTGAGCCAAAAGGGAAGCCCAAGAATACTGGAGTGGGTAGCCTATCCCTTCTCCAGGGGATCTTTCCGACCCAGGAATCGAACCAGGGTCTCCCCATTGCATGTGGATTCTTTACCAGCTGAGCCACAGGGAGAGCTGAATGTTAAAGCCAGAATGGCAAAATTATGGAACAAAATAAACTAGTTAGGTGCATCTTACTGATAGATTGTAATATGACAGCAATAACTTTCTTTGTAGAAACTGTGCTTTTTGTACTTCTTAATACTGAGGGGACCTGAGAGCCCATTGGGCAGATTGAGGTTTAATTAAAATTCGGTTTGGCTCATTTGGATTAATTCCTATAATAGACTTGTTAATGAGGTGTTAAACGATCACCTTGAGAATCCCAGCAACTGTCCAAGGCTAATTTAGAACTGAGAAGGTTTTTTTTACAAAAAGTCTTTCAGGGCCCCCACTGAGGGGGCAGGACTATTAAAACAGTCTTTGATGGGGAGGGAGTGGTCATAAAGAGAATTTCCTGCTTTTGGAGTCGGGGTGCTGACACCCACTGGTTACGTTTAGCAGGCAGGCTTCTCCTTTGGTTGAGCCTGGGTCCTTTCTTTCTGATTCCTGTGCTTTCTGAGACTAGGAGTGCTTGAGTTCCACTTTTTTTTCTTTATTATTACATATCTGCTTTTATGTAATTTGTTACGTTACTATTAGATTCATCTAAGAAAAGTCAAGTTTTCTAGTGAACACAGTTTTATTCTTAGCCACAGTACCATTTAGCAGTATATCTAACACAGAGTTAGATTAGATCCCTTTGCTTGTAACTTACTGCCTAGAACACTGTTAAGAAATGTTTAATTCTTCATTTATCAAACGTTTCTCAAGCATTTACTCTGTACCCTGTGGTGGCTGTGCTGTTGAGGGGTACAGAGTGAACAGTGCATGATCTTTGCCTTTGAAAATGCTCATAGTCTAGTGGTAGGGGTAGGATTCCGAGAAGGACTGGTTTCAGAGCCACAAATGAATTCCTCTTGGTTCAGCTTCCCCCTTTCTTGGTTTTCCTCCTTCCTTCTCCTCCTCCTTCACCAGCCCACCAAAGAAAATCCATAAACTTCCTTAAATCCAGCTAACTATTTGAAGCAAATTCAGATCTTACTGATTTTATATTTCTTACTAATCTTTCTAGCTACGTGGATTTTTCCTATGCGATCCATTACTTTAGAAAAATAACCAGCAATCAAAGAAAGATTTTCCTTCTGTAAAGTAGGCTATTATCTTACAGAAAGTCATTTTTAATTCATGGCTTAAGCCTTCTGAAATTAGCAAGCAGCATAACCACTTTATAGGTAGAGAAATTTGAGCTCACACATAGGACAGGTTTTCTTAATGTCTGAGTAGAATGTGGCTTTCCTGAATTCCATCCACTTCTACTTCTGAAGTTCCTTCAGTGATATTTAACATCTTATTAAAATAGACTACTATTTTGTAACGTATTTTTAATTTTCTTTTTTCTGGTCTGCAAATTAAAAAAAAACCCACTAAGTTTAGTTATAATCACTGCTACAAATGAAAGCCTACTACCTCTTTCGTCCCCATGGATCAGTAACCCCTTTAACCTCTCTGCTTCAGAAATCTATCCTGAATACTCAGGAGCTTCTGTAGCATGGTGTGTCTATTTCTTCTTCCACTCCCATTTCTTTTTTCCAAATCCAAGTACTAATAAAAATTTCTTGCCACACGAGTGGTCTGTCCTTTCAGAGTTTGTTTGAAGCCGGCTATTAAGATGTCCACAGGCAGCAACAGGCTGGAAGCTAATCTCTGAACAAATGTAGACTCCTTCATTTAGTAGAATATTGTTTAATGCACAGCATAAATAAGGAATTTGAGGATATTCCCCTTGGACAGGAAAAGAGCCTTGAACTGTTTTGGAGAAGATGTGGTAAGATGATATAAGGGAACTAAATTTTGTATAAAATAATTTTATTGATTGATTTATTGTTTATTTTTGGCTACGCTGGGTTTCCATTGCTGCATAGGCTTTCTCTAGGAAGCCAGGGCTCCTCTTCTTGAGGTGCACGGGCTTCTTGTGGAGGCTTCTCTGGTTGTGGAGCTTGGGCCTTAGGGTGCGAGGGCTCGGCAGTTGTGGTTCCCAGGCTCTGGAGCACAGGCTCCATAGTTGGGGCACACAGGCTTAGTTGCTCCTTGGCATGTGGGATCTTCCCGGATCGGGGATTGAACCCATGTCCTCTGCACTGGCAGGCTGATTCTTGACCTCTGAGACACCAGGGAAGCCTGGGAACTAAACTCTTAATTAAAGTACTGTGAGTCATATTATTATTATTTTTAAGATTGAAGTAGATGAACTACTTTAGTTTTATTTCATAATAAAATTGATTTAAAATATTTTTCCATGATTTGATTTGTTCAGTTACTGTTTAGCTGAGACAAATGACCATTTCTTCTCATCACTTATAATTTGGCAACTTTATACCCTAGTATACCCTAGTCTCCCCACTCCAGTGTTCTTGCCTGGAGAATTCCGGGGATGGGGGAGCCTGGTGGGCTGCTGTCTATGAGGTCACACAGAGTCGGACACGACTGAAGCGACTTAGCAGCAGCAGCAGCATACCCTAGTCTCTGTTTTCTTTGTTGAAGAAGAAGAATTTTCTCAACCTTAATATGGTTGGAATTGCTTCCCCTCTGCCCCGGGAATGTTTTTGAGGGCTTTGTCCAGGAGACTTTATCTTAGATTTTCATCAACTTTATTGTAGTTTATTGCCACGGGAATACTTAATATGTATAAATAAGTGACAAGATAGATGGGCTCTTCTCAGTTAACAACCAGATATCCTCCTTAAGATTTGAGAGCTTTTTGAAGAGGAATTGATTTTTTTTTAATTGTCACCTGTGGTTTAGGAAAAAATAAATTATCTAAATACTTGTATCTGCCTACCATCTACCTTGACAATGGAATGAGTTTCAGAAGGACCTCATTAAGGTGTATTCTTTTAAGCCCCTGTTTCAGACTTTGTCCGTGGACCACCTGCATCAAAGTTACTTTTAGTATGGTGATTTCTAACCTTGCTCACACACAGTAATAGTAATTAGTAATAATACTTAATACCTAATTATCATGGCCCCTTTGCAGACCTAGTGAATATCTGGGGGTGAGGCTCTTCAAGTTTTTATGTAACAGCATCCCAAATGATTCTAATGTGTGGCACCACTGCTGTAGCGTTTGTTAAAAATGAGGATCTGAGGACATCCCTGGTGGTACAGTGGATAAGAGTCCGCCTGCTAATGTAGGGGACACCAGTCTGATCTCTGGTCTGGGAAGATACCATATGCCACGGAGCAGCTAAGCCTGTGCGCCACAGCTACTGAGCTCTGGTTCTAGAGCCTGCGAGCCACAACTACTGAAATTTGCGTGCCTAGGGCCCTTGTTCTGCAACAAAAAAAGCCACAGCAATGAGAAGCCCGCACTTACTGCAACTAGAGAAAAGCCCACGCAGCAATGAAGACCCAGCACAACCAAAAAATTAATTAAAACAATGAGAGACCATTGAAAAAAACAAGGATTCGAGTCCACTCCACCAGACCATGAGTCTTGGTGGACAAGGCCCTAGACTATGCATTTTAAAGAAAACCTAAGTTAATTATGCAAACTAACTTTCAAGAGATTTGAGAGTTGTCTTTTTCTCTTTTCTTTTTTCTTGAGCTTCTTACATCAGTGAGAACCAAAAGCAGCTCTACTGATTGGTGGTAATTGGGGAAAGGAAAGGAAATTGGAGGACAAGATATTTGATCTGTTTTCTTCTAAAAAGAAAAATAAGGGAAATATTGGCGTGTGGAAAAGGAGTTTGATGTTGATGCTAAGTTGTCTATCTTCACTGTGTTTGAAACTGAATGCATTGATGCTTCCTTCCAAAGAGCTGATGGTCCTTGCTGAATGAATCAACCACAAGGGTTAAATTAGAACTAGTTCAGTTCAGTCGCTCAGTCATGTCCGACTCTTTGCGACCCCATGAATCGCAGCACGCCAGGCCTTCCTGTCCATCACCAACTCCCGGAGTTTACCCAAACCCATGTCCATCGAGTTGGTGATGCCATCCAGCCATCTCATCTTCTGTCGTCCCCTTCTCCTCCTGCCCCCAATCTTTCCCAGCATCAGGGTCTTTTCCAATGAGTCAACTCTTTGCATTGGGTGGCCAAAGTATTGGAGTTTCAGCTTCAACATCAGTCCTTCCATTGAACACCCAGGACTGATCTCCTTTAGGATTGACTGGTTGGATCTCCTTGCAGTCCAAGGGACTCTCAAGTGTCTTCTCTGACACCACAGTTCAAAAGCATCAATTCTGTGGCGCTCAGCTTTCTTCACCGTCCAACTCTCACATCCATACATGACCACTGGAAAAACCATAGCCTTGACTAGATGGACCTTTGTTGGCAAAGTAATGTCTCTGCTTTTAAATATGCTGTCTAGGTTGGCCATAACCTTCCTTCCAAGGAGTAAGCGTCTTTTAATTTCATGGCTGCAGTCACCATCTGCAGTGATTTTGGAGCCCAAAAAATAAAGTCTGACACTGTTTCCCCTGTTTCCCCATCTGTTTCCCGTGGGGGAGGGAAGAGAAACAGTGAAGAGATCGGGGACCTGTGGTCAGGCCTCTACAGGCTGGTTGGAATTTTTTTGTTTTAATGCTACTTATATTTTTATAGCCTATTAATTCAGAATCTCAAATTCTTTTGTACCTAACCTACAAAAGCCTTGTCCACTTTTTCCTGAATGTTCAATACTTGCTTATTGCCTTGCCTTCTGCCTCTGAAACTCTAGTTTAATTCCAGGCCTCGCTTTATTTGCTAACCCCCTTCACCTGCCCATGGGTGCTTGACCACAGTAGTCGTATTTCCTTGTCGCTTCATTTCTGTCTAAAAGTAGCCATGATACATTCCAGTACCAAAGGAGGACAGTAGGACAGTCTTTGGACAAATTAAGCCTTTCTGTCCTAATTATGGGCTGGCACCCTGTAAAACTCAGTTCCTTAATTTCTGAGGCACTTGGCCTCTTTTCTTCCTTTTTTTAGGGCCTTCTGTTTCTGGCTACGCGTTAGTAACCATTCTTTTAAATTCTTGATTATATTGAATCAACAACTTAAAGCCTTGGCCCCACTGCCTGTTGCACATCCTGTGGCAGTCCTCAGGGAATCCTAGTTTTGGGCACTGAAACTGATTAAAGGATTAAACTGCTGCTAGGGATAGGGTGATTAAACCATGCTCGTGAAGGGAATTTACCTATGGTGCTTGGTATTCACGGAGAAGGCAATGGCACCCCACTCCAGTACTCTTGCCTGGAAAATCCCATTGACAGAAGAGCCTGGTAGGCTGCAGTCCATGGGGTTGCGAAGAGTCGGACATGACTGAGCGACTTCACTTTCACTTTTCACTTTCATGCATTGGAGAAGGAAATGGCAACCCACTCCAGTGTTCTTGCCTGGAGAATCCCAGGGACGGGAGAGCCTGGTGGGCTGCTGTCTATGGGGTCGCACAGAGTCGGACACGACTGAAGCGACTTAGCAGCAGCAGCAGCAGGGAGGTGAAGAGCTGAAGGGCTGCTTTAGAACAGCATCCCTAGGCTAGGGAGAGGCAAGCCGTCTGCTTTGACCTTCATTAATCTGACAGTCACCCAGGTTGAGCGCTTCAGTATTTGTCAACAGTCTAGGAAAACAGGGACTGCGTCTAGAGCACGGTAAACTCATTTTGCTTCAGTGTTCCAAAGTTACTGAATTCTTGTTTCCTGAAAGTCCCTTATAAATATCCCTTTTACAAGACTGGTCATTGTATTTATTTTCCTATTCCCTAGGTCTCTTGAGAGCCCATTGGGAAGATTTCCTACTGCCCTTTAACTGGGGCTTAAGTGTTATTAAAATCAGTCTGCCCTGCCTTTTAGCTAATGTTTCTTTTACTTTTGTTTTAGGTAACATTTTTAAATAGTATATTTCATCCTTCTTTCTCTCAGATCATGTGAAAAACATGAACAGATTAATTCAAGTTCCAACATAGTGTGGTTTTAAAAATAGCTTCATTGATGTTTTCCTTCAGGTCCTGTGCTATTCTCTCTTTCACCACTACTGCCTTCTCTAGTCCCTTTTGGTATTTTAAGATATTTTAGATTAGTGATGCTAATTTTTCACCTACATCTCTGCAGGTGTTCATGTAGAAGTTAAAGAACTGATGACCTTAAAGGTCAGTTGACTTGTGTGTTTGCTGGCATACTTTTGTCCCTCTTGCTCTCCTTTCCAGGAGGCCATGAGATGCTGCTTTTCACGAGGCATCTTATCTGGATACTTGTGACAAGTACATCATTTATTGATCTAGAAACTGCTGTGATGAGAGTTGAAAGTGTTGTCTGCTGCCTCTGTGCCCCCGCCCACTTTAGAGCTGATCAAAGAGAGTGATCATTAGTGATTAAGAAAGATGAGTCAAGAAGAGACTGCTTCTTCAGTAAAGAAAAATTCATGACCTGGTTAAGAATGAATCCCTATTCTGCCCAGTTCACATACTATGGTATCATCTAAGTGTGAAAAAACATATATATTTTTATATATATTTATGTAATATATATATATTATAAAGTAGAAGTTCCTCCATGGTTTAACCTTGATAATTATCAATATATTTCTGTTGACATGAAAATCAACTTAAGTATCTATGCATTTATAAGATTCATAAATTAAGCAAAAGTTATCAAAATTTTAACAAGTACAAAATATTTGCTACGACTTGTAGAAAAGGTCCCTCCCCCATTTTTACCTTTACTTATTCAAGTTTTTTTTTAAGCAAATATTTTGTTTATTTTAATGAAGCTGATACAGACAGTGTCCATTTAAAACCACTATCCCAGGCCAAAAAGTAGCAAAAAGAGCAGTGTTCTGTTATAATCATGTCTACGTGAATAACTTTAGCTGCTAATGAAAAGTAGAACTTTTCTGGGATCTTCTAACAAGGTTTTTCTTTCTTCTTAAAATGTTTTCTCTTCAGTGAAGCCACCTTTGGAATTAGTTGTTCTCACCACCTCTGTCACCACGACTCCAAGCTGATACTGCTCTTCTTTTGGTCCTGACCCTCAGATTGTAAAATTAGCTTCAAGCTCAGGAAAGGTCATTTTTCACAGTTCAGTTCTCTGAAAAACTTCCGTCTCCCACTGAAAATTCTAGTACAGGAGTGAAGCGATCATATGCCTAAGAACTGGAAAGTCATTAGAAACACTCATATTAATCGATCATATTTATCACAAGCCTGCAAATACACAGTCCTGGAGAAGGTGGCCTCTTTATGCACCCATGTTTTTTTTAAAACAGAGAGGGTGATATGGCGAGGGCTGAGGTTGGATCATCAGAATTCGGCACAATGAAAGAAGACAATAATGAATCATGGATACAAGAATCCAAATTACAAGGCTTTTTAAAGAGATGGGGTGCCAGTTTTCAATTCTGTTTTGAACACCACATTACAAAAGAGCTATATATTTTTTAATTTTTAAAGGATTAAGGAAAAGAAAAAAACCAAGAATCTAAACTGTTGTAGGACCCTCTTTGTTCCTGACAGACTTTAATCACATCTTCCTCCATTCCCAGTTCTTTTGGAGTGTGATTATCATCAATTTCCTGACCTTCAAAGAGAAACCTGGATGAATTCATGGGAGCTCCCTGTCTTTGACAGTGTGATTCTTTCAGTTTCTTGAAATGTGTTGTCATTTTCACTTGGAAGTGAATCTCACTGCTCTCCTGTCCAGTGACCTTGAGTTTAATATATTCTCCTTCCTTCTTACCTGTCAAATCCTCAGTTGAAGTTTTTGCCTCCTGGTAGGAACTGGTGATGGTGGCTTCCCCAGGGGTCTCCATACAGCAGCAGCCTTGGGTAGGCAGAACTTCACTTCGAGATTTACAAAGTCATGTCTCGGCCCCACAGCATAGCACCAAGACTGGAGGGACTTCGCTACACCTCCTGCTTGTTCAGTTTTTAATTATTTAGCAAGCCCTGCTCTTGTGGGGATATGTAGAGAGCATGGTTACAAGATTTTTTTATTCTAAAATAATTTGCTGCTATATGTAATTTTGAATAATGTCTACCATTCAGTTTTTTTCTGACCATAGAGCCCCTCTTCAGTGACAGGTACTCTATTCCCAGAGACCTAGAGAGCTGCTTGTTTTTGCAGTTGATAAAGGGTAAAAAGTGCTAAAGAATCCT
Source organism: Okapia johnstoni (assembly GCA_024291935.2). Taxonomy (NCBI): domain Eukaryota; kingdom Metazoa; phylum Chordata; class Mammalia; order Artiodactyla; family Giraffidae; genus Okapia; species Okapia johnstoni. Next base: position 13,036,080 of record CM044307.1, read on the forward strand.
CCCGCCAATGCAGGAGACACAAGAGACTCAGGTTTGGTCACTGGGTTGGGAAGATCCCCTGGAGAAGGAAATGGAAACCCACTCCAGTATTCTTGCCTGGGAAATCCCATGGACAGAGATGCCTAGCGGGCTACAGTCCAGCGGTTGCAAAGAGTCAGACATGACTGACTGAGCACATGTGTGTGTGCACACACACACACAAAGGGTAAAACAAGCGCTTGGTCAATTTAATATTTGATGTGGGAAGTGGTTCTTATCTCTTCCTTATAATCAAAACCTTTTAAATGAAGTACAGTAATTATATGGGTTAGTATTCTTTCAAATCCTATGCTTGTGCTTCAAATGGTAGAACTGGGGATTGCAGCTGTTTGTGGAGCGTAGTAGAAAAGAGAGTAGAAGATAAAGTGGCTCTAACAGCAGTTAGAAGCTATTTTTAACTTCTAAGTAAAAGTATGGCCGTTATTCAAGAAAATGTTCTATTAAGGATCATCTAAGTCCCATAGCACCTGGAATAACTTGGTCAAATGAATAGATTGTTGTCTCCTGGAGCGATTCCAAGCTTTCTGAGACATCCATGCCACAGTCATCATCATAAAACATCTGCTGAAATTTTCCTGTGCAGTATTTTTATAGGGAGCGTAGAGGGAAAGAGGAAGAGAAAGAGAAAGAATTGGCTCACATAGTTACAGGGACCGAAAGCCTCCAGATCTACAGCAGGCAAGCTGGAGACCCAGATGATTTAGTCCAAATGCCGTCAGTCTCAAGATCCAGGAAGAGCTGGTGCTTCAGTTCAAGTATGAAGGCAGGAAAAATAATAATGTCCCACCTTAGCAGGCAGGCAGCCTGGCAGGTCTTATTTTGTCCTATTTAGGCTTTCAGCTGATTGATTGTGGCCCACACACACGGTGTAGTCAGCCAACTTAAATGTTACTCTCATTCAAAGCACCTTCACAAACACAAACACAATAAGGTTTGATTAAACATCTGAGGCCCATGGAGCCCAGTCGGAGTGACACATAAAATTAGCCATCACAGTATTCTCAGTTAATTAGTCCACTCTTTTTGAATACTAAAATTTTTTTTTCTCCCTCCCGCCTACTCCCCTCCCCCTCTCCTGAATACTAAAATTTGCCTTTAATGTTTCTCAGCTTCAGTAGAAGTAAATAAGTGAATAAACTCTTGTCTAAGCTTGTCAGCTTTTTCCCTCCTCTATGTTGGGTTTGGCAGTGAAGACCCAACTTTGGATTCTAAACTCTGATTTCCTTGGAATGTTGACAGTTTTACAACATTAAGTTTAGTTACCTTTGTATTTTAGTTTCTGCTCATTAATTGATTTTTAGTTGGTCCCATGCATGTTTATATTTATATCCTCGTCAGTTTGCTAGAAAGTAGATCATCAGTAACAGCCAAGAAGAACAAACTGATTTGGGAACTTTGTTATATGATTCTGATTAATAAAAGTAGGAGACTGACAAGTAAAACTCTGGATGTGGAGTTTATGTTTATTTATACAAATAAGAAGATGTGTTTTCATGTTCTGATTTAAGTTCTGATTTTGGAATTCTTTTTTATATGTTTTATTTTGTTTGAGTCCTCTTGCTGCATAAGTATATGGAATTTGGGGATCAGTCGGTTAAGAATCCAAAATGTAGAATTTTTAATACTACTTTTTTTTTTTTTTGGCTGCATTGCATGGCTTACAGGAGCTTATTAATAGTTCCCCAACAATGGATTGAACCCAGGCCCACAGCAGTGAAAGTGCTGAGTCCTAACCACTGGACTGCCAGGGAAATCCCTTTAATACCACATTTAAATGTATCCTCCTATTCATTCATTCTTATTTTGTTTACTCATTTTCAAAAACTCAAACATATGTCACATAAAATAAACAGGAATAACCAGTGTCAGTTATTTGGCATATAGTCTACATTCTTTTACATGGACATATATATACATATAACTCTTCCCTGGTGGCTCGGTAAAGAGTCTGCCTACAATACAGGAGCCCTGGGTTCTGGGTTGGGAAGATCCCCTGGAGGAGGAAATGGCAACCCAGTCCAATATTCTTGACTGGAAAATCCCATGGCCAGAGGAGCCTGGCAGGCTACAGTCCTTGAGGTCAAAAGAGTCGGACATGACTGAGCAACTTAACACCACATATATACATATATACAAATAGTATACACATATACAAATAATAATTTTATTAGTGTTATTTTTAGCATAGCATATACGTAGCACCAAAAGATTAGAAGAGTTTGACTAGTTTGACCACCTAAAGATCAGTGAACAGAAAGAGTCGTTTAGGGGAGGGAAGAAAACAAGGATATTGATTGCCTTTTTAGCAGTTTGGGTGGACAGTTTCATTCTAAGGTTATTAGAATTTACCCCATAATTTTGGCAAGAACAAAAATCAGATGAGTTCTGCTAGGATACAGATGGTGCTTACGAATAACAACACATAAGGAAGTAAATCCTAAAGGAAATCAGTCCTGAATATTCATTGGAAGGACTGATGCTGAAGCTGAAACTCCAATACTTTGGCCACCTGATGTGAAGAACTGACTCATTTGAAAAGACCCTGATGCTGGGAAGGATTGAGGGCAGGAGGAGAAGGGGACGACAGAGGATGAGATGTCTGGATGGCATCACCGACTTGATGGACATGGGTTTGGGTGGACTCAGGGAGTTGGTGATGGACAGGGAGGCCTGCCGTGCTGCAGTCCATGGGGTTGCAAAGAGTTGGACATGACTGAGCGACTGAACTGAATTGAACTGAAGAAAGTGACACTGTGAGAGGTCTGTCAGTTTGTGAATCCTCCATAAACGGGGGGCTCGAACTAAGCTTAGACAAGTGATAAATATCTTAAAGGTCAGAATCCTGTCATTGTGCCAGTGAAGTGTTCCATTTTGTCCTTTATTTCCTGTGCATGCCTCCATCTGATAACATCACATAGAAAGCTGATTTACTACAATATTAATTCTCTCTGAAGTGTTTTTTCTTCCAGTTTTATTGAGGTATGTAATTAATGTTGAACAAATAGCACTGTAAGTTTAAGGTTTACATAATGATTTGACTTACATACGTTATGAAATGATTACCACAGTAATTTTAGTGAACATCTGTCGTCTCATATAGATACAAAATAAAACATTTTTTCCCTTGTGATGAGCACTGTTAGTATTTACTGTCCTAACATACAGCCATGTTAATTAATCATGTTGTACATTACATTCCCTAGTACGTACTTATTTTATAACTGGAAGTTGGTACCTTTGCGTTTTATCCATTTCTCCCTCTCCCCACCTCCTGCCTCTGGTATGAGTTTGATTGTTTTTGAAGTATAATTGACCTATACTACTGTATTGTACAACATAGTGATTAAGTATTTCTATCATTTAAGGTTATTTCTAAGGTATCATAGACAAACTGAGACTAATTTGTTTGCAGAATAAGTCTGGTTTCAACAGACTTAGCCTGACGATATACATAAATGTAACAAGAATAGCTGTTGTTCGTATGCATGCATGCATGCTAAGTCACTTCAGTTGTGTCCGACTCTGTGCGACCCTATGGACTGCAGCCTTCCAGGCTCCTCTGTCCATGGGATTCTCCAGGCAAGAATACTGGAGTGGGTTGTTCTGCCCTCCAGCTTTGCTGGAACTTTGCATAAGAAATCTCAGATAATTTTGAAAGACCGCCTGGCTCCTCCCTCCCCCACCGGGAGCTGGCGGCGGGGTGAGGGGGTGGGTGGCAGGATGGGGGGTGTGGGAGGATGGGGTGGGGGCTAGGGTAGCGGCGGCCGAGAGGCAGGGGCCGCCATGGACGACAAGGCGTTCACTAAAGACCTGGACCAGTGGGTCAAGCAGCTGAACGAGTGTAAACAGCTCAACGAGAACCAAGTCTGGGCGCTGTGTGAAAAGGCTAAGGGAATTTTAACAAAAGAATCAAATGTGCAAGAGTTCCATTGTCCTGTTACCGTCTGTGGAGATGTGCATGGTCAGTTCCATGATCTTATGGAACTCTTCAGAATCAGTGGGAAGTCACCAGATACAAACTATGTGTTCATGGGTGACTAGGTAGACAGAGGTTATTATTCTGTGGAGATGGTGACTCTTCTTATGGTGTTAAAGGTGCGTTATCCAGAATGCATTACAATACTGAGAGGAAACCACGAAAGCCGACAAATTACCCAAGTATATGGCTTTTATGACAAATGTCTGCGAAAATATGGAAATGCCAATGTTTGGAAATATTTTACAGATCTCTTTGATTATCTGCCACTTACAGCTTTAGTAGATGGACAGATATTCTGCCTCCACGGTGGCCTCTCTCCGTCCATAGATACACTGGATCATATAAGAGCCCTGGATCGTTTACAAGAAGTTCCACATGAGGGCCCAATGTGTGATCTGTTATGGCCAGATCCAGATGATCGTGGTGGGTGGGATATTTCACCACGTGGTGCTGGCTACACATTTGGACAAGATATTTCTGAAATGTTTAACCATGCTAATAATGGTCTGACCCTGGTTTCTCACGCTCACCAACTTGTAATGGAGGGATACAGTTGGTGTCACGATCGGAACGTGGTTACAACTTTCAGTGCACCAAATTACTGTTATCTTTGTGGGAACCAGGCTGCTATCATGGAATTAGATGACACTTTGAAATATTCCTTCCTTCAGTTTGACCCAGCACCTCGTTGTGGAGAGCCTCATGTGACCCGGCACACCCAAGACTACTTCCTGTAAATCCCTCTTAGGAAAACCTGCCTTTGTATGTGGAAGTATATCTGGCTTTTTTATATATATATAAACAAAACAACAAAAAAAGCAACAGTAATCTATGTGTTTATGTAACAAATAGGGATCTGTCTTGGCATTAAACCACATCATGGACCAAAATGTGCCATACTAATGATGAGCATTCAGCACAATTTGAGACTGAAATTAGTTCAACACTATTTTCAAGATTGGTCGGTCTTAACAGTTTGCCTGCTGTCTTTGTAGTAACCATTTTCCTTGGGACTATTCAAGCAAAAAAGGTAACTAACTCCATCTCTTGCACTTACTGGGAAATTTTAGTGAAGAGTGTTTAACTGGTATGGATTAATAGGGTTGGATTTTTAAGAAAAATTCACAAGCTAACTTCCACTTAATTCACTACCATTTATATTATTGAAATGTATAACTGAAAAAAGGATTCTTGGGAGTACGATGTCATAACATTTAAAGAGATTTCACTTCTTTAAAACTAAATTACTGTTTTATGTTGATCTGCATATTTCTGTATATTTGTCATGATAGTGCTTGCATTCTACTTGGTGTACTGAGCAAATAAAGAAAAAAAAAAAAGAAAACTTTTTTTGAAAGGCCTCTTGAAGCCGGGAAGAACAAGCCAAGGGCTTGCTATCAGACTTCACCTGCACTACCTACAGATTTCAGTGAATTTATGTCCTCGTGTGTGTTTGTGTGTGTTACTCACACAGTCGTGTCTGACTGTTTGCAACCCCATGGACTCGGATTGCCAGAGTTGGACACGACTAGAGCCACTTAGCAGGCAGCACACATGAGGGATGACTGACTGCTAATGGGTGCTGGTTTCTTTTGGCGTGTGCTTAGTCACTCAGTCATGCCCGACCCTTTGTGACCCCCATGGACTGTAGCCCACCAGGCTCCTCTGTCCATGGGATTCTCCAGGCAAGAATACTGGAGTTGGTTGTCATTGCCTTCTCCAGGGGATCTTCCTGATCCAGGGATCGAACTCCAGTCTCCTGCACTGCAGGTAGATTCTTTACCATCTGAGCCACCAGGGTGATGAGAATATTCTGAAATTAATTGTTACAATGGTTGTACAACTTCCTCCATATACTAAAAAACAGTGAGTTACATAATAGGTGAGCTATATGTGAATTATATCAATTAAAAAACAAACTTTACCTCTAGGCAGGGATGTTGTGGTAAAATATACATAACATTTTAACCAGTTTTAGTATACAACTCTGTGGCGTTAGGTACATTTTACAGTGTTGTGCAGACATCACCAGTATCATTTCCAGAAACTTTTCATCTTTTTTTTCATCATCCCAAACATCAATGAACTTTTTTAAGGAATAGTTTTATTTATTTATTTATGGCTGCACTGGGTCTTCGTTGCTTTTCTCTCGTTGTGGCGAGCAGGGGCTACTCTTCAGTTGTGGTGCTCGGGCTTCTCACTGCAGTGTCTTTTCTTGTTGCAGAGCATGGGCTCCAGGGCTCGAGAGCTTCAGTAGTTTTGGCTCCCGGGCTCGAGAGCACAGGCTCAGTTGCTCCATGGCATGTGGGGTCTTCCCAGGTCAGGGATCAAACTCCTGCTTTGGCAGGCAGATTCTTTATCACTGAGCCACCAGGGAAGCCCAGCAATTAACTTCTAATATGCCAATCCAAGTTTGGAAGCATTAGTCTTGATCTACTTAATTTTAAACCTTTAGACTCCAAAAATACTTGCTCTCCAAAATTGTTTTGTTTCTCTAAAGTTTTTAGCCTTTTCCGTTTGTTTCCCCTCAAACCTGCTTTTACTTTTGTGTTCCCTATATCAGATAATGGCATCTTTATTCATGAAGTTTTCCAAAGAAGATATCGTTATTATATTCTGTCTCCTTTATTCCATTTATTTAATCACCAGAGCCTGTGGATTATGTCACCTTAATATTGGTATCCTTGAACCTCTCTACTTCTCTGTATCCCCACTGTTTTTGACTTAGATACTTCTCTTTCACCTAGACTTAATAACCAGTCATAGTTAGAGGGATCAGTCAAGTGAAAAATGGTTTAGAAGAATTAACATAAATAAACAATGCTGAAAATATAGGATAGGAGATATCCATGCAGAGTTCCAATAAAATTTTATGACTGATCCGTTAGTTCACATTGGTCTCTCCGGCCTTTCAAGATTCATTTTTTCATTAAATATTTATTTAGCGTCTTCTGTGTGCTTTAACATTTGTAACACTTTAGTCTACTTTCAAAATATATCCTGCATCTGTTTTTTATACCTGTTGCTCTCATGTTAGTCTAATCATTTCTCCAGTTCTCTCTCTGCTTCTGTCTTTGACTCTTCTAAATATTGCATTTAGGGTGATCCTGTTGAAATATGGGAGATCATATCAATCTTAAGAACCCTCCCAGAGGGCTGCTCCTTCCTCCTTCTTTTTTAAATTAGTTAATTTTGGCTGTGCTGGGTATCACTGTGCAGGCTTTTCTCTAGTTGCAGCGAGCAGGGGCTATTCTCTCGTTGTGGTGCGCTGGCCCCTCTTGTTGCAGAGCGCAGGCTTCAGTAGCTGTGGCACATGGGCTCAGTAGTTTCGGCTCCCGGCTCTAAAGCACAGGCTCTGTAGTTGCGGCACACAGGTTTAGTTGTGCTTCCCAGGTACCGCTAGTGGTAAAGAACCCACCTACCAGGGCAGGAGATGTAAGAGACGAGTTTGATCTCTGGGTCAGGAAGATCCCCTGGAGGAGGGCATGGCAACCCACTCCAGTATTCTTACCTAGAGAATCCCATGGACAGAGGAGCCTGGTGGGCTACAGTTCATAGACTCAAAAAGAGCTGGACATGACTGAATCGACTCAGTACCGCACACAGACTTAGTTGTTCCTTGGCATGTGGAATCTTCCCAAACCAAAGATCAAAACCATGTCTCCTGCATTGGCAGGTGGATTCTTTACCACTGAGCCACCAGGGAAGCCCTCTCCTGCTTCTGAAAGTCAGAGTTCTTAACATAAAGACCAGTGAAGCACTTCTTATTTGGCCCTCTGTTGACCTCCTCTGGTCTGACTCTTACCCCCTTGGTCCTTGGCAATGCCAGGTGTGCTTTTGCTTCTGGGCATTGATATTTCATGGAGGCAGCACTTGAGCAGAATGAACATTTGAATTAGAAATTTATGTGTTTTTTTTGGTCTGTCCCCCACTCTGGAATGATAGCTCCGAGCAGGCAGAGGTTTTTGTGTCTTTTGTTCAGTACCATCAACCCAGGTCCTAGAGTAGTGTCTGGCACATAGTGCATGGGTGCTCAGGATAGATTTGTTTAATGTGTGCTTACCTAGCACATAATATATTCTCCTGTTTCTGTGTAGTCTTCACGGTGAGATTTTTGCCTTTGGTATAATGACTATCGCACTACTTTTGTATCTCCTATGTCTCTAGAAAATATATACTGAAATAAATGAAGTCTTTATTATTTAATTACTTTCATGTACAAGATTTGTTTTTTTTTTAAATAGTTTTATATCTTAAAATTAGGCTGCCCTGAGGGTTAAAAATGTTAATAGTCCCAAAATTCAGCCTCTTTAATGTTTGTTTTTAAGTTTCTCTAAGAAATCCTTAACCCACTCCAGTATTCTTGCCTGGAGAATCCCCATGGACAGAGGAGTCTAGCGGGCTACAGTCCATGGGGCTATAGGCCATGGGGTCACAAAGAGTCAGATACAACTGAGCGACTAAGCTCACACATACACAACTACTATATATGCAGATTTTTTTTTAACTCACTTGATAGATTTACCAATATGAATCGGTCATCTTTCTCAAATACGAGTGCTTTTGTTTCAGTTGACAATATTGAATTTGATGAAAGAGTTAATCATTTATATGGAGTAAATAATAAGATACAGGACAGATTTACATGTTCTTTGGATTTTTATAGATGTGCATATTTATTTTTGTAAAATTAAGTAGCATTTATAATAGGGATTCAAAATTCAGTTAGTTTCCACTGGGCTCCCCCAAATTTCAGAGACTACAGAATAATTCTTAATACTGTGGTCTCAAATCTAAGTGTTCACTTGCCAGTCCACTTCCCCTTTCTTGGAAGAAGTAAAAGTTATTTTTGAAACTCTGATTTCCTGATTAAGTGGAGTCAAGAATCCCAGCAGTTCTCCCTATTAAAGGAGAAGCCCTCACATATAAGGATGTCCCGGGACGGAGGTTTATTTAGTTCAGGAACATTTTAGGCCCTGGTACTAATCCAGCCTTCCTTGAGCTGTCTGTCTGCATATATTTTCTCTGCTCAACTTTGTGTGTGTGTGTGTATGTGCTCAGTCGTGTCCAGCTCTTTGCAACTCCATGGACTAGAGCCCACCAGGTTCCTCCATCCATGGAATTTTCTAGGCAAGAATACTGGAGTGGATAGCCATTTCCTTCTCCACTGCTCAACTTTACCCGCTTTTAAAACGTAAGTCAGATCCTCTGCTTTCCAAAGACCCATTGTCTAATTCAGCAAAAATGTTGGTCCTAAGAAGTTATCTTGCCACTATTAGCGAATTGGGTGTTCATGATTTCCAATTCCAGTCTTCCTAGAAACACAATTTCAGGAGAACCTTTTTTGAACATTGATACTAGGCTGACCCAAAGACTTTTAAATGTTTTTAACCCTGAATTGCCATTTTTGGTGATTATGAAGCATTTGTTCATGCTTTTGTATTACAGCCATGTCACTTTAATTTTTTCTTTGCTGAAGAGTTCTGACTCCATTGTACCCTAATAATTTTAATTATTCTGTCCCATAGCTGTCCTAAAAAGCAGTCTTCTAGTAAGACAGTCTGAACCAGATTTGTAATACTTTGTGCCAGCCTTTTATCAACCTCTCCCTATTGACAGAGTAATAATGAGAAAAACTAATACTAAAACACCTAAAGAGAAAAATGACTGTGGGAATGAAAGTAGATGCACAGTATACATCAAAGTGATTTAGTTGTACATAGTGTTAGTGTTTCAAGTGTACAAGCTTATAAGTTTAATTAGGTCTCAATTGTTTATTTTTTATTTTCATTACTCTAGGAGATGGATCCAAAAAGATGCTGCTGTGATTTATGTCAAAGAATGTTCTGTTTATGTTTTCCTCCAAGAGTTTTATAGTATCCAGGCTTACATTTAGATCTTTAACCCATTTTGAGTTTATTTTTGTGTATGGTGTTAAAAAATGTTCTAATTGCCTTTACATGTAGCTGTTCAGTTTTCTCAGCACCACTTATTGAAGAGATTGTCTTTTCTCCATTCTGTATTCTTGCCTCCTTTGTTATAGATCAATTGACCATAGGTGTGTGGCTTTACTTCTGGTCTTTCCATCGTGTTCCATTGATTGATGTTTGTGCCAATACCATACTCTTGATTACTGTAGCTTTATAGTATAGTTTGAGGTCAAGGAGCCTGATTCCTCCAGGCCCATTTTTGTTTTTCAGGATTGGTTTAGCTGTTCAGGGGTCTTTTATGTCTCCACACAAATTGTAAGATTTGTTTGTTCTATATCTGCAAAAAAAAAATGCCGTTTGGTAGTTTGATAGGGATTGCATTGAATCTGTAGACTTCCTACGTAATTTAGTCATTTTGACAATATTGATTTTTTCCAATCCAAGAACATGGTATATCTTTTCATCTGTGTCATTGATTTCTTTCATTAGTGTCTTGGAGTACAGGTCTTCTGCCTCCTTAGATAGGTTTATTCCCAGGTGTTTTGTTCCTAATATTTCCTTTCAGTCAGTCCTGTTAATATAGAAACCTGAGTGGATCAGCGAGTGGTTAAAAATATAGTCTGAAACCAGAAGAATCAGTTCAAATCCTGGTTCTCCCACCTGATTCACATAACCTCTCTAGATGTTCCTTTAGTTTTTTCAGCTGCAAAATAAAAAGTTGTTTCTAAAAGGGAGAGGTGAGAAAGCCTTTTTTTCTCTCAGAAGTTACTGGTGTGGTATATGAAAGATGCTGTGGTTTAAGTGTTGAGCATAAAAGGAATTACAATCTGTCCAAAATGGATAGCTGTGTTGTCTTTAAAATCAGTATCACCTCATAAGAGATAACCACTTCCCTAATATGTATAACTGCAAAAGTTCACTGATTTGTAAGTAACTTGGCTGCTTTTCCTATTATCTTTGAAATTATTAGGTTGAATCAGAAGAAATTGCCTTTTTAAGGTCAGAAATAGTCAAATATTGGCATCTTCTTGGTTCAGCCTAGTAGTTTTTGTTGGATAAACAGACCACTTAATTTCTGGGTTTCTGTGACTGCCATTTCTGATGTAGTTCACTTCTTTCTCCAGCGCTGGTCTTGATTCTTCCCCTCAGTCTTTAGTCTCTACTCACCACTGATGATTGCTGTTTGCTGTTGCAGATGAGTTTATTGGAAGAACTCCTCTCTGCTTGTCTCATCCTTGCCCTCCCTCACCCATTCATCCCTGTCCCATTCATTTGCTAGGAAGTGCCATTTAGAAAGGAAACTACAGATGCGTGTGTGCGTGTGTGCCCAGTGGCTTAAGTCGTGTCCGACTCTTTGCAGCCCTATGGACTCTGGCCCGCCAGGCTCCTCTATCCATGGGATTCTTCAGGCAAGAATACAGGAGTGGGTTGCCCTGCCCTCCTCCAGGGGATCTTCCCGACCAAGGGATCAAACCCGCATCTCCTGTATTGCAGGCAGATTCCTTACTGCTGAGCCACCGAGGAAGCCCAAAATAAAGATATTGTTACCCAATAAAGGGATAAACACTTCAGAGTTTGAAACAGACATAATTTCTGGCTGTGGCAAAAGCACTGAACTGGAATCAGAAAGCCTTGATCTTCCTCCTACTGAATGAAAGGCCTTGGAGAAAGTAGTTTAACATGTATGGGCCTATTTTGTTGTGTATAAAGTATAAATACAGTTGACCTGTGTGCAGTGCAGATATGAACTGCCTGGATCCACTTACATGTGGATATTTTTCAACAATAAATATTACAGTACTACATGGTCCCTAGTTGGTTGAATCTGTGGATTCAGAGACACCTCCAGCTACTGAGTCTTGACTATAAATTATATGCGGATTAATTCATGTCTTATTAACGGTCAACTGTAGTACATATTTTTACCATATCCTCCTAAAGTAAGTTAGAATCAAATGAAATTGAGCTATTATTTGCTAACTATAGTAATTCTTTCCTTATTTGGGCATGACTAAGATGCTTAAATATATATTTAGGAGGTAATTTTTTATTGAAGTATAGTTGATTAACATTGTTTTAGCTTCAGATTATAGCATGGTGATTCATTATTTTTGCAGATTATATTCCATTATAAGTTATTACAAGATAATGAGTATAATTTTCTGTTGTTGTTCAGTCCCTCAGTTATGTCCAACTCTTTGCAACTGCATAGACTGCAGCACACCAGACTTCCCTGTCCTTCACTGTTTCCTGAAGTTTGCTCAAACTCGTGTCCATTGAGTCAATGATGCCATCCAACCATCTATCTCATCCTCTGTCATCCACTTCTCCTGCCTTCAATCTTTCCCAGCATCAGGGTCTTTTCCAATGAGTCGGCTCTTCGCATCAGGTGGCCAAAGTATTGGAACTTCAGCTTCAGCATCATTCCTTCCGATAAATATTCTGGGTTGATTTCCTTTAGGATTGACTGGTTTGATCTCCTTGCTGTCCATGGGACTCTCAAGTCTTCTCTAGCACCACAGTTCAAAAGCATCAGTTCTTTGGCACTCAGCCTTCTCTATGGTCCAACTCTCACGTCCATACACGACTACTGGAAAAACTAGAGCTTTGACTATACGGAGCTTTGTCTGCAAAGTGATGTCTGCTTTTTAATACACTGTCAAGATTTGTCCTAGCTTTTCTTCCAAAGAGAAGTGTCTTTTAATACAGCAAATTCTCTTGTCTCTTTTATATGTAGTAGTTTATGTCTGTTAATCCCATAGTTTTCATTTGTTCCTCTCCCCTTTGGTAACTGTTAGTTTGTTTTCTGAGTCTGTGAGTCTGTTACCATTTTGTAAATAAGTTCATTTATATCATTTTTTTTAGATTCTACATGTAAATGATGTAATATGATGTTTGTCTTTCTCTGGCTTACTTCACTTAGTATGATAATCTCTAGGTCTATCCATGTTGCTGCAGATGGCATTGTTTCTTTTTTTTATAACTGAGTCATATTCCATTGTGAGTGAGTATATGTGTGTGTGTGTATCTCACATCTTCATCCATTCATTTCTCAATGGACTATTATGGTACTTCCATGTCTTGGCTGTTGTAAATAGTGCTGCTATGAATATTGGAGTGCATATCTTTTCAAATTAGACTTTTCATTTTTTCCAGATATATGCCCATATAAGTGATATCACGTAATATTTGTGTTTTTCTGACTTGTTTCACTAAGCATAATATTCTCTAGGTCCATCCCTGTTACCGCAAATGGCATTATTTCATTCTTTTTGTGACTGAGTGATATTCCATTGTGTGGGTACATATATATATATTCCACATCACCTTAATTCAGTCGTCTGTGGATGGACACTTGTGTTGCTTCTGTGTCTTGGCTGTTGTAAATAGTGCTGATACGAACATTGGGTGCATATATCATCTCGAGTTAGTCTCCTTTTCTTTCAGATTCCCAGGAGTGGAATAGGCGGATGATATGGTAGTTACATATTTATTTTTTTAAGGAACCTCCATACTTTCCCTAGTAGCTGTGTCACTTTACGTTCCCACCAGCAGTGTACAGGGGTTCCCTTTTATCCGTATCCTCTATTTAGGAGAGAATTCTTTTAAATCTGAACTTTATAACTGCCAAAATGAAAGTTGGTAATCTCAACTCTGATGTTCAATTAACGTGTAAATAGGTGAGCAAATTGTGGTGTATCTTTGGTAAGGAATACTATTCTGCAGTAATAAGGATATGTAAGTTGGCAATTTTAACTGCCTGTTGCCAGTATCTTCCAGTTATGCATGTGAGTGTTATTTTAGATGTATTTTCTTCTGGGACTCTTCTTGTCAGGGAACAGATGACAGTGAATGGTGAAACTGAACTGTCTACTCCTTTGATTACAGAAAACGTGCTTAGAATGATATAGCAATAAGTGAAAGTGGTGAGGTCTAAATCTCTTGGCATTTCTTCTTTTCCTTGATAATTTTTCTAACAGAAGGTAATTTGTGGTAAGAAAAAGGTATGAAGTTGTAAAATAATACAGGAAAAATTAATGTATACGGAACTTAGCAAATGTGTCAGTTTCTTTAAAAGTCTTTAATAAGGTATCATTTATATACAGTAAAATTCACCAATGTGTAATTCCATGAGTTTTAACAAATGTATGCGGTCATGTAACCATACCATAAAGTACAGAATATTTTCATCACCCCTGGAAAGACCCCTCATGCCCCTCTTCTGTCAATCATCTCTCCATTCCCTGGCAACCACTAATCTGTTCTGTCACTATAATTATGTCTTTTTAAGAATTTCCTATAATTGAATTCAAAAGAGTGTAATCTTTTGTGTCTAGCTTATTTCATTTAACGTAATACTGTGCGACTCATCATCATTTTTGTATGTGTCAGTTATTTTTATCTCTCTTCATCATGTTTCCTCTTTTTCTGAATGGATGGAGCATATTTATAATAGCATTTTTCATCCTTGTCTGCTAATACTCTGTCATTTCTGGTCTGTTTCTCTTGATAGACCTTTCTCCTAGTTGCTGGGTCATATTGTCCTGTTTCTTTGAGTGCCTAGATTCTTTTATCATGACACTGTGAATTTCACATTATTAGGGACTGCATTTTGTTGTATTCATTTAGATAATAATGTTGGACTTTGTTCTTGGAATCAATTGGATCCTCTCAGGACTTGCTTTTAAGAAGTGTTTGGGTGGGCCAGAGCAGCTTTTAGTCTAGGGCTAATTTAGCTCCACTACCGGTGCGATTCTGAGGTCTTGCTGTTTTGGTTGGTGAAAATAGAAGTTATTCCCAGCTCCGTATGAGTGCTGGGAATTGCTTAGTCCGCTGCTTTCTGGTGGATCTCCCCGGCCTCTCATGGTTTCTTCTCCTACGCGTGCAGGTCAGCCCTTTGCCAAAGGCTCTTCTGCAGGCCCCAAACTCTTGGTGCACTTTCCTCCTCTCCTTTTGTGATGCCCAGTTCTAGCCACCTTAGCCTCCCCAACTTCAAAACATGATGTCTTCAGTGAACAAGACTAGGCCCCCACTTCCGGAGCAGCCTGGGAGCTGTCTCTAGGCGGTATAGAGGCAATTGCAAGCCTCACTTCTGGTTTCCTTTCTCTCCAGCAGCACAGTTGTGCACGGCCTGTGGCCCAGTGTCTGAAAACCATTCTTTAATATACCCTGTCCAGCATTCTGTTGTTTACAAGCAGTTCAGTAAATCCAGTTCCTGGTACTCTTACCACAGCTGGAGCTGGAATTCTCTTATTCTAAATGTAGAGTAAGCATGCGTTGGTGTTTCTCGGGGGAAAATTATAGTATGTCACTCATCATGTATGTCATAACTTGAGTGATGTTCTTCAGTGTTCACACTAAACTAATCTACGCTTGTGTTTGCTTCTCTGGTCAACTTAAAATTATTTACATAAAGAGTATTAATTTGGGGTTATTTGTAGCAAATTTATCTAGAGTAGTCTCCCATCATTGATGGATATGTTAATGTTTTGAGTCTAAGAACATTTGTTAATCATCTGTATTTCCAGCTGATCAATTTATCTTTGACCTGTATGATTATATTTTTTAAAATATGAATTTGCTGGATTTCTCATATATGTGAAAAAATGACCACAACCTTCCTTGTTTGTGAGTAGATTTTGAAAACTATTGAACAGTTCTTAGCCCTTTACAAGCTGATCTTTTGAGCTTGTGTCTTGCTCTCTGTAACAGAATGATTTTTTTGGGACATGTGTTTGTCGATCCATGTCCCATAAAGTCAAAACCAGGCCAAATATTTAATCCGTTTCCAGTTAGAGAAATGTCCTAATCCTTTTGTGTTCTAAGAAAGATGAACAAAGTAGGGTTAAAAATATGACTTTTACATTACATGGATATGCTGCTGCTGTTTGGTAGGAGTTTAGGAAAATGGTAATATAAGCTCGAACTCAAGAAGAAAATAGGGGACTCTGAATGGCGCTCTCTGGTCTTACGTGTAGAATTATTTGCAGCATGGATTTTGGAATGAGTGCTGAATTGAGAGACCTTGATTCTAGTCAGCCGTGCCACTCATTATTATATGACTGTAGGCCAGTCACAGCCTTGTGAGTCTCCTAACATAAATATATGTATTTACACATTATATATTGTACCAATATTTATATAAATGAAAATGATAATAAGTATCTTACCTGCTGTAAAGGGTGGCAGGGTGTTAAATGAGGTGGCATCAGTGAAAATGTTTGAGGATGCTAGTGTGCCATGGAAATACTACTCATTAAACTTTATTTTGTACATTACTATGAAATCTACACTCAGCACTTACCATGACAGAATTTACCAAAGCAAGATATATTTGTGTCTTTTTATATTCCATATACGGTTTACTGTGCAAAAATATTTTATGTTGGAAAGGAAGAAACAAAACGTAGAATTGATTGATAGACTAGAGATAGAAGAAGTTGCTGTCTTTTTCTGCTTCTCTTTTTTCTTAGTATCATTGTGTTTCCCTCCCCATGATTTTCCAGGCAAAGAATGTATACAGCAGTTAGCCGAAAACGTCAGGTATTTCAGGAGACGTCTGAAAAGCATGGGCTTCATCATCTATGGAAATGAAGATTCTCCAGTGGTGCCTCTCATGCTCTACATGCCAGCCAAAATTGGGTACCCTTTATTTTTTTTTAATTTATTTATTTATTTTGTCTGTGTGCGTGGGCTCTCTCTAGTGGCAGCAAGCGGGAACTACTCTCTGGTTGCGGTCCACGGGCTTTTCACCACAGTGTCTCCTCTTGTTGCGGAGCAAGGACTCTGGAGTATGCAGACTTCAGTAGTTGGGGCACATGGGCTCTGTGGTTTTGGCTTGCAGGCACCAGAGCTCAGGCTCTGTAGTTGGGTTGCATGGGCTTACTTGCTCCGCTGCATGTGGGATCTTCCTGGACCAGGGATCGAACCCATGTCCCCTGTATTGGCAGGTGGATTCTTAACCATTCATTGTACCACCAGGGAAGTCTTCAAAATTGGGTACCTTTTTGCAGATGACAGATCAGCCTCTTATTAGACTTAAGATCTCCCATGATGTGAGACCAGGGTTATATATTCTGTTAGGTAAAATTGCCTTGGTCACATTATGTTAACCTTCATTTGCTGGATGTGCCATAGAGTAAACAGTGGATTCCAGTTTGTAAAATGCATTAACTTGTTAGTCTTTCATTAAACAAACATTTGAGTTTAATGCACTCTTCTAGGGGGTTAAGATAGATTAGTTAACCACAGAAATAAAAATCCCTGTCTTTGTGGAGTTTATGCTCTACTGGGGGACAAGTCAGACAAACGGAATAAATAAGGAAATTTGTAATGTGTATGTTAGAAGGTTGTAAGTGCCATGGGAAAAAACAGAGTAGGATAGGGGGTGAGAGAGTGCCTTGTGGGTGGGCAGATTACAGAATTAAATGGGATGGTCACCCTGGGTGAGCCTCAGTGGGAAGGGAAGATGATACACGAGCTGGAACTCATAGCTGAGCAAGTCAGCCACTTGGAGAATGAAGCTTCTGTGCAAAGGCCATAATACAGTGACATAGCCAGTGGAAGACTAGCAGGAGGTGAGTGGGGCTGAAGTGCAGTGCCCGAGGGGGAGCAGTGAGCCATGGGTCAGCCGTGTAATTGCACAGTTAGCAGATGTGCATAGTGCACCAGCCTCTTTGGCTTTGCAAGGCATATATAGTGGAAATCTTTGCCCTGAAATAGCTTTCAGTGTATTTGAGAAGCACAGATGTATAACAAAACGAAAATATATTTGAAAAGCCAATATGAAGTGGATAAAGGAGTCATCTGCTTAGTCAGTAAAAAAGGCACATCTTTTCAGAGTTGTGAGTTTGACTGGGTCTTAAATATAAATTTGAATACGGATCATTTCTCAGGTTTAAGTGAACTCATCAGAGGAGCAAATTTTTTATTCACCTTTGAATATCCAGTGCCCACCGTAGCTCCTGGCACTCAGCAAATGTTTATTAAAGTGAATTCTTACAGGCGGGGAAATTAAATCAGGGAACCTGGGAGTATGGTGGTCTGGGTGGTCATCTGAAGACTGGGGATGAACTGGCCTCACACACACCTAAGGAAACCCTGAATGCCAGTGGCAGCTCAACACCTAAATCGATCCAGAAAATGCGTGGTCTGGAAGGCTAATGCTTGGTCTTTCTACCAGCAGGAAAACGTCCATGTTACAGCAGATCCTCTACATCCTTAATCTTAAAAAATTTTTTATACTGCCAAGCCTAACATTTCAAGGACCAGGCTTAAACTCAAGTTCATTTTGAAACCTCTGAGCCACTGTTACATATCAGTGACACCTTAAAGCTACAACTGCAAATTACTTTAGACAAGCCTTATTAAAAATTGGTCTCTGCCAACACTTATCCTTTCACCTTTCTAAAGGAAACCGTTTGGGAGAAGACCACTTTAGGATTGAATAGAGTCTTTGTAAACTGTCAGTTTTAACTTTCACAAAAGTTAGAAGAAATTCCTAATAGAAATCTCTAGTGCCTTTAAGAGTTTAAATCACTCAGGATGGCAAGACCTTTGTGCTGTGTGCTTTATTCTTCCTGGTTTCTTGTTTTCCCTTTGCAGCGCCTTTGGACGGGAGATGCTGAAGCGAAATATTGGTGTAGTTGTGGTAGGATTTCCTGCTACCCCAATCATTGAGTCCAGAGCCAGATTTTGCCTGTCTGCAGCTCATACCAGAGAAATGCTTGATACTGTAAGTAGACACTTTCACTTTGATATAAATATACCTTACACTAAGAAGGCCTATGTATCAGGTGAAATCAATCATCTGTTGGTCCTCATGGTCATTGAGCACCTGAGATGGTTACTGATAGAGGAGGGAGCACACAGTGCTGCTTAATACATGGCTGTTAACAAAAAATTGCAAAACTGTTAGCATCAGCCACCGGATCCTGTGTGATCGGGCCTCTTGGGAAATTTCTGGCTTCATCTTGTTCCACTCTCTTCCTCATTTATAGTCTCTACAACTCTTTATTCTCTTTCTGTTCTAGCTTTCTCTTATAAGCTTTCTCACATGTTGTTCTGTCTGTGGCAGTTTCTCTCTTGACCCTTCTCTCCCCTTTGTCTGCCTGACTTACTCATTTGTCACATCTTCACGTAGACTTGCTCAAGGGTTTTCCCAAACCCCCTTGCTAGATGTTTCTGGAAATCCTAAGACTCTCACCTAGAAAATTCTTTATACCTGTAGTTATTTAATGGCAGTCTTTTCCATGAGATAAGTCTTAAGGAGAAACTAAATCTGTTTTTTTTCATTCTGTGTGCCAAGCATATAATAGGAACTCATAATTATTACTGACTATAAAAATTTATGGTCTCTTAATATGTTCTCATCTCTTGGTATTTCCTTAATATACTATTACCTCACATGTAAGACTTCAGACTTTTTAAAGCATTAAGGAGTTCTGTGTTGGGTGCGTTCAGCTCAGTTCAGTTTAGTTCAGTTGCTCAGTCGTGTCCGACTCTCTGTGACCCCATGGACTGCAGCACGCTAGGCCTCCTTGTCCATCAGCAACTCCCGGAGTTTACTCAAACTCATGTCCATTGAGTCGGTGATGCCATCCAGCCATCTCATCCTCTGTCGTCCCCTTCTCCTCCCGCCTTCAGTCTTTCCCAGCATCAGGGTCTTTTCAAATGAGTCAGCTCTTTGCATCAGGTGGCCAAAATCAAAGCATATATATTTAGAATTGTTACATCTTCTTCTTTGATTCATCCTTTGATTGTTATAGTATCTTTCTTTGTCTCTTTTAACAATCTTTATTTTAAACTCTATTTTGTCTGATAGGAGTATTGCTTCAGCTTTCTTTTGAATTCCATTTGCATGGATACCTTTTTCTGTCCCCTCACTTCCAGTCTGTATGTATTCCTAGATCTGAAGTGGGTCTCTTAAAGGCAGCATGTATATGGGTTTGTTTTTGTATCCATTTAGCCAGTCTGTCTTTTGGTTGAAGCATTTAATCCATTTACGTTTAAGGTGATTACCTGTATGTATGTTTTTATTGTCATTTTGTTAACTGTATGTTTGTCTTTACCAGTGAACTTTCCCACTTGTAATTTTCTTGTTTCTAATTGTGGCCTTTTCTTTTCAGCCTCCTTTAGCGATTGTTGTAAAGCTGGTTTAGTGGTGCTGAATTCTCTCATCCTTTGCTTGTTTGTGAAGCTTTTGATTTCTCCATCAAATCTGAATGAGAGCCTAGCTGGGTAGAGTATTCTTGGTTGTAAGATTTTTGCTCTCATCACTTTAAATATATCGTGCCTTTCCCTTCTGACCTGCATAGTTTCTGTTTAAACAATCAACTGATAACCTTATGCGGATTCCCTTGTATGTTGTTGCTTTCCCTTTGCTGCTTTTAATATTTCATTTTTGTCTTTAATTTTTGTTTGTTTGATTAATATGTGTCTTGCTGTGTTCCTCCTTGGGTTTATGCTGTATGGGACTCTGCACTTCCTGGACTTGGGTGGCTGTTTCCTTTCCTATGTTAGGGAAGTTTCTGCTATTATCTGCCTATATTTTCTTAGGCCTTTTCTCTCTCTCTCTTCTCCTTCTGGGACTCCTATCATGTGAATGTTGGTGTGTTTAATGTTCTCCTAAAGGTCTCTAAAACTGTCCTCATTTCTTTTAACTCTTTTTTCCTTATTTTGTTCAACTCCAGTGATTTCCACCATTTTATCTTCAAGTCACTTATCTGTTCTTCTTACTCATTTATTCGGTGGATTCCTTCTAGTAGAATCACTGATAACAAAAATATTCCTTCTATTTTTAATTTCAGTTATTGTGCTGTTGAACTCTGTTGTTTACATTTTCTGACTCTTTTTTGTATATTTCTTGTACCTTCTTGGTCTGTGCCTCCGTATTTTTTTTTCCCCTGAGATCTTGGATCATCTTTATTATCATTCCCGTGAATACTTTTTCAGGTAGATTTTCTATCTCCACTTCACTGATTTGTCTTCTGGGGTTTTATCTTGATCCTTTGTCTGGAACATATTCCTCTGCTGTCTCATTTTATCTAACTTTCTGTGTTTGCAGACTCCATTATGCAGGCTGCAGGGTTGAAGCTCCTTGTCCTTCTGGTATCTGGCCCCTGGTGGGTGAGGCTGGTCTAGAGGCTTGTGCAGGCTTCCTGGTGGGAGGGATTGGTGCCTGCCCACTGGTGGGTGGAGCTGGATCTTGTCCCTCTAGTGGGTAGGGCCATATCAGGGGGAGTGTTTAGAGGCAGCTGTGGGCTCAGGAAGTCTTTAGGCAGCCTTTCTGGTGATGAGTGGGCCTGTGTTCCCGCTGTGTTGGTTGTTTGTTTGGGCTGCGGCATCCAAGCACTGGGTGCCTACAGGCTGTTAGGTGGGGCCGGGTCTTGGTGTCAAAGTAGCAGTCTCCAAAGAGCTCACTCCAATGAGTACTCCCCAATACCTCTACCACCAGTGTGAGCCACAGCCACCCCTGCCTTCCCTTGGGGACCCTTTCAAGACCAGAATGTAGGTCTGGCCCAGGGTTCTATGAAGTCACAGCTTTTTCCCAGGGTCCTGGTGCACACAAGATGTTGTGTGCATCTTCCACAATGCAGTTTCTGTTTCCCCCAGTCCTGTGGAAAACTGTAATCAAGCCCCACTGGCCTTCAAAGTCAAATGCTGCTCCTCCCATTGCCAGATCACACCCGCCTCCAAGCTGGGATGCCTGACATGGGGCTCAGAACTCTCCTTCCTATAGGAGAAACTCTGCAATGTAATTATTTTCCAGTCTGTGGGTTGCCCACCCAGTGGGTATGAGATTTGATTATATTGCGAATGTGCCCTTCCTATCATCTTGTTGTGGCTCCTTCTTTGTCTTTGGATGTAGAATATCTTTTATGGTAGGTTCCAGTCTTTCTTGTCAGTGGTTGTTCAGCAGGTGGTTGTGATTTAGAGAGAGGGTGAACTCAAGTCCTTCTACTCCACTGTCTTGTCTCCAGCCTATTTAAGATTCAGACTTCTAAAAAAAGAAAAGGATTTCAGACTTTAAATAAATACTACCTTCTGAGAGTTTATAGAGCTCTAGAACATGATATTTGCATAAAATTAGTTGATAAAAAAATTAGGTAATAGAAATATCAGAATATTAATTCATTGGAGAGCTACTAATCTTAAAGAATATTATGAATGCATGTTTTCAAAAGCTTGATTTTTAAAAACAGCTTAATTGACATTTTAATTTTCTTAACTGCTAAAGATTTTGATTATTTGTCCCTACTTCTTCATAGCAAATCTACATATATGATATGTTCTTAATCATCTGACACTGAAATTGGATTCAGTTTATTGATATTGTATCTTTGTTTTTCTTCTTCTTTATTTTTATTATACCTTTTGAGATTTTTCCGATAGATTTTCCCTTTACTCAAAAATCTTACTGATGAATTTCTTCTTTGATTATTTTTTAACCCAATGATACCAGCTTCTCTTCCATCCTGTTAGGAGTTTCAACACACCTTTTAAAAAATAACTCATTAAAAGCAATGGCTAAAGTAATTCACTATGTCTTCTAACAGTTTTTACTCCTGATAACTGAACACATTCATGAAATAACAACTTAACTGTAACCAAGTATCTTGGTAGATTTCTATTGCCAATAATGTGTTTACCAGCTGAGAGTTCTGATCTTTTTCTCATAAGATCTACTTGAAGGACTATTTGACTTTGCCTTCCATTTAGGTTTTTATTTTTATTTTTTTTAATTTATTTATTTTTTGGCTGTGCTGTGCAGCATGTGAGATCTTAGTTCCCTGACCAGGGATTGAACCTGCACCCCCTACACTGGAAGCACAGAGTCTTAACCACTGGACCACCAGGGAAGTCCCCGATTTAGGTTTTTAAAGCATAGCTGAGTTGGTAAAGAATCCACCTGCAATGCAGGAGACCCCGGTTTGATTCCTGGGTCAGGAAGATCTGCTGGAGAAGAGATAGGCTACACATTCCAGTATTCTTGGGCTTCCCTTGTGGCTCAGCTGGTAAAGAATCCGCCTGCAATGCGGAAGACCTGAGTTCAATCCCTGGGTTGGGAAGATGCCCTGGAGAAGGGAAAGGCTACCCCCTCCAGTATTCTGGCCTGGAGAATTCCATGGACTGTATAGTCCATGGGGTTGCAAAGAGTTGGACACGACCGAGTGACTTTCACTTTCAAGCATAAAGTGCATTTTTTTGGAACTACAGGTTTGTTGAAGTCATTTTGTCTTATGATTTTTTATGGAAGTAAACATTACGAGATACAAATGAAGTTTCATTTATTAGTAGACCCTGCGACATGATTCTATATATAGAAAATGCTATACAATTCACACTAAAAAACTAACCTGCTATAGCTAATAAACATATTCAGCAAAGTTGCAGAGTAAAAAACACAAAAATTAGTGTATTTCTATACACTAGCAGTGAACACGTGAAAAGGGGATTAATATTTCATTTACAGTAGCATTCATAAGAATAAAATACCTAGGAATAAATTAAACCAGGGAAGTGGAAGACTTGCATATTAAGGTATAAAACATTGCTGGAAGAATTGAAGGAAGACTTAAATAAATGTAAAGATACCCCATATTCATGGACTGGAAGATTTCAGTTTATTAAAATGTCAGTTCAGCAAGATTTGTAGATCCAATGCAGTCCCTATCAAAATTACAATGGCTTTTTTTGCAGAAATAGGAAAAACAGTCCTTAAATTCATATGGAACTGTAGGAGGCCCCAGAACGACAAAACGATATAGAAAAGGCAAATAGAAGTTGGAGAACTCAAAGTTCGCGATTTCAAAACTTACTACAGTGCTACAATAATTGAAACGGTGGAGTACTAGCGTAAAGATAGACTTGTAGACCAATGGAGTAGAATCAAGAGTCAAGAGATAAACCCAAACATCTATGGCTAATTGATTTTCAACACGGAAGCCTAAGACTGGTTAATGGAGAAGGTGTAGTCTCTTCAGTTAGTGGTACTGAACAGCTGGATAACCACATACAAAAGAATGAAGTTATACCCTTACAATGTGGGTGAGCCTTGAAAACAGTATGCAAAGTGGAAGAAGACACAGAAGACCATTCATATGCAATGTTTAAAATAGGCAAATACACTGGGTCAGAAAATAGATTGGTGGTTGTCAGGGCCTAGGGAAAGGAGGAATGAGGATTTGAATATGGGGTTTATTTTTTGAAGTGATAATGTTTTAAAATTAGATAGTGATGAAAGTTGTACAACTCTGAATATACTCAGAAGCACTGAATTGTGAACTTCTAAGAGGTGAATTTTGTGAATTGTATCTCAGTAAAGCTATTATTTTTAAAAAGGAGAAGAGCAAAACTGTCTGCTCAGGGATGTGCAGCTATTCTAGAATATTCTCTTATTCAATGACCATATTCAGCCCTATAATTAACATGTTTTTTCCTTAAGAACCCATCTTACCCTGTGATCAGAAGTTCAGTATAGACTATTTATTAACAAACGGTGATACTTGTAATGGTTCCTTATTCCTAATCTAACCAGGTAACCTCACATCATGGCCAGCAGTTTGTAGTTACAGTTTTATCTTTTATGTCAGTAAAACCTCTTCATCTGAGATATTTGTTATAGTATCAGTCTACATCCCTTTGGGCTGCAGTGGCTTTCTTTCTCATTTTCTTTTTTAATTGATGACCAATATCATGTTCTTCTGAATATCCTTTACTTTGTGTAAGTCACGTGTTATTTTAAATTAATAAGTCCTATATCAGAGGTTGGGAGAATAAATGGTTTAAGAGATTCTCTCAGCTGAAATTCAATCTTAAATTGTTTCCATATGGAACTTTTAATTAAACCTCTCCTCAAAGGTACCACTGTTCTGATAGCATATTGAAGTCCAGCTCTTACTTGCTTTTTATATTTTTCACATTTGGAGTGAAGAATATTGTTTTCTTACGTTAGAATAAGTACGCAATACTATTTATTAGTGTTCCCCCCTGCCATAAACACTGATTTCTTAAAGGCTAAACTTAAGAACAGTTGTATGTGTCAATTAACTAATAATCAACTGATTCTCCTTTCTGAGCTAGATGGTATCCATTTTCCTATAGAATTATAACCCTGAGTGGACAGGTGATTTATACGATGTGATGGAGGTTTGGAGAGCCGCACTCAGGCAGCAGGGCGTCTACCTTTTCTTAGTCTGATGAGGTGGTGTCCCAGACAGAGCCATTCTCACCAAAGCTGAGGCCTGTTAGACCCACAGCCACAGATGCCTGTGGAGTGAACGACAGTGCTGGAGAGCTGCCTTGAACTGAAACTGCAGTCTGTGACCTGTGCCAGGTGCTTTTATTACAAAGCCTTAGAATTGAGGATTTCAGAATTTTGGCTGTCTTCGATGGATTGCTCTGAGAAATTCTGATCACATATATCACACATCCCTTTCTTACACTGTGATTCTCTATTCTGACTCTGTGTGCTGCCTTTTGGAAAGTTAACTGTGTGAACTATGATCTGTGTACTTTGCTGTATGTATATTTGTATACTTCAACCAGGAGTTGGGTTTTGTTTGTTTTTAAGTACATATAGGAAACCATACACAGATTAAGAGGTAGGACTAGTGTAGCAATCAGGAAGAGACTTCTTACTTCATCACTTTTCTTAGTGTTTTAATTTTTATAAGAAACATATTATCTTTGAAAAATAAAAGAGCAAACTTTACAGAAAAGAAAGTTATACTGAGAGTTTTGATGGAAAGACAAGATACTCTGTCCATGCTAGGATTGGGGAGTTTAAAGTCAAACCTGAGTTTAAATGCTAACTCTGTTCTTTCCTTTTTCTTACTAAGTCTGCACAGCAGTGCATTTGGGGGCTTTCTTCCTCTCCCATCTAGGAAGCATTCCAGTGCCAACTTCTTATCACTTTTCCGGTAGTGTGATACCAGAAAGAACAAGTACTGGAGCATAAAAGGAGAGGGGACAAGTTGTAGGCATCCTGGCCAGTTCAGGGTACACGCTCCTTCTTCTAGCAAGCATGTCATACGTTGATTAATTATACCCTTCATCCTGAATCCCTGCTCTTCACAGCCTGTTCTTCATGATCAGCCTGATGTCCTTGCTCAACAACCAGCTCTTTCCACTGCCAGGCTCTAGTCCGCTCAGAGTGAATGCACTGGGTATGGTCCCACCACAGGATGACCTTGCCATGATTGTTTTTAGAAGGAAAAGCACCAAGTGTGCCTTCCTCCTCCTGGCTCTGACTGACTCCTGCTGTGTCTTGTGTAATAGGCTTTAAAGGAGATAGATGAAGTCGGGGACCTACTGCACCTGAAGTATTCCCGTCATCGGTCAGTACCCCTCCTGGACAGGCCCTTTGATGAGACGACATACGAAGAAACCGAAGACTGAGCCTTTCTGGTGCTCCGCTACAGGAACTCTCCCACTCGCCCAGGAACCGCGTGTGGCCTCTCCGAGCCAGTGGCAGGAACCACACTCCGTGGCCATCTCACATGCAAGACGTTTCCTCAACTACTGACGCCGGCCACCTCCGTTCTCAGTGGCGTTTTGTAAATAATGAGAAACTGCTGCACATTCTTCCTTCGCTACATTTCACCTTAAAAAAGAAAAGGGTGACTCACTTTGATTTTTTTCGTCCATTAAAAAAAAAAGTTTTATTTTATAACTATTCTACTTGTGAAATCACGCTGACCCTAGCCCGTCTCTGGCTGACCACGCAGGCTGTTTCGCTCTCGCAGCCCCCTCCCACACCTGGGCCCGGCCGGGGCTCCTGCTGTCCCTGCTGTGCAGCCTTGAGACTCGCCTGGCCCTCCTTCCTGGGGAGCGGGGGCCTCCCCCTCACTTCCAGTCCAGGTCTCAGAGGCTGCCAGCCTTGAAATCCCTGTTGAGCCAGTCACGACACAATCCACCAGTGTTTTAAAGGTGACTGAAGTCTAGCTGTGTAGAAAGGCAACGTTGCCAAAACTGCCCCCCTCCGCCTGGAACTCTCTCTGGCCAGGAGCCTCTGAGGCTTGGTCTTCGTCCGTTCTGTTCTGGTCACCAGAGGATAATCCTGCTTCACCATCAAATGTTTCTCCATAATGGTCACCCTCTGAACGTTATGTCCAGTTTCTGGGTGTTTCCCAAGCTGCAATCTGTCACTCCCGCCCCCTCTTTAAGACACGTAGCTTGCAGCCACGTACCACCCTGGTCAGACCTCGGTGCTGAAGCTGACGCCCAAGCTCTCTGCTCTGTGTGCAGAGCGGCCCCTCGGTGATCCTCCCTCCTACTGACAAGAGAGGGCAGGGGCGGTATGGAAAGAGGTGGTGGCTCCTTGTTTCCACAGAATGTCTGGTTTGGTTATTACTGCTTTCTGCTTTTCAAAATCATGACAGCCTCTGCCTGGGTCTGTGTCCAGACTAGGATTGAAACTGATAAAGGAAAATGTGGGTAAACCCTCTGCTCAGAAATCATTTGTCATGTTCCTGAGTGTATTAGCTCACCTTTTCTAGAGGATGACCTATGTAAGGATCACTGTCTGAGTGATGTTGCTCTTTCGTCTTCAGTGTCCTAGCACAATTCTCACCTGGCGTCTGGGCCTCGGGGGCTCCATCTCCTTCCGTTACCTCCTTGTTTCTCCCTGAGAAATTCTGAACACACTTTTTCACTAACCTGAGATCCTCTTTTGACTCTGTCTTCATACCAGGCAAGGGAACGTCTTTCAGTGAGCTTTATACTGCTTGACCAAAGAACAAATCCGAAAATCACCATGTTAAAGTTCTTACTTTTTTTTTTCCGTTGACCAAAGCTTAAGTGAAGAGAATTTTGGACTTTTTTGTACCCAAGATCAGCTGTCTTCTAGTAGCCATCAAGTATTATGGGGGAAGGAGTGGAAACAGAAGGGAAGAACTTTGTGTGAAAGCAGTTTTGTATATTTTTGAAATCATTCCTTTTATTGGTAAAAAAAATTCTCAGTCCAAGTTCTCTCTAGGCATCTTGTCATCAGATGTGGTATTTTTGTGCTGATATGTTTAGTGGAGGACATAAACGATGCTATTGCTGGTGAAGTTTTGTTTTCATGTCTTAAGTTATCTTAGGTCACTCTCAGCATCTGAGAACCTTAAGCCCTGGAAATAGTCTGAGGTTTTATTATACTTTTTTAAAGAATTTAAAAAAAAAACAACAGGTAGAGATGCAGGGACTGCATTTAGCATGTACAAGTTGGAGTAAAAAAGACTTTGGTAAACTTAAGTAATTAGTCCTGTAAAATAAAATACATTACTAACATTTCCTGCACATCTAGGCCCTCACCATAGAACCCCATTAGAATACCAGAGACCTTTTGCTGGTATAGAGTTTGCAAAAGTCACAAACTTTAAGCAATGAACTTAATGGCCAGTCTTTTATTTTGACTTGCATGAAGTCACTGCAACTTAAAATGTCAGTTATATGGGCATTTAATTATATATATATATATATCACTTTGCTGTGCAGTTATTTCAGGATAAATGCAGTTAAGTTATAGGTTTATTTTGAAGTGATAAAACAGTGATCTCACCAGGAACTCTACTTTCTAGAGGACAAAACATTATGCACACTGGTTGTCTCTTCCTGAAACTGTAATGTAAATCTAGAGTCCAGTCATATCACAAACACCGTTAGTTAACCACGTACTTGGGAAAATACAAGTGTATATAAATGAAGTAATTGGGAATGAGTAGAAACCCGGAATAAATAAGTGTTGTTTAGTACATGGTTTATCACAGCCTGCTTCAGGAATCTGATGGGATTCAAACAGGTGTCTGCTAACCATTCCTACCAAAGCTGATCCATCAGAGTTAGCTGATAGAGGTGTGACTAATCCTTACTACTTTTTCTCATCCCTCTTTTCATTTAGCATTGTCTTCACCCATTTCAAGTTTATATGACCGTTTTGTCAGATCACATCAGAAACCAGGAAGTGTATAACTAGGGGACATCAAAATCACATCCAAAGAGTGGATCAAGTGGAAATGTCAGATTCTCCTCCCATCTTTATTAAAAGCTTTGCCCTAGAATATGGCATGTGTTTTGGAACAAGTAAATATTGAAAGGGAATGTTCAGGGTTAAGGTCTTTGAAGCATCAAACTTTTTGCTTTGCTTTGGAACATTTTTTCACTTTAAAAAACATTCTGGGGGAAAAAAAAAAATTCTGTTCTCCAGAGCCCAGAGTACTCCTTGCTCGTTTGAAGAGCTCAGCACCTTTGGTCTTTTCATCACCATCTTAAACTTTTGTGATGGGGTATTTCAGTTGGTCAAACAGGCTTCTTCCTTATGTGGTCATGGAAGGTGAACAGAAATAAGGGACACAGCTACTGAGGGCTGTGCATTTGCCTGGTGCCTTTTCAGAAGCCAAAGCCGTGTTTATTCCCTCATGTCTCCCTTTCCAAATTGATGAGGATCTTTGGCAACCTGTCATACTGGGTTAGGCAGCAGCACAGAACTGCTAGTCACATGAAGAAAGAGAATTCGGGTTCTTTTGTATGAATTTGTGGCAAAACCACCTTCAGAAGGTTGAATATAATTGACTGTCGCCTGGTTTTCTCTCTTTTGGCCACTCTACATGGCATGCAGAAGTCTAGCTCCCCAGTCAGGGATCAAACCTGTGCCTCCTGCAGTGGAAGCGTGGAATCTTAACCACTGGACTGCCAGGAAAGTCCCTCCTGGTTCTCTTGTAATAATACAAAGAGTTGCTGTGACCGCATTCCCAGGGTGTCTTTCTTGATGTTGTAGGTAAGCCAGAATAGGTTTTAACCTCTACTTGCTATAACCTGTGTGGTTAGAAAAGATGAAAGAGTTCTTTTCCTCTGTCCACTGTGAGGAACGTCAAGAATTGTTGAGCACTTCACACAGGTAAAATCAGTGTAGCCCCAAGGGGTAATGAAGGGGGAGTTATGAAAATCACAGGATTTGTCTTGGCCATTGAGCAGTTGTCTTGCTTCAGTGCACCCTCAGCCTGTAGATTGATATGCTGCTACTTGCCTAACCTGGAAGCTTAGTGCCCAGTAGGCATCTTAATCTGTGAAGCCAGTTAATCAAAATATCTTACAGTTAATCAAAATATCTTCCATTCTCTCCTCAGCGTTACCTCCATGAAACATGGTGTTCAGACTCCTAGCCAGTTGCCATGTGCCCAGATAGCTAAGTTAGGCGGCTGGCTTCCTGCCTTATCGTACAGAAGAAATGCCAGGACTCGCCAATAATCCCTTTGCTCTTAATGTGTAAAAATGTCATTGCCCTTTAGTCATTTCCAGTGACTTCTAAGCACCTTTTCCTATAGATTGAGCCTTTTCTAGGGAGGAGACTGAAGGGGCTAGCTCAAGCCCTGATTGGAAATGTTTTTTCTAGTCTCTGCTGAGTCTGGAGTTATCACATTCCCAGTCATTCTTGGGAAGGACTTGGGGGAGCTGTGGTCAAGGTCTCGTTTACTACAGAGTACACATGATAAATGGCCTTATAAACAGATTCTTTGTGGTATGATGAGTTTATTTAACTGACCGTAAAGAATTCAGTGGCTCTTAAACTGCCATTACTATGTTTTTTAATGAAGCATACCCAAAGCTCTGTTCTTTTGGAGCAGTCGTGGGGAGGTTGAATGAAAGGTAAAAGTTATTGCAGCGCCCTGACATTGTACCAAGCGTCATGCCTTGTTGCCTTCTGCTTGGGTAGTGGATCCTCCCATAGTCGAGGAACCTGGAGCCCACTCAGTCAGTGTCTGCTTTTTCCACCATAGTTACAGAGTTCCTTGTGCACAGCTTTGTCGCTTGGCCCAGGTCTTCTCAAGAAGTGTGGGACATATCCCTGGCTAGGGTGGAATGTCTTCACCCTTAGCACTAGGTCTTGTTCCCTCAGTTGTTAAGGGTTAGAACAGTAAAAAGCATCCTTGATGGTTCTTCAGAGGAGACTAGTGAGGTCACCAAGTCAGCCAGCATGCCCACACAGTCTTAATGATCCCTCTCTGGATAAAGGCAGCTAACATTAAGAGAAGGGGGAAAGATAAACGAAGAATAGAGACATAGCTTATGGGGAGCTGAGCTCTTTATTTTGTTGGCCTGTATATTTTTCATTCCTGAAAAACTGGAATTTGCAAGAGGTGCTGTGATAACCCTTCTCCAGCCCTGTAATGCACATATAACCTGAGAAAGAGAAGGGAAATACATAAATTAATTTTTTTTAAGATTTAGTATTATGTTAAAATGTCACCCTGTCTACCTTCTTTGCTGAATGATTTTGTTTGTTTTTGATTTGTTAGATGATGGTTGAGCTATAAATAATGGCTTGGGGGAGGTGTATCCATTCTGAGAGTGTATGTTAAGAGCTGAAGGGGAACTACTTGAGATGACTTAAGAATCATCCAATGCAAATACATTGTTTTGCTCCAATAAAATATTCGAAAAGCTGTATCGACCTTTATTCATTCAACCAATAAATACTGAGTGCTGTCTCCATGCCAGCCACTGAACTGTGTCACTCAGTCATGTCCCGACTCTGCAACTCCATAGACTGCAGCCCGCCAAGTTCCTCTGTCCATGGGATTCTCCAGGCAAGAATACTGGAGTGGGTTGCCATTTCCTTCTCCAGGGGATCTTCCTGACCCAGGGATCGAACCCACATCTCCTGTACTGGCAGGCAGATTCTCTACCACTGAGCCACTTGGGCTTCCAAGAGGAATTCATACAGGGAGTCAAAAGGAGCGGAGGGAGACTTTTGGGTTCACAGTAGCTGGAACAGTAACAGAACAAGCTGAGATTTTAACAACATAACTCACCCCCTCTTCCCACCTTGTACTTTGTCTAGGTCATCACAGCATTCAACCAGTAAATACCAAGTGCTGTTTCCATAGCCAGGCACTGCACTGAACATCACCAACAACAGCAACAAACAAAGTTAGGGTTCCTACTTTCAGGGAAACAAATAAGCACATGAACCAAATGCATTGGAAACTACTAAGTGCTGTGAAGGAAAGGTAAACGACGTGAGACGATTGGAACCAGTGCCTGGTTTAGACAAAGGTGATAGAGGAAACTTTTCTAAGGAGTGGAGAATCTGGAAGAGTGTGGTTGATGGTCACTGAGTAAAGGGCCAGTGGTGAGGTAGGGCTCACGAGGAGGTGGTGGAGGCCTGCTGCACAGGCTGTCGTGAGTTTTATCTCACTGGGAGAACTAGTGAAAACTTCTAAGCATTGGAAAGAATGTCCCCTAGCATGCTTTTTTGTAGACAATGACAAATTGATAAAATTTATATGGAAATGCAAAGGACCTAGAACAGCCAAAACAATTTTGTAACAGTACTTATACTGTGTATATGTGCTCAGTCATGTCCGACTCTGTAGCCCCCATAGACTATGGCCCACCAGGTTCCTCTGCCCATCGAATTTTCCAGGCAAGAATACTGCAGTGGGGTGCCATTTCCTACTCCAGGGGATTTTCCTGACTCAGGGATCGAACCTGATTTCAAAACTTTATGCAAAGAAAACTGCAGTACCAAGAGTGGTATCAACCAAGCAGTTGATACTAGACTAGTCATATAAGAGCAATAAAACAGAATAGGGAGTTCAGAAATAGACCCACACATGTATGGTTAGTTGATTTTTGACACATGCCAGGTTAATTCAATGGGAAAAGGACCTTCAACCCTTACATAACAACACAATTAAATCATAGATCTGAACATAAAAAATACAAAGCTTCTAGGAGAAACTATAAAAGAAAATCTGTGACTTTGGATTAGGTGCAATGATTTCTTCAGACAAAGAAGAAGGCTCAAAAGATGCTGATAAACTGGACTTACTAAAAAAATACTAGGAAAATGTAACAAAAATGTAGGTCACAGACTGGGTTAAAATATCCACAGAACATATATCTGACAAAGGCTGTCTAGAATGTATAAAGAATTCTTAAAGCTCAGTAAGACAAGACTATTGAGTAAAAAATAGGCAAGAGATTTGAACAGACACTTCACAAAAGGAATACTAGTGGCCAGTAAGCACATGGGAAAATGCTCAGTATCACTGTTTATTAAGGAAATGCAAATTAAAGCTGCAATAAGATGCTATCATTCATCCACCTGCTAAAATCAGTTCAGTTCAGTCGCTCAGTCGTGTCCCACTCTGGGACCTCATGAATTGCAGCACGCCAGGCCTCCCTGTCCATCACCAACTCCCGGAGTTTACCCAAACCCATGTCCATTGAATCGGTGATGCCATCCAACCATCTCATCATCTGTCGTCCCCTTCTCCTAACCCCAATCCTTCCCAGCATTAGGGTCTTTTCCAATGAGTCAACTCTTCGCATGAGGTGGCCAAACCTGCTAGAATGGCTAAACTTGAATTACAATGCCAAGTGTTGATGAAGGTGAGAATGCAAAATGGTGCAGCCATTTGAAAAAACAATTTGGCAGTTTTCTGACAGCAGTTTCATCCAAGAGAAGTGAAAACATACCCACAGAAGAACTGGCACTTGAATATTCATAGCTGCTTTATTCATAATAGCCCCAAAATGAAAACAATCCAAATGCCATCATAATTAACAGAAAAAGAAGCAAAATGGTCATGTGATGGAATACTACTTAGCGGTGAAAAGGAATAAATTACAACTAGATGGATGAATCCCAGCCATGCTCAAAGAAAGAAGCCAAACAAAAAAATAAAGATTACATACAAAATTCTAAAAAGGCAAACTAACCTATGATGACAGAAAGTGGAGAAGTGTTTACCAGGAGCCAAGGGTGGGGAGGTAGGGATTAACTGAACAAAGGGACTGTTAAAGAATAGTTTTTCAAAAAAGAGGAAAATCTTGACTCTCTTACAGATGTAAAAATGAAAGATTTTATTTAACTCAGTGATGGGGAAACTGTTAAGTATATTGCAACCAATTCAAAGGAAATTAGAAAACAAACTTTGTGGGGCAGGAATATTAAATGTACAAATGACAGAACTGATCTCTTTCACACTAGGGGTGGTAGGTCAACTGAACCTCCACAGGACAGGACCGAAGAATTATTTTGCTTTGCTATTAGTTACCTACAACCTACAAAGTTGTAAAACAGCTCCAAGACAATGAAAGACTAGAATCAGATAACTCAAAGGATGTACTGTAGGCAATGCATTGTTTTCCACTGAAGCATATTTATTCTTCCTGCAGTTCACCAAAGGAAACTGGAGTTCTGAGAAATTTCTGTATCATGATGATGGTAGTGATTACCTGTATGTATACATTTGTCAAAACTCATTCAACTGTACAGTTAAAATAAGTGTGTTTTAGCCTTCCTTCAGCTTCTCTGACCTCTGAGTTCCAATGGGCAGATGCAAGCACTTGTTAATTAGGGAAGGGAGAGGAGGCCAGAGCAGAGAGAAACAGTCAAGAGCAGCTTTGGGGCAAAGTCCTTGTTCCCCATTGAAGGATACACACAACAATATCTTCGAGCTATTCTGCAGGTATTGTAACCCCCTCCAGGTGGAAAAAGTTAATGATTAATGCATGGCAGATAGATGGGGAAACAGTGGCTGACTTTATTTTTCTGGGCTCCAAAATCACTGCAGATGGTGACTGCAGCCATGAAATTAAAAGACGCTTACTCCTTGGAAGGAAAGTTATGACCCACCTAGACAGCATATTAAAAATCAGAGACATTACTTTGCCAACGAAGGTCCATCTAGTCAAGGCTATAGTTTTTCCAGTGATCATGTATGGATATGAGAGTTGGACTATAAGGAAAGCTGCGTGCCGAAGAATTGATGCTTTTGAATTATGGTGTTGGAGAAGACTCTTGAGAGTCCCTTGGACTGCAAGGAGATCCATCCAGTCCATCCTAAAGGAGATCAGTCCTGGGTGTTCATTGGAAGGACTGATGTTGAAGCTGAAACTCCAATACTTTGGCCACCTGATTCGAAGACTGACTCATTGGAAAAGATCCTGATGCTGGGAAAGATTGAGGGCAGGAGGAGAAGGGGACGACAGAGGATGAGATGGCTGGATGGCATCATCAACTCTATGGACATGGGTTTGGGTGGACTCAGAGAGTTGGTGATGGACAGAGAGGCCTGACGTGCTGCGATTCATGGGGTCACAAAGAGTCGGACACGACTGAGCGACTGAAATGAACTGAACTGAATGATGGTATGCTGCCCACAAGCATATACACCCTAGACCAGCTGGACTTGAAGGTTGATAGTGTTAACTCCTACTTACCTCACCACGCACCCATCAGAAGAGTGTCCACCAGCTGATCACGTCCTTTTTGAACAATTACAATAAAACTTGGACTTTCCTGGTGGATTATTGGTAAAGAATCCACCTTGCAGTGCAGGGGACATGGGTTCAATCCCTGATCTGGGAAGATTCTGCATAAGCCCGCATGCCGCAACTAAGACCTGGCGCAGCCAGGACGCGCCGAGTGTACAGACTAATCAGGAGGCTCTTACAGCTGTTCAGGTAAGGGGCAGAGGGACTCCCAGGGGAGTGGTAGTGATTGACCTTGGAATGAATGAACTCATGATTTTCAACTTCATGTTTAATCTGGCGCAAGGAGAGCTGCGCGGGCGCCCCCGCCAGCCCCGGACCCTAGAGAACGGCGAGCCGCGCGCCCCCAGGCCCGCGTGCCCCCGCGGAGCCCCCGGCCGCGCGTCTGCACACTCGGCGGAGCCGGCCGGGAGGCGCGGGGACAGCGGGCGGAGCCGCCTCGGGAGGGAGAGGGTGCGGCGTCTCCCCTGCCGCGCGGGGCTCCTCCTCGGCGCGGCGCTGCTGGCCGCGGTGCGAGGGTTCCCCCTCCGGAAGCTGCGGGGCCCCGGCCGGAGCCGCGCGAAGCTGGCGGAGATGAGCGGCGGGGCGCGCGCGGTGTCTGCTCCCCTGGCCCCCGAGGGCGGGCAGCCGGGGCCCGGCCCCGACGTCCCCGAGCGCCCGGCGCTGGCCCGCTGCTCCCGACCTGCGAGGGCCCCCACCCCCGGGAAGAAACTTCACTTTTGGGCAGAGTGGGGCGCGGAGTCACCCTGGAGCCGCCCGGCTTCCTCTCCCGTCCGCCCGCCTTCTGCCTGGCCCTAAGCAAACCTCGCCGGCAGCGGTGCCGGCCCGTGGCGGGCTCCGAGAGGAGGGTGGGCGAGGACCCCCGCCCTTTGCGGGCCGGCGGGCGGGGGTTGCTGAGGTGCCGACGGTCCAGTTACCGCCCCCCCCGACCCCCGGTGCAGCGTCTTCAGTCAGATCTGCAAAGGATTTGAGTCCTTCGGGGTGTGAATTGAGAAAAGGTGAGGTAGTAAGACCCTGATGCTGGGAAAGAGTGAGGGCAGGAGGAGAAGGGGACGACAGAGGATGAGATGGTTGGATGGCATCACCGACTCAATGGACATGAGTTTGAGTAAGCTCCAGGAGTTGGTGATGGACAGAGAGGCCTGGCGTGCTGCAGTCCATGGGGTCGCAAAGAGGCGGACACGACTGAGCGACTGAACTGACTGACTGAAGTTGTAAGTGGGGGCCTCCAACTGCTGGGTGGGACCTTTGCATTACTAGGTGCTTGGACAAGCAGAAGAGGCCAGTAAGAAGGTGAAAGCGGAGGTGTTCTGCATGCCGAGGTGGTTGCCCTTGAGGGGTTATTGGCCTCAGCGTCTTCACAGGCTGTCTGCACTGACGCCTGTGCGTTGAGATCCAGCAGAGCTGCATTTGAACACAAGCTCCCTTAGTGTAACCTTCGAGATCTTATGTAAATCCCTCGCCCTCTCTGAGCCTCCATAGCCCCATCGTTAACACAGAGGTAGTCACACTCACCCCTCAGTGTTGTTGGCAGTCATTCAATCACTCAACAGTGATTTACTGAGCGCCTGCAGGGTGCCAGGCACCGTACTGAGCACATGATACATGTGAGCAAAGCAGACATTTCTTCCTGCACGGGGCTGACACTTAGTAGCTGGAGTAAGTGTCAGGAGGTATGTAAAGGACCTGGCCCGGGCCTGATATGGAAGACGTGCTCAGACAGTGCTTGGGTGCTCAGCTCACCTACCTACGGGCCTCACTTCTCATTGTCTGAGGGCTTTGGCCGGCACTGGGACCTGCTCTGAGCTGTTCACGGCAAGCCGGATGTGGCTGGAGTGCAGATCCTCTCCCGCACCCAGCCTCCCTCAACCAGTGACTGACGGGGTAACTGGGGCGCCCAGAGGGATGCACCCTAGTGGTCCACTGTGGTCACTGCCTTCATGGAGCATTCTTTATTAGCTGCCTCCCTTCCCTGTCTCGCTCGCGGACTCCCCGTTTAGTCTCCAGGGATTACCTTCCAAAGGAACCACTTGCCCTTGAAGCTTTGTCTCAGGGTTGGCTTCTCAGGGAACCCAGACTAAGGCCAGATATCCTCCTCCACCCTGGGGAGTTCCCCAGGGGCTGATACAGGGCGGGAGGCTCCCAGAGAAGAAGGGAGGGTGCGTGGCTGTGAAGCTGAGCCAGGGCTTCCGATGGGCTCTGCTCATCGTCTGGTCCGATGGGGCACCAGGGCTGGAAATGGACACTTTGAATACCCACTTGATACCAGCCCTGTCCTGTCACTGTTTCCATTTACAGATGAGGACACTCACTGAGGTTACACACCTGCCAGGGTCCCACAAGTCCGAAACCAGGCCACCACTGGGATTCAGACCTGGCAGCCTCTAGAGCAGAGTTTCTTAACTATAGCACTGTTGAGATTCTAAGCTGGGAAAAGCCTTGATTTTTGATTTCCTTGTTGTGAATGGGTTTCTCCGGTTGCTCAGTGATAAAGAATCCGCCTGCAATGCAGGAGACACAGGAGTGGCGGCTTCGATCTCTGGGTCAGGAAAATTCCCTGGAGGAGGAAATGGCAACCCATGTGCACTGTAAGATCTCTAGCTTCTACCCAGTGGATGCCAATAGCACTCCCTCCTTTGATAACTATTAATACCAATATCACTGCCAAATGGCGAGACCTGGTGCTTATGCCCACAAGGCTGGGGCATCTAAATCAGCTAGAAAGGCTGCAGATCCTGAACTCCTGTTCCCCCAAGTCTCCCTTCTCTGTGCCCAGAGGCTGCAGACAGGACCGACTACACACAAAATCACAGGGACAGGTAGGAATTACAGGTGGGAACTGCTAGAAAACAATCATCTGGGGAAGCTCCAGGCCTCCAGGACTGGCCAGTGAAGGTGTTGGGTTGTTACCCAACTCCTCTGTCCATCCTCTACTCATCCACCCTGGCCATCTGGTCCAGAACACTTTCACTGGGGGAGATTTCAAGCGCTGGTTGAGACGGGCCCAGGGTTGCCCTGGGACCAGGTGTTTAGGGCAGGAGCCTTGAAGCCAGGCATCTGGGGACCACAGAAGGAGGTGGTCAAAGGGGAGAGATGCAAGCAATCAGACTGATTCAGCAGTAGACTATCAGGGCTCTCACCTGTAGAGGGCTGGAGCATGATGGTTAAGAGTGTGGGCTCTGGGCCCAGGCTGCCTGGTTCAAATCCTGGTTCTCTCCCTAAATGTCTGTGTCACCCCAGGCAAGTTACTTGCCCTTTCTGTGCCTTAGTTGGCATCATCAAAATGGAGATGACAGCTAGCACTGACGTCTGAGATCGTTGGGAGGATGAAGCAAGCGATTAAGTGTTTAGAATAGTGCTGGGCACACAGTGGATGCTGTGGAAGTGTTTGATAAATAAAATTCTGACAGTCCTTCCAGGCAGGAATTACTGTCCTCATTTTGTTGATGGGAAATCACCAGATTGAATGAGCTAGTAAGAAGGAGAACTGGGATTTGAACCCAAGCTGATCTGACTCCCCAGAGCCATGTTTTCCAGCACTACCACACTGCCCGACTAGGAAGTGGGAGGTAGGGTCAACGCTGTGGCCTGGGTGAAGCAGGGTCCAGAGGCTCCCGGCCCCTGATGCTCACGGGGCAGAGCTGGACAGGCTCATTCTGCCCTGGTGTAGGGACCTGGGCAGTGGGGCTGCAGCTTGGAGGTAGGTGCTGAGCTCCCGGTGTTCCAGTCTTGAGCAGAGAAGGCCAGAGAAAGAGCCAGAGACATCCAGAATCTGCTTTCACTCACTATTTGAGCCGCAGCAAGGACAGTCCCAGTGTGGACCTCAGGGCATTGGCCGGCGGAGGGAATAGGCTGGCAGACAGACGGACGTACCCACGGCCTGGAAATCCGGGCCCCAGGTGGGCGGGCGAAGGAAGGTATAGCTGTGGTCGGGGATGCCAGGGAATACAGCCCCCACACGGATGGCTTGGGAAGGCCAGGTGGCAGGGGGCATTGGAGGGGAAGGGTCCGTGCCCGCTGCCCACACCCCCGTCAAGTCTTTTTGAGCCTCCTGCCCTGACCTGGAAGGGCCTGAGTGTCTGTTCTCTGACAAGGGCCCTGGGGGATTCTGAGGCAAGTGTCTGCGAACTGGACTTTGTAATTACTGCCTTAAACACCTCTCTTACCCTCCGGGCCTCCCTTTCTTCCATCTGTGAATGAGGTGGGATTGTGTCTCTTCCCTGTGTAGAAACCTGATTTGACCCCTCCTCCTCATGCCTCACGTTGGCATCATTTCACCCGAGCACTTTGTGGGCATCGTCCACCCTCTGAGGTTTCAAAGCAGACGTGTTTGGCTTTGTTTAATTAATTTAGTATTTGACTGTGCTGCGTCTTTGCTATGGTGCTTGGGCTGTTCCCTACAGCGCATGGGTTTAGTTGACCCACGGCCTGTGGGATCTCAGCTCCCCGACTAGGGATCAAACCCCCATCCCCTGCACTGGGAGGCAGATTCTTTACCACTGGACACCAGGGAAATCCCCAGACAGACATGTTTGGGTGCCTTGTCACAAGGTGAGTGTGTGACCTGGTCTGCCCCCAAACCTCCTGCCTCCCCCCTGCTCCCCACCCACTCCTAGCCTTTTCCAGGTCCACATAGGCCTTGACCTCAGGCACCTCCCTGCTCCTCCCTCCCTCAGGTCTCAGCCTCCCCAGATCCCAGCTCTCCTAGAGGAGGAGGAGACCCTTCTGCTCTCCAGAACCCACCTCCAGGCAGGGCCATGTCAACACAGATGTCGGGTGCTCCCTGAATAAGCACCCCTGACCCTGGATAAGACACCCTCACCCGGGACCCTGGAAGACGCTCCCTTACTGCTGGAGCTGCAGAAATTGCTGGGATTGGCCAATGCAGACTTGAGTGCCCTGAGCCCCAACATCCAGGTGAGGGCTACAAGGGGGGCCATGAACCCAGCGGATTCCTGGAGAGAAGTTGAGCTCAACAGCTCAGCTCTGAGGTCAGGCATCTCATCCTGTATTCCATGGAGGACGGGGATCCTGTGTGGGTCAGACAAGGCGACTCCCATGCCCCACCTGTGGAGTAGGAGGAGTTGGGCTTCCCCACTTCTTAGCTGCAGACCATCACATGGCTCTCCCAGCCTCTATTGCCTAGACAATGTTGTTGTTCATTCGCTCAGTTGTGTCCGACTCTTTGCGACTCCATGGACTGCAGTATGCCAGGCTTCCCTGTCCTCCACTATCTCCTGGAGTTTGCTCAAATTCATATCCATTGAGTTGGTGATGCTATCTAATCATGTCTGTTTAGACCATAGCAAGGGGCAAACAGCACCAATCTGGCAGGGCTGTCATGAGGACTGAATGAGCAGAGAATGTTTCTTGAGCTGCAGGGGGTTCCTGGAATATGGGCAGAGGCCAAGTAGAAAGCCCTGAAGGTCTGATCTTCCCTGGCCAGACCCACTTCTTGCTGCAGGCCCCTGAAGAAGAATAGGGTAGGTTGCTCACCAGAGGGGCTTTCCGGGAGAGAAAACTAGAGAGGTTGGTGGAATTCCAGCTTACAGTCTTCACTGTCAGCCCTGAATCCCTAAAGATAATAATTCCTGCATTTTGTGTATCCCTGTATCTACAGCTTACAAAACACTTTCACTGAAAGAGAAAAAAGGCCACAAAAATATAAAACACATAACATTCTAAAGTTTAAAAGTGTGTGTGTGTGTATCTGTATATCTAAACTTGGAGTGTTAGTCACCAAAATGTTATCTGTCAAAAATGGAATATGGGTGATTTCCCTTTTCTTTATATTTTGTTGGACCCCCCGCCAAAAAAGTTTTTGTCCTTTGACCTCATATTACTTCGTAATAGCCCCAAAGTGATGTTTTTAAAGTTCACTTTCACATAAATGATTTCATGTTACTTATTTCCTCTCCCCAAAGTGGTGAACAAGAGCCCTTCCCTGGGCTGCTGGGGGGTTTGCTGTCACTTGGTCTCATTTTCTGGCCCTACAATGAGGAAATGGAGGTTCAGGGCTGTTGGTGGCCCCAGAAGCTGGGCGGCCTGTGGGCTGTTGGAGCCAGAATTCAAACAAAGCTTCTCGTAAAGGAGTAGATCTCCAATCTGGCAACATGTTAGAACCATCACACCTGGCCCCATCTCACACCAGTTAGATCTGTCTGGGGTGAGGTCAGGGGGTCAGGAATCTCCCGCGAATTCTGATGCAAGGCCAGAGCTTAGGCGGTGACCACAGTTGCCCCAGGGAGGCCAAGAAGGTTGACCAGAAGAACAGGCTGGTTTACAGAAAGGGCTGGACCTCTCCCCTTGATCCTAGGCCTGTCATCTCCCTTTTTGGAGTCTGGCTCTGAGCCCTCCCTCCGTGGACATGTGTGTCTGTCCCTCTGCAGGTGACCATCGAGGTGGTGGCGGACCCCCAGGCTGAGCTGGAGATGGATCCGATGGCTGAGCCCAACAATCACTGGTCCGAGGGCGCCCCCTGCTGGCTGCCCGCTGGGAAACTCTTCTGGCCCGTATTCTGGGGCTACTCA
Source organism: Okapia johnstoni (assembly GCA_024291935.2). NCBI lineage: Eukaryota > Metazoa > Chordata > Mammalia > Artiodactyla > Giraffidae > Okapia > Okapia johnstoni. Next base: position 13,077,827 of record CM044307.1, read on the forward strand.
AGGGCCAGGAAGGGAAGCCCCATCTCAAGGGCAGAGCCCTAGGGGAAGAGCAGGAAGAGGACAAGGAGGACGACCTCCCAGAGTACAGTGAGGGTGAGGACCAGGAGGAGGACAGTGAGGAACACGGTGGAGATGACCAGGAGCCAGGCTTCAGTAGGGCCGCTGGGCCTTCGAGGAGCCTCATCACTATGGTGAGTACCCCCATCTTGACATCCCTGGCTGCTGCCCCTGGACGTCCTGAGTGGAAATAAGGGTGGCAGCTTTCTGGACAGGGTCGGTTGTGGAGGTCTGGAGCTTAGGCCCTGTACCAACACCATCATCAGCTCAATAGTAACACCCAAGGCTTGCAAAGGCTTTTGTTTTTAAAAAAAAAAATTGACTCTCACAATAGCCCTGAGATCCCCTAAGCAAAACAGGCATTTGTTAATAGTATATTTATTCACATCTATCAGTTTTCCAACAAATTAAGAAATAATTATAAATCCCACCAGTCACAACTGACCTCATTTTCAGACTGTGTGAGTCTGAATCCTGGGTCTGCTGCTTACCAGTTGAGTGACCTTGGGCAAGTTACTTAACCTCTCTGGGGCTCGGTTCCTTCCTCTACAAAATGGAGATGGGCACAACCCTTACCACGTAGAACTAAGTGTAGAGAGTGATGAGTTAATGCTTTTAAAGTCTAAGTACATAGGAAAGTAAGTATTCGGTATTATTATTTTAGAAAACAATGTGACAACACAGACTGTTCAGAAAATATCACCTGAAGCCTGCCCCGCCCCCACCATGACAGGCATTTTTATTTTTGCATATTGTAGTTCCAGTTTTCCTTGGGTAAGAATGTTTCACAAAGTGTTACAGCTCTACTTCCCAGAGCCCTAACATCTCATCATTGGTTCAGACTAAGTCATAGCAGGCTTTCCCTGTTTCACCAGAGTCCTGTAAGCTAATAGGCAGAATTTTCATGATTTCCAACATTTCTGCTATTGATTTTTCTTAATCACTTGGTGCCAGCCTGTTCAGACCTGCCTGGGAAGTGGGGAGAGGGCGGGGCATGTGTGTTCAGTACTTCAGGGGTTCCACTGAGAGCCCTGGTGCATTTTGGGTCCCTCAGAGGAGGACTGGGTCACTAACGTGGGGAGCAGGGACATTCTTTAATACCCCTAGTATTAAGGAAGTATACTTTAATACTTCTTTAAATGAAGAAGTATCGTCCAGGAAAGTATCGTCAACTATGGTTTGGTTGACATAAAACTGCAGCTTAAGGACATAGGGGGACTTTTCCAAGGTCCCCCCAGCAGTGATTAGGTGGCCTCCAGGTAGCTTTACTCTGTGTTGCTGTGTGGGCACACAGTGGGTGACTGGGGCTTGTGACACCTCCTGCATTTGCCCCGGTGTTCACTGCACAGGGGTGCCCAGCTGAGCAAGTGAGTGGGGCTGAAATTCAACCCCTGCTTCATCTGCTAGGGGAGTCCTGGCCCCGGGGCTGCACCCTTCCGAGGAAGGGGTTGCCTTTTGCTAATTCACACCAGGGCGCCTCGTGGGCTCTGCCCACTCACCCCTGACTCCCTGCCTTGACCCAGACTATGAGCTTCAGGAGGCGTGGAGCCCCTTGTCTCTCTGCAGTGGGAGCTGTGGCGGCAGCCAGCGGAGGACTCAGCCCTGCGGCTATGCCTGCACTGCCTCTGAGTCCCGTGCCTGTGACCTGTCCCCCTGTCCTGGTGAGATGAGCCCCAGCATCTGCAGAGGGAGTGGCTTGCACTGTCTGAGCCTTGTACAAGGTGGACTCGGGAGAGGGGAGCCAGGAAGCTCACAAACGTGGTGGTCCTGTCCTGTCCCAGGTGCTGTGGGCACTTCGAGCCTAGTGAGGGCTGGGCACCCACCAGGGGCACAGATATGCCCTGCAGCACCACCAGCCTGGCCTCTTCTCTTCCCAAAGGCGCCAAGGACGAGGACCCCTTGGGCCTCCCCAGTGAGGGGTGGCAGCCCCTGGCCCACGATGCTATGGACATGCTCAGCCCTGGTCAGTGTGGGGGGCTAGCCCTGTCCGCCGGGGGTCTGGGGAGAACCTCTCTCAGAAGGGTGAAACCTCACTGCACTGGCAGGAATAGTGCCTCCTTGATGCAGAGAACATCTTCCAGCTGGAAGGTTAGCCTCCCCAGCAAGGGGACCGTAGCACTTCTGAGCCCCCCTTGCCAGGCCCACTGGTCTTCCCAGCCTGCTGGGAAAGAAGGTCTTGAGGGGAACCACAGAGCTTGGGAGATCATCCAGTGGAACAGGACAGGATGGAGACCTTCTGGCTTGCCCTCCTTGGTCACTCTTGGATGCTCCTGGCGAGCTCTGTCTGGGGAGCAGGTGCTGTTAAAACCAGTCAGGGTCCAGACTGGTTTCCAGCAGCGAGGAGCAGGCCACTCTTTCACCAGCACACTCCTCATCTGTGTCTCTGGCGCTCACCTGCACCCTGCAAGGAGGCAGGCAGCTGCCAGAAGCCTCCTTGCAGTTGACTCCTGTGCTCCATGCTGCAGAAGCTCGCCGAGCCGGGACGGTGCACCCAGCCCTGTGTAGGGCAGGAGATTCCCAGAAGACTAAGCCGGGTCCCAGCCCTCAAGGGGCTCAGGTCTTAGAGGGAAAGACACATAGGACCAACTTAGGCCCAGCACTGCCAAGCGGGCCCCAACGGTCTGGAGCAAAGAGGAAGGAGCAGTTTGCTCTGCGCAGTCAGAGAAGCCACATTTCCCAAAGGAGAGAGAGAGGAGGAGGGCAGAATAGACAGAGGGGCTGCTGGGGGCCCAGAAGGATAGAGTGAGCCTGAGAAGGGTAATGTTAAGAACAAGAATGGGCCAGTGAGAGTGGTTAAAACAGGGAAACATTTTCTTACCAGGAGGCTGAAACAGCTGTCCCTGCCCCTTACCACCCCAGCTCCTTCCCCGAGATCCTAGGATCTTTCCCACCATCCAGCATCTAAAAGGACAAAGGGTAGCTCATCAGGGCTTGCTGGTCCCCTCCTCCAGCCCCTTGGCCGTTGTCCATGCTGTCATGGCCTGTTGCTTCAGCTTGCCTGGGTGGTGATGTGTGGTCTCTCCCGACCATGTCAGCCGGGTCGTTCTGCCCCCAGCTCGGGTGTGGGTCCCTCCCGGCCTACCCCTAAGGCACCTCCAAGCCACACCTTTGTATGGCCCTTGAGCCACCCCCACCCCACCCAGGGGCTGACCGGTCCCTCCTTCCCCCGCCACCTCCCCTAACCTCTGCAGATGTGGACAGCCGTGAGAAGTGGCTGAACTGCAAGAGTGACTTCCTGGCCAAGTACCTGAAGCCAGGTGCTGCGGGCCCTGCCCAGCTGCCCATGTGCGTACGCGCTGGAGGCCGTGTCCAGCGCCGTGAGCCTGCGGGAAGAGCACCAGGGCGGCAGCTTCCGCTGGAAGGACGCCAGCGGCCCGCGCAAGTGCCTGGACGTGTACCGGCCCAGGGCCAACTTCTGCCTGCGCTCTCTGCAGCACACTGGCTGCCCAGCACTGCTGCTACGACAAAGGCAGCCGGCTGCTGACCCCGGGCAAGGGTGCCGGCGCGCCCGACCTGGTCAGCACCGACGTCTCGCCCGAGCTGCACTTCAAGGTGGACACGTTGCCCTGGATCCCGTGTAAGAGGGGCTGCAACCGCTCCCACGCGGTGCGGCCCCCCCAACAATGTCCGGGCCTACACGGACAACTCTCCCAAGGAGGAGTACCTGGCCCAGTTGCAGGAAGCCAAGGAGTACTAACGAGGGGCTGCCACGCTGGACAGCATTTCCTCGCAGGCCCCCCGCCTTCGCCCCTCCTCTGCCCAGACCTGGTGAGGCCGGCCTCGAGCCTCGAGCCTCGAGCCTCGAGCCCTTTGCCTAGGAACCTGGGGCGGGCAGGTCAGCGCCGTGTGGGGTCGGCTTGAAAGGTGTGTAAGGGGCCCAGGGGGAGGCCGGAGCCCCGCCCCCCAGGGGCCCAGGGGGAGGCCGGAGCCCCGCCCCCTCCAGGGGCTCATGGGGGAGGCTGGAGCTCGGCCCCTCTGCCGCGGGGGCTGCCGGGAAATGCGTTGTCTGTGGAGAAACTTCTCTTAGACCTGGTGGGAGGCGCTGTCCTAGCCTGACCACCCATTTTCCTCCCTCGGCCTGGGAGCGCAGGTGAGCTGGTTTCTCCACACACAGCGGTGATTCCCGGAACCTGCGTTAAGTCCCCCAAAGCCCCAGCCCCTAGGGCCAGCCCTGCCACCCCCGCAGCCCCCCACTGCCGCCCCGGGTCCAGCTGCCTTCCTCGGCTCTGAGCGGTAGCACATGGCCGCCTTGCCCACCTCTTTTGGGAGGGTGGTCATCAGCCCTCCCACAGAGCTGCCTCCCATGGAGTTCCAGTGGAGACCCACCTCGGTCTAGGGCCGAAGGTCCGCGGTGGAGACATAAGTGGATAGACTGAGGCAGCCAAGACGAGGCAGGATATCCGGGTGGGGCAGGGATCGACCAATTCTGGGGGCTTTGTTTGTCCAGCTCACCTCTGTTCTATCCAACTTGTAGGAATGTTGTAGGACTGGGAGATCACATCGCCCTGAGCACAGCGGTCAGGCTTGGGGAGGGCTCAGAACCGATGCAGGACGGGTCAGGTGCAGGGTGAGCTGGTAGATCAGTTCTCCGTGTGGGTGTGGGTGTGTGTAGGTGTGTGTTAGGGGACAGCCCTGGTTTACAGTGTTTGGGCAATTTCTGTGGTGTAAACATACCCACTGTGGCCCACTTCAAGCTCCCAAGGTGATGTCACTGAATGCACTGAGCTCAGAGCTGGGAAGAAATGTGTATGATCAGCTCTGCCAGCACCTCCTGCCTCTTCCCTGCCTCCCCTCACCCTCACCACCCTCTCCCCTCGGCAGCCACACTTCCTTGCCTTCTGTGGGGTTGAAATGCTGATGTCCCAGTTGTCTGTGTTCACAAAAGCCTCTAAAAGGCTGGGCACTTCAGTTCTAGCCCTTAGCTGCCCTGAAGCTCTCTGGGAACCTCAGCAACAAAGCACTTTGTTTTCTAATTCTGTCTGATAAAGAATTTGAGTTCCCAGTGGAGCAGAGAATTGTAGGGAGCCCTTGCTGACCTCTTAAGCCAAGCTTCCCTGGGCTCTGTTTGTAATTATCTAAACTAGCTGGGCTTCCCAGGTGGCGCTAGTGGTAAAGAACCTGCCTGCCAATACAGGCAAACATAGGAGATGAGGGTTCAATCCCTGGGTCAGGAAGACCCTCTGGAGGAGGATATGTCAACTCACTCCAGTATTCTTGCCTGGAGAATCCCATGGACAGAGGAGCCCAGCGGGCTACAGTCCATGGGGTCCCAGTCGGACGTGACTGAAGCAACTTAACACACATACAACCCAGCTGGGCAGACAGAGATCCGGGGTGCAGAGCTTATATTGGTTAGGTTATCTTTCTCAGACTCATAAAGGGTTACTTGAGAGGCAAGGAGCTAGCAGGACCTCAGGGACACATTCAGAGTCCTTTGGTCAGAGAGAGAAATTATATTGACACCAGAGGAAGGAACTTGCCGCAAGGGGATCTGATGCAGAGTTGTCCCAAGGACTACACCTAAAAGATAATCAAGGTGGACCTGTACCCTGCCTTCATTGGTACCCTTACCAGACACTCCACTGTCACTCCAGGCATTTGGGGAAGTCACATCAGGAAGCCGAGTGAGACAAAGTATGTTCAGAGCTGCTACCTGGAGAAGCTCAGAGAGCCAGATGTTTCCAGTTACCATCACACCTAAAGGTAAGTGTGTTAGTCTGGTTCTGGGATCACAATCTAACAACACTGGTGCAACTAGAATATTACAAGATCAAAGAGGGCAGCGTCTCAGGTCCCTAGATGGGAGCCAAGTTCCCTTCTCTGTCTCTTGAATGGGGAATTCAATAGGATTAACACCAGGGAAGCCCACGATTAGCACAAGAATGTTTTAATTATGTTCTAGCAGAAACTTAAACAAACAAAAAAAAAGAAGATAGACATATACCGGAGTCTGTTTTCACAGGCAACTAATTCTCCTCCTTTCTAATATAATTTACCTTGACACTTAAATACACTATTTAAATTTAATCTATACCTAAGAAGAGATGGCAAGAATACACAGAAGAATTGTACAAAAAAGATCTTCATGACCCAGGTAATCACAATGGTGTGATCACTCACCTAGAGCGAGACATCCTGGAATGTGAAGTCAAGTGGGCCTTAGAAAGCATCGCTACGAACAAAGCTAGTGGAGGTGATGGAATTCCAGTTGAGCTATTTCAAGTCCTGAAAGATGATGCTGTGAAAGTGCTGCACTCGATATGCCAGCAAATCTGGAAAACTCAGCAATGGCCACAGGACTGGAAAAGGTCAGTTTTCATTCCAATCTCAAAGAAAGGCAATGCCAAAGAATGCTCAAACCACCGCACAATTGCACTCATCTCACACGCTAGTAAAGTAATGCTCAAAATTCTCCAAGCCAGGCTTCAGCAATACGTGAACCGTGAACTTCCAGATGTTCAAGCTGGTTTTAGAAAATACAGAGGAACCAGAGATCAAATTGCCAACATCCATTGGATCATCGAAAAAGCAAGAGAGTTCCAGAAAAATATCTATTTCTGCTCTGTTGACTACACCAAAGCCTTTGACTGTGTGGATCACAATAAACTGTGGAAAATTCTGAAAGAGATGGGAATACCAGACCATCTGATCTGTCTCTTGAGAAACCTGTATGCAGGTCAGGAAGCAACAGTTAGAACTGGACATGGAACAATAGACTTGTTCCAAATAGGAAAAGGAGTACGTCAAAGCTGTATATTGTCACCCTGCTTATTTAACTTATATGCAGAGTACATCATGAGAAACACTGAGCTGGATGAAGCACAAGCTAGAATCAAGATTGCCAGGAGAAATATCAATAACCTCAGATATGCAGATGACACCAGCCTTATGGAAGAAAGTGAAGAAGAACTAAAGAGACTCTTGATGAAAGTGAAAGAGGAGAGTGAAAAAGTTGGCTTCAAGCTCAACATTCAGAAAACTAAGATCATGGCATCCGATCCCATCACTTCATGGCAGATGGAGAAACAGTGGAAACAGTGTCAGACTTTATTTTTTGGGCTCCAAAATCACTGAAGATGGTGATTTCAGCCATGAAATTAAAAGACATTTACTCCTTGGGAGAAAAGTTATGACCAACCTAGACAACATACTAAAGAGCAGAGACATTACTTTGCCAACAAAGTTCCGTCTAGTCAAGGCTATGGTTTTTCCAGTAGCCGTGTATGGATGTGAGAGTTGGACTATAAAGAAAGCTGAGCGCCAAAGAATTGACGCTCTTAAGCTATAGTGTTGGAGAAGACTCTTGAGAGTCCCTTGGACTGCAAAGAGATCCAACCAGTCAATCCTAAAGGAAATCATTCCTGAATATTCATTGGAAGGACTGATGTTGAAGCTGAAACTCCAATACTCTGGCCACCTGATGCGAAGAGCTGACTTGTTTGAAAAGACCCTGATGCTGGGAAAGATTGAGGGCAGGAGGAGAAGGGGACGACAGAGGATGAAATGGTTGGATGGCATCACCGACTTCATGGACATGAGTTTGAGTAGGCTCTGGGAGTTGGTGATGGACAGAGAGGCCTGGCGTTCAGCAGTCCATGGGGTAACAAAGATTCGGACACGACTGAGCAACTGAACTGAACTGAATGCTGATCCCCTTCCTATCTAATATAATTTACCTTGACACTAAAATACACTATCTAAATTTATACCTAATGCTTGTCAATTATGCAGCCCCATTTTAAAATTTGTAATCTAAGTGACACGCTAAATTGCTGCCATGTCAAGCCACAAATGAGAGAAACTAAAGGAAGGGGGGCTGGACAGGAGCTTTGAAGGGACTGGGGCATTGATCAGCTATAAAAGTGTTTATTCAAACTGTACAAAGGAGAAAGAGACACCATGCTGGTGGCTGCGGGCTTAGGGAACACCTGTGTGAGGAGAAACAGTTGCAGAGGGGTCACTGACCCTGCTAAAGGAAGGATTTTAGGAGTGGCTGGTGTCAAAGCTGGGAGGGGCCCAGGAAATAAAGAGAGGGCCCTCCCCTCTCTGGTCCAGTGTAGGCTGTCCTAGCTCACCTGGCTGTTATTCTTGTCTTGGACCCCGGGAGCCATCTCTGACCACACATCCAGCAAGAACACCACTGCTGTTTCTAACTTAGCTGCCTCGGCCACCTGGATGGCTTTGCCCCATTTCCTCCACCCTAGGTTACCTTATAAAGGGTCCTAGGCTAGGCAAGACTGGTCACATTGAATTCTAACTAGTGTTTAAAACAACCCACAGTACAAACCTGCCAGATCCTGCTGATGATCCTGGTCTCTTGGAAGACAGGATGTTTCAGCTCCTTTGTCTCATTATTCACAAAAGGGACCCAGATGTGCTTCCTTGTCTCCTCTATTACAATTAGATTTTCTTAACATGTTGAAGTGCTCCTCAAAATCCATCCTTGGCATCAATGTCACCTGGGATATTAAATTATAAGCTCACAGGCTACACGCCACAACCAGGATGAGTCACTAGGGTAGAGTCCACTCTCCTGCATTTAACAGGTTCCTCCCAGGTGGTACTTTAGTTGAGGTGAACCCTTAGCCTAGGATTTACAATTTGGCCAGTTAACCAGCTTTTTTAAAGATCAATTCCTGCTTAAAGGAAAACGTGTGGGCCTGGGAGCCCAGAAATCAGCAGGTAAGGGATCTTCTTAACCTAGGGACCAAACTCAGGTCTCCCGCACTGCAGGCAGATTCTTTACCAGCTGAACTACCAGGGAATCCCCAGCTAACACGCTACCAGGTGCCAGAGCTTCTCTATCCATCTCTAATGCTCTCATGAGTGCTAAGTCGCTTTAGTTGTGTCTGACTCTTCATGACCCCATGGACCAGGCTCCTCTGTCCATGGGATTCTCCAGGCAAGCATACTGGGGTGGGTTGCCATGCCCTCCTCCCAGGGATCTTCCCGACCCAGGGATCAAACCCACATCTCTTAGGTCTCCTGCATTGGCAGGTGGGGTCTTTACCACTGTCACCACCTGGGAAGCCCCTAATGCTCTCATAGTTACCTATTATACCCATTTTACAGATGAGGAAATGTGTCCAATTCCTTAGGTGGTGACATTTACAATTCAAACCCAAGTCCAAAGTTCTGTTTGGAGCTCTGTCATTCTGCTTTTTAGGCTCTGATACCTAACCAGAATGCTGTCAGTGAGACAGAAGTGGTAAAAATTGTAACAGCATCAGTACTGGGGATGTGAATGTTGTTGAGCTCTCACATGACAGGGTACTTTGCCTGGTACTTTGGTTTTTACTAAGGCATTTATAAACTTCGCTTCAGATGTTTCCTAGTTATTCTCAAATTGGTAATTCTCCAACCAGGTATGAAAGCAGTCCTTTTTTGTCAATGGTCTCTGTGTTAGAAGGGGGTCCTTTTGTGTGTGTGTGTGTGTGGTTTTTTTTTCTTTTGCCACACCACATAACATGCGGTATCTTACTTCCCTGACCTGGGAATGAACCTGTGCCCCCTGTATTAGAAATGCTGAGTCTTAACCACTGGACCACCAGGGAAGTTCCAGAGAGTTCTTGATTTGATTCAACTGGAGTCCAGGTACTTGATTTTTTATGAAAGTACTTTTTCGACCCCCCAGGCAGCAGACATAACGCCCAATTAAATGCAAATTGCTTCAGTCCAGCACTTGTTGAGTAATTCAAGCCAGGGGGCAGGGAGGGGATCTTGGGGGTCTAAATTATCCAGACCAGTACTGATTTTCTGCTTTAATTACATTTTGACCAGATCATATTGGTAGGATCACCCTGCAGGCATCCATGCCACTTAATAAAACAGGCAAAAATAGATGAAGGAAATAGCTGTAGCTGCAGGGGATAGTGTCTGGATCAGAAGACGCTGACTCACACTGGGGTGGACCCAGGGCAGGGCTTGTCCAGGAAATGACCCTCCCTATGCAGGTAGTTATGCAGGAGGTGCTGGTGGTAAAGAACCTGCCTGCCAAGGCAGGAGGCATGAGACGCAGGTTTGATCTCTGGGTCAGGAAGATACGCTGGAGGAGGGTATGGTGACCCAGTCCAGTATTCTTGCCTGGAGAACCCCCATAGACAGAGGAGCCTGGCGGGCTACAATTCATAAGGTTGCAAAGAGTTGGGACACGACTGAGCACACACACATGTAGGTAGTTTATCTCTACCTGGAACGCAGCACACACTAAGATCATGTACCCCGCTTGGTCAGTGCTCAGTAAGCTTGTTTAATGGAACCAGGTAGTTTATCTCTACCTGGAACGCAGCAGCCTGGACCCCACTAAGATCAGTAGCACTGACCCCGCTTGGTCAGTGCTCAGTAAGCTTGTTTAATGGAACCAGGTATTAGTTTATGGAACGCAGCCCTGGTACTTTAGCAAAGTGCTCAGTAACTCTTAAGGTATTTAAAAATACTCTTAAGGATTTTTTCAGTTTTTCCTCTTTCTGGGAGTAATAGGCCTTGGATGTCCTACTCCAGGAGGGATGCCTAACATGCTAGAAATGTAGCTGCTGCTTTGTGGGGATTAATGCAATGAAAAGGCAGTAGACAAGTTTGGACTTGAGCATTGGCTCTGCCGTTTTCAGTTCTTGTTCCAAACCCCAACTCTGCTAAACTATCTGTGGTAGGATCTGGGGTATCCATTAAGAAAACAAGGACTAGGTTCTTGTAAAACAGAAATGGTGGTAGTATCTATCTCACAGGGCGATTGTGGGGGCTAATGAAGCTACTGTAAGGAAACCGCTTAGTGCAGTGTCTGGAAAGTCGTAACTGCTCAATAAACAGAACCTCAGTGAACAGAAATGCAAGACCCACAGGGTGGGGAATCTCTGTCCACATCTCAAACCAGCACCTGGTGATCATCTTTTTGCAAGAGGGTAAGAGGCCATGGGGAGTGGGAGCCCCAGGATGCCACCTCCACCAGCCATGAAGCTTATTGGTACTGTTTACCGCAGAGTACCACCCTCCACCCCCCCCGCCAGGCTACGTTTCACTGCCCTTTTTTGTCAGTCTTCAGTATGAAAGGACTCGAGCTCAGGAATGCTTGCTGGTGAGAAGCAGGCTACCTTCATGCCTCTTGATTATGTACACTTAGCCAGAAGGAGACAAAACCCTTCTTTTTTTTTTTAAATTCAAAACCTTCAAGGGAACTCTTTAATACCAGCCATCCCATCAACACAGGTTCCAGACATGCATGTTTTTTAAATTATGTTTATTTAGCGTATGTACACATAAAAGAGAAATCGCCCCCTGTTCCCACCCAGCAGAAAACATGCACAAACCCAAGGTATACATGAGGGGACAGGGCCCCAGCCCCAAGTTAGTGGTTGGGATGGTGCAATCCTGTGAGTCACAAGCCCCGGTCAGGAGAGGGCTGGACTGAAGTGTTGGGCAGGCTGTACCCCCGCTGCGGGGCCTAAAATAAGCGCGCGCCATAGCCAAAGGTCTGTTTGATGCCCTCAAAGTAGTACCGCTGCCAGCCCTGCCTCGTCCTCTCCTCCTCTGGGGCGGGGATGCCTCGGCCCTCCATGCACAGCTCAGTCTCTCCATTCTTATCGATGAAGGTCAAGGTGATGGTGGCAAAGTGCCCTGGGGGAAGGCAGAGGGGAAGGAGGTTTCAGACCCAGGGTTTCCATAGGGGCCTGAGGGGAGGGGGAAAAGAAAGGGTTCTGGGGGCAACGGCAATGAACAAACATGCTTGCTTACCTTCTGGCCAAGATTTAAACCTCCACTTCATCGCAATGTATTTCTCAGGGACCTGAAATAATCAGAGAGGTCAGCCTCTTTTCAATGTTTGCTTTCTCCCAGAAGAACTAATTTTACCCCATGAAGGAAAAAATTATAGGAAAGTGAGAGAGTCCAACTGTAGCATTCCTTTGAAAAACAAATTGAGCTTTTACTGATACAAGAGAGTAAAGTATTAAATTTTATCTACAGAGCTGGAAAGAAAAAGGCAGGGAGGGAGGGACACGTTATTCTTCTAAGCAGATAAAAGCTGTATCCTGGCTAGCAGGAACTCACCAGATCAGTGAATTCTCCCGAGACATTGCCGTCTACCAGGTGAAACTTGCCACCTTTGTCTGCTTCCAACACAGCAGGAGCGTGGGTGAAGGCCTGAACGAGCTGCAGGAAAAAAGGAGGTAGGAAGATGTGTGGCTCTCAGGGGGACCCAGGAGAAATGCCAGCTGACACCTGCATGCCTCAGCTCTCAATTCCAAAGACACTACTCTGCCCAAGAACCAGCTTCAGGTTCTTTTCTGTTCCAGTAGAGACCACGCTTCGACTCAAGTAATTCTAAATCCAGGATGCCACTACACTGGACCCATTTACTTTTCTAACAAGAATGATTCCAGTTGTTCCCGCTTACAGGACCCAAAACTAGTATAAGAAGAGAAAAAAAAGGCAAATCCACTTTGATGAGTGGCTTGAACAAACATGTCTTTCCTCTGCCTCTTCGTGAATGAGGAAAGCCTCATGGTTCCACTCAGCACTTTTCTGGACAATGAGAGGACGTGCCCACAACTCTAGTCACCTGGAACGGCAGACGCCAGGCGCTGGAAGGACAGGACTGTACTTACCTCCTGGGTGGTAAAAACTCTATAGAGCTCCTCTGGTGATGTCAGGAAGCTTTCTCTAAGGGTGATCTTACAAGTGGGGATTTTGACACCAACAGGTCTGGCCTGGGTTTTTGAAGGAGCAGACTTAGCCTGTGGAAGTGGCAGTGAAACTGTCAGTTTATAGAGTACTGGTGAGACCTCACTTCACAGGGCTGCAGGGACACACTGCCATTCATTCTCACAAACCTTGTCACCTCCAAGGCTAAATTATTCCAGGGGGTCAGAGGAAATTTATGTGCATGGGCATTTCTGTCAGGAGGGGAACTTTCTCAGCAAACTCTCAATGCCACTCTGGGTGAAAGAAGAGTGATGCTTATTTTAAAAAGCCCACTGCCAAAGGACACACTAAATCATTATGTACTTCTGAAGAGTCCTGTGTAATCCTCAAGAAGAATGTCTGTTTAAATAGCTGGAAGCAGCACCCCCAGAATATCCTTCAGAGTGCTGACAAAGGGGCAAGAGGGCTGAAAATCAAGTGCTGGAGCCAAACCAAACAAGTGCCAACTCCAGAAAAAACAGTTTGTTCTCCCTTCCAATGGGATGAAATCAATCCATTTCCTGTTAGGTGAAGCCAGTGACCTAAGTAACCTCTGATACTCTGATGAGACCTTTAATATCAAAGGATGAAATGTAGATATATTACTTTAGATGCATACAGGGGAACCTGTGTTCATAACCTCCTCACTGGTGCTAAATGCCAAGAGTTGGACTCTGAAGCCCCTGATGGCTTGATGGCTTCCATTTGCTCTAGGGGTCTGTCATAAATGAATAAAAACCAGGTTAAAGATGGGCAGACAGACAACTACATTCTCTGGACCCTGAAAAGCAGCACCTCTGGCTCGGAGGTTAGGGTGGGAGAGAAAGAGCTGAGATAGAGACTTAAGGAAGAGGCAGTGTCTCAACTCCCTTTCCAGACAGCCTCCCACCCCACCACAAAGGGACACCAGTTACCTTGCGCTCCTCAGTTTTCAGTGCTGGCGGCCCAGCTGGGTCTACTGACTCTCCATTCATTGTAGGCAAGATCATACCCTGCGTGAACTCTGAAAAGACAAAATCCGGCTCTTCGAAGTTATTTCTTAGTAGCTAAGATTTGGGGCTTCACTGTAGTTCACAAACATGGCCGTCCTAACTCAGGAGGAGGTAATGACAACAGAAGGAGGAGTCTATCCATTTTACGTCTTTCCCTTTGATCTATGCCAGATGGGTACCTGAGTACGTGCTACAGAATGCAGTACGGTCATTGGCATTACTTGAAACCCTTGACTCAATTAGCAGCATCACAACTTGTTAAATGTGTGTGAGGTCTACTGCGGATGGCAGCCAATGAATGCAGTGGCACTTCCAAAGCCTTCAAGAGTGGGTAAGATGCTCACAGCTGCATATTTAGTTCCCTTCTCCACTCTGCCGTACCTCTGTAGGACAGCCACAACTGTTAGGGTATCAGAGCACTGGTTCCCACCTCTACACTGGCTCCCTCTGATGATCACAATCAGGACTCTGACACCCACACCAGACCACATGGGCAAAGCTGGAGTTCTGGGGGACAGCTGAGAGGACTACTATTCAAGTAAGCCTCTAAGTATCCCTGGAGAATATAAAAATAGTCCAGGACTGTGCTCAAGTGCTCAGTCTGGAGATGCCGGGTCTTTAGATCAGTGAGTCCAACAGAAATACCACCTCAGCCTCAAATGTAACATTAAATTTTCTAGTAACCACCCTAAAGCGTTAAAACAGACAGGTGAAATTAATTTTTACCACATATTTGGTCTAATATATCCATTCTACCATTTGTGTTATCAATATCAAATAATTGAGATATTCCTCTTTTTAAGAAAATACCCAAAAAAAAAAAAAAAAAGAAAATACCAAGTCTTTAAAATTTATTGCATATTTTATACTCACAGCACATCTCAATTTGGATGCCACATTTCACGTTCTCAACAGCCAATGCATTAGACAACAATCTCTAAATCTTTCCCTTATTCAAACTTTACAGACTGATTTCAAGATGAAATAAGCCTCCTCCACCCAAATTTCTACTCATTTACTAAAGAAAGAACTGTCAAGCTCCTTAATTAGCATCTGACAGGTGGAAAACTATCTTCTCAAGGCACTCATATCTACTCAAAGGATACCTGTTTTGAGGGTGCTGATGTAAATTCCCATTGCTTCTCTTAGAAGTTTCACCCCTTCTTCCTTCATTAAGGCCATGAGATTTGTGTCAGGCTCATCTTTGGCAAGGCTCACACTAATCTGAATGAAAGATCAGAAGTAGGTGGTAAATAGCTTGAGAGGCACCCACATTGGGGGATGTAGGTGCTGAGCAATCAGATAACTGCTGACATTTGCAAAGGAAATGCATGAAGGTTGAGGTATTCGTACAATCCCCATAAGCGTTTCTCCTTGAGGTCTCTCTGCCACCTACTGCCAAGACAAAAGTGGCTAATGTTAAAACTCACACCACTCACTAAAGCAAAGTAACTGAATAAGCATAAACTGCTTGGGAAGCTCCTAATGGCACCACAGACCCAGAAAGTCATCTGCAGACTGGGGTTCTGAATGCTTAGGCCAAGCCTGGTCTGTAATCTTGAATGACAGGTCATTTTTCTCATCTGAGAATAAGAGGATGTGGAAGACTCAGATGAGGAATTAGAAAGCACAAACCTCCACTTCATCCACGCTATTTTCATCAGACAAATTGGGGATCTCCACATGGCCCTTGTACTGCACTCCAGACTTAGAGGTACCTGTCAAAAGTAACGCAGTGTTATCAGTCTCCTCCTCTTCAGGCTAAGTCTCCTGCTCTGGACGCCTAACTACTATTTTGCTTACGCTTCTTTTGGACAACTGAACCCACCTCCTTTATTCTGAGAGAAGGTGGCTGCCACACCAGATGCAACCATTGCCCCCCTCCCTGAAATGTCTTTCCTCATCAGATTTCTGGAGACTAACTGTGTTACCAGTGTGAGACTAAGAGCTACGTGAATTCAGCACAAGCATGAATTCTGCTAAGGAGGACTTGGGTTAATAGCTAATACCGGCAGTTTTGCTAAAACGCTTGTTTTGAAAATACAAATTTGTTCCAGTGCTACAGATATAAGTGACGATTTGATTGTAATACGAATTTCATATTTGCTTATATGCACTTTCATCCACAAAGAACAGAGCTAAACAGAGCTGTATAGGAAAACACAAAGCACATGTCTCAAACGTTTATCTGACAGTGACCTCAGCTCACCATGTGTGTTAGGAGCCACACCATCCACGACTAGTGGTATCATGCTCCTTCTGATTTCCCGTCTCTCCTTCCATCACCTCACAATAACCCACGTGCCTCAGTGCTCCTGATGCCCACTTTCACAAGCGAACCTCAGGTTTTTGTCAAGGTAAACCATGATGTTTGTCAAATGATTTACGTATTTCTTATGATTTAACATGTGTAAACAGCCATCAATTTTTACATTCCTAAATTTAAAAAAATATCACTTATGAAGCTTTTGAGTATTCTGTCATGTCCCTAACCCTATCTTCCCTACAAGCCCTGTGGTTTTTGTTGGAAGATTCTGCATAGTGTGGTGAGTTTTAGAAACACATGTCACACTATAGCAGAACTGACTGTATTTCAAAGTTAATGTGTATTTGTCTTTACCTCTCTAGGCCTCAGTTTCTCAATCTATAAAAAAGAGGCTGGGAAAGATGAAACCTATGGTTTCTTCCAGACTGCTATGCTTTAATTTAAAAAAAAAAAAAAAAAAAAAAGACAAAAATACATTTTGCCACTTTGTTACCATTCACTTGAGAAGAGTTTACATGTTTTGCCCCATAATGTACTCTTTTACTTTACTGTCTTTCCTTCCTGTCAGGCCCATCGAAGGATGGCCCCAATTCTATGCTAATATCTTCACAAAAGAGACATTAAGCTAGAGAATAAAACCTGCCCGAGTTATAATCACATGCAAGCAGCATTACCACAGCACTCTCAATTATTAGGTTCACACTGAAATTAAAAAAGCAAAACGCCAAAAAACTCCCATAGCCCACTTTTAAGTCATCCAAGAGGCAGAAATAGCTAGTCTGGAAAATGTCACATTGTATGCTCCCAAACAGGACAAGGCCAAAAGATTCAGCAGCCCAGTTGCTACATCAGTAGGGACTTGTGAGACCCACAGAAAGGAAACCCATTTAGTGTCCTGCAGTGGCAGAAAAATTTCAACATTCGATACTGCTTCCTATAGGATTCTAAAGCAGCACTACCTCCCTCGAAAAAAGTTCATAACCTCTCAAAAACTGTTCTCCCTGGCTCCTGAACAGGTCAGTCAAAATGCGGTTAACCCCTGTCCTAAAAGCCGAGCACAGACTTACCTGTCCAGTTTAGTTTGATGCTCCACTCATAAAAGAAGATAAGTTTGCCTTTGCGATTGTTAATGGATGCCTCTCCATCAAGCTTACTCACTTCTGTCACCTCACACTTGCCTTCCTCATTTTGCGCACGCACAGCCAGGAACAGTGTTTTCAGCTTATCTGTGGACCAGTTCGAAGCATCCCTCTCTGTCCTGCAAAACAGAAACAGAGCTATGGACCAACAGCCAAATGAAGGATATACTGCTTGCTCTATGCAAGAGCACCCAAGGCTATAGGAGGCTGGAAAAGAACACAAAACCCTCAGCCCCAATCCACTATGTCTACAAACGTGTTACTCTTTTAGGAAGACCAGGAGTCCTATCCTGTCAATAAGGACTACTGCTGTATAACATGGTTTCAAACTTAATGGAAAATTCTGCTTTCCTTTCTCATCATGATGGTGCTGGGGTCAGTACTGAATATTTAACATGGCGCCCCCGTCTGACCAAATGGAAAACTGTGCGCTTCTGAGGTCAGGAACACACACAACGGGGCCACAGAACGCAGTGTTGAGCTAAAAGGTCCAGTTAAGAATAAACCAATAATCTTGATCTCATTAGCGCAGTGTTTTGACCTATCAAGTTAAGGCTGTGTTATAAATTTTGTGCCCTCCAAATGGCCCTGAAAACAATGAAAGTCCAGGGTTTCAAAACAAACAAAAATTAAAGTCAACCATTCTATGTTAAACGGAGGGGAAGCAGGCTGAAATACAAAGGAAAACTATCTACTTTATAACTTTCTAACTAGTAGAGAAAACAACAGTAAGGTGAGCTACAACAAAGTAAAAATATAGTTTATGTACAAACTTCAGTGGACTCAGAAAGAATAAGAAAATATTACTTGCAGAAGATTTCATGAAAGAGAGTAGGCTTTTAAGAGTGGTTGGATTATAAACCATGATTGCCCGGCAACCAGGGGCAGTCCCTGGAGCTACGATACAAGCAACTTAACAGTTCCGGGTGAGAGGCCACGGCGCCTTGGAGCATCACTCAGCTCTGAGCACCTGCGGAACATGTTCTAAGACCCGGCTTTCTGGAGTGAGACAGCGATCCCTTATGGCTGACTTTTAATTCCACCCGAAAGCCGAAAAACTAGTAACTCCAACCCTCTGGAGCCTAACATTGCAATCTCTCAACACTATACACGGCAGTTTTGGGTCTCAATGACGCCTCCGGCCACGTGTGTGAAGCATCTCTCCGCTCAGGCTGAATGCAGCAGCCAGGGGGCTACGTCTTCCTATGTGAAACCCCCTCGTCTGGGATGCAGCCTTCTACGTCGTCCCCCCACCCCACCCCCGGGCCTCTCCTCCATCCAATGAAACGGAGGTCGGAGGCTGGAGGGGCCTGAGACTTACGGACCCCTGGAGACAGGAAGGACCCACGCCCATCTCCTGGCAAGCAGGGCTGCCTCGACCCCAGCCGTGTCCCGGCCAAGGTCCCAGGGCCACCCCCGCCCCCCACCCCGCAACCCCCGGCCCGGCCGCAGCGCTCCCGCGGCCTGGCCCGCTGGCCCTCACCAATGCCAGTTGTTGACGTTGGTGGCGTCCGCCCGCTCCTCCACGATCCAGCGTGGGTCGCCCTCACCCCACTTGGCCATCGGCTCTCCTATCGCGCCGCCACCAGGTCCCGAGCAGCCACAGCCACAGCCTCAGGACAGCCCGGTAGCGGCCGCCCGGCAGCGCCTGGAAACTACTAGAAGAAGCTGCAAGATCCTCCTGGCTTGCTTTTCCCTCCACCCCCCGCCCCTCCCCGCCTTTGACTTCCGGCTCCGCCTCCCTCCCGTCGGGTACGTCGGCTCCCCCTTGCCGCACCTTCGCTTCCGTCTGTTCTAAGGGATCCTTTACACTCCTTCGAGTGATGCCCTGAAAGGCCCGAAAGGCGACAGCTCACACGACCATTCCTCACCCACAGAGACACACAGGACACGTTTCATTGTTTCCCTGAACCCTTCATCGCCCCGCTTGGCCTCAAGGGAGTTGTAGTTTTGTCGCGTGACCCACGGGATAACCTCGGAAGGTCGAGCTGAAAGGAGAGGAAACGGGCTTGGGCAAGGTGCGCTGGGGATTCTGGGAGTTGTAGTCAAGAGGCGTCCGCGGCGGATCCGGTCAGAGCCTGATTGTAGGGGCGGAAGGAACTACAACTTCCAGCATGCCCTGTGGCGCCTTCTCGACCCTTGGTTCCCACCCCCACCCCAGCCCTCCCGCCCCCTCCTCGGGACTATCCCCTTCCTCCCCTTTTGTATGCTGCACAGCCTGTCTAGAAAGGCTGGACCAGCGGCGGCGAAGTCTGACGCTGACCTGAGAGGGAGGGCTCGGTGTGGAAGAGGTGAGGGTGTCCCAAACCCCTTGCGCTACTTATCTGGCCGAGTCCAGCCTCTCCGCATCCATATCCTTTTCCCTCGTTATCTGAGGCGTCCCTCGACCCCCCTGGCCTGACTGTTAACTCCAGTTCTGGCGATCCCTGGGCTTGCACTCGGGGTTGGGGCCGCGAGCCAGCCCAGACAACTGATTTTGAACAAGCATTTATTGTACCAAGGTTCTGGGCTCTGGCCTCTGCGGTGGATCCGTGTTTCCTGGACCCTTCGCCCCCAGAGTCTTCCTAGTTTAATCCACATTTCCTTGTCTCAGTTCGTCACCTCACGTGTGTAGGCCTGGCTTTGAAAGATGATAAATGAGTCCGAATCTCTGAGAACAGAGGCTGGTTTCTGCGGTGTCCTCAGGCGGGGAGAGTGTTGGTTGTAGATATTTTTTAGCCGAGTCGTTTTCCTTCCTTTGTCGTATTCCTGCTCTTCCCTCAGATCTACTGTCCTGTGTGGTGGGATCTCAGTAAACAAGTGACAGGGACAAGCCTTTGAAGTGTTTTAAATCATTTTGAAGCACTTTTCTCAGCCCCTCTTAAAATTGTACCTGATTGCTTTATAAATTTTAGAACCATTAAATCATTGTTTTTTTAATTTGCTGAGGAAATATATGTTCTGACTAGCGGTAGAAGTACAGATTAATGTCAAGTGTCCACTGCCTTTGAAAAGTTAAGAAAAGATTCCAGAAATCCTCTGGTGGGTTACAGAGTTTGTTAAGACCCATGCTATGCCTATCTGTAGATACTGTAGTAATGACCGGCCCTCAGTTTTCCCTAGAGTGATACAAGGACCATGCAAATCAGAGTGGAAATGACCCAGGAGATAGAAAACCTGGATAGGAGCAACTAGCTTTAGCTTAAAAACTTTGGTACTTAATCCTTTTGTGCCTCATTTCCCTCATCAGTGAAATGGAATCTGCTAGGCCTACTTTGTAGAGTTGTTCTGAGGCTTTATAAACTGGCCCCTGTACCGTGGACATTTACCTGCTCTGTGGACACCTTCAGTGTTTGTGATGGCTACTCAGAGTTTTTGTATCAAAATTTTAAACTTTAGGAATGCTTAGAAATATTTTTTAGCTTTTTCCAAGATATTGATTTATTAATAAAAATTAATACTAAACAAATTTTTGTGTCAGCACATGTGCTTTCCGTGTGGTTCACTGGCTTCAGCCTCACAACAGTCTTACCAGGTATGTTTCTGTTGTTAAGTCCCATATTTACAAATGACAGAGAGAGAAAGATGGTAGAAGATATCCTATACTAAAAGGAGCTAGCCTTTAGTATTTACTTTATACTGGGGACTTCTGTTAGCTGTTTCTTGACTCCTGTTTATTCTTCCCTGCAACCCTGTGAGGTTGCCTGTCACTTTCTCCAAGGCTTAGAAGTAAGATTATTTACCCCAGGTTGCTGAGAATCAGAGAGACTGACATTTGAATTCAAGTCTGCCTCACTACAAAGCCTATGCTTGTTGTGATATAAAGGATGATTTTTTTTTTCTGCTAGCTTTTGTATTTGATTTTACTTACTGCATTAAGTATACAAAAGGATTTTTAAGCCATGTCTGGGTTCAGTAGAAATCAGTTAGTGATATCTGCCATGGGAAAGGATCAGATGGTAAAAAATTCTCAGCCTGCATTGCCATTCCCAGATCCCTTCACAACACATTGAGAGAGGGCAGAGTGTGTTAAGGGCCATTGGGAGTCTCAGTGGGTCTGCCATGGTGAGTGTTTCTTAAGCTTCTATTGAGAAAGGTGCTATAGAAATAGAAAAAGCAAGTTCATTCTTTAGAATTGGACTCCCTGTAACCTTTGGAGTTATTTTTGGCACTGAAATATTTGGTACCTGGTTCTTGGCTTAGATCAGTTTTCTCTCTAATCCAGTTGGCATGGATAGTTTAGTTTGTGATTCTAAGGCAAAACTTTTTTTCAGGGTGAAATCTAATTTTAGAATAGTTATGAGAGGGACTTGTCATGTTTTGACTGATTCTTTATAGACTTCCTTCTTTGGCCATGCCCTCACTTCCCAAATTTTGGCCAGTACTTGTTACTAAATTAATCATGATTTGAAGTTGAAGTTACAAGCAGGCTAATTTAGCTTCCTTTAGTTGCTTACTTGCCTTCAAGAATTCAAGAAGCACATGTGAGAGTAAGATGTCTGTGAGTTTTTATTCTCTGCAGTATTCCCAGAGCCCAGAACAGGGCCTGAGAGGTGGCATGCAACAGATTCATGTTGAGTCCATGAATGTAGTTACTATCTGTTTTGTTCATGGTTTGATTAACCTTGTGTATTCAGCAAAATTCATGATGCATTCTTGTAACACATGCCTGCTTTGTACTTTTACCTATATACATACTTATACTGGGGCCTCCCCAGTGGCGCTAGTGGTAAAGAACCCACCTGCCAGTGCAGGAGACCTAAGAGACACAGGTTCGATTTCTGGATTGGGGATATCCCCTGGAGAGGGGCATGACAACCCACTCCAGTATTCTTGCCAGGAGAATCCCATGGACAGAAGAGCCTGGTTGGCTACTGTCCATAGGGTCACAAAGAGTTGAACATAACTGAAGTGACTTAGCACGCATGAGAGTGTATAAATTAGAAAAGGTATATGCTCTATACTCTGTTGTAGGGTCCTTCAGAGAGGGACTGTGTTTTGTACTTCAGATATCCTTACATAATAAAATACTTGACAGAGTGCCTGAGATAGTGGTGTGAACAAAGTAGCTGCTTTAGGAATGAATGACTACTTGTGGGTTATCAGACAATCAAAAGTGTGATTGGATTGGTTGGAGACCCAAGTCTCTGATTTTATGTGGCCTCGTCAGTATTTTCTTCACCAGACACTTTTCATGCATCCCTGACTAGAGCAGGGAGTTGGTAGTCCAGGAACCCAAAGCTTTTGGAGCTCTTTTGAGGGGAATCCAGAAAGAGACATACAGTATATATCTCTCTTCCTCTCCCTCTAGATGAATCGGACAAAGGGTGATGAGGAGGAGTATTGGAATAGCTCCAAGTTCAAGGCTTTCACCTTTGATGACGATGATGATGAGCTCTCACAGGTAAGTTTCCGTGAACAGTTGCTGAAGTTCTCACCCCCTTCCACTGTGTACCCTTTCCTTTGCATCCTCTGTAACCTGTCTCCATTAGGCTCAGCAGTGCTTTCAGTCAGATCTTTAGAAGACTCTTCATGGAGAAGAACCCTGGGAAAGGAGAGGAATTGTAAAAGCCAACTCTCTGCCCTACTTCCTTTACGTTCTTAAGATGATTGATTTCTTTCAATTGTTGGGTTTTTTTTTTTATTTTCAAGAACCCTAAGTCTTTTATCATGCGATGTAATTATTATTTTTGAAGGAGGAACTGGATTGGGAGTTTTGTCTTTATCGTGTCTGTTTTACAAATGGGGGAAACATTCATTTTTGGAGAGATGGATAAACTCCCTACAAAGCAAGTCAATACCAGAAATAGGATTAGAATTCAAAAGCGGCTTTGACTCTTCCTAACCTTTTGCCACTGGACTCCAGTGTTGGCTAAATAGCAGTTTCTTTTCTTGGCAAATGTCTAGTGGGCTAGGCTTTCGATGGCAGAAAGGTTAAAATGTTGGCCATTCTCAAGTCCAAGTTCCTCGGCCTTCTTGGCTGTTAGAGGGAGAGGTGAGAAGTGGTGACTGCCTGAGCGCCCTGCCTGATGTCTGTTCTCAGTTAAAGGAATCCAAGCGGGCAGTGAATAGCCTTCGAGACTTCGTGGATGACGATGATGAAGATGACCTGGAGAGAGTCAGCTGGACCGGGGAACCTGTGGGAAGTAAGTACAAAAGGCCCTGGGAAGGGATTAATTATTCAGGGTTCTTAGCACTCATAAGTCTCCTCAGTACTTGTCAGGATAGAGAACGAGGCTAAACTATTTTCAGATGAGCATACACCTGGAAATTTAACCCAGGAGAGGGTACTTGGGGAAATACGGCAGTAGTTTCCATACGACTATTTAGGTCTGCTGTCCTAGGGCTAATGTTTGGCTGGCTATTTCAGACTTATTTGGGGTTCTCGTTAAAATTAGATTCCTGGGCTTTACTCAAGAGATTCTGCTTCAGTAGGTCTTGACGTTGGGTGTGGGGTGGCGGGTAGGGCGGGGTCTCAAATGACAATAAGCACTGCTAATGTTCTGATACGAAGTCATATTTGAGAATTGCTGACTTAAATGCTCACAACTGCCTGGCAGAACTGACTGCCTTAGCCACCAAGTCCCACTGCCTAATCGTTCCATAATACCACTTAACACCTTTGCTGGGTCCATCTGATTTTTAAGCAGAGTTTTAAAGGTTTTTGTTTTTTTTTTAAACGAGAAATACTGTCACGTGATTTAAAAAGCAAAAAATATTCAAGGCGTACTGAGAAAAGTTTCCCTCCCACACTGTCATGCATCTACTTAGTTCTCAGGCCCTGCGTGCCCCAAAAAACAACCGCTGTTGTTTTGCTTCCTGTGTATTCATTTAGAGATCCTTTTTGCTTGTGGAACTACATTGGAAAATGAACCCCCATTTTTACACCAGCAGTGGCATACTTTATACCCTCCTCTTTTCACTAGATAATATAGTTTGAAGATCTTTCCAAGTTTTCTCTCTCCTCTCCCTTTTTAAAAATAGCAACATAGTATACACTGTATGGAATTCTCATAATTTATGTAATCAGTCCACTGTTGATGAGCATTAGATTGTTTCCAATCTTCTGTTGTTTATATTGCTGTCAGTGGCCTTGTGTTTTGCCGATATAAGAGTATCTGAAAGTTCAGTTCCTAGAGTGGAATTGCTGGCGGAGGGTATTTGCATCTGTGTTGGTTAGATGTTGTACCAATTGGCGCTCCCACCTAGCAGTGTCAGAGTGTTCTTTTTTCCCTCGCAGCCTTGACAGCACAGGGTGTTCTCAAACTTTTGGGTCTTTGTCAATCTTATAGGAGGCAAGTGGTATCTCAGTGTGCTTTTTAAAAATACTTATTTATTTTCAGCTGCTCAGGGTCTTTGTTGCTGCGTGGGCTTTTCTCTAGCTGCAGTGCGTAGGGTCTACTTACTAATTGTGTACAGGCTTCTCATTGTGGTGGTTTCTCTTGTTGTAGAGCACGGGCTCTAGGTGTATGGTCTTCAGTTGCTGTGGCAGGTGAGCTTAGTTCCTCCATGGCCTGTGGGATCTTCCCGGCCCTGGGATTGAACCTGTGTCCCCTTGCATTGGTAGGCAGATTCTTAATCACTGGACCTTCAGGGAAGTCCTAAGTGTGCTTTTAATTTGTGTAATTCTCTTATTAAGAGTGAGGTTGAGCACCTTTTCATATGTTTAAAAGCTACTTGTATTTCCTTTTCTTTGATCCATTGATTCATTTCCTTTGCCTGCTTTTTCTGTTGATTGGTCTATTTGATTCTGTTCTTTCTCCCTGCCCCAATATTTTAAGTCCATGTTGACAAGAGACCAGGGCTTCTGATGAAAAGTTTTAGAGTTTATTGGAATGCTGGATGTGGTGGCATTATTTTGGATGAGAATGACTGACCTACATCTTACTGTCTCGCAGGTATCTCTTGGTCCATCAAAGAGACTGCTGGTAATAGTGGGTCAAGCCATGAGCGTGAACAGCTGAAGAACCGAAACAGCTTCTCCACCTATGCACAACTACCCAAACCTGCTTCTACCTACTCTCTGAGCAGCTTTTTTAGAGGTAAGAGTGATGCTTAAAGGGACAGAGTCCTTTTCTTTTTTCTGAAAAACCACTAAGGCTGTGATTTTCATTTACTCTGTAAGAAAAAGATACTGAAGTATAATAATCTTTGGAGCTAGCCGTTAGGGATCAGAAAGGGGGAGAAATGAGGGAAATTCAGAGGGGTTGGACTGGGTTTCTAAAACATGATAAAATTGACATTAACCTTGTGACACATACTGAAGAAATTTGTCTAGGTCAGAATTCCTCCCTACCCCTGTGCATTTCTGTTGGGAAGCCTTGTGCACTGCTGGTGGGAGTGTAAAATGGTACAGCCTTTATGTAGAAGACACTGGAAGACTGTGGAAGACAGTTTGGCAGTTTCTCAAAAAATTAAGCATAGAATTGCCATATGATCCAGCAGTCTATTTCTGGGTATATACCAAAAAGAATTCAAAGTAAGGGCTTAAACAGGTATTTATACACCATGATTCAAAGTAGCCAAAATATGGAAACAACCCAAATGTCCATTCACTGATGAATGAATGAACAAAATGTGGCATGTACATGTAATGGAATATTATGCGACATTAAAAAGGATTAAAATGCAGATACATGCTACAACATGGATGAACTTTGAGGACATTATGCTGAGTGAATGAAGCCAGACATGCAAGGATTCTGTGTGATTCCATTTCTATGAGATGCCTAGAATAGTCAGATAAACAGAGATAGAAAATAGAATAGTGGTCACCAGGGAATGAGAGTAAGGAGGACAGGGAGTTATTGTTCAGTGGGTACAGTCTTAGTTTGGGATGGTCAGAAAGTTCTGGAGATAGATAGTAGTGATGATTGTACAGTGTGGATGTACTTACTACCACTGAACTGTATCCTCCTTAAAAATGGTGACGTTTATGTTAGATGTATTTTACCACAATTAAAAGAAAAAGTTCCTCAGTGCCTTTTATTTCCATGGTACCTCAAATTTCTGAAGTTGAATAAAAGCTTTTTTAAGCCTTAAGTTCTCATATTTTCACAAAAAGTTTCTATATACACTGTGTCCTAAACTGAGTCTGGATGGCTCTGACTTTAACTCTTGGCCTTATGTGTTCTTTACCTTTAGGGAAAACTAGACCTGGAAGTTTCCAGTCCCTCTCTGATGGTAGGCATGGACTCTCTTCTCTTGATTACTGTGGGGGATGTTACTGATCTGGAGTACAGCCTGGGGAGTCATGGGGACAAGTGATAATTAGATGATGACACTTCTTCTGAATCTATCATCGTTATTAGAGGAATTTCCTGATGCTGAATAAGGAGATTGAGACCATTCTGCCCGTGGGGTCAAAGGGTAGCGTCTAGGGATGCTGTCTTTGGGTAGGAACTGAGATCTACTCGGGTTTCCCTACTTTGAGCCATAAAGATGCCTCAGGAGCCCACAAGTCAAGCAAAGGAAGCAGTGGACGAAAGGAATGGCAGGAAGATGGTGTCCTTCTCAGTCCCTTGCCTGTTCTTTTGCAGCTCTGTCAGACACACCTGCCAAGAGCTATGCTCCAGAGCTGGGGAGACCCAAGGGGGAGTATAGGGTGAGTTATATCTTATGATGGTCATGACACTTGACACAGTTTGACATACTTTGACATTTGTTATCTTGCTTGATTTTCCCAAATCTTTGAGCAGATATTATTTTAAACCCCTCTTAGAAATAAGAAAATTGGATCTCTAAACATTAGAGCTTGCTGGGAGTCTCACAGCTAGTTACATGGTAGAACTGGAACTCAAAATTTTAGTTTCTGATTCAGCCCTGGAGTACTTGCCTTATCCATTATACTGCCATTTTTTAGGTTGTGCTTTGAAACTTTTGATCGTCACTGTGGTCTAGAAGCTTGGTGGAGCTCATATTCACACAAAGCACATAAAAAAGCAAATTGACTGGAAAGGAAAAAGCGATATCATAAGGTGCAAAAAAAGAACATGTTTCTCTCTTTCCTTCTGTCAGCAAAACCATTAATTAGAGTCCCAAAATGGCCTCTACGGGCTGAAATTCTGAACCACTTACATGTCGGGCCGCCAGCTTTGTCAGTTGACCCGTCCCTCTGTGATCCCACTCCTCCTGCCTGTGTCATCTCTGTCCTGGTTGCTTAAGGAACTCAGGACCAGACCTTCCTAGTTTTGTGTTTTTTCATCCATCTTCTTCCACAAAATACTTCCCCTCGAGGGACTGAGACTATAAGCACGCGGTGAGGAGCTGATGCACTGATAATTCTGAATTCTGACCCTTTACCTTCCCATAATCCGTGCATTGCCAATATTCCAGGATTACAGCAGCGACTGGAGCCCCAGTGACACAGTGCGGCGCCTCCGGAAGGGCAAGGTAAGGCCCCTGCGGAGAGGATTCTTGTGGAATTGGAATTTTTTTTTTTTTGGAAGCGGAGCAGCTTGGCCTTTCTCTTCAGTTTTGTTAAATGAAGAAAATCATTTCCACTAAGATGGCAGTTCAGCTGCAAAATTTCTAATTCTCCAGGGTTTAGTGTTGTTTTGATGAGGAAGTGGGAAAAGAGTGATGGATGAGAGGGAAAAGTAGTGCTTTTAAGAGTGAGAGCAATCTTTCATGTTTAGGTCTGTGATCCATTGTGAGTTAATATAAAATATATGGTGTGAGGTAGAAATGGACATTCATTTTTTTTCCCATATAGTTCTCTGTTTGCTCCAACACTATTTGTTGAAAAGACTATCCATTTCTGCATTGATCACTTTGGTGCCTTTGTTGAAAATGAATTGACTGTATATATGTAGGTCTCTTTCTAGACTGTATTCTAGTTCATTGATTTTTTTTTTTTGTCTCTCCTTATGCCATCACCGACTCGATGGACATGGGTTTGGGTAGACTCCGGGAGTTGGTTATGGACAGAGAGGCCTGGCGTGCTGCAATTCATGGAGTCGCAAAGAGTCGGACACGACTGAGCGACTGAACTGAACTGATGCCATTACCAAGGCCTTGATTATTGTAGCTTTGTAGTTAATCTTGAAATCAAGTCATATAAGTTCTTCAACTTTATTCTTCTCTTCCAAAATTATTTCAGCCATTCTAGATCCTGTATATTTCCATATTAGCTTGTCAGTATTACAAAAGAGCTGCTGCCATTTTGACTGAGATTGCATTGAATCTGTATTTCAATTTTGGGAGAATTGATATCATAATAATTATTGGGTCAGAATGGATGATAGTAGAATAAGCGCTAAAACTATAAAGCTAGAAGAAAATTTAGGTGAAAGTCTTTGTGATCTTGAGTTAGGCAAAGGCTTATTAACCAAGCATACAAAAACCATCAGACAAAAAAGGAAAATGGACTTCACCAAAATTAAGAAGCTTTGTTCTTTGAAAATACTGTTAAAAACATGAAAAGACCATTGCTGGGAGGAAATATTTGTAAAATACATTCTGTGAAGTGTTTTCTCCAGAATATGTATATAAAAAATGATGAAGTATCTTCGGTAATAAGATAAGCAATCAAATTTAAAAATTGGCTCAAAATTTCACCAGTTATATCACCAAAAGCTGTGTGAATGGCCAATAAGCACATGAAAAGATGCCCAATGTTATCAGTTATCAGGAAAATGTGAATTAAAACTGAGATACCACTATACAGTCACTATAATGGCTAAGTGTAAAAATACTGATCATACCAAGCGTTGGGAGCATGCAAAGCAACTGGAACTCTCATATGCTGCAAACAGGAAGGTGAAGTGGTAAAACCACTTTGGAAAAGAGTCTGACAGTTTCTTACAAAATTAAACACACATTTAATTTAATCACTAATAGACATTTACAGTTCAGGAGAAATGAAAATATGTTCATACAAAGACTTGTACACAAACGTTCACAGGAACTTTATTTATTATGACCCTTAAAGCGGGAATAACCTAAATATCTGCTAGTAAGATCCCTTGTCAGAATGGACAAGGGAAATTTTTGTGGTGATGGAAATGTTCTGTATCTTGATAGTGGTAGTAGTTAACATGGGATTATTTACTTGTCAAAACTCACTGAATTGTACACTTAGATAGGGTAGATTTTATACGATATAAATTGTGCCTCTTTAAAAAGAGAACAACTTGAGACTTCCCTGATGGTCCAGTGGTTGAGAATCCGCCTGCTGATGCAGGAGATATGAGTTTGATCCCTGGCCTTGCTCCGCCACTACTGCAGCCCGCGCCTTAGGGCCCGTGCTCCACAGCAGGAGAAGCCACTGCAGTGAGAACCCTGTGCACTGCCATGAAGAGTAGCCGTCACTTGCCACAACTGGAGAAAGCCTGTACACAGCAGCTGAGACCCAGGACAGCCAAAAATAAGTAAATAAGTTAATTAAAAAGAAATAAAAGTTGGCCTCAGATAGCCAGTCCCCTGCTGTCCCCTCCAGTGGACCCCAGGCGCATCCCCCGTAGTGTGGCAAACACCGCAGAGCCTCAGGAATCCCCGTGCAGAGAGCCCTTCATCCTGGGACACAGGGTGTGGCCGGAAAGGTGGCCACCGCCTCACCTGTCACGCACCACATGTTCCTGGGGAATCTTGTCCTAAACCATTTCTAGAGGACCTGCTTCTGGATCCGGCTTTCATATGTAGCAGAGCAGCTCCCTCACTGCGATCTATTGAAAATTGGCACTCAACACAAGGGTTTGGAAAAGCAACCAGCCAACCAAACAAAAACAGATTTTAAAAAAAGGGAAAAGAGGCAAACGAGAGCAAGTGAGATCACTGTCGACTTTGGCAAGCCTTCATCAGGACACTAGCATATTCTAGGGCATAAGGCTGAACTCAAGCGAGGGTGGTGGGGACCTCCTGGCTCATAGAGTGTTGGGGGGCTGTTGTGTAAAAGAAATAGGCTCTCCTTGGGGACCAGCATGTGTGCTCTTTGCAACCCCGTGGACTGTAGCCCACCAGACTCCTCTGTCCATGGAATTTTTCAGGCAAGAATACTGGAGCAGGTTGCTATTTCCTCCTCCAGGGGATCTTCCCGACCCACAGATCAAACCCATTTCTCTTGCATCTCTTGTATTGGCAGCTGGGTTCTTTACCACTAGTGCCACTTGGGAAGCCCCAGGTGGCTCAGCAGTAAAGAATCTGCCTGCAGTACAGGAGATGTGGGTTTGATCCCTGGGCTAGGAAGATCCCTTGGAGAAGGAAATGGTAACCCACTTCAACGTTATTGTTTGGAAAATCCAATGGACAGAGGAGCCTGGCTGTCTGCAGTCCATGGGGTCACAAAGAGTCAGGCATTACTAAGCGACTGAGCATGCATGCATGCCTTGGGGATATTTCAGGTCATTTTCACTCTTCCTCAGTATTCAGCGACAAAGGAATGTAGGAAATGGTCCTCTTCCTTGCACACCAGTTCTATTTTTATCTGGCAGGTCTGCTCACTGGAAAGGTTCCGCTCCTTACAGGACAAGATCCAGCTCCTAGAAGAAGCAGTAAGCATGCATGATGGAAACGTCATTACTGCAGTGAGTTGTGCCTTTTGTTGTTTAATTATGGCTTTCATCAGTTTCTGAAAGTCCAATCAGGATAGATTTTTTTTTTTTAAATCTTTATCTATTTGAAATATAGTTGATTCACAATGTTGTAGTTTCAGGGGTACAACAGAGTGACTCAGTTATATGTATTAATATATATACATTTCAGATTCTTTTTCCTTATAGGTTCTTATAAAATGTTGAGTATAGTTCTCTGTGCTATGCAGTAGGTCCTTGTTGGTTAATGTCAAGTAGACATTAACCTTTAATGTCAAGTAGAGACACTGGATTTCCTCTTGAAGTAGAAGATTCTCAGTAGTATGTGTTCTCAAGGCTCAGTTGGCAGAACATGCATTGTGTGTGGCACTCTTGATTATGACCCAGAAGTGGTAGGTTGGCTACTTTGTGTCCTCAAAAATAATCTGAAGGCAGAGAGATGTGAGAGTACCCTCTCACAGAGGGAGGGAAGTGTCTGTTGCCATTAGGGCAAGGGTGTGTGGATGCCCAAGACAGACCTCATTCCATATGTCCATCACCTGTCCTTTCATCACATAGAGAAACACTTTGTCTGGACCTGCCAAGGTTCCTGATGAGTTGCTGGCCTCGTTCCTAGTCGTCAGGTGCTCAGACAGGGCCTCGTGTTTGGAAGGTTACACAGGGTGATTCATTCTTGGTTCTCTTTTCCTCTAGGTTCTGATCTTTTTGAAGAGGACGCTGAGTAAAGGTGAGCGTGGTTTGAGGGAAATCTTCAGTCAGCAAGATGTCTGCTACACTTGAAGGAAGAGTGGTCTCGTGGCTTTAATACCAGAATTCACCAGCATCAGGCCTACTTTCAGGACAGCTCGGGGGGGCCTGAGACTTCCGAGTACACATCCCATCCCTGAGGGCAGTTGTTTCTCCGTTAGAGTGATAGCTACGGCAATTAAGAAGCCCCTCATTTACTGCACAGACGGATGGCTGTGTTGGTTTGAGGAAGTGAAGGTCCACGCTCAGGGCCTGCTGGTTGGGTTGGTGAGAACTGAAAGCTAACACGAAGGCTCCGCCTGCCCTGGGCCCTGGAGTGTTTGCTGGTGGGTTGAGCCAGGGGTGGGCACCGTCATAAACCATTCCTAGCTTCTGATGGACTTGGAGGAGATCCTGTTAAGAATGTGTGAGTATAGGGGTGCTGATTTCCCATTGAGTCATAGGCTTTAACCTTCCCCCATCTCACTCCTTTCCTCCTGCCTACCAGAGATCCTCTTCCGGGAGCTGGAGGTGCGGCAGATTGCCCTGAGACATCTCATTCACTTCCTTAAGGAGACAGGTGATCAGAAGCTGCTTTTGGACCTCTTTAGGTAAGAACTGGTCGTCTGGTCTGTAAAGTTTGTGAAGTACTTAGTTCAGAGCACTCTGGGCGACATTACAAAGAGAGAGAAGACACTGCCCCTTTTTTCTGGAAACACTTATTAAACAAGATACAGTAAGGTGATGGGGGATTCCCTGGGGGGAGTGGTTAGGACTCGGAGCTTTCATTGCCACGGACCCAGGTTCAGTCCCTGGTTGGGGAGCAGAGATCCCACAAGCCATGTGGCATGACTGAAAAGAGAGAAAGGAAGAAAAAAAGAAACGTGATGGGATAACTAATGTTGCACCACAACCTGTAATAAAGTGACCGTGTAGCACGTGGTTAAGAAATCAGGCTCCAGAGTCAAGCACCTGTGTTGAATATTATCTCCATCACTTAATTCATAGCAGGACCTTGAACAAGTTCCTCAACCTCTCCAAGCACCAGTTTTCACGTTCGTAAAATGGAAGTAATGTTGCCTGCTTCACAGGTCATTATGAAGGTGAAAGGAGTTCATGCGTGTAAAGCGCTCAGCACAATGCTTAGTCTGTGGTATTAATATTTATTAACTATTTTCTTACAAAAGACCGAGACTAAAGATGCCTTTATTACTTGCTCCCTGGTGATGCCAGTGAGAAGTGCAGTGCAAGAGCAGAAGAAACAAATGCAATTTTCAATCAGGAGGAGAACCTCATGGGAGTGATTAGGAATTGAGTGGGCCCTGTGGGACTGGGTCGGGTTCTGATGGGTAGAGGGCAAGAAGCGGGCATGTCTGCTGGGGGCCTGGGGAAGGGGGTGCACAGTGGGGGCACCCTATCTCATTTCAGTTGTTAGGGACTTTTTCCCACTCTTAGCTTAAAACAGGTATATTTTCTTTCTTCAGTGTCAGGGCAGGGGTTGGAGCCTCTGTTTAGGTTGATGTGTGGCCCGAGGTAACTTTATTTACCCAGTGGCTTCTGCACAGTGATGAGCTTTCCTAAAGAGTCACGTGGGGAGAGCAGATCACATGGTCAGGGTCAAGATTAGAGATGGTCAGCCAGGAATTTGTAGAAACCGTGTTCAAGACGAGCTGTTCCCCCAACCCTTTCTTCCCTCCCTCCCTCCCTCCCTCCCTCTTTCCTTCCTTCCTTCTGTCCTAACCAACAAGCCTTTTTTTTAAGCATCACCTCTATGCCAAAGTAGTAATGTTAATTATAGTGGTCCTTGCAGAGTTAAAAAGGAATCAGATGACAAAAGTCCTTGTTCTCCAAGGACTTACCACCTTTGGGGAGAGACAAAATGCATCGTATGCTGTACCTGAAAACAATAGGGCTTCCCTGGGGTCCAGTGGTTAAGAATCCACCTGCCAATGCAGGGAACACAGGTTCCATCCCCAGTGTGGGAGGATCCCGTATACCATGGAGCAGCTAAGCCTGTGTGCGACAGCTGCTGAAGCCCGTACACCCAGAGCCTGTACTCCACACCAGGAGAAGCCACCGCAGTGAGACGCCTGCACACCACAGCTAGAGAATAGCCCCTGCTCACCAGAACTGGAGAAAGCCTACCTGCAGCAGTGAAGACCCCTCAAAGCTAAAAATTAAATAAATAAATCTTAAAAAAAAAAGCAACAGAGGAGGTTAGTATAGACAGTCTGTTTCCAAAACACTGACAGAGGAGAGTGTTTTCATCTTTAAAAGCACAAAAGACTGCTGTGGGCTAAGGTTTCGTGGAGGCTCTGAGCCTTTCTGTCAGACCTGTTGATGTTACAGAGTTACTAGCGCCCACGATGTCTTCCAGTCTGCTCTTTACTCAGCTCGGTAGATGGGGCATGTGTTCTCAAGGGGTTGCTGATGGTAGAGAGTTTGGGAAGAGAAGGGCTTGTCTCTGGTATGGAGGCAGATGAGTTCCGATGATGCTTCTCCTGGAACGCTCATCCTGTTTTATGAGGTTATACCACCACGCGTCGATAGATAAAAACACCCTGCTCCCTTCTGCTTCTTCCCAGGTTCCTAGATAGAACAGAAGAGCTTGCGGTAAGTGTGGCTTCGTTTCAGTTGGGGACCTCTTTAAAAAGTCTAAGCCAAAACCCAGCCTACCACACTGATTGACTTTCCTTTCCTTTGGTATTGGTTGTATCTCACCAATGTCAGAATTGTTCTTTTAGTCACTGTGCCACACACTGGTGGTGATATATTTTTAAGCTTTGCACACCAGAAGATAATTCAGGAAAATGTTTTTCAGTAACATTTTGTAAAAAGAACTTGTACTTAATACTCAAGGTGTGGGAAAATCTCAAAACCTTTTATCTTAATCTCTTCAAAATGATTAGGAATCTGTAATACTCATTTTGAAAAGCTTTTTTGGTTCAAAACTATAAGGAATTTTCTTCAGATAGCATTCATATAGTTCGTTGTTTTGAAGTTTGATTAATCAATGAAAGAAAGTGTGTTTGGGGTAACTCATTTTTATCTAAAGCTTTCATATTTTCTTCATATTCTCTGTTCTGTTTGAATTGAAGGTGATTTATCATGCATGCTGTTATATATGAATTTGGAATTTTCCAACCTTATAAACCTTGAAATTGGCAAACCCGATAGTCTGCTTTTAGTTTATCCTCACAGAATAGGATAATCTCCTAAGAAGAACTTTTTCCTGAAACTAGTGGCTATTGAATTGGATAATGCAGTTAGAGATAATAGTTTTGAATCACTCTTCTCCCCCACCCCTCTGCCATCTATTCCCAGAAGAATCTCTGATAATGAAGAGTTTAGCTTTCAAGCATGAAAAACCTACTGACAGAACTAACTCACCCTTCTGAGGAAAAGAAATAGCTCAAAGTTCTTCTTTGTTTTTTGTAGCTGTCCCATTATCGAGAGCACTTGAACATTCAGGACCCCGAGAAACGAAAAGAATTTCTTAAGACATGCATTGGGTAAGTGGGGGAGAAATGTTTTTCACTATCAATACTGTTATACAGAACAATGAAGAGACTAAAAAAGGGTAGAATGGATAGATGGTTGCAGGGAAAGGCTAACAGTGGGTCATACAAACATGATTAAAGATCAATCTCATTCAGTGGTTCCAAAAACGATTCCCCCATAGAGTTTTCACTGATTGGTGATAAGTTGAGAAAAATGAAGACAGTGTAGAGAGCTTTCTCCTAAAGCTAAGTTTATTTAATTTGAAAGACTGCGTTTTATTCAGAGATTTCCCCCCCCACACACACTTTTTGGTAGAAAAATGAGTTCTAAGTTTTTTGTGTGTGTGACCTAATGTATTAAAAGAAAAAATTGGCAACATCTTACTTATATATTGTTTTCAGTGTTACCAGTCCTTGAAACCCCACAGTCCAGGAACTACTGATTCAGTCCAGCTTTTATCCAGAGTATAAGTCCCTGTGAAAACTATACCCACATACTGTTCTTCCAGGGGTGGGGCACACACTGCTCTTGGAAGTGGCTTATTTCGTTGTTGGACAACCTTTATTACTGCAAATGCCTCCTTATATTGAGCTGAAACTTTCTTCCCTGTTTATCTTTCAAGACAGGTGTAGAGTCCACCCAGTAGACCTTACTTGAGGTTCAGTGGTCACAGTTCTTTCAGTCATTCCTCAAGTGACATGATTGCCAGGTTTCACATTTAGAAATTTATGTCAGTACAAGCCTTACTTTTAACTTTAGCAGCTACTGAGCCAGTGTGTCTTATGGCCTCTGGTAAACAAAAAGAGAGAAGTTAGAATACTGAGGTAACTGGAACCTTTTGCTGTCTTCTTTATTGCTTCTAAAAATTGGCTGTGGGCTCACACTTACCTGGAAGAGTGTAATTGAATTTCAGAATTCTTCCTGGAGTGAGTGAAGTAGAGGAATAAGGCAGTACTTCCTGAAGGAAGGTCTGGGAACTGGGCGTTTAAAATCTGGCTTCTATTCCTGGCCTTACCCATTGACTTGCCAAGTGACTTTTAGGCAAGACACTGTTTGTTCATCAACTTCTTCATGTGGAAGGATATAATGTAGTGTTGAAGATGGAACCCTTGACATCAAGTAGAGCTCTTGAGATCTTTACCAATCTATAGACATACTGCCATGCTCTGTAACTTGAGTTTTACCTTATTACTCTGCATTAAAAAGTAGCCAACATGTCAGTGCTCCTGAAAGACAGTTCAGCATTGACATTAGGCAGTGACCTGAACCACTGAGCCTCCCCGGGATGTGGATGATGGGCGGTTGGCTGCGCCCACTCGTTGGCTGAGTGACGCGTTCATCAGTCATCGCACCGCCCACAACGAGGGGATTCCGCCTCACTCTTCAGCAGAATCACTAGGGTCTGTATGTATTTCGTGGACTTGAAGGCTCCCTGTCTAAGTGGCAAAACCTTAAGTATAAAATCCCGGCCAGAGGTCGCCTCTGTCTCCCGCTTTCTCTCTGCCTTGCAGGGACGCTCTAAAGGGAACAGAGGTCAGAATTGTGAAGCCCCGTGAGCATCTTACACTTAGAGTGGTGGCCTGGACTAGGTGGGCGTGCTTCTTGTTTGAGTAGAGAATGAGGTACTAACCTTCTTGCCCTCTCTCCCAGTTTGCCATTTTCAGCAGAAGATTCTGCACACATACAAGACCATTACACACTCCTGGAACGGCAGATCATTATCGAGGTTAGAATCCTTGTCTCTGTTCTTTCTGCTTCCGTGCCAAAGCTCTGTGCCATTCAGCAGCTAGACTTCCGCTCTGCCCACATGTGTCATTTCCGGTTACCCTTTCTAAGAGTCTTTCATTTTCTTGCTCCGCATGGTGGCCTTCCCTCCATTGTCTCCAGGCATCTTTTCTTTTCTCACTTGCTGTTAATCTGGAACTATTTCCTCTTCATCCCAGAGCTCTGTTTCATCACTACTTCTCTGGTCTTCTCCATCCAACTTAGATCATCATTTTCTGGATCTGAAGCTCCTCGGGCCATCCTCGGTAGTTTCTTTCTTTTTATCCTCTTCACCTCTTTCCTAGGGTAGGAAACACATCCGCTCTAGTGTTACCGGCTTCTCTCCTGCCTCCACTCCACGGACAATGTTCTTTTTTTTCTCTTGGCTCACTCCACCACAGGCCAATGATCGGCATGACCAGTGCTGGTGCTGTAAGCGTCTCTGGTCAGAGGCCCAGAGTTTCAGAGCAGGGGACAGACTGAGGTCTTACCTGGCAATTTGTGGATTGTAATGGGCAGAATCAATACCAGGGAATATTTTTGCCTGTCTTTCCAGAACTCTCAAGCCCCTCCCCTGATGGATTTCTGCTTCTCTTAATTTCCCCGGGCCTCTGCTTTCAGATCCCAGACAAACAGTACGTGCTGACAGCGCTGGCTGCTCGCGCCAAGCTCCGGGCCTGGCATGATGTCGATGCCCTGTTTACCACCAAGGTGGGTGCCCTGGGGCTGTCGGCGCTCCGGTGGAGATGCCGTCTTGCCATCCCACGCCTCCTGGGACTCTCAGGTTCCACGCCTTCTGGGAGACTCAGGTTCCAGCTACTGGTTGACATTTTTCCTTCAACATTTTATTTTCTAAAGTTTCAGACCTAAAGAAAACCGAAAGAATAA
Source organism: Okapia johnstoni (assembly GCA_024291935.2). NCBI lineage: Eukaryota > Metazoa > Chordata > Mammalia > Artiodactyla > Giraffidae > Okapia > Okapia johnstoni. The sequence goes on from CM044307.1 coordinate 13,115,343, forward strand.
TTAACAGTCTTCACCTACTTCACGAACTTATTCACTTTTTTGCCATGTTTGCTTTCTCTTGTTCTATATGTGTTTTTATTTTGCTGAAACATTTGAAAGTAAACTGCAGACATCACAATACCTTAACTACTTAAGCATTGTTCTCATTTGTAACCACAGTATTATCATTCTCGAGAAATTTAACATTAACATAATATTATCAGGGAGTTCAAGAAGTGGGGGACACATGTATACCTGTGACTGATTCATGTTGATGTATGGCAGAAGCCATCACAATATTGTAATTATCCTCTAATTAAAAAAAAAAGAATACTGTAATACACAGAAATTGATTAGCTCTTTAGAGCTGTTTTTTGTTTGTTTTTGTTTACTGTCCAGATCGTCAGGGATCTTGCATTTGGTTGTCATGTCTCCATTGGTTTGCAGTTTAAATATCCATTTTTCCGTTATGGGTTTGACAATTTTTTTGTTTTCTTCCTTTGTTATTTAATTAGAAACATTAACTATGAAAGCAGTACATGGCTGTGTCAAAATCAAACCCGCTGTGAAGTGAGAGGGTAAAAAGTGAAGTTCTCTTCCACTCTCCACCTCCTTTCTCAGTCCCTTCCTCAAGGCAACCACTGTGAGAAGTTTACTCGTAGCTTTCCAGACCCTTCCTCATGAATTTACAAATAAACATTTATATAAATATAAAGATGTAAAGGGTAGGATTAGTCTACCCAGAGAATTTCATACTATCAATACAAGTATTGTTAAGGAAATTGCCTATTTCATTTAGCTGTATTTCAGACTTTTCTGCATTCGTGCCTATTCAAGCTAAGTACTTGTAATACCTCTGACTCTTTTCCACCCTCCTGAGTTCCTTGACTTTTCTGAAACTCATCTCTCTTCATTTCTCTTTCCCCCACCTCCCATTCATCCACTCTCACCACCATGTTACACTAGTCCTACCACAAAACGTAGAGAGACTAGCCCAGAGTGTGTTGAATTTGTCTGACCTGCCCACGGCCACCCCGTCTTCCTTTTTCAGAACTGGCTGGGCTACACCAAGAAGAGAGCACCCATTGGCTTCCATCGCGTTGTGGAAATTTTGCACAAGAACAGTGCCCCTGTCCAGGTAATGGCTCCCAGAGAGAGTCGGGTACAGGGCCTTCTAGGAGACCTGACTTTCAGCCTCTTCCTGCTCAGCAATGGGAGACTTGACCTGCTCTGGTCTGGTCTTAAAGGCAACATAATGACTGTACTGCACCTTGACCTAGAAAGGGCCAAGGAAGGAAGTTCTGCTCAGCCTTTAGAAGTATGATCCCAGACCAACCCCTCTGAGGAGTGTCCACCGTTCAGCCAGAGGGAGGCACACTACTCAAATGATACAGGAGAACTTAACGAGAAAGGCCATCAAGGAACAGGGGGTGCAGCATGGGGTCAGACCCAGGGCACACCTGTTGCTGGCATGGGGGTCTGGCTCCAAGATGAGGAGGAGTGGGCCCTTCCCTTCCTTCCCGGGAGAACGTGGATTACTGCAGAAAGTCTGCCTCATTGCCCATTGCAGGCCTAGTCCTGTGGTTCGTGATGGGAATTGTAGACAGCAGGCACTGACTCGTTGCTTTCTTCAGGACTTTTTCCCTACCTTTCAGAGCTCTGGGTGTAATACAGCTGGGAATCATTAATCAGAAGTGCTTGTTTTCACAGATATTACAGGAATATGTCAATCTGGTGGAAGATGTGGACACAAAGTTGAACTTAGCCACCAAGTTCAAGTGTCACGATGTCGTCATTGATGTGAGTCCCTCAGAAATGAGAGCCCTGAGTTAGACCTCAGTGGACAGTGGGAGGCTTCAGTCTCAGGTCCTAGAGCCTGAAGTGCTAATGTCAGTTTCCACTCGGTGCGTAGCGTGGTCTGGCAAGAGTTAGTTTGGAGACCAGCTCTCCTATATGATTTGCCCAATCCTCTGACTGGGTTCTCTCTGCTTTTATAAATTTGTTGCACTCGGAGAATTCATAGAACTAAATCAAGCCACGTAACCTCTGCAGACGTCTCTTCAGTGTGAAGTTCAAAGGGTGCACTGTCGTCCCACCGCAGCTCCCTGGCTTCTCTCAGAACCTCAGCTCGGAGTGGGAGAGACAGAAGGAAAGAGGCCCTTCTAGAGAGGGCTGACCGGAGGTTTTTATTGTCATCTCTTTTGGTGATAGACTTGCCGGGACCTGAAGGATCGTCAGCAGTTGCTCGCATACCGGAGCAAGGTGGATAAAGGCTCTGCCGAGGAGGAGAAGATTGATGCCCTTCTCAACAGCTCGGTGAGTGGCCGCGGCTTGCCCTCCAGCGGGCTCAGGAGACGGTTCTCAGAGGAGCGTCGAGCACATACTCCCAAGGCCTGAATGGGATTGCTGTCGGCCCAGCCTGTGGACCTCTTCTTGATAAGGGTCTCCTGTGGGCCTACAGGGCAGAAGCTCTGGTTAGGACGGCAGAAGTCACTCCTGAGACGTGTGATGACTCAGGGTGGTCTGGGGACTGGGGCTGACACTGGTTGTGTGGCATTGATCGTTGTTAAACTTACCAGGTAAGAAGGACTAACCTCTGGAAGTTAGAAACAAAGGTTAAAGAATCAGAGTATTCAAACTGTAGCGTTTTCTGGGGCTGGATGTGACCTCCCTATTGGAAGAGAGAAGTAGGTGAAGTAGATTTTAGCTACTTTTTTTTTTCAATTAATTAATTCATTTTAATTGGAGGATAATTACTTTACAACATTGTGATGGTTTTTGCCATACATCAACATGAATCAGCCACAGGTGTACATGTGTCCCCTGATTTTTAGCTCCTTGGGGAACACAGCTGCCTCCTCTCTCATAGCATGGAGTTGCTGAGCTTATTGTTAACGTGGAGCTTTGGTCCCAGTTAGGTATTTTGGAATCTACCACAAGCTAAAGCTAGTCAATCTTTGAATCTTTGTCCTGAGGAGGGCAGAAGCAGAATAAATGCCCTAAATCAGGCTTGTAAGGTACAGAATAGGTGTTTAATCCATCTCTGAATAAATGAACTCCTCTCCCCCACGTTAATTTTTTTTTCTCAGCCTTCCGGCTCCATCCGTCTTTTCCTTACATTACCTACCAGGGGTCCTTGTTTTATTGAATTCTGTCTGCCTATCTATAGGGATCCTTGAAAAGTGATCATTGTTTTTTCCCCCAGCAAATTCGATGGAAGAATTAAGTGGCATCAGCTCCCTTGCAGCCTGCCTCATTTCTTCCTTTCCTGCCTGTGAAAGTAGAGAGTGCTCTTCTTGGGAGAGTTACAGCATCACATCCCTTGGGCCCGTTGTCAGCAGGCAGTGCCTGCTACCCATGGGACAGAGACCAGCGCGTGGGCACTGACAGCCTCAGACCGGTCTTCTGTCCAAGGACTGTCACCACAGGGCCAAGATCTAAAGCTTTGCCTCAAGAGAGACTCTTCACCTGGTGCTCACATGAAGGTGGGAATTAATTTCTAGGTTGGGCCCATATTGGGCAAGATGGCTCTTGGTCTGCAGAAAGTGACTGCTCCAGAAAGGAGGTCTCCTAGACCGAGAGGTACAGATGTCGTCAGCGGCCACTCCCCTCCCCTCTGTTCATTGTAACCTTGGACTTGGTGCTGGACACTGGCATCTGCTCTGCAGGAGGTCAGCACGGAACCAGGATGGCTGTCTCCCCAGTTGGGGGGTGCCTCAGGAAGGGCCGCCCGCCTTGCCGCACCTGTTGGAGGCACCCTCATCCCGGACTGTACAGAGTCCGCCACCTCACGGCAGAGCCGGCCCGCCCCCCTCCTCTGCCTGGTCTTCCCTTTACAGACAAACTGTGGTTCCTCTCTCCCCGCACCCCGGGGAGCCTGGTTCGGGAGATGAGGGCACCCTCCTTCCCGTTCCTCCTCCTCCCACCCAGGCCCCCCACCTTCCATGAGTCAGCAGGGCTGGGGCGCGCTCTCCCTTTCTGCACACATGTCCTCATGTCACTTGGAGCTTCCGCAAGTTTCACCGAGGCTGACCTCAGCAGCATTTCTGGGAGGCTACAAGAGGGAGGTTTTGGTTTCGTGGTCGGTTTTTGAGAGGATACTCTGTAATGCCTGTGTCCTGTATTCCTGTACCAACGTGAGCCTTTCTTCTCTGTGACTGACCTGGGTTTCCCAGACACGCCTAAACGCCTAATAAAGCCATTTCTTCCTTGGCGCCTTCTCTTTCCCTCCTAGTTATTTTGTGCAGAACCGTGAAATCATTGCCCTGTCTCTTGGGACCGCTATAACCCTGCCTGGGTGACTGCGTATATCGGCCTGTCAACACCTCAGGTTATGGAGTAACAGTGCTTATGGCAAAGTAGGGCCGTGTGCTTAACAGAGGGAACGCGGCTGAAGACCCAGCCTCTTGTCCCAGCTCTGCCACTGACAAGCTGTGTGGTGCTGGGCGAGTCCCTTTCTTTCTGGCCTCATTGTGTTCATCTGTGAGAGGAAGGCACGATTCTCTCAGGGCTTGTGGAAGTCTGTGCTCCCCACTATGTGGGGAGTGGGGGAAGTGGTAGGGGAGAAAGATGACGCTGATACAGAGACAGCAGGCTTTCAGGCAACGTGGTGCTCCTCTGGGGGCAGTTTTGCCCCCCGGGAGATGTGTGTCAGCATCTGGAGACACTTCTTGCTGCCGCAACTGGAGGGAGCCACTGGCGTCTAGTGGATAGAGGCCAGGGATGCCACTGAGGAGCCTGCAGGGCACAAGCAGCTCCTTACGGCACAGAATTAACCTGCCCCCAAAGTCAGCAGTGCCAATGAGGAGGAAGCCTGCTCTTGGGATCAGACTCCATCTTTGGGCCCTCCACTTTGCATCTGCTTCTTCACGTTGCATTTCCAGGTAACCTCATGTTTGGTGCCCTTCCTGATCAACCCACTTTTTAAAAAAATTTTACTTATTTCTTATTTTTGGCCGTGCTGGGTCTTCATTGCTGCAAAGGGGCTTTCTGTAGTAGTGGCAAGTGGGGGCTACTCGAGTTGTGGTGCATGAACTTCTCGTGACGGTGGCTTTTCTCTGTTGCAGAGCACAGGCTCTAGGGTGTGCAGTCGTGGTGCATCGGCCTAGGTGCCCCATGGTATGTGGGATCTTCCTGGACCAGGGGATGAACCCCTGTCCTCTGCATTGGCAGGTGGATTCTTAACCACTGGACCACCAGGGAAGTCCCCCAACCCTCTGCTGTTGAAGAAAGTGAAGCAAAAGTGAAAGTCACTCAGTCGTGTCTGACTCTTTGCGACCCCATGGAATTCTCCAGGCCAGAATACTGGAGTGGATAGCCGTTCGCTTTTCCAGGGGATCTTTCCAACCCAGGGATCAAACCCAGGTCTCCCACATTGCAGGCAGATTCTTTATCAACTGAGCCACCAGGGAAGCCCAAGAAGACTGGAGTGGGTAGTCTATCCCATCTCCAGTGGATCTTCCCTACCCAGGAATCGAACCGGGGTCTCCTGCATTGCAGGCAGATTCTTTTCCAACTGAGCTCTCAGGGAAGCCCTGCTGTTGAAGAAATGGAAGTTTAATTTGCTAAATTGTGCTGAAAGGAATTCCCTGGCGGTCCAGCGGTTAGGAATCCACACTTTCAGTGCCGAGATCCCAGGTTCAATACTTGGTTGGGGAACAAAGATCCCTCAGGCTGTGAGGTACAGCAAACAACAACAACAAAAGTCATGCTGAAGTTATTGGCTGATCTTCAAACAGACACTGGTAACTTAACTAGCACATGAGGACTCATTCAGAGAGGCAGAACCTCTAGGAGTATATAGTCCACCCGTCTGTCTAATCTCCACGTGGAATTCATTACATGGTCTTGACCTTGCTCAAGTAATGGCAGCTGGTTAAAGAGCCTGAAAGGTTGTCTTATCTGGTGTTAACAGCTGGCAATCCGAAGGGCAGGTGGTGGGAAAGGGAAGGTGGATAAAAAGTGAGGGAGGAGGAGCCAGAGCCCATGCATGGACTGAAACCCCTGCCAGTTCTCACCCCCTCCAACCTGATGAAGTGGGTGACCTGCAGGGGCAGCTCGCTGGTGACCTTTGTCATGCAGCTGAACACACGTGTGGCCCAGGAGTGTGAGAAGCAGCAGGAGGATCTGGGGAAGGTATAGCAGTACCCCTAGGGACAGTGCCGCCCCCAGACAGCGCCGCCCCGAGCCTCGTCCACCTTCAGTCCTGCAGGGAAAGCTCTCTGGCGGCACACCCTAACTGGAAACACACACAGGGTGAAGGATACCGGAAAACGTAGTTCTGCCTAGCCACCCGCATGGGTTACAAAGCCACAACCAGCAGAACCCCGTTTTCAAGAATGTGTAAGTAAAGGATGGACCTCGAATCCAATGCTGGTACAAATCAACCTGTGCCTCGTGCTGAGCTGGGAGGTTTTGAGCTTCTCTTCCCTTTGGATCAGGAAACATCACTTACGACATTCAAGTGGCTCACCCAATGTTATGGTGGCTCAGTGGTAAAGAATCTGCCTGCAGGGTAGAAGCCGCAGGAGATGTGGGTTTGATCCCTGGGTCAGGGAAGATCCACTGGAGGAGGGCATGGCAACCCACTCCAGTATTCTTGCCTGCTGCTGCTGCTAAGTCGCTTCAGTCATGTCTGACTCTGTGCGACCCCATAGACGGCAGCCCTCCAGGCTCCCCCATCCCTGGGATTCTCCAGGCAAGAATACTGGAGTGGGTTGCCATTTCCTTCTCCAATGCATGCATGCATGCTAAGTCGCTTCAGTCGTGCTCAACTCTATCCAACCCCGTGGACAGCAGCCCACCAGGCTCCTTCATCCACAGGATCCTCCAGGCAAGAACACTGGAGTTGGTTGCCATTTCCTTCTCCTGTATTCTTGCCTAAAGAATCCTATGGACAGAGGAGCTTGGTGGGCTACAGTCCATGGGGTTGCAAAGAGTCAGACACAATTGAAGCGGCTTAGCACTCACCACAACCCACTGTTATGGTCTAAGGAAGGGTTTCTTAGACTTGAGACCTTGTTTGCTCTTCACCTCAAGCGCTGGAGACATTGCTTTTAAAGAGATTGAGAGCAAAGTGACCTAAGAGCCCTCCAAGAAAAGGGATTAGAGAAGCCAGATACTAAAGGTTGCATTTTGTATGATTCTATTCATGTGAAATCAAGCCTGAATATTCATTGGAAGGGCTGGTGCTGAAGCTGAAGCTCCAATACTTTGACCTCCTGATGTGAAGAGCTGACTCATTGGGAAAGACCCTGATGCTGGGAAAGATTGAAGGCAAGAGGAGAAGAGGGCAACAGAGGATGAGATGGTTGGGTGGCATCACTGACTCAATGGACGTGAGTTTAAATGAGTGAACTCCGGGAGACGGTGAAGGACAGGGAAGCCTGGCGTGCTGCGGTCCATGGGGTCGCAAAGAGTCAGACACGACTTAGCGACTGAACAACAACAACTGTTCATGTGAAATAGCCAGAAAAGGTAATTCCATAGAGACAAGAAACAGATGTGCTGTTGCCTAGGGCTGAGGGGGCAGGTGTGGGGTGGGAAAGGGGAGTAACTGCTTCATAAGTGTCAGGTTTCCTTTGGAGGGGGATGAGAATGTCTTGGAACTAGAGGTAGTTGGTGAGCAACACTGAATATATCGAATTGTTCACTTTTAAATGGCTGTTTTGTGGATTTCACCTTAATAAAATTTTCTCATGGTTATCATTTTTGTGTGTGTGGTGAGAACACTTAAGATCGACTCTTGGCAGATTTAAAGTAGACAATGCTGTATCGTTACCTATAGTCACCATGCTGTACATCGGATCCCCAGAATTTCTTTTATCTATTGTTTATTATTTTATTTATTATTATTTACACATTGATTTCTTGAACACAAAAAGGAGGGGCTTGAAAAGTTAACTCCTGAGTAATGCTAAGATTTGAACAATATTGGAGTGTGCAAAAAAAGAAAAATCTAGAAGTCCAGAACCTTCCTTTGGGAGAAGGAGGATCCCAAACTGCCCTGATGTAGTACTCCAAGAAGTAGTGAAGGAATTCATGCCCTCATGGGGTAGGTCTGGAAAACCTCTAGGTGGGGCTGGCCCCTTTAAGACTCCAAGACTGCAGTAACCTGGTAGCTAAGGAGTCATAATGACAACTTTCATGGGTAATCCTCTCTGAAAATGTAGTTCTTACCTTCCAGGACGAGACGTACTGAGGATCAGAGCCATCTTTTCCTCAGTTTGGTTGGTGAGAGATACACATAGAGGGGCTGATACATCTCTGGCTTCATTTTCTAAAATCTAGATATCCCTGCTCTAGACAGAGGATCATGGTATTTAGTTTGGGCTCTTTTCTACCCTGTGGGAAAAGGGAGTTTGGGGAAAGGGGTAAATTTCTGTGAAATGTAGTCTAACCGTCCAGTCCTATTTCTAAGAGAATGGAAGGGGAAAACGTCCTGGCCCAAGAGCGCCTGTGAAACCCATTGCTCATGGAAATACAGGTGCTGAAAAATGTGCCCGCAGCCTACGTGGATCTTGTCCAGGTTTTTCATGAATCCAGTATTCTTGATTCATGGGTGTAGGCTCAATAGTCACTCAGTCCAACTCTTCGTGACCCTATGGGCTGTAGCCCACCAGGCTCCTCTGTTCATGCGGTTTTCCTGGCAAGAATACTGGAGCGAGTTGCCATTTCCTCCTCCAGGGGATCTTCCTGACCCAGGGATTGAACCTGCGTCTCCTGGACCTCCTGCATTGGAGGCCGATTCTTTACTGCTTTGCCACCGAGAAAGCCAGATTCATGGGTAGTCAGTGCTTAGGAATCCTCCAGGACTCATATTCAGAGAAGTGGATGGGAGCTGCCAGTTGGGAACTGGGAGGGGAGGTGCTGAAACCACCATCAGGAGAACCTGGGACTTGGGCACACGCCCCACTCCTTCTTGGGGGACAAGGGATCGAAATGATTGGCATCTGTCACTGCAGTAGATGCTGGCTTGGAGATGGACCTGCTAGAGGATCTTGAGACCCTGAAGTTTGAGTCTGGGATTCACGAGGAAGACCACAGCTGGCTGTATTTGCTGGGCCGTTCTCATGGCCTGATGACAAAGGCCTGCGCCCATGCAACCTTCTTCTGCAAGCTACTCCAAAATTTGAGGTACGCTGGGTCTCCAGGGTCAGGTAGATGGGGAAGAATCTCACCGCAGAGAATCCAGATGACTTAAACTTTTTATATTGGAGAATAACTTTGGCGGGGGGAGTGTCTTCCTACCTTGTGTAACTACACTGAAGTACTCCTGGTCTGAAAGCACTGGGCAGATGCACCCCAGGGTGCCTTGGCTGTGGTTATGTAATGTGGCATGGATTAATGGTGATTTCCTTTTGGTGAGTAGACTGATTAAATCATCCATTCACCCATCGATTCATTCACTCTCTCATCAGGACAACCAGCTTGTCTTCCACAGCTACTAATGACTGGCCGTTCCATGTCTATTGGCTGAAAATGGGGGTCATTTTTTCTTCTTTTCAGGCGAACAGTGGAATGCCTCCTCACAAGAAAGCTTCCAGGGACTTTGGGGGTCCCTATGGCCAGATGACTTGCCCTAAAACAGGAATACTGATTTTCAAAGAAGCTCTCAGTTCAGTCCTGGCTTCTTGACACTCGAATAAGAGGCATGTGAGAGCCAAGTACCTAGGACTAAGGCTCTTGGATTCTGTAACTCTAGGTCACTCTTGGAGCATTTGTTGCCTCCCCAACCCCCACCCTTCAGTCTACCTCAGTTTACTTTCCTTTGACATCAGATTAACTCCCAGATGGGGGGGACCACATCCCAATAAAGCATATTAGAGGTACAGCACATACCTGAGGAGGCAGAGGACTCAAGCAGTTTGCTGACTGGCTGACTGATAGGGAAGCATAAACCTGTGGGCTGCCTCCAAAGACGTGTGATGAGAAACCAACATAGGAAACTTCCAGGAGGCATCTTCTATTTGGAAGGATCAGGCACATTGGGAAAACGCTCTCCTTTTAACCAAAAGAGAAGCCTCACATAGAATGTGGTTTGTCATGCTTAGATGGAAGCTCCAGAGCGTGAAGACTCCAGTTTTCACAGAAATACAGAACAACTATAAGTGAAGTGAAGGTCACTCAGTCATGTCTGACTCTTTGCGACCCCATGGACTACACAGTCCATGGAATTCTCCAGGCCAGAATACTGGAGTGGGTAGCCTTTCCCTTCTCTAGGGGATCTTCCCAACCCAGGGATCGAACCCAGGTCTCCTGCATTGCAGGTGGATTCTTCACTAGCTGAGCTACCAGGGAAGCCCCACAAATATCAGATCATCCTATAACAACATAAAATGATGCCTTATGTATTCAGGGGTCAGATCTTGTTCATCTTGGGCCAAGGAAACACATCCAGAACCAACAGTTAGTGAATCTCCAGAAAGAGTGGCTTCAAATCCTTGATTCTCCCCTTCTCAGGTCTGTTTTCCCTTATAAACCATTTTCTTTGATAAATCATCACGTTGGAGAAAAGCTAAGTTACGTGGTTTCCTGGGTGTGTGCAGAACTGAAGTAGCAAACTAGGAAGAGGAGGTGTATAGTAGGAGAGGGGGTGCACGTGTCCTGGCGGAGATGGAAATGGACCGTTGTCTACTCAGAAACAGTGGAAGGACTGGCTCCCTGTGTGCTGGGATAAGGTATGATGGTAGCTGTTCACAGTGATGGTCCTGCAGCAAACAGTTAAACAGGCAGACCTTGTGTTTGAGAAGGCAGGGAAATGCACAATACATGTAACCAAAAAAAGAGTTCATTTAAGGTTTTAAACAAGCTCTGATCTTTTGAAAGGGGTATGCTTTACTGCTTGGAAAATTCACTCAGGAGGAACATTTCATTCCATCCAGAGAAGCTGGGTCATTGTTGTTGTTTAGTTGCTAAGTTGAGTCCGACTCTTTGCAACCCCATGGATTGTAGCCTGCCAGGCTCCTCTGTCCATGGGATTTCCCAGGCAAGAATATGGGAGTGGCTTGCCATTTCCTTCCCCAGGGAATGTTCCCAGCCCAGTGATCAAACCTGTATCTGCTGCATTGGCAGGTGGATTCTTTACTGACTGAGCCACCAGGGAAGCCTGATCCTGGGTTAGTGGCACATAGTTGGAAGGCTTCTCTCTGAGGAACTTAAGGTGGCACAGCAGACTGCATTTGAGGAAGTTAAAGCAGAGAACATCAGAGATTGACAATCAAGAAGGGCTAAGGGCGTGCGTGTCTTTTTTTTTAAAATTAATTAATTAATTTAAATTGGAGAATAATTACTTTACAATATTATGGTGCTTTTTGCCATACATTGACATGAATCTGCCACGGGTACACATGTGTCCCCCCATCCTGAGCCCCCCTCCCACCTCTCTCCCCACCCCATCCTTCTGGGTTGTCCCAGAGTACTGGCTTTGAGTGCCCTGCTTCATGCATCAAATTTGCACTGGTCATCTATTTTAACTATGGTAATATACATGTTTAAATGCCAGTCTCTCAAATCATCCCACCCTTGCCTTCTCCCACAGAGTCCAAAAGTCTGTTCTTTACATCTGTGTCTCTTGCTGCCTTGCATATAGGATCCTTGTTACCATCTTTCTAAATTACATATATATATGTGTGTGTGTGTGTGTGTGTGTGTGTGTGTGTGTGTTAATATACTGTATTGGTGTTTCTCTTTCTGACTTACTTCACTCTGTATGATAGGCTCCAGTTTCACCCACCTCATTAAAACTGACTCAAATGCATTCTTTCTCATAGATGAGTAATATTCTATTGTGTGTATGTACCACAACTTCCTTATCCATTCATCTGCCGATGGACATCTAGGTTGCTTCCATGTCCTAGCTATTGGAAACAGTGACACAATGAACGTTGGGGTACACGTGTCTCTTTAAAAACGGTGGTTAGATGCCACGAAGTAGGTGGCAATGCCTTAACTGTATGCATGTTGTCAGGCCCAAGAGCCTCTTCCATCCTTGTCAAGGGGAGTGCTAACCTTCTCTCATTTCATACAACACACGTGTGTGTCTTAATATTTGTGTGTGTCCGTGTTCATTCTCCAGAGAATCGTTCTCCAGAAAATTAGTAATGGAAAAGCAAACGTCTAAACGTAGCTTGACTGGGTTGCGTGAAGAAACTCAGGGTGACGACCCATTAAAAGTGGGCATCATCGGAGGTGGCCACCTTGGGAAGCAGCTGGCACACACCCTGCTCCAGCTCGTCCCCATCCCTGCTGAGAATCTGCGGATCTCCACTCGGAGGCCAGAGACCCTGGGTGAGGAGCACTGGGCAGTAGAAAGGGGGCTTGGGCATGCTCTTCAGGTGGTGACGAGGCCGTTTGGAAAGAGCCCCTCGAAAGAGGAATCCTTGCATACAGCTGGCCAAGTTCTCAGCTTGCTAGCCCTGAGAAAAGCTGGAAAGTTTTTTTTTTTTTTTAATTTCAATACTTTGTTTGGCTGCACTGGGTCTTAGCTGTAGCACTTGGGATCTTTAATCTTCACTGTGGCATTCAGGATCTTTTTTCAGTCTCGGTATGTGGGGTCTAGTTCCCTGACCAGGGGTGGAACCTGGGCCCCCTGCATTGGGAGCACAGTCTTAGCCTCTGGACCACCAGGGAAGTACCAGAAAGATTTTTTTTTTTTTAACTTGTTCCTTAAAGCGCTTTTCTTTTCCACCTAAATATTTATATCCATCTCTCCTCCCTGTACCCTGTGGACAGGTATCTTTCGGGTCTTTGATACAGAGAAGCTTTCCAAACAGAATTCAAATCTTCTAACTGGACCAGTTAGAGTCCAAGTGGTGTTTACCACTTCTAAACATTTGGCCTTATTTTTTAAAAATACCGTTTACTGGGGACTTCTCTGGCTCGCCAATGGTCAAGACTCCATGCTTCTACTGCCGGGAGCACAGATTCGATCCCTGGTTGGGGAACTAAGATCCTGCAGGCTGTGTGGTGGAGTCAAAAAAATAATAATACCATGTACTGAAAAAATTTTTTAAATATTTTTCAGTGATTCCATTTATTAACATCTGGTGTTAGAAATCAGAACAGTGATTGCTTCTGAGGGGACCGAGAAGAGGCCCTAGGGAACTTTCTGGGCAGATGTAAACATTCTGTTTCTTGAAAAAGGTGCAAGTTCCATGGGTGTCTGCATTTGTCAAAAAGAATCAAACTATTTACTTCAGATCTGTGTGATGCACTGTGTGCAAATTATATTTCAATAATTTAAAAAATGTAAAATAATACAGGTGCATTATAAAAAATTTAGAAAATTACTCTATAGGGAAGTAAATAATAACTACCTATAATCTCCTTACCAGGGTTATCATTTCTTTTCCATTTTTTTCTTCTGATTATATCAGATTATACCAGTAACTAGTACTATGCAAAGCTTTTTATGTCCTGCTTTTTACAAACAGTTAATGGATCATGTGCGTATTATTTGACATTCTTCAAAATCATGATTTTAAGGTTACATAGTATTCCTAAGTATGACTTATGATAATTTATGTAACTGTGCCTTACTTAGTAGGACTTCCTGATTCATAATTTTTTTAAAAAATTACTAGGTCAAAGAACAGGTACAGCTTTATTGAGATACACTTTGTATATAATAAACCGCACATTTTGAAAGTGTGCAGTTTGAGGGACTTCCCTGCTGTTTCAGTGGCTGAGACTCCATGCTCCCAAGACAAGGGGCCTGGGTTCTATCCCTGGTCAGGGAATCAGACCCCACATGCCGCAACTAAAGATCCCACGTGTCGCAACTAAGACCTGGCACAGCCAAATAAATAAATATTAAAAAAATTTTTTAAGTGTACAGTCTGATGTTTTGACACCTGTATGCTCCTTTGAAAACATCGACACGAGCAAGTTACGAACCTCTCCATCTCCCTGCAGGTCCCACTCAGGAAACCACTGATCTGATTTCTGTCACTACCAATCAGTTTACATTCTGTAGAATTTTGTACAAATGGAATCACACAGTTTGTACTTTTTCTTTGCTCTAAATTAGATTTAATTATTTTTTAATTGAAGTATAGTTGCCTTACAAGGTGTTGGTTTCAGATGTACAATAAAGTGATTTGGTTAAACATACATATAAGTATACATGTTCTTTTTCAGATGCTTTTCCCACATAGGTGATCACAAAATATTGGGTGTAATTCTCTGTGCTATACAGTAGGTTCTTTGTTTTTAAATTTTATGTATTTGTTTGTTTTATGGCTGTGCTGGGTCTTTGCTGCTGTGAGGGTTTTTCTCCAGCTGCAGCGAGTGGGGGCTACTCTCTAGCTGCAGTGTGTGGGCTAGCTCATTGCGGTGGCTTCTCTTGTTGCAGAGTACGAACATTTGGCTGTGTGGGCTTCAGTAGTTCTGGCTCTCAGGCTTGAGAGCACAGGCTCAATAGTTGCGGCTCAAGGGCTTAGCTGCTCCGTGGCATTTGGGATCCTCCCGGACCAGGGATCGAATTCGTGTCTCCTGCATTGGCAGATGGATTCTTTACCACTGAGCCACCTGGGAAACCCCTCAGGTCACCTAAGTACAATCAAATGATTAACTACCAAGGAGTGGTTTTAGCAAGGACATGAATTATTATGTTTCTCTCTGTGCTTATAAATATCTTCTTGACATGAAATTGAGTACACTTTACTGAAACTACAAGCGGAGTTTCCCAGATTTCTCCTGGCCTCTGCCCTATTGCACTCTGTCAGTCTTTCCCACAAATTCAAGCCAGTTAAGCTGTTTAACTTTGTCCCAGTCATGCAGTTCTGATTTTTAAAGAGCATGTTTTATTTTGCTTTGGTTGCTTGTCTTCACCCGATAAGGGATCAAACCTGTGCCCCTGCAATGGAAGCCCAGAGTCCTAACCGCTGGACTGCCAGTAAATTCCCAGTTGTGTGATTCTTGAAGCTTCAGTTTTCACCTCTATAATATAGGGATATCTGGTTTATAGGGATATATCCCTATAATGTAGGGATAATACTGGCCTCTGCCTCATAAGGTTCTTGTGAGGATTCCCCATTGGTGGTTTAGTCACTAAGTCGTCTCTGACTCTTTATGACCCCATGGACTATACCTTTCAGGCTCCTCTGTCCATGGGATTTCCCAGGCAAGAATACTGGAGTGAGTTGCCATTTCCTTCTCCAGTGGATCTTCCCAACCCAGAGATCAAAACCGAGTCTCCTACATTGCAGGTGATTCCTTACCAACTGAGCCACCAGGGAAGCCAGGGGTTCCCTCGATAATGTGTCTAAAGTACTTCGTACATCACCTGGTATATGGTAAAGTCAGTAAACTGGAGCAGAAGGCTTCATTCAGACTTTTCTCTTTCTAAAAAAAAAAATAATAATAATCTGAAAAATTCTCGCATTTGGTCTAAACATGAGGTCAGGATGAATTATCTAACAATCTCAAGCACAGCTGTGGTGGCATCAGCTGTCATACTCGTGGGGCCAGGGCTTTGCTGTGTGGCTTTTAGAAGCCATAAGGAAATTTCTTCTGATTTACATGGTGACAAGTGTGCGTGTGTGCTAAGTCACTTCAGTTGTATCCAACTCTTTGAGACCCTTTGGACCATAGCCTGCCAGACTCCTCTGTCCATGGGATTCTCCAGGCAAGAATACTGGAGTGGGTTGCCATACCCTCCTCCAGGGAATCTTCCCAACCCAGGGATCGAACTGGTATCTCTTATGTCTCCTGCATTGACAGGCAGGTTCTTTACCACTAGTGCCACCTAGGAAGCCACACGTGGTGATAAGACTTGAGATAAAATAGTTGCCACCCTGTCCCCAAACTTGGGAGCTTCTCTAGTGGCTCAATTGGTAAAGAATCTGCCTGCAATGCAGAAGACCCAGGTTCAGTCCCTGGATTGGGATGATCCCTTGGAGGAGGAAATGGCAATCCACTCCAGTACTCCTGCCCGGAGAATTCCATGGACAAAGGAGCCAGGCAGGCTACACTCCATGAGATCTCAGAGTCAGACAGGACTGTGATTTCACTTTCCCCAAAGTTGATGTTGAGTCCAAAGTCTTCTGTATTGTGATCTATCTGACTTCTTTTATTCCCTCCCAGATGAATTCAAGAAACTGGGAATCCAGTGCTTTTACCAGAATGCTTCTCTGGTGGGATGGGCCAATGTGGTATTCCTCTGCTGCCTGCCATCTCAGCTGCCTAACATCTGCATAGAAATTCATACCCAGCTTGGGAAAGACTGCATTGTGTACAGCTTTGTCTCTGCCATCCCAATATCCAGGTATCTTGTTAGGGTGAGCACAGGACTGGCAGGACCTCTCTGTCACCTCATGTCTACTCCTGCCCCTACCTCTCGGAGTTGACCATTCCCAGTCATAAGGTGAAAGCATCTTCATCGGCAGAAGGGCCCAAGCCAGCCTTTGAAATTGTGTCTTCCCCATTTGTCCACCAATAGCACTTGTGGGTGGGACAGTTTCTTTGATGTGCAAATGTTTAGAGCAGAAACAGAGCATTGCTTCCACCTACTTGGGGCTTCCTTTGTGACTCAGCTGGTAAAGAATCCGCTTGCAATGCAGGAGACCTGGGTTCAATCCCTGGGTTGGGAAGATCCCCTGGAGAAGGGAAAGGCCACCCACTCCAGGATTCTGGCCTGGAGAATTCCATGGACTCTATAGTCCATAGGGTCGCAAAGAGTCGGACATGACTGAGCGACTTTCACTTTCAACTACTTTAAGTTGACTTGTATTACCTTGTATCTGGATCAGCAGCATGAAAATTGATGGAGAGCATATGGAAGATATCCTTTTGGTACGTCTAGTGCTGGGCCAAGTGCCTGGCTCATGGTAGCTTCCAATAAGTGTATCTGAGGAGGATGGGTGAACCGTTCAGCTAAGAGGTTGTGCCCCCAGGGCTGACCCACACCTGCATTTGCCTCTGAGCTGTGCTGTGCAGTGGACTGTGTGGTTGGGGCTGGATGTGCACTCCGTGGATCACGTGCTGGTTCATTCCAGTTCTGGCTCTACACTCCCTGCCTTGGTGGCTTTACTTTCAGGTTGAAACTCCTACTGAATCACACTAACATCTTGCGGCCCCAGTATCAGTGTGCTGAAGATCTTGCCCACATCTGGGGGGCCAATAAGGAGATCACCGTTGCTCTCCAAGACCCCCTGATTCTTCAGGCCACCTGCCCCTACAGCCCTGCTGGTAAGGGCTCACCATATTTTTGGCACTTTTGAAAATTACCTTCCTCTTGACCTGTTGCTGTCTTATTAAATCCCAGTGTGGTTGTGCTGACGGTGTTGGGGGGCGGGGGGAGGACACGCTAGATGGCATTCTCAGCTACTTAGGTTTTATATGGGAACAACTTTGGTGGCAAAAAGCAGCCTTTTTAGAGACTTCCTTTGTCAGTCCAGTGGTTAAGACTTTGCCATCCAAAGCAGGGGGTTCGGGTTCGATCCCTGGTTGAGGAGCTAAAATCCCACATGCCTCATGGCCAAAAAAACCAAAACATAAAAAAACAGAAGCAGGGCTTCCCTGGTGGTTCAGTGGTAGAGAATCCACCTGCCATTGCAGCAGACACGGGCTCGGTCCCTGATCCGGGAAGAGCCCACATGCCGCAAAGCAGCTAAGCCCTTGTGCCACAACTATTGAGCCAGTGCTCTAGAGCCCCGGAGCCAAAACCACTGAGGCCTGAGTGCCCTGGAGCCCATGCTCTGCAGCCAGAGAGGCCGCTGCAACGAGAGGCATGTACATCACAACTAGAGGGCAGCCCCCGCCTGCAGCAACTAGAGAAAAGCCCACACAGCAGTGAAGACCCAGCACAGCCAAAAATAAAATAAATAAATTAAAAATATATATGAAAACTGAAAGCCGCTCAGTTGTGTCCAACTCTTTGTGACCCCATAGACTATACAGTCCATGAAATTCTCCAGGCCAGAATCCTGGAGTGGGTTGCCATTCCCTCCTCCAGGGGATCTTCCCAACCCAGGGATTGAACCCAGGTCTCCTGCATTGCAGGCGGATTCTTTATCAGCTGAGCCACAGGTATATATAGAAAACAGAAGCAATATTGTAAAAAATTCAGTAAAGACTTTAAAAAATGATTCACATTTTAAAAAATCTTAAAAAAAAAAAGAATTTTAAAAAAGCAGCCTTTTTTAAGGAAAAGCTGAGAAGTGTGATTAATCAGACCCTCTAAGGGTGAGTTGGAAACAACCAGAGAGGAGCGCCTGTTTAAACAAAAGGATGCAGCATCTGGGACCAAATGGCTTCTCCTTACTGTAATCTTGCAGTGTGCCTTATTGCAAGAACCATTCCATAGATTTCCCAAGATGCATTTGTCATTAGCAATGTCTACATTAACCTATCTGTAGGTAGAGTCAACACATGACGTGTTATAAAGGGCACACCCAGGGCTCTTGGTCTGGAAAGGAAGAGTGTTTGCTTATCTCCAAGTTCATATAACCAAACTGTCTTGGACAGAAGGTAGCTGTTCACTGTATGGGGTTTGTCCTAGGTTCCCTGTAGACCTTTTTTCGGTGGTGCTCACGGGTGTTTCCTTTCTCACTGATGTTTAGGGGGAATAAGCCTCAACATCAAGTGGCTGGAGGGGATGTTCTATGCACTCATAAACTTCTGCACAGCAAAGGGCATGCCCCATTCACAAGTGCTGGAGCATCTGAGCGAGCTGTTCCCCTCCCAGCACCTTGAGGTCTGTAAGGAAGACGAAGCATCACCCCTAAAATTTCAAGCCCAAGATTTTGTCAATAAGACCTATGCCAAGAACTTGTCTAAGAAACGGTAAAGTATCAGACGGCGCCCATTTGAACGTCTCCCACACTGTTGTCTTAGCAGATGCTTTTTATACTTTTCCTTTGATGTTCTTTTTAAAAATTCATAAAAATAATACATTCTTAGAAAAAAAGAATCCAACTAGTGGAGAAATGAGAGCCCTCTTTTCCCCCCTCAAATCCCTTTTTATAGACTTCACCTCTAATCGCTTTTATATTTTTGTCTTTTCACCTATGTATTTACAAACATATATGTATATTAGCATTATAGTATAATGTGTATGCACATCTGTATCTACATGTACATTTTAGAAACATGAGGACTATACTTACTATGTCATAGGTATCGTTCTGTGTTAGTACAATAATATCTACTTCATTTATGAGCACGGTGTAGGCATCTGTTGGATACATTTCTTTTGTTTAAATTTATTTATTTTTAATTGGAGGATAATTGCTTTACAATATTGTGTTGGTTTCTGCCATATATCAGCATGACTCAGCCCTAGGTATACATATGTCCTGGTGGATATGTTTCTTTAACTGCATTTATTCATTCTATTTCCTCTTGATGGCATTATACCCTGGCCCCACATTTTGCATAAAGGAACTGCTCTGAACATTTTTATCCTTAAACTTTGCACACTTGTACCAGTAGAATTTCTGTGTCAGAGGTTATATGTATTTTATGTTTGATAGATATTTTTAAATTACCTATCAAAAACATGATGCTTACTTATATTTCCAGCAATAGTGTATGAGAGTGCCATTTCACTATAGTTTCATAACTATTAGATCATTGTTTTTAATCTTTAATGATCTAATAGGGACAAATGGTTGCCCTTGTTACCAGAGACTTCCATGTCACTAAATTCACTGGATACTTTTATTTTTTTATTTAAAAGAATAGATTTTATTTTTTTAGAGCAAGTTTAAGTTTACAGAAAAATTGAGCAGACAGTTCAGAAAGTTCCCATAGAGCACCTGCCTCCTGACCTGCGGTTTCCTCTACAACCTCCTCGCGTTCATGTGGCGAGTTATTATTCCTAAAGTTCTGAGTTTATGGGATTCACGATTTTCTTGTTAGTCATGGTAAAAGACACATAAGATAGACTTTACCATTCTTTTTGAAAAGTATTTATTTATTTATTTTGGCCACATCTCACTCACAGCCTTTGGGATCTTAGTTGTCCAACCAGGGACTGAACCTGAGCCACCTGTAGTAGGAGTGTGGTCACGGGACACTTCTAAATCCTTTTCTTCCTTGTCATTTGAACATACCATCCTTCCTGAAACAATGATGTCTCTTAGTTTCCCTGATACCCTCACATGCTCTTCATTCTCTTCCTGTCCCATTATCCTGCCTTTGTTAGGTCCTCTTCTGCCCCATCCTTAAATCTGGGAGTTTTCAGGGCTCTGTCCGAAGCCTTCTTGTCTCATTCTACACTTTGTTCTTGGGTGATTTTTCCACTGTGGGGACTTAGGTTGCCATCTTCACTCTCCTAGCACAGGACTCTATATGCCTAGCCTAGATGTCAGTTCTGCATCTGGTAAGTTCATACTCACCATCTCCACTCAAACTCCTCATGTCTAAAAGCATCCCTGCTCACATGCCTGCTCTTCCAGTGTTTCTGTCTAATTACACACTCCTTGGAAGAGTTGTTCAACCCCAAATCTGGAAGAAATCCTTGACCCTCCCCCTCCCCTGCTCCCCTTGTGTTTTGGCTGCACTGGGTCTTTGCTGTGGCCTGTATGCTTCTCTAGTTGCATTGCATGGGTTCAGTTGCCCTGCAGCATAGGAATCTTAGTTCCATGACTGGGGATGGAACCGCATCTCCTGCATTGGAAGGCGGATTCTTAACCACTGAACCACCAGGGAAGTCTCTTAGTATTCTAATTAATCACTAGTGACCTGTGATACACTTTCAATTTGGGAATCTTCCTTCCCCCTTTTTCTCAGGACTCCCTTTGCCTCTCTATTATGTTGGATCTCTTTTTCCTGGACCCCTCTTCCTCTGGCTTCATCTACTTCTTCATTATGATGGAATATGTTCTCCGGCACTAGCTTCTTTCATAAAGGCTGTGTAGTAATTTTTAAGGACTATGTCTGACAATGCTTTTATTCTACACTAATATTTTGTTGAAAACACAGCCAAGGTGTAGAATCTAGGTTAGAAATAATTTCCCTCAGAATTTTGAAGGCAGTGCTCTGTCGTCTTTCAGCTTTTAGAGTTGCTGTTGAGAGGTAGAGTGCCATTCTGATTCTTCAGTTCATGCTTGGTCTGAAACCTGTTTTTTTTCTCTCTGGAACCTTATAGTATCTTTTGATCTCAGCATCCTGAAATTTTATTATGTGTCATGATATAGGTCTATTATAATTCACTGGATTGGACACTTGATGGGCCTCTCCCTTTTTCCCCCTTAATTAAAAAAAAAAAGAATTGTACAATATAACATATACACAGAAAAGTACGTATTCCATAAATTCATGAATATACAGTTTGATGAATTACTGTAAAGCAAATATACACGTAATTGCCACCCATAAAAGAAACAGACTATTCAATGGTCATTTTCAATCTGCCTGTTAAATTCTCTGATTTTCTCCAATTATGTCTTTGATAATTTCTTCCCATTCCCTGTTTCCTCTTTTCTTCCTTCTGAATATTTTATTAGCCCAATGTTGGATCTGCTGGGCTGATCTTTTGATTTTCTTTAGTTCTCCTATTTTCAGTATTTTTGTCTTTTTTCTCTGCTTTCTGAGAGATTGCCTCAACTATCTTGTTTTTGTTTCTGCTATTATATTTAGAACATATTTTCATTTTCAACTATTTCTTTAGTCTCCAAATATTCCTTTTTTATGTAGCATCCTGTTGTCATTTTCCTATGTGATACCATCTCTTATCCTTTGAGAATGTAAATGATAGAGTTTTTTTCTCCTCTGAGAAGTCTGTTTCCTTTGGAATTTTTCTGATCATTGGTTTTGCTCTCCATAATTCATTTTAGAGCTTTTCTTTCAAGTATATGGAAAACCTTGACTGTCTGCTCATATTTAAGCTCTGGTTACTGAAAAGTTGCTTGGAAATTCTGTGTTTGCTCCCGTGGTTTCTACTGTAGAATGATTTGATCAGCTTTTCCTTCAGTTCAGTTCAGTTCAGTTCAGTCGCTCAGTCGTGTCTGACTCTTTGTGACCCCATGGACTGCAGTTTGCCAGGCTTCCCTGTCCAGCACCAACTCCTGGAGCTTACTCAAACTCATGCCCATTGAGTCAGTGATGCCATCCACCCATCTCATCCTCTGTTGTCCCCTTCTCCTCCCGCCTTCAGTCATTCCCAGCATCAGGGTCTTTTCAAATGAGTCAGTTCTTCGCATCAGGTGGCCAAAGTATGGGAGTTTCAGCTTACTCAGTATTGGTGCTTCCAATGAATATTCAGGACTGATTTCCTTTAGGATGGACTGGCTCGATCTCCTTGCAGTTCAAAGGACTCTCAAGAGTCTTCTCTAACACCACAGTTCAAAAGCATCAATTCTTTGGCATTCAGCTTTCTTTATAGTCCAACTCTCACATCCATACATGACTACTGGAAAAACCATAGCTTTGACTACATGGACCTTTGTTAGCAAAGTAATGTCTCTGCTTTTTAATATGCTGTCTAGGTTGGTCATAGCTTTTCTTCCAAGGAGCAAGTATCTTTTAATTTCATGACTGCAGTCACTATCTTCAGTGATTTTGGAGCCCCCTCTCCCAAAAAAAGTCTGTCACTGTTTCTATTGTTTCCTTATCTATTTGCCATGAAGTGATGGGACCAGATGCCATGATCTTAATTTTCTGAATGTTGAGTTTTAAACCAACTTTTTCTCTCTCCTCTTTCACTTTCATCAAGAGGTTCTTTAGTTCTTCTTCACCTTCTGCCATAAGTGTGGTGTCATCATCATATCTGAAGTTATTGATATTTCTCCTGGCAATCTTGATTCCAGCTTGTGCTTCATCCAGCCCAGTGTTTCTCATGATGTACTCTGCATATAAGTTAAATAAGCAGGGTGACAATATACATTGACATACTCCTTTCCCTATTTGGAACCAGTCTGTTGTTCCATGTCCAGTTCTAACTGTTGCTTCTTGACCTGCATACAGATTTCTCAGGAGGCAGGTCAGGTGGTGTGGTATTCCCATCTCTTTCAGAATTTTTCAGAGTTTGTTGTGATCCACACAGTTGAATATCCACCTCATTCAAAGAGTTGACTCATTGGAAAAGACCCTGATGCTGGGAAGGATTGGGGGCAGGAGGAGAAGGGGACGACAGAGAATGAGATGGCTGGATGGCATCACCAACTAGATGGACATGAGTTTGGGTAAACTCCCGGGGTTGGTGATGGACAGGGAGTCCTGGCGTGCTGCGATTCACGGGGTTGCAAAGAGTCAGACACGACTGAGCGACTGAACTGAACTGAACACAGTCGAAGGCTTTGGCATAGTCAATAAAGTAGAAGTGAATGTTTTTCTGGAACTCTCTTGCTTTTTTGATGATCCAGTGGATGTTGGAAATTTGATCTCTGGTTCCTCTGCATTTTCTAAATCCAGCTTGAACATCTGGAAGTTCACGGTTCATGTACTGTTGAAGCCTGGCTTGGAGAATTTTGAGCATTACTTTGCTAGCGTGTGAGATGAGTGCAATTGTGTGGTAGTTTGAGCATTCTTTGGGATTGCCTTTCTTTGGGATTGGAATGAAAACTGACCTTTTCCAGTCCTGTGGCCACTGCTGAGTTTTCCATATTTGCTGGCATATTGAGTGCAGCACTTTCACAGCATCATCTTTTAGGATTTGAAATAGCTCACCTGGAATTCCATCACCTCCACTAGCTTTGTTTGTAGTGATGCTTCCTAAGGTCCACTTGACTTCACATTCCAGGATGTCTGGCTCTGGGTGAGTGATCACACCATCGTGATTATCTTTTTTGTACAGTTCTTCTGTGTATCCTTGCCACTTCTTCTTAATATCTTCTGCTTCTGTTAGGTCCATATCATTTCTGTCCTTTATTGTGCCCATCTTTGCAAGAAATGTTCTCTTGGTATCTCCAATTTTCTTGAAGAGATCTCTAGTCTTTCCCATTCTATTGTTTTCCTCTATTTCTTTGCATTGATCACTGAGGAAGGCTTTTTATCTCTCCTTGCTATTCTTTGGAACTCTGCATTCAAATGGGTATATCTTTCCTTTTCTCCTTTGCCCTTCGGTTCTCTTCTTTTCTCAGCTATTTGTAAGGCTCCTCAGACAGCCATTTTGCCTTTCTGCACTCCTTTTTCTTGGGGATGGTCTTGATCACTGCCTCCTGTACAATGTCATGAACCTCTGTCCATAGTTATTCAGGCACTCTGTCTATCAGATCTAATCCCTTGAATCTATTTGTCACTTCCACTGTATAATCATAAGGGATTTGATTTAGGTCATACCTGAATGGTTTAGTTGTTTTCCCTACTTTCGTCAATTTCAGTCTGAATTTGGCAATAAGGGGTTCATGATCTGAGCCACAGTCTGCTCCCGGTCTTGTTTTTGCTGACTTTATAGAGCTTCTCCATCTTTGGCTGCAAAGAATATAATCAATCTGATTTCGGTGTTGACCATCTGGTGATGTCCACGTGTAGAGTCTTCTCTTGTGTTGGTGGAAGAGGGTGTTTGCTGTGACCAGTGCGTTCTCTTGGCAAAACTCTATTAGCCTTTGCCCTGCTTGTTTCATTCTGTATTCCAAGGCCAAATTTGCCTGTTACTCCAGGCAAATTTCTTGACTTCCAATTTTTGCATTCCAGTCCCCTATAATGAAAAGGACATCTTTTTTGGGTGTTAGTTCTAGAAGGTCTTGTAGGTCTTCATAGAACCATTCAACTTCAGCTTCTTCAGCATTACTGGTCGGGGCATAGACTTAGATTACTGTGATATTGAATGATTTTCCTTGGAAACGAACAGAGATCATTCTGTCATTTTTGAGACTGCATCCAAGTACTGTATTTCAGACTCTTTTGTTGACTATGATGGCTACTCCATTTCTTCTAAGGGATTCTTGCCCACAGTAGTAAATATAATGGTCATCTGAGTTAAATTCACCCATTCCAGTTCATTTTAGTTTTCTGATTCCTAAAATGTGGATGTTCACTTTTGCCATCTCCTGTTTGACCACTTCCAATTTGCCTTGATTCATGGACCTAACATTCCAGGTTCCTATGCAATATTGTTCTTTACAGCATCGGACTTTATTTGTATCACCAGTCACATCCACAACTGGGTGTTTTTGCTTTGGCTCCGTCTCTTCATTCTTTCTGGAGTTATTTCTCCACTGATCTCCAGTAACATATTAGGTACCTACCAATCTGGGGAGTTCATCTTTCAGTGTTCTATCTTTTTGCCTTTTTATACTGTTCATGGGGTTCTCAAGGCAGGAATACTGAAGTGGTTTACCATTTCCTTCTCCAGTGGACTACGTTTTGTCAGAACTCTCCACCATGATCCATCTGTTTTGGGTGGCCCTACACTGCATGGCTTATAGTTTCATTGAGTTAGACAAGGCTGTGGTCCATGTGACCAGACTGGTTAGCTTTCTGTGATTGTGGGAAAGCCTGAATATCGGTATCTTTAAGTCTTTGGGACCCAACTTAGGGAAAGAAAGCTGCATGTGTGTAGGGGTAGTCTTATCATTCAGAGTATTTTTTCACGTTATGCCTCCCCTTTCCAATATATCCTTGTTACTCAAACTGCCTGACAGCCATGCCATCATCTGTGCATTTGTTTGGAAATGTGGATTCCAGGGCCCCAGCCCAGATGTATGGAATCAGAATCTGCACTTTTACAAACTCCCAGGTGATACGCCCATTAAAGTTGGAGAAGTGCTGCTCTACAGTCTTTTTCATCAGATGATCTGTTAGAACGGGAGGCAAGGCATATTAATATTTCCACTAGGATTGTAGTTTCTCAAATTATCTTTATATTTCTAACCTTTGTTTTATAAAGTTTGAAGTCATATCATCTGATGCACAGAAATTCATATTTTTATACCTTCCTGGTGGATTAAACTTTTTAATTCTATCCCCCTCCCTTTTAAAAACTTTTTAAAGATAATTTTGATTCACATGCAGTTATTAAGAATACAAAGAAACCCCATGTGCCCAAACAAACCATAGTACAATATCTATATGTAGATTTGTAAAACTACAGCCAATACCACAACCAGGACATGGACACTGATACAGTCAAGATGCAAAACAGTTCTGTAACTAGGGATCCTTCACGTTGTTTCTTCCTAAATTGGCAACCATTGAGCTGTTCTCCATTTCTATGATTTTGTCATTTGAAAAATACTATATAAATAGAATTGTGTATTATGCAACTTTGGGGACTGGCCTTTTATATTCAGCATAATTTGCTGGAGATTCATCCAGGTTGCTGTGTGTATCAACAGTTTATTCCCTTTTATTGCTGAGTAGTTTTCATGGCATGTGTGTACCACAATTTTTTAAACCATTTACTTGTTGAAGGACATTTGGGATGTTTCCAGTTTGGGGCTATTATGCATAAAGATGCTCTGAACATTCATGTACAGGTTTTTGTATAAACATAAGTTTTCATTTCTCTAGGACAGATGCTTAGGAGTACAATGACTGGTTGCATGTTAATTTTTTTAAGACACTGCCAAACTGTTTTTCAAAGTTATTATTTCTTTCTACAGCACTAGCAATGTATAATTCAGTTTCTCTACATCCTCACCAGCATTTGGCGTTGTCACTAATTTTTGTTTTACCATTACATGTATAGATCGATCCATGGAGAACTGACATTTTTATAATGTTGAGTTTTCCCATCCACGTACACAGTATATATGTCTCCATTTATTTATTTCATCAGCATTTTGTAGTTTTCAGTACACAAGTCATTTACATGTTTTGTTAGATTTACACTAAGTATTCCATTTTGTGTGTGTGAAAGGAACTACATTTTTAATTTCATTGCCAAGTGTTCATTGCTAATATATATAAACAGAATTTATTTTTCTATGTTTATTTTATATCCTATGACCTTGCTGAATTCATTTATTAGCCCTAGGGGATTTTTTTTGTAGATTTGTTTGGATTTTTCTACATAGACAATGATGTCATCTATAAATACTAATGATTTCAGTTCTCCCTTTCCCATCTATATGCCTTTTATTTCCTTTTCTTGCCTTATTGCACTGGCTATAACTTCCAGTGGTATGTTGAATTTTCAAGCGTGGTAAGAGCATATATCCTTGCCTTACTCTTGATTTGATAAATACTATAAAACTCTACATCTTAATGCTTTTTAACTTGAATTCCACTATAGACTAATACTTAACACTGCCCCATTTTTATTTGCATGTTAACTCTATTTCCTTCTCTATACAGTTGAAGAGGTTATCTTTTTTGGTTTTTTTAAAAGAGGATATTGTAAAAGAAATGAGGTCTCTCCCACTTCTAATTTCTATGATCCTCTTATTATTTTCTATCTAAATTCAAGGAAAATATACTGAAAAGGATGTTGATTTTATTATCATAATCATTTCCCAATTATGAATTCCTCCCCAAATGTACTTAGAGAATTGTACATGTGAAAACTCTTAAGTACAATTAAATCCACATATTGAATAGATTCAGATGAAATTTTAATTAAGAATTTAAATTAGTTTGGTATAGAAAATGAAGAACCTTATTTCCAAGTGGAGGAAAACCTTCTTTAAAGGCAATGTTTAACAGAAAATCAGATGTATTGAACAAACATAAAAAAGTAATAGTATTTTTTTCCCTACCCCAGGCCTTTCCCCTTGTTTGATCTGACTACTGTGCAACTCAAGGAAACTCCTTTTAGCCAGTATCTCTCAAACAGCACTACTTTTCAGGACAGCTTTACCCATCTATACTGTGACTCATTTGGCATCTCCCTAACCAAAGAACAAGAGCCAGAGGTTTCCATGGGTTCGCCATCCCAATAAGAGAAGAGACTTCTCAGGAATCATGAATTTTTCTCCTTCTAATCAGGTATTGCTTTGATTATCGCAACTGTCAGTGGAAGTCATGTGATTGTCTGGTGTTTCCCATATGTTAGGCAATGAGGAATTAGAAAACTGTACTGATGGCTCTTTAAAATCTAGAATAAAACAAGCAGTTCTTTACATCAGTATGTTTGGGTGTGTCTGGCTTTTGGAAGCAACTAAATGAAACTACATAACCTGACACATTTAAGTAAGCTGCTTCCCCAGCAGCTAAATATCAATTCAATAAATTCAAATTATCTCTCATCTAAACGCTAAATTCAAGAAGCTATACTGCCATTATTAGATGGTTATATACTTTTTCTGTAGCATTCTTTTCCTATAGCAGTATGTAACTACATTCTATACAGTATATACATTTCTATAGTAGTATGTAACTACAATATATGGCTACAGTACATAGTTACATTCTTTCCCCATAGTAG
The DNA here is from genome assembly GCA_024291935.2 of Okapia johnstoni. Taxonomy (NCBI): domain Eukaryota; kingdom Metazoa; phylum Chordata; class Mammalia; order Artiodactyla; family Giraffidae; genus Okapia; species Okapia johnstoni. The sequence goes on from CM044307.1 coordinate 13,143,574, forward strand.
TATATAGCTAACAAATGAAACATCTTGATTTTCCTACAGTTTGGATAGAAAAATAAGATGTGTGGTAAACAATCACAGTATTCTTGCCTGGAGAATCCTCATGGACAGAGGAGCCTGGCAACTACAGTCCAGGGGGTCACAAAGAGTCGGACACAAGTGAGCAACTAAGCACAGCACAGTTCAGATTTCTTTCATGTTTTGCAATTACTTTATGTCAATCAGAATAGAAAACAGTATTAGTAACAATCAAGTTGAGAAAGGATGGTGGTGACAATGCTGTCACTAAACAGAACCCCTGTCAGCCAAGTGCTAAAGTGCTTTCGAACAAAGCTATTCACTGTCCATGGAAACCACCGTGGTCTTGGGTTAATCATTTACATTTTTCTCTTTTGCATGTTTATGAGCCAAACAGACTCAACCGTACCATCTTCAATGGCCTAAGGTAAAATTTTGTTAGTCTGCTTGGGGAAAAGTTCAGGTTCATCATCAAACACTAATCTTCTTGGTATGAAAGCTAAATTGAGGCACTGTTCTTTCTCGCACTAGGAAAAATAAAAAACGATTCCTTTGAATAGTCATTCAGGTGTAAGGAACTGGATAGGGTACAGTGGTTTTTAGGATTAAGAAGTGTGCCTGGGAAAAGAAAGAGAAGTTTAAGTCTATGAAAGTGGAGAGGAATTGGAGTCATTCAAGCAACAAAAAGTATTTTTCATTTCTTGTGAGCAGTCCAGTCATGTGTAGCCGCTGGTCTGAACTTCATTTTATAAAAGTCTGGTGGTACTGCATAGGAAGCCTTGTAGACAAACCCCAGACCTACTCCATGGTCTGTGATACTTCTATAAGCCATGCTGTTTTAACAGGTAAATACAAATCTAAAAAGATATTTAAAAATTTTTGTTCTCTGATGCCAAAAAGGAATGAGAACTCCCCCTGGCCCCCGCTTTTTCATAAAACACTTTCTTTTAAAAACTTTCAATTTAAATCCTTTTTGTCTGTTTTGGAGATGTATGCTAATATTTTTTAAAAAGTGAATAAACCTTCTGCCAGTTTTCCATCCCAGGACTGTCTTCTGGGGGCAGGGCTGTTGGAGCCACTTTGAAATGAGAGCATTTCAGGGGTACTTTGTCTTCCTGACGCTGGGAGTTTAGCCTAAGTGCTTGGCTCCAGGTAGTAACTTTCTGTTTGTCACAAAGATGAAAAGTTTTCATTTCTTTTGGATACAGACAGTTAACACGTCAAGAATGGATCATATCTGCCTGGCTATATAAAAGGGTGAGAGGTCCTTGTCTCAGCAATCTCTTTAGTGACCTGCCTGTAATGTGCATCACGGTCTGATTTAATGCTGATTCAATAATTATCTGGGATTATGAGTTGGCAGGTGATTTTACTTTTAGTTATGTTTTCCCAACGTGTTCCAAAACCAGATGAAGTAGTAGAATTTATCAGGAAGTCTTACAGTTACCCAGGAAGAGAGCTATTGCTATCTTTGTTTTAACAAGGGGAGAAGTTGAAACATAAATAAAGGGAGGGCGCTGTGAGTCAGTGGCAGAACTAGGAATGGACCAGCAGTTCAAACTGATTCTGAATGAAGAGGAGAAAGAAAACACAGAAATGCCTCATTTCTTCCCCCCTCATAATTTAGTTTGATTTTCAAGTTAAGTGAACCAGCTTGCCCTACAGGTCAATGGAATATAATGCTGCGTCCTTTTCAAGGGTGGTCACCTGTGGAGCATAATCCTGTAATCCTGCTTCTCGCACAAATTCAGACAAGGTCAAGGAATCAGACTTAACTCCACTATGACCTTTTCGTTCTAAAAATAAGCCAGTATTGTCTCTGTAGGGAAGGCGGATGGAGCGTGTGAATAATGGCTCTTCAATTCCCAGCAGCTTCCGGGTATGCCAAGAAATTACCTGTAATGAAAGGATAATTTTTTAATGGGAATTTCCTGAAAATACAACTAAAATCGAGTAAGTTTTACTTAGTTTCATAGACCTCTTGAATGCTAACCCCTCAAGTTAATTCTATGAGAAAATAAAACAATGAATACACTGAAAGGCTTCCCACCCTGGCATTATCAAAGCACATTTCTTAACAGAAACATCACATGATTTATCTTTCTAAAAGTACCACTTAAAGATGTTTCTAGGTTCTTGGATCAAATAGGCACAGATGGGTTCATTTCTCTCTTTTTGTGGCTGAGCAATCTGATCAACAATATGAGCAGATAATATGGTCAGATTAGGAGCCATGACTTTCTCTAGGAAGGTTAATGAATAACTTGTCTATAAGGGGCTCAGTTAATAATCAACTAAGAAAAAAATCATTACTCAAATAGTAATGCATTGGACTGGAAATAAATCTCAAACACTAAAAAGCAGACATTAAAATTCCAGTTAAAATTTATTAGTGCTTATACTTGTGTATTTTTTTAAAATACTTTTGCCAGAATTTTCAATGTCTCTAAAACATAATTTGTATTCACTGAGTACCCTGCCACTTGATATGCTCGATTAAACTATCATTGCACTTTCAAAGTCTAGTTTTAATTGTAGATCTGCTATAACATTGCTATTTGAATTCATATTCTGGTTCTGGGTGAGAATGTAGTCCATGAGACTGCTGCTAGAATACAGTCAAAGGAGTACGTGGAATGAATTTGCATTTGTTTAAAAATACTGGCCATAGTTACAAGGCGATAAAATTCACACCATAGATATTTCTAAGCCTGATGCAAAACTTCCCATAAAATGCATTTTAGATAAGTAAGATAACTTTCTTCTCAAATCTTACTTAAATTGGAGTTGTTCAGACTCTAGGGATGGTTGTAGGTAAAAGACAGAGTCTATATCATTGCCTTGCATTCCCAGTGGGAATACTAATTGAGGTCTGTAGCCACTGAGGTTTCAAGATTCAAAAGACAAACACAGAGGAGTTCCTTAAGCTGAGTTCCAATTAAACATGGAAGGAATGGAGAAATAGGAAATCATCACTAGAATAACAGTAATAACTGATGCAGGGAAGATACATTGATGAATGCTAAAATTATCGGGCAAAGCTTTAAGGCGAAACAGGTAATTTGCATAGCCTCAAACTACCTCCCCCAGTATGTTTAATACTGTGGTATTTACTCAAGGTCTGTGCCATGCTGTGCTTAGTCGCTCAGTTGTGTCCAACTCTGCGACCCCATGGACCCTGTGACCACCAGGTTCCTCTGTCCATGGAGATTCTCCAGGCAAGCATACTGGAGTGGGTTGCCATGCCCTCCTCCAGGGGATCTTCCCAACCCAGGGATTGAACCCACGTCTCCCACATTGCCTGCAGATTCTTCACTCCCTCCAGGAGGGGGAGCTTAATTCTCCTCCCTTTGACTGTGGGCTGGACTCAGTAACTCACTTTTGATGAAGAGAATATGAAAGAGAAACACAGTAACTATGGTGAAGAAATTTGCAGACACCACCTTAACCCAGTGATCAAAGTTAACATCTCCAATAATAGATCATGTCAATGCCATGTACTCCCTGCTATGATTAAATGATATCATCATCTATGTGATGGTTTCCCCACAAAGCATAATTTCATGGGAAACATGAGATAAACTAAGTGAAATCTACAAAATACCAGGCTACTACTCTTCAAAGTGTCAAGGTCATGAAAGACAAAGAAAGATCAAGAAATTGTCCTATACTGGAGAAGACCAAGGAAACAGGACAGCTAAATGCAATCTCCAACTAGATCTTGGAATGAGAAAAGGACATCAGTGGGAAAACTGCAGAAGTCTGCATAAAGTCCATAGTTTGTTGAATGGTTCTGTGCTGGTGTTAATTTCTTTGTTTTGATAAAGGTATCTTGATTACATAAGATGTTAACATTAGGGGAAACAGGATTAAGAGTACATGGGAACTCTCTGTACTATTTTTGCAACTGTTCTGTAAAACTAAAATTACTTGAAAACTTAAAAAAAATTTTTTCATTTAGTGACAATTGCTGACATGTTGTTTGTGACATGAGTTGTGCTATTTAAGCAGCTTGCAACAAGGCAGGTGTAGTAAAATTGCTGAGATATTATAAAGCTGATAAGGCTCTACTTTGAAATATACAATCAGGCATATAAAAGGAATGTGCAATTCATCTGTTCTTCTCCAAATATTTGTCACAGAGTTATCTGTTATCTTTTGTTCACTTGGCGTGAATGGTTAAAAATATTTTGAGAAATATTTTTTTAAGACAGAAAGCTAAAGTAAACACAGTGCTATCTTGTCTATTAACAGCTTGTCCCTAGAATAAGTAGGGACAAGAAAAGGACAATATAGAAATATTTTCTCCTTTTTACCAAACGAGTGCATCACTACAAATGGGAAACACAGGAGAGCAGTTTCCAGAGCTCTCTTGGCCAGGGAAGAATAATTAGTGCTTCTTTTCTTCTGGACTCCTCCCAGTCTAACCTATACATTTAGCTCTTCTCTGGTCATCTTAGTATGTCCTAGGAAGGACAAAGGGAAAGGTGAGTTATTTCTGTAGGGGAAGTATGAGTAGTTGCAAAATTATGAAAGTAAAAAGAAGTTGAAGAGAACAGAAACTGGCCATGAATTAACTGCAAGGCTTATAAATGGGGCTTCCCTGATGGCTCAGACGGTCAAGCGTCTGCCTGCAATGTGGGAGACCTGGGTTCGATCCCTGGGTCGGGAAGATCCCCTGGAGAGGAAATGGCAACCCACTCCAGTATTCTTGCCTGGAGACTTCCATGGACAGAGGAGCCTAGCAGGCTATAATCCATGGGGTCGCAAAGAGTCAGACATGACTGACTTCACTTCACTTATAAATGGGAAGCACAGTTTACATGTGATCCAGTTTCTTAGCAGCCATGTCCAAAATTCTGTACACTTAAGCAACCTGTCCTGACTCCTCCCAATCTCTAAAGCCTGTGAACGATGATAATTGAGAGTTGGCATGAAAAAGATAACTACATTGCTTAAATGTTGTTATGAGATAAAATCATGGATGTACTGTACTAGTGCTATAATTACAATGGTGGGGTAACAAACGCTTAGTGTATCAGTAAAGAAGGTATCTGTGGTATGCTTAAGGTCATGTTTGATCTCTAAAAAGTTACCTGTATCATAGTGTATAATTAGCTTTTTTTATGTGGACCTGTCAAGCAAAGCTTATCTAACATACCTGTATGAATATCGTTATCTTTGTTACCCTAATAATTTCAAGGAGAGGCCGTATTTGTCTACTGACTTTGATAATAAGTATTCCAAAGTTTGCTTATTCTAACTTCTTGGAATATAAGGAGAGACTACTGGGTTCATCATTTACTCTTGAGGATTTCAGAAGATATTTAAGACCTCTTGCTTCTTGCAAGACTAGAAAAAGCATAGTTAGAATTTTTATTATTCACATTGATGTTGTACTTTTGGGATGAAAATGTCAAGGAAACCCAAAAAAAAAAAAAAAAAAAAAAGAAAATGTCAAGGAAAGCAAAATGACCTGGCAGACTTTTAACACTTTCTCATGATGAAAGTTGAAGTTTTTGGTATTTAAATGTTTTAGGAATTTATATTACAAGTTACTATTTTGCGTTTCTGTTCCTTATTTTTATTTAGAAAATTGAGTACATTATATACATAAGTAGAAATTAGACGGAGAAGGCAATGGCGCCCCACTCCAGTACTCTTGCCTGGAAAATCCCATGGACGGGGGAGCCTGGTGGGCCGCCGTCTATGGGATCGCACAGCGTCGGACACGACTGAAGCAACTTAGCAGTAGCAGCAGAAATTAGAGCTCATAAAAATGGTTGTATTATCTTTGAACATAAGAAGAATAAGATATTTACCTGGTAGTACTTGGTAGCTACATGAAAGCATGATTGTAATTAATAATTTGTAATAAGTTGTCCTTTTCTATATTATGTATATGTGGGTTCACAGTTATAAGATTTTTCATTTAAAGAGGCAATATTAAAAAAAGAGGCAATAGAGTGTAGTGGTTTAAACAGAGCATGGATTGGGATATTATACAGAATATATTTGAATCCTGGCTCTTATTATCTGAATGATTTTGTGTAAGTTGCTTCACTTTTCTGTCCTATTTTCTCTTCTGTAAATGGGGATTAAATGAAGTAATAGATATATGGCGTCTAACATACAGTAAAAACTCAGAGAGGATAGCTACTGATAGAGTACAAGAGACTAAATGTTCACTTAGGACTATGTATTTAACAATTTAAAGGATTTCTTTATATCCTGTTGTCAGAAAAAGGACTTTATGTATTAACAAGGATAATTTTCTTACTTTCTAAATCATATGACTTATGGAATTATATAGTTCTAAGGACTGATCAAGAGTTACCTAGGGGGAAACTCCGTGGCAGTCCAGTGGTTAGCACTCTGTGCTATTGCTGATGAGAACTTGGGTTCAATCCTTGGTCAGGGAACTCAGATCCTGCAAGCCATGTGGTGTGGCCAAAAAATAAATAAAACTCACCAAATTCCCCTTGGGTGGGGAAAAAGAAAAGAAAAAAGGGAGTCACCTAGGGAACAAATTCCAGGGCCTACCCGAGACCTAATGAATCAAAAGCTCTGGAGCCTGGAACCCAGGAATCTTTTTTTAATCTCATTTGATTCCAAAGCCTATCCAAGACTGAGAACCATTGAGGCAGCGCATTTATGGGCAACAGTGTAATGAATGAAACCACTGGTATGTTGAGGTGGGAGGTATTCAAGCAAAGGTTAGAAATGAGATTATGGATGGGAAGTTTTGTACACTACAAAACACTATAAATGGAGGGTACTGTTATGCAAAGATAATCATGGACTCTTGGTGCTGGAGAGATCTTAGGAAACTGAGGTCCAGAGAGGTTAATGCAACTTGTTTCAAAGTTAGGGAGCAGAGCAAGCAAAACACATATGGTGTTTTGTTTTGTTTAGTTTTAGTGCCATATGGGTGTTAGAGACATAATACACAGGAGAGCTTTGGAGGTGAGGCTACCATGGGCTGGGAAGACCAGGAAAAATTTCCTGGGGAGATGAGAATTGACTGGGGTCATGAAGGATGACTAAGATTCATAGTAGTTATGCAGGGGGAGGGGGAACTGAGCAAAGATGTATTAATAGGAGGAGGAATGCATGAGCAACAGGTTTGCAAGGGTGTGAGCTTGACCTGTGAGGCTGGAGCAGATTCATGGTGGTGGGAGAACACTTGTGGAGGATCCTGAATCCTAAGCTAAGGAGTTGTGTGTGTGCTTAGTCGCTTTTGCGACCCCATGGACTGTAGCCAGCCAGGCTCCTCTGTCCATGGGGATTCTCCAGGCAAGAATACTGGAATGGGTTGCCAAGCCCTCCTCTGGGGGATCTTCCCAACACAGGGATTGAAGCCGGGTCTCTCGCATTGCTGGAGGATTCTTCACCATCTGAGCCACAAGGGAAGCCCACCACTGTGAAGCTAAGGAGTTGAGACTATCTAAAGAAGGCTTCCGAGGAGAACACTGTGTAAATGGTTGGAAAGCGACAGTCTAAAATCAGGGCCCTTGAATCCAAAGGGCCTATGCTGTGCTACGTTGCTTCAGTTGTGTCCAACTCTACTGTGACCCTATTGTGAGCCCACCAGGCTCCTCTGTCCATGGGATTCTCCAGGAAAGATTCCCAGACTGGGTTGCCATGCCCTCCTCCAGGGGATCTTCTCGACCCAGGGACTGAACCCATGTCTCTTGTGTCTTGTGCATTGGCAGGCGGGTTCTTTACCACTAACACCACCTGGAAAGTCCCCAAAGGGCCTATAGAAAGAGGCTAAAAGCAGGCAACTAGAATGTTGTGTATATTCTAGTAAAGGTCTGATAAAGGTCTGAACAAGTGGGAATGGAGAAAATCAGATGCTATAGGAGGAGAGAGAGTTCTTGGGATCTTTGTGAGGAATCAAAGGAAAGAGTGGAAGCAACCACTATGAGCCTGGGGGACTGGGAGTATGATACCACCACTGGCAGAAATCGAAGGCCAGGTTGGAATAAAAGGAAGCTGGTTTGAGATAGATGGTAGTACTGCTGCAGTGCTCTATCAGGAAACCATATACAACTTACCTTCATGTCCTCAAAATCTGTTATCCCCATCTGAGGGAGGTTTGAGCAGTTTACATGTATGAGTTTTCGGCCACTGATGAAGTTTGTGGTAAAACACTCCTGTCAGTACAATGAGAACATCACTCAAAAGATGGATGACCAATACAGGAAGAAAAAGCAAGAAAGAGAAAGGGAGGAGGGAAGGAAGGAAAGAGGCAAGAAGGGAGGAATAAATAAATCATGTTTGTTGCTAGCACTGTACTGAGAAAAAATAATTTTAATAATCCTAATAATCCTACATATTTTAAATTCTTGATTAAATTTCATACTGCTGCTTTTTTTTTTTTGGCATGATACAACCAGTGCTTCTTTCTTACCTGAACTACATTTTTAAGTACATAAGTACCAAAGATTTCAGATCTTGTGTTGTTTGTAGTAGCCTAAGAACATAGTTGGCAGTGAAATAAGAGGATTCACTCCATTTTAAAAAGAAAACTAGTCTTGGTTAATTGGCTATAAAAATTAGTACTGGTAGGTGATCACAATACATATAACACATCGGGGGTAGACACTAAGACTAACAATACAAGTTCAAGTTAAGGGAGCTGCTAATAAAAACAAAGTACCAAAAAGTCTACCTCAGGGACTTCCCTGGTAGTCCATCCAGTGGTTGGGAGTCCGCCTTCTGGTGTGGGGGATGGATGCAGGTTCCATCCCTGGTCGGAGAGTTGGGATCTCACATGCCACAGAGCAGTTGCCAAGCTCATGAGCCACAATGAAGACCCAGCGCAGCCAAAAAAGTAAATTTTTTTAAGCTTAAAAAAACCCGCAAACCAAAAAAATCTACCACGGATGAAATCTTTTAAGAAATACAGATTTCTATGAAAAGAAGCCTACATAAATTAGTCTTTATTCAAGGACTGTAAAGAAGTATAATCACCATGATGAAAAGGAAAAACAAATGTGACCTTTCCCTCCTCTCCCAATATACGAATATATGTATATATCAGTGGAAAGGCCAAAATTAAAATCCAAGTTACCTCTACCATCGTCCATGCCTGTCCTACACTTCTTCCAGTAAAGATGCAAAATCTCAGGTAAGGATAGAGGAATAAGAAGTAAAGGAATGAGAGTATGTAACACACACACTAAAATGTTATTTTTGTGTACCTTGTATTGAGGGAAGCCTAGCTGGCAAATCCACTTGGCAACTTTTTCTGGGCTCCATTGAAGATACTCAAATTGTAGATCAGAATTTTTTTTTGGCTGTGTGTCTCTATCTTTATATACCAGTTGCACTGACTCTAGGGACGGATCTTGCTTTTCACCAGAGGACTCTTTTAAATCCCTCTGAGACTCAGAGAAAACAGAGTAGAATTCATAATTGATATCAGAAAGCTGAAACAGATTTTGGAGTTCTTTAGAAAACTCATAATCTGTATTCACTGAGTCTACTTCACTTATTGGAAGAGGCTCTAGTACATGGTCTTTTGAAACTTTAGTTTCTTTTAGTAACAACTTTCCTATTGGATAGTCAGAGTACTCAGGCTCATCCCTGTCGACAGAATGTTTAAATTTGATTGCTTCTGGCCTATCTTCCTTGGCAAATTCTACAGGGGTCTCTCTTCTAAGTAGTTGTTTGGTTTTATCCCATAACTCTAAATCTATGTCCCTCGTTGGCTCTGTTTGTGTCTTCTCTTGCACCTCTGGTTTGATCTTCTGTGGTGGCACTTGACCTGTTTCTTCAGTTTTCTCTGGTTCTTTCTTTGGAAACTCTGCTTTAGTTTGTTCTGGGGGCTCTGGACCTTTCTCCTCAGTTGACTTTCTTAGTGTCTCCTCTGATCTGAACTTCTGTGATGGTGTTAGATCTGTCTCCTCGGTTGATTTTTTCTGCTTATCTTTTTGATCTGCTGGTTTGGTGTCCTCTTGTGGCTCTAGAACTCTTTCTGCAGTTGACTTACTTTGTGTCTCCTCGTGAACTTCCAGTGTGGTCTTTCCTGATGGCTCTGTAACTGTTTCCTCAATTGGTTTTCTTGACTTTTCCTCAGAAAACTCTGATTCGATCTCTTCTAGTGGCTCTGGAGTTTTTTCTTGTGTTTCCTCAGTAGCCGTACTTGGTTTCTCTTCTGGAAACTCTGGTTTGGCCTGCTCAGGTGACTCTGTCCTTTTCTCTGTAGGTGACTTACTTTGTATTTCCTCTGGATTCTCTGATGTAGTCACCTTTGGTGGCTGTTGATCTGCCTCTTCAATTGATTTTCTTGGTTTCTCACTTGGAGATTCTGGTTTGGTGGGCTCTGTAGGTTCTAGACCTGTCTTTTCATATTGCTCTCCGAGTGACTCCTCTGGAACCTCTGGTTTGCTCTCTTCTATGGGTACATCCTCAGGAGCATCCGGTTTGGCTTCCTCCTCTGGTTCCTCATGCTTTCTGTCCACAGGGATTTGCAAATCCTTGAAAAGCTCTCTTTCTATTTGTCCAAAAGTCTCTGATTTTACCTCTAGGGGAATCCCTAGCTCAACCTCGCTGAAAAGGTCTATCCTGAACTTGTGGGGAACCTCTTCCTCGGACGTCCAGGTTGGTTTTAGGTGCGGAGGCACATCTTTAGCACTCTCTGGTGTCTTCTCTTTGAAGGCCTCTTCCTCTGTCTCTGGCTGTGGCTCTTGGTCAATCTCTACAGGAATCTCTGGGCCTGCCTCTGCCACGCTGCCTGGTTCGATATCTTCAGTCACCTGAAGAAACTGAAGTTTCGGTCTCTCAGTCTTCAGGTCTTCCTGTTCCTCAGAGGGGGAATCGTAATCCTCCGGGACTTCAGCCATGAGGCAGATGAGCCGTCGCGCCCAGGCCGCCTAGCAACTCCAACTTCCGATAACGTCTCTATGGAGACCACGACTTCCGGCCAGGTCTCAAGGAATCTTCCCCCTCGCCGGGTTTTGTTTGTTCTTTCAAGCACTGACTAAAAATCTGCCATGGCTGACTGAACTGACCCCCCCCCACCCCCCCACCCCGCCCCCCGAGCCCGGGTCGCCAGCCTCCGCTGACCAGAGCTCCCGCGAGCGCGCGGGGGCCGGCGCGCTGCCCCTTCCGGCCCGCGGGCTCCGCTCGGCTCTTCGCGGCGGAGCTCGGCCTTCGGCTGTTTCCGGAGTTCCCGGCGGCGGGCGGCAGAGGCGCTGCGGGCGCGGGGTGCAGATGTCGGAGCCGCGGGCGGCTGAGGGGCCGGGCGTCTGGAGCCCCGCAGCCCGCCGAGGGTCGGCGCGCGGCCTCGGGGACGGCCCGGGAGTGGAGGGGAGCCAGGCGGCCGCCTCAGGTACGCAAGGCCGGGAGCCGGCGGGTGCGTGCCGCCGGCCTCGGGGCCCCGCGCTTCGGCGCGAGGCTCGGCCGAGCTCCGTCCCGCGATGTCTGGAGGAGCGGACCGGCCTGGGGGGAGCCCCTTCGCGCGCGGAGCCCCTGCCTCGGCTCCTGCCCGGGCCGCGACCCTCCTGCGCCCACCACCCCCATCCCGGCCGCTGCCATCCCCCGGGCTGGCCCTTCGCTCGAGATTATTTTCTACTTCTGTTTTCAAAAAGCCTTAGTTCCTGCCCGCTTCCTTTCTTAGATAAGCCCCGATGGTAGTGACCGAGCTGCTGTGCCCCCGGCGGCTCTTCAGCCTTCAGCACACGCCCGCCCATCACTCCATGGCTGCTGACCCCCGACCCCGCCGCCTTGGCTGTCCCGGGGTTTCTGGCTCCCCGTCCTGATCCTCACCTCTGTCTCAGGTCCTGACCTTTTTCCACGCGTCTCTCCGCCCCGCATCCGAAGAGGCAGCCTCGCCTTCATCTGTCCAGAATCCCATTTGCTCTAGCCTCCTCCCCCCCCCCCCACGCCCTGCACCTAGGCCCCCCCGCACCTCACCTCGCATCCTTTTCTTTCCATCAAGAATTGGCGAGATGAAAAGCAGAGTTGGAAGTTATGTAGGCTCTGGGGTCTCTTTGAATGAACGTAGCGGCCAAGGCAGGAAATAACGGCCAAGTAGGAACGTTGGTGACCTCCCTCATTCTCCGGGACCCTCTTCTTGTTCAGGAGACTTACCTCGTTTCTACCCACACTAGTTTCCTCCGTGTGGATTGCTACATTGTCAGTGTTCGAAGGCGAAAGTGTCCCCTGATTGCACTTTTACCTTTCACGTCTCCTTATCTCTACATGGAATGCAACTGAAAAGATTCTCCTTTGAAATACAAAAGGGTAGGTGGGGAGAGAACTGGTTTCCCCAAGTAGCAAGTATGAATTAACTTACCAGTTCTGAAATTAAAATCAACCCCATTATAGTACAGGTGGTGCGATGGTGCCTGGGTTGGAGGCTGAATCTTTCATTTACCTGGGCAAATTACTTTTCTATTTGTTTCCTCATCTGTAAACTGAGAGCACTGTAGTCCCTGCCTGAAAGACTGCTGGGAGGGTTGCATAGACCAGTGTGTATGAGGCACTTAGTGTCTCGCCCAGGGTATGCATGATTACTGGTGTTACCCATTACTGTGAAAATAAGGTCTGTTTTTGCTCACCGAAACTCCACCTGCGGTCAGATGTGTATCTGAATGTGTATCTTCCAGCATGGTGACTTTCCTTGTCTTTTTCTTCTGTCCTAAATAGCTCCCATTTCCTAGTGGGCCTAAGTACTTGGCCCATTACAATTGGTTACACTAATTGAATGCTTACTCTGTGCCACAATGTGGAAAAAGATTTCCACAGACACCCCTTTGAATCACTCAGCTTTTTCCTTTTCCTGTGACTTTATGTTCTCTTACTTTAAAACGTTTAACAATTTTTGGCTTTTTCCTTCTTATGAACTCTGATGCTTTGTAGTAAATCAGAAATTTTAAGCCTACTTTCTGTAAGATTGAGCAAGTGAACACTCAGAATGTCTCATTAACATCCGTCACTTGCATCTATCAATATTTATAAATTAAGGCTTTTTTTTACTTCCTCCTTAGATCTTTGTGGCAAATATACCCAAGCATTTTAAATATAAAGGCCTTAAGAATAGTCCAGAAATGTGTTGGAGAATAGTTGGTTTGTCTCTGAGTGTGTCTCCCCCCAGCCCACCCCTTGTAATTGGTTCCTGCATTCACATTTTCCTCCCAGGACTTGATAGAAATACTTATGATTACTTCCTTCCTCTCGCCCTCAGAAAGCAGGGTGAGTGTTGTTTTCTTTTATGTTGTGTAGGGGTTTGTTATTGTGGTCCAGAACAACCTCTTCCCCTTGAGGTAACATTTGTTGCTAATAAAATAGCTAATAAAATAATAGTAATGAGAGCTTACACTAAGTGAATGCTTACTCTGTGCCACCATGTGGAAAAAGATTTCCTTGTATTATCTGACTTAATCCTGTCAACAGCCATTTCCTCCCCATTTTACAGAGCAAGCTACAGCTGAGAGAGGTTAACTTACTTGCCCAAGTTAGGTGTGGAGTTTTCGCCATCTGTATGAAATTGTCACTTTGTTTTGATGAAGTTCCCAATAGTTTATTTATTTTTTGGCCATTAGTCAAGCATTGATGTTCTCGGGCAGGTGATGGACTTTGCCATCAAGGGGTTTTTAGTTTGGTGAGATGAGAGTGCCCAGGAAGAAAAATCAACAATTCAAAACTTCATAGAATTGGGCGTCTTTTATTGCAGTTATTTATGTGCGTACCCCCAAGAAGTCAGCTGGAGGATGGAGTTAGAGTCTGTCTTGTCTATTTCCTGGAGCCTTTGATGTTGTGTCCTAGGTGCTCTGGAAATGCTTGCCAGATTGTTAGACGAAGTCTCAACATACATAGAGATTTGAAAGAGCATCCAGTGCGTATCAAGAATGTTCTTTAGGTTAAAGCAGTGGTTCTCAACCAGGAGAGATTTTCCCTCTCCTAGGGGACATTTTGATTGTCACTTGGGTTGGGGAGGTGAGGAATCGCCATTACTGAGATTCTGAGACTCAGAGACTTTCATCCATGTGTAGGAAAGAAGTAAAATATTAGTCACTCAGTCGTGTCCAACTCTCTGCGACCCCATGAACTGTAGCCCACAAGGCTCCTCTGTCCGTGGAATTTTCTGGGTAAGAATACTGGAATGGGTTGCCATTCCGTTCTCCAGGGAGTCTTTCCGACCCAGGGACACAAACGGGTCTCCTGCTTTGCAGGCAGATTCTTCACTGGGTGAACCACTGGGTAAACACCCTCCAATTCACAGGACTGCCCCCACCACACAGAATTATCTGGCCCCAGGTGTCAGTAGTGCTGCTATCGAGAAATCCTGAATTAAAGTTAAGCTGGATTTCCGAAGGGGTGTGGACAGCATGCATTTGCCTTAGCTCAGAGGTGTGTAGGCTTGGGAGTAAACTCAATACACTGCTTCAAATTAGGAGTTTGATTGAATCCTTGTGCTGCCTTCCTCTGGAAAATGATCCAATGAGTAAGCAATGGAGTAAGCAATAGAGACCTAAAAATGAAATCAAGAGGTTTCTGTCATCCTTTCTTAGAGGGAAAAGTGCAGTAAGAAATGAGATTGGACATGCAGTTGTTTTTGAATTAAGGGTTTAGATGTCTCAGTGTGTCTTATTCTTTCCAAGCAGGAATTTATAATTATCCAGAATAACTGTGACTTGTTTTTTAAAAGTATTCTTGATAGAGAATACCTTTTCAGGGTCTTCATATTTGTCAGCTGAGGTTTTGGTTATGAAGTAAGAAAAATGTTGATGTTCTTCTGAACTAAGCTCTCCAGTGGTCATAGTGTTCTTGTTACCTTATGAACTGTAATTATTTTTAATAGTCTTTTATTTGGGGCACCTGGGTCCTTCAATTCCCAAGAGGAGAGAGTGAGCACTCTTTATAGAGTGAAACTCTGAGGCATACATTACATCATCACTTAAGAACAGGTCTTTTCATTCTTTCTTTTTTTTTTTTTTTTTGTAGTTTAGGGAGCTTTGGGGAAAATAAAGGGCAAAGTCTGTTATAATCTTGAAGTCAGCAGTAGAACTTGGTCTGGTGTTTATGACCCTGAGAACTATCAACGCATGTAGACCGTCAAGGACTGCAAACAGATCAGGTGAACTTGAACTTGTTCGTTATTATGTAGAATTTAGAGCAGTGCAATAAGTCTTTCTGCAGTTTTGGAAATGTTGCTTATCTGTGGCTATTTCAATTTCAATTAAAAATTTTAAATTGGTAGCTATTGTGTTGGATGGAGCAGAAGAGTGGATGTCCATGCCAAAGAGTCCCTATGGTTTTTGGAGTTTCTATTGTAGTTTTATATCAAAAGAATATAAATTTCTTCTGCCTGTGGTTATTTCTTTTTTTTTACAGCAGTTGTGTTTTCATGCTGTTGAGGTGGTCAATTTAGTCCTGTCGTAATCCTGTTCGTAACGGTACAACCGAGGTTTGTAATCTAAATGACCATGGAGTGTGTCCCACTCCCAAGGGCTAAGGAGAAACTGGATCACATGGACGTGGTCTCTGGATTTGACTGGACTCTAAACTCAGCTGGTTTCTTTTCCTTTAAGCTTCTTGAGTCTATAACCACGTAACCTGCTTTTGGTTCCTCTGTAGTTGAATCTAAGAGGCTAGGCTAATTATCTCTTTGCCGCCTGTTTAGTGAAGGGGAAGTCCTATGAGACCTATTCTGAAGAACCCTGACCTGATATTCAAATACTTTAGGAAAAGCTGGCGTTTTGGTTCTCTTTATAGAGAAAGTGCAAAGTACACACTACATTTAAACACTACATTTAAATCTGTAGCATGACCAGACTGTCTAAAACCTTATTCTGGTAACATAGAGAGAAAACATGTTTTTAAAATTGTCAGATATAAAATAAATTATTTTAAGAAAATTTCTTTTTTCCTTCTCAGTTTTGCTTTAAAGGCCATCAATTCAAAATTGAGTTATTCTCTCTCTCTCTTTTTCTTTCTTAGTTTTTTTGGTTGCACCATGCGGCATGCAGGATCTTAGTTCCCCAACCAGGGAAGTGGAAGCTTGGAGACTTAACTACTGGACTGCCAGGGAAGTCCCTCAAAATTGAGTTATTCTTTTTTAAAATTGTTTTTGGCTGAGCCACGTAGCTTGTGGGATCTTAGTTCTCTGACCTGGGATTGAACTTGGTCCTCAGGCAGTGAAAGCAATAAGTCTTAACCACTGGACCGCCAGGGAATTCCCTAAAATTGAATTATTCTTGAGTTTCCAGTTTCCTCTTTCTGTTCATTGTTTCCAAGACTTTGGCCTTTCAGGTACCACAGTCAGAATTTTTGCCACGTTAGAAAATACATTCTAATGGTTATTTTTTTTTCTTTAAATTGATGTTTAAAATATTATTTGTTCCATTCTAAATAATACTCATGATATTACTAGTTTGATACATCAGTTTTCCTGAGACATATGAAAATAAATACCATTAAAATAAAAAACATTGTCCTAAGTGCCATCTACAGAGAAGGCAATGGCATCCCATTCCAGTACTCTTGCCTGGAAAATCCCATGGACGGAGGAGCCTGGTAGGCTACAGTTCATGGGGTCGGGAAGAGTCGGACGCGACTGAGCAACTTCACTTTCTCTTTTCCCATTCATGCACTGGAGAAGGAAATGGCAATCCACTCCAGTATTCTTGCCTGGAGAATCCCAGGGACGGGGGAGCCTGGTGGGCTGCCGTCTATGGGGTCGCACAGAGTCGGACTCGACTGAAGCGACTTACCAGCAGCAGCAGCAAGTACCATCTAAATTTGCAACACTTGTCCTGGTTTCTCTGTTCTCTTCTAGGAACACTTGTAGAATCGGTCTACATTTGGCTGACATAGTAAAAGCTATACTATAGAGAAATTGGCTTTTTCTTCTTTATAGTGTTCTTAACTTTACTAAATAAATTTAGAAAGCCTAAAAAGCTGTGTTTGTAATTGCTTTCTTTCGCTTTAAAACAGGACTGCATCTTCAACACTTTAAAGTTCTGGAAATAAACATATATTTCTTCTTTTCTTCCTGCCTGCCTCTTTAAATCCAATTACAAGTCATTTTACCAGTAGTTCTTACATAATTTAGTGAATATCTTTCACCTTAAAAATCAAAAGCAGTATCTCTTTTCACTCTTTTCCCCTGCATACATTAAGTTGTTCAGATGCTATGGGAAGTGGCTTTCACATATGAAAGATGCTCAGCCTAACTCATTCTGAGGAAAGTGGAAATCATAACTGTGTTGGGTAGTTTGATATCTCACTCTTGATAAGGGTGTGCAGAAACAAACACTTTCATGCATTGCTGAAGGGCATGGAAATTGGTACAAATGCTATGGAGGGAAATTTGTCAATATCTTTCAGAATTACAATATATGTCCTTACCCATTTTTTCCAGAAATTCATCCTATAGATCACACACCTGTTTAATTAAAGCAAATACAAGTTTATTATAGCATTGCTTGTAATGGTGAAAGATTGGAAAAAACATAAATGTCCGTCAATAGGGAACTGGTTAAATGAATTATAGAATACACTGCCAATGAAATATTAACCATCTGTGGAAAGGAATGAGGAAGTTTGTTATATATAGTTACGGAAAGGTCTCTGAGATATAAGTGGGGAAAACAAAGCATGTGTTAGGATGTCTAGTATGTCCATTATTTGGGTGAAAAGGTATATATATATTTTTTTCTTTTTACACACACACAGTTGTTTAATGTAAAATATTTCTGGAAGACGACATGAAACTTAAAAACATTGGAGGTAGGGACTGAGAATGGAGGAAGTTTTCACTGTATACCTTTATGGTTTTTGAATTTTGAATAATGTGCATATATTATGTATTCAGACAAACTATACACAGCGTGTCATGAGATTCTTCACTGTGTTTATTTTGTAAGTTACAGCCGTTCTACGTATCTCTTTTTGCCTTTTTGGTCATTAGGAACTGACCTCTTCTGGACTTTTTTCTCTCAGATGAAGTTTCTATGAAGTACAGTTTGCAAATCTCTTTAGGGATTATTTTCAAGTAATTCTTTTTAAATTGAAGTATAGTTGATGTATAATACACAGGTTACAGGTATACAATATAATGATTCATAATCTTTAAATGTTATACTCCATTTATAGTTATTATAAAATATTTGCTATGTTCCCCGTGTTGCACAATATATCCTTGTTAGCTTATTTTATTATGTGATTCTTTAAATCCACCTCTGTCTTCCTTTGTTATGCTGTGCTGTGCTTAGTCCCTCAGTCGTGTCCAACTCTTTGCGACCCCATGGATGTAGCCCACCAGGCTCCTCTGTCCATGGGATTCTCCAGGCAAGAATACTGGAGTGGGTTGTCATGCCCTTCTCCAGGGGATCTTCCCAAACCAAGGATCAAACCGAGGTCTCCCGCATTGCAGGCAGATTCTTTACCATCTCAGCCTCCAGGGAAGCCTTATTTTTGTGCTAATTTTCATTTCTGTCTTAAAATTCAGTGTTATCGAAGTATTCATTATGACTCACTACTTACAGAGGCTTATACTGTTTTCCAGTGACAGACAGAAGGCAGACTTTTAAAGTTTCTATTTTGTTTCCATTTTATTCGCTAAGGTATCTTCAAACTGAAGAAGGGTGAGGCAATGCAGGTTTCTGTTTTGAGTAATGGCAGACTAGATAATTGGGGTTAGTTCTCCCACTGGAGACAATTAGGAAATAATTATCAAAATATAAATATCTTCTTGAAGTCCTGTAGAGCAGTGAACTACTCAGATAATGGAAGATTATTAGACTATGATACATGTGAGGGCAGAGAGAGAGAGAGACAGAGACAGAGAGACAGAGAGACAGACAGAGAGACAGAGAGAGAGAGAACCGAGGATGAGAGTCCAATTTGGGGTTCTTCTCTCCTCTGAGAGGATATGCTGCATTCCTAAGTGGACAGGCTGAATAGCAAGACTGTGAAAGTATGTCTCTGAATTAAAGCAACAGGGATTAATCAAGTAGGGGGAACCCTGGTGAACCCCCATTTCTCTGGGCTAGAACCATGAACGGCTATGTTCTAGAAGTAAGGGTAAGTCAGTAGCAGGCCATTGCAGAGACTATAGCTCAGCTTCAGAAACATCAAAGTTCATGAAATTGGGTTAAGATAACCCTAGGGTGTTAGCGTCCCCTCATTAAGGAAAAAGCAAAGGCAAATCTTTTCTGAGTGGTCACTGTAGTCTTCAGATTATTTTGACAGTTTTGTGAGACAGTTTCTGGCATGTATCAGAAATGACCAGATGCATGAAAAGACACAATCTGAACAAAAATCAAACAGTGAGTAAAACTGGATCCACAGGAACATCAGATTTCAGAGTTAACAGATACAGACTTTAAAATTACAACTAAAAATTGCACTGACTGTGTTCAAGGAGATAAAAGAGAAGCTTGAGAAATTTGGCAGAAAATTGAAATTTATAAAAATAGAACCAATTAGCAATTCTGTAACTGAAAAATACAGATGAAAATGAAAAACTCTGTTGATAGGTTTAACAATAAGTTATGACACCTGAAGAGAGAATAGTGGACTGGAAGAAAGGTCAGAAGAAAATATGTAAAATAAAACAGTGGAAAATTCAGGAAAGATGTAAGAGACGTAGAGGATGTGGTGAAAAGTCTAACATTTATACAGTTGGAGTCCTAGAAGGTAAGGAGGTCAAAAATGGACAGAAGAAATGTTTGATGAGATAATGGCTGTGAATTTTCCAAAACTAATGGAATCTACAGATTCATAAAGCCTTGTATACCCCAAGCAGAGGTATATAAGTGACAGTAGGTACATGTTAAATTAAAACTGCTATAAAAACAAAACAAAGACAAAATATTACAAGTAGCCAGAAAACAATTACAGTTTGCCTTCAAAGGAATAGTAATTAGACTGACATCTGACTTATGCACAGAGCAGTGAAAGCTAGATTATCTTTAGAATACTGAAAGAAAGTAACTACCAATATAGAATTTTTCTCAGTGAAAATAGTCTTCAAGAATGAAGGTGAAATAAAGATATTTTCAGGCAATTAAAACCAGGATTTATTACCTATAGGTAACTATAGGCAAAATCAAAATGATTCCAGATGAAAAGGAAATTGCACTTTAATGTCCCTTATTAACATAGATGGAAAAAGTCATTAGCAAATATTAGCAGACTGAATCCAGCCTTATGTATGACCAAGGTGGGGTTTTCCAGAAATGCAAAGTTGTTTTAACATTTTTTTAAAAAGTCCGCTGTATAATCACCATTTTTATACAGTAAAGGATTAAAATTGCCAGTTTAATAGCAGCAGAAAAAAAAAAAGTGGTAAAATTCAGCCTCTACTTATGATTCAAAACTTAGCAAACCTAGGATTAAAAGGAAACTTTCTTAATTGGGTAAAGCATATCTACAAAAACCCCACAAGCAGCATTAAACTTAATGGGGAAATTTGAAAGTTTTCCTTTTAAGATTAGGAATAGGACAAGGTTGTCCACTCTCACCACTTGCTTTTTATCATTTTACTAAATGTTCTAGCTAGAACAGTCAGGCAAGAAAAAGAGAATATATGAGGATTTTAAAGGAATCCTATTGAACCTGTTGTTTGCAGATAATGACTGTGTATACAGAAAGTCCAAAAGAGTCTATAGATAATTTATCAAATTAATAAGTTTGTCCAAATTGTTGAGTATAGGCCAATATGCAAAATTCCATTGCATTCATGTATACTAGCAAAGAAGTTAAAAAATACATATATATGTATATATAATTTGGCATAAAGAAAGTTCAAATATGTAGGAATAAACCTCATAAAATATATGTAAAAACTCTATGCAGAAGATTATATTATTATTGAGAGAAATTAAAGAATATCTAAGTAAATGGAAGAATGTATCATATTCTCAGTTTGGAAGACTCCATATTGTGAAGATGTCAATTCTCCCCAACTTGATTTATGGAAAAAATACAATCCCAGTAAAAATCCTAGCAGGGTTCTGGTGGGCTTTTAGAGTGGAGTTTGACAAGCTGGTTCTAAAATATATATATATAGAAATGAAAGGCCATAAAATTGCCAAGACACTTGAGTAAGAACAACAGATGGTAAGGTTTGTTCTATCATGTATCAAGACTTTTAAAAAATTTTATTGGGACCTCCCTGGTGGTCCAGTGGTTAAGACTCCATGCATCCACTGCAGGGGGCACAGGTTGGATTCCTGGTCAGGGAACTAAGATCCTACATGCCACATGGCTCAGGCAAAAGAAAACATAAATGGATTAAGGCTTTTACAGAACAGCCCAATAGGCCCTAGGAATAGAATAAAAGCCTGGAAACAAAATCTTTGATTTGCAACAAAGATTGTGCTGTGGAGTAGTGGAGAAGAAATAAGTGTTGCCGGTGAAATTGAATATCCAGAGAAAACAAAGGAAAGGGAAGAAAAACACTTCATCCTGATCTCATACACCATAAACACAAATCAACTCCATTTGGATTGTAGATCAAAATGTGAAAAGAACCACAATAAACTCCTAGAAGATAATCTAGGAGAGTATTTTCTTGATCTCAGTGTAGGGAAAGATATCTTAAATAGGACACACAAACACTAGTAAAGGAAAAGATTGATAAATTTTGAATTAAGAACTTTGTTTCATCAAAGGACAGCATTAAAAGAGTAAAAAGGTAAATTACAGAGTAGAAGCAGGTGTTTATAACACATATAATTGATAAAACCTTGTATAGAGAACTCATACATACTAAAAAGACAGTTCAGCTCGCAGCTTTTGGCTTGGAGGGGGCCAAGGTGTGCCTTTCTTTGGTTGCCCCTGACCCAGGTCCAGCTGACACCAGCTGCCTGGACACCACAATCCCTTGTTTCTCCTTTTTGCTTGATGCATCATTTTCTGTCTCTGACCGTTGTCTGCTTAGCCATCTGCTTTTGTATGGCCTGTGAAGGCTTCTCTCGAAAGGTAGGCTCAGTCTCTGACCCAATGGAGGCTCTTCACAGAGACCCAACTGAGTCTGTTTTAGTCTGTGGTATCAACCCCAGATTTTGGGGAAGAGAACTGGACACTTTGGGGCAAATGTTCACCCAAAAACAATGGCCAGCATTATGTTCCTTGGTCACAGGATTGCTCCTTCAAGGCTGTGGACAGGGGAAGTTCTTTTTTTTTAATAATTAAAAAAGAATTTATGTATTTATTTTTGGCTGTGCTGGGTCTTTGTTGCTGTGCAGGTTTTCTGTAGTTACATAAGCAGGGGCTTCTCTCGAGCTGTGGCGTGCGGGCATCTCATTGCAGTGGTTTTTCTTGTTGCCAAGCATGGGCTCTGGGCATGTGGGCTTCAGTACTTGTGGTACATGGGCTCAGTAGTTGCAGCTCCCGGGATCCAAGGCGCAGGCTCAGTAGTTGTGGCGCACAGTCTTAGTTGCTCTGCGGCACATGGGATCTTCCCAGACCAGGGATAGAACCCAGGTCTGGTGCATTGGCAGGTGGATTCTTTACCACTGAGCCACCAGGGAAGCCCTGGAGAAAGTTCTTACGAGTTGTAAACATCTCTAATATAACATCATTCTCTGTATAACAGTGAAAGAGTTGAAACAATCTGTAGCTCTAATAGTAGAGGGTTGGGGATTGGTTAAAGAAATTATGGTACAGCATATGGGATAATATACAACTGTTTAAAATTATTTTTTCAGCCCCAGGAATTCCCAAGGGGTCCAGTGATTAGGACTCCATGCTTTCACTGCCAAGGGCACAGGGTTCAATCTCTGATTGGGGAACTAAGATCCCACAATGTGATCCCCCCCAAAATTTTTTTTCTTTAGTGTGATTTTATTGACACTGAAAAATTTTCATAAATAATGTTCCACTAATGCTAGGTACATGTCATTTCAGAAATATAAGTATATAAACATAATTTTTATATAAATATTTATATAATATATACACATATAAATATTACATATACATTTTTATTTGTACTGAACCCTAGAATAAGAAGCTTTGAAACATTAATGGAATAGTTAATGAAAAACTGTATTAATACCTGAGCTAGTAGGTACTACAGTCCAACAGATCAACTCATGGTACAGAATTGTCCATTAGAACCTGTGGAGAGGGGGAATATATAAATATATAGATATATACATGTATATGTTTATCTATATATATACATGCACATGTACCATGTACATGTATATATACATATATTTCTGAAAAGACATGCACCAAAATGTTAACAATGGTTATTTTTGTCTAGTGGGATTGTGTTTGGTTGTTCTTTTTTATTTGTTTTCTGTGTTTCCTGATTCTTCTACACTGAATAATGGATTATTTGTATGTTAAAGTCCGGAAGGTAATTGCAAAATGTTTTCTTACCTGTATTTAACTTGTTATACAATGAGCAAACCACGTGTTTGTGTCATTTCAACACTCTGTGCTATGCTTAGTCGCTCAGTCATGTCCGACTCTTTGTGACCCCATGGACTGTAGCATGCCAGGCTCCTCTGTCCATGGAATTCTCCAGGCAAGACTACTGGAGTGGGTAGCCTATTGCTTTTCCTGGGGATCTTCCCAACCCAGGAATCAAACCAGGATCTCCTGCATTGCAGGTAGATTCTTTACCAGCTGAGCTACCAGGGAAGCCCTTCAACAGTGTAATTTAAAATAGATAACATGGATATTTAAAGTTCTGCATTTAAGTTAAAAATTTTCCAAAAATCTGTTTCAAAAATAGAGCCTCAGAGAAGCTAAGCTTGGAATAAGTTTATTTTTATAAGCCCTTGGAGAGCTCGATTGATTTATTTAGGCCAGCGGGGTAAGTTTGCAGTTAAAAAATCTAGTGCCTAGTTAATATATTACATCAAGAAATACCGTGTCCTTATTAAGAGATGATTGTGTCAGTGTACCCTGCGTGGTTTAGAACACAATATGAAAAAGTTGTCCATTTAGCTCTTTACTTGCAGTGGAACAAAGAGGAACAACAAAATGAGGCCGGCACTGCCAGAGGTTGTCTGAGGGCTGATGGAGAGAACTAGAGATGGTTGGCCTGGGAAGGAACTTGCAGGAAATGTGATAGCAGGCTGTAAATATTTGAAAGGATATTGTGGGGAGTAGCGATCGAAGAGCAGAATTTATTAGGAAGCAAATTTTACTTAGGTCAACATAGGAAAGCTTTGTATTCTCATTATCTCTCGGTAAAAAGGGCCTCTTCTCAGACTGCTGGACCCTGGGGAACAGACTGGGGACTTTTGTCTTAGACCCAGTCCCTTTGTTGAGAGGTGTGAGGAAACCTTAGTCCTTCTCCCGTGTTTCTCTTTTCCTCTGTTGCGCCCCCGCGCTCCCAGCACTTCTGACCCTAGATGTATGGAGTAGTTTCCCATGCACTCAGCAATTCTGCAACACCACCTGGGTGTCCTACAGTTGAACTCAATGTTAAACACTCTGTACCTGGAGATAGTGTCAGACCCCAGTGGCTGAGGGCTCAGGCCTACGGGACTGCTCCCACTCCGCTTCAAATGCCAAACAGCAGTAGTAGGTCCCCAGGTTACCGACAACTTCCCATCAGACGTCATTACAAATCAGAGGTTCCCATGATCTCCTCCCCCTTGGATTTGATTATTTGCTAGAACAAGTCAGAGAACTCAAAGAAACACTTATGTTTACCAGTTTATTAAAAGATATGGTAAAGGTTACAGATGAACAGTCAGATACAGAGGGTGAGGTCTGGGAGAGTCCCAAACAGAGGAGCTTCTGTCCCCGTGAAGCTGGGGTGGAGACATGTTCACTGAACTGGCAGCTCTCCAGAGCCAGTACTTTTTGGATTTTAATGGGGGCTTCATAATATAAGTGTGATCAATCACTGACTCCATCTCCAGTCCCTCTCCTCTCTCAGGAGAGTGGATGGTGGGGCTGAAAATTCCACGCTTCTAACCATGGCTTGGTCTTTCTGGTTACCAGCCCCCATCCAGGAGCCCAAGAGTCACCTCATTAGAATAGGAGACACTTATCACCCAGGAAACTCCACAAGATTAAGGAACTCTGTGTCAGGAACCAAAATCAAAGACCAAATATTAGAACAAAAGGTAACTCCTAGTGGTCTAATCACTTAGGGAATTGAAAGGTTTTAGTTCTGTGCCAGGAGCTAGGGGCAGAAACTAATATATGTATGTATTTTCTCTTATCTCACAGGAAATTTGGTCGCAGAAGCTCTAAGGTCTTTCCACTTACGAGTTGACAAAAAAAAAAACCAAAAAAAAAAAACTGATCCTATTCACATACAAAAAAAAGAGAGACAAAAGTTGAATCACAGATATTTGCTTGTCATTTATACTTTTATATTGCTACCAAACTCTGAAATTTTCAGTGTTTGACGTTTATGTCAATGAGTTGTATTTTATATTGAGAAGTGAACTTTGG
Source organism: Okapia johnstoni (assembly GCA_024291935.2). NCBI lineage: Eukaryota > Metazoa > Chordata > Mammalia > Artiodactyla > Giraffidae > Okapia > Okapia johnstoni. The sequence goes on from CM044307.1 coordinate 13,168,984, forward strand.
GCTTCAGGTTCTTGCTGTCTTTACTAGAGGAGGTTCACCAGGGGTTATCTAAACACACTGAACCAAATGCTTTTCTGAGTGCTCACAGAAAGGCTAAATGAACACACTGTAAAACTTGGTAGCACCTAATGGTTACAGTTAATTGCCTGGGCTTGCATCCTCTCTGTGCTTTCCTTTGCTTGCTTGCAAAGTGGCAATGGTAGCATCCGCCATAGGCTTGCTGTGAACCTTGTCTTCATAGCACATTTCACCTGTGTTTTCCTTGAGGATGCCCAGCAGTTACTCAGTAAGTCATCGGTGAGTGAGTAAAGGAATGAATTGACAAAGTCCTTTACCTTATCCTGAACACAGCGATGTGAGCTGGTCCAATGTAGAGATGGCACTCTCTGCTTTGGCACTGAATTCCAGTTCATTTCATTCTACATTCCATTCTGTCCTTTGTGTTCTACCGAATATAACCATTTGGTGTCTGTGAAATGTGATCCTTGAATTAGGATTAATTTTGTGGGGACTTGTGTTGGGAAATGGCTTTTTTTTTTTTAATGAGTGGGTTATAACCGTCTTGAGAATTCTTAGATATGAAGACTTGAGTAATTTATGTGCTGGGCCTCCCAGAGTATAAAGTTTATGCCTAGAGTATTTTTAGAAAGAACAAGTTAGTTGAAACTGCCAGGTTTTTTTTTTTTTTTTTTTTAAGATACAAGATAATTTTGATTGTGTTCCCTCTCGTGTATTGAGTTTTTCTTCCCATGATTTTCCAGAGAATGAAGATCTAGAAAACACCAAGGTCACCTCTCTAGCAGCTTCTGCCTCTGACCCAGAGCCCCATTCCGCACCCTACAGGTAGGGACCGCAACTACTTTGGATATTATGCTTCTCAGGGTTTTATCATCTGAGGTCATAATTGATGAAAGAAGTAAACAGCGACTTCAAGGGGGAAGACAAGTTGAAGTAAAGAGTATGGAGTGTTTTGTCGTTAATTAATCAATCCTTAAGCATGTTAGGGCTTCCATTGGCTCAGCCGTAAAGAATCCACCTGCAGTGCAGGAGATACTTGCAGGAGATATCGGTTTGATCCCTGGCTCGGGAAGATTCCCTGGAGGAGGAACTGGCAACCCAATCCAGTATGCTTGCCAGAAGAATCCAATGGACAGAGGAGCCTGGCGGGCTACAGTCCATAGAATTGCAAAGAGTTGGACATGACTGAGTGACTGAACAGCAACAACAAAGTGTGTTTAGGGGCAATGTCAGGTCTATCTCAGATTATAAAATTTTCTTTTACTCTCAGAGAATAAAACTCTAACAAATAGTGTAGTATCTTCATTTATCTCCTCTTGAAGACCAGGTTCAAATGTTAAAACATTTAGAAATAGATTTAGACTTTCAAGAGAATGTGTGTTTGGTTTTTACCCATAAAATTCACTCACACACACGCAGAAGTACAGCATTGGAGGCAGGTTTTCATTGTGTAATTTTCAGATTAAATCATGGTGATGATCTTCAGATTGTCATTCTTAATTTCCCACTCCACCCATCTCATTCACCTGCCATCACTGGTATCAGAGTATATAGCAGAAAGGGAGTAGTAGTACTGAGTCCTGGAATAAGTGGAAGCCATGCAATATCATTGGAATAATTAATGAAAAACTGTACTGCACTAGTGGGTATTACAGTCCAGCTGATCAGCTCACAGTACAGTATTGGCCAATAGAATCTGTGGTCTCCATGCCCCACCCAAAGTTGACAGCTTGGGGTGGGGGAATTTCAAGGTTTTTTTTGGGCACACCACATGGCATGCAGGATCTTAGTTCCTCGACCAGGGATTGAACCTTAGTCCCCTGTAGTAGAAGTGTGGAATCTTAACCACTGGACCACCAGGGAAGCCCTCCATGATATTTTTAAAATACTGTTTCTTAAGTAGAAATTCTTTCTTCCTACCTTTGTATATGAAATAAAACTTTTTCCTCCAGAACTCAGACAATGGAAGATAATAATGATTACTATAATTATAATAGAGTTGGTGATAATAATATAATATCCACTTTGTTTTGAATATCTCTCTGTGATAACGATGATAAAATCTTGTGTGTTAGTCACTCAGTCGTATCCAACTCTTTACGACCCCATGGACTGTAGCCTGCCAGGCTCTTCTGTCCGTGGATTTCTCCAGGCAAGAATACTGGAGTGGGTTTCCATCTCCTTCTCCAGGGGGTCTTCCTGACCCAGAAATCGAACTCAGATCTCCTGCATTGCAGGTGGATTCTTTATCATCTGAGCCACCAGGGAAGCCCCGAATAAAATCTTACTTTTTATCAAATATTTGTTTGCTCAGTACTGAACTAGGTGTTTAAATGTATTATCTAATTTAATCCTTGTAAGAAACCTAATGAAGTAAGTATTTTTTTTTAAGATGAGGAAAATGAAACAATGAATGTAGTAATTTGCCCAAGTTCACACAGTTTTAGTTTTGTTTGCTCTAAAGCTTAGTCTCACAAGTAGCAATAGAAGAGTTTTGAGTTCTATGCTTAGAGCTACTAGGTTATTACATATAAGGATCCTTTTGGAAGACATAGTCTCCTCAAGGCATGATTGAAACAAAGTGAAAAAAGTGTTCGTCGCTCAGTCGTGTCTGACTCTTTGCAACCCTATAGACTGTAGCCTTCTAGGCTCCTCTGTCCATGGAGTTCTCCAAGCAAGAATACTGGAGTGGGTTGCCATGCACTTCTCCAGGGGATCTTCCTGACCCAGGGATTGAACCCAGGTCTCCAACATTGCAGGCAGATTCTTGACCACTGAGCCACCAGAGAAAGAGATAGTTCATGTTCTCAGCAAATCCCCTGAGGAGAATGTCTTCTGTCCTTCCATGTTCCTGCTACCACCTTTGTTCTGCACACGTTGATTTGTAGGATCCTTGGGGAATAGCTTTTGGTACAGAACTGATTTTTTTTTCCTCTTAAGAGTAAATGAATATTTTGAGTGAAGAATATAGAATATTCTTAGAAAAAGGGAGATAAACTGTTCAAGTTTTTTTTCTAAAATCTAGTATGTGAAGAAAAAAAATCCAGTGAGTATGATGCCTGAAGTCCGGTGTTTGTGTTTTGTATATTTTAGCAATGGAAATGGCACTGCTCTGTCTTTTCTAGTGAGGCTGGCCGGCTGACCTGGCTCTCCCTCCCTTCGGGATGGCCTCCTTGCTCTGGGTTAGCATAAACCAGAAGGCTTACAGTGGGTGTTTTTCCCTTACATGGTTTATCATCAGCATCAAGTGATTTGCAATTTATTTTTCCCCAAATACCCTTCACTAATTCTCTAGAGCATAAAATGCTAATGTGAATATTAAATTTATGTAGCTGTTGCATGTCCTGTTTAAAATATTTTTCTAAATAAGCAGAACCATATTTGTGCAAAGTAGCATGCACAAAGGCACAAGAGAGACTACATTTTAGAGGCCATACACAGTAAGCTTGGGCTGATAGTCAGATTAACTGTTGTGTTCTCACATTCCGAATAGTCCTCTTTTGTTCCCAAATTAAAGTTAACTTACTCATTTAATCATTCAACAGATTATTTGTTGAGAGCCTGCTATTACCTGGCAGTGTTCTAGGCACTGAAGATACCATATATGAATCAACAATCCAAGTCCCTGGTCTCATGCAGCTTATATTCTAGTGGGGGAGGCAGATGGGAAAAAAGTATACATCGTATTTCGTAGAACCTAAATTGTCATCAACTATAAGATGTACTGTTATTTTATATACCACCAAGAAAGGAAAGAATGCCCAAGAGAGGCTAATAAGAGACCCCCACACACACACACACATGAAACTGGGACCCCAAAAGCCTGCACCGTCAGTGAGAAGAGAAACAAGGAAAGAGATCGTTCCACACAGAAAAGGACCTGAGGGCAACTTGAATGTCTCAGCCTTGGCGCTGAGCAAGGGGAGGAAAAAACACCTCCCCTGAGAACATGAGCCAGAGTCTGTTGTCTGAACTCACTGTGCCAGTGTGATCTAAACAAAACTCTTAGACACAACTCCATTCAAGTTGCCTCAGTTGGTGGCATTCCCAGGCCCTGGCAGAAGCAAATGCAAATCCCCTGAGGAGGGATTCCTTGTCATTCCAGGCCCCAGACAGTTTTAAGACAGCAGCAGTTTTTGGGACATCCTGTTCTATCAGCTGTATTAAAGTCAGAAAACAAAAATGTGTCTTGCAATCAACAAAAATATGGTACATGATACGTCAGGCAGTCATAAGTGCAGTGTAGAAAAATGAAGCAGGGTAAGGGTGTACAGAGTGATGAGCCGGGGAGAGGAAGCATCCCCGAAAGGGATGGAGGAGCAGAAGGGAAGAAGGAAGGAAGCAAGCCCTGAGGAACTGGGGGACGAATATTCCAGCCTGAGGCCGTGTTGTTGTTTTTGTTTAGTCACTAAGTCGTCTGACCCTTCGCAACCCCATGGACTGTGGCGGGCCAGGCTCCTCCATCCATGCAATTCTCAAGGCAAGAATACTGGAGTGGGTTGCCATTTCCTTCTCCAGGGGATCTTCCTGACCCAGGGATCAAGCCCACATCTCCTGCATTGGCAGGCGGAGGCCATAGCACACCCCAGTCCCTTAGGTGAAGGAGAGTTGAGGTGTTTGAGGACTCAAGAGAGTGAAGAGGCCCTTGTGACTGGAGTGGACTGGGGAAGGCAAGGGATCATTCTAGGAGATAAAGTCAGAGTGCAGAGGGCCTTGGAGTTCCACGGGACAAGCTTGGCTGTAGATGCTGTGCGTGCAGAGGGAGAAAGACCCAGTCCCTCCTAATAGAGGAGACAATTAATAAGTAGTGTCAAGGAACCAAAATGGACTCTGATTTCTGGGTTTAAGAGAATAAAATAAGACTCACAGCTTAGACCAATTTACACTTTACACAGGATAATCAACCGCAGCTCTGATCTTCATAGTAACTGCCTCTTGTTTGTTCTGAGGTAAATTGGAGTGACTTAGATATTCTAAAAGATGGCTCTGTTTTATCTGAAGAAGAGCTGATTTATAAACTAGGATTTATTTCTTGTTTATGTTCAGAAAGAAAGAAGAAAAGAAACTAATGAACTCCAAAGTAAACCCTCTGTTTCCCCATGCATTTTACAGTGTTGGTTCCCAGTCATTCACTCAGCCTTTCTGAGGACATGGGCGATACCCTAAAGCAGCAGCTCTCAAAACTACACTCTTAGAAATTATTGAGGACCTTAAAGAATTTTTATTTATATGACTTACATCTATCAATGTTCACCATACTAGAAATTAAAACTGCAAAATTAAAAAAATAGTTATTCATTCATTTAAAATAACAATAAGGAACTCATTACATGTTAATATAAATAATTTGCCTTTAATGAAAAACAACTAGTTTCCAAAGAAAAGTAATTTAGTGAGAAGAGAGACGCTGTAAATCTCTTTAATGTCTGCATTAACAAAAGACAGTTGGATTCTCAGATCCGCTTCTGTGTTCATTCTGTTGTGATATCACGTGTCAGGTAGTGTCTGGAAAACTCTTAACAAGATGAAAATTTAAAAAGGCAAACAGTGTTTTAGAATTATTATGAAAAGGGGTTGACTTCAAAGACTTCCCTGAAAGAGGAGTGTTAAGGACCAGCGGTCCCCAGACCATACTTTGATAACTGCTTCTCTAAAGACTCCACCCCACATTTTGATGGCAACAGATTTTCAAGAGGCCTGGGATATTGCACTACAGCTCTGGCATTTAACTCCACTTTCTAGCCCCTCCGAAGCCAGAAGAAATGGAAAAGAGAATACGTTATTCCCTTGCTTCTTTAAAATTAGCTATTGGAATAGTTGTATTTGAAGTCATTGGGAGAGTAGATTGCTGCTGCTGCTGCTAAGTAGCTTCAGTCGGTTCCGACTCTGTGCGACCCTATAGACGGCAGCCCACCAGGCTCCGCCGTCCCTGGGATTCTCCAGGCAGGAATACTGGAGTGGGTTGCCGTTTCCTTCTCCAGTGCATGAAAGGGAAAAGTGAAAGTGAAGTCGCTCAGTCGTCTGACTCTTAGTGACCCCATGGACTGTAGCCTACCAGGCTCCTCCATCCATGGGATTTTCCAGGCAAGAGTACTGGAGTGGGGTGCCATTGCCTTCTCCGGGAGAGTAGATTAATGTGCTTTAAAAAGGAAAAAAAGTGGGCTTCCCTGGTGGCTCAGTGGTAAAGAATCTGAGTGCCAGTGCAGGAGACACGGCTCGATACTTGATCTGGGAAGATCCCACATGCCTCGGAGCAACTAAGCCCCTGTGCCACAGCTATTGAGCTTGTGTTCTAGAGCCCGGAAGCCCCAACTGCTGAGCCCACTAGCAGCAACTACTGAAGGCCTTACGCACCTGGAGCCTGTGCCCCATAAGAGAAGCTACCGCAATGAGAAGCCCTCACACCACAACTAGAGAGTAGCTCCTGCTCTCCACAGCTAGAGAAAAGCCCACGCAGCAACGAAGACCCAGCACAACCAAAAATAAATTTAAAAAAGAAGTATAAAAGATCATACATTTTTTTTTTAAAGAGGAAAAAAAGTGGTTGCCTTGCTTTTATCACCCAGTGAACTGGGCATGCGCTCAATATTGGTGATAGGATGTGAATGGAAACACTGAACAGCTCCTGGCATAGCACAAGAGAGCGTTGCCTTGCTAATCAGTCTGCACTTCCTTTCTGTCCTGATCAGTTTCCGGCTTAGGCGGGGCCTCCTCCCTTTACTTCTAACAGCAGCTTTCTATGTAGAACAGAACTGGAATTCCAGCCCCTCTTTGGTTGAAATTCTGCTTGGAGCAAATGGCATGGGTCCCAGAGTGGGGAATAAAAACCAGACCTGCAGTCCATCTCAGACAACTGAGCCGTGTATTTACTATGGTTCTCGGGTCCTGGGACCTCACATGGTATCACTGCTTTACTGTGGGGCCATTTCAGCCCAGGGCGTTGGTCAGCTGAAATGACAATGGACCTAACTACCAGAGGAAAGCAGGAGTTGGGGGTGCCCTTTGAAGGTTTTTTTTCTTTCTTTCTGAGTTTCTCCAGGACTACTGTACCTTTTAGAAGAGTCCTTGAGGGGAATTCCTGGGCAGTCCAGTGTTAGGTCTCCATCCATGCCGTCACTGCCAAGGACCTGGGTTCAGTCCCTGGTCGGAGAACTAAGATTCCACAAACCACATAGCACGGCCAAAAAAAAAAAATGAGTCCATGAATTGACATGCTGTCTTCTTCTGGGAGGTCACAGATGGTGTCTCCAGTGACAGAGGATGCCACAGAAGATAAGCAGAAGGCAGCTGGAGCCGGGGAGGCTCAGGCCTCAGTGGAACAGGAGTTGCTATCTGCAGACCAGACCCAGATCCTCAGCAAGGTCGGGAGCACATTCTTACTCTCTCTGAAAAGCACTAGTTTGGACGTGTTTGGATAGATTGGAATTAGAAAGCACTGTCATCTCACTTTTAGTTATGTGGGGAACAATCATGTGTATCGTCCCCAGGCCCATCACTGTACTAGCACCCAGTAAGCATCTGTTCAAAAAATGAAGGGTTATAATGAATGTTCACATGTTGTCTAAAATCCTCTCCATCTGAGGAGCCCTTAACCATTGGATTATGTATTAGTCTCAGTTTTCTTGTGGTAGATCTACTTGGGATTTATGGTAAAGATTCCATAAAAGTGGTACTGATAGCAGTGGTCTCCTTGCCTTGGAGGGAAGGGTTGTTTTTATCATTATTAACGTATACATTATGTATAATGTATACATATATACAGAATACATTATGTATAATATATACACATATACAGAATACATTATGTATAATATATACATATTAACATATACAGAATAACAAATGGTGTTGGTGCCAGTAAAGACAATGACAGGCATTATAATTACATTTGTATAATGGTTTATAGTTTACAAAGCATTTTTATCCAACAACACTTCATTTACCCCAAGAACAACCCTGTGAGATAGGTGCTATTATGTCGCCATTTTACAGATGAGGAAAATGTGGTTAAGAGCTGTTATTGACTTTACTAGATCTATGCAGCTAATAAGTTGCAAGCTAAATCTTTGTATAACCTTCTGGAAAAGGAAGGACTCATTTAAGGAAGTTAGTCAAAGTCTGGTTTAAGTCATTTAATAGTAGTGATAAGAGCTGAAGGACTCTCTAGAAACAGATATTATGAGAATGTGATCTGGGAGGTTTGCAGCATTCATGTGTTCATTCATTCATTTATTTCTTGCAAATATCATTCTGACTCCTTGACTGGAGTCACTGATGTGAGCTGTCTCACTGATGGGCTCTTCCGTGTTGGCAGTAGGTATGCATTTCTTCTTGAGTTGCCTGCCAACTGCTTGGAGAAGGAGCAGGAAGTTAAGGCATGATGACATGAAATAGGGGAATGCTAACCTGAGTGGTTTGAAGTGAAACCCACTAGGGAGAGGCCGCCGGCTCCTGCTATGGGTCAGTGAGGGTTGTGAGCATCGATTGACATTTGCACTCTTCTATGCAAGTTAGATGTCTGGCAGTGGGTATACTGTTCAAATGCAAATCCTGGGGCTGGTCTGAGGTGAGCTTGTGATTCTTTGTAGAACATTGTTAGTGGATGAGACAGCCTGTGTAGGGTGAGACATCCAAGGTGTGCCATGGGTGAGAGAGAGGGGGACAAAGGGAGCCAGAGCATAGGAGCCAGGTTCTGTCTCTGCAGTACTTTGGTGGACTGATTGACAGTGATCTGTCAATCATAACCTCTGGATGGAAATTGTAGCAGGAGGACGTGTGGCCGAGTGAAGGCCCAGACGCAAGAGCTGTCCTGAGACAAGCCGTGGGGAGGGGCTGTGCAGGCGCGGCCAAGAAACACTGTGGACGGGAAAGTCAGTAGCAAACTTTGAGGATGTTTGTGGGCCAGGTTTTTATGAAGAGTCTGAAGTCAGAAAGTAGCAAAACACTGGAGAGAACATTAAAGAAGCTCTAAACTAGGGAACATGTTGGTGGCATGAAAATAAAAGTGGGTGGAGTTTATTACAACCTGTGGCCAGAGGAAAGAAAAGGAACATTGACCAACAGGAGTCAGGAGACTTGTGAGTCGGGAGAGTGGAGGTAATAATAAGGCAGGGCTGGCAGCCTTCAGTTGCAAAGAGGCTAATAGGAAACTGCCTTTAAATATGTCCTGTGACCAGAGCTCTCTTGTGCAGATGGCCAAGTACCACGGCCCACAAAGGTCTGGGGACATCGTGATGATCCAGTCTGAGCACACAGGAGCTGTTGATATTCTGTCGGCTGATTTGGAATCTGCAGACCTTCTGGGGGACCACAGGAGAGGTGAGACCTTTGGGAGCGTGGAAGGTGTTTTTGTTTTGTTCCTATAGGTACTTAAAGAAGGGCAGGCAGATAGATGGAAGGAAAGAAAGAAAGGAAGGAGAAAACATTAGATATACGACAAAAAGAGGAAAAACAACCAGTGTCTGAATAGAATAGGCTCTATTAAGTTTATATGTATATATATGGCACTCTATTCAGTATATATGTCTGGTACTCGATCCTGGTGTGTGTGTGTATATATGTGTGTGTATGTATAGATAAATATATATATATATTTATTTATAATAATGTTTAAAAGAGACCTGTTTCTTGAACTGAGCAGCTGACCCACCTCAGGGCAATGCTCCCTCCTTCCTTGCAAACAGAAGTCAAGGAAGCCAGTAGGAAGAACATCTTTGACTATGACCACCTCCCTTAAGCAAAATGCCGGGTGTGGCAGCGTTTCCTCAGGGTTTCTTTCTCAGTAGTAAGCAGCCTGTCCTTTCAGTCTCCCCGCCTCTGATGGCTCCTCCGTGCATCTGGACCTTTGCCAAGACGAAGGAATTCAAAAGCAAGCTGGGCAAGGAGAAGAACAGCCGTCTGGTGGTGAAGCGGGGGGAAGTGGTGACCGTCCGGGTGCCGACCCATCCCGAGGGGAAGCGTGTCTGCTGGGAGTTTGCGACTGACGACTATGACATTGGCTTTGGAGTTTACTTTGACTGGACCCCGGTAACCAGCACCGACATAACGGTGCAAGTCAGTGATTCCAGTGAGGATGAGGACGAAGACGAGGAAGAAGACGAGGAGCTCGAAGGTACGCTGAACTTGAACATAATTTGCAGTCTCATTTCCTGGTTCAACCTAATTTCTAGTGATCACCAAGCGATCACTTCCTGCCTTGTACCTGTCCTCCTGTTTCTGAGAATGCAGGCAGAGAATCCCTTTCAGCTTTGCAAGCCAAGTTGAGTGATGCAGGCTGAAGTCAGACCCTCTGACAGAGAACATTCTGGTGGGGTAGCAGTGATGCCTTAGTGGAAGGCTTCTGTTCTTTTTAATCGGTACCTGGCTATGTTGTCCCTCCAGGATCTGCTGGGGACAGGGGTGGGTTGGGGGCAGGGAAAGGGGTGTTGTGCTGCTGTGTGTAGAGGCGGTGTTTTTCAGATCACATATGTAAACCTGAGATTATTTTATACTTCTCAGGGATATTTATATGTCTTTCTCTGTGGGATATTTACATTTATTCTTGGTCTGGAACCAAGCTGAGGGATTGCAGTTTGCCAAACATACCCATTCTCTCCTCCTTCCAGACTGTCACAGCTGGCTGACTACTGTTTACTTCTTCCTTCATGCCCAGAGCAGTTTTAAAAATAGGCTCTGTGCTATGTTCCAGTCCTTACTCAACAAGCCTACTCACAATGGCCCTAAGGCTGCCTTTTTTTTTTTTTTTTTAAATAAGCATGAGCCTTATTCCTTGATTTTCCCATATCATCCTATAGTCAACCCCTTAACTTGCTTCTTCATGGAAAAGCAAGTCTATAGGGAAGTTTGCATATATTCAAGAAGGAGGAGAACCTAGGATCTTACTTGTTGCTCCTCAGGGGACCAGTAGGGGTTTGGGGGTCACTTGCTATAGCACCTTTACCTGCATTTCCTACTTCCTTTAGCTAGTTCTTTACCTGTTGAATCTTCACTTCTAAATATCTTGCTCTCCCCCTTGGAAATTTCCAGATACTCCTTGGAAATTTCCAGATACTCCTGGAGCTAGGAAGGCTCTGTAAGGCTAAATCATTGTTTCTCAGTGCAAATACTGTTGGCATTTGGAAGGAGACACCACTTTGTTAAGAAGGTACTATCCTAATATTTAGCACTCCTGAACCCTTGAGCACTAAATGCCGGTATCACCCACTGGTCACTCTGATGGACTAGTTGGAGGCCACCAGACATTTCCAAATGTCCCGTGGGGGGGAAAGCCACCGGGACGTTACCTGGTTCATCTTTTTGCCTTCAGGTAGGCCTCTTTGGTCTCTGAATTCATAGCCGAACACTCTGCTCTTTGCTCACACAGACCCCGTCCCAGCTGGAGACGTGGAGCGAGGCTCCAGGAGCTCCCTGCGGGGCCGCTATGGGGAGGTCATGCCTGTGTACCGCCGGGACAGCCACCGAGACGTGCAGGCCGGCAGCCACGATTACCCCGGCGAGGGCATCTACCTGCTGAAGTTCGACAACTCCTACTCCCTGTTGCGCAACAAGACTCTCTATTTCCACGTCTACTACACGAGCTGAAGGCCCACCGGGACGGGACGCAGGTGGCGTGCACCGGCTGGAGCAGGCTGCCAGCTGGGGCCTCTTGTCCTGGATAGGCAAGGGCTCAAAGCTGAGCGTGGGGCGCCTGACCCTCACGCCCTGCCTGGTGGGCCTGACTGTTGACCCCATCCATGTAGCTTTTCCTTGTCCCTAGCTTCCGCAGATGGTGGCATGGTACCCCTGTTCCGTGGTCCCTGACTCACGCTCTTGTTCCTTCCGACTCCAGCAAAATCTCTCTGCAGAGGAAACCCATCAGGCCAAAAGCCTAAGAGGAAGTCGGGTATTGCCTTTTCAAAATAGGTTTGTTTTGGTTCCAGGAGTATGCTTTCAACTGCTGCGCTCTCCTCTTCCAGAGCCTTCATGCAGGCGAGTTTAGTGGCATCTGCTCTCTTCACATTTTGAAAGGGCTGGAAGAGGGCACAGCACTCTGTCCGTGAAGGAACCCAGTCTCGGGGATGCGGAAAGCTCTAGCCAGCCTCTCACCACTGCCATATTCCTGCCTGCTGGTTCTTCCCGTTGTCTTACACGGGCTGGGAGCCCTCACTGCCTCTGGAGGGGTGGTGATTTCACCCTGCCTCTCTCCTTCTCTCTGTTCCCTTTTCTAAGTCTGTGTCCCTGCCATCACAGCAAGAACTTCCATGCAATCCAAAGTGATGATCCATATAGTCTAAGCTCTTCTGGGAGGAAAAACCGCCTCCATCACTTCCTATTTCAAGAGGCAATGTCCCTTTCCAAGGGCCCAGGAGGTGGAAGGGGGAATGGGTGGAAATTAGGTACTAGATTGATCTCAGGTGCCACATCTCTGGAAGTCAAGTGTTACTTAATCATTTTTATGTATAATCAAAGAAGGAGGGGTAGATAATCTGAGAGAAGAGGTTAAAAAACAAAACAACACTCCAGATTCCCCACCGCTTTTTTTTTTTTTTTTTTTAAGTCTTTAGAAAAGGGGTGATATTTAGAAATTTTGCTTTGGGACCAGTCAGATTTCCTAAGTTTCTCAATGTATAGGTTGCTTGCATTCAGGGCTACAGGCTTTTGGTGTTGGAAGTCTTGAATCGGAGGTGGTCATGAAGCTTCACTGCTGCTGCTGGTCGCCTTTGTTCTTTTACCAGGCTGAAGCCTGTACGTTCCCTGGGGATGGGCTTTTCTACGCCCACGAAGCTGGCGTGCTGCAGGGAGCTGCCTCCAGTGTCACCAGAGCCACGTGGTGGCTGGGCACCCCCTGGCCGAGGAGAAGGCAGAGAAGGGACCACTGCGACCGTCTGTACCTCCCCCTCTCTTATTCCTCGCGTCAAGCCTGTTACTGCTGCCTTAGACTCCGAGGGGGAGTTAGATTTATTTATTACTTTTATTTATTGTTCAAGCCACATTTCACTTCGCCTTTGAAACAGTTCCCGTCTGTTTCTCAGAAGGCTTCCACCTGCTCTGAGCCACTGAGGCCATCTCTCCTGTGGAGTCTAAGATGGAGATTTCGGGCGGAGTCGGGGAGGGCTGACGTTCCACTCCCGCGGGGTCAGTTCCGTGAGGTTCTGGGAGGGTTCTGCACCTCCTGAGAAGGACGGATGACGCCCCTCCGCCCCCGCCAGCCTGCTGCCCCCAGCACTCCCTGCGAGGAGCTCTAGGTTGTGAGGGAATCTGCCCATTTGCCCAGGATTGAGTGAGTGTAGGGGACTTGACCAGCCAGCCAGAGGCATCCCGTGATGCCAGGACTGCCAAGTCTGCCTGCTCTGAGGAGTCAGCTGCGTCATGATGTTTCCTTTGGCTCCCTCCTTCCCTGCTGTGTGGGAGCCTCACACCATGCCTCCCCTCTGCACAGAAGCAGAAACTCAGCGACCAGGGCTCCTCACAACAGGTCCATGGCGGCACATCCGTCATGAACAAAGGGCGCTAGAGCCTCACCTTCTGTTCCTCCGGGAGCACAGCTCCAGGTGGGAGAGGATGCTGCCTTAGCATCCCTCCTCCTCCAAGTGGCCTCATACCTCCATTTACGTCTGAGTGCATTCTGTAGAGGATTATACACTGGGCCAAATTTCCATCCCCTGTAAGAAGTTAGGAACTATTCTAGCGACTGCCTGTTGGGGCACAGAAAGCAAACTTGCTGTGCGGTCATCCCATCAGGTAGCTGTGTGATCATTACTGAAATTGAATCATGCCTTAGCTAATTGAATAGAATCTTTATAAAATAATTTTCTACCGAGCTCTTCTCCAGTCAGCTAAAGCCTGGCTTATTTTTCCTGTTTATTGTTAACTTCTGACTTTCTCTTAAGACGGAGCTGTCGGGTCGTTGGAGGCTCCCTGGGATGACACTTCCTGTTGTTGATTTTTGCCACAAGAGTCTCTGTATACTTGTTTTCTTTAGAATCCTAGTTCTGTTGCATCAGGGAGGCCTGAGGGACTCTTACTGTCTGTTCACTTGTGAAGCCCGGGAGATTGTTGTATTTCATTCTGTACCGGTGTTTCCTTAACAGTCAGTGCTGCTTTGATCCATTCACACACACACACAAAAATAGCTAAAGGAAGATATTTTCACCATCTAATGAATTTACTATCCCATATTAAGTCATCTGAAATTATTGAACTCTAGGGACAAAATATTACCTATAAAACACACGTAATTACTGAGAACTTCATGGTTCGGCAAATCCTAAGAGGTAGTCACTTCCTTAGTCTCTCTGTGTCTCAGTGTACAGAACCAAAAAATGAAGTGAAAATCACTTGCTTCCACCTTCACCCTGTTCTTCAGAGCATAAACATTAACGTACACTGGAAAGAAAGTACTTCATAGTAGGAGAGACTGGAATTCTCTCCACAAGGTGGCCAAGTTCTTAAGTTTCTTTGGTTTATTTGGTTTTGCTACTTTGTTGAGAGATGGGGCTTTCAGAAAGTTTAAGAGTATTAATTTTCCTCAACATTTGATTTTGAAAAATTCTCAGCAAACAACATTTAAAAGAAGTATGGTATAAGCACTCTTATGTATATCCATCACATCGATTTTAAAATTATAAACTGCTAACTTTTAAATAAAAATGATTCTGCCATTCTGTTCCTTTAAACAGGTGTCCAATAGAATATTCCCTTCACAGACATCAGCTCTCCAGTGTCAGAGAGCTCCTGGTTTTTAGCAAACTCACTTCATTCAGTGCCAGTTAACTGGGGAAGGTGATCCTCATAAAAATGTTTCCTGTTCTCAATCTTTCAGAATTCATGCTGTATTTCCCCTTTCCCTTAGGCTCTAAAAGCTAATGTTTTCTTCTCTATCTGGCATGTCAGAGTGAAGGTAATTGTGAAACTGCTTTCCATTGGAAGGACTTTTTTCTGATCTCTGTTGCTTTCCAGCATATCCTCAGGACTGAAATTAACACTGGGATCCTCAGACATAATGTAGCTTTAAAATGGAAGTAGGTAGTAACTTAAAATTAGCCCATTCTTAGTTTTTTTTTTCTTAATTGATTCATGCACTTTAAAAATATTTTTATCTGTTATTTAGGAAAGAAAATCTTACACTTTTAAAAAGTATATATTGTCCCTTGTAATATATATATGGGAGAGTTTTAACTGAAAGCTTCCTGAAAGCTCACCATCTTACTTTAATCAGTGGGTTTAGATATTATTGTAAAACATCTTTGAAAGAGATTAGGTGAAACCCAAACCCAAAGTATTTTTATGTTTGATATTTTAAGACCACTTTTCTGCAGAAGGTTGCCTTTTAACCCCAAAGTATAAGGTTCCAAAGTACAGAGCTGAGTGACCCCTAACATTTACACAAAAGGCTATTGTTTTAGAGAAAGGGATAGGAGTGAAAGGTCTGTGCAGCTTGAGAACTGCCTTTTTTTTTTACATTGATAGTAAGGAATGAAAACGAAAGAGAAAAAAGCTATCAAATGTATCCCAGAATCTTGCTCATATTCTGATTCTGTATAGTTCTTTAGTTTGCATTTCATCCATTGGAATTTTTCTTTCAGCCAGAAACCTCACTGGTTCTCACTGTGCTTGTTGGAGACATCCCAAACTCACTTTGCTTTCTTTCCCAACAAGATCGGCTTTAGAAATATTTTTGAGTAGGTCTCCTCTGCTAAGTGTAACCCTGACCTGAGTATTGATGTCACCTCTATACCCTCTGGGACTTGTGGATCCAGCTCCATGAAAAAAGATGGTGACTTTAGAAAGGCTAGGAGGGGTTCCTGCTATGTCCTTGCAGCTTCAGTTGGTTTTGACTATGGCCAAAAAGGGATGAAACAGATTCATTTTCACCAACATCCCGGAAAAGCCTCAAGCCACAAAACTTTTTGTGAACTAGCTGTGCCCTCTGTAGGCTGACCTCCCTGTGAGGGGTAGGAATCTCATTCCCTTTTATCTGTGTGGAGCCAGTCACACACACAGTCAGTGGGACCAACAGACAGACACAATTTGGTCTTCCTTTTAGAGCCTCCATTTAGAATCTCTCCTGGGTCTAAAAGGTTCACACTAACCTCTTTTAACTAGTCTCTCTCCACCTAGCCAAAAGCGTAGACCTTTTGGAAGCCTGAATATGCTAGAAGTGGAAAGGGCACCAACCCTATAGAATCTCAGTGGTCGAAGAGAGTTGGAAAGTGAGTTTCTGTATGAAGGAAAGTGGTCTTATTTTTTGTGGCGAGGGGTAGCTTGTTAAGGGTTTCATGCTCTTTAGAGAGCAAGTCTTTGTATTCATTGTATCTGATTGTGCTCACAGAGCCACGATGCATGATTCTTTGGGGAGTAAGTAGGGGATGGGTGTTTAAAACTAGTCACAAGTTGGGTGCTTCCCAGCAACCCAATATATGGTGAGTGTCCCTATGACCAAAGTCCCACTTTTCACGCACACGGGATCCTGTCACTCGGCCCTCATTTCCACATAACTGAGAGGCAAAGAGAGGGGCTAGGCCCCCTCCACTTCTCTTATTTATGGTAGTTTGCAACTGGCAGCATGATATCCAAGTTTACGTAATTAACCAGAATCAGATAATGGTGTGAGCTGAGTAGATAAGCTAATCAACCTTGGTTGGAAGTAGGACTGGGGAGGGCGTATGACAGCCCCACATTGGGGTAGCTGGGTGGGTAACTCCTGTGTGACTGTGCACTTGGAACTCTCGTTAAGCTCACCAAGTGAGTGAAGAGGATGTGACGATGCTATGCCGATGAGGATGACACGTTAATTGCATTGGCGGGGAAACAGAGCAAGGCCTCCATCTCCGGGGACTAGACCCTGTCACCAGCTGTGCGTACAATCTCAGTGTGAGGCGGCAGCTTCGCAGGTTCTCAGAGTCTGGCTTCAGGGCCCACTAAGGGGCCAGTCTAATGTGGGCAGTGACTCTGGCCTTCCGCAAAGGAGAACCTGAGAGTCGGTTCCTGGTGGCCTCTTTTCTGGGAATGGGCGGAGGCACCCTGGCAAGAGCTGCTTTGGTTCTTTTGGTACCTGGTTAATGGTCAGTGTCATCCACTTGCTCTGTCCAGCCAGTCCAGCACCTGTGGGCATGCCTTTGACATCTACCCAGTTATTTAGGTAGTGATGTTAGGGCAGGATCTGGGACCCAAAGGGTGAGAGAAAGTTTGCTAAGTATGGTGTGGCCAGATTTCAGAAATCACTGCTCCTTCTGGGGTGCTGCACTGTCCCTCCTGAACCAAGAAGGCCAGACAGAGCCCCTTCTATCTTAAAGTCTTGTCACCAATCTAAGAAAACGCAACTGATTGCCTAAAGCCTTGTTGGTGGGGGTTCATTTACAAACAGCAGTTTACTCAGAAACTATGTCCAAAGGCACAAGACACTGGCTTTGAAATGATCTGTAGTCCCGGTCACTGGTTTGAACTCACAATCTGATTTCTTTCAGTCCCCCAGGTATGTGGACCAGAGTTGATTTCATGGCTCTTCACTCTATAAGAAATGAGGAAAATGTATGCCAGAAATCTAGAGATACAGGCTTTTGAAAAATTAAATTCCATAGTTTTCTGTCATTTTAAGCCAATAGTTTTGACTCACCTAGGGACAAAATATGTGAAATGGTTTCCAGGGGTTCAAGTACATATATTTTCTGAATGTTCTGATATAGGTCATGAATAATTGTAAAGTCTTGGTTTGAAATATGATAGTATATGGGATAACAGAAGAGCCTTTAACTCACAATCAGGTAAAGGAACTCTCTTCCTGAACCCTTTTCCTCACTCAGGTTTGAAATGCCTCATCTGTAATGTTACCTTAACTGATTATTACCATTGGTTTTCAGGTTCAGTCAAGAATCTTGTGGAAAACATTATCCTAATTCCTTCTTTCCTCTCCTAAGCAGCATATTTTTCCTGAGAAATTTCATATTAAAAACTCCATTTACATCCTTTTCTGAAATGATTGTCCCATAAATGAATCTGTTTTTTATTTAGTCAAGCTGAATTATTTCCACTTAGCTATCTTCAAGAGCAAGTAAGTCTGGAGAAAGCAACCCAGTTACCCATGACTCCTCTGGACCCTTTTCCCTTAATAATGGGAAGTGTCCTGAAATCCCAAGAAAGCTGCTTTGTTATCAAAGTGATGGATTATAAGAAGGCCAGACTTTGGGTAAGGATAATTGGAATAGAGGAGGTGCTTGAAGAGCCAAACTACTTTATGCCATTTAGCTTGTATTTCTGAAAGGCTTGCTTTGGTGCCTTGCACTGGCATCTATCAGTTGACTGAAAGATGATCGTGCTTTCTTGGTAAATATTTTTAAGCAACTGGCAACTACAAAGGCATTCTTTCCTTATCATTCTAGATCATGCACTGATGCTGACATTACAAAAAGGGGTCTGGAAGGGAAACAGTTTCACAGCCTTTTCTTTAAAATACACGGTATCCCAAGCAATCATTTGTCACAGTCAACTAGTTTTATGTGTTCCCTGTCATAACAAATGCTGTCAGCATCGCCTATGATTTCTAAGAACTCTGAACCAAATTGTTACTTGTTACGTCCTGCTGAGTGGTTTTCCCTTTAAAATACTGTATTTCTACCACCCCGTGGCACTGAGTGTGTTGCCTGATACACGGAGGATCCTGAGCTATTGTTCCTGAAATAGCTCAGTTCTTGTGTTTTTATATTATGTAACCGTTTTGTGATGCTTTTGTGCATTCTTTGTCTTCTCTTCCTAATTTTGAAATCCGTCGTAAATAAACTTTTTCACTATGCACCTGAAACATCTGAGTTATACTTTAATCTTTAACATTTTTTCTTCATCTCTCCTCTGCATCTTGAGAGAAAAAGTATTATTTAAATCTGTATGAATTATTTTATAATCTATTCTTATAAAAATTTAAGAAAAATTAATGAGAAAAAGTTAAGAATGAGATTAATGATAGAGCCTTCATCTGCATTTAAATTATATATATATATATATATTTGGCTGTGCTGGGTCTTAGGTGCTGCAAGTGGACTTTCTCTAGTTGTGGCGCACGGGCCTCTCATCGCCATGGCTTCTCTTGTTGCAGAGCATGGGCTCTAGGCCTGCGGGCTCACTGGTTGTAGCACACAGGCTTAGCTGCTTCATGGCATGTGGGATCTTCCCAGACCAGGGATAGAACCCATGTCCCCTACATTGGCAGGTGGATTCTTGAACTACTGGACCACCAGGGAAGTCTGCATTTAAATTGATAGCTGAGTATGAACTGGGATCTGGGCTTGGCCCAAGAGAAGAAAAGTTAAGAGCTGTCATTTAGTCGCTAAGTCATGTCCAGCTCTTTTGCAATCCCATGGACCATAGCCCGCCAGGCTCATGTCCTCGGGATTTCCCAGGCAAGAATACTGGAGTGGGTTGCCATTTCCTTCCACAGGAATCTTCCTGACCCAAGGATTGAACCCATGTCTCCTACATTGGGAGGCAGATTCTTTACCTCTCAGCCACCAAGGAAGCCTGTAAGTTTAGAGTGATGATTACTAAATAGAACATCATTTGTTAGTATTTGATCCCCAGGGATGTCCATTTTGCAGTGGGCTGACTGTATTCAAACTTGGAATCAGTACTTTGGACACCACAGTAATCATTTAACATAGTCTGGGTAATATTCAGCCTACTTTCATTTATGGAAATGATACCGTAAGGTGTCTTCGACATGCCTTATAATGCTGCCTCTGCCCATCCTTGGTGTGTATTCCAGAACAGAAAGGACTCACATCTGAGCAGAGGGGCACCATTAAATATTTTCTTAAGTGATACCTGTGGTCCTAAGATGAGCCTGTTGATTTTTCCCTGCTTTCTTTTGCCATAACTTACTTAAAAAAAAACTACTGATATATTTAATTTTTTTTTTTGGCTGTGTCCGGTCTTCATTACAGCAGATCTTCGTTGTGGCATGTGGGATCTTTCCTTGCAGTGGGAGGGCTTCTCTCTAGTTATGGCGCACGGGCTCAGTTGTGGCGTCTGGGCTTGCCCCACAGTATGTGGAATCTTGGTTTCCTTGACCAGAGATCGAACCTGGGCCCCCTACATTGGGAGCTCAGAGTCTTAGCCACTAGACCATCAGGGAAGTCCCTGGGGATCTTTATCTTTAATGCATTGTGTTTGGGTATGCCGAATATACTATGTCACTGATAACACAGAACATATTGGAGATTATTTTCTAACTTGTTTTTTATTTTTTGTAAATGGTTGTTTTTCATGTTTAAACCACTATCACTTGGCCTTTGCTGCATGAAATCTCATCATCCCCACTGAAATCAGGAAGCATACGAACAGGCATCTCTTTTTTTAATTAATATTATTTTCGACTGTGCTGGGTCTTCATTGCAGCTCATGGACTTTCTCTAGCTGTGGCGAGCAGGAACTACTCCAGTTGTGGTGCTTGGGTTTCTCACTTCAGTGGCTTCTCTTGTTTAGGAGCAGAGGCTCTAGGCAGGCAGCCTTTCGTAGTGGCTGGAGCGTGGGCTTAGTAGTTGCGGCTCCCAGGCTCTAGAGCACAGGGTCAATAGTTGTGGCTCACGGGCTTAGTTGCCCTGTGGCATGTGGAATCTTCCTGGACCAGGGATCAAACCTGTGTCTCCTGCATTGGCGGGCAGATTCTTATCCACTGGACCACCAGGGAAGTCCCATTTTCTAACTTTTAAAGGCACTCTTTATATAATCTGTCATATCATTGGCCCTAACATCGTTCAGGATTATATACATGTGTGCAGTCACACATTGCAGCCCCTGACATCCAGTCTGATGTTCATTAGCCCTTGAAGTTCTTGCTACACTCAGCAGACATCTTAGTTCAGGTATTTGCCCTAAGTGGGCTAATGCCTGCTTTTGACCTTGGAATCAAGAGCTAAATAAGCTATGTTCAAAGGTTAGGAGGAGCCAACAGAATGAGACTTATTAACATGTATATCTACCTGCTTATCCAGTAGTTAAGTTTGCTACTGTCCTTAATGATTATGTGAAATTGCTTTGGAACAAAATCGTTTATATTTTACTATGTTCTTAAAGATTTCCTGGCAGCACCCCCATTCTGCTTTCATCCTTCTAAAGTATTTACCAGGACTTACTACTTCCATAGAGCTGGAAGATTCTCTGTATCTAATTACCAGCATTAAGTCATTCCAACATCTGTTCTTCATCCACCGTGGCCATGCCCACTGCAGAAGGAGGGCAGATCAGACCTCCCTGCAGTCCTCTGCATCCTGGGATCAGGTATCTATGGATCGGTCTTCACAGATCTAACAACTGATGTGGAAATGAAGGACATGACTTTTACCACTCGGTCAGCCTTGGGGGAGAAACCCCTCCTGGAAAATATCCTCTCAATAGGAGATGGCTTTTGGATTGAGAGATATATCTGAACTCAGCCCCTGCCCAGTCAAATAAGAATTTACTTGCAGACTTGAGAGAATTGCAGAGGAGGTAGTTTTTAAAACCCTCTATAGAAGCTTAATTATTGCTAAGTGTTGGAGCCACTGTCTGACCTCTAGAGAAAAGTCTACGCCCTTGGGGAAATACTTGCTCCTTCATGATCTGCCAGGGCCCTAAAAGAGGAAGAGACATTCAGGGAGGGAGGAGGTAACCAGCAATGACTGTACAGGAAAGGCAGCTCTCAACTTCACCTGCATTTATGGAGTGAGGCTAGTCACTGTGCTTGGAACTGGGGTCAAGAGAGACTGGTCAGTAGTGCAGCTCTAGAGGAGCTTGAGGGAGCTCTGCCCTCACATAGGGGAGAAGGTATAGGAATGCTGCTTTCTCCCTACAGCATAGCCAAGTTCCTCCGGAAATAGAGGAGTCTTCTTGCCCATGTATCCAGCCCCAGGTTCTGGGAGGATGGTTTCCTAGGGGAAGGGGCTGAAGCTGGTCACATCTCAGGTCTCCACATTTCTGAGCAGCACGGCAGCTACCCATGTTGATGCCCTGGACACCATGGAGGCCCCAGGGCTGGAACAGATAGCCTCGGTAGCTTTAAAACCGCAGGCCCAGAAACCCACAGATGCTCTCCTTTTTCAGGAGTTGTGTCGTTCAGTGAGGCCACAACTCTGTGCATCCCACTGCCCCCCACCCCATTCCTTTGCCATCCCTCAGTTGGTCCTGAGCTGGTGGCTTCCCTGGGCCTGCCTGCTCTCTGTTCCTCTCAATTCCATCCCCCCAGGTTCCCTCACCTCCACGTCCCAGCCTCCAAAGCTCACAGAAAACTCCAGAAAAGCTGCAGCAGCCTCTTGGGAGCTGAGTTGGTTCTGGGTTAGTCTTCTCCTTGGTTCCAGGTGAAGAAGGCGGCAACAGTGGTTCCCAGCCCTGACTTGGACTGTTTTGTTATAGGCTCTGTGAAGAGCTCCGTGGCTCAGGTTCTTTAAAACCCGGCTCGTCATACCAAGTTCCCTGTGGAATCGTTCGGACCCGGGGAGTGGTCTCAGCTTGTCTCTGTGTCTGGAGCCTTGTCCTAGATGTGGGTTCTGTCTGGTGCCTGCACTTCCCAGAAGTCTCTTGGGCTTCTCTGTCACATGGAAATGAGGCTGGGAGGAGGGAGGGGTGGGAGGACCTGGTAGCCTCAGCAGTGCTGGCAATCACTTTGGATTATTTGGGCTCCCGAAGGCACCTGTGAGTGAGAGGCAGAGCCAGCTGTCACCTTGATCTGGGGAGGTGGTGGCAGCACCCCATTGGCCAAGCCTCGCCCCTGCCGCTCGCCCGCTGCTCCTCGTAGACTCCACTCTCTGGATGGTCAGGGAGTGCAGCCTGAAGTGTGGGGCCCCCATTCTTTCCCCTGAGCTCAGTCTGTCTTTAAA
Source organism: Okapia johnstoni (assembly GCA_024291935.2). NCBI lineage: Eukaryota > Metazoa > Chordata > Mammalia > Artiodactyla > Giraffidae > Okapia > Okapia johnstoni. Next base: position 13,191,822 of record CM044307.1, read on the forward strand.
ATCCACCGGATCTTAAATCACCTTCAAAGTCCAAGTCAGGTGACCGTTACAGATCCCCGAGTTGAGATTAGTCTCTGATCTCAAGGTGTCCTAGAGAGAGCCCAGGGGTGCCTGATGCAGCCAGGCGAATCGGGAGCCATCTGGGAAAAGGGCCCAGATGGCAGCAGAGCAGAACACACACAGTCTCCCTCTCCACTGCCGTGTCTCATCTCCCTTCCTGTGCTCTGTCTCCACCGGGACAAACTCGCTTTGGGACCCGAGTGGCCCACCTTGGTCATTCGAGAGCCTGGAACCCAGGTCATCTAAGAGATGAGATGCCACCAAGGAGCCCAGGATGAGAGGGAAGAGCTAGGTGCACTGGGATTACTAAAGAAAAGAGACTCATGGGAACTTCTCTGGTGGCCCAGGGGCGAAGACTCCGAGCTCCCAATGCAGGGGGCCCAGGTTTGATCCTGGGTCAGGGAACTAGATCCCACATGGCTGCAACAAAGAGTTAACAAGCTGCAACTAAAGATCCTGCATGCTGCAACCAAGACCTTTGGCACAGCCAAATAAATAAATAAGTAAAGGTAAATATTTAAAGAGACTCATGACTGACAAAGGTGACTTCCATTTGGATCGGACACATATCTTAATTCCCTGTTTAAACCTCTGTTACACAGGGGAAGTGAAAGCTTGGGTATGGGATATAAAAATCATCTTGTCTCACTTCCAGAAGTGACCCCAACCTCCCCACAGTACCTCTGTCTACAGGTGATCCTGGTTCTGGCTGCTCACTGCCAGGCTTGGGGACCTGCTCCGGGGCAGCCCAAGGTAAGCTGTTACCAGGTTGGTCTCCTGAGCTCGCCTGTTGGGAGGCTGTTTACGCTGCCCACAGAGGAGCCTGCCTCCACTCCCAGGACCTCCACTCTCAGGGATGTATCCTAAGTACCTTTCCCTTGGCTTGATCCAGAAAATGCTGCCCCTGAAGATGAGGGACTTGGCTGAGAGGGCCTTAGAAGTGGTACCACTCTCAGCCCTGGGAGCTCAGCTGGTCACAGGATGCTTTCTCTCCTGCTTCTCATACTTTTCTCTCCTGGGTCTTGTCTGACTCTCTCAGGCAGGCTTTGGGGCTTATTTCTCTTCCTGACCCCTAGGTCCCGAGGGCCAGGCCTATCACAGGGGGCGGGCAAGTGGCTGGCTGACTTTCTCTCCTGGTCCAGATGCAGGGGAATTCCAGCCAGGAAGAGGGTTCACCTTCTAGAACCCAGCTCAGCTTTAAGTGATACAATGCAGAGGCCTGGGCTTCAGTTTAATGATCAGATCCCAGGGTGGGCCGTCTCTGAAGTCACTTGACAGTAGAGGAGATGGGAAGATGCGCTCAGACTTCCTCATGGCTCTAGTAAACTTGCCAGACATTTCAGTCGACATTTACTTCATCCTCCAAGTGCCTGGGACCCAAACACCAGGTAATTTCCTGCCATACCCCCTCCCGCATCCTCCCACTCCACCCTGCCCACGTGCGACAAACAAAGGGGCTGAGGCAGAGAACGGTCCGGTGGGAAGGCAGAGCCAGCACGAGGGTTCAGGTCTTCGGCTTCTCTCCAGTTGGGGCTTGCTCATTTCCAGGCCAGTTCAGCCCAGGCAGTGTCTCCCCCTGCACCCCTCCCCGCCCCCTGCCCCGGCACCAGTGGGGTGCAGTTTGAGAGCTAGGCCCTCAGCTCGGGGGGTGTATCCAGCTGCCGAAAGGGGTGAGACACGTGGAAGGCCTCCAAGGCCAGCAGTGACTTGTTGATGCGGCTGATGGTAGGGTAGGGAGTGAGGTCCACCTTGTACCTGGAGCAGAGAAACATCCATCTAAGCCGAGGTCTGCAGGGGCACAGCCTGTGGGTGGCGGGCAGGGGGGGAAGCACAGGGGATGAAGCCCCCAGGGCTGGCCGGCGCAGACCTAGGGAGGCAGCCCTGCCGGGTGGGGGGCTCTGTTCACAGGGAGCTCTCTGTGGAGGGGCAGGTCTCCTGCAGTATCATCTACTATTCCTACTCCAGGCTGTGGCAGTCTACACAACTTGTATATGTGTAAGACTGATGCTGGGCATTCATATATAAATTATCTCCCGACCATTTCATGAGCTTCTTGAGGGGAAGGAATGAGTCTACAACATTCTTGTTAAGTGTTTCCATACCCGTAACAGTCCCTGGCATAGGAAATGGCAACCCACTTCCAGTATTTCTGTCGGGAGAATCCCATGGACAGAGGAGCCTGGTGGGCTACGGTCCATGGGGTCCCAAAGAGTCAGGTACGGCTGAGCAACTGAGCACACGTGCGTGCATGTGCGTGCTCACACACACACACACAGCAGTGTTCAGCACGATGCCTTCCACAGAGAGGTTCTATCTGGGCCTTCCTGAAGGGCTGATGGGAGGAAAGCAGAGCTCACCGCTGGGCACAGACACACCACACGGGGGAGAGCAGGCTCTCAGAGGGTCTCCTTCAGGGGTGTCCACCAGGTGAGGCACCCCCTCTTGGGAGCAGGGACTATGAGGTATCCCCCGGGCTGCGGTGGGCATGGCAACGGTGTTACACCAGCTTCTTCTGGCTGTCTCCTACAGGCCACAGTGGCTGCTGCGGCCTGGAATGGGGCGGGGAGGCGGGGGGCACCTTGGCCAGTTGGGGAGAGTCTGCATGAGATGTCACCTCAGTAGATGAAGTCAGGGCCTGACGGTAGGAGGAAGCTGGGTGTTTTGAGGGGAGCAGCCAGGAGGAAGAGAGGGTGCCGTGGCGCTCTCTTACCTGTCAGCATTTGCCACCTGAGGCGCTAAGCACAGGTCAGCCATGGACACCTGCAAAGAGAGTCAGGGGGGCTTTCATCAGGGGGCGCACCCCAGACTCACGTTACTGACAGTACTGGGGTGCTGGCCCCTGCGCTGCCATCTGCCTCTGGCTCTTCTGCCCCACCCCAAGGCCGCCCTCCCCACTGCCTGTCTCCCGTGGGCCCGGGTGGGGTCTGTCCCTTGGGTAGAAGCACTTCTCCCGGCTACACTCCAGTTGCCCTGACAACCAGCTCTGTGGGTAGCCAGAGAAGGCCCGCCTGCCTCAGTGGACGTTACTGTCTTGTTAAAAACCACCACCACCACAGGCACGTAGGGAGGGCTCCCAGCAGGGACGGGATGCCTCTGGGTGAGGGTGGGGGGCGCCCTGGAACCAGAATTACCACAGGGCCAGGGCCTCAGCCTGTACGAGTCGAGGGCACCTGAACCCCAGAATCCTGTCACTGGAAGGGAATGGAGACACTGTCTAGTCTAATCCCTCATGTGACAGCTGGACCGCCTCTGCATTTCGGAGACGAGGTCTTCGACTTGAATACCTCGAGGAATGAGAAACTCACTTCCTCTTGAGGCAGCCGACCAAGAGGACCTGAGGAGCGCCCCTTGAGCCAACTTCTGCTCAACACGGAGGGCACCCTCCGCCACGCCCACCGCAGCTGCCTCCTTGGGAAGCTCTGCAGGCCGAGCCTGCCCCGGGCTGGAGGGAGGCATCTGAGTCCAAGGGGGAGACGGTGGCAGCTTGAGGTGGCCTGAGGGAGGAGCCCGCCAAGGGCAGGCCCAGGGAGGGACTTACCTCGTCCCCCACACAGTACCTCCCCGCCGTGCTCTGCAGGATCTGCTCCAGAGCTGTGGGGAGGCAACACGGCGACTCTCACTCTGGGCACAGAAAGGGGAGATCTGCCTTTCTGAGCTTTGGCATCCATAGCTATGACACGGGCAGCTGTCTCGAGTGGCAAGGCTGGAGTGTGTGCTGGAGGGAACGCGGCCATCCGGCCTGGAGAGGGGTGATGGGGTGTGGGGGGTGCCTGCCCTCGGCAAGTGCAGCTACTGTTCCCTCCCGAGAGGACAAGACCTGCCACTGGCCAGGCAGCGGTTCTCACACTGAGGGTGGGCGCTTTGTGGGCCTTGGCTTCCTGCCCACAGTTGGCAGTGGAGCAGAAGCTGGGCCACCCATCTTCCAAAGGCCTCGGGTGTGAGGTTCCCAAAAGCACCAGGGGTTCGGGTCAGGTTTGGTTGCTGCCCAACCCACTGCCCCCTCGGCCCTGCCCATCCATGCCATTGTCAAGGCCAAGGAGCCTGGGAGGTTGCTGTAGATGCCTGGGCCCCCGGTGTGAGGGCCGTTTCTTTAAGAGGTCACCAGAGGGCAGCTCACAGGAGCAGGGACTCACCGTTAAAGCCAGAAATGATGGCCTGCTGGGCCCAGGTCAGCTGGTTCTCCTGTCCCACCTGCTTCAGGACAGACAGGTTCTGTGTGGCCCAAGGAAAAATCAGGGGTGAGCTCTGGGAGTCAGCCTGAGCCCACCCACTCCACCAAGGCCCCTCAGGCAAGCCCAGTTCCCATGCGGCCCTTGACTGTACACCTGTCCTACACTAGACCCCGCGAGCTCGTTCCTCCCATCTGGGCCCTGGGGTGGAAGGGGGGTGATGATCCTGGGGGCCACCTTCTCAGGCTGCCCCGGAGGCCCCTGCAGTCTGGAAGCCTGTGACTCCAGCAGAGACGTAGAAGGTTGAGGGGTGCAACCCAAGGCCTCTCTCCCTTGCATCTAGTGCTTCTCTGTGACATGGTCCCTTGTGAGGAGGGGGTGTTGATACAGGGTAGGGGGCAGGACGGGGGAGGCACACAGGACTAGCTTTCAGGAGATCTGGATGTCTGTCTGCTCCAACCTCCTTTGTTACAAAAAAAAAGAAACACCAACAAGGGGGGCTGGAGGGGGTACAGGTGCACAGTCAGGGGTCTGTCACACTTTGAGTCACTGCAAAGTCACTCCACCTTTCTGGGCCATTTTCTTTTCTTTTTTTTTTGTATCCTTGAGACTATACAGTCCATGGAATTCTCCAGGCCAGAATACTGAAGTGGGTAGCCTTTCCATTCTCCAGGGGATCTTCCCAACCCAGGGATCGAACCCAGGTCTCCCGCATTGCAGGCAGATTCTTTACCAGCTGAGCCACAAGGGAAGCCCTGGGCTATTTTCTTATTTGCAAAGTCACTCCACCTTTCTGGGCTATTTTCTTTTTTGCAAAGTCAGGAGTTAGCACAGATGAATTTTTTTTTAAACAGATGAACTCTTAACACTTTTCTGTTCTACCAGTGAAAATAAAAAAAAACCAAAAAAACCTGAGGTGAATCCCAGTCTATGACACACAACAGGTCAAAGGGAGGCTGCTCTGGGTTGAGGCAGGACCTGGGTGGCTCACCTCTCCCTGCCTCCTGGCCATTTCCCACCTTGGAGGGAGGTGGTGCCTCTGGAGGTATCTCTGAAAGTGGTGCTTCTGGAGGTGTCCTTGGAAACCTGGGGCATCTCGGAATAAGGCTGGGTCCCCGGGGGGTGGGTGTTTTCTGGTTCCCCTTCTCCCTCTGCCATACAATCCAGGGCCAAGTCCCTGAGGGTCCCCTCTGTCCTCCTGCCCCCAGCCCCTGCCCACTGACAGCTGGGTGCCGCAGGGTGGGCTCGCAGGAGCGAGTGGAGGGAGGGAGCGCAAACACACACACAGGAGCCGCACCTGCAGGGGCTGGATGCCGCTGGCGATGAGGTCGGACACCATGCGCACCTGGGCCCTCTTCTTCGGGTCCGGAGGCAGGAGGCGTGGCGTGGGTCGGGTCTCCTCCAGATACTCAATGATGGCCAGCTGTCCAGAGGGGAGCAGTGAGACAGGGACCAGAGGGGGCGGCCAATTCCTCCTCCTCCACTTCCAACACCATCATCATCACCGTGCTATGTCGCTCAGTTGTGTCTGGCTCTTTGCGACCCCACGGACTGCAGCCTGCCAGGCTCCTCTGTCCGCGGGATTTTCCAGGCAGGAATACTGGAGTGGGTTGCCATGCCCTTCTCTAGGGCATCTTCCTGACCCAGGGATCGAACCCAGGTTTCTTACGTATCCTGCGTTGGCAGGCGGGTTCTTTACCATTAGTGCCACCCAGTTCAGTTCAGTTCAGTTCAGTTCAGTCGCTCAGTCGTGTCCAACTCTTTGCGACCCCATGAATTGCAGCACGCCAGGCCTCTCTGTCCATCACCAACTCCCGGAGTCTACCCAAACCCATGTCCATCGAGTCGGTGATGCCATCCAACCATCTCATCCTCCCAGGGAAGCCCAAATCACCACCCCACCTTTTTAACTCTTCTTACCGTCCTCCCCTCGAGCCCCGTGAAGCCAAGAGGCTCCCCAGGAGGACAAGCTCATTTTGGACCCTTGTCCTGTTGAGCATGGGCTCCCCCCTATGCTTAAGTCTCCCCTCATTTCCCAAAGCAAGCAGGCAACCTTCCTCCCTCCCACGTCCCTCCTAAGAGCTGGGCGCCTTGGGTAGACACAGGCAAGGAAGGGCTGTGAGGTCCTCTTGTCCAGGCCCCATACTCATGTGGCGTCTCCCAAAGCTTCCACTTACAGACTGGCTGATGGTGATTCCATCAATCTTCAGGGCTGGCACCTGCTTCATGGGATTCAGGGCCTGGAATTCCTTAGAGAACTGTGAAGACGAGGCTCTGGTGGACTGGGCAGCCTGGCCTGAGTTGGCTAAAGCAGAAAGCCCCCAGCCTACCTGCACCCCCCCTCCCCTGGGGAAGGCCCTGGCTCTGAGGCCCAGGGTGACACCTGGGGGAATCCATGCAGGATTCCGAAGCCCAGTGGCCGCTGAGACACAGGCTTTGTCCCGATGGCCTTGCTGTGTGCTTGTCCCTGCACCTTGTATATGGCCACCAAGGCACATCCACAGGGTTCACCACCCACCCTCCTGGAGTTGTGCTGTGGTATGGCACCTGGAACCTGGGCCTCCCCATGGCCCAGGCAGCTGCTGCACAGCCTGCCGCCCTATCCCACGAGGGAGAGCCAGCAGCCTCCTCCAGCCATAGGGAATACAGGGTGCAGGACTACCGGGTTCATCTCTCGTGGGCAGAAGTTTGCATGCCCTGCTGGGCCCCTCTCCGAGACCTCTGCCTGCTACATCGTGGCCTGGGGCGGCCTCCTTACCTGCTGGCCCCCATCCTTTATGAGGTCGACAGCTACTGTCTCATAGTCGATGTTTTTCAAGGCCAGAGCTAGAGGAGACGGCAGAAGGCAGTCGGGTGACCACCTCCGACCACATTCCCCAGGGTGACCAGAGAGATGGAGTCTTATTTCTCTGCACCATTGGGGGAGGTCCTGGACCCTGCTTCCCATCTCCCTTGACCAGCACCTGCTCTCCTACCCCAGGGCCCTGACACTCTGCCTCTCTTCCTCCTGGGCTCACTGTTATCTCCAGGGCAGCCCTTGTGCCCCCACGCCATGGGCTCCTGGAGGACAGCAGGGAAGTGTCCCCATCATCTCTGCCCCCTGCCGGGCCTCACCCAGCGGCAAGTGGGGCTGATGTGTTGGGAGACACACACTCATCCGCCTGGCCAAGGCTATCTGAGTGAGGGCCGAGGGAAGCCGCTCAGTGACCAGGTGGGGCCCACGTGGACACTCTGGTTCTGTTTAGAGAGGAAGCCCTTTCTAATCCTTCTCTCGGTTCTCTGGGCTGTTGACTGCAGATTCCAAGCAGGGCACCGGGACTCTCTGGTGGTCTCAGCGCAGCATAGCTGGGACTCCCAGTGGCTGGATTTCCTCTCCTCCTCCTTTGATATTGCCCCTCTCCCCACCCTGCGGGCAAAGTGAAGGTGAAACAGTCAACCGCAGTGGAGGAGACCGTGTAGGTGTGCACACTTGTGCATTAAAATACGGCGATGGCCGGTATCAGGCGAAGGAATGAGGGGAAGAGGGTGAGACACGTCACAGTCTGCAGAGAGCTTGGAGGACCCTGGGCTCCGTCAGCCCTGGTCAGCTCCTCCCTGGAGGGTGAGCGTGGTCAGGGCCGGGCCAGAGGCCAAGGGACCCTGGCCCTGCAGAGACAGCGCCCACGCTGCCGGTCTGGCCCAGCCAGGGCAGAGGCTCTGGGCCGGGGGAGGGCGTCTTCTTCGAGGAACGTGTCCTCAGGCAGCCCAGTGCTCTTGCCCACTGAATCTAGCAAATACCACGGGCCTGTGGGAAGAGGAGGTCATGGAGAATGGCTTCGCAGTCAGGACCGGGCTCCTGGCAGCAGGCTGCCTGGGTTCAAATGTCATCACGTTCACCCGCTAGCAGCGTGGCCTTGGGCAGGTAACTTCGTGAGCCTCTGTGCCTGTTTCCCCAACTGACGCGCAGCACAGGGTAGGAAAGAACATGGACTCTGGAGCCAGACTAGCTGGGTCAAATTCCAGCTCCGCCCCTTACTAGCTATGTGACCTTGGGCAAGTCCCCTTGGGTAACCTCCCCGTGGCCCAGTTTTCCCACCGGTACAATGGTGACACCAATAATACCTCCCTCCTAGGGTTGTTCAGATATAAATGGAGTCATGGACACAAAAGCACTCAGCACCATTCTCTCTCGGCAAGAGCCTACAACTCTGAGCTTGGCCAAGGGCTGAGTGAAGCTGAGGGAGAGAAGGGTCAGATGAGGACTGAACCAGAGGGGCCCTGGTTTCTCCCTCCCTGAGGCCTCTGGGGTTGACACTGGCCAGTTGTTTAATTTGCCCGATCAAATAAGATAAGAAGTGAGGAATGCCAGCTGTTCCCTGCCAGTTACCAAGGACCTCTGAGTTCTCTGAGCTTGCCTGAAGCATGGTTGCTACGGGGCTTTGGAGAGCAGTGTTGGAGAGGTAACGAGTCCAAGAGGAAAAACAGCCCCTTCCTTCCTCTTGTTGGCTTTCTGAGGTGGACATGCCTTCAAGGCTGAAGGCTCCAGATTTGCTGGGGGTGGTACCCTGAAAAGCTAGTACCCAGCTTTTCACCCAGGCTTCCCTCCACCCCACCCCACCCCGCCCCGCTCTCAGTGGAGGCACAGCTCTTACCGATTCGCACTCGCCATGAGCAAGAGCTTCGGAAATAGGAATACAGGATGGGCTGAGGAGAGAGGATGAGCAGGCACGTTAACCTATGCTTGGTGGGTTCTCAGCCCCAGGAGCCCACTGCAGGGGAGGCAACTCCCAGGCAGGGGGCTCCCAGCAAGCCAGGCCTCCTTCCTTAGGCCTGCATCTTGAAAATTTAGGCCAGACTCAGAGCTATCTGGGATACAGGCCTTGGGGGTCGTGTGGTGACTCCAACTGTGCTGTCACGCGTCTCTGAGGTCCCAGGGACTCCCCACAGGGGAAGCCAGTCTGCAAATGCTTTCCTTACCTTGCTCGACTCAGCCATGCTGCTGTGGTGACCCCTGGCCTCTCAGGGAATGTCCACTCTCAGAGAGCTGCAAGTCAGGGGGAGGAACCCTAAAGGGGTGGATGCTACTACCAGCCAATGGGAAGCTGGGCTAAACAGGCATCAGGGGAACTCTGAGTCTGGTCAGAAAGGGCCTCTTGAACTTGTGGGAAGCTTTTATGCTTCTGGTGGAGCCGGATCTGGTGTCCTGGGCAGACAGGGAAGCCTAGTTTTGAAGCAGTAGTTCATGTGGTGCAGTGGGCTGGGAGCTGGCATACCTGGGGTCTGGTCCAGTGCAGGAACTAGCTCTGCGTGACTGGGCACAGAGCCCTGCCTTCTCTAGTCTTCAGCTCCCTTGTCTGTAAAACGAAGGGTTGCCCTAAAATGATAGCTTAATACCTTCCAACAGTGGCAGAGAGATCGGGAAATCTAATTTTCTGAGCTTTGGTGCCCATCTCTTTCAACATTCCACCCACCAGTCCTCCATGCTCTCAAGTGATCTCATTAAAACAGCCAGGGAATATGCCTGTGGACTCCAAAGCTGAGGTCACAAGCTGGCAGCCCACAGTGTTCTGTTTGGTCTATACTGTATTTTAAAACCTTTCAATTAGTTGCTAACATTAAAAATCACATTGTTTTATATATAAATTCTGTTGCCTGTTTTTTCTTTAAAAAAAAAACAAAACAGTCTGGAGACACTGGACTGTTTTCTAAGTAGCAACGCTGACCAGAGACAATAACCCCTTTTAGAGAAGGCATGCCCTCTTAGATCTGCCATGGCCCCGTCTCTCCTTTTTGTTGAAGCCCCTGAAGGCAATTGCATGTGAGACATCACCTCTAAACTTTTGGGGACTCAAAATTAGTTTCTCTGGTGCTTCCAGGTACCCAGCATTTCAAAGCAGAACCCAGGACAGAACTATCAGTAATTAGCACTCATGAATCTTCCAGCAGACACATACATAGCCTTATGGATGAGGGAGAACTCAACAGAATTTCTCAGATCATCCATCTACCATCTCTCTGACTATAGATACTTCATCCAAGTTTCCTCCTGCTTCTGCAAGCGCCAGGTCACCAAGCTGCTTGCTACCTGACCCTGCTTTCATCATCCTCGAACGACCAACTCCACCTTCCATGCAGGTAAGGACACAAGTGGGAACCCAGTCCTCCTAAGTTAGTTTCTGAGGCTGGAAGTTCCAGTCTATCTTGAAGGCAACTTTCATGGGGAAAATGGAGATAGTTCTGGCACAAAAGGCAAGTGATAGGCAGCAGGCATCCTTGGAGGAAGAGTTCCCTGGCCACAGCTATATGTACCCTGCTCCAGGGTGCCTCCCTTTCCTTACCTGGTTAGGCTGGAGGGGCCCCTGGGGCCAAGAGGCAGGGACTGCTGAAACAGAATAGAATCCCTAGAGAGCCGCAAACATTAGCTTAGAATCTCTGAAGAAACACCTTACCTAGTGACTGTTATACCTTTGACCTGTACTAAGGGTGACCACAGAACCACTGTAAATGCCATTAAGCCCTCACGTTTCCTACTTATGGGCCATAGGCAGATATAAGGAAGGGCGGTTTCTGATCTCTTATGATACCTGCATAAACCATCCCATGTTCCTTTTTGCATTTGCAGGGCTAAATTTTAAGTGCAAGTAAAATATCCATTTCGTCACCACTCCTGGAGGAATTGTTTCCAATTCAAACATGAATTCTTACCATTCCAGCATATTTTATTTTTAAACCATCTCTTACACACGATTTTCGAGAAAGGCTCCTAAACTCTCATTTGGGTGTGGGAGGTCTATTATTATCAAAGCGATGTTCTATTCCACCTAATGTTCCTGCCACCTTCCTTTGAGCTACAATCGCTGTTCTCAATCTTTAATAAAGAGATTGATACAGTGGTTTGGGGACAGGCCTGAGAAATGCAAATTAAAACTGGTAAGGTCCCCAAGTGATTGTTATAACCACAAGTGCCACCGCCTCCCCTTGGCACACTCTCAAAATGCAAACAACCCTGGAAGGCCATTTGCTGTTAGACCCGTCAGGCTGACCGCCGGGAAAAACTACGCAGGACCGTGCGCGGAACAGGGAAGACGAGAGACGACGCTTAGGAAGGCACAGCGGCTCGAGTTAGGGGGTAGCAACACTACTGCAAAGCGAGGGCAGGACTAAAACAACCCGCGCAATCTCGGGCCCAATCTCCCTTCCCACCCCCGACCACAGGGCAACGCGCAGGCGCAGAGCCACGTCCGAGCGGCGCACGGCCTGCTGGGAGTCTTTGTGGGAGCTGTGGGCGGAGCCAGACGGTCACCTTGACACCGGCCCCAGGGTCGCCTCAGTGTTTCTAAGCAGCGGCCCCTCGCCCCGGATACGCGGCACAGACCTTCCCCACTTGCATCTCGCGTTGCGGGCGGCCCCTCCTTCCGGGTCAGGAAGTTTCGCGCTGCGACTCTCCGACTCAGGGACGATTCGGGCCCAGTGGGACCCTAACACGTCAGAACTTCGGTTTGAGTCTGGGTAAAAAGCGAGGGGCCGGCCCCCAAGACGTCAGAGCTTCGACTTCGGTCTTGGTAAAAGCGGGGGGCCGGACCCAACACGTCAGGACTTCGGTTTTGGTGTGGGTAGGAGCGAGGGGCCGGACCCAACACGTCAGGACTTGGGTTTTGGTCTGGGTAGGAGCGAGGGGCCGGCCGAGCATGCGCCCCAAGGTCTCGGGTAGCTCGGCCCGCCCAGCCACCACGCCCCCAGCCCCGGCGCCGCCGGGAGCCGCATCTCCCAGAGCCCGCCTTCTCCCCGGGCCGGCGCCGGCCGCGCGTCATGCTCTGCGCCACTAGCCGCCTCCTAGCGGCCCGGGCGGCGAGCGCCCTCCCCGCCCACCCCAGAGGCCGGGGCCCGGCGCCGCGCTGCCGGCGCAGGGAACTACATTTCCCAGGGCACCCCGAGCTGCCCCCTGGTGACTTCTTGGCGGGGCGCTTCGCGAGACCCAGCGTGCCTGCGGGCCGGAGGGCCATCCTGAGGAGGGGAAGGATGCCGCCGGCCGCGGGCGGAGGCCTGGCAGGATCCGAGCTGCGCCCCCGGAGGGGCCGATGCGGGCCCCAGGCGGTTCGGGCCGCAGGCCGGGACGTGGCCACGGAGGCGGCTACAGCGCGGAGCTCCAAACGGCCTGCTCCTCCGAGCTCGCGCCACTTCGAGGCGGCCGGCCGGTGGGCCCTGCTGGCCCTGGTGACGCTGACGTCCTTCGCCACCCGCTTCCACCGTCTAGACCAGCCGCCGCACATCTGGTGAGTGCTGGGAGGGCCTGGGCGGGCACCATGGCCACGCGGAAGGAGGGGCGCGCCTTCTCATTGGCCCAGGGTCGCGCAGGGGGCGGGTTGCCCAGTGGGAGGGGCGGGGCCCGCTGGAGGTGGGGATACAGGTTGCTGGTGGTGGCCTCTGGCCAGGTGCATCCCTCGGGGGAAGAAACAGATTTTAGCTCTGGTGGGTGTCAGTGGGATTCCTCAGTATGTGAGGAAGCAGTCTTCCTGTCTTGCAGATTATGCTGCAGTGCCTCACGTGGCTTTTAAAGATGCTCTGAACTTTCCCAGGAGAATTGGAAATCTTTAGTATAGTATTTCCTAAGCCTGAGTTCCTAATCTGCAGGTGTCCGGGCCTCAGAGGGTGGGGGGAACGTTCCTAACTGGGTGTCTCATTCTCTGGAGCCTGAACAATTTGTGTGTCCATGGGTGATAACAAAGGTCCCACGCGGCAGATCTGAGGTCATCCTGTGAGGAGAGACATATTTTCTTAAAGATTTTGTTGGACCAAGTTGCAGGAGTCAAATTCATTTAAAAAGCTTCAAGAGTCTCCCTCTGGAAGGAGGAAGAGCTTTATATGATCTGAAAATGGTTAATTTGTTTGGCCAAGAACTGATACTATGGTTTCTCTGCATCACTGAAGCGGAGAAGGCAATGGCAACCCACTCCAGTGCTCTTGCCTGGAAAATCCCATGGATGGAGGAGCCCGGTAGGCTGCAGTCCATGGGGTCGCGCAGAGTCGGACACGACTGAGCGACTTCACTTTCACTTTTCCCTTTCATGCATTGGAGAAGGAAATGGCAACCCACTCCAGTGTTCTTGCCTGGAGAATCCCAGGGACGGGGGAGCCTGGTGGGCTGCTGTCTATGGGGTCGCACAGAGTCAGACACGACTGAAGTGACTTAGCAGCAGCAGCAGCATCACTGAAGAGAAGGTTAGTGTAGAGGTTGTTAGAGATGGAACTCCTTGACTAAAAAGCAAGCATGCTAACAGATTATCAGGTTACCCCACTTGAAAGCTAAGGAATTAGCTTGTTATTAGTTCATGAGTGCTGACCGAAGATGTAAGACTCCTGGGTCAGCGTCAAAAGACTTATTACTCATGGCAGAGGAAGCAGGATGAATATTGGCACATTGGATTCAATTTCTCATGGCCTGGAAACCCCATGTGGTGACGCTATGGGCTCAGATGGATGACTGCACACACAGTGGGTTGCCTTGCAGCTAAGGAACAACGAGCCTGAAGGATTTACTGTTTACAGCAAGCAACAAGTAAAACTACTTTTTGTCCTAGAGAGAGACGTTATCTCATCTCTCAAGGCTGCTGGATGCAAACACAACTTGGGGAAATGGTCCAGGTGAAGTGCAGTCAAGGCCCTGCATTCTGGCCATACTCAGAGAGATGTGTGGAAGTACAGGAGAGCCATGGAGGACTGTCTCTCCCAACAGGCTCACCACTTGCTTTTAAGCTGTCTTCGCTTCCAACAAATCTTCATAAGAATGTGCAGCTCTATTGGTTACTCTAGGTAGCCTGACTCACAGAGGCATGGACCAAGTCTGTTTAATTTGTCGGATACAAGACTTGATTAGGACTGCTCTCACCAGGACTCAAAGCAGCAGGGTGAGGCCAACCTGTGATATTAACCTATGCCCTCCATGGTCCTGGATTCAGCCACCTAGGAAGAATTATATGTGTGGAGGAGTGGGGAGGAAGGACCAGTAAGTCTTGTTTCAGATAGCTGGGATGTAATCTAAGGCTGGTCTATTATCCATTATGTCTGTACACTGATGTTTAGACTGACCTCTGATTTTTGGAGTCATTGCCAGTAATTACAAGTTCCCTCATTAATAAAGCAACTCCCATGCCCAGTGGAAAGACATTCCAAGGCCCAGTTCTTCCCTACATTCCAACATATTACCTGAAGGGGTGCGTATCACTCCAGTTCAGGATTTTCTGTTAAATTTTATTGGGATTGCCATCAGATTTGGTTTAGACCACCGTTTCAGTGATTTGGTTAAACCACATGGGCAGTGGCACTGAGTAGTTGTAGCATCAGTGACTAGTATAAAGCATAACCTAAGGTCCCTAGGGTGTCAGGAGAAGCATATGAATTTGTATCAGTCATACTTCCCAGGTGGCTCAGTGGTAAAGAATCTGCCTGCCAGTGCAGGAGACACAGGAGACTTGGGTTCAATCCCTGGGTTGGGAAGATCCCTTGGAGGAGAAAATCACAAGCCATTACAGTACTGTTGCCTGGGAAATCCCTTGGACAGAGGAGCATGGTGGGCCACTGTCCATGGAGTTGCAAAGAGTCAGACATGACTGAGTGACTGAGCATGCATGCATACTGATAGAAGGTGGTGTCGTTCCGTGTTTTTGCACACATGTGAAGGGAGGTCCATGTTGGGGATTAATGTTGATATCATCAGATAGAAGAGGATAGTTCAAGACTGGCCATGTTCACATGAGTTTTTCTGATTTTGTAGCAGGGTGACAGATTCAGCAACAGGTCAGATTGCTATATACAGCTGCCAGTTGCCTTAGTTGTATCGTAGTGTTTTGGCAGTATGGACTCTGGGCCTAGGAGCAAAGAGCATTAATTATTTCCCTTCTCTTTACATTTTCAGGGGCCTAAGATGTTCCTTCCCCAGTTGGCAGGTTATGTCTTTCCTCCCCCTGCCACATAATCCTGGTGTCCCCCTTAGTACCTGTAACTTCACCTTTACTCCAGTTATTGCCTACTACTGATACCAGACCTTTCTGCCATGAGCACTGTCAGAAAATTGACAGAGACTTATTACGCCTCCCACCTTGGCCCATGTGAGCTACTGTAGAGGGACTTCACAAGCAGTGTACTCAACCAAGTGATCTTTATTTTTACCTCACTCCAATGAGAAATTCCAAGTAACTGAACTAGAATTAAGTTTGAATCCCATAAATCCTGCACCCCCACCCCCCACCCCCAGGCTGATCTGGAGTTGCTGTTAAGGGAGACACACCAAGCCCAGGAATAGTCAAGGAAGAATCTCAAATTTTCCAATAGGTTTTTATAACGCTCCACCCTTTTTATCCTGATCATTACCCAGTTGGTGGCCAAGAGATAAACACCTAGTTTTAGGTGGCCAAACTATGTGACTGAAGTGTATGAACCAAGTGGAGGTGAGGGAAGTATAATCAGAAATCTTTCTGAGAAGACTGTTCAGTGCTTGATGATATCAGATCCTGTGGATGGTCTGGAGTTGGAATGTCATTGGATAATTTGACAAATGGGCCATTGCAAAAAAAAAAAAAAGTGCACCATTGTCAGACTGTAGATGGTTTGGAATGCTGAAACCCTAACACAGTTTAGTTTCAAGGGCCACAGTGGTATATCTAGAGTAAGATGATTGGACTGGAATAGCAGTATCAACACTGTAACCTGAAAAAGTAGCAGCAGCTGCAGGGTGTCAGTGATAGCCTGGAGAGGGGAACAAAGCTCTGATATGGTCAGTTTCCTTGGAGTGGGCAGGGTCAGTGTCCCATGCAGTGTGGCTCCCTTTACTACAAGACAAGCAGGCCAGCTTTTGTTAGGAAGCACAAGTTTCCACAATGTAGCAATGGCCTCTGCTTTGGCCACAAACAGTCCTTTACTTTGTGCCTCCATGGTGGTAGATGCATTTCCATGCCTGGTGTGTTGGTGGCAGCAGGTAGTATCCTGGGAGCGATGGCAGTGGTCAGGATGGTGCAGGTTTGATTGGTAGCTTGATTCTAATCAATCTTATTAAAATACTGGCCCTTACTGGGGCTATCTTCATGAGAGATCCAGATTGTCTCATTGACAGGCAGCTATGATTTTTTTCCATGATTGGCTCCAAAGAGGGGGGCTTTAAATTTCTAAATATATATATATATAACCTTCCAAGTGACACACCAGATGGTTAGGCCAATGGCAAAAGCCTAAGAGTAAGTAAAAATATAACCTGTCTGTTTCTTAAGAGTATCATCTAAGGCACAGGCGTTGACTTTTGATTCAGTGCATTGTGCCAGTCAGCCCTTTTTGCAGTCGTCTTTCCAGAGTTGTCAATGGAGCTGGATGATAGCTGCTGCCCTGTGGCTATCATCTGCTTTTAGTTTAGCCAAACCATCAGTAAACCAGGCACAAACATTAAGAGGAAACTCTGGGAATCAAGACCTCACTGAGTCAGGGGCTTTGCTGCAGATAGTGGAGTGGAAGATAGTTTCTTTCAAGGGGATAGCTAGCACCTCTTTTTGAAAAACTCAAGATGCTTCTAGGGCCAGGCCAGCTATGCTCTTGAATATAGCACTTCCATTTCACCAATGAGGCTTACTGAGCTATTTCCTTGCTAGCCACAGTTTCAAAGCAGCATGATCAGGCGGAAGACCATGGTTCAGGCTCTTAATTTTAACAAGAGCTTAGGAGTAGGTTGGTGGTTGCTTCTTTAAAAAGGTATGTACTTGAAGCCTATGTCCAGCAGATGGCATTGCTTTTATAGAGAACCAGCCCCCCCTCTCCCTCCCCGTTACATCTTTAAAGCTGTAATGTCCCTTTTTTGTGATTATGTTGTTTCTCTAGGACCCCTTGGGAGGGGACAGGATCACCTCTCACTATGCAGCAGTCCCTGAATGGGATAATCTTTGACATGTGTAGGATAAATAAAACTATGCATCCAGCAGTGGGAGCCACAACAGTAATTTCAAGGACCCCACCCACAAGGCCACTTTACCTTCCCTTCCTGGATGGGAACTTGGCTCAGACCCTGTCAGTTGCATTTGGGTGCTTTTCCCCCTCTTAGAACTAACAAGTCTAATTGGCCTGCATCAGGAGCTACAGTGACAGCCACCTAGAGATTACACCGCTCCCAGGTGGGGAGTCTGGGCAGTGCTGGATGCAGAGGGCAGGAGGAAGCCTTTCTTCCCTTTAGCCCCTTGATAGGTTTGCCCCCACTTCTTCCCAGTGTACTTTCCTGTGTCTGGTGAGCCCCTGGGCTTAGAGTCCCTCTTCTTTCAGTCCCTGTGCTCACTGCTCTGGTCCTCTCTGCAGTCCTCAACACCTTTGGTAACCCCTGCACCTGGCAGATCGTCTCCGAAACCCTAAGGGATTGAGTAGGGCGCTCCTGTATCCAACAGAACCTTGAGTTTGAGTCCCCTCTCCTCACCATGCTAAGATGGGTGTGTCTGGCCTTTGCAGTCCCCTTTAGGGACAGGGAGACCTTAACCTCACCTTTCATCATTTTTCTCTTTGAAGCAGCTCAGATTGTGGCAGAGGGGCGGGATCATGGGACCCAGAGGGACAGAGTGGCTCCGAGTCACTGAGCAAGGCACACTTTGAGCTTGAGCACACAGCTCACTCAAGGACCTTTCCATATTTTCACTCTACCCAGAGTTCTATATGGAAGAGCAAGGTCCTTACAACAGGCATCATTCAGGTAAGCTTTGGGAGCTCTGTGATTCTTCAGCTGCATCCATATTCCCTTTTGACTGGAGCGCCTCGGCTAATTGCCCCATACTGGTGATTACATCTTTTCCTGCTTTTACCCAGAAGAATGTGAGCAGTAACCAAGGCAGCATTCAAACAGTTTAAATTCTGCCTCTCCCCACTCAGCCTCGTTAATAGGTAGGCCAGTGGAAGATTCTTACTACCTCCCTTCCCCACCACTTGGGCAAGAGCATTTACTAGCAGATCCAGGGAGTCTTCTGTCATCCCCTACCCCTGTCCCTGAGGGGCCTTGTCCTTTCTCTTAAGGAAAGCTATAACTCAGTATCCTGTGCTCGTCAGGGTTTAGGGTTTTATTTTTACCCTGTGTGCATGCGTTCATGCTTAGTCACTTGTCATGCCTGACTCTTTGCGACCCCATGGACTGTACCCCACCAGGCTCCTCTGTCCATGGGATTCTCCAGGCAAGAATACTGGTGTGGGTTGCCGTTCCTTTCTCCAGGGGATCTTCCGGACCCAAGGATCGAACCAACCTTTTCTGCATTGGCAGGCAGGTTCTTTAGGCAGTAGTGCCACGTGGGAAGCCCTTATTTTTACCCTACTTACCAACTAATCAGTTAGCTTGTCACTGTTTTATGGATGCTGCCAGGAGACCAAGTCCTGGGTCAGAGACAGCCAACTTCATTTCTCACAGTACAGCAGGCAGGCTGTGCTTCAGGATGCTGGCATCAGCTCCACTTGACCCCGGTGTCCCATGTGATGCCCTGGGCCTGGATGAACGCCTGCACATGCAGTGGGTTGCATCACAGCCGAGGTGTATGGAGCTTGGGGAATCCACTGTTTTACAATAAGCAATAAACCAGTCTGCTTTCTGTCTCGGAGAGAGATTCTGTGTCTTCCTTTAGGTTGCAGGAAGCATAACCCAGAGAAGTGGCATGAGTAAAGAGCGATCAGGACTTTGCATTCTTGGCATATCCTGCAAGGTCTGTAGGAACAAGAGAGAGCCTGGGAGGACTATCTCCCACCACAAACATGCAGTGGAAGCCAACAGGAAGTGTGAATATTACTACTAGTTTTACTTGAAAGTAAAAATCTTATACTCCTTTATCAGTATGTTTCCAAACAGACTTTGAAACTAACCACAAATGTTGAGACAGTTTAAATAGTGCCCTGCATGTGTGGGACTATAGTCTGCAGAGTTCTCTCACATGTGTTACTTGATAACTCCCTGGAAGATGGACTGGCAGATACTATTATTGTCTTCTTCATGTAAATGAGAAAAGAGATCCAGAGAGGGTGAGTGACTTTGCAGTGTCATGCTCACCCAGTGGGTGGTGGTGCTGGGACCAGATCTCTCTCTCTCTTTTTCTTTTTCTTTCTGGAAATCTGTTTTGTCACACTGCTTGGAAGTTATTTTCTCTGTTTGACATCACCAGGTCACGGTCCTCATTTCATGTCAAGCCATGTGCTCAGCAGATGCAGAAGGAGATTTACCCTTCTGCCTAGCTATTAGACCCAGTGAGTAAAACAAACAAAAGAACCCTGTATTTTTGCTAAGAGCATGTTTTGCCCCTCATGTTGTAGGTCAGCGATAACTGCTTATAGAAGCTGACCTGAGGATGGATAGTCACTGGAAAGCTCCTCTGAGCTGCAGGGAGAGACTGACACACACAAATGGCCAGGTTCTGCTGGATAACTGGCCTGCCGCTGTAAAGCCCCCATGTAGGGTGTGAAAGGTTTACTGTGGTTTTGTAGAAGAACAGGATTTTTACATTGTGTTTAAAAGCTAATGTGTTAGAATCACTTCTTTCCTTGCAAGGTAATTTGCAAGTAAATAATGAGGATGGGTTTTAGATTGATTGTTTACTTAGTGAGAAAGCTCTCACTTTTTATATACTGGTTCAGTTCAGTTCAGTGGCTCAGTCATGTCCAGCTCTTTGTGACCCCATGGACCACAGCACGCCAGGCTTCCTTGTCCATCACCAACTCCCAGAGCTTGCTCAAATTCATGTCCATCATTATAGTAAGATCCGAGTTCACAGTCAGAGGTTAATTATCACAAGGTTGGGAGCAAAATCAGTCTCCAGCCCACAGTGTAGTTTGAAACAGCGAAAATAACGTAGTTTTTAGTAGTCTTGGGGTTAGAAGTTAGCAGACTTGGAAGAAAACTTATTGTAAAACTTTTTATAGTATAGGAAACTCTTTGCCTTTTTAAAATAAATAGAAACTCAAGATACAGAATAAGTATAGATTTAACTTAAATTTATGATGACAGGTTGGTATTTGCTAGCCTTTGTCTTCTGTCTAAATGCAGGTTAAGGACCAGCTTGATGTCTTGTTTCCTCAAACTACTTGCATTAAAAGCACTTTTTTTAAAATCCAGATTTTCTCATTAATTGCTTTAAACTTGTAGCCTTTGATTTTAACTGTAAATTTAACCATGCTGTATTAAGGTTGTTTGGGTTGTATGATGATTTTAAGAATTTCATTTCTCTTTCTGTTTTCTTTTTAGTTGGGATGAGACTCACTTTGGAAAAATGGGAAGTTATTACATCAACCGCACCTTCTTCTTTGATGTGCACCCACCTCTGGGAAAGGTGAGCAATGTGGTGGACTGCACTCTGCTAAGGGTTGGAGCCCAGTCTTACATTGGGGTTTAATTCTTGGGCTTGTAGAAAGAACCCTCTGACATCCCAGAACAGCAGCTTTCATGGGAAACCTTTGGTATTTTTAGGAGTTCTCTGGGCTCAGAAATGGAGTTAGAATCCATCAACTGAAGGATGGATACAGAATGTGGTATTATATATAAGATGGAATATTATGGAGCCGTAAAAAGAAAGAAGTATTGACACATGTTGCAACATGTATTAATCTTGTAAACATTACGTTAAATGGAAGAAGTCAGACATAAAAGGCCACATATTGTATGATTCCATTTATATGAAATATCCAGAATTGGCAAATCCGTAAAGAAATTTAGATTAGTAGTTGCCAGGGCTTCCCTGGTGTCTCAGTGGTAAAGAATCTGCCTGCAATGCAGGAGACCTTGGTTTGATCCCTGGGTGGGGAAGATCCCCTGGAGAAGGAAATGGCAACCCCCTCCAGTATTCTTGCCTGGAAAATCCCATGGACAGAGGAGCCTTGTGGGCTACAGTCCATGGGGTCGCGAAAGAGTCGGACATGACTTAGCGACTAAACAACAACAAGGGGGAAGGAAGATTGGGGAGTGACTGCCAATGGGTGTGGAGTTTCTTTTTGGGGTGATGAAATAGTCTGGAGTTAGGTAGTGGTGATGGTCACAGAACCTTGTGAATAAACTAAAAGCCACTGAATTGTACACTTTCAAATGGTGAATTTTATGGTACATGCTGCTGCTGGTTAGTAGCTCAGTTGTGTCTGACTCTTTTCGACCCCACGGAGCCCGCCAGTCTCTTCTGTCCATGGGATTTCCCAGGCAAGAATACTGAAGTGGGTTGCTATTTCCTTCTCCAGGGGATCTTCCCCACTCAGGGATTGAACACATGCCTCCCACTTGGCAGGCAAATTCTTTACCACTGAGCCACCTGGGAAGCCTGGTTAATGTTACATGAATTTTATCTTATTTGAAAAAAAGAAGAAAAAAGAAATGGAGAGAAGGACTCTGTTGCAGAAATAGTTAGGGGGGCTGATTGTCTACAAGGGCAGGGAACTCTCTGCTCCCAGCACGTTGCTTGGCCTCTTCTTTTCACATGGCTTCCAATTAGAAATTCCACCAATCAGAATTCATCTTACTCTCTGAGAAGCAAACACTCCTGAGAAGACTAATGGATTAGCCCGGGTGTTCACTCAGTCCTTTCTTCCTAACTGGAGGCTGAGATTTTTGGTACCAAGGGACAGGAATCGCCCTGGTATGAAGTGTTCTTGGAGTGTGGAGCACTTGGGGCTGAAGGCAGGGGGTGAGAGGTGGCAGGGGTGGTGATTTGTGACAGGTGGGCTTAGGGGCAGGCACCAGAGCATGGGGTGGGGACCAGGGAGAAGGCCCTGCAGGTTTCAGGGCAGGAGAGGAAGATGAGGTAGGTGACCTATTTCAAAATTAGCTCCAAACCCAGAGAAGAAGCAAACAATGTTATGCTTCTTTTTGTCTCCTTTATAACAATAAGTGAGCAGCAATTGAACAGTCTCTTTTAGTCACTGTAGATGCATTAACTTACATAATGCTCAGAACAACCTTATGCAGTAGGTACTGTTCTATCCTCATTTTACAGAAGGGGAAAGTGGGACTCAGAGCCGTAAGTGGTTTGCCATAGGGAGTATAGCCAGTAAGTGGCCAAGTCCAGGTTCAGACTGGCTTACAGTCTGCTGTCTTAACTATCATACAACTGCCTCCCTAACTTGCCTCGCCCCATACTAGGGCAAGTACATCCGTTACTACTGTAGACTTAAGCCACAGAACCTGCTGAATATTTGCATTAGTCCAGCCTGGGAACCAGCTCCACAGAGGAGATTTTTCATAGGAAACCCAGCCCTGTCTTTCAGCTGGAGATTGCCTGTCTATTTTTGGAGTCCGCGAGTGCTCAGTGCAGTGAAAACGTGAGAACACTGGCGCTGTTATTTTTGCGGAAGTCTTCCCTTCCTCCCGTCTGGCTCATGTGTGAAGGGGGAAATGAGAGGCTTCTTTGTAAGGCTGCCGCCAGGGAGTGCAGTCTGTCTGCCTGTGCTCTACCTGCTTGGAAGAGACTGATGAACAAAGCAGCTTCCACAGGTTCTGAAGCCAAGCCAGTCGGAGAGTCAGAAAGCCCTGTGGGAGCTTGTGGTCCAGTGGCTGACTTCACCTTGCAATGCGGGGGTGCAGGTTCAGCTCCTGGTCAGGGAGCTAAGATTCACGTGCCGTTAAGGCCAAAAAGCCAAACCTTGAAACAGAAACAATAGTGTAGAAAATTCAATAAAGACTTTTTAAAAAAATGGTTCACATAAAAAAAAAAAAAACTTAACAAAAACACCTTGAAGTGGTGACTAGGAAGCTTTCTCCTATAGTACTGAGGCCAATGCCTGCTGCTTCACACTGGCCCTAGCCCTGAGTACCGGGGGCTCCAGGGAAATAGGTGCTTTAAGAGAAATAAAAATGCCTGCACATAGCAAGAAACTTGATTAGAATAGAAGGAAACAAAAGGTCAAAAGCTACCTTCTCTCACATTTCTATTCCTCAGAGGCCACCAGAGCCACCTTTATTAACATTTTCTTACATATCCTCTCAGAAAGTTTATACAGATACAAGTGTATATACATTTATACACATGTATATATTAGTACACATGAACAACACATTATATATGCAAATAGAATCAGACTAAAATTGAGCAACTTGTATTTTAAATATATCTTACCTTTTTTCCACATCAGCATATACAATGTACCCCATTCTTTTTAGTGACTATATAATATTCCATTATACACATAAGCCATAAATTATTTTGCCTCTTTTCTACTGGTAGGCATTTATGTTACTTCCAGTTTTGAGTCATTGCAAAAGATAGTGCAGTGCGCTTTCTTGTACATTTGTCTTTTCATAGTTGTGCAGGTGTGGCTAAAAGAGTCTCAGCAGCTGAACTGAAGAGGCAAAGGATGTACACATTTAGATTTGAGTTAGACATTGTTAACTTATCCTGCAAAATGTGATAATATATATTCCCAGCAACAGTGTATGAGGGCGCTTGCTTCCCTTACCTCATTGCTAGCACTGGTGTGATCACACTGCCAAAACTTTGCCAGTTTGAAAGTAAAAAATGGTATATCAGTGTTTCCATTTGCATGTCTTCCTAAATTAGGTTGAAAATTTTTTTTTGTATGTTTGTTAGCCATTAGTGTTTTGTTTTTTTATGACAGCATTTTTTTCTAGTAAATTCCTCTTATTCGTATTGATTTGAGTGAGTTCTTGAGTTAGAAAATTAGCAGAGTGGGCTTCCTTGATGGCTCAGATGGTAAAGAATCTGCCTGCAGTGCAGGAGACACAGGTTTGATCTCTGGGTTGGGAAGAGCCCCTGGAGAAGGGAATGGCAACCCACTGCAGTATTCTTGCCTGGAGAATCCCATAGACAGAGGAGCCTGGCGGGCTACAGTCCATGGGGTTGCAAAGAGTCAGATATGACTGAGCGACTAATACACACTGTTTTTTAAAGTTTTATTTCACTTTTTAAATTTCTAATTTAATTTTTTATTTTTGACTGCTAGATCTTTGTTGCTTCTCAGGCTTTTCTCTAGTTGCAGCAAGCGGGGCTACTCTTCGTTACAGCATGCAGGCTTCTCATTGCGGTGGCTTCTCTTGTTGTCGAGTACTGGCTCTAGGACTTGCAGGCTTCGGTAGTTGTGGTTCCCAGGCTCTACAGCACGGGCTCAGTAGTTGTTGCTCACGGGCTTAGCTGCTCCACGGCATTTGGGATCTTCCCGGACCAGGGATCCAACCTGTGTCTCCTGCACTGGCAGGTGGATTCTTTACCACTGGGCCACCTGGGAATCCCCTCAGGACTACTTTTAACCTTAGGGAAACTGAGAGGGAACTGAATTTTGAGTGCTTGTTAAATGCCTGGCAGAGTGCCAGGTGTTTGACCTTTGGCATCTGCTCTAAGCCTTACAGTCATCTGCGAGGAAGGTTTTATTACTTGTAGTTCAGAGAGTACTAAGTATTGTCCCCGATTAGAGACCTCATATGGGGGACACTGAGATCCAAGTTATCTGTACATTTCCTCATGCTATGCCACCAGCCCAGCTGTATGGGAATTTATGCACCAGGTAGGCTTATCCTCTGAGATCCCAGGTGGGAAGGGACATTCGTTTGATTGTCACTTCTCAGTTTAAGTTCATCTGTATTCGGTTATTCGGATGGCTCTGTCTTTCAATACCTTATATTACTTTATATTAAATTAATTAACATTAAATATAACTTCTGGACTCTGGGATTCCTCTTTTTTTTTTTAATAAGGCTTTATATTAATTTACTGCTTAGTTTTGGTTTCTGTGTCTTGACATGGAACTATGGAGAGTGACTCTGTTTAGAACTACTTAGAGAAAAAAGTGAGTTAGTGGTCCACATCCGAGCCCCCAGAAGCAGCGTTGCTGGGCAGGGCTTTCCCTCCGCACAGCCCAGCTCAAGTGCAGGGGTCGGGCCCAGGCAGCCTGGGGCTGTTACTGATGCTTGGTATATGCTGACAGTTTTTATGTTTTAGCTGCTTCTGATTATATGTGTGAAAAAGCAAGTTTTACACTACTGATGGTCAAGGAAAGAGAAATGAAGAGGCCGATCCTCTCGAGCGTTTTTAAGGATTCACGGCTCCCAGGCTTAGTTTGCAGCTGATGTGTTCAGTTTGGGGATGTGCCAGGGTGGCCTCCCTTTGGAAGACTGGCAGTAGGAGAAACCAGTCTCTGGCCTCTGGCTTTGTTTCCAGCGAGACTTTTCCCTTCTCCTCTGGGGAGAGCATCCATCTGCGTTCTGCTCCCCATTTTCTCCCTGGTGTGCAGCCACGTGGTCTCTTTGCTCCCTCCTCATCCTGACTTGGAGCCTCATTTTCCTTTCAGTGGTGCGGTCTCCCAGGAATCAGCCCCTGCCCACAGCCTCCATCCATGAGCTGTCGTGTTTTACTTCACAGCAAGTGAAAGAAGGCTGAATGAGGAAGCCCCTCACTGGCCCTGCCCTTCACACTGGGATTATTTTCTTCTTAAGTACTCAGTCTTCACTGTTCCCAAGGACTTGGCCTTAACATAGGAGAGGATTTGTTTCAAGCCGTGAGCTCTGTAAACAAAAGATTCTTTGCTCTGCAGCAGCTGCCGGAGAAAGTGTCATACTGGGGGCTCCTCTTGTGGACAGTTGTCAGGGAAGCCGAGGTCTGGGTGCAGCTGTGAGGGGAGTGTGGAGGCGATGGAGTCTTCTCTCCAAGGCCTCTCATCTTTATGTTCCGCCTCTCTCCTCAGATGCTGATTGGTCTGGCTGGCTACCTGAGTGGGTACGATGGCACCTTTTTGTTCCAGAAGCCTGGGGACAGCTATGAGCATCACAGCTACATGGGAATGAGAGGAGTAAGGCTTCCTGACGTGCGCTTGGCTGGCTGAACCCTGGGGCCACACTCAGTCAGAAATGTTAATGGTCAGAAGCCCTCAAGTGGTGGCAGATCTAGGAAAAGGGACTTTGGGGAGGAGGGGGTGATTGGGTCTGTGCCCTGTAGTCAAGACTCAGAGCTGGGGTGAGTAAGAAGAGCTAGAGAGGACATAGGTAATACGGGGATGACACAGGTGGGAGCAGGCCCAGCCTGTCACCTGTTCCCCTGCCCATGAGCGGCATCAGGTTTCACATTGGAGGGCACCCCAGGACTCAGGAGACTGCTGCGGCCCTAACATGGGCCTCAGCACATTGGCAGGCTACATGTCCTTCCTCTGTGGCTGCAATTGCTGCAGTACTGCCTCCCTCTGAGGTCTTTACTGACACGTCAGCACCCCTACCCCCGTGTGACCAGGTTCTTCCCTCTTTTCCCCATGAAGATTTCAGGCACACACGGGTTTTCTAGTCTTTTAAGGGAAGTGTATGTTTACCCAGTCCCACTGTGCCATGAGTCCCAGCACCAGCCCTGACAGAACATGGCAGGGCCTAAAGACCCAAGTGTCTGGGCACCCCATGCTGCTGCTGCTAAGTCACTTTGGTCGCGTCTGACTCTGTGCGACCCTATGGACAGCAGCCCACCAGGTTCCTCCATCCACAGGATTCTCTAGGCGAGAATATTGGAGTGGGTTGCCATTTCCTTCTCCAGGGCACCCCATACCTAGAGCTAAATTGGACCTACGGGAACCATTCTCCAGTGTGGAACTCTTAGAGCAGGTTGCATTTGCAAATCCCTTCCCTCAGTTTAGATAAAGGTCATGTGATTATTTGGGCTCTAGTCATTGGCTTGCTTGTGCAGTCATATCATACTGTTTTAAACAAGGAGTGTCTACTACCCTCAAATTCATATTCTTGAGTGATTCTGTGTCTTCCTAATATGTTTGATCACCACCGAGCATACAG
This sequence comes from Okapia johnstoni, assembly GCA_024291935.2. Classification (NCBI taxonomy): domain Eukaryota; kingdom Metazoa; phylum Chordata; class Mammalia; order Artiodactyla; family Giraffidae; genus Okapia; species Okapia johnstoni. The sequence continues at coordinate 13,218,774 of CM044307.1, forward strand.
AATTGGATATCGACCTGACTACAAACTTGCTATGGAAGTGAGAAGGCCAAATATAACAGCCTGTTGCCTTTTACACCAGGGCATATTGCTTTCTGCTAACAAAAAGTGACAACCCAAATGTGAGAATTTCCATTCCTTTGGGTCTGTCTGATTACTTTTGATGGATAGGGTAGGGGAATGGAGAGAACACTGGTGGTTAAAAATAAAACCGAAAAACAACTGTCCAGATGCTGAAGTGTCAAGCTGTCTTTTTTGTAAAATCAAAATACAACCTATAGATTAAAAAGTGGTTCCTGGTGTGATTGGATAAAAGGACCAAGGGAGAAAAAGCAGAAATAGCATTAGACCTCTCTAAAATATTAAAATACTTTCAGAGAGCTATTTCTCTCCTTTCACCCAGTTTTGTAACAGAAGCTAGCATCTATCAAGAACTTTCTGTGTGGTGATAAACTTTAGCTCATTTAACCTAAAAAGAAAGGCTGGGGCTTCCCTGCTGGTGCAGCGGTTAAGAATCTGCCTGCCAATGCAGGAGACACGGGTTCAATCCCTGCTCCAGGAAGATTCCACATGCCACAGGGCAACCAAGCCCGTGCACCACAACTACTGAAGCCCACGCTTCTAGAGCCTGTGCTCCGCACGAGAGAAGCCACCACTATGAGACGCCTGCACACTGCAACGCAGACCCAGTGCAGCCAAAACTCAACAAATAAATAAAAATTTAAAAGTACGCCCTATGCGGTAGGAATGCTTCTTTTTCACAGAAGGGCAGGCTGAGATACAAAGACATGACTTTGTCAAGGTCACAAGTAGCAGTGATGGGTTGGTCCAACCCCAGAGTCTCCCACTTAAAACCAGTGTGCCCTCCTGCCCACACCTGCCTGGCTGAACTTCGCTGATTTTATGTCAGTGCACAAGTTGGTGCTCAGTGGGAACGTAAATGTTGCTTGATTTGATGCTTCACTATTACACTACCCCTTTCATATTTAAATATATTCGAAGTCATCAAGTCATGCCATCCATCATCAGGGCCCTCTATCTCAAAAGACCAGTTTGTACCAAGTCAGGAGGTCCCTGATGCTTTGCTTAGTTTGTCCCTTGACTGCTTTCCTGTCCTTCCCTAGTTCTGTGCATTCCTCGGCTCCATGCTCATCCCCTTGGCCTACCTCACTGTGCTGGAGCTGTCCCGGTCCCTCCCAGCAGCCCTGCTCACAGCCGCCCTCCTCACCTTTGGTAAGTTGTCCTAGAGCACGTTTCTTGGGAAAAGACTGCCACTCTGTGAATGTAGCTAGCAATCAATGCACTTGAAAATCCTTGTCTGTGGGCCCAGTTCTGAAGTAACCTTAGGACTGGGTAAGTGTATTCCATGTTTTCTTTTAGTCACTAGTGATACTTACATGAGTACTTGTATGTAGCAAGCCTTTATAGTATTGGAGGTGTGAATGGGTATGGGTAATCCCAAGGAATAGATTATCTCTAAGTTATCCGCATTTGAGTTTGGAATGGATGATACGTGTATGTGTGCTTGTGTGTATGTGTGTGTTTGAAGGAGGCTTACAGTTCTAATCCAGCTATTCTTCGTTACTCTGAAGATTAGTTTGCATTCCTTAAACTAATTTCACCTGAATGCAAGGGCATATGCCTCCAAAGCAGCTGGGTGACAGAGGAGAACAAAATGGAAATTTAAATTATTTCTGTGGATAATCCTCACATAGATAATTGAGAGTTGATCTGTAGAAATTGATTATGTTGCTAGCCTGGCTCATATGAGAGTGAATTCATGACCTCATTGAGCTTAACATTTAAAGAAGTCCAAACCAGTTTAGATGGTTCCTTTAGGGGTGATTCTGACTTTGCACTGACAGATAAGGTTGCAAGATCATAGAATCTCCCTCTAGAGGACTGGTGGCTTTTCCTTGGATCTTTAATTTCCCTCCTCAGTAGTTCATTTATTCATTTTTCATTCAACAGCTACTTTCAAGCATGTACTCTGTGCTAAGCGACTTTCTTGGCCTCAGAGGTTATGCTGATGAGACTGGACTATCATGGAGCTTGCTTACTAATGGGGCAGATGACAAATAAGCAAGTAAATTAATAAGTCTATAGTGTAACATTTTAAACAGTAAGTACAACATGGAAAATGGGATAGGGTAAAGAATAGAGTAATACGGGGTGATTCTGTTTTAGGTAGGGTGGTCAGTGAAGAGCCCCCTGAGGAGGCGGCCTTGAGCAGATATCTGAGGGGACAGCATACACTGTGGTCCTGGTGTGAGGCAGCCCTTGGTGGATTCAGAGAACAGCAAGAAGATGAGGCCAGAGCAGAGCGCGAGAGCAGAGGAAGCTGGATGGGTAGGGAGACCATGGCCATCTTGAGGAGTTTGTTAGTCTGAGTGAGATGGGAAGACATTGAAAGACTTAACCCAGGCCATGATGTAATGAAATTTTGTTTAAAAAAAGAAAATCACTTCAGCACATGCATGGAGAGTCAACTCCCAACAGAGACTTTATGTGAAATGGTTAAGAGTCTATCCTTTGTATATGTAGTTTGTGGCTGTGTAAGCATGATGGCAGAACTTTGGATGGTAGCAGTTAGGCAGAGCCCTTGTCTCAGGATCACTCTGTCTGAATGAATGACATGATTCCTTCTGGGGTCAACGGCCTGAAAGTGTGAGATGCTCTTTCATGTCATTGGGCTTTGGTGTACCCCAAAGCTGTGTCCTTCCGCTTTCCAGTTGACTCACTTGCCCGTCTAATCTTGACTGCACAAACGCTTATGTGCAGTTAAGCCCAAGGGGGGCTGTTTCTTAATGCTGGACTGTTTTGTTCTCAGGGGAGCCCGAATCTGATTCCACTTTTTGACCACTGAGCTCATGTTTTTCAGACACAGGATGCCTCACTCTGTCCCAGTACATCCTCCTTGACCCCATCTTGATGTTCTTCATCATGGCTGCCATGCTGAGCATGGTCAAGTACAACTCCTATGCCAACAGGTCAGAAACACCATCTCTGGGAGGGGGTGTCAGAAGCTGTGGCAGCTCTGGAATTGCTATAATGTCCGGGGGCGGGGTGGGTACAGTGCCTAGAGGACTTGTCTTGAAGCTGAATTTCAGGCAAGTGTACTTTAAAAAAGTATTTTAGATTGCCCATTTAAGATCATAAAAATTGATTTATAGAAGTTTTCTATAGATACTTTTATTTTTGCTTTCCTAAGACTAAGAAAATATCAGTTGTCTTTTTCAAGAACCTTGTTATTTTTACACCGGAGGTGGATTTGGGTAGGGGTTTATGTTACTTTATGAAGGGGTCCTAATGCCTTCCCCCACCCCACCAGCTAGGCACTGCTCAGCACCAGTGCTGGTTAGGAGATCCCAGGACAACTTCATTCTTCACGTGCTCTGTCCTAGAGGGGAGGGCACCAGAGTAGACATTGCCTGGGAACTATTTGTCTCCCTGCCCTTGGTCCTGACCCAAGGATGGGAATGATGTACACAGAGGTTGGCTTGAAGGGTCCACATGAATCAAGAGGATCCCTGCAGGCCCTGGTCAGTCCTAAAGCCGCTCTGGAGGGCCTGGTCTTCTTCCAGAAGAGTCCCTTCCAGATCATCCTTCGCCTCTAAGAGAGTAGATTAGGTTATTGCATCCAAACCAAAACAGCTGGCTCTGCCAAGGCTTTTCCAGAAGCAACCTAATTTCACTGCAGCCAGGCCATGACTTCCAGCCCTCTCTGGGTTTGGCTTATCTTCTGCCTGCACCATATCCCCTCCCACCTGCCATTTCTTGAGTACATACTATGTGCCAGGTACTGTGCCCAGAGCTGAGGGTTCAGGAACACATAGGTCTTGACTGTTAAGGAGCATTTGCTCTGGTGGGGGGTGAGGGTGGGGAACCTGGGGGTCTGCAGCTCTGAGCACTAAGTGCTCTAATACAGCAGACCTTGGAACCAACCGCCTGGCTTAGCACCATGCTCCACTGCTGGTTGCTGTGTTACATGACCTCTCTGTACCTCAAGTCCTCATCTGGAAGAAGAGGCTGATGACCGGCTCTGCCTCCATGGAGTTGTAGTGAAAGTTAAAGGGTTAATACGGGATGCAGTAATGGGGCTTCCGTGGGGCTTCCCTGGTGGCTCAGCGGTAAAGAATCCACCTGCCAATGCAGGGGACGCGGGCTCCATCCCTCGGTCGGGAAGATCCCCTGGAGGAGGAAATGGCAACCCACTCCAGTATTCTTGCTGGAAAAATCCCATGGACAGAGGAGCCTAGCAGGCTACAGCCCATTGGGGTCACAAAGAGTCAGACATGACTGAGTGACTGAGCACACACGCACGCACTAGTAAAGTGCTCAGAACAATGCTTAACACATAGTAACACTCAATAATAGCTGGCTTTTACAGGGGACAGTCTGCCTGAATCCAGTGGGCTTCTCTGGATGTTCCTTTTCCTTCCACTTGATTGGTCACCACTGAAGAATAAGCTCTTGCGTACTTGACGACCCCTTACTTAGCCAGGGCTGCCATGACCCTCCTCCCCAGAAGAATCTTGCTCTCACAGGGTGCTCCTGCAGTCTCGGGTTTCACAGACCACATCCACCTCAGCGCCACGTGTGGTCCCTGAGGTTGGGAGCCCTCATGAGAAAGGCTGCAGGGCAGCTTCTCAGAGGCAGAGCACGTCTGTCCCTCCCCACTGCTGCACTTGGTATTGGGTTTGGTTCCAGCCGCCAAGCTGAACTCTGTGTCTGGTTGGTTTTCAGGCCCTTCTCTGCCCTATGGTGGTTCTGGCTCAGCCTGACCGGCGTTAATCTGGCTGGTGCTCTGGGGGTCAAGTTTGTTGGCCTCTTCATCATCCTGCAAGTGGGGTGGAACACCCTTTCAGACCTTTGGCACCTGTTCGGAGACCTCAGTCTTTCAATGGTGAGAACCCAAGTGCTTGTAGAAATGTCTTTGCTCCCTAGAGCCAGCAGTCTTTCTCCAGTTTTGCTGCACGGGGCAGAATGGCTGTGTTCCGGTCCCCAGGCGGGCTGGATCCAGCTGCTGTCTGGAGGGCGCCGGGCAGCAGGGGCTGGTCCATGACTGACGGGCTGGAGAGGGACAAACGGACAGAATGGACTGACATCCTTTGGGGTCTCTTTTGGCTTTCATTCCTATATTGGTTTTTAAATGCTCTACAAATGACTCATTGGAAGAAACCCTGATGCTGGGAAAGACTGAGGGCAAGAGGAGAAGTGGGGCGACAGAGGGTGAGATGGTTGGGTGACATCACCGTCTCAATGGACATGAGTTTGAGCAAGCTCCGGGAGATGATAAAGGACAGGGAAGCCTGGTGTGCTGCAGTCCATGGGGTTGCTAAGAGTCAGACACAACTTAGCAACTGAACAACAACAAATGACCCAAAGGGATGCTGTTCCGCTGGGCTCAGCCACGTGTGTGGCACACACTGACTGGATGGGCCTTGAGTAAACTCGCTGGGCTGACTTTCTGAACTTACAGTTTTCTCTTCCCGACCCAGAGTCTCCGGACTTGGAGGCCAGTAAGGGCCTTAGAAGCTTATTACAGTATTATTTATTAAGAGCTGACTCTGTGTCCTGCACTATGGAAAATGCTTTACCTTTATCATTTCATTTCCTCCTCATAACAATCCCGTGAGGCAGGGAGTTATTACCATCTTAACGAATGAGGGAAACTGAGACCTGGAGAGGTGATATTGTTCCCAAGGTCATACAAGTAGTGAAAGGTAGATCTAGGATTCAGAAAGGAGAGGCTGAATCCACACCTACTGCTCTGCTGTAACATTCTCCATCACCTCTGGCCCCAAGTCCCAACAAGTTCATTTAGAAAATTTAGACAGACCATCCACTGAGTGTGAGACCCAGAACATGCAGATGAATAAAACAGGATCCTGCCCTCTAGAGACAGTGGAGAGAGAGAGAGAGAGAAATAAGAATGAAAAGAAAAATATAAGTCATGTTCCAGCCAACAAGTTCTGTGAGACCACAGAGGAGGGCGCAAGCCCAGGCTCAGGCATTCCAGGAAGGCTTCTGGGGGAAAGCTGAGGCCCAGAGTTAAGATCAGGAGCACTTACTCATGTTCATGTGTTGGGTGGGGCCGGTGCAGTGCAAGAAGTGTAGGGAAAGTGCAGGGTGTCAGTGTGACTGGGAGGGAGAGGGAGTGAGGAGTGATGATGCTAAAGATGCAGGTCACGCCTTGTCAGCAGTCTGGGGACAGCCCAGGGCCCTGGGTGAGCATGTGGACAGGCAGCGGAGGGCTGGCCAGCGTCAGCCTCTGGCAGTGCTTGGCTGGTTGGGTGTGATAAGAAGGCTTAGGGTTTCCACATACCTTTTTCTCTTGATGGCCATTAGTTTTTCAGTTGTTTCTGATTATGACTTACATATGTGCTTATGTGCCCAGTCGTGGCCGATTCTTTGCGACCCCATGGACTGTAGCCCACCAGGTTCCTCTGTCCATGGAATTTTCCAGGCAAGAATACTGGAGTAGGTTGCCATTTCTTTCTCCAATGACTTACATGTAAATACTTAGAAATAACACACTCGTCAGGCATAAGGCATAGGTAAGCCTCCTATGCTCAGCACCTGTACTGACTCTGTTTGCAGGTGACCTTGGGAAAACACCTGACCGCTCGCATCCTGTGCCTCATAGTACTGCCACTGGCTCTCTACATCGCCACCTACGCTGTCCACTTCATGGTGCTGAATAAAAGGTACCGCCAGAGCCTTGCCAGCGTCTTGCTTCTGGTCTTCCTCTTGTCTTTAAGCCCATGGAGGAGCCATGTGATTTCCTAGGTCTGTGGTTGGGATGACCCAAAGGGGACCCAGGGTTGGTTTCCTCCTGGGTTCTGTCTTCTGGGTACCCTGGCCTGAAGGAAGAAGAGAAGGCCTTTGTAGCCAAACTGCCTCTTACCTCTAAAAACAGTCCCCTTGTGCTAACAGGGATAGGGGATCGTGAGCACGTGCAGTTGGAGTGAGGGTAATAATAACAAGGACACCAGCAGCTCCCATATAGCAGGTAGTGACTGTGTCAGAACTGCGTTCTGTGTTTTGTATACAGTATCTCATTTAGTCATAACAATTCTTTTGATTTTTTAAAATCCCTGATTTATAAATGAGACGTTAAAACTGAATGACACCAGGTATCTTACCAAGTTCACCTAACTAGTAGGGGAGCTATTGTTTGGACCCCCGTTTCTCTGACTCCATCCCCTGTGTCTGTCCACGACACTGCACTGGCATGGCCCTGTGCATACGTGCTCGGTTGCTCAGGAGTGTCTTGCTCTTTTGTGACCTGGTGGACTGTAGCTTGCTAGGCTCCTCAGTCCATGGGATTTCTCAGACAAGAATAGTGGAGTGGTATGCCATTTCCTTCTTCAGGGGCTCTTCCCAACCCAGGGGTTGAACTCACATCTCCTGCCCTGGTGGGCAGATTCTTTACCACTGCACCACCTGGGAAGCCCACCACTCCCTTGTACTTCTTTTAGACCAACCACTCAGAGCTCTTCCCAGGGTTCCTGGGAAATCGTAATTTCACTCCTCTAACTCTGCTCCCTTCCGCTCTGCCCTCCCCCACAGCGGTCCCGGTGATGGCTTCTTCAGTTCTGCCTTCCAGGCCCGGCTTTCAGGAAACAACCTTCACAACGCGTCCATCCCAGAACGTGAGTGTCTCTTGGCCTTTACGAAGAGAGAAGGGCAGGGGGGATTCCTGGGAGTTGGATTGGAAAAGACAATATGATAGCCTGAGTTACCTTAGATGGCAGAGTGGGAGAAAGAACCATTAAATCTGGTCTGAGCGCTCATGAGAGTGAACAGGGACACAGAAAGTGCAGAGGAGGGCGGCCTGAGCAGTGAGCTCTTTGATCAGAAGATGACTTATCTGCTGTGGCTATGGGAAGACAACAGAGAGAACGTGGGGCAGATTGAGCCCTTTGGGACTAATGGTCGGTTCCCACCAGAGTGTCCTGCGGTTCACATCCATTCACTGTTCATAGTGAGCAGTTGAGCATGTGTTAGGCATGTCGGAGGCTGTAGGGCCTGGAGTAGGATCTCTATGTGATGTGGCCATGTGTGCTAAGTATATAAAGAAGGAGCACAGAGCTGTGGGGATCGAAGATGTAAGAGATCACTTCTGTAGGGGGGCAGGGGGCAGGGATTAGAGGCATACAGAGTGAGATAGGTCGGGCCCAGGAGATTGCTTCCTGGAGTCATGGACAATGTCCTGTGGTCTCTCCAGGGCCTGGAACACAGTGGGCCCACCCAGACAGTGGAAGGAATGAGAAATAGGAAAGCAGGTAAAAATTGGCTTGGAAAGACAGATGTTGGGTTCCACGTTAGAGAGGTCGGCTTTGAGATGCTTGAGGAAACCCACGTAGCAGGGCCGGTGGCTTGGAGCTGAGATTTTCAAAAGAGTCCTTTGAAAAGGGACAGTTGATCCTGGGTGTTGGCGGTGGTCCGAGAGGAAGCTGTAGAAAGAGGAGAGGACAGGGAGAGGTCAGGTCGCTGGGGAGTGTGGGGGAAGGGCTTTGCAGGAGCAGTCCAGGAGGGAGCGTGGGGTTGAGAAGGGAGACAGCCTAATCAAGACATAGCAGTGGCCAGCAGCGTGCGGGGCTGTGTGTGCTGGCCAGCGCAAGGCCTTGAAAGGATGGCGCTGTGGGGTTAGCAAATTCCTACTTGTCATTTAAAAGGCCCAGTTCAGTTATGCTCTCTTCATTAGCCATCCTCTTCTCACTCTTTGGGCAAGAATTTACTCCTCCCTTTGCTAGGCTCCCACCATGTCACACATTGTCACACCTTTGCTGGAACACGGGCACATCGTCCTATGCTGGTCAGTGTGTGAGGCCATTGTCCCCAAGACTGGACTTTGCCAGGCCTCCTCCACCTTTGCATCCACTGTGTAATTGATTCTGTTGACCAAATGAATGAACAACGGAGGACAGGAGCGGCCAGCACTGGGGCAGTGAGACCTGTTTCCGTGGAATGGGAAAGGGTGGGCAGCCATATTGCAGAGCATGGAGAGGAGGGACAGTCCTAAGCAAAGAGGCTTCTTTCCCATAACCCAGGGCCTGTGGTGGGAGGGATGGATGCTCTTGGGTAAGCTGTTTACTCTGGGTTTTTTTTCCTTAAATTCATATTAAAAACCCAACATACCATTGAGCAACTACTGCATGTGGTAGATTCAAACGGCACAAAAGGATATACAGTGAAAAGTCTCTCTTAACAGCCTCTCTCTCTTAACATTATATCTTAGAGAACATTCGAGATGAAGACATAAATACTTTCTCCTTCTTTATTCCATGGAATGTACATAGTAGACCTTGACTAGGGGACAAGATGTTTCTAGTCTTTGCTATTATAAACAGTGCTTTGATAATAGCATTGTGAATACCCAGCCTCTTCTGAAGTGCTTCAGAGTGGGGAGGGGCGGGGAGACTGTGGTGACCTCCCCCTTGAGGTGACTCCACTGGGGTGAGGAGGCAGCTGCGTGTCTTGCTTTCCACAGTCCTGGGCCCAGTGGAGTCTGTTAGAGGGTTGGGGGGTGCTGTGGCTTCAGAGCCGCCGCCCCCCCCCCCCCCGCCCAGCCGGGGGCTGCATCCACCCTGGGCCAGCTCACGCCATCTGCTGCCCTCCCCCTCCCAGACCTGGCCTACGGCTCCGTGATCACTGTGAAGAACCTGCGGATGGCCATCGGCTACCTCCACTCGCACAGGCACTTCTACCCCGAGGGCATCGGCGCCCGCCAGCAGCAGGTCAGTGGCCCTCTGTGCTCTCGTGCTGCATCCGCACCGCCCTGTTTGCTGCGCCTAAACCCGCCTTTCTCTTCTTGCCTTCCCGTCCTGTCCTGCGCTGTTTCCCCTGCTTGAAACATCCTGCCCCCTCCTGCACCCTCTCCTCTTTCCCCCAGCTAACTCCAGCTTCCCGGGCTCCCACTGGAGACTTCCCCTCTGACCGCCACGTCCTGCCTCTTCCTGGTCCTGGGTCAGGTGTGTCTGGTGTGGGCGGCTTTCTCAGCACCCTTAATGAGCCTGTGCGGTAATCCTCTTCCCATTGAATTGGGAGCGCTTCCTTCCACCTGTCTCCTTGCTGTTTGGCTGCTGGCTCCTGGGAGGCTCGGGTGCCTAGCTCAGTGGCCGGCACAGAGAGGATGACGAGTAGAGCATAAAGGTTATAAACACAGACCTGGGAACCAGACTAGTGTATCGGAGTTTGAACCCTGGTTCCACAAGAGTGTGACTTTTAGCAAATTCCTTAACCTTTATGTGCTTCTGTGGGCTCATCTTTAAATTAGGGAAAATAAATGGTACTTCTCTCCATCTCTAAGGTTGTTGTGAGGATTGAGGGAGATAATCCATGTAAAGTGCTCGTTGAAGGGTTAGCTGTGAGTATCATCTGAATGAGTGAGTGACACTGTCCGTGTCCACGTGAAAGGGTGGTTGGTGTGGCTGTGGGGACAGTGCCTGAGAAGGAGCCAACTTGTTGGATTGGTGGGGCCAACTTGTGAAGAGGCCTCCAGTAGATTTAATTTTGTTCTGCCGACACTGGGAGGCATTGAAACTTACTAAGAGATAAGATGTGATTAGGTTGCTAGTTTAGAAAGATGGCTCTAGCAGGAGTGTGATGGATTGGAAGGAGGAGCAGACCAGAGGCAATAGTCATAACAAAGGACGGTGAACAGACCTCAGGGAGAGGTAGGGAGTGATTCAGGGCCCAGAGACTGACAGATGTCAGGGGTGAGCCGTATCAGGTCTGTAGTCTGGAGGTCAGGAGGTCAAGGTGTATGTGTGATTATGCTGGTTCACCGTAATCAGAAAGGGAGGAGGAAGCATGGCTTTGGAGATGAGTTTTTGGTGTGTGTTCTAGGCCTGGGGCTTGTCTCAGGAAGGAGACGTGAATGTGTAGCATACAGGTGTTAGTGACACGGTGACATTGCCCTGAAGGGGTGTGCAGAGGGGCGGGCAGTGTGTAAAGCAGCGTTAAAGGCCTCAGAGTGGCGCTGGGGAAGCAGCTGAGAAGGAGGGAGTGGATGGGGAGGCTGGAGGAGAAGAGGAGGGGAGGGCCCGGCAGAGTCTCCAGGGGCAGGAGACGCCAGCAGTTCAGGTACTGCAGAGACCTTGGAGAAGGAGGCCTGGGAAGGGCAGTGTGAGAGGCCTGGCAGCTCTGACCTGGAGGCTTTGGGGGTCTGATCAGAGCCGAGCTCTCAGATCCGGTGACCTGAGGGGAGAGAGGGAGGAAGGGGCTGCAGGGCTGGCTGCTGTCCTGAGAAGCTTGGAGTGCAATTTCTCTTCCTGCAAAATGAGCGAAATCTTTACTCTGTGAAAAACTGTTGCATCTCAAAGTATTTTATTGTTATTACTTCCTTATTTACTAGAAAGTTGACCCAGAGTATTGGGTTTTGGTATCAGTTTCCCATTCCGGGCTCTCTGCTTCTCTCTAGCGCAGTGGTTCTCAGCCTGACTGCACTTTTTTCATAGAATCCATTGGAGAGCTTTTAAAAAATTCTGAAATTCTTGCTTAATCAGTCTGGGATGGGGCCCATGCCTTGTGTATTTTTGTTTCAGTTTTAAGCTTTCCAGAGGAGTCTAACGTACAGTTTGCCCTTCCGTAGTGATACCTTGCTACTGATGTCATGTAGTAACAGATGTGGTGACTGGGAATCTCTATACTGTGACTTCCCTGGTGGCTCAGGTAGTAAAGAATCTGCCTGCAGTGCAGGAGACCCGAGTTCAACCCCTGGGTCAGGAAGATCCCCTGGAGAAGGGAATGGCAATCCATTCCAGTATTCTAGCCTGGAGAATCTCATGGACAGAGGAGCCTTGGCAGGCTGCAGTCCATGGGTCACAAAAAAATTGGATACAACTGAGCAAGTAACACTCACTCACTCATACTGTGCAAAGAGCCATGTTCTGGAAGGCCCTATGAAGCTGGTCTTAGTGTTACCCACTCGAAGCCCATGGGTGGAGACATGAAGTTGTGAGAGTCATCTAGAGTGAGCACGTAGGCCAAGGGATAGAGAGTCTGACTTTGTCCCTGACTGAGTCTCTGAGCCTTCCTCACCTGTGTCTCCATCAGTAAACTGGGGGATTGGACTTAATAACCTCTAGTAGCCCTCCCTGCCCTGTAGGTCAGTGTCTTGTCAGCAGCTCTAGGTCTTGATTTTTAAATGTTTTTAAAGCATAATGTTTATAAAGTAAAATTGGAAAATGTAGGAAAGTATTAAAAAGTTAGACATAATCTGAGGATCAGTGTTTACCCATGTAGATTGATGTACAACATTCTATTGTTAACAGGATACCTACATTCCTAGGAGACCTCATATTATAAAAAAACTTCATTGTAAAAATAAATGTTTCGGTGGGGAAAAGAGGTCATGGGCTATATTCACAATAAATAAATGACTTTTCTAATAGGAATTTTAATAATAATGATTTTTGTAAACAAAACAAACAACACAGAGTGCACTCATGAGCACCACAAAACCTGAACATCCTTGAGTAAATTAAGGGTGGGTGAAGTAGATGTGTGGGCTTTTGTTCTGGAATTTGAACTTAATTTCTCTATGGCTGCCAAACTTTTAACTTCTTGTGTGTTCTTGATACTATTGTCCCTAATTTTTTCTGAGAAAGCAAGAGCCACTGAAACAAAGCAGCCATTAATATATGCATAATTTTTTTTCCTATATGCTAATTCCAAATCACTTTGGAAGTAAATGTCATGTTTTATCCAACTGGAGTTATTAAAACTCACATTGTAAGAGAGAGGCCTTTATTTCTGTTGCTTCTGGGTGTTTATGTGCTTGTTTATATGCTTGACATGATTGTATGTATGTAGTCTATCCTGGGAGCTTTGGATTAGCTGGCTGGGTTTGAATCCTGTCTCTCCAGCTGATAAGCTGTGTGACCTTCAGTAGAATTGCTTAACCTCAGTTTCCTTGTGAGTAAGGTGAGGGTAACCATCATATCTACAGCCTAGAGATGGGACGTGCCCGGTGCTTAGCACAGGGCCTGGCAATAGATGGCATGCATACACTCACACACATGCCATTTTTAAAAATCAGTGTATACAAAATGGCTATGGGTAAAATTTCAGGCTTCTAGGACAAGATATTAATAGAACTTTTTCCGTTTCATTTGGCCACATTCTAGAAAACATAATAGTCTGAATTTTTCATTTAGAAAGTTTGAGGCATGGTCTTGATGACTTTTTAAAATGCACTAAATCCTCTTTGTGTGCTGGAGCCTGTGTTACACTGTGTTGTCCTGGCTCCTGCCTCTAGGAGGCTGGAATTTGAAACATAGAATGCAGGGAGGCACAAAGAGACCAATCAAAAGGGCTTTTGTGGGAAGACGCCTCTTAAGTGCTGAAGGAAGGAGAGAACCACACTTACCAAACACTGCTTCTGGCCCCCTTGGGAAACACAGCCCCTTGGGTGGGTGGCTGGGGCTTCTGAGAGAGCCTGGAGCAGTCCTGGCTCGCTGCTGACTGTCCTGTGGCTGACTGCACTGATGGTGACGCTCTCCTCCCTCCCACCTCCTCCTCCTCCCCCTACCCCACCCAGGTCACCACCTATTTGCACAAGGACTACAACAACCTGTGGATTATCAAGAAGCATAATTCGAACTCAGGTAATGCAGCAGAGAACTGATGCTTCTTATATTGTTACTTACTCTGAGCCCTTCCTAACATTTCTCATGCTTCCAAAAGAATGGTTCTAGGATGGGCTCTCCTAAGCATTCTTTGCCATCTTGACTGATCTCAATTATCCTTTCAACGGTGATTTATTGAGCCCCCGCTATGTCCCAAGGACTGTGGTTGGTCTAGGGATAAGCAGTGAGCAAGAGTGATGAGATCGGCCCTGAGAGCTGTCATTTTGAAGCCAGAGAGCAGGCCGAGGCTCAGACTTGGTCCGGAAGAGGTTCCCTGGGCACGTACCGGGGACGCTGGTGGCTGCTCTCATGTCTGATGTGGAGCACAGCAAGCCTTGCAGACCCCAGCGTATGGTGCAGCTCGGCTGTCTGGATGTGATAGAGGGCTGCTGCCCACTGCTCGTCCCAGGCCTGGGCCAGTCAGTGGGAGACCCGTGGGCCTGCCAGCCCTGTGGCTGGGCTTGTCTAGGCCTGCACAGCTGCCTCTGACTGGCCTGGGCGAAGCAACTTTGAAGCACACCTCTCGGGCTCCTGGGGCTTTGTGACAAGAGCTATGTCTGTATCTTCTGTTTTTTAGACAGACAGCTGCAGACTGTACCTTCTGCTGCAGTTGAGAAGAGAACAAAACAGAGGGCATCTCCCGCTCACCTTCCGATCGTCTTATGCCGCAGGTGTTCGCTGTGACTCCTCGGCAAACACTGCCTGGCTCAGCCTGTCTCGAGTCATCTGCTCCTGGTCTTTGTGGGGAAGTGGCAACTTCTCATCTAAATTCATCTTCTCTGTTCCTTTCCCCAGCTCCCCTTATTGCCATGGTTTTCTGGCTAGAAACGTGACTGACGTGACCAGTGTCTTTGCACCTACTTCTCAGTAATATAAACCATGACACCATTGTGTGCCTGTGTGCTCAGTCACTTCAGTCATGTCCAGCTCTTTGCGACCCTGTGGACTGTAGCCTTCCAGGCTCCTCTGCCGGGTCTGTTCTGTACCCTTATAAGACTGGTATAGATTGTGCTTTGACTTAACAAGCCAAATATAAGTGGTCTATTGCAATGAGGATTTATGAGGGAAGACCAGCTTTCTTTCTAAAGTCACGTGGGCACAGACCAAATCTTTAAACATCCCCGTTCTGTTACCCTATTGTAGCTTCCAGGTTAAGGTGGCTGCATTTCACCTGGTGACGAAGGAGCCGTGTGAAGGCGGGTTGCCTCAAGCACTTGGGAAGTGGGAACTGTCTAGATGAAGGTCTCTGTGTTCTTGATGGCCGTGAGTGCCCCTCCCCCACAGGCTCATGTGAAGTAAAACTTCCCTCCCTGTTGACTTATTTGATCTGTCATCTTGCTGATTATTCTTTTTAAGAGACCTTAGAAGGCAGCGTAGGAATGGACATCTCTCCAGTTCTTGGATTCTCTTGTGAGCCTGTGATTTGTCCTGGAAGATCTCTTTCCTGACCTTGAGTGTTGGTGTCCACTCCTGGGACAGAAATTTGCAAGGAATCTTCTGTGTTGCTGTGATTACTGCCACTTTCCTTCTCCACTGTCACCACTTCGTTAGATCCTCGTTGGTCTTGACTTCTTGATGATGTAGAAGTAGTCCTTTTCTTTCATCATTTTCTTTGGCTCACGTTGATCAAGTCTATTGCCAGAGACAAGATAATCACTGGCAAAATATGCAGGGTTTAACGTTTGATTTTGAAGAGAGCTGCACAAATGATCATTTGCATGGAACTAATATTTGGAAGACTTTATTTTTACTACCCAAAGGAAAATCTTATTATTTATCTTCCCAGCTTAAAAATCCTCTAGTTGGGGGCTTCAGTGCTTGGCCGATAAGGGCCATGTTTCCCAGCCTGGCATACACAGTCTGGCCCCTCTTGTCCACCCCCTGGCCGATCCCCACTCTCCTTTCTGCCCTCCCACCCTAACCATGTGAAGTCATTTGCCATTGATCACATGAGTTTTGCTCTTTCATACCTCTGTGCCTTTTCCCCACTCGTTCACCTGACAAAATTCTCACTCTCCTTTAAATTTTCAAGCATTATCTCTGGGACACGCTTTCCTTCCCCTCTGAGACAGCATTCTGTCAGCACCTCAAACAGGAGTTACCACGTTGTAAATACTATGACTCTACTGGCAGGGCCTTGATTAATACTAGTTTAATGCGTGAATGCTTTGGGACATCAGAGCTTGTTTCTTCTTAGCAGATCCCCTAGACCCTTCACTCCCAGTGGAGTTTGTGAGACATGGAGACATCATTCGACTAGAACACAAAGAGTGAGTAAATTTGCTGTTTGGCATCAATGGTGGTTTGAGCGCTAAAGGTAGGGAGCTCTTTTAAGCTGGAAATAAACAGAATCAGATGTGGATGAGGCCCTGGTAAATGGAGCAAGGCTGCTATGCTAAAATGGGAGAATGATTACTTCGCCTCTTTTGGCTTTAGGAAGCTTTGGACTTTGAGTTGGACTTTGAGGGTACCTTTCAGCTTCCCTTTGCCCAGGGTAGGGGTGGGCAGTATTTGAATGGCCCAAAATTTCTTCTTAAGGGGTTGCCTTTAAAAAAATATAGGAGTCTGTTTCTGAATATGGCAAACTAGTTAATTTCACCAGTGTTCTCTCTGAAAGTAACTAAAAATGCCAGAACAATGTAAAAACATCTTCTGAAAAGCATAAAGAACCAACAAGATAGTAAGGAGTTACTACGTCAAAATCTCAGTGAAAGGGGAAATACAGAGAAAAAGTGGGATGCTGTGGCCCCTTCTGCCCTGAACCTATGATCTTGAGTTTTGAGCTTTGTTTTTTGACTGCCTTTTGAGAGAAGAAGCTTTAAAGGCCAAGCTCTAGGCTCACCCAAAGTGGTGAGTTATTGTGATCTTCACTCCAGATTTGTAACCCCCAGAGGCTTAGTGTTAGGGTAAATCTGCCCTGTCTACCTATATTCAGAGTTTGTTTGGGAGGTCAAGGTGCCCTGGGGGTTAAGGTTTGTCAGGGAAACAAAATCTGGTTCCTGAGAAGTAGTGATAACCAGCTGATCTTCACATGGATTTGCAATCCAAATTCATTTCACCTGGATTGTCTCAAAATCTTCAAGGCATGAATTTAAATGAACATAATCCTAGATGTGGTAATGTCTCCTAGATGCCTGGCCAAAAGCAAATGTGAATGCTCTTTTGAGAAAGAAATGTTCTTATCCATTCCTATAAATAGTTTTTCATAACAGTGCACCCAAAAAGTAACCAAACACTCAAGGAAATAGGGCACTATGTGCAAAATGAATGGGAACAGTAGATGACAGAAGCAGCCCTGCAAAAATTTCATATGAATTATCACATACAGATTTTTAAAATAAAATCAGTGGTTATTTTATATATATATATATATATAAAAGCTATAAGCAGTGTTTTTTCCTTAGTCAGTAGGATTATGGATACTTAAATTTTAATTTTATTTTTATAATGAGCACTGACTACTTGTTGTGGATAAAAGTAAGGATTATTACAAAAAGCATAAAGTAAATAAAATCTCAGTTAAACACTCCACTTCCTACACAGATCCCCACTTTGTAAAACCGACAGGAGCAGAAACAGTAGACAGAAGGGAGGTTTACTGTCTCTGGCATATGTGGATTACAAATTTTAATTTTCTTCCCCCTGAGCTGCCTCATAAGTCAGACTAGCTTACCACAAACCACCAATGTGTTCAGTCGTCCCCTCTCCCCCCAGCTCAAGTTGTGGGTGAACAAAAAGTGGAGCCTCTTTCTTGGCGTGTGGTCCAGTACTCCTGTTGGTCTGTCCCTCCTGGCTTGGGCAGCTCTCCAGTTCTCTGGGTATTTCTTGTGAGTGGATGGGCAAGAAGGTCCTGGTATGTTGGATTTAGTAGTTTGGATTCTGATTTTTCTGGCCTGAACAGATGACTCTGAATATCCTGGGTAAAAGAAGATACATGGCACATCTCTTTTCTTCAAGATAATGGCACTTCTCTCTCTTCATTTCCAGGACTTCTCGGAACTTGCACAGTCACTATCACGAGGCCCCCCTGACCCGGAAGCACTATCAGGTCACTGGCTATGGCATAGTAAGTGAGCCACTCGAGTGGACGCCAAACATTGTGTCACCTGGCTCAGCACCATGAGGAGGAGCATGGCCTTCCCAGAATTCTGGAATGTTCCTAACGATTGGCTGTGCAGGGACTCTTAACATTCAGAAGCTTTTTGGCTAGGCTTGCTGTGGGAAAGGCTGCCTGTGAAGTCTATTTTTTTCCATCTCTTGCCTCCTTTAGTAACCATGCCATTTTTATGTTCTGACACATAATAAATGTCAAATATGAATACTATTTGAATCTCTTTTAAAATTGTATTGTACTTAGAAGCCACAGGGCCATAATATGAACCCAGAGGAATATATAGGTCTGTCCTTTGCCAGATCCCAAATTCTCATTGGCTTTATTTTTACAGATTACCTCTTTGTTCTGCAGAGGGATATTGTCCACCTTGCTTTTGGATTTTTACTCCTTGGGGTGATGCAGCTTATCGAGGAAGTTCTATGAGTAATTACAATTTGGGGAGGAGTTTGAAAGCAAAAACACCTAGTGGGAAGGTAGATTTATGACTATCTGTCTAAGTTCCCTTCCAAGGGCTCTGGTGCTTCAGTAAAGACTCTTGAGTTTCTTAAGGTGGAGTTCCCAACCTTCTTTCCATTTTCTCATACCATGTTATACTAGAGCCAAGACTCTGAACTTCATCTTTTTCTGGTGGGCATCTCTTGATGAGAATTAGACACAACTGTCTTAATTTCTACAGTATGATATCTAGGCTAGACATTCCTTAGATGGATGACTGTCCATATGGCCACGGTGACAGATGCAAATGACCCAAATTTATTTCTGTTGGCTCATGGGGATGTCTTGAGTGTAATTTAAGGGCAAAAGCATCTATTTAGAACTTAAACTGCAGTTCTGTGAGGTGAAGAATCAGGTTCCAGGCTTTATACTACTTTTCTTGGTTGTGATAGTGAGGCCTGGGGCAATGGCAGTCATGTGGAATGTCCCTTGGGATGTTTCTCTGGCCCTCTTTTTCTCCTTCACACCTCAGTCACTTAGGCCACTTTGGCCTTTGACCTCTGTAACATGATGGCATCTGAAAGGCTGACCATCTCCCTTTTTTGATATGCCTTCTCTGAAGTCATCTTATTAATATTTTCTTTGTATTTTTTTTTTTATTTATGTGGCAGAATGGGTCAGGGGACTCGAATGACTTCTGGCGGATTGAGGTTATAAACAGAAAATTTGGAAACCGAATCAAAGTGCTGAGAAGTCGAATTCGCCTCATCCATCTGGTGACAGGTTGTGTCCTGGGCTCCTCGGGAAAGGTCCTGCCCAAGTGGTAAGTCTGGGGTTTTGGTATCCCAGCAGTGGCTCATGCTTTTCCTTTCACACTTACAAGGAGAATGCCCCAGAGTTCCATTCCCGAATGATCAGTGTTCACCTCGTGTTTGCTTTTTCTTTGTGGTGGATGGAGGGAGAAAAGGGGCATCAAGAACTTCATAGAGCCCAGAGCTCCAGAGTTCCTGTGGTGTTTTATGTGTTGTAATAGTTGAGCATTTATATCTCTGGCTTGTGATAACTCTCTAGTTCTGTGTCTCTAAACTGGGCATGATGTAGGCTAGACTGCTTCTGGGATAGTCATGGAATACAAAAGGGAGAGGCTGGAAAGAGCACGGCCGCTAGGTTGGAAAGAGAGGAGCTCCGTGCTGCTGACAGTACTGCTGTCTGGTGAGTCTCCGGCCTTCGGAGAGACGCCTGTGGCTCCTTTCACAGGGGCTGGGAGCAGCTGGAAGTCACGTGCACACCGTACCTGAAGGAGACCCTCGGCTCCGTCTGGAACGTGGAGGACCACATCAACCCCAAGCGTGAGTGGGGTCGTGCCCTGGGCTGGCTCTGAAGGGAGCATCTCTGAGTCGCTCTCATCTGAGGAAAATAGACCTTTACAGACTCTACTGCCACAGTATCTTACTGTTGCCATTTTCTTCCTTTTTTGAACGTAGTCTCTTCATATGAATTGTCTGCATGGGTAGCTCCTTTTTCTCCCTGTTCACTTAGACTTCCTCTCTTCCTTAAACTCTTCTCCCAGAAGTGACCGGTGGCCTCACTCGGGGCCAGAGCTGGTTGCCTCTCACTGGATTTGACTCTTCCTGCCGCCTGCAATGCAGGTCCATATGCTTGCCTCCCTCTGGGCTCTCTGTCCCCTCTGTGGGTACCTCCCTACCCTCAAGGCTCAGAGCAAGCTGGTGCTTTCCCCTTCTGCCCCTGCGTAGGCTCCTCCCCTCCCCACATCCATCCAAGGCTTATTACAGAAAGCGATGGCCACAGCCCTCGATTGATCCTTGTATTTATACTCCCAGGCTCCAATTTGACATTTCCGGTCCAGTGTTATCTTCAACTCAACGAGTCTCTGAGCTCATCATCTGCCTCCTAAACTACCCCCTTTAGGCTTGATTTTTCTTCTTCGTGCTTCCCACTTCATTCTTACCACCTAACTTAACCAACCAGCTAATTAACTAGCTAATTAAACAATTAACTGACGAGTATGCTGGGAGCCATGCAGGGCCCTGGGGATGCCTTGGTGAATGAGATAGGCTGGGTCTCAGTCCTCACGACCTGCTTCAGGTGTGGGAGCCTTTGGGGCAGCACCGTCATGAAGGGTGATGACCCTGAGGGCTGTGGGAGCCTCCAGTGGGGGATGGGTGGGGCAGGGCTTTTCATCTGTTGCCATTGCCTCCCTCAGAATGCCTGCTGAGTGCTACAGGCTGAGGGAATGATGGAGAATTCCTCAATACTCTCACAGGCTTGTTAGCTTGGCAGAAAGGTTACACTCAGACCCTGGCAGCAGAGTGGATACCATGGACAGACAGCCGTGAGGAGAGGCTGTGTGAGGAAGGTTCATGCCTCTGTCTTTCTTTTTCCAGTGCCAAACATCAGCCTGGAAGTGCTGCAGCCCAGTTTCCCTGAGATAATGCTGGAGTCCCACATGGTGATGATCCGGGTACTGTGACCCCTTCCCACTGGGCAGCTTCTCTCAGAACTCTCAGGCATCCACAGATTTGGATCACAAATCAGTAACCATGCTATAGGCCCGCTGCCCCCTTGTGGAGGACTCTGAAAGTGTCTCCACACACTGACTTAAACTTGGCCTTCAAAGGCACTAAATGATGGTGGTGATGCTGCTGGTGGTAACCGTGTGAACACTTATGTAGCTCTTGTGTGCCGGACACTGCTCTAAGCACTGCGCATGTATTAACTCACTCACTACTCGTTACAGTCCTCCAGAGATTACTGTCCCCAGTTTACAGAAGAGAGAACTGAGCACAGAGGTTAAGGAACTTACCCAGGGTCACAGCTAAATGGAAGCAGTGGATCTAGGCCTTCAGAGTCAGTGCTATTGACCACTACACTCCTCTGCCTCTAAGTGATTCTCAGATCTGTTCAAGTAGCAGAGCCCCTGAACATCACAGTCCTCTCGGTTGAAAATCATGAGACACTGATAGTTGATTCCATCATATGAAATTAGAATCAGCTAGGATGAAAGCCCAATTTGAGTGTGGTGTTTATATGCAGCATAAAATCCCAACCAGGACCCCACTCATGTTCCCAGAGAGAAACAAACTGCATAGGGGGGCACGGTGGATGCTTTTCAAGGTTTTAAAGACTCGCTTGTTTGTGCTCTAACATTAGTAGCTGACAGCTGACATAGGTTTAAAAACAATTGACAGACAAAATCTTTAAATTGAGAAAATTCTACCCACTAGCTTAAAATTCCCCCTTTGAATTGGAAAAACCCTGCTGCAGTTTTGATGTTGAGGGGGAAACCTCTTTACTGTGACTTCTGGAAAACTGGCGCTCTGCAGGAACAATGTTTAGAGCCAGGCTTGTGGATCTCTGCATCGTTGCAGAGAGCAGTAGCACTTGTTATTTCTTTCCTGGCGAGCCATTGTCAATTGGTCTCTCCTGGAAGTGATTATGTAAGCAGTACTTGGTAAATACAGTTGACTTATTTCAACAGATTAAATTTAAAAATTCAAATTTTGTCATTTTTGCACATTGGGAGGTGATGAGTTGACAGTAACCAATCTCCGGGTCACTTCTTCCCTGACTCTTTGCTTGTAGCTGTCACTGTGGCCTGATGACAGAGCTCTTTTGAATATGTGCCTGTCAGTCAAAATATCATTTTAGATCTGGGTAGAATTTTAAGACTAAGTCTCAATAAATAGTCTCATTTCTTCTTTCATTATCTAAGAGGTGGAATCAAAGAAGAAAAGGGACATAAGGAAGCTTTCTTATTCAACAGATATAGAGTCACAGTGGGGAGAGAGATCAAAATTGTCTGGACTGTAGAAACTGCAGGGCATCTGTTTGCCGAGCAAGGGTCTCAGGCCTGGGCAGAGAAGGCACCTTGCCTGCTGAGGTTAGCTGGAACAAGCCCCCTGGGTGCTAAACATAGAGAACAATGCACAGATATACATGCTTGTTGTGGTTACAGATTTTCCTTGCTTCCATTTCTTGGTTTACTAAAGGAGCTCGATTTCTGAAGAGTTTAATGTGTAGGATGCCCTTGGCTTGTTCTAACTCTGGCTGGAGTCCCTGGGTTTGGGGCTGTACTGTACTGGCTGGAAGGAATTGTTTTCCCTCAGCAGCCGCTCTGGGGTCCAGAATGATTCGTTCTTCATCGTGAGGTTCTTAAGATGGCCACAGTGGTTGAGGGGCTGTGCAACTGGCCCCTTTGGGTCTGACACCTCCCTGCACTTTCCACCCTGAAGGAGCAACCCAGCCACCCTAGGGAGGCCTGCAGACGACTCCCAAGCCCTTGAGGCATTGGGTTAATAAGGCCCTGGCTGGTGGTTCAACGAACCACCTCTGGATCTTTCTTGGGCTAGACCCGTGGTCCTTAGTAGAGCATGGTTTGTGCCTCCAAAGGGCTATTTAGCGATGTCCAGAGACGTGTTTGGCTGGCATAATGGGTAGAGGTGCTGCTGGCATCCAGTGAGTAGAAGCCAGGGATGCTCACCACTCTACACTGCACAGGGCAGCCCACACCGGAGACGTCTGCAGCCTAAAGTGTCATAGTGTCCAGGTGGAGAAACTCTGACCTGACTCCTCCTTGGGAAATGCCTTCTCAGTCTGTTCTGATAACAAGGCTGACACCATCTTGCCAGTTAGCATCCGGAATCCTGATCCTTTTCCTTCTTGTTTTAGCAAAGGTCTGATTTTGCCATGTGAAGACAGGTTATTAGATATTCTTGGCTGGTGGACTGAAGGGACTGAGACTGAGTCCTTCAGACTAAAGTGTGCATTCTCAACCAGGGGGTAATGTATTCTTAGAGGGTGGAAAAAAGGAAACAGTTTTTCAATGTTTAAAGCACAAGTGTTCATCCATTATATAAACAGATACATGGAATACCTATAGTATTAAAATGTCATGAGGGGACTTACTGTGCCTGTTGTTTTGCAATATATACCAATGTTAAGTCATTATGTTGTATACTTGCAACTAATATAATGTTATATATAAATTATACCACAATAAAAAAAAACGTTTTAAATGTCATGGCGAGGGAGTGTTTAAGGAAAATATATCTTAAAAGGGTTGACCTGGGGGCAGGTAATAATGAAAAAAAAATACTGAGAAACACTAGGCTAAAGTAACTTTTTCAGAGTCCAGGAACTTAAGAGTTCTGGGTTTGGGTTTGAAATTGGCCTTGCAAGGAAACAAATAAGTCAGCCCCAATTTTACACACCCTTCCTCATCCTCTTGACACTTTATCCTTGGCCGGGAAGATGGATATATATTTTGTGCCAAGGGAAACAGGTCTGTCATGCCTCTTTCTCTCGAGCAGAGAGAGTCTGAGTGGACTGGCTCTGCCGGGACATGGAGGCCTGCTCGTTGGGCGAAGTGGGGCAGCTGTGGTCAGCAGGTGTGTGGTGACTGAGAGTGACCCCTGACTCTCCCTTGCCAGCGAGGGAGAGGGCAGAGGGGAGAGGGCTTGTCTTGACACGTGGCCGCACGTCAGAGATGCCCATCCCTCACGGTCCTGTCAGCCTTCTAGAGCTCTGTCTGGACCAGTTTTTTCTTTACCACTTTCCTGCAGGGGAACAATGGCCTCAAGCCCAAGGACAATGAGTTCACGTCCAAACCCTGGCACTGGCCTATCAACTATCAGGTAGGGCCCAAAGTAAGAGCTCCTCCTGGGCGGGGGAGGGGGCAGTCCTCGCCGGGTGGAGGGTGGCCGGAGACGGGCTCTGCTTGTGCTCGGCTGGACCCAGCCTCCCCAGGGAGCTCACTGAGAAAGTGCCCGCTCTGAGCCTCCTGCCCAGGCTCCCTGTCTGTGAAAGGTGACCCGTCTTCCTCCCCTGGGATGGGCTAAGCCCTGCGCCTGCTCTGTGTCCTCTGCTCCACAGGGCCTGCGCTTCTCAGGGATCAATGACACCGACTTCCGAGTGTATCTGCTGGGCAACCCGGTGAGTACCCTGCGTGCCGTGGTGGGGCCTTGAGCGTACCCGCAGGGCGCTGCTGCCTCCTCTCACCTGCCCGTGCCTGTCTCCCTGCAGGTGGTCTGGTGGCTGAACCTGCTGAGCATCGCCCTCTATGTCCTCTCAGGGAGCGTCTTTGCTGTGGCTGTGCAGAGGGGCGCGCGTCTGCCTGCCGAGGTTGAAGGTCGGGTCGCTGGGCTCCCCTGGCCCCCATCTAGCAGCCCGAAGGGTGCCCACACTTGGGGAACGCCCACCTGCTGATGGGCCATCCTCTGCCTTTCCCTCCACTTCTTCCCTTCTCTGTGACTTTTTAGAGCTCACAGCCACGAGATGCCTATTGCTATGTTAAACCCTGTATGCTCCCAGCAGAGTTTATTACCTCTGTTTATGGATTAGGAAACCAAGGCACAAAGAGGTTAAGAACCTTGTCCCATTAGGTGACAGAACTGAAGTTCACACCCAAGCAGCCTGCGTTCAGAGCCTTCACTGTTGACCTCTACACTCTATGCACGACTGCCCATCTTTTCTCTTCTCTCTCCTGTCCTCTAGTCAGGAGGAGCGCAGCCCCCAGGCCATGGGCCATAGTGTCTGAGACATTGACACAGGTTCTCTGCTGCCTCTGCAGCTCCGTGTCTGCAGACGTGGTCCCAGGCTGCCCCTCCCTCACCCCCGTCCTCGCCTGTGCCCGCACCCCCACCGCGTCTGGCTGCAGAGACCCGTGTGGCAGCAGAGATGCAGGAGCTGGAGCCGGAGGCTGGGCGGCCTGCTGCTGGGGTTGGGTGCCCCTGCCATGGGTGCCCAGGCCTCCCAGGCTGGGGAGCGAGCAAGCAGTTCCTTCTCCTGCCAACTGCCGTAGGGTTGTTCACCCTGGGCGGGTGAGGGACGGAAGGCCCACTCAGGTGACGTGGCTTCTGTGAGTCACATGGCGAGGAAGGGGCAGAGATGCACAGGGCAGGCTCCGTGCCTGTCCCTGTCGGCTGACCAGGCTGTGCTGCTTGGGGCCCAGGGCTGTCCCAGGTCCTGCTGCGAGGAGGCGGGCAGCTCCTGTTCGGCTGGCTGATGCATTACTTCCCCTTCTTCCTGATGGGCCGGGTCCTCTACTTCCACCACTACTTCCCCGCCATGCTCTTCTCCAGCATGCTGACAGGTCGGTGCTGCCCTCCGGGACTTGGGTGATGAGGGTGGGCGGGGGGGATGAGGCCACTGTGGAGTGGCGGTGCTGGGGGAGCCCGTCTGTCTCCCTGGAAGATATCCTCCGACGAAGCAATACGGGGTTTCCCTTCCTCCCCAGGCCTTCTGTGGGACACCCTCCTGCGGCTCTGTGCCTGGAGCCTGGCCTCCTATCCACTGGCCGGGCGCGTGCACGAGCTGGGCATCCTGAGCCTACTCCTGGGAACTGCCTACAGGTGAGCGCCCCTGCATCTGCATGGCCGACCCCCCAACCCCAAGGCCTCAGTCCCGGGTGTGTTTTGGAACCCCTGTTGAAGCACACTGGTGCCTGGCTCTGTCTCCAGAGGTTAGTTCTGGTTCCGTTGAGCCCAGTTTGGGCCCTGTCAGCCACTGGTTCCAAAACCCTCCATATGACCCGAAGGTGTGGCAGGTGGAGAAACATGGACTAACACCCTGCGTTCTTGCCTCTGGCCAGCGGCTCCCAGCTCTGCACCTCTCTGGCCCATGTGGGAGGGCACCCCTCTGCAGTCACCTGGCTCCCAGCTGGCGCGGCTCTTGGGGCGGGTGGTGGAGGGTCGCCAGGGGGTGCGGTGCGGCGCAGAGCAACTTCAGGGAGGATGCTATTTGGCAGGCTGCCCCTCCCCGACCTCAGTCTCACAGATCTGGGGCTGAGCATCACTGGCCTTGAGGGGCCAGGGGTGGGCAGCATCAAGTCCTGAGCTGGGAATAGGGGGCCTGTGACCTGAGAGCAAGTCCACATTGTAACAGAGAGTCTGGGCCACATAGCCCATGACCAGACCTTGGCCTACTCTGTCTCTTGGGCCTCTTGAGAAGAGCCCTTTTCCATCACTGTCATTAAGTTGGCGTCTTTCAAGGTCCCAGAGTATGGTGTCCCCAGGTGGTGAAGTCACACAGACGTGGTGACATGTAGGGGTGGGTCCCGGAGGTAGAGAAGGTCTGAGGAGCTGAGCGTCAGGGGTCTCAGGGCTCCCCGCCTCTGCTGAGGCCCTAGGTTACCAACCGCGCCACCTGGGTTCTTCCCCGTAGCTTCTACCTCTTCCACCCTCTGGCTTACGGGATGGTAGGTCCCCTGGCCCAGGACCCTCAAAGTCCGATGGCCGGGCTCAGGTGGCTGGAATCGTGGGACTTTTGAGGCCACTGCGAGGACTCCAGCCTGAGATCAGGACCTTCGTGGGGACAGCCAGCTGTGGAGCCAGTCCCCGGACCCTCCCAGCCATGGAGGAAGCTGCCGGAGGAGCCTGTGGACCGCTGCCTACCGGCACCCCACCCCAGGAGCGCAACCTGCTGGGGAGCACCGCGGCCCTGCTTCGTGCACAGAGGCTCCTCCACCGGGTCTGCTTAGCCACAGACAACTTCTGTCTCAGGCCCGTCCCTCCGTGAACGGCGTGAGGAAGGATGAGTGTGGAAGATTGTGGGGGGTGAGTGTGTGAGCATGTGTGTTTCCATATGCCTGTGCAGAGTAGACTGTGACTATGGACAGTGGAGCGTCATAAACTCTAAATCGTCCAGGGATACAGTAGTATTTTCTGGTGTTTTTTTCTCACTGGATTGGGTTGTAAGATTCATCAGAAATTCTCAGCCCTCCAGGAAGGCTGACTGTACCGACCCCGCCTTGGGGTATCACCTCGGGTGGAGCCGGCAGGATTGTCAAGGCTGTGCCTCCCTCCTTCCCACAAACAAGCAGATCCCTAAGCCTAACACCCCAAGCTGGAGGGCCTGCCTCCCTGCGCGCCCCTGCGTGGCTGCTGCTGGGAAGTTTCCCCTGTGGCCGCAGGCAGCTGGACCCCTGCCCGCAGTGTGCACAGGGGCCTGGGCCCCAGCGCGAGGCAGCCCCGCTGGCCCTCCTCAACTCTCGGCTCCTCGCCATCTGGGAACGCTGGACGTGTGGTTGGTGGGGGGCACGGTGCCCCATCCCTGGGGCTGTGTCCTCAGGGCCTGGGAACCAAGGGCGACTAGTGGCTGCCCGTCCCCTTCCTTCCACATCCAGCCTGGCTGTGAGGTTGGGACCCACGGTCTCCCGGGGGCAGGGAGAGCCCACCAGTCCCTCTCCTAGCACCCAGGGCGAATGTGTGTGGGGTTGGGCTGGGCTCCCAGTGGGGTGTCGGGCTGGGTTGCCCTGGCCTTTCTGGGCTAGTGTTCCTGTCACTCACTAAGCTTTCCCCATACTTCCTTCTCTGGTCCCCAGTGCTGATGCCCTCCTTTCACTCGGTTTCACTCCCCTTCCTCTGGGTCACTGTTTCACCAGTCTCCTTTTTCCAAAGACCCCAGAGCACCTAGGCATGCACCAGAACTTCTCTTTACCACCTTGAAGCCCAAGCAAGCAGCTCGGAGCTGTTCCTTTACTTCCTCCCCAGATGAAAGAGAGAAAGAAAACCCTTGGGCCAGAACTTAACTAACCCAAAGCCAATCCCTCAGCCCACCTCCGTCCTCCTGGTGCATGACAAAATATTTATTTTGTCTCAGAGGACTGTAACGCTTCAAGGTTTTAATGATGAACCTCTGCCACCCTCCATCTTTCACCCTCCATCTTTCCTCCTCTGTAGCCCCCACCAGCTCTGCCGAGGTCAGAGCTCTTTCAAGCATCTTTGCTCGGCGGTTGCCACGGAGACTGGAAATCGGTCCCAAGGACAGGCTGTGCTACCGACTGGGTGGTGGGGAGGGAAGCTTCTGGCTGCGCTCAACGACGTTCAGACCGACCATCATTAATGTTAATAGAGGAAATGCAGTCACATGCAAAGCAAGACAGGTTTGTTAATTAGATCTGGGGGCCCTGTGACCTCCCTTTCCCAGGGCTGCAGCCCTTTTGACTTCCCCTAGCAGGAAGCGCTGCTGCCGCGTGCTGAGTCTGGGCTGCTTGCTTAATTGCGTCTCTGGAAGGGACGGAGAGCAGGGATGGAGAACCTCTGCTCTCCCACGCCCCCCAGCCTCCCTCTTCTCTCCTCCAGGTTGCTTTCTTCTGAGCTGGGTTGGGGGGCAGCCCTCTGGGTGGGCTCTCCTGGAGGTGGAATGCGGGAGACCCTGGACTTGACTGTTTCAAAAAACAGTGGCCCCATGGTGACAACCGAGAGGTGGTGGCTGTTTCTCCTGGTTCCTTCTTACTTCCTAATAGGAACTCGTTGGAAGGGAGGTGCCCTGAGGGAGCCAGAGGGGCAGCCACTCTGGTGAGGGCGAGGAGGGCGAACGCTCAGGCGGTCTCCTGTCTGGCCGCCCTCCTGATCTGGCCACCCTGGGGACAAGAGCTTCCTTGGTCTCTTCCACTGTTCTCCAGAGATGGGAGAAGAGCTGTCTGCCCATCCCACCCCCTCCTCTTTGCCCAGGCTGGCGCACACTTGTGTGGCTGCATGGGCCGATGCAGCTCCAAGGACTCAAGTTTTGTCATTGGAAGATGCTGGGGAGAGGGGCTGTCGGAGCCATGCTCTGCACACAGGCTCCAGCCCCCAGGAGAATGTGACACGTCCTGCAGATGTGCTGGTGGAGGAAGGAGACATTTGCCAGCTCAACCTCTAGCCAACTTCTTAAACTACATTTTATATTAAAAAAATTTTGTTTCCACAGATAATCAGAGGCCATTTACTTTCGTAATAAATAACTCTTATTTTGAATGCCGTGTTGTTCTTGTACTTAATTGAATCTGACTTGCCCTCTGGCTCCCAGAATGAAAAGAATGTTTTGAGTGCAAGAACCGTTCCATTGTGTCGGGAGTCTGAGCCATTCGGACTCCAGCAGAGGCCCTGGGCTGGGCAGGTGAACCTGGCTGTAGCAGGAGACACTGAAGCCCTCTCTCATGGATAAGGTTACTTGAGTAACGCTGGTCATTATTTGCATTTATTTAAACTTATTCCCAAATAAGCAGGAAGCTGGACCTTATTTTTCCCTCTTGTAACCTCATCACACAAGTATGAGAAGGAATGAGAGAGAGAGCACGTCCACTTTGAGACAGTTGAGCGGCCCAGCACTGCAGCACCAGTGTCCATTCTGCTCCCCAGATGCCCCCACCTTGGCAGGCGTCTCCTGATCAGGGGTCACGTTAAGGTCTGAAAGAGGTAAGAGCTGACGTGTTTTGGACCATAGCTGAGGGAGGAGAGGAGTCCAGTGCACTATGAAACCAGGGGTCTTCGGGGCTCCCTGACCGCCCCCCTTCCTCTTAGGACCAAGAGGAGCTGGAGGCAAGAGGAGGGGAATCCTGCAGCCCCTTGGATGGAAGGGTTAGGAAAGGACCAAGCCCTTCCTGGCACAGCTTGGTTTACTGCCTCCCAACATGTCTGTGACACCGAGTCCTCATAAAGGCCCAGGGAAGTCACCGCTCTTTTTGTCCCCATTCCAGGAGAGATTCAATTCCTTACCCGAGGTGCCACAATCAGTCAATGGTAGAGCCGGGGCTGGGTTTCCCAGGTGGTGCTAGTGGTAAAGAGTCCTCCCGCCAGTGCAGCAGATGTGAGAGACCCGGGTTCAATCCCTGAGTCAGGGAGATATCCCCTGGAGAAGGGAATGGCAAACCCACTCCAGTATCCTTGCCTGGAAAAATCCCATGGATAGAGGAGCCTGGCGGGCTACAGTCCATGGGGTTGAAAAGAGGCAGACATGACTGAGCACTTGGCAGCAGCAGGGCCGGGCCTCGGCACTGAGGTGGGCTTTTTCTGCTTTTCCAGCCTGATGCTGGGACTAGAAGCACCTGCCCAGGACAGCCTGGATCCCCTGGGGAGAAGGCGTAGCCTCAGATTAGCACATTCCTTCGCACCTGCTGCCTAAAGCATTGACAGCTCATCCAGGGCCTGGTGTTTGCTGGTGCACCCAGACCAGTGGTCTTTTGGGAGGGAAAAAGCCCTAATTTGTAGCATCTGTCCAGTCTCATGGTGCAAATGCTCCACCATGGCCTCTTCCAGGCCACCAACTTGATTGATGTCACTGAGAAACTGGAAAGATGAACCCAGTTGTCTTTCTCAAGCCATCTAAGAGCCAGCTCCAGCACCCTTTTGACCAAGACCCGGTGACCTTGGCTTGGTCGGAACTATGGATGCAGCTCTTTGTCACAGTCCATTAAAGTGAGGGAGGCAGAGGCAGTGGAGCACAGAGGTCTGGAGGAGGGACCAGGGTCAGCCTTGAGGTTAAATACTGGCCCCACCATTTATGACCCAGTTACTTAACCTCGTTGCCTCCATTTCCTCAACAGTAAGACAAGGACATAATAAACAGGATCTACTTGACAGAGTTACTATGAGAATGAAGAAAAGTAATGATGCAAAGTCCCTTGCACAGTATCTGGACACGGATACTCAGGACATGTTAGCTCTTTGTCGTTGGTGATAAAGCAGCCTCCATGACAACACTGGCCTCTCCTCGATTAGAACCTCCTGCCCAACTCTGTGGGCAGATGCCAAGGAGGGGGGCTTCTGTGACCTTCCCCCAGGCCCTCAAATGTGGAGTTGACTCCTCTGTCTCCTGGTTGGAATACACCACGCAGACAGCAAGGCTCAGCCAGGTTCCTGGGCCTTTCTGCTCAGGGGAGCGGAGATTAGAGAGCACTCAGCTCTCTCCTCCTGCCTCCTCCCAGCTCTAAAAAGGCAGAGCAAGTGCTGACTCCACTGCTTACTAGCTAAGGCCATCAACTCACTAATCCGTCAGATTCCAGACCCTGCCCAAAGCAGAAAAGAGGCAAGCAGCGTCCCAAGAGTAGACTGTTGCCAGGAAGTGCAAACTGGGTGGAGTGGGAAGCCTTAGATGAGCCAGCAGGCCTGCACGGAACCCTGGGCATCTGGGCACTGAAAGATAAAGGTCCCCAGAGACATATGTGGCCCTACCAAGCTGGCTGCAGGGCCATGGGATGCCGACCCGGGAGTCTAATCCCCGAGCACCTCAGCTTTCTCCCTTCAGCCCCCAGGCCCTTTGTGTTCTCCCTCGGGGATCTCTTGGACGCCTTAGGACACACGCCAGCTGCCTTACAGCTTTGCTCCCCTGCTCCAGCCCAGAGACCCCCAAGATGTGGGGAGGAATGGGGAAGAGAGAAATAAGGTGTGCTCCAAATTCCCACATCCCTGGAAGAAGGAGAGAAGCGAGATGGTTTTGCCAAGCTTGCCCAGGAGCAAGAGAGAAGAGTTCTGCTGAGGCCCTCAGGCCTGATTCAGGGCCCGCAGAAGTTCTAGAAGGCAAGGATTCCATACTTCATGCCTAGCACAGGGTTGGCCAGCAGACATTCTAGAAGGCAAAGATTCCATACTTCATGCCTAGCACAGGGTTGGCCAGCAGAAGCTCTAGAAGGCAAGGATTCCATACTTCATGCCTAGCACCGGGGTTGGGCATGGAGCCTCAGCCAGTTCATGACTGAAGGGTACACTCACCTTGTACCCATGGACCAAAGGAGGTGGACTGAGAGGTTCTTGGAGACCCCACTCCCCCCCCCTTACCACACCGCTGAGGAAACTGGGAAAGAGAGGCGGACAGACTAACAGGAGATAGGCTTGGAGACGACATAATGAAAGAAAAGTGAGGATCTTGTTCTTTAAAACATGGACCACTAGGACTGGGCTGGGGCCCAAGGCACTTTCAGGCTTGAAAGAGAAAGATTCAGGTCTTTCTCTTGAAAGGTGGCCAATAAAGGTGAATTGACAGGAGACCAACCTCACACCCTGAATGGCAAGTTCAGGAGATTCTGTTTCCTGAACTTCAAATTAAAGAAAGAAATAGTGCTTCTATTTAAACGTGTACGAAAGTCTATTAAAGAATCGCTGAATAGTAGAAGGTTCTCTCTGAACCCCCTCAATTGTCCAGGCAGTGGAGGGCTCACCATTGCTGCACCTGAGACCCCCACCCCTGGCCAAGCAGAGCAGGGGTTCAGAACTGGAGCTGACAGATTTCTAAGGATGGAGCCTCAAGAAAACGCAGGCCTGGATGCACACAGCAGTGGTCCTGGCCCTGGCCCTAAAGCTGAGCACCCTGGTGGCCCCCGAGTGTGCCGGGGCGCTTCAGTCAGTAACCAGAGCTACGGCAGACCCTGCCCTACCTTTTGCAGCCCTTCCCCAGCTCCACCTTGTCACACAGGCAGGCGCCCTGTCCTCCGGCCCCCACCTCAGGGCAGCAGGAAGGAGACCTGGTGCCAGGGGTCGGAGGCCTCCAGGCAGCGTTTGCGTGGGGTAGCAGAGAGGCCAGCAGTCCTAACTGCTGCTGCTGCTTGCTGCTAAGCCGCTTCAGTCGTGTCCGACTCTGTGCGACCCCATAGACGACAGCCCACTAGGCTCCTCTGTCCCTGGGATTCTCCAGGCAAGAATACTGGAGTGGGTTGCCATTTCCTTCTCCAATGCATGCATGCATGCTAAGTCACTTCAGTCGTGTCCGACTGGAGTGGGTTGCCATTTCCTTCTTCTGTGCCCTAACTAGTAAGTGGTAAAATTGTCACCGGATGAGAAACCGAGGTCCCCAGAGGCTCGGTGATTTACCTGAAGCTCTGAAGCCCTGTCCTTTCCCAAGCCGCCAAGTCCGCGGCCAGAGTCGTCGCCCTGAGATGCGCGTCTATCCGGACCGAGAGGGGCGGGGGCCGCGGCGGCTTTAAAGAACCCCAGGCGGGCGGCGCGGGGCGGGGCGCAAGGCACAGCGGCCGGGAGCGGGGGGTCCTTGGAAGCGCCGGGCCGACGGGGGCGCCTCCACCTGGGAGGGGAAGGAGCGGTGGCTGGACCATCCGCCCCCCCCTACCCCCGGCGCCCCGGCCGAGGTGCGGGGGCCGTAGGAGGCGCCGAGTGGCCGCGTCGCCGCGGAGATGGCGCGGCACGTGCGGTGACGGTGCCCGCGCCCCGAGGGTCCCAGCCCTGCGCCCCGCGTCCCCGGGGCGAGCATGGAGCGCCCGGAGCCCGAGCTGATCCGGCAGAGCTGGCGGGCGGTGAGCCGCAGCCCGCTGGAGCATGGCACCGTCCTGTTCGCCAGGTGAGGGCGGCCCGAGCGCCCCCGGGGGTGCGGGGAGCGGGGTGCCTCTCCAGGAATGGGTCGGAAGCGGCTGAGCCGGCGCCGGAGGAGCGGGGCGCAGCGACGGGTGGCGCAGCCCCTGCGGCTCTTCCCGCGGCGGCCGCGTAGCAGGGCTCTCTGGGCGCCGGCCAGGGTCCGCTGCCGCCGCCCATCTCTCTACACTCGGGGCCCCGCGCTGCGCCCCCTCCCCGGCCGGGTGCCTCCTGAGTGTTCTTTCCTTGGGTGATGACTGCAGGGGTGCCCACCGCTCCCCCTACGGAGAAATAACGGGGTGTCCCAAGGCCCTGCGTGGGGAGGCTGTACGGGGCGCCTGGCCCGCAGGGCACGGGGTCTGGGTCCCGGCAGTGTGCGCTTCCAGTAATCAACTTCAGGACAAAGCTTTCCGAGGAAAGGACAGGCTAGGACCTGAGACCCTCCAGGGAAGGGAGGACAGATGTCCAGTTCTCACCACCCGAGAGAGAGGGGTGAGGGAGTGTGCAGACCCCAGAGGGGAGGGGAGGCTGCCTTCAACCTCAGCTTGAGGGCGTCTAGGTAACCCCTCTGCCATCACCAAGGAGACGATGCCCTCTCACCATGGGTTTTTCAGGAGCCTTGGCTCCTTTAAGCCAGCTCAGAACTTCTGAAGAGGTTTCTGTAAGCCTCCCCCAACCCCAAACTAAAAGGAACTAAATTTGCCAACTCGGCCCTCCCAGATATGGCTGAGAGCTTATACTTGGGCCTCTCAGCTTTCCCCAAACCCACTCTTTTCTCAGGCACCCTCTGGCCATGCTGTTCCCAAGCTGTGTGACCTGAGACAAATGACTCAACCTCTCTGGGCTTCTGTTTCCTCCTCTATAAAATTGGGTAACAGTTATACCCACTGTTTAGGATTGTGAGGGGATACCTCAGTAAATCACATGCAAGGTACTCAATACTCAGAAAGTATTATGGCTTCTGAATACTAATTATTATCGTTGCTGGGCCAAGCGCCGTTGGACAGGATGGGACTAGGGGTTTCTGATCAAAGAATGAGAGGGACGGAAGGAGAAGGAGACAGATGGTGGGAGGGGGAGTCCCCACCACGGCCTCCGGGCTTCCTGTTTGAGGACCCCTGCCTGTCCCAGCCCACACCCCTCCGCGGTTTATGGAGGGGCTTCCCTATGAGGCCTGGGGAACACGTGTTTTCCACAATGCAGAAGAGGTAAGAGAGGCCAGCAGCAAAGCTGGCCAGGCGGTGCGTGCCAGGTTGAGAGTAAGCTGTAGTTTACAACCCAGGCTCTGCGCACCTTCCCTTGCTGCAGGGCAGCCAGGGCCCAGGAGCCCTGGAGGGGCGACGCCCCAGGGCTGACACTGGGTCTCCCCACGCAGGCTGTTTGACCTGGAGCCAGACCTGCTGCCCCTCTTCCAGTACAACTGCCGCCAGTTCTCCAGCCCAGAGGACTGCCTGTCTTCCCCCGAGTTCCTGGACCACATCAGGAAGGTGAGGGGAGGTGGAGGGCCTTCCTGGGGGAGAACAGGAGAGGGAGAACCCAGGGTGGGAGAATTCCTTCTGTGTCCTGCCCCAGCCCCGGGCTGTGCCCCTTCTCCTGCTCCCTCCTGTAGGAGGCATCTGTCGCTTTCCCTCTGTGCTGAATCAGGAAGAGTTGGGGCACCCGGTTGACCAGTTGCTCCCAGCTCTGCCCTTTGCCCTTGGCCTTGTCCCTTGGCTCCTATAGGTGGTGTTGGTGCCGATCCATCAGGGACCATCCCCCTGGGAAAACCAAGCTGGGGTTTCCTTAGAGGCTGGTGGCTCTTACAGGGCCTCAGCGTCCCTTCGTCCCCGGAGGATAACACTGTCCAGCAGGTGTGTCTAGGGCTTAGCACCTAGCAGAAGGCAGCTTCCTTCATGGCCTAACATTAGTAGTCTGGCCACCATTTGCTGAGTGCCTGCTGTAGGCAGACACAGGCTGCCTTTTGCCTCTGATCCCAGATAAACGAGAGTCCTCTCTTCCTTCTGGTTGGGAGCCCCAGGTTCTGGACTGGTTGTGAGCGGGGGCAGGGAGTTGCTCTGATCTCTGTTTCACCGCAACCTTGACCTTGGCAGGTGATGCTGGTGATTGATGCTGCGGTGACCAACGTGGAGGACCTGTCCTCGCTGGAGGAGTACCTGGCCGGCCTGGGCCGGAAGCACCGGGCAGTGGGCGTGAAGCTCAGCTCCTTCTCGGTGGGTAAAAGGGCCCTTTCTCTTTCCAAAGCTCCTGGCCTGAGGCCATCACTCTTTCCCAGGCCCCTCCTATCCACTTGTTCCTCTCTCCTTCTCCTAAACCCTCAGATGACTGCATTGTTAGGTGCTTGCTGTGTGACCCTGGCACTGCCTTGCCCTCTCTGAGCCTCCAATTTTTCTTCTTTGGTGTGGTTTCTCTCAGACCCATAGAAAGTGAAGGAGCCTTTGAGATTGCTGCTCAGTTTTATATCAACATGCATAAAACCATCCCAGAACAAACTGGCCTAAAACAATGACTTCTGATTTCCCTGGGCTCAGTTGAGCGGTTCTTCCATCCCACATGCTGTGGCAGGAGTCACGCGTGCACTGCGTTCAGTTGGGAGCTCAGCAGGGGCTGGAATGTCCAAGATGG
Source organism: Okapia johnstoni (assembly GCA_024291935.2). Taxonomy (NCBI): domain Eukaryota; kingdom Metazoa; phylum Chordata; class Mammalia; order Artiodactyla; family Giraffidae; genus Okapia; species Okapia johnstoni. The sequence goes on from CM044307.1 coordinate 13,254,659, forward strand.
CCTGTCATCCTTTGGGATCTCTCTCCTTGTGGCCCCTAATCATTTGGTAGTGGAGCTGAGCTTCATTCCAGAGTAGCTGCTGAGCTCCAGGAGGGAGTATTCTAAGAGGACAAGCCAGCCTCTGCTTGTATCACACTTGCTAATGTCCCGCTGGCCAAAGCCAGTCACATGGATGAGCCCTGTGTCAAGGGCATGAATCCTTGAGGTGTGGCTCACAGGGGACCACTCACCTGATGGCCCACCACACAGTCCAATCACCTTGTCAAATGAGTTTGTCTTGTTATTCTCTCCATCCCCAGCACTAGCAAAGCGTCTGGTCTTTAGTGTGTGTTCAGGAAATATTTGTGGAATAAATACACTGTATTTTATAGTTAATAATAAAAAAAATGAGAGCCGTTATTATTGCTGAAGACTTACTGGGTGTAAATGCTGTGCCAAGAGCTTTTAATAGATGATCTCTTAATCATTCCAACAACCTGATGAGTTGAAAGTTTTGCTGTTGAAGCAACTGAGGTTCAGAGAGGTTACCTAACTTGCTCAAGGTCACACAGCTCAGAAGCAGTAGAGTCAAAAAGTGAACTCAGGATGGCAGAGCCTGTGCTCTTAACCTCATGACTGCTGTCTTGCAGAGGAGGAAACAGCAAGAGGGACAATGACTTTGCTTGGTGTGAGCTGGAAGTCTCAGGCAATGCCTCACCCCCAACTCATGGGGTGGTTGTGAGGCTGGGAGTGGAGTGAAATGCTTTGTTCACTTTAAAGCCTCACCTTTAAGTGGCACCCAAGGATTGGGGGGCAGAATCATGCTCAGGAAGCATGGACCCTGTGCAGGAGAGCCAAAAAGCCCAGGAGTCCTTATCAGCCCCCAGCCTCAGTTTCCTCACCTGTAGAATGGGGGCATGCCTCCCTGTACCTGGGAATAACAGGTGGCCCCTTGCCTCTGCAGACGGTGGGTGAATCCCTGCTCTACATGCTGGAGAAGTGCCTGGGCCCTGCCTTCACACCTGCCACACGGGCTGCCTGGAGCCAGCTCTACGGGGCCGTGGTGCAGGCCATGAGTCGGGGCTGGGGTGGCGAGTAAGAGGTGGCGCTGCCCAGCGGTTTCCACCTGGTGGCCCCCCGCCTGTCTGTGTCTGTCTGTTGGTCTGTGTCCATTGTAGCCCTGGTTCCCCTAGTCCTCCCTGCCTCATGGTCCTTGTCCCCTTGGCCGTGCCAGGGAGGTGATGGAACAGGGCTGGGTCTCAGTCCCCCTCACCCCCAACTGCCGGCGGGGTGGCTTGTCCTTTCCGATTTCCAAGTTTCCCCTAGCTTCCTCTCTGCTGGCCCAGCCTTCCCCTCTGGCCTCCCCACCCCCTCCTCCAGGAGGAGGAGCAGCGTTTTGGCAGCAGAGGTGGCAAGGGGCCTGGGGGTGGGGCACGGGGCTTGGAGGGGTGGGTGCTCCCATCCTGCTCCCTGCCCAGGTGAGCCTGGGCTGAGGCGGGCAGTGGGCTGGGTGAGCTTCGAGCACCTTCCCAGCTTGCCTGCCCTCAGAGCGTTTCTCTCCCAGCAGTGTGTTCGCTTTGCACAAGGAGAGAGGCGTGGGACAGCTCCAGCCTCGTGGTGGAATCCCAGGCAGCCTGAGCAGGTGGCCTGGAGACTGGCTGGCTCTGTGATGGGGCCCCTCTGGGACTCGGGGGAGGGGGGGCAACCTCTCAGATGCCCCCCAACAAAGTAGTTTTTCTTTTCTCGTGTCAGGTGGGAACTCCCCTATAGCTCTGCAGGAACCAGCTTGCCAGCCAAGGTGGGCAGGCTGGGGAAGGGCCAGGAAGATGGGGGCTTCCTTCCCGAGACCTGAGTCTCTTCCGCAGCCCTGACTCCTGCAGAGCCTGAGGCTTATCCCCTGTCCCCCACCCTTTCTGCCTCTGCTCACACTGACGGCGGGTCCAGAGAGCCGGTATTTAATACCTGCTGTGTGCCTGTACCTGGGTTTCCCAGGTGGCGCTAGTGGTAAAGAGCCTGCCTGCCAGTGCAGGAGACATAAGAGATGTGGGTTCTATCCCTGGGTCGGGAAGATCCCCTGGAGGAGGGCGTGGCAACCCACTCCAGGATTCTTGCCTGGAGAATCCCATGGACAGAGGAGCCTGGCGGGTTAGAGTCCATAGGATCTCAAAGAGTCGGACACGCCCGAAGCAACAGCACGCACGCACATGTGCCTATGCTTAGCAGGGTTGATAGAAAACAGCAGGAGAGTCCCCTTTCCCACGCTCTGAACTGTCTCCACTTTTATCTTTTGCTGCGTGCCGTGGTTGTATAAACTCACTAGAAATAAACCTGTTCTGTGTGCCTCTCTGACCCTCTGGGACTGGTCTTTTCTTTGGCGTTGGCTTGTGTCCAGATGAAGCTGCAAGGTGGTGGATGGAAGATAGCGTGGGAGGTTGGGGGTCAGGAGGATCAAGGCCAGAGTGGGTGGAAAAGAAGGAGGGGGTGTGGGGAAGTCAATGGCTGAGATGGAGCGATGGCTGAGATGGTCTGTGGTGGAAACTGGCTGGCAGGGCACACAGTCGGACTACATTTCCCAGTGTCCCTTGCATTTAGGTGAGACATGTGACCGAGTTCTGGCCAATGGAATGTGTGGACATGTGTACCACTTCCAGACCTGGTCCCCTCAAACTCCTGCCTGATCCTCTGTGCTCTGTCATCCTCCAGTCGTCTTGATGCGGATCTCAGTGACCTTGAGGGCCATGCCTTGAATGTGGCAGGCTCAAAAGGTGGAAGGAGCCTGGGTCCCGAGTCACTGCTTGGAGGAGAGCACCCCCTAATTAGAAGTACCTTGCAGCATCCAAGTGCTTCTCCTGCATGTAGTGCAGGGGCTCATTCATTTTAATTTTACAGGAAAGAGACAAACTTGTGTTTGTGTCATTACACATTTGGGGATTGGTTTATTTGAACACATGCCCACACTGTCTGGAGTCTGAAGCAGTTCACTGGTCGGGGGTCTGGGAGCCCACCCGCTGGTGGACAAGGCGAAGCCATGAATTGAATGTGCTAGGTGTCAGGACAGCAGCAAACAGCAACAAACCTTGCAGGGTTTCCGAGGAAAAGCTCCTAGAACCTCTTTGGAGGGGTAGGTGCCAATCCCAGAGTGGACTTTTTAGGGAGACTAAATGTGTTAAGCTGGGGAGTACATTGCAGTTAAGACCAGCTGTGAGTGTAAGTAAGTGTGTGTGTACGCGCGCGTGTGTGTGTGTCAGGGGGAACAGGCAGGCAACCGTAGAAAGACAGCCAGGTGAATGGGGAGTGAGTGACTTTAACAGTGGCCTTCATCCAACCAGCCTTGGGATTACCCCACCCCCACCCCCGACTCACTCCTGGCTTCCAACATGTGGGGCCTTGGAGCTGGGCTTTGGGTGGCTGGAGGGGCTGCACCAGGGCTGGCTGTCCTCACCCCAAGGTCTGATTTTCTCAGCCCAGACCAATGCCACCGGTGCCAGCAGAGCCTCCCTAGCTACAGCCAGGGCCTCACTTTTGTTAAGCTCTGGGGGCCAGGCCTGCCCAACTATATGACTGCAGACCTTGGGTCTGGAGCACATTAGAAATGCTTTTCCCCGCTGGAGCATCAAAGGGATTTTTCTCTTGAGCCCCACAGGCTCCCATGCAGTGGGCCCCCTCTGCTGTGTGAACAAAGAGTGGCTCAGACTCAGGTGGCCATGCCTAGCCTCAGGATTCTGAATGCTTGACACCCACACCGGAGACAGGGTGACCTGGGGCTCCGTATGGGCTGAACCCCCTCCTCCGATGTGTCTGGAGCCATCCTAAGCATGGGTGCTTTTGCCTCTCTTGAAGGTCTTTCTTGAACTTGTGGATGTCTCCAAAAGAGTTGTTCTTCCTTGTCCTTCTCATGTCCTCACTCCCGTGAGAGGATGGGAACCCATTTCAGCCAGGCTTTCATTCCCCCGCCCCCATCTCACCATTAAGGTCATCAGCAGCCTCCATCCTGTCCAACTCAGGGGTCGCATCCCAGGCTTCATTTTGCTCTTCTGCTCAGCAGTGCTTGGACAAGTTGAGCACTTTTGTGAGCACTTTTTTCTTTATTTTTAAACTTTTTATAGTGGAGACGTGTTAACATACACAGAAATCAGAGCCTAACTGATCTCCAGGTACCCTTCACCCCTGCATCAGCATTGAGCAACTCAAGACCTCTTGCTTCCTGACTTTTAATTTTGCTGGACAGTTTCAAAGCTAATCCCAGATCTCATGTTCTTTCACCCATAAGGTCTTTCATATGATTTTCTAACCATTTTTTTTCCTTTTTTTTTTTACCTCTTAACCCACGCTATCAATGTATCTACCAGTTAGCTCCTCAACACCACCAAATGCACAGTCCATATTTGAATTTCCCTGGTATCTCAGAGATGTCTTTCTGCAGCTGGTTCGTTCAAGATGCAGCCAAGGGCCACACACCGTATCTGGTTGTGCCTCATAAACATCTTATTTTCTACCAGGCTCTTGCTCTCTGCCCCGTACCATTGATTTGTGGGCAAAACCTGGTCATTTGTTTCATGGCATGTCCGGCATTTGACCTGGCTTGTGCCTCTTGGTGGCGTCTTTGAGCTCACCCCTCTCTGCCCTGTATTTACTGTCAAGTGTGGTTTCAGGTGACCCCATGCCCTCCCCTTTGAGTTCCTTTCTTCCTTCACTTCCAGGACGCCAGGCTCTCCCAGTTTCCCCCCCTCTTCTCTGCGGTTCCTTCTCAGTCTCCCTTGCAGACTCTCCTCCCCTCTCCCTCCAACCTCCTCCTCACGCCTGCACCCCTGGAGGTCACGGCCAGTCCCACGCTTTCCACACCATCTGGATGCTGAGGGCTCCAGAGTTCACTCCTCCGGCCTAATTCACCTCTACTCCAGACTCTGCCTCCAGCCACCCGCCCAACATTCGCATCGGGCACCATCTCAAAGCTAACACAACCCAGGTGGAGCTCTGGGTCTTCTTCCCAGACACGCTCCTTCCCAGCTTTCTCCGCTGTGGCGAACCAGTTTGCCTAGTTGTTTGGGCTGAAGAACTGGGAGTCATCCTCACCTCCTTGCTTTCTCTCAGACCTCATACCGAATCTATCCAGGAATCCACAAGCCCTGTACCAAATCTCACTCCCTCTCTCCTCTTTCACTTGCCCTCTGCTTGTCTGAGCTACCATGTGGTTGCTCCAGGCTGCCCTCATCAGAGCCCCCCAAGGGAGCTTTCTGCTTCTGTCTTGTCCCCTTCCCGTGGCTTGTAAGGGGGTGCTGTCTCTTCCCTGCTATGAATCCTCCAGTGGCTTGGCCCACGGAGCCCGGCTGCCCCCTCAGACCCTACTCCCATCCCCTCTGCCCCTCACTCACTCTGCTCCGGCCACTGTGGCCTCCTCGCTGGTCCTCGGCCCCTTCACGTCACTTCCACTGGCTCACGTGTCTGGTTCCCACGGAGCTTGTCCCCCCTGTCCTCCCCATCTACAGACACTCTCCCATCCTGCTTTGTTTTTTTCTTCAAAGCGCCTGTCCTGACATCCCGCTACGCAAATGTGTTCATTGTACTTACGTTCTATTGCAATTGACACGGGAAGGCTGTCAGGAAAGGCACTTTGGGCTCTGTGTTTGGAGGGGAGAGAGGAGGAGGGGTTCAAACCATGGCTGAAAGTGCCAAGCTAGGAGGAAGTGACCCCCAAGGCTGGTCTGTGTCTCTCTCCGACCCAACAGTAGTACTTATTGCCAAGGAAGGTGATTGCAACAGAAGTCGTGCCCGTGCTAGGCATTAATCACTGTAAGCCCAACAGTAAATGCTTCTTTGGGCCTAATCTTGGGTTACCTGCCAGGCACCCGCTATTTGAGCTCTTTAGTGGCAGAGTGAAGGGACGAGAGGTTATCCAGCCTGTGCATTTGTAACTAGGTACGGGCCACCGGGGGCTTCGCTGGTGGCTCAGCGTCAAGAATCCTGCCTGCCAATTCAGGAGACGTGGGTTCCATCCCTGGGTCGGGAAGATCCCCTGGAAAAGGAAATGGCAACCCGCTCCAGTATTCTTGCCTGGAGAATCCCATGGAGAGAGGAGCCTACAGTTCATGGGGTTGCAAAAGAAGTCGGACATGACTGAGCGACTAAATGACAACCAGCTACAGGGCTACCCCCTTCCCTGAGGTGAAGGCGGTGTGAGGTGCTGGGACCAGCTGCCCTGGTTCCAGGGCTGTGAGGCTGGGATGGTTTCCTGACGGCTTCAGGAGAGCCTCGCCCACTCAACCCTCCTGCACCCGAGTCACTGGGGGGATTGTGTGAAACAGAGGTGATCGGGCCCCACCTCATAAATTCTGGCTTGTTCAGGGAGGTGGTCTGGAGGTTGGGATTGTTTAAAATCTCCAAGGAGACTTCCACCAGTGGCCGGAATAGAGATCCAGTACTTGAGGCTTGAGAGAGGCTGGGCTGCTGGTTGTCAAGGCCACAGTATCTCAGATGTTCAAAAAACAGCTTCTGTTGAAAAAAAAACCTGTGCGCTGTCTTCCAAGAAGCTGGACTCCGCCACACTTCCCCAGGGCCTTTACAGAGCGAGCTTTGCAGGCAGAGTCGGCCAGCAAAGAGTTCCCCGACGGCTTTGGGAGGGTGGCAGGGAGCTACCCCAAGCTTGGCCTCCACAGGCAGAGCCTCCGGGAGCCCAGGGCCCTTCTGCTTCCTCCCCAGCCCTGCAGACCTCAGCCTGGCACTCGGGGCAGTGCTCCAACGCCCTCTTGGGCAGAGCCCCATGAAGCTGGCATCCTGGATCACTCTGGCACCAGGCCTCCCTCCTGGCCATCTGCCCAGTTCCCCCTCCCCAACACCCAACCCTTGTTTCCAGGCCGTGGAACCTGGCCTCTCTTGTCTGCCCAGGGTGGTCTTCCTGCTCCCCTCTCCACTGAAGCGTCTCTTGTGGATTTCATCTGACTCTACTTGGAAAGTAATAGCGTTGAGGGGAGAGAGGTCAAGGGGGTGGGCCCTGGGCCCCTGGCCAGGCTCACACCATGGGGAGCTTTGAGCCCACACCCATGAGTGGACCATGACAGCCTGGGGAGAAGGTCCAGCAAGCGGGGGGTGCTCAGGAGCACCCCTTGGGAATCGAGCCCTGAGTGTGTCCTCTGCCCTCATAGGGGGCAGTGGCGGAGGAAGCCCCCCTCCACACCCTATTCCCTCTTCCCTGCAGCTGAATCTGCTCCATTCAGTAATGGACCGAGCGATTGGCTTCCCACCCTCCTGCTTTCAGGATGAGGTGACCGGTGCCGGGACATCGCGCTGCCTAGAGGAAGGCCCAGAGTCCTGGTCTCCTAGGCAAGGACATGTTATTGTCCCCCAGGGTAGGGAAGTTTTCCTCCTTGTCATGGGTATGACAGCTGACATAACTACCCTTTGCGAGAGGGTTTTCTTGTTCCGTTCAGGCCTGATGTGGCAGCCCAAGTGCCCAACCTCTCCCTGCCCCTGTGTCACTGGCCGAGGCTGGTGCAGACTGGAGCCCCGCCTGCTGCCTCTGCTGGGGGCCTCCATGGGACAAGTCCAGCTGCTCATCAGGCCAAGAGCCAGCTCTCAGGGCCCAGCACTCAGTCTGGGGCTTATGCTGCCCAGCGGAGGCTGCCTGATGGCTTCTTGGGTAGCTCAGGGACCAGAAAGTTCTTGTCTACTTCCCAGGTGGTACAGTGGTGAAGAATCTGCCTGCCAATGCAGGAAACACAAAAGACGTGGGTTTGACCCCTGGGTCAGGAAGATCCCCTGGAGTAGGAAATGACAACCCACTCTGGTCTTCTTGCCTGGAAAATTCCACGCACTGAGGAGCCCACTGGGTTACCATCCATGGAGTTGCAGAACAACTGAACACACAGCTTTAGCAGACTGGTTAGCGGGCTCTCAGAGCACCCGCAGTGGAAAGAAAGAGGCAGGTTCACTTCTGGTCTCTCCAGGAGACCAGGCAGCACTTGCCAGTCCTTTACCTGTGAGGCCAGGGGCCAGGGAAGGCCTCAGGGCTCAAGGCATTCCCAGGGGGACAGCTTCTGGCCCCAGGCACCAAAGCCACAGTGCAAGACGTGTGCTCCAGCCTGGCCACCTCCGGGAGCTCCAGCTCCTTCCAGATGGACAGGAGGCCCTGCTGGGCGGGTTCAGACGCAGAGGCACAGGCCAGCTGAGGTTGGGAGCACTTGTTTATTCAAGGCACGGTCATAGCGTTAATAACAAGAAGGTTTGGCTTTCTGGCACATTCCTTAAGTGGTGGTGGCCAAGGGAAGTCCACACGCCCCACTGGGGTCCCCAGAGGATGCAATGCTGCTAATAGGCACTTCGCTTCCAGAAGCGTCTGAGGAAGAGGCAGGCAGGTGTGGAGCTGCCCTAGGCCCAGGGAGGGGCACTTCTCGAAGACTCTAGGCGATCCCTGGTCCGGGAGGCAGCTCTCTCCAGAGAGAGGCAGGTCTGAGGCTCTGGGGAGGGGGCCATGGACGGGGTGGATGGTGGTAGGCGGAGGCCAGAGGGTGAGACCCACGTGGGCCGAGGGCACTGGTTGGAAGGGAGGTGCCCGAGGAGGACCTGGCTGTGCGTGGTGGGCCCCAGGCTCACCCACGCCCCCAGCAGTGGCCGCGCGAGGTGGAGCAGCTGTGACCGGGGCCCCGGCAGGTTGCCCTGGGTCTCCAAAGAGCAGAGATGCCAGGGGACTCAAACGCTCCCAACACCCTCCCCATCTTTTCTCAGAACCAGGCCACATTTGACCCAGGTTCAGAGCGGGCAGCCCCAGCCCTGCTGCTGTGTCATCTGCTGGGACCCTTCCCGTATGCAGCTTCCGCAGACTGGGGGGATGAGGCGAGAGCAGCCGCCGCAGTAATGGTCCAGCGGGGACTGTGAGATGGGGGCCGGATGCCAGCAAGTGGTGCCAAGAGAAGGGGAGCCCTCAGGCCACCTTCCGGCAGGACGTGCCCACCGGACACCTGGGGGCTGGCAGGGGTGGGTGGTGGTGGACACCGCCACCTCCCTGTGGCGGACAGGGCTCCAGGCCGAGGGTCCTGATCGCTCTGCTCTGGAGGGGACCCTTCCCCTTGATGGCTGGTGAAATGTTTGGGGCGGAGGCCTGTGGGGCCTGGGTTTGTGAGGATAATTTCCTCCTTATTCTGACCTGGATGGGGTAAGACCGCCTCCTCCCCAGCTGACTCAGGCTCGCTCTGGAAATCAGCCCTCGTGCTGAAGTCCGGGCCGAGGTCTCGGGGGGTGGCAGGGAGAGCAGGGCTTCTTGCCCCTCGAGTGCTATTGCTTCTCTGGGGTCAAGCTCGGAGCTTCTGGAGCCAGGATGTGGGCAGCGAGGGGAGCAGAAATGAGGCTCAAGTGATCTGAGCTCAGGAGCACCCGTGTGCCTGGGAGCTGGTGGCCAACACCCAGGTGAGGGGGACCTGAGTGCCCACCTTCAGGAGGCTGACTGCAGGGACCCAGGCCTTTGGAGGATGGAGCTGAGGAGAGCCCTGGAGCACACAGCTCCCGCCTGATGGCTCATCCCGGTCCACTGAGGCCCCTGCAGCCCTTCTCTGTCTCCCTTGGCCTGGCCACCTGGTGGGCCAGCTGTCCCCAGAGGCTGAGGCCTGAGACTCCCTGCCTGGGGCAAGGGTGCCATCAGAGTCCTTCCTACTCAGGATTTTGCTCCTCCGGGCCCCAGGTGGTGGCCGCCTTGGGAGGGCAGTCTGGTCTGCCTGTCCATGGGAGACACAGCCCCCCGTCCCACCGCCCACAGGGAATCCGCAGTGTCTGAGCTGGGACCACGCCAGAGGCCACTGGACCGCTCTTCAGTCCAGAGGGCAGGGCGGCCCGGAGAGGAGACGAAGGGTCCTGCTTGGAGGCTGGGGAAGGGCCAGTGCGTGGTCTGGAGCGTGGGTTTCTTACCCTAACCTGCGGCACCCCCCCCACCTTGGCTGGGGGCTTAGGCACTCAGATGGGTATGAGGCCGGGGCACCTCTCAGCGGCCACATCTTTGCCCTTGGGGGTCTTCTTATTAGGCACTGGGGCTTGGGGCAGGTGTATCTGGTTTCTCATCACTTGGCATTTTGGGAGAAGACACCCCTCTCCCTGCCGCCCCCACCAACTCCATGAATTCTGCCTCTGCCCCTCCCGCCTGACAGTAACCAGCCCAGGTTGCTTTCATCAGAATGCACACAGGTCCCATTTAATGAGCCCCGCTACTCTTGCAGGGATAGACAAGAGAAGTCTCTACCCTGCGGCTCCTGGGGATACCTGATGAGGAGCGGGGGACAGAAAGGGGCTCAGTCGCCTCCTTCCCATCTATGGTCTCAGCCATCCCTTCCTGCCAGTGGGGCGCAGGACTTTCTCCTTGAGGCTCTCCATGCGAGGAAGCTGGGAGGAGGCGGTCCTCTGTGTCTCAGGTCCTCCGAAGACTGCAGGGGAGGGACGGGGCTGGGAGGAGGGGGGCAGGGCAGCCGCAGAAGCTCCTTGGGCAGGGCAGCTGGTGGAAGGTTGGGGAAGACCCCAGAGAGTCTTCTTTCTGCCTCCTCCCTTAGGCAGGCACAGGAGAGTAGGGGTGTGCCTTCTCCCTCCAAGCCTTCAGTCTCTGTGCTCAGGGCTCCAGCAGCTGTTTGCCAGGAGGCGGGGCTTGCCTGTATCCTCCGTCCCATCCTGGGGGGCCCTTCTAGACTGCCCAGCATCTCCCGTTCGGGCTGGTCAGCAGGCTGGGGCCTCCACGTGGCCAAGAGATACAGCCAGGGCTCCGTTGGAGCCTTCCCGAAGTCTGCAGGATGTGTTGGGGGAGGCAGGCCAGGGTGCCCTGCTGCCTCTCTCTGCCAGGCCCTCGCCCTGGCTGCCACTCCCGGCCAGAGTTGCCAGGTGGAGGCCTGGGTCCCGGTCAGTGATACTGGCTCTGGTCCCCCAGTTCCAGCCCTTCCTGGAACTGGGCCGAGTCCAGCTCCCTCGAAAAGGCCCTCACACTGCTCTCCTCTTCTCCCTCTTCCGGCTGTCTGCTCATGGTGCCGTAGGTGGGCCGGGCGGGGGAGGAGGCGGGGGTCAGGTTCATCTCCGGCTCTTGCAGCACGGTGGCCACATACAGCTGCTCAGGACAGAGAGGGGAGATGGGACAAGGTCACACCCGGGGCGAGGTCACGTCTGGGCACCCCTCAGCCCCCCGATGCTCGACCTTTCACAGGGCCCCCGCCCTCTAAGCCGTGGCTCCTTCATCCTTCCCCGGCAGCTCACGTCCTGGCCATCCTGCCCAGTCTGCCTTCCCGGTTGCTATCGAGCACGTCACGGACATCTACGTGCTCCCTGGAAGAGTCAGCGGTCTCCTAACTCCCAGTCCACTGCTCCTTCAGCACACGTGCCATTCAGTCTCGGTTCCAGGTCCGGCTGAACCCAGGGGGAGATGACAGGCTCCCTGACACTGGGGTCGGGGGGGGGGAACCCTCATTCCTGAGCTAGTGCGCTTTCTACTGCAGCTTCAGAGGTGCATCCAATGCCCCTGGGCTGCGTCACTGGCTGGCCTGTGAATTAGGATTTCAAATCGAGGCTGCCGTCTGAGGTCTCGGTCATGAGACCTGTAAAGTCCAGATCTGGGCTCAGGAATCCCTGGGACAACAGCCAAATAGAAAAACACAAGTAGTAGCAGGGATGGAGCTGTCTGTCATCCTTTGAAGGGACTTTTAAACCAACTCCTTATTTTGAAAACAGGTAATTATTGGATAAAATGAAACCTTTTCTGTAGGAGTTTATTAGAGTGAGACTAAACAGCCCTAGATGATGAGGGAACATTTTTTTCTGCAGTAGAATTTAGATATTTTCATAGGGCCAAAGTCAACCCCACAGATGACTTTTGGGACCTCTGGGAAAAATGGTAACTGAAAAATGGAAGAAGCCAGCAGTCATCCCTGAACAAGGGAGTCACTTTAGCATCATTAATGGCAATAAATGAGATATTATATATCTCCTGGTGTGACACATAGCGCTCCCTGTAATGTTCTAGGCCCTAGTGTTGAACTTGAATCTTCAATTCCAGCCTTTGAATCTAACTTTAGTTTTCAGGAAATGAAGGAGATACTGTAACCTCCTATAAGATACCATGAAGAAACAGCCAGAAAAAGCCAGAAGATGGGGCCTTCTGCAGGACTACGGGCTTGGTTTCTCCAACAAGTCATAAAATAGAGATGGTGTTGAAATAAAAGGGACATGGGCAGGGGCCAGATTAATCCAGTACAGACCCTGGATTGGATCCTGGTTTGGACAAGCTGTAAAATATATTTCTAGAACCATAGGGCAAGTCGAATACGGACTAGGTATTTGAAGAGGTAAAAACGTATATATGTAGGAAGACAGAGACTGTTAACTAAAAACACAGGTTTTGAAACAGTGTGCGGTATTATGACATTTTAGAAGAAATATATATCTGAAAGAATATACATTGAAGTGTCAGTGGTCATTGTAGGTGGTAGAAATGTGGACTTTTATTTTCTTATTTTGGCTTCTTTGTTTTTTTCCCCATAGTTACCTACAACACTCAGACACCTCTGTTATAATGAAAGATTTAAAAAGTCAATTTCAGTAATTTCTTTAAAAAAAAAATTGCTCACTCTCTGGAGTCTAGCAGACCTGGTTCAAACTTCATTCTGCTGTTTCCTTGCATAGTAGTACCCTAAGGTCTAAATTAAGTCAGCTCTTCGAGCCTGTTTCCTCATCTGAAAAATGAGGATAAAACCCCCCACTATGTGGGTTAAGCGTAAAGATCAAGAGCAAGAATGGTGAAAAGTCTAGTTTGCAAGGTTTCAGTAATGAACTGCTGACAACATTCTGGAAGGGTCATCTTAGAAGGGCCCCAGGAGAAATGCCACGTGGAGAGAGACTTCTGCTTCAAAACCTTTGTCATCTACTAGTACTGAAGCTCCGTCTCCCCTGCCACCTCCCAGAGCTCACTGGGCCGTATCTGTGGGCCTCGGTTCAGAGCGAGGCCTGTAGTTCTGTGCACCTGGCATGGGCACGTCCTCCCACTGTTGGTCTGTGCACTTTAGTCCAGCTCTGCCACAACTAGGGGGACCCCTCTCCCAACCACTCTGAAAGTGCTGCCCGCTCCGCAGTTGCACTCGGCCCGAAACTGTCTTCAGTTCCCCGATGCCCCAGATTCTCTCTTCTGGGCCTTTGCACAGGCTGGCCCTCTTCCTCGAATGCTCTCCCCGACACCCTCTTCCATCCGGCAACCCCTACTCTCCTGTGCCTGGAGTCTAGTTAGATGTCCCCTCCTCCAGGAAGCCTTCCCTGAGTGCCCAGGACTGGCTGGTGCCCTTCTTCAGTGCTCCTCCAAGGCACCCTGGCATCGGGGCACGGGCTGACCCAGTACCCAGCTCAGTGCATGCCTTGGTGGCCCGGCATCCACCCTTCTGGCCGGGTTTCGGGCACGCGCTCATGTCCCTCTCCAGGCTGAGCCACGGGGGTGGGAGTCAATGCCCAGCCTGCTGGACCCCTGCACTCAGAGTCCAGCCTCGTCTCCTCTCAAGCTGACAGGCTCACTCGTCTTACCATTCCGTGCAGACCTCCAAAAGCTCGCGGCAGCTCTGTCCGCGCCACGCTGCCTGGCACCGCACCCTTGGCGGCAGCCTTCGGTCCTGAGGCCGAAGGACCCCAGCAGGCCCCTGCGTCTACACGACTGAGCTTGTTGAGGCTGAGTCCGCCCTGCCCTTTCTCTTCCTCTCTGAGGATCTTCTATCTTTCTGAAGGCTCTTCAGCCAGGGCCACGGCAGCAATCTGACCTGGGCCAAGTCCTGCTGCGTCAGAGGGGGGAGTCCCAGGGACCCTGTCTCCTCCCCGATACCCAGGGTAGGCTCTAACCGCTGGTGCCCCCACGAGGCTGCTGGAGAAGCCCATCCCTGTAAGCACCCACTCCCCCACCCCGACCTGTCCCAGGGCGAAGGCACTGACTCACAAGGGAGGTTGGTGTGGAGGAGGTGCTGCTAGGCTCCAGGTCAAACACGGTCTCCATCTCCTCCTCGGGCTGCGGCGGTGGGCGAGACAGGGAGGGTCACTGAATGCACCACCCGCTGCCCTCCCCATATCCAGAGAAACCTGGACCCTAACCTCAGGCTTAAGGGGCCTCCTGCTCCCCTTCAACTCAACTCATCTTCTGTTTTTCCAGACCTGCAGCCCAGCTGGCTGGCCTGAACTCTTGGGGGACAGAGTGAGGACCGGGATGCTGGGGAGACCCTTCTGGAAGGCTTCATCCTCTAGGACCACGATGGGAGCTGTGGAAAGCTGTGGTTCAAAGGTAAGCCTGCTGCTTTGACTCCAGGAGAAGCCCTGACTTCAACAATACTCTCTTCCCTGCCAGAATTTCCCTTTTTTCTGTGTGATGAGATGAAGGTCTAAGTCCCCTGTCACCTTCTGTCTCTAGAGTGGACACTTGAGCAACCAGATCCCATGACATCATTGAACTGGGAAGAGCCAGAGATGTTGTCTGCCCAGGTCCTTCGCTAGCATGGACTCAGGCCAGGGGATGGAGGAGGGCCCAGGGAGAAAGGGGAGTAAGCGCCTATGCCAGGGCCCCAGAGATGGGACCACTGGAAGCAAGAAGATCCTCTTCTCAGAGGCTCCCTTCTCTGGCTCAGTAGGATGCTAGAACTTGAAATCAACTTTCTTATTTAAATTCATTTGAAAAGGAAACAATTCACTATTATAAACAGAAATCCTGTGTCAGCTGCTATAAGCAAGGTTAACTAGAAAAATGAACGTGTAACCATGAAAAATAGAAAATGTTTCGGTCCACTGGAAATCATTCCAGTATGCTTCTAAAGTCACCCCACTTTAGGAAGTGCTGATCTAGAGCACATAGTTCTGTTGGCATGGATGAGTTCCCTTCTCTAATAACTGGACGGACCCCAAGACCCTAATGCTGGGAAAGACTGAGGGCAGGGGGAGAAGGGGGCAACAGAAGATGAGATGGTTGGATGGCATCACTGAATCAATGAACAGGAGTTTGAGCAAGCTCCAGGAGATATGAAGGAGAGAAAGCCTAGTGTACTGCAGTCCACGGGGTCGCAAAGAGTCGGACACGACTTAGCGACTAAACAACAGTGCTGGCAAACAGTCAAAGGAGTCATGGGGCCCAGAGAACTGGGCCTCCCCTCCAGACAAGGTCAGTACCCCGAGACTCTTCAAAGTGAGATAACTGTCCCCCTTCCCCAGGGTATCATCCTTATTACCCCCTTTTTTACTCCTTCACTCCATCCTTTCTCTCAACCCTCCATCCCTTGGAATGGTCCCAGCAGCTCTGTGGCTGGACAGGCTCACATCGTAGGAGGGATGGGCCAGCAGCCTGTGGTTTGGAGGAGACGTCAGAGGAGGGAAGAGGAGAGGACAACTGTCTTCCGCCCTGGAAGGCGTGATTCTGGAGCCAGTGCGAGGACGCACACAGTACGCACACCCAGCACTGTCTGCCCATCCCACCGTCAGAGAGAGAAGCAAGAGCCTCTCATCACTCTGATGCTGTGGGTGCTCCAACCAGGAGGGGTCCTCGAGCTGTGTGCGCCCTGGGGAGAACTCGCGGAGGAAAGGCAGGCTGGCAACTCACCTCATAGTTAGTCGCTTTCGACACCTTCCCCATGAAGGTGGCAATGCAGGCCATTATTATGGAAACAATAAGGGTGGAGAGGGAGAAGATGGTGATGGCATGCTGGGACCCTGCAAGGAGAAGGAGAGGCATGGGCTTGGCGCCTGAGGACCAGAGCTGAGCACAGGGCGCTGGCAGAAATGCTGGCCTGGTTGACAGATGCCTGGGGCCCCAGCCCGGCACCTGCAGAGGAGTTTGGAGTCCGGGGTGCAGGTGTCTCTGCCCAGCTCTCCCCTTTAACACATGATCAACGAGCCCCATGCAGGAACATCATCCCTCTGTGCTACCTGACCAGTTTAGAATTTGGCATCTGGCAGATTCCACGAAAAAAAAATTCATTGACTTAAATAGCCACTTAGGTGCCCATTAAATGTCCACCTAGATGTCAGCTACCTTCCATTCATGGTCCCTGGGAAGTATCTGAGTCATTTATGTCACTCCCTCAGGTCACTCATTTATGTCCCTGTCCCCAAATGCAGTGACTGACCCACACCTTTCCTTGTAAGCCCTCCCCCCTTTTTTTAAAAAAATTCTTTTAACTTTTTATATTGGAGTGGACTTCCCTGTAGCTTAAATGGTAAAAAGTCTGCCTACAATGCAGGAGACCCAGGTTCGATCCCTGGATCAGGAAGATCCTCTGGAGAATGAAATGACAACCCACTCCAATATACTTGCCTGGAGAATCCCATGGACAGAGGAGCCTGATGGGCTACAGTCTGTGGGGTCACAATCAGTCAGACACGACTGAGCAACTAACACGACTACTACTACAGTTGATTAATAATGTGGTGTTAGTTTCAGGTGTACAGCAAAGGGATTCAGTTATTCATATCCAGGTATCTATTCTTTTTCAAATACTTTTCCCCATGTAAGTTATTGGGAGAAGGCAATGGCACCCCACTCCAGTACTCGTGCCTGGGAAACCCCATGGATGGAGGAGCCTGGTAGGCTACAGCCCATGGGGTCGCGAAGAGTCAGACACGACTAAGCGACTTCACTTTCATTATTACTTTCATGCACTGGAGAAGGAAATGGCAACCCACTCCAATATTCTTGCCTGGAGAATCCTAGGGACGAAGGAGCCTGGTGGGCTGCCGTCTATGGGGTCGCACAGAGTCGGACACGACTAAAGCGACTTAGCAGCAGCAGCAGCAGCAGCATATAAGTTATTACAGAATATTGAGCAGAGTTCCCTGTGCTATGCAGTAGGTTGAGGTTGGTTATCTGTTTTAAAAATAGCAGTGTGTACATATCCATTCCGAGCTCCCACTGTGTCCCTCCCCGTTCTTCCCCCCTGTAAATGTAAGTTCGTTCTCTAAATCTGTGAATCTGATTCTGTTTTGTAGATAAGTTCCTTTGCATCATTTTCTGCATATAAGCAGTATCATATGAAATTTGTCTCTGTCTGACTCTCATAAGCCCTTTTGCAGTAAGCATACTCTATTACATGTACTAATAGAACGGAAAAGCAATTCAGAATTTAAAAGTCCCTTTCTTTTGGGGATGTTTGGTAACTTTTTCATGGCAGCAGTTTTCTAACTACATGAATATTAAAAATCAGTCTTTACAGTCAGAAGTTATTGCAAAATGATGTTTATCATTGTGTTTTTATAAAAGCAAAAAATGTTAAACAACTTCAATATCCCAACAATGGTGAACTGACTAAAACTTGCAGAAATTAATGCAGCCATTAAAAGACATGTGCTCAAACAGTATTTTCATAATGCAAGGAACTGCTCGGAACATAATGTCCAGTGAAGACACTCAGGATATAAGTCTGACTAGAATAAAATGGATCCACAGGTTTGTAAAGTCAATCAGTAAACCCCCTCCTACTTAGCCCTGTCCTCTAAAACATATGCACAGAGTGAGGTCTGGGAGCAGCAGACAGGAGGCTGCAGGTGAGATATCAGTCATTCTATAGTCACTCTAACCTTTCCATTTTTTTCCTATTTTTGATAATAAATATGTAGTCTTTTATACCTAGAAGGAAAGTCTTATTAAAAAATGAAGTCTGCCAGGGGCTTCCCAGATGGCTTGGGGTAAAGAATCTGCCTGCCAATGCAGGAGATACAGGAGATGAGAGTTCGATCCCTGGCAAGATACCCTCGAGTAAAAAATGGCAACCCACTGTCAATACTAAAGGAAATCAGTCTTGAATATTCATTGGAAGGACTGATGCTGAAGCTGAAACTCTAATACTTAGGCCACCTAATACGAAGAACTGACTCATTGGAAAAGACCCTGATGCTGGGAAAGATTGAGGGCAGGAGGAGAAGGGGATGACAGAGGATGAGATGGTTAGATGGCATCACTGACTCAATGGACATAAGTCTGAGTAAACTCCAGGGAGTCGGTGATGGACAGGGAGGCCTGGCGTGCTGCAGTCCATGGGGTTGCAAAGAGTTGGACACAACTGAGCGACTGAACTGAACTGACTGGTGATAGATACTATAATATTTTATTTCCTGCCAGCCTTGAGTTAGAATGAAGGAATAGGATGTATTTTGTTGCTGTTGTCTTTTCCCTGAAAATTGCAAACCGAAATGTATATGGTTTGGACCACACTGGTGCTACCCTTAACTTCCAAGGTCAGCCGGGACTCTAACACGAGCCCACTGGGCCTACAGAAGGCGCTGAGCGTGGCTGTGCTCCACGAGGAGCACCTTGCTCCTCCCGGGGCTTGGTCTGCTCCGACAAGAGTCGTCGGTGAGGGGCGACAAAGCGGTGGGGGACAGGCAGAGGAAGGGTGGCTGGGAGGGCGCGGCACGTACCTAAGCGAAGGACGGAAAAGAAGAGCATCCAAACCAGCCCCAGGAGCGGGGCGAAGACGGCCTGGTGGACGGCGGCCATGTGGATCTGCTCGTTGAGTTTGGTGGGTGCGTACGAGTAGTACATGTTATAGCGATCCGTGACGTGCTTCATGCACAGGTAGAGCAGCCCTGGGGGCCGGCAGACGGAGGCAAGCTCAGAGGCCATCCCAAGAACCTCCCCCACCTGGCCCCAAGACGCCAGACACAGGTCGGCCAGAGTGGCAAGGGGGCCAAGGACAGGCTGTGGGAGCCCCGAGGGGCCGATCTCTGGTGCCCGGCTGCTTCCCTTGAGTCCCAGAATCTATTCTGTCATTTTGGTAAGTGGTCATTCCCTCCACAAGCATCCTCTGTAAACAGCCACCCAACACCCGCCCCCCTGACCTTCTGATCAGCTGGCGCCAGGTCTGCTCCTGAGCCAGGAGGGAGCCAGATGCTCTGGGGCTCCCAGTTGCAATGGGGGGTGCAGCTCCCCCCGGGTGGGCCTCAGGGACGACTCACCAAAAGGAGCAATGATGGGGCAGGTGATGCTGTATGCCATCACCACGCTGAAGACATTCATCATCCACGCATACTCGCGCCCATACTGGAAGTCCATGGCCTGGTTCTGGGGCAGAAGGCAGGGTCCACTTGGCTTGGCTGCTTCTGCGGCTCCTCGACTGGCAAGGCAGCCTCCCCTCCGAGGCTGGTGTCAGACGAGCACCTCACCCCTTCCGCCCACCAGGCCTCCCAACCTCAGGTCACTCTGCGCTTCTAATAGGGACCCCCCCACTCCAATATCCGCCCAAGGGAAGCTCCAAGGGCCTGGCCCTCACCATTCGGATGTGCACTCTCTCTGGCTCCGACCTGGAGAAGACGAGGCGGATGGTGTACAAGAAGAGTGACCCCAGGCGCATCAGCTCCATGCCTGTGCCAATAAAGGCTGCCGTGATGACGTAGTTGACAAAGAAGGCGCCATTGTCTGGCAGGAACACACACCTGGGTGTGGAGGAGGGTGGGAGATGGCCACAGAAGCCGGAGAAGGGGGAGAGGGCAGAGATGTTGGGAGCAAAGAAGAGAGAGAGGAAGAGAATTGAAGGGATGGGCAGGGGGTGGAGGTAGAGATGGGGAGAAGAGCTTTCAAATACAGTCATCCCTTGGTATCTGCAGGTGGTTGGTTCCAGGAGCCCCTGCGGATATCAAAATCCAGGGATGCTCAAGTCCCTTATATGAAAATGTCAATAATATTGCAGATAACCTATGCCCATCCTCCTGTGTACTCTGTCTCTAGATTATCTGTAATACCTAACACAATGTAATAAGCTGTACATACAACTAAACGCTATGGAAGTAGTTGCCTGCACACGGCACATTCAAGTTTCGCTTTTGGAAACTTCCTAGAATTTTTTCCCCTGAATATTTTGATCTGTTGTAGGTCAAATCTGAAGGTGTGGGATCCGTGGATATGGAAGGCCGACTGTATACATGCATTTCCAGCCCAATGTAACTTAAACCAAGGGCCCTTTTGAGCAAGGATAGGGGTGGTGTACAGCAAGTGTGGATGGGTTAGGAGACCATGTACTGGCTTGATCTACAGAAGGGCTGTTAAAGAAAAAAAAATAAAGAAGTGCTGTTTGACTGAATCCACAGATCCTGGAGAGTTCATAGGTAGACTTTTGGGGGACTGTGACCTTGAATAGGGAAAAGACTGCATCTTCTTTTTCTGCAGTTTAGCACTTCCTTCCATTAAGAGCGTGGGCAACAAATCACAGGCATGTCAGCCATGACTGAGTCTGTCACCAGTTGAAGTGAGGTATTTTCATATCGTGTTGTATTTATTGCTGAGCTCGCACAATACCATTTGTGCTCATCATCGCTTCAAAACGACGCTAGTTTTTAAGCCACTAAATTAGACATGTTAAATTCACATGATTGAGATTTTCCTGTCTGCACACGTGTAGCTAGCTGGCCAACTTCAACTAAGAGCCATTCAGCCACCTGAATAGACTGTCACACCGCCTGCTCTCACACTGGTGACCCAAGCATCTCTGGTGCTTTCCAGTGTCCTCATCTGTCCAGTTCTGACAACTCCCTCAAGAAGAAAAATCTGTGAGCCCCTGCATATATTTCAGAACTCCTTCAAAAGCTCTTCTTTCTTGAGGGCATCAAAATTGAGTCATGAACTCACAATTCTTTTCTTTCTCATATATTTACAAACTGTATTAAAAATAATGACCTAGCCAAAGATGAACTCACTCATCTTGGGAAAAACTAAGCTTATTACAATTTCAGTTTAATCGTAGAAAGCCTGGAGAATTCTGGTTCTTGCCCTATAAAGCAAGCTATGAAAGCTTGCATGGTATTGGCAACAGCACATCTTTGAAAAATTGGGACTTTCAACATTTTAACCCTAAAAACAAAACAAAATCAAACAAAAAGAGAAACTGGCTGGATGTCCAACAAGACCTGCGTGTTGCCTTGTCAGAAATCCACTCCTCTGTTCCAGTTGAATACTCTTCTTTTAGCTAAGTAACATCAATTTTCACATGGATGGCTTTAAAACAATAAAATGTAACTTTGCTTGCTTCCATTTAGAATGCATTGACCTATTATTAAATGTGTTAACAGAGATTGTATCATACATTTGAATTCTAAAATATTTTCGGTAACTATATTTTGACATAACTGGTTTTCATTATAGCCCAAGTGTTTTGTACATTTAAAGACCTCTGGCTTCCTGGGTGGCTCAGTGGTAAAGAATCTGCCTGCCAATTCAAGAGACATGGGTTCAGTCCCTGGTCCGGGGAGATCCCATGTGGCCCAGAGCGACTAGGCCATGCATCTTAACAGCTGAGCCTGTACTCTAGAGCTGGGGAACCGCAACTTCTGAGCCCACTTCCCACAACTACTGACACCCGCATCCTAGAGCCAGTGCTCCTCAACAAGAGAAACCACCGCGATGAGAAGCCCACGCTGCAACAAAGGGCAGCCCTCTTCTCTCAGACTGGAGAAAAGCCCGGGCAGCAATGAGGACCCAGCACAGCCAAAAACAAGTAATTCTTTTATAAAAGAAATCTAATCAGAATCAACCCAACACTGTACAGCAATTATCTTCCAATTAAAAAAATATATATATAAGAAATCTACTCAGAGTATATATAAAACTGGCAAAATCTGAACACGCTCTGTGGATTGTGTATCACTTTCCTGGTTTTGATACTGTACCTTAGTTATGCAAGATGTGACCAATGGGGGAAACTGGATGAAGGGTATATAGGACTTTTTTTTTTTTTTTGGCAATTTCGTTTGAATCTACAATTATTTGAAAAACTTCATTCAGAGGAGGAGTCCCTGGGCTTTGCCCTCAAAGGGGTTCGTGGCACAGCAAACGTTAAGAGGCTGCCTAGTGAGAGTGTTTGCACGCATTCTCTACCTATATGAGCAGATAAAGGTTACGCACATCCAGCTGGTATGAACCCACAAAAGCCCTGGTGAACACCGGGAGTACACCTGAAACATGCACTCTAGTACTCACTGGAACCTGATGGACGCCTGCTCCAGATAGTAGATGTCAAAGAGCCAGTGGAAAAAGACGTCCAAACTAGAAGCAAGAATAAAGCAGACCCTCCAGTCAGTGAACTGATGGACTAAGGCCTGAGGTTCAGTTTCTCTTGGGCTGGCTTCCCTTCTTCCAACCTCCCTTGCCTACTCCCCAAAGACTCTCACACCTTAATATTCCAGCTGGCCAATCCATACTGCCTCTCTTCTTAATGCTGGGCCACTCTGCCCCTACTCTTTGACCTTTCCACTCAAGGCCTCCCCTCTAGCAAACCTTTGCCAGCCATTTCTCCCACAGCGCTCTCTCCCTCTTCTGAATTTCTACTGCACATTTTCCCCACCTTGGGCTGCCAGTCAGCTGGTAGGTATGGCTTGTCTCCCCAGCTGGATGATAAGCACTTTGAGGGCAGAGTTCATGACTGACAGGTTAGAGTTCACATGATACCTGGCTCATGCTAGGCTCATGACAGGCACTGGACTGTCATTTGAGGAATGGACAGGTGGGCCTACAGTATCTGAAGGAGGAGGTTCCGACTCTAGGGTGAGCCTGGCTGAGAGAGGAGAGATAATTGGAGGTGAGGTACCTGGTCAGTCCCATAGAGGGCAGGATGACCACCATGAACACCAGAAAGATATAGCACTTGTGCACTATGATCAGATTCTGACTTGATCTAGAAGGAAACAAACAGAGACATGATAAGAACCAAACGACTAACTGCAGAATGAAGAGAGGGAGAGAGAGGCGGCTACCTGGGCTAGAAAACGGTTTCATAGCGTGTACCAATGCCATCTCCACAGAACACTGAGAGCCGTGCTGTGTCTGGGAGCAGCAGGAGAGAACGGCATGATCAACTAGTGATGTATGCCTTGGGCAGAGGAAAGGGAAGGGGAGGCTCACACATACCATACATTTGACGCCCCTGTTGCAGAGACATCACTAACAATACTCAGAATCCTTGCAGCGTTTCAATAAGCAACATGAACCTTGTCCATAGGAAAGCCCAGGAAGGATTTCTGTTAAGAGAAACCCCCTGGCTTACTGCCTGATAGGATGATAGAAACTTTGAGGGCAGGAAATAACTTTTGAGACCCATGCAGCCTTCAGTCTAGAGCAGGTCCATTTTGCCCCAAGATATAGTAAATACTTCCTAACTAATTAGCTCCTACCACAGAACTATTAGGGCTAATAAACAGGTAGGGGCTCTTTGATTGTTTAAAATATGGCACCGTATGGGCTACATGGGTCTTCAGTCAGATTGAGGGCGTGGGCTCCTCTGCAATGACCGTAGCAGCCCTTCTGGCATTTTTCAGACAAGTCCTGCTCTCTCGCTCCCATCCTCCACCCTTTCCCTGGCATTTCTGGCACTGGCCATTTCTGCCCACAGCTCCAGGCCCTCAGTGCATGGCTGGAGGATGAGGGAGCAGCCTGAGGAGGGCTTGGTTTCAGGTGTCTCAGCATCCCTGAGACAAACCAGTCCCCTCTTTCTAAAGACAAAAGCATCTGTTACTTTTTTGGGATGGTTTTGGGCATCAAAGCATCCCGCATCAATTCCATTCCCCAGGTGAGACAGGAAGCTGGAGCACTGGGCTGATGGGGACGGGGGAGTGGGGGAAAAAGCTGGTGCTAAGCGCAGGATGAGAGGGGAGGCACCCAGCTCACCTGGTCCAGTGGGCTTCAAGGAAGGCGGAGAGGTAGACGATCAGAGGCAGTATCACCGTAAAGGCCCAGAGCAACACGGAGGGGAAGAACTGGGTCACGATGGGGCTCTATACAGGTGGATGGGGGGGGTGCAGAGAGACATCATTGCAAGAAGCCCCCTCCCCCCACAGGCCTCCCCTGCCTTCTCCCACACCTCTGGCCACTTCTCCAGCTCAGTCCCAGAGCAGGCCTTGTGTCCCCGAGGCTGCACAGTGGGCTGGGGCCTTTCTCACTCGGAATCTGCCTGGCTGGGGCAGCCAGAGGCTGACACCTCAAGGTCAAGGGGCATTCCCAACAGGTGCAGGCTTCCTATGCTGAGGTCACCGGAGTGATGGCCTGGGCTGACCCCACTGACTTGGTTCCAAGGCCACAGCCACCTGCTGTCACTCCAGGAGGAGACGCTCAGACTTTAGGGAGGAGACACTGCTTTTACCGCGATGTTGTGTGAGACATGGTGGAAAAGGGGAGGGTGTGGTGCGAGAATCCCCAGGCAGAGCTGTGTTGTTCTGGCCTGGGGCCTGTTGTGAAGCTGACAGAGGAAGGGGGCAAAGGGAAGCAGGAGCACAAGGGCTTGGCTTGACTGTGTGCATGTGTGTGCATCTGTGTGCGTGCATATGTGTGCTGCGTGTGCACGTGTGTGCTCGTGCCTGCGTGTGTTTTGCTGGAACAGGCATGGGGATAACATGAAAGAAGGGGCCTTCTAGGATCACTGCAAATGTGCATGTGTGCGTGTGCGTGCATGTGTGTGCATGTGTGCTGCGTGTACACGTGTGTGTGCCTGTGTGTGTTTTGCTGGAACAGGCATGGGGAAAACATGAAAGAAAGGGCCTTCGAGGATCACTGCAAGAGCCTTGAGGCTACAGAACTTGGATATGGGCATGTCCAGCTCCTCGGAACTCCTCTGTGCATATGGCAGGGACAGCTCCTGTGGACCAAGCATGCTCAGCTTGGGTCTGTGTGTCCGGAAGTGAGGCAAGTGGAACCAGACCCAGAGGGCCTGCTCCTCTCGAAGGGCTCCCTTAGAACTAACCTCCGTCTTCCCCACCCTCACCTTATCTTCACACGAAGGACGTCAGGTCTAGAGAACGTGGGTGAATGGGGCTATCACGCTTGCCACACCCTCTGCTGCTCTTTTGTACCTCTAGCTTGACCCAATCTAAAGAAGCCCTCCAAGCCCATCCCCTCAAATTCACCCCAGAACTTGCCTAAGTCTCCCCCAACCTTTAGCCCCAGTCCCTAAGACGGGCGATGGCCCACATGCATTCTCTTTACATCCTCTTTACGCCACTGCCAGGGCCACAACTGCCTGCGCTCTGGAGTCATGTCCCAGTGGGCCCCCCCATCCCATCCTCGCCCGAGCTCTTCCTTTGTCTCCCGGGGGGCTCCCATGCCTGGCCTGAGCGGAGGAAGCACCTGCAAATTCTCGATAGGGCGGGTGACGTTGTACATGTCGATGGTGTTGATGATGATGGCAGGCGTGGTGAGGAAGAAGAAGAGGAAGAAGAGGAAGGTGTTGATTGCGATAAAGCGGGCCCACCAATAGAAGCGGCGGACGGACAGGTGTTTCCTGGGTGGGATGGAGGAGGGAGACGCACTTAGGACCTCGGCCCTCAGACACAGCCACGCTGCTTTCTGCGTGCCAGCTGTGGACCAGGTTGCCCTGGCCTAGTTCTACCCTGTGGGCCCTAGGCCTTCTCCTGTCGCGCCACTTGTAAAGGCTCTGAATACATCCCACAGGTGAGCCAGAAGAATGATCTGAATTCTTTCTGCAGGAAAAAAACCTTTTCCCCAAAGGTTGGGTGCCTTCTGTGCTTGTGGTGGGGTGGGCGTGGGGGCAGGTGGAGGCTGTGATGCCCAGGAGAGACACAGCCCAGCAGGGGCTGTGTGTGAAGGAGGAGGAAGGGCCCTGATTCTTTTCCCCATCCTACGGCCTTCTTCCGTCCCAAAGGAGCTCAAGAGAGAAGAGACAGAGGGGGCTTACCAAATAATGTCTTTGGGGTGTGGGGCAAGGACTACCCTCCAGTGGTAGGATTTGATGATGGTGGTCACCGAGGACTGTTTGGGGGACATCCCACAGTGGATGAACTTGTAATCCTGCAGAATGCTGTGGAGATGGGGGAGGAGACAGAGGTTGGGGGGTGAGGAATTCTTGGAAACTTGGATATGTCTCTCCTGACCTTACAGGTGGGCAGTTCCTGAGGCCTGGTCACTGGAGGAAAGGGCGTTAGAGGGGGGGACTGCCCAGGAGAAGAGGGGACCGCGTGGTTCTCAGTCATGTCTTGTCCCCCTAACGATAGCGACGGCACAAAGACATGCTCTTTCTGTGAGGCTGACAGGGGAGGTACTCATTTAGCCTCCTCTTAGTATCAACAGCTACCGACCGTTGAGTTCCACCCAGTGCCTGACACTGTGCTAATTGGTGAGTCACATCTTTTTAATTGCATAGATTATTGAAGACACAACCAAAGAGGGTTAGGTGCTGACACTGGAGCCCCATTGTGGGCTTCCTAACTCACATCTGCTGTAATTAAACCTTACATCCTCTCTACTGAGTGATGGTTCTCAGAAAGATATGGTCTCACGCATATGTCTCACACACACTAAATAGAACACATATTCCTTCTCAGCCTTCCAGGAGGTGGACAGGGAAGATGTAAGTAACCAAATTTGATGAGTAGGAAACTTGAGGGTGTAACTAACTTGCAAAATTGCACGTGATCTTTTGCCCTGAATTCTAGCCTGTGCCACTGATCCTTTGCAGGGTCAGGGCGGGTGAGAACAAAGCCTTGTGAAGGATCAGGCTCCCTCAGGGACAGGATGGCTCCGTCGTCCTCAAAAGACTGATTCTGAGGCTCCGATGTATTTGACCCAGGCCTAAGATTCCTTCCAGAACATTCCAGTGCAGACCTCATCCATTCCTTATCAAGATGGGGCTGCCAGAGGCTGGGGCAGAGGAGGGAGGAGCCTGCAAAGCTATGAAATAGAGAAGGCTTGCAGAGGAGATGAGAGCAGGAATGGCAGCTGGGTCTTCTCTATCCTGACTTTGTCACTCCTGGTGAGGGAAAGGGTGACGGGAAGGGTGACGTAGGGGTAAGGGGTAATGGGGGGGGGGGGTATCATTCTTGTCAAGGCCTGGAAGAGGAACCAAGAGGTGAACGGCTACGCTGACCACTTCTGGGCTGAAGCAAGGACGTGTTGGGGTGGGGCGCCCAGGGCCTGGGCGTGTCTGGAGGCAAGCTGGGCCTGGCAGCTGGGGGAAGACGCACGCGGCCATGCTCTGGAAAGCAAGATGGCGGCTGCGATGCCTGTGAGGAACAGGGCGGGGCCGAGGGGAGGAGGGCAGAGAATGGCACGCCGGAGGGAGGCGCTCTCCCTTCCTCCCCTTGGCTGGAATGGGGGTGGAAAAGGATGGTTTCGGAGAAGCAGAGGCCCGCTCCTGGGGCCTGGCTGGGCGCTGCCAGCAGCTCCCCGCCCCTGCCAGCCCCCCACACCCCGGCACTCACTGCTTCGTCATCCTGGAGTCCTGGAAGGTGACGAAGATCAGGTCCAGACGGTTCAGCCGCGCGCGGTTGAGCTCAGCGTTGAACTCATCAGTCAGCTGCTCCTCCAGCTCGCTGTAGTACTGTTCTGCGTCCACCTAGGGGGTAAGACGCGGCCCTCAGAGCTGGAGCGGCCAGGGCTCCAGGAAGGCCGCCTCTCTCCATTCGGGCGCAGGCAGGGGGTGGGAGGTGGGGGTTCTTGCTTCCCTCCCCAGCTCCCTGGGAAGCCTGGCAAAAAAGCTCAGGACCCCAGGTGGGCTCCCAGGTCCCAGCTCTCGAGGAGGAAGAGACAGTGACTCTGAAACAAGCTCCCTGCTCTTAGATCTGGGGAAAGGGAGGCTTCCCCAGGGGTGAGGGGGGGCCTTTGGCCTTGGGGTGGACTTCGGAGGAGCAACAGAATGTGCCTGCAGCCTTTTCAGGCGAGGGAATCATCCTTTTTTTCTGAACTGGCTAGATGAGTTCAGTCCTGCCAAGGCCACCTTCTAGCCACACGGGTGGGGTGATAAGATGGAGCCCATGGCTTTCAAATGTTCTGGTGCCATCTCTGTGAATGTCCGAGGCCAGGCAGCCACTGCAGCCTGCTGTGTCCTTGCTGGTCCTCCCCCCCCCAAGCCCAGAAGAGATCAAGAAACAGCCCCGTCCTGGATCACTCTGGGGAGCCCTCCGAGAAAGGCTCCTCTGCCTTCTCAATAGGGAGACAGGACATGCTGGAAAGGAGAACGCGAGCCAGGGGCCGCTCTGAATGGGCTCGGCGGCCCAAGGATGCAGGCCCGGGGTACTGCCCGGGGCCGTGGATAGAGCCTAGAGTCCCAATGCTCCAGCCCCTGTGCCGCGTCCCCTGATGCCTGCGCCAGTTACCTCTTTGAAGCAAGCCCAGCACCTGCAGAAGCACAGCCGGGAGCAGGGGTGGACCTTGATCATCACCTTCCCCTTTTTCTTGGCCTTGGCAGTGTAGTAGAGCCGGCCCCGCATCGCGTGGCGCCTGCCAGCCAACAGGCGACAAAATGAAGGGTCTCGCGGTCGGAGGCCACCAGAGCCACAACCTCCCCTTCCCTCCCCGCTCCAGATCCAGGCAGGTCCTGCCACAGCCTCACCTCTGATCGTCCAAGTCAATCAGGGTCCTGACATCATAGCAGAAGTGGACTCTGGTAACTACGCACCCTGGGTAGGCCTCGCTGAAGCCAGGAACAAAGATGTTGAGCCAGCCTGTGGGGCTGGGGATTTCCCCTTTCCCCTAGAGCTACAGCCCACAGGGTTAAGGGGCACAGCTACCAGGGGTTCCCGGTGCTTGGGTAGTAGAATCCACCCCCTGGCTCCTAAGCCTGGACATCGGGGTTGGTGCCTGTTAATGTGAGATTTGCCACATCCTTCCCAGATGACACAGAACAGGGCCAGGGAGCAGAGCTGGACATTGCTGCTCACGGACAGATGATTAGCTTCTAGGGTTTGGAACTGAGGTCACAGAAGGGGCCTCAAGATGACCTGCTCTGGATAACTGCAGCTTGGGCACCATGGCTGGAGGTACAGGGGAAGGAAAACTAGCATTTCCACCCCCCACCCCACCCCCGCCTCACAACCATGCCATGCAGGAAATCCCTGCTCTGGCCCCAGCCGGGGCCTCCCCAATCCTGAAAGGCTGAGCTGAGTCTGGGGTGAGCCACAGCCCCCTCCACCCTCCTGTGTCAACTCACTACCCACACGAGGACCAGGAGGATGGACAGGGTTGATCCCTGTTAATGAGAGATTTGCCACATCCTTCCCAGACGACACAGAACAGGGCCAGGGAGCAGAGCTGGACATTGCTGCTCACGGACAGATAATTAGCTTCTAGGGTTTGGAACTCAGGTCACAGCAGGGGCCACAAGATAAGATGATCTGCTTTAGACTGGGCACCACGGCTCGAGGGTGACCGGGAGGAGGCAATCCATGCCTCATCCCACCCCGCCCCACTTACTGAAAATGCTTAATGATGATCTCTGGGTCTTGGATGTCCGTGGGGACATAGGTGATCATTAGTGTCCTGGTGACCTAGGTGGGGAAGGTCAGTGGAGAAAGAAGACTGCTCGCACGGGAGTCCTGGGTCTTCCGGTGGCCCACAACCACCTGGTGCAGGTCGTCTACTCACATCAGGCTGCCTCCTTGCTGGGTAACCCTTGCTGGGTGCCAGCTTCCCCACCCAGCCCACGTCCCTGAGGTCAGCAGGCAGGCAAGCTACACCTCTGTGAATCCCTGTGCTCCCCCAGGAGACCCCTTGCCATGGATGGCTGTAGTCCAGGGAGGAAGAGTCAGAGCCTGCAGGGAAAGGTGGAGCACTGGGTGAGGACCAGAGCTCCATGACCTGCAAGGGCAGCTCATGCTGTCTTGCTGACCTCCGGTCTCCACATGACCCCCACACCTCAAGGGGACATCCCTATCATCAGACCGGGGATGGGGAGTTGGAAGGTGAGCTGGACTGTGGGGAGGGAATGGGGAAGCCCCTCAAAGTTCACATGTTACTCTATGGTTGGACATGTCTTCCTGAGCCATCACCTCGTGGTGACCGTCTGTAAACTGTGCTGCTAGAGAGGGGAGTCTGGGCGGAAGCTTCTGGTGACAAGACAGAAAGCTGATGTGGCTGAGTCCAGATGGGCCAGGAGTGCCCAAGCCTCCTGGCAGGCTGAGCCACTCGGCGTTACCTTTCAGAGGTGTGTGCAGTTGCATTCTAGGGTGGGGTAAAGGGAATCAGCCCTTTAGGATGAAAGGCTTGAAGGAACCCATCTCTCTTTTATCTGCCATCTTCATTCCCGCTAGGAGACCCTACTTGCCTAGTGGTCTTTCCTGGGATCACCTCCCAAATAAGTGAACGGTACTCAAACCCTTGTCTCAGGTTCTGCTTGGGAGGTGGGACAGGAGAAATACAAACCAAGACAGTGAGGACACAGAGGCAGCCCATGCGTTTCTGACCTCAGGGAGATGCTGGAAAGGCCAGGAGTTGGACGCAAGAGTGGGCAAAGTAGTCAAAGTATCTACCCACTGGGGGCACTGGCCGCTGAAGATGGAGGTCACCCCCCCAACAGTTAAGCCTTCAGTTTTCCAGTGGTGGGGAGGTCCAGGGTCCTTGGAGAGGGTCCATGGCAGCAGGGGTGTAGCGGGAGGATGTACTTGGTGGCAACTGTTCACCAGGTGGTTTGGAAGGGTCTCAGTGGTTTCACAGCCCAGATGGATGTGCCAGGTGACAATTCCCAGGGATAAGCAGAGGAGGCCTCCCTGCTCAGGCGAGACTGCCCCCCAGAGATGTGTGGATGATGACAAGCTGAGATGCTTCTGAAGGCTGGGAGTTGGGTGGTTCGGCTGGTGGGGGGCGGGGAGGGGCTCTAGGTGAGAGGGCGTGGTCCTGGTAGTTCTTTTCACTTACTCACCCCGTAGCGTTTCCTGGGCACAAATCCTAAGCAGTGATGAGTCATGAAGAGGAGGTTGGTGATGAAGTATAAGAAAGCGAAGAAGCTGTGTAGCCACAGGAACTTACTCCTGCCAAGAATGAGACACGGGAGGCGTGAGACCCCACCCCCACTCACCTCCCCAGGGCCACCGTCTGGTGCCTCCAGACACTCAGGCACCTTGGAAGGGGATGGAGAAGGGGCTGTCCACTCCAACGAATGAAGGCTAATGTTGATCGAGTGTTCACTATATGCCAGACCCAAGGTGGGAGCAGATGCCCTGTGTACATTTTCTCACTAGACTCTTGGACTGTGTGAGCGTGTTGCTGTGAATGTCTTCGTTTTACTCATAGGCAAAAGGGAAACGAGGGCCAGAGTGACTGCCCGAGGCCACTCTTGGCCGTGGCGATCCCAGGAGGGGAGCCCAGAACTGCAGAAGCACTTACACTCTCATACCGTGTTGTGTTGCCCCCTGCCCAACCCCTCACCGCCCCCTGCCACTGCACAGCTGACCATGAGGCCAAGCAGAGCAGGCCTGCAGAAAGGAGGGCCTGCAGATTCGGCTCACCTCCCTGGGGCAGGAAGGAAGAATTTGGGTCCCAGGGCTCTGTGCTCACGTGAAGCTGTCCCAAGGCACCGGGCCAGGAGCTGCTCAGAAACGGGGCCCGCCTTATTTGGTGCAGTTTGAGGACAGAGAGGCTGCCTGGCTTCAAAATATCTCCTCATCACTGTCCCCCCCACCTCCTCCGCCTGGCATTTCACTTAACTTCCCCATCTGGCTAAATGCCGCTCTCCTCAGTTTTCTCAGCGAGGGCAAGGTGACATGGTCCCTGAGGGACTCTCCAGCTCTCTGGATTTAGGAAAGTTGAAGGGCCTCTTTGCCGCCCTATTAGACTTCACTTCTTGTTGGAAGTTGTGGGTGCCACGCTTACACCAGTGACTGGCCAGGGAGAAGCTGGTTAAGCTCTGCTCTGGCGCCGCCAGCACCTGGGGCAGAGTTGGCGAGAGGAAGCCCAGCCTTTCTGCCGCTTTTGGAGTTTGGTGGGGTTTGCAGGGGCGCAGGGTCAGAAGATGGGATGGGGTAAAGGGAGGTGGGGTTAGGAGTGCACAAGCCCACTCACACCTGCCGGAAAGGCTGCTTCCACTCTGTCAGGAAGCTGGCCACAAGCCCTGGGGGCCCTGTTGTCTCGGCCGGGACCAGCAGGGCCGTGTCTGGCTCCTACAGATTGCTCTGGCCACCAGAGGGGTTGGCTGACGTTAACGTCCACAGGCTCCTAAACCACGAGGGCTGGAGGGGCCTTAGAGCTCATGTCCAACAGCCTTTTCCCCCAGCACGGACGAGGGATGAAGCTCACAGGAGGAGGGCGCCCTGCCCCAGACCCAGGGCCAGCTAACGCCAGAGCCAGGGCAGGAACCCAGCTCCTCTGGTTCCTCAGTCTCACGGCTGCGGGCATCAGGTCTGTGCTTCACTCAGTTCCTTGAGGCCTGAGCTGAACTCTTTTTGTGGGCAGAGGAAGCAGTACCTTAAACCTCCACTTACTTCAGTGCTTCTGCTTATTGGGAGCTAGACATACCAAGCAAAGAGGACCACCTTGCTGAGACTTCAGGAGTGACTGGTTTAGCTAGTTCCATCCATTACAGAGATGGGGACATGGAGGCACCAAGAACACTTCCTCACAAAGAGAATGCAGTGTCTGGCATCCCACTTGGGACCTGGGTTCCCAAAGAAACCAGGCCTCTCTCATCAGCAAAGTGGAGCCCATGTTTTAGACTCACTGTCGGACCACCTCTCCCCACCAACATCCACCCCCCAACCCCCCGTCCCAGCCAGTAGAATGGGAGGTAAGAGGATCAGGTACCTACTCTGTGGAGACATTGACAATGGTGGTCCGGCCAAAGTGACTATCCCGGTCTGAAAGAGAAGAAAGTTGCCAACCTCAAGCCTGGCTCCTTGACTGGTTGGGCACCAGAACTTAGGGTTCCTGAGTGAATGCCTGGGGCCTAGAAACGCTTGCCTACATCCTGCGCTTCCTTTTAGTTCCCCAGAGCTTGTCACAGGAGATGCAAGAGACATGAGTTCGATCCCTGAGTCAGGAAGATCCCCTGGAGTAAGAAATGGCAACCTGCTCTAGTATTCTTGCCTGGAGAATCCCCATGGACAGAGGAGCCTGGCGGGCTACAGTCTGTAGGGTCACAAAGAGTCAGACAAGACTGAAGTGACTGAGCATGAGCGGCAGTGGCTAAGGAGAAACAGCTAGAAACCTGATCGATCAGGGTACACCTGGCTGCCGTCTGTACATTTACATACCACCTAGTTGTACAGCCCTCATTCAGCTCTGTCTCTGCACTCACTAGTGAAATACTGGCTGCAATTCACTGAGCACCCACTACAGGCAGTGTGCAAAGCATGTGACATGCATCGTCTCTCTACCCCTATGACCACTGAGGAAACCAAGGCTTGGGGACACTGTGTAAGACGAAATAACCTTCTGGGAAGCAGACGTGGGTAAACGGTGGGAAACCACGAGTTTTCAGTCTCTGAAGGCCAAGCCCTCACCCACCACACTACTGTGTCAAAATCTACCCTGTTAGAAGAAATGTCGATGGGCTCTGGATGAGAAATTCTGCCCCACGATGCTGCGTCCACCAGAGTGGGTACAGGGAGAGATCTGGTCCAGGGATCTTGGCAGTGGGTCACATGCCATAACAAGGCCTCCACGAACACCTGGCCAGGTACAGCGTGGGTCATGGATTACGGATAAACATTCGCTTTTAGACTGAATTACTACTATCTGCCTTCTCTGCGCCAGGCCCTGGGCCAAATTGGTACCCAGAGAGGTATCACCTCTGGTTTCCACATGAAGGAACCGGAAGCACGGGTTGCCTAAGGTCCCATAACTAATCCTGAGCAGTGAAACTAAAAGTTAGAGTTTGAGATGCCCAAGCCCCAAGCTCTGTCCCGCCAGCTGGGCTGCTTCTTAGGTCTAGCGGGCCGGGCCCAGGGTCCACGGAGCTCCGCCTACCCAGAACATCTCCAGTGTAGTTGATGGGCAAGATGATGCCCAAGGAGGGGATGCAGAGGATGAGCACAAAGACGATGAGGTGGTACTGGAACATGATGTAGATACGGGCATCGTCTCCACACCTGCTAATCAGATCTTCGTTCCTGGAGGAGACACAGAGACGGGGACACTGGTCAGGAGCCAGGGTGGCCACAACTCAAGTCAGGGGCAGAGGGAGCAAAGGGAGAGGAGATGACCGCCCCATGCCCACGTCTTCATCTTTAGAAACATCCCTCTTCTCAAAACTTGTTAACCCCAAAATGGATTTCACTGAATTTCACAGGCATATCAAAGAAAGAGGCTGCAGATAACGCACTTGGGAATCCAGAAGCACTCTTAAATCAGGCATTTATTTCCTCTTTTATTGCTTCTTCAAACATTCCTAGTGCCTGCCATGGTACAGGCACTGAACAAACCATTAGTGATAATAATATTCATCCTATTTTTCAAAACGTTGCTCCTTAAGTTAAAAAGGGATACTTAAAACCACAATGAGCTATCACTCCGTACTGCCAGACTGGTCAGCTTTGGAAAGTCGGTGAGGAAAGTGCTGGGAGGAGGTGCTGGTGAGGGTGTGGGGTGCTGGGAGCTCTCTCACACTCTTAGGTATTGACTCTGGCATGGCCACTCTGGATAGAAGTTGACATTATCTATAGAAATTGACTATATGTACACCCTATGGCCTAACAATTCCACTCCTAGATTTATAACCAACAGAAATACATGCACATGGGCATTAAGAGACAAGGATGAGAATCTCAGAGATGCATTATTTGTAACGGCCCCAAACTGGAAACAACCTAGATGTCTATCAAAGGTGGAATGGACAGAAGAATTGAAATATACACGCCGTAACCTATATACATCACATTATGTATATATGTAATTAAATACTATACAGAGATAAAAATGAATGACCACAGCTGAACTCCACAAATGTAATGTTGAGTGAAAGAGGACACAACAATACTTGCCATATCATCTCACATACAAAGTTCAAAAACAGGCAATACTGAGCTGAAGAGTTATAAGTCAGGATGCTGGTTCCCTCTGAAGAGCAGGGAGGTGCTAGGAGATTGGGAGGGTGCAGGAGGAGAGCTTCTGGGGTCTTGGAAATGCTCTAATTCTTTCTCAGGAGGAAGGTTGTGATAATTGAGCTGAACATTTATGTTTGGGGCATGTCTCTGCATGTGTGTTAACTCCAATTAAAAATTTTAAAAGCAACACATGCTTATAATAGAAACTTTGGAAAATACGAAAGAAGAAAATCATTCACCTACAATCTCATCAAACCTAAGACAATGGGTATTAATCATTTGGGGCAATTTCCTTTAGTTTCTTATTATATTACTGGTTTAACTTAGTGACTGTAGTATAAACGGCATTTGGTGGCTCAGACAATAAAGAATCTGCCTGCAAAGTGGGAGACCTGGGTTCGATTCCTAGGTCAGGAAGATACTCTGGAAAAGGGGAATGGGTACCCACTCAAGTATTCTTGTGTGGAGAGTTCCACGGACAGAAGAGCCTGCTGGGATACAGTCCGTGGGGCCACAAAGAATCAGACACAGCTGAGCGACAAACACTCACTTTTTTCCCACTTTCTTTCATTTAGCATTTAATCTTACGTGTTTCCTGACAGTTTAACATTTTGTCTAAATATTTTTATGACTGCACAGTAATAATGATGACAATGGCCTGTTTGTGGATTATTAGTTCACACTTAACCCCAAGGTGCACACCGGCCCCACCCCCATTGGTGGACATACCGTAGTTTACTCACCCTTGCCTTCTGATCAGACTTGAAGGTGGTATGCAACTTATAGCATCCAGTCCAATATTCAGATTTATTTTTCAACAATACTACAATGTACAGCATATCTTCAAGGCTTTCAATATCACCATTTCAGTGATTATTTCGAGCTCTCAACCTTTTTTTTAAACTTCAAGCTGCTAAAACACTTCCTGCCCTGCATTTGAGAATTAAATCCCAAGAATGGGATAGATGAGGAGTGGTGAGAAGGGAGAATGGGGGGAATGTCCCCCTGCAGGCTTGGGGTGCCCAGATCTGCTCACATGATATAAATAGTGTGCCTGAGGCAGAGTGAGAGCCTCCAATCAGATAGCGAGAGCAGAGGGCTGGACGGGACCGAGAACACAAAAGTTTCATTTCTGGGCTGGCAATTCCCTCTGTCCCTACTGGGCTCATTGCTCCATCTGCACCGGAAAACCCAGGTTATACTCAGCAGCCCACATTACAGTTCCAAGGGAAGACTTAATTTTTAAGCCTACTTATATTCCTCTATTCAACTCTGTCCTCTTCCCACCGCTCTTTAAAGTGCGGCCCCCACGATGTTCCAGGTGCCACCCTCTCTCCTATGCATGATTAATTCTTGTCTCTGCTCGAATTGCTTCCTCTCCTCTACCTGTTACTGGAGACTCTCTGTACCTGGCGTCCTTCTCTTCCACCTTTAACATCTTTAACACCCGCCTATCTTTCCCTTTCAATGACAGCCAGGTTCAAGGGCCCATTTTTCAGTCTTAGAAAAACCCGAGAAGCTCCTCAAGCATCTTGTCTTTCACCAGCTTCCCTTCAAGTTCCATCCGATATCCTTACATCCCTGCTCCCACCCACTTCTTGGAAAAAAGGTGACTTCCTTTCTCAGCCTCTACTCCTCGGACGTCTCCTCACCCCGGACCCACCCTCCCAGGGGAGACGCAAATCTTCAAAGCCGACGTCCTTTCCTGAGCACTCATTCTAGTTTGGCTCACAGGGTTGGAGGCTACAGAGCACACCATGTCTGGAGCCTCACGCCTGCCTGGTTACAGCGAGCTGCTGCCCTAAAGGATGCTGCCTTTTCCTCCTGCACCAGCTATTCTCTCCCTTGGATCCTTTCTGATTTTACTCCCTTGGGTGAACCCTCTGCTCCCATGACTTCAACCACGACCTCTGCACTCCCATATCCCAAGTCTTAATTTCTAGCTCCAACCTTTCTCCTAAGCTTTATTTCTGTTTTTCAATAGCTCAACCATCAATTCCCATACTCGCCCTGGTTCTGTGTCATCAATTTCCCAACTCATTATGTGTCCTCACCTTCCACCTAATGGTATCACCGCCCTCCCCAGAAATAAGACCTCGACTTCTCCCTCCTCCCTAACCAGGTGGAAACCACGACCCATTGACGTGCCTTCAGCCCGCAGCCTCCCTTCCCATGTCTCCTCCACGTCAATTCCCTGGTCATCACTGCCTCTCACCTGGACACTGGGAAAGCCTTCTTAGCTGCTCGCATTGCCTTTGGACTCTTCCAACTGCCATTCACCCCTCATACTCCTGCCTACAAACAGACATCATCCTGAGTTTCCTGCTCAAAAACAGGCACTGTCTTTCTGCTGCCTCTAAATCAAAAGCCAAGATTCTTGGGATGGCAGTCAAGATTCCCACTGATCCATCCGGCCCAATCTTTTATCTCGTCTCTTTCTATGTACTCCTGCTTCTAGCACACCACAAGATTTACCATCTCTGGACACTCTCTGCCATCTCCACCCCAAATCTTTGCCCCCACAGTCCTTAATTTCTGATTGGGCCCTCCAAATCACAACGACCAAAATTCTCCCCATTCTTCAAGGCCTCGCTCAAAACCATGCTTCTTCTGAGCCCCCACGTTGGATTGAGTTCTCACTCTCCCAAATGCCTTTTGCACAGCAGTTATGCTCTTCCCGTGAGAAGTTCTGTGTTGTGGGTCTGGTTAACCTTTGTGGTTTTGATTAGACTGAGTGGGCTTTGTACCCTGGGACATTTGGCTTCTGCAGGAAGGGAGGGTCATGAAATGGATGAGAGACTGCAGGTGAACTTTTATGTTTCTCTTAATGAAACTGTATGTATGCAAGCTTGCGCATGCTTTTCAAAATAAAGCAAAACTAGAGTAGATGCCAAGAAATAAAAGTCTTCCCTCCACTCCCCCAACATGGGGCTAAGAGTCCCAACCCCCACACAAACTAGTTGTATCACTTCCTGGGGACTCTGGTGAAAGACAAGACAAAAGGCCAAGGCCATGGGGAGTCCTCCGTCAGGGCTGGGGCTCAAACACCAGAGACTGCCTGTCCCAAGGCCAGCTCTGGATTCCCAGGGGCCAGTCAGGATGCCCTGCACCCCCATGGGGGTCCCAGGTCTGGGGAAAGAGAGGTGCCCTGGTGTGGCTCGTGTGGGTTGGGATGGGGTCTGGGGGCAACATCTGAATGCTCCCAGCAAGGCTCTTGAATGGTGGACGTGGAGACGCACAATGGAAGGAGCTCTAAGAGCCTTGGCAAAGAACCAAATGAGCAGGTCCAGGTAGACCCCTGTGCTGTGGCCTCTGAGGAGCAGTTAGGCAGCCCCCTAAGGCAAGCATCCTAGGCAAGGCTGGACCCTGGAGGAGGGGGTCAAAGGACAAGAAGGGCAGGCTGGATGGGAGCTATTTAGGGAGCACCCAGGAACATACAGGGCTCTGAGATGGAGACAGAGCTGTGTGCACACGAGTAAGTGTGTATGCACCTATGTGTTCATGCAGTAGAGACACAGAGCGCTGATAAGAGCCTGCTCTGCTCTGCTGAGGCGTCTGGTTGGTATGAGGCAATCAGGAGCTGACAGGTGACTGGGGGTCTCTCTCCTTGCCAAGGGGGTCTGACACTAAAGAGATCCAGAAGATACAGAGGGCCAGGGGTTATCCCTCCGGAGTGGGCACAGAGGCTGGGAGACAAAGCCTGCCCTTCTCTCTGGTGGTTTTTCTTTTTTCCATCTTGGCAAATATGAGGAATGACGTTCACATGGAGAAAAGCAAACAACACGTGGGAAGGACTTCTTTTTCCTCATGTGGCCTTCATAAAAGCATTTTTACAAGCCTGTGAAAGTGGTCCTTTCCTGAGAACTGTGGCAGAGGGAAACCGGGCTGTGGGCACCCTCCAGTTCCCATTTCACCAACCGGAACCCTGGAAAGCAGCCCTTTTCCCAGGCTGGGCTGCAGTGGGCGGCCAGGAGTGGGGAGTGGAGGCTGGGGCACAGAGTTCGGGCCCCAGGCCTGGTCCTGTGGGGAAGGAGACCTGCCCCCCACCCTCCCGCAGATGAGGCCCCGCGGCTCAGAAAATTCAGGCACTTACTTCATGGTGATGGTGTTGAAAAACCAGGAATAGAAGCCCTGGAGGAAGAGGAGAGAAAGTGTGAGAAACCCAGCACCAGCACGTCCAAGGCTGCGAGGCAGTGTCCGGGGCTTCCTCCCCAGGCAAGGCCCGGACCGGAAGCGGTGCTGAGGGGGGTATCTTTTCGGAAGTCAGGCATCCTGTGACAGGAAGTGGAGGCCTAGAGGGTGGGCCTTGGAGGGAGAGAAGGGACTCTGGGGTGGACATCAGTTGCTTTCTGTTTGTCCCTGGTTGCTTCCTTCTGGGAAATGCCCCTTCCCCATGCATGTGGCCCGGGGGCTGTCCCTCAAGAAGGCTTCTGCCACGAGTGGCCAGTTGACCAACAGGAGCATGACCCAAGTGGGGCCAAACAGAATGTTCTTAAGGGAATTGACATGGCATGGCTTCCTCTGGGCTCTTGCCTCTCAGTCAACACCAGGCAGCCTGGAGGGGCTCGGTGAGTCTCTGATGCCACACGCAGTAGTCTGCCTGAGAAACAAGCCCAGTCAGACGAGGGAGGACCAGAGAGGGATCCTTGTGCCAATGCAGGACTTCCTGGATCCAGCTGGACCTGAAACAGACACTTCTAATTTCTCCACACTCAAGCCACACATCACCCTTTTGTTATAACTGTAAGCTTGACCTGGGTTTCTTCTTCTGCACCTGAGAGTCCTATCATTGTGCTTTTCTCTAAGGGTTTTGCTGTCTGGAGTTCGCGGGTGATGGGAAAAGGTGGCCTTGGCCAGAAACTCGGGGGGGGAGGGGAAGCTTGGAGAGGGAGTCAGCTTGGGAACTGTGTGTGTAAGATGGGTAGAGGGCCATGGCTCTAAAAGCCACCAGATGTGGTAGCTGTTTAAGTCGCTCTGATGCATGCTTGCTTCTGGGATTCCAGAGGGTTTGGCAAAACTTTAGAAAAGGTTGCAGTTCCTGATTGACCCCATTTGGGTCACGAGCACATCAGTGAACTGGGCAGCCCCCCTCTCAGTTGAACCACATGGAGTAGGGAATAGGTATTCAAAATGTGGTGCTGGAGAAGACTCTTGAGAGTCCTTTGGACTGCAAGGAGATCAGACTATTCAATCTGAAAGGAAATCAACCCTGAATATTCATTGAAAGTACTGTTGCTGAAGCTGAAGCTCCGATACTTTGGCCACCTGATGTGAAGAACTGACTCTTTGGAAAGGTTCGTGATGCTGGGAAAGATTGAAGGCAGGAGAAGTGGACGACAGAGGATGAGATGGTTGGAGGGCATCACCAACTGGATGGATGTGAGTTTGAGCAAGCTCTGGGAATTGGTGATGGACAGGAAGCCTGGCATGCTGCAGTCCATGGGGTCACAAAGAGTTGGACATAACTGAGTGACTGAACAACAACATATTTCCCAAAAGGAAGCAAGGAGAGTCTGGTAAACACGAAACAAAAGGAAGCTCCTTGCTACCTTCGGTGTAAGGCCCACCTTCCAGACCTCCTCGCTGTGTTGGGTGGGTTGACAGTGGGAATGCCTCTCGGGGGAATCATTCCCCTAGCTATGACCTAGGGAACTAAGACAAGGATAAAAGCCTGGGTATGAGGCAGAGCAATGAAGGGACAGAGTACGATGGTGGC
This sequence comes from Okapia johnstoni, assembly GCA_024291935.2. Classification (NCBI taxonomy): domain Eukaryota; kingdom Metazoa; phylum Chordata; class Mammalia; order Artiodactyla; family Giraffidae; genus Okapia; species Okapia johnstoni. Next base: position 13,295,055 of record CM044307.1, read on the forward strand.
AGCGGTGACTGGGAAAGTCCCAGGCAGGGGGTGAATTGCTAGACAAGACTGGGCTTGACTCTCAAGACTGGCTACCCCTCCCCACATGGAGAGTCTTTCCCCATCACCCACCGCTGGGCCAACTCGCAGTTCGTTAAGACAGTGGGCAGGTTTGCTGACGGATCCTAGTGGTTATGTGGAGCGGAGGACCACCAGTGAAAGGGCAGAGGTCGTGAGTAGAAGTGTGGTCTATACACTCGTGAAGAGTGCACGGACACAGATGTGTGTGACCCTGTGTGGATCCGTTCTCTCTCTCTCTGTCTCTCTCTCTCTCTCTCTCTCTCTCTCTCACACACACACACACACACACACACACACACACACACACTCCCCTGCATACACATCACAGCTCTGAAAGGCATAAACCGTTCCAAAAACTTAGCAGCTGAACAGCAGGCCTGAGAAGCAGACATATCTTCTCTCTTTTCCCTGCCCTGAGGAAATGGTCACAGGCTCCCAGGAGCCAGCTCAGCTGACAAGATCGAGTGACGGTGGTCAGTCCACTGCACCCACCTCGGGGGCCCCACCCCCCCCGATCCAGCCACACCTGTCCTGACTTGCTCGTGGCGCTATGGAGAGACTGGCTGGCTTCACTCATGCCGCTCAGCCAGGCTAGGGGCTCACCACCTGCTGGGACCCCTCACCACACTCTCCCTCTGGGTGTAATTTCTACCCTCATCTGTTTGACTGCCCTACTGCTGCCATAATGATTTACCTTCTAAATATTTTTAAAACAAAATGTCACTGTGCAGCAAAAAAAAAAAACCACTACAAAGCCAAAGCGATGTTTCCAAAAGTAAATCTGAGAATCACCTTGCAAGGTAGGTGTTACTGTCCTCACTCGACAGAGGAAACCTCCAAGATGTGAACTGTCTGAGGCTCCCGGCCTGGCCTGGGGCAGGTCTTAGCAAGGAAAAGGACCGGGTTTCTTGGAGGGATGAAAATGGAAGGAATAAGGCTCTACCTACTCACTGCCTCCAGCAAATATGTATCAGATACTAATGACACGACAGGGTGGACCGGGTGCTGGGACAATGGTAAGTGAGACCAGAACAACACTGGTTTCAAGGGGGGAAGTGGGCACGCTTGACTGACTGTAGAATGGGGAATCATCGCAGTCTGAGTTAAGAGCACAGAAGAAAAGGAGTGCGTTTTCTATGAGGCTATAACAAGAGATCTGGATCCAGATGGAAAGGACAGGGATCCCAGGAAAGTGGTGCTTGAGCTGAAACCTGAACAAAGCCTGGGTGTGTTAGCCAGAGAGGGGCCCGTAGGCAGTGGGGAGGGGGCGAGCAGGTGAAGGGTGTGGGGCGAGAAGGAGGGTCGGAAAGACGGCCAGTGTGGTGGAGGGTGGGGCCGTTGGGAGGAAAAGAGAGACAGGGACAGGTGGGCAAGAGGCCCAACCAGGAGCCCATGGCAGTTGACTCGAAGAGCATTAGGAAGCCACTGAAAGCGTACACAGGGGGCCCTGTGTCCCTGTTCATGGAGTTCACTCTGGATGGAGCAGGGGGCACGTGTGGGCCGAAAGAGACCGATTAGAGGCTTATGATGCTCATCCAAGCCAAAGACTGATGGAGGCTGGACTGGGGCTGGTGGGAGAGGTGGAGAGAGACGAAAGTGGGAAGTTGCAAGCAACACAATTGGGCAACAAGCCGGCCATGCCTAGGGGCCTGGATGAGAGCAACTACACGTACTTGAATGGATGATGGGAAGAGTCAGACCAGGGGTCCAGGGATGGGTGGCAGGATTAGGGGAGGAAATCATAGCATATTGAATCTGAAACGCCCTTACAATATTTTGAAGGCAACTGGATAAATAGGGCCATAGCTCAGAGGAAGGTTTAACTGGAGATAGGAATTTAGGAGGGATCCATGTAGAACTGCGGGCTTCCCTGATGTTCAGTTGGTAAAGAATCCACCTACAATGCAGGAGACCCCAACTCGATTCTTGGGTCGGGAAGATCCGCTGGAGAAGGGATAAGCTACCCACTCCAGTATTCTTGGGCTTCCCTGGTGGCTTAGCTGATGAAGAATGCAGGAGACCTGGGTTCGATCCCTGGCTTGGGAAGATCCCCTGGAGAAGGGAAAGGCTACCCACTCCAGTATTCTGGCCTGGAGAATTCCATGGACTGTATAGTCCGTGGGGTCGCAAAGAGTCAGACCCGACTGAGCGACTTTCACTTTCATGTAGAACTGAAGTCGTGAGTGAGTGTGGATGACATGGCCTGGGGCTAGGGGGGTCTCCCGGTGTGGAGGAGGCACTGACAGAGGGAAACCCCAAAGAGCAGGATGCCATGGAAGCCGCTGGAAGTGCTTTCCTCTGACCAAGAAGGGAAGGTGGCCCACAGACTCAGGCGGCTCTGAGAGATGAGATGAGATGAGAACCGAGGAGAGTCCGTTGGATTTCATGACGTGGGGCTGTGGGTGACCCTGGGGCTGTCTGGGTGGGAGCCACGGGTGAGAGGGGGGTGAGCAGGCTGAGATGGCAATCCAGAACTCTCTTCTGACTTCCGCTCAAGACCACCCACCCCTGAGCACCATCCAGAGCATGTTAGCTCCTCTCTGTCACGCTGGCGGGCCTCCTTGTTCCCTTTATCCTCTGTGCCCTAACCACCCCCATTCTCTTGGCACCCTAGGAGGCAGCTGGGGTCAGTATCTCTGTATTTCCGCTGGGGAAACAGGCTTGGCAAGGTTGAGGCATTTGTCCAAGATCACATGGCCAGGAGTGCTTGGTGTGGCCCCTGCTGATGAGCCCGACCCTTCCTGCACATGCCCGGGCCACCTGTCCAGAGCCAGCCCTCCCCGGACCAGGCCCCCCCAGCACCCACCTTGTCCCTGTGCTCCATCTCCAGGGAGATGTCCGAGGGGGACGTCTTCTCGCTCTGCTCCCCATAGATCAGTGAGGTCAGGCTGCCGGCCAGGAAAGGGGAGGTGGACAAGGAGAGAAGGCTCTTAGGTGCCTGCCTTGCTGTCTTGCCCACTCCCGGGGTGGAGGACCGGGGTCCCCTCCCGCCCAGGAGCAGACACACCAGCTCTGGGCATCTTGGGGAGTCGTGATCCAGAATGTCTCAGAAAAGAGTGGCCTTGGGTCCAGAGGGGGCTGCCCTCCGGAAGTCAGCTCTGTGCTGGGAGGGACGAGCCAGGCGGGGGCGGTAATGAGATGCCACCTGCTGACACCTGTGCAGCTTGGGGGCAGGTCAGAGCCATCTCCTGGTCACGGCAGCACATGCCCCGAGGAAGCTAGATCCCCACCCCGGCCCCTCCTCACCTGTCATTGTGTATCAGCAGAGCCAGGCGCCCGTAGTCCCACGCAGCTTTCCGGAGGAAGGAGTAAACCAAGACAATGACCTGTGGGCCAGGAAAGGGGCAGGAGAGTTCACAGACGCCTTCCCCTCGACTCACCCCTGTGTTCCCAAGCGGAAGACTGTCCCTAAGGGCCCCAGGGGCTCCCCTCTAGGTGGCCAGCTCTGTCAGGGTAGGGATCATGCCTTTTTCAAGGCCCAGTGCCCAGCAGCATCCTGGCACAGAGTGGTTGCTCAGAGTTGGCTGAATGAAGGTGGCACGTTTAGAACAATGGACGAGGGTACTCCTTGAAGAAACCATCAAGGGGCCAGATGGGAGGCTCAAGGGCACTGGCCAAGGGGGACCTTTGGACAAGTGTGCAAGAAAGGGAATCAGGGATTTGGCTGTACCCAAAGCCCCCTCTTCTCCAAGGTGCACCCGCCCCAGGCCGCCCTGGGCAGGCTGACATTCAGCTGGTTACCATGGCTGTGGCTGGTGTCCACAGACAGCTGGGGCCCCTTGTATCACTTGGGAAAGCTGGACCATGCACCCCGGGTGAGACCCCTCTGTTTGCCCTCCGCAGTGCCAAGCACTCACCACCCACAAGATGATGTTGAGGAACAATACAGTAGGGATACCCCCAAAGGGCTGCCCCTTTAGGACGGTGTTCCGAGAGCTGAAGCAGTCATCCACCGTGAAGTTCCGGGGTTTCCCCACCATGTTCAGATTGATCGGCAAGACAGTCATCCTGGGAGGCTCCCTGCTGGAGAGGGGTCCCCAGGTGAGACATGAGGCCCCCCTCCCCCCACACTGTGCAAGATACGGAAGACTGTCAGGGAGCTGTGAGGGGTACGCTGAGCTTATAACTGGTCAAGGCAAGCTCAGCCCTCAGGCGGCACGAAAGCCTGTCCTGTAAGAGACCAACTTCCTCAAACCCAGGGCCAAGATGGCAGAATAACCCAGCTACATTGGTAAATGCACATCCAGTAGGTCTTCCTACCTCTACCTCTGTGATGTTTTTCTTGAACAAACCTCACAAAGGTCTCAGGGAGAAAATATTCAGTTGAGAGGATGGCACCACCACATCATGGGATACCCGTGCAGACGGGGCCATTAACGATTGTCTTTATCATCTTACGACTCCCTGGTCCAGTTTCTGGGAAAGGCCAATCGCTTCTAAGACTAAGTAATGTAAGAGTGTAGAGTACCTGGCACACCACAGGGACTCGCTATTCCACTTCGAACTTGACCAGAGAGATCAACACCCCTTCAGGGTCGTGAGCCAATTCAGTGAGCCTGGGACTCAGATGCAGAGTTCACTGTTAGGGGCATCCGCGTTCTTCAGGCCTAGGTAAGAGTGGAAAGTGTGAGTGAAAACTGGAGGTAACCGGCAGCTGCTTAGACTTACCTGCAAAGTGGATCCGATTTGAAATGATCACTTGTTTTGGCTCCAGACTACTACATCACACCCTAGAGATTCTTCACTCCCATTCAAGAAAAGCAGGCTTGTTCATTCAACAAATACTTGGTGAACAACTGCTTCGTGCTAGACTAATAGTGAGCAAGACGAAAAAAACCCCTCCCTTATGGAATTCTGCTGGGGAGTCACAGTTCAGGGGTGGGAGTGAGGTTAGGATTGTAAAGAGGGTGACTGGGGAAGGCCTCACAAAGAGGATGCCATCTGTACAAAGACTTGAAGAGGGAGAAAACCATCTGGCTGCGCGGGAAGGGCGCTGCAGGCGGAGCAAAAGCCTGGTGTTGGTGGATGGAGTGGCAGGGGTTGGGGTGTCATGTGGTGGTGGAAGCTTGCCTGGAGCGAGGAATAGTTAAGGGGCCAGTGTGGCTGGACAGGAAAGAGTGAAGGGCGTGGGGGTGCCTGAGCAAAGGAGTGACATGAAGTGACTCATAGTTTGAAGGGGTCACTTGTACTAAGACTAAATGGGGGTGAGGGCAAGTAGAGGGGTCAGTTGGGAGGAATTTGTGGCAAGCCAGGCAAGAGATCTTGCTGGGAAAGATAGAAGGTGGGAGGAGAAGGGGACGACAGAGGATGAGATGGTTGGATGGCATCACCGACGTGATGGACATGAGTTTGAGTAAGCTCTGGGAGTTGATGATGGACAGGGAGGCCTGGCGTGCTGCAGTCCATAGGGTTGCAAAGAGTCAGACAAGACTGAGTGACTGAACTGAACTGAATCGAGGCAAGAGATAGTGGAAGCCTGGACTGGGATGGGAGCCGTGAGTCGGTGAGAAGGGGGTCAGACTTCGGAAATATTTTGAAGGTGGAGCCAACCAGATTTGCTGATGGATTGAATAAGGAGCATGAAACAGACGAGTCCAGGATGACTAAGGTTGTGGAATAAGCAACTGGAAACTGGAGGTGCTGTTATTGGATGGGAAAGACAGGACGTGCTGGGTGGGAGGTGCAGGGCGGGGGGACTGGGCGCTGGGTCGTGGACACGCTGGGCAGGCAGTGGGCTGTGTGTCTGCAGTGCAGAGCGGAGATTGGAGACACGACATGGGAGTGGCCGGTACGGAGCCAGATCTTGGGTTTTCCTACTTTCTGCTCCCCTCTCTTTCTGCCTAGGTTGCCCACCATTTTATTACCCCAGGTCACTGGTTCACACATTCACACTAACATGTTTAGCCAAATGTACAATTATTAATAGTTTATATTGGGCACAATATACTTTAAACAGTAAGCCATCTGCTGGAGAGTCAGAGTAGAAGCTATGGCATTCCTGGGGTCTCTTGGCGGATGGGGCAGCATCTCAGCCTTCGTGGGCTCTGAGTCAGCTGTTGCATGAAATGACAGTTCTGCCAGAGGCCACTAGGGGGAGCCCTTGTTGAGGAAGCAGGTGGAAAAAGGAGGCAGGCACGTCCACTAAGTCTGAAGGCCTAGGGGAGAGACTTTGCCTACTTGAATCAGTTCTCCAGGGAGCCTCCCAATCAGGCCTGGTGGCCCAACTCAGCTACGGGGGTGCTGCAAAAGAACAGATGCAGTGGCGAGTCCCCCAGACCTAGGAACCCAGGCAGTCTTTGCTGGTGGCACCCTCCACCCAGGCCCCTTTTCCTCCTCTAAGCTCCAGATGCCCTTTCTTTATCACATGTGTGTTTTGCAAATAGTTTTTCGCCATCTTGCTTGGTTTTTTCATTTTTGTCACGGTATCTTTTGAAGCACCAAAGTCACAAATTTTGACAGTCCAATGTATCAAATTTTCTTTTATGGGTCATGCTTTTGGTACTGTGTCTGAGAAATCTTTGCCTAACCCCAAATCTTAAAGATTTTCCTTGATGTTTCTCTGTCTTAGAGTTTTTGCTCTTACATCAAAGTCTGTGATCCATTTTGAGTTAATTTTTGCATATGGTGTGAAGTAAGGGTCTAAGCTCATGTGGGGGAGTATGTGGCTGTCCAGTTGCCCAGCACCTTTAAAGGGAGGGGAACAATTTATAAGCCCTTCTCTGCGCTTTCTGGGAACTGGAACCAGGCCAAGGAGGTGAAAGAGCTTGGTGAGCTGCTGTCCAACCACAAGGACTCGAGACTGTTATTATTTGGTTGATACTGTGTGTGATGGGCCCGGGAAGGGATTCCTGGGCTGTGAAGAACTCTGGTTCCCATCTGGATCTAAGAAGGTTTTGAGTTCTGGATGCTCTTCTTTTTACTCATCAATTCCCACTACGTTAGTCTCTCTTATTCCCAAAGAACCGCCCCCTCTCTCCCTCCGTTTCAACCTTCCACAAAGAAGGACTGCATACTTACTATAAGCCAGGCATCATGCCAGGCTCTAGGGGCCTGGCAGACATGGTTCCCACCTGCATGAGGCTCCCAGACTCACTAGGGGGACACAGAAGCACACAAGGCACATGCCTCTGCCCTCCTGCACTCCCATAGCCCGGGGCCACGGGGAGGACTCGCCATCAAGTAGTCTACAGAACCTTCTGTGGGAAAGTGACCTCTGTGCCAGGACAGCACAGTGCGCTGGGGAAGCGTGGGCAGAGGAAACCGAACTGGCAAAGACGCGGAGCGGAGACAGAGCCTGGAGGTTTGGGAAAGTGAAAATGAATACTCGTGGCTCCAGTGTCGGATGGGTCGCTGGTCTGTTCTATCATTTGTTCACTCATTCATTCAACAAGAATTCACTGAGGATCTGCTCTCGCCAGGCCCTGTGCAGACTCTGGAAGTACAAACATGTATTCCTCCTCTTTAGGGAGTTCGCAGCCTTTGGGATCCGGGGAGAGGAATGCTGGTGAGAAGCCTGGCTCAGGCTGCTATTCTGCCCGAGAGGACCCAGCTACAAGGCTCCAGCTTCTAAATTTAGAGTGGAGTGGAATCTAGCCAGCAAGGTTGGGTCAGGTGCAGCCTTTCAGCTTATCTGCGGCCCAGCCTGAAGGGGAGGTGAGGAAGGAAAAGAGAGAGTACAGCCTTACCCCCACCTCACTACCGTCCTCAGCTTTCTCAGCAGCAAGCAGAGGCAGTAATGAGGGAGGCTTTTGTGTTGCCATGGAAACACGAAGTAGCACCCAACCTTTTCTCCTCACCCCTACCCCATGCCTGGACATTCCTCCTCCCTTCTTTCCAGAAGGCGAGCATTCTGGAGGTAGAGCTAGCTCTTGTGGACAGAGGACAGAAAGAGGACAGAGGACAGAAAGTTTTCTGGTGATCAGAGCATCAGCCCCCAAAATAATAAAACTTGAAATCCGAGGGTGTTAAAGGAGCACTAAACAGGGGCACTAATTTGCCTGGTACAGCAGGCATCAAGAACTCTGTTTTCTTTGAGCATGAATTTCACAGCAGATCACAGGGACGCTGGCTATTCAGGGCATCTCTCTGGAGCCAGACTGCCTGGGCTTAAGTCCCAGAACCACCCTTGAAAGCGCTGTGACAATGGACAGTGACTTCACCACTCTGAGCCTCAGTTTCCAAATCTGGAAAGTGGGGATAATAACAGTACTGCCTCTCAGGGTTACTGTGAAGAGGAAATAAGATAATTTACACAAAGCCCTTCACATGGTGCTTGGGAATATGTGTTCAAAATGAGCCAGCACCGAGATCACTGTCATTAGCTTATTTGTGAGATGGCAGTGAGTGGCCCCGACTGGACCATTCCTAGTCTCCTTCCCCCTACTCTGCTCTGCAACAGGCAAAAGGAGAGATGGAGAGTGAGGGAAGGACTTTACAGGGTCCTCAAACTGCAGCCTGTGGGTGGTGCTGCTTCTGCTCTTCCCATACATGAAAAGTAAATGTCAGCCTTGCTTTTTGGACCAAGGAGGGGCAGCGAGAGAGGACATTAAGGCTGGCTGGTGAGTCAGGAGTCTCAGGTCCCTTCAGTTGCACATCTTATCTGATAGGGAAGTGTGAGGCTTTCCTCGCCTCCCATTTCTGCCCCACCCTAAAACATCTACTTCTAGCTTTATTGATTACGCCAAAGCCTTTGACTGTGTAGATCACAACAAACTGTGGAAAGTTCTCCAAGAGCTAGAAAGCCCAGACCATCTTACCTGCCTCCTGAGAAATCTATATGCAGGTCAAGAAGCAACAGTTAGAACCAGACATGGAACAACGGACTGGTTCCAAATTGGGAAAGGAGTACATAAAGACTGTATGTTGTCACTGTGCTTATTTAACTTGTATGCAGAGTATATCATGAGAAATGCCAGGCTGGATGAAGCACAAGCTGGGATCAAGAATGCTGGGAAAAATATCAATAACCTCAGATATGCAGATGACACCACCTTTACGGCAGAAAGTGAAGAGGAACTAAAGAGCCTCTTGATGAAGGTGAAAGAGGAGAGTGAAAAAGTTGGCTTAAAATTCAACATTCAGAAAACTAAGATCATGGCATCTGGTCCCATCACTTCATGGGAAATAGATGGGGAAACAGTGGAAATAGTGAAAGACTATTTTTTTGGGCTCCAAAATCTCTGCAGATGGTGACTGTAGCCATGAAATTAAAAGATGCTTGCTCCTTGGAAGAAAAGCTATGATCAACCTAGACAGCATGTTAAAAATCAGACACATTACTTTGCCTACAAAGGCCCGTCTAGTCAAAGCTATGATTTTTCCATAGTCATGTATGGATGTGAGAGTTGGACTATAAAGAAAGCTGAGTGCTGAAGAATTGATGCTTTTGAACTGTGGTGTTGGAGAAGACTCTTGAGAGTCCCTTGGACTGCAAGGAGATCCAACCAGTCCATCCTGAAGGAAATCAGTCCTGAATAGTCATTGGAAGGACTGATGCTGAAGCTGAAATTCTGATATTCTGGTCACCTGATGCAAAGAACTGACTCTTTTTAAAAGACCCTGATGCTGGGAAAGATTGAAGGCAGGAGAAGGGGATGACAGAGGATGAGATGGTTAGATGGCATCACCGACTTGAAGGATATAAATTTGACTAAGCTCTGGGAGTTGGTGATGGACAGGGAGGCCTGGTGTGCTGCAGTCCATGGGGTTGCAAAGAGTCAGACACGACTGAGCAACTGAACTGAACTGAGCCTCTGGTGGCACCAGCTGGAGGCTCAGCAGTCCCAGGCCTCGGCAGAGTTGAACTGGCTTTGTCTTTATTACTCCTCTTGCCTATCATCACTTCTAGGCTTCCAGACCTGGCCTGCTTTCAGCTCTTGCTGTCCCAACTAGCCAGGCCAGCACCTTCCACCATGGTTCCTTCCAAGAGAGCTGGCCATCTCAAGGTCAAGTCTTCTGTCCATGCTCAGTTGCTCAGTAGTGTCCAGCTCCTTGTGACCCCAGGCTCCTCTGTCCATGGGATTTCCCAGGTGAGAAAACTGGGGTGGATTGCCATTCCCTTCTCCAGGAGATCTTCCCGACCCACAGATCAAAGTCACGTCTCTTACGTCCCCTGCATTGGCAGACGGGTTCTTTACCACTAGTGCTACCTGGGAAGCCCCAAGTCCTCTGTGGTGGAGCCCAAATCCCAGAGTTTAGCTGGTTCAGGAAGCCCTAGAGGGGGCCAGTCTTATTAACAGCTAATCTTTATTGAGCACTTATTATAGGAAAATAATACCAGCTCATGTAATCCTCAGAAGCACCCAAGGGTACTAGAATCACCCCTAGATGAAAGAGAGAGTTAAGGCTCAGAGAGGTTAAATAACTCGCCCAAGGTCACAATGCTGGTAAGTGGGAGACCTGCCCTTGAACCCAGGCAGTTCACAACCCTCTGCTCTGATACCCCCAGACCCTCTGGGCCTCTGCTGGGTTGGCAGAGCTGGGCAGGAGTCAGGGAGAGGGAATGACCTTGCTTAAGCCCTCGTCCAGAGATAGAGCCTTTCCCAGTCCAATCTCTCAGGGTGGGGCAGAGGAAGGTACTGTGGACTGAGGGATCCCAGGAGAGCTGGGCTCTAGGCCACTTGTCGGCAGGTGTCTTCCCTGTTTTGGCCTCCTGTCTGTAAGATGAGGGGTTTGGTTGGGAGGTCTCTGAGGACCAGGCTGGAGCCAAAGATCCCAGGCGTCCCAGAAGCACAGCGACAACTACACAGCCTGCAGCCTGAGCTGACTCTGGTCCACTATCCCCTTGAGTTCTAAGGAACTGGTCCACAGGGCTTGACCATTGATCTGTAGACAAGAATCACTGCAGCCACTCGCTGTGTCCCAGGGGAAGGAGCTGTGGATGGGGAGCCACCCCGATCCTCTCCCCCAAGCCTTTCCCCACCAGGGCACATGAAGCCACAGCGCCTGCCCTGCACCCTCCTGCCCTCTGGTTTTCTCAGTCTCTTCAATAATTCAACAGCTTTTGTTCACAACAAGAAAGATTATTTTCCATGGTTCTGGACTTCAAAAAAAAAAAACCCCAAAAAACACAGCATTTCTGGCTTTGGGCACCGGTCGCATTTCCCCTCTTCTCTGGGTTTTTCCTTATATCCCACCCCGCCCCCCACCCTCAGGTCTGTGCCCCACCCCCACCCTTCCAGGACAAAAGCTCAGGTTCACTCTCACCACGGGGGGTGGGGGTTACTCTGGGGGACCAGGAGGAGGGGGAGCAGCTGTTACAGTGAGGGTTCTGGTTCCTGTCTTTCCCTCCCCACCATGCCAGCTGGCTATGAACCTTCCCCTAAGTCTCAGTAAGTCCTTCCTTGTTCTGAACTGCCCTTGAGTCTCCTCATATCTTCACAGCTAAGGATGGGCTTCCCTGGTGGCTCAGACAGTAAAAGCATCTGCCTGCAATGCGGGACACCCGGGTTCCATCCCTGGGTCAGGAAGATCCCCTGGAGAAGGAAATGGCAACACACTTCAGTATTCTTGCCTGGAAAATTCCATGGATGGAGGAGCCTATTGGGCTACAGTCCCTGGGGTTGCAAAGAGTCGGACACGACTGAGTGATTTCACTAAGGGTGGTTTGCCCAACATTACAAATGGGTCACCAGCAGGCTAAGAGATTTGCCTAAGGGTGGGGAAGTTGGGCTTCCCAGGTAGCGCTAGTGGTATAGAACCTGCCTGCCAATGCAAGAAGATGCGGGTTCGATCCCTGGGTTGAGAAGATCCCATGGAGAAGGGAATAGCAACCCACTCCAGTATTCTTGCCTGGAGAATCCCACAGATAGAGGAGCCTGGCGGGCGATGGTCCACAAAGAGTCAGACACGACTGAAGCCACGTAGCACGCATGCACGGGGAAGTTGGTAAATCTGGGATCAGAACTTGAGTTTTCTGGCTCCCCATTCAGCACTCTTGGGCATGGACCAGAGATCCTCAGCCTGGGGGTGGGGGACACTGGAATTACCCTGAAGGTGTTAAGTAGATATAGAAGACTCACACCCCACTCCAGACTTCAGATATGAGAATCTCCAGTCAATTTTCACGTGCAGCCAAGAAAAAGAAACAGCAGCTTAAGACCTCTAGGGTTATTTGATCTAGACAAAGGGTTCTTGAAGATCTAAAAGGTTTTCTGACTCCCCCTAAATCAGGAGTGAGGATGAGGAGGTTTTGGGATAAAGGACTGCAGCTAGTGTCCCTAAAGTCGTGTCGCTGTGGGGCAGCTCATGAGACAGGTCCTTATGTTCATTTCTCAGGAGATCTCCCTTCACCCCCCCACCGCCCAGCTTGTTCTGAGACTGTGGAATGTTAGCCAGAAATCTAAAGAGACCTGCATCGCCTCTTCCTTTGAATCCCCAAACTCTTGCATTTCTCCCTGGGTCAGAGGTCAATGGCCCAGCCACTTCTTCCAGGGCCACCACGCCTGCCTGCTCTCCTGTCTCCATGTGTCTCAGGGCTGCTCCTCCTGCCCTGATCGAGCTTGAGCCGCTTCTTCCTGGCCTTGGCTGCAGCCTTGGTCTCATCCACAGTACAAGCCCCTTGGTCCAGCTCAAGGCCTTCCTCCAATGAGTGGCCTGGGTTGGACCTTGTCCCCACTCTCTTTGCACAGCCGGCCTTTGCCAGCACTGCCTGGCATGTTTCTTCTGATTTTCCATGCACAAGAGTTGCCAATTCCCCTGACAAATCTGTGGGCTCCTTGATGGCAGCGGCTACATCATTGTGGTTCCCCCACAATGACCAGCATGTACAGGCCTCGGAGAAAGATACATGGGCTTTTATCCAGGGCCACATTTGGGGCAAGAAATAAAATGTAGGTGATTTGCACACGTTTTGCATAGTGTGCAGAGGGTACCTGAGTCATTCATTTTTGCCTCCCCACAGCACAATGTTGGTTACTGAGTCTTGCTCCCCATGTCACAGCACAGAGTAGAGACAGCAAGTGATTTTGGGTCAGGAGGTCTGGTATAGACCTGGCTCTATTATTTGTTAGCTGCTACTTAACTTCTTGCTGTTCACTTCTCCCTTTTATAAAGTGAAAGGAAAAGGGAAGTCGCTCAATTATGCCCGACTCTTTGCAACCCCATGGACTGTAGCCCACCAGGCTCCTCTGTCCATGGGATTCTCCAGGCAAGAATACTGGTATGGGTTGCCATTTCCTTCTCCAGGGGATCTTTCTGACACAGGGATCAAACCCAGGTCTCCCACACTGCAGGCAGACTCTTTACTGCCTGAGCCACCAACGAACATAATTATGTCTATCCTGCCTATATCAGAGTCATTATGAAGATTGCTTAAAGGAGATAGTACATGGAGACATTTTTGTAAACTATAAGTACCCCAAATGTGGGTTGCTGCCTTTGCTAGCCTCTTTCTAGGATTAAGGTCAGCCTTCATTCAGAAGCTCCTAAATGGTCCCCTCCATCACCCCTGTAGCCAGCCCCAGCATGGGGTGAGTGGGTTGGGGTTCCATTTTGTCATCTCTCCAGCTAAGAGCAGAAGCCCACTCAGCACCACGGACAGCACCACACCAGGCAGCTCCTTTCTGGGGCTGCTTCTCTCTGCCAGGGCCCTGTGAGCGGTGCGCGACGATACCCCTGGCCCAATAATAAGAATGCCAGATAATGGCTACTGAATGAATTCTTTGTGCCAGGCACTGTGCCAAGTCTCTTAATGCATCAACTGGGTTAACAACAAACCTATTAGATTGCCTGCTGGGTACAGCAGATGGCCTTCGGCATCTATTCCCACCTCTTGCTAGTATACCTTCCTATATTGCAGACTCTAGAAAGCTGAAAACTACATTTACAACACTCCCTTGCAGCTGGGGTTTTAAACAGAGATCGAGTTCCATCGATTAGATGCAGTGGAGATAGATTTATAAGGGGGAAGCCATCTTCCCGCCACCCTTGCTGTGTTCTGCTGACAGACAATGTTGAGGAGGGGAAGGAGTTCTCTGCAGCAGATCAATGCCCAGTCTTTGGCTCCAGGGGAGGAGGGGCGAGAGGACACTGGGGTAGGCTGCAGAGGCTCCTAGGTCCTGGCTTGCAAGAAAGAGAATATAGAATTCATGGCTCCAGTAGTCCCATCTTGGCTGTGGCTCAGAAGCAGTTAAATCAGTTCTGCTCCATTTTGAAGACCCAGGTTCTAACCCTTCTGGTGATTTCATGAGTATGTAATTCTCTGGTTTAAATTTTGTTTGCTTAAGTTCCTTAGAGTGGTTTTTGCTTTCTGTACTAACAATGGGGAGGCACTATTATTATCCCATCTTGGGCACAGAGAAGTTAAGTGATGGCCTAGTTCAGGCAGCCAGCGAGCAGTGGGACCTGAGTCCGGGACAACTGACTCCCCAGCCCCCTTCCCAACCATTTTGCCATGTGCCACCCCCAAGGCAGAGAACATCAGCAAACATCTCAGGAAACAGGAACAAAGCTCCCAGAGGCTAAAGACAGAAGCTAAACGGAGAAGAGAAAATGCTGACAGAGAATCCCAGGGATGAACTCCAGGCCCAAGTGGACACAGCCCATGACAAATCCTCAGAAGAAGGAGAGGGAGGAGAGGACACGGATGTTTGTGGAGGGCCAGACTGGGCCCCGGTGCCTTCACATGCCTATCCCCCTGATCACTACGCACACCTCACAAGCCAGGTCAGAGGTGGCAGCCTAAAAGGTGGGTATCAGTAGACCCATTCTCCAAGTAGAGAAACTGAGGCTCACAGAGGTCAAGCAATGGGCCTAAAGCTACATAGCTGGGGAGAGACAGAGGCAGAATTGAAATCTAAGAGTCTGGTTCCACCGCATCACATGACCTCTGAAGGCACCATGTGGGCAGAGCTGCCTTGCCCATTTGGGGAAGGCTATATTTCTGGGCTTCAGGAAGACAGCACCCCACTCCCCCACCCAGGATCTCTACTACATCCCAGGGGCTCTCCTCTAACTGGGAGAAAAGGCTGCGGGGGTAAAAGGGGCTGCAGGGCAGCCAGGGGAGACTGTAGCCACTTGGACCTTGGGTGCAGGTTGAGTGTGCTGGTCCCCCTTCACCCACCTTCCCTCTGGGTGCCCCCCACCCCTACCCTGCAGGAGTCTGTCTGCTTGCTGGAAAGGTTCCTTCCCTTGCCCTCCAGACTCTGTAGCCCCACCCAGAGCCCATGCCTTTTTGCCTGGAAGTCAATGAGCCACCATAACTGTGTCCAAATGGGGCTGGAGGTGGGGGAGAGGCAGCAAGGGGAACATCATCAAGACCCCGCTCCTGGGAGCCAGGCAGTGACGACAACACACCACACCGGGAGAAGGAGAGACAACGCCCTACTTGTGCTGAAAACACAAAGTAGGGAGTGAAAACAGCAGGCTATAACAATGGCGAACTAGATGATTTCAGTTAAAAAAGAAAGGCAGGGGCGGGGGTATAAAAAACCAAAATTATACCCGTAGAAAAAAAGACCAGCTATCACTGGGTGGTGGGACTATTTTCCTTCATTAGCATTTGAAAAGTATTTTCTGAATTTGCAAAACCATTAAACATAAGCATATATTATTATTTATAATTAGAAAAAACTCCTATTCAAAAAGGCAGGCTTGCTATTTCTAGTAGTCGTGTATGGATGTGAGAGCTGGACTATAAAGAAAGCTGAGCGCTGAAGAATTGATGCTTTTGAACTGTGGTGTTGGAGAAGACTCTTGAGAGTCCCTTGGACTGCAAGGAGATCCAACCAGTCCATTCTAAAGGAAATCAGTCCTGAATATCCAGTGGAAGGACTGATGTTGAAGCTGAAACTCCAATACTTTGGCCACCTGATTCAAAGAGCTGACTCTTTTGAAAAGACCCTGATGCTGGGAAAGATTGAAGGCAGGAGAAGGGGATGACAGAGGATGAGATGGTTGGGTGGCATCAACGACTCAATGGACTTGAGTTTGAGTAAACTCTGGGAGTTGGTGATGGACAGGGAGGCCTGGCGTGCTGCAGTCCATGGGGTCGCAGAGTCAGACATGACTGAGCGACTGAACAGAACTGAACTGAATTGAACACACAATCAGCTTCTCCTCATCTTTTGGCATCAAACCCTTCTCCTTCCCCCCTTGAGTGGCCTCATCGTGACCAGCTCCCACTCAAGCTTGTCAGTGGGGCGGAGAGGGTGGAGAGGGTGCAGGGGCCAGGCCCTTGGGGTGGCCCAGGGTTCCTGCCTGCCGGCTGCCTGCTCAGAAAGAAGAGTGAAGGCCTGAATCTGAGGCCACTTCCTCCCCGCTCCATCTACAGGGCCTGGCTGGGCCAGGGGCACCATGTGGGCCAAGGTGGCCATTAGCCTGCCCTCCCTACCCAGGTCAAGAGATCCTCCAGCAGCTGCGGTGCTGGCCGCATGGTGAAGACCCAGGTTCAGTAACCAGGGGGGGAGGGTCCCTGGTGCCCCAGGGCAGCTCTCACCTGGGCAAGTGGGGGCCAGCCTCCCTTCCCAAAGACCTCACACTGATCAATCAGTGGAAGATCAGGACCACTAAGGCCCCAGTAGCATAGGTGGGGGCAGTCTAAACCTAGATCCCCATGGGGATGGGAACAAAGGAGAGACAGGAGCCTCCTGGGCTGGGCCTGGCCGCTGGACTGTCTCTGCAGTACCTGACAGGGGCACACGTTCTTCCAGGTGACGAAGTGTGTTTACAGTCATCATCCCACCTGACCCCCAACAGCCCTGTGGCAGCAAGGGTAATAACTGTCCCCATCCTCAGAGGATGCTGAGGCCCAGAGAGAGTGAGGAGCCTACCCAGGGTCACACAGCCCGCAGTGGTGAGGCAGATGGAGGCAGGAGTCTGAACCCAAGGGGCCTGAGATTTTCCATAGCTCCTTCTGACATCTCAGCTCTTGGCTCCTGGCCTGCTCTAGGCAGAGGCCCCCTTGGCCCTGAGTCTCCTCCAGTCTCGTCTCCCCCCCTCCCTAGAAGGAGCCTCAGCTCCAGTGGATGGGCGGCCCCTGTCCCTCAAAGGCCTTGGGTTTCTCTGCTCCCTCCACCCCTTTCCTTTGTGGAAAGGCCTCATGAACATCCCCACAGAAGGATGCTCCACTGTCCGTCAAGCTCAGCTTGGCTTCCTCGGGGCTCCCTGGGTCTCAGCAAGCTCATCCTCTCTTCATTTACCCTCTCCTGTGGCACTAAGGAGGATGAGATGTACCTCTCCTTTCACCAGCCACATTCTAGAAGGGATGTGTCAAAGGCCTTGGCTAAGAGGCAGTTATAACATACGGTCTGTAAGAAGGGCTGCCCCAGGGACAGGACTCACTGGGAGGGGTGCGGAGCCCAATCAGTGGTGTCCAGGGACCCTTCCAGGACCAAGTGAGCCTCAGTGGTCCTGCAGATCATGATGGAATCTTCTGGAAGGTCTCTCTGTAGCTCTTGTTGACTTAGCCAACAAGACCTGCCCATGGCTCCAGCTCCATCTCACCCACCTCTCCGCTCATTTCCATCCTCCTGCCCCTCTGTCTGTCCCTCAGTGCCTGAAGCATGCCACCTTCCTCCTGCCTTTGCATATGCCAGCCCTCCTACCTGGAATATGCCCCCCGCCCCTGAGTTAACTCATTCTCCCACTAGTTAATCTCAGCTCTATTTCTGCCTCCTTAGCGAACAGCTCCAGTCCAGGTCAAGCCCCCACATCTCATGCTTCAGGCCATCCTGGGAGACAGAGCTTGGCACTTAGGTGTGGGCCCCTAGCGAGACTGGACTCCTGGGATCCAAACCCTACCTCTGCTATTTACTAGCTCCATGTCTTTAGGCAAATGTCTTAACCTCCCCGGGCCTCAGTTTCCTTATGTGTAAAGTGAGGATGTTAATAGCATCTACCTGACCGGGTGAATGTGAGGATTACATGAACCAATTCACATGAAACACTCAGAACAGTACCTAGCACATACCCATGGCTCAGTACGGCGGAGTATTATTTCCTTGTAACTGCTGCATGCATGCGTGCTCAGTTGCTCAGTCAGGTCCGACTCTTTGAGACTCCATGGACTACAACCCGCCAGGCTCCTCTGTCCGTGGAATTCTCCAGGCAAGAATATTGGAGTGGGTTGCCATTTACTCCTCCAGAGGATCTTCCCCACCCAGGGATCGAGGGCACATCTCCTGTGTCTCCTGCATCGCAGGCGGATTCTTCACCACTGTGCCACATGGGAAGCCCCCGGGTACCTAGTCCCTCTGATGTTTATTCATGGAATGACACAGCAAATGGCTGCCTCCCTCGGTGGATGGAAAGCTCCTTGATGACAGAGCCCAGGGGCTGTATTTGCTCATTATTTTCTCTGCTCTGCTGGGTAGAGCACAGCGCTTTACAAATATTTGCTGAAGAAAGGGATGATCGGCAGCGGGACTAGGGCGGGTCTCATCTGGCCGCGTGACCTCAGACTCGGCATCTTGGCTGGAAAGGCTCTTACAGACGCTCTAACCCAAGCCCCTCCTTCCTCAGACGAGCGAAGGCTGCTGCTGGCTCGCATTTCCGCAGCTTTCAGTCTCACGGGAAGGGCTACGGCTCCACTCTGTCCACACCACCCGCCCCCCTCCCGCCCTCCACCAGGCTGCCTCATTCAGAGGATTGGGGGCATGATGAAATCTTGGACCAAGGTGTCCATTTATGTCAGAAAAAGAAAGAAAGTGAAGTCACTCCGTCGTGTCCGACTCTTTGCGACCCCATGGACTGTAGCCTTCCAGGTTCCTCCGTCCATGGGATTTTCCAGGCAAGAGTATTGGAGAGGGTTGCCGTTTCCTTCTCCAGGGGATCTTCCCAACCCAGGGATGGAACCCGGGTCTCCTGCATTGTAAGCAGACACTTTACGGTCTGAGCCACCAGGATTTAGGAAGAAAAAAAAAGGTGCCACGTCATCTCGTATCTGAGTGTTACAGGGGAAAACATCCATGCCCTCTGCAACCCGGTGAAGCTGCAGGCTTTGATTCAACCTGAGTTATTGCCCTAGTTTCCGTCTCCGTGGTAGTAAGTCCGGACTGAGCCTTCAGCTAAAGGCTCAGCAGCGGCAGGACCCCCGTCCCCTAGGCTAAGATGCCAGCAGTGCGGCTTCCTCCTCAGCCTCTTGTCTGATGGACGCCTCTGCAGTGGACTGAGAGCGGAGGCAGCTGGGATGGAGCCACGGCGGAGGGAGGTCCCAGTTCATCTGCGTCCGCGCCAGGAGGAAGGCGCCCGACCGCAGGAGCGAATAGGTGGGATGCTACGGGGCGCCGTCCCAGCCCAGCTCCGCCTGCCGTCAGAGGGGCTCCGGTGGTGGACGGTGTTGCAGGATGGCGGGAGGCGGAGAGGCCCAAGAATCTTGCAGCCAGGAGGCTGAACCCTGGCCCACACAGGCCAACCAGCTGTTGATGATTCGCTGCTGTGCAGACAGAGCCAGCCTTCACTGAAGGCCTTGCTCTGTGCCCCTCACTGGACTAGGAAGTGGGGAGGACGACACCGCCAGGCGAGAGCAATCAGAGCAAGGAAGAAGAGGTGCCCCTGTGAAGAGAGATGCCCACGCCACTGCCGGTGCCCCTGCCGGCGTCTGGACTTTTCTCAGGAAGGAAACTCAAAAACCTCTTGACCGGGGCTGCCTCGAGGCAGGGAGAGAAAGGATGACTTTCCATGATATCCTCCTTTCTACTTTTTGGATTTTGTACTAAGATGATAACTAACCAAACCAAACCAAAAAAAAAAAAAAGCCAAACAAAGATGACAAGCACCACATGACGGGTACTACCACAGGGGCAGCAACTCCATGCTGGGCCTGGGGAGGGGTAAGGGGCAGCCCTGACATCAAGGGACCCAGAGTTCTCATCTGCAAGGGGGGGGTGGGGCTCAGTCTCTGTACCCTGGGATGTGTGGACCTACTACTGGGTTGAAGGTTATCTCTCCAAAGTGCATGTCTACCTCTCACATAGCCTTTATTTGTATAATATGTATGGTGATGGCAGGTGACTAGACTTACTGTGGTGGTCATTTTGCAATATATACAAATATCAGATCATGTTGTATAACTGAAACGAATATAATGTTATCAATTATACTACAATTAAAAAAATACAACCTAAAAAATTTACAACCTTATTTAAAAATAGGGAATCTGCAGAGATACGGGGGCTTCCAGGTGGCACTAGTGGTAAAGAACCCGCCTGCCAATGCAGGAGACGTGAGAGGTGTGGGTTTGATCCATGAGTCGGGAAGATCCCCTGGAGGAGGGCATGGCAACCCACTCCAGTATTCTTGCCTGGAGAATCCCAAGGACAGAGGAGCCTGGTGGGCTACAGTCCACAGCGTTGCAAAGAGTCGGACATGGCTGAAGTGACTTATCACGCAAGCAGAGATATTAGTTAAAATGAAACCATACTGCATTAGGGTGGGCCCTGAATTCAGTGACTGCGTTCTTAAAATAAGGCCACATGGAGAGATGCATAGAGAAGAAAACCACATGAAGACAGAAGCAGCGATCAGCAAAGGAACACCCAGGGTCATCACAACCACCAGAAACTGGAAGAAGCAAAGATTCTTCCCTAGAGCCTGCAGAGGGAGCACAGCCCTGCCAACAGCTTGATTTTGGACTTACAGCCTCCAGAGCTATGAGAGAGCCAATGTCTGTCACCCGGTTTATGTTAATTTGTTAAACCTGCCCCAGGAAACAAGACAACTGGCCTATGCATTTGTGTCTGTGCATTCTGAGGTGTGTGTATCAATGGCTTTGGAGTCTGTGTGTGTCTGTGTGTGCTTGGGAATGTATTTATGACTGTAATTTGAATTTTAGGTGTTATATGTATTTTGGGGTACATGCATGTTTGTGTGTTCATTTATGTGCAGTTTTGTGAGTACATTTATGTGTGTGTGTGTGTGTATGCATGTGCTTTGGTGTGTTTGAAAGCTGCTGTGTATACAGTCAAAGATCTCTAAAGTCTCTCTTGGCCCTAACCTTCCAGAAGCCTGCCCTGGGGCTCCTGTGGCTGCCGAGGTTGGCCTTGAGAGAAATTCGGGCCAGCGGTAGAGGAGAGGGACCAGCATCAAGCCTGGGTTGGTGCAGCCCCTCCTCTGGTCTAGGGCCGCCTGGGAAAGGGGGTGGTCTGCTGGGAGAGTGCCCTCCATTACAGCTGTTCTGTTGGTAAAAGCGTCTCAAGGTTAGGAGTGTGGGTCTTGCAGGAGACATCCTGGGGGCCCAGCCTGACAGTCTTCTTGGAGTCCTTCCAAAGAGCAGAGACCCCTGAGAGAGAGAGACCCCTCCCATGAATCTAGGTTACTCTGAAACATGAGAGCAGTGGTTCTCAAACTTTGGTTTGAGTGTCACCTGGAGAGCTTGTTACACGGCAGATGGCTGGGCCCCACGGCACAGGGTCTGATGCAGCAGGTGGAGCCTGAGGGTCTGCATCTAGAATAAGATCCTGGATGATGCTGACACTGCTGGGCTGGGATCTTGCTTTGAGAATCACCACGTTAGCCCATACAATAGGGGATGGGGTTCCTCCTCCATCTCCCCCAGGCCTTGCAGCAGGCATCCACATCTTTTAGGACAGGCCCTGGAAAAGTCAGGGCTGGCAGGCTCAATTCTATTCTCACGGTCTGTCTTTCACAGTCACCCACATATTAATCACAAAATCATTTATTCAGTAAAATAACGGGCTCTGTTCCCTGCACTCAAGACACTGACAGTCTAGGCACAAGATTCCTGTGGGTACACAGATCTGCCAGAGAAACCAGGACAGCTCTGCCTGAGTGAACTCCAGAGGCCCGCTGGAGGGATGCTGGGAGCACTGAGGAGGAGCCTTGGCTGAGGCTGCAGCAACCCGGGAAGGCTGCCTGGGGGAGGTGTCAGCCAAAGTTAGCTTTTAAGGGAGGAACGACTGTAGTCACATTAACTGAAGGCTTACTGCCAGGCACTGTGCTGAGACTTTGCAAACATGCGCTCTTTCAAGACTCACAATAGGAGGGAACTATTGTTGCTGAAGGGAGAATTGAGCCCAGTCTGCTTCTGGTAGCCACGTTCCCAAACCTTGAGCCTATGTAGGAATGGATCCTGACCTGAAGACGAGTTGTGGTGTGGAGGCCAGGGCGGGGCATTCCAGGAGGGGACTGCGTGTGCACCCCTGCAGAGGGAGGCAGGCTCAGACGGCTGCCCCCCTCCCCACCAGCTGGAAACCGCAGCATCAGTGAGGGACAGCGGGGAGCTGGAGAGAGGCAGAGGGAAGGTGCTCTGTGAGCACAGCGGCTCCAGCGAAGCTGGGAGCCAGATGGCAGGGGCTGTGGGTCTGGCTCACATGGTTTCCCATGGCCTGGGGCCGGAGCAGGGACACAGGGGCCTGAGAACCACAGGGCTACGGAGCTGGGGTGCTCTATTTACAGATCTGCTTGTGATGACACTTAGCCCCGAAGAGAGGCTGAGGGGTGACTGGCCAGCACAATCTCCATGACTTAGGGTGGCCCCTCAGTCCCTGGCCCCCAGGCAGCCTCTGTGTGTCCCAGACCTGCTCAACTAGAGCACATGCTCCCAGGCCGGGGCCCAGCCTTGTTACAACCCTGCTCTCACCTCTTGGCGGGGAGGGTAAGGAAAGCCACTCTGAGCCAGGCTGAATGAGTACTCAAATAGTGAGCTGAATGCAGAGGATGGAACCAGAGGGTATAAGGTTCAGCTGCAGCAAGAGGTATTCTAATCAGACACAAGGAAGAGCACTGGCATGGGACGCTCAAGGGACAAGAGAGATTTTCTTCTGGGGAGGAGACCTAACCTTGTGTCTTTGTGACAGTCTGTCTGTCTGGAAAACATACGGTGGGGATTTCTCTCTCTCCTCTTTCACTACTTCTCCAGCAAATCTCACCCACGCTTTTAGTTCCTTTTCTCCTTTCCTGCTGGCTTCCCATTTCTGCCTTCTTTCTCTGAGCGGGCAAAGGCTCCCCTGGGCTTGTCTCCATGTTGCTGAGCTTGGGCACACTCCACCCAGCCAGTGTTCACTGAGCCCTCCACCTGCTGGAGGTGAAAGAACCACAGACTCTGCCTGGCAGGGAAGAGATCAGACAGTTCAACCAAGGCCCACATTCAAGGCAGAGTAAGGGCCATGCAATGAGAAAGATACAAGCCAAGGTGATAGGGCTGAGAGACCATGGATTCAGGGGGCCAGCGAAGGCTTCAGACAGGTACAGGTGGGATTTCTCGGCTGGCAGAAGACAGTGGGGGCAGTCTTCTGTTTGGGCAAAGGGGGCAGATGAGTAGAGAAGGGAAGCATAGAGTGGAATATTCCAGAAATGGCAGGTTAGATTGGTTTGGCTGCAAAGGCGGGGTGAGAATCTGGTATGATAACAGGTAGGTTGGGGACCATGAGGTCCTGAATTTCAGGCTGAATGATTTGCATGTAATACTGTAGGCAGCAGGGAGCTATTGAAGGTTCCAGAGGAAGAGCATGGCATTATCTAGGCTGAGACTGGAAGGGAGTATAGATTGTGCTCCTATGCTAGTAGCTCCTGAAAGGCACCGGGCCTTGATTCTGAGTCCACTGACTTCTCAGGGGGTCCCCAAGGAGAGCGGACAACTGGTGTCTTAAATGTCACTGTTTTGGTGAGGTCTGTCCTAATGATCCAACCAGTCCTTCCTAAAGGAAATCAGTCCTGAATATTCACTGGAAGGACTGATGCTGAAACTCCAATGTTTTGGCCACCTGATGTGAAGAACCGACTCATTTGAAAAGACCCTGATCCTGGGAAAGATTGAAAGCGGGAGAAGGGGACGACAGAGGATGAGATGGTTGGATGGCATCACCGACTCGATGGACATGAGTTTGAGTAAACTCCGGGAGTTGGTGATGGACAGGGAGGCCTGGCATGCTGCAGTCCATGGGGTCACAAAGAGTTGGACATGAGTGAGCGACTAAACTGAACTCAACTGTCCTGATGATCTTATTTGTCAATTCTGGCACTCCCCCTTTTCCTTCTCTGTGTTTCTGTCACATTAATTGCCTTCTAACATCCTTCATCCGTGGTTTATGCTGTTTATCGTCTGCTCCACCCTCATTGGAATGAAGGCCCCACGAGGAAAAGGTCTATGTTTTATTTGCTGCTCAATATTCCAGTGCCTAGCAGAGTGCCTGGAATCCCAACAAATCCATTCATGTGTGGAATGAATGAAGAGAAAAATTCCACCCTGCATGAACCAGCGTGGTCTGCTTTGTCTCCTCCCTGTCGCTTCACTTCTGGCTTCCTGAGCTTGGCAGTGCTCGAGTGGAAAAATCTCTGAGAAAATCAGACAGAATTCTGCTTCTTCCCTGCTGTGCCTCTCACCCTTGCCAGGAGTCTGGGAAGATTTGGACTGTTCCTTCTCCCTTCCTCTGCCAAAAACACTTCCCTTCATCTTGGAGTAGGGGCCAGGCAAGGAAAATTTAAGTTGAGGGAAGCAAGATGCTCGCAGCCCTGAGGCAGCCCCACCTGACAGCCTGGAACAACTCTGATGGGCTCATTGGAATAACTGCAAATTATTTTGCAGTATTATTAACGAGCGCCCACCCCTGGATGCACTGTAGAGGAGCTCTATGCATTTTGCTCCATTTGGACCTCGCATTCTACAGATGGGAAAATAGAGGCTCAGAGAGGCTAACTGATAAGGCAGAATTCTTCCCACCAGCTGAGGCAGCCCCATTTTGAACACAGGTCTGTCCTCCTCCAACCCAGTGCTTGCTCCTCTATGGCACACAGGCTCTCTTCTGTGAGAGAAGCAGCTGAGATACATGGAGGAGGGCTTGCTGAGTTCTCTGTCCAAGGTGTCATCAGATCACGGTGGTCTCTGCTGGCCTCAGGCTTCCCACCTGAGCTGAGGTTTTGGCCACTTCCCAACGATGAAGGAGGACAATGATGTCACATCTGCCACCCGGCCTGAGCTCATCAGAGAGTGAGAGTTATAACTGCGAGCACTGCCTGCTCTGGCCTGTGGCCAGGCATCCTCTTCTCATTTCTGTGTGCACCAGAAGAGCTGGAGTCGAGGACAGGGCTCCCTGCCTTTGCGGCCCAGCAGACACCAGGGAAACCAAACCTACCCCTGTGTGTGCAGATCCAACACCCAACATACAGGGCTGCTCACAGCTGGGCCATCACTGGGGAGGTGTAAGAGCTTGGCTCAACCCTCCAGCTGTGGATTCCCAGCCTAGGAACACAGTTAACCCACCTTCAGGGGAGAAACCCTCCCTCTCAGTAAACATCACTGAGTCCTTATGTGCAAGGAAAAGAGACGGTTTCTGCCTTTGAGGCTCTAAAGGACAGAGTAGAGCATAGTCACGAAATAGACCATGGGGAACCATGGATGATTCTAGAGCAGGTGAGTGAGACGCCTATGCAGTGGATTAGGAGGTGAATCAAAGTAACAAAGTGTAGTTGGGGGAGAACTGGCCTTCATAATGATTCGAGCTAATGTGTGTGTTGAACACTTACTGAGAACTTGAGGTTGATTCGAGTGCTTTACAAATACTAACTTTAATCATCATAGTAACCCTAGGGTACGTTGTTATTCCCATTTTACAGATGAGAAGACTGATGTATAAGACTGATCTTATAAGGCTTGTAGGTGGTGGAGCTGGGCACTGAACCCACCTAGCTCCCAAGTCTGCCTTCTTTACTAGTATTCATCTCTGCCTCTTGCAGTGATCTGGGCTGGGCAGTGGGCAGGGCCGGAAGGAGGGAAGTGAAACACTGCCTTCAGTTAAGACTCCTTGCCTTAGAGGGCTCTCACATGGCCAGACCAGGAAATCTTAAGGGAGATGTGAACATCAAGCACTTTGATCTGCATGGAAAAGAACTGTAGCGAAGATCACTTTTATTGATAACAGCAACAATCACAATGTTCTTGGACAACAGCCCAGACAGGATAACTTCTTTCATGGAAAAGAGATTTTAGAGACTCTCCCACAGAGAAATAATATCACAGTTATAACCTCCCTTGTCTATCTAATCCTTTCCTGGTTTTATTTATTACCTTATTTACTTAAATGGTGGCGCAGATGGTAAAGAATCTGCCTGCCATGCAGGCGAACTGGATTTGATCCCTGGGTCGGGAAGATCCTCTGGGGAAGGAAATGGCAACCGGTTCCAGTGTTCTTGCCTGGAGCATTCCATGGACAGAGAAGCTTGGTGGGCTACAGTCCATGGGGTTGCAAAGAGTTAGACATGACTCAGGGACTAACACTTTTATTTACTTAAATGGAGGAGAAAGCCTCACTTTGATGCTGACCTGGTTTTAATGCCTTCTAGCTTTGAATGTGTGATCACCACCAGTGCCCCTTTCACAAAAGAGGATGAGCTTCTGGGAGTCACCAGGTAGATGGAAGGAGAGGG
The DNA here is from genome assembly GCA_024291935.2 of Okapia johnstoni. Taxonomy (NCBI): domain Eukaryota; kingdom Metazoa; phylum Chordata; class Mammalia; order Artiodactyla; family Giraffidae; genus Okapia; species Okapia johnstoni. The sequence continues at coordinate 13,321,434 of CM044307.1, forward strand.
AAGAATGTGGGGCACGGGATGCCTACAGCCAGGCTTGGGGGAGGCAGCTGCACCCAGGAAGGGCTGCCTGAGACCCAGGGCTTCCTGTGCTGTTTTGACGTGATTACACTTGATGCCTCTGAGATATTGGCTACATTTTAAATGACACTATTGATACAAGCAAGGCTTGAGAAGTTAAAAGAAATTGAGGTTGGAGTATATCAAGAGTCCTTACAGCTCCAACAGTCTGTGAAGATACCATCTGTCTTAATCTTCTCCCAAGGAAAAATTATCAAGAGGCAGTGTGCACTCAGAAGAGCTGTGTCTGGCTGGGTCTAGCCTGTCCCCACACTGCGGTCAGCTGGGCAAGAGCCACTTGGGACCCAGCTGGCAGTTCAGCCTGGGGGCATCCTAGCCAGAGCCACACAGCCTCTGGCCCCCTTCCCTGGTCTCAGGAGCCAGGGTCACCTGGAACACCGTCCTCCTGGCCTCTCCTGTTAGGTTGTGGGTTTAGGAGGGCTGGAGAGGGCCTTTGCTGAAGCAGTGAGCAGAGGGCCGAGGGCCACAAGCTTGAGGGAGGAGCTGGCAGTAGGGACTGAGCCCTGCTGGGTGGGATGAGAGCAAAAGCGCTTACCTGCAGCAGCAGGTGAGGTCGGGGGGCTCCCGAGATGAGCCGTCACTGGCACGCCCTCCTCTTAATTGGTCCCCGGGGGCTTCCAAGCGTCCTGGCTGTGTCTCTGCTTAGTTCCTGACCACAAAGGGGGCTCCTCCAAGCGTCTGTGCCACAGGGACAGCATGAGGGAGTCGTTGGTCCCTTTCCTAAAAGCAGCATCATAGGAGCTCAGTCTCTGCAGCCAACCAGCCAGGGGCCCTGGGCAACTTGCTGAAACCTCTCTGGGTCTCTTTTCCTCATGGACAAAAATGCAGGTTAAAGATGATCTCTTGGGCCTTTTCAGGTGTAAAATTATCAGTGTAAAAAAAAAAGGTGAACCCACTGAGAAATGAATTTTAAAAGGAAGTTCACGGAAGCATTTTAAATAGTATTCTCCTTGTATCATTGGTTTTTTTCCTTAAATTCACTTTTTGAAATCTGAAAATAACATACTTACGTAAGGGGAAAGAAATCAAACCATTCAAAGTAATACAGAATGAAAAGTCTCCCTGCTATCCCAGACCTCTGTTCCACTCCCCAAAATAAACATTTTTCTTCAAGAATTTTCCCATAAATACTGACAAATATATATCTATGCCTACATCTTTATTTTAAACCTAACTGGGACCATATACTTTCTTTGTTTCTTAGTTATTACACATCACACATCTCTGCATACCAAGAGACAGATCTTTCATGCCTGTGGCTGCTCGTAACATCCCACTGAAGGATGCGCTATGATTTACACAAATCTATCCCTTTTGGCGGATGCTTAGGTTGTTTTTATGTTTTTGCTGCACAGACAAAGCTGCAGTGAACATCTTTGATGATACATGTTTGTGCATACGTGTGAGGTTAGCTGTAGGATAAATCCCTAGGGGTAAGGAGTCGAAGGTTAGGTGGATCTAAAATTCTGATATTGCCATATTGTCCTCCAAGGAAAATGAACCAGTCTGCACTGCCCAGACATCAAATTTTCAAGCTTTGCCAATATGTGAGATGAAAATGACTTCTTGTTTCAATGTGTAATTCTTTAAATATCACAAAAGGCGGGCATTGCTTTCAGGTTGGTTGGTCGCCTTTGCATTTATTTTTCTGTGAACTATGTTCTTTCTAATTTAACTCACTGATTTTTAAGAGTTTTTTCTAAATTAAGACAATTAATTTTTTGTTATGTGCATTACAAATTGTCATTTGTCTTTTTTTTTTTTTGCTCTATTTATGGTATCACTACTTACAGAAATTTCAGATATTTCTGTAGCTCAAAATATTTTCTACTAGAGGATCCTAAAAATATATGCTCGTGTTTTCCACTGGTATTGTTGTTTTATTTCTTTTTAATCATTCTTTTACTCTTTCCTTCTTTTAAATTTTCTTTCTAGATTTTATTTTGGTGTTAGGAGTGTGGTAGGCCCAGCTTTCTTTCTTTCCCCAAGGGGCTGGTTATCTCAAAGTCATGTTTGAATAATTCATTTTCTCCCCCCACCCATCGTCCCTCTTCTAGGTTCAAAATATCAATTTAACTATATTAGGATAGATAAAGAGCCAAATGTTGATTCAAATTCCACCTTCATTGGATCTAGGAGAAGTTACCTAAAACTTCATGTGCCACAGTTTCCTCATCTAAAAGTGAGGTTAACTGAATTATGTAGGGGAAAATATAGGGAAATGTGGAGTTTTTCAGGCAGTTCACTAAGAAAAATGTTATATTATTTCTATGGATTTTTGGATATGTGTGATACTTAGCTTTCTGACACATTATTGGATATGATTTCATTCTAATTCTAAATAAATAAATGCTTCTAACTTTGGGGAAAATTAGGGACAACAATAGCAACATCTACATAAGGTTACTGTGGGAATTCAATGAATTATTTGAGCAAAAGGATGTAGAAAGATGAAACTATATGCTCTCTACAGGAAACTAACCTTTGCTGTAAAGACATACACAGCTGCAAGTGAAAGGGTAGAAAAGATATTCCATGCAAATGGTAAAAAAGGAGACTGGGGTGGCCACACTTACATCAGATAAAATAGACTTTAGGTAAAAATCTGTCACAAGAGACAAAGCAGGATATTATACAGTGATAAAAGTCAGTTCCCCAGGAAGAAATAACAATTATAAATATATATACACTTAACCGCAGAGCACCCGAATATGTGAAGCAAACATGAACAGAAAGGAAAAAAGGAAGAGTAACACAGTAAGAGGAGGAGATTTCGATAAACCTCTTTCGATAGTGAGCAGAACAATCAGACGGAAGAGCAAGAAGGAAACAGAGGACTTGGACACATTCAACACTGTAGACCAGCTAACCCCAGTGGACACATACAGAACATCCCCCTGAGAGAAGCGGAACACATGCTCTTCTCAAGCACGCACTGAACATTCTCCGCGACAGATGATGCTCCAGGCTTCAGCGAGGGCCACAGAACAGTGCCTGGCACATGGGAATCACTGTATGTTGGTGATGACTATTATCATCACCACATAGTAAATGTGTCTGGGTCTTAACAGATATTTTCTGTTTCATTGATCTATGAGCCGGTTCCATCACTCAACAAGTATCTGTAATTACATGTGAGGCCCTGTTCTACGTCTTGAGAACCAAGACTAAGCAGCAGTAATAAGAGCTATTCTTCTCTCCTCTGGTTAGGCTCACGTCTAGTGATTTTTAGCATGTTTACTGATATTGTATTTTCTTTCACTATATTGCAAAGCAGGCTAAAGTTACCAGGAAAGCTATACGTTTTTGTTCTAAATACTGATTAGCAGGCATCTTAGTGTGTGAGTGTGAGTGTGTGCACTCAGTCGCTCAGTCATGTCTGACTCTTTGCTCAGTCATGTCTGACTCCCCCATGGACTGTAGCCCGCCAGGCTTCTCTGTCCATGGAATTTTCCAGGCAGGAATATTGGAGCAGGTTGCCCTTTCCTGCTATAGGGGATCGTCCTGACCCAGGGATTGAGCCCTCATCTCTTGCATCTCCTGCATTGTTAGTCAGACTCTTTACCACTGTGCCACTTGAGAATTCCCATCTTAGTATATACCTTTATTATTTCTAATAGTTTTTCAGTGGACTGTCTTGTTCTTTTTTTTCTCCAGATGGCCAATCTTATCATCTACAATTTAAACTGATGACCTGGTCTCCTTTCATAATCCATATTTTCAAATTTTGTATTGGCTTGTACTTTTAGAGAAGTGTTAAAGAATGAAGGTAATGGTGGTCACTTTTTTCTTGTATGTATGTCTCTGTACACACATATACTCACACATACACAAACACACAAAATGTTAAGCAATGTCCGTCTATTCCTATTAAATATGAGTTAAAATCAGGGACATATGTTGAATTTTATCAAATGCCCTTTAGGCATTTTAGCATTTATGGAGCTGTTTATACTATTTTTTTTATCTCTTTTAAACTATTATTTCGTTCAATTATGTTAATAGTTTTCCTAATATTGAATCTATATCTCCGGAAGATACCCCACTTGCTCACAGTATATTCATTTTTTAAACATAATGCTGTGTGATTCTATTTGTTTCTATTAATACATGAATTTTGCACCAATATTCATAAATGAGATATTTTTGTAGCATTTTTTCTCTTTTCTTGTGTGGGCTGTTTCTGTCGGTGTTGTGCTGGCTTCATAGACTACTATGGAGTGTTTCCTTTTCTATGATCTGGCACGGTTGATGCAGTTTAAAGAACACTGGAATCCTCTCTTCCCTGAAGGTTTGATAGAAATTAAAAGCTGTCTAAACCTCGGTTTTTTGGAGTGGAATTTATAAAAATGCAGTTTCTTCCATGATTATTGGTCTGTTGAGGTTTTTCTAGTTCTTCTGGGGTCAAATTGATGATTTGCATTTTCTCAGAAAACTATCTGGGCTTCCCCGGTGGCTTAGGTGGTATAGAATTCACCTGCAGTGTGGGAGACCTGGGTTCAATCCCTGGGTTAGGAAGATACCCTGGAGAAAGGATAGTCTACCCACTCCAGTATTCTTGGACTTCCCTTGTGGTTCAGCTGGTAAAGAATCTGCCAGCAATGCGGGAGACCTGGGTTCGATCCCTGGGTTGGGATGATCCCCTGGAGGAGGGCATGGCAACCCACTCCAGTATTCTTGCCTGGAGAATCCCACGGACAGAGGAGCCTGGTGGGCTACAGTCCATGGGGTCGCAAAGAGTCAGACACGACTAAGCACAGCACACAGAAAACTATCAGATTTAGAGACTTCCCTGGTGGTCAAGTGGTTAAGATTCCATGGTCCCCATGCAGAGGGGCATGGGTTCAATCCCTTGTCAGGGAACTAAGATCCCACATGCCACGTGGTACAGCCAAAAAAAAAAAGGCAAAAATAAATTACAATTAAAAAAAAAAGAAAACTATCAGTTTTAGCTGGTTTTCAACTAAATTTGCATGTGGTTGAGCACAGTATTCTTACATAATTCTATTTTCTCTGTATCACTGGCTACTTCTCCATTTTAATGTTCAATTTTACATATTTGGCTCATTCTTCCCTCTGCTCACATTAGATTACCTATGCTTAAAAAATCATAAAATGACACATGATTTTTTTTTTCAGGACCCTATTTACTATGTGCATAGTCCAGAAACAGAGGAGCTAGAATGAGCTCAGGATGAGGATGAGGAAGGTAGCAGGGGAGGGGCAGCTTGACAAACATTTTAAAAGTACAGAGAGGGACTTCCCTGGTGGTCCAGTGGCTAAGACTCTATGTTGTCAACGCAAGGGGCCTGGGTTCCATCCCTGGTCAGCGAACTAGATCCCACAAGCCACAACTAAGAGTTGACATGCTGCAATACAGATCCCACGTAGCACAGTGAAGAACTGGCAAAGCCAAATAAATAAATGTTTAAATATTTTTAAAAAGTACAAAGAGCCTGCCCACATACCCCCTGGTCTTGAACACCCTAGATCTCCTTTCCCCAACTCCCCCACCCAGTTAAACCCACCAACTTCCATTCTTCCATACCCAGCTGTCACCTTCTCTTGCAACCTTTCCTGATTTCCCTGGGAAAAGCCAGTGCCTTTCCTCTGATGTCTTCGATTACTTAATTCATTTTAATTTTGAAAAATTTCAGGCCCCAAAAGGTTAGAAGTATAAAACCAACAAAATTAACAAATGTTCATATTCTGTGGGCCCAAATCAACTTACAAGCTTTCACACAGCAAGGGAAACCATAAAAAAAAACGAAAAGACAGCCTACAGAATGGGAGAAAATCTTTGCAAATGATATGACAGACAAGGGCTTAATCTCCAAAATATTCGAACAGCTCTTACAACTCAACAACAGCAACAACAAAAACTCAATGAAAAAAATGGGCGGAAGACCCTAATACGCATTTCTCCAAAGAAGACATACAGATGGCCAGGAGACATAGGAAAAGATGCTCAACATCACTATTAGAGAAATGGAAATCAAACTACAAGAAGGTACCACCTCACACCGGTCAGAATAGCCATCATTACAAACTCTACAAAAAAACAAGTGCTGGAGAGGGTGTGCGCTGTTAGTGTGAATGTAAGTTGGTGTAGCCACTATGGAAAACAGGGCGGAGGTTTCTCAGAACACTAAAAATAGAATTACCATACGATCCAACAATTCCACTTGGGCATATACCCAAACAAAACTATAATTCAAAAAGATACCTGAACCCTTATGTTCATGACAGCACTATTCCCAATAGCCAAGACATGGAAACAACCTAAATGTCCATTGACAGATGAATGGATAAAGAAGAGATGCTACATATAGACAAGGGAACACTACTCAGCCGGAAGAAAGAATGAAATAATGCCATTTGTGCTGGTCTTTGGAAAGGGAGAAAGAAAACAAATACTGTACCATATGATATCACTTATATGTGGAATCTAAGTGAAAGTCGCTCAGTCTTTGTGACCCCCTGGACTACACAGTCCATGGAGTTCTCCAGGCCAGAACACTGGAGTGGGCAGCCTTTCCCTTCTCCAGGGGATCTTCCCAACCCAGGGATTGAACCCAGGTCTCCCACATTGCAGGCGGATTCTTGACCAACAGAACTATCAGAGAAGCCCGCGAAATCTAGCACATGGCACAAAGGAACCTATCGACAAAACAGAAACAGACTCACAGACACAGAGAACAGGCTTGTGGTTGCCAGGTGGGGGGAGGGGGAGAGGGGGCCTGGCAGTGTGGGCTGAGCAGATATAAACTATTATATATAGAACAGATAAACAGCAAGGTTGTACTGTAAAGCACAGGGAATTATATTCAATATCTTGTGATAAACCATAGTGGAAAAGAATATAAAAATATAATGTCTATATGTGTATAACTGAGTCATTTTGCTGTACAGCAGATATTGGTACAACATTGTAAATCAATGACACTTCAATAAAAAGAAGTTTTAAAAATACAAACGCTAACATTCTGTTATTTTTGCTTCCAATCTTTCTTGTTAAAAGAAGTGTTACTGACAAGTTAGAAATCATTTATTTTCCCGTCAGTCTCAGCGCCTTCCCTCCACCCCTCCAAAGACCAGCACAAGCATGAACCTGGTAGGTATTACAGCGTTGCAACATGTTTGTGCCCATAAAACACAGATATTGTTTTGTGATTTTTATTAAAATTAAATTTTCACTAACGGCACTATTCTGCCATTTCCTTTTTTTTCACAATAATGTTTTTGAGACTGATTCATGGTAATCCAGAATACACATGTGTATATACATCAGCTTTTTTGAGGCATACCTTACAAAACATAAAATTCCCCAGTTATGTATATTGTAACTGCTGCACAACATCACATCTTTGTCTACTCCATCATTGTGAGTTGAGACCTCTGTTTTTGTGTTTCGAACACTGCTGCCCTAGATATCCTTGGAACTGTCTCCTTATGCACATGCATGAGTTTTCTGGGTAATTAATCAGCCAGATATGAAACTGTTGGTCATAAAGTATGTACATTGTCACCTTTAACTGCCATTGCCCCAGCATCCCCTGGTATTTGCACTGCCATTATTGGAGCATTTCTGAAGCTGTTGTCACCATCCGATGACTTGCCTATCCTCCCCTTCCCCATGAATTACCGGGGGGCATGTCTGTGACTGGCACTCAATGAACACTTGATAAATGAAAGAATGAGCCACCGTCTAGCAGAAGAGGCAGACTCAAATGAGACAAGTGCATTAAGGGCTGTGAGACCTCCTCTGGCTGATATCCAGGGAAGGCTTCATGGAGGAGGTGGCGTTCAAGTTGGGGTTTGAAGAACAGAGAGACTCTGAACAGGTGAGGATGGGGATGGGGACAAGGACTGGGCTGGGAGGAGGACGTGGGTCAGACAATCCAGGGTACATTTGATTTGCCAGAGTAATGGTTCCTAGCCGAGCTGCAGGTAAGGGCGTGTGCATTGTGTAAAAACTTCAAAGTGGTTTGATTCCTCCCCAGTCCCCACGCAAGAAGAGCCTCTGAGCTGGAACAGGATGAAGGAAGCAGGCGGGCAAACTGGAAGAGGTATCTGGGGCTTACTCCAGGGTGAGTCTTCAATGGCAGGCTCTGGGGAGCCCGTGAGAAGGAACCAGGTCAGAGCCAGGCTCAAAGAAGATTCATTCGTTGAGCAGGCAGGTAGCTGTTCAGCCTCTGGAATAAGGCCTCAGTCAGAGAGAGACGGCTCCTCCCAACCTCTTTCCCTCCTCTGTCTGCGGGAAAAGATCAGGGCAACAGGCCCCAGGCCCACGTGCTCCTTCACTTTGCAGCTCTGGGGGCCCAAGTTAGGGGCTTGCACATCACTTACCACGTCTGCCACCCCACAACCCGGCCCCTCCAACCCCACTGCTCTGGTGCCAGGGCCAGGGCTCCAGGGAGCCCCTCCGTGAAGTGTGGAGCCAGGACTTGGCATCCTGAACACACCTTCGGCGTGTTCCAGTGGGGCGGGAGTGGGGTGGGAATCCTATCCTTCCATTTTCTCTGCTGTCCTTCAGCAGGACCCAGCTCTGGGCACCCTGCCAGAGTGGAGGGGAAGGGGAAAACGCACGACCTTCACGCCCAAGTCCTTCTGTCTTGAGCAGCTTCAGCAAAACCACCAGCAGCGACAAGGGCAGGCGACCTGAGGGTGTGTCAGCTGTGCTCGGGGGAGGAGGAACCCTCCGCTGCAGACAGACCAGCCCTGGGCCAGTGTGGGCTCCGCCATGTCTGTGCGTGGGTGTGGTTGTGGCTGTTACCACCTCTCTGACCCTCAGCGTTCTCATCTGTCACCTGGGCCACTCATGCCGGCTCACAGAGGATTAAAAGGTAATGACAAGGGGACCTCCCTGGTGGTCCAGTGGTTAAGAATCCACTTGCCAATGCAGGAGACACAGGTTCGATCCCTGGTCCCAGAAGACTCCACACGCTGTGGAGCGACGAATCCTGTGTGTCACAGCTACTGAACCTGTGCTCTGGGGCCTGAGAACCGAAACTACTGAGCCCACGTACCACAAGTACTGAAGCCCAAGCACCTAGAGCCCATGCTCTGCAACAAGAGAAGCCCATGCACCACAGCTAGAGAGTAGTCCCTGCTCGCTGCAACAAAGGCTGAGCGCAGTGGTTATTGTTCAGTCGCTCAGTCATGTCTGACTCTTTGTGACCCTATGGACCACAGCACACCAGGCTTCCCTGTCCTTCACTGTCTCCCAGCATTTGCTCAAGCTCATGTCCATTGAGTCAATGATGCCATCCGACCATCTCACCCTCTGCTGCCCTCTGCAACAAAGCGCAGCCCCTATACTAAAAAAAAAAAAATAATGACAAGGAACATAAGGTCACTGAATGGCACCAGGATCTCAAGCCAGGGACACTGTCAGGGCCTGAGAAGGCCTCCCCAAAGCCTGGCCTAGATCGCCGGCCAGGGCACACTAGGTCCCTGCCCCGGAAGGGTCCCTGACCCAGTACCAGCCTATTTGTGGTACTGAAGGACACCTCCACCCCACCAATGCACACACTCTGGCTCTGAGATGTTCCCCTCTACCAGGTCTACAGGGATCTGAAGCTTGTTTTATGGGAATAGCTCAGCTCCAACAGTGCCCAGAGCCACCAACACTGTTGGTCAGCTGCTGCCACCAAAGCCTGACCAGCTGGCCCAGAGACCCCAGGACCACTGGCCACTCAGCAGGGAAAAGGATGAGCAAAGGGAAAGAAGGGGTCTCATACCAATCTCATCACCAATCTCATACCAGACACCTCTCTGCTTCCCCGCACTGAATGGTCCAATGCATTGGGGGTTATTCTGAAAGTGAAAGTCGCTCAGTCGTGTCCAAGTCTTTGTGACTCCAAGGACTACACAGCCCATGGAATTCTGCAGGCCAGAATACTGGAGTGGGTAGCCTTTCCCTTCCCCAGGGGATCTTCCCAACCCAGGGATCGAACCCAGGTCTCCCACATTGCAGGCAGATTCTTTACCAGCTGAGCCACAAGGGAAGCCCAAGAATACTGGAGTAGGTGGCCTATCCCTTCTCCAGGGGATCTTCCCCAACCCAGGAATCAAACTGGGGTCTCCTGCACTGTAGGTGGATTCTTTACCAGCTGAGCTACCAGGGAAGCCCCAGGGTTTATTCTATCATGTTGTGAAGGGAAAACTCACAGAGGTGAAGCGAACAGGCAGTGAAGCAGGCGGAAACCCAGCTCCCAAGTGCCCTCAGGTAATGAGTCTGGTGTGCCAGCCTCCACGCTCCCAAGCCCTCTATCAAGCACAGCTGACAACCACTTGAACAACTCAGCAAAGAGCCATCTGTCTCCCTGGCCAACTGGCCAGAGGTGCGTCTTGTTCATTGGTATCTCTACAGACCTCACGATGCCTTGCTCTTTTGCCAGGATCCCATGGCCTGAGGCCAGTGTCCCTCTGATTGGACACGATTCTGAGAAGATCCAGTCAGGGGGAGGAGAAGGCTCCTATCTCTGGGGCCATCTTCTTTGGTGAGGCCACTCAGTCATGAGCGGGACAGGCTTGGCTTCTGGCCGGAAGCTGGCCTGACCTCTCTACCTCTGATGCTCTGAGGCTGCCAGAGGCCCCAGCTCAGTCTAAACAAGGGTCTGCAGACACAGGGCAGGACCGGACCTCAGTTACCCCAGCTCAGCTCTTCACAGCCTGCCTCCAGGGTGCTTGCATGAAACAGCAGAATGGAAGGTGAAAAAAGCAGAAGGCAGGAGCCCAGGACACTCGGATCCTGGTTTTCGAAGCAGGGGTCCAGGCTTCAGTTCCCTTTGGGAACATTACTGATCACCAGGAGGCAGGAGGCGAGAGTGGGTCACCCTTCCCCCCACCCCCGCTTCTGCAGGTTCCGGGACCAACCCCAGGCGCACTGGGAAGGACCATGACAGTGTGGGCGCAAGCCCTGCCCAAGGGCTACGGCACACAGAGCTCTGGTCACTGCTGTTCTTCTAAAGAGCCCCCTCGGTTGGCCCCAAGCAATCCAGACACACTGTAATGAGGACACAGCATGCCTCATGAGCTGCCCACACTCTCATCTCAGCTTCCCCGTCACTCTGTTTTGCACGAGTTGCACCAGCCACCTCCTTGGCAAGAACAAGGGGCCCAGGGTACACCACCCCTGCTGACGTGGGAGTGGCCTGCAAAAACCACTGCTCTCCCGGAGAGGGAAGAGGAGTGAACGCAGGGCCCTAGCTCAGGCGAAACAGTGCTCCAAGAGCTGCCAGCCTCACTCGCAGCTGAGCGCTCCCTCTAAGCACTTACAGTCCAGCCTTCCCAGAGCGAGCCTGCCCACGGCCCCGAATACCCCGCGGCCTTCCCGCACCCTGGACACTCTGTGAAGAGAGCTCCCAGCACTTGATACCCGTGATCTCTGTGGTTCTTCCACCAGCTGCTTCTGAGGAAGAAGCCAGACTAGCGAGTCCAAGGGATTCAAGAATCAGGGGGGAGGATCCAGGTGTCTGAGCAGGTCCACTGTGCCACCAGTCACCCGCATTTTATGGTGTGGAAATTCTGTGAAATTTCACCGGTGGAGGAGGGGGAAAGGAAGTCCTCAGGGGCCCAAAACACAACCTGAACTGGGCTGGGGAGGGATGGTCTGCCTTCCAAGCCTGAAGGGTGCCCTAGACTGGCCACAGGGTGGGGGGGCATCCTTTATAGAGGGAATGGCCACCTTTTCCCCATTGAGGCAGGAAATAGACGGCTTCAATTCCAGAGTCTCCAGGAATAATTCCCCATCTGCAATAAGCACTTGACATGTTTCCCAAGCCCTCCCATCCATCTGGGGAAGGTGTTTTCATGCCCAGCTATTAGCCAGGGAAACCTGGAGGACAGAGTGCCAGCTAACAAGGGCTCGGTCCAGAACCAGGTACTGTGCCCTGTAAGTAGTTCTTCTCCTGCAGTCTCAGAGCCTACCTCTGCTTCTGCCAGCCCAGAGGGGTCCCACCAGCGTCTCTGGATCATGAGACAGGGGCCTTTCTCCTGGAGAAGGGTTAGAAGGAACCCTGGCGGGGTGCAGAGGAACCAGACCTACCATGAGTACTCATCTCTCTGGCATTGTACTGTCACTCCATGGGCAGCTAGCTGTGACCTAGTTTACTGGGAATCCCACCCTCTCCCACAGGGTCACCCCAGTGGCTACTGGTGGTCATCATGTAGAACAAGGCATGCTGTGGAATCACCAGGGGCCAGCTTTCAGGGGCTCTGTGCTCAGAAGGTGTGTCTGAAAAGCATCAACTCAGGCACCAGGCACAAGGTAACTGCTGTGCTCATGGGCTGGGCAGGACCTCCCATCCTGAGATGCTGGCAGAGAGATAGCTAAAGTCCCCCCTGCCCCTGGGCCCCCTCCATGGCTGTGACCACAGCTGCTAGCACCAAGGCCATCTGGGCTCGGAGGTTTAGTCACTAAGTCGTGTCTGACTCTTGTGACCCCATGGACTGTAGCCCGCCAGGCTCCTCTGTCCATGGGATTTTCCAGGCAAGAATACTGGAGTGGGTTGCCATTTCCTTCTCCAGAGCTCGGAGAAGCCCACAGAAATTGTGTCCACTGTGGGTACATGACAGAAAGGTAGCCAGGTGCCTTTAGCTTCCCTCTTCACATTGCTTCTTTCCTAAGAAACTTGAAAACACATCTTAATGTAGAAGATGCTGGAGCTGTCCCCTCCCACTGACAAAAGCCCTTCCATCAGGAGGCCCTCACAGCCTCACCTCACCAGGGCGCTGGTGGTGGAGAGGGGGAGGATCAGAGAGGAGGGGGCCTCATCCCGCCTGCCTGGAGGTGGGCCAGGCAGCCAGGAGACCAGGGTGCAGGTGAGAGCCCAGGAACACCCTCTGCGACTCAGCTCCCTGGCCTGCCCAGTGATGCTGCCTGGCTCCGGCTCTAAAATAAAAGACGGCTCTCCGCCTGCCTCAGTTTCCCTCCGGAGAAAGGCAGCCACACCAGGGAGAAGGAAGGCAAGGTAAATTCAGGAAAAGTTCACCTCCAGGGGCAAGAGTCCATTCCCCCCGGAACAGGAGCTGGGGAGAGAGCAAGGCTGGACCACAGCGGGTGATGCTGAGAGAAGGAGGACTCAGTTGTCCATTCTCCCACCTCTTCTCCCAGGAGACGAGGCTGTGAAAGGACAAAATCCATCTCCCTATTCCCCTTCCTTCCCACAGCTGCCTGGGAACTTCCACTTGGCCTTCATCAGGGCTGGTACATGAGACTGAGGCCCGGAAGGGCCTTCCTCTCCCGGAAGACAAGGCTCACTCTCCGCCCTGAGCCCTCAAGGAGAGCAGGGACCCCGTAGCTCCGCTGCTCAGACGAATGTTTTTTTTCCCTGTCCTCAGACAATTCTGACCCCTGCGATGTTCACACCATGACACTCCGGAGCCTCTCACAGAAGTCCTCATTCTCAGGAATGAGGAAAGGGGGGCCCTGGGAGAGGGGGCGGGTGAGAGTCCACCCCAGCTTGGACCGTTGGTCTAGAGAGCAAGCTTGACCCCTGCCCCTCCAGACAGCGTCAGATCAAGGCAGTGCCTGGGAGGCCAGCTCTGTAGGACCGTGCTAAGTGACTCTGGGGCGAAGCCACCAGCAGCCCCCTGGGCCTCGGTGTCCCCAGGTCCATCATCCAAATCCAAAGTTTCTCTCTCGAGGCCAAGGTGAGGATGGAGGCAAGAGCCTTTCTTTGAAAGCATAGGAGAAAAGGTGGCGGCATTGTGCCCCTGGGGGCCCAGAAGTCCAGCCCACTCGGCACGGAATGAGGACCACCCCCCCACCTCCCGCACACGCTGCAGCGCAGCGCTGACGCTGCCATCACTCAAAGCCGCGGGGAGACTGCGGGGGAGAGAGCACCCTCCCAGGCCAGCCCCGCGAGCCCGCGGTACGGCCCCGGGGAATCACGGCGTGGGGGTGGTCCGGAGAGGCAACCAACAAGGCAGGCGGCGGGGGACCCCCCAGGCAGGCCTCCTGCCCACCCTCTACCGACCCACTGAAGATGGTCAAGCCACTGCCCCTCCTGGTTGGCGGCTCCTTCCACCCTTCCCCAGGGTCCAGGCTGGGGGAGAGCCGGAGCCACCGGGGAGTATGGCGCAGTCTCCCCCGCCCCCATCCCTCCGGGTCCGAGGTCCCGGAAAGCGTAGAGCCAGCCGTCCTGCCCACCCCCCCGCCCCAATCACCATCCCCACCCCTGTCCAGGACTAGGATTCCGCGCCCCTTCTTCCAGCCGGATCGGTTCTGGAGCATCCCACCCGCGTGCTCACCACGTCTGCGCCCTCGGCGCCGCGGCCCCAGCGCCAGGCAAGGCAGGCAGGCGGCCGGGATGTGAGGCCAGGCGACACGCTCCCTACCTGGGAGGAGACTGCCCGCCGGTCCTGCTCCGCGCTGGCCTGCTCGAAGCCAGCCCCACCTGGCAAGGGACGGTCAGCAAATTCCCCGCAGCATCACCATGGGAGCGGCATCGCGGCTCCTCCCTGGCCGCCGCCAACCTCGGCCCCGCCCCAGTGCCGCTGGACCGCCGGGGAACCCAGGCTGAATTTTTTTCATATGCAAAGGCCCAGGCTCCGCCTCAGAGACCTTGTAGCTACCAGGAACCGTCTTCAAATTACCACAGCAAATCTACAAGGCTGCTGGTCCCTTGCTGGAGACACTCCGAAGCTCTGGGCCCCCAACACCAGAAGCTCTGGTCTTGCTGCTCTCCGGCCATTCCCCACTTCAAGCTCTCCTCCCAGGCACGTCCGCCTTGCAACCCACCCAGCCCCGCCAGAAAAAAAAGTCAACAAGGAGAGACGCCCAGCCCCGCACAAAGGTAGCAGGACTCAGCCCCGCCCAGGGGCCAGCTGCGGGCACCCGCCCGGTGGCTGGTACCCAGTTCTTTCTTCTTCCTCAGCAAAGGGAAGATCTACAGATTAACCAAGGGAGTGGGCTTTGTCTTTTCTAGTTTGCCATGGACCACAGTTCCTGTAGGTCTCCAGTTTTTTCAAAGTCCTGGCTACTCTGCTAGACACTCATTTGGAACCAGGGACCGGGTGCCAGTGTGGGTGCCAGTGTTTGAACCCCCAAAGGTCAGTATAACAAACTAAGTGAAAGTGAAGTCGCTCAGTCGTGTCCGACTCTGCGACCGCATGGACTGTAGCCTACCAGGCTCCTCCGTCCATGGGATTTTCCAGGCAAGAGTACTGGAGTAGGTTGCCATTTCCTTCTCCAGAGGATCTTCCCAACCCAGGGATCAAACCCGGGTCTCTTGCATCGTAGGCAGATGCTTTACTGTCTGAGCCACCAGGGAAGTCAACAAACTAGGGAAGCAGTAGTAAACAGCCACTCTCCTCTCTCCAAGGGAAGGGCCTCAGCAAGTTTATTTAATAGACCTTATCCAGTCATTGCAGTACAATAACTGATGGGAGAGGCGGGCTGCTGACCAATCTTCAAAAGTGACTCTTTTAACAGTTATATAAAGCTAAAATATTGACAGAGTTGTTAGCAATGCTCTAAGAAGGCCATAGTGGAAACGTGTGAACATCACGTCGTGAGACACCAAGGGTCAAAGGGTAGCTAGGCTTTCATGGGTTGACTCCCCATAACCAGCAGCACTGTGCTCCCTCCAAGCTGGCACATCCTGGTCATGTCTCTCCCTGCCCTGCACCTGCCCCCCATCCCCTCCTCCACCCCCGGTTCTTAGACCCAGTAGTGGCAGAGGATGAGATGGTTGGATGGCATCACTGACTGAATGGACATGAGTTTGAGCAAATTCCGGGAGATAGTAAAGGACAAGGAAGCCTGGCGTGCTGCAGTCCATAAGGTCGCAAAGAGTCAAACACAACTGAGCAACTGAACAACAGCCAAGTACCATCAGACCTCGAAGTGAGCCACTACACATTCTGCTGAAATCTGTCCATGTCTTCACTCACCATCCGTTCATTTATTTATTCATTCCAGGGACAGGAAGGCTTTTGGATTATCTATCACGCAATAACAACAGTGTATCAAGGGCTGGGTTCTAGTCCTGGCTCAGCTATTAGTGTGCTGTGCAATCTTGGGTAACTTGCTTAATGTCTCTTTGTTTTTCTTTCTCCTCTGTAATCCTGAGAGGGGAGGGTAGTTGGGGTGTAAGGCCCCTTGCGCCCTAACATTTATATTCCTCTCTTTTAGGATAAGGGCTGGTGGGAACAAAGATAAACCAGGTAAGTACAAAAGTAGTATTTAAGAAGACCTCTAGCTGCCTAGATCCGCATCCCAGCTGGGCCATCTAAATACAGGAGTTAAACTCTCTGAACTTCTTTCTTTGCATATGCAAAATGGAGGGAATAATAACAACCTTAAGAGGTGGTTGTGAGGATTAAGTGAGCTATTGTATCAAAATAAATGTTGGGTGAATATTAGTTGTTTTTGTTGCTGTTGTTCCAATACTGGTGGAAGAGAGTAAAACCTGGACACAAGCAGCATGTTCTCTGTGCTTCCTCATTACAGAACTAGTGTCTGACTTCGTTACAGAACTAGTGTCTGACTCCGGGGTGAAAGGAGTAAGCCTCTTAAGTATGAGGGTAATAGCTGTTCCTTTAGAAAGTCCGCTTGGTAAGGGGAAAGAACATGGTCTTTGGATCTAGTTGAACCTTGGTTCAAAACTGGGCTCTGCGGACTCCCCTGGTGGTCCAGTGGCTAAGATTCTGATCTCTCAATGCTGGGGTCCTGGGTTTGATCCCTGGTTGGGGAACTAGATCCCACATGTCACAACTAAGACCCTGTGCAGCCAAATAAGTAAATAAAAATAAGTATAAAAAAAAAAACCCAAAACTGGTCTCTGGGCTCCCCTAGTGGCATAATGGTAAAGAATTCGCCCGCCAATGCATGAGTCTCAGGTTCCATCCCTGGTCCAGGAGGATCCCACATGCCTCGGAGCAACTAAGCCTGTGCGCCGTGACTATTGAGCCTGTGGCTCTGGAGACCTGGAGCTGCAACTACTGAGCCTACGTGACACACCTCCTGAAGACTGTGCGCCCTAGAGCCTGTGCCCTGCAACAAGAGAAGCCACCACAATGAGAAGCCCATGCACTGCAACTAGAGAGTAGCCTCTGCTTGCTACAACTAGAGAAAAACCCACACAGCAACCAAGACCCAGAACAGCCAAAAATAAAAATAAATAAAATTTTTTAAAAGCTGGGCTCTGCTTCTTACTAGCTGTGTGACTTTGTACTAGTTATTTAACCACTCCATGGTTAATTTTCACATCTGTAAAATGAGTATCATAATGCAAATAAAAGGAGTCCAATAATAGTATCTACCACATAGAGTCCACATGGAATTTCAACTGAGCTATTTCAAATCCTAAAAGATGATGCTGTGAAAGTGCTTCACCCAATATGTTAGCAAATATGGAAAACTCAGCAGTGGCCACAGGACTGGAAAATGTCAGTTTTCACATTCCAATGCCGAAGAATGCTCAACCTACCGCACAATTGCACTCATCTCACACGCTAGCAAAGTAATGCTCAAAATTCTCCAAGCCAGGCTTCAACAGTATGTGAACCGAGAACTTCCAGATGTTCAACCTGGATTTAGAAAAGGTAGAGGAACCAGAGATCAAATTGCCAACATCCATTGGATCATAGGAAAAGCAAGAGAATTCCAGAGAAACATCTGTTTCTGCTTCATTGATGACACTAAAGCCTTTGGCTATGTGGATCACAACAAGCTGTGGAAAATTCTTAAAGAGATGGGAATACCAGACCACTTGACCTGCCTCCTGCAAAACCTGTATGCAGGTCAAGATGCAACAGTTAGAACAGAGATGGAACAACGGACTGATTCCAAATTGGGAAAGGACTACATTGAGGCTGTATATTGTTGCCCTGCTTATTTAACTTATATGCAGAGTACATCATGTGAAGTGCTGGGCTGGATGAAGCACAAGCCAGAATCAAGACTGTCAGGAGAAATATCAATAACCTCAGGTATGCAAATGACAACACCCTTATAGCAGGAATCAAAGAGGTACTAAAGAGCCTCTTGATGAAGGTGAAAGAGGAGAGTGAAAAAGCTGGCTTTAAACTCAATGTTCAAAAAACTAAGATCATGGCATCTGGTCCCATCCCTTCATGGCAAATAGGTGGGGAAACAGTGGAAACAGTGAAGTACTTTATTTTCTTGGGCTCCAAAATCACTGCAGATGGTGATTGCAGCCATGAAATTAAAAGATGCTTGCTCCTAGGAAGAAAATCTATGATGAACTTAGACAGCATATTAAAAAACAGAGACATTACTTTGCCAACAAAGGTCTCTTTAGTCAAAGCTATGGTTTTTCCAGTAGTTATGTATGGATATGAGAGTTGGACCATAAAGAAAGCTGAGCACTGAAGAATTGATACTTTTGAACTGTGGTGTTGGAGAAGACTCTTGAGAGTCCCT
This sequence comes from Okapia johnstoni, assembly GCA_024291935.2. Lineage (NCBI taxonomy): Eukaryota > Metazoa > Chordata > Mammalia > Artiodactyla > Giraffidae > Okapia > Okapia johnstoni. The sequence goes on from CM044307.1 coordinate 13,339,909, forward strand.
TCAAGTGCAAGGAGATCAAGCCAGTCAATCCTAAAAGAAATCAATCCTGAATATTCATTAGAAGGACTGAAGCTGAAGCTGAAACTCCAATACTTTGGCCACCTGATGCGAAGAGCTGACTCATTTGAAAAGACCCTGATGCTGGGAAAGATTGAGGGCAGGAGGAGAAGGGGACAACGGAGGATGAGATGGTTGGATGGCATCACTGGCTGAATGGACATGGGTTTGAACAAGCTCCAGGAGGTGGTGAAGGACAAGGAAGGCTGGTGTGCTGCAGTCCATGGAGTCGCAAAGAGTTGGACTCAACTGAGCAACTGAACAACAACAACAACAACATAGAATTACTGTGAATATAAAATGCATGTCAAATACTTAACTTAATTGTTCACAAACGGCAGATTCCCAGTCAATGTTAATCTCTCCCAGGAAGGACCTAGATAGAATGGAGGGGAGGTCCTAGCACTGAAATTTCTGGGTGTCCTTGACTGAGTGTCCTGTGAGGAGACTGAGTAGTGGGTGTTCTATTCCAGACCCAGGGCAGCAGCAGCAGCAGCTCTCCAACCCCCTATGCCAAGATGCCATCCATACAGAAACTAGGAACCAGCCTCCCTGGATGAGCCATATCCCTGAACACACCCTCTACTGGGAACTGAGGCCAGAATGGGAGGCCAGAAGCAGGTCTTGAACATGGGGCTCAGGAGTTTAGGCTTTACTTAGTAGGCAAAGGGAGCCATGGAAAGTTTTTGAACAACAGCTACAGGATAAAATTGTTGAGCCAATAGCAACCCTCTCCAGTTCCTGGAGACCTGATAAGCGTCAAGTATGTACAATACAGGGAGATACATAAGAGGAGGGAGAATCCATGTGAGTACCAGGTGGGTTATATGGTGGGCCCCAAAGAGACGACCCCATGTCCCAAACACCAACACCAACAACCTAGATGAGTGTCAGGCTGGTAGAAGGTGCTCTGTAAAGGTGTGAAGGTGTGTGGGAGTGAATGGCTGAGGCTTTTGTGAATAGCTGTGGCCTTGAGAGTCTTCCAGAGGAAAGGTGCTTCTAGCCTATGGGTGCTGAGAACATTTTCATGTTCTCACTCATGTGGATTGAGGTGGGAGATCTCTGAATGATGATGAGAGTTGTCTTTGTGACTGCTTTCTTAACCTCCAGTGTCTTGTCTGGGAACATAATCCAGAATAACAACAAAGACCCAAAAAGCATCTGAGTAACCCAAACAGATAAAACTGTCAACTGTCCAAATCAGATGCTTTATCTGCAGGAGAGCACCTTGTGTCTTCAGTGACAGCCCACATACATTTACTCTATACAGTTTCAACAGATCCACGATGCCAGAGACTACTAAGTGTCCACTTATGTCCTTTCTTTCCCTCTTTCTTCTAGCAGTAGAGCTTCCAAGGTTAAAACCCGGTTACATGGCTACCCTGTTAGAGACTACATATCCCAGCCTCCCTTGCAGCCAGGTCCAGCAATGGGACTAAGTTATAGCCAATGGAATGTGAGTGGAAGTGATCTGTTTCATTTCTGGGCCACATTCTTAAAAGGAAGTTGCCTGCTCTCCACTCCTCTTTCCCCTTGTGCAGACTGGACCATGGACATGGGAATGGAAATGGGGGCATCTTTGATGACGCTGGCAAGGACAGCACCCTAAGATTGGCCAACCAACAAGACCTTAAGAACCTGAATTTCATGATGACCTGGAGGAGAAGAGCCCTGGACCATTGACACCTTGGTCTCTGTGACAATAGCTGGACCAAGAGCCTTACTGATAAACCTGATCAGTTTCCTGGTTTTCAAGCCCACAGTAGATAGGGAGCAGCATATTGGAAGGAGAAAGGGTTCATGAAACTGAAAGCACAGTGAAATTAGCAAAAGCCTAGAGTGAGAGGAGACAGAACAGCTGTAAGACAAACTCAGAGTTTGGGGTCATTTAGTTCAGGATCATGCCAAGAAGCCTTGGGGGCACTGTTGTATTACAGGATAATGTTGGAAATGGTCACAAGAACAATCTTGAATCATTAAGAGAAAGTTAATTGTGACAGAATATTTTATATTGGAAGGAAAGCAATTATGTGATGTATTTAGAAAGTATATAGGATAGAAAATAGTTAACTTAAAACTTGCATGCTTAAGGGTAGACACCTTCAGCATCCATTCAAAATAATACCTTTCCTGAAGGGCCAGAAAGTAGAGGTTTTGTCTCATTGATATTTACCTTCTTCCCCACTAGATTATAACCCCTTTTAAGATCAGCTTGTAGGGACTTGCCTGGTGGTACAGTGGCCGACTCCCAAGGCCGGGGCCGGGTTTCATCCCTGGTCAGGGAACTAGATCCCACAGGCCACAACTAAGAGTTTGCATGCCGCCAGTAAAGACCCTGTGTGCTGCAGTTAAGACCCAGTGCAGCCAAATAAATAAATATTTTAAAAAAGTCAGATTGTATCTCCTTTTCCTTCTTATGGGCTTCCCTTGTGGCTCAGCTGGTAAAGAATCTGCCTGCAATGCGGGAGACCTGGGTTCGATCCCTGGGTTGGGAAGATCCCCTGGAGAAGGGAACAGCTACCCACTCTAGTATTCCTGCCTAGAGAATTCACTGTACAGTCCATGGGGTCGCAAAGAGTCGGACACGACGGAGTGACTTTCACTTCACTTCACTTCCTTTCTATCCCAGTATCTGGCACAGTGCTGACTCAAATAAATATTCCTTAATTGCTAAGGGGGTGAAATCAGTGTTACCTTAGATTCCAGAGCTTAGTGGTTCCACCAGTTGATGTGGAATATTGAGCAGTGAAGCTGCCTGAGGTCCCAGAATACCCTGGTAGAGAGCTGCAGGAGCACCGCCCTCTTAGCCAAGAGTGTTAAGAGCCCATGGTGACCCTACTCCTGTTGTCTAGAAATCATTTCATCAGAAACACTCTCTTGAACTCACGAGGACAACATGCTCAGGATTTTCATTGCAGAACTGGTTGTAATTCCAAAACCAAATACAACTGAACACAGTCTACACAACAGGGCATGGCCTTTCTGCACTGCCCAGATGAGATGTTCAGGAAAACTCAAAATGAGAGGGAAAAAGTGGGAGGCCCAGGAAAGTTAGCTCGGTGTGCTCACTGTTTGTTTCACGTCACTTCGACCCCTAGGATTTTAGGTTTCAAGGCAGCAGAGCTACACTATTGTCCCCATCACCCCAAAGCCGGTGCTGGGTAAGATTGCTAAGTAGCCTGTAAGAAGGTGGGTGATGGGTCTAGAGGTAATGATCTTGAAAGTCTGCAGATTTTGCTATACGATCCAGAAGTAAACTTAGCCACTGATAGGGACAGTGTTTTCAAGGCAGAACTGCATCACTATTAACACTTTAAGTGATAATGCAGATACTGTAGGGTATCCCCTGCCCCCAAGAGCCCAATCAAGACTCTGCAAGAAAGTGGGTCTATTTTGGGAGCTCGGACTTCTGTCACAATACACTCTTATCTGTCCTTCCAGCCGACTCATTGGAAAAGACCCTGATGCTGGGAAAGATTGAGGGCAGGAGGAGAAGGGGGCGACAGAGGATGAGATGTTTGGATGGCCTCATCAACTCAATGGACATGAGTTTGGGCAAACTCTGGGAGATAGTGAAGGACAAGGAAGCCTGGCGTTCTGCAGCCCATGGGGTGCTGCAAAGAGTCGGACACGGCCGAGTGACTAAAGAACAACAATAGGAATTTGATTTTCTGTTCAGCAGGTAGCGGAGCAACATATTGGGATGGAAAACTATTTTCATGTCCTCTGTCTAGTCAGACACGGGGCTGTGGATTTCAAGAGACACACAGCACAGATCACTCACTGGAAGCAGCACTTCCCAGGATGGTGGGGCCAGAGTGGAGAAGTCAGAGCCCTCTAACCACGTGGTCCTCAGGGCAGAGAATCCAGACCTCCCCTGTGCTGGGACAGCCCTGGCCTCCCTGCCCTCCCTTAGCTGGGTCCTCACTCACCAAGGCCCCACCAGGTAGATGCTCTTAGCTCGCAGCAGCCTCTTTGACTAGTACTTCTGTCCTGGAAGAGGGGAAAGTCAGGACTAGTGCGGGGCAGGCAGGGGAGGCGGGTCTCTGTCATTCAGCACACACAGCCACTACCAATGATCAATACTGGAAACTGCCGGTGGGCAAGATCAGAGGCGGATGCTGATGACATCACAAAGGAAGCACCACTGTCATGACGGAACTCTGAACACACGTTGGAGAGGGAGCAGTTCCCTAACCAGAAATGAGCTAAACTGAACATTTCCAGGGCAGATCTGGAGGTCTGAAGCCTGTACAACCTCACCTTCATCCTATCTTGAGCCTAGCTAATGCCCTAGGATCAAGTCATGAAAGAATACTTGGAAACTATATTATCAGTGGTGAGCAGGCTGTAACATATACTGAAGTAGAAATATAATGTATACGTGAAACATATAATATTATAAACCAGTGTTACCTCAATAATAAATTAATTAAATACTTGGGTCCTCATGTTGATATTTATTGAGGCTAAAGACCATCCCCCACTCCCACCCCGAGTGGGTCCTCAAGGGGCAGAAATATGGGTTTCTTATGGGATTTCTTCTCGGCTGCAAAGTGAGGGTCCCGTCTCCATGGCCAGGCTCTTGAAAGCAGCTCTGTTGTCCTCTGGGAGTTGGCGTCAGTTTCTGGTAATGAACCTGTACTTTGTTTTATAACCTGCATTAACTTTGTGAAATACAGTACACAATTAGAGAAGTGTATATAAAATAGAAATGAGCACTGTAATGAATAATCATAAAGCAAACACTTATGTAACCACTACCCAAGTCAAGAAATAGAACATTATGCCAGACATTTCTCTGCATTGCTGCCCAATCACACCCCTTTCTCCTCCAACTGCCCTCCACCCAGAGACAGGCCCCTCTTGACCTTAATGGTAACCTTCACTTCCTTTTCTTTATACTTTTACCACCTGATTATTCATCCCTAATCAATAGAGTTTGGTTGGGTCTCTTTTTTAAGTGAATATTAATGAAATTTATTGTATATGTGCTTAGAATCTATTATGTATATACTTATACTTGTTGGGCTTTTATGCAACATTGTATTTTTAAAAATTTATTCGAGGGCTGCCTCAGAAATGTTGCCATGTAAAGACACTTTAAAAAATTTTTATTTATGTATTTATTTCATTTTTGGCTGCGCTGGATCTCCATTGCTGTGCACAGCCTTTCCCTGGTTGCTACTCTAGTTGCGGTGTGTGGGTTTCTCTTTGCAGCGACTTCTCTCCTTGCAGAGCACAGGCTGTAGGGTGCGGGGGGCTCAGTAGTTGTGGCTCACAGGCTTACTTGTCCCGCAGCATCTTCCCAGATCAGGGATCAAATCTGTGTCCCCTGCCTTGGCAGGCATATTCTTAGCCATTGGACCACCAGGGAAGCCTAACATTATATTTTAAACGTTCGTTCAAGTTGTGGCATGCAGTTGTTTATTCATCGTTATTGCTGTATGGTACTCCTTAGCTTGACTCTGCCATAATTAATTGATCCCGTTTGGTGGAAATTTCTGTTTGTCAGCTTGTTTTCCAAAGCAATGCCCCTATGCCTGGTACACATGTGCTCGAGTTTCTGTCGACCAAGAGTAAAGTCGAGGGAATAATCATCCACTTTGGGGGTGCATGTCTTCAGCTTTACTAATTAATGCTGTTTCCAAGGCAGGGTTGTATCAATGTGTACCTCTACCAGCAGTGGGCGAAGGGTTTCTGATGGTCTACATCCTTTCTGATATTTGGCACTGATGGTCTTTGTTACTATCCTGGTAGAGTTTTAGTAGTGTCTCATGTGGTTTCAATATGCATTTCATGAATTATTGAGATGAGGTATATGGTCAAAAATGTATTGACCATTTGGAATTCCTTCTCTGGAGATATTTGTTCAAGTCTTTCACCCATTTTTTTTTAATTGAGCTGCCTTTCTAACTGATTTGAAAGATATTATAAATAGCCTTGTGATTATCTGCTCCTGTTTGGGTCTTGCCTTTTCAGTATATGGTGTTCTCAAGTTAACCAGAGTTTTAAATTTTAGTTTAGCAAAATTTATCTATCTCTTTGTATCATATTTAAGAAGTGTTTCCTGATTCTGAGGACTTAAAGACATTTTTCTGTACTATCTTCTAAAAATTTGAAGGTTCTTTTGCATTTTGCATTGAAGTTTATACCAGCATTCATCAGTGACAATGGCTGAGGCAGTAACTCCAAAAGTCTGTCCCTCCCCAAAGGCAGCGAACAAACTTGAAAAAAACTATCAGAGCCAACTTTTTTGGAACTCTGGAAACTAACTGAAGGCTTGAAGCACCCAGTTCAGTTCAGTTCAGTTCAGCCGCTCAGTCATGTCCGACTCTTTGCGACCCCATGAAGTGCAGCACTCCAGGCCTCCCTGTCCATCACCAACTCCCGGAGTTTATCCAAACTCATGTCCATCGAGTCGATGATACCATCCAGCCATCTCATCCTCTGTCGTCCCCTTCTCCTCCTGCCCTCAATCCTTCCCAGCATCAGGGTCTTTTCCAATGAGTCAACTCTTCGCATGAGGTGGCCAAAATATTGGAGTTTCAGCTTCAACATCAGTCCTTCCAATGAACACTAAGGATTGATCTCCTTTAGGATGGACTGGTTGGATCTCCTTGAAGTCCAAGGGACTCTCAAGAGTCTTCTCCAACACCACAGTTCAAAAGCATCAATTCTTCTGTGCTCAGCTTTCTTCACCGTCCAACTCTCACATCCATACATGACTACTGGAAAAACCATAGCTTTGACTAGACAGACATTTGTTGGCAAAGTAATGTCTCTGCTTTTTAATATGCTATCTAGGTTGGTCATAACTTTCCTTCCAAGGAGTAAGCGTCTTTTAATTTCACGGCTGCAATCACCATCAGCAGTGATTTTGGAGCCCAGAAAAATAAAGTCTGACACTGTTTCCACTGTTTTCCCATCTACTTCCCATGAAGTGATGGGACCAGATGCCATGATCTTAGTTTTCTGAATGTTGAGCTTTAAGCCAACTTTTTCACTCTCCTCTTTAACTTTCATCAAGAGGCTTTTTAGTTCCTCTTCACTTTCTGCCATAAGGATGGTGTCATCTGCATATCTGAGGTTATTGATATTTCTCCCGGCCATCTTGATTCCAGCTTGTGTTTCTTCCAGCCCAGCGTTTCTCACGATGTACTCTACTCTGCATATAAGTTAAATAAGCAGGGAGACAATATACACCCTTGACGTACTCCTTTCCCAATTTGGAACCAGAGTAGATGTTTTTCTGGAACTCCCTTGCTTTCTCCATGATCCAGCAAATGTTGGCGATTTGATCTCTGGTTCCCTTGCCTCTTTGAAACCCAGCTTGTACATCTGGAAGTTCTCGGTTCATGTATTGCTGAAGCCTGGCTAGAAGGATTTTGAGCATAACCTGGTTAGCATGTGAAATGAGTGCAGTTGTACAGAGTTTGAACATACTTTGCTTCAAGTGTGGCAGTTTCAACTCACCATTTTGGGTGGCCTAGCAGCCAAAGCCACAGCCCAAGTTTGCATCTTCCTCTTCTAGTCTGCAGTGTCTATAGAGCTAAAGCATCTTACTCACCTTCTTATCAGCTCTTCGATGGCTTTAATTTAGAATATGTAATTCATGTACTTTTAAGAAGACACTTTTATTGAGATATAATTCATATGCCATATAAATCACTGCTTTAAATGTATAATTCAATGGTTTTTAGTATATTCACAGATTTGTGCAGTCATCACCACAGTCTAAATTTAGAACACTTTGTCACCCCCCAAAAAAATATCTCGTACCAATTAACTGTCACTTCTGTTTCCCTCCACCTTCCTCCCCCAGCCCTAGGAAACCACTCATCCGCTTTCCGTTTTCATAGATGTGCCTATTCTGGACATTTCATAAAAATGGAATCGTCCCATATGCGGTCTTTTAAGACTGGCTTTTTTCACTTGATGTGATATTTTCACGGTTCATCCATGTAGTCCATTTACTTTTAATGTAATTATTTCTATGGTTGGGTTTAAATCTACCATCTTGCTATTTTTTTCCCATTTGTCCCATATGTTCTTTTTGCCTTTTTTCCTGCCTTCGTTGAGTATTTTTTAGGAGTTCATTTCATCTGTTGGCTTATTAGTTATTCCTTTCTCTTTTTTCGTGTTTGTTCTAAAGTTTACAATATGCATCTTTAATTTCTACCTTTAAATAATATTACCCTACATCACATATTACACAAGAAACTTACAACATTGTGTTCCTTTTCTTCCTCTCTTGTCCCTAATGCTTTTTTTGGTCATACATTCTACTTCTATATGTATTATAAGCTCCACAGTACATTGTTATTATGTTTGCTTAAGCTTTTATTTATCTTTAACATAAATTTTAAATGAGGAGAAAACATATTTTACTTTTACCATTTTCCATATTTATTTATTTATTTGTAGAGATCTGAGTTTCTACTTTTACCGTTTTTCATATTTATTTATTTCCATTTATTTCTTTGTAGAGATTTGAGTTTCTACCTGATGTCATTTCCCTTAAGCCTTCAATAGGTCTGCAGGTGATGAGTTCCCTTAGCTTTTTCCCTGGAAACAAACCTAGGTTGACAATTCTTTCTTTTTTTTGGTAAGATGTTAAAAATTTAGTTCCATAGTCTCCTGACTTGTATTATTTCTACTAAGAAGTCAGAGATTATTCATATATTTTCCTTCTTGCATAAATATTTCTTTTTACCTTTGGCTCCCTGAAAAGAAATGTTGTATCACTGATCTCATTGATAAAGATATATCATTATCATATCATTCATCTTCAGCAGTTTAAATAGGATGTACCTTGGTGTCATGTTCTTGTGCTTGGCACTGGTTCACCTTCTTGGATGTGTCCATTTATATTATTCATAAAATTTGAAATTTTTTCAGCCCTTATTTTTCAACAATGTACCCCCTCGATGATCTGAAATAATTGTGTATATTATTCCTGTTGATATTGTCACAGGCTACTGAGACTCTATTCCTCTTCATGGTCTTTTTCCCTCTCTGGTTCTCCTGTAGCCCCTTTAGAAGTCATCCAAACCCTAATGGAGAACCTAAAAGTCCTTCACTGGAACTCAAATCTCTAAACACAACCTATCCTTTTTGTCAGATTTATTCGTGTATTGGGAAAATGGAAAAGAGTGCAAGGACATAATCAACCTCAGGGTTCAACACAGTGGTCACCTCTTATGGAAAGGGGATGGGACGTACCTCAGGGAAAGTTCATCTGTGTTGGCAATGTTTTATCTCTTAAACTGGTAGCAAGAACATGGGTTTTGTTGTGTTATTGTTTATATTGTTTTAAATATTACATAATTTTTAAAGAGACACAAGGACATGAATCTCAACATGTTAGAATCTCTGAAACTTTAATGAAAGGATTGAAATGAGACATCTGGGGGCCTAGATTTTGGCTCCCTGATACTGTTTTTCTGTCCCTTAGAAGATGCTTCATTGGTTTCGTCCTATTCTCTCTGTTCCTTAAAGAAGGGGTCCCTATGACAGAGCAGGGATAGAGGCGGTGGATACCCATGGGGCATTCATTGAGTCGGGTGCTCCTCTGCTGGCACTGTCTGCTTTCCAGCACACTTTAATCCTGACTTTATTACCAGCATGTTATCAGCGCGCAGGGAAATAAGGGGAACAAGTAAGTATCTTTTTACTGCAGCAAGATGACTCTTCCCCCAGCCCTCATCTCCCCTGTGGCTGAGCAATGCTTACTACTTTCAGCCATGATCACTGCATCCTTTCACATCCTTCTATGCATCCCCAGCAGAAACCCTCCCTCCATCCTGTCTCTCAGTCTGATGAGCTGGAGAACCAGCTACTTTCTTGCCCACGAATCCCCTCACTAGCCTAGCTCCTCACCAAGACGCATAACTTGTAGCCCCCCTCAACCCTCACTCTAAGGAGAGGTGGACGTCGCTGTAGGGTGGTATTCCCAGGGCATCTACAGTCTCCAGAACCAGCCTTGCTACTCTAACCAGCACTACTACCCCTCCCCTCCTTTCAACAAGCACATGAAGATGGTCAGAGAGCAGTCAGTCCCAGGGGAGACCAGCTACATAATTTTCCAGGGTTTGTGACAAGTAGCTCCTTGTTCAAACATCATGAAGAATTTCAAGACAACAGAGCATTCGACCAAGCATGGGGCCCTCCCAGGCACAGCAAATGTCCCCAGGCAAGAGCAGGGATGCTCTGGTCTTCCCTCCACTCTCTGGCTGTGGAAGGAGGGTTGCTGGAGCTTATTCCCAGAGAGTGGGTGCCTGTGAGAGAGAGGTGGACACCCCATTTCTTAGTTGAGTGCCAGCTGACTGGTCAACCTATCCTGCCTTGGGGTGAGGTGGGGGAGGAAAGGAGAATGAGCAGAGACAGAGCCAGGCAGTGAAGGTGGCCAGACAAGGATGCAGGGATTTCCTGTGGGCCAGTCCCTCCTAAGGAGGTAGCTGAGGAAGAATTCCAATGGGGGGCATCCAGGGGCGAGAACGAACGGGATATGTTCAAAACAGTCTAGCCAGATGACCCTTCTCCCCATTGAACCCACTTGGAAGACTTCACCCCAAGGAGACACTCGTCATCAGGCAGTGTTGGCCAAGAGCACAAAACCTGTGGCAAGAAGAGCTGACTCATTGGAAAAGACCCTGATGCTGGGAAAGATTGAAGGCGGGAGGAGAAGGGGACGACAGTGGATGCGATGGTTGGATGGCATCACTGACTCAATGGACATGGGTTTGAGTAAACTCCAGGAGTTGGTGATGGACAGGGAGGCCTGGCGTGCTGTGGTCCATGGGTCACAAAGAGTCGGACACGACTGAGCGACTGAACTGAACTGAACTGAGCCCCCTTCCAGCTCTTCCACCCTCCATTTATACCCCAACCTCAAACTCAGGGGAGGTCAAAGCTTTCTGATGGGGGAGGGAAGGAGGAGACGCCCCCTCCCCACTCCTAGCCTTGCTTGACACTAAGGGAGGATCACCCTATATTTGCATTTGATGTTTAACTTTTAAATTGGATTAAACTAAACTGGATATTTAATCATTTAAAAACACTAGGGAATTTGATCAGAAAACTTTAAGTCTGCCAGAAATATTGTTGGAGAGAAGACCTTTGACAAAGCATGGGTGAGGGCAGTGATGGGAAACAAAGCAACAATGTGTCGTGTTTGATCCTGTCACATTCAGACTTCCCCATAAACCAGGTCCACATGAATAAGAATAGGTCTGAAGGGTGTACAGCTGGGTATCAGATAACAGTTGGGCTTGGGGATTTTGTACAAAGACAAGCAGTGATCTTTAACAAGGGAGGCATTCTGTCCTCCACCCAGGCTGCCTCCAGCCCATCCGCCCATCCAGTCCCCATTTATAAGCAGCCCTGCCCCACGGTGGGGGGAGGTGGGATGTTGGGAGGGCAGCCCTCAACCAGCTCTGGGGGAGGGGGATGAACTCCATCCTCAGCCTCCCCGCCCCACAGCGTATAAGTCCCTCTGAACACAGAGACCCAGCCTCATTCATCTCTGTCTCCCACAGCACCAGGACAAGCCTCATAAAAGTCTAGCACATCAAAACACCCCTTTAGAGCCAGGAAAGCACCCATCACCAGGGAGGGGCCAGGTGGGCACAATTCACAGGGTACTGGGCGGGGGACGAGTGGAAGGAGATGGGCACACAGGGTGAGCAACCTGGCCCTGGAACGGTCCATCACTCCGGGCCATTCAGGATGACTGGTCACCCTAGGGCAGGATCCGGATTGGATGGAGCGGGGAGGGGCAGCTTGGTGGGAATGGGGTGAGGACAAGAGAGGGGGCAGAAATGGCAGCGGAGGACAGGGCCGGTGGGAGCTGCCTTTCCTTTGTTTCCGTGGCTTTTCCATCTTGTGGGGAACAAAGCCTCTCTCTGCTGGGAGGGGTGTGTGTGTGTGTGTGTGTGTTATGTGGGAGAGCTTTCTCTCCTCTCTCTCTCCCTCCAGAAGGCCTGCCCCCCTCCTTCGAAGCTCCAGTGGCCATGACTCAGCAGGAAAGCCAGACCTGCTCCAGCGCAGCTGCTGCACCCCCCCATCACCCCCGCACCGCCGGCTGCCTGCCAGGCTTCCTTCCCTCGGGCATCCACACGGAGGACCAGAGGCAAGGATATCTCTGACCCCATCACAAAGACAGGGGGCAAGAGCCCAGAGAGGGAATGGGGCAGACTGAAGGCACAGCCTCCCTTGCTGAGAGGAGGGATGACATTCCCAGGCTCGGAGATCCTGGAGACAGGGCAGAGCCCGTGTCGTGGTGATCAGGGACCAGGGGGTGGGGAGGCCGTGGCGGGGGAAAGCAGCCAGCTCTGCCCGCAGCTCTCTGTCTCAAAGTGACCCCAGACCGCAGATCAGGTATGTGGCTTCTTGCCAACGTTACCAGCAAGGTCCTGGTTTCTCTCTCTGCTCTTGTCCCTGAAAAGCTGGTGAGGACGGTGGGTGCTGTGAACATTCTCTTGCCCCCCGAAGTCGCCTCCACGATCAGGCAGCTGCTAAAAGTTCTGCAATCAGACCCCTACCTAGCATGGGTAGCTCGTGAAGGTGTCACAGGCTTTAGAGAGCTGGTTCCCCTTGCAGGGCTGCCACCTACAAGTTGGGAGATTGAGACCAACTCCCTGGCAGCCCTCGGGCCCTATGCTTTGATCTGGCAACTGGGAATGGGAAGCCTACAGGGCAGGGCTGGGGTGAGGGTGCAGGAGAGACAGTGTTAATATCCAAGCCCTCTTTCACATCCTAGGGTGCCTGAAGCCCCTTCCCGCAGGAACTGTTAATCAGCAGGCAAAGGAGTATTTTGAAAGGAGGTGCAGGGCCTTCCCTGGTGGCTCAGTGGTAAAGAATCTGCCTGCCAGTGCCGGAGACATGGGTTCAATCCTTGATCAGCGAGGATCCCACATGGCTCAGAGCAGCTAAGCCCACACACCACAACTATTGAGCCTGTGTGCTAGAACCTGGACACCACAACTGCTGGGTCCACACACAGCAGTTTCTGAAGCCGGCCTGACCGAGAGGCTGTGCTCTGCATCAAGAGAAGCCACCACAATGAGAAGATGGTGCACTGTAGCTAGAGAAAAGCCCGCACAGCAATGAAGACCCAGAACAGCTCAAAATAAAAATAAATTAATTAAAAGTATTTAAATTAAAAAAAAAACAACAAGGCAGAGGAGAGAAAAAGATAAGACTGAGTGGTCTTGGTCGCAAGAGGTGTCTCCTAGGCAGGAAAGAGAAGGTGGTGGTGGGTCAGGAAGAAACACTTGGCAGCATCCTACAAGCCTCTTTGCCCAACTTACCAGGGCAACCACCGTTGCTCCTGCTGTGTAGTAGTCGATGTCAGAGGGCCTCCCCGCTCACTGCTGCCCTCCCTGTCACTTCAGCCAGACTCCACTCTAGAAAGGGAGGGGAGGGTAGTGTTGGGCGCATTGAGGGTGGGAGAGGAGATGCCGTGGCTGGACCAGCAGGACAGGACGGTGGGCAGCTGAGAGCATAAGGGTAGTGGGTGCATAGCACTGACTGTTGGCAATGGTGATAATTACAACAGAACACAAGTGTCATTTACATGCAGGGAGGAAAGGACAGGAAGGTCAGGGCTGGCAAAGCCCTTCATGACATCAGGACCCAGCTTCCTTTTATATCATTTCCACACTATTCTCGGTATGCATCTCGTGGTCCAAAATGGTTGTTCAAGTTCCAGCCATCAAGCCAACATTCCACCAGTAGGAAGTATGAAAGAAAGCTGAGCAAGGACATACCCTCTCTGCCGAAGGACACTCCTTGGAAGTTATTCATGATTATTCCATTTATCTCCCATCGGTTAGAACTTAGTCACATGACCACGTGTAGGTGCTGCCTTTGGGTAATTCTTGTTCTGTGGTCTTATGGTTATTGGTTATTTCCCTGGTTAATTTATACTGAGGAACTTTCTAGGTAGAGATACCCACCCTGTAGGCAGGGGATGGTACCTCACAGGCAGAGTATGGTAGAGAATTCTCATGGCTCCTCAATAAACGTTCTCCTTTTCTTCCGCAGGAATTAGACGCCCCCACAATAAAGACTAATTTCTTTGCACCTAGATATGGTCATGTGACTAAGTTCTAACCGATGGGATATAAATGGAATAATCGTGAATAACTTCTAAGGAGTGTCCTTCGGCAGAGAGGGTATGTCCTTGCTCAGCCTTCTTTCATACTTCCTACTGGTGGAATGTTGGCTTGATGGCTGGAACTTGAACAACCATTTTGGACCACGAGATGCATACCGAGAATAGTGTGGAAATGATCTACAAGGAGCCTGGGTCCTGATGCCATGAAGGGCTTTACAAGCCCTGAACTTCCACCTCTATCATGAGGATAACAGCCACACCTGAGGGATGACGGAATAGGGTACTGGAAAGGGCTTGGTCTTTCCTGACACTGTAGAGTGACTATATTAGCCGTGGAAGGCCTGCCTCTAGGCTTAATATACACGAGCGGGCAATACACGTCTATCTCAATTAAGCCAATTCTACTTCAAGTTTCTTGTCCCTTCTCAGCCAAATTCTAAGGGAAACTCCTAGTGAATTTGTTCTCTGTTTTTCGCTACTATGAGATGGGCAGGGAAGACCCCAGCTAAGCCTCTCTTGGTCTGGACCTTGGAGGATATTTAGTAATGTGGGCCTAAGACACTGTGCAGTCAATAAGTGGCCTAGAAGTCACAAAGAGAGGGACTGGGCAAGGCCTTTTTCTCCTCAGAGTCCCAGCAGACAGGCACCTTGATTTGAGCCCAGTGAGACGCAAAACAGACTACTGACCTCCAGAACTGGACAGTGAGTGGACACTTATACACATCACAACAGAAAATGATCCCTTCATGGAATCAGCCAGCTATCACAGAAAGAGAACATGGAGAGAGACACAGTTCTGAAATCCACCCGACAGCCAGCAGAAGAGAGATGGAGCCGCAGCTTCCAGAAAGATTAATTTCCGTTCCCAATATTAACAATTCCCAATATTAACAGTTAAATTCGCCTCTACCACATTTAAACAAGACTATTCTTCATTTAATGAATTTCAATAGAGGAACAATAGTAAACCTAGAAGAAAGAATATAATTGAAAAATATTCTGGCTTTAATTATTTCCTATAAAAAGATAATCCCTTCTCTTTCAAACACCTTGATGGGGAGGGAGGTGGGGGGAAGGGTCAGGATGGGAACACATGTACATCCATGGCTGATTCATGTGAATGTATGGCAAAAACCACCACAATATTGTAAAGTAATTAGCCGCCAATTAAAACAAAAAACAAACAAACAAAAATTAAAAAAAAAAAGAAAAGAGGAAGGATTCTTCCTTAAAGATTTGGGAGGGAGCATGGCCACGCAGACACCTTGATTTTGAGCTTCTGGCACCCAAAACAGTAAGAGCACAAATTTCTGTTGTTTTAAGGTACCAGGTTTGTGCAGCATTCGCAGAAAAATAAAACAGTGGTGTTCTGAAATTTAAAAAAAAAACACCTTACATAACAGCACACAAAAGTCTTTAAAGAAATGAGATGAGATCTCAAGACTCAGAAACAAGATGGTGACTATGTGAATTTGATTGCCCCCTTGGGACTGTGAGAGACTGAAAGGTAGAGATCAC
The DNA here is from genome assembly GCA_024291935.2 of Okapia johnstoni. NCBI lineage: Eukaryota > Metazoa > Chordata > Mammalia > Artiodactyla > Giraffidae > Okapia > Okapia johnstoni. The sequence goes on from CM044307.1 coordinate 13,355,606, forward strand.
CGTAGCACCTAGCACACAGAAGATGCTCAGTGAGTATTTGTTTACGGGCAGACTGACTTCCATTTGGAGCAGAGACTGAAGCGCCCTTGGGGATGGAACAGTGGTGGAGACCAGGAGAGAGATGCCTTGGGGGAAGATGACTCTGGGAGGTGGGCAATGATAAAATAGGAGTCAACGTGGTCTGCGGCACACCACTGCGCAAATAGTGCACTCCTCCTGGGGTCAGCTGGGAAAACCCTGCATGTGATTAAGGCAGGATATTCCTAGGAAGGGTGCTTTACAGCTAGCAATGGAGTGGTCATGTTCAGGGTAGCATTTGTTTCTCACAACCTCAAGGACATGGATGATGACTGCACTCTCTCCAGAAGAGAAAGGTAGGTCCCAGGACTGCAGAGTCACTTGCTCAAGACTACCCACTAGGAAATGCAGCAGCTGGAACTTGAACCTAGGGCTTCTGATCACAAACACCCTCTTCTTTGGAACAAAAGATGCAACTGCGGATTTCTGGCTCTAAGTGGCTCTCTCCCCTGAAATTCCCAGGCCAACCAATGTGGCCTGGCCCTGGCTGTGGTTTATAGAGCCCTGAAGTTAAGAGGAGGTGTGACAAGGCTGGGGATGTCAGGCAACCTCTCAGCAGATTGGAGAGCTTGTAGACAGGTGCACCCAACACTGGAGAACCCAAACAGTGCATTTGCACAAACACCAAAAAAAAAAATGCCCCAAACTCAAATATTTTACTGCCATCTACTGGAAATTGTCATAATGATCATGTAAATCCATGATGACTCAAGTGTGAAAATGATGCCCCCTGGAATTGTTAAGTGCAGAACCTGAACAACTGTACTGGGTGGCCCTAGATACATCTTCTCTTGCCTGGCAGAATGAAAAAAGACAGGGCCCTGGAAATCATGGTAACTAAAGTTCTGCCCTCATCTTTTAGTCCCTAGCCCAAACAGAGGTTCTGTTGTAGTCTGTCTCCCATAGTTTTGCTACTCATGCTCGTACAGACTCTTTTCACCCCTCTTTCTACTTTGTGCACATGTCCTGAGCATCTGCTCTGGGCCAAGTCCTGTGCTAGGCTTTGTGGGAACAACATGGGCAGAACCTAGTCCCTGCCTTTCATGAGCTCTCAATCCAGTGGAGGACAGGACATGAAAACTTTACATGATATAGTGCAGAGGGACACATGTCAGCTGGACTTGGGGGATCTAGGGGAGGTTTTCTGGAGAGAGGGACAGCTGTGTCAAGCCTGAAATAATTTAATAAAGCAGGCAGAGGGCCAGGCAGTGTTCCAGGTGGGGGTCACAGTACATGCAAAGGCCTGAAGGCTAGAATAAGCTTGCAGCCTACAAGGCTTTGGAGTCAGACCCTGGAGGATCCCAGGTGGGTCTTTGGAGCTCCAGGTGTCCAAGGCCATGCCCAAGGTGGCTCCCTGCGCAGGTGAGCCCTGGAGACAGTGAGTCATGGGGGCGGCTTCTGGCTGAGGCAACAATGGGGCTGGAGCATCAGCTCACTCAGTCCTCACAACCACTGGTAAAGAACTACTACCGCATCTATATTCTATGGCTTAAGACTCAGAGAGGTTAAGTAACTTGTTCAGCGTCACAGAGCTGGAGCGTGTCTGAGACAGATTGGATTCAGGTCTGTGCCTCCAAGTTCTGGCCACAGCACCCATGGGTCTTGTATGTGTTTCTGCTGAAGGAAGCCAGGGAGGAGAGGAGACTGGCTTCCACCCTCATCTCCTTTAGGCTTTGGGGTGTCACTTCCCGAGGCTTAGGCTTAGAGAAGGAAAGGAAAGGGACAGGACCTCACAGGAGAAGACAGCGCCCCGCTGCTCCCACTCGCTCGGCCCAGGCAGTTGAAAGGTCGGAGCTCAGCAACGCTGCCCCAGGCGGTCCACCCTTGTGAGTTTCCCTCAGCTCTCTCAGGGACAACGTGTGTTTCCTCTGTGAGGGCCTCAGAACAAGAGCCTTCCTGCTTCTGAGGCGCTTCTGAAGACTCTCTGTTTCTCTCTCAAGGCTCTTACAAGAGTAATAGAAAACGTAGTAGGGTGTCTTTTCCCACCTGGATCAGAGACAGTGTGAGCTTCTATCCTGGACTATGTGGGTCCTTCACCACGTACTAGCTGGGAGTCCTTGGACATTTTCCCAAGCCTCTGGCTCCTCTCCAGTAAGATGTGGATAATAGCTCTCAAACATGGCAGTCTGAGACCTTCATGAGATGGTGCCTAAGTCCCAGACGTGTGGTCACCATTTACCCTTCGCCCCAAGAAGTCAACTGTCAACTTGCTATGTAGGGGATTCCGTGGCCAACAGTCTTGACCTTCTCCTGGCACTGTGAGTTACCACATGCGTGCATACTCACACACGCAGCCCAGACGGGTGACTTGCTCAGGGATAACAGAGGCTGTGGCACAGTTTCCTTTAGAAATAACCGAGAGGCGATGGGCACACAAGCTCACCAGGTGCCCAGCAGAGAGCCCAACCCAGAGCAGAGCTGGGTTTGGTCAGTACTGCCTTTCACCTTTATTCTACCTTCAAGCCCTGGCTGGAAATACAGGCAGGCAGGAGGGCTCAGGGAGCCCGTTAGCCTCCAGGGGCTGAACAGTTGGCATAATGGGGTTTGAAGTTTACGGTTTCATTTACTTGCAGGAAAAGGCTTTCAGTCTGCTACTTGGCCAGCTTCTGGAGGCTTCCATTAGGACTGGGAGCAGGGCCACCCAACCCTTGAGCTGCAGTTTCCTCATATATAAAATGAGGCCAGTAATATTTACTAAGACAATCATTGTGAGGATTAAAATGAAAGAAGTACCTAAAGGGTCTAACATAATACTGGAAACAAGGTAAGCCCAGACGGAGGTATAGCTGTGATGACCATGGTGGAATCCAGGAGGGTTCGGAGGTATCCGAAGGATTCTACTCTCAACCATCCAGCTGCCAACCACCATAGGAGGTTGAGGAGGCAAATGCCATAGCTGTTTTGGAGCCAGGAGCCAATCTCTCCCTGTTCCACTCCTGTGATGGGAGGGAAGCGGGTACAAACTATTGGGGGGGGTGGGTAGTTTGGCAATAGGGGCCCTTTAGACCCAGCCCCTCCACTTCTTGGAATTCAGCCAAGGAAATAATCATAGAGCCCCATAGAGTTGTTTGTGCTATGACATTCATCGCAATGTTACTAACAATAGTGAGAAATTGAAAGTAATCTAAAGTTAGAGATGCACTCAACATACACTTCGGCTGAATGCCAAATGGCCAAGATCAGTACTGTTCATTCAGCTGAAGTCCCGGCCAACGTCTAATACGACCTTCATGAAACAAGCATCTTTGTTAAAGGAGTACATCTAAAATGTGATCAGAGATTATCTGTGATGATAATTTCATTAATGAATGTCATTGTCAATGCTTAACTGTTTAACATTTTAACGCAAGAACAATACTTCTCCAGTGCTGGCAGTTAACGAGCTCGCTCCTATATTGTATATTAACTCACATTTGTGTTAATAAATCGATGCTTTTTTTCAACTAAGGATGGTGGAGGAGTGGGACCCTCCTTGTTCTAGTAATTTCTTCTTTTCTTCATATTCTTTATATTTCTTCCCACGTAGGGTCAAATATGATTTGCCATGGATAGTGTTACACATCACTTTAGAGGTTTGCCTCCTCGTGGAATTGGGAAGTTGGTTGGCATTCTGTTTTTAGTTTGTCTTTACAAGGTGTAATAATTACAAATAAAGCTTTTGATTAAAGTTTCATGCCCTAGACAGAATAAAGTTACTAAAAGTTGACTACATTTTAAAAGATTATTTTGTTTAGTGTTACAAATGTTAGTATCTCAATTCTACAAAAATTAAAATTAAATATAATCTAATCTCTATTATTCTGCTTCATACTATTATTTTAATGTTTTATTATTGTTGCCTCAAAAATATCTTCTAAAGGAATTTGGATTACATGCTTTCTCAATATTTTTATTAGCTATCAATGTTTCCTTCTTTATTTAAACACTCGAAATGCTTAATAATGAATTCTGTACAAAAAAGGGACAGTGTTTATAATTATCATGTTGCTGTTTAGTCGCTCAGTCGTGTCCAACTCTTTGCAACCCCATGGACTGGGGCATTCCAGGCTTCCCTCTCCTCACCATCTCCCAGAACTTGCTCATGATAATCATCATAAGTGATAAGCATTTTACTTTTGCAATGATACATATATATATATTTATTCTCTAACTGACTGATAGAATCTCAACAAACAGAACAGAAGAGAAGAACTCACTACAAGTTACATCTAGAAGGTTAGCCACACTTGAAGGTGATTGTTAGCAGTAAAGCCAAATGACATGCCATGTGTGTATAATGGAGATTATTTGGCTTTGTGGATGCGAAGGTTATGTAACATGGTCACAGGCTCATGGGTCATGTGCAAGTCCAGGGAACCGAGAAATGATGCTAATGTCTGAACTGAGCTTTTCAGCCTTTCAATGACCAAGGCTGAAGATGAAGCTGAAGAATGTACTTTGTCGAGATATCAAGGTCAAAGCCAAATTGTGGGGCATCCCTACAAACCTATATGTCCCTTCTGTAAGCTGTCCATTGAAAATGATGTGCGAAACATATGTATCAGCATGGAAGAACTGTTTTATTACTGCTGAATTCTGAACATTGGTTATAAAAGAGGATGAAGCCGTGGGCCCAAATTTGTAACTAAGGGAGCAAAGTCCGAATAAGTAAAAGATTGAAAGACACATACAAAACATTAATGATGATTATCTCTGGGTTTAGGATGAGAGGATTTCTGCTTTATTTTTAATACATTATTTGTATTTTCTTATAAAACATGTCACTCATATGATTTTTAAAAATTAAAAATATTTAAAATGCATCTTTTCTGTCTCCCATTTCTGTTTCATCTGGGGCCAGATTTCAAGCTTGCTGAGCTTGCCAGATGGTCTGGGATACTGACCACAGCTGCCTGTAGTGCTCACTGTCCATGTTCATTTGAGGTCAAGGCTTTGGCAGGCTGGAGCTGCCTTTCCTGGACCTGTTTCTGGGAGGAGAAATGCCAAGAGGAACTCAAGGGCCAGTGAGGGAGTAGGGAAGGGCAAGGGGTAGTAGTAGCTCCATCTGCCCAGTGAGGAGCTGGAATCTCAGAGAGGCTAGAAGTGCCAGGAAAATCTTGCATCTGTCCTGAGACCTAGGGGATAAATAGCTTGAATATGTCTAAACACTTCCATAGTAGAAGAAAAAACTCCAAAGTTGTCCCCCAAATTAATTTCCCTTTTCTTTTTTATGGGGCTTTCCTGGTGGCTCAGGCATATCAATATAACTCACAACTTTTAGCTGATTACCTAGCTACTTGCAGCTTTGTGTGGTCATGTGAGGCTTACCAGGTGGCACTAGTGAAAAAGAACATGCCTGCCTATGTAGGGGATGTAAGAGATGCGGGTTCGATCCCTTGTTCAGGAAGATCCCATGAAGGAGGGCATGGCAACCCACTCCAGTATTCTTGCCTGTAGAATTCCATGGACAAATGAGCTTGGCAGGCCACAGTCCATAGGGTCACAAAGAGTCAGACATGACTGAAGTGACTTAGCAAGTACTCATGCATGCATGCATGTGGCCATGGGACTAAGTTCTGGGCAATAAGTGGTAGTAAATGGATGTGTTGCATGCAACTTCCAGGAAACACCCTTAAAGAGAAGTGTATATCCTTTCTCCTTTTCTCCTTCTTGCTGGTTGGAATATGAATATGATGGCTGGGGAAGGAACAACCATTCTGGACCATGAGGCAACATATTTGGGATGATGGAGCAACAAGGTAGAAAGGGTCTGAGCAGATATCACAGAGCCTCCTCAGCAGCGCTGGATTGTCTCCTTTAAACTTCACTAAAGTGTGAATAAATTTCCGTCTTAGCTTAAACCAGTATTTTCTTGGGATTTCTGTCACATGTCATAGAACCTACTCTTTTCTTAAAAGATATTTAATGCATACATAACTTGATTTATTTTATTTATTTATTTTTGGCTGCCCTGGGTCTTTGTTGCTGTGCCCAGGCTTTCTCTAGTTGTGGTGAGTGGTGGCTACTCTTCATTGAGATGCTTGGGCTTCTCATTGTCGTGGCTTCCCTTGCTGCAGAGCACAGGTTCTAGGCATACAGGCTCCAGTATCTGTGGTGCATGGGTTAAGTTGCCCTTCCACATATGGGATCTTCCTGGACCAGGGATCAAACCCATGTCACCTGCATTGGCAGGCAGATTTCTTAACCACTGGACCACCAGGGAAGTCCAGAAACTAATCTTAATTAATTACAATAGTGTGTGTGTGCGTGTGTGTGTGTGCTTAGTTGCTCAGTCGTGTCTGAATCTTTGTGACCTGATGAACTGTAGCCAGCCAGACTCCTCTGTCCATGGAGATTCTATCTCTTATTTAATATTTCTACGCCAGTCACTATTCTGAGTGCTTACAGATGTTATCTTATCTAATCTATGTAACAATCCTATGCATGTGTGCGTGTTCAGTCGCTTCAGTCATGTCTGACTCTTTTTGGCCCTATGGACTGTAGCCCGTTGGGCTCCTTGTTGCCATTTCCTTCTCCAGGGGATCTTCCTGACCCAGGGATCGAACCCTTGTCTCTTGCGTCTTCTGCACTGGCAGGTGGATTCTAGCGACACTGGTGCCACCTGGGAAGCCCAAGTCTCTTCGTGTTAATTCTAATCCCCACCCTATCCCCATTCCCTGTCTCCAGCCAAAAGCTCATTCTCTCTACATCCTGTTTCACTGAGAAAAGATTCTGGCTGGCTAATTCACGCTATGATGTAAGAGATCGACATCAGCATGGTAAGTTCCTCTTCCATAAGAAAACCTGGCTGTTTAATCTTATGTCAGTGTGAGGGTTTAGGTGTAAGAAACACAGAAGGAACCCACCGAGTGAGGCCTAGCCACTGGAATCAAGTAACCTGAATTTTATCTCTGTAGCCAGTAAGCTTTGCAATCCTGGCAAATCTCATAACCACACTGAGCTTCCACTTCCCTCTCTACAAAATTAAGTAGAATCAGACTTTCATTGTGCATGGGTGCTGTAAAGGTTAAATGAAATAACCCAATGTGAAGGCTCTGGCCCCTTATCAGCTGGGTCCTCAATAAGTGTCAGTAAATATCAATCTTTACTTAGTGGGATTCTGTTTATCTGTTGTTCCTTCTAGCCTATTTTTAAAGCTCAGATTTTGAGATATAATTTACATACAGTAATGTCTACCCTCTTGAAGGGTACAGTTCTACAGTTTTGACAAACATACAGTTACGTAACTACCACCACCATCAAAGTATAGATTTTCACATTTGAATTGTTCCCTCAGGCACCTTTGTCCCCAAGACTGTTTCTTATTCATTCTAATATTTACTGAGTACCCACTATGTGCCAGGCTCCATGCTAGGTCTAAGCTATAGAAACAAAACTGACAGTTAAGTCCTTGACCTTGGAAGTTTAGAGTTTATCAGAAGGAAGGAGACAATAAACAAGCAAATAAACATACACACAAATAGGATCATCATCAAAGCAAGCGTCGAAGTGTTATGCAACAAGCAGGATTTTTTTGTTAGTAGCCAGGGGGACTATTTCAGTCGAAAGGGTAGGTGCTATCTTTGTCATTTAAAATTCCCAAATTCTGTGTGACCGGAACCTCCTCGAGGTTACAGAGCAAGTGAATGGGAAAACAGGGCTTCAAGTCCAAGTCAGCAGACACCAAAATCTCACACCCAAACTCGTGGTTTTTTTCATCACATCACACTGGGCCCTGGGCCATCGCTGCTAGAGCAGAGGAGAGATAGAGACGGGATGGGGGTTCAGGGTGTGAGGTCTGGGCTGCTTGCTGCTCTGCACCTGTAACCACATATCCGAGAGTCCTACGAACAGCCAAGGGCACTGCAGTGACCTCAGCCTCCTGGTCTGCCCTCCCTCGTCCTCTAATTGAGATGTCAACCTTCTGCCTCATTCCCTCCCTTTTGGATACCTGGCATTGCAGGGCTCTCCATAGAGACAGCTGATCTCACCCTGCACCTCCATCACGAAGACATAAACTGAGGTTGCGTCAAGCAGGTGAGGGTCCACCCTCGCCGCCCTCCCTTTCTCTTCTTTCCCCCCTTGTCTTCCTTCTCCTTCCCTCTGCTTTCTACCTCCTTTTTCTTTTCCCTCCCTACACCTCCCTCTTTCTCTCTCCCTCTGCCTCCTTCAGGCTTTGAGATGACAGGACCAATTAATCTTGCTGCCACCACCCCTGTCCGCTAAGCTGTGTACTGGTCCACAGGCTTAGGCGTTTCTACCAGGACTGATGGAGCAGTCCCTGGAAACCATGGCTAATTGGTAAAAGATCACGTTTGTTTTCCTGCAGCCTGAACATTTCAAAGGAGACTCTGCCAAGCCCAGTCAACATCTCCACTCTGATGCATCCATCACCCAAGAGACCACTGAGGTTACCTGTCACCCAGAGGGTGACGTTCAGACCCGCTGCTCCTACCTGGACATGTGGCCTTGGGTGTTTGAGCATCACTGGCTTAACCACATTCACACTCTCCAGCAGCACAAATGGCAGAGCATCTGATTACCATGCTGCAGCCTTTATTTATGTAATTTTACACAAATATCTTACTTAAAGAGAGACTATGCAGGTCTTTTACTCTGGGGAAGTATGCCATGTACCTTCATCCTTACTGTATGTTCTATAAAAGTTAACCGTCAATGAGATGTTTACATGTTAAGTCACATTTTAAATCGAACACAGGCCAGACTTACAAAATAACATGCCGCAAATCTCTGAACCTCAGTTTCCTCGTAAGAAAAATGGGTTTAATAATGTTTCCCCAGCTACCTTACAGGGCTGTTGAGAGACTTGCGGAATGAAATTTTAATTTTGTGGATGCACTTCATAACCTGTAAAGTACTTGATTGCATTAGAGTAATATCATTAAAAGGAAGATGTAGTTGGCCAACCAAATTACCACCTCCAAGTAGAAATTCTGTGATAGCCCAATTTTCATGTGTTTGGCTGGCTAAGACAAAGACTGCACTTGTATCTTTTTGGACTCCAGGCAGGCAAGGATGGCGTCTCGATAAACCTTCTGAGACTTGGGGAGCACTTTGTGGTTGCCTCTGGCTATGACTTGCTCTTGGCAGTAAAGAGCATCCAGTCTGAGGAGGTCTATTAAGATCTTAATTGCAGGGCACCAGTTAGCCTTGAGACCCCAGCCTGTCTTCACCATGATCAATCTGAAATAAGAGCACAAGAATGAATGAGCAGCCTCCTGAGGTATGGCCCTTGCATCTTGCAATATTCTCTGTCCCAACACTTGAGTTGTAGGGCCAGACAGACATTTGTATGGTTCCTCATCCAAGGGAGAAGCCTCTTACTGTGCAGTTTTTCTCTTTGTACACAACATTTTGAGGCAAATGGAATAATTGCCCCTGGGGAGGGAGTTCATTTTATTCAGATAACATCACCAAATAGCAAGATTTGTGGCACATATTTCTGAGAAAATGCTCAGCAGCAGTCAGACGCCTGTCTGTGTTCCTGCTCCCTTGGGATCGCCTGCAGGTAGAGTCATAGCTTAACTATGAGAATATATGATAAGGGAGATGCAGAGTGTGGTTTATAAATTATTTTCTGATGCTGTTTATGGAGGATGAGGCTACAGTTGGGGTGGGTGGTGGCGGGATGCAAGATCAATAGGAAATGTGTTCTCATCAGACACTCCAAAGACCTTAGAACATAGCTACTTCTCTCAAAGACCAGAATCAATTCATCACTGATACACTTGTACTCAGCGTCCCTTCTAGACAAACCATCGTGTTAGGAGATATGGAGGAGACCCCCAAATACTTCCCACGTAGACCAGGAGCTCTCATTTCGGTTGGAAAGATAAGATCTTCTTGTGAATAAAGATAAGAGCCCAGAAGAGAGACAGGCAGGAGGAGAAAAAAGCTGACACTGTCCAGTCTCCTGCCAGGACAAGGCACTTATTTTATCCCATTTGACCGTCACCACCACAAGGTAACATCTTCCTCTCATTTCATGGATGAGGATACTAAGAGCTGAGAGGTTAGATGACTCTGCTCTAGGTGCCACAGTAGCGGTCAGTGGCAATGCAATAAAGTGTCCATTCTTAGTCTGCTTAATTCTGGTGGGGCCAGAACTGAAGTTTTTAAATTGCCTCCCCTATTGATTTTGTCAGAGATAATCACCAGTTTTAGAAAAACAAAATAATGCTTGGCTGTCCTTCCTCTTCCTCAGTCCACTGAGTGGGGGAGGGGAGTGCTGAGGAACTAATAGCTCTAGGTTTGAAGCTTTAATGTCCTTTTTGGTTGATAAACCATATTTCTAAATAAATAATTGCTCTTGTCTGTTTGTGTTTCCAAGGCCAGATCTCCCTCTCCTTTCTGGCTGAATGCTCCCTTCCCCCACCAACATCTTCCCACGTTCCTTAGCTTCTCCTTTCTCTCTCTCCTTCCCTCCTCTACACACACACACACACACACACACACACACACAATCAGACACACACCTTCCCACCACACACCCATATGCAAAATAAAATTAGAAATACCGCCTGACTCTCAAGGTATTTAGGGAATGGATATCTTCAATCAATACAGCCAAGTCCTCCATTCCCTCCCTCCCAAGCCAGGGTGAAAGGCAGGCAGAGCTTCTGAAAAGGGTCCAGACAGCCGTGATATTGACACAAAGAGGCTCTAATGGGAAAAAAAAAGACCATTTGTGCTTTCCTGTGCCTGCCCTCTGGCCATCAGTTCCCATAGGGCTACCAGATTCTCAGAGGCCAACACCTGGCAAGCTGTTCTTTTGCTTATACGTAAGACCTTTGCAGAACACGAAAAGATTTCCTGGTTGTCTTTTTCATTTTGATGCCTACCGTTAAAATACAGAGAAAACAGTATCTGATGCTTCAAAAATATAAGCTGCGCTGATAAGCATATTGTCCTCATTTTAAGGACTTATTCTTGTTTTAATCAACCAGTTGAGAAGGCAATAAATAATTACTCATTAATGATGTTTGCCTTCACCCAGAGGAGTGTAACAGGGCAGTTAGGTGATCTCTGACAGCCCAAGAAGCTGAGGTTCTAAGGCCCTCTCTGCTCCCTCCAACCTCCATTTGACACACACTGGCCAACTGTCCCCACCCTCTTGGTGCCTCTCGGTACCTACCTCAGACTAGTGGGGTCAGAAAAAAGAAAGGAAATAGGAAGAGCAAGATGGGGCCGAGACTCCAGGCAAAAGCTCCTGGTTCAAGCAGTTAAAGCTCTGTCTCTGGATAAATGACTCAGTTATACTCCTTTCTCCCAAGTCAGAGCTCCCCCTCGGTCTCAGGGTGATGCTGGGCTGTGTAGAGGCTGAGAGCAGCTGCATTAGTTCAAATCCAGGCTCTGCCACTTACCCGCCGTATGTCCTTGGGCATACGAACTTAGCTCCTCCGTGCCTCAGTCTCCTCATCCATACAATGGACATCATGGAGCTTCTGCTGAGGATGAACAAAGCTGCCTCACGCTAAAGGCTTAGCACAGTGCCTGGTTCCCAGTAAGGGCCCAACAAATAGAGTCAATAATTACAAACTAATGCTCAAATAGTGCTCACCCTGGCCAGGCACAGTTTAAGCGCTTTACATAGATTGTTGTCATATAAGCTCACTTCTCTCTTTTACAGATGGGGAAACCGGAATCTGAAGATCACCCAGCTGTGAATGGTGGACATTCAGACCCGGGGCAGACAGGCGCCAGGGTCGGGGCTCTCAACCCATCAGCACAAGGACGCTGATCTTCAAAGGTGGTCGCCTTCGGGGAAAAGCTGAACTCCTAACCCCCTCAGATTTCCTCAGTCTGAGAACGACGGGAGAGGATGGAAGGGTCTCAGCCACAGTGGGGAGGGAAGGAGCAGATGACGGTGAGAGAGTATCCACATCAGGGCTGAACCCAGAGCTCACAGCTGGACTGGTGGCTGAAGTCAGGCGGGGAGCCCCAGCCCGCTCCAGAGGAACGAGGTGGGGGAAGGTTGCGGGTTGGGGGGGTGGTAAGTCCACGAAGCTGAGCGGGGTGGCCAGAGCGCCGCCCCCAGGAGGGAAGGGAGGGGTGGCGGGGCTCTGGGAAGGGCGGGTGGGGGGGTGCCCAGCTGCCGTCCCCGCCGCCTCCTGGCCCCCACTTGCCGGCGCCCAAGTGGGAGGACGGCAGCTGCCCGCTCCCTCCTCCCGACACCCCCGCTACCTGCCCGGTCCCCCAGCGAAGCGTGAGGAGGCTGAGAGCCCGTGGGGCCGAGCCCGCAACTTTGCAGCCTCGGGGAGGGCGAGAGCCGGCGTCCGGGGCTCCTCTTGTCGGCGACCAGAGCTCGGTGAGTTCCTCTCCCTACCCGCTCTGCGGCGGCGCGGGGGGCGGCTTCCCGGGCCCCCGGGAGGCGGTGGCCGCCCAGCCCGCGGCCGCCCGCGCTGTCTGTCTCGCCGGGGCCCCGGCTGTGCCGCCCTTCTCGGCGAGCGAGGCCGGCGCCGGTGCTGAACGGACAGCTCCCCGCGCGCCGGGGCCGCCAGGGCGGTCCCCGCGGTCCCTTCTCCCGCTCGCGGCTGGGGCTGCGGCCGCCGGCCGTGCGCCCCTCGCTGCCCCCAGCCCGTCCTTCTTCCTGGGGCCGCGGCGCATCTGGAAGCTGCTCCCGCCGCCCCCCTGGCGACCGGCGTGGGGAAGACACTTGATTCTCGCCGGAGCCCGGGTTGCCGGCTCTCTGGGGGTGGGCAGCGCCGCCGCCGCCGCAGCCCCCCAGGAGCGTCTGGCGGAGGGGCGGTGAGGGGCCCCCAGCGACCACCCCCAGTGGTCTCAGCCCTGCCCCGAGACCCCCGCCGCTGACAGAGGCCCGCTGTCCTTACGGCGGCCGCCAGTCTTCTGGGGGCTCCGGCACCTGCAAAGGGGACTCCAAGGTGACCAGTCACCAGATTGGCACGGGACAGCCTGGACCGAGGCCTCGTGGCATTCGCCCATCCTGGGTGCAACAACCCTTCCTAGAACTTTTCTTGAGTCTCAGGCTCGCCTACTCCTGAGCCCCTGGAAAAGTTCTCGCGGGCGCCCAGAATCTTATTTTTCAGTGGCTTCCGAAGCTGGGCAGGAACCGGGACTGTGAGGGGCCAGGTGGAATAAATGTGTTGGTGGGGGCTGCAATCCGCGGTGGGAGGGGAGGGTCGGTCCGCTGAAAGGCTGGCCAAGCAGCCACTCCTGTGCCGGGGGAGAGCTTGTTGGCATCGAAAGGGTTTCGGCAGCGCCATCGGGGTTGTTTGGGTTTCTCCCGCCAGGAGGGCGGGAGGCAGGCGCAAAGTGGGCGGTGGTGGGAGGGGGCAGGGGAGGGGGCGCAGGGGGATTTTAATTTCGTCGCCTCTTTGCCAAGAAATAGCTAGGGCAGTCGGCAGTCGGAGAGATGGACTGAGTAAAACCAACTGACCCTGGTATTCCGGTGTGCCCCCGCCCCCATCCTAAATGTGTGTGTGAATGTATTGATCTTTGTCATTGATTTTTCTAAGAAGCCAGGTGGCAGCGGCTGCTATGTGTACACTCAGACACACACATACACAAACACAGATACACAGGCGCACACACAAATTACATACACAGAATCACACACAAGGAACACTCCACCCCCCATCCCATGCAAACATCAGGGGACCCACAGGCACACATACCCCCAATGCTCTTTGGGTTATGGGTAAGGTTGCTGAGTACTGCCCAAGATGGGGGGTGGGGCAGAGAAAGGGGAGGTGAAATAGGACTGGCAGTAGGTCATTTCCATTTGCCCCCACCCCAGATCTTCTGCTTTCTCTTCCTAGGGGTCGGAGGGAGAAATCCCAAACCTAGGCACATTTCCACTGCCATAGAGGAGCAGAGCCCAAGCTCCCCTCCCCCACTCCACCTCCTACGGACTGAGAACAAGCCCTTGACCTAGCCTTCCTTTTGCCTGAACCCCGGGGGGCTCCAGGGTGCTGAGCTTGCTCAAAAACGGAGGAGGCAGACACCAGGAGGTAGGGCTTGGCCCCCAGAGGCCACGGTGATCTCAGGGTGTCACACATGCTTGGTCACAGTTAGGGAGAAGAGGAGGGGTGATCTGAGGGACGTGGATTTTCATAGAGCAGAACAGAGAACTGGGGAGCACCCTAGGGTGGCCTCCGGACACCGCGGTAAGTCTCCCTCTCACCCTGGACCCTTAGGAATGTGATTGAGGATGCTGGCCCTGAGGCTGCTCAACGTGGTGGCCCCCGCCTACTTCCTGTGCATCGCCCTGGTGACCTTGGTGCTGCAGCTCTTCCTGTTTCTGCCCCGCATGCGTGAGGACCCCACGGCCGCCCGCCTCTTCTCGCCCGCGCTGCTCCATGGGGCACTCTTCCTGTTCCTCTCCACCAATGCCCTGGGCAACTACGTCCTGGTCATCCAGAACTCCCCGGATGACCTGGATGCCTGCCAGGGGGCCGAGGCCAGGAGGGCCCTGTGCCCCCCGCCCAGCACCCACTTCTGCCGTGTGTGCGCCAGAGTCACCCTGAAGCACGACCACCACTGTTTCTTCACCGGCAACTGCATTGGGAGCAGGAACATGCGAAACTTCATCCTGTTCTGCCTCTACACCTCGCTGGCCTGCCTCTACTCCATGGTGGCCGGTGTGGCCTACATCTCCGCGGTCCTTTCCATCTCGTTCGCCCACCCCCTGGCGTTCCTCACGCTCCTTCCCACCTCGATCAGCCAGTTCTTCTCCGGTGAGTGGGCCTTGGCAGGCAGGTTGGGCCCTACACAGAGACCTTCCATCTCAACCCTACGTTTGCCAGGTTTAGCAAATAATATATAGGATGCCCAGTTACACTGTAATTTCAGGTAAAACAATGCTTAACTTTTCAGTACAAGTATTTCCTGAATATTGCAGGGGACATATTCATACTAGTTTTGTTTGGTTTGTTATCTGTTTGAAATTCAAACTAACTGGGCATCTATTTCACCTGGCAACCTCCCTCTCCACCCTCATCCTCATTCATTATCTCACTTGGTGCCACTATCCATGTGCTCCTTGAACTGTGGCCATCCAGGCAATATACCTGCTCTGTGGCAGGCGGGGCTGAGTCCTAGCAGTCCCTCCATGCGGCCTGTGAGGTAGCCCCATGCTATGACCTTCCTCTGCCTGGACCCCAGTCCGGCTCACACATTCCTCCAAGGACTTTTCTCTCTAAGGATCTTGCCAACCAACTACAGGAAGGTTGACCAGGGTGCTGGGCCAGTCCTGCCTTTCTACGCATTATATTTGACCCCACCAGGTTGTTCTCCAGTCTACAGATGGCTCAGAGCAAAAAGCACCCTGGTTGGAGTTGTAGCCATATTTAATGACTCCATCTTCACACCAGCATCATGGGACTGTTGGGGGATCTGACCCTCCAGGAGGCTCTTGCAGGAGCCAGGTGTGTGTGGGCCCTCACACTGGGGTCAGCTAGGCACCCTGGTGAGGGCTGTACTTTATAAAGTGTACCCCAAGGAGACTGGGGTATCAAGGCCCAAAGGGACCCAGTTCCTGGTGGTAGTTCTTACCACCTTACCTGGCCTTGAAATCTGCCCTAACCTCATTTCCTTCACTTCACCCACCCTGGCCCTGACTGTCTTGGTTCTTACAATCAGTAGCATATATATATGGACAAGTAGCCATGTGTGTATGACATTGTTATTTCCATTTCTCATGAAGAAACAGGCTCAGATGGTATTAAATGGCTGTCCAGCATCTTTTTATTTCTGAACGACAGCCTCTGGCCTGCCTCCCAGGTCTTTATAGACAACACACAACAGCTCAGGACAAATAGCTTGTGTCCTCCCCCACTGACCTTTCAGGGACAAAGAAAGACAGAATACAGCTACTTCCACTGAGAACCCCAAATTGTTGTGGTATGTCTGGGCTGGATGCTCATATAAAATTCTGTTCTCTACTCTGGGGAAGCATCATTTTGGTCTTTCACTGGGGCTGCAGCCCAGTCTTTCGGAGACAGAGAACTTGGTGCCATTTGGCAGTGGGAACACAGAGGCCCAGGGAGGACCCAGTGATGAGGGCTGTCTTGAGGGCTGGTGGTTGAGCTGGGCCCAGAACTCAGAGCTTTCAGGGCCTTCTGGACCAGGGCGGGCGCCAGCATGGGAGACTGCCGGGGACTGAAATAACCAGGCTGGGGGAGGGTAGGTGGGCGAGTTAGGGGGTGGAGTGTGAGCACAGGCAGGTGGAGGAAGGAAAGCCAGAGAGCCTGATAACACTTTCTTTTCCAAGTAGTTTTATTCACATAAAAATGGATGTTTCCTAAGGGAGAATCTTGAAATGGTTTGATCTGAGATAAGCCTGGGCTTGAGGCCTGTCCATATGTGCTAGGTTTGGGAGACAGGGAAGTAAGGAAGGGGGACCTCTTGCTTTAATCTGATGGGGGAAACAGAGCCGTTGATTCCATTTCTTGGGGCCCAGATCCTGGTTCCAGCAGAAAAAAATCCCACTATCTTTTACCTCCTCACCAGAACCCCTAGTAAAGGAGGCCTTGATTTCTAGTCTCCAATTGTCTCATCTCACCTTCCTCTTTTGCCAGGCTTTCATCTTTCCCCTTGGAGAAGGGAATGGCAACCCACTCCAGTACTCTTGCCTGAAGAATCACATGGACAGAGGAGCCTGGAGGGCTACAGTCCATGGGGTTGCAAAGAAGTCAGACACAACTGAGCGACTAAACACACACACACACACACACACACACACATCTTTCCCTTTGCCAGCCTTTCTCTCCCCTGCCCTGACACACACCTCCCCTATTCAGCTTCTCTCTTCCTGTCCCTTCTCCCTCTCTTCTTAACCCAAATGGTTGAGTACCACCACCCCCCCCACCACTTCTCATCTGCTCAGGAGGGCAGGTGGACAGGAGGGTGTAAAAAGGAAAAAAGTTGCCCAGGCTGAACTGTCCTCAACTGTGGGGCTACCCCTAAAGCGGATCTGCCACCAGAGCATGGGATGGCTGCGAATGTGGGCCCTGGGGGCTAAAACTGGGATGGGTCTTCAGATGGCTACTGCCCACATGCCTTCAGATGGTGCCAGAGAAGAAGGACTGGGCAGTGAGATTTTTAGAGCTTGTTTCTTTTGGCTTTATGGGACCACTGCAGGTTGTGTCACCTCTCTGAGCCTCATTCTTCTCATCTGAGAAATGGAGGTGATGCTATCTGACCTGTGTTCGTGGCATTTGGAAAACTACGCCAGTGTGGTAGGTGCCAAAAAAAATCCAGCGGACAAATAAAAAGGTTAATGTTTGCTGGGCAACCTGTATGTGCTACTCACCATGCAGATCTCATTTCAGCCAATCCTCAGGACAAGTCCGTGAGATAAGTATTATTATATAATTTTTAAAGACTCAGCAACCAAAGGCTTAACAAGGATAAGTTGCGTTGAAACACACAGTTAGTACCAAACCCAAAATTTGGACTCTGGGCTGCTAGCATCCAGAGCCCATATTCTTCCCACCATACTGCTTTCCTGGGGCTGCCCCTCTGAAGTTGCTTCTTGATGATTGAGCCACTTTGGGAGGGAGGGAGCTTCTTATCCCTGGATGGATATTAAAGATCTGGGTGATGATCTGTCAAAGGTGCTTGTTGGGAAACTGGGCTGGAGAGACTGGATGGTGTGACTGTTTCAACCCACTAGGAAAACTCTGTGATTTTCTAAAAGGAGTGGAACTATTATTAAATAGTTCAGAGGAGCTGAGGCAGGCAGGCTAGGCATCTTCAAACACTTTGAGAGAAAACAGGTCCCCAGAATAGCCTTTTATAGCTGCTGCAAGGGGTCAGGGAAAGGCCACAAGGTCTTTTCTGTATGCCTTGATTTGTGCCAGAAAAAAAGCCTGTGGAAAACAGCTTCCGTCAGCCCGGGCTTGTCCCTAAGGCTGAGTTGCAAGGCAGGCTTGTGCTTGACAGCTCTGATGTTTGCACATCCCAACTTGTGGGCCCTCTTTGCCTGTCAGCATTCTGGCACCCTAGAGGGCACCATGGTCTCAGGATCCTTCATCCTACACGTGGCTGCCTGAGCTAACCTGACAAGGAAGAAGTGGGTCAGAGGCATGGCACAGCCCAAGGTGAGCCCTGTCCCACTGCTGCCCCCTGCCCCCAGTGCCAGCCGGGCTGAGCTTTCCTTCCCTTGGGCAGCAGGACTTATATGTCCCCAAGTTTGCCAAGAGAAACTTGCTATCAAAGCTCCTAGGGCTGAGGGCAAGACAGGTTTGCTAATGAGCAAAGCTGAGTCATATCCACGTCCTCCTGGTTGCTGAGTCCAGCATTGCTCAGATTAGAAAAGTTTTAAAAGCCCAGCCCTCAGGAGTCTGGAAATGGAAGCTTGGGGAGATGAGAAGAGGTCCTTGGGGGCCAGGGGAAGCTGGAGAAGGGAGGAAGTGTATGGTTGAGATGTGCAGAGGATGAATATGTTGTAAGATGAGGTCTCTGGCAGGTACTTGCATCTCACTGGAGGGAGCAGTAGTGAGCTTGCCCTGCAGGAGAGAGGGGCTGAGGAGGGCTTTTGAATTCTCTGCTAGGCCCACTGCCCTGGTAGCTGGGCAGGTCGAGGCTGCCAAAGTTGTAGATCAGCCAGTTCTCCAAGCCCTGGAAAGGAGAAGGAGAAAGCTTGATGGTCTTAGGAGTTAAACTTGAGCCTCTTTTGGAAGTAGTCTCCTTATCTGTGAAGGATGCTCAGCAGGGAAGGCTGGGCTGAGTGTGAACCAGAATGCTGGCCACTGGGCACACAGTGTCCCTGAATGATGCAACCATATGGAATTATTGCTATTCTACCCATTTTACATTATGAACAAACTGCAACTCAGAGAGGTTAATAAACTTGTGCAAGACCAGAGCTGGGAGATTCAAACTTAGCAAGGACCAACCACTCCAGCTCAGAAGGAGAGTAGATGTTTAAGTCATTCAAGGAGAGTGCTGATTTAGAGGGATTTAGAGGAGGTGCAGCTCAAGGCAGGGGGCTATACTGATGACCTTGGGGTCCTCTTCCAGCCTTAGCAAGCCCTGATAGGACAGCTCTGATTGAAAGTTCCAGTGGCCATACTGTCCTCTTTTTAACATTGATGATTGAATTATCCTCTGTGCTGCCTTGAAGCTCGTGACTTCTTCTTGATGATGAGGCCCTGTTCTCCATCATGCTGTCACTTTCCCGAGTCCTCTCAGCCAGTGCTCACAGCTCCAAAGGCAGCAGGCTCTGCAGCCTATACAGTTGCCCAGGCACCATCTCCCTCTCCAGGGTCCTCAGCTCACCCCTCTCTCCTCCTGAGAAAATCCCCTTCTCCCTGTTTCTAACCCTCAAAGAGAAGGCAGAGAGAGATGGGCAGCACTGACCCTTAGCAAAGGTTAGCATCTAGGCACTGCCCATAGGAGTTTTCTTTCCTTCTCCCCCACGTCCCCAGCGCTCCTCTGTCGCCTCA
Source organism: Okapia johnstoni (assembly GCA_024291935.2). NCBI lineage: Eukaryota > Metazoa > Chordata > Mammalia > Artiodactyla > Giraffidae > Okapia > Okapia johnstoni. The sequence goes on from CM044307.1 coordinate 13,375,093, forward strand.
GAAGCCATCAGCACTAAGAAAAAGTTAGGACAACTAGTCCTCTCCCTCGCCACAGCGCTGAGATTGCTACAAAATGTAGTTTCAGTCTCATTCATCTCCCTCTCTCCGAGCGGAAAGAGCCTGCCTGGATCGCAGTCTTGTACGTGGCCTGAGTGTAAAGCGAGTCTCGTGTTTCCCCGCCCCCTGCAGGAGCTGTCCTCGGTTCTGAAATGTGTTTCCCTCCGCCCTCTGCAGGAGCTGTCCTCGGTTCTGAAATGTTCGTCATCCTCATGCTTTACCTCTGGTTTGCCATCGGCCTGGCCTGCGCTGGCTTCTGCTGCCACCAGCTGCTGTTAATTCTCCGGGGGCAGACCCGCCACCAGGTGCGGAAGGGGGTGGCGGTGAGGGCCCGGTCTTGGCGCAAGAATTTACAGGAGGTCTTCGGGAAGAGGTGGCTGTTGGGCCTGCTGGTCCCCATGTTCAATGTTGGGAGCGAGAGCTGCAAGCAGCGAGACAAGTAGCGGGCGCTCCCATCATTCCTCTGTGTGTGTGTCTGTCTTGACTCCCCGTGAACATGAGACCACAGCACCCTGTCTCCACCCACGACCCACTACAACTTTGGACTGGTAAGGTCCTAGCATCCACCCCTGTTCTGTAACACCAGAGAACTGGGTTGGTTGGTGGATCATGACAAGGAGGAAAGATGGCCACCAAGGCATGGCTAGGCTCCCCCATGAGCCAGCCTGGTGGCTGATAACTGTTCAGAGGCCTCTGTTTTTGTTTCCTTCCCTTGGGTGCCTGCTTTCCCCCTCTGCCTGGTTCATACACTCTCTACCGAGTCTCCTGTTCATCACTGCTATCTGCTAGAGCTTTTCCTCTCAACACTAGATTAGGAATGGGGAGCGGATTCTTACTGCTTGTATGATGCTCCCTAAGGGCCTGAAATCTGGCAAAAACGTTTAAAATGACCACGGGTGAGAGACAGCCAAGTCAGCTCTGCCAACCGCTAGTGAGGTTGGGAAAGGAGGGTCGTGTGTCCTCATCTCCTCTGTGGAACTGTGGACAGTGGAAGGAAAAAAGAACTCCATAGCTTGCTTCCCAGCCCCCAAGTTGCAAGGCCTTTTCTCTGGGAGACAGAAGCCAATGGCCTGAGATTTTCCAGCTGCTCTCACCTGTCAGCCCCACCCCAACTGGCCCCCCAGCCCAGTCCAGGGCCTGGCTGGATTCTTATTTTCCCTGGCACTCTTCCAGCCTTTGCCATTGGTCTCCAGCCTCCAGGTCTTCCATAGATGATGGGAAGACAAGGAGAAAGGGAGAAGGGAAGGGAGATACTGATAAATGAGAGAGGTGTGTCCAACCACATAGAAGAGGGCACATGTGCGTGTCTGTGTGTGGGGGGGTGAGGAATGTTGTTATGAAAATAGAGACAGAATAGGAGGCGAGAGGGTCATGCAGAGGTTGGGCACTGGAATATTTTAGGACTGAGAATGCGGGTGGCAAATGGGCTTATTTCTGAAGGACATTCTAGCATCTAAAGCTGCTCAATGTTTGAATGGTTGCCTGGGGAGATAGTGAGTGCCCCACAACTGAAGGTATTCTGGAAGGGACTGGGCAGTCATCTGATAGGTGTGCTGTGGAAGGAATTCCTGCACAGGGTCAGGGAAAGGAAGCTCCTTTCCACCCCATGACTCCAGTGTCCTCTTTCTGAGCACAAAAGGACCACTTGCCAGGTCCAGAGGCAAGACCTGTTGCAGAGATGCCTGGGAGTTATTTGCTTTCACAGAGGATGGGGCGGGTAGGGAGGGGTCTGATGCAAACTTTCAGGACCCTACCCAACCACCAGGGAGACAGTCTCTTGAGAGAGAAACAGGACTACTGGGTATTAATGCTAGTTAAGGGTGTCGGCATTTGAGAACAGGGACGTGGAGCCATTTCAGGAGCAGATCGGGCCAAAGGCAGGGAAAGCAAAGCTGGAAGGTGATGCTCAACTCTGAGGAGGGAGACTGGGAGAGTGCAGGCTCAAGAATGAGGGGAGACGAATATAGGGGTGCAAATAGGAGACCAACCCTGACTGGCTCTGGATGAAGGCGCTGCTGTGTGTTCTGGGACCCAGATGACCAGACCCCTGGGTTATATGAGGGAGTGGAGACAACACAAATGACCCCTCCTGACTGGATCCCAAGGCCATTCTACCACCCAGCCTGCTGAAGCCCACACTCCACAGCATCCAGCTGATGGTCACAGCGACCCCAACCATGGTCGCACAACACCTCACAACACCTTGAGTTCTTGAGCAGAGCTTGGGAAGGTTCTGCCTTCATGCCTCCGAGAGAACTGATGTGGTAATAGTGCCACCTCCTCATGCTTCTCCCTCTTATATTCATGCATTCATTCATGCCTCCTACTGTATTTATTGAGCACCAACTATGTGCCAAGTCTCTACCAGGCACTTGTATACAACACTGAACAAGATGGTGAGATCCCTGCCCCTGGGAGCATCCAGTTGCTGTCCCCATGCACTGACTCCCACCCCGTGAAAAATGGTCAATCTGCCATCTCTCTGGACAGCAGGACAGGGGAAGGATGTGGCAGAGAGGGTGAAAGGGGAGCCCAGGCTTCCAGGATGGAGGGGTTATTGAGGGGGTAGCATGCTCACCCTCAGTTCTGACCACACTGAAGCAGTGGGAATGGAAGAGGAGCAGGGAGACCCCCAAAACTCAGGCTTGGAAGCCAGCCCTGCCACGCTCCAACTCCTGGAGGCTCAGCCCTTGTGAAGGAGCAAAAGACAGATGATGCAGGGAGTCATCTTCTGGCTGATTGGCCAGAGGAAGTGGCGATGGGGAGGTTGCCAGGTGTGGGGCTTAAGTAATATTTGTACACATGGCTGAGTATTGTCAGTGAAGAACATCAATAAAATATGTGGTTTTAAATTGGATTAGATGCGATTGCTTTGGCACTGTCATTGGTAGCAGGGCTGGCCAGGCTGGAATGCACAGACACAGTTATACTAACTGCTAAAATGCTGAAGGTAAGAATTAAAAATGCTTCTGTTCCAGCAGGTAAATAACCATTGTCCATAATCCACCCCTGCTGTCCCAGCTGCTCTTGCTCCTCCCCTGGGGTCCCGGGCTCCCCTCAAAAGTCAGGAATGAAAAGGGCAATGCCTGGCAGCTGCGTGGGACCCCCCAGGACCCTGCTCCCACCCTTCAGCCAGTGTCCATTGTGAGGGGTCAAGGTTGGGCTGTGTGGCTGGTAAAAGCATGGGCATCACCCCTTGTTGGAGACAGGTCTGCATGCTAGGATCTGCGGACCCACAGTCACCACGGATGGAACGGCTAACCCTGCCTCCTCCTCCCTCTCCCGGTCCCCCTCTCTCCCTCCTTCCCATATCAGAGGACAGCTGGGGAGTCCACCCGGTCTTCCATCTCATCCAGAACTCAGCAGCGCTGAGAATCAGCTGGGGACCCCTGCCCTCTTGGCTCCTACAGTATCAGGACACCTTGAGCTGCCCAGCCTTGGGAGCAGCTGGGAGGGCATTGAGCCCTGAGGGAGGGACTGGTCCCTGAGCAGGTGAATGGACATAAGCTCTGATGGTATCCAAAGACATGCAGGCCTGGACTGATGGAAGACACAACTGCAAAGAGCTTGCTACTTGGGCTGTTGAAGAACCTTCAGCCTAGGCCAGTGTTGTATATGGTCTGCACTCCCTGAACACTCACCAACAGGCAAGCAGCAAGGCAGCCCCTCGATATGCTGGGGCAGGTGGGGAGGGGGTGAATGGAGTGGTGGTTAATCCTCAGCACATTCTAGAGCAGGAGTCATCCATACTCCACCGGGCAGAGACATCTGCCTTGTTCACCATCTTACCCTGGATGCTAGTGGCAGCTAAGCACATAGTAGACAATCAATAAACACTGACCAAATGGTTGCACAGATCAGTGCTTATTCTCTCATTCCATACATCTTCTTCCCCTGATGTGTCCAGCACTGAACTCTGCACACAGTGGGGCTGGAAGACAGATGAGAAAGCTGTTCTCCAGGAGTTCACACCCTGGGAGAGGTTCCTGGGAGTGCTCGGAGGAAGAAGAGAGAACACCCAGATGTAGGGGCTTCCATGTGGACAGAGCTGGGGAGGGTAGGTGAGGTCTCAGCAGGTGGAGGCTCCTGGGGAGGGCTGCCTGGGTGGAGGGAACAGGCCTGGAGCCTTGGAGTGATCGTGGAATGGTAAGCATAGGGGACATCACAGAAGGAGTTAATGCCAAGAGATGGGACCTGAGCAGAGGGGCCTTGAATTCCAAGCTAAGAAATCTAAAATGAATTTGACAGGTCATAGGGAATACTTTAGCCACCTGATGCGAAGAACTGACTTCTTGGAAAAGACCTTGATGCTGGGAAAGATTGAAGGCAGGAGGAGAAGGGGATGACAGAGGATGAGATGGTTGGTTGGCATCACCGACTCAATGGACATGAGTTTGAGCAAGTTCTGGGAGTTGGTGATGGACAGGGAAGCCTGGTGTGCTGCAGTCCTTTGGGATGCAAAGAGTCGGACACGACTGAGCAACTGAACTTAATTGACTGAGGGAACCACTGAAGGTTTGAGCAAGGGGATTACCTGATTAGATCTGGAATTCAGAAATGGAGCCTTGGCAGGTAGACTGGATGTTGGAGGAACCCGATAGGAGGCATTTGCTATGGTCTGAGTGTGACGTAATCAGGGTCTGAGTGGTTAGTGGCTGTGGGCTGGTAAGGAAGGGGGATGCCAAAGCCACTTCACAGACAGGGAGCATGACCAGAGAGCTACTGGGGAAAGATCCGAAGTGATCCTGAAGGTAGAAGTGGGGTAATCAGGGTGACCTCTAAGGGCAGGCCAGCAGGAGCACTGGAGTTGGGAGAACGTGATCCTGGGTGGGGTCCTGGGTGGGGTTCAGGGCCCCCTGAAGCACTTTGATGCTGTCATTAGCCCATCATTGGCTGGCAGTTGATGGTGTCACTAATAACCACCCTGCAACCCTGAGTGGGGGAAGAGGTTCAGAGCTTACTTTAATGCACAATTCTCTGACTGCCCCAAACCGGGGGTCGAGAACCATCTGCCCATGGCGAGAGAGGTCACAGGCCCTCTGGCCTCCACACCCAGTGTCAGGTGGAGTGATAGACTGGGCTCCTCAGCGCTCAAGAACCAAAGGAGCTTTGGGAAAATGATATACTCGAGGAGACCTAAACCACATCGCCCTCCACTGTAATGAGGAGCCAGTCCTGGGTCCTGGCAGGCATCTTTCAACCAGTCTCCTCCCCTAAGAACGCAGCTGTCCCTGTCATTCCACGCATTTGGTCCCCCAGGTGTCCTGGCTCCTCTCTGTACCCTGCATCCTCCGACTGGCCTCACTGCTGCCCTGCTTCTGGGCATGCTCTCAGGGATGCTTGAGAGGCAGCCCCTCCTGCTGGGGAGAAAGGGGCGGGGAGACAGCAAGGATGCCTGGCTCCCATCTTATCCCAGGTGTTTTAAAGGTGACAGAATCCTGGTCCTGCTCACCAGCCAAGGGGAGCCTGTTGGAGTGGGAGGTGGGGAGGGGAGATCAGCTGTTCTTGGTGTTGGTCTCTGCCTCTGCCCTTTTGCTCTCTCTCTGGGTGGTGCGGGCCCAGGTCCTCCACTCATTCCTTAAACTTTCATTGATGCCAACTTGATGCCAGGCAAGATGCCAAGAACCAGGCAGGCGAAGACGACTGAGACCCATTGCTTAATCTAAGGGAGTTCATCGGCAAGACGACCAATCACAGATGGTTGTGGTTCCAGGTATGAGAGCGCAGACAGGAGGGAGAGGGACAAGGTGCTAGGGAAGCCCAGAGGAGAGCACTCACTGGGCCATGGGCAAGCTGGAAGACTCCCCAGAGGAGGTGACATCTGGGTCACACAGGATGAATAGGAGTTGGCTGGGCAGAAAAGCAAGGCTGTGGGTGGAAGTGGGGATGGGAAGGACTATCCAGAAGGAGGGATGCCAGGCGATTTCTGGGAATTTCAAGTCTCCATGTACGAGGGATGGGATCATGAGTAGGCAATATGAGGCCACGGCTGAAGAAGATTTTAGTCTTGAGGGCACGTGCTCCCTGCCTCCTCCCTCTGATCACTTCTTACAAAAGATTGACTCAGCCTAAACCTTGGCTCCTCCTAGGTCCAGGCTGTCCCGCTTGGGTGCATCGGGCACAAACTGATGCCTAGATCAGCAGGGTCCTCCAGGTTTGAGTCTAAAGGAAGGGAGTCATGGTCATCGCCGACAGTTTCACCCTGAAGCCGCTGGAGAGCTCAACTGGGACCTCTTTCTGGGCCCAAAGAGGAGCCCCTGGGAGCTCCCCCATCCCTCTTTCATTCCCAGCCAGACTCAGCAAATGGGATTGGAGGGAAACTGTTTCTGTCAAGATGGCCTCTGGGAGTAGAGTAGAATTGAAAAGCTGAAAACCCTGAAAGGCAGGGAAGACTGCATGATGCACAATCTCCTGTCTTGAAAGGCAAGGCCCACATACCCTTTGTGGCGTGCTGCCCCCTGGTGGACAGCCCCACAACCACATGCCTCTTCCACCCACCTAGGCCTCTCCCAGCCCCACTACACCACGTGGAGTACGTAGTCCAGCACTGGGGAATCTTCCCCGGACACTTGGCAGTTCTGACTGCCTCCTGTGTGGGTTCATCCCCCAGCTCTACTGTAAGCCGTAGAGGGTGGGAGTGGAGATGATGGACTGCCCTGGATTCCCCCACACCTAGTGCAGAGTGTGGTTCACCGACGCTGCTGTTGCAATAATTCTGCTGTGAGTGATAATGACCAACACTTCCTGATCATTCTTTACCTGGCAGGTCCTTGTCATATACACACTCTGCCTGCACTGTTTATTTCTCACAGTAACCCCTGGAGGTGTGCTTTAGTATTACCTCTGTTTTCTAGATAAAGAAACAGAGGCACAGAGAGGTTATATAATTTGCCTAAAGCCTTGTGGCAGAGCTGGGATTTGAACACAGGCTGCCTGCTTCTGAGTTTATCCTTCTAATCCAGACACTAGGTGGTCTTTCTACATGGACTGTTGTAGATATCCAATAAATTCCCTGCTGAAAAGTAACCATGAGTCAAGTTTTTACTCATCAATTCATTGACTGATTGATGCATCCAACACATTTATTCAGCACGAGGAGGCACTTCCTGGTGGCTGGGACAGTAAAGAATCTGCCTTCCATTCAGGAGACCCAGGTTCGATTCTTGGGTCAGGAAGATCCCCTGGAGAAGAGAATGGCAACCCACTCCAGTATTCTTGCCTGGAGAATCCCATGGACAGAGGAGCCTGGTGGGCCACAGTCCACGGCGTCCAACAAAGAGCTGGACACGATTGAAGTGACTAAGCACGCACGCACTGTGCCATAGGCCTTGTGGGGACAGAAAGAGGCACAAGGCTCAGCCCCTGTCTTCACAAGAGCAGAGAGTCAGCTGCTTAAGGTGACTGTGCAGATGAAAACAGGCTGACTTCAGAGTCAGTGAGGTGAATCTGGTTCCTCCCGGACTGATGATGATGGCAAGTTGCCCTGGATAAAGCAGCTTCTTCCGGAGGCTGATTTTGGAGGCCTGAGGACTGTGCAGGCTGGGGACCCTCCTCCAGGGCTCAGGGACAATGCCCAGCAGCCGGAAAGGCCTGAGCTGTCTCTGGGCTGCTGCCCTTCCAGGCAGTGTTGTGGCGCCTGCAGGAGGGACCAGATGCTGCCAGGAGGCTGAGCCCAGCATCTCTCACACCCACCCCTGGAGACCAGAGCAGGGGAGGCACCAGGGACCCTGAGGTGGCCTGGGTTCCAAGGAGAAAGCACCTACAGCATATGGGAAGAGAGAAGCCTCCGGAGGGGCCAGATCATGTGGTAACGTCCTCCCCGCGGAAGGCAGCGTTAGCCAGAAGCTCAGCAGACAGGGAGCCAGGCACTGACCTGGAACCCTGGGCTGAGACAGCTGAGGGCCAGGGCTGGAGGCTTCCAGAAGGGAGGCAGTCCTGTGTGCGGGCTCCTTCCCAGAGTCCCTGTCCCCAAATGCCCCTTTCTGGCCAGCTCATGATGCCTAAAATCCCCACCACCAATAGCTCCTTAAAAAAAAAATAGCACTCCCCCCATCACTGCCAAACTCCTCCTTTCAAATTCTGGGATTGGCTTGAGCTGCTTTATTTTCCTGCCTGATAGTTGGGCCAGACATGGCCTGAATGTGGGATTTTATCTTTTTTTTTTTTTTTTTTTTTGGCTGTAATGTATCTTAGTTGCAGCATGAGGTTTCTTTAGTTGCAGCATTTGGGATACAGTTCCCCAACCAGGGATCGAACCTGGGCTCCCTGCATTGGGAGCAGAGTCTTAGCCACTGGACCATCAGGGAAATCCCTGAATGGGGGCTTTTAGATAGACAGGAAGGGTGAGTGGCGTCCAAGACATGTGGTGCTCTGAGGGGAAGGGGGACCCTGCATAAGCAGAAGTAGACCTTGGATGGGCAGAAGTCAGGGTTGGGCAGAGGTCACATATCCCCTATCCAGTAAGTGGCATCTTGGAAAGATCACCACACTGAGTCCAGAGTACCCAGGAGTTCTGATGCTGAGTCCCTGTGTGACCCTGGGCAAGTCACTATCATGATTAGACATTGGACTCTTTTTTTTTAATAGTTAAATATGCAATGTTTATTTTATTACTGTAGTTAATGTACAATGTTTCAGGTATACAGCAAAGTGATTCAGTTTTATGTTTATATATATATATATATATTTACATACATGATTCAGTTGTGTGCATATATATATGTATATTCTTTTTCAGATTCTTTCCCATTATAGGTTTTTACAAGATATTGATCCCTGCGCTATACAGTAGGTCCTTGTTTATTTTACGTATGGCAGTGCATATCTGTTAATCCCAAATTCCTAATTTATCCCTCTCTCTTCCTTTCCACTTCAGTAATGATTAGTTTGTTTTCTATGTCTGTGAGTCTGTTTCTGTTTTATAAATAAGCTGATTTGTACCATTTTTTTATTCCACATATAAGTGATGTCATATGCCTTTTTCTTTGACTTACTTCACTTAGGATGATAATCTCTGTTCCATCCAGGTTTCTGTAAATGGCATCATTTCATTCTTTTTCTGTGTGTATGTAATAAAGTTTTATTAAAGTATAAAAGAGATCGAGAAAGCTTCTGACATAGACATCAGAAGGGGGCAGAAAGAGTGTCCCCCGTTTCACTGTTTTCAATGGTTGAGCACTACTCCATGTAGATATATGTCACATCTGCTTTATTCATGCATCTGTCAATGTACATTTAGATTGTTTCCATGTCTTGGCTATTGTAAAACAGTGCTGTTATGAACATTGCGGTGCATGTATGTTTTTTAGAGTTTTTGCCTTTTCCAGGTATGTGCTTACGAGTGAAATTGCTAGATTGTGTGGTAACTCTATTTTTAGGTTTTAAAGGGACTTCCATCCTGTTTTCCATAACTGCTGCACCAATTTACATTCCCACCAACAGGGTTGGAGGGCTCCCCTTTCTCCACACCCTCTCTGGACTTAGAGTTCTCAGCCCTCAATGGGATACTTGGTCTGAATGACCTTCCCAAACGGGCAAGCAGAGTTCTGCTTTGCCACAGACTCCACCTCTCCCCACGGTGCAACACAGAGGGCCTCGGAGGCTTCTGAATTGTGACCCTGAGAGGCTAAGCCTCGGGAGAGCTGACTTCTAGTCCAGATTATGTCCTAGATATGCTGAGTGCCCTTCCACCAGACACTGGGCTCAGTCTGGCAAACTTCTGCCTACCATGTTGTGCTGTGGACAGTGGGGGAGAAGGCAGGAAGAGTGCTTAGGTGAAAAAAGCAGTGAAGAGTATGACTTCAGAGTTGGAAAGACAGGGGAGGCAAAAGGACATATGAATTAGATTTTGATAGATTCCAAGCCAGCAGCGGCAGGAAAGGGGTTGTTCCTGCTTTTAATCAGACTTGTAAGGGCTGTTCCCCAGGTCCAGGTGGAAAGGGCCCTGGGAGACCCTAGGAGGGAACCGACCAGGCGGCCAGTAGAGCCATCCGCGAGGTCCATCCACCTGGGCGCGCCTGGCAGCGGGGGCTGAGGACTCCCTGGCAACGTGCTGGGTAATTAATAGAGAGAGGGGCAGAGGAGGGGGACGACTGTTAGCCGGAGAAAGGGTTTAATTAGCAACGCTTTCAGGAGAGAAAATTAAATTATAGGAAACGGTGGTGTACCCCGAGGGAACACGAAACCCCTAAACCGATTCCTCAGACCCTTGTGCGGGCTAGGGGCGCAGTTCCACAGCCCGGGCCCACCCTGTGGGTGCATGACCGCGGGGGACCGGGGTTTCTCCCGGCTGGGCTGCGCTTCCGCGTCGCGCTTGGGCATCCCTGGGGCACGCCGGGCCTCGCTGCCGTGGCTCGGCTCCACGGGAAGGGGGCGCCCGCGCCAAGCAGGCCAAGGTGGGGCTGCCAGAGAGGACTTGGGGGGCGATCCAAGCCTGGAGGGGCCGCCTGGGGTGTCTTCTCCTCCCTGGAGCTGCAAAGAGCTTCCAGAGGCAAAGTGGCGGGATCGAGGCCCAGACTCACGCTGCCAATAGTGGTCTGACTCATCTTCTCGTCTGAAAAGTGGGGAGAACCAGCCTGATCCGGAGATATCAGGCCAGAGAGTGTGAGGACAGGACGGCCTCGTCCACACCCCGGCCCTTCCCCGTGCATCACCTCCTGGGAGGTTCTTAGAGTCCAAGACCTCTCGACCTTGCTCTCCTCCCTGCCGCCTCTGCAACCACTGGAGCCTGGTGTCCCTCTACTCCACCCCACTGCACCTCCCCCCACAACCTTGCAGTATTTTTTTTTTCTTGTAACAATAGCAACCATTCTTGAACTCAGGCTAGATCCAGGCCTTCTGGTGAGCACTCCGCCTAGGGGAAAAAAATCACTGAATCATGACCACAGCCCAGATCAGCAGAAGAGGAAACTCGAGTTCAGAGAGGCCAAGGGTGTCACCCAGGAACACATAGCTGTCAAGCGATGATGTTGACGTCATACCCGATTTGCCTCTGATCTGCAGGGGGCACCATTTTTGCTCCCCAGTCCCTGATAACAGAGCTTCTCTTCTATTGGGCACTTAATAAGGATTTGTTGAACAAATGGTGGGTGTTTCCTTCTTTGTTGGAGGGGGTGCAACAGCAGAGAGGCTGTGAGGCTGAACTGAGATGGCGTGTGTAAACACCTGGCACCGTATTTGGACCACTGGGAGCGTCTCCTAGAAGCTGCTGCCAGTGCTTCTCCAACCTGGCAGTGTGCAGGAATCACCTGGGAACCTGGTAAAAATGCAGATTTGCAAGCAGATGGGCCTGCAATTCTTCTGGACTTCTAACAAGCTCCTGGAGAGGGCCATGCTCCCATCACACTGCACTGTGCAGGGCTAGTCCCTCTCCTGGGCCCCAAGCCTAAGCCCACGACGGGGAGCCACTGAAGTAGTTTCCAGTTTAGTCTGCACGTCCTCTGAGGAGCCTTAATTACCGGCAGGGGTGGGGAAGGGAGGTCCTACCTCCCAGAGAATCTGACAGAATTGGTTTGGGGTGTGGCCTGGCCATCAGGATTTTAAGGCCTTCCACTATGGCTCAGACTGTAAAGAATCTGCCTGCAGTGCTGGAGACCCAGGTCCGATAAGATCCCCTGTGGTGGGGAATGGCTACTCACTCCAATATTCTTGCCTGGAGAATTTCATGGACAGAGGAGCCCTGTGGGCTACAACCCATGGGGTCCCAAAGAGTCAGACACAACTGAGCACTATGCACAGCTATATTTCACTATGCAGCCCAGGCTAGACCTGCTGCCCTGGAGGGGGGCAGTAATGTGAGCAAGGGGGTCTGAAGTTCACCCAGTACAGGTGTGGAGGACCGAATGTGCGGAGGCTGCAGGCTGAGTCACCAGCCAGGAGGCTGGGCCGGGTGTGAGATTACAAGGATCCTGGCTAGGGTGGGGCCTGCAATCAATACTGATTCCTCAACAGCTCCCCACCCCTTGGCATACAGCCCTAAAGAGGGGTGAGGCTGAGGACTGGCTGGTGGAGCGTGCTTGCCAAGTACTCTGCGAGGTGTGTGCTAAGAAGGGGAATCTGTTTTCAGGGCAGCAGAGTGTGGGAGGCCGGCAGGGAGCTGGGCTGATGGGCTGCTCACTGCCTGTTTGGTTCTATGTGACAGGCTGACCGTGGATACAGGCCAGCCCAGCTGGCCTCATCCTCACCCCTTGAACTGCCTGCTTCACCTGCAGTAACGACTGTACGATTTGTTTCTTGAGCTCCCCTTTCCCCCCCAACACTACTACTTATGGCACAGTAGCCTTTTGTTATGGCACAGTAATCTAACAAACTTGGAAGTGAGGCCCAGGGAGGTTATGTAACTCGCCAGGATCATGCAGAAACCAGATCCAGGTCCAAAGTCGTATTTCCCTCTCACCATGCTGCCTCTACCCAGGCTCTGTGCATGCGTGCAGCTTCTCAGTCACGTCTGACTCTTTGTAACCCCATGAACTGCAGCACACCAGGCTCCTCCATCCATGGGATTATCCCAGCAGGAATACTGGAGTGGGGTGCCGTTTCCTCTTCCAGGGGACCTTCCCGATCCAGGGATGGAACCCGCGTCTCCTGCATCCGTATTCTTTACCACTGAGCTACCTGGGAAGCCCCTCTGTCTCTTTCCTTTGCCTAAAATGCTGTTCCCCTTCCTTGCAGCTGATGCTGGGAAAGATTGAAGGCGGGAGGAGAAGGGGACAACAGAGGATGAGATGGTTGGATGGCATCACCGACTCGATGGATGTGTTTGAGCAAGCTCCGGGAGTTGGTGATGGACAGGGAGGCCTGGTGTGCTGCAGTCCATGGGGTCGCAAAGAGTCAGACGTAACCAAGTGACTGAACTGAACTTCCTTGTAGCTTATCCAAACTTCACCCAACGCCAAGGCTGAGCTCAAATCTCAGCTCACCTTGCGTTCCTTTTGAGACCTTGGAGAACTCCTGCAACTCTGGTCTGTAGCTGACATGGGCAGCAGTCACACCACCTTGCACTGCTGCTCTGTGAGTCACATCTCCTGGCTCAGCTGTGAGGGCTCCAAGGTCAGGGACCATGTGTGTCTTTCTGTGTGCCCAGGGCCTCAGGAAGTGTTTGGTGCTGCCAGGATTGGGCCTTGGGTAAGGCAACAAAGGTGCCTATGGTGCAAAATTTAAGGTGTTCAGGCTTGGGGTCACGCGAATGCTTCTGCTGGCACCAGCTGGGGGAGGTTGAGGAAAGCAGACGCAGGTGCTGTTGTGGGTAAGCCCGTAAGTCTGAAGGTGCCACCAAACAGGATAATCCTCTTTCTAGAACTCTCTCCTAGTGTTCTGGGTGTTGGGAGTGAAACTTATCAACTAATATACTGGGCCTCTATCAACACTTCTGTTCTCAACTAGCAGTTTAACATGAAGGACTCTTGCCCTAATCAAAGGATGCTAAAGCCAAAGATTATCAAAACATTAATCTTTCACATAAAAGTAGAAGTGAGTGGGCCATATCACCTTGCCCAGGCTCACATGCCCAACTCTGGTTGTAAGACCTGGTGAGACACAAACCATCAAAGGTGTGATTAACTAACTGATGGTCTCTTCTACCCTCCCACTCCAAAAGAAGCAGAGAGAATGTCTATTTCATTCACCATTTCATACCCTACAGCTAGGTCAGCACCTGCGACGTAAACATATTGACAACTTAATGTGTTTGTTACTCTGAAGTAACAATAACAACATCCTTGTCAGGTATGCGTCAGGAAATCAAAGCTTTCAGATTTTTAAAGGTCCCCAAAGTGGGACCTAGGGCTTCCCAGCTGGCTCCGTGGTAAAGAATCCACCTGCCGATGCAGGAGATGCAGATTTGATCTGCATCTGGGTCGGGAAGATCCCCTGAAGAAGGAAATGGCAATCCACTCCAGTATTCTTGCCTGGGAGAATCCCAGGGACAGCGGAACCTGGCAGGCTACAGTCCATGGGGTCGCAAGAGTCGGATACAACTTAGCGACTAAACAGAAAGAAGTGGGACCTCCCATAGGGCTGGCCTGTGCTGTCGGCTGCCTGCTCACCTCAGAGTCTGTGGGTCCTGGAGCACTTTCTTCCCTTGATTAAAAAAATCAGTGTGGGAGACATTTATGCCTGGGTATAAGCTCCCCTACATTTCTCAATGCCCTGCTGTTAACGGGGCCAGGAGGCCAGTCCTGCCACTGGACCCGACTTGACAGGCACAACGGGCAACACTGGTAACCGACTAGTCAGGGGCTTCAGAGTGTAACTTAGCCTGGAAAATGCTTCAATAACACAAGCAGCACAAACTTCCAAATACTTCCTAACTAGACAAGCATCAGCTTGAGGCTTTAAAAGACACCTTTGAGGTTACCCTGGCCCACCTGGCCTGCTGACCATCAGTGAAAGCACCGCGTCTGACCCAGGCCTGGGGCTCTCTTGTCAGCTATGGGACTCCTGGGCTGTTGGCTTGGGTGCTCCACTGCCCTTCCTCTGTGTGTCTTGCTTAAGTGAAGCCTCGGTTGCGTTTCCCGAGCAGCCCATTGACAGGCGAGGAGAAGCCCATAAGCTCTGCTGGAGAACATAGAGGAGTCAGAATGACTCATGCTCTGTGGGGACCACTGACCTCCGGAACCAGGCTTTCCTGTGTTTGTCTAACAGGACGCAGGGCCTACCGAAGGTACAATGTATTTGTGGGTGTCTTTCAGCTTCTTCTCTTCCCCTGACTCTGGGACGACTTATGAATGTGTATCAGGGCTGAGCAGAGATGGCGATTTCAGCTCAGCTCTCCGGAGGGGTATTAGGGTTTTCCTGTCAACGGGCAGGAACACGTCTGAGGTTTCTGGCCAGGACTCGAGAGCTCGTCCGACACCGGAGAAAGGATGGGATCCAGGCCAATCGCGCCCATCTGCCCAGCCAGTGGCCCAAGGCTTGTGGGTGCCTCCAGAGAAGAGAGGCCCTGGCCCACCTCTGTTACAGACATTTACCAGAACTAGCGAGCAGTCTTCCAGGGCCCCTGCGATGCCTGAGATGAAGCGAGGTTTTAGGAAAAGTAAAGGCAGCTATTTTTACTCTCCTGCTCGCCAGCCACTCTGACGGCCTCATCCCAAATGCTCATCATTCGACCTGACTCACGCGGGCTGGCCTCGGGATCCTACTTTCAGTTTTTATTCCCTTTCATCTCCTAAGAGCTTCCTCCCACTCCCTGTGTTACTCTGCAGGCTTTTCTCTTTCTTTCTCGTCTCCTCCAGATGCTGTAAATTTGAGGCAGGACCCACACAGACTGTTCTTTCAAGCAATTCTCTCATGTCTTGCATAACCATCCTTCAGAAAGAGATGGGAGCGCCACGTGTTGTAAGAACCGAGGAGGAATTCTGAGAGGAAAAAGCCGAAGTGCTCACAGGAGTCCAGGGATCCACAGAACACCTCCTTCCAGGAAACCAGTTAAGAGGCTGGGTTGAGATTTGCTCTCTTCCCATTAGCTGTCAATGAGATTTTGGTAGAAAGTGGTGTTAATTATTCCAAGCAAAGGACAGCCCTTCAGGGGTGGAATGCCATCATGTGAATTCCACTGCTGGGCTTCTGTGCATGGAAGCTACCTTGCTCTGTGCAGCAATTGAAAAAACACTTGAGACATCATTTTTTTGGTACTTCACCATCATCTCAGCATGTCGAGTGGACCGAATGTCTCCTCTTCTCATGAAGGAAACAGATAAAGCTGCTTCCTGCTGCCTCTCTCTCCAGCCACTCTCTTTGTGCCGCGTCACTCAGGCAGACCTCTTCTCATCTCTTAACACCCCTCCCGGTGGGGATGAAAGTGACACCCAGGGCCAGGGTCCAGAATAGAGTCCTGACAAAGCACCACCACATCTGTACAATCTATGACTATTTACCATTAAAATAATGATAAATCAACCAATAGGCTCCTTATAAAACATGCAGAAACATCCTGCCTGAAAGGAGGCTTCCTAGCACGGTGCACAGAGCAGACTACCACACAGACTCAGGGGAGGCAAAGGGAGTGGCCAAGAGAAAAACTGGTAAAGGCTGAGGCTGTGGCAAGAAAAATCCAGAACAAAATAAAAGAACATCGGCATATTCTCTGAAATATAAAATCCCGTTAAATGTCCTTCATTTCAGAGGAAATAGCTATTTGTAGGTGACTGATTAGGAAAGGACATAATTTGATTGCAGTTCAGTCGCTCAGTCGGGTCCGACTCTTTGCGACGCCATGGACTGCAGCCCATCAGGCCTCCCTGTCCATCGCCAACTCCGAGTTTACTCAAACTCACGTCCATTGTGTTGGTGATGCCATCCAGCCATCTCATCCTCTGTCATCCCCTTCTCCTCCCACCTTCAATCTTTCCCAGCATCAGGGTCTTTTCAAACGAGTCTGTTCTTTGCCCAATTATTCTCCTTTGGGGCTAATATTTCTTCATTTGAGAGCGGTCTTTTATACAGGAATGAGTGAATCCATGTGAGCTCCAACCAGGTAATCAACATCAAAGCAGGCTGGCAAAACGCTTCTCCCAGTCACATATAATAAGTTTAAAACCTGACAGAATGCTTTAAAATCAGCTAAGCACTAGGAACCTGCTTTGTGGGCACCCCAGGGTTTTCTTTAAAATTTAACAGATTACAGGTGGTCTCTGACTTAGGGTTTTCTGGCTCTACAATGGTGCGAAAGAGACGGGCCTTCTGTAGAGACCCTACCTGAATTTTGATCTCTTCCCTGGCCAAGTGATGTGCGGTACAATCCTATGTCCTGATGGTGGGCAGTTCCCGGTCAGCCATGCAATCGCAAGGGTCAACCACCGATACACTCACCACCATTCTCTACTCAAGATAGTTGCTCTGTTTTCCCTTTCAGTACAACCAACAAACTACGTGAGCTATCCGCAGTCAAAAATGCACGTGATACACCTAACCTTTGTTAGCCCCTATGGTGGCTCAGATGGTATAGAATCCGCTTGCAATGTTTGTGTGAGATGAGTTCGCCCAGCTGCAGGCTGATGTGTGTGTTCTAAGCACATTTAAGGGAGGCTGGGCTAAGCTATGATGTTCGGTAGGTTAGGTGTATCACATGCATTTTTGACTTAGGGTATTTTCAACTTATGATGGGTTTATCAGGATGTAACCCCACAGTAAACTGAGGAAGAGCTGTTATAATCGGGTAACATACCATCAGGCTCGCTGTAATACAGCCAGAGATCTTACACGTGGTTACAGCTGGGAAGCATCCCAGAGAGGACAACTTTTGATTCTCCATTATTCCACTGAGAGGAGGGATGCCTATCCAAGGTCAGCCAGCCAATGAGGGACAGATGCAAGAGGAGCATGCAGGGCTCTGGACCCCACCGTACCAGGCCACATTCTGCAGTGATGCCGCAAGGGGCGTGGATGAAGCGGACACGCTTGCAACAGGCTAGTGTCTCCACACGTGGGAATCACACAGAAGGGCCAGGCGCGACAGTGAGAGTGACCCAGCTCTCCCGAGCCTCGTGGGCTTTGGTCTCCTGTGTCTCTGGATTCCATCTCTTATGGGAGGTTGGTTCTGTTTCAGGAGGGGCCTCTTCCAGCCATATTTTTTAAAATTACTTCCAAAATTGTGTAGGATAGGAATAATGCTGTAAGAATTAAGACTATGACAATCCTTCAGGACTTTAAATGAGGGTAAGTTTTTTATTTTTCCAGTGACTTAAAAAAATCCCAGGAGGGGTGTCCTGACTGGCTTCAGGACAGGGAAGACTCTACAGATTTCCCCACTGAGACTCCATAGGTGAAATCTGAGGAGGAGCAGAGCCTCAGGAATCAACTCGGAGAAGCGTGAACGAAAAGGCATAGAGAGGCACTTGTTAAGGACCTCCCTGTAGTAGAAAGATCTTTACTTAATGTGGCTTTAGTTTATCCCAGTAGACAACTGCAGTGGTTTTGTCATTTAAAAATTCCATCTGTGAAAGTGTCATATCAGATGGAAGAAATCACTGGACTGTATTCTCTTCTCTCCTCCCAACCTACCCAATATAAACCCTCTATGACTCTAGAGAATGTCAAACTATCCATTTGTCTTAAGACTGCCTGCATCTCCTTTAAGTTCACACTGGTGGGAGTCTGAACAGCGAATTTCCACAAGTTCAGTATCTAATCCCAACATCCCCAAATACCATGAGTATATACATATGAAACCTTTATCAATTGAACATTTACTCTTGATTTCAATGTTTTAAGCAGTTATAAAGCCCAAAGGCCAAATAGTTTTCAAGTAAGTGACTTTTATTTTTCTCTGATGTTTCACAGTCAATTTCTACAAAACTTCATACTTCCTAAAAAGAATTCACATTTGGTAAAGGAACCTCTACCGTAAAGAATTCATAGCTGGAAAGACACTTCAGTATATGCACGAGAGTTACTGTTCTGCCAAAGGAATCAAAGTCAGACGATACCATAATCAATAAAAGCAAGGAGAGTATAATAAATTACAAATATCACCAAACTCCATTCCCATAACCAATTCAATCAGCAGCTTTTTCTAGATGTGTTTCAACACTGCCAACACCATTTGCCAAAACTTCTCTTAAGGGTTGGTGTGAATTAAGAACGGCTTTCAGAAAACAACAGCTTTGCCCCAGAACCTCAGACGAGATCAGGTCATGCATCAGGAAGACCATGACTACTTACAGCCATGTGAAAGCAACGGATGTCCTGCCGGTCAACTCCGAGGTTCCTCCGCTTGTCCATCTGGCTTCTGGCCCCACACGTCTGCTAGCCTCAGTGGATGTCTCTTTGCGGGACCAGCTTCTCTACCTGGCTTCATCTGCTTAATGCTCCACTAGGGAAAGAACACCCATGCCAACAGCCTAGAGGGACTCACGGCACCAAGTTACAAGATCAGAGAGGAGCCAGGGCGGGTGCTGCTTCTCCCTGCCGCTCAGCCGCGAGCACTGGTGATGGCTTTCGGCGTCTTTTGCCTGACAGAAGGGAAGCGCAAACCTTCATCTAGGAAGAAGGGTCCAAGATGCGTACGGCTCCACAGGGGAGTTCTCCGATGGCATAAATTTGGTTCTCAGCAAGTGTGTTCAGATTTTTGACTCAGTAAGACTCATGCCTGGTGCCCAGGCTGTTTTGAATGCACCTGTTTCTATGGCTTTGCTGCCAAACATATTCTGCCAAAAAGGAAGCTTCCTACCATGGTGTGCAGAGCGGAGCCGCGGTAGCACCACACAGGTTGAGGGGGCGCAAAGGGAGTGGGCCAAGAGGAAAAATGTTAAAAGCAGCTGAGGCTGCTTAAAGACCTTTTTGCTCCGATTGCTGAAACTCTTTCAGAAAGTACATGGCAGGTAATAATTCTGCATGGATTAAGAGAGTCTAAGAGAGTTTACTGGGTTGTTTATTTCTAAACTGTGTTTGAGAACAAAATGCAGGCCATTCAAAGCCTTGTAATTTTAAAACTATGTTACGAGTTACAACTACATAGTAAATATGAGCGTTAGCTTCTAGCCTTGGAAGAACTTCAAGACCATTTTCCTTGCAGAAAAAATGAAGTTGGTCATACAGAATTTCTTAAGATTTTCAAGAGAATGAAATTTTTTAAATGGGAGAATAAGAAGTTGGCAACTTTACAACCTAGAAATCTGGTTTACAATGAAGCCAAAAAACTGTGTATCACCTGCAAGTTCTCATAATACTATTTCTAGAAGGACTTCACAGAACCCACTATACCTTTGGCTTTGCTGCCAAAATCCAATGCATAAAAGAAACATGGAAGACTGCTCCACATCACTGTGACCTCAGATGGATGAAAACTCTGGATGTGGAAAGAAAATGGATAACAAGGATGTTTTCCAATTTTTTGTAGACTTGTATGTCATAACCTTGCAATGATTTTAATTCAAAGTTTATCAAGCTTAATAATATTTTCTTTCTTCTTTTGTAAAAACAAGAGGGGGAAAAAAATGTGGTAGCAGAGGGCTGACTTGGATTACACAATTGGGAACCATGAAGCTGTCTTTTAAGATTTTCACATATAAAACAGGTTGCATTGTTTCAAAAGGAGAGAGAAAAAAAAAAGGCATAAATTACCAGAATCTTCCAGCTCCTAACCAAGAGATGCTAGCCATTTCTCCTTTCTTTAGACTCTATGAGTCAAAAAAGCAATTCATCAACTGTAGCTCCAGATGGTCCTGAATCCATTCTATACTTTACAAATCTGAAGTATTTCGCCTACCAGTTTAAGAGAAATCTGGCTTGTGATTAAAGTGTAAGAGTTAACAGTACTACCCTTTCCCTTTGACTTTTACGTTTAAAAAAAAACAAAACTTTAAGTGATTAAGTGCTTGCATCCGAAGAGCAACCTGTGCTGAGAGTATCTCAGGTTTCTCCCAAAGGGCACAGGGCCTTGTGGAAGGCAAGCACTCTCCTCTCATATTTTCGTCTGTGACTAAGACCTTCAAGGGAAGATCCATGACGGGCTCCTTATGTCACCTACCCCTCTGTGCACTCGTCTGCGTCACTGCACCCTCGATCACAGCTGATGAGTGGGGTGGCGGGAGGTGACGGCTAGAAGGGCCTCGCACAATCACCTCTCACACTATGCCCCGTGAGCCATCAAACTGCCTACAGGCCGAGGAAGAGGGACTCAAGGACACCCAAACATGAGGTCCTCGCTGGAACAGAGACAAAGGTAAACTGTGCATAGACCACAGGTTCAGACAGCAGCCAGGTCCTGGCATGTGGCTTCATAAGTGAACCAATGAACAGTCTGAGTTTAAAAGGAAAAGATCTTATGTAAGCTTTGGGAAACAGGAGTAGGTAACAGTAAAAGAGTTAAAAAGAAGCACTCAAGTAACAGGAAAATATGCCTTCGATGTTATATGTCTGGCTGCTCAGAGAATGCTTCCAGGTCACTGCCAGTATGACCTGACCCTGACGTTAAAGATGCCTGCAGCCTGGCCCAAGCCTGAGGAGCTCTGCTCTTAGTGGCCTCTATGAACAGCTGGGTCTGCTCCTTGAGCTGGTCGAGTTCCACCTGAGTTGCCTGGTTCTGACGAATCAACTCCTTGGTTTTCAAAGTGATCTCCAGCAAACCAGATCTGTGCAGGACTACCAGGGTATTCTGAAAGCGCCTGTGCTTGCTCTGCCGCAGCTCTGGAAAGCTATCTGGGCTGCGGCAGAAGTGCTCGGCGGCCCACAGAGCAGAGCTGTAACTGGCCGCCGGCGGGGACAGCGGGGAACTGCTCTCCACCCCGTGCAGGGTACTGTCGGATGCGCAGACAGGGCTGGCGGGGGAGGCAAAGGTCAGGCTGGGAGCTTTAGCCACGTGGCTGCTGGACACCGGCTGAAGCGTCTGTGGACTGCCACCCGCCACCAGGGAGGGCACGCCCTGCAGAGCCGAGTCCTCGGCAAGCTTGGCGCTGGGGGGCATGGGGGTCGGGGGACTGGGTGGGCCAGTGCCGGTCTTGGTTGGCTCGCGAGCAGACAGGCTGGGCCCCAGTCTCTCAGTACAGACCTTCTTCTGCACGCCACCTTCTCCTTGTTCTTCTGCGCTGCGGGAAGGGCCCCTTTTGCCGGGGTGAGGGGCTATTTTGGTGTAAGAATTGAGAATGGGCAAGTAGTTCCTGGAGTCGGACTTTTTCTCACCGGCGTGACACGGGCTGACAGGAGACGGGACGGGCGGATGAAGAAATAAGAGCTGTGGCTGTGCCGAGATCACTTCAAAGGAGGGCTGGACAGTCCACGACTGGAGCTGGGAGCAGCTGCTGCCCTGAAGACAGAGGGAAAGAGCGGAAAACTGCTCGTTACCCGTGGCTGTCCACGGGGCAAAGCAAATACTCAGATGGAAGGACAGAGCTTCCCACACACGGGGTAGCCCTTCTTGATAGTACTGGAGATGAAAGTGGCTTCAATATTCATTTGGGTCTGATATTGTAGATTTTCCCTCTCAAGGGAAAACTGGAGGACATGGCTATCTTTATTCAAGTGCTGTCACTCAAGAAAAAGAAAACCGTAGGTAGACGGAGAAACGACACAGTCAAGGTCACAAGTGAGGCAATAGAAGTACGGATGGTGCGACCTGCCGGCAGACATTAAAACGTGCTTATCTCAACACCGCAAACGCGACTTGACACCAAAGTCGAGTCCTCATTTAGTTATTTGTGGAATCTCTCTTACATGAAAACAACTTTTGATTAAAAAGTTACGTATTTTTTTTTAAAAGTTACCTATTGTCAGGAGTCCACAGGTCTGCTTTTATGGCAATCACCCCCAACAACCACAAAGCTCTGCAAGGTGCTAACAGCCACCACACGCGGCTGCTTCCACACGGCGTGTGATCTTACACGGTTGTCTCAGTGTTCTCCTGGCTTGGGCCTGGCTGGAAGCACAGCTCTCCTCACTGAAATGAGGAGATCTGAGAATAAAGTCATAAACACCTGAGGCCAGGCAGAGAGAGCCCTGACAGAGGCTCTCCCCTTTGGTGGAGTCACGTGATTTATCTGCAGAAAGTGAAGGACCCTGCTCCCACATGGGTACCTGATCTGCACAAATTTCAGCTCCTTACATACCTGGTTAAGAACTCTTAACCAAGTTCAACTAAAGTTCATCTCCTGTGCAAAGGGCGGGATGACCTGGGAAGTCCATTCTGGAGCCCTCTTGGTGTTCAAATATACTCAGAGAGGTGCTGTAATACATAAGCAGCCAATGCTGGACCTAGCAACCACACCCGCCCAGCAGAAGAGATACAAAACCAGGAGTCTTTCAAAGAAGAGATCAGCCCAGTGCAGCTCAGCCAAAAACAAAACTTCAGGCTGTCCCCTTGGTCAATCACACCACAAGGGTTGACCTCCAAGGCAAAGAGACCCAGAAAATACCTAATTCATTGCTTTCCCAAGATTACTCTTCCTAATGCTGCTGTTATGCCCACTGACTTAGTCTGTTTGTCCCAATTATTAGATTTGTACAAGGTTACCATTCTTGTTGAAATCACCTAAGGGAATACCAGACAAGATTTTAGACTTGCACAGGATCTCAGAATCATTTCACATAAAGCCTCATGTTAAAGATGAGGAAACTGAAGTCCACGGTGATGAAATAATTGTGTGTAAGAAGACATAGTCTGGTGACAGAACTAGAATAGACTCCCAAGAGAAAAAAACCTAAAACCAAGCAGGAATAATTAAGACATTATATAATAAGCAAAGATTTTTAAAATTTGCAATGTGCTGGAATTCTAGCCTATGTGAAAACACAAAACTCCTAGACTGCTCCATCAGGTCAGTCTGCCCCCAAGCCTCCTGTCTCCTGATCAAGCCTTCCCAGTGGGTCTTTATCCTGAAGACAGCGGCTCTGCTGGACTCGCCTCCTCACCAGCAACTGCGGGCTGTTCTCTGCCCTCCGGAGCTGTCACAACACCCACAACAAAAAACACAGATGCCTGAGAAAGAGTGACAAGGGGGCCGGAGAAGAAGGCAGAGAGGAAAGAGCAGGAGACAGGAGACCTGAGGAGCACCGGTGGGGCCTAAACAGCCTCATTGGGGCTCCATTTCATGTCTTTATTCTCAAATCTCCTTGTTTCAGTGAGGAGAGCTGTGCTTCCAGCTGAGACGTGATTTGTCAAGCAAATATCTTCAAATTCTTTTTCCAAACTCACCAGGTTGCCTTGTTGAAAATCAGTTTGAGTTGCTCAGCAATAACTAGGTAAGAGTTAAGACATCAGGGTTTCCTGTCAGGCTACAGCCATGCTCTCCCGCCTGAGGTGGGAAGGTCACCTGCACAGCCAGACTGCAAACCTCACTAGCTGCGAGCAGCCTGGTCAACAGAACCACGCGAGGACTGGTCTGTTTCAAAGCAAAGCAGGCTACGGTTACATGTTCTTTAACTGAGTTCACACGATTGAGTTCTCTGACTCAAACACTGGGGCTAAGCTTAGATTTTTTTATCTAAATCTTTTCTTTCATATCTAGATAATAACCACATAATTTGCATAGTTATGTAATAAAACCTAAAACAAGGTACTATTCAATCTTATGGCAATGCTGTGTGGAGTCTACTGGTAAAGTCATATCTATGCCAAAGAGTTGCTTTTTCGCTAATGACATAGCTCTGGCTGATTACTAAGAAAATGCTCAGAATATAACATAAGAAATAGGGAAATTGCCTCTACTTCTCAAATACTTCTCAAAGTCCCCAGGGAAATTCAAATTTTAAAAAAGAGCCTCTTGTTTCAACCCTAAACTCTGTCATATCTTAGATGTACTATGGAAGTTAGGACATTTCTGCTTGGTTCCTTTAAACACGACTAAGGCATTCCAGACACCTTTGGACAAACGAGGGATGCAGTCTTAATGCCTGGAAAACGAGAACACATGTCCTGACTCTGGCATTCCTTTTTTCAAACCGGGTCAATAGCTAAAAGGCCACACCCTCTTCCTAGGACAGGAGCACGTGTTGGTGTGGTTTCCGGTGGTCTGCTTCTCACATCCCTCCTTGGCAGAGAGAAACTCTGTGCACAGGAAGCTCAGAAACTCAAGTGTGCAAAGAAGTGACGAGCGCGCGGTCCTCCTCACCTGTTTGACTAGCACGTTCTTCATGACCACCATGGGGGACAGTGTCGGGAAGGTGCCGCTCGCGGGCTTGGAGCTTGGCCTTGGCCTGTCCTCTCGGCTCCAGCCTAAGGCACTCAGCATGTCCTCGGACTCCATCTGCTCGGCCGAGCTCAGGCATTCTGAGCTCCCATCTGCTGGGCAGAGAAATGGTCAGTTCCCTCAGGCTCCTAACCAGTCCTTCTGGGGAGCCACAGACCCCCTGAAATAGAATGCAACATTTGTGATATGTGCTTTGGTGAATTCTTCTGAGGAGCATGTCTATCTTTCATGGGATTCTCAATGGGATCCATAATTATCCCTCCCACCCCAAGAGATTAAGAATCGCTGCACTTGGAGAGCAGACTTCTGTTCTAACTCTCTTACAGACAAAAGCCAGCATCAATTAGGGTTCATGTGAAAGTAATCATCACCAGTCTACAGAAGTAGGTAAAGACTTCAAAGTTAGCTCATTACTTTTAAGAATCTGTGGTTGAAAAGGGAAAGGCGTGTGCATGTGACCTTAGACAAGATGAAGATCTTTAGAAGCTCTGGGTACCACATGATGTAATAATAACAACAAAAACAAGTAACAATAAAACCCCAAGACTTACCACCTTGCTGAAATTAAAACAGATGCCTTCTAAGTTTCCTAACTGTAAAAGTCTGGACAACTTCATCAAGCTGAGGCTTATGATGTCTTTCTTTGTCTTCCTCCTCCACCCAGTTAAGCACCTCCTTTGTTAAGTGTTCCAAATGCATGCTGAGTGTGCCTATTGGGGATCCTGTACAACAGGTGATGGAAAGATTCTCTCCACGGCCAAGAAAAGAAGGTTGCTCTATGTGACATCCATAAAGAAAGGACTTAATTAGTTCCTTGCTGGAGTAAACCAAGAGACTGCCAGTAAGGAGGCTGGGAATACCCTAAATGCTCGTCAAAAATCTCAGTGTCATCTGGATGAGGCAAGACTGGAATGTGGCTATAATTTAGAAGAGTGCAACTGTCAACACTTGCCTTTAATCAGAGTCTCCAGAGATGCTTTTCAGAAATTATGGGTCTTGGGGTCTTCCCCTCAATCTATGGAACTGATTTATCTGGTATCCTGGCACATGTATTTTCACAAAGCACCACAAGTAATCCAGATGTGCACCTTTAGTTAAGAACTATTGGGCCAGAAACAAAGGACTTCAGAAGAAAAGTACGTACCTAGTACATGTATCTTGTTTTCTATGCAAATGCCATTCTGCATGAAAAGGAAACCAGGGCTCCTTGGAGAAATGGCTGATGTCTTTGGCAGGGAAGGTGCAAGACAAGCCTAGACATCTTACTGTCCCAGAAAGCAAGGAAGCGCTCAAACACAAATGTGAGACACATCAAAGACACTGGTGCCATCTAGAAGGGACCCCCACTGACCCAATGTGGGACAACTTGATATCAGAAAGAATAATGATAATGGGTTGACAAACCAAATCAGAAAAGAATTCCGTGAATCCACAGTGATGCTCAAAAAAGGGGGCAGAGGAGTGTTTCTTTACAGAAGATCATCAGCTAATAAAATCTAAAGGAATGATACAGAATTAGATCACCATTTTTCAAACCACAAATGTAATAACTGGTTCAGGCAAGTATCATCAGTGGATGCAAAAACCAGTGATCAAGAGGTTGTTGGCAAACAGGAGAGTCACACAATCTCAAAGTATCATCCCATAAACTGCTTATTCATTACAAAGAGAAAGGGGTACTTTCATAATAAAGAAATTGGGTCTGTAATTACTCCCTTAATTAGAGTATCACCAAGAATAAGACAAACCCAGGAGTCACCTCATGTGTTGCAGTGAGAAGGCTATAACATCAAAAATTTAGTTTTCTATTTTAAAAATGTTTATTCTGTTTCTAATACTGGGGAAGCTACCAGAGAAGTCCAGTGTGAAACATTCTACAGAACGACAGACCTAACTCATTTAAAGATGTCAATTTCACCAAAGAAAAAGAAAGAAAGGGAAGACAAGCGAACCGCTTCTAGATTAAGATCGAAAAGACACGACAATGAGATGAAACGCACAGCCTTCAACTGAGTTCTGCACCCAAAACAAGCAGTTATACAAAAAAGACTAACACTTATAAAGGACACTATTGGGACAATGGGAAAAATCTAAATATGGACTGTAGCTAATTAATAACTGCCAATCCCATCACATCCCAAGGTAACTGAAAGGATAACTCCAGCAGTGATGACACCACTGGCGCCTGGCCCAGAAGTGGCTGGAGGCCTCACCGGGACTAACCTTCTGGGGCATATGAGTCTGAGTATTTTTAATCCTGCCTCATGTCTGAACAGCACAAAACTTCTTAAGGCACTTCTGCATAGAGAATAGGCAACTTTCAGAAAAACTACCCAGACTGTGCAACATGCTACACAACAGCTGGCCTGATGGAGCTGAAGTTGTTAAGAGGAAGCAACAAAATGGCCACAGTATCGAGAATAACAGGGGGCGAGATTATGGTTAATGTTTATTTCCTTCTTTGCATGTACCTAAACTTCTAAGCTTCTACAATGAGCATATATTACCTTCATGATATTAAAATATGTATATATGATATTAAGAAAGAGAGAGAAAAAAAAAAAGACACTAGGCCTGCAAAGTTTCCCAAACCTGTCTGATCACAGGCATCACCAGAGACACTTGTAAAAATACGAAACCCACATTCCAGGCCCTCCCCACAGACCCTCGATGTCGCAATCTCCAGGAGAGGGGTCTGGTGTTTTTTAACAAATGCCTCAGACTGAGCCTTATGATGAGCCAAGCATGGGAAACAATGCGAAAAGATTGAAAAGAAAAACCCAAAGAGCTATATGCTGGACCTAACTTTACTGAAATGTCCTTATTCTAACCTCTGACCCGGTGCTCTGTTCCTCTCAGAGCAACAATATACTGATAATTTGGCTTCCCCTGCAGCTTTGCCTACAGAGAGAAAATTTACCAAACTAGGGTGACAGAGTTCAGGCTTCCTAAGAGCTGCATTTCTCACTATAAATTAATAAATGGACAAGATGGACTGATTAGTCTCTGTGGGCTGGAAAACAGAAATCTTCCTCCAGGAGAGGGCTCCACTCTCGGGATGCTGGCCCAGGCCGAATCCCCGGCATCACCCCTCTGCATCCCCTGGGCCAAAAGTGTTGCCTCTCAAGCCGTATTTAAGCCGCTACTCTCAGACCTGGAGATAAAAAAGCCTCAGCACAAAATTAAAAGATTTACTGGGTATGCAGCTAGTTCTTTCAGAAAAACTAGTAAGGAAAACTGTCCTGCTTTCTCGTCTCTAATAGGTACTCAGGTTTGGAATGGGGCCAGGAGACTCACAGACCAAACACAAAAAGCAAACACTGGCAGGGATGGGCCGTCAGGAGGAAACGTTTTTAAACACAGCGAAATACTTTCTTAGAAAAAAGATATCTTAACAGATTATATACTACCTTTGTTTAATTTGTTATATGTGGTGACAACATGCAGTTTTTTTTTCCAATGTGATTATTGGAATGCAATGTAACTGCAATATAACTATTCCCGTGAGAAAGGAGGAAAGACACAACAGAATTATGAGTATTTTATATCTTTTCTCCCATAACCACTTGCCACAGTGGGAAACGTGTAAGATTTGAAGTTGAGAGTCTGAGCTGAAAAAAGACGTCCAACCGTTCCTTCAGAACTCACTCCACTGTGACTCTGATGAATACCCTGCCGTGTGGCAACAGAACTACCATTTTAAGTGACCAGAGAGCCATTCATTTCTCCTGTGGGTGAAATTTTCCCATCCTTATCACACAAATGAGTTTTACGGAGGACGTTTTTCAGGCAAATCATTCACTACAGTGTAGAAAGGATAAGGTAATTTTAACCTGAAAATCCAGAGTCCTTATCTGACTCAGTAGCTGCCAGGCCGAGCTGACGAGACGCCCTTTTCATTTCTGAGCCCTTGCTTGGTTTGGCTGACAGCCTTCGAGAGCCCTCTCTGGACGGGTTCTTCCTCTCCATGTTTTACTGGGCTGCAAGGGGACTCATCAGTACTTTTTTCATCTGGACTGCCCTGTGAAAAAAACAACAGTTACGTAAGAAGTCACTGCTTGGAGAGCTGGGACAGGTGAGCCAGTGGTGAGTAAAGTCGGGGCAAAGGACACGGGCCTCGCCCACGTCCTCTGCGGGCACTTTCTCAGAGGTCTCAGTTGACAAAGGCTACACGTTTACTCAGCAGGAGAATGGTTTCCACCCAAAGGCAGGCTCACTGTCCTCTCCCTGCCCTCTAATTCCATTACAAATGCAAAGCACACAGACCATTCAGTGCAAGCTTTGTAAACTGCTAACAAAGGCACATTTGATTAGCTCTCTGGAATGCTCCCTGAGGGAGAAGGAGAGAGGAGAGGGGATGCCCACCTCGGACCAGGCCTGCTTCCCAGGATACATCTGCAGGCCCGAGACTTTCTGCCACCTCCCCGAGTGTAGTTTCTCAAATTAACCTTTCAGGTCTTCAGAGGAGGTAGTGAACAGGGAAAAAACAACTCCTTATATATGCATGCCACATTTTGGCTTAGAAAGTGCGTCTGTGCACACGGAAGACCAGATACAACAGAGCTTTGATTCCATAAACACCCATAACATTATTGATGTTAAGATTCTCTCATTTGAGCCTCATGACATCCTTCTCAGTTGTTGTTCCATTTTACAGAGGAGGAAGTTGAGGCTCAGATAAGTTACATTTAGTCATTTAAAAACATTTCCTGAGTGCCTGTTGTGAACTAGGCATGGTGCTAGGAATGAGGGGTACAGAGTGAATCGAATAGACCTGGTTCCCCTCTTCCTAAAGAGACGCCTAGATGACACATAGCTAGTTCAAAGCAGATCCAGAACTAGGTTAACAGTGCAAAGTGTGAGACCAATGAGCCCTTCAAGATATTTTAACAGGGCCCTCTGAACAGCCAGGGCTTCCCTGGTGGCTCAGATGCTAAAGAATCTGCCTCCAATGCAGGAGACCTGGGTTTGATCCCCAGGTCAGGAAGATCCCCTGGAGAAGGGAATGGCAACCCACTCCAGTATTCTGGCCTGGAGAATTCCATGGACAGAGGAGCCTGGCGGGCTGCAGACCGTGGGGTCACAAAGAGTCGGACACACCTGAGCTTCTAACACTTTCAGTTTCTTTTCTGAACAACCAAGGGATAGCAGCTGGAAAGGCAGCACAGTAAGAACACAAGGATACTGCAGGGGTAAAGAGAACAGGGACCAACAGGGACAACAACAATAATAACGCAGCTAGTTAAGTGCTCCAGTCTGAATGTCTGTGTCCCCCCAAAATTCATATATGGAGTCTTAATCCCCCAAGATGATGGTATTAGGAGGTGGGGCTTAGGTCACGAGGACTTCACCTCATGGGATGAGTGCCTTAGGCTCCAGAGAGGTCCCCAGCCCCTTGCACCACAGTCAGTGAGAAGTCTGTGACCCAAAAGAGGGCTGTCCCTGGACCATGCCAGCTCCCTAAGCTTGGACTTTCAGCTTCCAGAACTGGGAGAAATAAATTTCTGTGGTTTATAAGCTACCTGGTCTGTGGTATTTTGTCATGACAGCCCAAATGGACCAAGGTAGTAGGTTTAAGCAACACCTGGTGGCGTTCTTATTCATGATTCATTTTCGACTCCATCCGTTTGTCCTTCTGAGTAAAGAGAAACACGGGCCCCCTGTCAGACAGCTGTGTATCTGAAAACATCCTGAAAATGCCGAGTCTGAACATTTCTGCTAATACAGGATCTAGTGAAGAACATCAACCACACCAGAAGCAGAGGAGGGATTCAAAATAAAATTAAATAGAAGCCAAGGATGCTTACAGGCATCCTTCAACACCTCTCTTGCTCTTTTGCATATGGTAGAAGTGGACTAAAGGGAATGCACGCTGATCAGAAAGAGACTGAATTAAACACAATTCCCAGTAAAAATTAGTTTGTACCATATTTAACTCATTCAAGGCGAATGGCTTCCCCATTCAGTCCACGTCACGCTGAGCACTCTTTGATGGAGCACATTTAGTACTATGTGCATGAAAGGAAACGGCCCTCTCATTAAAAAAAAGTGCTAAGTCGTGTCCGACTCTTGTGATCCCGTGGACTGCAGCCCATCAGGCTCCTCTGTCCATGGGATTCTCCAGGCAAGAATACTGGCATGGGTTGCCATTTCCTGCTCCAGGGAACTTCCTGACCCAGGAATTGAACCCAGGTCTCCCGCACTGCAGGCCCTGTCACACCTCTCATGTCACACCTCTCACTATGCAAAAGTACGTCTCTCCACTGGACAGCGAGGATGTTTGACAGCAAGGACAAGTCAGTTTAAAAAGCAAAATAAAATGCAAAACTGTTCTCTAATTAAATCTGGATCCTTTTGTACAAAACCCAACAAATGTACACAGTTTCATTCTCCTGAAATACTGCTGTCTGAAACCGAACAGAGGGCTTCTTCAAAAATGGCAGCAGCTCTCCCTGGTGGATGGCCCATCAGACTAAATTCAAGTCTGAACCCGCTACTGATTTAGATTGGGAAGGTAGCTCATGGCAGTTGCAACCAATTCAGAACTTGATGAAGTTTCACATTATCTTATGAAATGGATTATTTTACAGGCACTTGAGATAAAGCATCCCAACTTCTTCCACAATCCTTGTAACAAGACAAGGAACAAGGTCTTGCTACTGTTATTAAGCTGCAGTCAATGGAGCTACAGAAAATACACAGGAATTTATCCTGCTTGTCTGAGAATTTTCTGGACAATTTATCCTGCTTGTCTGATTGTGGGATCAAAACGCTAAAATGTTGACATTAAAAGGAGAACAGATGTAAAAATTTTAGATTCTGGGGAACTGGTGGCAGTTGGAAATAGAGACTGCATAATCTATTTAGAATAATAAAGTGACTGCTTTGGATGTGGAAGTGCTAAAAATATGAAAGCCTCTGTCCTAAGTAAAATTCTCTTTCAGCAGTCTTAGTGTCCCAGAGAAGCTCAAGTGGGAATGAGAACAAAGGGCTACATGCCATCCGACCTTTCCTCTCTGAGAGAGGCACTTCCCTCCCAGGAGTGGTGCTAAAGATGTCAGCTAGCCAGTGAACAACAGACCCGTTCATACACAGCACAGACGAGGCCTTCGACCAGAGGCAGACAGAGCGATGGCATTTACCACTGGTGCACTCAAACCCAGGGCCACGCCAATGGCAAAGTCTGAAAATTTCAGAAGGTCATGTTCCTGGTCAGTATCATTTTACAATAAAGTCAGATGATCATAAGCTGACCAGGGGTTGAAGATGGGTTTCCAAGCTCATACCCACTGTGCCATCTCTGATTCCTGGCACAGACTGGAAACCACAACGATTGTCTTAAATCTCAGATCCTCATGAGCCTAACTGCATTAGAAGGACTCCAAGTTAAGCTTGAATTGACCCGAAAAAGGCCTCTTATAAGTGCACATGTTACACATGGTCCAAAAGGTTCCTGGAGAGAACAGTATACACTAAAACTCACGACGTAAAGTGAACCAGTACATCTAGAGGTTTACATCAATAGGTGTAAGATAAAAAATTCTAACAAGCGTGGCACAGCACTTGGTTCTTCTATTTATGCACTTCTTACATTAGAGTCTAATTATCTGTTCGTCTCTTCAATCTCAAGGGTTGACTTTTCATCTCTGCAACCTCAGCCCGTAACAATTAATGTGTGAGGTATACTCACAGAATAATAAATTCCAACAAACCTTCTGTCCTGCCGAGTCTCAGGACAGCCCTAACAGTTTAGCTGTCACCAAAACACCTGAATGGCTTGAAGGTCAGGAGTCTGCATTTCCTGGTCACCTCAAACACCATGGTCACCTTAAGATTTAATGTCTAGGTCTGGTCTCCTGCAGGAAACAGGTATTTCATCCACGCCTCATTTTAAGCCACCCCTCATCATGGCTTTAAACCCAGCAGCCAAACTAAAGGTTGGTCTAATCCACAATCTCTACTGAGATTCAGGCTTCTGATAAAAAGGAAGCCCAAGGTGTACAAGGGAAGGACCTGAAAAGCTGCTTGCAGATCCCTCTGTAATAGACAACTTGGCAACTTTCCTGAGAGCGCAAGTTCCCTTTAAAATGTGTCACGTGTATAACAGGCGTGCACAGACAGAGGTGTGAGGTGAAAGCCGAAGCAGAAGCTTAAATACAATAAAGATACACGGCCATAGAAAATTAAGACCTTACCACCCAGAAAGCCATGAGTAATCCCAGTTGGAATTATAAATGCATTACTAGGTTTTCTCTGAAGTCATTTTCTCTTGGTCTGCATTTTCAGAGATACCAATCTGGGGGAATGTCTGTGGATTTTAACAAAGGAGAAAAAAAAAACCAAACAACCATCTACCTACATCTCTAATACTCCTCTTCCCTTTCACAACCATTTGCACGCTTCGATTTGGTTGTAAATTCCAGTCAAAGATCCCGAACCCGGATTCCATACAAATGTCCTCTGTCTGGAACAGGTATGGCTTACTCATTTTCCTCTTTCAAATATTAGATGAGACTAGAGAACTTCCTCAAATCCCCCTGCCTGGAGAAAAGTCAGCAGTTAACAGTGCCCACCCCCTCTCCCCATTCGCACCAGCCCACGATACATCTGTGCCAGACAGCAGGAGCGCCCTCCAGGCACCCACCAGCCTGCCGGCTCAGCAGGGCAGAACTGGGCAGACCCTCGGACTGTGCTGTGACTGGCATACCACCAGCCTGCCAGGGCAAACGCCCAGGCCATGCAGTACTGCCAGGACTTGGGCAACCACAAGGAGCCTGGCTGCGGCCCGGTGCCCTGGGGCCTGGATGGGTCGGAGGTCCCCTGAACCCACCCACTGTCAACCCCTCATTCCTTACTTGGCCCTGGCCACCTTCTCGGCCACCTCCCCGCCCCCTGGCTCCACGCCTGGCACAAGCTGGTCACCCGGGGGGAAAAAGTACCAGCAAAGCGGGTGACAGCGAGTCTCTGGAAAAAGCACTCCTGTGCCCGGGGTCCAGAACTGGGCGCTACCCACCCCACGCCCCCACCCCACAACCCCAAACGGGGCGGGGGGGGGGCGGGACCCTCACAGGGTTACCAGCTCTACTTGGTCCCCACACACAAACCCCTCCTCACCCGTGACCTCCTCTCCCACGCGGTCCTGACCATCGCAGCAAAACCAACCGACTAAACGGGGCAGGCAGCATCACCCCCTGTTCCATCACCCCCTGCTCCCACCATCTGGCCCTCGGCACCCCGAAAGTGCCCGCTCTGCGTCTTGCCTGTTCCCTCCTCCTCTCCCCTGCGCCCGCTTCCTCTCCGCAGGCTCCTCGCCCAAACCCCTTTCCCTGCCCCCGCACCCCTCCGTCGCTCACCTAGGACCGGGGTCGCAGCTCCACAAGCGGACGACCCGTGAGTACGGCGGCGCATGCGCGAGCCCGGCCCCGCGGCTCCATGACAACCTCGTCGTCGTCGTCGTCGCGTCTCAAACGACACCCCCTCTCGGCCACCCGCCCATTTCTCCTCCTTCCTCCCCCCAGCCTCCGCGACGGCCTTCGCCGGTCACGTGATGCGGCTCGGATGACCCGGCACCACCGAGATTGCTCGCTGTTCTCCTAGAAGGGCCCTTGGAGGCGCCCGCTCTTCCCGTCTCAGCCGGAAGACGACGCCGGCACGGCGTCCTCGGGGCGGGAGTCCCTGCAGAGGTCGGCGCTCTCTACGCGGAAGGTGGGCATCTCTATGGTTAGTAGTTCCTCAGGCCAAACCGCCATTTTGTACGGGGACCTTGTGCTATAGGAGCTGCCGTGGAGCGGGCGGGGGGCGCGGTTCTGAGGCCCGGTCTGGAGAAGCCGGGGCGGGTCGGCTTCTAGCAGACGAGGCCAGAGGGGTGATTCTTCTGAGGGCGTGGGTGGAAGTCAGCCCGGGGAGGCGGCTCGCTCGGTTTGTACCCCGAGACGCCGTCGG
The DNA here is from genome assembly GCA_024291935.2 of Okapia johnstoni. Classification (NCBI taxonomy): domain Eukaryota; kingdom Metazoa; phylum Chordata; class Mammalia; order Artiodactyla; family Giraffidae; genus Okapia; species Okapia johnstoni. The sequence continues at coordinate 13,409,709 of CM044307.1, forward strand.
CGTTGGGGACCGGGACGGGCCATAGGCTGACTTGCGCGCGAGCCCGGGCGGAAGCAGCCGGGCAGCCTCGCCGGGTCTCGGCCCGAAGGAGGCTTGCCCGGGCCGCCCCGCCACCGCCCCCACCGCTGCTCATCTTGTTGCCGAGCCTTTCGCGGCGGTCGGGTTGCCTTCCTTACCTCCAGACAGTGCTTCACGTGGCAGGGACGCAATCAGTATTTTTTTGATGGGTGATTTCATGTCATTTGATGTATGACTCATTGTGCGACTGACCGAGATGTTGAGTTTCAAATGGATCCTGTTTCTCAGGTCAGTTCTTGAATCTCAGGTCAGTTCTTGAAGTATCACCACCAACAACGTGTTATCAGCTAAACAAAAAAAAAGGAGGGGTTGCAATCAGTTGAAGTTTCGATGCATTGAATCAGTGAAGGTTACCTCCTAAATTAGAGAAAGTCATTTTACAGTTGGGGACACGGGTGAATTTTAAAGATTGCTACTGGTAGAGGCAAGTTCTGGAGCTGCCCTGTCCAGTAGGGTAGCCACTAATCACTAGGGGGTACTGAAACTGATGAAATGAAGAAGTGGGTTTTTTTTTTTTTTCATTCAGGCTGTGCACGTTTCAAGTCCTCAGTAACCACGCGTAGGCTAATGGTTACTTGGTTGGGCAGCGCAGATTGTGCAGCGCATTGATTGCCAGCATCATGGAAAGTTAGCGTTGGATCTAGATGATGGGCAGGGGAAATTCGCCCTCTATTAGTAATCCAAGCCTTGCAGAGTCATAGGTAATCCCATTAGTCCTCCAGACACAGATAATGCTAATGCATTACCAGACGTGAGTGTATTTATTAACATAAGCTCTACTAACAAATAATTGAGTGCCTGCAGCATATATGGCTTTTGTTTAGGGGATGGAAGGACTATTAACAATTATCAAGTAATGAAGAGCCAGGCAGCTTTGCATGTATTCTCTTACGTGTGTGTGTGTGTGTGTGTGTGTGTGTGTGAGAGAGAGAGAGAGAGAGAGTTCTGTCACTGAGTTGTGTCTGACTTCTTTGTGACCCCGTGGACTGTAGCTGTCAGACTCCTTTGTTCATGGGATTCTCCAGGCAAGGATACTGGAGTGGGTTGCCATTTCCTTCTCCAGGGGATCTTCCCCACCCAGGGGATTGAACCCTGGTCTCGTGCATCACAGGCAAATTCTTTGCCATCTAAGCTACCAGGGAAGCCCATTCTCTTACTGATGCCTGTACAAGTTAATGAAGTCGCTGTTTATTAATGTTTCCATTTTTTAGATGAAGGCACTGAAGTTTTATGTCCCTGATGACAGAGCTACTAAACCCTGGATCTAAACCATTAGGCCATACTGCCTCTTTTGGAGGCAGAATAAAACAGTGTCTGCCCTCAAATACCTTAGAATCTGATACGGGAAATATAGACATGTTTTAATAAGTTGTATGAGAGAGAATATGATAAATGCCAGTGGATTCTGAACAAAATCTAATAAAATCAAAGGAAAAATAACCTTCTGCTTGTTTTCTGTTGTTGACAGAGGAAGAGACCAGGAGGTAAAGCTTTAAGAAGATCAGGTAAAAGTAGGATATCCAGTAATGGAAGTCAGTGAGAGCAGAGTGCATACCAGCCAAAAGAGAGAAAGTGAAATAAGCAAAGGCATGAAGATTATTTTAATCCTCCACAAGTGCAAATAAGTCATACTTCCCTGGTTTCACCTATCTAATGACCAGATGGCCATGCTGTATCAGTCATTTGAACTTCCAAAACAGATTTGGTAATGGAACCAAATGAATCAGACTAATTTATTGATAAGCATAATTTTAACTGAGCTACTGTATGGTTCTATTGTATATAATTAGATACATAAAATAACCAATTCATGAAAATGGATAATCTTATAGAGCCTAGCCAATGTAAATTTTTTCTTTCTTTGCTGATATCACCAGGGTTTGCAAATCAGCATCCTCTGATAATAGTTTCCTATCAAAGTGCCATGAGTTCTTTTAATCTTTGTTATCACACTCAGGGTTCTGTGATGGAGAGTGGTTTTCCAAGCACCATTTCTTCTTGCTGTGGAATCCTTTCCAATTTGAGTCCTCAATACCAGTCATGGTTTAGGACTCATTTTGCCACCACCACTGCCAGCAGGGGGAGACCTGCTCCTTTAAATGCTACGCTTAGGGGTTTGCAAAAAGGCTCCTTTTTCCTTCTGCCCTCACAGAGCCTGCCACACATTGGAGGTCAGAAACTGCACCTCTGCTCAGCCTTCTTCACGAAGTTCCTACCTACCCTGACCATGTGAGGATTTGAGTTTTCAGTCCTACATAGGATGCCACAAAGAGTTAACTTTGTGCTGAGTTTTATTTGAAGATATTTTCAAGTATCCAATCTAGTATATAATTTGCAATATAATTCTTTAATACTTTAACAAAGTTGAATTTAAAATTAAAGTTATTGTAAAATTAATTAAAATAGTATAATAGCAGTGAAAGTATTCAAAAGATCTAATTTCAAATCCCAGCTCCTATTGATGCCATTTTATAAAGGATGGAGCATTTCAACATCTTCCCTCACATAAGACACAGGAAAGAAGATAGGCCATAATCTCATAAGTCAAAAACTGAATAATTTCTGCTTTATGAAAACTCGTTGCTATTCTTATTTTTCCAGTTTTACTGAGGAGGAGTGAAAACATCACCACAAGGACTGGCATTAGTTCTTGAAGCAACACTCAAGAACCATCTTTTTTTTTTCCTTGAACCTCATTTTGGCCATCTGTAACACAGTTATCCTCTATCTACAGTTACCCTGAATCTGGCATTCAGCATTACTGCTGACCACTTCACAGTTTTTTTAAGAGGATTTGACGAAATGGTGGTTATGTGTGTGCCCCTAGAGTCCCAGCACCATGGGTCAGTGAGAGGAGGGGGTGGGAGAGGTTCCAGCCTGTGTGTGGGGATAGGGACAGGCAGGTCCCAGGCTAGCAGAGGCAGAGATGAGTGATAGCAGGATGCGTATTCCATTTTTCCTCAGGAATCAAGTGCCTAAGCCCCCACCAGCCAGGTTAGTTCTCAGCTCATATTTTTAGGGCTATCTGGAAGAACAGAAACAATAAAAGGACATTTGGGTTACAGTCAGGGTGTCAATATACTAGACACGGGTTTAATTTCAGGGACAATGGAAACCCCTCCCATATAGCTCCCCATCTTCTTGCCCAAACCTGAAATTCCTCAAGTATAATTGCTCAACATGCAGCTGCTCTAGAACCCAAGACAAATTCTCTCACCATAACTGACACAGAGTACTATTTCCAGACACTGTCCTAAGTGCCTTGCCCAGATTTACTCATTTAATCCTCCCACAGTCCTGTGACATGGTTGTGGTATCATTCTTCTCATTTTACAGAGGAGGAGACTAAGGTCAAGAGGCCATTGCACTTGCCAAGGTCACGGGTGGTAAGTGGTGGAGCCAGGAATTGAATTCTAGAGTCCTTGCTTTTGGCCGCTCTGCTAGGCTGCGTGTTTGGTGGAAATGGTGCTACCACGCCCTTTCCTGCTGTGCTGAGCGGGAGACCGGTGGGGAGCAGAGCTGAAGGCACTAGATCCAAGCACGTGTGGGAAAGGATGCCAGGAGTGGAAACTGGGCACCGTAAAGGCAAAGTCTGCAGAAAACACCTCCAGCTGATCCTCTCTCTCTTTCACTCTGCACATGGCAGAGATATTTCTTGTGCGTGACAGGGTATATGCTGATTTCAACCCACACATCTTTCCAAACCACTTAGCAGCTGCCTTTTGCTTGTTTTGTCCCTTATCTAGAATCTTTCTGGTGGAAAGGTTTTTAAAGTGTCATCTCCCGTCACCGAAGATGAAGTCTGTGATTTAAACTCGCAACTTTTTCTCTAGATGACTCCGAAAGCTGTTCAGTTGTCCCTTTGTATAGACCCATTTGACTTAGAAGTTCTCCTTGGCCTTGTATCTTCCCTCCCTTCTGTAAACAGCTTTTCAATCACAACTGAGTTCCACTCCGTGGCTCACCAAAGACAAGAAATACAGGCCGGCACAGCAGAAAGCCAGACAGAGCTGTGGAACCTGACACTCCAGTAATAGGAAGCTGGCTAGAGAGCCCAAGATAAGAGGCAGCCTCCACATAGACATTAATTACTCTTGAAATTTAACTCTTTCTGTGTCTTGTGGCTTGACCTAAACTGGTTTGCATTGTAATTTCTTGGGTACCCATCACCCCCACTGGAGTCTGAGCTCTTTCAGGGCAGGGATTATACTGAATGTTTTTCTCCTACAAAACAAGTTCTTAGTAGTAAGCATTCAACCAGCTTGACATCAGGGGGACCCCAGGTTCCTGAAAAGTTGACAGTGGGCTTACAAATCACTGACTGGACTTCGGAGAAGGAAGACACCGCCAACCAGGATGGTGAGGGGTTTCCAGGGCCCCTGGTGCAAGGGTTGAATGGACATGGCCTTTTATTTTGTTGGTTCCCTGGCACTCTCCACTCTCTCCCACCTCCGGGCCTTTTGGACACAACTGTATGTGTCATGTTGAGAAGATGGAGTGAAGGTAACTGCCCACAGGTTTTGCTCCACACTTGTGATTCTGGCAAAGAAATTCCAGAAACTTTGTTGCTCCTGCTGCCTCACCTCACCCCATCCCCAGTCTTTGGAGGGTCTGTTGTGCATTTGCTCAAGAATGCCCTTGAATCCTCCTCCCTCACTTTCGATTTGGCTCGTGGCTGACTCTTATTTGGAATCCCACGAAGAACTGTGTAAAGCCTGGTAGTCAGAGATGACGAATGCCATGGCTTCCCTTTGCAGGTGCAGAAATGCCCCAAGCTTCCGCACCACTACTCCCCTTTTCAGAGCCAGATAGGCAGGGCCGGTGAAGGCCGAGGCCTTCTTTCCACATGCGTGGGCCAGCTTGGTGTCAGTCAACATCACAACAGGCTGGATAAGTCAGGATGGCACCAGATGTTGGGTTAAAGCCTTGCCAGTTGTTCGTCAGAACTACCTGGTTGATTTTATCTCCAACTGATTACCTGATCCCAGGGTCTAAGATCTTAAATCTCAAACAAGAGACTGAAAAGCAAGTAATTTCCTAAAAAGACTTAAACATTAATATATTCGTGGCAACAGGAAGTGGACAGATATCCTTTTTTTTTTTAATTTGAGGGAGTGGTCCTTTTGAAATTCATATGAAAAAGATGAGTACTCTTAGACTCCCAAATCTGAAGTGGCATTTAAATTTAAGTCCTTTTCTTAATGTCAGAGACGCTTTCTGACATTCCTTATGCATTCTGCAAAGCTTTATTGGATTTTTCAGTCTATTTTAAAGACTAGGATGTCTGTACCTACAGTGGAGTAAGGCAGCTCATTTGCCTAAAATGTCTGGGAAATCATCCCAAAGAAATGACTGAGAGCATTCTCTTCTGATATAAAAGAGTATGGTTTATTCACCCAGAACTTGGGTTTCTTTGAGATATTGAGTGTCTGTTTTAAGACTTAAACGCTTCTTTTATCCAGTAAAATTTCATCCCAGCTGGAGTCATGGGACCCGCTGATCTAGAGCCATTCTTGAATTGACAGCCATCCACATGCAGAACTTCAGGGCTTTTGGTCCTCTGCTTTGTGGACAGGGATAACAGGATCACCCACAGGACTTACCCACAGGGTAAATCCAAGAAAATTCACTGGATGTCTTGTGCTAATAGTTTAACGAAATTCTCCCTCCAGCACTTTCTGACAGGGCCTGGGGATTTTCTCCAATGTCATCACATTTCGGGAGAGATGGTGTCATCCAGGTGTAGGTGTTCTTGGCCGTCCTTTACCTATTGTCTCCTCATGTCACATATAGCTGAGAGAGCAGACGAGAGGTTCATCTGTATTACATGGGGAATTACCAAGTGGTTGCCTGGCAACTCACGTAGCACAATCAACATGGTCTCTGTGGTAGAACATAGAGTGGTTGACTTGCCTTTTGAGAATGTCTGTGTTTGCATATTTCTTTTGGGCTTCTGGGAAAAATAGGTATGTTTTCCTGGATTTGAGGCTATTAAAACGGACTTCTGTACTGCTTTACAGTACAGAAATTTGGTATTCATTTTATAGCAGCCCCTTATTGTCAGAAATGACAACGATCTTATTAAATCATTAATGCAGCAATTGCTTCAATTAAATTCAATTCAGTAAGCATCTTCCATGTGCCAGCTACTATGCTAAATACTGTCAGGAGTTATAAGGATGAACAGGTATGGTCCCTGTCTCGGGGAATGTGTGTGTTTAATCGATGTATAGAAATCATTTGTTTACACATGTGAGACAGCTGAGATGGATATGTAAAAGGAAGGCATTGTTATTTGGAAGAGTTCCTTAGTGTTTGATCAAAGGATTTTTCCCTTTTATTTAGATTCCTTCCTTTATAGCTTACAGCTGCAATCAGTTCAAAAAGCTGCAGTCAGTTCGAAATCACTTTTAAGACAGAGCTCTTATTGGAATCTCAGTAATTAGCAGCTTTTAAACAGCTCTTTTGGAGTCTGACCCCACCAGTGTTGTTGGGAGGATGGTGCTGCCCTCTGTCTGCGCTGCCGTCTTCCCATGTGATTGCTGCTGAGGCGTTCACAGCGTGCCTCCACCTCTAGTTTACACATTTCCATTATAAGAAGCCGCTTGCTTTTCTTTGTCTACAGTGCCATCAGCCTCCTTCCACTTAAGGAGGGACTTTGGCATGTTCCAGATCTTGCATTAAGGATTCTTTGAGCTTGACCCCTTAAGCGAGATCTTTCCCATCGGGTAGACCATGGCTAGACAGCACCCGGGGTTTGACTAGCCCCTTTCTCTGGAGTTGATTCTCCTGGGCGATTGGTTTGGCATCTTTTCTTCCCAGGAAGCTGCCAGGCTGTGGAGTGAAAGATCTGTTGGTTGCAGCACTGGTGCCCAGCCCTGCACACACTCACTGGCCGCCCCTTCTGAGTGGACTTGGATCCACAGATGAAGGCGGTAGCTCCCTTGTGTAGCTGTACTCTGGCACCAGAAATGTCCCCCCGCCCCCATGTTTTGTGAACCCACTTGCATCCCACATCCCAGGTGGGACCTGCAGCTTGCTCATCTCTGCTGCCCAGTTCCCTCAGACGCTTTGCCATTCGTGAGAAATCACTCAGACCTAGACCTCCCGTCTTCACATAGAGCACCTGACCTTTGCTTCCAGGCTCATTGTCAGGCAGAAGGAAGGGGACAGAAGGGAGAAGGGGAATGTTTGAGACCTGGCACTATAGAGACGTTTTCCTGATGCTTCCTCGTTGCGTCCTCATGGCAGCTTCTATAGCTCCTGGCAGCCCATTCCCCAACATGTGAACGCCTACTGCTCTAAGGAGTCCTAATGTATCCTCCTGTCTCCAAGCACCTTTTCACTTAGGATCAGACCAACCAACATTCACTGTGCACTTTGTACCTCCTGAGGGTCCAAGGACGCATTAAAGACTAGGACACAGTCTCCACCCCTGAGAAGTTCACAGCTCAGTGTTGATAAGTGCGGTAATAAGGATGCCGAACGTAGACAGAACACCAGTGAACTTAGGAAGAGGGTGGGAGTCAGGAAAAGATACATAGAGAGTCAGTTCAATATCCGGACGGTTGGCAGACAAGGGAGGCATCTTCGTTTAGCTTTCAAAATGGGCCTGGAGCAGGGTCCCTTTTAACACCCTTTGATGTTGGGAAATCCTTGACTTCTCTAATCTATATCATCCACACTGCAGCCTACCACACAGGTCCTCTCATTCCAACTTCAGTTGAAACAGCAAAAACCTTTGCTTCATCTCCTGATCACTTAGAAACCTTTAGCAATCATATCTGCTGCTCTGCCCTAACACAGAAGAGTTACTTCTTTTCCTTCCAGCCCTGAACCCTAGGATTCCCCCTTCCAGGGCTCTCCGGAGAAGGGGCGGGGTGGGGGAGGCAGAGCCATCAGCCAGTGGGAGAATTGCTCTTGGAAGAAGTCTGCTCTGTAAGCACATTTCACGGCATCTTTACTGAAGATGGGATGTTAGAAGTTAAGTGGCACATAGAGGAGAAGAATAAAGTGCAGTGTTTCATAGCAGCACATCACTAGATTTTACCAGCCTAGGGGTGCCAGTGAGCTCACACTGACATCCAGATTCAATCTTCCAGCCCCTCTGGAAGGTCTGTAGAAGTTCCTACTTATCTTCTGTCCTGTCAGCTCTTCCTCAGTTACTTCTGGAGGCCCCTGAGGTGTCTCCCAGAGGAGATAGGGTTAGATCGACTATGCTGTTCCATTGTGACCTCCCGCTGATGGTCCTACTCTTCACAGCCCCTTGGAAAGGGTACCTAGGGACTTCCCTAGTGGTCCAGTGGTTAAGAATCTGCTTGCCAATGCAAGGAACGTGGGTTTAATTCCTGGTCTGGGAGGATTCCCCATGCTGTGGGCAGCTGAGACTGTGCACCCTAGAGCCCGTGCACCCTAGAGCCCGTGCTTCCAAACAGTAGAAGCCACTGCAATGAGAAGCCCATGCATCACAACTAGAGAGTAGCTTGCCACAACTAGAGCAAGCCTGCATGAAGCAACAAAGAACCACTACAGCCGAAAATAAGATAAACAAGATAAATGAATAATTAATTTTTTAAAGAAGTGCACCTCATCAGCATGTATGTCTTCGGTAAGAACACTGTTCTTAGAGCAGTTACTCCTGTTGCCTGGGGATGCTGTTCTCTCCTGGGGCCACTACACCACCAAAGTGGAGGGCGGGATGGATCTATAGGGAACCACTGACCTTCTCACTGATCGGTTGCCCTTTACAGCCCGTGTCCCCTAGCAGAACCGCTGGTATCTTTTAGTTGCTCAAAGTCTCACGTGATTACTTCTCTCGCCATCTATCACCCTAACTCTTTCCTTACTGGGGCCAGAGATGAGTCTCTCAGGCAGGATGGGGGATGACAGCTCCATCAGTTCCTTCCCTTACTCTGAACTTTCTCCCCAAGGAGCTGTGCACCCAGACAAAACAATGCCCACAAAGCAAAAGGAGTAAAACTCAAAACATTTCTGCTGCTGCTGCTAAGTCGCTTCAGTCGTGTCCGACTCTGTGCGACCCCATAGACGGCAGCCCACCAGGCTCCCCCGTCCCTGGGATTCTCCAGGCAAGAGCACTGGAGTGGGTTGCCATTTCCTTCTCCAATGCATGAAAGTGAAAAGTGAAAAGTGAACGTGAAGTCGCTCAGTCGTGTCCGACTCAGCGACCCCATGGACTGTAGCCTATCAGGCTCCTCCATCCATGGGATTTTCCAGGCAAGAGTACTGGAGTGGGGTGCCATTGCCTTCTCCGCAAAACACTTCTAGTTCAATAAAAATAACAAAACTGTGCCAACTGATGCAAACAGATACTAATACTTGGGGTGGAGGTGGGGTGGGGGAGTTGGTGGTGGTGTGTAAGCTCCCTCCCAGAGTTAACAAAAGCCAGAAGTACTGAGGGTTTCTTGTACAACTTGAAATGAGGTAAAGACTACCTACCCCATTCTTAAAGGTCCCTCTTGTTCCCCTAGGATGTAATGCATGAAAGCGGCTATCTCATGGGCAATTGGAGAGGGTGTCATTTAAGAGAAATTATCGGGACTTCCCTGGTGTTCCAGTGGCTAAGACTCTGAGCTCCCCTTGCAGGGAGGCCAGGTTCAATCCTTGGTTGAGGAATTAGATCCCACATGTTGCAACGAAGAGTTTGAATGCCACAACTAAAGATCCTGCATGCTGCGATGAAGAGAGAAGATTCCTGCATGCTGCAACTAAGACCCAGTGCAGCCACATAATTTTTTTAAAGAGAAATTAGCAATGGTGGCTGTCAAATGGGGTTCCTGCTCTATAAGAATTTTGACTGTAGACTGGAATCATGTATCTCTAAAACAACAACAAAAAAAAAAACCAACCAACACAGAGCACAACTGTTTAGATCCAGGTAACGCAAAAGACAAAGACAGAAGTGAACTTTCCCTGAGAGCAGACTTCATGGTATGGTAGACAGAGCTCAGGGAATGGCATTAAAGACATCAGTCAAATTCAGGCTTTGTCACAACTCATGGTTGGTTCCCTGGTTAAATCTCTTTACCTCTCTGAGCTGCTATTTTTCAGTTTTGAAAGGGAGCAATGATAACGTCTGCCCTCCTTTCCAGGGTTGTGAGAAGGGGATAAGACAATGCAAGTGAACGTGCTTTACAAGCTGTAAAGCATTTGTTGTTCTCTAAAGGCAAGCTGGAGGAAGGAAATACAGCAGCTGTCACATCCATGTGGTCTAAATATATTGTAAGTTCGAAACCCAAGTGTTGGGACTTCCCTGGCAGTCCAGTGGTTAAAATTCTGCCTTCCAATGAAGGGGGGACGGGTTTGATCCCTGGCCAAAAAGCCAAAATCCCACATGCTTCATAGCCAAAAAACCAAAACATAAGGGGGGAAAAAAAAACAGAAGCAATGTGCTTAGTTGCTCAGTTTTGTCTGGTTCTTTGTGACCCCATGGACTGTAGCCCGCCAGGCTCCTCTGTCCATGGGGATTCTCCAGGCAAGAATACTGGAGTGGGTTGCCATGCCCTCTTCCAGGGGATCTTCCCAACTCAGGGATCAAACCCAGGTCTCCCGAATTGCAGGTGGATTTTTTTACTCTCTGAGCCACCAGGGAAGCCCTCAGAAGCAATAGCATAACAAATTCAATAAAGACTTTTAAATGGTCCATATTAAAAAAAAAATCTTAACAAAAATATGTATTCTGTTACTAAGGTTGCTTGTTTAAAAAATCCATCTTTCATCATTAGCTTTGGCCAACAAGGGTATCTGGGACCAGAAACACAGGATCTCTATCAAATGGACACAAAATATCACTTCCACACAATATGCTCTTTCCAGAACTGAGAAGAAGCCTCAGTAAACATGAAATGGCCAATGGTATGCAACAAAGGGCTTCCCTGGTAGCTCAGATGGTCAAGAATCTGCCTGCAATGCAAGAGACCCAGGTTCAATCCCTGGGTTGAGAAGATCCCCTGGAGAAGGAAATAGCAACCCACTCCAGTATTCTTGCCTGAGAAATCCATGGACAGAGGAGCCTGCTAGGCTATAGTCCATGATGTTGCACAGTCGGACACGACTGAGTGACTAACACACACACACATGCAAAAGAGGCAAGTAAAGGCTGACACAGAAATTTGTCACTCTGTTCTTGAAAGAATAGTATTATGTGTCCAGTATTTAGTCAACACAATGATGTGTTGCCACTGATTTCTCCTGATTTGAGACATGAAATTATGAAGAGGTAGATTTCTGGATCTAAACAGGAAGAGATGCTGTCTGCCCTAGAGGAAAATTCCTCATGTGCATTAATTAGACAATAAAAAATACGTAAGCAGCTCTTCTCTACCTATTATTCTAAATCTTCATTGATAAATCACTATACCTCACATGAGCTTCCAGATTTTCATAAGGTGTTCATTTTAATTTGTTTATACAGACAAGAGCCTCACAAGAATATTTTCCTGAGGCCTGACTTAAAAGGTGGCCACTGCCTGGCCAATGGTGTCATGGGTTTCAAAGATACTAGAATATGAAAACAAAAACTTACATCTTTTTTCTTCCTGCAGTCCTTGCAAAGTGTCACTGCATCTTGAAATAGCAGAAATGCAACAGTTTAGTGGCTTAGAAAAGATAGGCGTTTCTTTTTCACTTGAGACAGTCATTCCAGGCTAGCAGGAGGCTCTGCCTGGTCATTCAGGGATCCAGATTCCTGTGCATTTTCCTCTATCTTCCCTTAAGGCATCATTCTCACTTGCATGGACAAAGCCTGGGTCTCAGGCAACCTCTTGTTCCAGTTCAAGGGAAGGAAAAAGAGTGTGGATGGCGCACCCACTGTCTTAAGGTCTGGTCAGCTCTTCTATTCATTTAGTGTTAGCTTAGTCTTACAGTCACACCGAACTGCAAGGGAGGCTGGGAAATTCTGTTCCCAGTTGGGCAGCTATGAGCCCAGCGGCAAATAAGTCACTATGCAAGAGGGGGAAAGGATCTTGATGAATCTCTGGTGGTCTCCATTTCAGGAAGCCATTTGAAGGAATCATGCCAGTTGCTAGTTTGTCCCAGAGGCACCTAAGAAAGTGTTTGTCACCTGGAGGCTGACTTGGATGACCACAGCACAGCCTTTGTACTGCCATTCAGTCAAGTCCTCCTTGTACTCTCACCGGTCACCTTGATGGATGAGCTTCTGAGCTCCCTGTTCGTCTAGACTGTGGTAGGGACCTGTGGCTTTTTGTCATCTGGAATCCTCTCACCCATCCCCTGGTCTTTGTGGTTTTCCTCTTGGGAAGCCTTTCTTTTCCATCTTTGGTGTCCTGCATGCAGAGTTGACTGTGCTCTCAGATCCAGAGGTGGGTATGTGACCACGGAGTGGCCAATTAGGCCTGCACGTTCTCTGGCCATGGTGTTTTGCTTGGTGACAGACTCTTGACCAAATCAGAGCCAAGAAAATACAATGACACTTTTGCAAGGACTGCAGGAAGAAAAACGCTTCCCCCTTTTCCCCACCACAAGTCTCCAGCGTGGGAAGATGTAGCACTGGAGCACTGGTGGCCATCTGGGCCCTCTGAGAATTCCAAAACTGGAGAAGAGCAGAATCCAGAACCAAGTCCTGGTGACATTGTTTGAGTCTCTGGTTCAAGCTGGGCCTGAGCCAGCAATGTGCCTAAATCCCTGGTCTTTTCAGTTACAAGAGACAGCATCCATGCCTCACCCTTGTTAAGTCATCCAGAGTTGCATCCACCAGAGCACTAACTGGGACACCCATGTAGATTTGGCCTCTTTTGTCCTGGAGTGAAAATACCCTTGAGGTATGTGTGGCCAGCTCTCCCCTGGATCTCCTTAGCTCTGTAGTCATTGAAAGAGTGCTACTCCTAGCCAGGAATGATTTTACCCCCGAGGACATTTGGTGGTGTCCAGAGGCAGTCTTGATCAGCACGATGGGGAAGGGTGGGAGGTGATGCTATTGATGTCTTATGGATGGAAGCCAGGCATGGTCCGAAATATCTTACAAAGCACAGGATTTCCCCCACAACAGAGAGTTATCCAGCCCAAATACCATTAGTGCTGAAGTTGAAAAGCCCTGCTAACCCCATGCTGTCCCTTGAACTGCAAGGAGATCCAGCCAGTCTAATCCTAAAGGAAATCAACCCTGAATACTCATTGGAAGGACTGATGCTAAAGCTGAAGCTCCAATACTTTGGCCACCTGATGTGAAGAGCTGGTTCATTGGAAAAGACCCTGATGCTGGGAAAGATTGAAGGCAGGAGGAGAAGGGGGCAACAGAGGATGAGATGGTTGAATGACATCACCGACTCGATGGACATGAGTTTGAGCAAACTCCGGGAGACAGTGAAGGACAGGGAAGCCTGGCGTGCTGCAGTCCATGGGGTCACAAAGAGTCAGACACAACTGAGCGACTGAACAACAACAACAACAAAACCCATGCAGTACTCAGCACTCTGGAGTTACTTCCCAGTTCAAACTCTCTCTGAGGAACTGAGGCTCCCAGAAGGGCTGTGTTCTCACCAGGGAAGGCCTCATCTGGAGATTCTCCTGGGCTTGTCAGCTCCAGGCAAAGTTACAGCAATTTGTTCATGATGAAGTTCTTTGGGAAACTGATCCAAGAGTGTTGCCACTGGCTGCTGGAGGGTTGTGACTGCTTCTTGGCACCAGGGCTTGGGAAAGAGAGAGAAATAAGTGGCCTGGTGACAAAGGCATTTTATTTAGGGCCCAGCATCTTTTAAAGAGAGTTAGGAGCCCTCGGTCCTATAGCCTGTGAAAAACTAGGCTTGTTTAGGTCCTGAAATATCACTGACATCATCAGCATGAAAAGTACTTTTCTCTGAAATATAGAGAACCAGAGTTGCTACTCCCTGCAGCCTCTGTGCTGGGGACAGCAGGCTTTTCTGGAAGCACTGACTGTGGAATGGCCCTGCTTTCCAGGCCCTCAGCCCCACTTGCATCCAAACCTAATGCCTCTGCTCAGCTGGGTCCTCACTGGGAGCTGGAACTTTCTTGATGTGTATCTGATCCCAGCAGGGACCTTCTGCAGGCTTGTGAGCTGAAGACCCTGGACTCTATGACTGCAGAGCCCCAGCTTCTGCCTGGTTCTGCTGTTGAATCTCCAGGGCCCTTCTTTTTAGAGCCTGACTCCTAAAGAAGGAACAAAGCTTTAGTCCCAAGCTTGGTGCAAGAACAGTGAGACAGAGGAGACACACAGGCAGCTTCCCCACCCCGCCACCAATAATGCCAAGACACTGAAAGGACTGTTCAGACCGACATCCTTAGGGAATTTTTATTTTTATTTTTATTTTTTTTAGCAGAACTTTCTCCACTGGTGCTGTCTCCTGTCCTTGCTCAGGCCCCTCCCCAACTCAGTTGAAATGTGCACCGAGCTTTCGGAAAAACAGCTGTCGTTCCCAGACCAGGGTTGTCCTCCCAGGAACCTTCCCGCCAACCTCATCCCTCGCCTCGCCATCCCGGGGTGAATTCAGACCGTGGCGGGGTGAAGAGTTCACAGGGTGTGCAGGGTGTGGGTGTTTTGCACTGGGACAAGGAGTCCTTTTTTTTTTTCCCCCTGTTCTTGGTGTCATTTCCAGACAGATAGGAAGGAAAAGTGAGTAAACAGTCCTCCATTCTGGACAAAAGCTGAGACAGCCTTTTCTTCAGGAACTTCCCTGTGGGTCATTCAAGGCTGTGCCCCCGGCCGGGTGACGCACGCAGGTGGAAATATAAGACCCAACTTGCCTTCAAACTCTTGAGCTCAGCAAAACCAGTCCCTGAACGTGGGATGTGATCAAAGGGCAACTCAGTTTGTGCCTATCACTGTCTGCTTGAACTTTTTGCTTTTGGCCACGCTCCACCACTTTGTGGGATCTTAGCTCTGGGCTGAGAGTGTGGCATCCTAACTACTGGGCCACCAGGAATCCCTGCCACTTGAACTTTTCAGTGAAGGAGGCATCCCCCCTTCACCCCCGGATGAAAGCCCAGCTGACCCCACACCTCTTCTGGCCAGGCTCAGGTATGGCCCTCCTATGTCACAAAGCCCAGGATCGATCTAGAGGTCTAAAGCAACTGGTTATAGATATGACATGATGCGTTCATATTCCTTCAGAGACCTACCTGCCTCCTTCTGTTCCAAGGTCTAGAGTTGGGGTGCCGGCCTTCAGGGACTCAGCTGTGGGAATTTTCCGTCTGTTTTCTCACCTAATAGCCTCCGCTCCCCACGTGCTGGTGGCTTGCAGGGTCTAAGGGAGAGAGGCGAATGGTGGGGGGCGGAAGGGAGGGAATGGAAGAATAGGGCGATTCTTTTTTTTTTTAACACTTTTTCAAAACTTTTATTCATTTTTTGGTTGTGCTGGGTCTTCTCTTGTTGCAGAGCACAAGCTCTAGAGCACGCGGGCCTCCGTAGTTGTGGGGCATGTCTTAGCTGCTCCGCGGCATGTGGGGTCCTCCTGGATCAGGGGTCGAACCTGCGTCTCCTGCACTGGCAGGTGGATGTTTCACTGCTGAGCCACCAGGGAATCCCCAGCAATTCTTACGTGATCGCAGAATTGCCAGCTCTCTGAGCCTGGCAGATAGCAAACGCTGTTTCCCAGGGAGTCCCTTGGGTGCTCCAGGGGTTTCCATCTCTGAGGTTCCCAACCTGCATCTCTGGTTCAGGTAATGGCCGGTGACGTCCATCTTCAGCCTCAAGAATCCGGCAGCCCCCTCTGCCTTCTTCCTGCCCATTAGGAGGCGCTACAGGATCTCAAATAATGCCTCACTGTGCCTCTCTCCCCAGAGGCCCATGGGGAAGCCCTCACAGGGCCCCTGCCCAATCCAGGGCAGCCCCTCCTCTTGTGGGCTCTGCGATCACATAAGAATTGCTGGGGATTCCCTGGTGGCCCAGTGGTGAAGCATTCACCTGCCAGTGCAGGAGATGCAGGTTCGATCCCTGGTCTGGGAGGATCCCACCTGCCACACAGGCCTGTGGGGGCCCCCGGGTCTGAATGCCCTGTGGAACCCACACCAGGAGACTTAAGATCGAGGTAGTAGGGTCCCCAACTCCATTGGGGTGGAGCTTTCAACATAGCTTTACTCTCTTAGTTTCTATGTCCAGATCCTTCTGTTCCCTCACTCTACCCTTTGTATGTTTTATTTTTTGGCTGTACTATGTGACTTGCAGGATCTTTGTTCCCCGACCAGGGATTGAACTCGTGCCCTAGGCAGTGAAAACTTTGAGTGCTAACTGCTGGACCACGAGGGAATTCACCCCTTTTTACACTCTTGACTGTAGGGGAGGCCCAGGTGCTGTGCAACTGGTTTCCCATTGTTTCCTAGTGAATACTACACATGGGGGTGTGTCTCAGGCTGAGTTTGCCATCTGATGTCCTGAAAGCCAGCCTCCAGGATGGCCCCCAGTTATCCTCACTTCCTGATATTCACCCCTTGTGTGGGCTCCTCCCACCGGGAACAGGGCTGACCCTCGTATCCTCTGGCTACTACAGAAATGAAAGTATGTGACTTGCAAGGTTAGGTCATTGCTGTGGGCCAACTGTGTACCCCAGAAGGACCTACTGAAGCCCTAATCCTGCCCTGTACTTGTGAATATGACCTTATTTGGGAGTAGGGTCTTTACAGATGCCATTAAAGATTGTAATGGATTCGCTCAGGCCCTAAATCCAATGACTAGTATTAAAAAAATGCAACTCTTTCCATTTCAGATTATACTGGGGCTCCAATACAATAAATATCAGTGAAAGTGAAAAGTGAAAAAAGTGAAGGTGCTCAGTCGTGTCCGACTCTTTGCAACCTCATGGACTGTAGCCTACCAGGCTTCTCCGTCCATGGGATTTTCCAGGCAAGAGTACCAGAGTGGGTTGCCATTTGCTTTTCCAGGGGATCTTCCCGACCCAGGGATCAAACTCAGGTCTTCCACGTTGCAGGCAGACGCTTTACCCTCTGAGCCACCAGGGAAGCCCAGTATTAGCTATTGCTGTGTAACAGATTACTCCAATACTTAGTGGCTTCAAGCTATAACAAACATCTATCATCTCACAGTTTCTGTAGGCCAGGGACCGCGGAAAGGTTTAACTGAATGTTCTGGCTCCAGGCTTCTTAGGAGGTAGCAGTCAGATGTCACTGAGGGCTGCAGTCATCTGAAAGCCTGACTGGGGCTATCGGATCTGCTTCTTAGGAGGCTCATTCACATGGTGCCAAGTTGGTGCTGGATGTTGACAGGAGGCCTCAGATCCTTGCCATGCGGACCTCCCATAGGTCTGCTAGAGTAGCCTCATGACACGGCAGTGGCTCCCCCCAGGACGAGTGGTCCAAGGGAGAGCAAGGGGAAGGTCATGATGTCTCTTATGACCGTGTTAGTTTCTTCGAGCTGCCATAACAAAGTACCACAAATAGGGCACAGACTGGTTCATAGCACCAGAGTTTCTGCAGATACTTGGAGGCATGGACTTGAATCCTGCTGGGACACTGTTTTTGACATAATGTTGTCCCTGTGGAAAGATGGGGCCCAAAATTACAGGATCTCATGTGTGCTCTGCCAGCTTGGGTAAGTCACTCCCTTTGGGGATCTTTTAAACCATGACACATGAGCTGCTCCGTCTGAACCAGCACAAGCCTAAGGATGAGAAGGCTGACCCTCACCTTCATCCTCGCCCTTCTTTTTTGTTAAATTTTATTTATTAATTTTTTGCCGTGCTGGGTCTTCACTGCTGCTCTGGCTTTCTCTAGTTGCGGAGAGCGGGGGCTACTCTCTAGTGGTGGTGCTCGGGCTTCTTTTGTTGTGGAACATGGGCTCCCAGGCTCTAAAGCTCAAGCTCACTAGTTGTGACACACGGGCTTAGTTGCTCCGAGGCACATGGGATCTTCCCCGATCAGAGATCGAACCTGTCTCTCCTGCATTGGCAGGTGGATTCTTTACCCCTGAGCCATGAGGGAGGCCCCATCCTACCCCTTCTTAGTAGTGTTGTTTTCTAAAGAGGTCGAATTAGAGTTTGCCACTTACAGAAACCTTCCAGGCTGGCTCCTCCCAAGGTCAAATTGCACACCACACAGTTGAGAATAGCCACTATTTCTGGAGCATCTACTCAGCACCAAATGATCTAACCTTCACAGCACCCTCCAAGGCAAGAGATTATGAGGCACCTTTGGCAATTCAGGAGAGTGAAATTCAGGAACAAGCCCAAGGTCACATAGCTAATGAGGGACAGAGACCTGACTCCAACCCAGGCCTATTGAACCCTAAAGACCTTCATGTCCGCTTGCCCCATAGGGTAACTCAAGGGCATTCTGTCTAAGAAGTCAAGCCAATGCCCCAGAAATTGGGATTTTCTCCAGCCTCAAGGGATTACCATGGTCAGTAGACACTGGGGGAAGTGAGGTTGCACAGACTGCTGGTTAAAGAGAATGGGGGTCTGATGTCAAATTGCCCAGGTCTGAAACCTAGCCTCCCCTTATGCTCCAAGTCTCCAGTTCTTTCTCTGACTATTGGGAGTAAGAGCGCATACCTGCATGGTTGGCTGGGAAGATTAAATGAGATAATGCATGAAACTCATGGCAAGAGTGAAGAGCCCTTTACATTTTTCTTCTATTAATATTATAGTCATTATTGTTGACATTACCCTCCCTCCATGGCCTCTAGACTCTTAACATGAAGTCAGTATTGGAAAAGGGGCAAATTGAAACGGTGTCTAACTGGAGGCAGATGGAAATGTGCGGCTGGGTGGCTGTTTTCTGTTTTTTGGAGGGATTCTTTTTCAGCTCTAACACTGCTCCCTGTGAAAGGTGATGAGCCTGATTAATTGCAATCAGTTCCTTTCCACATAATGAAGAAAGTTGGATGTGGTCCTGCGGCTTTCGTCCAGGTGGGTGCAGTTACTGATTGTGTCCACATGGTGTCGCTACGAATCATGCTTCGATCGTGAAAGTTGCTCAGTCGTGTCCCCACTGTTTGCGACCCCGAGGATGGTAGCCCACCAGGCTCCTCTGTCCATGGGATTCTCCAGGCAAGAATACCCGAGTGGATTGTCATTCCCTTCTCCAGGGGATCCTCCTGACCCAGGGATCGAACCTGGGTCTCCTGCCTTGCAGGCAGATTCTTTACCATCTGAACCACCACCTGCCCACAAATGTAGGTGCTCAGGGCATGGAACTCATTCCAAAACCCCATGCAGGGAGGAGATGCTGCCAGGGGCTGAACATTCTTCAGCAACACTCTTTGAAACCCTTCTTGACCCTACAACACCGTAGAAGTGGAAGGGGAGCTATGGTGGCAGGAGTGACTTGACCCAGGTGGCTAGGTACAGAGCTGGAAGAGTATCAGGGAGGGTCTCCTCCTCTCGATCAAATATACCAAATGCTACATTTGTCCTGTGTGTGTATGAGCTGATTGGAGGGTGTGGGAACCTGGTTTCTGGGTCCCTGGTGATGGTCACCTCTGGGAATGTGATTTGAAGACGGGGTTCAGGGTAACACTAAATGTCCTCTGTTCCTTTGCCTTGAACCCTGGATTCTTCTGGGTGGCCTGCCAGCTCCTGGGGCTCTCTAGGCTGCCTTGCTGATGGCTGCTATTCTAATGGCCAGAATGAGGACGTTAGCCATCTTCATCACTAAAGTAGCAGGCGCTCAGACAGCTGGCCCTCTGGGGAGAATGCTCGGTCCTAGCCGCCGCCCTCCCCCGCACCCAGTAGAGGGGTGTCTGTGGCTCTTGGGGAGCCTGGGCAGTGGCTAACATGGTCAGGGAGAGGTGGGAGAAGCTGCCCACAAACACTAATTTCTTCAACCAGAGGCCTTTTTTGGAACCTACCCTGATGTGAGACTCAGGTTGAAGCCCCAGAGATGTAGGAAGCTGAGGCTCGGGTGCCTTGTCACCCTCACAGGCACAAAGGGAGGGGGTGACAGCGTGTCTTTGGAGGACCCACTGTGTGGAAGTGGTTGGTGCTCAGGAAGCTCCATTTCCATCTCCTTCCTCGTTTCCCTCAGATCCTTCTGGAAGGGGCCCACACAGCCCCGTCCTGAAGCATGGCTCTTTCTTTTCTGGTGATGAGGAGCTTCTGTGATTTCTTTTCCCTCATTCTTCATTTTGCCAGGATCACCTCTCAGTGGTGGAGCCATTTGCCCTGGGGCTCCAGTCCACGTGATTGTGTGTGTGTGGGGGGGTACGTGGTTGCCTCTGAGGATCTCAGCCTCGGGGAAGTGGGCTCAGCCTGCAGAAGCCAACAATGTGGTAGAAAACAGAGCATTTCCTACTCCGTGAAAGGGCACCAAGGAAGGGAAGAGGGCCTCGGGGCACTTTGCATCTGGACAGAGCTGAGTCAGAGAGCAAAGGCCCCCTGAGCGAAGCCTCATCCCTCCCACTAGTCAGGGGAAATGTTCCTGGAGCAGGTAGGAATCTTTCCCCCACCCCCAACCCAGCACATATCTGCTGAGATGTGGAAATGACAGGAGAGAGAAGGGAAGGTCCAGAATTATGCATCTGTGATTATTTTTTTGGAGAGCTGTTGTGGGTAGGGATGAGGACAGGAAGATGTACAATCAGTCTGGGATTGGTTTATTTTTTATTGCTTTTAAAAATTATGTGGGTAATTGATGTTCATTGAGAAAAAGAGGAAACACAGATAAGCCAAGATAACAAAAATCATCTGCTAGCATCTTGGCAAATATTCTTTTTCTATGATTAGATACATAGAGAATATTTTCTTTCATTAGTAAAAGGTTTTCTTACTGTTTTTTTGTTGTTGTTCACTAGCTAAGTCGTATCTGACTCTTTGTGACCCAAAGGACTGCAGGCACCAGGCTTCCCCGTCCTTCACCATCTCCCGGAGTTTGCTCAAACTCATGTCCCGTCAGGGATGCCGTCCAACCATCTCGTCCTCTGTCGCCCCCCTTTTCCTCCCACCCTCAATCTTACCCAGCATCAGAGTCTTTTCCAATAGTTTTAATACCTGCTTTCTTCCTTTTTTTTTTTTTTTTTTTAAACAGAACAATAGACTAGGACATCTTTTCAGGTCAACAGATAAGTAGACTTCGTCTCCATTGATGTTATTGGCTCTGGGGTATTATCTGGTGATTGGGAACTTCCCTGGTCTTTCTGCCACCCTCTCCTGGGCATCTGTACTGGGCTTGGCACTGGATCTGTACTGGGTCCTTGGCACCAGGCAAGACTGGAGACCAGCAAGGAGGATGGAAGGAGGAGGGAGACGCAGCGGCCCAGGCCACACGAGGGCAGCAAGCCCCTCTGGAATGGGGGCCGCCTCTCTTTCACCCACCTCCCAGCCTGCTTGTGGATGGACAGCCTTGAAACCAGCCTCCACCTGGACCCAGATGGGGAAGTGGCGCTGAGAGGGATTTCCAGGGTCCTCAGGCTGAGATGGCTCCCCTGCAGCCAAAGTGCTCCCTGGCAGGCAGGGTGACCAGTCAGGTCTTACTGGCCCGGAGGGGACTGGGTATGCTCATGAGAGAGTCAGAGAATTCAGACATGGAGCAGATGGGAGAGTCTTTTCACTCAGCTTCAGCAATCAGAAATAGCAGCCCCACCCAGGGCAGGGGTCAGCCCTGGGAAACTGACCAGCTCAACCTGGTCTTTGGGATGACCAGAAGAAGAAATGAAAGTGAAGTAAGTAGAGTAGTGCAGGGGTTAAGCCCACAGACTTGGAGTTTGATGGGGACCTGGCTTCCAGTTCTGGCTCTAGCATTCACCAGCTGTGTGACCTGGATCAAGTGACTTAACCTCTCTGAGCTTCCATTTCCCCACCAATAAATTCAGAGTGGCTTCTACTTAATGGTTTTGTGAATAAAATTGTCGGATAATATACATAAAGCACTTGGCACATTGCCCAATGAATGTAGCTAGAGTTATCTTTTCATCATTAGCCGGTAAGTCTGTCTGCAGAGTCGGGAGACAGCTGCTTACAGAAAAGAATATGGTTGCCTGTTTCCCCGTGTTCATAGCTATGGCTGGGTTTTGTGTGCAGGGCCACGTGCAGGTGTGGGTGGCTGGGATCTAGAGGAGGAAGAAAGAGGGGGGTGGGGGGTGCAGGGTGGAGGGCTTATAAACCTAGCTGCTTTGAAACCAGAGGAAGGCTTGGGTCACCCTCCGGGGGAAGGAAAAGGCTGGATCTGTCCATGCTGTACCTCCCCCACTCCACACTGCCCTCCGGAGCCCCCTCCGCCCAGAGGGGCAGGGCAAGGGAGTGCAGCTGGATAACAGGACCTGAGGCGTGATGCCACCACCTGAATCCAAGCAGGGCGGGGGGCAAGGGAGGGTGGGCAGAGGGCCTGTGCTCAGCTGCAGCATCCGTGGGCCCCGGGGGCGGGGTGGAGGGCAATCTCTGAGGATCACTGCCTGGCTGCCAGATGGTGCCTCTAGGGGCCAGCGGAAGGGGGCGGGTCCCTTGACCTTGAGCGGCTGAAGGCTCTGTGGGTCCGCTGGGTCCACCCTCCAGGGAAGCCGGCGCCCCAGCTGGTCTCCTGGCCTGCGCAGCAGCAGCCTGAGCCCCAGACCAGCCTCCCCGTCCCACCAGGCCTGCTAATGAGGAACGGCTTCTCCAAGGACAGAGGGCTGGGTGCCCACAGGTGGACTGCTGGTGTATGATGGAGGGTGAGGAGGGTGTCTGCCTGCATTCCTTTAACTCCTCCGGAAAGGTCACCACGGGGTCTCCATCACCAACGGTCTTGAGCCCGGTGTGATTTTCTCCTACAATTTCATCTACTCCCTGGATGGCCCCCAGTGTGCAAGCCGCTGACAGTCCTCAGTCTTTGCAATTGATTTCCTGGAAGTGGCGGCCAGGCCAGCAGCTAGTGATGGATACGCGCTAGGGCTGGGGGTGGAGGAAGCTGGCTGCGCCCTCCCACACCTTGGCAGGGTCTCTCACACGCGGGATGCATGCACTCCTGCCTCCTTGCTCCACCTCGAGGTATCAGCGCCTACAGAAAGACTGGTGTATGTGCACTGAGAGGCCTGGGCGAGGATGCTGGTTGCAGAATTGTTTGCATGAGAAAAACTGGAGACCCCTTATCTGTTCAGGGGAGCGGGGAGGGGCTGCTGCATTCTGCACGTGGACAGGGTCTCCAAGACTGTGCAGTGGCACCGTTTACCTTAAACACCAGGCTCCCCAGAGTCGGGCCGGCAACAGGGACCCTGAGTGAGGGGGTGAGTGGAAAGGCAGTGGTTGAATCAACTGTGTCACATCCACACGGGCAATATCTGCAGAAATTAGAGAAAAATAAAGCAACAGCAGATACGCATGCTTCATATATGTGGTCATGAAAAAAATGTTCAAGATATACTGTTATGGGGGGAAGGTTGTAGGGCAGTATGGTCAGCTTGATCCAACTGACATAAAAGCAAAAAACCCCAAACATCCTGGCATCATATACACATGGGGGTGTGTGTGTATGTATAAATGCCCAGAAAAAGTCTGGGATGACATACAGCCAACTGCTGATATAGGTCGCTGCTGGGGAAGCAGGGATATTGGGGAAAAAAGGAACTTGTCACTGTTTCTCTCTTTACTTCTGTGTTCACATTTTTTTTTCCAGTGAATACAAAATTTTTTAACGGGGTAATGAATGATGCTTTCTATTTTTTTATCAACCTCACCCTCTAAGGTATTTCTTTTTTTTTTTTGTAATTTATTTTTTTATTGAGAGATAATTGCTTTACAGAATTTTGTTGTTTTCTGTCAAACCTCAACATGAGTCAGCCATAGGTATACATATACCCCCTCCGTTTTGAACCTCCCTGCCACTGTGTTCCCATGTTTTTATGGCAAGAACAAAGCTAGCGTCAAGAACAGTGCCCTCCCCTCCGAGGTGCTCCTTGCCTGAGTCCCTCAGGCTCCCACTCCCCATTGTTCTTCCAGGGACAGTGAAGAACAGTGCCCTCCCCTCCGAGGTGCTCCTTGCCTGAGTCCCTCAGGCTCCCACTCCCCATTGTTCTCCCAGGGACAGTGAAGAACAGTGCCCTCCCCTCCGAGGTGCTCCTTGCCTGAGTCCCTCAGGCTCCCACTCCCCATTGTTCTCCCAGGGACAGTGAAGAACAGTGCCCTCCCCTCCGAGGTGCTCCTTGCCTGAGTCCCTCAGGCTCCCACTCCCCATTGTTCTCCCAGGGACAGTGAAGAACAGTGCCCTCCCCTCCGAGGTGCTCCTTGCCTGAGTCCCTCAGGCTCCCACTCCCCATTGTTCTTCCAGGGATAGTGAACTCCCCCACCAGCTCCCTTCATTTCTTATTTTCTCTTGAAGGCGGAACCCTGGCCAGGAAAGCTAGACCTGATCCTGGACCCACATCAAAGTCCCCTGTGACATCAGAGGGGACCGGTCACGGCCCAACCTCCATCCTGGCCTTCCTCGGTGGCCGGCTTCTCCAGCTGACACTGCAGAGACAGCCTGTCGGGTAAAGCCCCTCTGAAGTGGGCCTGCAGCGGGCAAATGTGTGGGAAGGAGCCCGAGGGGTTGCAGCTGAAGCTCCTTTCTTTAGGGACCCCCTGCCAGGGGGTGAGGGGGGGGAGGAGGGAAAGAAGGGGTTGTCTCCCACCTCGGGCCCCGTGGGGAGGCTGCTGGAGCCTTCAGCCAGCAAGGCCAGGCCTCTGGATCAAAGGAGTCAGGGCAGGACCGTGCCCAGGGCCAAGCCAGGGCCCCCTGATTCCTGCCCTAGCCTGGCACTGCCCTGCTCAGCCTGCCAGGCTTGGGGCAGGGACTGCAGCCATCCAGGGTGCTGCTCTGATGGAGGGGCACTTCCGTCCTAGAGGCCTGCGTGTCTGCTGGACCTGCGACAGGCCCAGCCCCAGTGGCCAGGGGTGGCGGGGGGGACTTTGCCTTCATTCTTCCTTGTTCTAGAAGGAAGAATAGGGGCAGGGCACACGGGTCACACACCTCTGGTGTGCCAGGAGCCTCCCTGGGTTCTTGACACTTAGCTCATTCGCACCTCTCGGCCATGCCACCCTACAGGTGAGGCTCACAGCTTCAGGGGTGCAGGGACTTAACTACGGGCCAGCTCGGACCAGAGATGTGAGCCCGGGTCCCTCTGCCCCAAAGGGTTGCTCCCTCCCTCTACACCCAGTGCAGCTCACTCCTCCGCAGGCTTCAGGGAGGGTGCGCTTGTCACTCACCCCTGGGGAGCAGACGAAATAAATAGCAATGGAGGGGCCTGCGGTGAGGACCTACGCTGGGCAAGGGACCCAAACCAGCCTCCAGGGTCTCTTGAGGGCTCCCACTGCTCTCTAACCAGCTCTCCAAAGGGGGCTGCCTCCAGGGAGTCCTCCTTGCTTTCCAGCCCTACCGGGGCTCCCTGGCTTGTGCTGGCTTCACTCACTGGGCTCGACCCTGCTCAGCTGGAGACGGATTGGCCCGGCCTTGCCTCTTCTCATGGATTCATTAATCCTTCCTCTGGTGTCCCCACTCCTGACCGGATGGGTGGGACCCCCTTCCTCTAAACCCTCACCTCTTCCTGCCAACATCTTTTAGCCAAGATGGGGTTTTCCAACATACCAAATCGGCCAAGTCGGATGACCAGTGTGGCTCAGATCCCCGCTCTGCCTCCAGTGGCCAGGTGACCTTGGGGCTGTCCCTGAACACCTCTGCACCTCAGTTTCTCCATCTGTAAAACGGGGATGATGGCAGCGGGACTCTTAGGGCTGTATGTCAGCAACACACACGTAATCAGAATGACTCCCAGCCGGTGGCAGGCGCTCAGTACGTGTCCACGGCTGCTGCTGTCTCTCTCTTCCTTCGCGTGCCCCAGGCGGGATGGGTCATTCCGTAGAACTGCAGCTGAGAGGAAATCAGAGTGGGCTGGATGGAAACCAGCCTGTGGGCCTGACGAAACTGACATATGGTGCTTTCCTCAGAGCTCGTGGAAGGGAAGTCCAAGTTCAGATGCCCGTTGGGGAGATGCGGAAGACCAAGAAGGGAAATGAGAATGTGTTTCAAATGTTCTGTTTTGTGGCTCCCTACCTCCCACCGAGCCTGTGGCCTCCAATTCTCAGTCCTGTTTTCAGGTCTTCACATCAGGAGGGAAGATGGAGGGGTCTCTTCTGCAGGAATTCCTTGAGCATCTTGTGAAAAAGCCTCATGGAGAGGTGGGCCAGCCCGGGAGGGCCCGGCGGGGAACACTGGCCAGGCTGTCTTAGAGAGACACAGAGCGCCTGGCCCTCTGATGAGCTCAAACCGCACTTCCGTCCATCCCCTCAGGTCCTACAGTGATGGCTAATAGTAACCCCGGGGACAAAGCCAATGCTGGCATCTCTAACAGGCTGTGTTTTCTCCTGGTTTCTTTCTCTCTGCAACAGATACTTTAAGAAATGAAATGTTTCCTAATAAAAATAACACTCAGAACCCTCACAGTTCAGTTCAGTTGCTCAGTCGTGTCCAACTCTTTGCAACCCCATGGACTACAGCACACCAGGCCTCCCTGTCCATTGCCAAGTCCCGGAGTTTACTCAAACTCATGTCCATTGAGTCAGTGATGCCATCCAGCCATCTCATCTTCTGTCGTCCCCTTCTCCTCCCGCCTTCAATCTTTCCCAGCATCAGGGTCTTTTCCAATGAGTCAGTGCTTCGCATCAGGTGGCCAAAGTGTTGGAGTTTCAGCTTCAGCATCAATATTCCAATGAACATTCAGGGCTGATTTCCTTTAGGATGGACTGGTTGGATCTCCTTGCAGTCCAAGGGAAGAGAGTTCCAAAACCCTCACAACAGGCCCTAAAAAATACCTAGGAGCTCCTTTGCTGGAGCGTTCATATTCCTCTGTCTTCCCCATGGGCTGTTCCTGAGGATAAGACGGTCTGTCCTGCTCACCACCATGTTCTGACACACCAGGTCCAAACAAACAGTTGTCGATATGCCTCTGTGGATGGAATGACAGGAGGAGGGATCTGAAAGCCTGGAAGTTCTGACAGCATGTGTGAAAGGGCCTCGGACAGTGTCCAGCACACAGCAGGGACTCCAAAAATGCCACCTGACTCGGTAGTCCAGGGGCTGTTTGGTCGTCACCAACTCGCATCTGTTTCTGTGCTGACCCCTTGAAAACCTCCAGGCTCAGCTAGGGGACTTCGCCCAGCCTCCATCCCCGACCCCACCACCCTGAACCTGGCTTCAGCTGCTGGCAACGTCAACACCCAGCCAGCTCTCCACCCAGTGGGTCATAGCCAGCTACTGCTGCTGCTGCAGCTGGGGTTTCACTGAGATCCAGACGCTTCTGGAGAATAAGGAGAAGTTTCCATTCTAACTTCCTTTCCCAGCGTTGAGGACAGAGGCACTTCCCCAGCAGTGGCGTCCACCATCTCATCAGTACTTCCTGGGAGTCAAAACACTGGCGAGGTCAGGTGACTGGTCAGAAGCCATATGACGCGGTCACTTCTGTCCTCTCGCCTCAGCCACACTGGACACCTGGGTGACCTGCCACTATACCTGAGGGTCCCCGGGGCTGATGAGCCCTCTGGCTGGGCTTATTGGTGATGGGAGCTGGTGTAGGGCTGTACCCTTTAGGATGCCTACAAGGCCCAGGTGACCAAACCCTGTTCGGCTCATCTCAAACCACTTCCCCCTTGCCAGCTGCAGGCCCCCCTTCCAACTGCACCAACGTGCCCTCTCCTGCCCACTTCCGGGCCTTTGCGTTAAGCCAGTAGGTCTCACATTTGAGTGTGCCTCAGAATCTTCCCCCAAGAGATTCCAGATTTCTCTGCCTCACCCCCAGAGTCCCTGATTCAGTCAGTCTGGGGTGAGGCCCAAGAATCTGCATTTCTAAGAGGTTCCCTGGTGACCTTATTCTGCCGGTCTAGGGACCAAGCTTTGAGAAGCACTGGTGCCAGCCACCCCCCTCATCTGTCACTTCCTTGGGAAACCTTCCTGGACTTTTCCAGTGACATGAGTGTCCCCATCTATATGCCTTTGTGGGACCTCGAACTTCTCCTCATGGCACTTAATCACATTTTGCATTTACTATGAATTTGTGAAAATGTTCAGTTGATGCCTGTCTCCCTCTTTAAGTGTATATCTGTTTTGTTTCCCATTGTCTCCCTGGTGCCCAGCAAAGTGTTTTGCACATGATAGGTGCTCAACAAATAGTTGCTGTGTGAATGAATGAGTGAATGAATGAATACAGGCAAAAGACTTTCAGAGGCTTGTCCCAGTGACCACCGGCTCAGGCGACTCTGGGCTCTAGTAGCACAGTGAGAGGAAACAGAGGGGGGTGGTTTGGAGCACAGCTTCGGGGGTTCAAACCCAGTTGGTGTTACCAGCTGTGTGACCTTGCATTGGTCGCTTAACCTGTCTGTGTGTTGCCTTGCTCATCTGCACAGCGGAACCAGCAAGGGTACCCAGTTCACAGGGTTGCATGAGGGTAAACTGAGTAATCCACCCAGAGTACTTACAATGTATGCCTGCCACATACTCGTCAGTTCAGTTCAGTCGCTCAGTTGTGTCCGATTCTTTGTGACCCCACAGACTGCAGCACGCCAGGCCTCCCTGTCCATCACCAACTCTCGGAGTTTACTCAAACTCATGTCCATTGAGTCGGTGATGCCATCCAATGCTATCTAAAGCTATGTCTTATTGTTCTCAAAGTGCCTGCCACCGAGGCCCTGCTTGCTTTTATCAGACCCTGTCCAGGGATCAGCTGCTAGAGAGTTCCCTATGGTGGACTTGGGTAAGACCTAGACCAAGGAATTAACCCAGGGGTCTGCCTTTGGCTGGACTTTCCCAGAATTTGCAACCCCCACCTGCCGGGGCTCAATGCTGGCCGTGTGTGGGGTTTGTCTGGGGGAGGGCGTTGGGACGTGGCTGTTGCCCCTCTGCGCATCCCCATGGGCCTGGAGTGGGCGTTTCTGGTCTTCCCTCACTGCCTGCCTGGCATGGAGCTGACTCACCGCCAGGAGGGGGTGGTGATTAGTATGCAGGGCAGGTACTGGGAGGAAAGCTGTCTCCACGCAACAGCTCTTGATGCGTTTCTCTGATTAATGTGGCAGAAAGAACATTGCAGCTTTTTCCTGAATGGTCGCCACGTGGAGCCGGAGTCATTAGCATCGCGTCTCCCGCTTGCATGACCTGCTGACCACCCTAAGTAGATAAAAATGAAAATGGCCAAGACAGCTGGCAAGGCCCAGAAACAAACTGCCTGGTGGCTCTGCAGCCATGGGAGAGTCCTTTATGTGGAAGGTTTCCAGAATGGCCCCACCTCCTTCCCCATCCTCCCGCAACACCCCCCTCCCCCGTAAACCCAACCTTAAAATTTCTGTTTCTGTCACTGCTGGTCCTCAGTGAGGGCAGAACCCCCTTTCTGGGCTTTGGAGCCCAAGTCCGAGCATAAGCATCCCTGCCTCTCCCACAGGTGTGTGTGTCCAAGTGAAAGATGATGGGTGGAGGGGGAAGGGATGCCGGGGGTGGGGATCAGACCGGGTGAAGGACCCTGGCAGCGGGAGGTACCTAGAGCATGGAGTGGGTCTCTGCTGGGCAGAGAGGACAGGTGGGGTGCAGCAAGAGAGAAGGCTGGGGATCCAGACTTTATCCTGAGGGCCACGGGGAGTCACGCCGTGCAGAGGGATGGTATCTCGTCAGGAATAAGACAGGGCGCTATAAAGATCCCTCCCTCTCCAGCGTGATGGATACTGGGGACTCACGGAGAAGTGGGGGGAACTGATCGGAGGCCATTGCCACCACCCAGGGGGGTGACGCTGCTGCCTTGAATTAACACCACACCTTCCTCAGGGCACTTCCTCTGCAGCCCCTGGGAGTTGGGGCATCTGTCTGCAAACCTGGGAAGACAAACGCTCGCCATTGCTCAGGGAAACTGAGGCAAGCAGGGGTGACTTGGGAGGTGACAGCCTCCCCAGGATGGGCACGAAGGTGGGGAGAAGCTCCTTCTGTATCTTTGGTCTTTCCTCGGCTCCGTGGCGTTGGATTCATGTGACCGTGCTGCTCTGAATAATTGGTTTGGGACATTTTCCTCCCCCTAATTTGCTGCTTTCATTCTCTGGGTCTCAGTGCCCCCGTCCATGAAGGGGGAGAGGGGCAGTGAGCTTAGAGAATGGTCCCTGGGCTTCCTGGGAAGGATGATGGTTAGGCAGCCCCAGGTTGCAAGCTCAGGCCAGCTCCATTCTCCTCCTCCCAGCGACGCCTCTGCCACTGTTACCCCCCACGCCCGACACACACCGCTATCACCACCTCATTTGGGTGGTGGTCTTCAAAGCCAGCCCCACCAGATCCACTTGCTAGAAAACAGGCCTCTGGACCCAGCCCTGGGCCTGAAAGGAATGAGCAATGGCGCTAATCGCAGAGTCGGCAGGAGAAGCTGGGAGGAGGCCGCCTGGAGACAGAAATCATCTTGTGATGCGCCAATTACTGATCAGCTGGGACATAATTGCGGGGCTGCCATCCCGGCTGCTGGAGGTACTAGGCCTCCCTCTCGTTAATCAACGATAATCCAGAATTACGACCCTTAATGATTTGCAAAGACACTTAGGCACACACGCACACATGCTCTTGCACGGACACAAGTAATTGATAATCAACCATGTAATTTGAGGCAATAATTCTGTCCGGGCCAGATGACAGGCTCCACCCTGCCAGCGGAGGGGAGCTGGCCTCACAGCCAACCCGGTGATGGGTGGCGGCTTCTCTGGGGGATGGAGGCTCTTTTCCTTCTCTAGGGTGGGTGCCGAGGGGGCGCCCAGTTATCTCTGGGCAGAAGGAGGACAGAGATTTTTGTCTGTTTCCTACTTTTACTCATCTGTATTTTCTAATTATTGCACGTTAGACTTTTGTAGCGTTTAGAAACATCCTTGCTATTATTGTTTATTATTGTTCTTTTTTCAGGGCCCTAAACCAATGGTCTGTTACTTAGTGCATATTCAAATCACCCAGGGAGATGGCTAGAGAGGTGGATTTCTAGAGACTTCCCTGGTGGTCCAGTGGTTAAGATCCCTGACTTCCGATGCAGGCGATGTGGGTTTGATCCCTGGTTGGGGAAGTGAGATCCCACAAGCTGCACGGTGTGACCAAATAGTAAAAGTTTTGGAAAATATGTGGATTCCTGCACCCTGAGCCTAGAGATTTAGACTTAAAAATCCAGTGTGGGACCTAGGAATCTGCATATTTAATCAGCATCCCAAATGATTTGGGCATAGATTGTCCACAGACTGCACTTTAAGAAAAGGGCCAGTCACTTGGTCGTGTCCACCTCTTTGTGAGCCCATGGACTATATAGCCCACCAGGCTCCTCTGTCCATGGGATTCTTTAGGAAAGAATACTGGATGGGTTGACTATTCCCTTCTCCAGGAGACCAACCCAAGGATCAAACCCAGGTCTCCTGCATTGCAGGCAGATTCTTCACCATCTGAACCACCAGGGAAGACCTTTAAGAAGGAGGACCCTAAAATAATGGCTCCCAACCCTGATTGCACATTGCAATCACTTGAGGAGATTTTCAAAAATTCTGATGCCTGGGCTCCAGCCCCAGGATCTAATAAGACTTAACTGATCAAAGTGCACACTGGGCATCAGGAATTTTTTTTAAAGGACCACAGGTGACTCTAACCAGTAGCCAAGGTTGAGTCCTGTGCCTCATCACTCCAGGTGGGCTCCACTGGCCTCTGCCTTCCCAACCTGTTTCTGTTCTTTACCTTGGAAACCTCTGCCTCAGTTGTCTCAAAGTTTCCCATGCATATACATCACTTGTGATTTTGTTAACGCGCAAGTTCTGTTTCAGGAGGTTGGGGTAGGAAAGCTGTGACCCTAGACATATTTCCAGGGGCTGCTGCTGCTGCTGGTCCTGGAGAAGGAAGATTCTCTTTTCCTTTGTTCAAGGCCCAAGCACATGGATTTTGGTGCCAGAAAGTCCTGTTTATGGAGCTCTTCTTCCGGGGAAAGCTGGATGCTACCTCTGCAAAGTGAATCCGACCTACTCTTGCGCAGGTGGCTGACTGCCTGCAAATCACATGTTTGGTTCTTTTAGGGTCCTGAGAACAAGACATGCTCAGGCTAACTCAGGTGATGGGGCCCCAAGAAATAGGGGGAAATGGTGCCTTTCCCGGAGGAAAGAAGATAAATTATTCTGAAGTTGGGCACAGAGCATGAAGCAGTCACTGGCCTGGGGGCCAGGTAAGACAAAATATAGGCATGTCCCATGTGGTGGGGGCCTGGTGGACTTCAGCGAATTCCTGGAAATGAGAGCTTCCTGGAGTTAGGCCTGGAATCAGGGCTGGCAGTGGGGAAGCTGGGGATGGTTGTTAGTCTCCCGCCATGGCCACAAGCATCTCCCATTCCAGGATGAGCATGTTGCCATGTCCACCTACAGGAAAAATCTATTTACCCTCCTCCTGAACTTGGTATAGTCTCGTGACTTGCTTTGACCAGCAGAATTCAATGCAAAGGAGCTATGCCATCTCCATGGCAAGCCCCTAAGGAGCCTGGAAGCTTCTGCTTACATTCCTTTGGAAGCCAGCTGCCATTTAAGAAACAAACACTCTGAAGCTACCATACCAGCCACGTGGGGGAGGCCAAGTAGAGAAGTGCTGAAGTGCAAGGCATGTGAATAAGCTTTCTTGGTCCTTCCCTCCCAGTCCAGCACTCAGCTGAGTGCAGAATGATCCCAGCTAATGCCACATGGAGCAGAAGAACCAAGCAGCTGAGCCCTTCCCAGATTCCTGACTCACAAAATCAGGAGAACCGGTGCACTATTGCTTAAAGCCACATTTTGAGTCCACTGTTATATCGCAATAGACAATGAAAACGCTTGGGTTCCTGTCTCAGTTCTGACACTCATAGGCAAGACTAGTATGCCTGTCAGTCCTCAGTTGCCTCACCTGCAAAATGAGAGTTAAATGAAATCATGCATCTAAAACCTGGTGCCAGGGGCCTGGCGCACTGCTCTGCTCACCAGATAATCGTAATTTATTACTATTGGTGAGGCCATGCCAAGGTCCCCATACCTGTGCTCCACCCGGATTTGAGCAAGAGCCATTCAAATCCTCTTGTTCCAGGTCCTCACATGAATGGCCATCATTCTCCTCTGATGGAAACAGCCTGTAACCGTGGCAGCACCCTGGCTAAGAGCAGTGGCTTCTGAGCCAGGAAAGCATGGATGTCTTCTGCCAGTTTCTAGCTCTGTGACCTCAGGCAAGTTATTTAATGTCACTGAGCCTTAGTTTCTTCACTGGAAGAGGAGTCAGACTTCAGAGGAAGTCAGCCTAGGTCCTTCTCCAGGAAGCCTACCCTGATTAACTTCTCCCTACCACATGTCTCTAAAGAGTATTTTGTGGTGTCCTATTTACAAGGCAGGTACTAACTTCTGAACTTTCAGAAGAGAGCTGAAATGACCTATATGGGTTGGAAAAGGGGTACAGTGGACCCTTGACCGTACTTCATTAATAAAAATAGCTTTTCTTCGTTGAGTCTATAGAGTTTGTAAGTGCTTTGCATGCATTGTCCTCACAACACGCCTGCGAGGGAAGGACCATTGTCACCAGGCCCCTTGTGGGGTGAGGGTCCTGATCTTAGGAGCCAGGTGGGGCCCTGTAGTAAACACTCGCTGGTTGCTGTGTCAAGCATGTTTGTGTATATGAACACTACTCCTTTTCCCTACATATCTTAGGGACTAATAACAAAATATGCAGAAGAAGTACTTACTGAAATCAAAACAGATGATTTCCTGTCTAACTCAGGCCATCTCCCCTGACTTCAGGGTACATCCAGAAGTGGCTGACTTCTCACTAACCTGGCTACCACCCCCCTGGTCCTGGCCACCATCCTTTGCCTCCATCCCTTCACCAGTCCCCCTACTCTCCCGCCACTCTCCTTGCTAGAATGATCCTTTTCCCATGCAGGATGGATGATGTCACTGTCTGCTGAAAGCCCTGCAATGGTTCCATCTCACTCAGAATAAACACTAGTGTCCTCCCAATGGCCCTCAAAGCCCAACACCGCCTGCTCCTGACCGTGTGTCCTATTCCCCTCCCCTGTTCTCTCCAGGACAGACTCTCTGTCATCAGGCACGCCCCTGCCTCAGGGCCATTGCATCGCCATTTCCTCTGCCTGGAGCCCTCTCTTACCAAACGATTACTGGGTCCACTCTCACCTCTGTTAGATTTTTACTTAAATGTTACCTTTTTAGTAAGATCTTCCCTGACTGCCCCATTTAACATTGCCCCCCCCAACCCCATCCTGGGCACCAACCCCTCTTCTGCTTTGGTTTTCTCCACAGCACACATTACCCTCAAATGTCAAGTTTGTTCCACTTGCTTATTTATTTTTCTCTCACTGCCCCCCCCACCCCACACACATAGAGACACACGGTAGAATGTAAGCTCTTTGTGGGATTTGTGTTCATTTTATTTGCTGCTATTGCTTCAATATCTGGCAATAGCTCAATAAAACCTTGTTACATGAATGAATGCAAAAGTACACATACACACAGAGTGTGAGATGATACCACAGACATCCTCAAAAAATAAACCTGGGTAGTTTCGATACAGATGTTAAAACATTCCTCTAGCATTGATTAGTTTCAACCCTGACTTTGCTGTGTGTGTGTGTGTGTGTGTGTGTGTGTGTGTGTGTGTCCACGCACATTTACACTAAGGGCCACTCGGAGTAGAAATTTGTTGATTGTGGCAGTGATGGTGGATCTTAATAAAAAGTCATGGAGAACATCTCTCCCTATCTTCCACAAGCCCTCAAAGCCATACTAAGAGAGACCAGATTCCCCCAGCAGTCTGGGAGAGAACAGGGATCTTGGAAGACAAAGGCCCCCAGCAAGTGACACTGAGGCGAAGCAGTCCAGTTAACTCCAGCAGAAAGATCCGCTGTGGCCTGGAACATGCAATGTGGGGACTTGCCATCCCAGCCCCGTCCCCAAGACCCTCCCACATCCACTCCAATGCCCTCTCATTAGATGTTAGAGCTCAAGGGTCCAGTGTCAGGGGTCTGCCAGGGTACCTGGTGGGTGGGTGGGAGAACCTGGGGAGACTGGCATGCCCCAGGAGCACGACAGGGTCCCTTCTGAATGAACCAGAGATCCACAGGACGGGTTCAAAGGATGAGGCTCCCTTGAGAAGGCATAGTTTTTGGTAGTGGCTTTTAACTCCCCCTCCACCCCACACCACCACCACCAAATACAGCATCCTTGAGATCCACCCTAGGGTCCCTCCTTCTGGTAGAGGTGGGGAGGGGTAGAGAAGACTTATGAGTTACAGACAAGGAGACGGAAGCTCACAGGGCTTATGTGCCCTGTCTAAGGTCATTCCACACGCTGCAAGTCCAAGATGCAGGAAACTTAGCTCACTGCTGTATCTGAAACAGCTTCAGACATGGTCTCGGAGACTGGGTTGGCTAATTGGCTAATTGGCTCCCCAAAACCTAACTTACCTATCACTCATTTTGTCTGTCACTCGCTGTCAGTCATCCTTCCAAAAACACCTGGCAAATGGCCAGGAGGGTGACGCCTTACAGGTACTCCGTGGTGCTGTGTTCAACCTACCAGGCAGTAGCAACCACGTTGTGCTAAGGAGGAATCCCCCTTCCCCGCCCCAGGGCCCCAGAGCCAGTAGGCCTGCACCTTTTGCCCCCAGCCAGCAGGGGGCGCACACACATTGTTTCCAGTGGGCTTCACACCAACCTCCCCAAGTGCCCATCACGGTCCTCCCCACCTGTGCTTGTGGGCTGCACACACAGGGCACCACCACCCTCCAACGCCTTGAACCAGCCTGTTTAATGTCAGGAGCCTTCCAATTGTGCAGTTGTCCCCAGCAGGCAGCCCCCCAGCAATGCATAGCATCTAATGTTTACTGAGTGGTTTCTAACCCAGGCACCGGGCTAGGCACTTGACAAGCTTCACCAACTTTACAAATAAGACTACTAAGCTTCTATTTTCACATCACTTTAAAAACAAGAGTACTGAGGTTTGGGGCTGTTAAGTGGGTACCCTTAAGACCTCCCCTTTCTGCTCCAAGGTGGGGAGCATGTTTTGGGGGGGCCACTGGCTGAGGCCTGGGCCTCCAGAGAGAGAGGGATTGGAAAGAACCCTCCCCAGAAGAGGACCAGTTCTGTTCCCCAAAGCTCTGGGCAGGTCCCTTGAGCAGGCCTGCCAGCTCTGTGCTGCTCTGGTGGGGCACCCAGGGACACTTCCTCTTTGGTGTCCGTTTCAGCCACCTTGCACACACTGGGGGGTGTCCTGGGTGGTGACGCTGGCAGTGGCAGTGGGAAGGGGAGGGCCAGCTTCGTGGGAGGAGAGAAGGCATCAGGGCACATCACAGTGGACCAGCTGGCTCACCCCCCTCTGACATTTTACATGTAAGGAAACAAACTCAGACCAGGGAGGCCACTGGCCCAAGGTCACCTAGCTTGTGATGGCAGAGCCAGGGCTGGAACCCCAGGTCTTTGAACGACCAGGCTTTAGCTGACCATGCTGCTTGGGGCCTGGAACTGTCTCTTTCCCACCACCCACTGCCCACCACGTCCCTGCCATGCTCCACATCAAACCCTGCCCCTCCTGATAATAGGCCCGGCTTCCTGCCCTCCTCTCTTGAGAGCTTCTCTCCCTCTGTTGGAACTGTGGCTCTTTAACTGGCCTGTTGCACCTGCATTCTATACTGGGTTGACTTGCCTCCTCTCTCTCCAGTGGATTTTGAGACAAGTGCCAAGCGGGTAGGGCAGTACAGTGGACACGGCACTGAGCCAGGCATTCAGACACTTGGATTTGAACTTGGCTGAGATACTGACTTGCAATGTGTCGTGGGGGGAAGTCACTTCCCCGAGCCTCAGTTCCCTCTCTGGTCTTAGGTCAGGGCTTCTCAGATTCTGTCCGTGCAGTCTGCCTCTGGCTAGAGGGGATGGGGCCCTGCCCCAGATTCAACAGCAGCAATCTTGGTTTGTTTTTTTTTTTTTTAAGTACCTGGGATTTTTGTAAGGTAGAGTGGAGGAAGGTTCTGAGGCCAAGAGAGGTTTGAATACTAATTTGAGGTCCTTTCTACTCAAATCTTGCTGTCCTTTGTATCTCTCTCACCCTAGTCGGCTAGCTGGAATATGACATCTTGCATAGGATCGTCTAGATAAATATTTGGTGACTGAATTGAATTTCAGCCCTGGGAAGCAGGGCTGTGCTGAAGCTAACTGGGCAGAGGGGCTAAGCAAGAAGTAAACAGCCAGAGAGCAGCTGGAGGGAAAGGGGGCCTGGAACCAGCTTCGAAGAGGAAGAAGGCCTTCCTAAAGGGGGGCCGAGACCACCTCACATCTGTAGCTTCTGCCCCGCTTCCTCCTCCAGGTTGTCTCCTGGCTTGCCCCCACAACCCTGCTGCAGGGGCCACAGTGTCCTTGCACAAACCCTTTCCCATGTCCTGTTGCCAGGGCCGCCCACGCAGCTGGGCGGACATGAGTCTGGCAGACACTGGTGTGGCTGAGCTCTCCTGGAACGAGGTTCAGAAGGGCCATGGGGCTGGCACGGAGGGAAACTCTGGCCCGGTCAGCCGGCCAAAAGTCAGGCGGGATGCCAGGCCCCAGGGCCCCCAAAGGCAGGCCTATTGAGGTGCCGAAGTCTGCAGGGCCTCACTGGGTACTCTTGGAGGGGGTGGCTGTTGTGTGCTTTTTGCCAGTGGCAGGCCACGTTCTGCATGGTGTGGGTATGTTAGTTCTGCTTCCAAATCTTGGCTCCTCCTGGAGCTACAAATTATACTCTAGCCTCCATCCCAGAGCAGGGCTTCCATGCCCCAGGGCAATCAGGGACCACCCCGACTGCACAAGTGTGGCCGCCCACAATTAGAAAATCCTGCAGTGTTTAATTCTGACCAGGGTAAGAGGAAGCCTGAGGAGTACAAAGGAACACCATTTTTATGGTCCCAAGAAGCTCCATCAGGAAGCTTCCTAACATAGTGTATGAATTTCACTGTCTTTATCATCTTTGTTGTCATTCCAGTACCCACCCATCTCTGCACTGCTTTAAACCTTACTGCATAACCATCGGCCATGTCTTTGGGGTCATTCATGCATTCACCTCAGAACATCTCAGAGGAAGCTCTTTAATAATTGCTAAGAATTAAACATGTGCCAGGTACTTTATCAACTTTATTTTGTTAGTCATCACCACTCCTCTGTGAAGTTGATCTGTTAGAATCCCTTTAGCTACAAGTAACAGCAACCTTCACAATACTGGATTGAGCCAGGGGTCCCTCACTGAACAGTGAAGGGACTGATGATCTCAGGAAAAAGTCCAGAGATGAGTGGCTCCAGGTGCTGAATGATGCCACCAGGACCCCAGTTCTCCCCACAATTCCATTCTGTCATCCTTAGTGTGTTGGCTTAGTTCTCTAAGTGGTTGCCTTCATCATAACAAAATGGCTGCTGTGGCCCCAGCCATCAATCCAGACATAATGTCCAGCTGCATAAGGACAATTGTTTTTCTCATGTTTTAAGAGGAAAGGAATATTTCCTAAAACAACTCTCCAGACATAGTCCCAAAGATCCCTCCCTACATCTCATTGACTAGAACTGAGCCACAGATCCATCCCCCAAAGAATCACTGGCAAGGGGAACAAAATACCGATATTTATTTAGACTAATCAGGATTTCCCCCTTCCCTACCCTGGGTACAAGGAAGAGGGAGTGGATTCCTGAAAAAAAAAATTGGGGGCACTAAGGAAGAAAGCGACTATTGGGTGGTTATCAACAGTATCTGCCACACAGGTAATTATTGTTATCTACATTTTACAGACAGGAAAACTAAGGCTAAGAGAAATAAAGTAATGACTTAAAGTCACAGTAAGAGGGGGACTTCCTTGGTGGGTCAGCAGTTAAGACTTGCATGCCTCATAGTGTGGCCAAAAAAGTAAAAGTCACAGGAAGAGGCCAAGTTAGGATTTGAACCCAGAAGTGTTCAACTCTAAAGCTCTTTCTACTATAGGATGCACAAAGCACTATTCTATATCTCCTTGTGAGTAAGAAAGATTGTTATATGCACATCTATTTCAAATTCTTGCTGGAACAAGGAATGGTATAAATACTCAGACACACATCTTATTTTACTGTCAATAAAATTATCAGAATTTACATTAAGGTATGTATTTATTAGCATTTATTTAGGGCCTTCTAGGTGGCTTGGGGATGGAAGGGTAAGCCCTAGCCCTGAATTTCATGAATCCCCAGTGGGGGAGTTGCATGAACAGATAACTGCAGTACTTTGCAAAGTATTCTTACTGAAGTAAGAGCAGGGATATGCTGGAGACCAGTTTCACAGGAAAGGCAAAAAAACTGAGTTGGGTTTTGAAAGATGCATAGAAGTTTGGTCAAAGAAGATGGGGGTGGGGGGTGGGGAAGCAGTCTCTCTAGGCAGAGAAAAGAGCTCTGCAAAGGCATAGGGCTTGAAAGTTCATGTGGCATTCATGGAACAAAGGGGGATTTAATGTGGTCAGAAAGGAATTGAGGGGCAGGAAGAGGCAGAAAGGGGATTGGAGGCAGTTTCCCAGGGGCCTTGCGTTCCAAGCTAAAGAGTTTGCCTTGATTCTGTTAGGCACCTGGGAGATTTTTTTAAGCAGAAAAGTAATGCGATCAGATTTGAGTGATTTTGAAGACTTGGAACCCGTAATGAACCCAAGTGAATGTGAGTGGGCAACGTGGAAGAAAGGAATCAATGGTTCAGACACAGATGCATGCTTCAGACATGTGGATCCCTGAGCAAGTTAAGTCACAGAGAAGGAACGAGAGCTCTCCCCACATCAGCACCGCATCCAGCTGTCTTTGGGGCCCGACGTGCCCACACTCGGATGTGTAGGAGCTTCCAAAGGCTCGAGAAAACCACAGAGACTGTGAATAACTGGATCATGTGTGTGTGCTCAGTCATGTCCAACTCTTTGCAACCCCACGGACTGTAGCCCACCAGGCTCCTCTGTCCATAAGATTATCCCCACAAGAATACTGGAATGGGTTGCCATTTCCTTCTCCAGCAATAACTTGATTAATGTATGCATACTGAAAGAACATACTTACTCCGAGATTACTACTAAAAGGTTGCATTGTTTACTATATTTTAGGCACTCTGCTAAATACTCCATATACGTTATCTTATTTAATTCTTACAACAATCTTATAAAGGAAACAAAGTGAAAGTTGCTCAGTCATACGAAAATAGGAGGAAACTGGAGGTTGGCACAAGTCACATGATCACATAGTGTGGACTCTGGATTCAGACTCAGCTGTGTGTGATAAGGACTCTAGAGTAAGGCAACCTTGAGTTGTAACTGCAGCCACCACTTATTATTACAGCTGTGTGACCTGAGACAGGTTGCTTGACCTCTCTGAGCTTCCTTTTCTTTATCTATCCAGTGGGGATAATAACGGAAGCCCCTTCCTTAGGTGTGGATTGGAAAAGAGAATGCATTAAAACCCCATGGACTGTAGCTGTGCCAGTCATCTGCCAAAGGCTGGGCGTCTCAATGGAGTGTGTTTCCAGGAGAGCCTGGCTCCCTTTACTTTCAGGGGCCATGTCTACCGTTGAGGGGTCCTGTGAGTCCCCATCACCCTGGGTCTCATGGACGCGCTTTCTGGTTTTGTGTACAGATGTTTCCAATACATGCGTGCATGCAGCTGTGTTGGTGTTTCTGGTCCCATGGGAAGTTGTGCTGGCATGGGCTGGGGGTTGGCACCACCTTGGCAGCAAGAGCCCCAGGACACCTTTTTTGTCCATTACATTCCACGCCTGGCTGGGCTCTCTGCCTGCTGGTGAGTATTGACCCCCTGCACTTTTCCAGCTTAATTTCCAAGTGTTCTTTAGGCAGAAATTACAAGTGCTGTTAACTGGAGAACGAAGTTCGGAGCCTGGCACCCAGCTCTTCTCCGCCCATCTCCTGGAGACTGGGGTGCTTCATGCACAAACTGACACAGAGGCAGCTGCGGTCACGAGACTGAAAGGCGAGAACAGGCCGACCGGCTAAACCATACCTTCGTTTCAGGGCTTTTCGGGTGCACACAGACCTTTCCGGTACCGTCTGCCCTTTTGCTTGGCCGGCATCTTGCATAAGACCTGGCTGCCCCCAGTTCAGTCTTTCTGACAAACATGTTTAGTCCCCCCTCTGGAGAAACTGAAAACACAGACACCCGCTATGCGTTTTCCTGGAAGCGTTCTATAGCTCCAGCCTGGGAAAGCTTCCAAAAGTTTTCCGAACCAAAGATAATAATAATAATAATAAAGAGGTGGGGGAGCAGAGAAGTTTGGGCAAACGTTTCAGTTGATTAATGTTCAAGGGAACAGACTTGGATTGTAGGGAAAGAAAAAAGGAAGGGTTTTCCAGGTCAATTTAAACATTTGTGCTGTTTGCTTTAAAGGCAATTCCAAAATCACTGGCCTCCCCAGAGCGATTTTTTTGGAATCTACCCAGAGGGCAAAAATTTACCGTCCCTTCCCCCATCTGGAAAGCTTTCACACCAGGGGCCCTACTCATTCTTGAGCTCTGGCTTCAGAGAGAAGGACTTTCTCAACCTTCCAAGATTCCTTGCCCTCCCTCACCCGGCTGACCCACAGGAGTTTGTGTTTGCTCCACCCTGCAGCAGCTGCATTCCAGCTGTGGCGTCGTGAGGAAACATTTAAGAATCCTCTGGCCGGAAAGGTAGATGAGAAATGTGTCCTCACGACACCTGAACGTGGGCGGGGGTCTGCAAACAGAGACACCCCAAGGAACAGATTCTGGACTTTGGGTTCCCTTGGTGAAAAGCCAGCTGTCAGCTAATAGGAAAGGTTTTTAGTGGTCTTACAGATAAACGTGCTGATCAGCCTGCCCCCTTCCCCTCCCCCCTCCCCCCGCTGTGAAATGCAAGAAAAAGAAAGTCAAACAGATTTGTGAGGCAGTCAAAAAATATTTTCACTTACTCATGAGCGCTCATCTCTTTAATTAAAGCACAGCCTCTTGCTCAAAACAAGCCTTTGGAACAACAGAGTAAACAGAACCTTAATTTAGGGATTTGCCAGCTGATGTTGACTACTGTGGGAAGGTTACAGCAGCAGTTTCGAGGCAGACGGTGGGGCAAATGTCTCCTAGGAACTTCCCTTGTCTTCCAAAGATGGGAGGGTTCAGGTGCAGAGAGGGGCACCTCAGAGGCCAACAAGGGTCCTTTCAGTGCATCGAAGTTGGCCAGACAGGGCAAGCCTGAGCAAATGGCTTTTCTGGCAGCTGAAGCTCTCAGCAGCTGTCCGGACAAATGCCACCAAGCCGTCCTGGTTTCTGAGAGTGCTCTGCCCTATCTGGGGTCTCTCCCTTCCATCTCTTTGCCATCATATTATCTTCTGCGACTGCACCACAGCCCCTCAGGTAGAGGATAGCCCATCTCACTATCTGGTTCGAGAACAGCCAGCAGCAGCTGCTGAGCTCCCGGCCTCTTCATTTCCTGGCTCTTGAGATTCTGTCCCTTTTCCCTAGCATCCATGGTATGAACAGGAAGGAACACAAGCTGAAAAAGCTTTTATCCAGCCCACAGCATTTCTCTTGCCAGATGCAAGACAGTTTGTGTTGGTTGTTTTTTTTTTTGGTTGTTGTTGTTTTTTGTTTTTTTCCAGCAGTACTTTGGTGGGGTTAAAATTAGCTGGCAGCATTCTGGTCACATGCTAGACAGCAAAACAAAAGGGAGTTGTTCCCTGGCAGCCCCTGAAGCAGACCTGCCTAATCCCCGGACTTCTGGGAAGCCCACTCCTTGGGTCCTGCGACAGAAGGGCCACACCACTGACTCCCCTGGGTCATTATCCTACTGTAAGGGGCAGAACTTGGGTATGGTCTAAGCTGTTTGGAATCTCAGGGTGTGCCTCCATTTAGGAAGACACTGAGGGCCCCCAAATGGCTTTTTCGGATCTTCCCATTTGGGAGAGGAAGGTTGAAAAAAGGAAGAATTTTTGAAGGCAACAAAGAAGCAGATACTACAAAGACAGAGAGATGGGGGGAAGTGGGGGGAGGGGACAGTGTCTGAAATGTGAGCATGGGCACCACCTTCTGGGGGCATGGACTGCTCTGGGCACGGCTAAAATGTGAAATCATACATCTCAGCTCCACGTAGCCAGCACTTTGGATAGATTCTTTATCTATGGACCCTGATGATAGGGGCTCATCGTGATCTGCATTGTTCTTTCCAGTTTAACACTGTCACCAGAAGCCCTGGATGAAAAATACAGCCTCTGATTCATACACACAGTCAGGAAACATCCCTCGCGTGTTCAGTGCAGAAACATGTCGGTCAACCTGGGAAAGAAATCACCACCGCGAAGTATGCTTTTGGCTTGCCAAAGCTTAGCAGCTCTGAAAGCCAAAAATTCAGCTGCCTGGATTTTCTGGGGAAGGTGGGGTGAGTATGGGGGGGGGGGGGGGGTGGTATGGGGTAGGGGTGGGGGAGAAAGAGGGACTTTCTGAATCACCTGATTTCTGCCTCCAATTCCTGTTTAATTCCAAGCCAGAACCCACCTCAAAATGTCTCAAAAGCCAAATGCTCCTAAAAATTGCATTCAACACTACCCCTTCCAGCCTCGCGCCTGCTGGCAAGGTGAAGCAGATGGCTTTTATTGATTAATTTATTTATTTGGAAGGGGCTCCTCGAAGTAAAGAAATTAAAGCGAGACAGAAAGCCTAGGCCGGAATTGCTGTGCCAATCACAAGAGTGAGGCAGTTAAAAGACAC
The DNA here is from genome assembly GCA_024291935.2 of Okapia johnstoni. NCBI lineage: Eukaryota > Metazoa > Chordata > Mammalia > Artiodactyla > Giraffidae > Okapia > Okapia johnstoni. Next base: position 13,453,404 of record CM044307.1, read on the forward strand.
TGCAGCAAAGCCCCAGGAACCTGGGGCATTCTCCATCTTTCTCCCGTCCAGTCTCCATGTCAGCATGCATTTATGAAGAACTACCTCATTTGGTTCAACCTTCTGTGGTATTCAAGGGTTTGTGTGAGCTCTGTAGAGCCTGCTTTGTCAAAGGGGCGTCAGAAACCAAACAGGCCTCTGACTTGGTTCTTATCCTGAAGCCCTCATTATACAGACAGACCCAACAGAAATTCCCACTGCCTTAACGCCCAGCACAGAAAGTCCTCTTTAATAAACATACACCATTTGTCAGTGGAACAGCCTCAAGGTGTCAAAAGTACATAAAGGTCTGAAAGCTGAAACCCTAGATAAACAGTATGCTGAAATATATTTAGCAGAAAATATTGAAAGCCACAGGAAAAATATGTTCTCTTCCTGGGATGTTAACGAAGGTTTAGGTTCAGGAAACCTTCAGGAAATAGCGAGTTGGGTTGAGAAGGAATACTGCGCAATGTAAATAAATCACTAAACCTCCTTAGCCTCCACAGGCCTTGGCTGGAATGGAGTATTTCATTTTTTCCCCCCATTAAACAGGCCACCCGGAGAGTTGGCATTACAGACCTGAACTTGTACCAAATCTGAGTGTGCTATTTTGTTTCTGTACATTGAATCAGACAGTGTTTCAAATAGAAGCTTGTGCAAAATGGGGGGTGGGGGGGGAGCGGCCAACCAGACAGGCGCACCCTCACTCTCAGCATAAATGAAAGACCTGTTCCACCTCCGATCACCCAATGTCTTGTCTCTGACAGTGACATACCCTCTGTTTTTGTTGCCTAGGGTGATGTCATGCTCATTCTAAAGCCCAAGGGTTCTAAGGGATTGGGTTGCCTCTGTTGCAATAGGATGCCTTCAGAAAGACCAAAGATTTCCTGAAGTCTCAGGGTAGGTAGGGAGAACAAGGAAAGGAACCGGCACCCAACTCTCCCCAAGATGGATGATCCATGATGTAAGTGGCTGGCTAAAATATCTGGCATCTTTGCCGGTTTAAGTTGCCGGCCAAATATTATTAAAAAGATAAAATACATGCAAACTGTGCAGAAGGCAGGACTGGTGTGTTTACATCCGGGTTGTGATGACTCAAAAGACTTGGACTTGCTGAAAACTCTATTAAAAACACAGCTTTGTGAGAGCCCCCCCTGCCCCCCACCCCAGCCAGAGAGCGGAAGGAAGCAGGAGAGGGGTGGCGATTGTTTGGATGGGAGGTGGGGGGTTTGGGGGGTACGGTGACCTGCCCAGGGGATAGTTAAGGAGGCCCGTGGGGCCGCCGGTTGGCACTGAAAGCCAGGTAAGTGCTCAGAGGCTCACGAACCTCGGCACCAGAGCCGTGAGGGTTAACCTTTTTTTCCAGAACATTGATTTCACCATCTCACCGACTCGCGGGAGGCGGGGCGGGAGCGCGGAGCGAGAGCCTGCCGCGCCGCGAGGAGGCTGCGGATCACAAGGCCATTCTGATAGCCTCCCGTCCCCATGGCAACCGCAACGGCATTTATCAGTTCCTTCTGCGCACAGGCACAGCGAAATCTGCATTGCACATGGCAGGCTTCCAGCATCCCGAATGAAAGAGCACTTTGAACGGCTGCCAGGTTTGGGAAGGAGCAGAGCTGTCAGGGCTGCTTAGAGCTGGCAGTTTATACCGGGGAGGCTCTCGCTTCCCAGAATCCTCCGGGCCTGGCGCGCTGCCAAGTGCTTAGCGGAAGCTAAAAAGTAACTCGCTCTCCTCCCCTCCCCACGCTCCCCACCCCCTTCCACGCCATTCACCGCAGCAGCGCTCTCAAAAATTTTCCACATGTCCTGTGTCACTCAGTGCAGCCTGTACAATGAAAACCAGAGCGCCGGCTCCCCATGGCCGGCCTTTTATTAATCACTGGGGGAGGGAGGCCAGGCTGGGATCAAGACACTTGACAGTCTGGAGCACCGGGTCTCCGCTGTACCTGCCAGAACCCACTGGGTGCGAACCTGTGTGCGGTGTGCGTGCGTGTATGTGCCTTTTTTCGGCCTGAAAATTACGTTAATAAAAATAAAGGGAGCTTCAGGACTGTAGACACCCTGAGTACGGAGTGGTGGGGTGGGGATGCAGGTTTCAGTTGGGTGCTTCTCAGCTTTCATTTAGGTTGGGGAATTGAGGTCATGTAGGCAGCGTTGTTCAGATCCAGCCTTTCCAAGAGCCCGGGGGAAGAGGGTTGTTATTGAGAGCCGAGTCTGTTCTGGAGCTTTCCTCGAATCTCCCTCAGGTGTCCGCGGTGAGAGCTCTGAGACCACCGATGGGGAGGAAGCCGGGAGATGATTTTCAATGGAAAGTTTACCAGATAAGTTCTGACTGTCAGGCACAGCCCAGAGCACAAGGGCTTCTACTAGCAGAAGCCGCAAATTGGCAAAGCATTCACTGTGCTGAATCTTTTTTTTTTTTTTTAAATCATAATCTACACTGAGATCAAGGGCTTGGGCTTTATTTTCCAGCACAAATAGAACGAAAATTGTCTGCTGCTTAGGCGGTTGGATAGAGTTCAGGAAAACTATGTCTGGCATTAATTCCAAAGTGGAGGTTTTGGTTCAAGCGAGGCCCATTAATTTCAGTAAACTGTTTTCACTAGTCCAGACCCTGCTGTGCAAGGACTATTTATTACCTTTTGCTAACCTGATGTCTGCAGAGTTGTAAAGCAAAGGAAAAAAAAATCCAGGAAGGAGGTATCTATATCTTGAATCAAATGGGTTCTGCACCTTTCCTTTGGGGGCCATGTTTTAGGGGGCATTTTCTGCCCCTGATTTTTCTTTATCAGACTTTTTCTTTTAAATCCATCTTGCAATGAATTTGAGAGAAGAAAAAATCCTGATGGAGAGGATCCTGGCGAGAGCAAATATCTGTCTCCTGCCTCCTTCAGAAGGGTACCTCCCAGCCAGCCACAGGGATGTTTTGTGTGTCTGTCCCTGGCTTCCAGGCTGCAGGTCCAGTGCAAAGCCCTGACATGAGTCACCCTGACCATCCGGTCTAAAATACACCAAGACAGTCAATTTTGGCGTTTGTTCTCCCTAGGAATTTTACTAGCTGCCTTAGAAAAGCACATAAATTGCTTCCCCCTCCTCTTTTTTCCATGCCTCCTCTCTTCATTCCCACCCCTCCCCAGTCCATCTTGATGTCATTTCAAAGGGAAGGATGAAAAGGGGGGATTTGTCAGGCAGTCAGGTTTGTGCATGTGTCTTTCCAGCCCCCCAACACACACACACACACACACACACACACACACACACACACACACACACGCACGCACAGAGAGGTTTGTGAATGTCTTTCCAGCCCCCAACACACATAGACACACACAGAGGTTTGTGAATGTCTTTCCAGCCTCCAACACACACACACGCAGGTTTGTGGATGTCCTTCCAGCCTCCACACACACACACACACACACACACACCCTGAGAATGTTAATCAGAATTAAAAGCCAGTCAGTACTATTAAAGCATCAAACATGAAGACTTAGAGAAGGAGGGGGCATATGAGGGGTAGAGGCAGTGGAATGGAATATACGGAATATAATTCAGTCCTCTGCGCCGACTTGTTAAAATAAAGGAGGGGAAAGGTAGCACCAATTTGGTTAGCTTGTCAAATGTCAGAATTACTGGTCTTTTCCTTTTAACTACTCTTCCCCATTCGCAACCCCCGCCCCGCCCCGCCCCGCCCCGCCCCAACACAGTCAAGTTTTGTGCCTTTCCCAAGTGTGATTAATCTCTGGCAGAGGCCAGAAACAGGAGTAGATTTCTTGGCTGCCCGTTCTGATAAACAATCTGTTCTTGGGAAGAGTAGGTGAAGGTGGCCTAAGGGAGGGGGTGGGGGTGGTGATCTGCGGGCCTTGTCGGGGGGGTGGGTGCAGGGGGAGGAGGGGGAGGGGAGGGGGTTCTCTAGTCCCGCCCTCCCGGCAAATGCAATTGCCTTTCCTTTGGAGCGCCTGGTTTTGGGGTGGGTCAGGTTTCCTGGCTTTCAGAATGTGCGCAGACAGTGGGCCCATTCTTGCTGCCAGTTCATGGCGTCCAGGAAACGTCGGAGGGACACCGAGGGCTCGGGGAGGGGTTAGAGAGCGCTCGGGAAAGGGAGGGGACGGGAGCCCGCGTGCCCGAGGATTCAGACCCCAGGTCGGATGCTCCGGCGCCGCGCCGCGCGGCCGACCGCGGGCCCCTACGCTGCGAGCCGCCCAGCGGGGAAACCGAGGCAGCCACCGGGAAGGCTCCGGGGGTGTGGGGGGGAGGGGAGCGGCGGCGGCGGCAGGAAGTATTGTAAAGCGAAACTGGGAGAGCCAGAAGATGTTCACAACAAAAGGAGGGGCTATTTCGCGGCGCTCGAGGCCGCTGGTATGGCAACTCCATAGGCAAGAACGCTGGCTGTGGGTTTTGCAGCGGGTTCATTGTGTAGGCAGCCAGGCAGCGAGCGGCGATATGAAAACGTGGGGAGGGGAAGAGTCTTGGGCTGCAGGGAAATCAGTGCCGAGAAGACTGCGCGCGGCTGGGAAGTGTCACCAAGGAGAATGCAGTGGCACCGAATAAAAGATGAATAATCGGCTACCTTTTGGAAAAGGAGAGTAGTGTAAAATTATTAACAAACGCGAGAAACCCGCGTCTTCTCAGCCTGAAAAGCAAACCCTCACCTCCTGCCTCTCCTCTCCAACACACACACGCACCTCTAGGTCCATCCAGAGAGGGAAGTTGAGGTTATCCAGATGGTCTTCTAGATGAGTCAGGGTTGAGGGCTATCTTATTCCCTTGATTTCCAGCTCCTGTGGTACCTACGCCAGGCTGGATTGTCAAGGTATAGGCCTCTCCTAGGCTAGAAGTGTTTTGAGGGGTAGCCTGCCATAGTCATCAAGTGGCCCCCCAGACCAAGTACAGGACAGTACCTATTGGGTAGCTGCACACAGAATCCCTATTACCTGAATCTGGTGAACACAAAGGTTTGTTACTTGTGTGATATGACTTAACGGTTTTGGAAAGAGGCTACTTCCACCATTAAGTGGATCTTCTCCACTTCCTTCTCTTTCATCATGCAGCCTGGGGGGCGGTCATCCTCAGGTGTGGACATTTAAAATCTATCAATAGCTATCCTCAGTAAGGGGAACTCAGTAAGTTCCTAAATACTTCAGCATGTGCTACAGCTTCCTCCATCACCTCTACCTAGAGGCAGGGTATAGAAAACCGAGGAAGGTCTCAGGGGATGCCTGGGAATCATGGCTACACAATTTTGCTCAAAGCTGAATAGTGACTGATTTTAACTCCCCCCAAACTAGTGCTAATTTATGCATAATCTCCCATCTACTGGCACAGTAGTGGCATTCTTCACCTGGAAATTTCTGCAGGAGAGGCATTTTAACTTTCTTACAGTTTCTTACAGACAGGTAGGGTACCCCCACCCCCATCCTCCAGCAAAGGCTGGCACCCCTGGAACAGAAGAAAGAACACTGGATTTAGAGCCAGAAAACCTGGTTTTCAATAATTTTGGACTAGCTCTGGATGTGCTTTCCTGACCTACACAGGAGGGTGTTGAAAGTAACACCTAAGTCACAAGGCTGGTGTGGTGATTGGTGAGATAATGTCTGGGAAGGCATTTCAGATGTCTCCACAAATGCTGGTCATTCTATTGTTCATAATCACTTCCATTTTATTAAGTACATTATAATATTTATCTTCCACACAGGCCAATGAGACCAATTATACCCCTTTTTCGGACTAAGAAATACAGGGTCAGGTGATCTGGTCAAGGTCACGGAGCTATTTAGGGTCAGCCAAGTGCAATGGAACATCATAATGTTAAAGTATGTACTAAACGCTAAGCACCTCCTCTTTCTCACTCGCTCCCAAGTTGCGGGTTGAACCGCCTAGCTAAGCAAGATGAGTCCAAATACTTGGCGATGTTCCTGGCCCATGCACCCCAACCATGCATCCCAACCGGGGACAGCACTGATGGCTGCCGTTCTGTACCAGACTTGACCGAGGACAGTGAGGCCGCAGCGAGGGCTTCCCGTTCTGACGCCCCGCCTTCTGGCAGCCCCGGGGCAGGAAAGCGCCGGCGACGACGGGTCTCTGAAGCCGGGTGGTGGAAATCCCCGGGCTCTGGTGCGGGCCGGTGGGAACCCGCGGGAACGCTGGCTCCCTACTCAGGCCCGGGGCGCACGCGGGGTGGGGCGGGAGGGTCTGAGCACCTGTGGTCCTGACCGCTCGCCACCCGCCTCTCCGCCCACTTTTGCCCTCCAAGCCCCCCTTCCCGATTTACCCCCCTCCTTGGGGTGTGGGTGTTTGTTTTAACCCAAACAGATCGGTGAATAGCACCCTTGTCTGGCGCTTCCCCCCAGTCCCCCCTCTAGGGCTGGTCCCTGGGAGGCTCATTCCAGGGTTCCTTGATTTGGGGGACCTGAAAAAACACCTGAGATTTGCTGAGGACAGCGCTGGGCTACCCCCACCCCGCACCCCCCTCCCTGTGCCCTGGCACGCTGGCCAGGAGAGGAAGCGGGGAGGAGGCAGGAACCAGACGCGACTCCCCCCGCCCCGCGCCTTTCTTCTCTTCCCTGCTCCCCGCCCCTTCGGGAAGAAAGCAGTCAAGAGATCTGATCTCGCTGCGGCCGCCGCGCCAGCACCAACCACTACGTTCTCCTCTCCCTTCCACCCGGTTTTTGCACGGAGCGCCCGGCTGCCCGCGCGCCCCGGGCTGGGCAGGTCCCGGCGGGCGGTGCAGCCTCCCCTCCCCCGGGGGCTCTTAGCTAATCACGTTGTTCCTGGGATTTCACGATCTAGTGGCTCTTGCGTAACCCTATGCCCTGGCCTAAATTAACTTTTTTTTTTAATACCAGGATTAATCCTTTAGGAAAAGGCAAATACTTCCGTCACGGAACCGGCCTGGGAGTAAATGTGTAAATCACCGTGCTGACTCGATTCCCTCTCACCCCTCCAGCCCCCGGGGTTGAGGGTGGGGGTTCCTGGCCTGGGGATGGAGGGCGCCCTGGGAGAGGCCAGAGGAGCGCCCAGCCCACACGTTTGTTTTCATCTATTTCGGGGCGGCTCTAGCAGGCTGAAGAAATGGGTCCTGCTGACTGCTGGCTTGAGTGTTACCAAAAAAGGCCTTTCTCTTGCCTGAGAGCTTGGCCGCACGTTGCAGTGGGGTGACGCGAGGTTCAGCCCGGGCCTCCTCGAAGGGCCGAGCCAGCTGGCTGCAGGATGCCAGGCCAGAGTCCCCCGCCCCCAGTCTCTTGCACAAACCAGCGGGGGGCGGGGACAGGAGGGAGACTGCAGGGAGCTTCGAGGTGCATGGATCCAACTACAACCTTCTCACCTCTAAAGCAGAGGTGTCGCCTCCGCAAAGGCCAAGTGGAGAGCTGACCTTTTGCTCTAGTTTAAAGCTGGGTCCCCCGAGGATGCCAGCTCAGATGCCAAGCTGGGGGTGGCATGGGGGGACCAGCCACTGTTGGAACTTTGGGAAACTGCAGGTGTTTCCCCTTGACCCAGATTGACCCCTGACTTGGCCAGTCTCCAAGACACCCCCCCCTAAGCATTCTGTCCCATCTGTGGGTCTCGCCACCTAGTGTCCTAGGTAGAAGGCCCCCTTCCCCCACCTTGCTCAGTTACTTCCCATTGTGGAGGCAATATTGTCACATGCAATTCTCCAAGGGAAATTTCTCTCCAAAATATTGATATTCTTGCCTCTCACAATCCCTGACACATCCCCAAACAGGGCCATCTCAGACAAGCGGTTAAGATGAAATTCATCACCTTAAGTGATGATGATTCTTTGAGAGGAAAGGTATCAAGAGAGCTGTGCCTTTTAAATTAAAGGATTACGAGACTGTAACGGAAGTTTGTTTAAATGCATGTTTATTTCTAACTTGGTGTGTCTGAGGATACCCAGCATGTATGTGTATGTGTGTATCTTCTTTAGTAACAGAAAAGACAGACAAGGAGATGGAGACATATGTGTGTGCATACCAAACATAGCACTATGACACAGAATCCGACTTGCTTTCTCTAGCAGCCTGGCTAGAGGGTTGGGGCTAAGTTGCTTTCTTCAGTATTTTTGGTTTAATAATGGGATAGGCTGAGTAAGTATAAAGGCATAGATTAACTAGCCAAGCTAAAGCTAAGCAGCCTGGAGCCCCAGGCTGGCGGGAATGTCACTCTATTTCCTAGCCCTGTGTTTTGACTCACTCCAGGGTAGCTGTGGTGTGGGGAGGGTTGAAGTCTGGGAGGGTGAGGCAATGCTCCCAGCAGCTCTTTACAGAGGAATCACTGCCGGGAGCCAGCGGCCAGGGAAAGTTTATTATTGTTGGGGAGTGCACAGTGAGCTCACTGTTTTGCAGAAACAGAAATCTGACTGCTTTTGAGATGAAAGAGGGGCTGGCTCCCTAGGGCTCTTCCTTCCCCCTTTCTCCCTATTCTTAAAAACTCACCTTCTTTTGCACCCTAGGACCCCAGAATGAGTGGGAAATCAGGGTGCTGGGGAGGGCTGAATGGGGGAAAACAGGTTCTGAAGGTCAAGTGTCAAAATCAAAATACTTCTTGTTGCTTCCACTGAACTTTTTTTACAATTAGTAGTAATAGTCGTGATAAGAGTAGGGATCCTTATGTTCTATGTAATTTACAAAGTATTTCTATACGTTAATCAGCAATAGTACCATTAATATCAATACTAATAATAACACTTACAGCTTCCTGTAAACCTGACACTGTTTTACACACTGTGTGGCGTTATTTATGCTAGTCTCTGGCAGTGGCATGTCCACAGCTTCTATGGAAGAAGTCAATGGCACAATCTATTTGGAAGGGGAGGGTGGGGGGCAGTTATACAGATGTATTTGCAAAGCACTTTACATGAGAAATGTATGTAACAAACTAGGCGGGTGGAGGCAGGCTGATTGAAATTCTGAGCACTCCAAAATACCACTGAGAACCTAAACTTGTCAAAGGCAGCATTCGAAACAGATTTACAGGATTCAGATCCCAGTTCTGTCTCTCATGGCTGTGTGACCTTGGACAAGTTACTTAACCTCCTTGTTTTCTGAGCTTGTAAAACACAGTTAGTAATAGAATCTACCTTGTAGATAATATTGAAGGTTTAATGATAATGTAAGTAAACCACTTAACGGTGTCTGACCCACAGCAAGTCAAAATGAGTTATAACAAGACATAAAATGACAGCTCAAACATTCCTAGTAAGTTGGGAGCTCGGATCCCATTTTACAGATAGAAAACAGAGGCTATGTTAGGCTAAGTAATAGCTCAAGGTCACAAAACCAGTAAGAGAAAATGCTAAGTGTATCAGACTACAGAACCTGACATTCCATTACACGGCCACCCTTCTCCGCTTGTCTGAGATGGCCCTGTTTGGGGATGTGTCAGGGATTGTGAGAGACAAGAATATCAATATTTTGGAGAGAAATTTCCCTTGGAGAATTGCATGTGACAATATTGCCTCCACAATGGGAAGTAACTACCTTAGTCTTCATGGAGAAAAAAAAATTTTTTTTTAAGTAGACCCAATACTTGAAAGAATCAGTGGACCAACATATCTGTTCCGCAATAAACACTAATGATGAGACGTGATCTTGTAACCGAAAAGAAATCATGACCTTGCTCAGCCTTCTGGGGCCCTATGGAATGAAATCACAGCACAGAGAAAAGAATTTTGAAAACGGCGGCGGTGCTTTACAAAGCTCTATGGATATTATTAAATGGCTGTCCCCACCTTCTTTTTATCAAACCGGGTAAAACCACTCACCCGTTTGGTCTCTCCAGCACCTCCTCCTCCCTGCCCCCACCTGCAGCTGTGCGCAGCCAGTAGACTTTTTCTTAAAGGCCTCCGAGGGTGCTCCTAGCTTAAGACATTCAGCCAAAATTTTTAAAGAGTGCGGCTTGGGGGGAAGTGTATCTCACCCTGAATTCATTTTAGCTCCGTCGTTGAAGCTCAGGTTCCTGGACCAGGGCACAAAAACAAAAGCGAAAAGGCAGTTTCTTAAAGATTGGAGAACAGCTAGTTTTGCAGGTGCTTCGGCATCGGGGGTAGTAAATGAGTGTAACATTCATACGGGGGGGAGGTCGTGGATGGGGGAGAAGAGGTTTGATTGCAGATGAAATATGCAGATTTTATATTATGAAATTCACAGCGAAAAAAATCTTCAGACAGGACACATCGGTCGGCATCCCGCGCGAGCCGCACGCGCGAGCGGGAGCGCCGCGCCGCGCCTCCGGAACGTAGAGTTTTAACAATCACAACCCCACATTCCGGGCGAGCGCTAACGGAGAAAGGGATGTGACCCGGGCCGAGGCGCCGCGCGAGCGCCCTGCAGCCAACGTGAGCGCCGCCAGCCGCGGGGGGCCCCCCGGCGCCGCCGGCCAGGCCCGGGGCGGGCGGGCGGGTGGGTGGAGGGGCTGGGGTCGGTGGCGGGAGCCTGCTGGCGTGCACGCCTTCCTTCTCTCCTCGGCTCTCGTGCGTCCTGGAAGCAGTGACCGCGGCGGCTGCACTCGCGGCCGTGCACGCCCAGCCGCCGCCAGCGGAACGGCCGGCCGACCTCTGCGGAGGGGAAGAAGCGCCTCGCGGCTGCCAGCTCCTCCCCCGGCCCTCCGGGGAAGCCGCGACTTCAGCAAGATTGGACCCGGGCGCCGAGTGGCACTGCACTCTCTAGCCTTCGTCCTGGGGAGCCTGGAGGGGAGAGGACGCAGGTCGTAGGGGGTTTTCCCCCCACCCCTCCACCCAGGGGAGAGGAAGAGACGCTCTTGCGAGCTTCCACGTACCAGCTTACACTCCGGGGAGGGGGCCAAGAGCCAACGGCCGCCAGCACCCGGCCATCCTCGCCCCCTCCCCCTCCCCGGGCCCGGAGCTTCCAGCCTGGGTCCGCGACACCAGGAAGAAGGCGCCAGAGCTCACCGCGCGACGAGACAGCCGCAGTAGGAGGAGGTGGGGGCGAGGAGCCGGGCTGCACTCGTCCGCCGCCCGGGCGGTGGAGCCCCCGGCGGCCAGGCACTGCGCCGGCGGTGGACATTCGCGCTCGCTCCAGCCCCTGGGGCAGAACTTTCTCGCCTCCCCATCCCCCGCTTCCTCCCCCCGCAGCCGGACTCCTGCCCCAGCCGGCCGGCCCTCCGGGAGGAGCAGGCGCCGTGGAGACAGCCCGGCCGGGGGAGGGTGCCTCCCTTCCCCAGGGCCGGCATCATGTCGGCGGCGCAGGTGTCCTCGTCTCGGAGACAGTCTTGCTACCTGTGCGACCTGCCCCGCATGCCCTGGGCCATGATCTGGGACTTCTCGGAACCCGTATGCCGCGGTTGCGTCAACTACGAGGGCGCCGATCGCATCGAGTTTGTGATTGAGACAGCGCGCCAGCTGAAACGGGCGCACGGCTGCTTCCAGGACGGCCGCTCCCCCGGGCCGCCGCCGCCCGTCGGGGTCAAGACGGTGGCCCTGTCGGCTAAGGAGGCGGCGGCGGCAGCGGCAGCGGCTGCGGCCGCCGCGCAGCAGCAACAACAGCAACAGCAGCAGCAGCAGCAGCTCAACCACGTCGATGGTTCCAGCAAGCCTGCGGTGCTGGCGGCCCCGTCCGGCCTGGAGCGCTACGGCCTGAGCGCGGCCGCTGCGGCCGCGGTGGAACAGCGCAGCCGCTTCGAGTACCCGCCACCGCCCGTGAGCCTGGGGAGCAGCAGCCACGCCGCGCGGCTGCCCAACGGCCTGGGGGGCCCCAACGGCTTCCCCAAGCCCACCCCGGAGGAGGGACCCCCGGAGCTGAACCGCCAGAGCCCCAACTCTTCTTCGGCAGCGGCATCGGTGGCGTCTCGGCGCGGGACGCACGTCGGGCTAGTGACAGGGCTGCCCAACCCGGGGGGTGGCGGAGGCCCCCAGCTCACCGTGCCCCCCAACCTGCTGCCGCAGACGCTGCTTAACGGCCCCGCCAGCGCTCCGGTGCTGCCTCCGCCGCCGCCTCACGCCCTGGGCAGCCGTGGACCCCCGACGCCTGCGCCCCCGGGAGCCCCCGGGGGGCCCGCTTGCCTCGGGGGTGCCCCCGGCGTTTCGGCCGCCTCGTCCTCCGCGGCGTCCTCGACCTCGTCGTCGGTGGCCGAAGTGGGCGTGGGTGCTGGCGGCAAGAGGCCCGGCTCGGTGTCGAGCACCGACCAGGAGCGCGAGCTGAAGGAGAAGCAACGGAACGCCGAGGCCCTGGCGGAGTTGAGCGAGAGCCTGCGCAACCGCGCGGAGGAGTGGGCGAACAAGCCCAAAATGGTCCGCGACACGCTGCTCACACTGGCCGGCTGCACGCCCTACGAGGTGCGCTTCAAGAAGGACCACTCGCTGCTGGGCCGCGTCTTCGCCTTCGACGCTGTCTCCAAGCCTGGCATGGACTACGAGTTGAAGCTGTTCATCGAGTACCCCACGGGCTCGGGAAACGTGTACTCCAGCGCCTCCGGGGTGGCAAAGCAGATGTACCAGGACTGTATGAAAGACTTCGGCCGGGGTCTCTCCTCCGGCTTCAAGTATTTGGAGTATGAGAAGAAGCACGGCTCCGGGGACTGGCGCCTCCTAGGAGACCTGCTACCCGAGGCCGTGCGCTTTTTTAAGGAGGGCGTGCCCGGCGCCGACATGCTGCCCCAGCCTTACCTGGACGCCAGCTGTCCCATGCTGCCCACGGCCCTGGTGAGTCTAAGCCGCGCCCCCAGCGCACCCCCGGGGACCGGGTACCCTGCCGCCCGCCACTCCTTCGGGCCGGGGCGCAGCCGCCAGCCTGCGCAAGAGGAAGGCGTCTCCAGAGCCCCCGGACTCCGCCGAGGGCGCGCTGAAGTTGGGCGAGGAGCAGCAGAGGCAGCAGTGGATGGCGAACCAGAGCGAGGCTCTCAAGCTCACCATGTCGGCCGGGGGCTTCGCGGCTCCGGGGCACGCGTCAGGGGGGCCGCCCCCGCCGCCCCCACCCCTGGGACCCCATTCCAACCGGACCACCCCGCCCGAGTCAGCCCCTCAGAACGGTCCGTCGCCCATGGCCGCCCTCATGTCGGTGGCAGACACTCTGGGCACGGCCCACTCACCCAAGGACGGCAGTTCGGTGCACTCCACCACGGCCTCCGCGCGGCGCAACAGCAGCAGCCCGGTGTCACCGGCCTCCGTACCCGGGCAGCGCCGCCTGACGTCGCGGAACGGGGACCTGAATTTACAGGTGGCGCCCCCGCCGCCTAGCACCCACCCGGGCATGGACCAAGTGCATCCCCAAAACATTCCGGATTCCCCTATGGCCAACAGCGGGCCCCTGTGCTGTACCATTTGCCACGAACGTTTGGAGGACACGCATTTCGTCCAGTGCCCCTCCGTCCCCAGCCACAAATTCTGCTTCCCTTGCTCTAGAGAGAGTATCAAGGCCCAGGGGGCTACCGGCGAGGTGTACTGCCCCAGCGGAGAGAAATGCCCCCTAGTTGGGTCGAATGTACCTTGGGCCTTCATGCAGGGCGAAATCGCGACGATCTTAGCTGGGGATGTTAAAGTGAAAAAGGAGAGAGACCCTTGAACCAGGAGATAACCACCCCTTTTGCCCCAGACCAGCTCTCCTATCCAGAGGGCCCCTTCCCCAACCCCATTGACTGCCCCCCCCATCCCTTCACGCCCAAGATGTAGAATTGTGAATATAACAAACTGCAAAAAGTTAGTCTTATGTATAGACATTATTTTCGTCGTATGTTTCTATATTTTGAAACAAAGGTATGTTAACTTCTTCATTTGAAGGATAAGCTGGTTTGTGTTAAGTATAATAATTGGTTGGGTCATTTGCATCATATTCGTTAGCATTTATTGATGGCAGAGTGTTTGCCTAGGTACAGAAGTAATAGCCCTTAGCAACGACTGCTGCTGGTGTGTATTTTTGTAAATGTTATGCACTCACTGAAAGGAAAGAAAAACACACACAAAAGAAAATGACTTTTTTTTTTTTTGCCAAGGCCAGTGTTGCTGCCTAAAAAAAATGATGCTATAAAATGGTGAGAGCTTCTTTCTGAACAGCCCCAAGTGTTGAAGTCTTCACTTTATTTTGTCCAGTTTTGTTCTGTTTGGTTTTTTTTTTCTGTTTCCTTTGCAAAAGGGTAAGGGGGGTGTTGGGGGGGGGGTGGGTGTTTTTTGTTGCAAGTTGGTGAGGGAAGATGTTTTTTGGTTTGTTTCTACTGACCTGAATGTGTTGGATCTTCACGTGTTGTTTTGTTTTTGCTTTATTGATGCACGGATGCTTTTGAACAGTAGAGCGAAATGCTAGACATGGAGAATCTGCTCTGTTTGTCCTTTATACATTTCTGTAGTTAACAGAACACTGTAATGTGCCTTGGAGCTTAGTAACTTGTAATAAATTCAATTGATATTAATTCTGCCCCGAGTCAGCAAGTGTGTTTTTCCAGGGCTAAGACCGAACAGCTGCACCAGCAGGGACAGCGCCTCACTACTTCCGACAGAGAGCACAGACGCGCGCCGGTGCCTTTGAAAGCCCTCAGTGGTGGCCTCTATAGAAGGCCCAGTGCTGGCTGACCCCTCCTCTCCTTCTGTACCAGGCTATTTACATTCACTTCTGGGGCGGGACAGTTGCTGACTAAGCGATTTCTGTTTGCTCTTAAGCATCTCTGCTTCCCCACCCCCGCCATGCACACCCCAGCTGCAAATGACTGTCAGGATTGCTTTTTTGGTCCCTTGCCCTGTGGCCCCGAGTATATGCTGATATCCAATGCAGCTGTGACTTAGGCAAGTGGGATGAGGGGAAGCAGAAAAAAAACTGGGGTGCTTTGCCTCCTAGATGTGGCAGAAATCACTGTTGTCGTACATTTAAAGCAAAAAGTGCCACGGAGCTGGGAGCCGGCAGGAGGGGTGTGGAAGTGGGAAACATTCATTGTACTCAGAGTTCTAGCAGCTTCCAGTTCCTGCATTGGAAGCAGTTTCACTTCATTCATGACACGTTTTTCTTCTTACCGCCCCACCCCCCTTTGATGATAATTTTTAAAGCAGAACACCTAGTTGGTTGCAGAGTCGAGGAGAGACGGGGAAAAAACCCAGACCCTGTTCCCGGGGCAGTGATGGCTTATGACAGCAAATAGAACCCATTCCCACTGGTTGAAATACGATTATTCATCTAATTAACTTTCTGGTGGCATCTGTGAGGTACAGAAGGGAGGGGATAGGACTGCAACATCTTTTAGGGACTCAGAGCCCCTTGAATGAGCCTAGATGGGAACTTAGGGAAGGCAAACAAACCTGGTTTGAACCTTGTACTTTCCTGGAGAGGCAAATGGAAGGAAAGTAGAAAATGAGATGGAAGAAGCAAAAAACCCCAGATCCTATCAGAAATCCACTCCTGGCCACACCCCGTTCCTGGTAGGGGTAAGCTGGGCCCAGATCTTTATCACCAGAGGAATAGTAAAGGCCAGAGGAATAGCAAATAAGGAAAGAGACTGGGCAAACCCCACCCCACTCAAATCAAAGGGTAGGGTGGTGGGTATAGGTACAGGTGAGTTTGGGGAAAAACAAATCACTGGTTCGCCCAGAACACCCATGTGAAGGTTGGGTTGGTGTTTTGACTTGCTGTTAATAACAGCCTTTCAGTTTCTGTTCCTGCTTTGCCACCACCATCCTTGAAGTAGTGGAAACCATGACTCTGTGTGTGTGTGTGTGTGTGTGTGTGTGTGTGAGTGTGTGTGTGTGTGTGTGAGGGTGTGGATAAATGGCAATTGATGGATCTGCAGCAGCCTCTTAATCCTGGTACCCGGGAGGTGCCTGTCTCACCTCTTTTAAGAATCTCCCCACATATAAATAGATGTGCATGTCAGCTTCCTGCAAATGTGTCCTTGCGTTTTCATCTGCTGCCAAGTGTTGTATTGGTGCTTATGAGTCATGAAACCTATTTTCATCCTCAGGGGTAATTAACTTGGGGGTGATAATGCATAGCAGACCGTAGGAAGAGTTAATTCTAAAACCTATCCTTGCCTGGCTACCAATCACACGTTTCACTTAAAGGTCTGGGTTGGCTTTTTCTCATAAGCTCATTAATAAAAACCAAGCATGTTTCGCCTGGAAGATCCTCTGAGGTGCTCCCCACCCCCACTCCCACTGTACACACACATAAAATGGGTAAACCTCAGCAGCCTAAGAATACAGAGATAGAGTGTCACTGGTGTGATTTAACCACCAGTGAATGAAGGCGCGGTGGGTGCAGCCACCGCCCTTGAGCTGCGCATGGCAACCTGGGCGTGTGGATGACGGGGTCCAGGTGTGAACCTTGTGAGTACTGTCCAGTGGTTCCAGCGGGACGTTGGCCCTGTTACCTGCCTCTGTGTGCACATCTGCTCCTGCTCACCTGCCACTGAACGCTTCATTGCTACGGTATTCCTTTCAGGAACTTGTAGGATTACAGGATCCTTGATTTAGTGCCCATAGGTAGACAAGGGGCCTGTCATTAAGAGCTGAGAACTGTAGTTTGCTCTTTCTTCTTGTGGCTGGGTGCATTATTAGCAGAAGAGGCAGAGCTGTAATAACGAAGCCTCCAGCACAGGCGGCCAGTTGGGTTTCACTAAGGAAACCTGCCTTGATGAGACCTGGGGGAAGGGAAGGAGGGAAGGGGTTTGGAGTGGAAGTGAATTATAATGGTGCAGTTAATTAAAGTTTACCATTGCCCAGGGCCATTTGTTAAATGGCGGCTGCCTCTTCACTCTTCTTTTTTTTTGAAACTGTGTGACCTTTCTCATTGCTCTGACCCATTCAGCTGCTAGTCGGGTTGCCTTAACCAGTCTTGTTTTCATCCCTCAGCTAGATTCCCCCTACCCTGACGCTGTCCACAGTTGCACACCCAGGAAGTAATTTCCTCTGTAGCACAAGAGGATTCTTGTGGGTTTCAGAGGTTCAGACGTAGGTCTCTGATGAGCTAGGCTTCCTTCATCTCCAGTTCACCCTGGATCTGCCCACCTCCTCCATTTCCTGCTTCTCATTCCCTTCCCGCCGCTCCAAGCCAAAGTGGCTAACACTTAAAAAAATCCATATTGCTTTTATTTATAGGCATTGTTTGTGCAGCGAATCTGAGCTGGATGTTTCTTTGAGTGGGTGCAGGGGTGGGGCAAGGAGGACTTAGTTCAACAGCTTTGAGAGAATAGGCTGATGGGGGTGAGTTTTTGACCTTGATCTCCACCAATGAGGACAACTCATCCTGTCAAGTCCGGCATTCACATCTAAACCCCTCAGCTCATGTAGGCGTGCACACCTATGCTGTTAAATGCAATTTCAGGGTGCATTTTCACATGCATTCAGCCCAGGCTATTGATGTAACAAGTACTGAAATTCATTTTTGTTTTCTCTTAATACTTTGTCAAATCAAGGAAATCAGAACAGGGAATGACCCTTACGGGCATCTAGTGCAACACTTTTTAAACCTTTCTGGGGTCAGAGAACCTTAGAAAAACTTGATGAAAATGATGGATCCTTCCTTCAAAAGCATGTGCCCCCACACATGGGCTAACATACATTTTCTCTCCTTTTTAATACAAATTTTATGTATTTATATTTAAATGGGTAATATGTTCCTTTGGCTCAAAATTCAAAAGATGCAAAGGGGAATACAGTACAACTGAAAGGTCTTCATTCTACAAGTGGCCCCTTGGCCACCTAGTTCTCTTCTGGGACGCAACCAACATTACCTGATTTTTAAAGGGGTTCATGCACATCTAAAATCCATCCACGGATCTTGAGGTTAGAACCTAGGTCTAGTCCGTCCACCTAGTAAAAATGAGGACCCTAAGGCACAGAGAGATGACAGAACCTGCCTAAAGTCACACAGTGGCAGAGCCTGGGCTAGATTTCTAGTAGGGAACAACTCCAATGGACTTTTAAAAATTAAGGACATTGGGCTAAAGCAGAGCTTTATATGAGAACAGGTGGTGATCAAATGGACAAACGGTGAGAGAGTACCTGGTGGGGTGGGGCTCAGTGTTTTTAGTAGCTCTTAGAGGACAGGGAACAAGCATTTGTCCCTTGGTCTCTTTTGCAGCCACAGCTTTTGGGGAAGGGTATATTGAGAGGAGTGTCTAGGCCTTTGTAAATATCAGGTGGGCCTTGATTAGTGGAGTCCTCTCTCAACCTCTGAGCCACGGGCCCACACACCACGTTTCCCTTTGCTGAATGGAAACTTTTGAAGGTTTAAAGATGGTCAGATAAGTAACCGTTTGGGTATAGAGATAAGAGGTAGGGAGACCTGAACTCCTGCCACCTTTCCTTCAACTTGTAGCTTCTCTGTTCCCTCCCTGTCGCCCCCCTCTGCCTGGCCACCTAGGAGACAAGTGGCCTGCCAGATGCTGTGTATGTGCACACTTCAGGCCAGCCTACGAGGAAGGTGGGATGATCCTCACTTTATAGACATGCCAACTGAGCTCAGAGACGTTAAATACCCAAGGCTATCCTTGGTATTCCATTCAAGCCCAGGGCAGCCTAGAGCCAGAACTCCTCTGTTGCTCCACGCAGGAGGCCTTTGACTTCTGACACCACAGGGCCCAGGAAACCCAGCCTCAGAGCTTGAGCCGGTCGCGCAGCCCTCTCCCCATCTCCCAGTCTCCACGGTCTCCAAGGCTAGTGAGTGAGGCTGTCCCCAGGAGGGGCTGTTGGGAAGCCCCCAGGAGAGGGCACTTTCTAGGCTCGCTGTGCGGGGGACACACTGCAGTGCTGTCCAAGTCATATTTCCAACGGAATTCTGGAGCAGGGCTGTTCTTCCGGAGTCTCCCTCCAGCTGCCTCCTAGCCCTAAATTTCAGTAAAGAATGATCCGAGACAGCTTACCTCCCCAGGGGCACCATACTGTGAACCCATAGCTGGTGGGTCCCCACTGCAGACTCTAGAGAAGCGTCGCAACCTCCCAACTGGCCTCCCATGGGTTCCAGTCTCCGCCCACTCCAGGCCAAGGACTCTGCAGTGGTCATTTCTTTTACTCGCCTTTTATATGTCATCTCCTTGCTTAGAAACCTCCCTTGGCTCTCCATTGCCTGCAGAATAAAGTCCAGTTTCTTTGGCACAGCAAGCAAAGCCCTCCACCATTCCTCCATCCCAAGGGTAGAGTATCATAATTTTTAAAAAGGTATTCCATATACATGGCAAAAAGAAAAAAAATCCAACAGCATGAACAGGTACTCAGTGAAAAGTCCATCAGCCTCCTTCCCTTCCAGGCCTTCAGTTCCCCCCCGCCGAGGGAAGCACTGTTGACAGTTATTTTGTGTGTATTTTCAACAGTATTAGACGCACAAAAAAGCTCAGATTTATAGTATATATCTCTTGGGAGTAGATCTTAGGCTAAGCCAAAGACAGAAAGGAAGGTCCAGGGCAAGGAAGTGGACTTGGGTCCGTGCCCCGGTCTGAGTCTGGGGACAGGGGGTATCCTCTCCTCCACAGTCAGGAATTAGCTATTAGGTTTTTTTTGGCTCCTGGGCAAGTGTCTGTGTGTGTGTGTGTGTGTGTCTGTGTCTGTGTGTATGTGTGTGCGCATGCCCTTGGTCCAACCGGTGCACTTAAACCTACATCACTATTGTGCCAGCCTTGGAGTCCCTATGCCAGCCTCACTGTGGCTTGGTAGGGGGGGTCTCTGGAAGGAATGTGGGTGTCGAGAAGAGGCAGTGGCCATGAAGACCAAGTGTCCCCTGCAGTGTCCAGCACTCTCCTCTACAGTCACTTTCCTCTCCCTCTGCCATGCCCCAGGGCAGCTTGGTGTAGCTGGCAGAGCGGCCTCCCTAGTGACAGACTGGCAAACTGTGGCTAAAATAAAACAGCGAGGGAGAAAGGGTATTGAGTGTAACCTTTGGACCCGACAGAGGGCTGGGCTTTGTTGTCTGCTATTTCTTTTACTACGGAGGCTTTGAGACGGCTTGTTATTCTCCTTCAACAGGAAAATACCCACGGTAGGTACTATTATTACTCCCATTTTACAGACACGGCAACCAGGTCACAGAGCAGTGAGTAACCTCCCCCTGCCTGCCCTCACTGCCCCTCTCACTTCTGAAGGTCGTTCACACGCTCCCCAGGCCCTGGCCCCCACACCTCCCTCTCTACCAGGGCACACCCTTCCAGGGAGGCCTGGGTTTTCCCTGCAAGGAGGAGCCAGCTTGTGAAATCCGGAACCATGGGCAGTGGTTCAGAAACCGCAGCTCCAGGCAGGAGGTCCGGGCTGCCTTGAGAACAGGTCTGGGTCGCTGAGGGTGCTGGGGGCCCATGCTGGCGGCCAGCACCCAGGGAGAGGCAGCTCTGGAATGCCGGGCCATGTGAACACAGAGGAATTAGCTCTGCGCCCCTGGGTCTCAGCCCAGACAGTCACGTGACCTCCTCCTACAAATCCGCAACCCGCACCACCCCCGCCCCCAGCCACCACCACGGTTTGCCTAGAGTGTAGGCAACTGATTCTTGACTTGGGAAGTTGCCAACATGTCCCTTCCAGTGGGGCAAGGGGACCCAGGGACTGGAGGGGGTGAGGGTGGGGAGCCTGCTGGAATTAGGATCATTTTAGGGGAGGAGGAGGAGGAGAGAACGCCCGGCTGGGAGCTTCCCAGGGAGCAGGGGCCCCAGAGCTGGAGCTGCCTTAAGTCCTCCCCCTTAGCCGGCGGGGTGGGGGGGGGGGTAAAATACCTGGCCAAGCCATCTGCCAGGAGGTGGCTTCTCAGGCTGCAGGCTGCTTCCAGCCCCAATGGGCCTCCATATTTCCTTGGTGACTAAGTAACACAGCTGGAGCTGGTGAAAGGCAGGGTGCCTCAATCCACTCCTACCTGTGCTTGGGGGCAGGAGGGGTCAGCAGGTGGCTGGGGCGGGGAGGGCCTCTGAGAGCCTGTGTCTCTTTTTCCTAATCCTGCATGGTCCAGGTCAAGCCCTTCTCCCTGGGAACCAGCTGAGTCAGAGCCTGTGGACACTCCTTATCCCTTCATCTCCCGTCCCACCTGCCAGTGGCATCTTCCCAGGGCCCTCTCTCCTCCTGACGCAGGCAAAGAGCCTGGAGCAGGGTTCCTGTTCCCTCCCCCCTCCCCAACCCCCGTCCCTGCCCCAGGCAGCAGAGGCCGAGTGAGGACACACAGCCAGGCCATTGCTTCCACTCGCCTCACCTTCGTCCTTCTCGCCCATCCTCTGCTTCTCCTTCAACACTTATCAAAAGTCCCTGCATCCCTGAAAACTTACATTCACCCAACACACCCCGATCCATCTACATTTGGGTTAAAATCCTGGCTCTGCTGTTAACTTTGGGTACATTGTTTGATCTCTGAGTCTCAGTGTCCTCCTTGCGGATGGGAACACCTCTCACCAGGTTGCTGGAGGAATTAACACAG
Organism: Okapia johnstoni; assembly: GCA_024291935.2. Lineage (NCBI taxonomy): Eukaryota > Metazoa > Chordata > Mammalia > Artiodactyla > Giraffidae > Okapia > Okapia johnstoni. The sequence goes on from CM044307.1 coordinate 13,474,742, forward strand.
TGTGTGTCAGTTTGTTGGCGCGCTGTGCAGGTTGGCAGTTGTCATTACCCTTAGTTGTGCTCCGCTTGGCACCGCGCATCAATGACAACACTTACCCCCCGCCCCCCCAATACACACTCTCAGTGCAGGGAGAGGATGGCTAAGTGTAATGACCACAGGGCCCCAGAAGCACAGATCTGGATCACTGGGAAAGATCCCTTCCAGAAAGTGGGGCCTGTGAAGGAAGGAGAGACGGGGAAGAAAGGGGTTAGGGGGCAGGAGAGTAAGTTTCTGCTGGAGAAGGATGAAGCATTAGCTTGGTTTGGCTGGAATGTGGGGAGAAGTGAGGGAGGACCAGTAGGCAAGACCTCCTGAGCAAAGCTGAGGGGCTTGGGATTAATCCTGCAGGGCACTAAAGGAGGTGTGAGCAGAGGGACACTGTCTGATGTGCCATTTGGAAAGATCTTTCTGGCAGCAGCATGAGGACTAGACAATCTCAAAGGAGAAGCAAGCTTGAGAAGCCAGCTGGGAGGCATCTGCAGTGATCCAGGCAAGAGGTGATGAAGCCAATTCGGGAGGGGCTGTGTGGGGGAGGGACTTGGGGGAGGGGTTGGGGTGTCTGAGAGCTGTTAGGAGGAGAGATGACAGGTGCGTGAGGGCGAGGAGGAGGAAGGAAGGAGGTAGGCTCATCCTTAGCTCAGGTGCCCAGGAAATGCAGCAAGTGTAGGGGAAGCGGTCTGGTCCATTCGGGACACTGGCCTGAGGTGCCATGGGCCAGCAGGTAGTAGGTAAACAGGTGGACCTGTGGACATAGGCTCTGCAGACAGGTCTGGGCAGGAACTGAAAGGTGCTGTCTGCCTTGTGGGTGGTAGTCAGAGGTGTGAGTTTAGGTGAGGTCCCTGAGCAGAAAAATGAGAAGACAATGGAATGCTGGGAGCACTCACGTTGCAGGGTTGGAGGAGGAGGACCTGGGAGGAGAAGGGCAGCAGGAGAAAAGGGAGGACAATCATAGGAAGTCGAGTCCTGCCTGCCAAAGCAGATGCCGTGGGATGGGGTCTCAGGCGCAGGGCTGAGATGGAGGAAGGTAAGGCCCAAACGATGTCTGTTGAACTTGGCAGCACGGAGGTCCCTGGAGACCCTGGCCAGAGAGGTTTGTAATGAGCTAGGACACAGTGTACTTGGGGCAGGGGGGATGGCAGAAGGCCCAGCTGGTCGCAGGGTCCTCGCTCTGAAGGGAAGGAGGGAACCTGGCAGCCAAGGGGCAGGGGGCAGGAGTCTCTCTGATGCAAGTTGAGAGAGACTAAGCATGTTTACAGGGAAAGAGCTAGAAGGAGAGGTTGAATATACAAGAAGGGGGATGGATATGAATGAGTGACAGGCTGGAAGAGGGGAGGAGGAGACAGCAGGAGAGGCTACTGAAAAGTCGGATTAATAGTGACTGCCATGTACGTGCTTACTGTGTGCCGGGCACCATAATGGGCCCTTTCCCAGGTCAGACAGGGCACCTTGTAGGCAGGTAAAACAGTAGCTTGTACTGGAGTCAGAGCCCCCGTTGGAACCAGACCCCAGTATCTTTGCTCTACTCAGTCACCGTGGAACCTCCTGCATGTTCCTCCTGAGACAGACTGGGACCCGGGACCCTTTGCTGCAGAGCTGCAATACCTGGACCTGGACACAGCTCTCCTTGAGCAACAAAATACAAAGAAACTAATATGAGATTAAAAATAACTGCATGCATGTGCAGTTGGGGCAGATTCTGGACTCAAAAGGTACAGACACCATAAAGCCCAGCTGCCACTTTTGAAGAGCTTGGAGCAAAAGCAGGAAGTCAGGAGCAAAAGTAGGATACTGACCATGCCCCCTGCACACAGCAACCTAAGGGGTGGGCAACCCACCTAAGCCACCTGTCTGGCTGAGCCCCTGGACAACCCCTACCCTCATCCCATATAAGGAACCAACTTGCCCCCCCTTGGGGAACGAGCAAGCAAGGGAACCTATTGTTTGTTCTTGCTCCCCCTGCTGTAGCAGGAGCAACCAATAAAGCCTTGCCTGAACTTCTTGTCTGGCCTCTAGTTAATTTCTATTGATTGGGGAAAGCCAGGGAACCCTGGCTGGTAACACTCTCGGAGCCTTCCTCTCTTCCCAGGCCAAAGGGGCGTGTGATGCCCACCTGCCAAGCTGTGTGGAGGATGAGGTCCCATGTGTGAGTGGACATGCCCAGAGCAATGCCAGGCACCCAGGTGATGCTTGTTATACAGAAGCTACCTCCATCACTTCTATGAATGTTGGATCAGGGGCCAGGCACCGTTCTAGAATGAAACTGTTCACCCCTGGAGCCTCAAGGAAGGGCCTAGATGGTTATTAACTGTTCAGCAGATGAGGAAAGAGGGTGTCTCCAGCAAGGATTAAGAACTAAATGAAGGAGGAGGTGCTAGGATGCATTAGTCAGAAGAAGAAAGTAGAGCCTTTGCTCTGTAACCCGGGCTCTCAGATAGCTGCACCCCAGCTGAGACGGCACGCTATGGGCTGAGTTCACCAGAGCCCTAGTTACACATGGATGTGACTTGGAAGATGAGGGCATAGGGTCCTGAACACCCGAGGACCGCCCGTTGGGGCAACCAGGCCAGTGGACAGTTTACTTCCCAAGGTCTGTCCTCTTGGGGCCCTTGAAATCCCACTTGGGATTTCCCGGTAAAGGGAGAGTTTGTTTTGGGGATAGTGTGGGTTCTGGGCAGGACAGGTTTCATAAGCATGGACCTGGGCAGTCACACCGGGCACCATGTTTGAAAGGGATAGTTTAATGCTTTGACCGTCTTGAAATTCTTCATAATTTTGAACGAGAACCCTGCATTTTCTTTTTGGCTTGAGCCCTGCAAATTACATAGCCTGTCACATTTCTAAGGCCGAGGGTGATTGAATGTCCCCTAGCCCATAAGGGACTTGGCGGGGCCCACTCTGTCCCCTGGCCCTGGACGTGATGAGCTCAGAGAAGGATGAGGGAGGCAGTGTGGGGCTCTGCCCTTCCAGAGGCCTGGAGCAGGCATGAGTCCTGTGGTATTGAGTGGAGCAGGCTGGACAAGAGTCAGACAACTGGGCTTGTGTCCTCACTAGGCAGCTGTGTGCTCTTTGGCGGGCTCTGGACATCTCTGAGCCTGTTTCCCCATCCGCAGACTGGGGACAGAGTGACCACATGACAGGCGCTCTGAGGGTTTAATGAGGGAACGGGCAGAGAGTGCCTGGTTCGTAGTAGGTGCTCAGCGGATGTTTGCTGGCGGGTGCTTGCTTGGGCCCAGAAGGCTGTTGCTTTGTGAATACTATGCTCCTATTCCAGGAGACAATGGGAGAAAAGGCACCAAGTCCCTTCTCTACCCTGGAGGGGACACGGGGGGCTGAGTGCCATCCTGGGAACTGTCTTCCAAGAAATGAGCTGCCAACTCCCCCTCCAGAGGGTCCACCGTCCTTGGCCACTTGACTGCCAAAATGAGCAGTTCTTCAGTCACTGAGTTGAGCCCTTCTCTTTGAGACCCATGGACTGTAGCCGGCCAGGCTCCTCTGTCCATGGAATTCTCCAGGCAAGAATAATACTAGAATGGGTTGCTGTTTCCTTCTTCAGGGGATCTTCCCGGACCAGGGATCGAACCTGCATCTCCTGCACTGGCAAGCAGATTCTTTACTACTGAGCCATCAGGGAATCCAGGAGAACAAGAGCAAGCCCTGGCCCAGGAGTGTCGATTCCAGACTCGTCCTGGGGCCCTGAGCATTCCTACCCCTCACTCCCACAGCCGTCTCACATCTTAGTTTCCCCAGATCCTCTCCCACTAGAGCAGTTCTTCCTGTGACAGTGCAGGGCCCTTCTCTCTGGAAGGCCTCCCCCTCCAGGGGATAGAGCTGTGAGCTGAGATCTGCTCCTCCTCCTCTACACCCGCTTGTTCCCTCCCCCACCCTCTTCCTGATCCTTGATTTACTCTGAGCTGGATTAAGACTTCCAGCCTCCCTCAGAGCTGAGAGGTTAGGGTGCACCTCCCCGCACCCACTCACAAATAAATTCAAAATAAAAACCACCCTAAACCTGAAAATCAGTGTGACAAAGTCTAACCAAGCTCTGATGTTTTTTTTTTTTTTTTTTTTTCCGGGACGACTACTGCCTTGCTATTTTTGAAATACTAAGAATTAGCTTAAAAAAAAAAAAAGGCCAAACAAACCCAAACACTTTGTTGATGACCTTTTGCTGCCAGTGCCCTAAGCACATGCTTAATCTGCCTGTTAGGTAACCTGGCCTCGCCTGCCCTTGCCCCTGTGCCAGAGCGGCACAGAGGCCTGGCCTGCAATACAGGGCATTGGGCCACTCTGCCCGGAGCCTTCCCCCAGGGAGAGGGAAGCCCTGGGCCAATCAGCCCTTCCTGGAGAGGTGATGTCAGGAAAGCCCAGAAGGTTCCACTCCACCCCTGCCATGGGCTCACCCTGTCCTCCCAACTGGAGCAGCCAGGGCCAGCCCCGGGCCCCCATCCAGTCCTCCAGCTGGCCAGGGACGGCCAGGCTGCGTTAGTGGCCAGGCCTCCTCCCCCGCGCTCCACACCTGTGGGCAGGTCTCCCTCCCCCAGCGCCTCCCCTTCCTGCTGTGGGAGAGGGAACTCCTGCAGACAGGCTTTTCCAGATCCTGCTTATAAACCCCCGTTTAAAAATAAACTCTGCGTGTCCGAGCAGGAGAGGGTAGGAAGGTGAGGTGGTGGGAGAAGGCAGGCAGAAGGCCGCAGATCAGCAGGAAGACCAAGCCTCCTTAGCTGATATCCAGCCTCCTAGAAAATTTCAAGTAGGAGGACCTTTCGGAGCACTTCATTTTGCAGAGATAATACAGGCCCAGAAAGGGGGCAGGTCATTTCCCTAACTGTCAGGGGAACAGAGCCCTCTGGGCCTAGCCCTAGCTCCTCCCTTTGCTCTGAGTGAGGCGTGAGGCACTTCTCGATGGCTCAGCAAGTCAAGAATACGCCTGCAATGCAGGAGAAGCCGGCTCTATCCCTGGGTTGGGAAGATCTCCTCGAGGAGGAAATGGTAGCCCACTCCAGTATTCTTGCCTAGAAAATCCCATGGACAGAGGAGTCCCTGAGTTCGCAAAGAATCGGACCCACTGAGCACACACGCACGAGTCATGAGGACTGCCCCCCGCCTCCTGGGCACGCCTCCCCTGAACACCCCCTGATAAAGCCAGAAAGCATCCCCACCCACACACCCGGCATGCCCACTGCTGCCCACTGTCCGGCTCAGCTCTTTTCCTCCCCCTCCACCCCACACAGCACCTATCCAGCTTGTCCCCCGTTTACCTCCTCAAGGGAAAGGACATTTATTACTGTGTCTGGCCCTTCTACTGTGTCTGGTGCATATGAAGCCATGTATCCCCTCTTGATGATAAACCAAAGCTGGAGGTCAGATGTTTTCTGGAGGACATTTTACATTCCAGGGAAGAGAAGGAAAGGGTTGGTGAATTCTGAGCAGTTTACCCGTGCAAGGCATTTCCCTTACGTGTGACTTCCAAGCAAGGCTTAGGGCAGCGCTGCAAAGGATAATCCATCTGAGAGGTGAGCCCTGGAGCCAGAGAGCTTTAACGCACTGGCTTAAGCTCACGGAGGAGCAGTGCTCAGTTGAAACCCGTCTCCCACCCACTCCCTTGCCTCCGCAGCACCTCAGCCTCCTAGCCTGGCTCTAAGGATGTGGTCTGCCTGCAGCAAGCACACTCTGGGCATGATCTGGCTACACTCACAACACCCACCAGAGAGCTACTGATGCCCCCTCTTTTTACAGTGGAGGAAACGGAGACACTGTGAAGTTAAGGGACTGCGATCCCCCAGTAGACAGAGGAGCTAGAACTTGAGGTTAGGGACACTTGGCTTCTTGCAGGCCTGTGCTCTTACTCAAACACAATCTGAGCCCTTCCCAATACTTTCAGCCCTTCATCACCTTGGCCTGGGGGGTGTGGGTTTCAGGCTAGCCTCCTGGAATCTCCTCCTGGCTGTGGGTTCTCATTCTGTAGCCATTCTGGTTAAAGGCTCAGGGAAGGAAGGGGCTGAGAGTAGAGTTTGAGATTTGTGCCTCGCCCTTTTTTTTAGAGCTTTAGCTTTGTCCCTGCTGCTCTGGGGTATGAAGTTTGTTTGTCTCCTTCTTCAGGAGGGGCTCCCCCCCAGAAATGCCCCTGAAATACACAAATGTGGATTCTTGGAAAGAGTTCCTTCAGGCTCTGGGATTAGACCGAGGGGCAAGTGTTTCTTCTGTACCAGTGTTCTCACTCTGAGCCTTGAATTTCTTTTCTGTTAAGTAGAGAGAATAGTGCTTGCTTCAAAGAATGATAATGGGGGTCAAATGAGACGATAGATTATTGTAAATGGTGAAGTCATCTGTGGTCAGTTTTGATGCATTGACGCTCTTACCTTCCTAAAGGAAGAAGTCAGTTTGAGGGGTAGTGAAAGTGGTTGGGGGAGTGACAAGCTGGGCAGACAGGCTGTTGATAAAGTGAATTTTGTCCCAGAGCCCTGAGATCTCTGAGCTACAGGGGAGAGGCTGCAGATGGTTCAAGATTTGCTTTGCCTGTGCCCTATCCCCCGGGGCCCTGGGGGATCAAGAAACTGGCTTTGCCTGGGCTGCCTTAGGAAGCTGCATTTGCTTACACGGCCCAGCCTGGAATGTACCCTTCACCCTTCCAGAGCACAGGGCCCCCATGCTCACTGTCAGACAAGAGCAGTGACATTCTCCCAGCTGATTCCACCCCAGGCTCCCCCAAACGGGAGGGGCTTCTGGCCTGTCTGGAAGGTTGGTGGGCTGCAATTGACAGGAGTTCTTGTTCCCAATCTGCCCAGGTGGCTGTGTGGAGTTTGGAGGCTGGGGGAAGACATGAGGAACCCTCACCTAAATGGAACCAGGCGTCCAAGGCACCAGGAGGAGAGAGCTGCTGCAGGTGAATGTGGTCTCACTGGCTTATGTAACCATTGCCCTTGGCCCTCACGGAACATACACAAACAATAACTTGGAATAGATATCGATCTGGTTGAGGCAGGTCGTCAAAACCTGGAACTGACCCTGCCAAACAGGAACATCCTGCCCTCTCAGCTGAGCAGAAGCCTGGCTTATGGGGAGAGGAATGAGTGATGTAATCAGGCTCTTGGAGCCAGGAAGCATGGATTGTCCTTGCTGTGTTGGGTCATCTGCTCAATTATCACTTATTCAGCATTTAAAATGTGGTCATAGTCTATAGCCATACCACCCTGAATACGTCTGATCTTGTCTGATCTTAGAAGCTAGGCAGGGTCAGGCCTGGTTAATACTTGGATGGGAGAATGTGGTCATAAATAAGCAAAGTCCATGTTGATAGGCTTACAGTGTCTCGGGGAAGAGTTCCAGAAACATACAATTTGGTAACAGAGGGGCAACCGCTTTAGCTTGGGCAATTTGGCTTGGGTTTTGATAAGCAGATAGGAGTTCACTGAGCAGGGAAGGGAAAAATCCCGGGTTTTACTGGCTGAAGATGAAAAAACAGCCCTGTGCAGAATACATGAGTGCTGGGAGGTACACCAAGGTGGCAGGAAAGTGTGATTCAGGAATGAGGCTGTTCTGGGTCTGATGGTAGATCTTCCTGATACTGCAATTTTGGCCTCTGCCCCACTGGTCAGGCCTCCAGCCCTTCTCTGGGCTCTGCTGGAAGCAAACTTGGCCCAAAGCAAATTTCTCTCTCTGAGTGGGCCAACCAGTGCCTTGATACAGCAGCACAGAGGTCAAGGGAGGACTTTTATTGGTGTCCTGGAGGGTAAAAATACACCGATGGGAGGCCTTCCCCATCTCCCTACCCCCTGCCCTCTTCCCCACCTGCCCTGGCCGCAGCCAGCAGGCAACTTCATCTCTTAACCTGTTCTTGCTTGGTCTTGAAATAGCTTGGCTGAGTCCTTGACATGCCATTTTCCAGACCTCTCACTTGACTCAGTGATTCAAGACGAAGACTACTACATGGCCATTTCCAGTTATTCTTTAGGTCCTGACATTGCACACACAGCCTCATTAGCCTGCAGCCCCATAAGGACTCAAAGGTAAGTCCTCTTGAATGGCAAAGCCCACAATCCCAAACCAGCTACGTGCCCACAGGTGGTCACTCCCTTGAACATGGCAGCATCCATGCTCACCATTTTCAGTACCAGGTGGATCAACTGCAGGGCAGAACTCAGGGAGCAGGCATACCTGAGCTGTTTGTGAACATGGCCCCCTCATCACTTAAACATCAGGGAATGCAAACCATGCATGGACTTAGTCTCAGCTAAATTAATTTGCATCTGTCTTTGGATGAGTCACAAGCGTGTCTGATTATCACATAGCATCTCTTTTCAAGTTAGAGTTTCCCCATGTGGCAAGTGAGAACGGTGCTTCGTCACCTATTTTATCGAAGCAAAAATCAAGACATTAAAGACGGATTTGCTCACAGTTCCTTTATTTAGCAGACACCTATGGAGCACCTACTCTCAGCCATTGTCTCTGCAAACACAGAGCATTCAGGAGGAAGCAATACAGAGGGCCTGTCTTCAGGAAGCTTGCATTCTGGTGAGGCAGACCAACAGCAAATAAATACTTCAAAATATGTCAGTATATATCATATACTATTTAGGTGGATAAGGTGTGGGGGGGAGAGTGGTTGACAGGATGGGGAGACTGTTGTTGTTTTATACAGATGGTTCTGGAAGGTGACATCCGAGAAGAGATCTGATATATAAATGAGGCTCGGGTGTTCCATGCCGTGTGTCAGCGTCATAACCACACCTGCACTGCCCTCATTCTTCTGTCTTCCTGCTGCTGGCTCCCTTCAGCCAGGCAGGGACTCTTTGAAAAAAGGGATGACAGCTACTCATCTTTGGGTCTTCAGCTCCGAATATGGCCCAAGGGCTGTTTGCATGTTTCCACCTTCCCCTCCCAGAAGGGCTCGTGTAATACTCCAGGCTCCGTCCAGGAACAGTGCCTGGAATAGAGAATGTTTCTGGCTGACTGCGCTGCAGATAGAATGCACGATTAGAAGCCCGCAGTGGGTGGGGCGAGGTATGGGCCTAGGGGACAGAAGCACAGGCTAGGAGGGAGGCAGGAGTGATCTCTAATTTCACTTCCTGGCAGTTGATCCAGTGGTTTCATGTTGGTCTTCTACAGAAAACCAATTGCAAACATCTGGGGACGACAGAGGATGAGACGGTTGGATGGCATCACCGATTCAATGGACATGAGTAAACTCCGGGAGTTGGTGATGGACAGGGAGGCCTGACGTGCTGCAGTCTATGGGGTTGCTAAGAGTTGGACACGACTGAGCGACTGAACTGAACTGAACTGAATATTGTGCTAGTTACTGTTCTAAGCACTTTATATACATTAATGCATTTAATCCTCATAAAAGCCCTGTGGGGCAGATGCTGTTTTATAGGTCAAGGTTCTAAAGCACAGAGAGGTTAAGTGATTCAGCTCAGGTCACACAGCTAATAATTGGCAGAGCCAGAATGTAAACCCGACGTTCTTATCCTTACCCCATTGTTTCACACCCCATATCCTTACCTTAGAGACTGGTTTCCTAGATCTTTAACTGAGATGTTTGTGCCCTCAGTCTCTGGGATGAGGTTTTTGAGACTCAGCTTCCACAAAAGTAATAGTTAAGCAAAGGTTTCAGAAAAAAAAAAATTAAGTGTTTAATTACAAGTAATTTAAGACATTTTTATACTGTAATGATGACAGATATAAAACCCAAAGCCAAGTGAATTTTTAAGATAAAAAAGGAGAGAGCTTTCCAGGAAATGCCTGGAAGGGGAGTTGATGGGGAGTTGCAGGGTTTCTGTCCCCAGACCCTTCTCTTGGCTCCTAGCCAGGGTGAACTGCTCTTGTCTGTGACACCCCCCCATCCTAGCACAAGACGTACACGACTGCACACACACACACACACACACACACACACACACACACACACACACACACACAGGGTATCCCCAACTACTGTGACTGTCTGGATAGAAGGGATCGCAGGCCATGGCAGGTGGAGTTGCCGTGTCCCTTTCTGATTCTTCTTCTGTGGGCCAAGGCAGCTGAGCCAAGGCGACCCGACAGGGAGGCGGTGGGGCCTTGGCTCTCCGTGGGAGCTTGCACAAGGCTCAGACTTTCCGACCTGTGCCCATGGGGTGGTGTGAAGCTGATCTTCCGAAAAACCACCGAGACCGTCACCCAGGAGGGAGCAGGTGGGAATCTCCCGGTCCTCTGCACCTGGGCCGGAGTCCAGTTCACAGGGCCCAGGCCTTGATGTTCCCTCCCGCAGGCTGAGAGGCATGTTCCGTGGCCCACATTCTCGGCGTGTCTGTGTGTGTCAAAGCCCAGGGGCGCGGGTGCTCACTGCCATGGGCCTCTGGGGAGAGACAGGGCCCACAGGAGTTTTAAAGGCCGAGCGACATGGATGAAAGCTGCCACTTCCACCCACGATGGATGACAAGGAGCTGAGGTGCCTCACAGAGGAGGACAGGCCCGGGAATTAATGTGCTAGTCTTCATTGACAAAGCAAAAAAAAGCAAACACGCTCGCTCTCCAAGGGGGTGAGTCATGCAGGGAGACAGCAGCGGTGGAAGGAAAAGGCCAAGGATGCGTGAGTGTCTGGGGTGGGGGGGAAGGAAGGACTGGGGCAGGGAGAGCTGAGAGAGAGAGAGAGAGAGAGAGAGAGAGAGAGAAGGAACAGGATGGTCTGTGAGGAAATGCGTGAGTGAGAGAGAAAGAAATGGGAGGGAGCGGGTGTGTGCGAGAGGGGTGAGGAGAGATGTGCTGTGACTGACAGGAGGCAGGCAGGCAGGGGTGAGGGGCGACGGGCCTCCCTCACACCGCCTTCGGCCACAGGGGCTTCTGGAAAGCACTGCCGTTGGGAATGAGTGAGGGACGTGCAGGGAGAGGTGAGATTTCATTACCTTTCCCTTTGTGTGATATTTTCATGTTAGAAATCTAAGACTGGAGCTATAAATAATCCAGTCACAGCTGCAGCATCCTGGAGATTTATGGTGCATGCCAATGCCAGCCAGCTTTGGGCTGAGGCGGGGGCGGGTTGGAGGGGGGTTGGCTTCACTGAAGCCAAGATGAAAGGCTGGTTCTCCGGCGCTCAGCGGCCCTCCTCACCCGGTCCTGCCCCCCCACACCTAGCCAAGCCCTCCCTCCTGACCCACCGGAGCCCTCCAGGGAGAGAGAAGCTCATGAAGGCTTAGCCCCTCTCGTCTGTCCTGGGCAGTCTGGAGCCAGGCAGGAGCCCCGAATGGGCAGCTTGGGAAGGTTGGGGAGACAGTGGGGGGTGGGAGGACAGGGTGGACAGAGGTGCGTGCCTTGCCCTGGGCTTCCACTGTGTCGGCTGCCTCAGACAAGGGCCAGGCCGGTGGTCCCCGGTGGGGTCGACAGGTGGCCCAGACACAGACGGGCTCGGGACTGGTGGGGTCCGATGGTCCCCAATCCTTGTTCTCCTCTACGAACCGGGGCCTTGTTCTCTGCGTCTCAGCAAAGACTGCCCAGCTGTGCTCCATGCAGGACTCCGTGGGGACTGGGGAGTCTCTATATCCTGGGAGTGGGGGGGCTTTCCTGTTGACCTGAACTTGGGGGCTGCTAGGTGGGACGGTGACACCCGGGCAGAGGCTGCCAGTGTGTCTCAGGCCGTGAGAGGGCAGGGCAGGTCTCCCCAGACCAGCTCCGAGGCTCTGCCTCCAGCCCGGTCGTGAAGGCGGATGGAGGAGGTGAGGGGAGACATTTGGGAGGCCAGCCACAGACTCGTCCTCAGGGCCCGTGGGGCTGGAGGAGGAGCAGGAAGGTAGGGGTCTCGGGGAAGGAGGAGCTGACTCAAGGCACCCCTGCGATGGGCCAGTGCCTCCCTGCAGTTTCCCACCAGAGCGCTTAACCTACTATATCCACCACAAGCCTGAGGGGAGCCTTTCTGAGGGCAGGGAACACACATGCCTGCTCTGACGGCAGCCTGGTGACAGCATGGGCCCTGGCGCGGGATATCAATCCTGCTGACCGGTGAGAACCAGTGATGGTGTGTGCACAGGCCCCATGGACCAGAGCCCCGGGAAGGGGTGTGCAGAGAGAGAGGCCAGAGCCCTCTGGGTCTCCAGACACCACCTCGTCCCTCTGACCAGTCCTCAGGCGGCCGTGTCCAGCCCTCCTGCCGGCTCTGTGGCCCAGTTACCTCAGGCACCAACCTGTCACTTCGGAGGTTTCCCCTTTGCTTTTCTTCTAATTCCCTGAGCAAATATTGAACATCTAGAGAGACACCCAAATCTTGGGTGGGGCTGGGGGTGGTCACACAGCTGGCTACTTCTTAAGGGCAGTTCAGTCAAGATAAACTCACCTCAGCTGCAGGCTTCTGGAAGAGGGAGGCTCCTGAGAGGTGAGCGGGCAGGGAAGGGGCTTTCCCTCCAAGGATGAGGCTTCCTCCCAGGAGGAGGTGTTTGTTGCAGGACTGTTGACTTCAGGGCAGCCACACGAGGTTGTGACAGGGTCTTGGCTTGGGGCCAGGGCAGTCTGTCCTACTTCAGCCTCCAAAAGTGAACCATGTCTGGGAATGGGATACACACAGGAGGATTCACTTTCCTGGGGTGTCCCGGAGGCAACTCAGCTGAAAACACGGATGACCTCAGAGCAAGCTTGCCTAACATTACAAATGGCAGAGCCATGATGTTCAGAAGGGGGACTGGGAGCTTCTGAGGGCCTCCCTGATGTGTGGCTTAGATGCCTCCTCCTCTGATCATTCCTGGTGCTCCTGTCAAAGGACCACTCACCACTACATGCATCATCACTCTGTCCTCTCAGGGTTCTTACTGAGAGCCCCTGAAATGGACTCTGACACTTTTAAGCACAGGAAAGATTTGTTGGAAGGATCTAGGGATGCTCGCAACATCAGCAGGAAGGCTGGAGGTCCAGCTCGGAAAGAGGCGGGAGGAGCAAGATCTAAGTGATGCTAGGTAGTGAGCATAGACATTACTTTACCAACAAAGGTCCGTCAAGTCAAAGCTATATGTTTTTCCAGTAGTCATGTATGGATGTGAGAGTTGTATTACAAAGAAAACTGAGCACTGAAGAATAGATGCTTTTGAACCATGATGTTGGAGAAGACTCTTGAGAGTCCCTTGGACTGCAAGGAAATCCAACCAGTCCATCCTAAAGGAAATCAGTCATGAATATTCATTGGAAGGACTGATGCTGAAGCTGAAGCTCCATTATTTTGGCCACCTGAAGTGAAGAACCAACTCATTGGAAAAGACCCTGATGCTGGGAAAGATTGAAGGTGGGAGGAGAAGGGGATAACAGAGGATGAGATGGTTGGATGGCATCACTGATGCGATGGACATGAGTTTGAGTAGGCTCCAGGAGTTGATGATGGACAGGGAGGCCTGGCATGCTGCAGTCCATGGGGTCACAAAGAGTTGGACATGACTGAGCGACTGAACTGAACTGAGGTAGTGAGCATTGTTGCCAAGGTCACACCGCAGGGCGCTCTGCTTAGCATACCTTTGCTGGCACCACCCCTCTGCCAGTCATGGTGTGATGATGGCTGATTTTATGTGCCAACCTCCCTGGGTCACAGGATACCCTGATATTTGGTCAGACATCATTCTGGGTGTTTCTGGATAAGATTAGCACTTGAATCTCTAGACTGAATAAAGCAGGTTGTCCTTCCTAATGTGGGTGGTCTTCACTCAATCAGGTGAGGGCCCAAATAGAACAAAAAGGTGGAGGAAGGAAGAATGGGCTCTCTCTGCCTGACTACTTGAGCAGAGACCTCAGTCTTCTCCTGACCTTGGAATGGGACTTACACTATCAGTTCATAAGCACGACTCAGGAAGGAAAATTCCCGTCCTTGGCACCTAAATAGGAAAGGGAACATTCTGGAAGGCTTTGTCAGTTTGCTCATCTAGAGCTCCATTCTTCTATCCTTCCCTGCTGACTTTGAAACACAGGAGGCTGACCCGTGTGGGCCACATCAGCTGAACTCTCATGCCTTCTGGCTTCTGGTTGGGTCTGTCCAATGGGAGTCTCCACTGGAGAAGTCTGGAGGGTGCGAGGAGAGAGCTTGGGGCATTTGTTCCCCTTGCTACTTTCCTTTGGAGGTATGGCTCTCTCCAGCTTCCAGTCATCTCCCTCCTGTCCATCAGGGTCTTTACCATTCTTTTTGGTTTCCTGTGGCACTGCCCACCCTTGGCAAACAGTCCCTTATTGAAAGACTCCCCTGTTGCCCTGTTTGCTAGTAACACTGCTTTTCCAGCTGGAACCTCAAATGATACAGGAAGTTGGGAGACTGGGAGGCAATAGAGCCCCAACAAATGCTCACAACATGGTGGTACCGATGCCCAGGGGGGCAGGCAGCCTGGTAAGGTGGCAAGAGCATGGACTTGGAAGACAGACCTCCTGGAGTCTGAATTTTCACACCAACTCTCACTATCTTGTGAACTTGGTCAAGTTCCTTAGCCAGGCTGACCCTTTGTTCTTTACCTGGGAAATAAAAGTTAAAGTTGATCTGTATCCCCTGGATTTGTCATGAGAACCGAACAAGAGATATATTAAGCACTTAACCCACTCAGTACTCTTGCCTGGAAAATCCCATGGATAGAGGAGCCTGGTAGGCTGCAGTCCATGGGGTCGCTAAGAGTCGGACACGACTGAGCGGCTTCACTTCACTTTGGCATGCAGGGGACTGGTGATGGCCCAAGGGGTCCACTTTGTGTGCCCGCTCCAACTGACCAGTCATGGCTCCTTGGAACCCCGTGTGGAGAAGAATTCTGACTCCCCATCCTGGCCTGGAGGCGATGGGTGCACTCATGACTGACTGATGATGGCGGTCACGGTGTGGACCAGAAAGTGGCAGGAGAATGGGCTTACTTCTCTGTAGTAGACGCTCACTGAAGGATGGCTATCAGTTTTCCTATTTCTCTGCTCCTTGGGAGAAGAAGTAGGATTCTGCTAGGCTCAGAAAGACCAGGATCCTGCTGGACCAGTGTCCATTTCCGCCAGCATTGCTCAGGCCCCAAAGTCACTGAGCCTGCTGTCCTGGCTCAGCACAGACTTCTTTGGCAGCAAGGATGCTCCAGCCAGCCCTATCTTTTAATCAGCAGACTGCGTCAGCCCTGTCAAGATTGTTTAAGGTCTTCTTCCTCCTGGGACTTTCTTGCTCTTTTCATCCTCAAATGCCAACCTTACCCTCCCTGCCAATGGATCACACACACACACACACACACACACACATACACACACACACACACACACACACACACACACACTGCCATGTTCACCACCACATCCTCATAGTAAGTTACAGGGAATTATTGATATTAACTTGAATTTCTCCACTCCATATCATCCCACTTTCCACATCTCCCCATTGTCTTCTGCCCCAACTCAGGGGGCCTGACATTATTCCATAACACATACCAGAGTTGGATGAAGGTAGAAGAAGTAGAAAAGAAATCATAGCCACAGGCATCCTATGGGGCGAGCTGGAGGAGCCTCAGTGATTACCACATGGCCCCTGGAGTAACTAAAGAAAGAAGGGGATGAGAAATCCTTTTCACATAGAATGTTCTTTCGAGTTTCACTGGCATGTGAAAGGAACCTTCGCTTATTCACTTATTCAAGACATATTTATGGAGCACCTCTATGGACTGGGCACAGATAGCTGTCTGCCCTAAAAGGGAGATGGCCAAGCAGAAGCCGGTGGGTGCCGAGCAGCAAAGCAGCAGCGCTGAGATGGAGGTGAGCACGGTGGGGGTGGGGTTGGGGGCTCTGATTGGAGCGACACCGTGGGACAGAGACGGCTTTCCTGAGAAGGTGGCTCTCCTGAGCCCAGTCTGGAGGGATAAGGAAGCTGCTCCAGGTGGCGGTGAGGGCGGCATGTACTAGGATCTGAATGGGTGTGAGTCTGAGGAGCAGCTGGTTGCTGGCAGGTCACTGGGGCTGCGGCTTAGAGCCAGAAGGGAAGGTGTTCTGGGAGGAGCCGGTGGCAGGGTGAGGTGGGTGGGTGGGTGGGGTCCCTCCAGGGACTCCCTGAGGAGTCCAGATTATCCCAGAGTAGCCCCTAGTCCCGCTACGTCCCCACCTGCCAGCCTGTCCTCTGCCCTCCACCTGGCTTAGCAAGCAAGGCCCCAAAGGAAACCTCCCATTCTCCTCCTCCTGTAAACTGTAGGCCTTCTCAGGTATTTGGAGGCTGGCTGCCCCCATGCCCTGCGAGTCCTTAGGTGTGTCGTGAGGACTGATGGATGCCTGGGTGGATGGGCAGGAGGGTAGCAGTGGCTGAGAGAGAAGGAGCTACACAGCTGGAGATCAAGGTAACCTGATAAATGAAGGCTTTAGTGCAGTCTCCCTAGTAACTGGCTGACCCAACCATCAGGAGCAATTTAGGGGAAAGCAGGCATGTGTTTGGGCATTTTCCTTCTGCAATGACTAAGTGGGTTCACAGGTCCCTCCTCCTCTCATAAAAACCCTAACACCTTTCCCCAGGCACCTCCCCTGCCCAGACGTGCTTCTCTTTGGAAAATGGGGCTAGTGTGTCTGTGTAGCTGTGTAGAAAATTGTGTAGCGCTGTGTGGGTGTGTGCATGAAAGTATCTCATATATGCATGAGGAAGTGTAAATGGGAGTGTGTGAGCTTGCACGTGCATGCAAATGTCTCTGCTGATGCCATGTATGGGGCAGCACGTGTGCATGAGACTTGTCAGCCTCTGTGCACGCGGGGGAACATGAATGCACACATATGCACATGTGTCCAGAAGAGTCTGGGGGGTCTTTATGAGTGCGGGGGTCCTTGAGGCGTGTGAGCGCTTGCAGTGAGTGTGCATGGGATTCTATGCAACTGGCCAGCATGATTGTCTTTGAAGGGCAGAAGTTGCTGAGCTGGGATACGTCCATTAACCAAAGCAATAAAATGCCCAACTGGTCTTCTTGTTTCCCTTCTTGTAATCTGTTCTCCACCCTGCAGCCAGTGTGAGCTTTTAAAATTGCAAATCAGATCACGTCACTGCTAGGCTGAAAGCCCTCTGAGGGCTACTGGAATAAATCCGAACTTCTGATTATGGCCTGGCGGATATGTCCCCCATCCCAATCTCTGATCTTTGTGGCCTCATCGCCTGCCATTCCGCAGGCAGGCACCCGCTGCCTCAGTCACACAGGCAAGAGCCTTTGTTCTTGTTCTTCCCTCTTCTGGCTCCCTTGGCTGCTGGGCACTCTCCTGGCTCCAGATTTCAGCCTGACATTATCCATGGGGACTTCTCTGACCACCTCCCTCCAGGCCTCCTCTGTGCCATCACTCCGACTTCCTTTCTCCCCAGCGCTAAGTCAGTTGGGTCTGGAATAGGTGCTGAGGCAGAGCTAGGTGTGCACAGGGTTTTGTGGGGAGCAGCCCCTAGAAAGGAACAGAGAGGACTTCAGAATGGGCAGGGCAGGGAAGGGCCAGATGACCACAATACAGATCTGATAAGGTCTCTGCCAGCCTCCTAGGTGCCTGGAGCAAAGACTGTCCACGAGAGGAATCCTGAATTGGGTGGAAATGGCTAAACCTGACACCATACCTGGCCTCAGTCAAGGGCTGGAACCATCAACACAGAAGCTAAGGTTCAAGAGAATAAGAAGACAAACCACAGATGAGAAAACTATTAATACTTGCAAAAGACAGATCTCCGGAAGAACTGGTACCCAAAATACACAAAGAACTCTTAAAACTCAGTAAGTTGATTTAAAAAAAAAAATGGGCCAAAGACCTAGACACCTCACTAAAGAAAATATACAGTTGGCAAATAAGCATATGAAGAGATACTTCACACCATGTGTCATCAGTTCAGTTCATTTCAGTCGCTCAGTCGTGTCCGACTCTGCAACCCCATGAACTGCAGCACGCCAGGCCTCTCTGTCCATCACCAACTCCCAGAGTCTACCCAAACCCATGTCCATTGAGTCAGTGATGCCATCCAGCCATCTCATCCTCTGTCGTCCCCTTCTCCTCCTGCCCCCAATCCAACCCAGCATTAGGGTCTTTTCCAATGAGTCAACTCTTCACATGAGGTGGCCAAAGTATTGGAGTTTCAGCTTCAACATCAGTCCTTCCAGTGAACACTCAAGATTGATCTCCTTTAGGATGGATTGATTGGATCTCCTTGCAGTCCAAGGGACTCTCAAGAGTCTTCTCCAACACCACAGTTCAAAAGCATCAATTCTGCGGCTCATCATGTGTCATCAGGGTATTGCAAATTAAAACAACAATGAGATTTTACTATACACCTATTAGAATGGCCTAAATCCAGAACACTGACAACACTAAATGCTGGTGAGGATGTAGAGCTACAGGAACTCTCATTCATTGCTGGTGAGAAAATGGTTCAGCCACTTTGGAAGATGGTTTAGTGTGTTTTTTTTTTTTAACAAAACTAAACATACAAAAAACAAAAACCAAAATCTGAACATACTCTTCCCTCATGATTCAGCCACTACACTCCTTAGCATTTACCTAAAGGAACTGAAACTCGTGTCTACACAAAAATCTGCACACAGATGCTTGTAGCAGCTTTACGCATACCTGCCAAAACTTGGGAGCAACCAAGATGTTTTTCAATAGGTGAATGGATAAATAAACTGTGGTACATCCAGACAATGGGCTATCATTCAGTGATAAAAAGAAATGAGCTTTCAAGCCATGAAAAGACACGGAGCAATCTTAAATGCATATTACTAAGTGAAAGAAGCCAATCTTCAAAGGTTACATAGTGTGTGATTTTAACTATATGACATTCTGGAAAAGGCAAAACTATGGAGATGGTAAAAAAAAAAAGATCGGTGATTTCCAGGAGTTAGGTGGGAGGGAGAGGATTTTCAGGGCAGTGAAACTCCTCTGTGTGACACTATAGTGGTGCATATTGTCCAAATCCATAGAAGGTACAACACTAAGAGTGAACCCAAGTGTGAACTATGTACTTTGGGTGATAATAGTGTGTCAGTGTAGGTTCATCGATTATAGCAAATGTACCATTCTGGTGGAGATGTTGAGGATGGAAAGGAGGCTGTGTGTGAGGGGGCACAGGAGTATGTAAGAACTCTGTGCAATTTTGCTGTTAACTTAAAAATGCTCTTTTAAAAAGTCTATTAAAAAAGAAAGAAAGGGGACTTCCCTGGTAGTCCAGTGGGTGAGGTTCCGTGTTCCCAATGCAGGGGGATTCGCCCAGCATTTGATTCTTGGTCAGGGAACTAGAGCCCACATGCTGCAACTAAGACCCAGTGCAGTCAAATAAATAAAAATAAATTTAAAAAAAGAAAGAAAGGAAGAAAGAAAGAAAGTCCTCAGACTTTTCCCCTGGACTCCCTTATCCTCTCTTCCCACCCTTACCCTTTCCTTCTGCTGTGCAAGCATTTTCTGACTTCTTCACAGGAGGACACATTTGCTAGGCATATCTGTCTGTCTGTCCTTCTCTTTTATGTTTCCCCTAAGTCTTTGTTAAAGATTTTCTAGGGGCTCCCCTTGTGGCTCAGTGATAAAGAATCCACCTCCCAATGCAGGAGACACGGGTTCGATCCCTGGTCCGGGAAGATCCCACATGCCTCGCAGCAACTAAGCCCATGCATCACAACTGTTGAGCCTGCATGCTAGAGCCCAGGAGCTGCAACTACTGAGCCCACGTGCTGCAACTACTGAAGCCCATGTGCCCTATAGCCTGTGCTCTGCAACAAGAGAAGCCACTGCAATGAGAAGCCCATACACCACAATTAGAGAGCAGCCCCTGCTTGCCGCAACTAGAGAAAAGCCCGCACAGCAATGAAGACCCAGCACAGCCAATAAACTAATACTAAATAAATAAAATGAAGATTTTCCAGCTCAGGGGCCAGCCTGGCCTGGAGCTTTTTCATCTTTGCCGTCCCTCTGCCAATCTTGCAAGCCGTCATCTCGTATTCCTTCCTGTCCATGAAACTTCTAGAAAGAGTCTCACCAACAAATGACAGCTATGATCTGCTCAGGAAGCCCTGTCCTGGTATAAATATGTCCCCCGATGCCCAGCTAAGGAAAAGGAAATTCAAGAATGGAGAGAGAAGAAAATCTTGGATGCCTCATTAGCAGCACCTCCTGAAAAGCTTCATCTCGCCTCCTTTGGTGTCAGAGTGAAGCAAGAGGAAACACCTTCCCTCCCTGTCTCCAGGTACAGAACTTGAGGGGCGTCCATAGACGGCGCCGTTTCCATTTCCCAGGCCGTATTAAAACTTCTGGAGACATCAAGCTGCAAGAAGTTTAGGCCTTCTCTGTCTCCCTGAGCAGCACAGCAAATCAATACTGAGCACAAACGAGTGTGAGGAAGTCCTTCAACATTTTGAATTTTCCCATCACGACCATGGTGAAGTTCCGTATGTTTTGAAATATGTAAAATTCTTAAATGCTTTTCTTCTTTATGCTTTTCTTCTTTGTTGGGTCCCTAAGGGTGGGTTTGGTCTTGCCTGTATCTGTAATCAGCCCAGCTGAACTTCCTGTCCCCCACCAGGCCTGCCCTGTTCTGAAGCTGCAGAGGGTGGCTTCAGGTTGACCTTGAGGATGTCAGGGGTCAGTACAGGAGAACAGGCCTGGTGTGGGGTGGGGGTGGGAGGTGGTCACATAATCAAGCTCAGGGCTGATGGGGAACGAAATAATTAGGGATCAGGAAGGGCAGGGTCTTGGATGAGCCTTGGGACGGGTCTTTCTCCTTGGCTAGGGTAGCTCGGCTTAGAAAATCAAACTTGAATCAAATTAACAGACAGATGCTAAGGTCCATTGCAGGCAAAAATCTAGGCTAGAGTGTGAGGCTGGAAGTGGGATCTAACTATGCCTGGAGGTAGCAGCCTCGGGCTCCTCTGACCTGGGGGCGGCTCAGATGGTGGGATGGAATGGTCAGGTGCCCACTGAGGCTGTCCATCAGCTCAGGTCCATTTCCGCCGATAAGTGTTGGAGGATCCTTTCTTCCGTACAGATGGGCAGACAGATGCCATGGTCACACACGTCCAGTGAGGGAAGAGCCTGGATTTCTGGCTGAGTCAGTGTGGAGATTTTGCCTCACAGTGATCCTCAGGGTCCAGAGTTGGGGCCCCTCCTGGGTGAATCTTACCATCACCTGGCTTATTCTGAGGCTGGAGGGAAAGGGGAACAGCCTACAGGCCTTTCTGTCATAGCTGCATAGTTAGTCCTACTATGGGCTAGTGAAGTGAAGTGAAAGTCGCTCAGTCGTGTCCGACTCTTTGCAACCCCATGGACTATCCAGTCCATGGACTCCTCCAGGCCAGAACGCTGGAGTGGGTAGACTTTCCCTTCTCCAGGGGACTATGGGCTAGGCACCCAGGTAAATATTTTTAATATATGGTCTCATCCACACAGCCCCATTTTGCAAAATGGGCCTCATTTTGCAGACACACTCAGAAGGGGAAAGGGACTTGCCCAGGGTGACACAGAAAGCAAGCGGTGGAGCCTTCTGGCCCATGAGTGCTTGAGCAGAGCCCATCTGGCTTCCAGCTAAAACCCGGGTCGCAGCATCTAGCGCAGTGACTGGTGTGTTGTGGGCAAGAAATAAATATCCGGCAGAAGAATGAATATATGAATGGTCGTGCAACTCCTTCTGGTCCCAAATGTGTGTTCTTTCCTGGGTTTCCATGTAGTCTGGGGATCTGGAAGCTGAAGGCAAAAGCCCTGGGTCTTCCTGGTAGGAGAGATGCCCAGGGTGGGCTGGTGAGAGTACCTGGGGGAGGGGCTGCAGCAGCCCTGGTGTCACCCCTGGCCCTGCACAGCAGCTCCTGCTGGCCACATGCAGTCCCAGAGGACCCCGGAAGGAAAGGGATCACTGCAAAATAAACATAAGGGCTGTACATCCAGTGATTCAGAAGATCCTGCTGTGCCCGCCTCCCTCTCCCCCAAAACCTTGCCATTGCCATGACAACCAACCTCACCAAACTGGAGCTCGCTAAGGCATCCCAATTAACCCTTTTCTGACACAGCAGGGCCCTCCGACACACCAGGTCGCCTGTCTACGTGGCCTGAATGCCACTAAAAGATGTGGGGTGGCACTGTGGGCAGAAGTGGAGGTTTTAGGGGCCTGAGGGCCTGGGTTGATTTTGGGGGACCAACTGTGTGAACCTGAACAGTCCGGGACCCTCACGGCATTGCTGTAAGGGTTCGATGAGGAACGTACGGTAATACCTAGCGGGATCCTTGGCTCAGTTAAGGTGACTCACAGGAGGAGCCGCTCTGTGCACAGATCCAGCCTGCTCCTGTTACTGCATGGCCCCAGGGCACGTCAGCGGGAGGGCATACGCCATCACAGACACACAGAGCAGCGATTCATCTGGAAAAAAAGGAAGCCCACAGCCACTCAAACTGTATGAAGCCTGGAGGTTGCCCTGGGAGATCCCCATCAAATAGCCCATTCATTCCACCTTGAACTCAAACCTCTCAAGGTCCCCCTGGGCTCTGGGACTCCCAGAAAGGGATGGGTCTGTGTGCCCAGAGAGCAGGGCTGAATGGGGTGAGGGGAGAAGGTGGGGCAGGGCCTGGAATTCTGGAAGTCCACTTGGCAGAAGTGAGTATGGGGCCACCTGCTGTCAACTCCAGTAGAGCCAACGGGACCCTAAGGGAAGTGACAGCAGAGAGCCCAACAAACAAGGCCGTATTAATGGTCACCATTTACTGAGGGTCAGCCAGGGGCTAGAATGATCAACGCAAATGAGGCCATGTTTCCCCTGCCCTCCACTGCTTAAAGCCTTTTGATGGTTCCTCCCTGCTGTTGTCACCAGGACCCAAACCCTCCAAACAGCCTACCAGGCCCTCGTGTCCTGGCCCCTGCCCACCTCTCAGCTCACTTTGCCCTCAGCCACTCTGCCCTCAGCACTCAGGCTTTCTTTGGCTTTTGTTTTGCTGGCCTCACCATGTAGCTTGCGGGATCTTGGTCCCCCTGCTAGGGACTGAACCCAGACCCTCAACAGTCCTAACCACTGGACCATCAGGGAAATTCCTGTTTGTTTGTTTTTCTTTTTCAGACAAACTGTGCTTCTCCAGCCTCAGAGCTTTTGCATATGTAGATGTCTTTACCTGGATGCGCATTTACTAGCTTTCCCCAGTTTTATCAGTTGTAAGAGACATGCTTAAAAGACCAACTTGTACTCTGAGATAATTGCGGACTACATAAAAATTGCAAAAAGTAGTACAAATAATTGCCATGTTTCCTTCACTGAGTTTCCCCCATCGTTGGTTTTTAGCATGCTTACATGTGTTCTGGTGTGTTGGATGCTAGAGCCATTTTTGTGTATTTCTGCCCAACTCCTTGTGTAGTGACTTCATGTTGGTGGGTTGAAATTAACTGGTGTGGAGGCAGAGAATTTATAGAACAGAAACTAGTAATCAGGGACTTTCCCCGTAGGAAATGCTGTTAAACATTTAGCACCATGCTACCCTTGCATCAATCTCTTTTCTTTCTCTCTCTGTTTGTGTGTGTGTGGTGTGTGCGTGTGTGTGTGTATGTGGGCCTTCCTAACACCCACTTGACTTCGCACTCCAGGATGTCTGGCTCTAGGTGAGTGATCACATCATCACGGTTATCTGGGTCATTAATATCTTTTTTGTATAGTTCTTCTGTGTATCTTGCCACCTCTTCTTAATATCTTCTGCTTCTGTTAGGTCCATACCGTTTCTGTCCTTTATTGTTCCCACCTTTGCATGAAATGTTCCCTTGGTATCTCTAATTTTCTTGAAGAGATCTCTAGTCTTTCCCATTCTGTTGTTTTCCTCTATTTCTTTGCATTGATCACTGAGGAAGGCTTTCTCATCTCTGCTTGCTATTCTTTGGAACTCTGCATTCAGATGGTATATCTTTCCTTTTCTCGTTTGCCTTTAGCTTCTCCTCTTTTCTCAGCTATTTGTAAGGCCTCCTCAGACAACCATTTTGCCTTTTGCATTTCTTTTTCTTGGGAATGGTCTTGGTCACCGCCTCCTGTACAATGTCATTAACCTCCGTCCATAGTTCTTCAGGCACTCTGTCTATCAAATCTAATCCCTTGAATCTATTTGTCACTTTCACTGTATAATCATAAGGGATTTGATTTAGGTCATACTTGAATGGTTTAGTGGTTTTTCCTACTTTCAAACATCTTCAAATGTCCTAACAATGTCCTTTATAGCAAAAAGGAAAAAATTTCTGCTGTATTATGTAAATATCTTGTTTTGTATCCCCTGCTAGTTATAGCATCCATTTATAATTCTTTCCTAAAGAACATTCTTTCCTTCCCCATTCATTTGTTTATTCATTAATTTATTTATATCAGGATGAACTCATGGATTCTTCTTTTGTTTTTTGGGTTATAACCTAGAAGTCTCATGATTTATTTCAGTGCTCAAATTATGCCAGATTTGTCCAGAAGAAACCATTTCAGGCTGGCTCCATTCTTATTGACATATCCTTGTTATTATTTTTTCCCTTAAGCACATCATCACTTTCTGGCACAACAAAATATTCCAGGGTCATCTTATACTTTGCCCGAGTAAGCCCTGGAATTGGCTGTTTTCCCAAAGTGCCCCGGTTCCTTTTAGTAGAGAACGGCATTTAGAAACCAATGTCTGGGAACTGGGGTGCTCTGTGCTTCTGAGGAAGATACATCTTTTAAATTTCTGACAACAGGATGCATTTTACAGACTACAGTATGTACTGATCCACTGGCCTGGCATTTGACTCTTTTTCCTTCCGGCTACTTTTCTATTCAACCTGAAACAAGCTCAGCAGTGAGTCCTCTGCCAGGGCTCCTTTCCCACCCTTCCTGCCTTTTTCTCTGCCCAGTTCACACACCCTTCTGTCCTGTCTCCCTTTTCCACTGAACCGCAGCCAGGGAGCCCATCTTCTACCAACTCTGCCTGGAAATTTTACACCAAACAAGCTTGCTGCAGGGCAAGGTGGATTTCTCTTGGATTTTACTGTATTCTGATCTCTGCCTTTACAGATCTTTTTTGTTTGAAATTGGGTGGAAAATAGGAAACTCCTCTGGGCCTGAAGGAAAGTCTAAAAGAGTTTTTTCAGTAAGCACAAAATAACATTTCTAAAGGTAAGAATGCTCTGTGTCATGGTTAATTATTAAAGTTTTCCTTTCTTGGTGTTATCTAAAATAATAGTGTTTTAGGGGACTTCCCAGGTGGTCCAGTGGTTAAGAATCCGCCTGCCGGTGCAGGGGACGTGGGTTCGATCCCTGGTCCAGGAAGATTCCACATGCCACAGGGCAACTAAGCCCTTGTGTCACAATTACTGAAGCCTGTGAGCCCTAGAGCCCATGCTCTGCAACAAGAGAAGCCACCACAATGAGAAGCCCGCGCATCCCAACTAGAGTAGTCCCCACTCCCTGAAACTAGAGAAACGGAGACCCAGCACAGCCAAAACTAAATACAGGAAAAACTTACAGTTATTTGAAAAATAAATAAATAAAATAATAGTGTTTTAGATTCAGTGAAAAAGACCACACCTGTTATCCTTCAGAACAGATCTCCCAGTTCTTCCTCAGGAGTGCCTTTCCTCCATAGCATTCAACACAATCGGTAACAGATTGGGGGTCACTATTGGTTCATATGGGCTTCCCTGGTGGCTCAAACAGTAAAGAATCTGCCTGCAATGTGAGAGACCTGGGTTCAATCCCTGGGTCAGGAAGATTCCCCTGGAGAAGGGAATGGCAATCCACCTCAGTATTCTTGCCTGGAGAATCCCATGGACAAAGAAACCTGGTGGGCTACAGTCCATGGGGTTGCAAAGAGCTGGACCTGACTGAGTGACTAACACTTTCACCTTCACTGGTTAACATTTGTCAGAACTGTATCATCAATGCCTGGCACATTCATGTTAGTAAAACTTTGTTGAATGAATGCCTGAATTAATTTTATCTTCTCAATAATCTGCGAAACAGAGATGACTTTTTCTACTTTACTGATGGGGAAACTGAGGCTCCAAGAGCCAAAGTTTGTTCAATGTTGTTGCCCCATAAACTGGTGGAATGGGACTTCAAATCTGGATTTGTTAGAATCTAACATGCGTGCAAAATGTTTCAATGGAGGAGACGCTTTTAGTGGAGAATTGAATTGAGTTTTTATTCCCATGATGAGTTTTGCCGCTGAAGGAGTTTCTAAATTCTTAGAAATTAGGGCAGCACAAAAATGATCCAAAGGAGAACACAGAACAGGGACTGGTGCTGCAAAAGTGGCCACGAGGGGCCCTCTGGGGGACCATAACCACTCATCTCATTGTTTGCCATATTCCCACCGGAGTATGGATGGGCCAGGCAGAGGTAGGCACCAGGGACTTGACCTCAACCATGAACCCCATCCCCCAGCTCCAGATGACTAGCTCTGGGCCCCGCCAGGGTGCCTTCTATGGCAGAAGACACTTCTCCCAAGGGCTCTACCATCCCACCTTCCCTGCCTCCTACATGTGCCCAGCAGTTGGGCGGAATGGAGGTTATTACACCTCTGCTTTGAAGATGGGGAAACTGAGTCTCCAAGGATAGAAATACTCACCAGAGAGGAAGTTTCGCCATCTGTACAATGGGAGGATTGGACTTGGTGATGTCCAAGGTGGTTTCTCCAGTTCTCCAGATACGGTTTAATGGCCAGTGGTCTCCTCCCCCACCTCCCCTCCTCCCAACCTCCGGCTTTCCTGCCCGCCTCCCAGGGGAAACAGTGTTTCCATCCAATTGCTTCCCTTTGAACTGACAGAGTCAAAACACAATCCTCGTTTACATTTCAAAGTCCTCAGTGCCTGATCTGGATCAGACATGCCATCCACCTGGTCTCTGAAAGTCCCTGTCCTGGCCTGGCAGCTGGGTTGGCCTCTCAAGAGCCGAGTAAAGCACCTTTGGAGACAATCTGAGAGGTGCTGAAAGACATTTCCACTGCTAAACATATGTCTCCTAGAAATACCACAAAGCACAATAGCTACTCACACTTCCACGTGTATACATGTTAGATGCCAGGTACTCATTAAATCCTTTACCACAACCCTGCGAGGTGGGTGTTATTATTTCCCCATTTTACAGATGAGGACACAGAGGCACCAGAAGGTGAAACAACTAGTCCAAAGTCAAGATGGAGAA
Organism: Okapia johnstoni; assembly: GCA_024291935.2. Taxonomy (NCBI): domain Eukaryota; kingdom Metazoa; phylum Chordata; class Mammalia; order Artiodactyla; family Giraffidae; genus Okapia; species Okapia johnstoni. The sequence goes on from CM044307.1 coordinate 13,501,834, forward strand.
TTTGAACTTCCTGCGTGCGGGTTCACGACCACTGCACGTCACTACCCCTGAAATTCCATTCTTGGCTATCCAGGCTCTCATTTGGAATGCAAACACCAGGGAAGATAGCCTTGAAACATCAGCAACTCAATGAAAAGCTAGATGGGGCCAGCTGGGCTGCAGACCCACCGGATGCTTTAGGGATTTCAGGCCCCGGGCAGCCTCTGGTCGGCTCCACCTCCAGCCTGCCCCTCCTCTCCTCACTGCCCCAGGGCCAGCCTTACACACGCCCAGGCCTGCAACACAGGTGAGAGGGGCTGCAGGTGGGCTAGAGATCACCTCGGTTTTCAGACAGGCCTGGGGTTCCCAGTGACATGAAATGTCAAGGGCAGGGCCCCAGCCTGTTCTTCCTGAGGGGCCTGGGATTGCTGGATCATATGGGAACTCTAATTTTAGTTTTTTAAGAGACCGCCATACTGTTTTCCTTAGCGGCTGCACAAATTTACATTTCCACCAACAGTGCAGGAGGGTTCCTTTCTCTCCACATCTTCTCCAGCATTTATTATTTTTGAAGATAGCCATTCTGATTGGTGTGAGGTGATACCTCGTTGTGGTCTAAGATTTGCATTTCTCTAATAATTAGCGATGTTGAGCATCTTTTCACATGCCTGTTGGCCACCTCTATGTGTTCTTTAGAAAGATACCTGTTTAGCTCTTCTGCACCAGCACCACTATTTGAGCCCCTGTTCCATGCAAGAAACTCACAGACTGAGAAAACCTGACAGTCCTGGTAGAGGAAACGGGTTGGCATTTAAAGTTCATTCAGTCATTATGTTTAGCAGCATCTACCATGTGCCAGGTGCTGGGGAGACAGCAGTGAACAGATGAAATAAAGTCTTTGCTCTCAGGGAAGCACCAACCATAGACAACAGGAGGCCCTCTTTGGGGGCCTTTGTGTCTTTCTGCCCCTGTTGGTGGTGAACAGTTGTCCCTGGCTCCCTCTCCCTGACCCCGAGAGCCCGGGGAACAGAGGCCGGATTCAAGGCTGCTCACTGAACACTTGTTTTTGGCAGAGTCCCCTTAGCTGGGCCTGGTCCTCCACCTGTCCCAGCGCCTCTGGCTTTTTCCCCTGGGCAGCTGTCCCTCCTGACCCCCCTCCTTCCATCTTGCCTGCCTCCCTCTCTCCCCTACCTTGGGGGCACTGGCTGTGGTTCTCAATCCTGGCTGGCCGTCCGTGTCCCTGGAAGCAACTTCAGAAAGACTCTGCAGGTGCGAGAGTGGGGTCCTGGCTTCTGATATCTTTCTGAGGCCATTCCAGGTTAAGATCTCGGCTCCAAGGGCCTACGGGGAAGCCCCTGGAGTGACTTCCCCAGCTTTGACTTGGAGCAGCAACGTGCTGTAAGCCAGGGGCTTCGGGAGGAGACTGACTGGGCATCTCAAGGCCAGGTCAGAGGAGTCAGGACTGAGCCCAGCAGGTCCAGAGAGGGATGCTCAGTTGTGAGGCTGATCTCCAGGAGGGGAGTGGGGGGTGGGCACCCTCTGGCTCCTCCTCAGACCTCTCCCAGAGCTCTCTGTCTTCAAGGCTACAGAGGGCTCCTGCAGCACAGGTCAGGGAAGAGGAGGGGGAGACGTGAAGGAGTAGGTAGGGGCAGCTTTGTCTTCTCTCTCTCCTTCCCCTGTTAAGTCCTGCTCATCTTTCAAGGCACAGTTCTAATTTCACCTCCTCCAGGAAGGCTTCCCTTATTACCCAGATGAAAACCAACCCATCAGTTCCTCACAGGACTTCCCCAAGGATTTCCTTGGGATTCACTCTGTATACTTGACTCATCAAACATAGATTGGGAAATGACTCTGAACCTAGTCCACTTTCCTCTACTTCGGGCAGGCCTCCGTGTATACATCTCAAGCACGTATACCCCTCAGCCTGAGGTCAGAGCCCCCAACATTTGGGGCCACCTGCAGGTATAGGAGCTCGGTTCCTTTGGCCACATCGTTCCTCTGGGGCAGGGGCAGGGCCTGGAAGACTGGGAGCATGGCTCCTGGGCCCTCTGGCCCCATGGCAGGACTCTGTCTCTGAGGACTTTCCCTGGGAGAACCAGGGGAAGGTTTGGCCCATCCAGAGGGACTGGACACTTCAACCAGGAAACCTACTGTGTTTCTGGGCAACCAGCCCTCTTTGTGGATATGTAGGGCAGATATCAACCAGGATTCTTGGCCTTCCCCATGAACAGAAATTGACTAGAGGCCAGAGAAGAAATAAAGGCGAGGCTTACTGGGGACCTTGTACCAGGTACAGGACAGAAGAATAACAAGTAACAGGTTCCCTTGCTGGCTCCCCGAGGCGGGGGTGAGCCCTGGCATGAAGGTAAGGAGGGTGCCCGGGTGGTGGGCACGAGGGGTGGCTTAGGCGGTTTGCCCATCCCTTTGTGGTATTGAGTGTGGGGAGCTTGCCCAGGACCTGCTTTTGTTCCCAACGCCCATTTTTTTTTTGCTCCCGGCTCTTCAGAAATGGCAGTTGTTTTTGTGTGTGTGTGTGTCTTTTTTGTTCTTTTTGGTCCAGCATTTGCCCCAACTGTGCATGCACACGGTTATTTTTAGTCCCATATAGTTTCTTTGTATTTTTGTAGCTGGAGGAGAGGTGTGTCCAGGTGCAAGCTTTGCAGCTCTGCAGTGAAGGATCCCAGGTCCCAGCCTGGGAAGGTTTCCCTGGGTCTCATTGCCAGACCAGGGAAGGATCAAGGGGCTTCTTCCCCCTACATGGAGTATAAGAAAAGCCCCCTCCAAAAACAAGCCAAGAAGCCCAATGAAGATTCTGAATTTCCCCACCTTTTCATTTTTTTAAATATCCATTTAAAATGTTTTTTCTCGCTTTTTTGGGTGTCCTGCCTTGCTGGGGACCTCAGCAGTACATGTTATTTTGTGTGCTGGGAAATCCAGCTTTGGTGTTGTGTATGAGTACAGGTTTCGACGTATGGGTTACATTAATATATGCACGCAGCCTATATGCACACACACAAATCACATCACACCGTGTTGAATCAATGGTTCTCAGCCCTGCCTAGGGAGTAACAAAAACCCCAGTGCTGCAGTTAAAATAAATCAGAACCACAAGGAGTAGGGCCCAGGTGTCAGTAGTTTGCAAATCTCCCCAGGTGATCCCCCCTGTGCCATCACAGCTAAGAAGCTCTGATACAGATGGCAGCTTTCTGACGGAGTGCCTTTATAGAACAGTTAACAAGAGTGAGGGTTCAGACTCTGAAATTAAGAGACGACACTTGGAAAGAAGCAGATGGCAAAAAGGCTTGGCCTGGATGCAGTGTTCTCACCTTGGAACAAGACCATCTCTGCAGTCCCACCCAAATCTTAAAAAATGCTTTGGCTGCAATGGATATGCTCAAGGAGGAGGGGAAGGCCTCCTGGGAAAGCCCAGGCCCCCTCTCTAGAAGCTCACAGGTCCTGGAGTCCTGAGTATCCATAGCTGCTTCCTTTTTTAAACCAAGGGGTATAAACCAAGGGGACTCCTGCCCACCTCCCACAGGAGCAGACAGCAGCCGGTCTGAGCTGCTGGGGAGCCAGGATTAGGGAGAGATTAGTGAGTGTGGTTTAGAGGGGCTCTGGAGCCTTGCAGCCAGCTCAGAAGCCTCAGGTCCAAAGATAGCAAACAGGAGAAGATGAGACAGCATGTGGAAGGGAGGGGGCAATGCAGGAGAGGGGACAGTTGGCAAGCTGATGCTTGGGCCATGAAAAAAATCATTTATTAACTCCTAATTTTTAAAAGAAGTTTTCGTTACAAAGCTAAGATATGCTTATAAAAATGTGGACAGTATTGAAGCATACAGATGAAAAATGAAAAGTTCTTTTTCACCTTCCATTTCCTCCCGAATTCTACTTTCCACTATCATCATTTTGGCATATATGCTTTCAGACCATTTTATATATATATATATATATATATATATATATATACGTGTTTTCTAGACACATTATTTTTATTCCTTTAAAAGAAAACTCGGGTTATTCTCTACATATTATTTTGCAACTTGTTTTTTAAATACTATACCACAGACATGTTCTGTGCCGTTCCTAAGTCAGAGTTACTTTATTCCTTTTGACAGCTGCCTAGAATTCCAGAGCCTGTTATGATTTATGGGACTGCTACGGTCAGCATACTTGTTCAAGTGTTCTGTCAGAGACCTTCCTAAAAGTGGAATGGCTTGTTCTGAAGGCCTGTGGCTTCCTAAATGGGATGGATTTTGTCCAGTCGTCTCCCCCAGATCCTTTGCAGACCCACCAATATTATCCATAAACCCACTATGTTATCTTCCTCATAACCTCATCTGCATTGGGAATTACCAAGTTTCCCAATGTAAATGGAGGAGTGTTGTTAACAAAGCTTAAACAAAATGCAGTCCTATGAGGCTTAACCTCCAGTTTCCTGTCTTCCAGATGGGGAGGGCAAGGGAAGTGGTGTCTGTCAGCTGCCTGCTGTGAGGAGCAGGAGACTCTGGTGGGGTTGCTGCCCTCCCCAGAGACCTCATGGTGGTTGTGTGAGGGGCTCCGTGACAAAGGGCTTCCTGTGGGACCCAACAACCCCATCCAGGGGATCAGAAAGGTGGGAAAATGTCATGTGTCAGGATGGGTCACCTGAAGCCAAACAGTCTCAGCTCAAGTGCCAGCCCTTTCTGCCGTCCCTAGTGGCTCCTTTCAGCCTCTCTCCCCATCTCTTAAGCGGAGGTGATGGAGGTGCTCCTGGGATGAGGATTAAGCAAACGGATACTTGTGCAGAACAGCGCCTGGGAAGAAATGTTAGAGTGGGGTGAGTTCCCAGTTAATAAGCCATTCCCCACGGCATACACACGCCTACCCTACCCTACCCTACCCCGCCACACACACACACAGGGTCCAACTTCTCTCCTCTGGGGTAACCACTGTTAACAGTCTGGTACATATCATTCCAGACTTCTAGGAACATCTAGACACACGACTTACACGTGCATGCAGGTACGTGTGACAATTATAAAACTGTCCCATGTGCACACTCTTTCCCTTACAAGTCTTCTTTTTAAATTTTTTAAAACTAACTTTATTTTCTGAACAGGTATTACATACACATGGTATAAAATTCAAAAAGTAAGAGGGTAGACAGTGAAAAATTAGCATTCTTCTCTCCTCAGTTTCCTCACTATTTCTTATTGTTATCAATTTCTTGAGTATACTTCGATACTTCAAGCATTTTAAGAAACATATTCAGCTCAGACTTTTATTTTTTCCTCACACAAATGGTAGCATACTTGACAGAACCTTCACCTTTTTTTTTCACCTAATGAAATATCTTGAAATATCTATATCTTTTTACATCACCACATGTAGAGTTTTTAAAAAAAATTTGGCTGCATAGAATTTCACCGTTAGAAGTATCATCACTTCTTTAATCTGTTTTTAAGGAAACTGAGATTTTAAAATATTTGGCTTATTAATAAACTGTAATAAGTATCCTTAGAAGGAATCATCTTTATAAAGCCAAAGAAAACCTAGCTAAAATTGACTTACACTGATAAACAGTTTGAAGCCTCAGTAACTGCACACTGACTTCTGTTCAGCCCCTTAGTCTCCCTGCAGACCTGGCTCTCTGACTCTTTTCTGTCCTTTGATACGTGGACTTTCTCTTTAGGCTCCTTCATCTCCACCAACTTCACCTTCACCAACTCTAGGGTCTTCCTGGGTGGAAGAAAAGGGCTGCCACAGTACTAGACCTCCATCCTCAGATGACACCATCCAAGGCAAGGCAGAATGTGTCCCCCGTATCTTCTACAGGAGAGGAAGGAAGTAACTTGTCCCCAGAAACCCTGCAAACCACAAGCATCTGCTACATTCTCCTATCACTTGCACTTTTCATTTTAATAGTCTGTCAGGAACATTGTTCCTATAGATACATCTATTTCTCTCTTTTTAAAGTGATTTCATGTACTTAATTGTGTGGAGTTACCATGGCTCCTTTGCTCGCTTTCTCTCTGATAGACATTTAGGCATTTCTGTTTTAAAAAAAAAACCAATTTACAAACAATGTTGAAATGAATGTCTGTACTAGCTAGGATGCAGTTCTTTAACAAAGACCCGCAGTAACACGTGCTTAAACACAGGAGCTCTCTCTTCAGTTTCAGTAGTTGTTTAAGCATTCACGGTGGACAGGGTGGCTCTGCTTTAGTTGGGGATGCAATTTACCTTTATCTTGATGCCCTCATCTATGAGGTTGAAGAAAACTCAACACCGTACTTTCTGGGTCCATACTTCAGCCATTGGAAGTGGAAGAGAGGAAAAATGGAAGATCACTTCCCTCCAAGCACACAACCCACAAGGTGCGCATCACTTTTGCTCACACCTACTTTTGCCGGAACTTGGTCGTGTGGCCACACCTAACTGGAAATGGAATCTTTATACCTAATAGGATGTGCCCCACAAAAAGTTGGGGGTTCTATCGCTAAAAGAAGAAGAAGAGAAAATAAATTATGGAATAATTAGCTACCTCTGATACAACATCCTTACACTTTTTTCTATCAACAGCCCTATATTTTGGGGGGATTGAATTCTTTTTATTTATTTATTTGGCTGTGTTGGGTCTTAGCACGTGGGATCCTCGTTGCATCATGCAGGATCTTTCATGCAGTACACGGACTCTCTAGTTGTGGCTGGCAGTCTTCAGGAGTGGGTGTAGTTGCTGTGTGGCATGTGAGATCTTAGTTCCCCGACCAGGGATTGAACCCACGTCCCTGCAATGCAAGGTGGATTCTTAACCACTGGACCACCAGGGATGTCCTGGATTGAATTCTTTTTGATACCCGCCCCAAAATATTTCTACCAGTGTATGCTACCACTGACAGCTCTTGGACTGATGCTTTGCCACCCCCCAAAACTGTTGCAGCAGCCCCCACAACCACAGCTGCAAGCTTACCCCAGTCCATTGCAGGCTGTGCCCATGGCATGGGCTGGTGACTCTGACTGTCCATCTGCCAATCTTTAGTTCTGTGACTGTCCTCAGTCTCTTGACTGTCTTCAATCTCCAGAGTCCTCAGTTTCTTATCTATCAAATTAAGACATTTAACTCTAGTCTGGGTCTGAGAGAATCTCAGCTTCTCTTTCAGTCTTGGAGTTAGATCTATGATGGAGGGAGTACACCCTGGGAGATGCAGCTTTGCATAAAATGACATTTAAACAGAGGGAGGTGATGGCCCTACCCTGTGTGCTAACAGAATATAGCCAGTGGGCCGTGTTCGGATGATGCTAAGAGCCAACAAAACTGTACTGTGGTCAGAAGAGAGCTACCCATGGCAGAAACAGGCCTGACAACAGAGAAAGAAAAGAATGCAGAGCAACGAGAGCGTTTAATCCAGGGAACAGGAGACTGAGTGTGGCTGGTGAATACTTCCTGGACCGACTCTGCAATGGGAGGGGACAAGGGCCTGTTAGGTTCCACGTCACCCCCGGGGGTGGCAGGTTTGGGCACAAAATGAGAAAGAATCTCTTAAGAAATGTAAAGCTATTTCAATGACACTTTACCGAAAGGTGAAGAGGGTATTTGGGGCCCACCAGGCCCCCCGCTGAGCTGACCTAGCCTCAGGCGGCTCGCCTCCCTCCCTGCCGCTCTCCAACCTCAAAACCAAAACTGCTCTCCGCCACCACCACCACCACCGAAACTGCTCTCACTATCAACATGTCCCTCCGACTCACGGAAGCTTTGCTGGCCTCATCTTCCTGCCCCTGCAGCAGCAGGCCACACCTGGGCCACATCCCTCCCCTGGAAGCATCGGGTTTGCTCCAGCCCGCCCTGAGCTGTCCAGCCCGCCTCCTGCTGCTCCCTCCCCGGCCCTTTGCTGGTGTCCTGTCATCCTCCTGCAGTGACTTCTTTACTGCAGATCTTCACGGCTGCTCACACTGCACCTCACCCTGCCTTTCATTACCATCGCATGTGGGTGGCAGTGCCAGTCTAGAACTCTGCCCCTGTTCAGGGGCAGAGAGCAAGGAGCCAAAGGCTCAGTGTCCCACAGGCATGTAAAATTCAACTTGTCCAGAAGGACTTTGTCATCCGCCCCCTCAGTTCAGTTCAGTTGCTCAGTCGTGTCCGACTCTTTGTGACCCCATGGACGGCAGCACGCCAGGCCTCCCTGTCCATCACCAACTCCTGGAGTTTACTCAAACTCAAGTCCATTGAGTCGGTGATGCCATCCAACCATCTCACCCTCTGTCATCCCCTTCTCCTCCCACCTTCAATCTTTCCCAGCATCAGGGTCTTTTCCAATGAGTTGGTTCTTCGCATCAGGTGGCCAAAGTATTGGAGCTTCAGCTTCAACATCAGTCCTTCCCATGAATATTCAGGACTGATTTTCTTTTGGATGGACTGGTTGGATCTCCTTGCAGTCCAGGGGACCCTCAAGAGTCTTCTCCACCACCACAGTTCAAAAGCTTCAATTCTTCTGCACTCAGCTTTCTTTATAGTCCAGCTCTCACATCCACACATGACTACTGGAAAAACCATAGCTTTGACTAGACAGACCTTTGTATCCACCCGCTACCCTGCCACCCACCTCTTCCTCTGGTGGGGAACAGAGAGGACCACCATTTAAGCAAGAACTGTGGGTCACCCCTGCCTGCTTCCTTTCCCTAACCTCCGTATCTAATCAATTCTGCCTTCTCAGTATCTCTCAGGTCCATCCACTTCCTCCCATTGCAATTACCACCTCCTGACTCATCTCTCGGTGTGCAGTCTTGTCCTCTAATCCATCGATGTGGTTATGTCCCTCTGACTTAAGACCTTTCCAGGGCTCCCCATCACCCTCAGGACAGAATCCAAATGGTTTAGCAGGCTTTCAAGGTTCTTTTAGGTCTTCCTTCTTCCTGCCTTTGGGGACCCCAGTTCCTCACACTGCTCCCCTCTTGATGGGCTCCAGCCAGCCTCACCAAAGACAGTACTACTCATAGGCAGCTCCTTTGGCTTGGAATTACGCCTCTCTTTCTTCCTTTGGCTAACAGCCAATTCCAAGGGTGATGCTTGGGAGTTTTCAACCTGACCAGATTTGCAAAATGACAAACAGGGGCTTGTGGGGCCACATCTAAAGACCTTGATTACCTTGCCCAGTGGAGGTTCTTCACCTTGTATCTAAAGACCTTGATTACCTTGCCCAGTGGAGGTTCTTCAGTTCAGCTCAGTTCAGTGGCTCAGTCATGTCTGAATCTTTTCCACCCCATGGACTGCAGCGCCCCAGGCCTCACTGTCCATCATCAACTCCTGGAGCTTATTCAAACTCATGTCCATTGAGTCAGTGATGCCATCCAACCATCTCATCCTCTGAAAGGCAAAGTGGAGGTTCTTGGGAAACAGGAAAACATTCCAGAGATGGGGATTCTGGGTAAAGGCCCCAGCCCTCCCCTCCTGCTAAGGAAAGCAGCAAGAATGAGCATGACGAGGTATAAAGGGGAAGCCTCCTTCTGTGCTTAGGAAAGTGGGGGTCAACTGCTCCCCCACAGACCCTCCTGGGGAGGCTAGAACCAAATGTCAGCACAAAGAGACCCCTGCCCCTCATATACAGAAAGGGCACCCTGTGGGAGTCACACCTTTATATCTAGAGCCAGGGCTTCCAACCTTTTAAAACCAACATCCTCAGTGAGAAATGCATTTCGCATGAGTGTTTACATACCCCAAAACAAGCTGCAGGAATCTATAGGCAAGTGTTAGTCGCTCAGTTGTATCCAACTCTTTGTAACCCCACAGACTACAGCCCACCTGGCTCGTCTGTCCATGGGATTCTCCAGGCAAGAATACTGGAGTGGGTTGCCGTTTCCTCCTCAGGGGATCTTCTAGACCCAGGGATCGAACCCACGTCTCCTGTATTGCAGGTAGATTCTTTACCATCTGAGCCACTTTTCTTTTTATCATATGTAACCTGTGCTCATATTTTTCCTTCCTATTTCTTTAAAAAAAAAAAAATTCTGGGTGCAATCCACTGAATTGATTTCTTGATCCACTAGTGGGTCTCAACCTGGTTCCTCTGGGGATGTCGGTTCTTCACTCTGCAGGGTCTTCAACCCTTGACAACTTGAATTTGGGCCCAAGTTTCTGCTGAGTTCCTTTCTCCATGTTCTACTTACTAACACACCTTCCACCAGATCTGCAGTCTCCGAAGTCACCATCTTCATCAAGGTACACATCTGTTCCTCTGATCCCAGGACCTTCAGGATAGGCAGGGAGCCGTGTTACTGGCAGATTATCTGAGATAAGGATAACACAGGAAGCCCACCAGGTTCACATTGGGCGGTCGGGTGGGGTGGGGGGTGGGCTGCTCTGGATTGCAAGATTATTGCCAAAATAAAATACTTAAGCAAGGGTAAGGGGTTGGCTAACGAAATCACACACCAGGAAACCTAGAGGTAGGTGGTTCCAGAGTTGGTTAAGCGATCATGTGGCTTTTTTGATTTTTTGCCCTTGGTTGTCACCTGCCAACCTTTGGAAATATCTCTCCTTACCTTAGTCTCTGAGACTGCTATGTGAAGGGGCTTTGTGGGTGGCAGGAGAAGGGAAGGGTGGGGCCTAGGTTTCAGCTGGCTGGGTAAGTGAGTGAGTCACTGGGTGGCTGGGCCCCTTCAGCCCCATGTAAGGACAGGCTGCAGCCGCCCACTGCCCGCCCGAACTGTGTCTGGACAGAAATGGGCATGTCTGCTTTGCAAAAGGCCCCACCTCATGCTCGGATAACCCTGTGAATCAGGACGGCCAGAGATGCTTATCATCCCTTTTCTCCCCACGAGTCACAGGCCCTCAAAGTGGAAATGACTGCTGGCCTCACCTAGAAATCCAGACCTGAGCTGAGAAGAGAACTGATGTCCTGTCTCCAGTGTGGTACTAGAGTTCCTGGAGCAGAAGGGCCAATCAGAATAGAGAGGAGCTCTCAGATGCCCCGTTCTCTTTTAGGCTTGTTTCTAAGTCCATCTCCAGGCAACCAAATGTCTGGTGCTGTCTCCTTCTGCCCACATGGCCCATTGTCTCCTGGTTTCCCCGGGAGAGGTAGAGGTAGGGCTGGGGCAGAGTGTGGTGGCCATGGAATGTCTGGTGATATCTAGGTCTTTGGTAGCATCTGATGGTATTGACTTAGCTATGATGAAGGTCTAGTAGCCTTTGGGACTGTGTGTGAGCTGGGAGCGTGGAATCTTAGCCACTGGACTACCCGGGAAGTCCCAAGGAAGTCTAATTTTAACCAAGGAGGGCAGGAATTGGCTGGCCCTGGGAGGAATTTGCTATAGGAGCTGGTGCTAGGGAGAGTGTGGTGCCAGCATATGTGGGTGCCTGTGGGTGGGGAGGGAGGGCCGTCTGAGGTGTAAGCTGGTGTATATGAGTGTGTGTGTGTGTGCAGGAAGAGGGCAGATGGTGTAGACATCCAGGACTGGGAACCGGAACGCCAGGGTTCTTTCCGCCATGTGTCAGCCCTATGATCTTGGAACTTAACCTCCTAGAGTCTCAGTTTTCCCAGCTGCAAAATGGGGATGCTAGGAATCTCCTTCATAGGGTTGTTAAGAAGATCTAGATAAATGGATATGAGGGTGCTCCCAGGAACACAGTGGGAGGGCTCCTCTGGGGGCAGGATGGGGGAGGAGTTCTGCTCCTCCCCTTGGGCCTTCTCTGGAGCTGGGGTGTCAGGGAGCACTCAGTTTGGGGAAGATTAGGGCAGGGCAGCTCCAAACTCCTGGACTTCAGTTTCTTCCCTTGCCTCCTTGAATGCCCCAGGCAGCACTAAATCAGGTCACCACTTGTCTTTTCTTGCTTTAGCTGTCATGTACACGGCTCCTGCCCAGCTTCCAATCCAGGTCACCATCTCCCACGCCCCTCCCTTCCCCAGTGGCCAAGGAGATGGCCTCACAGTGCTTTTGTTCTTGAGTGCTTGCTGTTCATTAGACCCTGGCTGTGTGCCTGACACTGGGCCAATTGCTTTAGGAAGAAATAGCAGCTACCCTTTGCAGCATGCGATCTGCCAGGCTCCATCATGAGATGGGCTTCCCTGGTGGCTCAGACGGCAAAGAATTGCAGAAAAGGCCTACAATTCAGGAGACCCAGGTTTCATCCCTGGGTTGGGAAGATCCCCTGGAAAAGGGCATGGCAACCCTCCAGTATTCTTGCCTGGAGAATTCCATGGACAGAGGAGCCTGGTGAGCTACACTGTTCATGGGGTTGCAAAGAGTCAGTAACTGAGGGACTAACACTTTCACTTTTATCATGAGATTATCTCTTTTAGGGAGATATGATCACTTCTGCTGTATGAGTGAGGAGATGGAGGCTCAGAAAAGGTAAGGATCTCAGTCAAGGTCAAGCGACAGAGCCAAGGCTGAAACCAAGATCTGTCTGATTCCAGAGCTCGTATTTTTAATCCCCGAGGTCCTGTGTTTAGAGGAGAGAGGACAGAGGGTAAAGGTGGGAGATGGGGCTGCGGGCACCAAGGGAGTTCAGGTAAGGGTCATTCTGGGAGTCAGGGTGCGGTCTGGTGAGAGGATGCTGGCCCTGAAGGCAAGAGGAGGGGAAAGGCCTGCAGTATGATGGGGAAGTCCACACACACTCACCCAGACGCCCACACGGTATACGACACCCAGACACACACACACACAGGGCAGAGTCCCACACACCCCCACAGACACGTACAAGGACCTCAGCACAGGTGGCGCTAGTGGTAAAGAGCCTGCCTGCAATGCAGGAGATGTGAGAGACAATGGTTAGATCCCTGGGTCGGGAAGATGCCCTGGAGGAGGAAATGGCAACCCACTCCAGTATTCTTGCCTGGAGAATCCCATGGACAGAGGAGACTGCGGGCTACACTCCATGGAGTTGAAAAGAGTCAGACACAACTGAGCACACACACACACACACCTAGAAGATGCACACAGACCCAGAGGTGCACGCGCACATTAACACACCTCAGTGACATCCACAGATCCAGTAACACGCAGACTCACACACACAGGCACAGAGACACAGACTCCCACGCGCACGCATGTCCTGGAGGGAAGGGAAGGAGCAGCCAGGGCCGCCTCATTTCCCAGCCTCCTCCTCTAAAGTGAAAGGAAAGCCTTCCCCAGAAACGCTGAGTCAGCAGCGGGTGACAAATGAGCCCGGGGCAGCGGGTTCGGGCAAGAGCGCTTAGCATGCAGACTGCATCGTTGTGCCAGCACCAGCCCCAGCGGGCAAGGGGGCAGGGAGCACTGGCTGCCCGGAGAGGGGGAGGCCCCAGGGAGGAAGTGACTCACTTTGACTTTGCAAACACCGGACCTGCTGCTCAAGGTCAAGCAGCAGGACTGCCAGCCAGCTTCCTGCAGGGAGGAGAGGTGGGCCTGGCTAGTGGGGGGGTGGGGAGCGCCCTGGATGCAGGTGGGGAGGCAGACAGGGGCCTGGCCCTCCCCACTGTGGCGGGGCTCTACCACAACGGAGGACGGGAAGGTGGACGGGGGAGAACCCTGAGTGCTGAGGTTCCGCTCAGGAATGGCCAGGGCTGGCTGGGGGAAGGGGGGTTGATCCTCGGGTCCTTCTCCAGTCTCTAACCCTCCCCCTGCCCAGTGGAATCCAGGGCACATCACAGCAGCCTCAGTGGCCGCAGCCCCCCCTGGCCAGGTCATTCTGGCCTCTTGCCCCCTGAGATCTGGCCCCACTATGCCCCAGTGAGCTCTTTTCAAGATGTCAATCACGTGAGTTCCTCCAACAGCTTCCCACTGCGCTGAGAATAGATGCAACCCCTGGTGAGGAGCGTCTTCCAATTGGGCCACTCTTGACGGTGAAATTAAATTTCACTATTAAAAAAATGACACCAGGACAATGTGTGTGAATAGTGGGTTGTTCCGGGGCAGGCAGCCCTGCTTTGGGCTTGTTCGAACCTCAGAGACTTTGTCCCTGCCCCTATCTTTGCCCGGCTGCCCCAGCCTCAGGCTAAATGTCTGTCGCCTCCTCAGACAGACTGTCCCTTACCATCCTGCTGCCAGTCATGCTCCACGCACTTCCTCTGCTTTATTTCCTTCATGGCATTTGCTGCTACCTGGATTTATCTTTTTGTTCATCCATTTACTTCTTTCTTGTCTGTCTACTCCTCCCTCCATAAAAGCTCCTTATGGATACATATGGCTTCCCAGAGTGCTCAGTGGTAAAGAATCCGCCTGCCAATGTAGGAGACATGAGAGACACAGGGCACAAGACACAAGACACAAGCGTTTGATCTCTGGGTCGAGAAGATCCCCTGGAGGAGGACATGGCAACCCACTCCAGTATTCTGGCCTGGAGAATTCCAGGGACTGTATAGTCCAAGGGGTTGCAAAGAGTCGGACACTACTGATCGACTTTCACTTTCAGAAAATAGGAATGAATACACTTTCTCTTCTGTGTTATTGATGACTCTGGGTCCTCTGCTCCCCAGATGTCACTTCCTCTCTTGAGACACACTTGGCCTACCTGGGAATCCAGAAGTGGAGACTTCTTTTCTGTAAGGAGCCTCTGAGAGGTGCCAACCTCGTTTCCACTCCAGGTCCTGCCAGGCCCCAAGCCTCCGTTTCCTCCGAGGCTGACAGAGACTGAGCAGGGCTCCATGTTCAGAGGCCAACTGCTGGTTACAGTGAGGTCAGTCCGTCAGTTCAGTCGCTCAGTCGTATCTGACTCTTTGCGACCCCATGGACTGCAGCACGCCAGGCCTCCCTGTCCATCACCAACTCCCGGTGTTTACTCAAACTCATGCCCATTGAGTCGGTGATGCCATCCAACCCTCTCATCCTCTGTCCCCTTCTCCTCCTGCCCCCAATCCTTCCCAGCATCAGAGTCTTTTCCAATGAGTCAGTTCTTCGCATCAGGTGGCCAAAATATTGGAGTTTCACTTTCAGCATCAGTCCTTCTAATGTATATTCGGGACTGATTTTCTTTAGGATGGACTGGTTGGATCTCCCTGCAGTCCAGAAAGGAGACAAAGTGTTCATGTCCTGGCTGTGTGGCTGCGGTGTCACCTCTGAGCCCGGAAGATGTTTCCTGCTTCCGACTTGTCACTTCTGTCTTCTCCATCCCCCCTGCACTAGAGTGTGGGCCCAGTAAGATAAGGATCACAACGGGGCTTTGGAAAGGATTCTTGTCAGAGGAGGTGTGTAAGGGAGTATCCTTAGTGGAGAGTTACTCCCAGGAGTACACCCGGGACACAGGAAGCTGCTGAGTCCTCTTTCTCCCACAGGGCCAGTCTTTCTGATCCCCCAGCCCTTACTCCATCTCTGTGAGCTGGTCCTGCAGCCCTGGCCTGGCCCTTCCTGCTTCGGTGGGTGGAGAAAAGAGAAAGTGAAAGCGGCCCTGGGGAGGAGGTGGCCCTGGGAAGTACACAGCCTGCCAGCTGCCTGCAGAGGGACCCCAGTAAGGGAGGGCAGCTCCTGGCCCCCAGGCCCCCTGCCCTGGGGAACCTGCACAGCTCTCAGCCTGGCCCGGGCCTGGGGCGCCTTCCTGCGGCAGCTACGGGCAAAGCAAGACGACTGAGCCGTGAGAGGGTGGCCTGAGGCCACTGCTCCAGAGTCTTTTGTCCTGACTCAACCTCCTGCGTGGGTGACAGGAGGGGAGGGAGGCCCTGGCAGCAGGGGGTTGTCCCGTGGGGTGGGTCAGGAGCCAGAGTGGCCAGCTTGGCTCCCCGGTCGGGTCAGGATGCTGTCTGTCTCAGCCCAGGCGTCTCTCTGTGGGCCCCCAGCAGGGCTTCAAAAGGGAGGCCCGAGGTGTGGGTTCAAAAGGGAGGCCCGAGGTGTGGGTGGGGGCAGAGGAAAGTGAAAGCAACGAGACAATAGTCTCAGTCAACTTCCAGCCAACCATAAGCAGGCCCCGCGCCAGCCAGGTGCCTCATGATCGCAGTCTGGAAATAACACCTGGGCCTGGAAATAACACCTGGGCCACTGGCCCATCCTCGTCTGTTTGTTCCAGAAAAAACTGTGAGCATTCTCTGTGCACAAGATACTGTTCTAGACACAGGGGCAAGCCGTGGAAACAGAGTTATAAAAAAAAATCCCTGCCTTCATAGAGCTTACATTCTAGTGGAGGGGAAAACAATCAACAACCAAAGAAAAATACTACAGTAAGTAAAATATTAACATAGTAAAGTAAAAGAACTGAAACAGTGCAAAAGCTAGTGATAGATGCTGGAAAAAAATAAGGAAGGGAAAGAGGAAAGGGGTGCTGAGGCGGGGACAGGTTTGTAATTTTAAGTGGAGAGGGTATCTTGCTGAGAAGGGGACACTGATTCTGATTCAGTGTCTCTTTAATTCGTGTGCAAAATTAAGGATGCAGATATGATTATTATCATCCCCCTGAAGGCCAAGGAAATCAAACCCAAGGACGAGTCCAAGGTCAAATGTCTGGGAGGTAGAAGGGCTACAATTTGAGCTGAGGCTGTGTCTGTGTCTGTAACCACCACGTGCTCTCGGGCAGACAGTCAAAGAGAGGACAGAATGGAAGGGAAGAGGGAAATAAAGGCCGTATGGGGGCCTTGCAATGGTGGCCATCTGTTTTCCAAACTGAAAATCAGGACACGATCTGAAAAGATTTTCCTGTTGCTCGTAATGAGAGTGGCTGCCTGGGAGAGGTGGTTTGGATGCTGGCCTGAATGGTGGGATTTCTGAGACATTCCAGTGGCTTGTGGGGCCCACGAGGCAGTCCAGGGATAGGGCATTGCCATAGCAACCCCAGCCTAGCCTCAGGGCCAAGAGCCTGGTGCGGGGCCACATGGCAGAGAAGCCACACTGGGCATGGACCCGAGACTCTGCAGGCCCAGGGGCAGCCAACACCGAGGAGACAGCGGAAAATGGGGAGGAGTATGGCCCACAGCCCATGTTCTGGGCCAACTGGGAGGATGGGCTGGCAGGTTCCAGAAAGCCCCCTGGCAGGCATCTGAGAGGCATGTGGGGCAAGAACCTAGGCTTTCCTGTTAGACAAGTCTGGCTTGGAATCCTCCAGCTCTCTGGCCCTGGGCAAGTCACACAAATTTGATGAGCTTTTTTCTCCATCTGTGAAATGGGGATGTTAACTCACCTCCCAGATAGTTGTAAAGATTATCACATTTTGAGATACTGCATGAGTTGTACACCATGCTGCAGACCCCAGACGTGGTTCCTGCTGTTTGCCTCCACCCAGTGGGGCACTAGGGACCTGCCAAGGTGGTGAACGGGTGGAAGGGGAAGAACTGTGGGGCTTGGGAAATGGATGGCCCGGTCAACCAGGGCATGGCAGGTTTCCAGCCGAGCCCTGCACGTGGGCTGGGGCTTAGTCAGCAACCAAAGAACAATGTCTGCCCCAAACAGCCAGGCCCACAGTGCGAGCCCTTCCCCCAGCTCTCACCACTGTGCAACCCCAGTGCCCTGGTCCACAGGCCTCTCCATGCACTCACCCCTGCTCTGGCATCCTGGGGGCTCCAGGGCCCCCTGTGCCCTCTGCTCAGGTGAGCAGCAAGGTGCCCCCTAGGTGGAAGAAGGCCACACCCACTGCTCCTGCTGGTGTTGCTTTCCTTTCTGCTGGGCTGCCTGAACCTCCCAGTAAACTCCTGGCTGCCTCTACTATTGCTTCTGGAAGATTGTCCTCAAAGAAGGGAAAGAACAAGAACGGACTTCAGAGGATTTTGCATCTCCCGTTTCCATGGGCTGAGCGGCACCCCTCTGGCCACAGCCATGGCAGAGTTGAGGGCAGCTGAAATCTAGCCCAGTTTTTACCAACAATTCATTGTGTGACCTCGGGCATCCTTTCTAGGTCTCCTTTCCTTCATCTGTAAAGTGAGGGGTTTACACTAGATCGTCTCTCAAGTCTAGCTGTAACATCTAAATGAAGGTGAAACCGTTTACCTCAGATTGGGACTCGAACCCCTGTGGCTGGGACTTGAACCCAGCCAAAACCCACAATACCTGGTTTCAGGACCTAATGAAGCTCAGGTTCTTGATGTCTCATTGCAGAAAGAATTCAGTGAGAGACAAAGTGATAGGTAAGTGGATTCATTCAGACACAGAGAGAAGCAGACTCCACAGACAGAGTGTGGGCCATTGCAGAGGGCAAATGCAGCCACGAAATTTGGTGTGGTTAGTTTTTATAGGCTGGGTAATTTCATATGCTAATAAGTGGGAGGATTATTCCAACTATTTTTGGGAGGGGGTGGAGATTTCCAGGATTTGGGCCACCACCCACTCCTTGGTCTTTTAACATGCTGTGGAACTGTCATGGCTTGTTGATTGAGGATTAAGGTCTAGTCTTGTCTGCCATCTTGGTCCCATTTGATTCTAATCGGTTTATGTTGTGTCCTTGGGCCATGTCACTCTTTCAAAAGTTGCGCCCTGCCGCTTTCCCTCCTGTTACGATGGCATGCACTGAATTTCCATCCATTTGTCCATTCCTGGCACTTATTATTGTATTTTGTTTGTTTGCTAGTTGTCTGCCTTACTCCACGCCAGTTCCATGAGGGAAGGGGTTTTGTTTGCTTTGTTCACTGCTGTATTTCTGCCACCTCCAAGAGGGCAGGATGGAGGGTGGGAGCTTACATTTGGCCGAGTCATGGCAGGAGACCGAAGGTTGCAGGCTCGAAAGAGGACCCCTCAGAGAAGCAACCCCTCGGAGAGCCCTGTGTCTGAAGTTGGAGACAAGGCAGGGAGGACTAAAGAGTCCCCAGGGCTCACCACTGGAGATTGGGTGGGTTGAGGGAGTGTGGCTGAGCTGCGCTGCGGGAGGGCACCATGTGGGGACAAGAGCTGAGACCTGAGGCAGGGGAAACAGCGGCGTCATCCCACGTCCCAACAGGGAAGTGAGCGGGGAGTAGGGACCCCCACTCTTTCTCTTCTTGCTTCTAACCTCGGGCCGCAGCATCCTATTGGCTGAATCCAAGCAGAAACCAGAGAGTAAGAGAGCTTTCTGACACAGTCCTTAGAGGTCAGGATCCCGGGCACAGAGAGGGTGGGAAAGGGCAGACGCGGATCTGGAGGGGGATATATGGCGGCCATTCACCACGTGTGCTATAAACATTCACTGAGCACTTGCTCCATGTCAGAGTTTGCACACTGGAGACAAAAATGTGATGCGAACGTTGGCAGAGCAAGGGCTCTGTCCACCCTGCGGGCAGCTCGAAACACACCTTGCCTGGGTCTGGAAAGAGCCTACCCCCCTGCACACACTTCCCTCTGCCTGAGGGTCTCCCCTCACTATCTGATTGGGGGCAGCAAGTAGATAAATCAGTCTGATTAACAAATTACATTGACAAATGGAAATGAGGGTGAACTGTTGAAGGAGGGGGAGGGGCTCGGGAAGGGGCTTGGGAAGGGTGGGGTGGGTGAGGGCTTGGTTGGGGGGAGCTGAGTGTTGGGAACTGGTGGCCTGAGTCATGAATCAGCCCACAGGAAGGTGACCTTGGAGTTGTGGTTCAGGCTCCAGAGTTTGAAGGGTTCTAATCCCACTCCATCAGTCATTTGATCTTGGGCCTTGATTCGGTTTTATCACTGCCGAAAACGGGTGAGGGGGTGGATATATAGGGCATAGGAATTTGAGGAGGATTAAACAAGAATCTGTGCAAAAGGTCTAGCCTGGTGTCTCTGGGCACACCGGGAACACTATTATTATAATTAGAAACGAGGGCCACCGTCGCTCTTCCCCCCACTCCCCGGCCCCCCCCCCCCCCCCCAGCACTATTCCATCTCTCACTGGTGAGCGAGCGCCACCCCCTCTCCAGCTCCATTTAGTTCTGAATGTTTTAGGTCATTCTATGCCTGGCGTTCTGCCAAGGCTCTGACAAAGACAGGAGTTTCTGCTCATTCATCCTAATGCAAGTTTCTGCGTTTAGGACAATAGGTGGGGAAAAAAATGCATGAAAGGGCTCACTGCCTGTGGAGGGGAAATCTGCTTAGAATCGAAAATCTGAGCTCTTCCTTGGCCCAGCTCTCTCCTCCCAGAGCTTTGGCAAAGGCTGGCTGGGAGAGGAAGAGGAGGGGGATGAAGGGGTAGGGGAGAAAGACCCGGCCTAGGACCACTGAAGGGCGGGTTGTTGGGGGAGGGGGGGCGCAGGGGCAAGGCCCTGGCTCACTTGGGTGAATGGGTTTCAGGGTGGCTGAGGAAGCCTGCCAAAAAGGCAGAGGGAAAAGGCCAGGCCCCGGGTGGCGCTGCTGCTGCACGGTTTCCATGGAGACACCAGCTGCGGCCGGGCCGGGCTTGCTGGCTGCCTCCACTCGGTTACCCAGCTCGCGGAGAAGGATGCATCTGACAGGTCGCCTTCGCCCCGTGCGTCACCAGCCGGTGCCACCCTGTTCTAGGCACCAGTGCTGCTGCTCCCTGGGGAAGATGGGGTCCAGGGAGCTGCCCTGCAAGCCTCTGGATAAAGCGCAGGCTTTATCCAGGCCGGGATGGAGACAGGGGCGGCCACAGAGCCAAATAGGTGGAGACAGGGATGGGGCCATGGACAAGGACAAACAAGGCCCCCCACCCCCCACCCCACCTGGAGGCCAGTGGGCCTTCGTGAGACATGGCGAGGCCAGATGTGTTTTTTAAACATGCCTCTGGAGGGCCCTGGAGGATGGATGAGGTGGGTGGAGGTGAGAGGCATGGCTAGGGCTGGATGGACGAGAGGTTAAGGGGAAATCCAGCAGAGGGACAATGGCATGACCTAGGGCACCAGCAGGAGCCGGGGGAGATGAGTGCTCTTTAAGAAGAAGTGATTGTATCTGGTGCTTGGATGGAAAGGGTGATGGACTGGGGGAGCCCAGCACATCTCCCAGAGTGGCAGGTAGGTGGGGCTGTACTCCCCAACATGGAGAATAGGGACAGGAACCCTTCCAGAAGAGAACTCTTTCATACCATTCTTGTCTAGCTTCTCCTCTGGCCTCCCAGCCCACCAAGGGCTAGATCACAGCACAGTTGTTTACATTTGAGAAAAGGGGAAGAGATAAGAAAGTGGGGGAAACAAGACATACAAGGGCACTCCACTCCAATTGTTTTTGACCAGGGTTCCTGGCTTCCTTAACCAATAGAAATTGACCAGAGGCCAGACATGAAATTCACGTCTGAATTGGGGCTCCTGCCTCAGCAGAGGAAACAAGAACAAACAGGTTCCTTTGCTTTCTTGCTCCTGGAGAGGGGGCAAGCTGGTTCCCTTTTTGGGGTGAAGGTAGGGATGTGTCCAGGGGTCAGGCTTGAGGGGTGGCTTAGGTTGTTTGCCCACCGCTTAGTTGGTATCATATGCAGGGGGCATGTGCAGTATAAACTGCTTTTGCTTTTGACTCCCTTGTTTTTGCTCCAGGTTCCTCAAAAGTGGCAGTTGTTTTTTTTTGGTTTCTTTGTATCTTTTGTCCAGAATTTGTCCTGGACTGCCCAAGCACATAGTTATTTTCAGTCCCATATGGTTTGTTTGCATTTTGTTGCTGGAGGAGAGGTGCGTCCAGGTGCAAGCATTGCAGCTCTGCAGCAAAGCGTCCCACGTCCCAGCCTATCTCAAAAGATACTCTATCCCCTGGATGCATGCAAACTGAAGGAGCCGGTGCTCAGACCAAGCAGTGCTGGCCCCTCAAATGCAGACGTGCATCTGGTGGAATTTTGTCACCAAACAAAATGTGTAGTCTTTTTGTTTTGCCTTGCTCTGGTCATCTTGGTATCCAAATCTTTTGTTATGATTCTATTTTATTTTTACTCCCTGTGAAATTCCTTTCACAATCCCTGTGTCAGGGTGGAACCCTGTTTCCTGTGCTGTTAGACAGGTCTACCTGTGAGGTTATCTGTTTGCAGCCCCCTCCCTTGTTCTAAGTAAGTGGATGGGGCAGGTGGGCATTGAACACAGAGGACTTGGCCGTGCTGACCTTGGGCTCTACAGGAGGAATCTCTGCCACTTTCCTTTATGCAACAGACCTCTGTGTCTAAAGGGCTTAGTGGATACAGAACTTCCCAGGGACACAGCTACTTGTGTCATTTTTATGGGGACCCAACTAGCATCAAAAAAGCAAGAGAGTTCCAGAAAAACATCTATTTCTGCTTTATTGACTATGCCAAAGCCTTTGATCGTGTGGATCACAATAAACCGGACAATTCTGAAAGAGATGGGAATACCAGACCACCTGACCTGCCTCTTGAGAAACCTGTATGCAGATCAGGAAGCAACAGTTTGAACTGGACATGGAACAACAGACTGGTTCCCAATAGGAAAAGGAGTATGTCAAGGCTGTATATTGTCACCCTGCTTATTTAACTTATATGCAGAGTACATCATGAGAAACGCTGGTCTGGAAGAAGCACAAGCTGGAATCAAGATTGCCAGGAGAAATATCAATAACCTCAGATATGCAGATGACACCACCCTTATGGCAGAAAGTGAAGAAGAACTAAAGAGCCTCTTGATGAAAGTGAAAGAGGAGAGTGAAAAAGTTGGCTTAAAGCTCAACATTCAGAAAACTAAGATCATGGCATCCGGTCCGATCACTTCATGGGAAATAGATGGGCAAACAGTGGAAACAGTGGCTGACTTTATGTTTCTGGGCTCCAAAATCACTGCAGATGGTGATTGCAGCCATGAAATTAAAAGACACTTACTCCTTGGAAGGAAAGTTATGATCAACCTAGACAGCATATTGAAAAGCAGAGACATTACTTTGTCAACAAAGGTCCTTCTAGTCAAGGCTATGGTTTTTCCAGTGGTCATGTATGGTTGTGAGAGTTGGGCTATAAAGAAAGCTGAGTGCTGAAGAATTGATGCTTTTCAACTGTGGTGTTGGAGAAGACTCTTGAGAGTCCCTTGGACTGCGCAGCCCTGTGTTCCCAGCTCTCAGACCTCCCCAATCACCTTCTCTAACATCCTACCTTCCTCTAACTCTACTCCCAAGACCTAGTTTCTGCTTTTTCTGTGTTCTCACCACTTTCTGTAATTATTTTGTTGTTTATGTGATTATTCAGTTCAGTTCAGTCGCTCAGTCGTGTCCAATTCATGGGGTCGCAAAGAGTCAGACACGACTGAGCGACTGAACTGAACCGCAGCACGCCAGGCCTCCCTGTCCATCACCAACTCCCGGAGTTTACCCAAACTCATGTCCATCAAGTCAGTGATGCCATCCAGCCATCTCATCCTCTGTCGTCCCCTTCTCCTCCTGCCCCCAATGCTTCCTAGCATCAGGGTCTTTTCCAATGAGTCAACTCTTCGCATGAGGTGGCCAAAGTATTGGAGTTTCAGCTTCAACATCAGTCCTTCCAATGAACACCCAGGATTGATCTCCTTTAGGATGGACTGGCTGGATCTCCTTGCAGTCCAAGGGACTCTCAAGAGTCTTCTCCAACACCACAGTTCAAAAGCATCAATTCTTTGGCACTCAGCTTGCTTCACAGTCCAACTCTCACATCCGTACGTGACTACTGGAAAAACCATAGCCTTGACTAGATGGACCTTTGTTGGCAAAGTAATGTCTCTGCTTTTTAATATGCTGTCTAGGTTGGTCATAACTTTCCTTCCAAGGAGTAAGTGTCTTTTAATTTCATGGCTGCAATCACCATCTGCAGTGATTTTGGAGCCCAGAAACATAAAGTCAGCCACTGTTTCCACTGTTTGCCCATCTATTTCCCATGAAGTGATCGGACCGGATGCCATGATCTTAGTTTTCTGAATGTTGAGCTTTAAGCCAACTTTTTCACTCTCTCTTTCACTTTCATCAAGAGGCTCTTTAGTTCTTCTTCACTTTCTGCCATAAGGATGGTGTCATCTGCATATCTGAGGTTATTGATATTTCTCCTGGCAATCTTGATTCCAGCTTGTGCTTCTTCCAGACCAGCATTTCTCATGATGTACTCTGCATAGAAGTTAAATAAACAGGGTGACAATATACAGCCTTGACATACTCCTTTTCCTATTGGGAACCAGTCTGTTGTTGTTCCATGTCCAGTTCTTACTGTTGCTTCCTGGCCTGCATATTACCAAAGGTTTATTGTGTGAGTGTACAGTCCTTGAAGCAGGGACTTTATCTGTATGGTTCACCACTAATGTTTCAATCCCTTAGAATGGTTTCTGGCCATCAGGAAGTGCTCTGTTTTTGCTGAAGGAAAAATTACTAAGTGAATGAGTGGACAGATAAACCCAAGAGAACCGGCCAGTTTTTCTTCAATGCATTCCTCCTCTGATGGGGTTCAGGAGGCCCTTGAGTGACTTTTTTTTTTTTTCCATGTCCATCTCTCTGTTTTCAAGGAGGGCTGGAGTCCAGATATTCCTATAGATTGGGCAAGGGTGTTATTTATCATCCAACACTTATTTCTTGTGTGCCCATGGTGCCAGGCCCACCATGAGATGCAGCAGGTCCAGCAGGGAGCATGACAAACAGGGTTCCCGCTCTCATGGAGCTGATACATTAGTGTGGCAGACAGACAATAATGTGAATGAGTGACTAAATACATTGTAAGTGAGGCAGATGAAATGAAAAAAGCCCTGTAATGGAGGATCTCATAAAAGTAGGGTAGTCACAGAAGGTCTTTCTGAGAAGGTAAGGCTCTAGCTGAGAGCTGAAGGTTTGGAAGGAGCCAGGCCTGTGAAAAGATAATGGAGTGATGATGTTCCAGGGAGTGAGACCAGCAAGTACAAAGGCCCTGAGGCAGGAAAAGACTTGGTGTGCCCCAGAAGGCCAGTGGTCAGGGAGATGGGGCAGAACCTGGTGTTGAAGGGCCTTATAGCCTATGGTGAGAAGTTTGTTTTTTTTTATTGAGGTATATTGGCAACCAGATTTCCATAGTGGCTCAGTGGTAAATATTGTTGTTTAGTCGCTAATTTGTGTCCGGCTCTTTTGCAATCCCATGGACTGTAGCCCGCCAGGCTCCTCTCTCCATGGGATTTCCCAGGCCAGAATACTGGAGTGGGTTGCTATTTCCTTCTCCAGGGGATCTTCCCGACCCAGGGATCAAACCCACTTCTCTTGCACTGGCAGGTGGGTTCTTATGCAGAAGAAACGGGTTTCATTCCCTGGAGTAGGAAATAGCAACCCACTCCAGTATTCTTGCCTGGGAAATCTCATGGACAGAGGAGCCTGGAAGGCTGTGGTCCATGGGGTTGCGAAAGAGTTGGACACCACTTAGCGACAACACAACAACACATTGACAGCCATTGTCAGGTTTTCCCAGGTGAATGATGGGTTCTGACTCATGTTTTGGCTTCTAGATAGAGAATGAATTGGGGGTGGGGTGGAAAGCAGGACCTGGAGGTGGAGAGTGAGGAAGTGAGTGGCAACTTTGGTTAGGGTGCTGGCCACAAGAAAAGTGGGTAGAAAAGAGACCTGGCAGAGTTGGGGGCGGGGTGGGAACTGAGAGGACCTGTTCAGGGTGGGGACATGGAGGGAATGAGATGCATCTCCACAATGCCCAGCTCTCTCGCCTGAGGAATCCTATCAATCTGGTGAGCAACACAGTGTCCAGCTGCTGTGAGAGAAAGACCTGGTGTTTAACGGACATGTGAGAAACTTCCCTCCCTCCAGAGTCTACTTGGGCTGGGCAGGAAAAGATTCCACTCCCGCTACATAAAGAGCACCCCCCTCCTTGTGCATGGCACAATGAGGGGATCACGAGCAGAGTTGTTAAGTGTTGATGTTATCCACAGTGCTGCATGGCTTTGAATCATCTAATTCTTTCCCCAGTTCTGGCGTTTGAAAGCATGCCTGGACCCAGTGGTTTGGAGAGAGAGTGCTCTACCTCTCAAGGGCCTTCCTGCTGAAGGGGAGCAGCTCCGGGCTCCAGAGGGCAGAACCAGATGGTGGAAGGCACAGGGATGCGGATTCTAGCTCAACACAGCAAGGAAGAGATGGCTGAAAACTGGAGTGTTTTCACAGGGATGAGCCTCCCACCGTTGGGTGTATTCAAGCAGAGCCAGTCAACCCAGGAGCCCAGTCAACAAGGAGACTGGATTCCTGTGGCTGTGAACACCCCTTTCCTCTAGCCTCTCCCCACCCCCACTGCGTCTCAGGAGTTCAGCAGCTGCCACCTCCCATGGTGGGCACAGAAACCCCTCTGCTGGTTGGCTAAGACTAAGCAGCTAAATCACAGCTAAGCCTGCCCTGCTTGCTCTGGGTTTAACAATCTCTGCTTCCTCCCTGACCGTCATGGCCAGGGAAAGAGCAATCCCCAGCGTGGGTGGAGAGGTGGGGCCTGGCTCATGCCGGGTGGGCCTGTCCAAAGCCTGCCCACTTTTCAAGAAAGGGTGTCCTCACGTCTGCTGGGCTACTGCAGGGACACTCCAGGGGCCTCGTGGATGTGAGGAGGGGGCTCTCCTGCCCTAAGCGATTGGGGGCAACCCCAGCTCCCTGACCTCTCCCAGCAGTGCCCATAAATGGACAGAACTCTACCTGGCGAGTCCTGGGGGACTGGGACCCGCACAGGCCGAGAGACTGCATGCAGGCTGCCTGGTCCCAGCTGCGGTGGAGGGTGGGTTAACACCTCCAGCAGGCTCCGAACTCTGCCAGGCGTGACTGCTTGGCTCCAGGGCTGGTCTCAGCTGCTGCAGTGAATCCCTCTGAGCTTCCAGAGGGGAGAGAGTTGGCACCTAGTGCCCCCCTCCGGGGAGGGTTGGGGTGTCATGCTTGTAGGGGGAACAGGATCCTTGGTGTGAAGGAACTGTCCTTCACAGACAGGACTGCAAACTCCTCTTCTGTCAAAACGCTGACGATGGTAATGAAAAGAATAATGCCAGGCAGGAGGGAGGGTATGAGTGACCCTGCTGGAGGAGCTGCCCAGACTTTCCAGTGGGTATCATAGCGGGGCGGGGGCGGGGGGGGGCGGTTCGCCTAGCTGGGGTGGGCTTCCTCTTCCCTTGGCTGTGGCCCCACGCTTGGGGGTCAGTGTGGAGACAGCAGATTAGCATTCCTGACTTCTCAGATTGGAGGCCCAGTTGAGAGCTGACGGGTGCGTGGGTGGGTGGGTGAGGGGGCTGGCTGGGCCGTCCTGCAGGGTAGGGTGGGGTGGCGGGGGCCTCCAGGTTGTCCCAGCCAGCTGACCCTGTTATTTTTAGCTCTGGAATGCTCCTCCCAAGCCCCCTTCTGTTCTGTTTATCTTGCTTTTGTGTCTGTTCCTCTCCAGGAAACCAGTGCAGCAGGAGTGGGATAGATGGAGGGAAGCGGGGAGGAGGTTGGGGAGGGGGGGCTGATGGAATCGGAGAGGTTGGTGAGGGCCTGGGCTGGAGGAAGAGGTGGGCGCAGCTCCAGCCCGCCCTTCCCTCAGGCCCAGGGGCTGCCTCTTTCTCTTTTTCTGCATTTCTTGGGGTTGGGGCCCCCAGGAAGCCTTCCCCCTCCTCCACCATCCCACTTGCACACTTGTCGTCGCCTAGGCCTTGGGCAGTCCGGTCCTCTCACCTGCCCTCTGGGGACCTCAGGTGAGGTCAGACCTAGATGAGGGGGGGAAGGGTCGGCCCCTGACCCCCGGCCCTGGGTCAGGACACCCTGGGATCCCTTGAAGGAACTCCTCTCTGAAAATGAAACAGGTGTGGGGAAGGGCACGGGGTGAACTCGGCTCTCAGTCCTTGTAAAATGGGAACGACAGCCTTTCCTCTTGTCTGAGGGGACTGTCAGGGCTGCAGGAGACGGATACGAAGCCGTCCCCACACCACGGGGAAGCTGCGAGTCTGTGGTTAGGGGGTCAGCCGCATCCCATAGGGGGGCCTCTCCTGGAGGCGCTTTAGCAGCGCTTGGAGGAAGCCACCCGCCTCCCCACAGCCTCCCTTAGTCGCCGCCTGGCTGCTGAAGCTCTGGTTACAGGGGTGTGTCACTCACCCACCTGCTCCCCTCCTCCCTCCCCCCAGGGCTCGGGTGCTGGGGTGCACCCTGCTGGGCACAGGGAACACCTGCGGGCTGCCAGAGGCGGGGCTTCCAGAAGACACGCCCACTTCCTACCAGCAGAGGGGAGGGGGCGGCGTGGGAAGGGGACGGGGGTTTTTCCTGAGTCAGGTGGGCGTGCTGTCTCTTCCTGTCTTTTCCTTTAAGCCGCCTTCTAGGGACAGGCCATCAGCCCTCAGGGAGGGCTTGGTGACACCTGGAGCCGACACTCGGGGGGAAGAGCAGTGAGCCTTGGTCCTCCCGGGGTGGGGGCTGAAAGAGCGGCAGGGGCATTCTGGCCACTAGCTGCGGTCAGAGGGTCAGTCGATAAATGGCTGTGCTCCAGGCTGAGCGGCAGCCTTGGAAAACCGTCCAAAAAGCGAGGTGGGCCTGCCCGGACCAGTCCTGGGTGCAGGTGAGGAAGGGGGAACCATCTGCGGTGCCCACTGTCCCCGGGGCGGGCAGGGGGGCCTGACACCACCTAGAGACAGAGGAGAGGCAGCAGCTGCCGTCCCCGGAAAGGCACTGACCTTTAGAACAGGAGACAGAAATAGCTGGGGAGAAGAGAAGAGAACCATGTGGGGACATGTCCAGGCTGGGCAGGGGCAGGCCCAGACACGAGGAAGGGAAGAAAGCCCTGCTCCAGACATTCACTGTGCTGGCATTTCATGCACTTTCACTTATTCTCCCCACACCTCCCTGCCAGCCCACGGGTATTGGCATCTCCATTTCACAGATGAGAAGACTGAGGCTCAGAGGGTGTGTGGCCAGGCTGGTAATCAGCAGAACTGGGACTGAACCAATCCCAGCTGGTCTGACAGTCTACTCCTCTACAATGCCTCTGGGCCCCCTCCTGTTCCTAGTTACCCTTGCCACGCTGGTGTGTGGTGTGGTGGGGGTAATTAGCTGAACTGGCACTCACTGCTGGTCTGATGTGGGGGGAGAGGAAATCCTCCAATGAGGCCCGCTGCTAAGTCATTTCAGTCGTGTAAGACTCTTTGCGACCCCGTGGACTGTAGCCCACCAGGCTCCTCTGTCCGTGGGATTCTCCAGGCAAGAATACTGGAGTAGGTTGCCATGCCCTCCTCCAGGGGTTCTTCCCATGGCTGTCTGGTGCCCCCTTCTCCCTCCCCACGGACAGCTCCCCAGCCTGGGCAGCTCCCAGCTGTTTCTGCTTTCTGAAGGCTGGTTGCCTGGCGGCTGATTAGGGATTGGGCCAGGGGGTGGGGTGGTCACTGAAAGGTGGTGAAGGAGAAGACCGGGGGTGGGTGGTCACCCCTTTGCCGGGAGTTGGCTCAAAGTGGTGCTTTATAATCAGAGAATCTGGGCCTTGCCACTTGCTGGCTGTGTGACGTTGGTCCCATGAACCTCTCTGAGCCTGTTTCTCTGCTTCAAAGAGTGGTTTAAAGAGTAAATATGATGATTAGCTGAGTGCTCAGAGCATGGTGACCTTAACACCTTGTCCCCACCTGCTACAGTCAGGCCTCCGTGGACCCTGTTGTCTGTCCATGTCCTCCAGGGAAGCTGTGTGGGGACCGCGGGCTGTGGAGCCTGGCAGGCGGTGATCCAGCCCTGCCTCCTCATTTCGGTGGCCCCCCTCCCATGTGTAGCTGGGGCCTGGGAGGCAGGCCCAGGGGTGAAGTACAGAAGACTGGACCAGAGGGCTCTCCTGAAGCCACGCAGAGCAGGCCATGGGTCTGGATGAAAATCAGCAAATGGCTAAAAGGCCCCCGTGATCCTTGAGGTGTGTGCGGTCATCACAGATGCTCTTTTGGACCCTCCTGTCTTAAGAAAAGGGCAGAGAAGGAACAGGGTGGTGGGGGCGAGGAAGGGCACCACTTCCCTGGGGCCCGGCTCTCTCACTCTCTGAATGGAGCAGGAGACAAGGCTGTGTCAGTGGCACAGGGAGTGGAGCCCATGAATAATGCAGAGAGGAGCTTGGGGCCGCTAGGAAATGGTCACCAGCCCATCAAAGCAGAGAGTGGGTCTCGAATACAAAGTGGAGGGGAGCCTGGGGGCTGGAGTGGGAAGGGAGGGCTTGGCGCTGCCCTTGGGGCTCTGGGCTGAGACTCACTGTCCCTGAGTTGGTCCTGGGGTTGCATGGACCTCTCTGTGGTGCCTAGAGCAGCCTGGGGAGTGCAGACCCAGCCTGACTGCCGGCCTGGCCTTCCAGCTGGTTAGGGCAGGAGGCAGTGCCTCGCCATCAGTACCCTTCCAAGCAGGGTAGTTCAGTTCAGTCTCTCAGCTGTGTCCGACTCTTTGTGACCCCATGGACTGCAGCACGCCAGGCTTCCCTGTCCGTTACCAACTCCCAGAGTTTACTCAAACTCATGTCCATCGAGTCAGTGATGCCTTCCAACCATCTCATCCTCTGTCGTCCCCTTCTCCTCCTGCCTTCAATCTTTTCCAGCATCAGGTCTTTTCCAATGAGTCGGTTCTTCGCATCAGGTGGCCAAAATATTGGCGTTTCAGCTTCAGCATCAGTCCTTCCAATGAATATTCAGGATTGATTTCCTTTAGGATGGACTGGCTGGATCTCCTTGCAGTCCAAGGGACTCTCAAGAGTCTTCTCCAACACCACAGTTCAAAAGCATCCATTCTTCAGCACTCAGCTTTCTTTATAGTCCAACTCTCACATCCATACATGACTCCTGGAAAAACCATGGCTTTGACTAGAAGACCTTTGTTGTGGGCTTAGAGATAAACTTGCCCAGGCAAATTTCCAGAAGCTTGGGAAGTGGGGAAACTCTAAGGGAGGGATGTTGCTTAAGAGTCAAGAGAAGACAGTGAATCCCATCACGGGGGGTTTGGGTGGAGGAGACCCCCAGCTCTCCTCTATCTTGCCCTAGGCTGCCTCAGAGTTAAACCTTTGGACTTTTTTTTTCTGAGTTCAGAGGAAATCTATGGAGGATTTGAACAGAACAGAGACAAGATCAGGTGTGAGTGAGCAAATCCACTTGGGCTACTAGTGGAGACTGCGGGGTGGCCAGAAAACCTGGAGATGTGGATAATGGGATGGTGTCCTGCGAGATCAACAAACCGTTTATTCTGTACTCACCTTTGCCTCCAGCCTTGGTGGTCACACTGTGATCTGGGAGAGAAGGAATGTATGCGGGGGGCAGTGAAGGGACTGTAAGAGGCGTCCAGGACCAGAGGCTGGTGTGGCCGAGGGCTGGGCAGGGTTCGGGGATCAAAATGATCTCTCCTGGTGACTGGCTCAGTTTGCCTGGTGGGGAGAGAGGCCTCAAAGGAGCCTGCCAGCTTCTGACCTGGGCGACTGGGTGCTGGGGGTTGGAGATGGGGCCTCATATGCAGAAAAGAAGCCCCGAGAGGCTCGGGCAGCTGGGAGGTGGCGGCTGGAAATCAGGTCAGGAGTTGGAGATGGGGCCTTTGCTGCTGCGATGGGCCCTCTGAGTGCTAGACCCGAAGCCCTGCTCCTGCACATCCCCACCCCACCCCCCAGCCCACAGGAAGAAAGGGGTCAGGTGAGGCTCCATTAAAGTCCTTCTGGTTGGGGCCTGGGGCTCTGGGTAAGTCTGCCTGAAGCCCAGGGCACCCCGAGGCCCGCCTTCTCTCTGCTAGCTGTCAGGCCCTGAAGCAGCCCCGTGAGGCTCTTCCCCGTGGGCGACACCTCAGGAGAAAGGCTTCCTCCCTCACCGCCTCCTTCTCTGCCAGCAAAGTGCCCCGAGGGGCTCGAGTGCCCTGGCAAGCACCTGGCAAGAGGTGCCCTGGGGTGTTGCCCTGCGGTGGTGGAGGTTGAGTGCAAGCCTCCCCCTCCAGGGGGTGAGTGTTTACGCTCTCAGTTTGCCTCCCAGCACTCGCTCCCCAAGGGCTCCTGGGCCTTCTCTTGCTGGGCTTTCTCTCCTGGGCCTTCTCTCCCCGTCTTCCCGCACACAACTGCGCTAGGAAGGGGTTTCCCGTGAGTCCCCAGATGGCATGTGTGTGCAAGCAATCCAATCACAGGGCCAGCAGCAGCCTCCAGGGAGGGACAGCCCATGAGTCACCCAAGCAAGGGAAGAATGGAACATGGTCGGCTAGAATTGGAGGGGTGGGGTCTTAAGCAGGCTGTCTGGGGAGGCCTAGAAGGCCAGGAAAGGCCGCAGAAGAGCAGAGCGCTGGAGGGGAAGAAGCTCTGGGGCTGGCAAGAGACGGAGGGTCCCAGAAAGCTGGTGAAGACAGGTGGGTGTCAAGTCAAGTGGGAAACAGGGAAGACAGATCAAGGTGTCCTGGCAGAGTCTGGGAAATACAGTATTGTTTCTTCATGTGTGCTTCATTCATCTCCACATCCCTGCTGTGTCCCAGGGAACGTTCCAAAGATGCAGAGACAGGACACAGTCCCAGTCCTGGAGCAGCTCCCCAGCTGTGAGGGGCAGAGACAGGGCAGGGCCCTGGGAGTCAGGGCCCAGACGAGGCTAGAAGGCTGGGAAGGTGGGGGTGGTGTGTCCTGGAGATGGTGTGTGTTTGTTTGTGTGTGTGTGCTCAGTCGCTCCATTGTGTCCGACTCTTTGCGACCCCATGGACTGTAGTCTGCCAGGCTGCTCTGCCCATGGAATTTTCTAGGCAAGAAGACTGGAGTGGGGTGCCATTTCCTACTCCAGGGCATCTTCCCAATCCAGGGATTGAACACGAATCTCTTGTGTGTCCTGCATTGCAGGCAGATTCTTTACCACAAGCACCACCTGGGAAGCCCCCTGGAGAAGGTGGACCTGACTTAATCTACTTGGAGGGAGACATAGCAGATGTCTGGGGAGAGGCAGGTAAGAGCTTGGTGCCTTTCAAGAGCCCCAGTTAGGTCGCAGCATGGCTTAAGAACAATTTATGTTCATGTGTGCGTGTGTATGTGTGTACATGGGTGTATGCGTGTGCACCTACATGCACAGGACTGCGAGAGTTGAGTTGGGGGCACAGTAGGTTAGAGCCACCTCCCCAAAGGTCCTGTGTTCTCCCCTGGAAATTTCTGTACCTTGACTTGAAGGTAGAACACATTTAGATGACATGGAATGATGTGGTAAGATCTGTGTCTCCGGAGCTGGAAGCAGCTGGCTCGGGAGCGGCCGCAGTGACCCCTGCTCGAGAGGACTGAGGCCTGACACAATACCTCACACTTCTATGGCCTTGTGTGTGCCAGGCATTGCTCTTCTCTTTGCAAAGAGGAATTCAATTGATCATCGCAACAATCCTATGAAGTAGGATTCCGTTATCCCCACTTTGCAGGCCAGGTAAGTGAGGCCCAGAGAGGTGAAGTAACATTTTCAAGTTACCATATGGAAACAGGGAAGCTGGGACTCAGTCTGGCCCCAGAGTCGATGCTGAATGCAAAGGGCCCGTCTCTCAGGATGGTGGATTGGGACGGGCTGAAAGAATGTCAAGGAAGGAGAACCAGGCTGACTGGAAAGCTTTTGAGGGTTGTGGGAGTAAGGGAGAGAGAAATCAAAGATGAGGGTAAGGGAGTCACAAAGTGTCCCCTGCCCAAAAGTCATACGTACCAGGAACCTGCAAATGTGACTTTATTTAAAAATAGGGTCTTTGCAGATATAATGAGGTTAAAATGAAGTCATACTGGGATAGTGTGGGCCCTAGGTCCAAAGACTAGTATCCTTATAAGGAGGAAATATGGGCCCAGGTACAGAGAGACCTACAAGGAAGGCCATGTGATGATGGAAGCAGAAACTGGTGTAATCAGTCTACAAGGAATGCCAAGGATTGCCGGCAACCATCAGAAGCTGGAAGAAATAAGCTGCTCCCTCAAAAAACCTTCAGAGCACGGCCCTGCTGACACCTTGATTTCAGACGTCTAGCCCCCAAAACCGTGAGAGAATAAACGTCTGTTGCTCTAAGTCACCTAGTTTGTGGTAATTTTTCACGGCAGCCTTAGGAAACAAATAATCTTTCCCACTTGAAAGGAACCGAGAGGAGGATGCTAATGTATCTATCGAACGTGGTCTGGTAACACTCGGCACGAAAGGAAAAGGCAGGCATGACCCTCTAGGTGAGCCTTAAAAGAAGAATGTTGCAGCGGTCTGGAAATGAGATTCTGACCGTGTAACCGTGACAGGTTCTGATGAGAAGGAGAAGGGGAGGAGCCTAAGAGACGAAGTGCATCATCGCAGAGCTGGCGGATGAGCTCAGACTGAGAAGGACACGTTCAAAGCTGGAGGAAGGGCACAGAACCAAGGGCAAGAATAAAGGAGCGTCTGAGATGGCAAGAATAGAACCCGTCCCGCCGCACCCCGCCTGGGGCAGAGGCTTGCAGAAAGGGCCAAGGGCAAGACAGTGTTTCAGAAGATTGGAAAGGGGAGAGGGAAAGAAGGGAGCTTTAAAAGTTTGACTAGAATCAGGAAAACCTGCTTGGGGTGAGGGCTAGTTTAGCTTTCATGGATGACAGATATACCCAGATGCTATTTGTGGTTGATCTTCTCTGTAAGGAGAAAGGAATAAGAAGCACGGCTTTTTTTTTTTTTTTTTTAAATGAAAAGAATAGCACAAATATTAGCGAGAGAAAATTGGAACCCGGGATTGGGGAGAGAACATAGCTGTAAGAAGATAAGATCCCCATCACAGGAGGCATTCAAGCAGAGGGTGGAGGAACTTCTCATCAGGGGTGTGGTAGAGGTGGTTTCTCTGAGACTTTATAGAGTGGACACAATTCATTGCTGGGTCTTCTGACCCTCGGTCCCCTTCCCATGCGAACACCACAGTGAAGGGAAGCTTGACGGTACCCTAGAGGTGCTCTTGCTGGCTTGGCTTTGGTGAGGAGGCGGTAGAGAATGACAGCATCGCTTTCAGAGCCTTGGCTCAGAGTACTTCTGGGCAAATTGGAACCTTGCAATATGGCGGTTTTCTCGCTGTGAAGGCTTCGTGACCTGAACAGTGCAACTCGGACATTCAACTTTTTTTAAAATCGCCAAGCACTGAATGCACCCCACCCCCGTCATGAAAACTCCTGAGCCTCCTGCATTTCGTGCCCCTGCCCAGTCCATGACGTCCGCACCTCCTAGTCTGTTCTCAGTGGCCTTAGGCCTCACCGAGCGGCACAGAAGAGCAAGGCGAGGGTCTCTCTGCTGGGCGGTGGGGACACCCAGACCCCGCTTTCCCTCCGCCTCTGCCTTTCCTCTTTGTTCTCCTCCGGTCCCCCTCTCTGCCGTTAAGGCTGGCAGGATTAGCTGACAGGGATGGGCCCGGGCCCCTGTCATCTGTCTGTCCACCTGGTGGGGGGATGGTGGGGACACTCACATGATCCGTCAGGCTCTTGCCCCCCCACCCCCCCACCATCAAGGATTTCCGAGGTGCCTCGAGGTCCGCTCCCCGTGTGATGGCTGCAGGTGGGGGGGAAGGAGACAGAGATGGGTTCGCCCTTGGCTGAAGGACAAGATTCTGCAGGACATTTTCTTTGACCTTGAGAAGTCCTTCTGTCAGCCCTGCCTTTCCGGAGACCCAGACGGGGCGGTGGGGGAGGAGGTGGGGGGGGGCTCTGGAACTTACCCCGTCGGTGGGCTGCTTGCACACACTCTCTAGCCCAGCTGAGCCCAAGTCCCGGTCTGAGAGACAGGGTGGGTGGGGGACAGGGGCCGCTGTGGGTATCAAGGCTGCTGTCACCTTGATACCCGCAGATGTCAGAGTCTCGCTCAGCCCGCCCTGCCCTGGGCTGACCACCTTTCTCCCCTGCTCTGACTTTATTTTATTATTATTATTTTTTTAATAAATTTATTTATTTTAGTTGGGGGCTAATTACTTTACAATATTGTAGTAGTTTTTGCCATACATTGACATGAATCAGCCATGGGTTTACATGTGTTCCCCATCCTGAACCCTCCTCCCACCTCCCTCCCCATCCCATCCCTCTGGGTCATCCCAATGCCCCAGCCCTAAGCATTTGTCTCATGCATAGAACATGGAATGGTGTTGTGTTTCACATATGATAATATACATGTTTCAATGCTATTGTCCCAGAACGTCCCACCCTCACCTTTTCCCTCAGAGTCCATAAGACTGTTCTATGCATCTGTGTCTCTTATTCTGTCTCGCATATAGGGTTACCGTTACCATCTTTCAAATTCCATATATATGCATTAGTATACTGTATTGGTGTTTTTCTTTCTGGCTTACTTCACTCTGTATAATGGGCTCCAGTTTCATCCATCTCAATAGAACCTGCTCTGACTTTAGATCGCGGGCACCTCTTTTCGAGCCGCAGTGGAGCACCGTCTCACCTCTCTGGGCCCCAGCGTGTGATGCAAGAGGCTGGGTAGTCATGCAGCCGCCTGCTCCAGCCTTTCGGGAAAAGAGCCTCTAGTCTCTGGCCTCTTTCAAGTGCCTTTCCCTTTTTTTTTTTCAAGATCAAACAAATAAACCTGTTGGTTATTCTTTTTATACACTTAACACCTGATGGCTGCAGAAAAGAAGCAAAAAGGGTGTCTAATAAGAGTCATCACCTAAAAAAGTTAGTAGGAGCATTTTGGTGGGTATGATGTTTTCTGTCTTCCCCAGACACTGGGAATTCATCACAGACAAGTCAGGCAGGGCCCCCACGCTTTAACAACGCACATGTCAGTGGGAAAAATGACACGTAACCTATGTAGCATCTACTGACGAGCAAGACAGCTCCCTCTTTCCTCTGCTTCCATCTCTCCTGCCATTGATTTCCTTCCCAGAAGCCTTCCTTTGGTTTCACACATCTACTCTGTGGCAGGAAGAGGCTTTTGTGTGTAACACGAGGTGCCGGACACATGTCTGGGGTGGGCTGTATTCTGGGCGGGGAAAAAGCAGCCGCCACCTTGTCGGAGGCAGGATGTTCAGGGCTCCCTGTCTAGAGTGCTCAAGGCTGCTTGCACCCCACGCTGCCTGGGATCAAGTTGGCTGCACCGCAGGGCGTGGAAGGAAGGGCCCCTTGCAGATGGACCCTTGGGCTCAGTCACAGCGACAGCCCAGCCAGGGAACAGGACCCAGTTGACTCCCAAGGTGCCAGCTGCCAGGGCGGGGAGGGCTTCCGTTGCTCTTTCTTGCCTCCCAAGTGGTGTGAAGGGGAGGGAGGGGTGGTGAGGTGATGAGGAAGGCAGGGAAACTGAGAGGGGAGGGGAGGAGAACCAGCCTCGTTTCTATAGCAACCACACATGTGAGCCAGCTGCTGTCACCATGGAAACAAAGGGGAGCCTGCTCAGAGGCTGTGCGCTCTCAGGGGAGATACAATTTTTGACAAAAAAAATACCCTTTGATAAAAATAAAGAAAAAATAATGAAAGCCACCCTCTCTGGGATTCAGGGGCCCTGCCGAATGAGGTGACAAAGGGAAAGAGGGGGGCTGGGCTGTG
Organism: Okapia johnstoni; assembly: GCA_024291935.2. Lineage (NCBI taxonomy): Eukaryota > Metazoa > Chordata > Mammalia > Artiodactyla > Giraffidae > Okapia > Okapia johnstoni. The sequence continues at coordinate 13,538,915 of CM044307.1, forward strand.
GGAGAGGAGGCTGCAGCCTGGTGCTTCTGCCAGCTGCAGAGAGTTGCCGAGTCAGTGTTTTCAAGCCAAGGGGGGCTTGGAGAGCACCCCACTTGATGGCTGAGGGAGGGAGGTCCAGGGAGGGAGGCAGGAGGCTCCTTTAGGGTCCCAGGGCAGGAGGGAGCCGCTCAGGGAAACCAAGGGGCTCTGGGGAGAAGGGGAGGGACACGCTGGTTCTAGCTGGTGGCTGACTGTAGCCTGGGGGGGTTCCTCTTGAGCCAGTGTGTGGAGATGGGGGCAGGGGAAGAGAGACACAACTGGCCAAATTTAAGCCCCTTTCCCTAGAGTATGGAGTGTGGCAGGCGTTTTGACCTCTTTCTTCTCCCTCTACTCCATCCCCTCCCTGGTGGCTCAGTGGTAAAGAATCCACCTGCCAATGCAGGAGATTTGTTTGCGTTCTGTCCCTCAGTTGGGAAGATCTACTGGAGAGGGAATGACAACCCACTCCAGTGTTCTTGCCTGGAGAGTCCCATGGACAGAGGAGCCTGCTAGGGCTACGGTCCATGGGGTCGCAAAGAGTTGGACACGACTGAGCAACTAACACACACACACACACACACACACACACACACACACATATTGCTGCTAAGCTCGGCTTTCCAGGGTTTTGGCTGTCTCTCAGGGGACCAAGCCCAGATGAGTCCCCACCAGCAGGGCTGGAGAGAACTTGCCAGCCAGAGCCCACAAGGGAGCCTCCTAGTCTAAAGACAGGAGGGGAGGAAGGGTGGAAACGCCCAGAGAAGGATGAGCTGGCTTCTCCAGGGAAAGCCTCACTCAACCTAAAGCATCAGCACGATGGAGGCAGGGCAGCCAGGCGACATCACGGGGCGCTCGGTTCTAGACTAGATATTTGGCCATACTCTTGGTAAGGGGTCACGTCCAGGGGCGACCAATCAAGGCAGAGTTATTACAGGAAGGTGAGGGCTTAAAAAAACAACAACAATAAACAATCAAGGCTTTAATACAAGGGTTTCTGAACTGCAGGTTCCTTGCAGTACAGCCTGGCCCCTGGCCACAAAGAGAGGCAAACGGTGGTGGTGGGGGGGGGTGCTGAGTGCCCTCCCAGTTCACTGGGAGCTTCTCTGCTCCTCTGTTTTATATATATATATATTTTTTTTTCCCTTTCTCTTACATAGCGTTTTCCCAAATGTCATCTCATGTGCTCCTCTCTGAGAACACAAGAGAGGTGGATGTGCCCAAACCCACTGTAAAGTGGAGGACACAGCCTCAGAGAGGGCAAGCCCCTTGCCACAGGTCATGCAACCAAGATAGAATTCAGGCCCCCAGCTCCAGAACCAGGCGCCAAAGACCCCATTTCACAGGAAAGGGACGATGAGACGTGACTGAAGGCGCCCTCCTACGCAGGCTCTCCCCGACCTTTCCCTGAAGAGGACAGAAGTGAGCGAGGACCCGATCCACGGTGGCAGCCACGGTGGCAGCCAGGATGGCCCAAGTCAAGGACAAAACAGCTGGAAGTGATCTTGCCCTGGAGGTCCTTGCCACCTCTTGCCCTGGAGGTCCCTACCCTGTCTCCCTGGGGGCTTTGTGGGGTCTCAGCCCGGGGGGGGGGTGGGGACCCCTGGGAGGGAGAGGTGAAAGCCTAAGTGGTGGCAGGGCCTGTGAGGGTGGGACTCTGCCCTCACCTTCCAGGAGTGCCTCTTGCCTGCTTGTCAGCTGCCCTTCACAGCTCTCCCCACCCCCCCCACCCCACTCCTCAGCCTCCAAGGCAGAGACCATGTGGGTGAGTTGCCATGGAAACTGCGGAGTTCTCTTTGAAAGCCAGGCGGTGGAATCAGAGCTGGCTGGGGGAAGGGTCCCTGGCTGGGGACTGAGGTGGGGCAACCACACCTGTTTGGCCTGTGCCCTCTGGGGCTCAGCCCTTCTCACCAGAATCCGTCTGTTTTTAGGTTTCATCAAGAGCTCTTTCCCATAGATGACCCGCCTCCCGTGGTCCCACAGCCACTGCCCTCTTTCCCCACACCCGCCAGAAGAGAGGGAGCCGATTATCCTGGTTATACAACATGGGGTGGCAAAAACCCAAGAGAGACCATTTTTGCCATACAAGGGGCGGGAACGGAACCTCAGGGATTATCAGGATTAAAGGATGTGTGTGTGTGTGTGTGTGTGTGCGTGTGGGAAGGAGGGGGCCTGTTGGGACATGATGCGCCAGAGATGGGAACCCGGACCCCCCCTCCTGTCCCCGCCTCCCCCAACCTGGTCCAACAGCAAGAAATCTGGCTCGGGCCAGGAAACCAGAAGGCTCGGAGTCTGACTCGAGAGGGAGCTAGGGGCTTGCACAGGCCTCAGTTAGAATGTTCCCCCAGCCACACCCAGGCCCTGCTGTCCCCCGCGCACGCCTGGTTTACAGACTGTGCTGGGACTGTGCTCAGTCTTGTCAGCTGTCACTCTGCCCTGCCCCCCACTGCCACCCCCAGTGATAGCAGAGGAGTTAAGAATTTTCTTTCTGCACTTTGCTGTGTGACTTGGGGCAATTGCCTCCTCTTGCTGAGCCTCAGCTTCCACCCACAGAGGTAAAAATAAAATAAAATAAAAAACTGCCTCATAAGGTTGCTGGGGATTAAAGCAGACAATACATTCAAAATGCTTAGCATCGCACCTGGTGTCAACAAAAATAGAAGTATGATTACTATTATTACCCATCCCTCAACACCCCAAACAAGCCCCATCTCCTCCAGGAAGCCTTTTTTTCTTCCAAGAAGAGAAAACTGGCGTTCAGACAGGAGCAGCCACCGGTGCCAAGCACTTCCTGTGCGTGCGCTCTCTCCCTGCGTTCTCGAAGCCGCCCCAGGATGGAGGTGTCTTTGTTATCCCCATTGCACAGAGGTGGACACTGGGGTGCAGAAAGTGTCTTACTCAAGGTCATCAGCTGCTAAGAAGCAGAATCAATATTTCAAGCTCAGCCTGTCTGGTTTTAAAGCCTCATGCTTTTTCTATTACAATGTGCCCCTCATATATGGAACAACCCACCCCTCCCCAGGCGTTTGCTTCCAGTTCGAAGCAGGTTATGATTGCTTCTGAGTTCTTCCTTGCCTTCTCACCTGGACTCACCAGGGCAGAGAGTAAGGAGGTAAGCAGAACCAGGGAAGGCGAGGACTCAGACACTCCCTGCTCCACGGGCAGCACACACAGCCGGGATCTAGGAGCCAGGTGGGGCGTTTGTGAGAAGCAGGTGGCCTGGCATAGGAATCCCCAGCAGGGAGAGGGTTCCAGGTGCCCTAGGGGTCGTCTGGATCTCAAGACAGATTCTCCCCAGCCCACTCTGATTTTCTGCTCCGTTCTGACCTTGGTTTCTGGACCCCAGTCTCTCAGACCAGGGCTGGGGAGGGCTTGAGGGATGACCTTGACCTGGCTTTGTCTGTCTGGGGATTCAAAGTGTCTCTTTTAGGTGAAGAAGAGAGAGAGGAGGTGGAGGGTAAGCGGGGAGAGAAAGGAGACACAGGAGGGAAGGAGGAGGAGGGAGGAAACGGGGAGGGGAAGGGAAGAGAAGCTGCTGGAGGAGAGGGTGGAGGGAAGGACACAGGGGAGGGAGGCAGGCGAGGACGACTGGCTGCCAAGTGTGATTCTGAGCTCTGAGGGAGAAGAAAGGATGAGAAAGCAAGAAATCCGCTTCAAGGGAAGGATGGAAGGGGGAGAGCGATGAGGAAGGGCGAGAAAGTGAACGAGGGGGAGAGAAAGCTGGGGCGGGGGGAAGGAAATGCAAGGATGCGGCCTGGGGTGGGCGGAGAGAAAGATGAACAAAGACGAGATTGAGCAGCTGCCCCGTCTCCCTTCTGCCAAGGGAAGGCCTCGGACGGCTGTGAGCGGCTAAATACACTGGGAGCCAGCCATGCTTGGTCTCAGTGGCTCTTGCCTGGCACCACATCCTTTCTGGCTCAGCAATTTCCTTGGGTGGAGGGGTGGGGGGTGGGGTGGGGGGTGGGGGTGGGGCAGAGGGCATGGGGACACCATCCTCCGCCATCCATTCCTTTCCTGGAGCAGCATTTTGTCTGAGGTCCCAATGAACCTCTCAAGTCTTTATGGCTAACACCTGGTCCTCAGAGTTCTCCCCAGGGGCACTGTCCCGGACCACATTTCCAGAAGCTTCCAAAGAGGCAGAAACCAGTTGCTGAGCAGGTGTGCATGCAGCCAAGGAATTCTCCCTTTCTCTCCCTGTTGAAACGTGACACGGTTCTTCTTCGGAGGCAGTGCCAAGCCAATGGCTCCACTTTGACAAAAGAACTGAGATGAACTGAGACGTTAGCTGGAACGCAGCAGGCTGTGGGTTTCATCTCATCCAATCTTCACAGCAAACCTAAAGAGGTCCATACTACTATTGTCTCCATTTTCCAGAAGGGGAAGGACAGCTAAGGGGGTCTGTTGATTTGCCCAGCTTGCACTGGGGAGGGACCTGGGGGTCTAACTGGTGGAGACAGGTCAAGGCCTTCCTGGAGTTTAAATCCAGGAAAGGGGCTGAGGCTGCAGGATGTGGGTGCAGGGTTAGCAGCTCTGAGGGGCCATGGGGGGGCTCATGGTCTACGATGGTTCTGGCAGGTCTTGGAAGTCTCCGTGCCTCAGTTTCCCCACCTGACATCAGCACTGTGGGAGGAATGTGTTGGGGTGAGGCAGGGGAGGAGCTGGCCTCAGGAGCCAGGGCACAAAGTGAGGCCCTCTGTGAGGGTGGTGTCCACTTGGCAGGGAGGAAGACCTGGCCGTGTGGAAGGAAAGCTGTGTAAATAGCATGCCCTTCCCATCAGGATCTCCAGGGAAGTCTGGCTGGGTTGGTAATACAGCCCTGCTTTCATGAGGCTTCCATGAACCTTTCAATAAAACGCTTTGATCTATGGGCACACAAACACACACCATACTTATCTTCACAGCCACCTTCCAGGGCACATAAAGTATGCTGGGCTTTATTTTATGAGGCTAGAGGAAGCCAAGGTCACTCAGTTGGCAGCAGGGAAAGCAGATGGAGCCTGGATGCAAGGGCAATGTGATAAAGTTGCTGCCCTCAAGGGTACCCCTTGGACGTGCAGGGCAACAGCAGGTACTCAGCACCCACTCTGCACCCAGGCCCCATCCCCTCTCCCACCTCCACAATGCCCAGGGGGGGTCATTCCTCAGACCCTGCTGGTGCTATTATTCCCTTGGCACCGTCCGGCAGCCTCTCTGAGCTCCTCTCCAGCCTGAGTGAGGAGCTTTGCCTGCTCCCGTTGCCCTGAAGGGCCCTGCTAGATTCCTCTGTCACCTTTGGTCAGGGTCCATGTTAGAGTGCAGGCTTGGCAAAGGGCTTCCCCTCTGACCCCCCGGCCCCCCTGCCCTGCAAGATGGCAGCTGCCCTCCCCCAGGGACCAGGGATGTAGCTGCTCTTGTAGCCTGCGGTTACCATGGTAATGGCCCTCCTGTCAGTTCCGTGGGGGGCGGTGGTGAGGGACGACGTCAGGGAGGGTGTGTGCGCTTGAACCCTGTGCCCATCTTCAGCTCTAGGTGCGGGGCGGGGGGGGGGGTGTCTCAGGAAGTGGGACCCCTGCCTCCTAGGGTGGGGGGCTGTCTCAATTAGCTCAGCTGCGTCCTGGGGGCAGGGAAGACTCGAGGGACGGAGGAAGAAGTGAAGAAGGATGCCCCAGAAGGAAAACGGGAGGTGGGGCGGATGGAGATGGGCATCCACACAGTTGTCTAAGGCGGAAGGACAACTGGGTGGAGGCGGGGCGGGGTAGGCAGGAAGGAGGGAGCCAGGGCGGCAGAGGGGGGACCGTGAAGGATCCAGAGCCTCAGGGGGGCAGACCCGGGGAGGGCTGGGCCCCTTATTTCTGCCATCCACAACGCCCGCCTCCCAGAATGGGTGGGGTGGGTGGGTGTCTCCCGCTGCGCTTCCCGGGCCAGAGAAGGTCCCTCTGCTCCTCCGACATGATCTGTAATTTCCGGCAGACATTTGAGGTCCCTGACATCTGCATAATGTGGGCCAGTCTCTTAGCAACGGGGAACAGCTGTCTGGCATTTCCAAGATTAAACTGTAACTATACACGGTCCTTGCCAGGGGGAGGGGGAGGGAGAGAGGGGATAAACACTGCCTCCTGGCATTTTCAAACTCATTTAGCTTTTATTCATTTCCTGCCTCCAGTAAAGAGGCCAGGGATTCAGGCTGGGCCAGGCTGTTCCACCCCTGTCTCTACCACGGTTGCTGAGGTTGCAGATGGCTCTTCACCCAGATCTGTTGGCTCGCAGGAGGTGGGAGAGGGGTCGGGGGTATGGCACTCGCCTCTTTGGGTTTTATTGTATTTGTTTTATGTAGGTGCGGTGATCCTGGCACGCGTGGGTTAGGTGCCGCCCAGGAAGAAAGGCTGTGTGGTCCATCAGTGGAAGCCCTCAAGGTGGCTCCAGCCTGGTTTCATTTCGTCCAACTCTGCTGCTAATAGCTCCGTGAACTTGGGCCAAATCCCTTTTACCTGTCTGTACCTCCATCTCCCCATCTGTAAAAGGAGATGATTCTACCACCCCGAGGGTTGCTGTGAAGATAAAACGAACACATGCTCAGGCAGTGGAGCCCCGATTGATGGAGGTGGTGGTGCCTCTCATCCCTGGTTCCCCCTCCCGCCTGTCATCCATGTCAGCAACCTCAGGCTCTGCTGGGGGCGGGGGTTGGTGGTGGGGGGCAGAGGCAGACACAGTCCGTTTCCCCTGGGAGCCGCCACCTTGAACTCCTGTTCCCTGGAGCAATGACACTTTAATCCCGAAGGACTGAAGCCGAACTCAGCGGTCCCCAGCAGGGCCAGCTCGGGCCTGGGCAGCTCCCGTGTCCCAGCCCCGCCGGCTCCTGCCATTTGGCCACAGCTCCTGAACTCGTGAGAGCGCGGTGTTTTGGTTTTGCAGCGAGAAGGAAAAAAGGGCGGGTGTGGGGACCGGAGAGGAAGAGGGAGGAGGAGGGAAAAACCCTTGAGTGGCCTGGGCTGGTCAGTTCCAGGAATGCGTTCTCGGACATCAGTGCCAAAGCAGTGACCCAGGCGGGGCGGCCAGGCTGGGAGAAGGGAGAGGCCGGCTCCAGGGCGAGAGCTTGCCTCTTCCCCACCCCCCCCAACCCCCCCACCCTGGCTGCCTATGCTGACTCATCGCAGCTCCAGCTGGCAGGAGCCTTTTCTGGGGATGGCTGTTGCTAAGATTCCTCGGACATGACTGATTACTTCTCCTTGAGCCTGGTGAAAACATGTTTGTAGATTGCACGCAAACACACGCACCCGCTCCTGTGGATACCTGCCCACGTGGGTTTTGTGCCCAAGTGTGTGTCTTCTTCACCCATGTCACCAGACATGCCTACTGTTGTTCTCCATGATTCCCTGATACTTAGCTGCTAAGTGTGTGGACCAGCCCTAGGGTCCCCAAGAAGGGTGTAGACACGCCAGGTTTCCCCCACCCCGGCCAGTAATTCAGGCAGCGGGGAGGCCGCCAGTGTCTGGGCCTGCTTTAATCTGAAGGAGTTTTCAGGTTGCCTTGAACACATTCTTGGCCTCTGTTCCTCCTCCCCTCCCTGGGTTGCTCGGTTGCCTTCATTCTGCTGTAATGATCTAATCTTCCCTTCTCCCTCTGCCTGCCAGTTTTTTGATGTCTGCTGTTACAGGCACTCAGCTGGGAGCTGGAATGCTCTAGAGCTGGATTCCTGGCCTGGATCTGACGCCCCGGGGGGGTTCCTGGAGGTGGGGAGGGGGGGCGCTGCCCAGTGGCTCTGTTGCCCTGCAGAGAGGGGACCGCAGTGAGGACTCATGGATGACAAGTGCTGGGTCTTTCTCGGGCTCTGCCGCTGTCAGGAATGGGGAAATTTTCCTTCCTGCTCTCTGCTGGGCCCCAGGGTCTTGGCTGGGGTGGCCCAAGGGCTCGGGGGGTCAGCGTGCAGCCCTGGACGCCCACCCTCTGGTTGCCAGCTCCACATGTGAACTTGGTCACCTTGGGCTCTCGCTGCCTTGGTTTCCCCACCCGCTGGGCTGAAATTGGACTCCTTGCGGAGCCTGCCAAGGTTTTACCATGACAGGGCTTGGCAGGGCGCTTGGGCACCAGGCAAGGTTGTTTGTCACGGGTTCTCGCAGGGGCGGAGGGGCAGGCAGGCCCATGCCAGCACGGAGCCCACGTGCTTCCTCTCGCCAGCTCTCCTGGGCTCAGGCTCAAGTGTGGCTTCTTTACAGGGACTCACCCCGGGGGCCCAGATCCCACGAGCAGGCGCTCTCAGCCGTGATTCAGCGGCGGTTGCTAAGGAAGGCCTGGTACCCAGCCTGGAGGGTTGAGCCGTGGCCAACCTGGATTTGGCAGGCAAGGCGAGGCTCCCACCAGCCGCAGGAAAAATCCTCTCTTCTGAGCTCCGGGTCCTCTGGCCTAAGATGAAGACAAGGCCGATTTCACGGCTCCTGCTGATTTTGACATGAGACGATGCAGGGCAGAGGTGGAAATGACAAAATGCAAAACGGGCATTAGGCATCAGTCTGTTGCCTAAGGACCCACCTCCACTGGGGACCGCTGCTGGGACCCCAGAGTTCACCCTCTGGGCTTCCAAGCGCATGAGCTTCCTTTTTGACTGTTTCCTCTGTAATTCCCAAACCTGACAACCCAGATAGAAGCTCTAGCCCCCTCCTGGTGAGAATAAGGCTAGCAAGCTGGGCGCTGGCTTTGTCCAGTGCGGCCGGAGTTGGGGGTGTGGGTCGGCTATTTTCCAGATAAGGAAACAAAGGTGCAAGATGTAAAGAGGGTGAGAGTGTTGGTCGCTCAGTCGTGTCTCTTCGCGTCCCCAGGGTATGTAGACCACCAGACTCCTCTGTCCATGGAGGAAGAGGAGCATTTTCTCCAAGGAGTATATAGCTCCAAGCAAGAATACTGGAGTGGGTTGCCATTCCCTTCTCCAGAGCATCTTCCCTACCCAGGGATCGAACCCAGGTCTCCTGCATTACAGGCAGATTCTTCACCATCTGAGTCACCAGGGAAGCCCTGAGTTGTAAAGAAGCATCTAGTAAGTAACAGGGCCAGGATTCCAGCCACAGAAGTTTGTCTCCATAGCCCAGCCCTTAACCACGTCCCTTCATCGTCTCCCCATAACCGTCGTGTCCCAGGATGGCACAGCGACACCAGGTGCCTTAACCTTCCCCACTGTTGCCATGGGCAGAAAAGAAAACCATTCCCATAGTCCGTTTCCAGCACGGCTTCAACCTCTGCCCTCCAGGGAGCCCATAGATTGGTGTCCCGTGAGATGAGCGTCATGGCCAGTTTTATTACCTCGTTCACTGCTGAACGACCTGAGGCAGAGTGACCTTCAGCGGCTTGGACTGTCTCCTCCCCTTCTGTATAGTAAGAGGCTTTATGGCACCCCTGGCTTCCTTTGTTGCTCTGACATGCAACAGTTCTTAGAAATGCCTTCTTCTAGCACAGTTACAGATGCTACCGAAGTGCCTACTCTCAGACACGCAAACACAGGTACACACACGTGCACAGACACATAGGTGCAATTCTGGGAGTCTTGTATGTTTGTTGCATTTTCTGTGCTAGGAATGATCAGGGAGCAGCCGTGAGCAAACATTGAATAGCTGGGCTCTCACACACTTGTACATTTATCACAGGCCTTTTCAGCCAGTGTTGCATACACACACACGTGTTCTTGTACCTGAATCTTGTCTTCCTGTCTAGACCCAGACCATAACGCATTTGGGAGCAGGATGCATCCCCAATATTGCTTGCCATAGTGCAGGCTCCAGTGGGTGATCAGTTTGTCTTTGTGCTTTGATGGGTAAAGGAAGGACAGTGTGTGATTTATGCTAACGGAATTTTTTAGTTCGATGCATCCACCACCCCTCTGATACCTTCAGTAGCCATTACCCAGACCAAACCCCTCATCCCTCTACCTAAGCAGGCTCCTCACTCAGCTACCCCACCCCTACCTCCCAGCACCTGCAAAGGGTGCATCCTGCATCCCTGCTTCCCTTTGACCTCTGCCCATTCCCTGCCTTCCTTTTCCATTTCACACACGGGGCTTTGAGTCACTCACACACATACTGCCTTCTTCTCCCTTTCGACCACTTCGATTTTCCTTTCTGGGGAAAAGGTAGGTGGAGGCCTCTGCATGGCTGTCAGAAACAAAAAGGCTTGGAGCTGAAGGGGCTGAGCCCCAGGCCTGTGGGAGACACCCAGTGAGTGCCTGTGCTCAGTCGCTCAGTTGTGTCTGACTCTTTGCGACCCCATGGACCTTAGCCCACCAGGCTCCTCTGGCCACGGGGATATACCAGGCCACTCCATGAGCACAGTGAAATGAATACTGGGGTGGGCTGCCATTTTCTACCCCAGGGGATCTTCCCAACCCAGGGATCGAACCTGCATGCACCCCTCTTCATTTAGACATTCCTTCCCTTGAGGCCCGCCTGGGGAACCAGAAGTGCCAGAACTGTAAGCGGACCCCTAGGCGAGCCTGCGGCAGTCTTCAGGAGGGTGGGGCCTGAGGAAATTAAAATGCTCCAAGTCCTGCTGCAATACCCAGGGCTTCCAGTGCATGGAGCCTCAGGGCTTAGAGGCTGGAATAGGTGAGGACAAAACACACGTGCGTCCATCGGTCTCCCTCCACGGCCGGAGGAGGATGGGAAGGAAGCCAGTGATGGGGCCTGCTGGCTTCTGGACTCTGGTCAGGCTGAAAGTGACCAGTCTGAGCCTTCCCCGCCCACCTGACTGTAAACCAGCTTTGCTTGGGGGTGAGGCGGAGGGGGCGGGGGTTCTGTTCCCTGGAGCTGAAGAGATGTACACAGTGTACGAGGCCCCTTCTGTGGCCAGGGGTAACCCCAGGAAGCTAAGCAGAGCTCCTGGAGTGGGCTTGCTGGGATTGGGAGGTGTGCCCTGGCACCATCTCCCCCTTATCTCAATTCAGGCCTGGGATGAGACCTCTGCTGTCCCCAGTCTCATGAATCACGACGCGTGTCTTTGTGGAGGTGCTTCCTCTGGCCTTGTGGCCGGGGGACAGGGCCGCACCTTTGCTCTACCCGGGCTTCCTGCCTTTGCTTCCCCAGCCCCCTAGGGTCGGTGGGTGGAGAAAATCCTCTCGCCATCACCGTTCAGCCCGCTGGTTACACAGCGACCCTTGGTGGTTCTTGGGCGCCATTACAGGGAGACCCCAAAGGCCTTTTATAGGTTCCTGGTGCTGCAGTCCATGGAGTCGCATGGAGTCGGACTCAACTGAGCGACTGAACTGAACTGGTTCCAGCAACCACTGGGCATCCGAGCAAGGGGTTGGGTTGTGTGTGTGTGTGTTTGGGGTGTCTCAGTCTATTCCCACAAAGCCCACCATTTTCCCCCAGCCCAGAGTCCTGGGCACTGGGGACCCCTGGGGACAAGGAGATAAATCTTGAAAGGACTCAATGTCCCATGTCACAAGGACTTTTGACGGCCTGGCCAGGTTGTGATGAGGTAGCTGTTGGCCAGTAGGATTGGATGAGGTTTCCAGAAAGGTCTTAGAGGAACTGAGCCTGGGGTAAGCCCTCTGCTTCAGCTTGGGAATGTTGGGGGTCAAACTTGCCCTCGGGGGTGAGTTGAAATCTATGCCAGGCCCTGAGCCAGAATTAACAGACCCTGGTGGGGACCCACTGGGTGATCTGATTCCACACAGTTCCTCTGGCAGCAAGCATTCCCCCCACCCCCACCCCAAGACACACCCACCAAGGAGCTGCACCTGTGTGCTTTCAGGACCACAGAATGAGTTGGTAGGGCTTTGAGCAGCCCGTTGTCCACCTCTTATTTTTCACACGACTTAGGCAAGATATGGGGCTACTGAATGGGAGAACTGCCCTTAGGGCACTTCCCTGGAGGCCAGCAGGTCACTTCCTGTAGACTGTGCCAAGCTGGGAACCAAGTTGGTCCTCCTGCAGAGGAGGTGTCTGAATGCAGGGCCTTCCATGCCGATTCTCTCCGGAGGTCATGGGCACTCTTGCCTCTCTCTCCTTCCTCAGTTACTCTGAGTCGAGGAGTGCTGGATTTAGACTGGTGGGCTGGAATCCAGTTTTACAGTATCACTGTGTGACCTTGGTTCCCAAACCACTTTGTGCCTCAGTCTCCTCATCTGTATAATGGCCATACAGCTACCTCCCACTATTTGAAATGTTGCTTTATGCCACTTTGCTTTTGCAAAAGACCTGTTTTTGCTAACTGAAATCCAAAGAGGATTTTTGCTTTTATGATAAAAAAAGTATAAAGTGAAGACAGCATTCAGCGTTCGTTTTGCTGCAAGCATTATATAGAGGCAGTGTGCACCTCAAACAGTGAGGGTGGCCCCACCAGGCTCCTTCCCAGGAAACTACACTCAACACGTCAGCCTCAAGTCACCTCAAGCTTTGAACTGTGTCTGAGCATCTGTGCTCCCTCTCCTCAGTTCAGTTCAGTTTAATCGCTCAGTCGTGTCCAACTCTTTGCGACCCCACGGACTGCAGCATGCCAGGCCTTCCTGTCCATCACCAACTCCCAGAGCTTACTCAAATTCATGTCCGTTGAGCTGGTGATGCCATCCAACCATCTCATCCTCTGTCGTCCCCTTCTCCTCTGGCCTTCAACCTTTCCCAGCATCAGGGTCTTTTCAAATGAGTCAGTTCTTCGCATCAGGTGGCCAAAGTAGTGGAGTTTAGCTTCAGCATCAGTCCTTCCAATGAATATGCGAGACTGATTTCCTTTAGGATGGACTGGTTGGATCTCCTTGCAGTCCAAGGGAATCTCAAGAGTCTTCTCCAACACCACAGTTCAAAAGCATTAATTCTTTGGCTCACTAATTCCTCTCCTAGGATAACTACTTTATTTTATGCCATTTCAGCGAACAAAATGTTTCATGGAAATACTCTACTTTTAGGTAGCGGGAGAAGCTTGTAATGCCACCTGCTTGGCAGGGCTGTTATGAGGACTCAGTGAGTTAAGGTATGGAAAATGCTTAGAACAGCCTGGAAGAGACTTCCCTGATGGTCCAGTGACTAAGACTCCGTGCTGCCGATGCAGGGGGCTTGGATTTTGTCCCTGGTCAGGGAACTAGCTCCTGGAGAAGGAAATGGCAACCCACTCCAGTATTCTTGCCTGGAAAATTCCATGGGCAGAGGAGCTTGGCGGGCTGCAGTCCATGGGGTTGCAAGAGTTGGACACGACTTAGCACCTACACCACCACCATCACCACCAGGAATAGATCTGCATGCAACTAAGAGTTCGAATGCCACAACTAAAGATCCTGCAACAAGACCTGAGGCAACAGCTAAGACCTACTGTGGCCACATAAACAAGTAAATTAAAAAAAAAAAAGAAAAGAACAGCCTGGCATGTGATTACTGCTGAGAACTCTTGGCTAAGAATTATTTCCCCACCCCCACGTGGGGCCTTCTGGCAGAGGTGGAGGGGAGTGTGTCTCGGTCAGCTTCAGCTGTCATAGCAACATGCCATAGACTGGATGGTTTAAAGAGCAGACACTTATTTTCTCACAGTTCTGAAGGCTGCAAGTCCGAGATAAGGGTTCCAGCGTGGTCAGGTTCTGGTGAGAGCCCTCTTCCTGGTGAGCAGGCGGCTGCCTGCTAGCTTTCTGCTCATGGGGACTTCTCTCGGAGCCTGTGTGGGAGATAGATTTCTGTCCTCCCCTTCTTAAAAGGATACCAAGCCTATTGGTCAGGACTCTACCCTTATGATCTCATTTCACCTTAATTTTTAAAAATTTTATTTTTATAAATATTTTTAACACCAAAAACATCTTATATTGGGGTATAGCCGATTAACAGTGTTGGGATAGTTTCATGTTGAACCCATTTGATCGTAATTGCTTCCTAAAAGCCTCGTCTCCAAACACAGCCATATTGGGGGTTAGGGCTTTGGCATATGAATTTTGAGAGGAAACAATTCAGTCCATAGCCGAGTGGAACACTGCTCCAAGAACCCAGGTGCCGTGGGCACACTCATCAGGGACACAGAGACCCAGACCTTTGCTGGCCCTGTGGCTGGGGCTGGTTTTCCCAGTGAGAAGAACAGTATCAATCGGCTAGGAATCAACCAGGCCTGATGGGCTCCTCTGTCCATGGGAATTTTCCAGGCAAGAATACTTGCCTGGGTTGTCATTTTCTCCTCCAGGGGATCTTCCAGACCCAAGGATTGGACCTTCATCTCTTATGTCTCCTGCATTAGCAGGCGGATTCTTTACCACTAATGCCACCTGGGAGGCTGTGTTCTAAGCCCCAGGTCCCTGCAATCCCGGTGCCAGGGGGGTAGACTTCCCCTGATGGGTGCCAAATATTGAGTGCAGAGCTCATGTTTATGTGTACTATACCCCAAGAACCCCTGCTCCCCATCTCTCCAACTTAGGGAGAATCCACTGCTGTAAGCTGTGCATTAAAGATCGGACTTGCCTATTTTCCTGGGTGCTGTGTGGCCTGGGGCAAGGACATCCTTTTTCAAAGTGAAGTGAAAGTTGCTCAGTCGTGTCTGACTCTTTGCGACCCCATGGACTATTACCAATTACCATGGAATTCTCCAGGCCAGAATACTGAAGTGGGTAGCCTTTCCCTTCTCCAGGGGATCTTCCCAACCCAGGGATGCAACCCAGGTCTCCCACATTGCAGGTGGCTTCTTTACCAGCTGAGTGACAAGGGAAGACTTTTTCAAGGCTGCTATCAAATTTGAACTTGAAAAACGTGCATGGTGGCATTGGGTCATGGTTAGGTTAGATCTCCCCCTTCACAGGGCTAAGGTTGAGCTATGTCAAAGCACATGGCGGGAGAGACGTGTGGGGCAGTTCTGAGGTTTGTTGCCTCAGGCTGGAGGTATAAGCTGGTAGATTCTGCCCCTCCATATGCTCAATATCCCTTCTCACAGCCCTACTGCTAAAGGGCTGTACTAGTTAGCACTGTTTCCGTTGTAGGTTATTGAAACCCAAATTAAACTAGTTTAAGGAAAAAAAAAAAGTATCACTTTCAGGCACAGTTTGATTCAGGGATTCAAACAATGTCATCAAAGCTTTATCTGTCTCTTGGGCTCTCCGCTAGACTGTTCTGTCTACTGGCTCTGTTCTAAGCTGGTAGCCTTAGACTCATCTTTCCAACCTAACAAGTCCCTAGAAACATCACTTCTGTCTTCCCTATCCCAGGGAAGAGTCTTAAGTGGCTCACACGGGAACATGTCTATTAATGAACCAAATCAACACGGGGAGGGACCTCTGCCTGGGTGGTGGGACACTCGCTCATCCCTACACCCTTGAAAGGGGGTTGTTGTTGTTTAGCCGCTAAGTTGGGTCTGACTCTTTGCGACCCCATGAACTGCAGCAGGCCAGGCTTCCTCGTCCTTCACTATCTCCTGGAGTTGGGGGTAGGGCAGCATGATTGACAGCTGCATCGCTAGCACCTGGAGAAGGAGAGAAGCTCGAAGGGCGAAGGGCGAGTAGAGGAAGCGGGAGGGGAAGTGAGTCGCGAAAGCAAACGCCATGGCTGCCACATTCTTCCAAGAAGGACCTGCCCAGGCTTTTATCTATAAATCAGAATGTCAGCGCAGGAGTGTTCAAGCTCATCAAGTCCGCCCCAGTTCACTAGGCAAAGAAGAGAGCTGAGGCCACGGTAAGTGCCTTGCTCAAAGTCATCTTCTAGTCTCCTGCAGAGGCATGACATCATTCCTGGCTCCAGCTCTAATTATTCCAGTCAAGAGCCAAGGGCAGTGGCCAAAGGGCTGTTTGAGAATCCCCTCTTCTGCCAGAGAGCCAAGAGGTGAGGGTGTTTGGCAGGGGGCTCTTCGCTGATCAGCCCAAGGCATTTGTCTCCCCTGCTTCTTGCCCTTCTCAGGATTACAGGCCAGGAACCCCCCACCACCCCCACCCCTTCTCCCTCTGCCACCTGCTGAGGACAGGGAGACTGTACATGGCTCTCAGGGCCTAAGAAAGTGTGGCTGGGAGACTGGCTAAGAAGGAAGGGGAGGTTACAAAGCAGGAAGCCAGATCTCCACGTGTGGGAGTGATTCATTTGAGGGTCACAAAGCTGTGCAGACTTTTAGAGGGGGGGCTGCAGTGGGCTCGAAAAGCCCAGTAAATTCTGATCAATGTGGGACTGAGTCTCAACTCAGTCATTTACAGGTGCTGTCTTCATCAGGGGTCCGCACTCGGGGCAGGGCGTGAAGTTGGGAGAGGAACCAGGAGGGAAGGCAGCCGCCTCACCCTCCTTCCGGCCTCATGATCTCCGCGTTTCTCTCCATCTCTGTGCACGTGGCCGCCCCGACCCGCCTTCACATGTCCTCCAGGTGACCACCCACTGCCCGCCCTGCCTGCGTCATGCCCGCCCTTCTGCTAGAGAACTGCTCTGCTTTTATCTAGCTCCAGGAATTCTCCCGTATCTGCAGACCGGGTAGAGTTGTGCCTTCTCTAGAGGCTGCCTTGGTGGCTCTAACCCTGCTTTGCCCCCCAGGGGACATTTAACTATGTCTGGAGCCATTTGGGTTGTTGCCTATTGAGGGGTACTCCTGGCCTCTGGTGGGGAGAAGCCAGGGATGCTGCTAAAACATCTTATTCTGCACGGGATGGCCCCCACAGCAGAGAATTATCCAGCCATATCCATATCCAGCGAATGAATGGTGCTGAGGTTGAGAAGCTCTGTAGGTTAGAGGGCCTGGAGCCGTGTTGCTCAGCTTTGACTCACTTCCCTCAGGCTGAACCCTCCTCCTCCAGGAAAGTTGGTTTGCCTGGGTTCAGAACCCAGCACCCCTCCATCCACTAGCTGTGTAACCTTGAGCAAATAACTCAACCTCTCTGGGCCTCTGTTTCTTATCTAAAATGGGGTATACGAGAGCATTTACCTCATACTGTTGGAAGGTTAGGTGACTTTCAGTTCAGTTCAGTCTCTCCATCGTGTCCAACTCTTTGCGACCCCATGGACTGCAGCACGCTACGCTTCCCTGTCCATCACCAACTCCTGGAGTTTATTCAAACTCATATCTGTTGAGTCAGTGATGCTATCCAGCCATCTCATCCTCTGTCATCCCCTTCTCCCACCTTTGATCTTTCCCAGCATCAGGGTCTTTTCAAATGACTCAGTTCTTTGCATCAGGTGGCCAAAGTATTGGAGTTTCAGCTTCAACATCAGTCCTTCCAATGGAAGATGACTTTAGATCATCTATATATTAGAGGACTCTGAGATATATATATACATATATATATAAATATATATACACATATACAGAGAGGGAGAGAGAGAGCTTGGATGTGAGAAAGCACTCACTATATCCAAGTGATATTTACTCAGTGGTCCTCTGGGTTGACTCTCCCCAGGGAGCGTTTGGAAAATCTCCTGTACCTTTGAGGGTGGTGGAGGTGAGGGGATGTCGTCTTGTACTGTAGTCTTGTCTGAGCATTTATTTGTTGAAATACTTGTTGTTTTATTAAAAATGTTTTTTTTTCCTTTCTAGGCATCAGTTAGAGCATTAGATTGACAAACAAATATTATGTTTCTAGATAGGTTATATTATCATCAAATTTACTTGCAGGTTATTAAAGTATTACACGGTATTTTTAAACATTTGCAGGTGCATTGTTGCAGCTCATAAGTTCGAGGTGACTGAGCTCACAGGACCACTCTTGTGGTTTTTGAGTGAGACCCCCACTGCCACCTCACCCAGTTACCAACTGGGGTTCGTGGCCTCCTTGCTGCTGCTGCTGCTAAGTTGCTTCAGTCGTGTCCGACTCTGTGCAACCCATAGACGGCAGCCCACCAGGCTCCACTGTCCCTGAGATTCTCCAGGCAAGAACACTGGAGTGGGTAGGCATTTCCTTCTCCAGTGCAGGAAAGTTAACAGTGAAAGTGAAGTTGCTCAGTCGTGTCCGACTCTTCTCGACCCTATGGACTGCAGCCTACCAGGCTCCTCCATCCATGGGAATTTCCAGGTAAGAGTACTAGAGTGGGTTGCCATTGCCTTCTCCGTTGGCCTCCTTAATCAACCAGAAATTGATCAGAGGCCAGACGATCCAGGAAAGGCTTTACAGGGGCCCCTGCTATGGTTTTTCCGGTAGTCATGTACGAATGTGCGAGTTGGACTATAAAGAAAGCTGAGCGCAGAAGAATTGAAGCTTTTGAACTGTGGTGTTTGAGAAGACTCTTGAGAGTTCCTTGGACTGCAAGGAGATCCAACCAGTCCATCCTAAAGGAGATCAGTCCTGGGTGTTCATTGGAAATACTGATGTTGAAGCTGAAACTCCAATACTTTGGCCACCTGATGCGAAGAACTGACTCATTTGAAAAGACCCTAATGCTGGGAAAGATTGAAGGCAGGAGGAGAAGGGGACGACAGAGGATGATATGGTCGGATGGCATCACCGACTCAATGGACATGAGTTTGAGTAAACTCCAGGAGTTGGTGATGGACAGGGAGGCCTGGCGTGCTGTGGTTCACGGGGTCGCAGAGAGTTGGACATGACTGAACGATTGAACTGAACTGCTCAAGCAGGGGGAGTGAGAAGAAACAACAGGTTCCCTTGTTTGCTCTGCTCCCCACTCCCCGCTGAGCTTGTCCCTTATGTGGGTGAGGGTAGGGACGTGTCCGGGGGTCAGGCCTGGGGGGTGACCTAGGTGGACTGTCCACCTCTTAAGTGGTGGTCTGTGCCGGGGACGTTTGCAGCACCCTGCTTTTTGCTCTCAACACCCTGTTTTTGCTCCAGGCTCCTCAAAAGTGGCAGTTGGGTTTTTTGGTCTCTTTGTATCTCTTGGGTCAGAATTTGCCCCAGTCAAAGGCATTCATGGGGTTATTTTTAGTCCCATACGGTTTCTTTGTATTTTGTTTCTCAGGGAGAGGTGTGTCCAGGTACAAGCATTGCAGCTCTGTTGCAAAGGGTCCCAGGTCCCAGCCTGTCTCACCCCTACCCTCTAAGCTGAAGACTTGGCACAGAGGCACACGTTGAAGCAACTCTCCGCAGCTCTCTCCTCGCCCTCCAGACACAGCCAGGATAAATCTGGTCCAACACTGCCCTCTGCCATCCCCCACCTGCTCTGCAAGCACAGGCCCACAAGAGTGGACCTCGATCACTTGGGCACACAGAGCCAGGCTGGGGCACCCCCAGCAGAGGCAGGCAACCAGCCCCGCCTGCTGCCTGATCTAGAAAAAGTCCAAGTGTTGTGAGGAAGGGTTTTGCTTCCTACCACGCCCTCCCAGTCCTGGGCTCCTGCATCTCAGTGTTGGTCTGACCCCATACCTTCCCCTCCCCCCAGAGAAACACTGCGTGGGCTCTGTCGGGTTTGTCCTTGTTATAAAATGATCCTTGTAATAAAAAATGGACAATCACAGAAATAGAAATCACACCTTCTCCTGTTATCCGGAAACGATCTCTGCTAATATTTTGATATTTTTTCCTTGGAAATCACACCCTTGTGTTCCATTTTATTTTATTTATTTATTTTTTCCATTTTATTTTTTAACAACCCATTTGCACATGCTGTTTTGTAACTTGTCTTCCCGCCCCGCTCCCCCAACTCAGCTATATATCTTGAACATCTTTCCAGGTCATTAAATATTCTCCTACCAAGAAATGTCAATGGCCACCCAGCGTTCTATAAATAAACCATTATTTATTTAACCAGTCTATTGATTGCTGGACATTCTGTACCTCATTCTTGACCTTGTCTGAATGCTGGCTCTGCTACTTAATGGCTGTGTGATATTAGGAAAATCACCTCCTCTTTGTGAGACTCGGCTTGTTGATCTATCTGTCCACTGAATCATCTAGTGCCCCAATGCCCTGGGGCTTTGCTTTGAAGAACCCCAGGTTGACATATGACGCAGCGCTTGGCATGATGCCTGAGACATTCGCCCCCCGCCAAGTGTGTCCTCAGTGTGGATCCTCATCCTTTTCTCTGCTGTCCCTTCTGCCTTTGGTTCTGGAGCTTCTGGTTCATTGTGGCCAGCCTGAAAGACTGTCCCAGGGTATTCCTATGACTATCAGTCTCAGTGTCTCTGGCTCCTGGCTGCAGGAACAAGAGTTTGTCATGCACTCTGCACTGGAGGCTAGCACCCAGTGGGGCCCAGACTCATGAGCAGGCCAGCTTCTTCCGGTTGACCCCAGATTTCAGAGCAGATCTCTTAGGGCAGAGCCTTTGGGAACTCCCATGATGCGAATCTTCCCACCCTTCACCTCTTCCAGATGCTTGTGCTCAGTCGTGTCTGACTCGTTGCGACCCCATGGACTTGTAGCCCCTTGGGCTCCTCTGTCCATGGAATTCTCCAGGCAAGAATACTGGAGTGGGTTGCCATTCCCTTCTCCAGCGGATCTTCCTGATCCAGGGATCAAACCCCGGTCTCCCGCATTGACAGGCAGATTCTTTACCCCTGCACCACCTGGGAAGCCCCTGGACTGCAGTACTTCTTCACAAATCAGAGCTCCATGGGCCAGCTCTCAATCTCCCACAGCCTTTGAGGGGAAGGAGAAGGGGCACAAGCTGCCCACCTCGAACACCCCATGTATATGATCGTCTGCAGCACCGGAAGGGCTCTGATGGGCTAAGAGGCTCTTACCTCCTCTGGACCTACCTGGTAAGCACAGGGCGAGGTGGGGTGGGGGCAGGGGGAGAGGTGAGTGTCAAGGTACTGGGAAGGTAAGAAGGGTCATGGGAGAGAGCACCCGGGCAGGGAGGCAGAATCGCAGATTGGCCTCCAAGTATTGAAAGGATCTTGTCCTTTCCAGAGTCCCACAACAATATGGAGTCAGTGTAGAAACCTTTAAAACCAAATCCAACTCATTTCAGTTTAGTGAGGGCCTGCCATGTGCCAAGCACTGGCAAAGGATGCTAAAGGGAGGAGAAAAATCCCACATTCTGTCCTCCGCAGGGAGTGCTGTCATCCTTTGAGGGCACATACCCCCTCCTTCCTTTCTGAGAACCAGCCTTCTTAAATGGGATGGTCAACTCTCCAGGGCAGCTCTGGGTCAGTGGCAAGCATCGTGTGACTATCTGCCACAAAGGACTCACCCTTAAGGGCCTGGATGGATGCTGGGCTCTGCCCCTTTAACTAACTGGTCTGAGCTACTGGGGATTGTTGTCGTTCTCGTGCATGTTTTAAAACGGTTTCTTGCTCTCTTCTTGTAGCACGATGGTTCTCCGCCTGGTGTGAGTTTGTCCCCCAGAGACATGTGGCAATGTTGGGGACATTTTTGGTTGACACGAATAGAGGGAGTGCTACTGGCATCTAGTGGGCAGAGGATGCTGGTAAATGTCGTGCGATGTACAGGACAGATCATCATTTGTGATGATCACGTGTGATCATGTGTGATGCTGTGGCTTATTGGTTCCAGTGGCCACTATCTCTGTAATTTCTCTAATAGCATCTCTCCCCATTTCCAACTCGGGATTTCCAATCCACCATGGGCTGGGAAACTGGTTAATCAAGCTTTCTAGTGAGACAGGCTGGGGCCAGGGACCCTTTGCTACTGTGCTGCAGAGCTTGTACCTGGACACACCTCTCCTGGATCAACTAAATACAAAGAAACTGTATGGGACTAAAAATAACTCCATGCATGCTCAGTTGGGGCAAATTCTGGATCCAAAAGATACAAAGAGACCAAAAAACCCAACAGGCCACTTTTGAGGAGCCTAGAGCAAAAAACAGGGTATTGGGAACAAAAGCAGGCTACTGAGCATGCCCCTTGCACACAGCAGGACCAGAGGGGTGGGCAGAATATCTAAGCCAGCCCTCCGGCCTGATCTCTGGACCCAATCCTACACCTAACCCATATAAGGAACAAGCCTGCCTCTCCTCACCTTGGGGAGCAGGGCGTGAGCGAGCAAGGGAACCTGTTGTTTGTTCTTGCTCTTCCTGCTGCAGTCAGGGCCCCAATAAAGCCCTGCCTGAATTTCTTGTCTGGCCTCCAGTCAATTTCTATTGATTGAGGAAAGTCAAGAACCCTAGTTGGTAACACTAAGTGCTTCCTAAATAAAAAGGAAGTGTGGAATCCAGCCCCTTGGACAACTCATGGGGCCAGTGCATGAGCTTCGGGAGCCTGACTTAAGCCTGGCTGGGCCTTGGGAACTCCCCACAGGACTCAGTGGCTCTAGCAAAGAAGGGAGGTGCCAGGGACAATGGTCCTGGGCCTTCAAGAGGGGTGTCCACTCACAGAGCACATTCGTCAGGGCTCTCTGGTGCTGGAAGGGTGGCTTCCTCCCACCTGCTTGGACCCTGGCCCGCTCCTCCTTGACTTTTGCCTATTCTATTTGGCCGCTGGGTTCTGGCATCTTTGGTTTCTGCTCCCGATGTTCCAATCCATGGCCATTTCCCGAGCTCCACCCTGCTCCATGATTTGTCTCCTCCTGGCCTCACCTCACAGCCAAGAAGATAGAACCACAGGCCCTCTTTCTTCTCTCTGGGTTTTCCACAGTGTTCTGTGTGGGCAAGGGGACACGCTCATGACCTCTGGGTAAGTGAGGCTTTACCGTATTTGTCTGGGGAACGTACCATATGGATGATGTGCCAACGCTCTATTCCACATTTTTCAGGACTTCTTTGGTTACGACGGATGGAAATGAACTCTGGCTGAGCTAAGCAAAACAGGAAATCTATTGGAAAGCCCCCAGAGGTGTCTCAGAAATTCCAGGGCAGGCCTGCTGCTAGGCCTCAAGGATGCACTGAAACCAGGAACGGGGCACTGTGGAAGCACAGAGAGTCTTTCCTCCCATCTCTGTTTCCTGCCTCTCACTCTCCACCTATAGCCTGTTTTTCTAGGATGTACAGGACATGGCGGGGAGAAAAGGTAAAATGAAAACAACATGGCCTCTCTTCAAAGGAGCAACTAATCTGGGCAGGAACCTCTCGGTTCTGATTCAAAACTCCGAGGGAAGGCCTTGGATTGTAGGTATGCAAACAAAACCCTAGTTATCCATGGTGACGTTTATATTGATGGCCAAGACAGGACACTGAACCAGAGCTTGTCAGAGATGCAGTGGGAGAGCTCCCATTTGCAGTGAGCTGTGGATAGCTGGGCTGAAATGAAAGCAGAGACACTCAGTAGTGCAAGTCTGGGAGGGGGAGGGCCTGGCTTAATTCTACTCAGACTTTTGGGAGAAATTATGATAGCTTCAGTCTCCAAGGAGCTGTCCATCTGATGACAGACAGACACGCAGATAGAAAACTGCACACCGAGTTGGAATGTCAAGAAAGGTGATACAGACAGGGTGCCCTGTGTGTGCCAGAGTCAGCAGCATTCCTTGGCTCGTGGCCCCTTCCCCCATCTTCAAAGCACATTACTCCAACCTCTGCTGCCATCTTTCCATGGAATGATGGGATTACCTTCTTTTAGCCTTTGACCTTCTTTCTTTCTTCAGCCTTTGACCTTCTTGTCTCCCTCTTAGAAGAACCCTTGTGATTATTAACACATAGGGGCCCCTGCATTATCCAGTATAATCTTCTCATTCCAAGATCTTTTATCACATCAGCAGAGTCCCTTTTGCTACATAGAGGAACATATTCACAGGTTCCAAGGATTAGGATGTGGGCATTTTTGAAAGTGAAATGTTCGTCACTCAGTCATATCTGACTCTTTGAGACCCCATGGACTATGGCCCCCCAGGCTCCTCTGTCCATGGAATTCTCCAAGCAAGAATACTGGAGTGGGTAGCCAGACATTTTGGGGGGAACATAATCTGGCTTCCTGCAGCCTCCTTCACCACCCTTCTCACTTTCCTCCAAAGTGATTGGATAATCTGGGGAGGGCATGACACTCCTGGGATGGGCAATGGTCAGCTGTGGTGGGGGAGCAGCTCCAGCTTTGGGTGCTCTGGATTAAGTCTGCTTAAGCAGGTCCTCTTCCGTGGCTGAGTCCAGCCAGGCCCTCACTCCCTGGGTTCCAGATTCTCTGCCTGTGACTGGAGGTTTCATCAGGGTCCTGCAGGGTTGAGGAAGGGATTTGGAGGTTCTGCCAGTTCTGCATCCTGCTCTGCTTTAATAAAGCTGACTCTGAATGCAGGTCCCTACTTAGCTCCTTCTGGTCTACTGCTGATGGGCCAAGAGCCCAAGGGGAGGAGACGTGAATGCAAAGTTCCCCACGTCTGCTGTTATCATGTGCTCACAAGACCACCAAAGACATGAGGGAGTGTAAGTAAGAAGTATGATGCCCAAAGCAAAGAGGGTAAACATCCCCACTGTCCTCCACATGGAGGCATAGTAGAGTTTTATGTTGCACACTGGGGTTACATTTTGGAAAAGACATTAAAGCAGATCCTGGGAGCATGTCCAGGAGGGAAGGACTAGAAACATGTCACGTGATGAGCAATGACAGGAAGTAGGAGAAGAATTACCATTTGTTGAGTGTCTCAGTATTAAGATACTTTGCATGGAGATGCTCTAATCACTCCAGAAACCCTTGAGAAAAGCACATTTATCCTCTTTAAGAAACAAGCAAACAGGAGCTCAGATTGCTTAAGAATATCTTCTAGAGTCACCCAGGGAAAGGAAGGGGTCAAGCAGGACTTGGAGTTGGGGGGTCTATCTAACCCCCACCCCCTCAAGTCAAGGCATCAGCCTTGTTCCAATGTTGCTTCTCTATAGAAGAATTTTGTCCAGAAAAAGCTTTTGAAGCAACTTCTGGTTGCCTACCCAATGCCCATTCTCACGTTTTCCTGTACCAACAGCACCGTCATTTTAGCTGAGGCAGCAGTGAGTCCAGATTTCAACAAATAAGACATATCCTATACTTCTTTGCAACTAGTGTAGTCCATGCAACACAATTTCAACCGATGTGAAGAAAGGAGAAGTCTGCTGGATGTTTCTGGGAAAGCTTTGTTTTCTCATTGCTTTCCGTTTCCTTCTTCCTGCCTGGAGTGTGGATTGGGGTCTGGAGAGTGGATTGGGGTCTGGAGATGCAGCATCCATCTTGCAACTGTGAGGCAACTGCAAGGATGAAAACTACTAGTTAGGGGTGGTGGAGGAGAAGGATAGAAGGAGGACATCTAGAACCTCACAGAGTTGTTACACCAGCTCTGGGTGGTCCAGCCCTAGTGTAATGTGAAGAAGTAGCTATCTCTGCATTCGGTTAAGCTGCTGCGGTCTGTTTTCTGTTTCACACAGCTGAACCCAATCCCTGTTAGTAAAATGGGAGAGAGCACTCGCCTTACATGCCTTTGGAAGTAGGTTTAGACTTTTCCTGTGTTGCCAGGGAAACAGAAACTGGCTCAGCAAGATGGAGAAAGAAACTTGGAGCTGTGCTCTTGGTTCTTGGCCTCAGAGGAAAAGTTGATGAGGAGTTTGGGCAAATCTTACCATGGGAGAGTTTGAGCAGGAACTGGATGATACTAAGTGGGGCCAACTGAAGAGACTATGTTTGGATTTGATCGGGGCTTAACCAGATGAGGTTTGCATAGCTGAGCATGCGCGAAACTCAGTTACACCATCACATGACCCTCCTAATTATGAGTCTTTGCAGGATTGTGCAGTGGGCCCTTTCCCACATGCACAGGTAAGGGAATAAGCCTCCCTTGATAAAACAACTCCCAGGACTGGGATAGCCCCAGAAGGAGAATCACCTGGGTCATGTGCTCCTCTTTGGGGTCTGGCAGACTGCTCAGTCTTTCCAGGACTGAGAGAGGGGGTGGAGTGCCACCAGGAAGAAGAATGAGATGCTGGATGGGCTAAAGTAACAGACAGTTTCTATGTTAGGGGTGCTTCTCCCCCTTTCACTCTCTGACTGAAGGCTCCACTCTGATGTTGGAGCTCAGTCACCTGGTCAAAACCCTCTAAGTCTTTCCAAGACCATTCTACCTCTCCTGGAGAAAAGGGGGAACATTTTTGGGCTCTTTAGGAAGTATAAACTCAGTTTAGCTTACCAAGTGAAAGCTTATGACTTCAGTATTCATTTCAACTGGGATTGGCTACTGCTTTGTAAGATCCCTATCTGACTTACCTTCTTTTGCTCTTATTCTTCACCTGCTGCTACCTAGAGGGCACAGATCCGAAGTAAAGGGGCTAGACCTTTTGACATCTGAATTTGTTGTGACTCTGCCAAGAAGGCTTCTAACTCTGCCATCCTCTTCAGGCCCACTCACCAGTCTCTTCATGGAGAAGGACAGAGGTGTCTAAATCTGTTGGAATGAATTAGACAGCGTATGGCATAAGTCCCTGCACTTTCCTTCTCATCCTATCTTGGGTCTCTGGCTCTGATGTTGGCTGCTACTTTATAAGCAGCCCTAAGGAAAGGTTTGGGGCTTCCCAGGTAGCTCAGTGGTAAAGAGTCCCCCCTGCCAAAGCAGGAGACCTGGGTTCAATCCCTGGGTCAGGAAGATCCCCCAGAGAAGAGAATGTCAGCCCACTCCAATACTCTTGCCTGGGAAATCCCAAGGACAGAGGACCTGGCAGGCTACAGTTCATAGGGTCGCAAAGACTCCGACATGACTGAGTGAGCACACAATCACGCAAGGAGAGGCCCATGTGGGGAGGAAGTGAGGCCTTCAGCCAACATCATGTGAGAGAGCCATCTTGGAGCAGATCTTTCAGCCCTACAGACAGCTTGACTGTAACCTCAGGAGAGACCCTGATCCAAGAACCACCACTTAGTCTGCTCCCAGATTCCTGGCCCTCAGAAACCACGTCAGGTGATAAGTGTTTGTTTTTTTTAAGCCACTAGGTTTTAGAGTAATATATTATGTGGTGGCTGGAGAAGGAAATGGCAACCCACTCCAGTATTCTTGCCTGGGAAATCCTCTGGATAGAGGAGCCTGGTGGGCTACAGTCCATGGGGTCGCAAGAGTCAGACCTGACTGAGCGACTAAATCACCACCACTACCACCACCACCATTATACAGCAGTAGAGAATGTATACGCTGTATCCCAAATTACTGTCCAAACCAATGTCGAAGATATCTTTTGAAAATGAAAATCTGCTCAAGTGATTTTCCTTTTATAATCCCGTAGCTGTCTGCAACTTTCAAGGTAAAGCCCTAACTTCTGTGCTTGGCGCAAAAGTGCCCCCCCGCAACTGCCCACCATGGTCTCTCTGCCCAGCTCCCAGTATTCATTTCCAGCCGTCCTTTTCACCCACCTTCCTATAGAACTGTTGGCACTTCCTTAGCCAGGCCATGCTCTCTTTAGGCCTAGTCAATATTGTTCTTTCTGTCTGGTTTGCCCCATTTTTTCTCTTTCTTAAGCTAACTAACCAACCAACCAATTAATGAACAAGTGCCTAAGCCAGCCCTTGAGCTCTGTAGCTGATGGACTCTAGTTGGCCCTGTTGACCTTCACCTCCTGGTATTTTAGCCAAGAGAATATGGCCAAGACGGGGGTGGTGAGTACCTAGAAATGAATTCCTGCTTGGAAACCCTTTATGAGTTGTCCCCGAGATGACCAAGAGCTGCTGGCAGGTTTTGGCAACGCTGACATATCCTCTGTAATTACTCTCAAGTTGGCTCATGCCTGTGTGTCTTATTTCCATAATCCAAGCTCCATGGCAATACCTGTTTACTTTATCCCTTCCTCCTCTGTCACTCCCTTTCCACCCCTCCCCCCACCCCCGGGGATGCCCGGTGCCCACGGCGTGCTCTCCCAGTGAATGCCAGGGAGGGCTGAGTGAGGGGGACGGCTGGGTGGTTTGCAGCAGCGCCCTCCGGTCTGTTCCCCAGCTTCGCTCCCCCATTCTTTTAGGTCAGGTTGCCTAGAAGCAGAGCCTGAGGCGGTCAGGTGAAAATGTAAGCAGGGAAGGGAAGTAGAGGGGCAGGGAGGCTGCTTGGCAAATAGGTGGGCTCAGCAGAGGTCTCGCGTCAGCTGGTCCCACGAGGAGCTCGGGAGTATGAATGGCACCAGGAATTTGTCCCTTCCTGAAGCACGGAGACTGGCCTGATGTATTCCGGTATCATTCGATCATTGCTCCTGTCTGGAAACAATCAGCATTTCTGGCCAGACAGCTCCAGTAGGCTGGGGCAATTCTCAGGAGTCAGTGGAGAGCAAGCAGCTCACACTCACAGCAGCTGGGGTTGGGGTGGGGTGGTGGGGTGGAGGAGGTGGATGGCAGCCTGGCACAGGGAAGCAACTTGGATATGCAGCTCCTGGCCTGAAGCTGCCCCTCTGTGTCCACTGACCCCCAGGTTTAAGGCTGCCTGGAGTCTCTGAGGCTAGGGGCCCAAAGCAGCCCTTCGGTCTGCCTGTGGTGCTGTTTATGAAGGAAGGCCTCGGAGAGGTGGTTATCCCACCCACCCCATTCATGTCCACTTGGAACCTGAGAAGGTGACCTTATTTGGATATAGGGGCTTTGCAGATGCATTAAGTTAGGGATCTCAAGGTATAACTATCCTAGATTTGGCTTCCCAGGTGGCTCTAGTGGTAAAGAACATGCCTGCTAAGCAGGAGATGTAAGAGACACAGGTTCAGTCCCTGGGTGGGGAAGAGTCCCTGGAGGAGGGCATGGCAACCCACTCCAGTAGTCTTGCCTGGAGAATCTCATGGACAGAGGAGCCTGGCGGGCTACAGCCCACAGAGTTGCAAAGAGTCAGACATGACTGAAGTGACTTAGCATGCAGATTTGGGAGGGTGGGGCTAAATCCACCCTCATGTCCTCATGGGGCTTCCCTGGTGGCTCCGAAGGTAAAGAATCCTCCAGCAATGCAGGACACCTGGGTTCAATCCCTGGGTTGGGAAGATCCCCTGGAGGAGGGCATGGCAACCCACTCCAATATTCTTGCCTGGAGAATCCCCATGGACAGAGGAGCCTGGCAGGCTACAGTCCGTGGGGTCGCAGAGAGTCAGACATGACTGAGTGACTAAGCACAGCACACAGTGTCCTTCTAGGAAGAGGAGAGGATGCACAGAGACCCAGGGCAGAGACCATGTGATGACCCAGGCAGACTGGACGGACGTGTCTTCAAACCGAGGAACACTGGGAGCCTCCGGAGGCTGGAAGAGGCAGGGAAAGATTCTCCCCTGGAGCTTTCAGAGGAGTGAGGCCTTGCAGGCACCTTGATTACAGGCTTCCAGCTTCCTGCACTGGGAGAGAAGAAATTTCTGTTGTCCTGGGCCACCCACTTTGTGGTAATTAGGGTAGCCCTTGGAAACTAATACAAGCCCTAAGGCCTGTTGCCGTGGGAAACATAGCCCCCCCCGCCCCCCCATCCCTGCCACTCACTTCAAATAGTTCCCCTCCCTAAGCCTCAGTTTCCTCACTTGTAACTAGAGAGGAATCAACAAGCTGCTGGAACACTAGGCTCACCAGAGAGTCCCAAGCTAAGTTTATTCAGTTTATTTAGAGACAGGTCAGTTCCCAGGTGTTCTCCCATAAACCCTGCCAGGGCCTGGCCCCAGCTCCGTGTCAGGTGAGCCTGACCTAGCAGGTTGGCATCTGCACCTGAGGCTCCATACGGGCATCCCTGGAATTATGGGAGAGATGGACACAAAAGTGCCTGCAGATACACACACGTCTTTGATGGGAGGGGAGGAGTGGTCGGCTCTGAAGAGGGGGTCCTGAGGCTGGTGGGTGTCCGCTGTCTGAGGTTTCCCATTTTTTACCGTGTGCACGTATGGCTTTAAAAAAAAAATCATTATGTTTTAAAACAAAAAGAAAACAGCCCTGGTGCTTGGAAATAAATGTTGAACAAAGAGAAGGGAGTTCCTTTGCTCCTCCCTTGCCCTACCCGCTGCCATCTCCCCTCGAGCAATTTTGGCCGCTGGGTCTACTGGTGTGTTTGTCTATTTGTCTGTCTGCTGCCGTCTGTGGTGCCCTGTGCCCAGCAAGGGTGGAGGGCCCTAGGAGGGTGGATGGTAGGCTTGGTGCCCAGGAGCCTCACAGCTGGGAGTGGAGGAGTCCACACACTGCAATCAAGTGTCTGCAACAGAGGCTGCAAAGTAGCCTCAAGAGGCAAGACACAAAGGATGTGCGTGTTTAATGTGACAGTACAAAGCCTTGCACTCAATTATTATTATTATTTTTTATTAGCTAAATTGTCAAATGAGTGGTGGAGACAGAAAGTCCTATGGGTTCCAGGCGAGGAGAGAGGGCTAGGAACTGGATGGCAGGGAGGGCCTGAAGAAGGAGGGACGCTTCCAGCTGGACAACTAAGGTAGGAGAGCTGACCTGGGAAGGGGTGTTTGGCGCCTCCTACGCACGGTCTTTCTAAGCAGCACATTTTAATGTAATTTGTTGATGGGAAGGTTGCTAAGACCAAGATGAAAAGGCATCTGGAGCAGTGCTTCTCCAGCTCTCTGTGGTCAGTTGTTTTCTTTGTCATTTCTAATCAATGACTGGCCTTAGTCAGAATGACCACAATTAAGAAGTCTATAAATAACAAGTGCTTGGAGAGGGTGTAGAAAAAAGAGAACCCTCCTACACCACGGGTAGGAATGTAACTTGTTGCAGCCATTTACAGAGAACAGTATGGAGGTGCCTCAAAACACTAAAAATAGAGTATCCCTATGATCCAACAATTCTACTCCTATGCATATACCCAGATCAAATCTATATACGTCCCCCTATGATCATAGCAGCACTATTCACAGTAGTCAAGACATGGAAACAATCTAAATGTCTGTTGACAGATGAATGATTAAAGAAGATGTGGTACATATATACAATGGAATATTACTCACCCATAAAAAAGAGTGGAATAATGCCATTTGCAGCAACATGGATGGACCTAGAGATTATCATACTAAGAGAAGTAAGTCAGAAAGAGACAAATATACGGTGTCACTTATATGTGAAATCTGAAATATGAGACAAACAGACCTGTGAAACAAAAACAGGCTACAGACATAGAGAACAGACTTTTGGTTGCCATGGGGGAGGAGAGATGAGGGAGAGAAGGACTGGGAGTTTGGGGTTAGCAGACGCACTCTGTTATATATCAGATGGATAAAAACAAGGCCCTACTGTATAGCACAGAGAACTAGATTCAATGTTGTTTAGTTGCTAAGTCGTGTCCAAGTCTTTCACAACCCCATGGACGGTAGCCTGGCAGACTCCTCTGTCCATGGAATTTCCCAGGCAAGAATACTGGAGTGGGTTGCTTCTCCAGGGAACCTTCCCAAACCCTCATCTCCTGCATTTCAGGCAAATTCTTTACCAATGAGCCACTGGGGATTCTGTGATAAACCATAATAGAATAGACTATGAAAAAGAACATATACATATATGTATAACTGAGTCACTTTGCTATACAGCAGAATTTAAATTATAAATTAACTAGATTTCAATAAACTTTTTAAAAATGCCCAACTTCTTTAGAAAAACATAACACAAAAGAATTACCTGGAAAAAAATGAAATGGACAAGAGAAATACAAAATACCAGTAAAATTTTTTTATTATTATTAGATTCAGCTGTCGTAAATCAACTTTGCCGAATTGATGGGAAAGCATCTAAATGTTTGCAGACACTTTCTGTGCTTGTCCCACCCTGGACCTGAGCAAGCGGTTTGCAGAAGGGCCCCTGACGGCACTTTGAGTAGCCGGCGGTTCCAGAGGGAGCCTCACATGGCCACGGGGGGAGGGGAGTGCCTCGGAGACAGGGCTTCGCAGCCCCACCCCACCCCTTCTACTTCCACTTCCAACTTTTCCTCTGACTACGCTCTGCTCAGAGCAGCCCCTGGGGAGGCAAGAGGCCCAGGCAGGGATGTGTGGCGTCCTGGCCTGTTAATAATTCAAGATGCCTTCACACTGTGTCATTTAAGATATTTGTTTGACATCAGTTTGAAGGCGAGACAGAGCCCTGACTGGGGGGGGAGGTGGGGCAGGGTAGAGGAACAAGCCTGTTTCCCCTTTACTCTTCCGGGGAATTTGGTCTGCCCTGAGCTGCTGACCCCTCTCTAACAACGAACACCCTGCAGTGTTCACCCTGCAGGACCAGCCAGTCCTCTTTGGAAGGCGCTTCAGTAAACAGCTCTTGTACGGAGCTTGTTCCTTGGTGAAGGTCTCTCTCTCTTTCTCTCCAACCCCTAAAACAGCTTGGCAAAGTGGGTCCTCTTCCTGGGAAGTGCCGGAAAGCACAGCCACCCAGGCCGGTCATTGAACCCAGCATTTGCACCTTCTCCCGGGTCAGTGCCTGCCCAGTAGGCTCTGATAGGGAGAGGTGTATCAACTCGTTTCCCTGCTACAATGGGCAGGATGATTAATAAAACGGAAATAAAAATAACTGCCCTCTCTTGACTCTTGAGCTCAGACACTGAACTCAGCACTCGACACTCAAATTCTCATCTCATTCTCACATCCCGAAGAAGGAAGTGTGACTATTATTCCCATTTTACAGACAAGCAAGCTGAAGCCGAAAGTTGTATAAGTGGCCCGATGAAGTCACACTGGTGGTGGGTGCTAGAGGCAGGTACAGCCTAGTCTATCTGACTGGAAGCTCATATTCTGGACCAGGATGTGGAGGCAGGAGTGAGTGGGGAGCAGGAAGAGGCAGAGCATGCTGAAGCTGAGTTTCTCTGAAAGGAGCTAGACCAGGGACAGTGCAGAAAGCCAGCCTGCAGGAGAGCCCTTTATGGTCTATGAGGAGAGACTGAGGGGGTGAGATCGACCATCACCTCTGTTTCCTTGGAAGAGGAAGGAGGTGGCTCTGGGCCCTCCTGTCTACGGCTCTGGGCCCTCCTGTCCGCGGCTCTGGACCCTCCTGTCCGTGGCTCTGGGCCCCAGCTCCCAGTAGAGGACACTGTAGGTTATGACCTCAGCAGTGGGAGGGAACTCATCCCTCTCCCTGAAGCAGTGAGACAACAGGCAAGTCCTAGCTGACCACCAAGCCTAGGACCCGCCTCAGGCTTGGAACTGCGAGATGGTGAATCTAGACACAGACTTGAAGCTTCTACATTGTTTAAAGGTTACAGATGGGACATAGAATCAGGCAAGACTAATTACCACCTTCCTTTGTTCCCCTTCCCCATCACCTAGGATAAAGGAGGTCTCCATGTCAGGGAGGAAGACAGCTGGGCATGGGGTGGGGAACTCAGTGTGCGTCTTCTTGCCTCCCCCCTGGCTGGGTGAATCCTCGGGGGCCAGAATCTAGAAGCCCTGGTTATACCTGAGTAACTAAGGGTAAAGGGACCAGTGCCTGATTTCTGGCTGTAGCTCTGGGAAGATAGTCAGTCCATGGAACAACTGACCGGTTCAAAATTGGGAAAGGAGTACGACAAGGCTGTATATTGTCTCCCTGCTTATTCAACTGCTATGCAGAATACATCACACGAAATGCTGGGGTGAATGAATCACAAGCAGGAACCAAGATGGCTGGGAGGAGAAATACCTGCAAGTAGATCAAACCAGTCCATCCTAAAGGAAATCAACCCTGAATATTCCTTGGAAGGACTGATGCTAAAGCTGAAGCTCCAATACTTGGGGCACCTGATGCGAAGAGCCGACTTATCAGAAAGACCATGATGCTGGGAAAGATTGAAGGCATTAGGAGAAGGAGGCAGCAGAGGATGAGATGGTTAGCTAGCATCACTGACTCAGCGGACATGAATTTGAGCAAACTCTGGTAGATAGTGGAGGACAGAGGAGCCTGGAGTGCTGCAGTCCATGGGGTTGCAAAGAGTAGGACAGACTTAGTGACTGAACAACATGGAGTCCTGGGCAACCCCACTGGGAGTCCCTAGACCCCTCCATGGGATGCACCCCTATGTCTTTCTGCAAGGGCAAGGATGATGCAGAGGCCAGGCTAGGGGCTGGAGGGACCTGGTGTGGGCAGCAGGCCAAAGGACAGCATATGAGCTACACAGGGTAGATCAAGATTGAGCCACAAACTCCAACACACCAATCCTGGGAAACTGTCTGGACCCCCAAAGTTAGAATCAGCCCCAGAGAGGAGGGGGTTAATGAGGGAAATCCTGATTGTAAT
This sequence comes from Okapia johnstoni, assembly GCA_024291935.2. Classification (NCBI taxonomy): domain Eukaryota; kingdom Metazoa; phylum Chordata; class Mammalia; order Artiodactyla; family Giraffidae; genus Okapia; species Okapia johnstoni. The sequence continues at coordinate 13,572,723 of CM044307.1, forward strand.
GGAGTTTAATCACGAAACAATTTAGAAACCACTGCAGTGACTAAGTTTATCTGAAAGTTACCAAGTTAAATTCTGTGTTCTTTGAGATGATAGAAGGGTGAACGTGGTTTATGACAAAAATGAAGCTTAGTAATGGGAAAAAGAAAATTTACATGTTTGCATGTCAGAGGGTAAGGAATGTGGAATCATGTTTCTGGGAAATTGAGTCCAGCCTTGCCCAGGAATTTCTGCCCTGGGGATCTCAGGAGGCTCAGCCTTCCAGTCCATCCCAGGGTGACCACACTGGGATCTCCACGGATCTCCTGGAGTAAAGGGACTGTGTGGGGGTGACAAGCGAAGATTCATCCTCGTGGTGCTTGCCTGCAAAGTGCAGGGGGGTTCTTTCTGGGCAAAGGAGAGATATAAGTCCATGGGGGAATGTATGTCTTCATGGTACCCAGCTCAGGGAAACCGAACACATATTGAACAAATACTATGTTTCTGAACCTTGTCAGACACGAACACGTCAACTCAATTCCGCAGGAAGAACAGATGTCACGTGCACATAAAAGTGATAAAGGGTAATTGACAACTGACCACACACAAACCCACCACAGCTCAAAGACTATACACAGCACTCACTCTTCACCTCTGCCTGCGAGGCAGGATTGTTCCCAGTTTATAGAGGAAGAAACTCATACCAGTGAGGTCAAGGTCACCAACACCAGTGAGGTCAAGGTCATGGAGCTGTTGAGTTAGGTGCTTTCATCCTTTGTAGGGCCGTAGACTCAGGCCGCTCCCAGGTGCTGGCCCTCCTTGAATCACAGAGCTTGGTGAGACCTCAGAACCTCGGAGGCTGAGCTGGTTTCCCTCCCACCCAGCCCCTGGAGAGGCCCTGCAGAGCTGGGGAGCGAGGAGCCAGCACCCCGTCCTTCTGTACCTTCCAGTAGCCAGATGTGAATGCTGTGACCTCCGAGGGGATGACAACGCCCATTCTATCGGCTGTTTCCAAGCTTCCCACGCAAAGCAATTGGCGCTGTCTGATGTCAGGGAGACCGGGGGACAGGTGGAAGGGGTCAGAGGTGTAGAGGCCTAGAGCTCATGGCTGAAAGTCGGGGGCCAAGAGTCAGGCCTCAGGTAGGAACAGAGAGGTCAAGGCAGAAGGGGAATACAGTTGGGGGGAAGCTCTGCTCAGGGGTTTCTGAGAAACAGGCAGTGGAGGGCGGAGGGGCGTCTGGTTATGCGGGAGTGTTTGGCGGAGTCCGCTTCCAGGGTTGGCCATAAGGACCGTGCTTGACTTTCAGAACTTAAAGGCTCTGCAGGTGTAGAGGGGGGACCCTCTTACTCTCCAAGGAGATGAGGAGTGAAGACTTGTGTTCTGCAGCTTTGTAGACTTGGGAAACCTGGAGGTGAGTCAGGGTATTTCTGGATTCTTTCAACGTTGTTATTGTTCAGTCACTCAGTCCTGTCTGGCTGTTTGCGACCCCATGGACTGTGTAGCCCACCGGGCTCCTCTGTCTGTGGGATTCTCCAGGCAAAAAATACTGGAGTGGGTTGCCATTCCCCTCTTCAGGGGATCTTCCCGGCCCAGGGATCGAACCGGGGTCTCCTGCATTGCGGGCAGACACTTTACCATGGGGTCCTTCGGGAAAGGTTCACCCAGCCTCTGGGAATTGGTGCTGGCCGTGGCACCAGGGACGGTGAGGACGGGAGACAGTCTCCACCACTCTGGGGGCCAAGTGTTCCCACGAGGGCCTCAGGAGCCCTTCCCCAGGACGGCCGTGTCCACTTCCAGCTTGCTGACACCCCTTGAGTCTGAGGACCAGGCCCAGAAGTGCTGCTGGGCCATGGGGATGTGGGGGATGCAGCTCGGGCCAGGGCTGGGAAGTTACCACTGTGGAAAAGGGCGATGTCGGCTGCGAGGGCACCCTCTGAGACAGACATGGTGCCCAGCCCCCTGGGATCCCTAGTGACACCCACAGCGACCCCAGGAAGGAAGTGACCAGTTCCCCCTTACAGGTGAGGAAGCAGCAGATGAGAGATGTCGCCTTCTGCCCAGGCTCCTGCGGCCGGCCAGTGGCAAAGCTGGGCTCTTACTTTGGAGCTCTGACCTGCTTTCTGCCCTTGGTGTCTAGCCCAGGAGGGGCCTTTGCGAAGCTGGTGGCCCTGGTAGCAAAACCCGCCCGGGACGTGGTTCCCCCCGCTTCATTAAGGACTTCCCTAGTAGCTCAGCTGGTAAAGAATCCCCCTGCAATGTGGGAGACCTGGGTTTGATCCCTGGGCCGAGAAGATCCCCTGGAGGAGGGAACGGCTACCCACTCTAGTATTCTGGCCTGGAACACTCCATGGACTGCACAGTCCAATGGGACACGACTGAGCGACTTTCCCTTCACTTCTTCCCCTGCAGAAGCAAGTCTCGCTGCCAGTTTGACCGAATTCCCTCCCTCGCCCTTTCCTCTGGGTCTTACTTGAGGTTAGCTGGCCAGAGCTTCCCGCAGACATGAAGAAGGGAAAGGCCGCCAGGGGTTCCAGCCTCTCCCAGCCTCCCCGAGAAAATCTGCATCTTAATGGAGAGAGAGTGAGCATCCTGGGATCCTGGGAGATGCTGGGGAAGGAGCCTGGGGTGGGGTGGGGGGTAGCCCAGTTCTTACCCTCCAGGCACAGAAGGTTGGGGTGCTGGGTTAGGGCCCGCCCGGGGTTCCTGGCTCCTGCCTGGAGGCCTCTGCCAGGAAGGGCATGACTCCGCAGGGCTGGCTTCTGAGAACTGGGCTCCTGCCCGGGAGGCCTCTTTCCCTACCCCTGCGTTAGCAGGGCTGGGCCAGCTCCCTCTTATTGTGAAGCCGGGGGCAGCTTCACTGCTTGCCTCTCCCGGCACCGTCTAACCCTGGACCAGCTGTGCAGAGGCTGCCTCTGGGAAGTGGAAACCAAGGAGACGGGAGGGCCCAGGGCTGGAGAACTCAGCTCAAAGGGGATGGTCAGGGCTCTCCCTCCCCTATTGCGGGGAGGTGGGGAGGCCGGGGGGTGGGAGAGGAGGGCTAAGGGGGAGGGTTGAGTCCTCCTCTGACCTCTGCCTCGTCTGCCCTCTGGTGAGCTCAGGGCTGCTCTCCATCTCCCCTGCCCTCCAGAATCACAGGTTCCGCCTGGCCAAAGTCGAGAGGAGGCCTCTGGTCTCTGCATCTTCACTGGAGTGTTTGGGGGTGGGAGGTGGTGGGTCGGGTGCTCCAGCACCCCCCAATTCCGTCCCCCAGATGGGACGGCTCTCACTGTGCCAACGTCAGCAGGACCGGCCGTAGGGCCTGTGGGGCTGTATCTGTTAGAAAGTTATTAAGAGTTTGAAGACAGTGCCAGCAGAACAGGAAACCAAGCCCCAGAGCTTCCTCATTATGGACCCTCCCCACCCTGTGACCGCACAGGCCGCACCCATAAAACCAGCCCTGCTCCCAGAAAGTCCTGGACCCTCGCGGCCCCACCCCATCTGTCTCCTGGACCTTGGCTGGAAGGCAGATCTGAGCAGGCCCCCCTGAACCCCCGAGCCCCTGCCTCTGCTCTTTCACGTCTCACGCTGTGATCAGTGTCATCAGTGATGCCCCACCCTGACATCCCCCCCGGGGAAACTGAGGCAGCAGGAAGGGCCTGGGGACTCCCCCACCCCTGATGATGGGAGGAGGGATGGTGGGGGTGGCTGAGCCCAGGGCTCCCCTCAGCGGCCCGGGGCTCCCTCAGCGGCCCAGGGCTCTGGGTGGGACTCGGTGGTGGGGAAGTTGCTGCTTTAGCCTTCGGATCTCCATCAAGACTGTCCCTCCCCTCTGCATGGGGGGGAACTGGAGGTGGGGTTCAGGGCAGCTTTGTCAGCTTCAGACCTGGCATCCGGACAGCCAAGCCCGGTCGCTTTGCTCTTGGTCTCCCCCGCACAGCAGCTGGCTTGGCCGCACCCTGGCAGGATGACTGCCCTGGGGGACAGTGGGGTCTGATCCAGGAGTGTACTGACCTGGAAATTGTGCTGGGCTCTGGCAGCAGTGGCTGGCAAAGTTCAGGGAGCAGGCCGGAAGTCAGCCCTTCAGTTGCAGGGAAAGACCGAGTCCAAGTCCGAAGGGAAGGTGGGCCTGACCGCCACTGCTCTGCCCTGGCTGCCACAGCCTGGGAGCGACCCTCCTGCCTGCAGCCCCACCCCCAGGCTCCCGCTGGCCTCAGGAATGAGAAAGCCCGCCACCCTCCGCTTCGGGTGCACGGAGGACCTGACCAGGGGCCCCAGGAGGTCTGTGTGTGGGGTCCCATCGACTCTCACAAAAGTCGTAGGTGGCAGGTCCTGTTATTGTCACAGTAAGAGTCAGATTAGCTGGGAAGCTGGTTCTAGGCCACAGGGCTGCCTCGTTGTCCCCACGCTGCCCTTCCTCCGCGGCAGTCATCAAAGTGGCCGTGTTGGCGTGCTTGTCTGATCAACGTCCGTCTCTCTGATCAGGCTTAAGCCCTGTGTCCCTGAGTGGAGCTGCCCCTTGAATTCATATCTGACCAATGGCGACGTTCTAGTCTCCGACCCTGGTGCCACACACAGGGCCTGGCACGTGGTAAGACTCCCCATAAAGAACAAGGGAAGGTGGGAGGGGATTGAGTCAGTAGTGCCACACAGGTCAGCCGGACACCCAGCCTGCACCCCTACTCCCTAGCTGCACGACCTGCCCCTTCACCCGGCTTCCTTGATGTGCTCCTGCTGGACCAGAGTAGGGCCAGGTGGGGCTCTGCATTGGCGGGGGGCTGGGAGGGGGGCAGGACTGAATGTGGGGTCACTCCCTCCTCCCCTCTGTCAGGGTCCCCACCACTGGGGCTCCTTCACGGGAGACCCCTCCCATCCCCGAGCTGGCTGGTTCCTGGCTGATTTATTGCCTCCTCTGCCCTGTGAGGCTGGGGTCGCGGCAGTTGGGAGAGTCCGTCCCTGTGAGGTTGGGGGGCTAGGGCGTGTGTCACCAGGGGTGCCTCTTCTGGAAGAAACACCCGTGTGGATTCTTCCCTGAGGATCTGCCCTGGGGATCTCCCAACGAGTGTCCAGTCCCCTGCTTTCCTGGTGCCCTTGGAGCGTCTGCTCCCACTGTTTGGCCGGAGCCGCAGCTCAGGGCCGGTCGTCCTGCTGTCGGGAGCCTCTGTGGGCGTTCACCCCAAACGTGTCTGCAGCGGGCACTGCCAGGGTGCCGGGGAGTGTGTCTGCGGGAACAGTTCTCAGGAACCCCCACAGCGGGGCCGCTGAGAGCAGGGACCCCCTTCGCTTGTTCTCCCATCTTTCACTGCATCCACTGAATATCTCTGCGTTAACCCACCCTGTGTCCCAGGAATGGTTTTCAGCATGGGGATCTATGCATGGACAGTTCAGCCCAGACTCCAGGGGCTCATGCTCCAGTCTGGGATGAGTGTACTATCCCTGACATTATATTTGTAAATTTTTTTTTAAAGAGGGCCCCCAGTTTGTAAGCTCAGGCTCCAAGAACCTGCATCAGACCCATGATGGGGCAGACTGAGGGTTCTGACCCAGGCCACCCCTGTGTTGCTGAAGCCAGCTGCATTGCTGCCTTTTTTCAGGCATCCAGTAAGAATTCTCAGGTGGCTCAGTGGTAAAGAATTCACCTGCAACGCGGGAGACATGGGTTTGATCCCTGGGTCAAAAAGTTGCCCTGGAGAAGGAAATGGCAACCCACTCCAGTGTTCTTGCCTGGGAAAATCCAAGGACAGGGGAGCCTGGCAGGCTACAGTCGATGGGATCTCAAAAGAGCTGGAGCCGACTTAGAGACTAAACAACAGTAAGAATTTGATTTCCCTGAGCCAGTCTGGAATCCTATTTTCTTTTTCTGTGTTTTTCCCCAACCCTGCCTTAGAGCTGAGACCGCGGGCCTGAGTCAGAGGACTTGTGGGATTGGAGCGCCATCTGCTGGCAAGATCGAGGTACAGCCGGGAGCGTGGTACACCCCCAGGAGCGGCTGCATTGAAACCCTGCTGTTAGGATGCCGGCAGGTGGGTCTGGGGGTTAGTACATAGGCAAGCCTTTCCAGCTGGGCGTGGACACATTCAAGTACACATACCATGTCCTGTAATTCAGATGCGCACGTGTAATTCAGATGTGTCTTTGTATACACGTGTTCCATTTCCATTGCACCTGGGGTGACATCACCTGGGGTCTGCCGCAATGCAGTTAATGGAGTTAGCGTCAACTCCACAGGTTAAGCACTGGGTCCCCCACAGACTACCCCCACTGTGCTTCCAGCCCCAAGCGGGGTTCTCCAGGGCACCTGCACGTCTGACCAGCCAGAAACAAAGTAGTGAGTTTCCATGACCCTTCAGGTTTGGTAATTCACTCCCCCAAACTCTCAGACTCACTGCAAGTGCTGTCCTGTTGATGGCAATTTCATTTATTTTATAAAGGTTACAACTCAGGAGCAGCTAGATGAAGAGGCCTGCAGGGAAAGACCTGGGGGAAAGGGTGTGGAGTCGGGGCACATCATCTCCCAGGATGCTCCCCAGAACCCCCGTGTCCAGCGTTTTCATTGGGGTTTCATTATTCTCATGGCATTGACAGGACTTATTGAATACTGCCTAGTGACTGACTCAGTCTCCAGCTCCCTGTCCTTCTATTGGCTGAAGGACCCATCAGCTCACACCTGCGGCCTTTCTCAGTTCAGTTCAGTCGCTCAGTTGTGCCCGACTCTGTGGCCCCATGAACTGCAGCACGCCAGGCCTCCCTGTCCATCACCAACTCCCAGAGTCCACCCAAACCCATGTCCATCGAGTCGATGATGCCATCCAACCATCTCATCCTCTGTCGTCCCCTTCTCCTCCTGCCCTCAATCTTTCCCAGCATCAGGGTCTTTTCAAATGCGTCAGCTCTTCGCATCAGGTGGCCAAAGTACTGGAGTTTCAGCTTCAACATCAGTCCTTCCAATGAACACCTAGGACTGATCTCCTTTAGGATGGACTTGTTGGATCTTCTTGCAGTCCAAGGGACTCTCAAGAGTCTTCTTCAACACCACAGTTCAAAAGCATCAATTCTTCGGCGCTCAGCTTTCTTCACCATCCAACTCTCACATCCATACATGACCACTGGAAAAACCATAGCCTTGACTAGACGGACCTTTGTTGGCAAAGTAATGTCTCTGCTTTTTAATATGCTGTCTAGGTTGGTCATAACTTTCCTTCCAAGGAGTAAGCATCTTTTAATGTCATGGCTGCAATCACCATCTGCAGTGATTTTGGAGCCCAGAAAAATAAAGTCAGCCACTGTTTCCACTGTTTGCCCATCTATTTCCCAGGAAGTGATGAGACCAGAGGCCATGGTCTTAGTTTTCTGAATGTTGAGATTTAAGCCAACTTTTTCACTCTCCTCTTTCACTTTCATCAAGAGGCTCTTTAGTTCTTCTTCGCTTTCTGCCATAAGGATGGTGTCATCTGCATATCTGAGGTTATTGATATTTCTCCCGGCAATCTTGATTCCAGCTTATGCTTCCTCCAGCCCAGCGTTTCTCATGATGTACTCTGCATATAAGTTAAATAAGCAGGATGACAATATACAGCCTTGACGTACCCCTTTTCCTATTTGGAACTAGTCTGTTGTTCCATGTCCAGTTCTAACTGCTGCTTCCTGACCTGTATACACGTTTCTCAAGAGGCAGGTCAGGTGGTCTGGTATTCCCATCTCTTTCGGAATTTTCCATATTGTGATCCACACAGTCAAAGGCTTTGGCATAGTCAATAAAGCAGAGGTAGATGTTTTTCTGGAATGCTTTTGCTTTTTCTATGAGTCAGCAGATGTTGGCAATTTGCTCTCTTGTTCCTCCGCCTTTTCTAAAACCAGCTTGAACATCTGGAAGTTCATGGTTCATGTATTGCTGAAGCCTGGCTTGGAGAATCTTAAGCGTTACTTTACTAGCATGTGAGATGAGTGCAATTGTGCGGTAGTTTGAGCATTCTTTGGCATTGCCTTTCTTTGCGATTGGAATGAAAACAGACCTTTTCCAGTCCTGTGGCCACTGCTGAGTTTTCCATATTTGCTGGCATATTGAGTGCAGCACTTTCACAGCATCATCTTTGAGGATTTGAAATAGCTCAACTGGAATTCCATCACCTCCACTAGCTTTGTTCGTAGAGATGCTTCCTAAGGTCCACTTGACTTCACATTCCAGGATGTCTGGCTCTAGGTGAGTGATCACACCATCGTGATTATCTGGGTTGTGAAGATCTTTTTTGTACAGTTCTTCTGTGTATTCTTGCCACCTCTTAATATCTTCTGCTTCTGTTAGGTCCATACCATTTCTAGGAAGCTATCTAGGTGGGGCCCACCCTGAGACCCATCATCAGCATAATGAAGGCACTCCCAAGGGCTTTTTGAAGTACGTGCTAGGAACTGGGAAAAAGACCTTTTCTTTTCAGATTATACCACAGGACATGGGTGCATGCAAGTTTCATTCATCCCAGGCACATCTAGCCAATCAGTCCCACCCCAGCTCATCACAGACTCCCTGAGTTCAGTTCAGTTGCTCAGTTGTGTCCGACTCTTTGCGACTCCCTGGACTGCAACACGCCAGGCTTCCCTGTCCATCACCAACTCCCAGAGCTTGCTCAAACTCATGGCCATCACATCGGTTATGCCATCCAGCCATCTCATCCTCTGTCGTCCCCTTCTCCTCCCCCCTTCAGTCTTTCCCAGCATCAGGGTCTTTTCCAATGAGTCGGTTCTTCCATCAGGTGGCTGAAGTATTGGAGCTTCAGTTTCAGCATCCATCCTTCCAAAGAATATTCAGGATTGATTTCCTTTAGGATTGATTAGTTTGATCTCCTTGCAGTCCAAGGGACTCACTAAGACAGACTCCCTAAGTCTCTAAGACAGACTCCCTAAGAGGTGGCAAAACAACAGAGTGGTCTCCCAGGATCACAACACTGTCCCTCCTTAAAAGGCCCCACTGAGCCCCCGAGAGCCGCTTCCCCACCCCACCCCACTGTCCTCAGTTTCTCTTCTCCAGAATGTCTGCTTCCCCAAGGAGCGCTGTTCCTTTCCTCTAGTTCAAGGTCACTGTTTCCCTCTAGTTCAAGGTCAGTGTTTAGGACACAGGCTTGCCTTGCTAATCATTGCTTTCTTTTGTTTAAAAACAAAACCAAACAAAACCAATCCCAAGTTAGGCCCCCGCTTGACAGGGCAGCCTGGTCCCCTGAGGACACCGCAGCTTGCCACCACGGTCACACAGAGGCTGCAGCGGGCACCACTGACCCGTGGGAGGTACTCAGAACCCCCACTCCCCACCCTGTCCCCCGCCACTGCTCAGGGGCTCCATCCAGCCGCACAACCACAGCTGCTAAAGGGAGTTCTCTGTGGCCTTTGCTTCTTTGGCTGCCAGCTCCTGAATCGAACCCAGAGTGTGCGTGTCTGGTGTAGGTCCAAGCTACAAGTCCCAGCTACCCCTCCCAGAGCCTGTAAGGTGGGACCCTCCCAGCCCAGGAAGGGACTTCAGATCTTAGGAACCAAGAAAAAGGCCAGATGTCCACCGCATCCCCTGTGTTGCCCACAGCATGCTCCTGGTCCCTTCTGCCTCCCCCTAGTTCTTAAGATTCTGGACATATTCGTTTGATTTCACTCAAGGGTTAAACCAAAGCCCGAGACTGGAATGCCTCCTGCCGTGTTTCAAAGACCCAGTACTTAGGTGTTTCAAAGATGGCTGCTCAGTTTGGCCCCTAAGGTGCCCTGCGGGACCTTCGGCTCCCTGCAGCCCTCCCTCGGAGGAGAGGAACTCCGCTGTGATGAGGGCATGCTTATAATAAGGACTGCCTGTGCCAGGCCTGGGGTTCAGCGCTTCACACGCAACTCTATGGGGGAGCGGGCACCATTATCATCCTATTCACAGATAAGGAGATGGAGACTCAGGGAGGTTGAGTGACCAGCTCAAGGTTACAGAGCTGACCTGGCTCTGAATCTCAGCCTTGCTTCTTCCTAGCAGAAGACTTTGGGTGAGATGCTCAACTTCTCCATGCCTGTGTTCCCTCAGCTGTAAAATGGGGATGATCACAGACCTCACTGCACAGGGTTCCTGAGAGGATGCAAACAGTTAGTGCACATATGTCTGGAGAAAACCATAATTCAAAAGGATGCATGCACCCTGATGTTCACTGCAGGACTACTTACAATAACCAAGACATGGAAGCAACCTAAATGTCCATCGACAGAGGAGTGGATAAAGAAGATGTGGTATATATACAGTGTAATATTACTCAGCCATAAAAATGGACAAAATAATGGCATTTGCAGCAACATGGATGGATCTAGAGATTGTTATCCTGAATGAAGTAAGTCAGACAAAGACAAATATCATGTGATATTGCTTATATGAGGAACCTTAAAAAAATAGAACAAATGAACTCATTTAAAAAACAGAAATAGAGTCACAGATGTAGAAAACAAACTTATGGTTACCACGGGGGGAAAAGGGGGGAAAGAAAAATTGGGAGTTTGGGATTGACATACATACACAACTATATATAGAATAGATAACTAATAAGGACCTGCAGTTTAGCACAGGGAACTTTACTCAATACTCTGTAAAGATCCATATGGGAAAAGAATCTTAAAAAAGAGTAGATATATGTATATGTATAACTCATTCACTTTGCAGTACACTTGAAACTATCTCAGCAGTAAAAATCAACTAAACTCCAATACAAATTAGAACAAAACAAAGAGTTAATGCACAAAGCCAAACTGAGTTGGAGAAACCGGAAAACATAAACTTAATGAAATGGGAGCACTGAATATGAAATAGAAAAAGTGAAATAAACTGGATAAAAGTAAAAGATTCTCCATCTCTTTTTTGGTTGTTGTTCTTTCTCAAGCATGGTAGAAAAGCTTTTGTGTATATATATATGTGTATATATAGTGTATATAATGTAAACATATTTTAGAAAATATATTAATTTTTGCCTAGCTAAAAAATTTATGACATTTTGATTCTACTTGTTTGACTTAGTATGTATAGAATGCCAAATTGCTAAATTATATTCACTCAAAACTTTGATATAGTTCCAGTATTTTGGCATTTAGCATTACTGCTGAAAGTCTGGAAAGCTTATTATCTTAGTGATTTAAAAAAAAATTGAATGAGGCTTGAAACTTCTAATCCAATTCTGAGAATATAAACAAATACTATGTTGTAAAAAATCAAATCAAAACAAACAAAAAACCCCAGGACATTAACATGTGATGGGCTTCCCTTGTGGCTCAGATGGTAAAGAATCTGTCAGCAATACGGGAGACCAGGGTTCGATCCCTGGGTCAGTAAGCTCCCTTGGAGAAGGAAATGGCAGTCCACTCCAGTATTCTTGCCTGGAGAATTCCATGGACAGAGGAGCCTGGTGGGCCACAGCCCATGGGGTCCCAAAGAGTCAGACACAACTGAGCGACTAACACACACACACACACACACACACACACACAGTATTATTAACTAAAGCACATATTTTGTTCAAACTTCACAAAATTTTATGCTGGTGTCCATTATTTGTTTTATGAATCTTATTCAAGATTCCATATTGTATTTAGTTGCACTGAGCAGCTTCAGCTGCATGCAACAAATTCTGGTAAATTCTCTTTTCATATTTATTGTTACAAATATTTTCTAATTTTCCTTGTTATGGTTTCTAAGATAACTTCATCATTTAAAAGTTGACATATAATTTTCAAATACATGGTTTTTTAAATAGTATTTTTGATATTAATTTCTCACTTAAGTGTTTTTCTTCTCTGCAATCACCCTTGGTGGTTTTTCAGTCTTCTGACTTTCTTGAGGCTTTCAATGGCTAAGTCAAACACCTCTCTTGGTAAATGTCACATTGTACTTAAAAATAGGTGTGTTATTTTCAAATATCTTTTGATATTGATTTCTAACATAATTCCACAGTGATAACAGAATAGGCTGTATGATTGCAATACCTTTAGACCATGAAATTTTTGCATCTCGTTTCATGTCCCTGGATGTGTTCCAGTGTCTCCTAGTTTATAGTCTATGGAAACTTGAATAGAATTTGTATCCTACTGTTGTGTGAAAATTGTATAAATCATAATTATGTTGAACTGGTTCATGGTGCTTTTCAGGTCTACTGTATCCTACTTTTCTATATATTCATTCTATTAATTTTTGAGAGTTTGATATCGAAATTCCAACTAAAAATCTTTATCTACTTAAAAATAATTGTAATATATAGTGTAACTGTATGTAACTTTGTCCTGTATTTTCCATCTCCAGTAAATGTATTATCATACTTTCATAATAAAAAAAAAATAGCAAAGCTAAGCTGGGCATGGAGGGAGGGCATGCCCCGGGTACCTGCACTTCAGCTAGTCCCCTTTGGTGCCCGGCCATCTTTGACCAGACAGCCTCTCTTACTCCTGCCTCGCCCCTCTCCTTCAACCTTGGTCTTCAGCTTCTGCTGGGGTCCTCCTGCCGCCAGTCTCCTGACATGGCAGGCTGCTAAAGTGCGAGTCAGCCCATTGCTCCCCTCTGGTCTTGCCCAGCTCCAAGGTGGGCTGGCTGGGGGTGGGGGCCTGAGTGTTTCTGGAGCTTGTGCTGAGCACCTGATTTTCTTCCTCACTACAAGGGTGCAAGACTTCTTGTAGCTCAAACGGTAAAGAGTCTCCCTGCGATGCAGGAGACCAGGGTTCAATCCCTGGGTTGGAAGTTCCTCTGGAGAAGGGGATGGTAATCCGCTCCAGTATTCTTGCCTGGAGAATCCCATGGACAGAAGAGTCTGGTAAGCTACAGTCTGTGGGGTTGCAAAGAGTCGGACACAACTGAGCAACTAACACACACACACAAGGGTGCAAGGTAGATGTGAGTGACTTTGATTCATAACGAGGACAGGTCTGTCCAAGCGTCAGGCTGCGGGACCCTTTGGGGCTCTGACATCATGCCAGGCTCCTGGGGACAGAAGTCTGGGAAGTCAGAGAAAGGGCACAGCAAGGACCACAAAGCAAGCTGATCCAACAGCCCTCAGGTGGACTTTTGGAGCTGACCTGACACCTAGTGGCCAAAAGTAGGAACTACGCCACACCTGGGCAGGTTCCAGGGCTGCTGCAGGCAGGGTTTTGGCTGGGCCTCCGTGATGGGGGTGAGTGTCAAGGGGTGGGCCGGAGGGTCCGGGATGGTGGCTTCTCCATATCTCCATCATTCCTCCAAAGATACACACACAAAAATAACTTTGATAAGGAAATGTGCTGCCTTCTCTCTTTTAGGCAAAAGGTGAATAAAAACATTTTGAGAAAACTTTGCTGTTTTTATTGATCTGTTGAGAGTCCCTTAGAAAGAAATGAGATCCAACCAGTCCATCCTAAAGGAAATCAAGCCTGAATATTCATTGGAAGGACTGATGCTGAAGCTGAAACTCCAATACTTTGGCCACCTGACTCATTGGAAAAGACCCTGATGCTGGGAAAGATTGAAGGCGGAAGGAGAAGGGGACGACAGGGGATGAGATGGTTGGATGGCATCACTGGCTCAATGGACATGAGTTTGAGCAAACTCGGACAGATAGTGAAGGGCAGGGATGCCTGGTGTGCTGCTGTCCATGGGGTCGCAGAGTCGGACACGACTGAGTGACCAAACAATGAATGAACAACAACAATCTATGAATGAACAACAACAATCTACAGTCCGTAACAAGTTTTGATGTAATAGCCTCATACCAGTAATTACTGGATGCTCAGTTATGAGCATGGACTTGATGGAGAATTTTAAGGGTTATAATAGTCTTAAAAGGCAAGCTTCCTAACTTCAAGGGGATCCGATTTATTTAGGGAGTCAAATATATCTACATACCCTGATAGGTGGGGTAGATGTGAGTTTCAGCTCACAAACCCCTTGCATTGCTTTATTTCCTTTTCATCATCCTTATTTTGACTCTGAGCCCCTACAAGAGTCTAAAGGAAATTCCACTTTAGGCTAAGACTCTGAATGAGGAAAGGGAGGGGAAAATAAGCTGTGGGGAGTGGGACAGCGATTATTTCAGATCATGATTCCACCACACGTGCAGAGAGGGCTTAACATCGCCTCCACCCTTGATGAAGAAGTAAGGTGAACCCCGAGGGCTGGTGCCTTGATTTCCAGGTGCCATTCCAGCACTTCCTTGGTGCTCCAAAGTGTTGGTCCCTGGGCACCCCCAAACTATCCCAGCTTTCCCTTGCTTGCCCAAAACATTTGCCAAGTGCACGAGTTTTTTCATTTCACACATATTTTTTTATTGAGCACCTACTATAAGCAGGCACTGTGCAGGTACAAAGGAGGTGCACAAGAGAGTTCCTGCCCTTGTTCATCCCAAAGGTGGCTGGCGAGGTTAATCAAAACCCCTGAAGGCAAAGTGCTCACAGTGCAGGTAAAACAAGGACGGGCCCCCTAAAACTGGAGGGTGCTCCCAGGGGAAGGGCACGCCACCAGCAGTCCGGAGACCCAAGCCAGACTTTATTGGCTGGCTCACAGCCCTGGCCTTCGGGTCTGTCCACCGAGGTTTCAGCCAGCTCTCCGCCTCCTCCCCTGCCACCAGCCTAGCCGATGTGCCAGGAGTTCTCTGTCGCTGAGACGTCTTTCCAGACTGGACGTGTTGCTATGACTTCGTCATTTTCAAGAAACTGGATTGAAAGGTAAGGGGATAACGCTGAGCGCCGATGCAGCCTCGTGGCTGATTGCCGAGAGTGTTTAGACAGGCTCGAACCCCAGTGAGACCATGTGTAAACCCATCTCTCGTCTTGGCAAAGCAATGACCGAGGTGAGGTTCAGCGTCCAGACAGGGATGAGGGTAGGTTTACATTGTCGGTTTTGGCAGCAGATTTAATTTTAGAACGTGGACGTGCTCATCCGGGGTCCGAGCCACCCAACCCATGTTAGACAAATACATGTGCAAACACAACATACGAAAGAAAGTTGGTGACTGTTACTTGTGGCAGCAAAACATTGGGAATAACCTAGCAGTCAGCAAGAGAGTCTCTTTCTGCACTGTGAAATACCATGCGGTGGTTGAAAAGGCTGAGACAGATCTAAACATACTAACGTGGACAGTTCACCAAACCATACTGTAAGGCAAAGCAAGGTCAGAGGACTGTGACAGTACCGTTCTGTGCGTGTGTGTTAGTCGTTCAGTTGTGTCTGACTCTGCGACCCCATGGACTGTAGCCCACCAGGCTCCTCTGTCCATGGGATTTCCCAGGCAAGAATACTGAAATGGGTTGCCACTCCCTTCTCCAGGGGATCTTCCCGACCAAGGGATCGAACCCAGGTCTCCTGCACTGCAGGCGGATTCTTTACCATCTGAGCCAGCAGGGAAGCTCTGCTATGCTTCTACTTATGATAAATAAGAAACGCGCGCGTGTGTGTGTGTGAGGGTGAAATAATGTATAGTATAATACTCTGAGCCTACCGCATGCCAGATAGTGTTCTGTGTGCTTCAAGGCATTAACTCATTTAATTCTTGAAAGCTTCCAGCCCTATATACAGATTGGGAAACTGAGGCACTGGGAGGCTGGGTAAATTGCCCAGCTCCGCAGCAGTGGAGCTGGGGTTGGAGCTAAGGTGGCCTGGTCCCAGAGTCCATGTTTTTAATACTTGGAGAAACGCACACACACACACACTTGATTGCAAGTATGTGGGAAAAGTTCCAGAAATGTGCACCTGGGATTGTTCACAAGCAAACTCTGGGAGACAGCAGGAGCTGTGGGGGCAGGTGAAAGAGTACTGTCATTTTCTCCCTACGGCACTTCTGTGGACTTAGACCTTTTACAAGTAGATATGATTTGTAACAAAAAATGATAATTTCAAGCAACAATAAAAATGATGACTCTGCTCTTCAATCGGAACTAATGGAGCGGCAGTGTGTGTGACCGAGGGGAACTCGAGGTGCCCACTAGAGCTCCCCACTTGGGTCCCCAGGCCCCTAGTTCCACCTCTCAATGGCCATGTGACCTCAGCTGAACAGTGGAGGGTTGCTGGACCCCGACCTGGTCTCTAGCCCTCTGCCTTGGGCTCCTCCCACCAGCGTACCAAGGATCAGGAGGCGGCACTTTAGAGAGGGCGGGTCGGGGTTGGGGGGAGGTCCAGGACTCAGGCCCAGAGTGGGGGGACCCTCTGGTGTGCACGCCTGAACCACCCTGCGGGGGGCGATGCTTGCTGGATGATGGTGTCACTCCTGACTAAGAGCATCACGTGCCAGCCCCTCACGTGCATTGTCTCCACTTGATTCTTATGAAATTCCCTCGGGTGCTGTGGTTATCACCCCATTCTAAAGACTTGGAGACTGAGGGCCCTGTGCACAGCCTCACTCTTACTATTACAGCCTAATTACAGCAGTGGCAGCGGCTCCTCCATGCAAGAGAGATGCTGATGGAGGCACAGACAGAGGTCCTGGGGGAGGACCGTGGGGCAGGATCAGACAGGGGCCTCCTCTGACAGTCTCCTTAGGGCTTCCTCAAGACACACAGCTGCAGGGCCATGTGCAGACCAACCTGCAGACCAGCGGGTCCTGCAGCCTCAGCCCGGAGGTCTGGCACAGGGAAGCAGGTGCCCGGACCACGCAGACCTGGGTCCTAAGGCTGCAGCTGCCCCTTTCTGGCTGCACGCGCTTGGCTCCATGACTTCCTTCGCTGAAGCTCCGTTTCATCCCTCATAGTAGGGTGGGGGGCACACTAGTGCCCGTTGGGTGCTGTGAGAATTCATGCGCCTGTCTGCTAACTGGTGGAGTACTTGGCACGTGGTAAGGGCTGACGGATGTTGGTGACTTAGATGATCATTATCAAGGTCCTTGTCGATCTCTTCAAGGAGTTCCTCACCTACCTGGCTGCCTACGCTCCAGCAGAGTTGAATGACCCGCGGTTCCCCAGGGCACCTCTGTCCTCTCGTCTGTCTGACACTCCGTCCCCACTCCCACAGGGACGCCCCCTCTTCAGGCCCCTGGGGTACCTGTCCACGCCCTTGCTGCCCCTCTCACTGTCTTCTCGCAGGGCTTCTCAGCTCCCTGACTTGGCTCTGTGTTATGGGGACCTTGTTCTGCTGAGGGGACAGGGTCTAGCCAGCCGTCTTCACCACAGGCCTGGCTCAGAGGGTCCTATCCCCTCCACCTGGACCCCCACAGAGTCCTATTCTTGCAGGGCCCATCCTTCCTAGGGGTGCTCTGGAGACATACCTGTTCACACTTGCATTTCAGGGGGTCCTCAGCACCTCCACCGTATCACGCACGTGAAGTTGTGGGATTTCGGGCAAGACAATACGGCCTAAGGTAAAATACTGGGGCACTGGGAGGTGGTCTCTTATCCTACTTCCTTGTGAAATCTGCCCAGTAGCCAAATGCAATGGGGAGAAAGATCTAGAAGATGAAGAATGTGTGTCTTCAGGCAGCATCTTGGGTCACCGGTGGCACCAGCCATGCAGTACAGAGAATGACGTCGGGGTGATGGATGGAGGCTTAGCTGTCCCTCTGGGTCTTGATAAAGGAGGTGGATCAGCTGGCTTCTCACAGCCAACAGGGAAGCTCTGTGAAGTGCTCGTGCCGTGTCTCTGCCTGTCACACACACGTGCACACACGCACACCCAGTGCCTGCGGCCACGAGGCATCCACCTACCTGTATCATGGCTTTCCGGAACTCGCCCACAGGCATCATCGTCTCTCCACTAGGGTTCAGGCTCCTGAAGAAGTCCAGGACGGACATTTTGTTTTGGTCTGCGTAGCTCTGGGAGAAGCAGGAGACACCAGGAGCCTTGTAACATCTGTACGAGCCCCGCCCCACCTCCAACCCCCACCTGCCCAGACCAAGGTCCAGAGAACCACACGTGATGGTACCCGTGTGTCTGTCCCACCCGCACTGAGCAGGCTGTCCTGCCGGTCCACATCCCAAGGGCAGAAGGATTGGTGCGGAGGCTGTTAAGCTCCCACAGCATGGAGGGAATAGGGCGGTGATCATATGTAGTGCATTATTTAGTTTTTAAGTCGCCCCCGCTAAGACTAGTGGAGATGGTGCTGTGTGGATGTGAGAGGGCTGTTGTCAGCTCAGAGACCCAAAGGCCAAACCAGAACCATGTAGTGGGACGGGCAGAACAGGCTTCTGGAATTCATAGGATTGTCATCGTTTTATCCAAATATCCTCATATGGAGACATACTGTGTTAGAGTATTTTTAAAATAATATGTCATTGTTTTCCATTCAAAGATAGTAGCTACTCATATTTTAAGGTAATTTTAGAAAAATAGAAGAAAATGAAAAATCACTCATAGTCCAATCCCACCGCCCAGAGGTAACATCTTGATGTACATTTTTTTCATCTGCTTGCCTATCTATCTAACATCTTTCTACTGTACATACTGTTTAATAAAATGCATTGTATTAATATGTTGTGAACTCACCTGCCTATCTAACATCTTTCTACTATACATACTGTTTAATAAAATGCACTGTATTAATATATTGTGAGCTCCTTTCCAGTATCATTAAAGTGTTCTTTTGGTTCCTTTTTAGTGTCTTCTGGTTTCTCTTTCCCTCTGACTCTCAAAAGCCCGAAGGCAAGGCCCAGCTTGAGTCTGCTGGATTACAGATCCCTGTTACTGGGGGCTGCAGTAGATACACCCACTCCAGTTCCTTCTTAGCCCACCTCCATAATGTGTTACAGAGGCTGGAAAACCAAAGACCAGCCTTCCCCAAGCCCCCTTGAGGCTACGGGTCGTAACGAGATGGTTTCACCAAGCATGTATGACCCAAATGCTTTGGCAGCCGAGGGGGTGGCTTCCCGATTCCGCAGGTGATTCCTGGTTGGATGGCTTCCTGCCTGAGGCAGAAGGGATAGCCCTCCTGGTAACCCAGCTGGGGCATCTGGCAACCTTTTCTGGAATCTAAACGTAGAGTCTTTTCTTCAGTCCTCTCATGTCTCTGGGGTCTATTTCTGGTAATCGATTCCTCTTTGCTTAACCTAGTGGAGCAGATTCTGTGGTCTGCAACTAAGAGCCTTGACTGGCGGATGGGCCTGTCACTTTGGGAGGTGCTTTTGACAAGACCCAACGTAGCTCCTGCCCTGGAGAAGTTCAGTCTTGCAGTGGAAGGGTGAAGCAGAGGGCTGTGGGAGTGTGTGTCAAGGGCACTGACTCTTGCCAGGGAACCTGAGAAGGCTTGCCCGAGGAAGGGACACTCAAGTACAGTCCTAGAGAGTGCAGAGGAGGGGGTGAGACACAGAGGCCAGGAGGAGTGGTGTTCCAGGCAGAGGGACCCAGAGCTGACTTTAAGGGATGCAAAAAAGCAATGGGGGGAAATCCAGTGGGGCTGAAATGGGGGGTGGGGAGATGGGAAGGATGAAGTCAGAGTGGGAGGAGGGGGCAGGGGGCAGCTTCTTTTCCCCACAGGACTTCCCTATTGCTGGCAATGTTACCATCATTTTTTTTTAGTCCTTTGGGCTTGAAATTTGGAGTTATCTTCACCTCTCTCCTCTTCCCACAGGTCTTTCTTCTCCCAACACACACACACACACACACACACACACACACACACACACACACACAGACACAGACACACACACACACACATGCAGACACAATCACCAAGTCCTGGAGATGCTCCGTAAAGATATCTCCTACACTGGTCCCTCCACTCCCATTGTCATTTTCAGCCAAGTTACCATTCTATATCCAGAATACTACAAGCGTGTCCTCATTGGTTTTCCCATTCTTGTATTTACCCCCTTCAGTTCTTTTCTCTGAGGACTGCCGCGTCCAGCCCCAGCCTCCCTTTGCAGCCTTGGTTCCCAGGCTTCCCTGTGAGACTGGAGCCAAGTGGTACTGTTCCCACCCCTCCAGACACGCTGCAAGTGACTCCCTCTCTGCTCCTTTGCTGGTGGGAATCCTCCTCCCTCCGTCCCTCCCTCTGGGGCTCACCTGCATCCTTTCCGCTTGTCAGGGCCCTTGCCCTAACCCACCTCTGCCAGGAAACATCCTTTTCTGTTTGCCCAGTCCTGCAGTGACCTCTAGGTTAGATTGTATTGATACTTGCTACCTTGGTCACTTGTTTATTATTTATCATCTGATATTTTCTATTGGAAACGACTGTGTCTATCCCATCTTCCCAGCCAGATTGTTGGGCCCCTGAGGGGAAGGCCCGCAGCTTACATTGTATGTGTGGTTGGGTCTCTCCCCTGGGATTCCTTTCTATACTGTTTTAAAACAAGGAGCAAGGCCCCCCACTTTGTACTAGATAACTCCATTCCCACTCTTCTTGCAAAACAAATTTCTCCTCCGTTCCACCTGACATCACCCCATTCATAAAGATATAAAGATACTTGGTATTGCTTTGCTTTATAGAACTTTCCCTACAATGATAATTTTCATGCAAGAGCTCTCCTATTTGTTTCTGAAACTAAGGCACAGAGCTCTAGTGGCACATGCCATGTGGAACTGCCTTTGCAGGGCACCCTCCCAGCCCCTGCTGCCCCAGCAGCACACCCCTCACCTGCAGGTCCAAGGCAGAGGCGGCAGTGAAAACCCCAGGCCTGGGCAGTCACTGCTCTGTGAGGTCATTGGACCAGAGGAGCTGTAACATCCCTTCCAACTCTAACATTCTCTGAGTTTTATTTCCACTGTTACATCTTTTTCCTCTGACTGCAAGACATAATTTAAGACTGGAGCCAGGAGCAGGTGACCTCTAGATATAAAAGACTTACAGATTCCTCATTAGTTGAAGCCACCAAATAGCCATGCTGACCACAGGGTCAGGATGTCTTTGCATCCTTACCAGCTATTGGAAAGAGCCTCTGTGAACTGTGTGCCAATCACATGCCAGGCATTGTTCTAAGTCCGTCATGTGGAGTATTGAATTTAACCTTCACAGTAGCCCTGCTGGGGTGGGTACTATTATTATGCCCATTTTACAGGTGAAGAGACTGAGGCACAGAGCACTTCAGTGACTTGTCTTTGGTTGCAATGGAGGAGCCTAGCTGGTATAAACCATCCTGTTCCATGCCCCTCCCACTTTAGCCAGTTCCAAGCACTTCCTTTCCTCTGGGAGTCAGGAAGCATTGCTGATGGATCTGAGAGTCAGAGGAGATATCCTGCAGCTGAGAAGTCCCTTGTCAGAGAGGACCGCGAAGACGCTCTGGGGGAGGAGAAATTCTGGGAGCTGAGCCAAAGGTTAGCTCTCTCCAGGGGTCCCTGGGGGCTCTTAGAGGGAAGCAGAGCTCACCTGGATCAGTTTCACGGGGCTCGTCCATGTGAAGAGACTTTTCCTGGCCGAGACGGCTGGCATTGACTTGTATATCACGTCCAGCTGGGGGTGGATGGCGCACACCCCATCCAGTATTTTCACGAACTGCTCGGACACCAGCACATTCTGCAGCAGGGAGAGAGGGGACCCGTCGGGCGGGGGGTGCTGCTGTCATGCCATCTCCCAGACCAGCGGGCTCCCCCCAAGCAAAGCCGCGTGTTGTCTTTTCTAGTTCATTCTGCAGTGCTTCCCCTAGTCCGGGACAGCTCTCCTTTGCTGGAACTGGTGGTTTGGCTTGTGAGTTTCCCATGTGATTTGGATCAGGTGTCCTAGCTGGGTGCTGGTGGCCTGTCACCTACTGTCACCTCACTCTATTTTCAGAAGGTGAGCCTAGTGTCTGTGTGTGACAGGCAGGCACAGCTGTGGGGTTACACGACTGGTACCCAAAGGCCCTGAAAAGCCCATTTCTACCCCAGTGTTGGTCTTCAGAGCTGAAGCCCTAGCAGAGAGCCCCTCATTCCAGCCATCCTGGCTGGGAAACCCTGGCTGGGAACCCCTGACGGGGAACCCCTGCCTTGTGGAAGGGCCTCCAAGCCCAGTTAGAGGCTGCAGGAGAACACCTGTTCTGTGTGATGGTGTTTGATCCAACCTGGCCTCCGTGAGTGTGATCCACCTGCTTCATTCCTCAGCTGTGGCTCTCAGTATCTTTTGCTTTTCAAAGAACTAAATTCATGCTAAGGGCTGAAGACTTACTCCCTCTCCTTTGTAGGTATTCTAGAGAAAGTTCTAGAAGCATCTACAATGAACGGATCCCAACACCACTTAGAGTTATGGTGGCATCATGTGGAGTGGCAAGAGAGACCCCAGCTCAGGGGTTTATATGCTGCCTTAGGGTCTAAACAGCACCACTTCTGACATTCCCTCAGACACCCCAAGGCAGTGCTATGGTTCACACCTTCCAACCTGCACTGCAGCGGGGTGGGAGGAGCAGAACTCTAACGAACTCTGGACCTGGGGGCTGAGATCAGAGGCAGCAACACACAGGGTGCAGGTCAGAGCTATTGGCCGAGTAGGGAGCAGGCCTCTGAGGAGGAAACCAGGAGTGCAAGAAGGAGCCAGGGCTAGGGAGGAGGAGACGAGGGAACAAAGTGAAAAGGACAGCAGGTATGTTTCTATAACACTTTACAATCTGCAGCAAATATAAACCCAATTTTTACTTATTATTCAGTTCTAAGAAGCTTGGGTTTCAAACGCAAAATATCATCAGTGATAGACTTGCAAGGTATTAAAGTGTTAACCAAACCCCATGTTAGTGTGGCATTAAGCAAATGTGAAAGGACTTCTAACACGGTCCCTTTACAGAACTCTAGAGGAGGAGGCAGAAGCCCTGGGTTTACTCCTTGTTGTGTTTCACTCCTGCTGTGTGGTCCTGGGCAAGTGGCCTAACCTCTCTGTTTCCGTTTCTTTACATGTAAAATGGGAAAATGAGGACAAGTACTTGTTATGGGTTGAATTGTATCCCCCACCAAAACAGATGCTGAACTCCTAACCCCCAATACCTGTGAATATGACCTTATTGAGAAATAAGACCTTTGCAGATGATCAAGTTAAAATGAGGTTTGCTAGGGTGGGACCTAAGCTGATATGACTGGTGTCCTTATAAAAAGGGAACACTGGGATACAGAGACAGACGGTGCACAAGGAGACTGACATCTGAGGCTGAAGGCAGAGATCCAGGGTGAGGTTTCTATAAGCCAAGGAACAGCAAAGATTGCCTGCAAACTACCAGAAGCTAGAAGAGAAGCAGGGAGCAGATTCTTCCTCACAGTCCTCTGGAGAAATCGACCTTACCAACACCTTGACCTTGGACTTCTAGCCTCCAGGACTGTGAGACAATACATTTCTATCACTTGAGTCACTTGCTTTGTGTACTTTGCCTTGGCAGCCCTAGCTCATGGACACACTCTACCTACCTCCCAGAGTAGAACTAAATGAGTTGGCGCCTATAAAATGGCTTTGGGGCTAAAAAAAAACCAAAAAGTATAAACTGGTAGACAAGTATAGGATATTGTTGGCAACAGCTCCCACCTCTAGGATGATTCAGGCCAGAGTACCTCCAGAGTGGAGTCACCTCCTCAAGCTTCCCGCCTCCATCAAGGTTTTTTTTTACACTCAAATACTACTCTGATTAGAGTAGGCTGAGTCATGAAATGAAAACACAGATTTGGATGTGTTTTCATACTCAGATTCTAAAAATCCTCTCATTGTGGAAGCATTCTAAGGCCCAGAGCCATCCATCGACAAAGCTGACTGCAGATAGGTCTGTTCTGGGGTCTCCCACCTTTGATTCTGGTGTTCCTCCTCTCTGCCCTCAGGCCCGCTCTTGGGGGTGCAGGTCCCGGGTTCCCAGGATCTGGCAAATAATTTTATACCATGATGTTACTGACTGACTGGCTACTCCGATGGAAAGGACCCCTGGAGAAGGGCAGAGTTGTGCCCCAAAAGGAGTGTTTTTTTTTGCCTGGAGCACTTAGGCCCTGAGGGCTAGAGCTGTTGGCACCTGGCACTGTGGCCACGGTAACTGTCATGCTCCCTTAGTGTGAGCGAACCATTAGATCACTTACAGAAATGTCAATATCCTCCATCCTGGATTTGGGGTTCCTCTTGATGGACAGGATAAGTAACACAGCACCATCCATACTTATGGGGTTCAGGAAAAGCTGTGGGAGGAAGGGCAAGGCAGAAGGAGGCAGAGATGGGGACAGAAAAGGCTGGTTGAGAGCATGGTTTCCATATCTTCCCGTCAAACCACAATCTATGTCTTCCTTCCAGATTTCTCTGTAAGCACCCATAATCTCCCTGTCTGTCTGTCTGTCATCCATCCACTTGTCCATCTCACTGCTCATCCGTCCATCCATCCAGCAAACATCGACTGGGGCCCTGCAACACGCCAGTCACTGGGTTAAGCACAGGCAAGCAAGATTTAAAATGAAAATGTTTGGTCATTGCAGAAAAAATTTAAAAGCAGTAGAAAAAAATGTTAAAAATCACCTATATTTCACTAACCAGAAAAAAATCTTTGTGGCCATTTTGCTGAGGCAGATTTTTAGTCTTTTAGAAGTCAGATTTTCTGAACTTTCCTTGGCTTCATTGGCCCCCAAGGCTGAGTCCTTGGCAGGCTGAGTCTGTCCTTCTTGTCTGAATCACACTTGGTGCCCATCCAGGCAGGCCGGCCTCTCAGCTTCCCCAGTCACTAGGTGGCCACCTGGTCTGGTCTGCCATCACCAAGCTACTTCCACTGGTTAGAACCTGACTCCCTCTTGTCACCTCAGCAGCTCTAGGGTGACTGCCCTCTCAGATGGCAGCTTGTCTTCACTGATTCCTAACTCCTGTTCTTCTTCCACCAGTACTCCCACATCTGTGGTCCCCCCGGGTCACCCACATATCTTGTGGGAGTTGGAACTGCAGTAGAAAGCCAGGTAGAACTGACTTCCCTCTGCCTCTTGCTGGCTGCATGGCCTGACAAGTCACACAGCCTCAGTCTTCTCATCTGACAAGTGGGGCTGGGCCAGGAATAAGGAAGCAAATCACTTGAAACAGAACCTGGCTCACGAGAGCCCCAGAAAGGGGACCTGTTAACACAAGGCCTCATTTTTCATCAGTTGCCAACTCCCCAGGAGCTTCTCTGTTATAAATTAGCATCTATAAGCAAATTAATTTAAAATGAAATATGTATTCATTCATTTACTTAATAAATATTCATTGGGCATCCCATGGACAGAGGACCCTGGTGGGCTACAGTCCGTGGGATCACAAGAGTTGGACATGACTTAGTGTGTAAACCACCCAGGACTCTGCTAGGTACAGGGGATATAATAATGGGCAAAACCAAATACGTCTTTGTCCTCAGCAAGCTCTCATGCTAGTGGGCGACAGACAAGTCACTCAGAACGAGAATATAAAAGGAACTCTGGTGAGTTCTGGATGAATGGGGTAAACAGGATCTGACGGTTCCCTGGGGGTCCCTAAGGAACTGGGGCTCCCACCGTGTTCCAAGGCAGACCAGCAACTGAGGCCAGTCGGGGGAGCGCTGTGGGCTGAGGAAGCGGTGTGGGCAAGGTCCTGCAGGGAGGGAGATGAAAAAAGCCCCTGAGGTCTCCCCTGGTGGTCCAGTGGTTAAGAAGTGAAAGTGAAAGTTGCTCAGGACTCTTAGCAACGCCATGGCCCATACAGTCCATGGAATTCTCCAGGCTAGAATTCTGGAGTGGGTAGCCTTTCCCTTCTCCAGGGGATCTTTCTGACCCAGGGATGGAACTGGGGTCTCCAGCATTGCGGACAGATTCTTTACCAGCTGAGCTACCAGGGAAGCCCGTGGTTAAGAAGCTGCCTGCCAAGGTAGGGGGTGCGGGTTTGATCCCTGGTCCGGGATGATCCCACATGTCACGGGGCTCCTAGACCCTTGCACCACGACTACTGAAGCCCACGTGCCTAGAGTCTGTGCTCTGCAGCAAGAGAAGTCACCACAGTGGGAAGCCTGCGCACTGTAATGAAGACCCAGGGCAGCCGGAAAATAAAAAAAGACCCTGAGGCATTGGCCGGAGCATAGGAGTCGGGGGAGGGTAAACTCGAAGCACGCTGGGGGAGAGAACTGGGTTTGAGGGACGGAGGCCCTGGGGGGTGGGGCGGCTTAAGCTGGAGAAGAGTAGGTAGGGTTGGGGGTTAGAAGCCAGATTTACACTCCAAATGCACACTCTGGCTGCAGCGCAGAGAAAAACTGGAGGAGGGGATTCCCTGACAGTCTAGCGGTTAGGACCTGGCTCTTTCACTGCCCGGGCCCGGGTTCAATCCCTGGTTGGGGAACGAAGATCCTTCAAGCCACATGTTGAAGAAAAAAAATCTGGAGGAGACCCAGATGGGAGAAAGGAAAACCAGTTAAGAGACAAACTACTACCCTGTGCCAGGTGAGAGCGGAAGGTGTGACACTGAGTTTACAGAATAAATACAGCCAAGAATGTAGATTTTCTATCCAGCAACGTCCCAACCCACTCCCGCTACCCCCACCCCAACACACACAGATACACACGTGCGTGCACACACAGGGACGCAGGGACACATATACAGATGCACACCCACTGACGCACACATGCATGGGTGCAGAGACACACAGATATGCACAGTTACACACACATGGAGGCACACACACACACACACACACACACACACACACACACACACAACGTACACACAAGCTGTCCTGCTCCCAGCCCGGGTGAAGACTACCTTCAGAACTTTGAGGCTTTCATTCAACTCCAGGGCTCTGCTGATTTTAGAGAGCCCATCGTTGGTGATGTTGTTGCTGCTGAGGTCTAGGTCGGTCAGGTAGCTGTTGAGTCTGAGGACCTCCCCTAGGGCTGCAGCCCCCTCGTTCCCAAAGCTGTTCATGGAGAGATCGAGTTTCTTCAGCGACACGTTAAACTGCAGGGAGAAGGGAAAACAGCGCCAGCATCAAGGCTGTAGGCAACTCACCCAGCCAATGGGCTCCCATTTTTGTCCCCGGTCGGCTTCCAGACAGAGTGCTGACTGGGCCCAGGGAGAGAGACGGCCAAATCTTTCCAGATCCCTCCCAGCTGGGCTCAGAGTCTCAGAGCTCATTCTCTTTGGGTGAAGGTCATTCCCTTCACCCTGAGTTAAACTGTCCCCTTTGAAGTTACCCCCAAAGGTGCATACGAGGCCCCAGTAGGGTGAGTTTACTGAGAAGGGATTTGTACTAAAGAAGGACACGCGTTCAGGAGTTGTGGGAGGCAGACTGACTGTGAAGAGCACCTGAGGGGGGGTCTCAGGATACCGTCCTCCACGGTGACCATGGAGAAGGAGTTCAAGATGGCGGACGGAGGGCCTGGGTATCCTCACCCGGGCTCCACCCTGGCTCCACTCCCGCAGGCTTACCCGGAGACCACTGCACAAGGCCACCACTCCCCGGATGTAGAGGTGGTTCCAGCTCAGATCCAACGACTGGAGCCCTACATTGATGGCTGAGGGAGGGGGGGGCGTCATCTCAGCATCCCCCACCTCCCAGAGAACCCAGGCTCAGGGTTGGCCTGGGATCCATGAAACTGGGGGTAACAATGGCTCAGTCCTCATGCAAAGCAAAACACTGAGGCAATAACTTGTCAGTTATCCATTTAAACACAAAATTTACAAGGTGATTCCCAATGCCACAGCAAAGTAGTGAGACACTCCCTACATTGCAGGCGGCAAACACAGGATACACTCTGTGCTGTCTGGTCCCAGACATTTTCCTGCTAAAATCTGTTTACTCCATCTCACGGCAATATCACCCCTGAGACTCTTCCTAAGGAGGCAGCATAGTATGTAAGCAGAGTGACCCACTTGCAGATGTTTACCTCGGCGTCACTTACAAAAGTAAGGTTTGTGACCCACAGGGGAAGAGTAAAGCATAACACAAATATCCACCTGGTGGAAAATCACACAGTCGTTAACACAGATGGAGACAGCATGGGAAACAGGGCTTGCGTTTACATAGGGAGACAGGTGGGCGTGGCATGTTCTATCACGTGACACTTTCATGGCGACCTTTGGGAGCGGTGGGGGCCCCAGAATGTCCATCCAGGAGAACTTAGGGGATACAGCCACGTGTAAGTGGGGAGACATTAGGCTTGTCTAGAAGTTGGGTTTGCACCCAAATCGCAGTTTTCTTAAACTTAAAGATGCTTTTGATCACACGTTACACAGGGCTGGGAAAGCATCTATTTAAACACATCGCCTTTGTTATTTTTATCTGGGGAGTGCGGATGGGCTGAGGACACTATGGGGAAGAGAGACTAAAGTGCTCTTGAAGGACACTGAGTGGGAGGAACCGGCTTCAGGCCCAGGAAAATGTGTTTTTCTGTTTTATTTTTTACGGACAGAGCGCTCTGTACTGATCATGTCTTTCCCTTGCGTCAACCACCAGGACAGACTTTCAGGAAAGTGCACACCACCTTCTGTTATATTGAGAACAAACTTTCTCCTGCTTTCATTCTCTCCCTGCCTGTCTCCCTCAATCTCTTCCTACCCTTCTTTCCTCTTTTGTGCCATGTCCCCCACTTAAGTTATACCTTGCACTCCTGCCCCTCTTAAATGACCACAAAATTAAAATTTTAATTCTGTTCTCACCACTTTCTAGCTATGTGATCTCAGACAGAAGGCAGAGAGTCGTGTCCGACTCTTTACGACCCCATAGACTGTAGCCTGCCAGGCTCCTTTGTCCATGGAATTCTCCAGGCAAGAATACTGGAGTGGGTTGCCATTCCCTTCTCCAGGGTATCTTCCTGACCTAGGGCTCAAAGCTGGTTCTCCCACATTGAGGCAGATTCTTTGGCTTACTTATCCTTCCCTTAATTCTGTTTTCTTATCTATAACATGGGAATGTTAACCTTTACAAAAGTTTTTTTTTTTTGTAAACTTTGATGTGAAGAGCCTCGCATGATGCCTGTCACATAGTAATCATCTTATATTTGGTAGCTTTAATACACAAAAAATTTTAAAAGCTGCTTGTATAGTATGGTGACAACCATATTGAAACAGAAGTTAGTCTGTCTCATTTTAAATTTATGTTTGAAAATTTAATTTTAAAACACTTGACAATTAGTTTTCAAAGGGAGACTCAAACTGCCCAACAGTTCATTCACACTTTGCTCTTCTGTTCCTTCCGCTGTAGCTGAAGATCTTGCCTTACACTTTGCTGAGGAAACGGCAACAGTGGGGTGAGAGAGCTTCACCCTCCTAAAGGGCTATCTCCCAGCCCCACTGCCCCCCACACCCACTCTGGGGGCTCCCCCTCTTTTCAGTGAATGATGGTCCCTACTGCTCTCAGGCCACCCCTCCATGTTTGTTATGGATACTATCGCCTCCCGTCTTTTCAAGGACTTTGCTCTTATGATTATCTCCTCCCTTCATCATCAATTTCTGTTTCTCTTCTTCCTATCAGCATTTCCCATCCTTGCAAACCTCCCTGGACCCTACGCCACCCATCTTTCTGTTCCAGCCACGTCTCAGTGAAGCACCTGGAGTTGCTTACATGGCCATTTCCACTTCTTTGCGTCTCATTTTCAACTCAACCCACTCCAGTTGGGTTTGCATACTCACTCACTAATTATTTCCATGCTGGCAAGTCCTGTGGTCACTTTTCTGTCTTCTTATTTGACCTCTAAACAGTACTTCACCCAGCTGACCACCTCTCCCCTTCTTGAAAATACTCCCCACCACGTGGCTTCTTGGTACCTCACTTTTCCTGCTATTTGACTCTTCACTCCCTCTCCAGCTCCTCCTCCTCTTCCTCCTCTGTGACCCCTTAAAATGTTGGAGTGACCCCGGGGGCAGCAGGATGGCCCCCTACTCAACTCTGTCTGCACTCTTCGCCTGGACGACCTCATCTGGACACATGGCTTTAAATACATTGCAAATATGTTTTCGGTCCTGACCTGTTCACCACGCTCTAAACTGACCCAGCAAACCACCTTCCTGAAATCTCCGTGTCGGTGTCAAATGGGCATCGAAAGCCCTTCCTGGCCAAAAGCAGACACCTTGACTCCTAACTCCTGCCCCTCCATACTGTGACTCCCTGAGTTTCCCCCACTAAGTAAACACCACCTCCGTCTCACCAGGAACTGAAACAAAAGAATCACGAATCTATCTTTCTCTCTCCCTTTCCCTACCTCTTCACATCAGCAAGTCCTTTTGGCTTTACTTCCAGAGCATACTCTGAATCCATCCCCTCCACGAGCCTCCTGGCTGAGCTCACGCTGTGGTCCCGGCTGGGCCTGGAACACCACGCCTCCCTCCTCCCCTTCTGTCCTCCTCGGATGCAGGTGGCACGGAGCTTCCCTGGCGGTCTCCCTCCCCTCCCCATTTACATTAGCACTCTGTCCCCACTGCTAGAAGTCCTCTCTGGTTCTACTCATTTCCCCAGGAGTGAGCGTTTAGGTTCTTTTTCCCCCCCTTTTATAATACTTTTGTTATAACGAACCTCCTCGGGCGTTCTCTGTATGTATGAGACCTTCTCTGAGACACCTATAGAGGTGAACCGCGTCGTAGAATATATACATTTCCAATATATTACTAAATGTAGTCAAATTGTTCTCCAAAGTGCCTTTATCTAGCAGACTTGTGAGTGTCCCTATTTCTTGTTTGTTTTCACCGCCACTGATATTCTCTGATGGGAAATTTTTACAGCTCTGCTAGATGACAAAGGAGATCTGTTTGTGGTTTTCTTTTGCGTGTTTTTAATTATTGAAGAGTGTGGACCCTTGGTTTTCTTTGGTCACTGTCCATATGCTTTGGCCAGCTTTCTTTTTACTGGGAGTATTTATCACTGCCTAATTGAGCTAGAGGATCTTTCATCAATATTCTGAACAGTAATCTTTTATATTTTACAAATGTTCTACATTTCTACTCCCTAACTAGTGCTTGTCTTCTATCTGCCCCACAATTTCTTGTATCATCTGAAACTTTTGAACTTTACTGTTGTCAAATGTATGAATCGTTTTTGCTGCACTTGCTCCCCACTGTTTTGTTACAATGTGTGCCCATTTCTGTTTAATAATCTTTAGCCTCCCTGAAGTCATCTCTCTGTGATGACTTCTCATAGAAACAAGTTACTTCTACGTTATTCTAATCTGATCACTTTAAAGTTTTTTTACTTCCCACATTCAGAT
Organism: Okapia johnstoni; assembly: GCA_024291935.2. Classification (NCBI taxonomy): domain Eukaryota; kingdom Metazoa; phylum Chordata; class Mammalia; order Artiodactyla; family Giraffidae; genus Okapia; species Okapia johnstoni. The sequence goes on from CM044307.1 coordinate 13,603,649, forward strand.
GTTTGCTCCGTTCAAAATGAATTTGGGGTATTGTTTACATTACTTTTTATAATCAGAACTTTCAATAACAATAAAGAAACAGGAGCTGAGCTCTGACAAGCCTTCCTACCCTTCGTCCCTCCCTTTCCCGGGCCCCTCCCTTCACAGCAGGACTCACCTAGCATCTGCCCCAGGTACTCGCCTGCCTTATCACAGAATTGGTTGTGACTGAGATCCAGTGATTTAATTCTGTAATTGTTCTAGAGAAAGAAACAGTGCAGAGAGAGGTGATTTTTGTCTTCTCGGCAAATGCCTCGCTTAGAACACTATGATGGGGGCCCGCGTATGATGAAAATTAAGTAGCCTGGTGTTCTTAGACGGAGGACAATTTCTTGTTCATTTCCTGTAGAACTGTTGATGATTGCTAGGAGAATTTAGCACCATCCAAACAGTCCTACCACTTGCTGAGGCTTTTGATAGGACTGGAGTCTGAACACTCAGCAGCTCCCTACACCAGGCAAGTGGCCTCACTCCTTCCTGATGCTCAGAGCCACCCATGTCCCAGCGGCATCTCTCATGGGGCTGGCTGTACCCTCACCCCTGGCTTCTTACCGACAAGGCTTGACAGAACAGCTCTGCAGATTCTTCCTTGAAGTTATTTCCTGCAGTGAAGGGGGGCATTAGCAACGTTCTTCAGACTAAGGCTCCCTAACCCTACATATCCTAGTCCTGCCAGTTTCTTGCCTTTGGAACAATCGGACATGGAAAAGGAGGCAAGTCCAGCAAGGACGTACTGTGTAGCACGTGGAACTCTGCTCAGTGTTAAGTGGCAGCCTGGATGGGAGGGGGGTTTGGGCAAATGCTTAAAGCAGTGTTTGGGCACAGAGGGACACATGGGAAGAAAGGCCGCTCATTACCATCTCCTTAATGCTCCTTCCCTTCTCTCTGTGCCATGACTGTGCACGGAGTTTCAGGAGTTGATACACCATGCCCTGTGCATCCTCTGATAGCATCAATCCCTGGCCTTGTGCCTAAAACTTGTGATGTTGTAAAAATGCCAATTCAAGTCTAAGCAGCAGAGTTGGGACTGGAGAGATGAATGAGGCACTTACTGTGCGTGCAAAATCAAAGAGGTGCCAAAAATCTCAGTAATCGCAATGGATAACATCTTAATAGTTTAAAATCCAAATCAATGCAAAAACATCTATGATAAACCAAAGTTTAAATAAAAGCAGGATCTGACCCTGTACTTCACCCCAATCTGTCCCTGTTGGATCCTGTGGTTTATTTAAAGTGTTGATATATTTCTTCACCACGGATTTATCTTTGTATTAATTTTGGCTTTTAAAAATGTTGCTTTAAGATATTATTTACTTGGTTACTGAGTTTTTTTGTTGCCCCTCAAGTTCTGTGGCTGAAGCGAGTGCCTTCCTTGTCTTACCCTAGCCCCGGCCCTACTACGGAATCTATTGATAAAACATTGGTGATTTGGGGGGAATAGATGACACAAATGCTTATCCCCAAATTTCTCTTTTGAAAGCTTCATAAACCATATGTCTCTAGCACTCAAAAAGTGCTTGGCACATAGCAGGTACTCAGTTAATCCTGAATGAATGAATGAATCCACTGAAACACAAATACTTCCTTGGTTGTTTCTGGCACCAGTGCAATGAAATGAGATGACAATCTAGTCAATGTATAAACTTATGTAATCTGTTACTCAAATTGTTGTATTTATACTATTTGTTACCTGTCCTGCATTGGCTGTAAGGAATTATTTGGAAGATAGATGAAAAATACAGATCCTTAGCCTTTCCCCCTACAGATTCTGACTTAGCAGCCTGGAATAGGGGTAAGAAGTTTGTATTTTTGCAAAGAACTTTCTGGATTAATGTTATATTAGAGGTCTTAGCCAATACAACCAAAAAACTCTCCAGGAGCCATAAATATTGGAAAGAAGAGACAAAAATTTCCATTGTTTGCAGCCATGATCACCTACATAAATAATCCAAGAATATTAACAAAACGTCAGAACTAGTAACATAATTCAATAAAATGATTGCAGTAGGCTCAATGTACAAAAATTGATAGCTCTCATACATACCAGAAATAAGTAATTAGAAAAAGTGGTAGAAAAAACATTCTATTCTCATAAGAATGAAATGATAAAGACCTAGACATAAAGCTAATATGAAATATGCATGACTAATAATGAAATAAAACTATAACAATTTATTGAAGAACATAAAAAAACTGATGAAACCAAGTTCTTAATGAAGCTGTTCAATATTTTGAATATGTCAGTTCTTTCCTGAATTAACCTAGAATATTAAATATAACTCCAACCAAAATCCCAATAAGTTTTTTTAATAGAAGTTGACAAAATGATTTTAAAATTCACCTGGAGAAGAAACTGTCCAAGAATAACCAAGATTACTTTGAAAAAGGTCAAATTTTGTCCACTCAAATATTAAACACATTATTGTTGTTTAGTCGCTAAGTCATGTATGACTCTTTCGCAGTCCCATGGACTGCAGCCTGCCAGGTTCTGTCAATGGGATTTCCCAGGTCGGAATACTGGAGTGGGTTGCCATTTCCTTCTCCAGGGTATTTTCTCAACCCAGGGATCAGAACTTGTGTCTCCTGCATTGCAGGTGGATTCTTGCACTGCAGAGACACTGGGGAAGCTCAAGACATATTAAAATATCTAATATAAGCATATAAGTATAAAACTAATATATTGAATATTATATACTTGATATATTTTATAAATTTCAACTAATTATAACATATTATAATTTTAAACAAATATTTAAACAGTACAATGTTGACATAGAAATAGATAAGTGGGATAGAGACTCTAGAAAGGAACCTATATTTATATGGCAGTTTAATATATGATGGACTTCTCTGGTGGTTCAGACGGTAAAGAATAGGCCTGCAACGCAGGAGACCCAGGATCGATCCCTGGGTCGGGAAGATCCCCTGGAGAAGGGAATGGCAGCCCACGCCAGGATTCTTGCCTGGAGAATCCCATGGACAGAGGAGCCTGGTGGGCTACAGTCCATGGGGTCGCAAAGACTCGGACACGACTAACACACACTTTAATATATGTTAAAATGGCATTCAAGTTAGTCAGTAAAGGATAAGTTATTCAATTAATGAAGCTGGGCACCTGGCTATGAATTTTAGCCAGGTGAAAATAGAATGTATGATTTCTACCTAATGCCATGAACAAAAATAAATTCCAAACATATTGAAGATCTATGTGGGAAAAAAATTACAAAAATATTTGAAGAAATTAAAAGAAAATACTTTAAAATCTCAAGTAGGAAACAGTTTTTAAGCAAGACTACAAAAATCAAAGCCATAAAAGAAAAGACTGATGAACCCGACAACAGTAGATATATAAACTTTCATATAAGAAAGCACTATATGTGAGTGCTAAGTCGCTTCAGTGGTGTCTCTTTGCTACCCGCTATCCCAGGGACTGCAGCCCACCAGGCTCCTCTGTCCATGGAATTCTCCAGGCAAGAATACCGGAGGGGGTTGCCATTTCCTTCTCCAGGGGATCTTCCCCACTCTGGGACTGAACCTGTGTCTCTTGCATCTCCTGTATTGGCAGGCAGATTCTTCACCACTAGTACCACCTGGGAAGCCCTTCATAGGCTCACCTGAAAGCTGAAGACTGAAAAGTGAAGAGGTGTTATTCTGGAGGAACTCAGAGAGGATTCTGGCCCCCTCCAAGCCGAGGTCATTGTCGGAAACATTCTAAAAGGCAAGAGAACACTTCTGTATGTAAAAATCCCACCAAAGGGCCCTCCTTAACAAATGATGGGGGGTGGGGACTTACTTGAGGCCTGTCCTAAGGGCATAAGGTTGGGGTAGAGAGAGCAGGTATTAGGTGAAAGGATTGGAAGGGTTAGGGAGGTTAAAAGGAGGAGGAGGAGGAGAAGAAAGAGGTAGAGAAGGAGAGGACCCCTGGTTTTTCTGATGTTTCATGGCGAGGCCCTAGGCTGGTCTCAATTCTCTGAAGCTGACCTCAAAGACTCCCCCCACCTCCCCAGTTTCGCCCTGGTATTTTAGATAAGCACATTGCAATTTTTTTTTTTAAACCTAAGATAACTATTTGAAGGGTTTAGTATGAAACAACTGAAAAACAAATTAAGAGTAAGCAATAATTGTAATTCCCTTCATTGGTTCCTGAAGCATGAATTACTGTCCTCGGAAGAAGCTGGGGTATAAATGGACACAGTCCATTCAGGCTAGTGGGAGGGACTTTATGTAACTTTGTCTTCATTATCTTGGTCGTTTTTTCCCCTTCTTTTTTTCAAATTTTAAAATTGTAATAAAATAGACGTAACACAACATTTGCCATCCTAACCATTTTGAAGGGTACAGCTAAGTGGGCTGAAGTACATTCATGATGGTGTCCAACCATCACCATCATCTATCTCTGGACACATTGTATTGTATGAAATTATCTCATGACTTTATTTTCTTTAAGAAAGTTCACGTGAAGGCAACTCTAAAGAAGTTTGTCCATTTAGGGACTTGTGAGGTCAGATGTAAATAGTTTCTCAGGGTTTCCTATGCCCACAGGGAACGCGGAGTCCCTGGTCAGCCTCTTAGGTGTAGAACCTCCTCTGAGAAGTCACTTTTAGTGGGGAGGAGCCCCCAGATTGATAGCAGAAAGCCTGGTGGCTGGGCTCGGGTAGGGGTCTCTGGCTTGTCTCGAGTGGATTCTGAGACCCTAAGTGTGGAGGTAGGAACAGGCAGAACAGGGCACAGTACCATCTCCTGCAGGTAGTAGTTTTCCCGCAGCATCTCCACCAGGCTCAAGATACCCTCCTGCATAATGCAGTTGTCTGCCAGCTCCAGCGTGAGGACAGTCGTGTTGGACTTCAGCCACCACAAGGGGAGGGGGAGAGAGAGAAAGATGGATGGTGACGGAGTCAGTTCCCTGCCTTTGCCCAGAACCCATCACCCCTCTTGAACATCCTGGCTATGTCAGAGGGTATGGAGGAGCAGGCTAGCAGTTCTGGGGGGAGCGGCTAGCAACAGGAGAGTGAGGCAGGGGAAGAGCCATCCCCATGAGTTTTGTTCGTGGTTGTTGCTCCATCACTAAGTCGTGTCTGACTGTTTGAGACCCCTGGCGGACTGCTGTTTTAAATCCTTTACTAATTATTTTTTATTGGAGTATAATTGCTTTACAGTGTTGTGTTAGTTCATGCTATACAGCAAAGTGAATCAGCTATACCCCCTCTTTTTTGGAGTTCCTTCCCATGGAGGTCACTGCAGAGCATTCAGTAGAGTTCCCTGTGCAATACAGCATGGTCTCATTAATTATCTATTTTATACATGTTATCAGTAGTGTATATATTACAATGCCAATCTCCCAATTCTTCCCCATGCCCTTCCCCTGTGGTACTGATACGTGTTAGAACCTAAATCTTAAGTAAATATCTACATCCAAGCTAGTCTGCGTTCCCACAGGGAACAAGGCAAGTGGAAATGAGTAGCATTGCAGCAAGAGAGACTGGGGTAAGCTCTAACCAGAACTTCCGTCCTTCCCTTCCCCACCTCGTTCCCTGTGCAGAAAGGCAGAGAGAACAGACTCATCTTTGGATTTGAGCATTTTCGAAGTGCACAAAGCTGTGAGAGAAGAAGAATGTGGTAGGAGCTCTCGTCCCAAGCTAAGCGAGAGTGTCACAGAGTGAATTACAGCCACGCAGGAAGGTCCTCCGGGGCCTTCATAAGTGTCTTCTGGCCTCAGCTCTCTGCGGGGAGCGGGTGGTGGTGGCAAAATTCAGTTGGGCTCAAAGGCAAGTGAGATGGCTCAGGGGGCCTCCCAGTCTAGGGATCATTTAGCAGAAACTGGGACTGAAGGACCACTTTCAGAGTCATCCTGGGGGCCAGCATAGTGCGTGGTGCGGCGAGTGCATCGGATTTCCAAGTCCATCCATATTCATTTCACAGGGGCGAGGATCTATTTGTCACCCTCTGTGCCAGCTGCTGAGGAAACAGGGATAAACAGAAACCGTCCCTCCTCTGCAGGGGGTCCACAGCCCACTAAGTCCAGGGGCATGGAGACGGAGGAGGGATAGATCCCAAGCCGTATGAAAATGACCCCTCCTATCGGGGCGCTCTTCATCTAAGCCAGGGGAGAGCAGGACATGTGAGAAGCTCAACTCTACTGGAGATATCAGTAATAATTAAAAGTTCAGTCCATGGGAATGTCACAATGATTAATTGTCAAATGGGCAATACAGAGAATCAGAGAAGAAAAACTCTCTCCAAACAGAAGCTGCTGTTCCTGAGAGCCAAGTGGCCCACGTCGTGAGTGGATTTCGTTATATTCCATTTCTTTTTTTCCCATGAAGCTCATGAGGTAATGGTGCATTCCTAACACTTCATTAATCAGTCTTTCAACGCTCCATAAATTTGAAGATGGCTTTGTTCTTTCTCTGCTCTTCCCTCCCTTCCCTCCTCCTCCCCAGGGTCGCGTTCAGTGACTTTTTAACGAGCACTACTAAGTGCAAATGCCGTGATAGATCCAAAAATGAGTGATTTTTAAAAAAAAAAAATCAAACTTTTCCTTTCCTGTCCTAAGTGAACAAACAGCGCTATGCTGACATACACCGGTTACATTGTCTGTTTTCCTGAGATGGAGTCAGTTTTGCATATCATCAATTATAAATACAGAACGCTATATAGTAAGTTCAAGGTCAAGTCCTTGTTCACTCATGCCAAGCTGAGCGAGAACATTATTCCTGTGGGAAGACAGGATTCACTCTGCAGTGTGATCTTGAAGAATTACACCTAATATTGCAAAAGGCAGACATGGAACGGAATGGCTCAGTAGTGAACTCATTTAGCGCAAAGGTGAGCTTCGGAGTGGAGACCAGGCTGATATTTTGTGTTGTGTTTTTGCACTAGCATTTGGGCCCTAGCCCAGATCAGTTGCTTTTCCAGTGTCCACAGCCTTGTGTCTTTGTTTTCTGGATATGAAAGAGCACAGACTTTCAAGGTCCGGGTCTCTAGTAACATCCTTCCTAGGAGCTAATGGGCATCCGTGCCTATTGGGGAAATAGCTGATAGTCATGCAGAGTCTGGGATTCCAAGTGGCTCAGGGGTAAACAATTGGCCTGCCATGCAGGAAGTGAAGGTTTGATCCCTGGATCGGGAAGATCCCCTGGAGAAGGAAATGGCAACCCACTCCTGTATTCTTGCTGAGAAATCCCATGGACGGAGGAGCCTGGCAGGCTGCAGTCCATGGGGTCACAAATGAGTTGGACATAACTAAGCAACTAAACAATAGCATGCAGAACCTAGGGCAAGGTGGGCATAGAGGTTGCAACTCAGGTCCCACAGTAGGGCTCTCTGACTCTTGGGCCCACCACCCTGTCAAGCCCCCACCTCTGCCAGGCTTCACGTGCCCCCACTGGCATGCTCACCACCAGGGCTATAGCAATAGCCTTGGTACCACTGGGACCCAGCCCATGGTGGTTGAGGTTCATGTAGGACTCCTCCATGTTCCGGATGAAGTAGGAGACGGGCACTACGCCCACCAGTTTGCAGGCCTCCAGGTACAGCTCCTTTTGTCCAGTGGTGAAAAATTTCTCGGTATCTGCAAAAAAAGGATGCAAGAGGAAGAAGTGGAGTTTCTCTTCTTCCTTTGCCTTATCTTCCTGCTAACCCAAACCACATTCGATTCTGACTGGTGTCCTCTCTGCCTGAGGGTCTGATCCTATGAGTGTATGTTCCAGCTCCAACTGGAAGGTCAGCCCGTGATGGGAGACTCTGACTCCATAAAACCCCATGGGGATGTCTCCCTTTGGGTAAGAGAGAAGGTCCCTGGTTTTAGACTCCAAGCTACCTGGAAGAAACAATGTGCTTCACCCCCACCTTCCCAGGTTGACTGCATAAGGGTGTGTAAGGATGACCTTAAGGACGTGTGAGCCCATCTGTGCCCACCTGGGGACACCTTTGAAAGGCCAGCCAGTGGAGAAGGCAGTGGCACCCCACTCCAGTCCTCTTGCCTGGAAAATCCCATGGACGGAGGAGCCTGGTAGGCTACAGTCCACGGGGTCGCTAAGAGTCGGACACGACTGAGCAACTTCACTTTCACTTTTCCCATTCATGCACTGGAGAAGGAAATGACAACCCACTCCAGTATTCTTGCCTGGAGAATCCCAGGGACGGCGGAGCCTGGTGAGCTGCCGTCTATGGGGTCGCACAGAGTTGGACACGACTGAAGCGACTTAGCAGCAGCAGCAGCAGCAGCATACAGGCATATATTTATAGCTGTGTGGTTCTTGAGGGGCACTGATGGGGTAAGGACAGGATAGTGATTGTGAGTGGATCTAGTTAACATTAAACCATAAATTGGTTATGGTTCTTTAGAAACTAGTTTTAAATAGCTTGGACAGAACAATTGAGCTCTACTGACAACTAATCATAATAGGGACATTCCATGGTATGCTTTGTATCAGTAGACATTGTCCAAACCCCAAGTTTCTGGATAATGGGTGTTATCAGAGAACTTTGCCAATTAAAAAAAAAAACATCCTGATAAACTCTTAAAAGCAGGTTTGCTCCCAGCTTCCTGTTTCCTTTTTCCTGGCTGACAGATTTTGTTTTCTTGTGTCCTGAGCCATCCTTCTTGGACTCATGTTTGCTTACATTCATAACCCTGTTGTTCTGTGGCAAAATAGCCATGGTGGGCTGTCTGATACTTAAACTAGGAATGGGAATGTTACCGTTTCAAAAGCAAGATGACAAAAATAGAAGAGGGGGAAAATCTTGCTTAAGTTTATGAACACATATTTTGCCCCCATTTTTAACACAAGGAGGCCAAATCTATCACTTTGCCTTCTCTTAGAGATTTAGTCCATCAATCAACTTTTCCTCTTCTTTCCAACTTTCTTGGAACTAAAATCACCATCAGCCCATTCAAAAGAGCATCAAATGCAAAACTCTGTAATACAGGATATATCTTAAATGCAAGAAAAATAAAGTCAAATGCCTTTGTGATTTGTGATCTCAATTCTGTATGTGTGGAATCTGAGGGTAGATATGTATGTGATATCAAAGAGGCTATATTACATATCAAATTTTTCTGTTAATATTAAAAAAAAAAAAAAAGAAAGGCCAGCCAGACAAAAAGCTGGTGGTTTGTTGATAGCTGAGGGAGTTTCCACCACAGTTTTAGTTTCACTGTGTTCAGTCATGTCCGACTCTCCTGTGATCCCATGGACTGTAGCCAACCAAGGTCCTCTGTCCATGGCGTTTTCCAGGCAAGAATACTGGAGTGGGTTGCCATTTCCTCTTCCAGGGGATCTTCCCGACCCAGGGATCAAACCTGCATCTCTGTGTCTCCTGCATTGGCAGGTGGATTCTTTACCACTAGTGCCACCTGGGAAGCCTTAGTTTCATTATCACTGTTAAAATGTGAGCCACAATGTTTTATGAAAGATTTAGAGAACTCCCAACTAGAAAAAGCCCAAGTAGGACGCAGTGGGCCTCTGTTTGTGGCAGATCAGTGCAAGATGGAGAGACCCCGAAATCCATCAGAAACAAATAAACTTGGGGGCTGGGGGCTGAGTTCCTTGGATTTTACACCAGCCTGGCTGGTGGGCAGCGGGCGGTGGGCCTCCCTGAATTCTGAATGTCCCACGGCCCTGTCCTCATTGAGCAAGTTCCACTGACGCAGGGCTTCCCAGGGCCAGCTGGGGTCTAAGCCAGCATCTGTTTTCCCTTCACATCCCTGGGCCTTTGGCCAACCCACCCTAAACTTTTCTAAGACAGACAATGAAAGCTTTGTTGGTGGAAGGACAATGTCTTTGCAAGCAAGTTGATTTTATAGGCACAGCTACAAATTGGCCTTCTTTTCCGGGTGATTGTAGACCAGGGGGTTTTTCGAGCTTCAGCACTATGGACATTTTGAATTGGATAATTCTCTTCTGTGAGGGACTGTTACATGCAGTATAAAATATTTAGCAGGATGCTTTTCTTCATACATGTTTTTTTTGGCTATGCCATGCAACACGCGGGATCTTTCCCAACCAGGGATTGAACTCTGGTGCTCCCTGCAGTGGGAGAGTGGAGTCTTAACCACTGGACCACCAGGGAAGTCCCTTAGCAAGATTCTTGGTCTCTACCCATGAGATTCGAGTAGCATCTCCCCCCTCACCCCACACCCAGTTTGCCAAGTGGCTCTTGGGGTGCAAAATAGCCTGTTGTACACGAAGAGCAGAAGTAACGTCCCTCTTCTCTCTCTTCTGTAGCCTCTCCACCAGCTTGCTATTTATTCCTGCCCGGGCTCCTGTCTCGGGCCATTGCAGGAGACTCATTCTGCTCCATCCTCAGCATCTCGACGCCAGCTGCGGGGGCAGTAGAAACTGGAGGAGCTGAGCCCTGAGCTTCCTCCAACATAGAACTGTGGGGCCCAGATTCAGTCATTAGAGGTTCCTGTTTGCCCAAGCAGGATAGGTAACCCCCAGCTTTGTCCTTGGAACTAACTCTCCTCTGTTGGAGTCCGCTGACCACCTCTAGCTGTATTCACTACAGTTATATTTTAGAGGCCGTTTGCAACAGTGTTATCACTTGTCGGCCATGGGTGTGGGGAGGGGGAAAGAGATAGGAGCCGGAAACTGGGACACACCATCCATTATTTCTATCTGACACCTCTCTGACCTTGTAAAATTGGGTGTTGCGATCAGCGTCAGCAGCAACCTTGAAGTGGAAAATAAGCTAGAAAAGGAACAACAGGATTCCCTGGGGGTGGGGGGTGGGGTGGGGGTGGCACAGGAGGAAGTCTGTATTGAGGGTGAGGTTGTAGGTTGACTATGGGAGGAGGTGACCATGGTGGGGAGGTGACCATGGTGGGGTGGTGACCATGGTGGGGAGGTGACCGTGTAGAGGAGCCACACAGCTGAATTCGGCAGAACAGCCTCACCTGTGTGTCTGCAGCCACTGGTCACAGTGCACCCCCCCCAGCTCCAGAAAGGGGTTCACTGGGAGAGGCCAGGAGGGGGGCCAGTCTGGGAAGTCCTGTGTCCTGAGGCCTCCCCATCAGGCGGGGCCAGTAATTGATGTCTGCAATAACCCTCAGCCAGAGCCTCCTCCCCTTACCCAGACATGCTTGGATTCATTGAAGGAAAATGTGGGGCCCTCGACCGGGGATAACAAGAACTCTCCTGTGAGAAGAGGAAAGTCGCCAGCATGCCAGACGGGCCCCAAGTCCTCCAGTCGACGGAGGGGTTGGTGGGAACCAACTTCTGCAGCTTTTGAGCAGGCAGGCGAACCACCCCTCGCCCCTCAAAGGCCCACGCTCACCTTCGATCTCCAGATCTGTTTCTGAGCTCTCCCGGGCTGGTTTCTCTTTTTCAACCGCCATGGGGGCTTCAGCCTCACAGTACAGTGCTTCGTCACTGCTCTGCGGTGCGGACACGCTGTCGCTCTCATCTGGAAGAAAAACTCAGCTCCTTGATTCTGGAAACAAAAGCCATCAATTGGCCTTTCCCGTGGAGGCCGGCACTTGCCTTCCTGCCCCTCTGTTTTGCTCGACAACCCGACCTGGGTCTTGGCTGCAGCCACTGACCCCAGCCTTATATGATTCAAGCGTGCCCTCAGCCCTCTTGGGGGTCCCTCACCCTTCACTGAGCAGCCTCCTGTGCTAACATCCCTTCGTGTTTTCAGGAGGTTTGCCCCTGTCTCAGCCCCTGGGTTGGGCCAGCCTTGTACATTGACTACTTGCTCCCTCTTTTCCTTCTTCGTGGCTTGGGTGGGGTTCAGGGTCTGCTTTACTCTTTCAGAGAAAGGACGTGTGAGGATACGGAGGCTTCCTCATTGGCAAGCACAGAGGGCAAGGGGCAGGGCAGGTGACTTGGGTCAAATGTAAAATAAAATGGAACAGAAGCAGTCTCAGGGAACCAGAGGGCTAACTTGATTCCTAAGAATTTGACCTAGCTTCTCTTCCTTCCAAGTCCAAATTTATGACCACACAGAAGGAAGAGCTTGCAAATCTCCCTGAGGTTGAGGGGTTGAGACTAATTGCTATGATTAAATACATGAGTCCTGGGATTTCCTCACACCAGTCCCCTGCACTTGCTAGATGGGACTTTTCTGTCACTGGTCCTCTGATCTGGAACCAGTCCTGGGCTCCTTCCTACAAGCCACACACAAAGGTAGGGCTAGTCGTACCATGTCAGCAGGATGCAAAGGTCTGGGGAAGCCAGGTTGCACCACCGGTTGGCCTGTCAGAACTCAACCAATTTACTCTTTAGGTGGGCTGAGCATTCATGGCAGGGGTCACAAGTTTTGACCACCCAGGTTCTAAGAGAGTGGGGTTCCAAATGAGCTCACAGAGATCTGTGTCTTTCTCAGCCCTTGTCCACAGACCCAAGCTCCAACATTTATTTCCCAGCCTGTAAGTCAAGGTCTGTGTGATAAGGGGTGGAAATATTAATAGCAGTGGTCTGACACTTAGAAGACATACAGCAGCTTAGCCATCAAACATGGCCATCAAAAAGTGATGGTGTCTTAATTTCTTCATTACACAATGTTGGAATTTCATCCAACCAGTGGATTGTTGTTAACTGTTGAACTGGCTCTCCAGAAAAAGAAAAAATGTCCTGATTTGTTAGCCAATGTAGCGATGTAAATATTCCCAACATGGTGGATTCCCAACTACCAACATGATATTAACCAGCTCACAGAATGAAAATTAAAGTCATCCAGAACTGGTATGAGCTGGTTCTAGCCCAGCATTGCATGCAGCTCTCTCGCTCCCTGTTTGGCCAGCCCTGTAGTCATCACAGATTATCCCAAATCTATAGGGTTCCAGGAGAGGAGGGAAGAGGGCTTCCGGGCCTGCACGGTCATTAGGCATTACACTTGAGGCAGCCAGAAGGGCCTGAGTGGTGAGACATGGGACGCGTTTTCACCTTTAGTCTCAGGCTCAAGAGGTTCGTCATTGTCCATGGTGCCAGGGCCCTCTCGGGGGTTGCTGCCAGCTTCTTGCCACCCTTCTTCTGCTTCCCTAAGAAGCTACCGGTCCATTCACCTCTGTCTCAAAATTTATGTACCCTGCCCTCACCCAGACAGATCTTAGGCAAGGAGCCTGTAGTTATCTTTCCATGCCAGCAAGCCCTGGGGAGAGTGGGGTTTGGTGGTATGTGCCTGTATTTGACCCCAACTCTGTCTGGGGGAGGGAGCTACTTCCTAGGATCATCAGGGAGAGAGGTATAGCTCTATTCCTGGGAGCCCTTTTGAAAGGATGCCCACCCACCTGCAACTTTATGACTTAGGACCCACTTTCATTTCATCTTCAGCATTCCATGACCTCATGTAGTCATTGTGATCCATGAGGGTAGACCTGGCAACAGTGAGCCTCCCGCCCTCTGGGTGACTCTGGCAGTCATCTTTTCTCTTATGTCCACTGGGGCCAAGCCCAGGCTTGGTTGTGAGTGTGCAGGTGTTGTGGGGAGGTGCCTATCAGTGGAGTTGTGTTTCCCTCTGAGTCAGGACCAAACCCAAGCCCCTTAGAAAGGTGACCGTGGAGAGCCACCGCCATGTTCTTCTCTCAAGGCGGTTGTGCTTCAGGCACGAAATATTTCAGTGATGGGTGAGGTCAGTTTTCTTCTTCCCAGTTATTCTTGCTTTTTTCTTTCCCCCTTGGGAGAGCATCCTCAACCTTGGAGCAGAAGATCAAAAGCAAAGCACGACAAACATATGTTCTATCACTACAATTGGTTGCAGCCAAAGCATTGTTCAAACTGCTGGGCTGCCTAACTTGAAACCATTCAACCATCATTCCCACGCTTGGCTGTTTTCACATGCTTTGGAGTTGAAGTTCACTTGCATTTTACTGTCAAGAGAATCTGGAGGCGTGTTTGTTCCTTCTTGATAAACTGTCAGCACATCAACGGGCAGGTCAGTGACTGGAGGGCTTGGGGACATGAGAATCTCTCTTTGCCACTCAGAAGAATGATGAAGATCTGGGGATGCATGTAGGGAAACATAGTTAGAACCTTGAATCAAAAGAAATATGTAAATCTGAGACATGACTCATTCCTCCAGGCATTCATTCTGAAAATTTATGGAGCATCTGTTACATTCAAGGCACTAAGATAAGCACCACAATGGGGAGGGGAATGCAGACATGATTAAGACTTGGATCTTACAGTGTGTATATAATACAAGATAGAAATTGACAGAGCCACTCCTGGGTTGTGAGGGTCCTGGGCAAGTACTTTTGGCAGAGCTCCTGTTAAAATAAACAATTTGAGTCATCGTAAATCAGCATGACAACATTTCTAGTGGTCCAATCTCCTGTGGTTCTGTGAAAGAAACACTGAACAGGCCAGAGGAAATAATCACCCCCTAGGATAACTTGGTAGGTGTGAGTCCTGAAGACTCTAGGGATATCTGGTCAACCCCACACTGGTGCAGAGGATAAGAAAGTGTGGCATTTCTCTCTTAAAGGAGAAAAATGATGACCAGAAAGTATTTAGATCCTGGTCTAAGTTCTGGGTGCTCTGCCTAAACAGTACCATGTGGTCTAAGGTACCACGGGTGAATTAGAAAATTTGGAGGAAGGCATCTCAAATAGCCACTGAACAGAGACACTGCTTACCTGGGTCTAAAGGTAGTACTGGCAATTGATAAAGGTTGTGCTGGGGGGCATTCACGGCCTCACAAAGAGTGATGCTGGAATGGAGTCAGAGGTTTACAAGTGGAATCAGGGGTTTTGCCTAATACAGGTACATGGATAGATGGGTATAAATATAGACATGTGTTATACAGAGATTATTTCTAACTTTACCCACTGAAAGGGGCCAGAAGCAGAGACAACCTAGCAGTGATGAGCATACCAGTGCCCAGAGCTAGGTTTCTATTTTCCTTGGAAAGGTGGTTAATTCCTGTGGTGCCAGCAAAGAAGGAAGGGATCAAAAACAAAAATAAAAAAGAAGGGCATGTAGAAAGTGCACAAGAGCCAACCTGAATGAGTTCCCATAGCCAGAATTGGAATTTGAAGAGCAAAATAAATGATAGTATTGTACTATAACCCAAAGAATAAAATAAACATCTACAATGTTTATTGTAGGGAAAAGGCATTGGGTGAATCAAGTTGTCATTCAAAGCAGCTATATCATTTTTGAATTCCCACAAGGAATATATGAGCATCAGTTGCT
Organism: Okapia johnstoni; assembly: GCA_024291935.2. Lineage (NCBI taxonomy): Eukaryota > Metazoa > Chordata > Mammalia > Artiodactyla > Giraffidae > Okapia > Okapia johnstoni. The sequence continues at coordinate 13,618,828 of CM044307.1, forward strand.
TCAAATTCTCATCAATACTTAATATTGCCAGTTTTGCTTTTGATTATCATTCTAGTAAGTGTGTAGTGGTACTTCATGGTGGTTTTAATTTGCATTTCTTTAATGACTAATGATGTTGAGCATCCTTTCATATATTTATTGGCTATTCCTATATCTTGCTATTTGTTCAGGTCTTTCGCCCATTTTAGATTGGACTGTTTATTTTCTCATTGAGTCTCAGTGTGTTCTAGATATAAGCGCTTTGTCAGAAATGTGATTTGCAAGTATTTTTTCTCTCAGTCTGTGGTTTAGTGTCTTACTCTTAACAGTGTCTTTCACAGAGTACAAATTTTAATTTTGATGAAGTCAAATCGTATAAAAATTATCAATTTCTTTCTTTTATGGATCATGCTTTCAGTGTCATATCTAAACTCTCTACCTAGCTCAAGGTCAAGTAGATTTTTTCCTGTTTCATGTTAAAAGTTTTATAGTTTTAGCTTTTATATTTAGGCCTATGATTCATTAATTTTTTATCATGATAAAATATACTAACATACAATTTGCCATTTTAACCCTTTTAGGTGTATAATCCAGTGGCATTAAATTTTACTTACAGTGTTTCATAACCATCACCACTATCCATTTCCAGAACTTTTTCTATGATCCATTTTGAGTTAATCTTTAGATAAGGTGTGAAGTATACAATATACATATAAATGTATGTGGACGTTCACATGTTCTAGCACTATTTGTTGAAAAGACTGTCCTTTCTCCATTTATGGGAGAAATTTTTTTAACCAAAAAACCCTTTTTATTTTGTATTGGAGTATAGCCAATTAACAATGTTGTGATTGTTTCAGACGGACAGCAAAGGGACTCAGTCATGCATATACATGTATCCATTCTCCCTCAAGCTCCCTCCCATCTAGGATTCCACATAACACTGAGCAGAGTTCCATGCGCTATACAGTAGGTCCTTGTCGGTTATCCATTTTAAATACAGCCGTGTGTACATGCCCACTCCAAACTCCCTAACTATTCCTCCCCTCCACCCTTCCCCACCCCGGCAAGGATTTATTGTCTTTTCACCACTGCCAAAAATCAATTGACAAACCAAAACCACATAATCAGCATCTAACCAAAATGTACTTTAAGCTACAAGTTTGTGAGATGAGCCACTATGGTGCTGGGAGGTGGGCCTAAGGCACTTAGTGGCTAAGAGGTAAACTGGCTCTACAGTCAATCCACAGAGTGGGGCAAGAGAGAGAGTCTCCGGGGGGAGGGAGCTGTGGTTTTGATCGAAAGTGAGTCAACGAGAAAGCCACCCAGAGCAAGGTATGGCCAAATATTAAGAGAATGACTCTTTTCTTCTTTATTGCCAATATTCATGTTACAATCTATCTGTTAGTGGGGGTCATGGCAGAGGGACCCTTTACTATCCTTTAACCATTTATACTGCCCTTATAAATGCTAGTATTGTTCTATGGTCCTTATATGTATTTCAATTTTTCACTCAGTCGTGTCTGACTCTTTGCGACCCCATGCACTATACAGTACTCTTGCTTGGAAAATCCCATGGATGCAGGAGCCTGGTAGGCTGCAGTCCATGGGGTCGTGAAGAGTCGGACACGACTGAACGACTTCACTTTCACTTTTCACTTTTCACTTTCATGCATTGGAGAAGGAAATGGCAACCCACTTGTGTTCTTGCCTGGAGAATCCCAGGGACGACAGAGCCTGGTGGGCTGCTGTCTATGGGGTCGTACAGAGTCAGACACGACTGAAGCGACTTAGCAGCAGCAGTAGCAGCACTATACAGTCCATGGAATTCTCCAAGCCAGAATACTGGAGTGGGTAGCCTTTCCCTTCTCCAGGGGATCTTCCCAACCCAGGGATCAAACCCAGGTCTCCCGCATTGCAGGCGGATTATTTACCAGCTGAGCCACAAGGAAAGCCCAAGAATACTGGAGTGGGTAGCCTATCCCTTCTCTAGTGGGTCTTCCTAACCCAGGAATTGCATTGCAGGTGGATTATTTACCAACTGAGCTCTGAGGGAAGCCACATTCAAATTGTCTAACAGCTATTAAGATGCTATTTTTATGCCCATTTTATAGATGAGGAAACTGAGCACAGAGAGGTTAAGTTACTGGCTGAAGGTCACACAGCTAGAGCTGGGATATAAGTGAATTCAGTCTGGCTGCTGCCTCTCTACACTGACCCCCTTGCCATTACTTGAACATGACAAGGTTGTCCCCCACTCAAGGCAGCTGCTGTTCATGGTTCAGAGAAGGGTCTATGCTCAGGTTATGTATTTCAGGAGTTGGCGAATTAAAGTCTGAGGACTAAGTCTGATCCATTGCTTGTTTCTGTAATAAAGTTCTGTTGAAGCACAGTCATGATCACTCGTTTAGGTATTTCTGTGCCTGTTTTTATGTTACAATGGTCAAATCAAGCAGCTGCTACAGAGATCCATGGCTGGCAAAACCAAAAACATTTTCTATCTGGTCCTTTAGGAAAAAGTTTGCTGTTGTGTTTGATGACCGTTAGCACGGGATAACTACCGAAGGTCCTAAATGGAGAGCAAAGGGTCAAGGACAGCAGGCAGAAATCATGCGAGGAGGCGGGAGGAGGAAGCAGAAGCACAGAAAGAAACAGAGCCTTCATTATTAGGTGTAATCATATCCAATTTTATGTAAGGGCTGGTTTTCTTTAAATGGCAACTGTAAGTCAAATTGGATTTCAAGTATGTGGGAGACTCTGAAAGAAAGGCACTTTCAGAATTATTTTGTAAAGCAAATAAACCTTCACAAAATACAGAGAAGTTCCCCATTACGTGTCCACTTCTGCAAGTTTGGGTTTTACTATGCTTGGTTTCCTTAGGAACCGGATCTCTTCAGAAAGAAGGATTTCTCATTAATGAATTATTAATGAATGAATGTGTTGAATATCCTGGCACTGAATATCTGTCTGTCTTCATTGGAGAAATGTCTGTTTAGGTCTTTTCCCCATTTTTTGATTGGGCTGTCTGTGGTTTTGGTATTGAGTTGTATAAGCTGCTCATACATTTTGGAAATTAATCCTTTGTCAGCTGTTTCACTTGCTATTATTTTCTCCCATTCTGAGGGTTGTCTTTTTACCTTGTTTATGGTTTCCTTTGCTGTGCAGTCTTTTTGTTTGTTTGTTTACCACGTTAGACTTTTAAAAAAAATTACTTATTTTTAATTGAAGGATAATTGCTGGCCGACGGGGATAGAGTGGGGAACCTTGCAAAGTATACAGTATACTGACAGATACTGATGAGTCAACAGACAGTGACAGTGTTGAACCCAGAGTAAGTGAGGATGTTTCAGAAACAAATAAGGAGGGCTGTGGTCTAGATGTGGGCAGTGGTGTGTCTATAGGCGGGTGGGTGTTAGAGACCTGGAAATGCTTTCTTGGGGAAGGAAGGTCTAGGCTGAAACTTGAAGGTCTGTTAGGTAGCAATTAGGTGAAGGCAGAGAGAAGGGTAGGCCTGGTAGGGAAGGAGAGGTATATGTGGCCGAGAAAAAAGCGTGTAAAAGTCTCGACAGCAAGTTACAGTCTCCAGCAAGGCTGGAGTGTGATTCTCCCTGCAGATGAATTGTGGTGGGAAGGAAAAGCTGAGAGATGAGATGGGAGGTGAGTGGAGGGCAGTAATGAAAGGCCTTTAGTGTTATGCTATGGCGTTTGACTGTATTTTGAGGACAGTGAGCGTTTGCAAAAGAATTTTTGTTTTTGGACATGCTGGGTGGCATGTGACATCTTAGTTCCCAGACCAAGGATTGTTTGAACTTGCACCCCCTGCATTGGAAGCACAGAGCCTTAACCACTGGACCACCAGAGAGATCCTTCAAAGAGGGTGTTTTTTTTAAAAAATTCATTTGGCTGCGTCGGGTCTTAGTTGCAGCCATGAGATCTTTGTTGCAGCACTCAGGATCTTTCACTGCAGTCACAGACTCTCTAGTTGTGGCCTGAGCATTCCAGAGGGTGCGGGCTCAGTAAATGAAGCACATGGGCTTAGAAGCTCCATGGCAGGTGGGATCCTAGCTCCCCAACCAGGGATTGAACCCAAGTCCCCAGCATTGGAATCGCGGAGTCTTTTTGTTGTTTGTTTTTATCATGTTAGACTTTAAAAAAAAAATTATTATTATTTTAATTGAAGGATCATTGCTTTACAGAATTTTGTTGTTTTCTGTCAAACATCAAGATGAATCAGCCATAGGTATACATATGTCCCCTCCCTCTTGAACCACCCTCCCATCTCCCTCCCCATCCCATCCCTCTAGGTTGATACAGAGCCCCTGTTTGAGTTTCCTGAGACATACAGGAAATTCCCATTGGCCATCTATTTTACATATGGTAATATAAGTTTCCATGTTACTCTTTCCATACATGTCACCCCCTCCTCTCCTCTCCCCGCGTCAATAAGTTTGTTCTCTATGTCTGTTTCTCCATTCAGTTCAGTTCCTCAGTTGTGTCCAACTCTTTGCGACCCCATGGACTGCAGCACGCCAGGCTTCCCTGTCCATCAACAACTTCCAGAGCCTGTTCAAACTCAAGTCCATTGAGTCAGTGATGCCATCCAACCATCTCATCCTCTGTCATCCCCTTCTCCTCCTGCCTTCAATCTTTCCCAGCATCAGGGTCATTTCCAGTGAATCAGTTCTTCACATCAGGCGGCCAAAGTATTGGAGCTTCAGCTTCAGCATCAGTCCTTCCAATGAATATTCAGGACTGATTTCCTTTAGGATGGACTGGTTGGATCTCCTTGCAGTCCAAGGGACTCTCAAGAGTCTTCTCCAACACCACAGTTCATCTGCCAAAGGACATTCATCTGTCAATGGACATTAGGTTGCTTCCATGTTTTAGCTTTTGTAAATAGAGCTGCAGTGAACATTGGGGTACAAGTGTCTTTTTCGATTTTGGTTTCCTCAGGGTATATGCCTAGGAATGGGATTTCTGGGTCATATAGTGGTTTTATTCCTAGTTTTTTAAGGAATCTCCATGTCATCTTCCACAGTGGCTATGTCAATTTACATTGCCACCAACAGGGCAAGAGAGTTCCCTTTTCTCCACACCCTCTCTAACATTTATCATTTGTAGACTTTTTGATGATGGCCATTCTGACCAGTGTGAGGTGATATCTCATTGTAGTTTTGATTTTGCATTTCTCTAACAATGAGTGATGTTGAGCACCTTTTCATGTGTTTGTTACCCATCTATATGTCTTCTTTGGAGAAATGTCTGTTTAGGTCTTTTCCCCACTTTGTAATTGGGTTGTTTGTTTTTCTGGTATTGGGTTGTATGAGCTGCTTGTATATTTTGGAAATTAATCTTTTGTCAGCTGTTTCATTTGCTATCATTTTCTCCCATTCTGAGGGTTGTCTTTTCACCTTGTTTATAGTTTCCTTTGCTGTGCAGAAGCTTTTATGTTTAATCAGGTCCTACTTGTTTACTTTTGTTTTTATTTCCATTACTCTAGGAGGTGGGTCATAGAGGATCTTGCTTTGACTTGTGTCACTGAGTGTTTTGCCTATGTTTTCCTCTAAGAGTTTTATAGTTTCTGGTCTTACAATTAGGTCTTTAATCCATTTTGAGTTTATCTTTGTGTATGGTGTTAGGAAGTGTCCTAATTTCATTCTTTTACATGTGGTTGTACAGTTTTCCCAGCACCACTGATTGAAGAGGCTATCTTTGCCTCACTGTATATTCTTGCCTCCTTTTGTCAAAAATAAGGTACCCATAGGTGTGTGGGCTTATTTCTGGGTTTTCTATCTTGTTCCATTGGTCTATATTTCTGTTTTTGTGCCAGTACCATACTGTATTGATGACTGTAGCTTTGTAGGATAATTTGAAGTCAGTAAGGTTGGTTCCTCCAGCTCCATTCTTCTTTCTCGAGACTCCTTTGGGGAAGCTTGGAGTCTTACTCACTGGACTGCCAGGGAAGTCCTGCAAAGAGATTGGTTTTAAAAAAAATCAATTTATTATTTAATTGAAGGATAATTGCTTTACAGAATTTTGCTGTTTCTTGTCAAACCTAGCAGAGTGACCTGACAAGATTCGCATGGGGAGAAAGGTTGTTCCAGTCACAGTGTGGAAAGTGGATGGAGGGTAGGAGAAGGGCCCACAGCAGTTAGGAGTGACTGCAGGGACAGAGAAGACTGATTAAATAAATATAAAGAAGGCCAAACCACTTGGGCTTGGGGACAGAACAGATACAAGAGTAAAAGAGGGGAAGAAAAAGCAGGAGGCCAAGATAAGTTGATAAATGACTGTACCAGTCACAAAGCAGAGGACAGAAGAGCTGGGGCAGTGGAGCTGGAGGATGGTGGGGAAGGCAATGGCGCAACTTTGTGTGCAATGAATCTTTGAGGTGCATCTGGGACTTCTGTTGGAGAGGTCTACAGGAGAAGGATTTAAGAGTCTATGGCCCAGGAAAAGGGTCAAAATTGTAGATATGTGGGTTATCTGTATATGGATGCTATTTGAAGCTGCTGGAGTGATGAAAATTTCACAGAAGCATTTTAAAGAAGAAGAGAGAGACCAAGGATAATATCCTAGAAACGACATCATTGAAAGATGGGTGTTCAGAGGAACAGAAATAAGAGGTGCTAGGACAAAACATCCACAGAGTTGGAAGGAAAAGAAGAATGTCACAGAAACCCGAGGGAAGAGACTCTTATAAGAAAGAGGAGTTATGCAAATTTATAGAATTTTCAAGAAATAATAAAGCATGAAGAGTGTCCATTGAATTTCTCCACCAGGAATGTACTGGGGACTTTGGTGGGGAGTCAGCTGAGGGCTGAGGGTGGAAGCTACAGCTCAGCGAAACGAAGATGAATGAGGGGTGAGGAAGGAGACAGGAGGAGCAAGCAAGTTCTTTCAAGAAGCTTGGCTGTGAAGGAGATGTGGGGAGATGGGGGAATGGCTGGAGGGGGACATGGGCTGAGGGAATGTCTCATAATATAGGAGTTATCTGAGCATGGTTACGTGTTGATGGGGCTTCCCTGGTGGCTCAGATGGTAACGAGTCTGCCTGCTGTGCGGGAGACCTGGGTTCGATCCCTGGGTCAGGAAGATCCCCGGAGAAGGAAATGGAAACCCACTCCAGTATTCTTGCCTGGAAAATCCCATGGATGGAGGAGCCTGGCAGGCTAGAGTCCATGGGGTCGCAAAGAGTCAGACATGACTGAGTGACTTGACTTGACATCATGTGTTGATGGGCAAGAGTTGGGGAAGGAAAGGAGAGGGATGAGCAGAAGGAGCACAGTCTCTGAGGAAGCAAGAGTTGGGGGGGGGGAGCCCAAGACGGTGGAGTGGTCACCACTGTGCTAGGAGGGAAAGAGGAAAAGGTGGTGATTGATGCTGGCCGGCGTGTTGGTGCAGCAACCGGGAACAGAGAGCGTTCACTGAGTGGTTCTAATTTTTTCCTCTCGAGTTGGTAGGGAGATGATCGTCAAAGCAGGAAGGGAAGCAACAAAACAGCAGGTGTGAAAAGAATGGTCATTGTGGAAACAGGAGAGAGAGTGCTAAGGAAAACCACAGGATGGCTGGGGGAAGGTTAAGGGCTAAAGTGAGGCTGCGGACCAGCACACCAACAGCTCCGCTCCGTGCGGCTGGTCATTTTCTTCACTGGCACTCGGCATCCCAGGCGTGAGAGCCAAGGGGGAGAATATGGATTAACTGACCTAGGCAGGTGTCGTCAAAGAACAGCGGGTAAAACAGTTGATATCAGGAAGAGAGTGGCTTTTAAAATGGCTCACGGGTTTGATGGAGTTAAAGAACAGATGATGTGGGGGTGAAAGTGAGAGGCAGAAAGCGGTGAGGTGGTCCACCAAAGTGGGAGGTGTGAATTTATGAGGTGGAGGTGGAGCAGTAGCCAATGATGGCACATCAAGGGTGTCTAGAGGACAGTGGGAATGAGGTCACAAGGAGGTGGTGACAGTGAGCTTTTTGGATTTGGGATGGTTTATCCACATTGATGATAGGAGGACTTTGAGGTAGGGCAGACTGTGAGTCCAGGGCTAGAGTTTTCGGTGAAAGAGGAGAAGTGGGCCTGAGGTCAAGAAAAGACCGGGGTGAAGCTGGAGTAAATGTTAGTGAGTGCTTGGTACATCGCTTGTGAATATATTGAGTGCATGAATCAGGAAAAGCATGAATGAATGAATGCATCAACTCAGACTAATCTGGCCCATTTTTCCCAGAAGAATGTTACTAGGAGTATACGGTTACCAGGGGCTACTGCATCCTTGAACCAGTCAGTGAGTGAGACAGATGTCTATCATTGCTTGCACTGTAATCACAGTTGGGAATGAATTGCGGTCCCTTGTTCAGAATATTTCTGACATGACGAGGCTGCAAATGGTGTAGATGATACTTGTAATTTCCCTTTGATGGGGAGGCCTGAGGCTGCACTTTTCCCGATCAAGTCTCCTTGGATCTGCAGTTATGGCTCGCTTAGCAAGGCTACATTATAGTCTGGAAGACCCTCATTTCTGTCCAGAATTGTGGAATATGACACTAATGTTAGCAGTAGCCATAGCTGTTTTTGGCCTAAACTCAAAAATATATATATAATAATAAACACTGAGAACTTACCCTGTGTTGGGCAATGTGAGGAAACTGAGGCTCTAAGAAGTTAGGTAATTCCTCAAGCAGAGAGAGTCAGAGCCACGATCTGAATCGAGGTGGTCACACTCCAAAGCTTGTGATGCTTTCCAACACAGCTGACTATGGATCAGGAAACAAAAGAAGCCAGCCTCATTTAATTGGCCTCAGGAAAAGTCTCTGAAAGAACATGGCATCAGTTGGCCTGACACATTTTGCCCACATGTACATTGAATAGCCCAGCTGAGGGTAGGTCTTTTAGCAGAGAACGTGTATTAGGATAACTTGGTGAGTGTTTAAGGGCCCCATATCTGACCTGTTAAATCAGAGCTCTGGGATAAGGGCCTTAGGAAGTTGTATTTTAAAAACATTTGCAAGGGCTAAGGGAACCATAACTTTACAAAACTTAGTCTCCATATAGGGCTTCCCAGGTGGCTCAGTGGTAAAGAAACTGCCTGCAATGCAGGAGACCCAGGTTCCATCTGTGGGTCAGGAAGATCCCCTGGAGAAGGGAATGGCAACCCACTTCAGTATTCTTCCCTCCATGGAGAGAAGAACCTGGTGGGCTCTAGTACATGGGGTTGCAAAAAGTCGGACACAACTGAGCCACTAAATACATGCACACACAGGGTCTCCAAGATAAGTGCCTTGATTTAGGATCTGATTTGGAACTTCAACTTTAGGTAATTATTAGGACAAAATGGAAGGACATGCAAGGAAGGTTTATTTAAGCACATATTAAGGAAGTCAGTCTGATTTGAGGAGCTCCTTAGGTAGTTATGTGCTAGTTCCTAAGAGGCTTCCCAATCTTCAGATTACCCCAGCGGCCTCTGCTTCATCTCTGGAAAAGGTAAGAGTACAGATTGCACGAAGGCACATGCGCCTCCAGAGCTAAGGGGCCAGGGTGGGAAGGCCACTGTACTGACTCCTCCTTCCTCCTTCCAGCCCTGCAGTGTTATGATGTACCCAGCTGGTCCTGGATCTGGTGACTCTCCAGAGGGCTTCCCGGAACAACCAAGGCGTCAGTCCCAAATCGGAAATCGCACGGCTCAGACACTGGGTACTGAAACCGGGGGTACTGAATGGTCCATCCTTCTTTCCAGTGTGGTCGGGCAGGAGATGGAGAGTGGGAAAGGGGAAGACAGGATTAAAGAGGTCTGGGTGGCACAGAGCTGGGGGAAGAACTGGCCTTCTTTTAGTGACATATATTTTGTTCTGTCAACAAGGTTTATCTGGTCCCTACTATGTACCTGGCACTGTCATAGACACCTGGAGGAAAATGAACCAACCAACCAGACTCAGTCTGGTTGCCTTTGTGGAGCGTTCACCGCCTCCCTTTTTGGCTTCCTTACCAATGGGACAGCCCCTTTCTTCCCAATTACGGGGGAAAGGGCCCCTTTGTAACAGGATGAGGCAGGAGACAAAACCGTATGTGCTGAAGCAAGGAATGGACTCGATGTGTGACCTAAATCTGAGCTGGGAAAGAGAGTTAAGAAAAGGGGAAAAATGAGGAAGAGTTTTCTGTCTCCAGTGTAAGCTGAGAAGGGCAAGATCACCGAGGTCATGCTGGGTGAGGCCTTAAAGAGACCAAGTTTAGCTCCTCATTTTACAGACATGGTAACCGATGGAAGGGATGGTTAGGTGGTGCACCCAAGGTGGACACCCAGTCAGGGGGCAGAAGTGGGAATAGAACCGTGGACTAGTAATAATACTACGGGGCCTGCAAGGAGGGGTTTAATGTCACATCCCCGAGCACCTGCTGCCACTGCCGGGAGCCAGGCCCTGCCGGCTCCGCTCGGTTGCCTTGGGAACTGGCTCCCAATCTTGGCCCTGCGAGCCCAATAAAGTTGTTGTTGAAGCGCAGCGGGGTCACGTGAGCAAGGCCGGGTAGGCGGGCGGAGCCGGAGAGGCGGGGCGCGGAGCCGGGGAGGCGGGGCGCGCGGAGCCGGAGAGGCGGGGCGCGGAGCCGGAGAAGCGGGGCGGAGCCGGAGAGGCGGGGCGCGGAGCCGGAGAGGCGGGGCGCGGAGCCGGAGAGGCGGGGCGGAGCCGGGGGCGGGGCGCGGAGCCGGGGAGGCGGGGCGGAGCCGGGGAGGCGGGGTGGAGCCGGAGAAGCGGGGCGCGGAGCCGGGGAGGCGGGGCGGAGCCGGGGGTGGGGCCGAGAGGAGGGAGACCGGGTCGCCGCGGCGGTGAGAAGGGGAGGCGGGCGCGGGCACGGGCACGGGCGCAAGCGGCCGGCCATGATCGCTTCGTGTCTGTGTTACCTGCTGCTGCCGGCCGCGCGCCTTTTCCGCGCCCTCTCAGGTACCGGTCCCGCGTCCTGAAGGGCGGGTGCCAAGCACCCGGGCCTGCCTTGGCCGGGCCCCCGCGGGGTCTGGGGCGGCGTGCGTTGCGCGGCCGGCCTCACGACCGGCTTATCCGGGACTCCGTGAGGCCAGGCCTGGCCGGCGACCCTCGTGGGCGGCAACCCCCACCCACTTTGTCCTCACGCCGGAGGCCTAGAGGCATCGGGCCACAGTTACAGCTTGGAGGCGGCCGGGGGAGGGGCAGGAGCCCCCCTTCTCCCCCCACTTTCTGGTCTCGCGGGCGCGGAGAGGTTCCGGGGCCCGCTGAGTCATTTCTTGGGGGGTCAAGGAGGGTTGGCCCCCTTGGGGGCCTAGGCGAGTGTCCGAATTCTCCGTGGACAGGGGCCCTTCGGCTCTTGAAGTGTTTGTGGACCGAAGACCTGGACTTGCCTTGTGTTCCCCCTGGGTCGACTCCACAGTCGCCTTTTCCAGCCGCCTCTCTGCGGAGTCTTTGGTTGAAAAAAAACAGATGCTCAGAATCCAGAGACACGTTGAAACCTCATCTTTGAAGCAATTGTTCCGTGCGCGTAGAGATGTCGTGGGTGGAGGCAGTGCTCAGCGGCTGCTTAGAGAAGAGTTACTGTTTAACTTTGCCAGGGTTTGCCCGCGCACCCCATTCCTGGCCTTTGACTTTCCCGAGGTTCTTAAGAGACCATCCGTTCCTCTCGGAGATCCCACAGAACTCCTGGACTTCTCTCTGGCGTTTTAGGGGACAGGACAGACTAAGACGGAGTTTTAGAGTAGAATAGAATAATTTCTATTTCTTAGAAATAGGTCCAGCTGTGTGCATTCTGTGCTTTTCCTTTTTGGAATTTTACATAGAGTATGTGTGTGCACGCGCGCGCGTGTGTGTAGTTTCTGTTACTTTGTATTTCATATAAAACACTTAAAGTGTGTACATGTATGTTTGTATCTGCCCACTAAAATGCAAGCTCCAGGAAGGCAGGGCTGTCAGTTCTGCTCACTGTATCTACTGCTAACATACTACCCAGACTATAGTAGGCACTCAATTCAGGAATCCGAGGAGGAACTCCACAGAAGCCATTGCTTTCAGAGGACCATCGCATATTCCTCTAACCATGTTGCTGCCATTTCTTGAGCTTTGCCAGTGTTCATAATGGCAGCCTTAGTGACCTATACTTAGTGACCTCTAGTCCAGAGGTTTCTTGACCAGTAGCCAGAGTTTTGGCCGCCTTCCCACCCATCGGTGTGGGCCTCCCCCCACCCATAGGTACACACATATTAAAGTAGTCCCATTTGTATTTGATTTGTGCATTTGGTTTCTACAGATGTTCTATGTTTAGTAAAAGAATTCTGCTGCTGAAAAACACAAACCACCACCAATCAAAACCTAAATTTGAAAACTAGTAACCTCTCACATATAAATCAAAGACCTTCTGCCATTTGGTGTAAATAGAGGATGTTTCAAAGGGCAGTGAATTAATGAGTCCCTGAGACTAAAACCAGCACCCCAGCACATGGGTTTAAACAGGGTTTCCCACTCTCAGTACTATTGACATTTGGGGCTGATAGTTCCTTGTGGAGCTATCTCTCTCACTGTAGGATGCTCACAAATCTCTATCCTACAACCACTAGATGCCAGTAGCATCCCCACAGTTGGAATGACCACTGTTTCTCCAGACAATGTGGAAATGTTCTTTGAAGGCAGAATCACCCCTGGTTGAAAACCACTTTGAGGTTTGAGGGACCTAAATCCACATAGGCCATAAATAAGAATGTCTTTCAACATTTGAACCATTTTGAAGTTTTTCTTGCCTTAAAAAAGGAACTGATGAAATGCGTCTCCAGTGATGGAGTGACATCATTCATGTCACTTGGATGATATAAACAAGTGACTTAGTGTGTGTCAGTTGGGGGACGTTTTGTTTGCACCACAATACTGTGCTTGGATTTTTGGGGCCTCTAATTTTAGAGTTTTTCCCACCTACTTTCTTTTGCCTGTTGGCTGTCATTATGGCTGCTGTAGCAGAGAAATGGCAGCTGTCTCTTGCTGTGAATTGTTGGCACCTTCTGATTTGTAGCTTCTAAAGTGCTATGGGGAGAAGGCAATGGCACCCCACTCCAGTACTCTTGCCTGGAAAATCCCATGGACAGAAGAGCTTGGTAGGCTGCAGTCTGTGGGGTCGTGAAGAGTCTGACATGACTGAGCCACTTCACTTTCACTTTCACTTTCATGCATTGGAGAAGGAAATGGAAACCCACTCCAGTGTTCTTGCCTGGAGAATCCCAGGGACAGCGGAGCCTGGTGGGCCTCCGTCTCTGGGGTCGCACAGAGTCAGACATGACTGAAGTGACTTAGCAGCAGCAGCAGCAGCAGCAGAGTGCTATGGAATGGGAAAGCTGATAATGATATTTGTGAAGATTTATGAGTAGAATAAATAGCTTTGAGAGGAGGACCCAAGGCCTTTGCTAAAAGGTAGATTGTCCAGATTTTGAGACACTCTTTTTGTCTACTTTCTGTTGGAATGCATTCATAGACTGGGAAACTTACAGAACTAGGAAAGCTCTTGAGGATTATCCAATTCACAGTTCCCTCGTCCTCATGTTACAGTGAAGAGTAAGTCCATCTCACTAGGGGCATTGTCCAAGGTCACACAGTTTTGTTAATTTCAGTGCTGGGCCATAATCCACAGTTATGATTATGGTCAAGTGCTGGTTCCAGTGTCATGTGGCTCTTAGGACCAGAGAGTTGAAGTTATTAGGATTCTTAACCTCTAGACAAAAGGAGTGTGGTTATATGTGACCATGTCTGTTCTCGATTATGTGGGATAGCCATTCTTTCATTCATGCATAGAGTATTTATCAGATCCCTACCATGTGAATTAGTTAATACTTGTAAAGTACTTAGAACAGTGCCTGGCACATAGTAAGCACTTGGCTCTGATGATGATGATGTTCCAGACCCTAAAATGGGCAGGTTCAGTGATGATACAACGATGAGCACAGTGGATGATTCTTGCTTGTATGGGACTTACTGGATTTCCTGTGGCTCAGTGGTAAAGAATCTGTCTGCAGTGCAGGAGACCTAGGTTCTATCCCTGGGTCAGGAAGATCCCTGGAGGAGGGCATGGCATCCCACTCCAGTATTCTTGCCTGGAGAATCCCATGGACAGAGGAGCCTGGTGGGCTGCAGTCCATAGGGTCGCAAAGAGTCAGACACGACTGAAGTGGCTGAGTATGCACGCACATGGGACTTATATCAGAAGTTGAGAGAGGAGCGTGAGTTGAATGATACCATCATCTTATAACATAGTATTTTGGCTTTCTTTTTAGATGTTTTCTTCACATGTCGAAAAAATGCCCTCCTGGCAAAGAGCTCGTCCCCCCAGGTAGAAGGCGACTTTGCCATGGCCCCTCGGGGCCGTGACCAGGAGGAGTGTGAGGGCCTGCTGCAGCAGTGGCGAGAAGAAGGGTCGAGCCAGGTGCTCTCAACTGTGAGCGACGGTCCCCTTGTAGATAAGGGACTCGCTGAGAGCAGCCTGGCCCTCCTGATGGATAATCCTGGAGAACAGGATGCTGCTCTGGAGGACAAGTGGTCCAGCAGGCAGCTGAGTGACCTACGGGCAGCTGAGAACCTGGAGGAGCCTTTCCCCGAGGTGCTAGGAGAGGAGGAGCCACTGTTGGAGGTCGAAGGCCCAATGTGGGCAGCAGTGCCCGTGCAGAGTGGCCCCCAGTACACAGACTGTGCCATCCTCCCCATGGGTGCGCTGGCCACAGAGCAGTGGGATGAGGACCCCGCGGTGGTGGCCTGGAGCATTGCACCGGAGCCTGTGTCCCAGGAAGAGGCTCCCGTCTGGCCCTTTGAGGGTCTGGGGCAGCTGCAGCCTCCCCCAGTGGAAATCCCGTATCACGGTGAGTCTTGACAGCTGGCTGAGCGAGCCGGGGCAATGGTCGTCTCGGAGGTGGGCAGAGCCATTGGTAAAGAGAAGGCCCTTTTGTGTGGAGCTCTGCCGCCGCATTCTGGTTTTCTGAGACTTGCAGCGGCAAATCCAGAGGGGCCTTAGAGGTCATTTCATCCAGCCCTGTGGCCTTTTGAGATGAAGTCATAAAGGGTCGGAGAGGTGGCAGGGCATGCCGAAAGTCACATAGCTAGGTAATGGTAGAACTGAAAGCAGGCCCTAGTTCTCCTTCTCTGCGTTATTGATTCTCTGGAGGTGACCTGGGGTAAGGGTGGAGAGCTCTCAGGGCCTCTGCTCTCTCTACCCTGACCAGGATAACTCCATTTTTATTACATATTGTTACATAGTGTTACATAGTGTTACATAGTGTTACATATTGGACTTCCATTAAAATTTGGAGAATGAGCGCTATGCCTCACATAGGTTTGCAGTCCACTCTACAGCTAGCTGCCTGCTTGAGGGGACATAGGGGACACATTACAGTTTCTGGTTCTGTAGGCCCTTCTAGGTGTAGAGGTCAGAAAACAACCAAGGCTGAGACTACTCTAGAAATGTCTTTAATCTCAGATGACTGTTAAGCGCATTCATCTGAGTGATTCCCCAGAGACCCATGGCTTTATCAAAAGTGAGGAATTGCTGGCCATGTTTAGTGAACTTCAGTGTACTAAGTACCAGGTACTATGCTAGGTACTAGGGATACAGTGGTGAAGAGGCCAAGATTGTCCCTGCCTTCGTGGAGCTTACTCTCTGGTCTGAGGTTGTCTTTAAGAGTGTTGTTCAGATCACCCCAGAAGGGGATGGGTGACAGGGAAAATGAGAAAGGGAACTTTGTCACAGTATCACTGGGTCAGGAGTAGAGATGGTAGGCCTTGTGGTTGGCATGGCCTCAACTACGGACCTCTTCTTCCCAACCCCTTTGCAGAAATCTTGTGGCGAGAATGGGAGGATTTCTCCACTCAGCCAGATGTTCAGGGCCTGGAGGCAGGGGATGGCCCTCAGTTCCAGTTCACTCTGATGTCCTATAATATTCTGGCCCAGGACCTGATGCAGCAGAGCTCCGAGCTCTATCTGCATTGCCACCCAGACATCCTCAACTGGAGCTATCGCTTTGCGAATCTCATGCAGGAATTCCAGCACTGGGACCCGGACGTAAGCGAAGGCGAATGGGGAGGGTGGGATGGATGGGGATGTGCCATCTTGCATTTGCTCTGGACCCTGGCTGTTTCCCTGTGCCCTTAGAAAAATGAGTTCACCCACAGTTGTTCATGTGATTGGAGCCCGGCTTAGGACGGGAGCTTGCTGCCCAGTGTAAATGAGTTTTGGGCAGATACTAAGATGCCTCCCTGTCGGTGCACCCTCGCTAGTGCCTTTATGCAGGGAGGGAGACTTGAGGGATTCAAGGAGCAGGAAAATCCAGTTTCACTAGGGGCCTGTTCTTTGCTGGAGTGGCAACCGGGGAAGAGTCAGCCCCCAGGAGAAGTGTCAGTGTGGCCCAGCTTGAGACCCACAGCAGCTTCCCAAGTGGCTTCAGCACCCGCTCCTAGGGTGGGAGTCGCACTGCGGTGCCCTCCGTGGGGCACCGCAGGTGCTGGAGTGACTGGTCTCTGTGTCGTTTCCCCAGATCTTGTGTCTCCAGGAAGTCCAGGAAGATCACTACTGGGAGCAGCTGGAGCCCTCTCTGAGAATGATGGGTAATGCCACTCCCTGGCACGTGTGCCAGTCCTTTTTCCTGCCACCCTGCCTGTCCTCTCCTGAATGCACCATCTCTTCTTTCATCTCAGTAAACCATTAGTCTCACCTGTGAGCTAGCTCCCTCGTGTGGAGTAAGAAGAAAAACAAGAGTCCTGAAGTTATAAAGTGGTTCTGACATACATTGCCATTTAGTTACATCTATTTACCAATCCTCTGAGGCTAAAATTATTATACCCATTTTATAGGGAGGAGACTGAGGTTCAGAAAATTTGAGTGACTAGTTCAGAGGTCACAAAGCTATAAATAAAAAGCAGCTTGTGAAGCCTGGACTCCAACTTGTCTAACCCTGGAGTCTGTGCTTTTCCTATCACACCCTTCTGTCCCTCCTTCCCCTTCTAGCCACGCAGCCATCTGGTTACCACTGTAAGGGAACCTCTGCAGAACCCAGGGATGGGTCAGGGCAAGGGCTCCCTCATATTGAGCAGCAGGAGGGGTACACTGGGCACGCACACCTAGGCTACTGCCATTGGTTGGAGGGATGCAGGGTTCGAGGACTCTGACCAATCTCCTTGGCGGGGTGTTCCTTGCAGGCTTTACCTGTTTCTACAAGAGGAGGACTGGGTGTAAGACAGATGGCTGTGCTGTCTGCTACAAGCCCACGAGATTCCGTCTGCTCTGTGCCAGCCCTGTGGAGTACTTTCGGCCTGGCTTGGAGCTCCTCAATCGGGACAACGTGGCCTTGGTGTTGCTGCTGCAGCCGCTGGTCCCAGAAGGCCTGGGGCAGGTCTCGGTGGCCCCCTTGTGTGTGGCAAATACCCATGTCCTGTACAACCCACGACGGGGCGATGTCAAGCTGGCCCAGATGGCCATTCTCCTGGCCGAGGTGGACAAGGTGGCCAGGCTGTCAGACGGCAGCCACTGCCCCATCGTCCTGTGTGGGGACCTGAACTCCGTGCCTGACTCGCCTCTCTACAACTTCGTCAGGGACGGAGAGCTCCGGTACCACGGGATGCCGGCCTGGAAGGTGAGACTGGAGCGGCCACCGCGGGGGTGGCTTAGAGGGGGTTGGGGTGTCGGCATGCAGGGCTGCTTCTGTGGCGGGGACCTCAGGGATACCTGTGCTGCCTCCCTCCTGCTTTCTCTTGTCCTGTTGATAGCTCTGGTACCCACGCCTGGAAGTTAGGAGCTCGTGAGTGCCTTTGGTATATTGGAATCCTTTCCATTTTTATCATTAATTTATGTTTTGTTTACAAGTACATGAGTAAATGCATAGATGTACACAAGTACATCTCTGTAAGGATTCAAGCATTATTACGCGACTCTAAGGGGAGATGTGGGAAATGCAGGCTTGTTGCTACTGCTGCTAAGTCGCTTTAGTCATGTCCGACTCTGTGTGACCCCATAGACGGAAGCCCACCAGGCTCCCCCGTCCCTGGGATTCTCCAGGCAAGAACACTGGAGTGGGGTGCCATCACCTTCTCCGAATGCAGGCTTAAGCTTGCTTTATTACCTGCATTTCCCACGTCTCCCCTTAGGGTCACGTAATAACTGTTCAGAGTTTGGTGGTGTTCTTCCAGGTCATTTTCTATGCATTTGCAGTGCTCCCTAAACTACTGTGGTGATGTAACTGTCATAGTCTCCATTTATTAAGCACTTACTCTGTGCCAGATGCTATTTTAAGCATGCTACGTATATTAACTCATTAATTTCCACAAGTTCTATCATTGGTTGTATTTTATAAATGAGAAACCTAAGGCATAGAGAAAGTTAGGTCATTTACTTTTCTGTGGTTTGTGCAGATCGTTAGTGGTGAAGCCTGGATTTGTAATCAGGTGGTCTGGCCCCAGGGCTCTTGCCCTCCAATACTATGCTGAGTTTGCTTCTAATGGCTGATATCTAATCTATTGTATGTGTTTATAAACATGACATATTACTGTATATTTTATTTTCTAGCTTTTTTTTTTTTTTACTCAACAGTGTACATACATATGTATCTCATTCCTATTGACTGCTGAATCTTTGTAACATAGCTGTATTACAGTTTTATTGTGGTTCATTTAGCCCTGCTGAGGAGCATTCAGCTTGTGCTGATTCCTTTATATGTCACTTAGTCTCCTTGCTTCTCTCTTTTGCCCCTGCTGAACCAATTTGTTCCTTAACTTTTGGCAAGGCACAGTGGAGAAAGGACATAAGATGACTGAATTATTGTTGAGCCCTTTGGGCTTTTATTTTAATGAGGTTACTCAAGTGCCAGCGATGTCTTGGTTGCCACATGCGCAGAGGAAGGCATTATCCTGCCAGGAGGCTGCTGTTGTTACCAAGGGGCTCAGGGAATGAGAAGTAGACTTGAGAAGGGTCTGCCACGTGACAGCTGCCATTAAGCAGCGTGATTCAGAGCACTCACCTGGAAGCCAGACAGTCCTGCATTCAGATCTCTGCTCTGCGACCTTGGGCAAGTTACTTCCCTTCCATGAGCCCCACTGGCCTCATCATATCCTGGGGAATATAATGAGATCTACTTCTGAGGGTCTTCTTTGGTGGATTCATTAAAATAATTCACACAAAGTGTTTTCCAGTTCCTGCTTCAAAGGGAGCAGTCAATAATTGGTAGTGGTGATTGTTGTCAAGATTCTTAGTCGTCTGTGGTATTATTATCCCATTCAATAGGAGAGGATGTTGAACCCAAGAGATGTTAGCCAACTTGCCCAAAGTGACACAGCTAGTAAATGGCCATTCAATTGAAGGTGTGCTTTCCTTCTGATGGCATACTGAAAATGTTTGTCCTTTGCGGGCAGAGAGATTATCTCCCCAGCACATAGCTAGTGTCTTACACATAGTTGGCATTCAAATATTTGTTGTTTATAAATGAAATAAAGGGGATTTTGCTACACGCACTGGAGATGTGCAGATGACTGATGCTGCCGAATGTTTCCCCTACTACGTTCTGTCCACTCTCAGGCTCTCATGGGCTTTAACCGGGGATGGTGACGTAGATACGGTAAAGTGCTTTGGTGCATTTCCCATTTGGTTTGACCCTGTGATTTCCCAGTAATGGGCTTTAGATGCTAGACTTCGATCCAGACGATCCAAAGATCCAAATAAACCTTTTTCCATGGCAAATTAAAGCCCTTGAAAGCGGATACTCCCTGGCAGAGTAGTGTAGATTTTTCCGAGGTGAAATTTAGGGGACCCTTTGTTCACATGGCTCTATTCTCTTTGTTTCACATACCTTATTCTCTTTCCCCTTATCCCTGTCTTGTGGACACTTCAGTGTTTCTAATTAACAAAAAATAATTTTAATTAGTTCCTTATTTTTAACTTTCCCCTGAGACTGACGTGTTTTGTACGTAGTGTGTGACTGTGTGTGTGTGTGTGTTTGTCCTCATGTCCCTGAACACGGGCTTTTCTCTTTTTCCGTCTCAGATTCCTCATTCCTGTCTGCTCTTTCCTTGTAGGTATCTGGACAGGAAGACTTCTCCCATCAGCTTTATCAGAGGAAGCTGCAGGCCCCACTGTGGCCCAGCTCCCTGGGCATCACTGACTGCTGTCAGTATGTCACCTCCTGTCATCCCAAGAGCTCAGGTGAGCACATGCCATAGTCTTGGTTGGTTGTCCCTCCCTGCCCATTTTGGGAGAAAGCTGGCACCTCCTTGACAAGAGGAAGCGTAGTTCCCTCAGTTCTCTTAGCACATTCCTTTATATTTTTCATCGTCCTCCTCGTGGTCCCCCAGTGAAATGGACAGCTTTCAATCATAGCCTTTGGAAAATCTCGTCTTCAGGGCCAGACTTCCCCTGTGTCCCTGCACTGGATGCTTCTTGGTGTTGAGGAAGTCTCAGCACGTGGCTCCTCTTCCTTTCTTTCACTGTATGGCTTTTCCTGGTTTACAGAGAGACGTAAGTACAGCCGAGACTTCCTGCTACGTTTCCGCTTCTGCAACATCGCCTGCCAGAGACCTGCAGGACTGGTTCTTATGGAAGGAGTGACAGATACTAAGCCAGGTAATGGGAACTAAGCTTCTTCCCTAACTTGTCCAGCTAAGCTTGGTCTTATTTCCTCTTCATTTCTGATTTTTGTCAGTTATGTGGTTTTTTAGTCTTTCATAGGCATAATTCTTAGGTATCAGCTTCTGGTAAAAAATACACTTAACGGGAAGGTCAGTGAAGTTCACAAGCCATGTGCAGTGTGTTGAGAACATGGACTAGGAATCAAGAGACCTGGGTTCTAACCAGCTTTGAGACCTTGAGTAAGCCATTACTTAAGCTTTTTAAGCTAAAGTTCCTAGTACCTAGCATGTGTACAGCGTATATAAGAGAGAAAACAGACATGAAAATCGTAAGGTGACAGTACTCCTGGTTGTAATAAAAAGTTACTCCTACTGAGAACTTCCAGATGGTACATAGCAGGGTATACTTGACATTCTCTATTCTTATCTTTGAAATTACTCCAAAGCAATAAGGAGAATGAAAAAAAAAAAAAAAACAAACTCCATCTTTGAGAATGCTAGAAGACCTGAAGATATCTGAAATCAGGAAGCACAACACAGGTGGAATGGCTGCAAGAAGCACCGGCAATCCAGCAGGGGTGCTGGAGGAGGTATGGAGAGACTGGTCTGTGGGGCCTTGTATGAATCTCAAAAAGAACTGGGCCTTGTATGAATCTCAGAAAGAACCAGCAGGGTGCATTTCTTTATAGTGTTGCGCGAACCTTGAGGCACAAAATCAGAATCCCTTGTTTCATCAACAGGAATAGGATGGCACAGTTTGTGAAATGAAATTGCCTGAACCCTTTTGGTCCAGAGAGGCACTGGAGGAATGACTGATCAAGGAATCAAGCTGTCTTTGCATGAAGCAGTCTGTTTAAGTGGCAGGGGGAGATGAAATGCTTACAGAGCTGTACATTTCTTTTGGCTGGGAGACGTAAAGGTGAAAAGGATGCATACACAGCCCTGTGTTGTAAGGAAAATGCCCATTACTTGGGATACAGGCCCAGAAGATGAAATGTAAGCTGCCGAGCTCAGGAAAGAAGTGGAATAAAAAGTGAAAAAAATCACTTCAAATGAAGCCAAAATTACATGCAGCACTAGAGAGAAGAGGCATTGCTGAAAATAAGACAAGAGGCAGAGGCCAGGAAAGATAGAAAGTGCCAGAGAGAATATGGCAGAAGTGGAAGTTAAGGAGATTCAACATATACATAATTGGCGTTTACAAAGAAGAAAGCCAGTATCATGGCAAGAAAGGAATATTTAAAGGTAGGATATAAGGAAGATTTTCCCAAAATGAAGAGATACGAATCTTTGGATTGAGAAGGATATACCTCAGGGAAAACTAACATAGGAGAATCAACAGTAAGACCGCCTAATGAAGTTAACAGAAGTCAAAGATAAAAGAATCTTTTGTACAATTGAACCAAAAAGAGTGGGATACCTTTTTTTTTTTTAAATCAGGCTACTTTTAAAGGTAAAAATAATTAGATAGGCTTCAGATTTCTTAAAGTTAACATTCAACTCTAGAACACTGGAGAGCAAAGTTTCCAGGAAAAGGTATGGCTCAAGAATTTTATACTCAACTCAAAGCTTTTCTTGAAGAAAATGCTAGAAGAATAACTTAAGACAACCAAGCAATGACTGAAAAAGCTGTAGTATTAATAAAAGAACTGGTGGTAAGCAATGAATTAATTGTTTTCTTGAAGGAATTTAACTTGCATTGGCATTTTACTCAGAGAAGTGAGCATTTCAATGGCTTGGGTTTTTTTTTTTAAATTGCAGAGCTAATGTATTATTACAGCTGTGGTGATAGCAATAGTAATTGTGCTCAGAATGACTGGCATGTGCCAGGAACTGGGGTAAGTGCTTGTGTCAGTTGGACTCAGGCAGGGAAGCTGTGGATGAGTGTTTTAAGAATTTGGAATCCTCAAGTTAAACAGTAGTAGGTTCCCACATAGGTAATTCCATGTTAAGAATAGATTGTTTTTAAAAAAATCAGTACTGTACTTGAAACACAGAATAAACATTTTGATTTAATAACAAAATAATAACTTTAAAATACATACTGACAACCACTTTTTAAGTAGAATCATTATGTAGGGGGAAAATATCCAGTTCACTAACAGTGCCCAATAATAGCGGTATTTTCAAACTTGAGATTAAATTTGAGTAAACACACCCATCCTCCATAAACCATGAATGTGCCTTTCTGTTTGTTCAGTACCCCCATCCAGGGCTGAATAGGCTCCTGATGAATTTTTTTTAAAGACTCCAAGTCTAAAAAGCCACCATCACTTTTAGACCATGAGTAGAAAGACGAGTTCAGTACAAGGAGATCATAGTGTGTCATCTTTTTTTCTGGAGGATTTGTTTAGATGTGCTATCAAATAATATTTCCAGTCTGGTGCTAGAGTCATTCCAGCCCAACTGTGCACAGTAAAACTTGCCAACTTGACTGTGATACTGACTTTAATGGGAAGCATCTGAGAGGAGCTCAGTGCTAGGTAGGGATGGTCTGACTTTCCCACAAGTTAACATTGTATTGTGCTAGTGTGTTCTACATCACACATGTGGTATTAAAAAAAAAAGAAAGAAACATTGTGATTCTCACTCTCATTCTCTTTTTGAGGAAATAGTTCAAAAGATGGGAATCTAAATTTTAAGTCCCCCTCTTGTAAATATTTTTAACTATTAGTGGTTTCTTCTTTCCAGTATGATTCTTAAAGACACTGAAAGGGGTTACTATGTTTTCTTTTTCATGAGCACTTGCATATTTCCATTTATTTCCAGAGCTTTGGATCTTTTAACATGTGTGAATAAACCATGAGCCTAGTTAAGTGCATTCTAGGGAAAAAACAGTTGCTAATAGATGAATTTTGTAAGACAGTGGACTAACTACTATTTACAAACTGGCCAGATGGCCACAGAGCAAAGGCTGTCTGATCAGGTTTTGAACCAGGAAAATTCTGAATCCAGCTGCTGCACTGGCCTATTGCTGCACAACTTACTATCCTTTTCCCAGGTACTGGCAGAAGACCGTACTTTCTCGGCTGCTACCGGTGCTGAATGGTCCAGGAAGCTCTTAGCTTAGATGGGAGCAGTTGGAGCCCGTGTGCTCATGTGGCCTGGTGGGGCAGGCAGAGGCCTGGGTCCCGTGTAACTGCCAGAGCCTTTGCTTTTTCTGTGATCCAATGAATGTTGGCATTTTGATCTCTGGTTTCTTTGCCTTTTCTAAATCAAGCTTGTACATCTGGAAGTTCTCAGTTCACATACTGTTGAAGCCTAACTTGAGCATTACCTTGCTAGCATGTGAAATGAGTGCAGAAGCAGAAGATATTAAGAAGAGGTGGCAAGAATACACAGAAGAACTATACAAAAAAAATCTTCACGACCCAGATAACCACGATGGTGTGATCACTCACCTAGAAACAGACATCCTGGAATGTGAAGTCAAGTGGGCCTTAAGAAGCATCACTACGAACAAAGCTAGTGGAGGTGATGGAATTCCAGTTGAGCTATTTCAAATCCTAAAAGATGATGCTGTGAAAGTGCTGCACTCAATATGCCAGCAAATATGGAAAACTCAGCAGAGGCCAGAGGACTGGAAAAGGTCAGTTTTCATTCCAATCCCAAAGAAAGGCAGTGCCAAAGAATGCTCAAACTACCACACAATTGCACTCATCTCACACACTAACAAAGTAATGCTCAAAATTCTCCAAGCCAGGCTTCAACAGTATGTGAACCACGAACTTCCAGATGTTCAAGCTGGATTTAGAAAAGGCAGAGGAACCAGAGATCAAATTGCCAACATCCGTTGGATCATCGAAAAAGCAAGAGAGTTCTAGAAAAATATCTACTTCTGCTTTATTGACTACGCCAAAGCCTTTTACTGTGTGGATCACAACAAACTGTGGAAAATTCTTTAAGAGATAGGAATACCAGACCACCTGACCTGGCTCCTGAGAAATCTGTATGCAGGTCAAGAAGCAACAGTTAGAACTGGACATGTAACAACAGACTGGTTGCAAATTGGGAAAGGAGTATGTCAAGGCTGTATATTATTACCCTGCTTATTTAACTTTTGTGCAGAGTACATCATGCGAAATGCTGGGCTGGATGAAGCTCAAGCTGGAATCAAGATTGCCGGGAGAGATATCAATAAACTCAGATACACAGATGACACCAGCCTTATGGCAGAAAGTAAAGAGGAACTAAAGAGCTTATTGATGAAAGTGAAAGAGGAGAGAGAAAATGTTGGCTTAAAACTCAACATTCAGAAAACTAAGATCATGGCATCTGGTCCCATCGCTTCATGGCAAATAGATGGGGAAACAATGGAAACAGTGAGAGACTTTATTTTCTTGGGCTCCAAAATCACTGCAGAAGATGACTGCAGCCATGAAATTACAAGATGCTTTCTCCTTGGAAGAAAAGCTATGACCAACCTAGACAGTATATTAAAAAGCAGAGACATTACTTTGCCAAACCTTTACAAAGGTCCATCTGGTCAAAGCCATGGTTTTTCCAGTAGTCATGTGTGGATGTGCGAGTTGGACTATAAAGAAAGCTGAGCACTGAAGAATTGATGCTTTTGAACTGTGGTGTTGGAGAAGACTCTTGAGAGTCCTTTGGACTGCAAGGAAATCCAACCAGTCCATCCTAAAGAAAATCAGTCCTGAATATTTATTGGAAGAACTGATGTTGAAGCTGAAGCTCCAATACTTTGGCCCCCTGATGCGAAGAGCTGACTCATTGGAAAAGACCCTGATGCTGGGAAAGATTGAAGGTGGGAGGAGAAGGGGACGACAGAGGATGAGATGGTTGGATGGCATCACCGACTGGATGGACATGAGTTTGAGTAAACTCCGGGAGTTGGAGATGAACAGGGAAGCCTGGTGTGCTGCAGTCCATGGGGTCACAAAGAGTCGGACACAACTGAGCGACTGAACTGAACTGAAGTAACATGTTGTATGGTAAATCTTGTTGATACATATTAAACTCTGAACTTTAAAGGCAGAGCAAAGACAATTTTTAAAATATCCACAGGAAATTCCCGAGACTTGGCCATATATTAGACTACCAATAGTTGTGACTCATGGGCTTAGTTTTCTGAGGCACGTGGGACCCTCCCAGACCAGGGATTGAACCCATGCCTCCTGCACTGGCAGGCGGACTCTTTACCACTGAGCCACCAGGGAAGCCCTGTTCCTAGTTTTTTTTAGAGTTGTGAGTTTTGTTTTGCTTTTAGTTTGGGTTTGTTTTTTCTTTTTTGGTCATAAAGGAGTGTTGAATTTTGTCGAAGGTTTTTCTCTCTATTCAGATGATCATGGTTTTTGTTCTTCAATATTGTATTAATATATTTGATTTTCAGATGTTAAACCAACCTTACATTTCTATGATAAAAATACTTGGTCATAGTATATAACAATTGCTAATCCAGATTTTCTTCTATTTCTTGAATGAGTTTATGTAGTTCTTGTCTTTTTAGGAATTTTTCCATTTTACCTAAGTCATCTAGATCGTTGGTATACAGTTTTTTACTGTATCCTTATAATTTTTTAATTTCTGTAAGGTTGGTAGTGGTTGCCCCCTTTTCATCCTGGTTTTAGTAATTTGAGTCTTCTCTTTTTTTCTTGGTCAGTCTCTCTTAAGTGTTTGTCAATTTTGTTGATCCTTGTTACTGTATTTTCTTAGTTTGGGTTGTTATAACAAAATACTATAGATGAGTGGGTTATGAACAACAGAACTTTATTTTTCACTGTTCGGGAGGCTGGAAGTTCAAGGTCCAGGTGCCAGCGTGGTCTGGTTCTGGTGAGGACTCTCTCTGCTTGCTACCTGCCAACTTGTTGCATCCACACATGGCAGAAGGAGGATGAGACAGCTCTCTGGGATCCCTTTTAAAAGGGCATCAATCCTATTCACGAAGGCTTCACCCTCAGTGCCAGATTACCTCCTGAAGGCCCCACTTCCTAAATGCTATTCCATTGAGGGTTAGGATTTCAACATATTTTGAAGAGACACATATGTTTCAGTCCATAACACTTACTAATGTCAGTTGTTGTTTAGTTGCTAAGTCATGTCTGATTCTTTATGACCCCAGGAACTGTAGCACGCCCAGTAGGGCCTGTAATAATATTCCCTCGTTCTCTCCTGATAATGGTAATGTGTGTCTTTTTTCCTTTGAGTGTGTGTGTGTATATATATAGGTGTGTGTAAGTATGGATGCATATATGTAAGAGTGTGCATACATATGTATATGCATACATATGTAGATATGTGCGAATACACAACGGATTGTGTGGGATAAAAGATTCTAGAGGAATACACCAGGGATTTGGTGATGTTGGCTGCCCCTGGGGAGAGGAATTGGGTGGCAAGGGCCCCAGAGTAGGAAGGAGACTTTTCACTGAGGTTTTTCTCTACATTTTGGTTTTTGTAACCATGTGACTGTTACTACCTATTCTAAAACTTAAAGTTTAAATTTTTAAAAAAGTTACTGAACCAGGGAAGAGATGTCTGTTAGAGGCCTCTGTCTGTCTGCTCCCTGAGGTTCTTGACTCCGGTCCATTGTTTTCTTCCTCCCTTCACGTTTTCTCTTGTCGTTTTCCCTTCTGGAACGATCCAGTCAGGGATCTGACTGCTGTTTCAGGGTGCAAGGTCCTGACCCTCTTTTCCTGTCTGTGAGTGGTAGAACTCCTCTCTCTGGTCTTCTACAGAGCGACCTGCTGGCTGGGCTGAGTCTGTCATTGAGGAAGACACATCTGAATCTGAGCCGGACATCCCCAGGTAATTTTCTTCCAGTTCCCTCTGCTTGCATCCCAGCTCCATTGAGGTGTATTAGAGAGGCTCCTTTTGGCTTTCCTGGGCCTGATTTGGGGGAACACTTTGCTGAGATTTCTCTTCCGCCTAATATATGATAAAGCTATGGAGGAACATATTGGTGTGCAGAGGCCAGAGGCGACCCACCCAGGTTCTTAAATATGAAAACCCCGTGCACATTTCCTTAGGGAGTAAGGCCTCACAGAAGAGCCTGCTGACCCACAGACAAGGGTACATGAGGTATATACTTCACCAGGTAGCAAGAGGAGGGTGGCGGGTAAGGAATGTCAAGAGGGCTGATGATAAATGTGTCTGTTTCTAGGCTGATTTTAGCTAAGACTCTCCATCTCTGGTTAGCATGGGAAGCAACTTGCTGAGGCTGAATTATTTGGGCTCATCCATTAAAAAGCTTTATGAAATCCACAGAGAAGTGACCTTGGGAGAAGTTCAGTAGTGTTTGTTGACTGGTATCTCCCCCCTCCACCCCTGTAGGACTGTGGGCACCATCCAGCACTGCCTACACCTGACCTCGGTGTATACTCATTTCCTGCCCCAGCATGGCCGCCCAGAGGTCACCACAATGCCCCTGGGTCTGGGAACAACAGTGGATTACATCTTCTTCTCAGCCGAGTCCTGCGAGAATGGGAACAGAACTGGTAAGCCTGGTGGATCCTGGAGCCCCTGGGAGCTGATGGTAGGTCAGGCATCTGATCACATGACTTGGGCTGCTGCGACCTGCCTGGCAAAGGAGCAGATCTCATACCTGCCTGACGCTGGTCACCCTCATCATACTTCCTTTAGGCCCTTTGCCCGGCTTCTCTTTTTATCTTTGTAGCAGAACAAGCCATCCCTCCTTTCTCAAGATGAAAATAGAGCACTAGGAGGCGATTGGATTTGCTCAGTGGCAGTTGGCTAGTGAGGGACTTGGTGAGGTTAGAAACCCAGTTTCTTGTCTTCTCGCCCCTCACTATAGTCACAGTGTGGCAGTCTGTCAGCCCCTCGCCTATTTTGTTTAAAGCATGTCTTTTATAGTGTTTGGATTTTATGTTTAAAAATCAGATTTTACATAGAAACTCTGGGTTTCCGACTTCTCTTGGAAAATCGGAAGATCTTGTAATGCTGAGCTTGGAGGTGCATTCTCTAGTTTGCCACAGCCCCCTGAACCCACTTGCTCCATTCAGTGACATATCATGGAGTGTCCGAGAGGCTGCAGGAGGTGAGAGGGAGGGTGGGTGGCCGAGAAGATGCAGCGTTTTGAAGATGAAGCTGCTGCAGGTCCCCTCCCGCCCCGGGATGCGTGGCGGTGGCCGCACCCCCCACCGGCCTCCACTCTCTGCTCCAGATCGCAGGCTGTATCAGGATGGAACCCTCAAGCTCCTGGGCCGGCTCTCACTCCTCTCTGAAGAGATCCTCTGGGCTGCCAATGGCTTACCCAACCCCTTCTGCTCTTCAGACCACCTCTGCCTACTAGCCAGCTTTGGAATGGAAGTCACCGCCCCATGATGGGCTCCCAGGGGAAGAGCGCTTCTCTTCCAGAAGAGCTCACCGGATCAGAGACTGTGGAAATATCCCACGCTTCTGGAAACTTAGATCCAAGAACCTTAACATCCCCCCCTGCCCCGTTCCCTTCTCCCCCACGGTTAGATTTTCTCCAGGCCTGTCCACATTCTCTGCCTGTGGTCCCTGCCCCGCCCCAGCCTCTTCCTAACCCTGTGCCACATGAGGGGGTGGCCCCGGGAGAGGCACAAGCGGGGGTCCCCCTTCCTTCCATGTATCCAGCGCTCCCCACTGATTTTTAATTACCAGGGTTGCGGGAGCTACTGATCTCCTTGGTTATTTGTTTTCAGGCCATTTCTTGGTGGTGCCTTCTGACCCGACCTTCTCCCTGCCTGAGACCCGTGGGCCCAGCCCTCCTGCAGACACATGTTGAGACACGTGTCGTGTGTGCATCCTCCCCGGGGTGGAACTGCTCTGCGTGGTCACGCCTGTCTCTGACCAGCCCGCTTTCCACGCTGGGGCTGGGGGCATCGGGCCCTGCTCTCCCTTTATCCTCTGTGTTTCATTAGGCATTCATCCGGCCAACCAGGGGGTCCTCTCCATCAGGGCTTTGGAACAAGCGGGCCCTGCAGCCTGGGGCCGCAGACTTGGGTGCACTTCCGGTCTTTGCAGCCTCTGAGCCTCCTGCCCAGAGCGCCCCACTGGCCTGTGTGCTTCCCCCAGGGCTCATCCCTTTCCCCAGGCTGCCCTGTGGCGGGTGGGGGGTTGGTGCACAGAGATAGTGGTTCGAGGTTCAGAGCTCTTCAAGGCTGAGGAGGAAGAACTGTCAGGATACTCTGGTCTCCCTGGAGGACTGGGGCGAGGGTGGGAGTCCCAGGGTGGGAGAGCAGGCAGTGGACTCGAGACCTCAGGGACTTGCCCCCTTTCCTCACACACCTCAGCCGCAGCTCTCTGTTCCTCTCCTCCCACTGCTTTTTACTTTTTGCTGCCTACCGCATTCCCTTCCCTTTGTTGCCCCTAGAAAAGCCTGAGATTGCGCTCAGGCCAAACCTTCTCAGTGGAAAGGCAGCCTGGGGCACAAGTGGCCCGAGACCCGGATGTGGCGGTGCTTGAGGGTTTGCTCCAGCCGGCCCGGCCTCTGGTGCTCGTTGTCTTTGCTTTCCCTCTCCTGGCGCAGCGGGTACTCTGGCCCATTCAGGGGGCTTCCTCACCCACGTGAGTCACCTGCAGGCCTTAATCTTTCATTGCTGGGCATGGCGTGGGGTGTTCCTGGCCGGCTCCTCCTCACACCTCCCATCAGTCAGAGTAGCTGCTGCTGGCCCTGCAGATGTGGCCCCCAGAGTGGGACTGGAGGGTATAGCTGAGAGAGGCTGAAGTTGGGGACAGTTGGAGGTTCACGTTTTTGGTGTTTTTTTTTGAGAGCCAAAGACCCAGCTTGGATTCTGCTGCTGCATTCATGGTTATAAGCTTTCCATGCCTTGGTTCTGGGGAATTTATCTCTGCATGTATATTTTTAAACATTGTTTCCTGGGTACTGGGCATGTGCCTGTCTGAGCCCCAGGCCCATCTGTCCACACCCCACCATCCATTCTGTTTGTCTCTTCCCGGACATCTCCTGAGGTGGTCTCCTTGGTCCCTAGAACTAGGGCCCATCAGCTCTTCTCTTCTGCCAGGCAATGTAGTTTAAAAATGGCTAAAGATGACAGAGGGCAGGAGCTTGATAGATAATCTTTTCTTTGTTTTCTTACTTGTTTCTGTTTTGGAAATGAAAGGGGGGTTTAAATGGTCATTTGAATTCTCTTTTCCAAATAAAGGTTTACCTTTTCCCCTCAACCGTTGGTTATTTTATTAGGATCCCCAAGGGCATGAGCGAGGAAAGGCCTGGAGAATGAAGTGGGCAGAGAACAAGAGACTGACCTGGGGTGGGGCCTCTAACGCTAGATCTAGACCAGAGAAAAGGGTTGTCATCTCCCTTAGGTACCCGAGCGGATGCCCACTGCTCTGAGGCCTGTGGGAGGAACAGGGCCTGCCTGCAGCCTCCTGCCCTGACCTTCAAAGGGTGCAGCTCTCCATCCTCACCCAGCTCGAGGAGAATGGTCCCTTCAGCTGCTTTCATTCTTATTCCATCTGCCGCCCCTGTCCCTCCCCCTCGTCCGAGCAGAGGAGGGTCTGTGGCAAAAAGCAGGACCAGAGAAGCGTTTTTTCTTGGTTAAAGCTGTGGCAGCTGCATGAGGCGTGATGCGCATGGCCGATGCCTCTCGCAGGGTTTCTATTTCTGATCACCATCTCTTCCGTATTCTGGAGCCAGGCCTGAGCTGTGGGCCATCTGTTGCTGGAAAGCTGTCCCTCCTTTCCCGGGCCTCACTCCACTGGGACTTCTGTCTTCCCTCGGCCTCCTCATGCAGCCCTTGTGCCTGTGGGGAGAAGCCCTGAGGCCAGGTGGGGTTTAACACCCCACCTGAACAGAAGCCCAGGCCCCACACCTTTGAATCAGTACCTGAGAATTCGTGTTACTTAAAGCTCCCCAGGCACCAGTGGAACCACCTGGGTTGCGATTCAGCAGAAAGAGCACTTAGCCAGGGATTAGGAGCACCGCCTGTCGTCTTGGCCTGGTCTGTGGGTAAGTTAACCCCTCCCTGTGTTTCACATATCTTGGTGAAATGGAAATTAAAGTAATAGTTCTTTTCCACTCATCAGGAATTTTCAGATCTGAAATTACATTGTTTGAAGGGATGCTAGGAATCCCAGAGTATTAGTGGTAATTACAGTAACTGGTAATTATCGATAACAGTTGGGAATTAAGGATGGCCAGTTTCCCCTAGGCCATCTGGACAGTTCATGGGCTCAGAATTATTTTATAGCTCCTAAGCTCTGAGGTGTGTCCCCAGAGACTCCTTTCCTGGCCTGAAGGGCTCCCCCGCGGTGACCTGAATTTATGCAGCATCTGCACGGTGCGTTGATTCACAGCTTTCAGGCCGCTTCCCTTTCCACGATCAGGAGACAGCACTGTGAGGTGGCAGTTCAGGTGCGCATGTCTGCCCTTTACATCTGAGGAAGCAGAGATCGCAAAGAGCAAAACTGAGACTCTCCTTTGCTTGATTGCTTGCCACCCAGCTCCTCAGAACACAGCCTTTTCTGGGAGTCGGAGAGCCAGGTTGTCTCATAAGGCCGACACGGGGCTGGGTCTCGGAGAGGGGAAATGACCAACCAGTCTGCTGCTGGCTTGTCTTTAACCCTGTTTTTTCTCTTGTTCTTCCCCAGGTGTAGCTACTCACCAGAGGGTTGTTTCTTGATTGGTTACATAAGGCAAAGTGTGGCTTCCCTTCTCCTGGGGGGCGAGCAGGCGGGGACCTACCTCTAGTCGCCTCCCCACCCCTCCCTGTGTTTAGGCAGAGAGCTGCCCTAAGGCCCTGCACTTCCACACTCTTCCCCCTGCACTGCTCCCATCATTCCTTTACCCAACAAATGGGCCTGGTAGGGTGATCTCTCCTGGGTTAGGACGCCTTGACCTTAACTACATCGAAGGGAAAACTGCCTTCTGCCCCACCCCTCGTCAGTTACCATCCCATAAGGCCGGAGTCCTCACACAGCTAGCACGGAGTCTCCACACTTAACTTTCTTCCAGGTCTTGTCTTTCCCATGGCCAAGTCCTTTCTGGCTGGGGACTGGAAGGACCGCACATGCCCATGTGTGCTGCTCAGGGTGTGGTCCCTCAGGCCAGCTGAGGTGGGCCCGTCTCCATCACCTGCCAGGCCTCAGCAGGCCCCTCACCCCCTTGGCAAATACTGTAAGGGTTACCAGGCAGCCTGCACGTGGGCCGGTCGACTTGGCCTTTGGTATGACCAGCACCCTGTCACCACTGCCTTCTGCAGTCATGGTCAGGATCCTTGTCAGATCTTGGCAGATGGGGGTGCAGAGCTTCCACCTCTTCACGTCCAGTGCTCTTGAGAAGTGTCACCTGCACTCAGAGGTCCAACCCACGATAGTCATGTGCCTAAATTAGGCAGGCACGTGCTGTGAGCTTGAAGCAAAGGGAGCAGCAGGAAATGCGGTCATCCTCCCAGTAAGCTGGCTTCTCTCAAGAGTCTGCGATGGCACTCGGCTCGGCATCACTTCTAAGTAAGTGGCTGCGCTGTATCCACGGTGAGCCTGGCTGACTCATGACCGACTCAGCCAAGCCAGCCCCTGTTCATATGAGAGCAGTCCAGGGGCCCAAGTCACTGAAATCCACCCACAAGGCCCTTTACCAGGTGGACTCGAATATGTATAAGCCAAGTTACTCACAAACTCTGGCTACCTTTAATTGAAAGGCTCTTTTTTTGGTATCATTTAAGCTGGATTTAAATGATCCTGTAAATAACTTAACTGCCTCTTTTTAATGGTGTACAGTCCAAGATCTTCATGGATTCCAGCAGACCACCTCTCCTCTTCCCAGTGGCCACACCTCACAACACTCCTGAAAGTGAGGGACTCGTGCTGTGCTAGACCACACATCTCGTTAGGGCTTTATGGGGATTGTCTGGAATAAGAAGTAGGAAATACACTCCCTCCTCCTAAGCCTAGGGTTTCCTCTCAAGCTGAACAAAAGGAGAGCAGAGAAGTAGGGAGCAAGGGTTACAGGTGAAAAGATGCCTCTGTGCAGGTCAGGTTGCAATTATTTGGATTTGCCTTAAAGCATGGGAAAAGGTCCAGGGCTGGATGGACAGTGCAGAGGAAGAAGGGGGTAACAGGTTGAACCAGGGGTGTCTTCCAAAGCTGTGTCTTTAACCACCATAGGTTATGCACTGGTGACCGTGATTGATGAGAAGGGACTTGAGATCCCTGTTGCTATGGTTTTCTGAAATAGCCTCCTCTCCCAGGAGAACACCCAGCCTTCCTCCTCTTTCCTTCCTGGTGGACGGCTGAGGACTAGGAGAGGAAGAGCCGGGCTCTGGAATGTGCCCGGGCCTCTGGGGGGCTGAACTGGCTATGTGAAGGAGAAAGGGCTTTTACAGCCAGCAGTTAAGATCTCCCAGATGAGGAGTAAAAAAGAGCCGAGTGGCTTCAGCAGGCTGAGGGTGTGACAGTCTGGGACCCCGGAAGTTTCATCATGACTGCCAGGGCTGCGAGGTGTCCTGATGACTGGTTTGGGGCTCCCCTCAACCTCTGGTCAGGTTCCCCCACCCCCAACCCTGGGAGCTGCCTCGGCTGACACGTGGGTGGGGCAGCTGCAGCCCCAGCTCCCAGAGGGAAGAAGACAAGGCTGTAGAGGCTGTGGTCTCTGCCCAGCCCACACAGCCGAGCTGAGGGGAGACTTTATTCTTTCCAAGGAAAAAGTGAGAACAGGAATGAGACGAAGTGTAAAAGGGAAAGAGGGGGCAATACTGATACGAGAACAACAAAGTCCAGTACAACACGGCAGCTGACACCATCACCAAGCCCCAGGCCAAGCACACTCGATCTCTCCTCTCATCAGACTTAGAAGAAGGGAAACTTGGGACTCTGGAGCACCAAGATGGGGTGGGGGTGGGGGTCAATACTGACAGACTTGCAGCTAGCACCTCGCCAGCGCTGCCTGGTCAGGGTCAGACCTCCCATCCCGCCCCACGCACCCCTCTTTCAGAGCACCTCCCTGCCCTTCCCTGGTTTCT
This sequence comes from Okapia johnstoni, assembly GCA_024291935.2. Lineage (NCBI taxonomy): Eukaryota > Metazoa > Chordata > Mammalia > Artiodactyla > Giraffidae > Okapia > Okapia johnstoni. Next base: position 13,653,314 of record CM044307.1, read on the forward strand.
CAGTGGGGCGAGGGAGGTGGGGAGTTCAGCACAGCGGGGCTCTGGCACTCAGAGCACAGTCCATAAGCTAGGCCCCCAGCTCACACCTTCCTTGTGCTTCGAGGCCAGAGGGTGGGCCTGGGGGAAGCCAACAAAGTTAAGCTGAAAACCACCCAGGCACACAGGCCTCTGGGCCTGCTCCTGGTCAGAATGAGACCCAGTCCCTGGGCCAGGAAGTCAAGTCCAAGTTGGAAGCGGCAGTGGGTGGGGGGATGGTGTGAGCTGACCCAGGGCCAGAAACCAGACATGGCCACACTCGGGCTCTCCCTGCAGCTCAGAACCCTGGCCCTAGGCTTCGTCATGGCATCTAGGGGTGGGAGGTGCGGCTCTCCGTACCTGGCCACGCTCAGGAAGGATGGGGTGGCTGCTGAGAGGGGCCAGGGGATGGCAACTCTGCTGAGGCCACGGGAGGGAGAGGAGCAGCAGGTGTGAGTGGGTGGGACACGGCCAGAGACCCAGGTTCCCAGGGTTCTGACCCGGCAGCCAGCACAGAGCACAGGCAGCCCGGCCTTGGGGGGCAGTCACTATCCCCCCATGCCGGCCCACCTTCCATCACACAGCTTTCTCTGACCTCCCCTGACCCCTCCCCAGCCAGAAGCCCCGACCCCTAGGGACAGAGGAGCCCACACTGAGTGCTGGGAGGCAGCCCTGAGTCCGGAGGAGCTGGGCCTGGTCCCTCACGGGAAGTGAGATGAGGTGATGCTGACAATGGTGACTAAGGCCCCAAGTCCCTGCCCCCTTCCTCCCCAGAAACTCTGCAGCCAGGCCGGCCCCCACGGAGCAGAGCCTGTGTAAACACGCCCAGGAGGGGAGGAGGGCTTGCTACATATGTGTGAAATGTGTTAAAAAATAAATTAAAAAGCACCGCTGTATCCCGTGGGTGTCCACAGGCCCGAGGTCTCAGCAAGGAAGGGGGAGGGAGTGCTAGGGGCTTCTTGGTGGGGGTGTCAGCTCCCTCCCCCGGCAGACAGCAGCTGGAGCTGGGGCAGCATTCTACTTCCTTCTCCCCAAGGGGCTTGGGAAGGAGCCGGGGGACCAGAGCACCCCGCTGGGTTCCCGTGCCAGGAGCAGCTCTCCCCCGACGTCTCCCTGACCCCAGCGACCCCTCATGTCTCACCCTCAAGCCCTGTGGTCCACCTGCTGGGTGGACATCACAAGGCACCTACCTCCACACCCACAAAAGGCCCCGTTTTTAGCCTCATGCCTCCCAAATGGATCCATCTCTGCCTCAGGTGAAGGTGTGAATGTGGGGGCCCACCACCCCCACCTCCTGAAAACTAGGATGGGACAGGAGGCTGAGTTGGGGCTCACAGTGGCCCCCAGACTGCTCTGGCCGTGATGTAGCCCAGCAGGCAGCTTAGGCACCTTGCCAAGGGCCCACTGAGCCAGGAGGAACCCAAGGGAGTGAGCAGCCGGCTTCTCTGACTGGCCTGACTCTGGGCCAAGAGCTGCTGGTCTGAAGAACTGCCAGCCCGTTGCCTTCTCTGGCGGGCACCCGCGTCAGTAGACACATCCTGTCTCCGTCTCTCCCTTTCTTGGCTCCTGAGGCCTCATCCATCTCCCCAGCAGACTGAGAACAGCACTGTTTCTATTTTCACTCCACCCTCTCTCCCCTGGTGGCTCAGACGGTAAAGCGTCTGCCTACAAGGCAGGAAACCCGGGTTCAATCCCTGGGTTGGGAAGATCTCCTGGAGAAGGATAACGGCAACCCACTCCAGTACTCTTGTCTGGAAAATCCCATGGACGGAGGAGCCTGGTAGGCTACAGTCCATGGGGTCGCAAAGAGTCGGACACGACTGAGCGACTTCACTTTTCACTTTCCACCCCCTCTGGTGCCACAGCCACCGCGGGGAGTTCCCGGCGTATGTCTGGTCTGCGGGGAGAGTTGAGTAGGAAGGAGGCAGCTGCCCATCTGGGAGCAACCGCTGCGGCGAGGACGCTGCCCTGGTCCAGCCTGCTCTGGGACGCCTACAACTTCCATCCTTTCCATCTCCACGCCATGTCAGTGCATCCATCTCCCCAGCCCAAGCCCTTGCTACTTCAGAGATTCCAGACCGTCATTCTTTTTCATGTTGGGCTTTTAGATTTTCTGAGTTGCTTGCCAACATTTAAAAATTTGCATATTTCACGTAAAAATTCAGAGTTCTGCAATGAAAAATCATCTGGCCATCTGGTATGCAGGGCCTGCCTTTCGACTTGCCGAGCAGCAGCGGGCTGAGGCTGCACCTTTCTTAGTCGGCCACAGTCCCCACCCAGCCCTGCAGCCCTCCTTTCAATCAGCTGCTCGGCCCTGGGGGCATCTGAGTTCACAACTCTGGGCTCTGTGGTCTTTCCTCTTTCAGCCTCTCAGTCCCTAGGCAACCTTACGGGCAGTTGCCTCTCAGTATTAAGAAACCTTAATGGTCATCTCCTCCAATTATCCTTCCGTAACCTAAATCCTGTCTACAGCTTTCTAGATGACAAGCAACCATCTAATCTTTGCTTGAATACCTCCAGAAATGGGGAACTCACTACTCTCCAAGGCCGCCTGGTTCTAAACTCTCCCTCACCACCTTCTCTCACTTACACTCCCCAGTTCCTGGGCTCTGCCTCTCCCCAGTGGCCACCCTGCACCCTTTGCCTTCCACCTCTGCTGTTGCTTGAGCCTCCAGAACCTTCCTCCAGTTCCGCCAACCTCTCTCTACAATCTCTCCCTTGCCCGCCAGGCAGACAGTGCAGACTCCAGCAGCTCAGGCTCTTCCCTAACGGGCCGCCTCATGCCCCAGGCCCGATCGTCACTGGGCCCTCCACACCTAACCCAGGCTGCTGAACAGGGGAGATGGGGCTGGGATACAGGCCTCCTTGGCCTGGTCTTCATTTTCCCAGCGGGGGCTGAGGTAACAGGAAGGGGGAGCAATCCCTGGGGGCCTCCCGACCCAGGCCTGAGGGTCCCACCCTATCCTCAGCCATGGTTCCTGGACCCACCAGGTCTGTTCGGTTCCCCACAGTCACGTCGAGCCCAGTGCCTCTCTGGGCCCCCGGCCAAGCCCGGCCCCTTTGCAGGGAGGTCCCAGCTGCAGCAACAGGCAGAGCTGGGCTGAGCGAGGAGGCCAGGGAGGGGTCTGGGAACTCTTTCCCCCAGCGGCTATCTCCTGGGCTCTTGTCCAGCGCATCCCAGCACTGGGCCCTGCCACTGGGCAGTGTCCACCAACACAGCATTGTCCGTGGGGCTCCAAGGGCACCAGGGCCCTCCTGGGCCACACACTCTGGCTCTTGGGGTACACGGGGCCTATGCTAAGCTCCTGATATGGGCCACGCAGACCTTTCTCGGGTGCTTCCTACCCTGCTTTCCTTTCCCTGGGTCAAGACGCTGCCAGGGCAGACAGGACTGGAGAAATATCGCTCCCTCGTCCCGCCACGGCCCAAGCAGAGCTGGGAGGTTTCCCACGGGGAGGATGGACCCAAACCCCAGACACACGGGCAGGGGTACCAGCCAGAGCTGGCAACCCCTCCTTACCCGGCCCCGTGACACTTAGAATCTTCTAAGCACTGGCCTTCCGGCCACTGGCCAGATCCACTAGTTTTGAAGTTTTTTTCCCAATACTTTAAATTTCAGGTTATCAAGTTAAAACCTCAGAATTCAACTCTTCACTGCCTCTTGGTCCACAGTTAAGAGGGCCTGGCCCAGCGGAGGGACAGCAGCTTGGGAGGCTGAGCTGGGACACGCTCGCCCCGTCATCAGCCCCATGTTCCTCAGGAGCGAGGCTGGTCTGGCTGGAGGATGCTGGTCCTCCCCCCACCAAAGTGGGTGAGGCAAGGGGTGCTGCCACCCGCCTCATACCCGGATCTGGTACCCATTGAGGTCTGGCATGGCTTTGGGCTCTGAAGGCCTCTTCTCACCGGAAGGCCTGCAGGGAGGAGAGAACAGAGGAGGGGGAAGGGGTGAGCGGCCCCTCCAGGAGGTGGGAAAGCAGGGAGCCAGGGGTGGCTGCCCCCCACTGGCTCCTGCCTCCCCATTCTCCAAGGTGTCCCAAATGTAGCAGGAAGGGTCCCTGTGGAAGTGTGTTTCTGGAAACCCCCGACCCGCCTTGCAGGCCTGAGTGTGGGCCCCGCATTCTCTCACGGGCTACTGCTCTTCACTGAGGTCAGCGACTCTGGCAAGAGTACTGGAGTGGGCAGCCATCTCCTCCTCCAGGGGATCTTCCTCACCCAGGGATCGAACCCGGGTCTCCTGCACTGCAGGCAGACGCTTTACCATCTGAGCCACCAGGGAAGCCCATATAATCTGGAGGTGTCTCCAGAATGACCTTTAAAGCAAGAGCCAGACTGACACGCAGGAGACAAATCTGATGAGGCCGCCGGGTGTTTTATCAGAATGTTTCTGCTGTCTGGTCACAGGCAAAACCCACGGACTCTTGTGGGGGCAAAGATTACGGTCAAAGCCATCCGCTGGCTGCCACCTGAGGTTAAACCTTTTCCAGAGATATTCCTGGAAGAGCTCACTGTTGGCTGGGCACCCCCCCAACACCGCCTTCTACCCTCCCTCCCCCAGAGCCCATTCTGCAGCTCTGCGGTTGTGGCCTCGGACCTCCCCGCGTGGGCCTCCTGCTGGGCACCAGGGTGCCCACACAGGGTAACCAGGGGGCCAGGGATGTCCTTCTCCCCGGAGAAACGGGACTTCATCGTGGCTGCATCAACATACAAACCCACCCTCCCAGATTCCCTCCAGTGGGGGCGACAAAGAGAAGGGTGGGAATATGAAGAGCTTGGGGGGAGATCAGAGGGAGGGGAAGATGAGCAGAAAGGATGAAGCCTTTTTCTGCACCTCCCCACCCTTCTCCGCCAGGCAAGGGGAAACCCAGGGCTCACCGCCTTTCGCTGCGGCTGTTCCTGCGGTGGGGGCTGGACTGGCCCCGCTGTGGGGAGGACACATCCTTCTTCCGGTCCTTGGTGGGAGACGGAGGGCCAGTCCCTTTGCCGATCTGGGTGAGGAGGAAGACACACAGACTCGCTCCAGGACTGCCCCAGAGTCTGTCCTGTCCTGACAGAGCCACAAGCCTCAAAGCTGCCCTGGGCAGAGCCCAGGAAGCCTCAAGCCCTGCTCTGCCCTGTCTCGAGGTCTTCCTGAACCTGTTTCCCAGGTGCTAAAGCGGCCAGGGACTCGGGGGTTCCACAGCAGCCAAACCCCATGAGCCCCTGAAACAGCATGGACGTGGGCGCAGTGACTGGGGAGGGTTCATGGTGGCCCCTGAGAAAAGGGGTGTTTACCCATGCCGGGCAGAGGTGCCAGCTGGAGAAGAAGCCTGTGTCTGAGCTTGGGGCTGGGAGCCTACAAGACCCACAGGTGACACTAGTTATCTTGAGTTAATCAGAAGCTCAGACTAGTGGCTACATCTCTGATGAAGGGGGAAAAAGGAGGTGGGGAGAGCAAGTGAACTTAGGCGACACAGTCCCTTTGAGCTGAAGTTTCAAAACGTGAAAGGAGGGGTGCTGGCAGGGGGCAGTGGAAATAACATGGGGAGTCTTAAGCACCAAATAGATTGGGAAACACAGCACTCGAAGTTAGGTAATACTGGCTCCAGCTCTAGATCCAACCTGCTCCCCTGAAGGTGCGGTGACACTCGGGCAGCTGAGCACCCAGACTTCCACAGGGGAGGAACAGGGGGGAGGACCAGCTCAGGAGGGGAGGAGGGCCGCCCCCAAAAGCAGCGGGGTCACCTGCAGCCTGCTGCTGCCCTGGGGAAGGAAGGCATCGTCACTGTCACCCCATGGTCTTGGCCTAGGGGCTGGCGGGGCAGGGCGCCTGGGACTCCTGAAAGCACCTATGACGTGCCTGGGTTCCCCATCCAGAGACTGAGCCCCAGGCCCATCTGCCGCCCACACGCTGCACGCAAGTCTCTGGGCTCCCCATACCTCAGTGTCCTCCCCTGCCCGCTGCGGCCCTCCTGGGGTCCCGGGGAGCAGCAGTGGACATGAAACTGCCACGGTCATGGCTGTGGCCCCAGGCTGCCAAGAGAGGCAGAGCACAGAGCTGCAGAGACTGAGCAAAGGGGAGGGGCCAGCAGGCCCCACGGAAGGCCCCCCTGCCACCAAGTCCAGGGGACCCAGGGAGAGGACAAGCTGTTGCTCACTTTGAAAGGGCTTCAGGGGCAAACATCTCAGCAGCTCAGCCCACTTCTCTGGGTCCAGCAGCTCTGCCCCCCCATGACCCCTGCTCACTGAGGCTGGGCAAGAGGAAGAAGGAGCCGTCCCTCCTTGTCTCCCCACAGTCTGACCCGCTTCCCTTTTCTGACTTCCCTTCTGGGGCTGGGGGTCAAGAGTCGGGATCTCAGGGGTGATGGAAGCTGCTGCCCGGCCCACACGATACCACTCCCTCCAGACAGGCCATGACTCCCCACTCACAGCCCTGACTCACAGCCCCCTCCACCTGGATGGCAGCACCCCTGCCTGGGCCCAAACCCAGCTCCCCTGCAGCCCTCTCCGGAGCCTCCCCGGGGTTGCCCACCTGAGGCGGCTGTCTCATCAGCAATGACCTTTGAGTGAAGCCCAGAAACTTCCTACCCTCACCTCCCCGACTCCTGGCTCCACCTCCTCCTGAGAAGGTGGGGTGGGGATGGTAGGGATGGTGGGTTGGGAAGATGGGGAGGCAGGGGGGGCTTCCGTGGAAGAGCGAGCCTCTAGGAAGCAGCATCTCCACCTCTGCCCTTCCACCCTCACCCCTACATTTCCATGATCCCCCCCACCCCTTCCACCCTCACCCCTGCCCTTCCCCCTGCCCTTCCCCCCTCACCCCTACATTTCCATTGCCCCTTCCATCCCCACCCCTGCCCTTCCACCCTCACCCCTGCCCTTCCACCCTCACCCCTACATTTCCATTGCCCCCCCTACCCCTTCCATTCCCACCCCTGCCCTTCTGCCCTCATCCCTGCCCTTCCACCCTCACTCCTACATTTCCATTGCCCCCCCCCCCACCCCTTGCATCCCCACCCCTGTCCTTCCACCCCCGCCCTTCTGCCCTCACCTCTGCCCTTCCATCTCCACCCCTGCCCTTCCAGCCCCACCCTTCCACCTCCACCCCTGCCTAGGCCCTGGATGCCCCGGGCGGGGCGGGGCGGCGCGCAGGCACCTTAAGCCGCATGTCGCGGGCATGCCGCTCCAGCTCCTTGCGGAAGTCCTCGCGGCCCAGCCTCTCCACGTCCAGGACGGAGTGCTTCCACTCAATCTGCTCCACGCTGTGCGGGTCGTGGGACACGCACTGGCCCAGCTTCACCTTCTTCAGCACGTGCCAGCAGCGGCCGTAGGCGGCCTCATAGTCCAGCACGAGCTCGCTGAGCGTGCGGAAGGCCGGCGGCTTGTACATCAGGTCCTCACGCCGGCTCATGCCCAGCGCCCCATAGCGACCCCCGAAGTTCACCCCCAGCACGATGTGGCGGAAGTAGTTCCCTGAGAAGTAGGTCTTGAAGCTGATGGGGAAGCGTTCCAGGGTGGGCATGCTGTTGGTGAGGTAACTGGGCGTGCCGCCAGAGCTAAGGAAACAGCTAGAAGCAGGGGCTGGACAGGGCGGCCGCACCCCACGCACCCCACCCGGGAGAGGCTATGTGAGCCACCCCGGACCCCAGCGCACACCCATCTCCCCAGTGCGGACCCCAGCTCCCCAGTGCAGACGACGGGCCTTGCTCATCCACATCCTGTCGTCAGGCTTGGGCCTAGCATTCAGTAGGCACTCAGTGAACTCAATCTCTATGGGTCAGGGTGCTCAGTAGTGACTACCGGCTGCTGCCATGACATCAAGCAGTGCTCACCAAGGAAGAGTGAGCAGAGTACCCTGAACTGCGGGGCCTCCCAGAGTGGTGGGCTGGAGGAAGGGTGAGAGAGGCCCTCTATCCACCAGCCTGTCTGTCTCCCTCTCACCTCCCTCCCCCCCGTATCGCACACACAGCCCTCCTCACCCCTGCCCTCCCTCTCACACATGCTAATACACATGTGTGCATCACAGACGCACAAACAATCCTGTTCCTTTTCTCTCACCGCCCCCACCCCTCCACGCATAGATACTGTGCCCGCTGCTCTTCTGATAAAACCAAGGTTGCCGGTGGCCTGGGAGGCCGTCAGCTGTCCACTCCAACCTCCACGGAGGACCGTCTACACAAGCTCTTCTCTCTGGCTGTTCCTCGGGCCCTGCTGGCTCCTCCTCAGGCCTCAGGCTTGGCTGGGACCGCTGACCTCCCTTCCTAAAGCAAGTCCGCTCTACTTATGTTCCCCATGGCACATCACCACAATCTGTGATTATTTTGCTTATTTCTTGGTTTACTTGCTTACTTTTTGTCTCCCTGGCTAGAATGTAAACTTTTGAGAATGGGGGCTACCTTTTCTGTCATGGGTTTTGTTTCTTTTTGCTGTATCTCTGGGGCCCAGCACAGACATGGCACATGACAGGCACTCAAAACTCTTTTGGAACAAATGGGTAGAATGAGATAACAGGAGAAGAGCTTGGTGTACAGGCCAGGTAGACACTGCATCCAGGTCCAACGTGCACCTGGTTGTTTAACTGAATTAACAAACTTGTGGGATGGCATTGCCACTGTGCCCTTCTGCAGAGGAGGACTCTGAGGCTCAGAGATGCTCAGGAGCTTGCTTGAGGCCACAGTGAGCAGCAGAGCTAGGATTCAGGTCCAGGTTGGCCTGACCCCACAGTCTGCACGCAGTCACTGCGATGCTCACCAGGCCTGACTCCTTGCAAGCAAATGACTGGGGACACATGAGCAAGGTGCAGGCTCTGAGTGGAGTGAGGATGAGACCAGGAACCGACTTAGTACAGAGCGCACCACGTTTTCAGGAGGGAGCTGTGGCAGTTCTATGGGGACAGCAGGGAGGCATCCTGTCCAGATAGGGGGCTACTCCTATTTTCCTTCTGCCCACAAGCCAGCAGGTAACCCCTGGAAGGCCTCTGGGACCATGTGATCCCATCTGGACCAGCTTCTCTGTGTGCTCATGGGGAGGGGAGCAGGGTCTCCCTCCTACAAGGGGGTGGAAACCTCCACTTTGGAGCGTGGTCCTGAAGGAGAAGCAAACGTGGGGTGGTGGTGAAGGAGGCGCTGGCAGTGGCCTGGAGTCCCTGGGCTGGCCTCACGCTCGTCCCAGCAGAGAACCCTTTGGACAGGGCAATGGTGGTGGGTCTCTTTGGGCAGCAAAGGACTGCCACAGTGGGATTAGCCCTCAGGGAGGAGGACTGGGGCCTCCTGCAGTCTCTTTGTACAGTTTATGGCAGGTATGTCTATGGGGGTGGGGAGTACCCTCTCTGATCCTCCTCAGAGAAGGTGTGCTCCTGGCCTGTGAGTGTTGTTGTCTTCTCCCTGACCTGTCTGAGCAAGCAATTCCTCCCTGTCCCATTAGGCACCTTCCCCCTCACCCTGCTGGACATAGAGCCCAGTGCCTACTCCAGGAGTGGTAGATGGAATATTGAAAAGCCTTGGTAGGTATAGGGAAGAGTGTGGGGTGGGCAGAGATGAGTCAAGACTGGCCTTGAATTGGTAAAACTGAGTGATGGGCACATGGGATCCACTATGTTAATTTATGCTTATATGAGGTTAAAATTTTCTGTAATAAAACAAGGTAAGATTCAGGCAGGAACCACTTATGACAGAGAAAAGGCCGTATACCAGTCTTCCTTACTTTGCTTTAACTGGGGATATTGGGTGTCCCCTCTTCGGGTCTTGTCTGTCCTACCTAACTACTCTGGTGATCCAGCTATAGGTCCAGTTCTACCCTTTGGGTGGGGAAGAGACTGAGAAACCCTGCTTGCTTTTTTTTAATATGCAGTTTTACATTTAAAGATCAGGGGATGTCCATCATCTCCACAGATCCACATGTCCTGGAAATACCAACAGTTGGGCATCCAACCTGCTTCTCCTAGACTCTTTGATTCTTGGAAATAGCAAAACAGCCTTATGAAACGATGAGCCCCGATTTGTGGTTTGGAGAACAGGGTCACTGTGTCCACTGCTCAAAAAAAAAAGCTGCCCAGTAATTCTTGGAAGTTAGCAACTGAGGTGCAAGAGACTGAGCCCCCCTCAAACTCCTTCCTTTGGGGCCAAGTGCGTGACTTCTGGGAAAGGGAGCTGGGAGGGCCCTTCCAGAGGAGGAAGATGGTCCTGGGGGTGTGAGTAGCTGGCTGCCCCCTCCCAGGCCTCTCAGAGGAAGGATACATTCCCAGGATCACCGCTTCCAGGCATTTGATTGGCAGAGCCTCTTTGGTCATTTCCTTGGCCAGGTCCATCAGCCTGGGGGGAGGAAGGCAGAGTCATAAGGACAGAGGCTCCAGTCCCTTCTGGTGAAGGAACATCGGGAGGTGGACTAGATGGACAAAGACTCCCCTGCCTTCCAAGCAGCCTCAGCTTAGGCCCAGCACCTCCCCATCACATCCTTCCTGAACCCAAGGGGGTGGGAGAAGAGACATCTACGAAAGATAAGGAAAGAGGCCCTGTCCTCTTTCCCTTCTGTCCTTCCATTTCCTTCTTCCCTCAGAGTCCTGCTCCAAAGTCCTCTGGAGGAGAAGGTGGTTGAGGGGTGGCGTGCAGTGGTACGCAGGTCTTTGAAAGCCACTGGGCTGGGGGCCTCCTGTAAAGATGGTGTTTGGGGAGTGCATGGGAAAGCATGCCAAAGATGCCACAGACCTTGGCACTGATCTTGTTTCTTCTGGAGCACAGTGGACACCCCTGACCCATCTATGACTTCTCTGAAGAGGCTTTAATTGTTGTAACTGCTCCCCCATGGCTGGCCAGCTCCCTGGAGCCTGGACATGGGATCTCAGGCAGTTAGCTGCCCAGTGACTCCCCTGCCTGCTCTTGAACTTGGAATTCAGGCCAATTTAAGACAGACTATCCCTGAAGCCTGGTTCCTCCCTCCTCACCAAATGCTGCCCCCTGGGCCTGGGAATGCAGCCTGGCCACTGGCTTTGCAGGGGAGGGTGTCAGACTCCTCCATCCCATGAGGCTAGAGCTGGGCCTGCACACACAGCAGGCACAGGACAAGAGCAAAGCTTTGGGGTGAGGAAGGCTGCACTCCACCTGAGGGCTTAGAGAAGGGGTAATTAAGTAATTTAGTTAATAAACCATTTAAAACATTTTTCATAAGGAAGTGATCATGGATTGATTATATGTGGAGCGAGATGTAAAATTCACATTCATTGTAAAAGGACAGGGTTTTAAACCTGTAGACAGCTTTGGGATGAACCCCCAGACCCATCTGCGGTATTCACGCTCCACTCTGCTCTGCCATAAGGGTTTCCATCAGGTGAATCCAGCCAGGGGTCTACACTTGGGGGGCAGAATGGGAAGTGAGACATGCAGTGTTCTCTCCAGTAGGGTCCCTGCCGCTCAAACACTGGGCCTTGTACCAAATGACTAGAAGTGAGTCCAGTAAGGTAACTGGGGTGATGCCAGGGAACAGAGAGAAGGGGGAGGACTCTCTCCTGTGAGGCCCACCTCTTCTAAAAGGAAGATAAGGCTCACACACAGACATCCACCTGGGACCATCCTCTGTCATCACAAGGCAAACGGGTGGGCTGCCATCACCCTCTTGGCTCAGCATGGATACTGGGGTTCCCCCTCTTGGCTCAACATGAATATTGGGGTTCCTTTTCCTCAAGGGAGCCCTGGCTGCCCATCTTGGCCCGAGTCCCCTCTTTAGGACGTCATAAGGAGGGTCCCACGGTGGTACCTGCTTTGCTGGCGGGCTCCCCTGGGAAGAGTCCCTGCCTGCCTGACAAGCTTCCACCCACAGGTGACCGAGGGGTTCCACGCAGACCAGGCCCTGTGACCTGGTGCAGAGGGACCCATGCTCCGCACACTTACCCTGTCAGAGGTCTGCTCTTCTTAATTTCAAAGAACTGTGTCCCTGTGTGATTGTACCTGCGGGTGCTGGTTAAGGGCTCTCTGGCTTTATCTGGAAGAGGCATGTCCCTCTGTCCCCATCCAGACCCTGGGGGTCCAGCACTCCTCGGGGGTGCAGGCCGGGTAAGGACCCCCCAGAGTGCTTCTGGAGGGTGCCCAGGAGGATGCTTAGGGTGTGATCGTGTGAAGGGAGAGGAGGGCATAGCACGCCGCTGGCTCCTTCCCCGACTTTGTCCTCGCTCATCTTCTGTTCCCAGCTTTCCTCTCCCAGGAAGGGAGCCAGGCAGTAGGCAGCCAGGTTGGTCAGGGCCGGGAGAGACGCCTGAGCCCTGGACAGCTCTCAGCAGTACTTCATGTTCCAATTGGTGAGAAACTGGCGGAAGGCTGGGGTGGGATTCCTGCACGGCTCTGTTGCTGGGTGCTGCTCCCAAGCCAACCGGTCCCTCTCCAGGCCACAAGTCCCCATCTCCGCCCCCTGCCCCCCACCCCCGACCGCCCCAGCAAAGGAGGGCTGGACACAGTTTTTAGTAACAGCCTGACTTCTCTTCTGCTCAGGACCCATGCCTGGCCCTTAGGGGTGCTGCCATCTCGGACCGAATCAGCAGCTAGGAGGGTCAGAGGGAGCCCGAGTGGAACAGCTCCAGGCAGGGCCCAGGGCTGGAGAGGCCCAGCTCAGGGACACCAGGGAATCCCGGGCTTGGGGCTGGGGTGGGGGGTAAGGGGGGCGATCCCGAGGCTCTTCCCATGCTGGGCAGCAAAGGCGAAGAACTAGGGAATACGTCCAAGATGTGGAAGCTGTCTCCTGGAGCATAAAGTCCTTTTTCTCCTCTATCTACCTGCTACCTCCCCCAAACACACACCGTTTCCCCCCAAGACACACCCCTTTTAGACCCAAAAGAGCTTCCCCCCTCTCTCTCTGCTGTCGCTGGAGGGTCAGCAGAGGAGGTCTGGGCTGATGGACCAGGACTAGGTTTCCACCAGCAGGTCACTCAGGAGACACTGACCTCCTCACACGGAGGGGGAAGCAGGAAACAGGGAGGCCAGAGCAAGTGTGGCATTCACCAGACAAACTAGCTCTGATACCCGGGAGGACACGCGCTGTGCGCACACGACTCCGGGGGCTCAGAGATGCCCCGTGAGTGGCACCCCCTGGAGTCGTGGGGTGCGGCTGCTCGGCCCAGTGCCCTCCGGCCCTGTCTGGAAACAAGCCCCAGCCGGCTCCGGACCAGCCGGACGGCAGCTGTGACTCCGACCACGGAGGATACTGCAGCTCCCTGATGTAGCGCTGCACCGCTTCCAGGCGCTCAGGGACGGGCGTGGAGGGCTGGAACGTAGGCACACTCGGTATGGGGATCTGGGCACGGAGAGAGAAAGCTCTGGTCATGGAGGGAGGCTCACCCTGGAGCTTCCAGCCCACCGGACACCCAGATTAGCCCTCAGAGAAGCCACGTCCCATGGAGAGGCTCTGCGCTCCCTCCTTCACTGAGCTTCTCTCCCCCCCCACCCCCCTCCACCCCTCACTGGCCACTCCTCACCCTCCTTGCCCTTGACAGCATTTCTGATCTGGAGCTTATGTTGATATTCCGATTTTATGCTTCTTTCATAATTTTAGGAAAAAACACAGGCTGACTGTTTGGAATTTTACATTTCATGAACTTCAAAGCGTCCCCAGGAATGTCCATCTTGAAGTTAAGTTCATTTGGGTTTGGGGTTCAACTCTGGTTCAAGTGCTGGGTCAGAATCAAGTTGACCAGGTGTCCCTGTCCCCGGTGAACACACTTTGGCAAGGGGTGTCACCCCACTGCACCTTCATGTCACAGCACAGTGACCAGGCCTTCCTGCTCCCCTGGGAGCAAGAAGGAAGTGCGGGGGGGCAGGGGGGATGTGGTTTGGGACAGGGCTTGCTAGGGACTAGCCACTTTGGAAGCATTCCATGGAGGCAGCAGGAGTCCTGGTTCTCCTTCAACACCTGCCTGTCCTGCCAGCCCCACACCTACAACAGCACGGCTAACCGGCCATCTGGACAGTCATCCTCAGCAGAAAAGACTCTCCAGAGTTCGGCCAGATATGGGGAGGGGTGGGTGTCGTGGGGAGAGGCGGGTTGTTGGGCCCGACACCCTAAGGTCTGGGAACTCCCGGCCTGGGATGCCCAGGTGCTGGGAGTCAGGCTAGGATCTGAAGCCCCCTGGAGTTGTTCCTCGGCAACCCAGCAGTTGTCAGAAAAGCAGCCACACCCAGGTGTGCACCCCCAGACCACCCGCTGCGGCCTGGGGAGCCTGAAGGCTGGCAGTTTGGCTGCAACAAGTCAAGAGAGGCTCAGAAGCCAAGGGAAGCACCCACCAGGTCCTTGGGGTTACAGGTCGGGCTTTCCTGGGTAGAGAGGAACCAGCTTTCCAGGTCCAAGGCCCACCCCCCTGGGGTTCCCCTTGCCCCCCAATGCTGGCAGCTCTGAGGTGGCCTTGGGGCTCCTCACACGAGGCAGTGAGGCCCCACCCTGCTGCCCCTAGGCCTCGGCCTACCCCCCAGCAGGTGGGGGCTGCTGAGCACGTCCATCTGTACAGGCTGAGAAGGGCCGGTACAGCGGGAGCCCACAGGGGGCACTGGGTTGAGGGAGGCACTCCCTGTGGGACGGTGCAGGCACAGCCTCTCAAATAAGGTGGCCGGGGCTCTGACACGAAGGGAAGTGAAACACCAGTGATTCCTGACGGCACCACAGCCTCTGACAGGCACCTACTTGCCCCACAGGGCCGAGGCGCGAGGAAGAAAACCCTGCCTAGGAGATGACTCTGCGTGAACTTCCTCCCTGTCCCTCTGGCCCCCTCCTTCCGGTCTGGGCAGTCCCCAGCCGCTGACACCTTGGTCTGGAAGCAGCTACTTCCCCTTTCACAGCCCCCCAGTTCAGTTCAGTTCAGTTGCTCAGTCGTGTCTGGCTCTTTCCAACCCCATGGACTGAAGCATGCCAGGCCTCCCTGTCCATCACCAACTCCCAGAGCTTACTCAAACTCATGTCCATTGACTCGGTGATGCCATCTAGCCATTTCATCCTCTGTTGTCCCCTTCTCCTCCCGCCTTCAATCTTTCCCAGCATCAGGGTCTTTTCAGATGACTCAGTTCTTTGCATCAAGTGGCCAAAGTATTGAAGTTTCAGCTTCAGAATCAGTCCTTCCAATGAATATTCAGGACTGATTTACTTTAGGAAGGACAGGTTGGATCTCCTTGCAGTCCAAGGGACTCTCAAGAGTTTTCTCCAACACCATAGTTCAAAAGCATCAATTCTTCGGTGCTCAGCTTTCTTTATAGCCCAACTCTCACATCCACACACGACCACTGGAAAAACCATAGTCTTGACTAGACGCACCTTTGTTGGCAAAGTGATGCCACTGCTGCCCGAACTATGACCACAACTTAAAATCAACAGGGGGATAACCACCCAGACAGGGAGCGCTCCATCTTCCTGTCCGGCCACCCTGTACAAGACAGGCTCCAGAACTCTCTGAGGGCCTGGCTGGCCTCCCTGGCTCAAGGATGTGGGGTGGGAGAGGAATCAGAGGAATGACCACACCATTTACTATAAACAGAACGGCATCTGGCTTTTTCAGGTGGAAGGTCCCAGGCAAGTCATTTCCACTTCCCGTGAGGGCATCTAGTAACTTCTAGGAGCTTGGGGTAGAGACTGTAAGTACACCCTCTCCCAAGACATTTCAAACAAGGAGGGCTCTGCAGTCCAAGAATCCTTTGAGCAAGCTTGTACAAGACAGCCCTGGGCCAGGGCTGGGTGGTATCCATGAAGGCATCACCTGCCATCTAGACACAGGACCCAGGAACTGGAGGCTCTGTAATAACTAAAGGGCTCCAGAAAAAGTGTAAAAAGACCCTGGATTCACGAGTAGGGCCTTAAAGGACACCACCACTGTGGCACAGCTGGAGGGAGCTGTCTCACAGCTGTGACATGTTAACTCATGTCAACCAATGGACTAGCATCTTTCTTCTGAATGTTCAAATAAAACAAACAGGAAAGAGCCTCTATACCCAAAAAACCAGACCTACTGGAGGGCTGGCAACCCCTCAACCCCCACCCCAAACTAGGAGCCCAGAAATGCTCCCTTGCTGCAGAGCAGTGGGGTTAAGTGGGGTACAGTGGAGGTAAGTGATATTGGCCCAGATCCATCCAGGAAAGACTCCTCCTCTGCTACCAAGGTTAAGGGTTACCTTTGCTCCAGGAAACCCCTTAAATCCTGAGTTCTATTAAGGCGTCCTCCCTGATGGAGTCCATCTCAGTCTAGAACAGAAAGGAGGCTTGGGGGAGGTCGGGCAGCCTGCAGCTGAGCGTGTGGACAAGAAGAAAGAAACCCTAGAGGCTGACAGACCTGGACCTAGAACCAGCCCATCGCTGTCTAAATCCCAGCCCCGCTGTTTACTGTCTGGCAGCAAGACCCTTACCATCTCTATGCCTCGGACACCTCACCTGTAAAGTGGATACCAAAACAGAAGCAACCTCAGAGCCTAGATAAGACACTGCGTGGCCAGGTCTTAGGACAGGGACTGGCACATAGCAGAGACTTGGGCTCTGCCCACTGTTGCTGTTATTCTTGTGTGTGACAAAGACACTGGTCAGCCCACAAGGATGCCGGCAATGCTGCCTTTTTGAGGGGAGATGTCCAGATTCACCTTCTGCAGGAGCTCAGGGTCTAGAGCCACAGTCAGAAGAACTTGGGCAGCTGGATCTGGCTGCCTGGCCACTGAGCTTTTAAAAAGGTGGTGGCAGGGGACTTCCCTGGGGGTCCAGTGGTTAAGAATCCACCTACCGATGCAGGGGATGTGGATTCGATCCCTGCTCCAGGAACTAAGATCCCACATGCCGTGGGGCACCTAAGCCCATGTGCTACAACTACTGAAGCCCCTGAGCGCTTCAGAGCCCATGTTCTGAAACAAGAGAAGCCACTGCAATGAGAAGCCCATGCATGGTAACAGAGAGTAGCCCCCACGGGCCACAACTAGGGAAAAGCCAAGTGCCTCAACGAACACCCAGCACAGCCAACAATAAATAACAAATAAATAATAATTAAAAAAAAAAACTAGAGGCAGCTTGAAACATCAAGGAGACAGTCTTACAAAGGAACACAAATGGCTCCTGGATCTGCGATCCTTTTAGGAACTGTCGCCTGTTAACACACTGGTATCACCCTTTTAGAGAACATCTCCCCAAAGTGCCCGTGGGGTGGTCTGCTGGGCCCTCATCTCCAGGCTCTATTTGCTGAGTACATATTATAGCTCACCCACTTCACAGACTTTACTTCATCAATTCCTCCCAGTGACCCCTTGGAAGTGGGTATTGCACTTATGCCCATTTTATAGCTGAGGAAACTGAGGCACAAGGAGGTTGCATCCCTTGCTGGAGACCCAGAATTTGAACACAGTGGATGCGATGTTTTATCACACTACACCGCAGGGACCCCAGACTCAGCCACCTGCAGGGGCCGCACAGGTGACATAAACAGGGAAGGCAGACTGAGAAGCAGGTGGGGGTCTCCGGCCACCTGGGGGAGGGGAACCAGCCCTCAGCCCTGGCTGCCTGCTGCCATGTGGGGGTCACAGATTCTCTGCTCTCAGATCTTCTCACTTTCTGAAAAGATGCCAAAAATCTGGATTCTGACGTGAAATCTCCCCATTTTGAATTTTGGCTCGTCTGGTCTTTTTAAACCATTATGCTGTCCCCCAAACTCTTGGCGGACTTCCCAGGTGGCGCTAGTGGTAAAGAACCTGCTTACGATGCAGGAGACATAAGAGATGCAGGTTTGACCACTTGGTTGGGAAGATCCCTGGAGGAGCGTGTGGCAACCCACTCCAGTATTCTTGCCTGGAGAATGCCATGGACAGAGGAGCCTGGAGGACTACCGTCCAGAGGGTCACAAACAGTTGGATACGACTGAAGTGGCTTAACACAAACTCCTGGTCCCACTATGCTGTAACCTCTGCTGCCTCTGTGTTAGCTCCAAGGGCATGGCCACTCAGGAGGCGGGGGGTAGGGCAGCCCAGTGCTGGGTCCATGCTGCTGGCACTCTGGGATCGGACCCTGATGCCTCTCGGACGTCTCCACTCTGCTCAAACTCTGGGGCCAAGACTCCTGCTCTGGGCTAAGGTGGAGGAGAACCCCCCACACACTTTTCCTGTGGTTTGAGGAGGGGAATTTGGCTTAGGTCATACCTGAATGATCTAGTGGTTTCCCCTACTTTCTTCAATTTAAGTCTGAATTTGGCAATAAGGAGTTCATCATCTGAGTCATAGTCAGCTCCCGGTCTTGCTTTTGCTGACTGTATAGAGCTTCTGAAGAAGAACTAAAGAGCCTCTTGATGAAAGTGAAAGAGGAGAGTGAAAAAGTTGGCTTAAAGCTCTACATTCAGAAAACTAAGATTATGGCATCCGGTCCCATCACTTCATGGCAAATAGATGGGGAAACAATGGAAACAGTGAGAGACTTTATTTTTGGGGGCTCCAAAATCACTGCAGATGGTGACTTCAGCCATGAAATTAAGACGCTTGCTCCTTGGAAGAAAAGCTATGACCAACCTACACAGCATATTAAAAAGCAGAGACATTACTTTGCTGACAAAGGTCCATCTAGTCAAAGCTATGCTTTTTCCAGTAGTCATGTATAGATGTGAGAGT
This sequence comes from Okapia johnstoni, assembly GCA_024291935.2. Classification (NCBI taxonomy): domain Eukaryota; kingdom Metazoa; phylum Chordata; class Mammalia; order Artiodactyla; family Giraffidae; genus Okapia; species Okapia johnstoni. The sequence continues at coordinate 13,671,889 of CM044307.1, forward strand.
TGGACTATAAAGAAAGCTGAGCGCCAAAGAATTGATGCTTTTGAACTGTGGAGTTGGAGAAGACTCTTGAGAGTCCCTTGGACTGCAAGGAGATCCAACCAGTCCATCCTAAAGGAAATCAGTCCTGAATATTCATTGGAAGGACTGATGCTGAAGCTGCAACTCCAATACTTAGGCCACCTAATGCGAAGAACCGACTCACTGGAAAAGACCCTGATGCTGGGAGGAGAAGGGGACGACAGAGGATGAGATGGTTGGATGGCATCACCGACTCAATGGGCATGAGTTTGAGTAGGCTCCGGGAGTTGGTGATGGACAGGGAAGCCTGGCTGCAGTCCATGGGGTCGCAAAGAGCTGGACACAACTGAGAGACTGAACTGAACTGACTGAGAAGTGGGAGTTTCAATTCTCCCAATCCTCTCACGAATCCCTTCAGGACTACCACACTCGTGTCAGTCATGACGCTCCCCACAGACAATACTGTTATTCCCTCATCAGTTTCTTTTCTATGCGTGGAGGTTGAAGATGACAAGATGACATTACAAGACCAGTTGCTAATGAGCTCATCAATTTTGTTTTTAGTCCCTTGAAGTGGTGACAGTTCTACAGAGGACCATTCACACTCTCCCAGAGCCTGATTTAGACATCAGCAGGATGGCTAGAGAGCCATCTGCTAATCCCTGACTTGCTCATGTGGGAGAAGCGTGTGGCTCTGGCTTTCTTTGGACAAATGGTGAGTGAGACCTAGCTGCCCCTCCTGAAGAAGGGCATGAACAGAGGGAATGAACACCCAGTAATCAGTACCAGCCTGAGGCATTACAGTTTCTTAAATGCTTTAACACAGGGATTCCCAGGTGGTTTGGTGGTTAAGACTCTCTACTCGCAGTGCAAGGGGCCTGGGTTTGATGCCTGGTCAGGGAACTAGATCCCACATGCAGCAATTCAGAGTTTGCATAACACACTAAAAAGATCCTGCATGTGCAACTGAGACCTGGAACAAATTAAAAAAAAATTTTTTTAAATGCTTTAACACATTTTGTCTCATTTAGCTTCACTATAATCAACGCCACTCTCAACCTCAGATGAGAGAACTGTGGCTCAGACAGGGGTCTGCTTGAGTTTATAACTAGGTGGGTGATTGGAACAGATGTCCATATCTTCTGATGCCATACTTCCTTTTCCAGGAATTTATCTCAAGGAAATAATCAGAGCTGCTGCTACTGCTAAGTCACTTCAGTTGAGTCTGACGCTGTGCGACCCCACAGATAGCAGCCCACCAGGGTCCTCTGTCCCTGGGATTCTCCAGGCAAGAATACTGGAGTGGGGTGCCATTTCCTTCTCTAATAATCAGAAGTGGGTCCCCAAATTTATGGTGTAGAACGGGCACCACAATGTTCATTTTAAGAAAAAAATTATTGGAAACAATGGCCAACCACAGGGAATTAGTTAATTCTGAATTAGCTCAGAAGGTGATTATGTAGCCATTCAAAATCAAATCACATTCAATTTCCCTTGAAAATATAAGGCAGTAGCTCAGCTCTCAACCTGGGGGTTGTCTGAATTCAGCTTGTCCCAGAAGATAGTCTCTGATGGTTCTACCAACAACATAGTAAAAAGAGAACAAAACAGGCCACCTGTTTCCATGTCTAATCCACCTTAACTGCCACTCTCTCTGGTCCTTTCCTTCTCACCTGAACAAGTAAGCACAAGCATGGGGCTCCGACCTCTGTCCAACTGATTTTTCTTAGGGAATTTCAGGTCTCTGCATTTGAGAGTATCTCCTAAGTCTTGAACCATAACTTTGGGGGAAAAAAAACTGAGGCGTGTTTTTCCACCAAGTACTATAGGGCACAGAAAGTCTCAAATACTCTTTCATTCAGCAAATGCTTACAAGTGCCAGTTCTGTGCCAGGCACACAGGAGGCCTTGGGAAGACAAAGATGAATGAGACAGCCTTGGCCCTCATGGTGACACAACTGAAGGCCCGCCGTCGTGAAAAATGACCGGACTTTGTTTTTGCCATGCACAGAAAAATGCCTGAACTTTGCCCCTCTCCACAGGCCCTCTTCTAACTGCCCTGGAACCTCACGTCCTCCTGAGCAGAGGCCCTGGAACCAGAAGACCTGTGGGGGGAGAGACCCAGCCCCGCCACTTACTGGCTGTGGAGCCCTGAGCTCCTACTTGAGTTTTCAGCTTCCTTGTGTGTAAAAATGGGTCCTCAAAGTGCACTTCATGCACAAGGCTCTTGGAGAATTCAGTGAAATACATGAAAATATTTACTCAACATCTAAAACCCTGGGCCCTCCTCCGTCATTCATTCTCTCTCTGCCCACTCTTCTCTGGCTTAGCAAATAAGATGTCAAGCCACCTTAGTGTTGTTAAGTTTATCTGCTGCTTTGCCCACAACACATGGTCATTTTTAACAGATGAAGGAGGGCATTCCTAGAAACAGGGCATGTGGACCTCACAGAAAAGCCTCACTGGCAACTGAGTGAAACTTCTTCTGGACAGGTTCAACCTATCTGTAATTTTAACATTTTATCATGCCAGTACCTCTCTACCCCAACAGGGAAAGTGTCACTTTGCTCTGGAAGCCCCCAAGTCACTAAAACCTTAGATTTCCTACCCCGCAAGGCCCACACAAACCCCTCACCTTGGGCAGGTCCGTGGCCCCACGGATCCGCTGAGCCACCTTCTCTCCATCGGGGTGGATCTTGGCCACGTGTTTCCACATCCTTTCCCAGGTGGGCTCGTCCACAGGCAGCCCACCCCGGTTAACAAAGAAGGGGACGCCTCCATCTCTTAGGTCCTCTTCCCCTTCTTCTTCTGGCTCATCATCTCTCTGGGCCGAGGCTCCTTCGCTGGTCTCCATACGCCGGACCCCAGAGGGGACAGCGGCGGTGGTAGGGGCAGCGCCGGTACTGCCGCCCCCGACAACCTTCTTCCCCCCTGGCATCCCCAAATCCTTGACGGGTGGGTGGGAGGACGTAGCAGCAGGCAGGGGTAAAGAAAAAAAAAAAAAAGGTGGCTCACAGGAGGCCTACACAACAGCTGCAGAGATAACACATGGCCAAACAGAGCGCAGAGCACCTTTAAGAAACCAGGGCGTGGCTCCGTATAATAAAACACTACTTGATGGGGGGAGAAAAAAAATCAATGCCTCAAAGTGAAGTCCTGGGAAGAGGGGATTGGTTGTCCCGGGTGAGCCTTAGAAGCCTGGTTCTTTTTGAAAAACGGGATGTAAAGAATACATCTCAACTTGGCAGCTTTCACCAAAGCACCCCCCCTTTTGAGAGCGAGAACAATACCGGACAGCAGTCTGGGCTGCCCGAGGAGAAAAGCCGGAGGGAAACTGAGGCCAGGCAGCTCAGATCTGCGGCCACCAAAGGGTCGAGGCACGAGTGCCCACGCCGACCGGGCGCACCAGGTCCCAGTTTTTTGAAGAGCAACAAATTCCTCTACAAAATACCGCACGCTCACATCTGCGCGCGCTCCGAGGTGGGGGGACCGAGACGACTTCAGGCCGGGAGTCGGCTCCGAGGTCGCGTCCTCCCGGATCGGAGGGCGGCGATGAGGCGCGATTTCTCGGACGCGACGAGTCTGGGAGCCGAGACTCGCAGCTGGCAGGGGCACGGGGTGGGGGCGCGCGCCGACGCGCACATTCCACGCCCGCCGCCAACTCCCCGCACAAAGTGGGCTTTGTCTCCTCGTACCCTCGTACCCTCGCCCCGGGCAGGAGCAGTGGAGCCCCCCGGGAAGGGCGCGGCGGGGAGGCGAAGCGGGGGGCGCCCAGGCCCCGCCGGTCCCCAGCCCGGCTCGTCTCAGCGGGCGGATGCCGGGCACCCGGCGCCGCGCTGCGCCAGCCGAGCCATCGCGGGGCGCCGGTCCCGCTCCCGGGCCCGGGGCTCAGCTGGGAACGCTCGGGCGGTGCGTAGGGTCACCGAGCGGCGGGCTGCGGCCACTGGGTCGCCGCCCTGGACCGGCTGCAGCATGGGCGGTGGCGCGGCCGCGACGGGCAAAGGATGCTCCGCGGCTGTTAGCTCTGCCTCCCGCGGCACCCCCCGCCTCCCCCGGCTAAGGGCTGGAGGCAGGACCGCGGGGCGGGGAGAGCAAGCCTGGAGGCTCGCGCAGCCACGGCCGCGGAGGAAGCCGGAGCCGAGGGGCAAAGCCTCGGAGAGGGGGGGCTGCGTTAGTCCCCCGAGAGCAGCCCTCCGCGCGCGCGCGCGCGCGGCCCCGCGCAGGTCTCGGCTCCGGCGAAGCTTAGGCCAACCGAGCGGCCGGCCGTGGGATCCCCGGCCGGCCTGCCGCCCACCCGGCTCGACTCTGGCCCGCGCCGCGCATGCGCTCCGTCCCCCCCTTAAAGGGCCAGCGCGTTCCCGCCGGGGCCTCCGCCTCCCGCAGCCATTCTTCACCCCCCAGTCATCACCCGGACGCCTGTGGGCGTGCGCTCCCCTCTTATCCCCCTCTGGGAGCCGCAAAGCCGGAGCAGAGCTCCTGGAGGGTGGGGCGTGGGATGTGTTCGCAGCGTGCCAAAGCGAGCCCAAACTCCACGGAGATTCCGGGCTCGGAAGGCTACCCAACAGGGTACTTCCTAGGGAGACTGCCTGGCTGGGGCGCTCAGGGTCTAGAAACTCGACTATGGCCTGGAAGTCCAGGGTTCTAGACCGGATTCAGTGGTCTGTTTTCCCGTGGGGACGTCCAACAGATCACTGCCCTCTGTGGACCTCGGTTTCCCCCATCTGTCAGCCGAGGTCTTCCCACTGGGTGAGCAGAGACCTCCCAGCGCGCGTGTTCCTTAGAGGAGGCTGTCAAAAGGTCAGGATCACGACCTCTGCAAGTGAAGGCTTAAAAGCCCATCCGCTTCTACCCCGTGACCTGCACCGGCGAGAGCGGGGTGCGCCGGCTTCTCCCCTTGTGGGCCTCCCTGGACTCGGCTCTGGGAACCCTGGTGCACACGACAGGGTTGGGGGCGGGCGGTGCTGCGCCCGGGTCTTAGGGCAGTGACCCATGGGAGGCGATGGCTAGGGAGGGTCAGCCGGCCCAGAAAAAAGGCGAAAGTACGGGTTACTGTTGTGTGCGGGGCGGGGTGGGAGGCGGCAGGACTGTGGAGACCCAAGACACCCTCCCTCCTCCTAACCCTTCCACCAAGTGATGGCACGAACCAGAAGCAAAATCAAGGAACTTGACTAAAATACTAAAATGAGACAGGTAGGCTGAGGGCACATGCTTTGAGACTCCTCCCCTTGCCCCTCCACCAGCAGTTAGTGTGAAAAAGTAAATGCAGCGTTCTGGAGCCCCCGTCCCCAGCAGGCAGATTCAGCTTCCTTAGGCTGTGATTGCTGCCTGTTGTTTCTCAACAGGCAGGGGCTGGGGCTGGGACAGAAAAGGCCTTGGAGAATCCCGAGGTACTCAGTGGTTTAACATCTGTTTCTTAGAGTTGCTCCTGGTGTCTGAATCCTGGGGCCCCTAGATCCAGGAGCAACCTCTTGCTGCCTCCAGTGTCAGAAACCGGGGGTGATCAGAAATGGGAAGGGTCAGTGGACTTCAAGAAAGCTAGTTAAAGGACTTGTCTGGTGGTCTAGTGGATAAGACCCTTCCCTTCCGATACAGGGGACATGGTTCAATCCCTGGTCAGGAAATTAAGATCCCACATGCCATGTGATGCTGCCAAAAAAATAAATAATAAAGGCTAGTTAAGAGGGGATGCTTTTAAGATCTTGAGGCAAGAAGTATTGAAGGTGGGAGAAGAAAGGAACAACAGAGGATGAGATGGTTGGATGGCATCACCGACTCAATGGACATGAGTTTGAGTAAACTCCGGGAGTTGGTGATGGACAGGGAGGCCTGGTGTGCTGCAGTCCATGGGGTCGCAAAGAGTCGGCCACGACTGAGTGACTGAACTGAACTGAACTGAGACAAGAAGACTCCAAGCTAGTAGATACCACCAGGGACCAATAATTGCAACCTATTCCTTGTTTAGGCAGGGAAACCTAGCTTCAGAGAATCGTTTCCTCAAGTTCACACAGCTAATAATTTGAACTGAATTCTTGCTTCTCCAGACACTTAGCTTTCATCAGGCATCTTGTCTCTTGTGCTAAGTGGTTGTGGTTGTTTTAAAGTAGATGTGCAAGTTCTTGACCACTTCTCTCAGAAGATGGAGTCTAATTCCCTTCTCATTAATGTGGGCTGGACATAGTGACAGGCTTTTCATGGATAGAAGGTGGTGGAAGTGATGGGATGACCCCTGAAGCCTAGATCATTAAAAGGAGACATTGCCTCTGTCTCTTTCCTTAAAGGAGGCTGTCTCCTACTCTCTGAGGACGCTCACCCTGGGAACCGAGCCACCATGTTGTGAGGAAGCACAGGCCGCACGGCGGAGGTGACATGAGGTGACTTGGCCAATATTTCAGCTCAGCTCAGCTTGGTTCTCAGGCAACAGCCAGCTCAACCACCAGACAGGTGGTGAACTGAGCCGATTCTGGCCCCAGCCTTTGAGTCTTCCAACCACGGTCCCAGATGTGGAGCAGAGACAAGCCAACCTCACTGTGCCCCGACTGAATTTCTCTCCCACAAAAACTGGGAGATAAGAAGTGATCGTTGGTGTTTTAAGCCAGTAAGTTTTGAGATACTTTATTATATTGAGATTTTATTATTTATTACATCGAGATTTATTATTGAGATATTTTATTATTATACAGCATTAAGTAACAAATACTGTGGGTTTCCTGAAGCGATGAATAGTAAAATAGATTGGGGGTATTTATTCAAACAGTAATACCTATTGAGCACCTTCTATGTGCCTGACTCTGTACTAGGGACTGGGGATACAGTGGTGAATAAGAGAGACATGGTCTTTGTCCTGGCAGGCCTGTGGTCTACCAGTGGAGGAGATGTTTAAGCACGATTCCAGCAGAGTGCTTTGCTAGATGCTTTAATACACGGTACAGGAGTGCTTACCCCAGACAACTTTCTGGTCAGATGGGTTGTTGGGGAGAAAAGAAATGAGTTGGCCACAGGCCAGAATGGTCTTGGCCAGAGACTTCTGTAGTGTATTCTTAGAAGTTGTGAGCGATGGGTGTCAGGCAAGGAGGGTGGGGCATGCAAGTAAGTTAGAAAATGGTGAAACTGGAAAAGGATGTATTTAACTCTTTCTCATTTTAGCTGAAAGCCCAGAAAGGACTAGTGTCTTGCCTGGTGTCATACAGTTTGTGAAATGGGCCCAGATAATGTGTCTTGCCTCAAATCCTCACATGGTTTCCCTACACCAATGCTCAGAGAGCAATACCACTAAACAACACTTGAGTAACTCATTATTTTGGTTCAAAGCTCTAGGAACATTGTCTGTCTTCACAAAAATGCTGGAAGAGGTTAGGACGAGTTAATTCCCATTTTACAGGTGAAGAAAGGATGCACAGCGAAGCTAGGCAACCTCAGTACTTATTAGTTCAGGAGCTGGCACATCAGTGACTTTGATGATGACAAGGATGATGGTGATAATGATGCCTAGCTCACATCGTGTATCACTGTTGTGATCATCACACTCTGGACTAATGTTCTGGAAACTAATACACAGATGCCTAGCTCACATCATATATCACTGTGGTGAAACTCTGGACTAATGTCCTGGAAACCGATACACAGTGTCTTATACCAACATCAACACTGATATTAATCTATTCCAACTCATTTTCTATTCTTGTGACACTGAAGCTAGAGTAAAATTCCTGGAGAGGAGAATCTGGTTGACATAGCTTGTGTCTTGGGCTCACTCCTTGACGGGAGGAGGCCAGGGCAGCTTCATTAGCTGAAAGACTACAGGTGGTGGTGGCAGAGGGGCTGCCTTAAATGAAAATGGGATCCTGTCAGTAAAAGAGGGACATGGAAGTGCATGGTTGTAGATGTGTTTATTAAGGATAGATACTCTACGTTTGCACTATCCAATATGGTAGCCAGAGTCATGTGACTATTTGAATTTAATTAACATTAGATAAAATTTAAAATTCAGTTCCTCAGTCACACTGACCACATTTCAAGGACTCAGTAGCCACATCCCATTTACAGTTACTGTCCTGAGCAGCACAGATTATAGAACATTTCCACCATTGCTGAAATTTCTATTAGACAGTACTGCTTTGGGATTATTAACTTGGAATCCAGCTCTTTCGGCTCTTCTTTTATTCCATACATTGTGAATATGGAAATAGCCAAAAAGGCGAGTCAGACTCTTCATTCATTTATTCAGCAAACGCATACTAAGTGTCTACTCTGAATCATACATTATTTTAGGCTCCAGGATGCCTGGGAGGGATCATGGAGATATTTGGTCCAGTGGATCTCACATGAGAATCATCTGGGGAGCTCTTTAGAGTAGTGATACCCTGCCCTTCCCTGGTGGCTCAGATGGTAAATAATCTGCATGCAATTCAGGAGAACCGGGTTTGACCCCTGGGTCATGAAGATCCCCTGGAGAAGGGAATGGCAACCCACTCCAGTATTCTTGCCTGGAGAATTTCATGGACAGTGGAACCTGGTGGGCTATGGTCCATGGGGTCGCAAAGACACGACTGAGACACACACACACACATATGCACGCACACCCCGCCCTGCCCAGCAGAGATTCTGGTGAAATTGGGATGGGGCATGCACACCCATAGGTTGGAACAGCTCCCTGACTGATGCTAATGTGTATGTGGGCTTTAGAACCACTGCAATCTGGTCTGACTAGTGAAGTGAGCTGCTTTAGAAAACCCGAGTCAGCGTGGGTCTGACCTCCATCCTGGGCTTCTTACAACAGAATCAGAGTTCTCCCTGCGTTTGGCATCTGTCTGAATTAAATGCACAGTTCTCAGAGAAGAATGAGTCTGCTCTTCTTTAGTCCAAAAGGAATCCAGTTCACTTCCGATAGAGTGCCAATAGAACTCTGGTTTTAAAATGCTTCTGTTTCAAGTTGTTTGAGTGTTTTTTGCCTGAAACTGTGTTACTCCGGAGAAGGCAATGGCACCCTACTCCAGTACTCTTGCCTGGAAAATCCCATGGACTGAGGAGCCTGGTAGGCTACAGTCCATGGGGTCGCTAAGAGTCGGACACGACTGAGCGACTTCACTTTCACTTTTCTCTTTCATGCACTGGAGAAGGAAATGGCAACCCACTCCAGTATCCTTGCCTGGAGAATCCCAGGGACGGCGGATACTGGTGGGCTGCCGTCTATGGGGTTGCACAGAGTCGGACACGACTGAAGCGACTTAGCAGCAGCAGCAGCAGTGTTACTCAGCCAAGTTGGTGAAAAACCTATAAAGATAGCACCCTTTCCTGAGCCTCTAGTATAGGTCTGTTCATTAATCCCCAGGACGTTTGGAAGGTAGGTTTTGCTAATATCAGTTTATAGATGAGCAAACAAAGATGCAAAAAGAGTGAAGACTATAACTCATCTGACTTGGTACAGCTGGGATTCCAATTCCGGAGTTGGTGCTCTTTCTCCTTTGCCACCCTGAGACTACCCCATAGTTGAGAGTGCAGGGCGACTGGCAGACAGTGGTGTACTGCTCTGGATCTGCGTGGAAAAGAAAGCTTTGTGCAGGTGAGATGCAGTCCTTTGTGTGTCAGGGGGAGCGCCAAAGCTGATGTGACCCAGACAGTGAGCTCAGAGAGGGTCCTGGGAGCCTGGAGGGAAGAAAATTCAAAGATAAGACAGGAGAGGGGATTTGGAATGGAGTTCTCCTTTTCGATGATGGTTGTGCCTGGATTCCTTTTATTAAGGGAATAAAAGGGATTTGGAGAAAGCAGCTAAGAGCAGTGTTGTTCCTGGAGCGGTTAGCACTTAGACACCTAGAAATTATGGTGTATGTTTGGTGTGGTGGTGGGTTTAGTTGCTAAGTCATGTCCTACTCTTGCGACCCCATGGACTTTTGCCTGGCAGCCTCCTCTGTCCATGGAATTCTCCAGGCAAGAATACTGGAGTGGGTTGCCATTTCCTTCTCCAGGAGATCTTCCCGATCCAGGAATCGAACCCAGGTCTCTTGCATTGCAGGCAGATTTTTTTCCCGATGGAGCTAAGAGAGAAGCCCGTGTTTGGTGCAACATGGGCTATTCTTGGCCTGGATCCCTGGGGGCTGGCAGAGTGTCTGGGTCACCATGTATCTTCGCAGTCTGAGTCCCTGTCTGATACTTCCTGGGCAGCCTGGCCTGGCCTCGGGGGTGCTGCGAAGGGGCAGGACTATTGTACTTATTCCAAAGAACTTTAACAGTGAGGGAGGGAGACCGTGCGCCCCTGCCATTCTCTGGGGGCCACCTAGTAAAGTAATAGAAGATCCAGACCATGGAGAGCAGCAAAGGCTAGACTTGGAACAGATCGAGGTTTGTGTGCATGGCATTCAGCAGGTCTATGTGGGAGGGAAGCCACGACTGCCCATAGAAAGAGCAAAGGATGTCACAGCCAGAAGGATCCTGCTCGTCCAGGTTTCATTTCAGAGTTGGGAAACTGAGGCTCAGAGAGGTGACGAGACTTGCTGAAAACTGCACAGCCTGTTTTGGCAGGGATCCCACTTGCATTCTGTCTCCCTCCTCGTCCAATATGCCTTCCCTGATGTCTTTTTTTTTTTTAATTATTTATTTTTGGCTGTGCTGGGTCTTTGTTGCTGTGCGGGCTTTTCTCTGTCTGTGGTGAGGGAGAGCTACTCTCTAGTTGCAGTACACGGGCTTCTCATTGCAGTGGCTTCTCCTGTTGTGGAGCGTGGGTTCTAGGGTGGGCTCAGTAGTTGTGTCATGTGGGCTCAGAAGCTGAGGCTCCTGGGCTCTTGAGCACAAGCTCAGTAGTTGTGGCACATGACTTAGTTCCCGGACCAGGAGTTGAACCTGTGTCTCCTGCATTGGCAGGTGGATTCTTTACTGCTGAGCCACCAGGGAAGCCCCCCTTGATGTCTTTGGTATCAGCGAAGAAGCCGGCAGTAGATCAGCCCTTGAGAGCTTTACAGTGCAAAGGGTTAGAGTTGGTCTTCTCACACTTGTTCCACGATGTGGCCGAGCTGGGTGTATCTGTGGGTAGACGTGGATGGGTGTGTGTTTAGGAAGGCTCTAGTCAATCTGGAGGACAGGGTGATGGCCCCTCCCACTTTCCAAGCAAATCATACTTATCCAAACTTGTATCCCTCCTTTGTTAGGAAATTGGTGTTTCCTTTGACTTTGTTCTCCATGTCCTGCGGCATGGAGTTGTTTGGCTACTGGCAGGTTATCGAGTTGGTCAGCTGGGTGGGAACGGCTGGATGGTGGTAGTTGCTCTCAAGCAGTAGCCAAGGCTCTGGTTATAACAGAATCAAAGGCCAAGCTCAACCTCCCTGCTCACTGGAAGGACCCAAGACTTGGTGACAACGAGAAGCAGATCCTGTTCTGAAATAGTGGTGCATCCTAAGGACTAAAGCAAAACCATTTACAGGTTGTCGGACAATAGGTCTATGAGGCAGGTTAGGCTTATTTCTTGAGCCTTGGCTTCCAGGCAAGATTTCGCTTTAGTTCAACCATTTCTGAGCACCTGCTATGTACATGGCATAGCCTAAGATTCTGTAGGTGATGTAAAGATATGTAAGACATTACTGTGGCCCTCTGGGTTGTGTCTAGGAAGATAAGACCCTATAACTTGCTGAGCCCTTATCACGTGCCAGATGCTCTCTGCAGAGTATTTTATACCATCTTTACCATGACTTTGCAAATTAGGATTCCAAATTCCATTGTCAGATAAGGAAATGTCCTCAGAGAAGCTAAATGACTGTTTCTGGGTCCTCGCCAGTGGGTGACTGAGAGCCAGTTTTCAGAGGCTGTGCCCTTTCTGCTATCCCAGGAGGCCACCAGCTAACCACAACACATGGCAGAGTCAGGCCAGTGCCCCGACACAGGTTCAAACGAGGTGTTTGAAGAGCCTTGAGGAGGGAGAGATTCGCTCTAATCCAAGCAGCAGTGCTTGGTTTTAGACATTGCTGGTGGTCGGGGCTGCACGGTTCTTTATTGTGATGAGCTGTCCTGTGCTTTGTGGGATGTTTACAACATCCAAGGCCTCTTCCCACTAGAAGCCAGAAACAAGTCCCCACTCATGACAGTCACTCCCATTGGGAACTGCTGGTTTTAGGTAAGCAGAGCCCTTCCAGCTGGGCCTAGGAGGATCTCGTTGATAAGACAAGGATTTTGGCAATAAATAAAGGAGGAAAAAAAAATCATTTGATTAGTGTGTTCCTGCTTGACAAAGAGCATCCACTCAGATTTTCCAGTTTGGCCTTCCCACTGGTCCTGTGACTCACTCTTGTCGCTTATAAAGCAAAGGACAGTCACATGAGTTGCCCCAGGACCTCAGTGCCAGCTGGGGGCTTCTCCTGGATGGAGCAGGTCCTCTATAGCCAGCTCCTTCCTGGCCTCAGTTAGTTCAGCCTGCACTTAATGCCCAGTTTTTAACCTATGGCCCCTACTCTCCTTCCAGGGGACTTTTAGGAAATTTATTTCATCATCAACCCTCCACCCCATACCCAGCCAACGCCACCACCGAGTGCAAACACCTGCACTTATTTGGGGAGTGGCTCTGTGTTAAGGGCTTTATAGTCATCACCAGCACCCCTTGAGGAAAGCGTTCTTATCATCGGCATTCTGAGGCCAGAAGAGGGGAAGCAATGTGTCCAAGTTCACACCTCTGCTAAGCGGCAGGACTTGGGCCGTGGTCTTGAGGAGTGGCTGGAATGCCCTTCCCACCCCATCCACTGTGCAGATGAAGAGGAGGCCGTGTTTCTGGCGGATCCTTCCCTCTGCCCTGTGAAAGGCAGATATCAGGCTTGTGTGGCATTCGCCTATCAGGGAGGGCTTCCTGTGAACAGGGCAGAGCGCCCAGTTGGGCTGCAAGACAAATGGGTGGCATATGTGCCCCAGATCAGCAGCGCACAATGGGCTTGTTATCTCGCATCTGCCAGCAATGAAATAACAGTCTATTATTATTGCAGGAGGCAGAGAATAAATAAGCACATTTGGGGCTGGGTTCTGAGATCATTTTTCCCTTCATGCTGATCCCTTCTCTTTGGGATCATGGCCCCTTTGGGACCATTAGATCCAAAACTTGAGGGTTTTAGTCCCACAAAGTCAGACCAGCTGGTGCCAGTAGGTCCAAAATTATTCCTCGCAAGGAATCTTGAATTTTATGTTATGTCCGGCTCCATCTCTTGGTGCTGCAGGGAGACGGGGAGTGAGTGATGGGGCAGCTGAGGCATCCCTGGAGATGAGAGATAAGGGTACCCTGGCCTGTTCTTACCTGTCGTAGGCAGAGCTATGTTTGAGACCACACAGACTGTCAAGTTCCAGGGTTTCATGGCCTCTTGCCTCTCTCTGCCTGAGATACCAGGGAGTGAAGATCCTAGGAGTGGGCCTTCCCTGGTGGTCCAAAGGTTAAAACTGTGCTGCCAATGCAGGGGTTCGATCCCTGGACAGGGAACTAAGATCTCATATGCTGCTCGTCCAAAAGATTAAAAGAGTGACCTGTAACTAATCAAGGGTGAGAGTTGGTTAATAAACCCCTGAGCCTCCTTGCTCCATAGTGGGATAATTTTAGGCACGTTTTATATAATCTCCGTGAGGGGCCCCCAGGACTGAGCCTCAGGTGCTCACAGTTTTACCCCTCTCATTAACAAACCATGACTTTTCTCCTTTCCTGTCACTTCCCCATTTGCTCGCCAGTGCCTCAAGGGATCACTTCCTTAATAAGCAACCTGATCGGACCTAAAGAGCATCTTGGTAGTGTTTGGTAGAAGTGCAAAAGCAGTGTCAGAGTGTGCACCAGAACCTGGGGACTCCTAATGGCATGAATGGCTGGGCCCCACCCCCAGAATTTCTGCTTTAGCAGGTCTGGATGAGATCTGAGAACCTGCATCATTAACAAGTTCCCAGGTGATGCTGTGGCTGGTCCAGAGCTTCACTTTGAGAATCACATGCTGAAGCATACTTTTCAAAAAGATAAAAACAGCTGTCATACATGTGTAAAATGAATATGTGTTAAAGATTTATTTGTTATATAATGAGAAAACTAGGAAGTTGTTAAAACCAGTTAGGGGGAAAATTTGAACAGACCTATATAATCAGTAATATTGAAATGAATTTGCCAAGGGATAGCAGCGAACTGGAATGGGGTTAGTTTTTCTAAAGACTAGTTTATCTATAAAAGAGAAATTAATTTTCACTTTCATGGCTAAGAAACGTTTGTATTACTCTCAGTTTTTCTACAACTAGACTTCTTTCCTTACAGGGTTGTAAACTAGCTAAGACCGTAGAAAGACAATCATAAGCTTCCACCTTTGTGGAATCAGACAACCTCTAGAGAGCCCCTCGATCATTTGGAGGGCTTGTAGAAACACAGCTTGCTGGTGCCATCCCCAGAGTTTCCGCCAGGGTCGAGGAGATTTGGAGCGCTGACTTGTTAAGCAGACTTCCAGCCAGTCTTCCTGTTCTTTGCCCCAGCTTCACATTCACTTTCAGAGATATCTGGCACCTGATGTTTGGGGCAAGCTATGTTCCTTCTTTCCCTAGCACTATTTAAGTATTTAACTTTCTCTACTAGCTAAGTCGTTAGCTAATTGGCCATTTACTTTCTGGCGTCCAGCTGTCATTTCCTCTCCTGTTGCTCTGTCATCGTGAGTTTATGATTCCCTCCTTTAAAAATCCACATCCCTTTGTTGCCATTTTTGTAGGGTTTCAGAAGCAAGCGGCGCCCACTGAATCCATCGTCTTGCCTCATGAGCCCCGTCACAGCACTCTGAGACGTGCTGTGGCCTGATTATCATTGTGCCTGTTTTAAAAGTGAGGAAACAGACACAGAATTTGCTTGACCGTGAATTGACTTTTTCAGACCCCATTCCATTCCAGGCTTTTTCCACAAGAAAGATAGTTCTAGCATGTTCTGGTGTTCCCAGGCCCTTTCACAGCATGTTTCTCATTGGCTCCCCGTTACAGTCCAGTGAAGCAAGCAAGGCAGATGTGAGAGTCTCCTTTTTATGATTGTGAAGACTGAGATCTGAAAGCAGAAGGGACTTGCCCAAGATCATACAGCTTAATGTGCTTTAAGCCTACTATTTCCAAGTTCAAGGTCAGGGCCCTTTCTCCTGATGACTCTCAGTTCAGTCGCTCAGTCGTGTCCAACTCTTTGCGACGCCATGGACTGCAGCACACCAGGCTTCTCTGTCCATCACCAACTCCTGGAGTTTACTCAAACTCATGTCCATCGAGTCAGTGATGCCATCCACCCATCTCATCCTCTGTCATCCCCTTCTCCTCCTTCCTTCAATCTTTCCCAGCATCAGGGTCTTTTCCAGTGAGTCAGTTCTTCTCATCAGGTGGCCAAAGTATTGGAGTTTCAGCTTCAGCATCAGTCCTTCCAATGAATATTCAGGACTGATCTCCTTTAGGATGGACTGGTTGGATCTCCTTGCTGTCCATGGGACTCTCAAAAGTCTTCTCCAACACCACAGTTCAAAAGCATCAATTCTTTGGCGCTCAGCCTGATGACTCTAGGGCAGCTTTAAAGACATCTTTAGATAATAAAACATCTGTGTGTGTGTTTGCTTGTGTGCATTAGTCGCTCAGTTGTGTCAGACTCTTTGCAACCCCATGGACTATAATCCACCAGGCTCCTCTATCCATGGGATTCTCCAGGCAAGAATACTGGAGCGTGTAGCCATTCCCTTCTCCAGGAGATCGTCCAGGAATCGAACCTGGCACTCCGCACTGCAGGCAAACTCTTTACCATCTGAGCCACCCAAGAAGCCCTAAAACATCCATTTACTCTACATATATTTACTGAGTGCCTGTTGTACACCTGAAGCCACACTGGGTGCTGGGCTTCTAAGGAAACGAGATGACCTGGAGTAGCAGATACCACTGGTGCTACCCACACCCATGTGTCCCATCTCAGAGGTCACCTGCAGACAACTCCTGCACGTGCTCACGGGCTCCTGCCTCTCTGCCTGAGATATCAGGGAGTGTAGATCCTAGGAGTGGCCCTCGACTTATCAGGGGTGGGAGGTGGTGGATAAGCCTCTGAGCTTCCTTGCTCCACGTGAGATACTTTTAGGCACATTTTATACAGTCTCTATGAAGGACCCCCAGGACTGAGCCTCAGTTGCCCACAGTTTTATTACACCCCCCCACCCCATTAACACACCACGGCTTCCACTTTTCCTGTCACTTCCCCATTTGCTCATGTATGCCTTCTGGTATCACTTCCTCAATAAGCGACCTGCTCTCAAATCCTTATCTTAGGGTCTGCTTTTGGGGGGGGACCCCAGGCTTCTAAAATCCTATTCCCTGCCCTTTTCCTCCCCTGCCCTGAGGACACAGTCACCTCTCCCCTAAATGGTGTAAGCTGCAGGAAGGAAGGGACAGTGATGTTCACTGCTGTATCTTGGGTGCTTAAAATACTGCTTGGTACATGGCGCATGCTCAAAAAAATATTTGTTGATTCCATGAACAATGAGTATCGTTACACTGATCGTAAGAGAGAGGAGTCCAAGAGACTGCCATGGAATGATGTGGGGGTAAAAAAGCAACAACGTCTGCCTCGTTTTTGTGTTTTAGAAGTACTGTTAATATCCTGAAGATTTCATTCTTGGCCATTGTCTGCCCCAGACCGGCAAAAAGAGGAAGGAGGTGGGAACCCGAGCTGTGGTCTGTAGCAGGCAGCACTTGCCAGGAGGGGGAGGGTGCCCGTGAGGCTGGGCTCAGAGAAGCGGCTGTGAGTCACTGGCTCAGACTCAGAGGCAGCTGAAAGTGAGACCATCAGCACCGCCAGGGACTGTTCCCAGGAAGAAGCCTGCTCTGACCTTAGTGTGTTCTGTGCCGGGGAATTCCTGTGACGGTGGGAGGGGGCAGAGAAGCTGAAGCAGAGCCTCAGTTCGCACCGAGGGCTGGTCTACACTAATTTTCAGCGCTAGTTTCAGGAGCTTGTAGATTGGATGACATCTTGTGTCAAGCGTCTCAAGTCCCTGAGTTTTGATCGAAGGATGTACTTTTTGAGTTCTTTTTCCTTCTGAGGCCATCTGGTGGCTATTGGGTAAAATTCAATCTCGAGAAGCCGGTTTTTTTCTCAGAGTTTATTCCAGGCCAGTAATTCTCATCTTGGCCTCTGATGTCACTTTGGTTTTTTTTTTTTGGCTGTTCTTGTTTCTATAGTCTCAGTATCTTGGTTAATCAATAGCTACTGGGAAAGATGCCTTACGGGTGTGTAGAAACCTGGCTTTCCAGAATGATGTGTTCTGTAGTGTTGGTGAGACAGAATATCTCAGATTTGCATAAAGTTTCATATTTTGCAAACTTTCCCCAGACATTATTTCCTTTAATTAGTATCTCTAATATTTGCCCTTTTCAATCGCCTAAAACATCACTTGTCACCTCTGTCACTTGACAAAACATACATAAGACCTGTTCACTAGAAGCAGCATATCACTGAAAGAAATCCAAGAAACCCTAAATAAATGGAGGGCTAGACCATGTTCATAGATTGGAAGGTATAATACATAAAGATGTCAGTTCTCTCCAAGTTCATCTTTAGATTCAGTGCAATCCCAGTCAAAATACTGGCAGGTTTTATTTTGTGGAAATGGACAGGCTGATTCTAAAAGTCATATGGAAATTCAAACAGCCAAGAAGAGTTAAGATAATCTTGAAGAAGAAAAAGAAAGCTGGAAGACGTATGCCAGCAAGATCAAGATGTATTAATATTATAAATCTGGAGTACTCAGGACAGTGTGGTATTCCCACTTCTACTCCATTTTGTTTTAAGGTTTCCTTGTTTGTATGATTCTGAAGCCTGGGTTGGAGAGTGCGGGAAGCATAGAAGTCCCAGTGTACATCTCTTCTTTCTTTCAGTTGTCTAAACCAGGCTAGAGTAAGCCTTACTGTAGAGTTTATGCTACACAAGAACCATTACCGGTGACTCAGGGCCGCTACTGGAGACTCAGGCAATCCATTTTTCCCCCTGGAGTAAAGCACCCCTTTGTTTAAAACTCTGTGATGATTTCCCATTGGAATAAGGACAGTCTCAGCTCCTTAACTGGACTTAAATAATCCTTCTGGCCGCTGCCTGCCTTTCCAGGCTGACTGTCTTCTACATTCACCAGCCCTTTTGGACGCCTTCAGTTCCTTAGCTACTCACAGACTCCAGTCCTGGGTTCTGGCATTAGTCAGTACATCCTTTGCCTGGTGCGTTCTTATTTCTCCTGATCCTCTGCCTGCCCTGTTTGGTCCACCCTTACTGGCCTCCCATGCTTAGGTTTAATCTTTCATTCCTTGGGGAGGGTGCATCCTTACCTCCTTAGATTGGGCACAGTCCCCTTGTCACATGCACAATGCACTCATTGCTTGTCCCTCTTTAAAGCACTCCGCACCCTTGTTCAGTGTCTCTCCTTCCAGCAACGTGAGAAAGGAACGTATCAGTCTTGTTCACCACCTTGTTCACATGTCTCCTGTTCTAGAACAGTGCCTGGCACAGAGGAGATGCTTAATCAATATTTGTCAAACACAGGAATAAATACATGGATGTGTAAATTTAAAAAACAAGTGAAACTGCCTGCAATGCAGGAGACATGGGTTTGATCCCTGTGTTGAAAAGATTCCCTGGAGACGGGAATGGCTGCCCACTCCAGTATTCTTGCCTGGAGAATCCCATGGACGGAGGAGGCTTGCGGGCTACAGTCCATGGGGTAACAAAGAATCAGACATTGACTGAGCGACTTAACACTTTCACTTCTTTCATAAATTAAAAATTCGTACTTGAAAGGCTGACTTTGTAAAATCAAACATCTGAAGTCTCGAGACACTTCACAGTTGGGCAAAGATCACCAGCTGATGATGCACTGGTGCCACGAGTGAAACTCTAGAAGTGCTGCTTAGCGCCTTTCCACAGTTACCGAAGCTGGCCCTCTTTGTCTAAATGCTTGTCAGACCCGGTCAGCTGGAACACAGCTAACCATCTCCACCCCTGGAGAAGTAAAGCCAATGTGGGCTCGCTGTCTCATCTTTGTGCGTGGAGGACAGAGTGTGGACCCATTCACTTTGGTAAGCAGGAGACAGACTTTGAGAATCAGAGGTTTGGTCTCGTGGTGAGTTATAGCAGGAAGCCATGTGATGGGCTAGACCAGGCCGTGTCCATCACTTAATGTCCCTGGAAGGCATTGCTTCTCGAGGCTGAATTTGCTGTTTTGTGTGTTGGCATTGCATAAAATAAGCCATGTGTTTATGTTTACCAATTTCTTTGTTCACATAGTTTTTCATTATGATGAAAGAATAAGTCTTCAGTATGAAAAATTTAGAAAACGCCGTCAGACAAAAAGAAGGAAATAAAAATCAAGTAATTCCATATTGAATAGCTCTGGGAAGCATAAAGCCTAGGGCCTGCAAATGTTTTAATTTCAATTTCTCTTAAAATAAGAAGAAAAAAATGAACATATAAAAATAAATCTAGCATGGATTCTATTCATCTTTATACCAGTGCCATCAAAAATATAATTTTCAGGGCTTCCCTGGTAGTCCAGTGCTAAAGAATCCGCCTGCCAGTGCAAGGGACACAGGTTCCATCCCTGGTCGGGGGGGATCCCACATGCTGAGTCTGAGACACCAAAGCTTCAAGTCTGCTCAAGAGTCCTTTGCCCCAAATGTGCCATAGACACAGTGGGGATCTGAAGGAACATGCAACAGAGACACTGGGGTCTCAGAGGGGCAACCAAGCCAGTGCCCACAACTCTTGAAGCCCACACTCTAGAGCCCATGAGTCGCAACTACTGAAGCCCTCACTCCCGAGACCTTGTGCTCTGCAACAAGAGAAGCCACCTCAATGAGAAGCCCATGCACCGCAACTAGAGAGTAGCCCTCACTCGCTGCAACTAGACAAAGCCCATGCATAGCCAAAAAGACCCAGCACAGCCAAAATAAATAAATAGCTAAATAACATAACATCCTCATTAAAAAATACATATAATTTTCAACATTTGTTTTTGGTGAAGGAAGACATCCATGAAAGCAAAATTTCCTAAGGCCCACAAATGTCATGATGTGATGCTGGTAGAAATAATCACTTTTAATATTTTGTTGTGTTACCTCCTAGTGCACCTGTATCCTATTCTTACAACACACATATTTACACAGATATATATTTATATTGTTTTTACAAAAATTTTTAAAAATATATTTGCTCAGATTTTTTATATATATATATATATATATATATATATTTAACAACAATTTGTTGTTGTTTAACATGCCTTTCCACATTATCAAATGTTCTTCTAAATTGTTTTTCTTAAGTTCAAATAAATTTTTTATTTTTTATTGCAGAAATAACACTTCCAATATCCTTCTTCATGCCTGCATAGTGTTCCAGTGAGTGGAACCTATTTTAGTTGTTTCCAGGATTTTGCTATCATAAATGACAGTAAGATAATCATTCTTACAGCAAAATCATTGGATTTATCCATGATTATTTCCTTGGAGCAAATTCCTACATGTATCATTTTGAAACTTCATACACTATATATATATATATATATATATATATATATATATATATATATATATATATAAACAATGGATAAATCTGAGTGCAACTTGGATCTTTTATGACAACTGTTGTAAGACACCCCAGGACTTTGTCTTCCCTTTGGTGACACTGCAGCAGCCTCTCCTTGCTTTAGGATGGACATGTGTGAGTGTGTGATCATGGGAGCCTGGGGAACCACTGTGTCCTGAGGTCCCATCTCAGTGTGTGATGGTAATTCAGCAACCATTAGTCAAATGAACCAGTGGATTGAATGTGTAGTTGGTATGAATGTCAGTTCACAAACTCAGATATTCAAGAACATTAAATTTCTTCTTGTTACGTCAACTTGGGTTTATCCCACGTGTTGAACTGGTGGGAAGTTAAATTTCAGTGATTATTGAGTCTCCCCCACAGCACCCATCTTTTCCAGGTTTTACGAAGATCTTGAAACCTTAAGCTCTAAAACCTCATCTGAAATACTCTGCTTGTCCTGAGTCCCACTGGCTACTCTGAGACCCCAGTGTCTCTGTTGCATGTTCCTTTCGATCCTCACTGTATCTATGCCACATTTGGGGCAAAGGACTCTTGAGGAGACTTAAAGCTTTGGTGTCTGGGGCTCAGCACCCCTAGGTGTACCAGTTAGACATCCGTCCCTTCAGGTCTTGCTGGAAAGAGATGCAAGGCTCCATATTGCAGACTGGAAGATTCTCCCTTGGTACTCTTACTATGAGGACATACCTCTTCACTACATTTTCTTAGTTCTTATCTCTCTCCTCTTCAATCCTTCCACCCCCCAAAAAGCAAAGGAAGCATTGATTTGAAGCTCTCTTGCTTTCTGTACTGCAAAATCCAGAAGGTAAGCAATTTCAAAGGGCCTGACTTCTGGCTCGAAATCAGAGGAAGGACAAATACAGTGGAGAGCAAGCCCAAGCTAGAATCTGCTGTAGATGGAATCATGAAATGTTGATGTTAACAGCAATATCTTAAAAAAACAGACTCCTTGTTGTAATTGCCTTTGGGACAGGCTCAGTAGTGCTCATCTCAGCACTGGAGAAGTGGGAACTCTGATGTCATTTAAGTAACTTCTGCATTTTGATAGTAAGTACAAATCCCACAGATGCGTACTTGAGCAAAAAAAGGTGTTTTTTCTTGTTCACATTTTTTGATCTCCCCTTACCCCCATTTTGGGATTGATATTCTCCTTTGCAAAGCAGATCAATGACCTGTATTCTTGCAGAGTTCCCTTGGCATTGAGTTATGTGGGAGTGAGACAGTGGGAAACTGTAAGATTTTGAGAGGAAGTTGGCTTTTCTGAAGGTTTTGTTTGGGGTGTGCCATAACTGCACCTGCATTTCTTGCAATTTCTTACAAACTTCCTTTTGAGAGTCAAAATGTTTCAACTGAAGTTGTTTTCAACCAGAGGGAAATGTTTGAGAGCTCAGCCTTTGTTAGCTCAAGAGCATTGTTTCATCCATGGTGATTGAAACAGTAATTTCCTTTGGGAAGACTTTGCCATTGAAACAAACTTTGATTTTAGAAGCAAATGTTTTGACTTTAAAGATGGCATCCAAGAATTACAGCTTCTTCTAATAGCTCCCCAGCGGTGTATTGTAGTGCTATTGTAGTAGGATTCTTGGGTTTGAACAAGGAAGCCTGCTTGACTAATGTTGAGAGGCGGTGTAGTTAAGTAGTAGGGAGCAGACCCCTTACAGTTGGCTGCCGGGGTTTGCAGTCCTCACTGTGCTGCTTCCAACCTGGAATCTTAGACACGTTATGTAATTGTTCTGAATCTCAGTTTTAGCATCTATAAAAGGGGGGTGATGATAGTATGTACTTCCCTAGATCGGTGTGATTCCTAAAGAATTAATGTAATAAAAAGCCTTTAGAGAAATCTAATAAGGGCCATAGCTTAGTATTGTATCCATATTAATTTCCTGGTTTTGATTGTACTGTGACTACATAGGGTACTATTATTGAAGCAAGCTGTGCAAAGGGTACACAAGAATTCTTTAGTATTTCTATGTGAATCTAAATCTATTTCAGAGTAAGAAGAAAGAGCACCTAGGGTGGGACTTCCCTGGTGGTCCAGGAGTTAAGACTTTGCCTTCCAATGCAGGGGTTATGGGTTCAATCCCTGGCTGGGGAACTAAGATCCCACTTGCCTGGAGGCCAAAAAAGCAAAATATAAAACAGAAGCAATATTGTAACAAATTCAATAATGACTTTAAAAAATGGTCCACGTCAAAATCTCTTTTCAAAAAAAGCACTTAGAGGCACTATATTTGATTGCGTGATTCTTTGAATAAAGTTTGTCTTTGACATGAGGCTGTAAGTTCTCTGAAGTTAGGGTCATGACTGCCCAACCCCCAGCACCTAGCCCAGTGCCTGGCCCATAGAAGGCCTTCAGTAAATATTTGAATGAATAAAGAAGTTGAGATGCTGAAGGCCCTGGCCAGTAAGTGCCTAAACAACCAAAGAGAGACAAACCACTTCCTGTATCTGGGAGTGGGAAGAAAGAGGCAAGAGAGCCACGCACTGATTTTTAGCAGAGCCTTCAGCATACACTAATGCACACACACATACACACTGCAAATTGGGAAAGTAGTTTGAGTCCATGGGGCAGGGGGATATTTCCCCCCTATCCTTCTTGAGTTCTTTGGGCTGGTTAAATAATTAAATTGACACAAAGCAGATGAGCAGGAGAAAAAAAAAGCAATTTAATTTGTACGTGTGGAGGTGTCATAGAAAGAGGGCCCCTGGAATGACCAAAGCAGACTGTGTTTATATCATTTTTCAACAAGGAAATAATTATTTTGTGAAGATTGAACAAGGGGCCTTGTGCTTGGGATAGCAGACCAATGAAGAAGTGACAAAATTTGTTTATACTGTTTTCTCAGCCTTGAATTCCCTAACTCTGGTGATAAGGAAACTTTCTATGCTCCTGGCATAGGGAGGATACTTTCCCGTGGGAGATTTAGTTCCTACTTTCAGGGGGGAAAGAGAGGGTGTTGTAGTGTTTAATTTTATATAATTTTTTTTCCCCCACTGGCTGTTTCCTAGGTAACTTTAATTCAAAATAATCACTGTATCATAGCTTGAGGCAGCCTGCTCTGAGTCCCAGCAAGTCCAATGCCAGAATTGATGGTACGCAGGGCAATGGCATACCATCAGGACCGCCAGGTGATTCCTACAGTCAAGTAATGCAGCGGAAGTTGCTCAGAGCTGCAGGTGACCACAGGAACGTGGGATGGACCAATATTATCCAAATCCTAGGTGGCTTGGTTTGGCAAATAAGTGTAGATTATTGTAGGGGAGGCATAACTTTATCTCTACCCTTTTAGGGTCTCTGCTGGCCCTGAGAATTAAACTGACATAAAACAGAAGCACAAGCTGGAATCAAGATTGCAGGGAGAAATATCAATAACCTCAGATATGCAAGTGACACCACCCTTATGGCAGAAAGCGAAGAACTAAAGAGCCTCTTGATGAAAGTGAAAGAGGAGAGTGAAAAAGTGGCTTAAAACTCAACATTCAGAAAACTAAGATTATGGCATCCGGTCCCATCACTTCAGGGCAGATAGATGGGGAAACAATGGAAACAGTGAGAGACTTTATTTTTGGGGGCTCCAAAATCACTGCAGATGGTGACTGCAGCCATGAAATTAAAAGACGCTTGCTCTGTGGAAGAAAAGCTATGACCAACCTAGACAGCATATTAAAAAGCAGAGACGTTACTTTGCTGACAAAGGTCCATCTAGTCAAAGCCATACTTTTTCCAGTGGTCATGTATGGATGTGAGAGTTGGACTATAAAGAAAGCTGAGCGCCGAAGAATTGATGCTTTTGAACTGTGGTGTTGGAGAAGACTCTTGAGAGTCCCTTGGACAGCAAGGAGATGCAACCAGTCCATCCTAAAGGAAATCAGTCCTGAATATTCATTGGAAGGACTGATGTTGAAGCTGAAACTCCAATACTTTGGCCACCTGATGGGAAGAACTGACTCATTGGAAAAGACCGTGATGCTGGGAAAGATTGAAGGTGGGAGGAGAAGGGGACAACAGAGGATGAGATGGTTGAATGGCATCACTGACTTGATGGACATGAGTTTGAGTAGGCTCTGGGAGTTGGTGATGGACAGGGAAGCATGGCGTGAGGCAGTTCATGGGGTCGCAAAGAGTCGGACATGACTGAGCAACTGAACTGAACTGACTAAAGACCGATTAATAGGAGAAAAGCATACGGATTTTTCAGAGGACAAAGAAGACCCCAAGAAACCAATAGGCCAAAGTGCTCATATACCAGGTTGAACAAAGAGTAGCGATTGTGGAAAAATTGCTAAAATATATAGTGAGACTAAAGGGAGATGAGAATAATCTTAACAAGGTCTGTTTGTACAGATTACTCTCTGCCTCGACTCCCCATCTCTGGTGGTTCTTTCCTCCTGTTATCGGGAGCATTACTGTGTCCAGTCATGGCTTGCGGCACAACAGGCCAATAAATCAAGAGACGAGTTGTTGGGGCAAGGAGTAGTGACTTTATTTGGAAAGCCAGCAAGACTGAGAAGACGGAGGACTACTGTCCCAAAGAACTTGTCTTACCTGAGTTAGAATTCAGGCTTCTTTTATACTGAAAAGTGGAGGGCAGAGGGAGGTGGCTGATTGTTGCAAACTTTTGGTGCCGGAATCCTTTGTTCTTGCAATGTCCATGTAGGTCTGGTCACAAAGTTCCTATAAACCTCCAATGAGACAGATGTTATTCTCTGTTCTGCAACTTTTTTTTTTTATGTCTATGTGAATGGAAAAGTGTTATACCTTTAAAGGTCAGAGCCTTGAGAATGGGCCATCCTGTGTATTTCAGGCTACAGACAACATTCTTTAACAAAAGGTGTAGAGCCAGCATGACTCAGCACAGACAACAGCCACACAGGTGAGAGCTAAAGGAGTAGATCTAGTGTGGAGGCAAGTTCACTCTTTTCTGTTACAGGAGGGGCCTTTCACAGGGGAGTATTAATTCCTGCCTTCAGGGAGGAAAGGAAAGGTCAGAATGACATTCTTGCATCTGCTATTCTTTAGCTAAAAATAGCCCTTATGTCAACGTGGCATTTAAAAAAAAATTTTTTTTTTGGCCATGCCACTCGGTCCATGGGATCTTAGTTCCCCTACCAGGGATTGAACCCATGCCCCCTGCAGTGGAAGTGCAGAGCCTGAACCACTGGACCAAGGAAGTCCCCAAGGTGGCGTGTTTAGAGATGACACATTCTGCCAACCTTCATCATCTTCTTCTGTATCCAAATGCTAAACGCAATCATAGTTATTTTAATGCTGTTCTGTTCTAAGGAGTGATGGAATGCTATTTTGCTAGAATATCCTGGGAAACAGGGAAAGAGGGTCAAGCTCAAGAATTACGCTGTGCCACTGGCAGCATCAAAGAGTCACACCAAGTGAGCGATAAGCCTACCAGGATATCACAGAGTTCAAACTGATAGCACTATTTATGATTTGAAAGTATGTTAGAAATTGAAAGCTCCTTTGATGTATTTGTGCCTCTAAGAAATACAAAGGGTTTTGGTGAGAATTAGGTTTCTATATTATAGAGTTAAATCAGACTTTTCAAACAATTCCTAGGCAAAACTTACAGAATCCAAAAGCATTTCCTAGATGTTATTCACAATGCCTGAATTATGTACTCTGTCTATACAAAGAGTTTTATTTAGAGTTATTTCCCATAATTCCAAATACTAACAATCTAGTGTTTTCCTTTGATATACATCCTACCACTGGGGAGGGTGAGATATGTAACAACTACTCTATAGTTCATAGAACTGGACAGAACCACTTCAGAACCTGTCTATGAAACCAAATACAATCCCTTGTCCCTGTCTTGTGAGTAAAAGGGCTCAGTCTCCCAGGCCTCCCTTGAGTCTCAAAAGGCTGGTTCAAGAGTTTATGACTAGGAAATGTGAAGATGTAGAAACTAAGACTAACTCTTGGGCTGGGAAACTGGTAACACTTTAGACTATAAATCTGTCACACAGCAGAATCACCAAATTCCCAGTTCCCTGGAAGATAAAGGCTTGACATACATTTCTAAGTTGTTTTTACAGTAAGCAGATTCCCCACCACGTGAAAACTGGTGACTACAAGCACATAGACCCTAGACCAGCTGAAACCAAAAGGTTGATGATACGTGAAACCACTTCAGTGCCAACCAAGCCAAGAAATGTTCATGACCTGCTTGAGAGCCTGCAACCCCTCCCTCACACTGCCTTTAACATACCTTCCCTGCAAGTCACTGGGAAGTTCAGGTCCTTGAGCATGAGCTGCCCCTTCTTCTTTGGAGCCCTGCAATAAA
The DNA here is from genome assembly GCA_024291935.2 of Okapia johnstoni. Taxonomy (NCBI): domain Eukaryota; kingdom Metazoa; phylum Chordata; class Mammalia; order Artiodactyla; family Giraffidae; genus Okapia; species Okapia johnstoni. The sequence goes on from CM044307.1 coordinate 13,698,780, forward strand.
TACTCTTGAACACTGGTTTACTTAGGGCTTCCCTGGTGGCTCAGATGGTAAAGAATCTGCCTGCAATGAGAGAGACCTGGGTTCGATCCCTCGGTTGGGAAGATCCCGTGGAGAAGGGAAAGACTACCCACTCCAGTATTCTGGCCTGGAGAATTTCATGGACTGTATAGTCCATAGGGTCACAAGTAGTTGGACACTACTGAGCGACTTTCACTTCCCTTCACTTCCACTTCCTTCACAATAGTCTTACTATTATATATATATATATATATATATATATATATATATATACACACACACACACACAATCAGTTGCATTTCTAAAAATCCTTAGTGGCATTATTATAAAATAATTATGTGTTTCTTGAAACACATGCAAAAGGTACAGAAAGGTGTAAAGAAAATAAAATCAATCATAATTGCACCATACAACAACAAGCACAGTTCACAGCTTCACATTTAACTTAGACTCAGAGATATTTTTCTGCACAAGAGTAGATTTACTAATGCACTGTTAATAACTTGTTTTTTTTTCACCTAGTTATTATTTAGAGAATTCCTGTCATTAAGTATAGATCAACATCATCATCTTTAATGATATTATGTATGGGCTGTAATTTCAACCCCTATTATTGAACATTTAGGGTATGGCCACATTTTCTCTATTATATGTTAAAGTTTAGTGAATATCTTTGCATACACTTTTAGGGGAAAGATTCCTAGGAGTGGAATTGTTGTGACTACAGTTTAAAACCTGATTATATCCTAAATTGTTAAAGGACATTGAACATATGGACATATGTCTAGTTTCCCCACCCTGACCATAACTTCTAGAATAGAAGGAACGGACTGAGGCTTGGATGCCTCGGTGTCCTGTACAAATCCTAGCACAGCCTGGGGGCTGGCAGTGCTTTTGGCTGCAAGTTATAGAAACCAGCATAAGAGTAGTTTAAATCAAAAAGCTGCTTAGTTATCTCACATAATTAAGAAGTCTGGGTGTAGATAGCTAGGGGTTGCTGTAGCAGCTCGGAAGAGTCACCCAGGGACCCAGGCTTCTTTCTCCCTCCATTTCAGCACCCTCCAAGGACACTATGTCCTTGGGTTTGCATCTGACGATGCAGGATGCCTGCCTCAGCACCAGGCATGCTATCTTCCCACACTCTTATCCAGAGAGGAAAATATTTCCCAAAAGCCACTCACGGAGAATTCCCCTTCTCCCTTTTGGCCCGGAACTGGGTCACAGGGTTTCTTCCAGCTGCCAAGGAGACTGGAGGGGTGAGTCTTTGGTGTTTTCAGCTCCTCCCGTGAGAGGAGGAAGTCAGGAAAAGGCTGTTGGGTGGGTCAGCAACAAACAGAGCCCAGTGCCAGGGCTCACATCTTCCCTGAGCTGGTATGTAGATCATCTCCTTTCTCCCCTCCTCTTAGTCTCTCATGAAGAACTAATATGTGTGGTGTCACAGTAGCTGTGGCACCCTCTGGGACAGAGTGCATGGGACTGACAAAGACTCTTGAGTCAGGCTCCTCTGAGCCCACTTCATGACTATGCCCTAACATCAGCCTGTCCTCGCTGGGCTTGCATCAGTCCAGTTGCAGTAGCAAGAATCCTGCCAAGTCGGTTTAAGAAGACTCCTCCACCCTTGAGAGCTGATCACCTTGGCTGCCTTGAGCAAGAATCCTGTTGATTTAGCAAGAATGCCCCACTCATGATGTCTCCTCTTAGTGATTCTCCGTCCACCGATATCCCATCCCTCTCCTGGCTCCTTGGCTATAAATCCTCACTTGTTCTTGTGTTGGGAGTTGGGCCTGATATCTCTACCCTACTGCAATAGTCCTGACACGTACTATGATGGTCCTAAATAAAACCTTCCTTCTTATTTCAACAAGCGTCAGAATAATTTTTTCTTTAACAGTTACATTACCCTGACTTCTTCCCACTTGAGCGTTTGGTGGGGCTTTTTCCTTGTTCTTGTGGGGGTCCTCCAGGTGAAACTCAGGCCCCATAAAGGCCTGGGGCTGCGGAAGGTGGCACCACGGACTGTCAGGGATTGAGAGAGACTTGGATCGCTTCCAGTTTTAAAGGCTCCCTGTGAATTAAAATACAAAGAGCAGAACCCTAACAACATTATAAAATTTGGTTTATTTTAAATGTTTGCCTTCAACAGATTAGTCCATTGAATACAAAGGAAACACTGGAGTGGAACTGGATGATCACTGAATTGGTGAACAATACTGACTCATGGAGCCCCGCATCTGGGGTGATCAGGATGAGGACCAGCTTCAGGTTGAAGGTGGAGCATCATCTCCTTAAAACGCAGGTCTGTGCTTCTCAGTATTTCATTTGGAGGTCTTCGAGAATCTAAATTTGAGTGACTACATGCGTGAGAGACCCGGGAAACAGCCCTCCGGAGCGCCGTGTGATCCCATAAAAGGGCTCGAGGCCTCAGGTGCCACAATTTCACAAGTTAATCCCTCGTTTCGTTTCCTCCTGTCTGATTTCTCCTTCCCCTCCAATCCCTGCGTCCCTCCTCTCCCAAACCCTCCATTCTCTTATGATCCTTTCTTCCCCTCCCCTTCCTTCCTTCCTTCCTTCCTCCTTTTGAAAGTTTGGTCCTCTTGGGCATTGGAAAGGATTGGAATCTGGGATCTGACTGCAGGCTGGCAAGGAAGAGGGGCGCGCGCACCTGTGGGGTCACACAGGGGTCGCATCCGCTCCTGCCTGGGAAGGCGGAAGTGAGGCGGTGTGTGCTTCCCTCCCTGGGAGGGGGGCGGGCAGACCTCCCCCAGTCCCCTCTGCTCCCAGTTCCTGGACGTGGTTGTTGTTGTTGAGTCGCTAAGTCTTGTCCAACTCTTTGCGACCCCACGGACTGCAGCATGCCAGGCTCCCCTGTCCTTCGCTGTCTCCTGGAGTTGGCTCAGATTCATGTCCATTGAGTCAGTGATGCTGTTCTAGCTGGATGTTGTAACACCCAGCAAACACTGACATGATAAAAGCATCAACAGCATCCACCATCCCAGCATCATTTCTCCAGGATTGCTCTTTGTCGAGGAGTTCCTTAACCACCTCCAGGCGGGAAGCATCTTTTTTTCCTATGACCAGAGTGTATTGGAGGGTGGGTGGCCTCTATTTCTGGAGTGGTCACTACCCCCAGTGCTGACCGGGAGTTTGATTAGTCTAGGCTGAGAGCAGAGACACTGTCCTCTTGACCCTGATTTGGGGCAAAATCCTGGAACTCCTTGGCTCTGAGTGTCTGTCCCTCTGTCTGTAGCACCAACTCCCAGTACCATTTTTAAAAAAAATCTCAGAGTCTTAATGGAGGCAAGACCCTAATAGTGCCAGGGCGTCTGGTCCTCATTATTGGTCCACCAGGTCACTCCTGAGCTGCCCATCAGTCTTGTCCACATGGCCCTGGGGAGGAGGGGAATTCTCTGCTTTGACTCCCAGAGACTCGGAGCCCCCTGGGGCCCTGTCCACACAGGCACTCCCTCCCGGGGCTCTGCTGTGGGCATCCCGGGGGGCTTTGCCCCAGATCAGGGCACAGACACCCCCTTGCTTTCTCCTCTGACACCAGCCCAGGCAAAGCCTTTCCTGGACTTTTCAATCATTGCCTACAGTCTTCTTTGTTCTTCCCAAGTGTTTAGACTTTGGGGTTTGGAAGTGGAAGTGCACACAGGCAGGTCTTAGCTTCTTCCCCTATCACTCCTTTCTTGAAAAGAAAAGAACACAGAGTTCAAGATTTGCCTAAAAGAGGAAGCGGGCTAAGGGAATAAATATCTCAAAAATGTGACCCCGCTTCTGAGCACTCGTCACACACGACAGTGCCCAGGCTGCAGGAGGTGGTTGTTGAAAAACAAATGAGTGAGAACGAATGAAAGCCGGGTGCCTGGCCTAGAGCTGCCGCCTTGAATGCACACCCCAGCCCCTGGCTGACCTGTTTCTGTGTGCCCCAGTGACCTCATCCATAAAGGAAGGATGGGATTAGATCATCTCCTGGATTCCTTCCAGCCCCCTAAACTCTAGATTTGGTGTCCACACAGGAAAAAAAAAATGCCATCATCCCCCTGAGCTTGACCAGGGCAGAAAGTTTCCTGAGTAATTCAGGTTCATGCACACAATTGCCTCCAAATATTTTTCCCTTCTCTCAAATGCCATCTCCTCAAAATCATCAAAACAAGCTGTTGAGAGGACAACATTGTAAGTTTGTTGCTTACAGTGATGGGGAGAACCACACCCAGAACAGGAGGACCAAGCTGTGGGATTTACTGAGACTTTGAAGACTGGCTTTAGGTGACTCTTTCAATGTGGAGGGCCCATGTTTCATGAGGATTGCTAAGAACTGTGATTTAATATTTGTGCCAACTAAAAATGATGCACAACGTGAGAGTTGCAGGTTAAGTTTTATTTGGAGCGATTTCTCAGAGCTGTCAATATGGTAATTTTCAAACCAAGCTAAAAACCAGGATTCTCATACAAATATAAATGAATATATGTTAATAGTAATAAATATAAATGGCTATATGCATATATGTCTTTAGCTCATTATTAATGAGAGCTGGTGACATGTCACGACCGGTTCAAATGAGAAGTCAAACACAAATATGTGTGGAGTAAAGGAATGTTGAAATATGTTTACAAATAGATGGAAATTGGCTTTTTCCTCTGGGGAGGTGAGAGGGAAGTCAATTGAACCTCCATAGGGCAGATTTTATTTGTATGTCCATAAACAAGTTATTTGCATTGCTATCACTTATCTCCAATTTACAGAGTTGTAAAATAGCTCAGAGGCCATGAAAGAGTCCCCATAGCATCACAGTCAGGTAACCTGGAAGAGTATGCTCTAAATGATACATAGTTTTCCACTGAAGCATGTTTTTTTTTTTTTCCCTAAACAATATTTATAAAGCACTTAATATTTGCAAGAAGTGATTGAATACGTTGGAACGGATAGTCTACTTGGGGATTTAAGGCACAAAAACCTGAGCTATTTCTTTTCATCGTTCTGATCTGTGACATGTTGACTATAGTTCCTCCAAGTGACACACAATATTTACAAATTGGGCTCCATCATAAAGTTTTCCCCTGGGGAAAAACAAAAGGTTCCACTGTTCTAAAAAAAAAAGTTTGAAAACAGAGACCCTTGTCCAGTGACTGCACTTTTATCGAAGAGAAAGTTAAGGTTCGGAGAGCGGAAGTGACCTGCTTTAGGGCACAGAACTTGTTAACAGACCTTCGGTTGGAAGATGGGGTTTGAGGATCAAGAAGTGTTCCTTTGGGCATTAGTCGGTGACACAAAGAACTCTCCTGGAAGGAAGGACTTAGGAAGCAGGCTGTGACAGATGGTTTTCATCTCCTGTGCTCTGGGAAATCTGCAACCATCCATCTAATTGGATGTTGGGAGCTGCAAGCAAACTTGCAACCTATATTATATCATTGTTTCGAATCCCTAATTATACCTTAGAATTTGGCTTAAGTGCAGCTTAGAGGATGTTCAATAACAGTGTCGACAGGGACACTCAGCATTTGTAAAATTCTTTACAGTAATCTAAGTCCCAACATTGTTCTGGTGCATGAAGGAAGCATGTTTGCTCCCAGCTGAAAGATGACTTAAGTTCAGAGGATGGAGACTGGCTGACTCTAAGTTGTTTTTCTAGTGTCCCGGGTTTGAATTCAGAGCTTTACAATCCTTGCTTTCATCAGCCCAAGGAAGCTCCTTGCTGAATTACATCCAGGGCTTAATTCGCCAAAGTTGGAGTGATCTGCCCTTGGCATTTCCTAACCAATCTCAGTTTCCTTTCTCTTGGCCATCGTGTTGTCAAAAAACCTCATATTCTTGTTTGCACGACCAGTTTATAGAGGAGCTTTGTCTCCACAGACAGACCGTGGTTCCATCTGGCCCTGCCACCGAGAGCCTTGTGATTCCAGATGGAAAAATCCCCATCCATCGCCCAGTTTCCAAAGTGCCCCCCCGATTGTTTTATCTACAGCCAGCAGTACGGAGCCTCCACAAACAGTCTCTGCAGGGGTGGAAAGAGCCACTAACGAGGAAGACAGCTCTCTTCCATCCTCAAACCCTGCGAATGGAAAAATTCGCACAGCTGGCTGCATTGGTTGACACAAAGTGCTTTAGGACAAAGAAGCTGGGGAGGGGTTGCCTTTATCAAAGTTGTTAGGAAAAGGTCTACTGGTAAGAATAGCAGTAATGCCAAGGAAAATTATAACTTTTCATCGTGACTGTAGCTATTCAACCATGTGAACTCTTTTTTTTTTTTCTCTTCAAAAGATATCTTTAAGGAACACTAAGCGTTAGCTGGAATCTTTTGCTAGTGACCAGTTTTCTCCATGTATGTGTGTCTGGGAGAATAAAAAAAGAAATGACCTGGTTTTCTTTTGACATTCTTCTCTCTCATCCACCAACCAAGAAAGAAAGAGAGAGAGAGGAGAAGGGCAGAGGAGAAGCGATCTGAATTTGAAGACTAAAATTCCAGCCACTCAGAGAATGTCTAGGTTGTCCCCTTCTCCTTTCCTTCCTTCTCTGTCTCACCACCTCCCCTGCAGGCTTCTGGGACCTCACTCTCACCACTTATTTCCTCCTCTCTCTGCTGCAAGGGAGTCCAGATCTTTGGTAATCTGTTGATCACGTTGCAGTTTATCTGAGCCCTGTGATTCCAGAAAGCTGGAGATCTAGGACAGTAGAGAAATTGCCAAGGATAACCCTGCCTTCACAGATTCAGCTTATTCCCATCCCACCCTTCAGATGAGACCCACATGACTCCACATGAGATCCATCCCACCCTTCAGATGAGACCTGTCGTCCACTATCCTCCCCATTCTCTCGCTTTTATAAAACCCCAGGCCCTTCTGCCTTTTCTCTGTGATGTCCTTCTGCCATAATGAATGACCTCCCTCTTGTAAGAGCCTGGATAAGATCATCTCCTTCATTCAGTTCAGTTCAGTTCAGTTCAGTTCAGTCGCTCAGTTGTGTCCGACTCTTTGCGACCCCGTGAACCGCAGCACGCCAGGCCTCCCTGTCCATCACCAGCTCCCTGAGTCCACCCAAACCCATGTCCATCGAGTCGGTGACGCCATCCAGCCATCTCATCCTCTGTCATCCCCTTCTCCTCCTGCCCCCAATCTTTCCCAGCATCAGGGTCTTTTCCAGTGAGTCAACTCTTCTCATGAAGTGGCCAAAGTATTGGAGTTTCAGCTTCAACATCAGTCCTACTAGTGAACACCCAGGACTGATCTCCTTTAGGATGGACTGGCTGGATCTCCTCGTAGTTCTCCTTCATTATCCGGTGCATTTCTTTCAGACTGTGCTGCCCATCCTGGGAGTCTAAAATAGAACCATAAGCACATTTGGAGTTAAGAAGGGGAATGACCCTAGTTGGTCTTGGGAAAGGCATGAACATCACCCAGTTAATGGACTGGAGGTAAGGGTTCCTTGAAGCATGCATACTCCTTCTGGCCGTGTTTTTCGCTTCAGCATCTCAGAAGCAGTTGCCTTAAGAGGGAGTTTATAAATATGCCTATGAAGCAAAGCAAATTCACACTGTGAAGTGGAGCAGTACAGGAGAGGAGGGGTCCTGGAGACCCTGCAGGTGTGGGGCAGGTGCAGTTTTGTTCCCTTTACAAAGATCGGGGGTTGCTCGATGACCCACTGACCGCCGGACTCTTTCCCATTCAGTACTGGTTCTCTTAAGTGTTGCTACTGCCAGGGGGGTTGGGTGTTTGTACAGGTTTGCCATTTGTCAGAGATTGTTCCCAGAGGCCTATGAGACAGAGACTTTTATTGGGGTCTGCTGGAGGAAGTTGGCTTTTTAAAATCAGGAACCTTTTTGGCTTGTTAAATAGAAAAAGGCAATGACATCTTTGGCCCTAGTATGAGAAAGACTTGGGAAAGCTAGGTCTTAAAATGCACACTTCCTGCTAATATCTGGTATTTTAATCAAAGAAAAATAGTGCCCATAGTCTCAGTATCCAAACATAATATAGTAGGTGTTTAGTGTTTTCATTTTATATATTAGATTTCAATCTCACATTTTTACAGTTAATGGCAGAAACAATTTATGTCTTTACACTCTCAACATTATGTCATATAATAATTTTATTATTATGTAATACTATATGATATAATTCCATTGGATTAATGCAGCATAATTTATCATTATTAAACCTTTCTCCTGATATTAGACATTCAGCTTGTCTTTTTTTTTCTTTCCTAATGTTGATAATACTGAAATTAACATTGTTGTATATATAACTTTCTGCTTTTGAAGAATGAAAGATAAATAACAGAGCTGATAAAAGGATTAATTAAGCTCCTGTAATAGTGGTTCTCAAAACTTTTGGTCTCAGGACCCTTTTATGTTCTTAAAAGCAATTGAGAACCCCCAAAACTTTTGTTTATATATTTGACATTTGCTATACTATATTATTAAGTACAACAGAGAAAAATCTAAATACTTATTAATATATTTAATAACAATAAAATTCCATTGCATGTTAACATAAATTATATATTTTTATGAACTGTAACTAATACTTTTTCAAAGTAAAGAAATTTATGAAAATGGCATTGTTTTTTCAAATCTCTTTAATATTTAGTTTATACATTCTCATGTCCGCTTATGCATTGAATCTCTTGTGATATATTGTTTTGATGGAAGTATAGAAAGAAAACCACCTTCCCACAGATATGGGATTGGAAAAGGGAAGGGGAATCCTTAGGAGTCCCTGGACCATACTTTGAGAAACGTTGTCCTACCATAATTGTAGCATTCTGCTAGATATTTCTCTGATATATTTGCACTCAGAGATTAGCTGATAGTGTAATTCAATATTGCATTTTTTTGAAATTGAGGTTCTGAGGAGCAAGTCCCATGGCTAATGTCACCCAGCTGGTTGCAGTCACTTTAATTTACTCCAGTGGACTTGGATGCCTCATCAGTTGTTGCAGAATGCTTGTGGGTGCAGAGAGCTGCATAAAGGATCTCAGACCTCAAGTTGCTCAGCAGCCAAGGGCTTGCCAAGCTCACAAATAAACAAGACCAAACCTAGGCAAACATCCCACTCCATCTGTGGAAGAGTTATTCTCTAGCTCTCCCTCTCTCTCTATCAGTACTACATACACACAAAAAAGCGCACACATCATTACACAGCTCTACAAATTTTTCAGAAACTGAGGACATCCATATCGTTGTCTCTTTTTAAGTCAATCTTTGGATGACTTCTGTCAGGAGGCAGGGTGGAATAATACAAAATTAAGTTGGCCTGGGAGAATTTGTAAACCTGAGGTCTACTGATCTCTTGGGCTCTCTCTTTCTTTTTTATGTAAATAATAAGCTTTGGCCAAAAATATCTCATCGAATTTTTGTCCCCCCTTAACCTTCTATGCGTCAGCATGGGGATATTTCGGAGGACCGGTTTGGGGAGGCCTGCTTGGGATCACTTCTCTACTTCAGATTGGACCAGCTGGGGGAATAAAGCAGGAAGCCTTCCATCTAGTGGTGAAAATGTATATTGCGCTTTTGCTCAACTTCAGGGCTGAGCTTTCAGAACCAGAGTTCTTTTCTTCTCACCCCACCTTCCTTAATTACATGAGTTTTAATTGTGCCACAGTCACAATACTTAATTGTCTTAGCTACAATATAATGAGTGAAAGGAATACACTTGTGATTTGGCTGACCACATGAGAAGGGGTGCCTGTTGTGTTCATAGTTCATCGTTCCGAAACACTGCCTGCAGGCTCTGCCGTGCCTTCAATACTCACTTTGGGCAGACCAGCAGGAAGGCTGAAATTATGTGTCCAAGAGATTCTATCTCTGCCTTAAGACTTCAGCCTCCAAGGAGGGGCATCAGCTGGAGTTCTTTCCTAGAGCATATCTTTAAAAGGGGGATTGTTGGGACTCTCCCGTATTTTAATTGATACTGGTGTTTAGCCATGAGATGGACTATTATAAAGAACAAAACTCTGGGCAGAGGCAGGGAAGAAGTCTGAGTTGGGTAGCATCCCTGAAGGCTGGGTTTCAGTGGAAGAAGAAGCCGGGTGCTGGAGGTGATTAAGAATTATACCTCCTTCACTTGGCCCCACTCAGAGCCTTGTTGTGGTGAATCAGGCAGGGATGAAATCTCAACAGATAACCCATTTCTGGCTGGTAAAGAAACTTCATGGCATGACCAAGGTCTGGCAGGGGAAACAACAGTTGTGACGCCCAGCCTTGAGACTACAAAGAAACCAGCCTACAGTACCATCAAGTGCCTGGCCAAACCGAATTTCAAAAATAAGAATAAAAGATGTTTTTATGTCTACCTACCTCTTAGGGGGACAAAAGAGGAGTTTGGTGGGTTAGGAAAGGCTGATCCCTACTAGTTGACTCATTTTAAATAATTATTGGACATTTCCTGGGAAGCCAGACTCTGTATTGGGTGCTGGAGTTAAGAGTGGCAGAAATGCCCAGTTCCTATCCTGGTAGAATTTATAGCCTAGAGATGAAAAGTGAATGAATAATTATATAGTATACGCCTGGGGAGTCGTTGACTGGTGATACGTGTGAGTTAGGGAGAGAGAGTGTGTGTGTGTGTGTGTGTGTGTGTGTGTGTGTGTGAGGCAGTAATGAAAGCAGGTGCAAGATGGTGAGACAGGAAGGGGCAGGGTGCATTCGGGGAACTGAAAGACAGTGGGTTCTTGAGAGAATGGGGAAGTGGAGGAGATGAAGCTGGAGAGTGGGGGTGGGAGGACACCTCATGGGTTTGTACCACCTTTATCCCCAGAAGACTGGGATAAAGAAGAGGGGCATGGTCAGAGTCGCATTTTTTTTAAATGCATTTATTTTGCTGAGCTGGATCTTAGTTGCGGCATCTGGGATCTTTCTTATGGTGTGTGGGATCTTTTTAATTGTGCCATGTGAGATCTAGTTCCCTGACCAGGGATCGAACCTAGGCCCCCTGCACTGGGTACACAGAGCCTTAGCCAGTGGACCACCAAGGAAGTCCCAGATTTGTATTTTTGAAAGCTCACACTGACTTCCCTGTGCTGGACAGACGGCATGAGCGCATAGGAGGGGTGGGAGAAGAGAAGCCAGTTGGGAGGCCCCTGTAATAGCTCAGGAGCGAGGTGATGGGGGTCTGAGCTAGGGACGTAGAAGAGGAAGGAGTGAAGAGAGGCCTGGGATTGCCAGGCCTCCCCAGGGGCCACAGCTCCAGGCTGTTGTAGGCTCCTGGAGTGAAGGGTTGTGATGGTTAGTGTTACCGAGTCCAAGCTCATACTTCTCACTGCATGACAGGCCAATAAATTGAGAGATGAGTTGTGGGGGCAAGGAATGGTGAATTTATTTGGAAAGCTAGCAGACTGAGAAGATGGCAGACTAGGGTCCCAAAGAATAATCTTACCTGAGTTAAGAATTCAGTCTTCTTTTATGCTAAAAGGGGAGGGAGTATGGTTGGTTGCTGCACACTTCTTGGTGCTGAAAAATTTTGTTCTTACAGCTCTCCACATAGGTCTGGTCACAGTGTTTTATAAACCTCCAAGACAAATATTATTCTCTGTTCTGTCACTTATCTCTATGTACATGGAAAAGTGTTATCCTTTTGAAGTTCAGAGAATGTGCTATCCTGTGTATTTCAGGTTATAGGCAACATTCTTAACTTGAATCAAGAGTAGTAGAATACAAAGGTTAAAGCAAAAGAAACAGATGCAATATAGAGTCAGATTTGTATTGTATCCCCTATTGTATCAGGACCTTGGTAACCTCCTGGGTAGGGATAGACTACCCACTCCAGTATTCTTGGGCTTCCCTTGTGGCTCAGCTGGTAAAGAATCCGCCTGCAATGCGAGAGACCTGGGTTTGATCCCTGGGTTGGGAAGATGCCTTGGAGAAGGGAAAGGCTACCCACTCCAGTATTCTGGCCTGGAGAATTCCATGGACTGTATAGTCCATGGGGTTGCAAAGAGTTGGACACGACTGAGCGGCTTTCACTTTCAGTACATTGTATCAGGACATTGGTAACCTCCTGGGTTGGCGGCTATAGGACACAGGCTCATTTTGATTCTGAGAGAGTGAGTCGTCCATGCAATATCAATAACAGGACAAGGTTGTCATATCATTGTTAATGAGGAATAATTTTAGAGATTTTCACTAATGAAATAAGAAAAGAAATGAGATAGTCCATATGAATGTTATTAAATTATCTTTCTGTCAGGCTGGATTGCAAATCTAGTCTCGTAACAAATGATTAAAATTAATAACTATTTCTAAAGACTATTATTTAATTTATTTATTATTAATTTGTCTGCACTAGGTCTTAATTGTAGCATGTGGGATCTTCCATCTTTAATGCAGCATGTGGGATCATTTGTGACAGCATGTGAACTCTTAGTTGTGGCATGTAGCATCCAGTTCCCTGACCAGGGATCGAACCCAGGCCCCCTGTACTGGGAGCATGAAGTCTCAGCCACTGGACCACCAGGAAAGTCCCCTAAAATTAATAACTATTGAAATTACTGATAGAATTTTGAAAGGCAGTGGTGTACAAGATAAAGATACAAAAATCAATAGCTTTTCTCTTTGTTAACAATGGAGAGATTTACTTCATACTCTTAGATGAAACAACTTATAAAATATAACTTCTTCTAAAATTAATATGTAAGTTCAATGCCCTTCTAATCAGCATCCAAATATATGTATGTGTGCATAAGTGTGTGTGCTTAAATCAGGCTTAAGTGATTTTAAAGGCTTACCTTGTTGATTTGATTGTTTAGATTTCTATGTCTTTGCTTAATTTTTCCCCATTTGATCTCATACCAAGAATGGTGTGTTAAATTTTCCCTATAGTGTATTTCTTTCTATTTTTCATTGCTTTTCTGCTTTACATAGGAGGAACATTCACTATCCCCACCCAAGAATAACCATTATCTTTGTTCTGACACAATGCATGTGTGCGTGTGAAGTCGCTTCAGTCGTCCGACTCTTTGCAACCCCATGGACTGTAGCCCGCCAGGCTCCTCTGTCAGTGGGGATTCTCCAGGCAAGAGTACTGAAGTCGGTTGCCATGCCCTCCTCCAGAGGATCTTCCCAACCCAGGGATCGAACCTGCATCTCTTACGTCTCCTGCTTAGCAGGCAGGTTCTTTACCACTATTGCCACCTGGGAAGCCCCAATAAGGACAATCACTTATAAATTACTGTTGTGTCATATATGTACTGACAGTATTTGTGTTGTAACTGTTCATATTTTAAATTAGTATTATCCTTGAGCACAATTTAACAATATTTAGCACATGCTCTAAGACTGCTAACAGACTGTGATCTGTATTTTATCTTTTTGTAAAATTGTGTGACTTTAGAGGAACAAACATACAAAAGCCACAGTACAATTTAATAGCTGTCTCTCTTACCAACACTGAGTCTCTCAGTCCTGGGGGTGGGGGTAGGGGTGGGGCATTCTTCCAGTTTCTGTTGTAGTTGAGTTTGTTCATTTTGGAGCTCCAGGACAGGCATGCTGTCAGAGGATTCTGATGCTTCTTTCCTCTGAATGAAGGACAGCTCTGGAATCTGAGGGTCTGGGCAGAGGAAGCCAGAACCCTCTCTGGGCTATTCCAGTTCATATCATTCTAAGATCTCCTGATCTTGATACACTAAGTTGATCTCAACTGATTTGAGAGTGCTGCACCATGTGAGGAAGGCACAGTACTGTCCCATTCAGAGGCCAAGAGTCTTGTCATAAACTGTTCAGGGTCACATACTCACAAATGGCAGAGCCCGGTCTAGAACCCTAGTCACCAGGATTAAAGGCCAGGGTGCCTTCCCTGCATCATCCTGGGAGGCCCGTGGGTGCATCTTGTGGGTGTGACATAACCTCTTCCTGGGAGGTCACTGGGTCAGAGTGCATAGGGCAGAGGTCAAGTCTCTGCAGAAGCAAGCAGTGTACAAAGGGCCCCCATTACCGCACTGCAGACCTCGTAGGGGCACCTGCTCCCTGCACCCCAGTTCTGTACTCAGGGTCAGGCTCAGGGGCTACAGCACCAACAGCGCTGCTCTGCAGCCTGGAGTTCACAGCAGGGAGGGCATCTGGCTTCATTTCAAGCTCGTTCACATGCTTAGTTAGGCTAGTGATATTTTGCACATATTGAACAATTATTTTCTCATCACTTTCCAGCTGTTAGAGAAACGTGCATCAGACCCATTGTTTAACTAAGGTGACTGAGTCAGCGGAGCCCAATTGCCTGGGGGCTACGGACCTCACAGATTCATGTGCTTAGTCGCTCAGTCGTGTCTGACTCTTTGTGACCCCATGGACTGTAGTCTGCCAGGCTCCTCTGTCCATGGGGTTTCCCAGGCAACAATACTGGAGTGGGTTGCCATTTCCTTCTCCAGCAGATCTTCCTGACCCAGAGATCAAACTAGTGTCTCTGGTGTCTCCTGCATTGCAGGCCGATTCTTCACCCGCTGAGCCATCAGGGAAGCCCTGATGGATTCATACACTGTCATTTTTGACATCCTTCTCCCCTCTTCCATCCTTCAAAGTTCAGCTGAAGCCCCACTTTTGCCATAATTTCTTCCCTGTCCATTCTGGCCTCACAAATTCTTCCCTTCTCTGAAGAACTCATAATCCCCATTTTGTAAAGGTTATGCTTCAGAAACTGTCTTCTTTCATATTACATTTTATTTCATGAAGGTCAAGACTTGGGCTAGTATACTGGATGCACCACTGTTTATCTTAACAAGTCACTTAATCTCTCCCCATCATAAACTGCCACATTTTAGGGCTTTTATGAGAACTGCAGGAACTAGTATCTGTAAGGGCCCAACATGTTGTATGATTGTTATTATTTATCTAACAAACATTTGTCAAGTCCTTACTATGTGAAGATATTGTGCTTTCCTAATTAAAAAAACTAAGGTGCTAGGGTTGCATTAAGGACTGTGGGAACACAGTAACAGCAATCCCGGTCTCTGTTCCCCTGGGGTTTATAATAGAGTTGATGTTACTGAGCTTTGTACTGCTTGTCTCATGACAGACAGGCTGATCAATTGACAGGTGAGTTGTTGGGGGCAAGGAGTAGAGACTTTATTCAGAAAGGCAGCAAACCAAGAAGACGGTGGACTCATGCCCCAAAGGGCCATCTTGGCTGAGTACGAATCCAGGCTTCTTCTATACTAAAAGGAAAGGGAGTAAAGTCAAATGTTTCCTGGTTCCAGTCAGCCTCCAGAGGACATGTGTTAATTTCTTCCTCTGTGCAGTCATTCACAGGTGGGCCTGGTCAGGATATTTTCTGTGAGCTAAACAAAGGTCTTGCAGCTTAATGCTCATTACCTGAAAGTCAGGGTTCTCAGAGGTGGATCATTATGTATAATCTAAGCAGCATCCCTTTAGTGATTAACTGGTAGTAGAATGCAAAAGATTCTCCCCTATTACATTGGTCAAACTCACATGACAGGCAGTGTGTGATTCTGTGCAGAAAGGAGCCCTGTCTGTAACAGATGCTAGAGAAGGTCAGAGCTCTACATGCGTGGGAAGAAGAGGAAATGCCAAGAAAACTGGGATTTTGCTTCATTCAGTGCTGTCCCCAGTGCCTGGAGCCATGCCTGGTGCCTGTGGGTGCTCAATAAGTAAAAGTGGATAAATGAACAGCTTGGAGAGACCTGCAATATGTCTGGGCCATGCTCGTCATATTACAGGTCAGGAAACTCAGTCCTGAGGGGAGGGATGGGGGCTGACCCCCTGCAAGTTCCCGGGGAATCTGGACAACTGGGGTGGGAGCCTCCTGGTCATTTTCTTCAGGACCCTCTCCCCTTTGCTGCAGGCCAGGGTGGTTGGGTCAAGCCAGATGTGCCCTGGAATCATAGTATTAATACATGGGTTCTATGAATTTGTGATAACTTAGGTAAGGGTTAAGCTGCTTTCCCTTTTAAACTATCAAAGGAGTTCCCCAAATGATAAGAAATATGAACAGAATTATATGGAAAATGTTTAGTCTGTTTGAAAGTAGTTCAAGAATTTTAGAAGCACTCTTTTCAAAACAATCAATTTGCTATTTTACCACTATTAATTAATTGATAGCTACAATAGCCCAGAAAGTTCCACACAGCTTTCTCTGTAAACACACTGAATACTCACCTTCAAGACTTTAAAAATAGTCTATGTTAACACTGGTATTTTCCTGAACTGGGAATTTGAGAAGGACACCTTCTGTTCAATCCTCTCCATCCAGCACACACAGAGAAAATTTAGAAAATGTGAAAAAACAGCCCAAATTCCACATCCCCACATTCTCCACAATCTCATTTTCCTGCAACTACTATTGTTAACTTTTTGGCTTTATTCCGAATATCAGTTAAAACATAAAAACAAATATGGTTATCTCAGGGAATAGAATGCAAAATGTGCTTTTGTTGTAAAGCTAAAGCACAAGTCTTCAAAAAGGTTTAGTGCCAGACAAACCAAGATGATTGATCACCCTGCTCTTAAGCCTGACTGAGCAACTATACCACCTGAATGGCTTTATAAAAATGACAGACTCCTGGGCCCTACCCCAAGATACTCCGATTCAGTAGGCTAGGAGTAAGTTATCCTGAGGATAGACATACAGTTAAAATACAATGTGGGGAGTACTTCGGGAAGACACATGATGTGATGGCTAAGAGACCAGGGCTTAGATGTCAGATCTGCTCATACTCACCAGCTGTATGCCCTTGGGCAAGACAGGTAACCTCTCTGAACAGGTTACCTGAACAGTTAACCTTCCATGTCCTCATCCATGAAAGAGCTAACAGTAGGACTGAGCTCACAGGGTTGCAGGCTCTGTGAGTTAATACAGTAAAGTACTTAGCAGAAGTCCCGGTGTGTCATAGGTACTCAGAGACTTAACTTGTTTTTGCAAGAACCCATGTAAGTTTAGGTGCATCCCCGGTGGCTCAGATGGTAAAGCAACTGCCTGCAATGCGGGAGACTCGGATTTGATCCCTGGGTCAGGAAGATCCCCTGGAGAAGGAAATGGCAATCCATTCCAGTACTCTTGCCTGGAAAATTCCATGGATGGAGGAGCCTGGTGGGCCACAGTCCATAGGGTCACAAAGAGTCAGACACGACTGAGCGAGTTCCCTTTCACTATGTAAGTTTAATGTGCTTTTGGAACCCAGAGAAAGAAGCCCATGAGTCTGTTGGGGAGACCTGGGAGTCGGGATGGCATTCCAAGTGGGGAAGGGCATGTGTCAGAGTGCAGAGATTGGAGCACGGGTGCCTGGTGAGGCAGTGGCTCTGTGTGCAGGGCAGAAGGGACGAGGATGGGAACTTGGACGGGGCCGTGTCTCCAGCCTTTGTGTGCACAGGAGAGGGCTGGCAAGTAGGAGCCATCAAAGGTTATAATCCAGGAGAAATGCACCAGGCTTGTGACTTAGACCACACCGGTTGCTGAGGGTGAGAGGCTGCTGGGGAGTTCCAGGTGAGAAGTGATGAGGGCATGAGTTTACTCTGGTCAGGGTAGCTGAAAGGCACCCAGAGTGCCATCCTGTTAACCCAGCTCAGTGTGGGCCGGTGAGCCAGAGTGCTGCCTTCCCCTCGGTCACATCGCAGGGAGCAACCTTCCCTCTGCCAGTGAGGGCCCCAGGCCTCTGTCATCTGGGCTTGGCTGGCTCTCTCCTTCCAGCATGCAACTCAGGCTGTTCTCACCATTTCATTTCTTGTCTGATGGCTCCATTCCATGTACACCTGTGGAGCATGTATATTTCCCTGAGGTTTTCATCAGGAGATGAAAAAGAAAGCTTGCGTCACATTCCTTGTGATCAAACTCATGAAATCCTCCTTTAAACATCTCCACTCCTTCTTTAGTTTCTTTCCAGCTGCCAGGCACCTGGTTCCTCTACTTCTGCTTTGATGGCCTCTAAAATCACACATCCCCAGTGGCTCAGTGGTAAAGAATCTGCCTGCGATGCAGGAGACCTAGGCTCAATCTCTGGATCCGGAAGATCCCCTGGAAAAGGGAATGGTAACCCACTCCAGTATTCTTGCCTGGAGAATTCCATGGACAGAGGAGCCTGGTGGGCTACAAGTCCATGGGGTCACAAAGAGTCGGACACGACTGAGTGACTAACAACTTTCACATTCTTCTAACTCTGAGCCGTTGAACTCTGGCCCTCAGCTTGGGTACCCAACTTGTTAAAACAAAAGCCTGAATGTTAGCTGGCCTGACCACAGTACAGTTAGGGACCGTCGTTGTATGCTCAGACATGTGTCATATTAACTGGTTTCCAAAACGCACAGAAAGCAGATGAACAACGATAGTGACAATGAAACCCTGGTGCTCTTCCAGGGGTGGGTTTAGAGAGGAGCTACATCCTGTCCTATATCTATGCATGCTCCCAGCTGGGCCTTGCATTCGAGCTTGCAAGATCTTTCTTTCCGTGTGGGGTAGATTTGTCAGAAGCGTGTCAGCTTAGTGGAGAACTTACTGCATTAATGGGATTAAAAAAAACAAACAAACTGGTTTTTAGAACTTGTAAATCCTGAGAGTGAACCATATATGTACCAAAAAAAAATGGTAAATCATAAAATGAAGGTGAAGGCCAGTCTAAAGATCAATTTGCATTTCTTCCCCAAAGAGCATTGTCACATTTCTGTTTTGTGAGGCTGAATCAGGACCTCTAGAGTGCTGACCCTCTCCTCACAATAAGCCCACTGTCAGGTGCCGAAGTAATTCCAGAGGCAGAGCCAGAACTCTTTCAGCTAAAAAGTTCACATTTAGGGTGTCACATTTGGGCAGTATTCATTGCCAATGGCCATTGTAACAAATTACCACAAACTCGGTGGCCTCCCATAATTCTGGGTGCCGTAAGTCTGAAATTAGTATCACAAACAGAATACAAAGGCAGATAGCAAAACAGGAAAAACTGTTTGCCGTGGACATTGCCAATTCATAGGGAAAAAAAAGCTAATAATTTAATGGCAAAAATGGCAAGGGACATAAAAAATTCACAGAAGAAAGAAAGTTGATTGCTGAGATTAAAAAATGATTCATTCTTTCTAATAATCAGAAAATACATATTGAAAAAAGATATAATTTTTAACCCATCCACTTGACAGGAATTTAAAATAAAATGTAGAGAAAGGCACTGTGAAACAGTTTTGTAAAAGTGTGAACTAGTAGTGTTCTTTCTGGATAGACTTCCTGGTGGTATTCATCCAGAATCACTCAAAAAAGAGTTTCTAACCTAGTAACTCTCTCCACTTCTCAGAACCTTTTCTAAGGAAGCAATGAGCCATTCAAGTAAAGATGTTCATTATATTGTTTGTGATAGAAAAAAGAAATTTAAACAGTATTAGAGAATGACTAAACATACCATGGGTTTTCCTGGTGGCTCAGTGATAAAGAATCTGCTGCTAATGCAGAAGATGCAGGTTTGATCCTTGGGTTGGGAAGATCCTCTGGAGAAGGAAATGGCAACTCATTCCAGAATTCTTGCCTGGGAAATCCCATGGACAGAGGAGCCTGGCGAGCTACAGTCCATGGGGTCGGAAAAGAGCTGGACACAACTGAGCAACTCAACAACAACAGCAAAGCATGACTTAGCTCATCCAGATAAAGGCATATTTGCAATATAAAAATCTTGCTTTAGAAGAACTCTTAATGGCATGGGGAATGCTAATTATATAAAACCAGTTGAAGAAAGTGAGATAATAAGATTGCATATATCAGTAACAAAAATGTGCATAAAAAATAATGGAAGGCAATAAAGCATTAGCATAGTTTCCCTCAAAGCAGTTTATATGTGCTTGTTTACTTTTTTTTTGTTGTTCCTTTCATCAGACTATGAGGCCTCAGCAGCTAGAAATTAGGTCAGTTTTGTTCTGGATTGTTAATCAGCTTCTTGTTCTATGTTAGGCATTCTTTAAGTTGAATGATTGAATGAGATGGGATTTTATTAATATTTTCTTCTTTATATCTGGTATTTCCCTAATTTTGCACAATAAATATTATGTTACAACTCTTTTTGCAGCAAATAATAGAAATGGAATTCAAGCTGGTTTACACTTTGAATGGCAGAATAATGGCCCCTCAAAGATGTCCGGTCCTAATTTCTGAAACATGTAAGCATTACTTATTTGGGAAAAGGGCCTTTGTAGATGTGATTATCCTGGATTATCCAAGTGAGCCCTAAATACCATCATTAGTGTCCTTCTAAGAGGAGGGCAGCGGGAGATTGAATGCAGCCTGAAGAGGGGCAATGTGAACACAGAGGCTGAGATGGGAGGATGCCACCACTAGCCAAGGAATGCAGGCAGCCACCAGGAGCTAGAAGCAGCATGGAACAGATTCTCCTCTGAAGAGAGCACTGCCCTACTGACAGCCTGATTTTGGTCCAGTGATACTAATTTCAGGCTCAGGACTTCAGGATTATAAGAGAATAAATTTCTGTTATCTTAGGTTATCAAGTCTGTAGTGATTTGTTATAGCAACCATATGAAGCTGATACCCCCAGATATGTAGAATTTGGGGGCTCCCACGCTAAGAAGCTTTGAGTGGAGCTGACACTGAGGTCCTCAAGCAGTGTGGTTCCAACCCCAGGACTAAGTTCATTTTTTTCTCCCTGTATCCACACATAAACATACAGGGAAAGATTCTGATTGGTCATCTTGAGTCATGTGCTCAACTGCGGGGCCAATCACTTAGGCCAGGGGTAGGGTCAATACTGTGATTGGCAGCTCTGTCAGAATCCCATGGAATGTGGGAAGGTTAGTGCATCCAAGGAAAGACAGGGAGGTGGGAGCAGGGTGCCAAACTCAGGATGGAAGGGGTATTGGGTAAAGCAACAGAAATCCAGAGAAACATATATGTGCTCCGAAAATGGACAACGATAGTTTTTCTCAGGCTTCGCGAGGTTTCCTAGAAGCCCTCTATGAATTTCTGAAACCTAGTCAAGCTCATAGACTGAATATGAAGTAATGGCAAAGATCACCTGGACCCATCTTCTCATTTCACTGGGAAACTGAGGCCCAGAGCTGGAGATTAACTTTCTCATGGTCACACAGCTAGTAGGCTGCAGAACTGAGGCAGGACCTGGAGCTGATTCCCAGTGCAATTTTGGCTTCTCTGTCTCTGCCAGCAGTTGACACACCTCCTACCTCTAGCACCTGCTACCCTGAATCTGGCCTAGAGTCTAGAGTCTAAGCCCTGGTTCTTCCAGGGTATTTGTCTCTCTCCTCATCTTCCCACCTAGGAAGGTAGCTCTGAGAAAGACGCACTAGGACCATGCCATTCCTATCACATGACTTTGGACCCAGTTTATTCACCTGCAGATTAAAACGGATAACAATTCTTACTGGAAAACATTGTGAATGAATATGTCTGTAATCACCAGCACTGCAAACATAATAATAATAATAATAATAATAATAATAATAATAATAATAATAATAATAATAATAATAATAATTCACACATGTTTGTTGAGCTTGCACTTGTGGGCAATAACTTCACTTAGTTTCCTAATATTCACATCTATAGGACCTCAGCTCCTTCAAATGAATTTTCTTAGCTTCTGACCTAGTTTCAAGCTGTCCACAACTTTGTCCTTTCTTTCTCCAAGACCCTGTGTTAACTGGACTTTTCTGCACCTTATCATTTCTTTTTTGATGTGGATCAAGCTTGAACCAGATCAAAATGTTATGTTGTATTGTTTCCTATCATCTGCTACTCATTCCTCTCTGTTCCCATCCAATAAAGAAGCAAAACATTTTCCTTTATTCTCCTCTTTTGTGCAGTATCTTTGAAGACTGTTTTTCTGTGCCTTTTATGTCCTCAAGTTCATATATCATGTGTCATTTTTTGCTTTGTTTTTTTGGATTTTTGTCTTCCTAAACCATCACCCGTGTACTTTTTATCTTCTTCTGAAAAAGGTTACACTTAAAAAAGTTATTTCTAGGGTAATGCATTGCCTACAACAATGTGCAGTTCATGAAAAACAACCATTAATTGGTGTTGATGATAGTTAATTTAGAGGTTTGGCTCTGACGAATTCACTCACTTAACTTTGAATTTACATTGAGATTTTGTTGGTCTGATTTAGGGAAGGAATGTATTCTCAGCTGAGGTTTTAGTTGAAAGCTACAAAAGTGGCTCTTTTAGAAGGGGTGTTGGGAAGCCCCTGGCTGTCCAGGAAGGCTGGGCGGTCAGTTGGGGCAGATATGGGGAACGGGCACCCAGAAGTGCAGAGATAGCACCATGCACCAGCCCAATGATGACAGAGCTGTCACCACCACTGTTCAACACTGGACACCCCATTTGCCTGGCCTTATTGCCAGACATGAGTGTGGGGCTGCAGGCATGGTCACCTGCTGGCCCTGGAAACTGAATGTGGCCACAAAAGCAGGATCTCCATAGTTCCTATTTCTCTGTGTCTTCATGGGTGTTGAGATTAGGTCACTTGTCCTTGTTCCAGCTTCCATGGTGGGAGGAGAGCCCTGTTTCATCCAAGAATAACTATCAGACACCCACAGCAGATGGAGAAGGGCATGGCAACCCACTCCACGGACAGAGAATTTCCTAGAGAATTCCATGGACAGAGGACCCTGGCGGGCTACAGTCCATAGAGTTGCATACAGTTGAACACGATTGTAGTGACTTAGCAAGCACCCATGGCAGAAGCCCCATTATTCAGTAGCGAGCGGTGCATTACGTGTTACCTCTGTGTGTCTGTGTATTAGGTCAAGGAGCAGTGGAAGTGTAAATTGGCCATCTCTCAGAAAACTGTTAGTTGCTCAGTCATGTCTGACTCTTTGTGATCCCATGGACTGTAGCCCACTAGACTCCTCTGTCCATGGGATTTCCCAGGCAAGAACACTGGAGTGGATTGCTGTTCCTTTCTCCCGGGGATCTTCCTGAGCCAGGGATCAAACTCAAGTCTCCTGCATTGCAAGCAGATTCTTAACCATCTGAGCTACCAGGGAAGCCCACTTCTCTCAGAAGTGCCAATTAAAACTTTCTGCTCCCGGGACTTTCCTGGTGGTCCAGCGGTTGAAAATCCACTCGGTTGAGAATCCACCTGCCAATGTAGGGGACATGGGTTCGATCCCTGATCCGGGAAAATCCCACATGCCATGGAGCAGCTAATCCCATGCACCACTACAACTG
This sequence comes from Okapia johnstoni, assembly GCA_024291935.2. Classification (NCBI taxonomy): domain Eukaryota; kingdom Metazoa; phylum Chordata; class Mammalia; order Artiodactyla; family Giraffidae; genus Okapia; species Okapia johnstoni. The sequence goes on from CM044307.1 coordinate 13,721,902, forward strand.
AGGCCTCCCTGTAGAGCCCATGCTCCCCAACAAGACAAGTCACTGCAATGAGAAGCCCAAGCAATGTAATGAAGAGTAGCCGCCACTGGCCACAACTAGAGAAAGCCTGCATTCAGCAGAGAAGACTCAGCCTGGCCGTAAATACATAAATATATAAATAAACCTCTGCTCTGTTACTGAGGGGGTGGCTCAATGGAAACATTATCACAAATGTCACTTAGTTAGAAACATGTCTTCCAACATTTTTTTTAGGTTTTGAAATTGGAAAGTTGACCTCTAAAATTTGCTAGCAGTCTTCTGTTGCTGGAAGGCAGCTGTCAGTTCAGCCTGGGATTTTTTTTTCCAGTTAGGTTATTCTGGAAAAAAATCTTACTTAAACTCTTAGGATACGCAAATGGCACAACTAATGCGTCTGTGTGCCGCAGCTAAGACCTAATGTAGCCAAAGAAATAAAAGTAAAAGAAAAACCTTGTTTAAAAGATTAAAAAAAAAAAGCTACAGACTGGGAAAAAATAGTTGCAAACTGCATGTCTGACAAAGCACTGTATGTTTCGTGTATATATGAAACATATTTATATACGCATGTATATATACATATATGTACATTTTACTCTACAGTAAAAAAGCCAACAATTCAATTAGAAAATGGATAAAAGACATAAACAGACATTTCACTGAAAATTATATACACATGGAAAATAAGTACATGAAAAGATATTCAATGGCTAAGCACAAGGAACTGTAAATTAAAACCATTGTAAGAAACTTCTGCACATGTATCAGAACAGCTAAGATACAAATTAGTGACAATATCAAGTGTTAGTGACAATGCAGAGAAACTGGACTTTGATAAGCTGATTTCCAGGCAGAATGTAGAAAGTGTCAGTTAGTTTCTTTTGGCTGCCTATGATAAGGTATGGGAAGAGAGGCATGAGCTAAACAAAGAATTATTCAGTTTGCAAGAAGAATTTAGAGTGACTTTAGAAAAGCAAGGACTTAATGCGCTGGAAACCAAAACTGCATCTTAATTCCGGTCCCTCAAGCCAATAAATTATTTTCAAAGTTCTAATTTTCCAAAAGCAGGGAAAGCCCTATCTAAAAAAGAATTGTGAATGTGACTGATCAGCATAAAGCAAATCAGAATCAGATAAATTGGAAACCCACAAAATCTCTGTGAAAGTTGTATTGGCAAAAGCACTGCCAGCTAGGACTAAAAGGCACTAAGTTCAAAATACTTTGTCCAGTCACTCAGTTGTGTCCAACTCTTTGTGACCCTGTGGGCCACAGCACGCCAGGCTTCCCTGTCCTTCACTATCTCCTGGAGTTTGCTCAAACTCATGTCCATTGTGTCAGTGATGCCATCCAACCATCTCATCCTCTGTCATCCTCTTTTCATGCCTTCAATCTTTCCCAGCATCAGGGTCTTTTCCAGTGAGTCTGCTCTTTGCATCAGGTGGCCAAAGTAATGGAGCTTCATCTTCAGTCCTTCCGATGAATATTCAGGGTTGATTTCCTTTAGGATTGACTGGTTTGATCTCCTTGCAGTCCAAGGGACTCTCAAGAGTCTTCTCTAGTACCACAGTTCAAAAGCATCAATTCTTCAGCCCTCAGCCTTCTTTATGGTCCAACTCTCACATACATACATGACTACTGGGAAATCCATAACTTTGACTGTTTGGACCTTTGTCGGCAAAGTGATGTCTCTACATTAATAAAAACTAATTAATTGTAGCTACATACATTAACATAGATAATGTGTTATCCGTGTTATCTAATATTGGGTTTTTCTTATGAATACAAGATTGGTTAAATGTTAGACAACTCAGTAAGGTAACTCACCATATTAACAGATTCAAGGTGAAAAAAATCATACAGCTTATTTTTAAGCAGAAGAGCTTTGGCAAAATTAAAAATCCAATTACGATTAAAAAAATCTTAGCAAATTTTGAATAGAAGGCATCTTCTTTAACCTAATAAAGGAATGTTAATAATATATTAACAATATCAAAATTGATTGTAAAATGTTGAAAGCATTCTCTTTAAAATCAAGAGCTAGACATAGATGTCAGCTTGCATCACTTCCATACATCATATTGGAAGTCTTAACAAGTGTAGTAATATAAGAAAAAAATATATATGTAAGAATTTGAAAGAAAGAAACAAGCTTACCATTTTTCAGATGATATGGTTGTCTATAAAAAACACCAAAAAATTTACAGATAAAATTTTTGAAATAATGAGACAATTTAGCAAATCTTCAGGATACAAAATCAATGTTTAAGCCAACTGCTTTCCTGGATACCAGTGACAACCCCATAGTTCCTCTTGTAGGGGACATATATACCAGGAAACTTACAAAAGAATGTTCAGTGTCTCTGTTTATAAAAGCAAAAACCTGGAAACAACTAAATAGTTATCAGTGGTGAAATGGATCAATAAATTAGGGTGTGTTCATACAACAGATTACTATACATCAATTAACACTAATTAACTGTAGTTACATGTATGAATATAGACAATTCTCAACAAACCTCACAAAATGTTGAAGAAAAAAAATCACACCTGAGAATAATAACACTGCATTAAATCATTTACATAAAATTCAAAACCAAGCAAACCAAAAATATATATAGTCTAGTGATATATAAATGCGGTAAAATTATAAGTCAAAACAAAGGACTGATTAATAAAACGTGAAGATACTATCAGAAAGGGACACTCAGAGGGACTTGAGAGATATGGAAGCTATTCTGTTTTTTACGCTGAGTCATGGGTTCACAGATACTCATTTGTTATTTTTAAATGGTACATGTGCATCATTTATACTCTTTTCCATGAAGCATTGCACAATAAAAAACCAAAGCTTTAAGAACAATTTATTTTATGGGACAACTCCCATTATGAGGCTTTCCCCAAACCAACTTCACCAGTAGAACAGGTGGTACCCTTCTCATCCATGGCCCGTAGATTTACGTCTGTCAAAATGTGTGGCAAGTTTTCTATCATGATGTGCTTATTGCTGTTTTTGGTGGTGGTGCTCAGTCATGTCTGACTCTTTGCGACCCCTTAGACTATAACCCACCAGAATCTTCTGTTCATGGGATTTCCCAGGCAAGAATGCTGGAGTGGTTTGCTATTTTCCTCCTCCAGGGCATCTTCCCAACCCAGGGATCGAACCTGTGTCTCCTGTGGCTCCCGCATTGGCAGGCAGATTCTTTACCACTGAGCCACCGGGAAAGCTGTGCTTGTTGGTGTTGCTACCTAAATGGTGAGCTCCTTGAAGACAAGGTTTATTATTATTCTTATTTGCCTTAATATTTTTGACACTCAGTATGAGATGTAGTTCATAATATGCGCTAATAGAATTTTGTTTTTGGAGAATGACAGGGTTAGTTGTTGCTGAAAGCTGCAAACAACATACAGCACATACACACAAACACACATAATGTTTTTCCTCCCAATTTTGCCCTACATTAGAATCTAGTGGTTTTCTTTTTTTTTTTCTGTTTAAATATTTATTTATTTGGCTGTGTTGGGTCTTAGTTGCAACACACAGGATCTTCGCTGTGGCTCCTCTAGTTGTGGAATGAGGGCTCAGTAGTTGCTGTGCAGGCTTAGTTGCCCTGTGACATGTGAGATCTTAGTTCCCAGATCAGGGATCAAACCCTCATCCCCTGCATTGGAAGGCGGATTTTTAACCACTGGACAATAAGGGCGGGTCACTGGTTTTTCCAATCTTGTTTTCATTCCAACTCTTTTTTTTTTTTTAATTTAAAACTCTAGAATCTTTGAGGTGTATGTGTGTATGTTTGTTTTAGGAGGAGGAGATTGGACAAGGTTGGGAAGTAAGAAGAGGTAAGGAGGAAAAGGAGAAGGTGTTGATATTCAAAAGTAGACCATCCCCTCTTTGAGACTAAGGGTCAGTCTCAGCAAAGCTGTGGTGTGCCTAATGTCAACCAGACTCTCAGGATCCTCCACGTTGTCTTTTAGTCCTGTCCCCCCCCCACATCTATCCTTGCTCCCAATTGCCTACCCTCGCCCCCGCCCCCTGCCACTCCACCACCCTGGCTTCGATTTCACTCTCAAAATCCTGACTTGTAAATCTCTTTCTAGATGTTGGTTGAGGCCAAATGCACTCACGAACATTTGTTTTTCAATAGGGGACCACTTATGGCAAAACCCCTGCAAGAACCCTCAAAAGGCACCTCCAAAGTTCTCTTTTAGACACCATAACAGACAGATGCAGGATTAAAACATGGAATGATTTCACCTAAAGGCATCTTCCTTTCTGATCTGCCTGCCTCCCTACAAGGCTCCAAGGATAAAGTTCTTCTGAGGAAGTGCATCCAGGGAGCTTTAATCCCTGCAAGAAATTCTTATTGTCTCTTAAGGGGACTTTAGTTTTGTCTGTTTATTTCTAATCTTCAGTGATTCAATAGTTGCTGTAGACTGTGTTGGAAAGGATGGTAACATATTGCTTATTGAAGTGATGGTGAGGGTAAGGGTGTTGATGGCGATGAGAGTTCTGTCCAGTGCTGGGCTCTGGGATGGACACTTAAGATTTATTTATTTATATTTATTATTATTTTTTGGCTGCACCGGGTCTTTGTGGCTGCATGCAGCCTTCTCCAGTTGCAGCGAGTGGAGGCTACTCTTTGTTGTAGTGCTTGGCCTTCTCATGGTGGTGGCATCTCTTGTTTTGGAGCACAGGCTCTAGGTGTGCAGGCTTCAGTAGTTGCAGTGCATGGGATCAGTAGTTGCAGCTTGCAGGCTCTAGAACACTGGCTCAGCAGTTGTGTCACATGGGCTAAGTCCAATGTGGGATCTTCCTGGACCAGGGATTGAACCGGTGTCCCTTGCATTGCAAGGAGGATTCTTAACCACTGGATCATCAAGGAAGCCTTGGGCTGGGTGCTTTAAATGCTTGATCTCTAATCTTTAGAACAGCTTACAAGATAGGTGGAATTGTTACCATTTTACAGATGAGAAACCTGAGGATTCAGGAGTTTAAGGACTTGCCAAGAGTCCCACACTTGGGTGGTCTCCAGGCATTTATGGTTGCACACTCTCTCAGTAAGAATGTTTTTGAACTTGCATGCACCTCCATTAATGTCTATTTATTTATCCACAAAGCATAAATTAATCCCATTATGGAAGTAATTAGTTGCTATCTCAAGGCACCGAATGTGCCTAGGGCAAAGTTTACTGTGAATAATAGTGGATGTAAACCCACATTTCAAATACTCTTCTTGATAATTTTTCATACTTTTTTTTTTTGGTCAATTGCTTGTCAGATGTGATTAGAGCAACATTATTTTTACCTCCTAATATGGTTGACAAAGAGCTTGTACCAGGACCCAGAAAAGTTTCAGCTCTGTCATTTTTCATGTCATCTTGCGGTTTTAAGCTTCAGTTTCTAATCGTGGTTTTTGTGAGAGTAATTCAGTTAAACCTGGGTAATATTACCCATAAATTCACTTAACAAGGCAAAGATAAACTGAGCAGGGCAACACGCAGAGAGCCGAGTGGACGCTGCTACTGACTTGCTCCCTCACCCTTGACCCTGAGTCACAGGGGCCCTGGGCACGCAGGCTGAGGCAGAGAGAAGGCATGAGACCCTTCATTACACATTAGCGGAGCTTAATTTACTCTTTTTTTTGTTTAGACGTTTAGAAGTGTGTAGATAATTGTAAAAGCTTTCAGTACTTCCGTGCTTCATCCTGTGTACCCCACGGCAAAAGCTGGCTAAGCAGGGGTGCTAGGACATAAACATGGTTCTCTCTCTCTCTCACCTGTTTTCCTTCCTTGGAGGACCACCTGGGTGTCAGTTTTGCTTTTCATTTGATTGGAGAGCAAAACTTTGCAACCAGCTGTCAAGGCCCATCTGAGATATCGGTCTTCCTTTCTCTTCCTCCTGTATTTTGTTTCCTGCAAACGAAAACGATGGACTTGAACTTGAGAGGAAAGCCCTTCGGTGGGATGGAGAATGGAAAGTGTTTAAGCCTTTTTTTTCCCTAGAAAGTATCTGTGTCTCCCTTGATTTCATAACAAACTATTTCCCTGATTCGGAGGGATTCAGTAACTGTTGAATAAGTGAAGGGAGGAAGGAAGAAATGAATGACTGGGGGTGTCTGAGATGGTTGGAGGAAGGGAGCAAGTTGGGAAACGATTGGGTGGCAGGACTTGGAGACCTCAGAAGTCCTGGGGCACCTGCCTTTGAGAATTAAATGACATCTAACCTTGGTCAGCATTTGGAAGGACACTTTTTGTTCAAAAAAGAAAAACGTTACAGTACACTGTGATAAGACCATTTCCTTTCTCACAGCGTCTCCTTTAATGTCAGGTCTGAAATATGAAGTCATTAGGGGATATTAAAACAGTGCTGACAAACTAATTAACAAAAGACATTACGCCGGATGGGCTCAATTTATCCTTTTTAATGGTTCTTATAAATGGGTGCCGCCAATTAAAATTAATAAAGATTTACCAGCGATTGCCCGGTGTACATTGCTAAGAAGCGCCGCTGAAGGTCGGCTTAAAGTCAGCTTTGTCGGAGCTGCAAGTTTGGCTCTGGAGCGGCCAGTCCCATGGAGTCGCCCTGCTTTTATGTTTCTCCCTGGTTGTTCCTCCTCTGGCCTTTCTACCTTTGGCTCCGAGTCTCTAAGTCCATCTCCCAGCACCCCTGCTCAGCTCCAGCCAATCCAGCACTGCCCAAGATGCTCCAAAATTAAATACATAAAGGGAAGAATAATACACTGTGCCCAGTCTTACACTCGCTGGTCTGACTTTTCACAATTTGCATTGTGGCATTTCTGCTGCCACTTTCGGAAAGTGCCTTCTAGGTTTGCTTAGCAGGCCTTGTGTCTTGAACTCCAGCCAGGCTGGTTTGCCCGGAAACCTTCTGGGTGTCTTCAAATTCCCGGGAGGGTGGGGGTGCGCCAATGCCATAGGCGTAGACTTGGAAACAAGGCCGAGATAACTGACCCCACACTCGAGTTTGCTTTCTCTGGAAGCAGATCTGGAAAGACTGTGGGTGGTTGCTACTCAGAGAATCCCTATGGTTACTCTTTCTTCTTTTTTTTTAAATTTTCTTTTATCAAGGGTAGTTTCCTTTCCTGATGCACACGATAGCCCCTGATTGATCTCGCTGAAAGCAAGAGATACCTGTCATGTCCAGGGGGACCTTGCCTCCACTGTGAAGCTCCCCCCACTCCCGCTCCTCTGACCACTTCTCCAGCCCCGGGGCTGAGCAGCTGCTCAGCTGGAACTCTTTGCTCCCAGATCCAAGCCTCTGTTATCTGGCAAGTGGGCTGGACTCGGTTCCACTCAACATCAGCCCTCCTCAAGGATGGGCTCCCTTTGCAATGATGGGCTCCCTTTCCAAGTGTTCAAGGATGGGGGCCAGATCAGCTCCTGAAAGAGACTTTCCTTGGCTGGGAGGATAGGAGATGGGCAGGGCCAAGTTTGAACCCTTTCCCCCGGGTCTGGATGTAGTTGGGAGTAGCAGGGGCTGGGGACGAGAGAGAAGGGACGTCCAAAGATGTGGTAGCATCTTGGAGGTGACTGTTCCCACCCCCTGCAGAGCTGTTGCTGGCTGTCAGAGGAGGGAATGACCTCAGCACCCTGTTCGGTCAGGGAAGCCTGGGTTGGAGGCCTAGAGACTGGAAGGGAGTTCCTTAGGGCATAAGCTGACGGGTGGGAGTCACAGGAGCCCAAAACGGGGTTCCCTGAGCTGGTGTAGTGTGATGTGACAGGTGCCAAACAGTCCCTTCTCCTTATTGGCTGGTCTCCATCCTGCTTGGCTTGATGTTCCCAGGCTCGGAGTCAATGAGAGGGTGCCTGCTAGCTGCTAATCTCAGCTCTGGAAGATCCCAGTTAATGCTGCTTCCCTGGCTCACCTCCTGACATCCAGGAATGCAAGTAAGTTTATCAGATGGACCAGGTGGTACCTGGTGTTCTGAAGATCAGGACAGGTGTGTCAACAGGGTACATGTGAGGCAGGAGGGAGCCTGAGACAAACCAGGCTCGAGAGAGCAAAGGAGCTCATGGCCAGCTTTCTACTTCACACTTAACCCAGTACCTGCTTTTTCCTTATGTGCCCTTGACACATAAGGGATTTTGTGCATGGACTCCTCCAAGAGTGAGGTCAAGGATACCCCAACAGGTGCTTGGATGCAGCTTCTTGAGTAAGATCTAGATTTCTGATGACTGTCCCAGCAAGGCTGTGTCACCTGTGCCAGTGCCCGTGGCACTATTGGGCTTTCTCTTACTTGATGGGTCTCCTGAGAAAAGGCCACATTTAGGATCATCTAAGGGCAGGTACCGTGGGAAGAAAACTGCCTTAGAGTCAGCTAGCCCAGGGCTCCACCACCTCTGGCTGGGTGAGGTTGGAGATAGCCGTGTAAATGCCCAGCGCTTGATTATATGGTTCCGTTCATTGTAGCTTTCTCCTGGGTCCCTGCCACTCCCATCTGTTGACAAAATGGGAGGTGGGTTAACAGCTGGTAAAGAATCTTCCTGCAGTGAGGGAGACCTGGACTCAATCCTTGGGTTGGGAAGATCCCCTGGAGGAGGGAAAGGCTACTCCAGTATTCTGGCCTGGAGAATTCCATGGGCTGTATAGTCAGTCCATGGGGTCACAAAGAGGTGGACATGACTGAGCGACTTTATAAAAAAATAAATAATGCCTTAATATCTGGGACTGTGTGGTTGGAGGAAGCGCCATGCTTGTCAAGTCAACTACGTTTGTTGAAAGAGTCCAAGGAAGACCCGAATCCTTTAGTCTCTCCAAAAAGGAAAGAACCAGGAAGACTTAGAAAATCAGAGGAATAATACCGCAGTGGGATCTATTTATTCCGGGTCATCTGAGTCATAAAAGCCGGAGCTAGATAGGTTCTTTAAAGCAAGGGTTGAACGCAAGAATGAGGAGCAACAACCCCACGGAAAGGGTGAGGCAGGTCCATTCTCACCTTGGAGGGCCACTGGGTGGAGAGGGCTCTGCTGCCTTCTCTGCTGCCCCCTCCCCACTTTCCACTTAACCCCCAGCTCCACAGGAGAAGGAGGAAAAAGGGCAAGAGAGGCACCCCACAGCAGAACCCCTCTGAAGGCTGTGGGGAAACTGTCATGGACGATGAGTTCACGGGGAAATGTGACCTCCAGAGAGCCCGACTCCCTGGGAGGCATTAGCCACGCTCTTAATCGTGCATTTTATTGTTTCTCGCTTTGCACAGCAAGTCACTATGTGATGGTACATTAGAGGCGACAGAGTGAGTTAGGATAAATAGACTCTGTCCCCTCACGGAGCCTCCTCGCTCGGAAACCAGGACGCAAATGCCTTCTGAAGGCCAGAGGGGTGAAGAGTCCACGAAACAGCCTTGAAGAGAAGATTCCCAGAGAGTTTCCAGGAATGCCTTCGGCCAAGTCCGTCTTAAACAGCAAGATGTAAATAGGAGTTGAAAATTCAAATGCTCCAGTTATAACGTAGTAACAAATTATAACTGGATTATAACAAATTATAACCAGATTACTTACCGGTTGAGCCATCGGGGAAGCCTGGGAACAAGTGTGAAGAACCAACTTAATTTTAGCTGTAACCCCTCTCTGCTCCCAAGTTATGGCAAAAGCGATTTTAGGGTTTAATGTGACAGCGCCTTCTTCTGGGAAAGGCAGTGGAGAGTCGTTAAAAGGCCATTGAACTCGGAGCCCTAAGTGAAGTGCAGTGAAAGTCGGTCAGTTGTGTCCGACTGTTTGCGACCCCATGGACTCTCCAGTCCCATGGAATTCTCCAGGCCAGTACACTGGAGTGGATAGCCTTTCCCTTCTTCAGGGGATCTTCCCAACCAAGGGATCGAGCCCAGGTCTCTGCATTGCAAGTGTATTCTTTACCAGCTGAGCCACAAGAGAAGCCCTTGGAGCCCAAAAATGCTGTTAAAATCTGCGGCTCTTTGCTTGTTGCCAGGGTGACCTTGAATAAGTGACTTAAGTTCCCTGCGTTCTGATTGCCTCATCTGTCAATTGGGAATTTTAACCCCCAACCTTACAAGAGTCACAAACTGTTGTGGGACTCAAATAAGACCATGTACCTGAAAGTGCTATGTTTATAAATGCGACAGGTAATTAGATCCCCCTTAAGGATTTCATGGGCATCCCAGATGGTGCTAGTGGTAAAAGAACCCACCTGCTAATGCAGGAGACATAAGAGATCTGGGTTCAGTCCCTGGGTTGGAAAGATCCTCTGGAGGAGGGCATGGCAATTCACTCCAATATTCTTGCCTGGAGAATCCCATGGACAGAGGAACCTGGTGGGCTACATTTCATAGGGTTGCACAGAGTCGGACATGACTGAAGCCATTTAGCACACAGGTGAGGATTTCAGATCAGGTAGGAAGTGGGGACTGGAGGTTGTGTCCCTAACTGGAGACATTAACTAGCATTTATTATACGTGAGTAGTTAACACTCTTATGGGTTGGGCACTTTTATCCTCTTTTAATAAATGAGAAAAATCAAGGTTCAGTAAAAGTATAAATCCCATGTGGTCATACAACCAGGGCCTACCAACATTTACACTTGAACACATGTATTCTATTAATAACTCTATAGCTCACACCGTTTCTATTATATCAAGCTGGCTTTGATCTGTGTTCCAGAATCCTCTGGCCAGCACTCCAGGGCTCGGTGATTCTTCCTAAGAACCACAGTAAAGGACACAGTGGCAACGGACAAAATTAGACCCCAGTTTCTGTTATCCATCCAGTTTTGTGGCCTTATTTGGGGGAAACTGTCACTCACTTGGTGTATCTTGGTTCACTTGGATGGATCCATCCATACATCCATCCATGTGCCTATCCATCCTTCCAGGAGGCTTTAGGGTGATAGAAAAGGGACAGAATTTAGAGTCAGAAGAAGTGGGTTCCAATTTCTAAGGCAGAATTTCCTTCACCTGCTAATCTGTATATTTAATAAGCTCTCTGGGTGACTGATGCACATGTAGGTTTGGGAATTGCTGCTCTATAGGGTTCGATCCCTGGGTCGGGAAGATGCCCTGGAGAAGGAAATGGCAACCCACTCCAGTATTCTTGCCTGGGAAATCCCATGGACAGAGGAACTTGATGGGCTACAGTCCACGGGATCGCAAAGAGTTGGACACAACTGAGTACACACACACAAACTGCATTATCTTAACTTCCAGTGTGTTCCAAGCTGCTCAAAGAATAAAAAAAATCAAACATTACTCTGGTTTAGGGTAGGGGACTACCCTGTGGCCTCTGTCTTGGAGGGCGGATTATCTCTGACTTCCTGTGAAGTGGGGGTGCTCTAGTATACCCTCCTTTTTCATCCCTGTTCCCCTAATCATTTCTTTTCCCCTCAGCAAAGGCACAATCTTCTGATTTATGACACTCAGAGTTGCTCCTGCTCTGGGCTCCTCTTCTCTCCCTCCTTACACTGAAAGCAGGCACATTCTGGAATCCTAATGGAGGAGGAGGAGCCTTGGAAATACAAACCTGGCTCTTCTGACAGTAGAGTCTATGCTCTTTCTGCCTCACAGAAAGCTTCCTTGCATACCATTGGAGCTTAATAATGAGTCAGTTACTGAATGTTTCTCCTAAGGTATTCTTGGCCCAAAAGATTTGCCTAGGACAAGCTCCTCATGGTCACTGGGAAACCAGACCTCTGTAATGGACATTATAATAATTCTTATTGGTTATAACAGTAACTACTGCGTCCAGCAAAACTTATTGAGCACATAAGTGCCAGGTGCTCTCTTAGATCCTTTACATACATTATCTCAAAAACAGTCTGGGAAAGTCTGCATTGTTATTTTCATTGTACAAATGGAAGAAACTGAGGCTCAGAGAAAGTGAGCTGACTTGTTCAAGGTCACAGCTAGGAAGTGGCAGAATCAGGATTTAAAGCCATATCTGTTAGTCTCAGAAGCTCATATTCTTTGCAATATTCCCTCTTTATGACTTAATAAATGTTAATCTGGCAGATCTCCCAGGAATTGTTGAACAGCTTGACTTCCCCTCACATTGAGGCTGCCTGGTCTTAGTAGTCCACATGGGACCATGGGAAACAGTGACCAGGACTGTGTCCGAGGAGTAGCAGCTATGGATGAAGCTGCCATCGTTTCAGTGGGACTGAGCTCCAACCTCACGTGAGAAGGGAAACATATTGGAGTCCTCTTGGCCTGTAGAGCATTGGAAAAAATGCATGCAGTGGAAAGAAATTGAATGTTACATTTATCTAGCACCTCATAGCTGAGTGGTAAAGAATCACCTACCAGTGCAGGAGACTCAAGAGATGTTGGTTCTATCTCTGGGTCAGGAAGATCCCCTGAAGGAGGAAATGGCAACCCACTGCAGTATTCTTGCCCAGAGAATCCCGTGAACAGAGGACTCTGTGAGCTATAGTCCATAGGGTTGCAAAGAGTCAGACACGACTGAAACACACACCACACAGAATGTTACAAATCACTTCAATATTCAGTGTATGCTCCAATAATCCTCCAATAATAAGAATTATTATAATGCCCATTACAGAGGTCTGGTTTCCCAATGACCATGAGGAGCTTGTCCTAGGCAAATCTTTTGGGCCAAGAATACCTTAGGAGAGACATTCAGTAATTGACTCATTATTAAGCTCCAATGGTATGAAAGGAGATGGAAAGGGGCACTATAATTGTTTTTAGTTCTTTATATGAAGATGCTGAAGCTCAGATATGATAAGTAAATTTTCCAAGGTGATGCAGCTAGTAAGTGGCTGAACTGGGATGCAGCTGGCATGCAAATCCAGTTGTTCAGACCTCAACCCCACCACTCTATCTATTAGAGCCATGTTTCTCAAAATTTTCAATTGTGAATGAATCACCTGGGCATCTTGTTAAAATGCAGGTTCTGGGACTTCCCCAGCGATACAGTGGATAAGAATGTGCCTGCTGATGCAGGGGACATAGGCTTGATCCCTGATCTGGGAAGATTCCACATGTGGTGGAGCAACTAAGCCCAAGCACCACAATTACTGAAGCCTGAGCGCTAAAGCCCGGGAGCCACAACTACTGAGCCCATGTGCTGCAACTACTGAAGCCTGTGTGCCTAGAGCCAGGGCAAACAAGAGAAGCCACTACAATGAGAATCCTGTGCACTGCACGAAAGAGTAGCCAGTGCTCGCTGCAACTAGAGAAAACTTACACAGCAGTGAGGACCCAGCATAGTCAAAAAAAAAAAAAATCAAAAAAAAAAAAGCATATTCTGATTCAGTAGATTTGGAGTGGGGTCTGAAATTTTGCATTTCTAATGATCTTTCAGATGATGGCCCATGCTGCTGGGAATGGGGTCTCTATGGGTACAGGGCATGGGGGGTTTATGGAGGAAACCACTGCATGGTCTTCATGTATCTTTGGGAACATGGGAGCGTCACTCTATATATGGCCAGCTGGGCCCACGTCTTTGGAACTATGGACCCTAGAACTTGGGCTTGAGGGTTTTCATCTGAGGCTGGTGGATCAGCAGGCAGCATGAAACCTTGACCCTGGGGCATTTCTTGTGCTAACAGTCTCTGGCCATGTCTGGAGGCTCAGTGCTCTATATCGGCCAAAAGGCTGTGACTTCTTCCTAGTGCCGGGGCTGGTGGGCGAGAGAGGGGGTAGAGGTGTGGCCTGGGGAGCCCTGTCTAGTACAGCCACCTTGATGGCATCAGGAAACGGGGTGGTAGGGAATCTGGTGGGGCAGGAGCTAAAGCAAATATTTGTAATATGGGAATCCAGAATCTCATAAGGCTTGTGAAACAGGTGAAATTCATTTTAATGATCTATTTTACTTAATATATAAAAATATTATTCAACTTAAGGAAAGAAAGTAAAGTCGCGAAGTCGTGTCCAACTCTTTGTGACCCCGTGGACTGTAGCCTACCAGGCTCCTCCATCCATGGGATTCTCCAGGTAAGAATACTGGAGTGGGCTGCCATTTCCTTCTCCAGGGAATCTTCCCAATCTAGGGATCGAACCTGGGTCTCCCGCATTGCAGGTAGATGCTTTAACCTCTGAGTCACCAGGGAAAATTATTAATGAGATGATTTACTTTTTTCATCCTAAGTCTTTGAAAACCGGTATGCATTTTATACTTTGTGTTTTGCATGCTGTGTCGTTCTGTCGTGTCATACTCTTTGCAACCCCATGGACTGTAGCCTGCCAGGCTCCTCAGTCTATGGGACATTTTTTTCTAGACAAGAATACTGGATCGGGTTGCCCTTTCCTCCTCCAGGTGATCTTCATATACTTTGGTATATCTCAATCCCAACTAGCTACATTTCAAGGGCTCTGTGTCCATGTGGGGCTTGTGCCCACCATCTTGATGATGCAACTCTAGAGCATTCATAGATAAGCTTTAGGGAGGTTGTGAATCCCTTGAAATTGTTTGCACATGTTTGTTTCTGCATACATTGTGTATTTTTTTGTGAGGGGGTGTATAGCTTTATCAGATTTTCAGGAGCATTAGTGACTACCACAGGATGAAGACCCACCAATCCAACAGAAAAACGTAAAAATTTCTCAATCTTGTGATATCCAAAACTTGGCATTGCAGTGCTGGGTGGGGGTACCCTGCCTGTCCTGCCCATGGACTTCCAACACCTCTGGCTGCCTCTGATTTTGGATAGTTTACCCCAGTGTATGTGGGTCAGAAAATGTGGTTGCCAGATGGATGGGAAGGTCAACCCAGGGCTTGCTGAAAAGCAAGGAAAACCATCATGGTGAAAGGTTGTTGCTGAACCACGAAAGATGCCAGGATTCTTGGCCTCTGGAGGAGAAGAATTCAATCCAGGGCCAGTGACAAGGCTTGATCACTCAGAGCTTTTGTGTAATAAAGTTTTATTAAAGTATAAAAGAGATAGAGAAGGCTTCTGACATAGACATCAGAAGGGGGCAGAAAGAGTACCCCCTGCTAGTCTTTAGCCGGATGTTATATAGCTACTGGCAGTCTGTTAATTAGAGAAAGGAAATGTCTCAAAACTCAAGAGAATGGCACCAGGCCCCTCACCCACAACATGCATTGAGATAACATTGGCACCAGTTGAGTCGTCCAGGGCCATAAAACGATTGACATGAATCTTGAAGAAAGGCAGATTTCCATACAAATATATAGTTTCATTACCATAGAGAAAAATGTATGAGTATAACATGCTGGTTTGTCGAGTTGGTTCTGAGCCTTTAGGTGAACCGACTTGAAGACAGAGTCTAAGGTAAATTTCCATAAGAAAAATGCATTGGTTAGCTCAATGTTTGAGAAAAGTTAACTTCAGGTGGAGTCAGGTGTTGTCAGGGCAACATAGAATTTTAAGAGAAACCTCTTTTTAAATTTGTATAGGGAAGAGGAAAAAATATAACACTAGTTTGTTTCCTCCTGCCACTTAAGAGAGAGATAAAAATATCTGACACTTGCAGCCTATTTCCTCTGTTTGGAGACCCCTGGCCTTCCTGCCTGTTACCCTGTCAACGGGAGAAAGGGGACATTTCTTGCTGTTTGCACACCAGTATTGCTTCCAGGATTTTTGTGTTAGGATGAACTTCAAATCACCAAGAAAATGGAAATACTGTTAGATTCTCTAGCTCACAAGACAGATGTGAAGAAAATAAAGTAGCTGGCTGAGAACTGTATGTAGGTATGTTTCAAAGGTCACCTTCCAACTCTCTCTTAGACCCCTTCCCTTCAAACAAATATCAGCTTTTGAATCACATGAGATGATTTGAAAATACAGGGACTTCTGGGTGGCCTTGACCCTTTCCTCAGCCCTTAAGTCTGATTTATTCCTGGAGCAAGTCCAATCAGAGGATTCATCCTCTGTACCATCCTTAGCCTGCTGACAATGGATGGGCTTTATGACATGCAAGCTATCTACACAGCTCTGAGAATTTTTCTAGGGAGAGCATTATAAGATTTAATCAAATCGTCAAAGAGGTCCCTGACCCTTCATTAGGTTCAAACCACAGTTCCATACTCTCCAAACAGTGAAGATTAGAGCTGAGAATCTGGGTCTCCCTCTGGTCCTGGGATGCCTCATGACATTCGCTCTGGTTTACCCTCAGCCCATGGAGAGCCAGGTCGAGAAGCCATCTGCTCATCACTGATGTTCATAGAGATCATAAGGGCTTCTGTGTCCTCAGAACCCAGGCTGGACTCAAGTGAGTGGCCTGAAAGGTCATCTCCAAACCCTTTAGCTCAGTGTCCTGGGCTACTGGCCTTGTATGACAGCTAACTCAGGATGTAGTTCTTTTGTTTTTAGTTTATTTGATTGAAGTATGGCTGATTTCAGTTCAGTTCAGTTCAGTCACTCAGTCATGTCTGACTCTTTGCGACCACATGGACTACAGCACGCCAGGCCTCCCTGTCCATCACCAACTCCTGAAGCTTGCTCAAACTCATGTCCATTGGGTCAGTGATGCCGTCCAACCATCTGATCCTCTGTGATTCAGCCATGCATACGTTGTAGATTCTTTTTCATATTCCTTTCCATTATGAATTATCACAGGATATTGAATATAGTTCCCTGTACTATATAGTAGGATTTTCCGCCGGGACCCTCTACTCATGGGGATTCTTCAGGCAAGAATACTGAACTGGGTTGCTATGCCCTCCTCCAGGGGATCTTCCCAACCCAGGGATCAAACCTAGGTCTCCCGCATCACAGGCGGATTCTTTACCACCTGAGCTATCAGGGAAGCCCTGTTGTTTATCCGTCCTATATATAACAGTTTGCATCTGTTAATCTGAAACTCCCATTTTTTTCCTCTCCTGCCTACCCCTTGGCAACCACAAATCTGTTTTCTATGTCTGAGTCTGCTTTGGTTTCACAGATAAGTTCATTTGTGTCACATTTTGGTTTCCATATATAAGTGATTTGTCTTTCTTTCTTCACTCAGTATGATAATCTCTAGGTCCATCATGTTGCTGCAAATGGCATTATTTCATTCTTTTTTATGGTGGAGTAGTATATTGTTGAATATATGTAGTGTATCATGATGCAGTTCTAATCTAGGGTTCTGTGACCCACTGTCTCCCCTGCTTTCAGCTGGTGAAGGATCACTGGTACCAGGTGAGCCTCCAGCCCAAGCAAAAGTGTGAGCTTAATGGGGTTTTTATTTCAGTCCTTCATTCTGGATGTAGAAGATATAAGAGTTAGACGGGGACATTGATTTCATGTGGGCCCATCCATTCACGTGACAGATGAAGAAGCTGAGGCTGGAGTGATAAAGTGACTTAAGAACACACAGGCTGTAAGCTGAGCAATGAGGATGAGAACACAGCTCTTCCCCGGATCGATACCTCCTTCCCCCTCTTTCAGTGCCCACAGCCTAATGGTGCCCAGTGTCCTCAGGTGACTCAGGGGGTTCTAATTTCAGCTCAGCCACGTACTAGTGGTGAGACCCTTGACAAACCACTTTAACTCTGAGCCTGTCTTCTCAGTCTGTAAAGTGGGGATGATCAGGTCTACATCCTGGGTTTATTGTAAAGACTAGATTTTGAACTGTGGTGTAGGAGAAGACTCTTGAGAGTTCCTTGGACTGCAAGGAGATCCAACCAGTCCATCCTAAAGGAGATCAGTCCTGAATATTCATTGGAAGGACTGATGCTGAAGCTGAAACGCCAGTACTTTGGCCACCTGATGTGAAGAACCAACTCATTGGAAAAGACCCTGATGCTGGGAAAGGTTGAAGGCAGGAGGAGAAGGGGACAACAGAGGATGAGATGGTTGGATGGCATCACCAACTCTCTGGACATGAGTTTGAGTAAACTCCGGGAGTTGGTGATGGACAAGGAGGCCTGGCGTGCTACAGTCCCTGGGATCACAAAGAGTTGGACATGACTGAGTGATGGAACTGAACTGAGATTAGGTAATGGGTTAATCATTTGGCACAGGGCCCGATTTGCAAGTGCCGAGTAGGTTGTTATTACTGGGGTTTCACTTCTTCCTTTCCCCAAATCCTTAAGCCATCAGTTCTCCTGGCCCATCAAAAATCCCTGTCCTGGGTTCTGTTCAGCAGGAGCGAGGTGACTGACTAGCTGATTAGCACTGAGGGTCAATGGACTTGCTTGATGTGCTCTATCTTCCACTAGGGTGTGAGTTCAAGGAGGACAACCGTCAGCTTCGTTCACCACTGTCTCTTCCCAGAGACCAGCTCAACTCTGGGTCCTCTTGTATTTTCAAAAGCAGAAGGCGGGGGTGGGGAGGCATGCTAATTAACTTAAGAAAGTTGAGCTTCATGAATTCATTCATGCATTCAACAAATATTCACTGAGGGCCTGCTCTGCATCAGGAGCTGCTCTAGGTACTGAAGATGCAGCAGAAGAAACAAAAAAGAAGGGTAGTAATAACAATAAAAACCCTGGCTATTGTGGGGCTTACATCCTAGCTGGGGGAGACAGGTGCATATAAACAGAACGAATGCCCATCTCTGAGGCTGGTGCTCGGGGCGGCGGGGGGAGGGCAACGTGGGCAGCTGGAGTCCTCCCTTTGACATTTCCTTCTGACTCCCCATGCTTTGCCCACTGATGGTCAGCGGTCTCTCCAAACGGCTGTTTCTCAGCTCACCGCTCGCCCCACCAGGACTCTGAAGACATCCTCCTGCAGAGAAACAGCACAATCCTCCCTCCTTTCCCCTCCCCTCTCCTCTCATCTCCTTTTCTCTTTCTCTCTATCTGTCTTTTCCCCTGACTGATTAAAATCGTTGTTTGTAAACTTGCTTCGGAAATCTCTGGTGGAGTGAGGGGAAACCGAGGCAAAGTAAACAGAGCCTAGCTTCTCGAAGAATCCCTCATAAAGTGAGAGAAGGGAAGACTTTTAGGGTTAAAATATTTCTTTCCTGATAGGCATTTCAGAGTTTGTGACATGTTCCGTACGTTTGAAGCTATCACAAATGGCATCCAGAAAGAGGGGCTCCGGTTTTGTGCTTTTAGAAACTGAGCTGGAGAATGTGAAGGGATGTATATGGGAGAGGATGCACGCGTGCATGCTCGGTCACTTCAGTTGTGTCCAGCTGTTTGGGACCCCATGGACTGTAGCCCACCAGCCTCTTCTGTCCATGGGATTCTCCAGGCAAGAATATTGGGGTGGGTTGCTATACCCTCCTCCAAAGGATCTTTCCAACCCAGGGATTGAACCCATGTCTCTTATGTCTCCTGCATTGGCAGACAGGTTCTTTACAACTAACGCTGCCAGGGAAGCCCATGGGAGTGTATGCTCAATGTTAGAACTGAGACCAAGAAGGTGAAGCCCAGTTCACTGAGAAGGAGCTTTCTGGTTGTCAGAGCAGTCCAGTAGTGGAGTGGGTTTCCTGGGCACGGGGAGAGGACGTGCTCCCCAACACTGGGACAGTTCAGATGTGGCTAAATGGCCACTTGGGGGAATGTTGGAAAGGGAAGTCAAGTTTCTAAAGGAAGAATGAACTAAATGAACTTCAAGGTCTCTTCTAAACCTGAGAGTCCATGACTTCTAAAGCATCGCAGAAAACAAGAACATGCTTCTTAAGCTGAATGCAATATACTTGAAATTTTATGTGCCAAACAATGGAGCATTAAAATATAGTAAAAAATGGGCAGGAACAATATCAGCAGGAAATTTTACCACATCTTTCATTCTATAAAAGTAAGTAAGAAAAAGGCCATAACTGAGGAAATCTAGATAAATTCCTAAAGGCACAAATAAGGCAGAGTACATTTTCTGTCCACAATGTAATAAACCCAGAAATAAATAAGATAATAGGGAATTCCCTGGCAGTCCAGTGGTTAGGACTCTGCGCTTTCACACGCTTTCACTGCTGAGGATGTGGGTTGGGAAACTAAGATCCCATAAGCCACGCTGCATGGCCAAAAAAAGAGAAGAGAGAAAAATAAACAGTAGTGTGTTTTTGTGTGTTCATTCTGGTCACAGCTGCTCCTCCCCCAGCCCCCAAAACTGTCTTCTGGCTTTGGACTTTCAACAACCATTTATTACATACAGTTTCACCCCATCTCACAGGCCTTGACCAATCGATTTATGATTGGACACCTATAGGTGTCCAATCCAGATGGGCCAGGGTTTCCGGGAATTTGGAGTTGAGGCGCCAAGAGAGGAATATCATCTCCCAGGTGGCTGGAGCTGTAATAAACAAACTTGAGAACTGCCCATGATCATGATGTGTCATGTGAATTTAAGACACAAGAAATAAGTTAGCAAAAAAGAGAGTGAAATAGATGCATAAGAAGAAGTAGAGATTAGACATGGAGAAAGGCTCCTGATGACTTTGCAGTCACTGATGTGTAGCTGTTAAAAATTTCACCTGTGTTCTTGCCCTTGGACTACACAAAGCTTTATAACCTTATGAACAATTCTCCTCTTTCACTTAAGTCAGCTGGAGGTTTTCCCTTGCAATAGGAGACTTCTAACTCGCAAGAGGGCTTCTCTGATAGCTCAGCTGGTAAAGACCTGAGTTCGATCCCTGAGTACAAACCATTTGAAAAACTTAAAACTCTTTTCTCAGCAACTCTTATGTCAATAATAAAGTCAAAACTGAATTTTTATAACATTTAGAAAATTATTGCAATGAAAAATGTACAAACGGCAGGTGAAGGATACAGTTAAAGCTGAACTAAGAAGAAAACTCATAGCCTTAAAAAACTTGTAGCTGGGGCTACAGAAACAGATGGCTTATTGAAAAATCATTTTTCTACCACTCAGTAGCTGCATAATCTTGTGCAAATTAATCATTTTGTGCCTCAATTTTCATACCTGAAAATGGATGTAATACTACTACTTATGTCATAGGGCCTTGTGACAATAGAATTAATACAAATAATATTCTTAAAACAGTGCCTAACATATAATATTATTAATGCTAACCGTTGATTAAAATAATAACAATATGTAATAAAGCATGAATAGTGAAGCCATTTTTTATTAAGGCATAGGCATCAGTCCTGAATATTCATTGGAAGGACTGATGCTGAAGCTGAAACTTGAATACTCTGGCCACCTGATGCAAAGAACTGACTCATTGGAAAAGACCATGATGCTGGGAAAGATTGAAGGCGAGAGGAGAAGGGGATGACAGAGGATGAGATGGTTGGATAGCATCACCAACTCGATGGACATGAGTTTGAGTAAGCTCCGGGAGTTGGTGATGGACAGGGAGGCCTGGCGTGCTGCAGTCCATGGGGTCACAAACAGTTGGACATGACTGAGTCACTGAACTGAACTGAGGCAGCATTGGTCAGCCTCAAGGACATTTTAGGGTGCCCAGGCCACCCTATAGAGTAAGGCAGGCTGGCTTGTCCTCTCTTCACAGAGCTGTTCCTGGCTTGAGCCAGGGGCAGGAAAAGAACCGGGCTGCCACTGAGCTTCTCAGAGCGAGTGTCAGAAAGGAACATGGGAGGCTACATTGGTAAGGTGACTGCCTCCTCACTTGACGGAGGGGTCACGAGATGGGAGGAAGATTTCTGTGGCTCCCAGTGGTTCACGATGTTACAGGTCACAGAAGGGACCACTGGGCCTGAAGATAACTCCCTGCGTCCACTTACCGCTGATATCCTGAATTCCATGATCAGAGGCAGATGGTTCCTCTCTGCTGAATCCCGGGTTAGCCACGCTCCTTACCTAAGGCTTCCAGTTACCTTCTTATCTTTGCAGATGGAAGACAGGGTGACTGTCAATGATATGCGTTTCTTTTTTAACGCGTTTAAAATTTTTATTTATTTGTGGCTGTGCTGGGTCTTCGTTGCTGCATGGATGTTTCTCTAGTTGCGGCGGGGGGGGGGGCGACTCTATTTGCGGTGCACAGACTCTTCATTGCGGTGGCTTTTCTTGTTGCACCGCATGGGCTCTGGGGTGCGAAGGCTTTAGTACTTGCGGCTCCCGGGCTCTAGAGCACAGGCTCAGTAGTTGTGGTGCATGGGCTTAGTTGCTCTGGGGCATGTGGGATCTTCCCAGATCAGAGATCAAACCTGTGTCTCCTGCATTGGCAGGTGGATTCCTTACCACTGAGCCACCAGGGAAGCCCCTAGAATATGCATTTGTAAGGGCAGCCATGTGGTCTGGTGGGTTGGGGTGGGGGGCCCTAGTGAAGGGTGGAGTCCCAGGCCATGGCCATCTCATCATGGAGAGAATCTGTTATTCATCTGATAAAAACAGGATGCAGGAATGAGCACCATTAATCCTGCTTAATCCTGCCTGGGCTGCTTGAAGTTCTGCCCGGGTGCCTGTGTTTTAGCCCATTGACTCGGCTTTGGAGGAGATGTGGCCCCACTCTGTGGGGCTTCCTCCTCTCCCAGGAACCAGATGTGCTGTGCTCTGCAGAGTGTGTGAATCTAGGCACACTCAAGACAGTGCTGCCGTGCTCCTGGGCCTCATGGCAGCCACCTGATTGCCTGCCACCCTATACTTTGGTTCTATCAGTTCAGTTCAGTTCAGTTGCTCAGTTGTGTCCGACTCTTTGCCACCCCATGGACTGCAGCACGCCAGGCTTCCCTGTCCATCACCAAGTCCTGGAGTTTACTCAAACTCATGTCCGTTGAGTCAGTGATGCCATCCAACCATCTCATCCTCTGTCATCCCCTTCTCCTCCTGGTTCTATATTTGGGGTATATTTTGTTTCTAAAGACCACTGATCCGTAATACATTAATAACAGACAAATTCATTATCTATTGATCCTCTACTGAGTGCCAGATGCTAGGGATACAGCATCGAGCAAGGCAAAGTCCCTACTTTCACGGAGTTCATATTTCTGTTCTGACAAAAACAAGAGAACAAGCACAGATGACATTTCCAGAAGTAATCAATCAGTGCTTTCAAAAATAGAAAGCAGGCTGGGAGGCACAGGAAGTGATAGAGACAAACGGACAAGTCTAGGTAAGATGGGACAGTTGTTCAGAAACGTGAGAGATCCGAGGAGCTATGCAAAGAGCTGGGGAGAGTGTTCTGTCTGAGGGGACTGCCTATCAAGTCCTGGGGAACTGACTTTGCACAATAATAAGAAAAATAAGCCCCAAAAGTGAGGCAGAGAGGCCGGAGACGGGGGTCTGGTTCTGATGGACAGATGCAACAGAACTGGGCTTTCAGTACAGAAGGGGATGGGAGGTAACTGCTTCATTTAGTTTTGCCGTCCTCAGGCCCATGATGGATTTAATCCAATGACATCCTGGGATGAGCCCTGGATGGTGAATCGAGAGCCTAAGAGTCTGGCTCAGCTCAGCTACTTGTTCGATGTGTGACTATAGGCAAGTCCTTTAACTTCTCTGTGGCTTAATTCCTCAACTGTAATATTAGAGATCTAGTGCATGCTTAGTTGCTAAGTCATGTCCAACTGTTTGTGACCCCATAGACTGTAGCCCGCCAGGCTCCTCTGTCCATGGGATTCTCCAGGCAAGAATACTGGAGTGGGTAGCTATGCCCTTCTCCAGGGGATCTTCCCGAGCCAGGGACTGAACCTGCATTGCAGGTGGATTCTTTACTGTCTGAGTCACCAGGGAAGCCCATGGAAAAGCAGGGTCCTCATCAGTTCCAAGAACTTACAAACAGGCACTGTTTTTCAGATGTAGGAAACTAGGCTGTTATTTGAGAAAGAAGAGGAGGGAAATGAGGAAGAAGCAAAGTCCCTTCCAGACTCTCAGCTCCTTGCCTCTAGAGACGACCAGCAGAAAGGGAGCCATCCCGCACGCCAGGAGGGACTGCGCTGGAAAGAGATGGAGGCCCGTTTTGCTCCTGATCACAGCACCACACAGCAGTGCCAAGTCATTCGGGAAATGAATGGGATCTGAAATTCTAGTCATCGTGAGAACATCCAGCGATAAATGAAGGAAACAGTGAAAGGGCCAACCAGGAGAAACATACATGCTCACGGAGGACTGCCTTGGAACCATGTGTCCTTGAGGGCTTGGCATATGTTTACCCAACAATGAAAAAGTGGAGAGAAGCAATCATAAAGTTGGGCAGAGCCCCTGAGAGTGAGACCAAAGCTGCAGGCAAGGCCCAGCCACTGGACGCAGCAAACAGACACGGCTGTTGGCAAAACCTCCTGACCATGGGGCAGTTCTGGGTCAGAGTCCTCTTCCCTCTCTTCTCATGAGACTGAAAGTCCGTTTTTCTGCTAGTGAAGGGAGGCACAGAAACATTCCACTGCAGGTTACAGCATAGCTAAGAGTCATTCTCTGGAGTCAAAAACACTTGAGTTAGAATCCTAGCTCATCTAGATTTGTGACCTTGGACAAGCAACTTAAGCCTTCTATTAAAAACAAAAAAGATAATGTTACCTGCATCTCCATCATGGGGTAGGTGCAGGGGTTGTGTTAACGTTGAATGGGGACTCTCCACCTGAGTCTGAACCAACTCCTGAGTAAAACAAGAGTCCTCATAGGGAGACCCCAAATCACCTTTATTGCTATTGCTGATAAAGGCCAGGTAACGTGCAGCTTGAATCTGCAAGGCCAGAGGATTTCCTGACACTGAGTCCCAGAACCGACAGATTTATCTGGCCACCAGCAACCCTGGACCCATATAGTCCCAGTTAAACTCAAAGGATGGGAAAGTGAAGGGGTGGGCCCCCCAGAAAGGGCAGAGAGGCTGGCGGGAGGATGCTCTTTGGCACATACCCAACTTCTCCTGTGAAACTTCTATCTTCTATGAAGATGAGCTGCTCCCTAAAAGAATGAGGGGTTGGAAAAAGCCTGAGTGTTTCAGTGGGTGGAGTTGGCTCCACGTGGAAGGGAACTCAGAAGCAGGAATAATCTAAACAAGTAAAATTAGAAAATCTGTATGATGTGCTTAGCACAGGGACTGGTATCTGGTAAGTGTGTAGTAAATAGCAGCTTTAAACAAATCTTCAGCCTGACTTGGTTCACTGGTTATTTCATGCAAATATTTATTCAGCATAGGTTATGTGAAGAGCTTTGTGCAGCCACTAGGGAAGATGTAAGACAGCGTTGAGCCCCATCTCTTCACCACACCCACTGTTCTGCTATAACCACTGTTTCCGACTCCTTTGTTATTGTTTTTCGGTCACTAAGTCTCATGTGTGGCTCTTTGTGATTCCATGGACTGCAGCACGCCAGGCTTCCTTGTCCTCTACCATCTCCTGGAGTTTGCTCAAATTCATGTCCATTGAGTCGGTGATGCCATCTAACCATTTTGTCCTCTGCTGCCTCCTTCTCTTTTGCCTTCTATCTTTCCCAGCATCAGGGTCTTTTCCAATGAGTTGACTCTTCACATCTGACTCCTACCTAATAGTAATTAATTGGATGCTACATACCAGGAACTCACGTCAGTTCCTTACATGCATGCCCTCATTTAATCCTCAAATCTCGGCTCTGGAGTGGTTATTGTTATAGCTGCTTTGCAGTTATATGAGACAAACAGTAACAAGCACTTTATTTATAGACACACAGGTGTCAGGGCAAGACTAAAGCCCACGATGGTTAGATAGCAACATACGTCAATGCAGGATGCCAGCTGTGTCCCTTGGCAACCACCTTCCGTGGTCCGTCACACAGGCAACAAGGACCAAGAGGTCCCCAGGGGTGGCATTGGAGTGGTGTGGCCTTGCCATCAGCAGGAGGGAAATGCAGGTGAGGTGGCAAATATGTATTTCTTGATGACATTTTCCAAGCCATTTGGATGTGAATTTGAATGTGACTTCCCCTTAAGGGACATCAACTTGGAAGAAATAGAATTGTCCCAGGGAGGGAATGAAAGCAAAGTAGGTGTAAACTCAGGGGGCAAAGGACCAGCTCACAACTAGCCATTCTTTAGTGCAGTTTGTGCTGGCCTTTTGGAACTCACATGAACTGGTAGGTTTGGGATCACATCGTTGCTTGGTGTCCCTGTGGCCGGAGCTTTGTCTCCTTTCTTGACGGCAGGGTTGCTCACCCTCCTTCTGGGGTTCCCTTGGCCAGCCTCTGGCACTGCCGTCTTCAGGAGGGACTGTTGGGCCAACACAGTCAGTCTTGAATGTTGGGGACAGGGGATATCTCCCCAGGCACAGCCCTTGCAGCTGTCTGGGGCCTCGTTTTGTCCCACGAGGGCCCCCTCTTCTCACTGGTTTGGGGTGGGGTGCTTGGTCCTCAAGCAGAAATTAGTCCCAAAGTAGTGCTCATCCTGTCTGGGAAAGAGTTATTTTCAAGCGTGTGGGGTTTAATGGGCCACCCTCCCCACCTGATTTTTAATAATGTTGCTAACGAGCCAGAGCAAAAACCTAACATAATTCACAGGACAGAATTATTAGAGTGAGCGGGACCCACGCAGGAAGACAGGCACCTGCTCACGGCAGGAGCTTACGGTGGAAAAAACAAGCAAACCAACAAGGGCACAGAGGAATGGAACTAACATGTAACTAGCTGGTGTGTGTCATAGATTGGATTTCCCAAGGAGCAAGGAGAGACAACTATTTAGTTGGGAGGTGATTTCGGGAAGCCCAAGGGTGGAGCGGCGGGTGGAGGGGGACAGAGGAGAGGGAAGCCTTCACCACTGCAGGGAACTGGAGCTTTGTCCTGGAGAATCTGCAAATGGTGTAAAGCTTGAGCCTCAGATTGCTCCCTCTGAGGAGCGAAGTACCTGGGGTATTTAAACATCTCTCTACCCTCCCATGACAAGGCAAGCTTGAGCCATAGCACGCCTTCAACCAAAGGACTGGTGGTGGGAGTCTGTTGGTTGAAGGCGTGCTATGGCTCAAGCTTGCCTTGTCATGGGAGGGTAGAGTGTGCTTTCACTGCCAGAGACATTCTCCTAAAAAGAATTGCAGATGCTGGCTGACTCACTGGAAAAGACCCTGATGCTGGGAAAGATTGAAGGCGGGAGGAGAAGGGGACAACAGAGGATGAGATGGTTGGATGGTATATCCAACTCGATGGACATAAGTTTGAGCAAGCTCCAGGACTTGGTGATGGAGAGGGAGGCCTGGCATGCTGCAGTCCATGGGGATGCAAAGAGTCGAACACGACTGAGTGACTGAACTGAACTGAACTGATGCCATCAGGCAGAGGTGAGGCCAGCTCAGAAACGGTGTGGAGCCCCAGCGTGTGGTTAGGGCTCTGACAGTGTCTGCTGCACGGCAGGAGCTGGTGCCTTCCAGATGTCATGGTCCCTGAATCCTCCCGGTAACATGATAATGCAGGTGATATTGTCTACCCAGGTAGGGAGCCCAGGATCAGAAAGCTCCAGTGTTTCTCAGCCAGAGGGTTGTCTTTCCAAGGTAGTGTGTTTAGCATTTTTGACTTGCCCATTAAATACCAGAGGCATTCCCCATCCCGGGTCATCCAAGTGGAAGAAAATATATCCCCACCCCCCACCCCACCATAAGTGCCTAGAGGGGAGGATTTCCTGTAAGGCAGGTCTTCCTTTGACACCACTTCACATTCTACCCCAAGGGCATATTTATTGATGAGACTGAGATTGAGTTGATCTTGGGCAATGTGATTCTTGGAGCACACTTTACTGGACTTCTGTAAAATGGGTATCCTTAAACTGAGCTCACAGGAGCTCTGGAGGATTGAATAATGACCATGAACACAGAGCCTGGTATAAAGTAAGTGCTCAGGCAGTGGTGGTTGTTGCTTAGTCGCTAAGTCATGTCCAACTCTTTTGTGACCCCCATGGACTGCAGCCCACCAGGCTCCTCTGTCCATGGGATTTCCCAGGCAAGAATACTGACATGGGTTGCCATTTTCTCCTCCAGGGGATCTTCCCAACCCAGGGATGGAACCTGCGTCTCCTGCATTGGTAGGTGGATTCTTTAACACTGAGCCACCAAGGCAATGGTAGCTATTGTTATCCATTGAGGAGCTCTATGTTTTCTTGGCAGTCCTATTAATAGCAGTGTAGAATTAGTTGCTCAGTCGTGTCCGACTCTTTGTGACCCCATGGAATGTAGCCCGCCGGGCTCCTCTGTCTGTGGGATTCTCCAGGCAAGAATACTAGAGTGGGTTGCCATTCCCTTCTCCTGGGGATCTTCCTGACCCAGGGATCGAAACTGGATCTCCTGCATTGCAGACTGATTCTTTACTGACTGAGCTACAGGCAATCCTACTACCTAATTCTTACTTTATTTTTCTCTCATTTTATTCTTCCTACTCCTAATTTCTTCCCCATTGTTTCTCTTCCAATGTTTCCTGTCCAAACTGCTATCCCCTCTCTCACCCACTTCCATCCTTCATGAGATCTTCAGGGCAGAGGAAAGAATTGGTGCTTCCAGCTCTGCCCTCAGGTGAGGTTGGTCCAGGCAGAGTCCCCTGTAAACTTGGAGTAGCAGGGAGAGAAAGGGTGGCCAGGCCCTGGACCCCAAGTGTTAGGAAGGTTATGTGGGTGTGTTTAGAGAAGCAGGAAGGTCTGTGTACATTGTGTGTGTAACGTGCACACCAGACCGTCACCCACACACTCACTAGAAGCATGTAAGTGCAGCTTCCCGAGAATTTGTACAGATTTCTTTTTTTTCCTTTTTTACTGTGGAGACAGGTCTTTCATGTTTTTAGTCATGTTTGGCAGCTTCTATTGTATTCAAGTTATGTCCCTTCCAGAAGCTACTCTATGGGGAACTCAGTCTGGCTAACTTTTGTCTGGATCAGGCCTGGGTCAAGGTTACCAGCTGGTTATGAGCTGACTGTACAGAGAGGAGCCTTGGCTTGTTTCCAGGCTGGTGTCAGGTCCGGGCTCATTCGGGCTCCACACTTCCTTGTCCTCTGCAGATGGAGGGAGGAGTCAGACCCGTGTGAGCACCATTGCTCTGTGTGTAGGATAGTGGGGGCTCCGGGTCGGTGAACTTGACCCCTTCAAAGTGACCCGGATCAAGCTCTGTATGCAGGATTCAGCCTCGGTTGTTCACCCCAGAGAGGAGCCTTTATCTGTGTTAAGCACCGCTTTGCATGAGAGTCATTACTAATCACATGGTAGATCCAGCACAACCCTGCCATGTGCCAGGGGCATTCTGCCGTGTGCCAGAACACACGGTTCTGTTCCTCACCACTACCCTCAGTTGGTAATAAGGTTCTCATTTTACAGATAAGGAAGCGAACTCAGAGAAATCAAGGATTTGATTGGTAAGGGCACAGAGAAGCTAGCGAGAAGCACAGCTGGCGTCAGAATCATCTTTTGGACTCCTACATCTAGCCGAGGGTTTCTCAGCCTCCGCATTTGCTGATATCTGGGGACAGGACACTCTTCCTTGTGGGGCTGGCCCCTACGTTGCAGAATGTTTAGCAGCATCCTGAACCTCTACCTACTGGATGCCAGTCACACTTTCCCCACTCCCACCAGTTTCAAAAACCAAAAAAAAAAGTCTCCTTCCAGATGTTATCCCTTTTGAGAACCACTAACCTAGCTAGAGGAGAAGAAAATGGCACCCCACTCCAGTACTCTTGCCTGGAAAATCCCATGGATGGAGGAGCCTGGTAGGCTACAGTCCATGGGGTCGCTAAGAGTCGGACACGACTGAGCGACTTTACTTTCACTTTTCCCTTTCATGCACTGGAGAAGGAAATGGTAACCCACTCCAGTATTCTTGCCTGGAGAATCCCGGGGATGGCAGAGCCTGGTGGGCTGCCGTCTATGGGGTCGCACAGAGTCGGACACGACTGAAGCAACTTAGCAGCAGTAGCAGCAGCAACCTAGCTAGCCCTTCCCAGGAGAAAACCTCCATGGCATACTTCTAAAAAGAACTTGGTTAGAGGGTGGCCTTCAGCCCTAACTCTGGACAACATCTGGGCCCTGGTTTCCCTTTCAACCTCTCCCTCAAACAGCTCTTCTGTTCGTCAGTCCTGTGGCAATTTTTTTTTTTAATTTTTAAAAAATAATTTTATTTATTTGTTTTGGCTGTGCTGGGTCTTTGCTGCTGCATTGGCTTTTCCCTAGTTGCCCTGTGTGGGCTTCTCAAGGCAGTGGCTTCTTTTGTTATGGAGTATGGGCTCTGGGAGGCACAGTGGTTGCAGCACACGGGCTCAGGAGTTGCGGCTCCCAGGCTCTAGAGCACAGGCTTAGTAAGTGTGACACCTGAGCTTTGTTGCTCTGCAACATATGGGATCTTCCAGGACCAGGAATCGAACCTGTTGTCTCCTGCATTGGCAGGCGGATTCTTTACCGATGAGGCACCAGGGGCCCTGTGGCAATTATTTTATCCATCCATTCACTCACTCATCTATTCAGTGACTACTCTACACCAGGAGACAGAAATAAATGAAAACTCTTGCCCTCATGGAGGTAATATTCCAGGGAGCAGAAAGCACTGAATAAAGGGCATAGCCTAGGTACCTGCATGCACCCTTGGCATTCTCACAGCAGCCACTGTTATTTTCATTCAGAGGTGCCCAGTCTGAGACACTGAGGGGTTTGAGAGCCCTCTGGAATGGCAGCTTGGAAGCAGAACAGTTGAAAGTTAAACCTACGACATTGGCCCCAGGCCTGTGTGCCTGACCTCTCCATTCTCCTGCCTTTCCCAGTCTGCATCTCCTTTCAACTGCATTGGCTATTGCCACATAGTGTCCTGGTGTCTTTTCAGGCCCTGGTGATCCTAAGGCTGTCATCCACTCCCCAAACTCAGCTGTCCGCTTCTATCTCTCTTCTGTTGTTGTTCCCCCTGTGAACCAGGCTCAGATCCTGGCTCCATCATGAAATCATGAGCTCCTCCGTTCCTGTAACATTTCCATTCTCAAGTCCTTTTGGCTTTTCAGACAAATCGCTCATCTTCATCCGAGTGACCCAGAAAGGCAAGACCATTTTTATCCTCTTTTTATAGATGAGGACACTAAGGACTCAAGAGGTCAAATGCCTTGCTCAAGGACACTCTACTAATAGAGGTTAAAATTTAGCCTTATCTTCTGATCACAGACTTTATACGAGGAACAAATTGTTTCAGATAGAAAGTTAATCTCTGCCTCAAGATGCCCTAGAAGAGAAGAACCACAGCTTAAGCCATGTCTGGATCTCCTACACAGAGTCTAGCACTTGTGTTGACTTAAAGAACTGGAGCTATGAAGCCCAAATTGCAAGGTTTAACCCAAACTTGCATGTGTGCGTGCTCAGTCACTCAGTCTCAATCACGTCTGACTCTGTGACCCCATGGACTGTGGCCCTCCAGGCTCCTCTGTCCATGGAATTTTCCAAGCAAGAATACTGGAGTGAGTTGCTATTTCCTTCTCCAGGGAATCTTCCCGACCCAGAGATTGAACCTGTGTCTCTTGCGTCTCCTGCATTGGCACGTGACTTCTGTACCTCTGCACCACATTGGAAGCCCCCACCCAAACTTAGTGTCCTAAAAATTAATGCTCTGAAAGTCCACCAGATGGCAGTGTTTTCCCCGTGAAAAAGAGCGTTCCTAAGCCAAAGTGGTGCGTGACTCAGAGGCTAGGTTGAAATGATCAAAGAATTTGAATTTGAAGTGGTTTACACACACACACACACACACACACACACACACACACACACACAGTATTTAGAATCTTCCTGAGCATTCAAATGTTGATGAAATCTTAAGGAATATTACTAGGCAGTGGTAGAGCATAAACTTGATTTGTGCTCTAGTCTGACCTTTGCCATTTTCTTGCTATATGACCTGAGGAAGTCACGTAATGTCTCTCAGCTTTTATTTTTCTCGTCTGCAAAATGGGTATAAGAATATCTGCTTGGTCTCTGTCACAGACAGGGCTATCATGAGGCTGAGTTTGGACACGTGAAGCTATAGATGACTTTATGGATATATGCTATTCTATTTATGGATGTCATGAAATTAATTTAACTGTTAGTTCAGTAGTTCATTCTGTAGAAATTCTTTCCTAGAAATCTTGCTAATCAAAGTGTGGTGCACAGACCAGGAGAACTGGCATCATCTGAGAGTTGATTAGAACTGTGTAACTCGCCCTCGGGGGTTCCCTGGTGGCTCAGTGGTAAAGAATCTGTCTGTCAATGCAGGAGACCTGGGTTTGATCCCTAGGTCAGGAAGATCCCTTGAAGAAGGAAATGGCAACCCACCATGGACAGAGGAGCCTGGTAGGCTACAGTCCATGGGGTCGAAAAAGAGTCGGACACGACTTAGCGACTAAAACAACAACAAGAACTCATCCCAGACAACTGAATTTTAATAGCATAAAATTTTAACAAGATCCTGAGGTGACTCATATGCATAATTTGATAATGGATAGAAAATTCCTCATTTTTGTGAATTAAGGAGATAGCTAGAAAAATAAGTTCTGGAGTTTGTTTGGGAGTTAATACTGAATTAGTTCAGTTCAGTGTCCCCTGTAATACGAGAAATATTCCCTAAGATGAGCCTGAGGCATGTAAAGCAAATTGTTTGCAAAGCTCAAAAAACATATCTGTACCCAAATTATGCCTTAGGGAGAGTGACTTGCAGTTGAGATGAAATATTCCTGTGGTAGAATCAGTCAGGACAGGCGAGGCTATGTTGCAGTGACAAACAACCTGACCTTCCGGTGGCTTGTTTCCTGGGAGCAGCGACAATAATAACCCCAGGAGGTACGATGCCATTACATGTAGGCAGGGGGCTCCGCTCAGGTGCTCAGGGAGCCTGCTAATGGAGCTGTCACCATCCCCAATTCTTTGGGAAAAGAGTCCAGAGGGTCTTGGGCTGCCAGTGCAATAAATTGTTCAGCCCAAAAGTGACCCCTTGGGGTGGTGGGGGAGGCAGTTGTAGTCCTATCTATCCGGTGTTTGGAAGGTACAGAGCTAGAACTACTGAGCGCACAGTGCTGATAACAACCACAAAGGTTACCCCGGATTTGTTCAGAGCAGTGACTCCCAGAACAGATTGTGCGGGAGAATTGGCTAGGGACCGCTTGTTAAATGTACAGATTCCAGAGGCTCCATCTCAAGGATCTAACCGGCACCAGGAATCTGCTTTAATAGGAGCCCCGGGGGATTCTGATGCCCTCCCTCCAAAGACCAGCATCTGGAAACCTGGAACTTTGAGCACTCAACCCCATCTTGAACACAAAAGGCACTGTGTTCATGTTCCAGGGCTGCGGTAACATGTGACTCCAAAGTTGATGACTTCAAACAACAAACATTTATTCTCTTACAGTTCTGCAAGCCAAAAGGCTGAAACGAGGGTCAGCTCTTTCTAGAAACTCTGAGGGAGACTCCATTCCCCGCCTCTCTTCTGGCTTCTGGCGGCCGCTGGCGATCCTTGGTGCTCTTTGGCTCGTAGCCGCGGAGTCCACTTCCCAACTTCTGCCTCCGTCTTCACAGGGCCTTCTCCTCTGTGTGTCTGTGGCTTCTCCTGTCTGTTATAAGGACACTTGTCATTGGATTTAGGGCGCAATCCAGGCGGCTCAGACAGTGAAGAGTCTGACTGCAATGTGGGAGACCTGGGTTCCATCCCTGGGTCAGGAAGATCCCCTGGAGGAGGGCGTGGCAACCCACTCCAGTACTCTGGCCTGGAGAATTCCATGGACAGAGGAGTCTGGTGGGCTACAGTCCATGGGGTTGCAAAGAGTCAGACATGACTGAGTGACTAACACTTTCCAGGTAATCCAAGATAATCCCATCTTAAACTCTCTCTTCCATCTGAAAAGACCCTTTTCCCAAATATGGTCACCCTGGGGGAACATATTGGAGGTGTGTGTGGGGGTGTCCACTCTTCAATCCACTACAGACCCACATCTGCATGGAATCTAGTCTGCCGTCCTCTCTGGACAGCTAAGACAGGGCTCTTGATAGCCACACACCACAAGGGGTCAGGCAAACCTTATTTTTCTGCTGCTGTTTCCTGTAGCACCCACGGTTTCCTTTAAATTTGGGGAAACGGTCCACACGCCGCTGAGAGGGTCAACCAGGGCAAGCTGCCGGCTGGGATCCTGGACCCAGCAGCGAATTTTCTCCTCATTGTCCCATGCAAAATAGAGAGATTTCATGCCAGGAGTGCAAGGGACGAGCAGCTCGCTCTGCCAGCCCACTGAAGAAGGTTACCTGACGTTTCAGTAGCCTCAGACCATCCGAGGACCCGGATGTTGACTCCTCAGCCTGAGGGCTTTGTTCTTGAAAGCTCCAAAGGTTGGAGAATTCAACGAGGGTGGTTGTGAGAGATTACCAGGGAAATAGGTGCGGGCCTCCAGGTCATCAGATGAACTCTTATTTTTATACTCTCTAAGAGATGAGAGTAATGACAGAACATTAAACAGAACACCTCAATGTCATTTGACACATCTTGAATTAGTAATAATGGTCTTGCAACAATTATTTTCTATCTAAGTAATTCCTTTGCTCTCCAGAAGTGCTCAAGCGCATTCAGGGAGGGATTAGATATTCATCTTGGCTGGGTTTTGGAGATCATGCCTGGGGAGGGGGGCACATTCCTTTCTGTGTATGGTTTTCCATCCAGGACCAAAGGTTTTGGAATGTGGCCACACCGAGCCTTCAACTCACTCTCCTTAAGTCACACTCTGGAGAGAGACTCCAGTGGTTCCTCATTTGGGGGATTGCTGAAGGGGCACTTGAAAATATGTCAGGAGGTGGTTTAGTCGCTAAATTGTGTCCAACTTTTGTGACCCCATGGAGTGTTGCCCGCCAGGCTCCTCTGTCCATGGGGACTCTCCAGGCAAGAATACTGGAATGGGTTGCCATTTCCTTTTCCAGGGGATCTTCCTGACCCAGGAATCGAACCCGGGTCTCCTGCATTGCAGGCAGATTCTTTACTGCCTGAGCTACCAGAGAAGCCTTGAAAAAAAAATACGTCAGGGGTGCCAGAATTGGTCTCAAGTGGATTTATAGTGAAAGGACAGAGTTACTAGTTGTTTGGGAGCGTTGACCCTGGCTTTCCTGTCACACTGGCCCTAGTGCCTCAAGCTGTCATCTCTGTACTCACCTCCTCGGAGATCTGCTCTTCACTGCACTTACTGAGATTTCAGTCCGTGGTCAAGGGTGGTTTTATTGTTTAACTGGTTTTGTACTTGGCATCTCCCCTCCTAGAAGGGAAGCTCCCTGAAGGCAGGGGCCTTGCTTTTCTCTCCCTCCATAGTCGCCCTGGAGCCAGGGAGAGGGAGGAGGGAGAGGAGCACGGAGGAGGAGCAGGACGGCGGGGACCAGGTCGGGGGACTGGACTTCATCCTGAGAGCGGTGGGAAGCCGTTGATGTGTCTGCAGCCTGTGTGTGCAGGTGTGAACCGCACAGACAACAGACGATCAAGCTCTGCATTTTGAGAAGACATTACGCTGGGGACGCACTGAAAATGGACCAGGAGTGGTCAGCGGTGGGCCTGATGGGAGGCTCATATGGTCATTCAAAAGGGAAATGGTGGTCATGGAGATCCAGTCCATGAATGGTTTCTCAGCACCTACTATGTGTCAGGTACTTTTCAGTAAACAAAACAGGCAAAGGTCCCTATCCTCAAGAGTTGACCTGTTAGTGAGGGAGAGACAGAGGCTAAACATAATATACATAGACGAGTATTTTGGGGAATATTTATTATGTGCAATGGGAAAAGAAAAACAAATCGAACAGAGTAGGTGAGATTGAGGCTGAGGGTATTGGATGGCAGAGGTTCTTGGGGGATAAAATTGGTAGTGTTCTGGGACCCCCCTGGTATTCCAGTGGTTAAGATTCTGTGCAGATAATGCAGGCAGCCGGGGTTCGATCCCTGGTCAGGGGACTTGATCCCACATGCCACAACTTAAAGCCCAAATATTGCAACTAAAAAAAGAAAAAGAAAGAAAGATCTTGCATGCTGCAAGTAAGACTT
The DNA here is from genome assembly GCA_024291935.2 of Okapia johnstoni. Classification (NCBI taxonomy): domain Eukaryota; kingdom Metazoa; phylum Chordata; class Mammalia; order Artiodactyla; family Giraffidae; genus Okapia; species Okapia johnstoni. Next base: position 13,757,596 of record CM044307.1, read on the forward strand.
AGTGCAGCAAAAAAAAAAAAAAAAAAAATGATGTTCTATGATGGAGGATCAGATTGCAGGGAGTAAGGGGGAGAGAGGTGTTGTCAACTCCTAAATTTCCGGCTCGTGCAATGGAAGAATGGCTTAAAAAGAGTGTTTAGACCAAACACTACTCAAGTCTTCCTGATTCTATAGCCCTGTGGGCTCTAAGACAGGGCTCTGGTCACCTGTAATCTGGTCTCTGCATGCCCGGAGGTCACCCTGCTGTGAGAAGCCCCTGTCCTGGATTTGCCACATAAGGACATGCCACGTTGCTCTCTGTGCATGGCAGGTCATGCTGTGGGCACCTGGGGCTCCCGTGGCGTCTCCATCAAACCTTCTCCCTGAGGCTGGCAGCATCTGCCCTTGCTTGTGTCTGCTCATTGACGAGGCTCAACAAACGTGCCGTGCGGCCCACTGCTGCCGTGGACGGGCCTGCTGCCAGCATCCTCTGCATGCCTCAGCCCCTACCACCTCCTCCACCTGCTGTGTCCTCTGTCCCCTGAACAACCTTCCAGGGGAAGGGATATTTGTGGAATGGATTTCTTCTTTAAAAAAATTTGAGATGTAGTTGATTTACAATGTTATGTTAATCTCTGCTATACAGCAAAGTGTCTCAGTTATGAGCAAATATACACTTTTTCTCATAGTCTTTTCCATTATGGTTTGTCCCAGGATATTGAATATAGTTCCCTCTGCTATACAGTAGGATATTGTTGTTTATCAATTTTGTATATAATAGTTTGCATCTACTAACCTCAAACACCAAATCCTTCCTGCCCACCTCCCCTGGCAACCACAAGTCTATTCTCTGTGACTGTGAATCTGTTCTGTTTCGAAGATAGGTTCATTTGTGCCATGTTTTAGATACTGCATATAAGTGATATTATGTGGTATTTGTCTTTCTGTTTCTTACTTCACTTAGTGTGATTATCTCTAGTTGCATCTATTGGGATGAATTTCTTGAATTGGCCTGGAAGCTGGAGCCCTGAGCTTTAGGAGTTCCAGGATCCATCCGCCTCTTTCTAGAGTATCCTGGGTCACTTGCCAGGGCTTCACTGGTTGGTGATTTCCTGTGACAACCCTGAGACAAGTCTGAACAGTCTCCACTTTTCCCTCCCTAGTGACAGGCTGAGGCTTCCTGTCCCCTTGGGCATTTGCCTGTCGTGGACAAAGGCAGATGACGAAATAGCAACCATGATTAACAGGATCAAGTGCTTCCGATGTGCTGAAGAGGTTTCCGTGGATTATTTCATTTAAGCCTCAGAGTGACTCTATGAAGTAATTGCTATTAGTGTCATCTTTCTCATTTTAGAGATGATGTAACAAGGGTCTGAGAGCTTGTACAAGTTACCCAAGGTCGGAGAGCTAGCAAGGAAGGTATGGAGCTGGATACACACCCAGGCCAGCTCTTGTTCTGAATCACTCTGGTTTCACTGTTGATGGATGAGGATGAAGGTCGTATGGCCAGGGGTCAGGGTTTGGGACTCAGTCCTGAATTTGTACGGCCTCATGTGCCAGTTTGGAGCCAGCCCATCTGTTCATTCACTGACTCATCGAATGCTGACTCCCTGCCTTCTCAGCTGGAGCTGGGGGCACAGTGAAGGGGGTGGGGCCTTGCATGAAGAGCTCACGTGTGGCTTCTGAGATACGCATGCATATCATCTGGGTGGTGGAAGGGTAGGTGCTTCCCGGAGCAGGACAAAGGAGGGGGTGACAGTGCTTGTCTTGTGGAGGGGTGGGGGTCTGGGAGGACATGGCCTTCACATGGAGCCTTGAGACAAAGCATTTGCCAAGCGTCTCCAGACAGACAGAGCAGTGAGAGCAGAGGTATGGCCACCTCTGGAGCATCTCAGAAACTTCAGGTTCGCCCCATACTTAGAGCAGAATTTCATAAGGCCTGGGACCAACAGTGAGAATCTACATGAGAGCTTCCTGGGCTGTGTGCAGTGAATGCTTGCTGGAATGCAGATTCTGAGCTCCACCCCAGACCCACTGAACCAGAATCTTTAGCTAGCAGCGGTCCAGAAATCTGCATGTCAACCAGTGCCTCAGGCACTTCAGAAGCACTGAGGCTGGGTGCAGGAGAGGAGCAATAGGACAGCAGTCGGTGCTGGGGTTATAAAGAGGTCAGCAAATGTTTCTGGAAAGGGCTAGAGAGTAAACGTTTTAGCTTTGTGGGCTAAGACGGAAACAGAGGATACTACATAGCAGCGGTCCCTGACATTTTTGGTGCCAGGGACCAGTTCATGGGAGACAGTTTTTCCATGGACTGACTGGGGGCTGAGCATGGTTTCAGAATAATTCAAGCACATTACATTTATTGTGCCACCACTGATCTGACAGGAGGTGGGGACTCAGGTGGTAATATGAATGATAGGGAGCGACCCTAAATAGAGATGAAACTTTGCCCCTTGCCTGCTGGTCACCTCGTGCTGCGTGGCCTGGTTCCTAACAGGCCATGGACTGGTACTGTTCCATAGCCCAGGGGTTGGGGAGCCCTGCTATGTCGCTAAGAGTTGGACACGACTGAGCGATTTCACTTTCACTTTTCCCTTTCATGCACTGGAGAAGGAAATGGCAACCCACTCCAGTGTTCTTGCCTGGAGAATCCCAGGGATGGCGGAGCCTGGTGGGCTGCCGTCTATGGGGTCGCACAGGGTCGGACATGACTGAAGCGACTTAGCAGCAGCAGCAGCAGCTATGTAGGTACTAGTAAAACCATTAAAAAATATAAGAGCAGATGGTGGGTGGACCACCTTGGACCTGGACCACCTTGGTCTGATTGCAGTCTGCTGGCTCCTGTTTTAGAAAGTGCCCTGTGGACAGGACTGGAGAGGGTGGAAGTGGAGACCCTGAAGCTGAGGCCACATCCAGGGGAGCAATGAGAAAGTCTGAGTAAGGGCCATGGGGCTCCCAGAGGAGACAGGATTGTTGGGAGGCACTTCAGTGGAAGAAAGGAAGGGACTGGCCAAGGGCTTGGGCAGGAAGGCTGGGGCGGAGCAAGGAGTCAAGGATAGCAGAAATGTTTGGCACATGTTCTTGGGTGGATGGGGACACCACTGGGTTATGATACATAATCATCCAAGTGAAGGTGGTTGGGTGCTGAGCACAGGTACTGAGGATTGGAAAAGCATCTTTGCCTTTGACCATTTGAAGGTAACTCAGGACCTTTGTGGAGTAGTTTTAGGAGAGTAATGGGAGTCACATGTCAGAGAGTTCAAGGGGAATAGGAAGACAGGAAATGGAACAGGTCAACCCACTGTGTCCCCAAAGTTCTGATCCGCAGGCACAGCCAATGAGTGCTGGTCTCAGGAGCAGAGCTTGGGGAACGTGCAGTCTCTCCTCAACCCAGAGTCCCAACCCCAAGTCCCTGCCCTGTGCTCGGACAACTCACCCAGGGGCTTCTGGGTGGGGGATTTGTTCTTCTCACCTCATAGGTCCTCAGCACCTTCAAGATTTGGTGGTTGTTCATGCATGTGTGTGGAAGTGGGGGGCTCTCCTTTCCAGTACCCAGGAAGTCTGTTCTTGCAGTACCATGGAGAAGGTAAACCACCACACCCCACCTTTAGAAGTAGATGCCCTCATAGACTAGAGCTTCCCAGGTGGTGCCATGGTAAAGAATCTGCCTTCCCATGGCAGAGATGCAAGAGACGTAGGTTCAATCCCTGGGTCAGGAAGATCCCCTGGAGTAGGAAATGGCAAACCACTCCAGTATTCGTGCCTGGAAAACTCCATGGACAGAGGAGCCTGGTGGGCTATAGTCCACAGAGTCACAAAGAGTTGGACAGGACTGAGCACGCATGCCCTCATAGACCAAGTATAGTGTACTTTCAACAGAGTTTTGTCCTCTGGCAGGTGCCAATAATGTGATGGAAAATGTACTGCTTGGGAGGGTGGAGACTGGAGTTAGAATTCTACCTTTGCAACTGGCAGCCTCATGGTTCCCTGAAACCGTTTAACCTCTCTGAGACAGAATTTCTTCCTCAGCACTGGCAGAGGCTGGGCAGCATGATCTCACAGATACAGTCTAGGTTTGAAATTCTGTTCCTCTAGGATGCCTTGGCAGATGCCTTGTGTGGTTACCAGCACCCAACATCTCCAGGGTCTTGTTTGGAGGCCTCTCTGGGTTCTGTCCTGAGTGTGGGCCCAGGTGTGTGTTGGGGGGGGCTCTCCACGGCAGAGACATGCCCACCTCTGCTCCGCCTCTCCAGTTTTGCTCAGTACTCCTGAGTTCCTTGCCCTGTAGTCCACTGCAGGGGCTCCCTAAACTCATCCTACCCCATTTCATGTCAAATTTTTCTTTGACCACTGGGGAAATGAGGAAATAAGGACAATGTGATGGTTTCTTTTAAAGCAAGTTATTTTTTTAATGTAAGGAATTGTTCTTTATTCAGAGGCCATTTCCTTTCAACTTGCTTTTACTTGTTAACATGTCCATTCTTTTATGAAATAAAGGTTATGGGAGATGGTAGTTGTGTCTACTGACCTTCCCTAGGAAAACAGAAGTTTGCAACATCTGTTTGGGTGCTCTCTCTGATTTCTTGGATATCTTCTTGATCCATGAAGTCCTAAAGTCTTTAAGCCGGAGTTCTATCACCAAGTAGGAATAATAACAGTATGTACTTGGACAGGATTTTTATGTAGATTAATTGATATATTGCATTTGGCACAAAGTCCGGGATATGCTGATCAGTCTTATTAGCCATTAACCTCACCTCTAACCCCCATCTTTCCTCAGACAAGCTGGTGGACCTGCTCTTAAGAGCTCAGAAGAGGACATTGTTGCTTGCTGTTTAGTTGCTAAGTGGTATCCAGCTCTTTCCCAGCTCCTCTGTCCATGGGATTTCCAAGGCAAGAATACTGAAGTGGGTGGCCATTTCCTTCTCCAAGGGATCAAACTCTTCCCAACTCAGGGATCACACCTGCATCTTGTGTGTTGGCAAATTCTTTACTGCTGAGCCACCTATTGTTATTTACTTGACATTTTAAAAATCAATAAAATTATTTCATTTAATTAAATGATAAAGAAAAATGTGGTAATTTCATCAATAGAAAACAACCATCACTCACCACAAGTAGAGGGTAAACACATACTTAACTGCATAATCATTAACATAAAGAATTGTCTAGGAATATCATGTAAAATCATTTAAAATTTTTCTGTTTATCACTTCCAATATGCCAGCTACCCTGGGGTAAAAAAATGACATATACCAGGTCAACTGAAGACAAACTCTTTCCTGGCATAAAATTCAAGAAAATATTTATTTCAAAAGAAGCACAAATTCACTCAAATGAATATTTCTTATGAATCCTAAAAGATCAGAGTGCAACATTAAATCTCAACACACTGAATAATTTTCTGTGGAGAGTTTAGCGAATAGCAAGATAGGCAGGTTGTTTCTGAAGGTCTAACTCAGGAATCTGCAAACTTTTTCTGTGAAAAGGACAGGTAGTAAAGAGATCTTGCGGGCCTTGTGGTCAGAGTTGCAATTGCTCTGTTCTGACCTTTGTATCTTGAAGCAGCCAAACATAATTAATGGACCATGAAATTTGAATTTCTTATCACTTTCACGTTACAATTTTTTTTTACATTTTTCAACCATCCTAAAATGTGAAAACCAGACTTCACTGGCAGTCTGGTGGTTAAGACTCTGCTTTTCCAATGCAGCAAAGGTCCGTCTAGTCAAAGCTATGGTTTTTCCTGTAGTCACGTGTGGATGTGAGAGTTGGACTATAAAGAAAGCTGAGTGCCAAAGAATTGATGATTTGGAACTCTGGTGTTGGAGAAAACTCTTGAGACTCCCTTGAATTGCAAGGAGATCCAACCAGTCAGTCCTAAAGGAAATCAGCTCTGAATATTCATTGGATGGACTGATGCTGAAGCTGAAACTCCAATACTTTGGCTACCTGATGGGAAGAACTGACTCATTCAAAAAGACCCTGATGCTGGGAAAGATTGAAGGCAGGAGGAGAAGGGGATGATAGAGGATGAGATGGTTGGATAGCATCACTGACTTGATGGACATGATTTGAGCAAGCTCCGGGAGTTGGTGATGGACAGGGAGGCCTGGCATGCTGCAGTCCATGGGATCACAGAGTCGGACATGACTGAGCGACTGAACTGTACTGAACTTCCAATGCAGGGGGCATGGGTTATATCCCTGGTCAGGGAACTAAGATCCCATATTCCTCAAAGTGCATAAAAAAAATCCAAAAAACTAAAACCATTTTTAGCTTGTGTGCTGTACAAAAAGAGATACCAGGCTGGATTTGGCTTGAGGGCTGTAGTTTGCTGAGTCTTGGTCTCACTGAATCCAGGGCTTGGAGAACTTAGTGAACTGATTAGTTCTGTCCATTTTTCCTCCTTCTCCAAACGGTGCAGAAGGGCTTCTCAGACCAGCAGCAAAGTCTTGTAAGGGGTTGGTGGCAGTTAGGACTAGAACCCGCATTTTTCAGTTTCCAACTCTGTACCCTTCTCCCCTCTAGATTTAGCCTCCCTGGGTGATGGAAGCATTTACTCCATACAAGGTCTGATGTATGTCTCTTTCCAAATAGAATCTCACTTAATCTTCCCAGCATCCTTTGCGTGGTATTATGACCCTGTTTTGCTGGTAATGAAGCAGAGGTTTGGAAAGGATAGGGATTCAAAAACTGCTAAGTCATGGAGCCAGAATTTATACTCACGTCCGTTTGATTCCAGGGATTTTGCTAAGAAATTGGCTTGACTTTGATGAAGAATCCTTTGCCTGTCTTCTTTCTCTCCCCACTCAGGCTTATCCCCCACAAGACTGCTCTTTAATCAGAAGTGACTGGCTTGTGGGACGGAAGACATGGCCCCCACGTCTCAGTAGAAGGTAAACTCTGTGACGGGTAGAGAAAGTGACAGGGAGCACACGGGGAGAAAGGCTTTGTTTTCTTTTGTCCTGGATTCTTCTTTTTTAAATTAGTTTGATCTTATTTTGCTTTTTAAAAATTGAAGTTTAGTTGGTTAACAATATCATATTAGTTTCAGGTGTACAACATAGTGATTCAGTGTTTTTATAGATTACACTCTATTAAAAGTTATAATAAAATATTGTGCTATATGATACGATATAGCCTTATAGCTTGTTTATTTTATACATGATAATTTGTGCCTCTTAATCCCCTGCCCCTGCTCTGTCCTTCCTCTCTTCCCCTTTCCACTGTAACCACTAGTTTATCTTCTGTATCCGTGAGCCTGTTAATGTTTTGTTCATTTATTTGCTCTGTCTTTTAGATTCCACATATACGTGCTATTAAGTCAGAAAGAGAAAGATAAATAAAAATAATTTTATTGAAGTATAGAAAAAGGGCACATGTTGAAGCATTTGATGTTTCAACACATTTATATAGCCATGAAACCATCGCCAGAATCAAGAGAATGAGCATAGCCAGTGTTCCTTCTGCCAGTCTTTCCTTATGCCCTTTTGTAATGACCCCTCCTGGCCCTCTTCTCTTCACCTCATCAGCAGGCAACCACAGATCTGCCTTTTGTCACTATATATTAGTTTTCATTTTCCAGAGTTCTATGTAAATGGAACCATGTAATACATATTCTTTTCTGTCTTAGTCTTTCACTCAGCATAATTATTTTGTGATTCATTGAAATATGCATGAAAATTTCATTCCTTTTCTTGATGGGGAGTATTCCATTGTATGGACATACCAGAATTTGTTTATCCATTCACATGTCGATGACACTGAGTTGTTTCCATTTTCTATTTATTGTAAACAAAGCTTCTGTGAACATTCATGTATAAGTTTTTGTATGAACATATGTTTTCATTTCTAGGAGTAGAATGGCGGGATCAAATATTAGGTATATATATATATTTTGTTTGGTTGACTTTTGTTTTAGAAACTGCCAAACTGCTTTCCTGATTGGTTGAAAATTCCATTTGCTACACATTTTTGCCAGCATTTGATGTGGTCATTTCTTTAAATTTAAATTTAGATATTCTACTAGGTGTGTGGTTGTAACTTGTATTTTCCTAGTGACTAATGATAGTTTAGGCCTCATTAATTATCATTAGTGACTAATGATAGTTTAGTTTTCAACTAAAGATAGTTGAACATCCTTTCATGTGCTTATTTGCCATCTGTATATCTTCTTTGTTAAAGCTTCTGTTCAAATCTTTTGCTTATTTCTTATTTTTTTATTGTGTTCTTTATTTTATTATTGAGTTTGGAAAGATCTTTATTCTGGACACATTTTTTTTGTCAGTTGTATGGTTACAAATATTTCCTCCTAGTTTGTGGCTTGCCTTTTCATTCTCTTCACAGTGTCTTTCAAAGACAAGAAGTTTTTTATTTTGATAAAGTCAACTTATCTTCTTTTTTTCTTTGTGACTTACCTAAAAAAATATTTGCCAACTCAAGATCACAGTTCAGTTCAGTTCAGTCGCTCAGTCGTGTCCGACTCTTTGCGACACCATGAACCGCAGCACACCAGGCCTCCCTGTCCATCACCAACTCCCTGAGTCCACCCAAACCCATCACAAAGGTTTTTCTATTATGTTTTCTTTTTGAAGTTTTATAGACTTAGGCTTTACATGTAGATATATGATCTGTTTTGCATTAATATTTGGATATGATGTAAACTATGGACAGAAGTTCAATTTTTTTTCCATATGCACATTCAATTGTTTCAGCACCAATTGTTGAAAAGACGGTATTCTGTCCACCAAATTACATTTATACTCTTTTCAAAAATCAGTTACTCATGTGTGTGGATCTATTTATGGATTCTCTCTTCTGTTTCATTGATCTTTTTTTAATATTGATGCCAATACTGTATCACACAGCCCTAGTTACTATAGCTTTATGATGAGTCTTGAAATCAGATGGTGGCAGCCCTCTAACTTTGTTCTTCTGAACAACTTTCCTTCCCTCTCATCAGAAAACAAAGCTAGAGTGCATGTGGAGAGTTCTAGTTCTAGTTCTTTGCCTGTCAGAGACTTGAGAGAATCTCCAAAAGCAATTGTTCTCTATCCTCTGCATCTCTGCTTAGTTCTAACAGCTGTCCTGGAGACCCCTGAGACCCTGAGTCTCAATCAGTCTGAATCAAGTGATCATGTCTTGTGGTCTGAGAGCAGGAGTCACTGCCGAAGGAAAAGATGGTCTTTGGGACACAGTGAGCACAGGGATGCGCATGACTCACCTGGCTTATGAGTGCCCCTGAGTGCTCTGTGTTGGATTGTGATAAACTGACCCAATAAGCATCTCTCTTGGGGAGTAAGGATATGAAATACAGACAGAGGTGGGGTTAGGGAGCAATGGATGGTCACTGTGAGAGGAAGTTGGACCACCTGGTTCAGCATAATTGTCATAGAGATCTTTTGAAAATGCACATCTGAGCAGGTCACACCTCTGCTTCAAATGCTTCATTGGTCCCTCTGCCTGGAACACACAATCCTCACCCCAGTCACCTCACTGTTCCTCATCATCCAGTCTCAACTTAAGGTCTGCAAGTCTTCCTCTAGATGTGTTGGATCCCCTGCTTTGTACTCTTCCTTTCTAAATACTCATAGGTTGGTTAAATAGTTCATCAATGTTGTCTTACTTTCCAGCTGAAAAGGGGACCTGTCTTTCTTGTTCAACTTTTTAAATTTCTGGAGCCTAGCACTTGGCACATAGAAGATGTTTAGGGAATGTATGTATGAATGAAACAATGATGTAAGATATCTAGCATAGCAAATTACACCTAGGAGATGTTTAAGGTATGGCTGATGGAAGGAAGGAAAGAAGGAAGGAAGGAAGGAAGGAAGGAAGAAAGGCTTCTGTACTCTCTAGCCTTGGGAACTCTGAGACTTAAAATAATGGTATGGCCACAGAGATGCCCTCTACATACTCCCTGTGCATCCCGATCACTTAGGGAGACTTAAAATAAAAATTCCCACATCCTACCTTTGGTCTACTGATAATCAGAATACCTGAGATTGTAGTAAACTTGGAAATCTGTATTTAAAAAAAAAAAACAGCAGCAAACACCTAGGCTATTCTGAAGCAGCTCATTCTTGAAGACCTTTTTGAGAACTTCACATTTACAGTAACCAGGGTTGTACGTATTCCTGTGGAATTCCAGCCCTTCTCTCCTCTACAGCTGCTCTGTCCAATGCAATAGCCACCTGGCATGTGTTACTATTTAAGTTTAAATCTAAATTAATTAAAGGTAAAGATTCAGCTTTGCATTTACACTAGCCACATTTTAAGTGCTCTACAGCCACATATGATGAATGACTGCCAATACTGGACAACACAGACAAGAATCACCACAGACAGCCTCGCTGGGCTGTGTTGTTCTAGAGGGAATTGCTCCTCTCCCATTTACAGTCCACATTCTTTGGTGGAATTGATTCTATCTACAGCTCCATGAATACTGACCAATCATGGTATGGTATCTGACTCAGGTCATAATCAGAACAAGTGTTGGGACTTTTGCTTAAGTGACCATCAAAAGACATTCTTTATTCCACTGATATAAAGCTGAGTGTGGAGCAGTTCAGGCTGAAACTGTTGGCAGCCGTTTTGTTCTGACATAGAACCACAGAATCAAAACCTCAGAGAGGAAGCAGAGCAAAAAAACCTGAGTCGATAATACTTGTTGAATCTTTAGGCAGAGGTTATGCTTGAAGAGAGAGTTGTCATTTCAGTGAGCCAAAAAATCCTCTACCCCCTTTTCTTTACTTAAAGCGAAAGTATGATGATTAAATACATGGAATGACCATTGCAAGTCACTCCTCTAGACCCCTCATTTTCCCATCTGTAAAATGGATAGGTTGAAATAATTAGTTCAATTCAATTCTTCAAACATATATTGCACATGTATTTCCAGGTATTTGTCCTGAGTATAGAATAATTTAGATTCAGTCTTTCCTGCAGAAGCATTAACCTGACTGTAATACACTTTAAGGACAGCTTATTATTGATATGGACAAAGTGCTCTGGGGTCACAAAGGATGTTCTTGACTTGATCTTGGTCAAGACTTCACTGTGGAGGTGACATGGAGCCTGAAAAATGAGTAGGGTTTTTCTTTGCAGAAAAAGTAAAAGAGGAAATTTTAATTTAAAAGTAAATATGAGCAAAACTCCAAATTAAGAAAGCTCAGAGTGCACTTGGAAAAGAGTTCGTTATGTGCTCAGTCACTTCAGTTGTATCCAGCTCTTTGCGATCCCATGGACTGTAGCCCATCAGGCTCCTCTGTCCATGGGATTCTCCAGGCAAGAATACTGGAGTGGGTTGCCATGCCTTCCTCCAGGGAATCTTCCCAACCTAGGGATCAAATTTGAGTCTCCTGTGTCTCCCATACTGCAGGTGGATTCTTTACTGCTGAGCCACCGGGGAAGCCCAGTTCATTGTACCTAGAGCTTAAAATGTAAGAGGTAAAAGGATGGGCTACAGACTAGAAGAGGATGGTAGGACCTGGTTACCATACCTTTGAATGTCATTCTGGGGATGTGGGGCTTTCTTCTGCAGGAGAAATAGAAGCAGGGAACTCTGATGATCAGACCTGCATTTGGTGAGATTACACTTGGGAACAAGAAAGACGGATTGATGATGGGGAGAGATGGGAGGCGGGGGGACCAATTGGGAAGTTATTGCAGTTGTGGAGGTGAAAAATGAGGAGACTAAACCATGCATTCAAGACTAATTTGCAAAGGGTTATATGCTGGATATACTGAATTGGCATATGGTAGGTGCTCAAATAATGTTTGTGGAATAACTATTGCTAAGTGACGAGGAGCGTGTTGTGGGAGAGGATGGATTGATCATCTGAAGGTTGAGTCAGGTGATGTGTGGAAGAGGGTGAAGAAGGGAGTTGGTGGAGATGTCAAAGCCTGGATAGAAGCCAAATTAGGACACCAGAGACTTTTACAAAAGCAATTGTAGTAGAGTAGCAGGATTGGAAACTGAATTGCAATGCAGTGAGTAGTGAAGACAGCAAATATAATATCTTCTTAAAGGAGATTAGAAGGCTGAGAAAAAAGAGAGAAAAAAACTGTAGCTGGGAGTGAGAAAAATGGAATAATGGACCTGCTGGTTGTTTTCCCAACTTCTGTTTCCCCACTTCTTGCTTCCTGAGAGAACCCCCACTTTGTTAAGGCTTCCATCCTACCAGGTGAAACCTTTTTGACTCAGAGTCCCAGGGATGGATACTGACTAATCTAAGGCAATGACAGTAATCTCTTTCTTCTTTGCCATTAATAGGTTCAAGAACATCAGCTTAAGTCCATCAGTGCAGGACATTCCCTTAGCCACTGTTACTTACTGTCCAGGAATGGGCACTTGACCTTGTGGTCCAATTAAACCGATCAAGGAGTGGCCATGGCCGTGGCTGCTACCAGCAACAATATAACCTCCTTGAGAGAAGCCAGTCTGAGGACAGAGAGCTGAACTCTGATCTTAATGACACCTGCAGACCATCCTACACACAGACATCTCACTAATGTGAAATAAAGCATGTTGTGGATGTTTCAATCATTTTGGTTGAGCTTTCTGTTACATGTAGCAAAAAGCATCATTGATTGATATCAGCAGATTTTATTTTATTTGGAGCTGCTGAATACTCAGGGTGAAAGTTCAGAGAAGAGGAAGAATTAAAAAACTCAAAACAGGGAAAGAAGGTCAGATTCCCAGAAGAAGTGGGACTGGTTGTGCTCAGGACTGTTGGGGGCGGATCTGGCTTGAAAAGAAACTTCTTCCCTGTGCTGCAGAAGGGAAAGAGAGATGAGAATACAAATAAATTTAGAGGTAGAGGCAAGTTGATGGAGGATCTATAAGGACCCTTAGAACTTTATTGCCTTGCATCTAGTCAAGGAGGTGTGTGGCATCAACTGATAAAATCAAGCATATCTGGAAGCATGTGTGGGGAAGAATCACCTCCCCCTGGAATGATCAGAGGCATCTCCATAGGAGAGGAGGACTCTGAGTCAGCGTGTATGGAGTTGGTATAGAGGGCAGAGGAGTAGAGTTTCGGTGGTGCTGTATTTTCATTTCTATTATCTCATTCATTTGTTTTTATTTTTAAAACTTTTGACTGCACTGGGTCTTTGTTGTGGCTCAAGGGCTTCTCTAGTTGTGGCACTTGGGCTCCAGAGCTAGAGGGGCTCAGCAGTTGTGGCTCAAGGGCTTGGTTGCCCCACAGCCTGTGGGACCTTAGTTCCCTGATCAGGGATCGAACCCTCATCTCCTGCATTGCAAGGTGGATTCTTAGCCACTGAACTACCAGGGAGGTCTCTATTATCTCATTTAAATGCCACATCCCTGAGAAATGTACTGACGGGACAGGGAGAGACCAGTTTGGCTGCAGTGGGAGTTCAAGATGGAGAAAGTCATGCTGGGGTCAGATCCCAGAGGGTCTTATGTGCCAGGCTGGAATTATTAACTTTAATGGGCTTTGATCAGTATTTCTCACACTTGAGTGAATAAAAAAATTTTTTGCTAACACTTTTGACTTAAAAATTATTATTAATACAATAGTATATAAGTATATACAGACATCAAACTAGGTGTACACTCCTTATGCTTATATATTTTGTATGAATCATGAAACTAAACCCAATTTGCAAATTAACTACAAAAAGGCATTAAACCAATAAAATTCCACATTAAGTTAGTGGACTAGATAATGATGTTTGCTGAAACTAAATTACCCCTCACAAGGCAAGTATGACACTGACTGTTACTGAGAATGATGTGCTGATAAATTGGTTTCCAGAGAGGCTTTCTTTGCCTGTTTCCCAGAATTTGCTGATTTCCATGGTGTAATTTCTGTTTGGCTGCCATCACAATCGCTGTGTTCAATGACTGGCTCTCAAAATACCTGAAAATTAAGCAATTGGCTCTTGTGAGCTGGAACAGGCTGGTTCCAGCACATTGCGGCTCTCTAGGTTCTTTTGAACTCACATGCCTAGTTTTCTTTGTGTGTTGTAATAACTCAATTGTTCCATTCCTTTCCTATTCTAATTCCTACAAAGGCTATGTTTATTGGGCCCAACAGATTAGCATAATTTTATCTTACTTGGGTAAATGTATCATTTACATATTAGTCACTATTCTTTTTTCTTCAAGCCAAGACAAAGATGTAAGTATTTGTCACAATTCAAATCCATTCCATTTCAAAATCCATATAGTGAGAGTTTATATAGTAAGGGATGCTGAATTATCCAAAGTTATTTGGTTTCTGAGTTTGGGATAACAAATACCAAAAATTCAGATAACAAGGAATATTAATCCCATTTTTTGAAATTTGGATTTTATTCAATTCCTGAGTTCAAATGGCAAGTATTTGGATAGCAAAGGATACCTGTTGTACTATTTGGGACCAAAAATTGTAGATTAGGGTAAATATGCGTACTATAATCTATCCTGACAGTGTTTAGTTTAGGTGGGCTCCCAGATGACCCAAGATATGTTTACATTAATTTTTAGATAATCGTGGAAGTTAAAGCACAAACTTAGGAATGCATATTTGTTAGGAATGCTTGTGGCTGCAGGTAATCAAAAACCCAGCCCAAAGCAGGTTAAACCTTGGATGTTTATTGCCTACTTATTAAGAAGTCCTAATGTGGATAGACCAGTTGGTCTGCAATCTCAAAATGACACCAAGGATCCAGGTTCTTCTATCTTTACCATCCAAGAATGTTGGCTTTTTAGCCTGATGTGTGTTGTGTCAAGGTCATAAAATAGATGCTGTTGTTCTGGGCATTGTGTGGTCATTCACATCAAAGATAAGCAGGAAGAGGCAGCTCCAGATCTGTCTGTCTCTAATTAAGAGAGCAAGTTTCTCTAAGATGTCTCTACCAATTCATCCATCTCAATAGCCAAAACCTGATCACATGGCCATCGCTAGCGACCAGAAAAACTGGGAAATACTGTGCTTGGCTTTCCAGACTCTTTAGTGGAAGACAGCAAGGGGATCCTAGGGGAGGTATGGGAATGACTTCTGCATGCCCGTGAGACCGTCTCAGTGAAATCTGTAGGATCTCTGTGTGTGTGTCTGTGGAATACTCAGCACCCAGGCACCCAAGCTGGGGAATCTGTCCCAGGCAACTACCCATAGTTCCAGTCACTGGTGTTTCGGGAGCACTTGCTGTGTACGGAACATAGATTAGATACTCTGCAGGAGGGGACCACTATGGAAGGACACATACACACACACACGCATACACACACACAGAGCCTCTGACTTTGAAGGACTTAGCGAGGGTCTTACTAGCACATCACTCTGTGGGGATAAGGTCTCAGGGGTGTCTGGATTCTTCACGGGACACTCCCTTATCTTGTGTGTGCATGCATACTTAGTCACTCAGTTGTGTCTGACTCTTTGCAACCCCGTGGACTGTCCATGGGGATTCTCCAGGCAAGAATACTGGAGTGGGTTGCCATGCCCTCCTCCAGGGGATCTTCCCAACCAGGGGATCAAACCCACATCTCCTGCATTTCAGGCAGATTCTTTACTGTCTGAGCCATTAGGGAAGCCTTTGTCTTGTGTGTAGTTTTCTGTCTTTGAGTTGTGAGGATCAACTGTTGAAGACAACACGGAAGAGGTTCTTGGAGCCTAGTTTCACTGGAATAAGAAATTCTGATGATGGGCCCAAGTTATCGGTCAGATGTCCTATGTTGGAGGCCATAGAGCTGCAGGCCTGAGGTGGACTCCACTCAGGCATGGGGGTAGCCAGGAGATAAAGGAGCTCCGGGGGGCACTGTGGGTGCCCTGGTCCCTTGCATTTAGAGACAATGAAAATCCCACTGGCCTGGGAGTCGGGAGACCCTGGTTCTAGAAGAACTCCCAGATGAGTCCCTTGACCTTGATGGATCTGAGTGACCTTGCACAGGGGCTGACACCCAACGGGTGCTTAGTAATGCTGGCACAACCTCGCTGATCTGTAAGCTCATACCTGTCCTGCTCAGCACCTAGATTTGTGATGGAGTGCTATATTTGGAAATAAATCTAGAATTTAAAAGCAGTATAGAATCTCAAGGTATTTTATTTTTACAAATATCTATGTATCTTTAATTTATTGATGATTGCTTTACAATATTGGTTTGATTTCTGTCATACTCAATGTGAATTAATCATAGGTATATGTATGTCCCCTCTCTTTTGAATCTCCTTTCCACCTCCTGCCCATTTCCACCCTTCTGTGTTATTACAGAGCCCCAGTTTGAGTTCCCTGGGTCATACAGCAAATTCCCATTGACTCTCTATTTACATATATTAGTGTATATGCATCCATGCTACTCTCCGTTTATCTCACCCTCTCCCTCTTCTTCCCCACCCTTTTCCGTAAGTCTGTTCTCTATGTCTGCATCTCCATTGCTGCTCTGTGAACAGATTCATCAGTACTATCCTTCTAGATTCCATATATATGGGTTAATAAATGATATTTGTTTTTCTCTTTCTGACTTACTTCACTCTGTGTAATAGGCTCTAGGTTCATCTACCTCATTAGAACTGACTCAAGTGAATTCCTTTTTTATGGCTGAGTAGTATTCCATCGTAATTATGTACCACAGCTTCTTTATTCATTCGTCTGTCAGTGGACATCTAGGTTGCTTCCATGTCTATTTACAACAGTGCTGCAGTGAACATTGGGGTACATGTGTCTTTTTCAGTTTTGGCTTCTTCAGGGTATATGCCTAGAAGTGGTATTGCTGGGTCATATGGTGGTTTTGTTTCTAGTTTTTTAAAGAAATCTCCATACTGTCTTCCATAGTGGCTGTATCAATTTACATTTCCACTAGCAGTGTAGGAGGGTTCCCTTTTCTCCATACCCTCTCCAGCACTTGCTGTTTGTGGATTTTTTGATGATGGCCATTCTCTCTGGTGTGAGGTGATATCTCTGTAGTTTTGATTTGCATTTATCTAATAATGAGTGATGTTGAGCATCTCTTCATGTGTTTATTAGCCATCTGTATGTCTTCTTTGGAGAAATGTCTGTTTAGTTCTTTTCCCCACTTTTTGATTGGGTTGCTTGTTTTTCTGGTATTGAGTTGTATGAGCTGCTTGTATATTTTGGAAATTAATACTTTGTCAGTTGTTTCATTTGCTATTATTTTCTCCCATTCTGAGGGTTGTCTTTTTGCTTTGTTTATAGTTTCCTTTGCTGGACAAAAAGCTTTTCAAGGTATTTTCATAGTCATAACAGGGGAAGGAAGAAGGAAAGAAGTTCTCCTAAGGGCTCTGCTGTGGGCCTGGCATCAGGTCAGGTGCTGTCACATAACCTCTCTCTGAATTCTCACATCTGGCATTCCAGAACAGGAATATTATTCCTACCCTTGTAGACGGGTTCACTGGGCCTCAGAAAGGTAAAATAACTCTTCCCAAGTCTCATAGCCTGTGAGAGGTAGAGCTAAGGTTTTGAAAATTCTGCACAAGAGCTTGGCCTCAGAGCTAAGGTTTTGAAAATTCTGCACAAGAAGCTTGGCTTCTTGATAGAGATTTCAAGAAGAGTAAACACCAAGAAGGGACACCAAGAATTCAGAAGCTGGGGGAGGCTAAGAAGGTGCTGAACAGGCCCCAGAAAAGTATGGGGACTATTATAATTAACTGTGCTCAGTTGCTCAGTCAGGTCTGACTTTTTGTGACCCGATGGACTGTAGCCTGCCAGGCTCCTCATGGAATTTTCCAGGCAAGAACAGTGGAGCAGGTTGCCATTTCCTTCTCCAGATGGATGGAAATGATGAGCATGTCCCTCAAAGCCATTTCTCCAAGCCTCCACTCACACTTCCACCGTCCCCTCCCCCAGCATCAGGCTGGCCCGGTCTGCGCTGAGCCAGCCATCAGCTCCCTGCCCACCTCACCCCCGGACTCCCCACCCCCTGCCTGGCCCTTCTAATGCCTGCTCTTGCTTTTACTTCTCCTGCCAAGTTCTTTCATTTAAAGCCCCCTAATTTAATAGGTTTGTCTCATTATTTTGATTAATCATATTAACTCATGTTAATTAAGAGAGAGATTTAAGCAGTGACAGAGGTTAATGGAATCAGCCCATGTTCTTCTCTGGCTTTTGTTGGGGGGCACTGACGGGCATGGGGGGAAGAAGAAGGGAAAATGGGAAATGGCCCATCAGCAGGACCAAGCCTGGGACGAGCCCGGGAGTCTGTAAAGTGGGAGGGGAGAGAAAGGTATCGAGGAAACCATCAGTTACCAATCGGAGTTTCCTGTTAATTGAATGTCTGATTTTATTAATGATGGAATTTATAAAAGTCCTTAAGAAAAGAAAAGAATTTAGTCAGTTCAGCAGTTAACTGTGAAAATTAATGCAGAGGATATAAGTTAAAATGGCCATTTTATTTGTCTTCCTTTTTTCCCCTAGTGGTGGGGATGAAATTGGGCACATCATCTCAGAGGGCTTTTTCATCTCTGGTCCTCTATTCGGTGCTGAAGAAGCAGGCAGTTGGGCCCATGGCCTCAGCCTGACTATTGGGAGCAAGAAGCACACCTACTTTGTTCTGGACTCTGTGCTGAGCAGATAAATGCATCTTTTCTTTAAATTCTGTAATGACGCCCAAGGTCTCCTTTCATAGAGGAAACTGAGTCAGAGATGCTGTGTCACTCGTCCAGGATATCAGAAATTGAGAGCCTCAGATCTGGGTGAAAGCGTTGGGGTCAAGGACTGCGCATGGTAACTCACCCTGGTGGCTTCAGGTCTAGGCAGGAGCTATGACATCCTCCCTAGATGTCACTGGCCTTGTTGGAAAGGACCTTATCTGGAGAGCTTGGAAGGGGGGTTGAGGCAGGTGCAGGGCTTCACCTCAGCTGACGAGTCCTTCTCTCCATGTCTTCCAAATTATCCCAGAGCCAAGAAGGGCTGGTGTTATGGACCTAAGCGTGTCCCCCAGAAGGACACGTTGAAGTCCCAAACCCCCAGGCCTGTAAATATGACTTCTTTTGGAGATGAGGTCTTTGCAGATGTAATCAAGGTGAAGTCATATGAATTAGGATGAGCCCTAGTCCAGAGGACTTCCCTGGTGGCTCAGACAGTAAAGAATCCACCTGCATCGCAGGAGACCAAGGTTCAGTCCCTGGATCAGGAAGATCCCCTGGAGAAGGAAATGGCAACCCACTCCAGTATTCTTGCCTGGAGAATTCTATGGGCAGAGGAGCCTGATGGGCTACAGTTCATGGGGTCGCAAAGAGTCGGACACGACTGAGCAACTAGCACTTTCACTTTCACTAGACCAGTGTGACTGGTGTCCTTATTATGAAAGATGAAGGGGCACAGACACAGATACACAGAGAAGAAGACTATGTGAAGAGGCAGAAATTGGAGCGATGCTTCCATAGGCCAAGGAATGTCTGGGGCTACAAGACGCTAGAAGGGAGGAGCCTCCATGGAGGTTTCAGAGGGACCATGGCCTTGCTGACACCTTGATTTTGGACTTATAGGCTGTAGAACTGTGAAAGAATAAACTTGTGATGTTTCGATCCAATCCTTTGTGGTCATTTGCTATGGCAGTTCTAGGAACTAATGCACCTGCAGGAGCTTGACTGAATTTGAACCTCTTTTTACTTGCAGGCAGATGCTTCTTGGATTTATCCAAGACGGGTAATGAGGTATCATTTCCATCAAATTTGGAAAAATCTTGACCCCTGTTTGTTCAAATATATTTTCTCCCTCTTCCCACTTCTGGCATTTCAATTACATATATATTTGACTACAATTGATATTTTCCCGCAGGTCACTAAGGTGCTGTGTGTGTGTATAAATAACCTTATTCTTTCTGTGTTTCAATTTCTATAGTTTCTATTCCTGTATCTTTCTTTGTTTTTCTATCTATTTATTGATTTTTGGCTTGTTGGGTCTTAATTGAGGCATACAGGTTCTTGGTCGTGGCCTGTGGGCTTCCCTCTAGTTGTGGCTTGCAGGCTCCAGAGTGTGTGGTCTCTCTAGGTGTGGTGTGCAGGCTCAGTAGTTATGGTGTATGGGCTTAGTTGCCCCGTGGCTTGTGGGATCTTAGTTCCCAGACCAGAGATTGAACTTACGTGCCCTACATGGGAAGGTGGATTCTTAACCGCTGACCACCAGAGAAGTCCCCCTATATCCTTAAATGTTTCATTTAATTGCTGTATTTTATAATTTTTGTTCTTCTGAAAGATCTAATCTGCTAAATGGGCCACCCAATGGGTTTTTTAATTTCAAATATATTGTTTAGTTTTAGAGGTTCCATTTAGTTTGTTTTCACGTCTTCCATTTCTCTCCCCATTATTCATGTTTTCTTTTTAAATATTTGAGATATTTATAAGAGCTATTTTAAAGTCTTTTAAAACTTATCACCTCTTCATTTCTGTGTCTGTTTCTATTGACTTTTATCTTTCTCTTGGTTATAGATCACATTTTTTTACATGCCCAGTAATTACTGAATGGGTGCTAGACATTTTGGGTGTTACATTACTAAATATCTGGATTTTACTGTCTTCCCTTAAAGAGAAGAAAAGTTTGTTTTGATAGATTGTTGAGTTACTTGTGGATCAACTAGATGTTTTCTAGACTTGTTTTTAAGCTTTGTGAGGATGGATCTAAAATAGCCTTTACTTTATTAGCTATATTATTTGGCTATTACCCTTCTGAGGTCTTTACTGAATGTCCCTGGTGTTCATTTGACATCTCCCTGCCCTTTGTGATCAACAGTCTCAAGGAGGACCCTCAAGCAGATATCTGGAGTTCTCTCTCTGTGTATCTCCTTTATCTTTGGTACTCTGTCCTTCAAATTCCAGCCACCTTGGCCTCCTCCAACTCCAATCTCAGTTTCTTCAATTCAGCAAAATTGTTGTTCTCTGCTTGGGTTTTCAACTGTGGTCTGGAAAATACCTCCAGGCAGAAAAGCAGATTGGTGGTTTCCTTCCTTGGTCCTTTGATCAAGGGATGGTCTTAATCACTGTTATCTAAAGTCTGAAAATAGCCATTTCATATATTTTTTAGACTTTTAGCTGTTTTTATCAGAGGGCAAGTTGTACGTAAGCTAATTCATCGTGGTCATTAAGGTCACTGAGCCTGCCTTTGTGATCTGTAAAATGGGTATAATGGCCTCAGAGAGTTGTTGTGACGCTTAGAACACTCTCTACAAACAATCACAGTATGAATGTTTCTTATTTAACCTCCTGACTTCCTAACATTGTCCAAGGTCAGTCCTGCATCTTCTCCAGCTAACCCTTTTGAGGGATTGGAAGTGAGAGACTGTTAATGTGGCAGAAAACACTGTAGTTTTCGTGAGGCCTGTGAAGGCCCCAACTTGAGAATATAATGCATAAAGATCTCTCCAACTTCTTCAGGGTTCACACTACTTTATTTGACAAGAGATTATGTGTTCCATCTGTCTACTTTATCCAAATTTCCAGTGACTGCTAAAGGAGTTTAGAAGGATAAATGGGAAGAAAGGCGCCGATTCCCTTGAAGTGCCTTGTTATTAGCCATTTCAGAAACAGAAGTGTAGGTACTCTCATTTCACCGTCCTTGCTACTTCAGAGGACTAGTCTGTCTGGAAGATCCTTCTGGATAACTGGCAGCCCCCAGGATAGTGTTTGAGAATCCCTGCTCTGTAGGATATATGCAGGGGCACAGATCCAGAGTCTTCCTTCCATCATAGTTCCTAACCCCAAATAAAAACTTAGAAAATGCACAGTGAGTTATTTTCTGCATCTCTCCCCAAAGGTCCCATCCTTGCGGTGTCATTCTTACCTACTCTATCTTAAAGATGACCGTGTTCTAAAACTTTCCGCTCAGATGATAGCCTTTTGTAGAGAGTATGGGAATGTCTCCATGTTTGGGGGAAGAACCAGCATCGACACGTGGTGAAGAGCGTGTGAACAAATGGGGTTGGTGGAGAGTAGCTGGTGGAGTTTTCGGTGACTTTGGTAGAATCCCCCAAGTTGTGAAATGTGACTCGGTATCACAGTCTGGTTTAATAGGTAGAAATACGAACCAAGAAGAGAGCTGAAGGTCTTTCATCCCCAGTGGTCCTGCTGTCCTGCTCACGATGTTATCCACCTTTTTGTCACAGCGCTTCTCAATTGTAATTGTAGCCGGACAGTGGTTTCTGCCTCTTTTACCCTCCTCATCCCTGCCCATCCTCATCTGTCAAGATTAGCAAGAGAAAGACTTTTCTGTCTTACAGCTGCTTCACACTGAAGAGTCTAAAAGAAGAATTCATCTCCTTCTGTGAGGATCTGCTTTAGCCTCCAAGGATGGAGCCGGGAACTCTGGGGAGAAGTGATGAGGTAGGGTGGGTTAGAGAAGAAACCAAAGATACAAGCTAGGAGTAAGAATCTCTTCTACTTTTAAAAATAATTTTATGTATTTATTTTTGGTTGTGCTGGGTCTTCACTGCTGTGTGTGGGCTTTCTCTAGTTGTGGCGAGCAGGAGCTACTCTTCACTGCAGTATGTGGGCTTCTCATTGCAGTGGCTTCTCTTGTTGTGGAGCACAGGCTCTAGACACACAGGCTTCAGTAGTTGTGGCATGTGGGCTTAGCTGCTCCATGGCATGTGGACTCTTCCCAGACCAGGGATCGAACCTGTGTCCCCTGCATTGGCAGGTGGATTCCTATCCACTCTGCCACCTGGAAAGTCCCAAATTAGGAGTAAGAGACTCTGAGGCATCCATTGAGAGCAGACTTTGCCTGGGAGAAAGGCAAGCTAATAGAGAAAGTAAAGATGTGTTTTTCAGCATCCTCTATATCCCCTCTGTGTTTGGGGTTGACTAAATCAGTAGTCCTCTGCCCTGACTGCACATTAAATTCACCTGGATAGTTCTCATGAAATATTGGTGCCCTTGTCCCCCACCTCAGATATTCTGTTCTATTGGTCTAAGGTGGAGCATTGGCATCAACAGTTTATAAAGAACCCCAGGTGATTCTAAGAGTTGCTGTTGCTAAAATCCACTGTGTTGTGCGTGCGTGCTCATCTGTGTCTGACTCTTTGTGACCCCATGGACTGTAGCCCACCAGGTTCCTCTGTTCACGGAGCTTTACAGGCAAGAATACTGGAGTGGGTTGCCATTTCCCAGGGGATCTTCTGGACCCAGGGATTGAACCTGCGTCTCTTGCATCTTCTGCATCGGCAGGCAGGCTCTTTACCACTACATTACCTGGGAAACCCCAAGAACAATTGCAACAAATAAGAATATGGTTTTTTGTCCTTGTGGGTTCTGAAAATCAACCACAACTGAGCTTAATAGCAAAACAGGGGTTCATGAGTGGAGCAGAGTGATGTGCAAATCAAGAATGAGCAATAAGAAGCCATCGTTATGGTTGGTCCTCCCTGAAGACCCAACACTTTTGGTTTTGCATTCTTGCCAAGAGCTTAGCATGAAGGATCCAGAGCTGAAATTTCAGCTTTTTTTTGTTAGCTGTGTAGCCTGGTCAAGTCACTTAATCTCTCTAAGTTGTAATTTCAGCATCAAACAGAGGGTCATTGAAGTTGTCTATCCCAGTAGGTAAAATTGTGTATGGATCCTGAAGCCAGTTTATTTTAACACCTGCAAGCTTTGTAGCTGATCACATCCCTTAAGCACTCTGAGACTAAATCTTATCTGTAATATGGGAATAACAAAACTCAAAGGGTGGTCGATTCCTACATGTAAGGCACTTAGGATAATAACTGGCACATTGCAAGTGTTAGCCACTCAGTCCTAACTCCCCCAATTTCTGCTAGGATTGCCTGGCTACTGCTCCCTCCTCTAATCTGCAGGATAAAAAGCATTTCCTTCCTCTGGGCTGCAATCTTTTATTTGCCCAAATGTTCAAATAGGCAACAAATATATATTTATAAAGAAAAATTTATGGATATGGAAATATTTGCTCAGTTGGCCTTAGAAGGTCACATATGCTTAGAATATCTTTGCCTCGATAGTGAAGGTGGTAAATTTACAGGCTGCTAGCTGAGGCTTGGGATTGCCAGTCCTGAAGGTGTTTTGTAGGTGTTTGCTCCCCAACAAAAGTACCTTTCCACTTTCTTTTTCCTGTTTGTGAAGCTGGAGAGGGTTCCAGTCTGGAAGAAAAGCAGGAATTACTTAAAAGATTCGAGGGATGTGCTCTAGGAGCTCTGATGAACCCTGGATTACAAAGGATGAGGATGAGAAGGGTGGAGAAGGGCGTTGTCATGGGATCAGCTGCATTTGCTTTCTTTGCAAACTTCCTTCATTCTTCTGTAACAGCTCCCCGATTTTCCTCTGGGAAACCACTGCTTCCCACCCCAGCTCCAATGGAAAGAGATGTGAATGAACTACTGTTGATCACCAGCCGACCTACCGACTACAGTGATTGGCTGAGGGATGGGCACATGACTCCAGTTCATCCCAGAGACTCATTTTTGTGGGTTTGATTTGATTTGTAACAACCTTCAGAAAAGAACCTCTTTTGGCTTGTGTTCTGAATGTTATCTCCTCTAATCCTCAGTGATTTTGTCCTGCATGGTTATCTCCATTATAAAGACTGTTAGTGTGAGGTTTTTCTGCTTTTGAAGGTGGTTTTGTATGCAGGCAATCGTTATGTAGAGTTTTAAACATTAATGTGCAGTAAACTAAAATTAGATATTCAAAGCTCCAGTTCTTCCATAGGCTTTTTTCTCCCCATAGTTTTCATTGTGATTAAAAAACAAAAACAAAAAAAAACACACGTAACATAACATTTATCTTCTTAACCATTTTAAAGTTCATTGTGCTCAGTCGCTTCAGTTGTGTCTGACTCTTTGGGACCCCACGGACTGTAATCTGCCAAGCTCCTCTGTCCATGGGATTCTCCAGGCAAGAATACTGGAGTGGGTTGCTGTGCCCTCCTCCAGCGGATCTTCTGGACCCAGGGATCGAACCTGTGTCTCCTGCGCCTCCTGCATTGCAGGCGGATTCTTTAACGAACCACTGTGGAGCCCTTCAAGTTCATTAGTATGAAGTATATGCACATTGCTGTAAAGCAGATCTCCAGGCCTTTTTCATCTTGCAAATCTGAAAATCTGTACCTATTAAACAACTCCCCTTTCCTACCTCCTCCCAGCCCCCTGGTAACCACCCATCCATTTTCTGCTTCTATAAATTTGACTCCTATAGGTACCTCATACAAGAGAAATCACACAATTTTTGTCCTTTGGTGACTGGTGTATTTCACGTACCATAATGTCCTCCAAGTTCATCCATGTTGTAGCATGTGACAGGAATTTTTCCATGGGCTTTTAAGATAGGCTTACACATTTTATTATTCTAAGTCATTTTTACAAATCTTGTTATTCTTATTTTAGCAGTCATATTAAGTGACTCTTGAATTCTATCTTTCCCCTTTTTAAGACCTTGTTAAATATTTTGGAGTATTTAAAATTGCATTTGTAAATGAGATATATTTGTTTTCCTCCTTAAGTATTTCCATTTCCTCACTTAACAAACAAAACCTTCCCAACATAGCCAAATAATTTTCAAAAATCTATGAAACTAAACTAGTAATATGAGTATAGTTCTTAAATATTCCAACACTTAACTCTGTCAAATTCTACATTTTTTACAATGTAAAAATCCAAAATCTTAAATCAACTAGGTAATTATACATTTTAAATTGGAGTAGAAAGCTCTCACTCCAAAGGCAAAAATTCCTGGAACTTTGAAAATATATAGGATATTAAATTTTTAAAGATTTTCTAATGCAAAAATATTA
Organism: Okapia johnstoni; assembly: GCA_024291935.2. Taxonomy (NCBI): domain Eukaryota; kingdom Metazoa; phylum Chordata; class Mammalia; order Artiodactyla; family Giraffidae; genus Okapia; species Okapia johnstoni. The sequence goes on from CM044307.1 coordinate 13,783,279, forward strand.
AAATATAATTTTGATTTCTTTAAATGTTCCCCTACTTGAGTACAAATTTTCCTGGTGTTGAATGAGGTGTGTCCCTTGGAAAGCAATGACATCCCATTAACTAAAGTTATTGATGTTGAGGTTTTGCCAGCATTCTACCTGGGTTCAGATCCATGCTCCTTTTGGGATGCACTAAATCTTATTTATGGTTGCTATAATGTCAGTGCCTCCACAACTCAGAACGGGTAGTGGTGAAGTCTACTCACTACCCATATATCCACATTACGTGCATCCAGAAAGTCAGCAACTGCCAATTAGGTGGTACAGATTGCATCTTCCTTTTTTTTTTTTTTTTACCTTTTCCTTTGTCTCTCAATTTTGTATATGTCTTCTTTTTAAGGTAAGAACTTAATGAAATTTAGCATCATTCTTACATCCTTCCTGTCTCTTTCGTATATGTATAACTCATGTGTACTAATATAATATCCTACCGAGTATTGTGGATATCTCACTTGGTTTTCTCTATTTTGCAGTTACATTGTGTGATGCCATATCACTGGCACAGATAAGGAAACTGAGACCCAGAAAGCTTAACTGGCCTCTTCTAGGCCTCTCCATGAATCAGAGACATGGCCGGGATTTGGTCTGTGTATTAAGATGCCAGTGGTCACTCTACTCCTCATTGCAAATGACATGTTAGGCATTTACAGGTCAGAGTAGAGAGTTTATATAACTCTTTTAAAAATAACTACTCCATCAGTCAATCAACAACTAGTTATTGAGCTTGTGCTCCGAGCCAGGCTCCTGCCATGGTAGAGCTCATAGCCTGGAGGAAACCCATGTTCGCTGTTGGCAAAGAATAGGGAGAGACACTCTGGGAAGTCATTGCAAGGAGACTTAACCCATTCAAAGGGGCCAAGAGGCTTCCCGGAGTGGACTTGAAGGAGGATAAAAATTCAGTAGGCTGAGGTGTGTGGTCAAAAGCATGGCTGGAATGGAGGTGGGGAGAAGTCTATGGAAGCCTTGTTCTCAATGACGCACTTCAAGATTTTAGGAAATATATTAATATGATTCATGAAAAGACCCTGATGCTGGGAAAGATTGAAGGCAAAAGGAGAAGGGGGCAGCAGAAGATGAGGTGGTTAGATAGCATCATTGACCCAAGGGACACGAATTTGAGCAAACTCTGGGAGACAGTGAAGGACAGGGGAGACTGGCATGCTGCAGTCCATGGGGTCGGAAAGAGTCAGACATGACTTACCAACCAAACAACAGTGACAACAAAATTGGTATGACAGTTAAGATCACGAGAAAGAAAAATCAGAAGGAAGAATGTGAAAAACCAAGACACAGAGAGAAGCTAGGCAAATGATGAGTCCTTTTTAACGTGCTCATTCCTCTGCTAGGACTGGCCAGGTCCTGCTCCCCATCAATTCCGCCTTCAAGTCAACCTTCTCAGATGTTAAAATGTCCAGTGCCATCTCCTACCTCAGGTTGGCGGTGGAGAGAGACTTCCCTAAAGAGGAAGAGCAACACAGCCATCACTCCTTCCCTTCCTTTCTTTCTCCTTCCCTTCTCTTTGGCATCACCTTTCCTGAGCTGCTACTAAGTGCCAGGTACCGTGCTAGGGGCTGGGTTACAATAATGAGCAAAAGCACAAGTTGTCCTTATCCACCAAGAGCCCACGGCCGGGCCTTGATGAGATGGTTATGAAAATCCTTCTACGAAAGATTTTGGTGCATAGGGTTTTTTGTTTGGTTGGTTGTTTTATTGGGTACAGTGAGCGTAATATACATAAAACTTGAACTCATATCCTCCATCAAATATAATTCTTTGACCTAAATACTCCTTTAGGAAGTTTCTTCTTATAAAGTTTCCATGTATTCTACCTTCAGATTTTAAGGCCTCATTCGTCAGATAGATAAACGCACACACAAGAGCATGCTTGTGTATTAAAGAGGCCACTGCACGGAAAATAGATGAGGAAGAAACATCAGGAGAGCCTTATCAATTGGGATATCTTATTATCTTCAGAGAGAATCCCAACCCCTGACTGCAAACAGATAAGCGAGGAGAGAAGCAAGGATAAAAGAGAAATTGTTGTAATATTTTCCTCTGTATAAAGCCAGGTGGTGAGTTGTGTGTCTGCAGTAGTTTCTGGGGTGGAATTCCTTTATTCCATGTAGATGCCCTGACACGTGTGGACATGTGTGTACCCAGTGGTGTGTGCTGCTGTCCTTGCTCCCTGGCTTGCGTGTTGCCTGGCCTATCGGTGCACAGCCCTGCTGTGGATGTGGGCAGCATCCGCTATCTTCTGAGCCCATCCATATGCATGTGTGTCTATATCCCAGCCGTGGTCGGCATCATTCATTTCCAAAACCAGCATGCATTCATTTTCATAACTTTTTGTTCCATTACAATATTAATGGGACTATCAATGGGAAAGGACAAGAGAAGCATTTTTAATGTTTATCTGACAGTTGCAAATTTCACTTGAGGTTGTTTACTGGGATCTGATTGTTGGCAGAGAGGAGCAGGAGAGGCGGCAAGATTAATGGGATCACAGGAAGAGGAGATGTATTTATGGGCCTTCTGAACACCATCTAAGAGTAATAAAAAGTCCTGCCGCACCCTTCCCCAAGTGAGACTTAAGAAGTTTTAAGCACTGAGAAATGAGGGATTGTTTTAATTAACTTCCATCTAATCCAGGTGGCCTGTTCAAAGTGAATCATGCTGCATTTATGTCTCAGTCTATTAAAAATTAGACACGGCCCTCTCCCATCCCCCACCTCACATCTCTCTCTTTCTCTCTCTTTCTGCCCCCACCCCCGGTCCCCCTCTGGCCTTGGATTGCTGTCAGTCTGGCTTGCCATATTTTTTCCCCTCTTTCTGAAACTCCTGTGCCATCTCAAAGGGAGAGAGTCTGGTGGGGCCTTTGACCAGAAAGGCAAGAGAAAAGGAGAGGGGGATTCCAGAGGTTTCTAGGGAAGGGAGGTGATGGATGGGAGAGAGGGGCTTCGTGCTTCCCCCCAAACTTTTCTGTCTGCTTCTGGCTGCTTGGGGCTGGAGCAACATGGCGGTGGCCCCCCAGATGCCCCAAGAACCTTGTGAAAGTCACCTTTGTGGGATGAAGGTATTGAGGTGGATCGGAGCACACATACCTGAGCCTTCTAGGAAGAGATCTTGCTGCGGGAAGAGACGTTTCCAGGAACGGGCCCCAGGGATGCTGGTTTCTTCCTGGGCCTGGCTGAGCTTTCCTTCCTCCCAGGGTGCTCAGTGGGATTGCCAGCTGAAATATAGAACATCCAGTTAATCATGGATTTCAGATAACCAATGGCTAGTTTTTAAATATAAGTGTATTCCAAATATCTCATCAAACACTTAAAAGTATGTTTTGTTTATCTGAAATTCAAATATAACTTGTGTCCTGCATTTTTATTTGTTAAAGTTGGGCAACTGTATCAGGGAGAGAAGCCCCACCCCACGTAGGTGTTCTGATCCCAAATTCTGACACTGTGTTAGGTACGTTCAGAATTGAATTTGAGTTATTTCATCTCTCTGACCTTGGTTGTTTCATCTGTTAAAGAGGGACAACAATCACCTGTTTCTAGACGTATGACAAGAATTAAATGACATTAATCCTGCCAAGTTTTTGGAACAGGGGTGAGCAAATTTTTTTCTGGAAAGGACCACATAGCAAATATTTTAGGTTTTGCAGCCCAGCTGATCTCTAGCACAGCTACTCCACTCTGCCAATGTGATGAGAAAGGAGCTGTGATGATACGTAAACACACAAGTGTGGCAGTGTTCCAGTAAAGCTTGGGTTACAGAAACAGACGGTGGCCCCCTTTTGCCCAGGGGCTGAAGTCCGCTGAGCCTTGGCTTTGAACATTGCCAGCATACTGGAAGTGCTTCTAAGTGCAAACCACTGTTATTACACATAGTTACCCATCTTCAGGCCAGGGCTGCTAGGCAATATGAATTGACCATCACCAAAAAGCTCTCCTTGCCTCTCAATTGCCTATTGATGCCTGAAATTCTGGTGAGAGATTCTGTCTTTTGGTCTAAACAGCTCTGGAAGAAGCCACTCCTTAGGTTTCGCTCCTTAGTTCACTTACCAGCACTAACCAGCATTTAGAGAACACAAGCCCTGCCAGCTCTGCACAAGCAGGTGCTGTTCTTTGTTATTCACCTTCACACTCATCCACAGAAGAGAAAACTATGATTGCAAACATCTCTTTTATTGCTCTTCACTTTATTGCAGTTCACAGGTACCGTGGCTTTTTATTTTTATTTTTTTACAAACTGAAAGTTTGTGGTAGCCCTCTTGAGAAACCTGTATGCAGGTCAGGAAGCAACAGTTAGAACTGGACGTGGAACAATAGACTGGTTCCAAATAGGAAAAGGAGTACGTCAAGGCTGTATATTGTCACCCTGCTTATTTAACTTATATGCAGAGTACATCATGAGAAACGCTGGGCTGGAGGAAGCACAAGCTGGAATCAAGATTGCCGGGAGAAATATCAATAACCTCAGATATGCAGATGACACCACCCTTATGGCAGAAAGTGAAGAGGAACTAAAAAGCCTCTTGATGAAAGTGAAAGAGGAGAGTGAAAAAGTTGGCTTAAAGCTCAACATTCAGAAAACTAAGATCATGGCATCTGGTCCCATCGCTTCATGGGAAATAGATGGGGAAACAGTGGCTGACTTTATGTTTCTGGGCGCCAAAATCACTGCAGATGGTGAGTACAGTCATGAAATTAAAAGACGCTTACTCCTTGGAAGGAAGGTTATGACCAACCTAGATAGCATATTAAAAAGCAGAGACATTACTTTGCCAACAAAGGTCCGTCTAGTCAAGGCTATGGTTTTTCCAGTAGTCATGTATGGATGTGAGTGTTGAACTGTAAAGAAAGCTGAGCTCCGAAGAATTGATGCTTTTGAACTGTGGTGTTGGAGAAGACTCCTGAGAGTCCCTTGGACTGCAAGGAGATCCAACCAGTCCGTCCTAAAGGAGATCAGTCCTGGGTGTTCATTGGAAGGACTGATGTTGAAGCTGAAACTCCAATACTTTGGCCACCTCATGTGAAGAGTTGACTCATTGGCAAAGACCCTGATGCTGGGAAGGATTGGGGGCAGGAGGAGAAGGGGATGACAGAGAATGAGATAGCTAGATGGCATCACCAACTTGATGGACATGAGTTTGGGTAAACTCCGGGAGTTGGTGATGGACCGGGAGGCCTGGCATGCTGCGATTCATGGGGTCGCAAAGAGTCGGACACGACTGAGTGACTGAATTGAACTGTGTCAAGCAAGTCTATTGGCTCCATTTTTCCAACAGCGTTTGCTCATTTTGCTAATTCTCACACTATTTCGAGTTGCTTCATGATTATTATATTTGCTATGGTGACCTGGGATCAGTAATCTTTGATGTTACTCCCATGATCCCCTGAAGGCTCAGATGATGTTTAGCATTTTTCAGCAACAAAGTGTTTTTCAATGAAGATACATACCTTATTTTTCAGAAATAATCTATTGCACACAATAGACTACAGTACAGTAAACATAACTCTTATGCATATGTACTAGAAAAGCAAAAAAATCACGTGACTCACTTTATTGCGATATCTGTTTTATTGTGGTGGTCAGAAACCAAGCCTGCAACATGTCTGAGGATCTGTGTCTGCACCCTATAACAAGCAAGCTGACTGGGGCTATGAGTAACTCATCCTGGGCCACACAACCAGTTAGGGCCAACGTGAACAGTGGATCAAGGCTTTGGGCTTCTGCCCACAGTTTCTGGGGCAAGGCAGAGCTTGTCAGAACTTGGTAGGGCTCACACTCTCTCAGTTGACCAGTGTTGAAATTAAGGATCATCATCTAGTAAAGAATTTGCCTGTATTCTGTAAAGAATCTCCAGTATTCTGGCCTGGAGATTTCCATGGACTGTATAGTCCATGTGGTCAGAAAGAGTTGGACATGATGGAATGACTTTCACTTTTACTTTCTACCCAGTCAGGCTGAAATGGTTCGAGTAAGACAAACTTGAGGTTGGCAGGAAGGGATAAGACGGAGCCAGCAGAAGAAAATGAGCTTAGGAAACTTGGAGGAAATGATTAAAAGAAGTCAGTTTTTCCCAAAGCAGTGCTACTTCCCAGCTTCCATTCCTTGAGTTGGGAGGCACCCAGAGCAATTTTCATCACTTACCTTCCACCCTCTAGGCACTGTCTGGAAAGCCAGGTCCATAAGGACACAGTGCCGGATTTTTCTTAAGTCTCTACCACTGGACTGGGATGCTTGTACCCAGAGCTTCTGCCTCCCTCCTGCTCACCCCTCCACCCCAAATCATACCTGTCTGAAATATAAGAGCACCATGTGAAAACAGATGCATGCTGCAGGTGTACGAAAGAAGTCTGCAGGCTTGCTGCTCCCCAGCCCGCCTCCCACACTGACTCTGAACCTGCAGAAGGAGCCCTGAGCCCCGGAGGGGATAGGCTCCAAAGTCCGGCAGAGCTGCTAGTGCCCGAACCAGCTGCGAGCCTTTCCCTGCCCCGGGTTCTTACTTTGTGAACAGAGGTGAGAATTCACAATTCTGGAGCTACTGGGGGTTTTAAATGAGAGGTACAGGGGCTAACTCACCGGGGAGCACAGAGCAGGAGCTGAGGGGCTGGGTCCACGCCCTTCCCTCTCTCACTATCGATGCCATCAGGGTAATGACCTTGTCCGAGGCATCTCCAAACCTGCCAGGAGATGCCTGAGTCTACTGTGTGCCCCTACTCAGCAACCCAGCAGAACAGGAAAAGAGAAGAAAATCTCATGAGTAGTCCTTCTCTGTCACTAAGTAGCTTTATGACCAGAAGCCAGCACTCAGCTTCTGCCTCAGCCTTTTCGTCTGTCAAAAGGTAATTAGAATATGTTCTCCGGAGATCCCAAGGAAAACAGAGGGGAGTGAGCAACTGGGTTCTGGAGTCAGACCCAAGAAAGGTCACAACGAGCTCCACCTCCAACTGCGCTGTGAGCTTCCATCGCCTCCTCTGCGAGATGGTCATAAGAACAGCACTGAAATTTCAGAGCATTGCCAGGGTGATCTGTGTGAAGGGCTCAGACAGAAAGTGAAAGAGAAAGTGTTAGTCACTCAGTCGTGTCTGACTCTGTGACCCTGTAGACTGTAGCTCACCCAGGCTCCTCCCTCCATGGGATTCTCCAGGCAAGAATACTGGAGTGGGTTGCCATTTCCTCCTCTAGGGGATCTTCCCAACACAGGGATCGAACCCTGGTCTCCTGCACTGCAGTCAAGTTCTTTGCCATCTGAGCCACTAGCTTTATTCCCCAGCCCAGTGTCGAAGAGGAAGCTTTGAGTACATGTCAGCCATTAGCAGGATTTCACTCCTTCAGTAACTATCTGTTGAGCACAGACCACCTGCCAGGCTTCAGGTCTTATGTATGGGGTGAACGTGCTGTGCTTAGTCGCTCAGTTGTCCCCGACTCTGTGCGACCCCCTGGACTGTAGCCTGCCTGGCTCCTCTGTCCATGGGATTCTCTGGGCAAGAATACTGGAGTGGGTTGCCATGCCTGCCTCCAGGGCATCTTCCCAACCCAGGGATCGAACCCAGGTCTCCCACATTGCCACCAGGTTCTAGCCTGGAGGGGTCCAACCCAGGGATCAAACCCAGGTCTCCCGCATTGCCACCAGGTTCTAGCCTGGAGGGGTCCTCTTTGTGTGGCTCTCAGATGGGCTCCCTTCCCCTATCTCCACCATACCAGCTGCCCCTGTGGGCCCCTTTCGCAGCTTCCATTCTTCCCTATTCACCTCTGTCCTGTACATGACAGCAGAAATTATCTTCCTCAAGACCCAGTCTGCTCTCTCAAAATACTCCTTTGGGGACTAGTGGATCAACACCCCTGGAATGGAAGACCTGCTCAGGAATGTGAGAGACTCCCCCCCGAAGTCAAGGAGGTTCCCGTTTACTAAACACTGCACTGTCTCTGCCTTGGCAAGCCTTTCTCATACCCTAATGGCAGCAAGGAGACCCACTTCTGCTTTTCCTACAGATCTCCTACATATGTGGTGCTTCCCAGAACTCTCTTGAGAACTTCATCTGAACGTCCACACCCCCTCACACACTGCCACCGTCAATAATCTCTTCTTCACCCAGATGCTGGTGTCAAGGTCGGGGTTCTAGTTTTGGTCAATATCCCTCTCAGATGAAAACGTTGGCTCTCTCCTCACATTTCTGTGCATTCAAAGTCATGCCAATAGGTATGCCATTAGGTTGAGAATCAAACTCTTAGCATCTACCCTCTGTGAAGCAACTCGGGCTTCTGACCTCAGCCTGAATCCCAAATAACAAGCCAGGAGGGATGCTGAAATACTCCACTGCTAGACCTGGAAGGCCCCAGAAGCTGGTCTGCCAAGAGCTCACCCAGTCTCCACCCATCAAGGTGACCATACTGGTAGTTTCAGTCGCTGCTGATGGGAAATGGATGAATAGGAGGGAGTGAGGAGGTTTGGAAGGGACGAGAGTCCTATGTGCACCATCTGCGAGAAAGGCAGAGGGAAAAAGGGAGAAGCAGAAGAAACATACTTTGGAAAGCCCCAAAGTTTTGACAGGAATCTGCCCCTCTGCCCCCCTCCCTTTCCCGTCTGTTTTGGAGAAACGTAAATGTGCCCATGTTCCCAGGTGACTGGCCGGCGGGTAGCCTCTTTGGAATTCTGCGAACTGGCCATCTGTCGTCCTATAATAAATGATAGCTATAGAAGAAAGTGATTATGGCGCCGATAGGGGGAGAGGCATTTGTTTATATTCTTATAATATGTATCAGATGGAATAGAAATTATCACTTAAAATTGACAAATGGAGAGCAGGGTTCCTTGGAGCGGGAGTCAGGGACACAGCAGCTGTGATGGGTCCACGGGCAAACTTTATGTGACCGAGTGTCAGGGACCAGCACAGCCCCAGAGCTTCCCAGAATCACAGGTCCCCGAGGGTAGGGACCCAGAGTCCACATTTCTCTGGACATCTCGGGTGTGCCTTTGGTGGATGTGACTTGGCTCATACGTTAAGTGGGTCATCTGCACCCACCCCCCCCAACCTGCCAGGGAAGGAGAAGGGGTGTGTCTCTGAAATCAGCACAAAGCTAGACTTGCCTCCTCTGTGTCTACAGGGTCTCCTTGACCTTGTGACTCCTATGTATGCCCCCTCAACAAATGACTACCCCCTACTTGATTTTCCCCTTCCAGACAAGCTTTTCCAGCCTCGGATATGAAGCCTACCAATTGGGTTTCTAACCTTCTGACTTAGCCTTTCTCTTTCACCCCATCCTTGGCCCCCAGCTTGCCTTGTTTCCTGTCCTTACAGAGCTGCATGCTTCCTCCAGTGTCGCTGGGGGCTCACTTCCCTAGCATGTTGCCCCACATTTCTGGTACAACCCACATCTCCCGCTTCCTAGCCCAGCCTGCAGAGTGGCCAGGGCTCACATCTTCCAGGGACAAGCAAAAGGCTTGAGCAGCTTGGCTGCATCCTCATCTCCTCCCGCTCACACACCTTGGCTAAAACCTCCGGTCTCTTCAGCTCTACAATGTGGTATTTTTTCCAGGTCCTACGATAATAAACTTTTACGTTTATTGAGTGCCAATCACTTTTCCATGCCTTACAGGTTAGGCAAGGAAGGTTTTATTTCTCGCCATCTTCCAGCTGGGATAATCAAGCATCAGAAAAGTTACATGACCACAGTGACATACTAGGAAGGTCGGAGTGACCCCCTATTCATTCCTTACAATGGCTTCTTCCTCCTGATTAAGACCTTTAAGGCAATCAGAAATCTTATTTTGGTTTTCAAATACTCTTCACATTCTTCACTTTTTTTTGATAATTTGACTATATTTATATGCATTTGTGTAAACATAAAATTACATTTATATGGGACTTCTCTATTGGTCCAGTGGTTAAGACTCCATGCTTCCACTGCAGGAGGCATGGGTTCAATCCCTAGATGGGGAACTAAAATCCCACATGCTGTGTGATGCGGCCAAAATAACCACATTTGTGTATTAAGCATATGTTTCTGTACATTAAATATATTTGCATTTTGCATGCTCATCTCCAGCCTCGGCCATGGTTTCTCTGATCATTTTGATTGTCTTAGTTCATTTTTAGCAGAGCCCTTAGGAGGGATTCATGGGGATTTTTTTAGATATTCAGAAGTATGTCTGCAGCCTTCATGCTTGGCTCTCAGTTTGTATGGATAGGACATCTTTTCCTCACTTTTATTTTCCTGGCATATCGTTAATATACTGACAAAGTATTGCTGTTGAAAAGTCTGTTGACAATTTGACTTTATGTTCCTTATAAGTGACTTGGCCTTTCAGGGAGCATTTGACTGCAATCAAACCTTTCCCCTTGCTCTTGTTTCAGGGAGCAATGTGTTCCTGGACTGTAAGGACAAGGCTACAGGAAAGACAGCTTTTCTAGCTTTCTGCTCAGGACTTTGCTCTTCAGTTAGTTGTTTTCTTGAAGTGAAGAAAGATGATCTCTTTCTTTTTGAGACTCTGCTTCCCTCCCCAACGTTTATCTCCAGTGCTGTCCAATAGGACTCTCTATGATGGTGGAAGGGTTTTATGTCTGCACTGTCCAATACAGTAATCATACAATGGAAGCCACTAGCCACAGGTAGCTGTAAGAATTAGGAACATCGTGGAACCCAGTACAATGTTGGTGGGAATGTAAATTGATGCATCCACTGCAGAAAACAGTGTGGAGCCTTCTTAAAAAACTAAAAATCGAACTAATATGTGACCCAGCAATTCCATTCCTGGTATGTATCCAAAAAACCAAAAAATACTAATTCAAAAATATACATGAACTTCAGTGTTCATAGCAGCATTATTGATAATTGCCAAGGTATGGAAACAACCTTAAATGTTCATCAACAGATAACAGATGAATGGGTAAAGAAGATGTGTTATATATCAAAACACACACACACATACTCACACACACAGAGAGACATACAACAGAATACTCCTCAGCCATAAAAAAGAATATTGCCATTTGCAGCAACATTAATGGACTTGGAGGGCATTATGCTGAAATAAGTCAAAGATAAATACTGTATGATATCGCTTATATATGAAATTTAAAAATACAACAAACCAGTGACTATAACAAAAAAGAAGCAGACTCACAGGTATAGAGAACGAACTAGTGGTTACTGGTGGTCGGGGAGTGGAAGGTACAAACTATTGGGTGTAAGATAAGCTCAAGGATGTATTGTACAACATGAGTAAAAGAGCCAACATTATGTAGTAACTGTAAATGGAAAGTAACCTTTAAGAATTGTACAGAGAATTTAATTAATTGTTTGTTGTTTAGTTGCTAAGTCATGTCTGACTCTTTGCGACCCCGTGGATTGCAGCATACTAGGCTTCCCTGTCCTTCGAACTGTAGTGCTGGAGAAGACTCTTGAGAGTCCCTTGGACTGCAAGGAGATCCAACCAGTCCATCCTAAAGGACATCAGTCCTGAATATTCATTGGAAGGACTGATGTTGAAGCTGAAACTCCAATACTTTGGCCACCTGATGCAAAGAGCTGACTCACTTGAAAAGACTCTGATGCTGGGAAAGATAGAAGGAGGGAGGAGAAGGGGATGACAAGGGATAAGATGGCTGGATGGCATCACCGACTCAATGGACATGAGTTTGAGTAAACTCCTGGAGCTGGTGATGGACAGGGAGGCCTGGTGTGCTGCAGTCCATGGGGTTGCAAAGAGTTGGACACAACTGAGCAACTCAACTGAACTGAGCACATGTGAGGTGCCTGGGACTGTGCCTGGAACATACCAGATTCTCATTCAATGATCATTGTTATTGTGCCTACTACCCTGACCTATGTCTGTTTATTTCATTAACATTTATTGAGTGCCAACTGGGCATGTGTCAGATCTTGTACGAAGCAGGAAGAATACCGTTTATCTGTCACCCTGTGCTCAAGGCCCTCTTCTACATCTTGCTGTTTCTATGAACTCACTGCAGTGGTGCAGCCTGTCCACAGGGGCGGGGATGGGGTTCAGCAGGTCAGAGAGCAGGGATCCCACACTCTCTTCCTTCCATTGTAACCCATAGGGGCTACTTTGCAACCTTTGAGATAGACTTCCCTTGCCCCACCTCTGGGCCCTGTTTGCCGTCTCTTCCTCACCCACCAGAGGCAGCAGTTCCCTCCTCCCCTCTTCCGTTTCTGCCTTTGAAAATGCTGTCCATCCTTCAAAGCCCAATTCACCTTCCGCCCTGACCACTAAGGCTTCCTGAACGACCCCGCCCATCTTCCTTTGAACAACCCAGGCTGCTGTATCCACGGGCGATGCTCTAAATGTTTGAGAACCAGCAGGTCATGGGCACTGGAGGGTGGGGGTGTGTCCCAGCTGTAAGTAATCATAAGGCTCTGTGCGTCTCCCCAGCTGAAAAGCAACCCATGGAGGCCACGCAACTGACACTTGTCATTGGCTGACATAAATGGCAAGTATTTTAGAAATTTTCTCATCTTTTTTGCTCTTTATGATGATTAAATTGTAGGCTTGTTTGACTTTCCCTCAGCTTCCCTTATAGCTCAGCTGGTAAAGAATCCACCTGCAGTGAGGGAGACCTGGGTTCAATCCCCGGGTTGGGAAGATCCCCTGGAGAAGGGAAAGGCTACCCACTCCAGTATCCTGGCCTGGAGAATTCCATGGACTGTATAGTGCATGGGGTTGCAAAGAGTCGGACACGACTGAGCAACTTTCACTTCACTTGACTTTCTCACCATACATAGCCTAGTGCCTTCATCAAGTGTATCTCTTAGGAACACTTTGAGATGCAAATAACAGAAAGAACCACTGTTGTGTTTTCAACAAATAGAGGGTTACTTTCTTCTCCCACAACAGAGTCTGAGGGTAGATGACCCTGGGGATGGTTCAGTGGCTCAACAGTATGAGGGCCAGCATCTCTGCAAGTCTCTGGGCTTTTAAAATATTTTTTTTATTGTGGTAAAGGTCACGTAGTACAAAGCATAGTTTTTAAACTATATTTAACTGTACAGTTCAGCGGCACTAAGTCCCTTAACATTGGTGTGCAGCTCTCAGTATCATCATCTCCCCAATTTTTCATCTTCCTAAACTGAAATTTTGTCCCCACTAACTCCCCATTCCCCCTCCCCTTTCACCACCCCCTGGCCCACGGCATCCTCTGATGCACTCTCTGACTCTATGAATTTGACTCTTCTAGGTATCTCATATAAGTGGAATCAAACAGTATTTGTCTGCACCTAATTGCCTGTCTCTTGGCTTTTCCCTCATGTTCAAAACACAGCTGCCACAGCTCCGAACAGAAGACAAGGAACAGGGACACCAGCAATAGCTATTCTTTCCAGCTTGCTCCTCTCCTTTAAATTTTATTGGCCACGTAGTGTCACATGACCATCCTTAGCTGCAAAGGAGGCTGTGCATCTCAGAATCTAATAATTCCTTTTGTAAGCCTGAGGCGGAGGCAGGCTAGAAGTGAAGGGCTGGACTGTGCATTGTATTAGACAGTGGGCCATGAGTGTCCGCCACGCCATACCTCAATGAATGAATGAATCTAAGAGAGGGTTTTCACCTGTACAAGTCTGTGCTACGAAGGAATCCAGGGATCTGGTTTTCAGAGCCCTGTGTAGTCACCGCCTCATCAGAGGTTATGCCTGATGAGAGCTTGCTCCAAGCGTTCCCTCAGGATCATCTTCCCTCTCTCCTCTAAGAGGCCCCCTTGTGGGCTCCCCTCGATTGTGGAACCCCAATAAAGCTCTCCGCAGCTGGAAGCGGCAGGCAGGGGTCCATCCCATCTGCTGCCGGTCCCTGCCCCCATCCTGTCCATACAAGATTGATAATGAAACCAATCCCGTGCAACTATGGGCAAGTTATTTAACCTCTCTGATCTAAGTATCTTGGTTTGGATGAGGATGAAAATTGTTTCCTCAAAGGGCTTCTGAGAGTCAGATAACCTAAGAATGCATGGAGCTCACTCTCTGACACATAATAGGGATTCAATTAGTGGAAGTGAGTATTGCCATATTAATGGGAGCATTATTAGGAGACCTAGTGACAGTGCTTTGGAAACATCCAGCCTTGTAGTGGATATGGTGGACTCTGGAGGCACCTGCCTCTACTGTTTACTGGCTGTGAGATCACATGAACTTCCTGGGCCTTGTATTCCTCATTTCCAAAACAGCAATTCTAAAAACCACCTCACAGGACATTATGTGAATTAAGTGGAATAATGCAAGCGGTTTAGCACTTGATGAGCACATAGACAAAATCAGTTATTAGTATCTGTTAAGTGTCTGTTGTTGTTGTTGTTCAGTCACTGAGTTGTGTCCGTCTCTTTGCGACCCTTTGGACTGCAGCCTTCTTTGTCCTTCACTCTCCTCTTTCACCTTCATCATGAGGCTCTTTAGTTCCTTTTCACTTTCTGCCATTAGAGTGGTATCACCTGCATATCTGAGGTTGTTGATATTTCTTGCCAAAGTCTTGATTCCAGCCTGTGATTCATCCAGCTTGGCATTTCACATGTTATATTCTGCATAGAAGTTAAATAAGCAAGTTGACAATATACAGCCTTGTTGTACTCCTTTCCCAGTTTTGAACCAGTCAGTTGTTCCATGTAAGATTCTAACTGTTTCTTCTTGACCCGCACACAGGTTTCTCAGGAGACAGATAAGGTGATCTGGTATTCCCATCCCTTTAAGAACTTCTTAGAGTTGGTTGTCTATTACTCCATCTAAATATTTGGGGTTAATCATTATCGTCCTCCCACTAACAGTGCTGGGATGGATGTGCCCATGCACACAAATCTCCAGGGATCTTACTAAAATGACTGATCCAGCAGGCCTGAGGAGGAGTCTGGGATTCTTCATCTCCACCCAGCTCCCAGGTGATGCTGATGCTGCTGGTCCATGGCCACACTTTGAGGAGCAGGGTGTTATTTTACGTACATAATTGATGTGGAAGTGGAATTTCTAAAAGGTCATCTTTCTTGTGCATGATTAAGACTCAACAACAGAACTAAGATTCAAACAAAGGCATTTGGACTCTAGAGAACCCGGAAAAAAAAAACTGTTTGGGATCTGAAAATGGTTAATAAATAAGAATTTGATGGTGTTCCAAGTCACTCCAGGGGTACTAACCATATTTGGCCTATTTCAGTGGTTTGTGGCACCGTGGACATCCCAGATCTCAGAGAGTTCCCCCAACCCAGCCCCTGAGGGCATGTCTAAGTCCTGGGAAAAGCAGGCTAATATTTAATTAGTGCTACACACTTTAAGTGCAATATCTTCTGTAATCTGTTTGCTTATTCTCTCTTGCCTCAGTTGCCTCCTCTGCAAAATGGACATAATAGCAGTTCTTATGTCCTACTATTGTGTAGGACGACACGAATTCTTTCAAGCAAAGCACTGAGAACAGGGCTCCCCATGAGGGAACAGTGTGGCACAGAGGTGAAGCATGTGGCCTCTGGAACTGAAGGGTCTGGGTTCAAATGCTGGCTATATCATTTATTAGCTGTGTGACCTCTGGCAGTCGAAGTTAATTACTGTGAGCCATAGTACCCCACTCTGTAAAAGGGGAATGATAATAGAAGTGAGGCTTAAATCTCTTAGAATAGTTCTTGTTTCATGCAAAATGCTGTTTAAGCCTTATTATTATCATGCATCTTCATACAAAACCTATGAGATAGTTACTATTGTCTTACCTGTGTTTCTGATGTGGAAACTGAGGCTCAGAGACTTAATTTTTTGCCCAGGGTCATGCAGTCGATGGCAGATCTGGATGCGAAAGCAAGCATTCTGACCCTAAATCTACCCTCAGCTTCCTCCCTAAAAAGGATGTCTTTACTCCAAATCTCCTTGAGCAATTGGGTGCACAAACCAGCACTATTGCCAAGGGTGGGGAGGAGTGGGGAGGTGCTAAGAGGAATTCACCCTCCTCCGTGCAGCACGTGGGAGTCCCCAGGGCACAGCGTGTTAGCCGTGCCCACGACAGGCGGGGACCTGTGGTGTAGGACTTGGCAGCAGTAGCCATGGTGGGAGCTCCTGGTACAGGAAGGATGCTGGGTTCTTTGGGAGGCCTGGGTGATGCCCACCACCTATGCCAGCCTCAGTAAAGGTGGGTTCTGGCAAAGGTAGCAATATTGATGGCTGTGCTCATGTCTCGCCCTCCCAGCAGCCACAGGGGCAATGGTGATGAGGGCGAGTGTTCTCAGTGGTAGCTGGGCTGCATCCAGCCAAGGAGGCAGAAGGGTTTTGCCACCTATGGGCTAGAGGGCTTGTTAATGAGACCACAAGACATATCTGTTAGGAATTCCCAGGGAACATCTGAATGGACTTTGACTAATATTGGGTAGCGGGGAGAGCTGGAGAAGTACTGCTCATTGCTGCTGATGCTACTGCATTTTTATCTCCAGATCCCGGAGATGGGATGGAGTAGGTCTTCGAACACCCCAGCTAGGCTGTGAATTCCTGGAGAAGAGGAACCACACTTCATTCACTTTTGTGTTCCCCATAGGAAGTATACCACCCTGTCTTACAATTAATCTGGCTCCCCTGTTTGTTGAATAAATTAATCTAAACCAGTATATAAAGTACTATGGATTGCATATTTGTGCCTGCCCACCCATCCCCATTTGTATGTTGAAGCCTTAAATCCACAATGCGATGGTATTAGAAGGTGGGGCCTTCAGGAGGTTATTGGGTTTAGAAGAGGTTGTGATTGTGGAGCCTTCATGATGGGATTAGTACCCATATAAGAAGAAGAAGGGACCAGAGCTGTCTCTCTCTCTTGGACATGTGAGGACACAGCAAAAAGGCAATCTACAAGCCAGGAAGAGGGCCCTCATAGGAACCCAAACTGGCCTACTGATCTTGGACTTCCACCCTTCAGAATTATAAGAGACAAGAAACTGTCATTTAGGCCACCCAGTTGGTATTTGTTCTCTCAACCTGAGCTAAGACAGAGAGGGAGAAACAAAGGGCTAATATACTCTGGCACAGAGATGGCTAACACCCAGGCTGGGTTCAAGGGGACAAGGATGGTCAAAGGGCTGTGGATGGCATCAGCCCTACTAGTTCTTCAATCCCACCTCTCTCCTCTACCAAATGTATTAGTGCCTCCTTTACTGTGCTAAAATGCAATCCACATGTAATATAACCTATGCATGCATTTGTGCTTTGTGATCCTATAGATCACATGTCCGACTCTTTGTGATCCTATAGACTGTAGCCCTCCAGGCTCCTCTGTCCATGGGATTCTCCAGGCAAGAAAACTGGAGTGGGTTGCCATGCCCTCTTCCAGGAGACCTTCCTGATCCAGGGATCAAACCCAGCTCTCATACATTGCAGGCAGATTCTTTACCATCTGAGCTACCAGTCTATAATCAATTCAAAATATGAGCTAAGAGTTTACAAAAGGAGTTGGAAGCTTGCACTTATTTGAGATTCACTGTAAATTTGACAGCTCCAAGTACAGACCTGTACCATACTGCCTAATGAGTGAAATACTGTAAGTTGTGTCTCCATTCTGTGATTCCATTTATAAAATAGTGAATGGTCTGTGGCAAGTCTTGAATAAAACAAAGTTGAGTTTCACTTTGATTTACAAGAGTTGAATTGCTGGAAATTTAATAATGTTAAAACATCTCAGAAGATTGTTTTGTGTTTGCATGTAAAGAAGTGGTCAGATCCAGGTTCAGATCATTCAGATCATGTTTTTCAATTACATGAATGTCCAGTAGAAGTTCTGAAAGTCACGTGAGACAAGAGGCCATCTTTGTCATGCAGGATTATCCTGTGTGTTTTTGGATGCCAATCTCCTTGGACACACCCACTAAATGCCAGCTGGGAAGCCCAGTCATTAGAATCACCAACCCCTCCCCTTTATACACCAAGAGCCATTATCATGAACTGGGTCCCTAACCTCTGTGTGCGTAGTCATTCAGTTATGTCTGACTCTTTGTGACCCCATGGACTGTAGCCCACCAGGCTCCTCTGTCTGTGGGATTCTCCAGGCAAGAATACTGGAGTGGGTTGCCATTTTCTTCTCCTAATCTCTAGGCAGGGGTTATCGTATTGAATTTGGGCCTGTAATGCCAAGCTTTCCTTTTTCCTTCCACTCCAGAAAATTGCTTGAATCTTCTCTCCCTGCATATCTTTCCTCAACTCTGTATTCCTTTAACATGGATGTCACCATCATCCTTATGAATGAATGAGATTTCTGAAGCCAGGTCCCAGGCATTGACCTCCTGGATACAGCTGCTGTTCTCCTGAGGAAGGAGTCATCTTCTCAGCTGGGTGCAGAGGGAGAGATGAGACCCTGCCACAATCCCCACGACCTTCCCCATTCTGCAACCCAGCCTCTTGCTGAAGCCAGGGCCTGCACCACTTGCTGCTCCTCAGGCAGCACTATAGAATTTGGAATTTGGGGAGGAGTTCCCACCATCCTACTACACCTGAAAAACTGAACTGCTCAATCAGCTTTTACGTTTTCTTATTAATAAGAGGAAAAAAACATGAAACTGGGAAAGAGACATGATCCTTGGAAAGTTGATCTCAAACAGATTCAAAAGTGCCTGCGAACTGTGCAAATCCAAGCAAGTCATTTAACTTTTCTGAGTCCTTGTGTCCTCAACTTATGCATGGATCATGTGAAATCGTTTACGAGAGAGAGCTCTGTAAACTATAAAACGTTGTATTAATATGATAAATTGCTGTTACCTTTATTATTTCAGCCAGTCCAATGATCCACTTAAATATGCCAATGAATACAAGGGCAGTGGGTGGGAATCCTGAGTTACAGGAGCACAGGATACACATATTCTTCAAATCCATCATCTAGACCAGGGGTTGGCAAACTGTGGCCCATGGAAAAATTTGACCCCCCAGCCTGCTTTTCAAATAAAGTTTTATTGGAACAGAGCTGCACTCATTTGGTTAGACACTGTCTTGGGCTGTTTTGGCACCGTAACAGCAGAGATGAGTTGTTATGACAGAAAGCAGATGGTGTGCAAAGCCTAAAATATTAATATTTACTATCTGGTCCTCTACAGAAAAAGTTTGCTGACCCCAGGTCTATACAGTCGACAGAAAGATCTGTCTATAGGGTACAATCACGTCCCAACCCACCCTTTCAATGGTTCCTGATGGTGAACCTGGAAGTCAAGATTCTCCTTAGCCCAGCATGAGCCCACAGCCAGCTTCATACTTCTTCTTCTTTGTGGCTATGTGGGAAAGATTGAGGGCAGGAGGAGAAGGGGATGACAGAGGATGAGATGGTTGGATGGCATCCCCAACTCAATGGATATGAGTTTGTGTAAACTCCGGGAGTTGGTGATGGACAGGGAGGCCTGGCATGCTGCAGTCCACGAGGTCGCGAAGAGTCGAACACGACTGAGCGACTGAACTGAACTGAACTGAACTGAATGCTAGGTCTTCACTGTGGCCCTCAGGCTTCTCTAGTCATGGTGTGTGGGCTTAGTTTCCCCACTGCATGTGGAATCTTAGTCCCCTAACCAGGGATGGGACTCATGTTCCCTGCTTTGTAAGATGGAGTCTTAGTCCCTGGACCATCAGGGAAGTCCCCAGCCTCACTCTTCTGCTCCAAACTGCATGCTTTAAAAAATAAGCTTCTTTATTCTATTCCTCTTGCTCAGTGCTATTTCTTCCCGCACGCCTTTGCCAAGGGTGCAGGTTGGCTCGGGATAGTTCTGGCAGGCTGAGGCCTGGATGCCTTTCCCAGGTTATACTCAGCCTTCTTAGTCCCATCCCTGGAGGCCTCAGCCCCTCTGTCCTTGACACACGTTTCTGGCATGTTCCTGTCAGCCTGGGAAGGCCCTGAAGGAGTCGTATCACTCAGCAACTTGGCTCTGGGATGTGTAAAGCCCCAGCTCCATGCCTGTCACCCAGAAAGTAGCAATGAAGAGCCACTCTTATTATATATCACCACCTTTGGTCCAAGGCCCAGAACACTCCAACTTTCAAGGGGCCAAGAGGAATCAAGGGGAGAAGACTCCCTCCCCTGCTGTCTATCTGCCACTCTATCTTTCTTCTCTGGGAGATGGCAGGGACTTTTCTAATACAGGTAGCACTGTAATTTCAAGTGCTCTGGAATGGCTCTTTTGTTACACAGACCCTTGATAGCATTTCCTTAGAGTGAGGTTGAGCCCACAGTCATTCTATACCTCCTGCAGACTGGAGTGTAATTGCTGCTAACAGACAAAGAGGTGGGCTTCCCAGGTGGCTCAGTGGGTAAAGAATCTGCTTGCCAATGCAGGAGATGTGCATTCGATCCCTGGGTTGGGAAGATCCCCTGAAAGAGGGTATGGCAACCTGCTCCAATATTCTGGCCTGGAGAATCCCACGGACAGAGGAGCCTGGCGGGCTACAGTACATAGGGTTGCAAAGAGTCAGACAAGACTGAAGTGACTGAGCACACACACATGCACAAAGAGGTAATTGCTGTGTAACCTACCTTCCGGTTTCAAAGCAAACAATTAACATGTGATGTGCTCTTAGGGGGTTTGAAGAGCATTACTGTTGTGCCCAATGGTGCCTAAATCTTTGTCCTACTTGAAAAGACCCAACTATCCAACCAGTTATGGGACCACTGAATCTCTGGTTGGGATGGGACATGGAGGTCCTATGGTAAGCAGAATAGTGGCCCTCAAAGGTGTCCACATTCTAATCCCATGAACCTGGGAATATGTTAACATTATGTGGCAAAAAGGAAATAAAGTTATAGATAGAATGAAGGTTACTAGTCAGCTGACCTTCAGAAAGGAAGATTATCCTGGATTATCTGGATGGGACCAATATAATCACAAGGCTCCTTCAGGATGGAAGAGGGAGGCGGAAGAGGAGAGCAGAGTGATGTGATGGGAGGAGGACTCAACCCACTGTTACTGACTTTGAAGAAGGAGGAAGGGGATCATAGATCAAGGAACGCAGGTGGTCCCTAGAAGTTGGAAAAGGCAAGGGAAGAGACTGTTTCCAGAGCCTCCAGAAAGGAGCACAGCACTGCTGACACTTAGATTTTAGTCTAGTGATATTCATGTTAGATTTCTAACCTATAAAACTGTAAGATAATGTATCTGAGTTTTTTTTGGGGGGGGGAGGTGGAGGTTGCTGCGTTGGGTCTTAGTTGCAGCACCCAGGATCTTTATTGCATCAAGCGGGATCTTTCATTGCAGTACACAAACTCTCTAGTTGTGGTGCGTGGGCTTAGTAGCTCCATGGCATGTGGGAATCTTAGTTCCCCGACCAGGGATCGAACCCATGTCCCCTGCATTGCAAGGTGGATTCTTAACCTCTGGACCACCAGGGAAGTCCCTCTGTGTTGTTTTAAGCCACTATGCTTGTGGAAATTTGTTAGAGTAGCCATAGAGAACTAACGTGAGACCCTCATTTACCCCCAGCTTTTTACTTGCTATAGAAACGCCTCAGTAGAAAACCTGATTTATGATCACTAGCCTCTGCTGGAGGACTTCACGTACCCAGGAGCTCACTCTTTAAGTCAGCCTATCAGATACTGATCGGCTTTCATTGTTGGAAAGGGCTTCCTATTGGGCTTGAAATCTGTCTCCCTTCACCATCAGCAGACACCCTCCCTTGCTCTCCAGTTGTCTTGGCTGACAGAGTGTTCCCTTGCTGCCTCCACCTCTGTTCAAAGTGATTGGATCAGGATGGAGCTAGAGTCAAGCCAGAAAAACTGGGACCAGTGAGACCCAATTCTTGGACTTTGGTGGGAGGGTACTATTAAGAAAGAGGCGCTCTTCTCATGTGAGACCCAGGAATCCAAAATTTACAAGTACCACAGCTTATTGTATTGCATGGTCCACTGGTCACCTCATGAGTGTTGTTTACCTGGAATCTCATGTCTGAACCCCATGTGTGTGGACTCAAACATCAATCCTGAAGGTGGCTTTTATGCAGGATCTTATGAAGGCAACAGAAGGAGTGTTTTGGAAGACTTGAATCTACGTGAGAATAAAATGTGGGTAGTTTTGTTAAACATAAAGATATATAGTTAATTAAAAACAATGTTATGGAGCTTCCCTGGTGGCTCAGTGGTAAAGAATCCACCTGCAAATGCAGGAGACATGGGTTTGATCCCTAGTCCAGGAAGATCCCCACAAGCTGTGGAGCAAATAAGCCCATGAGCCACAGCTATCTGAGCCTGTGATCTGGAGCCGAAGAACCATAATTACTGAGCCCACACACTGCAGTTATTGAAACCCATGTGCCTGGAGCCTGGACTCTGCAGCAAGAGAAGACACCGCCATGAGAAGCTCATGCACCGAAACTAGAGAGTAGCCCCCCCTCGCCACAACTAGAGAAATCTCGAGTGCAGCAGTGAAGACCCAGCACAGCCATATATATATTACATACATGATGGAGTCCCCCTTTGCCCAGTTTACACTCACTCTCACGAGAGGTCTTATCCACTTGCTAAATAGTCCACCAGGCTGACTCCCCAGCCCCAGGTCCTAGCCTCAGGACAAATGAAGTCTTCAGTGCTACCATGGGTGATCGGGGTCAAGGTGTTCTCAGGAGCCCCTCCAGGAGACAAGCACCCTGTCCTCATTGGGGACATGTGGGTGTTAGCAGTTGGATCTTTGGAAGTTCCCCAGGTCTCTTCACCTTTTGAACTTGGCCCTCTTTGCCCTTTTGATGGAAGCCCAGTCCAGGTGCCAGCCATGCTTTCTCTGCTCTGAAGGGCAAATGGGAAGTTGCCACCAGAAGCTTGAGTGGCATCTGTGGTTTGGGGCCATGCTATGATTCCCTGGGACCTGGAGCTGAAAATTAGCAATGCTGCCCAGGGCCCCCACATAGGGGTCCTCAGAAATATTTGTTCAATAAATGAATGGATGACAGCAGAGAGGGAGGAGGAGAAGGGGAGAAGAGAAGAGGGTGAGAAAGATAGAGAGAGCGATCTTTATCACTGTTTCCTTTCCTACCTTTGGGAGTGAGGAAGTGAGAGGGAGGGAGGGAAGATAAAGGACTTCTCTAGAAATCCTTTACTCCATTTTATTCCATACAATAACCATTACAAATGCCCATTTGGAATACAAGCATAATAACCATCCTAACTGTTCTTTCAATGTCCACTTGGCTGGAATAAACAGCCACTTTAACAAAATTTCTATCAAAATTACATTGCAGGCACAGTAACTAAAAGATGGAAACAACTCAAAGACCTGCTACATGCTGGTCTTCCCTGGTGGCTCATTGGTAAAGAATCTGCCTGCCAATTCAGGAGACATGGGTTCGATTCCTGGGTCAGGAAGATCCCCTGGAGAAGGAAATGGCAACTCACTCCAGTATTCTTGCCTGGGAAATCCCATGTACAGAGGAGCCTGGTGGGCTACAGTCCATGGGGTTGCAAAAGAGTTGGACATGACTTAGCAACTAAACAACAATAACTGATACATGCTACCATATGGATGAACCTCAAGATGCTAAGTGAAAGACGCCTGACACAAAAGTCACCCATTGTGAAGTTCCATTGACATGAATTACCCAGAACAGGCAAATCCATGCAGATAGAAAGCAAATTAGTCATTGCCAGGGAAGGAGAGGGGAACAATGCGGAGCGACTTCTTAATGGGTGTGGAGTCCCCTTTGTGGGTAATGAAAATATTTGGATAGATAGAGGGGATCGTTGCCCAACACAACAAATATATTAAATGCCATGGAATTGTATACTTTCAAGTTGTTAGTTTTATGGTATGTGTTGTTGTTGTTTAGTCTCTAAGTCCTGTCTGACTGTTTTGAGACCCCATGGACTGCAGCCCGCCAGGCTCTTCTGTCCATGGGATTTCCCAGGTGGATGTGTATTTCACCTCAATTGTTAAAATAGATTACATCGCATGAGATCTTCCTCTTTTATAGTGCCATTTGGCAGCCTCTCTGCACCCTATTCTCTGTCTTTAAGAACTATCACCTTCTCAAAAATTTGCTTTACAATTTGGGGGGTTGCTTTACAATTTCCCACCCATGCCCTCACTAGACTTGCCCCTCACTTGTCGCCCTAAGGTATTGCTAGAATTCTGCTTCCTGGTCTCACAGGGCTCCTTCACCAGGCTCTCGGTAATGCCCTGTTCCCTGCTGCCCACTCATTCCTGCCCTTTCAGTGGCCAAGCCCAGTGCCCCCACCTGCCTTTTCTTCTTCTGGAACCAGTGTCCCTCCAGTGTAGTTGAGCAGATTTAGAGGTTAACCACCAATGCTGTCCTCCTTAGGGTTTTGGTGACCTCTTTAGCCAGGAATGGCTGGAATTTTATTTGTTTCTGATTTCTTTGTGTCCAGCTCATCCAGTTCCACTTCTACTCCAGTTCTACTATGGCAGCAGCAGCTCACCAAGCCCTGGTACTGTGGGTCGTCTGGGGACCTAGGGACCCACATCTATCCTCCAAGAGCCCTCAGCCCCTGCCTCAGCAGCTCCTATCACCGGGTTTCTCAGACACAGCCTCCGCCTTCGTCCCTGGACTCTGTTAGCGCCTTGGGTCTTGCCAGGCTCCTCCCCTTGCCCTCTGATGCTGCAGACGTGGGCAGCGAGTGTGTCAGTCGCACCGGCACTTGGAGGGTCCTGGGCATGCGCAGGAGCGCCCCCAGTAAGCCGTCCACGCGCCGTGGGACTGGAGGGCTTTAGTCGATCCTGCTGCCCCAGCTGGGGCTTTCCAGGTGGTGCAGTGGGAAAAACAAACAAACACAAACTGTGAAGGCAGGAGAGGTAAAGAGACGCGGGTTCCATCCCTGGGTGGGAAAGATCTCCTGGAGAAGGGCTTGGCAACCCTCTCCAGTATTCTTGCCTGGAGAAGCCCATGGACAGAGGAGCCTGGCGGGCTACAGTCCATGGGGTCACAAAGAGTCCGACAGGATTGAAACAGAACACATGCACGCTGCCTCCGGTGGGAGACTGTGGTCTCAGGGTCTCCCCGCTCTTAGAGCAGGAGACTCAGCAGCTCTCTACAGGTCTGAGGTCAGAACACAAGCTGGTCTGATTTCAAAACACGCTTTCGCATAACTGTACCTCTCTGTTATGGGTCAAATCCGGTCCCCTAAAAAGATACATTTAAGTCCTAAACCCTGTACCTGTGACTTTTTTAAAATCAAGTTAAGATGAAGTCATTAGGGTGGGCCTAACTCCAGTGTGACTGGTGTCCTTATAAAAGAGGGACTTTTGGACAGAGACACAGAGAGAGGGCCATGGGAAAAGGTGATAGAAATTAGAGGTAGGTCGCCACAAGCCAAGGTGTGCCTGGGGCTTCCGGAAGCTGGGACAGGCAAGGAAGGATCCTCCCCTCCGGCCTTCAGAAGGAGCCTGGCCCTGCCAACCTCTTGCTTGCAGGCGTCTGGCCTCCAGAACTGTGAGGGAAGACGTTTCCATTGTTCTAAGCCACCTCGTTTGTGGTGCTTTGTCACTGCGGCGCTGGCACCCTAACACACTCTTCCACGCTACATCTCCAGGGAGAGAGAGAACAGACAAACTTGGAAAAGCTCACCTGGTATGTGAGGATCTTTAATTGCTTCACAGAGTTGAGGATCAGGATGTTCCCCTGGGAAAGAAAAAGGTTTGGAAAGTGTTAAGCACCAATCCCGTGGATTATCACGAGATAATTATTCTATTATTGTGAAAGCAGGACCAATTCCGACCGTCCAGCCCTTCTTCTCCCTTGCACACTCATAATTATCACACTGATAGCTTTTTAACCACTTAGATTCCTCTTTCTGTCAGCTCCCATCGCCCTTCATTCACTTTACACCCTGCAACACACGAAGAAGCGATGGCGCTGACAACCAGGTTAGGGACGCGGGGTGGGTTAACGCCCGCTGGGAAGAGGCGCGCCGCACACAGTTAACTTACCGCTGGGGCTAGGAACCCCTGTCTCCCTCCCGGCGTGTGTGTGTGCACTCATGTGTGCTCCCAGAGCACAGGGAGAGAATCCAGTGATATTTCACACAAATGAGAAATGTTATTCTGCAGATTAAAGCCTCGCCAAGCCTGGTTTTGTCTTTATTTATGCTTTTCCATTTCCCTCTGCGCTGACATGGGTGCCCACGCTGCGGAGCACCGAAGGACGTAATTGGCGTGCTGAAGGATTGTTGAGTGGCCCGGACGCTCCCTCGCAGGCCTCCCTCCCTTCTCTCTCCCATCTGTCACCATCTAATGTGACAAAGTTTTTATCGGGCATTGAGGCACAGGAGATTAAAAGTAAATACTGCAATCAGGAGGCAGCTGGGGAGAAAATGCAGCGCATTTCACAGTAAGCTGCACAGCTCATCAGGGTAGCCTTGTGGCTCCCAGAGGCACGGGTGATGGGGGAGGGTGAACTCCAGGTGGGGTGGGAGTGGTGGGGGAGAGAGACATGGGGCCAGGCAGCTGACTTTCACACTTGGGTCAGTGATAAATAGTAAAACGATAGCAGCCACCATATGTCAGGTGCCTACTATGTGCCAGGCACTTGGACCAGGTGATTTGGGTACATTTTCTAGTTTAATCCTCGCAATGCTGGTGTAAAGTTAGAATAGGCTCCTCCTTCCAAAGCACCTGAAGGGCTTCCCTGGTGGCTCAGTGGTAAAGAATCCACCAGCCGGTGCAGGAGACCCAGGTTCAACACCCCTGGGGGGAAGATCCCACATGCTGCCAAGCAACAAAGCCCATGTGCTGCTACCCTTGAGCCTGTGCTTGAGAACCTGTGCTCTGCAACAAGAGAAGCCACCATAATGAGAAGCCTGCGCACTGCAACTAGAGAAGAGCCACTGGTTGCTGCAACTAGAGAAAAGCCTGCACAGCAACAAAGACCAGCACAGCCCCCCACCCCCCAAAAAAGCCTGTGAACTATTAAAAAAAAAAAAACACCTGAAGCCCAGAGAAGTTAGGAACACACCCAAGGTCACACTGCTGGTGAGTAGCCAGGTTTCCCTCCCTCCTCTCATCTGTTCCTGCCCTCTTCCTTAGTGAACACATAATGGAGCCAGAGTTTGCAAGAGAAATTATCACAGGAGAGATTTTGTTTGATTGCATCTTCATTACTATTTTGCACTGAACCACAAGCTTCTACCACTGATTGATTGATTCAATCATATATCTGTTCATTTAGAATCTAAGCTCTATGTTTTGGGTGCGTGTATGACCTTTTTTTTTTCTATTTGGTATCTCTGGCACTTAGAATATTGTCTGGCATATAGTAAGTGCTCAATAAACATTTGTTGGGTGCTTGAATGAATGAGTGAATGAATGAATATTGGTCCAGTACCTCCTATGCCACTGTTACTAGTGTGCGGTTCCTAAATCAGCAGCAGCATGGGCATCCCCGGGAAGTTTGTCGGGAATGCAGAATCTCAGGCATCACCTCTGATCTGCTAAATTAGAATCTGCATTTTGACAAGCTCCTCAGGTGGTCTGTGTAGTTTGCTGAAATTTGAGAGACATTGGCATATACTAAGACCCTTATCTTGATGGCCTAGGCTTTCCAGCTTCATCATCTTGAGTGAAAGAGATTGAACTTCACACTTACCTCTGTGACTTCTTGATGCCATGCATTATTAAATCCTGTTGTTAAATCACTACTATTAGATGGTCTTTCAGGGTGGTCCAAAGAGGCCATGGATGAACACCTGAAAATCCCTTCCCCATTTGTCTCCCTGCCCCTTGCCTTTTTCTGCCTCTGTCCTCCATTCTGGTCCCAGCCTTGTCATCCTGGGCAATAGTAGATCCTTGAAATCTTTGTAATGGGCACTGCTGCAGCCAGTGCTCTCTCCTGAAGAGTTGATCCACTCTCACGGGGAGGAACAAAGGAGGTGAGAAGCAAGAGAATGCCATCCTTCTGAACTTTGAGCCAAATAAGCCTTAACTTGTAGTGATGCTTTGGAAAACATGATTCATTTCCATTTTACAGCTAGGGAATGGGTTCAGGAGGGAGGAGAAGCCCCAGGAAGACTGGTGACACCAAACCCTGAGTCTTATAGGGTTCTTGATAGAAAGATGTAGCACTGGGCCAGATAATGTCCGCGTGCTCCGAAAGCAATTTCCATTGTGGAGCCTGTGTGGTGTCCTTCCCCTCCTGTTTCACACCTATGAGCACCACTGCCTTGAGGGCAAATATGCATTACTGTGATACAGTCTCATGGTCCAGCCTCTAACACTGGCAGCCTCTAGCTGCCAGTCTTCAGATAATCTAGGATTTAGGATCATAAAACATGAAGTCAGCTACTCAGCAGCATCATAATCACATTACCTCAAATAATTTTATCAGGTACTATAAATTTGAATGTTTTTCACATTTTTTATATTTCCAAAATCAGAGTGCAACTTGTAGTAGCTAAGTACATTTGATAGCGGAGAAGGCAATGGCACCCCACTCCAGTACTCTTGCCTGGAAAATCCCATGGACGGAGGAGCCTGGTAGGCTGCAGTCCATGGGGTCACTAAGAGTCGGACATGACTGAGCGACTTCACTTTACTTTTCACTTTCATGCATTGGAGAAGGAAATGGCAACCCACTCCAGTGTTCTTGCCTGGAGAATCTCAGGGACGGTGGAGCCTGGTGGGCTGCCGTCTATGGGGTCGCACAGAGTCAGACACGACTGAAGTGACTTAGCAGTAGCAACATTTGATAGATTGCTTTATTAAAAAAATCTTTTAAAAACAGTTGCAATCAATGGAATCTTAGAATTGAGAGAATATGGTATTAAGGCTCTAATGGAATGGGACACAGCACAGGTACATTTTGATAAATGATAAGGAACTTAGTAAATGTGGAAATGAGAATAAATTAATAACCACTGAATAACTATAATTAATACTACTTACATTTTATGTCAATTATACATTTTCTCTAATTCGTAAATAATTCCACAAGAAGATAATGTGAC
This sequence comes from Okapia johnstoni, assembly GCA_024291935.2. Classification (NCBI taxonomy): domain Eukaryota; kingdom Metazoa; phylum Chordata; class Mammalia; order Artiodactyla; family Giraffidae; genus Okapia; species Okapia johnstoni. The sequence continues at coordinate 13,812,185 of CM044307.1, forward strand.
TTTAATAATTTCAAACATGTGTATATTTTAGTCTCCACCCTGTGGTCTTTCCATTTAATAACAGCTTTTTGAGATATAGTTCATGTGCTATAAAATTCACCCTTTGAGAGAGTACAATTCAGAAGATTTTAGTGTAGTCCCAGAGTTGTGCCTGTAGTCTTTAATCTGGATTTCTTGAGGATCTGATCTTATCTCTGATGTCTACCAACTTTCAGTCATGGTAGATTATTTCCTCACGTGCTTTGTAATTTTGGGTTGAGAGCTCATTTTCAGGGAGGCTTTATGTGTGGAAATACTCTGTTGATTGGATAGAGGACTCTAGAGGGGAATCCAGCAAAGAAATTGGCGGCTCCTCAGCCTGAACCTCAGTGTCCCTCCCAGGGGATGGGGCTGTCTGCCACACATGATTATTGAAGGAGCCCTGAAGACCATAAAGCCTTGTTCAGACACCTGTGTGCTCACATTTTTGTCAGCAGGACCAATGCTGCTCCCAAAGCAGGGTACAAGCTCCTTGAGGGGAGGTAGTTATCTTGTTCTAGATCCTGTGTCTAGATCAGTGCCAGTCTTCGTGAGTGCTCAATAACTAGCTGTTAGAGGAATTAGTCATTCCCCAGGGATTAGGACATGCATGTCTTTGGGGGGCCGTTATTCACCCTCCCACAGAAAAGATCTTATAAATAAACTTTTCAACTTTCTTAACATAGAAAAAACAACAGAGGTCCAAAGAGGTCTAACTGGCATGCAGCCTCATGCTCTTTCCACTTTACCTACCACCTCCACTTGTTTACGTGTTCAAAGCAGAGCAGAAAATGAGTAACTAGAAGTCATCTGAGGAGTGTCCTGGGAGAGGAGAGATGTGAGTGGAGCCTGAAAGGAGAGGAAGGACAAGGCTTGCTGGGGGCAGAGAACTAGTAAGCAGAGCAGTTGGGAAATGTCAATACACTCAGGAGTCTAAGGCTAAGGCCTCCACCTAGTTAGTGTCAGAAACAACTCCCAGCTGTGAAACTGAAAGTGTTTCCAGACATGTTTCCAAGTGTCCATTAAGGGATAAAATCATCCCTGGATGAGACTTTTGGGAAAGAACTCCATAAGCCTAAATGTGTAAAAGATATCATTCCTTTGTTTTCCCCAGTAAAAGTAAATCTATTTCAGGGCACACTTCATTTTTCTAATTGAAGTATTGTTAATTTACCATGTTGTGTTGTTTCAAGTGTACAGAAAGTGATTCAGTTATACATACATAAAAATATATTCATTTCAGATTCTTTTCCATTACAGGTTGTCATAAGATATTGAGTATAGTTCCCTGTGCTATACAGTAGAACCTTATTGTTTACTTACTTCATATATAATAGTGTGTTTATGTGAATCCCAAACTCCTAAATCATTTCCTCCTTCTGCGCTCCCCTTTGCTAACCATAAGTTTGTTTTCTAAGTCTATGAGTCTGTTTTTGTTTCATTGATAAGTTTATTTGTGTCATATTTTAGATACCACATATAAGTGATATCAAATGATAGTTGTTTTTTTCTATCTGATTTACTTAACTTAATATGAAATCTCTAGGTTCATCAATATTTTTGCAAATGCTATGATTTCATTCTTTTTTATGGCTGAGTAATATTCCATAAACATATTCCATAGATTCCACATAAGATATCATTCTTGTAATAGTTTATTATTATTTTACTGCCATGTGCTGGCTATATGCTACTTTGGAGGCAGTGCATGTCCTTTTTATCCAGAACCCTATGGAGAAAATGTGAGATCAAGGTTAAAAGAAATTTTGGAGAGAGCCTTAACAAACAAGTGAGGAAAGTGTTTTTGAATAGATGAAGAGCACTTTAAAACAATTATTTATTTGTGACTGTCCTGAGGCTTCATTGCTCTGCTTCTCAACTCTTCACTGGGTTGCTCAGGCTCCTAATTGCGGTGGCTTCTTTTATTCCAGAGCACAGGCTCTGGGCTCCATAGTTGTGCATGGGCTTATTTGCCCCATAGCATGTGAGGTCTTCCTGGACCAGGGTTTGAACCCATGTCTCCTGTATTGTCAGGTGGATTCTTAACCACTGGACTACCAGGAAAGTCCCTGAATAGAAGTTTGTGCACAACGAGTAGTGCCTGCCTCAGCCACTGTAAACTGGCTGGAAGAGGCAAGAGACCCAGCTCCGGGCTCAGCTGCTTCACCACCTGCTGGGTGACCCAGGCAGGTCCCTCTCCTCTTTAGGCCTCTGTTTCCTCACTAGATGGACTGTGAGGTCCCTCAACATGTCCATTGTTTCTGACCATCAAAATGGCCATGGAGCGGGGAGAGAGAGCCTCCAGCAGAAGCTGGGAAGATGGCCCACCTGTGGCAGTTGGGAACCCAGAAGGATTTTGAGCTAAGGCGGTGGGTCCACCTGGATTTGTTGTTGTTGTTCAGTCGACAAGTCATGTCAGACTCTTTGTGACACCATGAACTGCAGCACACCAGGCCTCCCTGTCTAAAGAGCTAATTAAAGGTCACCATGGGCAGAAGACAACTTTACAGGGTTGGTGTTTAAAGATGCTACTGAAGACCAAACGAGGGACTTCCCTGGTGGTGCAGTGGATGATAAGAATCTGTCTGCCAATGCAGGGGACACAGGTTTGATCCCTGGTCTGGGAAGATTCTACATTCCTTGGAGCAACAGAGCCTGTATTCCACAACATCTGGGCCTGCATTCTAGAGCCCTCAAGTCACAACTGCCAAGCTCACGTGCTGCAACTAGTGAAGCCCCTGTGCCTAGTGCTCCACAACAAGAGAAGCCTCCACAATGAGATGCCTGTGCCCCACAAAGAAGGGTAGCCTCCACTCACTGCAACTATAGAAAGCCCACATGAAGCAGTGAAGACACAATGCAGCCAAAAAAAATAAAATAAAAATTAAAAAACCAAAAGAGACTACTGTTTCTGCTTCCCAAGGAGAAAAGAATAATTCAAATGTGCATAGAAATAAATCTCCCTACTGCTTTCTTCCTGTAGTTATTATAACATATATGAGAGAAGGAGGAGAAAGACAAAAAGGTCCAAAGACCTGCCATGTGTCCTGTTGCTGAAGACAAGTCCTATAGTAAATGGTCTTTGCAGGGCAGGACAGTGAGCTTTGGAAGGTCAGGTGAGTCTAGAGGAGAGGCCAATACAGGGCTTAGATTACTCTGCATAATGAAGTGAGGGAGTTGAGTTTCTGGGAGAAGGTGGAGGAAAGACATTGGGGAAGAGGGCATCCCGGTGTCTTAAGGGAAAATCCATAGAGCCTGGTGTTGATTGGCCATCAGTGATGACAGAAAGGAGGTGTCCAGGCTGGATCCTTTGGCTTCTGGCTTGAGAAATGGAATGACTGCCACACTGTGAGATGGGGAACTTTAAAGGTGACCAGGTATCTGGGGAGGAGGGGAGATGATGAATTTGGTTTTGACCTTGTTTAGTGCCTCGTGCCCTCACAACCTCAGAGTGGGAGTGTCAGATAAGAAGCTGGATACATAGCACTCGGGCTTGGGGTAGAGGGTGGGCTAGAGTCATCTGAGTGGGGATCACGTGTCTACAGGGGCATCTGGGGCTCCGGGTGCAGGGGATTGGCTGAAGGAGATGAGGCAGGGTGAGAAACAGAGGCCCCTGGATGGAGCCTTGAGGAGCTCCAGCAGAAGGGGGAGCTCACAGCCAGAGCATCCTCTACCCTCCTGCACTGGATGCCAGGGCCCAGCTCTGAGCCACTGAGGCCTCCCAAAATATGGGCAGCCCTGGCAGCACCATCTCCTTGTTGTCTCTGTGCTAACAAGCTGGGGCTAATCAGTTTTGTGTGTGTGTGTGTGTGTGTGCATTTGTGTGTGTGTTTAGCTTCCACGAGCGTGTGTGTACCTGTGCTTTTTGGCTTCCATGTACAGTTGTGTGTGCGCTCTGGCTGCCATCATTATGCCGCTAATGGAAATACTGCCACAGATCGCAACTCTCAATTAGCTCCTGGGGCGATCACTGTGACAGCCAGTTACAGAACAGCAAGGCCTAAAGGAATGAATTAATTTGTAGTACACGGCAGTTAGAATCACCGTGTTAGCCACGGACTCGACAGCCAGAGACCCTGATTAAAGGAGCTGGGACCACTGGTCACCAGCAGGGACCCGGGAGGTGCCTCCCCTGTGGGCCTGGCCTGGGGAGGGGATCCGAGGGACATTAGGCACCTTTGCCGAGCTCAGATTCATGTGGCCCATTGATCACCCTAGGACTGTTCCATGAACTCCCTGGGAGGAGGGCGCTGGCTGGCACATGGCCAGACCAGAGACGCGGGGTGCCACGAGCTTTAGGACAGGGGTGAGGCCTGTTCTCTCCCTGCAAACTGGACCTTCTGTTATCTCATTTTGGCTGGTGTGAGGTCAGGGGTCTTCAAGGATGGAGTCTTCAGCGAGGGTGAAGCACGTGGAAGGACAGAAGCCGCCCTCTCCCCACAAGTGTCGCTCAGTATTCTTTCTTTTTTAATTTTTCATTGAGGTGACACTCATATAACACAGTTGACCATTTAAAAGTGTACAATCCAGTGGCATGTCATGCATTCACAATGTTGTACAACCACCACCTCGCTCCAGCTACAAAACGTTTTCATCACTCCAGAAGGACATCTCATATCTTTTATGTAATCATACACATTCTCCCTTCCCCCAGCCCCTGGTAGCCATGAATCTACTTTATGATAACGTGGCTTTGCCTATTCTGGATATTTCACATAGAAGGAATCATATAATACATGCCCTTTCTTTATGTAAAAATTCTCAGGGCAATTTAATTGTTAATGTTTATAAATCTCATTATCAAAAATTAGCCATATAATACATGACCTTTTATGTCTTTCAGTATGTCAGAGTTACGGGAAAAGATACACACACACACACACACACACACACACACCCCTACCCGAAACACTTATCATGTGTGACGCACTCTGTCATCTTTATTTTATTCCCTTTCATTAAAAAAAAAAGTGTGGATCAACCACCCCCAAACTGATTTTATGGTTCACATGTGGGTTGTGAGCCACAGTTTGGAAAGCCCTAGTGAAATCAAAGTAGAGTCTTGGAGGTGCCAAGGGCTTGTCCTACTGAGCAGGGCATATGCCTTCTTCTAGGCCCCAATGGCCTCTAAGGTTTCTTTAAAGCCAATTCCCTATGCATTTATCTAGAAGCTAAGTTGCCTGTCTAGCCTGTCTGAGCTTAAGGAGCCAAGCTTAAGACAATCCTCATTGCTTCTGTGCACATATACTCATGGCCATGTGGTTCATGGGAAGCATAGGGGTTTGGTATTTAAGATTTTTGTTCTGATGTGTCAGTTTAACTAGGTTATTGTTGTCCTTGTTCAGTCACTAAGCTGTGTCTGGCTCTTTTCGACCCCATGGTCTGCAGCACGCTGGGATTCCTTGTCCTTCACCTACTCCTGGAGTTTGCTCAAACTCATGTCCATTGAGTTGGCAATGCCATCCAACCATCTCATCCTCTGTCGTCTCCTTCTCCTCCTGCCCTCAACCTTTCCCATCATCAGGGTCTTTTCAAATGAGTCAGCTCTTCGCATCAGGTGGGCCAGGTATTGGAGCTTCAGCTTCAGCATCAGTCCTTCCAATGAATATTCAGAGTTGATTTCCTTTAGGATGGACTGGTTTGATATCCTCCATTATAGTCCCAAGTTATTCTAACACTAATCGAGGCTTTGCTCTGATGATATTGTATAGATGTGATTAAATGCCATAATCAGCTGACTTTAAGAGAGACTTGGGGATCCCATTGTGGATCCCATGGACTTAACAGAAGCAGAAGATATTAAGAAGAGGTGGCAAGAATACACAGAAGAACTGTACAAAAAAGATCTTCATGATCCAGATAATCACAATTATCATGTGGTGTGATCACTCACCTAGAGCCAGACATCCTGGAATGTGAAGTCAAGAGGACCTTAGGAAGCATCACTACGAACAAAGCTAGTGGAGGTGATGGAATTCCAGTTGAGCTATTTCAAATCCTGAAAAATGATGCTGTGAAAGTGCTGCACTCAATATGTCAGCAAAATTGGAAAACTCAGCAGTGGCCACAGGATTGGCCCAAAGAAAGGCAATACCAAAGAATGCTCAAACTACTGCACAATTGCACTCATCTCACATGCTAGTAAAGTAATGCTCAAAATTCTCCAAGCCAGGCTTCAGCAATACATGAACCATGAAATTCCAGATGTTCACACTGGTTTTAGAACAGGCAGAGGAACCAGAGATCAAATTGCCAACATACGTTGGATCGTTGAAAAAGCAAGAGAGTACCAGAAAAACATCTATTTCTGCTTTATTGACTATGCCAAAGCCTTTGACTGTGTGGATCACAATAAACTGTGGAAAATTCTGAAAGAGATGGGAATACCAGACCACCTGACCTGCCTTTTGAGAAACCTGTATGCAGATCAGGAAGCAACAGTTAGAACTGGACATGGAACAAAAGACTGGTTCCAAATAGGTAAAGGAGTACATCAAGGCTGTATATTATCACCCTGCTTATTTAACTTACATGCAGAGTACATCATGAGAAACGCTGGGCTGGATGAAGCACAAGCTGGAATCAAGATTGCCAGAAGAAATATCAATAACCTCAGATATGCAGATGACACCACCCTTATGGCAGAAAGTGAAGAACAAAAGAGCCTCTTGATGAAAGTGAAAGAGGAGAATGAAAAAGTTGGCTTAAAGCTCAACATTCAGAAAACTAAGATCATGGCATCCGGTCCCATCACTTCATGGGAAATAGGTGGGGAAACAGTGGAAACAGTGTCAGACTTTATTTTCCTGGTCTCCAAAATCACTGCAGATGGTGATTGCAGCCATGAAATTAAAAGACGCTTACTCCTTGAAAGGAAAATTATGACCAACCTAGACAACATATTTAAAAGCAGAGACATTATTTTGTCAACAAATATCCGTCTAATCAAGGCTATGATTTTTCCAGTAGTCATGTATGGATGTGAGAGTTGGACTGTAAAGAAAGCTGAGCAACAAAGAATTGATGCTTTTGAACTATGGTGTTGGAGAAGACTCCTGAGGGTCCCTTGGACTGCAAGGAGATCCAACCAATCCATCCTAAAGGAGATCAGTCCTGGGTGTTCATTGGAAGGACTGATGTTGAAGCTGAAACTCCAATACTTTGGCCACCCGATGCGAAGAGCTGACTCATTTGAAAAGACCCTGATGCTGGGAAAGATTGAGGGCAGGAGGAGAAGGGGACGCCAGAGGATGAGATGGTTGGATGGCATCACCGACTCGATGGACATGGGTTTGGGTGGACTCTGGGAGTTGGTGTTGGACAGGGAGGCCTGGCGTGCTGCGGTTCATGGGGTTGCAAAGAGTCAGACACGACTGAGCAACTGAACTGATGACTGATGATGATGATCGTGGTCCGGTGGTTACAACTTGCTGCTTTCAATGTGGTGGCCTGGGTTCAGTCCCTGGTGGGGAATACTAAGATACCGAAAGCTATGCAGCACAGCCAAACAAAAAAAAAAAATGAGAGAGAGATCAGCTTTAAAAATCTGGATGAATCTTTTTAAAAAAATTTTTTTGAGTTCTCTCAGAGTATTTATCCACATTATTTTCACTTTCAACTTCTTTTTTTAAATATTTATTTTATTTATTCTTGGCTGTGTTGGGTCTTTGCTACAACACGCAGCCCTGCTGCACACTGCTGCTGCTGTCGTGGCAGCGAGTGGAGGCTACTCAAAGAGTGGTCCTCTTGCCTCTCACTGCCACGGCCCTTCTCGCTGCAGAGCAGGGCTCTAGGGTGCTCAGGCTTCAGTAGTTGGGGCACATGGGCTCTAGAACACGGGCTCAATAGTTGTGGTGCACGGGGTTAGTTGCTCTGTGGCATTGTCCCCTGCAATGGCAGGCATATTCGTAACCACTGGATCATCAGGGAAGCCTCCATTTTCGACTTCTTATATTTAGTCTTTTTTTTTTTCCGTTAAAGATTCAACAGACACACGCACGGTTATATGAGAAGTAAACTACAGACCATCGTGCTGGAAGCAAAGACACTTAAAGATTAGCAAAGGGTTTGTCCAGAGAGCCAGAGAAAGAAGCAGTCTAGACCAGGAGTCAGCAAGCTCCAGCTTCATCCTATTTTTGTAACACAGCCACACCATCGGTTTACCTAACATCTTTGGCTGCTGTGCCCTCCTCCACAGAGTGGGTAGCAGCAACAGAGACTCCGTGGCTCAGACAGCCTAAACTATTTGCTGTCTGGATTTTTACAGAGAAGTTTGCCAACCTGTAGTTTAGTTTAACAAATGCTGAGAACCCAAACCAATAAACTTACAGAAATAAATGAAAATCTCATTGCCTGTTAATTCAGGGGCCCACATGGAGCTACTTAGAATGGCTTTGCTTCTTTTATTTATTTAATGTTGGTTGCACTGGATTTTTGTTGCTGTGCTTTCTCTAGTTTCAGTGAGTCTGGGCTACTCTTTGTTGAGATGTGCGGGCTTCTCACTGGGGTGGCTTCTCTTGTTGCGGAGCACAAGCTGTAGGCACGGGGGCTTCATAGTTGCAGCTCAGTATTTGTGGCTCTTGGGCTTAGTTGCTGCACGGCTTGTGGAATCCTTGCAGACGAGGGATGGAACCCATGTCCCCTGCGCTGGCAAGCGGATTCTTATCCACTGCACCACCAGGGAAGTCCAGAATGGACTTGCTTCTTCCATGGGAGTTAGCTTGTGAAGTTAACATGTAAAGCAAAAATCAAGCACAAACTTATCCTGCAAGGTCCCCTGAAAGTTGCCATGTTGAAGATTGATCTACTATTTCCCACGAACTCCAGCACAGCCAGTTTGCCAATGTCTACAAACCCATTGTGAGCATTTCAACAGTTATTCATGTCAAGTGCAAGGAAGTCCTATAGGCAGCATCACCAGTCCTGAGAACTGTGAGCTCACATCTGCAGTGGAATCAACTGCAGTTCTGAAAGCAAATCACATATGGGCTGGCAATGTTTACAGGAAATAAATGATTAAAAACCCTAGACTAGCATTCCCCAGAAGCTCTCTCATTTGGAAAATTGCAAAAGGAAATGAAGAGAAGTGGGAAATGGTTTGCCAACAAGAAAGCTAGGGAAAAAAATCCTCTTAAACATATGTTCAAAGAGACTTTATATTTTATATCTATATCTTTGTCAATTACTTCAATTATTAGTGAGTGCAATAAACATCATCTAAATATGAGTGATTAGAAAACTGATTTGAAAGAACAGTCCCAGTATCTTTGAAATGCTCTGGTGTGGTTAATGTCAAAATGAGACACTAATTCGTATCCACTGTATTGGCAAAAGGGAAGTTGGATTACACTAAGTAAGGACCAGGATATGGGGAGCTGAGAATGTTTACTCATTGCTGGTGGGAGTAAATAAACCCACATGAAGAGTGACTTGGGAGTGACAAGTAAAGGTGAGATGTGCACGTCCAAAGTGAAAGTGAAAGAGTTATTTACTCAGGTGTGTTTGATTCTTTGTGACCCCATGGACTGTATGTAGCTCACCAGGCTCCTCTGTCCATGGAATTCTCCAGGCGAGAATGCTGGAGTGGGTTGCTATTCCCTTCTCCAGGAAATCTTCCCAACTCAGGGATCTAACCTGGGTCTCCCACATTGCAGGCAGATTCTTTACCATCTGAGCCACCAGCTCAGTCATCCTAGCAATTCAGTTTCTGGTTAGATACTCTAAAGCAACAATTCTCAAAGTCTAACCCTAGAACTGCTTCAAGGGGATCTGCAAGGTCAAAACTTTTTTTAAAATAATATTAAGCTGTTATCTGTCTCTTTTTCTGTGTTAGCATTTGCACTGATGGTGTAAAAGTAAAAGCCACAGTGGATAAGGCTGCTGATACCTTAGCATGCATCAGTGTGGTGGCCCCAAACTATACCCAGCCATGATAGCATTCTGCATTCTCATGCACTTTGTAGGGGAAACCAGTTTCACTAAAGAATGTTCTACCTAGGACAGTAAAATTTTTAATTTTTAAGAATCTTGACTCCAGAGTCCTTGACTTTTTAAAATTCTGTGTGATGAAATGGGTATTGCACATAAAGCCCTTCTGCTGAATACTCGAGTACAGTTGTCTGGAGGGAAAGCACACATGCAACTATCTTGAGTTGAAAGATCAGCTGGCCAGTTTTTTTCATGGAACATTATTTTTCCTTGAAAGAATAATCCACAAACTACAGTTATTTGGGGGATTCCCTAGCAGTCCAGTGGTTAGTCCAGTGGTTAGGTGAGGTTTCACCACTTGGGACCCAGGTTCAATCCCTGGTTGGGGAACTAAGATCCCACAAGCCTTGCTGCATTGCCAAAAAAACCCCACAAAAACCACAATGGTTATTCAGATTTGGCTATTTGGCAGACATTTTCTCAAAAAGTGAGTCTCTCACATTAAGGAAAACAATTGATAGCATACATTGCCAATGATAAAATTGAAACTTTAAAATTTTAGGAAACTTGTATCTGCCTCCATGAGCGAGATAGCTTCCCACACTTGAAGACTTTTGTGATAAGATCAGAGGTGATATTAACAAACTTTTATTGTATGCTGAAGTGTGCCAACATTGGAAGATACACAGAATGTATTTTCCAAATAATCAATGTGTGATGTTACAAATATCATGAGTAAAAGATCAACTCAGAGTACCAGATAGACCATTGCATTTTAATGTGAAGTGAAAGTCACTCAGTCGTGTCCAGCTCTTTGCAATCCCATGGATAGTCCATGGGATTCTCCAGGCCAGAATACTGGAGTGGGTAGCCGTTTCCTTCTCCAGGTGATCTTCCCAATCCAGGGATCGAACCCAGGTCTCCCTCACTGCAGGCAGATTCTTTGCCAACTGAGGCACCAGGGAAGCTCTGCATTTTAATGTACAAAAAGTTAATTAATATGGTTTCAGATTTCACATTGCAGCTGATCTTTAAGAGATAACTATTTGTTGGATTTTGGCGTATTTTCAAACAATATCCACAATTATCTGAAATGGCTACTAAATTACTCTTTCCTTTTCTAACTATGTATCTATGTGAGGCCAACTTTTCTTTATAGACTTCAACCAAAACCATATAATACAACAGGTATTAGATTTGTAAAAATGAATGCTACTCATCTTACTATATTTATTTTGAAAAACATTATTTTTGTAAAAATTTATTATCTAGGTAACGATGACCCTATATGCGAGACAGCAAAAGAGACACAGATGTAAAGAACAGACTGTTGGACTCTGTGGGAGAAGGCGAGGGTGGGATGATTTGAGAGAATAGCATTGAAACATGTATATTACCATATGTGAAACAGATCGCCAGTCCAGGTTTGATGCATGAGACAGGGTGCTCAGGACTGGAGCACTGGGATGACCCTGAGGGATGGGATGGGGAGGGAGATGGGAGGGAGGTTCAGGATGGGGAACACATGTACACCCATGGCTGATTCATGTCAATGTATGGCAAAAACCACTTTGTAAAGTAATTAGCCTCAAATTAAAATGAATAAATTAATTTTTAAAAATGACAGAAAAATATTTATTATTCATATTAACATGGAATGGCTTATTATTGTCTTAATTAATGAGTACCTATTTCTTTAATTCTCAGTTTTATTTCTAAACTGGTAGCTCTGATACCTATTGACAGATGTAACACCCTCACAAAAAATCTCTTAGGGTTCTCAAGAATTGTTAAGACTATAAAGGACTCCTGAGGTCAAAAATTTGAGAAGTGTTACCCGAGAAATCAAACTCTCCCACAAATACACAAGGAAATCTGTATGAGGAATTTCATGTGTTACTGTTAGAAATAGAAAAATTGGAAAGAAACTAACTGTACTTCAGTTGAAGAATAGATGAACTGTAGTTTAAGGATTTAATGTCATACTAGTTAGCAGTTGAAATCAATAAATTAATGAAATCAATGAATATATATATGTGTGTGTATGGACAAGTTAAAAAAAAATCACAAAATTTAAAAAGCAAATTGCAAGAGACTATCAAAACAATTTGATACAATTTGCAATTTTTAATTGCAAGAAAAATTGTTTATGGAAGCATATGTATAGTAAATACAGTAAAAACATGCATGTGAATAACTTACATTGCCTTCAATATACTGATTTTTTTTTAGTACAAGTAGGAGAGAAAATGTAAGAAAATAAGACTTATACTATAGCTATAAGATCAGAATATTTCTTAGAAACTAAAAGTTCTACAGCAAATAAGTTAACATTAAGTATTTAAGAATTTGTTTATATTGTTTTCTATAATATTATGCATGTTTCAAACATGTTTATGTTTCAAATAATTGAAAACAAAAAGCATTTTTCATTTCAATAAATAATTTATTTTGAAATAGAAATATAGAATTTTTTGCTGTTGTTCAGTAGGTGTGTTTCTCTTCATTCCTGCTAAATGGCTGTTGAATGTGTACTTGAGGATTATCAGCATTAGTTCAGTTCAGTCAATCAGTACTGCAGCACGCCAGGCTTCCCTGTCCATCACCAACTCCCAGAGTTTACTCAAACTCATGTCCATCGAGTTGGTGATGCCATCCAACCATCTCATCCTCTGTCATCCGCTTCTCCTCCTGCCTTCAATCTTTCCCAGCATCAGGATCTTTTCTAGTGAGTCGGTTCTTCGAATCAGGTGGGCAGGAGTTTCAGCTTCAGCATCAGTCCTTCCAATGAATATTTAGGGTTGATTTCCTTTAGGATTGACTGGTTGGATCTCCTTGCAGTCCAAGGGACTCTCAAGAGTCTTCTCCAACACCACAGTTCAAAAACATTGATTCTTTGGCACTCAGCTTTCTTTATGGTCCAACTCTCCCATCCATACATGACTACTGGAAAAACCATAGCTTTGACTATACCGACCTTTGTCGGCAAAGTAATGTCTCTGTTGTTTAATATGCTTTGTTTGTCATAGCTTTTCTTCCAAGGAGCAAGTGTCTTTTAATTTCAGGCTGCAGTCACCATCTGCAGTGATTTTGGAGCCCAAGAAAATAAAGTCTGTCACTGTTTCCTTTGTTTCCCCATCTATTTGCCATGAAGTGATGGGACGATGCCGTTATCAGCATAACCTGTATTAAGTCCAACTCAGCCTGGGGAGCCTCACACCTTTGTCTGGCCTTGTGACAGGGAAGTAGAATGTATAGAGAGAATTTTCACTTTCTCTGTATTGTTTTAACTTTTCACAATAATGTTTTATCAGGAAGAAATTAAATACATTTCTATTGTGAAATAGAACAAAATTATGTCCTTCTGTTTTCACTTTTTAAATAATATTGAGACCACGTTCTTCATCCCACTGTGAAAACTGATTTTTCCCATTTAACCTTTAATCATATTCTACATCATTAATTTTTAATATCAGTATGTTCATGGCTGCCTAATATTACACCATACAAACTGCCATACATTAAAAAAAAAAATCACTTGCATATTTAGTTACTTTGGCTGTTTCCAGCTTTTTGCCATCATAAAAAAAATGTTGGGATGCATCCTTTTACATGTAATTTTCATTTGTACTTTTGATTATGAAGGAGCTTAGAACGTTCCATTCCAAAAGATGCCTCTCTGGCATATTGACTATTTTGAGTTAAAGTCACGTGAAAAATAGCAAATATAGGAAAAACTCTGATCTTCCTTCTTTTTCTTAAAAAGTGAAAGTGAAAGTTGTCCAGACTCTTTGAGACCCCATGGACTATACAGTCCATGGAATTCTTTAGGTCAGAATACTAGAGTGAGTAACCTTTCCCTTCTCCAGGGAATCTTCCCAGCCCAGGGATCAAACCCAGGTCTCCTGCATTGCAAGCGAATTCTTTACCAGCTGAGCCACAGGGAAGCCCTTCTTAAAGGTAGGAGATAAAATTCTCATATGAAAAATGTCCTCCCTGGGAACTTCCCTGGTGGTCCAGTGGTTAAGACTCTGAACTTCTACTGCAGGGGGCGCTGGTTCTATCCCTAGTCAGGGAACTAAGATCCCACGTGCCACAGTGTGACCCTCCCCTCCCCCCGCAATGAGATGTTTTCCTTATACCAAGGAAAGTAGCATTCTTATGAAGGACAAAAAATTGAGACTAAGAGAATGCTATAAAAAGAGACCCTGTTAAAATAATTATTATCTTTCATTAGCCTCCCCTCATAGTTAAGTCACTTTTTCACAGTGGTCCCTCTTTGTTCAATCTAATATAAAAGCCAGGAAGTTTTGCCATTTCTTTGTTTCTTCCCGCGTCACATAAAATGTTTATTAAGTATCAGTTTAGTTCAGTTGGTCAGTCGTGTCCAACTCTTCGTGACCCTATGGACTGCAGCACTCGAGGCTTCTCTGTCCATCACCAACTCCAGAGCTTACTCAAATTCATGTCCATTGAGTTGGTGATGCCATCCAACCATCTCATCCTCTGTCGTCCCCTTATTAAGTATATTTGTATGCTTTTCTCTCTGTTGATCTGTCTTATGTCAATTTAGGGGCTTCCCAGGTGGCGCTTGCAAAAGATATAAGAGGCGGGTTTGATCCCTGGAGGGGGGCATGGCAACACACTCCAGTGTTCTTGCCTGGAGAAGCCCATGGACAGAGGATCTGGGTGGGCTACAGTCCATAGGGTTGCAAAGAGTCAGATATGACAGAAGCAACTGAGCATGCACACAGCACATGTCAGTTTAATTGTTATGCTCAGGCAAAAGAACCCTAAAGAGTAAAGGTGAAACTTGGCCTCTCCAGTGGGTTTCTGAAATCTTAGCTGTGTCACTTCTCTCAGGCCAAGAATTTAGCCTTTCTGAGTCCCAAGCAGGACTGGAATGATTCCTGATGGGGGAATCCAGAGGATTTTGTCCTCTGGTGGACAGCTGGCAATGTCTGGAGACAGTTTTTGGTTGTTTCTGGAGGAGGGAGAGGTTGCTGCAGGCATCTAGAGAGTAGAGGTCAGGGATGCTGCCAAACATCCAGCCCTACACGGAACAATCCCCAGAACAGAGAATTATCCAACCCCAGATGTCTATAGCACCCAGGTTGAGAAACCCTGAAATAGAAAATCATGAGTGTCCCTTTTGGAGGGCCTCAGAGATTGGCTAGGGCTGGAAAAAAAAGTGTGATCTCACTTTGAAGCCCTCGAGGGGGGATGAGCACAAGGAGTGTTCCCAAACTGCTCTGACTCCTCCAATCACTGGAGGCAATTGTTAAATGTTCAGAGCCAGCCCTAGAGCGTTCAGGGTGGAGCCTAAGAATCTGTACCTTGTTAACATCAGAATCTCCCAAGGGCTCTCTAAGCAAGGTTGGGATGGGTCCAGGAATCTGGGTGGTTTGTTGCTTGTTTGAAACTCCAAAAGTGATTCTGATGAATTTATCTTGAAAGTTTATATCTTTAGCTTTGAGGGATTTCTGTGGGAGTTACCTGCATATACATTTATTCATTCATCATTCATTCATTCACTGTTGTTGTTCAATTGCCAATTTGTGTCTGACTCTTTGCATTCCCGTAGACTGCAGCAAAAGTCAGGCTCCTCTGTCTTCCACTATCTCACAAGGACTGTGTGTGTTAGTCACTCAGTCATGTCTGACTTTTTGGGACCCCACAGACTGTAGCCCATCAGGCTTCTCTGTCCATGGAATTCTCCAGGAAAGAATACTGGAGTGGATTGCCATTCCCTTCTCCAGAGGAACTTCCCAACCCAGGGATTGAACCCTGGTCTCCTGCCTCGCAGGCAGATTCTTTACCATTTGAGGTACAGGGAAGTCTACTATCTCACAGAGTTGGCTCAAATTCATGTCCATTGAGTCAGTAATGCCATACTATCCACAGGGTTCTCTAAGCAAGAATACTGGAGTGAGTTGCCATTCCCTTCTCCAGTGGGCCATGTTTTATCATAACTCTTCACTGTGACCTGTCCATCTTGAGTGGCCCTCAAGGGCATGGCTCATAGCTTCATTGAGTTACTCAAGCCCCTTCACCGAGACAGGGCTGTGATCCATGAAGGGGTCATTCATTGTTGTTGTTGTTCAGTTGCTAAGTCGTGTGTGACTCTTAGTGACCCCACGGGCTGTAGGACACCAGGCTCCCCGTCCTTCACTATCTCCTGGAGTTTGCTCAAACTCATGTCCGTTGAGTTGGTGATGCCATCCAACCATCTCATCCTCTGTTGCCCCCTTCTCCTGCCCTCAATCTTTCCCAGTATCCGGGTCTTTTCCAATGAGTTGGCTCTTCGCATCTGGTAGCCAGGGTATTGGAGTTTCACATGATCTTTGCTTTTTGAATGTTGAGTTTTAAGCCACCTTTTTTACTCTCCTCTTTCACTTTCATCAAGAGGCTCTTTAGTCCCTGTTCACTTTCTGCCATAAGGGTGGTGTCATCTGCATATCTGAGGTTATTGATATTTCTCCCGGCAATCTTGATTCCAGCTTGTGTTTCACCCAGCCCAGCATTTCACATGATGTACTCTGCATATAAGTTAAATAAGCAGGGTGACAATATACAGCCTTGACATACTCCTTTCTTAATTTGGAACCAGTCTGTTGGTCCATGTCCGTTTCCAACTGTTGCTTCTTGACCTGCATACAGGTTTCTCAGGAGGCAGATAAGGTGGTCTGGTATTCCCATCTCTTGAAGAATTTTCCACAGTTTGCTGTGATCCACACAGTTAAAGGCTTTAGCATAGTCAATAAAGCAGAAGTAGATGTTTTTCTGGAATTCTCTTGCTTTTTCTATGATCCAATGTATGTTGGCAATTTGATCTCTGGTTCCTCTGCCTTTTTTAAATACAACTTGAACATCTGGAAGTTCACAGTTCACATACTATTGAAGCCTTGCTTGGAGAATTTTGAGCATTACTTTGCTAGTGTGTGAGATGAGTGCTAATGTGTGATAGAATGAGCATTCTTTGGCACTGCCTTTCTTTGGGATTGGAATGAAAACTGACCTTTTCCAGTCCTGTGGCCACTGCTAAATTTTCCAAATTTGCTGGCATATTGAGTGCAGCACTTTCACAGCATCATCTTTCAGGATTTGAAATAGCTCAGCTGAAATTCTATCACCTCTACTAGCTTTGTTCGTAGTGATGCTTCCTAAGGCCCACTTGACTTCACACTCCAGGATGTCTGATCCTGGAGTGAGTGATCACACACATAGACTCAGATGGTAAAGCATCAACTTTCAATGCAGGAGGCCTCGATTCAATCCCTTGGAAAAGGGAAGATCCCCTGGAGAAGTGGAATCTTCCAGAGGAAGACTGTGGTTCATGTGGGGAACCGCAGTGGCATTTTAAACAGGATTCCCCGGGGTGAGAACAGGCTCTGGCCGGAAGAGTTGGAGATGCCTGCAGCTGGAAGCCTCCCCTTTCCCACCGCACAGGCACCACTGCTCTTCTCTGAGCTTGACTCTTGATCGCTTAATTCATCAGTAATATTTGCTGAGCATCCACTATGTGTCAGGCACTGTTCTATGCACCAGGGACACATCAGGCCAAAATAGACCAAAATTCCTGCCCTCATAGAGCTTACATTCTTGTAAAAGGAGACAGATCCTAAGCAAAATAAACACAATTTACGAAGCATGGCGGAAGGTGGTCAGCACTCTGGGGAGAATGCAGCAGAGCCAGGGACCATGAATGCTGGACAGGGGTGGCCACGGCATGTGTGTGCACAGTTAGGCGCTCGAATTTTAAAAGACTGTCCTCTAAGACCTCACTGAGACTATGACGTTTGAGGGTTTCCTTTAAATCTCACGCAGCAGTCTCAAGTCACGAGTACACGTGTGTTAGCTGAAGGAGCCTTGTGCTAACAAGGTTATACACCCCTCTAAGGGGCAGAGTAGAGGCCAGAGGAGCTGTGCTACAATTCACGAGGTCGAAAAGTGAGACATGACTTAGTGACTGAACAACAACTAGGGACAGAAGCCACCTCGCTGGCCTCTAACCTTGTCCATGGGGCCCAACAAAGAGCTGGACCCTCGTGGGCATTCAAAACTACTTTTTGGACGAATGAAAGAAAAAGAAATGAGTACATAAATTAAAAAAAAAATGGAATGAATGAATGGAAAAAGAAAGGAATTGTGTGCACTGGAGTTTGGCTGTCTGGTCCAGATGTTGTAGAATCTTTGCTGCCCCCACCCAGCCAGCCGAAGACCCTCCCTCTTCTGAGGAAGAAAAGGCTGAGACTTGGGAAGGGTCCCCAGGGCAGGGAGGGTAAGGAGGGGTGAGGTGGAGGGAAGTGGAGGGGGCGGAGGGGAGATGGAAGAGCTAGAAGCACAGGAGGGGAGAAAACAAAAGATCAGTAAGAATAGTGGGCGGTGACAGCAGCCAGCCAGGGAGCGCTCCTCCCTTGATTAGAATTCATGAACTCCTCTCTTACATTAAGGCTTTATATGACACCTGGCCTTTAATGCAAAGCTGGCTGCGAACATTAAAAATTAAAAGCTGAAGGTAGGCTACATCCATCTCTGATAGCGCAGCTCCCCTCCTATCTAAGGTCTGCACAAAGCTATTACACATTGATAAATTATTTGGGGTAATAGCCGAGATATTACATTGTTTCTGAGTGAAGGTAAAATCTCTCCCTGACACGGGCATTTATCAGGAGCGCCTTTCATCCTATTTATTATGGGCCAGGTGAGCAGGGGCTGCAGCCGCCTGGGGTGTGTGGGCTGGGCCCTCTTCCCTTCCCCCGCCTCCCCTCCTTCCCTCTCTGCCACTCCCTTGATGGGGCATTGATGAGGTTGTGACAAGCTAATTATTAACTTAAAGATCTGCACTTCACCTTAAAACAGGCAGGGGCTACTGGGGAAGAGGGAGGTTTGGTTAGTGAACAAACACAGCATGGGTCCCTGACCCCACCTTGGCCCCACCTGCGAAAACTGACTCTAGGCCCACCTCAATCTGTTTACAGTCACTGAGAGGAAATACACACAGCTAGTACTCCATCTTGCCACAGCCTCAGCCTCCCCCTCCCCATTCTGCGAGCTGGCAGCCAATCAGAATTGCTGAATTATTGCTCTTCGAAGATTGAAGGCGGGAGGAGAAGGGGATGATAAAGCATGAGATGGTTGGATGGCATCATTGACTCGATGGACATGAGTTTGAGCAAGCTCCGAGGGTTGGTGATGGACAGGGAAGCCTGGTGTGCTGCAGTCCATGGGGTCGCAAAGAGTCGGACACAACTGAGTGACTGAATTGAACTGAAAGGGATGAGGGTTCCGGGGTCTTCATCCTGAAGCCCCCACCCCAGGACACACACCACAGGTCCATCCTGAGTCTAGGCTGGAAGCCCCGCCTCCTGCTGGTTCCCAAACTTGTAGTATCGGCTCCTCCTGCCCTTCCCTAGGCTTTTCCAGCCTCCACATCCTCACTCCAAACTCCCTGATAGTGTCCTCTGTGCTGGCCCTCCGGGAAGACAGCCTTTGAAAGTTGGTGGTAGTGGTTTAGTCACTGAGTCGTGTCTGATTCTTGTGAGCCCATGGACTGTAGCCCACCAGGCTCCTCTGTCCATGGGATTCTCCAGGCAGGACTACTGGAGTGGGTTGCCATCTCCTTCTCCACTGGAAGCTGGGTGTGATGATAAGCAAGCCATTTAAACTTCCTGAGTCTTGATTTCCTCAACTGGAGAAGAAACATCACCATCACCATCCAACTTCTTGGCATTGCTGTTATAATGAGTCACAATAGGCCTGGCTGGGCACTGGTACAGAGCCTCATGCGTAGTGTCTGTGTGTGTGTGTATATGTGTATGACACACCACCATGGAGAGAAATAGCTGCAGATGTGGGCCGTATGGTCTGGGACACTCAGGAGCCATCTACCCACAAACGCTTTTGGAAGAAGTGTCTCCTCCAGGAAGTTTTCTGAGTGCCTTCTAGTTTCCAGGCACTGTGCTCATCGCTGATGCGAAAACAATGAACATAAAGCCCTGTTGCTGTTCTCCAGCGGCTCCCGGCTATTGGAATTGGCCTATTGTCCCCGGAGGAGAGAAGCAAGTACTCTGGGTGGTTTTTTTGTCTCCAAAGCTCACTGGCCTTCCAACTGTGGATCTGAGTCAGCTCCAACTCCTATCAAGGGCTTGGCGCCCGATCGGCGCTCAATAACCATTTTTGGAATGGATGAATGGAGGACTGAAGTGAATTTCGAGTCCCAGGTGGACCAGTGTGAGCTTGCTAAGTCTCACTGGGCCCGAGGTATACAGTCAGTCTTGCTTTCTAGCAATCAAAGGCTGCCAGCTCTGCTCAGGGGAACTGCTCATCTTCAAGCCCCAGCCAGTAAGATGACCTCCAGCAAAAAGGAAAGTGCCCTTTGCGGTTGGCTAGAAACTGAGAGCCCAAGTCCCCACTGCTGCCGGAGGAGCCAGATGCCTGTCTTCTTTCTAGAATGTCCACCTGATGGCCAGACACGCAGGGAACCCACCAACCAGCCAGAGGAGAAGGGTAAGGTCGCCACAGGGTATGCACTCCCTCTGAAGCCAGCTTCCCACTCAGGCCGGGAGGTGGCTGCGTTTGCAGGACAGGTGGGGCCTGGAGGAGGTCTGTGATGAGGTGTATGATGGCAGTCATTCTCTACAAACCCGGCCAGCGCCCCTCCAGGCTCCCTCTCTCTAGCCAGCCCTCTTGAACTTAGATGGGACCATCTGACAGCTTCCCGGTTTTGGCAGCCCTGCTTGCTGTCTCTCCAGTTCCCTGATTCTGTTCTCTGTCAGCCAAGACCAGCCCCTCCCTGCCCTGCACCCAACCATGCTTCCCAAAGCCCAGGAAGGACACCTGAGCCCTGATGATGGATGAATTTGGGCATCTCCCAGAGTGCCAGACCTGTCTGACTACGCTGAGGTTGAACTAGCTCCCTCCTGATGGATGTTTTCTTATTAGGGGAAGCAAGAGTGACTCTCCGCCACTATTGGGGGCTGTTCTCTCTTCCTGCCATGCCATTCTGATATCCCTGCTGGCTGAATGGAGAATCGCCTGTCCACTACGGAGAATGGTCTTATTGAACAAGTGTAATAAACCAGAATAAAGACTGAGACGTTGCTCTGAAAGGTTGATTGTGTAAACCTACATGAAAGGGAAAGACTTCAAGGGTTAGCTCAATGACAGAATGATGGTAAGTCATCATCATATTAGCAGCTGACGCTGAGGGTTCACTGAGTGCCAGGCACTGTGATATGTCCTTTGTAGTCAGTCTCTTGTTTAATCCTCATAAAACACCAGGAGGTCGGTATTATAGAGGCTCAGACGGGTGGAAATGGGGTGTGATCCTGAGCCTGACTCCAAACCACATCTCTCAAACATGACACCGGAAGGGATTTTCATGACTAGTTTATTCATCACTTTATTTCTACACAAGGAAACTTTATTTATTTCCCAGAGAGGGAAACCCATTGCCTAGAATCAGTGGCAGAGTTGGGGAATGGATGCTAAGAGCCCTGATTCTAAATCCAAAGCCTTTCTCTACTGCTCTCCACTGGCCTCTTCCCCTCTCCCCAGTCCCTCCAATGCCAAGGGAAATCACCAAAGTGGAGAGAGGACCCAGAGCCAGGAGAGCTGGGGTCTGAATGTGAGCAAACATTGCCAAACAAACCGGCAGTGTAGACGTGAACCCCAAGGGAGCTCCGGGAAACTGGATTTAAAGGCGGAAGCAAGAGTCAGGTGCCAACTGGAGGTAGGCAGTGTGCAGGTACCCAAAGGCCCAGTGGTGCAGGAGTCAAGAAATTCAGAGAAGACAGTGGCCTTGAGGCCCCAGTGCCGAGGGTGCTTTGAAACGGAAGTTGGCAGAACCAGGGGTCTGCTGATAAAGGAAAGATCTCAACAGACCTGAGATAGAACCGCCAAAGGAAGGCAAGAATGATGCCAGCGGCAGGTGAAGGCAGAGACGGAGGAGGCAGCAAGACCCCGTGGCAAGAAGGAGGAGGGTATCTAGTTACTAACAGGAGAAAAGCTAGAGGCAGCTGAGTTTGAGGGATGAGTGTTGGTGATAAGAAGGGAAGGGCTGGGCCACTGCTTGCACAGCCCACCTGGGGCCACACGTGGCAGCTTGGAGAACTTCGTGGTTTACTGTTGATCATTTTGGAAGGAAAAGGATGTCAAGAGCATCTTAGAAATTTTTCCTGAGTGTCAGATAAATATTTTTCCTTTGTTATTTTCACAAGCAACTGTTATAAATATTTAACTGGCACGAATCACTTTTTTTGTCAGACTGCTTTTTTTTTTCTTCAATGGAAATTTGTGTTGAGACTGGATCACATGGGAGCCTGAGTTTTTGAAGGTGGTATATTTATTCAAGAAAAAAAAATTTAATAATAAAAACATGATCCTGGCAAACCTAGACCTTTTGCACAAAATCAATTTTAAACTGATTAAACTGAATTTTTAAAATGTTGGCCAAGAAGCGTAGCTGGTGTAGGACATTGTTTGTCTTGATTTCTCTCTTGTGAAGCTTGCCAGGGTCCTCAAAAGCCTTTCCATCTCCAAAAGGAGGGTTCCAGCCAGGTGGAAAATGTGCTCTCGACTTCACACTTTTAAGGACAATAGACGGGTCGGGAGAGAGACTTTTCACATCAGATAGCAGAGGAATCACCATCCTTCAGGATGCACAAGCAGGCCAGCCTTGCCTCCAAAGTCTTCGCTAATTCTGCCTGTTCCTAATCTTTGTAATATTTCAAGTGGTTTTAGACTTGGCTGTTCAGAGTTAATATAGCTATAGGGGACGGGGGTGGGGGTAAGGAGGAGGAGTGACGTGTTTCTACAAAGCCAGTGCCTCTGCACCCAGAACCTGGTAAGGGGACAGTGGTCAGAGGGAAACAGAGGGAGAGAAAGATATCAAGTGTAGTAATCAGAATGAAAAATGGAGCCACGGTTACTTTAAACAAGAGCTAATTCATCACAAGAACGAGTGGATAAGTAGCTGAGTTTCAGGCGTTCAGTAAGTTCCCCGTTATGCTCCAAAAATTATTCCACCCCTGTCTGCATGCTCCCATAAATCATCTCTTCTTCACATCAGCTCCGATTACCAATTACTCCTGCCTGTAACACGCTTTCCTTGCCCAACACCATCTGATGGGGCCTTGCCTTTTAATTTTTCAAATGCCTCCCCCCCCCACCGCTTTTCCTTTCTTCTTTCTCCTCCAGGCTCCCCTCTCCCCACCCCCATTCTCCTCTCTTTCTCTCTCTCTGTCATCTCTTCCTTGCACAAAGCCCCTGCGCACATCCCAGGCCCCTGCCCACCTGGCCATCTGCACTGGTCCCTTGGGAAGCCGTGGGGAAGAGCCTCCCTGGGTAGCAGCGGCCCTGGGAAAGCCTTCGGAAGGTGTGAGAAGGACGCAACTCCTAGCCCACTGTCGGTGTCCATCCTCAGCTTGCTTCCTGGCCTGTAGACCTGGATGGAGTTTGAGTCTAGGGTTCTGACAACCTGTTGGAAAGGGCTGTGGATTGTCCCTAAGAGGAGAACTTTACACGCCTGCTGGCAGCCAGCATGATGACAATGGTCGCTGTAAATATTTATCATGCCATTTATGGGCTGCTGGCTGTGTTTGATGCACAGAGGTAGTGAGTATCTGCAGGGCATTAAAAATTCCTTTAGAAGCAGCCCTCCCTTCCAGCTTCATTTCTGTTCCTGACGTAAAATCACCCAAAGCTGTGTTTTCCATGCTGTAATCACTGTAGTATCACTTTCACAATTTTGGTCAAATTGCAGTACTATATGTGCCATATTTTCTTAACATCAACTTTAAATTAATTTCAAAATTTAACTTTAAGAAAAAATTCATGAACTTGTGTACTTAAGGTGGCAGTTATATTTTTCTCAATATTATCAAAATACATGCTTAGCTCCTGTACCAATGGACTTATAACTTCGTACAAAGCAGCATCCATAGTGCACATGCTACAGGCTGGTAAAGCATCGTTCTCTCCTGGACACCCAGGTATGTGGTGTGATGGCTGACATGGAGCCAGGACACAGAAGTCAGAGAAGTTAGGACCTCCATGAGTGTCTCTGTGCATTCCAGCCCAATCTCCAGGGACTGCATCAGGAGGTCTGGTGTACCTCCCAGGCCCAGAAATCCAGACCTGGACAAGTACCCCTAGCGGTCTCTGACTGCTTTGAGAAATACTGGTCTTAGCCTGTGCTTCAAATCTGATCTGCTTGGGGACCTTGTAGAACTCACTCATTTCCTTGTCTCTAACTGCTTTAACTGGGAGAACCCTAACTAGGCTTCCTACCTCATGGAGATGAGAGAGGTCCAAACCTAACAAGCCAAGGAAGGAATGGATTGTGTTCAGGTGGGACTGCGAGGCGTAGCATGGGCCCTCCAGCAGCTGCATGGGGACAGGAATCCAGCCCTGCCACCCTCGGGCTTTTGCGTGCTGGGCTAGCATCACCACTTAACCATGTTTTTTAAGCTATTCATGTATGTATCTATTTTGGCTGTGCTGGGTCTTCATTGCTGTGCACGGGCTTTCTCTAGTTGTGGCGAGCAGGGGCTACTCTCAAGCTGCGGTGTGCGGGCTTCTCATTGTGGTGGCTTCTCTTGTTGTGGAGCACGGGCCCCGGGGAGTGCAGACTTCAGTAGTTGCAGCACGCAGGCCCAGTCGTTGCGGCATAGGGGCTCTAGAGTGCAGACTCAGTAGTTGTGGCCTTCAGGTTTAGTTGCCCTGTGGCATGTGGGATCTTCCCAGACCAGGGATCAAACCTGTGTCCCTTGCATTGGCAAGTGGATTCTTAACCACTGGACCACTAGGGAAGTCCTGCTGTCTGATTTGATTAGATCTGAAAACTATAGATTCTAGTAGGTTTGAGAACCCCCAAAGGAGATTCCAAGCCAGTTTCATGATGGTCATTTAAATTAAATTATGTACAGGGTTTGGAGATATTAAAAGTCAGGCAGAAGCCATGGTGGAGACCAAGGTGCTGCAAACAAAGTATCTAATGAGTATCATTTAAGGAGGAGGTGACTCTCTGGGCTGACCCCCTGTGCTTGCACAACCCTGAGAGTTAGGATCTCCTTAAATGCTGCTGGTATCTTGCCTGCCTCCTCTGCCTCCCCCCACTAGCCTGGCTCTAGGGAAGCTGCAGGGTGGTTGGATCCAAATCCTTACAAGCCCACAGTGGAGACATCATTAATTTCACTTTGCAC
This sequence comes from Okapia johnstoni, assembly GCA_024291935.2. Taxonomy (NCBI): domain Eukaryota; kingdom Metazoa; phylum Chordata; class Mammalia; order Artiodactyla; family Giraffidae; genus Okapia; species Okapia johnstoni. The sequence goes on from CM044307.1 coordinate 13,837,336, forward strand.
CTCAGGACCTCAAGGCTTAGCGAGGTTGAGGACGCTGCCCATTAAAGAGAGAGAAGGGAAGGAACTGGTAGATTTGAACTCACAACTCGCAGTGTTCTTTTCTTTTCACTATTGACTTCCCTGTTCTCGTCCAATGTTTAGTTAAAATAGAATTGATTCCACCTCACAGATGAGTCCAGTGAGATCCAGACTCCTCATGTTTTCTATGCATTTAATAATTTACTGCTTTTAAGTCACTCATTGCTCCGCAGGATTTTAGGTCATTCATATTCATTTAGATCTCATATCCATCCACCGTCAAGCATGACTGAGTGGCCATCCAGTGAGACACAGCAGAGAATGGCAAGGCTTCTTTTGGGAGATCTGAGAAGCCAGCGGAGAGACGTAATTAGCTAGTGGTAATGAATGAGACTGAGTTAAGTAATAGGAGAGAAACATACCAGAAAACTTAGGCTAAAGATAATTGTCAAAACATCACAGAACTGGGTTCTGAGCTACCCTGGTAAACACAGCAGCTATCGTTAACCAATATGAGTGCCCCCACTAATCGGATGAGACAAAGGTTCCCTCCACTAAACTGTAAGCATAATTCATTGCTGAGAATATTTACCCAAGGGGCACCGACAGGAGCAAAGCCAAGAATTATCATATGGGATTAATAATAGTAATAATGATAGCTGCCATTTATTGACTGTGTGTGTGTGCTCAGTCTTGTCCAACTCTTTGAGATCCCATGGGCTATAACCCACCAGGCTCCTCTGTCCATGGGATTCTCCAGGCAAGGTTTTCTTGAGATGGGAAATTCTAGGAATTTCCAATGGGCAGAGTAGGATATCCCCTGCCATTTCCTACTCTAGGAGATCTTCCCGACCCAGGGATCGAACCTGCATCTCCTGCATCTCCTGCAGTGGCAGGCAAGGATTCTCTACCACTGTGCCACTTAGAAAGCCATGCACCCCACTTACTGAGTAGGCACTTTCAAATGTTTCTTCATCTAAGCCTCACAGCTCTAGTAGAAGCAAGCATCGTTATAACCCTCCGTTTTCAGAGTGGGAAACTGAGCCGTCAGCAGCTTGGCCACAGTCCCACCATCAGAAGTGGCAGATCTGATTGAGGGCAGATTTTTCCAATGTGGCCTGTCTTCCTCGGCTGTGACCAAAGCTGCCAGTCACAGGATAAAAATCACCTCTCACTATTGAAGGGATATATTAAATAAGTGACACAGACATCCAAGTTAATTAACTCTTCTGCCCCCTGCCCTTTCATTTCATAATCAATCCAATTTATCTGAGGCCGAATTTCCTCATGTCTCCTATTTTATTGAAGTCCTCTCTTCCTGTATGTACAGGGTCTGTATGGAGCTCTGGGGGCAGGGGTCTCACCAGAGAGGGGTGACGCAGAGGGGAGACGCACAGCATATTGGGTACCCAGGAACATCTGCGTGATTGGGTGAGATGGGAGTCAGGCCATTGAGAGCAGTGGTTCTCAATATGTAGTCCAGCAGGGCAGCGCCTGGGAACTCATTAGGACATGTAATCCTCGGGCCCCATCCCAGAACTACTGAAAACCTGGGATGGACCTAGCAATTTGAGGGCTAGTAAGCCCTCTGAGTGATTCCAGTTTACTCCAGAGCTTGAGAAGCACTGGCATGAGAGAGTAGCTTTTCAGCTGTGGCTGCAGGTTGGCAATGCCCGGGAAGCTTTCAGAAATAACTGATGCCTGGGTCCCGCCCCAGAGATTCTGATTGATTGGCTCTGGGATATGACCTGGACATCGGGATCTTTTTAAGTTCCCCCAGGCGATTCTAGAGAGCAGTCAAGGTTGAAAAGTCCTGATTTGGAGGGTCAATGGACTCAAGATTGCATGCCAGTTGAGTGCCCCTGAGTGATAAGGCAGGTGGGCCCCCATGGGCGCAAGAGTTCAAAGTTGTTTCTTTGCCCTGGAATTCTCCGCAGCCAGAAGGCTGAGAACTAAGGCCCTGGGAGCTGGGAGGTAGGTAGTGTGCTATCAAGAAAAGAACTTGGAATTGGAAACCAGGTGATGGTATTCCGCTCTGTACCCACCCCCTCTTCAACCTGGCTGAATGCTAGAATCATAGAAGTTGCTCAGAAAAGAATGAATTAGATGAGACTATTTAAATGAAAGAGAGTTTCTCTCTCAAAGCATAATGTCTACAAAGCATCAATTCAGTCGTGTCCCACTCTTTGCAACCCCATGAGTCGCAGCACGCCAGGCCTCCCTGCCCATCACCAACTCCCGGAGTTTACCCAAACTCATGTCCATCCAGTCGGTTATGCCATCCAGCCATCTCATCCTTTGTTTTCCCCTTCTGCTCCTTCCCCCAATCCTTCCCAGCATTAGGGTCTTTTCCAATGAGTCAACTCTTCGCTTGAGGTGGCCAAAGTATTGGAGTTTCAGCTTCAACATCAGTCCTTCCAATGAACACCCAGGACCGATCTCCTTTAGGATGGACTGGTTGGATCTCCTTGCAGTCCAAGGGACTCTCAGGAGTCTTCTCCAACACCACAGTTCAAAAGCATCAATTCTTCGGCACTCAGTTTTCTTCACCATCCAACTCTCACATCCATACATGACTACTGGAAAAACCATAACCTTGACTAGATGGACCTTTGTTGACAAAATAATGTCTCTGCTTTTTAATATGCTGTCTAGGTTGGTCATAACTTTCCTTCCAAGGAGTAAGCATCTTTTAATTTCATGGATGCAATCACCATCTGCAGTGATTTTAGAGCCCCCAAAAATAAAGTATGACACTGTTTCCCCATCTCTTTCCCATGAAGTGATGAGACTGGATGCCATGATCTTAGTTTTCTGAATGTTGAGCTTTAAGCCAACTTTTTCACTCTCCTCTTTCACTTTCATCAAGAGGCTATTAAGTTCTTCTTCACTTTCTGCCATAAGGGTGGTGTCATCTGCATATCTGAGGTTATTGATATTTCTCCCGGCAATCTTGATTCCAGCTTGTGCTTCTTCCAGCCCAGCATTTCTCATGATGTACTCCACATATAAGTTAAATAAGCAGGGTGACAATATACAACCTTGAAGTATTCCTTTTCCTATTTGGAACCAGTCTGTTGTTTCATGTCCAGTTCTAACTGTTGCTTCTTGACCTGCATACAGGTTTCTCAAGAGGCAGGTCAGGTGGTCTGGTATTCCCATCTCTTTCAGAATTTTCCACAGTTTATTGTGATCCACACAGTCAAAGGCTTTGGCATAGTCAATAAAGCAGAAATAAATGTTTTTCTGGAACTCTCTTGCTTTTTCGATGATCCAGCGAATGTTGGCAATTTGATCTCTGGTTCCTGTGCCTTTTCTAAAACCAGCTTGAACATCTGGAAGTTCACGGTTCACGTACTATTGAAGCCTTGCTTGGAGAATTTTGAGCATTACTTTACTAGTGTGTGAGATGAGTATAATTGTGCGGTAGTTTGAGCATTCTTTGGCATCGCCTTTCTTTGGGATTGTAATGAAAACTGACCTTTTCCAGTCCTGTGGCCACTGCTGAGTTTTCCATATTTGCTGACATATTGAGTGCAGCACTTTCACAGCATCATCTTTCAGGATTTGAAATAGCTTAGCTGGAATTCCATCACCTCCACTAGCTTTGTTCCTAGTGATGCTTTCCAAGGCCCACTTGACTTCACACTCCAGGATTTCTGGCTCTAAGTGAGTGTGAGTGATCACACCATCGTGATTATCTGGGTCATGAAGATCTTTTTTGTACAGTTCTTCTGTGTATTCTTGCCACCTCTTCTTAATATCTTCTGCTTCTGTTAAGTCCATACCATTTCTGTCCTTTATCGAGCCCATCTTTGCATGAAATGTTCCCTTGGTATCTCTAATTTTCTTGAAGAGATCTCTAGTCTTTCCCATTCTGTTGTTTTCCTCTATTTCTTTGCACTGATCACTGAGGAAGGCTTTCATATCTCTCCTTGCTATTCTTTGGAACTCTGTGTTCAGATGGGAATATCTTTCCTTTTCTCCTTTGCTTTTCACTTCCTGTCTTTTCCCAGCTATTTGTAAGGCCTCCTCAGACAGCCATTTTGCTTTTTTGCATTTCTTTTCCAAGGGGATGGTCTTAATCCCTGTCTCCTGTACAATGTCATAAACCTCCATCCATAGTACATCAGGCACTCTGTCTATCAGATCTAGTCCCTTAAATCTATTTCTCACTTCCACTGTATAATCACAAGGGATTTGATTCAGGTCATACCTGAATGGTTTAGTGGTTTTCTCCACTTTCTTCAATTTAAGTCTGAATTTGGCAATTAGGAGTTCATGATCTGATCCACAGTCAGCTCCCGGTCTTGTTTTTGCTGCCTGTATCGAGCTTCTCCATCTTTGGCTGCAAAGAATATAATCAATCTGATTTTGGTGTTTACCATCTAGTGATGTCCATGTGTAGAGTCTTCTCTTGTGTTGTTGGAAGAGGGTGTTTGCTATGACCAGTGCGTTCTCTTGGCAAAACTCTATTAGCCTTTGCCCTGCTTCATTCTGTACTCCAAGACCAAATTTGCCTGTTACGCCAGGTGTTTCCTGACTTCCTACTTTTGCATTCCAGTCTCCTATAATGAAAAGGACATCTTTTTTGGGTGTTAGTTCTAAAAGGTCTGGTAGATCTTCATAGAACCGTTCAACTTCAGTTTCTTCAGCATTATTGGTGGGGGCATAGACTTGGGTTACTGTGATGTTGAATGGTTTGCCTTGGAAACAAACAGAGATCATTCTGTCATTTTTGAGATTGCATCCAAGTACTGCATTTTGGACTCTTTTGTTGACCATGATGACTACTCCATTTCTTCTAAGGGATTCCTGCCCACAGTAGTAGATATAATGGTCATCTGAGTTAAATTCACCCATTCCAGTCCATCTTAGTTCACTGATTCCTAGAATGTTGACGTTCACTCTTGCCATCTCCTGTTTGACCACTTCCAATTTGCCTTGATTCATGGACCTAACATTCCAGGTTCCTATGCAATATTGCTCTTTACAGCATCAGACTTTGCATCTATCACCAGTCACATCCACAGCTGGGTATCGTTTTTGCTTTGGCTCCATCCCTTCATTCTTTCTGGAGCTATTTCTCCACTGATCTCCAGTAGCATATTGGGCACCTACTGACCTGGGGAGTTCATCTTTCAGTGTCTTATCTTTTTGCCTTTTCATACTGTTCATGGGGTTCTCAAGGCAAGAATACTGAAGTGGTTTGCCATGCCCTTCTCCAGTGGACCACATTCTGTCAGACCTCTCCACCATGACCCGTCCATCTTGGGTGGCCCCACATGGCATGGCTTAGTTTCATTGAGTTAGACAAGGCTGTGGTCCATGTGATCAGATTGGCTAGTTGTCTGTGATTATAGTTTCAGTGTGTTTGCCCTCTGATGTCCTCTCGCAACACCTGCTGTCTTACTTGGGTTTCTCTTACCTTGGCCGTGGGGTATCTCTTCACGGCTGCTCCAGCAAAGCACAGCTGCTGCTCCTTACCTTGGACAAGGGGTATCTCCTCACAGCCGCCCCTCATGACCTTGAATGTGGAGTAGCTCCTCTTGGCCCTCCTGCACCCGCGCAGCCACCGCTCCTTGGACTACAAAGCATAGTTAATGTTTACTAAGTGCTTGCTATGTGCCAGTACCTAGACAGCTTGCCCTGTCTCACTGAGTCCCACCTTGAGTTTTTTTCTTTTTTTTTAAAATTTGGGCATGTCAGGTCTCAGTTGCAGCATGCGGAATCTTTTGTTGCAGCACATGGACTCCAGTCGTGGCATGGGGGCTTAGTTGCTCCGAGGCATGTGGGAATCTTAGTTCGCAGACCGGGGATGGAACCCACATGGCCTGCATTGCAAGGCAGATTCTTAACCACTGGACCACCAGGGAAGTGCCCCACCATGAGGTTTTTGGTTCCTCTGTCCTTTTACTGCTGAAGAAACTAGACGAGAGACATTCAAGTAACATCATGCAACCTAGATGTGGTGGAGGCAAAACTTGAACCAGACCCTGAGCCTATACCTTGGCATCTATCTGCCACTCAAGTACAAACTCCAGACCTGTCAGGTCAGGGACAAAGAAATATTAGCAAGGAAGGTGATCCATTCCTGAGTGACTGGGAGGTGAGTGAAATTAATCAGGGCCCTTAAGTGGCTGAGAAATGAACCACCTATTAAAACCTGTCTTTAATAAGAAAAATAAAGTCAGGAAATGGGTGCAATTAGTAAGTCATAATAAAAAAAAACAGGTAAAGGGTCACTTAGAAAAATTAAATGCTAGGGAGATGCATAAATCAGAGCATACAAACTGAAAGGTCTGGCCAGAATTAGCTAATGAACTTCAGGAACTCTTGACATCTACTTTCAAAAAGAGAGTGAACCTCGGGAGACCGCATGGAGAGGAAAAACATGAAACTGGGCTTGAAAAACGGGAAGAAAACCGATTCCAGCAATTTCACCCCAGGGAAGCCATAAGTTCTGTTTGTAGGCAAGCCATAGAACAAATTTTATGATTAAAAATTTACGATAAATTTTACGAGTAGAAAATCCAGTAAGCAGCTGGAGGGCAACGGAGGCCTGAGCCATAAACTGAGATGGCAGGTTTACACAGACGTCATGCCGGGAAACCATAATGCTTTTTTATTCTAACTAATTTGTAATATTAGTGGGAATAGGGTCCATTGAAGATTTAGTGCTTTTTGATTTTTAGAAAAGCTTTTGATTCAGTGTCTCATGAAATCTGACTGGCAAAATTAATTTAAATTGGCATGGACAGGGACCATCTCTGGGATAGGGCTCGACTGAAAGCCTATAAACAAAGGTGTGATGAATGGAAGCCATGAACTGCAGGGGCGAGGGGCGGGCCCAGGTTGCTGCTGGCAGAGGTGAACTCAGCAGAGGCAGATTCCTGATCATGTTGATGGTCTCCACGAAGGTAAGGTTAATGACTGATCAATTAGAGCTGCATGTATAATTCAGCCAGGGCAACACCAACAGGAGAGGGTGGGAAACCCGAGAGACAGGAAAAGGACAGAATTATCCCCAGGAAACAGTGTGTGCTTTGCAGTAGGTGCCCAAGACCTGAAGAACCAAGGTCCACCTGGCCGGAGAAATCTGAGTCCAGGTCAGTATCTCTCAAGATCCCCAAGGGATGGGGACAAATGCAGGTGGTCAAACCTGGAAGGGGTGCATGTAATAGAAAACCTGCCTTGACCGACAAAAGAACTTATCTCACATGTAGGAAGTAGAGAGGTAGTGTTAGCTTCAGGCGTGGAGTGATGAAGACGCTGACTTTCTTTGCCCTTCATTGGCTCTGCCTTCTCCCAACATGTTAGCGTTGTCCTCAGGCTGACTTTCCTCAAAATTGGTAAATGGCTGGGGTGGGGTGAAAGGGGTCCCCACAAAAGATATGTCCATGCTCCAGAACCTGTGAACATGACCTTATTTGGAAAAGGGTCCTTTGAGATATAGCTAAGTTAGGGATCTTGAAATGAGATCATCCTGGATTGGCCTGCTGAGTCCTAAATCTAATGACAGGTAGACTTATATCTTACAACTTATAAGATCCCCTGGAGGAGGAAATGGCAACCCCTTCCAGTTATTCTTGCCTGGAGAGTCCCAGGGACAGAGGAGCCCGGTGGGCCACAGTCAATAGTGTTGCAAAGGGTTGGACACGACTGAAGCGACTTAGCATGCTTAGCATAACAGACAGAAGAGGACATAGGCACAGAGGAGGAGGTCAGGTGAAGACAGAGGTGGAGACTGGATTGGATTATACAAGCACCAGCCAAGGAATGCCTGGAGCCTCTAGAAGCTGGAAGAGGCAAGGATGTTCCCGTAGAGCCTCCCAATCCTGCCAATGCCTTGATTTCGGACTTCTGGCCTCAGACCTCTAAGAGAACATGTTTCTGCTTTTTAAAAACTAGACTTGTTACAGGATTTGTCTCAGGAAACAAATGCAACGCCCACTAGGGAGCTGTGTGGCTTTGCTCTCGAGCAGCCCATCTTTGTGGGGCTGTCTGTCTGGTGAGACTGAAGTTCTTTCCCCGAGCCCCAAGAAGGCTCTCCTCACATCTCGTTGGCTGAAATTAGCCCAGCCTTTTCCCTGAATCAGTCACGGGCAAGGGACTGAGAACACATTGTGTGGCTTCCATTCACCACCTGGGTAGAATGGGTGACACCCACCAGCGGCCTTCTAGATGGTGGAACCTGGCTTCTCCTGTGAGGGTCCTATGGAGCAGACTGTGATGAACCTGCAATGTGTGCGAAGAAGGACCCTTTCCTATGCACTCGCATGTCGCTGAGACCCAGGGGCTATTTGTTACTGAGGCCAACCTGACCAACACAGAGGGGAAGATCACTGACGTTACCTGGGAGAACTGGCAGAATTCTGATGGGAAGGTATAAGAAATAGTCCAGGCAGGCAGAATTTCACGAGCAAGAAATGAAGGTCCAGTGTATTCAGGGAAAGATGGATAAGGAAACACGTGCTAGAGAGGAGGAGTAGGGCCCAATCAGGGATGGACAAAGGTCCCCCAGAACAGAGTTTGGATGTGAAGAGGAGGGAATACTGGTGACAAGATAAATTTAAGAAGCTGTTGCCAAAATCCAAAAGTGCTAAGGACCTAAGCCAAGGAGGGGCAGTGAAGAGAACAATAGTAGTAACAGTACTATAGTAACAGCTGCCACTTATTAAGGCCCCACTGGAATTCCCTAGGGGTCTAGTGGCTAAGACTCTGCACTTCCAATGCAGGAAAGTGAAAGTCGCTCAGTCATGTCCAACTCTTTGCAACCCCATGGACTATACAGTCCATGGAATTCTCTAGGCCAGAATACTGGAGTGGGTAGCCTTTCCCTTCTCCAGGGGATCTTCCCAACCCAGGGAAGACCCAGGTGTCCTGCATTGCAGGTGGATTCTTTATCAGCGGAGTCACAAGGGAAGCCCAAGAGTACTGGAATGGGTAGCCTATCCCTTCTCCAGCAGATCTTCCCGACCCAGGAATCGAACCAGGTCCCCTGCATTGCAGGCAGATTCTTTACCAACTGAGCTATCAGGGAAGCCCTGTTCCAATGCAGGGGTTTGGGTTCAATCCAAGGCAGGGGTTTGGGTTCAATCCCTGGTCAGGGAACTAAGATCCCACATGTCTTATAGCACAGCAAAAAAAATTTTTTTAACTAATTAAATAAAGCCTCATTATGTGCCAGACACAGTGCTGAGTGTTTTATCTTGATATCCTAGTGGAATAGAAGGTTAGGGCTGAGGTGGAGGCAGCCAATGCAGACACAACACAGGCTAGCTCCAGTCTAGCCAGACCCTGTGTATGGGGCTGAAGCATGTCTGCTTTGCCTCTGAAAGCTCCCAACCACAAGGCCTGCAAAGAACAGTGGCCCTGGACTCCCGTGAGCCTGTTGTCTAGGCTGGGGACTCACTGGGGAGGAGACGGGTCTGGGGACCAGCGCCACAGGATCACAATCCAGGGAGGTGAGCCCTACCCTGTCCTGATCAGAGGTGCATTGCTCAGGGGTAACGAGGAGAGTGTGCTTTTCTCTCCAGGGGACCGCTGGGCCGGCGGGGTTTCCTGCACTCAGCCGCCTCAGAAGGGCAGACCCGGAGAGACAGCACAAGAAACTCCTGCGTGTCCTTTGAAGAACATCACCTCTGCTGGGGTAAAGAGGTACAAAGCTGTAAGCTAGCTAAGGGCATCACTGGCTCGTGTCACAGAAAGGTCCGCAGGGAGGTGTGGTCCCACATGGAGCTGAGTCCTTTCATCCCTCCTCCCTTCTCTCAGCCGTCTTGGCCTTGCTCGTTCTCTACTTGGTGGCAAGGCTGACCCTGGTAGCTCCAGGCCTTCCTGGTCTTTGCAGACAATGATCCCAGTGAAAAAGACAGTGCCTCCTTCACTATGCTTTCAGCAAAAGTCCCGGGGATGACCCTCAGTGGCACTGCTTGGGTCAGGTGTCCACCTCAGGAAAGGGGTAGGATTAGCTCCACCTCAAGTTTGTGAACCAAGGATGGTGAGAAAGTGGGGTCTTTGGTTAGGTTTCCCCAAAGATAGACCCTGAGATAAGGGTTTGGGGGGAGGTGTTTTATCTGGAAGGTGGCCCCAGAAAGCATTGTTGAAAGTGAAAGTGTTAGTTGCTCAGTCATATCCAACTCTTTGCAACCCCGTGGACTGTAGCCCGCCAGGCTCCTCTGTCCATGGAATTATCCAGGCAAGAACACTGGAGTGGGTTGCCATTTCCCTCTCCAGGGTATCTTTTGGACCCAGGGATTGAACGCAGGTCTCCTGCATTGCAGGCAGATTCTTTACCGCCTAAGACACCAGGGAAGCCCCCATCATTAACGGCATGGAAAAGGCAGATGGGGAAGTGAAGACACAATAGAAGGGCGTTAATGAGCAGGTTACATTGAGGGCCACTGGGGCTCAGCTCCACCAAGGGCCCTGGAAGATTGTGTGGAAGCAGCTTTGAAGTTATTCCACCTGACAGCTGAGGAAGTGGGGCATTTACCCACCAGTGCACAGTTGATGTTCAGCTAAGGATTGCTCCCGGGGATGTTAACTCCCCAGCATGTCTTACTTGCTCCAGGCATGTGGCCTGAGCATATTTCTGTGGGCAGAGAGAGCCCTCCAGCAGGTGCTCACAGTGAGAAGTCACTGGTGTGTTTGAGAAAATTGGTCCTCTCTGTTGTAATTGGTCCCCAAGGGGAGGTAAGTAGCTGTTACCAAAAGCAGAGGATGGGCCCGCAGGGCAAGCATAAAAAGCAGATGTCCATTGCAGCCAAGCTCCTGACAGACTGCACCCTGGACAGGGCAAGGAAGCTGGTTTATGATTCCACCTCCCCAAATTTGTACATGTTTCTGGACAGAGCATCTATAGATTTCATCAGACTCTCAAACTAGGTCTGGTCTTACTTCCAGAAATATTAACAACCCTTTCTCTAAGGATAACCTGATAAAACTAAAGATATCACCACTCCCAAAGGATTCATGCTACTATAGGATGATAGTAGATCCAAACAAGTACATCACTAATGGTGGAATTTCAGGCTCCTCACAGCTGTTCACAGTGGAGAGAGTCTTGGGAAGAGGGACCTTATCTTGTATCGATATCCCACAGGAAGTCATGCTTTAGGGCTAATTAGATTTGATGATTGAATCACAGCTAGTAACAACCATTACTAACTTGTTGAGCTCTTTTAACAATCTTTGAAGCAGAAAGAATAAGAGTTATCTCACTTTATGAAACACAAAACTGAGGCTCAAAGAGGGCGCACAGCAGAACAAGACTCTAACCTGGCTCAGCTAACTGCAAATGATTCCTCCATTGCTGTCCCACCGGTGACAAAAGGCACAGGCAGGGAAGTGCTTGCTCATTGGGCTTTATGCCTCCATCTCAGAGCATTTTCCTTTAAAGGAACAGTCCTTTAAGACTTTTCCCTGTGGTCCTAAATCTTCCCACAAACTCAGACCCCACAGGGGGCTGAATGGGAAAAAAAAATCAGAGTGGTAGAAAAACATAGGTCTTCCAGGAGCCAAGTGCAGAAGAAGACTCAAGAGAACACCATATAATAATAATAATGGCAAACAGTTACTAGGAAGACAGAAAAATAAAGGTCTCAGAGTCTCTAAAAGCATCTAGTTGTTGATTTTTCTGTCACTTGATTATTTTTGCCCTGTCTGTGCCTCTTATATATGCACAGGGCAATGCTCCCACATGTCCAGGGAAGCAGAATCTTTCTTGGTAATTGCCGGACTCACGCCAGCAAATTGTGCCCCACCCTAAACCATGAAATTGACAGTGTTAGACACTCAGTTGTGTCCGACTCTTTGTAACCTCTTGTAGCTCACCAGGCTCCTCTGTCCATGGGATTCTCCAGGCAAGAATACTGGAGTGGGTTGCCATTTCCTTCTCCAGGAGATCTTCCCCACGCAGGGATTGAACCTGTGTGTCCCGCATTGCAGGCAGACTCTTTACCATCTGAGCCACCAGGGAAGCCCCAAATAACTCAAATCAACTCTCCAACATTGGTATTCACAGTACGCACACAGCTCAGAGAAAACTAACTTACAGTACTCGTATATGCCCAGGAGGGTTTGCAGGTGTCCTGTACACCTATGAAATACAGGTGGTATATGTCCTCTGTTACAGCAGAGGGCAGAACCCTTGGCTCTGAAGTCTGACTATCTGAGGATAGGCCCCAGCTCTAGTGCATCACGGAGAAGGCAATGGCACCTCACTCCCAGTACTCTTGCCTGGAAAATCCCATGGATGGAGGAGCCTGGTAGGCTGTAGTCCATGGGGTCTCTAAGAGTCGGACACGACTGAACGACTTCACTTTCACTTTTCACTTTCATGCATTGGAGAAGGAATTGGCAACCCACTCCAGCGTTCTTGCCTGGAGAATCCCAGGGACGGGGGAGCCTGGTGGGATGCCGTCTATGCGGTCGCACAGAGTCAGACACGACTGAAGCAACTTAGCAGCAGCTAGTGCATCTAAGTTTTGTGACCTTGGGCAAGATTCTTAATTTCTCTCGTCCTTTTGTTTCCTTATCTATAAAAAGTGGATAATAACATTATATACCTCTTAGATTGTTTTGAGGATTAATTGATTATATGTGTGTGTGTGTGTATATATATATATATATATATGATACTTAAAACTGGCACATAGAAGTAGTCAACAATTATTGATTCTATGGATTATTGATAAGTGAGTGAGGATGTGAGAGCTGTCTAGCTCTGAAAGAGAGCTGCTATTTGTAGAAGTGTTCCTTGAGGGACAGGACCTAAGATTCTGCACTTCTAACAAGTTCCCAAGTGATGCCCATGGTGCTACCAGTCCAACACCACACATTTAGTAACAAGAGTACAGCATAGACTAAGGCGTTCTTATTCCTGCACTATCAACATTTAGTGAGCTGCCTGCAAGAAACATCACTGCTATTTTCCTGCCCAGCTGTGGCTAAGAGGTGCCAGGCTGTGGAGTGGGTGTCTTGCATAGAGAAGCTTTAGATTTGCTTGAATTTCACTCCTAAAAGGAAAGAGGGCGGGTGACCTCCCTTAGTTCAGCTGGGGACATTAGAAGACAATGGCCAGCTACCCGCCCCCCTCCACCTCCAAGGGCTTATTCAGAGGAAACTGCCCTGAGCTGAGGATAGAAGTAGATCGACTATTGGATCAGGCATATTTCGAGGTCTTCTCCCTGAGAGTCTTGAAGATGAATGTGGAGGCTTCCTGTCTGCAATGGGGTCAGCCAGTTTTATTGCCAGAATCACTGCCCTTCCTAACTCTAATCACCCCTATGAATCTTGCTTGCCAATATTTTTTTTCCAAGGCAGAATCTCACTATTTTATTTGATCTTCACGACAGTTCTTGCAAGATAGTGAGACAGGTACTGTTTTATCTCTGTTCTAGTGTTAAAGAAACAGAGACACAGAGGGGTTAAGCAACTTGCCCAAGGTCACACAGCTGTTAAGTAGAAAAGTCAAGTTGCAAACCCAGGTCTCTGAACCCCATTCCAGAACCATGCTCTGAACGACTGCTAACAGTTGCCAAGGAGAAGGATGTCTGTGACTCCTTTCTGTGTGGCCATCAGTGATCTGCTCTGAGCAATTAGGACATGAGCTGTCTTATTTAGATCCCTAATTCTTGGCTGCTCTGGCTCTGCCCTTGTGTGTTGCTATGATGTCCAACGACACCAGAAGAGGAAGCTTGCTAAAGTTCCTGCAGGGTTTTTTTGTTTGTTTTTGAGGATGTTAGGAGTAGTGGTTTGAGGCTTTCTTTTTTAAAATTAATTAGTTAATTTTTGATGGCGCTGGGTCTTAATTGCTGTGTGTGAGCTTTCTCTAGTTGCAGAGATCAGGGGTTACTCTTTGTTGTGGCGGCGTCTCTTGTTGCAGAACACAGGCTCTAGACACTCCAGCTTCAGTAGTTGCCGTTTGTGGGCTCAATAGTTGTGATGTGTTGACTTAGTTGCCCTGCGGCATGTGGGATCGTCCTGGACCAGGGATCGAACCTGTGTGCCCTGCATCGGCAGGTGGATTCTTAGCCACCAGACCACCAGGGAAGTCCCTGTGTCTTGTTAATGGAAGAAAAGATCAAAGAGCTTGCCCTAAAAGTTCCCACCTGGATGACCCAGAGATGGTGGTGATGCCAGGGAGCGGAGAATCAAATGCAAAAAGAGAAAGCCAGAGGCAAGGAAACGAAACTTCCCCTAAATTCTCAGTTTGTCAAAGGTTGGCTCTGCCTGGCACCTTCCACCCCAGGCACCCCCTCCTGGACCTCCCCAGCCCCCAGCTCCTGATCAGGATGCAGTGTCACAATGCGCTGTTTTTAATCCTTGCTAGATCTCTTTTATTTTTTTCCCCCTTTGCTGGGCTTCCTGGGCTGTAATTTTTCCCTCTGTGCCATCCATCACAGACACAACGTCGCTTGTGCAAATTAAAATGCACCTCGGAATAATAAAAAAGGGGCCTTCTTTCCCCCCTCCTTTTCCTTCCCAGCAGCAACTCCTCAACACAAAACATTTGTCTCTGGGCAAGAGCCCAAGCATTAACCCTACATGTGCCATCACCAGGCCCATACAGCCCCAGTAGCCTTGTGCAACCAGTGATCAGGGCTGGGGGTTGGAGGGGGTGGGCAGCTGGAGAACCGCAGAGAAATGAGCCTGGTGCTCGCCACTTCACTGCGTGCTGACTACATACTGGATGCTGTTCATACATCGCCACCTCAGTCCGCACTGTAACACGATAGGGCAGGAACTACTGCTGTCTTCATTTTATAAATGCAGAACTGACTCATTGGTAAAGACCCTGATGCTGGGAAAGATTGAAGGCGGGAGGAGAAGGGGACGACAGAGGAAGAGATGGTTGGATGGCATCACCGACTCGATGGACATGAGTTTGAGCAAGCTCCGGGAGTTGGTGATGGACAGGGAAGCCTGGCAGGCTACAGTCCATGGGGTTGCAAAGAGTCGGACACAACTGAGCGACTGAACTGAACTGAACTGAGGAAGGTTTAAGTGCCTTGCCTCTTTCATTGGTGCCAGAGCCAGTATTTGAACACTTTGACTCCAAAATCTATACTGTACTCTTGTTGCTAAAAGTGTGGTGTTGGACTGGTAGCACCATGGGCATCACCTGGGAACTTGTTAGAAATGCAGCATCTTAGGTCCTGTCCCAGACCTACTGAACCAGAATCTGTGTTTTAACAAGATACTCTGGTGACTCACATGCACATTAAAATTTAAGAAGTGCTGCTATAAACTATTTTGTTAGAGCTGCTCTCACCTGCTCCTCAGTTCAGTTCAGTTCAGTTGAGTCGCTCAGTCGTGTCTGACTCTTTGCTATCCCATGGAGTGCAGCACACCAGGCCTCCCTGTCCATCGCCAACTCCTGGAGTTCACTCAAACTCATGTCCACTGAGTCGGTGATGCCATCCAACCATCTCATCCTCTGTTGTCCCCTTCTCCTCTTGCCTTTAATCTTTCCCAGCATCAGGGTCTTTTCCAACGAGTCAGTTCTTTGCATCACATGGCCAAAATATTGGAGCTTCAGCTTCAGCATCCATCCTTCCAATGAATGTTCAGGACTGATTTCCTTTGGGATAGACTGGTTGGATTTACTTGCAGTCCAAGGGACTCTCAAGAGTCTTCTCCAACACCGCAGTTCAAAAGCATCAATTCTTCGATGCTCAGCTTTCTTTATATTTCTTTATAATTCTTTAATTTCTTCGGCGCTCACCTGCTCCTCACTCCCATGAATTTGATGTCCCCACCTTGAGCCTCCAAGAATGGGTCTTTCCTAGAGATGGGCTTGGAGCTCCAGTGGACTCAGCTCAAGCATCTTCTCCTCCGTGAAGCCAGGCACCAGGAGGATTTCACCAGACTCTTTCCTGGGGTCTATTTCCATCACAGCAAGTGTAATAGGTCCTGTACTTATTTACTTATGTGCTGGCTTCACCTCTCCAGGGTGAGCTCCTTAAGTCTAGAATTGTCCCTTATTTTGTTCTGCCCCAGTAGTAGTATCAGTGCAGTGCCTGGCCCCTAACCGCAAGACTGGTGGTGAGCCTTGATGTTCCTGCATCTGAATGCTCCCAAACTCACACACACCCATATACACTCACAGTTTTTTTCCAATTTTAAAAGTCACACAGTAAGACTTCTGCTTCTGCTTTTACTTCCACTGAGTAAAACTAGAAACCCTGGACATTCCATGTAAAGCAATCATTAAAACGCTCTGAAACGCGAAGAGAAGACAGCAGACCAGGTAAGGATGTTGAGGCCCAAAGCACAACACGATGGTGCATTCTCTGTGTTTTCGTTTTGTCTCATAACCCCCCAGAATGGA
Organism: Okapia johnstoni; assembly: GCA_024291935.2. NCBI lineage: Eukaryota > Metazoa > Chordata > Mammalia > Artiodactyla > Giraffidae > Okapia > Okapia johnstoni. The sequence goes on from CM044307.1 coordinate 13,853,690, forward strand.
AGCTGAAGAAGCTGACAACCTGCGGACACCAACAAGCACAAAATTTTAAAAGCTCATACAAAAGCCCGCTCTTCCCATCCAAAGGATCAGGAAAGGCAAGACAAAAAACTTTTAGATGATGACTAATACTCTAGCCAAATACCACAGGAAAACGGAGGCCACACCCCCTCTCCCAGCAGCAAAGATCAAGTGCAAACCTAGATGTCCGTCCTTGCCAGGCTGTGATGAGGCTCCCTAACCCCTCTCCAGGGTAGTGTCAGGGGAGGCCATGTAGGGAGCTGGGAATTTTATCCCCATCAGTCAGTAATGAGGCCCCTCCCTCACTCTGGGGTGTCAGTGGAAGCCACATGGAGAGCAGTAATGAGGCACTCTTACTCCTCCCAGCCACGGAGGTGTCAGGGGATGCCTAACGAGGAGCCACCCTCACCCAGGAGTAATAATAAACCCTGTCTTCTGTCCCCATCTGGCAGTTCAAGGCTGTACCCGCCTCATCCCATGCTGGAGTGGTGTCAGAAAAAAATGCAACTAAAAGAGAAGGCTTAAATAAGATCCAGAGTTTCATAATGTAATACCAGGTCTTAATGAAAAGGTATCATATCAAGATTCAGGAAGATCTCAAACTGAAAAGAAAAAGGCAAGCAATAGATACCAACATCAAGATGACACAGATGTTAGAATTAGTTGACAAAGATTTTTAAAGCAGCTAACATTAAAATGCTTCAATAAACAACAAGCATGCTTGGAAAAAATGAAAGAAAAATGTCTCAGAAAAGTAATACAAAATATAAATAAAAGCAAGGTGGCAATTTTAGAACTGAAAATTACAATAACCAAAATTAAAAAAAAAAACTTCAATGGATGGGTTCAGTAACAGAGTGGAGTGGGTAGATGAAAGAATCAGTAAACTTGAAAATAAAACAGCAGGACTTCCCTGGTGGTCCAGTGGTTGAAAATCCACCTGCCAATGAAGGGGACATGGATCCCTGGTCCGGGAAGATTCCACATGCAATTAAGCAGCTAAGCCTGTGAACCACAACTACTGGAGCCTGTGCTCTGCAACAAGAGAAGCCATCGCTATGAGAAGCCCACACACCGCAACAAAGAGTAGCCCTTGCGCAGCACAACCGGAGAGAGCCCGCGTGCAGCAATGGAGACCCAGCGTGGCCAGAAAAGATAAATATAAAAACAGAAAATAGAACAACACCAGCCTTTAAAATGAATGGTCTTCAGAATCTTCAGACTATAACAAAAGAGCTAGCATTTGCGTCATCAGAGTTCTGGAAGGAGAGAAGAAGGCTGTGGTTGAAAGAAATCATGACGAAAACTCACTGAATTTGACAAGAGACATAAACCTAGAGGTTCAAAAGTTCAGCAGATCACAAACAGGATGAACCTAAAGAAAGTCACACCAACACACAAAATAGTCAAACTTTTGAAAACTGAAAACAAAGAAAAAATCTGGGAAGCAGCAAGAGAAATGACCCATAACTTATAGGGAAAAAATAATTTAAATAGCAGCAGGCTTCTCATTAGAAAACATAGGTCCAGAAGGAGGTGGCACAGCAGTTTTCAACTGCTCACAGAAAAGCACCATCAGCCAAGAATCCCACAACCAGAAAAAAAAAAACACACACACACACAAAAACAACCCTTCAGGAAAAAAGGAGGAAGTCAAGACATTCCAAGATGAAGAAAAGCTGAGATAAGTTGTTGCCATTAGAGCCAGCCTTAGAAGAATGACTAAGGAAATTTCTTTAAACGGAAAGAGTAAAAGAAGCAACTCTGAAATATAAGGAAGAAAGAGAGAACACAGTAAGCAGAGATTTGGGTAAATATTGGTACAACAGATTTTCCGAAATTACATTTGACAGTTGAAGCAAACACACACAGTCTGATATGGCTCTAAATGTGTGTGAAGGTGAAAGTCGCTCAGTCGTGTCCTACTCTTTGTGACCCCATGGACTATAGAGTCCATGGAATTCTCTAGGCCAGAATACTGGAGTGGATAGCCTTTCCCTTCTCTAGAGGATCTTCCCAACCCAGGGATCAAACCCAGGTCTCCCACATTGCAAGCGGACTCTTTACCAGCTGAGCCACAAGCAAATATTTAAAGCAATTATATAACGATAGAGGAGAGTAAAGGAATATAAAGGGGAGTAAAGTTTCAACAATTCCTTTGAACGGATAAAATGATGATACCAGTAGATTGTGATTTGTACATATAATAATTAAACTTTGACTCTCAAGGGAAAAGTCAAACAGAAGATTAGACACGACTGAAAGAAGAAATACTAATAAATGTGGAAGATAGAGATTCAAACATTTTCCAGAATTAAGTTCAAAGAGGCAAAGGTTTGTAAAATATGAACGATGTTAAAGGCATGGACGGTGGTGTGCGATCTAGGATACTCCTGTCTGTGGTCCCAGAAGGAGAGAAGGAAAATGGAGAAGAGCCAGTGCTTGAAAGAGATAAGACCTGAGGATTTCTCAGAGTTGTTGAGAGACATCAATCCTCACGTCCTGGGTGTCCAACAAACTCTGAGCACAGTAAATTCAAAGACATCCATTCCAAATACATCACAGTAAAATAGCATAACATTAAAGAAAAAGAGATTTTAAAAGTAGCCAGAGAGAAAAGACAGATTACTTACAAAGGAATAACAGTCAGGCGATGGGTCACTTATCAATAGCAATATTGAAAACTAGAAGACAATGTTGATATTATCTTCAATATGTCAACCTAAGATCTATACCCAGTGAAATTATTTCTAAGATCTAAAGTAACACATATGAATGAAGACTCAGTTTATCTACAGTTAATATTTTATTAAATGCCTACTATGTTCTAGTCACTCTATATGAATCATCAGTTTGATGAGGTAAGCATGATAATTCCCATTCTCGTATATGGGAAAACTGAGGCTCAAAGAAGCTAAGAGACTTGCCCAGATCCTCCTGATTCTAGAGTCCATGCTCTTTACCCCCCACTGAGGAGGTGCATCTTAGATTAACAGCAGACTTTCCAGGATCCTTCCATTTCAAGGCTGGATTCAGGATGGACATTTTGAAGACAGGAAGCTATCTATTTGAGGAGATGAAGCTTAACTCCCACAAATCAAGTTTTCCACTTCCACCTGGCAAATCTTGGCAAGCCTGTGCAAACAGGTGATCAGGTCTTGGGTGGAAGAGCTTTCTACACTTGGTAATGTCCTGTGAGTATGTGTGTGTGCGAGGCTGTTGGGGGCAGAGGGGCTAGGGAGAGCAATTCTGCTCTATTCTCCTTTTTCTGTCCTTTATTTTTACCCCTCATACCCATCTTGCGTGTCCAATATTGCCCAGCTTGGACAGTCCTGCCATGATGTTGTAATACCCTGCCTAGTTGCCATGAAAAAGTGAGCAAATGTCCAGAAGAGCACCCTCCCAGTGTGTCCAGTCCATCGAGATTGCCCTCCTCTCTGTGCTGTCTTCATCTCTATTGGCAATATCTGATGCCATGTTCTGTAACTGGCAGTGAGAATCCAGTGACAAAAATGCCAGAATGAGATGACCACTGTCATCATTACCCAGCCAACATTCTTCCAGTCCCCAATGGAAAAAATAAAGTCAAGCAAAAAAATCATAAAGAAGCAAACATTGCTTTTCTGTGGGAGGAGAGGAAAAAATGGTGGGGGAGGAAAAGGGAAGAAAAGTGGAAATCACCATTATTCTTAATCGTTACATGGTGTATTAGAATAATATGATTATTCTTGGCATTCTAATTAGGCTTAATAAAGAGGAATGGGTATGAGAGAAGGCCTGGAACATGTATGGTTTTGTATGGTACACATACCCCACGCTGCCAGGGAAGCACAGGACCCACACTAGGACCCGAGGACTCAGAGGCTAGAACAGGAAATAACTCAGGTCAGCTGGTGCCCAACACGAGCTGTTGATGTGGGGATCTATCTTCATGGCGGTGAATTCACCACGGACTTCACAGTTCTTAAGGCCATGCCTCCCAAGTGGCCGTTCGGCTGGATTCCTGGTTAATGGTAATGATGGCTTTGCTTCCTCCCTCCCTCTCTTTCTTTCTTCCTTCCTCCTAGTTTCCGGGCAAGATGAGGCTGGCTAGACTGTGGCCAGCATGGGCAGTGAACTGGCCCAGAATGAGGATAAAAGGATAAAATATAGCTTAAAGTCCTTCGAGCCCTAGGGCTACATGGGTGTGTTAGTTGTGATGGGTAATACTGGTTTTTAAAAAAAGGTCAGAAACTTATTGTAACAAAGGCTTCTTCTCATTTATCCTGCAAGCTAATCACAGGTCAGCAGGAGGCTCTACCCAGTGATGTCAGTACTCTAGGATTCTGATTGATGGAGGAGCCACCATCTGGATCATTGCAGGTTTTCAGAGTAGATGGAGGGAGAGTTCTGGCATTAAATGCTTCAGCCTAAAAGGGATGCTTGGTAATCCTGCTTATAGCTCATTGACCAGAAAAATCACATGGCCCTTACCATGTGAGGGGGGTGGGCTGCAGCACAGGGAGGCAGAGGAGTGCAATCCTGCTGTATGCTGAGCAGGTGGGAAGATGGTGGTATTTCTACCAAAATAGAAATATTTGGTGAAAAGCATTAATGAGTTTAAGAGGCTCCATGGTTCCAAGCTCATTTCTCACGAGCTTCCCCAGGCTTGTGGTCATCAGCTACTCAGTTGTCAAATATCTGCTGAGGGCCTATTCTCAGTCCATCATTGGGTTGGGTTCTGGAGATACGAAGGTGAATAAGCCATGACCCTGCCTTCAAAGACCTTACAGACTTATGAGGCAGGTGGACAAGTAAACAAAAGATTTGGGCTCATTATTGTAAGTACTATGATAAGTAAATGCAGTTGCTGTGGAAACACATAATCTAGACTGAGAAGTCTGGGCTGTCTTCTCTTTGTTGAATTTTTATTTGTTTATTTTATTTTTGGCTGCACTGGGTGTTTGTTTCCATGCACCGCTTTCTCTAGTTGCAGCGATTGAGGGCTACTCGTTAGTTGCCGTGCATGGGCTTCTCATTGACGGGGCTTCTTCTTGTTGCAGAGCGTGGTCTGCAGAGAACAGGCTTCAGTAGTTGCAGCTTGCAGGCTCTAGGGTGTTGGCTCAGTAGTTGTAGGGCACTGGCTTAGTTGCCCCGTGGCATGTGGAATCTTCCTGGACCAGGGATCGAACCCATGTTCCCTGCATTGGCAGGCAGACCGTCAACCACTGGACCATCAGGTATGTCCGGGGCTGCCTTCTGAAAGGAGTTGAAGCTTTAGTGGATCCTGAGGATTAAGGAGGAATGAGGAAGAAGAAAGGAAGGCCATTCCAAGCAGAGGGATTGGTATGTGCAAAAGTATAGACGTGAGATGCTTTCAGAGAAAAATCAAATGTGGCTAGTGAGGGGTAATGAATGCAATTAGTGAGAGATGATATTGGAGAGGCAGGCAGAGGCCAGGTCATGAAAAGCCTTGTCTTTCATTCTGAAGACTGTGAATTCATCCCCAAATTCATATCTCACTTACATTGCTACATACTTAATATCTTGGACTTCCCTGATGGCTCAGAGGCTAAAGCGTCTGCCTGCAATGTGGGAGGCCTGGGTTTGATCCCCGGGTCGGGAAGATCCCCTGGAGAAAGAAATGGCAACCCACTCCAGCACTCTTGCCTGGAAAACTCCAGGCACTAACCCATTACATTGTTATCCCACTTATATTGTTATATATAATTCATATCCCACTTATATTGTTACATATTTATATCTTTATTCAAATCACCTCACTTTTTTAACCTTATGTACCTACTTTAGCCTCTTCCTGAGCAAAATATCTGTAGATAATATTTAAATAGGTTAGTGATATTTTCTCTAAGATACATTGAAAGGAGCAGCAGGAAGCCATCAGGGTCTGGAGGAAACAGCAGGAAGCCATCAGGGTCTGGAGCTGCATTTTGGAAATAATCCATTGGTTGCTGGGTAAAAAAAAAAAATGGAGTATATGGGGTAAGACTGGAGACAGGGACAACAACTAGGAGATAGCAGCAAACAATATTTCAGGTGAGATATGTTGGTGGGCTGACCTGGGCAGTAGCAATGGGATGGATGACAATAGACAGAAAGGCTGGTTTTGAGGTGCCTAATGGGTGGTCTGTGGTTGACCAGTTGGACAGCATAAGTATATTGTGAAAGAAAGGCTAGAATTTGCATCATGCTTTGATTCTGTGCAAGTGCACTCTGTGTTGGCTGCTTAGATTGTTTTTTAGAACAAGGCAGGGCATAAAACTATCATTCAATCTGTCAGTGCTTCCTATTTGCTGGCCGTGCACTGGACACTGAGGATTCGAGGGGAACGAAGCCTCGCCCGTGCCTGGAGGATCTCAGATACTCAAGACAGCTTCCTCAGCCAGCCATGCAGAGGAGGAACGGTGTGGCCTGGAGGCAGTGCAGGGGCAGGGTGGGAAGTGGGGGGCGGCTCGGAGCTTCTCTTACAGAAGTGCTGCCTAACTTCATTATTCTAACTTCCCTTTCACAAAGGTCACCAAATTCACATCCCACTTATATTACATACTTAATATCTTTATTCAAATCACCTCACTTTTTTAGCCTTATGTACCTACTTTAGCCTCTTCTTAAGTAAAATATTCAGAAAACTAAGATCATGGCATCAGGTCTCACCAGTTCATGGCAAATAGATAGGGAGACAGTGGAAACAGTGACAGACTTTATTTTGGGGGGCTCCAAAATCACTGCAGATGTTGACTGCATGAAATTAAAAGACACTTGCTCCTTGGAAGAAAAGTTATGACCAACCCAGACAGCATATTAAACATCAGAGACATTACTTTGCCAACAAAGCTCCATCTAGTCAAAGCTATGATTTTTCCAGTAGTCATGTATAGATGTGAGGGTTGGACTATAAAGAAAGCTGAGCACAGAAGAATTGATGCTTTTGAACTGTCGTGTTGAAGAAGATTCTTGAGAGTCCCTTGGACTACACGGAGATCCAACCAGTCCATCCTAAAGGAGATCAGTCCTGAATATTCATTGGAAGGACTGATGCTGAAGCTGAAACTCCAATACTTTGGCCACGTGATGCGAAGAACTGACTCATTGGAAAGGACCCTGATGCTGGGAAAGATTGAGAGCAGGAGGAGAAAGGGGATGACAGAGGATGAGATGGTTGGATGGCATCACCGACTCAATGGACATGAGTTTGAGCAAGCTCCAGGAGTTGGTGATAGACAGGGAAGCCTGGCGTGCTGCAGTCCATGGGATCACAAAGAGTCAGACATGACTTAGCAACTGAGTGACTGAACTGACTGACTGAAGCAAAACATCTGTAGATCATATTTGGGCAGCTTAGTGATATTTTCTCTAATACACGTTGAAATAAAGCAAAACAAAATTTTAAAATAAAAAAAATTTAAATATCCATATGCCACCAGAAGACATTCCATATTCATGCTTGGAGAAACACGGTCCTAGATGGGAGGGACTAAAGTCCAAAACCGTGTTCTTGTGTTCAGGTCTGCTGCCTAGGTGCTCAGGTGACCTCCCTTCACCATCTTCATACTCATATCTTTTTAGCAAAGATGAAGCTTCTGACCTCCACTCTTGCTCAAGCTCTTTTCTTTCCAGCTACTCAAGGTTTCAGACATTCAATAACACACTTGCTAAGGGTTTCTTATGACCAGACCAGCTCTATGAGCCCATGGAGGGCACTCAATACCTCCTTCCTTGTTAAATGCTATTGGACAGTGTTGGATCAATGGCACTTGCCAGGACCATGTGGAAAGGGAAGGGTGAAGTGGGGTGCTCTTATCATAAAGAGAGAAAAAGGTTGAGAAAACCACAGATATCCATTGCTGAGTTGCACAAGGAATAACAGAATAAAAAAATTGGAAGGTGGTTTAGAGTTCATTTACTCAACCCAACAAGTTAGGGGTTAGGTAATCAAGACCCAGAGAGGTTAAATAACGTTTCCATGGCAAAGTTAGGCCCCAAATCCAGGGGGGTTTCTCTGACTCTCAGAGCACGGCTCTTCCACTTCACACTCTACAATGGACAAAGGAAGAAAATACTGCACAGTTAAGTCTCTGGGATCTTCTCATCACCCCCAGCAGGTGTATTTCACTTTGCTTATTCTTGAAGTATCTTTAATATTTTAGTTGCTCTATAAAAGAGAGTGCGACAAATGCCCTGCAGCACTCGTGGAAGCCAACACCATCTGGTTGACCCCAGGCACGTGTGTGTGTGTGTGTGTGTGTGTGTGTGTGTTAAGTTGCTCCAGTCGCATCCGGCTCCTTACAACCCCATGGACTGTAGCCCATCAGGCTCCGTTGTCCTTGGGATTCTCCAGGCAAGAATACTGGAGTGGATTGCCATGCCCTTCTCCAGAGCATCTACCTGACCCAAGGATCAAATACGTGTCTCTTATGTCTCCTGCGCTGGCAGGTGTGTTCTTTACCATTAGCACCATCCAGGCATGGAAGGGAGCAATAGGGTCACATGAGACCACTACTGCCCAGGAAGGGGACGTTGAGAAGGACAGCTGGCTCGGGTTGGCTTCGCTCCCTCTCACCAACCCCAGGGTACCCATCTCCCCCTAGTTTCAGAAGACACCCCAAGGAAGATGGATTGGGCTGTTGACTCTGAGCAGAAGGGGACTGAGAGCCTGTGCCTCTTCCGAAAGCAAGGCACTGCCTGGTGCCTGCGTCTTGGAATGTGCTGGCTTCATTTTCTGACAGCATGAAAGATGTTTGGTTTTGTTCCCAGCGCTGTTATCATTTATCATCCTCTTGTAAAAGTTGGCACCCTCTGCCTGTTCCCCCTTCCTTCCCTCACTCTCCCCATCTCCATCTCCAACCCAACCTCCTCATTCTGCCCCTGAGGGGAGCCCTCTTGCATTTACCCCAGAGGAAATTCTCCCACATTGGCTCCCAGGAGTGTCCCAGGAGATACCCCAATTGAATTCAGCTCATAAATATGTCCTGAGCAATTCCTCTGGGCAAAGTAATGTGCTTGGGGCTTTGGGTGGTAAAACATAAGACAAGTCCCTGACTTCAAAGGACCTTGCTTTCAGGCCAGGAAATAACTAGGAAGTCCCGGGCAACAGAACACAGGCCAGAGAACAGAACACAGAGGGAGGGAGAAGGACCACATGTTTGGAAATTTTGGGAGAGGCAGCACTGACAACCTTTCAGGGAGCAAAGGCTGTTGGAGTGGGCGATGGTGGAAGACAGAAGGCATAGGGGAAGAGAGAAAGGAGAAGGAAATATGAAGATGTCAATATCTTCAGAACAAAACGGCTGAGAACACAAAGAGATGAAAATGGCAGCTGGATGCAGAGCTATCAGATTTGAGCTAATTTGAAGGTGTAAGAGGAGGAGCCAGTGGAATGGGCAAGGTTGAAGGTATAAGAGAGAGGAAATAACTGATCAAGCAAAGGCCCCAAAGGGGCTAGGGGCAGGGCTGACTGTGGAGGGAAGTCAGAACTCATCTTATTTCAAGAACAAAAGTGAAAGTCGCTCAGTCGTGTCCAACTCTTTGCAACCCTATGGACTATACAGTCCATGGGATTCTCCAGGCCAGAATACTGGAGTGGGTAGGCTTTCCTTTCCCCAGGGGATCTTCCCAACCCAGGGATCAAATCCAGGTCTCCCTCATTGCAGGCAGATTCTTTACCAGCTGAGCCACCAGGGAAGCCCAAGAATACTGGAGTGGGTAGCCTATCCTTTCTCCAGAGGATCTTCCCAGCCCAGGAATGGAACCAGGGTCTTCTGCATTGCAGGCCAATTCTTTGCCAACTGAGCTATCAGGGAAGCCCTCAAGAACAAAGAAAAGGAAGAATTTGGTGTGACCATGAAGAGAAACTTGGTGATAAAAGGAAGCTGCATTGATTTCATCTTCTTAATGAATCAGGAGCTGAGGTCACCTGGTTAAAGGATGAAACTGACTTGGGGCCGGCCTTGATAATACTGGAAATCAGAATATCTAATGAAGAAAAAAAAAATATATAAATTAAAATGTAAAATAAAAATTCTGATCAATGACAGACTTGTCTAACATGAAGCCCCATGCTGAGATGCAGTCTCACCCCAGGGCCTTTGCACATGCTGTTTTTACTGTTTAGAACACACTGCCCTTCACTCTGTGTGGTTAATGTTTTCTCATCTTTCAGAGCCTGGCTTAAATATCATTTCTTCGGAGTGACCCTCCCCAGGATTCCCACCTGAAGTAACTTTCCTTCCCATCCCATAATCTCCATCTCAGCTCCTTTATTCTTTTCTATCCCTCACACTTATAGTTACTTTATTAACTGCTGCTTCTTTTTTTAGAAAATCTGTCTAACCCAAGCAGCATGGAAGCACCAGTGAAGCGGAGACCATGCTTATCTTGTTTACTACTGGATCCTTAATGTCTACCCATGCATCAAACACAGCAGGAACTCAACAAATAGTTGTTGAGTAGAGAAATTAATGTGTGTTTAGAGTGGAGCTAACAGCAAGCCTGAGTGGTTTTCCCCAAGGTTGAGGACCACAGGCAGAAGCTAAGATAGGATTGGGTGTGCAGGACATGTATCAGTGCTGGGAGGTAGGGGGAACCTGTGAAAGATCAAGGGAAGGAAGCAAAGTTGTTGAAAATGGTCCAGAAGGCAGAATCAGGATGGGGCTGAAATGAAAATGAAGGCAGAAGGTTCAACCCATAACTTTGTGATTAGATGTGTGCAGAAATGGCATGGATTGTCTAAGGTGTAGGGTTGCCAGTTTAACAAGTGAAAATACAGGACACCCAGTTAAATTTGCATTTCAGATAAACAACCAAAATCTCATGCAGTATTTGGGACATGCTATGTCTCCCCAGGTGGCTCAATGGTAAAGAATCAGCCTGCCAATGCAGGAGACACGGGAGATATGGGTTCAGTCCTTGGGTCGGGAAGATCCCCTGGAGGAGGAAATGGCAACTCACCTCACTTTAACAATACATATAAAGCACGTCATGATAGATGCATTTTATCAAGGGCAGTGTTACAGAGGTCATTCTGTATTTCAGTGTTTGCAGCCCATGAAAATTTCATGGACAGAGGAGCCTGACGGGCTACAGTCCATAGGGTCACAAGGAGTCAGACACAACCTAGCACGCATGCATGCTATGCTAGAAATTATTCCTTACTTGTCTGAAATTCAAATTTAACTGAGCATCTGGGATTTTTTCTGATAATCCTACCAGGACAGTAAGTTTTTGTCCTTGAAGGTATACAAGCTGAGTCTGGAGGACCACATAGAAGACCATTGGTTGAGATAACAGATGATGGGCTTGGGTTGAAGAGCCCCACCCCACCTCCAATCAGGCATTCAGTTTCCCCAGTTTTCCTGGGACAGAGTGATCAGGCATGGGGCATCCTCTTTGCTCCCCGAGAAGGATTTAATTCCCTGTCCCTGAGCCTGGCAGCTCCTTGTTTAGAGCGTGTCCTTCAATCCCCTACAGCAGCATCCCACACCCTGTAACCCCATCCAAGAGCAGCTAGCCCGGGGCAGGGGTGTGTGTCTGAGTGTGTGTCTGTGTCTGTATGTGTGCGCGTGCACGTGCATGCTGCCTTAGCTCATCCCTATCGCTGGGCACAGACGTGGACCCACTCACCCACCCCTCCCACACCAGGGCTGGGCTCCCTCCCCCAGTGCACCTGATCGAGCCCCTCTCCTGGGTGGCGAGCTGTCACCCAGCCCTGGGCTGCCCCCTCGGCCTGCCATCACTGCGCACTCGATTAGGGGATCTGAGTGACTTACAGGGGCTCCTCTTCCCCAGGGTCGGTATTTGCATCGGGTGATGGATGTTGAGATGTCATCTAAACACATCTGCACTTTGCATTTTAAACAAAGCAATTTCCAGAGGAAGCTGGGGGAGCTTTGTCTCCTTCCAGGAACATTTCCTCTGAGTCAAATTCTTTTTTATTTTTTTGGCCAGTACTTTTCACATCTGTCCCAGGTCCCTTTCTTCTACTGGTCTCCTGTTTACTCCACTCCCCTACCACACCCTCCTGGTAGTGACCCTGGTGTGGAGAAGGGGGTTACTTGTGTCATAGGATGCAGAGGACATAAGATGAAGGGCCAGGCAGGGACCACCCACCTCCTCCTCTGTGCCAGACACTGACACCCCCTCCCTGTGTCCACACTGCAGGAGATCTGCAACCAGGAAAGTGTCCTTAGACAGAACCAACCACACACCAGGCATGGTTTGAGGGACACAAAATACCTGCCCCCACATCACTGTCCACCTCCACCTCCCAGGGTACCCTCAGATCCTTTGTGTTTTATTTGGGCACATAAGATCCCTTCTGTCTAAGCTCTGACCTCTGATAGCATATAACCAAGGCTTTTCCTCTGATAAATGAGTCTACAGCTTCCATCCAGGGACCTTTAGGATGATGATAGAAGTATCCCTACAATATTGGCCCATGAGGCTAGGCTGAAATTTTTCAAAGCCAAGTGGAAAAGAGCAAGGTATGAAGTTCCTGGAATCTTGTCCCTAGTAGTGTGGCTTCCCTGGTTGCTCAGATGGTAAAGAATCTGCCTGCGAAGCAGATTCTTCAAACCAAGCAGGTTTGATCCCAGGGTCAGGAAGATCCCCTGGGGAAGGGAATGGCTACCCACTTAGGATTCTTGCCTGGAGAATTCCAAGGAAAGAGGAGTCTGGCGGGCTACAGTCCATGGGGTCAAAAAGTGTCAGACATGACTGAGCGACTAGCACACGTTCACACACACACAATGTGGTCTGAAGGCCAGCAGCATCACCCCAGCTCAGTGACCTACAAGGGGTGTGATTTTGGGCAAAGTCACTTAACTGGCATAGCAAGGCTCCCTCCAGAGGCCCCACTGAGATCGTACACGTGAGCTACATGGCACAGAAGAAGCCTTCCTGTCCAGCTGGAAATATTGAATATTAGTGAGCTGACCTGGGTGAGCAGCCAGCTGGCCCTGGCAGGGGAGGGAGCAGACATCTGTGGTTCACGTGGCTCCTGTGAGGTCTTGTGGCTCCCTGATGTGGGAGAGATCGGGGAAAGGACACTTACTGAGTGCCTGCTATGTGTCTGGCCCTTAAATAATTAGTCTGAAATATGGGGTGGTGGTTAAGACGAGGGATTTTAATTGAACTCTATACAGTGAAAAGTGAAAGTGAAAGTCGCTCAGTCCTGTCTGACTCTCTGCGACCCCATGGACTATACAGTCCATGGAATTTTCCAGGCTAGAATACTGGAGTGGGTAGCCGTTCCCTTCTCTAGGGCATCTTCCCAACCCAGGGATCGAATCCAGGTCGCCCGCATTGCAGGCGGATTCTTTACCAGCTGAGCCACAAGAGAAGGCTCTAACTCAATACAGACTTGGATTCAACTCTGAGGTCTATGACCTTATGTGAGTTGATGAACCTTTCTGAGCTTTAGTCACCCATAACATGAAAACAGCAGCATTCACTTCAAACACCCATCATGAGGAACAAACAGGATAATATGTGTAATTGTCTGGGATATAGCTGGGGTCCCACGAACATGTAACCTGTTAGCCTCTTTACAGGGTACAGCAAGCTTCATTGTACAGATGGAAAGGGAGGTGCCTAGCTGTGACCACACTGCCAGTGAGAGCACAGCAGGGACTTCCGAGCCTAGGCCAGTCTGAATCCAAAGCCTGTGCTTCACGTCCATTACTGGTCCATGGAGGATGGAAAGCTTGACCCACTGTCTGCAGATGGGAGAGACAGATCTGACAATGGCCCTTCTCTGCTTGGAACGCTGCTGGACTTTCCCACTTATTCTGGGATAGACGGCAGTGTCCTCAACTAGGCTGACAGTGGCATGTGCAGTCTGGCCCCTCTGATTTCCAGCCTTCTCTCTTCTGCACCTTTGCCATCAACTAACCAATCAATCCCTCATAGCTCAGTGGGTAAAGAATCTGCCTGAAAGGCAGGAGACCCGGGTTCAATTCATGGGTTGGGAAGACTCCCTGGAGAAGGAAATGGCAACCTACTTCAGTATTCTTTCCTGGAGAATCCCAGGGGCTGAAGAGCCTGGCAGGTTACAGTCCATGGGGTCTCAAGAGTTGGACACGACTTAGGGACTAAACCAACCAACCAACCAATCAAATGATTTCTTCCAGTTTCTTGGGCAACCCCAGAGCATATCAACCTCTCTCTGTGTATGTCTCTCTCCTGTAAATGCTCTCCCCAACCTCACCTGGCTTTCTCCTCTCCTACAGGTCTCAGCCTCTACCTGCTCCTGAAGGATGAATACTTATACAAACCCTGTTCCTCCAAAGACCAGGTTGGTTGCCCTGTTACACATGCTCATATGTTGCTGAAAGTCTCCTGGATAAGATGCCCTCATAAACCACTAGTTCGATGTCTATCTTCTCTGCTAAACCAGGGGTCCCCACCATACCCCAAACTCTAGTCCTGTGCCAGGTGATGAATGAATGAGTAAAGAGAGGGGGCCAAAGTCACTAGAATTTGTCAGGCCTCACTAACAAAAGATAGTACATCCTGGATCAGAAAAGATTTGCCTTTCTGGGTGTTGCCCTAAAGCAGTCATCAGCCTTTGAGTCTGGAGGTGGGTCCTTGGACGGGCACTTCCTGGGTCTGTGGAACCACAGTGTGCACAGCAGAATCTCAGGGCAGCTTAAGGGGTCAACTCTCTGGGATTCCAGGTAGCATCTGTTCTTTGGGAGTGAAGTGAATTTGCATCCGAGGCAAAATGAAGTGCATGACATGGTGAGGTTTTCAGTCTTCCTCCACTGCACTCTGCCCATGTCCTCTGCTCAAGAAGAGATTTTGCTTGTTGGATCAGCTTCTAGCTCCTCTTTAGCTTGTGCAGGAAAGTGGAAAGAAACTGGAGAGGCTGAGTTGATCTAGGTAACAAAGAGCTGAATCAGGGACGGGACAGCTGAGAAGGGGCACCCTGAAGGTTGAGTTAGGGGGAGCTGGGCTGGGACAGAATGCACAAGAAAGATTTCCATGAGCAGGTGCTGCCTAGGAGAGAGAGAGAGATGAAAAAAGAGGTTCCTGATGAAGTTTTGCTGTACATTGATCATCTAACATCCCACTGGTGGTGGTAAGGGTATGCCAAGGGTAACACTAATATCATTTTTTAATTATTTGTGGTTGCTGGACTGTTGTTACTTTGGAAGTGACCCAAGAGCGGGCATTGAATGTGGTATTGTGGCTTTATCTGGAATATGTAATTTAACGAGTCTTGAGAATGGGGCCCAGTGTAGTCCGTGTGGCCCATGTGTTGCTCTGGAATCTTCTCTCCTTTATGTCAGACCCTGGCTCAGCCTTGCTCCAAACTTGACTGTAGGGCTTGTCATGTGTGTCTGTGGGAGGAGGGGATGGGAGGCCCTTGTGGTCTGTCTTTGCCGTAGGGGAGGTGGAGAGACACTCCTCAGTAGCTGAGTGAGAGCCACAGTGGCTTTGGCTTGTGACAGCTGCCAATGGGATCTTTGCACCAATGAGCTAAGGACTGGGGCTGAGAAGTGGGGAAATGGTTGCAGAACTTCCTGGAAAAAATAAGTTGGAAAAAGGTCTCTAAAGACTCTTAACCCTTCCTCTTGTAGAGAAAGAAGACTTGGCTTCCAGCCATAAGACACGGGACTTTGAATGGCTATGCCCCAGGTTCCCAGCCCATCCCAGGCCAGGGAAGAAAATAATAAGAGAAAGCCCACAAACAGAGCCAAATATGTAAGTACAATCAGGGGGAGGGTCACTTGGGGCCAAGAGGAAGAGGAGGTGGAGGCATCTACGTTCTTGTTCTTAGCATCCTCAAACAGGGAGCACGTGGTCTCTACAAAGGCTCCCCACTGCTTCCAGACGTGAAGCCATAGATGCTATCTTTCTTCCCCCCAAAATGTTTGCATATAAATGGCAACCAGATCGGCCTGACTGCAGACACTGCAGAACTGAAGCCCTCTCTCCTCGTACCTCTAGGTTGAGTCTGAGTAGGAACGGTTCACATAGAGTGTGGGACGCTTGCCCCGGACAGACCTATTGGGGTCAGAGCAAGACCAGGTGAGGGAGAGGAGGCATCTTGGGTCAGGAAGAGCTTGAGAATGACAGTTGACACCTCCAAATTCTGTTTCCTGCAACCCTAGGGTTATTTTTTTTCTCTGATAATGCCCAGAATATATGTAAATCAGGGTTTCTCAACCTCAGGACTCTTGACATTTGGGGTCAGATTGTCCTTTGTTGTGAGGCTGACCTGTGCAATGTGTAATGTCCAGCAGCATCCCTGGCTTGCACCCAAGATACCAGTAGTGCCCCCAGTGTAGCTGCAAAAGATGTCTCCAGATATTGCCAGGTATACCTGTGGGGGCAAAATTGGCCCCATTTGCCAACTTCTAGTCTAAATCAAGTCAAGCAGTCCATCACCCCACAGTTTTTGAGACTCAAGGGTGAGATTATAATTTAGGCTCATTTCTCACAACTGTCAAGTAGGGATATAAAATGGTAATTGCTAAGCCCCTTCTGCTCCCCCAAATCTGTGTTTCTAAGATGAATTTTACTTTACTGCCTTTGAAGCTAGCTAGAGAGTGAAGGTGGCTGGTGGCTAGATGAAAGAAAGAGTTCATGGCTGGTGAAGGTGGTCAGTGCTAACATCTGCTCTCTAGGGAGGCTCATTCTTTCTTCCCTATTTAGCCGACCCCACACCTGGCACTTTCTTGATGGCTCCCCTGGATCATCAATAGCCTCTCAAATTAACAGAGTTAATTCTCCCAGCCAGCCCCTAGAGTTGCCTTCACTGAGTATTCTCACCTCATTGGATGACAACGCTTTGTTTCTAGTTGTTGGGGCTAGAATCTCTGAAATCATATATGTCCCCTTTTCCCCCTACACACTCCATATCCAACATTATCACCGAATTCTGGTAACTTCAAAACTGATCCAAGACCCAAGCACTTCTTAGCCCTTGCTCTTCTCCTATCCTGGTCTAAGCCGTGGTCACCCCAACTGTGGTCTCCTAATTGGTCTTCCTGCTTCCATCCTTGTCCTTCTCTGACCTGTCATCAACACATCAGCCCAAGGCTCCCGTTGAGATGAGATCATAGCTCTTCTCTAATCGAAATTTTCCTCTTAAAGTGAAAGCCACACTTCCTGTGGCCCCAAGCCCCTAGTGGTTTGTGCTCCCTCCCCCATGCCTTTCCCATTCCTTCCACCACCCTTGTTTTCTCGATGTTCACTGAGCACACCAGTCATACTCCTACCTCAGGGCCTTTGTCCATGCTGGTCCCTCTGCTTGGAGAACTCTTCCTACAGATGCCAACGTGACCTTCACCTTTCAACTTACTGTTCATTGAAACATTCTCAATGAGGCTGCCCTGACCACTCCTGTTAAAAATGACATCCCCACTTCCTTTTCTTGTCCCACCCGCCCCTCCCCTCCACAGCCTGTCTTTTTCCCTGCATGGAACTTATCACATTCTAACCAACCATACAACCTGGTTATTTTTTGTGCTCATTGCCTCTCTCTTCCTCCCACTAGACTGTGTGCACCATGAAGATAGAGATTGTGCCTTTTCTCTTTACTGATGTAGTTTCTTTGCCCAGAAAAGTGTCTGGCACAGGACAGACCCTCAGTAAATATTTGTTGAATGAATGAATGACCCTCAGTTAAGTTTTTTTCCCCCTTTGATGCTTCAAACCCTTTGTTAACACAGAGCGGGGATGTTTGAGAGAAGGAGCTATTAGCTAATCTGATCACAATTATCTAGGCAAACTGAAGTACAGAAAATCCTAAAATACAGATAGTTCAATAAAAATTCCTATTTTATTACATTATATAATGCTATGGCTGTTTTTCCTGTTTTTTCTTAAGGTAGTAGCATGAATACCAGCTGTGTGTGTGGGAGGGGCGTGGATATACATACATGTATACATGCACCAGATGTAGGTGAATTGAGAATTTACCTAAACTAATCCACATTGGGTACTTTCACTTCCATGAATACTTAACTCATTTCATGCTCAAGACTTGCTAGATGTTGAGTTCAAAGACTGCCATGTGTCTTTTCTCTGCCAAGAGCTTCAGGGAACTTAACTGCTCACTGAAAGTTGATCAGACCTTGAGCTGTCTAGGTGTGTGGGTTCTGTGGGTATCATAGCTGGTTGGTTGCCTCCTAGACTTTCAAACCAACTCTTTTTGTGAGGCAGCTAGACTGATGTCTGGGACTGGCCCCACCCCAAGGTGGTCATAGTGAGGATAGTCACAAAATTCACTGGGATTCAGAATGAAGCCCAGATATTTCCCATGGTTGTAGTAAGAGACATTTTTTCTCTCTACCCATGATGCAAAATGAAAAGTTAGCAGTCTTGTTACTATCAAAGAGGCTAGTTTGAAGACAAAGCATACAGACAGAGGGCAGAACTGAGAGAATCAGAGGCATAGAGCCAAAGTCCTATTGACTTCGTGAACCTCTGGATCAAACCCTACCTGATGCCTGCCCCCTTTTATAGATTTCACATCTATCCAATGCAATCAGTCCAGTAAGCCCATATAAGCTGGGGTGTTTTTACTTGCAACAAAAACATCCTGATATAGTCCCCTTGATTTCTTTCAGGCCCTTCCTTCTGCCTCTCACAGGACCTGAGTGTGCGCTGGTACAACACGTGGGCATTCTGCACTGTCTGTGTCGTGTGCATACGTACAGAGACGAACTTCAAAGTCCCAAGGCAATGGATTGTGTCTGGCTCACATATATCTGATGCTCCATTTTTCTGACACTAATGAAAATAAAGGGCCTCACTTTTATTGTTTCAAAGTCTGAAAAGCAGAAGGGATTTTCAGACTGCTTAATTTACATCCCTGAATTTTGCCACTGAACACACATTTTAATGCCCATTTGAACCCCCAGAGAACCCTGAGGCCGAGCTGGTTCTCCCGATGGCCTCTCCTAGCATCAGCCTGAGACCCGTGGGCAGTGCTGTCCAGGGGATAGCCAGCCAGCCAAGATAATGTGTTAAGAGACTCTCTCGATAGGCCGTTCCTTATTTATTAGATTCCAGATACACGGGACCAGGATGGGAAGACTCCTAGGGCATTTGGGAGAACACATACAGAGGTGGGAGTACGTACAGGGGGGTGATGCAATGAGGGACCGTCATTTTAAAAAATACATACATCTTAAGAAGCCATTCCAGCCACATTATCCTTATTAGAAAATAAAACAATCTCCACATAGTGCTTTTCTTTGGTGCTCTTCCGTGGGCACGGGCCTCTGTCCCCTCGCCACAATCCCCTCCGCCTTCTGTCTTCGAGGGGCTTGGGGGAGTCTGGAAGGAAGGGTGGCCCCTACCCAGGGGGCGGGTGCACGCTGGCTCCTCTAAGGCCCTGCCGTGGCCTCCCACCCAACATCCCGCTCTGGTCTTCCAACTCGGTTCTTAAATTGTGCCCTGGGGAGTCACTGAAGCTTCCTCTGTACCAAAACTGCAAGCCGTTATCAAGGTTCACATGTGCCAAAGGCAGTCTAGAATCTCGAGAAAGTGTGGGGACACGGGCACCAAACAAAACCCAGCCAATACCACCTTCTCCGTGGTTGGATTATTTTTTTTTTCATTTTATTTCTTGGTTCATTTCAATGACCTGTATCATGAGAGTACAACTGAGAAGGGCTATGTCCTCTTTACAGATTTTCCAGGAACAGTGGATTTGGGGGGAAAACTTCAGTTTTGTTCTGTTTGGGGGGATGGGGTGTCCTAAACTCTCCTCGCTTCACATCCTCCACTAAGTCACCCCCTCCCCACCTCCCCACTTCCCAGGGAGGTCCCAAAAGCTGGCTAGGCTCCCAACTAAGAAGTTGGCCTGTAAACTTCTTCTCTGAACGCCAACGGATCCATCAAGTACACATCAGGGCCTTCCCCACTGAACAGATTTATCATCGTTACTGGTACATTTCCTGTTGCTATAAGAGTTTTTTAATGTAAAAGCAGCAGCCACCTCATTGGCACCAAGCCATCAGGGCCATGGCCCCCTCTGCTATGAAGGTGCTCTAACACTGGCACACTGGCAGACGCATGAGCTCTGCCAAGGCAAAGCTGCCCTATATATGCAACACCCACCCCCCACAAACCACTTGTTGCACTGTTAATCAGAGGTGCTTTTTCTAGAAAAGATGGACAGGGAAGACCAGCTGTGAACTAGCCCCTGCAGCGGCTCACAGCTCAGGTCCTCACGCTTGAGCAGTGACTCTACACAGAACGGGGTGATGAGATGCGACCCTCTGCTCCCCGCCTCCTTGAGCACACAACACAGTGAGAGGCTACGGGAGTCATCCTCAGAGCAGACCCCCACCTCTCCAGGCCAGATGTCAAGGAATGGCCCCCAACAGCTAAGTAGGCCTGGATTTTACCCCTGGTCCCTTAGAGGAGCCTGTGTATTTATCCACCCAGATCAGAGACCGCACAGATGCTAGCAGCACCCTGGATCGTTCCAGTGCTGCCTGACAAGTGACTGTGGCCTTGAAGACCCCACGGGCAAAAAAGGGAGGGGGCCTACTTCGCTGGTCTGTGAAGTCTCTTGGAACCTCTGACATTTTCTCCATGAAGTTATCTGAGAGCAGCAGATGGGATTTAGCCAGCTCTCACGCCTGGGGTGACCTTAGTGCATCCTGGCAGAAAAAGTTCAGAAGGACCGTGTTTGGGTGTGGAAAGGTGGGACCAGCAGTAGCTGCTTCCCTCGGAAGGCTGTAAGGCTGTGGAGGAGGACGCCTGGCCTCCTGGTCCTGGGGCTGGGTGCGTGGGAACTGCCTGCCTCTCAAAGTGACGAGAGGTCGGGGTAGAATGTGTGTGGACTCCCCGGGAAAGTGTCCCTGGCAGGATTGCTCTGATCCCTGCTTTAGAAGGCATTGATTGGAAGGGTGTTTGAAACACCTTCAGCCACAAGAGGTCCTCTAAACTGCCCTCAGCCAACCCCATGAGCCCCAGATGGCGTGTTCAAGGTGCCCTCCCCCCAACCCAAGTGGGTTATAACGAACTTTCATAGCCACTCACTGAAATGGGTGACCCACTGTTCCCATTTGGCCAGGACTGGAGGGTTTCCTGGCAAATAGACTCTCAATGCCAAAATGGGTCCTGGGCAAACTGGGGTAGTTGGTACCTTATGCAGCAGCCTGATGGACTGGTAGGGGGTGGGGGTTGTTGTCCTGCCAGAGAGCTGGCATCTAAGTGCACCCAGGGAGCTATGCTATACCTCCTTAGTCCAAGGATGGCAGGTGCAAGCCCTCCTGTTGCACTGATTCACCCTGCCCTTTGGAAGGCAAGAGAGGGGGGCATCCTGGTGTCCACTGCCCCTGGAAGCCAGAAAAGATCAGGCAGGCTGGTGACCTCTGTGGAGCCCCTGTCTTCAGAGTTCCCTTGCCTGCTCATCTCAGCTTCTGGGCCTTTCTGTGCTCAGCAAAGCTTGGTCTGGGCCTCTCCCTATCCTCCCAGAGCTGCCAGCCTAGAATCAAGTGCCCGGGGTGCCCTCGGAAGGGCCAGGTCCCTGCACATCCCTCAGTTCCCCAGGCCCACCTGCTCTGGATTGCCCCCAGGGACCTGGAGAAGCCCGCAGAAGAGGGGGTGCTGGGGCGTGGTATCTTAGATCCTGCTCCGCTCTGAGCCAGCACCGTCCCCACCTGTGGGCCCTGAAGTCTTGGCTGGTGGAACCCACGGTGGGGATGAGCTCTGAGGTGGGGCAGGAAGTAGCAGCGGGGTTCCTGGGTGAGGGGAGAGAGAGGGGGCCCTGGGGCAGCGGTGACAGGCGGGTGGGGGGCGCACCAGGGGGCGGGGTGACCAGGAAAATCCATGAGCTCTGGCGGCTAGTCCCCTGATGGTGAGCTGGGCTGGCCTGGGAGCCTAGATGAAGGATGCAGAGAGGAAGCCATCTGGACTGTGGAAGGCGTGGGGCCTCCTGGGGGGCAGAACCTCAGAGTGGGCAGGGCCTCTGGAAGAAGGTACCTGCTTTCTGGGAGAGGAAAGCCTCCAGAAGGTATGCCCCCGCCTGAGTATGCCCGAGTCCTGGGCGCTAAACACTGCCCGCCCAGGCCGTGGGTGGAGGCGGAGGGGATGTCGGAGAAGTGGTTACGAAATGTATGTGCTTCCTCTTGGTGATCAGGTGGGGAGAAGGGGCCTTTCCTCCTTGGTGGTCTCCAGCCTCAGGGGGGAGTCCCCTCTGGCCCAGGCCTCGGCATTGCCCACGGCGGAGGAAAAAAAACCAAACACACCAAATGAAAAAAAAAGAGCCAGTTACAGATGAGCCCCGCACCGGCCTTCCCATCCCCGTACCCCCCGCCCCTCCAGCACCCGGGACTCTGCACACAGCCGGAGGCGAGGAGCCCCTTCCGCCCGGACGGCTCACGGCCATGATACAGGACTTGAATGTTGAGGCTGGTGGCTGTGGAGGTGTTCGCGTCGGTCCATCCGTCTGTCCTTGGGCGGGAGTCCGTCCGTGGGCCGGGCCATCAGACCTTGGCCTCCAGCATCTCCAGGAAGAGTTTGTGCATGGGCACCTTGCCTTGCAGTTTGATGCTGTAGAAGTGCTGCACCGCCTTGGCGGCCGTCTGCCGGAGCAGGGGCAGCGTCAGCAGCAACTTGCCCGTCCTCCGCGGCTCCTCATGGCGCTGGCTCAGCTCGTAGTCCTGCAGCGCCTCGTGCAGCAGGTCCTGCAGCTTCTGGACCGCCTCCAAATCCTCGATGTACATGGAATCTGCGGACACAGAGGGGTGGGCATCAGCGGTACGACTGCGGAGCGCAGCCCTGGGTGTAGGGGTCCTCATCACTGCTTTCAGAGCCTTCCAGACCCTCACGTTACAGAGAGACAAACCCAGGCTCAGAAAGGTTAAGCTGCCGGTCTGAAGTCTCGGAGGCCAGTGACGGAGCTGGGGTTCACACCCAAGGAGAGATCTGTGTCTATGGAGGACTTTTCTTAAAAAACCACCAGGAGGTGGCAGTGAAGGGTTTGAACACGAGCAGACCTGTCATTGCCCCAGAGGTGCTGGGGGGACTCTGGCGCCCAAGTGGTGGAATTGTGATCTTGCGCCCCTCACTTGCTAGCTCTGTGACTTTTAGCAAGTTGTTTCATTTCTCTGCACCTCATGTTACTCATTTGTGAAAGGCCATAATAGCCAGATCTACCTCGAGAGGCTAAATGAGTTAATACCCATCAAGGGCTTAAAATAGTACTTGTCACAAAATAAGTGCCCAACTATGGTACCATCATCACCATAACCATCAGCATCACCATCATCATACACCATCACAATCATCAGCTTATCACCACTGTCATATCACCACCACTATCATACCATCACCACTGCCACCACTATACCATCACCATCATCATAACCACCACCACCACCATAAATGACCACCACCATCATCATCTTATCACCACCATCAACTTATCACCATCATGATCATCAGTTTATCACCACTGTCATATCACCACCATCACCATAACCATCAGCACCACCATCACCTCCACCACCACCATCACCATCATCTCCATCATCACCATCACCATCTTCTCAGCATCATGATGTCAGCTTATCAGTCATACAATGTGATCAGTCATATCACCGCCATCATCATCATTATAGTCATCATCATGATTTTATTGTTACTGCTGCCACGAGGCACCAGCTCAAGTCTTCAGTGCACTCACTAACCTTACAGAATAGTTGTTACAGTTATGCGTATACAGATAAATGGGCTGAGTTCTGCGTCTGGGTGCCCTGAGGTGGGGCATATGGGGGAACTGAGATAGCATGGCTGGGCAGGTAGGGCACAAAGAGGGGAGATGCTATTGGGAGTTCTAGAAAATCCTGGGGAGGGCTTTGGACTCAGGCCATGAATTCCAAATGAAATTTACCTAAATCGCAGAGGGGCAAGGAGGTGCCGGCAGATAGCTGGGTTACAGGTGGGTCTGAGTCAAAGCAAAGTGGAGCCCACTTCCCAGCCTTGGGAAAAATAACCCGCCTTCTTCTGACAGTCCTAAAAGATATTGAGCCTCTACCCTGAACTGCAGCAGCCAAAGCCTGTCCAAGGTGGGAGGGTAAGGGTGCATGTGGGTCAAGTGAACTAGAAGCTCGGGGTGGGTCACCAAGGAAGGCTGAGCAAGTTTCCTGAATTCCTCAAAGGAGCAGGGCAATCCTTTGCATGCTGTGTTTGCTAATTTGTTTTTCTTTTTATGCTGTTTGTTTAGCTACCAGACTGCTGAGGGCAGCTGTACCAACTGGCCGACTCCAGTGATGCCCTCTGACCTTGGGGCCCCTGCACTCAGCCCATGCCTCCATGGGTCCTGCCTCTTTCTCTTGGGAGAACAGCAGTCGAGTGCAGTGGATGAGACTCTGGAGACTTAGATGCTGCGTGACTTTGGCCAAGTTACTTAGGCTCTCTGAGATTGTTTCCTTGTCTGTAAAGTGGAACAAATGAGGGCGCACGCCTCATAGGTGAGGGCTAAATGAGCTGGCACGTCATCAGGCACTTCATGAGCACCTAATAAACGTCGTTATTATCATTACTTTGAGAACTCAGAAAGCAGGAGATGCCCTTGCAGGGCTGGTCCTATATCTGAGATTCCCCCACAGTGTTTTGCTCCTTGTTGCTAAGGCAGTGAGGACTCTTCCTTTTCACAGTTGGGGAGGAAGCCTGGCTCCATTCCTACACTCTTGGCTGATTTCAGAGCATGTTTCCTGTAAGGCTGCGACCAGTCCATCCAGACCCCATGCCTCCTGCCAGCTTCCTCTTCCCATCACCCTGCCCTCCCCAAGGAGGCCAAAATTGGCAGCTGCCTTCGACCGAAAATGAAATAAAATAACATTGCAAGATTAATTTCTTTGCAATCTATCAGCGAGTCTGTATCAATGGCATTGATAAACTGTTAATTACAAAATCAATGGCTATGAATTTTTTTCTGCTGTCAAGGAGCCTTGGAGAGGCCAGGGAGGGGCTGAAAGACAGCCAGCAAGCTCCTGAGGGGCCATGTTTTGGGGCAACAGCCTCTGAGATGCTCCAGCCCACTTAACCACAGCAAGGCACCCACGGTGGGTTGCCTCCAGGACCACTCCAATGATCTCCTAGCCCATCTCTCCTCCAGCTAACATACTATCTGCCTGGATGACTTTCCCCTCGCTGCTGGGGACAGGCCATGTCCCCGGAGTCTTTCAAGGCTCCCTATAGCAACCCCATTCCACCCTACTCCCTTCACAGTCCTGGAGCTTCCAGTCTAACACCAACAGCTTTTCTAGCCTAATCTCTCAACAGGCCTGTTCTTTCTCTGTTTCCTGCCTGCACCTGATCGCTCCATGACTCAGCCAAGGTCGTGGGCATCACAAACTCCTCTTTTCCCACTTAGAGCTCTTGGATCTGCAGAGAGCTACAGGATGGCCTGGTAAACACCACGGGGCCAAGAAGTCCAGGTTCCTGGCACTCTGTCGCTCACGACAAAGCATGTACTCAGGCAGAGCTTGATGCTAGCCGAAGTTCCTGATGGGCTCTATTAGTCCTTGCTCTTCAGTCATGTCTGACTGTGTGACCCCATGGACTGGAACCCAGCAGGCTCTCTTGTCCATGAGATTGTCCAGGCAAGAATACTGGAGTGGGTTGCCATGCCCTTCTTTCTCCCGGGTATCTTCCTGACTCAGGGATCGAACCCGGGTCTCCTGTATCTCCGGCATTGCAGGCAGATTCTTTACCACTGAGCCACCAGGGAAGCCTGTCAGTCCTTAGGAGTTTCGTATTTGTGTGTGTGTGTGTGTGTGTGTGTGTGCGCGCGCGTGTGCATGCATGGACTTGGATATGCATGTGTGCATGTCTGTCTGTATGTATTGAGATCAAGACAAGAGCAGCTGGCAGAGCTGAATAGTCCTCGGAGAGCCCTTGCAGTTTGTCCGTGAGGGGGTGAGGTGACCGCTGAGCGGCCTCCTACCTCTTCACACTCCTCTCCTGGTCCGGGCAAGCGTGAGCTCCAGGTCTCTCTCATGAGAAGCGGTCAGGAGACTCCAACAACAAGGACGTGCCCTTGGGGGTCTGGCGAGCCTTGCTGCGTCTCCCTGTGCTCCCCAGTGTCCTCTGCTCTTACTGGTTTCCTCTCCTCCTCTGCCCACCCAAACCCCCAGCCCCTCTGTGACCGCTGACTG
The DNA here is from genome assembly GCA_024291935.2 of Okapia johnstoni. Taxonomy (NCBI): domain Eukaryota; kingdom Metazoa; phylum Chordata; class Mammalia; order Artiodactyla; family Giraffidae; genus Okapia; species Okapia johnstoni. Next base: position 13,879,837 of record CM044307.1, read on the forward strand.
GAATGCCTCCCTTTGAATAGGAGAGCGTGCAGGATCGTGACGGTGTGAAACTCGGCTGTATGATATGTGATGACCGAGATCTGTCTCCTGCATTTGTCAAAACGGATAGAACCGGACAACACAAAGAGTGCGCTCTGCTGGCAACTCTGGACTTTTGTTAATAATAATGTATCTACATTGGCTCATTAATTGTAACAAATTACCACACTAAGCTGAGATGTTAATAATAGGGGAAACGGTGCACAGGGACTGGAGGACGTGAGTGGGCTGGTGTGTGGAACTCTATGGAACTCTACCTGATCAGTTACTCTGTCAACCTGAAACTGTATGAAAAAACCCCAATAGCGTTAGAATTCTCTAACAAAGCTGCTAAGCTAAGTGGCTTCAGTGGCTTCAGTCGTGTCCGACTCTGAGCGACCCCATAGACGGCAGCCCACCAGGGTCTCCCGTCCCTGGGATTCTCCAGGCAAGAACACTGGAGTGGGTTGCCATTTCCTTCTCCAATGCATGGAAGTGAAAAGTGAAAGTGAAGTCGCTCAGTCATGTCCGACTCTTTGCGACCCCATGAACTGCAGCCTACCAGGCTCTTTTGTCCATGGGATTTTTCAGGTAAGAGTACTGGAGTGGGGTGCCATTGCCTTCTCCACTCTAACAAAGACTACATTGCAATTTTGGAATCCTAAGGTGTGGGTAAATGATCTCTATAGAGGTATGTAAAATGCTTAATTCTTATTTTGCATTAGTTTTTTTTTTTTTTTTTTAATAAAAGGGATTTGAACTAAAAAAGAAAAAAAGAAAAAGCTTCCCTCTGCCTATTAGGTTGGGTTTCCTAGAAGCAGAGCCCAACACAGAGGTTCAGGTGCATGGGATTTGTGGAGAGTGTGCTTTCGGGAGAAAGAAAGGTGGAAGGTAGGATAGAACAAGGTTAGGAGCAAGCAAGGGAGGGAGGCAGCCTGGCTTGGTTCTGATCCCACTCCAGGAGTCCAGCCTTTTGTTCTCCTGTGTGTGTCTGTCATTGGCTGAGGGGGTGTGTGTGTGTGTGTGTGTGTGTGTGTGTGTGTGGTTGGGAGGGGGGGTAGTTGATGGAATCCTCCAAGCAAGGCAGGTAAGGGTAGGTGTCTGGTGAAGGGAGAAGCTATGAGCTATTAGCAAAATTCAGCAGCTGGGGCATGGATGTGTTAAGCTAGTAAGCGGGGGTCTGAGTGGGGCACCAACAGCAACCCCCGCATTCTCCATGAAGCCATTTGTTAGGGCTGTTCTGGTTTTCCAGGAACTGCTGTTACTCAGGACATGGAACTTCCAGTGAAAGTGTGACAGCATCAAGCAAACCAGCTGGTTATCCTGTCTGTACATCTGGAAACAGCTCTCCTTCTTCCACACACTGATAACACTTGTTTCCTCGACTACTACTAATAATGATAATAATTATTATTTATTGAACATTTCCTCTAGGCAAGGCACAGAGCTAAGTGCTTATCTTCAGTCAATCATTTAAAAAACAAAAGTGCTCAGAGGAGGGACATAGATGTTCCCACTTTACACACAGGACAGAACTAAGGAAGGTTGCCACATTGCTACTAAGTATCAAAGCTAGAATTTGAACGTGTGTCCCATTTGAACTTGACTAAGACTTGAGCAATTGACTACTGCATGCGCCCAGCAGCAGAATTAAGTGTCTGTGTGCCTGACACTCTTTCTTTAGGACAGGGAGCCTGCCTTTCTTCTTCTGCAATCCCCATCCCAACCCCCTGCACCTGGCCTGGTACCTGCAGAGGGTGGACACCTTCTAAGTGTGGACACAGGTTACATTTAAGCTCCCAGATAGTCTAGTCAGAAGTTGGTAGGTAGAGGCTAAAACAATTGGAGTGAAGCCTCCTTTTTAATGCTAGGAAGGTTTTCTCTCTTGGGCCTGAGCAATTTGAGTAGGAGATTTAAGGAGTCTGTATAAGCTTGGAGTTGATTTTGGAATCTGAGGACCTGGGCTTAGGTCCTAGGTTCAGCACTCATTGACTGTGTGACCTTGCACAATGTGCTTCAGCTTTCCAAGCCCTGGTTTCTCCATTTATAAACTGAGGTTAAAATGATAAGAGCATTGCTCATAGGGTTGAATTGTAAGACAAAATCGGTTCATGGCTAATTGATTTAATAGGCTGAGTACATATGTGCCAGGCATGTTGTAAGCATAATTTTACAGAAATAAATCCCTTTCATAGTCTTTTGGCGTGGAATCTTCTGTACTGTTTGTTATCCCCATTTTACTGATGAAGAAACTGAGGCACAGAGTGAAGTGAGGCACAGACTTGCCCAAGTGACAGAAGCAGGATTTGACTCTTAGCAACCAGGCTCTGGAATCTGTGCCCTTAACCCTCATGCTGATCTGCATGGCAAGGGCCCAGCAGAGGGCTTAGGAAATACTCAACCAATGCCAGCCATTGTCACCATCTTTGCAACTCCAAGCCACCCCGTGCACAACCTTTGGTGGCAAGCAGCTCTAGTATCATCATGCCACTCCTGCTCCTTAGAGCCACCCTAATCGCTGGCCCCAGAGCTGTGCATGCTCCCCCAGCCTCAAGACCCCTGGGAGCTCCCCCTGCAGGCCCCACCCCTGCCTGTACCTGAGTTGGCCAGGGCCAGGGCTTTGAGCGTCACAAACTCCTCCTTCTCCACCTTGAGCTTCTTGTACCTGCGCACCAGCTGCAGGATGGCCCGGTAGAGCTCCAGGAGCCCCGCGAGGCGAGAGTGCTCCTCATCCATGATGTAGTCCTCCGCGTACACCAGCTTGTCGTCGTAGGGCAGCGAGCGGTACACGATGCCCAGGATAAGGATCTCCATCCAGGCGCTCTGCAGCAGGCTCATCTGGTCCCCCAGTGAGAGGTTGGAGAAGCCTGCCGGGAGAGGGGGCCAGCAGGGCGGCCGCAGTCAGGTGGGTGGGCCGGGGAGCGGGGGGCAGAGGGGAGGGGAACCTCTGGGTCCTGCCCCTCCCTTCCACCTGCTGGACTCAGTCCTTCCTCGGTGAATGAGTCAGACGTGGAATTCATGGAAAAGACTTACATAAGGAGAGCTCAGTCAACATTGACAGTTATTATCATCCTTATCCTTGTTAGTTCTACAGTATTTTTCAAACGTGCGAGGAGGCTTTTTGATTAACCAAAGGCATTTGTAATTTAAGGAGCTCCTGAATACATAGTAGAATCAGGAGGTGGCAGGATAGGGTCCCCTCCACTCTGAGAAGCTTCCAGATCCCCCTCTCTGCTCAAAGCAGGGGAGGTGTGGGGGTTTTAGGGAGACACCTGATCCTTAAGGTGGAGTCTCAGCTGTACAAAAACAAGGGGTCCAACCAGGAAGGAAGGTCCCAGCCAGTGACCCCCCCTAGTGACCACAGCTGGGGCTGCTAATTGCTCAAGAGCCCTCGGAGTCAGGGGGCACTTTATCATGGGCAGCCTGTCCTCCCAGAAGTCAGAGCCCTGCTGGCCTGGCCATCACTCTTCACCTAATGATGTCCTAAGCAGTCCTGTATCCTGTGAGCTTGGATCATGGCCGTTTCCCCTTTGGAAAAGAGCCTGATGCTGGGAAAGACTGAGGGCAGGAGGAGAAGGGGGCGACAGAGGATAAGATGGTTGGATGGCATCACCAAACATGAGTTTGAGCAAAGTCTGGGAGATGGTGAAGGACAGGGAAGCCTGGCATGCTGCAGTCCATGGGGTTGCAAAAAGTCAGGTATGATTTAGCAATTAGACAATAGTGAGCATGGAGGTTGCATCCAGAGTGGAAGAAGGTTGGGGGTGGGGATGGCTCCAGAATTATGACACCGTCTTGTTCCGTGTGCTCTGGAGATTGCCTGGGCTTGAATCCCAATTCCTCATTTACTACCTGTAGGCTGACCTTGGAGGAGCTGTGCTGCTTCCCCAAACCTCAGCTTCCTCATCTGTGAAATGGGTATAACACTAGTGCCTGCTTCAGAGAGCCGCTGTGAGGCCTAAATGAGACAACGATTATGCAACATACATTTACTGAGCTCTTGCTATTATTAGTGATGAGATGAAAAGTCTTCATCTGTGAAATGAGAATGATACACTGGAACTGCGTTACGTGTGCACTTAACTTAGGTGAAGTCAATTAACTTCTTAAGAGAAAGAAAAACTAAAGGAAGAAAGAAGGACAAGAAGGGAGCAGGGAGGGAGGAAGAAAGCTGATTTTCAAATATCTTGATCACTAAACACAAGGCAGTAACTTCCACCAGAAACTCAGGGGGTGGATTCCAACACCAACTGCGCTAGACACACCAAAAAGGAAAGGTACCCACAGAATCATTGCACCCCACGTCTGTCATGGACAACTGAGATTAAGAGATCTCCCCAGGGGTAACTCTGCTTATATAGGACTCTTGACCTAGAACCTAAGCCCACTTAGATGCAGGGTTCTGATTTGGGGTGAGAGGAGAACAAAGAGAGATGGCATGTAGGAAACACTTAGCACCTCGCCCCTGTACCCGCATCTTCCTCTGCCCCACCCCAGCCACACACACAGTCAGTGCTCAGCAAACCTGAACCAGTAAGGTGGCGATGGCTGTAGCTGTTACTATCATGACTCTTCTCCCCCACAGACTGGAGGCCATGGGGGTCCCAAGCTTTCAGACTGGCCCACTGCCCTGGGTTTCCATGGAGTCTACCCCACCCTCATCTGCTGTCCTGTGCCTCTGAGAGCCACTGGCCCTCCCTATTTTCCAACCAGTGCAACCAGTGTTCAACTTTAGGGGGTTCCCAGGGGATGAAGCCCCCTTCACTAGCAGGCCCCCCTTTCCCAGTGAACACCCTTCTTAGTCTGATCATTGCGGTTCACAGGCTGATCTGTCCCCCAGGGGCCTGGGATCAGCACCCAGCTGCTGGTACCCCCAGGTGACCGCCCACAGAGCTGGAGCGATTACACTGCGGCCACGGGGCCAGCGTGGATGGCTGCGCCTTCTCGGGGGACAGGCTGTGCCACAGAGGGGTCAGGGGCGTGTGTTGTCGTCTAGATCCCAGCGTGGGAGGAGAGGACGTGCAGCTGCCTGTAGTGGTGGGGAGAGCCGGGAGGTAATGAAAGATAGATAGAAATGGACATCCAATTTCCCTTATCGAGCCTCTGAGCGGGAGAGGCCTGGGGTGACATTAATTAACAGATACCAATCAGCCAGCACGTGTGTGTGTGTGTGTGTGTGTGTGTGTGTGTGTGTGTGTGTGTGTGTGTGTGTGTGTGTGTGTGTGTGTGTGTGTATGCACGGACGTGTGGACTGCACTGGGGGTGCGGGTCTCAAGGCAGACAGACTGGGAGGGAAGCTGTAGGAGGTGGACGGGGCGAAATTAATAGACAATTGAATTGGAAGGTGGCAGAGAAGGAGGGCGAGCTGGGCTTCTGGAAACGGAGAAACAGACTCGTGCAAGGTTCATCACCAGGAGACCATGAGCGGAACGCCCTGCCCCTCTGTTCACCCCACAAATACTTACTGAGCACCTACTAAGTGCCAGGCCCTGTGCTGGGCACTGGGGACAGAATGGCCAGCTTGAACCAGGGCCAGTCCCTGCCTTCATGAGCTCGGTCAAGAGGGAAAGACACACCCCAATGTGTGTCTTGTGAGGTCAGAAGAGCTACCCCGAGATGAAGGGCTGAGGACACGCAAAGAGAGAGTTTGGACCAAACAAGAGAGAGTCCGGGTGGCTTTACAGAAGAGGAGCCTTTGGGGCCGAGCTCTGAAAGGCGAGTGGGGTGTGTCTGCGTGGACAGCTGTCACCTCTGGGCTCCTGGGAGCATGGTCACCCCCACTGCCAAGCACCTGGCCTGGGGCAGAGGGGCTCCACAAACATTCCAGCACAGAGGAGGGAAAGGTCAGACGCCACTGGGCCTCGACTCCCGGGTGATGAGAAAACAGGCCAAAAGAACAGGGTCGGACCCTCTTAGTCCTCTAGGCAGGATTCCAGGTTGAGCTGCCTTTGCTGATCCTGTGTGAGTCAGAGACAGGCCTGCAGGGCAGGGGATGTGGTGGAGGTGTGATGAGGGGGATGAGTGCCTTCCGGACATAGGATCACCACCTAAGGGTGCCTTGGGGCCTGTGCACACACCCTCGGCAAGGTTGGTTTGAGGAGTGACTCAGTCCCTGACTCTCTTCCTCCCTGAGCTTCTTCAGAAGGAACTGGAAATAGTGTTGAAAATCCAGCTGCAAGCTCCAAAGTGCTGCCCGGTGGATAGAGGCAGCTTCATGTTGCAGGGGTGCAGGGAGGGGGGAGATAGATTGGATATTTTGTAATATTTGAAGCAGTCCGAATGTTTTCTAATGTTTGACAAAGGAAACACTAGAAGAAAAAAAGAGAAGTAAAAATGACCTCTAGGAGAAAGGAGGGGGAGGGGGTGGGGACGGACCTAAGAGTTAGTTCTCCATACACATTTTGCCTAGTTTGATTTGCGTGTTGAATAAGTAAGATTAAATTAACCGTAACATGAAAGGCATGCTCCTATCCACCTAGCCATCTCACTATTAGGAATTTCTCCTAGAAAGAGAATGTATAAACACACAAAGATACACGCGGAAGGAGTGTTTGCTAGATCCATTTGTAATGCCTCCCAAAGCAGGCAACAAGCTACAAGTAACCAACGTCCTTAAATAGAAATGTACTAAATGTAATTATTAGCTAGGTGAATGGTACATTAGAAGCCACTAGAGAGAATCATTTGTGCAAATGTGGAAAGATGCCCATTGTCCAAGAAGGATGCAACTATTAAGGGCGCAGATGCCTGAATCAGCCGGTCTGTTGGAATCCTAGCTCTGCTGAGCCCCTGGCTGTGACCCGGGGCACATTCTTCTGTGCCTAAAGTGGGAATAATAATAATACTTACCCCATGGGTTTGTTTGGGTTAGCACAGATCACTTAGAACACGTCTTAGCACACAGTAATTGCTACTAGTTTGTATAACTAAATGAACACAGCAGAGTGTAAAGCAGTGTTACAGGATGAGTCATGGTGGGGAGGGGACACACACACAGTGGCTCTACACAGATAATGGTGCTTAAGAAAGATGGGTATTTGGAATACATCACTTCCACCCCTCTGCCACCCCTTTACTGGAAGCAGTATTCTTTTATTAAACCCAAACAAAGGAGCTGAAGCACTCCTCCCTGCCCTTCAGCAATGCACCCTTCACTTCTGCATTTCTGTGCTGGGCTGGGTCTGCCTCTCCATGAGGTGACCAGCAATACTGAGGCAGAGGGGGCTGCTAGGGGAGGCTGCGTGTGGCCCCGGGCCCTGGGAGCTGCCCACTCCCCCTCTCTTCCCATCTCTCCCACCTTGAGCTCTGCTGCCCCCCGGAAAGTTGCTTTAACGGCACCAACTGATCTAATAACATTCAGGCTCTTCCCAAGACCCCATCCCCCAGTGATTTGACAGCATGAGCTCCTAGAATTAAAAAAAAAAGAGCACATAATTTGTGGCAAGTGGAGTTCATAATCTGTTAATTTATTATCGTTTCTGTCGACCTGGAGGGCCATTAGCAGAGGTAATAAAGGGAGATATAATTATAGGATCTGAGGCCACTCCAGACACAGCTGCTGTCACTCGGCAGCCCATATTTCATCGGCCGCTGGCGTTCTCTCCCCAGGGTGAGCCAGACGGTGGCTACCTGGGCGCAGGGCCGCCCAGGGACCCTCTGTGAGGAGGCCTCTGGGGGAGCGGGGTCCCCTGCAGAAGCCAAGCACATGTCAACCTGGGCTGGGCAGGCTGGCTGGGGGGAGGCTGTCTGACTGGGGCACCCTTGGGGCTGCCTGAGCTGGGAGGATAATAGTTAATAACATCTGGGGGCAGCAATCCATCAAGTGATACCCACTGCCTGTGCTGCCTCTTACTCTCATCTCTCCCTCCTGGGGAACCAGAGGTGGACACTCTAAAGACTCGGGTTTCTCCTCTGGGCAATCTAATACTTGGAAAATTCAACCCAAGGGGAAAGCCTGTGTTAGGGATGGGCAACTTCAGACTGACTCAAACAAAAGAAGAGCTGCTATCCTGAAGGAATCCCAATCACCCCCAACTACTCCATGGAACGCACCCTTGCAGAAGAGTGTGTTCAGAACCATCACTTCATGGCAAATAGATGGAGAAACAATGGAAACAGTAGCTCCAAAGTCACTGTAGATGGTGACTGAAGGCCATGAAATTAAAAGACGCTTGCTCCTTGGAAAAATGCTATGACAAACCTAGATAGTGTATTAAAAAGCAGAGACATACTTTGCTGACAAAAATCCGTCTAGTTAAAGCTGTGATTTTTCCAGGAGTCATGTATGGATGTGAGAGTTGGACTATAAAGAAAGCTGAGTGCCGAAGAATTGGTGCTTCTGAACTTTGGTGTTGGAGAAGACTCTTGAGAGTCCCTTGGACAGCAAGGAGATCCAACCAGTCCATCCTAAAGGAAATCAGTCTGGAAGGACTGATGCTGAAGCTGAAACTCCAATACTTTGGCCACCTGACGGGAAGAACTGACTCATTGGAAAAGACCCCGATGCTGGAAAGATTGAAGGCAGGAGGAGAAGGGGATGACAGAGGATGAGATAGTTGGATGGCATCATTGACTCAATGGACATAAGTTTGAGCAAGCTCCGGGAGATGGTAAAAGACAGGGAAGCCTGGCGTGCTGCAGTCCATGGGGTTGCCAAGTGTTGGACACTGAACTGAACTGAAACTGAAAACTACGGAGGAAATGCAGGGGGGTGCCAATGAGTTTATGCTCAGATGACCCTTCCTTCTGGCTAAGCTGGTGGCTCAGTGCCACATGAGTATGTCTGCTTCCATGCGTGGCACCTAATGCCCTTCTGGACTTTTCCTCCATGGTCACTGCCCATCAATCCTGAAGGCCCAGCTCAACTCATGAGCTGAAGCCCATGGCATCCCTCCTGCCTCTGTTCCATCCTGTGGTTTTTCCTGCTGCATTTGATAACTAAGCCTCTTCTTATGAGTGAGATACAGGAGGTGGGAGATGGGTGGGTAGAGAGGAAACACGATTGGTCTTGTTGAAACAAGGTAATGAAGGTTCATCATACTATTTGGTCTACCCTTGAAATTTTCCATGAAAAAAATCTTTTTAAAATTATCTATATTATTCCCAGAGAAGACCGTTAGGGCAGAAATGAATCGAATTCTTTGGATCAGCCACAACTCCAAGCAAGAAAACTTGTGCATGCATGCTAAATTGCTTTAGTCGTGTCCGACTTTGTGCAACCATCTGGACTGTAGCCCACCAGGCTCCTCTGTCCATAGGGATTCTCCAGGCAAGAATAGTGGAGTGGGTTGCCATGCTCTCCCTTCAGGGGATCTTCCTGACCCAGGAATCAAACCCGAGTCTCCCGCATTGGCATGTGGGTTCTTTACCACTAGCGCCATCTGGGAAGCCCTCAAGAGAGCTTACATACAGTTCATACGCAATGTGTGTGCATGCTATTTTGCTTCAATAAATGCATGCAAAAGCAGATATGAAGCACCCTTTGTGTGCCAGGCTCTGGACCAGACGACACTGAGGCATGAGATATGGTCTCCTGTGCTTAATTCAGGGCAGCGGCTTGGGTTCCTCTCCAGAGCACTACACTGAGCTGAATTAAGAAGCCAGTCCTTCTGTCTGTCCAGGAACCAAGATGGACAGTTGATGACTCAAGCCCCAGGATGGGGCCCTGATTTGTATAATCCTGCTCTCTTTCTCATTCTCTCTTTCTAAGGGCCAGTGAGCAGGTCTTCAGATAAGTTCTCCATATAATCTGAGATGGGATTAAGTCAATTAGTTTAAACTGTATCAGGCACTTGATTATGTCATCACCCTTAACATGAAGTTTACATGAGGTGGCAGGAGACCTTATTAATTAATTTTACCTTAAACACTAGAAGGTCAGGCCCAAATAATTCAGCATGCAAATATATGCAAAATAGGCAAATTAGCATTTGAGATAGACAAATGAGCCCCTATGTTTATTTTATTTTTTAATCAAAAAGAATTCAGCTTTGGACAAGGAGAAATGATGGTGTGAAAGGAGGCTTTTAATACTATTAGAAACGACAACAACCATGGTCACAGTCTCCACCATCTATCAAGCGTCTACTATGTGTCGAGGCTGGGCTAAATGTGCCATAGCTTCCCAGCAACCTAAAGGAGTGGGGGGCTAGGGGGCTGTTATTCACAGGTGGGGACTCTGAAGCACAGAAAAATGAAGCATCTCACACTGGGGCACCAAGTATCTCTCTCTAAGCCAGTTAGGACAGAGCTAGGAGGAAGGCCCAGGTCTGCCTGAATCCTCAGCAACCATTCTGCTCGGCTCACTGCCCTCTTGGCTGGGCACAGGCAAGAGATGGAGCTGTGGGGTGGGAAGGAAAAATGGGTGCAGGGGACGCAGTGACTCCTGGTTCTTCTCCACCCCCTGGGAGGCACTGTGGGCATGAGGTGGTCAAAAAAGGAGGCAGTGACCTGCGAGTCCACCAGGAGCCACTCCTGAGCCATTGCTGCAATGCAGTTATCTGCTCAGCCTGGAAGAGGAGCATGTGATGGGAAGCGGGGTGTGCAGGGCGGGGCGTGTCCCATTTGGCCCTGGGTTAGTGGAGCAATCTAGGCTGAGGTGTCTTAAGCAGTGGCCTGACCCCACACTGTTGCTGAATCAGCACAGGGCAGATTAAAAAACTACTGAGTGTGTAATCCCAAGAGGCTGAGCTCCTTAGTAAGGGCACTCCAGCCCAGATCCCCAGGGAGCCCAGCCCTGAGTCAGGGAGTCCCTGCCGAAGGAATTCTAGGCTTCCTGCCAACGGTGATACCAGCACCATCTCTGAGCCATTATCCACAGGAAGGCTCACTCCTATAAGTGGTGCACATAGCATCTTACATAAGGACTTTCTGACCTGCCCCAATCAACTGTGGCCCTTGGCCTCTGAGGTTTAGGACACCTTTGCTACAGAACCACGAATGCTGTATTCATCTTTCAGAGCCAGTGGCAGACACAAAAGGGATCTACAGACAGGAAGATAAACTGTCCCATGTCACACAGCTAGGAAGAATCCGAGTCCACCATAGGTCACTGTCAGAGGGGAACAGGCTGTCTCCCCGACACTATGAGCCAAGCTGTTAGAACTGTAAAGGAGCAAACTGCACAGACTTTAGAAAGACCCTCAGCAAAGGTGTGATGTAGAAGGTGTGAGTATCTATGTCTACATAAACACATGATAAAAGTCAGCTCGCTCCCTTTATCCAGATTGAAAAAGGCTGACGGAGGGGTCTGGAGCAACAGGCAATGAAGAGAAGTCTGGATCACCCAAAACCTGCTCATTACATATACTTCTCATGCCAGAAATGATCTTAAAATCATAGGATCCAAATTAAGAGACTGGCCTCCCTTAAGATCAGGAAAAAGGCAATAGAGAGCATATGGCTGATGTCAAGGATGTTATCAAAAGCATCCCACACACACTCGCATTTCAAAGTGCATGAAGGAGGTAGTTCTGGTATTCCCTGTGTGCAGAGAGGTCAGATGACTCGCCCTGGGTCACACAGCTAGCAAGTTGCAGACCTAGAACTCGAACCCAAATCTGGTTCCCAAGCCCATGTTCTTAACCACTCCACTTCACTAATAGGAAACAAGAAAGTCAATGCCTCTTCTGTTATTTCCCAGTATACGACCAATAAGGTTTAGGAAAAAACCCTGTTCTTTGGCCTTTAAGGATCCAAAGAACTTGCTTTGATTGCTACCTAATGTAGAAGGAATAAGAGCCCCACTAGAATGCTAATCAGTTCAGCAGCATCACTGGACCTTCCAAATGCCTGCTCACCTCCAATCCCACAAATAGAGAAAGGATCCCAGAGAAGAATAGGCTTGCCAAGATCCCACATGTCTCCTGGGTTCTGGGCTCCCACACATCAGAACCGGAGCCATGGGGAGAAGAGCTGCTAGTCTCTGCCTACACTCTCCCCCAGTCCTGTGGGACTCACCTGGGATGTGCTTGGCCCAGCCAATGATGACCACGAGCTCCCTGTCTGCCAGGTCACAGAGAGTGGTCAGAGCCTTGATATCGCCCTCTGGCATGCCGGGGGGAGGCATGGCGTAGAGTTTGTCTGGCTCAGCCACCAGCAGGTAGGAGACAATTTTAGTCACTGCAAAGACCAAAGGGAGAGTGTAAATGCCTGGGAAAAGAGAAAAGAGGCCAAGGTGGAGCCTGAGATGGCTCTGGAAGAAAAGTTGGGTCCCAGGGAGCCCTAGGAAGGTCAAACATGTCTAAATCCCACTCCCTCCCTTCCATCCTGCCTCCCTCCTTCCCTTTCTTCCTTTTCCTTATTTTTTTTTATTTTACTGACATATAGTTGATTCACAATGCTGTGTTAATTTTTGCTGTATAGCAAAGTGACACAGTGTTATATACACACACACACACATACATATATACACACACATATACATACATAGATACACACACATTCTTTTTTATATTTTTTTCCATTATGGTTTATCCCAGGACATTGGCTATAGTTCCTTGTGCTTACAGTAAGACCTTGTCATCCATCCCCATTTGATGTGTAATAGTTTGCATCCCTACCAACCCCAAACTCCCAGTCCATCCTTCTCCCATATCCCCTCCCTTTCTGACTCCACAAAGTTGCTGGCAGTGATGATTTGGGCTGCTGGGAAATATCCCAACAAGGGAAGATGCCTGGTGAATTCTCTTGAGAGGACCCTGATTCAAGTGCGAGGTGAGGGAACATGCTCTGGAGACTGGAATCATGCTGCATTTAGAATCCTATTCTGTACATCCTGGTGACTCAGATGGTAAAGAATCTGCCTGCAATGCAGGAGACCCGGGTGCCATCCCTGGGTTGGGAAGATCCCCTGGAGAAGAGAATAGCAACCCACTCCATTATTCTTGCCTGGAGAATTCCACGGACAGAGGAACCTGGAGGGTTAGACTGAGAGACTAACACTTTCACTTTCTGTAAATCCCATAGGAAAGATCTTCTGAATGAAGCCTGAAGTACTTGATATCAAGGCCAGACCCTGGTATCCCTCCTCGGTGGTCCTCAGTGCCCCCATAACCCAGTGGTGCAAAGGCGGCATTTCCCCAAGGGACACCAGATGTTCCAGCAACAGAGGCTGGCAAAAGGGGCACGGATTGCCCTGCACTCACATGGCTTTTTAGCAGGAGGAGAAATCTGTAAGCTCAGGTACGGGCTGCTCTCTGAGTCCAGCCGTCGCTTGTATTTCTGGCGGCCTCCACGCACTCGGTCGAGGCGCACACCTGTTGGAAAGGAAAAAGAGAAGGTCTCAGAGTTGTTCAACATCACCAGCGGTGTCAGCGCTGACTTCAGAATACCAGCAATGGCTAAATCTTTCAGGGCTACACCCCGATGGCTGTTTGTACCTGCGCCATGGCCAGCCTCAGACCAGGTGTTGGACAATCCTAAGATAATCATCTTCACAGTAATGACCCATCCTGGTTTCCCCTAGGCCTGGCCTGCCTTTCTGGAGTCAGCATCCTCCTGAAATCTCTCCCAAGCAAACTTCAGCTCTTGAGTCTTTCTGTTTCCAGAAGGCAAAGCACAGCAAAAGCACTTCTCCGAGTGTTGGGGAAAGACAACGCGTCATTTCAGATCTGCTATGAATCCAAGCAGGACTGAGTTAGCTTGCCGAGAGAGGAAAGAAATCCCTGCCATGGGTGACATCTCCAAAGAGCTAAAACAATGACTTTCAAACTTTTCACACAAGAGGCATCTAAATGGTGGGCACTTATCACAAGTGTCAATTTCTGGATCCCACCCTCAAAAATTCTAGGGTTCAGTTCTAAAGTCTGTCTTCTACATAAATGCAGACATAAATGTCTTCTACACAAATCCCACCAGCTGGGAATCAGGTAGTTCTTGTCACACCTGGAACATCAGTGCCTAGAAGGATGTCAACAGCAAGTGCAAAAGCAGGTGTGGCCACACCACACTGACACGCATTTCCAGTGGAGTAAGGCCCGATCCTAGGGAGACCCTTTATTGTCACTGAGTCCGTACCACCTTCAGGAAACCCGCCCTACTCCTAGCTCCTGCGTTCTGGACACACGTATTGTTACCACTTAACACCCCCACCAGCAGGCAGGACGGACAGGACCTCCTGTGAGTTCCTCACCCAAGGGCACACACACCTACGTGCAGCCACCAACTTGTATGGCCTGCCCTAAAAAGATGGCTGGAGCCCATCGACTTAGCTCCAAGTGAGGACACCATAAGCAAAGCGGCTCTCCTTGCCTTACCATGAGATGGACCTTGACTGAAACATGCAAGAAGTCAAAGACAGAGTCAGAGTCCCTAGAAGAGCAAGCTCGGTGGCTTCACCTCCTCGTCCTTTCGCCAAAGGTCAAGAGCATCACAGTACAGAGCTCCAGCCAATTGGTCTTCAGGGCTCTGTCTTTCCCTGGCACTTCTTCCTGCCGGTCCTACCTTCTGCCATCTTCCTGGCCCACGGGGGTGTGCCAAGGGCCTGGAGGCTGCTGTTAGCACACCCAGCCAGGCTGCCCAAGAGGGAATGTCTTCTGGGGGGCCAGTCACTGTTCGGCATTTCATCAGCAGTGTCCATTTTACCCCACAACTGGCACTTTTGTATTTGATGCTGAACATGGCTGCAGTAAAGTTTTTCTTTTCCAGAACAGGGTCTACCCAGCATCCCACCCCTGCTTCCTATTTCAAGGCAGCTCCCCTCTTGTCATCTTATTAAGGAGGCCAGCAGTACTGCCTTCAGCTGCAGGGGTGGGGCACACCTGGGCCAGACTTTCTTGGTTACGGCACCTCCCGTGCCTGGGCTCTCAGGGGCTTTCCTTGGTCCTTGTCTGGCTAAGTGTGGACCTTAAGCCTCCTGATGGCAATGAACTTCCCTTCTGCGTCGAGTGTCAGAATGGGTTGCAACTGGCCACCTCTGCAGTGGGTGCTCCAGGACCAGATGCTGAGATAACGCGGGCAGTTTATCTGGGAGGCGATCGCAGGAAGGAAGTCAATACGAGTGTGTTCCTGAGTGGATGACTGCTGTGGACAACCGGCTCAGCCTCACTGTGGTCCCGGGGAGGCAGTGTAGAACGTGCCTCAGCTACAGTGCTGGGGACAAGGGCCATTGGGCCGTTTAGCCACTTCTCCCACAGTCATTGGCACTTCGCAGGTCTGGGTTGAGCAGGCTCTGGTGGCCAGAGAAAGCCCTGGGCAGAGCTGCAGTCACGAGGTGGCAGGTCAGCACACACTTGATAGAACTCTATGTAGGTGTGTGCGGGGCACTGACCACTGCCTCCTTCTCAAAGTGTGGTCCATGACCAGCAGCAGCAGTAGCATGGCAGAGCTTCTTCTGCAAGCTCTCAGGGCTGGCCCTGGGCGGAAGCTGAGCTAGCATTTCAGCAGGGTGATTCGTACGCACAGGAAGAGTTTGAGCTGGGCTCCACCACAGCCTCCTAGCAGACGTGGCTGAATAATCCACTTCCATCAGCATCTCGGGAACTTGAAGGGGCAGCCGAATCCCATTCAGCAAAAGACCGAGATCCATGTGCCGATGGGACTCTGGCTCACCCCTCCTAGCCCCTTCTGTGAGGGCAGAAGGAGCAGGCACGTGAAGGCAGGAAGGATGGTCCCCCATTCCCTGAAGAGTCTTCCTGATCCCTTCCTGTGACCCAGCCTGAAAGCAGCTCAGCCCTGCCTACTACCCCTGAGGAGAGTCCAACCCTCCACCAGGCTTCTCCGCCTGGAAAGATGGCAAGACTGTGAGTGAAAACGCCAAGCAGCAGGCATAGAGGACCATGAGGACTTCAGTTTCCTGAGCACCTACTATGTACCAGGGTCTGACGTGGAGTCCAGAGTGGGCCCCTTCCCCACTTCACTGGCTTTCTCTGCTAGAAGCCAGTCTCATGAACTCCCCCCTCCTACTCAGGCTGCCTGATCCCAGACAGCTGTCAACAGGACAGAGAGCTGCTCAACAGAGGGTAAAGGAGGCACCCACCCCTCAGCAGGGCAAGGAGATGGGCATATGCCACCTCTGTCCCTGCCTCCACGTCTAGTACACTCTGTCCTCATACAGGGTCTGGCACTTCTTGAGTGTTCAAGAAAATCTTGCACGAATGGGCCTGCCTCCAACCCCACCCCACCCCCAGCCCCCATCCAGGCTGGGTGCTTCTTCCCGGGCTCCAATAACACACTAGGCTTCTCCTGATTAGGCACCCCTTAAGACCAGGGGCTGCTCACCATCCTACTCCAGGGGGTGCTGTGATGCCCAGGGTGTCATGTGGGTGCTTAGAAAATGGAGCTGTTACTAAGATCATCACTGTCACCATCATTAGTACTCTTCCCCCAAGCTGTGTACAACCCTCCAGTAAATCACATTGACAATGATAAGGAGAACAGCCAACCTTATGGCAGACTTTCTGTATGTGTTGCCGTATTTAGTCCACAAGGTATACAGCAGGGGCTATTATCCCCATTTTACAAGATAAACTGAGGATCACAGAGATTTAGTAATTTTCCCAATAAATGAACCAATACCCAAGCTCTTTGCCATTCCAGGGTATGACTTCCCAGGACACAGCAGGTATAAACTCTCTAAATTTTCTCCTCTAGATCTTGACTGCACAATGGTCAATAGCTCCAATCAATAAGTGTATTGATTATCAGGTTATTATGTTTAAAAAAAAAAAGGAGACTGTAGGGTTTGATTATGCACAAATTGATATCTGGCATTGAGGTTTGTTTGCTCTCCTTGCTTCCTGTTTGCTTTTCCAAGTCACGCTCAGCTCACAAACCCAAATCCCTCCAGCCCACAGGATCCAGTGATCAAGGTCCCAGGCTGGCTCCGCCCTTACAGGTTGTGCGGCCTTGGCCAAGTTGGCTCACAGCCTTGGTCTCAGTATAGAGATGGAAGCTGTGGTTATGCCAACTCTGCTCGCCGCATGTGGCTTTTGTGACAAAAGACAAAATAGTGGGAAAATGGTTGGTAGATTGCAAAGTGGTACCAGTAGCCAAGCGAGGCCATCATGGTCATGGCTCCGTGTCCCGGCCCTTCACATGCCACCTCCAACTCAACAGGCTCTTAGAGGACAGGTCCAGTCTGCCCCAGTGCTGAGATCTCCCTTCCCCGTAATACTGCCCCACAGTCAGGGTTTATCAATGACCATTTAAGGTAGAGCTGTCCAGGGTCATAGATCCTGGCTGGGGTTGGGCAGATGGGCCCCCACCTAAATGGATAGCCCAAACCATCCCCAAAGGCAGTTCATATCCTGGACGCACCTTTGAAGGCCCAGTTCAAGTATTGTCTCTACCGGAAAACCTTTCCAGACTCCCCTGGCAGAGCTGACCATGCCATTCTTGGGCTCCCTTTGTCCTTTCTGTGTTACAGCCACCAAAGTCAAAACAACTCTTCACCATTGTACACCATGCGCCCATCTCCCTGGTGGACTGTGGGCAACTCCTGGACAAGGACTTTCATTTATCATTGCAGTCCTGGTTCAGCACCCAACCTGTGGGAGGCAATCAAGTGTCTGAGTAAAGTGATGTGCCCGTTAAAATGAAGCCCTTCCGACTAAACAAACAAAAGACTGTCCAGGTCTGATCCTTTCCCCAGCTTCCATTTGTCTCTCCAGCCTCCAGGAAGTCACTCTCTCAAGGCAGCCCATTCCTCCTGAAAATTGCCCCTGGTATTAACCTAAATTCTGTCCCCAGATCACTTCCTACCCTGAATTCCATCCCACAGGATTACTTCCCTTCCACAAGACAACCCTTTATGGACATGAACATCCTTAGACACCCTCCTTCCATAGCCAAGTGCCCTTTATTTTCTACATTTGTACAGTGTTTTCAGGCCGGTCACCTCCTCACCTTCTATGCATTTGTCTTTATTGATGTGATCTGCTCTGCCCTGAGAAGGTTCAGCCCCTCAAGGGCAGAGACAGTGGACAGAGATCTGAATTCCTCGGTGCTCGGTCTAAACAGACATTGATCTATGTTTATACTTATTATCTGACAATATGTATGGTTTTTCCCTTGACTCTGCTGCACATACTTAGTGAAGAAGAAGCAGCCCCTTCCCAAGAGGTAATGGTGTGGACTGGGTTCTCATCCAGAGAGCTACAGCAGCATGTTGTATTGTGAATCCTTTAGAGGTGGATCACCGAATTCTAACCATTGGGTCTAGCAGACATTATTAGTTGTCTACCCAATTTTCATTCCATTCCCCCTCTTCCATGCTAACAGGACCCCGATTTTCTTCATAGACACAATGAGCCCTAGTTAGTCTGAGCACTTTTGTTTCCCAAGTTTCGAGTCTCCCTGGTAACCAAGGGTGGTCATATGGCCTGGTTCTGGCCCATGGGATATAAGGGAAAGCCCATGATGGAAGCTTCTGGGAATGGTTTTGCTTTTCTGATAAAAGAGACAGACATTGTTGGTGCAGCTCTTTTTGCCTTTCTTCTGCCCTGACCTGAAAGATGAAGCCTAGAGCTGTGGCAACCACTTTGCAACCATGAAGCAGCCATGCGAAAACACCAAACACTAGACAAGAAGGGCAGAGCCTGAGCCCCTGACGCTGTGACCAAGGAGGCTGTGCAATCGCCCATCTTCAGACTTCTTGTTTGGTGGGGAAATCAGTCTCATTTATTGATGATTAAGCCACTAGCAGTCAAGTTCTCTTGCAGCAAAAAGCAATTTTCCCTGATACGATGCACAATTACTTTTTAAATTAGGACACTTAAGTCTTTACAAACAGCAAATGGAAAAAAAAATAAAGGTGGGGATTTGAACCTGAAATGAGAGTAGACTTATTGTTTGCGTTCTTATATTAGTGAAATATCTAAAAGGCAGACTCAGGGAGCATATTAAAATACTAATTAATTTACAGTTACTGTGCGGGATTATTAGATTGTATCATCTTATTGATACTTTTGAATTTAAAAAAGCATCAATAATATTCTCAGGTAAAGTGTACGAGATCTCCAAATACTATAAAATTCCTTATCTTTTGCTTTTATGACTGTTCAGTACAGTTTAATCCCTTAATATGTGCAGGCCAAAATTTAAGTATTCATTAGTGTATCATTTGAATACAAAAAAGGTTGATAATTACTGGAATACCTGTACTGTGAAGACTGAGGCCTTTAGCTGAGCCCAGGCCCAGATAAGGACCTGTCTCCCTTCTTGGCCAACATGGTAACCCCCTTAAATCTAATAGACACAAGTATAAGCTGAAGTTCACCTCTACTGCCCAGCTGCTCCCTGATGTTGCCCCTGCTCTAAGTGCTGCATGTGTATTATTTCATTTAGGGATTGCAACAACGCTATGAGGGAGCTTCTATTATTATCCCATTTACAGATGGGGGAAAGTGTGTCACTTGCCAAAGCCTCATAGGAAGGAATGCAATCTGACGCCAGAGCCCAGGCTCTCGACCACTCCGGCGTCCTACGTCTCTCAAAGGGCCCTGAGTCACTGTGGTGGTAGAAGAAATGCAGCAGTGGGGTCCAGGGCCACACTGCACACCCCTGGGGACCATTCACCTGGAATTCCATCTGAAGGGTGCCCTGGAGCTGTGCCTCCCAGCGCCCTGCAGTCTGTGTGGCCTCAGCTGAGAACAGACTCCCTCATCGACGGTGGGGGACATCCTGCCCAGAGGCGGTTTGAGAACCACTGGTGTATAATGGGCAGAAGACCCTGTGTGTCAGAGCCAGCTACACCTCTGCACCAGCAGCCTTGTGTGCTGCTGTCCTCAGCTGGCTCCTCTAGTCCCACATACTACCCATGTCAGCCCTGCCCCATTGCCAGGGATCTCTGGTCTCTGGCTTCCAGCTGGGTTTGCAGTGCCTCGATCAGAGAGCTGGGAACAGGGGTACTTAGCCCTTACTCCCTTCCTGCTCAGCCTGAAGTGTAACTTTGGCCTCTAAGTACAAGCCTAGCTCTCTCCAGCTTCCTGGAGCAACTCATCTCTGGTCTCTTAAGGTTGAGATTAAACGCTCCCTGCTATTGCTAGTCTCAGGGTGTATCACCCCCTCTGGTTGGTTCCTTGGATCCCACCCTCCCCTCTATAAATAGTGCCTTCATAAAATCCTGTTTGGCGGCTCTGTGAGGGGACATCTGTTCCTGCCTGGCCCTGAGCAAGATAAGAGGGAGGTGAACTGTGCTTGGTCACCCTTCCCCAGGAGCAGGGGGCAAGGACCGTGTGAACAGAGGGAGTGAGCAGGTCCACGCTGAGATGCTCCTTTATAAAGTCTGGATGCAGAGACTTCCCTGGTGGTTCAGTGGTTAGGACTCCACGCTTCCACTGCAGGGAACACAGGATCAATCCCAGGTCAGGGAACTAAGATCCTGCAAGCTATGTGGTACGGCCAAAAAAATGCCTGGTTACAAAAAGCCAGGGGCCTACCCGGCTGCCTTGCTGCTTGGCCTGGAGACTGTGCTTGTTTTGAGAGTGGCAACTATGTAGAGGCCCAGAGGGGTCTGTGCCTCTGAAAAGAGGAAGCATGAGGCTTAGGGTCAGACCTGACTCTACCCCTTACTGCCTTAATGACTTTGAACACGTTTCTTCATCCCTCTGTGCCTCAGCTCCTGCACTTGTAAAATGAGGATGACAGTAGCACTTACCTTTATTGTGGTGAAGATTAAATGAGTTAATGCATGCAAGGTACTTAAAATATTGTAGATGCCACATAGTGAGTGCTCAATAAATGTTAGCCAATAGCATCATTATTAAAAATACTTTATCCTTGAAACTGTTCCATATTGTGACTATATCAAAGTAAGTATTCTGGCTGTGATATTGGACTATAGTTTAGCAAGATGGTACCATAGGGAAAAACTGGGTAAAGGGTAAACATGAGATCTCTCTGCATTATTTCCTACAACTACATATGAATCTACAATTATATCAAAATAAAAAGATTAATTAAAAATTTGTTTACCTACTTGTGGAAATCCAACCCAGCAATTCCACTCCTAGGTCTGGACTCAAAAGAACTGAAATCAGGACTTTGAACAGATACTCATCTGCAAATGTTCTTGGTGACATTCTTCACAGTAGCCAAAAAACAGAAACAACACAAGTATCCATTGATATGATGTGGTATTATACATACAATGGAATATTATTTGGTCGTGAAAAAAGAATGAAGTTCGGACACTTGCTATGACATTGAGAAACTTTGAAAACATTATGCTAAGTGAGATAAGCCAGACACAAAAGGAGAGATGCTGTATGATTTCACTTATAAGAAATAACTGTAACAGACAGGAAGTAGATTGGAGGATCCCAGGGGCCAAGGACAAAGAAAGGGGAGTTATTATCATTTCTATTTGGGATGATGAAAAAGTGTTGGAAACGCTGATATTTACAAAACACTGAATGTGCTTAATGCCAACTGAATTGTATGTAAAAATGGTTTTTCCCTTAAAAACCATTTTTACGGAATTCCCTCATGGTCTGGTGGTTAGGACGTGGCACTTTCATTGCCGTGGTCCAGGTTCAATCCCTGGCCAGGGAACTAAGATCCCACAAGCAGACGGTATAGCAAAAAAAAATTTTTTAAGGCTTTTAAAAGGTGAATTTTGTTGTATATATTTAGCCACAATTAAAATAATGTAATATACCTAGAACCATTGAATTGTACACTTTACCTGGGTGAATTATATCTCAATATAGTAGTCATATATAATTACTACCTGATGCGAAGAACTGACTCATTTGAAAAGACCCTGATGCTGGGAAAGACTGAAGGCAGGAGGAGAAGGGGATGACAGAGGATGAGATGGTTGGATGGCATCACCGACTCAATGGACACGAGTTTGAGTAAACTCTGGGAATTGGTGATGGACAGGGAGGCCTGACGTGCTGCAGTCCATGGGGTCGCAAAGAGTCGGACATAACTGAGTGACTGAAATGAACTGAACTGATAGTAATTATATCTCAAAATAGTAATATGCCCAGTACACAGTAGGTGCTTAAGAGGAATCTCTTTCCTTTCATCTGCCTAGGAAAGTGGTAGTGTCTGCCTTGAACTGCCAGCTCACCTCATGGGAAGAGAGAGAAACACATTCTCTTAGTTATAATTACTGTGGTTCAGATGTGTTAAACAAAACCTCTCAAGAAACCAAGATTCAGAGACGCAGAATACTGTGCCCAAGGGCACATGGTGCCAACACAGGTACCCCCCTGAATGTGCTCAGCTGAGGCCACACAGTCCGCAACCCCCAGGAGCCTCATCACTGGGCTGGTCTCCCTATACTTGTAATGCCCAACCCCACTTCCCAGCTCAGGGCGCAAGAAAGAGCAAAGAAGCTGCTGGGCTGCTCTGGGAAGAAACTGCTTGGAGGTGGTGGGGGGTGGGTAGGGGCGGCTCCCCGGGGTGGGTAGGGGGGGCTCCCCCAAGCCCCTGTCCCTTCTGCTGACCTCTCCAACCCACCGCAGGCACGTCAGAGCAGCCAGGGCTGACGGCTGCTGTGCCCTAGATCAGATGTCCACTTGCTGACTTGATAAGATCAGGCTTCTGACTTTTTTCTTAATGGAAGTAAATAATTCCTGCTCCCCCCACCCCCTCAACTCCCGGCTTTCTTCTCCAATGCCCCCCCTAAGCTGGCAGAGATCCCAGCCTTTCGGAAGTAAAAATAGCAGAGTATGCAGGGGCGGCAGCAGCTGGGGGGTGGGGGTGGGGGGGGAGTTTAAGTTTCTTTCTTTTATCCCAGGCACTAAAAATAACCAGGTAAAGCTGGGGAAAGCACGGCCCCGCACCTGGCCCACAGCCTGTCCCTGTGACAGGCGCTGCCGGTCACATTTCTCTTCCCACAGGAAACGCTCAGGCAAGGTTCTGAGCCTGGGTCTTCTCCTGTCCTGACACTGCAAAGTTTTCATAGTCCAGACCCTTCTCTTCCCCCTGGAAATCCCCACCACGCTCCCACCCACACACACCCAATTTAGCATCCTTGGTTTATTGATGATGTGTATAATGCTCTGCAGTTTGCAAAGCTCTTTCCACATCTCATTTGATCTGTGTCACAAAATTGAGGGAGAGAGAATACGTGATTATTACTATGCCCAAGTGAAAACTGAGGCTCAGAAAAGTCAGGTAACTCTCTCAGGGTCACACAGCCAGGAAAGGTCAGAGGGAGGATCCGAACCTTGATCTCCAAGTCGTATCATCTTTGCTCTGAACTTGAGACCACCTATCCCATATGACCATCAGAATGTCCTGAGAGCCTTTGAACGACACAGACCTTAAGGATTTATCCTCTTCAAGGTTCTGAGTCAACTGGTTCTAAGTTAATAGGGGAGATACACAGGAAAGGGTAATTTTGCAACACTCCTCTAGTGACTCAGATTATCTACCAGGCTCGGGAGGCACTGCACTAAACCTATTTTACAAGGTACTTTTGTCTAAGCAGTGTTCCTTCCAGGAGACTTAGGTGTTGACTCTCTACCTATAAGTTCTACCGAACTATAGCGGACACCTCTCCAGAAAGAGAAGCAACCCCCTCTAAAGGTGATAGGAATACCCTGGGCTTTGGAGTGCCCAGGGACTGTGGGTCACGTGGATGTGCTGATGCCCACCTAACAGCCTAGCAGAATGCCCTAAACGCTCATCCACAGCCCCTGCACAATCTGGGCTCCCTTCAGCCACCCGTCCTGCAGGGGTTTCTGGGTGACAGGTGAGCTCACCTCGCTGTCTCAGGCAGGGCAGCTATCTTGGGCTGCCTTTCGCCTTGCTGCCATATCATAATATGAAGAGTGCCTCACACTTAGCCCTCTACAAGCTCAGAGAATGAAACCTTGCAGGTGGATAAACACATATGCCACCTAGTACTCCAGGGCTTGTGCCAGCTGCTCCAGAGTGGGTAAGATGGTACTGGGTGATGAGGTCCTAGCCTTCTGCCTTTTAAAGACGTGTCTACTCTCTTGCTGCTCTCTCCTCCAGACCCTTCCCACCCAGAGCACTATGTCCAAAAGGACATTTCAGCAAGGCTGAGCTATCCTTGCATTCCCAGCTACCAAGAAGTCTCTAAAACTGAACACCTAACCAGGAAAAGCTGTTTCAGCCCAGTCTCTCTTTCCATTCCCTTCCTCTTCTTCCCGAGTGAGGACAGGCTCTAGGCTACTGGCCAAGGCATCTACAATGAGTTGGACTGGGCTTCTTAGAAGGAATTCTTGGAACTTCACTGGTGACCTAGTGGTTAAGACTCTGCCA
Source organism: Okapia johnstoni (assembly GCA_024291935.2). NCBI lineage: Eukaryota > Metazoa > Chordata > Mammalia > Artiodactyla > Giraffidae > Okapia > Okapia johnstoni. Next base: position 13,904,041 of record CM044307.1, read on the forward strand.
TGCAATGCAGGAGACAAGGATTTGATCCCCGGTTAGGGAACTAAGATTCCACATGCTGCGGAGCAACCAAGCCTGCTCACTGCAGCTACTGAGCTTGCACACTCTGAAACCTGTGTGCCACAGCCAGAGAGGGTGCGTGCTACTGCTGCTGAAGCCCAGGCGCTACGGACCCCACACGACGCATCTAGAGAGTCTGTGAACTACAATGAAAGATCCCACACGACGAAAACAGGTTTTTTTCTAAAAAATATTGAGCAAGCTCTCCAGGAGATGGTAAAGGACAGGGAAGCCTGGTGTGCTGCAGTTGATGGGGTCACAAAGAGTTGGACACACAACTGAGTGACTGAACAACAAGAATAGCATATTGTCTGTGGTCGTGTTCACATGGCAACAGCACAGTTAAATAGACAGAGACCTTTTGGCCCACAAAGCCAAATGTATATATCCGGCTGACTCCTATAATACAGAAATGAAAATAAATGAATTCCAGAACCACGCAACAAGAAGCACTCATCTCAGAAATACCGACTAAAATAACCAAGATGCAGAAGAATATGTATAGCATAACTTCATTTAAAACTAAAAAACATGATATGATTCAAGATACAAACCTATGATAAAACTACAAAGAAAGGCAAGGAAAAATAATGTGAAATCAGGATAATAGTTGCCCCTGAAAGTAATGAATGGGGGCTCAGACACATAGGGAACATCAAAAGTAAGGGTAAAATTTCTTTTTCTTAGTATGGATGGTACTAGTATTTTTCCTACTTTACATGTGTTTTTGGCAAATAACAATACCTGTCCTTTAAGATATGTTCTTTCCTTTTTCCATACTGACACAGTTTGAGTTGGACACATGGCAGTCCCAGATAAAGACTACAATTCCCAGACATCCTTGCATAGATGTGTGGCCATGTGACTAGACTCCACCAATGGGCTGTAAATGGAAGGAACATGTAGCACTCTGGCTCCTGCCAGATTTGATGTAGCGTTTTCTTCCTTTTGGTTGTCTGGGAGATGGGGATAACTGGTTCCACAAGTGGAAACCACTTGCTAAGGATGGTAAAGCTGCCTAAACAGTCCTGGATCACCCTTGACCCTTTGGACTATTTTATTTAATGGGACGTAATTAAAATTCCATCTTGCTTAAGTCTGAGTTTTTTGCTTTGAGGGAGGGAGTCTCTTTGTATAGAAGTTTAGACTTACCTTAACTAATATAATACACTGTAAATATTTCTCGGGATCTACTCAATGCTTACTTTTTAAGGGAGTGTTTTGCTTGGTTTTGTTTGCTTTTATTTTTAAAGTGGATGGATATAGTAAGTGCTGTCAACTCTTCAGCAAAGTTTCACTGAGAAAGGCAACAGGGTAAGATAGCAGTAGCTGAACAGAGATAAAGTTTGGATCAAAGTACATTTGTGAAAGTGAAAGTCTCTCAGCTGTGTCCAACTCTTTACGACCCCATGGACTATACAGTCCATGGAATTCTCCAGGCCAGAATACTGGAGTCGGTAGCCATTCCTTTCTCCAGGGGATCTTCCCAACCCAGGGATTGAACCCAGGTGTCCCACATTGTAGGCGGGTTCTTTACCAGCTGAGCCACCAGGGAAGCCCAAGAATACTGGAGTGGATAGCCTATCCCTTCTTCAGCAGATCTTCCTGACCCAGGAATCAAACAGGGGTCTCCTGCATTGAAGGCATATTCTTTACCAGCTGAGCTGCCAGGGAAGCCCTAAGTACAGTTGTGGGTTTTCTAAATTAAATTTTGTTTCTGTGCTGATGCAAATGATCCAGTGGTGAGGAAGGGTTTGATGGGGCTGGAAGCAGACATGATACTATAGGAGTGAAGTCCCTGATAAAGAAGAATGCAATTTAGAGCAGAGTTGGGGAGATTGACTTTTGATAGGAATAGAAATACCTCTAACAAGAGTGAAGATGGAAAACAAGTGGGAAGGTTTATGGATTCAACAGCAGGAAGTTTAGAAATTCCCTACTTAACTGTTTCTATTTTCTCAAGCAAATATGAAGCAAGGTCATCAGCCAAGGAGCAGGGAGGGAGGCTATGGGAGATTCAAAACTGCCCTCTGGAACACAGAAGAAATCAATGATTTAGCACAACGTGGAGTCTCTCAAATCAATGACTGACATCTTGCTTTGCAGTACAACTCTAGGGGCTTTCCCGGTGAAGGAGGAGCAAGATGAATCAGGCACTATTATCATTTCCCTTTTACAGAGGAGGAGAGGGAGGCTTAAGAAGTAAATCACCCAAGGAGTTGATAAATGTTCTACTGGGGTTTTACAGAGTCTATATGACCATTGAACCTGTTATCCAATGTCTGATGAGCCAAAGCCCTGAATGAACAGTAATAAGAGCTCAGTACAGACAAGACCATCATCTGTGACTTCATTCAATCAACAGTTCCTCAACCAGAGTCATCAAGTCATCGAGCCTGAGTGGCCCCAGGTGTGAGGCCACATGGGAAGATATTGGAGCCATCAGCTAGCTGTGTGTGCCTGTGCATGTGTGCCTGCCTGTAGGGTAGAAGGTGGTTCAGGGCGATACAAACATCCATCAGAGTTCTTGGGCTCTAGTTCAAAACTGTTCTGTGAAGTGCTCAAGGTTGTTTTGTTTCAGAACACTAATGTATTTTAGAAAAGAAAGAGAATTTTTAAAGGCAAGTCATCTCTCATCCTCTTTCTTCATTCATAGGGCCAGAGAAGTGGTATTTCTGGCATGGGCTAGAGGCAGGAGACTATAAATACAAAGCCATTAAATCCCATGCAGTGGGAACCTGATCGGGGCCGCCTTTTAATTTCCTGACATGAGCTGGCCACTAACCCAATTACCCAGAATCCCTGGAGGAGCCCTCTGCCTTCCCAACAAGCAGAAAGAGAGTGAGAGCATATTGCATGGACAGCAGCCCAGCTTTCACGGAAATCAAATATCTTTTAGAAAACACTTGGGGAAAGGCAGGCCAGGGGCTGAGGGGAGGAGGAAAGGGAGCGGGCCCAGGAGGCTGGGGGCCTGAGGGAGGTAAAGTGAGGTGAGGAGAAGGAGAAGTTTGCAGGGACAGTCTGTGCAGGGTGATTTGCTGAATTTCCAGGTGTGGGAGTGGGGGGTGGGGTGCTGTGAAATGCAGCAAATAGTTTTCCAGGTTCTCCTGGCTTAGGGGCCATCAGGCCACACCTTCGCCCAATCAGGGGAGACTGTCTCCACGGTCCTCCCATGGGAGCCCCTCTCATCCTCATTTTAGACCCCAGATGGGGTCCGCCCAAGGCAGATGCCACCTCCAAGACTCCCGCCAGCAAATCCAGGAAGAGAATCAGGGCAGCTGGACACCAATATGCCCCGCCTAACACAGTGGTTGGATTGCCGAAAAGCTGAGTGCAAAACGAGAGTATCTTTGAAACAAATATTGTTTTAATGCGCCGGGGAAGCTGACCTCTTAAAGCAAGCCCACAGCGGATCTTACTAAGGAGTTGTCCCATCTTGGCCTCACCTTGGCCTAGTGATGGAGAACAGGTTTCAGCATCAACACCCCTGCTCCACAGGTGAAGAAACAGGTGTGTGAGAAACAACAGAACGGCAAGGACACCTCAGAGTCAGGAGGGGACGTGGGCACCAACTCCTAGCCCAGAGCAGGTTTTGTATTCTGTTTCTTATAAAGAGAATCATCACCCTTTTCCCTGAAGACACAGATTTTCATACACTGGGTTAAAGTGAGACAGACCCCTGGACATCGCCTAGGTTCCACAGCCGAAGCTTCCAGAGCCAACAGCAGCCTCGAGGCAGAGGTTGAGCCAAAGAAAGCCCCACTTCTGACTTCCTTGGCAGGTGCTAGGCACCCCGCCCCCAAATCACGTAGTCATTTTACTTAAGAAAAGAAAGTCTGTAAAAGGCAACCAGAGCTGCTAGATTGAGAGGGAAATGGGTGGGAAGGCCTTCCAGTCTCCACTTCTCCGGCCCCCTCCCCCAGAAGACCCAGGAGCCCAGACCCTTGCTCCCCAATGCCCGAGGCCCACCATGGAGCCTTGAAGATGGCAGGCCACCTCGGGGAAGACTGGAGTCTGCATTTCAGGGTCAAGTCAGAGTCTGAAAGGAGACAGAGGGAGGCAGGGAGTCTGCGCTGACTCTGGGGACCTGGGCTCCCTGCTCATGGTGGGGGCCAAGGTGGAAGGGGGTGGGGGGCGGCACCCCCAAACAAAAGTGGGAGCCAGGGAAGCTGCCAAGAGCTACTGACTGGCAGAGACGCAGGCTCGGCAATAAGGTACATTCCTCCTAAGGGGCCGGTCCCCGTAGAGCTCCTGATCCCAGCATCTTGCCAAGGGTCAGTACCATGGGATGAGCTCAATGAGCTAAACGGAAGCCTTGGAGCCTTTGTGTCACCTTCCCCTGCCTATGGGGGCAGGGCTGGGCCGGGGAGGGGAGTGTTCTAGGGTCTGTGCCTCCTTCTGGGGCCCGAGCTCCTGAGGGACCTCGGGCCAGACTCCGAGAAGCTCACCTAGCGCATGCAGCCGGCTCCCGCCAGCAGCCTCAGACACCCACTCTGCATGTGATCTCAGGTCCATGCTCCCCCCACCCCCTAGCATCCCATGCCAGCATCCTGGGGCACACAGCATCCATCTCACTCCTCTTAAATGGCTGGGCTGCTCTTGCCGATGGATTGTGCCCTTGGCCATCTGCTTCCTGGCCTCTGTGGATCTCCCTCATCATTCCCCCTTTCTGGGAGCCACTAGGAAGTACCCCGACTCTCTTCCCATCACTGGGTAGTCCCTAAAAAAAAAAAACAACTCTGTTCAAGTGTTGCCATGTGGTCTGGGGATTGAGCGGCCATCCCCACTTTTTCCTTATCTCTCCCTCCCTGGAACTGGCAGCCTCCCCAGGCCCTGACCTGTGCCATGGGGAGGAGACACAGCAGAGCATGGAGAAGCTCCAGGCCCCAGGCTCTGGGATGCACACCCCTCAAACCAGCGTGAGTCCTTCCAGGACTCAGTTCTGTCCCCCTTCAAATTCAGGAGTATATTGACAGCAATCAGCTTCCTTCAGCTCCCAGTTCCTTGGATGCTGTGAAATATGCCAAGAAAGGCTACATGCTCCAACCAGGAAAGGCTGCTGGACATTTGGTCCCCAGCCTGAGTCAGGATCCTCACACCAACTTCCCAGAACATCCTTACAAACTTAAGAGCAAGGAGTCTCTCCAAGGCTGAGAAAGCCTCTGGTTGGTTCGTAGCAGGATGCAGGAGGGAAGTCAGGAGACCAGTGCTAAGGCACACTTCTGAGGACATTTGTTCACAGATTCCTCATCTGTGAACCCCAAGATGGTCTGGAGGAGCAGAAAGAACCTGGGGCAGAAATCAGGGGACCTGGTTCAGCCACTAGTTGAGTCTCCCCCCTACAGAGGGGTGGACCAAAATTGGGTAGAATCAAATAAACAGACAAGTCTTTCAGCAGGTCCAATGCAGCCTGTTTCTAATCTAGGAGGACTGACTTTTTGGTCGATTCCTCCACTCCCACTTCGCAGAGCAGCTGGCCTGAGAGTAAGAGTTGATTGGCCTTCTCCATCTCCAAAGCGTTACATGAAGCGATGACACGCAGTTGAAAGTCTAATGTGACATGTCGACACCGGGGTGGTGGAAGAACTGGGCTGAGCCGAGGTGAAGGAGGAGCCCAGATTGGAAGACAGAGGGAGGGATCCCTAATTTCCACATCACAACAGCGTCCAATTCATCCTACTGACAAAGCACCTCAAATTTGGGCCCTCTTCTCCAGGGCGCCTGGAGAAGGGCCTTGGGCTCCTCAAGGCTGGGCTGTAGAAGCCTCTCCCAGCGAGGGCCTGCATTCTAGTCCTGTCCCTTCCTCTTCTCTCCCAGCCCCTCAGGATCAGATCATCTGGTCATCAGCACATACCTTTTTTCCTGCCTCTTCCTGTTTCTGGAAGGATCCCAGGGCTCCAAATCATAAAAGCTAATCTGTAAGAATTGTCACTGGTTCCCCTTGAAAGTGGGGGAAGGACAGAAACACACACACACACACACACACACACACACACACACACAACCCATTTCCAAGTATGCTACTCAATGAGGGTCATCAGCCTGAGCAGGTGGACAGGGAAGGTGGTGGAGAGACCGAGAGCTGCGCTGTCCTAATAACAAGAAGCACAGTCACTTTAAATTTTCTACTCGCCACCTAAAAGAAGGTAAAAAGAAGCTGGTGATGTCAATGTCATAATATGGTTTGTTTAATCCAGTATACCTGGATTATCATCATCTCAACACGTAATCATTTTTAAAATTATTACTGCCACATTTCATGGGCCTTTTCACCATCCTAGTAAGGTTTTGAAGTCTGGTGTGTGTTTTACACTTAGAAGGCGTGCTCCTGTGTTGGAAGGTGCGGCGCTAGAGGAGAAACGGAGGCACAGGACAGAGAAAGGAAAGGGGGAGGGCAGGGGACAGGGGAGGGATACCTGCCGAGGCAGAGGCCGACCCTGGCAAGTGAAGAGCACAGGACTTGCCATCCTTGGTCTTAAAGTCTCTGCACCCCCACACTCCCTGGGCCACTGAGCATCTCAGACTTTCCTTCGCAGGGAGGAGAGAGAGGGTGCTTGTTCCCAAGGAGAGCCTTTCCCAGAAGCACCAAGCCAGCTTTCCAAGGGCCGAGTGGGGCTGTGATTCCCCAAAAGACCCTTGGTGGAGAATTTCCAACCCCCTGCCTCCCAAACCCCCCTCCTGATGGCGTGGAGAGCTCTGCAGAGGCTGGGGGCTGCACACCTGCCTGCAGTGGGGTGTGAGATGGCAACCCTGGGGATGGGACCCTCACCTGGGCTGCAGGGAGAGACCTGTGTCTGGGCGCTGCCCGGGGAGCAGGTCCAGAGCTTGCTGGCACTTCCTGGGGCGGGTCTGAGCCTCCCCAGGGGAAGGCGAGCTCGCCCGGGACCTGGGCCTCGGTTCGGCCCCATGTGGCCAAAGAGGGGCTCTTACCTTCCTTCAACATCCCCACTTTGAGGCATTTCATGAAGCGACAGGCCTGGCAGGACTTGCGCCTCCGTTTCGTGATCTCACACTCGTTGGTGGCCGGGCAGCTGTACTCGATGTTGCCTGGAAGCAGACACAGAAGGGTTGCCGAGTGCGTCTGGGCCCCCTTCACCCCACCCGCCAGCCACAAGCTAGATGGGGATTCACTGACCAGCTCACCGCTCCCTCCCCCAGCCCCAAGGTCCCCACGGGGCAGTGGCTGTCAAAGGATGAAGCGCTCCGAGGCACTTTTCAGGGTGTTTCCAACTCTCTTAGACACAGAGACCCCAGGGCCAGAGGTCAGGTCGGCCAGGCAGCCACAGCTTTGAAGAACGGTCACCCGGTTTCAAACAAACTCAGCGCAAGATGTGAGGTGTTTTTTTTAATTAAAAAAAAATTTTTTTGACATGCATGCAGTGCTCTATATATTTATTTATGGCTGTGCTGGGTCTCCACTGCTGTGTGGGGTTTCTCTAGTTGAGGCAAGCAGGGGCCACTCCCTAGTTGCGGTGCAGGATTCTCATGGCCGTGGGCGTGTGAGATGGCCTTCTCTTGTTGCAGAGCACAGGCTCCAGGCACGGGGGCCTCAGTCGTTGTGGCACAAGGGCTCAGTAGTTGTGGCTCGTGGATTTAGGTGCTCTGCAGCACATGCAATCCTCCCAGACCACGGCTTGAATCCGTGTCCCCTGTACTGCCAGATGGACTGTCATCCACTGTGTCACCAGGGAAGCCCTGTTCACCCAGAGTCTTGAAGCCACCACTGACCTGGGACCTCAAAACTCATTGAGCTGACATTTTATCCAAGGCAGAGAAATTTTATCCCCCTGCCGACCGGTCCTCTGTCCTCCAGCCTGGGCCCCAACTCATGGGAAAAGCCTCTTGGCAGCTCTGAGCCCACAGGGGCCAGGGGCCTGCCTCCCACATCCCACGGCTGAGGCCCAGGCCATCCAGCTTGGCTGACCTTGAGAAAAATCACTTTCCTCTCACCGAGTCACAGGTTCCTCATCTGCAACAGTGTAATAGCTGCTAAATGAAGGGTCAAGCAAGACCGTGGATATAAAACTGCTTTAAAAATTGTAAAGCACGATTCAACGGGAGCTGGTGAATTTATAAGCACAGTTCCTCGCTGCAGAGGGGATTTGTGATTAATTTTCCATGTCACCCCTTAAATGGGTGATAATGATGAGTTCCATGAACCTGGCCCCGTGCTGCGGAGGCTGTGAGCCCCGAAAAGACAAGAGGTGTGCTGTTCACCACGTCATTGCAATGGCCTGAAATCAGCTCCTGCCGCACAGAAGGCATGCAAGACAAACCTGAGCAATGAACGATCTACCAAACGCTCACAGCAATTCCGTGAAGATTCCGTGAATCTCCAGTTTACAGATGAGAAACCGGAGGTTTCCAGAGTGGTTCTGAGCCATGTAACTGTATAAGTCTTGCTCAAGATGAAAGTGTCTGACTCTTTTGTGACCCTATGGACTGTAGCCCACCAGGCTCCTCTGTCCATGGAATTCTCCAGGCAAGAATACTGGAGTGGGTTGTCATTCCCTTCTCCAGGGGATCTTCCTGACCCAGGGGTCAAACCCCAGTCTCCCGCATTGCAGGCAGACTCTACCGTCTGATCCGATGAACTGATCTTCAAATGCTCTGGGAAGGCCACTATCCCTCTTCAGGCCTCTTTCTGGGAGGGCTGACAGCACGATTGGGAGAGGCTGCAGCTGCCTTTCTTATTTTTTTTTCTTAAATTTTTTTTGTTGTTGCTCATCATGAATTTTTTTTGCATCGTTTCTTATTTTTATCTTTTGGACACTTCCTGCGGCATGTAGGACCTTAGTTCCCCAACCAGGGATCCAACTCATGCTCCCTGGACTGGAAGCATGGAGTCTTAACCTCTGGGCCACCAGGGCAGTCCCTGGAGCTGCTTTTCTAACACTGAGGGTGCAGCCTCTGTCCTGAGCACCCTCTCCGGTCCACATTCTTCTCACAAATGTGCACTGTGCAGCCGTAACAAGTCTCCAGGCCAAAGGAAAGGCAATGGGGTTGTGGGGAGGGCAGGCGGGGGAAGGGAGTGGAATTGTCAGAGGAGCAGGGGAGACAGGCAGGAGGAAGATACAGTACTGGACTGTGGACCGTAGCGCTGTTTTGCGTTTATTTTGCCTCCTCAGCACTCGTCCCCCTTCCTAGTCAGTGCAGTCTGCTTGAGTCTGTGGTTTTCAGAGAACAGACTCTGAACTGGTACAAACCGTCCGTCCCCACCCCCGTCCAGGTGCCACCTCCTTAGGGAGCAGGGATAAGTGATGCCCATCATGCCACCTGCCCGGATTTCCCTCCGGAACCCAGCTCCCCCAGCAAGGATGCTGCCTGGCACAGAGCAGCCTCCGTAAGGCCACACCCAGCCCAGCATAGGGCTCAAAAGGGCAACTCCCAGGCCTGCCTGTCTTCAAATCCCCCACACATAACCCCTCCATTTCAGCAGTAATAATAGCCACCTTTATTGTGCACCTACTATGTGCTCCCTCCATCCTCATGACGACCCTCTGGGACCCACTGGTGCCCCATTTCACAGATCAAGAAACTGAGACCTGGGGAGCTGAAGTGAGTTACCCGAGGCCACACAGAGCCCCTGTGCCACTCCTGCACTCCCACAAGGAGCTTGAGGACCTCAGACAGGCCCCTGCACCAACCCAGTAACCGAGGTGGTCTAGAGGAAGGGGGGCCTGTCCTCAGGTGTTCCTGTGCCTCAGTCTCCCCAGGTGGCATTTGGAAACCACTTACTGATGGATTTTCTGAGAACAAGCACGAACCATTTCCACCACCAAAAATTGCTTTGAGTAATACATTGAATGAGTGAAACTCACTCAGCCATGTCCAACTCTTAGCGACCCCATGGACTGTAACCCACCAGGTTCCTCCGTCCATGGGATTCTTCAGACAAGAATCCTGGAGTGGGTTGCCATTTCCTTCTCCAGGGGATCTTCTCAACCCAGGGATTGAACCTGGGTCTCCTGCATTGTAGGCAAATTCATATCACTTAAGCCACCAGGGAAGCTCCCCTCCCCCAAGTAATGACATTACTGAGCCCCAATTACAGAGTATTCACCACAGCTCAGTGAGGATTCTGATCCTTATTTTTCACCAGTAAGAAAACTGAGGCTCACAGATGTCTATTTGCCTGGAGCACCTTACAGATCCCTCTCATTCTTTTTTTTTAATTTCTGGCTCCAATATATAGCATGTGGGATCCTAGTTCCCTAACCAGGGATCGAACCTGCGCCCCGTGCATTGGAAACTTGAAGTCTTAACCACTGGACCCAAGGAAATCCCTCTCTTTCTCATTCTTAAATCTAGCCAGCACCATATTTCTGCGGGGAGGGGGTCCAGAGGTCATCCTCTCTGGAGGATAGGAGGTAAAGAGAATAAAGATTTTGTGTGCCCCTCCTTTCTACGACCTGACCCTAATCATCTCATAGGTAACTTGTGTAACTTCAGGGGAAATAACTTCAATATTCACATAAGCATGATAAAAGAGAAACAAGGAAGGGATAAATTAGGAGCTTGGGATGAACAGATACAAACTGTTATATATAAAACAGATAACAAGGGCCTGCATATAGCCCAAAGGACTATATTCAATACCCTGTAATAACCTATAATGGAAAAGAATATGAAAAAGAATATATTTATGTATAAGAATCACTTTGCTGTATGGCAGAAATCAACACATTGTAAAAAAGAGAGAGAGAGAAAGGAGGAAACCCCATACATAAGCCAATTCATCTGTCCTGGCTTAGAAGAATTTGCCCTGCAGAATTTGTCCCTGGCCTCCACCCCACTTCCCCACCTCATCTCCAGCTTCACCTTCCCCATTGCTCTATGTAACTATCAGTTCCTGGAACTCGGGGACCTCCTAGGCCCCCAGGCCTTTGCGCCTTAGAAGAAGCCCACCCTGCTCCCTCCACCTCCTCGCCTCACCTGCCCTCACCTCCAGGCTCCCCTTGGGAAGGTGCACCTTCTTTCCATCACCCAGATCACCACTGTCTGTCTCCTCCCAGACCACTCCTTCCCGTAGTCCCAGTGCCTGGCACACAGTAGGCGCTCAATGCACACTGAGACCTGACGCTGACGAGTGTTTGTTATGAAGTGGCTGCCGTTTCGTTTCCCAACAACGCTGGAGGTGAACCTCTTCCTCTCCTATAGGTGAGAAGGTTGAGGCTCTGGTTCTGCTCTGCTCCACTGGGCTGTGCGCTCGCAGGGCCTGGGGCACGGGGACTCGGGCCACCTTGGGATGTCATTTCCAGGCAGCTAAGTGTCTGTGCTCACCGGCCCCTCAGCCAGCCCCGTCAGTCCCTTGAAGGACAGATCTTGGGTTTCTCGGGGCTGTCACTCTAGCCCGGGGTCAACAAGTATCTGTTGATTTGGTACCGGTGTTCTCCCTGGACAAGAGACTAAGCATTAACAACAGGAACCTAGAGATGTTCTTGACCCTGTGTATGTGTGTGTGTGTGTGTGTGAGAGAGAGAGAGAGAGAGATCTGATTTTATTTATTTATTTTTGTTCCCTTCAATTTGTTTTATGGCCCCAGCGGCTGGCTGCCAGCAAACCCAGGCTGGTGGCCTTGCCTTGTAATTTCTGTAAGTGCCTTCTCGATAAAGTGATGAGATTAATTCATCAGAATTCCTGTGGTCTCTGGAGGGCAGTCTAGGAGAGCACAGGAGCAGGGAGGGACACACACACACACACTCATCATGGCTGAGGGGTGGCAGGGTTGGGGTGGGCTCTCCCAGTACAGGGACATGGCCAGCATCTAGCATAAATTCAGCATTCTAACTTGGGAGTGTGCCTGGCATAGACATATGCAAACTCCACCTCGGGCAAAATTACTCAACTTCTCTGGGCCCCAGTTTTCTCATCTGTCAAATGGGCACAGTATGTTCCCACCTTCTAAAGTCCTATGGATTCAGTGACAGAAAGCACATCAAGGGCGTGCTGAAATGCACACACTGGGTAGCAAGCAATCAAAGCGAACATGCTCATTTTTACATCCATTAAGGCTGTCAGGGTACTTGTAGACAGAGGACTCCAGGGTGACTCCTTTCTAGGTGTCAGACCTGAGGCCAGCCTCCAGCTCTGACATCTAGGAACATGAGGACCCAGTCTCCCATGGATAGACCTCAGAGCTGATGTTGTGTGTGCCTGTAGGAGGGAGCCAGGAATGATCTGGATTTTCAGTGAGACCTAGAGGTGAAGGGGGACCCTCTACCATCAACTCTCTTTGTGCCCCAGGAGACAGAAAAGCCCAGGGGCAACCCCATCAGCTGTCCTTAAACAGTTGCAGAAAAGCGGGTAAGTCCTCTCCCGGGGCTCAGGGATGGGGGCTGCAGGGCTTAGATAAACAGTTCTTGAGGAATTTATGAGCTCTGAGTCTGCTGGCTAACACCAGAGCCTGAATGGCTACCGTCTCCAGCTCCGGAGTGATGGGGCTGGGCTGGTAGTCACTTGGTCCCCCTCCCTTATTTATATGATTCCTGAGGGACAGAGATTATCCCTGCCATCTCTGCATGGTCTTCAGCTCTCCACCCTTCCCTCCTCCTTACCCTCCAGCTGATGATCTGATTCATGCCGCTGGCTTCAGCTGACATAATTGGCAAGGACAAGACAGCATCAAACTCTTACATATACCTGCCTGCCGGATCCCTCCACCTGGAATTCCCTTGGATTTCTCATACTTCCTCCAGCTGAACCCATCCTCACCCAGACTTGCTCGTATTCTGTCCCTTGTCTCAGCAAAGCCATCACTAAGCCACCTGCCACCTGGGTCAGAAACTGAGGGGGCATCATTGATGCATCCCTCTCTGTTACTTCTAAGGTCTTTTTCATCCTACTTGCCTGATATTTCCTGCCTCCTTCTCCGTCTGACTCAGGTCATTTCCACGACTGTCATCTCTTGCCTCACCTTTAATGCACTTGCCTCCTTTTTTTGGTTGTGCCATTTGGCATATGGGCTCTTAGTTCCTGACCAAGGACTCTACTTGTGCCCCCTGTAATGGAACTGCAGAGTCTTACCCACTGGACTGCCAGGAAAATCCCTTCACTTGCCTCCTCTTGTTTCCATTGTCCTTTCCAGGCTCTCTTTGGAGGAGAAAATGGCAACCCACTCCAGTATTCTTGCTGGAGAATTCCATGGACAGAGGAGCATGGCGGGCTACAGTACATGGGGTCGCAAAGAGTCAGACACTCACTTCCAGTCTCTCTACCCCTACGCTGACCCTGGAGAGACCCTGCAAAATGCCTCACTGGACCTCTGGCTCATCACACACACTGAGCACTTAAGTCTGCAGGGCTTCCCAAGAGCCCACTAAAGGGCAGTAGGGAAGTGAGAACTGTCACCAAAGAATGAAGGAAGTTGAAACCAAAGAAGCCAGAGGGGATTCCAGATAAGAAATAAGCCCTTTGTACTGCAGGACTTCAAAAGCCTCAGGTGTTGAAGACACAGCAAAAGATGGAGGGAGGTATGGGATTTTGCTGGAAGCTGTTATTTAAGGAACATCACTCCATGTGGCCATCAAGAATCTCCCCACAGCCTGCACAAGAGAAGCCAACTTTAATCTTTGGAGAGTATAAGCAAGTGAACTGGGACTTGGGGACACCAGGCTCAGCTGAGGGCAGAGGAAGCTGAAGCTGAAAAGAGGATGACTGAATATTACATACCAAACAGTGAGCCCACTCAGCCTCACTCCCCAAGCCCACTTTCAAAATTCTAGCAGCCAGATGGATACTCCGCCCACCACTCCCATCCTCCACCTCCTACCCCCCAACCTGAAGATGGGAATTTATCGTAATATTCTCTGGGAGAACAAACAGCATCAGAGGAAAGACCAGCAGATAAAAACAAGCCCAAAGAGAACTCCTTCTATATTTTTATCCCTGTTGGCCAAGGATTATCACTACATTTTGGGAAAGCCGTCACTATAAAAACTAACCAGAATAAGCAGGAGGAAAAATACGTGGAAAGAAACCAGGACAAAGCAAGGAGTATTAAAACCTCTACAAGCAATCATCAGTATACTATTGACTTGAGAAGGTAAAAATACTGTACTCAGGGATTCCCTGGAGAAGGAAATGGCAATCCACTCCAGTATTCTTGCCTGGAGAATCCCAGGGACAGAGGAGCCTGGTGGGTTGCTGTCTATGGGGTCTCACAGAGTCGGACACGACTGAAGTGACTTAGCAGCAGCAGCAGGGATTCCCTGGTGGCACAGTGGTAAAGAATCCATCTGCCAATGCAGTGGACATGGGTTCGATCCCTCATCCAGAAAGATCCCACATGCTGTGGAGCAACAAAGCCTGCATGCCACAAATTTTGAGCCTGTGCTCTAGAGCCCGGGAGCTGCAACTACTGAAGCCTGAGCACTTCAGAGCCTCTGCTTGGCAACAAGAGAAGACACTGCCATGAGGAGCCCAAGCACCACAACTTGAGCATAGACCCTGCTCGCCAAAACTAGAGGAAAGCCACACAGCAACAAAGACTCAACCAAAAATAAACTGATTAATTTAAAAAATACTGTACTCATGAAACAAGAACAGCATGCAATAAAAAGAAAATATAAAATGGAGGTCATAGAAATTAAAAATACAAAAAATTTTGGACAGTAGGCTAGAAAAGATGTAGGAATTAGAAGATTGATCCTAGAAGCTCAATATCCAACTCTTAGGAGATTTTGAAAGAGCAGACAGTGGAGAGGAAGTTATCACCCAAGGGAGAAAGGGAGGGAGAGGACGAGGGGAGAGATGAAAATGTTTAAGACCTAAAGAATATGTGTTTCTAGATCAAAAGGCCTGCTGAGAGTCCAATAATGAATGAAAAAAGAACTTGAGAAAATCATAGAGGTGGAGAACAAATTAGTGACTGCAAGGTCAGGGAGGGGAGAAAAGGGAAGGTGGTGTGCCTGTAAAAAAAACAGGTAGTGCCAGGAACCCTGTGTAATGGAACTCTTTTGTATCTTGACTGCATTGGTGGTCATAGGAATCTGCAGCGATAGAACGGCATAGAACACGCATGCACATACACCCACTAGTAAGTACAACTAGTAAAATCTGAGTATGGCTGATGTTTATCAATGCCAATTTCCTGCTTGTGATATCTTGCTATTAAATATATATAGTTATGTTACATAACCCATAATGTTATGTCATACAGCTACAAACAGTTATGTATGATACATACAGTTATGTAAGATATTATCACTGGAAGAAACTGGATACACACAGGATCTCTCTGTATTATTTCTCACAACTTAATGGGAATCTACAAGTACCTCAAAACAAAAAATTATAATAACAATATTATTACAAAAGACCTACACACACAATATAGATTTTTTTTTGTCATGAAAGACAAAAAAAAAAAAGATCCTAAAAACTTTCAGTGAGAGAGTAAAAACAAGTCAAATACAAAGGATCAAGAGTAAGATTGGCCCTCATATCTCAAACCACAAGGGGGAAAAAACTCTCTGTGCATACACAAATGCACAAAGCTCATGTGCATATTCACCACTCTTTTTTTCTACTTTTCTACTTTTTTTCTACTTTTCATCACCTTTGTTTATTTGGGTGTTTATTGTCAGCTCTGTTTGCTGCCATTTTCCAACACCTAGAACCACATCTGGGAAAGAGTGAGGCTCAATATACGCTTTCTAAGTGAATGAACCAAACTTCTTGACAACAGCACCAGAAGTTAGAAGACAAAGCAGCAATGGTGTCCCAATTCTGGGGAGAAATTAGTTTCAACTAGAATGTAATATATGGGTTGAAGGATTGAGGAAAGGCATTTCCATACATCCAAGACGTCAACAATTTTCCCTGTGCTGTACCTCCTAGCATGAGCCCCCCCCACCCCACCCCCTGACCCCCGCCTCAAAAGGGAAGAGCCAAAAAGAGGAAGAGGTACGATCTGGAGAACAGAAGGTCTAAACAGGAGAAAAGTCAAGGGGACATCCAGGAGGAATAGGCAGTAGGCGAACAGATTTAACCAAAAAGTGTGATATAACCATATTCAGACAATGGGAAGATGGGGAAATGTAGGTATTGGGAGGCTTTGTATAATGGGAACTAACTCTTCATCTTCCATAACAGGAAGTCAGGAAAAAATGTGAAATTGCTAAGTCAGTAAATATAGCTGTAAAGTCAAACTAGTAACTAAGAAGATAAAGCGCTGGAAGAAAGATTTTCTTAAACGGCTAACTTTAGGTCACAGGGGGAGGGGAGAGAAGGGGTAGGGTCAGGGACTGTTATTTCCGTTATGAGTTACGCCTTGAGTCTTTTTACACTATGTGCACTCATTATTTGGACAAAAGTTAAAAATTAATTTAACATTAATTGTAAAGATAAAATATAACCTCCAGGGAAAAGCACACAAGGCACTTTATGGTCTAGCTACCTCTGTCCGGTCCTCTCTAACCTCGCTTCCACCTAGACCCCAGTCTTTGGGCTCCAGGAGACCACACGGAGCCTCTGAGCCAACCCCTCCTGGTAGTCTTCCACATCCTTGGAGCCTCCGCACTCCTAGGTGACACCCTCTTCTTTTCTGTCCCAGGCATGTTTATGTGTCCTTTCCTATTTGCCCCCAACAGGCCTCACCTCTCCACCCCACCCCCAGCTGAAAGCAACAGTTTCATGTTTCATCCTCAGGATTTTGCAAGCTGTCCTCCCTTCTAAACTGTGTGCTTACTGGGGATAGAGACGCGTATGTCTTTTAATTCTGTACCTCAAGTACAGTGCCGGCCACCTGAAATACCTGTTAATCAAATGAACTTAAAGCAAGAGCCCCCATGCAGAGAAACCTAGAATTCAATGGTGACCTCCCAGTTGTCAAATGCAATCCCCTCCCCTGGGCCTTCCCTTCCTGGTCCTTCCTGAAGCAGCAGACGCCCATCGCACCTCTTAAAACCCACTCCTCTGTTAGATTTCATCTCCCTTCTCTGCAGGGACTCTTGCAAGGTCTCTGACCGGTTCTGTTTTTATTGCATAGAATCTAAGATGCTTTCAATGGTAAGATTGCACCATTATTTTATATACCACAAGAAAGAGAGAGAAAACATCTGCCAATCAAAGTTTGGCTGTGCTTCCTTGCCACTAGCATTTTCTTCTTTTTTCCCCCCATAATTGAAAGAGCTCTCTGAGACTTAGGTTCAGATTTAATCATATAGCATTCTTGTGCATACATGAAAGGGAAGAGAAAAATAAACTGAAGATATTGCTAAAATTTCTCAGTGTGACTCTCCCAAATGAATCATTTTTGATCGAAGTCATTATTTTCATGTTTTTCCACGAAATCGTCACCTCTGCTAACAAAGGAGCTGATAATGCTGTGCTTTTCAAGTGTCCCTTGTTGTCTCGGGGCTTTCATTTCAGGTCACTGGCCCCTTTCTGCAAGTATTTAAGGCGCTTGTGAAGGCAGTGACAACCACGTACCGCTGTCACGTAGCAGACAGTGATCGGCCCAATTCAGAGACGTAACATGGCGGGAGGGCTTCCCAAGTCATTCGGTGGTAAAGAATCCACCTGCCAATGCAGGAAATGCGGGTTCAATCCCTGGGCCAGGAAGATCCCCTGGAGAAGGAAATGGCAACCCACTCCAGTATTCTTGCCTGGGAAATCCTATGGACAGAGGAGCCTGGTGGGCTATGTCCATGGAGGTCGCAGAAGAGTCAGACACGACTGAGTGACTAAGCAACAACCAAGTAGGCTGTTAACTAGATCTCTTAACTGGACTATTAAAATCACCTCTTAACTGGTTTGCCTGACCTTAAACCCTCCCATTTCATTGCCAGAATTACCTTTCTAAAAGGAGATGTGATTAATCCCCTGCTCAGAAATCTTCAATGGCGTCTCACTGCCAAATATAAATAACAAAGAACAAATCCTATTTATTTAATACCAGGCACTAAGCTGTCATATACCAGGCACTAAGGTACACACTGTACTTGGATGTCTCATTGAATTTCTACAAGAATATTCTAGAAGCAGAAGGTATTTATGCGCCCCATTAATCCCATTTTATTGACAAGAAAATTAAGGCCCAAAGAAACTCAATAACTTGTCCAAGTTGACACCACTAAGAAATTATAAAGTTGGGAGTCTAAACCAACTGAAGCAGCTCATGCTGAAGATTTCCTCTGTCCTCTTCCTTCACACAGCTTGTGAAGCCCTTCGACATCCGGTCCCATGCTCTGTTCCAGCCCCTCACCTGCTCACTTCCTGAGCAGAGGGCACTCGACTCCCGTGGGCCTGTTTTGCTGTTCTTTCTGCCGAGCACAGTCACTCTTCACTCCTGCTTAGTTTCCCCTTCCTCTGGGAAGTCCTCCCTGCTCTGCATGGCTGACTTTCACCCTGTGTCTCACCTGACTTTCACCCTGGCTATGCCTCTGAAAAGAGGATCTGTGATTGTTCTTCCTCTCACTCCCCCAGTGCCTTGCAGATAGTAACATTTTTGTAGGTTTAGTTGATTCTTTTTGTGCACGTGAGGAAACTGTGGCCAGAGCACCCCAAGCCCTGCTCAAGGTCAGCTGCTGGCTGGTGAGTGTCAGGGCTGGGACAGCACCCCACTCCCAGCTCCTACTTACTCCTGGCTTTGCCTCTGCATCCTTGTCATAGTCTCTTTCCCCTGGGATCGCAGGCCTCCTTCTCCAGGACAAAAGGCCTGGCTGCCATCCAAGGCAGGGTAACGCATCAATCACCCCCACCCTCCCCGCCCACTCTCCTCGGGGAGTTTCCTTCCAGGCTTGCATCTGGGCCCCAGGTGAACAGAGGATGCTTGGTTCCAGGGCTTCTTTCTTGTTCCTCCCCATCTTAAGGAGCTGCTCCAGGGGCCTCCTGGTGACCCGCAAAGTTGGCCACAAGCCCTGGGAACGCAGGGAGGGGGACAGGGTGGTCGTACCCTCCACACGTGGCCAAGCAGCGTGTGTTGTCAACGGCTTCCATTCCATCTAGAAGGAAATTCAAATGAGACTCTCGCCAAGGCCCAAGACTGTGTCAGCCTCTCAGCCTCTTCTACTTGGCCTTTACTCATTCACAACAGCCACAGTGGCCCTCCTCCTGGACCTGAAACAAGCCTGCTGTTTCCTCTGCCTGGAATGCTGGCTCCAGGATTCAAGTCACCTTCTTAACGTGGCCTTACCTAAATCCTCAGACTAAATTAGGCCCCCTCTCTCAGCCACCTTGGGCTTCCCCAGTAGCTCAGATGGTAAAGAAATCTGCCTGCAATGCAGGAGACCCGGGTTTGACCCCTGGGTCGGGAAGATCCTCTGCAGAAGGAAATAGCAACCCACTCCAGTATCCTTGCCTGGAGGATCCCATGGACAGAGGAGCCTGGTGGGCTACTGTCCACGGGGTCGCAAAGAGGAGGACATGACTGAGCAACTGACACTCAGCCCCCTTGGCTCTCCTCACTGGCTTTTCTCTTCCACAGCGACTGTCTGGGTCTGTCTTTTTGCTTCTTTATTTGTTGCCGTAGTTACTGTCTTCCTCACCCTTACCTAGAATACAAGTCCACAGAGTAGGGCCCGTGGCTCTGTCTTCAGCTCCTGGCACAAGGGCTGGGACTCCACCAAGTTTAACGAAAGAAGCAAACAACTGCTTCACAAGCTTCGATGGAAGGCAGGAGGTCCCCTCGAACACTGCTCTTTGGAAAATAGCAAGTTGCTTTATATCTGGGTCTTTGTGAGGTGTCTCTCATATCAGTGGCCTGTGTCAGCCACTTCATACTGAGCAACAGCAATTCGAGGAGACCCATTGCCCTGAGAAGACCCCAGTCGAGGCCTGTCACCCGACTGAATCAGTAACAAAGGCAGGCAGAAATTGAAAACAAATTAAGTTATTCCCAGGAATATGAGTCACAACAGCAAACACTGAGAGTCGCAAGCAGTATAGTACCACAATTATAAATTGACTCAACCACTTTTTTGCGTGCTAAGTCACTTCAGTCGTGTCCCACTCTTTGCGACCCCATGGACTGTAGCCCGCCAGGCTCCTCTGTCCATGGGATTCTCCAGCCAAGAATACTGGAGTGGGTTGCTGAGCCCTCCTCCAGGGGATCTTCCCAACCCAGGGATTGAACCTGCATCTCTTAAGTCTCCTGCATTGGGAGGTGGGTTCTTTATCACTAGCACCACCTGGGAAGCCCTAACTATATAAAATACGTAAGTGACAAAGACTTACTACCTAGCACAGGGAACTATACTCAATATAATCACCGATAATGGGAAAGAATCTGAAAAAGAATATATGTGTTTAACTGAATCATTTTGCTCTACACCTGAAACTAACACAACATTGTAAATTAACCATATTTCAATTTTTAAAAACTGACACAACTGAAAAAGAACTATCCTAATGATCTAGGAAAGGTACTTAGGGCTCCAAATAGAAATTTGAGAGACGGCAGCATATCCAGGCTCACAAAATCTCCCATAACAGATTTGGAAGTGTGTAGAACAGAGATGGAAGGCAGGGTGCTCTGAAACACCATGCGAAGCAGCTCGACTCGAAAAGTGGCTCTGGAGAAGGCAAGAGTCGTGTGAAACTTTGGGTAAACCCTGCCTTTTGAAAAAGAAAAGGTTTTTCAAAAAATAATACATGGTCTTACAGAATGTGACTGAAAGTGTGCAAGTATAACAAACAAGCATGCTTATAAGTAAACATGTAACTATTTTATCTAGATCCTAAAGGTTTACTTATAAATTAGCCAAGTGTCTTTGGTTTGCCCTCAATGGGAAAATGAGAGATCACTTTGGGGATCGCCTTCTACTCAGACACATTGAGAACTTCCTATGGGCCACGTACCATGGGAGGGCATTCATGGGGCTCGGTGGAAAAATCGAGATAAATGTAATGCCATCCCTCAGGAGATCCTGGGGAAGCAGATGAGCAACGGCAGTACAGTGTAGGAAGTAGAAGTGTAGAAGTCTCTTGTGACTTCCACGTGCAGAAGCTTCGCAGGAGCACACGGGAGGGGCAACCAGTGGAACAGAAGGCAGGGTCCTTGCTGAGAGGGTCAGGGTTTGGGGGTACAGCTTGGCATGGATCCCTAGGTGGCCCCTCAAAAGGCCCCCCTCATCACTGCAGTACTCATGACAAAGGTTTTCACTACTGTGGGTCAGTATCACAGCCCAGAAGCCTGTCTGGGCCAGCCACAGAAAGGGGCTCCATCTCTCACAGGCTGACTCACATTGTCCAAATTCAGGGACCTGCTGGATGAGCCTGGGGATGCCAGCACACTCAAGGATGAGGAAAAATTGATCTGTCCGGTCCACATTCTGCCTAACCATCAAGTTCACTCCAAGCAGAAGACCTATGAGGGACCTAATGCCAAATTGCAGGGGGTGTTAAGTTCTCTCCCCGCCACCCCCCACCACCACCCCCCACCCCACCCCTGCCGCCCTGCAAAAAGCCATAAAAATGTAAACCCTTTGTGCTTTGTGGCCTGAAGTTCTGACTACTACTCCACCAGCACCAACAGAGACAATATGTAAACAAATAGGTGTGGCCCTGTTCTAAGACAACTTGATTTACAAAAGCAGGAAGCTGCCTGCAAACTGTACTTTGCCCACCTCTCCCATCCCCTTCCCCTATCCCTACAGAGGCAGCCCCCAGCATGGTGCTGAGCACTGCGAGCCCAGCAAGCAGTGAGTGCTCAATAAATATTTGTAGGCAGGGAATGGGGTTCTGAGGTCTTTCTCCTTAAGTCTCTTGTGACTCCTTGGTTCCCATAAATTTCTTCTCCTATTAGTGTAACCACTGAATGGAGCAGATGGAAGGAATTTAAAGAGGGAAGGGAGACTGGAGGTTGTGAGCTACCATGATTTTCAGAGCTGTCCTGGCATTTACTTTGCAAATGGATTATTATTGAATGTGAGTGCTGAAGAATTGATGCTTTTGAACCGTGGTGTTGGAGAAGACTCTAGAGAGTCCCTTGGACTGCAAGGAGATCCAACCAGTCCATCCTAAAGGAAATCAGTCCTGGGTATTCATTGGAAGGACTGATGCTGAAGCTGAAACTCCAATACTTTGGCCACCTGATGCAAAGAACCAACTCACTGGAAAAGACCCTGATGCTGGGAAAGATTGAAGGCAGGAGGAGAAGGGGACGACAGAGGATGAGATGGTTGGATGGCATCACCGACTCAGTGGACATGAGTTTGAGCAAGCTCCAGGTGTTGGTGATGGACAGGGAGGCCTGGCGTGCTGCAGTCCATGGGGTCACAAACAGTTGGACACTACTGAGTGACTGAACTGAACTAAGCTGACTAAAAGGCCTTTTTCAAAATGGCCTGAATATCCTCCTTAACTGGGGAGGTGCTTAGGAGACTGTGCCCTGGGGCTGGAAGCCTAAGGCTATGCCTGTAGCCTTGCCTGCTCTAAGCCTTTGATTCCAGCATCTTAAGGGCAGGTACTCTGTCTTTCTTTCCCTGAAGCACCTTACTCAGGGCAGTTCAGTTCAGTTGCTCTCTTGGTTCTAAGCTCATCTCTGGGGTTGTCCAATTGTAGGTTAATTTGTTTCCTCTTTATATTTTTCCCATTTTCTCCAAATTTCCTACAACTATTATGCTCAGAAACAACAAAATCAAAATCTTTGTTAGAACAAAATCAAAGAATTGATGAAATATCCAGAGCAATCCATCAGCTTTAGATGGATATTCCCTGTTCCAGACAGATATGTCTTTGTGGTTGTAAATGAATAACTCTTCTTGTGACTAGGAAAAGGGACAAGAGCAGGCCAGTTCCGATGGCACTAAATGCTGCTGTTTGTCTTTGGGCTTCTAGGAAAAGATCGTTATCCTATTCGTGGGAGCCAATAATGAAGACTATTTACAAATCCTTCCTGTGGACTCTTGCTGAGAATGTTCTCAGCACCCAGGTTGCTGTCGAGGGTGTAGCATGATTCTACACCAGCCTCTGCTTTCAGAAAATTTGATCCAGAATTCTCCAGCACTTTAAAGAATAAAGAGAGAAGAAAATGTAATTGTCTCTTAAAAGGCAATTTTTTAAAAACTGACCTTCAGGAGTCTAAAATAGTAGCAGTCTTACCAAGATTACTTCCCAGTTTGAGAAGAAAAACACTGCTCTTTCAGTGGCTTAAAATTGTTTTAAACATCTCATGTTTATTTGTCCAATATCCAATGATATTGATTGGATATTGAACTGGGGATTTTCAAGCCTGGCTGAGACTTAGAACTCCAAACAGTGCTTTTCACATCTACAAATTCCAGGGCCTCTTCCCAGACTGGGGGATGTGAAGCTAGCAGGGACCAGCATACATCCATTCACGGCGCTGAAGGCTAGCGCAGGGCCGGACAGAAAAGGGCTCCGTCAGTATTTGCTGAGAGAAGTTGGTACCATGCTCCTTCTGGGAAAGGTACAGGGAACTGGGGCCTGGGGTTCTAGGAAAACTTACTTTTTACTGTTTCATTCCTTTGTAGCATTTGCATACTTGCCATGCTTATATTTTTAAAGGGTCCATTTAATAAATAAATTTATCTATAGCTAAAATGGTTTAAATCCTGCTAAGTCAAAATAATAATTTAACTCTTCAAATTAATGAGATTACAAAAAACCTGCTTTGTAAGATAAAACAGATTATGTCTGTTGTCTAAGTAATAGTGTCTTAAGGGATACTGCAAAAGTGAAGATAATAATTGCAGACATTTATTTAGCGCTTACTAAGTGCCAGGCCAAAACATGAACGCTACATACAATGCATTATATATATGTAGTATATAATTAAGCCTCTTTTTAACAGCTCTATGTGAGGAAGCCATGACACCATCTCACCTTTCCTGGGAACAAACTAAAGCAGAGAGAAATTGAAGCAGTCCCTAAGGGCCTGTAAGGTAAGGGCAGTAAGGTAAGGGATGGAGCTGTGCGACCTGGAAGCCCACCCAGCAGTTGGACAGGTCAACACACCATTTCAACTAACACGTAAAACTGGAAACATAGCTAATCCTAGGACCCTTAATTAGTTCAATAAATAACTTCTCACAAGAAATTTAGGCAAATATTTGTTGAGTGAACAAGCCAAGAATCATCCATGGAAGCTCAGCCTGCCTCTTCTAAAAGCGAAATAGGGGAGGGGGGCAGGGAGGATACCCTTGGACCGCCAAGCAGGGCAGGGACAGGAAAGCACCCCTGAGTCTTCTCTAGTCTGGTTTGCAGTCTCTGTCCCCAGGGGACAGCATCTGCTCATCTCAGTGACCTCCACGAGCAGGGCTTTTGGTTTATCCTAGCATCAGGCTGGCACTTAGTAGGAACTCACAGCAAGGTCACACCTGTGACCTACTGTAGTAAGAATCTTGGCTACCCTGTGCAGCCATCATTATCCCCAGTTTACCTGGAACTGACTTCTCTCTTTCCCACCCACTGAGAGGCAGCCACCCCATGGCCGTCGGAACATGACTCAGCCGATACACACACGCTTTGTGAAAAGCCCTCAAAGACGGGCCATTTGGGGATGGGACAGGATGAGTGGTTGAGGGGAGATTCCCCTTGCTCTTCCTTGACTCTTTAAAGATAAAGAGAATAGTCTCAGTCCACTTGTGCAATTACAAAGTGAAAGTGAAGTTGCTCAGTTATGTCCGACTCTTTGCGACCCCATGGACTGTAGCCTACCAGGCTCCTCCATCCATGGGATTTTCCAGGCCAGAATACTGGAGTGGGTTACCATTTCCTTCTCCAGGGGATTTTCCAAACCAGGGATTGAATCCGGGGGTCCCACACTGTAGGCAGACGCTTTACCGTCTGAGCCACCGGACAACAAAACGAGAGACCCATTACAGTTCAAGAGGTCTGGAACTGCAGAGCAAATAGGGCTGCTAACATTTTCCCCCTAAAATCAGCTCTTTAGGTTCACACATTTGACAGTGTTGCCCATCCTAGGCCCACCTAGGCTAAGGCATTCGTGCAGATCTTCCGGGGTCCCCTAAGGGGGAGAATACCATTTCAACAACAGGCCGGGAATTACAGCCCACATCCAGAATCCCAGGATGAGAAGCCCCGAGAGACCGAGAGATGGAAAGGAGAGCCTCCGGAACCTGGAATTCAGAGGCACCCAAACCTGCGCCGACAGCTCTCTCTGGGGGATCACTGGCTCCCTGCCGAACGGCACCCCCACCCCTCCCAGGCCCTCCCGGCGACCACGCACCTTGGATGGTCCTCTTGAAGAAAGCCTTGCAGGCCTCGCAGGAGGCCACGCCGTAGTGGTAGCCGGAGGCGATGTCCCCGCACACGAGGCACAGGCGCTTGGGGATGGCGTTGAGCATGTACTCGCATTTGATGGCCGAGTCCTCCATGAGGCCGCCGGCACAGTCCTCGTAGCCCTTGCGGCACGGGGTGCCTCCCAGCCCGGCGCCCGCGAACATGGGCGGCGAGTCCAGACCGTTGGCGTGGGTGCCCAGGGCTAGACCGAAGCCGCCGCTGGCGTCCGACGAGCCGCTGGGGCTGTGGTGGCTGAGGGCATCGATCCCCGAGGACGGGCTGGATGGCTCGGTCTTGATGAAGGAGCCACAGCTGGAGCCCAGGTGCCGGTCGTCCACGGACATCCTGTTCAGCAGCCTGCGGACACAGAGAGCTGGAGTCAGCTCGCAGAGGGTGCGGTACCTGTGACGTCCCCAGGAATTAGCTTTGGGCTCCGGGCACCGGGTGGGTGGGGTGGCTGGGAGGGGCCTTATGCTAAGGTATTGGTGAGATAAAATGCTGTCGGGGGTGGGGGAGAGGTCAACTGGGCTGGAAAAAAAGAGTGAGTTTCTGGCATTACCCCCCAGAACCTTCTGAGTCCTCAAAACGAAAATTATGTTTGATCAATAAACTTCAGATGAGGCGCCCCACCCCTCTGCAAACTGCTGGCCTAAGGGGTGACAAAACGTGGTAACCTTCAGCCAAAATATCTGGCCAACCTTCCCACGCAACAGTAATAGATTTGAAAGTCCGAAGGTGACAGCCCTCGGACCAGACACCCTCAGAACCACGACCCAATGACCCACTTCACCTGACCCCCTCCCCACCCCGACCCAGGGGCAGCAGGTAACCCAACCTTGGAGCTTCCCCCGAAGGCCACCATCACTGAGACTGGGAGCAGAGGTGCCAAGTCACCTGGCCGGGGCAAGAGGCAGGGCTTGGGGCCAAGGCATCAGCCAAATTGGCTGCCCTCTGGGGATCCCCTCCGGCCGGGGCACATCTGGACGGTGGCCCCCAGGCCCCGTCTCTCATTCCCCTCTGTCGCCCCAGAAGAGGTTGGCCTCCCCCTCAAGAGACCATGCCTCCATCATGCACCACGAGGGAGCCCTCCAACCCCGACTCTGAGCATCACCCCGCTGATTCTTAACCTTAAATTCCCACCTCTAAGCACCCCTGCCTCACTGCAGAGTCAAAGGAGCAAGAACAGCAAGGCAGGATCACCACAAAGGGTCAGAAAACATTTCCCATAAGGAAAATCACTCCTCCCAGAACCGTGATGGGTGGATGAGAAGTCAGACAAAGTACGACCCCCAGGACCAGGGGAGGGGCTTCTCTCCCATGTAAGCAAGAAGAGTGAAGGGCAGGGAAGTGCACTCAGGGAAGCCCAGCTACAGCCCACACTCAAGATCTCTGGGCCAGGCAGGCCCTGGAGTCAGGAGGCTGGGTCAGGGTCCACCTGTCCATGTCCTGGCCTCGCCTGGTGGGGGTACAGAGGAGGCCACAGTGGATGCCTGAGCAGCAGGTGGAAGTTAAGAAGGAAAGGTCCTGGAGAATGAAGGGGGCTGGAGAGGGTGGGAGTTCAGCCCCATTCATGGGAAGATGACCCTGGCTGGGAAGAAGGGAGGGTCCCAGCTGGAGTCGTACCTCCAATGATGCTCAGAGGCAGCCCCCTGTTTTCTGAGCAGCTCATTGAGGAAAGCATTGTTCCCCAAGTGGGGTAGGGGCTCTCCTATCATACCCACAAAGCCCACCCTCACAACACAACCTTGGCCACACTTACCCACACCACTCAAGGCAATCACAATGGGGAGGGGCCTCCCCTGTCCCAGGTCCCACCAATGATTTCATAGTCACTGCCCCTCCCAGGGGGCTGTCCCATCCATCTACACTTGAACGTGTCTGGAGGCATTGCCCCGAAGACAGTTCTAATCAGAAGTTGGGAGCTCTCTCTGATAAGAAGGATAAAAGATCCCTAAAAGGCTCCTACTCTCAAGAAGTTTATTATCTACTGGAATGTAGTGTTTGAAGATAGAGGCTCCCAGTTCTCTCTGGTTTCAAACTGAATATTCCTGAGTCTTCTGAGACACTTCTGCTAGCCCCAAGTTTCCCTTACATCTGCAGAAGGTACCCCATTGGAAGTCTCCTCTGTTTTTTTTTTACACCTTTGACTGGTGCCCTATCATGTCCCCAGGCTCCAGACGGTCACCTGCCTCCCGTCCATCCATCAGTAGGCTCCTGGTGTATCCTCAGGATCGTCTTCAGCAGGCAGAGAGGCGCCTGTGGGTTCACCCCCTACTATGGCCTTGCGCTGGACCTGCGGGAAGAGTGGACTAGGTGCTCTTACATTTATAATCCCCTCCCACATGTCTGACTTTGTGACCCCATGGACTGCAGCACGCCAGGCTACCCTGTGCTTCGCTATCTCCCAGAGTTGGCTCAAATGCATGTCCATTGAGTCGGTGATGCCATCCAACCATCTCACCCTCTGTCACCCTCTTCTCCTCCTGCCCTCAATCTTTCCCAGCATCAGGGTCTTTTCCTATGAGTCAGCCTTTTGCCTCAAGTGGCCAAAGTATTGGAGCTTCAGCTTCAGCATCAGTCCTTCCAATGAATACTTAATGTTGATTTCCTTTAGGTTGGACTAGTTTGATCTCCTTGCTGTCCAAGGGACTCTCAAGCGTCTTCTCCAGCACCACAGTTCAAAAGTATCAATTTTTCAGTGTTCAGCCTTCTTTATGATCCAACTCTCACATCCGTACATGACTACT
This sequence comes from Okapia johnstoni, assembly GCA_024291935.2. Classification (NCBI taxonomy): domain Eukaryota; kingdom Metazoa; phylum Chordata; class Mammalia; order Artiodactyla; family Giraffidae; genus Okapia; species Okapia johnstoni. The sequence goes on from CM044307.1 coordinate 13,932,054, forward strand.
GGAAAAACCATAGCTTTGACTATATGGACCTTTGTTGGCAGAGGTCTGCTTTTTAACGTGGGGTCTAGAGTGGTCATAGCTTTTTTCCCAAGGAGTAAGCGTTAGGGCTCTGGAGTTCCCAGGAACATCCCATGCCTGCTGTGACGAGTCTGCTCCCAGACCCAAGCCCTCCTCCCTCAGGCTTTTGAGTGCTCCAGAGATTTTGGAAGAGACACTTGAGGTCAACAGTAATTATTGCAACTGCTATTTAGTGAGCACGTATTATATACTTCAGATCTGTCCCTCGGATGTATGAGTAGCTTGTGCCTGAGGGAAGCATTTGGAGAGTCCTATAGCTACGTCCAGTGAACAATTTTCCAACTGTCTTCCCAAGCCTCATGGCTCAGCCAGCCCTGACGGACACCCAGGCCAGGCAGTGGTTTCATGCCCTAAGCCTTGGTTTTCCCTCCTAGCCCTCTCCTTGAAGGCTTCAAGGGGCACAAAGCATTCTTTAGTGGGCTGAACAGCCAAGACGCACCCTGTCCAGGCCACTGCCTCCAGGCCCTGGCCAAGGACTCTAGGACTGAGAAGGAAGCAAACTTGCTCCTCACCTCCGAGTTGGCACAGAAATTCAGCTACTAATCTAGTGCCTGGGCTCCAGCTGAGAGTCTGATGATTTTCATTCCTGCAGGCTTCTCATTTTGGCCCCACTAGAATGTCTATTCCAAGGAGTGTCAACACATACTCCAGGCACCAAGGTGCCAAGGGCTGACCAGATAGGAGGACATTTCCAGCACAGCTCTTGATGTCAAAAAGCTCATCCTCTCACCAGAAGGACAAACACTAAACAAACACATGTAGGCAGAGAGCCAGCAAGGCAGGGGGTGGGGTGGGGAACACTACACTAACAGGGACTCACCCGCCTTGCCCCTCCAGCCTGGTTTCATTCATTCACTCATTCATTTGTATTTGCATTCATTTTCCCTCCAGGAAACCTGCCCCCACCCATCCTTAACCTCTGGACATCACTCTTTAATTCAAAAGCAAAATGTAAGGACAAAGGGAAAGAAAAGGGCCAAGAAGTAGTGGCCAGAGGAGTTGAGAAGAGAGAGAGAGTTGTGGATGTGGAGTGAAGACAGCCGTGGAGAAGGGGGTGGCGGCAGGTCACGTGCAGCCGCAAAGTCAGGGGAAGTCAGGAGTGCACGTGTCCCCTTCAATGAGCAGTCAGGAGGTGGCTGGTGATGTCCCCAGAGCAGTGCCCTGGCATGGGGGGAGGGGGTGGGGGGGGAAGGGGTGGGGGGGTGGGGAGGGGGCGGTGGGGGGGGAGCGGGAGCCACATGGCCAGGGCTGCAGGAGGCACTGAAGGCAGACAATCTTTCTGGAAGGCCGGGCAGAGGAGACGGTAGGGGCGGGGGCCTCCTTGCACATCTTTACACAACACCGTCCACTTGAACTCAGGGGTGGTGGAGGCAGAGAAGGAATGTTTTTGTTGTTATTGGCGGTAATTTATCTGCTTCTTTGATGAGGAGGAGGTGTGTCAAGAATGTAAGGAACTTAAGAAATTTAAAAATTACTTTCCAGTTTGCCCGAAGCAACCCTAATCCCACCAACTGACCCAATATAATTATCCACCACTCCCCAGGTCTCCCCAGATGAGACAATGAATTCTATGGTGACTCTATGTTATGTGCTAATGGTAAAGAGCAAACCAAGATGGAGAGGTTGAGATGACCAAAGATGAGTCAGCTTTTCTCAAATTCTGGCCCAACCTTCATCAGAGTCAGCCAAGGTGCTGGTTGAACTGGTAGCTTCCTGGACCTGATCCCGTTTTGTTGCTTAGTCGATAAGCCACGTCTGACTCTTTTGCGACCCCATGAACTGTAGCCCTCCAGGCTCCCCTGTCCATGGGATTTGCCAGTGAAGAATACTGGGGAGGGTTACCATTTCCTTCTCCTGGGCATCTTCCTGACCCAGTGATCGAATCTGTGTCTCCTGAATTGGCAGGTGGATTTTTTTTTTTTACCACTGAGTCACCTGGGAAGCCCAGTCATATTTTGAACATTCATCCCTGTAGGTGGGGCCCAGAAATCTGCATTTTTGGTTCTGTGTGTTGGTTTGTTTTTAGCACCCCAGCTGTGATTCTCAGGGGAGTTAAGTTCGAATCCTACAGGAATAACACAGGCGGTCAGGGGACCCGGTGGAAGTCCGCAAGGAATCGATGCCCCGGAAGAGAAATGAGCCGAAGCAGTACGAAGGGGAGGGAAGGTTGGCTGTGCAGAGGGGAAGTTTGGAGGTGGCATCTCTCATCCCCCAGGCAGCCTCTCCTCACTCCATGGAATGGGAGGTGAAGTCAGGAAATCTACCAAAAGGAAGGAAGTTTGCAACAGCAACTGCGGGAGGAGGAGAGAACAGAAATCAGGGGCATAGGGGCTTACCAGGCCGGCCCCTTAACTCAGCCTGCATGGCAGCAACACAGGAAAGCTTCGATCTGCATTTTTCAGCCCGGGCACTAGTGACATTTGGGGCTGGTCATTCCTCACTGTGGGCCAGCCTATGCACCACAGGTTGGTTAACAGCATCCTTGCCTCTGCCCACTAGAAGCCAGTAGCACCCCCACCGCCAGATACAACAACCCAGACCTCCAGGCATGGCCAGATGGCCCCTGGGGGACAAAATTGCTACCAGTTGAGGACCACTGACTTGGCTGTTGGAGGGAAGGGGGAAAGCAAGGGGCTCGCGGAAGCTGAGGGTGTCGTTTGGGGATGGAATAATGTCAAAAAGCATGGAATTGGGAGAAGATAGAGGGCCTAAGGGTGTTGTGGGGGGGTTCCCAGGGGGTGGAGGCTGAAGTAGAGCAGGAGGAAGAAGCCGGACAGCTGGAAGAATGGGAGGCTGGGTCAGGGAAGATCTCAGAGGTTGGAGCTGGGATGCAAAGGCCCAGGAGGATGTGGCCACGGGGCGAGTGGCCGGACGGGATGCAGGAAGAGTGTTGGGATGAGGCGGAGGTGTTGACACTTGCGCCCTGGGGAGGAGAGGGTCACGTGGAGTCCACCATCTGTGGTTGGCTGGGACCCAGTTCCCAAGTGGTCGATGACTATTGACTTTATGGGAGGGGCCCACTGCCCCATCTGAGCTGCCTTTGAAAGAGCAATAGTCAGTGGTCTAAGTCCCTGGAGGCATTCTCTTCCCTCTAATTCAGCTCGTTTCAGGAGCACAGCCAGAGCTGCCCTGGCCTCAATGTCACCACCGTCTGATTAACATGGCCCTCCAGCGCCAACCCAGGCCTGCCCCTCTTTGCGTCCAGTGTGGGGCCCTTACCCCAGAGGGGCCTGACCTCCTGGGATGCCTAAGCTTACTCTCTGCCTTTGCCAGATAATCACTTTGCTGGACATTGAAGTGGGTTGGAGGTTTTCCTAGTACAGAGACCAAGAGCATCTTGGAAGTTCTGAAGGAAACCCAAACCATTCAGCTCTTCTGTTATGAACCTAACCCTAACCCTATAGAAAGAGAAATTCCAGGGCATCAACAAGAAACCAATCATCAATTTTTTAAGCTGGAATACCAGGGGTCTACCCCCCTCAAGGCCACTTGCTGGTGGGCAGGCAGAAGAAAACAAGCTTTTGGAGGAACAAAGTGTCCTGGAGGGAAGAGGGATGGGCCAGCCTGATGAGCCTAGGGCCTTGCTTTCTGTCCTCTATGGAGCAGAGTCCAGCGACCACACGCCAGAATGGGGGTCACGTGTAGAGGGGCTGCCCTCAGAATCAGCTTTTGGTTCTGTGCCAGGCTGCCCTGTAAGAGCAGAAACAAGCCCCCAAGTCACTCAATTGTTACAAGCCATTGCTCTGATGTGAGTCAGTCATAGAAGCTGTTGACTTTGAGTAAACAGGTCAATCTCTCTGGGCCTCAAGTTTCCTCATCTGTAAAATGGCTCCATCATAGTACCTCCTTCTTAGGGCTGTTCTGGGTGAGCAGGAGCTAGATTGAGGGGAGGAGGAGAAGGGGACGACAGAAGATGAGATGGTTGGATGGCATCACCAACTCAGTGAACATGAGTTTGAGCAAACTCCGGGAGATAGTGGAGGACAGGGAGGCTGGGAGTGCTGTAGTCCATGGGGTCACAAAGAGCCAGACACGACTGAGCGACTGAACAACAACAATAATGTAGGCAAAACGTTTAGAACATGCTGGGGCCCAGCAAGTGGACAGTGTCTCTCTTGTGATTCTCCCAGGAAACCCCTCCCAGAAAATCCAGCAGCTGGCAGCAGCCTGGGGTTAGACCCAGCAAAGCTCTTCCCTCAACCAAGTCCCCATTTCTAGAACTGAGGATAATTCCACATGGAACTTGCCATTAACCAGGAGAGAAAAGTAGTGGGTTAGGAAAATTAAGAGGATAAATAAGCCTGAAACAGGAATCCACTCTACAGAAGAAAAATAGCTTCTGAACACTTGAGAGACTCTTATGTACATTCCCATAATTAATTTGCTAACCAGGAGCTACTGAGCTGTTCATTAAAGCAGACCCTCAGACCATCCAGCAAGGCTTTATTTGTTATGAATCAGCCCCCCAGGCACTTGAAAGTATCAGAGCTAAACTTCCTTTACAAATAATGTTAGAGAATGCAGAGTGAGCCTTTATTGGAGGGGTAAGATGAGGAGGACCATGTGGCTAAATGTGAGTAACTGACAAGGTCCCCAGCATTCCTGTTGGGACATGGATTCATGAGGACTTATAACATGAGAGGGAGGGAAGAAGGGAGGAAAGGACGAAGGAAGGGAGGGGCGGAGGGTGAGGAGGAAGGAAGTATTGTGAACCAAGGCTTATAATTAATCCAATTTCAAGCATCTGAGTCCATTCTTCATATATATATTTTTTCTCTTACACTTGTATATTTTTTTAATTCAAATTGACCTTCTCCTGCAGTAGTCTGAAACACCCATTTCAATACACAGTGTTTTTATCTCTCATGAAACCTTGCAAGGCATATCTTTCAACATTGGACCCATTTTCCTGGACAGACACCAGCACAGCGGGAATCAGCACTTCATAAATGCTCAGAGATTCTCCTGCCTGACCTGGTGACTTTCAGAGGAGGAGCTGAAGACCCCAGAAGTTGTGACTCACTCAAAGACACTTACTAGAGAGCCAGGCTGGCTGGGGGCTGCCTGGAGACACAGCGCGGAGGTGACCTATGCAGGGAACAGGCTGACTCCGCCCACCTGTTACCCTCCATCACCACATCGCTACCGCAGCACCGGTCCGGTCCTGTGCTGGTTTGATTTTTGTCTGGTCTCCTTAGGAATGCTTTCCTCAAGCTCTCTTTCTCTCTCTTCCCTTAAGACTGGGACTGTAGACCACAAAATGACCCGACTGCAAACTGGCTTCAGGAAGAGCCTGCCTCCCCACGTATGCCGCAGCTCAGGCAAAAATCTGTAATTAAGCATCTTGTCGCTAGAAAGATTAGTCAAAACCAGGCTGATCCCAGACAACTGATTGAAATCTCGTTCCACACAAATTACGGCACGGAAAATAATGATGGGTAATTAGTGCCTTTCAATCGGGGTTTTTATCCATGATGGCCCAGGCTGCATCCATCATCATGAGAAGAGAGAGGCTTCGCCAAAGCAGGAGGAGACTGCCGGGCACTGAGGGGCTGCCCCGAGGCACCAGGAGGGCTGGGTCCCCTGGCAGAGCTCCAGCCCACAGTGGACAGCCGCTGGCTCTTCTTGTGGCTGCGTGCAGATTAGACAGAGGGGCCCCCTCTGGGCAGACCAATTCAAAACTTCAGCCTTCACCCCAGTCCTCTCAAGGGAGTGCCCTCATGCAGGACCCCAAAGTACTTGATGGCTCTCACTTTAGCCCATTTGGCTAAACTATGGCCTCTGACACCACAAACAGATGTGTCTGGAGGAAGGACAGCTCATAATTTCAAAAGATGCCCCCAAACACACCTCGAGTGATCTTCCTTTCAATTACTATTGCAGATCTCACATCCAAGAATCTGAACTCTTCTTGAGTCTGTTTTAACTTTCAGCCCATAATACACAGTGATATGGCATAAATATCCCACCTACTGTCACTGAACAGATTCAGCAGTTTTTAGATGACATTTAATCCTAGAGGTGCCATGATGTTGCGCCATAGAGCTTAGTGGTTGGAGCTGGATTGCCTGAGTTTGAATTCCAGTTCTGTCTCTCACACGTAATTTAATCTCTCTGAGCCTCAGTTTATTCATCTGTAAAATGGGGATGGTGATAATTATCATACGTATCTCATAGGGTAGTCTTGAGGATTAGTGAGTCAATACAGAAAAGAGCTTAGAACTATATCTGGGAAAAGTGCTCAGTAAACACTGCTAGCAGTTGTTATTAGCACCCTTTCTGGTAATGAGGAGACAGTTTCCATTCAGTCTCTAGTAAGTTCTGTCCCACAGCAAGCAAGCCCGTTTTGCTCCCTCTCCCCTTTCCATCATTCATCCATCGTGCATGCATCCATCCACCATTTAATCATGCATTTGTTTGCTTCTCTGCATGCTGCAGCTTCCACCAAGAAAGTCCCTTTTCAGACAAAGGGTTTCCTTATTCAGGCGCTACTAGAACCAACTGTTAGGACTAATCAGCCTCTCTTTTGGGAGCTTCCAACCAGCTCTCTCTCATTCCCACATGCACACCAAGATGCCATAGGAATTGCCACATTTGTAAACATGTATACCTGCTGGCCCAGCAGAGTGACCCAGAGCTGTGCACTTGACCCACGCTGGGCAGTGTCTCTCCCTTGAGACCTTGGTGTCACGGCTGCCTCTCCAGGGACAAAGGCAGTAAGACAGCTCCAACTGTGAGAGAGGTCATACTTCACACCACGGTACAGCGAGAAAGAATATGGAAGCTGGCAGTAGAGAAGGGTGCTGGCCAGGGGCAGAGGCCTGGGAGCCTCAGTTGGCAGCTACCAGACAGCATGGCAGTGCCTATGCTCAGGGGAGCGATGAGGTCTGATTCCCTGGTGTGGCAGCTCATACAGGGGGTTGTGACAGCCAGCCATTCCCCCGCCATCTCATCCATTCATCCACTCCTTTATTCATTTCAACTATGCCTTGAGCATCCATGGTGTGCCAGACACTGTTCTAGCCCCAAGGATGGATTGGTGTCCAAGGTGGACAGGTTTCTGTCCTTAAAGAGTGACAGCACTGTATTTCATTGACTTTAAGCTATACCCTTTTATTCTTTTTTTATTTTTTTTGGTCTAGTTTCCCTTTTTTTTCACATTTTAACATCTTGGCAATCAGAATGCATCTTGAATCGATGGCATGCCATAGTTTCATTTAATTGCTGCTGCTGCTGCTAAGTCACTTCAGTCGTGTCTGACTCTGTGCGACCCCATAGATGGCAGCTCACAAGGGTCCGCCGTCCCTGGGATTCTCCAGGCAAGAACAACTGGAGTGGATTTCATTTAATTAGTGGTTATAGAAATAATGGTGTCTGTGATGTCATAGATTCAATGAAATATGATAATAAGTATAGCTGAGATGGCCACGAGTTCACCAAAAGCAGTTTCACGTTCTGCCTAGACACAGGAAGACCACACTTCCCAGTCTCCCTTGCAGTCAGCTGTGCCCATAAACTGGGTCCTGGCCAAGGGTATGTGGGCAAAGAGATGTAAGCCACTCCCCCACCTGGCCCATAAAGATCTCCCCTGGCCACTCCCCGCCCCCACCCCCCAACTCTGTCCTTCCCTGTTTGCAGGCCACACAGGGTCCAGGCAGAGGCTCCAGGAGGGGACTCCAATGCCCTGGGGCACAGCAGAGCCACAAGTTGGAAGGAGCCTGGGCCCATGAAAAACTTCACGAAAGGCTATCTGCCAAGCAGCTTCCCCAAAATGTTAGGTGGGCAAGGTATATCACCTGTCATGCGAAGCCACTGTAACAGGGGTTGTATTGAATATGTGACAATGACTAGTGCTACCCACTCTAACAAACACAACCAGTGAAACAGTATAAATTCAGTTAGTGATGAGCACTACGAAGAAGGTGGGAGGAGAAGGGGACGACAGAGGATGAGAATGTTGGATGGCTTCACCGACTCAATGGACATGAGTTTGAGCAAGCTCTGGGAGTTGGTGATGGACAGGGAGGCCTGGCGTGCTGCAGTCCATGGGGTCGCAAAGAGTCAGACACGGCTAAGCAACTGAACTGAACTGAACTATGAAGAAAGAGAAGGGCCAGGGCACAGATGGCAGAATAGAACAGTATCCAGACACAGTGGCCAGAAAAGGTTTCTCTGAGGAGGTGACATTTTAAGCAAAGCCGGAGCAAAGACAGGGTGAGAGGCATGCTGGGAGAGCTCTGAGTTGGAGGAACAGCAGAAAGACATGGAGAGGTCCGCAGACAGGGCCCTCTCCCAGCTGGCGGCACTTGGACCAGGCAGGAAATCAAAGCGCCCCTGGTTTGTCCCGGGGCCACCTGCCTTGGCTGAAGCTTCCAGTGATAAGGAGGTCACTAGTTTAGGCGGCAGCTGCTTCCATCTTTAGACAACTTAGATTTTTTTTTTTTTGTTAAGTTCTTTGTCAAGAGCCAAAATATTTCTTCTCTCTGGAACTTTCAGTTATAGTTTGTACAACTCCCTCCCTCAGGACCTACAGGACAAGTCTAACCCCCTTCCACCCAACAGGCCTGCTAAAGGCGGCTTCCTGCTCCTTGCTGAGTCCTGTCCTCGCCAGAACCCATCTCCTGGGCCTAGAATCACGTGCAGATTCCCAGGGCAGTGAAAGAGACCACACTCCCATCTGCTGCCTGGTCAAAGCAGTGGCCCTTTCCATGTGGCCTTATCCACTGCAGGGATGACACAGGAAGCTGGGTGATCCTAGCATCCATTCTCTCCCTGACTCAGTTTTTCAGTCTTTGTGCCAATGGACAGCCTGGGCAGATGAAAAGAGATGTCTTAACCTGATGGACAGCTGAGAACCTGGCATTGCTGCCAACTGGGAACCTGCTCCTGAGCTTGGTAATGGTGACAATAGGAGGGCTCATTCTGTGCTGGTCATGGAACTACATGCACGAGGTTCCTGTCAACAACCTATTATTCCCCCATTTCGCAGATGAGGAAACAGAGGCCCAGAGGGGCTAAATATCTTGGCAGGGAACACATGGCCAGAAAGTGCTGGAGTGAGTTGCAAGGCGAAGGGGAGTAAGTCACAACATTCCTTGGCTCAACACAGCCAGGGTGTCCCCATCACACCCTCAGGAAGGCAGGGGTCCTCCCTGGGGTCACTTCAGGCCAGCTACACGGGCCTCCTGTGCCCTCCCACAACACCCCACCCCGTACATGAAAGCACAGACTGTGTCTGCTTTCTCTGTTGTGCTCCACAGTCAAGGATACTTCCCGGTACAACAGTCACTCAGAAAATATCTGTTAAGTGAAGGTGACGGCGAGAGTTGGGTGGAATGAGGCTTACCCAAGGTCTGCCCCTCTGGCTGCGACAGGAGCAAGCCTGAGCCACAAGACAGGGCCAGAGTCAGGGCAAGGGAGCCAGCCAGCACCTCAGGAGCAGAGGTCCAGCCGACAGTCCCACTGGAAGGACCTGACACTTGCCCTCAGTTCCCACCAAATTACACTAGTCCTGGTGGAAAGACTTTGCAAATGATGTATGAATTTTTCTTACTTTTATTTTTTTATTTAAGTGCCCCCATGTAAATGTTCGGAAGCAACTTCGAGAAGCTAGCCTCTCAGATCCACTGATCAAGAAATCTACTTCTGAAATGTTAAAGAAGATATTTTAACACAAGGAGCAATGTAGTTAATAAAAACCTGTGGGATGCAGGGCTGCAAAAAGCCTGCTTCACCTTCAGAGCCAGGACCCTGACTCTTATATAAGTGGGGAAAAAAGCCGTGACTGCTCCCTGCCCTCCAGAGGGGACAGAAGCAGGCCCAGGCACAAGGGTTCTGGGCCCAGATGACCCGGATTTGAATCCCGGCTTTGTCACTCATTGTCCGTGCTACCTCTCCATGCCTCAGTTTCTTCATCTGCAAAACGGGTACTATAAAGATATTAATACTTACCTCTGAGAACTGTTCTGAGGATTAAATGACACAATAAATGGGAAACACCAACAGAGTATCAGGGGAAACATTGACTGAAACTGCCTGCCCTGGCCAGGCACCATAGTAACCATTTGCACGAGTTATTTTATGACAGGAGATTCTGGTAAGGAACACAGAACTAACAAGCCACCACCAACTTGAAGAATTTGGGAAAGGGCGAAAGCAGACAGGAAATGCCAGTCCATATACCCTCCTGGAATCCATTTTGGTTGTGTGTGAGGAAGGACCTTGAATCAGAACGATTGGCCAGAGATAACCTGGAAACTAATCCCATCACCATAAAACCCAAGACTGCGAGCCATAGGGCAGAGCAGTCTTCCTGGTTCCCTCACCCTCCTGCGCTCAGCTGTGCCTTCCCAGTGAGGTCTCTTGCTTCGTTAGCACAGGTATCTCCTTGACAAGACCCGCCCTCGGGCCCTGGAAGAGGACCCTTCCCGCAACAGCAGCGCCTGTACGTAGTAAGTGCTCAATAAACATGCGCTGTTGCTATGATTCCCCAGAACTTGGGTGCAGGTCCTTCTAGCCACGGCAGGGATGGTCTGATAGTTTGGGTCTCAGCAGTCTCTCCTAAAAACTGGATGTAAGAAGAAAGGGGGAAGCAGAAATGACTCACTCCCAGGCTCCTTGGCCCTCCTTTAATTTGAGACTTTGGGAGTGAGGAGGGGCTGGATTCACCAGGCTTGCCCTTGGAAATGCTGTCACTTATCAGGAGGACTCCTCCAGATGGGGCATTTTGACTATTGATCTGATAAATAAACAGCCTGCTGGCTCGATCAAAATGTTATTTTGCATTTCAATGACTGCTCACTAATGCAACCTTCATCCCACCAAGATGCTGCTGGCAATGACACCAGCCTTGCCACTGGCTTGAGAGATGGAGCCACCAACTGCCAGTACCAAACAGGATTAGGGCTCTTCTCCCTAGGAAGTTCAGTTTCCTGGTGGCTCAGGCAGTAAAGAATCTGCCTGCAGTGCAGGAGACTCAGGTTTGATCCCCCGGTTGGGAAGATCCCCTGGAGAAGGAAATGGCAACCCACTCCAGTTTTCTTGCCTGGAGAATTCCATGGACAGAGGATCCTGGCAGCTACAGCCCGTGGGGTTGCAAACAGTCAGACTGAGCGACTAATATGTTCACTTTCCCTGGGAAGTCAGAGTGGGGTGAGGAAGACAGCTGCTCCTGGAAGGGGATGAGAGGAAACGTACTTGTCCTTCGTGATGGAGCACTGGAGGGGCAGGGGCTGCTGTCATGCCTGCAGGAAAGGCCCTTGAGGCAGCACATGTGCCAGACTGGGACACTCCTGGGACCACAGGGTCAGGCCTCAGCGTCCCCACTGCTTTGTTGAGTGGCCTTGGACAAGCCACTACACTCCCTGCATCTCAGGTGCTGCACTAGTAAACCGGATCCAAGAAAAACCACCCTACTTTCCTGGCTGGATGTAAAGACTCTGTAAGAAAACAGACATGGAAGCCCTTTAGAGATAAAAAAAAAAAAATGAATGCTGCTGTATTATTTAATGCAATAATTATACTAAATTTCCTTTCTTGGGCTTCCCTGGTGGTCCAGTGGTTAAGAATCTGCCTTGGTCCAGGAAGATCCCACATGCTGCGGGGCAACCAAGCCTGTGTGCCCCTTAGGTCTGCAGGGTCCTTAGGGTCCCTTAGGGTCTTGTTGCTCTGCAACAAGAGAAGCCGTAGCGTCCAGAAGCCCAAGCACCACCCACCACTAGACAGTAGCCCCCACTCTCCACGACTAGAGAAAACTTGTGCATAGCAACAGTGACCCAGCCAGTCAAAATAAATAAATATTTTTTTAAAATTTCTTTTCTTGTTTTTCCTTTCTTGTTTCTTGTTTTTGACCAACCAAGACAGCATATTAAAAACCAAAGACATTACTTTGCCGATAAAAGTCCGTCTAGTCAAGGCTATGGTTTTTCCAGTGGTCATGTATGGATGTGAGAGTTCGACTATAAAGAAAGCTGAGCACCAAAGAATTGATGCTTTTGAACTGTGGTGTTGGAGAAGACTCTTGAGAGTCCCTTGGACTGCAAGGAGATCCAACCAGTCCATCCTAAAGGAGATCAGTCTTGAGTGTTCATTGGAAGGACTGATGCTGAAGCTGAAACTCCAATACTTTGGCCACCTGATGCGAAAAATTGACTCACTGGGAATTGACCCTGATGCTGGGAAGGATTGGGGGCAGGAGGAGAAGGGGATGACAGAGGATGAGATGGCTGGATGGCATCACCGATTGGATGGACATGAGTTTGAGCAAGCTCTGGAAGTTGGTGATGGACGGGGAAGACTGGCGTGCTACAGTCCATGGGGTTGCAAAGAATCGGACATGACAGGGCAACTGAACTGAACTGAACTTTCTTGTTTAGCAGGCACTTACTATGCACAAAGTGCTTTGCACATACAAACTTGTTTAATCCTCCCAATAACTCTGGATTTCTAGTCCTGTTTTACAGGTGGGAAGATCTATGGGAGCACAAGCGGTGAGCCTCCCAGGCCACAGAGCTGCTATGGTACATTGAAGGGTTGGTCTTGAATGCTCATCCATCCTGACACCCACTGTGGGGGATTCAGTCACTCTGCCCAACCCACCTCCCCCAGAAGATCAAGGACCGTCTCTGAAGAAACGTAATGACTCCAAACACCTACTTCTTCCTTTTCTTGGCCAGACTGATCTTTAAAGGGGGCAGAAGAGAAACTCTTTCTCCTAGTGAGTCCCAGCTGGGAGGAGGGGCAGAAATTACTGACATCCAGAAAGAAGACAGCAAGTGTCACAGACACAGTGTGTGTCTTCCCCCTAAAATTCATATGTGAAGACCTAACCCCCAATGTGACAGTACTGGGGGGCTCTGGAAGGTGACTGGGTCATAAGGGTGGAGCCCTCATAAATCGGATCAGTGCCCTTATAAAGGAGAACGCAGAGAGCTCCCTCCCCTGACATCATGTGAGGACACAGTGAAAAGACTGCTCTCTATGAACCAGTAAGTGGCCCCTCACCAGACACTGAATTATCAGCACTTTGACCTTGGACTTGCAAGAAACAAATTTCTGTTGTTCCTAAGCCACTCAGTCTATGGCATTTTGTTACAGCATCCTAAGCAGACTAAGACAGCAAGCCTCTGCAAAAACACTTCTCTGGACCACTCAGGTATGGGGACCAGTGTCCCAAGGCCAGATACCAGGGCTAAGATAATGAGGTGGCAGGTAAACACTCAGCCTGCTCAGTGAGATGCTAGGCTGTTCAGAGATCTGAAAACTGGGCACAACTCAGTAATGAGGGATGCGCAGAAGAGACATCACATAGAACCAGAATTGTCAGGACTTGTTTCTGGACAGAGCTACAGGGCGGTGGCTCTGAATGTAGAAAGTGCAAAATGGATGGAATGGGAACCCAAATATCAAGGGAAAGGCAGTCACAGGCCTCAGAGGCCCCTTTAGACAGGACAGCCCACCCCTCCACCCTCTGTGTGCCATGGTGGAATTGAGGGTAGATGTTATCTTCCCTGATGGCTCAGATGGTAAAGAACCTGCCTGCAATGCAGGAGACCCTGGGTTGCAAAGATCCCCTGGAGAAAGGCCTGAGTACCCACTCCAGTATTCTTGCCTGGAGAATCCTATGAACAGAGGAGCCTGTTGGACTATAATCCATGGGGCTGAAAAGAGTCAGACACAACTGAGCAACTGACACTTCAGCTGTTTGACCTAAATGCCAAAATTGCTTTGTTCTTTGTCCTCATAGTATACACACACACACACACACACACACACACACACACACACAGAGCTCACCTTTTCAAAGGTGGAACATTTTGTAGTTTACATTTCAAGGTTTTAAAGAAATAAACAGCAACAAGGGTCTTCTGAGGTTCTTATTATGCTGAGTAGAAAGAGCCCAGTGACTGATTAGGCTTCGGCCCCGGCTCCGAGGCTGTGTGTTCTTGAGACAGTCACTTGCCCTCTCTGGTCTCAGTCACTTCATTTCCCTTTCTGGAAAATGGAGACAGCCTAGCCATCTGCTGGAGGGGCCAGAAGACACAAGACACCGGAAAGAGCACTGGTCCCAAGGTGTCCCTAAGAAGCAGGCCCCAGTCATGAGCTTTCTGCTCATACTAGTTTCACAGGTAGTTCAAGGGTTAAAAATGAAATCTCCCAAAGAAAAAGAGAAAACCCACATTACAAAATGAAACACTGCCTGTTCTACAGGGCCTGAGATCAAGACGATGTGGAGAGACTGGGAATCCGTAAGTCTCCACTCTCTTGCCCTGTTGTGTGCACGTGTACCAGACAAATGCCAGTCTGCCTGCTCCACATGACAGACCTCCTCCAGCCCAGGATCAGGGGAGCACAACTTCTGTACCCACACCCACTCTAGGGCTGCCTGCCCTGCCCACTGCCAGCTCGGGCCAGGCTGAGCTGGGAGGAAAACCAAATCCGGGCTCTCTCAGTTCAAGTCTCAGCTCTGCCCCTTCCTTCCTCCATGACATTTAGCAGATTCTTGATGGTCTCTGAGTCTCAGTTTCTTCATCTCTTCAGTTCAGTTCAGTTCAGTTCAGTGGCTCAGTCGTGTCTGACTCTTTGTGACCCCATGGACTGCAGCACGCCAGGCCTCCTGGTCCACAACAAACTCCCAGAGTTTACCCAAACTCATGTCCATTGAGCCGGTAATGCCATCCAACCATCTCATCCTCTGTCATCCCCTTCTCCTCCCACCTTCAACCTTTTCCAACATCAGGGTCTTTTCCAATGAGTCAGTTCTTCGCATCAAGTGGCCAATGTATTGGAGTTTCAGCTTCAACATCAGTCCTTTCAATGAACACTCAGGACTGATCTCCTTTAGGATGGACTGGTTGGATCTCCTTGCAATCCAAGGGACTCTAACAGGTCTAACCCATCTCACTGCCTCATGGAGTTACTGCGGGGACCAAATTATGATCTTATTTTCAAAAGCTTTGCAAAGTGTCCGCTTCCTGAAAAGTTGTCACACCCTCCCCATCATCCTCACTCTGGAATTTCATAACCCTGGCTCCTGGAGAGGAGTGAACAAGGTCTTCAGGGCCATTGGTCCCACCAGGTGTCCCCAAAAAGGAAACCTGAATTTCTGAGCACTTTAGCATCCATCCAGGGAACCATCACCAGGTCCCCCCTTCCCGAGGGAGGCAGCCTCACCCCACTGTAAGCGGAGAGAAACCAGACACAGAAGGGTTCTTCGTGGGGCAGGGGCACAGTCAGGATTTGAACTCAGGCCCTTCCAACTCCTGCATTCTGAGCTTGACCTCTGCCATTTCTCAGCCTCTCAACATCATGACTCCCGACGGCAAAAGAAAGTTTAAAAAATGCAAAAGCAAAATACCTGGCCAGCAAGCTTCAAAGTGGTCAAGGTCATGAAAACTAAGGAAAGTCTGAGAAGCTGTCATAGACCAGAGGAGATTAAGGAGATGTGACTACGGGATGCAGGGTGGCGAGGTGGGCTGAGTCCTGGAAAAGAAGAGGGACGGCAGTGGGAAGTGGATGAAGCCTGAACAAAGTTCAGCATTTAGTTAATAGTAACGTCCCAATGCCATTTTCGGCATTGTGACAAACGTACGGTAGAAACATCAGAAGTCAGTGAGAGGGAATACTGGATAGGGGTATACAGGAACAGTCTGCACTATCTTTGCAAGTTTTCTGCAAAGGCAAAACTATTCTAGTAAAAAGTTTTTTAAAAAACTGGAAAAAATGTAAAAGCTCCAACTTTGAATCTTGAAGAGAAGGTGAAGGGCCATGCGTGCTGACCTGTCTTTTGAAGACGTCTACCTTCCCCCTGCCCACTCCTCCTTCACGGCCAGAGGCCTCCAGACAAACTTTATGCTTCCTGATTCTGCTTCTCTGCACACAGAGACCTGCTGACTAGAATACCTTCTCCTCGCTCCACCACAAGTCACGGGCTGGCCACACTGGTCTAGTCACACAGGTGATTGATCACACACCAAACCAGTCACCTCAATTCCTACTGCTTTAGACTAAGGAAGTTGACCAGGAAAGTCCCCTGGTGGCCCAGTGTTTAGGACCTGGTGTTCTCATTGCCAGGCCTGGGTTTGGTCCTTGGCTGGGGAACTCAGATCATGCAAGCCACATGGTGTGGCCAAAAAAAAAAAAGAAAAAGAAAGTTCATAAGAAGCCAGAGCCACAAGCTTGAAATGTGAAGGTGACACATAATAGTCACTTCAAAAGCACACACAACACATGTACACACACACATACCCCACTGAAAACAACTTCAACGTTGGTAAATAAAGCCACCACCACCGGGTTGAACTGTGGATGTTACAAACAACAGGAATTGGAAGACAACAGTGAAAGCTGTTAGGAATAAAACCCAGTCCCTACCATGGTCTGCAAAGCTCTCCATGCCCTAGCCCTGGCTGCCATCTTCACCTTCCATCTTCTCCCCATGATCCATCTCCTTTCTTGTCCCCAAATATGCCAGGGGAATCGTAATTTCAGGGCCTTTGCCGTGGAGAGATATACATGTCTATTCACGGTATAAAGAGTATGCATGGAAGATAACAGACAAAACTGAAAAGAGAAACGATATTTGGGGAAATTAGCTGAACTTTTAAAAAACTTTCTCAAACTATTGAACATTGTACATGGTGGGAAACTGCATAAGCAGGACATGCTCTAATACTGTTCAGATGTCATTTACTTGCTGTGTGGCATTAGGCAAGCCACTTAGCCTCTCTGAGCTTCAACTGCTTCTTCTATAAAGTTGTTATTACATTCTGTTAGTCACAGGGGTGCTGTCAGGATTAGAGACAATGAGAAGAAAGAGATTAACCACAGTATTTGGCACAGAGGGGTGACCTCCATCAAGGTCACCTCTCTCCATCACAGTCTGTTTTGTTTTGCTATGGACTGACATCACCCCCTCTACAGCTTTCCAGAGTTAGGGACGCCCCTCTGAAACCCTGTTGAACTTGGACCACAGGTAAGTTATCAATGCCGCAGTCTGCTGCTTATCAGGCTCCTGGAAGGCGGGGCCCGGGTCTCACTCACATCTGGACCCCATGGCACCTGGCTGAGTGCTGGGCATGGGCTCTCAGTGATGCTGAATGAATGAATGATTCACAGACCAAGGCAGGGGCGGGGGATGGTGGTATTTAGTTGTAGAGTTTTCATAGAATTTTTGGGCAGAAAGGGACAAGAAGGCTCATGGAGTTCAATCTCCTTTGTACAGAGGAAGAAACACAGGTTCAGAGAGGGTAAGGAACTCACCGCAAGTCACTCAGCCAGGCAGGGCCAGGTGCCCGTCTCCACCAAGCCATGCCTCTGCCTCTCTGCAGCAGGTGCCCTGGACCCCAACAACCAGCCCAGGTCCTCTCTGGAGGGGATGGTACAGGCTGAAGGGAGGAGAGGGTTACAGAGTATCTCCTTCCAATCAGTGATTGTGCTAATCAATCAACTCAATTAAATCTCAACACTTTAAAAAAAAAGTAATAAACATAAACAGCAGCAGAAAGTAATGACTCATAATCAAGTAAAATTGGATTACTTCCGTGCTGACTGGTTAGGGTGGGTAGGGAAGTGAGAAGTTCACTGGAGCCAGAGAAGAGAGAGAAATGGCAAGCTCAGCAACCCCGGGGGGCAGGCAGGGGCCTGGGCAGGATCTGCAGGGGCAGGATTCCAGAGTCTTCCATAATGACACCTACCACCTAGCGCGGAACAATGTCCAGATACCACTGCACGTGCAGCCCTTACTTCATCTTAGCAGTAACCCTAAGAGGTCAGAACTATTCAACCCCATTTTGAAGATGGGGAAACTGAGGGACACAGTAATTTGGTCATACAGCTGGTGTAGAATAAGGGTTCAAACGGTAACCCTATATGCGAGACAGAATAAGAGACACAGATGCACAGAACAGCCTTATGGACTCTGAGGGAGAAGGTGAGGGTGGGACGTTCTGGGACAATAGCATTGAAACATGTATATTATCATATGTGAAACAGAACACCATTCCATGTTCTATGCATGAGACAAATGCTCAGGGCTGGGGCATTGGGATGACCCAGAGGGATGGGATTGGGAGGGAGGTGGGAGGAGGGTTCAGGATGGGAAACACATATAAACCCATGGCTGATTCATGTCAATGTACGGCAAAAACTACTACAATATTGTAAAGTAATTAGCCCCCAACTAAAATAAATAAATTTATTAAAAAAAAAAAAAAGAAGAAGGGTTCATTTGGAGTCCTGTGGTCTAACACCAGGGTTTGGCTCTTAAGGATACACTGTTTGCTCCCTGGGTTTGGGGGGATGGGGGTAGCAGTGCCCTATGTGCCTGGGGATGAAGCACGTTTACCTCACATAAAGAAAAAAGTTACTACCTGTTTATTTAACTTCATTTAGCACAAACTGACTGAGTCAAACAAATGAACATTGACGATAAAGTGCCCAACAGTGTTATGATAGAGTCACACCTGCCTGTGAACTGGACCCTTGAAGCAGAAAGCAAGGGTGTCTAACCGTCCTCAGGGGAAGGAGGTGAGGGAAGGCTTCCTGGAGGAGGTGTCCTCTAGGCTGCCTTGAAGGACAAGTAAAGTGTTAGCCAGGCCAATAAGGAAAGAGGGTGTGGCATGGCCTCTAGGCAGCCCCATCACCAGGCGAAAATCACAGATGGGAAACAAGGATAGGAATCAGAGGTATCCTGGGATGGCTGGGAGAGGGGTGTGTGGCAGCCAGGCAACTGAAGGCGAGACAGGCGTGATGGAGAGGCAGGCGGGGGCTGTTCCAGAAAAGTCCCTGGGGGCTTCATTAGGGAGCCTGGATGTTGGAACATTGGCAGGGGCTGCGGGGCTCGGGAGCATCTGCTGGGCTGACGATGCATACCCACACCCTCGGGGCGGGTCTGACCCGCCTGACGCAGTTCCAGCTGGGTGCCTTAGCTGTGCAGCACAGCCCTGACCCAGCGGTTCGAGGTCCTCCCGCCGGCACCTCAGGGCCGCTGCTCTTCTCTCCCATCAAGGAAACTGAGGCTCCTCGAGGTAAAACGACCATCACCCGGCAGGCAGGCTCAGAAGTCCTTCTGGCTCACAGTCCCGGCCCCTTTTTTGGCCCACCCTCCTTTCTTTACAGTACAAATGCATGAGCAAAGACGGCTATTTAAAGGAACCCCACAGCTAATCCTTGGATAAGCGGAAAATCTTTAAGCAAAGCTAATAATCGTCCCGTAATCCAGCTGTTACATAATTCTGAGTTTTACTCTACATCATCAGAGCTGAGGTCCTCTGGTGCCTCCAAAACCTTCCATGTGGGAGGTTTTATCCCTTTTCCCCACTCCTTCCCCAATCCCTGTCCTCCCCCCGCCCCTCCGGACTGCACTGATTTTCCCTGTTCTCCTTCACCCCTGGAGAAATTAAGATTCAGAATGGAGACTAAAGAGAACCAAGATCTTGATTTAAAGCTGGTAAATGGAAGGGAACAAACATGAGAGATCACATTTCTTGAGTGTTTCTTGTATGCCTGTCATTACACTAATTCTCCTTTTAAAAAACTCTACTATGTAATTGGGCTTTCCAGGTGGCGCAGTGGTCAAGAATCCGCCTGCCAATGCAGGAGATGGGGGCTTGATCCCTGAGTCGGGAAGATGCCCTGGAGAAGGAAATGGAAACCCACTCTAGTACTCTTGCCAGGAAAATTCCATGGACAGAGGAGCCTGGCAGGCTACAGTCCATGGGGTCACAAAGAGTTAGACTGAGTACAGCACTGTGTAAATAGAATTATATTTTAAATAATATTAGCTATGAAATAATAGCATAATAATATAAGAACAGTACTATTCTTATATTCTGGTTGTACAGAGTATATGAAGAGTTACCTAGCTAGTGTTACTAATAATTGCTAATATTTATTGAGAGCTTACCACAGGCCAGGTACCAGGCCATCATAGCATTCAGACCTCCCAAGAACCTTATGAGGTTGATACCATTGCTATCTATAACCAACTGGGACCATCTGTAATCAACTGGGAGCTGATCTTAGGTTCTGAGACCCACAGGTATTTTATAGCACACACGGTCACTCAAACACACCTTCATCCCCTTCCACACACATAAGTGCCCGGCAGAGAAGAGGACAGAAGGAAGACACCCATGAGGTCCTGATGAAACAGAGAAGGATTCACTCAGAGCCCTCTCCTGAGGGCTGTTGAACTGAAGGTGTCTCCCACCAAGATGCCCTTGTAAGTTTCCCTCTTATTTTGGACTTTCTTGGGCACATGTGGGCAAAATGGCAGCACAGCTCTTCAGGAGAAGAGTTGGAGAAAGAAAGATCCAAGGGCTTAGGCTTGAGCAGTCCTCTCTCTTTTCAGGACTGGCATGTGATGATGTGAAAATACCCCAAGACTTAAAGCCAGACCATTGACAACTTGGATCCTCGCCCCATCACTCACCAACTGGCACTTTACTAATCCTAGCCTCCGTTTCCCCATCTGTGAAATGAGGCATCCAGGCTTCTCTTGCAGGCTTCTGGGAGGGATTAAGAAAGCTGTTTATGCACACTGAAAACCTGAAGAAACATACAAGGTTCACAGAAAACTTAGTAACAGCGGTTACTATGGGAAGGCTGACTGTGGGACCAAGGACTAAGAAAGAAAGAATAACTCACTAGTCATTGCCTATGCTCTCAAAGTGTTTAATTTTTTGGTTATACATGTGAATACTAGCAGGGTTCCCTGGTGGCTCAGAGGGTAAAGAATCTGCTTGCAATGCAGGAGACCGAGGTTCAATCCCTGGGTCAGGAAGATCCCCTAGAGAAGCGAATGGCTACCCACTCCAGTATTCTTGCCTGGAGAATTCCATGGCCAGAGGAGCCTGGTGGGCTACAGTCCACAGGGTCACAAAGAATCAGACACGACTGAGGGACTAACACCACCACCACCATCACCTCCCTGGTGGCTCATCAGTAAAGAATCTGCCTACCAGTGGAGGAGACGTAGGTTTGATCCCTGGCTTGGAAAGATCTCCTGGAGAAGGAATTGGCAACCTGCTCTAGTATTCTTGCCTGGGAAAAATCTCATGGACAGAGGAGGCTGGTGGGTACAGTTCATGAGGTCATGAAAGAGTCAGCCATGACTTAATGACTAAACAAAACAATTATTTTTTAGAAAAATTTGAAAAATGAAAAAAAGATACATATAGGGGCTTAATAAATTGGCAAGAAATGTAAGTGCCTTTAAAAGTTTGCTTCATTCTCCTGGATCCGCTAAAAGCATCAGAAATGCACTCCTTTGGCAATCCTGGGTACAGCAACACCCAGGACCTGGGCAGAAAGCACCTCTTACATTTCCCCAGCCTTTCCACCATCTCCCTGCCCCACCCTCCCCAAACCCTCTCCCCACAGAAGCCCCCTCAGCTTGTTTGGCTAATGTATTCGCAAACCAAATTAGGGGCCCTGGCTCCCCGGGAGGTCCCCAAGCCAGTTGCTAGATGCAGGGAATTAGATACCATCTAGTGCTCAAATCCGATTAGGTCCCCCCTTACCCCCACCCCACATGCAAAAGCCTACTTTCTAATCAATTTTACAAAGGGCCCTCTGCAGATAGACACTAATGGTATTGAGCTGAGATCTTTAAACTAAGTCTGCAAGAAGTTTGCAGAGATAAAATGTACACATTGTATAAGGAGAAGGCCTGTGGCCCCAGTGTCCTTCCCCTCAAAGAGAGAGGGGTGGGTGGGGGGCGGATGGGGTGGGGTCACGGTGGGGCGGGGGACTGTCCACTACAGACAGATGCCATCCTTTCTTCAGGGACACCAGTCTCAACTTCTCTTTTTCCTCCCAAACTGAACGCTCAACCCAACCCAACGTTAAGGTTCCTTGTCATTTAACCAAACCAGAGGCCCAACAAGTGATCCAGCGACTGATCTATTCTCCTCTCCTAATTCTTGGTCCCCTACTCAGCCTCCCCACGGTAACTGCTGCTACCAAGTTGTCTGTGAATCTTTTATCTTTCGACAAATTTTCCATGTGTATTTGTGCATAACTTTCTTTATCCCTCTGGGAAACCCCACAAGAGAAGCCTGGCTATCCCATTTTACAGATGGTAAAATCAAGGCTCAGATTGATCAAGTAGCAATTGGTGAGTGGTGTAACACCTGGCTCTACCATTTACTACCTGCATGCGGTGAAGCACTAACTTAACCTCTCTGGGCCTCAGGCTATGCAGCTGTGTAATGGGGTGATAGCAATCCCATTATATAGTTGCATCACCTGAGGGTTAAGAGCATGTGTAACGTGCTCAGAACATTTCCTAGTTGGGACTCAGTGTTTAATAAAAATGAGCTCTTACTTCTTTCCTTTACATCGCCACCCTCACCAAATTTCTTGACATGCCTCAAATATTTTAAAACTCTGACCCCTTTGTCTGGAATGCCATTCCCTCTTTCCTTGAGAAACCTTCCCTTGCACTGTTCTCACTCCTTCCTTCTGCCTCCTCAATGTTCTCCTACACCTCGTGCTCTTCAAAAGAGATTTCCTAGGCACCTAACGTGGGCACTGATGCTGAAGCTGAAGCTCCAATATCCAGATGCTGGGAAAGACTGAAGGCGGGAGGAGAAGGGGATGACAGAGGACGAGATGGTTGGATGGCATCACCGACTTGATGGACGTGAGTTTGAGCAAGCTCCAGGAGTTGGTGATGGACAGGGAAGCCTGGCATGCTGCAGTCCATGGGGTCGCAAAGAATTGGACACGACTGAACGACTGAACTGAATTGAACTGTGTGCAGCACTCTGCATGTAGTGGCTGCTTGCAGCTCTGTAAATGCTTGTACCTCGGGGCATCATTTATTGGTTAAGTCCCTTGAGGACAGAGACTGTCTCCGGAATCTTTGTGTCCTCATAGAAGGTGCCTGATACATCTCTGTGGAATGAACAAAAGAATGAACCAGTGAGTGAGGCCAGAGGACTGGCAGCTGCCACCTGCACTCTTTTGGGGCCAAGGCCTGATGGCCCCTCAAACCTGCCTCCTGACCTGGGGATCTCAAGTCTGCTCTGCAGATGTCACTGCGCCTGGATACCCTGTCTTCACAGGTGGCCGGTACATTTGTGACCTGCACAGTGTCTGCTGCTTGGAGTCCGTCAGAGGCCTGGGCGGCCAGGAGCCATGGCCCGGCGTCAATAACCACCCAGCCAGGGGTTGTACCAGAGGAATTCACAAGCCCCTTTGCACAAGCACATCAGGTTGGGAGGATCTGCCCTGCTTCAGAGAAGCAGCCAACCGGCTGCCTCTATCCACACTGGGCTCATTAGCTTTGGGCTGCTTCAGCTTCCAATGCCAGCAGCTCTGTGCCCTGTGCCAAGGTCATCAGGCAGTCACCAGTTACCCCTGCCATCTTGGGGGCACCAAGACCCGCTCTTCCCAGATAGCACAGCCACTGTCAATGCTCAGAGATGAAGGCTGCAGGCTGATGTAAGCCAGGTACATCCATGAGCTTCCTGTGTGACTGGCAGCGCCTCGATCCTCTGGTCTAAACTGAAGAAGTAGGAAGACTAGGACTAGGGATGCCAAAACCGTCACAGTCCTCCATGCAGAGGACTCAGTGCCCCTCGAGAGGGGCAGCCCCCCAGCCCCATCAACCACCAAATTTGGAACCATGGGCTCCAGGGTCACACTACATTCTAGCTTGAGACAGCCAAGGGGCTCTGGGTTCTTGTCTTGACCTTCAAAATGAAGTGAAAGTTACAACTGGTACTCGGGGAGGGCTTCACTCAGTGTGGTCTAGTGATGAACAGCAACAGTATCATCCAGAGTGTTTGTTCAATTCAGATGCCGGGGCTCTGCCCCAGACCCACGGATCAGGAGGCTTCAACCTATACTTTAATATGTTTTCTGTGTGTGCATGCTCAGTTGTTCAGTCATATCTGACTCTTTGCATCCCCAAGGACTCTAGCCCACCAGGCTCCTCTGTCCATGGGATTTTCCAGGCAAGAATACTGGAATGGGCTGCCTTTCCCTACTCCAGGGGATCTTCCTTACCCAAGGATCGAACCCAAGTCTCCTATGTCGTCCCCTGCATTAGCAAGTGAATTCTTTATCACTGCACCACCTGGGAAACCTTAATATGTTCTTCAAAGGGCTGTTACCGAGACAGAAGTTTGAGAACTGCTGTTCTGTGAGCCATGTAGTGAACACCCGGAAACCTCTCTGCAAACAGAAAATGTGTTCTGACTCCTGGGGCTGCTGGCACATTAGTTTATCATTTGACAAGTGCATCTTTCTCACCTGATTCTCCCAACAACCACTGGAGGCAGGCAGACAAAGATTCTCGCTCATTTAAGGGGTCAACAAGTAGTGTGGAGTTACTAGGTGCTAGACACTGTCCAAGGTGCTGGAGACACCACCGTGAAAGAAACACAATCCCATTCGGCAAGAGGCTCTAGACAGATCATGTGCAAGTAAACTTATGCATAACAGAGGACACTCCCTACTCCTTTGTCTTCATAGTATTAATGGGTCCTTAACATTGCATCATATACTGGAGAAGGGTGAAGGGCCATTTTAACTAAGATGACATTTTTTTAAGTTGCTTGCTTTCTTTTTTTTTTTTTTTATATTGGTGGCACTAGTGATAAAGAACCTGCCTGCCAATGCAGGATACATAAGAGACATGGGTTTGATCCCTGGGTCGAGAAGATCCCGTGGAGGAGGAAATGGCAACCCACTCCAGTATTCTTGCCTGGAGAATCCCATGGACAGGGGAGCCTGGCGGGCTACTCCATGGGGTTGCACAGAGTCAGACACGAATAAAGTGACTTAGCAGCACCAGCGGCATAGCCCATTAACAATGCTGTGACAGTCTCAGGTGGACAGCGAAGGAACTCAGCCATACATACGCATGTGTCCATTTGAGTAGGGTCTTGAATGACGACAAGGAGGGAGATAAATGAGTATCTAGAGGGCTAGAGGAGAAGCACTCCCAGGCAACAGAGCAAGGCATCAAAGCCCTTTTACAAGTGAGGTCAACTAAACATCAGAGAAGAATCCAGAACACAACTCCCCAACTCTTAGTGCCAGCCCCACCCACCACCCTAGTTGGCTTTCTGGAGACCCTGGGCTTCTCCAGGCATCACCTCCTCCTCCTTCATCTCCCCCTCCAGCCCCTTCCCTACCCTGAAACTCCCCAAGGTGGAACAGGGTTGGTTTGTCCACTCAGCTCTGTATACATAGAGCCCCTGGCCTGTGAGCTTTTTCACAGACCTTCACATGTTTGAAATATGCAAGATATTATTAATCCCCAATATGAAAAGGATAAACATATAAAATCAAAAAGTTTTACTGTTTAATTAAATGCCCATGAAACATAACATGATGTCAACTTGCGTTGTTAATGATGTATTCATAAACATTTCATCACATCTGAAAATAATCGGTAGGCTAGTTTTTTTTTTAGTAAGAATTTCTGAGTTGACTTAATGATTTACAAGAAATCAGAGGTTATTGTAAAATCAACAAATTATTTGCATCACCAAAATTCCAAATGGTTTTTAACCTTTCCAAGTAAATTTTACAATAAAAATCATTTTAGTGACGCATTTAATATAGATGCTTTGATATAATTTGTGAAGATTTTAAACAGCCTTGGCTGGGAGCATGCAAGGCTATGTTCTAAGCTATGAGAGCAGCAAGGGCTCCAAACATGGTTCATCGCCCAGGGCCCCCGGATCAGGGCTCCCAGAGCTTGAGCAGGAAGTGGCAATGCAGCCCAAGGGTAGACAGAAAGGAGGCCTGCCCTGCAAGAGGTAGTCCAGGAGGCAGGACACCGCATTCTATCCCACTCCAATTATGCCTGGAGATAGCAGGGTGAACCCCCTGGGAGAAAGGCCACCCTCCACCTCTGCAGGGGTCCATCATCACAGGGAAAGGGCTGGCCTCCTAGGTAGCTGCTCTCCCAGGCAGGTAGTGAGCACATGGTAAAATTAGATGCACACACAAGAAAAAGAGGAAATCAGAGTGGGAGGAGTTCCTGCCAAGGCCCCACAGAGACATGTGAAAGGCAGAGGACAGACTTGGCAGAGAAGAAGAGCTAACTTAATCTTGGTTTACCAATCTGACCACAGGCCCTTGGAGATGCAAAGCTTTGTCTGTTTCCCTCTCCCCTCTGGGATCTGTTTGCTAAAATTCATTGGTATCTCACCCTGGGTTCACTAGGAAATACTGCCGGGCACACTCTACCTTCTCTGATCATGCCCCTAAACTCAGCATGTGTGTGTGTGTGTGTCTGTGTGTTAGTCGCTCAGTCATGTCTGACTCTTTGCGACCCCACGGACTGCAGCCTGCCAGTTTCCTCTGTCCATGGACTCCTCCAGGCCAGAACCTGGGAGTGGGTTGCCATTTCCTAAACTCAGCATTTAAGCTCCCAAACCACCTCACAGTAAAACTTAGAAGGCAGTTCCTCCCTCTGGGCACTGGGCCATCTTCAAAAAAGTATTAATATTAAATATATATATATATTAGTCTGATTACTACACCTCATTTATCATCTCTGGGTTAGTGACCAACTCGGCCAACAACCTGGCTCATGTGCTTGGTTCCGGATGACTTTTGTCTCTCGGTTGGGGGCGGGGGCGGGGAGCAGCGGGAGGTAAAAATCATTAAGGATATTCAAGAGGCTGGGATGGAGCCAGAGATGACTCTGAGCACCATGGACCTGGAGGGGATACTGAGCAAGAGGGAGGAGAAGAGGGGGAGGGGAAAGGAGACCTAAGAGGGGGAGGGGGAGGAGGGGGAGGGGAAGGAGACCTAAGAGGGGGAGGGGAGGAGGGGGAGGGGGTGGGAGACCTAAGAGGGGGAGGGGAGGAGGGGGAGGGAAGAGGGAAGGAGAAGGGAGGGGAAATGAGAACTAGAGGGAAAGGAGCAGATGGGAGGGCAGAGGGAGGGAGAGACAGAGAAGGGGGGGGAGGGAGGAGGAGGTGGAGGAGGGGAGGAAGGGGAGAGGGAGGGGAAGAAGGCTGGGAGAGCTGCCTGAAGTTTCCTGAGTGTGTATATGCTAAGTCGCTTCAGTCCTGTCCGACTCTGCGACCCCATGGACTGTAGCCCGCCAGGCTCCTTTGTCCATGGGATTCCCCAGGCAAGAATACTGGAGTGGGTTGCCTTGCCCTCCTCCAGGGGATCTTCCCAACCCAGGGATCGAACCTGTGTCTCTTACATCTCCAGCATTGGCAGGCAGGTTCTTTACCACTAGCAACAGTTGGGAAGCCCCAGGTGAAGTTTCCTGAGGGGCTCTGCTAAAGGGGTGCAGTTCATACGAAGGTGTTGATTTTTCAAGGAATTTACTAAAAGATGACACTGACTGGGCTGTCCATTCATTCCTTCATTCATATTTATTGGGTACTTAAGTGCTCTGGATACTGCCTGGCAGTGAAAATAGGGTCTGTGATCTCGGGCAGCTTTTATTCTCTTGGGAGAGACAGATGATTCACTAGGATATAATACAATTTAAAAAATATAATACATATTTATAATTGAAATAATTTAAAAGTACTGTGCAATGCAGGAACACATTTACATGTGGTATGTATGTACACACCTATGCAGACACACTCCCATGGGCACCTCTGTGGCAGGAGCCAGCCCCTCCCTAATGGGCACCAACTGCTGAAGACAGACGTGGTCACATGTGTGTACACACACACACAGCTCCTCCTCTGTGCATTGTGTGTGTATGCTCGGTCGCTTCAGTCGTGTCTGACTCTTTGTGACCCCATGGACTATAGCCTGCCAGGCTCCTCTGTCCATGGGATACCCCGGGCAAGACTCTTGAGAGTCCCTTGGACTGAAAGCGGATCAAACCAGTCAATCCTAGAGGAAATAAACCCTGAATATTCATTGGAAGGACTGATGCTGAAGCTGAAGCTCCAATACTATGGCCACCTGATGCAAAGAGCCAACTCTGGGAAAGACCCTGATGCTGGGAAAGATTGAAGGCAGGAGGAGAAGGGGACGACAGAGGACAAGATGGTTGGATGGCATCACCGACTCAATGGACATGCGTTTGAGCAAGCTCTGGGAGATGGTGAAGGACAGGGAAGTCTGGCGTGCTGCAGTCCATGGGGTCACAAAGAGTCAGACATGACTGAGCTACTGAACAACAAAATGTGCTTACATTTCAGAGGGAAAGGCAGAAGAGCATTGACTTAGAGTGTCCTGGCCCATGGTCCCCCTTGCTGGTGATAGACCCTGCTCAGCTATGCATTTCACTTGGTGCATGAATGGCCCAGTGCCCCCCAGGCTACAGTCCATGGGGTCTCAAAAGAGCCAGACACTACTTAGTGACTGAACAACATATATGCAACATATGTATACAACATATATACATATATACATATATGTATATATATACAACAACATATATACATATATGTATATATACCTGTGTATATATGCATACACACACACTATTTGTTCTGATTCTCTGGAGAACCCGCAACCACAGAAACCTTTTTCTCTTGAGAGCATCTTGCAGCCCTTAAGTTTCACAAATGCTTCAAGGAATGCTGCAGTTGAGGGTCAGAATTGAAGAAGGCTATAGGGCCTTGGCTCGCTCCCACTGCCCAGAAAGTGAGCCTATCCTCACCCTGAACCCTGGGGTGCTCTCTGAAGCAATGTGTCACTATGGTCCCTATTCATCAGGATCATTTAATCTGAAGTCTTCCTTGGTGGCTCAGATGGTAAAGAATCTGCCTGTAATGTGGGAGACC
Organism: Okapia johnstoni; assembly: GCA_024291935.2. NCBI lineage: Eukaryota > Metazoa > Chordata > Mammalia > Artiodactyla > Giraffidae > Okapia > Okapia johnstoni. The sequence continues at coordinate 13,960,868 of CM044307.1, forward strand.
CAGGTTTGATCCCTGGGCTGGGAAGAGTCCCTGGAGAAGGAAATGGTAACCCACTCTAGTATTCTTTCCTGGAGAGCCCCATGGACAGAGGAGCCTGGTGGGCTACAGTATATGGGGTTACAAAGAGTCAGACAGGACTGAGTGACTAACACTTTACACTTTCCAGGCTGAAAAGGCTGGAATGGGGATTAAGAAGGTGTGCTCTTTCATGGGGCTTCCCTGATAGCTCAGATGGTAAAGAATCCACCTGCAATGTAGGAGACCCCAGTTCAATTCCTGGGTCGGAAGGATCCCCTGGAGAAGGGAAAGGCTACCCACTCCAGTGTTCTTGGGTTTCCCTTGTGGGTCAGCTGGTAAAGAATCCGCCTGCAATGCGGGAGAGCTGGGTTCAATCCCTGGGTTGGGAAGATCCCCCTGGAGAAGGGAAAGGCTAACCACTCCAGGATTCTGGCCTGGAGTATTCCACAGACTGTATAGTCCTTGGGGTCGCAAGGTGTCCGACAGGACTGAGCTCTTTCATGAATGACAATTTCCAGTCTGTTTCAGATTTTCCTTTTCTCTTTTGACACAAGGAGTTGAGCGCTTTTCTCCCCTGGATCCTCTCACATGAGCATCTGGGGCTGTGGCAGCCTGTACAGTGGCCTGGCCCTGAACTGCCATCATCACAACTGGTAACAGGAACCTTTCTTCTCAGACATGCAGCTAAGACATGCATCTCCCCCCACTCTTCCTTGCAGGAGGCCAGGGGTGGAATCCAGGGAGGATGAGGAAAGCAGAGAAGAGCTCTCCCCTCTCTAGGACTTCCAATCAGCTGCCATTTGAATGTCACAGAGAGCAGAATTGCAAGGGGGGAAGACCTTGCCTGGGTGGACGGAGCCCCATCTAACAGGAGCCTCTCCCTTGAAAAGTATCAGCTAGGGGCACTTGTACCCTATGTCCAGCACTTGCTGCCCAGGTTCCCTACAAAACCTGTGGTCTAGCTGGTGGATGTCTGGGGTCTGGGTTCTGGGTCCTAGGCCAGTGGTTCCCCATCGTTCAGTCTCACAGAACAAACCCCACTGAACTCCACTACCACCAAATTTGGGAACCAATACAAAGTTGACTATTTTGTCAAGTAAGAAGTTTAATGGGGGAAAAAAAAAAAAGAACCCAGAATGACCATCATTTCATAAAAGAAGAACCATTTTTTAAAAAGAGAAAGAAAGAAAAGCCATTTTAGCATCCCAAATGAGGAAGGCCATCATCTCAGAATCACGGAGACAACCTTGCCCTTGAAGTGGCTGCCTTTGGAAGGCTCCGGTGCTACTCTTACTTGCCTCATTTTGTTCTGATCTCTAACAGTCTTCAGACCAGCCTCTGAGGTCCATCTGCTGCTTTTCGGGGTTCTCTGCCTTTCTCCCCAAGTTATGTTCTTAGCTTGCCATTTTCTTATTCAGAACTTCTGAATTTCTACCTTTTCCAGAAGGGCTCCTCTGGAAATTTTCCTAGAAGCAAAATGCCAGGGGATGGCAGTACAAGAAAAGGAGATTTAAACGTTCACTTTTAGGGCTCCCACTGCCAGGCTAATTCTCAAGAGCAAACGACGTTCCAGCGGTTGGGAGGGGGTGGGTGTCCTTCTTCCCTTTTGCCTCCAGCTAGACTCTCCAAAGCTTTGGCTTATTTGGCCCTCTTGGCCGAAGCAGCATGGGTTCTGCTGGGTAATTTGCAGATTTGGCTGGTAACACGGGAAAGTTACAGGCATCTTGCTGGGACATGACTCATTCTGCATGGAGCAGGCACTGAACCTGACCCGTGGCTACCGCAGTTACCCAAGTTCCCCTGGACACCTGCACGAACCAACCCCCTCTGCCCCCCACCTTCGTGCCCCAAGTCTGCTCCACCAACAGTGGCAGCTGGTCAGGAGCAGCGGGCGTGACTGTGAGATCAGCAGATCACTTGTGACCAACTGATATTTATACACCCGGAGAGTGCTGTCCCCCTCCACGTGGTCACCTTGGGCATATCTTCCCAGTTCCTGGCGATGCTGTCTTTGGTCAAAGCATTATTAAAAGCTCCTCTTGGGAACTGCCTTGAGAGCCAGATTATCTGAGAAAGAGAGTCACACACTCACTTTTTCTTAGTAATCAGAAATCGCTTTGTCACCCAGCTAATTCCCCACACTTGCCTTCCAATGACCTTGGTTGCGTTGAAAATGAAATCCACCCCCATGGGAAGAAGACTCACCAGCAGCAGATATACTCAGGGAAGATGATGCAGATTTTGAGGGCCCCCTGAGGAGGAGTGAGGGATGGAGGCACTGCTAGGCTGTGCCTTGCAGGGAGTCAAGTCTCACCATGGTTGGAGACTTGACTTCACCCAAACCTCCCAGGTACCCAAAGAGCTGGTGTGCTATTATCCCCATTAAGACTTATTGCTATTAAGGCTTCCCTGGTGGCTCAGACGGTAAAGCATCTGCCTACAATGCGGGAGACCTGGGTTCGATCCCTGGGTCAGGAAGATCCTCTGGAGAATGAAATGGCAACCCACTCCAGTCCTCTTGCCTGGAAAATCCCATGGACAGAGGAGCCTGGTAGGCTGGAAAATCCCAGGGACGGAGGAGCCTGGTAGGCTACAGTCTATGGGGTTGCAAAGAGTTGGACACGACTGAGCGACTTCACTTTCACTTTATCCCCATTATCCAGAGGCTAATGTCTAGTTATGATGACAGATATACTAAAGGGGCTAAGCTAGGGCCTCAGACTCCCACAAAGGGAGCTTCCTGTTGGACTGGTCAAAGCATTCCACCTGTTTAAATCAAGATGTGAGTGCCAATTTAAAAAAAAAATAAGTAAAACATCTAGCTAACAGATCATCCAGTCTCCTCCCCTTGTGCACAGTCATGTGACCATTTCCTCCCAGATGATCAGCATCTGCTGATTGGACATCTCTGCAAGGAGGAAAGACTGGAGCCAGGGGACACAGAGAGGCCTGATGGTAGGTTGGGTCCCCAACTTTTGTCCCCAACAAGACACTCTGGGGCCTCGGGGTCTGCACCTGCCAAAGGGGGATTAAGATGGCCTTCATCCACCTATGTAAATGCACCCCTTCAACAACACAGCAGAGGCCGAGCTGTATAAAATGCAGGATGACAGTGGAGAGATGGAGTTAGTAATCAGGTAGACCCTTATCTGAATCTGACTCCACTGTCCACTAGCTGATCAACATGCAGCCAGTATGGGCCTTGGTTTCAGTGTTTCCACAGCAAGGCACCCTGGGTTGTTGCAAGGATTCGGTGAGCATGCGTGTCTGATGCCTGAGAAGGTTGTCTCTGAATGAGATGTCCAACCCTAAGCACCTCCAGCCCCAAGTGAATACCCCCTTACTGTCAAGGGTGAGCCCTTGGGTGCCCTCTCCTGCAGCCCTGATCACCTCCCACCCCTAGACCTGCCAAGGCAGTGAGCAGCAAAGTGGAGACCACCCAGTTTCTTGACTGCCTCTAAACTCTGATAGTATAAACAGTGACAAAAAGGGGAAGCAAACAATTTCCGACAGGGAGCAAAGAATACAGGGGGAACCATCTGTCACCCACGAGGGTGTCCAGCAAAGAGGATGGGGAGGCGGATCTGGGTTCAAATCGTGGCTTTGCTTTGTTATTAGCTCTGTGACTTTGGGGATACTACTCAACCTCTCTGAGCTCTGGTCTTCTCATCTGTCAAATGAGAAGAATATGTGTGCCCACTCTGCAGTGCTGCAGGAGTGCAAAGACAAAAAGTGGTAAAAACATGCAGTGCTGTGCTTGGCACACAGTAAACCTTAGATATGTGTTAGCTCTTAGGGTGAGTGAACCAATTTTCCAATAAGTGCAAGTTAGCTCAGGAGGTGCTGCCTCATGCTGGAAAGGTCAGAAGTAAAAAGGTGAGATGCTGTCCAACATGGCCCCATGAAGATCCACCATCTGCTCCCCACTGATGTGAAATGAAGGATTTTTTTTTCCCTAAAGGGCAAAGTGTATGACAGCGAGCTCAATCCAAACAGGTTCCCCTTCCACTTACATACCCCTAGCGATGGAGAACTCACTGCTCAGAAAGATAGTCCACTTCTGAGTACCAAACATCTAGGTTAATCAAAGACATTCTCCTTTGCCCCAAATTACCCTACCCCCAATAATTCTATTTTGGAATGAATTAAAGCCAGCAACCTCTGCCTTCTTAAAGCAAATAGGGATCTGAGACTAAAGCTGAGATTTCTGTGCCAGTGTCAAACTCTGCACAGTGTCACAAACTTTGCTGACACCCCAGATTGGGCACCTGATGCTTTGGCTCTTTTGTGTGGAAGAGGTCAGGATGCTGGGAAGGAAGCACAGAGCTGGTAGCCCCAGGAAATTCTGGTCCCTGGCCTGGCCCTGCATAGAGTCTTGTGGTCTCCCAGTATAAACCCCCACCCCCACCCCGAGGCATCCACAGCAGGATGGGCGGCCCTAGGCCCCCCTGGCAGCCCCTGGAGGCTGCATCTACCTGCGACCTTGAATCCAAAGGCTGGCCCAAGGAATAACAATAAGAAATGTCACCAGACACCGCTCTCTTTGATGGGTCCCGACCTGGGGAATTGGTGTCAGAAGACATGCAGAAAAGCCAGATGGTATGTTCCAGGCTCACTGTCTGCCACAGAGAGAAGCCCAGGGTCCCTTTCATGTCCTTTCTCCAGTCTGTCTGCGCCAGGGCAGCGGGGTGGGAGGCCGAGGAGACACAAGATTAATGGTTTCCGAGGCAGGGGGGGCAGCCATCCACTCGTCCAATCAAGTTCCTCCAGAGACTCCCCCAACCTGGCTCTCCCGGGCGTGAAACCGAGAAAGACTCTGGGAGTGGGGGGAGGCCAACCCTTGCCTGCCCGGGAGAGCCGGGCTGCCTCGTCCACCGTCAGCTCTACCCCTGGAAGCCCAGCCTTCGGGCAGACCTGCACCAGCGTTTGTCTCAGCAGTTGCTGTGGGCGGAGGGACGACCCACCCTGGCGTTCTGAGCTGAGCACCGCAGGGGCCAAGGGGGAGCCGGTGGGCAGGGAAGTGGAGAAGGACAGAACTCTTGTTTCTGGAAGTCCGTCTGTCCAGAGCAGTTGCTTCCAAGTCTGTAGAGGATCCTTTTTTCATTTTGATGCTTTTCTTAGGTGCATTTGTGAGCATGCTTGCTTAAGTCAGTTCCCTTAACTTTTAAATTAAAACTGTTTTCATAGAGAGCACATACTTCCATACAACCAAAAGGGTAAGATCAAAAGAAAAACATCTTTCCCAATTCCAGGATTCCTAAGAAGGTTCCCCAGAAGTAACTCAAAGGACAGCTTTTTGTGTCTCCTTCCAGAAATTCCCAAAGCATATGCCCAGGATTTGGAACTTTAAAAACCCATACCTATGATTTGACTACATATGCTACTCAGCCATCTGCTTTTTTCCACTTAACTCTATGCTGTCTGTATTTCCATGGGATTCCCTGGTGGCTCAGGGGTAAAGAATCTGCCTGCAATGCAGGAGACCCGGGTTCGATCCCTGGGTCGGGAAAATCCCCTGGAAAAGGGAATGGCAACCCACCCCAGTATTCTTGCCTGGAGAATTCCATGGGCAGAGGAGCCTGGAGGGCTACAGTCCGTGGGGTCATGAACAGTCAGACACGACTTAGCAGCTAACACTTTCACACTTCCTATATGAACCCAGGGCTTCCCTGGTAGCTCAGTGGGTAAAGCATCTGCCTACAATGCCTAGGAGGGTTTTTTAACATCAAAACATTTCTTGATTCCCCTCTATCATAATTCTGGTACCTGTATTCTTCATCAGTTGGAAAATACATAGTAAACTCACAATTCAGTCATACTTTAACATGAATTTGCAGGTTTCCTTTCAATGATCGCAGAATGTTTACAGACAACGCTTGGGCATCATGGACTTTGTGAGGTCCTGACAATATTCCTGTGTGAGTATTTTATAAGTACTATTGTATCTAAAGTTTCCCATAGCCCTATAAGGGAAGAGTTATCATTTCTGTTTTTCAGACGATGCCAGTGTGGCACAGAGAGGCTAGGTGACTCACTCAAGGCTGCACAGCAAGGGGAGCCAGGGGTACTGGTGAATTCAGCCCAGTCTGACCCCAAAGGCTCTGCCCTCTCCACCGCGTCACAGAAGGGCAGTCTACTCTTGCGGGTCCACTAGCGTGAGTCGGGTGTCAGAAAAGGATTCCTTCTCCTTCCTCTATCAGAGGCCTCGCCAGCCCGGCCAAGTATATTTATGAATACTGCAGACCCTGACGCTGACCTCAGGTCGGGGCTGGACAGTTAGGTGCTGACCTTGGCCATGGACTGCTGCAGCTGGGGTGCTGCCTGAAAATGCCCACAGGGTGGGCAATGGGGCAACACGTTTTTTGGGGGGTTTTTTTGGTGCTATTCATGGAGTGAGACACCAGGAGGGCCCGTGGGAGCCAGACAGAGCACATGGTCTTTACTGTCACATGGCTCAAATCTCCCACCTTCTCCTCCACGTGTGCTGGGAGGGGAATTCCTTGACATCTCTACCTTTGTCACCAAGAGCAGAGCACCACCTAAGCGATGCACCAGGAAGGAAGCGTGAAGGGGCCCATCAGCCTGCGTCAGGACGGATGGCAGGGGAACCACGTGGAGGGGGAGGTCTCCTTGCCTAGGACCGTCAGCTCATCTCTCATCCTGCCAGTTTCCATCTATTGAAACTCTCAATTCTCTGATATTTTTAAAAGATTGGAATTGTTGAGGCTGTCCAGCATCCCTATGATTCTCTGTCTGGCTCCTGCAGTCTTGTTGCCTGACCTGTGCATGGGTACACAGTGTGACGGCAGAACAGAGAGACGGTGACAAGCTCTGGTTGGCCCTGAGGCTCACAGATCAGGTCTTCCCGACCATGAGGCCTGGAGGCCCTCCCTGAAGCTAGAGGACAAAGAGGATTTACATTCAGAACTTCAGGCCGTGCACAACCAAGTGCGGGGCAGGGCCTGGCCTGGCCTGGGTTCTGCACGTGATCTACAGGACTGTAGACAAGGCCCTCATCCGCTCAGGGCCTCAGTTTCCCCATCTGTCAAATGCGGGCTAAGGCGGCCCTGAGCCTCCTGGGTCTTCCCCAGCCCCCAGGATCTGCCTTCTCCCTCTGGGAAGTAGGAAGTCCCACCTACTACCCATGGGGGGCACTCAGGGGCTGAGTGGGTCTGGCCTGGCTGCCACGGGTCCCTATTTTTCTGGGACCCATCTGATCCAGGTAACTTTAATCTCCTGCCATAAATGTATTTCATGCAATATCTAGATGTCATAATATGCAACCTTTTTTAGACAAATACATTTACAGACCCCTTTCAAAAAAAAAATCCATTTCAGACCACTGTAATTATTATTATTATTATTATTTTACTATTACCACCATAAAGTACTGGCAGAGTGAATGACTTAGGAGGTTAGGAGGGGCAGCAGAGGGGTGAACAAGGCTGATGGCCATGAGCACACTTGGGGTGTCTAATCAGGTCAAGCTGGGGCCCTTCCCAAGGCGATGAGAGCCTTTTTGCTGAGGGGGTGCCTGTCCCTGGGTGGGAGGGCAGGGCAGGTCCCCTACTGTTGTCCCTAGTCCTTCCTGGGATTGCTCTGCTGGTCAGGGGTGGAGCTGGCTGAGGAGGGGGATGTTGGATTTACATGGGAGAGAAAACCTCAAAGCCAATCCCAGGCCTGCTAAATACTGGCCACAGCATCAGACAAACCAAAGCTGGCTCCCTCTCCCTGGGCCCCGAAGACCACATGCAGGAAACCGGCCCTTGGCACGTCCCCTCTGCACAGGCTGCGTGGAGGCCCTCAGAGGCACCAGCCAGAGGCCCGAGCTCCAGCTCAAGTAGGAGGACCGCTCTCGTCCACTCTTCCCCATGAAGGCTGATGCAGTCCTGGGCAGCTGAGCTGGGAGCAGCGAGGGGGTGAGACTTCACTCCTCCTCTTGCCCAACAGGCACCGAGGTCCACACTTCTGGAGGCCCTGACCCTCTTGCTCAGCTGCCCCGGGGGCAGCTCAAGAGCCACGTGCCCTTCTCAGGGCTGTGCTTCCCCTTCCTGAGGCAGCTTGGGACCACATTATCGTGGTGGGGGAAATGTCAGGAAGGGCAGGTCTGGAGGGCTGCGCTGTTTCAGCCAGACCTGGAATTGCGGCCTGGCTCTTCAAGTGGATCCCCTTGTCACCTTGGGCAAGTCGCTCAACCTCTCTGGACCTCAGGGTCCTCTTCCATAAAAGGGGGATAGGGACCCCTAATTTACTGAGGCATCACTGATAAAGAGATCATGCCGGCGAGCCCTCGATCAAATGCCAACAAAGCAGCTCCCTTACCTTCCAAGTGGCTAAGATCTGGCACTCCCTGAAATCTACTCACCTGGCCCAGGGACCATGTGACATTCTCCCTCCAACATCCCTGAAGGCCAAGGTTCCTGCCCACCCACACCCATACCCACATACCACCAGGCCCCTCGAGTCTGGGAACACAGGGGTCCAGCCTGTGGCTGCTCACGGGCGTGCTGTAACAGCAGCAGCAAGAGCAGGGCATGGGGGCCCCTTCCTGGTCCCATCTGCTTGCAGGGACCCACTCAGAACTGCAGTGACACAGGGAAGAAAGCCTTCTGAAGATTTTATCAGGCTCTAAATCCAGGCTGCGAGGATGGTGCCGGGAAGACAGAAACGTGGTGGCCTTCAGGGAACCAGGGCTTGTGTTAGTCAGTGGGCTGTTCCCAGCGTGTGTCAGGGCCCGGGACTCCTCAGCCCCTTTAGGCCCTGAATACTCACAGCTTAACCCCCTGCCACGTATACCCTGCAGTGAATCAGAAAAACTAGCTTTAGACCTCACCCACTCCCTCAACCAGGCACTCTTGGTCAGTGAACAACCTATACAACTGTACGGGTGGCCCATTGTCCAACACACAGATTTTCTCAAAAGGTATCCAAGCTTTCATTTCATATTTATTGAAGGTTCCTCCACCTGGCCCTGTGCTGCAGATTCACAAATAAATTGGACTCAGGCCTTTAAGGGGCTCAGGGTGATGGGACAACAGTCACAGAGAGGTGGGAAGGAGGGTGTAATTCTCAAGGCTGCCTCCTCCATGGCAAAGTGATTTCTCAACAGACCAGGGATTCAGAGAATGAAGCGAGCCCCCAGTGATGAGATGCACCCTTGGCCTGCAAAGCTGTGTGGGTCTAGCCGTTCCCATGTCTGCAGGCTTGCGGTCCTCTCACCGCTGAAAGCGGGCTGTCTGTGACTGAGTCTCTGAGCTGGGCCTCTCGATGCCAAAGGTGTGAGCCCAAAGCAATTTCCAGGGAACTGCGAGTACAGAGAACTTCTCTGAGGCCAGAGAGGGCTGGGGCCTGAGAAACCGGTTGAGACGGAGTCCAGGAGAGCCTGGTGGACTCTGGCCCTCTCCTGGGCCACTGCTGCGCTGGGCGCTGTGGACCACAAGCTCTCAACCTTCCACTTTCCTGCGGCTTCCCCAGCAACTGCAGCAAGGCCAGTGTAACCCCAGGGCAAGCTGATTACAGCATGTGCACTAACATGGAGATGCTCTGGAATAAATATTCCCCCCAACTCCCCAAACCAGAGGAGCCCTTGTCTCCTCCAGCATGGCTGCACTCCCTGGCATTTCCAGGAAGAGAAGCCGCCCTCTCATATGATCTAAGGGACCCACAGCAGCCACCACACAGGCTGTCTTAACCTTGGAGTTTGGTTATCCTTAGCATCTGCTCTGTTTCTCCCCTGACCTCACCTGTGCCCGCCTCACCCATTCAGCCACATTAGTAACTGCGGGGGTCCCAGTTCCTTTCCTGGACTGGAGGCTTGAGCGTGCCTCTCCACCAGGGCCTTTCCCCCAGGACAACGAGTGCTTTCTGCCTCCTGCTTTAGACTACTACAGTTAAACCCCATGGGCAAGGGTTCAGCAGGGAAAAAGCAATCATCTTACAGTCTAAGGAGAAAACTCACCTTCTGCTATCCAGGAAGGTCATGAGTTTTTGATAAAATTTCAACAGGGACATGCCTGGAGCCGTGGGAAAGAAATACTAGAAAAACAGCCAAAATTTCTTGAGCACTTACTGTATACCAGTGTCTGCTTTAAGTACTTTATATTGATCAACTTTTAATCTTTACAGCAATGAAGGGGGTCACTGATGATGAATCTGAGGCACAGAGAGATTAAGTAACTTATCCAGGGTCACAGAGCAGGGATGTCACAAAGCCAGACAACGGTGTAATGGTAAATACTTAAGAACTGGCTGGAAAAGGTATAAATACTCATTTCCATGGTATAAATACTCCCATTGTGGCCAGTTTCAAGCTACCAATGTGACATGACAGGTGCCGAGCTGCTGTGCAGAGATGGGCAGTAACATAAAGTATTCCCACCATCCAGACATGTTAGATGCAAATTTAGTTCAAGTACATAAAGGCAGCAAAATATTAGAAGTAGTGAGTTTTGCCTTTTCATACTGTTCATGGGGTTCTCATGACAAGAATAATGGATGTTAATGACCCAGATGACCACGATGGTGTGGTCACTCACCTAGAGCCAGACATCCTGGAGTGAGAAGTCTAGTGGGCCTGAGGAAGCATTACTATGAACAAACTTAGTGGAGGTGATGGAATTACAGCTGAGCTATTTTAAATCCTAAAAGATGGATTTCAAGATTGCTGGGAGCAAAATATCAATAATCCTCAGAAATATATGATATGCAGATGACACCACCTTTATGGCAGAAAGTGAAGAACTAAAGAGCCTCTTGATGAAAGTGAAAGAGGAGAGTGAAAAGGTTGGCTTAAAGCTCAACATTCAGAAAACAAAGATCATGGCATCCGGTCCCATCACTTCATGGCAATAGATGGGGAAAAAGTGGAAACAGTGACAGATTTTATTTTCTTGGGCTCCAAAATCATTGCTGACAGTGACTGCAGCCATGAAATTAAAAGAAATTTACTCCTTGGAAGGAAAGCTTCAAGAAACCTAGACAACATATTAGAAAGCAGAGACATCACTTTGCTGACAAAGGTCCGTATAGTCAAAGCTATGGCTTTTCCAGTTGTCACGTATGAACGTGAGAGTTGGACCATAAAGAAGGCTGAATGCCAAAGAATTGATGTTTTCAAATTGTGGTGTTGGAAAAGACTCCTGAGAATCCCTTGGACAGCAAGGAGATCAAACCAGTCAATTCTAAAGGAAATCAAGCCTGAATATACATTGGAAGGACTGATGCTGAGCTGAAGCTCCAGTACTTACTCACCTGATGGGAAGAACAGACTCACTGGAAAAGACCCTAATAGTAGGAAAGATTGAAGCCTAAAGGAGAAGAGGGTGGCAGAGGATGAGATAGTTGGATGGCATCACTGATTCATGAGTGGATATGAGTTTGAGCAAACTCCGGGAGATGGTGAAGGGCAGGGAAGCCTGGTGTGCTGCAATCCATGGGGTGGCAGAATCGGACACGACATAGGGACTGAACTGAACAACAAAATGAGTTTTGAGTACTTATCATCTTTGTTTTTAAGACAATGTATTAACTAGTAAGTTTATGTCATTTCATTTTTAATAATGATTGTGTTTAACAATCAGCTACAAAATTCTTGAAAATTTAATGTTTGACTCTCCCGAGCCAGTTTGAGCTGGTTCCTCCACACTACTAGGGCCAGGATTTAGACTCAGTCAGTCTGGAGCCAGGGCATTCCCTCCTACTCATTACACTAGACTGCCCCCAAGAAGGGCACAGAGGTCCTCCTAGCCAGCCAGGTCTGCCCTCATCCATCAACAGGGCAATAGCTGCTGTGCGGCCAGGGTTCTCCTGGCCACTGCTGCTCCTATAGCCATCTACTTCCCTCTTATGCCCCCAGAATGCCCCTTTACCTACATCTGATGTCCCTAGACTAACCCCATCAACATGCATCAAGCACCTACTCCGTGCCAGGCGCTGCTCTGCGCAGTGCGGACAGAGATGCAGCTGGTACTCTAGGGGCTGATGGTGTAGTGGGAAAAGATAAGCAGATATTCAAATCCAACAAGTTACAACCCAGGCAGGGGCGTGGGCCAGACTGTCGCTGCAAAAAGAGAGATTCCTTCCCCCTGGAAAGGGTCAGGGATGGCTTCATCAGGAGGGGAACATATGAGCAGGGTTTTAAAAGATAAATAGAAAGTCGCCTGGCAGACTGAGGGTTGGGGATATCCAACAGCACAAATAGGGGAGAGTAGACCTGAGGTGTCTATTTAGATACACTTCAGCCATAAAAAAAAAAAAGAAATAATCCCATTTATGGCAACATGGATGGACCTAGAGATTGTCATACTAACTGAACTAAGTCAAATGGAGAAAGACAAATGGCATATGATATCACTTATATGTGAAAGCTAAAATATGACACAGATGAACTTATTTACAAAACAGAAACAGACTCCCAGACATAGAAAACAAACTTATGATTACTGAAGGGGGAATGGGGAGTCGAAAACAAAAAAAGAAAAAAAAAATAGACGTGTTGTCCAGGCTAAGAAGGGGATTGGACAATGAAATGGAGGTGGAGGAACTGAAAACATGCTCTGTATCCTGGCTGAGGGTCTCTGCATCAGCGGAAGGTGAGACAAGGAAGACACAGGCAGAAGCAATCCGGAGGATGATGCTGCAATTCTGTTTTGCATGTGCTGTTGGGAGGTCCACCCAGGAGCCCAAGCTGGACACAAGAGTAGGATTCTGAGATTCAGACTTAGGAGTTATTGGAGAGCAGGTGATGAGAGAATGGGGGAGGGCTTGAGATGGGAGAAAATACAGCTTCAGCATATGTTGATGACAGACTCAGAGGGAGGCATGAAAGGGTACCTCTGGAGGTTGCCCATGGCCCCTTGGAGGATGAGGTCAGGAAGACCAAAAGTTCCTTTCTCTAGCTTTCCTTTCCGCCCATGACACAGACTGAGGGAGTAGGGGGCGAGAACAGGGTCCAATCCACTGTGGGCCTTCTGCCTCTGCCTTTTTGGAATAAGACATGGAGTCCAATTTTCCTCTTCCACCTCCTCTCCAAACCTTACCTACATGTCCGACCCACACAGTTAAGAAAGGGTGGTCTGAAAGCTGGAGTTAGAAGGCTAAAACTCTAGACCCAGTGAGTGACATGTAACATGTGTAACACTGGTTATACTGCAGGTACACAGCAACCCAGCCCCTGAGCAAATCCCAGCTTTGTCAGCTGTGTGACCTTGGGCAAGTGACCTAGCATCTCTGTACCTTAGTTTCCTTCCCTGTGAAATGGGGATGGTAATAGGATCTAGTTCCTGTTTTCCGATTAACCCCAATAGGGTTATTGTGAGGAAGCAGTGAGTTAACACATGAAACGATCTTAGAACAAAGCCTGGTACCCAGTAAGTGCTCAATAAATGTTAACAACGGTACTATTACTATTATTACAATTGTCCACCTCTGACTCTGCAGTTTATTTTCAGCTCTCTCCTCTTCCCCAAGACTTTTCTTCCAGCAAAACCTAAAATGATCCTCAGCGAGTCAGGTATCTTGGAGAAGAGAATTTGAACAGCAAGTGTCAATCGGGCTCTGAAAAGAGCGCTGGTCGTGGTGGTTCTGCACTTCCAGCAGCTGGAGGGAGGGCTTTCCTCGGGCTGAGTGAGGCCTGAGCACTGCCCAGCCTGTCTGGAGGTCACGGCAAGCCATGGAGGCAGTGAGCATCCTACGTGTGTTTGTGTGCATAGCGGGAGGTCATTGGCATACTAGACTAGGAAGTAACTACAGTGCTAAAAAGCATGGAGTGTGGCTGCAAAAGGCAGTTCTGAAACCAGAGCTGCTTTCTGAAGCTGGGGTTCTACACCCAGTCCTCTAGGATCCTGCGTTTCTACAGGTTAACCTTTTGGGATCCTCCACACTCCGTCCCACCCTCAGGAGGCTCTGTAGTGGGACGGTCGCCCATGAGGTGCAGTGCCACTGATGGCCTGCAGGGGGCTCTAGAGCTCTTCCATTCCCCATACTCTGGGCAGTGAGGGTACCACACTTAAAACAATGGTTGTTTCCCCGGGCTGAACCACTATGCTGCCCCGGGAGGTAGGCGAAGAAAAGCTGGGATTCGCTGGTCTCCCGTCGGCGTGTCCCAGTTCACCCATGCCTTCAACTGGCTTTATCAGCTTCGGCCTCTTGTCCTTGTTACATTACCACCTAACACTGATTGGGACTGTTTCCTTCACACCCTCTTAGGGGATGTCTCCAAAGGGTCAGCCTCCTGTCCCTGTCTGGGAAGGCAGGAAGAGGTTGTTGCTGCTTTGGCCTTCAAGGTGCAGCAAATGTAGCTTCCAATTGGTGGGGTATCAGCTTCTAGTAATCCAGTCCCTCAACCTGCTTGTCAGAGAAACATCATGCAGAGACAAGTTCCCTAAAAGACTCTGCTTACCCTGATCCTCCCTAAGGCAACATTCAGTAGCTCTGGGTGCTACGCTAGAAGACCTCATTCAGCATACGTGTTTACCTGATTGCTACTCTGTCAATATATATGGATGACGGAAATGACTTGTACCCACTAACGTCTAAGGACATGACCAACCTAACAAGTTAATGTCGGCAGAAAGTTTAAGATAGTCATTTAAAAAACAGTTTGAAAAAACTGCATATAAACGTTCTTTGAAGCTTTGTCAAAAGTAGAAAAAAATAAGGGAAATGTGTTTCTTGATCAGATCAGTTTAAGAAAAACACCCATGGGTAGGTTTGCCAGATTTAGCAAATATCACATGGGACATACTTACACTAAAAAAAAATTTGTTGTTTATCTAAAATTCAAATGCAACCGAGGGTCCTGTATTTTACTGGGCAACTCTACCCACAGTCCAAGGATAGAGGGATTCATTCAGAGGAAATTTCCTATTCATCACCTCGGGTCCCAAGTCACTTAATTCCTTCTATAATCCCCTTGTGTTACATATGGAAACCCAAGCCACATCGGTCGCATTAAACGAAGTAATCAGTTCAAGCACCCCAGTCTTGCTCCCGAGCAGGAAGGACTCTCATTGTGAAGTTGTATCAAAGGAATGAAAAGTAACGTCCAATAGGTAACATCAAAAAATTAATAAGAACATCAAATGTTTAATGTACCCCCACTATGTGCCTGACACTTGTGAATTACCTCTGTTTAATCTTCACAGCCACCCTAGGAGGTAGATACTATTCTAGAAACTAAAAAAAGAATATCTACAAGTCTAATTTCCTTACTTCTTGCAAAGGCATGTAAATTTCTGGTCAATTACTTCGCAGGGAAAGAAAGGGGAGGGAAACAGAGAGACAGACTCCACTCCATCAACAAACCAGCTTATTCATAATGCAATGCCAGGTCTGTTGGTATTTGATGATGTGCCACTTCCACAGGAAACTGTCTTAATTTCAATGAATTATCACTGATTTGTATGGGACTGCGGGAGAGAACTGGGTGGGAAACCCATGTAACAACCTTCAGTAAGTTGGCCTTACAACTGAGGAAGACGTGTTACACTTCAGGATAATAAACAGCTCATTTGCTGTGAATAAAGGCACACTCATGCCACCCCGAACACTCGGTGACAATGAGACGCAGATTCCAAATGTTCTCTGTAAGAAAAAACACCCTTTCTCCTAATCCTTCTTAAACTCAACAAGACTGATTGGTTTTTATTATTCATGAATTAATTTTTTACTCAGGGTCCAACAAGGGAATTGAAGCTATAACGTTTCTCACCGATGGAGGGGGGGAAGAAAGCAGATCTCAGCCTGAGCAGCACAGCCAGATTGTTGCTGGGATTCCTTGTGGGGTAGGACGTTTTGTTTGTTAAATCAGATAATAATCAATTAATAACCCAAAGCTTTGGGTTGTTGGGTATTTGGGGGGGGTGGAAATTGAGTAAGAACATGTGCAAGAATATTGAAGTAGAAAAAAATCACAGACAGTCCTGGGACCTTGGTATATTCAGGTGGCTCCGATTATGTTTGGCTGCTAGTATTAGGCGGGTGTCTGAGGCAATCTCCTATTTCCAAGGCACACAAACAAAAAAAAGGGGGCAGGGATGAGAGAGGAAATAACAAAAGCCAAGCCAATTTCAAAAGTAATGCATAGATGAGCAGTTTGCACATGAGCAGGTCCAGGTCCAGGTATTGCCACGAAAAGTCACAAAAGGGCCACAGGGATCCAGAGGGGTTGGTTTCCGGACACCCTCCCTCCGATCTTTGCATCCAGGGAGCAAGCTGACGTACCCAGGAACAGAGACAGAAAGCCCTAGGAGACGCTTAACGGCCGAGAAGGCGATCAAGGGTGGCAAGGTGACTTTGCCTCTCTCTTCACCCAGCTCTGTTCCCAGCTATTCACATGTGCCAAGTCATAACCCCCTTGCCCTCTGTGTGCCTTTGGTCTGCAAACTTCTCCTGAGATCGCAGCCAGAGGAACCAAGGGATGCTGGGGGCATGGATCTCAGGTGATCGTGACACGAGGGTCAGGTTCCTTTACAAGAAGCATCTCTGCCTTCCCAGTTCAAAGGCAACACACCCGGCATTTCTCAAGGGGGCCGTGTGTCGAACACAGTATTCTCCTTTACCCGTCTGTTCATATGTCAGACACCAGACATTTTCTTTGCTCCTGGATGAATTTAGACGTGCAAGCCTGAAGCCTTGACATGTTATGCTTGCAGAAAAACATTTGTGTTTAGAGGCAAGACACAGCTACCCTCATCCAGTTACTATGAGGGAACTGGTTATGAGAATTGCTTGGTGCTTTTGGGCAAGAAAAAGCTGCAAACTGTTATTACTGTTATAATTATTACAACCATCGCATTTTTGCTATTACTTCTGTGAAGGAGGTGTTCTTTCTGCCAAAGCTTGTTAGCCTGACTGCTTAGGTAGACAATGTCAACACACCCAAGGGACAAATGACAAAGAGTGAGGCTAGAGGAAAAGGATAAATACTGCACTCTGCATGAGGGCTGAAGAGATGTCTTACCATCAAAAGGAATGTTTCCTCCCGATTGATTAGGGTGGCAACAACAAAAGCATACACCAGCTCGTTCACTCACATCACCAGGATCCCAAACTAGAGCTCCAAGTGTGAGGAAATGAGGTGAGAGAGTGGAGAGATGGAAAAACTGGCTTCGAATAAAGTGTGGGGCATCCCGATCCCCTCTCACCTGTACCTCCTCAGGTAACAGACAGTCAACCCAGAATGTGCTTTCAACAGGAGGTTTTTACCCTCTTTGCTGTCCCCATCAAATGTACCCAGTGGGTCAAGGTTTTAATGGCTGAATTAGAATGAGGTGGCCCGGAACAGCCACTCTGCTTTGGGACTTCTCTCAACTAATCGTGCTCAGCACCTCAAAACAGTTGCAACACACCCGAACACTCACACACTCATACTCAGGTAGACACACACACACACACACACCACACACACCCTCTACTCCTTCCTCTAAAACATATAAAACCGAAGGGGGGTAAAAGGTAAACTAGAGCAAGTTGGAATGAAAATAGATGGAAAAAATAAGTAAAGACAAAGGAAAATGTTAAATTGAAAGATAGGACAGAATTTCATTTGAAACATCACTTTTCACATCCTCAACCCCCCAACTAGAGCATTTCCGTAGGATTATATTTTCTTGTTCTCTGTCTCTCAAAACAACCAAGAACACAGGAAAAAGCAGTGATGCTCAAAAACCTTTTGCTGGGTATCTTTTTAAAAATACAAGCCAGGTAAAAACACCAAAAACATAAATGCAAGTAAATATAATACTTTAAGAATCGTATAACAAGAAGAGGAAAAAACTATGAATGCGAATTATTTCCAGCAGTTAAAAAAATGAAGTTAAAATAACACTTAGCATCGGGGCTTTGAAACTCACAGCTTCCTAGATAGGAAGACTTGACTCTTAATTGGGCACTTCACATTCGTGCAATTTTAATGCAGTGTTTCAGTAAACACTGACAGTCAGGCGTGAGGCTGGCTGCTACTGTAATTGGCAGGACAGGGTTCTGATATAGTTTAAAATGAAAATTGATCACATTTAAAACCAAGAGATAAAAACAAAACCTTGTTGGAGTTTGTTTAACTGCCTTTTGACCTCTGGATGAAATGACATTGAGAAACAAAATAACATTATCCAGAAAACCATTCCCAGAAAAGGCTCAATCCCGGAGACACTGAATGACGGTGTTGAAAAGACGAATATTTTTAAAGTCATAAGGAACAGAGGAGAGAAATTTAAAGGCGGAGGGCGGAGGAGGGGGGAGAGGAAGAAGGAAAACAAAATTCTTTAGGTCTAAAACATGTGTAGGTTAAAAAGCATGGCAAATGAAGATGAAAAAAAATATTATGTCCCTAACTCCCAGGAAAACTTTTATTTGGGGCTTATTTTAACCTAAGACCACACAACCATAAATTTAAGGCATTTAGCCAATAGATTTTTTTTTTTTTAACCTCATCCAGTTTCATATCGAAAGTCCCACGGGCAAATGAAAACTAGTCTGATTTTCCTTGACGTAAGAATACATTTGACCTTTAGCGATAAGACTGTCGATGGCCATATCCAGGGAGAGAAGGGTTAGCCGGGGACCTGGGGAAGAACTGCCTGCCGCTTTGAGTGTGGCCATCTGTTCTCCGGGAGAAGGGCAGCCTGGCCTGCTCACCCTCTCCGGGGTCTGCAGCCCTACCCAGGCCCAGAAAACTGAAGACAGCCTCTTAGGAAAAAGACTGAACTCCTCCGATGGCAGGGACAGCCAGCCCCCTTGGGTCGCTCTGGGCTCCCTCCCACACCATGGAAAAACCCCAAGGTGCACAGCCCCTCACTGGAATGTGGCCACTGCCTGACCTCAATCCAGGCAAGGGGTAAAAGGCAGGCCAGCAGGGGCCGGGCTTAAACAGCAGAGCCCCTGCCGTGGCTCTCACACACGTGCACACACAGACACTTTCCTAGGAACGGATGATGCGGCTTTTAACGCTTCGGGGTTTAGAGACATCCTCTGTATCAGGGGTGTTAACGACAACCAAAAAGGGCTTGACACTCCCTTAAGCCAATGCTTATAAGCAGAGGGGCTATTAAAATCCTTTCTGTTCTAATCCTGATCGTACGGAAAGGCCCTCTAGGTAGGCAGACACACCAGTGCACTCACAGGAGGGGTGGGGGGTGGGGGTCATACGTGGGCTCCAAATTTCCCACTTGTCTGGTTTGTCAGTGTCTTTTGTTGGGTGGTTGGTTGTGGCGGGTGGGGTGGGGGTGGTCTCTGCTCCCAGGGACAAATTGAGCCCGTGTTCTCCTGCAGTCTTCCCCACAACACATTGTGAGTGAGGGCACCCCAGCAGAACCTGGGAGCCAGCCGGCAGTCACAAGGTACAAGGGGGCCCCTCCAGAGCCCTGCTTCCCCCAGCGAAGCTCCCTAGAGCCACTGACCAGCATGCACCCACAGTCTTCCAGTGACCTCCTTCCAGTGTAGCCCAGGAAGTGTGCCAGGAAATGCCCCAGCCTGCCAAAGGGAGGGGGGTCACACTGTCACAAGCGGTAAGGGTCACGTGCCCAGTGGCCTAGGGAAGAAACACACCCCCAGTGACTGACCTCTCCCAGGCACTGCCCTGACAACCTCTCCCAGGAAGCAGTCTGGCCCTGCCACCCCCTTCCCCGGGACAGCCCTGCCATTATCAGGGAAAGGTCAGCGGCCTCACTAGAGGCGGGGGGAGCATGTGCGGGTGGGTGGGCATGCTGGCCCAGGAAGGGTTAATCTGCCGGCCAGCCAGCACAGGGGTCACTCTGATGTGCAGAGAAGTTGAGCATCCCAGTCCCCCAGAGCTGGTCTGCTAATTACATTTGCAATTATAAACACCGCAACCTCCCTGTGCAGGGACCTGGCCACACCAGCGGATGGGACAACCAGGATGTGAGCCTGCCGCAGGCCACCCCAGCCACACCGGCAGACACTGGGTCCAGCAGAAGCCCATGGGGCCTGTGGACCCCTCCTCTGAGGAATGACCATGCATATGACAGTTCCCCAGAGGGCCAAGGCTGCTGGGCCTGAGAAAGGGGACGGTCACCAGAGAGGAAGTCCAATTAGGGGTCACCAGCACTTGGACCTTTGGTTTATCCCTAGAAGTCAGCAAATGGCCTCAAGGGCAGGAGGTGAGCTCAGATTTGTCTGCTTCCAGCCCATTCCCAAGTTGAGCCCTTCGGGGCTTCCTGGTCTGATCTGTGGACCCTCTGTTCCAGCCCACACATCTTCTGGGAACCAAGGCCACGGTGGAGGACATCGGAGGCTCAGCACTCAAGCTGTGTTGGAGTTCCCCAGGAGACTGTTCAGCCAAAAGCTACCCAGCTTCAAGCCAGAAGCTCCCAGCAAAGCTGGGAGGAATCCTGACTAATTCTGGGCAGACTCATGGTCAAGCTGGAAGAGACTGGAAGGACTGGAGCTTGCAGAGAGACAGAGCTGGACGATGGCCGGTAGGTGTGAAAAGGCACCAGCCTGGGGTGTTCAGGGTGTGGGCTGGACTTCACTTTGAAGGAGTGGATTAGGCTCTGTATCTCTGCTATTCTGTCCTCTTAAATGAGAACCACAAAAAATCATACTGACAAAACCACCAACAGCGTCTGGAAGACACGTTCTAGGGAAGGGCACTGCAGAACCGGGTCAAAAGCATTTAGGCTCTTGTCTAAATGTTTGACTGAACTCGCTTTCCTTTTGAATCCTGTGCATTCACACAGCAAGCTCCATCGCCCACCCCCCATGCAAACGTGCTGGCAAAGTCTATCCACCCCACATCTTCCTTTGGGCTCCCAGACTTGTACAAAGCTTCCCAGTTCCTGTGCGCAAAAGAAACTGGGCATTTTGTAGAGGACCGAGGAAGGAGACAAACTCTCATTGAGTTTAGATTATCTTAAAATAAAAAAAAAAAAGAAAAGAAAACATTTGGCAATATGTCCCATTATCAGGAACATGAATCAAGCAGAGTCACAAGGGCCCCCTGGGCTAGAGCCGGGACACTCCGAGAAGGCAGGGTTGTGACATGAAATCTCTATCACAGCCACTTTCCTCACAGAGCTTTCCCCCAAAGTCCCCTCTGCCTCTCCTCTCTCGGACTAAATGGAATATGTATTGATTCCTCCAAATCAATAGAATGAAAAGGTTCTTGTTTGGTGGGTCAGTCTGTTTCTTCATATATGTTTGTATAAGAAACATCTTTTTCATATGTTCCAATTGTTGGTAAAAATCAAGGACTCTTTCTAAAATGGAGTTGCGGAAATAAGCTCCAAGAGGAAATTTCCAGTTGATGTCAAGATCTCACTCAGCTGGAAAGGGCCTTGCCCAGGACTGGGGCCCTCCACGTCGACCTCCTGCTTCCTGCTGAGCTTGTCACCCTCAGGCCTGAACAAGCCCATCCTCTTCCACGGCAGCCCACACCTTCCAGAAAGGGGGGCAGGCACCGAAAGGTTTATTTCCTAGAGCCCCTCCCTCAGAAAACCAAGATGAATGTCCTCCCGCTGATTTATTTTTAAATGTACCATTAAAAATTAATTTCCCCCTTTGTTTTTCTCTGGGTCACTGATTCTGAATTACCATGTGGCATTTTTCCTACGTGTGAACCCACATATTTTACCTTCAGGACAGTTTGTTTTCTGTTTCTTTAATATCAGCAAAGTGGTCATCGGATGGTGGGTAACGAAGCCCTCTCCCTACTCCCCGGATTGCCTGCCCAGGGTCTCCATCGGGTCCGTCCCTGACGCATTTGTACACAGGCCCACACAAGCCAGCACGCTCACTTTGACTCTGGCTGATTATATATGTACATAAAATATTGATTAGAAATGGTAATGGAGTCACCTACAGGATTGGCTACAGGAAAATGAAAATGGAGGAGAG
Source organism: Okapia johnstoni (assembly GCA_024291935.2). NCBI lineage: Eukaryota > Metazoa > Chordata > Mammalia > Artiodactyla > Giraffidae > Okapia > Okapia johnstoni. The sequence continues at coordinate 13,982,738 of CM044307.1, forward strand.
GAAGGTATGAAGGTCCCAGTATATCTGTGTGTGTGTGTGTGTGTGTGTGTGTGTGTGTGTGTGTGTATGTGTGTGAGTGAGTTTCTCACCTGGAAAGTGAAAATAACACTAAAATATTAAAGATCGCTCTCTGTATATTAGCAGGTGAGAGGGAAGTCTGGGGAGTTCTTCCTCGATGGACTGTGTGATCCCTGCGCCCTTGGGTTTTTTTCAAGTCTGGGAATGTCAACTAAGGCAATAGGTACAAACTATCTGTATAGAGCACTCAAGCCCACCCACTCTTGTGTATGTTCCCAGAGAAACCTCGGCACCATAATGTATGGATTCATTCTCCCGTCCTTCCAACAAACCAAAGAATGCAGTCCTGTGTCTTGTCACTTTGCTACCAGGGGGGCTCTAAAGCTACTTGTTGTGAAGCAGAGAAACACCAGGGGTGGTGGTCAGAAAGCTGCCTCCCCCAACAGCAGCCTCCGACCTCTACAAGCTTGTCCTTGGCAATTTTGTACCCCAGTGACAACAGCAGAGGTATACCTTCTCCAGGAGGCACGCACCTGTGTATGGGGGCCTGGCTCACTAATGCTTGGACTGCTGCCCAGCAGGTTTGGGGCTCTGAGAAACAGCATCTCACTGGGATGCTTAGATCCTCCGTAGAAGAAGCAGGTATGTTTCTGGCTTTTCCTGTGCCCCTTGGAGTGAGAAGCTAATTCTCCACAAAAAAAAAAAAAAAAAAAAAAAAAAAAAACAAGAAAGCTAGGGAGTCCGAATCACTATCAGGCTTACTTTATAATTGATTTCCACGTCAAACCCTTCCCAGACACCCAGGACCTCGGCTCTCTCACTCCCCTTTGCCGCTTCCCTGACATTCCTTCTTTGCCCATATTTCTCCTCAAACTCAAGCCAGGGTTGCCGTCAACTCGATGAATTACTCAGCTGCTAAATTCCTCATCTCTCCTTGCTTTCCTGGTCAACATAATCAAAAGATGTACTTCCCCATACGAAATTTCATATTTATTGACTGTGACTTGAGCCAGGGACAAATACATAGATATTTCAGGCTCAACTAAAGAAGTCACCTCTGGAGAGAGGAAAACTAAATAATTTAAATATCCAATATTTGTCGTACTTGGTAATTTTATGTGAGGAAATGCCCCACAAGCATCATACACAGTTCACAGTCTCACTCAGCCGGGAGGTTTCTTTGGGGGCTCCCCCTCCCTTATGCAGGCAGCACCACAGTGTGAAACAAGCCCCCACCCCACCCGCACCAGCCATAGGAGCTGGGATCAGTGTACCCTTTTAAGAGAATTAAAAGCCACTTTTCACACTGATGGAAATCTGAATCCAAGATGCCCCTCATCTCCTAATCCAATCGCCTTCTTCGGACACTCTGTTTCAATTCAGGCGGCACCTAAAGGACCCTCTGCCCAGGGAAACCCCAAAACTGGAATCGAAAATGTCAGCGTGGAGGCTGGACCGTGCGGTCGCCCCCCAGGAGACGCCGCTGTGAAGTTGCCTTCTCTCGCGCGCGCGGTCTACCTGGGCTGGAGGTATTCTGCTCAGCGCGGGGCGTAATCACACTTTCTGGGACCCCACGTTATCCAGAGTACTGTTTTAGGGATGTCGTGGTTCCTGGGAGGAGGGGGTGGTACAAAAAACGAAAGGATGACCGAAGGAGAACTGACTTCGGTAGTTCACCTTGCTTCGGGGGGGGAAAATAGAGGAGGAAGAATAGCAAGAAGTTAAGCAGATCCACGAGAATCTGGAGTTTTCATTGTAGTATTATTTGAAGCCTTCCGGGGGAACCACAGGGAATGCACCCACACCCAGACGCCCCGGACACCTGCCGAGAGCGCGGCGGCGCCCGGAGCGCCCGCGGGGAGCCCGGGACAGGTACATGGGCAGGTGGGGCGACGATCGCGGAGGGCCCTGGGAGAGGAACGGTGGGTGGCCGGAGCAGGACCACGCAAAGTCAAGGATGGTCGCGCGGGGCAGCGTTCCACCGTTTGGGGGATCAGTTGTGCGCTTCCCCACTCTGCGCGCTCGGCAAGCTGCCCAAGTCTGGGGACCTGCGGTTACACAGTGTCTAACCCCGCAGGCCCCGCCGGCCACCCGCGCGCACGCTGCTCAGACCACCCCAGGCTCCAGGGAGGCGAGCGCAAAGCCGCCCCGGGGCACGGAAATCACCCGGCACCGCCTCGCCTAAAGCCGCGAACCAACTTTGCCTCCGCTGCAGCGTCCAGCCGATTGTCTCCACTCCTGGCGGGAGGCGGGCATCCCGTGGCTGGGCGTGAGGGGCGCAGTCTAACCCGGCCGCGCCGCCTGCACCCCAGGGGGCAAGTGGTGCGGGGACTTGGGTCCACCGCGCCGCGTGCGCGCCCTCGGGGAGCCGCTCTGGGACCGCAGCGCGGGACCGCGCTAGCCGCCCACAGTTTCCAAACCTGCGCGGCACGTTCAATTTCGCTCCCTTGCCCGGACCGTTTCTGGTCCCCAGTATGAAAATAAACATTAAAGTCAAAGGGCCCGCAGGGACGCTTTCCCGGGTGGGGACAGGACATCCTTGAGACATTCCCGCACCTGTTCTGAGCTCGCTCCTCCTCATTCCACAGAAACTCAAATATTTTCTCCCCGCGGGGGACGATCGGAGTGAATGCGAAAAGCTCTGCTCTTACCTAAGAGTGAAGGTTTGTCAAGGGGCGGGGGGGCGGTGAGGGAAAAGTTAGAGTCGAGTTCACCCCCAGAAGCAAACCCAGAAAAGCGTGTGGTTTTCCCCTTCCGACGTTGCCCCCAAGTGCCCTCACTTCCCCCCGCCCCCGGGGTCCCCGCCACTTCAAGAAAGCCTAGAAGAAGAACTGCGACACTCAAGACCGAGGCGGCCGGACAGGCAGAAGGACAGACACAGACGAAGAAGCCGAGCACCTACTGGTTGTGGTAGCCGAGGGGGTCAGGGACGCAGAGTTCGGACACGTCCATCAGTCCCGTTTTAGCATTCCCAGTTGGTAGAGAAAAGGCGGCGGGGAGATCACGCGGAAGAGCGAGTGAAGGGCACCGGCGAGGTGCGAGTCCGGGCAGGGGCACGGTGAGCCGGCCGAGGCGGAGTGGGTGGATGGAAGCGCCGCGGCGGGGCGCGAGGGAGGCCGAGAGCGGTGCGCGCCCAGCCCAGCGCTCCCGCACTCGGGCACACACTCCTGTACGGGCAGAGGGGATGCGAAGCGGTGGAGGCGGCTCGGGCACCAGAGACTTGCAGCCCACTAACCCTACTGTAGCTTTAAGGCTGGGAGACTGATGTATGGTTTGGCTCCTATTGGCTATCTCTCAGGGGCTGGACTTAAAGTGACAGAATCGAGCTGGGGGTGGGGGGAGGGGGGAGAGCCAGAGAGACTTCAATGGAACCAGGCGCTCGCGCGAGGTCCCCACCTCCGGAGGAGTAGGAGAACTGTGCTGTAGAGCCGCAAGGCCTGTCCTCTCGCCATTAAAGAAAAAAAATTTTTTTTCTTTTTTAGCCCAACTGGCTGGTGGGGCTGGGGACTTGAAAGGTGTGCCCCTTATATATCCTCTCCACTCCCAACCCCCAGTCTTATCTTTTAACTGGCAGGTCTAGCAAACTCACCTCTCGGCCTTTTGGAAGGGGTCTGTTTTTAATTGAAAAACGAGACCCATTTCTCCTCCCACCTATCAAAAAGAACAGGCCAGCTCCTTAGAAATTCAGAGCCTCACACCTGGTGTTTGGTGCCCAAAAGTGCAAAGGGTCAGGCCCGTAGGTGAGGCCCAGCAAGAGAGAACAGGGTAGAAACTGATTTCTTTCCCAGCTCTCATCACCTGGGCCAATGGGTTCTGAACAGCTCTCATATGACTAGACGGCAGGGCTTGATGCTATAAAACACTCTCAAGATGTATACAGTGATGTTCTCTTCATTGGCAACCCTCAGAAACGTTCCCAGGACGCAGACACAAGCAAATAAAATTCCCGTCTGCTTAGAAAAACACAATTTGGTTAAAACAACCAACTTACCAGCCACATCCACTTCAAGGCACAAGTAGACACTTCAACATACACACCTGAATCCCCAGCTACGAACATACCTGCATCCCTGTCTGCTACTCCCTCCATGAACCCAAATATTACTGTACCAAAACCAGCTGTAAGTCGAGCCCCAGTCCTTCTTCTGGGGCTTGTCGTCTTTTAAGATGTGCCAGCCACAGGGATGATAATCAATTTGATGATTCAAATGAGTGTGGGGAGGAGATAGGTATAGAATTATTTAAAAGGGAGAAAAAAAAGCCCTCAAGAGAGACCACCACCTTATTCTCCTATATTCTACAAAAGACAATGAGCAGTAGGGGGGAAAACATCATTTTATCATCAGAATAAAGTCTAAATGGATTGTAACTGCAGGCAGTGTTCAAGCCCTTCAGGAATAAAAGCAGGAGGGTTGTGAGAAACCCCAGGAGGGGCCGGCCGCCCGGGAGGGGCTGGGGAATGGGCGGCAGGACGGCAGATGATACTTGACTTGGATAAATGGAAGCTCGTGCAGGCTGGGAAACCGAGCTGAGGTTTTTCCTGTGTGCTGAAGTGGAGGACCGCGTGGGATTCTCCAGGCTCGGGGCGCTGGCAGGTATCTCACAGAGAGATGGATGAAGATGTCGGCTCTGTCAGTAGAGCCCCCAGCAGCCCTGGATTTTTTTTTAATCATATAGGTACTTGGTTACATTGGAAATGGAAAGAGGGGTGCAGAGATCCAACCACCATGTCTTGCCGAGACTGGTTTCTCTGCATCCTTTCTGGCCCCTGGAAATCCACTCTAAGCACTTAGCAGCCAGGGAGCTCTTTGTAAGATGAACATCCAAAGTCCCCTTCGCAATTTGTTGCAGTTAAGAAAGAGACCCCAGTCCTTCCCTGTGGCCAACCAGCACGCCCCAGATGACAAGCTCCTATGTGTCTCCACACCCTGTCTCAGCCTAGGAGATGGCCCCCTCAGGCTTTGTCCCTGCCACCTAGGATGTCCCAGCTTCCAGATCACATCAGAAACTTCTGCTATTTGCCTTGCTTCAGGTAATTTATTAGTTTGCAATTATACATATATTGGTATGACTAATACCAACCCCTGCATGCGCACGTACACACACCACTAGATTGTAAGCTCTATAAGGGCAGGGACCTTGTCTGTTTTTGTTCACTGGAGAATCCCCAGTGCTTACCAGTGCCTGGCACATGGAAGTTGCTTGATCAAAAACCTTGTTGAATGAAATGTCAGACATAGTAGTTTAGAGTGGGGCGGGGGCCGTCTGCTGTTGGGACAGGCTGGCTGCCCTGCAGGGACTTAGCTCCTAACAGGTTGTATGAGATCCTTTGGGTCTTTGCGGTGGGTGCACCTTTTGTAAACTGGAGATAGAACACACTCAGCGGAGTGTGAAAAGAAAGACAACTTCACAGCTTGGAGTGGAGGCAAAGTCATTGGGTGCAAATGAGGGAAACCAGGAAGCCTGTGTTAGTTCAAAACATATACACACTGCTGTATATAAAATAGATAACTAGTAAGAACCTACTGTATAGCAGAGGGAACTCTGCTCAATATTCTGTAATGGCCTATATGGGAATAGCATCTACACAAAAGTAGGTATATCTATAACTGATTCACTTGGCTATACAGCAGAAAAACACAACATTGTAAATCAACTATACTCCAATAAAAATTAACATTAAAAAAGCTAGGCTCATGCCCGCACAACTACTGTCTGCATCCAAAGCACAGGGACTCAGGTAACTAAGGGCCTCGCCCCTGGGCCCTAGCTGATTGTCCTCCAGGGCGAGAATGAGGTCCCTGAGATCCAGCCCTCTTTGGCTGTCCTCCTCCTCTGCAGTGACTGTCCAGCCCCATCAGGCACAGCCCTGGAGTAGAGTTCTTCCTTCCCTTCCCTCCCTGGCAACTGTGTGCGCCTGCAGACTCCACTGCAGGGGAGGAGAGGACCCACCAGCACGGATGCCCTGGGGACCTGATCCAGCCTGGCAGGGCCCGGCTTCTGTGGTTTCCCAGGCAAGTGTGGCCAGGACACACACTCTTTGTGGGACCAGTTTTTCTCCTCCCCTCTGTCCCCAGCCAGCTCACGGGAGATGGGGTTCCTTCCCAAAGCCAGGGTGGGTTCCGGGCCTCTAGCTGGAGGGCGAGTGCCGAGGACACCTGGGCTCTGGTCCTGACCGTTTCGCATTGCCGGGCTGAAGTCATCTCTTCTCCAGAAAGCAAAGGTGGTACTGGGGGGTAGAGTTGGGGTGGGCAGAGCTCCTGGGCTCCCGCAAGCTTGAAAGTCATTCAACCCATCATCTTCTCAATCTTCTGCTGCTTGCCTGGAGCAGGTGCTATTTGCAGTCCACCCCTACCCCAGCAAAAAGCTCTAAGCCACCTCTTTACTCTCCTCTGTCCCCATATTGGCACCCCTAGGTGGGCAAGTCAGCCCAAGGAGAAGGGAACAAAAGGCATCAGACACAGGAATTGTGGAGGGTAGAAGGGGAACAGCAGCTGACATTGTTCTTGTGACAAACTCCTTTAAATAGACATTTCTTACATTCACAAGACCTTACGGCTGTGGGGGGCGGTGGGAGTGGGGAGGGTTCGGGGAACCATTTAGAACCATTGTCAGACTTTATAAATACGGAAATTTTTAAGTGGCCCTGTGTGGTGGAGTGACCTACCCAAGGTCACACAGCAAAGAACTAGCAAAGCATGGGTTTCTACTTATTCTACTCCTAATTCTTTGTTGGCATGTCTCTTCACTTTCCCTCCTCCCTCCTTCCCTAAGTTCAAGCTCTCTCCTAAGGAATATGAAGCCAAACCAGAACCATGCCCTTGGCAACACACTGCACACACACACACACACACACACACACACACACACACACACACACACACACACACATATCACCTGGGAGATGGTGGGAACCCAGGCTTCTGTGTCCATACCCTTAAGGGCGTGGACCCTTCCCCAAGTGGTTTACTTGGGGTTGGGTTCCAGGAGGCAGATAAGTAGGAAAAGATTCCCAGACACTGCTCAGCCTGTTCTGTCCCCCAAACCTATGTTCCCCTGGGTACAAAAAGCACCCAGTGTCTCACAAATAGCTGAACCCAGGTCCACACTAACCACCCACTCTTTCCCATCCCAGTCTGGCTAAGTCCTAGAATGGGCTGTCTGAATGCCTGCACCTGGATCTTGAGGGCCACTCAAGCTGCCTTTCCATAATCTATGCAGCTGAACCCGGAGCATCACCCCTTGCCGCAAGTGTGGTGAAGATCTCCGCCATTGGAGTCTGTGTCCCTGTCTCGAGGCGCCTCCCCACCCTGCTCTGACACTGGTCTTTTCCGCACAGGAAACAACAGCACAAGCAGTGTCTCTCAGATTCCTGAATCCCCTCCCTGCACCGGCTACTCTCCAGCCCAACAATGAGGAGACTTCTCTCCTCTTTCAAGCCAGGCAACCCAGCAGGAGGACCTGATGGCCTCATTACAAAAGACAAGACCCCACAAGAATTTCTGGAGATCCTGCCACGTCCTCCCTAAGCACAGTGAACGCAAAACACTAATTGTTTATAGCATCCCTGTCCCTCGACCGCATCCACGTTCACCGCCCCAAGTTTCCTGGTGAGAATGATGCCTACGAGGTGTGCAGTTACTCCTTACCACCAGCCCAGGAAGGAGAGGGTGCCTCCGTGGAACTGTCTGAGTCACAATCCAAGCCTGTTCCTGTTCCACCCCAGGGTGAGCACTGGCGGAGGTGAGCTGGGGAAGTGCATCCACTGAGGGTCCATGAGGACTAAGGTGGGCCCAGCCTGGACAGTGAGCCTGACCTGGGCATCTCTGGGGATCGTGCCGAGCAACCAGGGCTCTGTGAATTCCTGGCCAGAGAAAATGTCCCCGACCACACACCCCTGTGGGCCTGCTGTCTTCTCCAGCCTTGAATTTTGGGATGTGGAGTTATATCCCCCCGTGCTGGTCAGCAGACTGGCAGCCCACTGGCTGGCACACGTCCCGAGGATCATAATGAACTGATAACGCTAATACAATGCGAGTTTGTGCTCCCATAATAGTCTCCTGCTGACAGATAAATGCTGCGGAAACATGATGGCTTTTCCTGAAGCTGTAAGGGGCTATTATTGGGGCAAGAAGGCTCGTGTCCTGTTGGCACTGCTGCCGTGACACCAAAGATGAAATGTGAAGGGGGCGACGTCTTGAGTGGACATCTATCCACTATCCACTTCATTATCTGAAATCCCTACCAGGGGTCTTGGAGGAATAACTTCCAGATATTTCAAAGCTCTGTGATTATTATTTTTTTTTCTGAGTCTCAAGATTCCATTCTCCCCAAGACAGCTGAATGGCATATTGAAGTTCTCTGTATGCCCAAAAGATTCATTTCCCCGTGCAAGATGGTGACTGCAGTGAGCAGGCAGGAAGGTGAGCCGTGTCCCTCCATAGAAACAGAGATCTTTCCCCCTCCTCATCTCCAGGAGAACAGGAACACATCATGACTCTAAGAGCTTTGCCACCTGCCAAATTTTGGGAGGAAGAGAGAGGAACAGGAGGAGGACAAAGAGAGGAAGAAAGAGGAGGTACAGAACGAGGCGTACTGTCAGTGGAGAAGAGGAAGAGTGTACCTTCATAGTGCCTGGCACCTAAGAGGCATTAAACAACTTGCTATTGACTGAATGAATGCGCTGCCTAATTAAGTATTTTCCATGACAGTGGATGGTGGGTTTTTATCAAAACTAATAACAAAGAAATTTGACCTTATTTTCATCTGTGTCAAATATTAACTGACCATCCAATTTCTTGTGACTTTTGCATCAGTTTGTGCATAAAACACGGTCGATTTCAAATATCAAGCAAACAGTTTGTTTCTAGGGCCTTATCACTGGTAAAAGGCCAAATTTTCTTTGGTGATAGCTTCTTTTTATATTTGTATTTTTTTTTCAGTTATGTTTTATTCGGTGGGAATCTTTAGGACTGCGAGCCCCTGAGACAGCATCTCAAGTGACTCTGACAGAACTGCTCTGAGGAGGCGAGGGAAGGAGCCAAAACATACAGAAGTTTTGCAATGAAGGACAGGTAGGCTGAACATCACAAGATGATTGTTAATTAAAGGAAGTCAGATATCTCAAGTTAAGGAATTTAGCATTTTTCTATGTATGGGAAGATGCAAGAGTCTGGGCTCACTGAAATCATCCCCTTCCTATGCTGGATGATAGTTTTAACTGCCAAAATCTCATGGTCGACACTGGCCACAGAAAGAATGAAGAATTTATTTGGCAAACTCAACAAATTATGCCTCCCAGTACATTTCTACTCTCAGAGATAATTACCTCAAAGAAATTATTAAATATGTGAAACTTTGGGAAAATTAATTGTAAGCTAACACACACATGTTAAGTGTCGCCATTTAATGGGAAACAAAGAAGCATGTTGGTTGAGCCTGTCTCCCTAGTATTAATGATATAAAAGTCAACACTGGGAACACGGAAATGCGTTTTCATTTCCTAATGGCTCAATTAAGGTAGAACTTCTTATTTCATTATTCTTTAGAACAAAATGCATTTTATTTTTGCTCTAGTAAAATGTTTTATGGAGAGGGAAAAACAGCACACGCTTTTAGGTTTTAGGAAAAATCAAATGTAAGTGTTTTATAAACTGTAAAGTGCTCGAGCTATGTAAAACATGATTAAGATGAGAGCTTTCGATTGTGTTTTTACATGAAAAAAGTGCTGGCCGACGGTTACCTTCCCAAATGTGTATTGTAATGAAGCCAGTCCCATCAGTGAAGTCCGCACTGCTCAGAAAGAGGTAATTATAAGTGTGTACGTGTTAAGTCACTTCACTCATGTCCCGCTCTTTGTGACCCCATGGACTATTGCCCGCCAGGCTCCTCTGTCCATAGGATTCTTCAGGCAAGAATACCAAGAGTGGGTTGCCATGACCTCCTCCAGGGGATCTTCCAAACCCAAGAATCAAACAAACCTGCCTCTCTTCCATCTCCTGCATTGGCAGTTGGGTTCTTTACCACTAGCGCCACCTGGGAAGCAATTATGAATGGGTCAGTACCAATTCCAGATGAAGGCTCCAGCCTTGCAGCCAGGGCCTCCTCTTACAACTTCATTCTTCGTAAACAGTTAGCAACAACCTTCACTAGAACTCCTGTCTTAGAATGCTTTGCCTTTCCAAGAAGGACGAGGCAAGGCAGGAAGGGAAACTGCAGGAGGACCAAAGAGGGTTTAGAGAAATACAGAAGAAGGCAGTCAACAGTACAAATTTAATATGGATAAACACCGGTAATACACTTGTCAGCAATGACCCTAGAATGAGCCGGACGGTAGGAGAGCTGGTAGAAGGGCAGCGATGCAGAGAGAGATCTGGGGTCAGGACAGATAGCACATTAAGCTTGGGCCTCCAGTTCGATGGCATGATAAACACTGCTTTGGGGTAATTCTACAAAACCCAGCCAAGCAAGGAGCAGCCATAATTCCTCTTTACTCTCTCTTACTACAGGCACTGATGGAATTGTATGCGCAGCCCCGAGGGACTTGCTTTGAAAGCAGACTGGAAGGGTGATGAGGAAAGGACCAGAAGAGCGGTGAAGAAGGTGTCAAGGCCTCCCGAAGGTTGTCTGAGCCCCACACGGAGAGGGACAAACGTGGGACCAGGTGGGATGGGTTGCCCCTCTGCACTGAAGGTCAACACCTGCGTCCAGAGCCTGAGTCACACGTGTACACTATAGGTGTCGTCGCTGGTCCCCTCGACTGCCTCCTTTTTCTCTCTGGTTCAGCACCCCACTCAGGCTGAGTCTCACCTCTACATCCAGTCCATGAGGGCTGGTTTACTGAGGGTGCTAGATGATGCACCCTAGAAGTTCAGGAGGGTAGCTCCCTGAATTCTTCCCTTTTTTTCCCTGCCCTCTGAGCGCTGTTTCATGTTGTGATTTCTCTTTATAAACCCTCCGGAAGAGACGTGCACGCCAGACACCCTGCGAGGTTTTTGTGAGACCAGCTAGGCACGTGGTGGCCAGCACAGTACACATAACATCACTTGGCTTGGCATCTGACCTTGCCTCCCTCCCCTTTCCATCACCCTCCATTCCCAGGCCTTATACTTCTCCAATGAAGTGTCAGCATTTTTTTTTTTTGGTGTTTCTTCTTTTTCTGTCTTTTAATTTTATTTATTTTAATTGGAGGATAATTACTTTACAATATTGTGATGGCTTTTGCCATGCATCAACACAAATCAGCTGGCCTCCGGCTCTGTTTTCTAGGGGACCAGGGCTGAGATAAAGACTGAATCAGCAAGTGGCTCAGGGCCACTGACTTTCTTGCAGTTCACACTATCTTATTATTTACTACGCCTTGCTTGGTTGGGGAGGAGGAGCGTAATGAGCGCGATGATTGATGAGTTATGACCGGTGGGCACTGCACTAGTAACAGCCTCACTGGCTTACAAAGGCCTAGGTGGACCTTGCCGCACCCACCCATTCGCCCATCCATTCAGTCAGCTTGGTTCTGGTTCAGTTGCCAAGACGTCCGGGTCAATGGTGTCGTTTGAAGCCACCCGTCAGGACCCCCGGCCCAGTGTCCCTTCTCCACCTCCCTCTCTTCCAGTACATACTGTGTGTTCTCCCTTCTCCCTGGTTTCCTTCATCCTGAGCTGAGCCACTTCCTCGGGTGACCGTCTTTCCCCACGTGTGCACCCAGCCAACTCTGTGCTTCATTTTAGCCTCAAGCACCAGGAGATCCAGTGGCTTCAGGAATAGGTCTGTGGTCTCATGTGGCAAAGACTCCAGGGGCAGGTGGTTTCATTTTTGGGGTGGGCTGTCCTTAGCCGGTAGGCTGTTACCTTCCCCTCGTCCCCCTAGAGGGGAAGCTTGCTTCTTGGGGCCTAGGTACCACTTCTTCACCCAACCTGTCCAAAGCCGGGAAGAGGGTGTGTGCATATATGAGTTTATGCTGGGAGAAATGTTCCCCCTGTGTCTCTGTTTTTGTTGTTTGTCTTTATTTGATTTGATTCCAGAGGAAAACCTTTCTCCCCATTCCCACTGCAGCAGACTTCATCTTACATCTTCTCGGCCAGAATCCAGAACCACACTCACCCTAAACCAGTCACTGTCAGAGGAGAAATGGTTGCCGCGATTGGTTTAAAATACATTTACTCCCTGAAGCTGGGGGAGAGACTCTCTGCTCCTGAGAACATTAATGTTCAGTGACAAGCAAGATCCACTTCTGTTACAGGAGGAAGCAGGAAAGGCTATTGGGTGAGCAACCAACAGTGTCCACAACACCTGGGCCGTACCATCGGCAGGTTGGTGGCGATTGGCTACCCATGGATGCAAGCACAAGCAAGAAGGGGGTCACCGTCTGACAGGGTGTAAAAACAGTGTAAAGCCAACTCTTAAGTCAGGCTACACTGTGTTCTCACCTTGCTCCAGCAAGTCAAAACAATGTCAGTGATAAAACCCTTCCCAGGACTTCCCTGCAGTCTAGTGGTTCAGACTCTGGTTCTAGTGCGTCCAGTGCAGGGAGTATGGGTTCGGTCCCCGGTCAGGGAATTAAGAACCCACATGCTGTGTGGCATGGGCCAAAAAAAAAAAGCAATACAAAACTGTTGCAGTTGCTGTTTTAATAATATATGTAAGCTTCAAATTAGCATATTCTTATTGCTTGTCCTTTAATACAAATTGCATTTCACCTGAAGGTAATAAGTCAGCCACACACACACAAACTTAGCTCCCCTTAGCTCTAGGGGTGTTTCAAGAGTCCATTCTTAAAAACATAGGATCATCCAAGCTCACTTAAGGCTTGTCTGTGTCTTGACCCCTGCGGTACTTCCTAAACACATCCTTGTGTTTAAATGGTAAATTCAAAGTAAACAATGACAGCACAAGGATTTCTAGAGACAGGAAAGAGCTCGACTTACTTCAGTCTTGTTATTCTATGTGAAATTTTTATTTGCATTTAAAATTTAAAACAGTGAAACACAACTGTGAGATGTAATATTTGTAAGCTCAAATATTAGTTTTTACATGAAAAATCTTACTGAATTGGAATATTAACACTAAAACATTGAAATGTGTTCATGATTTTGAAGTGTTTATTTTTAGATTATCAACAGTCAGGAAAATAATGATTATTATTAATGATTACTTGATTATATCTCAGTGTAAATTGGTTGTAGAGGATGGGAGATCCACGTATCAAATATTCAGGGTCTGCCCACCCTATTGTCTGTTGTTCTGTCTCTTCCTGCCCCCAGCTGGGCTGGCAGTCCTGAGAAACAGAGAAAGGTGACTGATCACATTTCCTAGGGTCCCTTGTGGCTCAGCTGGTAAAGAATCCGCCTGCAATGCAGGAGACCTGGGTTCAATCCCTGGGTTGAGAAGATCCCCTGGAGAAGGGAAAGGCTACCCACTCCAGTATTCTGGCCTGGAGAATTCTATGGATTGTATAGTCCTTGGGGTTGTAAAGAGTTGGACACAACTGACAGACTTTCACTTTCACCTTCATCTTTAAGGGACCATCTCCAAATAGGTCATCAGTAACCATCACTGGTACTGTGGGCTTCCCTAGTAGTTCAGCTGGTAAAGAATCAGCCTGCAATGCAGGAGACCCTGGTTCGATTCCTGAGTCTGGAAGATCTACTGGAGAAGGGATAGGCTACCCACTCCAGTATTCTTGGGCTCCCTAGTGGCTCAAATGGTAAAGAATCCACCTGCAATGTGGGAGACCTGGGTTTGATCCCTGGGTTGGGAAGATCCCCTGGAGGAGGGCACGGCAACCCACTCCAGTATTCTTGCCTGGAGAATCCCCATTGACACAGGAGCCTGGTGGGCTACAGTCCATGGGGTCTCAAAGAGTCGGACATGACTGAGCGACTTTCACTTTCGCTTTAACCGTCTCTGAGCCCAGAAAGTGTCCACACAGCCCCTAAGCACCTTCAGCTTGTCTCCATTTACTCTATCTTCCTCCAGTTGAATAATTCTGCCTGTGATCTCATACCAACAATAGAGACAGAAACTCTATTTCTTATTCATGATATGATCAGTTCCCTGTTTTGGTCCATCACTAATATTGTAGCATTTTCATTTTCTTCTCTTTTTCCATTGTTCATCGAAGAACACCAACTCTATGACTCTTCAGTGATGGGGGTGGAGAGGGGTGGTGGGGAGGGACCATTTACTGAGCATCACTCTGTGCTGGACTCAGCACTGTTCTATTCTAACTCAAGGTTGTCCACACCACTTTACATCTGAGCAGGGTGTCATCACTCTCATTTTATCTGTTGAGGAGGGACTGGCTACCCACTCCAGTATTCTTGCCTGGACAATCCCATGGACAGAGGAGGCTGGTGGGCTACAGTCCACAGGGTCACAAAGATTCAGACATGACTGAAGTGACTGAGCATGCACACACAGCCGATTAACAATGTTGTGATAGCTTCAGGAGAACAGAGAAGGGACTCAGCCACCCGTATATATGTACCTATTCTCCCCCATCTATTTGCCATGAAGTGATGGGACTGGATGCCATGATCTTAGTTTTCTGAGTGTTGAGTTTTAAGCCAACTTTTTCACTCTCCTCTTTCACTTTCATCAAGAGGCTCTTTAGTTCTTTGCTACCTGCCATGAGGGTGGTATCATCTGCATATCTGAGGTTATTGATCATGATCATGGCATCTGGTCCCATCACTTCATGGCAAATAGATGAGGAAACAATGGAAACAGTGAGAGATTTTATTTCTTTGGGCTCCAAAATCACTGCAGATGGTGACTGCAGCCATGAAATTGAAAGACACTTGCTCCCTGGAAGAAAAGATATGAGCAACCTAGACAGCATATTGAAAAACAGAGACATTACTTTACCAACAAAAGTCTGTCTGGTCAAGGCTATGGTTTCTCCAGTAGTCATGTATAGATGTGAGAGTTGGACTATAAAGAAAGCTGAGCAGTGAAGAACTGTGATGCCTTTGAACTGTGATGTTGGAGAAGACTCTTGAGGGTCCCTTGGACTCCAAGGAGATCAAACCAGTCCATCCTAAAGGAGATCAGTCCTGAATATTCATTGGAAGGACTGATGCTGAAGCTGAAACTCCAATACTTTGGCCACCTGATGTGAAGAACCAACTCATGGGAAAAGACCCTGATGCTGGGAAAGATTGAAGGCAGGAGGAGAAGGGGATGATAGAGGATGAGATGATTGGATGGCATCACCGACGTGATGGACATGAGTTTGAGTAAGCTTCTGGGAGTTGGTGATGGACAGGGAGGCCTGGCATGCTGCAGTCCATGGGGTTTGCAAAGAGTTGGACACGACTGAACGACTGAACTAAACTGATTCTCCCCAAACTTGCCTCCCATCTAGGCTGCCACATAACTTTGAGCAGAACACCAAAGGGTGAATTTTAACTTTCTATGACTTGGAGAAGGTGAAGGCAGCCGGAACAAAACGGAGGAAGTGGTGAAAAGGAAGACAATCTACTTCCAAGCCCCACTTTGGCCCCGTTAGGGCCAATTTGCTTGGTTGGAGCAGGTTCAAATCGACGGCAATTCTGAAACCACGTGGATGCATGCGAATAGCTTCTGCTAACATCCAAGATATCAGGAGGCCCCCTCTGGATGGAGAATAAAGTCCCTAATAAAACAAAGAGGGCTCCTTACCCCATATTCCTTCCCTTTCCAGTCTGAAAGGCCATCACGAGATCAAATAGGTGGATTTATTTTCCTGTTTCTTCCAACATCCACTGATGCATATTCCCTTGGATCCTAGTTACCCCAGCCACTCCACTGGCATGACTCACTTCTTGCCCCAGAGAATGGGCCTGTACAGAGATTTAAATTTAGAATCTCTTAACTGACAGCCAGTATGAGGGGACACAGGAGAGGGACTTGCCCATCAGCAAGAATGCTTTTGCCTATGGGATCACAAAAGCATCATTTTAAAGCAGTGGTTTTCAAACTTCAAAAAAGAGCCCCAAAGAGTCTTTCATGGGATGGAACTGTACGCAGAACTGTTACATAAAGCAGCAAAAAAGTAGCTTGTTATGTTTGATAAGTTAGTCCCAGTGTCAGTCCTTCACCAGCTCCTCCAGGAAGTCCATGAACCACCTCTATGGAGCCTCCAAGCCCCCTTGGAATATTCTTTGACAAAACAATCTCTCTAAAAATCAGTATTCTCTCCGCTTCTACATTGTTGGTGGGAAGGTAAATTGGTACAGCCTCTATGGAGAACAATACAGAGGTTCCTTAAGAAACTAAAAATATAGCTACCACATGACCCTGCAATCCCACTCCTAGACATATATCTGGAGAAGAACATGATCCGAAAGGATACAAGCACCCCAATGTTCATTGCAACACTGTTTACAATAGCCGAGATGTGAAAACAACCTAAATGTCAATCACCAGAGGAATGAATAAAGAAGATACACACACACACACACACACACACACACACACACACACACAATGGAATATTGCTGTCATTAAAAAAGAATGAAATAATGCCATTTGCAGCAACATGGATGGACCTAGAGATAGTCATACTGAGTAAAGTAAGTCATACAGAGAAGGAGAAATATTGCATGGCATCCTATATGTGGAATCTAAAAAGAAATTGTACAAATGAACTTATTTACAAAAGAGACTCACAGACTTAAAGAATGAACTTATGGTTGCTGGTGGGGGCGAAGAAAGGGAGAAAGGGATAATTAGGGAATCTGGGATCGACATGTACACATGGCTATGTTTAAAATGGATAACCAACAAGGACCTACCATATAGCATATGGAACTCTGCTTGACGTTATGTGGCAGCCTGCATTGCAGGTGGATTCTTTACCGCTGAGCCACTGGGAAGTGACTTTGTACCATACGTGATTTGAAATCCGCCTGTACATCATGACACTGTTTGAGAACCAGCCATGGTTCTATACTCATACAGCACATGGTACCAGTACTGTACCCATGATGGGAGGGGGAGTTTTGGGGAGAACGGATACATGTATGTGTATGGCTGAGTCTCTTCGGTATTCACCTGAAACTATCACAACATTGTTAGTTGACTATGGTGAAAGTGAAGTTGCTCAGTCATGTATGACTTTTTGCGATCCCACTGACTGTAGCCTATTAGGCTCCTCCATCCATGGCATTTTCCAGGCAAGAGTACTGGAGTGGGTTGCCACTTCCTTCTCCAGGGGATCTTCCCAACCTGGGGATCAAACCCAGATCTCCCACATTGAAGGCAGACGCTTTACCCTCTGAGCCACCAGGAAAGCCCCCTGTTAGTTGGCTATACCCTGATACAAAACAAAAGAACAGGAAAAGGTATATTTTAAAAAAAAAATCACTGTTCTCCAAATAGCATTGAATCACTCAATCAACCAATAAATAGATAAAACAAGAAACATCACTACTACAAATCAGACCCTGGCCTAGAACGGCATCCCGTTTGGAGGGGAAATTCGAGGAAAAGTTGCAATCTGCCTAAACACCCTTGCTTTTTTGTATCAGTGCCCTTTGCCACTCAGAATGAGACCAACCCCATTCAGGTGTCCGGCCTTGCAGCATATGTGAGAGAGGACCAAACTTGTCATCATGGGTAACACAACTGGCTGGTTCTGAAACAATGTCATGATGTACAGATGGATTTCAAATCAGGTATGATATGAAGACGCTTCCCCAGTGACTCAGCGGTAAAGAATCTGCCTGCAGTGCAGGAGACGCAGGAGAGATGGGTTCAGTCCCTGGATTGGGAAGATCCTCTGGAGGAAGAAAGGGCAACCCACTTCAGTATTCTTGCTTGGAAAATCCCATGGAGAGAGGAGCCTGGCAGGCTACAGCCCATTGGGTTGCAAAGAGTCGGACATGACTGATGGCTGAGCACACACACACACAGTATGAAGTCAGTTACTAGGAATGTTAATATTAGTAAAGTCTCCAAATTTGCAAGCATAATATTCTTAATCATTTAGTATGTAGTACTATTAAATGGCACTTAATAATATCACTTGCATTCACTTGTGTGGGAAATGCTTTTTTGAGTAAGAGCAGAAGGTGTGAATCAAAATACAACTAATGCTTGTGAATTACAAGAAATGCTCTGGTGCTGACGGGAAACAACCTCCAGGTAAATGTCTCCTGCTGTCTGTGTCGGGGGAAGCAGTTAAGAAGCACCAGGAAAGAGTCTGCCATTGGCGCCTGGCCGATCAAACTCTCACTCTGCCCTTCATTAGCTCCGTGATCCTGGGATAACATGTAACCTCCTTGTCCATGTTTCCTCCACCTTTAAAATGGTTTGTTGCATGGTAGTGTGGGTATACACTTCTGTGGTGGCTTAGACGGTAAGGAGTCTGCAGTATGGGAGACCTGGGTTCCATCCCTGGGTTGGGAAGATCCCCTGGAGAAGGAAATGGCAACCCACTCCAGTTTTCTTGCCTGGAAAAATCCCATGGGTGGAGGAGCCTGGCAGGCCCCAGTCCGTGGGGTCACAAAGAATTGGACACGACTGAGCGGCTTCATGTTCAGGCTTTCAGTGTGGCGTAATGCTCTTTGCACAGTAGCTGGCCCAGAATCTGAGACCAACAGACACTGGCTCCACCCTGTCCTTTCCTGAACGGGAGTCCTGACCTCAACTCTGCCTCTCATAGAGATATCTTCTCCCCCAGAACACATTCACTGTCCACATTGCATTTAGCTCTCCAGAAAAGACGACAACTGAGGCTAAAGTGGTTGCTGTTGTTTAGTTGTTAAGTCATGTCTGATCTTTGGGACCCCATTGGCTGTAGCCCACCAGGCTCCTCTTTCCATGGGATTTTCCAGGCAAGAAAACTGGAGTGGGTTGCCATTTCATTCTCCAGGGGATCTTTGCAACCCAGGGGTTGAACCTGCTTCTCTTTTCATTGGCAGGCAGATTCTTTACCACTGAGCCATCTGAGAAGCCCAAGAATAAGTTAGCCAGTGGCTAACCTTCTTCACTGAGCCAGCCCGTACGAGTCCTGCTCACAGCATCCCTCTCTGCTCTACTGCTGCTCCTGATCCCGTGGGTCTGGAGATGGGAGGCTCTGCAGCAGCATCTTCCAAGCTGTGCTGGGAGCACGGCTCCTCCTAGCCTGGCCACCCTCTGCCCACCTCACCACGAGCCTCCCAACTGCAGAGTCCAAGTGTAGAATGCCTGGTCTATCATGGTGAGCCACAGACTCTCACGTGATATCAAGGTCAAGGCTGCACAGTTACCTGCTGGAGATGCCTCTGAGTCTGCTTTTAATCTTTGCTGTGATTTGAACCTGGAATTTCATGCTGACCCAACACTCCACTGGAATCTGAGTCTTTCAACAGGGGTCAAAGGAACTGTCATTCCTGTAGCCTCTGAGGCTTACTCCATCCTTGGAAATCCTCTTACACACCTGTCAATAGCATCAGGTGTCGCCCAGGCAACCCTCAGAAATGTGCATGCTACTCTCACTTCTTAATCTTGGAAGAAGAGTCATCAATATGTGCAAATCCACCTCCTGGCCATTCCTTCTCCAAAGGACCAGCTAGGAGGTAATGAAGAGACCAGAGTTGTGTAGTCTCCTACAGCTGGACTCACCTCACCTCACTGAGTGGCAGGGAGGGGACCAACTACCTGAGCTGGCTTTGCACCCCAGCCTCTCATCTCAAGGGACCTCTCAATGAGGCCACCTTGAATGGGCTTAGACAGGAACCCAGGCAGAGAGGTGTGTGAGCCCCTGACCCCACCTGTCTGGGCCCTGGGTAACCAAGCCGTCTTAGAGATGTGTTGGGACCATCTCCAATGGAGGAAGGTCTTACTGTAATGAAAACACAGGAATGGCTTCTTAAATGTGTCCTTTCAGGATCCTATGACCAACAATGTGAGAGAGTCTGCAGGAAGGCCGAATGGCAGCCACTCCAAGCAGGGTGCAAGCTGTGTGTGGGGCAGGGGGGCGAGGGGCTTGCCATCTCAAAGCCCCTGCTGGACACTATCTCATGGCTCTAGTGAGGTCATGATCAGAGGCACAGCAGTACCTCCCATCTGGTGAGGGGGAAATAAAGAAAGTCAGGCCACCTTCTGGGTAACACTCCTGGGTCCCTTCTTGCTGTGGTGTGTGTGGGGTGGGGGTGGGGGTTGTGGAATAAACAGATAATAAAGATTAATAGCGTGTCCTTGCAGTTTAGGATGGAACAACCCAGAAAGGCAAGTAGGTACGAACAGATCTGAGACTGGGGGACAGAGCCAGAGTGATCTTTATCTTCTGTTAAGGCTGCTTCCATGAAATGCCAGCCAATGTAACAGAGCTTCATGATACAGCAGTCCATGAAGCAGTAGACTGGATGGGGTTCCCCACAGTCTCTGGGGTGCCTCGTAGACTCGATGAGGTGCCCTAAAGAGGAAGAGAGGCAATCAGCCCCTGCCTGCACGTTCGCAGGTGAGCAGGCCAGGGACTGCTGCAGAGACCCAGGTGTCTTGGATCCTCGGGGAGGGAGCAGGGGTGAAGAGGGAGCACCTACAGGAGGAAATCTGGGTACCAATAGGAGCCCTGCAGAGTCATGTAACCATCAGGCGGAGCTGCATGGGGTGGGATCGCCACCCTCACACTCCAGGCGGCCCCCAGAGAAGAAGAGCAATACGACAGGATGACAAGGACGCCAGCAGCGCACTCTCAGCTGGCCACCCTCTCCCAGAGGAGGGAGGAAGAGCAGCCTCTGGAGAGCCTCCCACCCAAGAGGCCTCAAAGAGCTTCTGCAGCACCCCCAGGCCACCCTAGCCTGACCCCGGGCTGCCTGATCTTCAGTTCAGTTCAGTCACTCAGTCGTGTCCGACTCTTTGTGACCCCATGGAGTGCAGCACGCCAGGCCTCCCTGTCCATCGCCAACTCCTGGAGTTTACTCAAACTCATGTCTGTTGAGTCGGTGATGCCATCGCGCCATCTCATCCTCTGTTGTCCCCTTCTCCTCCCGCCTTCAGTCTTTCCCAGCATCAGGGTCTTTTCCAAGGAGTCAGTTCTTTGGACCTGGTGGCCAAAGTATTGGAGTTTCAGCTTCAGCATCAGTCCTTTCAATGAATATTCAGGACTGATTTCCTTTAGGATGGACTGGTTGGATCTCCTTAGAGTCCAAGGGACCCTCAAGAATCTTCCCCAACACCACAGTTCAAAAGCATCAATTCTTCTGCGCTCAGCTTTCTTTATAAAGTCCAACTCTCACATCCATACATGACCACTGCCTGATCTTAGCCACTCCTTTTTTCCTAATACATGCCTTATAGAAAAGTCAGAAAATAAAGAGGGGTGGAATCCTGGTGGCCCTGGATCCAGCCACACCTGAGGACAGGATCTTCAGAGAAGTGAGCCTTTGTGGCTTCTGCTTCTCTTAGTTGGGTTTCTTCCATTCCGTCTGAGCCACCAGGGAAGCCCTCTTTCATCCCCAAGTCCCAGCACACCCAGCCCTTGGTGTCTTGCTTCGTGGATCGTTTCCCCTGTGTCCCCTCCTCCTCTCTTCTCCAGCCTGCCTTCCCCAGGGACTACCTCCTCCACCAACTCCTTCTATGAAATCCATCCTTTCCCTGGGCTGCCCATGTAGCCTGCCCTGGCAGCTCTACTCCCTGGCCACTGCTGCAGACAATGCCAGGAAGGGGGAGGGTGGCTACTGGTTGCCCACAAGCTCTGCCTGCACAGGGCCACATCCACAGCTCTGCTCCCCGGCCTCCATCCACACATCCATGTATAAGCCATGGGGCTTTGGGCAGGCCACGCGGACAGTGATCCTACTGACCTTGAAGGGTGGTTCTGAGGATGAACTGAGATAAGGCACACACAGCTCTCAGCATAGTGCCTGACCTAGGGTAATTCCTCAATAAGCTATTTATCGTTCTTTCACCCCCTAAAAAGGCACTCACTTGAATTTAAAGATAAAACACTTGAATTTAAAGATAAAACGCCAGGCATCCTAGTTTGTACCTCCCTCATTCTTGAATGCTTTTGCCTCTATGTCCCTTTCACACCTGGCAACACCAATATCAGCTTTGGCTAGAGTTTTTGGAAGGCATCAGTAAGGCCAGTTAAAATCAATTCCTTCCGCACAGAGCCGAGCGCCAGATGACCAGAGGCACTGACGTCTTCTGGTGTGATAGAATTATTATCAGCAAGACCTAACATCAGCTTTGGTTTTGCAGAAGGAAGACTATTCCTTGACACTCACGGCCCTCCCCTACCATTATGCTTGGAACTCCAGAGGGTTATCTTAGGGCAGTGATTCTCAAAGTGGGTTCGATAGACCAGCAGGATCATCATCATCTGGGAACTTGCTAGAAATGCAAATTCCCGAACCCACCCCAGACCTAGATGGGACCCAACACTACATGTTAACAAGCAGTCAAGTCATGCAGAAGATTCAGATGCATGTTCTGGTTTGGAAACCACAAATCTGAGGTTTCACAGCCTTTATGTACTACATGTTCTTAAATCAGCCTTCCTGTTGTCCAGGTCTTTGGTTTCAAACAAGCCAAGAGAAAAGGACTTTAAAAAACAGTGATTACTAATTTTTAACAAGAGGAAATTTTAGGAGAAAAAGAAACCCTTACTAATTATTAGGCTACAGCTCAGAGTGTGTACAATTAAACATGAAGTGATCAGCCTTTCTGTTTTTTAATATATCATTTTTCCTTTTCCTTTTCAGCTTTTCATTGAAGTAACATACATACAGAAACGTTCATGTATCCCAAGTGTACACAGTAATGGAATGTTCATAAAATGAATACCTCTATGTACCCAGCACCTGGGTGCAGACATTGAACACTGCCGGCAGTCCAGATGCCCCTTTCTGGTTACCATGCCTGCCTCATTTGTTTCTTTCTTTTTTTAAATTGTAGGACTATTTCAATCAAAGAAAATTATTTTAAAGAAAAAAAGAAAAGTGAAGTCGCTCAGTCGTGTCTGACTCTTTGCGACCCCGTGTACTGTAGCATACCAGGCTCCTCCGTCCCTGGGATTTTCCAGGCAAGAAGTTTTAAATTTTAAAGCAATTTTAAAGAAAGTCACCACCTTAATCACCACACACCAGAATTATTACGGTTTTCGCTCATTTCCGTCGGCACATACATTTTATGTAGTTTAATGTTTTAGTTACAATGTATACATGTTCCCAGTCGTTACACACGCTTCATAAGCATCTCTTTAAAAGAGTCCAAGAACTTTCCTGGTGGTCCAGTGGTTAAGAACCTGCCTTCCAATGCAGGGGACATGGGTTGGATCCCTGGTCAAGAAGTTAAGATCCCACATGCTGCAGGGCAACTAAGCCCATGCACCCCAATGAAAGGTCTCATGAGCCACAACTAAGACCCACTGCAACCAAATAAATAAATAAAAGGATCTGACATGATACCATCACATCAAAGTCTCCATTTATCTCACCGTTCTCCCATATTTAGGTTGTCTCTAACCGCTCACTTCTGTAATGAACCTCTCTGGGCCTTATGCTTCCTTCTTCACTGGAATGAGACTGCCTTAGAATCAGCTCTCAGCAGTGAAATTACTGAGTCAAAGGCTCTGAATATTTTGCTGGGGCTCTTTATTACTTGTACTGTTTTTAAAATACAAACTCCATTTCATTTTGGGTAATACTTCTGCACATTTCCGAGCCCTTCCCAGCATCTTACGTTTCTGGATAGAGATTCTTCTCTCCCACCCTCCTGTGAACTCAGGAGACTTTTGGTAACCATGGGGAGGAGTAGGGAATGCTAGTAAATTACAGTGCCTTCATGTTAAGCTGCTGTGCAGCTGGGCAGGGACATCAGGCAGGAGCCCAGACCACCCTCTCCCAGGTACATGTGGGGAGGAGGGGGCTTTCAAGGATAGTGGAAGCCTTTGCCAGGGACCATCCCCCCCCCAGGTGGCTCAGACAGCAAAGAGTCTGCCTGCAATGCAGGAGGCCTGGGTTTGATCCCTGGGTTGGGAAGATCCCCTGGAGAAGCAAATGGCAATCCACTCCAGTACTCTTGCCTGGAAAATCCCATGGATGGAGGAGCCTGGTAGGCTACAGTCCATGGGGTCGCAAAGAGTGGGACAAGACTGAGTGACTTCACTTTCACTTTCCTCGGGGAGCCCCACAGGAAGCTCTTAGTGGCCACTGGAGGTTGAACAAAACTGTTCCTCTTCTCGGGAGAGACAGAGATCGTGATGGAGACAGTTGGACAAAGATGGACAAGGGAGGAGGACCCAGTTACAGCCACAGAGTCCAGCCGCCCAGAGCGATTGCAGGGCTGTGTGTGGGTCAGGCGGGACAGGAGTGTTCCTTATTCGTGTGCTGCTTGTTCTCATTCCCAGGGACTCTCCTCTTCCCCTCGAGGGATGGGCAGGGCCAGCAGGGTAGGATAAGTCTCAAGGGAGCTCAGAGCTGGGAGGTCTGAGCGGAGAGCACTCACCTGGGGCCATGAGACACTGGCAGGTCCCCCCGCCGCCCCCAGGCCATGAGCCAAAAAGGTGGGATGGAAAAGACATCAGGCTGCGGGGTGTAAACAAAAAAGTTCATTCTGTCATCCTGGAGACAGAATAACAGTGTGGAGAGCAGTTTCCAGTTAACTCTCTGAGTTTCCTTGTGTATAACACGTGGGAAATATAGAACCCAGCTCACAGGGCTCTTACGAGGGTGAAATGAGTTAACACAAGGAAACAACTTAAGCACATCCAGTAAACCCACCCTGTCCACACCGTGGGGGCCTATTTTTTGACTTGAAGACACAGCCCGTGGAGAAGGGTAAGACGTGTCTGTCATGCCCTTCCCGCCATCACTCATGAACCCAGTGAGAAATCCTAACTCTGTCCCCGGCTCCCCTGCCCCCTCATTCATTCATTAGTCCATTTCTG
Organism: Okapia johnstoni; assembly: GCA_024291935.2. NCBI lineage: Eukaryota > Metazoa > Chordata > Mammalia > Artiodactyla > Giraffidae > Okapia > Okapia johnstoni. Next base: position 14,007,615 of record CM044307.1, read on the forward strand.
GTGAGGGGGGACGGGGGCCCTGGAGCAGATTAAGTCCATGACTGCCACACTGGCCACTTCTATCTCAATCAGTCTCCTTGGCTCCAGCTGGATGTTGAGGGGACACTCCACTTTGTTGGGGCCCAGGGAGTTCCTAGCACTTCCCGCCTTCCAATCCCCTGAGGGAGCAAAGGAAAGGCCATCCGAACCTCTGAACACAAGCCACCAGGGTCCATGGTGGTAGGTTCTATTTGCCCCCAATCAGAGCAGGGAGCCTGGGGCTGAGCCAGCCAGATTTGACAGGGAGGGCTTCCCTGGTGGGTCAGCAGTAAAGAATCTGCCTGCAATGCAGGAGATCCTGGGTTCGATCCCTGGGTCTGGAAGATCCCCTGGAGAAAGGAGTGGCTACCCACTCCTGTATTCTTGCCTGGAGAATCCCTTGTACAGAGGAGATTGGTGGGCTACAATCCATAGGATCACAAAGAGTTGGACATGACTGAGCGACTAACATACCCACCCCCCCCACACACACACAGACACACACACATGGGAAATTAACATTGAACATTTGTTTCCCGTGTGCTAGGCTCTGTGCTAGGTATTCTGATGCAGGCAGTCTCACACATATGGATATATTATCTCCATTTTACAGAAGAGAAAACTGAGGCTAAAATAAATTAAGCAACTTGTCTTCTCTTGAGCATCCACAAGTGCCCAGCATGGTGCTGGCCACTGAAGGGAAGCAAACAGAAGACCTAATTTTTATCTTAAAGAAGTGTCCACTAGGGCAGGAGAAACAGGACTGGCCCAGAAATTCCTGCTGTGGTCCACATGGATACCAACTCAGTTCTTAGTGACGTGGCTTAGTGGAGTATGGTGGGGATGGAGTGGAGGAGTGGTGAGGCTTGGACTGGGAGGGAGAAGAAGGAGGCAACCACTGCAGTCATTAAGGGGGACAGGGAGTGGAACATGCCAGGGCCCATCTTGCATCCCAGACCCCCAGCTCCCCTGGGTTCTCAACTCCTCCAGCCCCTACTTGGCCCCCTCCACTGCCTTGGTCATGTGGCCCCTGCTTCAGCCGGCACAGAAGTCTACTGGAAAGGAAGGAGGATGGACCCAAAGGAAGAGATCTTTCAAGAGGAGACCCTGGTGAATGAAACAAGTGCTGATTTTAAATCTTCTCCTCCCTGGCCTGGCACACAAAGCCCAGGACCTCTCCCCACAAACCCTTCCACTCTCCAACCTCGTGAGTAACCCACCTCACAGGTTCTCATGGGCCAGCTCCTCACCTTATCCTTGTCTCTCACTCATCCCTGGTCTGAGAAGTTGAGCACAGAACAGCGGACTGTGTAAGCCACCTGTTTGGTTCAGTCTGCGGAGTTGGTTGGACCCCTCAAAGGCGTTACCCCTCAGTATTTCCATCTGTAAAATGGGACTAATGTGCATTTCCTCCCACTTCAGAGGCAATGGTGAGACACATCCCTGGAGAAGGCCACTGCTGTTTGAGCCTGGCTTCATCCAGTGAGTACCTGGCTGGTGCTCAGTTGGTGCTCAGTCAGTGTGCCTGGCACTAACAGAGCAAAGATGAACAGCAAATGGTCCCAGCTGTCAGCGACTCCAGAGCCCAGGAGAAGAGGCAAACAAGTAACATGGTGACAGGCACATGGAGAGATGGGGCCGGGGGTGGGGGCCAGGGGCCAAAGAGAGGCAGGGAAGAACTCACAGGAGAGTCTGCCAAGTGGGCGTCCTAGGGGTGAGGACGGGCATTCTAGATGGAGAGGTGAGGGCATCCATATACAAGGGCAGGGGTGCAGTACCACACACAGAATTCACTAGGGGGGCAGTAGGACCCTGTGGTGGTGACATCAGTCTGGAGCAGACTGCTAGGATTCCAAACCTTCCTTCTGTTTGATCTTCCAGACATCCCTAACGTCTCTGAGCCTCAGTTTCCTCCTAGGTGTTACTATCCCTCTAGGTCTGACTTTTTTTTTCAGGGTAAAATGAGTTATGCACATCAAGCGCTTAGAAGCCTGCCTGGCATGGGCTTGCTGCCAAATAACATTAGAGATGATGATTAAATCCGAGGCTGGAATGCCCAAATAGGTCCACATAACAGACAGGGCACGAACTTAGGGGCTGGAAATGGCTAGATAGTCCACGATACGTGGGGTGAACCCCAAAGGGGCAAATTTGTAGACATCAGACCCTTTTAGCCGTCCAGTCGACCCTTTTAGCAGTCGATTTCATCATCATATTAAGGAAAAAAGTATTTGGATGAGCAGGTGTTTAAGAGTTATTCCTCAGTTCTACTCCGCTCTTTCGGCAGAACCGGGAAGGCAGTCCACGATGCCACCTGGATGAGGAGATGGTCCTCTGCCCGCCCTCTCCTGCTCTCTGCAGGCTGGGTCGGCCCCTGGACTCTCCAAGACAGCTGCCCTGCGCGCGAGGGAGGCCTCAGAGACACAGCTTTTCCTGTAGCTCTCTCGCAGGGAGGAAAGCCGCGGTCAGGGGGACCTCAGAACCGGAAAGCCTCCGAGCCCCAGGACTCGCCCATCAAGGACTCTTCAGCGCGGCCGGCCCGTCCCAGGGCCGAGCGCCACCAGAGGGCGCGCTGGATCTCAGCGTGCGCGGAGCTGCAGGCGCGGGGGGGGCGGGGCGCGGGTGGGCTGGTGCGCGTCGTGCGCGCCGGGCAGGCGTGGAGTGGTGGGCCCCCGGGACCAGAAAGAGAGGCCTGCGTCCCCAGAAGTCAGCCCGGGAAAACTCAAGGGCCAGATTTTCCAGGGACCTAGTCCGGAGCAATCAGGGCGGAGGACTTAGAAAAGTGATACTGATCCTACTAAATGTACGTATTGCTCACTATGTACCACACACTGAAGTTAATCTTCACTAGAACCCTAGGAGAGTGATGCTACTGCTGCCCCACTTTAGAGATGGAGAAACTGAGTCTCAGCACAGCTGGGATTTGAACCCCCAGGGACGATCACAGACAGAGCCTGTGTCCTTATGGATCACTCTGTACTATCTCTCTAGCAATGCCTTCTCCTTCCACTTGAGGGTTCATCTCTTTCTCACTGGCAGGTCACTGGTTAAAGCAGCTCAACCCTTCCCTGAAGCAAAGAAGTGCAGAGCTACATTTCCACTCTGCAGGTCAGCATCACTCCAGCTGTAAAACTGGAGGACCACACCACCGCTTCCAAGAGATTCTGATTTAATTAGCATTTACTGAACACTTACTGTGTGCTTTACTGTGGGTTTCCTTTATGGCTCAGCTGGTAAAGAATCCGCTGGCAATGTGGGAGATCTGGGTTCGATCCCTGAGTTGGGAAGATCCCCTGGAGAATACTCCGTATTTTGGCCTGCAGAATTCCATGGACTGTGTAGTCCATGGGATTCCAAAGTCAGACACAACTGAGCGAGTTTCACTTCACTCACTACTATGTGCCAGGAAGTGAATGAATGCCTTTACATCAGTCCCACACCATTCTCCCAATAATGTGTGGATTGTGTGTCCTCATTTCCATTTCACGCTTGAGTCAGGGAGGTAAGAGACTTTTATGCGGTCACACAGTTACCCCGACTGCCTCAGCCGCTCCCACCACCAACATGCATTCGTTCAGCAAACCTTTATCGAGCACTTACTCTGTGCCAGGCACTGTTTAGATGCTGGGGACTCAACAGGACTGATGAAAACTCCTGCTTTCTTGGAGCTGAACTTCATCAGCTCTTGGGAGTCCCCAGGGGCATTAACTCAGCTCTTGTTTCTAGATGCCTCATGAGAAGAGGCCATGTGGCTTGAACAGAAAGGAAACCAAGCTTTCTGCATAGGGTGACATCTATGAGATAATACTCCTGAACTTCTCCTGGAAGGAAAGGCACCAATGCTTATTATGGGTATAATTGTGTCCCCTCAAGATGATATATAGGCATCCCTGATAGCTCAGTCGGTAAAGAAACTGCCTTCAATAACAAAGATCAGTCTAGTCAAAGCTATGGTTTTTCCAGTAGTCATGTATGGATGTGAGAGTTGGACTATAAAGAAAGCTGAGAGCCGAAGAATTGATGCTTTTGAACTGTGGTGTTGGAGAAGACTCTTGAGGATCCCTTGGGCTGCAAGGAAATCCAACCAGTCCATCCTAAAAAAGATCAGTCCTGAATATTCATTGAAAGGATTGATGCTGAAGCTGTAACTCCAATACTTGGGCCACCTGCTGTGAAGAACTGACTCATTGGAAAAGACCCTGATGCTGGGAAAGACTGAAGGCAGGAGGAGAAGGGGACAACAGAGGATGAGATGGTTGGATGGAATCACTGATGCGATGGACATGATTTTGAGTAAGCTCTGGGAGTTGATGATGGACAGGGAAGCCTGGCGTGCTGCAGTCCATGGGGTCACAAAGAGTCAAACAAGACTGAGTGACTGAACTGGAAGATTTATGAAAAGCTAACCCCCACGATCAGGAATGTGACTTCATTTAGAAATATGGCTTCTGCGGATGTAATCAAGTTAGGATGAGGTCATAGCGGAGTACAATGGGCCCTCATCCAATGTGACTCATGTCCTTATAAGGAGAGAAGAGACAGACACACACATTGACACACATGCGGGGCAAGGCCATGGGACAGTGGGGACACAGGCCGAAGAGCTGCCGCTGTATGGCAGGGAACTCCAAGGATTGCAGGCTATCACCAGAAGCTAAGAAGAGGCAAGCAAGGCTCTTGCCTCTTGGTTTCAGAGAGAGCGTGGTCCTACGAGACCCTGATTTCAGACTTCTAGCTTCCAGAACTGTGAGACAATACATCTCTGCTGTTTTAAGCCACCCAGTGTGTGGTAGTTTGTTACAGCTGCCCTAGGAAACTAATGGTATTAACTTTTTTTCCCATCAATGGGGATAAACCTGGCTTATCCACCCACCAGTTTCCTCACCCCATGCCCACAATGGTCAAGGTCAGGGTTTTCCTGGTGTAGAACCCCCGGGCCACGACAACATCAATCCCCAGCCTGTGGTCTCAGCACGGCCGTCCTTTACCTGTCTGAACTAGCCCATGGTTCCCACCAAGATGACAAAGGTGCCTCCGGTTGGCAGAGGCAGGGCAGACAGCAGGCAGGTGTGCCCAGGCCCCCACACCTCACCTGCCAGCCTGGCTCTGCCAGCCGCACTCAGCATTGCCAAAGCCCCACGTTACTACTGTACTGCTTGTGGATTCCCGGGGAGGGGAGAGGCAAAGGGAGGGGCAGCCTCACACCAGTCCATCCAGCTGTGTCCAGGTGGCCCACGACAGTGGCAGACAGAGGGCACGAGCCTCGTGGGGAGTCACACATGGCCCAGCCCCCGTCTCAGCAGCTACCCCACGAAGTGCCTTCAGTTAGCTGTCATTGTGCCTGGTTCGCCTGAGAGCTCCAGGTTCTGGGAGGCAGAATACTGACTCTGCTGGCGTAGCATATTCTGGTTTGGTGATGTGAAAAGTGCCAGGTCTCAAAACTGTAGAGAGACCCAGTCCCTCACGGTGAAGGGGTGGACACATAGGGACCTAGTGGCCTCTGTTATCCTGGGAGGTTGGGGCCCTTGCAACACTCACTTGGACTCTCCTGGGCAGTCCTGTAGGCCTCCCTGCGGCCCTTTAGCTCCCTGAAACTACTGGGCAGCCTGGCTTTCAGAGGCAGCCCTGAGAGACCCCTAATTTGGTGAGGGCAGGGGCTCACAGTGACTTCCTCCTCAAAGGAAGCTGGGCACGTGGCCCACCCTGTCCACTGCTGGGTCCTTCTGGATTGTCTGGTCCAGTTTACATGGGAAGGAAAAGAGCAGAGGTTCCATTCAGACGTCCCACCTGGGACTGGGGACAGCTTTTGCCTGGAACCTCCCCTGGGGTGGATATTTCAGAAATCAAAGCAGGTTGATAGGCGGCAGCAAGGGGAAGGATGCAGAGAAGAGACCTCCATGGCATTTGCTAACAGAACGCTTGTCTTCTTCATGAACAGGTACCCGATGAATTGGGTGAAGATGAGGAAGGGAAGGCAGTGCGGGGAAGCTGGCACGGCTCTCACCAGGCCCTGCTTCTCATCAGGCCCCCCCAGCTGCATGGTTTCCCCTCGCACACCCCTATTCCTTCCCTTCCTTCCCTCCCTTCTTCCCTTCCTTCCTTCCTTCTCTGTTCACTCATCATGTAACGAAACTTTAATGAGTTCTACTCTGTACCAGATGATCCTCTAGGTGCTAGGGCCTCAGCAGTGAGAAAACAGACAGGACACCCTACCTTTGTGGAATTTACGTCCTAGTGGGTGCACCTCTCCCTTTGCCTTTTACCAACTCATCGCCTGCATTCTTCTCTTACAACCCACCCAGCTGTTGGCAGCCACGATAAACGCCAATTGGAGAGTCTAAGCCCCATTCTCTCATCCAAAGTTGTCAATGAAGTGCCGACAGTGTGCGGGCACTGTTATAGGCCCTGGACATCTTGGGCACTTGTTATGAGGCCATACCTCTCTGGGTGAAGAGCAGTTGAAGAGAAGTACCCCTCCCCGCCAGACCAGTCCATCTCGCTGGGCACAGAGAACGCACAGGAAATGCTTGATTATTTGTGCAAATTGTGCACAGACTCCAAAGGACAGTGGAAAAGCTGGTATTAGGCCAAAGTATGGAGGCCTCCCCCTCCTCGCTGGCTTCCTCTCCTGGTCCAGACCAGGATCACACCGTTGTGACCACGGCCCCCTTGTACACTTTGGAGACCAGCAGACCACAGCCAGAAGCTCGGCTGCACTGGGCCCCGTGCCTCCTGGGAGTTATCTGCCTGCCGCTTCAGCCAGGCCGCTCCGGACTTAGGCAGCTCCCCCCCATCCCTCCCTCCCCACTTTAATTAACTCCGCCCGGATGCGCTGACTCACTCGTGGGCTCCGTGACCCTCCTGGTTGCAGAGGACACCTCCTCAGACACAATTACATTTGAGGATGAAGCATTTCCTCTGGGCACAGAACAAGCCCGTGAAAGCTTTTGCGGGGGGAGCGGGGAGGGGGTCTGTTTGGAGATGACTCACGGAACAGGCCTCGAGGTGAGGGTGCATCTCACTCAGACATTATCCGACCAACCGGTGGCTTCATTACTCTATGACAGTTTCTCTTCTTGGGGGGAAGAAGGAATGTGTCTACCTTTTCAGAAAAAAGGGGCCTAATATACGCATTGACGGGGTCATATCCAGCCCCAGTCACCTATGCTTAGAATTTCCAAAGCTCCAGGTGGCAACCAACAAGTCCATGTGTATTTAACACACCTGTGTGCCCTCCCTAATATTCCTGAGATATTCTTAGTCCCATTTTCTGGATCAGGAAATCAAGTCTGGAAGAGACCAAGAGACCTGCTTTCTCAGGAACCACACTGCCCTGAAGAATGAAATTAGCTAAGAATGATTCTGGGGTCTAGCACTGGTGACTGGAATAGCTCAGTCCCCTTTCCTGATTTGTATTTTGAAGACGCAGGAGAGAAAAGTAAGAAATCAGCCTGCAGGGCTGCGATGGGACAGTGTTCTGGTGGGGGTCTCTGTTGCCTTCGAAGTCCAGCCCCTTGCAAGTCTCTGGGGACCAGCCAGCCAGACCCCATGCTGGGGCCAGTCCAGCTCTGTGCCTGGCAGCGTGGTGGTTGTGGGGGAAGGTCATTGGTGTTTCCTTTGCTGTGAGCCAGCATCTCTGTCTAAATTAAAGCAGAGGAGTTTGCATTTTAATGACGATTTTTCCAGGTTTGTGCCACTTTGAAGTGGCTGTTATTAAGAATACCGGACAAGAGAGGTCCAGCGGGAGATGTGGCACATATTTAATTCGAAATACACTCAGACACTTTTCCTATGAAGCTGATAGGGATGTATCCATCCACCCACCCAACCACCCAGGTACTTCCTGCCCAGGATTCAGGTGCAGGGAGATCAGTGAACTAGACACATACAGTGCAAACCCTCCACAGCTAACCGTCTGATGGGCATGCTATAAGTCATAGAGATACTCTGTACAAAAAGGCAAAAATCCAATCCACTTCACCCCTAACTTCTCACTAGCTCTGAGCAACAAGATCAGGGTTTAAGCTCCACGGGAGGAGAAATGTCCCTCTGAACAGACCCTGCACGGGCAAGAGAGAGGGAGAAAGGAGGAAGGGGCCACTGTTTTGGCCATTAACTGGGTGGCGACTCTGTGGGGGAGAAAGGCTCCTTCTGAACTGTTTGCTTGGAGTCCTTGGTCTCGTAGTTGGCCTAACAGAGATACCCCGGACCTTGGGGCTTGTTGGGGCTGGCTTTGTGTCCTGCCTGGCTCCATCACTTAATAGCTGTGCCGCTTTGAACAGATTACTTAGTCTCTCTGAGCCTGGAGTTCTTGATATGCAAAATGGAGTCATACCCGCATGGAAGAGTTGCTGGGCAGATCAGTGAGTTAGCTCAGTACCTGTGCTAAGCCTGCCGTAGCATTAAGCATCCATAATAATAGCTAGTAGTATGTAGCCTGTACTGAGGGCTTCACCTGAATTCTTATTTAACTATCCTTTTCCCGATCTTCCCTGGTAGCTCCGTTGGTAAAGAATCCGTCGTCTGCAATGTGGGAGACCCCGGTTCAATTCCTGGGTCAGGAAGATCCCCTGGAGAAGGGATAGGCTACCCACTCCAGTATTCTTGGGCTTCCCTGGTGGCTCAGATGGTACAGAATCCTCCTGCATTGCGGGAGACCTGGGTTTGATCCCTGGGAAGATCCCCTGGAGAAGAGAAGGGAAAGGCTACCCACTCCAGTATTCTGGCCTGGAAAATTCCATGGACAGAGGAGCCTGGACGGCTAATGTCCATGGGGTTGCAAAGAGTCAGACACGACCGAGCGACTTTCACTTTCTCGCTGTCTTCCTTCCTCTCTCTCTCTCTCACACACATTCATGAATGGATGCTACTATTACTTCACCTTACAGGTGAGGAAACTAGGACTTGGGGAACAGGTAGCCAGCGCACAGGTAGTTGCACAGGTAGTGAGACACCTCACTGGGATTTAAGCCCCATCCCTCTGGCCCCGGGGCCTGTGCCCAATATTAATCCTTCTCACCACCTGCATGCACAGCGTAGACTGACGGCAGGCTAGTCTAGAGGCTGGACTCCTCCTTAAACCCATGGAGAATAACCCCCAGTTGGATGAGGAAAAAAAAAAAAACATAGTCTAAATGAAACCATCTCCTTCTCGAGCGAGGCTGCTGCCCAGGCAGCCAGTCCTCTAGCTTGTTCCAAGGGACGGGGGCTATGGGGGGCGGGAGACGGGAAGGAGAGGCTCCCTCCCTGCTCTCTCCCGGGCAGTGGGACCTGGAGATGCAGCACAGGGGCGCTGCGGGCAGTGTGTGCACCAACACGTGCCTGTGAGCGTGTGTGTTGGGGGCGATATTATTCACAGCCGCTGGCCAACAGTAAGTAAGACAGTGGGGCTTGATTCATGAGGTCTGACAGGAAATCTATAGCATGTGGTGTCTATAATCCGCACGCTACGACGTGGCAAAATGAAAGAACAACAGTCCAATTACGGGATCCTGGTTGATCCCGGGCACACTCCTCAGACCGTGCAGGGCCTGGCTCAGTCTGGCGGGGGGACAGTCCATAGGAACGGCCGGTCTGATGACCCCAGGGTCTGGCCATGTGGACCTCAGCCCCCCGGAAGCAGCAGAGACGGTTGCCTGGGACACGGGAAGGGGTGGTCTGGGGGTCAACGTTTCCAGCCGGCTCGCTGAGCACCTAGTGCCCTGGCATCCTGAGGCCTCGCCCCAGAGGAGTCCCTCAGGCAGACAAAAAAGCTCTTATCCTCTCTGCCTCCTGTTTTAGAACCCAGGAAGCCCAGTGTGTTGCCCTGGCTGGGTGGAGTCATTTCAAGTTCTGGCGTTTAAAGTACTGAGAGAAGCCTGGGTTCTAAGGGCTCAGTGGGCTGGGGGTGTTAACTCTCCCCTTCAGGGCATATAGCAGTTCCCTACCAGGTGTGACAGTTTTCCATGTAGCAGTTTTCCTTCACCTTTAGGGCAGAATCTGTAGCTCTTCCACCCTTTCAGCCCCAGTAATGACCCTGACAATGTACTGCATCCAATGAACATCCACGAGTGAATGTGACCTTATTTAGAAATAGCATCTCTGCAGATGTCAAGTTAAGGTGAGGTCATGCTGGATTAGGGTGGCCCTAACATCCTTATATATGTAGCTCAGCTGGTAAAGAATCTGCCTGCAATGCAGGAGACCTGAGTTCAATCCCTGGGTTGGGACGATCCCCTGGAGAAGGGAAAGGCTACCCACTCCAGTATTTTGGCCTGGAGAATTCCATGGACTGTATAGACCATGGGGTCGCAAAGAGTCGGACACAAACGAGCTACTTTCACTTTCACTAACATCCTTATAGGAACAGGGAAATCTGGACACAGAAACATAGACACACAGGGAAGGCCACGTCAGGCAGAGGCAGAGATGGGAGCGATGCATCGAGAAGCCGAGGAATGCCAAAATTCCGGTCACCACCATGAGCTAGGAGAGAGGCACAGAACAGACTCTTCCTCAGAATCTGCAGAACAAGCACAGCCCTGCCAGACACCTTGATGTGGGACTTCAAGCCTCCAGAATTGCGAGAGAATAAATGTCTGTTGCTTGAAGTCACCCAGTTTGTGGTACTTAGTGACAGCAGCCTCAGGAAATGAGCATAGTCACTATCCTACACACAGTAAATACCCAAGCAGACAAATGTGTGCAGAGCACCTGAAAGGTCTAAATTCAAGTCCTGGCTCCACAATTTAATTGGGTCTTTCTGATCCTTCTCAAGTCGTCCTGCAAGGCCTTCCCCATATGGCAGCCAGAGCAAGTGTTTAACAGCATAGATATGATAGTAACAGGGCAGGTTTTGAGCACATGCTATGTGCCAGGCACTGTTCCCATCCTTTACAGACAAAAGTTATGTTGATTTCATCCTCACAATTACCATTACTAATCCCATTTTACAGATGAGGAAACTGAGCCCAGAGAGGTTATGAAACACCCAAAATAACACAGCTAATTAGTACAGGCACTGAAATCCAGGCAGCCTATTTCCAGAATCCAGGCTATCACCCACCACATTTGTTGTTACCCCGTTTAAAATCACCCAGTGTGACTTCACACCACACATAGAGTAAGATAAAAACTCCTTACAGTGACTGACAAGGCTTTGTCTGATCTATCTCTGACTGAACCTACCTCCCCAAACTCCCCAGTACATGGTTACAAATTCTTTATTATTCCTCCTGTTATGAAATGGAGCCTAATTCCTGTCCTCTTGAGTCTGGACTGGCCCCAGGGTCAGGAAGATCTCCTGGAGAAGGAAATGGCAGCCCACTCCAGTGGAGAATCCCCATGGACAGAGAATTACTAGGACATGGAATTACCTGGAGAATCCCCATGGACAGAGGAGCCTGGCGGGCTACAGTCCGTGGTGTCACAGAGAGTCGGACATGACTGAATGACTAAGCAGCAGCAGCAGCAGTGGCTAGCTTAGTCAGTAGAACGAGGCAGAAGTGATGACACGTGATTTCTAAAGCCAGATCAGAATAAGCCATCAGCTTGAAATATTCACTCTTGGAATGCAAGCGCCATGCTGTGAGGATGCCCAAGCAGTAGAGACTCACGTGGGGAGGACCTGAGGCTGCCAGCTGACAGTCCAGCCAATGACCAGCACCACTTGCTAGATATGTGGAGGAGTCATCCACTCCAGCTCAACCCCAGTTTGATGTTTGCAGAGCAGCCATAAACCATTCTCCCCAAGCCTTAAACCCATGTTTCAGATTTGTGAGCAAGATGAATGATTTTTGCTGTTTCAAAACACTATGTTTGGGGAGGGGTTGGTTACACAAGACTGGGATCCAGACAGCCTGGCTTCGGACTCCATGCTCAGAAGCACTGCATCACACCATCTCACCCTTCCTTAAAACCACTCCAGGAGTTCACACCAAGTTCAGAAAAAAACCACCAGCCCCTCACCATGACCTCCAAAGCCCTCTGGATCTGTCTGTCCAGTTTCTTCTTGGACCACACTCCTCCTCACTGCCTTCCATCTGTTTCTGTCCCTCAACCTTCTCAGGAACCCAGTCCTTTGCACAGGCCGTTCCCTCTACCTGGGCTGCTCTTGGCACCCCTGGATCATTCTCACACTTCATGCAGATGTCAAAAAGTCCTGAACCGCCTTCCTTGCCCACCCTGTCTAGATGACCCCTCTGTCTCCCCAGCCCCTATCTCCCATCACCCTGTTAGATTACTTTGTTGCTGTTTATTCCACTTTGCAGGGATCTTGCTGTTTACTCAGTCCCTTTCCCATCTCCCCACTAGAACATAAGTGCCTCAAGTGTAGGAACTTGGCTGTCAAGTTCGCTGCTGCAATCCCAGGACCTGGCACCATGCCTGGCATGGAGTATGTGCTTGGTAAGTATTTTCTTGATGGGTGAATGAGTGAATGAATGAATGAAGAATCCAGGCAGTTACTATTTATGAAGTTCTTACTCTGTGCCAGAAAACACGCTAAGTAACGTGTTTTCTAACATGTAACTGACAGCTCTGGGGCATGGATGTTACTCTTGCCATTTAACAGATGAGGAAATCGAAATTCACGGGGACCAGATTCAAATCGGGATGCTATGGTCCCATAGCACATGCTCCTAGGCACTTGTTTCCTCATCTGAATGAAAGGGGATGATCCTATCACTTACCTCTCAGGGTGGCCGGTGACAGGGGAAGGACGCAGGTGGAGGTATGTGTCAGGTGCTGTGTGTCAGGTGAAGGGATACCTTTAGTGATCAGCAGTGTTTTCCTGATCTTGGAAAGGCCAGGAGTTCAATGGGCTTCTCCCCCAGGCCTGCTTAGGGCTCTCGCCAAGTTTCCCCTGGTCCCTGATCTTGCTCATGATGTTCCTTCCTTCCTGCTAGGATGCCACCTCTTCTGAAAGGTGTGTAATCTGGAGAGGCAGAGGGGAGAGGGTGGCTCACACCCACCTGGGACGGTGTGTCCTGGCTCATGGCTCACTCGTTCTTGTGAACACCCATTCTGCCGCCCAGCAAGCACCTCTCTGTTCTTTGGTGGGTCCGTGTGTTAGCTCCTCCTCTGCACATACACCCTGATGTGTCTAAAGTGAGGCTGAGGCTTACCCCACTGTACACCTTCATGGCCTCCTCCACCACCTGTCCTCCTGTGTCCCAACCAGCCTGGCATTCTGAAACGCCACCCTGGGGTCCCAATCAGCCCACGCCCAGGGTCAACGGCCTCACAAGGCACCCTCAAGGACCATAAACTCTGCCTCCCAGAGCACCACCTCCTACACCATTCTCCAACAGATTAGGGGCTGTCCCTTTAGAGAAAGGTGAGTCTGGGTTTGTTAAAAGCATCTCCCAAGAATTATCATCTAGTGACATTCTCAGATTCTCCCCAAACCCAGTCTCTCTCAGTTTTGAATGTTTGCACTTGCTTATCTGAGTGGTTAAAGAAGATAACTTGACCACAAGAGGTAGGTTCAGATTCTGGCTCTCAGAGACAGTGGGTGAGTTTATTCACCTCTCTGAGCAGGGATTAAGATCTCTGTTGAGAAAGGCAATTTTGATCAATTAAATGCTTTGTAAAGAGCTAGCATGGAGCCTCTGTTCTCCACTCTACTGCGGAACCCCAAACCCATTCCTTCCTGGGACCCTGCAGGCTGGAAGCACTTGAAAGCTTTTAAGCCAAGTCTGTCTGCCTCTCATTCCTGACCGAGGGGCCCAGAAACAAGTTTCCAGTGGTGTCAGAAGAGCTGGGAAGCCTTGAGGGACAGGAGGCCACAGAGAGTGATCTCAGGAACTGGTTATCAAGGGCCTGGGCAAAGGGATGTGAATCTGAGGTATCTGTGAAGGAGGCTGCAGTGTGGTATGTGGGGAAGGGGCCAGCCTCAGCCCCCAGCCTGAGAACCAGTGAATGAGGACCTGGGATGTTGTCTAGATAGGCGAGCGCCATGCAGGCTCCTCTTTTGAGAAACGCCAGGTCTTAGAAGGTGCTGGGCACGTGTGGATTAGAAGGGGGGGTCGGGCAATCACAGTCAATTTCAATTAACCCAACCAGCAGCTCTCTGGGTGCAGGGCTGGGCCGAATCTGGGTTCTTCACGTGCTACCTCTCCAGCCCCAAGACAGAGCAGTGATTACACCCATTCTCGTGAGGAAACTGAGGTTCAGAGAGAATAAACCATTCAACACACTCATGAGAGCGCAAGCATCCCCACTTAGGTGCCCCCCACTGCCCGTGTGGTTTCTGTCACATCTGAGCCAGAGGACCTCACCCAAGGCAGGAGCCGTCAGCCAGCTACTCTACACCTCATCTTCCAGCCCCCAGGTCCATTGTCCCTGATGATTTTCAACACTGCTGAGCAGAAGACTCACCCCAGAAGGGCAGGCGGCTTCATCTTTAGCCTTTGATTATGTCAGCTGTCCCCACTCCCTAATAAAAGCTGCTCACCAGATGGATGGGAGGGGCAGGAAGACAGGCAAGGAGGGAAGCACACACACCCGCATTTCAGTTCACGGCGACGGCAATCCCACAAGTGGGCCTGACTCTCCCCATTTTGCAGTGAAGGTCACTGAGCCCAGAGAGGTCAAGCTTCTTGTCTAAGGTCACAGGAACTGGTTGACATGGAACCAAGAAGCCAGGCCACAGTCTTCAAACCGAGAATTCCCTTGCTCTTTCTACTATGTCATTAAAAAACACTGAGAAAAAAAAAAAAAGAAAAGAAATTCAGAGTTAAAGGAAAGAAGAAGCGTGTCAGGAGCTCAGAGGTTGGAGATGGGGACACTGACGTCTGTCCATCTCCTGGCCTGGCCTGCAGTCATTCCGAGGGTTGTTATCTGAGGCCACGTCCCCCTCAACCCCTGGGTAGCAGAGTCAGAGCCATTCCTTCCAGGTCGTTTGGGAAAGATGCTCTCCTTGCGGGGATGGCCACTTGCCAGACCCTGCTGTCCTTTCCCTGCCTCCTGGGCTCCCCAGCATGCCCCCCAATTGTTATCTGTCAGTACACGGTAATTAGAGATGAGGCACGCTTGATAAAGATTACCGCCTGCCCCTAGACAGAGCTGCCCTCTCGGACGTGTCTAATTAAAGTCCTGATTGATAAGATGAAGAAATCCCACCTGGATGGATGTGTGCCGGCCTCTCCCCTCCTCTGTGCGTGCAGCCTCTTCATTATGGTGGCGAGGGAGAGAGATATAAAGGACCCCAGGAAACGCTCCTACAAACCAATCAATACGTCCTTTTGTGCGATGTGGTGGGGCCGGGGCACGCGGCTCAGCCTTTTGAACCCTTTCTGGGGCCCTGGAGGCAGCTGCACAGCTGGAAGTGTCCCCGTTGCCTCGGGCTGGTCGGGCTGGGAGGCTGTTCCTCCGTTCAGGCCTAGGTCTGCTCTGGGGATACCTGGCCCAATCCTCCCACTTAGTCTGCTTTCTCTGTACAGCGAATCATAGTTTCTAGGATTCCTTGCAAAGCATACCCATGTCCACACAGCTGGACACTGTGCATCCTTCAGCAGCCTCGAGCTAGGTGGGCGTGAACCTGTACACCGGGGGTGGAGCCCAGAAGCCACACGGGCCCCTCAACGGTGCAAGCTGAGTGCAAGGGAGAGGATGGCAGTGACAATGTCTTTCATTTGTTGGCACTCACCCCCTGCCAGGCACGTGCTAAGTGCATTTGTTACATCTCACTTCCTCCTCACCACACATCTTATCAGGTGGGCGCTGTCTGAGGCACAGGGAAGGCAGGTGTCTCTCCCAGGGTCACAGAGCTGCAAGCCGCCAATTTGATGCCAGAATCTATGCTGACTGACACCCATGATGCTATGGAGAGGAAATAAGCAATTGCACCCAGGAGACCGTACTGCCCTTGGATACACATATGTTATTTTAAAGAATTTTTAAGGGCCTAGAAGGATGGATGATAAATTCATGATACTTGTCACTGGCAATGAAGGGAAATAATGGAGCTGGGGTTGGGCACAAAGGAGTCTCTGATTTACTTGTGAATTCTGTTATTAAAACACAGAAACATAAATAACAACACAGTATCAGTTGTCAGTTTGGGGTGGTAGATACATAGTATTTTCTGTATTCTTTTCTTAAAAATATTATTTTCTGTTTTTAAAGAAAACCTACTGGCCAAAGGGAAACAAAATATTCGTCCTCTTCTCTCCCAAAGTAGGGGAGAATGCATGAGTTACACGCAATAGACTGCAATTTCCTTCTCAGCTCTGCCAAGAACAGGCAGTGTGGGGCTGAGATGCGCCCTCTGTCTATGAGAACATGCAGGTACCTGTGAGGGGCCATCACTGCTGAGTAACAGATGACTAGGGTTAGGCGTCCCAATAGCTCATCCCGGCTCTCTTGTGGGGCCAGGATGGTGCCAAGGTGCCAGCTGGGGGCAGAGGGGCTGGGCCGCAGGCCAGGCAGCCAGCACCGCCCTCCTCCAGCAGTCAGGGTGCTCTGTCCCACCCCAGGCCTCAGCTCAATGGGATGACACAGTGCTGTACCAGCTAACAAACAGAAGTAATTTGATTAGCTTTCTCTAACTGGTGATAAGATCCTGACAAACCCTTTTAAATGCGTTTCTGGAGCAGGATGAAATCGTTTCATTCGGAGAGTAGAGGCCCCCCGGGAGTCGGGAGTCGCCATGAAGCTCCTTTAGTGAGAGGTAAAAATATGCCAATCATTAATGAGGGGAGAATTACGGAGACTTTAATACAATCAGAAAGAGGAGCCCTCAGGCAGCTCAGGAATAAAACCTGCCCTTAAATCTGAGAGAGAGGAGGCGGCTGGAGGCAGGAAGAAGGAGGAGGCAACATAAACACAGAAAGCAGAAGCCTCAGGCTCCACTGGGCAAAATAGCCCATAGCCCTGTGGCTGGTGTCCCCATGGGACCCCGAGTCCATCAGGGACTCCTACCTCCCGGCAAGCAGGAGACGCAGGATGGGGTGGTAAATAACGAGGTTGTGTTCACTGAGCGTCCCCCTGGGGACAGTCCCCTCAAAACAATGACCAGGAGCTCATAAGTTCCTAGAAAAAGTCAGTGACTGACTGAAGCCTCCTTCCCAGCACTGCTATGATAACAAGAGCTTTGAAAATTCCTTTTCTGGAGTGAAGTGAAAGATGGTTTCTGGTATCAAGAATTCCAGGTGATGGAGCTTCAGTCAGATGAAAAAGCAAGCACCTGCCTCTACCACAACACACTCCCCATCCCCTAGAAAGTTCTCTGCATTCCACCCACAGTACCATGGAAGGAGAGAGGAGGACCAGGGGTGTAAGTAGACCAGTCTTATTCTAGAACTCCCTTGGTCAAGAGGCAGGGGTTGGAAAGACGAGAACTTTCCAAACTTTCAGAAAGTCTTTCAGAAAGACTACTTTTTCTACCTGCCAGTGGTTTTCACAAACCCTCTTATATACCTTGAGCCTGTCACTAAGGGGCAGCTCAGGGAGACTGACTCAATAGTGAAAGTCCTCCACCTCCACCCACTGGACTGGCAGCCTCAGTCCCACTCACTGGATAGGAAGCCTCAGGGCCCCTGCAACTGATTCCTGTCTCTCAGGGACACCGTCAGTCAACAGCATCAAACGGGGTCTTTGCGACCCCATCCATCCACCCTTGGAGGTTCACTCTCTCACGGCATCTTCTGCTACACTTCTCATTTGCTCCACAGCAGCTACCAGCCTCCTTGTGGTACATTAAACACACTGGGCCCGTTTCTACCTCACGACCTTTGCACTTGCTATGTGTTCCCTATGCCCAACACACTCTTCTCTGGACTTTTGCAGGACTGCCTCCCTTACCTCCTCAGGTCTCTACTCAACCATAGCTAGGGATCTCTGGGTCCCTTGCTTTCCTATTTCTCCATGAACTTACCTATGTAATATACTAAATGCATTTATTGTCTTAGGTTTGGTTCTGTTTTATCTGCCCCCCTCAACACACATGAATGTTAAGATCCACGAGAAAAAGGACTTACGTCTGTCTTGTTGGCTACTGTATCCCCGTGCCTAGCACAGGCTAGCACATGTGTTGGGATGGATGAAGAGTGAGGAGGGTCTTTGGGGTAGACTCCCTACCCCCATTCCTGACTTTGGCCACATGGGGAGAAGCACAGGCTGTCTGGCACCCCAGGGGGAAGATGATGGAAGGGAGGGAGGAGATGCCAGCTATGAAGTAGGGGGTGTAGGGTGAGGAGGACAGAGAGCAGTGGGCCCAAAAACCCAGGAATAATGTTGGTGGAGCTCAAGGACTGCTGAGAGGTAGGGGCAGACTCGGGGGGTCAGGGACCGCTCACAGGCCTCTCTGCCCCTCCATCTCAGACCAGCTGTCTGCCACCCAGTCTCTATAAGCCCCTCTAAAACAACGCTCAGGAAGTCATCCCAAGGCTGGGGCTAGCCTGGGGCAGGAGAGCTGCTCGGTCAAGACTTGGTCTTGGGCCCTTGGGCCAGTCCCTTCCCATCGCTGGTCCTTGTTTCCTCTGGCGGGGCATGAGAGCAGGGCAGGAGAGGACCTCAGAGGCCCCCTAGCACTGCCTTCTGTGACTCCTGGAGGGCGTGGGGAGGCCCCCTAGCATTGCCTTCTGTGACTCCTAGAGGGCGTGGTACACAGCCTAGCTGTCGCTAGCAATGGCTGCCAACTAAAAGGCAGCAAGCTTCTGCCAATGGGGTCAAAAAAAGGTCTTTGTGATCTATTTTACATGTGATAGGAGGCAGATGCCAGGTGACACAGTGTAGATTAGAGCACAAACTTGGGTCAGAATGTGTTTTGTGTGTGTGTGTGTGTGTGTGTGTGTGTGTGTGTGTGTGTGTTAGTCACTCAGTTGTGTCCGACTCTTTGTGACCCCATGAACTGTAGCCCACCAGGCTCCTCTGTCTATGGGATTCTCCAGGCGAGAATACTGGAGTGGGTTGCCATTCCCTTCTCCAGGGGGTCTTCCTGACCCAGGGATTGAACCTGGGTCTTCTGCATTGCAGGTGGATGCTTTAATGTCTGAGCTACTAGGGAAGCCCAATGCCTAGGTTTATATCCCAGCTCTGTCCTTTACTTGCTGTGCAACCTCAGACAAGTGGCTTAACCTCTCCATGCCTGATGTTCTTCTTTGATAAAAATGGGTTGAATAATAGTACCTACTCCATGGAGTTGTTGTAAAGATTAAATAAGATTGTATTACCTGTATTGGCAAAGTGTTTAACACCTGACACATAGGAGAACCTAATAAATGTTGGTGGGTGCCATTATTAATTTATCACCCTGAGATCAGAACTAGCTGAAGCAGGACAGGGGCCCCCTGGCAGTACCCAGCCTCATAAACGTAAAGCAAGGGGGTAGAATGTGGCACAGTCCGAGTATTAGGCAACTGAGACCCAACCAGCCAGCATTTATTGAGCACCTGCTGTGTACAAGACACAATGGCAGATACAAAAGGAAGCATGGGACACCTGTTGATTTGTTTCATCTTCTCCACCGAAGTGTAAGCTCTGTGAAGGTGGAGATGTGTTTTATTCATCACTGTAGCTGCAGCACCCAGCACAGTGCCTGGCACATAGTTGGTCCTTCCTAAACGCTGGTGAAAATAATAGCAGGTATGCATGAAAGCATACTGGCCCTTGTGTCCCCACAGCCTCTTTTTCTGCCTCCTGCTACAGCACCTCCCATCTAGTGAAAAGGTTTATGGCTGACCATTTGCCTTCCCCACTAGATGGAGTGAGCAGGCAAAGCGCCTGGTGCATACTGAGTGCTCAGAGATTGGGAGGACGGACAGAGGGATGGTCAGAGGACAGCAGAAGTGCCTAGGGAGTGGTGCAGACTCGGGTAATATGTTTGGAGAGGAGACCAGGAGTTGGTTGATGGTGATTGTTGTTGGGGTTGGGCAATCAGGGAAGGCTCACTGATGAGATGGGATGAAAGCTGGACTCTCAAAGATATCAAGAAGGGTGAAGAAGAGCATTCCAGACTGACCTGGTGCAACGCTAGTCACCAAACAGGATGGGCTAGGAGGGCACAAGGTGATCCAATAGGGAACTGAGGTGCTGCCTCCATCAGAGAAGGGCCAGCCAATCACCAGGTACCACCACGGTGAGGTCAGCCCAGAAGGCCAGCTCCGTGTACCCACCCCCAAGCCTGCTAGAGGCTCAGAGAAAGAAGAGTGACTCCAGGCCTGAAAGGACGAGCAGGTTGAATCCTCTACAGCCTCCACACCCGTATGGTCCCTCACCACCCCCATGGTTCCTTGTCCTTCCTATGAATCAGCTGGAATCCTTAGGGAGATGGTCAAGTCTCTGTCACCCCCAGCTTCTACCAGCCATAGCTGATGGTCACCCAAGTGTTTCTGGTTTCCCCAACCCCATGGCCTGCTTTTGGAAGAGAGTCACAGCCCAGAGAGAATGGCTTGCAGGGCATGGCACAGTCAGAGACTGGCCCTCTGTGAAGTCGGGGAGCAGTCCTGGCAGCAGAATGGGGACTGTCTTGTGGGCTGGGAAGCCAGCTCCCCTCCCCGCAAGCAGGCCCTTCAGGGGGGCCAGCCAGCAGGGGCTGTGCCTTGCTGCAAATGACTCCCTTTGTC
The DNA here is from genome assembly GCA_024291935.2 of Okapia johnstoni. Lineage (NCBI taxonomy): Eukaryota > Metazoa > Chordata > Mammalia > Artiodactyla > Giraffidae > Okapia > Okapia johnstoni. The sequence goes on from CM044307.1 coordinate 14,028,179, forward strand.
ATTCTGTTTTGTTATGATTAAAAATGCATGTCGCAGGCGAGGCCCTGGAGTGGAACCCGGTTGAAAATTGAATCATTAATATTCCCCCTCCAGCTGATGCCCCGTGCTTCCCAGACGGCTGTGAGTGGGAGGTATGCAACAGTTTCAGAGTCGGAGCAAGATGGGAAAGACTGAGGGCTACACCAGGCCCCCCACCTGGGGCTCACACCCCAACTCTTGAGATGGGAACAGGTGTCAGGCCAGATCTCAGCGCCTAGAATTTCCTCTCCAATACTTTGGCCACTGGATACAAAGAGCTGACTCATTTGAAAAGACCCTGATGCTGGGAAAGATTGAGGGCAGGAGGAGAAGGGGATGACAGAGGATCAGATGGTTGGATGGCGTCACCGACTCAATGGACGTGAGTTTGAGTAGACTCCGGGAGTTGGTGATGGACTGGAAGGCCAGGCGTGCTGCGGTTCATGGGGTTGCAAAGAGTCAGACACAACCGAGCGACTGAACTGAACTGAACTGATCTCAGGCTCTGCTCATGGAGCTGTAAAGGAAACCAGTCTCTTCAAGACTGGACATGATGGTGGCCGCCCTGCTGGCTTCCTCTGCTGCCCCTCAACATGCTGCCTGGCCACCAGCTTTTCTACTCTTCCTGCTGCTTTTAATTTTCTGCCTTGACCACTCTTCCTTCAGAGATTTATTATTCTCAGTTTTCTAATTCTTATTAATAGCTAACATCTAATAGCACTTTCTGCCTGCCAGGCATTGTTTTAGGTCTTTATGAGCTTAATTCTCATAAGAAATTCAAGGGACAGAGTCTGTGGACTGCTCCATTTTGCAGCTAAAGAAACCTAAGCACAGAGTGGTTTAGCAACTTGCTCAAGGTCACACAGCTAGCAAGCGGCTCCCGACTTTGTATCCTTAATCCCTGGACTTGCGCTATCAAATTTGGCAGCCACACACCGAGTCCTTGAAATGCAGTTCGTCCAAACTGAAAAGGGCTGTGAGGGTAAAACAGACACCAGAGTTCAAGGATATGGTGCAAGAAGAAGAATCTAAAATATCTCAGCAATAGTTTTTACACACTGCTGCTACTGCTGCTAAGTCGCTTCAGTCGTGTCCGACTCTTAGCGACCCCATGGACTGTAGCCTACCAGGCTCCTCCATCCATGGGATTTTCCAGGCAAGAGTACTGAAGGGGGGTGCCATTGCCTTCTCCGGTTTTTACACAGATCACACGTTAATAACATTTTGCTATATTGAGTTAAGTAAAATATAAAATTAATTTTACTTGTTTATTTTGACTTTTTAAAATGTGGCCACTAGCAAATGTTAAATGATCCCCGTGGCTTCCATTTGTGGCCTGCATTGTATTTCCACTGGACAGCACCGCTCTAGCCCACATGGATCCTAATTTAGCTCTCTCCCAGTTACTCAGGCTGAAGCTTAAATGACACCTTTTCGGAGTGGCGGTCTCCATCCTCAGATAGAGGGTGCCCCAACCATCCTCTCACTTACTCAGGTAGCACTGGTTCCTCCCACTAGTCACATAATAGATGCTCCATAAATATTTGTGTAAAGAATGACCTGTAAATTGGTGGCGGGTGAGGGGGGCAGCGCTGTAGGCAAGGCTTTTTGATTTTCTTGACTCTTAAGCTGAGTTGAGAAGCAGGGAACCAATGCTACCTGCCCCAAGGTAATGACCACTGAGAGGTCTGGGGACTGGTCGCCTGTGGGCCAGACCAAGTTTAAGAGCAAGGAGACTCCTAGTCAGCACAGCCAGGGAGGCACCCCTCTCGGCCTTCGGGGCTAGGAACCAGCCGCGGGGCCTCTCCTTCAGAACTACACAGACAGGGGCAGGGCCACTTGATGCGAAGAACTGACTCATTTGAAAAGACCCTGATGCTGGGAAGGATTGAAGGCAGGAGGAGATGGGGATGACAGAGGATGAGATGGTTGGATGGCATCACTGACTCAATGGACGTGAGTTTGAGCAAGCTCCGGGAGTAGTGATGAACAGGGAAGCCTGGCGTGCCATGGGGTCATAAAGAGTCAGACACAACTGGGCGACTGAACTGAACTGATACTTATCATGAAGTATTGCCTCTCTTCCCTGTGCTATAATATATCCTATTAGCTTACTTATTGGTGGCTCAGTTGGTAAAGAGTCTGCCAGCAATGCAGGAGACCCGGGTTCCATCCCTGGGTGAGGAAGATTCCTTGGAGAAGGGCATGACCACTCACTCTAGTATTCTTACCTGGAGAATCCCATGAACAGAGGAGCCTGGCGGGCTACAGTCCATGTTGCAAAGACTCAGACACGACTGAGTGACTAACACTTTCACTTCACTTTTCAGTCAGGTCCTCTTAATCCCATCCCGATGTCTTTAAGAGCAGGCACTAGGCAGATGGAGCCCTCCCCACAGCTGGCTCTGTGCTATGAACCTCACAGATGTTAACTCATGAGAGCTAGGGACTCTTTCATCTCAAATTTACAGGTGAAGAAACTGAGGCACACAAAGGTGCCTAGCTGATGGAGCCAGGATATGATCTCAGGTCTTCTGATTCTAGAGCCCCCAATCCTAACCACTGGTGGTCACCACCGGGCACTAAGGCCAGGGGAAAACACTCAGCTCAGAGACAGGCTGCGAGGAGTCAGGAAAGGGCTGGTCCATTTCTAATGACCCCTCACAAGTTCTACCGGGTGGATTTGAGATGGCAGCTACAGGGGAGAGGGAGGAGGCTGGGAAAGCCTAGCCCTCTTGCGTTAGTCCTTGGAGGTCCATGCTCCTGTCTAGGCCCTTTTCCTTGAATTCCGAGCTGAGGTTTACCCTAACACCTTTCCTCTGGAGCAGGGCAAAGCCACCCACGGACTCTCTAGCAGGGCTGTGTCACTGTTGATCTGGGGGCACAAGAGATGAAGGCTGCAGTCCACGCAGTCCATGGGATCACAAAGAGTCGGACACGACTGAGCAACTGAACTGAACTGAACTGAGATGAAGGCTGAGCCCTCCATTGCCAGTCAGGCCCTCCACGGGCCGGCCGAAATCTCCCGTGCGCCCTCAGCCTGCCCCCTCACCCACTCCCGCCCCACAGCACCTGCCTCCTTTCGCCCCCCTAGTCCCGGAATTCACTCTGTGCCTTTGCTCCTGCTGTTTCCCCCACTGGGGACACCCCCCCTCCCCCAGCTCCTGCCTCTCCTGTATTTGGTTTCAGATGGAAGCTCAGCTGGAATTCTGAATGCCTCACAGAGTCACCTGACAACCGCACCTGACTGAGGACCCACAGTCACCGGGGGACGGGGGACGAAGGGCCTCTCCAAACGTTGACTCCCAGGCACCTGCTTGACTGCGGGAGAAAAAAGAGGCAGGGAGAGTGCCCCACACAGAGCAGGGGCGGCCCCGGCCTGGGGCCCCCTCAGCCTCACTTCAGGGACGTACTTATCCGCCTGTGTGGCCCCTGCAGACTTGGAGCGGTCTTTGGGTGGTCACCCACACCGTTCTGCCAACTGAAGTACAAGGCCGTTCTTTGGGGGCATTCTGAGTGGCCACCTCCATCACCATGTCCAGGCTGGACGCCAGTCAAGGTGCAGGGGTTCGGCCCTCGGGCAGACAGAGACCTGGCTTCGGGGACTCCACTCGTAAGATTTCTGGGCCTCAGCCCCTTAGGCCCTGGAGGGTCATCGAGTGTAGGCTTCTCAGAGCCCAGAGCCTCTTCAGAAACCCAGGGCCCCTCCCTGCACCATGGAAAGTCCGGACGCCTTGCCACGGGGTGGCTGCCGCCCGAGGGCTGGCAAGCCAGTGTCAGGCACCCGCCCGTGGGAAGGGGGTGCCCAGCCAGTGGGGGAGACGGGCGCGGGCAGGGGCGTCGCTCATTCGCTCCTCCGGTCCCCACCCCTTCGCCCCAGACCCTCACCCCGCCCCGCCCTCGGCCACGCTCCGTCCCCTCCCTGTCTCCCCCGCCCCCACCTCCCGAAGGACGAGCCAAGTTATTACAATAATGAATTAGCCAAGCCGCCTACTGCCGCCACTGGCGAAGACAATTATCCCCCCGCACATCCCTAGCCGCTGCCGGCTCCCTCATAAAGACAGGCTTTGGGGGCCGCTTTGTGCTTTGATTGGAAATGAAGAGATTGCTAATTAGGGAACACCTGCTGGGACCCGGGCTGGCTGGAACAAACGGCAGGACCGGGACGGACTGAACGGCCATTTAAGGCAGGGGCTGTGTGTGCTGAGAACACCGGGGTCGGCTCGCCCTCCGCACCCCCGGGGTGGGGGTGAGAGGAAGCAGGAGAGCCCGAGCCACATGGGCACCCCAGCAGTTTAACCCCACCCCCCGTCACCCCCACCTCGAAGCCGTAAACAAAATCGAGACATTTTATGGAGCTTTTCACCTTTTAAAGGATGCTAGTTTGTTTATGGGCGACTGTAATCCTGCTTGGGTTTGCATAGGTCAGTGCCTGGCTGGTGCCCGACAGGTTTGAGCTGTGCACAGCTGTTTCCAGCTGCGCTGGCCGGTGTGGAGGGGCGCAGGGCCTCCAGCTCCCTGCAGAGGGACAGGGTTGGGGAAGGGGCGCACAGAGGTGACCTGCTGGCACCAGGAGGGCCTGGTGGCGGTGACAGTCAAGGACATGAGGTCAAAAGGGGATTAAACCTGAGCCTGACTCGATTATTTACTCTTCAGCCGGCAACCACCTCCTTCTCCTCACTCCTTCCCCGGCCCTGGGAAAAACAAGCCCATTGGTGGCCCCTTTCCCAGAATGAAAATCCAATTTAACAGTGGAGTTAGTGGGGCCTGGTGGCCAAACAGATACCCAATTGTTTTTTTCCTAAATATTGTAAATACTGACTGGGAGGGGGAAGCCCCAGGGAGCTCAGTGATAAAGAATCCACTTGCCTAAGCAAGGAGATGTGGGTTCAGTCCTTGGCTTGGGAAGATCCCCTGGAGGAGGGCATGGCAACCTACTTCAGTATTCTTGCCGGGGGAAAATCCCAAGGACAGAGGAGCCTGGCAGGCTGTGGGGTCGCAAAGAGTCGGACACGATTGAGCGACTGAGTACACAGGCGCTGAATACAAAACTCCCAACTCTCTCCAGCCATACTGAGCAGACACGTCCCTTCACAACCTGACTTTTCAGTCGTGGCTGTCTCTCTGAACTGGACTCACAAAAGTGTTTTGAGTAACAATTGTGTGCACTGAGGATCACACACACACACACACACATTCCTTTAGAACATTCTTTTGAATGTTCACAACACAGTTTCAAGAGATCTCAGCTTTAGCAGGAAGACACGTAGCTGTAAGTTTCCTGGGGAACTGTAGAAGGGGGTTCAGGGTCCAGGATGACCCGGGCCCGAGAGGTGACTTCTAGTAGAGGGAACGTGAGAGAAGGCTTCTTTGACAAGGGGATAAACAGTCGTAAATGTGTCTGTGGGAGCCGGGACACGGGACACAGGAGTGCCACCCAGCCTGGCCCGTGTTCAGGAAAATAGAGTGCTTCAGCAGAGCTAGCGCCTGGGGCTGAAGGGCAGTGAAGGGCAGGAGGGAGGTGGAGGTGAGGGCAGGGCCTAGGAGGTGTGCTGAGGGCCCGGGGGGATCTGGCCACAGTAGGGTTTGCAGACACCCACACTTTTCCAGAGATGGTGGTTGTGGACATTGACTCAGGGGTTGGGGGGGTTCAGTGGCCTCCCAGCAGCATAATGTACTGCTGAGCCAGTTCTACGTTTGTGGTTCCTAAAACACATGAGTGCTTTTGGAGCACTTATGAAAATACATGAGAAGTATCTCAGTAACCCCTTCGCTCTCTCCAGGAGGTGAGGATCCTCACAAAGTCCTGTATTGGCGTGAGCACTGGACCGACAGTCCTGACTACTGGCCTCAGTTTTTCCACCTACAGAATGGGGAAGTATTTGTTACTCGTTTGGGGTCTCTTACAGCTTTGACATTCCATAATTCCACTAAGAATTGCAGTGTTGAGATGCCATACAAGAAAGGCAGTTAAAATTGTAAGGGTTACCAGAAATAAATCCTGGCAAATATGGTCAAATGACTTTCGACGAGGGTGTCAAGACTATTCAATAAGGAAATAGTCTTCAACAAACGGTGCTGGGAAAACTGGATATCCACATGCAAAAGAAGGAAGTCGGACCCTTAGCCAACACTGTACACAAAAATTCACCTGAAGACCTAAATGTAAGACCTAATACTATAAAACTCTTAGAAGAAAACATAAGCAAAGCCTCATTACAATAGCTATGCAATGATTTCTTGAATATGACACCAAAGGCACAAATGGGGAAAAAAAAAAAAGACAAATTGGAATTCATAAAGATTAAAAACTTCCATGCATCAAAGGACATCATCAGGGGCTTTCCTGGTGGCTCTGTAGTAAAGAATCTGCCTGCCAGTACAGGGGACACGGGTTCTATCCCTGATCTGGGAAGATCCCACATGCTGCAGAGCAACTAAGCCAGCGCACTGCAACTATTGAGCCTGTGCTCTAGAGCCCAGGAGCCCCAACTACTGAAGCCCTCACACCCTAGAGCCCATGTTCTGCAGAAGAGAAGCCACCGCAATGAGGCACCTTCACACTGCAACTAAAGAATAGCCCCCCACTTGCCACAACTAGAGAAAAGCCCACGCAGCAACAAAGATGTAGCACAGTCAAAATAAATTAAAATACTAATAATTATTTTTAAAAACCAAAGGACACCATCAACAGAGTGAAAAGGCAACCTACAGAATGGGAGAAAATGTTTGCAAATCATATGTTTGATAAGGGATTAATAACCAGAATATATAGAGAACTCAAAACTCAACAGCAAAAAGCGCTAAACAACACAATTAAAAAACAGGCAAAGAACTTGATTAGCTATTTCTCCAAAGAAGGTGTACATATGGCCAATACACATGTGAAAAGACCATCATTATTAATCTTTAGGGAAACACAAGTCAAAAACACAGTGAGATAACACCTCACATCCATTAGGATGGCTACTGTCAAAAAAACCCAAAATAAACAAATTTAAAAAATGGAAAAAAATTAAGTGTTGATGAGGATGTGGAGAATTTAGAACTTTTGTGCACTGTTGGTGAGAATGTAATATAATACAGTCACTATGGAAACAGTATGACAGTTCCCCAAAACATTAATAATAGGGTTACCATACAATCAGGTGATTCAATTTCTGGATATATAATCCAGAAGAATTGAAAGCAGAGTCTCAAAGTGATCTATACATCATTGTTCATAGCAGCATTATTTACAATAGCTAAAATGTAGGAACAACCCAAGTGTTCATTGGCAGATGAAGAGCTAAACAATTAGTGGTATATATACACAATGGGATACTTTGTCATTGTTCCGTGGATACTTTGTCATTGTTCCCTGTCGGACTCTTTGCCACTTCATGGACTGCAGCATGCCAGACCTCCCTGTCTTTCACGATGGAATACTATTCAGCCTTTAAAAAACAAGGAAATTCTAGTTTATCCTACAATATGGATGAACCTGGAGGACATCATTCTAGTGGAATAAGTCAGTCACAAAAAGACAAATACTGTATGATTCTGCTTATATAAAGTAATCAAGGCAGTCTTCATCATGGAGACAGAAAATACAAACATTATCACCAGGGGCTGAGGTGAAAGAGGATGGGAAGTATTGTTTAATGGCCACAGAGTTTCAGTTTTACAAGATGAGAAGAGTTCTGGAGATAGACAGTTGTGAGAGTTGTACAACAATATGAATGAACTTAAAATATCACTTAAAGAGGGTTAAGATGATAAATCTTATGTTATATATATTTTATAATAAAAAAAAGCTGGAAAACAAAACAAAGCAAGAAAGGTGCAACATATACTATCAACCACTTTTTAAAAATTTTAAGTTTTTGAATATATATATATACTTGTGGTTCAAATATTGAAATGTATATAAAAGTATGCCCAAAAAAAGCATACATTTTAGAGAGAGAGACTAGTCTCAACTCCTATTGCTGCCACTCAGCAGCTGTGTGGCTTAGAAGCATTGGTTTAACTCCTCTGGGCCTCATCGTTCTCATCTGTACAATGGGGAAATTTTAGCACCTGCTTCCTAGGGTTGCTGAGCTTGAGAAGGAACAACAGGACACTGGAGCACCAAGCATGGTGTGTGCTTGCTCAGTAAGGGGACTGCCTCTTCTTCCCTTTCTTCCTCTTCCTCCCTTCCCCATCATCATCACAAGCTATGTACTTTTACATGCAGTCAGGTTAGAAAAAACCCATCCCTCGATTAGTGTCAATATCCTTTCAGTGCAATTCATCAAGTATCTCTGCTTTGAGAGTCAGCTATACCATTATCCCCTTTGACTCATGTGTGAATGGATATCTTCTTTAAGGAGTTTCTAGACCTGTCAGGGGCTTTCTCAGATGGCTCAGTGGTAAAGAATCTGCCTGCCAATGCAGGAGATGTGAGTTCAACCCCTGGGTGGGGAAGATCCCCGGGAGAAGGAAACAGCAACTCACTCCAGTTTTCTTGCCTGAAAAATTCCAGGGACAGAGGAGCCTGGCGGGCTGAAGTCCATGGGATCACAAAGAGTCAGACACGACTGAGCAACTGAGCACACGTGCACACAGAGCTGTCAGAGAGAAATGGAAAAGCTGGTAGAGCCCCTCCCTGACCTGGGGTCTGTGCCCCTGGTGGGACATGCAGGCAGACAGGGGTGTGAGAGGGCCTCCCAGTTGAGGATCCTTCACCAAATACTGGCACAGGCCGGGCAATGTGAGCCTCTGGTATTGAAGGACAGTGGGCCCTCTGCCAGGCAACCGGGATAGGCCCCCAAGAGACACAGAAACATAAGCCCCCCGATGGGCTGAAGGCACAGCTGTGAGGTCACTCAGCCTGGGCTGTGTGAGCCCAGGCAACTGCCAAAAGCTGCGGCTGGGGTCCTGGAGACCAAGCTGGTGCTGGGCCTGGGCACAGTGACTTTGGCAGATGGTGGCCGTGGACCCCAGAGCCCTCCATCTACCCAGGGAAGCAAACATGCCAGTGCCAGGCTCTGGGAAGAGCTGCTGGCAGGAAGGTGCTTTCTTCTCCCACTCTGTGGCTGGCCCAGCCAGGGATGAAACCTGTGTGGCCTTTGCAATGTGTCATGGGGTCCTGAAGGAGGAGGAGGCTCAAGGAATCCCTTGGCAACGTCTTCCAAAGCGAACCTCATTCCTACTCTCTTTCCATGTCTGTGATCACATTCTGGAGTCAGCGGAAGTTCAGACTAGACTAATTCTGTTATCATCAGGCCTCCCCCAACCCTGGAGGGTTTGTATCTATGAAAACCTTATGGTACTTGCATGCGTGTGCATGTGTGCTTGCTCAGTCGTGTCCGACTCTGTGCGACCCCATGGACTATAGCCCAAGCAGTCTCCTCTGTCCATGGGATTCTCCAGGCAAAAATACTGGAGTGGGTTGCTATGCCCTCCTCCAGGGGATCTTCCTGATCCAGGGATCGAACTGGGATCTCTTGTGTCTTTTGGACTGCAGACAGATTCTTTACCACTGCACACCTGGGAATTCCCACAGTACTCATGGTCCGAGAACTTTAGACGCTGAGCCGTGAGGAGGGCAGAGCTCCTAAGCCCAGTCCCAAGCCCACGCTTCCTCCTGCCTCACCTCACTTTATCCTCACAACCTCCCCACAAGACTGGACTTGATCACCCCCTTTGCACATGTGAGAAAAAGTACAAAGAGGCGCATGAACTTGCCAGAGACAATGAACCGAAGACAAGGCAGAGCCAGCCCTGGAGCTCAGGTCTGCCCTAGTCTAAAACCTAAACAACATATGAAATAGCACAGACATCACTTTGCAGACAAAGGTCCATATAGTCAAAGTTATGGTTTTTCCAGTAGTCATGTACAGATGTAAAAGTTGGACCATAAAGAAGGCTGAGCGCCGAAGAAAAGATGCTTTTGAATTGTGGTGCTGGAGAAGATTCTTGAGAGTCCCTTGGACAGTAAGGAGATGAAACCAGTCAATCCTAAAGGAAATCAACCCTGAATATTCATCGGAAGGACTGATGCTGAAGCTGTTAACTTCGATACTTTGGTCATCTGATGGGGAGATCCTGACGCTGGGAAACATCAAGAGCAGGAGGAGAAGGGGACAACAGAAGATGAGATGGTTGGATGGCATCACCTACACAATGAACATGAGTTTGAGCAAGCTCTGGGAGGTAGTGAAGGACAACGAAGCCTGGGATGCTGCAGTTCATGGGGTTGCAGAGAGTCAGACATGACTGAGCGACTGAACACCAACAATGCTGACATCAGGCCACCAGGTAGGCTTCTTCAGCACAGGGGCGTCACTGTGTCTTGAAGTTCTCTTTTTGTTTTGATAGTGCAGAATACAGACCATGCTGGGGACAGAATTGTGGGTGGCATTCTGGGTGGATGTGTAAGGAAGGGCTGAGCAGGAAATTCCCTGGTGGTCCAGGGGTTAGGACTCAGTGCTTTCACTACTGAGGCCCAGGTTCAATCCCTGGTTGAGGATCTAAGATCCTGCAAGCTGTGTGGCCAAAAGGGCTGAACAGTTGGCACACAGAGTGAACACCTGTGTCCATGAGCACAGCCGTGAACATCTTTATGCTCTGCGTGCACGATACCATGTGGAAACCATGATGGGTGCTGAACATTCCGGATGGGGGTACTTTCCTGTTGGGCTTTACACCATTAGGACAGTTCTAGGGTGGAGGTGTCTGAAAATATCAGAGAAGATGTGTTTTGGCATCTTCTCTGGGAGGGCTCGGGGAAGGACGTGCATGACGGTGGGTGAATGAGAGGAGGAGATGGAGGAGGGCAGAGGTGCTCATGGAGGAGAAGCATCAAGCCCTTGGGGACTGTGATGAGCTGGGCAACCTGGACTTGCTGCGCCAGCATCCCCTCAGGGACCTGACCCCAGTGTCCCCAGAATAGGGTACCCAAGCCCTATTGGTTTAGTAATGAGATACCATGAACTAAGGAGGGAACTAAAGATGATTTGAAACTCATATTTGCCATTTGCAGGTCTGCAGTGCTCTCAGGTCGGCTGATGTCAGAGCCTGTATTCCTTCAGCTGCACATTGGAGATAATAAGTCCGTCAGGGTTTGCAGTGGCCATCAGATGCAGCAATACACAAAGACTCTAAGCATGGTCTCTCAGCATACAGGGTTTCCTCCCCTAGGTTTCCGCTTTCTTTACACATCCCCTGGTCTCTCCACTGAGGCAGCCAGATAGGCTGCAACCAAGTACAATATGCGGGTGACCCCTCCCTTCTCAAGCCCCCTCCAGCAAATTTCAAACTCAGAAACAAAATCCAAGAACTGATCTTTCCATATGTTCTCCACACACAACCAGGCATATGGCCATTTATAAGTATGCTGCTCGGTAAGCGGGCTTCCCAGGTGGCGCGGGGGTAAAGAATTCGCCTGCCAATGCCAGAGATGCAGGAGATGCAGGTTTGATCCCTGGGTCAGAAAGATTCCCTGGAGTAGGAAATGGCAACACACTCCAGTATTCTCACCTGAAAACTCCCATGGACAGAGGAGACTGGTGGGCTACAGTCCATGGGGTCACAAAAGAGTCGGACACAACTGAGGGACTGAGCTCAGCACACACTGTAATAGGCAGTGCCTACATGCCCCGTCCTGGCCTTTGGCTCAAGGCAAATCAAAGGCCAGAAGTCTCTGCTACAAGGAGACTCTTAATTTCATCCAAGGGACCTAGAAGGAAGCAGTGCTCTGAGGAAGAGAAAGAGAATATTTTTGAATCTCTTTCCAGCTCCCACAGAGTGAAGGCAGGAGGCGGCAAGTGACTCCCTCTTCCTCTGCCTTTGCTGAGCAAAACCAGCCGTGCAAGAGGTGGAAGGCAGCTCCGGGCTTCGGCATCTTCAGAGTCCCTGGCTTTGTAACCTGCCACCTTCAACCCCCAGGTGCTTTGCAACGGTTCTTCCTGGGGCTCCTCCAGGGTAGTGATGAAATCCACCATCAGATTCCAGAGTGACCCACAAGGAGGTGCAGAGACTGAGGCCCACACATACCACGTCTCTGCAGTAGATGCTGCTGGTGTCCTGCTCAGATCCGTTGACCCCCACACCCGTGGTGTGCCCACCCATCTCTAGCTGCTAAGGACTACAGCCTTCTCCTGGGAATTGCCCTTGAGCAGTGGGAGCCTTCTTGGTCCAGGGGGTCTGGGATGTTACTCCCTCACCTTGGGACAGTTCCCAACCAATGATTGACTTATATGGTGGTGCAGCTGGCCAGTACGCTTGCCTCAAGGTGGGACAACCCTGGAGTGTAATTCATGCTCCAGAGCTCCCCGCGGGGTCAGGCTGAAGCTAGATCTCAGCTGAATTTACACCCTTACTCAGTCCCTCCCCAGCCCTCTCTTTCCTCACTCCCCTACAGGTGTCTCCAGGCAGCACCCTCTCAATACATCTCTCACCCGGACTTTCCATTCCAGCCTCTGCTTCTAGGGACACAGACCAAGGACACTCTCCTTCCCGACATCTCTGGAGTCTTCCCCAAATAGCTGGGGTGACAGTGCTGTTGCAGGAAGGGGGACTCTTTCCAGGCTCTTGTCTAACAGTCAGAAACGAATTGTCTGAGGAGACACACAAGAGACTGACAAAGCAAGCGACTTTATGGGGAAGGGACACCCGGGCGGAGAGCGGCAGGGTGAGGGAACCCAGGAGGACTGCTCTGCTATGTGGCTCGCCGTCTCGGGTTTTATGGTGAGGAGATTAGTTTTCGGGTTTTCTTTGGTCAATCACTCTGATGCAGGGTCCTTCCTGGTGGTGCTCACATCGCTCTGCCAAGTTGGATGCCAGCGGGAAGGGTTCTGGGAGGTGGTAGAACATGTGGTGTCTCCTTTTGACCTTTCCCAAATTCTTCCAGTTGGTGGTGGCCTATTAGTTTCATGTTCTTTACCAGGTCCTCCTGTTGTAAAATAACTCATGCTGATGGTTACTATGGCGCCTGGCCAGGATGAGTGGTTTCAGTCAGTGTGGTTCCCCTGACAGTGGAACCACAAACAAGGCAAATGCCAAAGTATCTAGAAGAGACAGCTGCACACCCATCAGATGAAGAGGCAACAGTTTAAGCAAAAGACTCACCCAGTCTGGGGAAAATGCCGGCCTTGGATCTGCAAAGGCCCCAGAAGTAGGAGACAGCACTATTGGTGTTCTCTGTGTCACTTTTATTAAAGAAGGAGAGCCTGGGTCAAGGCCATGATTCAGGACACCAGCAGATTCTGCAGTTCATACTAACACTTTGTCTGATGCAGCTGGGGAGCCAGTGGCCTCCACCAAGAACAACCATAGTCCCGTCAAAAAGCAGCTTCCTCCCCAACACACACAGAACTTTCATATTCTTCCTGGAATGCAGATGGAGGGTTGGAGACCCTAAGAACCTCAGACAAGGTGGGAAACAGAGTCCCCAAGGCAAGAGAGTACTTCAGAGAAATTCTCTACTGGATTATCTAAGCAACTTCAGTGGAGGTTCTCAGGGTGACACCATAGCCTGGGGACAAGGGGGAAGCTAGAAACATCAGGAATCATAGCAGCAACTAAGACATCCGTTAGCATTTCACTGCAAAGGCCAGATGACCACCCATCACCCTCCACCCGCTGTATTCAGAAGGCAGATTGCAGGCTGTGAGGGCCCCTTAAAGATGAGGGAAACCAGAGGAAAGTCAGAAACCCGATGAACCTGTACCCACAGAAGCTCATGGACAGGGAAATGATAAACTCTTTGTCCCAAACAGTGAGGACACGCTGGACTTCACCCAAGGTGGGGAGATATTATAACTCTGCTCCAGGATGTGATTAATATCCCAAGAGCCAACGTGAGTGGATCAGAAGGAGCTAAAATTCACAGGAGACTAGGCAGGAAGTCCAGCCATCCAAGGCTGTGGCATCGGCATTGGTGAGAGACCTCTCCTCCCTTGTCTTACTCCCTCAATTAAAAAAAAAAGAAGTGTGGATTATAGATGGCGCAGCCCAGACAAGAGGGAAGGTTGAACAGCAACCGACAGGAAGTCAGGAGCAGGAGAGGGGTGCAACTCAAGTGTCAAGTTTACAAAGCAGATGTAGCTCTCGGAAGACAAAGTCAGGACAGATGACATGCGGCTAGAGCAAGGTGGGGAAAAAGACAAAACGGGAAACATAAAGTGAAAACACTCTTGATGGGCTAGTTGGAGGGAGGACATAAAGGCAGAAGTGGGAAAGGGGATGGGGGAGCAGGCAAGCAACAGTCAGAATAAAGCAGGAGAAAGAAAATGTGCTTTCTAAAAGAGCATACTGCATCGTGGGAGCCTTTAAAGTCTGCTCATTTTAGCCACAGGTTAGGTCTACATGTTACCAATATAGTTACCAGTTCCCTCCGAGAGGTTTAAAACACTGATGTAGGGGAAAGACTGTTAGCAGTGTCAAAGGAGAGCTAAGGGGTAATCAACAGAGGTCTCCCTTGACGGAAGCATCTGCGTTGTAATATTTACAAGGATGCAGGGACTTGGAGAAGAAGAGCTAGAATTGTAGGCTCTTTTGTCAGGTCTGTTAAGGGACACAGCCGACACTTTTCAAGAAAATAAATAAAAACACTAAAACTTCAAAAATGGGGGACCAAGTTCAATGTATCAATCAAAGGGTACTGGTGCGGTTTTTATTGGTTGGGTGCTTGCACTTAGTCCTACACTATGCTGTGATACTACATAGGGTGATATCAGACCCTACAACTTACTCCCTGGGTCACCTTAAGTAAGGTCCTCAGTGCCTCTGTCTCCTCGTCTGTAAAATGGGAGTAATAATAAAACTTTCAGCTGTTACAGGGACAAAGTAAGATAAGCTATGTAAAGTTTCCAGCATATAACAGGCCCTTGGTAAATGCCTTTTTCCCTCTCCCATACTCTGAGGAGTAGTTGCCGAGATGGAACACGTGGAAAAGTAAAAAAACAAAGCAAGCAGTAAACAACAATGCAAGGAGACTGTAAAGGAATGTTTCAAGGAAATGTCATGTTTAGGTACCAGGTAATGGTACTGTTGACATTTGGTGAGATTACTGTCAGGAAAAAAAAATATGGAACCCTTCATAACATGGAGCAAAAGAATGATGCTGAAGATTTTTTTAAGGCTTTAAATTCGTAATGTGGTTCATCTGCAATGGGAAAACTGCTGGTTAAAGGAAATATGAGGTTTTAGGGGATAGAGAACAAAGCATGTCCCCAGGCTCAGTATGGAAATGACAGCGACCCAAGACCACCTGAGCTGTGAAAGTCCAATTGTCAGAACCGTCCTTCTGGGAGATTTTGGTGGAGGACTCGGAAAGGGGCCTGAGATCAAGGGTCCAGCTTATAAAGGAATCACTTCATAAGTTTCATGAAACGGCAAAGACAGAAGTGAAAGGGGCACAAGGGATCAATGGAAGTAGAGTTGGGGACTTACGGGAGACTATTTTAGAAATAAGTTAGAGAAAAAGAATTGTCACACAGAGATTAATGATAAAATCAAGGCCATTTAGTAAAAAAATAAGAAAAAAAATCTGTATAAGGAAGCACATAGGGACCCAGAAAATGGATAAGGGATATTTTGTGCTCTGAGGTCTCTTTATTTAGCAAGTCTCCAAGTTTAATATTTTTAAATTAATAGACTATGATGGAGAGAGGGGGGAAAAAAAGAACAGAAACAGACAGCAGAATGGTCATACAAAGAAGTAGGTATGGCAGTTGGGAAATCATGTCATTCCTAAAAGGTGTTTTCAGTGGGTTGGTTTTCAGCAGCTCCATTTATATGTTGCTGAAAGATTTTCCAGTTCGCACCATGGAGGCACGAATCACCACCCCTGACCAATGAGGGAGGACACAGAGGGGGGAAATTCAAGCCCTGGAGAAGCTGTGGCAATTCTGGAAGCAGCCAAGTCGATACTGGGGTTGGGGGCGTTGGCATTCACTTGTGTCAGTTCTTTCATTAGTACCTTCAAAGGCAAGTTGGGTGCTTGACTTGTCCAGGGACAGTGCTGGGTAATAGCACCAGCAGTCCCTGCCCACGGAGCCTTCATGCTTAACCACCACACCAACAGCTGTGGTTCAGGATGACCGCTGCCCGAGTGGGGCACAGGGGAGCTTCAGAGCCACACACCCAGCGGGGCACTTGGAGGTGATCTAGCCCACCCATTCCTTTTACATGTGAAAAAACAGAGGCAGAGAGAAACCAAGTGGCTTGTACACAGTTATCAGGCAGTGGCAGAGTTGGTAGCAGGACAGTGGCTTCTGGAAGAAAAATGTAAGAGCTTGCTCCATATACTGCCGTAGAAATCAGTTTTATTTCCATACATGGTTTGGTAGCCTCCACAACAGTGTCCAACCGCATTGGTAAAGCGTCACATTTCAAGGTACTATATCAATTTGATATTTTTAGCAGATGGATTCCACAGATCTTGTTATAAGGCATCCACCTGGCTTCCCTCTACCCCCACTCCCCACCTTCAATGATCGGGCAAATTCACCACCCCCCTCCCTCAAATGCTGAGGAACAGCATCTTTGCATGTTTTCAACTTTATATAAATGCTACAATCCTATCTCTAGAATCTCCTGAATGCCTTTGTCCTTTATCAACACTGCTGACTCTTCAAATCCACCAAGACGTCCCACTAGATTAACGGTTGCTTCTGTCCCTGAGGGCAGAGAGCCAAGGGGAGATTCTGATGAGAAAGACGCCACCACCCTGTCTCTGTTGCTCAAGAGCAGACCTTGAACTTGCAGGGACCAATATCCATCTCCCGATCATTTTCCACGTGGTGCTTGGTTCCTACTGACTTCCAAAGGAGCAACAGCAGATGGGCATCCGAAGGCAGAATTAACTCAAGAGTCATTACATGAGGGTGTTCTCAATTGAGTACCCTGGAGTAAATAGTAATTACATGTTCCTTCAAGATTACTCTCAGCCTGAGACGGGGAAAGAAGAGAGTCATGGCTGACTGACCACAATACCCTTAACATGCACACATGCACACAAGCACACAGGCCGGTCACAAGTCTGGATTTGGAAATTTCCTCTAAGATTATGTGATGTCGCTTCCACAAGTTCCTTGAAATGTACCAATTGGGGCCCCTTGGAGACATCAGAAATTACTCTTATCTATTCCCATTTTTCTTTCCTCGCTAGGCACTCCCTAAATATGCACCATCAAATACGTGGAAAATAAGCTATTCCCACTCCGTTACATTGTACAGGAGGAGGAATTGTCTCTGTGACACCACCGCACTCCTGGACACACAAAACAACCCATCTCGGAGACTTCCCTGGTAGTCCCGTGGTTAAGACTCCATGCTCTCAATGTAGGGGGCCTGGGTTCGAACCCTGATGAGAGAACTAGATCCCACACCCCACAAGGAGGCTACATGCTGCAACTAAGAGCCTGCAGGCTGCAATGAAGATCCTGTGAGCTACAGCTTGACCCAGTATAGCCACACACACAAAAAGAAAGAAAACCCATCTATTCCAATCTCACAGCTGGACTTCAGCAGCCATCTGTGCTAGGCCACGGAGAACAGATTTCCCTGAGGGAGAACAGGTTTGGCCAAACCACACCAAAGCCCAGGCAGACACTGGGAGGATGCCGACTTGATTATGCGATATGACAATGCAGGGAATTGCGGGGGGCCAGGGATGTATTGAAAACACCTCTAGAGTAGCATCTTCTGCTGCATTTGTAAGCTGCTTGGGCAGGGGTCAGGAGGAACGTAGGGACTTTGGAAGTTTCCACCCTCTTGACTTTTTGGCACAGGACCCAGAAAATGATGACGACAACAACCAAAATGTCATAACCCTCAACAACACCTTTCCAAATTTGCTATCGAGCAGGCACTGTTCAAGGGCCTTTATAAGGGTCTCCTTAAATCTTTATAACAGCCCCGCAAAGCAGGTGCTCTTACCATACCCATTATACAGATGAGGAAACTGAGTGTGGAGTGGGGAAGGTGGGAAGCTTGTCCAGGTTGCAGCAGGTACGAGGTAGACATGGGTCCAGCAACGTGGTTCTAGCACCCATTTTGTCTAACACCATCCAAACCACTGCATGGAGGTCACTGTGCAGGAGAATAAGTTAGTCTAAAACAGGTAAGCACTTCCCTTTCTTAAGGAACGCTTGCCCTCTGATTCTTTTTCTTTTTTTCTTTTGCCCTCTGATTCTTATGTTAGCTTCCCACTAGTCTTGTGAGGCCCTCAGCCCAGGTTTCAGCCCCTTTTGCTGGTGAAGGAATGAAGGTAGGTAGGGGTTAGGGACTTGCCGAGGTCACCATGCTTGGAAACTCTCTTCCCAAATCTCAACCGTGCTCCCACCAAAGGATCTGAGTAAACCTTGAGGAGCAGGCATCCTGCCCCTGGGGCTTCTCCAGATGCCGAGAGGCCTGGATGCAACTTCTGGGGCCAAGGATTGTGAGGGAGGAGTATCAGGACCACAGAGGCATAAAACCATGGTGGTGACAAATTGAAAGCAAAATTAAAAATGCAGAGTTTATATAATTGTTTTTGAAAAAGAAGGCCTGACCAGTTTTCTGCTCACTGCCCAGGTGTACTTACAGATAGAGGGAGGTGAGGAGTGAAACAGGCCTGGGACGATGCTAGACGGTAGGGACTGACTGAGTTGGTAAAGGCACAGAGCCCCCCCAAAAGCTATGTCTGGGCCCAGGGTTTTGTATTAAAGGATGGGGCGGGGACTTCCCTGGTGGCCAAGTGGTTAAGAATCCACCTGCCAGTGCAGGGGACATGGGTTCGATCCCTGGTCCGGGAAGATCCCACATGCCTTGGACTAAGTCCGTGTGCTGCAGCTACTGAAGCCTGCTCATCCTGGAGTTCATGCTCTGCAACAACAGAAACCACTGCATCGAGAAGCTCGTGCACCACAGCTAGAGAGCAGCCCACATTCGCCGCAACTAGAGAAAAGCCCACTTGCAGCAATGGAGACTCAGCATGGCCAAAAATTAATTAATTCTTTTAAAGGAACACAGGCAGGCTGAGCTGTAATTATCGGTTACATCAGGAGTATCATGAACCAGGTTCACCATGAACAATAGTTTTAAAATGTAACCTTTTAGAGCTGGAGGGCCTAAGAGATCTCATCCAAGAGATCTCGTCTACTCCTTCATGTTATGATGCAGGGAACTGAGGCCCTGAGAACCTGTGCACCTTAATTATCGCTGACCTGGGGGTCACTGGACTGAATCCACCTGGCACCTGCCTCTGCCCAGGGTACTCAGCTGCTACCTCCATCCACTAGAGACACAGACGGAAGCAACCCTCCACAGTGGACTTCCCTCCCATTGACTTTGGTTTTTAACATTTTTTTTTCTTTTGGCCACGCCACACAGCATGCCACTTCTTAGTTCCCCAAGTGGGGATCAAACTCAGGCCCCTGGCAGGGGAGGCTTGGAGTCTGAACCGCTGGGCTTCCAGGGAACTCCTGGTTTTTTATTAGTAACTTCTTATTTCGGAATAATTCTAATGTCACAGGAAGTTGAAAAGAAAGCAAACAGGAGGTTCTGTGCACCATTCAGCCTGCCCTTCAGCTGACTCGTACCCACACAGAGTTCTCAGACAACTACAGATACCCATGGGGTGACAGGTCTCTTCCTGAGACTCATTACGGAGCAAACAATCCTTAACAATTGCTTTCTCAGATGGTATGCTACTCCCCTCACAGCCGTGAACCCTAACACACACACACACACACACACACACACACACACACACACACACACACAGGCACACAGCCTAATCAGCAATAATTTCGCTCCTGAATATTGCTAGAAAGATCACTAAGCCAAGCTAATCAATTGTCTCAGCCAGCAACCAGTCCCCGAGAGATGCCTCGACTTTTCACTGTTCTCCTTTAACCCTCGGCAGCCTGAGTGTTTCCTCCCCAGCCTTCCCAAAGAGCACAAACGCTGTTCTGGGAAGAATCCAGTATTGAAGATGATGTTCCTCAGTTGCCACCTTTCCAAAGCCTTGTCTGTGCTAATGGAGGCAGACACTCTGGAACACTTTAGAAGGAGGGTCTCCCTTGCATGGGCACCGCCCGGGAACAGCGTGGTTAAAGCAAAGGAGAGGGATGTGGGGCCCCACACACAGCAGCCAGAGGAAGCAGGAACTACCCAGAAAGGGAGTGGGAAGGGAAACCATCACAGGAGAGATACCCAGTTTAGCAATTACATTTGACATCGACTTAGACAAAGCTTCTTTACTGAACAGGATGAAATTCCAGCGATGGTTTGTCCACATGTGCATAAAAGACACATCTCATTCTCTCTCTCTCTCTCTCGCCCTCTTTTGTTTTTCTTGGATGGAGGAATGTGAAGAGGGACAGAGAAAGGTTGGGGCAAGACCACAGTCAACAGGTCATGAGCTGGCGTAGTTAAGGCAGCTGAACATTCATAGCTTCAAGTCACTTTCCCCTCCCATGCCATGATTAAGGGATTGGGAGGGCCCCTGTGAGGAGAGACTCCATGCAAGTTACTCCACATGCATTTACTGAGCACATACTCTGTGTCATGCATTGCGCTTGGCACTGGGGCCTCCAAAGCTGATAGCGAGGAGGCAAAAGGGAGGCTGTGACAATTTAATGTTTAACAGCAGTACCTCCAACTCTAGGAAGGAGAGCAGAGGGGAGGCAGGGAGAGGAATATGGGTGGCACTGAATTCCTACTCCGATCCCCTGATCAGTGGGGGGAAGAAGAAGAGGAGGGCTCACTGCCTTGAGGCATAGAGTCTCTGCAAAGACACACAGGGAGGGTCAAGGGCATCGGATTTGGGTGCAGCCCAGGAGAGGACACCTTATGTGGGGAGGCCCACGTGGCCTTTGGATTCACTGGTCAAGTGACCCTGTTGAGAGAGAGGACCGAGCAGGCGCCTGCTGCCTAGAAAACACAGCCTTGTGGGCTTCACAGCTGGGATTGGTCTGCCCTGCTCTGGGGGTCAAGCCTGAACTGCCATCTGAGAATGCAGGATGGAGAGGGTGCAGGAGAGACTTGGAGAGCCAAGAACAAAAACTGCTCGTTGGAATGTGAGTGGGGCCAAAAGAGTTGACCAAACTCTGATCCTACAGAGCAGAAAAGAGTCCGGCCTTATTCCCTGACTTAGGACTGTGGCCCAGCCCACACCCTCCGCTCTTCACCGTGGTTTAAAGCCCCAGGTTCCTTCCAGGTTGGGGCAAGGTGTGTTCGCAATGTGCCTTGAACTCTGGTTTCCAGTTGGAATAGCCCGCTGGAGGGTGAAGCTGGAAGTCTTGCTGACACAGGACTCTGATCACCAAAACTCAGGGAAAACAGCCTGTTATGCACTGAATGTGTCCCCACCCAGATTCATGTGTCAGAGCCCTTGTTCCCAATGTGATGGTACTTGGAGGTGGGACCTTCAGGAGGTAACTAGGGTTAGATGAGGTCATGAGGGTGGAGCCCCCATGATGGGATTAATGTCCTTTTGAGAAGAGGAAGAAAGCGGAGCTCTCACTCTCACTTCCATGTGAGGACACAGCAAGAAGACTATCCACCAGGAGAAGGTTCCTCCCTGGAACCTGTACATGCTGGCATCCTGATCTTGGACCAGCCTCCAGCACTTCGATAAAATTAATTTCTATTGCTTAAGCCACTATCTGTGGTGTTTTGTCATGGCAGTCCAAGCTAAGATATGCCTTAGTGGGAGGCATAGGGACATGTTTCTAGTGGTGTGACATGGTGTGGGCAGAAGTGACTGCTCTGTCCTGAGCAAACAAAAAGGCTAAGATTTACTGGGTAAAAGGCTAACATTCCACATGCATTTCATCCTCCCAACAACTCTATGGGGGAGGTTCTATGTGTGCGTGCATGCTAAGTCGCTTCAGTCGTATCTGACTCTTTGCGACCCTATGGTCCATAGCCTGCCAGGCTCCTGTGTCCATGGGATTCTCCAGGCAAGAATACTGGAGTCGGTAGTCACTCCCCTCCTCCAGGGGATCTTCCCAACCCAGGGATCGAACCTGAGTCTCTTAGTCTCCTACACTGGCAGGCAGGTTCTTTACCACTAGTGCTACCCAGGAAGCCCAGGTTCTAGAATTACCCCCACTTAACAGATGAGAAAATGGAGACCTTAAGAGATTAGGTAGCTCAAGTCTCACAGCTGAGAAAAGGTAACGTTGGACCATGAACTCTGGCTGTCTGACTCAGAATGTACACTCTTAACCACAGCTCTGTGCCATCCACGGAGGCACTTGTCAGGACAGGAGGACAGGAATGATCAGCAGTGAGCTGGGTTTACAAAGAGGAATGCTATGTAGCCTAGGGGGTTAGGGGGTTCCTGATGCAGTGAGGGAGACCGACAGGAGCAGTGCTCCCATGGTAGTGAATGAAATGATGACGGGACATCAACTGGAGCCCCAAGAAGAGGAAGATGCCAACCAGGTAAGGAAGACTTCACAGAAGAGCTGGTGTAGACACGTTACAAAGGCCACCTTGACCCAAGGCCTCACGGCCACTGAGCATGAAACATGCAGAGAAAGAACAGTGCCCAGGCCAGAGGGAGACAAAAGGCCAGAGGAGCCTCTGACAGGAAGGTAGCTTTTGGAGCCTCTGCTGACCTCATGGAGCAGGGAGAAAGAGCCAAGTGAAAGGACTAGAAACTGCTCACTTGACTGGTGGAGAAAAAAGGCCAAGTGTAGAGAACTCAGAATCCTCCAGTATCAGGGATTCCTGCCCTTATCCCCGAAGCTGGAGAAGGAGACTACAGTCCAGGCGAGTCATATGGCTCCAACATTCCCCTCTCTTCTACTGTACACTTGCCCAGAACTTAGACTCCTGACCTCGGTTTGGCCTTGACCTTGCTTGACCTTGGCCAAATTGCTCCATGCCTTCTCTGGCTGGAGATGGAAGTTTTCCACCTGCTTTCTCCTAGGCACAGTGAACCAGATGGGTTTTGAGGTCCTGGAGTGCAGTGAGTGGAGCCGAGGGACTCAGACTGATCACGGGGCAAAGGGGAAGCCAGTGGGGGTGCCAATTTGCTCTTGAGGGGGAAGCCCCCCTCTGCATTTCAGAGACAGGGCCAAAATGGGGGAGACCCTCCCCATCAGCTCCACCAAGCAGCTGGGGGAACTCTCCCGCTGCCTGTAAATTGAGCCATTCTCCTGTCTCCACGTGCTCACCTCCGGACTGGAAGAGAATTGATTTGGGGAGCTGAAGGCACACAGCCCCTCCAGGCCCTCAGTGAACCCAGGATTCGTGTCTGCTACGGGGGGCTCTTTTTCTGAACACAGCAGAGCTTCTGCCACGGATTCCATCTTCGCTTTGTGAAATGATCCCCTCTCTCTCTCCTCCACCTTCCACTTTGCCCAAGTTGTACAGCAGCCTGGAAATGCTGATGGCTTAACTGGTTTAATTTTTTTCCCCAGCAGCCCTGAGGGGTTTTAACTCTTTCCTCCTGCAGAAACCCTGCTTTTGGAGTTGAATGTTTAAATTCTCACTGGGAGACTCATAAATATTCGGAGTCACTCTCTCCCTCTCTGTTTGATTAGGAAATGAGCCTTTAACTCAATGTAATCCCCAAGCCATTAACAAAAAAGCCCTCAACAGCTCCACTATTAGAATTTCACTCTTAACCCGCTGAGGATTGAATTAGATTAACATAACTACCCACAATCTGAGTTTATTTTCTGTGCCAGATAGAAATGTGTTTTTCAGGGAAGGCAAGAAGAGGGAGGAGAGGGAGGGGGGAGACAGAGAGTGCAAGAGAGCACAGGAGGATAATGAAATGTAAAAATAGAGATAAGAAAAAGATGGACAGATACACTGTAGAGGTGAAGTGATGGGGAGAAACAGCTGTACTTGGTCTTTCGTTGAAAAATCCTGCCAGCTGCCATTTTTTATTTGTGGGATATTTGGAGGGGAAATCCGTTTGAATGAGGGGAGTGCTTTCCAGGTATTTGCAATTCCTTCTTCCTAGAGATTGACGGCCCTGCACCTGAGCCTGCTGTAGTCCAAAGCACCTGCTCATTGGCCCCACTGTCCCCAATTTGGGAAGAGGTCGAGGCTGGGTTTCTACGAGCTAGAGGGAAGGAGGGACGCATAAAACAACAGCATGTATGCAGGCGACTGTGAATTTACATCAAAGAAGTAAACAATGATGAGGATGGAATGGGGGAGATTTTATAGACTTGAAGTCACAGACAGCCCCGTGACCAATTACACGTAAGAAATCAGTTTGGAAAAAAAACAAATGAGTTTGACAGGAGCTTGGTCCACATAAAATTAACCATTATTGAAGCAGAAACTAAGTAATCAGAGGCTGCCTTATGCAAAAGCATTGCAGTTTCCCCAACAGCATCTCTATACATAAGTCCAAAGGGGCAAAACCACATCCTGAATTCGAGGGGGAAAGCCAGGCCTTCCAGCACACTGCCAAACAAGCCCCCATTCCACCTAAAAGCGTCCACAGGTGGCCAAAGGAAGGAGCAGTTCTTGTCTACATATGACAACAAATATTCTCCTGTCTCAACTGCTAATGCTAATGAGAACACAGGACTTGTTCAGAAACGCGGGACTTACCTCCACTGCATTTAATCAGGGGCCGGCAGGCTCCAGGGTGTGTGCTGAGGAGGGGAGGGAACGGCTTGCTCTTGTATGAAAAGGTTTAGAGAATCTCACACTTTTCCTAAAAAGCCACTGAGATCAGATAGTCCTAACAGTTCAATTTTGCCAACAGCTGGCTGCTGAGGTTTCTGAATGCAATGTCTCAATCACTTGGTTCACTTGAGCTTTAATTAACAATCACCCACCAAATCCCACTTCAGTATTATTATGGGAAACCTTTGCAGGATATGTTTATCAAAACAGAGTCTGTGGACTAGAGAAAGTAATAAGGCTACATACACAATATGCCCAATTCCTTTTTTTTCTCTCTTGATTTCTGGGACTCTACTTTCCCTACTAGTTTTGAAATAATGACATTTCTCCTGATTTTACACAAAACTCTTTCCTCTAATTTCTCTAGCAGTGAACATAGTGAACATGTAAATTTTACTTTCAAATCCTAATGGGGATCAGGAAGGAATAAGAGATTAGAAAGTAAACTTCACATGTTCTGTCCTCCAAAATAATAAATGAATGGATTAAAGGCATTAATAATCTTAAATAAACACTGATAAAAATACAGAACCAAGAGGAGGAAAGTGAAGGTTTCATAAAGGTCGAAATAAAAATGAGATCAAACCGCCTGTCTAAACATATGCGGGCATCCATATTATTTAACTTTATTCAAGTCAGTTTTGCTGCTAAAATGATTTTGTTTTTCATCAAAACAGTCCAGACATACCTGTTTTGTTTACTTCTTTTAAATTGTTGGAAAGATTGATGAGTTGGGATCTTGTTTTCCCAAAGAAATCAAGAAGTGGTGCTTAGCAATGTAGCTTATGGGAAGCATTGTATTAGTAAATAGAAACTGAGGTATTATTTGTCTTGTAAAAAAGGATGCATTTTAAAGTTGTATATCATATATGTTAAGCATCATCGCTTTTTTATTCCCAAAATTTAGGGCTTCTATTTCTTCATAAATAATATATAACAAATCTCCCCAACTGCAGCATTTTTAGCTAACAGTATGCATTTTCCAGAAACTAAAGCCCCAAATGTTCCACAGGAAGCTGGTGGCGTGTTAAGTGGTGTGGACCAGCAGAGGATACCTGGGGACTGCCACCTCTAGGAGTTGCCGGCATGCTCACAGAGTCTGTCTCTGCTTGTCTGAAACAAGTATAGCTTTGACAAGGACCCTCATATTAACCTTCCTCTTTCTAGAAGGATGCGGAGCGGTGGCTCCCCAGCACTCCACACCCAGCTTCTGTCCTTTCGGATGCTCTTCCATTCACAGCCCCCTACCCCAGTTCCCCTTTTAGGATGAAGAAAACACACCAAGTGAGTGAGCCAACAAAAGCCTGCAAGTCAAGACAAAGTGTCAGCTCTCATCCCAACTTCTCAAAGCAAACTCCGCACCAAAAAAAAAAAAAGTCATTTTCCTTCAAGGCACTATAGAAAAGCTGGCTATCGGGACTGTCACGATTCCCCCCCAAACCAGGAAGCTGCCGGGTTGAAGCCAAGTCTGCCGGGAGCCCTCCATCATCACCTGTCCTGTGTGAACTGGATCTTCCCTCTGTAACCTTCCCAGCTCACCCAGAGCCGGAGCTGCCAGCAAATGAAAGTTTTCACGCTGGGAGACATAACCACCCTGTGGAGCCGCATGTAAACTTTCCCTTGCCCTTTTGATTTACTTACTTTTTTCCCAGTGAAAACAGATAAAAACCTAAAAGAGGACTTACTGATTTCCAAGTGAGTTTGTGTAACTGTCCCTCCCCACCCTTCCTGGTCCCTCTGACCTTCCCAGGACAGTCTGCACGAGGCAACAATTTCCTCTGGGTCACCCAGAGATGCTCGAGGGTGCTGAAATCCAGGATGAGAGAGCAGGCAGGGGGAAGATATTTTCATCCATGAAAAAGACAGAGGGAGAGAGAGAGAGAGAGGAAAGCAGCATGGTGTGGGGCAAAGGACCAAAAGGTCCAGGGCAGAGTCGGGGGCAGAGGGTAGGAAGAGTCTGGTACTTACATGCTTGGGGCTGGGGAGGGGACAGGGTGGCGGGGAAGGGGCTCCCCTCAGCTGTTTCCAGTCGCTGATGACTCGTCGCTCAGCTCCTCCAGCACCAGCTGACAGTCCCCTGTCTGTGTCTCTTTGTGACTAAGGACACAGTACTCCCAACCTATAAATAGATCTCGACTCCGTGATTGATATAACAGGCAGCTGACAAAAAAAAAAAAATCCCACAACCATAACCAGGTCTTAAACAAAACAGCAAAAAAAGCTCTAGACTTTCAACCCCACCGAGCTCCATGCAGAGTCCATGCAGATGGGCACTGGAAAGCCGGGAAGAAAAATATACAATGAAGGGCAGGAGGAAATGGGGGGAGGACAAAAACCAGGGGAAGTGTGAAAGGCAGTTACTTCTCCAGCGGAGGACTTGGGGTTACTGGAGAACCGAGGGGTGATGGTCGGCCGAGAGAGCAAGAAGGGAAATGGGTAGGAGGGTCTGACCCCACCCCCCACCCCCATCCCCATCCTGAGCTCCTGGCCCCATCAGGGCTGGAGTCAAAGTCCTGACTTGGGAGCATTCGTCAGCCCAAGTGCTTTCCACGAAAGTTTCCATGCCTCCTGCCAGATCAGGAGGCAGGGAGGGAGCAGACAGAGCTTTCCTAGCTCAGAGGCCAGGCAGGCTTTTCGGGGGGACACACAGGACGTTCCTGGAGTGGGGAAAGGGGAGAGGACGTGCAGGTGAGGGGCTGGGACTGGAGTCATCTGTGCCTGGCGTGGCAGGGCCCAGTGCCCCACCCGCAGCCCCTGATGGGTTTTTAAAAGGATGGGGGTGACATTCCGGACAGAATTGCCCAAGGTTGAAAGGCCATGGGGGGCTTGCTGTCTCTGCTTCTTCCAGGAAGATTTCTTAGGAGACTGAACTGTTTGACAAAGCTTCTTCTTGGGGAATAGAGTCCCAGTCTTTGGGATAGTAAGGAGTCTCTAAGAAACACTGGCTGCTCCAGTTTGAACAAAGGTGGGGCAGCCTCCCCAGGGCGGTCCAGCCCAACTCTGAAAGCTGAGGCATGGGGCAAAGTTTCCAGAAAACAGGAGAATAATGGAAAAATGATGAAAGTGTGGACCGTCCACACTCACCGGGTGAGCTTCTGATCACCCCAGGGACTCCTGCCATCTGCAGGCTACCTCCTTTGATCACACAAGGGTCCTCTGTCTTGGTGCTCTGGTTACCTGCACACACAGATTTAGGTGGAATTTCAGATGAGGCTCACTGTTCAAGAAGGGTCATGGATGGGCCCAGTCCCTTGCTGGGTGTGATGGGGGATAGGCATTTTATCATCCTCAAAAACATCCTCATCTCTAACTTTTTAAAAAGTGAAGTGGAATTTCCTCCTCATGTTGCATCTAATTCTTTAATCTCCAGATTAGCAGATAATCTGAGGCTGGGGGTACCCAGTCTGTTAAAGTCAAAGCCTATTTAATATGAAGGACCTCAAACATTTGCAGAACTAGTCTGCCATTGGAATATAAGCTCCCAGAGGGGAAATGCATGTGTCTGTCTTATCTACACTGCATGTCCAGCTCTACCATGATACCTGACTGACACTTAGGAAGACTTTCCTAAAGTATGGATTGACTAACTGATTGAATGAATGCGTGAGTGAAGAGTGATGCCTAAGACACCCACCATTTGAATCACTCATTTGGACCAAGACATTCACTCTAGAAACATCCGTATTATGAGAGTGCCCTGGGGAAGGGAGAGAATTAGGAATGGGACAATAGACAGATCGAGTCTGACTGACCTACCACTGAGCCATAATTTCACGTGCTCTGAGTACCAGGCCAGTGTGGCCACTGAGCACTTCCCTCCAATCAGCCCTGAAGAGCTTCCCTGGTGGCTCAGGGGTTAAGAATCCACCTGCCAATGCAGGAGACATGGGATCCCTGGTCCAGGAAGATCCCATATGCTGAGGGGCAGCTGCACCACCACTACTGAGCCTGTGCTCCTCAGCCTGGAAATTGCAACCACCGAAGCCCCTAAGCCCTTGAGCCCATGCTCTGCAACAAGAGAAGCCAGCACAATGAGAAGACCATGCACCGCAACTAGAGAGTAGCCCCCACTCGCCGCAAGTAGAGAAAAGCCCGTGCAGCAGTGAAGACCCAGCAAAGCCAAAAATAAATAAATACCCAGGCTTGAACACTCGTAGGGTTCTCAGTGAAAATAGTTGCTAGGAAGACGAATAACCCAGCCAAGAGGCAGGGGGCTGTAGACCAGTTCCCGTGCTGATGACTGGGGCTATGGTCACTTGGGCACACATTCATTCCAGGCTCTTTCCCAGGGGAAAACCTTTCTCTTCTGATGCAGACTTTTCTGCTTTCTCTTCCAATCCTCCAGCTATGTCCATTCGGGCTCTCGTTGACCCCTCCCTGACTTCTGGTAGAAGTCACATGTGAGTCTTTGTGGCTGCATCCTCTCCTAGCACCTCACTCCCTCCAACCCCCTGCCACCCACCGGCTTCCAGCTCCATGCTTTGTCGGTCATAAACGCTAGGTGGATGGGGTGAAAGCCACGCCTCCTTCAAGGCACCCTCCTTAGAAAGCCCCTGTATGTGCGTGTGTGTGCTCAGTTGTTCATTGTATTCGATTCTCTGTGACCCCTTGGACTATATTGCCCACCAGACTCCTCTGTCCATGGAATTTTCCAGGCAAGATCCTGGAGCGGGTTGCCATTTCCTACTCCAGGGGATCTTCCCGACCCAGGGATTGAATCTGCATCTCTTGCATCTCCTGTGACGGCAGGCAGATTCTTCACCCCTGTGCCCCCTGGGAAGACCAGAAAGCCCCTGTGGCACCTCGATTTCGGCTTTTCACTGTCAGGCCCATCTCTGAATCACTCCCAGTAATTCAGCTCTCCCAGCTGAACCAAGTCTTGGTGTCTGCTCCCAGCTAAGTGGCCCGGGGAGACCAGCTAATAACCAGCGGGCCTCCCTCTGATCACACAGGACTCCTGTGAAATGCTAGTCATTATCACAGGAGGCCACAGGCCTTTGCTTTCAGGAGGCTTTTTATAGCCCCATTTTCTCATTGTAAAGCATCTCCAGCTTCCAGAGCCAGGCCCCCTGGGCAGACGCACACACAGATGCGCATACCCAAGTAGTTAAAATGCAGACACGGGATCAGGACTCCCATGGTTGGAATCTTGCCTCTTCCACTTAGTATTGGGAAACTGGTGAAATCCCGTAACTTCTCAGTGCTTCAGTTTCCCATCCGCAGGGTGAAAATTCTAAGTGTCAGCCTCTTCAGATTGTCCCTTGGACAAAATGACTCAATGCAAGGAGGTGCTTAGCACAGTGCCTGGCCCATGAGAATCCTCCATCAGTGTTTCAGGGAGCATTACCAGCCCCCATGGACGCCTCTCTGCCACCTCGCTGGAGCTTGCTTTGGCTCCTCCACACAGCTTGCGGAGGGAAAGCTGAAAGGGCCAGCACTTGACCACAGAAAGGGCTCTGCCTGCAGAGCCTGGCCAGAGGTCAGAGGTCAGGAAGACTGTGTGGAATCTTTGGACATTTAGCATGCGAGCCCAGGGGCAGGTGAGGGAAAGAACAGTAGAGTCCAGGGGACCTAGACGCCCTTACACCCAAAGAGCCAGGTGTATAACCCTCTCAACCCTCCCTTGACCACCCCTTCCCATTCCCCCAACAGATTCTCTGGCCACCTTGGGTATTCTGAGCATTCTGTATCTCAGTGTCCCTGAAGACTTAGGGTCCCTCCTCGAGCTACTATCCAGCAGCTGACCAGAAAGTGGCTTTGAAAAAAGTGACCAAAGTGTCACTGAAACCCCAGTCACTGAATCTATCATTCTACGTGAGTATGAGCTCTACCCCTTCCTTCAAAGGTGACTTCAACTCTGGAAT
The DNA here is from genome assembly GCA_024291935.2 of Okapia johnstoni. Lineage (NCBI taxonomy): Eukaryota > Metazoa > Chordata > Mammalia > Artiodactyla > Giraffidae > Okapia > Okapia johnstoni. The sequence continues at coordinate 14,058,682 of CM044307.1, forward strand.
TTCTTGAGGTTTCAGTACTAACTTTTTAAGCACACAATATACATATATATACTTTTTATTAGTATTTAAAATTCACATGCGGTGTTGGAGAAGACTCTTGAGAATCCCTTGGACTGCAAGGAGATCCAACCAGTCCATCCTAAAGGAAATCAGTTCTGAATATTCATTGGAAGGACTGATGCTGAAGCTGAAACTCCAATATTTTGGCCATCTGATGCGAAGAACAGACTCATTTGAAAAGACCCTGATGCTGGGAGAGATTGAAGGTGGGAGGAGAAGGGGATGACAGAAGGTGAGATGGTTTGATGGCATCAACGACTCAAGTTTGAGTAAACTGCAGAAGCCGGTGAAGGACAGGGAGGCCTGGCGTGCTGCAGTCCATGGGGTTGCAAAGAGTCGCACACGACTGAATGACTGAACTGACTGAAAAGTCACATGACACAAAGTTTACCCTTTTACCCACTTCATAGTGCACAGTTCAGTGGTGTTGAATACAGTCACAAGGTGATGCAACCATCCCCACTGTCTGAATCCAGAACATTTTCATCATCTGCAAAGGAGACACTGTACCCATTAGCAGCCACTTCCTATTTCTCCCTCCCTACCCCTAGCAATGACCAATCTGCTTTTCTTTTTCTAAGGATTTTTTTGATGTGGACCATTTTTAAAGTCTTTGTTGAATTTGTCACATGACTGCTTCTGTTTTCTGTTTTGGTTCTTTGGCCACCAGGGCGATGGGATCTTAGCTCCCCAACCAGGGTTCTCACCTGCATCCCCCTGCATTAGAAGGCGAAGACTCAACCCCTGGACCACCAGGGAAGTCTCAAATCTGCTTTCTGTCTGAATGGATTCCCTGTTGTGGACATTTCCTATATATAAATAGGCTCAGATAATATGTGGCCTCCCCCTAACCTCTTGCCCCCACATGTCTGTCCTGTAGAAACAAGGAGCCTGACCATTCAGCACCTCTTGTTTTACACGGTCTCTATCTGTCAGCCTCTACCCTGGTCTTGGTCCCTGGGGCTAGGGGTGAGCCTCCTGGCCTAAAGACCTGATAACTCCCCAGGACCACCCATGATGTGCCACTTCCTCTTATGGGGTTCCTGCTGACAGTGGCAGGCAATTATTATTTCCTGTATTAGTTTGCTAGGGCTGCCATATCTAAGTATCCAAAATTGGGTGGTTTACAACAACAGAAATTGATTGTCCCACATTCCTAGAAGTTAAAAGTCCAAGACCAAGATGTTGGCAGAGTTGGTTCCTTCTGAGGGAATGTCAGTCAGTTCAGTCAGTCAGTCATGTCCAACTCTTTGCGACCCCATGGACTGCAGCACGCCAGGCTTCCCTGTCCATCGCCAACTCCCTGAGTTTGCTTGAACTCGTGCCCATCGAGTTGGTGATGCCATCCAACCATTCCATCCTCTGTGGTCCCCTTCTCCTCCTGCCTTCAATCTTTCCCAGCACCAGGGTCTTTTCCAATGAGTCAGTTCTTTGCATCAGGTAGCCAAATTGTTGGAGCTTCAACTTCAGCATCAGTCCTTCCAATGAATATTCAGGACTATTTTCCTTTAGGATGGACTGGTTTGATCTCCTTGCAACCCAAGGGGGAGGATCTGTCCCAGGCCTCTCTCCTTGTTCCTGGTGGTTTGCTAGGAAACTTTGACTTGTAGAAGCATCAGCCCAACCTCTGCTTTCTTGTTCATATGGCATTCACCCCATGCACATTGTCTGTTTGGGGGTTCAAATTTCCCTTTTTCATAAGGACACAGTCATATTGGATTCCAGCCCACTCTAATGATCTCACCTGGGTGGGATCATCTGCAAAGACCCTATTTCCAAATAAGGTCATGTTCACAGGTCTTGAGGGCTAAGACTTCAACATCTTTGGGGGGAACACAATTCAACCTGTAACATCGCTTCTTACAGAGGAGAGCTGCATGTCTTGCGCTCCACAGTATGAGACACAGCTGAGTGAGCATCACTACAGGAGAGACACGGGCAGACAGAGGTGAGGACTTGACAGCCCGTCTCCATCCCACAGGCACGCAGGTTGCCGCCCTGGCTCAGCGCCACTGGACTCCGTTTGGCTTGCTCCAGTGTCATTAGTCCCGGCACATCAAGGTGACTTTACACTGTTCACAAGGTCCCCTGAAGGTACAGTCACTGCTGCCCCACTGGCTTATCAACTCATTTACCTTTCAGAGTTGCCTCCTGCCATCGGGAGGGGCAGGCAGGGACCCGCAGCCTGGAGAAGGGCTGCCTTCACTTGATCTGGAAAGAAAAATCTATCTTCTCAGGAATAGACCTAAATACAACATATCAGTGCAGCTGGGTCATTAATCATCTCCCTCCGGGATACAGAGACCAGGGAGCGGCCATCGAGGGCACTGGTGTTCCACACGAGGGCCGGGTGGAGATGGGGACAGCCTGCTCTTCCCTCTGGGAGCTTTCCACAGGCATGCAGACTGGGGACAAACCCAGCTCTGGTCTGGGATGTCCTGCAAGGGAGGAACCGGGAGGGGGGTCGATCCCCTCCTGGACAGTCGGGCATGAAAAGAGGTGCCCCAGTGAAGCAAATACCGCCCTCCCCACTGGAAGCGGAACCTCTTGACCAGGACCTCCACTTGTCTGGGAACTGCCAGGCCCAGGATTTTGACCTGCAACCGTCTTGGGGGATCCTACACTCTTAGAGGAGGGGCACGTACCAGAACAGGGATGGGGAACAATGCGAGAATTAACACGGGGCCAAGTTAACAAATCAAAGACCTCCAGGCCCAGTCCTTCCTCCAGTTTCTCCCATTTCTTTACTCCAAGTGACCCCACCCTGCTGCTCATCCAGCCTGCTTGGGGTCACATCAACAAGCTCTCCTTGCGGGGTGCATTCCTAGCTCCCTCGGCTTCCCTCTGTCTTCCCTAATTTCTGTTCATTCTTCATGGTCCATCTCACATGTGACATCCTGCCTGTCCACTCCCTGCCCACCAGGCCCCTACCTGCAGGTCGCCTACCACCAACTGTTCTTCTCCTTCCAGCCACCCTCCTCATCCCACTTTGCCCTGAGTTGTGTGCTCTCTTCTTGGGTGTGTTTGCTTCATGCCACAGCAAAGTGGGGGCTTCCCTGATGGCTCAGCGGTAAAGAGTCCACCTGCAATGTAGGAGCCACAGGGGACACAGGTTCGATCCCTGGGTTGGGAAGATCCCTTGGAGGAGGGCACGGCAAACCACTCCAGTATTCAGGCCTGGAGAATCCCATGGACAGAGGAGCCTATGGCAGGTTGTAGTCCAGAGGGTCACAAAGAGTCAGACATGACGGGCAATTTAGCACGCATACACTACCTAACTGGAAAGGCTGTGCTCCTATCTAGCCACTGTCAGAGCCATCTCTGCCATGGACCCCTGCTTGAATGGCTCTCTATGTTCCTTGGGATAAAATTCAAGTCCTGGGACTTCCCTGGGGGTCCATTAGTTGGGACTCTGTGCTCCCAATGCAGGGGTTGCAGGTCTGGGTTCGATCCCTAGTCTAGGAATTAAGATCCCACACAGCACGGCTCAAAAATAAAGACATGAAAAAATTTTAAATCAAGTATTTAAAAAAATCCAGGTCCTTTGCCCGGCTCTAACTATACGGAATAATTCTGCTCTAGACTGGATAAGATGGTTGGATGGCAACACCTACTCAATGGACATGAATTTGAGCAAATTCCAGGAGATGGTGAAAGATATGAAGGCCAGGCATGCTGCAGTCCATAGGGTTGCAAAGAGTCAGACACAACTGAGCAACAAGACTGGTCACGTTGCTCACTGTACCCTGCCATGTGGAGCTTTTTCCTCTACCACATTGCATTCTCTTTTATTCCTCTGCCTGAAACATGGCATACAACCTTCAAAATCCAGTTCCAATGTCACCTTCTCTGGAAGCCCTTCCCAACTTCAGCCACTCCTTCCTCTGTACTCCTACAGGACTGTGTGGCACGCTTGACCACAGCATTTATCACACTGTCAATATTTGTTCACATATCAGTCTCCCCTCCTAGGATGCAGCTTCTAGAGGATGAGGATTTTCTTTTTGTATGTTTATTTCATCCTCTGTCCCACCACCAGCTTCCTTGGTGTCTCAAACAGCAAAGAATCCTCCTGCAATGCAGGAGACCCAGGTGCTATCCTTGGGTCAGGAAGATCCCCTGGAGAAGGGAATGGCAACCCACTCTAGTATTCCTGCCTAGAAAATTCCATGGACAGAGGAGCCTAGTGGGCTACAGTCCGTGGGGTCGCAAAGAGTCAGACACGACTAAGCAGCTAATGCACACATTTCATCCTCTGCATGGCCACCGAACAATGCCTATCCCAGGTCCTAGCATTTATTAGGTGATCAATAAATGCTTATTGATTACATGAACTAAAACTAATGAATTAGGAAATTAGTGAGAAGGTGAAGGGTGAGGTCAGAGATCAATGTAGGGTGAATGAGAAATGGTCCACAGGCCTGCCGGTGGAGCAGTACGCAGCGCCAGGAGGCACTGTGTGTGACAGTCCATACGAACTTCCTGGAATCAAGCACATCACGACCTTTGCAGGAATATGTAGCAGCTCCAGACTTAGGAACCTATAGACCCTTTGCCAGAGGAAAAATAACCAGCCAGGTAACGTGAGTTGGAAGGGACTTTGGGGAAAGGGAACATAGATGAGAATTGTAGAAGAGGAGCTTGAGCGATTGGTTGGTTACAGTCTTCTCCTACTGTGTTACATCGCTGGCTGGACCCACCATATACTACAAGGTCTGAAAATGCCACTTGTTTTTCCCAACCCCCCTTACAAGGCTAGAGGTTGCCCTGTGTTCCAGTTAGACAATGAGACTTAAGGGTGAGTCTGTTTGGGGAGAAGGGACATTTGGGCAATATTTTCTTCTATGATCGAGAGAGAGAGGGAAGGAGAGAGGGTTAGGAAATGCTGCAAAGGCCATCTTGCAACCATGAAGAAAGAAGCTTGAAGACAAAAAGCCAGTATGCAGAGGACAGCAGAGCACAAGAAGGGAAAAGGCATGGGTCCTTGACAGCATCGGTGACCTGCTGAACCAAAATCAACCCAGGAATCACATACTTCCCATTATAGGAAATGATGTGTGTTTTAATCACTTACATCATCATTAGCTATTACCTAATAACTACATCACTGTTAGTAATATGTACCCACAACCTAGATCCCAAAGTGTTCTAAGTGAGGTATTGGGAGGGGAGAGTAACGTTCAATATGGCAATGCAAACTGGGAGCCAATCAATGCAAACTGTATATAAATGAGCAGAAAGTCCTGAGACCTCACAGGTTAAGAATCCCTAAACACAAACATTAGTCAATATCAATGGTGTGAATTTGATTTCATATTTTTGGTTATTCCAATTCTCTGACTTTGATGATAAGTTGTCACTGTTTTCCCCTAGCTGTGATTCAAGTCCCCCACTTTTACCTTGCCCCACATGGTTAGTCTTTGGGCCAGAAAAAAAGCCTGCATATTTTTGTAACACTTTACAAAATGATATTCATTTAGTTAAGTCATAATAGCCAGAACAATACAAAGAAATAGAGGAAAACAATAGAATGGGGAAGACTAGAGATCTCTTCAAGATAACTGGAGAGGTCAAGGGAACTTTTTCATTCAAGGATGGGCATGATAAAAGACAGAAATGGTAAGGACCTAATAGAAGCAGAAGAGATTAAGAAGACATGGCAAGAATACACATAAGAAAAAGTTCTTAGTGACCCAGATAACCATGATGGTGTGATCACTCACCTGGAGCCAGACATCTTGGAATGGGAAGTCAAGTGGGCCTTAGGAAGCATTACTAAGAACAAAGCTAGTGGAGGAAAAGGAATTCGAACTGAGCTATTTCAAATCCTAAAAGATGATACCTTAAAGTGCTGCACTCAGTATATCAGCAAATTTGGAAAATTCAGCAGTGGCCACAGGACTTAAAAAGGTCAGTTTTCATTCCAATCACAAAGGAAGGCAACCAAAGAAGGTTCAAGCTGCCATACAATTTCACTCATTTTGAATGTTAGTAAGGTTATGTTCAAAATCCTTCAAGCTAGGCTTCAGCAGTACGTGAACCAAGAACTTCCTGACATACAAGCTGGGTTTAGAAAAGGCAGAGGAACCAGAGATCAAACTCATTGGATCATAGATAAAATAAGGGAGTTCCAGAAAAACATCTACTTCTGTTTCATTGGCTATACAAACACCTTTGACTGTGTGGATCACAACAAACTGGAAAATTCTTAAAGAGATGGGAGTACCAGACCACCTTACCTATCTCCTGAGAAACCTGTATGTAGGCCAAGAAGCAACAGTTAGAATTGGACATGGAACAACAGATTGGTTTAAAATTTGGAAAGGAGTAAGACAAGGCTGTATATTATCACCCTGTTTATTTAACTTATATGCAGAGTTCATCATGCAAAAGGCCAGGCTGGATAAAGCACAAGCTGGAATCAAGATTGCCGGGAGAAATATCAACAGCCTCAGATATGCAGACGACACCACTCTAATGGCAGAAAGTGAACAGGAACTAAAGAGCCTCTTGATGAGAGTGAAAGAGGAGAGTGAAAAAGCTGGCTTGAAACTCAACATTTAAAAAACTAAGATCATGGCATCTGGTCCCATCACTTCATGACGAATAGAAGGGGAAAAAGTGGAATCACTGACAGATTTTATTTTCTTGGGCTCTGAGATCACTGCAGATGGTGACTGCAGCCATGAAATTAAATGAAACTTACCTCTATGACAAATCTAGACCATGTATTAAAAAGCAGAGACATCACTTTGCCATATAATCAAAGCTATGGTTTTTGCAGTAGTCATGTATGGATGTGATAATTGAACCATAAAGAAGTCTGAGCGCTGAAGAATTGATGCTTTCAAATTTTGGTGTTGAAGAAGATTCTTGAGAGTGCCTTGGACAGCAAGGAGATCAAACCAGTCAGTTCTAAAGGAAATCAACCCTGAATATTCATTGGAAGGACCAATGCTGAAACTGAAGCTCCAATACTTTCCCACATGATATGAAGAGCTGACTCATTGGAAAAGACCCTGATGCTGGGAAAGACTGAAGGCAAAAGGAGAAGAGGGCGGCAGAGGATGAGACGGTTAGACAGCATCACTAACTCAAAGGACATGAATTTGAGCAAACTCTGGGAGATAGTGAAGGACAGGGAAGCCTGGCGTGCTGCAGTCCATGAGGTGGCAAAGAGTGGTACACGACTTAGTGACTGAACAACAACAAAAAGCCCCCAGGCAGATGGGACAGAGGTGGGGAAACAGCCAAGGGACAAGGGGCAGCAATGAACATCACAGTCTAAGTCAGCTGGCCTCGTGGATGAGTTTCTTGCAGAGTTCCTTTTATACCTGAGCACTTACTCTAAGTACCTGTTCTAAGTACTTTATAGGATCCTCATAGAATCCTATGAAGTGGAGGCACTATTCTCACCCCCACTTTACAGGTGAGGAGACTGAGGCAGAGGGAAGCCCTGTAACATTCCCACCTTGAAAGCGGCAGAACTGGGATATGAGCCAGGTCAGTTCCCCTCCAGACCTACACTTCCCCAACAACTTGCTCAATGAAAGAAAAGGAAGCTGCTCTGTGTTTATGGATCTGTGTCCCTCCAGGAAGGACCCTTGAGTTCTGGGAGGAGCTAAGCATCCCTCCATCTTGGCTGGTCTTTATATAAGGGTTCTGCCATCCCCCCTGCTGGCATACTCCAAAATGTAGTATTTTCTACTTGGGTTTCCCTCCCCCAAGGGGTAGGTATGAGGGGTGAGGTTACCACTGCCACCCCAAGGACTACCAAGGCTTACTTAATAAATAACCTGGAACTCCATAATCTTTCCCCGTAGATTGCTTGGTATTTGCCTTCGATAGATTCAGAAGTAATTAAATTACCATGCAACCAGCCTGCAAGTCTCAGGAAAAGACCTGAACTAAAGTAAAGCTTTACTAATTCAGACAAATGGGAGGAGGGTGGGGGAAGAGCCAGGAGGAACTGCGGCTTTCCTTTGAAAAGAAACACATTTTTTACATTTCTAGTACTTACAGTAAATCACGCTAAACATTAACAGCAGCCAAATGGGGTTCTTGCTGAGTTTGCATGAATGAATAAATAAAACTAATTTTAATTAACATATTCCTTGTATGCAAATATCTTCTATTAATACTCTTTTGAGAGCTTGTTGCTTGAAGGTTAAACATTCATTCATTCGTCCAACAGGCATCACAGAGAATCATTATTGAGAATCTACAATGTGCTACTCTGTGCTCTGTGCTAGCAGCCAAGGATAAAGAGTTGAATGAGATTCAGAGGATGCCTTGGAAGAATCTATACATGCAAACAAATAAACTACGATACAATATGCTAAGAGTTATTAGAAATACGTAAGCAATGTACTGAGTAACCACTATCCATAGAACATCTGACTCTCCTTAAGATGAGGTAAAAGAAGGCTTCTGGGGACTTCTCTCTTGGTCCAGTGAGTAAGACTCCATGCTCCCAATGCAGGGGGCCTGGGTTTGATCCCTGGTCAGAGAACTAAGATCCCATATGCCTCAATTAAGACCTGGCACAGCCAAATAAATTCATTAAATAAATAAAAAGAAAAAAAATTAGAAGGCTTCTGGAAAGGTGTTATTTGAGCTGGGTTTTGAAGCATGAATAAGAGCCTGCTGGGAAAAGAAGAGGAGAAAGGCTTGGGTGGCCACAAGACAAGGGTCAGAGACTCATTCAGGGACCCAGTGCGGATGCTTCAAGGTGTCTACTCATCATTCATATGAGCTACAGCTCACGTGTCACAAATTGTGAATTGTTGAAGTAGAACTTTTCAGTTAGATGATTTCATGAAGAAAGCTTTTTTGACACAGAAAAAAAATGCAAAAGTATTTATTTATGCAAAAGTAAATACCCATGTACTCATGACAGAAAGGGAGAAAAGTTAACTTTATGTCATTAGTTACAGATTCTTTTTTTTTTAGGAAACAAAAGTTTGTATCATTAAGGCACTGACCCTGCTTATCAGGTGTTCTGGCACCTCCTCCAATGGCCTTTTTCCCGACTGCCCTCAACAGAGCAGACTCCCTTCCTCTCCCCTTTGTCAGGGGCCTCTGCTTATTTCCCTTCGAGCATCTCCCAAGATCCGAGGTCACCACGTTGACTTGTCGACTCGCGCCCTCGCCCCCCCACTGTGAGGTCATCACTGTAAAAGAGCTGCCTGGAATGACTTATTTACCACGGGCCCCTCTGTGCCTCACATATGTTAGACGTTCACTGAAGGAGAGGAGGAAGGAAAGGTGGGCAAGCTTCTAGGTTACTGTGATCTTTTCTAGGAGACAGAAACAAACCATCTTCGAATGAAGGAAACTTAGCAGAAGGGACAGCAATTTGGTTTAACTCTGCTGGCATTCTTTGAGCACCTCCAGTGTATGAGACGCAGGCCCTGCTCCCAAGGCTCTTACCCTCAAAGAATATCTAAGGCTCTTAGAAGCCGGACCCTGGGTGAGGGGGGCGTGTCTGGGGGATTTGGGATTTGGTCAGGCTCCTGGGACTGGAGACGTGTCCAAGTCCCTGTCAATCACAATGAAGCCTAGGTGGCCAGGCTGGTAAAGCATCTGCAGGGGATCTGGAACTGTGCATTGTAACCAAGGAGACCGAACAAGGTGAACGTGTTACTGGCAAATAAAAGAAATTGACATTCAGGAAAGGTCACCAGTTATACATTAAACCATGGAATGGGAGAGGCTAAACCTCCGCTGTGGTGTATCCCCAAAGTCCTGCTTTTGTGCTCAGCACGCAGAAGAAAGTCTCTCCCTTTTCAGGCATTTTTACCATTTCCCTTCCTGGTACTCCTGGAGATGAGGAGCTGGGTGTGGGGTGTGAGGACTTGATAGCAGTGGCTCAGGAAGAGGAACCAACCCTGGCTCATTATCCTGACCACCTGCCCAACTTACTGATGCTTCTTATGGGACAAATTTTTATTGAGCACCTACTATTTGAGCTAGAAGTCTATAGAGGACATTTCAAGCATATAGGAGGGTGAGAGCTGTTTTCCAGGTCCAGACAAACCAAAGCATAAAAAGCTCTGGCTTGCCCAGGAAGGAGTAGGGAGGGGAAAGGAGTGGCAGGAATTGGTCCCTGTGCCTAAAACATTCAGCCTTGCCCGGCAGGCTCCTTCTTGTCATTTAGATCTCAGCTTCGTGGTTACCTCTTCCAAGACATCTTCCCAAGCTACACACCTGTTGGGGAGTCTGTAAGGTACCTTAAGACCCCAGCATGTGACTATGGTATTATGTGTATGAGACTTCAGTTAAGACCTAGGGACTGCTAGCATTTCGATCAAAAATGCACAGTGCAGGATGAGGATTGCCAGTTAGCCAGGAAGCCCATGGTCAGAGCACCTGGTATTTATGTCTAGATCAACAAGGAACACTTGGATAAGTAGCACAGTGAATGTCGGAAATGGAATTTTATTAGTAAATTAGAAATAAGTTCTGCTGTGAAATTTTCAAGATCCCTGCGAGAGGGTGCCCCTCCCCATCACTCTTCTGCCCATTTGGGTTCATCTGCATCTGAGGCTGACAGTGGTCAACAGCTTGGCCACCTCCCACCTGAAGCCATTGTGTCTTTTTCGGCTTGACTCTTGTCTGCCCCTGGAGCTTTCTCTGCTAAAAGCAGGTCCAGCCAGGACAGTCAGTGTCCCCAGAGGCAATCCTCACCTGATAGGAGATGAGAGTCATTGGATAAATACCCTAGTCTCCCAGTCCTTTGGTGGAAAGATTCTGAAGTTTGCTCTATGTGATGTCCCAGAGGGTCCCCCATGGGTTAAGGTCCAACCACTCACAGCAATGGACATGCACTTGGGCAAACTCCAGAAAATAGTAAGGGATGGGGAGGTTGGCATGCTGCAGTCCATGGGGTTGCAAGGAGTCAGACACGACCTAGAGACTGAACAACTACAATACTCACAGCAATAACTCCCTCCTTAGCAAAACCTTAGCTGTCTTTCCTCTCTTCCCTCTTCTACTTTCCCTACTTCCTCACTTGTGCTTCCTGAAATCATCTTAGAAATAACATACCTGTACCCAAGGTTTTGTCTCAGGGTCTGTTTCTGGGAGAACCCCAAATAAGACTATAGCCGCGCTAGCTAAAATGTGTGAAAACATTCTCCCACCCTTGTAGGTACAGAGTACAGAAAACCAGTGGAGTCTGTAGGTTTTACCGATCGAGCAGACTCTCCTAGTCAAATCCCACGTTATTCTATCATTAGCCAGCTATGAACTGTGGAAAATTCTGGTTGCTATTGGGCTTTCAGGGTAGCAAGAATCCTGACTCTGGAATCTTGGTATTTTGGGGAGCATTTAAAAGGACAGAGAGCTGGGATTTCTTTGACCCTACAGAATAGGTATATGACATTTAGTGCTTGACTCCTGGTAGAAGTTTAGTTCATGAACGTCTCTATCAGGGTGTGGTTAATCTTGTAACATGGTTGTGAGATCACGGGGGATAGCTAACACTCATCCTCTTCAAGCTGCTTTTTACTCCATTAAAAATAACCTAAGAGTTATCATTGGCCAACTGACCTAGTTCAGTTTACAATACCACCTAAAGTAACCTACCATTCATACAATCCTACTTCCATTTCCCGAGGGGCACTTACTGTTTGTTTTTTTTTTTAATATATTATTCTCTTTATGCATCTGTTGTTTTCTGTTTCCACATCCTCTCCAATCTCAGCCCTTAATGAAAGGTGAGTTCCACCTGTTTATTCCCGTTTTCTCCAGCACACACAACAATGCCCAGCACTGAGTACTACAATACTACCTGGCTCAAAACCTGTTCTGTCAAATACTGAGGCGTAACAGCAGGTACAGCTGAAGTCAAATAACAGCAGACCTTGTATTCTAAAGAAGGGAGACAGCATGTTACCCTTCAAGCCTATGATTCTTAGCCTGCGGAGGTCAAGGACACCTCCAAGAATCTGAACAAAGCTATGAGCCAATGCCTAGAAAAAAAAAATGCATGCACAATGACACACATTAAATTGGACCTGAGATTTCAGGGATTGTGTAGGTCCTAGGTTCAAAATTCCTCCTTTTAGCCATGCACAAGCCAGAAAAGGCTTTTAAACAGATATATGACAAATCCAGCTTTGTTTTTTAAGAGGATAACTCCAGTGGTCCTATATTAATGGAGGAGCAGAGGGAAGAGGGGAGGGAGACCAGAAGGAGGTCTTGAGACAGACCAAGAGGAGAAAGACGTGGATGTGGATTTAGGCAGTGCTGAGGGAGTGGAGAGGAATGAGGATTTGGAGTAAACATCTCTGAAACAGAACTGACAAGATTTGATCACTGACCAGTTGCTGGAGGTGACCGAGGGAAAAGAGGCAAGGTAGCTGTGAACGTTCTGGCCTGGGACCCTGCGGGGTGATGACAGCCTGAGCCAAGGCTGAGATGGGTGTGCTCCGTGCTCTGTGATGGCCTGACCTTCAGGGCTGAGTCATAACCGCAGACTTGGGTCTCCCCTCAGGCTGCCTTGCAGTTCCTGGGAAATAGCCCGGACCAAAGGACATGGACAGGAGAGAAGGAAACTGCTTCTTCTGTTCATGAAGGTGCCACCTTCCCTTAGCACTAGTTTCCACCCCCCCTTTTGTTGACTCTTTGCTGGAGGAGCCAACTATTTAACATTGAAATGCGAGTGAAATATAGAGGTCATAGGGTGGTCACATCAGAAACCTTATTCTTCTTGGACTTCCATGGCCTGAAGCAGCCTTTGGTTTCCACCACGCGACTATTGTTGAAATGTCTGTGTTCCTTTCTGAGACAGCCCACCTTGCACAGTTCCTGGCACCCTTTCAAAGACGTTGCTACTGTAATTCTCCCCGCTTTCTCCTGCATCATCACTTTCCCCCTCCACTAGACCATTCCAACCAGCATAGCAAACATGCCATTTTTTCCCTCTAATTTGAAAAAACTCTCTCTAATCTCTTCCCAGTCCAGCTTCTGCACTTCCTCTTTCTCCTGCTTTATTGCAAAGTTCCTGAAAAGAGTTGCCCATACTGTCTACAATTTCTCTTCTGTTCATCTCTCTTGAACCCACATATAAGAGGCTTTCCTCTGGATGGGAGAGGGGTTTGGGGCAAAATGGATACATACATATATGTATGGCTGAGTCCCTTCACTGTTCACCTGAAACTGCCACAACACTGTTAATCAGCTATACCCCAATACAAAATGTTTTTGGTGTTAAAAAAATTAAAGAGAAATGGGTAGTGAATGAATGATCACTTGAAGGGCAAGTTCATTAAGTTCTCTCTTAGTTAATAGATTCTTAGTCTTTCTGCATTGCTTAATTGCTTATTAAATGTGTGTGTGTTAGTTGCTCAGTCATGTCCGACTCTTTGCAACCCTATAACTTCAGCCCACCAGACTCGTCTGTTCATGGGATTCTCCGGGCAAGAATACTGGAATGGATTGCCATTTCCCTCTTGATCTTCCTGATCCCGTTCTCCTGCATTGCAGGCAGGATGTCTTTTCATCTCCCCAATATGTCTCTGAACATTCCTTCCTAGTTTCCTTTGCTGATTTTTCCACATCTCCTGGACCTAGTCTCTAGTCTGTAGTCTCATCGCTTTCATTACTAGCTATATGCTGCTGCTGCTGCTGCTGCTGCTAAGTCGCTTCAGTCGTGTCTGACTCTGTGCGACTCCATAGACGGCAGCCCACCAGGCTCCGCCGTCCCTAGGATTCTCTAGGCAAGAATACTGGAGTGGGTTGCCATTTCCTTCTCCAGTGCATGAAAGGGAAAAGTTAAAGTGAAGTCGCTCAGTCGTGTCCGACTCTTAGCGACCCCAATATGCTGATGCCGCCTAAATTTACATTTCCAGCCTAGCAATCTCCCCTGAACATGAATATTTTTGTATTGAACCATCTGATTCTACTTGAATATCTAACAGACATTTCCAATCATCATTCAAAGCTGAGCTTCAGCAATCTCCCTCTGGCATCTGCAAACCGGCTCGTCTCATCTTAGTATATAGTTTTCCCATTCTTTCAATATCTCAGGCCAAAAATCTTGGATGTCTTTCACCTCCCTCTTTCTCACCCCAGATCTCATCCTGTGGGTTCCATTTGTGTACTTCTTTATATCCTGATCCAAGACCTTTTCTACTTAGATGATTGCCTTCTGACAAGTCTCCTTGCTTCCTGAGTCTCCCTTCTATCTGTTCACTACAGAGTAACCAGAGTGAACCTGTCCAACCATAAATCAGTCATATCATGCTTGTCCTTAAAACTCTCCTATGGCTTCCCAACTTATTTAGAGTAAAGCCAAGGTCCTTATCTCCTTTGCTGAAAAATCAGCAAAGGAGACTAGGAAGGAATGTTCAGATCATGGAGTATGGGCTCTGGAGCACCCGGGCTCAGGAGTTACAGCATGTGCGCTTCTCTCTACTTGCAGCTCATGGGCTTAGTCTCCCTGTGGCTGTGAAATCTTAGTTCCCCCATCAGGGATCGAACCCATGACCCTGCATTGGAAGGCAGATTCTTAACCACTGGACCACCAGGGAAGGCCCTATATATTTTACTTAATAATTTCACTAAGTTTCTGTCATTCCCACTAAAATACAAGCACCACATGTACAGGATACCTCGTTTTATTGTGCTTCACTTTCTCACACTTTGCAGATATTTCATTATTATTATTAATTATTTTTAACAGATTGGAAGTTTGTGGCTGCCATGCATCAAGCAAGTCTATTGGCACCGTTTTTCTAACAGCATTTGCTCACTTTGTGTCTCTGCGTCACATTTTGCTAATTCTTACAATATTTCAAACTTTCTCTTTATCGTTCTATTTGTTATGCTGATCTGTGAGCTTTAATGTTACTATTGTAGTTGGAGCACCAAGAACCCCGCCAATATAAGACAGTGCACTTGGTTGATATATGTTGTATGTGTTCTGACTGCACCAAAGTCTGGACATTTACCATCTCTCCCCCTCTCCTCAGGCCCCCATATTCACTGAGACACAACAATATTACAATTAGGCCAGTTAACAACCCTACAGTAGCTTCTAAGTGTTCAAGCAAAAGGAAGAGTTGATCGATTTACTTTAAATCCAAAGTTAAAAATGATTAAGCTTAGTGAGGAAGGATATTGAAAGGTTAGATAGGCCAAAAATTAGGCCTCTTGCCCCCAACAGTTAGAGAAGTTTTCAATGCAAAGGAAAAGGTCTTTGAAGGAAATTGAAAGTGCCACTCAAGTGAACACACTAGAGATAAGAAAGAGAAACAGCCTTATTGCTGACTGGGAGGAAGTTGTAGTGGTCTGATTAGAAGATCACACCAGTCACAGAATTCCCTCAAGCCAAAGCCTAATCCAGAGCAAGGCCCTGACTCTCTTCAATTCTATGAAGGCTGAGAGAGGTGGAGAAGCTGCAGAAGAAAAGTTTGAAGGTAGCAGAGGTTGGTTCATGAAGTTTAAGGAAAGAAGCTGTCTCTATAACACAGAAGTGCAAGCTGAGGCAGTAAGTGCTGATGTAGAAGCTACAGCAAGTTACCCAGATCTAGCTAAGCTAATGAATGAAGGTGGCAACACCAAACAACAGATTTTCAGTGTAGACAAGACAACCTCATAGTGGAGGAAGATGCTGTCTAGGGCTTCCACAGCTAGAGAGGAGAAGTCAAAGACTGCCTTCAAAGCTTCAAATAGACTGATTCTCCGATTAGGAGCTAATGTACCTGGTGACTTTGAATTGAAGGCAATGCTCCCTTACCATCCCCCACATCCTAGGCCCTTAAACTTATGCTAAATCTACTCTGCTCTATAAATGGATGGTATGGAATGACAGCACATCTGTTTACAATATTTTATTGAATACTTTAAGCCCACTGTTGAGACTTATTTCTCAAAAAAAAAGATTATTTTCAAAATATTATTGCTCATTGACAATGGACCTGGTCCCCCAAGAGCACTGATGGATGTACAAATAGATGAATATTTTCATGCCTGCTAACATAACATCCATGCTGCTATCATGGATCAAGGAGTAATTTCGATTTTCAAGTCTTACTATTTAAGAATACATTTAGTAAGGCTTTAGCTGCCATAGATGGTGATTCCCCTGATGGATCTGGGCAAACTAAGTTGTAAACCTTCTGGAAAATACTCACCATTCTAGAAGCCAATGAGAACATTTGTGACTCATGGGAAGGGGTCCAGATACCAACATTCACAGGAGTTTGCAAGAAGTTGATTGCAACCCTCATGGATGACTTTAAGAAATTAAAGACTTCAGTGGAGGAAGTAACTGCAGATGTGATGGGAATAGCAAAAGACCTGGGATTAGAAGTGAAACTTGAAGATGTGACTGAACTGTTTCCATCTCATGATAATCTTTTCTGACAATTATTATGGTTCGGTTTTCAAATTTTTTTAACATTTGCCATTTTGATTTTTTTATTGGAGGATAATTGCTTTACAATATTGTGGTGGTCTCTTCCATACATCAACACAAGTCAGTCATATTATATATATATATACCTCCCCTCTCTCTAGAGCCTCCCTCCCCCCATTCGACCCTTCTAGGTCATCACAGAGCACCAGGCTGGGATCCCTGTGTTATACAGCAACTGCCGGCTAGTTATCTAGTTATTTATTTTACACATGATAGTGTATATATGTCAATGCTACTTTCTCAATTTGTCTCACTCTCTCCTTCCCCCACTGTGTCCACCAGTCTGTTCTCTACATCTGGGTCTCCATTTCTCCTCTATAAATAGGTTCATCAGTACTACTTTCCAGATTCCATATATATGCATTAATATATGTTATTTGTTTTTTTCTTTCTGACTTACTTCACTCCGTGTAACAGGCTCCAGGTTCATCCACCTCACTACAACTAACTCAAATTCATTCCTTTCTATGGCTGAGTAATGGTCTGTTGTATATACACACCACAACTTCTTTACAATCTCATACTAAATTTTTGACAGACGAGGAGTTGCTTCTTATGGATGAGCAAAGAATGTGGCTTCTTGAGATAGAATCTACTCCTGATGAAGATATTGTGAAGACAGGTGAAATGACAACAAAGAATTTGGAACATGACATAAACTTGCTTGACAAAGCAATGGCAAGATTTGAGAGAAGTAATGCCAATTTTGAAGGAGGTTCTATTGTGGGTAAAATGCTATCAAAGAGCATTGCCTGCCACAGAGAAATCATTCATGAAAGGAAGAGTCAATCAATGCAGCAAACTTGATTGTCATCTTATTTTAAGAAATTGCTGCAGCCACCCCAGCCTTCAGCACTAATCAATCAGCAGCCATCACTACCACAGCAAGACCCTCCATCAGCAAAAAGACAGCATTTTTTAGCAATGAAGTATTTTTAATTTGAGATATGCGCATTGGTATTTTTTTTAGACATAATGCTATGGCATAGGCTACAGTATAGTATACACATGATTTTTACATGCACCAGGAAATGAAAAACTTGTGACTCAACTTGTTGTAACATTAGCTTTATTGTGGTGGTCTGGAACTAAATCCACCGTATCTCCAAGATACACTTGTACAATGATTTTTGCTCTTTATTTCCTGCTGTAACTCCAGCAAAAAACAAAACAAAACAGTGCCTAAAATTAAATAGAAACATGATAAATACTGTTCGGTAAATGTATGAATTCTAGTCTTAGATCAGAGCCTAAATGTAGTTCTAGAGATTATAAAACGAATATTTGCTATATTTTGCTTCTCACTAGGATGCAGTGGCTCATATTAGACCAGTGTCCCCACCAAGAACAAATAGAAAAGATGGATAAAATACAAAATTCTATTTGATGGTATTGGAGAGCTTCTGAAACAGCTGGGCATCGGGGAGGGGCCTTGAAACATCCTGAACTCCCAGTTAGAACCTTTGAAGGGCTACACCCTAAGAGTAAGGAGCATTAGAGGTAGAACAAAACTTTAAAAATCTAAACTCAGCTTTGTGTCATCTCAGTCTCTAATTGAATTGAGGTAATCTGCCTGCTCGAACTGCCTTCCAGATGATAGAGTTAAACCATTTTGTAGGAAGTTAATTTTGCCCAGCGCCTCCATGATTGTTCTTATACAAATCTGGTATTGAATAAAATATCCTGGCACATGAAAGAAAAGGCCAGGGGACTCCCTGGCAGTCCAGTGGTTAAGACATCACCTTCCAATGCAGAGGGTGTGGGTTCGGTCCCTGGTCAGCTAAGATCCCACATGCCGCACGGTCAAATAATCAAAACATAAAACGAACCTATATTGTAACAAATTCAATAACTACTTTAAAAACAGTCCACATCAAAAAATATTTAAAAAAAAGAAAAGGACAAGACAATAGAAGCAGATCCACAGGTGAGCCAGGTATTAACATTATTAGACATGGGTTTTAAAATAAACTGAGAATAAGTGAGAGCTTCCTTACTATGTAAATGGGTATCCACCTAAAGTTTACAAAAAACCTTATGCTTAATCATAAATTATTAAAACCCTTCCTCCCTCTATGAAATTGAGAATGAGGTAGGATTCCACTAAAATTACTTCTGTTTAGTATTGTGCTGGGATAATAGAGCAGTAAAGGCAAAGAAAAGAGAAGAAATATAAGAATTGGAAGTGAAATAAGAATGTCACTATTTGCAGGTAACATGGTTATCTATGCAGAAAATACAAACACAATACAGATAAACTATTAGGATAAGTGAATTTGGCAAGGTCTTTGGATACATGGCCAATCCATGAAAGTTAATCTTGCCTTTGTATACTAGAACCAAACAATTAGAAAGTGTAGTTTAAAAATATATCATTTATGGACTTCTCTGGTGGTACAGTGGATAAGAATCCACCTACCAATTCAGGGGACATGGGTTTGATCCCCATTCTGGGAAGCTTTCACATGCTGCAGAGCAACTAAGCCCATGTGCCACAACTACTGAGCCAGCTCTCCACAGCCTGCATGCTGCTAACCACGGAGCCCACGGGCCACAGCTACTGAAGCTCATGTGCCTGGAGTCTGTGCTCTGCAACAAGGGAAGCCATTGGAATGAGAAGCCCCCGCACCACAACTAGAGTAGCACCACCTCACCACAGCTAGGGAAAGTCTGAGCTGCGATGAAAATCCAGTGGAGCCAAAAATGAATAAACAATTAAAAAATATACATCAGTTACAATAGGATTTTCCCTGGTGGCTCAGATGGTAAAAAATCTGTCTGCAATGCAGGAGACCCAGATTTGATCCCTGGGTTGGGAAGATCTCCTGTATTCTTGCCTGGAGAATTCCATGAATAGAGGAACCTGGTAGGCTATAGTCCATGGGGTCACAAAGAGTCGGACATGACTGAGCGACTAACACACACACACATACACAATAGCATTTTAGAAATCAGGAAGAAAATATAATGCAAGATGTGCAAAACTTTTTTACATAAAAAATTACAAAGTTATTGAGAGAAAGTGAAATACAAATAAATGGAGGGATAAGAAATATTCATGAACTATAAAGAGGGTAATTTTTCATTGATTGATGTATGTATTCAGTGTCATCCCAGTGAGATCCCAAACAGTATTTTTAAGAAATTGACAAACTGATTGTAAAATTTATACGAAAATGCAAAGGCTCAAAAGAATCCCCTAATGTTGAAGGAAAACAAATTTGAGGACTTATTAAAAGATACGAAGAATTTTTACAAAGTTCTACTAATAAGATAGTAGGCACACTTCCAAATAACATATGGGTCAAAGAAGAAATCTCAAGAGAATTTTAAAATATTTTGAATTAAATGAAAATGAATACATAACTTACCAAAATCTGTGGGATGCAGTAAAAATAGTGCTTAGAGGGCAATTTATAGTATTGAATCCATATGTTAGAAATGAAGAAAAGATCTAAAATCATTCATCTAAGCTTCCATCTTAGGAAATTAGAAAAAAATAAGAAATTAAATCCAAAGCAAGCAGAAGAAAAGAAATAATAAAAGTTTGAGCAGAAATCAATGAAATTGAAAACAGAAAATTGATAGAGAAAAATCAATGAAACCAAGAGCTGTTCTCTGAGAAGATCAATAAAATCAATAAGCCTCTAGCCAGAAAAAAAAGAAACTGAGAAAAAAAATACAGGGCACAAATTGCTAATATCAGAAATGAAAAAGAATATATCATACAGATCTAATGGACATTAAAATGTTAATCAAAGAATACTATGAACAACTCTATACTCACAACTCTGATAACCTAGATGAAATGGACCAGTTCTTTGAAAGACACAATCTGCCAAAACTCACACAAGAAGAAATGCACAATCTGAATAGGCCTATACTATCAAAGAAAATTAATCAATAATTAATAACTTTCCAAGACATACAGCACCAGGTCCAGATGAATTATAGTGAATTGACTGAAACAACTTAGCAGCAGCAGCTACCTAACATTTAGAGGGAAATTATACCAACTCTCTACAATCTCTTTCAGAAGACAGAAGAAAAGGGAATTTATCCTAATGCATTCTATGAGGCCAGCATTGCCCTAATATCAAAACCAAACAATGACGTTATAAGAAAAGACAATATGGTATTGATACAAAGACAGAAAATGAGACCAACAGAACAGAATAGATCCACACATGGGTTACTTGATTTATGACAATGATGTAGCTGCAATGATGTAGGAAACTGTTGCCTTTTCAATACACGGCATTGGGTCACTTGGATATCCATTCACGGAAGCCATTTCCAGATTTAACAACTAAAAGTGAAAGATACACTAATAAGGCTCTTTGAAGAAAACAGGGCAATATCTTTATAACCTTGGAGGAGTAAGTAAAGATGCCTTAAAGATGGCTTCACAGAAAGCAGTAAGCATAGAGGAAAATATTGATAAGTTGGATTGCATTAAAATTAAGAGCTCTGTTCATGAAAAGACACCATTCAGAGAGCATAAAGTCTCACACCAATCAGAATGGGCATCATCAAAAAGTCTACCAGTAATAACTGCTGGAGAGGGTGTGGAGAAAAGGAAACCTTCCTACACTCTTGGTGGGAATGTAAATTAATTGGTGCAGCCACTGTGGAAAACAGGATGGAGGGTTCTTACAAAACTAAAAATAGAGATACCATATGATCCAGCAATTCAACTCCTGGGCATTTATTTGGGAAAGACAAATACACTAATTCGAAAAGATACATGCATCTCAATGTTAAGGAGCACTATTTACAATAAAGGAAGCAAGCTATATGTCCATCAACAGATGAATGGATAAAGAAGATGTTGTACATATATGAATATTATTTAGCCAGAAGAAGAATGAAACAATGCCATTTGCAGCAACATGGATGGACTTAGAGATTATCATACTAAGTAAAGTAAGTCGGACAAAGATAAATATCATACGATATCACTTATACGTGGAATCTAAAAAACTGATACAAATGAACTCATTTACAAAATAGAAATAGACTCACAGACATAAAAAACAAACTTATGGTTACCAAAGAGGAAACAGGTGTAGGCGTGGGGTGAGAGTAAATTAGGTGTTCAGGATTAACATATATACACAACTATACATAAAATAGGTAAACAGCAATATTTACCAAAGCCTAATTCTCAATTATATAGTAAATCTCTGTCTAACTTTATAAGAAACTAGTTATTTTCCAAAGTGGTTGAACATTTTGTACTCCCACCAGTAATAAATGTGTGTCCCAATTGGTTCACCTTCTCATTAACTCTTGGTATTGGCAGTCTTTTCAATTTTAGCCATTGCAATAATCATGAGACAGTATCTTATGGTTTTAATTTGCATTTTCCTGATAATTAATGATATTATACATCTATTTGTGTGCTTATCGGCCTTTTGTATATCTTCTATTGTCCGTTTGAATCTTTTGTCGATTTTTAAATTGGGTTGTTTGTCTTATTATTGAGCTATAAAACTTTATGTATTCTTGGTACAAATCCTATGTGTGCGTGTTTTCTCAATGGTATCTGTATTAGTTTTCTATTGATGCTGTAACTAGTTATCACAAACCTAGTGGCTAATAATAACTCAGATTTATTGTTTTATAGTTTTGGAGATTAATTCCACAGGTCTAAAATTAAGGTGTTGGCAGGGCAGCATTCCTCCTGGAAGTTTGAAAAGAGAACTGATTTGCTAGTTTCTAGGGGCTGCATATACTTTTTGGCTGGTGACCCTGCATCATTGCAACCTCTGGTTCCATCATCACATCTCCTCTCTGTCTCTGACTTTCTTGCCTCCCTCTTAAAAGGGCCTTTGCAATCATATGAGGTGCACTGGATAGCCTGGGAACATATCCATATCTCAGGATTCGTAATGCAATCTCACCTGCAAAGTCTCTGTTACCATGTAAGGTAACATATTCACAGGTTCCAAGATTAGGACACGGACGTTTTGGGGAGGCCAACATTCAATCTACCACTGTGTCTTTCAGTGAAGAAAAGTTTTTGTTTTTTTTTCCATATTAGGGTTCTCCAGAGAAACAGGACCAGTAAGAGAAATAGCTGTATCTTTATGGAAAGAGATTTATTTTAAGGAATTGGCTCTTGGAAACATGGAAGTTTACAAGACCCAAGATCTGCAGAGTGAGTTGGCAAGCTGGAGACCCAGGAAGAGCTGATGTTTCAGTCAAGTCCGAGGGCAAGACAAAGTCAATGTCTCAGCTCAAAGGCAGGAAATAGAAGGAATCCTTTCTCACTCAAGGGAGTATAAGCTTTTTTGTTGTATGCCAGCTTTCAACTGATTGGATGAATCTGCTTTACTCAGTTTGCTGATTTTAATGTTAATCATATCCAAAACATCCTCACAGAAACATGCAGGATACTGGTTGACCAAATATCTGGGAAGCCCAGTCAAGTTGACGCATAAAATTAGCCATCACAAATCTATAGTCCATTTTGAGTCAATTTCTGTATATGGTATAAGGTAATAATAATTGAGGTTTTATGTTTTTTCCAAATGGATATCCAGCCATTCTAGCATGATCTGCTGAAAAGACTATGCTTTCCCCACTGAAAATCTTGGCACTTATGTAGAAAATCACCCCAAAATATCTATTAGGTATACATTTAAACTCTCCATTCTAATTCATTCATTAATATGTCTATCCTTACACCAATACTTTACTGCTGTAATTTTTAAGTCTTGAAATCTAGTAGTATAGCTCTTGCATCTTTGGTTTATTATGAGGACTTTGCATTTCCATATACATTTTGGAATATGCTCATCAATTTCTATTTTTTAAAAAATTGGTAGTTAGATTGGGATTTCATTAAATCTATAGATCAATTTGGGAAAAATTGGCATCTTTAATTTGAGTTCTTTTTTAAAGTAATATTCTGTTAGTAATCTGAAGTTCCTCCCTGTTGATGCTGTTCATAACAAATGATAATAAAAAGAAAAATAGCTCTAATTTACTGAACTCAGCCTTGTACAGGAACTCTCTAAGTATAATTTCACTTAATAATCCCCAAAATTTTATGAGATAGGTATTATTATCCCCATTTTAAAATTTTTTTATAGGGATTTCCTTAGTGGTCCAGTGTCTAAGACTCCATGCTCCCAGAGCAGGGGGCCCGGGTTCAATCCATGGTCAGGGGACTAGATTCCACATGCTGCAACTGAAAAAAACCAAAAAACTCACATGCCACAACAAAGATGGAAGATCCTGCCTGCCGCAAATAAGACCTGGTGCAGCCAAATAAATAAATGAGAATAAACATTTTAAAAAATTTTATAGAGGCTCAAGAGGGAGGAGATGTGTGTATACTTATGGCTGATTCATGTTGATGTATGGCAGAAACCAACACAAAATTGTAAAGCAATTATCTTCCAATTAAAAAATACATTTAAAAAATTTATAGAAGACAGTGATTCTGACAAGTGATTTGCCTGAGGTTACAGTGTTAGCAAATACTGAGTCAGGATTTGAACTGAAGACTTCCTAACTCCAAAAATCCACCCTTTTTCTTAAAAAACCTGATAGCTGTTTTATTTTATATTTCTCACTCCCTGCCTCTTCCTGCCCTGATTTCACTCCCACCCAACTGACTCCCTAGTTAAATGTATTATGCACCTACTATAGGTGCCTGGTGCTGGGTGAGGTCATTTATATACCTCTCTCCATCAGAGAGATACCTATTCTTACAGATCTATGGGCACTTGTTTGTATATATAAATGCCCTTTCCACCGAACTCTTCCGTGACTGGAGTGAGGTTCTGTGCTCCATCACCTGTGCCGTAGAGGCAGGAGGAGAAGTTCCTAGGCCTGCCTGCCTGCCCCCAGCCAGCCGCAGGCCTCTGGCTTTCAGAAGACTTGAACTCAGCTGCTCTGTCTGGTTGCTCATTGTAGAAGGGGTTGTAGATTTCCATCTTCAGGTGAATGATTTGATTCTTTTCTCTGACCCTCAGTAAATAAGCAAAGGTGCACAAACCAGGCAAGATGATTCACAGAAGACCCATCTCCAAATGTGGGAAACCAACGCTGCTATTTATAGGTAACCCACTTGCTCTGCAACCTCACCTCTCTGTGGATAGATTCCTTCTGTGCACACACGACTTGCTCCGAGGAAGCAGGTTTTCCGGACACTTCTTTCGTTCCCAGCCACTCTGATGTATCTTCCTACTCCAGCCATCAGTCTCCCTGTGCCAGGCCCTCAGGTCTGGATCTGCCTTCAAAGGCTCAGCAGTGCCCGAACTCTAGTCACCATCTGCAGCAGTAGCAACTCCTCTGTTCAAAAGTCCGAGCTCTTTCAATGTTAAGAGGGAACTTGGATGCACACAGGGTAAAATGGCATCTTGGGGCGCTGTCATCTTCCTGCCATACTTACTTAGCAGAGAATCCTTAGATGCTCCAGTACTGGTGTCTGGTGCAATATTACAAATCAGGGAAATGTTTGGAGGCAGGCTGGATGTGAGCCAAATAAGAGTGGTCCAGGCATTCACCCCCTCATTAGGCAAACATTCACGGAACACTCACCACGAGGTCCCTGGGACAATATTACGTGCAGGGAACACGCAGGTGGACAGGACAGAGTCTCTGGCTTCAGGACACTTATCAACTTGTTCACAGGCTGTAATTGCTGTTGTTGTTCAGTTGCTAAGTCGGGTCCAACTCTTTGCGACCCCGTGGACTGCAGCACGCTGGGCTACAAAGAGCTACTCGAATAGCAGGAGGAGCTCAAAGAAAGAAACAACAGGGCAGAGCAGAACTCACCAGGCGGGAGGTTTGACCAGAGAGCAGAAGGGTGGTACCCTGTGGTCCCACTCTGCTCACAAGGAAAGGGTGCAGGGTGGAGGATGGACCGGCCCGGAAGAGGACATAGCCACGAGCTACTTTGCACGGCAGCTGATTCACTCTCTGCCCTGTCTGCAATGAGAGAATGTAAGGAAACAATGTAGATGACCTGATGGTGCTGCCAATGGAATGGGTTGGCCAACCCTCCCTGTTCAGTTCTCTAAAGTAGGGCGCTAGATGGTGGCTTCAGGCCTCGGGAAACACGGTGGCTGCCCTCCGGCAGTACATTCAAAGTTCCCACATGTGACATACTGAAAAACATGCCTTGAGAACTTGAGGATAGAATTAGGGAACTTGAGCAAAGGAAGACAATGTATTTGTTGAATGTGCATTATCCATTGAACAGTGATGAAGGGTAGGCAGGACTGGCATCAAGACTGCTTGAGGCTCAAAATTCAGTTTCACTACTTCTTATTTGCTGTGTGACTACGGGCAAGTGACTTCACCTCTTGGAGCCCCAGTTTCCTCATCTATGCTAACTACTGCTGCTAAGTCACCTCAGTCGTGTCTGACTCTGTGCGACCCCATAGATGGCAGCCCAGCAGGCTCTGCCGTCCCTGGGATTCTCCAGGCAAGAACACTGGAGTGGGTTGCCATTTCCTTCTCCAATGCATGAAAGGGGCTAAAATACTTTCTCCCTAGTTATGAGAAGTGACGAGGAAAATGAATGTCAATCTCCCATCCTTTCCCCATCCCTCATTTCATACTTGAATGAATGAAGTGCTACAGGGAGGTAGTAAACGCTCAAAAGGCACCCATTGTCATTATTGTCGTCATTCAAATTCCCACCTAGAGCTTCCCAGTGACTTGCCATTCTACGCATATTTTCAGAGTTAGAAAGCCTCGCACAATGCAAGCCCAAGCGCAGTTCTTGGCCAAGTGCTGTGTGCTAATCAGAGCACTGCCTCTCTTCTGTCATCTCCCCTTTGGGTTTTGGACCCAGGTCTCCTTTCTAATTTCAGCCAATAGTTTCCTACAATGAGCAGAGAGGATCCTGGCCTGTACCTCTCTCTCTCTCTCTGTCTCTCTCTCCCCTCCTCCCTCCTCCTTTATTTTGGCCCAGGAACGTGTCCCCAGCATGTCAACAGCAGTGGGAAGTAACCTAATTAGTAGTTAGTTGATAGACTGCCCACCCTCGTGTCCCACTGGCAATCCAGCAGCCTTTTTCTGCAGACAGGAAAATATTTCCTTGCTAATTAATCTGAGCACAGGGATTTGAGTTTGGACCAAGGCAGGGAAATCCATCTCCAGGAGTCTTGTTCAATCGCATCTGTTTCTCCAGCAATCATTTCCTTCCCACCCCCACCCCCTCCCCGACTCCCCCTGTTCCAGCTCACCCCTCTGGCCTTTCATCTTCTACCTTTATTAAGGCTGGTTACCCTGATGACTTTCCCGCCCTCACCCCCCTCCCCGTGGCCCCTCTCAAGAAGAGGCAGCCTGCTCTCTGAGGACTTGCTTTGGGCTGATTTTGTTCCAGCGCCAGGTGTTGCCCAAGGAAAGGAGAGTTCATGCCGATCGGCTTGGGGTGGCTGAGACCCCGACGGCCCCACTGCGGTGCCCCCTGCCCCCACGATCCACACTGCCAAACAAATACAGACATCTCACTGTCGTTTTTAAATAAGGCTCAGCGTCCGTCCCTGGGCCCTGCCCTGGTCCTCTGCAGAATCGTCGCTTTGCATCCAACGTGGTTCCTGGGAAAGAGAAACAGTACCCATCGTTTTACGTTTGCTTCCTCCCTCGTCTCTTCTGCCTGGTCCTGTTGTGTCTCCAGGACACACACTGGACACAGGAAGGGGGAAAGGGACTGGGTGTGGATGGGAGGCCTTGAAGGGAGGGAGGTTCTCCATGACACAGAGGTGATGAGCTCGTGTCTGTGGGGTAAGCTTGGGCTCCAATGTGAGAGAGGTAAAGGACCATATCCCTGTTGAAGACAAGTCCTGCCAGCCCTTGAGTGCTTGTTAAAGACCACAGGAGGAAAGCAATGGCTTGGAAGCATTCTTGAGGATGCTATCAGAGATTCCTCTCACCAGGGCCCCCTGGTGACACCTGCTTTCTCACAAAGGCGAGCTCTTTCCTTGCCTGCATGCCTGCTAAGTCGCTTTAGTCGGGTTCGACTCTCTGTGACTCTATGGACCGTAGCCCATGAGGCTCCTCTGCACAGGGGATCCTCCAGGCAAGAATACTGGAGTGGGTTGCCATGACTTCCTCCAGGGGATCTTCCCAACCCAGGGATCAAAACCGTTTCTCTTATGTCTCTTGCATTGGCAGGTGGGTTCTTTACCAGTAGCGCCAACTGGGAAGCCCCTTTCCTTGCCTATCAGCTGCCTAAAGAATAAAGCTTCTCTAGACCTAAACAATATATATTTTTCCTCCTTCTCTTGGACAGGGTTAAATTAACCCTAAGGGGCTAAGGGAGAGGAGACATTGTCCAGGTGGTGTTTGCAAGTTACTTCTCACCAGGACACTACCTTTTTTTTTTTTAATTTATTTATTCATTTTAATTGGAGGCTAACTACTTTACAATATTGTGGTGGTTTTTGCCATACACTGACATGAGTCAGCCATGGGTGTACATGTGTCCCCCTGTCCTGAACCCCCCTTCCACCTCCCTCCCCACCTCATCCCTCTGGGTCGTCCCAGTGCACTGGCCCTGAGTGCCCTGTTTCATGCATTGAACTTGGACTGGTCATCTATTTCACATATGGAAATATACATGTTTCAGTGCTATTCTCTCAAATCAGAACATTTCTTTAAGAGCAGTCTGAATCTGTGACAACGTGAAAAGCCATGTGAGCTCGCTTGCCCATCTCAGACAGGACTGAAGAACTGAGTGGCTAAGCTCCAGAGAACTCCTCAGGGTCCAGGGAGCAAAGTGGTCAAGAGTCCAGGCTCTGGAGTCAGGTTGCCCAGGTCCAAATACGGACTCGGCTATTATGAGCTGTGTGGGTTCTTTACTGCTGCGTAACAAATTCTCCCCAAACTTGGCAGCTTAAAACATTTATTATCTTATTGGTTTTGTGGGCCTGGGACCTTCCTGGTTGGGTCCTCTGACTTAGCATCTCTCACAAGGTGACCTTCAGGGTGTGTCTGACTTGGTGCTGCAGACACCTCAGGGCCCCACTGGGGATGACCTGCATCCAAACTTACTCCCAGCATCGTTGGCAGATTTGGGCTCTGCATGAGCTGTTAAACCAGAGGCTGCCCTCAATTCCCTGAAGCTTCTCCAGACAGCAGCTCACAGCCCAGCAGCTGGATTCCCTAGAGCAAGGGACCTGAGCGAAGCTAGAAAGAAGAGACTGAGCAGTTGTCACAGTCTTCTAGGGCCTAATCTCTAAAGTGGCATCCATCACTTTGTCTTACTCTGTTCACTAAAAAAAAGAAGGAACAGGTCTAGCCCACATCCAAGGACAGAGGATGGGTGTGAATGCCTGAGGGCATTCTTAGTGAGGCATCTTAGTGAGGGCATCTTAGAGGCTGCCCACCACACTAGCCATGTGGCTTTGGCAAGTTATCTAGCCTCCCAGGGCCTCAGGTTCCTCATCTGTAAAATGGGTATATTACTAATTAATAGCAAATAGCCTGTGGGGATAAGGTTTCCCTGGTGGCTCAGAAGGTAAAAGAACCTGCCTGCAGGCTGATTCATGCTGAGGTCTGACAGAAAACAACAAAATTCTATAAAGCAATTATCCTTCAATTTAAAAATTAATTAATTAATTAATAAAAAAAAGAAACTGCCTGCAATGCAGGAGTTCCGGGTTCGATCCTTGGGTCAGGAAGATCCCCTGGAGAAAGGAATGGCTACGCATCCCAGTATTCTTGCCTAGAGAATTCCATGGACAGAGGAGCCTGGTGGGCTATACAGTCTGTGAAGTCACAAAGAGTCAGACACGACTGAGCAATTAACACCTCCAGTTTTTCAGCCTATGGGGATATTACATGGATTAAATACTGGTGAAGAACCTAAAACAGTGGCTAGGAAGTGTGTGCTCAGTACACGTGAGCAGTTACAAGGATTAGAAGACAGGAGAACTACCAGAAAGTGGTTCTGAGCTAGCAACATGCACCCATCAAATCAAGCACCTGTCTGCTTTCTGCAGCTGCAGGTACCAGGACATACTAGAGAGGGGGAGGGGAGCAGGAGGCTGCAGGTCAGCAGGATGAGGATGCCAAGGGTGGCAAAAGGAACCTGGCAAGCAGGGCTATTCCTGGAGCCCAGGTCTTTATCTCCTAAAGGGGTCCAGGGCTTATGTTTATCTCCTATGTGGCGTCCACATACATTGGGTCTTTCCTATATACAGGGAACTGTGTCAAGCGCTCTGCATACATTATCTCATTTAATCTTCATAACACACCTGTGAAGCAGATACTTGGTCCTCCCCTGAATTTACAGATCGTGCACACTCTTAGGGGAAGGATTGTAAATTGGAGATTTAGAAGTTGAAAATTAAAGCCCTGAGAGGTTCAGAAACTTGCCTGGGGTCACACAGCTTCAAAGTGGCAGTGCGAGGAGTCGGATCAAGCTGTCTGATTCTGTAGCCACTGGGCAAGCAGGCAGGGGCAGCAGAGAACAAAGAACACAGCAGCAGCATCTCTGCTCTCTCATACACAGAATCCCACTCCCTGGCCTCCCAAGATCTGCACAAGCTGTGATGCCGCCCCCCTCCCCCACCCCTGCAAGCCAAATGTGGTCCTTAATAGGGTCTAGCTCTGGACCACCCAACTCAGCCTCTTTAAGGAGTCCCTCCACCAGAATCTCAGCATCGTTCTCAGAGCCCTAGTCTGCTTCTTGGGCTCCCTCACAGTTGGCACAACCTGACTCCATGCGCCTCCCAAAGTCACCTTTCTTCTCCACCCTCACGTTAACCTCTTTCTTCAGACTGGGTTCATCTGTCTTGAGCTCACAAGCCGCCCTTGCTGACGCCTGATTCTTCCAACATCACTGACAGGCTCCCTCCCACCTACCACCGCACCCAGACCCCTCATCACACAGCCCCCGAGCCACACCAGAGAGAGGCCCACCGCCCTGACAAGAGGCCCTCCTGGAAGAGAGGAGAATTTTCGCTGCTCATCGCCAAGACGCAAGAGAAGGCCAAGGCCCCAAGGAGGGACAGAGAATGATGGAGCCCGGGATGTAGACGCCAGGGGAGAGAGTGTGCTTCAGGGGGGCTATAAATTCCCTTCTAATTCCAAATAATTCCGATTACATGGATGAGTAGTTTTCAATCAGGAAGATAATCTCAGAGATAGACGGCAGGATAATTGTTCGTAGCGCGACGTAAATATTGTGTCCTTTCTATTAATCTCCGCGAATCAGCTGTCAGAGGTGTCACTCATTCATCACAACAAATTAAAAATAAAATTTTAAGAGAGAAAATCATGCCTGGGGGTGGGGTGGAAGAGGCTGGGGTTGCCGTGAGAACTGTGAATAAGAGGGGGAGGTGTAGCCAGCAAGCTGTTGCTGGAAATAAATTTGGCTTCCCTGTTTAATATATTTATTTATGAAAGCAAATGGTAACGAGGGCTGTAGATCTCTATTAACCTCCCCGTAGGGTGTGCACACATGTGAGCCTGTGCATATGTGCACACACATGGGGGGCCACCCTGCTAACATTGCCCGGAGGTGAGCCAGGTCCTTCCTCAGACCCACCTGGACAGAGTATATATTTATATATCCCAGAGGTAGGTTGTCTCTGCATCCTGCACACCCCAGCCTCACTCAGCTAACAAGGGGTGGTGGGGTAGAGGGTGGATCTGGGCAGTGAGACCCCCTTTCACAGCAAATATCAGCCATTGAGAGAAATAGTAACTAGACCTAAACTGTCACTCCTGAAATGGGCTGGCAATTTTCTGTAACACCCTGGTCTTGCAGGGTAACTCAGGCACCTAGGAGCCTAAATTCAGAGTAAAGACTCTCCTGAGAGATACCTGAGAAGCGAGACTGTGCGCCCATTCCTTTGTCTCTCTCCTATTTAAACTCCTCAAGGTGTAGGGTCCCTCTAGGAGAAGGCACACATTTCCCTAAACCATGCACCACCACACTCCCCTCCCCTCCCCCCTGCCTAACCATCCATGGTGGCAGGTATACTAAGACATCACTAGAATTTAGCCCTCTCAATGAGGTCTATTCTCCAGCATCACAGTGGAATAATCAGCTGTAATCTTTGTATATGTTCATTTCTATCGACCATACACCTGCATATACTTTCAAAATAAGTTTGAGGATATCTACCAAAATGCACACAGTGCCAGTGTGTAGGTACAAGAGGAGCAAGTCCCGGACGCCTACACTGATTCTACTGTCTGGTACACAAAGTGCTTTCAGTCCACCTATGTTTGCTGAAAGAATGACTGAGTGGATCAGTGGATGGAAACCAGGGTGGTATTTAAATAAGGTGGCATCGTAATGTGCTCAGTTGCTCAGTTGTGTCTGACCCTTTGCAGCCCCAAGGACCGCAGCCTGCCAGGCTCCTCTGTCCATGGGGTTTTCCAGGCAAGAATTCTGGAGGGGGTTACCATTTCCAAGGGTCTTCCTGACCCAGGGATTGAACCCCCAACTCTGTGTCTCCTGCATTGGCAGGTTGATTCTTGACCACTAGCACCACCTGGGAAGCGTGAAATCAGGAAGGAATTTAGTGTCCAGAAATATATACCAGAGTGCTCCACACAACTTCTTGAGCTAGGCAGAAAATTTGGAGTTACATTTTCCAGAGAGAAAGCAAAGAGGACGTTCCCTTCATTACAAGATTCACAATGTTCGTAAGACGGTGTTCTGGGCTGTTCAGCAGAAGCACAGCTAAGGTCCGAGAGAGGGCACCTTACCATAAAGGAAACAGCGAGCTCCTGGAGGTCTCTTGGTCTCATGGGTTTGCTCAGAGAGGACTCTGCCGCTCTCCAGCTTGGTTTATGTAACAAACCTGACTGCTGGAGCTCTGGGAGCCTGTTGGGGAAGGCCTAGAGGGGGTTAATCCTCAGTGTCCCGACCTGCACTTAGTACCTCTGTTGTCCACGGGGTACCCCTGCCCTATGGGGTGTCTGGAGGCAGAAGTCCAGAGCCTTTCCGGCTCAGTTTCTCTAGAAGATAAACCTCTCTTCTTTTGCTGGGGTGGGGTAGAGAAATTGGTTGTCCAAGTGTCGGGGAGGGTACTTTTCCAAATTTAACCCAGTCCTTCTGTTTTTAGCACCATCTGTCTGCTCACTTTCCAGATACTATCTTGTGCCTCTGACACCTAAGCCTTTCTGGAATTGGGCTTACCCTGCCTCTGGGCTCCTCTCTCAAACTCCTACCTCTACCCCCACTCCTGACTTAGGCTTCAGCTTTCCCAGAAGTAGCCAGTAACCACTTGTTTGTCCATTTCCAGCTTCCAACATCTAATTGCTATTGTCTGCTTCTCATTCTCTTTGTCCTTAAGGGTTCATAGCTTTTGAAAATCCATTTACCATACTTTGAGCTGGGTTTGGGGAAGGACTAGCAATAAATGCATGTGTTTCTATCTGTTATACTTAATCCTATGTCTCAACAGCTTTTTCATAACAAATAGGCTTGTGTTTTTCTGACACCTAATGTGACAGCTGAAGCTGAAACTCCAATACTTTGGTCACCTGATGCGAAGAACTGACTCATTGGAAAAGACCCTGATGCTGGGAAAGATTGAAGTCAGGGGAAGGGGAGGACAGAAGATAAGATGGCTGGATGGCATCACTGACTTGATGAACTTGAGTTTGAGCAAGCTCTGGGAGTTGGTGAGGGACAGGGGAGCCTGGCATGCTGCAGTCCATGGGGTTGAAAAGAGTCGGACACAACTGAGCGACTAAGCTGCAACTGAATGTGACAAAGACAATGCTCTAGGCTCACCAACCTGTTTTCTCCTCCAGGGCACTCAGGGAGATGACATTTCCCAGGCTCCCTTTTCGTTTGGGATCATGCAGCTGAATTTTCAGGGGAAAAAAAAAATGTGTCAATGAATTCTACTCACTGTTTTCATTCCTTTCAGCCTCTTCATCCTTAAGAATGAGAGAAAAGAAATCAGAGACAGCTGAGGCGCCAGGTAGAAGCAGTTTAGACTCCTGAGTCTCTCTGGGAGAAGGATCACCTGACTCACGTCCAACTGCAAGGTGAACACAAAGTCAACCTTTATTGTGCTAAACCCCTGAGGACTCAGGGTTTATTTGTTGTTGCATCATGGCCTGGAATATCCTGACTAATACAACAGCTTTTTATAGCACACTTCAGCAAAAGCCAAGGGTATGTTCCCAAGAGATGGTTGTTCAGGGGAGCCAAAACCATACAACTGAAGTAGCTGTATGGTTCTTGGGTAGTTCTGGCTAGGCCCAGGGTTGCAGTCTGGAATATCTGGGGAAGCAATCACACTGTAAGTGCTCCAGACAGTCTCCATTTGAATTACATTTTGAAATAAAAAAATTTTTATCAGAGTTGGCCAGTTTAATCTTTGGGGTTATATTCCTTATCAAGAATATATTATGCAGATACTGTGTCTCCAGTTAAGTGCTGAAACATACACTTTGAAAATGAACCAGGTGAGAAGTAGGATTAACATTCTCTTAGAAAGATAAAGTTGCTAACTGGTACGGAGGCTTGAATAAGAGGACAGCTTTGTGGAAAACAGAAGACTAAGGAGATCTATCAAACGGGGCCAAGGAGTTCCCCAAATAAGAGTTTTATAATTTCTCCAAGACCTGCACAAGGAAGGTAGAGAGGGCCCAAGGTGGATGATCAGAGTGGACATTTATGTTTTCTTTGCCTGTTGGCTCTTCTTTCCGCTGGTAAGAATTTCTTCATTTTCCTTTCAGGGACCTCCCCTCCTTCCCTTTCCATCAGTGTGTGTTAGGTGGGGCTGACTTCACCTACCCACAGACATGTGACCCCAGTCTGACCAATTAGCACATGGTGTTCTCCAGGCCACAGCGACTGGTTCAGGATGCCCGTGAAGTCTAGGTACACCAAAGGACAGTGAACCTGGGGGTTCTGCTGAAACTATTGGGGAAGAATTATAGTTCCCCTGGGGTTGTTAAGCTGAATGATTATGAGCCTGGGGTTGCTGAAAACCCTGTTGTCACCATGAGAGGGGCAAGCTTCCTGTGAATAAAATTAACACAAGAGGAAAGCCAAGCTAAGAGGTATAGGGCCCAGGATCAACTTCGTTTGAGACCCCAGATCCAGACAAACTTAAATCCCATTCTATCTCTGGATCTGGGAGCTGTATTTCCTTTTTTTTTTTTTTTGCTAGTCTGCATTGTGTTTCTGCTCTCACAATGAAGAGGGTGTTGGCTCACAGAAAGATCTTTCGGGCCTACCTGTGGCTCATAGTAAACTTCAAAGACATTCCTGGATTCATAAATAAGAATGAAGAGCTGGAACAAAAAGGGCCACTAGTCACCACCTGGACCCCAAGGGTTTCCTCTGCTTTCCCTTCAGCATAATTCACCCCCCTTGCTGTCTATATTGGTATAAGACCTGCATCTCCATTATGCTTTTGGCTGGTGTCAGTTGGTTTTTTTTAAACCAGCCTCCTTGGTATTCAGAGAAACATTTAGGAACATATATGGGGACAAACCATTAAAAAAAAAATCTACCTAGTACAGGGAGAGAAGGTAACATCTCAAGTCCTCAAAGTCTGTAATTTCACTGCTACCCATGATTCTTGGTATCTGTCTCTATATTTTTATAAATCAAATCATTTTAAAAAAAATGAAGTAGTAGCAAGAGCTGCTATCATTTTTTTCAGCCATGTTGGGTCTTCATTGTGGCACACACAGGCTTTCTCTAGTTGTGAAGCCTGGGCTTTCTCTAGCTGAGAACTACCCCACTGTAGTTGTGGGAATCTTAGTTCCATGACCAGGGATCAAACCCCACGTCCCCTGCATTGGAAGGTGGATTCTTAACCACTGGGCCACCAGGGAAGTCCCTGAATGCTCGTTATAAATCAGGCCCCTTGACTTTGACAATGAGACTATGAGGTTGGTATCATTATCCCCATTTTACAGAAGAGGATACTCAGTCATAAAGTAACTTGTCAAGATCTGTCAGCTAGTGAGTGGCATAATTAGGATTTCTGAAACTGCTTTACTGAGGTATAATTTACATGCCATAAACTTACCCAGTTTGAGTGCACAATCTAATGATTTCTAGTAAGTTTATGAAGCTGTGCAGCCCTCACTGATTAATTTTAGAACATTTTCCACCTCCTTAAGAAGATCATCTTTGTTCACCCTTGCAGTCACTCCCTGTCCACCCCCTACCCCTTGTCTTTGGCCCCAGGCAACCTCTCATCTACTTTCTGTATCCAGACATTTGCCTTTTCCGGACCTTTGAGATAAATGAAATCATGCAACATGGGAGCTTTTGCATCTGGCTTCTTTCACTTAGCTAATGCTTTCAGGTTCATCCATGTTGTAGCATGTGCGAGCACTCTATTCCTGCGTGTTGTTAAATTGTAGTCTACTGTATTGATACATCAGATTTTATCTGTCCATTCACCAGTTGAGAGGCATTTGAATTGTTTCCACTTTTTTTGCTGTTATGCATAATGCTACTATGGACGTTTGCACACGTGTCTTCGTGTGGACAGGTATTTTCATTTCTCTTCGGAAGACATCTAGGAGTGGAATCACTGGATCATATTTGGATTTCAGTTCCAGGTGTGTTGGACCCCAAAGCTTTAACTCACTACTCTGTGCTCACTCTGTTTCTCCTCCCTTAAAATCAGTCTCTGGCAGTTCACACCCTTAACCAGAACATCCCCTTCCTCTCATCACCCTACTCCTACAGTGGGAGCTATGGTTTCTGCTGGGCGAGACATTGAGAAGACATACTCTGATGGTAGGTCTAGGGAAGAAAATGACCCTCTTCAAAAGCACAGGCAGAAAGGACTTTCCTGTGGCTGAGGTCCAATAGTTGAGAATCCACCCACCAATGCAAGGGATGCAGGTTCGATCCCTGGTCCAGGAGGATTCCACATGCCAAGGGGAAGCTGGGCTCATGTTCCACAATGACTGAACCCACACGCCACAACTACTGAAGCCTGCACACTCTGGAGTTTGTGCTCTGCAACAAGAGAAGTCATTGCAATGAGAAGCCCTCACAATGCAACCAGAGAGTAACCCCTGCTCGCTGCAATTAGAGAAAGCCCGTGAGCAGCAATGAAGACCTGGGGCAGCCCCCCAAGGATACGGCATGGGCAGAGAGAAGAGCCACAGGTGAGGGACCTGTGACACCCCCCCTTCATCCTCAAGGGGGGGCGGCAACACGCCCCTGGGCTGTTTCAGCACAGCTGCCCGTGTCCTCCGGCCACACCTGACCCCCATCCCTGGTCAACCGGCAGCCTGATGCCTGGCTCCTCTCTCCACCTCCCTCTGTCCATGCTTTCCAAGCTGAAGTGACACTGGGAGGCTGTGTGTGCGTGCTGGGGGTGGGGGTGGAGGGAGGAATGGAGGGCTGACAGATACCGGCTGTCAAGCGCTGTCAAAACAATGCTGACAATAAGCTGTGCTCCCCAGGTCAGGTTCAGGACTAACACTGCTGCTTTCTGCACATGGGGACCAGCTCTCAATGGAGTCTTTGATGAGCAGTCCAGCATTTGTCATCGTGGTATCTGGCCTGCAGGGAGGATTCAGGGGCTCCTGCCGTAGGCACTGGGGGACGGGTGGTGAGAGAGAATAGCACGGATGTCTGCGGGTTGGGGAGCTATAGCAGAGAGCAATTTGTCTTCCCTACCAGACTGTATGTTTCTTGAGGGCAAGGAATGCTTGCCAAACCCGTGGGGACAGCATGGTACCTGCCATACGGCAGTGCTCAGTGAATATTTGTGGGATGAAGGAACGGGTGAGGGAATGAATGACTGTGTGGATGCCTTCAGTGAGGCAAGCAAGTTTAAGGAAGTCCAACATCAGAGGTGGTTACTAGCCCAATGATCATGGCCACACTCCAGTTAGCTGGGGATGTCCTAGCCTCAGGATGGGGCGTCTCTTCCCAACACACAAAACATGGGAAACCAGGGTTGGAGGGAGAAGCCACTTCTGCTCACAGATGCCCAGGGGGCAAGAAAGGAGTGCAATCAGCTCCACCACCAGAATCCAGGCCTCTCTGCGACTCTGCCGAGGCTGTTTGCTTAGAGAAAAGGGCCTTGGTGGCTTAAGTACTGATCAGTTCTCACCCGTCCTCCCTCTTTCCACTTCTCCTCTCCTGGACCATCCTCATAGGGTGCAGCCATCAGTGTGGTTGGGAGGAGGCTCCGTGCCCTCCCCTGCAATCAGGAAAGATCTGCCCCGAGAACCTGAGCCCTGAGGGCAGCTGGGACACATTAATGACACGGTTGCTCTGGCACTCAGTCATGTCCAACTCTTTGCAGCCCCATGGACTGTAGCCTGCCAGGCTCCTCTTGTCCATGGAATTCTCCAGACAAAAATAATGGAGTGAGGTGCCATTCCCTTCTCCAGGGGATCCTCATGACCCAGGGATCAAACCCGGGTTTCTTATGGCTCCTGAACTGGCAGGCAGATTCTTACCACTAGGGCCACCTGGAAAGACCCAAGACATAAAGAGTCATCATTAGAACCTTCCCTCCCTAGCCCCATAAGACTGACCTTCTTTCTTTAGGAATTGGGATCCCAGTGCTCACCCTACACTTATCCCCAACCCTACCACATCGTCACTGCACCACACAACATATAATGCATTCTTCTTGGCATCCGTACCCCTGCCAAAACTTAGTCTTCAGTCCTTCTGTAACCCAACCCAATGGTTCATATCAGGTGCCAATACAGTCTGAAACAGAGATGCCTGTGACTCCCTGATGCTAAATCTATAAAATTTATATGCAGAGTACATCATGAGAAATGCTGGACTGGATAAAGCACAAGCTGGAATCAAGATTGCCAGGAGAAATATCAATAACCTCAGATATGTAGATGACACCACCCTTATGGCGGAAAGTGAAGAGGAACTAAAGAGCTCTCTTGATGAAAGTGAAAGAGGAGAGTGAAAAAACTGGCTTAAAACTCAACATTCAAAAACTAAGATCATGGCATCTGGTCTCATCACTTCATGGCAAATAGATGGGAAAACAATGGAAACAGTGAGAGACTTTATTTTCTTGGGCCCCAAAATCACTGCAGATGATGACTGTAGCCATGAAATTAAAAGACACTTGCTTCCTGAAAGAAAAGCTATGACAAACATATATAGCATATTGAAAAGCCAAAGACATTACCGACAAAGGTCCAAATAGTCAAAGCTATGGTTTTTCCAGTAGTCATGTATGGATATGAGAATTGGACCATAAAGAAAGCTGAGCACCGAAGAATTGATGCTTTTGAAATGTGGTGTTGGAGAAGACTCTTGAGAGTCCCTTGGACAGCAAGGAGATCAGTCCTGGGTGTTCATTGGAAGGACTGATGCTGAAGCTGAAACTCCAATACTTTGGCCACCTGATGTGAAGAACTGACTCATTGGAAAACACCCTAATGCTGGAAAGATTGAAGGCAAGAGAAGGGGACGACAGAAGATGAGATGGTTAGATGGCATCACAAACTCAATGGATATGAGTTTGAGCAAGCTCTGGGAGTTGGTGATGGACAGAGGAGCCTGGCTTGCTGCAGTCTATGGGGTCTCAAAGAGTTGGACACAACTGAGAAACTGAACTGAACTGAACTGAAAGCTATAAATCAAAACTTTGACTCTCCCCAACAGCATCCTCCAATCAGCCTTGACCACCACCATGATCATTACTATTTTTATAGTTTTCTCAGGCACATTTCACTCTGTTATGATAACAGTTGTTAATGTGATGAATAAATCTTCTGGAAGTCAGCAAGCAGCCCTCCAAGAACTCAAATGGCATCTCTTCAGGTGATTCTGCATTTTTAAAATAATAACGAATGAGTGTTTTTCCAAATATCAAAATGGAAAATACTGAGACATTGTCCCCTGTTCTGTCTGAGGGCTTTTGTCTCTCTATCAGTTTAAGAGAAGACTTGGCTTAACAGACTCCCGCATTTTTTAGGCTTCATTTACCAAGTGATGAGGATTCCTGGCAATAAATTTGAACATCTTCCATTGCTCAAAACAGACCTAAATAGGGAATTTGTCATTTTATTGGCTGTCTAGCATATATTCCCCTTTCCTGTTGTCATCCCAATATGGAAAATTCACATGGGATGCCTTCTTGGGGAAGAGAACTCCTGCCCATCTAAATGGGGAATCACCCATGGGGTGGCATCCTGGGGGTAGAGAGGGGCCTGAGCCTCATTGTTTGTTGTTGTTCAGTCACTAAGTTGTGTCCTACTCTTTGAGACCCCATGGACTACAACATGCCAGGTTTCCCTGACTTTCACTATCTCCAGGAGTTTACACAAACTCATGTCCATCATTAAGGAAGCTCAATCTTGACTCTTTTGACCCATCCTCAAAGATGGGCAAAGATGGGTGAGTTCAAATTGTCCAATGGGACCCTCTCTCCCTGGAGCAAGTGATTCAAGTATGTGGGGCAGCTGGAGGCTGTGTTTATCTCAGCAGTCACTTCGGGGCACAGACCTGCCAGTTCCTGCTCAGGTGGCCTTGGCCGGAGTTCCTGCTGCAAAGTCCCTGGCTCTCCTGGCTCCTAACAAATTTGTGAGCCCTTGATATCCCTTTAGAAAATTCCCTTTTACCCATTAGAGGGCCACAGCCAATTTCTGTTGCTTGCAACCAAGAATCTTCCCTGACACAGTTTGCATAAGAGTGACCATTCATTCAGCACCTTCTGAATATGGAACACTGTACACTTTGTAGTTTGACTACAGCTACCTTTGTATGAATTACAAGATACCCCCTCTGTGGGGGGGACTTGAAAACTTCTCCCTCTGGCAGACAAATTACCAAAGATGCCCCTTCCTCTATGGTGACACAGCCCTCCATGGGGCACAGTGTGGGCTGGTCCCTTTGGGTTTGAGCAACCTGCATGGTCATACTTGGCTGCCTTGCTGTAATTCCTGTAACTACCCCTCAATGTTTTCAACAGTTTCCAGGAAACCGAGGCTCAGAGATGTTAAGCAATTGCTCGTTTCACTCAGCTAGTAAGTGGCAGAGCCAGAGACGGACCAAATCTGCTTGACTCCAAAGCTTGCCAATTATACAACAGCTCCTGCCTGCTGTATGAGGAGCAGATACATGGAGATGGACCTAACCTAACCATCCAGTTAGAGACCTGGACAGAAGGGGACTTCCCTGGCGGTCCAGTGGTTAAAAGTCTGTGCTTCCAATGCAGAGAGTATAGGTTCCATCCTTTGTCCGGGAATTATGATCCCATGTGCTGCAGTGCAGCCAGAAAGGAAAAAAAAAAAAAGAGTGGATAGGAAATGAAGCCAAGGAAAGACGATTTTAGGGTGAGAGCCAGCCCTTCCAGTCAGAGGCACCCTACTGAGCAACGTCCACAAGCATTTGTTCAGGGCTGTCTGATCAGCACCACCAGAGTGGGGGCAGGACCTGAATACACTACACCCACTGAAGTTTATCAGAAAAGACAGCAAAGCCATGAGCGGGTGAGAGTCCAACTCCCCACCGCTTCTCCTTCCACTAGAAGCCAGAGTAAAAGTACTTTAATTTCCCTATGACCCAGCACTTCCACTCCTAGATAATTACCCCCCAAAAAACACAGATCTATAAAAAGGTTTTGACACATATTCATAGCAGTTTGCTCATAACAGTCCCAAACTGGAAACAACCCAAGGTCCACCAACTAAAACTGAATAAATATATTATATGCATTCATACAGTGGAATTCCGGTCAGTGAATGATGCAGCCAAATGCAAAAGACTACATAGAGCATGATTTCATGTACCTGAAATCCAACCTGTGGTGACTAACCTATGGTAACAATACTAACCTATGATGACTGAAGTCAGAACATCGGTTTGCTACGGTGGGGTGGGGGCAGGGGGATAAGAGAACTTCCTGGAATAACAGAACTGTTCTCTATCATATCAGTTTCATAGGTGTTGTTGTTCAGTTGCTAAGTCATGTCCGACTCTTTGTGACCCCGTGAACTGCAGCACGCCAGGCTTCTCTGTCCTTCACTATCTCCCTGAGCTTGCTCAAACTCATGTCCATTGAGTCGGTGATGCCATCCAAACATCTCATCCTCTGTTGCCCCCTTCTCCTCTTGCCCTCAATCTTTCTCAGCATCAAGGTCTTTTCCAAAGAGTCAGCTCTTTGCATGAGGTGGCCAAAGAATTGGAGCTTCAGCTTCCGCAGCAGTCCTTCCAAT
Source organism: Okapia johnstoni (assembly GCA_024291935.2). Lineage (NCBI taxonomy): Eukaryota > Metazoa > Chordata > Mammalia > Artiodactyla > Giraffidae > Okapia > Okapia johnstoni. Next base: position 14,100,302 of record CM044307.1, read on the forward strand.
GAATATTCAGGGTTGATTTCCTTTAGGATGGATTGCTTTGATCTTGCCATTCAAGGGACTCTCAAGAGTCTTCTCCAGCACCACAGTTGGAAAGCGTCAATTCTTCGGTGCTCAGCCTTGTTTATGGTCCAACTCTCACATCCATACATGACTACTGTGAACACATGGTCATAATCCATGGAGCTGAGCTTAAGAGCTACTCACTTTATTATATGTAAATTATACTTGAATTGTTTTTTCAAATGTCAGTTAAAAAGAAAAAAAGAATAAAAGCCAGAGCTGCTCTTCTCTGGGACTCAGAAGGCCATGTCACCCCCCACCCCCAAAGGTGTGGCCATCCTACTGACACTTGGCATTTCCTGACCTGCTCTCTGCCCCCCAGGTGAGTCCACTGACCCTCAGCCTCCAGCCTTATCGCTCCTTCCCCCAGCTGGTGATGGAATTATCTCCACAGGATTCTAGCTGGGAAGAAAGACGCTATAAAGAAACCTCTCAACATCCAAAGGAACTCCTCAGCTTTGGTTACAACTGCCCTCTGTAAGTTCCCCATCCATGTAAGCTACCTCGTAGACAGACAGCCTGAGGCTCTGAGAGGGGGAAGTGATAGCTCGGGTCTTGTGGTCCAAAGCGTTCCTTGGGGAAAGAGAAAGACCCATTGTCTCAACGCAAACTGAAGAAGGCAGATGAAATTCCAACCGCCTGCCCAGAGGCCCTCGATGAAGTGTTGGAAATGTAAGTGGGGGAGAAAGTGCCTCTTTTCTGAGAGGCTTTGTGGTATGAGAGAAAGAGCGTGCACTCTGAGACAGGGACAGGGGTTCAAACCCCAGCTGTGCCACTTATCAGGAGTGTCAGTGGGAGCAGGTGACAGCCTCTGAGCTGGGAATGATGCACACTTGGAATCCTGCCCAGAAAGCTCCATCCCCTCACCTGAGCTAAGCATGTAGTATGTGAGGATCGTTGCAACCTTCCTGCAGACATGCAGTAACACACGTGTGCAGAGGTAACCTGTGTACATGAACAGGCAAAGTCCTCACCCTTCTTTGCATCTCAGGCTGAAGGTCAGTTCCTCAGAGATGGCTTCTCGGGCCTCTTGCAAACCAAATTAACACCCCCCTTCCCAAATTCCCTCTCAAGCACTTATTCCAAATTATTGTTACATATTCATCTGGGCTCATTTCTCTCGTATCTCCCTTGTCCCCAGGCTACTATGAAGGCAGAGACTGCATCTACTCTCTTTATCCACCATTCCAGTAAACACTTAACACAGAGATGGGCACACAGTGAGTGTTCAGTATATATTGTGAGTGAACAAACTCAGGTCCACGGTAAAAGGTGGTTTGAAATGTATTCTCTCCAGAATCTGGAATGTGACAAAACATGATATGTAGTTACATATTACAAAAGCTATGAGACGTTTCTGCACGAATATATGTGTTCATAGAGATTGTCACTAAAGTGAAACCCACAAAACTCTATTCCTGGTTGGGATCCAGCCATAAACTGGCATCTGGCAAAAGCACCATTTTTCATTCTAACAACCTGCATCTGTAACTGGCACGTGCTCACAACAGAGCATATGCCTTTTCACTTTGAAAAGCTCAATAAATCATTTGTGATATTTTTAATGGAGATGAAATTAAATTAAAATTATCAGCTTTTATTTTTTATGCAGTTTGTATTTTCAACATTTATTTTAGAGTAGTTCAAGATCTGTAAAACCTAGGGCTTTGGTCTGTGGTTTCAGGGTTAATTTCCATATTAATTTAAGCTGCAAATATGATTTGGAAGTAAATCTACTGCCAAATACATATATACATACATGTGCATTCTGAAATCAAAGGTGCTTTTGGGATTATCAGTGGATATAGACTTCCAAGGCAAAGGAGCCTTGGAACTTAATTAATATTGTGGGGGGGGGGCGTGTATAAAGTTGCTCCTTTTTTACCAGTTAAATTTTTAAGGAGGTCAGCTTCTGAAGTTTCATGCCACCCTATTAATCAACAACTTTCCTTTCTTCAGATCATTCCCTATGACTCACTTCTTCTGAGAAGCCTATTCTAAGTCCTCTTCAAGGAAAGTGAACTCAGATGTAACCCTGACCACCTGCCAGTGAGCTCTCCCCCAAAGGAGGCAGTAACTCTGAGTTGAGTTTGCAGAAACGCTCTGAACAAGGATCCCGTTCACCCTTGCTCACCAGGGTCTTTGCTCTGGGCTGGGCAGCCCCCACCCAGCCAGGCTTCTCTGGCTGAGTCAGTTATACCTGGCATGTTTATTTCTGAGCACATACAGTGAGTGGAACACTGTGCCGAGAAGTTTTAGTAGCTTAGCTCTGTAAGGTAACCCTCTTTCTCTCCTCATCTTACACATAAAGAAATAGAAGCCCAGAGAGGTTAAATAACTTGCCCAAGGCCACACAGCAACTAAGTGACAGAGCCAGGGAGACCACCTGCAGGCTTTTTTAAGCACTCCGTTCTACTGTAGTGAGCTGAGCAATCTCTAATTTAACATTCCAGTGTTCGGAAGTCTGGAAGAGCATCTATGAAGAAGAAGAACAAAGGGAGGGATCTGAAGGAGCCAGTAGACCCACCCTCATTAAAAGAGCAAAACTCAAGTCTTAGAGGGAAGAAATAGGAGGTAGGTCCCCCAGGAGAGCCCCGTGTACCTGGCAAAGCCATGGGAAGTGAACTATACCGGATCCACTCACTGACCTGCTCCTGTGGGTCCCTCCCAATTCTCTCCTCCCTACCCCTCTCACTGTCTCTCCCCAGAATTCCTCAGCTCACACACCCTCTGTTCCCAGTCCGGAGCCATACCTGCCCCCACACCAGCCCCAGGCTGAACATATCTGGCAGCACATCGTGCAACCAACTACCATCCCCCTGGCCTTTGTCATCTCTTGAGCACCTATGACATCTTGCTTCCCTGATAGCTCAGCTGATAATCCGCCTGCAATGTGGGTTCAATCCCTGGGTTGGGAAGATACCCTGGAGAAGGGAACGGCTACCCACTCCAGTATTCTGGCCTGGAGAATTCCATGGATTGTATAGTCCATGGGGTTGCAAAGAGTCAGACACGGAGTGACTTTAAAAAAAAAAAAAAGACTTCTTGCAGCTGGACCAATTGTGGAAGAAGGGGAAAGCTAAGTCCCAGCCTGGAATTTGAGGGAGATGGTATATCAGAGAGTTTGGAGTCAGATAGATCGGTACTTATATCTAGCTCTCAACCTACCAGCTACTTGACTTAGCTTCCCTGAGCCTCCATTTCTCTATTGTGAACAGGAGAATAAACAAAACCTACCTCTTGGGGTTAATGTGTGGATCAAAACAAGATGGATAGGAAGCTGGCTGAAATGGGTATTTCTTATTTTCTTACTCTGCCTCCTGTTGCCCTTCCTCTATAACAAAGTTTTGGCTTTTCTACAGAGAACCACTGTCCCCTTCAATCTCTGTCATTTCATCAGGTTAACTTCCACCTTTTGTGTGTGTGTGAGTGGGCTTTGCCGACAAAGGTCCATCTAGTCAAAGCTATGGTTTTTCCAGTAGTCATGTACGGATGTGAGAGTTGGACTATAAAGAAAGCTGAGTGCCGAAGAATTGATGCTTTTGAACTGCGGTGTTGGAGAAGACTCTTGAGAGTCCCTTGGACAACGAGGAGATCCATCCAGTCCATCCTAAAGGAGATCAGTCCTGGGTGTTCATTGGAAGGACTGATGCTGAAGCTGAAACTCTAATACTTTGGCCACCTGATGTGAAGAACTGACTCATTGGAAAAGACCCTGGTGCTGGGAAGGATTGGGGGCAGGAAGAGAAGGGGATGACAGAGGATGAGATGGTTGGATGGCATCACTGACTCAATGGATAAGAGTTTTAGTAAACTCTGGGAGTTGGTGATGGACAGGGAAGCCTGGCGTGCTGCAGTCCATGGGGTCACAAAGAGTCAGACACGACTGAGCGACTGATCTGAACTGAACTGAGTGGAGCAGGGGGTGGTGTGGGGGATGCCAAGGTCAGGCTAATTAGAATCTTAGTGATTGGTGAAGAGAGGGGTATGTAGTCAGTGCCAATGAGAACTGGTCCTGGGATTTCTCCTGGTACCTCTGAGATAGAAGATTTCTTGTTCCTAGAGTTGTTGAGCGGGCAGAAGACAAGCCAAGAGCTATGACAGCTATCTTGCCACCAAGGAAAGGAATGATGTCAGCACAGAAGACATGGAGATGAGGAAGGGAAGGCACAAGGTTCTAGACAACATGGGGTACCTAGACCTAGTTCTAACAATTTGATCAACCACAACTTTTCAGATACTAGGGGTGATCACTTCTCTCTTTGGCTTTATCCACTGTGAGTTGGCCACTGTGCTGTGCTTAGTCACTCAGTCTTGTCTGACTCTTTGTAACCCTGTGGACTATAGCCCACCAGGCTCCTCTGTCCTTGAACTTTTCCAGGCAAGAATACTAGAGTCAGTTGCCATGCAAGTCTCCAGGGGATCTTCCCAACCCAGGGATTGAACCCAAGTCTACCGCGTTGCAGGCAGACTCTTTATCGTCTGAGCCACCAGGGTAGCCCCAGTTGGCTGGCCACTGTTATGGGCTAAAATGTATCCCCCTAAATTCATAGGTTGCAACTCTAACCCCCAGTACTTCAGAATGTGGCTGGATTTGGAGATACGGACTTTTAGAGAGAGGTGATAAGTTGAAATGCATCTGTGAGGGTGGGCCCTAACCCAATCTGACTAGTATCCTTATAAGAAGAGGAAATTGCGTGTACAGAGAGGTCCCACAGTCTCATGCAAAAAAAGAAAAGGCCTGTGAGGACAGTGTGTAGGTGGCCATCTCCAAGCCCAGCATAGAGGCCTCAGAAGAAACCAGACTGCTGACACCTTGACCTTAGAATTCTAGCCTCCAGAACTATGAGAAATAAACGTCTGTTGTTTAAGTCAGTGGTATTTCGTTGTTGCAGCCATGATGGTTAATTTTCTGTGTCATTTTGACAGTCCTAAGGGGATGCCCAGATAACTGATAAGGCAAGATTCCTGGGTGTGTCTGGGAGGGTGTTTCTGGAAGAGATTAGCATTCAATTCAGAATACAGTAAAGAGATTCACCTTCTCCCGTGCGCGTGTGTGCTTAGTCGCTCAGTCATTCGTGTCTGACTCTTTGTGACCCCATGGACTGTAGCCCGCCAGTCTCCTCTGTCCATGGGATTCTCCAGGTAAGAATATTAGAGTGGGTTGCTATTTCCTCCTCCAGGGGATCTTCCTGACCCAGGGATCAAACCAGTGTCTCTTATGTCTCCTGCATTGGCAGGCGGGTTCTTAACCACTAGCACCACCTGGGAATCTGTTGGGGGCCTGAATGGAACAAAAAGGTAAAGAAAGGTGAATTCTCTCTCTTCCTGAAAGAAGACTGTCCATTGGTTTCTGCCATAGACATCATAGTTTCTGCTTCTCAGACCTTCAGACTCCAGGACCTAGGACTGGAGTTACACCCCCAGTTTTCCTTGTTCTGGCTTGCAGATGGCAGAGTGTAGGACTACTCAGCTTCATAACAGCTTGAGCCAGTTCTTATAATAAATCTCCTCTTATCTATCCATCTATAGGATGCATGCATCCTATTCTGTTTCTCTGGAGAACCCTGACTAATACAGTTGTTTTTCAGTCACTAAGTTGTGTCCAACTCTGGGACCCCATGAACTGCAGAACGCCAGGCTCCTCTGTCCTCCAGTATCTCCCAGAGTTTGCTCAAATTCATGTCTATTGAGTCGGTGATGCTATCTAACCATTTCATCCCAGCAAACTAATACAGCTACCAAAAGAATCTTGACTAATACGGCTTTCCTTTTGCTCAATCAATGGGAAGAACCATAAAAAGCAACTTTTCAATACTGGATAAAAATATGGGAAGAGTTTCAGAAATGAGAGGGAACAGGGTCCTGAAATAGTCAGAAAGAACTTGAGTTGGGGGAAAGATGAAACTGGGGTTGGAAATGAGCATTTTGTGTATGGTAGATAAGCACACTAGCCAGGGCTTCCCAGGTGGCGCAAGTGGTAAAGAATCTGCCTGCCAGTGCAGAAGACAAAAGAGACAAGGGTTCAGTCCCTGGGTCGGGAAGAGCCCCTGGAGGAGGGCATGGCAACACACTCCAGTATTCTTACCTGGAGAAGCCAATGGCTAGAGGAGTCTCGTGGGTTATGGTCCACAGGGTCGCAAAGAGTCAGACACAACTGAATCGACTTAGCACACGTGCAAGCAAACTAACCAGAGAATAGTTGGGAGAGAAAAGGAAAATTGGGTATTTAGGGGTTAGATTATGGAAAGGTTTAAAGTCCAATCTAAGGAGTTTGGAAAGTATGTTGTAAATGACAAGTGGTAGGGTAGAGGAGTGACAGTTTGAAGGTGGTGTCAGGGGCAGGGAGAGACCAGAGTCAGGGAAGTCGTGACTGAAATAAGGATCACTACCAGAATCGCACTGGGAGACGGAAAGGAGGCAACCCATCAGTTTGCTTGAGACAAGGCCCAGTTCCAGGTAAAGGAGACCCTGTGAGTGGCCTGGAAAGCTTTGGGGTTAGATTCGGTGAAAGCTTCAGTCTGCAAATGCTCTCTACACTTGTACACTGTGCCTCCCCCCAGGGGCACAGCTGGAGGCCATTGTCACTGCCAAGGGCACGCAGCTAACTCCCCCCACCATTTCTGCCCCACCCTAAATGCCAGTCACTGTCAGAGCTTCCCAGTTCCTCTAACCCCCATGGCCTTTGTGCATATGCCTAATATAGACAATAAAGTCTTACTAACCCAACAAAACACCCATGGGTCCAAAACACCCTCTAGATCCAGCCTCCATCCTGGAAGAGGGGTGAAACCATCCTCTTCCCATAGCCTTCCACAGTGGCAACTCTGCAGAAACCAGTGCCAGAGCCCTTTCACTTAACAAATACTTACTGAATATCTATAACATGCCAAGCCCTGTGATAGGCATTGGGCACTGAAATATAGGATTCAGGTAAGATCTGGGTGGGAGTTCATCCACTGAGTACAAGACATTACAAACATTATTAAGATTTTATAGAATTGGCTCAAAGATAGGCAAATGGGCCAGTGGAACCAAATATGGTCCAGAAACAGACCCATATTTATAGGGTCATTTGATTTACAACAAAAGTGATATTGCAGAACAGTGGGGAAAAGATGGTCTTTTGAATAAATGGTGCTGAGTCAAATCGATTTCAGTAAGGAAAATAAAAAGAAAATTAAGACCACCCATACCTCACATCATACACAAAAATCAACTCCAAATGGACTATAAGGAAAACAGAACAGCAAAACTTTTAGAGGATAGTAAACTTTTAGAGGATAGTATGTAACAAAAAGGCACTACCTATAAAGAAAGAGACTGATGTATTTAACTTTGTTAGAATTAAGAAACTATTCTCCAACTTTGATCAAAGACCCCATCGAGACAGTGAAAAGCAAGCAACATGGCAAGAGACGATTCTTACCAAGAATCAACCATATAACCAGCATAGGACTTACATTCAAATATATAACTCCCTCATATTGGTTATTTTAAAAGACAAACACAAAAAAGGAAAAACGGGCAAGATACTTGAACAGGCAATTCAGAAAGAATATTCCAGTGAGCCAGCAAAGATGAAAATGTTGACCTCATTACAAATCCGGGAGATGCAAATTAAGGCCAGAATGAGTTACCTCCATCTATTTAAAAACACCTGACATCTTTGTTCTAGAGAAATGTGAAACAACAGGGACTGTCATGCACTGTTGGGGGAGGGAAACTTGTAGAAACAAAGTGAACACTTTGATTCAGAAAGTCCTCTCTTAGATCCACAGCTAAGAAAAATGTGTGCACAGGAATGCCGAAGACGTAGACACAAATGTTTATAGTTTATAGCAAGCCTTTTCATAATATTCAAAAGCTAAAAACTGCTCAAATATCCATCAACAATAGTTTAGATAAATAAACTGTTGCGCAAGTTCCTACAATAGAGGACATACTCAAGTGAAAATGAATGAATTACAGCTAACCGCAACAAAACTGAGCTGAGCAAAACAGACCAGGCACAAAAGAGAATTTATGATCCCAAGGTGCTCTGGTTCAGAAATAGACCAGACTAACTGGTGCTAGGGGTCAAGGGAATTGTTACTTGCGGGGAAGAGGAGGGGTAAGGATTGAGAGGGGAATGGAGGGAATTTTCTGGGTTGCTGGCAATGTCTGGGCAGTGAACACAGAACTTTGTTTTACAATAATTCATTGCACTTTATCCTTTACGTTTTGTGCAATTCTCTGTATATATGCTATATCTTATAAATTGTTTTCTTAACTGAATGTTTATACAGTCAACAAATTCACAATCGAGCTGGGAAAGCAGAAATGTAATCAAGTACTTATAACACAGTGAGATACATGTGCTGATGAGCCAGGCCTGGCCTGGCCTCGCCTCCCAGCTTTGCCACATCCTATTCATGTGATGACAAGTGAATTGGCCTCTCCTACTCTTTTCCTCTTGTTTAAATGGGAATGATTATTATGCTCGCCTCATGGAGTTGTTTGCTGCTGCTGCTGCTAAGTCGCTTCAGTCGTGTCCGACTCTGCGCGACCCCATAGACGGCAGCCCACCAGGCTCCACCGTCCCTGGGATTCTCCAGGCAAGAACACTGGAGTGGGTTGCCATTTCCTTCTCCAATGCATGAAAGTGAAAAGTGAAAGTGAAGTCGCCCAGTTGTCTCTGACTCCTAGCAACGCCATGGACTGCAGCCTACCAGGCTCCTCCATCCATGGGATTTTCCAGGCAAGAGTACTGGAGTGGGGTGCCATTGCCTTCTCCACATGGGGTTGTTTAGATGAGTAAATATAGGTAACACGGCTAGAATACACCTTGTATATAGCAATGATTGACATTTCTGTTAACTATTGTCATCACTGGGCTTTCCTGATGGCTCAGATGGTGAAGAATCTGCCTGCAATGCAGGAGACCCAGGTTCGATCCCTGGGTCAGGAAGATCCCCTGGAGAAGGGAATGGCAGCCCACTTCAGTATTCTTGCCCGGAGACTTTCATGGACAGAGGGCTATAGTTGGTGGGCTATAGTTGATAGGATTGCAAAGGGTCGGACTCAGCTGAATGACTAACTCTTTCACTTTTTTTTTTTTTAATTATCATCACAACTAGTTTCACCTTCACTATACCACAGGAGCTTAAAAAGGAGCACATAACCCATACAAGAGGCAGTCGAGTTTCCTTCATGTCTTCTGTCTGCTCCTGATCACTCTTCAGCCGGCTTTGGTACCCAGATGGTTTCCCTGGGGGCTCAGATGGTAAAGAATCTTCCTCCAATGCAGGAGACCTGGGTTCACTTCCCAGGTCTGGAAGATCCCCTGGCGAATGGAATAGCTACTCACTCCAGTATCCAGGAAGGTGGAGGAGAAAGGCATGGCATTCTATTTCCCTGCCCTGTCGGCAAGGTCTTGGAATCAGCCACGGCAATCAATTCTCAACCTCACTTGCCTCAGAATCAGGCAGAGGAACGCCAGAGGAACACTACTAATGCTTGAGACATTGTGCCAGTGCCCTGTGCACAGCAGATGCTCAAGAAATGTTTATTGAATGACTGCAAAATAAGGAGAGGGGCATGAATGGGAAAGCAGGTGAGTGAGTGAGCGAAGTAAACTGAAAAGCAGGCAGGAAACCCACATGTACCAACAACTGTGACTAGAAACAGAGGTGCCAGTCATCTTTGGCCACCTCCTTTTCCCTCCCTGTGGCCAGAATCTTTGCTCTTCCCTGTCCCTCATCCTGCTCAAACCTGCTGCTCACCCAGACTAGAGGTCACATCGTGATCCACCGAGCCACCTACTGCTCAGATGGCCATGCAAGGGAGTCGCTATTTATCTCTGTTACTGCTGCAAGTGTCTGAGAAAAAACAGCTTCAAAGATCACGTCTGTTGGGATAACCTATTGATTTGTGTCACATTTCTCCCAATCCCCATTTTATTGTTGTTCAAGACGGGGTCAGGGTAGGTCAAAAATAACTCTTTCCAATGGAGGCAACAGACTGGGGAATTCTAACAGGAATTCTGAATTCTCTAAAAGGCGTGGGCTGCGAAAGTAATGGAAGACCAAGGTAACCCAGTGCCAAATGGGTGGATGGGGGGGGGTCAGAATGAGGTCTGTGACATTCAAGCTTAGGGAGAAAAGACAAAATTAACTAGGAAGATAGAATGGATTTACAACTTAGGATTGATACCCAGTACAAGCTTTTAGAAGTTTTTTTTTTTTTAATTAGTTTTTCATACTGGACACACCAGATTGCTGAATATAGTCTAAGTATTAACCAACTATTCTATGATCAATGAAAGGGAAGGTATTTCATATTTATGAATACCAGATCATCTGCCAAATACTTCATCTATAGTAGCAGTCAGCAAAATATGACCAAATCCAACCACTCGCTGTTTTTGTAAGTAAAGTTTTATTGGACCACAGTCTTGTCCATTCATTTATATATTGTCTATGGCTGTTTTGCTACAGTAATATAGTTGAGTATCAACTCTAAGACCATATGGTCTGCAAAGCCTTAAATATTTACCATCTGGCCTGTTACAGAAAATGTCTACAGGATCTTTGTTAATTGCCACATCTCCATTTTACATAAGAAAACTTTAACTCATAAGAGTTAAATAACTTATTCAAGATCAGATTTAAGGGTAGTCCTGGGATTTGAATGGGCTTCCTTTGTGGCTTAGCTGGTAAAGAATCTATCTGCAATGCTGGAGACCCTGGTTCGATTTCTGGGCTGGGAAGATCTGCTGGAGAAGGGATAGGCTACCCACTCCAGTATTCTTGGGCTTCCCTTGTGGCTCAGCTGGTCAAGAATCTGTCTATAAGGCAGGAGACCTGGGTTCGACCCCTGGGTTGGGAAGATTCCCTGGAGAAGGGAAAGGCTACACACTGCAGTATTCTGACCTGGAGAACTCCATGGACAGTCCATGGGGTCGCAGAGTCAGATACAACTGAGCGACTTTTTCACTTTCACTTGGGATTTGAATACAAGTCTGCTTCATGCCAAAAAATTTCCCATAGACGTGTGCTGTTTTCCAAAGAAGAAAATACTATGTCCAGTCTTCAGTTCAGTTCAGTTCAGTCACTCAGTCATGTCCAACTCTTTGCAACCCCATGAACTGCAGCACGCCAGGCCTCCCTGTCCATCACCAACTCCCGGAGTTTACCTAAACTCGTGTCCATCAAATCGGTGATGCCATCCAGCCATCTCATCTTCTGTCGTCCCCTTCTCCTCCTGCCCCCCATCCTTCCCAGCACCAGGGTCTTTTCCAATGAGTCAACTCTTCGCACGAGGTGGCCAAAGTATTGGAATTTCAGCTTCAACATCAGTCCTTCCAATGAACATCCAGGGCTGATCTCCTCTAGGATGGACTGGTTGGATCTTCTTGCAGTCCAAGGGATTCTCAAGCGTCTTCTCCAACACCACAGTTCAAAAGCATAAATTCTTCGGTGCTCAGCTTTCTTCACAGTCCAACTCTCACATCCATACATGACTACTGGAAAAATCATACATAGCCTTGACTAGAAGGACCTTAGTTGGCAAAGTAATGTCTCTGCTTTTTTAATATGCTGTCTAGTTTGGTCATAACAATGCTATTTATTTGTCAAATATCTACACAAATCACAGCTATACAAGTTAAATTTGGCCCAAGGACTGCTTAAACCCCACTCTTTCACTAACATCATTCAACCGAGTAGTTTTTGAGGTTAAAGAAGATACCATCTTAGGTTTAGAAATCTTTTGATTATGCTGAGATTTCAGGTTAATAGTATTTGTCGTTGAGTTAACTCATGGTCCATCTCATCTTGGGTTCCTCCTTAGTCCTGACCTAATTACTAACCAGTTAGAGGGGGAACAAATATGAATCCCCTCTTAAAGGAGGCTAAGTAGGGGCATGAAAAGGCAGTGACAAGGCATAATCAGTAGTGATTTAGAGACAACTCAGGTCTTCTCTGTGTTTTTCTTTCATCTTCACTCCCTCCCCTGGCAGAAGAGTCATCCCCTCAGACACTGGGCATAGCTGTCATGATATTCAGGATGGAGGAGGTAGAAAATTGTAGAATTTATTCAGAATGCAACACTTTCCAAAGAATCTCTGATTCTCTCAGATAACTAATAGGAACATATAGGATAACTCATAGGAACTGATGACTGATAACTCAGAGGGGGAAAAAAACCCTCACTGTAGTCAGAATGGAATGAAGAAATATGCTACTGTTTGGAAAAAAAAAAAGTATTAAGTGAGGAAGAAAAGGCAAGTTCAGAGAGATTCTCAAAGGACATCACATGACATCAGAATCTTTTTTTTTTTGACATCAGCATCTTGAGAGAGATTATTTAGGAATAACTGAGAAGAAATGATTCATAGAATGTGATTTTTTAATAGATCCAAAGGACATTAATGTAAAGCCCTGGTCCCCTGTGCTCTGTAGCTCTTTTGGAACAATTTGTCCAGTGCTGTGAGTAACATGGTCATGGAGTTTGCAAAAAAAATGATGCCTGGGAATTACAGACGGATCTCAAAGGAAAGGAAAGAAAAACTATGGGGGTATTTTATTGGATGATGTGAATAAAACCATCAATGCAATTGATGGCAGTTCCCCATCACTGCCAATCCTAATTCTGAAGCAAAGTACCTTCAGGAATGTACCTCTCTTCAAAGTCAACCTGGGGACCTCTGAGAGACACTAACCTTACCGATCTTTGGAGGAGGGATGCTCCAGGGTTAAGCCTGCCCTTTTCCAGCTGCCCCAGACATCCTGGGTCTCATCCCACAGCTGGATCGCTTCCTCAAATGTTCTTGGACCAAACTTTTCTTCCCACCTCCACGCTAGCTACAGGGCGTGGACCATATGACCATGTACACACCCTGTTCTTGCCATACAGCTTCCCTACCTAGAACTGTTTGTGGGAGAGCAGCCCTATTGATACTCCAGAGAAAGTTTAGAGAGAACGATGGGAAAACCAGGAAGGCCCAGGCATGGACAAAGCCCATGAAACTGACAAACACACCAAGAAAAACGCAGAGATAGGAGAGTGGGAAAAATCTCAGCTTATTTTGTTGCTTCAGACTTCCCACCTAAACACTAAAAGGAAAATGACAAAAAACAAACCAAACATAAACTAAAGATGGAAAGTGATACACGTCTTTAATATCAAATCTAACTCTGTTTTCTTTTCCCCTCAAGACCACCTTTTCCAAGGGAGGAACTTAAGCCCCATTACAGTCTTTGAACACTGCTGGGGATCGCAACTTCAGATCCAAAGCAGCTCTGGTCCCAGGCGGAGGCACCTCAGGAGTTAACCAGGAGTATTTATTTACAGGTTAAAGAGGCCAGCTCCAGAGTGAGCGCTGTGCTGAGGAGACGCCGAGCGTGAGCTAACAAGACGCTCTCTCCAGCGGCATTCTGGGCGATTACTCCCGAGCACCCAGCCATACCAAAATCAATAAACAATTTCAGCGCAGCCCAGGGAACTTTGCCACACTTAATAAAAGTCTCCAGCTGCAGTTATGGCTTCATTTCACCTTAACGTCTTCTTTAACTGTCCCTTCTTTTCAAGATCAATTAGAGGTACATGCAAAGAGAATAAAGAAATACGCACGTGCAGACACCCACACGCTAACACACATATGGCCAGCAAACAAGGTCAAAACTGGTTATGAGGGCAGATGGACTCTCCCCTCACCACTCTAATTCCCAGCTTTAGGGTGAGCGATGGTGGATATGTCTAGGCACGCAGTTGGGGGAGTGGAATTGGGTTTCGAGGGAGAATGGAGAGGGAGAGAATGGGTGACTGGCCCCCTAGTTCCTAAGTACATATAACTAATCTAGATACAGAACGCACTCCTACTCTATAGGCGTCCAAGTGAAAGTGTTAGTCGCTCAGTCATGCCCAACTCTTTGCGACCCCATGGACTCTAGCCCACCAGGCTCCTCTGTCCTTGAACTTTTCCAGGCAAGCATGCTGGATTGGTTTGCCTTTCCCTTCTCCAGGGGATCTTCTCAACCCAGGGCTTGAACCCAGGTCTCCTGCATTGCAGGCAGATTATTTACTGTCTGAGCCACCAGGGAAGCCCATAGGTGTCCAAGGAGCTCTGCTTTTCTGAAAACCGCTCATGATGTTTTGCTTTTGATTGTTTATTGACTCCCCAGAATATCAATTTAAGAATAGATAGAAATGGAACTTCCCTGGCGATCCAGTGGTTAAGACTACGTGCTCCCACAGCAGGGGGTTAGGGTGTACATCTCTGGTGGGGGAACTAAGATCCTGTATGCCCCAAGGTACGGTGTGCAAAGGAAAGAAAGAAAGAAAGAAAGAAAATATAGAAAAAGAGAGAGGAAATGAGGCCAAACTGTGTTGATCGTATTGGTAGTGACTCGAATTAAAGAGTTAAGAGACGTTGCTTGGAGCAGTGAGGCTGGATGGAGAAGGAAAGCTTCAGTCTATGGACTAAAATGCTGTGTGTTGTTGGGGTGTTTGTCTCACACACGTGAGAAGCCCACCGTCACACTAGCTCTGGCACTAGTATTAGTGTCTGCTTAACCGACCAGAGTTGTTAGCCATTTTCCAGGCTTGATTGGATATGTGACGAAACTAAATGAGAATCTGTTTAATTTTTTAAGCATGTTCCCAGTGTGTGGTGCATTCTATACATTAGAAAGTTCATTACCAATGCACATGTCTACATGTACAAACCCTTTCCTCTCGCTTTGGAAAATTACTGGACTCTGTGAGATGAACTGCTCACCCTTTTAGGAAGTCAATAACACTAATTAATTCATCATCTTTCTTGGATTCTTTGCCACGGAAGGGTGGTTAGAAACAGTGGAAAGGTTTATCTGCAAGAAGCATGAAGATAAAGACCTTCCATGAAACATCCTTTACAAAAACAAGAGGAGCCACTTAGGTGATGGGGATAGAGATAGTATTAGGACTTTTAGGGTGAATAGTTCCCTTTCTCTGACTATAACTCTGAGCAGTAAGTGCCAAGAGACACCAAGTTGACTATGTTCCTTCAGGTAGGGAAGTCCTTGTGGAAGAAGAGATAGTGACTCTAATCGCTAGATGCTCTCGCCTTCCCCTAGACTGCAAAGGCACCCTTGCCATTGAGTATGTGAAAAGTGGACACACATGTTAAGAAGAAGGCTTTTTGACCAAGGACTCTTGATCCCAGAATCCTCTCTACCTCAACGTGTGTCAATACACTGGTGCTGGTTCTCTGAGCTACAGGCTTTCTCCACTTCTCCAAGGATTTGACTCCATCATCACGACAACGTCATCCTTTACTCAATTCTCTGCTTCTTTCTCCAATTCCACACGTTCTCATTCCTGCCTGCCACTCCCAATAGACTCTCACACCTCACCCGTCACCTTCCAATCAAGCTTTGGGAGACTCCAAGCATTTGGAAGGGTACAAGACATTTAAGTGGTAATTATAGCAAAGTTCATATCTCCCCCTTCCAGTATAGGAAGTGGCTCTGTGTAAAAGTTCTGTTCCTAGGGGTAGAAAGAGTTAATTGTATTTGAAAACTTCTAATGCAGCTACAACAGGTTGGAATGCTAAAATTTGCAGTTTGGGAGAATATTCTTTAGCACTTCAGAGTAAAGAATAAAGACATACCAACCACAGAAATAAAGCAGACTTTCTAAATTTGTCTATTTTTGTTCTGAGGCCAAACTAGATATGTCGACAAGTCAATTACAGAGCTGTCCACACACTAGGCACTTCTTCAGGTCCCGGTGGCCTTCCATCACTTACTAGCATGACAGGTCCCTGACATCTAGTTAACACATGAGGCAGGAAATCCTAAGCCTACTGGTAGCTAACATAGGATAAACCACAGGTACACCTACCTTTCTAAAACTCAGTCAATAAACACATTTGTAAAAATATTCCACAAAATGTAGACGGATCTGCAGGTTCTAGTGGAAAAGCCCAACTACAAAGGTGTGTGTTCTTATGCCTTCCTCATGCCTCTAGCCTATTTAATATTTTCATGGTGAGCACAGAGGGGGAGGCTCATGTCTAATTCTGTCTTTTGATTTCCTGCAGGAGCTCAGGATGTGCAACTATCTTTTAAGCAACTTTCACAAGCACACTCGTTTAAAAAATAATCAACTGGGAATCTGGTTAGAGTAATGCTTAGTGGTTGAGGACTAAGAAAAGCAAAGTGGAGATTAATGCAAAATATATTAGGTAGCTAAAAAAGAGAGAAATTGGATATCTGGGTATCTGAAGGCCTCCTTTATTTTGAGAATACATAAGACTTGTAAGCTAACACACCTTCAAGTGGTGATTCAAATAGTATAATTCACCAAATTCACAAATGACAGGACCTGATCTTTGTATATTTTCTGATCTCTGTATGGTTCTGTATATCATGCAGAGCTTTGAAATATATATTTGGAACCAAATAACATGGAAACTGACTTTAGCTATAAATCAATTCCCTGCTTACTGATGGCCTTTTAAGGAAATTATTTGATAATTAAGTGTATATATGAGCTATGACAGGTGATTGAAAATCACCTAGAGAGAAGATTAGAAATAATGAGACAATGTGCTGACCAGGCCTCTCCCAACCTAGGCTACCCTCAATACCCACACTCACCCCACTATAACACGCATGATAATTGATCACCTCACACCCAAGTCTCAACCAAACTCACTTGGCTGCTGATACTGGGTTTCTGTGTAAACATAGCTAGCACTGAACTCTGTGCTCTTGTAGGGCATGTCTCTTAAACCATCCCATTTAAACTTCTGCGCGAAGAGGACTGGAGCTTCCACTCCTATTTCCATAGCAATATAGGACTCTGATTCTCAGAAGGTCTACATCCAACTGTTGCATTGTGTGGGGTTTTCCCTTTGGGCCAAGAACTAGCACAAGTTCTTTCTTGGTTCTTCTCAGGGCAAATAATGAACAATTACAAAGACTTCTTTTTTTTCACATGACTAAGGGGTACTATTGCTCAGCGGTAAAGAGTCTGCCTGCAATGCAGGAGACACAGGAGACATGAATTTGATTCCTGGGTCAGGAAGATCCCCTGCAGGAGGAAATGGCAACCCACTCTGGTATTCTTGCTTGAAAAATCCCATGGATGGAAGAGCCTGGTAGGCTAATAGTCCAAAGGGTCACCAAGAATTGGACATGACTGAGCACAGCACACATACAAGAGGTTCTTACTAGTAACCCCTTAAAAGTGAAAAGTGAAAGTGTTAGTCACTCAGTCGTGTCTGACTCTTTGTGACCTGGTGGACTGTAGCCCGCCAGGCTCCTCTGTCCATGGGATTCTCCAGGCAAGAATACTGGAGTGGGTTACTATGCCCTTCTCTAGGGCATCTTCCCAACCCGGGGATCAAACCCACATCTCTTATGTCTCCTGTATTGGCAGGTAGGTTCTTTACCACTAGAGCCACCTGGGAAGCCCGAACATGGATGCATAAAGTCCCACAGCTTTTGAAAAGGACAATTTATTATCAGTGTGCCGTCAGTCATCAATGCTATCCTAAGTCGATCAGGGTTTTTAAGACACATCCTTCTTTCTTTTAAATTATTAATGACTTGGTTTGTTTTCAAAAATATCAACTTTGTTATGAATTCTGTTGTATTCTCTGATACACATGTGCAGATCTGCTTGGAATCTGCAGTTTTTGCAATTACTTGACTTAAAGACCTGCACTGCTGCCATTCAGTGTGGATCACCCGTATCCCTTACGAAAAAAGGTAGATTGATGAATCCCCACCACATACACACAATTTCACTGTAAGAGATCCTGGACTGTGATTATCAAGTTCTATTTTCCAATAGAAACTGAAAACAGGTAGGTGGTAGCCACAGTCGCAGATTCTAGCCCTTTTCATAAGCATACAGGGTTCCCGGATACTAACAGCTTAAGAAAGAGATTCAGCATCAATGCGAAATAATATGTTTCTTAGTGACATTAAATTTGTGCATGAGACCAGTCAAGATGGAAGCAAATTACACTACACATTTTAGAGTTCTCCTGTGATTTAAAAAAAAATCCTCCAATGTTGTAATATTTCCATTTATAGAAATTCTGAAATTTGTTCCTAGTTTTGGAAGACAGTTCACAGAAGAGCTGTGCCAATGTCTGTACAAACCAAGTCCTTTCTAAAGCTTGAATCAGAAAACACATTCAGGAAAGGGTAGTTTGTTGAAATGAAAATGATTCTAAGAAAATCAATACACCATCTAAGAGCCTTGGCTTGGAAACTCTTTACTGGATTGTTCCTTCACCAAAGATCTCGTTCCTCTTCTCCAAGCATTCTACCATGGCCCTTTCATTCCCATTCCAGCACTATGGGGGAAAGATACCCTTTTTCTTTATTAACTTCACTTCCTTCCAAAGGTTTGCTTCCATTTGGTAAACTAACACAAGAAAGAAGTTGTACCAACTTCTAGAATTCAGACAAAGGGCAATTGCAATACACCGATGAATGAATCCTTTACTGACCCAAATTTCAGGTGGGAATGGGGACTCCCTTAGTCACCCCCAACTGACTTTGCACCCTTTGTGACCCCAGCATAGCATGTTTGACTGTTGACTTACTAGGGTTATTATTATATTTAACCCTATTAGATACAGCAAGGAAAGACATAGATATAGATATAGACACACATATGTAATATACCTGGAGAAGGGCACGGCAATCCTCTCCAGTATTCTTGCCTAGAGAATCCCATGGACAGAGGAGCCTTAAGGGCTACAGTCCATGAATTGCAAAGAGTTGGACACAGCTGAGCAACTAACACAAACACACACATACACACACACACGCACGCAATATGCAATATTATATAATGATTCTTTGTTAAGCATCCATTGTGTACAAAGTAGGTTCTTTGAATGGAGAAAGACAAGAGGGTGAGAAATGTAAGTAGATGACTAAGAAGACAACATCTGAAAAACCGTTTGGAGTCATAGATATCAAAACTGAACATACACTTTTAAGAGGTTACTCTATGACCCATCAACCTAGCCCTGATGTCTGCATATGTATATTCACCAGAAGAATGGACAAGAATGTTCACAGCAACACTCTCTGTAACAGTCTCAAACTGGAAACAACCTGGATGTCCATTAACAGTAGAATGAACACAGAAATTGTGGTATATTTATACAATGTAATGCTATTGCAATGAGAACGGACTACTGATCCATATAATAAACTGAATGAATCTCACAGACATAATAACAAGCAAAAGAAGCCAGACAAAAAACATAGCACTAGACATAGAGAACAGACTTATGGACCTGGGGAGAAGGGAGAAGGTGAGATGTATGGAAAGAGTAACATGGAAACTTACATTACCGTACGTAAAATAGATAGCCAACAGGAATTTGCTGTTTGGCTCAGGAAACTCAAACAGGAACTCTGTATCAACCTAGAGGGGTAGGATGGGGAGGGAGATGGGAGGGAGGTTCAAAAGGGAGGGGACATATGTATACCTATGGCTGATTCATGTTGAGGTTTGACAGAAAACAACAAAATTCTGTAAAGCAATTATCCTTCAATAAAAAAGTAAAAAGAAAGAAAAAAACATAGCACTGTATACTTCCGTTTGCATGAAATTTAAAAATAGGCAAAACTGTTCCATGTATTTAGAAGTAAGGGTAGCAGTTACCCTTGAGGGGGGCTGGTGATTAAAAGTGGATAAGGAAAAGAATGAGAAAGGGAAAGTAAAAACTTTACTTGTATTTACTCTTTCGAAATAAAAATTGGATATATTTAAGATGAACAACATGATGTTTTGATATGCATGTACATAGTGAAATGGTTACTAGAGTCAAGCTAATTACATTTCTCTTTATAAGGTTATCATTTTTTTCTGTATATGGCAAAAGCCCCTGAGATCTACTCTCTTACCAAATTTTCAGTATACAATACAGTATTATTAACTTTAGTCAACAGTCTGTACATTAGCTCTCTAGACTATTCAGCTTACATAACTGCAACTTTGGACCCTTTGACCAGCATCTCTGTTTTTGCCCTGCCTTCCCTCCCTGGTTCTACTTTTGGCTTCTATGTATTCAACTTTTTAAGATCCCATATATAAGTGAGATCATATGGTCTTTTTCTTTCTGTTTCTGGCTTATTCCACTTATACAATGTCCTCCAGTTTCACTTATGATGTAGGAAATGGATACATATATATAATTCAATACATCCCTTTATCCACTCATCAGCTGATGGACACTCAAGTTGTTTCCATATCTTGACTACTGTGAATAATGCTTCAATGAACACAGACATCTTGTCAAAGTGCTGATTTCATTTCCTTTTGGTATATACCCAGAAGAGGGATTTCTGGGTCATCTGGTAAGCTTTATTTTTAATTTTCTGAGGAACTTCTATACTGTTTGCCATAATGACTGTACCAATTTATATTCCTATCAACAGTGTACCAGGGTTCCCTTTCCTTCACATCCTAAACTTATCTTTTATCTTTTGATAATAGCCACTCTAATAGGTTAGGTGATAGTTCATTGTGGTTTTGATTTGCATTTCCCTGGTGATTAGTGATGTGGAACAACTTTTCATGGTGGTCATCTGTAGATCTTCTCTGGGAAAAATGTCTAGTAAGTTCCTGTGTGGTCAGACCCCTCAAGAGGGCTGTTCTCTTGCTCTTTGCACATTCCCTGCTTGGCCAGTCCCGGGTTCACCTACTCTCTATTTGCATAAACACGCTTGCCCCCTACCCCCAGCTAGTGATGGTTCTAATTCTCAGGCCAGAATGGCTGCACCTGTTAGTTTATTAAAGGGAAATACCTGACCTTGTGAGGGTCGTTAATCTGAGGGGCTGAGAAACGTGCCCCAGCTGCTGGTTTCCCTGGTAACTGATGAGCCAACCTGATGTCAATTCCCCCTATAAATGTTAGTAGCCTCTTTCCCCAGAGAAGGCAATGGCAACTCACTCCAGTACTCTTGCCTGGAGAATCCCACGGACAGAGGAGCCTGGTAGGCTGCAGTCCATGGGGTCACTAAGAGTCAGACACGACTGAGCGACTTCACTTTCACTTTTCACTTTCATGCATTGGAGAAGGAAATGGCAACCCACTCCAGTGTTCTTGCCTGGAGAATCCCAGGGACGGGGGAACCTGGTGGGTTGCCGTCTATGGCGTCGCACAGAGTCAGACATGACTGAAGCGACTTAGCAGTAGCAGCAGCCTCTTTCCCCACCAAGTAGCAACAGTGGCCGCCATGGTTTGTTTGCTGGCTGTTGCACACAGTGTGGTGTCACTCCAGGAACGTTTGGTACAAGCTGGTAAGATTCCCAACCAATAATCCATTGATGTCTCTTTCACCAACTCCGGGCTCTGTCTTCAGTCCCCAGGCTGGGCAACTACAAGGCTTGCTGGCCTGTAGGGTGTGGCCCAACAATTGAAGAGCCAGTCAAGAGGCCAAGGAAACTCCCATGAGCATTGAGATGTTGAGAAATACGGACGGGATTGGGAAATGGCAGGGGTAATCCTGAGGTGGCCGTTCACCAGCATGTGGGGCCCTGTGACAGCTGACCACCACAGGAGATGTCTTTCTCTCCCATTATACTGGTGGCGTCCTGTTAAACCTCAGAGTCTCTTTCTAGCTTAAAAGTAGCAGCCCCAAGGTCCTGGCTCATCTGACTGCATGGGAGTGGCTGGTGAACACAGACAAAATCTCAAGGACTGAGATTATCTGTCAAATACTTAGGTGTTATGTGACCCCTAAATAGTTACGGACACAGGCTGTAGGGATATTGATTCAGGGATAGACTTGTCAGTTGGACGTGGCCCGTTACCCTGAAGGGCTTGCTTGGGGCTTGTAGCAACAGCAAAGTAGTAAGAGCACCCTCGGGCCTCTGGGGCAGCTATGGGTGTGGGCAGAGCTGCCATACAGTGTGATGGGCACCAGCCCCGCGCATCTGCAAAGCATTACAGCAGGTGGAAGACCTTACAAATGGTCTACATGGGTCATCGAGTAATGCAGAAAATCACTATTCAGGGTCTGAAACAGCTGTGTATGATATAAGGACTCCCCACAGACATCGGATAGCAACCCAGGAATCCACTTTACCAGCCATGAAGTTCAGAAATGGGCTGATAAAAATGACAAACACTGGCACTTCCACCTGTCCACAGCCCCACCACTGGCTGGCTAATTGGAAGGATGAACAAACTACCTAAACCAGAGTTGAGATGGGAAACCAGCTTTCTCAACACGAGGACCAGGGGACTGACTGGAGCCCTGCTGCTATAACTGAACATCCCAGGAGCAGTCATCCCAGTGCCTGTGCTATGGTAACCAGCTGGGGTCAACCGTTAACCGTGGGGGGACCCCTGCCAACTATCGGTCAGGACAGTGACTCAGGGTTGCCCTTGCCACAGGACCCCCCCCCCCGGGGGGGATCACATGATAAAAAGCCGTGGGACCGGAGGATAGGCCCCCGGTGGTTTGGGTTTGCATCCCGTGGGGAACAGGCGTAGAAGAGAACTTGGATTTCACCTGTCGTCTACCTGCCCCTCTCAAGACCACCACAAGCACCTACAACCCTGTGCTCTGTTGTAAATCCGCCTCTCCAATACTTGGCATCAGCTGTGGGGACTGAGGGTGCCGGCCAGGACAGAGACCTCAGGTAGGGGCGGTGTTATCTGAGTGCTGTCGTGGCTTGTGTTCTGCTTGATGATCATGATCTCCCCTGTCTTATGCCTGTTAAACATCTTCCATTTCATCCCTAGTCTGAGTAGAGGGAAATCTGTTTGCCTCACTGTGAAATGAGGCTGACGGCTGGGTCTGCAGTAAGACGCCGTTGTTTTCCTCCAACGCTTGCAGGCCTGCAGGTACAGCCCAACAGGTCCTGTGATCATTTTTTTTTTAGATTGGATCGTTTAGCTTTTTGCTGTTGAGTTGTATGAGGTCCTTTATGTTTTTTAGATATTGACGGTTCATTAGATACATGGTTTGCAAATATTTTTCTCAGTCCGTAGGTTGCTTTTGCATTGTGGTGATTGCTTGCTTTTCCACTGGGTTGATTGTAGATGCTTTTTTAAAATATATTTGTATGTGTTATTTATGTTTGGCTGCACTGGGTCTTCATTGCTACGTACAGGCTTTCACTAGCCGCAGTGCACAGCCTTCTCATTGTGACAGCTTCTCTTGCTGCAGAGCAGGGGTGCAGAGCAGGGGTGCAGAGCAGGGGTGCAGTAGTCAGGGTACATGGGCTTAGCTGCCCTGTGGCATGTGGAATCTTCCCAGACCAGGGACTGAACCCATGTCCTCTGCATTGGCAGGTGGGTTTCTTAACCAATGGACCATCAGGAAAATCCTGTGTGGATGCTTTTTAGTTTGATGTAGTCTCACTTGTTTATATTTGCTTTTGACGTCATATTCAAAAATCATCACCAGGGCAATATCAAGAAGCTTTTCCCATATATTTCCTTCTAGGAGTTTTTATGGTTTCAGGCCTTATATTCATTTCAGGTCTTTAATCCATTTTTAAGTTGATTCTTGTTTATGATATAAGGTGAGTCTGATTTAACTCTCTTGTATGTAAATATCGTTTTCCCAGCATCATTTATTGAAGACATTATCCTTTTACCATTGTGTATTCTTGGTGCCCTTGTCAAAAACGTGTTGACTGTATATGCCTGAGTTTATTTCTGGACTCTCAATTCTGTTCCACTGACCTATGTATCTGACTTTATGCGGTACCATACTGTTTTTTGGTACAGTGGGCATGCATGTATTTAGAAATCTGTACTTTCATCAATACAAATGAGACTACATAGAAAGATATAAAGTGGGGGGAAGAGAGGGGAAAACCAACAATAGCAACAGAGATGGTAAAATACTTAGGAATAAGATTACAAAAACTGCATATACTCCTATAAAAGATGTAAAACATTAGAAAAACACAATGACTTGAACTGGAAAGACATGCCATGTTGGAGAGGAAGAAATTTTCCTCTACCCTTCTAGATTCTTCTGGCTGATCTAAGAATTAAACTGACATGAGACTGATTAACAGGAAAAAATCAAACTTTTAATAACATCTCCCCAGGTTGCTCAGAGGTAAAGAATCTGTCTGTCAGTGTGGAACACAGAGGAGACACAGGTATGATCCTTAGATTGGTAAGATCCCCTGGAGAAGCAAATGGCAACCCACTCCAGAATTCTTGCTGGAAAAATCCCATGGACAGAGGAGCCTGGTGGGCTACAGTCCATGGGGTTGCAAAGAGTTGGGTATAACTGAACACACACACAACAGCCAAAGTGGCCAACTGCCCTAGGAATACAAGGTGTTAGGTGGCTAAAAAATCATGTCCCTACGTGCTCTTTGTCCTCTCTAAACCCTCTTCAGTTGATGAAATTGGCCAGACTCTGGCCAAAATGAATGCTGACTAGCAAGTGCTTTTAGTTTCAGATGACAGTATTGGGAATAGAGCCTGGATCTTTCCTCAGCAAATTAAATCTCTCAGCCTGCCACCTGTATTGACATATTTTCCACACATGTGGATAATGTTTATCTCATTTTCAGAACTTTCTCTGGCATCTGAGCATCATCACGTGGCTTTTTGCCCAATGAGAACAGTGGAAAAAGCCAGCACTAGTCTGTATAGAGCGTGTATGCTCACAAGGTCTAAATCTGTGCCCCTGCGACTCCAGAGGGAGCTACTCTAAACTGTGTCCAGACAGAGTCCTAGTTTGGGTTAAGAATAAAGCTGGAAGACAGAGGCTATTTTTGGCTGGTTTTCCCTTTTTCATTTTGAACATGAAAAAAATGGGATGGGAACTCCCAGATGTACATTAACTGGCTGCCCAACTTAGGACGGCTTAGGGAAAAGGAAGTTTTTCTAGAACAGTGGTTCTCAAAGCTTGATCCGTGGACAAAGAGCAACAGCACTAACTATTTGAAACTTAGGAGGAATGCAAAGTCTCGGATCCACCTGGACCTACTGAGTCAAACTCTGGAGGTGGAGCCTGGCCATTTGTGTCTTAACAAGCATTTTAGGAGATTCTGATACATGTTCAAGCTTTAGGAAAATCCTACCCTCAACTTACAGCATGTAATTGATAATCACTTGGTTAAATAAACTGGACTGGATACTTTTCATTTACCCTCATTCGTGCACAAACAATGGTAGGAATACACAGAGATTAGGATGTGTGGCTTGCAGTCAGATAACTGCTTAGAATCAGCATCAGAGCCTAGGTTCCTTGATTTCCAGAAAGTAGGAAATGTCTAGTCTTTTAAGAAGAATAAGGCGGTGTGAAGGAGGCAGAGAAGAAAGGGAGAGGGAGGAGGAAAGAAAAATCATGTATTTCAGACCTGGTTCCCTAAGACATCAATTCTTAAGACAACCACAGAATTCAAACACCAGTGATCTTCAAAACAGCCTTAAAGTTAAACATTTTCAACAACCCTATGCCCCACAACACTCAGTATTATTGAGGGCGTTGTTCACATCTTTGAAAGAACAAACATCCCACCAGAGATGTATCTGGTACTTTAGAACTTTCTCCCAAACAACTCGTTTGCTTTTATCTCCTAGACACTGAGAAGGGAATCGTTGATTATGCTTCCTTCTTCTGGAAAACTCAGAATCAAATTAGCAAGCGCACATCAATCAGCCTTTGGTAGAAGAGCCTCATGTGGCTGTCTTATTTTCATGCCTTTATTTCCCCTGCCTGATGTTGCTCCCTGACCGTCTACCTTGCTGCATTGTTCGTAGTTTTGTCAGACATCTCAAATCCTTTTAGGAACAAGACTGGCGATATGAATTCAAAAGGTGGAGGGATTCTTTTCCCAAGCAAACTGAAAACCTAGGAGGAGAGAAGGGTGACAAGCCACCGCTCCAACGGGAACTTCCCTGACCCCCTCCAGCAGTGGTGGCCGAGGGCCCAGCAATCCGGATCAGCCTTTGAAAAAGCAAGAGCAAACAGAGGGAAGGACAGCTGTTAGTGGCAGAAAAGCTTCGTGCAAGTTGCTTTCTAGAACTGAGAAAGGGGGATGTGGAGAGGAAATTGAGTTCTAGCTTCTCCATCTCATGAAATGAATCTATTTCGGTCTTCCTTCGTCTAAAGACTAAGTCAGCATCCACACAAGACTGGCCTACCTCCTGGACCCAAACCTTTCTCCTTTCGGGTATAACGAACCAGCTACAGGGACAGACCACCCCGATTCCACTTGGCTCAGAGTACCCAGGGAGACGGGCTGGCTTCAGGACAGGGAAGCATAGACAATTAAGGGCCTCTGGTTCAGGCTTATTGCAAAACTGAAAGAATATTGCTTTGATTTCCTATCTAGTTTGGAACAGGTCAAGGGTATTTTCCCTGGGTAGCTATCTTGGAGGGACTTATTTCAGCTTCAAGGCAGGCTGACTGGAAAGGACTCGGGAGTCAGCCACAGAATAGGATGGTGGGGGCTGTGTGGAGGGGCCCACTCCCCCAGCCAGGAAAATTTCCATCCTAGCTCCACCGGAACTGCAGCGTCAACCTTGATAGTCCCTTCAGAAACCAGTTACATCCATAATGACGCCTCTGCACCTTCCCCTTCCCCCAGGGGCATGACAGATGAGAGGCTTCATGGAACAGGTCCCCGAGCTGCGATGGGAATCTGTCTCGCTCCACTGCAGGAAAAATATATATCCCTGAACAGCTGGGAGGAATTTTTTCATTCTTCATCTGCGGTCTTACGGCTAGTTCTCACTTCCTCATTTTACAAGAAAAAAATGAAAACCGATTGAACGGCATATTCTGACAAGGCTTGTTTTTAAATACCAGGCTGGATGGAATAGGGGAGGTGGTAGCGAGAGCACTAGGAAAAGAGGGTTTCTGAAGCCTGGGGCCCTGGAGACAAAGAGGAGAGCTGCCCTGCAGGTGGGAGGCAAGGAAGCTTCCCAGGGTGGCCTGTATGCGTGGTGGGCACATAGGGTCAGCTCAAGGATGCAGGCTTATGTCCCCCTCAAAAGCTTTTTGTTGGGAGCAGTTCACAATCATCCAAAAATCAGACTGGGGAAGCTGTGTAGAGAGAAGAAGACAAATTATATCAAAGACAGAGATAGTCACAGGGTGAATAAAGTGCAAGGTATACACCCAAAAACCACACACTCAGTGTCATCCACAACAGAAGAAAGTGCCGGCATATTGAGAAGGTAGAAATCCTTAGAGTTCTCATGAGGGTGCTTACACTCCCGAAGCTCATCCTAAGGTCAGGGGAAGCAGGCCAAGAGGAGATCATGGGGGAAGGAGCAGGGAAGGCAAAGTCGGGTGGAGTATACCACAGTCATCCTGGCTAGGAGGAGGACCTGGCCAACTCAACCAGTGCCCACAGGGGTCACACAACCACCTCCAAGGCAAAATGGTGGTGATGGTGATATTTGACCATCCGGTCAAAGGCTGGAAGACTCATTCAGCTAAAGGCAAAGTATCTGACCAGTTCTTAACTAGCCTTCAGTATTAAACAGAGGCTTAGCAAACACCCACCATATTCATTTTCTATGCCATTTAACTAATTACCACAAACTTAGCATCTGGGGGCTCAGATGGTGAAGAGTCTGCCCACAATGCAGGAGACATGGGTTCTATTCCTGGTTTGGGATTGCCTTTGCTGTATTCTATTTGTAGAAGGAAGTCAGTCAAGAGGAGGGGGTTACGCAAAGGTATCAACATCGGGAGGACAGCCGTGAGCAAGCCGTGTCTTAGAGGGAGGCGGTGAAGGAGACGGAGGCAGAGAAGTGGGAGGGGGAGAGAGAATCTGGAAATTAAGGAACATGTGAGACTTAAAATTATACCTGCAAACCTCAGTATCGAGACTGTATTTGGATCCTGATGTTTTTAATGTTTAAAAACCTGATGATTATGAAACAATTGGAAAATTGCATATCAACTGGATATTTGAAGACATTAAGAAATTCTTAAATTTTGAGATTATATTTGTGGACTTTTACCTCCTAGAAATTCACACTGAAATATAAAAGATAAAATAAAATGATAATATTAGAGATTTTCTTTATGCAGCTATGAGAGTGAGAGAAGGTAGAGCTATGCATGAGGTAGGAGTCCCAGAGGCTGATGGCTGTGGGGCTGGGATGATGGGCACATGGGAGTTCATTAAGTTATTAAGCTTTCATAGATACTCAAAATCCTGTATAATAAAAGCTTAAAAATAAACATGAGTATAAACCCTTATTAGTAATCATTATTAGTCATTTCCAGGGGATCTTCCCGACCCAGGGATCTAACCTGGGTCTCCTGCATTGCAGATTCTTTACCATCTGAGCCACCAGAGAAGCCCCATTAGTAATCATAGACAAGCAAAAATCATGTTAGATCACTTTGTGTCTATCAAATTGCCAGAAATTTTTTTACATGATGGTACCCATTGCAAAATGAGGGTGCGATGAAACAGGGGCTCGATGCATTGCTGGGTGGGGATGGAGAGGGGGTGGAGTGTAAGAAATCATCTTGATAATACGTATCAAGAGTCTTAAATGTTCAATATCCTTTGATCCAATAATTCCATTTCTAGGAATTTACCCTAAAGAAATAGCCCTCAAAATGGACAAAAGTTATGCATAAAGATAGTCATTACAGGACGTATACCAAAGAGAAGTCCAGACCTGGCCACTGAAAAGTCTAATGCTGTGATTTACGATGGATGCTTCGGGCCAAGTGGGGGCTTCTCTGGTGGCTCAGCTGGTAAAGAATCTGCCTGCAATGTGGGAGACCTGGGTTCGATCCCTGGGTTAGGAAGATCCCCTGGAGAAGGGAACAGCTATCCACTCATGGGGTAGCAAAGAGTCAGACGTGACTGAGCAACTCTCACACTTTTTCTCAGGCCAACTGGTATCCACTCTGTGTCTGGGGGGACTGGAGACTAAAAGGGCATTCTCCCCGGGAACCTTTGGGTATGGTTTACCTGTAATCTCTAGACATCAAGGCTCAGGTGAGCTTCCTTGGTTGGCAGTACTGATTCATGTTACATACCGTTGCCAGAAGAGTAACACTGTCTGCGACTCCATGGGAAGAGGATTCCTGGAAGCTCTTCCCCTGGCTGATTTTCATCTTTATTTTGCGCTGTGATAAACCGTGGCTACAAGTATAACAGCTCTCAGTGAGTTCTGTGAGCCCTACAGTGAATTATGGAAACTCCAGGTGGTCTTGAGGACCCCTAAATTTACAAGGGTGTCACAAGTGAGGGTGGTCATGTGAACTGTTCCCTAACTTTGCAGTTAGTGTCAGAAATTAGGGCAGTCTTGTGGATTGTGCACCCTCTAACCTCACATGGGGTTATCTATAAAAGAAAAATTCCCAGGTATGACTTCAGTGTTCCATAACAGAACAGACTTATTCAATAATATGCAGATATTAAATGTAGCACTCATAAAGAATTTGTATTAATAAGAAGGAGGGTGTGTTACATGTCCAAAACTAAAAGTTTGATGTATGGTATTTTTACTACACACATGTAGAATTTGAAATACAGGTAGAATAACGTGTACATGAAGAATAACGTGTACCAAAATGCCAACGGGTAGCTGTTCTGGGCTAGTAAGGTTGTGATTTTTTTTTTTCTACTTCTCTGAACAGCTGATGCTTTTGAACTGTGGTGATGGAGATTTTTCTACTTCTCTGAACTTTTCAAATGGCCCATAGTATGCCAATAAGTATAACTTACTTTGATAATCAGAAACGTGTGTTTAATCCCTCAATTCTAGCCATGATTCCATAGCATAAGGTAGTTCATTATTGGGAAACTCTCAAAAGCTCAAACCTGACTATAAAACTAAAAATATCACCAAAAGGAAAGAAAGGGAGATGGACTGTAAGGAAATGTAAGCAGTTGCAAGAGGAGCTCTGACAAGCACAAATATAAAGGGTAGAAAGAGAAACACAAAACCAGGGACCTACATAACTCTGCGAACAGTGACAGGCAGTGCTACAGAAGAGAAGTCCGTGATGACAAGGTGATGTGTGTCTATAATGGGGGCTGTGCCCTGGCAAACCCTTCGGATCACTTCCAGATTAACCCTAACAGCAGAGCCTTCAGTCCTTAGGTGAAGCAACGGGGCCTTGAATTGACACAGTACACAAAACACTTTCCCAAACACCACCTCTATTCTCAGGGGCTTCTGTTCTTCAAAATCTTAGCAGAGCTGAATGTGAATAAAAACTTTAATAAACAAGATGAGTTGTGGTTAAAGGGTCAGATGCTGAAGCCAGCAATGAGGGGAGACTTGCAAAAGAGCCAAGGCATTAAAAATGGTTTCTGCTGTTTAAGTTTAGGGCAAGTCAAGGAAAAAGATGCCATGGGCACTGTTGTGGAATGGTAGTGATTTTTTTTTTGGGGGGGGGAGTGATTTTTATCAGAAAGAAGAGAGAACTTCTACATCCCCTAATTTGCTTTCCTCTTTACTGTCCAATAAAATCTTTTACCATGAAATGGGTAACACAAATGTTGATAAGAGGGAATTAAAGCCCTGAGTGAAGAGATTATAAAAAGTGCACCTGTTTTCTAGCTACTCTAATGAATTAAAGTTGCTTACCTCAATGAATTATTCTCCTAGATGCTGATAACTCTTGCAAATGGGATTGCTAAATTATTGTCAAGGATCTTGGATGTAAGTGGAAGAACAGAAGATTCTAGAAGATGGAGGTTGGGGCTTTTATAACAAGTGCAGCCTAGATCTAATGCATTATATGTCACTAAGTGTCTTCATACAAATTCTTGCTTGTTCTTTGCAGCAAACAAGTATAGTTGGATAAAGTGAGAATAAATGCTAAATGGTAAAGTTGCATACAGAAGCTTGAAATCGTAAGTGGGATGGATTTAACTATTCCATTCATCTTACAGATGAGGATGCTGAGGTTCTAACAGACCTGCTAAATGTCCTACTGCTAGCCTACTTTGCAAGTAAAGGAGCTTATTACTGCCACCCAAACAAGAGTATCAAATTCTAAGTAAGCTCCAAGCACTAGAATACAAAATGGTGAACCTCAGGATGCTGTATGGATTCATGTATAAACACACCCATGAAACATCATATTGACATCATTTCTGTCTTTGTCATGATTGTTAGCTCTCAGATATGGCATATCTGTAATTCAGCAAAGGGATTTCCTGATCCCCTCCCTTCAGGCACAAGGCTGAATGTCCTTATGGATGTGGGTATGTGTCAGAGGCATCACCCAGGAAACTTGGAAAGTTGTGTTAATGGAGCCAAAAGCTGGATCAGAGAAAGCCAGAATCTGGTAACAACAAAAACCTGTACTTTATTTTTCTTAGTTATATTGCAACAAGCAATAGACTCTCATACTTTTAAGGGGAACAGTGGAAGAAGTATGGGAGAACTTATGGAATTAGTAGGAAGGTGGAGAGGCTGGGCAAGGATGAGAAGGACTCAACTGGCAGGAGCTGTCTGGTCAGGACACTCCCGCTGGAACGCATGGATCTGGTGTTGTCTCTGGGGGAGGGGACGCTGTCCTTGTTTCATCACTCAAGATGCCTAGCAGTGGGACTCACTGTTCCAACCTTCCAGTTGTGGGCCCATCCCTTGAGCCTGGAAAAGGGGAGGAGACATTTCTTTTAAACTTCATGAAGTGAGAGCAGAGGAGGACAGATCCCCAAAGAACAGAAATGTTGCTGGAAATAAGGTGAATGAACTACTTTTGGACCCCTGGGGTAATCTGCCTTCTGGGCCTATGCTAACATGTAGAGTATTCTAGTGAGAAAACACTCCTCTACCCATGAGAGAGCTTAGATGGGACTGAATGAGAGAATGCACAGCAAAGTGATTCATAAATGGAAAGGTGCCATAAAAGGCTTAATATTATTAATTGGACAGGAGGAGCAAAACTTCTCTGGTGCACTTTGAGAAGGAGCAGAGCGTGTCCATCAGCCCCCTCCGGGTTCTTCTGAAGCCGGCCTGCCCAGTGGGAGTCGCTGCTCTGTTAGGTAGTAACGTGGTGGGGTGGGCTAAGCTGGCATCTTGGTCTCCGTCTCTCTGATCACTGAGTCTGTCTCTCAGCTGGTCCTCAAGTTGGGAAAGAAAATGGATCTTAATCATCCACTTCCACCCCCATCAAACCCAATCTCAGGGAAATCAGAAGAGCCAATGAGCAAGCCACAGTGAAGGCGGCGGGTTGGAGGCAAGCTGGAACGGGTCCCTAAGGTGGGGCTCCACGCTCACGGTGACTTTAATCCAGCTCTCACACTGGCTTGGATAAGCCTGCAGCTGCTGAAGGTCCCAGAGTACCCACACATGACAGAATTTCACACTGCAGTGGATGAGATATCAATATAAGAGTGGGTAACAGTATGGACTCCATCAGAACACTTGGGTCAAATTTTGGCTCTGCTCTGAGGTCTCAGGCAAGTTAATTAACCTCTTTGTGTCTTGTCTGTTTAATGGGAATAGTGACAGTACCAACCCCACTGGGTTATTATGCAGATGAAATGAGACAAGTCTGGCACATAGTAAGGCTCGGTAAGTAATCGTCATCATTAAGAAAACAGCATCTGCAACTAGAGATTATCACACTAAGTGAAGTAAGTCAGAAAGAGAAATACCATATGACATCACTTATGTGGAATCTAAAACATGACACAAATTAAACAGAAACAGAATCAGGGACATAGAGAACAGACTAAGGGTTGCCAATGGGGAGGGGATTGGGGAAAGGAGGGGTTTCAAGGTACTAAAGTATAACACAAAGGACTATAATCAATATTCCATGATAAACCATAACGGAAATTATTTTTTTAAAAGGAATGTATATATACGTACAACTGAATCACTTTGCTGGACAGCTGTAATTAACACAGCATTGTAAATCAACTATACTTCAATTTAAACAAATAAAAATTAAAAATATAGCACAGCTGCTAGTTTAATTAGGGGAGTCAGTAACTACCATACCCAGTGGGATTGCCTCAGAGATATTAACTAAAGAAAGTTTCTAAAGGTTATTCAAGGATCCTGTCCTGGACGCCATCCTCTCGCTTTCCCCAGTGATGGAGAGCAAGTCAGAAAAATGAATGCTTATCAAAGTGCAGGAAAACCAAAGCTGCGAATGAAGGTACATGCTTGCAATGGCAGGATCTGATTTTCAGGATCTTAAAAAGGTGGATCCACAAACCAATCTAACAAGACAAAATATAATAGTAATAGTTGTACTGTTCTTCATATAGATCCAAATATAATTAAATCATATGAGCATAGGGTAGAAAAACGGCTTTGCAGCATATATTAGAAATGCAAAGAGATTTTAGATTAGAGCTATTTTAAAACAAATCCAAAGGATGTCTTCCAAAGCCTGCTTTACTGACTGCAAGTACAGAAAATGGAAGGGGATGCCTCCCACTTACCTCTGGGCTGATGATGGGGGATTATGCAGGTGCAGGAAGGATACCCAAGGAGTTTGAAAGGAGAAAGACCACAGGTATGCTTCCAAACCAGACTCTTTGATGAGTAACCAAATATAAGGGTTAAATCTAAAGGAACTTAACAGGATTATGAACAGGAAAGAATCAGAAGAGGTTGGGAACCAAGTGAGAATAGGATCTAAGTGAAAGCGGAGGGGAATTTGAAGAGGAAATTATGAGTGATGTCCACGAGCAGCATAGAACAGATTTGGGCTAGTGTGAGA
Organism: Okapia johnstoni; assembly: GCA_024291935.2. Taxonomy (NCBI): domain Eukaryota; kingdom Metazoa; phylum Chordata; class Mammalia; order Artiodactyla; family Giraffidae; genus Okapia; species Okapia johnstoni. The sequence goes on from CM044307.1 coordinate 14,134,030, forward strand.
AAATACTTTCTAAGAGTCGAGTTTTCTGAATGGATGAGCAACACTGGGTGGCAGTAGTATTCAGGGAACCATTGGGTTTACCTGATGGGGTAAATTACATAAATGTCACAAATCAGATGGGGAATAGGGCCGGACCACAGATTTAAGTCCCTGTCAATTCTGAGTTTCTGTGCTTCTATCATGAAACCATGAATACACAGCCTTGTTCTGATGGCAAGCATAGCATCTATCATATTAAGGGACATCAATCATTATGTAACCCAGAAATTAAAGTTCAGTAAAGCCACTCCTAAGCTGCCATGTTTGATAGTTAGCTGAGCTCCTAACCCAAGAGTTCAAAGAAATTGAAGTCATGTTTTTTCTTGATGCCCGGAGAGAGTTTGCAATCACCTGGCTGCGGGCTGCAGCCCTCTGGATGGAAAGCATGTCTGAGTCAGTGCCTGTGTCAGGAGACAGATGGAAGCTGGCCACATGACCTCTGGTCCCACATCCATTCCACCAAATGGAGAGACATGACAAGCCTTTTATTTTCAGGACAGAGCGCCATTGATTATTCCCTGTTAATGCTTCCCTGTCGATGGCGGGCAGGGGCTAGAGGGAAATGGAAGGATGTGATATCCGGGCCCCCAAAGGGAAAATCAATGTGATATGGTTTGTATTTCATCCTAGGATAACCTCTTTCTCTGAGTTCCAACCCACAGGCCACTGTTTTTCTCCACCAACTCCTCCAGACACTGTCATGTCCTTTCACGCTCATCAAAGGACAGAAGGAAGGGGAGAGGAGATGAGGAACGGGCACCGGGAATTATTAAACTCAGCTTTCATGTTCTTTTTGGAATTCACAGTCACTAAACAGGCTACAGGCTACAAGGAAACTTCCTCAGCAGGTTCAGATCAGAGGGGAAGAGCCAAGTAAGTCAGCCGAAGAAACCCTTGTCTGACTCATTACTGATGCATCCAGCAGCCAGTTAGTCTCAGAGGATGACCTTGGAAAACTGACAGCCTAGAAACTGCATGGCCCCTGGCACAATGCTGAAAGTTACAAGTTCAGAGAGAGAGCCAGAGACTTGTAATATGGGGAGGTGAGAGGGAAGAAGCAACCTTTCTTTGTGTACACACACACACACACACACACACACACACACACACAAATCAAACACCAAAACTGTTTATGTTCCTCCCTCTCTAAAAGGAACTCAACATTTTGAAACAAAATGCTTGAGATTCTGGGATCTAACAGAGGGGAACTTTTGTTCCCTGTGGGGTCTGGGGGAAGAGAAAGCAACACTACCTTACTGTCTTTTAAGTAGAGATGCAAACCAGAAATATCCTGATACCTAGAGCTTATACTTACCTTCTAGTTTCAGACAGGGCTTTTGATTAGCATTTAACCTCCTCAGAGTTGAAGCCACAGAGACCCATAAGGCTGTGTTGCTTCTGGAAAGCTACAGGATTATCTACAGCTATTTCCCCCTTTCATGTAGGAATTGACCCAGGAGAGCTGAACAGACATTTTAACTCCACTTACTTTATGTCCTAGGTCCAGGAATCATGGACCAAGCCCTCTGGTTGGGGGAGGCTGGACCAGGTGACCTCCAATGAGCTTTCCAACTCTCAGCCTCTATGTAGGGTCTCTATGGTGATGGCCAGAGTGGCCAGGACTAGGAGGCTGTTCTCTGTTTGTAGGTAGAATTGAGTAGCCCATGTTTTATAAACCTACACATGTGGATACCAATTCCACTAGTTACAGGCAGTACTTTTCCCACTGCATTTCTACATGTATAGGATCATATCTGTGTTACAAACATGAGCTACTTATAAATAACTTAGAGAAAGCATGTGTCCCTAGCAGGAATATGATTCGTTTTATGTTACTCAATTCACAAATGACTTGCAAGCGATGCCACCAGAGAGGCTGTGGATCATGAGTATCCTAGAATGGTCTTGAGGCCATGTCTCCACATGTCCCTGGATACAAGTCCCCATAGTGGGTCAACTTCATCTCTTGGGTTCTAACCCTGTCAGCTGGTCACAGTCACTTCTGCCTGAGTCCTTCTCCCCTGGGCTTTGGGGCTCCATCCATCTCATTTCCCTATTGCCTGGGTGCTTTCCCCTCTACTCCACACTGATCAGATAGGTGCTTTGAAGTTGGGGAGAGGGAGACCTAAAGACATCCATGGGCAATTGCTTAGTCACACACCAGAGATAATACTTTTGCCACCTGATGTGAAGAGCCAACTCACTGGAAAAGACCCTGATGCTGGGAAAAGATTGAGGGCAGGAGGAGAAGGCAGCGACAGAGGATGAGATGGTTGGATGGCATCACCAACTCAACGGACATGAGTTTCAGCAAACTCCAGGAGATAGTGAAGGGCAGGGAAGCCTGGCATGCAGCAGTCCATGGGGTCGCAAAGAGTTAGACATGACTTAGCGACTAAACACCACCACCACCAGAGATAGTCCTACAGGGAAAGCAATTATCCGAGAGAAAGATGCTGGCCAGAAGCCTGGGGTGCTGAGTCCCAGCATGGCCTTTACTGTGGAAGACCTTTTTCAAACAGCATGGAGAATTACATACGGCCCCATGACCTACTCTGAAAGGAAATGCCGGAGCCCCTCAAGGATCCCCAAATGGCAGGGTGGGAGGACCCTTCAAGATGGTCCAGGAGGGCCTCTGAGCACTACTTCCTGCCCAGTTCCTGAGCGTCAAGGGGAGGTGAGGTCTCTAATGCCCTGCCCTGGCCCTCAGACATCCCCCTACACTCAAAGACATGTACTCCTGCTTGCATACATTTTTTGTTTGTTCTGTGTTGTTTTTATTGACTATAACATATTTCCAGGAAAATGCACATTACGTTTCTGAGCTGTATTCATGTTGCTGCATGTCATTTGTTAACCTTTGTTTGTATGTATTAATAAGATTCCACTGTGTGCTGCTGCTGCTGCTAAGTCACCTCAGTCGTGTCTGACTCTGTGCGATCCCATAGAAGGCAGCCCGCCAGGCTCCGCTGTCCCTGGGATTCTCCAGGCAAGAACACTGGAGTGGGTTGCCATTTCCTTCTCCAATGCATGAAAGTGAAAAGTGAAAGTGAAGTCACTCGGTCATGTCGGACCCTTTGCGACCCCATGGACTGCAGCCTACCAGGCTCCTCCATCCATGGGATTTTCCAGGCAAGAGTACTGGAGTGGGGTGCCGTTGCCTTCTCCGTCCACTGTATGACTATATCACAATATATGAATTCATTCTGTTGATGGATTTTTCTGTCAGTTTGGGCTACTATGTATAGGGTGGCTATGTCCCTGTGTTTTGAGGCGCATATGTACACATTTCTATTTCATATATAGCTAAGAATGGTATTCCTGTGTGGCTAGGTTTGTATACGTTTAGCTTTAGTGGATATTGTCAAATAATCATCCAGATGGCTAGACCAATGTACACCCTTACCAGCAGTTTAGGGGATTGTCTGTTGTTCCACATCCTTACCAGTACTCACTGTTGTCAGTCTTTTTCATTTTAGCCTTTCTGTTGAGAGTGTATGGTTTTGTGGTTTTAATTAACATTTCATGAATCACTAATGATGTTTAACCCTCTTTCATACACTTACTGGCCATTTGGATATCCTCTTTTGTGATGTTTTCTGCAAGTCATTTGCTTGGTGTTGGATTATCTGCTTATTTAATTGATCTGTAGCCATTTCTAAAATAGATTCTGGATGCAAGCCTTTTGTCAAGTATTTGTATTGCAAGTATAATCTCCTACCCTGTGGCTGACTCTTTTTTTACCCTTAATGGTGTCCTTTGAATAGAAAATTTTTAATTTTAATTTAACCTAATACATCAGTCCTTGTTGGGTAGGGCTTTTTATTTTGCATAAGAAATATTTACCTACTTCCAGGTAACGAAGACATTTTCCTGGTTTTGCTTTTGTTTTTCTTCTGGAAGCCTTATTATTTTATGCCTTCACCTTTATAATACAATTTTTTATGGAACTGGTTTTAAGTGGTAAAGATAGGGTCAAGATATACATTGCAAGTAAATATTCAACTGAATGAGCACCTTTTACAAAAGATCATCCATTCCTCACTGCACTACATAGTCATCTTTGTCCTTAGCAAGGGATCATATGTATATGGGTCACTTCTTATCTCTATTCTGTACCATTGATCTACTTGTCTATGTGTACATCAATACCACATAGCACTATAGCTTTATAAGATGGATGTATAAGTCCTCCAGCTTTGTTCCTTCAAGACTATCTTCCCTAATCTTGGTCCTTAACATTTTCATATAAATAGTAAAATTAGCTTGTTAATTTCCACCACCTCCCCACCCCCCAACTCTTGCCAAATGTTTTGATTTTGACTGGATTGCACTCCTTCTAAGAACTAACATTTGAGTCTTCAATTCATGAACACAGCAACTTTCTCCATAAGATCTTTTTAATCTTCTTTCAATGTTTTCTCAGTAAAGGTCTTATATATCTTTCACTAGATATATTCCCAGGTATTTTGTATCTTTGATGCTTTTATAAATAGTATTTTAAATTTTCATTTTCAGTTTATTGTAGATATGTAGAAATACATATTTCTTGAATCCAGAGACTTTTCTAAATTTATTTAAAATAATTCTAGCTATAGATTCCTTAGTATTTTCTACCTTAAGCAATAATTTTATCTGTGAATAAGGACAGTTTAATTTCTTCCTTTCTAGTTTTTCTAGAATATACCTGCAATTCAGGAGACCCTGGTTCAACCCCTGGGTCAGGAAGATCTGCTGGAGAAGGGATAGGCTACCCACTCCAGTATTCTTGAGCTTCCCTGGTGGCTCAGACGGTAAAGAAGCGCCTCCAATGCAGGAAACCTGGGTTTGATCCCTGGGTTGGGAAGATCCCCTGGAGAAGAGAAAGGCTACCTACTCCAGTATTCTGACTGGGAGAATTCCATGGACTGTATACTCACGGGGTCGCAAAGAGTTGGACACGACTGAGAGACTTTGACTTCTAGTTTTTATAACTTTTGTTACAATGATTAGAATCACTAGAATTCCTAACCTAGTACAATATTGAATAGAAGGAATATTAAGAGGTATTCCTAATCTCAGGGTGAAGGCATTCAATATCTCACTATTAACAACGATGCTCTCTGTAAGATTTTTATAGATGATCTTTACCAGCTTAGTGGAGTTTCTTTCTATTCTTAGTGTGTAAAGAGTATTTGTCATTAAAAGTATTTATTAGATGCTTTTTCTATATCCATCTATATCATTTGGGGCTTTCCAGGTGTCACTACTGGTAAAGAATCTGCTTACCAATGCAGGAGACGCAAGAGACATGGATTTGATCCCTGGATCAGGAAAATCCCCTGGAGTAGGAAATGGCACCCACTGCAGTATTCTTGCCTGGAGAATTCCATGGACAGAGGAACCTGGTGGGACCTCCCAACCTCTGGTGGGAACCAGAGGGACCTCAAAGAGTCAGACACAACCAAGTGCATACTTATATATTTCATTCTATTCAGATGATCTTATTCTTTTTCTACTTTTTTAAGGTAATTTGGCTAAACAGACTCATTTCTAAATTGAGATATAATTCATATACCACAATAGTCATCCTTTTAAAGTGTACAGTTCTGTGGTCTTTCAGGATATTTATGAAGTTGTTCAAGCATCACCAGTATCTAATTCCAGAACATTTCAATCATCCCCAGAAAGAAACTCCCTACCCATTAGCAATTATTCCTCATTAATTTCTCCCTCCCAGACTGTTGTAGCCACTAGTCTTTTAGCACAGTGTTATCAAGTTTCATTCACGTTGTATTATGAGTCAGTACTTCATCCCCTTTTGTGGCTGAATAATATTCCATCATGTGGATAGACCACATTTTGTTTGTCCGTTCGTTAGTCAGTGGACATCTGGATTATTTCCACTCCTTTTCTATTATTAATCATGCTGCTATGCACGTGGGGACATAGGTTCATAGGTTTTTAGTTCTTGAGTAAATACCTGGGAGTAAATCTGCTGGGTCCTATGGTAACCTGTGATCAACTTTTTGAGGAACTGTCCAACTCTTTTGCAAGGTGGCTACACCGTTTTACATTCCCACAGCAATTTGTGAGAGTTCCAATTTCTCCACATCCTTGCCTTACTCATTACTGCCTCCTTCTCTCTGTCTCTCTCTCTGTCTCTGTCTCTCTCTCTCTCTCTCTATATATATATATATATAATTTATTACTGTCTTCTTCATGGGTGTGAAATAACGTATCATTGTGGTTTTGACTTACATTTCCCTGACTAATAGTGTTGACCATCTTTTCACAACTTATTGGCCATTTGTATATCTTCTTTAGAGAAATGTTTATTCAAGTCCTTTGCCATTTTTTTTTAAGTTGGGTTGTATGTCTTTTTGTTGTTTAGTTAGAACTTAAATATTCTGAATTTAGACCCTTATCTGATATATGAATTGCAAATATTTTCTCCTACTTTGTGGGTTATCTCTTCACTTTCTTTATAGAGTCTTTTGGAGGACAAAAGTTTAAACTTTTGATGAAGTTCAATTTATCTTTTTTTTTGTCTTTGGCTTGCTTGTGTTTTTGGTGTCATATCTAAGGAACCATTGCCTAATAATGTCATGAAGATTTACACTTGTATTTTCTTCTAAGAGTTTTATGTTTCAGCTCTTACGTTCAGATTTTTGATCCATTTTGAGTTAATTTTTGCATATGGTATATGAAGAAATCCAACTTTTTTTTACATGTGGCTATCCAGTTATGCCAGCACTATTTGTTGAAAACAGTTTGATTTTGTAATGTTAAGCCAAACTTGTATTCCTAAAATAAATCATCCAATTGGACACTACTTGCTACTGTTTTGTTTAGTATGTTTGTAAATATGTTCATGAGAAATACTGGTCTATAATTATGCTTATTATAGCATACTAGTCAGCCTTTGGTATTAAAGTTATGAGTTGGAAATTGTCTCTAATTTTTCTATTATTTGGAAGTTTGTGTAAGGTTATGGTCATTTCTTTAAATATTTAGACAAAACTGCTAGTTTCAGTTACAGACTCAACTTCTTAAACAAATATAAAACATTTAGTTTTCCTCTTCAGTTGGTAATTGTGCTTTTCTAGAAATTTCATGTCGATTTTCAGATTTATAGGCATGAAGTTCTTTGTAGTATCTACTTATGACACTGATAACTTGTACCTTTTTTCTTCTTTATTTTCTTGATCTGGCAGTTTTTCCCTTGTTAGCAGGTATTAATTATATTGGTCTTCTCAAAGAACCTACCTATGGATTTGTTGACTTTCTTTTACCTATTTTTCTGTTTCATTACTTTCTGCTAGTATTTTCATATCTTCAGTTTTTTCCTCCATTCTTCTACCTTTGGATTTAATGTACTATTATTTTTCTACTTTTTGAGATGGACACTTAGCTTGATTTTTAATGTTTGTTATCTTTCATTATATGAAATTTTAAAGAAACAAATTTTCCTGGAAGTACAGCTTTAGATTTGTTCTTCAAATTTTTATATGCCATATTTTATTGTTGCAACCCACTCCAGTGTTCTTGCCTGGAAAATCCCAGGGACTGCAGAGCCTGGTGGGCTGCCGTCTACGGGGTCGCACAGAGTCGGACATGACTGTAGCGACTTAGCAGCAGCAGCAGCAGCTCAAAATACTAATGTTCATTGTATTTTCTTTTGAGTTATTGTTTATTTAGAAATATATTGCTTGATTTCCAAGTACGTGAGGGTTTTCTAGTTACCATTATGTTATTAATTACTACCTCAATCCCACTTTGGTCAAAGAATATATTTTGGATGGTTTTACCTTTTGGAACTTGTTGGCACTTACCAGCATACGGTATATGTTCCATGATTACTTAGAAAGAATACAGACTCAGATAAAGTTGACTGTAGTATGGTATATGTTCCATGATTACTTAGAAAGAATACAGACTCAGATAAGGTCGACTGTAGTATGGTATATGTTCCATGATTACTTAGAAAAAGAATACAGACTCAGATAAGGTTGACTGTAGTATGGTATATGTTCCATGATTACTTAGAAAGAATACAGACTCAGATAAGGTTGACTGTAGTATGGTATATGTTCCATGATTACTTAGAAAGAATACAGACTCAGATAAGGTTGACTGTAGTATGGTATATGTTCCATGATTACTTAGAAAGAATACAGACTCAGATAAGGTTGACTGTAGTATGGTATATGTTCCATGATTACTTAGAAAGAATACAGACTCAGATAAGGTTGACTGTAGTATGGTATATGTTCCATGATTACTTAGAAAGAATACAGACTCAGATAAGGTTGACTGTAGTATGGTATATGTTCCATGATTACTTAGAAAGAATACAGACTCAGATAAGGTTGACTGTAGTATGGTATATATGTCAAATAGATTAAATTTATTACTCACGTTGTTGCAATCTCCTGTGTGTGCACTCAGTTGCTCAGTCGTGGCTGATTTTTTGTGACCCCATGGACTGTAGCCTACCAGGTACCTCTCTCCCATATTCTTCTTTTTTCCCCACTCGTTATTCCATCAGTTCCTTATAGTTCTGTGATTGTGCTTTTAAAGCTGAATTAAGTGCATCAAAACACAAAATCACGTTATCTTCCTGATAGACTTGTCTTTTTATGAACTGATCTATCTTTAGTAATGCTTCTTGACTTGCACTCACCTTGATCGCTATGTGTGTGGCCACGTCAGCCTCCTTTGGTCAGTCTTTGCTGGGTGTTTGTCTCATTGCTTTGCTTTCAATCTTTCTTTGTTTTTACACTTGAAAGTGCGCCTCTTGAAAGCAGCATACAGTTAGGCTTTTAAAATGTTTTTACACGTAGTAAGTCGTTTAAGATGATTCCAAATGATCCTCACCTCTTGCCATTCAAGCCCTTGTATAATCTCTTCCCCCTTGCACGTGCACTGAACCCGACACACCTCTAGTGAATTCTAATGACCAGCAAAGTCGGAAGTTTTTTCACACATACACAATTGTATGTTAGGAGTAAAGCATGGCTTCAATTTTTTTCCAGAATCCCATTCAGTGGTCCCCACTTCCTGAATACTTTCCTCACTGAATGAAAAGCTGCCTTAACCATATACTCAACTCCCATACATATTTAGGTCTATTTCTGAACTGTTTTGTTATGCTGATCTATTTATAAAGTATGACCACACTATTTTAATTGCTGTAAATTTACAAGTTTTAAAATATCTATGGAGTTAACCTCCTTCTATCACCATCCCTTTCTTTCCTGTATATTCTTATTTGTTTTTCCATATGGTCTCAGAATCAGCCTGTGTAAATCTTTTTCTTTTTAATCCAAAAGGTATTGATATTGGGTATCACATAGATTAAGAAGAGGTGACATCTTTATGATACTGATTGTTCCTACTCAAGAACATGGTATGCCTTTCCATTTATTCAAGTCTTGTTTTACGTCCCTCATTAGCATTTTAAAGTTTCCTATAAAATAATGTTTCTTAAGTTTATTCCCAAGTATTTTATATCTTATGTTTTCGGCTATTATAAAATGACCTTTGCTTTCCTTAGAGAATGTAATCGGACAAAGTGCATACAAACGCTATTTCCTGAAAATTAATTTTGTACCAATTTATTAAATTCTGATTTGGTTTTGGTTGGTCTTCCTTTAGTTCCTAAGTAAATAACCCAGTCATATCATCTACAAATTATAAGCCTGTCCTCTCTTCCTTTCTAATTTCTATACCTTTAACTTCTTTGGTCTGATTGTTTTGTCTAAATCCTAGAGAACAACTTTAAATGATGGTAATCATTAGTAAATGTCTTTGTCTTGTTTCTGACTTTAATGAGATTGCATCTCTAATTCTCATTTAAGCATGATGCTGGCTTTGGATTGAGATAAATATATTTTATCATATTAAGGAAATACTCAGCTAAATATTAAATGAGCCTTGTTTTCCTGAAATAAGTCTCATTTTGTCATGGTGAACTACTCCTAGCTAGAGCCAGCTTGACTGGGTTCAAATCCTACCACCATTATTGATTAGTTGAGCATTTATTAGGACATTTGATCTCTTTTTGACTCAGTTTTATTGTCTGTAAAATAGGGATGTTAAGAATATCCACTTCACTCACTACGTTGCTGTGAAAATCAAATAACTATGGAAAGTTGAGCATTTTTTTCAAGTATTTAAGAAGCATTTGCATTTTTTTCTGTGAACAGTTCATATCCTTTCCCTATTTTTCCACAGGATCTCCTCTATTTTTAGAAGCTCTTAATAAATTAGAGGGGTTTCCCTGGTGGCTCTGGTAAAGAATATGCCCACAATGAGGAAGACCTGGGTTTGATCCCTAGGTTGGGAAGATCCCCTGGAGAAGGGAATGGCCACCCAATCAAGTATTCTGGCCTGGAGAATTCCATGGATTGTATTGTCCATGGGGTTGCAAAGAGTCGGACAAGGCTGAGCATCAGTTTAGCTATAAACTAGAGAGATCAGCCCTTAATCTGTGAAATAAATTGATGATGTTTTCCTAGTTATCACTTGTAGTTTACTTTACTTTGGTATATTTGAGATACAAAAGGGATGTTTTTGTTTTTTAGCATAGCCAAATATATCTCTGTTGTATCTAGGTTTTTAAGTTATCCTTAGCCTGGAGGATACATTAGCCCCAATTCTTCACCCTTTATCTGTATCTCCATGCTTTACCATGTGAACTTACAATCCCTTCCACCAAATGGGTGGAGAATATTTTCCTACTGGTCCAAGGAGACTGAAAGACATGTAGTGTTATTATGCAATAACTAATCAATACTGTTAGGAAAGTTTCCTCACTCCCAGGTTACAGAGCAAGCATGACAACTTTTAAAAAATATTTAAGTAAATAATTTAGAGTTTACAACCAGATATGTTCATGTATTTTTCCTTCTCCTCCTTATTAAACCCTTCAAAAGTGGGAAAAAAAATTCTTACTTAGCTTTCAGCAGTCCAAAACTAGTCTCACTGATTTGGACCAGCCTGTCTACTGAGAAATTCATTTTATTTTTTCCAGTATGTCTTAATATTGTACAGTTAAATCTCTGATCAATTTGAAAATTATCCTGGCACACAGTATGAGGAATAGATCAATTTTCATTTCCATATGACTACTGAGTTATCCCAATACCTTTCATTCCTATAGTTCATCTTTCCTCCCCACTGACGCAAGGGAGCACCTTTTATTTTCTTTATTGTATAAAAAAAGGAAGTATAGTTGACTTACAAAATTACATTTCAGGTGTACAGCACAGCGACTCAATATTTTTTATAATCCATTGAAAATTATTACAAAATAAGGGCTATCCTTTCCTGTTCTGTACAATATATCCTCGTTGCTTATCTATTCAATATATAGTAACTTGTACCTTTTAATCCCGTCTGTTTTGAGCTCCTTCCCTCTTCTCTCTCTCCACTGGTATTAAATAGCTTGTTTTCTATACCTGTGAGTCTGTTTGTTTTGTTATATACATTATTTTTTAGATTCCACATATAAGTGGTAACATTTCAATAAGTATAATATTTTCTAGGTCCATCCACATTGTTGCAAACGGCAGAATTTCATTCCTTTTTATGGCTGAATAATTTTGTTGTTGTTTTTCAGTTGGTCGGTCATGTCCAACTCTTTGCAACCCCATGGACTGCAGCACACCAGGCTTCCCTGTTCTTCACTGTCTCCCGGAGTTTGCTCAAACTCATGTCCATTGGTTCAGTGATGCCATCCATCCCATTCTCTGTCGCCCCCTTCTCCTCCTGCCTTCGATCTTTCCCAGCATCAGGGTCTTTTTCAATGAGTCAGTTCTTCACATCAGCTTGCCGAAGTATTGGAGCTTCAGCATCAGTCCTTCCAATGAATATTCAGGGTTGATTTCCTTTCAGGTTGACTGGTGTGATCTCCTTACAGTCCAAAGGACTCTCAAGAGTCTTCTTCAGGACCACAATTAGAAAGCATCAATTCTTCAGTGCCCAGCCTTCTTTATGGTCCAACTCTCACACCCATATATGACTACTAGAAAAACCATTGCTGGCAAAGTGATGTCTCTGCTCTTTAATACGCTGTCTAGGTTTGTTCATAGCTTTTTTTCCAAAGCTTCCCTGATAGCTCAGTTGGTAAAGAATCCGCCTGCAATGCAGGAGACCCTGGTTCAATTCCTGGGTTGGGAAGATCCGCTGGAGAAGGGAAAGGCTACCCACTTCAGTATTCTGGCCTGGAGAATTCCATGAACTGTATAGTCATGGGGTCGCAAAGAGTCGGACACGACTGAGCGACTTGCACTTTCACTTTCTTCCAAGGAGCAAGTGTCTTTTAACTTGATGGCTGCAGTCACCATTCACAGTGAGTTTGGAGCCCAAGAAAATAAAATCTGTCACTGTTTCCATTTTTTTCCCCATCTATTTGCCATGAAGTGATGGGATCAGATGCCATGATCTTCGGTTTTTGAATGTTGAGTTTTAAGTTAGATTTTTCATTCTCCTCTTTCACCTTCATCAACAGGTTCTTTAGTTCCTCTTCACTTTCTGCCATAAGGGTGGTGTCATCTGCATATCTGAGCTTATTGATTCTCAAGATTCTCCTGGCAATCTTGATTCCAGCTTGTGCTTCATCCAGCCCGGCATTTCGCATGATGTACTCTGCATATAAGTTAAATAAGCAGGGTAACAATATACAGCCTTGACATACTCCTTTCCCAATTTTGAACCAGTTCATTGTTCCATGTTGGTTCTAACTGCTGCTTCTTGACCTGTGTACAGGTTTCTCAGAAGGCAGGTAATATCTGCTAGTCCCATCTCTTTAAGATTTTCCAGTTTGTTGTGATCCACACAGTCAAAGGCTTTAGTGTAGGCTGAGCAACACTCCATTGTAAATATAGAGCGAGCTATAGATACAGATATGCACCACATCTTTATCCATTCATCTGCTGATAGGTGCTTGGGTTGCTTCCATACCTTGGCTATTGTAAATAATGCAAGTATCATTTCAAATTAGTATTTGGGGGTTTTATTTATTTGTTTTCAATAAATACCCAGGAGTGGAATTGCTGAACCGTATGGTAGGTTCTATTTTTAGTTTTTTGAGGAAGCTCCATACTGTTCTTTTCAATTGAGGTACTGTAGATGTACAATATTAAGTTGCAAGTGTATAGTATATTCACAATTTTTAAAGGTTATAACTCACTTATAGTTATTATAAAATATATTCCCCATGTTGTATAATATATCCTTGTAGCTTATTTATTTTATATAGAATACTTTGTATCTCTTAATCTCTTATCCCTAACTTGCCCCTCCTCCTTTCTATCTCCCCACTGGTAACCAGCAGTTTTTTTTTTTTTTAATAATTTTATATTTATTTTTTATTGTCCTGGGTCTTTTTTCCTGCGTGCAGCTTTCCCTAGTTTACAGCAAGTGGGAGATACTCTCTAGTTCCGGTGTGCAGGCTTCTCATTGTGGTGGCTCCTCTTGTTGCAGAGCATGGGCTCTAGGGTGCCTAGGCTTCAGTAGCTGTGGCACACAGGCTTAGCTGCCCCACAGCATGTGGAATTTTCCTGGACCAGGGATCGAACCTGAGTCCTCTGCATTGGCAGATGGATTCTTAACCACTGGGGACTACCAGGGAAGTCCCTACCACTAGTTTGTTCTCTATGTCTGTGAGTCTGTTTCTTTTTTGTTATATTTATTTGTCATATTTTTTGTTCCACAAATATAGTATTTGTCTCTCTGTGACTTAGTTCACTTATCATTAAGATCCTCCAAGTCCACCCACACTGTTGGAAATAGCAAACTGTCACTCTTTTTATGGCTGAGTAGTAGTAATAGTTCATTGTGTATATATACCACATCTTCTTTATCTATTTATCTGTTGATAAACACTTAGGCTGCTTCCTTATCTTGGCAATTACAAATAATTTACACTTTATTGGTATATTTACTACTATATTTGAATCCTTTTACCATCTTGTGTACTTTTTATTTTTCCTAACTTTCTAATTTATTTTCTTGTTTTACCTTTTATCCATTATTAGTTTAAATGCTATATTCTTTATAGTTAAATTCTTTTAATAGTTACTCCAAATATTTTAACATAACTACTTACTAAAGTCCCAAATTAATAAGACTCTTTAGTCCCTTCTTGAACAATTAAAGGGCAGTAAGACACGTTAACTCTCATCAACCCCTTTCAAAAGTATATGCTTTTGTTGCTTGGTGTTTTGAAGCCTCCCTTTGATTTCCTGAAATATATTTAAAACATGTATAACATGTTTATATGTCATGCTAATAAGTGCAATACCTATGTTGTTTGTGAGTCTGATTCTCCTGTATATTGTTTCCGATGATTTTGACTGACGGTATCTTATTTCCTTCTTGGGTTTGTGGTTTTTAAGTGTGAGCTACCCATATTCTTTGTAATTTTATCTGTGGAAATTTTTTTGATACCTAGATTGGAGTTTCATTCTTCCAGGAAAGTGTGTGTTTGCTTCTGCCAGTCATCTGGAGTTACCACCTACCTTGGTCCACTGTAAATTAAATTCCTACTTGCAGTATTTTGAACCACCCAAGTAGTATAAATGTGTCCCTCTATAAGGGACAATTTGTTAAACATTTTTAGGTTAAATTAAAAGTCCTTCCTCCATCCAGGGCTAAGGTCAAGAAAGGTATGTTCCCTTGTTGTTATTTCTGCTTGGTGTGTTTATTTAGTATTTACCCTTACACTGCAAGTGTAGCACTTCTGAGGTCCTTACTCTGGGAGATCTCAGATCTTCCTGCCTTGAGCAGACCCTGCTTTACCTCCCACACTCATCAGAGTCATCAGGACAGAGACTCAAGGAGACCAAGTCTCAGCAGATACCTTCGGGGTTAAAGATGGCTTTTGTCTTACTTGACTCCCAAGTTTTGAGCTTTCACATCCCTTTTGACCTCTGCAGATTCTTTCATTTCTTGCCTCTGCTCTGTGCATGTAGAAAGCTATTTTTGACCCTCAATGATAAAACCAACTCCAAAAGTAAAAGTACTAGGTAAGTTAGCAGGATAAAAAATTAGCATATAATAAACAACAGTCTTCATATATAAGAACAATAATCAAGTAGAAGACATAATCGCAGAGAAAACCCCATTTACTAGCAACAAAGATTAAGTACGTAGGAAACAACCTTAACAGGAAGCACTCTAAAGCTATTCAAGGAAAAATTTAAAGCCGTCCTTAAAAGGCACACAAATAGACTTGAACAGTAGAAATACACCCCCTGCTCTTGGATAGGATGGTTCAACATTGTAAAGATGTCAGTTTTCCCTGTTAGTTAATTAAATGTAACATGATCTCAAAAAACATCAACACATTATTTTTATGGAGTTATACGGGTTGATACTAAAGTTCATACAGAAAAACAAACATGTAAGGTTAGGAAAACACTGAAAAATTATGACAGGGGACTAGCTCTCCCAGACATTAAAATATACTATAAGTTTTCCATAATTGAAACAGTGTGGTACTGTGCACAAGTAGACAAATAGACCAACGGAACAGAAGAGAAAGTTCACAAAGTGACACAAATGCATGTAGATCCTGGATTGAATCCTTAACCAGAGAAAGAACGTTATTGGGAAAAGTGGTAACATTCAAATGAAGTATGCAGTTTAGTTAATAGGGTTGTGTCAGTGTTCATTTCCCGGTTTTTATACTTGTATCTCGGCTACATAAAGCTGCGAACATTAGAAATTGGGAGAAGGGCATATGTCAATTCTTTGTCCTATTCTTGCAATTTTCCTTCAGTCCAAAATTATTTAAAAATAAAACGTGTGTTATTTAAGGTTTTGAATCACGGACCTCAGAGAATATAGAGAGAAGACCGAGTCACAGTAATATGGCCCACTAGAAAAAGGGCACTGGTCACCACTGTTGACCAGAAACACTTAATTGGCTTTGCTTTACACAGTTTCAAAGGGCTTCAGTTCAGTTCAGTTCAGTCGCTCAGTCGTGTCCGACTCTTTGCGACCCCATGAGTTGCAGCACGCCAGGCCTCTCTGTCCATCACGAACTCCCGGAGTCCACCCAAACCCGTGTCCATCGAGTCGGTGATGCCATCCAACCATATCATCCTCCGTCGTCCCCTTCTCCTCCCGCCCCCAATCCTACCCAGCATTAGGGTCTTTTCCAATGAGTCAACCCTTCGCATGAGGTGGCCAAAGTATTGGAGTTTCAGCTTCAACATCAGACCTTCCAATGAACACCCAGGATTGATCTCTTTTAGGATGATTGGATCTCCTTGCAGTCCAAGGGACTCTCAAGAGTCTTCTCCAACACCACAGTTCAAAAGCATCAATTCTTCGGCGCTCAGCTTTCTTCACTGTCCAACTCTCACATCCATACATGACCAGTGGAAAAACCACAGCCTTGACTAGACGGACTTTTGTTGGCAAAGTAATGTCTCTGCTTTTAAATATGCTATCTAGGTTGGCCATAACCTTCCTTCCAAGGAGTAAGCGTCTTTTAATTTCATGGCTGCAATCACCATCAGCAGTGATTCTGGAGCCCCCCAAAAATAAAGTCTGACACTGTTTCCACTGTTTCCCCATCTATTTCCCATGAAGTGATGGGACCAGATGCCATGATCTTAGTTTTCTGAACGTTGAGCTTTAAGCCAACTTTTTCACTCTCCTCTTTCACCTTCGTCAAGATGCCCTTTAGAAGAATCTTCACTTTCTGCCATAAGGGTGGTGTCATCCACATATCTGAGGTTATTGATGTTTCTCCCAGCAATCTTGATTCCAGCTTGTGTTTCTTCCAGCCCAGCGTTTCTCATGATGTACTCAGCATGTAAGTTAAATAAGCAGGGTGACAATATACAGCCTTGACGACTCCTTTTCCTATTTGGAACCAGTCTGTTGTTCCATGTCCAGTTCTAACTGTTGCTTCCTGACCTGCATACAGGTTTCTCAGGAGACAGGTCAGGTGGTCTGGTATTCCCATCTTTTTCAGAATTTTCCACGGTTTATTGTGATCCACACAGTCAAAGGCTTTGGCATAGTCAATAAATCAAAAATAGATGTTTTTCTGGAACTCTCTTGCTTTTTCGATGATCCAGCGGATATTGGCAATTTGATCTCTGGTTCCTCTGCCTTTTCTAAAACCAGCTTGAACATCTGGAATTTCACAGTTCATGTATTGCTGAAGCCGGGCTTGGAGAATTTTGAGCATTACTTTACTAGCATGTGAGATGAGTGCAATTGTGCGGTAGTTTGAGCATCCTTTGGCATTGCCTTTCTTTGGGATTGGAACGAAAACTGACCTTTTCCAGTCCTGTGGCCGCTGCTGAGTTTTCCAAATTTGCTGGCATATCGAGTGCAGCACTTTCACAGCATCACCTTTGAGGATGTGAAATAGCTCAACTGGAATTCCATCACCTCCACTAGCTTTGTTCACTCACTTTATTTACTTACAGCATGGTATCAATAAAATGAATATTACAGATCAGCACTTAGAGTGGGCCAGCTGTGTTATTTCATCCTATGGATGTTTTCTACAGCCTTGAAACTGCAAAGATTGTGAAGGTCCCTGATCTAAAAAGTGGGAAAGGATCAACACATTTACTGTCACTACTGAGAAATTAAGCCTCAAATGCATAACTGGTGGTTGACAGCAACAACTGTTACTGAAGAACACTACTAGGAATTAAGACCATCACACTTGCTTTAAATTCTACCAAGATAAGATGATTCAAGGGGGATAACTTCAGACTGGGATCACCAATAGAACAAGTAAGGGAACCAGTCAGCCATGGTATAAACTGGTTATTTCCAATTAGGTTCAGTGTATGTCCTAAGTATGTCAGTAGCTCTTACAAATAGGGGGACCTGATTATATTTCCCAGAAAATTAAGGAGGTGCAAACCAGTTCCAGGTACATCTCAGTTCCAATACTTTGCTCACACAATGGGCCAGTTGCTGTAGGGTTTCCATAACTGCACAAAGAAGGCTATCACAGCTCTCCATATCAACAAGCAAGCCTGTGTCCACAGAGCCCTCTATTTTCTGTCTCCTGCCTACCGTTCCCTGCCCTCTGTATGCTTTATATGTCAGCCATGCCAAAATGCTTGCAGTGCCCTGAACAGATCATGCTCTCTACCTTTGGATGGCCTCATCCTCTCTTAACGCTTACTTATCCTTCAAGATCTGTTACAGTATTTTTTGAATCCTCCCTCTGTTCATTTTGAGTTGAGTCACTTCCTCCTTGCTGCCCAAATACCTTAATATTCTTATCTCAAAATCACTCCACATTGTAGCATTTGCTTTCCTTGTCTCTTCTTCAGAAGACCATGAACTTTGTAACAGCAGAAATGCCTTCCCTCTTTGCTCCCAGCAGAATGGTTGGCATACAAAGTGTTCTATACACATCTGTAGGGCTTCCCAGGTGGCACTAGTGGTAAAGAACCCACCTGCCAATGCAGGAGACATAAGAGACAAGGGTTCGATCCCTGGGTCAGGAAGATCCCCTGGAAGAAGGCATGGCAACCCAGTCCTATATTCTTGCTGGAGAATCCCATGGACAAAGGAGCCTGGTGGGCTATAGTCCATGGGGTCGCACAGAGTCAGACATGACTGAAGCGACTCAGCAGGCAGCAGGCCTGCATACACATCTACTGATTGAAAGGACATGTATGAAGGTCAAGACTTTAAAGACAGCTATTTGACTAGCAGTTCCATAAGGTTAGCAAGATGTTACAGTCCCTCACAACACTTAACAACTCAAAGCCATGTTCTCCTGATTCAGGGATCAGTTTCGCTTTGGCACACAAAGGACAGTACCTTTTTATAGCCATTGGTTTGTTAACGTTTTATTGACCTGTGCTCCTGTCACTTTCAAAAACAAAAGTAGGTCAGTGTAGGAGGTGCCACAGAAGCTGGCTGTCTTCTTTCAGGGTTATAAGCACAGAGATTAGACCAGGCCATGTACAGATGCTCTCATAGAGAAACAGCCCACCAGAAGCAACACATAAATGAAGTAAAGGAGTCTCACCAGACACCGGCCCTGGGCCCAGTGGCACAAAGTTTATTTCAGATATACACGCCCACAGTTCATTAGTATTTTAAAAAGGGGCAGCATAGGGTATTGGCTGGGAATACAAACAGCATCAAACAGACTTAAATTTGAATTCTGGCTGATACTTATTAGTTATGTGACTTTGGGTAAGTTAATTAAAACTGTATTTCACTGCTTTAAAACAGAGATAAAAGTCCCTATCTTAGAGTTGCTGAGGATTAAAGAAGATGCTGTTTACAAATAGCACGTAATACTCAGTAAACAGTCACCATTATTAGAAGGAGGGGACGATGGGCTCTGAATAGTATTCTACTGGTTTCCAGCAGAGTATCTAAGAGACCCAGCAATGTCCTGCTTTGTGGCAGCCACCGTCTTCTCCAAGAAGTCCCTGACGAAGCAAGCTTAGTGAGTACTCAGTAATCACCTGATGAATCAGTGAACAGGGCAATGGCTCTAGTGGACCTTTATCATTCCTATCAGCTGTTCAGTATCTAAACTGCCCTCCTGTGTTTGGGGAATTCATCCATACTCAACAAATGCTAAACATTCCAGATAATCTCATTCTCCCTTCCTGCAGTCAGGACACAGGCACCTGACTACTACTAATCAGACCTATCTGTCCCAGATTTTAAATCAGAAACTAGTGATATGAAGAAGCCAGAAACATATGAAGTCCCTTCTGGTGAGGGTGGGACCCCTACACAGAGATCCAGAGGCAGCACACAGTGATGTGGAAAATCAAGTTCCACTTCATTATTAGCAGGGATAATCCCTGAGACTCCAACAAGAAGTTCTCTGAGAAAGGAAGCTCCAACATGGCACCCAAGGTCAAAAAGAGGTGATGAAATGGGCCTGTCTCATCCCTGAAACCCAAACTAAAATCTTACCAACAGTAGCAAGTAAAAAAAAAAAAAACTAAAGCAAGCTCTAGATGAGGGGGTAGCCTCCTTATTTTAAAAGTGGGCCCAGGCCTCCTTGACAGTCCAAGATCCTGGAAGGGAGAAAGCAGAAAAGGGACCACAGTTCCGCCCGACTTTTCAAGAACAGCAACTCCACCAATTAGTAAGTAGGGGTGATCCATCTTCGAGCTTGACTAGAGTGGTTAGCAATTCTTCCTACTCCAGTGGGTTTGAAGGAGGAACAAAGAGAAGTGAGGAAAGGAACAGACACCTTGAGTTGGCTTTCCTTACGGATGATAATTATCAATGAAAGAAAGTGCTTCCCTCCAATCAGTGCTTCAAGCCAGCACATTAAGGCGGCGTGGCAAAGGAACTCATCAGCACATGGGTATTAATGAAGTAAAGGAGGTGAGGGCAGAGGCAGACTTTTAGTCTGTGTTGAATTGACCTACCGACCAGTCTGCCCATCTGTGAAGGCTGAGACAGTAAAGAAGTAGGAGAAATATCAGGACAGTAGGGTCAGAAAAGGCAGAATTCCAGAAAGGAAGCAGTTATGTGGTATTAAGACATCAAGAGTGTCTCTTCACATGTACCTCAATGTTCACGGCAGCACTGTTTACAATAGCTAGGACAAGGAAGCAACCTAGATGTCCATTGGCAGATGAATGGATAAGAAAGTTGTGGTACATATACACGATGGAATATTACTCAGCTATAAAAAAGGACAAATTTGAGTCAGTTCTAATGAGGTGGATGAAACTGAAGCCTATTATACAGAGTGAAGTAAGTCAGAAAGAGAAACACCAATGCAGTATATTAACACATATATATGGAATTTAGAAAGATGGTAACTACGATTCTATATGCAGGGCAGCAAAAGAGATGTAAAGATGTAAGGAACAGACTATCATTGGACTATGCGAGAGAAGGCAAGGGTGGGATGATATGAGAGAATAGCATTGAAACATGTATTTTACCATATGTAAAATAGATGAACAGTGCAAGTTCAATGCATGAAGCTAAACACTCAAAGCTGGTGGTGTGGGGCAACCTAGAGGGATGGAGTGGGGAGGGAAGTGGGAGGGGGTGTTCGGGATGGGGGAGGGGGTGCAGGTACTCCCGTGGCTGATTTGTGTTGCTGTGTGGCAGGGACCACCACAGGAATGTGAAGTGATTGTCCTCCAATTAAAATTTTTTTTAAAAAAAGCATCTCTTATGTCTCCTGCATTGGCAGGCGGGTTCTTTACCACTAGCGCCACTTAGGAAGCCCAAAGATCAACCTAAGGACTAAATTTTGGGAACTAGACATCACTGGTGAAACAGACAAGAACAATTATAATTGTTCAACTGGTAAGGGTGGCAGCCAGGTTTTAGCATGTTTGCTCTCAGCCCCAAGGGCACGTTGGCTGCACAATCTTGTTTTAAAAAGACTGTCCCACCACCACCCCATTCCCATGTAACTGGCCTGTGGTTCAGTTGAGGGAATTAGGGGGTTTTTTTGTTTTTTAATCTCCCCAG
This sequence comes from Okapia johnstoni, assembly GCA_024291935.2. Classification (NCBI taxonomy): domain Eukaryota; kingdom Metazoa; phylum Chordata; class Mammalia; order Artiodactyla; family Giraffidae; genus Okapia; species Okapia johnstoni. The sequence continues at coordinate 14,155,522 of CM044307.1, forward strand.
ATGATCCCAGTGTGCAGCCAGGGTTAAAAACTACTGCTTTAGTGGATTGAGAATTAACAGAAAGTGCAGGAAAGGGCAGTACTTTTAGTGCTAGTCAAGAGGTTCAAAGAGTTGAGGAAAGGTATTTTTGTTTGAAGGGGAAGTCTTTGAACATGTTTAAATGCAAAGCTGTACGTGTCAGGAGTGAGAAGTTGTATTGAGCAAGGCATCTGATCTAGGGAGAGGCCCTGAGTGTGGAAGGGATTCTTTAGGGGCAGGACAGGCATTTCCAAGGCCAAGAGGTGAGGAAGGGCGTATGTGAAGGTGCGTAAGTGGGCTTTACCTCCTCTCTATTATCTCTCAGGGGAGGGTGGGATTCCCAGCTGGGAGTGAGAGGTAGGAACTGAAAGGGTTTAAAATGGTTGGTTTGTGAGAGCTGCTGACAACAGGTGGGAGACTGAGTAAGACAAATATTTAGAGCAGTTGAAATTGTCACCATGATTTGGTGGTGACAGATGTTTCATGGAGAACTGCATGGCCCACTGGGTGGGGAGGGCGGTCCGGGGAGCAAGGTGTAGAATCTATACCCAGTGAAATGAATTGACTTACGTCACCAAGGCCGTTGGTAAGTTCTTGGATGATTTCTTTCCTTTTTCAATTAAACATTTGCATGAGGGATCTGCAAGGGTCAGAACTCACTTCTAGGGAAAGAAAACATTGATTTTCATAACTTTTATGTCTTGAAATTTTTTTATACCCCCATACCTTGATAAAATCTAGTAAAACTACCATTTTTAGCCAGAGGTACTTTTTAACTGGTTTTCAAGATGGAAAAGAAAAATCATGTGATGTTTTAAAACACTACAAAATTTGAAAGGAGAGCTAACAGTCTATTATGCATGTGTATTAATCATGTGTTTTTTATTTTCTATGTATTATGATGTTTTGACATCTTAAACAATGTTTCTGGAGGGTGAGACGGCCCCTCCCAGGGCTGACCAGTTCTTAGAGCCGGCAAGGGACTCAGCCCCCAGCATGCATCTGATGTGCAAACTAACCAGGTCCATGGAGACATACCTCCTCCCTTTGGCCTGCACATCTCAGGCTGCAATCATCCCAGGCCAGGTACCTGGCAACTGGAGCCCACAGTGTAGCCTTAAGGACCGGGAATTATTCACTAGCCATTCCCAAACTCTTCTCCCTGCCCTGTTTTGCCTTTCCCAAGAAAACCCCCATCAAGGCTCTGGCCTAAAACTATCACTTGCTCCCATCCTCTGCCTTCTGACCCAAACTTGGTGTGGCCCTGCCTGGCAAACCATGCCTCTTGTTTCTAGGGGAACTGTAACATTAGACTTTTCTCTCAATGGCACTAACCTCTCTCCGTGTCATCCCTCAGTTGCATTTATAAAGATCCAGGCACAAAACATGAGCATCGGAGGAAATGATACTAGAGAACTCCTCCGTAGCTACACATATTCCCAGAAAGAACTTTGGTTCACAGGCTTTAGTAATAAAGTCGGACCCAGGCCAATTCAAAGAAATAAAATCTAAAGGAAAAATGGCCATGACTTCATGTCAAAGCTTTAAGATTGTCTTCTGAAACACCGAATAGGAAGTCAGCCAAAGAAAACGTGTAATACGCTGTTACTACTGGTCCCCAACCCCCGTGGAATCACTAGATGAAATGTAAAACAAAGACAATAGGGTGTGATTAACTGGGATCACTGAAAATTGATTTTTACATGCTCTGAAGTACCGAGATTAATTCCCAGCAAAAGACTACCAATAACCCAACAGGTATTTATTACACAATAGCTATGTATTGGAGGTGGGTTTTTTTTTTTTTTTTTTTCCCATTTTTGTGAGCCACACTTTAAAGGCTTCATCAATATGATGCTGAAAAATACATGACATTTCCCTCTGAAACGAAGATGTAATGAACAGATATCATAAAATCATGAATGGCAGTATCTTACACAAATGTTTTACTGTCAATGGCGAAAAACAACTTATCACTTACAGACTAAAAATCCACTGTTATATTTTAATCCACTTTTTAAAAAAGCTGTTTTCCATCCATCTAAAAACGGCCTCGACGGCATTTTTCTCCACATCATCCTATCTCAGTATTTCCAGATCTTTTAGGACCTTGAGGGGAAAAGTATGGTGAATAAAGACATTTAATAGTTTCTGCAAAGGACCATACACAAAACATCTCTATACTTATGGAGGAAAGTATAAGAGCACCTCAGAGCTTAAGGGGATACTGGTATATTAAAACACTTCTTTCCAACTATGGCAAAGCCTACAGTTCTAACACATCATGTGGAGTCCCATGGAGGGCTCTGGAAGAGTGCTGGGCCTCACCCTCTGCTTCTGATTCAGCCGATCTGGTCAGCAAGAGAATATGTGGGTGCTGTTGGTCTCAGGGTCCTAGCACGCCTGCTCTAGGCATCTCCTGCTCTTTCGCCTTCTCACTCTGGATCTTGCCAATATTCCTTTCCTTGGTGAACATCTTCAGGATCTGCCCCACTCTTCAAATACTGTGCTTGAAAAGTTTATTACCCACATTTGGCAATTTTACCTAGTGCAGTGGCAGGAAAATGTCTTCTTTGAGCCATTAAGTTTGTTTTGCTGAGCTTCTTACAAACTTTATAATCCACACTCTCCAGCCAAGATTACTCATGTCCTTCTTTCTTCTCCACGTTGCTATTTGTAGGCATTTGATGTTCAGCTGTTTTGTGACCTTAACGTAGATGAAGGCATCACTGGACCACTTGCGTTCAGTGCTAACAGCAGAACCCACTCATTTCCTCACCTTCTCCCTCTGGGCCAGTTTTCTAATGGGGTAGAAACCCAACCTGAATGCTGTCACTGTCGGTCACCATCGGGAGATCAGGAGATAAGGAAATACTGACAACTAAAATGGGCATTAACCAAGGAAGCAGCTGACAATAAGAGCAACCTGCTTCCACCACCCCTCCCACCATCATACAAACCATGATACAGTCTATAAGCTATGCCCCAACTAGAATGTAGCCACAGCTGCCAGAGAAAGTCACTCTGCTCTCATCCCAGCTCAAGGTAAGGTTCACCAAATATACAGAATGCTGAATACAGATTCTAACACTGAGATTTTTACCTAGCCTGAACCCCAGCGAACAAAAGCTTGTTGTGGCTCAGAATCACGTAGTAAAGCCAAAATAAAGCAAAGACTTGACATGAATCATGCATCACCAGGAGCCTTTGCCTTGAGCCAAAGTGGGGAACCCATCACACCAGCCACGACAGTGCTCACCTGGCTCCCTCACTCAACATTCTGCGACTTGTTCGACTCTAGATGACTTCTGTGATAACTCTGCTCCTGTACTTTGAGCATCAAAACTTGCTGTGCTGTGGTCTAGACTGTACTTCTGGTTCCAAAATGCAGCGATATCTCAGATTGATCCATTTGGGATTCAGAAATAGTTTAATTACCTGTCCGAGGTGTTGAATTTCACTTAGCAAAGGATGCCATAAGCATCACAGATTAAGAATCATTTATTTCAGCTTTTGGTCATTTTGTTGCCAAAATGGCCTTTTTTGCAGCCTGTCTGTACAGCCCAGCAAAACAATGTCACCTGAAATTTCCAATTACGCTTGATTTCTATAGAATTCAAGGCCTATTTTTCAAGAACACACCACTCAACAAAGATCATACTCTGCTCCTCCAAATTTGGCACCAAAAAACAAATACTAATTTCTTCTGAACAGTTATCAAAATGCAACAAAAGTTCTGAGGCAAATGAAGTTGTTCCCTTTAAGACACTGAATCTGAAATATAATCTCAAATTCCCTTGAACCTGTAAGCAGAATTATCCTTTATGAAAGATGCTCACGCAAGTAGACAATGTCTTGGCTTTCGTCTATTGTGAAAAATACCCAAGACTAGAATCTAGACAGGCAGACTATATAGCATGCTGGGATAAATCAGAATCCTGAAATAAGGAAGAACTGTGGAACTCTGCTTCAGTTATTACTTTTGAGCAGACCATATGTATCTGGGCTCAAAAATTATTCTCAAAGGAAGTCAAGCATCAGGTTTTCTTCCAAAAGATTACAAAACTTGATTTTGAAATTATTTTTTTGTTGAAAGGTAACAGATTTTTCTTAATTTGTAACGTTACACACTTTGCTGTATAACAAGGAAATTTAAAGCTTAAGATTCAAAATACACTTGATTCTAAGGTTAGTCCTCTGGAATGGACTCATACAGAAAACAAGCAGAGTGAAGTCAGTGAGTCTTCTATAAGCATGCTCATGCAGCAGCTTTAAAGAAGGAGCACAATTTACAACCCTGTGTTGGAAATGTACTTGTGTGCTTAATGGCTCTTTTCTTAGGCAATTAATTTTCTTTCCTGCTTATTACAGGTAGATATGGCATTTTGGGGCTTCCTGGTAGATCAGCTGGTAAAGAAATCTGCCTGCAATGCAGGAGACCCCCAGTTCAATTCCTGAGTTGGGAAGACGCCCTGGAGAAGGGATAGGCTACCCACTCTAGTATTCATGGGCTTCCCTGGTGGCTCAGACAGTAAAGAATCCGGCTGCAATGCGGGAGACCTGGGTTTGATCCCTGGATTGGGAAGATCCCCTAGAGGAAGGCATGGCAACCCGCTCCAGTATTCTTGCCTGGAGAATCCCTATGGACAGAAGAGCCTGGTGGGCTACAATCCATGGGGTTGCAAAAAGTAGGACATGACTGAGCAACTAAGCACAGCACAGCATGGCATTTTGGGGTGCTCCCTGCTGAAAGTATTCAAAATATGAAGGAAAGATTGATCAAGAAAGATGGTATACAGCTTGTCTGGCATATTGTCTCAAAAATATGAGTCTCAGAGTGACTCAGTTCTATCAATGAAAAACAAAAGATTATAACCCAGGACTAAAAAAGTCTGAAAAGTCTGGGATTTTAGTCTTGGCTTGATTATGTGATTTGGGGCAAGTCATGAAGTTCTGTGACTGTTCTTAACCCTATAAAACGGTAGTAATCACCTAACTTTTCATCACAGAGATATTTAAAATGTAACTAAAGCTTTTCATATAAATGACTTTTAATCACAGGTAAAAAGGAGAATTATTAGGTTATGTGTCATGAAGAAAAAGATGCTACCCAAACTACAGAGGTCTCAACAGGCCATTATCATGAGACTGATCTCTGCATGAGCCATGGAGCTTACTGCAAAGAAAATACAAGTATTATGTTCGTGGATTTCTCCCAGAAATCCAACAAATTCTGGTCGAGATGTGTGCCTCAGGACAATACTGGGACTATGTAAGAATGTACATGTGACAACAAAAAGCTACCTTCATCTCTGAAACACCAGAGTAGAACCACTTTATAGTCACTGTTCCCTACACTGGCATGGGTGTGGCCTGTGGCCAGGAAGTACACTCGCCACTACAAGAGCACCTGGGTGGCTCCCAGGGAAGCTGGGCTGGCTTGAGCACTATTCACTCCGTCATCTCCACCTGCCCCTCACTCCACGGTATCCCTTGTTATGGGCAACGGCCAGGTTCTCAGTCTTCGATCAAGTGCTACGTAAACTTAGCTTCCGATCCCCCTTTCCCACCGGATTCACACCCACCTCACTGACACGGACATTCTGTAGCTACCACTGATGAGGATGCCCGTTTTCAAAGGACTCCGACAGAGCAGCCCAACGTTACATTCTGTGTGAGAAAAGAGGCCCCACTGCGCTTCCGGAAAAGGAGACTCTTCCCGCCAGATGCCAGAGTGCAAGCTGCTCCAGAGTGTCACCAGAGCAGTGGGCACTTGAGAACGGCTCCTGTGTATTTCAGAGTAAAAGCACTCAATTTGTACCAAAAAAGAGCCCTTCTGCCAACCAGGTCCCGGGATGACAGACACTCTTGATGATCCTTTTTTAGAAAGAGTGGCTTTTCTCCAATAGCTGTAGGCAGTCACGTATTCCTCATTTTGACAAAGGATCATCCAACTTCAGGCATGGCTGTATATATAACTCCACAGGCAGCTAAGCCATCATAAACACGCCAAGTATAAAGTCATGTCGAAAAGACATTTTTCCTCCCCAAAGTATGGCCCCAAGAAGCCATTATTATAATAGAGTATGAATTTCTGCTACAGGTTACTGACCTATAATACTAACAATAAGTCTCATTTAGTACACAAAAGCTTACACCGTGACATGAAGTATCTAGACACAATCCACGGACTATTTTAAATTTGCTGTACACCTAAAGGACCTTCTTCATTACACCAATCTGTATGTATATAGACAGATCCTCTTTTGGTAGAACACAGACTTTGGAGATGAGGCAACATACAATGCAGCTGCTGGCGACTCCAATAGGCCATCTAGAAAAACGGAGGAAGTTCCCAAGGCCCATGCTGCTGGTGTCTCTTCTGAGGCTTCAAATTAAGAACTTTCTGGATTTATCTTTTTGGCACTATGCTTGAATCAAGATCAGGCTCAAAGGCAAGCCTTATCTCCTGCAAATTAATTCCACACACAGGTCTTAACTCTTTGTTTGGAACTGACTGCAAATTTAGAACTTCCTCAAATGGTATTAAAAGCACTACACAAAAAATATGCAAAAGCAGTTACTAGTTTTTCAAGAAAAACAAGACATATCTGCATAAAATCAACAGCTCTGTAAACAGAGCTGTAGGTAACTGTTGGGACAACAATAGCAATTTAACATATACGGCATCGGATGACTTTTTAAAAAAAAAACTGCAGTCTCAATACTTGATAATAATAACAAAAAAGATTTGCACAACATGATTTTCTAAGAGAACGCGTTCACTTCTTTGTTTGAAGAGGAGTCAGTCCCGATGGCAAAAGGACTGGGAATGTCAATTAAGATATGCAAGACAATATAATACAAAGTCTAATATTTGTTTCAACAACATCCAGTCAGCTCCTGGTGGGTGAAATACTGCGGTCTAGCTGTATCCAGGGCTCTTTTCCTGTGGCATTTTAAAAAATGTAGCTGCAGCTGAGTCAGTGGCTTTCTCTGTGGCAGAGGTCCTGACCAGCCACTCAGAGTCTGGAGGTTTGGGGGCCTGTGACGCTGGTGTGGCTGACTCCACTGCATCCATGCGAACTGGTAGGCGTGTTACGAGTAAAGTAAGGAGGAAAAAAGTCAGAGAGACAAATTAGAATGACAGACACGTCAACACAAAACTTTCTTAATCCTTATATTTTATGTCCTATTAAACCAAGCAGCTGCATAGGGTTTCTTTTTTTTAACCACAAACTCAAGGCAAGATTTAAGTACGATAAGTGTTTCTCCACGTCAGAAAACAGGTCTAACTGAACAAATGAATGAATTCAGGAGCACAAATTCTTAATGTACTAACAACCACTTATGAAGCATTTACGCGCCAGGAACTGCACTCTAAACACTGCATACTTACAACCTTATTTCTTAATGCAAACTCTTAGAAATAGGTATTGCCATCTCCATTTTTTCGGTCAGAAAACTGGGGCATAGAGAAAGCAGATAATTTGTTCAGAGACACGGCTGTTTAAGCAGCAAGACTGAAACTCATATACTAGATTCCAAGCCCTCTGCTCTTTCTATAATGTTCCAAGCCTCCAGTATGACAGTGTCACCAGTAAACACCGGACAGTAAGGCAAATGGTAGAAAAATTCAACAGCCGGGCCATCGGTTTTTCAGCAAGGACATTAAGACATTCTGGACAGGATAACCACTGCTTGTGCAGGGCTGTCCTGTTTCTTTTAGGACAGCTACCCTTCTGGACCCTATCCCTGAACGCTCAAAGCATTTCCCAGTCACTGTGACAACCCAACACTGCCCCCACATTTGCAAATGCCCCCTGAGCAGATTAGCACAAACCACCATCACTCTACCGAAAACAGACATACACTAAAATAAAGCAAAACATTAAAGATTTTCATTTTTATCCTGTCACAATAATTCTACTCCCAAGAATATAATCTAGAAAAGTAATTTTCAAATTATGGGTCACAAAACCAATGTAGTAGGTTGTGACAAATACTTTTTTTTTTTCCTCAATGAAAAAGAACAGAAAGTATCAGAGGGCACCCAAAGGCTTATTTCAGATTGTACAGGTACACCCAATATATATTCAAACATGAACTTCTTACTGTGAGTTATCAGGAAAAAAATCAAAAGCTATTACTCTATGGCATATATACAAGTTTTTTAGAGGGCAGCAGTTTTCAAACATTTCAGAACCTCAACCCCAGCAGCAAGAAATACATATGACATCACCACCCAAATCTCTCTTTTTCACACACAAGTATGCATGCTCATTCACTCTTATTTAAGTTAAAAATAAATTTCATTAAAAACTATACCTACCATTACTACAAGGTCATCAATCATGGGGAAAACACTATCCAAGAAAAACTTTTTGTGTTGGCTACATATATATTTTATCATGGAAAATATACATAAAATGTACCATTCTAATAATTTCTAAGCATGCTCCTCAGTAGCATTTAGTATATCCACACTGTTGCACAACCATCACCACCACCCATGTCCAGAACTTTTTCTTCATCCCAAAGGGAAATTCTCTACTCATTAAACAATAATTCCCCATTTTCCTTCTCCCCCAGCCTGTGGCAACCACCATTTGTTCTACCTTCTGTTTCTGTGAATTTGATTTTTTTTAGGTACCTCTTAAGTGGAATCATACAGTAGTCATCCTTTTGTGTCTGGCTTATTTTCCTTAACACATTGCCTTCATTCATATTGTAATGTGTGTCACAATTTCATCCTGATAATGAAAGATTTCAGGTTGAATAATAACTTACTGAAGGTATAGATCCCATTTTGTTTATCCATTCATCCAGTGATGAACATTTGGGTTGTTTCTACTTTTTGACTACTGTGAATAATGTTGCTATGAACACAGGTGTACAAATACCTATTTAAATCCTTGCTTTCAATTATTTGGGATGCTATATATCCAGAAACAGAACTGCTGGATCACAGGGTAGTTTTATGTTTAAATTTCTGAGGAACCACCAGATCTTTACAGCGGCTGCACTATTTTATATTCCCACCAGCAATACACAAGGTTTCCCATTTCTCCACATTCTCCAAACAACGTATGCTGTTTTTTGTTTTGGTTTGTTTGCTTGTTTTGATACAGCCATCATAAGAACTGTGAAATGGCTGGCCAAGAAAAACTTTTGCGTATGTGCACCCACAGAATGGTGCAATACTTTCCCCAGTAGCACAAACCAGCATAAGAATATGACTGAAATGTTTATCAAGAATGATTAACTGTAATATATTCATCATGCTCAGAAGTGGGATACTATACATATGGCAGTAATGAATGGATTCTGGTAGGATAAAATGTGAATGAATCAAGAACTAGGTGAAACTTGTAACTTATATGATATTCCATTTACAGAAGCTTCAAAAACATGTAAAACTAGACCATATACTGCTTAGACATACACGTGTCTGTCAAAACTATTTGAAAACAACAAAGAATGACAAATAATTAACCAAAAATATATATTAGGATAATATATTCCCACTCTCCTTCAGAGAGTGGAAAGAAAATTTTTAAAAAAGACATTTTTTTTTCCCCCAAGGGAATCTTTTTGTTTGTTTAAATATTTATTTATTTGACTGCGCCAGGTCTTAGTTATGGTACTCGGGATCTTGGGTCTTTGTTGCAGCACACGATATCTTTAGTTGCAGCATGTGATTTCTTGCAGTTGCGGCATAAGAGATCTGGTTCCCTAAGGATTGAACCCAGGCGGAGTCTCAGCCACTGGATGACCAGAAAAGTCCTGATGCTCTTTTTTGTAAAGTAGATGGTGGGTACATGGATACTTTTATTGTTTTTCTTTATACCACATATATATTCTATAAATGTTCTTTTGCGGCCATTCAATATTTATTTTCAAAAACATTTTTAACTTTAAAAAACATGTAAACCTAATTAAAAGGCATAGTAGACAATAAGAATCTGCCCTACGACTCCTGAGACAAGAGCCAACCTAAAATGGAACTACTGAATCCAATCACAGGGTTAGAATAATATTGATAATAACTCTGTTTTAAAGATTCTATTCACTTAGTTCATACATTAAGTATCTAATGAGATTGTTCTATGTGTGGAGTACTGTTTTTTAGATGCTGGGGGTATGGCAGTGAGTAAGATAGGTAAAACTTCTTGCCCTGGTAAATGTATTGCTAGCATGGCTGGCTTGCTATCTGAAATCTTATACAACTAATTAACAGGTTAATTGTTGGGTAGCCTTTAAAGGACACATATCCTATCCCAAGAAGGTCAAAAAAGGCTCTTGGAATGGCCAATATAGTCAGGGCTTTTGGGACTTCCCTGGAAGTCCAGTGGTTAGGACTGTGCACTTCCAGTGCAGGGAGCACAGTTGGGAAATTAAGATCCCCACGCCACCACAAAAAAAAAAAAAAAAAAAAAAAGTCAGGACTCTCAACAGAACATCTTGTCATCCCAATTCTCCATCACCTAAAGCTATGTGTTTGCTTTTTGAAAAAAAATGGAATTTGCACACCCAAAGCTCTGATTTGCCACTCTAACAAAGAAAATCATCCCAAGAAAAAGAAGTCTTGTTTTCATCTGAGTTTCTTATCCTTCTTGTAACTACTTAGTCGCTCAAATTTTCAAGAAAATAACCCTTTTTTCTTTTCCAGTTGCATTCTTTAAGAACATACACAATGGCTGGTTGACTTCAGCATGGGGTAGACAGTGCTGGGCATTCCCTGTTCTGGTGTATCAACCTCAAAAGCAGGTTAACACACTTACTCACTAGGATCCAGGGGTGGATCCCTGTGCACTAAGCACAGCATGTTTTAAAGCCACAGAGGGAAAAGGAGTGGAGATGGATCTATCCAATGACCCCATGACAAGGTCCTTCTCCCTGGTCTTTGTTAATATTAATACAAAAAGACAGGAAGGCACGTTTTTCCTTTTTGTTCTTCACCTTTCTAGTCTTATTAATATCTTTAAATCCAGTCAATTTCAACTCAAAACTTTCCACTAATGGGGGAGGGGGAAAGGGAAAAGATTTGTGGCTGCATGTTTAAGAAAAAAGCTGAATTCATCACAGTGACAGGGGAGAGTGTTGGCAGAGATCTGAGCTATTTATTCTTTTAGGAAAATCCTATAAAGAATGACACAAGGAAGCCTCTATCTGCAGTCTTGTTCATCACACTGGTGAAGAGTCCGATAACAGATGTATGCAGGAGCGTGATTTAGTGCCAGGAGCTGGCCCCTGATGTGTATTAATACAGCGGCAAAGCGGAACGCACCTCTCTTCATCACTCATTTCTATAAAAGAGGTGGAATCCGAGATGGCCCGATGTTAGGCAGAGCAAGCCCATTTGTCCTACTGACTGATGGCGTGGGCTTGGGCTACGTCCTTCACCTCCATGGGGCACTCAGGTTGTGGATAGGAAAAAAAAAGAAAATGTTCAGTAAAGCAGGCCTTAGTCAACAAGTGAGAGGAGTTGGGCTCAGCAGGGGAAATGTTTAAGGCTCAAGTCTTCTTGATACCTCCCAGTACACTTGCTGATTTGAATATGGAATAAGGACTGTGAACTCTTCTCAACAGTTCTGCTCTTATCAGCAATTAAAAGCTAAAAACATAAGCTAGGTATTAAGGGGGAAAAAAGAACAAAAAGATAAAAGAGAGGAGACTATGTTTCACTGCTTCTATTAATTCCATAGACTGGATGAAGACCTGGGTTTTGACGTGGAGTCATGGTTTGGAAGCAATCTTGTCATATACGAGACCAAACACCTGCAGTGTCTAAGAGGGCAGCTTGAGAGTCATAGGGAAACTGGACTGATTCTTGGTCTACAATTTATCAACCATGTAACCTCAGTGACTATTTTAACCCCTCTATGCCTCAATTTTCCTGTGTGTAAATTAGGAATAAAAAACAGCATCTCCCTTATTAAGTTGCTGCAAAGATTAAGTGAATTAATTCAGACAAAATGTTTAGTTCATGGCATAGCCATGTGAAAACTCACTAAAAAAAAAAAAAGCTTCCTACAACCATCATAACTGTGCTTGAGACTGTTCAGTATGAACCACTATCAAGTAGGCATCCAAACAGAAGCTCACACAGGTCAGTTTCAGAGAATGCTGAAACTTACTAATAAGTTAGAGAGATAAGAGTTCCTATCTGTCTGAGGTCTACTCTTTTACTCAGGTATCAAGTGCTCTGATCTATATATTATTGGGCTGCACAAAAAGTTTACTTGGGTTTTCCCTTAAGCTATAATGGAAAAATCTGAATGAACTTTTTGGCCAACCCAATATCTATTTTCTGAAGAGAAAAAAATAATTTATGATATACTTAATTCCCTCAGAGCGAATTCACCATCAGCACAAAAATAACCATAAGTACTTCTGGTAGGTCCTACAAGCAGATATGCTCTTTTTAACCAGAGTAATTTATCCTAAAATGTATTGCAATATATAAAGTATTTCCCATGATTACTAATTACATTTAATTATCTTAACTCCAAGGAAAAACATCAACAGACATCCAATATTCTTGATGATATAAATATATAATCATCCCTTTTGTCATTTAAGGATGACATACATACAGAGCACCTAAATCGATGAATCTTTATATGTGCATATACTCACGTAATGCCCACCAAGTTCATGATATAAGGCATTTCCAGCATCGCAGAAAATTTTTTTGTATCATCCTCTGGTCACGACCCTACACTGAACGTAATTACTATTTTGGTTTCTATAACTAGTTTTGCCCAGAAAACTTTTAAGTTTTAACTTGAAAACTTAATTACAAATTTCATGACTAGAAAAGTATTAGCACTCTGCTAGACATTAAAACAATGATAATGTATTGTACTGTACACCAAACATGAAAGTAAATAAACCCATGTGGCTCCTTTACTGCTGACTAAACTGCCACCCTACCAGGGTTTTCATTACCACACATCTAACTTCCTGTCTGTGCTGCAGCAGAAGTGCAGATGACTCCAGATTGCTGATGGTGAAATACAGGGAATTCAAACTCCAGAGAGCAGAAGACAGTGAAAAAGCACAGACTTTAGGATCAGAGAGACTTCAAGCAAATTACTTTTCACATTCTCAGTTTTCCCATATAAAATGGGAATAAAATGACCCACTTTCTCATAAAGGTGAGATGAAAAGGTGTGTAAGACATATAATTTAGCGCCTGGCACTCAGCAGGTGGTCAATAACGAATGACTACACGTATAATCACCGGCATGTGGGCTGGACAGAGACGCTGTGGCCGCAGGTCTCCGCTTCCTCTTGATGTCACGTGAACACGGAGGCCCCAGGTGTGTGTTTGCCTGTCTGCAGACACGAGGAAGACAAAACACTGCTTTAACTGTGTCATTCTTACCATGAGACATTATGTTCAGCCCAGATGAACCCCCTCACCCATTACAGACATATACTAACAAAATGGGCACCAACCTTTGCCATCAAGCATCAGTACAAGATTATTCAGAATTAATCCTAACTTATTCTTTACACACAATATGTACCCATTTTAAACTTATTACCTGAATTCAGAACAGACCCTCAAGATTAATTTTAATAAATATGTGCTTCATTACATGCTGGTTTTGTACAATTATTCTTCATAAAAACCACAATTGTTCTAAACTTGTTAATGAAATACTTACTCCCAAGTGGTAATATATTGAAAAGTTTAATGCTGCATGAACACAGATATTTGCATAGAATTTTAATAGCAAGTTTAACCCTTCTATCAGTATAAATCTGGATTTTTAATATTGACTGTATCACAAAATAAGTTTAGGCTCTGTGATTTTTAAAAATATTTATTTATGTGCTAATAATAGGTTCCCTGAATCAAGGCAAATTGGAAGTGGTCAAACAGGAGATGACAAGAGTGAACATTGACATTCTAGGAATCAGTGAACTAAGATGGACTGGAATGCGTGAATTTAACTCAGATGACCATTATATCTACTACTGTGAGCAGGAATCCCTTAGAAGAAATGGAGTAGCCATCATAGTCAACAAGAGAGTCCGAAATGAAGTACTTGGATGCAATCTCAAAAACAACAGAATGATCTCTGTTCGTTTCCAAGGCAAACCGTTCAATATCACAGTAATTCAAGTCTATGTCCCAACCACTAATGTCAAAGAAGCTGAACAGTTCTTTGAAGACCTACAAGACTTTCTAGAACTAACACCAAAATAGATGTCCTTTTTCATCATGCAAAAGTAGAAAGTCAAGAGATACCTAGAGTATTAGGTAAGATTGGTCTTGGAGTACAAAATGAAGCAGGGCAAAGGCTAACAGTTTTGCCAAGATTATGCCCTGGTTATAGCAAACACCCTCTTCCAACAACACAAGAGACTACTCTACACAGGGACATCACAAGATGGTCAATACTGAAATCAGATTGAATATATTCTTTGCAGCCAAAGATGGAGAAGCTCTATACAGTCAGCAAAAACAAGACTGGGAGCTGACTGTGGCTCAGATCATGAACTCCTTATTACAAAATTCAGACTTAAATTGAATAAAGTTCAGAAAACCACTAGGCCATTAAGGTATGACCTAAATCAAATCCCTTATGATTACACAGTGGAAGTGACAAATAGATTCAAGGGATTAGATCTGATGCACAGAGTGCCTGAAGAACTAAGGATGGAGGTTCATGACATTGTAATAGGAGGTGGTGACCAAAACCATCCCCTAGCAAAAGAAATGCAAAAAAGCAAAATGGCTGTCTGAGAAGGCTTTACAAATAGCTGAGAAAAGAAGAGAAGCAAAAGGCATAGGAGAAAAACAAAGGTATACCCATCTGAATGCAGAGTTCCAAAGAACAGCAAGGAGAGATAAGAAAGCCCTCCTCAGTTATCAATGCAAAGAAATAGAGGAAAACAATAGAATGGGAAAAGACTAGAGATCTTTTCAAGAAAATCAGACATACCAAGGGAATATTTCATGCAAAGATGGGCACAATAAAGGACAGAAATGGAATGAACCTAACAGAAGCAGAAGATATTAAAAAGAGGTAGCAATAATACACAGAAGAACTATACAAAAAAGATCTTCACAACCCAGATAACCACAATGGTGTGATCACTCACCTAGAGCCAGACATTCTGGAGTGTGAAGTCAAGCGGGCCTTAGGAAGCATCACTACTAACAAAGCTAGTGGAGGTGATGGAATTCCAGCTTGAGCTATTTCAAATCCTAAAAGATGATGCTGTGAAAGTGTTGCACTCAATATGCCAGCAAATATGGAAAACTCAGCAGTGGCCACAGAAATGGAAAAGGTCAGTTTTCATTCCAATCCCAAAGAAAGGCAATGCTAAAGAATGTTCAAACTACTGCACAATTGCACTCATCTCACACCCTAGCAAAGTAATGCTCAAAATTCTCCAAGCCAGGCTTCAACAGTACGTGAACTGAGAACTTTCAGATGTTCAACCTTGATTTAGAAAAGGCAGTGGAACCAGAGATCAAACTGCCAACATCTGCTGGATCATAGAAAAAGCAAGAGAATTCCGGAAAAACATCTGCTTCACTGACTACACTAAAGCCTTTGACTGTGTGGAGAATAACAAACTGTAGAAAATTCTTAAAGAGACAGGAATACCAGACCACCATACCTGCCTCCTGAGAAACCTGTATGCAGGTCAGGAAGCAACAGTTAGAACCAGACATGGAACAACGGACTGGTTCCAAATTGGGAAAAGGAGTACGTCAAGGCTGTATATTGTCACCCTGCTTATTTAACTTCTATGCAGAGTACATCATGCGAAATGCTTGGCTAGATGAAGCACAAGCTGGAATCAAGATTGCTGGGAGAAATATCAATAACCTCATATATGCAGATGGCACCACCCTTACAGCAGAAAGCGAAGAGCTAAGGAGCCTCTTGATGAGGGTGAGAGGAGAGTGAAAAAGCTGGCTTAAAACTCAACATTCAAAAAACTAAGATCATGGCATCCGGTCCCATCACCTCATGGCAAATAGATGGGGGAACACTGGAAACAATGACAGACTTCATTTTCTGGGCCTTCAAAATCACTGCAGATGGTGACTGCAGCCATGAAATTAAAAGACACTTGCTTCCTGGAAGAAAAGCTATGACAAACCTAGACACTGTATTAAAAAGCAGAGATACTACTTTGGCAACAAAGGTCCATATAGTCAAAGCTATGGCTTTTCCAATAGTCATGTATGGATGTGAGAGTTAGACCATAAAGAAGGCTGAAAACCAAAGAATTGATGCTTTTTAATTGTGTTGTTGGAGAAGACTCTCTAGAGTCCCATGGACTGCAAGGAGATCAAACCAGTCAATCCTAAAGGAAATCAACCCTGAATATTCATTGGAAGGACTGATGCTGAAGTTCCAATAATTTGGCCACCTGATGCAAAGAGCCTACTCATTGGAAAAGACCATGATGCTGGGAAATATTGAAGGCAGCAGCAGAAGGGGACGACAGAGGATGAGATGGTTGGATGGCATCAGTGACTCAATATACATGAGTTTGAGCAAGCTCTGGGCGATGGTGAAGGACAGGGTAGCCTGGCGTGCTGCAGTCCATAGGGTCACAAAGAGTTGGACACGACTGAGTGACTGAACAATAAATGATTTACAATATTGTGTTAATTTCAGGTGTATAGCAAAGTGATTCAGTTATACATATACACATATCTACTCTTTTTCAGATTTTTTTCATATAGCTTATTACAAAATATTGAGTTCTTTGTGCTATACAGTAGGCCCTGGTTGATTATTTTATATATAGTAGTGTTTACATGTTAATCCAAAACTCTTAAATTTATCCCTCCCCCCAACCTTTCCCCTTTGGCAACTGTAAGTTTGTTTTCTATGTCTGTGAGCCTGTTTCTGTTTTGTAAGTATAGTTCATTTCTATTGTATTTTAGAGTCCACATATAAGTGATATCATGTATTTGTCTGTCTCTGACTTACTTGACTCAGTTTGATAATCTCTAGGCCTATCCATGTTGCTGCAAGCGGCATTACTGCATTCTTTTTATGGCTCAGTAATACTCCATTGTGTGCGTGTAGTACACACGCATCTTCTGTATCCATTCCTTTGTCAATGTGTGTGTGTGTGTGTAGTACACACGCATCTTCCATATCCATTCCTCTGTCGATACACATTTAGGTCGCTTCCACGTCTCGGCTACTGTAAACAGTGCTGCAATGGACACTGAGGTGCATGTATCTTTTCGGATTACGGTTTTCTGCGGATACATGGCCAGGAATGGGATTGCTGGGCCATATGGTAATTCTAGTTTTCGTTTTCTGAGAAACCTCCATACTGTTTTCCAGTGGCTACACCAAGTTACATTCCCACCAACAGTGTAAGAAGTTTCCCTTTTCTGCACACCCTCTCCAGCATTTGTTATCTGTAGACTTTCTAATGATGGGCATTCTGAGTGGTGTGAGGCGGTACTTCACTGTAGTTTCAATTTGCATTTCTCTAATTATTAGTGACGTTGAGCACCTTTTCATATGCTTTTTGGCCATCTGTATGTCTTCTTTAGAAAAATATCTACTTAGATCTTCTGTTGATTTTTTGACTGGGTTGTCTATTTTTTTGATATTGAGCTGCATGAGCTGTTTGTATATTTTTGAGATTAATTACTTGTTGGTCACTTCACTTGCAAATATTTTCTCCCATTCTATGGGCTGTCTTTTCATTTTGTTTATGGCTCCCTATGCTATGTAAAAGCTTTTAAGTTGAATTAGGATCCACTTGTTTATTTTTGGTTTTATTTTCATTACTCGAGAAGGTGGACCCAAGAATATATTGCTGTGATTTAAGTCAGAGTTTTCTATGTTTTCCTCAGAGTTTTAGAGCATCTGGTTTTACATTTAGTTTTATAATCCATTTTGAGGTTATTTTTGTGCATGGTGTTAGAGGATGTTCTAATTGTACATGTAGTTGTCTAGCTTTCCCAGCACAACTTATGGAAGAGACTGTCTTTTCTCCATTGCATATTCCTGCCTCCTTTTATCACAGATTGATCACAGATGTGTGGATTTGTTTCTGGGCTTTTTATCCTGCTCCACTGATCTATACTTCTGTTTCTGTGCCAGTACCAATACTGGTTTGATGAGTATAGTTTTGTAGTATAGTCTGAAGTCAGGGAACCCAATTCCTTCAGCACTCTTTTTCTTTTTCAGGATGGCTTTGGGCTACTTGGGGTCTTCTGTACTTCCATATAAATTAAAATTTTTTGTTCTAGTTCTGTGAAATGCCATTGGTAATTTGATAGGGATTGCATTGAAGCTACAGACTGCTTTGGGTAGTACAGTATTTTGACAATATTGATTCTTAAGAACATGGTATATCTTTCCATATGTCGTGTGTCATCTTTGATTTCTTTCATCAGTATCTTATAGTTTTCAGAGTACAGGTCTTTTGTCTCCTTAGGTAGGTTTATTCAGAAGTATTTTCTTTTTGATGTGATGGTAAATGGGATTGTTTCCTTAACTTCTCTTTCTAATCTTCTGTTGTTAGTATAGAGAAATTCAAGAGATTTCTGTGTATTAATTTTGCATCCTGCAACTTGACTGAATTCTCTGATGAGCTCTAGCAGTTTTCTGGCAGCATCTTTAGAATTTTCTATGTATAATATATGTCATCTCCAATTTGGATTCCTTTTATTACTTTCTCTTCTCTGATTGCCAGGCTAGGATGCTGGTATGCTATTTTAGTTCCCAGCTTCCTCCTTCCTCTCAACCTAGACAGATCCTACCCCTGATTAAGGACCAAGCTGAGTGATTCTCACATCTGCACACAGCTTTCCTTGAACATTCTAGGCCTTATCGCCCATGCATCATTATTTAAATGGTGTATATGTATCTGGTTTCTCTAAAGAGGCTAATCTTGAGAACAGGGACCACGTTTACATTTCTTTCATAATTTTCCAATGATCTACCAGCTTCAGCACAGGGCACATAGCTGACCCCTACTAAATATCTGTTGACTAAAATGGATATGAATGAACAAAAGTTTTACAAACAAAATACTCAATTGTACACTTACGGGGGATTCAAATGGTAATTTTTTTTTTTCAGCCATGCCACAGTTTGCAGGATCTTAGTCCCCTGACCAGGACGAAACTTGGGCCTATGACAGTGAAAGCACTGAGTCCTAACCACTAGACCACCAGGGTATTCCCTAGAACGGTAAATTTTATGTTATGATATTTTACCACAACTTTAAAAAACACTGCCAGAGTATAAAGCATATACAAAAGATTCTAATAAAACTATATCAGATGAACTCCTAATTGGTAGTCCTAGCTGGGGAATCAAGTCTCATGGCCTAACAGCCTTAAAAATGAAACCTCAGTCAAATCTAAGAGAATCTAGTTATCATGGCAACAAGACTACTGTTGAATAGGCAAATTTTCCTTATTCAGAGGTCCCCAATCTGGCAACCTCCACAGTTCAAAAGCATATGGGCATGTGCACCCACATGCTTCCCTCTCACCCTCACACACACACATATATACTCTCTCTCTTTAAACAGCAAAAGCTTAAGAGTCAATTCAATTTATAAACAAGAAAAAATAAGAATTTGAATGAAATCGTAAGAAATATTTTAGAATGCAAAGAACACTACAAAAGGCAGATATTTACAATATAAAGCCTATGGTCTGAAACATTCTACCTAAGTCACCTTTTATTGATCATTCACATCTATATGGCGAAAGACTGTAAGTTAGGTACTCCATGAATAGTTAACTGTGAAACCCCAAGTGAAATGTAAGCATAAATGTGTAAAACAGCAGAAATGATCCATTTTTTATACCTTACAGAGTTCTGGGAATAAGTCTAAATCAGCATGCTGATTTAATAATAAGAAACACAGATGACAGAATGTCAAAGGTAGACAGGTCTAAATGTAGAGGTATTAATTCCCTTGGAACCCAAAGACACAGGCAGAAAAGAAAGTGACACTACAAATTTTGTTTCTCCTTAAAACAGAGAAATGTACAGAACAGAGCTTCCATCTTTTCCACAAGCAAGGTGCTTGAGTAAATACTACCCAAGCCCTTTGTTCTAGTTCAATCAAAAGTGAGAGTGAAAGTCGCTCAGTCTTGTCTGACTCTTTGCGACCCCATGGATAGCCCATGGACTTCTCCAGGCCAGAATACTGGAGTGGGTAGCTGTTCCCTTCTCCTGGGGATCTTCCCAACCCAGGGATGGAACCCAAGTCTCCCGCATTGCAGGCGGATTCTTGACCAGCTGAGCCACCGGGGAAGCTCAGGTCAATCACGCTTCTCCTAAAGACCTAGAGAAAGAGAAAGTCAAGCCAAGGGCACCAGTTCACAGCCACGCTCCCCTCTTCTTTACCTGAAGCTCACTAAGGGACCCCATAAAACACTTCAGATTAAACGTTAACTCCATTTCTTCAAACTGAACTATGCTGTTGGACGTGAAGACAGTGGCCACCCTTGAGCTGTGGGTAGTGGAGGAAGAGGGACAGCGACTAGGAAAGGCTCAGGGAACTTGCGGGATTCTTTCTGGTAATGTTCCATTTCTGGATCGAGATGCTGGGTTACTTGGATGTGGCTTCATGAAAATTCATCAGGTGTGTATTTGTTTGTACACTTCTCTGTAGGTATATTATCCTTCAATAAACAGTTTAATTAAAAACTAGTGCTTCTTCAAGGTCAATGTTTATGAAATGCTAAGTTTTGACAGATACAAAGTAACAAGCATAAGAAAAACACTCAAAAGGGTTTTAAGGTAGTAACTTTCAAAGTATCAACTTGAGCTAAACAAAACAAATACTGCCTTTTATTTACACACCATCTGTCATTTCACAGCTCTGCGTGCTTGATATATATCAAGAAGATGGCAGAGGGCACATATTATCACTCTTTATGGACCTAGTCAGTAACATTTATCCCACACTTTCAAGAATGACACATTTTAAATAAAAATGTTTACATTGTAAACCATTTTAAATGGAAATGTGATGGTTTTTTAAATGCTTACTTTAGTAAAACGAAAATAAGTCTTACTTGCCTACTGTTCTACACAGTTATCCACCTCACTACACAGTGCAACACCCTGAGGAGGCTGCTATGTGCTCAAGGTGGTTGGTCCCTGAACCACCTGCCCCTGGGCCTTGCTCCCTGGATTCCCCACTGGTCTCTGCTCAGCGATGTGGAGGGCTTCGGGGTTAACTGTCCCTAGGTTAAATGACTTCCGACTGCTAAAGCCTTCAGCTTGTCATTTCTCTGCAGTGAACAGTCTACTTCTACCATCCCATTCCCACTCCTAATTGTTACACCTTCAAAATTCATAAATTCCTCTTAGGAAAGAACTGGAGGCTTTCTCCAACCAGATAACACAGTTAAATCAATAACCTTATTTTATCATAAAAGTATGTAGTCCTGTGTGGACCATTTCCTTTCTACTCAGGAGGGGAGTTGTGCTCCTTTCACTGGTCACTGAGTTTCTGCCTGGTGGGGGAGATGATACGGTGGTGAACAACACAGTCTCTTCCCTAACGGGCTTTACAGCCTGGGCCCACTTTCAGAAGCACAGCTTTCCCAGTTATAGAACCTGTAGAGAAAGGAACTGAGGCAGGCCTCACGCTCACTCCTAAAATTCAGGTTAGTGCTCCTGCCCTCTTAAAACATTTCTCTTAAGACCATTTCCAGGTTGGAGAGTTATTTCATAAGAGGCAGAATAACTTCACAACTTAGGGCTGAGTAACAACAACAATATTGTGTTGTTTTTACGCTGACAGTGTCACTGTCTCACAAGACAGAAACTGAAAAGCGACTGCACACAGGTTAGGAGGCATTACAAAGGACCGGGGAAGAGTGTAAGCTCCCCCTTCTCACGGGCACACAGACCCTGATCCTTATCCGTTGAGTGGTAGAAAATTTAACTAGACTTCTATTTTTTTTTTAAACTCTTTTTTTTTTCTTTTAAAGAGCAGTACAAGTTGCTCTTGTGTGGTGAACCATGTACTGCGCAAGGAGGGAGGGGATCTTTCAATTATGCAGAGGCAAAAAGGCTAAATATTAGTTAAACTAAAACCACTACCAAGTTAAAACTTACTTCTCAATTGAAGTGACATATGGTTAACATAATCATGTAAGGAGCTTTTACAAAATACACACCTCCCACCACCCTGTGGTGAGAGGGATGGAAGAAGAATCTGTAATGTGTTTATTTTAAAATTCTACCTCAGTTAATTCTGACAAGCTTCTTCCTACTGTGAAAATTACTGAGCTAAAAAAAAAAAAACAAAAAAAACTCCCAAGGCCAAGCTAGTCCATAAAATAGATCTAAATATTTAACTTAAAGAATAACAGAATGACTAAATGAATATAAATGTAGATTAAAAAATATATTTATTATTCCCCAGTATGCAAGCAATTAACCCGGAGAAAAGACAGGCTACGCTCGTTCTGTTTCGTCTGATCTAGGCCTCAGTATTCTTCGGGCACTGCTACTTTCACAGCATGAGAGCTGGGTCAGTACTTCTCCTAAAAGCATCATATTCAGCAGCATTTGCTGAAAAGATCTGGGGGAGGTAGGGGTGGAATGAACATTAAAAGCAATAAATACACTCTTTAAAAATTCTTACTTCAGGAAAAATCACTAAATTCACATCGTAACTGTGAAGGTGAATGTTGAAGATTAAAAATTAATTGAAAGAGTATTCTGTATATTCACATGTAAACACAACATGTCTATTTTATTTTTTACTGCAGGTAACTAAAAAGATCAGGTGAGTTGTTAAAACTGCAGTGTTACTTAGGAAACTGGGCAGGTCACTATGTCCTTGGGGCAGGAATGTACTTTTAGGGGAAGAAAAACTTACTTTGAGAAATACATGCATGTTTAATAGAACCAATGTTGGCAAAAAATAAATAAATAACTGAAGTGACTGCTTTAGGTTTAGAACAAAGATGTTTAAAGTCATTCCTAAGGAAAGAAAATAGTCTTCTGTCAACAGCAAGCTAATTTTTAAGGAGTGGTTCACCTTCAAAAAGCCCTCATTTTTAAAACTCATTGAAAAGTTCATGTTTTGGTATGAAATAAAAATAAAATTTATTGTAAAAAGTTATTTATTTGCTGTACTTTTCCTTTGAAACACACAAATAAGTAACATCAGGAAAAAACTATTGATATTTCTAAGGACCAAAGGTCATCTACATCATATATTCCAATTATTCTCCTTAATTACTAATCTATTCACCTCAATTATTTTTAACAAAAATTTATGGAGGCCTACACTGTGCTGGGTGCAGAGGTTATATACAAAATGACTGAGCCAAGGGCCTGTCCACCAGGAGCTCACAACAGAGGGAGGGAGGCCGACGCATAGAGAACTAACAGATGATACAAGACACTGAGCTGTAATCAAGGAGCAAGCAAAGCGAGAGGGGAGAATGAGGAGAAAGAGGATTAAACCTCAGGAGTACAGACCCCTTCCTCACATGTGATTTTACCAAGGGTTAAGTGACATTTACTAAACACCCAGTCAGGGAAATATATCTTCACAGACTTGCACATACGACAGGATCCAGGCCTATGACACTAGAAACAGGAGTGTCGGAGGAGGAGAGAAAACCACCTCACGATCAGAGGACACAAAGGAGGTTTTAGGAGGAGATCCTGGCAATCCCACTCGTGTTTTCACTCAAACCTAACCCTCAGCCGTTTGTGACAAACTGCTCGCCAGCACCTGAACATTCTCTGTAATCTACATACTTCCCTTTGCTGGGCGAAGGCTGGCATATCATGAAGCTGTCTCATGCAACCCATAGGAGCAGAACAGTTCCATATCTGTTGGAAGGATGGGTATATTACAGTAGCAAAACAAGAGAGAGAGAAAATGCTTTCATCATTCCATACCTGGCAGTAAGATGCTAGCTGGCTGAGAGCTGCTATAAACAAGACTGTCCAATGGAGGACAAAAGATTCCAGAACTGTGCACTATAGAATGGGAAGTTCCAGTAGGAGTGGGCAGCCTTATGGACAACATTACAGCACAAACATTTCCTAACACATGACCGAAACCAAGCACTAAAGAGGTGAGTGAGAGCTGCTGTGCATCACAGCATCCCCAGCAGATAGAGGACTAATAAAAGGTTCTTTCCCCCAAGCCCTGAGGTAAAACCTGAGGCTGTTTACTATGGCTCCAAAGGTCAAAATTAATAGCATGAATTGAGTCTTCTTTTTGCTCTTTGAAACTGCTTGTCAAGTGGCACAGCCAGCTGGGCACACAACTCTGATATGCAGATCACAGTGTTTGTGAACAGATAAAATGAATTACAATGAGTGCAGCCTATCATATTTCAACTAACAGGAAGGTCTCTCTCTTTTTCACCCAAGCAGTGTCCAAATGCCTTCTCTTATAGTCCACTTGGGGTCATTTTAAACACCTCAAGAATCTATACTAAATACTCATTAGCAAAGGACTCTGGAAGCCAACTCAAAGTTTGTAAAACTGCAGTTATCCTTAGAACAGGGTAGTGTAGTTAACTATGTAACAAAAATAAATATTAGCTACCAGTATGCTAAATATTCAAGTATATTATTTCATTTTGATCCCGACCAGCCGCCAAAATATTGATATTTTCATTTTCAAGGCGAGGAAATTGAAGTATGAGGAGGTTAATTATTTTGCTCAGGTAAAAGCCAAGACTCTTACCTGAGTCTGCCTCAAACTAATATGAGATTAAAAACTTAAAAGAAGGAATGAAAGAAATGGTGATATACTACGAAGTGATCACCCAAAATAGAGGAAAGATCCGGAAAGTTGGAGAAACTCAAAACTGCCGCAAGATATTCAAAAACTACAACAGGCGACTTGTGCATCATACAAAGAGATGTAGCAATTTATAAGTTCCAGTTATGGTTCTCTAAGACAATAATGGTTTAAAAAAAAAAAACTACCTTTCAATCAATAAATCTCTCATTTTGGAAAAAGCTGCCTACAGCACTAGTTCCTTATTACCATTCTGGGACTGTGTCCTTGACAGCAATACCAGCGCTTCTACCAGAACACCAATCACACCATCTGCTGTTTGAGCAGTAGCAATTCTTAACACCGGTACCCGGTCTTACTAATTTAATAGCAAAAGCCCAATACCAGCAACCAAAACAACCAAACCCAAACAAACAGCTGGCTTACGAATTTTATCCATATATACCCTGCACATGATCCAGCTACCCACACACCCACCCACCAATTCTGCCCATTTGCCCACCGTTAAGTGCTGGGCACTATGCTGGACCCTACTGCTCTCCTCCTCACCTGCAGCAATTCTCCAACGCTAACAGAAGCCCAGCATTGTCCCTTCCGTACAGAACTGTGCTCACAACACCAAAGCACAGGCCAATTATGAAATGGGCTTTCCTGTTTAGTAAATTACAAAGCACCAGTCATAAAACCATATGCATTTAGGGCGACAGTTCCCAACCCTGGCTGCATATTAGAGACATCTGGGAGCTCCAAAATACTGCCAACGCCTGGGCCTCATCCCAGGCCAATTAAATCAGAATCTTGCAAAGTGGGGGACCAGCCTGGATATACTTTTTTTTTTTTTAAAAGCTTCTCAGGTGATTCAAAAGTACAGCCACGGTTGAAAACCAGCAAACTTCAGTATTTCTAGGGTGGTATTTCTGAAAACCTCTTAGCCCACAAATGAATTAGGCGGTACAAAGACCACAAAGGTTCGTTCTCACTGCACCCGCCATCTGGGTGGTATTAAAATGACACATTGATCAAATGTTCTCTTAAAACCACGTCCCCATTATGTCTTTGTTTATGGCAATGGAATGCTAAACAAGAGAGTACTCTGAGGTCACTCACCGCCCCCCAGTGGCCCCCAGGCCTCACTTGGAGAATCAGAGCTACACAAGGCTCTAGCAGTGAAGAGGTGCTTGAGGAACCCTCCCTCTCTCGCAGCTGAGGGTTTGGGGGAGAGTTGAACTGGTCCCATCCAGGCAGGAAGCAGCCTCAGCTCAGTAACCCGACAGGAGGAAACCTTCACAGCTCAGGCATGATTATCCAACTCTTTGTGCTCTTACAGGAGAGTAATTATAGGCACGTGAAAAAAGGGAAGCACTCCCCGAGGAACTCTTCCTCACATGCTTCCCAAAAGGCAGTAGGGCCATTAAAAATTCCATGATGAAGAGGAAAAACAGCCTGGGAACAGCCAGGAGGCAATACAGCAAATTAATACACCAGGCCTCCTCGGGGAAAGCTGTGATAAAACAGGAAACACTTCTCTCTTTGCAAAATAAAATTATACCGCTAATGATAACATAGTCACCACACACACACGCACAAATCGTTCTAATGATGGGTGTGAAATTCCCAATGCTGCCCAGATGCTTTGAAAGGAATCTTTACGGCAAATAAAATGGAACAAGAAAAAGACAAAATTTCCATTCGAAACAGTTTTTAATATGGTCATTCACCTGCCTCTTCCCTACCACCACTGCTCTTTAACAGTCCTTCCCTAGGTGCCAGGTTTTGTTAAATGGTCCACTCTTTGCAAAGCCCACCATCCACTTCTGAATCCAATAGCATCCGTCAGCCACACTGGAGCTAGACTGCTCCTTCTCTGCTGACCCCTTGCCGGGCAGGAACCTCACTATTAAGGAAAACAGGGAGCCCCGAGGGAAGTGTCTCATCACCCACATTTCCTAAAACCTGTGGAGGTCACTTGTGCTGACCATTTCCCACAGATGGGGGATTCCCAAACTTTATTGCTCGTGCGCCCTCATCAGTAAAAAATCTGAACACTCCTTATATATGTAATACATACACATAAAAATAAAAATATGTGCTGCTAGACTAATATATGTATAACTTGAAAAAAATTTTAAGGATAAGATAAGAAATAAATGTAAGTTTAAAAATGTTCTTCCCTTACCCCAAAGAACCTTCATGTTTGCAACCCCACTTTGTATCCACTGCCCCAGGAATGATGTCAGGCAGGACGAGGATGAGCTATAAGTGTCCACAGTCTCTCATCCTGCTTTAAGCAAAAGTCTGAAGCAATAAGCACTATTTCCACAGAGCTGAGTGCACCAGAAACACAGCCTCGGCTTCCTTACATTTCCAAGTCTGGCCACAAGCACGGCCGGTAAGAGAACAAAGATAATGATGTAGATAATGAGATACACAAAGAAACAGGAAGCTCACACCCACTCCAACCAGGATGAGGCCTTAAAGGCAATAGGAAACCTGACAGAAGCATGGGTATACCAAGCTCAGCACAGCTCAAGGCAGCAAAAGCAAGGGGAGGAGGACGAACAATCCACTTTCAGTATCTGACATGACACGGTGTTACTCATACAGTCTTCCTAAAGAGCACACACGTTTCCACACCTGACCCTCCCACGAGGATATAAGCTCCTTAAGGAGAGTATTATACACAGTAAAGTGAAAGTGTTAGTCACTCAGCTGTGACTGACTCTGCGACCCCAGGGACTGTAGACCACCAGGCTCCTTTGTCCACGGGATTTTCCAGGCAAGGATACTGGAGTGGGTTGCCATTCCCTTCTCCAGAGGATCTGTCCCACCCAGGGATTGAACCTGGATCTCCTGCATTGCAGGCAGATTCTTTACCATCTGAGCCACCAGGGAAGGCTTCCCAGGAAGGCTTCCCAGGAAGGCACATAGTAAGGCGTCAGCAAATGACGAACGAATGATGGCTAAATAGCATACGACTAAGAAAAGGCCTTACAGTAGTTTACTAATGTCCCCTAATTTTCCAAGCTCTTAGTTAACACCATGTGTGACAGTCTCTCTTTTCAAAAGATTTTCCCTACTGAAATGCTACTTTTCCAGTAGAAGGTCAGACAGGTGGTTATAGTGCAAGAGTTCATTATTATAGGCCATAGCAAATATCCTAACTATATCCATGAAAGAATCATTTCTTTGTGTAGCCTGCGCCCCAAATCTATGAACATATCCACTTAACAATGTGTTAGGAAGAATAAGGAAAAAAAAATCATTGGAACCTTGGAAAGAAATTCTTTGTGTCATGAGAAACAATAAAAGTTCTATGGTTCACCCTATTAGCTGCTCCTTGTGTGCAATAACCCAGGAGGGCATGCCATCACAGAAACCATATTTACTTTGCATTTTACCCAACTTGAAAGAATATATATTCAGAAGCACTGATTTCATTCTGCCATGCAAGTGCAGGATTTATCCTGACAAATTCATACTGAATGCCCAGTAAGCGCCAGACACTGTGTTAGGCATGGGGGACATATCAGGGAACAAGACAAGGTCCAGGTACTCTGAAGCTTATAGCCTAGTGAGAGACAAGGGTAAAAGTAAGAAGGAAAACAAAACAACAATAAAGTCATTACAGACTGTAATTAAAGCTCTAAAGGAAAGAGAGGATAACGAGCGGTGAGAGGTACAGGCCAGTACTTTTACACAGGCTAGGCCGAGGGGGTCCTCCCTGCAGAGGTGGCCCGAGCTGGGGTGAGAAAGAGCCAACCACGGGAAGAGCTCTAAGACGGCAGTCCAGCAGAGGGAAGAGGTGTGAAGGTTCAGCAGCATGAGAGTTGTAAATCTGAAGAATAAAACAGAGCTCCCAGGCACAGCTGGATCTCTCCCTCAGTGAGGAGGAAGAAGTCTATGAAAGGAGGTTGGACAAGAAGGCAGGAGTCAGATCACAGAGGATGAGTCAGAACTTAGGTCAAAGCTGAGGTTTTAAATCATACAGTAAACCATGGGACCACAGGAAAGGTACCTCAACACTCTGCCTCAGTTTCTGCCTCTCTAAAAAACTCCTGACCTCAAAAAGTTGTTGAGAGATCAAAGTGGACGGTATACACTAACATACTTTAATCTCAAAAGGGCTATAAAAGGACAATAGTATCATCTGGAAAACAGTCACTAGGACATGATTACCTGGCAGAGCAGTGTGCTGGCGAACATCTTCGGTGAGAAGCATCAGCAAGAACATCCAGGGAGTAAAGGGGAGAGAGAGGGTTAAACTGCAGGAGTAAAGGAGATTATTTCAGCAAGGCTTACATGAAGCAGACCTGATCCTGAAGGGCCACCTGCTACTCGCTTACTTTTCCCCTTTGACTAGTCAACTCTCCTGCCATTCCACAGACACCGTTCAATCAGTTTGTACACAGTCAACAGTGTACCCGCAAATGTAGCGTAACTAATCTAGCCAGCCTCACAACAGACTATTCCTTGGTAAGCAGCAATTTTTCAAAAACTTCTGATACATAACAATTACTTAAGTGGCAGAATACAGTACTTTCTAACAGACATACAGGGAACTTATGCCTACTGATTTTCAGCCCTTGTTCCCAAGAATACTAGCAGGAAATTACCTTGTCCTTATCCTGGCAGATGTTTCCAGTGAATAACTGGTTAGCACAAACCAGCAGCAGTGTAGTGGAAACAGAACTAGATTAAGAATTAGAATATCCAGCGTTTAGTTCCAGCCTACCACTAAGTTGTCATATATTAAAAACTAAAAAATCTCTTTGAGCTTTACCATCCTCATCTGTAAGACAGATGTATCACTATCTGTCTTACCTATTTCATGGGATTACTGTGAGGGCTACATAAAATATTGTTTTTGGTTTAGAAAGTAATTTCAGTTTCTCATCTGTAAAACACCTAGTCACCTCAAAAGGGGGTTGTAAGGATCAACTAGGACACTATATAAAAGTACCTCACTTTATGTTGGCTAGCCTTCCTTGGATTTTTTTCCATAATAAATACTCCTCCTCCCACATTTCAGAAATAAATATATATGAATACTAGAAGAACAGCGAGTGGTGTTACTAATTTCAAAAGAACTTAAAAAGCACACAAATTAAGCAACTGTATGTCATAGAGGTTCCAGTTCCAGTGCTGTATGACTTTGGGCAAATAGTTTAAACCTCATTTGTAAATAATCCATCTCATCTGTAAATAACAGATCTGGAAGAGATGATCATCACAGGTCTCTTTGCCTTTAGATTCTGATGCAAACACAATGAATACTCTAGCATAGCAATCCCCAAACTGTAGTCTCTCACATGCCACCTTAATGGCTTTATCTGCCCATTACCTGCTCTACTACTTATTTCATATTTTCCTTCATATCAATTTTTACTCAGCATTGTCATCACTATATTTCTGTGAAATAACGAGTTTGATAAAATGATTACATTTTTCTAATATAAATTATTGTAACTAAAGTAAAAACTGTGTATTCACATGCCATCTAAAATCATATAAATTCATACCAGTTAGGTCTATCACTGTTCTAGTTCATTTTGAAATAGTAACTTCAAGACGAAAATTCCAAGTCTAAAAAGTATTATCAACTTATTAATAAGCTAATAAGCAGAAAAACAAAAAAACCTATCAATATTCATCTATTTTACAACTAATCATCAAGATGAAGCAAACTCTCCCCCAACAAAACTCAAAAAGCTCTCGGACATTAAAGGAACACATTGAGAGCCACTGCCAATAACTTTAAAATCAGGACCCTTACAAAGGCCTAGATATGCCACGGGCCCCCTCAAGGGGAGCTAGAGAAAAGAGCAAGAGGCTCTGAGGTCTCAACCCCATTTCACCCAAAGCAGCTCCACCTTCCTCTGCTTCATGTGTTTAGGATTCAACACTGCATTTCTCAGCACGGGATGCTAATACTGAACTAAAAAATTGGCAAATGAGGTTCATTCTGATTTCTTACTGCAAAGTCCAAAACCAGAACAACAACTGGATTCCTATGAAATATGTCACAAGTAATAAACCGAAGACCACCGTTGAACCTAAAAAGGGGAACTGGCTCTTGTTCTTATTAGTGAATACTAAGATATTTTTGGAAAACAGTTCTCCAAGAACATCAGAATAACATAAGGAACAGGAACCTTACCTCATGTGCACAAGCAGAAATGTGAGGAAAATCAGAAGCCAAGGCTTTATTCTTTCTAAAGAAAAGGAAATCAAATGATAAAGATGACAAAGAAAAATAATCTTACCTGATTTCGTTCTCTTTTCCCAGCTGATGGTAACCAGAAACTAGAAAGAGGGAGAGAATAAGAGGAAAGAAAACAATAAAAGAAGTGGTAGGAACATTATTAGAGACGAGAAGATAAAAAAGATATTGGGTTAATGAAGAAAAAAGAAATGAGAAAAAAAAATGGAATGAGAGGAGAAAAGGAGATGTTAAATGTGTATGAACTTTTTTTTTTTTTTTGCAGAAAATGACTCTTCAAAGTAAAAAGTCAGAATACAGAAGACTGGATACTAAAACAACTCAAGATGATGGTGTGAGACCAATGCACTCTCAGCTATGTGGTGAGAACAGGATCCCGGTTCAACAAGGGCACAGACCACACCTTGTCAATTTTATAATAAACAACCAGGCTGGATGGATATAGGATCATAACTGGACACTGACCATGACAAAACTAGAGACACCAAAGAGCCAATCATGTTAGGGGGCAAGGCTGTCACAAGAAAAGGTGGAACGATTCTTCTAGAGCTACACACAGGCTCTCCAGTAGCACTTATCACAGTATTTACAACAAAAAGATATTTCTCTGTCTAGAGGTCTAAAACTGGGAAGTGCATATAGAAGAGAACACAGAAGCAATCACACATTTTGAACAAAAAAATTTTAAGAGATGGAAAAACTGATTTAAAATACAACATTCTCATTAGAGGTTACTTTTATAATGTAGCACCTAGAGACCTAAAATGCAAAGAAATAAAAACTAGTCTAGAAAGGAAAAAAAAAAAAATCACTCTCATGAACTTAGCATGTTAGCCATGTTATAAAGTACCAATCTTTAAGATGACCTCATTCAGTTCTACAACAGAATTTCCAGGTTTCTTCATAAAATGTTCTTCTGCGGTCTCCCCCAAGGAACAGGCTAGGAGAGCACTGGTAAATACAGAAGCACTTACTCTTTCTGCCGAGGGTCACTAATGAGGTGGCCTATCCTCTCCGTACCCAGATTACTTATGCTGGACTCCTGAAAAGGCAAAGAAGGTAAAACAAGCATTAAGTATGACCTGTCACCAAACTCACGCTTTCCCATGATTATACCAGCAACCCCAAAGCACATGTCAGATGTCAATCTTATAATCCAGTAGCAACTAGACAGCTTTTTGTGGAGCTCTACTGTAAGAGTGTTGTGTGTTATTCTAGACTTAGTTTTCTTTAGTGCTCAGAAAGTCTTTTTTTAAAACTATGTATAGTATTTTAATATACCTCCTGGACTTCTTAAAAAATGTCAAAATAGAAACAGTTTTTAAAAAATCCAACAGCAGCCAATTTTTAACAGGCCAGCACACCAAGATCCCTAGAGTCATTCACTTATAGCCTCAAGAGCCTTCATAATGTGACATTTACAGAGTCTTCACTAGGAACACCTAAGTATCTACTGACTAAATGTATACATGTCAAAAGACTTTTGTAACTTACAGAAATTGTCACTCTGTATTTTGTTTGTTAAACATCACCTCCTGAAGTAAAAATACAAGTTTGTATAAACTGGTTCTTAAATTAGTGGTTCTCAAGATTGTAATACAAAATCATACCCATAACACCACAAGCAACTCAGAAACTAATCATCTCAAAAAAACTGGAAAATGGCAGAAGGCACTCACCCTTCATTTAACTTGAGTACATTTACAGTGAATATCTATCACAGAACTTGGGCAAGCGTATTGACAGTACATGAGCAAGAGTTACACGCATATGAGGACGTGTTAAGATGAAAGAGCATAAGTCATGGGCATGAATGTCAAAAATGTCAAGCCTGTTACTCAAACACATTTGTTTCTGGGCAAACACTATTATCTGTATTCATCTGTGTGTGGATTAGCCTAAATATGAGGGTACACATTTTAGCAGAACTGGCTGTAGAAAAATTAACTTGGAGGTCAGATCTTGGGTGGAGTGGAGCTACATGAAAAGGCTTCTCATACTGTATTCTTCATATTTTTCACTCCTTACACCTATACCTCTTGGTCACAGACACAGCTATGGTAATGGGGCCAAGAGAAAAGATAGGTGAAAAATGAGCTATTTGTTACAGCAGAAAAATTATTAACTTAAAGTGCCGTAATGTTTAAATTTACAGTTTATTACTGTGTAAATTACAAGCAGTACTTTGCGTAATTAGCAGCTCGCTGGCAGGGAGCTGTGAATGAAACTCATTATTTATGATTACAACTTAGAAAAAGAGGAGAGAGATAGGGGAGAGAGAAGAAGGGGGGCAGAACAGTGACCCCTGCTAGAAATGACAAATATCCCTGTAAGGTGATGAAGATGAATTAACCAAGTAAATATTACCCTATTCATTTGAAATCATTACAGACACATCCAACAGGCTCTACGTTCCTTCCAGGCAAGCTAAAGGGGGTCTCCAGGATGAAATTATTTACTTCCATGGGCGTGGAGGGCTCTTATTTTATAGGAGCTGAAACTAAATAAGGTAGCTGTTAGGGAGAACACCATGTGTCAAGCCTAACCAATAAAGAAAAAAAATCAAACCACTGCTCTGTTCCCCACTCCCAATATCCTGGGGCCTCCCTCCACTCCATGTATTCCTACCTGCTAGCTGTCCTGTTAGAATAAGCTCCCACAATAGCAAATGCAGCACTTTATTGCCTATAAAATGAGTAATCCAAAATAAAAGGTATTCTTCCAATAATCAAATATTTTTCTAATTAGAGATATGAAATAGAATTTAAAGAGATAAAAATATGAATTCATCTGAAAATAAACAGACTAATTTCTTTTGCAGAAATTAGTCCTCTGATTTATCTATAAAAACAGTAGCTCTCTGAAGGCAGGAAGACCATGGCTCTGATCACTACATACCTGGCTGGGCATAGGGCCTGCCACACTCAGGTACTCTAGATACTTATTGAATGAACAAACATATTAATGCTCTAAAAATGCCTCTCCCACCCTTATTCTTTCTCCAGCACAATTTTCTCTGACTGGTACTGAGCCCCAGTCTTATTTTCAATCTCAAAGCCAGAATGAAAAATAAGTTATTAATTAAATTTAAATTTAAAAAGATAAAAGAGAATTAGTTCAGTTCAGTCGCTCAGTCGTGTCCGACTCTTGCGACCCCATGAACCGCAGCATGCCAGGCCTCCCTGTCCATCACTAACTCCCTAAGTCCACCCAAACCCATGTCCATCGAGTCGGTGATGCCATCCAGCCATCTCATCCTCTGTCGTCCCCTTCTCCTCCTACCCTCAATCTTTCCTAGCATCAGGGTCTTTTCCAATGAGTCAGCTCTTCACATCAGGTGGCCAAAGTATTGGAGTTTCAGTTTCAACATCAGTCCTTCCAATGAACATCCAGGACTGATCTCCTTTAGGATGGACTGGTTGGATCTCCTGGCAGTCCAAGGGACTCTCAAGAGTCTTCTCCAACACCACAGTTCAAAAGCATCGGCGCTCAGCTTTCTTCACCATCCAACTCTCACATCCATACATGACCACTGGAAAAACCATAGCCTTGACTAGACGGACCTTTGTTGGCAAAGTAATGTCTCTGCTTTTTAATATGCTATCTAGGTTGGTCATAACTTTCCTTCCAAGGAGTAAGCATCTTTTAATTTCATGGCTGCAGTCACCATCTGCAGTGATTTTGGAGACCAGGAAAATAAAGTCTGACACTGTTTCTACTGTTTCCCCATCTATCTGCCATGAAGTGATGGGACCGGATGCCATGATCTTAGTTTTCTGAATGTTGAGCTTTAAGCCAACTTTTTCACTCTCCTCTTTCACTTTCATCAAGAGGCTCTTTAGTTCTTCTTCACTTTCTGCCATAAGGGTGGTGTCATCTGCATATCTGAGGTTATTGATATTTCTCCCAGCAATCCTGATTCCAGCTTGTGCTTCCTCCAGCCCAGTCTTTCTCATGATGTACTCTGCATACAAGTTAAATAAGCAGGGTAACCATATACAGCCTTGATGTACTCCTTTTCCTATTTGGAACCAGTCTGTTGTTCCATGCCCAGTTCTAACTGTTGCTTCCTGACCTGCATACAGGTTTCTCAAGAGGCAGGTCAGGTGGTCTGGTATTCCCATCTCTTTCAGGATTTTCCACAGTTTATTGTGATCCACAGAGTCAAAGGCTTTGGCATAGTCAATGAAGCAGAAATAGTTGTTTTTCTGGAACTCTCTTGCTTTTTCGATGATCCAGCAGATGTTGGCAATTTGATCTCTGGTTCCTCTGCCTTTTCTAAAACCAGCTTGAACATCTGGCAGCTCACGGTTCAGGTATTGCTGAAGCCTGGCTTGGAGAATTCTGAGCATTAATTTGCTAGCGTGTGAGATGAGTGAAATTGTGCGGTAGTTTGAGCATTCTTTGACATTGCCTTTCTTTGGGACTGGAATGAAAACTGACCTTTTCCAGTCCTGTGGCCACTGCTGAGTTTTCCGTATTTGCTGACATATTGAGTGCAGCACTTTCACAGTGTCATCTTTTAGGATTTGAAATAGCTCAACTGGAATTCCATCACCTCCACCAGCTTTGTTCGTAGTGTTGCTTCCTAAGGCCCACTTGACTTCACATTCCAGGGTGTCTGGCTCTCAGTTCTCTGTTTTGCCACTTCTATCTGGATAACATCAGACATTCCTTAACACCTTTGAACCCATTTTCCTCATCCTTTAAAGAAAATATCACCTTTTTAACAAGAGTTTTGGGAGGATAAAATGAACTGAGTACTTAGCACAGTCCCTGGCAAAGGCAGAACTGAGTAAATGGTAGACAGTTCTCCCTTATGGCCAAAGAGGGACTTTTGAAATTTGATAACAGGTCTTGCTTCCCATTTTCTTTTTAATGAATTCTAGAATAAAAGACCAAAGTTAGAACAAAAGAAGCATTTGTGAATTCAAGAGGAGTCATAAAGAAGCCAAGAGCATTTCAACTTCTATAATAATAATAATATAATCAACAGAGTAGAAGGGACAGAGATTGGGCCTCTAGGTTTACAGACCACCGACACAGTCATGACAGTGTTTGCTTTGTCAGAACTTCTGTATGAATCAAGCTTCATCTTTCATGTATGTATCCACTCATGTCCTATATAATATTCACTCTTGTGAACGTGCAAAATACATCTGGTTTAATTAACCCCAGGGAGTTCTTCAGCACCTTTGATTACCAATAGGGTATACAAATCTCTTGGGCAATATTATCCTCCCAGTGAGCCTAGAAAATAGTAAGAGCTATCACCTTCCCCACAAGCCTTCTTCGCCCTTTTCTGAGGCATCGAGCTGCAGCTCCAGGCAGACGATTAAAGCGAGCGTGGTACCCTAAATAAAAAAGAAGAAAGACCTCAGTAGCTGAATGCACAAGATTCATTAGCAGTGATATGCTTCTAATACACAAAGGCTTTTCACCTGGGATCTTACTAGATTGACCCTTAAAACTAGTATCATTAGGCTATTTGCCAAGGATTTACTATTCCTTTGTCTTTGTCACCAGTGGTATGATCTTAGGCATGTCATTTACCTGTGACCTAGGCATCCTTGTTTATAAAAAGGGAATAATCATTTGCTCAGTCCTCTTTTACAGGACTTCAAGACTCCATGAAACAGCACATGCAAGGTACTTTATAAACTGAAAACACTACAAAAATGTAAGGTATGATCAACAATTTCTAATTACAAATTAAATGTTAGCTATCATCTCAAAAACATTCTAACTCAGGGGCTTCCCTGGTGGCTCAGTGGTAAAAGAAACCGCCTGCCAGTACAGGAGATATGGGTTCAATTCTTGGTCCAGGAAGATCCCACGTGCTGCAAAGCAACTGAGCCTGTGTGCCACAACTACTGAACCTGAGCTCTAGAGCCCACGATCTGCAACTGCTGAGCCCATGAGCCGCAACAACTGAGGCTGACGTGCCCTAAAGCCCGAGCTCTGCAACAAGAGGAGCGACGACAATGGGAAGTCTGTGCGCCACGGTGAAGAGTAGCCCCCACTCACTGCAACTAGAGAAAAGCCCACACACAATGAAGACCCAGTGCAGCCAAAAAAATAAATGAACAAAAGTATTTTTCAAAATTTTTTAAAAGACATTCTAATTCACAAAACAGGTAAAAATTAAAAAAAATAGCATGTATAATATAATCCCATTTTTCTAATTGCTGTATATGTTCTATACACTGGAAGAATCCATATGAAAATGTTATCAGTGACTCTGGGTGTGGGATTACAGGCCATTTAAGGTTTCTTCTTTCTAGTCCTGCTTATTTGTATGTACTTTAAGTGGTCCATAAAGAACTTTTAGAAATGGTCATTGACGTGTTTATGAAAACTATTAAGGTATCAAATGATGTGCCTTGGCCAGGCGTCCTTACCAAGAACCGACTGCTTTGAAAAGGCATTTCAATCACCCAAATTCATAACAAAACACTATAGAACAGGAATTTACAGCTCTTAGTGCAACGCTGCACCAACAGACGCTCAACATATACTTGGAAACTGGATGACTATTGGTTTCTGGGGATCTTTGCATCATAAAGTTTATAGAGCTAAAAGAAACCTCTGAAACTACACTGTTCAATGTCACGATATCCTAAGTCATCACTCTGATGCCCCAAGGAAATGAAGTGACTGCCAGTCACAGAGCTAGGAAGGCAGTACCAGAGAGTATTCCCACATTTCCTTCCCCTGTCCTAGGCTCTACTCACCCCACTCTGTTACATCGTAATCAGTGGAAAAGCACAGGGAAAGGATACACATTTGTGTTAAAGCCCACAATAACAGAATTACTAAAATAAAAATTTTTTTTTAAATATTTAAAAATCATCCATTTAAAAAATGTCATTATGCCTGTTGTTATGAATGTTGTTACTGAAATCTGTTCTCTTCCAAGATCCACTGCTTGAGGCCTCCACTCAGCACTCGGGGGCCCATTGGTTTCATAGCAGGATAAGCAGCAGTGACACACTGCTAGGCTTCTTACATCTGGCACAGACGGCAACAGCAAGCTGAAGGAAGGCCCTGCTGATATAAATTCCGAGAGTCTCCATGGATTGATTCAGGTAAGAATGGAGAGAACCTCAAGCTTTGAGACTGACCGACCCTTGAACCTTCTGGAAAACTCCCTGGCCTAGTTCTAAAATTCAGACAGTCAATGCATGCTTATAGGCATGAGTAGGCTGGCCATGGGAGGACTCCCCCCAGAGAGAACATAAAAGTGTGAAGTGTGTTTTGGTCTCCTTGGAACTCACCTCTTTGAGCTGGTCGAGAAGGTAAAAGGAATGTGGAATCAGAAAGTTTATCCAGTCCAGAATCCATTCTCTCTACTTCGGAGCAGTGGTCAGGAGCCCACTTGGGCAGCAGATTAGGGACAGTGAATCCTGGGACACATTCTCCTTCATAGAACCAATCGCTCTGCTCATCGTCCCCTAAAGGAAAGAGATTTTGTCATAAGCTGCAATTTTTAATGTGCTCTAAGAGAACTCAAACGAGAAGATAATGTCTCAGTGCTATAGGTTTGATTATATATATATTTTAAATAAAGTCAAAGTACAAAAAAAAAAAAAATGCTTGCTACTTCTTGATCCATATTATGACAAAACCCGGGACATCAAACTAGTTCCACATAAATGTCACATTAAGGCACAATGGAATGCTTTTGACGGTAAAAGCTAACAAAGCTACCGCTTACTAAGTCCTGTCCACCTACCAGAATCCATGCTAAAAAAATCTGTAAATTTGTTATCTCTTCCAAACATTACACTAACTTCAACTTATCAATTAGGCAGCTAAAGACCAGAAAAATCAAGATAGAGTTAGTAAATGGTGAAGCCACGGTACAAATCCAAAGCCTGAATAACTCCAAAGCCTTTAACATAAAAATAAACTGCCTCTCATGTACCATTGTAAGCGGCATAAATGAACTTGGAGGTTAAAAACCCACAAATATTTCTCAATTTGAAACTCGCTATTTCTGAAGGATTTCTTGCTGTTATTTCTTATAATAGGTGAATAAAGTATGTATATTCATACCTTGTTTCTTCCTTGATACCTCATTAATGGGACAGAAAAATCACCTTGACAACAGCAAGCCAAGCTACCAGAAAAAAAAAAAAAACTAACCACAAAGACAATATAACCCCCCAAGGCTTTTCGAGAAGTTATACCATTTGCCCAAGGCCATACTCAATTATTGACAAAGTCAAGACTAGAACCATACAGCAAGACTCTTGGTTCCAACTTCTCTCTACTGGCTACTATGATAGCATCTCAATTTCCAAAAGAGCTTATTCCTGCCCACAAAGAGTACGATGGATAACTTTATCTGCTACCCCTCACCCTTTTCAAAACAGCAAGGATGACGGAAATTATTACTAGAACATCTAAAGAGTTCACATTGCATTCATTCTCTGATGGGTACTGGATCTCAAGGAAGCTGCTCAGACCTGTTATTCACATGAAGTATCAGATTCATGGATCACTAATGATAACTCTTAAATCACTGCAGAGATCTTTAAAAGGGAAAAGAAGCCACTAAAGAAGCTTCTCCAAATATTCCCTTATAAAGACACAGCATCAACAGCTGTTTTTCAAAACAATGGTTCTCAACCTTTAGTGTGCTTCAGATGGATGGGGAAGGGCTACTAGGACACAGACTGCTAGGCTGCACTGCCAAAATTTCTGATTCTGGCCTGAACAGGACCAAGAATGCACATTTGTAACAAGTTCCCTGGTGATGCTAAATTAGTCTGGAGACCACATTTGGAGAATCATTACTCTAAAAGCATCTAACCTAACCAGATACAAGAATGAATAAAAGATGCACATCAGAATTAACAATGATTAGTTTCACTGCAAGTCAGTACAGTGATTCCTTTCTATTCATAAGCATTCCTTGGGCCCTTTATTAATTAGTATATTTACCTAGATCATAATTTTCTGATAACAAATGGCAGACTATAAGGAAATTTTTGGTTTGTTTGTTTTGGTTCTCAAGCATTCACTCCAGATTTTTGATAATACAAAAAGGGACTCACTGAACTGGAAGGAACCCTGTGACATCATCTAGACCAGTAGTCTTCAACCTTGGTTCATGAGGATGCCTGATGCAGGAGCTCCTCAAAAGAGGGCTGCCAGAGAAGAAGGGAGAGGCTGAGGGGGCCAGGCTTGGACCCCTGCTCCTCTAGGAGCCTGCTTTACCCAAAGTGAGTTTAGCTGTTTTATAATTTGAGGTTCTGTGTACAATTTTGTTTCAGGAAGAGAAAGGAGAATTTCCCCCTTATCTGTGTTCCCCAATAATTATTAAGAGCTTATTATATGCCAGGTAATGTGTTACTACTGTAGTAGGAAATAAAAAACAACAACAAAAAATTCCTGCCTCTGAAAAGCTTCAATGGAAAAGGCATGCATCTGTTAACAATAAAGTAATACGGTTAGTGAAGAAAGCAGTAAGTTCAGGGAATGAAAAAGAGTTAAGATGATGTGTACACTGATTGTATCAGAATCCCTTTAGGGAACATGTACCTTTAAACGGGGTATTTGAGACTTCAGTGATTATTTACAAAGATGTAGACAGTATTAGGAGAAGCCAAAGGGATGGTGAAGCATCCCAGAGCCAGCACAGTAGTCTTTATCATTCCTAGACCTGAAGAAGCAAGGGGAAGAATGGTTGCCAGAGCATAGAGAACCGTGGTTATAGAAGGGTCCAAACAGGAGTGGTAGCCTTCAGCAGAAGAACACAAATACGAGCAACCAGGAGAAAGGGAGCCAGGGACAGTTCTACTCCAATGTGGTACCCTGCATTATTGTTTCCACCTCTTCACTGCCTCCCCATAACAGAATGATACAGTCACACCCTTTTCCCTTTGCCCTGGGATTCCACAGAGCCTACCCCTTGAGGAAGAGCACACTTTTTCATCCCACAGACATGGGGCTTAGTCATCTGACTGGCTTCAGGTAGAACATTAGCAAATGTGATTCAAGCAAAAGCTTTAAATATTCATGTATGATCTGGCTTGGTCACTTGGCATTCACGTCCTCTGCCGTGAGAAGTCCAGGTCACGCAGAGCCATTGCTCCTTTAGCCTAGGTCCCAGAATAAGAAAAAAAATGAGTAGATACAAACCTAACTTGAAGCTTGGAGACAGGGTGAGCCTAGGCAAGAGCAGCTGAACCACAGCCAACCCCCAGCCCCAAAACAAGAAATGAATGTACTGGATTGGCCACAAAGTTTGTTCAGGTTTTCTCATAGCATCTTACAGCAAAACCTGAACGGACTGTTTGGCCAACCCAACACTAAACCACTGAAACCTAGGGGCTGCTAAATAGGATTATCATAATAAAAACTTGACTGATACAACCAATCTCATTCACCTCCCCCACAAACACACACTTCCACTGTTGCCTCCTGAACAGCCAAACCCAATCAGAAGTTGAGAGCAAAACAACCCATGGATGTAGTCCATAAATATGCCCCAGAGGAGCAAAATGAGAACAGTCTTGGAAGAAAGGAAAGGTAAAGATGAGATTTCAGGCAGAGAGACCAACATAAGGAAAGACACAGAAGCAAGAAGAAACATACCTTTGTGCTGAGAACTCTAAGCATCTAAATATCACCAGAATGTGTAAAGTTGAGGCAGAGACAAAGGGGAAAGCTGGGGCTATAAAATATTCTATGACCTTCCATAATACACCAAGGATTCCTTGTCATTGGAGGGCTTTCCAAAGGCCCAAAACTTAATCTGTTGTAGTAACTCCACACTTTCTTACACCTCTGTATACACATCATAACCTTTAAGAGATGCATTATGATACTATAGGAAAAGCAAAGAAAAAGAGCAAATATTAGTATTAGTAATTCTGAAAGTATGCTCCAGTTCATTCATGAAAAGACAATCAAACTTTCCCAGTATGAGATAAGAGAATCAAAACCCTAGCTACAGGCTATGCAGGAGTATACACGCACAGTTTCTAATGACACCCAGTGCCCTCAGAACCAGAAAGGGATAGGAATGCACTCACAACAGCCTCCATTAGAGTGGGAAGCTCAACAACTCCACTTGTGCCCACAACTCTGAGGCATGGGTGAGACACCTCCCCATGGTCTCTTTCCAAAATGAGGATTTGGAACGTAAGTCTCACAGTCCTAGTTCAGTCGATCAGTCGTGTCTGACTCTTTGCGACCCCATGAATCGCAGCACGCCAGGCCTCCCTGTCCATCACCAACTCCTGGAGTTTACCCAAACCCATGTCCATCAAGTCGGTGATGCCATCTAACCATCTCATCCTCTGTCGTCCCCTTCTCCTCCTGCCCCCTATCCTTCCTAGCATTAGGGTCTTTTCCAATGAGTCAACTCTTTGCTTGAGGTGGCCAAAGTACTGGAGTCTCAGCTTCAACATCAGTCCCTCCAATGAACACCCAGGACTGATCTCCTTTAGGATGGACTGGTTGGATCTCCTTGCAGTCCAACGAACTCTCAAGAGTCTTCTCCAACACCACAGTTCAAAAGCATCAATTCTTCGGCGCTCAGCTTTCTTCACCATCCAACTCTCACATCCATACATGACCACTGGAAAAACCATAGCCTTGACTAGACGGACCTTTGCTGGCAAAGTAATGTCTCTGCTTTTAAATATGCTATCTAGGTTGGTCATAACCTTCCTTCCAAAGAGTAAGCGTCTTTTAATTTCATGGCTGCAATCACCATTAGCAGTGATTTTGGAGCCCCATAAAATAAAGTCTGACACTGTTTCCACTGTTTCCCCATCTATTTCCCATGAAGTGATGGACCAGATGCCATGATCTTAGTTTTCTGAATGTTGAGCTTTAAGCATACTTTTTCACTCTCCTTTCACTTTCATCAAGAGGTTGTTTAGTTCTTTTTCACTTTCTGCCATAAGGGTGGTATCATCTGCATATCTGAAGTTATTGATATTTCTCCCAGCAATCTTGATTCCAGCTTGTGCTTCTTCCAGCCCAGCGTTTCTCATGATGTACTCTGCATATAAGTTAAATAAGCAGGGTGACAATATACAGCCTTGACGTACTCCTTTTCCTATTGGAAACCAGTCTGCTGTTCCATGTCCAGTTCTAACTGTTGCTTCCTGACCTGCATACAGGTTTCTCAAGAGACAGGTCAGATGGTCTGATACCCCATCTTTTTCAGAATTTTCCAGTTTATTGTGATCCACAGAGTCAAAGGCTTTGGCATAGTCAATAAAGCAGAAATAGATGTTTCTCTGGAACTCTCTTGCTTTTTTGATGATCCAGCGGATGTCGGCAATTTGATCTCTGGTTCCTCTGCCTTTTCTAAAACCAGTCCTAAGATCCCTTCAAATACTAAGGAGCCAATCTGGATCATCCTAGACATATAGCCACCATGTCTCTGGCCTTCAATCACTTAACCCTTGGAGAAAAATCACTGGATTTCAGAAGGGACTTTAGAGATCTACAAATCCCTCACTTAGATTAAGAAAACCAGTCTAAGGGAGCTATAAAAAATTCTTCCTGTTACACACTTAGTGTAGCACAAAAGTGTATAGGACAAGATCAAACTACTGTTTAAATAGTAAAAAAATAAAAGAATTGATAATTAACACACACAAGCCTTCCTCACAGGAAGTTTCTATTAAACTTCAGAAAAAAGATCTTTTCTATAATCTATTCACGTGATTGACACATACATTTTTCTTTAACAGATTGGCTGGGACTGATAATTATTCTTTGTGTTAAAAAAAAGAAAAAGGTTCTAAATGCTGCAGGCCTTATCCTCTCTTCAATCTAAGTTGCTACAGAATTTCTTAAAGTTATGGTGTCAAGTGTCTCATTTATTGGACAGTCACAAATCACTTTCTGTGGGCAGGTGGGACAGGACACTTGAACTGTGGCTTCAAGAACAAACACCTGGAGAAGGAAATGGCAACCCAGTCCAGTATTCCTGCCTGGAGAATCCCAGGAACAAAGGAGCCTGGTGGGCTACAGGCCATAGGGTCACAGAGAGTCGGACACGACTGAGTGACTAACACACACACACACACACACACACACACACACACACACACACACACACACTCAC
This sequence comes from Okapia johnstoni, assembly GCA_024291935.2. Classification (NCBI taxonomy): domain Eukaryota; kingdom Metazoa; phylum Chordata; class Mammalia; order Artiodactyla; family Giraffidae; genus Okapia; species Okapia johnstoni. The sequence goes on from CM044307.1 coordinate 14,199,630, forward strand.
CCAGAACACTATGGTCATTTACTGTTGTTGTTTAGTCGCCCAGTCGTGTCCCATTCTTTTGCGATCCCGGACTGCAGCACACCAGGCCTCCTTGTCCCTCACCATCTCCCAGGGTTTGCCCAAGTTCCTATTCACTGTATCAGTGATGCCCCCTTCATAGATCACTGCCTTGTTGTGGTGAGGGGGCTTGCATAACTCAGTGAAGCTATGAGTCACGCCGTGCAGGGCCACCCAAGATGGATGAGTCATAGCAGAGTTCTGACAAAATGTGATCCACTGGAGGAGAGAATAGCAAACCACCCCAGTATACTTGTCATGAGAACCTCATGAACTATATAAATGGTCATTTATAAATAAGGTTAAAAAAGTAAATTCTCTCCATGTGAAAATAAGAATGTCTTACCATCCAGTAATACAAAGTTACAAAATAACCTTATGGTTATTTTTTGGTTTTAATAAAAAGCAACTTACCATCCAGTAAATACAATGTTATTTTTTGGTTTTAATAAAAAGCAACTTTCCAAAGTTCATCCTTGACACTATAACACCCCTGGATCAATGACCGTCAAATTTTGAACTACCTGCATAAAATAAAAAATCACCACAGGTGCTTACAGAAAACGCAGATTCCAGGGGCTAACTCCAGACCAATCTGAGGAGCTCAGGAACTTGCAGTTTTAACAGTTCCCCACATGGTTTTTATGCCCTGAAGTTTGAGAACCACTTTCACAGACAACCATCATACTCGCAGTGAGGCACTCCTAGAACCATCTGAATCCTCCCAGAAATGCTGAACCAACGTCCCAAAGCTAGGATCATGATTACCTTGCCGGCCTTCATCATTGGTAAAGAGCCCCGTGTCACTGCTGCTACACACACTGCTGGTTTCACTGAAAAAAAGAGTAACCACAAGAGAACACATCAGGTCAAAACAAAGTGCTGTCCATTCATCTTCTGGTTTCAAGTCTAAAGATCCCAAGTTTCCCTCATTTCACTCTAACTCATTAGCCAATCAGAAATATAAATTTCACAATTAAGTATAGGGGTAAATTTATTTTCCCCCAAACAAAAGAAATGTAAGAAGAGGAGAATTGTAAAATTGTTACTTATATTTTAAAGTACTTTCAAGAGATCACAAGTCACTTTGTTAGTTTACCAAGAGGAAGTTATTTATAGATGCTCATGGAAGTAAATTTCAACCTGCTTTGGTATATTAAACAACACAAATTTATCAACCAATTTTATTTTTAAATATTGTCAACTATCAGTTTCAAATGAAGCCATGCAACTTAAAAGATTTCCAGCATCTTTCAAGTTTTCCCATTTACAAAACAGCAAACAAAAACCCAGAAAACAAAATCAGTATGACAAAAATTATATTTTCTAAATTTAATGTCTCTTGATATCAAGTGGATACAACAAAATTCACTTTAAAAATAAGGTTAAAAATGAAAATGTAAAAACAAATTCCATTTGAATTCACCGAAATAAAAACTTTGGCCCCACAGAATGCTGTCCAAGTCAGCTTCATCCTGAGCTACTTCCAACAACTGATTCTGCCTCTTCAGATGCTGCCTTTCTCCCACCTAATCATCAAATTTGACTTATCTGGCCCAAGAAAAATTTCTCTATTCTTTACAATACTAGCCATTTCCTTGATAGGGATGTTTCCTTCCAAGCTAGTCAAGTTCGTTCACGTACTCGAGAAGACAGAAGAAGCATCCTCACCCTGCTGCATGAAGAATAGGCTTGGTAAAACCCCAGTCTGCATTTCTGGATCCAAACTCTGAAAATATTTTGTATTTTGCAACATTTCCAAATGTCTTGCCAACACTAAATCCTAAAAATGCCAGTTAAATTATGTAGCAGTGTTTCCTCACTTAAGCTTGTCTCTGGGTAACAGATCCAAGAAATTTGTTGCAGTAAGAGCCAATAAAACATACCTGATTTCTTTAAAGCTTCTTTCATTTTCCTCTGCACTTATAAATGGGAACATTCTCAGGTGTCATTATGAGAAATGTCTCACAAAACTTAGCACCACTGGATTCTGATGGATTTAGAATCTTCAAAGCGCTCTGCAGTTAAATCCAGAAGACATCCTCACGGGGTACCGCATTCTTCCTACTTCTGAGTTTAAGGAACGGTGCCTGCTAACCTATGGTGTTGTTTTTGTTTTTAGCAAGTTCCTGAGATTATTAGTGGTATAGTCTAACTCTACTGAGTCTTACTACACATTCTCTCATATCAACTACTTTATTACTATCATCTTACCTCAAAGGTAAAGCATATTTTATACATTTTTTAGCTCCTCTAGATGTTAAGGAGGGCTTAAAAAGCACATCAGACCATAAAACAAACATTCTACTCCACCACTGTGTAATATGCATTCTTGGTTAGCATATCACTGAGATGTAAGGGTCATCAAACAACAGCCTGCCAACCATTTTTGTATACGCTATGAGCTAAGAATGATTTTTACAGTTTTGAATCACCAGGTAGAGGGGGAGATCAAAAGGAGGCTATTTTGTGACACAGAGACAGGACACAAAATTCAAATTTCAGTGTCCATAAATCAAGTTTTATTGGAACAAAAAGCTCCAGTACAGTTTTGCTCATTCATTGACTCACAGATTCTGGCTTCCGTCACACTACAACTGCAGAGTTGAGGAGTTGCAATAGAGAACATATATCACCCACGAAGCCCCCAAATATTTGCCAGCTGGCTTCTTACAGAGGAAATCTGCTGCTTCGTGCTCTATGTGTGTTACAAGTTCTACCCTGCAATGTCTATGGGCTCCTCTATTTGAATATTTCCAATTAAGAAATGAAAACTATGGCTTTATTACAAAGTCTGTGGATTCTGCCCCCATTCATTTGCAGCCAACTGTAAGCACTACAAGATACCATGTTTCTTGGATCCTTTTTTGCATGGATTCCATTATCTCCTCAGACTCTAAATAAAGGGAGTGATCTGCTGGATCCAGGAAGGTATGGGTAACCTAAAACCTTCCTGTCCCTGTATATTTTCTATTTCTGTCAACAGTATTTAAGGAGACTCACTGTTCTTGAAAGGGCTTGAACTAAACTTGTCTGTAAGTTTTCTATATATAGTTAATTAGAGTAATGGCAATGATGTCATAGAAATATCACTAGGATTTTAAGACTGTGTTCAAGGCAGATATGTATTTTCTTCACTGAGAAAATAATGTGTGCCTTACAGAATATTTATTACATAAAAGTATCATCATTCCACCAATATCTGGAAATGACTATTTCATCTGATAGCATCTGCTAATTCTATGTCCCCAGAAGAACTTGCATTGTGAAAATCTAACTACATGTAAAAAAAACTGTTTGCATAATTTACGGAGGACAAAAAAGGGAACTTCATGGCATTATTTGCACATAGACACTATGATACAGTATACAAAAATGTAGGGCTAGCTATGAAATAGAAGCAAATTTTTCCTTTTCCAACTTATAGGCCAACTCATATTGGCCTACTTATAGGCCAATATACATCCAATATTCCAACTTATTGAATGTGGCCTTCATTTACTTCTGATTCAGAGATTATCACTGAAAAAAATCAGATTAGCAGGATTTTAATAATGATTCAGTCAACTGTAACATGTTGATTCCGCTAATTAAACAGAATATTTAATATTCTGTTAAAAATAAGCACTTATCTTCCAATACAAACAAATGTCTTTTAGAACCTTTATAGATCACAAAGTCAAAAAGTTAAAAGATGGTAGACTACTACACATTTTTTCCTATTACAAAATCTTGAAAAGAGTTTACATCTTTTTTTTTGCTATGGGCAATTTTACTAGCCAAGGAAAATAGCTCTGTTTCCTCATTTTTACAAGAAAAAGAAAATGAGATCCTACCTCTAGTATCCACTTCACTATAGTTCTCTGAAGCTTAGTCAGGAAGACAGAAACTCAGCCTTGATTAATCATCAGAAAAAGTAACAAGACAAAGCCCACAAAGATGGCAGCCCACAAAGATCTTGTCTTTTCCTAAAATGACAGCAACTCTTAGAGGCACCACACCTCCTGCCTTTGCCCTGGGAGCTGTTCTGTACTCCTTGTCTCACATGATTCTAATCTATAGAGAGTTTGCATATAAAAGTCTTCATTGAATATTTCAAAAATATTTTGGTGCAGAAATGTATCAATCCTACAATACATTATTCAAAAATATTCTATTGTAGATTGAGCCAATAAAAAGTCTCTAACTGGAAAAAGAGGAGGAAGGATTTTCCCCACTATTTCCCCTAAATTTTCACTCAGTCACTTAGTAAGCATTTATTAAGTTTTACTTTATACCAGACCCTGCTATAAACAGCAGTAAAACTAACAAGGAAGCAGGCCAACCACAATTTAAACGCATGTATTTTATTAAAAAAAAAACAAAAACCAAAAAACTTAGTCTAGTCTATGGGAGAAGAGTGTGAAAACAAAGAAAGAGTGCTTTCCAATGAGAAAATTCTCCAGTGACGGGTGGTGCAAGCTGAGAATTTAACCTTATAATGCTGAGAAAATCACCCCATCTTAGAAGCCAGAAAGTATCTCAAAAATATTCATATGTGAGTAAAAATAGTAGCAATACATCACACTTCTCTGGTTTTCACTGAAAAAAAAGTTTCCACAATTCAGCAGCATAGCAGCTATTTAAAATCAGACCAAAAAAAAAAAAAAAAAAAAGGCCTCGATTTTGGATGACCAATTAATTGTATCAATATTACCTACTTATTGTAACACTGTTAGAAAAACAACCGAACCATATCCAAAGGAAATAACATAAATGCAAAGAAAGTCAACCTAACCAGCAGTTTCAAAGGCTTTCCTCTCTCAACATTTTATTATGAAGACATCCAAGCAAACAAAAAAACTGAAAGAAGTTACCACTCACATTCTAGCACCTAGATACTGCAATTAACATTTTGGATTTTTGTCTTGTCACACATCTGTCCACCTAACCGTACCCAATCACCTTGGTAATTCAAGGCACTCTGGGTAAACCAGATGACTGGGCATGGCATCCATTTTCAGAGGGGTAGATTATTATAGGAATCAAGCCTAATAAAATACTATTGATATTTCTCATCCACTTAAATAGTTAATTCCAGGGTGGATAGCTAAACATTGTAAATTTTGGTACAAATTTTTAAATGCGTTCATCTGAACTGCTCTACTTTCCAAGTTCTGAAAATGAATTGCCTGTCCTTTTCAGGAACAATTTTAAAACGTACGGTTTCCAAATTAGGAAAAACTCTCCGTTTTTAAATCACAATATTTTTATTCTATAGAAGAAATCAATGTTTTGGTCTTACTGAGTTTTCTATTTGAAAGTCGTGTTTGTTGGTAAAAGCAGAGTCAATGAAGCAAAAACTCCATCTCAGTACCAGAAACATCGAGAGCAGTGGTTCTCAACTGGAGGTAATTTTGTCCCCCTTCTCCTACCTTCCTGCCCCACCCCAGCCCTTAGGGTCATTTGGCAATATGTGGAAAAAGCTTTTTTCTCAGGACTTGGAGGCAGGTAGAGGGGGCTGGTATTCTATTGGCATTTAGCACGTAGAGGCCAGGGATGCCACTAACATCCTACAATGCACAAGACAGTCCTTACAACAGAGAATTATCTGGCCCAAAACTGTCGGCAGCACCAAAGGTGAGAACCCTCATCTACAGTAATGAATAAAGTAGAGGGATGAAGGGGGTGGGACATCACAGTTAAGGAGGGAAACCACCTCGGAGGAGGGGCAGAGGTCAACATCCTATAGGAGAAACAATGTCATTCTGTTGCCAGGACTGGGTCAGGGCCTCAAACAGTCTGAGGTCTAGCAGATCCCACCACGAGCAGGTAGCTGGACCTTCAGGCAAACTGGTCTGAAGAACTGAAACTCCTTACGAGTTGTATAGGTCACCCTTCCCTGCTTAGCCCAGACAGAAAGAATATCCTACAGCCATGGAAAAGAAAGATCCAAGCTGGGAAAGAAGGAAATACCTCGTTCACCTCAATGTCCCCAATGCCTAATATAGCACCTGGCACACAACAGGCATTCAGCAAATGTTGCGTAGATGAAATGAACTCATTCAAATACACTCTGTTGCCCCCCCTTGTATGGCTTTTGTGTCATGTCACTGCACCTCTCTAATCCTATTTCCATGCACGTTAAAATGTGGATGGATTGTTCTGAGGATGTGATACAAGGATGTATCACATACGTTATCACGTATGGAGTCTAGGATGTATCTAGATTCGGAGTCTAGAGCTATTATACAAAGGCCAAGGATGAAAGACTCAAAGGCTACTTCTAGGGTGATAATTTTTGTATGTTTCCCAGTAATATTATTTTAGAGGCTAATAGCAGTAGTAATTTCCTCACTGGCATTCTTATTAAAATAGTCATCTAAATTCAATGGGACTCTCAATTATACCTCAATCTAAAAATTCTGGAGGACTCAAATCTATTTTCACTTTGAATGGAAAATTAATATGTGACCTATGAAACCTAGCATTTTTCCCACACTGGGCTTCACTCAAGAGAGGGAGACACTGCTCTCAGCAGATATTAGACAAGTGTCCCAAGAAGGGGTTTGCCACTTGAATTATTAGGAAAACTATGAATACAGAAAGCTACTATTCTGTATGACTCAGGGAACTCAAACCGGGGCTCTGTAACAACCTAGAGGGGTGGGTTGGGGAGGGATATGGTAGGGAGGTTCAAGAGGGAGGAGACATAGATACCTATGGCTGATTCATGTTGATGTTTGGCAGAAACCAACATAATATTGTAAAGCAATTATCCTTCAACTAAAAATAAATAAATTTAATTATTAAAAAAAGGCTACTATTACTTATTGACACCAATAACATCACTTACTGAGTTCCACTATAGACCCAACAAAGTACTAAGTGCTTTATATTCATTATTTCATTTCTTTGACCCTAAAAGTCTATAAGATAACTATGTCAACCTCATATTACAGATGAAGGAATGTGGCTTAGAAAGATTAAGCAGCTTATCCCACACTGCACAACAAGCATCAGAACCAGGGTAGTATATCTCCACAGCCCAGGTACTCACTGAATGGCCACTAAAACACAGGTGATGCAGAGTCTTCTCATTTACTGAAAATCAATTCATGTTTATTCAGAACATAATTATGAATTTCAGCACTTCTCATTTTCATTTACCTGAAAACACAAACAGACTGACTGAACTAGGGAAAGAGTTTACTCTTTGCTTTTTGCTACTTAGAACATTCAGATACAGCTGAAATTCTAGCTGTATTTTGATGACTACAGCTTATAAGCTAAAAATGCATCATACGTGCTGAATAGCATGAAAATGAATTACAAACTCACTTCAGAAAAGATCTTCTCTCCCTTTGTGCTACATCTTAAAATTTAAAACATAAACACCCATTTTCAGTATACTTAAAATACAACATGAGGTCGCAAAGTCGGACACGACTGAGCGACTGAACTGAACTGAAAATACAACAATATATTCTAAGGACTACATCTTGCCTGCCTTTATAGTTCCTAAATGTCCTTTCTTTGAAATCAAAGTAAAAACATTCTCTTAGTATGTACTGGGGAAATAATTACTCGGAGAATATTATTTCTGAATTTAGCTTCACGCTAAGTAACGAAAAAATTTTCAGAAGACCAGTAGCCACCTGTGGTAACCAGAGTCCCTCTTGACTCCCAATGATGCCAGCCTTCTGTATTTCACACCTTGGTTGGCCTGTGTAACCAACAGCACAGGCAGACGTCATGTCTGAGATTCGGGTATTTAAGGGAGAGCCTGCTCTCTCCCTCTCTCCTTCTCTCTCTCTCCTCCTTCTCTGTCAGACCATCTGCTCTATGGGAGGCCAACGACCATTTCTCAAGGATGCTAACAGCCCTGTAAGAGGGGCCCATGAAAAGGAACTGAGACTCTCAATCCAAAAGGTTTTAAGGAAATGAGATCTACCAACAGCCCTGTGAGTGAGCACAGAAGTGGATTCCTCAGCCCCACTTGACCCTTGAGATGAGAGCCCTGACCAACAGTAAGACTGCAAAAGAGACTCTGAACCAGAATCACACAGCTAAGCTGCTCCTAGATTTCTGACTTCAGGAACTGAACTTGAAGCTTATGTTTTATAAAGCTACTAAGTTTTAGGGCAACTTTTTCTGTAGCAATAAATACAGCATCTTTATGAATTCTCCTTGCTTTCTGGCCCTAATGAGAAGCTTCTAACTTCGAGAAGTCAAATCTCTCTGAATTCCCACAACTAAGAGCTTGTTCTCTGACCTGTGCTGTGTTTAGTCACTTAGTTGAGTTCGACTCTTTGTGACCCCATGGACTGTAGCCCTCCAGGCTCCTCTGTCCATGGGGATTCTCCAGGCAAGAACACTGGAGTGGGTTGACATGCCCTCCTCCACGGGATCTTCCCAACCCAGGGATCAAACCCAGGTATCCCGCATTGCAGGCAGATTCTTTACTGCCTGACCCACCAGGGAAGCCTCTGACCTGAGAGCTTACTAATTCTACCATATTCTTGACCACAGAAAACTGTAAATTTAGACCTGAATAGGAGTACTTTATACCTGTCACCATTACAGTAAGGAGGTACAGAATTAGTGCTATCATTTATACTCAAAAGTTGGTATCAGTAACTTCACCACCTGGGTTTCTCACCCACTTAATATTATTAACCAAGTAGCTTAAGTAAGATGTATCTTTTACAACTAATTTTAAAAGAAATAAGCAAGATGGAGTTAATGGCTTACATTATCATGATAAAAAATAAGGGGCTTCATTCTAATTTTTATTAAATAATAATAAATACATTAAAAAAATTTTTTTTAATTATCTTAGAAGTTACAAAAACAGAAAGGTCACTCCTGGACCTATCACCTGAAACACCTCCCCTGGATTTCTTTTCCTTCTTTTTCCTAAACTAAAGTGGTATATTTGTAATCATATGTAATCAAACTTCTGATTATGAAAGCAAACATGACTGAGGGACAGGGTTTTCAGAGAAGAATCTGCCACCAACTGCAAAATTATTTCCACAGTAAGTTATGAGAATGTGTAATGAAGGAGGTTATTTTTTCAGTTTCTTCAGATGGCACCCATGAAAGAAGGCAGCAACCTCTCCAGTTTCACAGGTCATGGCCACTGCTATCAGGTATACTTCATGGAGATACTGATTCCCGTCAGGATTTTGCTACTGAGCTGTGGCAGTGACTTAGAGAAGTCCACCCCCTCCTTTTAAGGCTTAGTTAACAGATTCATCCTCAGTAAGACGAGATGCCTTTTCAGAGTAAGTTTTTAAAGAGCATATATTTCGAGACTTGAATACCTGAGAATGTCTTTCTGGTATCTTCCCACTATCTCAGCTATACATAAAATTCAGGATAGGGAGGGGAGGGGAGGAAGGGAGCAACCTGTCCCCCTCAAAATTCTACAGGTAAGTCTATCAGCCCCTGGTGTACAGTACTCCAAGGATGAATACCAACCTTGTTTTCATCCCTTTAAAGATTTTCTTTGTAACTGTTCCACTCCCACCACCAATGCAGAATGCAAAAATATTGCTAGGATACGTCTAGGTAGAGGTCTCTTTTCACTAGCTTTCCCTTTTAATCTATATGCTTGATTTGTTCAACTCCGGAACATGTTCTCTCTTTAGTTAGATTTTTTAAATCATTCTTCTATCCCAATGCTTTGGTTTCTTCCTTGGGAGTATTCACATACCTGCAGACTGGGCCTCCATTCCTGTGCTCCAGATCTATCATCCTCTCTCTCATTTTTATCTCCTCTGTGCGTTTTGGGAGGGCTTCCAAAGTTTTCCACATCATCAACTCAATTTTCTGCAGAATGAATTGTCCTTCATTTTAACATTACATTTCAAATCTCCCTACACTCTTTCCTCCCATACTGCTGGGTTGTCAAACAGCTATCTTTCTGTCCTTATGACTTACTGCTTCTATTTCAAAGTGATTATACTTCCTTGCATCCTTATGAAGATTTTCTAAAATGTTCTTCTGGTTTTCACTGGCTGTCATTTTCAAAGATGTGTTCTTCCTCTGAACACTCAGGAGGGTGTGCCCTTCCCCTTATTCTGCAGAACTTGCTCAAAAGCCTCTTGCTGAGAATTGGTTTACCTAGAATTTGGTATCTGCCAACAGAAGGGGTAGCTAAATTACTCCTGGTCCCATTCTCTACTTCCCTGGATACAGGTAATATGCTCTTTTCACATCTACAATAAGCCAGGAAGATAGGCAGAACCCCTGGCCTAATTCACCCATAGACTTTTATCTCATACAGCTATGTGGGAGATTGAGATGGGATCTTCTTCTGATCCTCACTACCTGATTCTGACACCATTCCAGCAATCTGCAATAGATGAAGGTATATAAAATACTACAGTCTCCAGGATGCACTACTACTAGGAGTGCTTTTTCCTTCTCTGTCTGCGTCGACAGTAAACTACTCTTGGAGACTCTTATGTCCCAGGACTCAATACGCTATGACTGCCTCCTATTCCCAAACATATATACACACAGAAAATACTATGATTCCCTATCCGAGTACATTCTGGGAGTTACAGCCTCCAAATAGAAAGTCAAGGATACTGACTGGGAAGTTACGGGTGCAAAAACACTCTGGCTAAAACTACAGCTGCCCGATTTCCTGACTGAACCGGATTCTGCCTTTCTGAACTGAGGGTAGACTATAGGGAAAGAATGCAGGGCCTCACTACCGACAGTCAGGGTGGGCTCAGCACTGCTGTGGGCTTCCTACTGCACTCTTCAGTGCAGTTCTATCAGCCTGGAGTTTGACAAAATTTTGGCAATAAGTCAGCTTTAAGTCCTGGTCTCTGGCAATGTGACTTTGCAATGTTTCACGTCTTCGTAAATATTTTAGGGGGCAGCTGAGGTTACTTATCAGATGCTTTTTTAAGATGTGAAGTTATAATGATGTGAAGGAGATTGTGACAAAACAATTACAGAATCTCAGTGTTATAAGGGACCTTACATATCATTCAGTTCAGCCTCTCCAACTCTACAATTCAATAAGTGGTCATCAAGCCTGGGCTTGAAGTGATCTACCTGGTAAAACAACTCAATTTTTATGGAGGTTTAACTTTCAGAATGCTATATTTTATACTGAGGCAACACTTCAACTCTGCACTTTCTATCTATGAATTCTAGTTCCTTCCTCTAGAGTCACAGAATAATCATAACATTTAAGAGACAGATATTCAAATACAATAATGTAACATTAAATCCACCTCCCAAGTTGCTGTTTTTTTTTTCAGTTATTCCTTAGCATATAAGAGCAGAGCTTTGAATAAATCTATATAAACACACTGTGCCAGCTATGCAAAACTCTGAAATGTGACAGTACAACTGCAACAATGGTAAATACTCTCTTGGTCAGCATCCTATTTACAGAATAGAAAACAGAACATCCTCAACCTACCACATATAGTTTTTTCCACAGCTCCAGTAGACCCCTGATTAATGACCTCCACTTGCAAAGGAGGCTACTTACCTTAACCATGAAATAATGAATGCTATTGATCCAACAAGCTACTGCTATAGAGTGTTATTGATCACCCAATCTTTGGTTAAAATGGTCCTCATTTAGCAATTTCACTGTTGCAAACACCTGGAGCAAAGCATGCTCATAATTAAAAAGAATTTGGGAGAGTTGAAGTGAGAGGTGATGGACAGAGATCTCAGCTTTCCACCATTTATTCTTGCTTCTGAGCTATTATTTGTGTCAGAAGGGATATTGATTTTCTATAAAAATAAGAAAACAAGAGGCACCAAGGGGCCGCAGAAGGTCAGCTTGGGCTAGAGAAGGAGGGGGGAGGTTTAGCACTCTATCTCTGTCATTTGGCTTCCAAGAGAAGAGAATATTTTCTTTCCTGTGAGATTGGCTTCTAATACATCACCTTAGGAAGGCTCCTGACTGTGACTTCAGGCCACCACCAAACCAATTCACTTACGAAAGAAAAGAAGCTAAATTATATTCAAGGGGAATAAATGAATGATGCTTGTGAAAAATAAAGCGAAATTGGGCTATGACTCACCTAATTAATAGTCACTGTACAGACAATTTGAATAAAGATCAGTAGAAAGTAATTTTACAGAAGAGTTGATCCATTCTGGAATGGAACACACATGGAGAAAAATATTAAAATAATAATTGAGCTTTTTACATCATAACCACTTTTAGTCCCTCAGAATTCTTGAAGGATTGGTTGGTACAGAATGGAAGGAAGAACAGAAACAGAAAAGCAAAAAGAATTATAGGTTAAATTTAAAACTACTCTATGTTTGTAAGCAGAATAAATTTTAAGGAAAGTAGAAATAAAGTTCTCTGATCGAGACATAGATTTTCAAACCTAAAACACCTAATATATGCTTTTTAAAAGATCTATTTACTAGGCAAAGTAAAGGTTAATGATCAACTTTATCCTAATAATTTTACAAACTGGATCATATATTCTGCCAACTCTCAAATACATTGATACAAAGTTCTACACTTTGATCTGTATGCAAACTGGCACACCCAAGCAGATTTATGAAAGAGTAATAACCAAGAAGATTCTTGAAAGGATTTCTCTTAATGCAGAAAAAAGGTTGAAAAATTTTAACAGAATCAACTCACCAAGACAGTATAACATCTAAATCATAAACTACTGCCTACTTAAAACATATACTAATGCTAGTCCTGTTTACAGGGTGTATTTAATAATCTAAGGCAGAGATTTTGGTTCCAATTTACTGTTGACAGGCAGAACATAATGTGGAGTCAAAGAATAACTAAGAATCACCATGAGACTTTCCTGGTGGTCCAGTAGTTAAGACTCTGCACTTTCACTGCAGGGGACGCAGGATCCTGTTCAAGGAACTAAGATTCTACGGGTCACATGGCATGGCCCACCCCCCCCTCAAAAAATCACCTTCCTTCCTCACAGAGTATATTTAGGGGGAAAAAAATACAAAGCACATCTGCTTGTAACCAAGATGAATCAGCATCAGTCAAGGTGAGTTGAAGACTCCTAATTACACTCTGAAGAATTTTTCTCATTCTATGTCTGCTACTTCTCCACCCAATATTCCCTTAGCTACAAGGATTTTGGTGTCCACCAAAAAACTCTTGCTCTTTGAAAGAACTCTGAAGTTATGGGCCAGAAAGATAGCCCCAATGTGGGAACAGGTCTCCTCAACTTGAAAAGAGAAGAATTTCCTAAGAACCGCTGCCTACTTCAATTTACCCAAGCTCTCAGATAACTAGATGTGTATTACCACAATCTGACTATAATGTGTGACAGATGTATCTGGGTTAAGAAGGACATGCTATGCTATGCTATGCTAAGTCGCTTCAGTCGTGTCTGACTCTGTGCGACCCCATAGACGGTAGCCCACCAGGCTCCGCCGTCCCTGGGATTCTCCAGTCAAGAATACTGGAGTGGGTTGCCATTTCCTTCTCCAGTGCATGAAAGGGAAAAGTGAAAGTGAAGTTGCTCAGTCGTGTCCGACTCTCAGCGACCCCATGGACTGCAGCCCACCAGGCTCCTCCGTCCATGGGATTTTCCAGGCAAGAGGACTGGAGTGGGTTGCCATTGCCTTCTCCGAAGAAGAACATAGAAAGACTGAACTGCCTCACTGCAAAGTTACAGGCTCTGTATCTGCAACCACACTTGGGCTGTGATCTTAGAGAAGACCGAGTTAACAGTCACTCACACACACAATTAAGTCACAGTTTAACAAGAAATCCTGGGGAAGAAATACATACACCTGAAAATATCATCCCAAAAAGCTGTTGTTTTTTTTTAATTGTCATTCTTAATAGTAAGATGATTATTATTTGGTATGTAAGCTTAATATTGAAACAAACTTGAACACCTCAATTGAGGGTTTCACCATTATGAAAGGATACAAGTTAACTAAGCATTTCTAGTCTGATTAAATATAGCATGATGAGAAAAAAAAAAAGGGTTTATAATCCAAAATCATACATTTAAATTGGGCAAAAAGGTCCTAGAATATACAGTAGAGTAAAATCAGGAAAGCCAAATTATAAGCCTACCAAGTCCGACTCTGCAACCCTATGGACTGTAGCCCACCAGGCTCCTCTGTCCATGGGATTTTCCAGGCAAGAGTACTGGAGTGGGTTGCCATTCCCTTCTTCAGGGGATCCTCCTGACCCAGGGATCGAACCCGTGTCTCTTGCATCTCCTGCAGTGGCAGGGGTGTTCTTTACCACTGAGCCACCTGGGAAGCCCCACCTAGTTGCACAGCCTGGCAAACATAAAGTTAGTAAAAAAAAATTTTAAAGCTAGATTAAAAACCACCCATGAAAGGTACAGGTATACAGACCTGAACAGCTTTTCCTATTCCTGACAAAGTCTCACCTTGAAGTTTCTAAGATTTACGCCTTTGTTTTTCAGACAAATGTCAGAAGAAGCAAAACCCTAAGAAAGGTCATCTGTTCTATTAGTTGTAAAAGTTAAGCTGAGACAGGTAAGTGCCATGGAAAAAGCAAGTTCAAAGAGCAATCAAACATAGTGGTTACCTATGAGCTATGGAATTAGGTTTGATTCCCAGTTTTGCTACTAGATGACCTTGGGCAAATTATCTCCACACTCATAAGCTCTATTTCCTCGTCTATAAAATACAAACAGTGGTCCCTACCAGACAGGGGAGTTGTGAACATTAAAAAAGAATATACGTTCTGCACAATAGTACAGGGCCCAGCACACAGTTAGTGCTTAATAAATGCTAACTAACACTGTTAAGGGCTTCCCTCATAGCTCCGTCGGTAAAGAATCTGCCTGCAATGCAGGAGACCCGGGTTCGATTCCTGGGTCGGGAAGATCCTCTGGAGAAGGAAATGGCAGCCCACTCCAGTATTCTCGCCTGGAGAATCCCATGGACAGAGCAGCCTGGTGGACTACAGTACATGGGATCACCAGAGTAGGACACAACTTAGCGACTAAACCACAACAGTAACAGTAATACACTGGTCCTCAACTGGGAGTAGTCAACCCATCGAGTGAGCACCCATGAAGGCATTTGTTTTGATACTATGAAAGGTGGTGGGAACTACGTAGGATGCCAAACATGGGACATCCCTTATCACAAAGAACTGCCTCACCCAAAACACCAACAGTAACAGCACGGAGAAACAGACATCACACATTAACATTCATAACAATATTAAAGCATCAAGCTGGGGAGTATCGATGTTTCTAGGACTATCTATTTGACATGTAAAAAATTAAAAAGTCACCCAGAACTACACTGACATTTTAAGCATGCACCCATCAGAGACAAATTTTGCTGGCTCAATGACATTTGGTGTAAGACTAATGGGATTCAGTACTGTTATTTTCAAAGTCTACCATGTGTTCCAACAACTTGCATGTCAGCCATTAAAATAAACTCAATACAGTTAAACTGTTAAGTAGTAGAGAACACAAATAGAGCCCAGAAATATTACTATCTAAAGCCATGATTCTTAATGGGTAAAGACGGCTTACCGAGAACATTTACAAATTCCATATGCCTGGCACCGGCATTTTCTCTCCCACACGCACGTGCGTGTGTGCACACACACACACACACACGTCTCTGCTGAGGCGCTGGTTCTAAAGAATAGTTATGTATGTATGAACTGCAGGGCATAAAGAGCAGCAAAATGTTTTTAAAATAAAACTCTCAGTTATGCATTTGAGGTACATGTTTTAAATGACTTTCAGAAACAAATGTGTTGCTATAAAATATAGCCTTCTTGATATAGGGTAACAGGATCATGAAGCCAGAGATAAACACAACCTGACTGGTTAAAAGAAAGCTACAAAGTCAGTATATCATAGACTAGTTTGAAAGAAAGTTGAAATCATGAAGACTGGATTTGTGCTTTGGGTAAAATTAACCAGGAAAATCTTTTGACTTAGTAAGGGAGATCTCACCATTCTGACATGTTCTCATCAGAGCCCTGTTTTTGTTCATCTGCTTCACACTCCATCCTTTCTTTCCTTCCCGTTTTGCTTAGGAAAGTCCTGTTTTCTGCTGATTCACACAACCCATGACCTGATGAGGTCCAGGGAGTATTCTCCTTCCAGCGGGATAGACGCTGCTTCTTGGCCGACTTGAACCTGCAGCCTCTCTCATAGCTCCAATCGGACACCTTGAGCTTCTGCTGAAGGCTGGCAGCCACCTCTGACGTCACTCGCTTCACCTTACGCCGGCGCCTGAGCGGTCGACAGGGTGCATTTTCAGTAAAGGAGTCAGATTCATGCCAAGAATGCTGCTTACTCTTAACAATGGCGTTGAGAGCTGGGTGCCGTTTGGCTACCATCGTGTCATCAGAGTCACTGAAATTGGTAACTGGGGCCATTTCTCGACAGTCCTTGAGAGCCTCATCCAGACTGGACTCAGAGGCCTCACTGTAGCAGCAAGTATGCTCTGCCAGGTGACTGAAGTCTGAACGGCGCTTTCGGCCTCTCCGTTTGCGAAGCTGCCGCCTCTGCTGCCGCGGGCTCAGGGCCATCTCCTCCCAGAGCTCACCAAGCTTATTCTGCTCAGATGTCTGCTCTAAGGCTGAGGCTAAGTCATGAACCAGCTCATCCATGAGGCCACATCCACCTAAAGGAGGTTCAGAAAAAAAGAAAACAAGAGAAAGACTGAATAGAATCTGTTGCTTTAGGATAATTTTTTAAATAGATCGTGGCACTGCAGAGTCCACTCCATCTACAGAAAATTCACCTGCGTTCACCTGGCTACACTTAAGATTCTATTCCTACCATCCACGCTCAGTTAAGTCACTAAAAATAGGTGTGTGGCCCTTGTTAAATGCCTATAGCCATCATGTTCTTAAGCACAAAAGTTCAAAATACTCACCAGATGACAAGTGGGTTATTAGTAAAAATAAGCAAACTCAGGGGAATAGATGGCTCCCTTTTCCCAATTAAACTTGCTCAACAAAATTACCTGATGATGAGATCTAAAAGGTTTAGAGAATGTCTCATTAGACAGGAGCAGAAAAACACTCAACTTCAAAACCATAGATGAAAAGACTGTTCTACACTCTTGGGTCACTAATAAGAAGTGTTCTGGCAGGAAGAGAGAAGCAACTTAGTGACACACTCTACAGAAGGCTGCATGGAGCTTTGGTGATCCAAGAATTTGTAGTGACCCAGGTTTGTACTGGGCATGAAAAAAAAAAAAAAAAAAGAGGGTTTGCACCCACTCCGGTTCCAGCTACCACCCAGAAGCTACGAAGTAAAGAGCTTTCAAGAGTATGTCATAAACTTGTGAATAAGTAGCAACTTTTAAGTTCTCCTCAAGCTCCTTCAGAAAATAAAGTGATCATCCAAATTCCGTGCTTCCATGCCAGACAATCACACAGAAACAGGATATAACTGAGGCTGAGATGACAATACGTGGAGTCTCTAAGATTTCTAGGTAACAGCTTTCCAAAATTTCCTATTTTTCAACTCATTATTGTTAAACCATCATACTTCAGGGATCACTTCAGAGGCAAACCTTCCTGAGGCAGAGAGCAGGAGGAGCAATTTTCAAAATGCCTTTTTTAAAGGGAAATGTGTAATATACCTCACACACCTAATTAAATACATGTTAAACTAGCACTTTTTCCCTAGCCCTTAAGTTCAACCTATTTCAAGACCATAATTAGAGTTTAAAACTCAGTGGTGCCACTCTCAGACCATATTTCCCTTCACAGTTTACATTTTGCAAAAGACTTTCTAAAAATCTATTTTCATGCTATCCCCATGCCAATCAACTCAAAGGCAGGAGGAGCAACGGCGACACCTTTTTCCAAAACTACCAACAAACAAAACTTCTCAAAGTGTCAAAAGCCACACTCACTTAAGCAGAAAGTAGTTTAAAACGCCATGACTGGGGTTTGGGGAGACAACTGTCCCTAAAAACCAAATAGAGAGCGGGGACGCACGTATCTAAATCTACTTCCCTCATAAAGAACTACTGCTTTAAAAACTCGGGCAAAACTGTACAAACTTCAACACGGAACGAAGTTACCAAACAACTAGAACTTGAATGCCTTGCCTGTGCAGTCGAACGCCAGCCTTTCAAAGACTGCAAAAATTGGAACAGCAGGTGACAGAAGAACCCTGGAACTCCCACTCTCCCTGGATGCACCGTCAGAGAGGATCCGGGGCCAGGCAAGCAAGCACTCGGGGAGAGGAAAGGCTGTCCGAGTCACGCAAAGGAAGGGACCATAAACCAGAAGTGAAAAAGAAAGAGGCAGGCAGGCGCAGGGTCGTGTAGGTGGAGACCGGGTTGGGGAGGGAACTTCTCAGTTGGGGCGACCTAGGAGCAGGGAGTCAGCTCTTCCAGGGCACAAACTGCCAAGATGCAAGCCCTGGCGATCTAAACTCCCTCCGTGCCAGGGGTCGCAACATGACCACATCTATGAGGGAAAAAAAAGTGTGTTTCGAAGGGCTCTCCCCCCACGTCCGGGGCCCGCCCCCGAGGAAGAGGGCGACCACAGCTCGGAACACCAAGCCCTTACGCTGTCGCCAGCCCCAAAAGAGGCAGAAAGTAGAGGAGAGAGAAGGTGACTGTCGCCTGGCGGATGGCCCGAAACCCTCATCTCCCCCTGGATTCGGGGGGAGATGGGCGAAAAACAAGGCCCGCGACCCTCACCCCCTCCCGCCAGCCTCTGCAGGGCCCCTGCCGCCCCCCGGTCGTTCCGCCTCGGCCCAGAGCCCGGATCCCCGCTGGCGCCTACCCCCGGGACCCCGACCCTCTCATTCCCAGGCCCCCTCACCCGCTGCCGCAGCCACCTCCAAAGGCCGCCGCTTGCGGGGCCGAGTCTCCCCGCCCGAGCTTTCCTCTCTGACCTCATTTCCGGTCTGGGCCGGAGGGGTGGGGCGGCGGAGGGATGGGAGGAACTTGGCGGCGCGGGAGGCCCCGCCCCAGAACGGCGCTTCCTGCCAGCAGCCCCGCCCACTTCCGTCCCGTGGGACGCTGGGAGCCACGAGAACCCGGAAGGAAGGCGAGGGGCCCACCAGCTGTGGTGTTTTGGGGGCCTACCAAGGACCGGGGTTGACAGGACCGTGGCGCTGAGGTGCCCATCTTGGGGAAGAGCCTACCCCGTGCAAGCTTCGTCTGCCTTGGAGACGTCAGGAAATTGGGCCCTAGGGGGGGGCGTAGGCCTTGCCCTTGCTTGCTGACCGGCTTTATACAAGCGCTTGGAAGTTAGGGAAATGAATCTTCATTTCCTAACTATGGGAGTTGTACAGCCTTTGGCAGGATAGCGTCGTAGTGAGTTAGACTACTAAAGATGCACTTTGCTTTGAGTAACAAAAATGTAGTACTGGATTATAACTTGAAGTGTAGAGTTGATGCTTTTGAACTGTGATGTCGGAGAAGACCCTTGAGGGTCCCTTGGACTGCAAGGAGATCCAACCAGTCCATCCTAAAGGAAATCAGTCCTGATATTCATTGGAAGGACTGATGCTGAAGCTGAAACTCCAATACTTTGGCCACCTGATGTGAAGAACTGACTCACTGGAGAATTTCCCTGATGCTGGGAAAGATTGAAGGCGGGAGGAGACGGGGACGACAGAAGATGAGATGGTTGGATGGCATCACCAACTCAATGGACATGAGTTTGAGTAAACTCCAGGAGTTGGTGATGGACAGGGAGGCTTGGCATGCTGTGGTCTATGGGGTCGCAGAGTCCGGTGCGACTGAGCGACTGAACTGAACTGAAAGGTAACAGCCATAGTCAAACTGGGATAAATCGATCACTTATACAAATAAATGTATAAATGGGGAAGGAGAGATAAGTCTTTGGTGCAGAATTCTAAACAATTTTATAGGTACTCCACCATGAGGCCTAACTCCTCATTCTAAATGTGGACTGTGCAGTGACTTCCTTCTGAAGCATACCATGTGAAGAGTGGGGGAAGGAGAGTAACTTTTATAGTGGAGAAACTAAACAAGCACTGCCTCAGTCAGGTGATCAAGGTTAATATCAACAGTGATAAATCATGTTGATAGTATGTGCACTAGCAAGGATATGACAAAAATGGCCTTTTATCCCTGTGATATTTTACTTCTAAAATTCATAATCCCAGTCTCAATAAAAGGGAAAAAGTGGACAGCCCCCACATGAGGGACATTCTACAAAATGTCTGACCAATATTCTGCAAAACTGTCAAGATTTTCAAAGACGAAGAAAGTCTGAGAAACTACCACAGCCAAGAGGAGCTTATGGAGACATACCAAGTAAATGTAATATTGTATCCTGATGTGACACTGGAATAGAAAAAGGATATTTGGTAAAAACTAAAGAAATCTGGATAGATTATGGGCTTTAGTTAATAATAATGTACCAACATTGGTTCATTAATTGTGACAAATATTGTTTACTAATGTGAGATATTAATAATGGAGGAACCTGAGTGTGGGGTATGTGGAAACAGTAGTACCTTTGAATTTTCCTGGAAACCTAAAGCTATTGTGAAATTAAGTTTATTTTTAAATAACTTTTGACCCTGAAAATTCTGCCTCTGAATTTTGTCTAAAGAAAAAATTAGAAATGGACAATGTAAAGTACAGGTAATTAATCTTTATAGTGCCGACGTAAAAAAAAAAAAAAAGCCTAACGTAAGAGTTGTGAGTTAAGTTTTATTGGGGCAAAACGAGGACTATAGCCCAGGAGATGGCATCACAGATAGCTCTGAGAAACTGCTCCAAAGAGGTAGAGGGGAAGGTCAGTGTATATGTGGTCTTGGTAAGGGGGAAGCACATGCAATCAAGCACGTTTAATTTTGTTTGGCAGAATGTTTCTGCTAGTCACCAGAAGCAGTCATCACCATGAAGGATTTTAGGACTTCTCTGGGCTTATAAAATTGACTCTGAAATTATTTAACCATCGGAAGATTTGTTCTGCCAGTTTTTCCCAGAGTACAGAGTGCCTCATTTTTGCCCTCCATTCTGAATTCCTTTCAGGGGTTGTTGAAAGTCAGCATGATTTAATCCTTGTAGAGGTAGATGGCAAGTTCCAATTTGTAGTTGACAAGAGCACTGTGGGAGGGAGGCATGAGAACACTAGAAGAAAACCAGAAATCCTACAACAGGGGTTACTTACCTAAACTACAGTATGTCTATGGGATGGAATACCTTGTAGCCTTTTGACAGTGATTATAGAAGAATATTTAATTTCATGAAAAGTCATCAATTTCTGATTGTGTACATTTCTGTACGATGGTTGTGCTTAAATTAAAACATTCCTTTAAAGAAGAAAGTTAAAAAAAAAAAGTTCCTTTAAAAATGTAGAGTATGAGACTGTTCATGCATAAAGGAAATTAAATCTATACTTGCATAGGACTATGACCAGAATAATACATTACTTATCATCCAAAATAGTTCCATTATAAGTTATTGTATCTCCTACATGTTATTTTTATGGGTTTTCAGAATTTTCTATAGGTGAAACATTGTGTAAAGAATTAAGGGAGTAGACAAAGATGAAGTTTTGAGCCAGAGTGACTAACAGCGAAGTGAAGTGAAAGTCAGTCGTGTCCAACTCTTTGCAACCCCATGGACTGTAGCCCTATGGACTGCAGTCTGCCAGGCTCCTCTTTCTATGGAATTCTCTGGGCAAGAATACTGGAGTGGGTAGCCATTCCCTTCTCCAGAGGATCTTCCCAACCCAGGGCTCAAACCCAGGTCTCACACATTGCAGGTGGATTCTTTACTGTCTGAGCCACCAGGGAAGCCCAAGAATACTGGGCTAACAGTGGTTGGTGCCATTTGCACAGCTAGAGAAGTGAAGGAGAGAAAAAAGTTTGGTAGAAGTATGATTAATTCCACTTTGGACATGCTGAATTTGTGACTCCCACAGGACAAAAAGATGGAAATGTTCAAGAGGTGTCTGCAGCCATCAGCCTCTTTTCTTCTTAAGTGAAGTTCTCTCCCATAAATCATATCAGCTCCCATAGTGTCACTTCCCTCCATCAGCACTGAATGCTCCCAAATTTCTTGAAATCCAGCTTTTGGTTTCAGATTTATGCTAGATATTTCCACTTATTTTCTCA
The DNA here is from genome assembly GCA_024291935.2 of Okapia johnstoni. Lineage (NCBI taxonomy): Eukaryota > Metazoa > Chordata > Mammalia > Artiodactyla > Giraffidae > Okapia > Okapia johnstoni. Next base: position 14,221,748 of record CM044307.1, read on the forward strand.
ACCAGCACCTCCAGGTTAAGATATTAAAACAAATCTTAGTTTCTTCCATAGTCCCTATCATATTTGTCCTTCCCTCACTGTTCCCAGGTTGGGAAATTTCACCACCATCATGCAACCAGTCCATCCTAAAGAAAATCAGTCCTGAATATTCATTCACTTGTTTTCTACTTCTGGGACTCCAGTTACATATATTTTAGATTGCTTCAAGTTGTTCCTTTGTTCTTTTTTCTTATTGTTGTGTTGTTCCCCACCACCCCCCACCCCCGCCATGTGCTTTATTTTGGATAGTTTATATTGCTATGTCTTCAGAGTCATAGTAGTTTCTTCTATATCATCTAATCTATTGTGACTCTCACCCAATATATTTTTCATCTCAGACATTGTATATTTTTAGAACTTAGATTTTGGGCTTTAAAAAATCTTCCATGTTTTTCCTATTATATGCTTATATATTTCTCTACCTTGTTAAACATGAAATATAGTTAAAAAAGCTGTTTAATTTCCTCATCTAATAGTACTGTCATCTGTGTAATTCTGAGTCTGTTTTTATTGATTGTTTTTTCTTTACATTACGATTGTATTTTCCTGCTTCTTTGTGCCTGTAATTTTTAAAATTGCTTTCCAGACATAACTAATTTTACTTTGTTGTACACTGGAAAATTTTGTATTCCTTTAATTATTTAAGGTGGGAGTAAATACAGTCCCTAGCTGGTACAGTGGTAAAGAATCCGCCTGACAATGCAGGAGATGCAAGAGATGCAGATTTGATCCCTGAGTTGGGAAGATCCTGTGGAATAGGAAATGGCAACCCGCTTAAGTATTCTTGCCTGGAAAACTCCGTGGACAGAGAAGCCTGGTGGGCTACAGCCCATGGGGTCTCAAAGAGTCAGACACAACTGAGCACACACGCATGCACAAGCATATACTCCACTAATGCCAGAAAAAGAAGTCCCAGGCCCTGTATTACACTGAAAATATTTCACTGGCTTGGGAGACTAGAGATTATTTTTCAGTTCAGAAAGCTCTAGTCCCTTTATATTCCCTCTAAATTCTGTTGACAACCTAGTTGTTTCCTTTTGTAGTCCACCTCTTTCTTAGAAAGAGCCAGCTGATCATTTCAATACTCTACCTGGAAATTTCACTACTCAAATCCATAAGTTGGTTAAGTCCTTTTTCTACTGTCCAAATTACCTCAGACAAGTTTTACTGATTGTTTAACCATACATAATATGGGCTACCTTTTTTCCAACCTGCTATAGCTATATCTTAATCATCTTTCCCAGCCTACCTACTTGCTTTCCAATCCCAAAGCCAATGTTTGTATCTTTGCCTTGGGTTTTGATTTATTTTTATTTTTGGCAGCATCAAATTTCTAAGTACCAATTTATGTATCAGTGATCCACTTCAGAAGAATACTGCATAACAAGTCACTCCAAAATTTGGTTGCTCAGTTTTCATTCCAATCCCAAAGAAAGACAATGCCAAAGAATGCTCAAACTACCGCACAATTGCACTCATCTCACATGCTAGTAAAGTAATGCTTAAAATTCTCCAAACCAGGCTTCAGCAATACGTGAACCGTGAACTTCCAGATGTTCAAGCTGGTTTTAGAAAAGGCAGAGGAACCAGAGATCAAATTGCCAACATCCGCTGTATCATCGAAAAAGCAAGAGAGTACCAGAAAAACATCTATTTCTGCTTTATTGACTATGCCAAAGCCTTTGACTCTGTGGATCACAATAAATTGTGGAAAATCCTGAAAGAGATGGGAATACCAGACCACCTGACCTGCCTCTTGAGAAACCTGTATGCAGGTCAGGAAGCAACAGTTAGAACTGGACACGGAACAACAGACTGGTTCCCAACAGGAAAAGGAGTACATCAAGGCTGTATATTGTCACCCTGCTTATTTAACTTATATGCAGAGTACATCATCAGAAACGCTGGGTTGGATGAAGCACAAGCTGGAATTAAGATTGCTGGGAGAAATATCAATAACCTCAGATATGCAGATGACACCACCCTTATGGCAGAAAGTGAAGAAGAACTAAAGAACCTCTTGATGAAAGTGAAAGTGGAGACTGAAAAAGTTGGCTTAAAGCTCAGCGTTCAGAAAACTAAGATCATGGCATCTGGTCCCATCACTTCATGGCAGATAGATGGGGAAACAGTGGAAACAGTGTCAGACTTTATTTTTTGGGGCTCCAAAATCACTGCAGATGGTGACTGCAGCCATGAAATTAAAAGATACTTACTCCTTGGAAGGAAAGTTATGACCAACCTAGATAGCATATTAAAAAGCAGAGACATTACTTTGTCAACAAAGGTCTGTCTAGTCAAGGCTATGGTTTTTCCAGTGGTCATGTATGGATGTGAGAGTTGGACTATAAAGAAAGCTGAGCGCTGAAGAATTGATGCTTTTGAACTGTGGTGTTGAAGAAGACTCTTGAGAGTCCCTTGGACTGCAAGGAGATGCAACCAGTCCATCCTAAAGGAGATCAGTCCTGGGTGTTCATTGGAAGGACTGACATTGAAGCTGAAACTCCAATACTTTGGCCACCTGATGCGAAGAGCTGACTCATTGGAAAAGACCCTGATGCTAGGAAAGATTGAGGGTAGGAGGAGAAGGGGATGACAGAGGATGAGATGGCTGGATGGCATCACCGGCTTGATGGATATGGGTTTGGGTGGACTCCGGGAGTTGGTGATGGACAGGGAGGCCTGGCGTGCTGCAGTTCATGGGGTCGCAAAGAGTCGGACACGACTGAGCGACTGAACTGAACTGAACTGAACACAACATCCACTTATTATTTCTCACAAGTCTACAGGCTGACTGAAAGGACTGCCCATCTGGGGAGGATTGGCAGATCTCATCTGGGCTTGTTCATGTACCTGCAATCAGCAGGGAGACAGTTGCTCTAGTAAATCTTCATCTGGGACAACTTGACTGTCTTCCACATGCCTCCAGCACAGTCATGTTCTCATGACTAGAGTCTAGCCCTGGTATAGTCTCATCTGTGTTAGTCGCTAAGTCATGTCTGACTTTTGTGACCCCATGGACTGTAGCTCACCAGGCTCCTCTGTCCATGGAGTTCTCCCGGCAAGAATACTAGAGTGGATAGCCATTCCCTTCTCCAGAGGATCTTCCTGACCCAGGGATTGAACCCAGGTCTCCTGCATTGCAGAGGCGTTCTTTACAGTCTGAGCCACCAGGGAAGCCCATATCCTCATAACTGTGGTCATATTCTAAGAGAGGTACACACATAACTATACATTCTAAGATAGAAACACGCAGTGATGACTCGGCTCCAATCAAGCTTATAACTGACACACTGGCCAAAGCTAGTGATGTGACTAAGCCCAGAGTTAGCATGGAAAAGCATTAACAAAGGGAGATGTGAAACACAGGATGGTAATGCAATGAACTATCCTACCCCTAAGTCTTATTGTCCCCATTTTACAGATAGAAAACCAAGGCATAGAGAAGTTAAATGACTTGCCCAAGGTCTCAACTCCTGTGGTGGAGCTTGGGTTTGAACCCAGGTGATCTGGCTGTGGACTCCGTGTACACAGTGCTGAACTACCCTCTGGGAATAGGCATTATGGAGGGTCTCTACCCACCCGCCACCCCCACTTGGATAATGGGTCATCTAGCCTCCTCTTGGGGCCTTCCAGACAGATGGAAGCCACTGCCTCCCCAGAGGTCAGCCAGAAGTCACAGACCTAGAAGGTCTGGCTAGCAGTGGTCAATGGGGTTGGCCCCCGCCCATCTCTGTTTCCTGGCCTCCCCCCCCCCCCCCCCCCCCCGCCTCCGTGCCTGTGGCCGCACGGTGAAGTCTTTCAGGGGTTAAAGGCAAGGAAGATAGAAACAAAAGCAGAAATAAAGTCAAGAAATGTGCCATGAAGCTTCTGGCGGCGGCGGCGGCGCAAAGCAGAGAAAGTCATTTCCAACTTCTTTCATCTCCTAGATGAAGCCACTAAATAAAGGGGCAAAAGCGGCGAACACAAGGGCTTTTAATCTGTCTCATCTCCTTCATAATAACTGCAAATTCTCCCCGGGCCCCTGGGAGTGAGCCTCTTCCCTCGGCTCGGCCTTATCTCCCCCCTCCACATTTCGCGGGCGCCGCGCCGCTCCCCGCGCGCGCTGCCCAGGCCGTCCCGGCGAGGCCTGGGGGAGCCGGCTCTCCCCGCCTCATTGTTCCGGCGGCCCGGGGCTTGGAGGAGGGATGAAGACCGGTCAAAGGGAAGCGGGCTCGCCGCGGCTTCATTAACGGCGGCCTTTCAGCGGCGCGCATATCAGAGCTGGGCCTTTTCAGAGGCGCTAATTAGCAATTTGGATCCTTCCCCCCTCTGGAGAGGCGCCTTCAATCTAACAAGTGGGAACAGAGCGGCGCGCTCTCTCTCTCTCTTTTTCTTGCACTTAATATTTATTGTTTTGCGTTTCTCCCTCTCCTTTTCTTCCCCTTCCCCACCGGCCGCATTGTGCGGCTCCGCCACCAGATAAGACCTGCAGGGTGGGGGGGGGGCGGGGGGAGGGATGCATCATTAACCGCTCTCAATTTCTCTGCGATGATAACTTCCTCTCTCTTACGGAGAAAAGTTAATCTTTCTGGGATGTTGAGAGAAAAAGGAGAGTTGGGACAGGATGGAGGTGGGGTGGGTGACCACAGAAGGGCGGAGATGACAGAAGGGACTACTCCTCGAATCCTCCCCACGCACCCGATTTCCCAACTTCCCTGCCCGACTCCTTGGCCTTAGAACTGGATACTCGCATTCTTTGGCCCGCCCCGGCTTGGCTCCGCAGCAACCTTCCTCAACCTATAGAAATCAACTTACTCTCCAAAGGTCAGGTCGGCTGCCACCGCCTCTGTGACGCCCACCTTGATTGCCCTTTTCTGCCAGAATTTCCCTCCCTCCCCCTTCTGAAATCCCATAGCACTCGGTACACCACTTTCATATGGTGAATTCTGCCCACCTTCTGGTTGTTCACGACTCAAGTGTAGGAATCACCAAATCTTTAAAATGTCTATAACCTCCATAGGATCAGCATGCAGTAAATGTTTGTTGAATGAATAGCCAGGAATAGCAAATTCCAGACTTCCACCAGAGTATAGGTTTGTCTCCTCTATGTGTGTTTTTTTACTTCCTTACCAAACATATAAATAGTACCTGCTATCTCTCAGGTATTATTCTAAGTAAATTACATTAAATTAAAATGTCATTAAATGACATTCAGTCATTTAATCCTCATACAGCCCTAAGAGGTAGGTGTGATCTGCATTTTACATATGAGAAAACCAAGGCACAGAGAGATTAAGTAACTTGCCTTTGATCACAGGGACTTCCTCCATGGCTCAACAGTAAAGAATCTGCCTGCAGTGCAGGAGACATGGGTTTGATCCTTAAGTTGGGAAGGTCCCCTGGAGAAGGAAACTGGCAACCCACTTCAGCATTCATGCCTGAGAAATCCCAGGGATAGAGAAGCCTGGCAGACTACAGTCCATGGGTCACAAAGAGTGGAACACAACTGAGCAACAGTATTATGGTCACAGAGCTGTTCAGCAGAGTTGGGATTCAAACCTAGGCTGCCGTGCTTCAGACTCTGTGTTCTTAAAACCACGTTGCCAGGATATGATCTTGGCTTCCACGGAGACCCCTGCCTCTCTTGCTGGATGGGAGGGAGGCCCAAGCCAAAAGTCCAGGCAGGCACAGAAGGGATGGGTAAAGGTGGTAAATTAGCAAGGCCTTCACCTGGAAAGTCCACACTACAGCCAGATTTGACACCTGGTGTTTGGCGTTTGGCCACTAAGTCAGCGATATCGGTGATGCCCAAAGCCCGGGTCCCCCGGACCATGCCGATACCACCCCCCCCCACCCCCAGCTAACCTGATCTCCTTGCTCATCCCAGGCCTGCTCTGCTCACAGAGGCGGCAGGGCAAAATCCCCAACAAACTCTGGTTTCTGCTATTCCGAAGTGCACGGAGTGGAGAGGGAGGGAGGGCAGGAGAGCCCCTGAAAATCCCCTCCGAATTATAAACATATCCTCTTTAAGTACATTTCTAAGGATAACATTTGTATTACTCTGTCCTGTGCCTGCAGATAGAGCCGTGCCTATCTCCTCCATCTCCCCTCCTTTCTCTACACTCTGCTGGGAGCGGTCCCTATCTGAAGCGACGCTGGCAATCCGGCTTCCCTGCAATTGTTTCGATCGAGGGAAAAAATTAATTTCTGCCTATCGTTAATTGAGAGAATTGTGTGGAGGGCGAGGGAAGGGGAGGGGGGAGGAGAGGAAGGAAGAAGGCGGAGGAGAGCAATCGTGTTATTAACCGTGTCCCTTTCATAAGCAAATATTCTGATTGCCATCAGTGAGATGAGAGGCTCATTAATGCAGGAAGCAGAGAGGTGATTAGAGAACTTTCAAGAGCTATTGAGCTAAGCGGGAGGGAGGGTGGCAGGGATCTGGAGGCCGAGGGAATTTGGGAAGGACTGGGATGTGGGGTGGGGGAGCGGGAAGGAAAAGCCACTGGCCTTTTAGATGGGCTTTCCTGCTCTTCTGCCCCCTCTTCCCCTCTTCCCAGTACTCACTTCCAAATGGTCCCCAAAGCCATCAGCCAGAGTTAGCAAAAATGCAAAACAGTGAGTGAAAACTTTGCAAAAGACACACCTTCTCCAAAAACTCCATACATCCTGATGCTAGACTGGTAGTCCACAGGTCAAATTGTCTAGCCCCTTCCAGGTTTGTCTAATAGCCTGTGTTTTAAAAATTATGTTGTTATCTTTACGAGATTGCCTCTATTCTCTGATGCCAGTCCCCACCAGTTCCTGTTTATTGCCCCCCATTCTGAATCACTTGTTTACATCCCTCACTTGTTTCCTGCTAGTCTGTGACAGTATTTGTGTCCCACCGGAGGCCCTAGGGAGTGGGGACTGAGAGAGAGGGGCTGTTGAGAAGAGGTGGGCATGTGAAAGGGTAGCAGGGTAGATGCTATTGATGTCGCCTCCCATCCTCCTGCCCGCCCCCCCCCCCGCCAGTTTCAGCCATTGCTATGCTCACCAGGCACACGTGAACCCACCCCAACCAAACCTACCTCCAGCTGGAGCCTCACATTTCTCTCCAGTTTTCTGTCTTCGGGACTTCTCCAGGAAGAAAGTGCTTAGCAGTACCCATCACCAACACACAAGCATGCTGGAGAAGCAGGGGAGAGTCTAACTGAACACCTGTGAATGACTGAGTCACTTTGCTGTAGAGCAGAAATTAACATTGTCAATCAACTATATTTCAATAGAAAAAAATTTTTTTTCTAAAGCGTGAAAGAGTTTATAGCCCCAGGGCCAGCCCTTAGCCAATGGGGCACAGAGGCGTGTGGACAAATACCCCAGCCTTTCCAGAAGCACAATTCTAGGAGGCATCCTGAACCCAGTACAGAGCGCCTGATGGAGCTGAACCCCACTCCTCATAGCAGCTCTCTCAATAATCACCCTTTTATTTTCCTCTTTATCATTCTCGTTTTCTTCACCCTTCACTCCTGCTTCCTGACGTCATCTCTCAAACTATCTATTCCTCAAGTCTACCCAAGCTCTGCTTTCAGGGAAACACAAATGAAGATGGTGGCCATGTGTGTCCCCAACACAAAGGACAGGAGATGATCACCAGGGAGAAGTGGCAAGTGCCTCATCAGTGATGGCTCCGTGCAGCTCTGGGCAGCAGTGGTGTTAAAGACAAGAGCGTGTGTGTGAGGCCAGGAGAGCCAAGACCTGGAGCCAAGGAGGACATGGAAGCTGTACACTGTGCTCTGGTACTGAGACAAAGCCACATGGGGACGCAGAGATGGGAACACCTGGAAACTGACACTCTGCCTTGGTCAGGAAGAGCCATGTGTGCAGCCCCATGGCAGCACAGCTCAGTGGCCAAACTCCCAGGCTGTGGCCAGCCACTGCACCAGGGCTCAGCATGCTTCAGGACACTGTGTGACCAGCTCTAGGTTCTTCCCAACCCCTCCCAAACCTCCCTTCCAAATGTGGATATGACAAAGTCCCCATGACAAATAGGAAACCTGCCCATCCTTCCTCACACCACGGTACTTTACCTCCCAGAATCAACGCCAATGCCTGTTTTGACAGTAAGATGGTCCCAGCTGGAGGCACAGACAGGCAGAGGCTGCCTCTGGCCAAGGAATCTCAGGGAGAGACAGCTGGAGGGTCAGACAGCCGTGGTGGTTCTGCTCCCAGCCCCCACATCCAAAGAACATTCGGATTCTCTTCCAGGAACCAAATGTTCTCCTCCATCATATTCTGACTCTAAAAGCCACCAGCAAAGAGACCAAGACCAAAAAGAGGCCAAGGAAAGAACTGGAAAGAGGAAAAGCAGAAAAGGTTGAAAAGTGGGGGAGAAGCGAGAGGGCCAGGCACTTGGAGATTTTCTGAACAATCTCCATTCTCTACGGTGCTTTCTGTTAAAAAAAAAAAATGAAAAAGGAATGATGGAGAAGGGGAGAGAGTCAGACAAGTTTAATGATGTGTGTTCAAAGCTCAGATTGGAAAAATGACAGAGAAAAGCAGCCTGTTTCGGCACTAATAAATTGTTCTCTGCCGTAAGAAGCGCCTGTCGCGGCATTAATACAGGCCCCTAATACACGGGTCAGGGTTAAGTAATTCTCTCCGGCAACTTAAGCGAATAATGAAGCTGGCAGCGGCTGGTGGTGCGGTGGAAGAGATGGTCTATGCCGCCGGCACTTTGTCTTCATTTATTATGCCAGCAGCCGCCCGGACGGGAAGCCTCCGCCGAGGAGATATCGCTTCATTTCGGCAAGGTAATGAAAGCCGGGTTGGGGGGAGGATAAACCAATTTGCCGGCTGACACTGGAAGGAGTGATTTGCAGACTCAAGAAGGGGAGAGGAGGGCCCATGTACAAGGAGGCACAAGGCTAAACCAAAGTGGGCCAAGGCCCTTCCACTGTGCACAGACCAGGTAGGGGTGCTGAGTGGGAAAAGCGTGCCAAGCTAGGGGAAGGAGAAAGCAAAGTCAGGGCCCAGGCCAGTGGGAAGGTGGCTGGAAGGAGCCACTAGGAATAAGGGGAAGGAACAGAGAACAGGCCAAGGAAAAGAAAGATCTCAGACATACTGGGTGGGGGCTTGGGCGTGAGGCGTTGTGAGAAGAAAACAGAAAGAAGAGGACAAGTAAAAGTCAAGGCTAGTCTGGCACGGAAAGCCAGATGAGAGTGGCAGGGGGAAAAGTGTATGTTGGCTGATGACAAACTTGAACCATCTGGAGCTAAACTATCTTTGAAGGGAGAATCTGAAGTTTCCGCAGAACACCCTGATGTTGAGTGATTGTTTCCTCTATGGGCAGCGTGGGCCAGCTTGGCCATCAGAATCATCTTTGGCAGTTTCTGTTCTCCAATGATATCCTCAGGCGGCAATCTGAATTTGGGGACAGAGGGTCTGAGGTTGTTATTAAAGAGGAGCAAGTTGGAGGTGTGATCTAAAATCTGGAGCATCTCTTTGGTCTGAATGTGTTCAAATCACAGCAGAAGCCCCTCACACCCACACACCCCCTGCCATCAGTCCTGTCTTAAAAGTCGGGGGAAATCCTCCCCTGGGTCAGGTGTTCAGCTGAGTCTCCCTTGCAGTTGACTGCCTCCCTCAAGCAGTCAGGCCCAATTACAAGATGCCATTCTTCTCTGCCACATAGGAGGGAGGGAAGAAAGCAGGGGAGAACTGGTGAAGAGACCTAGTCCTGCCAGTCCTCACGGAATGTTTCTAACTGGGTGTTACCAACTTGCATGTGCTTCATCTAAGCCAGGTGAAACACCTATAGGAGCATGCATAATCCCAGGGATCTAGAAAGAGTCTAGTAATATAATCCCAGGGATCTAGTAACATTGCCCTGTAATCTTCCCAAACATTATCAACTTTCTTTCATCCTTTCAGCACCAACACTTTTGGACAGCTCCAGGCTAAACCAAAGCCTTTGACTGTGTGGATCACAATAAACTGTGGAAAATCCTGAAAGAGATGGGAATACCAGACCACCTGACCTGCCTCTTGAGAAATCTGTATGCAGGTCAGGAAGCAACAGTTAGAACTGGACATGGAACAACAGACTGGTTCCAAATAGGAAAAGGAGTACGTCAAGCCTGTATATTGTCACCCTGCTTATTTAACTTATATGCAGAGTACATCATCAGAAATGCTGGGCTAGAGGAAGCACAAGCTGGAATCAGGATTGCCGGGAGAAATATCAATAACCTCAGATATGCAGATGACACCACCCTTATGGCAGAAAGTGAAGAAGAACTAAAGAACCTCTTGATGAAAGTGAAAGTGGAGAGTGAAAAAGTTGGCTTAAAGCTCAACATTCAGAAAACTAAGATCATGGCAACTGGTCCCATCACTTCATGGCAAATAGATGGGGAAACAGTGGAAACAGTGGCTGACTTTATTTTTCTGGGCTCCAAAATCACTGCAGATGGTGACTGCAGCCATGAAATTAAAAGACGCTTCCTCCTTGGAAGGAAAGTTATGACCAACCTAGATAGCATATTAAAAAGCAGAGACAGTACTTTGCCAACAAAGGTCTGTCTAGTCAAGGCTATGGTTTTTCCAGTGGTCATGTATGAATGTGAGAGTTGGACTATAAAGAAAGCTGAGTGCTGAAGAATTGATGCTTTTGAACTGTGGTGTTGGAGAAGACTCTTGAGAGTCCCTTGGACTGCAAGGAGATCCAACCAATCCATCCTAAAGGAAATCAGTCCCAGGTGTTCATTGGAAGGACTGATGTTGAAGCTGAAACTCCAATACTTTGGCCACCTGATGGGAAGAGCTGACTCATTTGAAAAGACCCTGATGCTGGGAAAGATTGAGGGCAGGAGGAAAAGGGGATGAAAGAGGATGAGATGGTTGTATGGCAACAGTGACTCAATGGACATGGGTTTGGGTGGACTCCAGGAGCTGGCGATGGACAGAGAGACCTGGTGTGCTGCAGTTCATGGGGTCGCAAAGAGTTGGACACGACTGAGTGACTGAACTGAAGCAGACATTCAGGTTACTAAACAGGCTTTCTGCCCCCTATATTAACTCATTTTCAAGTTACCCAATAAGATCTGTTCCGGGTTTCCCAGGTGGCTCAGTGGTAAAGAATCCAGTGCAGGAGATGCAGGAGATGAGGGTTCAATCCCTGGGTTGGGAAGATCCCCTGGAAGAGGAAATGGCAACCCACTCCAGTATTCTTGCCTGGGAAATCCCATAGACAGAGGAATGTGGTGGGCTACAGTCCATGAGGTCACAAAGAGTTGGACATGACTTGGCAACAGAGCAGGCATGCAAGATCTATTCCTTCTCCCTTGCCCCAAGGTTAAGGTGATCGGATCTTCAGCAATCATAAATGGAGAAGAATCAACTTCCCTGTCCTCCCCTTGCCAACATGCATTTCTCTCCCTCTTGCCCTACACCCAGTCCTCCTCCCCATCCTCCCACTCACACACTCCCAAGTAACGCTGCCACTTTTCTCCCCTGATGTGGGTTAAGGATTTCCAATAAGGACCAAGTATTTGAAGCTTAGCACTGCAGTCTCTGGAGGAGCCAGGCCAATTTCACACTAATCTAACCCATGAAGGGAGAGAGCATCGGAAGCAAAAATTACATCAAAGAGAAGTTAATGCTGAGAAGCAGGCGACATAAAAAGGAGCTGCTTTCAGTTTCAAATGACTACACCAATCTGGATTAAGAGATCAGCCTGCCAAATGCTTGTATCACCATTTCTGTGCCCGGGCACCAGGCAGAATGAAGTCTTGTCCTCAGGCACTTCTTTGAATGGGGGTCAGAGGAGAAAATAAAGCTTCCAACTTACCTGCACATTCAGTGAGATAGTACATGCCCCGGGCTAGGCACTTTTGATGGAAAAAAAGTTAAAGATATATAAGAAAAAAGACTAGAAGGAAGCACACACTACTGTATATAAAATAAATAATCAACAAGGACCTATTATATAGCACAAGGAACTCTACTCAATATTCTGTAACAACCTATAATGAAAAAGAATCTGATAAAGAGTAGCTATATGCATAACGGAATCACTTTGCTGTACACCTGAAAATAACACAACAGTGTAAACCAACTATCCTCCAATATAAAATAAAAAATTTTTTTTAAAGACTAGAAGGAAGCATATCAAAATGTTTGTTTTGGAGTGATTTTTTTTCCCTCTCCCTGTTGCTCCACATGTTCTGTAATGAAGTTACGTTATTTTCACAGTGACAGAAATAAAGTAGATGTCTAAACAGCAATGGAAACTCAGTGTTTTCCTCTCCAGCTGGAATTTATATCTCCAGGTATTTTCCTTGGCACAGCACTTGGCATAGTTATGTTTATATGTGAAAAAAAGCACTCTGTAAAGGACTACACTGAGGATTCTAACGGTGTCGTCAGTGATGGAGGGGAACTATAGGCTCCCTGACTAAGACAGAAGTGGCAACCTGAGAAGTTCTTAACACTTTAATTTCCCCCTTTCTCATAGAATCTGGGGGCTCTGTGTTTTTGAATTCTCAGCACTTCACACACAGCCTGACTGCATATCACTTACTAGATGAGCAAAAGAAGAAATGAAAGGAAAACTAAAGATCGTTTCCATCTCAGTTGACCACAGATAGAATTGCTCCAAAGGAGTCAGTTTAAATCTATCCCCTATTTCCCTCAAGGCCGTGTGGCTCCCTCCCAAACACACAACCCGGTGCCCAGGACAGAATTCTTGTTTGCCCTCAGATGCTCTCAGCCTGACAGAGTTGCTTGGGCAGCCACTACGCCCGATCCAGTGGGGTCCATCCGCCCTAATCTTCCCACAGTTGGGTTTCTCCCCATTCCTTTAGCCTGAAGTCCGCCGACCCCGCGGGGGGAATGACCCAGAGGATGAAGTGGAAATTCAGCAAAAGCCAGTGGACTCAGTCTGCCCGGCTCCCCGGGTGAGAAGCCGGCAAAGCCACGAGTCATCCCATCTTAAGTATGTGGAGCTGAAGTGAGACCAGCCTGCTGCCCACCCCTCCTCTGCCCACCCTCAGGCGGCAGCCTGACAAGTGTAAATCCCAGAATGAATGAAGGCGCCCGGCCTCGGGGAGCCGGTGTCTCCGCGCGCATCTCCGCGCTGATTGACTTGTCGCCTCTGTGAGGCTGACTCTATCAGCTCCTCGGCGCCTCCAATTCCAGGTGTGATTTAGTTTGGAGATGAGAGGTGACAGTTAACATTGGTACTCGTCACTGTAGATCAGACGCAGTCACGCTGTCTTCCCCCTCCTCTCCTCCCCGGCCCGCCCGGCCCCTCCTCCGCTGTCAGCGCACGGGCTGCCGCCGCGCCCACCCACCTCCCGGCCGGCTGGCGTGATCCGGATCCGCCGGCTCCCGCCTGACTCCTTTCCGCCCTCTGCTTTCCCAAGGGTTTTCTCCAAGCCCGGGGCCTTCCTGGAGCCTGACCCCGGACGGCCCACATGCCCTGTCTCCCCCTGCGAAGCCTGAGAGGCTTTTTGGTTCTTTGACCTCCTCGTCTTCTCTCTTTCCTGGTAACCCCAGCCTCTGGGTGCCCTCCGTACCTGCTGGCATCATACTTATGACATCAAAGAGCTGGCCTGGCACTCACCGCTAGACGGTGGCGCTTTCCTGGGGATTGTAAACAATTTCACAGAACACCAGCGTCAGACAAAGCCACTCCCTGACCACGGCGTGGAGAAGGCAATGGCACCCCACTCCAGTACTCTTGCCTGGAAAATCCCATGGACGGAGGAGCCTGGTGGGCTACAGTCCATGGGGTCGCTAAGAGTCGGACGACTGAGCGACTTCACTTTCACTTTTCCCTTTCATGCACTGGAGAAGGAAACGGCAACCCACTCCAGTGTTCTTGCCTGGAGAATCCCAGAGACGCGGAGCCTGGTGGGCTGCCGTCTATGGGGTCGCACAGAGTCGGACACGACTGAAGCGACTTAGCAGCAGCAGCAGCAGCATTCTTGTCTTCTGGATAAGATTCATGAAAATACCCCAATCACAGAATTAGCCCATCTTCCTGTGAGCATCTAACCCAGAGCACAGCCCCACTTCCTTGAAGCCTCCCTGGTATCACCTACCCTGAGTCCAAATCCTATAATAGTCTATTCCTAACACCTCCTTATCCAGACATCCTACAGTGCACCATGGCGTGCATTCTGCACCATGACAGCAAGTTAGTACGTCCACCTTTGCTCACGTTCAACTTTGCTCAACTACAGGTACACTCCTGAGGGCTTTGGCTGGGGAACATTGGCTGGCACACACATTGTATTTCCCCCATTCACAAACCTTAATGCAGAGGCCCAAGCACCGAAAGTGATGTGCGTGAGCGAGGGAAGTTGGCAGGAGTATGTGTGTGCTGGGTCAGCAGGGAGCAGGGTTCAAGTCAGGAGGAAAATGGAACTCATATGTGTAAGTCTTCCATTTCTCATATGGGTGTTTCAAAGCTCTCCACATTCCAGGGAAGTGAGGGATGCAAACCCGATTTTTATAGCTGAGTAGACAGAGTTTCAGAGAGAATAATACTTTACCAAAGCCACATAGTAAATGGCTGGGATTCTAACTCAGGTGTTATAAAATGAATATTTGTGACTCTCCAAATTCATGTGTTGAAGTCATAACCCCCAGTGTAATGGTATTTGAAGGTGGGGACTTTGGGTTTAGGTTTTGATGAAGTCATGAGGGTCAGGCTCACCCCATGATGGAACTGTGTCCTTAGAAGGAGAGAAAGATAAGCCAGAGAACTCTTTCCGTCTCTCTGTCTTGTGAAGATGTTGCAAGAAAGTGGCTCTCTACAAGCCAGGAATTGGGTTGTCACCAGGAACTGAATCAGTTAGCACCTTGATCTTGAATTTCCCAGCTTCCAGAGCAAGGCGAAATAAATGTCTGTTGTTTAAACCACCCAGTCTACTGTATTTCGTTACTGCAACCTGAGCAAACTAAGACATCAAGGTCTACATCATAGAAAGCCACACTCTTGGTACTTCCTGGTGGTCCAGTGGTTAAGAATCTGCCTGCCAAAGTCGGGGACATGGGTTTGATCCCTTGGACTGGAAACTTAAATCCCACATGTTGTGGGGCAATTAAGCCCATACACCACAGCTCCTGAGCCTGCATGCCCTAGAAACTGTGCTCCGCAACAAAAGAAGCCACCTCAATGAGAAGCCAGCGCACCACAGCTAGAGAGTAGCCCCCACTTGCCACAACTAGGGAAAGCCCATGTGCAGCAGCAAAGAGCCTGTGCACCTCAAGGAAGACCCAGCACAGGCATGAATAAATCAACTAGTAATAAATAAATAAGAAAGCCCCACTCCCCGATAGATTCCCCCCATTTTAGTATTAAAATTTAATTATAAAAGTAATACAATAATAAATTATCATTGTAAAAATATATATTACTGCTAATGTTTGACCAAACTGAAGCCTTTGTATCTTCTTGATCTTTCAGCGGTATTGCCATTAGCAGTTTGGTGTATAAACTTTCAGTTCTTTTTCTATGTACTTACATCCATATATAAAAACCCACAGAAAGTATCTATCATTGTTCTGTGGTGTGGCTTTATCTTTACAGAAAGTCTTTCTATGTGTTGTTCCATAACTTGCTTTTTTAACTCAGCAGTGATTGGAAGCCCCACAAACTCGGGCATTTTTCTCTTGATCTTGAACTTCCATGTTCACAGCTGCATCTCCAGGACTTAGAAGAATGCCTGGCACATAGCAGGTGCTCAGTAAACATTTGTTGGTTGGATAAATGAATGAAAAATCATGGGACCTTAGAAAGTCTTTCATGTGAAGGCCTCTGGAGCTACCACATTCTATTCACCACCTCCTGGCACTCCATGGTGGGCGGGGCAGGATGTGGTTCTGTTCTTTGTGTAGCAATGCCCTGTTGATGGGCACGTTGGTTGTTCCTGGCTTGTCACTACCATGGTGCAGCAGTGGGCATCGTGCCCATCTCACCTTGCGCACACGTGCACAGGTTTCTCTAGAATAGGCACCAAGACGTGGCACTGTGGGTCATAAGGAATGCATGGGTTTAATTCTCTTCCAAACAGTCCTTTCCAAGAGGCTTTACAATTTATTCTCCCTCCAGCAGTATGTGTGCCCAAATTCCTGATAATACTTGATATTGCATGCATGCATGCTAAGTTGCTTCAGTTATGCCTGACTCTTTGTGACTCTGTGGACTGTAGACTACCAGGCTCCTCTGTTCATGGGATTCTCCAGGAATACTGGAGTGGGTTGCCATGCCTTAACTTCAGGAGATCTTCCAGACCCAGGAATTGAACCCCTGTCTCTTATGTCTCCTGCATTGGTAGGCAGTTCTTTACCACTAGTGCCACCTGGGAAGCCCCAATACTTGATATTACTACACTTTAAAACCTAGTGAAATTACAATAGCTGACATTATTAAACACAGCCCTGTGTAGATGCTAAATCCATACCTGGGAGGCAGACACATCTGAGTTTGAATCCTGGGCAAGCCCCATGCTAGCTGTGTGATCTCGAGGGAGTCACTTAGCCTTTCTGGGTCCTGGGCCTCCCTGTCTGTTAAATGGGGGAAATAATGGTACCCACATTACAGGGTTGTAAGAAGAATTAAATGAGTTAATATTTGTCAAGTTCTTAACATGCCTGCCCATCGTGCTCTATAAGTGATCATTGGAAACTAAAAATGGAGAGTTATCCATTGGATAGCTAACATGTCAGAGTCTACATTTTTTTATATGTATTGACTCATTTCAGTCTCCCATCAGTTTTAATGAGGCAAAGACAATTGTTAATCTTGTTTCAAGGACAAAGAGAGGTTGAGAAATCTGTCCACGGTCACATAGTTTTGTTGTTATGGGCAGAGCTAGGATTTGAACCCAGGTTTCTAGCACCACTTAACCGCTGCATTGTATGTCAATGTTGGAAAAGGGAAGAGGCAGAGTTTTCCTTTTGTGGGAGCTGTGAAAAGTGGAGGAAAACTCTGAGGCATTGAGGAAGAGGCCACCATAGCCTCCATCAGAGAACACCCTAGCCTTGTCCAGGGCATCCCAGCCTCTGGACCAGGGATCACTCTTCCCTCCATCCTGACTAGTTCTGGAGTCCAGAGTCCAAAATCTTGTGTCCACACTGCAGCCCCAGCACTACCTTGCTCCCTGAGCTCAGACAAACCTCCCACCCTGGAGAGCCTCCTGTCTTCCTCTGTCAAAGTTCCAGCAGACAGGCTTCCCAGGGGGCACTAATGGTAAAGAACCTGCCTGCCAATCCAGAAGATAAAACACCGGCAGAGTTCCCCTGAGGATTAAAAGCAATAATACCCACAAAAGTCCTGAGTCTAACAGAGGCCCAAGAAAACCTCATTGTCCTTCCTTCCTGGGGCTCTAGGGCCATTTCTCTATTCGACCTCTTCCCAATTCTCTCCCCTTGAGGCTCACGTCATCATGAGGGTGGACCAGTGACATTCCAGGTATGGAGCGCTGAGCACAGTCTGCTCCAGGTACCGCAATAAAGGGCTGCATTGTCATAGAGAATTTAAAGACAAATCATTGAAAGTCTTTCCCGGTAGCTCAGTCGTAAAGAATCTGCCTGCAGTGCAGGAGACCCAGGTTTGATCCCTGGATTGGAAAGATCCACTATAGAAGGAAATGGCAAACCACTCCAGTATTCTTGCCTGAAAAATCCCAAGGACAGAGGAGCCTGGCGGGCTACAGTCCATGAGATCGCAAGAGTCAGACACGACTTAGCAACTAAACCAACCACCACATTGAAAGTCAGTCTGCTTTTTATTATTAACATGCTCTAGTGATTTTAAACTATACCTGTGATAAAATACTCCTCCCGAAAAAAAAAAAAAACTTTTGTTTTAAATCAACATTTAAAACTTAAATCGTTGTAAATGCCTGCACTCGGGGTGGACCAGCTTCCCACCCTGCCCTCAGTACAGCACTGGGCAGGGATTCTACTTGGTTCACGTGCATCTGCTCCAATAATGAGTCTTCGCCTGGACCTCTTTGGGGGAGGTAGCAAGAAGCAAGGAGCTGAGGGAGGATGACTCTATGGACCACAGACTAGAGTCCTCTATTGCTGCATAACAAACCATTCCAAAATAACATAGCTTAAGACAAGCGCCATGTTACTGCTTATGATGCTGTGGGCTGGTTGGGCAGGGCTCAGCGTGGATAGCTCATCTCGGCTCCACGTGGTTCGCCTGGGCTTGGTCTATGGCTGCAATGTGGGCTGAAAGATACAAAATAGCCTTCCTCTCCTGCCTGGCCCCTCAGTGGAGATGGCTGGGACACTGCAACTTTTCTTGACTCCTAATTTTTCATCTTCTAGACCTTTCTCTGCATGTGATTATTCTAACTGTATGACCCAGACAGTTTTTACCCTGTGGCTCAGAACTCTAAGACAGTGAAAGTATAAGCTCTCAAGGATCTCTCGGGACCTGCGCCTAGAACTTGTACAACCTTCATTTGGCCACCACTCAGGGACCAGTCCAGGTTCGGTAAGACCAGAAACTGCACAAAAATGTCAGTCAGAGAGGCTCAGTACCCCACCCACCAAGGCACCATCTGGAGGCTGTGACTGTCCTGCATTCAGAGAGTGGTTGAGCCTGGGTGACAGACTGAGGGTGCAGCTGAGGCTTTCCTCTGAAGCCTCTACAGCCCCACCCCAGGACAGTCTCTGGGTAAGGCCTAGTCTCCCCAGGACCACCCTCCCTCCAAATCCACCCGCTGGAATAACCCTTTCCAACTCCCATGAAAACTTACTCTCAGGACTGAAGTGCCCTACTGATCTGTGCTGACATGTCATGCTGTGTGAATAAGCCCCGGGCAGTCCTGGGCCTGGCCCTCCCACCTCCCAGGAGGCCACAGCAGTCTTCTGGGGTAGTGAGTGAAAGTGTTAGTTGCTCAGTCATGTCTGACTCTATGCGACCCCATAGAGTAGCCCGCCAGGCTCCCCTGTCCTTGGGATTCTCCAGGTAAGAATACTGGAGTGGGTAGCCATTCCCTTCTCCAGGGGATCTTCCCTATCCAGGGATCGAACCCGGGTCTCCTGCAATGCAGGCAAACTCTTTACAGTCTGACCCACCAAGTCCCTTGGTAAAACTCCAGGCACTTCAGCAAGTGGGTGCAGGAGAGGTTCCTGAGCAGGTGGGGGTGTGATATCTCCCGGTTGCCCGTGTCCCTGACTGACTATATGCCACTGGGAATTGCCCATCTGTCCAGAAAATTAGAGCCCCCTCAGTCCAGGCCATTCGGGGGAGTTTTCTGTTCATTACCTTCTCAGCTTGTTCTCTGGGTGCCTCTCCTTAATCATTTCCTTCAGAGCTAATGGCAATCACTACCACGACGGCAAGAACTGCTTCTCTGTCCCAGGCTTTGTTGCGGTCTTGGGGAACTGCCTCACTGCATGGAGGGGGCTGCTGTCTTGGGGGGTGCCTACTGATGCTCCTCCATCCCCTGTGCTTTAAGCTCACGTGCGGGGCCCACAACCCAAGGCCCCTTCCGGCAGGCCCTCCTCTTAGCATCTTGCCCTCCCCCTCTCTCTGAGCTGCACCCGAGTGTGTGTGTCTATTACAAGAAGGGGGAGAACAACCCAGCAGTATGTCACGCGAGTAATAATTACATCCCCAACTCCCATCATGCCGTCTGCTGCTGACCTTTCACCCTTCCTCTCTTTTAATCACCCCCCAGCATCACTCACTCTGACAGAGCAGCAGCACGGGCCCTGTGACCTGTCAGCCTGGGGACATGACTTATAGGGCCTCGCAGGTGGACAAAGGGAAGGGAGATAGGCCACATAAATCTCCCTGGTGAATAAGGGAGAGTAATGGAGTGCGCTCCCCAGGCCCACGCTAGCAGACTCCCGTGGTCTCGTTATTCGGCACAGAGTTTCGGTGATAAGGAAGTGGCCCCGGCTGACGTGTGGGTCCCAATCAACCTTGCCAAAGCCAGCAGCCTCTACAGGAGCCCTAATGTCACACCCACCCTGATGTCCCCGGAGAGGGCAGGACAGGAGAGGGCAGCTGGCTCCCAGGCTGGTTTATTGCATCTGCAAGTGGAAGAGAGCTTAGTGATTCAGTCGTGTCCAACTCTTGCGATCCATAGCATGTAGCCGGCCAGGCTCCTCTGTCCATGGGATTCTCCAGGCAAGAATACTGGAGTGGGTTGCCGTTTCCTTCTCCAGGGGATCTTCCCGACCCAAGGATCGAACCTAGGTCTCCTGCATTGCAGTCAGACTCTTTACTGACTGAGCTACAAGGGAAGCCTGCAAGTGGAGGGGAGGAAGGGAACCCACCTCAAGCCAAGCAGCCCCTGCCCTGGCCTCTCCTTGGGTGGTGGTCCCTAAACAGCTTGGTCAGGAGCTTCTTCCAGGAAAGGGAGAGGGCAGGAGCATCCCCAGGCCTGGAGCTCTCTCTAGAGAGAGAGCTCAGAGTGGTACCCCTTACCTGGGAAGAGGTCCCCTGGACAGAGAACACTGAGGGGGTGACTTCGCAGATTGTGTGCAGGATTCACTGGGATCCTTCCAAGCTTCACTAAGTAGCATGAGAGAACCTGTCCTCACTCAGGCATCTGAGAAGGAATGGGTACCAGATGGCCTGGAACCCTGAGCTGGGCGGGAATGTCCCCCTTCCAGGGGCAAACACTTGAGTGGGGATGAGTTGCTGATTCTGAAACTCACTCATTCATTAAGACACCAGCTGCCTCCCAAGACTTTCTTTACCTGTTCATTTAGCTGCGGGCCTGCAAGCTGGGGCCCGTAAGCCAAACATGGCCCACGGGTGTCTTTTGTTTAGTCTGGAGTTGTTTTATCAAATTAGAATTTGCAATTCTTCAGACAGTACTGGCTCACTCCAGTCCACACTCCACAGACACCTATCATCACACTTAATCCTGGTTCCAGTCATCTACATCACCTGCCTCTTCCCTGTAGACAGCTTGACCCCAAGGAACCCCCTGCAGCCCAGGCCTGGCTCCTAGGTTGTCCCACTCAGACCCTCCATTCTTCTGGAGGACTGTTTTCACCTCACCTGCTACATCTGTCTGGACCACATGTTAACTTCCTTGGACCTTTTACAGCTTTTACTGCATCTGAGCTTCAGAATAACTCCCTGAAACAGCAAATGGCATCATCCCCATTTGGAGAGATGGAGAACATGAGTAAGAAGAGGAACTGGCTTGCTTTAGGCCACACAACTGGTCAATGAAAGACAGAGGAGGGCCCAGAGATTCTGATTCCAGATGTCTTTTTTCCACCAGACCATCAGTTCAGTTCAGTCATTCAGTCATATCCAACTCTTGGTGACCCTGTAGACTGCAGCACGCCAGGCTTCCCTGTCCATCGCCAACTCCTGGAGCTTGCTCAAACTCATGTCCATCGAGTCAGTGATGCCATCCAACCATCTCATCCTCTGTCCTCCCCTTCTCCTCCTGCCTTCAGTCTTTCCCAGCATCAGGGTCTTTTCTAAGGAGTCAATTCTTCACATTTGGTGGCCAAAGTACTGAAGCTTCAGCTTCAGCATCAGTCCTTCCAATGAATATTAGGACTGATTTCCTTCAGGAGTGACTGGTTTGATCTCCTTGCAGTCCAAGGGACTCTCAAGAGTCTTCTTCAACACCATAATTTGAAAGCATCAATTCTTCAGTGCTCAGCTTTCTTAATGGTCCAACTCTCACATCTGTACATGACTACTGGAAAAACCATAGCTTTGACTAGACGAACCTTTGTCGGCAAAGTACACCAGACCGTAATTCTACTGAATTTTTGCCCCACCACACCCAACTACACATTTATAGTTGGATCATCATATCTCAGAGTTCAAGGGCTATTGGGTCCAATTCTCTACCTTTATGCACAAACAACTTTCATGATAACTCCAACACAGATGGTCCCACAGCCCCTGCTGACACCTTCTGGGGCCAAGGGACTCACCATCTCAGAGGGATGGTTTATTCCATCCTTGTGGAGTTATCTGCCTTTAGAAAACTCTTTCTCATCTTCCTGGAATCCAAATCTGTGAGGTCCTCTTACCACCACCACGGACTCCATCTGTTCTCAGTATCCATGTGGAAGCGGCCCCTCCCTCTTGAAGGATTTGAAGAGCCTTTGTCAGGCTCAACAGACTCAGTTGCTGTGTCGGTCAGGATCACAAGGGACAAAATACTGACCCTAAAGGGAATTTATTGATTCATGAAATTGGCAAGATCCAGGATTAGGCGTTAGGGGACCCAAGGGTACAAACAGTGTTTTGAGGAGCCTGTCCCCATTTCTCACCTCTGCCTTCCCCTACACTGACATCAGTGCTCCTGATGTGGAGGCACCTGGGTAGACTCAGCCTAAATCCCACCAACTCAGTAAATGCCACGAGAAAAAGTTCCCCTTTCCCAAGAATTCCAGAAAAAGCCATGGGTAGGATTGTCTTTGACCGAGCTTGGGTCACATGTCCACCCATGAACCAGTCGCTGTGTCCAGGAAGATGGAGATCTCTGAATGGTCAGGCCTGGGTCGTACACCCACCTCCAGGGATTGGCCCCACCTATATGACATGCCCAGCGAGGTGGGGGGAGTCCCCGAAGGAAAATCATGGAGCACTTTCCAGAACATGGGAAGATGGAGATTGGCTCACCGTAGTAGTCATGGTTTCAAGGCCTATGCCATCCTGATCATTCTCTCTCTGTGCATTCTCTGGTGTGTTTCTTTCTTTGTGGGGTGTAGTGGGCTGTAGTTAAGACAGTAGAACTGAGTCTCCCACAGGTGGTATCAATTGTGAAAAGTGGGTTCCAAGTGTATCCCACCTGACTCTTGGACACTCCACTTCTATCAGACATGAAGGGTCCCATTTGGGACCACACTGCTGTTCTGGCCCCCTGCGCCTGCAGGCAACTAACATGCCCAGGTCCTGTACTGCCCTTTAGCCACCAACCTCCACCTCTGGGTTAGTACAATGGGGATTTTAAAAACAAAGGTGTAACCCTATTTAATCAAGCTTAATCATTTCAGCCCCATCATTGCAGCTCACTGGAATAATTTAACATACATTAGTTCTGGCAGTCCGAAACTGTGGCCATATGTTTTTTTTTATTCTAGTCCTTGTCATAAAAAGCTTAGTAGGACAGGATTAAGAGCATAGCACTGTGGACTGTCTCTAGAGACTCCATCCAGACTGACATCATTTCAATGATTAGACCTCTTTAGTGAGAATAACAATAGAACCAATCTCAAAAGATTGTCATGATGATTAAATGAGCTAATATTTGTAAAGCCCTTAGAACAGGACCTAGCACATGGTGAGTAATATGAAAGTGTTGGATAAACAGACAGCTGGGCCTTGATTAATCAAGAGATATGAACTAGAGCTGTGCTATCACTCAACCCCCATTTTCTGTACCAGGCCCCACGTCTCTTGTGATAGGTTTTATCAAATGCCTTGACATACAATAATGATATCTCTGCCTTTCCCCTCATCGGTATTATAAAGAAAGTGAGGTTTGGCTGGTATAAACAATGATGACCCCTTGTGACCCACATTCCTTTCTGTGAGCTCCAAACCCATCTACTTGATAAGTGTACTGTTCTAAAACTGGGGACTATCAATCTTTCTGATCAAGAATGTGTGGTACCATACATTTTGGAAATTTTGGACAACATGGTATTAGTGTCTCTGTTCTTGGAGTCAAAGTTATACTCAATCAAGAAGAGTAAATTCAGTTTCCTTGAGCCCCGAAATAACAATCCTCAAAGTCAAGACCCTGCCCTTGATCACTCACCAAACCAAGCTAAGCAATAAAGGAAGGTACTTGGATCAGTTAAAAATGCTGTGACCTGCAAGTAACAGAACACACAGACATCATAGCTTGATCATAAGGATTGGTATAACTAAGAATTTCAGAGGTGGCAGGTCTTAGGATTGGTTGAGCATTGGTTAACCGTGTATTGAGAACCCAGACTCTTTCTGTTTCAGTTCTGCCATCCTTAGCTTTTGGTTTGTGCCTCATAGTTATAATATTGCTGCTGAAGCTCCAGGTATCATTGCCTTCAAAGAGGCACAAAGAAAGTGGATTCTCTTCCTTTTCCTATGGGGTAACAAAATATATTATCTGGAAATCCCCAGTGTACTTCTTCCTCGTACATCAATAGCCCTAAGAAGGTTACATGGTTTTCCCTAGCTACAAGTAAGGCTAGGAGCTGGAGCACCTATATTGTACAGAGAGTGGTGGCAAGGGATAAGTTGGTTAGGAATGGCTGTTAGGTAGCCAACAAACAAGGCCTACCATGACTTTCTAGCCAGGATGGTAGCCCTATTTATCCACCACCATGCCCCAGAGGCCCTGGAGGAGAGAGAGCATGGCAACCCATTCCAGTGTTCTTGCCTTGAGAATCCCCACAGACAGAGGAGCCTGCCAGGCTGCAGTCCATGGGGTCGCAAAGAGTCGGACACGACTGAATGACTAAGCACAGCATAGCACCCCCTAGACCATATGTTAGCACTAGAAGTAACCTTCAATTCATCTTGTCCAAATTCACCTGGTGATGATAAAACAGAGGCCCAAAGAGAAAAAGACTTGTCCAAGGTCACACAGCTAGTTAGTAAGTAGTTAGTAGCTGAACAGTGTTTTTATACATAAATAAGGATAATAATGTTTTAGTCAAGGCTAGGCTCTCTCTCAAAGAGAGAGAGAGTGTAAGGCTCATGTGATTGTGAGGGTTGACAAGTCTGAAATCTATAGGGCAGGCCAGCGGCCTGGAAATTCAGCCAAGAGTTGATGTTGCAGTTTTGAATTCCAGCTCTTTAGGGCGGCAGGCTGGAAACTCAGGCAGGATTTCTGTGTTGCAGTCTTGAGAATTTCTTCAGGAAATCTCGGTCTTAAGATGTTCAACTGATTAGATGTGGCCTATCCACATTGTAGATCTGCTTTACTCAAAGTCTACATGTTAATTATACCTAAAAAATATCTTCACAGCAACATCTAGACTGGTGCTTACCCAAACAACTTGCTACTAGAGCCTCACCAAGTCGGCACATAAATGAATCATCACACAATATAGCATCTATCCCATAAGGTTGTTATGATGATTAAATGAGTTAATACGTATGAAGCTCTTAGAAGTACAGAGTCAGTACTTGAAACCGCACTGAATAAATAGATATGAAAATAAGCAAACAAACAACTGGGACTTGAACCCAGGTCTTCTAGCACCGTGGTTTCCAAACTGTGTTTCCAAACTGAAGCCGCATGCACAGGAGCATCACAGGATGTTATAAACTTTCCCAGCAAACAGTCAACATCTGCCGGTGTTGAGGAAATGCTTGATATCTGCCAAACACGATGTGAATTACCAACCTGAGGTAGTTCACAGCTTTAGCATTGGATCATACTACATTCTTTGCAGTGGTCGCTTATTTTCAAGAAGCTGGATTTTCAGTGGTTGCTACAATAAAAGTCAAAGCAGAACTGGTCGATCTTATTCCAAAGTCTGAGAAGATGTCCGGTGTCCAACAAGCACATATGTCCCACCAGTATGTGATTACAGTTAACAATGAAATAAAATCTTTTCAAGTTTAAATTTATGTCAGGACCTCCCTGGTGGTTCATTGGCTAAGACTGTATGCTTCCAATGCAGGGGGCCCAGGTTCGATCACTGGTCAGGGGACTAGATCCCACACGCCGCAACTAAGAGTCAGCATGGTGCAGCTAAAGATCCCACGTGTTGCAACAAAGATGGACGACCCCACATGCCGCAACTAAGACCAGGCTCAGCCAAATAAATTACAATAATTTTCAAAATTTAAGCTTATGTTTCCTTTTTTTTCTTTTCAAATGGCTAATCAGTTGTGAAAACACAAATATTTAAGCTGTTTAGACCTAACTACTTAAGAAACAAAACTTTAGGTATTTCCTTTGACTCAGGCATATTGTGAAAAAATGATGGAGACCCTAAGAGTGTCGTGAACCAAGAAAGTTTAGGAAACTTTGT
Source organism: Okapia johnstoni (assembly GCA_024291935.2). NCBI lineage: Eukaryota > Metazoa > Chordata > Mammalia > Artiodactyla > Giraffidae > Okapia > Okapia johnstoni. Next base: position 14,247,743 of record CM044307.1, read on the forward strand.
TCCTTCTATTTCATTACATGTCTCGTGATTGCGCCTAATACTTGTCCACCCCAAACATCCTAAAAGACGGCAGGAAGGGTAAGGAGTTTGGCAAGGCTTCATTTACTCAGTGACTGAAAAAAGCCCTGGGTGGGGGCATTTCAGGTGAAACCAGGAGCCTGGCAGGTGGGCCAATGGGTCGCCCTGTGTGGCCCTAGAGACAAACCCAAACCCCGGCCCCCTGTTCCTCTGGGGCAGCATCTGGATGCTAAGCCGCATTCCCCTCATCCCCTCTCCGCCAGCTCCCACCCCGACTCCAGCAGGGTGAGGCTCAGCTGAATGGCTCCGTTCTTGCTAGAAAGGGTGCTGCCACGCAGTCCTGGGGCGAGGGAGGGGAGAGAAGACCCTCCCTGGCCTCCCCAGCTGGGCGGGTATCTCGGAAGAGCTGCAGTGCACAGCACCCCTGCCCTCCCCCCATCTGCCGTTTAACAATGATGGAAGCCGCTGTCAGTGCGCGGTGACAGTAATAAACACTCTTCTTAATAACACAGGGTGTACCTCTTATTAAAATGAATGGACTCCCACAGCGCAGCCTGGGGCTGCACGGCTGGCAGCCAGCCGGGAACAGCAGCCCTCAACTGGAGCCGTTTATCTGATGTAATTACTGGCAGGACAACACAGTAGGGGCTTCTGGGGGCAGGCTGGGAGTGGGTCCAGGCCTAGATTCAGCTTAGAGTTACAATCACACACTTGGAGATGCCCCACACAGACCTCATACCCAAGAGCCCACCTTCCCCATCCAGGGGTATAAAGACACAGCTATCCAGAGTCACACGCATACACCTGGAGTTGACACAGGAGCTCTCTGATGGGATCCATGTACCTGATGTGGCAAAAGGCAGCAAGAGGAACTGCTGTGTTCTCCCCAATACCACAGGGATGGTTGAGAAATGTGCGCTGTGCTTAGTCGCTCAGTCGTGCACGACTCTTTGCAACCCCACGGACTGCAGCCCTGGCAGGCTTCTCTGTCCATGGGGATTCTCCAGGCAAGAATACTGGAGTGGGTTGCCACGCCCTCCTCCAGGGTGAGAATTAGGGCTCTGCAAGTAAATAAAGCTCAGAGAGCACCCACAGAGCTTCAAGGGGTGCAGGAACCAGGTGGTAAGCTACTTGGCAGTGCTCGGGATCAGAGAGACCTACAGAGCGCTCCAGGCCTATGACATCACAGAATCATGGGCATATGCTCTCGTGGCACTGTGGGAGACATTTAACAGAGTTAGAATTGACCATTTTAAGATTCATTATTTTAGAGTGTTAAAGGAATGTGTGACTGGATGAGTGAGTGAATTACTGAAGTAACCAGAAGTTCTGCAGGGAATGTGATGAACGTGAAGACTTTTCTGGGCACACGTGCACAGATGCACACATGAACACACATTCAGGCACAGACACACACACAAAGGCCCACACAGACACATATACATGTAGATAGATACACACAGGAACACAGAGTCACACATGCACACACCCGCACAGACACATACACGTTCACAACTCACATCTGACACACCCCTTTTTCTGGCTCAACCAGTGCTAGAAACACACACTGTCAGCTCAGGCAGGTGATCTCAGACCCATTATGAGAGACTTTGCTTTTTAAGTTACTTTCCTTTTGAGAAGTGAGAGAAAGGTGTTTTGTGAAAACCCAAGAGAAGGTGAGACAAAGGGACTCAGGGACCCACAGAATTCCTTCCTGTGGCCTCCAGTTCAGCTCAGCCTGCCTGTGATGAGGTTGAAGCTCCATCAAGCAGAAGCCCCACCCTGCCTTCCAATGAGCCCAGTGTTGCCCTGTTTTTACAGGGACCTAGACTCCCCTCCAGGACTGTCCACAAAGAGGGGTCTTCCCACAAGGTGAGTGAATGAGTGAGTGAAAGTCGCTCAGTCATGCCCAACTATATGGTCCATGGAATTCTCCAGGCCCGAATACTGGAGTGGGTAACCTTTCCCTTCTCCAGGGGATCTTCCAACCCAGGGACTGAACCCAGGTCTCCCACATTGCAGGCGGATTCTTTGCCAGCGGAGCCACCAGGGAAGCCCTCCCACAAAGCAGTGGTTTCCAACTCCATTCCTCCCCGGGCTTTGCAGGAGTTCCACTGGAGGAGGCAGTAGGGAAGCTGAGAGAGAGAGCGAAAGGAAGGGACAGAGTGAGGGAGGGAAGGCACATGTCTGTAGGTGGGTGTGCATGCCTTCAGCACAAGGAGGGCCAGAATTTCTACTCCCCAGGTGGAGCAAGTATCCTCTTCCATCCTAGTATGGGGCTACACAAAAGAATTTGCCCAAAGGACTCCATTCTTTACAAATATACAAAAATTGAAAACCACCAAAGTAGCCTGGAAACAACTGTATCTTGCTCATCTCAGTCCAAGCTGGACATCAGAAGCCATGGAGATGAAGCTTTAACCCATGAGATGCTGATAAAATCAGTCATTTCCAGCTTCTACCAAGCATTTCCTTTGGGCCAGGCCTCGCTGTGCACTTTAAAGAGGCCATCTCATCAAATTTCCATATCAACCCTGTCATCATCTGCACTTTATAAAGGAACAAGTAGATAGGAAGTAACAGTACCAGGATTCATTCCCAGGCTGCCTGATCCCAGAACTCATGTTCTCCATCAGTGTACAGCACTGCCTTTGGAGGTAGCAAGCATGTGAACTTGACCTCAGGAACCGACACTGCAACTATCAGCATTTTCCAGCTTCTTGGAAGCTATTCCTCATGCTAGGTGGGAGGTAGCCTCTCACACTAGCCTCCTACAGGTGATCGTGGATGCAGTAGGGGAGCTGATCCTACATGTTATAGCCATGGAGTGCACTGCTTCTAAATTCAGACAACTAGCTTGTGTCTGGCCAACCCCAGCTTCCAAGAATAACTACTAAACCTGGGCTTAAATATATACAAACATGGATGTATACAATATCTACAAACATGGATGACCCTTGGGAACACTGAAGTGAAGTGAAGTGGCTCAGTCGTGTCCGACTCTTTGCAACCCCATGGACTGTAGCCTACCAGGCTCCTCTGTCCATGGGATTTTCCAGGCAAGAGTACTGGAGTGGGTTGCCATTTCCTTCACTAAGTGAAATAAACCACTCACAAAAAGATAATACTGCAGCATCTTTTCTGGTCACAACTGTATGAAACTAGAAATCAATGACAAGAAGAAAACTAGAAAAGTCACATATGTGGAAATTAAACAACATGCTATTGAATGATTAATGGGTTACCATTTCTTCTCCAGGGGATCTGCCCGACCCAGGGATTGAACCCGGCCCTCCCTCATTGCAGGCAGACTCTTTACCAACTGAGCTACAAGGGAAGCCCTTAATGGGTCAATAAAGAAATTTAAAAATACCTTGAGGCAAATGAAAATGGAAATACAACCTACCAAAACTTATGGAATGCAGTTATAAGAGGACAATTAATAGAAATAAAAATGCTTACTTGAAACAAGAAAAATCTCAAACAACCTAACTTTATACAAGGAACTAGATAAAGAAAAAATGAACCCCAAAGCTAGTAAAGTAAATAACCAAGATCAGAGCAGAAATAAAAAAGACTAAAGAGGAAAAATATAAGATCAATGAAACTAAGAGCTGTTTCCTAAAAAAATTCAATAAAATTGACAAAACTTTAGACTCACTCAGAAAAAAAGAGAAAGGACTCAAAACCGGAAATGAAAGAGGAGACATTACAATTGTTACCACAGACATAGACGATCATAAGAGACTACTACAAACAATTTCATGCCAACAGATTGGATGACCTAGAAGAAATGGACACATTCTTAGAAACATAAAGCCTTCCAAGACTGAATCAAGAAATAGGAAATCTAAATAAACCAACTACTAGCATGAAGATTGACTCAATGATCAAAATCCTCCCAATAAACAGAAGTCCAGAACCAGGCAGCTTCATGGTGAATTCCATCAGTCAGGGTAGAATAGAATACCAATCCTTGTCAAACTCTTCCAAAAGACAGAACAAGAAGGAATACTTACCAACTCATTTTATGAGGCCAGCATTACTCAGACATAGGAACCTGAAAAGGACACCACAAGAAAAGAAAGTCACAGGCCAATATCCTTGATGAATGGGCTTCCCAGGTGGCTCAGCAGTAAGGAATCCACCTGCCAATGCAAGAGACACGAATTTGATCCCTGGGCCGGGAAGATCCCCAGGAGAAGGAAATGGCAACCCACTCCAGTATTCTCGTCCAGAGAATCCCATGGAAAGAGGAGCCTGGCAGGCTGCAGTCCATGGGGTCACAAAAAAGTCAGACATGACTTAGCAACTAAACAACAACAACAGTCCCTGATGAATAAAGATGGAAAAATTCTCAATATTAGCAAACCTAATTCAACAATGTATTAAAAGGATCATACACCTCAATCAAATGGCATTTATTCCAGGAATACAAACATGGTCCAACATATACACACACATTATTATTATTATGACTATTATTCAGCCATAAGAAGAATGAAATCTTAACATTTGCAACAGCAGGATGGACCTTGGTCACAATATGATAAGGAAAGTGAGTCAGACAGAGATAGACAATACACTCTCAATTATATGTGGAATCTAGAAGAAAATAAACCAAGCTCATAGAGGCAGAGAACAGACTGGTGGTTGTCAGAGGTGGGGGGAAGCATGAAAGGGGTAAAGGGAGTCAAAATGTATAAACTTCCAGTTATAAAGCAAGTCTTGGGGAGGTAATATACAGCAGAGTGACTATAGTTAATAATACTGTATTATATATTTGCAAGTTGCAAAGAGAGTAAAGCTTAAAATGTCTCAGCACAAGAAGAAAATCTGTAACTATGGATGATATGGATATTAACTAAACTTGACTGTTGTGATCACTTCACAATACATACAAGTATTAAATCATTATGCTGTGCATCTGAAAATAATATAATACTGTATGCCAACTACACCTCAGTAAAGAAAAAGAAGGAAAAAAGGAAAGTGGTTAAAATGGTTAAGATGTGTCTTTTCCCACAAATACAAATGGAATGAAGGGTTTGGAACAGCTAGGCCAGCAGGAAGTGTCCCCAGAGAGGGCTGCAGGGGATCTGGGTGTCAAGTCTTCAGCATCCGTCTCTGATCCTCCTGCTACTGCCACCCATCCTGAGCTTCCCACACTCCCCAGATGATGAACAGGTCAGTCTTCAGCTGAGGGTGGCCCTGCAGCAACCTCTCCAAAATTAACCCCTTGTCCCGTTCTCCTCTTCCTCTTTTCCCTTCTTCTCCCCCTCCCCACAGTTTGCCCTCCTGAACTGAGCCACAGCTATAAACAGCTGGTATGCTCCTCTCATCCCACAGGCTTTGTGTTTCCAGTGTGCTTAACGTGGGTCCAACTATGGGAACCACAGTGAAAGTGGAGAGTGAAAAATTTGGCTTAAAACTCAACATTCAGAAAACTGAGATCATGACATCAGGTCCCATCACTTGATGGCAAATAGATAGGGAAACAATGAAAACAGTGACAGACTTTATTTTGGGGGGCTGCAAAATCACTGCAGATGGTGACTGCAGCCATGAAATTAAAAGACACTTGCTCCTTGGAAGAAGAGCTATGACCAACCTAGACAGCGTATTAAACACCAGAGACATTACTTTGCCAACAAAAGTCCGTCTAGTTAAAGCTATAGTTTTTCCCAATAGTCATTTATGGATGTGAGAGTTGAACAATAAAGAAAGTTGAGCACCAAAGAATTGATGCTTTTGAACTGTGGTGTTGGAGAAGACTCTTGAGAGTCCTTTGGACAGCAAGGAGATCCAACTAGTCCATCCTAAAGGAAATCAGTCCTGAATACTCATTGGAAGGACTGATGCTGAAACTGAAACTCCAATACTCTGGCCACCTGATGTGAAGAACTGACTCAGTGGAAAAGACCCTGATGCTGGGAAAGACTGAAGATGGGAGGAGAAGGGGATGACAGAGTATGAGATGGTTGGATGGCATCACCGACTTGATGGACATGAGTTTGAGTAAACTTGGGAGTTGGTGATGGACAGGAAGCCTGGCATGCTGCAGTCCCTGGGGTTGCAAAGAGCCGGACACAACTGAGAGACTGAATTGAACTGAACTGATGGGAACCACCAAGTTAAAGCAGAGCCCGTTCAAAACCACAGTTCCCAACACAGTTCAGGTGGTTCTAGGACCAGCTTTTGGTGGTGGATGATGGGGAGGCAGGGTCCAGAATTTAATGATCATAAAATGACATGCCTTTGGTGCACACCATGTGAAAAGGGTTTCACATTCATTGTTTCCTTTCATGCTCACAACAAAGCTATGGTGGTAGTGTGAGCCCATTTTACAGATGAGGAAACTGAAGCTCTGAGTGATTACACAAATTGCCCCAGGTCCCAAGCTTTTAATCACTGAGCCATGCTGCTTCCTCTGCTCTTGGAGGATTCCAGACACCTCTTTCCCTCCCATGAGGAAACAGGACAGCAAGTGTCTTCTTTTGGGATGAAAGATAGGGACAGTAATGACTTCTGTCATGCCTTTGGGCAGCTGTGATGACAGGAGTGAGAAAATGGCTGGGCAACAGCCTCTGCCAAGGGCTCCAGTGACTAAGCTTATCAGACTCTGGGTCTAAAGACATCTAATGAACAGGCTGGCCACTGGGCTACCCATGGTGGGGCCCTGCAGGTGAGGCTTTCAATAAACCCCACTTTGGGCCCCTTCAAAATTTGTGTCCAGGTGTCCTAAAGGGAGACCTTAAATGGAACAGGAAGTTGTAAAGAAGGACGTGGCACAGAAGGGGAAGTCTTACCTGATTCGTGTTGGCAGTGATGACATCACTGCTGGCAGTGATGACAATAATAACAAAAGCACCACTGTCTGAGTACCCACCAGGAACCAGGCACTTGCTCTGATCGTCCGCGTCCTTGTTACTAAAATTGTGATCCATTGGCATCACCTGGAAGCTAATTACAAATAAAGGCACTCAGGCCCTACCCCAGCCTTGCTGAGTCAGAATCTCCATTTTTCACAAGGTCCTCAGATGATTCACAGGCACTGCCTCACACCTTGTCTTACACAGTCCTAGTGCCATGTTCCCAGGAAATTGTGTTTTTTCTGTTCAGATTTTACAGATGAGGAAGCTGAGGCCCAGGGGGCTGAATTTCATTGTCCAGGGACAAGAGGAGGAAATAGTTGGAATCTGACCTATGGGCAATGTGGCTTCAAACCTAAGAAAAAGGCAATGGGAAGTTTATGAGCTGTTCTCTGATTCTGGGCTTTTGATTCTCGTCTTTTAACCAGGCTGCCCCCGGAAGGACACCTGAGGCTCCCTGCAAGCAGGAGGAATTACTCGAGGGCTGCTCTGGACCTCAGTGTTGCTCCTTCCTCCTGCACCCCAAGTAGGGCTTCCCCAAACTTGGACACAACAGCCCCTTGAGGGAGGCGCTTGGGAGGGCAGTGCTCAGAGAGAAACAAGGACGCTCTCTCACCTGCCACTCCAGCTTGGTCCTCATGAAACTCACAGGCAGCCAAAGGGTGCCAACCTAGGGCCTGCCGGGTTAGCCCAGCTCCCAGCGAGCCAGAGGCATTCTCTCCCCTGCCCAGGAATGTGGCGCCCACTCCCTCCTTCAGGAAGCCCATGAAGCCACGCGACCTACGCCAGCAGCATCTCGGCCCGTGGGGCTGTGGCCCACGCCGCGTCTCATTCCGAACTCCTCAATCTCTCCCATTAGCTGAGACTGCAGGTTCAGAGCACAAACATCGCCGCCTGTCACTGCCGCAGCACCTCCTCCATCAGCCGGGAATGGTCTCGTCTCCTTCAATCCATCACAGAGGGTTTCTATCGCTCTCCCTCGGTGAGCCCTGCCCCCAGTGCCTGGCCCAGGGGAGTTGCTGGGCTGCCAGGTGGGAGGAGAGAGGCAGCAGGAAGCCCAGGGCAGGGAGCTCTCAGGCCCTGAGCCTGGTAGCACCTGGAGAACCCAGCCCCGACCACCGAGCAGGCCTGCTTCAGACCCAGAGGAAGCAAATGAGAAGGTGACGGGAACAGAAGTGTTAGTTGCTCAGTCGTGTCCGCCTCTGCAACCCCACGGACTGTAGCCAGCCAGGCTCCTCTGTCCATGGGGATTCTCCAGGCCAGAATACTGGAGTGGGTTGCCATTCCCGTCTTCAGGGTAGCTTCCCCACCCAGGGATCGAACCTGGGTCTCCTGCATTGCAGGCAGACCCTTTACCATCTGAGCCACCAGTGAATTCCCTGGCAGGAGCAGAGGCCTTCCCTAACACTCCCGAGGCCTGGGATGTACACTTGCTGCCCCCAGAGAGGAAGTCACTGTTTATAGAATTGTGAAACTGGGGGCCTCATCCCTGGGCATTCTGACTCCGGGTATCTGGGGCAGAGCCTGAGAATCTGCACTTTTTAACAGAGCTGCTCCCTGTGATTCTGAGGCCGTAGGTCCCCGGACCCAAAAGTTGAGCAACTTGGCTGATGGAGCCTCTTATCAGTAGGTTAGGCCAGATGGTGCTGTCCTAACAAACAACCCCCACACCCTCAGGGGCTTAATACAATAACGATTCATTTCTTGCGTCTCCAGGCCCAAAGCTGTTGGCTGGAGGTTCTTTTCACTGAGGTTATTCAGAGACCCATTTGAGGAAACTCGTCTAGACCAGATTTCTGTGACTGCCAGTGAGGAGCAGAGCTGAGGGGTTGAGCCCACAAGTGCTCCAGCCTGAAAGTGGCATGGAGCACTCTTGCCCACAACCCACTGGCCAGAACCAATGCCAGCACCCTGCCGAGCTTTGAGAGGATGGGGAGAAATAACCCCCCCACAGGTGCCAGGAGAGAGAGAGAGGAGTGGATACAGGGGAACCGTCTGGGCGTTCCCCCTGGACGGCACTGAGGCTGAAAGTCCAGCCCCTGCCTGCTGACACCTGACCCACTGGCTACAGCCCAGCAAAGGCAAGAAGGACTGCATGAGGTGAAGGCCTGGGCCCGCCGACTGTTTCCGCGGCACTTAGTCATCGCCAAAGTTTAGTCCATGTGTTGTTGCGTTCACGATTCTTGCTGCAGCAGAATTATTTACACATGTATATTATTTGTTATGTTGTGTGTGTGTTAGTCGCTCAGCCGCATCCGATTCTGTGCGATCTCATGGACTGTAGCCCGCCAGGCTTCCCTGTCCATGGGATTCTCCAGGCAAGAACATTGGAGTGGGTTGCCATGCCCTTCCCCAGTGTTTTATGTTACATCATTTCACTTAGTTTTCAGAGCAGTTGAGCATGTAACCCTTGAGGCCACAGTTAGTTACAGGGGAGGACTGAGGTTAGTGCCAGGTGTTTGGGATCCTAGGCCAGGGCCCTTCCGATCAGGCTCAGGCCAAGGCAAAGCCAGGGAAGGGTGGTCCCATGAACTTCAGGCTTGTTGGTTTGGGTTGGGCCTCCCCCACTGGACAGGGTCCTCTGCCCTTGGAAGTCTCACATTAGGTCTGCAAGGGTCCAACTCCACTCTTCCACCCCTATGATGCTGCTGTCAGCCCCAGAGCTAACCAACTTTCTTTCTCTGCCATCTGCTAGGAAAAGGGAGACTCCATCAGCCCCCAACCACCAGCAGTCTCCCTATTAATATTTGGGCCCACCTCTCCAAGCCTGGGGCTTCCCCCATAGCTCAGTTGGTAAAGAATCTGCCTGCAATGTAGGAGACCCTGGTTCAGTTCCTGGGTCAGAAGATCCCCTGGAGAAGGGAAAGCCTACCCACTCCAGTATTCTGGCCTGGAGAATTCCATGGATACAGTCCATGGGGTTGCAAAGAGTCGGACATGACTGAGCGACTTTCACTTTTCACTTTCAGTCCAAGCCTGGCAGACAACACGTGCCAGGATTCAAGTTTAAGAGTAATGGGGAACTCGCAAGTGAGTGGTGTAATGAGACTACGTAGGTTTTCTGTGGGAAGTCAGGGCAGGAGGTTGGGGGCAGGGAAGACTTGTCCAATCTTTGGGAAATTAAAGAGATGAAAAAATTAGTCTAATCAAACTCTTATTTTACTGCCTAGCTGTGAAACCCCGGCTAGAAAAGACCAGTGAAAAGAGGACAATCTGGTTACACAGTCCACATTCTCAAATGTTCCCAGGGCCCCAAGAAGCTGTGGAGGGCCATAGAGGTCCTGAGGTTGTCTTCAGGTGGGGCTGAGTGCTCGCCACAGCCAGTGCAGCGAAGCGACTCTTGTGAACACAAGTACTGACATGTGGCCACTTCTGTACTTTTCATCTTAAAATAGGTGTGTGGCCCCTCATACATGCCTTTTATTTTGTCCTAAGAAAAATACAACACGGGGGCTCAGGGGTTCCCAGATCCCCTGAGAGAGCGTGTGCTGTCACTGAGCCGCTCCACGACCTTCAGCCCACACCTCATTTCCCCTGCCTCATTGTTTTGCACCCACTCTCACCCAAGCTAGTCAAGGGTGGGGTAGAGAAGAAGGAGCTTGGGCCCCCTGACCCTCCACTGGGGTATACTCTTGGTGTGTATGGCCTCAGATCATGAAACTTCACAGAGGCTAGCAGTTGGGGGGGGCAGGGGGAAGGGATAATTTTCAAGTTCAAAGACCTGGGATGGAGCTCCTGGCTCAATGATTTCCTATCTACGTGGTCGTGATAAATCTCTTATTCTTACTGACTTCCTTATCCGTAAAATAGGACAATAATAACCGTGTGTTTTCTGAGACTTTTCAGTTCTTTCCTCCAACAAATATTTATTGAGTAGGTGCAACAGTTGGTGGGGGCGGGAGGGAGTACTAAGGAGGTAATTACTGTCATGGTAAGTGCCATGAAAGAGGCAGTCAGGATGGTGAGATAAAGGGTAACAGGGTGAAGTTGGGAGATGGCTGTTTAGGAGATCAGAGAATGTCTCTCTGAGGAAGTGGCATTTGATCTCAGACTAAAGTGCATGTGAAGATCTGGAGCAATGCATTTCGACTGAGGGAAGTGCAAAGGCCCTGTGGTAGGAAAGGGCTTGGCAGGCTGGCAGGCACTGGGACAGCCAATGTTTTGGGAGAAGACAAAGTACACAGTGAGGCCAGCCCTGCGAGAAAAGTGAGCTCCAATTCAGGCCACAGTGAACAAGGCCTAGGGACCAGTAGGTGGAAGTCCAGGCTTCCTGCCTTGTCATTTCTCCCCTCAGACCTGTCCCTGCCTTGTAGCTGCCCCAGGGGAACCAGAAGTGGTTAGGCAGCTGGCTAGACTGCCCTGGGATCAGAGAAGCTTCCCACCTCACCTGGGCAAGCTCACGCACTCAGTTGGCCTGGCTCATAGGAGGGGAACTGCTCATGACCCCTCAGGCCCAGACATTGGGAAGGGCTGGTGCTCTCACTCCTGGCCAGGTAGGTCCAGATGGTCCTCCCAGGAGACGCCTGGGCACCCACTCAGCAGCCCTATTTCTGCCCTCCAGTCTACACACACAGAGGAAGAGTGACCTCTAGTGATAGCTGCCTGGCAGAGAGCTCAGTTGCCCAGCTGGCTGCCACCAGGCCCTGCTTCAGAGCCCTAAGTAGGCAAAGGTGGGACAAGGCTTCATGGGAACCGAGGAACCCAGGGCAACTGTGGACCCAGAGCACAGGCTGTTCTCTGAGGGGTGAGAAACAGCCACGCATGCTGGCCAGGGCACTCAGCTGGGCTAAGGAGCCCTAAACAGAACCCAAGGCTGGGTGATCTAGGGGTCTGAAAATCCCCCAGCCTCAGTTTCCCCTTCTAGGCTGTCCAAGATCCCCATGAGTCTCCTATCAAGACTCTATGGTAGGTATTGGTCTCTTCATTTTAGAGATAAAGACACGGAGGCACATATAGGGATAGAAAGGACCAGAACCAAGATTCAAGCCAAGATCAGTGACATCCAAAGCCCACCCCTTTCCATTGTGCCTCACCCTCCCTCCGCCTGGACTCACCAGGGGCCTGCACTTCTCAGGACACTGGGGAGCTCCGGGGCATGGTCAGCCCTCTGGGGACCCATCGGGGGCTGCATGGTATGGGACGCAGAGACAACTCAGTGTGCATGAGCAGGAAGCCTGTGTGGGCAGGGTACTTATGTGTGCAGGGCCCATGTGGATACAGGGTCCACGCATGTGTGCAGGGTCGTGTATGGAGGAGACAGCTTGTCCAGCAAGCCATGGGCCTTCCCAGGTCCACCAGGCGTCCTCCTTTTATTCTTACCCAGGAACTTGCAGAGCCCCCCATCTCGGGATTGAGGGCAGGGGTGGGGGGTAGACGCTGAGCATCCCCTCTCTTGTGTCTTCCTGTTCATTTGCATTTCCATCCGCACAACTGAAGAACTTGACAGAAAGACCCCCAAAGGTCCTGATGTCTGAGTCTTCTCTACAACATCCAGCTTCAGGAGGGACGCCTCTGATGGCGGAGACCCACTGCCTCCATCACCACATCCCATTCCAATCTGCAGCATCCATTGGTCACAGAAAATTCCTCTTTATGCTAAGCTGTCTTCTGCCTCCAATGAACTTTGAACTATCAAGTCTGGCTTTCTTCCTAGAGTCATATGAGATAACTCCATGGAGCCTTCTTACAATATCTTTGAAAACACCTATTAAAAACTCTTCTAAGAGAGCTCCTGAAACTTGCAGAGGGATTCCCTCTAGTTACTGCCTGAGAACTGGTCAGTACATGTGTGAGAAGCTACTAGAGGTTGAGAAAGAACCACTGCAAAGCAGTAAGTCCTCAACAGATTCTCGATTTCACACCCGGCTGGAACTAGTCTGTGTTCCTGCCAGCCCAAATGGAAAGACCTCATAATAAACTGGGCATGGGGTAAAATCCTTGGAAGCGGGGACATACTAGATCCAGACACAGACTCTTCTGGATCAGCATAATAAAGCACAGAAGTGATGAAACCTCCTGGAGGAATGATTGCGGGGAAGAAAAGGGGAGCTGGGGACCAGGGTCAGGGCTTGAAGTATAGCTTCCTATTCACTGCACACCTTTTTCCACTGTTTGGAATTTTTACTGTGTATATATATTCCTTTTAAAATACTTTTTTTTTTTTTTTAAGCGGGCAGGCTCTGGAGTCAGACGGTTTGAAAATCTGGCTCCACATCTTGTAAGATGGTTAAACTCAGGCAAATCACTGAAACACTCCAAGCCTTGGGTTTCTCATGGATGAAATGAATTTTTTCCTTTTGTTTCAGGTGACCATGAGCATCCCTCAGTTCCCGAGATGGGCATATTATTATGATCTTAGGTGGTGGGGTCTCTGGGGTGATTAGATCATGAGGGTGGAGCCCTCAGGAATGCAGTTAGTGCCCTCATATAAGAGCCCCTGGATTTGAAAAAAAAATGAAAAAGAAGAGATACATGTATATGTATAACTGAATCACTTTTCTGTACACCTTAAACTAACATAACATTGTTAATAAACTATTCCAATATAAAATAAAAAGTTAAAAAAAAACCTCTTTTGCAGATAAGATCTAAATAGACATTTCTCCAAAGAAGACATACAGATGGCCAACAGACACATGAAAAAATGTTCCATATTGCTAATTATAAGAGAAATGCAAATCAAAATTACAATGAGAATTATACTCCAATAAAAAAAAAAAAAACTACAATGAGGGGTCACCTCACACCAGTCAAAATGGCCATCATCCAAAAGTCTGCAATTAATGCTGGAGAGGGTATGGTGAAAAGGGAACCCTCCTACACTATTGGGAATGTAAACTGCATAGTGCAGCCACTATGGAGAACAGTATGGAGGTTCCTTAAAAAACTACAAATAGAGCTACCATATGATCCAGCAATTCTACTCCTGAGTATATTTATATCCAGAAAAGACCTAACCACCAATTCAAAAATATACATGCACTCCAATGTTCATAGTAGCACTGTTTACAATAACTAAGACATGGAAACAACCTAAATATCCAATGATGACTTCCTTGGTGGCTCAGACAGTAAAGCATCTGCCTACAATGCAGGAGACCCTGGTTTGTTCCCTGGGTCTGGAAGATCCTCTGGAGAAGGAAATGACAACCCACTCCAGTACTCTTGCCTGGAAAATCCCATGGACGGAGGAGCATGGTAGGCTACAGTCCATGGAGTTGCAAAGAGTCGGACATGACATCTATCCATTGATAGATGAATGGATAAAGAAGATGTGGCATATACATACAGTGGAATATTACTCAGCCATAAAAAAGAGTGAAATAATACCATTTGTAGCAGCATGGATGAGCCTAGAGATTATCATACCAAGTTAAGTAAGTCAAAGATAAATGCCATGTATCACTTATATGTGGAATCTAAAAAAATTATACAAATGAACTTCTTTATAAAACAGAAATAGATTCACTGACATAGACAACAAACTGATGGTTATGAAAGGGGAGAGAGGGGAGAAAAATTAGGATTGATAAATTTTGATTAACAGATATACACTACTATACATAAAATAGAAGAACAACAGGGATCTACTGTATAGCACACAGAACTATGTTCAATATCTTTTAATAACTTATAACGGAAAAGAACCTGAAGCGGTACACCTGAAACTAGCACAAGATTGTAAATCAACTAAAGTTTAATAAATGAAATAGAAATGAAAACATGGAAAAGAAATGAAAAAGATTCTCTTCTGCCAGAAAAACAGTCTGGGTTCCTTTGACCATTTCTATACGTCTAGCTTCTTTCCCATCCTGGCCCCTTCCTGACAACTTATCTCTTAGATGCAAGTCAAACACTTTAGGAAACTGTATGTGAAAAGGACTCATTATGGTAAAGAAACCTAGGGGGGGGGAACCCATGAACATAACCCAATTTTAATATATATGCCATATGTTCCTACAAAACAGGAGGAAAGATTGGAATCAATCACTTTAGAAAGAGCAGAAATAGTATAGTTTCTTGTTTATGTTGATTCAACAGCCACCCTAGAGCTATCAACAAAAACCCCATATATTTAGTCAATATATAGTTGCTTAATAGCACCCCACTCCAGTACTCTTGCCTGGAAAATCCCATGGACGGAGGAGCCTGGTAGGCTACAGTCCATGGGGTCGCTAAGAGTCGGACACGATTGAGCGACTTCACTTTCACTTTTCCCTTTCATGCACTGGAGAAGGAAATGGCAACCCACTCCAGTGCTCTTACCTGGAGAATCCTAGGGACAGCGGAGCCTGGTGGGCTGCACTCTAGGGGGTCCCACAGAGTCGGACACGACTGAAGTGACTTAGCAGCAGCAGCAGCAGTTGCTTAATGAAAAGAGAAGGGAGACGAGAAGAAGAGAGAAACATACCATCGCCTTATTTTCCCCACCCCGTCTCCTTGCCATCAACCACTGGGCCCTAGAGCATGCCGTCAATTCAATAAATATTTACAAAGAATTTGGTGGCCTCAGAGCTCTGGCTCAGCTTCCTGTTGGGGCATAAATTCTTTTTGTTTGCTGGCTTAGGCTGCACCGGGTCTTCGTTGCTGTGCTCAGATCCTTTGTTAGGGCATGTTGCCCCATGGCCTGCGGGATCTTAGTTCCCCAACCAGGGACTGAATCCACATCCCCTGCACGGGAAGGCAGGGAAGTCCATGGGAATAAATTCTTGAGTTGCCCTTATGTGAAGTGACCAGATATTCAGAGTGGAACAGAAGCCAGTGTGTGAGTAATAGAAAATTTTTTAAAAAGGAAAGTTTTTTTCCCTCCAGTTTGATATCTGTACCCCAATTCCCTTCTGAGGAACTGTTTCTCTGCCAGTCTCAGCCCTCTCCAGCCCCAGATCACAGCTGGTAATCTAGACCCCAGCCGATTCCAGCTTCTGTCACCCTGTTCGCACAGCTGGTTTATAAACGGGGACCTGCCTCAGTCAAAGCCAATGGGACACACTGAGCCTGTTATTTCTGGGAATCTGAAAAGAGGCTCCTCTCAATAGATCTGAGGACCTAAAGTCCGGAGCTGCTGCAGTCATCTTGTAACGATGAAGTGAACGGGCTGTAACAAATTTAAAAATGTAAAAATGAACATGGTTGGTTTGTCCCCAGAAGGATCTTGCTGTCCTGCCTCTGTATGTTTTGGTTTATATGGTACGGGGGACAATCTCTGCTCCCTCCATCTAGCCCACCTTTCCTCATAGCCACCCACCTGGATCTCTGAGCTCTCAGACTTGGTGTGCATTCCAGGGTCACTGCCTTCTGCGTTACCATTCTCTGAAGACACTCTCTTCCCATGATGGCCAAGAACACCAGATCCCTTCACTGTCCACGACCAAAGTTTCTAGATCAAAAGTCAACACCTGCATCTGACCAACCCGGGTGCACTAATGGCTCAGTCAATGGGACCAGGGATTTGCTACCTCTGCTTTCTGGGAAGGTCTAGAAAATGTTTTGCCTACAAAGGGAGCTGGGTCTTGATTGAACACACACACACAAAAAACCCTGAGCATGGTCCTGGTTCATAAGTGAGGAGAATCACCCTGAGCCTTAAAGGGCCAGGGGCACAGGCCCAAATGTAGGCTGCCCAACATCATTTCAGTTCAGTTCAGTCGCTCAGTCATGTCCGACTCTTTGTGACCCCATGGACTGCAGCACGCCAGGCCTCCCTGTCCATTGCCAACTCCAAGAGTTTACTCAAACTCGTGTCCATTGAGTCAGTGATGCCATCCAACCATCTCATCCTCTGTTGTCTCCTTCTCCTCCTGCCTTCAATTTTTCCCAGCATCATGGTTTTTTCAAGTGAGTCAGTTTTTCCCATCAGGTGGCCAAAGTATTGGAGTTTCAGCTTCAGCATCAGTCCTTCCAGTGAATATTCAGGACTGATTTCCTTTAGGGCTTCCCAGCATCACCACTGTCCATTTATTGTTCTTAGTACTGGAGAAAAGAAGTCAAGAGAAAAGGTAAAGCAAAGTCTGAGGTCAAGTGCCTTGGGACCTGGAGTAAGCAGTCTCTGGGCAATTCTTATACCTAGTGCTGGGAGGTGGCATCCTGGGGGGGGCTTTTGGACCCTGGAGGGGACCCAGGCCCTGCTCTCTGCACTCTTGCCCCTGCCTTCTGAATCCCACAGTCCCAAGTATCCTCTCCAAGGTTGGCCCTGATCTCTGCATCACCCTAACTCAGGTTCTGGTTCGTAGGGTCTTCAGGAGTGGGGACCAAATCTCAACAGCTCCCTGGGGCCTCTCATAGCATTAGGCACACTAGAACCAGCTTTCCGGCCCCAGGGGAGGGATGGAGAGGATTTGCAGGGCTGTGTCAAAACAGGAAGAGTGTGGTTGCTGTGATGGTGTTTTGGGAAGGGCTAGGGGACAGTATGAGGCCTCTAACATTTCTGGGGCTTGGAGACACAAGCAAAGGTCTTCCCAGCCATTTCTCGGGTGGAAACACCTTCTTCCCCATTTGCCCATCACAAGGAATGTCAGTGCACAACAGCCATTTCAGGCCATTCTCAGGCTGGAATAGACCTCATTTGACTTCATTCATGTCACAAGTCAATGAGCTACTGTGTGCCCCTTCTAGGAACTGGAGAGATAGAGTGCGCAAAATAGAATCTCCATTCTTTTGAGGACTGTGTTCTAATGGGGCAAACAATGAATAAAAATGAACAAGAAAATATCCCATAATAAATACATGCCATACAAAAAATTTAAATGGGGTGAGGTGACAGAAGACTACGTCAGTCTGGGTGGCTAGGGAATCTGAATTAAAAAGAGTCAGTCTTGGACGTCCCTGGTGGTCTAGCGTTTAAGAATCCACCTGCCAGTGCAGGGGACACGGGTTCAATCCCTGGTCTGGGAAGATCCCACGTGCTGCAGAGAAACTAATCTCTAGCACCATAATTACTGAAGCCCCAGCGCCCTAGAACCCATGCTCCACAACAAGAGAAGCCACTGCAATGGGAATCCCGAGCACCGCAGCTAGAAAGTAGCCCTTGCTCGCTGCAACTAGAGAAAGGCCCACATGCACCAATGAAGACCCAGCACAACCAAAACTAAATAAAAATTTTTAAAAAGGAGTCAACCTTAGGAAAATCTAGGGAAGAACCTTCTGGATAGAGGGATGGGCTAGTGCAAAGGCTCTGGAGTGGGAAGATGCTTGGCCTGTTGGAGGAAGAGATGCCAAGTAACAATGCCTTGCCTTTTATCCAGCACTTATTAAGTGTCAGGCAATGTTCTAAGACATTTACATTTCATTTCATTCTCACAGTCACCCTATGGGATAAAGGACTTCATCATTGTCCTTTCAAAGATGGCAAGCCCGACACATACAAAGGTCGCCCAAGGTCTCATAACTAATAAATGGCTAAAGTGAAAAGTGAAGTCGCTCAGTCGTGTCTGACTCTTTGCGACCCCATGGAGTGTAGCCTACCAGGCTCCTCCATCCATGGGATTTTCCAGGCAATAGTACTGGAGTGGGTTGCCATTTCCTTATCCAGGGGATCTTCCCGACCCAGGGATTGAACCCGGGTCTCCTGAATTGTAGACAGATGCTTTACCATTTGAGCCACCAGGGAAGTCTAATAAATGGCTAAGTTGAGACCCAATTCCAGGCAGTTTGACTGTGGAGTCTGTGCTCTTGACCACCATGGAAGTCAGCCTGAGGCAAGGGCAATGCTGCAGAAATAGACGTGAGAGCCTCAGACATGGATGACACTTGAAGTACCAGGGCTGCACTTGGTGGCTCAGGTTCAAGTAGAGAGAGAGGAAAGAGAAGAGTGCCGATAGGAGCCCTCCGACCTTAGGAGGTGGAGCAGAGAACAAGGTACAGAGACAGAGCAGCCAAGAAGGTGGGAGGGAAACCGGAGCCTGTGTTGTCATGGCAACCAAGGAGGAGGCTGTCTCAGAAAGAAGAGTGAAGTCAGTGGTACCTGTGTAATACGCTGTGGAGAGGCCAAGTGAGTTGAACACAGAGAAGTAACCATAATTTGGTATCAAGAGGGGTCGCTGTTGATCTAGAGAAGTACAGCTTCAATGCGGTGGAGGGGTCAGAAACCCCACTGGAGAGGTCGAGAGAAGAACGTAAGGTGAGCAAGTGGAGACGGCAATTTCAGTTGGCTCTGTGATGTAGGAAGACCAGGAATCCCAAGATTTCCCAAGAACTGGGCGTGTGGTCTTGAACCAGGGGTCTAACTTTTCTGAGTCTCAGTTTCCTCATCTGTAAAATGGGGATGACGGTAATACCTCTTCTGTGGGACGGCAATGAGGAATCAAACCAAAGAGATGAAAATGCTTCAAAACCCACAAAGCCCTGTGAAGATGTAAGATATTTCAGGGCTCTCGAATGCCTCTCTGTGTGTGAGTTGGGATTTGCTCGCCCCCCCTTTTTCTGCTTTAACCATCTGTCTCTTCAATCTGAAATCTGTTCTGCTTGACCCCTAGCTGACCAGAGGCTTCCTTCTCCCTCTGTCCTGCCACAGCCTCCTCTTCACAATCCTGGCTTGGCTCTGGGGGGCTCTGTTGAATATGCAAATGTCTCCCCAGCCAGCTGGTGTCTGCCTCCCAGAAACACATGTTCCAAAGCCCCTCTGCCTCACCAGGGAGGGGGGCCAGAGCCTCTGCCGCCTCCCCAGCCCAGAGAGGACACATGGCTGGGCTCGACACAGCCAGCAGATGGGGAAGGGCTGCTAGGCACAGGCAAAGATGCCAGGAGAGGGGCTGGGGATGTGTACCAGTGGGCAGGGAAGAAGGGACAGAGCGTCAGAGGCATGCCCACACATCACGAGGGCACATTATCCACCCGATGCATCCGTCCCTATTCATCCATCCATGGGGTTTCTTGGTACATTTTACAGCCTCCAAAATTCTACTGGGTTTTGCAAAATGAGCCTTGCCTACATTAAAAATGTATATATATGTCATAAAATACTTGAGACCTACAAAAATGTATCAAGAATAACACAAAAAGACAAGTATACACTGCAATATTTAAAATGTTTAACCAACAAGGACCTACTGTATATACAGCACAGGGAACTCCGCTCAGTGTTATATGGCGGCCTGGATGAGAGGGGGGGTTCAGGGGACAATGGGCTTCTCTTTGTGGTGTCTTTTCTTGTTGCTGGGAAAGACTGAGGGCAGGAGGAGAAGGGGGAGATGGAAGATGAGATGGCTGGAATTTGAGCAAACTCCGAGAGATTGTGAAGGACAGGGAAGCCTGGTGTGCTGCAATCCGTGGGGTCACAAAGAGTCGCACATGACTGAGCGACTGAACAACTACAATGCCTAGTACAGCTTGAATGCTGAGCTGGCTGGAACAGGGCTGCTAATCACCACCAGCCCAACTGACACTCAACACAATGTGCCAAGCGCCATTCCAAGCACTTGTTAAAAAATTTTTTAATCTATTTACTTTTGGCTGCACTGTGTCTTTGTTGCTGTGCGAGGGCTTTCTCTAGTTGCCGTGAGAGAGGGCTACTCTTTGCCGTGGTGTTGTGGGCTTCTCATTTCAGTGTCTTTTCTTGTTGCAGAGCGTGGGATCCAAGTGCACGGGCTCAGTTACCCCGCAGCATGTAGAAACTTCCCAGACCAAGGATCGAACCCATGTCCTCTGCACTGGCAGGTGGATTCTTAACCACTGGACCACCAGGGAAGTCCCCATTCCAAGCCCCTTATATGCACTGATTCATTTAATTTTCATACAACCCCATAGGGTAAATATTATTATTTCTCCCATTTTCCAAGTGAGGAAATGGAGGCACAGAGTGTTGAAATAACTTGCCCAAAGTCACAGTTATAGAGCCAGGACTTGACCCTGCATGTACCACAACACTGTTGCCCCAAGTGTACCCCAAGTTTCACCATGTGCCTCTCCTCATCAGCCAGGTGATGGTCACGTCCGAGCCCCAGAAGTTGGTGCCCAGAGGCTGTAAACTCCTGAGCCTGGGGACACAGCTAACTTGGTGCCTAAGGAGCCCCAGGAAAGCATCAGGCATAGACAACAATGGAAAAAAGAGTCCTTCTTTCCAGGTTATAGGTGGTTGTGAGCCTGGCTTCCTGAGAGTGGGAGACCTACACCTGAGGACAGCCTGGAACAGCTGATCAGATGCAACAGGCATTGTGCAGGTTAGGAAAATTGGTGGACAGAATAAGAGAACATCAAGGTTTTTGACTCTAGTTTCTAAAATCTCTTCCATCTCCCAAGTCACATGACTCTACAACAGAAGCTGGCAAATATATCTATGGTATAAGCATGCCTGACTCTTTGTGACCCCATGGACTATAGCCCATCAGACTCCTCTGTCCATGGTATTTCCCAGGCAGGAGTACTGGCCGTGCTCATGCTAAGTCGCTTAAGTCGTGTCTGACTCTTTGCGACCCCATGGACTATAACCCATCATGCTCCTCTGTCTGTGGGATTCTCCAGGCAAGCATACTGGAGTGGTTGCCATTTCCTTCTCCAGGGGATCTTCCCGACCCAGGGATCAAACCCATGTCTCTTTGCATCTCCTGCACTGGCAGGCAGATTCCTTACCCCTTGCACCACCTGGGAAGCCCATTTTCTACAAAGGCCCAGAAAGTAAATACTTGAGGCTTTGAAGACCATACAGTCTGTGTCACAACCAACAAACTTTGCCAGTGAAGGGTGAAAGCAGCAGACAATACATAATAGATGGGTGTGGCTGTCTTCCAATAAAACTATGAATATTAGAAAGTTGAATTTTACACCATTTTCACTTGTCCTTAAGTATTGTTTTTTTCTTTTCATTTCCCTCTAACTATCTAAAAACGCAAAAACCTTTCTTAGTTCACAGAGCACGTGAAAATGGGTGGCAGGTGGCAGTTTGCCAACTCCCTCTCTAGAAGAGCCTGGATCGGGAGACTAGGAGTCCTGGATTTGAATGGCAGGTCTGCCACTCTCAGCTCTGCCATCACGAGCAAGCACATAACCTCTCTGAACCCAATACCTCCTAGATACAATGGGGATACCACCGTCTACCTATCCCCACCAGCTTGGACTAGAATGAGAAGATTCGATAGCATACAATCAGGTCTTGGCAGCAGAGGCAGTCCTCCGAATGTCAGCGGGTCCGTGATTTATCCCTGCAAAGCCCTTCCAAGCTGAAAAGTTGAGGACACGGCTGGTCCCTTTCCACCCTCTGCTGCCACCTCTTCCTCCATCCCCCAGCCCTGGGTCACCTCAGCTGCCCAGCGCCTGCTCCTCTGAAGGTCCAAGCCATGTGTCACAGAAAGCCCAGGGTCAGAACTTGCTCCACTGGCCATCATGGACCCTGTGGCCACAGGCCTTCCCTAAGAGGGGCATGTCCATCATGTCAGGGTCCTTGGGAGTATTCACACACATTGCTCATATCAGACATTCAGACCTTGGAAATCTGTTCATTCATGCCTCCTTTTTTTCTTTTTAAACAGCTCTTTGCCCTGGAATTTTATTGACTGGGTGGTTCTAGTTGTACCAGGAATCTGACTTCTGCAAACGCCCTTGTGCCACCAACATGGAATACTGTTTTCTGAGCAATGGCAAAAGGGATGAGGCCTAAGAGCAGAAGCAGGGGATGGAAGCTGGACCTCACAGATCTTTGAGCATCCCATCCCCTGGTCCTGAGGGTGGGCAGAACTGAGCCTCAGAGGAAGGACCTAGGCAAAGGCTGGCATGCACATTCCCTTCTGGCAGTCACGTGTCATCTAGATTCTGCCCCATTGGGAAAGGGAAGCAGCTAGAGTTTCCATCTTTGGTACTTTCAAGCCCACATTACGTATGTCTGGGCCAGGGAGGGAGGGCACCCAGGGCGAGGAGCATCACAGGCAAGGTTCCCCCTGCATCTCACCCTCTGTGTTAGCTTGCTAGGGCTGCCAGACCTAAGTACCACACTGACTGGCTGGCTTAAGCAACAGGGATTTACTTTCTTACAGTTCAGAAGGCTGGATGTCCAAGATCAAGGTGCTGACAGGGTTGGTTTCTCCTAAGACCTCCCTCCCTGGCTTGCAGATGGCCACCCTGTGTCCTCACATGGCCTTCCTCTGTGCATGAGCATCCCTGCTATCTCTCCCTCTTTTCCTAGGGACACCAGTCATTTGGGCTTAGGGTCCCCTTTTTGGACTTCCTATTACCTTAACTGCCTCTCAAAGATCCCCATCTTCAAACATGGTCACAGTCTGAGGTACTGGGGTTTGGGACCCCAACACAGGAATTTTGCGAGGCCCCAGTTCAGCTCAGAGCACTGTCTCTCCACCTCCAAGCCTGAGCTCCTCAAAGCCTCCCCCACCCCATGATGATGTGGGCAGTGGGGGAGCCCTTGAGATCCCCAGCCCTCAGGTTCTTGCAGACAGGAAAGGGCAGCCTTACAAGGGATGGGGTAAATGTTTTTGGAGGTGGCAGTGGAGGTATGAATGAACAGCACGTGAGGTGGGTAGGGAAGTGGGTCGTATCCGTGTAGAAGTGGCACATTCCTTGAGGACCTGAAGGAGGAAACAGAACAGGCTCCATCTTGAAAGCAGGACTCCATCTTGGGCCGGACTGTGGACTTTGAGCTCTACGCCCAGTATTTATGGAAACGACATACCAACTGGAAAACCAGATCCCCAGATGGAAGAGCCCCAGGGCTCGTACCTAGACTCTCTGTCTAAAAGAATACCCTAATTATCTATGTAACCGAATAGAATCACAAATCCTATTATGCTTGTTGGGGTATGACCACAGGCCTACTAATAATTGTCCACTGTTAACTACCTAGGCTTAAGGCATATGAATCACGGGTTAACTTCGATTGTATCTTTCTTTTCCTTTGTTCGGACTAATTTCAGGGAATTTGGGGAGGTGGGTTTGGGCACGTACACTTAGGGTATATAAGGTTTTCACAAAAACTGGTCGGGGTCCTTGGCTAAGAGGAGACTCTGCCTTGGGCCAGGCGGTGTAATAAACTGCCCTCCACTATCTGCATTGTCCTTCTGAGTGAGTTTGTTTCCGGGAACGCGTGGCTACAACAGACCAACGTGACTGTCTGTGATTCCAGGGACTAACGGGTTGGAGGGCTCCCAGAGGACACTCTTGACGCCGGCAGACCCACAGCCTGGAGGCTGCATCTGCCCCCTGAAAGGCTAGCCCAGACCTACGCTTTTGATCCAAAGAGAGTCCCGCTGCAGCCTGTCCAAAATCACTCCATGGCTCCCCTGAGCTCCGCCCACCTCACCCTCCGGCGGGCGGAGGGTGCAGAAGGGTGGGAAGGGAGGGCACCCAGCACGTTGGCATGGCCTTCATCTGAGCCTCTCAGGCCAGCCCCAAGCCGTGCCCTCTCTCCTGCCACCGCCCAGTGGAGAAAACTTTCTCCAACTTGTGTGCTTCCTTCCTGAGCTCTCTCTCCCCGCCTCCCGGCCCCGGGAGGTGGAGGGAGGGCGGCTGGTGGGGCTGGGAGCTGGCTCACGCGCCCGCCTCTCCCCGTGCGGGACCTTCTGGTACGATTATTAAACGCAAATTACAAAAGACGTGACCCACGCGATCTTTATTTCTTCTTTCAACAAGTGTTGCCTGCAGGGCCCTGATTCCGAATTCCGTTTCAATTATCTCGGCTATTTTAGACACAAAGCGCCCGGTGTTTGTGATCGGCCAGAGACGAAGGAGGCGGAGAGAGGAAGGACCGGTGGCTCAGGCAGGGGATGCCCGCCTCTCCCGTCTGAACTTGCATTTGCCGCGATTAAAGGCACCTAAAGCCAAGGGGGAGACCGGCTGAAACAAGACGCATCCCCGAAGTACCCGATGCCCTGGGGGTGAGGTTACAGACCCACAAGCCCCAGTGGCTCCCCGGGCAGGAGAAGGTGCTAGAGCAGCCCTCCCGGGGGCTTTCCCTCGTGCTCCCTGTGCTTCTCCGTGCTGGAGGCACCCTCAGTGCTCCCAGATGGAGGAGGCTTCCCCACCTCTCATCACAGCTCCCCTGTACACGGCTGGTGGTGCCGGCAGGAGGACCTTCGCAAAGCAGAGAAGGAAACCAGTGGTGAATCTATTATCTTCCAGCAGGACCCACAGTGCCCTCAGCACGACATCAGAAACCCCGGAGGAGGGAGATTACATCTTGCTCCCAGACATGCCCGGCCCTGGGCCACGCACACAGGACACAGTAATGAAGAGCCCTGATTCCTGAGTCCCAGGTCCCCAAAGAGCCCTGAGTCCCGGAAGTCTGCCCTCCCGGCTTGCCATTTACAAGCTGGATGACCTTGGGCAAGCTGTGTGACCTTGCTAGACGGACATCAGGGTTTTCATCTGTGAGAAACAGGGACAGTCATGGTAACTAAACCTCGTAGGGTTTTGGGGAGGAGTAAAGACAATTTGATGGCAAGCCTCAGCGTGGTGCCTGGCACGTGGAAGCGTGCAGAGTGCCAGTGGAGCTCTGGCCCAAAACCAGCGGAAGTCTGAGTGGCTCCAGCCAAAGCCACAGGTGTAAACATGTCAGGGGTCCCTTCCCTCCCACCTGCCACCCTGCCCCCTCCCGGACGCCTGTGATCCTGGGAAGGCCTGGGGGTGCTGGCCAAGTGCTGGTCCACTGGCCGCCCATCCCTACTGCCCGGCTGCAGGAGGGCCGATTTATAGCTGCGTTTAGATGGCTGGCGAGCCATCTGTCACGCGGGCTCGGGCACCTTGTTCCACCTGTGTTGAG
Source organism: Okapia johnstoni (assembly GCA_024291935.2). NCBI lineage: Eukaryota > Metazoa > Chordata > Mammalia > Artiodactyla > Giraffidae > Okapia > Okapia johnstoni. Next base: position 14,273,327 of record CM044307.1, read on the forward strand.
TGTGTTTTATTGGTGTTGAGCAGAGTGAGGCCAGAGTCGAGTCGGGGATAGGAAACCCACTCAAGTGAAAAATGAGGAGCGCCAAATGGGATTGAGGGAGCGATAGGGGGAGAGCCAGCGAGAAGGAGGTGAAGGGGTGGATTGTAAAACACAAGACAAATGGGTGCTGTGGCCTTGGGGTTGCTGGAGACGGGTACTGAAGGCTGGGGCCTTCTACACCTTTCCCGCTGTCTCGGGACCCCATGGGGGCCCAGGGAGGCATGAGTAGCTGCAATGGCAGGCAGGTCAAAACCATCGAGAGAGAGAGAGGGAGAGAGACGTAGACACAGAGACAGAGACATAGGGGTAGGGGCTGCAGGCTCTGAACTGATGGAGCCTCTGAGCCTGCAGGCCACGGTACCAAAAAAAAGAAAAAAAAGGTTTTAAAAAGAGAAGCAAACTATCTTGGGGCCCGGGGCTCCCCAGTCCTCTCCCGGCAGAATCTTGCTCCCCAGCCTACTCTGGAAAAAGGAGGCCGGGCTGATCAGCTTCCAATTTCATGCCACTGCCTCAGCGTCCCTCAGCACGGAAGTTTCAAGTCCAAAACCATGAAAAGGGCTGCGGTGAGGCAGATTTAGAGATCTCCCTGTTAGGAACAAGAAAGGAAAGAGAGGGAGACAGAGGCAAAGGAAGAGAGGGAGAAAGAGAGGGGGAGAATGAGGGAGACGGAGAGAGAGAGACACTCGGCTTTGTGCCTGCAACAAGCCACTGAAGGTGCATTTTTAATTAAATTTATACAAAATGTGTCAGTTTTATCTCTAGGTTTCAAACCTGACTCTTTTTCTATCAAAGAGGAGTATTGATCTCCATTGCCCCGGAGCTACCTGACTGAATTAAACAGAATAAATAGAAGGAGGAGGACTGAAAGGGCTCAGAAACAACTGCAGAGAGGCAAAAATCTAATGGCTCCACAGTCATTTGCTGCAATTAAAAAACAAAACCATTTAGAGAGCCTGTTAACACCTTGAAGTCAGAAAACTCTCAGTTCAAAAAAAAAAAAAAAAAAAAGGCTCCAAACAGCTCCCAGGCAAAACATTTTAATTGCTCTAAATCCTTCCCTCTTTGGTGGGCACTTGGATATCTATGCATTTCCCTGTGACACCCAGGCACATGAGTGGCTCTGTCCCCTGGCAGTCCCTCCACCCAACCTGGCATCGGTGCCTAGTTCTCTGGTTGTTTGCACTGAGCCACTCCCAGCCCCAGACACACACTCAGGCTTCAGCAGCTGGCTCCCTCCCTCACTAGGTGAGTGACCTTACCTCTCTCCACCTCAGTTTCCTCATCTGTAAAAGACAGACAATAATACACACTTTATGGGGTAGTTACAAGGATAAAGTAATATAGGAAAGGACTCTCTGTGCAATGCCTGGAAAGGGTAAAGGCATAATCACTGGTCATCCACACACCTCAGGTTCTCAAGGAGGTGACTTTGCATAAATACTGGCCATGGTACCCTTTCCTGTGTCTTACCAGCAGCTTCTTTGAGATATTATTACCCTATCGTGTTTTCCTAGTTGGGCCTTTCTTCTCATAAGACGCTCAGTTGTGATTCTTGGGCGCTGTGACCTCTCATTTAGTCTCTGTGGCATCGGGAGTGGACGTTCCCATCACCGAAGAGACTGGCAGCGACCGACAGGCCCCAAGATGGTGGCGGTTCTGTGTGGCTATGACGCAGCTGTGGGGAACCTCAGACAGGGTGGCTTCCTGGCGTGTGGTCGTGTAGTCCCACAGAGCTCTGCACTTTATTTTTAGTATTTTTATTGGCACATAGTTGTTCTACAATGTTGTGTCAGTTTCTGCTGTACAGCAAAATGAATCAACTCTATGTTTACATGTATCCCCTCTCTTTGGGTTTCCTTCCCATGTGGGTCACCACAGAGCACTGAGGAGAGTTAGTTCCTTGTGCGCTACAGTAGGTTCCCATTACTTATCCCTTTTATCAGCCGTGCACTTTAGAAAGGTCCCGCACTGGGGCTAATGCTCTGTGGTCCTCACCTTGAAATTCTAAATTTTTGAATAATAGGCCTCGCATTTTCTCTTTTCACTAGGCCCTTCAAGCTCTGTAGCTTGTCTTGACCTCGGCATATCCCCACCTCACCCTCACGTGTTCCCTTTGTACTTATTTCTGTCGAGTAGCACCGTGCTGCCATTTACTCAGAATCATGGAGGAATCGTCATGTCTCTCCTTCACTGCCCCTTCCGTCACTGGGACCCTGCTGCTGCTCTAGGCCAGGTGTTGACTCCCTGTTCATCCCTTTCCTTTCAGTCTAAGCTCCCCTCAGCTCAGGCCCTCATCCCCTCACATCTGGGAACTGCAGGAATTTCCCCTGCTCAAGTCTTTCCTCTTCAGTCCATGCCCATCAAGGCACACTTGGGCCTGGCCAGGGTCTGTCCACTCAGCTGAGGTCAGCCCACTCAAGCGGGGCTACTCGAAGTGTGGTCCTGACACCTGCCACAACAGCACCACCTGGGAGCTTACTAGTAGGAATTCAGATTCATAGCTGCCTACCAAATTAGAATCCCTGATGGGGTCCAGGAATCTGCTTCTTAACAGGACCTCCCAGTGATTCTGAGGCTAAGGTTTGAGAAAAGTGAAAGTGAAAGTTGCTCAGTTGTGTCCAACTCTTTGTGACCCCATAGACTATACAGTCCATGGAATTCTCCAGGCCAGAATACTGGAGTGGGTAGCCTTTCCCTTCTCCAGGGGATCTTCCCAACCTAGGGATCGAACCCAGGTCTCCCACATCACAGGTGGATTCTTTACCAGCTGAGCCACAAGAGAAGCCCAAGAACACTGGAGTGGGTAGCCTATCCCTTCTCCAGCGGATCTTCCTGACCCAGGAACTGAACCGGGGTCTCCTGCATTGCAGGTGGATTTGAGAATCACTGCTTTAAAATGCTTTAAAAGGTTTGAGAAGCACTGCTTTTAAAAAAAAAAGAAAACAGAAAAACAATCTTTTTATTTTATATTGAAGCATAGCCAGTCAGGAGCCTGGTGGGCTACAGTCCATGGGGTTGCAAAAGAGTCAGACATGACTTAGCGACTGAACAATAAGAATAACATATTCGATCAACAGTGTTGTGATAGTTTCAGGTGAACAGCAAGGCGACTCAGCCATACAGATAGATACATGTATTCATTCTCCCCCAAACTCCCCTCCCTTCCAGACTGCCACATATTTAATAACACTGAGTAGAGTTCCCTATGCTATACAGTAGGATTGTTGGTTATCCAGTTTAAATATAGCAGTGTGTACATGTCGATCCCAAACTCCCTAACTATCTCTTCCCCTCATCCTTGCCCCTGGCAACCGTAAGTTCGTTCTGAGAAGCACTGCTTTTTGGTGAGTATTGGTCATCAACCAGCCATGCCTCCCCAGCCTTCCAGACCCAGTGTGGCCCTGCCTGGGACGCGTGCCCCTGCCCTCAGGCCCCTCTGGGAAAGTGGAATGTCCAGGCCACCGAGCCCATCAGTCCCCTTCCTATCAGGAGAACCGATCATGCCCATCTCCACGTGGGCAGTAGCGGGCTGCCCAACATGGCTTAATTAAACAGGAGGAAAGATCAGGTTAATGCCAGATAAGCAGGCAGGATTAAAACAGACAGAAAGAATGGACAAAGGGGGAGTTGTCAGCACCCTGGCCTGTCTAGAATGATTATTAATAATGATAAGCTGGAGAACAAGAATAATAAAGGAATAATGAACTAGTTCTGAAAGTGACAAGAGATGGGATCTGATAGAGGGCCAAGCCCTGGGGGCCTGATGCCCTGGGGGTGGGGAGCAGTGTTTGTGGTGGAGGCTCAGGGCTGGGGAAAGGACTCTCTTCCTTCAAGGAGGCCAAAGACCCAGGAGGCCAATTGGACCCAGGGCCCAGTTAAAGCTCTCCTCCCTCTAGACGACTGTGGGTCTTAAAGCTGTACAGCGCATCAAAATCACCTGGGGTACCACATCGAAAACGCAGATTCCCAGGCCAGACCCCACAGGTGCTGATCCCCCAGGTCTAAGTAAAGGCCAGGCATCAGCATTTTGGACATCTTTCCAGGAGGATCTGTTGTGGTGGTCCGTGAACTTTGCTTTTAGAAACACTGATCTTACATGCCAGGGATGGTATCTACCTGGAGCAGGGGGTACATTTCATGTTTGGATCATTCTGAAAACACATCTGGCTCCTGCGGCCAAAGGAGAGAGAGAAGGGGGTGCGGACGGGTGAACTGCTGCCTTCCATGTGAGCTCTGCAAAGCAGGACCAAGGCAGGCCTACATCCAGGGAGGAAGCTGCACCAGCTTTGGCCTTGCTGTCACACCCTGGTGCCTGGCCTTGGCACTGACAGATACAAGCTCTGCCATCTCCTTTGGCCAGGGGTCACAAACTCACCGTGGCCATGGAAGCAGAGGAAGAGACAGGCCTGGGGGCGCCTCCAGGGGGTGCGGTAAGGGAAGGCAGTTTTTGTCATTACCGGATCTTTGCAAGAAGCAGAGGTCTGTTTGCTTTTTCCTGTGATACTCCCGATTTTTACATGTTGTCAGGTTAAGCCATAAATGTCAAGAAAACCGTTTCAGCCAATATACTGTGAGCGCAGACTTCAGTCTTCAGTCCACATCAAGTGGCCGAAGTATTGGAGCTTCAACTTTAGCAATCCTTTCAATGAATATTCAGGGTTGGTTTTCTTTAGGATTAACTTGTTTGTCCTCCTTGTATTCCAAGGGATTCTCAAGAGTCTTCTCCAACACCATAGTTCGAGGCAGTTTCCATGGTTCTTGAACAGGGTTGGAGGTTTGGCAAGGTGATAGTTTAAAATGCATATACTCAGGTGCCCGCTGCCAGGTCTCTAATCTTGCAGGTCAGGCTTGGGAATCTGTATGTTTGGTAAAGTCTGTGGAGTCCTCAGAGGCAGGCGGGCCATGCCAGCCACCCACCTCTGAGAAGCCCTGGCTTGCAAGTATTGTCGTTTTGCCTCTAGACTCTAGGGTAACACTTTAAACAGCCCACTGAAAGGTGGGCAGACGGAAAACCTGATGTCCTTGTCATCCTGTGCCCAGTGCTCCTGTCCTGCTGAGTGATGGGCAGAGCTTCAAGTCTCTGGCATTGCTGTGGTACGACTACTGCCCTTCATGGAGGAGACCCCGGTGTGGGGTCAGAACCTTGCTGCAGCCCCAGTCAGAAGAAGGAGCCAACAGAACACTGGATGTATTATGAACAGGAATGGACACTTTCCCCACTCATCTAGTGTTTCATGAAGATGAAATGAAAAAGCCCTGGGTTTCAGCCTTACTTTCTCTTACCTGTAAAATGGGCACAACTGCAGTACTGCCTCGTTGAGCTGAGATGATTGAGATACTCTACAGACAGCATTACATCTGTTGCCTGAAACCTGGTAAGGGCTTCATACCTATTACTGTTGTCGTTCTGTCACTAAGTTGTGTCTTCACTCTTTGCAATCCCATGGACCACAGTCTGCCAAGCTCCCCTGTCCCTCACTGTCTCCTAGAGTTTGCTCAGATTCATATCCATTGAGTCGGTGATGCTATCTAACCATCTCATCCTCTGTCACCCCCTTCTCCTCCTGCCCTCAATCTTTCCCAGCATCAGGGTATTTTCCATTGAGTTGGCTCTTCACATCAGGTGGCCGAAGTATTGGAGCTTCAACTTTAGCGCTCCTTCCAATGAATATTCAGGGTTGATTTCCTTTAGGATTAACTTGTTTGTCCTCCTTGCAGTCCAAGGGACTCTCAAGAGTCTCCTCCAACACCACAATTTGAAAGGGTCAATTCTTCGGCGCTCTTCTTCTCTTTTTTTAATGGACCAACTCTCACATCCATACATGACTACTGAAAAAACCATCACTTTGACTATACAGACCTTTGTCGGCGAAGTGATGTCTCTGTTTTTTAATATGCTGTCTAGGTTTGTCATAGCTTTCCTTCCAAGGAGCAAGAGTCTTATAATTTCATGGCTGTGGTCACCATCTGCAGTGATTTTGGAGCCCAGGAAAAGAAGATCTGTCTGCTTCCTCTTTCTCTCGACCTATTTGCCTTGAAGTGATGGGGTCAGATGCCATGATCTTAGTTTTCTGAATGTTGAGCTTTAAGCAAACTTTTTCACTCTCCTCTTTCACTTTCATCAAGAGGCTCTTTAGTTCTTCTTCACTTTCTGCCACAAGGGTGGTGTCATCTGCATAGCTGAGGTTATTGATATTTCTCCCGGCAATCTTGATTCCAGCTTGTGCTTCCTCCAGCCCAGCATTCCTCATGATGTACTCTGCATATAAGTTAAATAAGCAGGGTGACAATATACAGCCTTGACGTACTCCTTTTCCTATTTGGAACCAGTCTGTTGTTCCATGTCCAGTTCTAACTGTTGCTTCCTGACCTGCATACAGGTTTTTCAAGAGGCAGGTCAGGTGGCCTGGTATTCCCATCTCTTTCAGAATTTTCCACAGTCTATTGTGATCCACACAGTCAAAGGCTTTGGCATAGTCAATAAAGCAGAAATAGATGTTTTTCTGGAACTCTCTTGCTTTTTCGATGATCCAGCGGATGTTGGCAATTTGAGCTCTGGTTCCTCTGCCTTTTCCAAAACCAGCTTGAACATCTGGAAGTTCAACTACACCCTAGGAGGTGGCTTTCTTGTTCAGTCTTGGCTCCACTGTCTTTGTCCTTAAAGTTGTATGAGCACCCTGGAGAGCACGTGTCTCAGGTACAGAGTAGGACTGCCCGCTGGGCTTCCGTCAGAACAAGCCTGGCCCTTCCCAAAGCCTCCAGCAGCCTCCCCTCTGCTGAGGGAGAGCACATCATCTCAACAGCTATGTGCAAGGGTGGCTTGTCTACTGGGCCCCTGCCCCGGAGAGGTCTGGGGCACAGTCGTCTAAGTGGCATCTCTTCTCCCACCTTCAGCAATGACCACCCCCACCTCAGACTCCAGAGAAGGGCACACCCCGTCTCCTGGCAGGCCTGGTATCCACGACACCCCCTGTTCTCTGCCCATAAAGCCACCAATAGAGTCTTCAGGCCTGACCTCAGCAAAAAAAAGGGAGCTGTTTTCTCCTCTGGCAGAGAGGACACCAGATTCTTTCATCAAATGCCTGCTGGGGGTGTCAGTTCCTCCTGGGTTGGACTAGGTTCTACGCTGGCACTTCGATGAGTGACAGGGACTGAGCTCTGGCCAACCTCTCCCCGTCCCTCTCCAGGAATCCCAAACCCACCCGCACCCCAGCCAGGCCACAGGGTTCTGGGAGGCGTCTGGATTTTGGAGAAGCCGTTGCGGATTCTCCTAACCAGCTGCCTCCTCTCAGCCCTGCCCTGGGGTCTCGGCTGGACCACTAAGTCTGGCCGGACCACCCCAGGCCCACTGCTTGGGCCCTGCGGGAAGCAGACACCCAGACTGAAAGATAAAGAGGAAAGGAAGCAGGACGTAACAGGAAGAGGCTTCAGGCAGGGATGAAGGGCTGACAGCCGTGGAGAGAGCGGAGAGGAAGGAGGACTGGACAGCAAGGATCTCAGACTGCTGTGCAGCTCTGACAAAGCTGCCGCCAGCCCCAGGAGGAGGCCTGGTGGGAAGACTGCTCTCGAGGAGTCCTGTGCTGGCCTGGATTGGCGAGCCCCGAACCACATCAGGTTCAGCAACGGTCTGGGAAGCTCATAGCCTGGACCTGGAAGCAGATCCCGAAGGCACGTCACTTCTTGGCGAAATTTCCCATAAGGTTCAACCGACACTATCTGTCCTCCTGAACTCGGCATGGAGACCCTGGTGGCTGGCAGCCGGGGTGGGCTCTCCTGCCCTGAAGGCCTGGAAGCCAGACACATCCCCAGCAGCCTCATCTCCGTCACACCTCTGTAGCATGACTAAGGCACTGGTAGCAGCCACAGAGAGAAGGCAAACCTGCTAACGTTCTTCTGCTGAGCTGGACCTTTATCAGGAGCAGATGCCATCAGCTCCAGGGCAGAATTTAAACAGTTCAACGGAGGGCAAATGACTGAGGGTCCAGTTATTGGCCCTGGACATATCCCAGGACTCTGCTCAAACTCTCGTCAGACCCATGCTGGACACCGGATTAGACTTCCTGATCAGAGGAGGATAACCCCAGAGTAGGCAACGCTGGACCTTCTCCAGAGCTCATGTGGTTTTAGCGTGTCCGTCAGGCAGGGGGCCTGCTTACTGCCAAAATGACACTGGTCTGCAAGTCAGGACTCAAGTTCCAATACCCATGACCTTGGATGAATGCCCTTGGGGAACAGGATTTATTGTTGTTCAGTCACTCAGTGGTGTCTGACTCTTTGCTGACCCCATGGACTGCAGCACGCCAGGCTTCCCTGTCCTTCACCATCTCATCTTCTGTGGTCCCCTTCTTCTGCCTTCAATCTTTCCCAGCATCAGTGTCTTTTCCAATGAGCTGGCTCTTTGGATCAGGGGGTCAAAGTATTGGAGCTTTAGCCTCAGCATCAGTCCCTCCAATGAATACTCAGGATTGATTTCCTTTAGGATTGACTGGTTTGATTTCCTTGCAGTCCAAGGAACTCTCAAGAGTCTTCTCCAACACCACGGTTCCAAAACATCAATTCTTCGGCACTCAGCCTTCTTTCGGAGAAGGCAATGGCAGCCCACTCCAGTACTCTTGCCTAGAAAATCCCATGGACGGAGGAGCCTGGTAGGCTACAGTCAATGGGGTCGCAAAGAGTTGGACACGACTGAGCGACTTCACTTTCACTTTTCCCTTTCATGCGCTGGAGAAGGAAATGGCAACCCACTCCAGTATTCTTGCCTGGAGAATCCCAGGGACGACGGAGCCTGGTGGGCTGCCGTCTATGGGGTCGCACAGAGTCGGACACGACTGAAGCGACTTAGCAGCAGCAGCAGCAGCCTTCTTTATGGTCCAACTCTCATACTCACTGGCAAAATGAGGAGATGGGGCAGGGTCTTGCAGTCAGTGCCTGGAGTGTCTGGTCAGAAATGTAAGTGAGGGTGGGGTGGGGTGTGCTGACCTGCCCCTATTCAACAGAGCTCTGGCCTCTCCGTTCATGGCAGTCTCTGCCCCAGGGACTGTGGCCTGGTGGACAGATCTCCCGATTTCATAACAGAAGCTGGAAATCTGGGTTTAATATGAAACCTTTCCATTTTAAATGTTGATAATTAACCAAACAGTGAAAAAACTCTTGCGTTAGCCAAATCAAACACATCCTGTGGGTCAAAATCAGCCTGTGGGCCTCCCGCTCATGACCTTGGGGTAGACGCCCACGTGTAATCAGTGCTGAATATGCAGTCATCAGGGCGAGGGGGCACTGTCTGTCTAACTAGCGTGATCAGAGCTCAGCTCCGTTGAGTGCTGGCTTCATGCTGGACACTGTTAAAACAACACAATAATGCTTTGAGACAGGAATTTTTTCTACAGATGAGAAAATTGAGGCACAGGGAGGCAGGGAATCTGCCTGAGGCCTTGAGACTGTGACGGGAAAGCAGAGGGATTTGAACCTGGGATCGTCTCCATTCTCAGCCTCTGTGCCGTCCTGCCTTGCTCCCTCCGTGCTGACCTCTGACTCCCAAGGGACAGTTAAGCACCAAGCAGGCGGAAGAGTACTCAGGGGGTGGGGGGGTGCGGATTCTGGGACTGGTACTTAGGAGGGCGCCCCATCCCTGTGCCCGCTTTCCATCCAGGGCTGTGGGTCCCCTGCCCCCCGCCCCTCCCAGCGCCCCCCGTGGTCTGTCTGCCAGCAGGACCTGTGGCTGGTGGGTGGCGTCTACTGCAGCCAGCGAGAGCTCTGGAAGAGACAGCCTTCCGCAGGGCTCTCCAGCCCCAGGTGTTCTCTGGCGGGGGAGCACTTCCCCCACACAGTGCTGTTTGCTGAAGCTGCGGCAGATGCTGCCGGGCTGAGTTGGCCAGCCCTCGTTCTGTGGGAGCCAGGAGCCTCTGCGGCCCCGGGGAATTCAGGGCTAATGCTCGGCTCTGGCACGGTCCCCTCTCTTGCTGACCCTTCCAGTCCAGGTCACCACGACAGATGCTGGGAACATATGCCGGGAATTAATTCACTCCGGCTCAGCCACAAGAGGGGCGGCCTCTTCCTCTCTCTGATGTCTGCTTCACCCAAGGAAAAAGAAATCAGGCTTTCCCTTCCTCCCTTGCTCCTAACCTCCCACCACTGGGCTTTCTCACCAGTATTCTGAGCCTGCTACCCAAGGTATCTGAGTTCTGGAGACTGCCCCCCTTCACCCCACTCCCCCGCCCCCGCTCCTGTCTTAAATAGGACCAAAGGCCAAGGAGCCCAGTTGATCTCTCCAGCTTTTTGCTTCCTGATAGATTCTGTCCCAACTGGAAATGATGAGGGTTTTTTTTGCTTGTTTTTTCCTTTTCTTAAGGGAAGTTTGTCTCTCTTAGGAGCCCAGAATCCCCCCATCCTCCCAGGCTTTCTTTCCACCTAACTCAGCTCACTCTTGCTGTGATGCTTTTCTGGATGGCGACAAGCAGCTGAACTTTGGAAGCCTGCGGCTCTTGTTATCTCTCTTTCGTCTAAGGAGGGATTGCCAAACTTTTTCTGTAAAGGGCTAGAGAGTAAATAATTCAGGCTTTGTAGGCCACGCGGTCTCTGTCACAACTAAATTCTGCTACTGTAGCCCCAAGGTAGCCATAGGCAGTATGTAAATGAAGGCGCATGGCTGTATTCCAATAAACTTTACACGAGCAGGTGGCAGACTGGATTTGGGCCACGGGCTGCAGTACGCTGACCCCTGCTCTAAACACACCACCCCCCCTCTGCATTTCTTGGTGTACAAACCAAGCTCCCTCTCTCTTCCTTCATCTGCACTTCACAGTGGATTATTTGGGCTCCTGCACTCATCCGGAAAGCCTCTGTGTTTTTCAAAAACCAATGCTTTGAGAACCCAGAAGAATCTTGTGTCTTTCTTTACTAGTTTATGAGCTATTGAGGTCAGAACCATGTCTTATTTGATTTTGAACTCCTGGAATATGCAAAAGCCTGGAAAGAAACTCAAACAACATCTGTTCTTATCCTGGAGAAGCTTACAGGCTGGTGGGGAGAGTGGACAGATGAGCTCTGTGTTCTCAGCAGAGATAAGCTCACTGACAGGAAGAAGGTGGGGAGGAAGGAACCAGGAGATTGTGCCTCCTATAAACTTGGCAGTGACTTTTGAAAAAAACGTACAGGAAGGAGACAAGAAAAAATTCTTAATTTTTACTGAATTAATCCTGATATGATAAAGCACTGAAAAACCAAACAAATAAAACTGATGCCCTGGAAAAGTTTGGCAGTTAAAAGTTAAACATAAATATACCATAGAATACCAGAGTGGGTAGCCATTTCCTTCTCCAGGGGATCTTCCCGACCCAAGGACCAAACCCGTGTCTCTTGAATTGCAGGCAGTTTCTTTACCATCTGAGCTACCAGGGAAGCCCTAAATATACCATATGACCCAGCAATTTCACTGCTAGGCATCTACCTTGGAGAAATGAAAACATTTGTCCACACAAAGACATGGACATGAATGTCCACAGGGGCTTTATTCTTAAGCCCAAACTAGAAATGACTCAAACGTCCAAGAGCTGTGGGATGTCAAGCATAACATGGTATGTGTCCATATTAAGAGAAGAACATTCAGTAATCCAAAGGATGAATCATGGCACGTGGTATGACATGGATGGACCTTGAAAATATGGTAAGTAGAAATAGCCAGACTCAAAAGACCACATGTAATATGAGTTCCATTGATATAAAATTTCCAGAAAAGACCATTTGAGAGTGAGCAAGCAGATGAGTGGTTGCCTGGGGCTGGGCGTGGAAGAGGAGGTTAACTGTAAGCGGACACAAGGGAGCCTTAGAGGATGATGAAAATGTTCTGGAGACAGAATTATGGTGATGGTTGCATAATTCCATCAATTCACTAAAATCACTGAATGGAATACTTTCAGGGGGTAAATTTTAAGGCCTGCAAATTATACCTCAATAAAGTTGTTATACAAACAAAACAACCCCATTGCCAAACCATTATCCAGCCATGGCTGAGAGATGATGCAGGTGGGGGAAGGGAGGGTGGGAGCCCCTCGCGAGATGCAGGTGCTTGTGGTGGCAATAAAATATCCAATGTGACTTTCCCTAGGTTCACTTTCCTACCCCGCTCATTTCCAAAATCTAACAGCCGTCAGCTTCCACTGGGCATCACAATCCTAAGATTATCCCCATTTTAGAGATGAGAAAACAGGGTCAGAAGGGGAAAGGAGCTTGCTCAAGGATCCACAGTGACTAAGTGGCAGAACTGGGCCTGGACCCTAGAACTGCCTGACTTCAGAATCTGTGTTCTTGGACACCGCTCCCTCCTCTCCCCCTTCCATCCATCCCCTTCCCCACTGACTCTTTGCCTCCCCCCTCCCCCCGCCCACCCTGGGTGGGGGGAAGCATAGCACTGCTTGGAGAAGCAGGCAAGGATGCTAAAGCTTCCTTATCTCAAAAATCCTTTCATTCAAGCCTCCTGCACCCATGCTCCCAGGAGCCACCCTCATCAAAGGCCCTGACTTCCATGAGCAGCAGTGCTCCGTGGTCCAGCAGCCCTGGACTGGCACTAGCAGTGGTTTCCATTTGGAACCTGTAGCTCTAGAAGCCTCTCTGGGCGGTGTCCTGGGGTTTAGCAAAGAGGAGCCAATAATCAGGGGTAGAGATGAGCTTGGGTTTGGCCACAGGCTGGCCCAGATAAATTTCTTGCTTGAGCTTCTCATCAGAGCTATGAGTTTCCAGGGAGGGTTCCAAGCAGGAGTCACACAGGGCTGCCATCTGCCCTGCACACAGCAGGCCCTGGGCTGGGGGAGCCGACCACAGCCTCTGGACCTCTATTCCATGTCCGAAGAGCTCATGGCTCCTCTCTCCCTTGAGGTGGCATTAACCCTTCTCTCCAGGCTGAGGCACAAAGGGGTCCTGCAGGCGTTTGAGGAAACTTTTTCCGAAGGCTGCCTGGCGAGCCCACGGAGGCCTGAGGGTGCTCACCTTGTCACTGGAGGGAGTGGACCCCACATGTGCAGAGGCCTTTTCTGTGATGAGCCTGGCCCCCCAGCAAGACACAGCATCTCTCCGCTGGCCCCCTCTTTTCCAGGCACATCGCCTCCTGCTGCTACTCAAAGCAGCCAGGCCTCTGCCCCACTCTTGGCTTTCGCAAATACTGCTCTCTCTCCTGAGAACATTCTTCCCCAGGGACCAGTCCCGCTACTTCCTTCACCTTCTTCAAATCTGCCCGCATGTCATCTTCTCAGTGAGGCCTCCCCTAACTGCCCCACCTAACACTGCATCCCCTGAGCCCAGCACCCCCTTCCCTGGCCTGCTGAGTTCCTCTCCCCAGCACTGACGACCAGCTGACATCCTCTTTTACCTACTGGTCCATCTCCCTCACCAGAACAGAAGTGCTTTGAGGGAAGAGAATTTTACTTGTCCAGTTCCCTGTCTGTAGAGTCTGAAACAGCACTTGGCATGTATTACTACATAGTCACCAGAATCTCACGAATGAAATTCCCCACCAGGGCCCAGCCTATGAACTGCTGCTCTGCGGCTACCACCCCATGCCAAATTTACCCGGGCACCAGCTGGGGCTTCTCTGACATGAACCAATCTGAGAGAAACTGGAAAGGAACCCATCAATCCATCACACGCAGGAAGCCCACTCCATGCCTCCTCCCCCCGCCCCCCTCGCCATGTCTGCAGAAAACCACGCTGGGGTACCTGTTGAAGCTTGTCTGGCCTATCTGCCCCTTGCGCCATCTTCTTGGGAGGCCCTTGAAGTCTTGGGCGGGCTGGCTGGCACATAAAGAAGGTGTCTGAGAAGTAAAGGGAGGGAGTCAAAACTCAGCCTCTGCGCGAGCTGCTGGCCGAAGACCTCCAAGGTTACCAGGGTCCCAAGGCACTTGAACTTGCCAGGGATTAAGGTTTCCTCCTTTGGGTTTCAGAATCTTGCAGGCTCAAGAAAAACCAGCCTGGACGGAAACTTCTCAGTGACCGTGGGCATTATTCCAAAGAGGGGCTGTCTGGGCTAAAAATGTGACTCTGGAAAAGGAGGATATGGGACCCCAAAGCCCCTAAATCCCTGAGTTTATAATTAACAGACAGGCGTTCTCTTTGCCTGATCGAGCCAGGTGGCTCACCTGGGGAAGGGCACCGTAGTCAGACAAAATCACCCCCCAGTGGGTTTTTGAAGTGTTGAGCCTCTTTGTTTTCCTGAATTTTAATGAAGGGCTTTCCAGGCAGGATGAGAGCAGCACTCAGTGCTCCCCACAGCCAGGAGTGGGTCTTGGCTAGCGGCCACCAGCCTGCACGGGCCTGATCCAAAGTGGCACCTAGGAGAAGCAGGCAGCAGACGTCCTGTCCTCAGATGGGATGTCTTGGAGAGAAAGAGAAAAACAAAAACAAAAGATGCCTTTGTTTCGAACAAGGGCTGGGCTCCGCTCCAGATCTTAGTACACTTTGGAAATAGGCGGTGATGATGCTTGGAGTGGGGGAGAGCAGTGCAGATAAATAGCTCTGCTTTGGAAAGGTTGGGGGTAGTCAGGGTAGAGGCCTGAGCTTCCCTGCGAGTTCCTGTGGACATCTCAGGGCTGCCGAGCTGCCCTCTGCTAATGAGAACCAGAAACGAGGCCCTGGGAACCTGGGGGTGCAGAAGGGAAACGTGCTTTGGGAGCTCCAGGTATGGGTTGCAGGAAGCAGCAGGGAAGGGGCACGTTGTTAGAAGAGCCACTAAACCCTGACATGGGCAACGGGGTCACCTTATCATGCCTTCTACTGAGCTGTGCTGTCTCCTAAGTGGCCCTGAAAGCACAAAGGACAGTGCAGCGTCACCGATGTCACTGACCATCCAAAGGGAGAAAGGCATCCAGCCAGGCCCTCCCCAGGACCCCAGCAGGCAGCTGCCTGCCCCCACCGGTGTCCCTGCATCCAGGCGTTCACAAGGAGATGCTCCCTGGAGCTGCTGTGGCCTCTGTGAACGGAATGGTTTCCAGGAGTGCAAAGCCTTCTCCTCCCCCCACCTAACTTTCCCTCCTGCTCTTCAACGATGGGGCAAGTTCCCATCGGTGGCTCGAAAGATGCCTTCCTTCACTCCTGATGGATTTTTCCAACAAGGTGCTGCAAACGATTGGAAGAGAGGGCTACAGAGCAAGCAATTTCTTGCCACAGAACGATGCAATTTCTTACCAGAGAAAATATTTTTATTACAAGATAGTCCATATATAAAAATCCTGAGCCACTTGTGAGCTTCTTTAGGTTTATGGCCTTTTCCTCGAGTCCAGAGTGGAGGTGTGCGTGTGTGGGGAGAGCAACCCCCTGGCTCAGGTGCGTGCGGGCTGCCCCACGGGGCCCTCCTTGTCCGTCTGAAGTGCGTCCCACTCGCTGAGGAGCTCAGAGGACACCTCCGTGTACAGGCGGTCCCAGTCCCAGCTGACGTCCTCCTGCCGAGAGAGGCCTCCTGGGGTGAGACGGGAGAGGCCCTCCCCTCAGGCACGGCCAGCCTCCCGCCCAGGTCAGCCTCGGGGCCCGCTGCTCATGACCGAGGGGCAGGACCTGCCGCTGCCACCTACCTCTCGAACCTCGTGCTCTGGGGCCAGGACCTTGGTGAGGAGCTTCAGGTCAATCTCTCCATCCTGTGAACATGGTCGGGGGGGAAGGGGTTATGTGTACCACAAGGGGCCTTTGGACAATGACCTCTGGGGACCAGGTTGAGTGGGGTAGAATGTTCCAAACCCAGGCCTGCAGGAACATCTTGTGAAACAGCAAACTTGTGAGTGGACCACATGGCTGCTGAGAGTTGGGGGGGACACCACGATGTCCCACGGGCTGAGCAGTCCTTGGGGGAAAGTGAACACTGGGGAGGGGCAGGCATGACGCAGCACATCTACTGATGCCAACGGGGCAGGCAGGGGCATGGGGGAGACTGGCTCTGAGAACACTGGGATAGGCTGGGTCCAGGGATGCTCTAATACTTGAGGAGGATGTCTCCGGCAAAGGGACTGTCGCCTGGCAGCCTCAGAGACTCGCAGAGGAGGGGCTGCAAGGCCTGGGAGAAACTGAGAAATCCCCGCAGATGTCGATGGGAGCCTGCCCCTCTGTATAGCAGCTGTCCACTCACCAAGGTCTGAAAGGCTGAGTACTTCATGAGGTCATTGTCCAGGTCTCGGTAGGTCATTACTCGGTTCACCTGGATGCTGTGGGAAAGACAGAATGTGGGCAGGAATCGATGCCAGCAGTGCTGCCAGGCCGCCATCCCCAGAGCCTCTTGGGAAGCTGGGAAGGACCAAGATGGGGGAAAAAACATGCAATAAAATGGGAACCCTGGGATGGGGCCCATCATTAGAGACATGTGGATCTCCCCAAGGGGGCAGCATGACTGCTGAGGGCGCCTGGCATGTTCCCCAGCCTCCCTCCTACTTCAGGTGAATATAACATACCTGGGAGGGGCTGCCACCTGCAAGACGAAGTCTTCCTCCTGTACCTCCTCCAGGTCCGGAATAACAGGGATATCTGCAACCAGAGGGTAGGCAAAACTGGTCAGCAGCATGAGCGGGGATCTAGCCTGCTTCCCCACTGATGACTTACCACCTTTAACACCCTGGCCATGGTGAGGGCTACAGGTTTTGGGTAGAACGGACACTCAGATGGTCTCTGGCCTCCAGGCCTCCCCCACCCCCATTCAGGGTGGTGGAACTGAACTTGAGGTGTGCATGAGAATCGAAGGCAGAACTTCAACAGTTTCCGAATCTCAGGCTTTACCCCAGAACCTGCGGGAATTAAAGTCTCGTGGGTGGGGCTTGGGAGGCTGAATTTTTCCGTAAGATTTCTTGGGTGGTCCTGACATTTGGTCCATGTTAGGAGCCACGGGAGTAGCTCTCCAAGGAGAAATGTAAAGAAATGAGAAGAGAGTCCTGACAGCCCTGGGGGGAAGCGCTTAGAGGAGAGGAAGGAAAGAGCAGCCGAGTGAGCCTGGCACGGTCAGAGACGGAGGAGCGGGGAACACGCCGTGTTACCACGTGGATGTCTCCACGAGCGCAGCTCCTCACGGCCGAGGCCCACACACGCATCAGCTCGTCCTAATCTTTGCAACTGTCACAGCCCAGAGCCTGGATTTGCAAGGTCACTTTACACCTAATGATGTGACCTGGCTTCCCGGCAGTGTCCAGGATCAGAGTCTCCAGTGAAAGTGAAGGTCACTCAGTCGTGTCCGACTCTTTGCGACCCCATGGACTATACAGTCCATGGAATTCTCCAGGCCAGAATACTGGAGTGGGTAGCCGCTCCCTTCTCCAGGGGATCTTCCCGACCCAGGAATCAAACCAGGGTCTCCTGCATTGCAGGCGGATTCTTTACCAACTGAGCTATGAGGGAAGCCCGAGTCTCCACTGGCCAGGTCTAATATCCTAAACAATGCTGATTCTAAAGATGACACTTCCCTTGCTGTCTCCTGGAGATTCTTCTTTTCTGAATCCTCTGTATGAGACGGACATACAGACACAGGAGAAGACACGAGGCCTTTCCTTTAGTCAATCTAACAAGCTCATGCAAAGGGAGAAACAGAGAGACAGAGCATCACTTAATAGTGGCGACTTGCTTACAGCAGAAAAACCATCCATCTTCTCGAACACCCTAAAGAAGGACTGCCTTCTCTCAGTGAGTATCACTGACTGGCAGAGGGGGTTTCTTTGTTTTAACCAGTCTGCACAGAGATAAAAAGAGATGGGGCAGAGAAAAAAAAAAAGGTGAAGCAGGGAGAGACAGTCTTGGAAGTCCCAAACCAACTACGAAGATTAAAAGGAGGAAAAATTCCAGAGAGGCAAGAATAGTGAAGACACCCTTCCTTTTTGCTTCTATGGATTAAATTAACATTTTTTTTTTTTTAAAGAGACACAGAATCATTCCAAGAGCAGCTGGAAAGGACCCTTCCCACTTTCAGGCTATTCATTATTTAGACTTTGCAATGGTTCTAGTCAAGCCTAGCCGGAGTATATATAAATGTCAGTTCCCAGCCTGGTGTCTTTATTACTCCTTCCGATGGCAGAGTTACAGATGTTGTACCTGGACAGAGAGAGAGAGAGAGCATGCGAGGGAGAGATGGAGACATGGAAAATAAGACAGAGAGAAAGAGACAGGCAGAGAAAGACAGTGAGTGAAAGGATGAAATAAAAAGAAATGGCTGATAAAAGGGAAATAAAGAAGATGCACACACCAGCCCTGAAATAATGAATCACACTCAGCAAGTCCTCTATCCAGAAAGAAGCTGTTCAGAGCTTAGATGGTATCTCTCTATCCTGCTAGAGAATTAGATATGGAATTCTCTAATTTTCTATTTCTTATGCTAATAGAAATTCAGCTTGCTCCGAGCGGATCCAGTCCACTGCTGGCTGACAGCACCATCCCTGAGTCTAGGGCGAGGGTCCTCCCAGGCTGGTGAGACCGCGTGGGCCCTGCAGTCAGGCCGGGAGGAAGCTGGCCACGCCATGTGCCATCAGCACGGTGACAGGCCTGGTGTGAGCCAGCAGGCTACTCTTGGCTCTGCTCGGCGTGGGGCCCAGCCTGAGATGAATATTCAGAAGCTGGTAAGAAAATGCCCCCCTTGTTGAGCTTCAGGCTCAGGACTGGGCCTTCCCCAGTCCTCTCTTGCTCTGCAATGTCAGCCTCTGGGTCCTGTCAACCCTGCCCAGCTTCTCCCAGTGCTAAGGAGCTGCACTTCAGCCCGCGGTCCGCTCCGGGTCCCCAAGGGCTTCCCCCGTTCGTCCCCGCCTCCTTCCTCCAAATGCGCAGGAAGGCCAGTGGGGCTGGCCCCATCTGCGCCAGAGTGGAGGTCAGCCCAGGCCTTGGCAAAGGGGCCGCTCGGGGGGATGCGGGTGGTGCTGGCCACACAGTGGGGTCTCTCTCTAATTGGAAGCCTGGTGCCCGACAGAACCCAGCGAAGCACCGGAGTGGGATGGAGCCAGCGATGACAGCCAGGCCGAGCCAAGCTGGAGCATTCCGGTGCAGTGACAGCTTGAGCTCGTCGCTGCAGAGCCTGGCCATCCAACTCCCAGCCCCGGAGGAACAGGTGGCCGTGGAGCAGGTCTTGGGCAAATTTCAAAGAACTTCCTCATCCTACAGTTTCTGATTTACAGTCACAGACAGGGGCTTGCTTATGAGGACGTGACATGTTCCCAACAGTTTCTGTCCTCTTTGCCTCTTTCTCTCCCCCCAGTCCCACTCCCCTCTCTCTCACACACACATACTCGATGAACCAACCTAGAAAAAGAAAACGGGCTTGAGAAATCAATCTGTTTCTTTACAAAATGAACTGCATGGGACGATGCAGCCGCGCCTGCAGTCAGCGACGTGACCTGTAGGCCTGGCCCGGAGACCCGGTCTGATTCAGGGTGTCAAGTTTAATATCCCGAAGCGTATGATTTTAATAGCGACGATAAGAGGAAGAAAGGAATCTGCTCTAGCACCACTGAAAGTTCAGTCATTCTATTGACTTTAGTCTCATTTTCTTCCATGCTGCTAACAATAAGAGCGTTAATGGAAACAGTGGGTTTGTTAAGCATGTGGGTAGGACTCCTGTCCGGTGGTTAAGAGTGCAGGCATTGGAGGCATTCACATCCTGGCTGCCCAACAGACTAGCTGTGTGACTTTATCCTCTCTACGCCTCAGTTTCTACAGCTGTAAAATGGGGATCATAACTACACCCATTTCATATGTTGCTGTAAGGAATACACGGGACACTTTTTATGAAACACTAAGCGCTATGCTGGGCACCTAGTAAATATTCTGCACTATTCTCACTTGCCTGACAGATAAAACATTGAGCATGGAGAGAAGCTATACAGCTTTATCCTCATTTTCACATTTAATCCTGGCCATTTGTCTCAGTTTCCAGAAGACACTGAGGCTCGGCAAGACGGAGCAGTTTGCGTGGAGTGAGGCGTTAGGAACGGACAGAGCAGGCTTCCCACACAAGTTCAGCTACAACCACCCTCAACTCCCAGCCTGTGCAGCCCTCACGCTTTCTTTGCAAAGGTGCGGTGTCTACCAGTCGCTTTGGCTAGTGGAGGGGCGAGACAACCGCCTAGAGTTGGCACAGATTGTCTTGCCTGGAGACTCAGGGTCCTCTGTTTTCGGTTATTCCTCTGCCTCCCAGGAACCATAACTAAGCTAAGTCTCTCCCTCACCATATGCCCCACTGGCTACTTCCCTACAACAAGGCCGTTGGAGCAGAGAGGAAAATGGACCAACACATGAGAGCCCAGAGACTTCCTCCCCTGCTGGCCCTGTGGCGTTAAACCAGCCATGAGGAGAAGGAGGTGGCTGAGATGCCTCAGACACCCCCAGGAAGGGGCTGGCGAGGCAAGAGGGCTGACATGCCAGCGCCCCGGGAGCAGAGCCCTCATCCTTGATCTTGGTCCCCAAAGAGGGCGCCCCCTCCTCCCACAGGTTACCTGCCACTCTCTTCCACTTGGGCTCCTTAATAACACGGGCCTTCTCTGCTGGACATTTGCTCTAGGCCTCTCACGTCAGCCGTCTCACTTGCTGTTCACCTGCTTCTGGGCCCCACGTGGCGCCCAATTAGCCACATGGTGGGCAAACTGCATTTGTGCGACTCCATGGACTGTACGGTCCATGGGCTTCTCCAGGCCAGAATACTGGAGTGGGAGCTGTTCCCTTTTCCAGGGGATCTTCCTGACCCAGGGATTGAACCCAGGTCTCCCGTATTGCAGGCCGACTCTTTACCATCTGAGCCATCAGGTAAAAGTAACATCATATGTGGTAACAAATTCAAATGCTACAGATAAGTTTGAGACGGAAAACATCCTTTCCTTATATGAACCCCAGTTGTCTCCCTAGAGGTGATCGCTATTAATCATTTCTCCTATGTGGTTACTGAAAAGAATTTTTGCATATATAGCACATTTGTCCTTTTAAAAATGTTTGCAAATGGCACGCTACATATTCATGGTTCTGTGACTGATTTTTATCTTTCCTTTTCAGTATACAGATTCATCTTATCCTTTTAAATGGCCATCTAGTATTCTATGGGTTTCCCTGGTGGCTCAGATGGTAATGAATCTGCCTGCAATGCGGGAGACCCGGGTTCAATCCCTTGGTCGGGAAGATCCCCTGGAGAAGGGAATGGCTACCCACTCCAGTATGGTTTCCTGGAGAATTCCATGGACAGAGCCTGGTGGGCTAGTATTCTACTGAACAGATGCTGCATAATGTACTTAATTCAGTCCAGAGAGAATCTAACTTGGGATTTTGTGGGGTGGTGTGAGGGATGAGAGGAGGTCTCAGAACTTGGACAGAGAAGCTGGAGGATAAACAGCACTAAGTCGGGCAGGGGACAGTGTGCCCAAAGGTGCCAGGAGACGAGGAGCAGCTCGCTGAGGGAGGCTGGTGTGGCTGACGTGGAGGGTGCGGGAGAGAGCCGCACAGAGCGAGGCAGGAAAGAGGGCGTCGGGTGCCCGGTGGGGCAGAACCCGCATCGACCAGCCAGGAGACACGTGCCTGATGGGTGCCTGCTACAGGCAAGATCCCTCCGGAGGCACGTTAGGGGCAAACCAAGATGGACTAAATAAACGTGGACAAGCTGCAGTGGGAGGGCCTGTACACTTACAAAATGATGACAAATGAGCAGAATAAGGAAAATGCACATCCCTTCCTTTGTAGACCATCTGGGAAGCCAAAAGCAGAATTCAGAGCTTCCTACTCGTCTTTCCATAATACTTTATTCAAGGCCACAGGATGGACCCAATTACCTCGCTGTAGGTAAAGTAAGTGAAATTTGCCCTTGGCCTGCCTCCTAGATGATGAACTATTTGAGGGTGAAGACCATGTCTCAGTCACTTCTGCATTCCCAAAGATGGGCAGACTAAAGGATAATTGGACAGAACTGACATCAGTTAATGTCTCTCAAATCTGAAAGACATACCCATAGCAGGATGCCATGTTCATCTTCTCTAGACCATTCCGGTTGTAGTATAAGTGCTATTGAGTCTCAGAGCTGCTTAAGCAGGATTCATTTCACAAGAACAACCAAGAGCCATCCTTACACACTTCCTGGGTTTGATGGCATCATAGCAAAGGCTTTGCCTTACTTGAGAGCTTCAAGGCCTGCTGGGAAGGGCCTATGCATATACAAGAAACGACAGAGCAGTGGGGACAAAGTTACAGAGGAAGGGTCGTTCAAATATGGTCCCTATGGAGCCCTCGGCTTCCATCCTGAGGCTGGGTCACACTGCCCTTCACCAATCTCCCTGAGCTTCCTCTTGATCTCTGGCGTGCCCCAGTCTTACTACTCTGCTTTCTGGGAGTCCCAATAAAGGCTTGTTAACGTACAGCAACAACAGTAGGAACTAATTCCAAAGGGAGAGGTTGCGAAATGGAAAACTCATCATGATACGAGTATACCAGCCTGCCAACAGGCCTACCAACCAACCAACCACCAGATGAAACCACGGAAATAAATGAGGGGTGCTGAAATAAATAATAGAAATAAATAATAGAAACACGTGGGAACACCAGCAGGATCAATTACCACTGATTTCAAAGATGTGAGAAGCTGCCATTTGCCCTGAAATCCATTCATTATGGATAATACCATCACACCGGCACAATAAAATGCTAAGTACCCAGGAAGTCCCAGTGGGATCCTTTTCAGCCCCTGTGGCTTGACAGCAAGAAGCCTGCCTGCCTCTTGCACAAACTTTGGCCCCAGATTGCTGCGATGAGCCTGCCTTCACATCTGGCTGTTGTCTGCTTGTTTTGCTACAAGAACAGAAGGTGATTTCTTGGATTGGACTCCACTTGAGATGAGGGCACCCTGAGCATCACTCAGGCTCTTTCCCTGGAGCATAAATCTTCCTGCAGAGGAAGGAGAGAACAAAGGAGACACCCTGACCCAGCCCCTGGTCCCATCCAGGCAAACATGGTGCATGCAGGGAGCTGCTCCTCTCTGCATTTCTTTAGCTTCTACTCTCTGCTGATGTCCTTGGTTGGGGATTTCTGAACGGGATTCCGTAGTCATGGTGAGAGGGTTTCTAGAGAGCTACATGAAGTCTCTTCTAAACTCTGGCACATTCTGACCTTGACGCCTTACTAAATGGTACTGGGGTTGGCCTACCTGGCTTGGTCCTTCTAGATGCTGACTGATGACATCTGTCCCTCTTGCTTCACTCACTAACCTCACCCCGGCTCCCCAGGGTAGAGGACCCACACAGCCCCACAGCTCCTCTGGCAGTACCCCGGCCACTGCAGAGCACTCGTGGGCTGCTAAGGGCTCAGGTCCACCCTTTAAGGCACGGCCATGTTCAACAACCAACCCACCTGAAAGGGACCTGACACGCTGCAGGGGGACACCCCAAAAAGAGCAGTCGAGACAATCCCCAGTGGTGTGTTCAAAGTCAACAGACCCTCAGCAGAGCTCATGAGCTTTCGAAAGAATGTCCACGTTTCTAGGAGATGGCAACTTTACGCCCGAGATCATTATCATTTTTCTCTGCAGCTGCAAAACTTTGTTTCACTGAATACTGTTACCTTCTGCATCACGTATGGGGAATTTTAAACAGGGAAATGGAAGAAGGTCTGATTGAAGATGAAGTTAAGTGAAAGAAATTGGTCTCATTTAGCACATGACAGGATTCATCTGTGTTCCCAAGTCCACTGAGGTGGCATCATGGGCGTTTCATATTCATGAGCTGCTGCGACACTGTGGCCCCTCATTTACAAAGAGCCGTGTTCAGCAAATTCTGTCCCTGTGGACACTCCATGCATTTCATGGCCTTGTCAGAGAGACATCAAACGCTCCAGTAACCAAATACCAGAAAATGGCTTTAATTAGTGGATCTCAATCGTATAAATAATTTTTTTTTCTAAGTGAAAAAATGGAGCATTTTTTTTTAAAGGGAGAAGAAAAGGGGAAAGCAGTAGGCAACAGGCTTCAAACGCCCGAAAGAAGGGGAAGGGATGCTCTCAGAGGAGCTCTGGGCCCTTGCAGTCCCCGGGTGGACTCGGGTCCCAGGGCAAAAAAGCACCTGCGGATCCTGGGCAGGTCTGCTTCATGAAGACGGGTCCCCGGTGAGTCCGCCTGACCCAGCTGGGCCACTGGGCCGGGAGGAGACAGGCGGCCTTCCGAGAAGAGATGCTGAACACTGTGACACCATTGGCCAGAGGGCCCGCTGCAGGGGCTAAGAAACAGGTTCTGACTATGAGCAAAAGATGCACAAGCAGGTCCCTGAGGAAGTCAGTGCCAGGGACAGAAAGAAGATGCCCGTCTTCTGAGGGGCTGGCTAGCGGGGGGGTGTGGGGGGCTTCATCCATATCCCATATATGCTGAGAAGCCTCCGTGCTTCTACCCAACCGCCCCCCTTCCTCGTGCTGCTGGGGAAAGAGATCACCGACCTCAAGAAGAACATCAAAACAGCTGGTGTTGAACCTACGTGCAAAGCAGAAAT
Organism: Okapia johnstoni; assembly: GCA_024291935.2. Taxonomy (NCBI): domain Eukaryota; kingdom Metazoa; phylum Chordata; class Mammalia; order Artiodactyla; family Giraffidae; genus Okapia; species Okapia johnstoni. Next base: position 14,297,806 of record CM044307.1, read on the forward strand.
AGAGACAGGGACTTAGAGAATGACATATGGACACCAACAGGGGAGGAGCGTAGGATGAACTGGGAGATTGGGACTGACGTATATATCAATACATTACTGTGCATAGAATAGACAAGTAATGGGAACCTGCTGTATACACAGTGAACTCTAGTCAATGCTCTGTGGTGACCTAAATGGGAAGGAAATCCAAAAAAGAGGGGATACATGTATACATATGGCTGATTCATTTTGTTGTCCAGCAGAAACTAACACAACACTGTAAAGCAATTATAGTCCAATAAAAACTAAAAAAAAAAAATGGAGCCAGTTGCTCCATCCAGCCCCCCACCCCCCCTGGGGCAACTGTCCTGGCTGACAACGGGCTAGGAAAGCAGGGCTGGGACTGAGTCTGTGTCTGAGACAAGCCGGGTCTCAGCAGGTGTGGTGCTGGGAGGCAGATGGGAGGCTGTGCTGAGTGGTGACTCAGCTTGTGGCCTGCCTCGGGCATGCAGGCCCGGCCTCATCGTATCACCTGCAGGGGGACAGTAGCGCATTCCAGAAGGCACCTCAAATGTGACAGCCCAGAAGGAGATTTGCCCCGTCATCCCAGCCAGTTCACCACGGGCTGCAGAAGAGTCCGTATCGACCACGTGAAGGGTTGTCAACCAGGACTGACCCTTTTGCAGCAATTAAAGGTGGTGTTCCTGAGAGACAAAGTAGACCCAATGATGGTTCTCCACAGGGAAACGCCCCATGCAGCCCAGGAGCCTAACGCGGGGAAGGAGCCCAGTGTCATCTGAGAGGGTTGACCTCTAGCGAACGCTACATATACGACTTCTCTTGTGGCTCAGATTGTAAAGCGTCTGCCTACAATGTGGGAGACCCAGGTTCGATCCCTGAGTTGGGAAGATCCCCTGGAAAAGGAAATGGCAACCCACTCTAGTATTCTTGCCTGGGAAATCCCATGGATGGAGGAGCCTGGTAGGCTCCAGTCCAGGGGGTCACAAAGAGTTGGACTGAGTGACTTCACTTTTGATACACTGGTTATTACCAGCTGAAGGAAATGAAAGCGATGACAGGGAGGCTCCCGGTTACTCCAGCAGCTCTCACTTGGCGCTTCACGGCGGTTCCAGCTTTAATCCGGAGAGACGTGCTAAGCATGAGGAAGGGTAAGGGCCTTTAAAGGTGACGAGGGATGAAGCGGCTGGAAGGGACGGAAAAGGGAGGACCTCTCCACTCTCTTCAACAAGGCCCGAGATGAGCGAATACGGAATGAATGTGACAGAGAGCGGCCTTTTCAGAGCCGCCACTAGAAGTGTGTTAGAAACCCGGCATATCTGATTCTATTTCATCCTCTTCGTGTTATGCTGAAAAAAAACAAGACAAACTCCACTGCTTTTATTCTAAATCCTTAGGTTTTGTGTTTTTCCTTATATATATTTATTAAAAAAATGCTCCTTTGATCGGTGCCACCCGTGACACCCCCACATATGGAACGTCTTCTGAGTGGTTTCCTCCGTGCAAGGCCACTGCTGGTGACAGCCAGCTGGTTTTGATCACAGCCATTCCGAATCGGATTTTCATAAGATAGATGAGGAGTCTTACCGCTGCTCTCTCTTATCAGATGCGAAACAGAGGGGGAGGGGGGGCGACGGGTCCTGAGGGAACAGCCCAACAATCAAGGGCTGCTTGGTTCTTTCTCCGTCCCTCCGCTGCTGCAATTTTCAAAGGCGTTTGCCTCGGGCACTTTTAAATGATGGTGTCTCAATTCTGTAATCATCTTTCAAGAGCTTTCTCTTAAAGGGTCTTTTAGGTAAACCCAGTCCGTCAACCACACTTATGGACTCAGGAATCATTTCCCCAATATCTGCCCTCCTGCGTGTGCGTACGTCTAGGCGAGTATGCCCACACACACGGCGGACATCTGGGCATGTTTAGAAAGCTGGGAGGACCCAAAACTGGAAAGGAAGACCCTACCGGTTGGCCATACCAAGTTCATCTCTCGCTAAGGTTAAGAGGGTCCCCTATGACTGCTTCCCTGGATTTCTGCTATACCTAGGCTTTGCTATCTGCAGGTGTTGGAAGGGAAGACTCCTCGCACTGAGGCCCAAGTGATGTGCTGAGTCCCAACCTCAGATGCACAATCAAGCCTGTTCCTTCCCATCTCACCTAAGTGCTGTCTGACCATCAGATTTCAAGACAAGTAAGGGCACCACGGCCACCTGCTTGGAGAACACAGTCCCCAGGCCACAGCTGACTGTGGCTTTAGTTACAGACTATTTGGAGCAACTCCTACAAATCCATTTGTCTCTTTTAGTTGCAGAGAACACCACGCCTCTTTCCTATACAGTCCCCATCACTTGAAACAGACATCCTACGGCATCGAGCCTCAATTTCTTTCTAATCACATAAAAATCTAAGGAGCCTAAGATGTCCCCGGGCAGTGGTTCTCACCAAACTGGCTTCATCTCCTCTCTTCCCTCATCCATCATTCTCATCACAGCTCTGTGGAGAAGGACCTGTGTTTCTCCCCAAAGCTGTACTGTGGCTCACAGTCACACCTAGGACCGTCTCACACAGCTAAACGGGATTAGCTTTGTCCTACCCCAATCCTGTCTTTTGTATTCAATGGGGAAAGACCCCAAGGAGTTACAGAATAAATACTCAGGTCTCTATAGTTATTTCAGGGAGGGTGAGCTTTCTTTTGCTTTTGTCTGTGCTTAATGTTGGAAAATTTATTATTAATCACATTCCTCCAAACAGACTATGGCACCACGGGATGCTGACGGAGCCTTCCCTGTGTTCTTGGAGGAAGGTCAATACAGGCTGCTTCGTTTACGACAGTTGTGCATGTGTGGTCCAAGACTTGCTTCATCCTCCCCATCCCACCTCTTCAGACAGGGACATCCCAGAAAGCTGCTCACATGAACAAAGAAACTGGCGCCCCAGAGACTGGTCACTGTCAACTGCCTTTTGGGTACAGATGTTCGTGATGGAGAGTTTGGGAAGGCTGGTGTGACCCAGAGATGGCAGGGGACCACCAAGAGGCCTAGAGCATGCTGTTCCAGTTCTGCCAGTGAGCGGGAGGTCTGGTCAACACTCCAGGCTGTGCTTTGCAGCTGGACCAGGGGAGGTAGGGGACAACTGAAGGGACAAAGCAGAACAACCAAAGTCTGGTTCAAGCTTAACTCCATTTCCAAAACCTGCCCTGACACTGCCTTTTTGAGCGGCAAGGAGAACAGAGCCAAACCAGTCTCTACTAAGCTTGCTGAGTCAAGACATTTCATCAACTCCCAGACACCTACTCTGTGATGGCATATGCTTTTCCCATGGTGGGATCATGGGACCTTGAGCACAAAACCAAGTTAAAACAACTTCTCTTGCTGCATTAATGAAACTTCAGGCAAGTTCCCTGTAACTTCTCTGGTGTCTCACTGGCTCTGGGGACCAGTCCTGGCCAAACCCATAATGGGGAGCTGTGAAGTCAGCCACTGGGGCCTCAAGAGTTTCCATCTGCTGGAGTTCATTTCTCTTTTCCCACAAAGAGTGTGGCTTTCACTGCCTGTCATGGAAGAACCAAATCCAGACTTTTGCTGTGCAGAGCTCTACCAGAGGGCGGACCCAATCAGGAGTCAGGAAACCCGGGTCCCAGGTCTGCTCTTTACCTGCTGACCTTGTGCAGTTATTTGTCAGCTCTGCTCCTAAGTTTCCTTATCACCAAAATGAGGTGCCTTCTATCTCAAAGACATCCTTATTTCTGGGGTATCCACTGGAATATATCTCATGGTATAATTTTTAAAAAAAACACCTTACTGTCACATTGGCCTGTGGAGCAGTCTTCCCAAATATTCCAGCTACAGACACCACCTACATGTCTGTAAGGCAAGCCGGGTCTTTTGTTTAAAGAATCACTGTATAGGGGACTTCCCTGGCAGTCTAGTGGTTAGAAATCCACCCCCAAGTGTACAGGACCCAGGTTCAATCCCTGTTCGGGGAACTAAAATCCCACAGGCCATGGAACAATGAAGGCCAATGTAAGATCCCTCATGCTGCAACTAAGACCTGATGGAGCCAAAATAAACAAATAAATATTAAAAAAAAGAGAACTGCTGTATGGAAAGTTCATTTTCTCTAATGCAATGAGCCTACAGATTCCTCCTGTGGCCGGCAGTGAACTCAGCTCAGTATTCGCACCACAATCTGACACCCCTGACTGGGAAATCTCTGACGTCCCATGCAGTGTCTGTGATGTCCCAAGTCTCCGCGACGTCAGTTTGTTCACTCTTAGCTGCGTCTCAAGGATGAGGCTGGTGGGGGAGCTCCAAGCAGAGCCCTCCACGGCCCAGGGAGCACCCTGTGGGGTCTCTGTTCTTCTAAATGTCCCACGCTCCCTGGTGCTCACACTTCCACCCTCACAAAGCTCTCTTTCCTCTCACCCTAAAACAGGAGCTCCTCTCCAGAAGACCCAGAAGAGGCGCAAGAATTCGTTATTTAAAAGCAATCCCAGAACTTCCCTGGTGGTCCAGTGGCTAAGACTGTGCTCCCAATCCAGGGGGCCCAGGTTTGATCCCTGGTCAGGGAACTAGATCCCACATGCCACAACTAAAGATCTCACCGCAGCAAAGAGTGAATAAACGAATGAATATTTTAAAATGTAATAATAAAAAAGCAATCCCAATGGATCTGATAGAAAATAAAACATAAGATGGGGGAAGAATGGTCCAACCTGAAGATTCTGGTTTGTGTCACAGAGCTTTAAAGACCTAGCTTCTCTGGCTTTTCTCTACTCAGCCCAGGTGTTGCTCACAAGACTTCACAGAGAGACGATCAGCAGAGCTGAGGACAGGGGCCAGCGGGTTAATCTGAGAACCAGGAAAGGAGAGCAAACCTGCAACAGGACGCTGGGAAGGTGAGTGGAAGCCAGCCTCCTGGATAAGCAGGCTGGAGAAACGAACCTAGCGCTTTGACAGTAAAGAGGAAGGTGCTGCGAGCAGGTGATTGGGAGTCATGAAGGCCACGTACTAGCGGTGATGTTCTGGAGCAGTTCGGGCTGTCTAAAATGTTTAGGAATTTCGCATGCAGGTTGTTACACAGAAACATTAGTAAAGATTAAATTATATATTACTGTTGCTATTCAGTCCCTAAGTCCTGTTTGACTCTCTGTGACCCCATGGACTGCAGCACACCAGGCTTCCCTGTCTTTCACTATCTCCTGGAGTTAATTAAATAGGGCTTCCCTGATGGCTCAACAGGTAAAGGATCCGCCTGCAATGCAGGAGACACGGGAGATGCGGGTTTGATACCTGGGTTGGAAAGATCCCCTAGAGGAGGAAGCTGCAACTCACTCCAGTATTCGTGCCTGAAAAATCCCAAGGACAGAGGAGCCTGGTGGGCTACAGTCCAATGGGTTACAAAGAGTCAGACGTGAGTTAGTGACTAAGCAGAGCACAGTGCAGCATAATTAAATAAATCATATTAAAAACAAAGGTAATACTTAGAACTCGCCACTTTCTAAATTTTACTGCATTTTACTTTACCTATGCTTATGAACTTATTTACATCCAAAGGACTGGTGTGGTGGAAATACGATACACTGGTGTGCTACTGTTGATCTCTTCCCAGTTTTGTAGTCACTGGTGTCATACTGGGACCTTGAAACCAGCCATGGTAGGAGTATGTGTGTGTTCAATCACTTGGTCGTGTCCGACGCTTTGCGATCCCATGGACTGTAGTCCACCAGGCTCTTCTGTCCATGGAATTTTTCAGGCAAGAATACTGGAGTGGGTTGCCATTTCCTCCTCCAGGGGATCTTCCTGACTCAGGGATCGAACCCGAGTCTCTTGGGTCTCCTGCACTGGCAGGCGGATTCTTTACCACTGTGCCACCTAGGAACTCTACCCAGTGAGGACTTGGCCCCCTCCCCGCCCTGGAGAGCTGGTTGTTAAATCAGCACATCTCTGCTTATTAGTCATGTGACCTCTGTTAGCTATTTAACTTCCCAAGGCTTCAATTTCTTTCCCCGGAAAAGGGAAATGATCACAGTGTCTCCTTGTAGAAATGCTGAGGACTGACTAAAGTATTGCAGGGAAAACCACACAAAGCCTGGCTCTTGGTAAACACACATGTTAATTATCAATCCCATTTTCCTGTAAGAAGGACTTCTTTTTCCAATCTCATACTAACTATACTATAAACAAAACCAAGCTTAACAAGGCAGAGACACCAGAGAGGACAGTTACTCCTCAGATTAATGAATCCCACCCCACCCCACCCCTACCCTCTTTCCTGCTCTGTGTTTAGCTAAAAGGAACCCTGGTTAGAATAGTTTTTTTTTTTTTTTTTTTTTAAATCAGGGAGGCAGGACTTCCCTGGTGGTCCGGTGGCTAAGAATCCACCTGCCAACGCAGGGCACTCGGGTTTGACCCCTGGTCCAGGAAGATCCCGCAGGCCATGGGGCAACTAAGCCCATGTGCTACAGCTACTGAAGCCCAAATGCTCTGGAGCCCATGCTCTGCAACAAGAGAAGCCACCGCGATGAGAAGCCTGCGCACCACAACTAGAGAGTGGTCCCTGCTCCCTGCAACTAGAGGAAGCCCGCGAGCAGCAACAAAGACCAGTGCAGCCCAAAATGAATAAATAGATAAAATTAGGGAGGCAAAGGGACTAGGTTTGGGTACCACCTAAGAAGTCCGATGCACTGTGTTAAGTTTAAGGAGCGAATGCCAATATAATGGAACATTCTGCCTAAGCAAGAGAAAAGAATTGAGACATCAGGGTTCCAATTTATCCGCACTAAAAGAATTCTGCCCACTCTCTCTTTCTCCACATGAAAACTGCTTGGGCTAAGACTGACTGCTGTTTGCATGAGAATGGATGAAAGATATGGTGGCAGAATTAAGCAGGGAACGAGAAAGACCCCAAAAGAGCCACAGAAAGCCTGAGGACAGAGATGAACAGGGAGAGGGGCAACAGAGCAATAGCCCACTACAGAGAGCGTTTTTCTAATTCTGCTGACAGTCCAACATCTCACATCTCATCCAACCTCATTGCTGGGATGTGTTCAGCCACTTTTACCTATTTTCCCTGTTGACGTGGATAGAAAATTGAGCAATTACCCTTAAACTCAGAGCTCTCAGATCATCCAGATTGTTACACTCACAGAATTAAGTCCCCAGTTGCCCCAGGCTAAAAGTGGCTCAACTCAGCCTGTCCTTTAGGAATCACACACTTTTGGGATGGCCATGGGATTATTATTCCTGAGGTTTTGAGGTATTTTGATTCTGTCAAGACTGGACCCCAGGATATGAAGAGCGCCACCCTCTCCAGTGAGAAGGCGGCATGCCCCAGAGGCGTGGGAGCTGCCAGGAAGAGTTATTGAAAATTCCACCTGCAGTCCTGGATTACACCAAGATGCGATGGTTACACGCAAGAAAGAGCTAATTCTTTTTTTTTTTTAAAGCTCCTGTTTTCAGAGACTTTCCACTTTTTAAACCAGGTTCTTTCCTAACTTGAATTTACCTGGGAGATAAGCTCTTTATTAAAGTTGAGTCCGTATCTAATTGTGTTTTCAGAGATTCTATCTGAAGACTGTTCATCTTCTCTAAAGACACAGAATTCTTCTCTCCCATTTGTGTGCTTCTCAGTGTTTCTTTTTCAAGTTTTACTGTTCATCGGAGTTCTCTTTCTGAGAGCTGGATTTTAGAGCTCGGACAGCCCTGGGAATCCTTCTGGCGTCAGAGAGGTGACTGGACACTGCACCTGCTGTCTCCTCTACCAGGGTTCCCCTAGCCCCCAACATCCACCCTGCTTTTGCTGGCAACTTCTGCATGTCCTTCAAGTTTTGATGTTTGAAAGCCATTTCTTCAGAGAGGTCCTCCCTCATCACTCAACCCCAATCAGGTCTCTACATCATTCTCTTTCATGGCACCCTGACTCTTCCTTCGGTGGATTCGACTACAATCTGTCCATATTCATTTAATGTGTAACTATTTGCTTAGTATCCCCTTCCCTGTCTAGAGTGTAAGCTGCATGAGGGTAAGGACTAAGAATGTCTTGTACACCATCATGTCCCCACTGCCCAGCCCCAAGCATCCTACACAGTAGGTATTCAACAAATGGTGGTTAAAGGAATGAATAAATGAATTACTTGCCCAGTATCACTTGTAGAGACTGGATCTGAATTCTATTCCAGATCTGATGTTTTCTCTAACACCATGCAACCTTCCACGACAGAAGTCTAGAGGTCTTAGGGCAAACCAGAAACTTGATTCCAAGAATAGGGATGGATAATTAAGCCACTAAAAGGAAGATCAGTCTTGCCATCCTACAATTTGGGGACCCTGAGATCATTTGAGGGCTCAGGCTGCCCATTACAGGGCTTCCCTGGTGGCTCAGTGGTAAAGAACCCAATTGCAATGCAGGAGATGCAGGAGATACAGGCTCCATCCCCGGGTTAGGAAGATCCCCTGGAGGAGGGCATGGTAACCCACTTCAGTATTCTTGCTGGGAACATCCCATGGACAGAGGTGCCTGGTGGGCTACAGTCCATAGGGTCACAGAGTCAGACATGACTGAGCAACTGAGCACAGAACTGTCTACTATTCTCAGCTATTCTCCATAACCATGAATCCCAACTTCCCTGAAGCACTTTATCAGTTCTAGCTGTAGGCCTACCCTGAATCAGCAAATGAGATGACTGGCAATCTTCAAGCTTCATGAAAGGCAGTTTACATGAGGAGTTGAATATGTGTAGTTGAGAATGGCCCCGAATCAGGGCTTAGATCTGTAGAACCAGCTTCTCTCCTAGTGACGGTGAATTCCTTATTCATCCTCCAAGTGGAGTCACTCCTGATGCCAGGTAGCTTATCGTGGAAGGCTGGGCACATGTGTCTCTGCCTAACCTAATCCTATCTAGCCTACAGGACCCTAGCAAGTTCTATTTTCTTCCTGAAGGGCCGGCGGCCCACAGGGATCGCTTCTTCTTCTGACTTCAAAGCACTTAACAAGGAACTCACTAATGTAACAACAACCACTTGTTAACTTTGCCACTCACTACACTGCTACTTAAGTTACTTAATCCTTGTATAGATTTTCATTTTTCATGTTTTGTCTCCCCAACAAAGTTCAGTGATCCTTTAGAGCAGGGCCCTCCAAGGTCTTATGCTGTTGTTTGTTGTTGTTCAGCTGCTAAGCTGTGTCTGACACTTTGTGATCCCATGGACTGCAGAGTGCCAGGCTTCCCCATCCTTCACTATCTCCTGGAGTTTGCTCAAACTCATGTCCATTGAGTCGGTGATGCCATCCAACCATCTCATCCTCTGTCACCCTCTTCTTCTCCTGCCCTCAATCTTTCCCAGCATCAGGGTCTTTTCTAGTGAGTCAGCTTGTTGCATCAGGGGCCAAAGTACTTGAGCTTCAGCATCAGTCCTTCCAAAGAGTATTCAAGGGTGATTTCCTTTAGGATTGGTTGGTTTGATTTCCTTGTTGTCCAAGGGACTCTCGAGAATCTTCTCCATCACCACAATTCAAAAGCATCAATTCTTCGGTGCTCAGCCTTCTTTATGGTCCAAATCTCACATGTGTACATGACTACTAGAAAAATCATAGCTTTGACTATACAGACCTTTGCCAACAAGGTGGTATCTCTGCTTTTTAATACACTGTCTAGGTTTGTCACAGCTTTTCTTCCAAGGAGCAAGCATCTTTTAATTTCATGGCTGCAGTCACTGTCCGCAGTGTTTCTGAAGCTCAAGAAAATAAAATCAGTCACAGTTTCCACTCTTCCCCCATCTATTTGCCATGAAGTGATGGGATTGAATCTGCCATGATCTTAGTTTATTGAATGTTGAGTTTTAAGCCAGTTTTTTCACTCTCCTCTTTCACTTGATGAAAGTGGCTCTTTAATTCCTCTTTGCTTTCTGCTATTAGGGTGGTACCATCTGCATATCTGAGGTTGTTGGTATTTCTCCCAGGAACCTTAATTCCAGCTTGTGATTTATCCAACCTGGCATTTCACATGATGTATTCTGCATATACGTTAAATAAGCATGGTGACAATATACAGCCTTGACATACTCCTTTCCCAATTTTGAACCAGTCCATTGTTCCATGTCCAGTTATAACTGTTGCTTCTTGATCTGCATACAGGTTTCTCAGGAGACAGGTAAGGTGATCTGCTATTCCCAACTCTTTATGAGTTTTCCACAGTTTGTTGTGGTCCACACAGTCAAAGGCTTTAGTGTAGACAACGAAGCAGAACAGATGTTTCTCTGGAATTCCCTTGCTTTTCTATGATCCAGTGGATGTTGGCAAGGTCTTACGAAGGATTTACAAATCGCTTCCTAAAGGCCTAATCCAACTTGAAGATGCATTTTGTTCTGTTCATACAGTGATGTTTAAAACTTGTCATTATTTGAAATAGGAATTTGACAACTTTCAGGTCATGCCATCTCCCCTCCAAGCTCACCACAGGCCTCACCATTCTTTATGGTCAAACACACCTGCTGTTTCAAGTGTTTATATTATCTGCTGAGCCCCTAGAAACATTTTAGTTCACAGCCTGCCTTGGTCTTGCAAACAGTCCCTCTGCAATACATTCTGGTTAACCAACAGATCCCCACACCACCTCTGCACAGCACTTACTCTCTGCTTCTCATTCAAAAAACACGTCCCATCCCAATAGCTCCTTCCTTTCTGTTTTTCTATTCTCTTCCCTCAGAAGCCTGAGGGAAACATCAATAAACAAGAGGATGTGTTTCTCTTCTCTCCCTCAGCTTCTTCCCCGGGGAAGGAGGAGGAGCACCAGGTATCAAGAGAGATCTAGGACTTCTCTGGAGCTCCAGTGGTCAAAACTCCATGCTTCCATTACAGCGGATGCAGGTCTGATCCCTGGTCAGGAAATTAAGATCCCACATGCTGCCCAGCGCAGCCAAAAAAATACAAATAAAACAAAAGCAGAAACATTTTTTGAAGAGTGATCTAGGGAGGCTGAATGATGAGAAATGTATCTCAAGAGACATGGCTCCTCAAAGTCTTCTATAAAAGAGGAGGAGGAAAGAAGGCCGGGCGTGTCTCACTAGATCAGAGAATCCTGGAGGGCAGGGGCTGTCTCACTCACCACCATTTCCAAGACCTGGAGCAGCACTGGCCGCAGGAGATGCTTCATGAAGACCCCTTGGCTTTCCTCAGTGAGGATTCATCTCCAAGATGCTCAGAGGAGGCCCTGGACCTTGGCTCCTCACTTCCACTCCTAGAGATTCATCTTCTCCTTTGAGATGGCTCGTCAATCACACAGCCCTACCAAGTACCAGAAGACGGGTAGCTCCTTCCCAGGTGAGAATACACCTCAAAGAACCTGGATGTGATTTTATTAATTAAAAGAATGTATTTATTTATTTGACTGTGCTGGGTCTTGGTTGCTGCGTGAGGTTTTCTTTAGTTGCAGTGAGCAGGGGGCTATTCTCTAGTTGCTGTGTGCAGGGTTCTCATTGTGGTGGCTTCTCCAGTTACGGTGCATGGGGTCAAAGGTGTGCAGGCTTCAGTAGTTGCAGCACATGGACTCTGTCATTGCAACTCCCAGGCTCTAGAGCATAGGCACATGGCCTTAGCTGCTCCAAGGTATGTGGGATTTTCCCGAACCAGGGAGGGATCGAATCCATGTCTCCTGCACTGGCAGGCAGATTCTTTAACACTGAGCCCCAGAGAAGCCCCCAGATGTGATTTTGTTAAGGGAACCAGTAGGTTTCCTTACAGGTGCCCAGAGATCTATTTAATGTCATTGCTGAATGAGCGTCCATGGACGGTTCAGGGCAATCATTCATGGAGTTTCCCCACCCACTGGTTATTCTAAGTTCAAAGGAGCAGCCTTAACTAGCCAACCAAGTAATTCTCTGAGCAAAGATACTTCTAGAGACTGGTTATATGTAACATATGATTCCTACAGCAAAATGGATTCTAAACATTCACATACAGTGAAATGGACTAAGTCGAGTGTGAAGTGTAACATATGAACTGATTTTCCATTAAAGGACCCGGGATAACTGCATGGAAAACAGATTTATGCCAGGGCAGAGACATACCTCCCAGAAGGTAAAATCAAGTGTACTCTGACAAGAAAGGCTTTTTTTGCTTCAAACTCGCAGAGCCAAAATAAAGGTCAAATCACAGATTTCATATTCCCAGTTTACGAAGGGGAAAAAAATGTCAGAGGTACTGTCTGAAAACAGCAACTTTCTTCTCTCCTTCCTTAATGGAATTGTATCAAGCATCCTATCAATCATGCCAGCACTCTATCTTACACACTGGGGAGCTGACATTGACACAACCGACCTGTGCAAGAAGATGCCAACACAGCGGAGGTCGAGTTATTTGTTATAGCCCAGAGGCCAAGGGCAAGGACTCTGGGGCCAAGATATGCATTCAAATCCTGGTGCTGGGCTACGTTGTGCTAGTAATACATGGTGATCACAGCTGCCTTCCAAATCCTGGTGTTGTCACTTACTAGTTGTGTGACCTTCAGCAAGGCTGCCTTTCTTTGCCTTAGTCTCCCCATCCTTAAAATGGGGATGGTGACCAATTAAAATGTCCTCTAACAGGTGAACAGATAACCAAGATAACCAAAATGTGCTATGTATCCATGCAATGGAATATTATCAATAAAAATAAACTGGGTAATGATACATGCAACCAGCTGGATGGATCTCAAAATCGTTCTAATGAGTGAAAAAAGTCAAACACAAAAGCATACATATGTACGATTCAGTGTATAAAATTCTAGAAACTACAAACCACTCTATCATGACAGAAAAAAAAGAGATCACGGTTGCCTAGAGACAGGGGCAGAGGGAGGGTGGACTGAAAAGAGCGAGAGCAACTTCCGGAGGTGATAGGAATGTTCTGTATGTTGATGGTGGTGGAGGTTTCACTGGGTATACACAGCTGTAAAAATTCACACTGTGCACTTCGAATGAACGCAGTCTATTGTATGCAAATCAGACCTCAATAAAACTGATATTAAAAAAAACTCTCCCACAGATTTGAGAATTAGATGAGAAAAAAATGTGTAACACTAGGCTTCATAGCTGGCACATGGTAAATGTTTGGTAATACTGGTGATGGCAGTGGTGCTTGTAGAGGCCATGGCACGAGAACAGAAAGCTCCCCTGGGAGTCAGGACCGGAGTCCCTATTAAGCCCGATGATTCCGTGTAATAGTCCTTAAGCCTCAATCTCTCAACATGTCAAATGGCAGGCCCGGAAGACGTGGCATATAGAGACGCCAAAAGTGCAACAATTTGATTCTAACATGATGACGCCACAATGGCAACCAGCACCACCTTCTAATGATGCATGTGTGATGTATGTAAACTTCAGTATTCAGAGGGTTTTGCTGTGATATAGTTGCTCCTTGAAATGGAGCATTTTCACACAACTGAGGGCTTCCCTGGTGGCTCAGGTGGTCAAAAATCAGCCTTCAATGCAGGAGACCCGGGTTCGACCCCTGGGGTTGGGAAAATCCCTTGGAGAAGGGAATGGCAACCCACTCTAGTATTCTTGCCTGGAGAATTCCATGGACAGAGGAGCCTGGCGGGCTACAGTCCATGGGGCTGCAAAGAGTCAGATACGACTGAGTGACTAACACTTTCTTTTTCTCTCAATTGAAAAAATGGAGAAGGTAGGATTTCAGAAGTCCTTTGAGGGGAGTTGAAAAGAAGTCCAAGCTAGGGTGGGAAGAGGTGTGAAGAGTTCCAGTTGAGTACACCCTCTGCAGATCATGAATTCATTGAGCATCCCAGTGTCATCAGCATCACAGTTTTCCAAGCACACTGTACCCTGACCACCTGGTAGGGATCCTGCCTCCTTGAGTCCATTGGCACATCCTCCTGAGTGGTTGCCCTGCGGCCCTCTGTAACCAACAGCTGAAGCAACAGAGTCTCTGAGGACAGGCTGACCCAAAACCAGAGGCTGAAGCAACAGAGTCTGTGAGGACAGGCCGACCCGAAGTGTGGCAGAAGCCACCAATCAGTGAGAATCACAGCTGTCACTGTAGCGGCAGCAGAGGATGTCTCAGGAACATGTCTGGGAAGACAGACTCGGGACAGAAGTGCAGGGTACCTTGTTGACCAGCACCACTGGGAATTATTAGCAGGTGGAGTAGCTTGGCAGCTGAGAGGAACTGAGTGAGAAGAGCTGAGGGGGAATATCTGGCAAAAATAAATGAGCCTGTCGATGAAAGATAATGAAAAGCAATGCAAGTGCTCAGGAATGATGGGAGGAGACTCACGGGCTCTTACCAACTCCTAGAGCGAGTGCAGACTCAAGTCCTGACCTCTAGCGACTACCTTTGAACTGAACTGAACTGAGCAACTACTTTTCTACCTTCACACCCCTTTGAGATGAGATGAGACCAAAGTACTTGTGCACATGACTCCCTCTCCAGTCCTCAGTCCTGGCTTTGGAGGCATCATAGCAGGGTTGTCAAACTTCAGTGTGCAAAATATTTATCTGGGGAGCTTACTTAAATTAATGCAGATTCCCTGGGCCCCAACTCCAGCTTCTGCTTTGCCAGTGGCCTGGGAATCTGTATTTTTAAACTTTATTTTGTACTGGGGTGTAGCCATTGACAATGTCATGATGGTTTCAGGTGAACAGCAAAGGGACTCAGCCAAACACATGCATGTATCCATTCTCCCCCAGGGCTTCCCCAGTGGTTTAGGTGGTAAAGACTCTGCCTGCAATGCAGGAGACCTGGGTTCGATCCCTGGGTGGGGAAGATCCCCTGGAGAAGGGAACAGCTAGCCACTCCAGTATTCTGGCCTGGAGAATTCCATGGACAGAGGAGCCTGGCGGGCTACAGTCCATGGGGTTGCAATGAGTCAGACACGACTGAACAACTAAGCACTAAGCACATTCTCCCCCAAAAGCCCACTGCCATCCAGGCTGGCACTTAACATTGAGCAGAGTTCCCTGTGCTATACAGTTGGCCCTTGTTGGTTATTCACTTTAAATGCAAAAGTGTGCACACGTCCATCCCAAACTCTGGGAATCTGTATTTTAACCACCCTCCTAGCATATTTCATAATTGTCCTATAAGACTCTCACTCTAATCCTGTGCAGAAGCTATGGCACAGAGAATCATCTATGTTCTACAGATTCAATTCTCTCCTTCACCTTAGTCATATGCAAAGGTTAGTTAATAGAAGGCTTTGAAACTCCACTTCTGGCCATGAGAGAGTAACTGGTACCAGACTTGCCTTCCTGCTATAAACAATCAGAAAACTAGAAAAAATACAAGAAACAGCTGCTTTCACACAGTGGACAAGAGGTAACACAGAACTGAGATCCCTGAGGGCAGGGAAATGAAAGAAGTAGGCAGTGCAGTCACCTGGCTTCACCTTAGAGGTGCTTCCTGGGCACTGGTACAGGGTAGGGAACCCCAACCGGAGCACAGGGAGGTCTGGCGGGGTTCAGGAGACACAGGTCAAAGTTTAGGTGGCTGGGATTTGAGAAACAACCTAAGTGTCCACTGATAGATGAATGGATAAAGAAGATATGGGGTGTGTGTGTGTGTGTGTGTGTGTACACACACACACACACACATAAGGATTCCCAGGTGGCGCTAGTGGTAAAGAACCCACCTGCCAATGCAGGAGACTTAAGAGACACAGGGTTCGATCCCTGGGTCAGGAAGATCCCCTGGAGGAGGAAATGACAAATTCATTCCAGTATTCTTGCCTGGAGAATCCCATGGACAGAGAAGCCAGGAGGGCCACAGTCGAAGGGTCGCGTCGCAGAGTTGGACATGACTGAGGCAACTTAGCACACAGCACACACACACACATACATATATACATGTATGTGCATATGTGTATATATATATGTATGTATATATATACATGTATGTGTGTGTGCTAAGTTGTGTGTGTGTGTGTGTGTGTGTGTGTATATATATATATATATATATATATATATATATATATATATATATAGGGCTTCCCAGGTGGTGCTAGTTGTAAAGAACCTGTCTGCCAATGAAGGAGATGCAGGAGATCCAGGTTTGATCTCTAGGTCAGGAAGATCCCCTGGAGAAGGAAATGGCAACCCACTTCAGGATTCTTGCCTGGAGAATCCCATGGACAGAGGAGCTTGGTGGACTATAGTATAGTCCATGGAGTTGCAAAGAGTCGGACACGATTGAAGCAACTTAGCGCACAATATATATATACACACATACACATACACAGTGGAATGTTGCTCAGCCATGAAAAAATGAAATCTTGCTGTTTGTGATAACATGGATGGACCTGGAGGGTATGAGGCTTAAGTGAAATAAATCAGACAGAGGATGACACATACCATATGATTCTCACTTACGTGTGGAATCTAAAAAACAACAAATACGAAACAAAAACAGACTTATACACACAGAGAACAAACAGGTGGCTGCCAGAGCAGGGGGTGGGGTGAAATTGGAGAACAGAATTAAGAGGTACAAACTTCCAGTGATAAAGTAAATAAACCACTGGGAAGTTCTATACAGCATAAGGAATATGGTCAATAAAATCGTAATAACTTGTATGGGGACAGATTTATCATGAGATCATTAATGGATGCAAACATGAAATCAATACATGGAACACCTGATACCAGCATAATACTGTACATCAACCATGCTTCAATTAAACCAAAAGAAACAATGGCCACAATTATCCGAATCTGATGAAAACTGTAAGTCCACAGACTCAAGATGTTCATGTAGGATAAACACAAAGTAAACCACAACAAGGCACATCATGACCAAATTGCTGAAAAGAACTGATAAGGGAAAATAAGTCTTAAAAACAGGAGAAAAAGACAGTGCATACAGGGGGACAAAGATAAGGATGACCACTGACTTCTCAGCAGACAAAGCAAGCCAAAGGACAGTGAACTAAGTATCTAAAAGACTAAAAGGAAAGACCGAGTCGTCAGCCCAGAATTCTTTATCTGGTGAAAAGTAAAGACATTTTCA
Source organism: Okapia johnstoni (assembly GCA_024291935.2). Lineage (NCBI taxonomy): Eukaryota > Metazoa > Chordata > Mammalia > Artiodactyla > Giraffidae > Okapia > Okapia johnstoni. The sequence goes on from CM044307.1 coordinate 14,314,792, forward strand.
GAAGAACAAGACTGAGAGAATTTGTTGCCAGAGGACTTGATCTACAAAAAAATAAAACATTACATGAAATGCTTCAGGCACAAGGAAAAGGATACTAGATGGAAATGGAGTTCTACACAAAGGAACAGACTGAGGAAATGGTAAATATGTGAGTTAAAAACGAGGCTTTGATCATTCAGGTGCTGAAGATAACCTCCCCTGCAGTAGGCTTCCTGCAAAAGGTACACACAAACTTGATCTCTTCTCGAGTTCTGAACACGGGCCTCAGCTGCGACACGGCTGCTGGCCACTGAAGTGCGGTTTCTCCCTCATTCACAGCATCAGCCTTTAACCAACTATGTGCCACGCACTAGAGATACAAAGATAAATAAGGCATGGTGTCCACTATCAAGGAGCTTAGAGCCTGGTGGGAAGAACAACCGAGCCAATAAAGTTAAAGCATGGCGGTCACCTAGCCCTGTGACCACAGGCAACTTAATCTCTCTGTGCTTTAGTTTCCTCAAATGTAAAAGGGGGAAAATAACAGTACTGCCTCGTAGGGCTGCTGTGAAAATGAAATGCTTCAGCATCTATAAATTGGGAGAACAGTGCCCGAGACATAATAAAGAGGCAATAAGTACCAGCTATTATTGGTTGGAGGTGGTCGTTACAATGGAGGTTTTCCCAGGAGGTTGTGGGCGCGTGGAGAAACAACGTCTGACTCAGAGAAGGGGTGGGGGTGGGACGGGAAGGGAAGACAGTTCAGGGGAGGTGATGCTTCTGGCCGAGTGCCGAAGGACGAGGAGGATTAATGGCTAAGGAAGGGGGGAGGGACCCCAAGCAGGGGCAGCAGCATTCGGCCAGGCACAGAGATGCAACCCGCAGGCCAGGACGAGGCCACAGGGATGTGTCCAGTAAAGCCTGCAGCAAGTGGCACCTTGGCTGTAGCCTAGGAGATGCTCTGGGATGTCTCTGGAAGCCCTTCTGACTACCTCCACGGGCATCTTACCTCCTCCGTCATCTGATCTATCCAGGCTCTGCTGTCTGAGGCGGTGGCTGCCCCCCAAAAAGAAGGAAAAGAAAGGAAGAAGTGAGTATCAAACACAGGAAGGAACAACTGATTACATTTTGACTGCTTCCATTTCTTTTCCTTGGTGAAAACGTCTCTGGACCCACTTTCCCCCACCAGCTTGGTCAGACCTGCTTCGTCAGTTGGTCTGCCGTGCACAGCGCACAAGCTGTACCATCCCACCAGCAGCGTCACACGATCTGCGAAAGGATGCTCCTCCCACCCCACAGGTGTGAGACTGGCGGCCCTACCTGCACACTCCGTCTTGACCTAGACACCTGCCTTCTTTCTCTTTGATATGTCTGGGGAGGAGGCTAGGATTAGAAGGCTGGTGTTACTTCTGCCCATCTGCATCGATAAAGCAGAACCTAAGGGTCAGAACTGTTGACACCGGAATGTACTATCTAAGAACCAGGGGGTGGGAGACAGGACATGGGCATCAACACCAGAGTCCAGCCCTTCAGCTGCAGAAGCAGCATTCGTGAGCCCTTGACTAGCGCTCCGATCTCCAGCCCGAGCCCAGCCCACTCCCTACTGTCTATGTTCAGATGCTGCGTTTAGCAAAGGCTGAACTGATGAGGACCACACAGACCGCATGGCTGACTAGGGTCACACAGGATGCTGTAAGAATACTGGAAACATACTCTTCTATTTCTTCAGAAGCCCTCCTTCCTGACCTGAAAAAGAGAGACAAAGTTTATGAGAACCTGCTAGTCTCTGCACTGGCGTGGCACACTGGAGGGGTGTTTCAATAATGGGGCAAAATGAGAATAACTCGAGTGATCTATCTGTCTGCATTCCTCTTTATAGACCAAGGCCCACAACCGACGAGAGACAATAACGGTAATGCCTTCTTATGTCCTTTCTTCAGCAAGTCTCCAAATTAAGTTGTTGAGCTCAAGGGCTTCAGTTGAAGGAGAAGCTCAAAACTCAAAAGCGGTATGGATGATACCATGCCTTCTTTTTCTTTCAACAATTAACTGATCAATTTACAGGCGCACGCTCTTAGGACTGAGGCTGTGCGTCTCGTTTGGAGCTGCTGTGCTAACACATGTAGCTCCCCGCGAGCAGAAGGGGATGAACCAGCTGTGCAGTTCGGGCCTGACTTCTTGCCTCCCCCATGGGAAGGACCGCAAGGCCCTGTGAGTGATGGTGGCCTGTTCACACGCTTATGTGAGGCCCAGGTTCTCCAACCTGAACGTGTGTTAGAACCATCTGGGAAGCTTGTCAGACATGTGGATCGCTGGGCCCAGCAGTGAGAGATTTCTTGATCAGCGGTCTAGGGGAGGGGGACTACATCTTAACATCAACAGTCATCAGCATTTAGCCAGTCTTACTTAGAAGACTTAAGACCAGGGTTTCTCAGAGGCTTAGTAGTGACCTGCTTGGATTAGAATTCCTGGAAATTTGAGTGTGTGTTACACGGAGATTACTTTTCTGTATGTGTGACAATCTCTGTGATAACAGAGTATTTGTTTTCTTTATGAATTCTTTTAAGTCAGAAATCAATCACTATGATCCGTGCGGGCACAGGGTGATGGTAATGCCTTAATGGCTGGGAGGCAGGATGCCTGAGAAGGCCCTCCCAGGAAAAGGGACCTTGGAACCAACCGGCACCTTCTACAAAAATGCAAATAATTCTCTCCAAGAGGGGAACGGTAAAGTAAACCCTGGGACCACTGCCTCTGACTGTCGTGGTGAAGTTGAACACTATAGACCCACTGTCCAAAGGACCCGGTCCTCTGTCACCAGCAGTAGGAGGGCTTGAATGGAAACCAGGATCAGAGCAGAGGAACAGGCTTCAGGAGGGTGGTCACCCAGGCCAGCGCCTGCCCGCTCTACAGAAGGGGCAGCGCTGTCTCTGGTTACCCTCAGGAGTCTTTACCGAATCGTTCCTTCCGAAGCCCTGTGCTGGGGGAAGCAGCAGCAGTGATTCAGTCGGAAGGAAACCATAATGATAAGGCTACTCTTCGGGGGAAGGCTGATTTATTGCCACTTATCCACTCATCATCCAAATCGGGGCTGAGTTCCATATTCGGTGTAACTGCTGCTGAACCCACGTCCTGCTCCGTCCCACTCTTGGGGTAGCCCAGGATCTTCTCGCATCTCGATGCATTCCGCAGGGAAGGAGTTGGAACTAGAGACCACAGCCCCCAGGGATGGAGGGCAGGGATGTCCTCAGGTGGCATTCTGTCTGTCTGTCTGTCTGTCTCTCCATCTCTCCTGCCAGAAATAGCAGGTTCCGGGCGAGCCTTCTGCTCGGGAGATGGAAAGCCTAGTGGGAACCTGGGTGGGGCCCCAGAGAAATGGCGTGAAACCCTGCCTGTGGGACAGTGGGCCACTTTCAGGCCGTACTGAGCTTCAGGTAAGTTTGGGCTGCGCCACACCACTGCTTATTTCGGTTGGTTTCATTTTGTTCTGTTTTAACATGAATTTTGTGTCCAAATTGGTATATTTTGCACACAAAAAAAAATCTGGATTTCTGAATTCTTCAAATATGAACCCTGGCGATACTGTACTTACATTCCCTTAAGGAAAACCTGGGGAAGCTGGGCTGTTCCCAACGCCTTCCCCACTGGGAGCCTGAGCTCCGCCCTCCTAGAACTGGGGGTCCCTACTAGCTGAGGCTGGGAAAGATTGAAGGTGGGAGGAGAAGGGGACGACAGAGGACGAGACAGTTGGATGGCATCACCGACTCAATGGACGTGAGTTTGAGTAAACTCCGGGAGTTGGTGATGGACAGGGAGGCCTGGCGTGCTGCAGTCCATGGGGTCGCAGAGAGTCGGACATGACTGAGCGACTGAACTGAACTGAATTGAGCTAGCTCTTCATCACTGAGCCTGTGGTGCTGGTTTTCCAACAGAAGTGAAGAAACAAGTGAAGCATTTCCTGCAGCTGTGCAGCTACTAAAAGTGAAAAAGCAAAAGGCAGTGCGAAGCATGCTTCAGGAGAACAGGCAGAGGGTATATTTCTTTACAGAACTGTGACTATGCAAGTAACTTCTGTACCTCAGTGATATAATTTAAGGGGCTATTCTGAAATAATCCCCACTTCACAGATTTACTATACCTGCCCAGACAGTCCCCAGAGGCACCTCAGGCCATGCAGTGATGTGGTATCTAGCACAATTTTCAAACCACAGGTCGTGACCCATTAGTGAGCCATGAAACCCATTTAGAGGATCACCCCCAGCCTTTCTTTTTTAATCTTTCTTTTTTTTCAATAGCAAAGAATAGTGAAGAGAGTGTATTGCAAATCGTAAAGATAAATATTACGTACTTTTTTTTTTTTAGGTTTATATACGGAGATACCCAGTCATGATGTAGAGTGCATTTTTTAAATTGCTGGTGACAGGTTAAAAAAAAAATGAAAATTTGGTGTTCTATCACTGCCCAGTAGGTAATCCAAGAAGGAAGGACATGGGGTTGCAGTCCTGTCTCTCCCAGGCTGTGTGGGTGGGTGGAGGCTGACGAAGGAGACAGCGGGTTCTGCATCATCTCTTCCTAGCAGACACATTTCCAGGGACACGGTCTGAGCCGGTCCAACCCCGAGGCGGGAGGACTGCAGAGCGGCGGCCAGCTCCGCCCCGGGCTTTTGGTCTCTCACCGCCCTTGTAGCCCACACGCCTCTTTCCCCAGAAGCACTGTGAGACAGTTTGGGAGCCTGGCAACTATCATACTGGTGACCCCACTGTATAGAGATACAGCACGCTTTGGGATCTTCAGAGACTCTCGTGTCTATCAGCAGTAGTTCTGGAAAGGAGGCAGCTGCAGGCTCCAGGAGCACCATGTTACACACAGACTGGGACTGTGGGCGCTGAGTTGTGTGCTTTTGTCCCCGTCACAGAGCCGGGCGGTGGCGAGGCTGAAACGAGACTCCCCATTGCCTACCTTCCACCCCAGAGTCCAAATGCGCTGCCCCAAGCCCTTGCAAAAGCAGGTACCCACTGATTCTTAGCTGTCCCCTGGGCTCCTCGAACGCTGCTTGGACTTACTGCGCTCGCATGTTTTCCATACTTACAGGAGACAACAGACAGCTCATTGAAAGCTTCAGAGAATCCTTTACACGAGGAGTTCTTAACCAATGGACCACGAGAGAATCACCCTGGGAAGCTTTTGCAGTGTCCATGTGCTAGGCGTCACCCCAGGCCCCCCGAGGGAGTAACTTCTAGAAAAGGAACCCAATCATGTACGTGAGAATCACTGCCTGAAACCTTATGTCAGAGAGCAGGCTGAACTCGCTAGTTGCCAAGCAGCAGGAGGTAAGCCTTTATGCCTTCCGAGTTGCCTACTTTCTTCTCTGTGTTAGTCGCTCAGTTGTGTCCAGCTCTTTACAACCCCATGGACTGTAGCCCACCCGACTCCTCTGTCCATGGAATTCTCCAGGCAAGAATCCTGGAGTGGTTGCTATTCCCTTCTCCAGGGGATCTTCCCAACCCAGGGATCGAACCCCGGTCTCCTGCACTGCAGGCAGATTCTTTACCACTTGACCCACCAGGGAAGCCCTTTCTCCTAACACAAGTGACAGGCTGAGGGGAGGAAGGAAATGTCCTCACGGACTAAAGGCTCCATTCTCCAGTGACCCTGAACTGGCTTTCCCGAGACTCAGCTGGGATTCCCCAGTGTTCGTAAAAGCTCAGCAGGTGCCCTCCACCCAGGGAGGCCCAGAAGCAATTCAGATCCGATTAGAGATGCTTGTTCAATATTCAAAATGTAAAACACAGAGGTTGCTGAACCAGCACTTTGAAAAGTTAATTAAATGCTAGGTTTCTTTTTAAGAGCTAGTCCATCACTTGCTGATTGCTTTGGCCATTTTGCAGAATGAAGCTTTAACTCCGGACAATGAGAGTACATGTTCTCCCTCACCTCCCACCTTGGGAGAACAGGGTGACGGGAATAAGGGCACCCTGGTCTCCTGCTCTGCAGTGAAGGATGGCTGGACCTGGTCAGTAACTTGCCAAGAAGGGAAACCATGGCCCTCTCTGTGTGGAGCTTTACAAGTCACTAAGATTGCTGAGCTCCAAGCGAAGCTGTCTGTTCTTTAAACACTGAGTTCCCAGATGGAGACTCGAAGGTTAGGGGCATTGTCTGGTTTTCCCTATTTTATTTTGCTTATTTTTAAATTATTTTTATTTGTTTTTATCTTTTGGCTGTGCCACACAGCACATGGGATCTTAGTTCCCTGATTAGGAATCGAACCTGTGTCCCCTGCATTGGAAGAGAGGAGTCTTAACCACTGGACCAACAGAAACTCCCTTAGTTTTTCCCTACTTTTCCTTAAAGCCCAATACTTCAGCTCCACACTCAATCAGTCCACTCCTGGTGTTCACCCCTGCTTCTCTACCATCCACACTAGGGGTTTCCTCCTTAGCTCCACACATCACCCTCAATTCTCAGGGAAAAGACCCTTCCCAGGCCCTCGCCCCCACAGACCTGTAAGGCTGATGACTGATGATAGCAACAGTTACCATTGATAGAGCTTGCTGGGTGCTAGGCACTCTTATTTATGTATCACTGTTACATAACACTATATAAGCATTACACATTTACCTATTACCTTATTTACTTATCACATTATCTTCTTTAATACGCCCCCTTTTATAGATGAGGAGCCTGGAGCTCAGAGAAGTAAAGTAATTTGACTAAAATCACCCAGACAGAAAGTGATCGGGCCAGAATACAAATTCTAGTTCTTAACCCCTACATGATATAGGCACTCAGGCAGCTCTATGGACCAGGGGAATGGCTCATTCTACATTCTGCTTCAAGTTCAATTCACATTTTTCACGATGAGACGAGGATATAAGACTGTAAGACTTTTGATTTAGAGTAGCACGACAGCTTTGGACCACGGGGTAGTTAATGTTGGCTTAATTGTTCTGTGTGACTGTTCGTGTACTTTTATTTACAACCTGACAGCTCACGTAATGGCAGAGAGGAGACCCCATCTAGCCAGGTCACCACCCTTCCCTCCACGTCCTCGCCTTTCCAAACTTCCTCTGCTCAAATGCAATTCCTTTCTTTTGACATTTAGAGACCACGCTGACATGCACTGGGCATGATTTTGGTCAGCAGAGGACAAGCTTGATGGCTTCCAGCACATCTCATGCCTGCAGCCACACAGAACCACGGCCCAATCCCCGATGCTCGGTTTTACCCTGGGGCTCAGTGGCAGAGAAGGACCTCAATGTGAAAACCCTCCCCGTCTGTGCAGCCCATCTCCTCTGCCCGCCCTCCTGCATCAGGCAGAAGGCCTCAGCTGCTGCCTACACGGGTCACGTGCTGAAGGGTGAAAGGCGGCCCTAATGTAGACATCATCTCAGTTAAAATGTTGCTCTCGAGTTTAATGGAATACTGCAGAGATCTAAATGGAGATAAAGTACCATGGCTCAGAGAACAGCCAGGATGCTATCTTTATGCAGCATGACAATGTTCAGTGGTTAATTAGACACCGTTAACCTATTTTAGCAGGGGACATAACTGGGATAAATGGGGGGAAGTGTCCTTGAAGTCTCTTAATATCCACAGCACATATTGGACCCTAGACTCACCTCCCTGCTGCAAGACAGCACAGGCTTAAAATAGATCAAAGAGCTGGACATGGAAGCACCCAGTGGAAGACACTCTACTGGCCCACCCTGCCTGGGCCATGGCCTCTAACTGGCACGGGATGTGAAGGGTTTGGACAAGTGGTTACTAGTACAACTTGTTGCCTATGAGAGGAGTGCTAAAGCCACTGTAAGGGGCTTACAGGGCTCCCGTGACAAAAAGAAGAAACTCTGCAGCCAGGGACCAAATTCGTAAATACTTAGCAAGGGTGAGAGCTGGAGTGAGAGACCAGCTAAAGTGAAGCTAAAGCTACCTTATATTTTCAAAACATATCACTCCTCTGGAGGAAAAGCAGGCAAAATACCACTTTACTGCGAGGTTTTCAACTCTCATAATTCTTAAAGGTCCAATAAAAATCTCACAAACCTCGCAGAGGTCAGTCTTACCAAGATGTGAGAGAGGGGAGGTCATTTGTCCCAGGTCATATAACACATCACCAGTACATCCAGCACCAAGGCTCTACTTTATAAATTGTATGACCCAGCAAATGAGCCTTCACAGCAAAAACCCGAATCTGAGCAGAAGGGAAATCTTCCATTGTAATCTCGGCTACCAGGTCCATTCAGCATCAGGCAGTGGACTGCTAAACTGGGGTCCCTCTGCTCTAAATGTCCCCATACCTACAATACTGATTAACAACCAGATATTTCTCATGAACTGAAGTTTTCTTCGGCTAAAAGATTTCTCCTCATTGAAAATCTCTCCTGAAAGTTGAAACCCCCACTCTTTCCCGCTGGGTTCCTAATTCTTGCCATTCATGTATTTAGTGTCTAGAATGTTTTTCTAGGTATTGTTCATTTTCCTTTCTTTTTAAAAACAAATGAGAACTCCCCAGCACCCAAATTCTGGCACTTTGGGGTTTTAGATCACCTTAGAGTACAGATAACTCCTACTGGCATTATCAGCAAGCGAGGTGTCTAGTAGAAAGACGAAGAACAACCTCCAAATTCTATCTGCAGATTCCCAAACCCTACCAAGTGGAAGGGATAGGGAATTACAAGGCAATTCCTGGGTGAAGTTTGCCCTCTGCTGGTCAGATTCAAAACAACATCTTTGTTCCGATTCAAACTCGAAAGAAGCATGTATTTATCAGGAGGAAAAAAAAGATTGAAATATACAAAACAGTCTTAGTAGCTAAAAATAATTATGGGAACATATAATATGTATGTATATGCCTGATATGAATAAACTAAAAAGTTGAAGAGTTCACACCTCTAGATCTTAGGTACCTTGAATGAACACTATTTTATTCAGAACAAACGGTAGGTGTTGGGATTTGTGGATCTTTTGCTCAGGATTTTACAATTTGGCTGCACAAAAAGAACATTATAGAGATGGCAGTAACGCCTTCAGAAGTCTTACCTACCGCAGTGCCTGAAAGACTGCAGCCACCATCCCACCTGTGCATCTTGCAGGTGAGGAAATAAAGAGACTAGGAGATGCCAAAGCAACCACATTACAGACCCAAGACAAGCTGGACACACAGCTGGAACTGGACACCAACATTCCCTCATCTACTGCTGGTTCTATTACGCCCCAGATTTAACAGAACAAGTGTGTTGATCATTCAATTGTATCCGACTCTTGTGACCCCATGGACTGTAGCCCACCAGGCTCCTCTGTCCATGGGATTCTCCAGGCAAGAATCCTGGAGTGCATAGCCATTCCCTTCTCCAGGGGAATCTTCCCGACCCAGGGATCGAACCTGGGTCTCCCGCACTGCAGGCAGATTCTTTACCGTCTGAGCCACCAGGGAAGCCCCAAAGAACAAGTGAGGTCAGAGCAAAATATCATGGTAGTACTAAAGACAGAACTAATCCTTCCGGTTGGGTGACGCTGGAAAGACTCCCTAGAAAATGTGCTTGAGGCTGGCAGAAAAGTTGCAGGAGGAAAAAAACCTGAATAAAGGCAGGAGGCACAAAAGGGCCAGGTGTGCTCAGAAAACGGCAGGGGAGCTGGTGCGGCTGAAATACAAAGAGTGGCGGCTGAAAATGAGAATGGCGGAGGAACTGGCTGGACATATTGACGGACTGGAACAAGATGCTCTTCCACGCAGGTATCAACTCCAGAAACACAGACACTGATACAGCTCAGGGATGGAACAAGGGGGCTACCCATTTTGACTGGGCTCCTTTTTTCCCCTTCAAGTTACTAAGACAATTGAGGGAGGGTACAATGAACAATAGGCCACCTACTACATATCTAGCAACACAAAAGCAGCACACAGGGTTAAGTAGGAGACACTCAGTCATCCTTCCTGCTGGAGAAGGATGAAGAGGAAAAACCTCTGGGAAGAAGTGCTGCCAAAACATCTGCCATGCTCAAATGCCACCGTCACATATTTTGCTGTAAGTGGACTTCCTGAAACTGCTTTATACATTGACTCCTTACTTTTACTTTTATAAATTTTCTTGAAAGAAAACTTATTCATTCTCAATTGAAATTCTGCATTACCAACCATAGAGAAGGTAGTTACAAAAAAAAATACAGCTTAAATAAAACACAAAATATTATAGCTACATAGTGCTATTTTCCAAAGTCTGAGCCTATGGCATATTCCTGCTTTATTAAAAAGGTAGATTAGCAAGGTTAAAAAGGTATTAAGGAAATACTAGGTGCAAACTGAGACTTTCCCATTGATACAATTGGAGGGGGCTGAAAGCCGATGGGAGAGATAGTAACTTTGAGACTCAGGGCTGGTCTCTGGGAAATGTGGCCACAAGGACGAAAAGTGAAATGACACAGGTAGTAACCAAAATAAGTAGAAATCATGGCTCCACAAGTCAGTTTTTGTTGTTGTTCAGTTGCTCAGTCATGTCCGACTCTTTGTGACCCCATGGACTGCAGCACGCCAGGCTTTCCTGTCCTTCACCATCTCCTGGAGCTTGCTCAAACTCATGTCCGTTGTGTCTGTGATGCCATCCAACCAGCTCGTCCTCTGTCATCCCTTCTTCTGCCTTCTATCTTTCCCAGCATCAGGGTCTTTTCCAATGAGTCGGCTCTTTGCATCAGTTGGCCAAAGTATTGGAGCTTCAGCATCAGTCCTTCCAATGAATCATCAGGGTTTATTTCCTTTAGAATTGACTGGTTTGATCTCCCTGCAGTCCAAGGGACTCTCAAGAGTCTTTTCCAGCACCACAGTTGAAAAAGCATCAATTCTTTGGTGCTCAGCCTTCTTTATGGTCCAGTTCTCACATTCATACATGACTACTGCAGAAGCCATAGCTTTGACTAGATGGACCTTGGTCAGCAAAGTCAGGGGGAAAACTTTCAACAGTGCTTCTGAAAACCTTTATTTCAGTCCTTTTAAAAAAAAACCTAGAGTTGATTTACACTGAATGGGTTGTGTCTTTTACTTCTCCATAATAAAGAAACCTGTAGAGATTTCCTTTTAGTCATTCACTAGTTGTTTTCTCTGTCTTTCTGTTGCATCCTGTGGTCCCCCATAGGCCCAAAATCACACTGGGACTCACCCAAGTGAGAAGCTACCCATAGGGAAGGTGGTGCAGTGGTACCTGCCGCTAGAGGTGGCCCCCTTCCACTGCCAGCGTGCGAGACCCTCCCGGGGCCTGGCAGGGTGCTGTGTGGGGCAGCCTTCTGGAAGGCTCCAGATCCAACCCAGTGACTCCCTGGTACAGAACCGAGGACACTCTGTCACTTCTCAATATGGCCTCTTCACAATGACCACTGGGAAACCAGGAGAAAGAGGCCTAGCCCCCAGTAACCAGCAGTGGTGAGGGCAGACGGGACAAAAAGTAAAACCACCAGCAGACCCACCAGATCAGAAAAGAACTGAGCTTATCTGAAAGGGGTTCTATTTCGTGTGCATAACTTATACCTACGTCTGCCCAGGCTGTGGCTTCGACAACGAAAACTGCTTTCAGTTACTTCTCAATAAAGGACTAAAAAGAGAAGGGAAAAGGCAGATATGATGTTCACAGATGCATTTTATTTTTGAGAGACTGAATCCATCAAAGGGAGAACAAGGAGATCATGTACGCCGGGAGAATTCTAACCAATGGCGGGTGCCCCCATCGCTCTCGGCTGGCTTTCAGCCGGCTCACTCTGCGAAGCAGCGCATCCCCCTTTAGCAGACGGGCTGGCTCAGGGGACACAACTTCTTTTCCTTGAAAGTTTTTTTTTTTTTTTTTTTTGTTCAGTAAGATTGCTTCATATGATCAACATCTCATTTCTGCGAGGGTCCCAGAGGACCACAGTAAAGACGGGTTTTATTCTCACAGACGCGCTGTTGCACAAATAGTGTAGTGCACGGCCTTTTCATGAACTTGAGATGAATGCCTGCCGCTCTCCAGGTTTGAGGATGGCATGGCTGCAGAACGAGAGGCACATTCTATTACACTAATTAGCTGTATGACCTTGGGCAGCAGGGCAAGAAGACATCTGCCGGCTTTTCTAAGTCTTAAGAGTCTACCCCTGAGCCACTTAACCACCCCAGGCCTCATCTTTTCCATCTCCAAACCGAAGGGGCTCACCTTGTGACCTCTCAGGTCCTTCCTCGGCTCTGTGAATGACACTGACCCTGCCTCTACTGGCCCCCACCCCCCCAGTCTGTTCCCATGAAAACCATTTCCTACTCTGACAACCTCCCAAGCTACCCCTTTCCCACACCTGGTTTGTGTGCTCAGTTGCTAAGTCGTGCCCGACTCTTTGCAACCCCATGGACCGTAGCCCACCAGGCTCCTCCATACATGGGATTCTCCAGGCAAGAATACTGGAGTGGGTTGCCATTTCCTTCTCCAGGGGATCTTTCCGATCCCCACAACTGGTTTAATCCAGCCCTAAAATTTCGTTTGCTGTCATGTACTGGTTTGCAGACTCCCAAAGTCAACCCCTACGGAAAACAAAACCAAAGAGGAAAGGGGAGGGAGGGAGGAGAAGGGCAGGGAAAGAGGAAGGGAATAGCAGGAAAAGGAGGCGGGGGTGGGAGGGGGGCCCCTTCTCCCTTATTCAATCATTTCTAGAAACAACAAAGTTAACACAAACTCTCTTCCTATTGAAGAATTTAAGACATTTTCCTCCTTGGTCCTCCCTTCCCTTTTCCTGGGTGCTCAGTCACTTCAGCAGTGTCTGACTCTTTGCAACCCTAGGGACCGTAGCCCACCAGGCTCCTCTGTCAGTGGGATGCTCCAGGCAAGAATACTGGAGTGGGTGGCCATGCCCTCCTCCAGGGGATCTTCGCGACCCAGGGACTGAACTCGCATCTCCTTTGTCTCCGGCATTGCCGGTGGGTTCTTTATCCACTGAGCCCACCTGGGAATCCCTCTTTTCTTGAAGAAGTGAAGTGAAGTCACTCAGTCGTGTCTGCCTCTTTGTGACCCCATGGACTGTAGCCCACCAGGCTCCTCTGTCCATGGGATGCTCCAGGCAAGAAAACTGGAGTGGCTTGCCATTTCCTCCTCCAGGGGATCTTCCCGACCCAGGGATCGAACCCGGGTCTCCCACATTACAGGCAGACGCTTTACTGTCTGGGCCACCAGGGAAGCCTGTTTTCTTAGGTGTTGTCAAAACCTGCCATACTCTCCCAGCTTCACAGGGAACCTTTACCTTCCCTTCCCACTCTGCTAACCGCCCCAGTGGCTCTCTTTCTCCAGACTATGACCCCTTTCTACTTCCTTTCCCTCTAAGCAGTTGGAGAGAAGGACCTGCTGACCCTCCGGACCTCCCAACAGGGCACCTCAGAAATCAACCCTCTGCTCTCCCGGTCCCGGGGGTCTGGAGGCCCTGGGGCTCAGCTGGCTCTGAGTATCGGCTCTGGAATCAGAGGGTTCGAAGCCAAGCATCACCATTCACTGGCTGTGTGCTCTTGGGCAAGTCACTTAAACTCTGCAAAACTGGTAATAGTACCACATTTCACTTCACGGGGTTGTCATTAGAATCAAGTAAGTTAATTTACATCAAGTATTTAGCATAGTACTTGGCACACAGGATGAGACAGGGAACAGCCGTTGCTACTGCCATTACGGTGATAATGAGGATGCTTTTAACTCCAGTCTCCACTCCCTGTGCTCAAGACACTGTCTTTCTCCTCCTCAATCCTATAACCGAACCTCTGCTCAGCAATGAGTGCTGGCCACATGTGCACAACTATTGCTTCATACTTTCTGCTCCTAACCCCCTCGCTCCCCTGCTTCCCAAGTTACTGCTGCCTCTGGCTCAACCTGTCGGGAACTCCTCAGCCAACATGCCCGGCAGCCTAACCTGGAGGAATGAGACACACCCACCCTCCTCCGCTGGCTGGCCACCCGCCATCTACACCCCTGTCCCCAAGCCAGCCGCCCGCCACTTCCCACGACGCTGACTCAGCCTGCAGGCTCACCCTCAGCCTTCTCAGTGCACACCCTTCTCACGCCATCCATCTCCTGCTTTTCACTTTTTCTGCCTCTTGGCTCCCTTCCTTCATTTCAGCCACTTTTGTTTATCTCTGTCTCAAAAGCAACTTTTTCTGCCTTTTGAGTCCTTTCCAAGCTTCTAAGAAGAAGCTTCCAGCATTAGGTGAGACTGTTTCTATGCTCCTTAGCACACCCGACTCTCTACATCACATGACACAGTCTCACAGAAGAATCCCATCCAGTGATTTCTGTCTCTCGGCCTGATAGGGTCGACCAGAGAAAACAATATGGCACCTACTCAGAACTCATGTCCTCGTCCTCTCAACTCAAACCCTAATTCTGCTTTAGTTGGTAATGAGCCTAACTAAAAATATTCCACTCCCCAGCCTCTTTTGCACTGAGGGGTGAGCATATATATTCCTCATCAATGAGAAAGGTGCAGCAGTCCCTGGAAAGCATATTCTACCCCCTCACCTCCAAAAGACAAATTCTTGCTAAGAAAGAACCCTTTGTCTTCTCCTCCATATCATCTGCCATTCTTCTTGCCTGGAACACAGAGGTGAGGTCTGGAGGTATGGCAGCCATTATACCACTATGAGGCATGCACATGACGACAAAGGCCCACATGCAAAGAACGGTGGGCAGAAAGATGGAAAGAGTTCCATCCCTGCTGTCACCACAGAGCTGCCACATCAGCCCTGGACCACAAAGTCCTGGACCTCCTATTTTCTGAGATAAACCTCTCTCCATTTAGATTTCTGCTAATACAGTTCTCTGCTGCTTGCCAATGCAGGAGCCTCAGGAGACAGGATTTCAATCCCTGGGTTGGGAAGATCCCCTGGAGGAGGAAATGGCAACCCACTCCAGTATTCTTGCTGCGATAACGCCATGGACAGAAAAGCCTGGTGGGCCAGAGTCCATGAGGTCACAAAGAGCGGGACACAACTGAGTGACTGAGCACACATGTATGCCGCTGCTTGCAGATGAATTCAACCTCAGATGAATGCACTCTCACTAATACAACAAAACTAGTGGCAAATGAGAAGTCATTCCAGGTGAGGAGGAACACATATCCTATGGAAAAACCACCCTCATGAAATCATAATTAGATAACCTTAATAACTAGTCTCATAAGAGAAAGCAATGATTTGAAATGGATACATGAGGAGAGCAATTCACAGGAAATGGATGAGTGACATCACCAAAATCTTCTGGAAAAAAAAAGGGATGTCAAACTCAAGGGAAAAGCTGAGCAGGCCTCTCTGCAACTCCGTCCAGCCTAGAGAGAGAAGCACTCCCTATACAGAGTGGAGCTGGGGCAGCCCTTAAGAGGAGGCCTCTATGGGAGAAACGGGGTGTCTTTTTACATCTGCAAATACCCCAAGATGGTGCCACTGAAAGGCATTCAGAAGAGGTGTGATCGTGTGTCTCTTGCGCCACCGGTCAAAGCTGTCAACACGTCCAAGGCTCCTGGTAAAGCACATGCCTAGAACTCACGGCCCTGCATGCATGCCCTTCTCTACCTTGTCTACCTGCTTCTTTCACGTCTCCAGGCAGACCGCGGGCTTCTGTCTCCCGGGCTCTGCCCACTCCAAGCACACTGGGGCACATCCAGGCCTCCTCCACTGGCCCCTGTAGCCTGGGAGGCCTGCCGCATCTCGGGGTCTGTCAACTGTTCCATTTCAAGGCTGTGGTTTATGCACCCAGATGACTTCCCTCGAGTGGCTGTCCAGAAAGAAGCACAGTTCAGACGGGCAGACACTCTTCCCGAGTTGTGTAGGGCCTTAGAGACCATTCAGCTCTAACGCTGAAGAGACAGAGCCCAAGGGTCCAGAGCTGTTGGCACCAGGAGAAACTGGACCGTCCTGCTCTCTCCCAGACAAAGCTTGGTGGGAAGAAATCCTGGGGCCACAGGGCTTGAACATCTGGGATTTCCCAGGATCATGACATCCTACAGCTGAACGGGGGAGCTTCGAGATCATCTAGTCCAAACCCCTTGGGAACCTCAGGCCAAAAAGTCCACATGACCCACCTGCGCCAGAGTCACAGGGGAGTGGGTGACAGACAGGGCGATGGGGCTAGACCACGCGCAGATGTTTCGACTTCCAACAGGCACGGGGAGGGGTGGGGGGCGTGGGGTAGGAAGGAGTGACCCTCAGAAGGAGGGTGATGGGGGGGGGAATTATGGGGGAGGTGGGCAGGGGAAATAGCCTCCCAGGCAGATGCCTGCCTTCATTTCATGAGCGCTTGGAGAGTCTGCTCTGGGCTGAGAGCCCATGGACCACTCTGCCCTCGGCCTTGGCAGGAGTCACGGCCAAAGCCTGTAACTAGAACCGGCTCCCGAGCTGGCTGCCTGGGGACGGATCCAGTTCTTGGAGGGCACAGTAGGCTTAGAAGGAACGAACATTTCTGATGCCTAACTGGACTGAACCATGAGCCCAACTGGGCCTGTTGACCGTGTGACTAGAGTGGCCTTGGCCTGTGTAGACTGCATCCTTCGCGCTCACCATCTCTGCGGGCAGGCGGCCGGGGAAGCCGTGGGTCACGCGTTCACTGCATGCTGCTCTGACCTCAGGGAACATCTGCTGAGACTCCCACCAGTACAAACACACAACACCAGGGATCAAGGGCACGAAACAGAAGGTGGCAAGGCCCAGAGAAGAAGAGCATGACCCACGGTCAGACTCACCTGGTTCAAATCCTGTCGGCCTCTTACTGGTTGTGTGACCGTGAGCAGGTTAGTCAGCCTTTCTGAAGCTTCGTTTCCTTGTTTTTTAGTGGGGATAATAAGAGCACCTACCTAATGGGGTGGGGTGGGACTTTGAGGATAAATTAAGGCAACTGTGCTTGGCACAGCAGCCAGCGCAAAAGCCACAATAAACATCGTGTGTGTGTGTGTGTTTTCCCATCCATACAACAAGAGGACTGGGCACAACATGTGGGTTGTCCACACACAGTTCTGCAGTGTGGCCCCAGAAGGTGGAATCTGGGTCAGAGGATGGAGCTGCAAATTTCCTAAAGAGGAGCTGTTTAAAAAAATATGGCAGGGGTCGGGGGGGCGGTGTTGTGTGTTTGTATATATGTGTATTTATGTGTAATATATGTGTGTACACACACACAGAGTCCTCCCTCCATATCCATGGGTTCTGCATCTGCGGATTCAACCAACCGTGGACTGAAAATATCTGAAGGAAAAAAAAATCTCAAAAAGCAAAACTTTAACTTGCCACACCCTGGCAACTCTTTACATAGCATTTACATTGTATTGACAACTATTTACATAGCATTTACATCGTATTAAGAATCATAAGTAATGCAGAGATGATTTATGCAAATACCATGCCATGTGATACAAGGGATTTGAACACTGATGATTTTTGTTCCTATGGGTGTCCTGGAAGCAGTCCCCTTCGAGGGACAACTACATATATATATACTTCTGAAGGTGTATCTATTGTGCAAAACTATATAATATATCTATTGTTGGTAAAAGATATCAATGAACTGTTATGAGTAGTTACTTCTAGAGAGAAGACTAGGAGGAAATGGCAGTTTCAAGCAAATTTAGCTTCATGTTTTGTTTGCATTTTTATATCATTAAAGTGTCCTTGGTTTGCTTGTGCAACTAGAAAAGATTTTATAAAAATACAAATGTTTCCACTGAACCCCCAGCAATGGAAGGAGCTCAGGCAGAGCCTGGCCAGCACTTGTAGAGGCAACAGAATCTGACAGGATTTGGACAGAACCTTCTAGTTTCAAGATCTCAGCACTAAGTGATAGTCCAGAGAGACACAGGAACATTCCATAGGACGCTGTGCTTTTTTGGCTAGTGTTAATTAAGGGACCCCTCTATGGCATGTCAATCCCTTCCCGAGCCTCAGAGACTCCCTCTTTTACGACCCTACCCCCAGTTCCCAGCTCCAGTCACAAGAGAATTTGCACCTCTGCAAAACTAGAAACTGCAAAGGCCCAACAGTCAAAGCCTTCACAGGACACGAAAAGGACCTCTTCTAGAATCGCTCCTGGCTTTCAATCATAAAGATAAAACTCAAGGGTAGCTTAACTAGTCAAGAAAAGCTGCAGGCCTGAAGGGAAGCTGGGTGCAGGCTCTGAGAAGGGTAGGGATCGGAGCCTGTTACTTTGCGGTCTTTGGCAGCCTTTCCAACAGGCCTCCCCACAGGCGACTGGGAAGCAGGACCGCTGACATGGGTTCTAGAATCACAGCTCCTGGGCACTGTCCCCTCCCGGGTGCACAAGCACAGGCAGCGGGTCCATCTCAAGTCACTGCATGCGGCCTCCCCACTTCCCTGGGCATCAGGTGCTCACCTCTGCTCCAGGGAGGGCCTGAGCAGGGCTGCTTGTCAGGAAGATTGCTCCACCTTTCAGAGTGGGAAGGGAAGTATCCAAATGCTACTCCACGTGGGGCTTATGGGAACAGACTGCTATCACCTTCAACTGAGAGGCACTTGACAGAATTGCAAGAGTCCAATTATTTCATATTTAGTCATTTGCATAAGTAAACTGGGTTCTGTGACACTAGATGAGCCATCCAGGCCCCTAAACTGCAATGAATATAACACAGAACACCACTTTTATTGATCCAAATGGCAATGCATGAAAATGCCCCTCCTTCAGTCTTCAATGAAAAAAACGATGTATGCTTCCTATTTGTTCTCCAGCCTATAGAATTTATATGTACCATATCTGAAGCCTCTGATATTTGCTAAAGAGTCATGTTATGGCTATTACATGAATAAACTCTGAAAGTCTACTTTCATAGCCCAGGAAAATATCATATCTATTGTCTGCTCGTGATTAGTTTTATTGAGATAGGAAATTTTGGAGTACTCTGCAGCCCTTAAAAATGAGACAGTTCTACTCTGTATTGCGATTCAGAAAGATCACCAAGAAAGACTGTTATATGATAAAAGAAAAATGAAGAATAGACATGCTGGGGGGGGCATAGTTATAGAACACATTAACTTATATTTTTTGTAAATGCACAGAGTATCTTTGGCAGGAAACTCAATAAAACTAGTGAACAGTGGTTGACACAGGAAGGGAATCTGAGTATCTAGGGGCACAAAAAACAGAGAAAGAAACTTTCCTTTTATATCCCAGCCTCTTTTTTTTTTAAGCTTTAATGAGGCATAATTGACTGAGATTATATATATTTAAGGTGTACAGTGTTTACCACAATCAACTTAATACATCCATCATCTCACACAGTTACCATTTCTGTGCATGTGTAGTGGGAATATTTAAGATCTACTGTCTTAGCAAATTTCACGATCCCAGTCTCTTTAATCTTTTGAATTCTATACCATGCTTTTTTAAATACAGGGAATCTAGAAAAATGGTACAGATGAACCTGTTTTCAGGGCAGGAATAGAGACACAGATGTACAGAATGGACTTGTGGACACAGTGCAGGGGGGAACAGGGAGGGTGGGACAAACTGGGACAGTAGATCTGACATATATACATTATCATGTGCAAAATAGCTAGCAGGAAGCTACTCTACAGCACAGGGAGCTGAGCTCGGTGCTCTGTGATGACCTAGAGGGGTGCGATGGGGGATGTGGAAGGGAGGTTCAAGAGGGAGGGGAGATATATATATATATATTTTATATAGTTGATTCACTTTGTTGTACAGCAAAAACTAACATAGCATTGCAAAGCAATTATACTCTAATAATAAAATAAAAATAAGAGTTGAAAAAATAAAATTTATTTAAAATGAATAAAATTAAAAATTCAGAGTTCTAATGTCTCAAAAGATGGGGTGCACTGATACAGTGTCTGAAACGTAACGATCTGCATTGTCTCTGCATCCTGCTCTTTCTCTCACAGTTCTCTTCAGGAAATGAGCCACCTTTCTCAACTTAGTTACATTTGAGTTTTAAGGTCAAATAGACCTTACTCCATAAAAAAGGCGGAATATCATCATTATGAAAAGGGGTTCTGTCTACCAAAGGTAGACCTGGGGGCATGCGCTGGCCAAGGCGCAGCACTCTGTCCACATGTCTGCAGGATGAACCAACGCTCACCTTCACCTCTGCCCATGGACAGTGACCTGCAATGAGTACTTCATGGCTGCGTGCACTTCAGGGCTGAATCAGAAAGGACAGTTCAGCAGAGTCCTGCCTTCATGCCCCCTACCTACCAGCCACCAACACAGTACAAGCGTTTGAAGACAAGAGAGTATAAGGACAGAATGAGCTCAACAAATCACACACTCTTCCCTACTTCCTGAGGACACATTTTTCACTGGTTATTTCAATGGACGCAGTTTTGGTATCTATTTCATCTTCAGGTCTGACTGAACATAAATGATTTACAGCGATAAACAATGCAGTGAAATTCTCAATGGTCTACACAAACAAATCAGCAAGCCGAAAAAAATCCCTGTGAATTCTCTAAGTTCATTAAAGTAAAAAACTTATCTAGATCGTCCTTTATCATCTTTCCATCCAGGTTCTGAACATAGCCTGAGAGCAAGGCAAGAAATTCCTTTTTTGGGAGCCCACACAGATCCAACAAATGGAAGGTGTACATTAAAAAGGTACGTTGTTGCTTGGCCCTGAAGCCACCTTTTCTGAATCTGTTGCGTCTCAGAAGCCACGTGGAGAAAAAGCACATGTGCAGGCAGAAGCAGTAAAAACAAAGATGAGACAGAGGTTCAAGCAGGGGGCTCGCATGGGCATCTCTGAAAGCCTCAGTAACAGGGACATAGCGCCCGAGCCCTGGGCACAGCTTTTGGAAATGGATGCACAATAACCTATTAAGACTTCCCTTCTCAACCATCTCATCACGTGCAATGGCCTTATCTGATTTCATCCAATACTGGACACTCATCTCTGATACCTGACCAACCTCGCTGAGAGCTAGATAAATGTTCACTCATGGTGCCCAGGACCCCTGCCTTGTTATACCAATTCTAAGATCTCTGTGGCTCAGGGCAGCATGTGGAAAAGAAATTCTCCATACTGCTAAACAAAGTCATATCTACTGATGAAAATTCTGAAGGTCAAGGGCTCAAGGATACCTGGTCCCTTTTTAAAAATTACTGGAGCTCTGTAAAAAATGTCCAAAAGTCACTCAATGAACACATATGTACTGAGAACCTGTATGTGTCAAGTATTAAGTAATGCAAATGCAAAGGCAGCTGCCACTCTCAAACAGTTCAGAAAAAATAAAAAAAAAATAGGAAATGAGGAAAGAGCCACGTGCAGTAAAACATTAGCAATGGGAAGGATGTTTTGCTGTACTATTCTTGCAACTTTTCTATAGGCTTGAAAATTTTCAAACTAAAAAGACTGGAGTAGGGGAAAAAGCAGGATGACAGATATAATAAATTGTATTTCAGGAAACCAAACAGTTGGAGAGGAAGTATTTTATGGAAGAATTTCTGTTATGAGTGAAAATTAGAAAATTACCATATGACACCTGTTAATGAAATCACAGCTCAAGGCAACATTCATCAGTGGAAGCTCTGCCCAGTAGGTGGGGGTCTGGTGGGCAATGTAACATGGAGGCCACACCCCTGACTCCAGGGACCAGTCACAGCTTCACTTACAGTGGGACGCGGGATACCTGTGCCTATGGACGAGATGCAGTGGAACATACCCAGCACGACCTCCAAAGCACTTCTGCCAGATGGTGAGTCTATATCTAACCATCAGCTGACCTAGATCTAACTCCCAGCCTCACTGGGAACATGGGGGCCAGAGGAGCAAGTCAGATACCACGACTAGGAATCAACAGGCCAAATCCAGAATGTGAAACACTCTGTAGGACACGTTTCTCAAAAAATAAAAATAGAAAAAAATCAACGGCGTGGGAGAAAAAAAGAGGCGGGTGTGGGGTGGGGATGGCTGCAGAATGAAAGAGACTAAAGACATCTAATGACTACATACAGGTGAGGACCTTGCTTTGCCCTTTTTGTTATACAATCAGCTATAAAAAGACATTGAGACAATGGAAGTGCTCACAAATATATTCTGGCTATCAGATGACATTAAGGAACCATTATTAATTTTGATAGGCATGATAATGGAATGAAGGTTAATAAACAAAAACAGTCCCTACCAGTTAACAAAAATTATCTTCAACAGGAAAGGAAGGAGGGAGGAGGGCAATGACATTTTAATATGTTGTCTAGCGCCTCTGCTCATCCTTGGCGTCATAAAGGATAAAGGATTTTTCATACCCACAGGTACACCTTCTTAAGATGAAGTTAACTATATTCCCTTATATATATATCTAGCCCAGCACTTCCCCATCTCTTTAAAGACTTGGGGCACTTAATAATAGCTGAATAGAAAATTGGGGTTGGACAGAGGAGACTGCTTGTGGCCGCTGGTGACAGCTTAGGGTCCTTGGCAGCTCTAAGCTGGGCCCCAAAGGTCCAAGGACAGAGCACCTATATCCTGCACACAGCACACCAGTGGGCAGGCCCCAGCTAACCCACCTTCGGTGACATCTTTCTAAGAAACTGACTTCTATGGCGATGGACAGCCTGGAACAGAGCTGCCTTAAAGAGGACAAAACACACGTCTGAACTGTGCTCACAGATCTAGGAGCCCGGCAGCTCTGAATTTTTTGCCTTTCACACTTTGGTAGCCTAATAAGAATTAACTACTCGCTGCTAACAAGAAGGTAAAGAGACTCCGGTATGGCAATGACACCAAGGGAGAGGACAGAAGCCCTTTAGTATTCTTGGAACATCTATGCCATTAAAAAAAAAAAAAAAAGCAAGAGGGAAAGAGAGAAGGAGGAGGGAAGGGGGCAACCTCAGGACCAGCACACGGGCTGTTCTACCGCCATCTTGATGTCCTTGACGCGTGCAGATGGTGTGGAAGTGGCTGGCACCAGAACGGCCCATGAGAAGGAATGAGCGGCCAATGGAGATTTATGTGAGGAGAGTGAGATGGACAAGGTAAAATTGTCAGGAGGAGTTGTTAGAAAGTAAAATATATTGTGACAATTCCACTCCTGCCGTTCATCAATAAACTGACAGATCATTTAGTGTCAATTAGGAGTGATAGATGGACAAGTCCCCATGATCCTGGGCCAAAATTAATGGCTGGGAGGGAGAGGGTGATTGAAAATGACGGCTGACATTGAGAGCAAAGTCCTGAAAGTCCCCGAGGGGCCATTACTTGCCTCATTCCCTTGCAGATCAATGCAGGGACAAACCCAAAAACAGACACTTTGAGACAAAACTTAATCAGACTACCTTTCCTTCCTCTCTTTCCCAGGTCTGGCTGACTCTCGTTCAGCTCTATTCGCCACTGAGTACATGTACCCCACCTTGGACAACTTCAGAGCCAAGGCCAGCCTGGCTCCAAGATGGATTCTTTGGAATAGCTATGTCCGTGGGGGTGGGAGAGGGAACAGGCAGTGACTCTAGGTCCCGGGCCATTCCTGCATACAGCCCTTTCCTAAGGGGCACAGGGGTGAGTATTTGGGTTTCAGCAGCCAACAGCTCTGGCCAGGGAGGTGGGTGACACATGCCCTGGTCTCTAGCTTAGACAGGTTTATGCAAACAAAACAAAGGTATCCCAGAAATTCACACCCCTGTGGCTGTGGGCTGCGAGCCTCTCAGTAAACAGCTTTCCTATTTCCCACTGGGGACAATGCAGACCTCGTCCTTCTCCCCCATCTTATACTGGGTGGGATACCTTAAAAACTAGAATCTACCCAATATGGTTGGTGTAATGCACAGGTAAGGTGCAGCTATGGACTGAATGTTTATGGCCCCCCAAAGTCAAACATTGAAACCCTAATCCCTAATTCAACGGTGTTTGAAGCTGGGGCCTTTGGGAACTAATTAGGGTTAGATGAGGTCATGAGGGTGGAGCCCCCATGATGGGATTAGTGCCCTCATAAAATGAGGGAGAGACATGAGATCTTTAGTCACCCACACACCAAGGAAGGCCATGTGAACCCAGCCATGCTAGCATCCAGATCTCAGAATTCTAGCCTCCAGCACTGTGAGAAATAAATGTTTGTTGTTTAAACCACCCTGATTATGAGACTGTTGTAGAAGCCTGAATTGACTGAGACAGGTGCCTAGCACATCCCCAAAGAGTTTACTGCTACTGCTACTGCTAAGTCACCTCAGTCGTGTCTGACTCTGTGTGACCCCATAGATGGCAGCACAGCAGGCTCCGCTGTCCCTGGGGTTCTCCAGGCAAGAACACTGGAGTGGGTTGCCATTTCCTTCTCCAATGCATGAAAGTGAAAAGTGAAAGTGAAGTCGCTCAGTCGTGTCCGACTCTTAGCGACCCCATGGACTGCAGCCTACCAGGCTCCTCTGTCCATGGGATTCTCCAGGCAAGAGTACTGGAGTGGGGTGTCATTGCCTTCTCCGCCAAAGAGTTTAAGGGCACACTATTGTTTTTTTTAAATAAATTTATTTATTTTAGTTGGGGGCTAATTACTTTACAATATTGTAGTGGTGTTTGCCATACATTGACATGAATCAGCCATGGGTTTCCATGTGTTCCCCATCCTGAACCCCCCTCCCACCTCCCTCCCCATCCCATCCCTCTGGGTCATCCCATTGCCCCAGCCCTGAGCATTTGTCTCATGCATCGAACCTGGAATGGTGTTCTGTTTCACACGTGATAATATACATGTTTCAATGCTATTCTCCCAGAATGTCCCACCCTCACCTTCTCCCTCAGAGTCCATAAGACTGGTCTATGCATCTATGTCTCTTATTCGGTCTCGCATATAGGGTTATTGCTACCATCTTTCAAATTCCATATATATGCATTAGTATACTGCATTGGTGTTTTTCTTTCTGGCTTACTTCACTCTGTATAATGGGCTCCAGTTTCATCCATCTCAATAGAACTGATTCAAATGTATTCTTTTTAATGGCCAAGTAATATTCCATTGTGTATATGTACCACCGCTTCCTTATCCATTCGTCGGCTGATGGACATCTAGGTTGCTTCCATGTCCTGGCTATTGTAAACAGTGCTGCGATGAACATTGGGGTACACGCATCTCTTTCAATTCTGGTTTCCTTGGTGTGTATGCCCAGCAGTGGGACTGCTGGGTCATATGGCAGTTCTATTCCCAGTTTTTTAAGGAATCTCCACACTGTTCTCCATAGTGGCTGTACTAGTTTGCATTCCCACCAACAGTGTAAGAGGGTTCCCTTTTCTCCACACCCTCTCCAGCATTTATTGCTTGTAGACTTTTGGATAGCAGCCATTCTGACGGGCGTGAAATGGTACCTCGTAGTGGTTTTGATTTGCATTTCTCTAATAATGAGTGATGTTGAGCATCTTTTCATGTGTTTGTTAGCCATCTGTATGTCTTCTTTGGAGAAATGTCTGTTTAGTTCTTTGGCCCATTTTTTGATTGGGTCGTTTATTTTTCTGGAATTCAGCTGCAGGAGTTGTTTGTATATTTTTGAGATTAATTGTTTGTCTGTTGCTTCGTTTGCTATTATTGTCTCCCATTCTGAAGGCTGTCTTTTCACCTTGCTTATAGTTTCCTTTGCTGTGCAAAAGCTTTTAATTTTAATTAGGTCCCATTTGTTTATTTTTGCTTTTATTTCCAATATTCTGGGAGGTGGGTCATGGAGGATCCTGCTGTGATTTATGTCGGAGAGTGTTTTGCCTATGTTTTCCTCTAGGAGTTTTATAGTTTCTGGTCTTACGTTTAGATCTTTAATCCATTTTGAGTTTACTTTTGTGTATGGTGTTAGAAAGTGTTCTAATTTCATTCTTTTACAAGTGGTTGACCCAGCACCACTTGTTAAAGAGATTGTCTTTTCTCCATTGTATATTCTTGCCTCCTTTGTCGAAGATAAGGTGTCCATAGGTGCGTGGATTTATCTCTGGGCTTTCTATTTTGTTCCACTGATCTATATTTCTATCTTTGGGGAACACTATTTTTAGTGTGACTTCTCTGCTCTAACCAGACTGACAATATGGTAACTGCTCTCCACCCCCAACACTTAATGCCTACATTAATCCTTGAACCAAAACCTTTCCTCATGATCCCCTTTGCCCACCAGAATTCCTCCTGCTTGACCCCCAGCTCCTCTTCAAGGGGGCTCCCTGACCACCGTGATTACTCTCCTCTGATGTTATGTCATTGAGGTTGGGCCACTCCATTAGTTTCTCACTTACGATGTGCTCCAGGCGATCCTGATTTTTGTGCATGAAAATGCCTCATCTCCCCAACTGGAACCCAAGTTCTTGGGGGCAGAAAGCCCACTGACACTTTGGACTCCCTGGGGCACCTGCAAAGAGCAGGAGTTCATGTTTCTAGCCTCATGGGGCAGACCCTCAGTGCAGCCCAGCAACTGCCTCTCTTACGGCATCTGTCCTACTAGGCTCCAGATGCCAGCTCTCCTTTGCTCAAACAAGTTCAACACTCAAGTTTGCCCTCCCACTTTGAAAAAAAGAATTAAAAAAAAAAAAAGAGGTCAATTCAAAATGAAATACCCTCCAACTCCTTACCTCCCTCAGCCTTTCTTGATAACTTACAGGCCTTTCCAAACACCCTCTGGTCCTGAAGGAAAAAATGTCCCTGCCTCTTCCTGTCCAAGGTTAGTTAGTCTTTCTTGGAAGGTTTTATCTCATCCCTCAGGATGCTACTTCTTCACACCACCTCCCTTTCATCTGTAATCACTCTTTGCCAGGTATTACACACACGAGGCTCAGAACAGATTCCTCCTTCCAAATACTGTCCCACCTGTGTCCGCTCCTCAGAGTAGGAGCCTGTACCACTGTTCCCATCCCCTCACTTCCACCTTCCTCTTCCACACGCTATAACTGACTCTGGCCCCAACACAAACCATTGTAATCACTTTCTCAAAGGCCCCTAGTAATCTCCAAACAGCCAAATCCAAGGCTATGTCCTTGTCTTCTATTTGTACAGATGGCTCAAATTGCAACTGCTTTTCGACCTCTTTCCTAGACTCCTGCACTGAGGAAGTGATCTATATTCTCTGCCACTGGCTCCCAAGTCAAGTCTCTCTTTTTGCCTTCCTCATCTCATGACACCACTACCCAACCGGTCACCAAGATCAGGCCCCTTGCAATGACCTTAAACTCTGCCCTCTGCCCTATATCCAACCAATGGCACTTCTGTTAACTCTTTCTCCAAAATGTCTCCAAATCTCCTTCCTGTCCACGCTCACACCACTGCCTTGGTTCAGGCTCTTCACACAGAGCATCACCTCCCCAATAGAGCTGTCAGCCTCCAGAGTTTAGGTCCCACACTGACACAGTAAGTGACCAACCAGAACTACTGATCTCATCATTCATGTGTTCAATAAATAGTCACTGAGAGCTTATTATGGACTGGCACTGTTTGAGGGATCTGGGGGGTATGTGAACAAGGGTATGTCTCCTCTAACAGAGCTAACAAGACAGTAGAGAGAAAAAGGCAATACATGTATGTGTATTTACACATGTGTGGGCTTCCCTGGTGGCTAAGATGGTAATGAATCTGCCTGCAATGTAGGAGATCTGGGTTCTATCCCTGGGTTGGGAAGATACCCTGGAGAAGGGAATGGCTACCCACTCCATTTTTGCCTGGAGAATTCCATGGACAGAAGAACCTGGCAGGCTACAGTCCATGGGGTAGCAAAGAGTTTGAGCAACATATGACTGAGTAACTAACACACACACACACACCACACACATATGTATGGACATGTCAGGTGGTGACTCTCACAGCAGGAGGTGGGGAACACAGTGATGAAGGGCGCTATAGACAGTGAGGTCACGTGGAGCCTGGGAAGCCATGGTAAAGACTGTGCAGTTTACTTTTTGGGGGAGATGCCCCTGGAGGGTTCTGAGCTGTTAAAAATGAAATGACCTCACCTATGCTGTAAAGAGGTCATTCTGGCTCCTGCAGTTGAGACTGAAGGAGGCAGAGGTAGGCAGGGAGGAGGGCCTGGCTCGAGTCAGCACCAGGAACGATGCTGGCAGTGCAGACATCAGGTGTGCTTCAAGTGTAGAATGAGCATGGTTTGCTGACGGACTGAACCTGAGGGGAGAGGGAAGGGTCCAGCGTGATCCCAAAGTTCAGAGTCTGAGTGAAACGGAAGGTGGAACCCATTTATGGAGACCTGAGGGGACTTGGGGAGGTGCAGGCTAGGGGACAGGGTGGAAGGGGCGGAAGGGGCAGAAATTAAGAGGACCAGGTTGGATACGTTAGGATTGAGTTGCACATTCAAGCAGAAAGGATGTGTGGACAGCTAGATGCTCAGTGGAAGGGTTGGGCTAGAGGTACAAACACCATGCAAGGGTCATCATTGTGCAGGTAATGGGAGAACACCCAGGACTGAACGAAGATTATGCCAAGAGTGAGTGCTGACAGAGAAGACGAGGCTGGTGGATAAGCCCTGGGCACGCTGCCATTGAACGGTCAGGACTGGGTCATGGGCCAAGGAAGCCGAACAAGGAAATCCCTTGAAAAGTAACACGGGAAATGGAAAAGAGTCTCCCTCCCAGGAGAAACTGATCTGATCTGGAAAAGTCTTTAATATATTCCTTGAGGACTTAACATGAGATTCCCTATTTTTTTTTTCCCCTCCAAGAAGCAGATATAGGATTTGTCTCATTTCCATATTTCAAAACAAATTCCAGATAATACAAACACAAGAATCCCCTAATAACCTAGTAGCTTGTCACTAGAACTTCTCATTCCTCTTCTTGTACTTGGTTAACATGAAAAAGGAGTGTTATATTCAGCAAGGAACAGTGTGGTACTTAATGATACACAAATAGAAAGACCACTGGAACAGAATCATGGGTCCAGAAGTAGACCCAGGTACGTGAACAGAAGTAGACTATGGAGAAGGTGGGAAAGGATGAATTTTCAAATAAATGATGCTGGGACAAAAGTTATTTAGAGAAAAGAAATAAAACTGGACCCATACCTCATATTATACACCAGAATTAATTTCACATGGAAAAGAGATCTAATTTTTAAAATGTAGATTTACATACCAGTGTTCTCTTATGTCAGTCTCCCAATGCAATTAAAAAAAAAAGAGAGACTTAATCAAACTTACAAGCTTTTGCACAGTAAAGGAAACCATAACCAAAATGAAAAGACAACCCACAAATGGAAGAAAATATTTGCAAACAATGTGACTGACATGGGCTTAATTTCCAAAATATACAAACAGCTCACATAACTCAGCAACAAAAAAACAAACAACCCAATCAAAAGATGTGCAGAAGACCTAAATAGACATTTCTCCAAAGAAGACAAACAGATGGCCAGTAGGCACATGAAAAGATGCTCACCATCGCTAATTATTAGAGAAATGCAAATCAAAACTACAGGGAAGCCAGATGGTGAGAATGGCCATCATTAAAAAGGCTACAAATAATAAGTGCTGGAAAGGGTGTGGGGAATAGGGAGCTCTCTGACACTGTTGGTGGGAACACTGTAGGGAGGCTCCTCAAAAAACTAAAAACAGAATTACCATGTGATCCAGCAATCCTACTCCTGGGCATATACACAGACAAAACTGTAATACAAAAAGATACACAGCAGAACTAGTCACAATAGCCAAGACATGGAAACAACCTATGTCCATCAAAAAGAGGAATGGATAAAGAAGATGTGGTACTTATATACAATGGAACATGACTCAGCCATAAAAAGAATGCAATAATGCCATTTGTAGCAACATGGCTGTAACTAGAGATGATCATTTAAGTGAAGTTAGAAAAACAAAGACAAATATCATACGGTATCACTTACATGCAGAATCTAAAATATGACTCAAATGAACCTATCTATGAAATGGTAACAGAATCAGGGACATAAAAACTAGACTGGTAGTTGTCAAGGGGGCAGGGGGGTGGGAGAGGGGTGCAGTGGGAGTTTGGGATTATCATCAGGCTGGTATACACAATGGTATATACACTGGTCCTACTGTATGGCACAGGGAACTATATTCAATATCCTGGGATAAATTACAATGGAAAAGAATATGAAAAAGAAGTGTATACACATGTAAAACTGAGTCACTTTGCTGTACAGCAGTAATTAACACAACACTGTAAATCAACTATACTTTAATTAAAAATAAATAAATAAAATTTAGGTTTATAACGTGGTCATGTTCCAAGAAAACGTGATCTATCAAAACAGGTGGCTGCGCACTTACGGTCAACTGCCCTATGGCGAGGGATGCACGAATATACAATGGAGAAAAGCCAATTTCTTCAACAAATGGTGATGGGAAAACTCGATAGCTACATGTGAAAGAAGGAAATTACAACATTCTCTGATACCATATACAAAAATAAAGTCAAAATGGATTAAAGACAGGAATGTAAGACCGGATACTATAAAACTCACTGAGGAAAACATAGGCATAACACTCTGACACGAATTGCAGCAATATTTTTTTTTTTGGATCTCCTAAAGCAAAGGAAATAAAAGCAAAAATAAACAAAATGGAACCTAATTAAACTTAAAAGTTCCTGCACAGAAAAGGAGACCATAAACAAAATGAAAAGACAACATACTGAATGGGAGGAAATATTTGCAAATAACAGGACCAATAAGCAGTTAATATCCAACACATATAAACAGCTCATATAACTCAACATCAAAAAAAAAAAAACCCCACCAAACAACTCAATTAAAAAATGAGTGGAAGAACTGAACAGATATTTTTTTTTAAAGAGGAAATGCAGATGGCAAACAGGCACATCCAAAGATGCTAGATATCACTAACTATCAGGGAAATGCAAATCAAAACCACAGTGAGATACCACCTCATACCTGTCAGAATGGCTGTCATCAAAAAATAAAAAAGGGACACAAACAACAAATGTTAGTAAGGATGTGGAGAAAAGGAAACCCTTATACACTGTTGGTGGGAATATAAATTGGGTGCAGGCACTGTGGGAAACTGTGGAGGTTTCTACAAAAAAACTAAAAATGGAACTACCACATGACCCAGCAACTATACTCCTGGGTATATATTCAAAAAACAAAAACACCAGTTTGAAAGGGTACGTGCACCCCAATGTGCAAAGCAGCATTATTTACAGTCGCCAAAATATGGAAGCAACCTAAACGCCCATCAGCAGAGTGAATGGATTAAGAAGAAACGGTGTACACACACACACACACACACACACACACACACAGATATGCAGAATGGAACACTACTCAGTCACAAACAGAACACAATTTTGTCATGTGTAGCAACACAGATAGACTTGTAGGACATTATACTAAATGAAATTAGTCAGGCAGAGGAAGACACATACTGTATGATTTCACTTATATGTGGAATCTAAAAATAATACAACAAACTAGTGAATATAACAAAAAAGAAGCAAACTCACAGAGAAGAAACTAGTGGTTAGCAGCGGGGAATGGTGGTGAGGAAGGGCAACATAGTGTAGAGATGGGGGAGGTACAACTACTGGGTCTAAGACAGGTTCAAGGATGTATTACACAACACAGGGGCAAATAGTCAACATTCTATAGTAATTATAATGGAAAGAAACCTTTAAAAATTGCATCAAAAAGCAGAGGACTGGCCTGTGGGTCACAGTTTTCTAAGTCTTAATATATATAAACAAATAAGGATACATTAAAAATTTTATCCATACACTTGTTTTTTTTTTGCAAAAAGAAGAATAGGAAGGATAAACCAGAAACTAACAAAGAAGTTACCCATAGGAGATGGAGAGAAATGAGGTGGAAAGAATAAGGATGGGAGTAGGATATCTCTGAGTATATTTTTCTATACCATTTTGAGACAATAAAAAGTATACAGTATCATCTGTTCTTGCCTAAAACCTTTAATTTGAATCTAATCATGAGGAATCAATCAGCAAAATCCAGAGTGTGAGACATTCTACAACTGACCTGGATTCCTCAAAAAAGTCAATACATTGGGTGAAGGTATGGTAGCAGGGAAGGGGACCTGGAAATATTTTACAGAGTAAAAGATCCTAAAAAGAGATAGAACTACCAACACAATATATGAACTCTGACTGGATCCTGGAACTACAAAAGACATTTTGGGGACAACTGGGGAAATTCAGACTATATTTTGACTATAGAGATTCATGCTAGAGTATTCAGAGATTAAATATCATGATGACTGTATCTTGTTTTCAAATGCTTCAGGAGAGAAGAAAGCCTATGTGTGGTGTGTGTGTGTCTATGTTTAGAGGTGGGGAGAGGAAAAGAGGAGGAAGAGGGGAACACTGGAAAAAAATATTTTTGATAATGCTATTTTCAAGGCAACAATTGCTGAAAGAAATTCAGAACAAAAGTAATACCTATTCTTTGAGAAAAGGAAATTCCTCTCCTGCTGCTGCTGCTGCTAAGTCGCTTGAGTCATGTCCG
Source organism: Okapia johnstoni (assembly GCA_024291935.2). NCBI lineage: Eukaryota > Metazoa > Chordata > Mammalia > Artiodactyla > Giraffidae > Okapia > Okapia johnstoni. Next base: position 14,347,175 of record CM044307.1, read on the forward strand.
ACCCTGTGCGACCCCCTAGACAGCAGCGCACCAGGCTCCCCCATCCCTGGGATTCTCCAGGCAAGAATACTGGAGTGAGTTGCCATTTCCTTCTCCAATGCATGAGAGTGAATAGTGAAAGAAGTCGCTCAATCGTGTCTGATTCCTAGCAACCCCATGGACTGCAGCCCATCAGGCTCCTCCGTCCATGGGATTTTCCAGGCAAGAGTACTGGAGTGGGTTGCCATTTATCTTTAGTTAAACTTTATTGCTGGCCAAGTGCAGTAAATATATATACATATATATGTGTATTGGTTTACCATTCATCTAAAACTTAGTACAAGGGAACTGAAGACCAAAATGATTTGTAATCCAGCAGTAACTAACAGGCAATTTCAATCTGTTTAGAAAAGTAACTTGAAGAACACCAAATGTCAAAATATGGATGAACTTTTAAAACATTATGCCAAGTGAAAGAAGCCACTCATAAAGGACCACATAATATAGTAAGTCCCCAACAAACAAACCTTCAAGTTGTAAACTTTCAAAGATGCAAACATGTGTGCCAGTCCCTGTATGCCAGCTGCTGAACTGTACTACTGTGCTTTTCAAGGTACTGTATTGTAAGATTAAAAATGTTTTATTTTTGTGTTTGTTTTTTTATGTATGCATTATTTGTACGAAAAGTGTTATAAACCTATTACAGTACAGTACAGCCGACTGTGTTAGTTGGGTACCAGGCTAACTCTGCTAGACTTCTGAATGAGCTCTCAGGACGGAACTTGTCCGAATGCATATACCGTACAATATGATTCCATTTATATAAAATGTCCAGAATAGGCAAATCAGAGTCAGAAAACAGGTTGGTGGCTGTCCAGGGCAGGGGAGCTTGGGAGGAAAAGGGCAGTGATTGCTAATGGGTATGAGATAAGGAGGGGTGGTAAAAAAATGGTCTAAAAGTGATTGTGGTGATGATAGTACAACTCTGGATATACTAAGAATGACTTAACTGTACATTTCCAATGGGTGGATTGTCAGGTACATGAATTACATCTCGACAGAGGTGTTATAAAAAACAGAAGAGCAACACAGGAGCACAGAGTGCCCCGTTCCACCCCCAGCCCTGAGCTGCCGGCACTCACTTGGAAACCTTCATGGAGTCGTCTGCCCAGCGTCCTTGCCGGCGGGGTGGCTTGGGAGGGGGAACCTGCAAGGGACAGAAGCCAACGAAACAGTCACTCAGCATCAGCGTTCCAGCAAACTGGGGCCGAGGTTAAGGTCACCTAAACCGACCTTCAACCTACCAAAAGCTTCTGAATAAAAATACAATACTATGAAACCTGGGTGCTTTCATACCTTTCATATCAGGAGGGCAGTCTGGCATTGTCAACTGAAAGCCCTAGAAATGCTCACACTTTCTGAGCCAACAATTCTAACCCTAGGAATCTATCCCAAGGAAATAATCAGCAAGAAATGTAATGTCATTTTTTAATACAGTGAATAACTAGAAACAATCAAGTGGGTTAGTCGCTCAGTCTTGTGTCCGACTCTTTGCGACCCCATGGACTATAGCCCACCAGCTGTCTCTGTCCATGGACTTCTCCAGGCAAGAACACTGGAGTGGGTTGCTATTCCCTTCTCCAAGGGATCTTTCTGACCCAGGGATTGAACTCAGGTCTCCTGCATTGTGGGCAGATTCCTTACCGCCTGAGCCACCAGGGAAACCCTCAGAAAAAACAATCAAAATGGACAACAATAAGGAATTAAGTAAATCATGAAATACACATGTGAAAATACTATACAATAATGAGAAACTGTTAAAAAAGAATTCTTAATGATATGGGTTAATGATATAAATATGATATAATGTTATATTATGATATAAATGTTGACTTTTTGAAATGTATTGCAAAACAGTAGGTACATGCTTCTGACTTTGTGAAAGGAAATCACATACATAATATCATACAGGATTGAGAGGGAATCCAGGGATAGAATTAAGGCAATTTTTCTTTTTTCTTATGTGTACATTTTCTAATTCTTTTTTTTTAACCAGTCAACTTATACCACTTTTATAAACAGAAAAGTAATAAAATAAAAGTATAAGAGACAGGCTTGCTTCAAAGATACAAACTCAATCGGTGGGTTAAAAATCTACTTAAGTTATTTGGGCAGGAAGCATTCACTTGCAATAGATACATCCAGAAACCCAAGTCCAGGAATTCTTGTCTAACTATTTCAACTAAAAATACCAAGGTGGGAATTAACCAATCTACTGAAATACTCACATTGGAAAAAAGAGCAAAAGCCCTTTCCTATTTTGAATCACCCAGGACTTTTCTAGGACCGCTCAGTTACCAACTTTCTTTTTCCAAGAACCTCACATAATCATAACTGCTGTTCTCAATCTGAGGAGATTCTTAGAGAAGTGGACTAAAATGTTGGTTGACAAATTTTTTCTAAAAGGGCTAGATGGGAAATATTTTTGATTTTGTGGGTTGCAAAGGCTCTGTTACAACTACTCAACTCTGATACTGCAGGGCAATAAGCAGCCACAGACAAGAATTAAACACCTGGGTGTAATGTGTCCAATAAAACTTTATAAAGCATGCGTGTGTGCTCAGTCACTTGGTCGTGTCCGACCCTTTGAGACTCCATGGACTGTATGTACCCTGCCAGGCTCCTCTGTCCATGGGATTTTCCCAGCAAGAACACTGGAGTGGGGGACTTCCCTGGTGGTCCAGTGGTTAAGAATCCACCTTGCAAAGAAGGGGACGCAGGTTCGATCCCTGGTCGGGGAACTAAGATCCCACAAGCTGCAAAGCTACCGCACCCATGAACTGTAACTAGAGAATCCATGAGCCAAAAGGAAAGAGCCTCATCACACAATTAAGACCTGACACAGCCAAATAAATAAGCAAATAAATATTAAACAAAACAAAACAAAACACTGGAGTGGGTTGCCATTTCCTTCTCCAGAAACAAGAAGCGGGCCAAATTTTGCACGAAGTATGTGGTCTGCAGTCTCTGGTGCTAAAATCACTGCAATATCCTTTCAATTTGTCGCTTAAAACCTAACTTGCAGCTTTAAAATTTTTATTTATTTATTTATTTTAATCAGAGGCTAATTACTGTACAATATTGTGGTGGTTCTTGCCGTACTTTGACATGAATCAGCCATGAATCAGTGTACGTGTCCCCCATCCTGAACCCCCCTCCCACCTCCCTCCCCACTCCACCACTCTGGGTTGTCCCAGAGCACCAGCTTTGAGTGCCTTGCTTCATGTATTGAACTTGCACTGGTCATCTATTTTACTTGTGGTAAAATACACGTTTCAACGCTGTTCTCTCATATTGTCCCACCCTTGCCTTCTCCCACATGGTCCAAAAGTCTGTTCTTTACATCTGTGTCTCTTTGGCTGTCTTGCATATAGGGTTGTCGTTACTATCTTTCTAAATTCCATATATATGCGTTAACATACTGTATTGGTGTTTCTCTTTCCGACTTACTTCACTCTGTATAATGGGCTCCAGTTTTGTCCACCTCATTAGAACTGACTCAAATGCATTCTTTTTTATAGCTGAGTAATATTCCATTGTGTATATGTACCACAACTTTCTTATCCATTCATCTGCCGATGGACATCTAAGTTGCTTCCATGTCCTAGCTATTGTGAACAGTGCTGCAATGAACATTGGGGTACACGTGTCTCTTTCAATTCTGGTTTCCTTGGTGTGTATGCCCAGCAGTGGGATGCTGGGTCGTATGGCAGTTCTGTTTCCACTTTTTTAAGGAACCTCTACACTGTTCTCCATAGTGGCTGTACTAGTTTGCATTCCTACCACCAGTGTAAGAGGGTTCCCTTTTCTCCACACCCTCTCCAGCATTTATTGTTTGTAGACTTTTTGATGGCAGCCATTCTGACTGACATGAGATGGTACCTCACAGTGGTTTTGATTTGCATTTCTCTGATAATGAGTGATGTTGAGCATCTTTTCATGTGTTTGTTAGCCATCTGTATGTGTTTGGAGAAATGTCTGTTTAGTTCTTTGGCCCATTTTTTGCTTGGATCATTTATTTTCCTAGTATTGAGCTGCATGAGCTGCTTATATATTTTTGGAGATTAATTCTTTGTCAGTTTCATTTGCTATTATTTTCTCCCATTCTGATGGCTGCCTTTTCACCTTGCTTAGAGTTTCTTTCATTGTGCAAAAGCTTTTAAGTTTAATTAGGTCCCATTTGTTTATTTTTGTTTTTATTTCCATTACTCTGGGAGGTGGGTCATAGAGGATCTTGCTGTGATTTATGTCAAAGAATGTTCTGCCTATATTTTCCTCTAAGAGTTTTATAGTTTTTGGTCTTACATTTAGATCTTTAATCCATTTTGAGTTTCTTTTTGTGTATGGTGTTAGAAAGTGTCCTAGTTTCATTCTTTTACAGGTGGTTGGCCAGTTTTCCCAGCACCACTTGTTAAAGAGATTGTCTTTTCTCCATTGTATATTCTTGCCTCCTTTGTCAAAGATAAGGTGTCCATAGGTGCGTGGATTTATCTCTGGGCTTTCTATTTTGTTCCATTGATCTGTATTTCTGTCTTTGTGCCAGTACCAAACTGTCTTGATGACTGTGGCTTTGTAGTGTAGTCCAAAGTCAGGCAGGTTGATTCCTCCAATTCCATTCTTTTTTCTCAAGATTGCTTTGGATATTCGAGGGCTTTTGTGTTTCCATAAAAACTGTGAAATTATTTGTTCTAGTTCTGTGAAAAATACCATTGGTAGCTTGATAGGGATTACATTGAATCTATAGATTGCTTTGGGTAGTATACTCATTTTCACTATATTGATTCTTTCAATCCACGAACATGGTATATTTCTCCATCTAATTGTGTCATGTTTGATTTCTTTCATCAGTGTTTTAAAGTTTTCTATATATAGGCCTTTTGTTTCTTTAGGTAAATTTATTCCTAAGTATTTTATTCTTTTTATTGAAGGAGACTATAGCAAAAATCAATGAAACTAAAAGCTGGTTCTTTGAGAAAATAAATAAAATACACAAACCATTAGCCAGACTCATATAGAAAAAAATGGAGAAGAATCAAATCAATAAAATTAAAAATGAAAATGGAAAAATCACAACAGACATCACAGAAATACAAAAGATCGTAAGAGACTACTATGAGCAACTATATGCCAACAAAATGGACAACTTGGAAGAAATGGACAAATTCTTAGAAAAGGATAACCTTCCAAAACTGAACCAGGAAGAAACAGAAAATCTTAACAGACCCATCACAAGCATGGAAATTGAAGCTGTAATCAAAAATCTTCCAACAAACAAAGGCCCAGGACCAAAGGGCTTCACAGGTGAATTCTACCAAAAATTTAGAGAAGTGCCAACATCTATCCTACTCGAACTCTTCCAGAAAACTGCAGAGGAAGGTAAACTTCCAAACTCATTCCATGAAGCCACCATCACCCTAATCCCAAAACCAGACAAAGATGCCACAAAAAAAGAAAACTACAGGCAAATATCACTGATGAACATAGATGCAGAAATCCTCAACAAAATTCTAGCAAACAGAATCCACAACATATTAAAAAGATCATACATCATGACCAGGTGGGCTTTATCCCAGGGATGCAAGGATTCTTCAATATTTGCAAATCAATCAATGTGATACACCATATTAACAAATTGAAAGATAAAAACCATATGATTATCTCAATAGATACGGAGAAAGCCTGTGACACAATTCAACACCCATTTATGATAAAAACTCTCCAGAAAGCTGGCATAGAAGGAACATATCTCAACATAATAAAAGCCATATACAACAAACCCACAGCAAACATTATCCTCAATGGCAAAAAATTGAAAGCATTTCCTCTAAAATCAGGAACAAGACAAGAGTGCCCACTCTCATCACTACTATTCAACAAAGTTTTGGAAGTTCTAGCCACAGCAATCAGAGAAGAAAAAGAAATAAAAGGAACCCAGATTGGAAAAGAAGAAGTAAAACTGTTTGCACATGACATGATCCTCTACATAGAAAACCCCAAAGACACCACCAGAAAATTACTAGAGCTAATCAATGAATATAGTAAAGTTGCAGGGTACAAAATTCATACACAGAAATCCCTTGCATTCCTATACACTAACAATGAGAAAACAGAAAGAGAAATTAAAGGAACAATCCCATTCACCATTGCAACGAACTTGCATCTTTTTAAGAAAACATTCCTTCAACGTGCTGAAATACATTTCACTTCTGATGTTTTATTTTACACCAAGATGCATTCACTTTCCTGCTTCTCCAGTAGCTGCCAAGGATGAGCTCCATCTGGAGACTGGGCCTTTCTGTGGGGAGAGGAAGAACCTGCTGCAAACGCCCGATGAAGGAGAAGCCAAGACTTGGAAAGCCTGCATCCAAAAGACTTAGCTCCCGAGAAACCCAGGCAGTACTTTAGAGAAAACAAACTTGGGTAATGGCGCTTTGTACTCTCAGAAATGACAAAAATGTAGGAGTAGAAAATGAACTATTGCTTAGGTTCTCAGCAGGGAACCCACAGAAGATCAAGGAAGAGATCCCACCATCGATTCCCAGTCCACACATCCTTTTGTGGTGTCTCTGCCACCCACACTCACCTGTTTCCAGACTGGATGGAGAAGCCTTCCATCCCAAGACCCCTCTTTCCTTAGACACAGCTGATTGAACTAGGATGCACTAGTCAGACCCAGTCAGAATCAACTGAGTTCTTGGTCCCAGGAATCTGGAACTGAAGTTCAGAAGTTAGGCTGCTCAGACAGTACTGAGTGTTGAAACTGTAAGGACCAGCTGGAATCAGAATAAAGCCAAACGGACACAAGACAAAGTTGTGTATAAGTAGAGATCAGGAACCTTGTCCTGGTCAGCTCTTACTGTGCTTGCAAAAGTTAAAGAGATCAGAACTGAACCATATCAGATGCCTCCAGGAGGTTTTAAACCAATCTGGCTCACAGCTTTCTTCCCTATGCTTTTGCAGATAACATCCCACTTTCCTTTACCCAAGGGTAGGACCATCTTGTGACAAGGAGCATTAATGAATTTGGAAGTCACAAACTAGGAACCACAAGTTTGGTCTGGCCATACAGTGGATTTTGTCTGTTTCCCAATTTAAATTCCCATTTTAAAAACTGTTAAGATTTCCACAAAAAACAAGAAGTTCCCGGTTTCTCTCAGAAAACTGGAAGCTCCAGTGGTTCTGGGGCTGAGCAGCAGCCGCCCTCTGGTGACTAGACACGTGCCTTCCAGTTTGCCACAGTCCCCACCCGTCCTGCCTGTCTCCTTCCTGCCCTGTCAAGTGCCACTCGACATCTATTACAATGGCGATCATGCTGCTGTTTCTCTTCCAGTACAGAATTCCCTCCAGTTCCTATGACAACAGGAAGTAGGAAAATGAAAGCTGTGCCGGATGTTTTGACAAAAACAGGAACAAGCATATATACCCTGGTTAGAAGTGGGATCTCTTCTTTACCGCATCAGTGCGCAGACCACAGGTGTGCCTGTGTCTAACCCCTAGGCCTGTTTCACTCCCCCAGGTGCCCTGCCTGCCCCTGGGGCATCCGGGTGTTGGAAGGACAGGAGGAAGCCATGTGAAATCCATGGTGCCCACAGGGTCAAGAGGCCCAGGTCTACCTGGCACTTTTCCACCAAGAGCCCGCAAGAAGAAGGGAAGGGACCCTGCTGCCTCGGCGAGGTTCCTCAACCTGTGTGTCAAGGCCCTGCCTCCGTTTTCTCCCATGGGGTGTGGGTGACAAGGGGGCAGGAGAAGCAGAGACCAAACTGGGGAAGGACTGCGAGAGACTAGGCAGCAGGGAAAGGGGGTATAAGTGACATCAAATGAGGTCAAGATGCACTCATTCGAGTAACCACTAACATGCTGAGGGATTAAACGAGTGACTATATGGTAAGTGCTCAGAGCAGTGCCTGGCATATAGTAAGTGCTGGATCTTTACTGTTATCATCAGCAGCAGCAGCATCACTAATGTCAATATAGGAAAGGTTAGACCACGTGTAATAAAATACACTACACCATCTGGAGAAGGAGGTGGGGGCAAGATTCCTCTGAGCCTGGCCTGAGCTGTCATTTTGATGATTAATCCATCATATGGTTAATAAAGTTCCCTAAGATTCCCAAGGCTTCCCTGGTGACTCAGCTGGTAAAGAATCTGCCTGCAATGTGGGAGACCTGGGTTCGATCTCTGGGTTGGGAAGATCCCCTGGAGAAGGGAAAGGCTACCCACTGCAGTATTTTGACCTGGAGAATTCCATGGACTGTATAGTCCTTGGGGTCGCAAAGACATGGACACAACTGAGCGACTTTCACTTTCACAAGATTCCCAAACCCAAAATGATCTGCTTTATCCTCTTTAACCACAAACCTCAGAAAGTCACAGCCATTGGGAGGATGAGTGAGAATCCTTTCTGCCCAGAGGTCACACAAAGACACGTTTCCTCTCATTTTCTTTCCATTCCGAAATGGTGCCAGCTGCTAACACAGCAGCTTCCAAACAGAAAGACCACCACCCAAGAGTCACTCCTCCACAGCCAGAAGACCATAACACCTTGTCCCCAAATCAAAGGGGCTTGTGCGCTAATAACTGAAAACTTCAGGAGCTGACATAATGCTGTAAAAACTGTGTAGGCTGCTTTTCCTTGAGATCACTAAGAGTTACAAAGACCTTCTCTACACCAAATGGGCAGGGTTTAGCGGCCTTCTCTGCTCCCCACCAGGAGTCTTGGCCACACTTGGGAGACAGCATTGAAGTGGCTGGGAGATGGGGGCAGGCAGAACTCAGCTCTCTGCAAGGTAGGGCTTGGGTGTTTAGCAGGGGTTGTCTTTTCTGATGGGGAATCCCTACGCTCATGATTTAGTACCCTAAGTCCAAGGGTAAGAAAAACATTGTTTTGTACATCTTCCTACTATGAATCTTGTCATAGCCACCCACAAATACCCTATCTGCATGAGACAGATGTAATTAACCTCCACCCAGTCAGTTCAGTCACTCAGTTGTGTCTGACTCTGTGACCCCATGGACTGCAGCACGCCAGGCTTTCCCATCCTTCACTATCTCCTGAAGCTTGCTCAAACTCATGTCCATTGAGTCGGTGAGGCCATCCAACCATCTCATCCTCTGTCGTCCCCTATCCTTCTGCCTCAAACTTTCCCAGCATCAGGGTCTTTTCCAATGAGTCAGCTCTTCGCATCAGGTGACCAAAGTACTAGAGCTTCAGCTTCAGCATCAGTACTTCCAGTAAATATTCAGGGTTGATTTCCTTTAAGATTGACTGGTTTGATCTCCTTGCTGTCCAAGGGACTCTCAAGAGTGTTCTCCAGCACCACAGTTCAAAAGCATCAATTCTTCGGTGCTCAGCTTTCTTTAGGGTCCAACTCTCACATCCATACATGATCCAGTGATAAAAGGTTCCTTCCCAGAATTCAACTTTGCTCCTTTGTGGAGAGCTGAGTGCTGCCCTACACACACCAGGTGAGTTAGAGAAAGCAGAAGATGTCATCCCTGTTCTCAAATGATACCCCGGTCCAGTGAGGCTGGGAAGATGCAGAACTCAGGGTGGATCAGGTCTTTGTGAAATCTACGTGATGGACATCCGGCTTACTCTGAAACTACAAAGGCCACACTGGAGAGGGGATGTAGGCATCCCCTGGGGGGTCCTTCCAGGGAGAGGCTTCATCCAGGATCCAAAGGTGAAGCTGAGGAGGAACCCCTCGGCTGTGGGGTGGTTCCACTGAATTTTGCCGTTTTCTCATCACCTGTGGTGGTTTTTACTGGGCCACACTCTCCTGGGGCATCATTCAGGCAGTGCTCTGACAAGCATGCATAAGCTTGCAAGACAGGACTGAAGGCTACACAGAATCATAGCAACGTGGGCAGTGCTGAAGACAAGGAGACTGACAGAAGCTTTATGGAGTAAGTGGGGCTTGCCCTGGATTGGGAAGATAAGCAGAAATGAAAAGGAAAAGCAATCCAGAAGCAACCCGAAAAGGTGCAATGCTACCAGGACAGCACATAACACATGGGCTGTAGCTGATGCTTTTCCCTGATCATCATCCTGGTGGGGAGCCAAGGTCCTCAGCACCCATTATATACAGTGCAGGCTGGAAGTGAAAGCTGATGCGACTTGATCATAATGGAGTAGTTTAAAAGCAGGTGCAAACGATCTGTTTGAAAATCTAAGTGATGACTGGCTTTTCACAGTATGATTTAAAAAGTCTGGTGGGTTCTTCTGTGCAGACAGTCTAGCCCCTGAAAGCCTGGCTCCTCTCCCTAAAAGCTATGATGATGTCATGGAGACACCTGTTAGCAGTTTCAGAAAGAGCCCCGCGCTCTCCCCGGGATGATCTGAAACACAGGACACACTCTAGACAGAGATGCTACTGTTGCTCCTTTTAGAATCAGCTGCCAGGACTGCTACGTTCTCCCGGCCGTGGTGACAGAGAAGATGCTGGGGACACTCTGGGAGTCGGAATGCTTTCCCCAGAGCATGGTCAGAGCCCAGGGAGCTCTGAGAAATTGTCACCCTTCATTATAGGGCCCTCCATTCGGACCAGGGGAGGTCCTGCCCACCAGGTGTGGGCAGGACAAGAGGAGACATGAACGGGTAATTTATTATTTCTCAAATCGTGTGTGTCTGAGGTCTCGGTGCAAAGGCCTAGGCATTTAAAGAAAAAGGAATTGACTCTTGCCCCATCCTTGAAACTAGAAACTTAGTCTAAGACAGTGGTGACCTTTTTCAAGGGGCCCACAAACACTGCAATCCTCCTTGACCAAGCACTTGGGAAGACACTACCAATCTGCATGAAGCATGGCTCTGGAAGAAATCTGTTTCCTAGTCCTGTGTTAGGAAAGAAGGGTGGGGGTGGGGGGAGGCGGGTGGAAAAAAACCCTGGATAGCTGAGAGAGTGTTAGTCATTCAGTCATGTCAGACTTTTTGTGACCCCATGGACTGTAGCCTACCAGGCTCCTCTGTTCATGGAATTCTCCAGGCGAGAATACTAGAGTGGGTTGCCATTTCCTTCTCCACGGTGAGAGAGAGTAGAGCTCAAATGGATCTTAAAAATGAAGAGAGGACCTAGACCTAGAATTCAAAAGCTCTGGTTTATTCTTCGCATTGCTCCGCTTCTGAAATTCAGAGGCACAGCCCCGAGACATCTGCTGGGCAAATGATTTCCAATTTTGGCAGATTTAGTGCCAGGTAACATTACCCAAACTTGTTTAAAAAAAAACAAAACAAAACAGAAAGAGTCTTAAAATGTGCAACACCAGGAGGGACAGAAATAGGAGTGGGTGGCAGTAGCCCTGAGGCGGTGCATCCCTCGCGTTCTCTCCTAAAAGCTGGAGTCATGTCTCGAGTGTGGGAAAGCGCCACAGCCTGCTGGGGCTGCCGCCTGATGGACAGAGGGGCCAGGACCCCGCATAGCTCCTGGAGAGAAGCAAAAATGTGCTCTCTCCAAAAATAAACAGGGGCAGGAATGACTGCGAGTAAAGGGTTGGAAGCACGTGACCAGTGGTTGCGGTCCTGAAATACCAGCTTTCGACAAAAAGGAGGCAGAGATCAGGAAATTCAGGAAACGGCCACTTTATATGGTCTCATCCGAATGGGCAAGGATTCAACTAACTGGAATTACCAAGTCACAGGGAGCCTTGAGGGCTAGACTTGTTTCTGATCTTTATATGGTTCCCCCAGATTCTTAAGATGCCGAGATAGAAAAGCCACTGCAGTGCCAAAAAAGGAGCCTTTCGAGTTTGGAAACTTCTCACACACTCTCAGAAGTCCTGGAGAAACCCCACAGTGTAAAGCAGTCCAAAATCCAAACCGCATCCTATTTCAAAAAAGCCAGTCCAAACGTATGCGTGAATTTCCAACAGAAAAGACATTCAGTTCAGCAAGGATCCACTGCACACCTCACATCTCCCATCTTCCAGCTTCTAGGGGCCATAAACCTCCCATGTTCAACCCTAGCTAGAAACAAACTTCGTTTCTCCAGTAACCTGAGAAAAGATGCAGGAAAGCTTACGTGCTTCATAAGAGAGAAGACTAACCCTTATTAATGCATGCATATGCTATAGAGGCGGTGTGTGTTCTTCAAATCTGTCCGCCATGCACAGTTCCATCTCTTTTTAAAAAATTTTTTTGATGTGGACCATTTTAAAAGTCTTTATTGAACTTGTTACAATATGGTTTCTGTTTCATGTTTTGGTTTTTTGGCCACGAGGCATGTAGGACCTTAGCGCCCCGACCAGGGATCAAACCCACACCTCCTGTGCTGGAAGGTGAAGTCTTAACCAGTGGACCACCAGGGAAGTCCCCCACAGTTTCATCTCTGCCAGTTTCTCCCTCTAGCCTCACACTGGGTCTGACAAACTAATTCACCACAGACCTGAGTTTTCCCCTCGTGGGTTTAAGGTCATGGCAGGTAATGGGCCATCCGAGCTTCTAACTGAACCCTTATGAGGAAATGTAGCTCTTTCAAGCTGTAACGGACCTAATAAAATGCAAGATCTATTTTAAGCATGAGACAGAAACCTGACCATCAAGAGATGCTAAAGCCACAAAGTGATTGATGGAACCGTACATTCTCCTGGTGCCCAAGAATCACCCCAAGTGTGTGCCAGGTGCGAGGGAGAAAATGTTCCTTAACAAGAGAGATCTGTTGGCCTCCTAACTCAGGGATCAAACTTAGCCTGTGAACGGTGGGGACCGATGTCCTGCCACTAGGGGCACATGGTGCCACCCAGGAAAAGCTACTGCCACAAACCTTCATCGGGAATGCAATCAAGCCTTCCGGTCTGGTTACTTCCAGACTGCTAGTAAGCAGTCAGGTCAGGTGAGACAGGAGGAAGTTTAGTGACACTAAGGAAGAAAGAACCAGAAAAATCCAGCACGAGGGAAAATAAGGGGCTCCAACTCTTCAAAAAGTCAACACCATTAAAAAGAAGGGATGAAACAGGAGACTATTCCAAAACAAAAGAGACTTAAGAGAAACTTAGTGGAGTGGTTCTTGACTGGACCCTAGTTTGAAAAAAAATTAGCTGCAATAGATTATTTTGGAGACAAGTGGAGGAAATGAACATGGTCTGGGTAACAGATGGCATTAGGGAATTGCTAATATTGTTGGGTGTGGAGTTGTGGATTTCGAGGACAATCTCCCTATTTCTCAGAGCTGTGCGCTTAAGTATTTCAGTGACATTTCATGATGGTGGTTCTGAAATAGTTCAGCAAAAAGTTACATGTAAAACATGTAAATACGTATTTTTAGGTTTTTTTAAAAATTATCATTTAAGGAAATATGGAAAATGTTGAAAACAGCTGAACCTAGGTGGTGGGTGTATGTTTTCCATGGTACTATCGTTTCTACTTTTCTAGATGCTTCAAATTTTGATGAAAAGTAAAAGCTAAAAAAGAAAAACTGGATTCATGAAGTTCAGGCTAACAAAAGAGAAAAAAGACAGGGGTGGTGAGGAGGAGAGCTCCAGTATGAGGGTTGTTTGTAGGTAAATCTGCTCAAGGAAGACCCACGTCAAATAGGAACAGAGACCTTCTCCACTTTGGAGCAGGGAACTCCTAACACCAGCATCCCGAAGGCCAGAAAATAACTCTACACCCAGAAGATCAGGTCAGATCCCTGCCAGGCCTAGATGTGATGGGAAAATGAGTTTATAAATAAAAGTGCCTCCCCGCGCCTCCTACCCCCAGCCTCAGTCTACTGTGTTTTAACTGTGTATACATGCACACATGAAATGTGGGTAAGGAAAAAAAAATGTAGAAAGAACACGAGGCCAGACTGCTTCTAATCTGGGTTATCTTTCTGCCTCTGCCACTAACTAGTTTCATGATCCTGGATTTTAATTCATAATAGAGGTGATTCCCCCCAGTTCTGTAACTCTGTGATTCTCTGAGTGTGTGACATTGTTATTTTTCAATTTGGGGAAAGGGTATCTAGGCAAAAAGACGTAAACAATGACGCGAAATGTTTACCATCAATTTGAACCTGTATGAAGGGGAAGGGGACACAAAACAGAGAACACAAGGTTACAGAGAGAAATGAGAACACGTAAGCAGAAAGACTTCATCAGTGGTGAGACACCCGAGGCAATGAGAAACAGCACATTAATCTATAGCTAATAATTATAATTTGATTTGGACAGCAAGGAGATCAAATTAGTCAATCCTAAAGGAAATCAACCCTGAATACTCATTGGAAGGACTGATGCTGAAGCTCTAACACTTTGGCCACCTGACGCAAATAGTTGACTCATTGGAAAAGACCCTGATGATGGAAAAGATTGAGGGCAGGAGAAGAGGGTGACAGAGGATAAGATGCTTGGATGGCATCACTGACTCAATGGACATGAGTTTGAGCAAGCTCAGAAGACAGTGAAGGACAGGGAAGTCTGCATGCTACAGTCCATGGTGTTGCAAAGAGTCGGACATGATTGAGCAACAGAACAACAACAAATAATTATAATGATGGCCAACACCTACTGAGGGTTTACTCCAGTTCAGTTGGTAAAGAATCTGGCTGCAATGCAGGAGACCCTGGTTTGATTCCTGGGTCGGGAAGATCTGCTGGAGAAGGGATGGGCTACCCACTCCAGTATTCTTGGGCTTCCCTTGTGGCTCAGCTGGTAAAGAATCCGCCTGCAATGCGGGAGACCTGGGTTCGATCCCTGGGTTGGGAAGATCCCCTGGAAAAGGGAAAGGCTGCCCACTCTAGTATTCTGGCCTGGAGAATTCTATGGACTGTATAGTCCATGGGGTCGCAAAGAGTTGGACATGACTGAGCGACTTTCACAAAGCTTTAGTAGGATTACTTTGCAGAATCCCTGTGACCCAATGAACTGTCCATCACTACATAACAAGTTTACTCACGAGGAAACTGAGGCTTAGATAAAATTAACTCACTTAAAATCATTTGAGCGGTAAGAAATGGAGCAAGGGTTCAAATCCAATTTGCTTTCTGACACCAAAGCTTCACCCTGAACCTGATGGTATCTGACTTCCTAGATACTCAGTGCGTGCCAGCTAGCACAGGCTTGAAAGGACACAGCGGCTACAGAAAAGAATCTGTCTGGACTGCAACAAAGTGCCCAAGTACAAGAGAGACTAGATCAATGACAAGGATAAGACCTGGGAAGTCTAAACCAAAAGGAACATCTGCTTCATATATCTTCTGGGCATAAAGTACAGTTAACCGTTGAACTATACTGGTCTGAGCTGTGCAGGCCTATTGATTTGCAAATTTTTTTTTTCCAATAAATACAGAGCAACATGATCCGTGGTTGCTTGACTCCATGGATGTGGAACCATGGATACGGAGGATCGACTATGGGACTTGACATCTGTGGATCCGGATATCCATGAGTGGGATAGGGGTGTCTTGGAACCAAATCTGTACCTACTGATAATATAAATATGTTCAGTAAGACAGAGAGGCTTGGTCTGACCCTTATCTCTTTAGTGAGGCAAGGGTTAAGGGTAAAGTCAGGATTAAAACCAAAAATAAACTACAACAGCTTGAATTCAGCTTGACTAAGGCTGAATTCAATATAAATCTCTGTACCGAGAAAGTAGCTGTCTCCCTACTGCACATCACAGATATTCTCCACATACCAAGAGTCCAGTGCCCTGCCATGCTAAGTCACTTCAGTTGTGTCTGACTCTGTGTGATCCTATGAACTGTAGCCCGCCAGGCTCCTTGATCCATGGGATTTCCCAGGCAAGAATACTAGAGTGGATTGCCATTCCCTTCTCCAGGGGATCTTCCCCACCCAGGGATGGAACTGGTGTGTTCTTCCCTGAACAGGGAGGGTTCTTTCCACCAGTGCAGTAGCTTTGAAGAATGAGTGACTAAGTGGAGGACAGGAGTTTGCCAGAAAGAAATAAAGAGGCAAAGCTATAGTTTGAAAGGGTTAGTTTAAGGGGGAGGGGAGGAAGGACAGAGAAAGGAGGGAAAGGAGGGATGCTCCTGGGCTCAGATTCTAGAATCATCTCTCTCTAGCTACATAGCCTTGGGCTAGTCACACCTTCACTAAGTCTCTTTTCCTCTACACAGAACTAAAGTGGTCTGTGCTCTTTTATGGACCCACTGTAAACATGGGAGACAAACTTGGGCATAAAGCAAATACTTAGTAAGTGGCTGTTGTATTATTTATCAGGACAAAATAAAAGCAACAAAATGCAACCTTTGGGGCCTTCCCCGGTGGCTCAAACGGTAAAGAATCTGCCTGCAGTGCAGGAGACACGGCTTCTTCCCCTGTGTTTGGAAGATCCCCTGGAGGAGGAAATGGTTACCACTCCAGTGTTCTTGCCTGGAGAATCCCATGGACACTGGGGCCTGGCAGGCTACAGTCCACAGGGTCACAAACAGTCAGACATGACTGCACACATGCAGCCTTTGGAGGAAACAAACAAACAAACACTTCATTAATGCCCAGGGTTGAGACAATCCGGGAAGTCTGGGAGAGGTAAACACAGTAGCTTCTCTTATTTGGGACTGCCTTGCACAAGTTCATGCCAGGGGTCCAACTCTTACTTAAGTCCACCTTCCCTGAACAGAGAGAAATGCTTGAAAGTTGCCTGAACCAAGGAGGCTGCCACAGTTCCTCTGTGCACTGGGAGATCCGTGCGATGTTCAGACAACCACAGTGTCTGGCGGTGACTCTCGTGGTGTCATACTTCTCCCAATATTCCCAGACGCCCCATCATAAAAAGGCCCAAATCCCATATCTCAGTACAGTCATCAAACTGCCCACTTCAAATGACTCATGCAACAGGGCCGCCAGCCATGTGTCGGAGACGCTGATCCAAAGAGAACAGATTTCAGCCCGAAAATCGTTCTTGAAATTCATCCTGGCTGTTCCTAATTTGGGTGGCATCCTCTTAATCTCAATTATACCCCTTCCGGTCATTCAAAATCAGTATTCTCAGGTCTGCGCCTTCCATACACTTGTCAAGAAACGCCCTTGTTTCCCCCAGACTTTCTTCTGTTCAGCCAGAATAAACATTCCTTTTAACTTTCATCATAAATCAAGACCTGTATGTTTGTGTCATTCTCTTAACGCCTGTCAGTTTGTTAAAACCCATCCGGGATGTATGTAACCGGAAGGACGCACAGGGCTGTGGGTGGAAGTGCCCAGCCCTCCAGGAAGCGACCCTTCCCGGCACCTGTGACTTTGGATAAGCAGCGTCCAGACTCACCCCCTCAACGAAATCCAGACTGGGATGACCTGGAACAAGTGGAGAGCAGAGGAGGAAACGGTAACCTCGCCGCTTTAGGAAATCTGATCTCTCATGAGCCCTCAAGGGCGATGATGGAAAAGAAGTAGGCAGAGCGAGGAACCAGTGTTAACCTGTGCATCGTCGGAAGGGGGCAGTTTGAGGATGTGCACTGAGATACGAGGCTTGGATCTTCCTACGGTAGGGTATGCCGGAATAGTTGGGAATATTACCCCTGCTGTGAGAGGCAGAGAGGCATGCCAGTCTGCACCCCCTACTCTGTTCAGTACCTTGAGACCACAGACATCACAGGCCTCGTCTTACAGTTCTTTATCCTGCTGCGGTCCCGGAGGTGAGATGAGAAGATTCTCTGGGTAAGCGCAAGGTCATGGCTGGCAAATTAGCCCTACAACCCCCACCCCCATGACGTGGCGAGTGACTCTGGCAAACTTAAAAAGTTGTTTTAGCCTTCTACGACTGCGTTTCCTAAACTTTTAGATTTCATGGACAGTCAATATTTCAAACAACAAATTTTGTTTGGGGGGGGGACAGAGGGGTGGGATATGGTTGGTGGTATCTGGTGGCTCAGATGGTAAAGTGCCTGTCTGCAATGCAGGGGACCCGGGGTTCGATCCCTGGGTTGGGAAGATCCCCTGGAGAAGGAAATGGCAGCCCACTCCAGTACTCTTGCCTGGAAAATCCCACGGATGCAGGAGCCTGGTAGGCTACAGTCTGTAGGGTCGCAAAGAGTCAGACACGACTGAGAGACGTCATTGAGTTTATAGCTTTTAATTTTGTTAATCTTAAAACACACACACACACACTATTTCCTCTCACCGCTATTTCATTAAAGAAGGGATCTTTTCAAGCTCCCCAAATTAGGAAGGACATAAACCAGAATAAATAATGTTCCTTTAAGCTGAATAAATTCAGTTTATGCAAAACATGCTACATTGTTCTTGGTTTGCTCATTTTGGGGGGGAAAAAAAAAGTCCTTCTATGGACCAGTGTTAAGGAGTGTTATGCTCTCTCTCCTCTTCAGCTTTTCAGGCCAAGCCTGAGGGTGACTTCTCAGGCTCCTTTCCCACCCTTTCTCACACAAGAAAGGCTGAAAGCCATCTGTTCGACTGCTCCCAGATGAAGTGGCCTGACGCAAAAGGCACGGCCTGGGTTCACTTACCCCATAAATCTTCCTACTTGGCTTGAGGCTTTACATGAAGAACCCCTGCCCTTGACATAGCATCCTGCCAACCTGTCCAACTCTAGAAGCCTTCCTTTTTTATTTCTTCCAGTTTTATTGAGATTTAATTGACGTACAGCACAGTATAAGTTGAAGGTGTGCAGAATAATGATCTGATTTTCATATATCATGGAGTGATTACCACTGCAAGTTTAATGAATATCTGTCATCTCATATAGATACAGAATTAAATAGAAATTTTTTTCTAGCGATAACAGCTCTTAGGATTTACTTGCTTAACAACTTTCATATATAACATATAGCACTGTTCCTTATATTTATCATGTTCTACGTGATAGCTCAGTTGGTAAAGAATCCGCCTCCAATGCAGGAGACCTGGGTTCGATCCCTGGGTTGGGAAGATCCCCTGGAGAAGGGAAAGGCTACCCACTTCAGTATTCTGGCCTAGAGAATTCCATAGACTGTATAGTCCACAGGGTCGCAAAGAGTCGGACATGACTGAGTGACTTTCACTTGCACTTTTCATGTTAAATCCCTAGTACTTATTTATAACTGGAAGTTTATACCTTTTGATTGCTTTTTCCAACTCCCTCTCCCACTCCCACCTTTGGTAATCCCAAATCTGATCTCTCTTTCCAATTGTTTGTTTTTTGAAGTATAACTGACCTATGTTAGTTCCTGTTATACAACGTAATGATTCGATGTTTGTACACATTTCAAAATGATCATCACAATGAGTCTAGTTATCCTCCGTCATCATACAAAGGTCTTATGGTTATTGACTGTACTCCTCACACTGTACATTTCATCCCCACGACTCATGTATTTTGCAGCTGGAAGTTGGTAGCTTTTAATCTCCTTCACCTATTTGTTTCCTTGCCTGGCTCTCTCCCCTCAGACAAACATCTCCTTGTTCTCTGGATCTATAACTCCAGAGTCCCTTCCAGACTGACTTTTCAGAGTGCTCAGTACAGCATATGCAAGGATGAGTGCTTACATCCGGGAGACGGAATCCCAGGTCTCTGGGCCTCTTTTCTACCCATGTTTCTGATCATCACTACCAATTTACCACTGATATCAGAATACTTCCTGTCCCAATAGCTAACATACCTGAATGCCCCTGTCAGTTATCTCAAGAGAAAACAGACACAATCTATTTCTGCAACAACCATTCTCTTTCTTTTCTTGCCAACAGTACCACTCAAAAACAACCACAGTGTATTCTGAAGCAATCTCAAAGTAATTTGCAGCTTCTGGATCCAATAATGCAGAAGCAGTTTGTGTTCAACTAACCTTCACATAGATATCAAATATAAACCCTGGACAAAATATATGAAACAACTATTTGAAGGTACTGGAGGGCAAACAAAAGCCGTAGGGGAAACTGGAGGGGATCTGACCCTTGAAAGACAAGAACTGCACTGGGTAAAAAAAAATCCATGTTTAAATGGACTTTCCCTTTGAAAGTGCACTCTCCAGTCTGGGCAGTGACTGAGCAGCTAGAATTCAAGCAGAAAGCTATAGTTTTATTGGTTTGAGGACAAAGTTTGGGCTGCCAGAGTCACTAAAAATAGACAAGGAGAAATCCTGGGAAGGAGGGAGCCCCAAATCTGCATATGAACTCCCCTAAAATTAAAAGATGCTTACTCCTTGGAAGGAAGGTTATGACCAACCTAGATAGCATATTTAAAAGCAGAGACATTACTTTGCCAACAAAGGTCCGTCTAGTCAAGGCTATGGTTTTTCCCGTAGTCATGTATGGATGTGAGAGTTGGACGGTGAAGAAAGCTGAGCACCGAAGAATTGATGCTTTTGAACTGTGGTGTTGAGAGTCCCTTGGACTGCAAGAAGATCCAACCAGTCCATCCTAAAGGAGATCAGTCCTGGGTGTTCATTGGAAAGACTGATGCTGAAGCTGAAACTCCAATACTTTGACCACCTCATGCAAAGAGTTGACCCTTCGCATGAGGAAAAGACCCTAATGCTGGGAAGGACTGGAGGCAGGAGGAGAAGGGGACAACAGAGGATGAGATGGCTGGATGGCACCACCGACTCGATGGACATGGATTTGGGTAGACTCCAGGAGTTGGTGATGGACAGGGAGGCCTGATGTGCTGCGATTCATGGGGTCGCAAAGAGTCGGACATGACTGAGCGACTGAACTGACTGAACTGAAAATCCTTCAGTCAATACCTGAACTACACATCCATGGAGAAGACTCCAAGAAACTCAGTGAAAAGCAATTGCAGTAGGGCTTTAAAAAAAGTGCATGGAAGTAAGATTTCAGCTGCTGCAGCCTGTAGGCAAGACAGAGATTGGAATACGAGTTTCAAGTTAAAGGTACTTGGTACACACCTCGGGTTTTGCACTTAAATTCCAGAAAAACCACACCTTAGGAGCAAAGTCTATGTCCTGGGTCTATGGCATTTGCTCTGGGGCTAAGGCCAAAACCAAAATAGACCTGACCTAGCAAAAGCCTAAAACCAGTCTTCATAAATTCAAGGTGATCTGCAAATAATTAAACCGCCTGCTCAAACAAAAATCAGAACTTTCCAAAGAAAGTTAACATAACCCAGAGTTTCTATGCTTTATTACCCACGACATCCTGCATACCAACAAAAACTGCTTGACATGTGAAGGAACATGAAAACATGACCTATAGTCAAAAGTAGAAACAATAAAAACTGATCCCAAGATGATCCAGATACTGGAATTAACAGACAAGGGTTTTAAAACAGCTATTATAATAAACATGTCCAAGGATTTAAAAGATGGCTATAATGAATGAACGAATGGGAAATCTAATAAAGAAATAGAAGCTATGGGAAAAAAATATGGAAATTTGGAATTTAAAAGTTCAGTATCTGAAATGAAAAGTTTAAATTGGAGACAGCAGAAGAAATAATCAGTGAACTTGAAGCCAGATCAACAGAAAATACCCAATTTGAAGAACAAAAAGATAAAGGAAAGAGGAAAATGAACCATGCTTCAGGGACAAAAAACACAGGACAGATCTATGGGACAATAGCAAGCAGTTTAACAAACAGGCAACTGGAGTCCCAGCAAGGAGAGAGGAAATGGGGCAGAAAAGATATTGGAAATAGTAATGGTCTAAAACTCTCCAACCTGGTGAGACATACTGATTTACTAAATCTACAAACCGCAGCAAATTCCAAGCAGAATAAATACAAAACCAATCGCCTAGGCACATCATAGTCAAACTACTGGAATCCAAAGATAAAAAGAAAGTCTTTAATGCAATCAGAGGGAGGAGAAAAGACTTACATAATGGAGAACAATCATCAGAAACAACAAAGGCAAAGGAATGACAACCGTGAGTGCTAAAAGGAAAAAAAATTCTCAATTCAGAATTCTGTACTGATAGAAAAGATCCTTCAAAAATGAGGGCAAGATAAAAATATTTTTAGTAGAGCAAATAGAGAAGTTGCTCTTGGCAAACCTGTACTAAGAGAAGTTCTTCAGGCTAAACAGAAATGACACTGTTGCAGTGAAAAGGAAAAAAGAGGAATGAGTTTTTCTTTCTTTTCTTTCCCTTTCCTGAGAACAAAGATAAAAAGAACATCCAATAGGCCTGATCACTCCTAATTTTTACTTTAACTGTTTCTAATCTGTAGTTGCTAACTAAATTTGTTTACTTCAAAACTACCTGACACTAACTAGTAAGTTACACCCTGCACCCTTTAACTCTATGCTAATTACACCCTGTGCCTTCATCCAGTTCTCTTCAGACCACCCCTTGTAGCTCTTTGTGTTTCAGAAAGGAGGCTGCAGTGCGATAAACCGGAGACAAATGGACCCAATTACCTGGCTACCGGGACTGCCAGACCCAATTACCAGGCAACCTGACGCCAGCTATGACTGCTCTAAAGCAATGCAAGACGAAGAATGTAAGATTCTTACTACTCTGTTTCTCGTCCCTTAGCCCAGACTGTGCTGCTGCTGCTAAGTCGCTTCAGTCGTGTCCAACTCTGTGCGACCCCATAGACGGCAGCCCACCAGGCTCCCCCGCCCCTGGGATTCTCCAGGCAAGAACACTGGAGTGGGTTGCCATTTCCTTCTCCAATGCATGAAAGGGAAAAGTGAAAGTGAAGTCGCTCAGTCATGTCCGACTCCTAGTGACCCCCTGGACTGCTGCCCACCAGGCTCCTCCATCCATGGGATTTTCCAGGCAAGAGTACTGGAGTGGGGTGCCATTGCCTTCTCCGGCCCAGACTATGAGCCCTAGCTATAAAATCTCTCAGTTCCCCTAGGGCAAGCAGGGGGCACAGTTCTTGAGGCACCAGCCTGCAGTGTTCTCCTCTCCACCGGCTGTGGATTAAAGCCATCTTTCTATTTTCTCCAAACTCTGTCTCCGTATTTTTTTATTCAGCTTTGGTGGGCAGAGAAAGCCAAGGTTTTGGTCATATCAACACTCAGATGGAAATCTGCATCTTCCGGAGGAAATGAAGAACAATTGTAAAGGTAAGCATTTATTATATATATATTGGTGCTCAGTCATGTCCAGCTTTTTGCAGCTGCAGGGATTACATAGCCTGCCAGGCTCCTCTGTCCATGGAATTTTCCAGGCAAGAATACTGGAGTGAGGTGTCATTTCCTTCTCCAGGGGATCTTCTCGACCCAGGGAATGCGTCTCGGATTCTTTACCGCTAGTGCCACCTGGGAGGGAAGTCCATATGGGTGAATATAAAAGACTATCTTTTTTCTTAATTTCTCTAAGTGACAACTGTTTAAAGTGAAATGGAAATTGTACTGTGGGTTTATAAAGTACGCAGTTTTTTAAAGTATGACATTACTAGTACAGGGAACAAAAGGGGACAAATGGATTTATTCTGTCACAAGGGTCTCGCATTTCATGTGAAGTGATATAATACCATCTAGCCAGTGATAAGGATGCATAGTCTAATCCCTAGAGCAACCACTAAAAAAATAGTTTAAAAAGCTATACCTAAAAAGCCAATGGAGAGATTAAAATGGAATATAAAAGCAATCGGCCAAACACAGTGACATAATTCTCTATTACTCTGGGTAAAGGCATGTGACCAGAAATGTCTCAGTCTATCGCCAGTGACGTTCAACATTAGGCAGAACCCTTTTCCTGTAAAGTATCATTATTAAAAGAATGTTTTATGACCATCCTGCTCCTTTTCAGTAATTATTGACATGCTACATAATGAGAAGAAATCTAGCCTAGCTAATGGTTTCAATGAGGCTTTCTGACCACAATCCTATGGTTCCCAAGCAGATCAGACGTTCTGTATTCACAGCCCACCCTTTCCATCTCCTTGCCTCTCTTAAATCCTGGCTTTCCCCCATAGACTTCATTTCTCCTGCAGTTCTTTCAGGTAGAGCCAGCTCATTCTTCAAAACCCCACAAATCAGGGTCCCAAGATAACCCTATCTCACTCCCCAAAGTTCCTCTGGAGCATTGCTCTTTCAAATTATTATGGAACATTTCCTTTGAAACTCATATTGTTCAACTACATCACTTCTCCCTTCTTCATTCCCGTCACTAATAATTGCCTGAGAGCACATTGAGTAAAAATGTGGGCATTCCTGGGCCACAACTAGTCCCACTAATGTTCACATGTAAAGTCAACCTTCCCATGAACTATCCATCTAATGCTTAGCCTCATAATGCCTGGACCCTTTAAAAGCCAATGACCTTGCTACTGTCCCAAATTTATTACTATCTGAAACCGCTCCAATCTGAAATATCTAGTCTTCTCTTCCCTTCCAGATCTAAGAACTTCCTTCTTGGTTTCTCTTCTTTCTCTTCCTTCCCTATCAACCCAGCTCACTTCTATGGTCCTGATGGTATTCATGGCCTCCATGTCCCCTAGAACTGCCCCAAACCTGGATCAAGCCAACCCTCTGCCTTCACTGTGTCAATACTCTGCTGGGGGGTGTTGGACAGACATGCACAACCACGCAAATAAAGGCTTCAGAAGCTCAAACTCTGTCTTCTCTCAGATGGGTCCCACCTGGGCTCCCTGCTTTCAGTCTCTCCTTTCTCCAATCTATACACTCCACCTATGCACAGGTCCCTAGGGATTACAGAGAGTTCCAGATGAAGAAGAGAAGCTAGCTCTCAATCAGGAGCGATATCTACATAAGCATTTCAGATACACTGCCTAATAAGAACTCCAAGAAAGAAATCTGAAAATCCAAGGCCTAGTAACTTGGCTGTGAATTCTTTTCTCATTACAAGCAAGTATTCACTTTCATATCTATTTTGAATTCATAATTTTCAATTATATTTCTTAAAGAAGGTCTCTAAATTGTATACGTTTCAGGACCCACAAAACCTGGATCCATCCTTGACCAATTACTGTCCGTGTGCTCCTTCTAAAATGCACAACTGACTGCAACTCTTCTTGGCTTCAAATTACACATTTGCACCCAGAAATAACAAAGGGTCTCTCTGCCACACAAAAGAATCAGAAGTTCTTTCTGCATGTTCCTCTTAGAGACTCCAGAATGTATGATATTAATATATGCTGGTCACTCCCACATCTGTTAACACTCATTTCCAACTTTCTCTCTTAAGGTCCAGACCAAATTTTCAACTGTTTACTCAACAGGTCTCTTTGAAAATCCTGAAGGCAATTCATATTCAACAGGCTCAAAATTAAAATAATCATCTCTTCTTGCTCCCCCTACTGCTGAGACTCTTAAATTCTCGGTCTCAGAAACATCATTATCCATTCAGCCTTCTCAGCTACACATGGAGTCCACACGAGACCTGCCTTCCCCTCCTACCTCCAACAGCCAATCTGTTACCACGTCTTAACCATCTTCCTTGAAAAATGTCTCTGAGCACTGCCCTCTCCTATTCACCTCTCTGCCAGGCTTTGATTTTTTGCTTCCCAAAGTTGGGTACCTAAGCCAATGGTGTAAGCAAGATGATTGAGGGTGGTACACAAACGTGCCTCTTAAAAATTGCCACGTGTGGAACTTCCCTGCTGGTCCCGTGGTCAAGATCGGCCTTCCAATGTAGCGAACGTGGGTTCGATCCCTGGTCAGGGAACTAAGATCCTACATGCTGGGGGGGCAACTAAGCCCACGCACCGCAACCAGAGTCCACACGTTGCAACTATGGAAGCCCGTGCTGCAGCTGGAGAAAGCCTGTGCGCCACAGTGAAGACCCGGCAGAGCCAAAAAACAACAACAAGACACACAGCCATGTGTGCATTTTAATATGTGTCGGGAAAAATATAACTTTCACAAACTGCACTTTCCGTTCAAAAATAAATGTATTTAAATATAAACAGGGAGCTGATTTAAATAAAACTGTTAACACTCATGCAAGTGGTATGTGAATACCCAAAACTACCAAAACAGTCTGGGAATGCCTGAAGTTTGGGAACCCTGCCTGCTTCATAGCTCATCATCATCTCAGGAGGAGATGCTCCAACTGCCTCCCTCCCACCAGACTCCCTGCCAACAAGCCCTCCCCCCTCTAAACTGTCCTCCACGTAGCTGCCAGACTCACCTTCCTAGAAAACAAAGTCAGCAACATCATTTCCTGCTTTAAAATCTTTGTGGAATCCCCACAACATAAACCCAAACTCCTCCACTTGGAATGCCAGGCCTTCATTCCTAAGACACTGAGTTGTTCTCTGTGCTCTGGAAACACCAGGCCCCTGAGAGACACAGGACTTAGTATAGCTTTTTCTGCTGCCCTTTCCTCTCACTGGCAAATCTCTTCTCGTTTACTGCAACCCACCTCCCAGGTCACCTCCTTCGGGACACCTTTCCTAAGTTCCAGGCAAGGTCAGTTGCTCCTTCCATGCTCCCACTGATGCCACTTAAATATATTATAATTCTTTTGTCTGCAGAAAAGCCAGAGACCAAATTGTAAACATCCATTGGATTATAGAAAAAGCAAGGGAATTCCAGAGAAACATCTACTTCTGTTTCATTGATCACACTAAAGCCTTTGACTATGTGGATCACAACAAAGTACAGACGTTTCTTAAAGAGATGGGAATACCAGACCACCTTACCTGTCTTCTGAGAAATCTGTATGCAGGTCAAGAAGCAAGTTAGAACTGCACATGGAACAACAAACTGGTTCAAAATTGGGAAAGGAGTACGTCAAGGCTGTATATTGTCACCCTGTTTACTTAATTTCTATGCACAGTCCATCATGCAAAATGCTGGACTGGATGAGGCTCAAGCTAGAATCAAGATTGCAGGGAGAAATATCAATAAACTCAGATATGCAGATGACACCACCCTACTGGCAGAAAGTGAAAAGGACCTAAAGAGCCTCTTGATGAAGGTGAAAGAGGAGAGTGAAAAAGTTGGCTTAAAACTCAACATTCAAAAAACAAAGATCATGGCATCCGGTCCCATCACTTCATCACAAATAGATGGGGAAACAATGGAAACAGTGAGAGACTTTATTTTCTTGGGCTCCACAATCACTGCAGATGGTGACTGCAGCCACGAAATTAAAAAACGCTCGCTCCTTGGAAGAAAAGCTATGACCGACCTAGACAGAGTATTAAAAAACAGAGACACCACTTTGCTGACAAAGTTCCATATAGTCAAAGCTATGGTTTTTCCAGTAGTCATGTATGGATGTGAGAGCTGAACCATAAAGAAGGCTGAGCACTGAAGAATTGATGCTTTTGAATTGTGGTGCTTGAGAAGACTCTTGAGAGTTCCTTGAACTGCAAGGAGATCAAACCAGTTAATCCTAAAGGAAATCAACCCTGAATATTCACTGGAAGGACTGATTCTGAAGCTGAAGCTCCAATACTTTGGCCATGTAATGCAATGAGTCAACTCACTGGAAAAGACCCTGATGCTGGGAAAGATTGAGGGTAAGAGGAGAAGGGGGTGACAGAAGATGAAACGGTTGGATGGCATCATGAACTCAATGGATGTGAGTTTGAGTAAACTCTGGGAGATAGTGAAGGACAGGGAAGCCTGGTGTGCTGCAGTCCATGGGGTCGCAAAGAGTTGGACACAACTGAACGACTGAACAAAAGTTTGTGGGTCTATATAACTAGAATATAGAGTTATCTTACCCATTTTTGCATCAGAAAGTGTATATGAAATGCAAGAATAACAAGTGAATAAATGAATGAAAGAATAAAGTGCTCTTATAAACACATCAATAAAAATATGTACGAATGGATGGGCAAAAGGGGGTATGGGGGATGGAGTTCTGTTATCACTGGTAAAGAATAAAAAACAGGAAGAGATATGGGAAAAAGGGAGAAGCATAGGAATGCTCAATAACAGAAGAAAAGGCGAAAAAAGATCTGGGAAGGAGATGTCATGAGTGTCATAATTATTCATGCAATTCTTTCAACAAATATTTGAGAACCTACCTGGTGTGGGACTGCCTCAGGTGCACGCCGCCCCTCTCTGACTGCTTCCCTGTAAGCACAGGGAATCCCTAAGTCGCTCAATCAAATAGATCCTGCTCCACAGGGAGGGTCTGGTCTTCCTGGACCCTCTTAGTGGCATGAATCACTCTTGACCCTTGAGTCCTTGTCCCTCTCTCTTATCTTGATTCTGGACGCCACAGGGACCTGCTGTTGCCCTTTCCCCTCTGGCCATCCTCTTGGCCTCCTCTTGTGAGCTCTTCTTTGGCTGTGTGTGCCTTAAACGTGGGTGTTCCTTGGGTTCTACTGATTCCCTTTTAACAAGAGTTGGGCTCTCATTTACCACCTCAGTAGGAACAACTCCCAAACCTTTAGCTCCAGCTCGGAGTCCAGTCCAAAGCACAAGTCCCATAGTCAAAGCCTCCTGGGCTGACCTCTAGCTAGTGGTCAGTGGTCACAGGCTCCTCAAACTAACTTTACCCCTGAACTGAACGCATCACCCCTCTACACACACCTGGTCCTCATTCACTGGACTGGGGACCTACAAAGTGTAGCTCACAGGAGAAGAACAGGCACTCCTGGAAAGTGCAGGTAATGCGGGAGACGGACCTGAATGATGACAAAGACATATAGTGACAAACTGCAGGTGAGGTCATAGAGAAAACATAAGAAACTAAAAAAAAAAAAAAAAAAAAAGTACTATGAGAGAGTATAATACAGGGAATAATAAGATTATTCTCATTTAAATAAAAGAAAGGATATACAAGCTGAACCCTTCGAAGAAGTTGGAGTTGATAGGGACAGAATGGAGGGATAATGTAGGTGATTAGTTAATCTCACTAGGGGATTATAAGTATTAAAAAAAAAAAATACGGGAGAACCCTGCAAGTTAATGGTGACTCAAAAGAACAGGTTTGCTTAAGCACAAAACCATGCTGCAGAAGCACGGGACATGCTCCAAAACAATAAAACAATGGCATGAGACCCACATTCTGCCCAGTAAGCTCAGTAAGTTAATGATCCCTAGGACATGCTCTCTGCAAACAGGAAAAACAGTACTTTGTGGACCCTGCTTGGCTGTATAGGGACCAACAAACCCCCCTGCTCAACCTGGAGGAGCTGATAATGGAAGCATGACATCTACTCAAGAATGACAAAGACGTTCTTTTCCCTCTCCCCACTTTTTCTTTGACTGACGGTAGCCCAGTACATTCTCAGGGCACAGCATCCTCTCACTGGTCTGCTTGTGAGTCTCTCAAGTGTCCTAGTCTAATAAATTACTTATTATCCACCACTTTGCTCTTGCTGAATTCTTCTCTGAGACATGAAAGACTATGGTACTGGAGCTCTTAGGAGCCCCGCAAACACCACCAAATGGTTTCAGAGTCAGCCCAGCAAAGAGTTTAGATAAGTACTCCAGAGAATTCTATTCTATGGAATTACAGTACTCTAGGGAACTAGAATCATCCAGCGAAGTAAAGACTCCCTATGACTGCCACAAGGGAGCAGGTGTGAGATGGGGGTGGAGACACAGGAAGGCCCAAATCACAAAGGGGCAAAGTAAGCATTTGGGATTTTTTGCCCTGAGGGCAATGGGTGTCCTTTAAATGGCTCTGAGTATGAAATGAATTATGTACATTTTATAAGACCACTGCAGCTGACCTGCAGGAGGACAAGAAAGTTCAGTTCAGTTGCTCAGTTGTGTCCGACTTTGCGACCCCATGGACTGCAGCACGCCAGTCCTCCCTGTCCATCACCAACTCCCAGAGTTTACTCAAACTCATGTCCATTGAGTCGCTGATGCCATCTAACCATCTCATCCTTTTATCCCAAAAGGAGAGACCAGTCATGAGGCAAATAACTCAGTCCAGGAGAGTTTATAGTGGCTTAAGTTTGAGCAAGCTCCAGGAGTTGGTAATGGACAGGGAAGCCTGGCATGCTGTGGTCCATGGGGTTGCGAAGAGTTGGACATGACTGAGCAACTGAACTGAACTGGCTGAATATGAGCTGGTGAGCCCTAAGGGCACTCAAGAATACCTGCCATCTAGCAGCCATCAGACTGCAGCCACTTCCTACGGTGAGCTACAAGGAAGCTCCAGATGTCAAAAAACACAAGGTACTGGCCCCAGATAGCTGAGATGCGTTAAAAAAGGAATGATTTCAGTGAGCCCAGAATCTTGCATCTTCTCATACACAGAAAAGCACTAAATTCCTTAACTTGGGTTATCTGGTTTTAATTAACAATAATTTTTGATGTTCAGACTCCCTGCCCTTTGTTGCAAAACTTCTATATAACCTGGGTCCTCCACTTGCCTCCCTGGAGCCTTGTCTCAGGGCTACTTAAGATGCTGCCTCCCAGGCTTAAGCCCTAAGAATTTCTGCCGAATAAACTACAACTTTTTAGGTTGTGACTGAACTTTTAGGTTGTGACTATTTTTTAAGTTAATTCGACCTATGGTTGATAATCATGGATATGCAAACTAGGAATGCTGAGAGGACAAACACAAGGGTTCTCATCTTTCTTGAGGCAACAAAGTAGTAAGAGGTCACAGGCACTAACTGGGCTTATATCACTGGTTCATTTACACATGTTTTTATTAAGCAGCTAGCATACAACTGTAATTAGTAGAATCTAGTTGACTTAGTCTCTTATTCTGTGAAATCAAAAGACATTTTCTAAATCCTATCAGATCACGACTAATTCAGTATTACTCCCATGATTTCTCTCCTAGAGTTACTAGGATGTAACACACACACACGAGCGCGCGCGCACACACACACACACACACACACACACACAATCTATCCTCATAGGAAGCTAGGAATTTTTAGGATATAAATTAAGTATGAACACTGCAAACTACTGGTCTATTAAGCCCTTCCTTATAAAGAATGAGTCAGAAGAGTTCCAAGTCATCAATACTATACTTGAGCATATCTCAAAAGTTCAGAAAACATACATGCATAGGGAGAGAAGTGTAATGGCTACATTGAAGATGCATCAATGAACAAGAAACACTGAAAAATATTGAAATGTCAGAGTCTAAATCTCATAATATTGCCAATTATTTCAGTGTCAAACAAGAAATGCTGGCTTCATATGGTTCATTTTCAAAAAAGGCAAGGGGGCTATTTTTCAAATACTGGAAAAATGTGACATTGTTTCAAAAGTCACTGAGGACCACTTCTCCATCGCCTATATGGTCAACTGCTCCACTAACAAATCCAATGTGCCATGCTCTCCCTCACCTCACCTTGGCATGTACTCATGCCTCTACTTGAAGTATTCTCCCTTCCTTGGCCCAGTCTGGCCCACCCTTTCCCTTGGCTAACTTCTACTCATCCTTCAAGTCTCAACTCAAACATGATTTTTTCCTAGCCCACCTTTCCAGATGTCCCTAAGAGTAAAAGCGTTCAGTGATAGCATTCCCATATCCTTCTGTGTTCACCCCAACCTGGTGTTTAGCTCTCTGCAGCTCTGAGAGGAAGGTTCTAAGTGGACAGGGAGCATGTCTGGTGTATCACCACCATACTGCCAACTTCAAGCACAAGCCTGGCACACAGAAAGCTCGCAATCAAGTTTCATAAGTGAATGAATGAAGAAATGAATGGATGTCACCTTCTACTTCAAGGTCACTGAGATCATCAAGGTCACTCCTGCACTCTTCATTTTCGACGCATGTGCCCCAGAGTAACAAAATGATATTAAGTCAGCAATGAAGGATCAGTCTTTGGAAAGACTGCAGAAGATGAAAAGATGTTAGCAAATAAGAATATCTCTGTAGCATGAACAGAACTGCACCTGAGGATAAACTGATAACACTTTCTAACTCTCCTATGACACAAATGATGACAACAATAGTTAGCATGTGGCAAGCACTGTCCTGAGAGCTTTACACATTCTCTTATTTAATCCACCAGCAGCCAGAGGAGACAGTTATTACTATCAGCTCCGTTCACCAGATGAGGAACGGGTTGAGAGCGGTTAAGCAAACTGTCCAGGATAGACACTGAGGAATTGGCAGAGCTGAAAATAAAGATAAAATGATCATCGTTTCTTCTTCTCGGGTTGTGTAGATAGTAACAGTAGCTAACTTATTGGAGCACTGAGCTAAATAGTTCTGACTTGACCCTCCCCATAGGTGAGGGACGGAATTTTAGGTGCTCTTCAAGCACCACCTTTCTGGAAGGAAGCCGGCTTTACAAATAGTAGAAGGAAATATCTACTTCTGCTTTATTGACTACACCAAAGCCTTTGACTGTGTGAATCACAACAAACTGTGGAAAATTCCTAAAGAAATGGTAATACCAGACCACCTTACCCGCCTCCTAAGAAATTTGTATGCAGCTCAAGAAGCAACAGTTAGAACTGGACATGGAACAATATATTGGTTCCAAATTAGGAAAGGAGTACGTCAAGGCTGTATATTGTCACCCTGCTTATTTAACTTCTGTGCAGAGTACATCATGTGAAATGCTGGGCTGGATGAAGCTCAAGCTAGAATCGAGATTGCTGGAAGAAATATTAATAACCTCAAATATGCAGATGATACCATCCTTATGACAGAAAGCAAAGAGGAACTAAAGAGCCTCTAGATGAAACTGAAAGAGGAGAGTAAAAAAGCTGGCTTAAAACTCAACATTCAAAAAACAAAGATCATGGCATCCAGTCCTATCACTTCATGGCAAATAGATGAGGAAACAGTGGAAACAGTGAGAGACTTTATTTTCTTGGGCTCCACAATCACTGCAGATGGTGACTGCAGCCATGAAATTAAAAGATGCTTGCTCCTTGGAAGAAAAGTTATGACCAACCTAGACAGCATATTAAAAAGCAGAGACATTACTTTGGTGACAAAGGTCCATCTAGTCAAAGCTATGGTTTTTCCAGTAGTCGTGTATGGATGTGAGAGTTGGACCATAAAGAAAGATGGGCACTGAAAAACTGATGCTTTTGAACTGTGGTGTTGTAGAAGATTCTTGAGAGTCCCTTGGACTGCAAGATTAAACCAGTCAATCCTAAAGGAAATCAGTCCTGAATATTTATTGGAAGGACTGATGTTGAAGCTGAAACTCCAATACTTTGGCCACCTGAAGCGAAGAGCTGACTCATTCAAAAAGACCTGATGCTGGGAAAGATTGAGGGCAGGAGGAGAAGGGGACGACAGAGGATGAGATGGTTGGATGGCGTCAGCGACTCGACGGACTTGAGTTTGAGCAAGCTCCAGGAGTTGATGAGGGACAGGGAAGCCTGGCGTGCTGCAGTCCATGGGGTTGCAAAGAGTCGGACACGACTGAGTAACTGAACTGAACTGAGCAGGAGGTGTGAGGCACTGTCCTGGGGCACTGACAGAGCCTGAGGAAGTGCTGTAGGGGAATTGTGAATGTTATTTGCAACCATGTGATCTACCCCGGGGATGATGTTCCTGCCTACACAGGGAGCAGCCCCAGGGATGGGTCGGTGAAGCACATGGGCCCAGCTCCGAGGGATAGTTCAAAAGTCGGGCATATGGAACGTGACCTGAAGACAAAGTGTGGAAAACACAATCCTTGTGAACGAGTCCATGCTGGATTCCCCCGTGCCCCTCTCTGAACGACGTTGTCAGAAGCATCATTCAATCCAGCCTGTTGGAAAGGGACTACGAAAAAGGCTGAAAAATGTGACTAATCTAGGAAAGTTATTTTTGTGAGAAAGAAGAAAAAATGTCACCAAAAAGGGTCAGCAGATAACCCTAGCTGGGCTGAAAATAACTGCCCGCTGGCAGACCAGTCAGGAATAGGCGGAGGGCAAGAGACGTAATACAATGTGCCAGGGGAGCTCCAGCTGAGAGGAGCTGCTGGGGGATGAGGAAACTGGCCTAATTTGGGAACATGAGCCCAGCAGCATTGCTCAGATTCCTGCAAGAGAATCTGGCTGAATTTCAGTTCTGCGTCCTAGGAGGAACACCAGAGGGATAGGGGGTGGGGGCGGGCGGAGGAGGAAGAGAAAAGAGAACAGCTGTGTTGCAAACGTTTTTCCAGACAAGTGGACGAATAAGGATGATCAAGTGAGAACTCACATCCTCGCCAAAAGGATTCCAAGAGGAAAACCCAAAAGTCTCTCAGCTCCCTCTGAAAGCCTTTCTCTATACTGGGACGTCTGTGCATCTAACCATCCAGGAGGTAGGAGAAGTTAGGTGGTGATTAAGCACCTGCTTGGAGGGAGAGAGAGGAGAGTCACGTGTTAGCTGAAGGACTGTGGACAGGTCACTCAACTCCTCGAAGGCTCAGCTAAAATGAGACCTACTTCAGAAGTGACCACAAGGCTTAAATAGGACAGTGCGTATAACTGGCAGCTGCTCCAAAGTCAGCTATCGGTATTATTATTACAAGGACAATCTGCAAAATGGAAGCTAAGCTACAAACTGGTCTAGACCCAACTGAGAAATACTCATGCAGAAGACAGGCGAGAGAATTCCCTGGCAGTCCAGTGGTTAGAACTCTGTGTTCTCACTGCTGAGGGTCCATATTCAGTACCTTGTTGAGGAACTAAAATCCCACGGGCCTCACCAGGCAGCCAAAAAACAAAAATCCCCCCAAACAAAAAACAGGCCAGCCCTGAGAGGCTCTGTAGCGAGATTCCTCTTTCCCAACCTCAGTGTATGGCAGTACCACTTCACAGGAGAGTGTCCAGGTCTTTTCTTGAGGTTGAGTAGGTGCAGCATCATTTGAACTGACACACAGTCAAGCTCAGGCACAGAAATCCAGTTTAATGCCCAGGGCTGCTCTTCCAGAGAAAGTTCTTCACTACAGATGTGGAGATGCTTATCAGGGCACCAGTTAAAGTGTCCACAACTGTAACACCAACCTGAATTGCTAACTGAACCATGCATCTAGTGATCTAAGCTTGATTGGTGACAAGTGGCAAACACACACACACACACACAAAGAGGGGTGCAGTCATAAACCTTCTAAATACTTACAATTTCTTGAGAGGTGCCTGTGTGCAGGCACCTTTATGTGCATTACCTAATCTGACCTTTACAACAACCTGAAAAGCAGGCGGGACTCTATAGTCAACTCCGAGCTCGTAAAACTACTGGAAGAGCTCATCCTTCTGGTTCATCAGTATGATCAGACAGGTAAATTCTTCCAAATTATTTTCAGATTTATAGATTGACCAAGCAACTAAAGGGATCTTTCCTCTTCTTTCAGAGAGGTAGGAAGAGTCTAATTATCTGGGCTGAGTCACAGGTACCCTGCAGGTAGAAAACCCTGAACGGTTACAGATAAAACAGGAAGAAGGAGAAGATGGAGGAGGGACAACATTGCCAAGTGCAATGTTGGAACTTCGGGGTGTACAGATTTTCTCTGAACTCTATACAACCCCAAATTAGAAAACTGGAGAGGAATGTGGATTATTTTTTTCTTTTTTTGGCTACTAAAAATAATTCTTTCCTTTTATACCCAAGCCTACAAGAAAAAAAAACTTTTGCATACATTTTTTTTAATTGATATGTCATAAATTGCCTACTCAGTGATTCTTCTTCTCCCTAACCCCCCAAGCCCTAACATGATGGGTATGGCAATGTGCCCAGCTGAAAAACTTCTTTGAAATTTAAAGTGGTTTTAAGATCTAGTTCTGACCAATGACATGTAACTAGGAAAGTCTACTTGGTGAAGTCTCTGGCTATCGCTTTCTTGTTAAGAAGGCACATGGTTGGTTGGTAAGAACCCTGGACTCTTCCCCCTTCCCTCTCTCCTCATCTAGAATACAGATCAGATCCCTAGGGAGCAACTGACTATGATGTGAACAATCACGAGAACAAGTTACAAGCTCCAGACGGCAGAGCAGGTGTCTAGAAGGGGTGAGGGTAACATAGAACCTTCTCCAGTGACCGCACCTGCCCTACCCTCCACTGGAGTTCTTGCTGTGAGAAAAATCATTTCCGTCTGCTCCAAGCCCTGGGGCTGAGTTTCTGATGTGTGTAGTCAAATTTAATACCCATAGATACACAAGGATGCCTGAAAAATCAATCCATCCTAAAAGTGCAGGAGTTTTAAACTCAAATGCAAACAGGAGCCAGGCAGATCAGATGTGAGTAAAATCTGACCAGGTGTATTCAAGTAAGAAAGGGTGAACTGGAGAGGGCAGGCCATGTGGAAGCAAGCACCTTAATCAGCTCTGGCCACCCGCTGCCAGGGGGAATGCCAGCTCAGCATTCCCGTGTGCCAGAACTTCTGGTTTCAAAGAGGAGCCCCAAATCTGGATTTTTCACAAAAAGTTTCCTAATTTACAAAAGATAACACCCAAGTTTAAAAAATGCTTAACTCTGTCCAGATCAAAGAAGACTTGACTATAGGGTAAGGTTAGCCTGAAGCCCACCAGCTTTCAACCTCAGTAGAGAGGGTTAAGGCACAATAATAGAATACCCAAGCTCTGGATAATAATATACGGAGTACTTATGTGTCAGACTGGGTTAAGGGCTTACTTTACACATGTTTACCTTGTTTTTTTCTTTCTGGCCGCCTTATTCAATCCCAAAGAAAGGCAATGCCAAAGAATGTTCAAACTACCACACAATTGCGTTCATTTCACATGCTAGCAAGTCATGTCCGACTCTTTGAGACCCCATGGACTGTAGTCCATGGACTTCTCCAGGCCAGAATACTGGAGTGGGTAGCCTTTCCCTTTTCCAGGGGATCTTCCCGACCCAGGGATCGAACCCAGGTCTCCTACATTTCAGGCGGATTCTTTACCAGCTGAGCCACAAGGCAAGCCCAAGAATATTGGAGTGGGTAGCCTATCCCTTCTCCAGCAGATCTTCCCAACCCAGGAATCGAACCAGGGTCTCCTGCATTGCAGGTGGATTCTTTACCAACTGAGCTATCAGGGAGGCCCACATGCTAGCAATGTAATGCTCAAAATCCATCACACTAAGTTTCAGCAACATGTGAACCAAGAACTTTCAGATGTTCAAGCTGGATTTAGAAAAGGCAGAGGAAGAGAAGAGAAGTCGCTCAGTCGTGTCCGACTCTTTGCAACCCCATAGACTGTAGCCTACCAGGCTCCTACGTCCATGGGATTTTCCAGGCAAGAGTACTGGAGTGTGTTGCCATTTCCTTCTCCAGAGGAAGAGAAAAAGGCAGAGGAACCAGAGATCAAATTGCCAACATCTGCTGGATCACAGAAAAATCAAGAGAATTCCAAAAAAAGTCTTCTCTTGCTTCATGCTGCTGCTGCTAAGTTACTTCAGTCGTGTCTTCAGTCGTGTTCAACTCTGTGCGACCCCATAGACAGCAGCCCACCAGGCTCCTCCGTCCCTGGGATTCTCCAGGCAAGAGTACTAGAGTGGGTTGCCATTTCCTTCTCCAATGCATGCATGCATGCTAAGTCGCTTCAGTCGTGTCTGACTCTGTGTGATCCCGTGGACAGCAGCCCACCAGGCTCCTCTGTCCACAAGATTCTCCAGGCAAGAATACTGGAGTCTCTTGCTTAATTGACTACAATAAAGCCCTTGACTGTGTGGATCACAACAAACTGTGGAAAATTCTTAAGAGATGGGAATACCATACCACCTTACCTGCCTCCTGAGAAACCTGTTTGCAGGTCCAGAAGCAACAGTTATAACCGGACGTGGAACAACAAACTGGTTCAAAATTGGGAAAGGAGTATGTCAAGGCTGTATATTGTCACCCTGATTATTTAACTTATATGCAGAATACATCGTGTGAAATGACAGACTGGATAAATCACAAGCTGGAATCAAGATTTCCGGGAGATATATCAACAATCTCAGATATGCAGATGATAACAACCTAATAGCAGAGAGTGAAAAGGAACTAAAGAGCCTCTTGATGAGGGTAAAAGAGGAGAGTAAAAAAAGGTGGCTTAAAACTCAACATTCAAAAAACTAAGATCATGGCATCCATTCTCATCACTTCATGGCAAATTAGAAGGGGTGAAAGTGGAAGCAGTGCCTGATTTTATTTTCTTGGGCTCCAAAATCACTGGGGATGGTGACTGCAGCCACAAAATTAAAAGACACTTGCTCCTTGGAAGAAAAGCTATGACAAACCTAGACAGCATATTAAAAAGCAGAGACATCACTTTGCCGACAAAGGTCTGTATAGTCAAAGATAAGATTTTTCCAGTAATGTACAGATGTGAGAGTTGGGCCATAAAGAAGGCTGGGTGCCAAAGAATTGATGCTTTTGAATTGTGGTGCTGGAGAAGACTCTTAAGAGTCCCGTGCACAGTAAGCATATCAAAACATTCAATCCTAAAGGAAATTAACCCTGAATATTCATTGGAAGGACTGATGCTACAGCTGATGCAAAGAGTCAACTCATTGGAAAAGACCCTGATGCTGGGAAAGGTTGAAGACAGGAGGAAAAGAGGGCAGCAGAGGATAAGATGGTTGGATGGCATCACCAACTCTATGGACATGAGTTTGAGCAAGCTCTGGGAGATGGTGAAGAACAGAGAAGCCTGGTGTGCTACAGTCCATGGGGTCACAAAGAGTCAGACACAACTTGGCGAATGAACAACATTTTACCAATGAGGAAACTGAGGTTTGAAAAGGTTAAGAAACTTGCTGAGCCCCTGAGCTAACCTGTGGCACAGGCAGGATTTCAGCCCATGGCTGTCCGACCCCAAGGCCTGTGTCCTTGTCCACCCTTCAGGAGGAATGCCCGCTGCATCCGGAAAGCAAAAAACCTGCTTCATATCGTTACTCGTCAGCCTTGGAAAGAGTTCCAAATCAGTTCTAAAAGAGACCAGGCTCACACCCTCCTTCTCTGCAGCCCTTCCATAACAAGAGCAAAGCTCTGTCCAAATATTCTTATTCACCACTCACTGAATGAATGAACGTTTGTTCTGCACCTTTCAGTTTATTAAAGTGCTTTTAAATGCATATCTCACTTAATCCTCACATCAACCTGGTGGTGTTGTTACCACTGTTTGACAGATAATGAAACGGAGGATTAGAGAGATTAGTGGGTTTGCTCAAGATCCAGGCAATTAGCAGAGTCCAGGCTCAAGCCCTGGTCTTTCTGATGCCAAGCCTGCGTTCCCTCTGTTTCAACAGACCGCTGCCAGACTTCCTCTATGAGTTCCCCGCCTGCTGCCTTGCTTTAAAGTCTTCATTTAGGATTTCTCTGATGGTGCCATGTCTAAGACTCCACACTCCCAATGTGAGCCCTGGGCAGGGAACTAGAGACTGCATGCCCCAACTGAAAGTTTGCTTGCCACAGCTAAAAGATCTCACACAGGTTGCAACTAAGACCAGGCGCAGCAAAACAGATAATAAACAGTATTTTGAAAAATTAATAAAATAAAAAAATCATCATTTGTTTGAACTAATTCCTACATGACTCTAAAGTAACTCCAGGACTTCCCTGGTGGTCCAGTGGTTAAGAATCTGCCTGCTGACACAGGGGACAGGAATTCAATCCCTGCTCCAGGAAGATTCCACATGCCACGGGGCAACTAAGCGCATGTATCACAACTACTGAACCTACATGTCACAACTACTGAAGCCTGAATGCTCCCGAGACCGTGCTCTGCAACAGGAGAAGCCACCGCAATGAGAAGCCCGCAAACCACAACCAGAGAGTAGCTCCCTGCTAGCTGTAACTAGAGAATGCCCGTGTGCAGCAACAAAGACCCAGTGCAGCCAAAAATAAAATAAATTAAAAAAAAAAAAAGTAATTGCAGTATGTCTGACAGCCCCCAGGTACCATATTTATGTTTTCATGAATAGCTTCATCCTAGAATATACTCAGTGAGAAGACAAAAATAAATATATCAAGTAATATATTCAGAACTGGAATGCAAATGGGCACACACACAAGTCTTGGAAATCTAATTTTAGAAAGAATCAGTCAAAAAGTCCCACACAGCACAGTGTGCATCTGGCCTGAGGGAGGCTGCCCACACTGCTTTAAACCTCAATAAACTCAGGGAGAGGAGGAATCCTGGAATTCTTACTGGCATTTTGCTGTCAGAGGCACCAGGTAGGTGAAGAACAGAATGACTTTTCATCATGTTCTCCCAGAAAAAATACTAAGGCCCAGAGGGTTTTAAAAAAAAGGTACATGGCTCGGTGGAAATAAGTGGGTATTCCAAAAAGGCTGACATGCTGATAGGTGTATTATTCTGGAGTTAGGTGCTCACAGCCCTGACTCTCACCTGAGCTAAGGGGAAGGGAAGGTGGGTGAACCTGCCTACTGACCCCAGCCTGGGGGCCAGATCTGGTGTAGGGGCCACAAAGGACTTCAAGGCCATCAGGACATCTCGGCCCATCTTGGGCTCACTCACCTCGCCTCTAAGGTGGCTATAACCTCCTTCACAATGGGGTTGGCTTGTAATTAGCCTTCATGACTGCCAGTGATCATGCGCATGTAAGTTCCACTACCATATGGGATTTGTCTCTTGCTCACTGAAATATGCTAAGCCCCTAAAACGGTGCCTGGCACACAGTAAGCATCAATAAATACTTGTTAAATAAATGAATTAATGATCTGGGGGTGGGATGGATCTTCCCTGGCCCACAGGCTAAAGTGACCAAAGGCCAAGAGTAGACTTCTAGTACGCTGGTCACTGGCTGGCTCATCTTCTCTTCACAGACATACACCACTGCAGTTCAAGCTCCTTGAGATCCAGGGTTGGGTCTGGTAGCTCTTTTTTCACTGTCTCTCCTCCATTGTATCCCTTTCACTATGCCTCCAATGTGCCACTATCTGCCACCCCAAACCTGTAAAACTCTTCTTCAGCTTCCAAGGGCCCTCATCACACACTATGAACTTAACCCCCCTCACCCTCTGCATGCCTGCTCTGTGCCAGACATTGTGATAAACAAAGGGGATAGGGACTTCCCTGGTGGTCCAGTGGTTATGACTCTGTGACTCCACTGCAGGAGGCAGAGGTTCGATCCCTGGTTGGGGAACTAAAATCCCAAATGCCAATGCAGCATGACCAAAAAAAAAAAATGCTTTTTTTAAACACCCCTCGCCTTCCAAATGGAAACATCTTCTGAGGGAGCCAAGAACATAAACAATTAGAATACAATATTTTGGGTTGGGCGACAAGTTCATTTGAGTTTTTCCGTGTGCACCTATGGAAAAATCCGAATGAACTTTCTGGCCAATCCAATAAGTGCCTCTATAAAGGAGGCACTATGGTCAAAGTCACAAACTGACAACCTTCAGGCCTAATATAGCCCATATAGTGATTTAATGTTTATAATTAGTCACTGATGTCTAAAAATGTGTTGCTTTTACATAAAATTTTAGACTGCCAGAGTCTCTTGGAAAATCAGAAGAGCTGGCAGTACAGGACATCAGCGGCTGTGACCAGGTAGTGGTTACTCCAGGTAGTGGTTACATGTGGCCTCCCACAGTCCCTCCCCAACCTCTCCCTACTGGCTTCAGACCAAGGGCCAAGGGTTGGTCCCCAGTTTTTCTGTGTTGGCATGGTTGTTTTCTGGGGTCACCTGGGTGGCTCAGTGGTAAAGAAGCTGCCTGCCAATGCAGGAGATGCAGGTTCAATCCCTGGGATGAGAAGATCCCTTGGAGAAGGAAATGGCAGCCCACTTCAGTATTCTTGCCTGGGAAATCCCATGGACAGAACACCCTGGTGGGCTACAGTCCATGGGATTGCAAAGAGTTGGACACAATCTAGCAACTAAACA
The DNA here is from genome assembly GCA_024291935.2 of Okapia johnstoni. Lineage (NCBI taxonomy): Eukaryota > Metazoa > Chordata > Mammalia > Artiodactyla > Giraffidae > Okapia > Okapia johnstoni. Next base: position 14,388,666 of record CM044307.1, read on the forward strand.
ACAACAAATAATTGTTATCTGAGAGGAAAACTGATTCTCTGTACCCATATTTCTACAATCAGTGAGAAAATAGAAAAGAAACTGAAAGGTCCATGTGGAGCGCTTGAAAGCATGGTGAGAACTTATTTCTGAAGAAAGTGAAGGCTATTCCTACTTATGTGATCTGTAAGTCAGCTGTGTCTGTCTTGTCCCCAGCATGCTGTGCTCACGTACCTATCTGGTCCATCAGACCCCCAGCAGAGCTGCCCTCATAAACCCACTGTAGGCTAATGAGCTGGGCAACTGAGTAGCCATGTTGCCTGTTGTTCAGAAACTCACTCCCTAGTGGGCCAGACGTGTAAACAGAAAATGAGTGCCTAACGTGAGTAGTTCTCCAACAGGTACGATGGCAACTGAGAAGTACGAGCCCTAAGTCAGCCTGGAGAAGTGAGGAAAAGCTAACAGTGAGAATCACCCTGAAGCCAGCTCTAGAAAAGGGCAGAAGTTTCTTCAAACAGGGCAGAGGAGGGTGAAAAGAAGTCCTGAGTAAACTGCCAAAAATAGTGCTCTGGCATCAAAAGCATTGCTCGTCAAGATTACCCACCCTCCGCGGAGAAGCTGGATAAATTCCCACGATTCCAGGCCACTTGGAAAAGCTTCCAAGAAAGCAAGGCCAGTACCAGTTACGGGTTCCCTTCCCGCCTGAAAACTGTAGAAAGCGCAGGTCACCACTGAGAACAAAACGTCCAGTTGTGTAATTCAACTTTACGTCACCAGCATGCCTCACTGGCTTTTATCCGGCAGGAATAAAAACCCGGATTTTGGCTGGGTTTTGAAAGCTCCCAGTCCCTTGCTTCAGTTAACGTACAAAACTTCTTCACTGGGAATATAAAGCAATGCACAGAAACTACTCTGGCATCAAAAGAAAAAAGTTACTCTTTCATTTCTTGCTAATAGGACAAAGGCTGGGGAAGGGAATTCCCAAATCAAGATAGGAGGAAGGCTGACATTAAAGAAAAAGAAAAAAAAAATTATATGAAAGGCCAAATCCTTGCTCATTGAGTAATCGCTAACTGTTAAGAGCTGAAAACTTTTTCAGAATTTTTTAACACCCACCTCTGCAGTCAGAGTCGAAGAGGAATTCTTGCCACTGAGATGATTCTCTGCTTGGGTGGACTCCTGTTGAGCTCGGCGCCCCATCTTGGCCCCCTGTAAGGAGAGATGAGGGGTGCTGCTGACTCAAACGTCTCTGAGCCACTATGAGGAAGACAATTCTGCCAAGGTAAGCAAGGACTGGATTTCTGATGACATGGGGTGGATGGGATTTGAGCAACTTGAATATACTTAGAAAATGCTCCAAACCCTTCAAACAAAAGTGCCCAAAGTCAGTTCTATATGGTAGGGCAGGAAACCCATGCGTTGATCACTTAGAAAATGCTCCAAACCCTTCAAAGTGCCCAAAGTCAGTTCTATATGGTAGGATAGGAAATTCATGCGTTGATCACAATGTTTTCTTTTAATGGCCATAGACCTATTCTACCCAAAGAAATGCAGCTGGAACTTCCTCTAGAATGGACAGGGAGCTCCTGCCACAGCTCAGGCAGAGTATGGTCAAGGCTCCCATGTCCCAACGTGGGATTTTAGGAAGGCCTAATTTCAAAGCTGCAGCTTGGCATGAAAATAGTTATCAAAAAGGCGTTTGTTTGGTGGGAGAAGAAATTCCATGGAAACTGAAACCAGAGAAACACAGACAGCATTTCCTTTGACGTATATGCTAATTGGATTTGCACTTACAGACATTAAAGGAAAGCTCTCACAAGAATTTTTTGAGACATCAGCTTTGGGAATCAGAACACTTCAAATTCTGAGTCATCAAAGGAACCATCTGCAGGTGTTTCCCAAAGCCCTCCTAGGATGGAGGGCTCCATCTGTGTCTCCAATGCCTCCCAGCACACACAAACATTATTTGGGCAGATTGGAGGGTGTTGAAATGTTTTTATTTTTCTTTTTTGCTCTTAAAAAAAAACCGCATTACTGTAAGCATTTTTAGATCTCATCTGATGTAGCTTCATTTGATTTCACAATAATAGGGACTGGGACTGAGGCCATTTTACAAATGATGTAACTGAGACCCAGGAAAGCAATCAAGTGGCAGATAAACATAAGAGCAAAATCTTCTGCCTTCAAATTCTGAAGGCTCTTTCTGTGCCCTGCTGGAATTTCAGTTTTAAGATGTTCTAAGAACTGAGTGCATAATAAATTGAGAGAAGTTACATGAGAGCTGCATAAAAACCCTTATGTAGTGTTTACACATGAAATTCTAATCAATCATTCAGATTTCAGGAATGACAGAAACAACATGTTGGACAATAAGCAGCTCATTTTCTTCCCAAGGCAGACAATTCTACTCCTTCACCTGTGCCTGCCCTTTTCCATGTATGGTAACATTGGGTATCTGAATATGGCATATTACATGGAGTGACTGTGCTCAAACAAAACTTCAAGGATCTTGTCTCTGCTGTTTATAGATGGTTTCTCTAGTATATTTGTCAAGTATTTTAAAGTTTTAAACTTTTTGAAGACCCTGTATAAATCCATAGGAATGACTGGTAGAGAAAGTACATTACTACCTGGTTTTATATATTTTAAATGTATGGTCTCTTTACTGCCCATCTTCCTCCACTGGAACATAAGCCCCATGAGGGCAGGAGCTTAGTTTTTTCTTCACTGTTGTATTTCTAGCACCTAGGACAATCAATGCCTGATACACAGAAGGAGCTCAGTAAGTATGTGTTGAAAGAAGAACTCAATAACTACACTCATTTCCTCCCGGTACTAAAAAAGTACACCTATCAAGAAAGGCCTGATGACATAATATTCTCCTTGGTCAGTCAAGCAACCTGCTTCTTTCTAGAACAATTTGCTCCCATTCCTCATATCTCCTCTCTAGCAATTTGGAGGCTATCCGATGTTACTAGGGCACTTTAAAACATGTAGTTTCCACAGTAGAAACTAAAGACTTGTGGGCCAATCTTTTAGTGACTGTGATCTTCAGTAATTTTAAAGGTAAAAAGGCTTGGTGAGGCCGTGATGGAATTAAGACACACACACACTGAACTTGGGTCTTGAATCTAGCTCAGTTATTTATATATATGTGCTAAGCCGCTTCAGTTGTGTTGGACTCTTTGAGACCCTATAGACTGCAGCCCTTCAGGCTCCTCTGTCCATAGGATTCTCCAGGCAAGAATTCTGGAGTGGGATGCCATGCCCTGCTCCAGGGGATCTTCCCGACACCGGGCTATAACCTTGGGTAAATCACGACCTCAGAAGCAACAGCCGCTAACCTCTTCTAATAACAGCATATGCCAGTTACTGTGTTAAACGCTTTCCAGGCACATCTCATTTCATCTTCACCTCCTTGAAGGAGACATAAATCTCCACTGAGAGATAAGGAAATCGAGGTTCCGAGAAGTTAACTTTCTTTAACCCATGCAACAGCTTTACACTCCCTCTGACCTCTGGGCTCCCCACCTCGCCCCTGGCCAAGCCCTCGCTCTTTAAAACTGAGGTAACGCCCACCTCCCCTGGGGATGAGTGGAAAGAAAGGCCCTCCCTAACTCCTTTCCCTCCTTCCATGCTTAAAACAGTACGGTTTTTACATCAAATCCTGGCATGACACGGCCGAGGGAAAAAGCTCCAGCATGAGGGCAAATGTGACCCTCGCCAGGGCTCCTCCAGTCACTCTCAGATCTATCTGTCCATCCCAGGGAAGTTGGCAAGTTGGAGCTCCAGAGAGCGGAGAGAAGCTGGGAAATTTCCCACCGTTCTCACAGGCCGGCAGGGGCAGGATCTGTTTTCCAGTCTTTGAGAATTTTAAAGAAAGCAAAGCCTAGGCCAGCAGCGGAGCTCACCGCTGCCCCAGGGGCGGGGCGAGGGAGGCCGCCTCTTCGCCGGCCTCACCCCCGCAAGGCTCAGAGCCCGCTGGCTCCTGGCGCCAGGGACAGGCTGGGCCGAGGCGGCTCAGGGAAGCCAGGGCCGGCGGGGTCGCCCCTCCCCACCCGCTAATTCTTGGCCCCGGTCCCCGCCCCGAGTCGGTCCTCACGGAGGTGGCCGGGCCGCGACGCCGCTCCTCGCCTAGGTCCAGCAAGTCCTCCATCTCTGCGGCTCCCTGACGTCACTTCCTGGAAACCCAGATGCTCAGTCGCGTCCCTGACGACGGCTCCGCCCTTTCACTCCAGTACTTAAAGGGTCCGCTTCACTGTTCCCCGGAGCTTATGTGCCATCCTCAAATATAAACCAAATCTTTCCTAAACCTAACTTTTCTGACATTTGGAAAGAATCTCCACATATTAAATCCTGATGAGGGTGCTCCTGTGGTACAGTGACAAATTTTAGTCTTTAGAAACTGTCTACCTCTGTTCAGTTCAGTCGCTCAGTCCGACTTTTTGCGACCCCAAGGACTGCAGCACGCCAGGGCTCCCTGTCCATCACCAACTCCCAGAGTTTACTCAAATTCATGTCCTTTGAGTCGGTGATGCCATCCAACCATTTCATCCTCTGTCGTCCCCTTCTCCTCCCGCCTTCAATCTTTCCCAGCATCAGGGCCTACATCTGTATCTCTGTTCAAATAGGTAAGTTGTAAAGTGCAAAGCACTACTATTAATAGTAGTAATTATTCTCATCCTTTTCATGTGTATAGCTCTTTTCAATGTACAGAGGACCTTCACAGTTATTAGCGCATGGAAAATGCATAACAACTTTGCAGGAAGCAAGATAAGTTATATTGTCTCCATTGGACAGGCATCCTGAGGGTCAGGTGCTAATAAATGGTTTATGATGAAAAGTGCAATATACCTAATTTCTGCCTTCAAGAAGTTGACAGAGCAGTTGAACCAACACATCAAATATAAGTTTCAAAAGTACAAATAACCCCTCCAACACCCCATGAAGTGAGCAAAAGTAGTATTTCTATCCAACAATTGAAGAAACTCAGGTGCAGAACAGTACCTTGAGGAAAATCACCTGAGTATTAAGCAGCAGAGCCACATGCTTTTCTGACACCAGGTCTTACTGGTGTTTTTCTCTGGCGTATATTACTGGGTGCCAGCCAGCCTCCTGGGCCAGTAGAGGAAGATGGCCCCCAAATTCCCAGCCTAATGGGACTATCGAGTCTTCATTGACTCTACATGTAAGGTTCCCTATGTCAATAACACTGACCAATCCTTGGTACTGGGGACTCCCACCTGGGACCCCAGAACTTGAGTTCATGGCCCTGAAAGGGAACAGTGTCCCCAGCATCATCCTAGGGATAAGGCTTTAGATGGCTTCTCAAAAGCAAAGACGTGTAAGAGGGATTATCAACCCTAAAACTGGAATGTAGGATTTCTTCAATCCCTAGTAAATGATTAGGTCCAATCATTTATCCACACGTTTACTGGGTAGGGCTATGTGTTAGCATGCCTGTGACAACAACAGTACTGCCTGGATGTCAGAAGAGTTGAAACCTTATCCTAGCTTGGCTGATACCTACCTGTGTAGCCTGGCAGAACTTTCTCAGCTTCCTCCCTTGTAGCGACTCTTAGAGATTACCCCTAAAACCTTCTACTCACGAGTTCTGATTCTCAGTGAGAGTAATATGCTGTTAGATTTTAACCTGAATAAACATTCACTGCCAAAGATCTAAGATGGATGAAATATAGGCTCCAGTGAAGCCCTTGTTCCGTTCTTCCTGGTGCCGGATGAGGAAGAAGGGATTAATCTTAGGATTTTCCCATTTCTTGTGATTGCTGTCAAACAGTAATCAGTGTGGAGGCTGCAAAGAATAAAGAGCTTTATTGAGGGGGCAGGGGTCTGAAAAATTGCAATTCGGGAGACACAGATTCTGGTAAAATCAAGAGTGTCCCAGGGAAGAGGAAAGGAAAGGAAATTACAAAGGCAAAGGCCATGAGACTGTTCTCTGATGCAAGAAAGGAAATATTTGTCCTTAAGGAATCAAGAGTTGTTTTAGAGTAAGGGTCTGAGGAGAAGAACTGATTCGTTGAAAAAGACCCTGATGCTGGGAAAGACTGAGGACAGGAGGAAAAGGGGCTGACAGAGGATGAGATGGTTGGATGGCATCACCAACTCAATGGACATGAGTTTGAGCAAGCTCCAGGAGATAGTGAAGGACAGGGAAGCCTGGCATGCTATAGTCCATGGGGTTGCAAAGAGTCGAACAGAACTGAGCGACAGAAAAACAACAACTGACAAGTAGACAAGCTGTCACAAGTTATTATAAGATACGGGTCTGATAAGTATCTTGAATTTCTGGCAGATCTTCTGGATGTCTTCATCAGGACAGCGAGTGGACAAAAGGTCAGGTTTTACCCAGGCTGAGACTCACATAATTCATACTTCCTAATGGCCTTCTGGTTCCATTTTAGAGAGCTCTTTTAGGAATATCGACTCCATTTCTATTTTCTTTCCACTTTTTATAGCCACACCACCACCACCAGTTTCCAAACCTTCACTCCCACTTCTTGAATTCCTGAAAGCAAAAGGTGCTCACTCTGGGCAGAAAGAAGCCCTGGAATAGTGGCTTCCAAACCTTGCCGGGCACCTGAATCACCTATGAAGTTTGTTAAAAATACATGTGTCAGAGCCCCGTCCCTGTAGACTGATTGTAGATGGTATCCAGAAGGATATAACTTTAACAATTTTCCCTCCCATTTTGCAAGTATTTACTTAAAGGTCTCAGTAAGGCCTTCTCTGATTTTAAATTGCAACATCCCCTCAACCTGGGCACTCTGTCTTCTCTGGTTTCTTTTCCACCATGGCACTTACCTTTTATCATACCACATTATTTATGTATTTTAATTCACTTATTGCATTCCCCATGGTCCTACCTCCACTTCTAGAATATAAAGTCCTTAAGGGAATGATTTGTTTTGTTTTGTTCACTGCTGCCTCCACAGAGCCTAGAACAGTTCCTGGCATATAGTAGGTGTCAAAAATATTTTTCAAATGATAGCTGAATTCCAGAGGAAATAGAGCATAATATTTAAGTGCACTGGAGGACGGCATGGCATCCCACTTCAATATTCTTGCATGAAGAATCCCCATGGACAGAGGAGCCTAGTGGGCTACAGTCCACGGGGTCCCAAGGAGTTGGCAACGTCTGGGCGACTAAGCACACTACATTTAAGTGCATAGATGCTGGCAATAGACTTCCTGGGTCCAAATCTCAATGTTGACTCCTCTTGATTATGTGACCTAAAAGTAATTCAAATGCAAGTTACTTCAAGCTTTTTACACCTAGGATCCCTCATTTCTTATGGAAATAAAAATAATGTCTTCCCAAACCAGAGAGCCCGTGTTAAGTATCACCTCCACCACTCACAAGCAGTGAAGCCTCTTAAACAGGTCTGTGTCTCCATTTCCTCAAGTTAAGCTGATCAACCACAGCCCTGGGGATGCAGAGAACGTCCTTTCCGTTAATGTCCTAGGATCCAGGGTCAGGAAGGCTGGGGCGAAGTGGGATGGGGTGGTGGGGAGCAGCACCGATTCCCTGGAAAGCGGTCAATTCGGAGATTATCCCGTGTCGGAGCGGGGTGGGATGGTGGGGTGTGAGTGGGCAGTGGTGTGGAAGGGGCGCGGACATTGTGGTTTGCCCTCCTGAAAATTTTGGTGAGAAAAGACCTAGAAACTTAGGCTGAGAGAAGGAACGAAGGCGGAGGAAAAAACCCAAAAAACCCCTCCCCTCACCCATCTGGGAAATGGGCTCGGGCCAGCTGCTGACTCCGCGCTGGCTGGCGCAGCTCCCCGCGGAACCCTCGGCCGGGGAGGGAGGCCGCGCACATCTGGAGGACATTTCTGCGAGAGCGACGGCGGAGCGGGGCTCGGGGAAGGGAGAGGTGCCCGTATGCGCACGTGGGGCCCAGAGAGAGAGAGAGAGAGAGAGAGAGGCTGTTCCCCAGGGCTCCCCGTCTTGTTTTTCCTCGCCCTTTTTCGAGCGCTTATCCCCAGGTTCCCAGCATCACACACCTCTCCAGCCACCCCCCAGCCCCCCACAACCAGCCCCTAACCACCCCCCCACCAGCCCTCCCTCCAGCTCCCTCCAGCCCCCCCACGACCCCCAAACTTCCCAAGCCCTCCCCCCGCCCCCAGCTCCCCTCAGCCCCCCCCCCGCCCCCCAGCTCCTCCCGCCCCCCAGCTCCCCCCGCCCCCCAGCTCCTCCCCATCCCTCCCCCCTCCCCCCAGCTCTCCCCCATCCAGCCCTCCCCCCCCATCCCTCCCTCCAGACTTTCCCGGCTTCGACCCATCGAGCCTCAGTCACTGGCGGTCTCGCCTCGCCAGAGGGCACCCTCGGCCTGCTGGAAAACGCCACCCCTTTTTCAATGCCCCTGGAGCATCTCCAAGCTTCCGGGAGCCACCCGACTCCACAGTCTTGTCAATGAAGAGTCGGGGCCAGGATAGCTGCGGGGCTGAACCCAACTCCAATCCTGCTCCGAGGCCGGGCGTCAACCTCCACCACCCCAGCCCCGAGGGGTGGGCACGGCGGCCGTGCCCAGGCCCCTGCCTGGGGTCCTGCCAGGCCTGGGGACAGGGGACGGGGCGGGGGGGCGTCTAGGAGGGAGCAAGTGACCCGCCGAGGAGAGGACCGACTGACAGCTGGCGAGAGGGCGAAGGAGTTGGGGGAGAAGGAGGGGAGGGGATTCATCGGCCGTAACTTTCCAGAAAAACAGTCAACGTGTAGCCGGAGTGACTCCAAGAAGGGGGGGGCGGCGAGAAAAAGTTCAGTTACCACGTCGATCAAGCGGGACTCGCAAAGTATTTTTCAAATGGGCTCGGCTTTTCCTGTGCCTGTTTAAAACATTAAAATCGTGCAGCAAAGGAGCCTGCGTGGTGCTCGGGTCCCTCCCCCCACCCACTCCACCCTCCACCTCTCTTCGCCCCCTCCTCGCCGCTCACCCCCCCGCCCCGGGGCCAGAAACGTCATGGGAGGGAGGTATAAAATTTCAGCAGAGAGAAATAGAGAAAGCAGTGTGTGTGCATGTGAGTGTGTGCGAGAGAGAGAGAGAGAGAGAGAGAGAGAGAGAGAGAGAGGAGCTTGAGCGAGAGGGAGAGGCAGAGAGAAGCTGGAGGGAGAGAAAGGGAGGGAATCCGAAAGCCAAGTCCAAGGGCATGAGCAAGAGAGGCGAGAGATAGGGGAAGAAGCCTGAGAAAGAAGGAATAACAGCTTTCCGGAGGAGGCGTGCAGTGAACTGGCTTCTATTTTATTTGTCTTTTTTTTTTTTTTTTTTTAAGAGAATCAGGGAACAGAAGCAGAGGCCGAGGGAGAAGACGAGGTGCTGGTGACCTGGGCGTCCAAGTGGATTACTGGGGATGCTCTCCAGGGGCTGTACCCCCCTGCCTTCCAATTGCAAACATAAGCCCACATCCCAGCCAATGAAGATGAGAGGCAGCGTGAACAAAGTCATTTAGAGAGCCCCCCGAGGAAGTGTGAACAAGAGAGAAAGCATGAATGGTGTGCCTGAGAGACAAGTGTGTGTTGCGCTGCCCCCCACCTTGAGCTGGGCCAGCAGCCGCCTAGCCCTGCCTCTCCCCACCTACTCACTGGTGATTTTTATTTTTTAATAATTTTTTTTCTCTTTTCTTTTCCATCCTCTTTTCTTACTCTCCTTCAGGGCAAGGCAAGGATTTTGATTTGGGGACCCAGCCATGGTCCTTCTGCTCCTTCTTTAAAATTACCCACTTTCTCCCCATCGCCAAGCGGCGTTTGGCAATATCAGATATCCGCTCTATTTATTTTTACCTAAGGAAAAACTCCAGCTCCCTTCCCACTCCCAGCTGCCTTGCCACCCCTCCCAGCCCTCTGCTTTGCCCTCCACCTGGCCTGCTAGAAGTCAGAGCCCAGCAGAACCTGTTTAGACACATGGAGAAGAAACCCAGAGCTTCACGGCACACAGTCGGCTTCTTCGCGCTCAGGGTTGCCAGCGCTTCCTGGAAGTCCTGAAGCTCTCGCAGTGCAGTGAGTTCATGCACCTTCTTGCCAAGCCTCAGTCTTCGGGATCTAGGGAGGCCGCCTGGTTTTCCTCCCTCCTTCTGCACGACTGCCGGGGTCTCCTCCTGCCAGGCCTTGCGGCCTTTCTCCCCGGCCCCCGCCTGAAGATGCACTTGCAGAGGGCTCTGGTGGTCCTGGCCCTGCTGAACTTTGCCACGGTCAGCCTCTCCATGTCCACTTGCACCACCTTGGACTTCAACCACATCAAGAGGAAGCGGGTGGAAGCCATTAGGGGACAGATCTTGAGCAAACTCAGGCTCACCAGTCCCCCCGATCCCTCCGGGTTGGCCAGTATCCCCATCCAGGTTCTGGATCTTTACAACAGCACCCGAGAGCTGCTGGAGGAGGTGCACGGGGAGAGGGGAGACGTCTGCACGCAAGCAAACACCGAGTCGGAGTACTATGCCAAAGAAATCTATAAATTCGACATGATCCAGGGGCTGGAGGAGCACAGTAAGTCCAGATTCCCTGCTGGGGGTGTCTGCTCTGGAGGGTCTGAGCTGGAGTGGGGAGCTCCACAGAGGAGGGGGGGCAGCTAGTGATGACCACAGGGCAGGGTGCCCTGGGTATGCCCCGCACCAGGGATTGAGGGACACACGAGGTGCGATGCGCAGTTGGGGCTGGGTGGGTGAGGAGGGGGCGACAGAGCCATTCTGCTTGGAGCCCGATGCCACTGGGAGGCCAGGAGCCCTGGAGTTGAGCGGCGTAGTGGAACTCACATCACATCGCTGAGGGATTTTAATTTGGAGTGACACTGTCCCGTTTTTGTGCTGTGGCACGTGTGGTCAGACAGGTAACTGGAAGCGCGCAGAGCTGTAGAGGGGCAGGGCGGTGCTCTTCTAAGAGAGCCCGCGCGGTTCCAAGAGGCTGGAGACCTTGGTCTCCTCCCTGCTGTACACTCCTCATTGTGACACGTCTCACGTTCCATTTTTCCAGTTCTGGGAAAGAAGCATATACCTGCCCCCAGTTCATGTCTTGTCCAGCTTCTCGAAGCCCAAGCAAGAGGCAGCTTCTGATTGTTTAGGCCCTTCGGTCCACGCCACGCATGCGACCCACGTGAGCTGTGTGCGTGGGGGGAGGGGATGCACCTATGTTCACATGGCTGCGTGCTTGACAGCGATGCGTCGTCCGGTTTTGTCCCATAGACAGACTCGTGTAGGCAACATGGGCATCCTCCGGGCCCGTGGATGTGGGGGAAAGCAAGGATGTGGCTCCGGACATGTAGATGGCTGCTGGCAGCCCTTTTGTGTCTGCGTGTCAGGGGAAGAGAGGGTGGGAGGTGTGGCCGTGGGTGCACAGGGGACATGTGTCTGGGAGCGTGTCTTCCCAGGAGGCTCCTGTCTGTGCCGAGAAGCCGGGAGGCTTCTGGGTGAGCCGTCTGTGTGTGTGTTTGTACACGTGTGGAAGTCATGTGTGTTTACTGAACGGGGATTTAAAAAAACCTCAATACAAGAGAGAGAGATTTGGCAGATGCTGAGAAACTGACAGCCCAGGAAGGAGGAATGTGAACCCGCTCACAGGCCCGGGGACTCTGGAGCAGCTCTGTTTGCTTTTCCTACCAGCAGGTGTCCTCGAAGCCCAGGCTACCTCGGCCAAGGCTCACCTGGGAAGGGGGCTGTGTCCGGAGTGGGGGTGGGAGAGTGGGATGGAGCGGGCCAGGTGAGGGTGGTCCCCTGGGGCACCTGGATAGAGAGAAGAGGGAGTGGGTAGCCCAGGGGTGCACCAGCTCTGGCAGAAGGTGTGGAAGGCCTCGCTGGGAGCTTGTCCGTGCCAGGCCCAGGAGCCTGTGGTTACTGGCGAGGGGCTCCCACTCCGGTTTCCTGTGGCTGCCTTGGGAGGTAGCTCCCGTGTGGGGCAGAGGCTGGAGAAGGAGGTGCAGCCAGTGCTCCCTGCCCAGGGTCCTCCAGGCCGGGCTGACTCCCGGTCTCCCAGGGCCTTGTGGTTCCCAGCGGTACCAGCAGCTGAATGCCTGAACAAACCCCCAGCGCCCTGGGCACCCACAGAGGAAGGAGATAGTGGTCAAACGTGGGAGGAGGGTGGAAAGCTGAGACCTGCAGGAGAGGTGTGAGGAAAGTCCAGGGCAGGAGGGAAGGACTGGGACCTTAAGGATCCGGGTCAGGAGGAGGAGTCCCAGGGAGGAGGAATTCTGAGTCACCCAGGCCCACCCAGCCTGGAATCCCAAGCTGAGAACGAATGAGCCAGAGACGCAAGGCACACAGGTGCCAGTGGACATGTGTGCAAAGATTCAGGGCACAATTAGTGGACAGCCCTGGGGATCAGCCAGGACAGGGCGGCGCAGATGCTGGGCAGCTCTGGGCTGCAGCAGCAGGACCTTCCTTGAAACTGTAGTAGGTGAGGGTGGCCCTGGGGCCACGGAGCTATGATCAGGCCGGGAGGAAACCTGGCACAGTGAGCAGGAGACTACGTGGGATATCATGGAGGATCTGGGGCCCCATGGGACCCGAGTGATGCCAGCGAAGCTTGCAGGTGCAAACAGGAAGCAGGCCCAGACTATGCAGCTGGTGGAGGTGACACAGAGGCTGAGCAGACGCAGGCCCGGCCCGCCCTGCAGCTGGTCAGGTGCTGAGCCAGCCCCAGAGAGGCGGACGCAAATGCACACTAATTATAAAGAAGGAAGTGGGCAGATGCAAACATCTAACAGATGCTGAGAGGGAGCAGAGAGCCACCATCCAAGGCCTGGGGTGAGGGAAGGAAGCGTGTCTCGAACTCACGAGGGTGGGCTGGGGTCTGAGTGCCAGAGCCCTGGATGCTGGGGTGATGGGATTCCATTCACTTCCACATCTCATCACTCCCAGCCCCTTCCAGTACCCAGTGGGACAGGCTCTCAGAGGAAAGCGGTGGCAGGAGTTGGGCAGGCAGACAGAGGTGCCTGCAGAGTGAAGTGGAAGAAGGACTAACTGACAGAGGCACAGAAAGGGTGCCAAGGTGAGAGCAAAGAGGATAAGACCGTTCTCTGGCTCTGCCTGTCAGATGGGCACCCCGATGTCCCTATTTTCCAGATAAGAAGACTGTAACATGCATCAGTTAAGTGAACTGCCCCTAAAGAACCAGGGCTGTAACCTAGACATTCTGCCTACAGAATGCATGCTGTCAAGCACTAATGCAAACTGTAAAAATACATATTTAAGTCCTACCCTTAACCTTTAGGCTCCAAGAGAACTTTGGTTTATAACATGAATGAATTGGGCTTCCCTGGTGGCTCAGACAGTAAAGAATCTACCTGCAAGGCAGGAGACCCAGGTTCCATCCCAGGGTTGGGAAGATCCCCTGGAAAAGGAAATGGCAACCCACTCCAGTATTCTTGCCTGGGAAATCCTGTGGACAGAGGAGCCTGGTGGGCTACAGTCCATGGATCACAAAGAGTCAGACATAATTGAGTGACTCTCACACACATACACACACACACATGAATGAATCACATTTTGGATCAAGCAGGTAGGCATAGGAACCTGTAACCCTGGTGGCAGATTGCATAGAGGGATCACTCGGTGTTTTCTTTTTAGCTCTGCCTATTTTTGTGGCTGGGAGATTCATATAGCCACGGACATTCTCCTGGAAGTGTTTTCTTTATCTGCTGAAGAATCCCAAGCAGGTTGAGCAGCTACACTGTGTGGAAGTGAGCAAATCACTTCTCTGACCCTCAGTTTACTCATCAGTAAAGTTAACCTCTAAATTCCCTTCCAGCTGAAACAATTCTATTGGATTGGCCAAAAACTTCATTCGAGTTTTCCATAAGATGTTACAGATGAACTTTTGGCCTACCCAATATATATACATCTGGGATGATTCAGCAGATTTCTGCTGGGGAGTGAAGACAAGACTCTTATATATATATCTTATTCCTTTATCATTCCCCAGGATTTAGCTATGGGAAGTGGGTGGAGGCTTTCTCTGACCCACATGGTGGGGACCCACACATCTTTTTCAGTTCTTTTGTCATCCTTGTTATCAAGATTTACCAGTGTAGGTGTTGTTTTAACTTCTGGCTTGTAATTATCTGTGTCTGGCTAGGGACTCTTATTTTTATCCAAGGTCTGGCGCTGAGACAACCAGCAAAACCAGAATTCATAAGCAAAGAGAGAACTTGATATTTTAGCATGTCTTTTCTGGATGCTACTTTTAGATCATGTTCATTCTGAAAATTTAAAGATATTTCCTATTGAAAGAACCCATTTGTTCTAAGTGCCAATGCCCTTGGCACACTAGGTCAGTGTTTCTCTAAGTGTGGTCCAGAGGTTAGGTAAATGTGAAAAATGTGGATTCCCTGGCCCCAAGCCACCTTTACAGAGTCAGAGTTTCTGGGGTGGAGGGTGGGGGTTGGTGTCATCTTGGAGAATCTGTATTTTTAACACGCTTCTTGCTGATTTGTAAGTGCACTGATGCTTAAGACTCAATGAAAGAGGGCAAAACCCTTCCTTAGAAGGCCTGCAAACAGAAGTGCCTACAGAGGCCAGGTAGCTGATGCAGATAATCTGGAGGAAACGCTGCAGCACAGGGACCACAATAAACTGCACAGGGCACTTGGCCTCAGGGTCACAGAGAGAACAGGCTGTACAGAGGAGGCTGGTGAGAGGGGGGCCTGGAAAATCCCATGAAAAGATGGCACCTAATGCTCAGCTCCTGCAGATTTTTGAATTTAGGAATGTGGGTCCAGTTCGACTAGATCTTAAGTGCTTCCCAGAAGAGCAGAAAATCTGAATCTTGCCGTAAAATTTCCCAGTTTTTAACCTACCTGGGCTTAAAACATTTGTGGCTTCTAATTCAAAATTTTACAAAACGATGCATTGGCCAAACGGTATTTTAATGGGTTAACATTTAAAGGGTAAATCCTTAAAGCTGTGGCTTGTCAAACTTCCAGGGCATCTGGATGCCACGGTACCCTTTGCAGAGCACTATAAACCATGGTTCTCAGTCCTGGCTACATCTTAGAATCATCTGGAGGTCTTTTAAAAAAAAAGAAGCTCTGGACCCACCCACACTCCAATGAGGTCGTCAGAATCTCTTGAGAGCAGGTCCAGGCATCATCTGTTTCTAAAACTCTCCAGGTGATTCTTGGGAACAGCTGGGGTGGAGGAACACTGCCACACTGATGTATGTAATCCCATCATTGGAGCCAGCAGCAGTTTTACTAGCAGGAATGGTGGACACAGCAGAGGTACATCTAGGAGCCCAGGTGTCTGAAACATTAAAAATAAAAAAGCATGGTCTAAACATGGTCAGCTGTTTCCAGGTTTTTCCATGAGTACTCTGCATGAATATTCTGTTTATTTTTCTTTCCCTATAGCAAAAAAAGAGAAAATGGCACCCATTAATACATATACTTTGTGTGCAATGGAAAAAGTTGGTCATAATTTAATTTGTCAAGGTGGACCCCCTCATCCAGCTTTCAATAATACTAGTGTTCTGCAGAAGCAGGGCTTAATCACCAAACTGACTGGGAACTGGCTTTTGTCTGAGGCTTAAGTTGGTACTCTAGGCCCATTTCACGGAATCCTGCTAAGTTTTGTTGGTGAAACCATCCCTCCACTAGATCTCTGAGGTCCCCTCCAACTTCTAGATTCTCTGTTTCAGTAAATGAGGTCAGAAGACCTGAGTTCAAATCCCACCTCTGCCACCTACTAGCTGAGTGACTTTTTAAAAAATCTTTATTTGTTGATTTTTGGCTATACTGGGGCTTTGTTGCCATGTGGGCTTTTCTATAGTTGCAATGAATGTGGGCTGCTCTCTCCTTTTGGTGTGCGGGCTTCTTTTGTCTTGGAGCACAGGCTCTAGAGTGCATGGGTTTCTGTAGTTGCAGCACATGGGCTCAGTGGTTTCAGTTCCCAGGATCTACACCACAGGTTCAGTAGTTGTGGCACACAGGCTTTGTTGCTCTGTGACACGTAGGGTCTTTCCGGGCCGGGGATCGAACCCGTGTCTCCTGCATTGGCAGGCGGATTCTTTACCACTGGGTCACCAGGGAAGCCCTAGCTGAGTGATCTTGGAAAAGTGATTTAATCTTCCTGATGCTCACTCTTCTCTTTTTAAAATGGTAAATTTTACTTCTTCTCTTCAAGGATCGTTAGAGGGTCAGGTGAGTTAATAGAAGTTCTATGAAATGTAAGATAGTGTTATTAAATTTTATTTATTTATACTCTGGCTCATTCCATGAAATATTTAAAGCATTGTCAGCAGTCAGTGGATTTAACGGTCAAGGAGATTGTGTTTACATTTTATTTTCTCTCCCACTAATGATTGTGTCTGAGCTTTGCTTGCTAGTGTCAGTTTGTGTGTGTCAACTAATTCATGTGTCACCCTGGCCAAGACCCCTCTTGGCATGAATTTCTTCATCTGAAGTGGGTTATACTAGATCAGCCGTCCCCAGCCTTTTTGGCACCAGGGACCAGTTTCACGGAAGATGATTTTTCCACGGACAGGGGGAGATGGGGGTGAGGTGGAGCTCAGGCAGTAATGGGAGTGATGGGGAGTGGCGGTAAATACAGATGAAACTTCACTGGCTCACCCTGCTGCTCACCTCCTGCTGTGAAGCCCAGTTCCTAGTTCCCTGAGGAACTAGAGGACCCCTAACATTCCTCTGAGTCTGTTAGAAATCTGTAGATCCCAGGGAGTTAAAAATGACCTTTCCCACCTCCTTGAAATCTCCCTGAAATTCCTACCAAGAGGAGTCTATCTTGGGGAACAGTAGCTGATGGATGAACTGGAAGAAACAAAAAAAGAGAGGTGACTAGGGTGTCCTGAAGATCCTCTTGTCTCCTCATTCCCTATCTCCTGGCTCCCCACTGTCTTGTCCCCACTCTGACTCACCTTACTGGCACAGACTATCTTGTTCCCTTTTCCTTTTTATAGCAATGTGCACACCACCCTGAGATATCTTTTATCCCCTCTTGCAACAGTTACTGGAGATACTAGTCTTGTTGCTTTGCTGTTCGGTCGCTCAGTTGTGTACGACTCTGCAATCCCATGGACTACAGCCTGCCAGGTTTCCCTGCCCTTTACCATCTCCCAGAGTTTGCTCAAACTCATGTCCATTGAGTCGGTGATGCCATCCAACCATCTCATCCTCTGTCGTCCCCTTCTCTTCCCACCTTCAATCTTTCCCAGCATCAGGGTCTTTTCCAGTGAGCGAGCTCTTCACATCAGGTGGCCAAAGGATTGGAGTTTCAGCTTCAGCATCAGTCCTTCCAATGAATATTCAGGGTTGATTTCCTTTAGGATGGACTGGTTTGATCTCTTTGCTGTCTAAGGAACTCTCAAGAGTCTTCTCCAATACCACAGTTCGAAAGCATCAATTCTTCGGTGCTCAGCCTTCTTTGTGGTCCAGTGCTCACATCTGCAAGGAGCTTATGTATGTCCAGGGGGTTACAGACTTTCAAACTCAAAAACTGAACTGCCATCATGATCCCTCTTTCTGGTTCTATCTGAAATGGTTTAGGGGAATCGTTGGCAGTATTCATTCTTTCAAAGCCAGTTATTAATCAGGGCTTCATTAGCTGGCATTCACACATTTGTTTTCCCAACGTCTGTTCCATTAATTTTCTAAGAGCCAGTGTCAGACCCACCAGATGGCAATTTCCAGAAACACTCACTCATCCTTTCCTAAAGCTCAGTAGCGCGTGTGCTTGTGTCCAGGCCTCTGATCCTCCCGCCCTGTCCATGACTTCCTAAACCACCCCTGGGGTGATTATGGGCTTGTTCCAGCCATGTTCATTATGTGTGGAATCTGGGTCTCTGAGCTTGAATTTCAAGTTCTGGCTGTTGTCACCATTTGTGTAGAAAGTGTTTCTCTGGGGTGTTAATGCTGCTCAGACCTTGAGGTTGTAAAGAAAAGGCAGGATCTTTTTGTCTCCCTTGTTTCTCTCTGATAGGAGTTGGAAAGAGCATGTGCTGCCTTCTGTCTGTGTTATCAGGGCTCCCGTCGGACCCAGATCAAATAATCACTATTTATGCTTGCTCCTTCGCTTTATCCTTGGTTCGGACCCAGATCAAATAATCCAGCGTTCCGCTGTCGCTTTTTGTTTCCTGTTGTTTGCACACAGCCCCGCCACTGAATGCTAATCTCCCTGAAGGCAGGGCCCCTGTCTGTCCATTTTTAAACAATGTTATTTATTTATTTATTTGGTTGTGCCGCATTTTTGTTTCTGCACACAGGATCTTCACTGCTTCGTGTGGGGTCTTTCGCTGTGGCTTGTGGACTCTGGTTGTGGTGCTTGGGCTCAGTAGTTGTAGTGCTCTGGCTTAGTTCCTCCCCCAGACACCTGAGATCTCAATTCCCTGACCAGGGGTTGAATCCATGTCCCCTGCCTTAGACTGTGGATCCTTTACCACTGGCCCACCAGGGAGTTCCCTTGTCTATTCATTTTTGATTCCCAGCGTTAGCTTGTGCCTGGCATGTAGCATTTGCTCAATGCATGTCTAATGAATGAATAAATGCCTGAATGAACAAAGGCGTGAATGAATCAGCTGGCTATGCAGTGATTAAACTCCTAGGGGAAATTGCTGATGCTGTTGGAGAATCTATATTTTTTTAAAGGAGTAAGAAAGCAGGTTGGACAGCCTGCCAGAGTGGAGATAATGAGGCGAGGGGTTGGAGGGGCCAGCTGTCAGTGCCATGTCCTGGGTGGGGCTCCATGCCTTGCTTCTCCATCAGGCCTATGTATGGCTCCGGGCCACCGAGAATCTTCCTCCCATTTCTTACCTGTAGGTCTGAGGCCTGAAGGCTCTAGCTCGGTCACAGGTGGGCCCCCAGCCCCTTGATGAGCATCTGCTGGCAGCACACTGTCCCCATGGGTGTCGCTCATGCTGTGCTTCCCCCCTCCCCCAATGCTCTGCCTCCTAGATGACCTGACCGTCTGCCCCAAAGGCATCACCTCCAAGATTTTCCGCTTCAACGTGTCCTCAGTGGAGAAAAATGAAACCAACCTGTTCCGAGCAGAATTCCGGGTCTTTCGGATGCCCAACCCCGCCTCCAAGCGCAGCGAGCAGAGGATTGAGCTCTTCCAGGTGAACCTCCTCCCAGGACAGACACCACGTTGGGGGGAATGTCAGTTCCTTTGCTGAGCCTGCGCTCAGAGTGCAGCAGACCTGGGTGTGAATCCCGCCTTTTCTGAGCCTTAGTTTCTGTACCTGTGTCTGTCATTAAGAACAGGGGTCCCTAACCTCTGGGCCACGGACCGGTACCTCCTGTCAGATCAGCGGCCGGCGGCATTAGATTAGAAATAAAGTGCACGATAAAGGTAATGCGCTTGAAACATCCCGAGACCACCCCCCTCCTTCCCGATCCGTGGAAAAGTTATCTCCCATGAAACTGGTCCCCGGTGTCAAAGAGTTTGGGGACTGCTGCTTAAGAGGATTAAGACTTAACTGAGGAGCTCAAAAGAGCATTTCAGAAGTCTTAGATTGCTCCTGTTCCCCTCCCCGTCCAGATGCACCATGACACTCAGGTGCCCTGTCTTGGCCTCGGGACTTACTCCTTCCTCTGCCCTGTAGATCCTCCAGCCGGGTGAGCACATAGCCAAGCAGCGGTATATCGATGGCAAGAACCTGCCCACGCGGGGCACTGGCGAGTGGCTGTCTTTCGACGTCACAGACACTGTGCGTGAATGGCTCTTGCGGAGAGGTAGGTTGACTCAGGATGGGCATTTTGAAAGGAACCTCTGGTCCCTTCTTTCTTTATGACACAGGGAAGGGGATGGCACTAGGGGAGACAACAGATCTGGGTTCAAAGCCTAGCTTGGCCATTAACTTGCTGTGTGTCTACCATTCATTCATTCAACTGATACTGAGTAAATGCTCTGAGCCAGGCCCTGGGGATTCAGCAGTGAACCAGACAGGCAGGGTCCCAGATCTCATGGGGCTTTTGTTCTGGTGGGAGAGACACGTAGTAAACAGATAAACACTGAGGAATAAGACTTTCCAATAGTGATGAGTACCAGGAAAAACAGAAAGAGGGCGAAGTGATAGTGCCTGGGTGGGACCCATCATCAGATACTCAGCGAGAGTCTCTATGAAGAAGGAGTTGGTGCACTGAGATCTGAGGGATGGGAAAGAGCCAGTATGTGAAGGTCAGGATAAAGGATGTGCTAAAGCAAAAGCAATGAAACCCAGGTTCAGTTTGTTCTGGCAGCAGCAGACTGCCTGGTGTGACTGGAGCTGGGGGGTCAGAGAGGACCAGGGGCCAAGATGTCAGACCCGCAAAGCCATGGTTGGGCATTAGAACTTACTCCAAGTGTGATGAGATGTCCTAGGAAGGTTACAAGCGGGGCTGGGAATGTGGGCTGAGGTGATTTGGTTCAAGATCCTCTGGTTGTCATGAGGTCAAGAAAAGAAGTTAGGGGCCACTGCAGCAGCCCACATGAGAGCACTGTGGGCTTTGGCTGGGGCAGTTTCCTCTGTATTTTGGGTTTGTTCTGTATTTTGGAGGTGGAGCAAATAGGATTGGCTGGGCTGATGAGGTGTGGGGTGAGAGGACACAAGAGGAGTCTAGATGACTCTGAAGATTTGGGACTGAACACTCAGATGGGAACTCTTACTGAAATAAGGAGGCCTGGGAGACAAGCAGGTTTGGAGGTAGGTTCTATTTTGTTGATTAAGTTTGAAAGGCCTGGTAGTCAGTCATACAAGTAAGGCTGTCTAGTATGCATATCAGACTTCATATGGTCCAGACCTCTCCTCCACTTGTTCTGCTTCCTCACCTTCCATGCATGCCTCACAGAGCTATGTTAAGGATCCACTGTATTTAAGAGACCCTCCAAGTTTTCGGCTCATTATGTGAGTGCTGTATGTGGTCACTCAGTTGTGTCGACTCTGCGACCCCATGGACTGCAGCCCTGCAGGCTCCTCTGTCCAGGGAATTTTCCAGGCAAGAATACTGGAACGGGTTGTCATTTCCTACTCCAGGGGATCTTCTTGACTCAGCAGTTGAACCCTCTTGTGCCTCCTGAATTGGCAGGTGGATTCTTTACCACTGCGCCCCCTGGGAAGCCCGTTATGGGAGAGTAAGCTTCTATTAGGTCAGATGAGGAAATGGAGGCCCAGAGAAGTTAAGTGGCTTGACCAGGGTCATTGAGCCTGGATTAGAACTTGAATTTCCTGACTGACAGTCATGGGGACTCAGGGCATCACACTCCACTATTTCTCCTCTTCTTTACTTGGTGGTACTTCCTGGTCTGGTGCTCAGTGGGGTGAGGGTACCTAAGGCAGTCTGTCTGTTCCTTGTATCCCTCTTGAGAGGAGTTTTCTGCCTTCATCAGCTGCCGTGGATCCACCGTCCACCCACATATGGATACCCAGAGTCCCTGGGACAGGTAGGTCCTTCCTTGTCCTCCGATGGTTTAGGAAATTAAGGGTTAACGCTCGAAGGCAGAGATCACAAACATGTTGGCCTACATATTGTTTTCAATTTAACTAGCAGTCAACAGTTTTAATTAACGTCCGGAGATGTCACATAAAACCTAGACATTCGACTTTTCTTGACAAATGGGTAACGATCCATCAGAGATAAGTAGGACCACCTCTTGAAGGTGGGGCATGCGGTCTTCATGTCACCCCAGGCCCCACCATTCCCCACTGTTACCCACGAGTGAGGCTGGGAGTCCCAGTTCAGCATGACACACTGGCTCACTTTGCTCACATAACTTGTTGGGCTCTCTCGCCATCTGAGTGTGCAGGCCCCCATCTGAGGGGCATAACCTGGTGGCTGAGCTGACAGACAGTGGGCTGGAGGTCCTGCCTCAGCTCCAAGGGTACTGGGAACTCCATCGAATCTCCCCAGCTGCACACGAAGGGAGGAAACCTCGGAGAACCCAGGCACATCAGCTGACAGCAGCACCGTGGGAAATCTGACTCAGCCAGCACTCTGCCTAGAACTCAACACGGCTACAGACAAGAGAGGCTGGGGAAATTCATCTCTTAGCTTCCCTGTCTGATTCTGATCAGCTCCACCTGGATTTCTTTGAAGCCCTGGGCACTTAGAGTTCTTATTTTCACAGCTGCGGAACTCAATGAGAAGTTTGCATTAAGAATGATTTCCATCCTCCTTGAGACATCAAAAAAGATAATTTCGTAATAAAACCTATGGGTGTCCCACCCAGCATCCACACCGCTGCCAATTCTGAGGTTAGTCCTTCCCTGGAACCTTCTGTTCTCGCTCTGGCAGATGCTGCTCACCCCATGTTCGGGAGAGTCAGACACAGACCTTTACTTTGCAGAGTTCCTGAGTCTCTTGAGGGTTCTTGGCACCAAACAAAGCGGTAAATGGACTGCAAATGGAGAAGTCAGCGGTGTGGACTGTGAGGAAACTGAGTCACATGTCCAGTCTTGTATTAGTTCAGCAAACATTGAAGAGCCTGCTCTGCACCAGTTCCCTTTTGGGCTAGGAGCCAGCTGGAGCCCTCTCCAGGGTTGGGGGCCCACTCCTCACACCCTTGTGCAGTTGGTCCAGTGTGTTGGCTTCTCTGTGTGCAGAGCCAGGCCTCCCCGAGCAGGCCGGGTGGGGAGCACGCCCAGCTCAGGACAGGGGGTGCACTGGGAAAACACAACTGTCTTGTATCTCAGTGACTGGGTGGGCATCCTCCTTGGTGGTCCCTGCTGGGCCCTCTTTGTTCCTCTTTGTCTCAAACAGTCAAGAGTGTGGCTCTGATGTCAGGCTGCTTGTGTTTGAATCTTGGTTCTACCACTTACTGGACACCTGCATCAAGCCATTTAATTTTCCCTGAGCCTCAGTGTCCTCATCTGGATAATGGGAAGGGAGGAATAACAGTCCTTGCTCTGTAGGATTAGTATGGAGATTTCATACATGACTTAAGGCATGCAGTCTTCTAGAGCATGCATGCAGCAATGCTCAACAAATGTTGGTGACTGTCCCCATCATTCTCTGAGCCTTCTACCTAGACGGAGCCTGTTAGCTAAGCCAGGCCATCTCACATTCACCACCTGCACCCTAACCCTAACTCTCCCCAACACATCTGCATCTCAACCTTCTAACTCACAGACCCATGGGACTTTCAGTCTCTCCTGGACTGAAAATTCTTCTGGGTAATAGAAGTGTACTATGTTTTATGTAGTTTTATGTTTTATGCTTTTATGTTCTATGTAGCCCGTTTCAGCTACTCCAGCTCCTTCTTCTACCTGCCTTAAACCAGAAAGAGTACACTCCTTATTGCCTCCCTCTCTGTTCACTTCTAGTTCTCCATCTGGGGCTCAGCATCCTTATTATATTGGCTCCTCCCCTCCCTACCAGAGCTCACCTGGAACAGAAAGCTCAGCAGGTCTCAGTGTGTCCCAGATGCTGCCATGACTGGTGTGAGATAGATGAAGATGGGATCTAGAGTTTATGGAAGAAGGGACTGAGCTGGGTTTTTTTTTTTTTAAGTATTTATTTATGACTGTGCTGGTCTTCGTAGCTGAGTGCGGGCTTTCTCTAGTTGGGGACAGCAGGGTCTACTCTCTAGTTGCAGTGCACAGGCTTCTCATTGCAGTGGCCTCTCTCGTTGCAGAGCATGGGCTCTAGGGGGCACAGGCTTCAGTAATTGTGGCCCACGCGCTTAGTTGCTCCACAGCATGTGGGATCTTCCCGGATCAGGGATGGAACCCGCATCTCCTGCATTGGCAGGCACATTCTTTTCCACTGAGCCACTGGGGAAGCCCCTTGAGCTGGTTTTTAACCAGTAGAACTGGGACATCCAGGTCTGCCCAATGCTGACTGCAGTCTCTGGGATTGGGCCATTCTGCCCATGAGAAGGATGCTGAGCTGGCCTGGACTCTTTGGGGTTTTCCCTGATGACATCAGATTTCTGGAAGACTCCAGGTTGGCCCTAGGGCTGGATGCTCACACAGAACTAGGGTGATATCAGAGAGCAGGGCATCAATCAGCTCCCTGAGAGGCTGACCCTGAACTCAGAGGTCATCGCCCATGTCCTCCCATACCTGATCACTGCCCTGATCAAGAGAGCTTCCTTGGTTCTTACCCACCAGAATTGGCATGATCCTAGACTCTACCTGGTTTCCCTGTACAAAACTACTGGATTCAGTTCAAATTTTTCATTTATTTTTATCCCTTTCTTCCTTTCACTTTATATTCAACCCCTTTTACTAATTTCCTTGCTTTTCCAGTTTTTAGTTACCAAAATACCTAATCCCACAACCAATAGGAGAAAGGGCCAGAGCTGGCCTTTTAGCCCCAGAATATGAGTCACCAAACCCTGGCAGTCCAGGCTTCCTCACACTTGTCATCTCTTGTTCCTCTTCTTCTCTGCTCTCTGTCCTTTTTCAGCAGGTTGGTTGAACGTCTCCTCTCCCAGCTGACACGTTGAGGGTGTGACTGTTTTCCTGCTCCTTTCCTGCACCCTCATTCTTTCGCCCCTACTAGGCTGGTTATAACTTTTCCCTAATACCATCCTTGGAAAAATAGATGACTATTAAAATCTCTTGCATGAGGCTCACTAGTTTATGCCTCCATTTGGTGACACGTAACACAACAGAAATACGTGGAACGAGGCAACATGTGCATAAAGGTCCTCGGTATCTTTGGGAGCACTTTCTGTCTCCTGTGACCCTCAGTCTGACTCTGGTCCCATGACTGTGTGTGGCGGCAGAGGCCTTGGCTCGTCCATGTGTGGCTGTGGGTATCCTGCTTCATCACGCAGACTGCTTTTCTCACCAACTCTGTGTCTTATTTTGCAGAATCCAACTTAGGTCTGGAAATCAGCATCCACTGTCCATGTCATACCTTTCAGCCCAATGGGGATATCCTGGAAAACATTCAAGAGCTGATGGAAATCAAATTCAAAGGTAACAAAATGGTTGTTTATGGTAGGATGGGTGGGGGGAGTTAATAAAGCTAGATAAAACAGGAGACCCCCTGGCCAGATCCTGAGAAGAGGAAGCAAGCTCCCTCACAGAGATGGCTGACTGTTTTGTATCAGGTTGGCCAGAAAGTTCATTTGGGATTTTTCCATATTCTGTTTTGTCCTCAAAGCAAGAACTCCCTATTCTATAGAGAGTGCATGAGCATCTGGAAGACAGTGTTGTGCTGATAAGAGCCTTGAAATCATATAGGCAAGCTGGTCCACTTCTCTGAGCTCAGTCAGCAAACTGGGGGTGAGGGTACCTCTTTCACAGGGCTGTCGTGAAATTATATGAGATGACATATGTGAAATAGTGCTTGGATACTCAGCAAATGAGAGTTGTCTTCACTTCCCCTACAAGAAATGGACTTTGGTGGTCCTGAGCATAAGCGCACTGACTACTGGGCTTTCCAGATGTTGCAGAGCCCACCCAAGGCGTCATCTGGTTTTGAGCTGCTTCAGGCCTCAGGGTACTTGCATGGAGAGGGCAAAACAGTTGAGAGACATTTCTGGTTTCCCAGTATGTTTTCAAGCTGCTTAGCCTAGACAGTCTCTGAATTTCAGAGAAGTTCTGTTTTCTTTTCGAAGCCCTGTTGTGGGTTAATGGAGGCACTCCTGAGGCCAAGTGGTTTGTCAAGGTCAAACTAAGAATTTAAAGCCTAAGGTCAGAGATGTGTCTGGAAAAAGGTACCTGTTTCAGGGCCTCTCTTGACCCCCAGCCCTGGGAAGTCCGTCTTGAACTTTATTTCTGAGCCTAATTTTTTTTTTTTTTGGCTGTACTGCGAGTCCCTTGGACTGCAAGTAGATCCAACCAGTCCATCCTAAAGGAGATCAGTCCTGGGTGTTCATTGGAAGGACTGATGTTGAAGCTGAAACTCCAATACTTTGGCCACCTGATGCGAAGAGCTAACTCATTTGAAGAGACCCTGATGCTGGGAAAGATTGAGGGCAGGAGGAGAAGGGGATGACAGAGGATGAGATGGCTGGATGGCATCACCGACTCGATGGACATGGGTTTGGGTAGACTCCGGGAGCTGGTGATGGACAGGGAGGCCTGGCGTGCTGTGGTTCATGGGGTCGCAAAGAGTCGGACACGACCAAGCGACTGAACTGAACTGAACTGAGTCTTTGTTTTTGCACTCAGGCTTTCTCTACTTGTGGCATGCAGGGTCTTCTCTAGTTGTGATGCAAGGGCTTCTCACTGAGGTGCAGGCTTTTCTTGTTTCGGAGCACAGATGGGCTCTAGTGTGTGTGGGCTCAGTAGCTGCTATGTGCAACAGAGCTTTTTTTTTTTTTTTTAAAGCAAATCATTTGACATTCTAATCACAGAACCTCAGAGCTCAAAAGACCTTTGAAGTCCTTACCTGTATCTTGAGTTGGGATGAAATCCTCCCACTTCAGTCAATAGTTATCTTGTTCATAAAGATTTTCAGAAAAGGAAACTTGCGATCCAGCTTGCCATTGATCTCCCAGTCCTAGTGCCCGTGCGTGAGGTCCATGTCCCTCCTGCAGTTCAGTTCAGTTCATTCGCTCAGTCGTGTGACTCTTTGCGACCCCATGGACTGCAGCACGCCAGGCCTCCCTGTCCATCCTGTCACCATGCAAATTCTGCTCCTCCCGTTCCAGTCCCGGGTGGATATGGACAACTGCTGGCAGCCAGCCATCAAAATAGATCTTCTTGTAGTTGAGACTCGAATTCAGTTTTCAGGCTTTGCAGATGAACTAGCAGGTTTCCTTTTGGAGTTTATCTGCTGTTTTCATACACTTTGTGATCCTGAGTTTTATAGAGAAAACACTTTGAAACTATAAGTGCAGTGTGAATGCTGTGTGTGTGTGTGTGTTAGTCCCTCAGTCGTGTCTAACTCTTTGTGACCCCATGGACTGCAACCCACCAGGCTCCTCTGTCCATGGGATTTTCTGGGCACAAATACTGGAGAGAGTTGCCATTCCCTTCTCCAGAGATCTTTCCAACCCAGGGATTGAACGCAGGCCTCCCGCATTGCAGGCGGATTCTTTACTGTCTGGGCCACCAGGGAAATGCTGATGCGAACGTTAGCAATTGTTGATTCTTGTTCCTCTGGCTCCCATTCAAACTATCTTAAATTGTGACATCTGGAAAGCATAGGGGGACTTAATGCCATCTTGACCAGTTCAGATTACGAGAGGAGGCTCATACCCCAAGCTCTAAGTCTCGGGATCTAAACCGACAACTCAAAGGAATGTGTTAGAGCCTTGTAGTGACAAGGATGCTTCAGGAATCTCTAGATTCTCTAGGAAGCATCCTGGGAAGGGCTGTGCCCTCTGGAGGATTACCCACAGAAGTCATGAGGGCATCTGACCACAGGCGTCTTACAGGTCCCTTGATGCCAGTTCTTCCATTGGGTCTTCCTGTTCCTGCAGCTGGACATTAACATGAAGCTGTGTCTTACCCATGCCTTCCTCACAGACGCCACTGTCCCACCTCCTGAACAGGGTGGGGATGGGATGAGAAAGTAGCATCCACCCTGCCCTCCCCAGACAGGAGACTATCACCTTCCTTCCTTCCTTCTGCAGGTGTGGACAGTGATGATGATCCCGGCCGCGGAGATCTGGGGCGACTTAAGAAGAAGAAGGAACACATCCCTCATCTAATTCTCATGATGATTCCCCCAAACCGGCTAGACAGCCCAGGCCACAGTCAGAGGAAGAAGCGGGCCCTGGACACCAATTACTGCTTCCGGTAAGTCTGGGCCCACTCAGGACCCGTGAATTCCTGAAACAACATTGACTGCTCGCCTATTGCCCCAGACCTAGGGCTTGTGCAACTGAGGGCCCTCAATGCTTTTCACAGACACCTCAGGGAATGGAGATTTAGAACCTCTTACAAATCTCTGTTTTTCTGGGAGCCCCACTGTTTTTCTGCAGCCCAGTCCTGTAAAGGCCTGGACGAACTAAAGGAGGAGGAGAGTGTTGCTAAGATGGCTTGGATTAGAGGCTTGGTCTCTCCATGGTTTTCATGCTTTAAAATAGCCTTAAGGTCTGCTTGTGTGGCGGGGAGATTAATGCAGAGGTTTCCATTAAAGGCTCAGTTCCCTAGGGAGGGTCCAAGGATGCTACTGGTTGAACGAAAATAAGACAAGTTTCCATTTGCAGTGGGAAAGGTGAGCTAGAGAATTCATGAATTTGGAAACAGTTGGACAGCCATTGTAAAGAGATTAAAAAAAGAGCATCCATTTTGTCTTTATTTCAGAATAGTTTCTCATTTATAAGGAAGGAGGATAAAGAAAGCACAGACAGTGATTACTTAAAGGTAGACAATGACCACATCCATGAGAAGGTCTGAAGGATAAAATGCTTTAAGAGTTTGGGACATGGGACTTCCCTGGTGGTCCAGTGGTTAAGACTTCACCTTCCACTGTAGGGGGTGCGGGTTCAATCCCTGGTCGGGGAGCTAAGATCCCATGTGCTTCTTGGCCATAAAACCAAAACAAATAACAAGTATTATAACAAATTCAATAAAGGCTTTAGTAGGGACGGGGGCTGCCATCTATGGGGTTGCACAGAGTCGGACACGACTGAGG
Source organism: Okapia johnstoni (assembly GCA_024291935.2). Taxonomy (NCBI): domain Eukaryota; kingdom Metazoa; phylum Chordata; class Mammalia; order Artiodactyla; family Giraffidae; genus Okapia; species Okapia johnstoni. Next base: position 14,417,111 of record CM044307.1, read on the forward strand.
TGACTTAGCAGTAGCAGCAGTGGTCCACATAAAAAAAAATCTTAGAAAAGAATTTGGGACAAGGAGCTCATCTGTGGATGCAGGGAAGGCTTCAGAAGGGTGTGGAACTGGAGCTGGGTCTTCAGGGATGAGTGAGGCTCGAGTATGTAGGGTTATGGGAGGAGGAAGCACTTCTGGTAAAGGAAGGTGCGTGAATGGGTCATTTTGGCTGGAGAGGAGAATGCCTGAATGGAGCTAGGGAGAATGAATTGGGAAATTTTTAGATCTAAAACCAGGTGTTTTGAGGAACAACAGAATGAACTGGGGATGTTGAGTTTGAGAAACGGAGCATATAGGAAAGGCAGCGTGGTTGTCTCCAACTGTCTGAAGGCTGGCATGTCCATTTGTTCTGTGTGGCTCTCCCATCAGTTCGGAATGGATGATCTTGGCTGCAAGGGCCAGTGGCTTAAGCCATGGGGAATTTCCTGTTCATAAGAAGTATGTAGCAGCAGCCTCAGGGTTGGTCTGGCTGCTTGCTTAATGCTATTGAGGACACAGGCTTTCTCTCTTTCCAGTCTACCATGCTAAGTACATTGGCTTGTCACCCCCTTGGTTATGGTCACATAAGCATAAGCAAGACTGCTAGAGCTCTCGGCATCTTGTCCATGCTCAAGACAAGAGAAGGAGGGAAGTAGCAGAACCAGCAGCTTTCCTTTTCTATCTATGACTTTTTTAAAAAATATTTATTTATTTATTTGGCTACACCAAGTCTTAGGTGCAGCACATGGGATCTTTGATCTTCCTTGCACCATGTGAGATCTTTAGTTGTGGCATGTGGGATTTAGTTCCCTTACCAGGGACTGAACCTGTGTCCCCTGCACTGGGAGCGTGGAGTCTTAGCCACTGAACCATGAAGGAGGTCCCTCATGTTTGACTTTTATAAAGAATCAAATATCTTTGCCAGAACTTGCCCTTGCCTACTACATACTTCTGCTTCTGTCTGATTGGTCTATGCAGGGTTGTATGACAATCTCTACCTGCAAGGGAGGCCAGGAAAACAAGTGTCTGGTGTTCCAGACTGTAACGGGAGGCGGCAAGAGAGGAGTAGGAACGGCTCTTGAGTATAAAAACAGGAATGTCTACCACAGTTCACCAGGGAACCCACAAGAAGCCAGATTTTGGCCAATAGCTGCCTTTGGAAGTAGCAAGTTTCTAGGTCTCAGCACAGGCTAGATGCCCACTTGGCAAGGAGTATTGCCAAATGGAATCCTGCAGGCAACAGAACTGAAGTGGCCTGATAGTCACACTGGGGGTAATCTAGGAATCATGAGTCTAATGGAAGGATATGTCTCATTTTGATTCAATAGACTCTAAAATTAGACTGAGCAGTCATTTACTATAGCGTATAAGTGCCTGAGCTTAGAGTTCATTTCTGGTTGCGTGCACATTAGGGAAGTAACAGTAAAACCAGCTCAACAAAGTTGAGTTGGCTAATAACACTCAGGGCTTCGTTTTAGGTGGAACACTTCAAGTCTTTGATTCATGACGTAAAAGGGACAGGACCACTTTTGCCTTCTTTCTCTCCATCATATATTATTTATGTTTGTATCTATGCCTTCTATGTCCTTGGGATTCTGGTCTTCAACAGAGGAAAATGCGTTTATAATGAATACAGCTCAGGGCACTTGAACCTGAGATTCCACTGATCGGAGCCACCTGTCACGATGACCAGGAGGGACTCCAGGGACCCAGAGGAGGGTCACTTGTGAAGTTTTTATGTTAGTGATTTCCTTGTCAGGTTGCTTTTTTTTGGAATTTATTTTTCTCTTGTTGTAGCAATTTGGAGGAGAACTGCTGTGTGCGCCCTCTCTACATTGACTTCCGACAGGATCTGGGCTGGAAATGGGTCCATGAACCTAAGGGCTACTATGCCAACTTCTGCTCAGGCCCATGCCCATACCTCCGCAGCTCAGACACAACCCACAGCACGGTATGGTACAGGGTCATGCCATATGGGGTGCTGGGGCTGAGCTGACCAGGTCACTTGTTTAAAAAGGATGCATGATGGGCTGCATGTTGAATTAGTGGATGGATGATGATCTGGGGTGTAAAATCCCTTATAGTGAAGGTTCTGATTTTGGCCCAACTCCAGTGGGCAACATTCTCCCCTTTATAACTTTCTTGCATAGTTTCAACCAGACTTTTAAGTTGTTTATTTGCTCTTGTACTATGGGAATTACTTAGCTGTCACATGCCACTCCATATGTCAGAGAATTGGGGGGCCAAAAGACTTCTACGATCAGATGCTGCTGCTGCTGCTGCTAAGTTGCTTCAGTCGTGTCCGACTCTGTGCGACCCCATAGAAGGCAGCCCACCAGGCTCCTCTGTCCCTGGGATTCTCTAGGCAAGAATACTGGAGTGGGTTGCCATTTCTTTCTCCAATGCATGCACGTATGCTAAGTTGTTTCAGTTGTGTCCGACTCTTGTGGAACCCCACGGACAGCAGCCCAACAGGCTCCTCTGTCCACAGGATTCTCCAGGCAAGAATACTGAAGTGGGTTGCCATTTCCCTCTCCATCTACGATCAAATAAAGAACTCTAATAATTCTTTTCTCTTGAATGTAGAAGTTATTTTAAAAGATAATGTAAAACACACAGAAGAAGCCAACATGAAACAAAGGGAAGAGACTAGAGAGAGAGGGAAGTCCACGACTGAAGCTAGCTTGTCTTTCTCTCCAGGGGAATCCGAGAGAGGGCAGTAACTTGTGAAGCATATTTCCTCATAGCTTCTCACCAAAGTGACCAGTTATAGCTAGGAGGAACTAATAAAGGCGTGTTTCTTCCCAGCCAAGAGAATTTCATGATCAGTTCACAGTCTCCTGGTTATGGTGGTCATGCTTAAACCAATAATGCTCAGACCAATGCTGTGTGTTGCATTCTCTGTGGATGAGTGGCAACCTGCCACTCACCCAAACTGGGTTCTGCCAGGTCCTCTGAAATACCATCAGTGGCCCATTTTGGTAGCTCAGATGGTAAAGAATTTGCTGGCAATGCAGGAGACCCGGATTTGATCCCTGGGTCAGGACGATCCCCCTGGAGAAGGGAATGTCAACCCACTCTAGTACTGTTGCCTGGAGAACTCCATGGACAGAGGAGCCTGGTGGGCTACCATCCTTGGGGTCACAAAGAGTCAGACAGGACTGAGCGACTAAGCATGCAGACTCTGGAGCAGCCCCAAGACCTTGTAGAGTCCCTGGGCCCCCGGCTTGAAGCTCGTTTTCCCAGCCTCTCTGATGCCTCCCTCCCTAGGTTCTGGGCCTGTACAACACCCTGAATCCTGAAGCCTCAGCCTCCCCTTGCTGCGTACCCCAGGACTTGGAGCCCCTGACCATCCTGTACTACGTCGGGAGGACCCCCAAAGTGGAGCAGCTGTCTAACATGGTGGTGAAGTCCTGCAAGTGCAGCTGAGGCCCAACTGCCACAGGGAGAGAGGAGGGATTACCACTGCCTGCCTGCCTGCCCCTCGGGAAACACAGCAGCTACAGACCTCACCGCGAGGCCTGGAGCCCGCGACCTCTGGCTCCAGGCAGATGATGGCTGAGACGGGGGTTCCCCTTCTGGAACATTTCTTTTTCTTGCTGGCTCTGAGAATCACTGTAGTAAAGCAAGTGTGGGTTTGGTTAGGGGAAGGTCAATTTCTTCAGGAGACATGGATTTTCCGTGTCAGAGGTTGTGGGGGACGGAGGAAGAGGGGTGGTTGAGTTGACGCATTGCAGGGTTCACGGGATTCGGGACACCCTACGGGGGAAGGTGGGAGGAGAACGGCCTGGACAGGGCCAGATTGGAAGACACTTGGCGCTGAGGTCAGATTGCTCATCCATCGCTGCCCCACGTCTGCTCGAGGGGCATCCGGTCACGTCATACCAGGCAAGCATTTTCTTTAGGCAGGTTCCCAAGACAAAAGTCCCAGAATTGTATCTTGTACTTACCTGGGATTAAGGACAAGTCTGTTAGTTTTGCAAATTGTCCCCTGGACGTCAATCAGCATCGAAGGTCATTCCGGGAGAAGATCCAGGTAACGCAGGTCCCGGGGGTCATCAACTATATTGGGCCCAATGGATATGCAGAACTCCGAGGGAGAGGGTGGGAACTGAGCCTCTCCGGTCTGCTCCTCGGGTTCCTCCTCTCGCCTTCTTCCTTGATCGTTATTTCTCCTTGGACATTTGGCTAGACACCTTCCAGGTCAGGGCGCACATGACTGGAGTTTGGGTCTCGGCAGCCTTGGGGTATCATGGGTTGCCCCTCCTGACCACCCCCCCCCATCCCGAGACCCTGTGCTCATCTGGTGTTCCTGGAAGCAGGTGCTACAACGTGAGAGGCATGCAGGGAAGTTGCACACGTGCCACACAATGACTTGGCCCCAGACGCATAGACTGAGGTATAAAGACAAATACAAATATTACTCTCAAAATCTTTGTATAAATTTTTGGGGAATCTTGGATCGTTTCATCTTCTGGAAGATTGTTTCTAAACAATAAAAGCCTTATTCTAAGGTGTAAGTCTTGACTTGTGAGGTCTCCTTAATTTACCCTCTTCTTAATTCCATATCCATATCTAATGATCAGAGGGAACTGGAATCTGAGGGCCGAGACTCTCAAACACTGCGACACTGCTGACCGTGAATTTCCTGGTTGTGCGCTGCGCTGCCCTCTGCCCACCGTCTGCACTGTTCAGGGAATTCACAGGGCAGTGGGGTGTGTGTGCACGCGCTATACTTCTGTTTGTGTTTTGTTCCTTCTCGCAGCGATTATCCTCAGACACCCAGAGGCGGTGGCTGAGATTCGGGCAGAAATCATCTCCATTTGACCCCCATTTAACTGTGGGCAAAAATCACTTGATGTGATTTTTGCACATGGAAATGTGTTGGCTTGTACATTCACTATAAATTCAGGTGAGAACTAGAGAAACTGTCTGTGGCAAATGGCCTACGCATATGAGGCCAATTCTGTTCTCAGGTGGACCCTAGAAGAGCTCCCCAGGGACTCCTTTTCGGAGGATGGGCCTCTCGTCAGGGACTTTGGGAATGGAAGAAGGCAAGAAAAGCACAACCCCATAGTTCTCATGTGAGGGCACGGATGTCAGAGCAACACATAATTCTGCTGTGGTTTCATGTCCACCTGAAGCAACCAGCTACACTAAGTGAGGAACCATCCAGCATGTTCCTCTGTTGAAATTACCACTGGTTAAAAGTCTTTCTGAAGCTAGAATTTGAGGGTGTAGGAGGTATACATTATGTCCGTGCCGGTATGCGTGTCTGTCTCTGTGTGTGTTCACCTTGCTCCTTCTTGAGTTGTCCCAAATTAAACTCCTGAATTTGGTCACTAAGTCTCTTTTCCTGCTTTGTCTACGCCCAGCCAATTCTGAGGGCTCCTCTCTCACACTCCATCCCATGTGAGACCCATTTACTTCCACTCTATTTCAGGAACTATGTCCTGGCTGTAAAATCAGAGCAGGTGGGACTGTCCTGTCTTACCCAAGGGAGCCCATGGGTCTGGAGAGGAGATGCAGCATGCCTAGCTCATCAGCCATGGCCACAGCCAGCCCAGATTTCAGTCTGTTCATTGATGGCAGTCCTCCTCAAATTTCAGTGGGCATAAGAGTCACCCAAGTGCTTATTTAAAACATGTAATTTCAGGCTGCAGCTTTAGAGATGTCGTTACGGCTGGGTTAGGACCAGCCTACCTAGAAACTGTATTTTGAGAAGTAGTGCCTTATAGCTGATATTGTTGGTCCTTGAGGCTTAACTGAGAAGAGGGAAATAATCTCACAGGCCCTAGAATACTGCCTCCCCCATCCCTGGCTATTTACTGGCCGCACCATGGCATGTGGGATCTTAGTTCCCCAACCAGGGATCAAACTCAAGCCCCCTGCAGTGGAAGCATGGAGTCTTAATCTCTTAATCACTGGACCACCAGGGAAGCTTGAAACCCTCCTTTTTATCCAACCTCATTAGAACATTGGCCTCTGTGTTCATCCTAATGAACCAAGGCCATGAGCAGTGTTTCCTGAAGGATCCCAAAGGAAACAGCCCCGCTGTGATTCCAAATCTTATTTCTGTGTTAGGGCTCTATTCGTATCTTAGCTGATACAAATATCGGCAGGGGTCTGAAGCCCAGCCTCCCCATTCCACATGTCGCATAATTATAGGCACTACCGAAACCTAAACCATTTTTCTGTCCATCTTTTGAAACATGTGCCTGTTTGGGGGAAGGGTAAAGAGGGGCTCTGCTCTTTACCTTTAAGGGTAAAGAGGGAGGATCATATGATTTGCTCAGTTTGTTACCAAGAGAAGTCCAGTACCAATTATAAGGACATTAAAGTACTTGGGTAAATGAAGGAAGAGACCTGGAGTTCCGGAACACGTGGTGAATGCAATAAGCAATTAGCCTGAGGAGTCAGTTCTGATGGTTACCTAGGGCAATTCCAAACACTCTAGTTGGCCTAAAAGTTCTTTTACTGGACTCATACCTTCACATGCTCTTTTACAAGAACTGTATGGTATGTCTCCCCAAACACCTTATTTCCCAATTCTACACATCAGCAGGGGACTAGGGGGGAATTCTAATTTGTCTACTACTCAGTTCATAACCAAATTAGCAAAACAGTTAAGATGGTCCTCAAACTACTAACCAGAAGTCTCAGGAACATCTGGAATGCATTCTCTCTTCTCTCCTGCAACTGACAGACTTCGTCCCTCACGAAGAAAGAGAAGGCTTCCATGTGCTCAAACCTGTTTTCACTTACCAAGGCAATGGAGCCCCTCTTCTCTCCGCCTTTCTGGGTGTCCTTTTTCTTTTAGGATTTCGGTGCTGAATCTATAGCACCTTGTTGTGGAAACCCCAGAAGCTGGATTCTCCTCCAATAACTTCTTGCGGCAGCTAAGTCAACCTTTAGTGGGCTCTGCAGCCAGCCACTTTTCAACCTTTTCTCCAGCAGAAGCCAGAGAGAGGATCTAGGATGGATAAGGAAGCATGAAAGCAAAGGTTAAGCAGGAAGCAGCCAGGGGGCTGAGCAGTATCGTTCTGATGAACTGTTTAGGTAAACACCGCGCAACTGGATACAAATTCACATGCCATGGGAGGACCCATCTGCTGTGGTCTGCTAACGGAGGCATGTGCACGCACCAGCATCCCAGGTGCTGGAACTTCCCTTGGGGAAAATCCTGGACCCACCATCTGTTGAAACCAAATGTAAGAATAAAACATCTCTTTAGAGCTCACATTTCTTAACCAAAGTTTAAAAAATTGCCCAGCAATGAAATAAAATGAGAAGTTGGTCCCATTTCAGTCTTGTTTGTGAATATTGATTGTTGGGAAATTAGTAAATGGAAAAAAAAAAAAAAGAAAAGAAAAATAGACTTACTTTATTAAGTTTAGAAATCAGTTAATTCCAAAGGGTGCGTTTACCGTGGCTCATGTGGTCAGCAGCGCACTGAGTTTGTCTTTACGCCCCAGGAAACTTGTGATGCAAGCTCCCCCTTTCCCCCAAACCCTCCGGAAAGGGAAGAACAGCTTTGGTAGATAACATTGTTGGGATTCTAGGCTTGTAGGAGGTAAAGCTTAATACTGCAAAATCTGGAAAAGAAGAGGAAGCAAGATGCAAATAGCCAAAGAGCCTCTTTTATATCATCTGTGTGGTAGCAGGAAGGGGGCAGAGAAGACCTAAGCAGGTGGGGAAGGTGGGGGGAAAGGGGGAAAAGATACACATGTGCTCGGAAGGGGTATATATAGCATCCGCTGAAGGTCCCTGCTGCCAAGTTCCATCGAAACCCAGCTGATATGTTTCCCTGTTGTCTCAGGAAAAGCCTGGACTGGCTGAGAGGCAACAGTCTACTGCCACTTCTGCTGGAAGGCATTGGGGACTGAAGCAGCAAAAAAATACTCTGGACCCCTTGCAGCGCTGGTGAGTGCTTCACTGGAGTCAGGCACCCAGGGGTAGTGGAGCAGTGAGCAGGTTCCTCCTCCGCAGGTCTGTGCTTCATCTTTTAGTGTAAATGGGATCTGGAGGAGAGGAAGTCAACCACTGAATGAGCATGTGGGCTTGTACTATTCTGTGGCAATGTTTGAATAAGTTAGAGTTACTGAAGAATAAAGTAGCTGTAGCTCAGATAAATGAAGGTCACTTGGAAGTAGAAAACTATTCAGTTAATAATTTTTTTAATTTATTTTTTAATCGGAGGATAACTACTTTACAATGTTGTGTTGGTTTCTGCCACACAATACCATGAATCGGCCATAAGTATACATGTGTCCCCTCCCTCTTGAACCTCCCCCTCCCACCCTTCTAGGTTGTCACCGAGCACCGGGTTGAGCTCTTTTTAACTACTTTTGTTGGAAACCGTTCTAAAACACTCTCATTTTGCTGCTGCTGCTTTTTCGTGTAGTCCTCTTAGTTTCTCCTGGTCCCCCACAAGAACACTTATCCCTTTTGCTTCTTCAATAAAAGATGCTAAATACAAGTTACCCTTTTCTTGAACCTCAGAGTCAGCATTGTTAGCATTTGATACTGAACTGCATGGAAAAACTATTCTATGTATGCTCCAGTTTGTCTAAGTCTTCCTTCCATGTGGGGTTATCAGGTAACACTTGGCCTTGTATCCCCTGCGCTAGCCCCAAAATATATTCCTACACTCCTCCAACCAGTTTAGGAAAAGGAACATTACCACTCCCTCAAATCCCCTGTGCTGCTGCTGCTAAGTCGCTTCAGTCATGTCCAACTCTGTGCGATCCCATAGACGGCAGCACACCAGGCTCCTCTGTCCCTGGGATTCTCCAGGCAAGAATACTGGAGTGGGTTGCCATTTCCTTCTCCAATGCGTGCACACGTGCTAAATTGCTTCAGTCGTGTCCGACTCTGTGCGACCCCATGGATAGCAGCCCACCAGGCTCCTCTGTCCACAGAATTCTCTAGGCAAGAGTACTGGAGGGGATTGCCATTTCCTTCTCCTATGAGACTCTCTTAATTCTTTCCCATCCCCACTATCCTGAATTTTGGGTTTATCTTTCCCTTGTTTGCTTTTTAAAAAAAACAAGTTTATTTACTATATATACTCATATCCTAAACATTATATTTCAGCTTTATGTAGGTTTGAATTGTACAATGCTATTTTGTTATGTGACTATTCTTACATGTGACCTCAGCACACAACTGGAAGAATTTCTTTAGATAGATACTTAGGAGTGGAATTGTTGGGTCATAAATACTTGCATCTTCAACCCTCTAAAAATAATGCCAGATTATTTTTGAAAGCAGTTGTACCAATTCACACCCCCTCTGACAGGGTAAGAGCTTCCCCCAACCCCTGACCTTCTCTACATGTGGAAAAGTGGTATTGCCTGAGTAGAAGATTTTTGTGAATCAACTGAGATACGGTGGTATCCTACTGTGACATCTGCCTCATTAGGAATGAATGACATTGAGCATTTTTTCAAGTTTATCTAGTATTACACATACATGTTTTTTCTTCTACAAAATTCCTGGACATGCCTTTTGCTCATTTTCCAATTGAGTTATTGCTTTTTAATGTTCTTAAATAGCTCTATTGGGATATAACTCCATACCATTCAATTTATCCATTTAAGGTGTAAAATTCGGTGGCTTTTAGTATATTCAGAGTACATCCATCACCACAATCAGTCTAGAACATTTTCATTGAAAGGAAATGAAAACCCACATCTCTTAGCCATCACCCCCATACATCTCATCCCCCTATCCCTGCTGCTGCTGCTGCTAAGTCGCGTCAGTCGTGTCCGACCCTGTGCGACCCCATAGACGGCAGCCCACCAGGTTCCCCCGTCCCTGGGATTCTCCAGGCAAGAACACTGGAGTGGGTTGCCATTTCCTTCTCCAATGCATGAAAGGGAAAAGTGAAAATGAAGTCGCTCAGTCGCGTCCGACTCTTCGCGACCCCGTGGACTGCAGCCTACCAGGCTCCTCCATCCATGGGGTTTTTCAGCCAAGAGTGCTGGAGTGGGTTGCCATTGCCTACCATTAATCTACTTTCTATCTCTATAGATTTGCTTATTCTGTTGTTGTTGTTCAGTCTCTAAGTTGTGTCTGACTCTTTGCAGCCCCTTGGATTGCAGCACTCCAGGCTCTTCTGTCTATTATTATCTGTCTAATATTGCCTATTCTGTGTGCTCAGTCGCTTCAGTCGTGTCCAACTCTTTAGGACTCCATGGACTGTAGTCTGCCAGGCTCCTCTGTCCATGGGATTCTCCAGGCAAGAATACTGGAATGGGTTGCCATGTCCCCCTCCTAGGGATCTTTCCAACCCAGGGGTTGAACCTGCATCTTCTGCAGCTCCTGCCTTGCAGGCAGATTCTTTACCACTGAGCCAGAGGAGAAGCCTATTCTGGACAATGCATATTAAGTGGAATCATAATATGTAGTCCTTTGTGTCTGGCTTCTTTCACTTACCATAATGTTTTCAGGGGTCGCTCACATTGCAGAATGTATCAGTATTCTATTCCTTAAATGGCTGAGTAATACTCTCTTGTGTATATATACTATATTTACTCACTCATTAGTTGGTGGATATTTGGGCTGTTTCCATCTCTTGGATATTATTAATAATGCTGCTATAAACATTCAAGTGCAAGTTTTTGTTTGCACATATGTCTTCATTTGGGTTACATACGTAAGAGTAGAATTGCTGGGTTATAATGGTAATTCTATGTTTAATGGTTTGAGGACCTGCCAAACTGTTTTCCAAAGTAGGTGCACCAGTATGGATTTCCACAAGCAGAGTATAAAGCTTCTAATTTCTTGACATCCTCATCAACACTTGCTATTGTCTTTTTTTGAATATCGCCATCCTGGTGGGTATGAAATGATATTCTGTTGTGGTTCTGATTTGCATTTACCTAGAAACTAATGCTGTTGAGAATGTTTTCATATGCTAATTGGCATGTATGTCTTCTGTGGAGAAATGTCTTGATTAGATCCTTTGCCCATTTAAAAAACTGAGTTGTCTTTTCAATTAATGAGTTGTAAGACTTCTCTACATAATCTAGATATAAGTCCCTTATTACATACATAATTTGCAAACATTTTCTCCCATTCTGTGGTCTGTCATTTCATTTTGATGGTGTCCTCTGAAGCACAAAATGTAAAAATTTTGATGATGTCGTTTGTCTATTTCTTTTTTGTTGCTTATGCTTTTGATGTCATATCTAAGAAACTACTTACTGATTTTTAAAGTTCTTTGCTTAATACCAGGACACTAATTTTTTGAAGGTATGTTACAAACACCCTCACTGAGTTTATGACTTGTTTCTTCAATCTCTTTAGAGTATCTTTTTTTGCAGAGGTTGTTCCATGATTTATTAATTTACAAGTAAAGTCCTATTCCGAGATAAAAATTAGGTTGCATTTTTAGATATACACTTAACAAGTGACCTTTCCAGAAAATGACTTTGTTTTAAATGTTAAGACTTCCAGAATATCCAGGGCAGTCACCATAAAAAACAGATGGTTTCTTTAAAAAAACTTCTTAAAATTAAAAATTTCAAACATCCACACAAACTAGAAGAGTATCAGATACTTTCCTGTTCCCATCCTCTAGCTTTGATCATCATCAGCATCTTACAATTCTTGTTTCATCTCTCTCCTGTGCATGCTTTTTCTTCTGGAATACTTCATAGAAAACCCAAGATAAACACATCATTTCATCCATACATACTTTTTTTTCTTACACAATAACAAATTTTCCTAGCATTATTTATTGAAAAATCTACCCTTTCCTCCTTTAACTGCAATATTTCTCTACCATGCACTGTTTCCATAAAGAAGAAACATAGTTTACTGTGCCAACACCACATTTTCTTAATTTCTTTACCTTGATAATAATCTTGATAATAATTCTGGTTATGTGGTAAGACAAGTCACACATGGCCCCCTATCTCTCATTCCTATTCTGTAAGAGTATAAGGGTTATACTTGGCCTTTTTCTCTTCCAGGTAAATTTCAGAATCAACTTAAGTTTTAAAAAAATGAACAACTAATATCCTGTTCTCCAGTCTACAGATCAATTTTGGAGTGAACTGACATCTTACCAAACTGATTTTTAATCTATGAACATGTATCTCTCTTCACTGTTTTTTTTTTCCTAAGTGACTCTATATAGGGTTTTATAATTTTTTAAACACTAAGTTTTAACTATTTTTGTTAGATTCTTCCCTAGGTATATTATATGTTTTCATGATTATAACTTTGATACAAAGAGTGCGTGCTAAGTCGCTTCAGTCGTGTCTGACTCTTTGTGACCCCTTGGACTATAGCCCGCCAGGCTCCTCTGTCCGTGGGATTCTCTAGGCAAGAATATGTGAGTGGATTGCCAAGCCCTCCTCCAGGGGATCTTCCCAACCCAGGGATGGAACCCGCGTCTCTTATGTCTCCTGCACTGGCAGGTGGGTTCTTTACCACTAGCACCACCTCGCAAGCCCGATAAAAAGGGTATCTTTTCTATAATCACATGCTCTTCTACCTGTTTGTTACTGATGTACAGAAATGTAATTGATTTTGGAAAACGCTTATAAAACTAATAATTTACTTGAACACTTGTTTTGGGTTTCCAATCAGACAGATGCATTATGTGAGAATAATGACAGATTTTCTTCAGCCCTTTCTTCATTTTTTTCCTTGTGCTACTTTATTGACCAGGACTTTCAGTACAACACTCAATAGAAGTGATGGGTTCCCTTGTCCTGCTCTGCACCCTAAAGGAAATATTTTCAAGGTTTCCCAACTAATACTATGATAGTTACTATTGACTTTTTGTAGAGATAGTCTATTATTAGGTTCTCTTCTCTTCTGAGTTAGCTAGGAATTTTTTTAATTTAAGTCATGAAGGTACTGAATTTATCAAATGCTCATTCTGTATCCATTGAGAGGAGCATATGATTTTTTTCCCTTTGATCTGTTACTGCAGAAAATTACCAGTCAATTTTTAAATATGACACAATCCTTGAAGCTCTGGGTGGATCTAACTTGATCATGATTTTTTTTTTTTTTAACACTGTTGGGCTCAGTTCGCTAATGCTATAGCCAGATTTTTTCGCATTTATATCCACAATTAAGAAATTATAATTTCAAAACTTTTGGGGCAGATTGTCTTTGTTAGATATTAAGATGATAATAACAGTTAGGGTGTTCCCCCTTTTCCTTGACTCTGGAACAGTTTATAGAAGATTCATATATGTGGTTCTTGGATGTCCAGTAAAACTATAAAAGCCTAGGGTTGAGCTTGTGAGAAGACTTGTTCTTGACTCAATCTCCTAATAAGTAAAAGAATATTTGGGCTTTATATTTCTTCTTTAGTAAATTATTATAAGCTAAATACTTAGATTGTATCCATCCCTGGTAGCTCAGCTGGTAAAGAATCTGCCTGCAACGTAGGAGAGGCCAGTTCGATTCCTGGGTCAGGAAGATCCCCTGGAGAAGGGATAGGCTACCCACTCCAGTATTCTCGGGCTTCCCTGGTGGCTCAGATGGTAAAGAATCTGCCTGCAATGTGGGAGACCCTGGGTTCAATCCCTGGGCTGGGAAGATCCCCTGGAGAAGGGCATGGCAACCCGCTCCAGTATTCTTGCCTAGAGTATCCCCATGGACAGAGGAGCCTGGCAGGCTACAGTCCGTGGGGTCAAGAAGAGCTGGACGCGACTGAATGACTAAGCACACACGTCCATCTTAACAAAGTTTTAAAAATGTGTCAAAACAAGGTTATTCATAGCATCTTCCTACCACCTGTTTTATCTCTGAAGGATGTATAATGTCTTTATTTGTTCCTCACAAGCCTGTGTTTATTTTCTATTTTGTTAATTTCCTCTTTCATCTTTATTATCTTTGAATTTACGTTGTCCTTTTTTTAACTTCTTAAGTCAGACACGTGGCACATGAACTTTCAGCCTCTCCCCTTTCCCTAGCATAAATTTGCCTTTAATATTCCTCAGGTTTTGATAAACAGTGTTTCCTAACTACGATCTTTTTGATGAATTAACTCTTTCTTAATTTCTAAACACACGAGACTCTTCTACTCACCCTTCTGTTATTGGATTGTGGTCAAGGAAGATGGTCTTTGAAATGTGATTTAAAGCCTACTACATAGTTTCTACAAATACTAATGTTTATTATGCACTTACATAGCATGATGTTCTATACATATCTATTACGTCAAGTCTGTTAACTGAGTAGTTCAAACTTCCTAAAATGTTTTCAAGAATTTCAGACTGCTTGAACTAGCAATTACTGAGTCACATTAAAACATTCCATAATGAAGATGGATTTTTCTGTTTCTCTTTGTGGTTCTGTTAATTTTTGCCCAATATATATATATTTTTTATAACTATTCATTTTATTTAATTTTAAAAATCAGTCAACATGCTAGTTAAAATAAGTCCACAAGGAAAGGTTAAATACTTTCCTGGTGAATCTTTAGAACTTTTTGCCAAAATGTAGTGATCCTTTTTATTTATAAATATACTTTTTGCCTTAAAATCTATTTTGTCTGATGACTATAACTGCACCCTCCTAGTATATGTTTTTCCAACTTTTCCTTTCATGCTTTATATACTTATGGTTGAGATGTATCTCTAATTTTAAATAGCCTACAAGTGGTTGCTTAAAACCGAGGCTGACAACATATCCTCTTCTGGTTGACCACTTCTCCCCACCTTCACTGCTACTATCTTGCCCTGTCTGGTGCAGCAGCCACAGAGATGATGTTAGATCCAAAATCAGCTTCTGCACGCCTCTAGCCCAAATGCTCTGACGGCTCGCACTTTCCTCAGAAGGAAAGTACAAGTCCTTTCCTTAGCTTGTGGGGTCTTCGTGATCTGACCCCTCATCATCTCTGAGGCCCATCTGTGCCCTTCCTTGCTCCCTACTGGCCTGCTTCTCTTTCCCAAACACAGCAGCCACAATCCCTTTCAAGGCAGGTGCTCACGCTGTTCCTTCTGCTTGGAATTCCCTTCCCTCATAACCACCAGCTCAGGCCCTCACCTCCTTCAGGTCTTCACTCAAACACCACCCTTGCTGACTACTCTGTTTAGAATAGTGCTTCTCCTCATTCCCTATTTCCTTTCATGGCTTCACTTTTTCTCGAGAACACTCACCACTATCTAATGTACCATTTGTGTTACTTATTTGGTTTCCTGTCTCTCTCTCCCATTAGGGATTTTTGGTTGTTTTGTTCACTGCTCTGAGCTGTGTGCCTAGTGCTGACCATAGTGTGTAAGCACATAGTGTGGTTTAGTGCTAAGACCCTTTGGCGACCCCACGAACTATAGTCAGCCAGGTTCCTCTGTGCATGGAATTTTCACATAGTAGATGCTCAGGAAATATTTGTCCAATGAATCAGTCTCTGACTTTCACTGGAACATTTAGTTCATTCACATTTCCATAATTATTAATATTTTTATTCATTTCTACGATCTTAAATCATGCTTTCTATTTGTTCCACCTTTTCTGTGTTTTCTTATGGATTTATCATTTTTCTCATCTCATTTACTCTCTACTATTTTAGAAGTTTCACATTTGTAATCTTTTACTAATTACTTACTCTACTCACTTCTGCATTTGTATAAAGAATGTGTGGTTAAAGTTAATCAATATCTTCACCTTTTCATTGTACCATGTCAGGTTAGATGCCTCTGACTCTGATCATACCTTCTCTTGATTTATATGATATTGATGTTGGATATTTTCATTCCCTTCCTCTACCTTTTAACCTCACAAGAACATCATTATTACTTCACTGGTTATTATGTTTATATTTGTCCATATTTTTACACAGTCTTTGCTCTTAATTCCTCCTTGCATCTCAGACCTTTTTCTGGTATCATCTTTCTCTATTTGAAATACTCTTTCCTTTTGTGGAGGTTTGCTAGGGGCAAATTCTTCAGGGCTTTATATGTTAAAAAGTGTCTTTTTTTCCATCCTCATCTATGAAATGCTTTAAACATGCTTTAGGTTTGGTAATTCTTTCTTGTCATCAGTGGTAGGGTTTCAACTATCTCTGTTGAGAAGTATGCTGGCAATCAAACTGGCATCCTTTGGTAAGGCTTCTTTTCTAATGGCTTTTAACATCTTTCCTTTGTCTCTGATATTCTAAAGTTTAAGTACAGTGTGTCTAGGTGTGGATTTCTTGCGATTCACTGCAATTTGTGTTATCTTTCATCAGCTTTGGAAGGTTTTTAGCCATTAACTCTTCAAATATTGTCCCTGTCCCATTTTTCTTCCCAGAACTCCTATTAGATATCTACTAGGGTTTCTCACTTGGTTTCCCACCATTTTATTATTTTTTTCTGTACCACATTTCAGATTCAGTTCAGTTCAGTTGCTTAGTCATGTCCGACTCTTTGCAACCCCATGAATCGCAGCACACCAGGCCTCCCTGTCCATCACCAACTCCCTGAGTCTACCCAAACTCATGTCCATCGAGTCGGTGATGCCATCCAGCTATCTCATCCTCTGTCATCCCCTTCTCCTCCTGCCCCAAATCCTTCCCAGCATTAGGGTCTTTTCAAATGAGTCAACTCTTCGCATGAGGTGGCCAAAGTATTGGAGTTTCAGCTTCAACATTAGTCCTTCCAATGAACACCCAGGACTGATCTCCTTTAGGATGGACTGGTTGAATTTCCTTGCAGTCCAAGGGACTCTCAAGAGTCTTCTCCAACACCACAGTTCAAAAGCATCAATTCTTCGGCACTCAGCTTTCTTCACCATCCAACTCTCACATCCATACATGACTACTGGAAAAACCATAGCCTTGACTAGACAGACCTTTGTTGGCAAAGTAATGTCTCTGCTTTTAAATATGCTATCTAGGTTGGTCATAACTTTCCTTCCAAGGAGTAAGCATCTTTTAATTTCATGGCTTCAATCACCATCTGCAGTGATTTTGGAGCCCCCCAAAATAAAATCTGACACTGTTTCCACTGTTTACCCATCTATTTCCCATGAAGTGATGGGACCAGATGCCATGATCTTAGTTTTCTGATCTTTAAATACAACTTCAGCTCATTGAATCTCTCTTCAGCTGGACCTAATCTGTACTGAAGCCCATCTGTTGATTTTTAAACTTTAATTACTCTATTTTTTTCAATTCTGAAAGTGCTGTTTAGTTCTTTTTCAAATCTGTTGGTTCATAATTTTAATCTCTTGGTTTTACTCACAGTTTCACTCCCTCCTTTAATTTCTCTAAACATATGAGCAAGTTTTATTTTTTAAAAAATCTATTTATTTTTAATTGAAGGATAATTATAATATTGTGGTGGTTTCTGTCATACATCAACATGGATCAGCCATAGGTATATATGTATATGTCCCGTTCCTCTTGAGCCTCCCTCTCACCTCCCACCCTACCCCACCCCTCTATTTGAAATACTCTATTTGAATAATAATAATAGTAATTATTATAGGTTGTCCACAGATCCCCAGTTTGAGTTCTCTGAGTCATACAGCAAATTCCCACTGGCTGTTTTACGTATGTTAGTGTACATGTTTTCATGCTGCTCTCTCCATTCATCCCCACCCGCTGCCTGCCTATGTCCATAAGTCTGTTCTCACTGTCTGTGTCTCTACTGCTGCCCTGAAAATAGGTTCATCAGTGCCATCTTTCTAGATTTCGTAAATATACATTAACATACAATATCTGTTTTTGAGAAAATATTTTTTTAATTGTACATCTAGTTATTTCAATATCTTAGTTTTTACAGGTCTGATATTGTTAGCTGTTATTTTTGCTGACTTTTACTTATGGTGCCACGTTTCCTTCTTTGCTAAACTGTGATACCATGGTTCTTAAAATGTTACCTGTGGGAATTATTTGAGATTTGAGTTGAAGGAGGATTTCTCCAGGAAAAAAAAAAAAAAGTATTTAATTCTACTGGGTGCCTAGGGGCACTACTAGCTTAGGACTACTTTAAATGAAATTCTCAGTTTGAAGGTTTTTGGAGCACCTAGGGAATAGGGTTGCAAATGAACAGGGGGAAGTCCCCTACTCCATCTCACTCACCACCAAGGTTTAAGACAGGCAATTTCTTTCAGCGCCTGAGCAGTGGAGGTCAGGTGGGAGGGTCGTTTATTTCTAGTTAAACTTTCCAGGGAGGATATAGCCCTGTGGGGTCCCATCTTTATGAGCAAGGTCTCTGGATAGACTCTCACCTTGAGATTTGCCTGTTGTCCCTTACATCTGCCATAATTCTGCTTGAGGGCTGCTTCCATCCTTTCTCCTACCTGGTGACCCGGTGCTGGATAATTGGGGCAGGAAGGGTATAGAATGATAATGTTACTGCATTTTCCCCCTCCCTGCTTCTGTGGCCATGATCACAGCCCAGTTCTTTTTTGTAGGACTTAAAAAAAAAAACCCAAAACCCTAAAAACGGCCATTGAAGTTATCTCATCTTCTTTTTTGCTTTGATGTCCTACTGTGGAAATGCTTTCTTATTTTTTGGTCAAATGTCTACGGATCATACTATCTATTTATACACTTGGCTTTTTATCAAATAAAGTTACATCTTATTAGGTTAGTTCTAAAGTCAAGAAGCAATACAGGCATAAAATCAGTTAATATTGAAAACTTAAAACACCTGTAAACTACGTTGTACTGGTTTGGCAACTATCAGAGTCCAACAAACACAATTTTTCTTCCAGCCTAGCACCAGATTAAAGTAACTGCCTTCTGTTACTTTAATACAGTGAATAAAAATATTTTTAAACATGGGGCAACATTTGCTAAGGAGAAACATACCATTAGAGGTACCTGGGCGTAGAGGAGGCACAGCAGATCCACACTTCACGCTCACGTTAAGCACACGTTCCCGAGCAGAGTGGTAGACAGACTTCCCTAAATTGCCCCAAACAGTTTCTTGAACCTTTTTTGGGGGGTGGGTAGGGGGAGGGGACTGTGTCTTGCACGTGTCCCTCATTTCCCCTGAGATGCTCTTGTAAGGGCAGAGACCATGTCTTACAAATCTTTATGTGACCCAAGCTCCTAGTATTTCGGTGTGCAAGTATTTACAGGGGGACTGCACAGTAAATACTCTGTTGACTGCTGTGGAAATGATCAGTAGCACAGTTCCCAATGGGAAGTAAAAGGCTTCCAACTAACAATACAGACTGTGCTTCTTCAAGCGGCAAAGGCCTGGTGGGATAAGCGACAATCACGCTCCAGATCAGTGCTCTATCACTTATCAGCTGTCTGAAGGAAAGGGGTGCAGATTTCCAGTGAGATCCTCTGATAGTGGCTTTTCTAATTGAGAAAAGACAAAGCATCATCACAACTTCTATTCCAATAAAGACAGCCCGGACCTCAACCAACATGATTTAACTGGAGTGATCTTTCTCCCTCCAAGGTCTGAAGTGAGTAACAGAAAATTACTTTTTAAAATTACCTACATGCAAAAAGTTTTTTAAAGCTGTGCCTTAGATTTGTCCCTAAGGCCTTTCCAAGTGATCTGAGTCGCCCTGGTAATATGCTGGCAGCATTCTGGTTTGGTAAGAAACTGAGTGAATGAATCACTTTATTTTTATCCTGAGTGACACAAAGAGAAAGGGACAGCTGGGGAGCAAGGGCCAACCTGCTGGCCTTCCCCCCTACCTTCCTGGGCACAGCTCGAGTATGCAGGAATGAACAACACAGGACAAGAGCGAAAGATCCATTTCAGGAAGCCCTGCCTGGGTGACACAGAAGCACCGGGCGCAGCTGCAAAGGGTCTGTTCAGAGCAAAGGCAGCCCCGAGTGATGCCGAAACGCAGGCACACGGGAGAGGGGAGCTGGCCGACCACAGCAGCGCCATCGGACTTGCATGCCCTCCCAGAAAGGCTCCTGGATTTCTAAAAAATACAGGCGCTTGGTGTAACTCTCTGATGCCAAAACCAGCATGGGCTCAAGAGACCGTCCATGGGGGGGAGATGTACTTCCTACTTGCAAATGAGCATTGAATAGTTTTTAATTGCCACTTAAAGGAATTCTACTGTAAAGAACTAATAAAGTCACATAGACAATAAGCCTAATTCTTCTGAGAAAATTCTACCCAACGAATCTCTGAAAGTATATTTCATTCTTACAGACCTGTAAAAACCGTATTACCCTTATTCGGTTTCATTTTCTTATTACAACAAACCCTAAGATGAGCGTGATAAGTTACAACATGGAACAGAAAGATACAAATTTATGAGAATGACTTTCAGATGTCACTGAGTCAGAAGTGGTTCTTTTTTTTAACTACATTCAAGTGAAAGTGAAAGTCGGTCAGTCGTGTCAGACTCTGCGAACCCACGGACAATACAGTCTATGGAATTCTCCAGGCCAGAATACTGGAGTGGGTAGCCTTCCCTTCTCCAGGGGATCTTCCCAACCCAGAGATCGAACCCAGGTCTCCCGCATTGCAGGCGGACTCTTTACCAGCGCAGACACTGGCTATACTAAGGGCAGACGATGTAACATACCTGCATAGAGCTTTTCTTTTGGCGCGCTCACGTTACTTGCTCTTTTGCTTCAGTCGTGTCTGATTCTTTGCGACCCTATGGACTGGAGCCCAACAGACTCCTCTGTCCATGGGATTCTCCAGGCAAGAATACTGGAGTGGGTTGCCATTTCCTTCTCCAGGGGATCTTCCTGACCCAGGGATCGAACCAGGGTCTCCTGCATTGCAGGCAGATTCTTTACTGTCTGAGCCACCAGGGAAGCCCTTTTTTGGCATGAGCATGTAATAACGTCCTTTTTTTGAAAATTAAAAATTGCAAGGCTGATCTAAATAAAAGTCCTTGGGATCTATTAATAATTCTCTGACCTATCTACAACTGTATAGTTGTGAAGCATAATTCAAAAGCATATCTGAGATATATATATATATTTATATATGTTTACATATTTTTATGTTTATATATAATGTCTATATGTAAAATGTTTATATATAATATACCTGTAAATAAATCTGGATTTATAAAATAAATCACTAAATCATTAAAAGGGAAATGATTTGTTTCACAAAAAATTTTTACCTTTTTGAAAATAATCAATTTCTTATGCAAATTTAATGATGGCCATTCTGACTGCTGTGAGGTGGTACCTCATTGTAGTTTTGATTTGCATAAGAAAGTAATTAATTGTATGCTGCTGCTGCTACTGCTGCTAACTCGCTTCAGTCGTGTCTGACTCTGTGCGACCCCATGGACAGCAGCCCACCAGGCTCCTCTGTCCAAGGGATTCTCCAGGCAAGAATACTGGAGTGGGTTGTCATTTCCTTCTCCCAATTAATTGTATAAGAAATTAATTAATTAAGTAGGATTTTTAATGATGGTCATTCTGACTGGTGTGATGTGATACCTCATTGTAGTTTTGAAAACATACTAATAATAAAAGTTGGAGAGGGTACAGAGAAAAGGGAACCCTCTTACACTGCTGGTAGGAATGCAAACTGGTGCAGCCACCATGGAGAAAAGTATGGAGGTACATTAAAAAACTAAAAATAGAGTTGCCACAAAAAGTGAAAGTTGCTCAGTTGTGTCCAATTCTTTGCAACCCCATGGACTGTAGCCCACCAGGCTCCTCTGTCCATGGAATTCTCCAGGTAAGAATACTAGAGTGGGTAGCCATTCTGTTTTCCAGGGGATCTTCCCAACCCGGGGATTGAACCCAGGTCTCCCACATTGCAGGCAGATTCTTTACCATCTGAGCCACCAGGGAAGCCCAAGAATACCAGAGGGGATAGCCTATCCTTTCTCCAGCAGATCTTCATGACCCAGGAATTGAACCAGGGTCTCCTGCATTGCAGGTGGATTCTTTACCAGGTGAACTACTAGAAAAGCCCCTCCAAACTGCCATATGGTCCAGCAATCCCACTCCTGGGCATATACCGAGACAAAAGTATAATTCGAAAAGATATATGCACTTCAATGTTCACAGCATCACTATTTACAACAGCCAAGACATGGAAATAACCTAAACGTCCACTGACAGATGAGTGCATAAAGAAGATGTTGTATGTACACACACAATGGAATATCAATCAGCCATACAAAAGAGTGAAATAATGACATCCACAGCAACATGGATGGACCTAGAGATTATCATACTAAGTGAAGTCAGAAAAAGACAAATACCATGTAATTATAACTTGTATGTGGAATCTATAATATGACACAAATGAACTTATCTACAAAACAGAAACAGACTCACAGACATAAGGGAACAGACTTGTGGTTGACAAGGGGGAGAGGGAAGGGGAGAAGGACAGGACTGGGAGTTTGGAATTAATAGATGCAAACTAGTATATATAGGATGGATAAACAAAAAGGTCCCACTGTATAGCACAGGGGAACTATATTCAATATAGTATAATAAACCAAAATGGAAAAGAATATGAAAAAGTATATATGTGGGTAAGTGAATCACTGCTGTAGGGCAGAAATTAATACAACATTGTAAATCACTATACTTCAGTAAAATTAAGAAAAAATACAGTAACAATAAAAAGTTAAAAAAGGATTTAATTTCCTTATAGAGAGTTCTAGAAATGAAGAGTGATAGAGTAACACAATGCTATGAACTTTAATCTGATTTCTTCTATTTACTAACCTCCTAATCTTTGGAATTTAATAATGATTATTGTTTTCTGACTAAAGGATAAATTCATGATCCCTATAAAAAAATCTTAGGTTTAAGAACAAATTTTTATATAGCTTTGAGTTCAAAAGCACTGATGTATAGAGGGATCTTTCCTATTCTAGAACAATTATTTTTAGCCGGATAAAACTTCCATCTCATTCCTCCTACAGTAAATGCAGCATTACTTCAAAAAGGCTACTGGATACCAAGGATCAGGAGAACAGCAGATGTTCAGTTACCTGAGGAAAGCCAATGAAGGGACCCTAAACCAGTGACTTTCAAGCTTTTTAAAAATTGCAACGCATAGTATAAAAACTACATCTCATGTGAACACACCCGTAAGTAGCTTTATGACTTAAAGTCTCACAGAACAATTCTTAACTTTTACCATAGATGGAACTGGGTGTTTTTTCTTTCTACTCCATTCTGTTCCATTGTGGGGGGAGGGAGGAAGAATTGACCATTACAACCAGTGGTATGCTAGTAAATGTTTAACAACTGGCTCTTTGCGGTAAAATAAGCAAACAAAAGCCCCAACTTTGTGTTGCTGGCTGTTTTCCACCACAGCTGAGTTCAAGTAAGCAACGTGAAGTCACTGAAGGCAGGACTAAGAAGAGGCAGGCACCGCGGGCTCTCATGAGTCTGGCTGTGACCCACTAAATTGATTTGATGACCCACTCGTAGGTCATGACCCACAGTTTAAAAACCACTGCTCTAGAGTCTAGACAATCAAATTCCTTAGCAGTTCACAGGAAGCTGAGAGAGGCCGGCAAATACTGTTCCCAGGAGGTACTGAATGAGAGCACAGGCGCTGGGACGACAAGCTGCCTGGGCACCAGAGGGGAACAACCTCCCACCCCGGGCATCTCTGAACCAGCCTTCAGCTTCCCAAAGACTGATCACATGGAGAAAGTAAGTGGTACCAGCAGTAACCTTAGGAAAATCACCATCTCTCTGAGTTTCCTTTTCTTTATTGTTATATAGAAATTGTGTACTTCAGTGGATTGTTGTAGGATAATTCACATGAAGACATTCTGAAAATTGTAAAGGGATCTACAGGACAGTATTCATATGAAAATGACCACATTTAACAAAACCTTATTCACAGGGAATTAAATATCACTGGTCTTAGCATCTGAGTTCATTGATCATTCCCACCTTCTTGACCTCTCCTACGTGGTTCTCTGAGATTATGAAATATCCAGGTGCCTCCTCTCGAGGCTGGTTCCTTGGACTCCTCCACTGGCTCCTTTTCTCCTTTGCACTTTGTTGCTCCTTTCCCTCAGGAGCATTTGTCCACTGGCAGGTAGCTCCAAGGACCACTGCTAAACTCTACATCCAGTTTTGACTTCTCCCTGGCTTTTGAGAAGGCTTTTCTGAATTTAATGTTCAGCCATCATCTGAATTTGACTTCTAAAATACTATCCAGGAAGTACAGACTCTCCCAAACAGAATCAATCCAAAGAAGGTCACATCAAGACACACTGTAATTAAAATGGCAAAAATTAAAGATAGGGAATATTAAAAGCAGCGAGGGAAAGGCAACAAGTAACATACAGAGGAACTGACTTTTCAGCAGAAACTTTCAAGTGATGAAAGGGAAAAACCTACAACCAAGAGTACCTGGCGAGACTTTCGTTTAGATATGATGGAGAGATCAAAAGTTTTAGAGATAAGCACCGCCAAAGAGTTTAGTACCACCAAACCAGCTTCACAAGAAATATTGAAGGGACTTCTCTAGTGAAAAAGAAAAGGCTACAACTAGGAAAGCGAAAATTATGAAAGGAAAAATTTCATTGGTAAAGGCAAATAAACAGGAAAGGTAGTAAATCAGCTGCGTATAAAGCTAGTGTTGTGTTTGCTTAGTCGCTCAGTCGTGTCCACCTCTTTGCGACCCCAGGGACTGTAGCCCACCAGGCTCCTCTGTCTGTGGGGATTCTCTAGGCAAGAATACTGGAATGGGTTGCCATGCCCTCCTCCAGGGGATCTTCCCAACCCAGGGATCGAACCCAGGTCTCCCACATTACAGGCGGATTGTTTACTATCTGAGCCACCAGGGAAGCCCATAAAGCTAGTAGGAAGGTTAAAAGACAAAAGCAGTAAAATCATCTGTAGCCACAATAAGTTGTTAAGGGATACATAAAGCAAAAAGATGGATGATGTGATGTGTTGTTCAGTTGCTAAGCCGTCATGTCCAACTATTGCGAACCCGTGGACTGCAGCACGCCAAGCTCCCCTGTCCTTCACTATCTCCTGGAGTTTGCTCATATTCATGTCTATTGAGTCATGCATGATGCTAATCATCTCATCCTCTGCCGCCCCCTTCTCCTTTTGCTGCCTTCAATCTTTCCCAGCATAAAACGGGTAAATGTGAGGGTGGGGGAGTCGAAACATGTACTGTGTGGGGAATAAAGCAAATAACTATGTAATATCTTCATACGGTGACATAACTAGACTTCTCATGGTGATCATTTTGAAATGTAAAGAAATACCAAAATCACTATTTTGTGTAACAGGAACTAACACAGTGTTGTAGGTCAGATATACTTCAAAAACAAACACACACATAGAAAAAGAGATCAGATTTGTGGTTATCAAACGCAGGGGGTGGAGGGAAGGGGAATTAGATGAGGGTGGTCAAAAGGTACAAACTTCCAGTTATAAGATAAGAACTAGGGATGTAACACACAACATGATAAAAACAATTAACACTGCTGGATGTTGCACATAAAAGTTGTTGAGAGAGTAAATCCTAGGAGTTCTCATCACAAGAAAAAACTTTTTCTCTATTTCTTTAATTTCATTTCTATATGAGGTGATAAATATTCCCTAAACTTATTACAATAATCATTTCATGATGTGTGTAAGTAAAATCATTGTCAGTTCAGTTCAGTCGCTCAGTTGTGTCTGACTCTTTGAGACCCCATAGACTGCAGCACGCCAGGCTTCCTTGTCCACCACCAACTCCCAGAGCTTGCTCAAATTCATGTCCATTGAGTCGGTGATGCCATCCCATCATCTTATCCTCTGTTGTCCCCTTCTCTTCCTGCCTTCAATCTTTCCCAGCATCAGGGTCTTTTCCAATAAGGCAGTTCTTTGCATCAGGTGGTGAAAGTATTGGAGTTTCATAAAATCATTATGCCATATACCTTAAACTTGTCCAGTGTTGTATGTTAACTATATCTCAACAAAGCTGTTAGAAAAACTCTAAATATGAAATTCATAAAAATAAAATATGAATAGTATTATCTGTCCCACTCATCCACAATGCTGGGTGCTCTCCTTCTTTCAATGGCATTTATATTATCTCAGTTATCAAGGTTCAATTTAAAACGGCTTACGCCGGGCTTCCCCGATATCTCAGTTGGTAAAGAATCTGCCTGCAATGCAGGAGACCCCAGTTCAATTCCTGGGTCAGAAAGATTCCATGGAGAAGGGATAGGCTACCCACTCCAGTATTCTTGGGCTTCCCTTGTAACTCAGCTGGTAAAGAATCCACCTGTAATGCGGGAGACTTGGGTTCAATCCCTGGGTTGGGAAGATCCCCTGAAGAAGGGAAAGGCTACCCACTCCAATATTCTGGCCTGGAGACTGTATAGTCCATGGGGTCGCAAAGAGTTGGACATGACTGAGTTTGAAGGCTTTTATATAACAACTTAAATTTCATTTCTTCAAGGTCTTTTTTTCCCCCTTTGGGGGCACATCATGTGGCCTGTGGGATCTTACTTCCCTGACCAGGGATTGAACCTGAGCCCATGGCAGTGAAAGCATACAGTTCTAACCACTGAACCACCAGAGAATTCCCCAAGGTCTTTCTCTTTAAAACACTGCTTTTATTTGTGCTTTTAAAAAGCAATCTGTGCACAGGTTTAAAAAAAAAAAAAAACAGTACAAAAGGGTATAGAGTTAAAAGTGTCTCTTTACCCTAGACTCTGTTATTGCTATATATGTCTATACCCTTCTCTGAATAGTCTATGCCCATGCAAACAAATGAGGAGCTTCCCTGGTGGCTCAAATGGTAAAGAATCCGCCTGCAATGCGGGACACCTGGGTTCAATCCCTGGGTTGGGAAGATCCCCTGGAGAAGGGAACAGTTACCCACTCCAGTATTCTGGCCTGGAGAAGTCCATGGAGAGAGGAGCCTGGCAAGCTACAGTCCATGGGGTCGCAAAGAGTTGGACATGACTAAGCGACTTTCACTTTTATGATAAACATATATTCCTTCTCCCCTTTTTACACAAATGGGAGCATAATCTACAGTAGGATTAAAAAAAGTTTTTCACTTAACAATACAGTTCTGAAATTGTTCCATAGCATCAAAAACATCTACTTTAGGAGAACTCTTTAGGTAACCGATAGAAATATTTTTCAAATTCCAAGATGCCATTTCAGCATGGGTCATCTTGTGAGATCTTTCCACTGTCTCACCCTCTGGTTCCACAGCTTTTTGAAGGAAAACTGAAATGGACCCTAGAACCAGTCTGTCATCTTGTTATCGTGCAACCAAGAGATAACAGGAAACAGCCTCTTCCTCTCTTAAAACAAAGGGCCACCCACAGGGGAGTTCCAGCAAAGTAGGAGCCAAATTATCGGAGCTTAATATTTGGAGATGTTACTACAAATGATAGCTCTTAGAGTCCTCTGGAAGGTAAAGGGAGAGTTTAGCCTCACATTAGCATCATTTGAGAGACCAAAAAGAGGGCTGCAGGTGAAGAGAGGTTTGATCTTGGGTGGGAATAATGACAGCTTTGCCACCTAGATGCTGATGGTTAGACAAACATGAGACAATCAAGCTGACAATGCTACTAATTTTAGAGGCTAAAGCTACTGGAAACTCAATGTGCTTTCTGAGGAATCAGATGTCAACTCACTATCACCACAAAGCAGATGTCCCTTGCATCCTTTGAACTAAAGCTTGAGTTTTAACTATCATCCTTCCTTCTCTTGTAAAGATCTTCCTATTAGTTCTCGAAAGGCTCCTGAATATGTCTGTTACTTTATGTTTATCTTCTAAACTAATCCATACCTCCCACTAATCATTTTTATTACTTTTCACTGAATTTTCTAAACTGTATCCTCTCTCTGGGTTTTATGGTTCACTGCATGCCCATTTCTAAGCTACTATCTTGTATCCCTCTTTTTGTCTATTAACAATAAAAGAGTGATTACAGCAGTTTCTCAACCTTTTATAACCTATGCTCTGCCAGCCAAGAAGATTTTACTTTCTGCAGTTTGTTTTACGAAAGCCATAAATTTCCTATCACTCTCCATACATAAAATTATAGTTTGACATGCTTTTTTAAACTTATGGTCGCTACCCTCCTCTTTCCCCATGGTTATGCACTGCTGGTTGAGAATCACTGTATTAGACTTAGACTTAAGGCTCCACTGTATTATTTCTCTTCAATCAAGTTCATAAAGTACTCTTTTTCACTCCCAGAAAAACTTGTCCTAAATGTCAAAAATTTTTATCTGCCAGATCAGAACAATCTTAGCTTCACAGAATGGTAGGATGGCCTAAAGACTGCATCAGTAAGGGAGTGTTCATGTATTTGATGAAGTTGAATCCACCATGTAAAAACCGCCAATTTGTCCATCTCCTGATTTTTTATTTTTCCTTTACTAAAGACAAAACAAAACTGGTGTGGTAGGCAGCCTTTACAGTGGCCTCCTGTGATGCCTGCCTGCTGGTACTCTTGCCCTTATGTAATTTCCTTTCCGGAGTACAGACTAGACCTCCTGACTCATTTCGTACAAACAGAATACAGCAAAAGTTGTGGGATATCACTTCCAAGGTTAAGTTATAAAAAGACAGTGGCTTCTGCCTTGGGAGCTTTCTTATTCTTTCCCATATTGCTTGGTCAGGGGAGGCCAGTTGCCATGTATTAGTCTGCCCAGGCTGCAATAACCACAGAATGGTTGGCTTAAATAATAGAAATTTATTTTCTCACAGCTCAGGAGGCTGGAAGTTTAAGATTAAAGTGTGGTCTGGTTCTTTCTAAGGCCTTTCCCCTAGACTTGCACATAGCCATCTTCTTCCTGGGTCCTCAGAGGGTCTTTCCTCTGTGTGCATCCCTGATGATTCTCTGCGTGTCCAAATTCCCTCTTCTTATAAAGACACCAGTCGGATTGGATTAGGGCCCATCCCAAGAGTCTCCTTTTAACTTAACCACCCCTGTGGAGGCCCTATCTCCAAATATAGTCACATTCTGAGGTACTGGGGGGTTAATGTTTCACATACAAACCTGTAATGGGGTCACATTTCAGTTCATGCAGAGGTCCTTTGGAGAGGACTGAATGGAAACAGGTTTGCCCATTACCACGTGAGCATGCCTGGAAGCAGATCCCCCAGCTAAGCCTTCAGATGAGATCACAGCTCCCACCTGACAAGCAACCTCATGAGAGACCTTAGGCCAGAGGTTCCCTGCTAAGCTAGAAAGCCTGACTCATAGAAACTGAGGTAATAAATGCCTGTTCTTTTAAGCCATGATTCTGGGGTAAAATTTGTTATACGGCAATAGATAAAAATAACAATAACCTCATGCACCAACAAAGAAAAACCAGTCTTAGCTGGGTTGCTTGGGCAAAAAATATTTATGCTACTTGAACTTCTTTGTTAAATGGGGTTAAGGCCCAATTTTTCTTTGCTTCAAACCTTGCTGCAAATGAATCAGTGTACTTTTCTGCCCCAGTCTCTGATGACTAAAGACTGAAACTGTTCTATGTGTTGCTTGATTAAAAAACAAAAAAATAATATTTTGACAAGCAATATCTCAGCTAGTTTTCACAGTGAGCCCATGAAGAAGATGCAGCAGCTGTTTTAATTCAGGTGCCAGGCAAAGCACCTGATACATAGTAGGCATTCAAAACTACTTCTAAATGAATGTATTTCCATTTTACAGATGATGAAACTGAGCTTGTAGGAGTTAACTAATTTGTTCAAGATTGCACAGTTACTAAGTGGTAAGTATGGTAATAGAATCCAAGTCTAGGATTTCCTACAGTACCATGTCACCTGACATATTTACTATCTGCATCTTTCTTCCTTGAAGTTATGGGTAAAAATATTAAAAAAAAAATAAGAATTTCAGTTAACTAACACTTTATTTTACATTTTCCCTTTCTTGGAGCTGTGTAGATATAAGCAAATAGCTACATTCTGAAAATGATCAATTCATAAGGTATGGGCACATACTCCCCTGTAGTTTGCTACTGAGTCAATCCTAAATTTAAATCTCCTTATCTTTTTAAAATTAATTTATTTTTAATCGAAGGATAATTGCTTTACAGAGTTTTGTTGCTTTCTGTCAAATTTCAATATGAATCAGCCATAGGTATACATATATCCTCTCCCTCTTGAACCTCCCTCCCCTCTACCTCCCCATCCCACTCCTCTAGGTTGATACAGAGCTCATGTTTGAGTTCCCTGAGACATACAGCAAATTCCTATTGGCTATCTATTTTACATATGGTAATTAAATCTCATCTTTTTAGAGTTAACAAGTAGTGGATTTAACATCTTAAACCTATTAAAGACAGGTACTCTACTATCTGTCTGTTCTATTCCCCACATGGTTTTCTGGGTGAAGGAAAGAACATAGCCCTTGAACACCAGGAAAAAGGTGATTGAAGCTGATGAATTTTCATGAAGTCTTTTCTCTTCCTCTCCAAGAAGTCCAAGGGACAGAAAGAAGGATAGAAATAGTTATTAAAATATTCCAAATTTACAAAATGTGAACATTGTATAGTTGATCTAACATTGTCCAGAGACTTATTTGGTGAATGTTACATTTTCTAATAGTAACAGAAACTGACCATTTATCCCAAATTCACTTACTGAATACCTACTAAGTGCCCAGCACTATGAAAAGTATTGGTGATAAAGAGGTGGATGATATAATTTCTAATTCTCAGGTTTATGATAGTGATAGAAGTCAATGAGTAAAATAAAATAACATATTTTAGAAAATTCCATTACAGAGGACGGCAAAGGGTATTACAGGAGTGGATGGTAAGAGGAGGAAGTGGGTACTGTGGTCAGTGAAGGACACTGGAAGAGATGACAAGATCTGGGAGTGGAAGCATGGCTGCAGTTAGCCAAGGTGAGATTGGCTTTCTGCCAAGAGGAAACATTTTGTGCAATGGCATGGAAATGTGCAGCAAAATAGTTTAGAATGACTGGAATTTAAAGGTATGTGTTGGGAGAGTAGTGGAAAACATGTATAGAGAAGAGAGTAGACCACGAAGGGCTTTGGTTACCCACTGGATTTTGCACTTGTAGGAAAGCTTTTAAAAAACTTTTAGTGGGGAAGTATCATAATTATAATTGTTTTTAAAAGACCACTAAGAACAGTGTGGAGGGTAAAAGCAGAATGAGGTTGAGGGCAAAGAGACCTGTGTGGAAAATACTACAGTAATTCAAACAAAAAGTGATACATTAAGTCTGAGAAAATGAATGAGATTAGACATAAGCTCTGAGAGGTATTTAAAGGGAAAAGTATAATAATTGATAACCAGTGGGATGTGTGGGTTGATGGGAGTAGCTGGAATGATTCTTAGGTTTCTGGCTTCACTTTAATGAAGGTAAATAGGGAGGGACCATAAGGGGAGTGTGGCCAAGATGATGATGAGCACAGTTTTTGATGTTGTGGGTCTGCGATGACTGTGAGACATTCAGGAGAGACATGTAGAGGTGTCTGGGATATAGACATCCAGAGAGAAGTTTGGGCTGGAGAAGGGCTGCTACATACATGCTTTATGTATACGGTATTTCCAGAATTATGCACCGTGCAACCCATCTGTGAAGCCATACCTGAAGGCCCTGGCTGGAGGTACACGTTTGGAACTGTCAAATGGAGGTCAGCCAAAATTACGGGAAAGAACTAAGGCCCACATCCAGGTGGAGGATGGTAAGCTCAGGCTGAGCACAAGATTCCTGGAGCACCACCCTCTTACCTCACCACCAACCAATCAGAAGAAAGTCATACAACCTGCAGCTCCCAAATTTTGCCAATAAAAGTTTTCCTCCAAAACCATAGGTGTTTTGAGCATAAGCCACCCATTCTCCTTGCTTGGCCCTGTATGAAACCTCCCTCAAAGGCAGGATTCTAAAGAATGAAAATCCACAAGTAAGCAAAGGATGAAGAGCTTTATAAAAGTGATTAAGAAGTTTTCAGAGAGATGAGAAAGAGGAAAGCTAACCTTATCTAAAACTCAATATTATTAAAGATGAACATTTTAAAGATGTGGATATTTCTTCAAACTGAGTGATTAAGTGATTAAGTGATTCTTACGCATTCCTTACAAGGTTTATTATTAGCTGTTTTTTTTTTTTTTTAAACGATGTTAGTATTGTCTGGTTATAGTTGATCTTAGTCAGAACTTAATTTCAGTCCTAGGTGAGTAATTTTATATCAGGTGAAGTCACTACTTTCTTAAGTTACTAAAACTACTGCTTTGCTTGATCCTATTTTCACATTTCTCCTTCATATGTCTTCCATTTGACCCCTGATCCAGTTATTCCTTGAATTTTGGGTTTCATGTTTTACTTACATTAATACACCTCAATACACCTAACCTACTGAACATCATAGCTTGGCCCGGCCTACCTTAAATATGCTCAGAACATTTACATTAGCCTGCAATTGGGCAAAGTCAGTGAAAACAAAGCCTGTTTTGGAATGAAGTATTGAATATCTTGGGGCTTCCCTGGTGGCTTAGTGGTAAAGAATCCACCTGCCAATGTAGGAGATGCGAGTTCGATCTCTGGGTCAGGAAGATCCCCTGGAGAAGGAAATGGCAACCCACTCCAGTATTCTTGAGAGGTAAATCC
This sequence comes from Okapia johnstoni, assembly GCA_024291935.2. Classification (NCBI taxonomy): domain Eukaryota; kingdom Metazoa; phylum Chordata; class Mammalia; order Artiodactyla; family Giraffidae; genus Okapia; species Okapia johnstoni. The sequence continues at coordinate 14,449,594 of CM044307.1, forward strand.
CATCGACAGAGGAGCCTGGTGGGCTACAGTCCATGAGGTCACAAAAGAGATGGACACGACTTAGCAACTAACAACAACTGAATATCTCATGTAATTTGTTGACTAACTGTACTGAACGTACAGTACAACAGACTGTTTGTCTAGGTACAGAATGGTTGGAAGTGTACCAGTTGTCAATGCTCATGATCACCTGACTGACTGGGAGCTGTGTTCACTGCCGAGCCTCATGAGAGAGGATAATATCTAGCCCAGGAAAATACCAAAATTCAAAATTTAAAGTATGGTTTCTACCAAATGTGTATTGCTTTCAGACCATCGTAAAAGGAAAAAACTGTAAGTTCAATCATCTAAAGTTGGGGACCATCTGTGTATATTAACATTTGTCAAAATATGAATTTGCATTTTCCTTTAACTCTGAAGTTGTTTTTCCTTGTGCATATATTTATTCTCTGAATTAAGCTTGAGAATCTTGTGTTTCACTTAGTTTGTTATTTCTTACGTGCACTTACTAGTGTGTGGAACATAATTATTCATAGAGAGTCCCCACCACACACTTGAAGGCCACATTAGAATGCTAAACACCTCAAAGGTAGAAAGAGGAAACAGGAGTTCCAGAAAACGTTTTCAAAATTCTATTTACAATTGTGTGTTTCTTTGAGTAATTGCTTTGGCCCTTAAGTTCAGTTTTTAAAACTAGAGGTCACCTTGCCACATGTGAAACTGTTTTTTGTTTTCCCATGAATAAGATTTGAAAGCTGAAAAGTTATTTTATTGAGGTTGGTAAGCATCACATGTAACAGATTATAGACTTAAAGCATTTTGGAGTTGAACTTCGTTTCTCAGTGTCAAGATATTAATCAGCATCATAGGAAAAACAACTTCAGGTCAGATAAATTTGAGAAACGCTGAGGGAAAAAAACCAAGTTTCTTTACTGAAAGATTCTTCACATCCTTTAAATAGACTAATATATATTATGCCTCTTTTAAGAAATGACATAGAATAAATGGCATTTCTCAAATTTGTTTGACCGTGACAACCTGCCTTTTGCAGAGCACACGCTGGGAGACACTGCCCTAATTCCACAGATGGGGGCTTTGAGTCTGAAGAGGTTTGGTGACTTGTTCAAGATCACACAAATAGTAGCCAAGGTGAGATGACAGCCAGTTCCTTTGATTTTTAAATTGAGTCCTCTTCCTGTATGGTACCACACTGCTGGTGTGCTCCGCACTTTTTCTCCTAAACCCTTCCTGGAGAGCACAGCACAGAACTGATACGGCTGACCCACAGACATTCTGACTTCAGAATGTCCTCAGAGATGCCCTCCTGCTCTAGCAATGACAGGGTGATTTCTTGGGGAGCCTGTCAGCTGCTCTGTGGCCATGAAATAAACTCTAGGGGCAGGGAGGGTGCTCCGGGAGGGGGAGCTCCCTGGGATGCTTTAGGATGCTTAAAAGAAAAGTGGATTTATGCCGGGGATAATTCCTGGAACAGATGTGAAACCAAATACTTCATATCACAATCCTGCCCCCACCCTTTCTGAAAGGGAAATGAAATAGCAGGATTAACCTGCTCTTCATCAGATCATGCTTTGTTTCTTTCAAAAAAAATCCCGTGACCCGGGCAGATTCCATTTCCTGCTACTCCCCTTCCGACTGTAGTGAGGGGAGAACCCGCGAGGGGTGGAGAGGCTTTCCTTAGGCTCTGCAGGCACCAGGAGCATGAGGGTGGGGGTTAGAGAGGCACGCATGACAGCAGTGGCTGGGTAAGGCCCAGCACCAGCTCTTACCCCCCCAAAAGCCTGCTGGATTTCTCCTTCCATAAGCCATCAGGAAGCATTCTTTTGCAAATGTAATAAACATCTTACGGTGCTGATAAACTCACCAGTTTGAGAAGAGGGAGAAATTAGAATTAGTTTAGTTCTAGGGCTTTGTGAAAAAAGGACATATAGACTGAAAAGTGACTCATTTTCCCCCCCTTTTGGTCGTAAAGACTCAGTTCAGTGCAGTGCAGTGCAGTTCAGTTGCTCAGTCGTGTCTGACTCTTTGCAACCCCATGGACTGCAGCACACCAGGCCTCCCTGTCCATCACCAACTCCTGGACTCAAGGTTTGTGAAAGAGATAGACAAACTTTAAAATAAACTATAATGTCTTGACTAGGGAATGACACAGCAAAGCAGGAATAAAGCATATAACACACACACACGTACACATATGTGTATAATCATCACAAAGCCAGTTGTTCCATGCTTAAAGTGATTTGGAACTCAAGTATCATAAACTCTTCTGTAAGAACCAAGAGACTGGAGGCGTCTCACTGTTTGCACTTTGCATTGATATGCTGCTCCCTCTCGTGACCCCGGCACTGAGGCCAGGACCGCAGGGGAGTCAGCGGCAGCTACCTTCTTTCAGACCAGGCTTGACTGCAAATGGTATCTGCCCACAGAAGATCTTTGGTGCCCTGTGGTAATGAACATCAAGAGCATCCCCGCAAGCCAGGGTGGTGGGTCACTTGAGGTGTCTCTAAGAATCACCTTTCAAAGCCAAAACCACTTGCTCAATCGTATCACAAGTGGGCAACAGGACAGTGTGAAGGGAGGGGTGCCTGTGGGAGGCAGAATTAAAGGGATTAACAATGGGGGAGAAGCAATTGGTGGCACGGCTAGCCCCATTCTCAGCTGCTCTGTGTTGGATTTGGAGCATGAGGTGAAGCTTAAGGCTCTGAAACTATAATCAGGGTCCTCCTTGCTCCGTGCTGACTAAGGCAACAGAAATACCCGACACCTTTCCAAACGGGGAAAAAGCAAGTGAGGCCAGGCCCAGAGACAGCTGTTGTCCCCCAGGCATACCACCTTCCTTGGAAGCCTGAAAAAGAGGAGAAAAACCTAAGCCCAGGCATCTTTCTACCTAAGACCTGACAGTGCACCTAGCACAAGGAAGGCAGTCAATTAAATTGCTGAATTAATGAACATGAATAAATATTTTGTGTATAAGGTTTTATTAAAGAATTTTGTTAAATTCTTTATTAAGAAGTCAATACAGTTTGACTGCTTACGCTGAAGGCTTTTTGTTCTGTTTTTTACTTTTTAGGTATCAACTACTAACTTTTTAAAGGTCTGAGATCTATTTCACACACTAATAAAATTCACCCATTTAAAGTGTATCTCAGGGTATAGTGTACCCATCATCCCACCTACTTTTAGAACATTTTTATTACTTAAAAAAAAAACACCCCCCAAAACAAAACCCTATGACTATTGGCAGTCACTGCTCAGTCCCCCTTCCCTACTCTAGTCCAGGGATGTACTGATCTACTTTCTGTCTCTACAGACTTGTTCTAGACATTGCACATACACAGAATCTACAATATGTAGTCCTTTACTTAGCATTACATTTTCAAGGTTCATCCATGTGGTAAGCGTGTACTAGTACTTCATTCTTTTTTATGGCTGAATAATATTCCATAGTACATACATATCACATTGTTTATTCATTCATTATCTGATAGACATTTAGGTTGTTTCTACGTGTTGGTTACTGAGTAATGCTGCTAGGAACACTCATATACAGATTTTATATAAACATATGTTTTCATTTCTCCTGGATATATATTAATACTTAGGAGGGGAACTGCTGGGTCACATGGTAATGCTATGCTTAACTGTTTGAGAAATCAACAAACTCTTCCCAAAGCAGTTGTGTTTTATATTCCCACCAGCAAGACTCTAGGGTTCTAATTTCTCCGTATCCTCACCAACACTTATTACCTGACTTTTTATTGGGTGTGAAGTGGTCTCTTTTTGTAGTTTTGACTTGCATTTCTCTAATGACTAACCATGCATCTTTTCATGTGCTTATTGGCCATTTGTAAAAATTCAAATTCATTGTTCATTTTAAAAATTGGGTTATCTGTCTTTTTATTGTTGAGCTCTAAGAGATCCATATATAATCTGAATAGAGTTTACTTGCCGGATATATGATTTACTAATGCTTTCTTCCATTCTGTGGGCTGTTTTCACTTTCTTTATGGTGCCTTTCAAAGCATATACATTTTTTCACCTTCATTCAATTCTTTTTTTTCAAATTGAAGTATAGTTGATTTATGATGTTACGTTAGTTTCAAGTATACAGCACAGCGACTCATTATTTCCATTGATTATACTCTATTAAACAAAATAATAGCTCTAATTGCCTGTGTTGAAAAATATATTCTTGTTGCTTACCTAGTTTATACATACTAGTTTGTATCTCTTAATCCCAAACCACTATCTTGCCCCTCCCCCTTCTGTCTCTCCACTGGAACCACCAGTGTGTTTTCTGTATCTGTGATTCTGTTTAGGTTTGCTGTATACCTTTGTTTAGTCTTAGATTCCACATATAAGTGATATCATATGGTATTTATCTTTTTCTGTCTGACTTATTCCACTCAGCATAATATTCTCTGGGTCCATCCACATTGCTGCAAATGACAGAATTTTGTAATTTTTATGACTGAGTAATATTATACATATATACTATGACTTTATGATTATGAGTCACAAGTCATATGATTTATGAGATAAATCTCATATGATTATGAGATTATATTCTTATAATCATAATCTCATATGACTATGAGAATATAAATTATGAGTATATTTATATACATATTATGACATATATATTTATGACTAATACACACACACACACACACACACACACACACACACACACACTCTACAGCTTCTTTATCCACTCATCTGTTGATGAAAAATTGGGTTGTTTCCATATCTTGGCTACTTTAAGTAGTGCTGCTATGAACAGTGGGCTGCTTGTATCTTTTCAAATTAGTGTTTTCAGTTTTTATGGATATATACCCAGGAGTGGAATTGCTGGGTCATATGATATTTCTATTTTTAGATTTTGAGGCATCTCCATACTGCTTTCCATAGTGGCTACAGCAAATTATATTCCCACCAACAAGTATATGAGGGGGTTCCCTTTTCTCCTCATCCTCGCCAACATTTATTATTAGTGTTCTCTTTGATGACACCCATTTTGACAGGTGTGATGTGATATCTCTTTGTTATTTTGACTTGTATTTCTTTATAATCAGCAATGTTTAGATCTTTATATGTGCCTGTGGACCATCTGTATGTCTTTGGAAAAGTGTTTATTCAAATCTTCTGCCCATTTTTCTTTTAATTGGGCTATTTGTCTTTTTGTTGTTGAGTTGTATGAATTGCTTATATGTTTTGGACATTAACCCCTTGTTGGTCATAACATTTGCAAGTATCTTCTCCTATTCAGTAGGTTGTCTTTTCATTCTGTCAATGGTTCCCTTTGCTATGCAAAAGCTTTTAAGTTTAATTAGGTTCCATTTGTTTATTTGTGCATTTCTTTCTTTATCCTTAGGGGACAGATCCAAAAAATACTACATGATTTATGTCAAACAGTATTCTGCCTATGTATTCTTCTAGGAGTCCTATGGTTTCCAGTCTTACATTTAGGTCTTTAATTTTGAGTTGACTTTTGAATAGAGAGTGAGGAAATATCCTAATCTCACTGTTTTACATGTACTTGTCCAGTTTTCCCAGAACGTACTGAATAGATAGTCTTTTCTCCATTGTATATTCTTGTCTCCTTGGTTGTAGATTAATGACCATAGGCGCATGGGTTTATTTTTGGGCTCTCTATTCTGTACGGAGAAGGCAATGGAACCCTACTCTAGTACTCTTGCCTGGAAAATCCCATGGATGGAGGAGCCTGGTGGGCTTCCGTCTGTGGGGTCGCACAGAGTCAGCCACGACTGAAGTGACTTAGCAGCATTCTGTTCCATCGATCTGTTTCTGTGCCAGTACCATGCTGTTTTGATTACTGTGGCTTTGTAAGTATAGTCTGAAGTCTGGAAGTACAATACCTCCAACTTTGTTCTTCTCTCTCAAGATTGCTTCAGCAATTCAGGGTCTTCTATGGCTCCATATAAATTTTAGGGATTATTTAGTTTATTAGTTCTTTGAAAAACTGTCATGGGTAATTTGCTAGGGATTTCATTAAATCTGTAGATTTCTGTGAGTAGTACGGCATTTTAACAATATTAATTCTTCCAACCCAAGAGCAATGGATATCTTTCCATCTCTTTGTATCACCTTCAGTTTCCTTCATCAACATTTTATAGTGTTAAGAGTAGGTCTTTCACTTCCTTGGTTAAGTTCATTTCTATTCTTTTTGATGCAATTTTAAACGGGATTTTTTAAAAACTTTTCTCCTTTTGATAGTTATTAGTATATTAGAAAAAAACCAGAGTTATGTATATTATCTTGTATCCTGCAATTTTTCCTGAATTCACATATTAGTTCTAATAGTTTTTTGGGTGGAGACTTTAGGGTTTATATATAAAAGCATGTCATCTGCAAATAGTGACAGTTTTACTCCTCTGCAAACAGTGACAGTTTTGCTCCTTCCCTGTCAAATTTGGATGACTTTTATTTCTTTTTCTTGTCTGACTGCTGCAGCTAGGATTTCCAATACTATGATAAATAGAAGTGACAAGAATTGTATCACACTGATTGATTCGCAAGTGTTGAACCATCCTTGTGTGCCTGAAATAAATCTAGCTTGATCATGTTGTATGATCATTTTTATGGATTTGATTTGTTAATATTTTGTTGAGATTTTTGCATCTATATTCATCAAAGATATTGACCTGTAATTTTTTCTTTTTTTAAATGTCTTTGTCTGGTTTTGGTATCAAGGTAATGTGGCTTAGTAGAATGAATTTGGGAATGTTCTGTCCTCTTCAATTTTTCGGAATCGTTAAAGAGGAATAGGTATTAGCTCTTCTTTATGTGTTTGGTAGAATTTTCCTGTGAAGTCATCCAGTTCTGGACTTTTATTTGCCAGTTGTTGTGTTTTTTTTTTCAATTACAAATTCAATACCACTACTAGTAACTGTTCAAATTGTCCATTTCTTCTAGATGATTCAGTCTTGACATGTTCTTTGTTTCTAGAAACTTGTCATTTCTTCTAGGTTGTCCAATTGTTGTCACGTAACTGTTCATGGTATTCTCTTACGATTTTTTGTATCTCTGTGGTATCAGTTACTTCTCCTCTTTCATTTCTTATTTTATTTGGATCCTCTTTCCTTCCTGGTGAACCTGGCAAATGGAGTATCAGTTTCATTTATCTTTTTAAAAAGTCAGTTCATGATTTCATTGTTCTTTTCCATTGCATCTATTTTTTTTTTTTTTTGGTCTCTATTTTAGTTATTTCCTTTCTGATCTTTGTTATTTCCTTTCTTCTGCTGACTTTGGGACTTGTTTGTTCTTCTTTTCCTAATTCCTTTAGGTGGTGGGCTAGATTGTTTGAGATTTTTCTTGTTTCTTGAGGAAGGTCTGTACCACTATAAACTTCCCTCTTGGAACTGCTTTTGCTGTATCCATAGATTATGGAGTGTTGTGTTTCCAGTTTCATTTGTCTTGAGGTAAATTCTGATTTCTTCTTTGATTTCCTCATTGACCCATTGGTTTTTTAGTAGCATGTGGTTTAGTCTCCATGTTTGTTCTTTTCCCATTTTTCTTTCTGCAATTGATTTCTTGTTTCATAACACTGTGGTCAGAAAAAAATGCTTGATATAATTTCTGTGTTCTTAAATTTGCTGAGACTTGTTTTGTGGCCCAGCATGTGACCTATCCTGGAGAACGTTCCATGTGCACTTGAAAAGAATGTGTATTCTGCTGTTTTTGATATAATGTCCTGTAGATATTTATTAAGTCCAATTGGTCTGTTGTGTAATTTAAGACCACTATTATCTTACTGATTTTCAGTCTGGATGATCTGTTCATCAATAAAAGTGGGGTATTAAAGTCCCCTAATATTGCACTATTGTCAATTTCTCTCTTTATGTCTGTTAAGTATCTGCTTTACATATTGAAATGCTCCTGTACTGGGTGCATATACATTAATGAATATAATGTCCTCCTGAAACATATAAACTTTTCTTTAAGTGAGACAGGGGTCATTAATAAACTCTCAGTTTTTAAAGCAGCTGTACTGTGATTACAGTGGTTAAGAGCAAGGGCTTATAAGTCAAATCTAGGTTCAAAGCCTAGATTTGTCATCTGTCAGTTATGTGAACTTGGGCTGTTTCCTAGTGTCTACACCTTAATTTTCTCTGTTAAGTGAAGAAGAAATTGCTAACCCACTCATAAACACCATGGCAAGCTTTCTCTACAGTTTCTCTGCTCAACCCTGGGCATGAAAGGGTGAATACTACAGACAGTGCTTGTCCCCAAGGAACTCAGAGTCTAGCGAGAAAGACAAACACTAAGAGGAAGTCACAAAGGAACTGTAGCAAATGCTACAAAGGAGAAGCTATACAGTTGCTGTAAAAGGGCAACATGCCCTAATCAGAGAGACCAGAGAAAAGAAATTCACCTGAGGGTAAGGGAAGAACATTACAGGTGGAACAGCATCCTCAAAGGCTCTGTGGACTGAGGAAGTGTGGGGAGTTCAGAGAAGACCAGAATGGTTAGTGTAGAGAAAGCATGTGGGAAAGGTGGTGTAGGGAAGAATGGAAGGTAGGCACGTCATGTAAGACTTTTTATCCTGTTTTGTTTTCATCCTAAGAACAGTGGTAAGCTTTTTTTGAAGGGCTTCAGGTACTGTGTGTATGTGTATGTCAGAAACAGTTTGTATCTAGAAATGCTCACAATGATGTGAGAATGGAAAGGAGGAAGAAGAGAGATGGCAAGGCCTGATGGACTAAGAAAGCAGTACAGTAGATCCAGGTGAGAATGTTTGGTGACTTGACTTTGAATCCTTGCAAGTAAGGAAATATAACCCATGTTTCAAGCTAGGAAGTCAAGTCGATGATTATGAGTATTGGCGTTATTCTGAGAATACTATCCAAAAGACACAAATGCAGCACACCTGATATTCTGTATACAATTTCAGGGGATTCATAGATCAACTGAAGCTATAACCATAGCTTGTACTTAGGTCATTCTCCCCAAATTAGACAAGAAAGCTTTGTAAACCCTTTGAATGTATCATGACCCCTTTGTTTTACTACTACTTCTTTCCTGAAGGACATGCTCTGTTTGTCAGACCTCCTTTCCCTGTCCTCTCATCTCCCTACTCCTACATCAAATGTCCCAAGAGGATTACATGAAATGAGTCAGTTTTCCTAGTCCAAGGAATAGAAGATTCCTGATGACTCTTATTTTATTTTGTTACACAAGAAAATAGTCTGCTCCTTTCAACCACTAGATCCTTGGGTAAGTAATGGCCTTAGAACTACTTATACCTGGAAACTGTGATGCTGATGGTGTTCCTAGATTCAGGCCAGGCTTGAAGAGAATTATGGATTCCCCAAGAATAGCAAAAGACCTGATCTCTAGATTGAGGAATAAAACTCACTTAACCCATATATTGGCAATGTCAATTTAGAAGGACCTCAATGTGGCTCTGCCAAGCAGGAGATGCAGGTTCAACTCCTGGATCGGGAAGAGCCCCTGGAGAAGGAAATGGCAACCCACTCCAGCATTCTTGCTTGGAAAATCCCATGGACAGAGGAGCCTAATGGGCTCCTTTGCAGTCCACGGAACTGCAAAAAGTTGGATACAACTCAGTGGTTAAACAGCAGCAGCAGCAACAATGTTTTGTAAGAATCCTGTAACCCAGAATTATTTAGAGTGAAGTCCCAGATTGGTACCAGTTTTGAGAACTCTTTGTTACTAGGCTACAATGAGACAAGTTTAGAAATTGAAACAGGGCAGTTAAAACCTTTATAGCAAATTGTCACAGCAATTTTATGTCTGATGAATCTGTTGATAATAAATTTGAGCTTATCTGTTATATGTTTTCTTATTTATCCAGTACATTTTTTTGTGTGTATGTATTTTATTAAAGTAACAGTCCATGTAGGACTTGAAAAGGAAAATAACTAGTTCTTAACCATCAAGGATTTGAAAAGAAATGGTATACTCAATGGAAAGTTCTCTAATTATTGCTTTAACAATGTGAATGATAACATGGGCATTTTACTCATGAATACTGCTAAGTCACTTCAGTCGTGCCCGACTCTCTGTGACCCCATAGACGGCAGCCCACCAGGCTTCCCCGTCCCTGGGATTCTCCAGGCAAGAACACTGGAGTGGGTTGCCATTTCCTTCTCCAATGCATGAAAGTGAAAAGTGAAAGTGAAGTCGCTCAGTCGTGTCCGACCCTTAGCGACCCCATGTACTGCAGCCTACCAAGCTCCTCCGTCCATGGGATTTTCCAGGCAAGAGCACTGGAGTGGAGTGCCATTGCCTTCTCCGACTCATGAATACAGAGGACTAGAAATGAGCTTGAATGGACTCGGAGGCACTAAAACCTGAGTTTTACTTCTAAATTTTTGCTACAGTAATGCATGTTCACTCCCCTCCTCTGCAGGAATGAAAGACATTCCCCACTTCCACTGCTACCCCTCAGCCCTTTCTAGGGACTGCCCCATTACTCAAGGTTATGTTCTCATCCCAGGCAGCCCATATCCAAGGACGGATCAGCAGATAGTACGTATGTAAACTGTGACCTAGCCCCCTCACCATGACTCACAAATCTGAAAGGTCATTTCAGTTCCATAGCATCCTTGGGGGCCAGTTGAGGACTCCTTTGTCACTGCATCACAGTGTACTTTCTCCCACTGTCCAGTCCTGCTTCCTTCCATTCCCTTTCCTTCTATAGGTGCTGATCCCAAGAGCACTCCTTAATAAACTTCCTGCACAGTAATGTACATCTTAGAGTTTGCTTTCTAAGGAATCTAACTTTTTTGATATTATGATGGTGAAGCTGAAACTCCAGTACTTTGGCCACCTGATGTGAAGAGCTGACTCATTTGAAAGGACCCTGATGCTGGAAAGGATTGAGGGCAGGAGGAGAAGGGGAGACCGAGGATAAGATGGTTGGATGGCATCCCCAACTCGGTAGACATGGGAGTTGGTGATGGACAGGGAGGCCTGGCGTGCTGCGGTTCATGGGGTCGCAAAGAGTCGGACACGACTGAGCGACTGAACTGAACTGAACAATAATATGACTTCTAGGATCATAATGAAGCCATGTGCCTTGAATGGTGACATCACAGTAAGAACTACCATTTATCAAGAGCCTATCATATACCAAACACTACTAGGTGCACTGCATACAGAATCTATAGTTTTCTTTAATGTGGAGTAAAATACTCATAAAATGAGATTGGATCAATAATCAAAAGCCTCTCAACAAACAAAAGTCCAGGACCAGGTAGCTTCACTGAGTCTATGAAACAAGAATACCAATCCTTCAAAATTCTTCCAAAAAACAGAAGACGAAGGAACACTTCCAAACTCATTTTACAAGGGTATACTTCAATACCAAAACCATGTAAGGATGCCACAGAAAACAAAAATCATAGGCCTGATGAACAGATAAAAAAACGCTTCTCAACAAAATATTAGCAAACAGAATCCAATAATATATAAAAACGATCATACACCATGACCAAGTGGAATTTACTGCAGGCATGCAAGGATGGTTTGACACTCACAGATCAGCGTCTATATCACACTTAAACATGAAGGATAAAAATGATATGACCATTGCAACTGATGCAGAAAAAGCATTTAGCAAAACTAGCATCCATCCAAGTTACAAACTCTCAATAAAGTGACTACAGAGGGAATATACCTCAATATAATAAAGGCTATAGCAGGAGACTTCAGTTCAATTCCTGGGTTGGGAAGATCTGCTGGAGAAGTGACAGGCTACCCACTCCAGTATTCTTGGGCTTCCCTATAGCTCAGGTGATAAAGAATCTTCCTGCAATGCAGGAAATCTGGGTTTGATCCCTGGGTCAGGAAGATCCTCTGGAGAAGGGAATGGCAACCTATTCCAGTATGCTTGCCAGAAGAATCTCCATGGACAGAGGAGCCTGGTGGGCTACAGTCCATGGGATCACAAAGAGTCAGACATGACTGAGCAAGTAACACTACTATGCCAAGCCCATGTCAACAGTGAAAAGCAAAAAAATAATGACAGCTTTTCCTCTAAAATCAGGAACAAGACAAGGATGTTCACTTTTATGTGATATAATACCATCCCTAGCCAGAGCAGTTAGACAAGAAAAAAATAAAAGCCATCCAAATCAAAAAGCAAGAATGAAACCATCATAGTTTGCAGATGACATATTGTATATAGAGAACCCCAAAGATTTCACCAAAAACTATTAGAACTAACAAATGAATTCCATAAAATTTAAGGATACAAGATCAATATACAAAAATCAGCTGGATTACTATACACTAACAGTGAACCAACAGATAGAGAAATTAAGAAAACAATCCAATTTACAACAGCATCAAAAAGAATAAACTACCTAGGAATAAACTTAACCAAGGAGATGAAAGACCTGTACAATGAAAACTATAACATGTTGATGAAAGAAACTGAAGAAGACACAAATGAATGGAGAGACATTCTGTGCATGGATTGGAAGAATTAATACTGTTAAAATGCTCATATTACCCAAAGCAATCTACAGAATCATCACAATCTATATGATAATTTGAATGCCATTTTTTCCACAGAAATAAAACAAACAATCCTAAAATCTGTATGGAGCCACAGAAGACTGTGAATAGCTAAAACAATCTTGAAAAAGAGCAAAGCTGGAGGCATCATGTTTCCTGATTTGAAACTACATTACACAGCTTCAGTAATCAAAACAGTGTGGTTCTCGCATAAAAACAGACACATAGATCAATGAAACAGAATAGAAAGCCCAGGAATGAATTCATACAGATATGACCCAATTAATTTAGGACAAAGGAGCCAAGAATATACAATTGGGAAAGGATAATCTCTTCAATAAACAGTGTTATGAAAACTAGACAGCCACATGCAAAAAAGACACTGGATCACTGTCTTATACCACACAGAAGAATTAATTAAAAATGGACTACAGACTTGAACACAAGACTTGAAACTGTAAAACTCCTAGAAGAAAACATAGGAAGTAAGGTCCTTGTTGTTGTTGTTTAGTTGCTAAGTCATGTCCAACTCTTTGCGACCCAATGGACTGCAGCACGCCAGGCTTCCCTGTCCTTCACTATCTCCCAGAGTTCGCTCAGACTCATGTTCACTGAGTCAGTGATACTATCCAACCATCTCGTCCTCCTCTGTCGCTCGCTTATCTTCCTGCTTTCAATCTTTCCCAGCATCAGAGTCTTTTCCAGTGAGTCAGCTCTTCACATCAGATGGCCAAAGTATTGAAGTTTCAGCTTCAGCATCAGTCCTTTCAATGACTATTCAGGGTTTATTTCCTTAAGGATTGAGTGGTTTGATCCCCTTGCTGTCAAAGGGACTCTCAGGAGTCTTCTGCAGCACCACAGTTCAAAAGCATCAATTCTTTGGCACTCAGCCTCCTTTATAGTCCAACTCTCACATCCATACATGGCTACTGGAAAAACCATAGCTTTGATTATACGGAGCTCCGTCAGCAAAGTGATGTCTGTGCTTTTTTAATACACTATCTAGGTTTGTCATAGCTTTCCTTCCAAGGAGCAAGTATCTTTTAATGTCAGGGCTGCAGTCATCATCCACAGTGATTTTGGAGCCCAGGAAAATAAAATCTGTCACTGTTTCCACTTTCCCCCATCTATTTGCCATGAAGTGACATCAGTCTTGGAGATGAGTTTTTGGATTTGACACCGAAGGCAACAAAAGCAAAAATAAACAAGTAAGACTACATTAAACTAAGAAACTTCTGCACCGCAAGAAATAACCAACGAAATGAAAGCAACTTACGGAGTGGGAGAAAATATTTGTGAGTCACGTGTCTGATAAGCAGTTCATATCCAAAACATTCATATACAGGTATGAAACCTCATACCACTCAACAGCAGTGAAATGAAACCATCCAACTAAAAATGGGCAGAAAATCTGAATAGACACTTTTCCCAAAGGATATATACAAATGGACAATAGCTATCTGAGAAGATGTGGAACATCACTAGTCACCAGAAAAAAGCTGGCAACCATCATTCTACTTTCTGTCTCTATGAATTTGACAACTCTACGTCCTGCACATAAGTGGAATGGTACAGTGTTTGTCATTCTGGCTAATGGTTAATGTGGCTTAATTAACTCAGCATAATGTCCTCAAGGTTCATTCATGTTGCAATGCAGAAATTCTTTCCTTCTTAAAGATAATAATATTATCCTTAAATAGTAACATTTCATTGTATGTGTATAACCACATTTTGTTTATCCATCATCCATTGATAGACACTTGGGTTGTTTCTACCCTGCAGCTATTGGGAATAATGCTGCTATGAATATGGGCATACAAATATATGTTCAAGACTCTGCCTTCAGTTCTTTGGGGTATATACACAGAAGTAAAACTGCTGGATTATATGGTCATTCTGTTTTTAATTTTTTAAGGAACCACCATATGAGGCTGCACCATTTTACATTCTCACCAATGGTACACACAAGATTTCCATTTCTCCAATTTCCTTGCCAAAACTAGTTATTTTCTATATATTTTTTTTGGTAAACAGTTGCCATCCTAATTAGTATAAGGTAATATCTCATTATGATTGTGCTTTGTATTTTGTTTATGATTAGTGATGTTGAGCATGTTTTCATGTGCTTATTGGCTACTTGCATGTCTCCTTTGGAGAAATGCCTATTTCCAGTCCTTTGCTCCTTTATAAATCACGCTGATTAGTTTTTGTTGTTGAGGTAATCTGTAATCTTTCCATCAATCCTGCAAGACTGATTTTTTTTTGGTCACATGGGCATGTGGGTTCTTAGTGCCCTCAACCAGGGATCGAACCTGTCCCCCCTGCAGTGGAAGCATGGAGTTCTCACCAGTGGACCACCAGGGAATTCCTAAGGTTGATGCTTTTATGCTTCATGTACAGATGAAAAAAACTGATGCAAAGAGGTTATGTGATTTAGCCCATGGTTGCCAAGTGGGAAGTGGTAGAGCCCAGACAGGTCACTCTAACTTCAGAGTTATGCTCTTCCCAGTTTACTTTGGAATTCTTACAAAAGCTAGGTATTGTTGTTGATGATGCCAGTGATATTGGCATATGGCACTGAACTTGAAGGAAGAGGAAGGAGGGAAGATGAGAGGTAATAAGGGCTGAGAGAACTTTAAGTTTTGGTTTTGAGAATACTATACAAATATAAATAAAAAGTCTAACATATGACTTGAGAACCATAATGACAAATTTTAAAATATAATCAATACTAAGCAGAGCTCTAATGTTATAGTGTCCAATGTCAGGTATTATACAATTTAAGAGGAGCCTGAAGAATTCATGGAGGACTTCCCTGGTGGTCCAGTGGATAAGAATTAGCCTACCAATGCAAGAGACATGGGTTCGATCCCTGGTCTGGAAGATCCCACATGATGTGGGGCAACTAGCTCATGCACCACAACTAGTGAGTCTGCATGCTCTAGAGCATGTGCTCTGCAACAAGAGAAAGCTACTGCAATGAGAAGCCTGCACACTGCGACTAGAGAGTACCCCGCTCATGCATCAGTGAAGACCCAGAGCAGCCAAACTAAAAAAAAAAAAAATTCACGGAGAGTTCATAAGAGAATAAAGAAGACACTTCAGTGTTGAAAAGCAAAACCTGATCTGTGATAAAGTTAAAGAGCTCCAATTAGTTAGAACAGAAGAAAAAAAAAGCTGAAGGATAATATTTTTCAAAAACCATACCTCATTTTAATTGTTATAAAGAGATCCTTGCTGTATCTAAAACAGAACATCTTTATCCTGAATTCTGCACTGTAACTGAATATAGCAAGGTTATGAATGTGTATGAGGTTGTTATCTGAAAAGTAATGATTAGTCACTCTTTATTTTGTAGGAAATAGTTTTAAAACATTGTAAGAATAGGTTAGAAACACTAGGTAATTTATAAGGTAGGTGATTTTAGTTTTGAAGACTATTTAATAATAAAATGCTTTATTTATAAAAGTTTCATTGTAATCTTCTGAGATTAAGCATTTTACTTTAAAGTGAGGAGAATAGAGGGCACAAACTATTTTCCAGAAGAATTTTATGTGTGTTACATATTTTTTTTTCTTAAGGGCTGATACTACAAGGTAATGCATTTTGGATATTGCTAGAAATTTAAGAAATTTACAGAACATAATCCTGCCCTCAAGGATTTCTGGTCCTACTGAAAGAGGCAATTTGCTCCAGAAGTAAGTAATGATAAAAGATGACAAAATACTTGAAGCTTTGAACTTTGTGGTATAAAATATAAGTGCTCTAGGGATTTAAAAAATGGCAAGATAAATGTAATTTTATGAGTAAGGATTATTGGAGGGGAAAAAACTTAACTGGATCCATAAAGGATAAGAAACATTTGTATAGGTGAATAGGTACTCGAGATGCTGGCAAAAGAAGACACACAGACAGAAACATGAAATTCCACTCATTCATCTATTCAATCTGAAATTTTTAAGTCCCTACTACTGGCTGGGCATTGTGCTAAGCCTTGGGGTTTCAGAGTCAAACCACAGCTGATCCTTGCCTTCCAGGGAATTATAGTCCAATGGGGGAAACAGTCAAGTGATCCCTGAGGATATTAGAATGTTGCAAGTGTCACGTTCTAGTAGAGGTAAACACAGGGTTCAACTGAAGCATAGTCAGCAAGCATCTAAATCAGATGGGGCATGTGAAAGGGCAAGAGGAGGTGGACGGAGAACAAGCAGAGGAAACTACATACAAATAAAGGCACATAGAAGAAATGTGCCATATGATGGGGTGAGAATATCACTTAGCCTCCACAGTGTTCACAAAATGTTACCTGTGCCACCTGTTTTCCAAAGCATACAGAGGCATCTTCAACCAGTAATGTACAAGACCAGGTGTCTGGGCTTTAGCCTAAGAGCACCACTAGCTCTTACTAAGCAATCAATTGCGAGAAGTTGTATTTTCCGATTGTCTATGGCGCATACAATCCATCCAGTCCTCTAAATAACCAATCCTTTACTCTTGGATTATGTCAGACCACAAAGAAACTTAGATTATATTAGTTTTGTCCTTCACAAAACTGTCTTTGTTAACACACACTGAAATATTTTGTCTTCATTGTTGGTCATGCCAAGAAATGTTACCCACTTCTGTTATGTTAGGATGTTGAGGGCACTATTATGTCATTCAGTGTTCTCTGCATAAAGTAGGAAAATATTGCTTTTGCAGTAAGAGCTAGGAAGAAGCTTAATTTTCCCCCAGAGTATTTCTCCCTTCTTGATAATGAGAATTAGATACTTTTATTCATCACACTTCCCATTTTGTCCTGGTTGTTAGGAGATTCAGAACCAGATTCAACCTCAGTTAAAGTAATTTTACTTGGTCTGATATTTGAAAAATTTGACATATATACTTCTTGGCCTTGATTTTCTCTTTATATTTTATTATTTTATTGCACATGGTTTTATATTTTTTTAAGACTCTGCTAGAGATGAGAAGTCTATGCTGTATCTGCCTAGCCACAATTTCAGCTGACGAAAACTGCCAGCCGTGCATAACACTGGAAACTTTTTAATCACATAATCAGGCTAACACTAGAGGCAGCCTGACAACTGAAAGGCAGCAGCTACCTAACTTTAGTTCTGCACGCCAGTGACACTTTGCTAGATGAGTGAATGGAAAATATTCTGATTCTGTCTTTTAAAGCTGAATGCAACAAGTGGGGAGAGAAACAATCACACAGAGAGGTCGAGCCATGAGGAGCAGTCATGAGCCGTTCACCCGGGAACAACGAAAGCTAGTTGCCGAGGAGACAACAGATGACCTGGTTACAGGGATGGACTAACAGACTTGTCATGTAGCCACCGCAGCTGCTAACTGTCCCAGATGAGGCTGCAGGTTCTCACGAGGTCTGGCTCTTGAGACTGTCTCTCCCCAAGCTCACATACAAGAGCTTTCTGTACCAGAGGTAAACTGAGGGCCTCTCTCACCTCGATAATCAAAAGGCTATTGTAGACAACCCAAATCCTCAGCATGAAAAGAGGAGGGTAAGGATAGGTACCATGAATAATGGCGATTTACAGGGGAGAACAGTAGAAAGGATGAGTCAATAGAAAATACGAGGCCTGAGAGAAGTCACATTTCTAGAAATTGCATATTGTCATGTCTGAAGATTAACTATGAATGATTCATTATTTACTAAAATTTGCAGCTCAGCCATAAAAAATTAAAAAATAACTCGTCAAATGTCTTGTCATCTATCTTAATTTCCCTGGGAAGCAAATTAGAAGTGAATGGCGGGGGGGAAAGTCACTTTTTAATCCAACTGATACAAAAAAAAAAAAAAAAAAAAAAAAAAAAGAGTGATTCTTCTAAACAAGCAACAGTAAAATAGCAGCTTCTAACCAGCTGACTCTTCTTCACACCCGACAACCAGGTTGGATTTCTCAGGCACATCCCCATTTTATACTGGCGATACGTGCTATGTTTTATCGATGAAGCTAAAGGGACAGTCCACACATTCAAGCTGCTCCTCTTCGGTATCACATAACTAGTTAACCTGGGTATAAGTTTCAAGAGAAGAGGGCTCCCTGATACTTAACCGAAGCCCTAAATGGACACACCTGCGTGTCCAAAAGATGATATCAAAGAACTAACTAGTGATGATCTTCATTCTGGGGACTTAAGAGAATCTGAGTCTTTTGCCTTATAGTCATAATTTGAAAGAATACACAATAAATATAAATGTGAATCATGCCCACAGGGCAATATACTTCAAGTCACCATTCTCCACATCTTGCATTACCTACCTACACACTCTTTGGGACCCAGCTCAAATTCTACAGGTCGGGCAAGCAGAGCTGTAAATATTTCCACGGGCAAAACTTGCTTTTTCCAAAGACAGGCATGGCTTAGCATGCCGTTTTTTTTCTTTAGAACGTTTAGGAGCAATTATGTCCTAAGGATAAAAGGATGGTAAAGCAAAGGTATGTGCCTATAACAAGCATCTCATTGAAGCCGGGAGCACGATGTGTGGGTTCAGTGGATGAATAACCATGGAGTATAGATTGATAACTTATAGTGATAAAGTATAAAGGCTCCCAGGGTAAGGTAACTTTATGCTGGTTGCTTGCCCAATTCAGGACTACAAGAATAAACAGGATCTTTTTCCACTCAAAGTGAATGGATACCACACAGGACAGCACAAACCTGCTACAAGATGCAGTGGTAGCTAGAGCTCACAATCCAGGGTGCTAGGCATTTTTTTTTTCAGAAGGTGACTGTGCTTCCGTAATACAAATGTAAGTTGAGAAAGGAGCCACCGCACTTCCCTCCTCTCTTTATAACAAAGCAGTAATTGTTAACAATTGAAGAATCATCACTCCTCTCTTGGGACTTTGCCAGCTCAGCAAGAGACAATATCCATTTTCAGATGTTATCTCAGTAGTCCATTTCTTAATCCCTTTTAGAAACAGGGTTCCCTGATTTTCTTTAAGGCAAATGAACTCCCTTTGGATGGGTTCTTACAAGTACCCCCCCATTTCCTCTCAAACTGAAAGACGGGCTGTTTCCTACCCCCCATTTCCACCCAGGTTGTTCAGCTATGCCTGAGTTTTGTTGTTGAATGTAGAAAGAGTTACTACATGAAATGAAAGAGGCCTCGGGACAGGAAAGCATGAAATTTCAATGGCTGGCAGCCAGGCGATTTTGCCATGTCGAGGGACCCACATCCTTCTTGTGTGGCTGCAGCCAGATTGAGACTAGCAAAACACCTACTGTTCAAACATCACTTGTGCAATACAGCCTATAATGAAGTACTATGACCAGTTGCTTAGGGTGATACAAACCTAATTGATTCAGATTTTTTCCTGGTTCCTTGTACAACAAATCAAAGCTATTCTTCCTATTGATGTCTGTTCTAAGAATGTACACGTTGGGTACGGTGTGCTGAAGTCAGCACGGCTAAGGAGGAGGTATAAACCAGGCCTGGCAGGAAGAAGTTGATTTTGGTCATAGGTCTCAGAGAGGGGGTCACGCCCGCCATCCAGGGGCAAACGCCAGTGTACTCGGAAGACACAGGTGAGGGGAAAGTCTAGGCCAGAGACTTATTGGAGTTTCCTTGGGAAAGGTGAGGCGGGGCAGGGTAAACAGCTCAAGACTGGCTAGTTTAAATAATTCTGGTGGGTTTTGGGCTATAGGGGTGGTCTCTATTTGCTTGGTCCCTGGTCCCAGAGTGACTTAGGGCAAGGGAAATTTTGACTTGCCATGGAAGAGTTAGATAAGGAGGTAGTCGGGGATATAAACTTGGGATTGGCTGGTTTGTATATGAAAGGCACACATGTGGGCAAGTTGTCATTATCTTTAGGAATTAGCTTGCCTGGCGGGGGCAGTCTGTAAGGGACCCAAATGCCAAAGCATCAAGAAAATAGAGTTGACATAATTGACTCTGAGATGAATGGATGCCAAATTGACAATAAAGAATCTAAGAAGACACAGCACAGTGCATATTTTTAAATATGCCACTTGCCTGGGGCAGCATGTTGAGGATCTTAAACAGTCTTGAGTCCCCAGTATCCTTCAGCACATCTCTCTCATTTTTTGGTAAGAACTGGTATTTTTTCGTCTTATGTAACATGCTATGCAAACACACATCAAAATCCTTGAATTTAACCTGACTGCCTCTCTGAACTCATATATGGAGAGGTTCTAGGGCTGTCAGAGCTGGTGATGACCTTCCTTCATGACTGTGGCTAAAGGGACCTCTACCCAAGCAGTGATTCTGTCTACACTGCATTTAAATGGGAATAAAGCATGCATCTGGGTGATGGGCTCTGGACTCTGGGGTTTTGCCTCCTCACTTTGTAAACTACCCAAATCCCCTGCTCAAGGAGAGGCAGCCCACTGCCATCTTCTGGGCTGGCGGGCCTGCCTCTGGGTCCCCCTCACAGTTATACTGCACCCACTG
Source organism: Okapia johnstoni (assembly GCA_024291935.2). NCBI lineage: Eukaryota > Metazoa > Chordata > Mammalia > Artiodactyla > Giraffidae > Okapia > Okapia johnstoni. The sequence goes on from CM044307.1 coordinate 14,470,556, forward strand.
TCTTCTGGGCCCATACACACTTGGCGTGTGGTCTCACCCACTTGGCACAGCACCCTCCTCACCCCTAGCTTACGTACAGCTCACGCTCAGCGGGTCTGCGTTTGCAATGGAGATTTAAGTGTTGGGAGATGAGCTCTTTCCTGGGGCTTCTTTGCTGATGAGCCTATGTTGCCAGTGTAATGTTCTGGGTGGACTGTAAGGGATACTGATGAAATAGGTTCAAGGACAGTGATATTACAACTGAGGCAAGTCCAACTCTCACAGTCCTGGAAATGGAGGGACATTAGTACTTCTTGGCAGGCCGCTGGTTTGGTTTGGAGCTTGATGGCATATTCACTCCCCTGGCTGCCAGTCTCCTGAAGGAAATACTGACCTTCGTGCTTTAGTTTTCCGTATTTTATGAGTTGTTCCTCACTGGATAGGCTGCTTCGTATCAGAACTGAAGGACCACTGGGGAAGGATTACCAATAGCACTCTGGTTGTTTTCAGTTTCTCTGGTACCTTTTGGTGGATGACCGAGCCGTGGATTTGGTGTTCCCTCCTCACTTCTCATTCCTTTTTGGAAAGAGTTTAGATGGGCCGGGGAAAGATATTTGAAGCTTTCTGATCCAATGTAAATGAATCCTGTGGTGGGTAAATAATTTTCCTCCCTCCTATGCCTCTCCTGGGGTAGTTTGATGAATAATGCTTCTCAAATAAGTTTATAAATATTCCACTAGAGGTAAGAGGAGTATTAAGCTCATAGCAGGTGTGCCATTAATGCTTTAGTGTGTAGGGTAGAGCAAAGAGGAAAGGAATCATCAAAATTTTGTGGTTTCATAGAGTTTTCTGGAAGTGAGAGCTGGGAACAAAATACTGGGGGGAGGGGGTAGCATTGGCAAAGTGTGGGTATAACCTCACAAGATCAAGTCAGGCCATTCCTTCAAGGAAGGAGCTTTTTTGGGACAAGTGGTAGGATGGGGTTATAGTTTTGTTTTTCTTTCAATTATAGTATACGTTTATCTTAACTCAGAAAGAAGCATAATTAATCAATCTCATCAAAAAATTAAAAAAATTTTTTTTCTTTGCCTATCTCCTAATTATCTCAAAGTCCAATTCACAAATTACTCAACTGTAGTCTAAAAGTCTTCTTTAATAATAAATATTCATCTTCTTTAGATGCTATTGCAATTTGATCTTCAAATATCATGCTTTTCAACATATCCTGTTACATTTTATTTGTGAATAACTCAATTACGGTTGTAGTTTCTTTCTTTGATTGGCCTCAACGTCCCCATATTTTTAATCAAAAGCCTCCATAAGAGTTAAGGAGATTTCTTACTGCCACAGCACCACCTACTGGTAGGTCAACACAGAAGCAAGATAGCGGTAGCTTAACTTGGACCCACAATTTTGGAGAGTCCTTCTGAGCTTTGTTTTTTATAAAATGCCAATTTCCTTGTCATTTTGAGAAACTATCACTTCTCTTGATAGCTATTAAGACTCTTTCTGTGGCATAAAGTCAGCAAGTTATAATAAAAAAAATATGCTCTTATTTCTTACTGTTACCTTAAATTGGCCCTGACTTCACCGACTTTGGTTTTCTGTGTCCTATAACTGTAGCAAGGGCTCCAGATTGTGTGGGCAAGGGTTTGGATCTGGCGAAAATAACCTGGGGAGCTTCCAAAGATCCTGAAAAATGTAAGAAAACCCCCCACTTAACACTTTATTTAACCTTGGCTGCAAGGACAAGAGGTCAAATCTAAAACTAGGCTTTAGGGGACCATCGTTCGCCCTGATGCTGGTGCCCCATTTCCTGCCAAACATCGAATCTGTCCTCTCTCTCTTGCTTTCTAACCATGTTAAGAGTGGGTAATAAACCCAAATTCTTGTCCCTCTGGCTCTGGGGAGAGAACGTTTTGGGAGCAGTGAAGTGTATAAGACACTAGGGCAAGAATCTCAAGAGTTGGTTTATTTTTATTATTAATTTATTATACCCCAAAGCCACCCCGGATCTCCAATAACTGTACAATGCATGTGAAAAGAACAAGAATCTGAGAGTGAAAAATAGGTCATCCTGCCGAGAGCGGCCAGGCAAATAATTTCACTTGAAAGTCAAAGTGATTTCTAGATCCTTAGGGTCTGACCTCCACTGGCTTTACTTTATATTGAAATAAGTTCCTTTCTCTTGTTGTCCCAGAGACAACAAAGTAGGCAAGCAGAGGCACACTGAGGTGCTGCTGCCTTGTCCCCACGCAAAAAGCATAAAGCAACACAGAATTTTACCAGGGTCCCACATGACCAATGCTTAGCAGAGGACATTGCTTCTCACAACTTGTAAATGAAATCCAGCGCTGGTGTTTGAAAGGCCAGGTAAGGTCCCTTTCTCCAGCTATAGATCTACAAGAGCTTAAAAAAAAAAAAAAAAAGCCTGGGGGAGTGTATATGGAGGCTGGGATCCAGGACAGGAAAAGCTTAGGAGGAAGCGAAGGGACAGGGATGAGGGCAGCTGGTATGGCTTCAGGTCCTACAACAATGGTAGTTTACACCATCAAATCAGCATGAGAGAAATGCCAGTTATCTAATCTGTTGCGCTCTGCTATTTTCGTTCACCATCACCACTTCGGAACTCAAGAAGAACACCATGCTTATAAAGCAGGAGGGCCAGTGGCTTTGGCTTTGAGCCAAAGGCCCTCATTCCAGCTTCCTTCTCAAATTTCCAAATCTGCTGACTCTACACCTTCCCTTCTATAGCACACACAGAATATAGCTGGAGGTAGGGAAGTAAAGGAAAAGTAACATTCACGGAGCATTCCAGGCACTCTGCTAAGAGCTTTCACGTTCACTACCTCATTTAACGTTCATAATAAAAAGAATGTCACTAGGCCACCGCCAGCGGGAAAGGACTTTTGAGTGGTTTTTCAACAGCCCCCTGGGATACACTGCTATCTTGTTCAGATGGCCTGACGAACAGGGTCACGCAGCTTAAAGGCCTGGTTGGCTAGACTTGGGGAAGGGGCAAGGGGTCAGGAAGCAGACTTTTGCTACATTCATGGACTCAATCACTGAGTTAACTGGACCAGACAGGAGCTAAAACACCCTTCACAGGCAGTTTAGTGAGCCCTGTACAGGAAAACTTCCCAAGTCACGGAGAGACGTGCAAACCTTCTGACTTATTATGGGGGTTCTCCCTTCTTCTGGGTTTAAAGAAAAATGCTTTTAATAGCAGCCTAACCTCCTCCTTTTTATAGGATGTGCTTCTGAACCCCCAGAATAACGCCTTTAAATCTATGTGTAACGGAGAAAAACAGATAATTTGTGGGTGAAACACTGAAGTGCCAGGTAGTTATTTAGTTATTATTATATTGCTAAGGTAAAACATTTATTGGGAAGTCTGGAAAATGCCTGAACCTTAATCACCTCACGTTTATCAGCATTTCTTTAAGGATCAAGAACCCCAAGGAAGTCATGGAAGAGAAACAAATTCAAAGGGCTTTAGAGGCCCAGAGTCATTTGGAGACAAAAGCAGTCAACAGAAGGCTATGTAAACAAGGTGAGAAGACAATGCACTGATCTTAAGTTAGAAGCATGGAGAAAAGTATTCATAGATAACAGATGCTTAGAAGAACCAGGACAACTTCTCCTTGTTCTGTGGTTTTATATTGATACCAAATTCAGTACAACTGTTACAGAAACTTCTAACCACCATCAACAGTCAGTCAACACTACTTCATGATCAAGATGCTAGATGTGTGACCCGCCTGGTCGCTCAAATTTCCAACTTCCTTGGCCAGAGTGCATGCAAAGAGTTCAGTTTCATACTTAATGTATCAAGTAGACACGCAAATGAAATAGGCAGGTTTCCTGGATCTCCTGAGCTTTTTAAACCTCTCCAGCCTCAGCAAATGAAGAGCTGCCGAGGCTCTAAGAGCTCTATCTCGTGGAAATCACTCCAGGTAGGCCATGGTTCTCTTAACCTCCCACTTCTCAGGCTGTAAGAGTTCCAGGTGGAAATTTTAACTTCCTTAAAAATAACTACCATGTTCTAGGAGTTCTTTTTAGGGGGGAAGGAGGGGGGGAGTTATATACCCATCAGCTATTTCTTGAATTTAGGTTTGAAGAGTTTAAGTGGAAAACAAAATCTATACTCTTTTCAGATTATTATCTGACTTGGGTGCAGTTATAGAGCCTTTCTCTATATACAGTAAGCCTATGAGGTATATACATTAATAATTATCCCCATGATACAGGCAAATGAACCAGATTCCTTAACAATCTCGTCATCATTTTAAGGTGTATTATATCACACACACCCTTGCACCCTACCCTTAAGCCCCCTGCTCAGAGGCCCTAGTTCCCAGCCACACAGATACAGGGGGCTCCCAGAACACAGCACCATTTCACCACCAGCCCCCTTCCCTCGACTGGCCTTCACCCACACCGTTCTCTCTTCCTGAAACTCCTTCCACCCCAGGCCTCCCCTCTCCCGGCTGACCTGTCAAGAGTCAGACCCCAGTTTAGACGCGTCTTCCTCTAGGAAGCCCTCTTCTATCCCTAAAGAGCCTGGGCCAAGTTGCTTGGGTTCAAATACTGCTCCACCACTGACCAGCTGTGGGAATTTGGATTATGGTTCATAATCTGTTTGTGCCTTTAGTTCTTCAGCTGTGAAACAGGGAATATAGCTCCCATATTGCATATGAAGCGCTCCGAAGTGTGCCTGACACACAGCAACACTGTGTACCATTATTCTCTGTGTCCGCAGTGCCTGGCACTCCTTTCTGCATCCACGTCCCGTCAACCTCTCTCTCCCTGAGCCTCTAAGTTTTCTGACAGCAGGGAAGGCCTACTTCACTTTTCATGTGTCTCAGTTGCCCAGCATGCTACTTTCTCCATAGGAGGTGTTCAAAAATAAATACTTGTTGAATCGAATAGTGGATTTGCTTTCAATTTTCTGAGTACTTATGAGTGCGCTTTTATGAACTGTTACTCACAGGAAACTATCCCTGGGCTAGTGCTGCCTTATATGTTGAGAGGCTTGAGGCCCTCAGCTACTACCTGGCAACAGACCGTGATGTTAGCACGCAGGACGCAGACCAGACCACAGCTCCAGATCTGCACCCATGGATCACCTCCCACAGGTCTCTCCACTTTTTGAGTCTCTGTTTGCTCACATGGAGGGGACAAGGGTATACCTCACAGGGCTGCGGTGAGGATTTAACACAAGATGCTAATACTATGTGTGGAAATGCCATATAAACAGTAAAACACTGGTCAAATACAGACAATTTTTACTAAATGCTGCAAATCTGATAACACTCTGCCAGACTGGGAAATTTCATCTATCCCAAACTAAGCTCAGAAAAACCATTTCATCCTAAAATGTATCATCTCAAAGAAGAGAGCGACCACATGCCCGTTTGCCAATGCTTCGGAAGCCTGGGAGGCTTCATTCTCTGAACTGGAGCTCTCCTCAGAGGCAGAGGAGAGAAGGGTTGGTCCGGTCCCTCCCCACTGCCCCGCCCGGGACTAACCTGTGGAGCTGGTGATGGGCACAAAGGCTGCAGAGTTAAGGCTGCGCTGGAGTCCGTTCAGCTGCCCTTCTGCGGAGGCCCCTCTGAAACACAAGCGGCTTGGTTAGACCTGAAGACAGAAAGGCGAGGTCAACCACAGCCCTTCAGTGGTGCTGCCTCTTGCTTCTGGGGTTGCCCCCCCCCACTTTTTTTAAGACTTCTTTCAAGTTCAGATGTCATCATAAAGGACTTCTATTATCAACCTATCCCCTTCTTCTGAAGTGTTACGTATTTTAAAATTGATTGTCCATTTCTCCCTGCTAGAACACAGCTTCAAGAAAACATAGGCTTGGATCATGACTGTGTCCCCCACCCCCCACTACCTATCACGGCGCCTGCACCTAATAAGCACTCAACAGATAACTTGTTTACTGAATGAGTAAACTAGGTTCCTGGTATTGACTTAGATAAATCATAAGTAAAGACATTTAAAAAAAAAAGTAGTTTTATGCAGAACAGTAGTTCTCAACTGGGGGAGGAAGGAGGGCAGGACTTAGCCCTCTATCCCCACCCTCCCAGCAAGGGACATTTGGTGATGCTGAGATATTTGTGGTTGTCACAACTGTGGGGCCTGCTGGCATCTAGTGGGTAGAGGCCAGGAATGGTGCTAAGCCTTTCCCACAGTGCCCCTGGAAAGTGCCCCCAAAGAATATTCTAGTTCAAGATGTCGGTTGTGCCAAGGTTGAGAAACCACATATAGAAGCACCTCCCCTCATAGCAAGTTTTGACAAGAGATAGGACAGAGTATTTTAGATTCTTCCAGCACAGGTTCCCCAGTCGCTTGCTTTAGAAATTCTTTCACTGGTCTGATGCCTAACAGACTATGCCAGGTCTTCCTGCTACAGATTCTTACAGCTTTGTCATTCTTTCATTGCATTTACCAAACTTATATATATTTTTTCTTCTTAAAATTTTTTTCCTTGACTGCATCTCATGCCATGCAGAACTTCTGAGGGGTCAAACCTGCATGCCCTGCAGTGGAAGCATGAAGGCTTAACCACTGGACCACCAGGAAAGCCCCTACCAAAACCATGGGACTATGGGGTAGCTGGGTGCTTAACATCTGTCACCCTTGCTAGAATGTGAGCTCCATGAAGATAGAGATTGCTTCAGTCCTACCCACTGTTATATACTTAAACTTTCTAGAAGTGATCTGACCCATCGCCCTATAAGTACACTTATTTGTCGGGTCCATCTACCTCGATTTCAGTTGATGTGTAAAAATTTTACCTGGGAGAGTCAGTAAACACCCTCTTCCAACAACACAAGAGAAGACTCTACATATGGACATCACACCAAATGGTCAATACTGAAATCAGATTGATTATATTTTTTGCAGCCGAAGATGGAGAAGCTCTATACAGTCAGCAAAAACAACACGAGGAGCTGACTGTGGCTCAGATCATGAACTCCTTATTGCCAAATTCAGACTTAAATTGAAGAAAGTGGGGAAAACCACTAGACCATTCAGGTATGACCTAAATCAAATCCCTTATGCTTATACAGTGGAAATGACAAATAGATTCAAGGGACTAGATCTGATAGACAGAGTGCCTGATGAACTATGGATGGAGGTTGGTGACATTGTACAGGAGGCAGGGATCAAGACCATCTCTAAGAAAAAGAAACGCAAAAAGGCAAAATGGTTGTCTGAGGAGGCCTTACAAATAGCTGAGAAAAGAAGAGAAGTGAAAGGCAAAGAAGAAAAGGAAAGATACATCCATTTGAATGCAAAGTTCCAAAGAATAGCAAGGAGAGATAAGAAAGCCTCCCTCAGTGATCAACGCAAAGAAATAGAGGAAAACAACAGAATGGGAAAGACTAGAGATCTCTTCAAGAAAATCAGAGATACCAAGGGAACATTTCATGCAAAGCTGGGCACAATAAAGGACAGAAATGGTATAGACCTAACAGAAGCAGAAGATATTAAGAAGAGGTGGCAAGAATACACTGAAGAACTATACAAAAAAGATCTTCATTACCCAGATAATCATGATGGTGTGATCACTCACCTAGAGCCAGACATCCTGGAGTGCAAAGTCAAGTGGGTCTTAGAAAGCATCAAAGCTAGTATAGGTGATGGAATTCCAGTTGAGCTATTTCAAATCCTAAAAGAGGATGCTGTGAAAGTGCTACACTCAAGATGCCAGCAAATTTGAAAAACTCAGCAGTGGCCACAGGGCTGAAAAGGTCAGTTTTCACTCCAATTCCAAAGAAAGGCAATGCCAAAGAATGCTCAAACTACCGCACAACTGTACTCATCTCACATGCTAGCAGAGTAATGCTCAAAATTCTCCAAGCCAGGCTTCAACAGCACATGAACCAAGAACTTCCAGATATACAAGCTGGGTTTAGAAAAGGCAGAGGAACCAGAGATCAAATTGCCAACATCCGCTGGATCATAGAGAAAGCAAGAGAATTCGGGAAAAACATCTGTTTCATTGACTATGTTAATTAAAGCCTTGGACTGTGTGGATCACAATAAACTGGAAAATTCTTCAAGAGATGTGAATACCAGACCACTTTACCTGCCTCCTGAGAAATCTGTATGCAGGTCAAGAAGCAACAGTTACAACTGGACATGGAACAACAAACATGGTTCCAAATCAGGAAAGGTGTACGTCAAGTCTGTATATTGTCACCCTGCTTATTTAACTTACATGCAAAGTACATCATGTGAAATACTGGGCTGGATGAAGCACAAGCTGGAATCAAGACTGCCGGGAGAAATATAAATAACCTCAGATATGCAGATGATACCACCCTTATGGCAGAAAGCAAAGATGAATTAAAGAGCCTCTTGATGAAAGTGAAAGTGGAGAGTGAAAAAGTTGGCTTAAAGCTCAACGTTCAGAAAACTAAGATCATGGCATCTGGTCCTATCACTTCATGGGAAATACATGGGGAAACTGGAAACAGTGTCAGACTTTATTTTGGGGGGCTTCAAAATCACTGTAGATGGTGACTGCAGCCATGAAATTAAAAGACGCTTACACCTTGGAAGGAAGGTTATGACCAACCTAGATAGCATATTTAAAAGCAGAGACATTACTTTGCCAACAAAAGTCCGTCTAGTCAAGGCTATGGTTTTTCCAGTGGTCATATATGGATGTGAGAGTTGGATGGTGAAGAAAGCTGAGTGCCGCAGAATTGATGCTTTTGAACCATGGTGTTGGAGAAGACTCTTGAGAGTCCCTTGGACTGCAAGGAGATCCAATCAATCCATCCTAAAAGAGATCAGTCCTGGGTGTTCATTGGAAGGACTGATGTTGAAGCTGAAACTCCAATACTTTGGCCACCTCATGCAAAGAGTTGACTCATTGGAAAAGACCCTAATGCTGGGTAGGATTGGGGGCAGGAGGAGAAGGGGATGACAGAGGATGAGATGGTTGGATGGCATCACCGACTCGATGGACATGGGTTTGGGTAGAGTCCGGGAGTTGGTGATGGACAGAGGGGCCTGGCGTGCTGTAATTCATGGGGTCACAAAGAGTCGGACACGACTGAGTGACTGAACTGATTAATCTAGTATCATTATTTTTACTTAGGAATACATGGATCATAGCCTTGTCATGGCAATGGGGCTTGTGTAACTTAATGAAGCTATAAGCCATGCCATGTAGAGCCACCCAAGACAGACAGGTCATGGTGGAGAGTTCTGACAAAATGTGGACCACTCCAGTATTCTTGCTGCGAGAACCCCATGAACAGTATGAAAAGGCAAAAAAAAAAAAAAATATGACACTGGAAGATAAGCCCTCCAGGTGAGAAGGTGTCCAATATGTTACTGGGGAAGAGTGGATAGCAATTACTAATAGCTCCAGGAAGAATGAAGAGGCTGAGTCAAAGCAGAAATGATGCTCAGCTGTGGATGTGTCTGGTGGTAAAAGTAAAGGCCAGTGCTGTAAAGAACAATACTGCATAGGAACCTAGAATGTTAGGTTCATGAATCAAGGTAAATTGCAAGTGGTCAATCAGGAGATAGCAAGAGTGAACATCGACATCTTGGATATCAGTGAACTAAAATGGACAGGAATGGGCAATTTTAATTCAAATGACCATTATATCTACTACTGTGGGCTAGAATTCCTTAGAAGAAATGGAGTAGCCCTCATAGTCAACAAAAGCATCTGAAATGCAGTTACTTGGGTGCAATCTCAAAAACGACAGAAGGATCTAGCTTCATTTCCAAGACAAACCTTTCAGCCTCACAGTAATCCAAGTCTACATCCCAGCCCCTACTGCTGAAGAAGCTGAAGTTGACCGGTTTTATGAAGACTTAGATCTTGAACTAAGTCTTAGATCTCCTTATTTCAAAATTCAGGCTTAAACTGAAGGAAGTAGGGAAAGTAGGAGAAAAAAGACCTAAACCAAATCCCTTATGATTATACAGTGGAGATGACGAATAGATTAAAGGGATTAGATCTGGCAGAGTGCCTGAAGAACTATGGACAGAGGTTCATACCATTGTACAAGAGGCGAGGACCAAAATCATCTCAAAGAAAAAGAAAAGAAATGCAAGGAGGTAAAGTGGTTGTCTGAACAGGCTTTACAGATAGCTGAGAAAAGAAGAGAAAGGCAAGGAAGAAAGGGAAAGATATACCCAACTGAATGCAGAGTTCCAGAGAACAGCAAGGAGAGATAAGAAAGCCTTCTTAAGTGAATAATGCAAAGAATAGAGGAAAACAACAGAATGGGAAAGAATAGAAATCTCTTTAAGAAAACTGAATATATCAAGGAACATTTCATGCAAGGATGGGCATGATAAAGGACAGAAACGGTAAGGACCTAACAGAAGCAGAAGAGAGTAAGAAGAGGTGGCAAGGGTATGAAGACAAATGATACCAAAAAAGTCTTAATGACCCAGATTACCATGATGGTGTGGTCACTCATCTAAAGTCAGACATCCTGGAGTGTGAAGTCAGGGGGCATTAGGAAGCAGCTAGTGGATGTAATGGAATTCCAGATGAATTATTTAAAATCCTAAAAGATGATGCTGTTAAAGTGTTGCACTCAATATGCCAGCAAATTTGGAAAACTCAGCAGTGGCCACAGGACTGGAAAGGTCAGATTTCATTCCAATCCCGAAGAAGGGAAATACCAAAGAATCTTCAAACTATTGTACAATTGTGCTCATTTAACATGCTGGTAAGGTAATGCTCAAATACTTCAACTTAGGCTTCAGCAGTACATGAACCAAGAAGTTCCACATGGACAAGCTGGGTTTAGAAAAGGCAGAGGAACCAGAGATCAAATTGCCAACATTTGTTGGATCATAAAGAAAGCAAGAGAATTCCAGAAAAACATCTATTTCTGTTTCACTGACTACGCTAAAGCCTTTGACTAAGCAGACCACAACAAACTGTGGAAAATTCTTAAAGAGATGAGAATACCAGACCACCTTACTTGGCTCCTAAGAAACCTATATGGGAGGTCAAAAAGCAACAGTTAGAGCTGGACATGGAACAACGGACTAGTTCTAAATTGGGAAAGGAGTAAGACAAGGCTATATATTGTCACCCTGCTTATTTAACTTCTATGCAGAGTACATCATACAAAATGCTGGGCTAGATGAATCACAAGCTGGAATCAAGATTGCTAGGAGAAATATCAGCAATCTGAGATATGGAGATGATATCTGTCTAATGGCAGAATGTGAACAGGCACTAAAGAGCCTCTTGGTGAGGGTGAAAGAGAAGAATGAAAAAATTGGCTTAAACCTCAACATTCCAAAACTAAGATCATGGCATCCAGTCCCATAATTTCATGGCAAATAGAAGAGGAAAAAGTGGAAGCAGTGACAGATTTTATTTTCTTGGGCTCCAAAATCACTGCAGATGGTGACTACAGCCATGAAATTAAAAGACATTTGCTCCTTGGAAGGAAAGCTATGACAAACCTACACAGAATATTAAAAAGCAGAGGCATCACTTTGCTGACAAAGGTCGGCATAGTCAAAGCTACGGTCTTTCTAGTAGTCCTGTACGCATGTGAGAGTTGGACCAGAAAGAAGGCTCAGTGCCGAAGAATTGATGCTTTTGAACTGTGGTGTTGGAGAAGACTCTTGAGAGTCCCTTGGACCACAAGGAGATTAAACCAGTCAATCTTTAAGAAAATGAACCCCGAATATCCATTGGAAGGACTGATGCTGAAGCTGAAGCTCCAATACTTTGGCTATTTGATAAGAGATGACTCATTGGAAAAGACTCTGATGGTGAGAAAGACTGAAGGCAAAAGGAGAAGGGGGTAGTAGAGGATGAGACGGTTAGACAGCACCGCCAACTCAATGGAAATGAATTTGAGCAAACTCTAGGAGACATTAAAAGACAGGGAAGCCTGGTATGCTGCAGTCCATGGGGTCACAAAGAGTCAGACATAACTTAGGGACTGAACAACCACAGGAATATCAACAGTCTTTGCATTTACTATGGGCCTATCTACATGAAGAAATATTTTTTAAAATATTTATCTATTTATTCAGCTGCCATGTCTTAGTTATGGCATGGAATCTCTGTCACAGCATGTACACTCTAGATTGCAGGCTCAGTAGTTGTGGATGTGGACTTAGTTGCCCCACAACATGTAGATCTTAGTTCCTCCACAACATGTGGATCTTAGTTCCCCAACCATGGATCCCACCCTGCATTTAAAGGCAGATTTTTAACCACTGGACCACCAGGGAAGTCCCCTACATGAAGAAATATTAAGTTAGATGACTCACTGATTCTAACTCATATGGATTATTAGTGCTAAACTGTAGAATAATGACTACGAAGTACTCAGAAGCTGCAACTTAACAGCAATTTGCTATTAAAGTCAAAAGGTAATTGTTGGTAACTTATGAGGCAGAAATCCAGTTAGAATTACTTTCCAACACTCTTTGGAAGACAGGTTTCATTTGAGACTGACAAGCAGTCTCAATAAATCTAACATAGGACTTCCCAATCTCCTGAGAAACCTGTATGTAGGTCAAGAAACAATGGTTAGAACTGGACATGGAACAACAGACTGGTTCAAAATTGAGAAAGGAGTACAACAAGGCTGTATATTGTCACACTGTTAATTTAGCTTATATGCAGAGTACATCACACAAAATGCTGGGCTGGATGAATAATAAAAGCTAGAGTTCAAACCAAGGAGAGTGTGAGGGATGACTGATTCTTCAGTGTTCCTCAACTGTTATTCCTGGAAATGGTGAAAGTTTTGGAGATGGAAGAAGAGTTAGACGTGGGCTTACTACAATCTCAGCTGTGGTAACTGGCTTAGTTCAGACCCTTCTCTGCAGATGAACTGTCTGTAATTGTCAAAAACTGCTGAAGGGCAAGATTCCTGATGAACTGAGCCACCTAAAAAGTGAAATAAGATAGGTGCCTACATTAGTAGCAATGATGAATTAGAAGAACTCTATTAACGGGTGACATTTCAACACAGAAAGGAACTTTCCTTGGGACATGTTCAAAGTTAGTACCTAAGGAGTTTCCTCAAATATTAGATATATACTTCCCAACCCAGAATTTGATTCACTTGCTCCATTTCTTTCTACTCCTTTTGCCTCTTCCATTTTCCTGAGGTCCAAGAAAGATCCTGGCACTGAGGGGAACAGGCCTTTCAAAGATGTTGTTCAATAATACATTGCAAACAAATAGTATCTCTGTAAGTGGAAATACTGTCTGCATTTATTAATTTGAGAGATTTCTTCTAGGGAAAGTCTCTACTTAGGGACTAGAAGATGATTAAATGGCTGGCTAGGAGTCCCACCACCATTAACATCACACCATACAGCAGGCCTACATAACATGCCATCACCAAGGAGGGTTATAACGGGTAAAATCCCCATTATCCATTTTGCTGGTAAGGGTGACTCTGTATTTCCTGTATTTGTGGTTTCCTCTCCCTGCCTCCAACCATTGTTTTGATCAATGGAAACTTTTCCTGAAAGTGATATTCTTTCTTTAAGATCTGTTTTGATTGTTACTTCCCAAGGCTGACTGTGGTCTGGTGCTGTATTTCAGGACTTTCCACATCTCTAACATAGAGGCACTAGTTTTCTATTTCAACGGCCTAGTGAAAGTCTACCTTGGATTCATGCCACGTTAGGAATGACCTTTCCATAGAAGGGAGGACCCACAAAAGGAAAACACTCAAGATTTTACAGAAAGAGTAGAGTTAGAAATGCTGATCTCGCCAGGGCTGTGGCAAACAGCTGTGGTGGCATTTGTCAAGGTCCTGAAAAGAAACATCCTCAAACTTGATCGATTTTATAAAATACTGGTGACCACCACTTTCAATTCTCAAAGGACAGAAGAAATTCTAAGATGCAAATTAGGTTAAAGAATTGAATTCCTCCCTCCCCCCGCCCCCCCAGCCCAAAAGACTTCAACTTTGCTTAGCAAACATTTCTCACAGATTAATTATCTTCTAATTTTCCATACAACACATCTATGTGCAGATAAGTGTATGTGTAATCCTGTCCAGGGATGATATACACACATTTCACAAACAAATACTAACATTCCAATCCTTGGCAAATAACAATTAGAACATTATTAATGTGAATCTGGTTCCAAAACCAATTCAAGAAACATTTAGTGAAGTCAATTTGTGTACTATTGGTGCACAGAACACATTTTACAAGTCCACTTTATTTCTTGTCACATTTCTTTTCATTCCTAATATTATTTATGTGTGTCTTTTCACTTAACAAATTATTAATCATTGCAGAGTTTTTATTTGTTGTTTCATTCATTGCTTCACCAAGTTTTTAATGAACACCTAATATGTGCCAGACACTGAGTGAGGCACTGTTCTCCCATGTTCTCCCATGTGCCAGATTGTTCTAAGTAATTTCTGTATTTTTATTATTTGATTTTGGTTAATTTACTGTTGTTTCATTTATAGTGTTTCAAGTTAAATGACTAACTCATTGATTTTCAAGCCTTCCTATCTTTGGAATAAATGTATTTAAGGTTATAAGCTTACTTTCGAGTGCAGTTTTGACTATCCCACAAATCTGATATGTCATACTTTCATGGCCATTCAGTTTTGATGATTATTATTTTTGTTATGATTACCTCTTTAATAACTGAGTATTATATACTCTATTTTAAAAAACTTCTAAACACATGGGCCTTTAAAGAAACCATTATATATGTAATTCTTCTCAAGTGGCTCAGTGGTAAAGAATCTGCCTGCCAATGTAGAAGATGCAGGTTTGATACCTGGTCTGGGAAGATCCCCTAGAGAAGGAAATTGCAACCCACTCCAGTATTCTGGCCTGAGAACCCCACAGACAGAGAAGCCTGGTGGACTATAGTCCATGGGGGTTGCAAAAGAGTTGAACATGACTTAGTGACTGAACAGAGAAAGAGAGAGAGAGAGAGAGATTATAAAGTGTGATATTGATATTTTGAAATAGGCAGAGCCTTCATTTATGACACAGTATGTACTGAAATTTCATAAATATTCCAGGTATACTTTACTTTTTTTTAAGTATTTATTTATTTGGCTGCACCAGGTCTTAGTTGCAGCACTTGGGATCTTCAGTCTTTGCGGCAGCGCGCAGAATCTTTAGCTGCAACGGTTAGACTCTTAGTGCAGCTTGTGGTGTCTAGTTCCCCGATCAGGTATTGAACCTGGGCCGCTTGCACTGGGAGCACAGGGTCTTAGCCACTGGACCACCACGGAAGTCCTCCACATGTACTTTAAAAGAATGTATATTATCCCTTTTGGGCCCAAGAGATTATGCATAGCTATTCATGTTTTCCCATGAGTTGTGACTCATAAGGGGGTGTTTGTAAAATTAATTTAGGGGACACAATCAGCATTTTTAAAAGTATTATGTGAAACTTTAACTTCATACATATATAGGTATTTTTACTGGGTTGCATATAAACTGTATTTTAAAATTATGAGTGGTTGTCAAAAAGATTAAAAGCCACTTATTAAAGCAAACAGTTAATTCTGCATTTCAAGGATTCAAAATCCTCAGAAATTTTTGAGCTACTTATCAGTTACCAATAGAAGTATATTTAAATAATCACTAACTATGATAACCTGTGGATTTCTCATATAATTTGCTAGCTTTTTATTTACACTTTTTGATTTATACACTTTGAAGTTACGTTAAGTGCATACAAGTGCTTTTCTTTACCCCTGGCAGTGCTTTTTGCTTAACTTCCTTTTATCTATGGCTATACAAGGAATTTCAGAAACAACATCTACTTCTGCTTGATTGACTACTCAAGAGCCTTTGTCTGTGGATCACAACAAACTGCAGAAAATTCTTAAATAGATGGGAATACCAGACCACCTGACCTGCCTCTTGAGAAACCTGTATGCGGGTCAAGAAGAAACAGTTAGAACCTTACATGGAACAACTGACGGGTCCAAAATTGGGAAAGGAGTACGCCAAGGCTGTATACTGTTACCCTGTTTATTTAACTTAAATGCAGAGTATATAATGTGAAATGCCACACTGAATGAAGCACAAGCTAGAATCAAGATTGCCAGGAGAAATATTAACAACCTGAGATATGCAGATGACACCAGTCTAATGGCAGAAAGCGAAGAGGAACTAAAGAGCCTCTTGATGAGGGTGAAAGAGAAGAGTGAAAAAGCTGGCTTAAAACTCAACATTCAAAAAACTAAGATCATGGCCTCTGGTCCCGTCACTTCATGGCAAATAGAAGGGGAAAAAGTGGAAGCAGTGACAGATTTTATTTTCTTGGGCTCTAAAATCACAGTGGTGACTACAGCCATGAAATTAAAAGATGCTTGCTCTTTGGAAGGAAAGCCATGACAAACCTCAATAGTATATTAAAAAGCAGAAACATCACTTTCCTGACAAAGATCCACATAGTCAAAGCTACGGTTTTTCCAGTAGTAATGTATGTATGTGAGAGTTGGACCATAAAGAAGGCTGAGCGCCAAAGAACTGATGCTTTTGAATTGTGCTGGAGAAGACTCTTGAGAGTCCCTTGGACTCCAAAGAGATCAAACTAGTCGATCTTAAAGGAAATCAGCCTTGAACAGTCATTGGAAGGACTGATGCTGAAGCGGAAGCTCCAGTACTTTGGATATCTGATGAGAAGAGATGACTCATTGGAAAAGACCCTGATGCTAGGAAAGATTGAATGCAAAAGGAGAAAGCAGCAGCAGAGGATGAGATGATTAGATTGCATCACTGACTAAATGGACATGAATTTAAGCAAACTCCAGGAGATAGTGAAGAACAGGGAGGTTCGGCGAGCTGTAGTTCACGGGGTCGCAAAGTTGGACAGACTTGGCAACTGAACCACAACATACTAGTTCTCCTTCTAATTAGTATTGCATGGTTTATCTTTTTTCCAATCTTTTACCTTTCTGAGGTTTTCCTTTCAGTATATCTTTTAAGCAGCCTATAAATGAATGTTTTAAAAAACAGAATTAGATAATCTATCTTTTAATAGAAGAGTATAATCTGTTAACATTTATTGGGATTACTCATGTGTGTTATTTTATCTTAGTTTTAATTTTCCACTTACTATCTTTTTCCTTTGCTTTTTTCCCATTTCCTGCCTCCCACTGGATGCATAAAGTTTCTAAATCCCCTTCTCTCCCCCTCTGTTGGTTTGAAAGCAGCAGACTGTATATCTATTACTTAGCTACTATTTTCTAAGAAAGCCTAAAGCTATTCAGTATTTCCATCTTGCTCTTGAACTTGACACAGATGTGTTTACCCATTTACTGTCCCCTGAATACTCTTGTCCTTGAATCCTGTTGTCTTAAACGTGTTTAATCCTTTTAAGAAAACCAATTATTTTTGTAGTCGTTAATGTGTACAGACATTTTACACAGTTTCTGCGCTTCATTGTTTCGTGTTATTCTGTGTTCACATTTATCTTCGCTCATTTTCTCGGTGAGAGCCATGGGTATCCTCTTAGACTTCGAATATCTCAAATTATTATTTTTTGCCTTCTTTCTTGAATGATAATTTAGCTATATATAGAATTCTAGACTGAAGGTTACTTTACCTCAACCCTTTAAAGCTACTAGTTCTTGTCTTCTGCCACTTATTACTTCCGAAGAGAAGGTTGCTGCTAGCTACTCTCTTTTTCTTTGTAGTTAAAAGTAGGTTTCTTTCAGGTAATATGTTAGACTCCCCATTTATGCTTGATGGTCTGCACTTTCTATGCAGACACACCATGATGTCTCTAGAGGTGCATTTATTTTGGTGCAAAGAATGATTTTTTTAGGTGAGGACTCATATCTTTATCCAAGAATTCTGTTATTATTTTTTAAAGAATTGCTTGTTCACCTATCCTTCAGCTCTCTCTTCTGATACTCCTATTAGAGTCACATGTCATAATCCACAAGATACGGCTAGATACATGATCAAATATGTCTCACCATTCAAAATATTAATTTCATCTGTAAGGGATTCATGGTTCAGTTTTGATTCTGCAGGCAATCTTTCTTAATATTAGATTTATTCCTGTGTTTCAGAGTTCTGGTTTGCAGGCTCATTTTGAATAGGAATCAATTTCCCCCTTTGTCTCTACTTGTTCATCCCTCCCTGTTGAAGACTTCACAGTTGCCTCCACCCAGTCCCCCTGACTCCAATCTAGAACCAGACTTTACAGTGGTATTTTGGTGCCTCTGACACAGAGATGAATAGAAATTCAGAACATATTTCATTATCTTTCTAACTCTGTAGGCTCATGGCCTCATATAAAGATTGAGCCTCAGCCAGTGGGTCCATGTCTGCCTTATAAGTCTTTCTGTAGGAGAGCCCACAGCATTCTTTAGCTCAGGATCTTCCAAGTTTGGTAAACTGACATTCTGGACTGGATAATTCTTCACTATGGGAAACTGTCCTATGCTTCACAGGATGTCTTTTTTAGTTTTTTAGTACCACCTCTAGACTCTACTCATTACATGCCAGTAGCAACACCCCTTCCCCAACTCACAACCAATGACTCCAGACACTGCCAAATGCCCTCTGGGGGCAGTATCATCTCCAACTGAAAAATCGCTCTTTTGTTTTCTATGAATGAATCTCTCCTCTTGGGAAGGGCACTCTCAGGCCCCAATATGCCACGGGAGCTGAGGTCCAGACTGCCGCTGCCTGCTTCCACAGCAGGGCTCACAAAGCTCGCTGCTTCAGCCTCTGTCACTGACTGCCATTTGCTGCAGTACCCTTTGGGGCCATGGAGATGCTTTTCACTGACTGCCATTTGCTGCAGCACCTTTTGAGGCCATGGAGATGCTTTTCACTGGTTGCCATTTGCTGCAGCACCCTTTGGGGCCATGCAGATGCTTTTCACTGGTTGCCATTTGCTGCAGCACCCTTTGGGGCCATGGAGATGCTTTTCACTGACTGCCATTTGCTGCAGCACCCTTTGGGGCCATGCAGATGCTTTTCACTGACTGCCATTTGCTGCAGCACCCTTTGGGGCCATGGAGATGCTTCTCACTGGTTGCCATTTGCTGCAGCACCCTTTGGGGCCACGGAGATGCTTTTCACTGACTGCCATTTGCTGCAGCACCCTTTGGGGCCATGCAGATGCTTTTCACTGGTTGCCATTTGCTGCAGCACCCTTTGGGGCCATGCAGATGCTTTTCTCTGACTGCCATTTGCTGCAGCACCCTTTGGGGCCATGCAGATGCTTTTCACTGGTTGCCATTTGCTGCAGCACCCTTTGGGGCCATGGAGATGCTTTTCACTGGTTGCCATTTGCTGCAGCACCCTTTGGGGCCATGCAGATGCTTTTCACTGACTGCCATTTGCTGCAGCACCCTTTGGGGCCATGGAGATGCTTCTCACTGGTTGCCATTTGCTGCAGCACCCTTTGGGGCCACGGAGATGCTTTTCACTGACTGCCATTTGCTGCAGCACCCTTTGGGGCCATGCAGATGCTTTTCACTGGTTGCCATTTGCTGCAGCACCCTTTGGGGCCATGCAGATGCTTTTCTCTGACTGCCATTTGCTGCAGCACCCTTTGGGGCCATGCAGATGCTTTTCACTGGTTGCCATTTGCTGCAGCACCCTTTGGGGCCATGGAGATGCTTTTCACTGACTGCCATTTGCTGCAGCACCCTTTGGGGCCATGCAGATGCTTTTCACTGGTTGCCATTTGCTGCAGCACCCTTTGGGGCCATGCAGATGCTTTTCACTGGTTGCCATTTGCTGCAGTACCCTTTGGAGCCATGGAGATGCTTTTCACTGGTTGCCATTTGCTGCAGCACCCTTTGGGGCCATGGGGATGCTTCCCTTGTTTCTTTTCTTCTTTAAGCTGTTTATCTATCACTGCTGTGTTTGAAGCAGAGGGGGAATACTAAGCATGAACTTATGGAGCCAACTTGACTGGAAGTCGGCAAGTCCAAATCTAATCTTTTGTTTTGTTTGAAACTAAGCCTTCGCCTTCAATAGTCATCAGCGTTATTAGTGTTCAGGAAATCAGAATGTGTGTGAATTTCCATAGCCTGGTTAGCTAGAGCCATATCACACTTATGAACATCAGTTTAGTAACAACAAAAATGAGATTTAACAGGGAACAGTAACAGCAGTAGAAATTACAAACCACACCAACCAGCATGCAACGGACACTTACTATATGTCAGGGAAACACATGATCTCCTTTAATCCTAAGAACAACTCCACAATGTTGATAATATCTTATAGATAACAAGACAGAATCTTAGAGATATCCCTAAATAAGTCAATTAAGTGAAGGAGCCAGGATTCAAATCTAATTTGAAATCTTGGGCTATTAGCAGTTGTACTCAACAGCCTCCCATACTCTACATGGTCTAAATAATTAACGAAGAGATCTTTGTTACTTAGTGATCCCTGATGCATTCACCCTGATGCAAAATATTAAGCCGCCACTATCTCCACCTTCACCACCACCTCCTCCACTATCATTTCCTGAGAACTTATCATGAATATAAGCTCTATCAGGGGCTGGGAACTGAATTTCTCTCTCCTCTCTCAAAAACGATCTTCACGAAAACAGGGCTCATGTCTGTCTTGTCCACTGGTGTTATCACCAACATCCAGAGCGATGCATAGCAATGGACATTCAATATTCATATGATAAAAGGACAAACACAAGACATCTGTCCCTAACAGACTTACGGAAAGCAGAACACATAGGAAAAGGAAAAATAAGACAAGGATGCAGATGGCAGAGTCAGCTGAAGAGTTGACAATGGGGCAGTTGGTCAAGCTGCATTAAGGTGATAAATTAGAAGCTGATCTTGAATACAAGGCAGGACTTGGACTCAAGATGGAGAAGGGCATTCCGTGCAGGGGGCATGACGTGGGCAGGCAGAACAATGAACAGAGCCAAGCAGACTAGAGACAGGATGGCGGGTATGCTGCAGAGGGCTTCCATGCCCAGAGTAAGGACTCTCAACTTTATCTGGTAGGCAACCGGAAGCCTCCAGAGAGTTCAGAAGAAAGGTTCAAAGAACTACTTTAGAGATGATATTTTAAAATTGCTTCCTAGGCCTACGCGTGTACCCTATTTCTTGAAGTACCCATTTGGATAGTTTAAAAACTTCTACCGTGTTCTACTTGGGTTTTCTTTTTATTCAAGAACCAATTTTGAGAGTCCACAGTTTTCAAAATATTATCTTTTATCCAGTTTTAAAAATTTAGTAGCATATAACTATGTGCAGTGTTCTCCTGATTTTTCCATCTCCCCTACATCTACTTTTTTAAACTTTTATTTTTAATTCTCTTATCTTTCTGGCAGAACTGTGTGAAAATTATTTTCTGCTTCCCTGTCCCCCACCCCGAACTAAAAAATGTTTTGGGTTTAGCTAATTTTGCTGCTTGTTTTTCAGTTTATACTGCTTTCTTCTTGATTTCCTTTGATCTGTTTTTCTTAGCTTTGTTTTATTGACCCTTTTCTAGCTTTTAGAGACGGAAGCTTAGTTCAGGTATGACAAATATGTGGCTTGCATATTCACTACTCTCAACATCAGACATTACTAATCTATCACAGAACTCTTTCTTGCTGAGCTCAGAGAAGTCCTCATAATTCTTTTTACCATGACACTGCTGTAATGAGTTGAAACCAGTTTATTGGTTGAAGCTAATTTGCCATTTGTATCTTGGTTAATTCCTTTACACTCTTTCCGTATTTAACACTGAAAATAATGATGAGTTTAGCTTTGAGTACACTGTTGCCTATATTTCAAACATAAGTTTGATATATATAATTCATTTTTTATCTTTAAAAATTATTTCACCTTTATTGACGTGACAAAATTATAAGATATTCAAAGTACATTGTGATGATTTGGCATATATATTGTGGAAGGATTCTCCCTATCTAGTTATTTAACACATGTATCACCTCATGTAGGGCTTCCCAGGTGATGCTAGTGGTAAAGAACCCATCTGCCAATGCAGGAAACATAAGAGATGTGGGTTTGATCCCTGGGTCGGGAAGATTCCCTAGAGGAGAGCATGGCAACCTGCTCCAGTATTCTGGCCTGGAGAATCCCACGGACAGAGGAGCTTGGTGGGCTACAGTCCATAGGGTTCCAAAGAGTTGGACACAAGTGAAGTGACTTAGCATACACACATCACTCACATATTTACCTTTTTCTTTCTCTTTCTCCTTCTTTTTGGTGAGAACACTTAAGTTCTACTCTCTTGGAAAACTTCAGTTATACAATACAGTGTTATCAGCTATGGTCACCATATGTTAGATTAGATCCTCAGATTTTATTTTTATTCACTTATAGCTGAAAGTTGGAGAAGGCAATGGCACCCCACTCCAGTACTCTTGCCTGGAAAATCCCATGGACGGAGGAGCCTGGTAGGCTGCAGTCTGTGGGGTCGCTAAGAGTTGGACACGACTGAGTGACTTCACTTTGACTTTTCACTTAACTGCACTGGAGAAGGAAATGGCACCCGACTCCAGTGTTATTGCCTGAAGAATCCCAGGGACAGGGGAGCCTGGTGGGCTGCCGTCTATGGGATCGCACAGAGTCGGACACGACTGAAGCGACTTAGCAGCAGCAGCAGCAGCTGAAAGTTTGTACCCTTTTACCAACCTCTCCCTATTTCCCCCTACCCCAGGTCCTGGCAACAACTTTTCTTTGTTTCTATGAGTTGGTTGTTTTTTCATTGCACACGTAAGCAATATGTGTGTGTGTTTTAGTCACTCCCTCATGTCCGATTCTTTGCAACCCCATGGACTCTAGCTTGCCAGGGTCCTTTGTCCCTGGAATTCTTCAGGCAAGAATACTGGAGTGGGTAGTCATTCCCTTCTCCAGGGGATCTTCCTGACCCAGGGATCGAACCCGGGTCTCCTGCACTGCAGGCAGATCCTTTACCGTCTGAGCCACCAGGGGACTGTGCAGTATTTGTCTTTCTCTGTCTGGCATATTTCTCTTAGCATAATGCCTGAAAGGTCCACCTTACTTCACTCAGCATAATGTCCTCGAGGTCCATCTGTGTTGTTAAAGATAGCAGGATTTACTTCTTTCTCATGGTTGAATAATATTCCATTATATACATATATACTACATCTTCTTTATCCATTCATTGATGGACACTTTGGTTGTTTCCATATCTTGGCTATTGTGAATCATGCTGCAATGAACATGGGAGTGCAAATATCTTTTCAACATCCTGTTTTCATTTTCTTTGTCCAGGAGTGTTAGGGGATTCTATTCTTAAGTTTTTGAGGAACCTCCATACTGTTTTCCAGAGTGGCTGTGCCACCTTACATTTCCACCAACAGTACATACGGTTTCCCTTTCTCCACACTCTTGCCCACACTTGTTATTTCTTGTCTTTTTGATGACAGTCATTCTAAAAGGTATGAGGTGGCATCTCCTGGTGGCTTTGATTTGCCCTTCTCTGATGATTAGTAATGCTGAACACCTTTTCCTGTACCTCTTAGCCATTTGAATGTCTTCTTTGGAAAAATGTCTATTCAGGTTCTCTGCCCATGTTTTAATTGGATTGTTTTTTTCCCATTGAGCTGCATGAGTTTTTTATATAACTTGCATATTAACACTTTATCAGCTATATGATTTACAAATATTTTCTCCCACTTGGTAGGTTGCATTTTCATTTTGTTGATCTCCTTTCCTGTGCAGAAACTTTTAGGTTTGATGCAGTTCCACTTGTCTATTTTTTTCTTTTGCTGTCAAATCCAAAATATCATTGTCAAGACTGAGTCAAGGAGATGACTGCCTGTGTTTTCTTTTAGGAGTTTCATGGTTTCCATTCTAGCATTCAAGCCTTTATTCCATTTTGAGTTAACTTTTGTGTATGGTTTAAAATAGTGATCCAGTTTCATTCTTTTGCGTGTGGCTGTCCAATTTTTCCAACAGCATGTATTGAAGAGACTATCCTTTTCCCCTTTGTATAGTCTTGGCTCTTTCGTCATAAATTAATTGACCAAACACGCCTAGCTTTATTTCTGGGATCTCTATTCTGTTCCATTGATCTGTGTTCCTGTGTGTATGGCAATACTGTTTTGATTACTGTAGCTTTGTAATATTGTTTCAAATCAGGGGGCACGATACTTCCAGCGTTGTTTCTCTTTCTCAAGACTGTTTTGGCTCTTCAGGCCAAATTTTAGGATTTTTGTTCTATTTCTATGAAAAATGCCATTGGAACTGTGATACGGATAGCACTGAATCTTGTAGGTTGCTTTAACAATATTAATTCTTTCAGTCCTTAAGCATGGAATATCTTTCCGTTTACTTGTGTCTTCAGATTCTTTCACCAATGTCTTAACAGTGTTCAGTGTACGTATTTTCTCACCTCCTTCACTATGTTTATTCCTAGGTATTTTTCTAACTCTGTACACCAATGCACATTATTATTTCTGATGTAATTTTAAAAGGCTCTCTTTTCTTAATTTCCCTTTCTTACAGTTTATTGTTAGTGTATACAAATTCAATAGGTTTCTATATATAAATTTTAAATCCTAAAACTCTACTGAGCTTATTTATTAGTTCTAACAGTCTTTTGGTGGGGTCTTTAGGGTTTTCTATATGTAATATCATGCCATCTGCAAACAGAGACAGTTTTATTTCTTACTTTCCAAGTTGGATGCCATTTATTTCTTTTTCTTGCCTAACTGCTAAATAAAAGTGGCTAGAATGGGCTTTTCTGTCTTGTTTTGATATGTCCAATTCTTATTTTTAATGTAGCTCCCAAAATAATTTTGATCTAAACTACTTAAAAGAGTATTTTAACATTCTAAATTTATTTGAGCATTTGTCTAGATTTTTATTTTAAAATCTCATTTTATTATAAAATGGTCAGAGAATGAAGACTGCATAATTTCTGTTTTTTGCAGATTTACACTAAAATCATCTAGTTTTGAAAACGATTCCACGGGAGCTCTGCAGGGCATAAAATTGCATGTTATTAATTTAATCTCATTAATTATACTGTTCAAAACCCTTTATGTCCTTAGGTTAGATCTATTTTGCCTATAATAATGACTATTCTATTTTCATTCTGGAATTCATTATTTTAGGTTGAATCTATCTTTTCTCTCATAATTTTTACCTTTGCACACTCTTTTTCCTCAGAATTTTGGTAGAATTTTAACAGTTTGTCCTGAATTTCACTAATTCCATTTCTGCAGCACCCAATCTCTATTCACCGTGTTTAATCCAATTTTTCACTCAGGTGTTCTCATTTCCATTCACTCCTTCCTGACCCCAGACTACTTGCTCTCAGATAGCTTTTTCAAGCTCTACACACCAATGCACACTAGGGATTTTTCTAAAATGTTTTCTTTCTTGATTAAACTTATTTTGGAGGTTGACAGCTCCTCTGAATCTTCTCCATGGATCTTTCTTTAAAGCTATACTATCTATTTCCAGGCCCCAAGATTTTAAAATATTTGCTCATCCTCGGGGAAGAAACTCTTAAGTTTGCCAATAAGGACTGAGGATCACAGAAGAAATGATATGAAGTCTATCAAAGGCTATTTTAAGTTTCTATCAAAATCTTAAAAAAATATATATTTATTTATCTATTTGACTGCGTCAGGTCTTAGCTGTGTTGCACGGGCTTCTCTCTAGTCGTGGCATGTGGGCTCCAGAGCACGCGGGCGCAGTAGTTGCAGCATTTGGGCTTAGTTCCCCCATGCATATGGGATCTTAGTTTTCTGACCAGGGACTGGAAGGCAGATTCTTAACCACTGGACCACCAGGGAAGTCCCTATTCAAATCTTTTAAAAAGGGATTTTTTTATAATCAGATAAGAAAGAAGGGAAGTGAGAGACGGGAAATACCCAACAGTCACATTACCATTTTAACATCTCAGCAAGGATGAATGAAAAGTAAGATTTTAATTTAAATTACCTAAGTATAAAATCACCAAAGGAAGATTCATCATTCTATGAGTCTCATGTATTTCTCTCCCCACGGGACCATACATATTCCAGTGATAACATCTGGTTAGGTGTGATTTAGAGTACCTAGTTTTCAGACTGATGTCATTGTCATCATGGCCAAAGCAAATCCTAAGATCTTCCAAGGCTACCACTGAGGTCCAAATGCTGAGAGCTGGTAAAGGAAAGAGAGTCTAAGTGGTGACTCCTCAACTGGCCCTCAGCTCTTTCTATCTCCAGGCCTACCCCCTTAGAGCGAGAGGGCACTGTCTGGTATACTCCAGGGCTCCCAATGTTTTCCTACACTGCACTCCCATAGACGGGCAGTATACAAAGCCCTCAGTGCTGTTCTTCAATCCTCCTTGTGCTGCATCTAAAAGACATTTCCCCAACACCTCAGTATGAGGGTGACACTAATTGTTCCTACTTTTGAGCATTTCATTGGCCATTTAAGTGGAAAACTAGTGTGGAAAGGAAGGGAAGTAAGTTTCTAAGTGCTGACATTGCATTTTCCCAAAGGCAATATTTTAGGATGATTAATCTGTCCCTTGCTGCACAGAATGGATGTGGATAGATTGGTGGGGGATCTCTGAAATCAATGGTCTACTGGGAAGAGTATGGGGTTAGCACAGTAGGTGATATGAATTCTGGCTTTGGTTCTGCCACTGTCTATCTGTGTACCTTGCTATATCCAAAGCCTTGCACTGTGCCTTCCTCCAGGTTTTTATCTTTCAGCACTAAGAGTCTATGTCTATATTATTTGGGAAATGCATAAATTAGAAATCTCATATTTAAGGATGGATACACTACAGCTTCAATCATATTTCTCAAAGCTACACATAAGACTGAAAAGCTGATAAAGATGGTTAACCTACAACATGACATCTTCAATGCTTACCTCAAGACCCTACTACTTTCGGACCATTTTAACTCCTGATCACTTTGCCTCCTGTTAATGACTCATTTGTTAAAAAGATACAACATATTTTTTTGTTGATCCTTATTTTTACATTTTTCTGACATTAATGTGAGCACATCCATCACATTGCTGACTAAATGTTGAGGTCACATTAACTGGTTTGGATTAACACGCTCCTGGGTTTGGGACAGCTTTCCTGCCTCCTAATCCCTAGCAGCCTTTAGCAAACACCACTGTCCTGGGTGCTGACATAGAATAGCATTTGGCTTCGAATTCTACCGAGGTCACCCTGATGCAGAATATACTAAAACCTAGCAAGGAAAGGTAACTCCAGCTATTTAAAGAAAAGCCCTTTAGTTGAGTCTGGTGTTTCTCATGCAGTTTTCTTCTCTCAGGGAAGTCCCAAGGTAAACAACTTTGACCCTGACTTTCCAAATTCATCTCTAGTCTATGAATTTTGCCCACATCCCTGGCAAGCATTAATCTTCTCAGATTTCTTTCTCTATATTTCCTGGAGAGTATGATTCTGGCTCTGAAAAAAAAGTCTTTTACAAGGAAGAGACAGTTCATATGCATGTAGTTGTTCAGCGGCTGTCATCCTTCCTAGTTCAGCTGACTGCTTGGAAGAAATACCACAAATAGTTTTGAAAGGAGGATCTGAAGTTGGTACTAAATTATGAAGTGTTACAAACAGAGAGGAAAATCAAAAAAGGGTATTGGCACTGTGGAAAAGGCAAAAAAAAAATCTAAATCATTCTCTTCACAGAATTGACAAGTGAGATTTAGCTAAAGGAAATATAAGTCTATGAATCCGAGAACTATAACAAAGAACTGCTGGGCCAAGAAAGGATGGGGAAAATGGCTGTAAAGCGTCAAGATTGAAAACAAACATGCTCATAAAAAAGCTTTCAACAGGACAGACTGAAAACAAGTTATTTTGTTTAATTATTCAGTGGGGACAGTGAGTTTTGTTTTACAGATAGGAAATTGAAACCTTTAGAGGGAAAGTGACTAGACTATTATCATAAAGAAATAGGACCCCACTGTTTCAATTCTCAACTCCCTTTGCACCAAAATTCAAAAGACATTCCATCTTTTATGTTCTATTGTTTTCTAAATTCAACTCTCTAGGATGTGGAAACTTTGATGCTCTTGGAAATTGCTTCTATATTCGTCCAGTGCCAACTTCTGTGCTAGGAGAGGTTTGAAGTTCAACCCAAAAACACAGGGCTTGGCATGGTCAAAAGCTCATTACAACTTCTCATTAGTTGTGTCTCTTGGGACAACTATGGCATTCCTGAGTGTGACTCAGTATCGCCAGTCGTAACTGAGGGTTCCTGATTAATCTGAACCAAGCCCGTATCAGGGCGGCAATAAGCTCAAGCAAATGAAGCAACACGTATTGTAGGAAGAAAGCAAAAAACTATGTGAAAATTTCTTGGAGTGTCATCTTAGTATTAACCATAACACCTAAAACTTCTTTAGTATTTACTATGTACCAGGCACTGTATTTGTGCTTGACATTCATCAATTCATTTATTTCTCTTAATAACCCCACGAGGCAGGTACTATTATCATGCCTATTTTAAACAGGAAACTGAATCACACAGATGTCAAGTAACTTGCTATGCTGGCTAGGAACAAGTACTTTGGAACAATAATAATAATAATAGGTCACCTGATACTTAGGATCCTGATTTCATAAGCCATGAAAGGTTTCTCTAGATTAAAAATAACTTCAGCAATCTAAATAAAGTATGGCGTTTAGTTTATTGTAATGTATGGGCACCAGTTTCTTCGTATTGCAAAGTCTTCAAATGTACCATGGCAATATAGGATGTTAACATGGGAAAAACTGGGTGTACGTATCTTTATGTGTACTATCTTTACAACTTTTCCATAAATCTAAAATAATTCTTACATGAAAACATTATTTCAAAAAACTTTATCTGGATGCTTCCTAGGGAGAACTTTGCACTGAGTCAGTTCAGAGAAAAACAGTGCTGTTCTTCTTCCTAAAAGTCTCAGAGCATGTTTAAAACAGGGGGGTCCTCAAGCCCTACATCTTACATCTTACATGTAAAGGAGATGTTCAGGTCTGCGCTAGTGCTCACTTATTTAGCTTCACAGACTTGTGCTCCAGTTTTCAAGGCAAATTGGAAACTATTTCCTGGAACAACGCCTCAACAGCATGCCTTTTGATATTTGGATTATATTTTTTAAATTCTGAAGAAATCTTGTTTTTTCCCCCCTCTTTTGTGCTTTTTTGGTGCTGAGTTGCTTCCGGTTTTCCCACACTCCTGCCTGTCAGAGACAAGAAACCACAAAAATGCACCAGAGCAAAGCCTGTCCATAGAGCTGCAATTCCATCTTAGAAGTCTGAAGAGCTCTCCTGCCAGTAGTGAGTTCAGGGCAGTGAGTGGGGTCCTCCAATGTCTGGCCCCGCTCCTGCCAACGGAGCCCCCCTCTCCACCAGCACACGAACCACATCGGCCACCACAGGCCATCTCAGCAATAACTGGAAACACCACGGCAAACAGCACACTTGCAAATTCATCCTTCATTTCTCTGCTTAACTGGAGGCTTTTCAAACCTGGGAAAGAGTGTGTGCTTTGGGAATGCTTATGATGGTGACTAAGACTTACAGAGGTCTGAAGTGTGCCAGGTATTGTTCTATGTACTTTACATATATTAAGTCTGCTCATCTTTATCAACTGTCCTATGAAACAGATATTATTTCCACAAATAAGGGAAAAAATAATTCTAGGGGGTTGCATTAGCTCTTCATTGCTGTCGTAGGCTTTCGCTAGTTGCGGCAAGTGGACTTCTCATTGGGGTGGCTTCTCTTGTTACTGAGCACGGGCTCTAAGCATGCAGGCTTCAGTAGTTGTGGCTCACAGGTTAAGCTGTCCCATGGCAAGTGGGATCCTAATTCCTGGACCTGGGATCGGACCAGAGTCCCCTGCGTTGGCAGATGGATTCTTAACCACTGGACCACCAGGGAAGTCCCCAAATAAGGAAATTGAAGCCAAGAGTTTAAGTAAATTGCACCTTGTTGAAGATCTCACATCACTAAAGTGTGAAGGGGGATGTGACACAGGCAGTCGGGCCCCAGGGGCTGCACCCTTAAGGAACTGAGAAGGGCTACACATCCTTCTGGTAGTGCCATCAGCTCTCAACCACAAACTGAACCGTCCTACTGCTCCAGAGAGTTCTCTCAAGTTATTATGATGCCAGTTATTCCTAGAACAGTGCTTGGCACTTAGTAGGCACTGAATATTTGCTGAATAAATGAATCTGGCAGCAGTATAATTAAAACCACCACAATGGATTGTTTTTCGACCCAAATTCAGAATTTGATTCATTATCCAAGGGGGGAAAAACACGAACTGCTTTTTCTGTGCCCTTGGAATTCCTTTTTACAGCTCGAGTTGATTTTGTCAAGGACAAATGAATGGGGAACCTCAAGGAGAGCAAGAGAAATACACAAATCTCTCCTAGGTGTTCATCCATCAGGGGTTGCCTCCTCCTCCAGACAGCTTTGCTAAGTCCCCCAGTTTTAAATGGACAGGGGCTGCTAGAACCAACACTTTTTTTGTACCAGTCCATTTCTAGTTTTCTAGGGAAAACGGCTGGAGGTAGAGTGAATGTGACCTAAAAAATGTGTGTGATGCAGGTACTGAGATGTCTTTTTTTTAGGTAAAATAGGAAGATGACAAATGGTATTAGAAACATTGTTGCTACACAGAGTCTGATGACTAATGTCAATGGAGTTAATTCATCTAATGAAATCCCAATCCTATGCTTTCCCTTTCAAATGCCTAAATACTAATAAACAAGGGTGGAGGTGAGGGAAGAGTGTTGCATTTTATATGAAATTGAAAAGATCTAACTCTGTAGAACGGCTCAAAGAAGAATACATCCAGGAGGAAGTTCTCATTTCCCTCCTCCAAGCCCACAGTTCAGCACTGTTACCATGTGCAATGTCTGATTGAGGCTCCTGCTAGAGGCCACAAGAGTTAGCTGGCAAAGACCCTGAACCTGCAAGCTGCAATGCTCACCATTACCCTTGGCGAACTTAAAAGAGCAGTCTCTGCCCCTCTCACAGGATACAGACTTGACACTGGCCATGTTGTAATAGCTCCCCCGGTGATTCTAGCTTACAGCCAGGGCTGAGAAAACAGTTGGCCTTTATTCCCCATGAGGTGTTCTTTTCAACAGTGCAGTACACATTGTCTTGAGCCTCTTATAAATAAAGAGCATTGTTAGTACAGAATTGATACAACTCAGAAGGAACTGAACAGAAGAATCCCGAAAACTTACTTGGAAGCCCTTTGGGATGTTGCCTTTCTGAGGACTTGTTTGTGAGTGGATGGGGGTTTGGGGACCAGGGAGGAGGAAGAACTTGGAGGTGGCATCACTTTTTGTGGCAGAGTCGTTGGCTTCTGGCCATTGGCTGTGGCGCTTGGAATTCTGCAAGCTGCACCATTATTTATTGTCCATAAATTGGAGTTAGGTAGTGTCTGGCTGCCAAAGATGGCCTATGAGAAAAAGAAAAAAAAAAACATTGATGGAGATATTCTTCACAGTCCGTTTGCTGTAAGTGTATAACTGGTTTGCAATCCTGAGGGGGAACAAAAGGAAAAGGGAAATCATTCAAATGAAGTAATTTTAAAGAAAAAACATCTCCTCCAATAATGCCAGTGCACGTTTAGATTCAGAGAAGGGAAACCTCTTTTAGCAGAGAGTGGAGATGGTCTTGTCGAAAGTGCCCTGGGCTAGGACTCAGGGCAGCTGGGTACTATGTATTGTCCATAGACATGAATTAGAGAAGCATTTGGTCTCTCCTGGTCTTAGTATTTCCCTTCATTGTTAAATTCAACAAGAATTTAATGAATGCCTCTTGTCGGGTGTCAAGTACTAAAAATATGGCACAGAACACAAGTGACTTGAACCTGACTCAATTCCAGCCCACCCACAGAACTCTGAACTCCTCTAGAAGGTCTGCACCTTTGAGGAAAGAAGGAGCCAGTGTGGAGTAGTAACACCTTGATGACCTAAAGATTAACATTAAGACCTACACTGGAAACACTTTCACAGTAAAATTACAACATGGATACTGGTTATTATACATGAATACAAGATCAAAACAAGGGTATTTTCGCTTAGCAGGTAAGCCTAGAGATACTAAATAAAGACCCCCAAATCACCATCTAGACATCACAAATACCAACACGTACCTGTAGGAAGGATGTACACTTAATTTAATTGTACACTTCCTCAGAGAGAGGCTTAAAACAACTCTTGCAACTTATTACCTCATTAGAAATAGTATTTTTGTGTGTTACAAATTTTGTTACTGATTCTTGAAATATGTTTACACTGCTTTCATTATGCATGCCTCATAAAAGCTTTAAATATAAAAGGGTATTAGGAGGAAAACATAATTGACAAAAGACACAGCACTTTTTATTAAAAGGATTTCTGGCAATTGATTTCCATCTATAGGCACTACATTTCAAGAGGCAATGAGAGAAATGTTATTTTCTCATGGCAAGGCCTGAAGGAATATCAGATGCTCTCAGGAGACATTCACCTTCTAGGTAAACTACAATAGCAGTGTTTCTGTCCTTTATGAATTTTGGTTTTTGAGATATAAAAGATGAACTGAGTAGCTTTAGTAAAGAAGTGTTAACCAATCCTTCTATACTAACGCCTTGGAATGTCCCATTTCAGGAAAATGTGTCCAAACGTCCCTGTTTGGGCGGTTACGGGGAGAGGGGGGATCAGCGTTCCTGTGTGGAGGGAATGTGTTTGGTTGAGAGGCTTGACAAAGAGCAAAGTGATTTCACAGGTGGAAGATCATGGCGGTTTCTTACAGACCAACTGGAATGAAATGGTCCTCATCTCTGGAAACACCTGAGAGGGGGCTGAAGAGTGGCTCACTTGCCTCTATCTCTGACCAGAGGCGGGGAGCCAAGGAAGACCTGAGTCCAGGGACAAAGCCTAGAGTGCAGGGCTGCAGAGCGTGTACATGGGGCTGTACACGGGAAAGCGGGGAGTGGGAGCAAGGGGGTGGGCCATCTGTAGCCAAGGGCTGCAGCAGAGGCCGGCTTGTGGAACTGGCTCAAAGATAAATCCACTCTTTTCAGGCACCATATCTGAGGGCCTAAAAATCTATGGGAGAGATTCGACTGAAGGAAGAAGGGTGGCAGGAAAGGGTGACCCCAGACTTCTATTTTCACCACTACCTCCCAACAAGTGAGCTTAGACTGAAGAGTGCTTGCAAGATGCCTCGCTCAGGGTGAGGAGGAAACCAGAACTGACAATGAGGGCTGACGACTTCTACACTGGCCATCTATAAACACATTCACTGGGTGAGAAGTAGAGGAGGAAAACCATTGTTAGCGAAGAACTCATGGAAGTAAAAACATTCTTTATTGAGTTAGGTGTTTCACACAGTGACAGAACTGCCATCAGGAAGAACATCTATTCAATACATGTTGTCATGGCGACAACTTAACCATATTTCAAATTTGTTTAAAAAATCTTCCTGGGATATCTAAATACAACTTAAAAGATGAATAAAAAGAGCAAGATCAGAACAGTGAGTACGGTAAGCTTCTATTTGTGTGAAAAAGGAAAAAGGATATTTACAAACATATCTTTATATGCCAATACACATACACAAACATATATACCACGTTGGTATCTGCACAGAACAATTCTGAAAGGATTAAAAACAAAGACTGGCAGCATCCATGGAAAAGAACTGGTTAGCTAGGGGTTAGGGGAAAAGGGAAACCAACTTTTACTCTATATCATTTGTGTCTTTTTGAATTTTATACCATCTAAATGTAGTTATTTATTCTAAAAATAAATTATTGAAAAGCCAAGAGCAAGTCAAGCCCTAATAAGATGTAAGCGGGCAGCGGACTAACCTTCTAAGCATAAACCAAAATGTCAAATGAGGCCCAGCTGGTTCGAAAACTTGCCATTAGACTGCGTTGAAGAAGGAACTGACAGTTCAACACTTATTGTGGCTTGAAAACCAGATTAGGTCATCAGCAAAAGCCAAAGGCTCATTGAAGTGGAAAGGAACATGGCTCTACAGTCAGGTGTGATAGTGGTTAAGGCATGATAAGTCAGACATGCTCAGTTCAGTTCAGTAACTCAGTCGTGTCCGACTCTTTGCGACCCCATGAGCCGCAGCACGCCAGGCCTCCCTGTCCATCACCAACTCCCTGAGTCTACACAAGCCCATGTCCATTGAGTCGGTGATGCCATCCAGCCATCTCATCCTCTGTCGTCCCCTTCTCCTCTTGCCCTCAATCCTTCCCAGCATCAGGGTCTTTTCAAATGAGTCAGCTCTTCTCATCAGGTGGCCAAAGCACTGGAGTTTCAGCTTCAACATCAGTCCTTCCAATGAACACCCAGGACTGATCTCCTTTAGGATGGACTGGCTGGATCTCCTTGCAGTCCAAGGGATTCTCAAGAGTCTTCTCCAACACCACAGTTCAAAAGCATCAATTCTTCTGTGCTCAGCTTTCTTTATAGTCCAACTCTCACATCCATACATGACCACTGGAAAAATCATAGCCTTGACTAGACGTACCTTTGTTGGAAAAGGAATGTCTCTGCTTTTTAATATGCTGTCTAGGTTGGTCATAACTTTCCTTCCAAGAAGTAAGCATCTTTTAATTTCATGGCTGCAATCACCATCAGCAGTGATTTTGGAGCCCAGAAAAATAAAGTCTGACACTGTTTCCACTGTTTAAGCATCTATCTGCCATGAAGTGATGGGACTGGATGCCATGATCTTAGTTTTCTGAATGTTGAGCTTTAAGCCAACTTTTTCACTCTCCTCTTTCACTTTCATCAAGAGGCTCTTTAGTTCTTCTTCACTTTCTGCCATAAGGGTGGTGTCATCTGCATATCTGAGGTTATTGATATTTCTCCTGGCAATCTTGATTCCAGATTGTGCTTCCTCCAGCCCAGCGTTTCTCATGATGTACTCTGCATATAAGTTAAATAAGAAGGGTGACAATATACAGCCTTGACGTACTCCTTTTCCTATTTGGAACCAGTCTGTTGTTCCATGTCCAGTTCTAACTGTGCTTCCTGACCTGCATACAGGTTTCTCAAGAGGCAGGTCAGGTGGTCTGGTATTCCCATCTCTTTCAGAATTTTCCATAGTTTATTGTGATCCACACAGTCAAAGGCTTCGGCATAGTCAATAAAGCAGAAATAGATGTTTTTCTGGTACTCTCTTGCTTTTTCGATGATTCAGCCAGCGGATGTTGACAATTTGATCTCTGGTTCCTCTGCCTTTTCTAAAACCGTGCTCAGTTTTCTAAAACGGACATGCTCAGTCGTGTCTAACTCTTTGCGACCCCATGGATTGTACCCTGCAAGGCTCCTCTGTCTGTGGAATTCTCCAGGCAAGAATATTGGAGTGGGTAGCCATTCCCTTCTCCAGGGGATCTTCCCAATCCAGGGATCGATCCCAGGTCTCCCTTATTGCAGGCAGAGTCTTTACCATCTCAGCCACCAGGGAAGCCCATAGTCAGGTGTGTCTGGATTCAAATGGAGGCTCTGTCACTTATAAGTTGGGTGACCTTCCAAGTTACTTAACCTCTCTGAGCTTTAGCTTCCTCATCAGCAATTACAATCACTTGGCTGGACTGTGGGGTATGAGATGAAGATCAATAAGTAAACATAGCCCAGGCACTCAGTAAAGGTTTCTTGAAATAAATCAAAGCCCCAGGCACACAGCAGAAACTGAAACAAGTCTGCTTATCTGCAATGACTTGTGAATGGTAGTTGGTTCTGTGTTTTTCAGAATATTTTTCTAGTCTTATGATGCTGCTCACTAGCTGCAAAAGCAAACTCATAAAATGAAAGCACATGTGTAGGTTCCCCAGATTATATTTACACAATTCTTTTTGGCAGAACAGCCTTTTCCTCTTCTAAACGCTTATAAAAATGCATTCATATCTGTCTTATCACATTTAGCACAATTACCTTGTATTACAGCCACTTATATACATACTTGTTTCTGTGTCTGGACAATACATACTGGAAATGCCTGCCTTTGTACCTGATTAATTTTTGTTTCACTAACAGTGCCAAGAAGACTGCCTTGTGCACAAAAGGTGCTTAATAAACATTTAATCCGTAAGTGAAGAAAAAAACACCTCATATTATACCAACCACTAAATTCCTATACAAGAAAATAGACAAGTTTATGTTTACATAGAGATGCAATCTTGTAGTAGAATCATTCTTTGGAGTTTGAATAGTGAAAGTGCCTAGTGTGTTTTGTGTTCAACTTACACTCAGCCACAATACATAAGTTAAGCCCTTCTTCAGATTCCAAGTGAAAATATATTCACCTTCCTAGATGTACATACTGTGGCAGGACCTCAGACACTTGTTCTATAGTAATAAGATGAGTTTTTACCTCAAAATCACAAAATAAACTAGGAGAATTTATTCCTTAGGAGATTCACTTGCCTGGATACTAATAATTCTTCTTCTCCCCAAAACTGTCCTGATTTTGTCTGGGTAGAAACGTGTGCCCACCTAGAACATTATATTTCCCAGTCTCTCCTGTACCTTGAGATAACCCTGTGACCTAGTTCTGAATGGTAAATAGAGAAGTTTCAGGTGCAGTTCTGGGAAACCTCTTCAAAGGGGGCAGACTGGGTTGGCTGGTGCACAACTGTTGCCCTTTACTGTTGCTTTTCTTCACCCAGAACATGGCTATCTACTTAGAGGCGGACAAGGCAGTTCCTTGCTAAGGATTGCAGAGGATAAAGACAGGAGGAGCGTGGGTTCCTGACAGCACCATGGACTTTAGGAGCACCTATATCTCTAGATGCCTGATTATACAGGGGAAAGAAAATCAATCTTTAACTTGTTTAAACAGCCATGGGTGGGAAGTGTTCTATTATATGCAGCCAAATGGAATCCTAAGTGAGCTGAGATATAATTCTCAATCTACCAAAGAGTCAAGCTTGTTTCAGCCTCAATATAGTAAGGATGTAACTGCATCTCAAAAATAGCAAGAGAGTCTTCCCAAATACAGTAAAAAGCTTCTAGTTTCTCATTTGTCATTTGGGGATCATACGCTCATAAACTGAATGGATAATGAAATTATTATAATTCTATGCCATCCAAAATTCTCCAAAGTCAGTAATGTGTCAGACAAGTTCCCAAGTGTTGCACCAAAGCCAAGGCTAAGTGGAATGAGATTAAAGTAATCAAATCTGATGAGAAGAAAACCAGAAAGTACTCAGGCAAAGACAAAAGCAGACATACAGATGTGTATAGAATATTGACAGAAATCAGTCTCCCCAAGTCCCCCTCTGCCCCTCCCCCACAGCCTATATTGACCCTAATCCTACAAGTCTACCACTATGACAGATTATGTGAACTATTTTGTCCTGGTATTCATTCATAAATAAACAGGAGCATTATATAAAGTTCTCACCGTGTAATTTCTGAGAACTGTGAGGTCTGGACAGAGTATTAGCACTCTGCACTTGTGGGCTAACCCAGGGATGGGGCCTGCACTGTCATCAGTCACTGTCCTGGGAATGTGAAAGCGGTATCAGCACCGGCCTCCACTCAAGACCTGGTCAACAAACTCAAGCCTTTGCTTCTTTATTGGGTGTGGGAAACAGCAATGCTTTAGCAAGGACACTCAGAGAAAACCACAGTTGGAGGGTTGGCTTGGCCCCAGACAAAAGACTGGAAAGGCCCTCCTTCTCCCACAACAGAAGGGTAATCGTGGGTGGGAAGGAGGAATCTGTGATAGACAGAACACAGACTGCAACTTGGAAGGTCACATGGACGCAAGATCTGGGTTCTCTTACTTGAAAGATAATACCGTTCAGAGATTAAATTCTGGGAGATTGTGTGGTGTGTGTGTGTGTATGTGTGTATGTGTGTGTGTGTGTTTTAATTCCTTCCAGAGAAACACCCCTTTCAGTCTTGACTCAGGCTTCTTGGTGATGGAATATAACTGAATGCCTCCCTGCAGTGAAATGACTCTCTAAATTCATTTTTTTAAAAATTAAGGTAGATGAAGCAGGCAAATATTAACCTCTACTTGAGCTGGTTAACGTCACTTTGTACCCCTTTTTTCTCTATCAGAACAGCAAACATTTTAGGCATCTTTCTCCCCATGTGAGATTTTATCTTAACTTGGATAAGTTCCCATAACATAGCTTCTAGTTCTGGCAACTCAAGTGCTGGATGGCTTATCTCCCTGAGAAGGCAGGATGCTAGTCACTCATCTTTACTACAACCAGGCTGAGAGTTTCTCAATGCAAAGAACACATGACGTGCAGCCATACAATGCTATAAGAAAAAAGGCAGGGGGACAGTGCTGTGCTTAGTCACTCAGTTGTGTCCAACTCTGCAACCCCATGGACTATGTAGCCCGCCAGGCTCCTCTGTCCATGGAGATTCTCCAGGCAAGAATACTGGAGTGGGTTGCCATGCCCTCCTCCAGGGGATCTTCCCAACGCAGGGATCGAACCCAGGTCTCCAGCACTGCAGGTGGATTCTTTATCATATAAGTCACCAGGGAAGCCAGGGGGAGGGTAAGGGTAGCTATCTCTGTTTTGGCAACATCAAGCTTCCAAAAGGCTTTCATCCCATCACGTATGCAGTTCTTGGCTGTCTTCATTTCACAGTGTTTGTCAGCTGGGGCAAGTCTGAAAGCTGAGCAAGATAAAGAGTACAACTTCCGGTACTGCAACCAGCAGTGGGTAATGCTAGGACCTCAACAGGGATGGGGCAGAAAGATGCTCTGGTTCATACAGAGAGAGACGGATGACATGGGCACTGAGACAGGACTTTGAGATGCCAAAGAGATCTGGAAGTCCTCTGGCATTCCCTTCCATTTCTAAAACCAGTTAAGAATTTATTTCTCCTTTAGCAACCAGGAAAGAAGGCTCTTACTAGTTCCAGTGACCTATTCTAAAGGATGTGAATACAGGTGCTTACTGGGACAGAACAAATGAGAAGAGAGTATTATTCACCAACCAACTGAAAACACTGCGCCACAGGCAGTCCCTAAATCAGTTGTACCTACCAACATTTGAGAAACAATGCAGGCCATTAAAAAGAGATAGCTCAAATATACGTACAGGCTTCAAACTCCTGCAACTAAGCATGCAAAGATACCAACAGTGTCTCTCGGTTGATTTCTCAGTAGTATTGAGACATTTGAACAGATCTTGGGTTAGGTGTGTGTTACAAATAAAGTCCAACTATGGGGTCACAAAGAGTCAGACACGACTGAGTGATTTCACTTTCACCTTCATGAGGCAGCTGGCTAAGGCCAGGGCTGCAGCCCATCATCAGAAAACTACCTAGCCCTAAGACATCACATAGACGACACTCCCTCACTAGCAGCCCCATCACCCAACCAAATGACAGTTACACATTGGGAGAGCCTTATATTCTGATGGCAAATTTAGACTCCAATGATTGTAGACTCTGCTTTGCTTTCTATTTATTCCTCCCTCAATGCTCAGAAATATCTGTCAGACCAACGGTTTTTTTGAATCACATTCATTAAAAAAAAAGGAAAACCATTTTAAAAGTCATTTCGAATTCTATTCTCTGATAATCTCTAGTAATATTTAAACTCTTTTCTGTGTATAATCACCTATTTTCCATGTATATTTACATTATTTCTGTGGGCTTACAAAAATTAGTATATGATATCTGATTTTTGGGAGACTTTTTCATTCAAATATCTACCTTGAGCATTTGTTCCATATCTACAAGAGTAGATCTAGGGCACTGTTTTTAATGGCTATCTATTTTCTATTGGGCTTCCCTGGTAGCTCAGTGGTAAAGAATCTACTTGCTAATGCAGGAGACGTGGGTTCAATCCCTGGGTCAGGAAGATCCCCTGGAGAAGGAAATGGCAACCCACTCCAGTATTCTTGCCTAGGAAATTGCATGGACAGAGAAGCATGTCAGGCTATAGTCCATGGGGTCACAAAAGAAGTCAGACATGACTTAGCAACTAAACAACAACAACATTTTCTATTATAGTTTATCATAATTTACTTAACCAGTCATTAACAGTAGAATACTATAAACTAACATGGTAGATCAATATTTGCAATTAAGGAAATTAGTTCCTAATACATTTTTAAAAAATTAATTTATTTATTTTAACTGGAGGCTAATTACTTTACAATATTGTATGGTTTTTGCCATACATTGACATGAATCAGCCATGGGTGTACATGTGTCCCCCATCCTGAACCCCCTCCCACCTCCCTCCGAATACATTTTTATGTGGGAAAAAGTAGGCCCCCTAAAATTTTATACTTTCATTTTGAAATCACACACACACACACATACAGAAGTTTTCACGAGTTTAATTCTCTATTTAAGAACAGTGGGATAAAGATCATGTTATTTCTATCTTTTGATATATGCCAGATCATTTCCTTGAAACAGAATAGCTAGATCAGAAGGCTGCTGCTGCTTCTGCACCTTTTTTGATACATATTCTCAAATTGCCCTCTGTAAAGGTTATACCAATTATATTTCCATCAGTATGTTTGGAAGAATAACTTCCTTAACTTTCCTTGATTATTATAAGTAAATACTACATGTCCTATGGAAAGCTGGCTCCTAATTTGTTGCTAACGCTGTTTCTCTTTTTCTCTAATGTTTATAAGACATTTATGCTTTTGGACAAGCATATTATTCTTTTAACCATTCTACCATGGTACTATTAATCATTCTTTTTACTCTTTCTCCTCATATCTCTAGCAATAATTTGCATATAATTTTCTGCTGTCCAAATAACTAAATATTAGTTTTTAAAAATGTACTAATTAGTATTTTATGAGCCTTGAACTTCTAAAATCACCTTCTTAAATATCATTTAAACCAATCATTTAAACCAAATTTCTCCTTCTGGCACCAGGGGTTTGACTAAAACCCCAAGTTGAAATTATAATGCTATGGATGTGTACATGAATGCTCAGTCGCTCCATTATGTCCAGCTTTGCAACAGCATGGACTGTAGCCCACCAGGCTACTCTGTCCATGGGATTTTCCAGGCAAGAATACTGGAGTGGATTGCCATTTCCTCCTCCAGGCAATATTCCCGACCCAGGCATCTCTTGAGTCTCCTGCATTGGCAGGTGAATTCTTTACCACTGAGCCACCTGGGAAACCCCAAAGATATGTACATATAAGGTTGAAAGTCATATACAATAGAAGACATGTCTGCATCTTCAGGTTCACTGAAGACTTATTAGAAGTAGCTAAGATGTGGAAGCAATCCAAATGCTTATCAACTGATGAATGGATAAAAAAAATGTATATACATGTAACAGAGTATCATTAAGCCTTAA
Source organism: Okapia johnstoni (assembly GCA_024291935.2). Lineage (NCBI taxonomy): Eukaryota > Metazoa > Chordata > Mammalia > Artiodactyla > Giraffidae > Okapia > Okapia johnstoni. Next base: position 14,511,792 of record CM044307.1, read on the forward strand.
AAAACAAAGAAATCCTGCCATAAACTACAACAGACAGGATATTATGGTAAATGAAATAAACCAGTCACTAAAGAATAATATGACATGATTTAAGTGATACGAGGAATCCAAAGTAATCAAATTCACAGGAACACAAAGTAAAGTGGTGAATGTCAGGGGCTGAGCAGAGGGGGAAACAGGGAGCTGTTCAATGTGTGTGGAGTTCCAGTCATGCAAGATGAAAAAGTTTAGTAATCTGTTGTGCAACCACATGCACACAGTTAACAATACTGTACAAGAAACGATAATCGCTTAGAGAGTAAATTTATGCTCTGTGTGTTTTACCACAATGAAAAACAAAGTAATACATAACAATCAGAGCAACAATCTTTTACTGAGCTTTTATCATGGTCAGCATTGCTTTAAGTGCTTTACATGATGTATCATATAACATTTCCAACCATTTGTGGCGGGTCCCGCCATCACCTCCATCTACCGAAGAAATCAGAGCACAAAAAGGTTCCATGGTCTGTCCACGATGGCACGTCTTGGGAGGAGTCTTATTCCATGGCCCCACTAGACTACATCGCCTTCCTCCCTGATGCCACACTGACTCCCTTTTTACAGCAAATCCCCTGAAGTCAAACCTATCTCCCTTCCAAAGCAAATCTAAAGCAAACCTAGCAATGTGTCCAACTTTTACCAGATGCATTTAAAAGACAGAGATTTCACTTCATTTATTCCAAGAAGAAAGGGTTGAAAAAAATTTGTCAATAAGCAAATCTTTGTTACTTACTTGGAAAGTTAAAGTGTGCAAGAATATGTGTGTGTGCATGTATAATAAATAAAGGTAACCTCAAAAGATCACCAATGACCCCAGACTGAGAGTTCAATTGGTTAAAAAAATAATTCATAGCCTTACTTTCAACTGTCTCTTTTATCTTTTATTTACTAGTAGTTTTAGGGAATTATTTCTATATCAGGGCCCTTGTTCTCCTAATAAAGTGTTTGTCTCATATCTTCTGATGAGTAAAATGAAAAAATCAGACAAGGTAATCTCTACGTTCCTTTACAACTTTAAATTCAGAGTTTCTAAATAACTAAGTTGCCTTTGTCTTCAAATGTATAGTTTATTTTATTTGGCTCAGAATATCACATGTTGACCTACTGTTTATCTTATATAAACTTTGCTGTCATATAGCTATTAAGTTTTTTCCTGTGGCTGCATCCATCACAGATGGATAGGGTTCTTTATGTTTAAAGATGAAGTCTTTCATCATTTCACACAAAGTTACTGCTGTGAGTCCCTCATATACCCACAGAAAAACAGAAAAAAGCCAGAGGTCACAGAGTGAGGGGAGGGAATGAAACTGGCCACCAGGCAACTGCAGCAGAACCCACATTTTAAGGGTATACGATAAACAAGGTCAATCCCAAGCAGCTGCTAGGTGAAGAGCTGTCTCTTAACATAACTACAGCCAAGTGGGGTTTTGAGTTTTGATCCATTGTGTGGACCTTTTCTTTTATATTTGTGTGTACAGATGTATAGTAGCAGCAACAATAAAACTGGAATGCCTTATCTGACTGATGACAAATGTATAAAACAAGAAGAAAATGAAGAGTCACTTACTCATGGGGGAGGGAAGTAGAGTGGAAAAGGGCTTTAGAGCCCTTTGACCTGGCTTGGCCATTAGAACTGCAACAGGCTAGCTGTACAACCTCGTGTAAGTTACTTAAAGTCTTTGAGCATAAGTTTCCTCATTAGTGGAACAGAGATAATACTACATCTAGCATACAAAAGGCACTCACTATACTATTTCCTTGCTCTCACTTTCCTCCTTCCAAGAAACAGCTTAGAAAATACTCTGGTAGTAACCAGGGGACTTCTATTACTAATAATAATGAATCAGCATAATAAACTGATGTCTATATTGTAATAGTGCATTAAGAATCAGATTTCTATGAAATCTATTGAAAAAGAAAGCATAATACTAATCATGCAAAAGTGTCATCTGCGGTATTCACATCTGCAGACACTTGTCGTGTTTCCTGACAGTCTTCTCAAAAATACTATCATAGAAATAAAAACTTAGAAGTATGACCAATAATAAAAACAGAGTTGAAAGGACAAATTGATCATTGAAGAGATAATTCTTATGGTATTAATAACAACCCACACATTGAATCTCCAAACTAATAGAACATATTTCAGGATGCTGCAAGAGCAATCCCACTACTGGGCATATAACTTGTATAACTCAAAAAGATACACATAGGCCCCAACATTCATTGCAGCACTATTTACAAAAGCCAGGACATGAAGGTAACCTAGATGTCCATTGACATAGGAATGGATAAACATGTGGTACATATATACAATGGAATATTACTCAGCCATAAAAAGGGACAATATTGAGTCATGTGTAGTGATGTGGATGAACCTAGAGCCTATCCTACAAAGTAAGTTAGAAATAGAAAAACAAATATAGTATATTAATGTATATATATGAAATCTAAAAAATGGTACTGATGAGCCTATTTGCACAGCAAAAATGGAGACCCAGATGTAGAGAACGGACTTGTGAACACACTGGAGGAAGGAGAGGGTGGGACAAATTGACAGAGTAGCACTGCTGCTGCTGCTAAGTTGCTTCAGTCGTGTCCGACTCTGTGTGACCCCATAGACGGCAGCCCACCAGGCTCTCCCGTCCCTGGGATTCTCCAGGTAAGAACACTGGAGTGGGTTGCCATTTCCTTCTCCAATGCATGAAAGTGAAAAGTGAAAGTGAAGTTGCTCAGTCGTGTCCGACTCTTCGCAACTCCATGGACTGCAGCCCACCAGGCTCCTCCGTCCATGGGATTTTCCAGGCAAGAGTACTGGAGTGGGGTGCCATTGCCTTCTCCAATATATACACTACCACCACATGTAAAACAGATAGCCAGTGGGAAGTTGCTGTACAACACAAGGAGCTCAGCTTGGTGCTTTGTGATGACCTAGAGGGGCGGGGAAGGCAATGGCGCCCCACTCCAGTACTCTTGCCTGAAAAATCTCATGGACGGAGGAGCCTGGTAGGCTGCAGTCCATGGGGTCGCTAGGAGTCAGACACGACTGAGTGACTTCACTTTCACTTTTCACTTTCATACACTGAAGAAGGAAATGGCAACCCACTCCAGTCTTCTTGCCTGGAGAATCCCAGGGGCAGGGGAGCCTGGTGGGCTTCCACCTGTGGGGTCGCACAGAGTCCGACATGACTAAAGCGACTTAGCAGCAGCAGCAGCAGAGAGGTGGGAGAAGGAGATGGGAGAAGGTGGGAGAAGCTGATTCACACTGCTGTACAGCAGAAACTAACACAACGTTGTAAAGCAATTATACTCCAACAAAAAAACCAAACTCAGTGGTCCCTGACATTGTTCCTAAATAATAAAAGTACAACGGAAGGTAGAGTGTGGGCATTTCTAAGAGTTTTAAGCCCTGGAACACCTTTTTAAGACATTTCTTTAATTAAGAATTTGAGGTAACTGGGATAACATACATTTAGTAGACCTTTTCTGTTACAAAAGTGTATCTGCCTAGCAGGAGACTAATTAAATTACCTGAGATTAAGTTTTCAAAACAGTTCTGTAAGTGTCAATACAAGTACCTGTTGAACACATGAGCTGCAATTTAAAATGTAATAATACATCTGGTGTATTTAGTCATGTCCAACTCTTCGCAACCCTATGGACTGTAGCCTGCCAGGCTCTCTGTCCATGGGAGTCTCCAGGCAAGAATACTAGAGTGGGTTGTCAGTGCCCTCTTCCAGGGGATCCTCCTGATCCAAGGCTCAAATCCTCATCTCTTATGTCTCCTGCATTGGCAGGTGAGTTCTTTACCACTAGTGCTATCTGGGAAGCCCGATAATATATCTAACTATTGCATGCCTGAATACTGTCAGAGACGTAGCATAGAACATGATAGCCAAGTGCTTGGATGCTGGAGGCTGACACCCCTGGATTCAAAAACCCCAGCTCCTCCATTTGTTTGTTACTTTTGTGAGGCTGGGAGAGCCACATACATGATGCTCTGTTTTTATAAGAGGGCAGTTGTGAAGATTCACTGTGATTACACAAATACCACTGCAGGTTTAGTGCTTGGGCACATGGAAACATCCTGAGGAATACGATCCTTATGAAAACCCACAGATATACATTATCGCCACTATTTTAGAGATAAAGAAACTGAGATTCAAGGAGGTTTAAAGAGCTAGGCGCAGGTCATGGACTTAGGTTGAAACGGGATTATCTGACTCCACAGCCTGTCCACAGTGTCTGTTTCTGAACAGTTGAATGTGGTTTTACGTGTATTATCACGTATTTTTAATGGAGTGTCATTATGGAAGAAGAGGTTAGTTTGGGCAAAATCTGCTAAATCGAATGGTTCTGAGACAATCATAGTCATAAACAAGCTAGATGAATTCCCGATAAAGGTCAGAAGGAAATAGAAAATTGAACAAAAGATCCCCAAGCCAAACGAAAACAACACAGAACAAAGCAGAGCAGAGAGGTTAGGAGGTTCAAACCGACCTGCCCCAGGAGCTTCAGCACTGGCCTGAGGTTGTGCCCAGACCACCCTCTATCCCCATGGCCATCGTCCTCCCAGATACTCTTGTTGGAAACATGTAGAAAGACTGCCCCTGCAGAGCTGGTCTGCTTGCTTGCTCTACCTGGGTCAGGCTGAGGAGCTAGCATGTTATTGCTGGCTGCCTGGAAAAGCCCGGGTGCCCGCTGCCTCCTCCTCCTCCCCCACAACACAAACACACAGCGGCTGAAGGCTTGGAGAAACAGTCCTCATTGCTGAAGTGGGGCGGGGAGGGGGTGGTGTGCACAATTTTTCTAGACACATGCAATGAACTTTTAGGAGCAGAATAACAAGACTTGGCTGGGTTTATATGGGAATCCTTCCCACACCTGTGAGGCTGTGCTTATATACACACACGCCGTTAGCAAAAAGCTCATTACACATGGCACTCAAGATGTCTCATTACACATGGCACTCAAGATGTTGCTGTCGTACTGAAAGACCCCTTCAAGTGAACACTGAGCTGCCCCCCGCCCAGCTCACCGCATCTAGCTTAGGTGAAATTGGGCATCTTAGGATGGGGAAGGAAGGCAGACAGAGTGGAAGAGCCAGAGGAACTGAGGATGCAAGGTTTTCTCCTACCCTGAGTTACTTTACAAAGTTAAAAATTACATCTACTAAAAATTGAAGGGCTTTGGAAATCAGTGAAAAATTAAGGTATAGTTAAAATCCTCTTTCTCCCCCTCTGTTAAAAGAAATTTCAGCAGTTCTGCCTCAACCATCAAAATATCCTTCATTTTTCAGCTTTTGGGGCTTTTTTTTTTTTTTCCCCAGACTGGAGTATGTAGAGGAGAGAGTGGGAGGGCCAGAGGATGGGGGTTGGGAGCAGAGCTTTAACAAAGAATCACTTTAACAGAAACTACTGAGTAATTGCTCTGCCCTGGGCCAAGAATAACATCAGCTCTATGTTGGCAATTAGAATCAGGTCAGTCGGGCCTCACAGCCGGTGCAGCCCTCCTTGCAGACCCCAGCAGGGAGGGCTACTCATGCTGATGTCACCAGCAGTCACCGCTGCCCAAGAAGGTCCCCCTGCTCAGCTGACAGAGAAGTGTTTTTGCTTTTTAATCCTTCTCCTTCAAGGGCAGGAAGCCAGCCTGAGAAGGAAGTGGGAAGCAATGAGGGAAACCAGGGAGAAGACACACTGGGATACATCAACACGAAGATTCATCGAACCACCCCTAGATGGCCAAGATCCTGCAACTTCCTCAACCATCCCGGAACCCATTTTAAATGAATGAATATATCTAAAGCACATGGAATAGTGCTCGGACCACCATATGTGCTTATTAAGTGTTGGCTATTCTTACTAAAACAAAGAGGGAGGAATCTGTGCCGTTAAACTATCTCTCATCCCTCATAAAACTGGAATCCTGAGAGCAGTGGTGGCTGGGCAAAATGTACCCTGATAAGAGGAATGAACGGGAAGTTTTCAAGTTTGGAAAACTTATTCATAAGGAAGCTGTGGTAGATGAAGTGAAAAAGATGGAAACAAAGTTGCTATTAAAAAAAAAAGACTGCCTGAAGTTTTATAAGGGCAACACTAAGTTTAACAAAACCAGCCTCCCTTCCAAAAGACAGAGGACAAATAATGAAAAGGAGATACTTTAATCTCTTTCTCTCTAGCTCAGTGGTTCTCAGAAGAAAAGTCTGAGCATCATCTGGGAACTTAGAAATGGAAATTATTGAGACCCATCCCAAACCTACTGAATCAGAATTGGGGTCAGAGAAGCAATCGATGTTTTAACAGACCCTTCAAGGGGTTCTGGTGCTCAAACCCAAGGGTTTGCAAACCAGGGCTTGCAGGCCAAATCCAGCCTGCCATGTTTTTCATTTTTTAAATAATTTTATTTATTTATTTATTCTATTTTTGGTTGTGCTAGGTCTTTGTTGCTGCACACGAGCTACCCCCTAGTTGTGGTGTGCAGGCTTATTGTGGTGGCTTCTCTTGCTGTGGAGCAGGGCTCTAGAGCGTGTGGGCTCAGCATTTGGGGCTCCTGGGCTCTAGAGCGTGTGGGCTCAGCAGTTGGGGCTCCTGGGCTCTAGAGCACAGGCTCAGTAGTTATGGTGCACGGGCTCAGTTAGTTTTGCAGCATGTGGCATCTTCCCGGTCAGAGATGGAACCCATGTCTCCTGCACTGGCAGATGGAGTCTTTACCACTGAGCTACCAGGGAAGCCCCCTGCCATCTGCTTTTGTAAAGAAAGTTTTATTGGAAAACAGCCATACTCATTCATTTACATGGTCTATGGCTATTCTCCTTGGCAGAGCTGAGTAGTTACCACAGACCCTATGTACAGCTTGCAAGGCCTGAAATATTTACTTTATGGCCATTTACAGGAAAAGCTTACTGACTTCTGCTCTGATTTAGAACCGTGTTTTTATAAACTGCTCATAGTTTCAATTTTATCTTATTTTGTTTATCATGTTCTCTATCAAATGACTGGATCATACCTATTTCCTTGTACCTCTGGCCCTGGAAGCCTCTGCCAATGGCTCCAGGTGACTTTCCTCTCCCAGGTCCATATTACAGGACCAGTCTTTTGTATGAGTGATTTAGTAACACGGCAATCTCTAGACTTATGATTGAAATGCTAGACAGAGATGAGGATCAAACCTTACACTGCATGAATTGTTGCTGCTGCTGCTACTGCTGCTAAGTCGCTTTAGTTGTGTCCAACTCTGTGTGACCCCATAGACAGCAGCCCATCAGGCTCTTCTGTCCCTGGGATTCTCCAGGCAAGAGTACTGGAGTGGGTTGCCATTTCCTTCTCCAATGCATGAAAGTGAAAAGTGAGGTCTCTCAGTAGTGTCTGACTCTTTGTGACCCCATAGACTGCAGCCTACCTGGCTCCTCCATCCATGGGATTTTCCAGGCAAGAGTACTGGAGTGGGGTGCCATCGCCTTCTCCCGCATGAATGGTTAGAGATGCCCATTTCCAAACTCATATCCTGAATCAGTTTTCCTTCCTGAAAGCTTCAAAAAGTTAAGTGTAAAAAGGATGGAGAACTTCCTTTGAATGCAATTCAAGAAAGGCTGCATGATTTTTCCAACAATATTTTTAGGAGATCACTATGAAAGATACTGTCCATGTATAACAGTAGACTAGAATACACTATAGTATGTGTGTGTATTAGTTGCTCAGTTGTGACTAACTCTTTGAGACACCATGGACTGTAGCCCACCAGGCTGCTGTGTCCATGGAATTCTTCAGGCCAGAATACTGGAGTGGGTTGCCATTCCCTTCTCCAGGGGATCTTCCCTACCCAGGGATCAAACCAGGGTCTCCTGCACTGGAGGCAGATTCTTTACTGTCTGAGCTACCAAGGAAGCCCCACAATACAGTATAAGGTCCCTTCTAATGTCCTATTCCATAAACATATTTCTCTTTAGGATGAATACTAGGTAAATCAGATTTCAATTCTATCCACTGCTCTCAAACAGGCAATTAACCAAACTGTTACTTATATCAATGGCTATCTATACTTTAGCAACTTGAATCCAAAGCATAAGAAGTTCATCAGAGAAATCATCTCTATCTACAGGGGTTAACCCAAGGACAGACATACAGGGCACACCAAGAAGGCAAACCATGTTTCAGGCAATCATCTGGTTGTAATTTATAAAGGTCAGGTCTCAAGTGTAATCACAGTTCAGTTCAGTTCAGTTCAGTCGCTCAGTTGTGTCCGATTCTTTGCAACCCCATGAATCGCAGCACGCCAGGCCTCCCTGTCCATCACCAACTCCCGGAGTTTACCCAAACCCATGTCCATCGAGTCGGTGATGCCATCCAACCATCTCTTCCTCTGTCGTCCCCTTCTCCTCCTGCCCCCAATTCTTCCCAGTATTAGGGTCTTTTCCAATGAATCAACTCTTCGCATGAGGTGGCCAAAGTATTGGAGTTTCAGCTTCAACATCAGTCCTTCCAATGAACAGCCAGGACTGATCTCCTTTAGGATGGACTGGAAAAGCATCAATTCTTCGGCACTCAGCTTTCTTCACCGTCCAACTCTCACATCCATACATGACCACTGGAAAAACCATAGCCTTGACAAGGTGAGCTAAAAGCAGAGGCTTAAAAATCTAATAGGGCTTTGCTCTTTCTGTGGAGTATTTCTAAAAATCCTCTGAAATAAAGTGCTCTAAGTTACTAAATATTCTTCATGTTAGAAAATTTAATAACTTATTTGCTATTTTAGCAGTTATAAACTTCAAGTTAATAGAATATAGTTTCTTTTACTCTCTCCCACAGTCCCAAACTTCACCCCTACTCATTTTTACCTAAATCAACTGTGGATTAGAAGAACAGGGGGAAAAAATAAAATGATATTATAAACATATATAAAATTATGATAAATGATGTTCTGTTCCCTCTCCAGGAGACACGAGATTAACTCCCTTCTTGGGAGTTCTGACTTCTCCCTAAAACAGGTATTCTGACAGATTCTAAAAAACATATTTTCCATATACTTCATAGTTCAGTGAAACTAGGTCAGTATAATCCTCAGTGGAAAAAAAAAAATCCACACAAGAATAGCAGTACTCTGAGTTTTCAAAGGAATGTGAGTTGCTGGAAGCTAATCAAAAGAATGAGAAGGACTTAGAAATGAAGCAGTTTCTAAAAGTGAAAATCAGCAAAACTGTCTTTTTCCTCAAAACTTTCAGTGCTCTGCAATTATCTCTCTTTTTTTTTTTAATCATCCACCATTTAAGGGTATGGGAGCATTAAAAGGGACCCAATGTCTAGATTCGTTAGAGCCACAGATTCTACTCAAATAAGGGAAATATGGCTACATATATTTCCACTATCCAGCATCTGATTAAGTTGGCATTCTTAAGTAATCCGAACTGCGTGGGGTTCAGAAGTTTAAAAAGTTTTAAGAAATTTACACAGATTAAAAAAAAAAAAAAAAGCTAAGATATACTGTGGGAAAAAATAAAAAATAAAAATGGAGTTGTTGCTAAGAGCATTCTCTAAAATGAAGCCAGGAGGCCACTGAGGAAGTATGGCTTCTGCACATCTCAGCAGGAATGGAATTTGAACCTCGACTGCTCCTTGTCTTAACACAGGCATCCAGAACATCTGCCCAGTGTTCCAGAAACTCAAGATGCTTAGGGGACCCTTATCCTCTAAGATAACTTGTGAAAGTCTATTTATTTATTGGTCCCTTACCCTAAAATGACTCATAACCACCTATCCTTTAAGGACAAACATTTCCTTCCGTGTGTCAGGGTTGCACAGAACAACTCTAACGCTGTGGCTTTGGCCTTGAGCCCCTGACTCTTTCTCTTCCCGGGAATAATCTTTTGGTATTACCCAAATCTGTCTCCTGAACTGGAATTCTTAAGACCTTGAATAAAGCTCTAGGGAATACCCTGGGGGGGTCCAGTGATTGAGACTCCCTGCTTCCACTGCCATCTCTGATCAGGGAACTAAGATCCCCAACAAGCCAGGCAGTGCAGCCAAAATGAAAAAGAAGTTCAAAAACTGGCCTAAATGTCTCTGCTATCCCAGATATTATTTTTATTTATTAATTTTGGCTGTAGTGGGTCTTCGTTGCATCACACAGGCTTCTTTTGTTGTGGTGACTAGGCTCGTTAGTTGTGGCACAGGGCTCTCTAGTTGTGGTGTGCAGGCTTAGTTGCTCCACAGGAGGTAGGATCTTAGTTCCCTGACCAGGGATCAAATCCACATCCCCGACAATGGAAAGTGGATTTTTCACCGCTGAACCACCAGAGAAATCCTCCACAAAGACTGTTTAAAATAAATTTCTACATGACAGAGGGTAGTGGGATGATGCTGTATTCCATCTTTACAGATAAGAAGTCAGAATTTTTCTCCAGTAAAAAAAGACTTCACAAATGCCCACACTTATGATTTCTTGATTACAAAGAATTAACATAATATACAGGCTTCCCTGGTGGCTCAGACAGTAAAGAATCTGCTTGCAATGCGGGAGACCTGGGTTCGATTCCTGGGTTGCAAAGATCCCCCAGAGGAAGGCATGGCAACCCGCTCCAGTATTCTTGCCTGGAGAATTCCCATGGACAGAGGAGCCTGGTGGGCTACAGTCCAGCAAAGAGCTGGACACAACTGAGTGACTAAACACAATATAATATACAGATTATACTACCAGAGATAAAGATTTTCAAGTGATGAATGACACACACACACAAAAATTCCCAAGGACCCGGGTGGTAGTTGAAAAGACAATAAAGATAGAGAGCATAATGATAATTGCTTTATTAGAAGGAAAAAAAAAAAAAAACCTTTGGGAATGTTACCTTTGAGTGAATACTAATTTTGCACAAATTAATGCACACTACATACTACATTTTTATAAGAGCAAATGACAAGAGATTAAGCCAATATATTTCTTCACACAAATATCAGGGAAGCTCACAGAACCAGTATGGATTCATCCAAGCAGAACATGAAAAACATGGTGAAGAAAAGTGAAAGTGAAAAGAAAAGCGAAAGTCACTCAGTTGTGTCCAACTCTTTGCAACCCCGTGGACTATACAGTCCTTGGAATTCTCTAGGCCAGAATACTAGAGTGGGTAGCTATTCTCTTACCCAGTGGATCTTCCTGACCCACAGATTGAACCAGGGTCTCCTGCACTGCAGGTGGATTCTTTACCAGCTGAGCCACAAGGGAAGCCCATGATACCAGGGAAAATCATGGTAACTGATTCTAATGATAATCCCAAATCATCAAGAAAAATTTAAGTCATCATGACCTGATTTTTTTGTGTGTGTGAAGTCATCCTTTCTCTGTAATTGGGGCCACACTGATACATTAGTGCAATATACTTATATAATTTCCTTACAGATATGCTCAGAAGTTTGTCATTTTATAGATAGTGAGTAGGGAATCAATATTTCAATAGCATGTAAGTTCCACTGCAACTAGAACTTCTGTGTCTATTGTCACATCTTTGTGTACAAACTGTTAAACCAGAAGACCAACAACCTAACAAGACCATTTCCTGTAACAACTTGAATGTTATTCATTTCTTGAAAATCTTGACAGGCCATGAAGGATTAATGTGTACTTTTATAGACCAAAAAATTATTTTAAAATGCTGGCTTTTAGGTATCTGGGAATTAGATCCTTTGGGAAATCATTGAATAAGATCAGGCAACAGAAAGGGTAAATATTACAAAAGAGATTTTCGTGCTGAAACTCTGAAATCAAAGAAAGGATGTTAAAACTGGTTCCGCATCACCTTTCGACAAAGCCAATGGATGGTTTCAGAACATTACTTCCCTGTTTGTAGATTTCCCCATGAACCAACCATTCAAGCCATGGTGGCACTGGTAAACTTTTGAGAGACTTTTCCACACTTCTCATGAAGTGAGAAAATTTTTTTTTTTAAACCAACAGAAGGAAGACACTAGCACATGGAAAAGCCTTGTTTTGAATCACCTGGTGCCGAGCTCGGCTCTGGTCCAGAAGCTGCCGGGACTGAAGCTTTTGCTGTTCCAGCTGTTGCAGAGCGAAATGGAGCTGGTAGCTGCCTGCTGTGGGGTGGTACTTGTGCTGGGGGACCACCCCTGTAGCCTTGCTATATGCGTCGTTCTCCACCTCTCCCTCCCAGGCAAAGCCACCTGTCTGGAGGCTCCTGAAGAGAAAAGAAAGCAGATTTCTTAGAGTGGTTGTGTGAACAATGAAGGCAAGGAGAGAAGCACCTCTGTTATTTTTCCTTGATCGAACTGAACGTAGTCTGGGATCACAAATCTGACTTGCCTACTAAACCGCAGCCCCATGAAGACAAAGGTGGGCTGCTCTGCTTTCCATTCTATTAGCAGTGCTTGTCCTAAGCCTTGGCATGGACTGGTAAATAATTAAAATAGCCATTTTCACTCCCCTGTAAGGAAATGGCAATCCACTTCAGTACTCTTGCTTGGAAAATTCCATGGACAGAGGAGCCTTGTAGACTACAGTCCGTGGGGTCACAAAGAGTTGGACACGACTGAGCGACTTCACTTCTAATGGCCAAAAGGACCCCCCAAGCGGAGCGTTGAGAGCTTCAAACGCAGGAGGGCAAGTTACTTTAAGGCAACGACAGAAGCACAATCACCCTAACATGGACTTCAAAAGCATACGGGTGAATGATACAAGATTCTTGGTTTTCCTTAGCCACCTATCGTGACGTATCTGCTTATATCTTATATTATGGGACAGCATAACTGGTGTGAGAAGATACATTTGTTTCTTATTCTGAATTCATCTCATTTGGGTTCCCGGCCACGTTGACATTTAGCTTGCGCACATTTAAGACATTATTGCTAGCTGAAATAAGCCAGCCAGAAAAGGACAAATATTGCACGATCTATCATACAATAGTCAAACTCATGTAGACAGAAAGTTGAACAGTGGTTGTCTGGGGCTGGGGAGACAGGGATGGGGAAGATATTGTTTAACGCATATTGTGTTTTAGCTTGGGACGATGACAAAGCTTTGGAGGTGGATGGCAGTGATGGCTGCACAACGTTGTGAAAAAGTGAAAAGTGTGAAAGTGTTAGTCGCTCAGTCGTGTCTGACTCTGCTACCCCATGGATTGTGGCCTGCCAGTCTCCTCTCTCCATGGTATTCTCCAGGCCAGAATACTGGAGTGGGTTGCCATTTCCTTCTCCAGGGGATCTTCTCGATTCAGGGATCTAAACTGGGTCTCCTGCATTGCAGGTGGACTCTTTACCACCTGAGCCACCAGGGAAGCACAACACTGCAAATGTACTAAATGCCATTGAACTGTACACTTAAAAGTAGCAAATTTTATTATATGTATTATTTTACCACAGTTTTTTTTTTTTAAGGTCTCCATTTATTTTTACAACAGTCTTATTTGTAAATCCTTCCATCTCCTTAACACTTTTGGCTGTTCAACTCTGAACCTTCTTTAACTACCTGGTATTTTTTTTTTTCTTTTCCTTTTAGAATTACAGTGACCAGAAAATTGTACACAGAAGAAACATGAAGAGCCTCATGGTGAACTACCTTATCCCAAAGCCTTGGTGAATGGGGCTTAGAGAAATAAAACAGTGCCTAATTCAAGAAACCTATTCACAGTGATTTAAATCATCATGTTATTCTTTCCTTTGTAAATATCCTTTGGTGTTAATGGTCATTTCAGTGGCAGAGATGCAACAACACTGGGGTGAGTTGACGCAGACCTTCCCGAGTCCTGACCTACCAGCTGCCCGGTTATTAACAGTCTGGGTCCTGGTGACCCCACCAGAGCTCTGGCGGGGGGTGGGGGGGAGCAAAGTGGGTTGTCTGCTGAGGCCAGAAGCCCACACTCCTCTCTTGCCGGGGATCTCCTCTCTCACAGCGTGGTCATTCTGGTCTCTGCTTTGGTTTCCCTACCTCTCTCAAAGACATTCCAGACACCTTGTTAAGGGAAAGTCTGTGTAGTGTATTATGAAGTCCATGGATGAAAGGCTTTCTACTCGCATAATCCCAGCTCTGATATGTCACATCCCTTGAACACCTCCTCCCACAGTTTGGCTCCCACAGTGCAGTTGCACAATTACGCACTTTAGGCTAATCTTCCTGGAGAACAGCACCAGAAAGCTCAGAGCTTACTTATTAGCTTTCTTTTTTTTTTTAGTGTGACATTTGATCTTCCTGATTCCTCCTGAATTGCCTCAAGGTGCGAGTTGCTAGACGCGATCTTTCCCAAGGGGCTTCTGGAGATGTGGAGAAATGTGGAGCCCAATGATGGTGTGTAAATAAAAACTCAAGTGTGTGGATAAAATGTTAATGTTATTCACAGAGCAAAGTGTTGAGTGTCAGTCAAATAGGAGTTCCAGAGTTCAGAAGGGAGGGGCCAGAGGAAACGACTATCTCTCTTCTCGTTAGTGAGGGAAGAGAAAAGCTTACTAAAGAAGATACAACAAATAGCGAAGGAAATTGAGGGAGCTCTGAATGGAAGGGAGGGCAATGGAGCAAGGCATCTAGGTACAATGAAAAGCAGGAGCAAGCCAATCCAATGAACACAGGGGAAGAGACAGATGATACTGCAGGAACTGCCTGCTGAATAACTCTGAGATCTCCATACCAATTAAGGCAGGAATTTGAATCTAGAATGAAATTATCCTCTATGATAATTGGACCAAAGGTCAGACAATTTATCAATTGTGACTCTGCTTCCATTCCTGGTCTGCTGGTTACAGAAGGTTCTAGCCACAAGAAGCAGTCCAGACTCAGGGATTCAATACTAAAGAGTTTATATAACAATGTAGCTTGTATTTCGGGATTCATCTTATGGGCTAGCTAAATTGGTTTTATTTTCTAAGAACTGTTTTAGGGTCTTCTCTGGTGGTCCAGTGGCTAAGATTCTGTGCTCCCAAAGTAGGAGCCCAGGGTTCAACCCCCGGTCAGGGAACTAGATTCCCCATGTCACAACTAAGAGTTGGCAGGCCACAATTAAGATTCTATATGTCACAATGAAGATCGAAGATTCTGCATGCTGCAACCAAGACCTGGTGCAGCCAGATAAATAAACAGATAAATAAAACATTTTTTGAAAATCGGTAACAGCTGGTTATGCCTGGAACCAGTGCTGTTACAATGATAAAAACCACTTTAATAACAAATATTCCTAGCAGGCATTGACTTTAATGTCTTCTTGTAACCAGAGAGTCTTATTTGGAGATGACCAGGGACAGAGTCTCAGGTGTATGGACGTGAAGCAAGGGTCTGTTGACGTCCCTTAAGGGGCAGGACAGTAGGTAAGAGAAGATCAAATGAGGGCCTTTGGATAACAGAAGCCTTATCCATCCCACTGCACACACACTGCACAGGCTGCAACAAGATTAACTTTTAAAGTGAAGGCTGTTTTTAATCTCATCAATAACAAAAGCACATTCTCCAACTCACAAAAAGAAGCTTCTGCAGTGAGTAGAGGTTTTTAGCAAAGAGGAAGGAATTTTTACAGTGCAACACTGGGTACGTGCATGAGTGCTTAGTGGTTGTAAGGCAGTGTGGTAAGGGCCATGAGAAACCTGCTTGCTTTGAATTCCAGTGGGTGTTACTCAGACCGCGATGTCTCACAGTTAAAGCACAAGACTTCAGGGTTTGCAATATGCAAGTGTTGTCATCACTGACATGGAGGATGCCAGCTACACTGTCACTTGGGTTTGCCCCAAGTGCGATTATATATCTATGTAGTGCTTTCCATGGCAGCTACAAGTTTCTCAAATACATTTCCTACTTCCACCAAAATTGTGAGATTCCGTCTCTATAAAGTTCAGTTTTTATGTTATTCTTTGCTCAATACTAAAATATAATATATACATCCCCTATAAATAAATTCCTTATACTTTTGTATTATTTATAGAGCAGTATAGACAGAGTTAAAAGAGTTGGCTGTGAGAATGCTCTGTTGAACATTCGATTTGAATTCAGAGATTCAAACTGAACTATGCTGTATTTTACCCTGACTACCTATGTAGCTAACAGCCAACAATACAGCAAATTTCTCTAAACCATGCCTTCTTTTATTAGCCTATTCATTTAGAAGGTTGTCTTTCTTACTTTTTTTAATACACTGCAGCACTGCAGGACTAAATGTTTCTCACCATCACTGCCCTTCCTGCAACATGTCCCACCCCTCCAACTTCTGGCTAAAAGGGCTGTATCTTTCCCTTTGGTTTAATATCTATTCCATCAAATGGATGTTGGTTGTCAGGAACTCAGAGGAAACTGATAAAATACACATGTCTTTAGCAAAGCAAAATCTCCTGAGCAGGCTGTTGCCCTCTTCACAAAGATATGTCTTCAGTGTAGAGTACCTACCCACTTCCATGACACTATACCCACTACAGACAGTAGAATATCTATCTATGGAATGTACAGATATTCAAGGACAGCAGAGGCTCCATTCTCTTGGCCTATAAATTTTCAATCTCAAACAAAGTAGTCGTAGCACACAGTAAGTGCTGGAAAGGTGCTGTAAATGCCCAAAATCCTACAAATGAGGGAAGGGCTCCCACAAGCTGTCCAAAGCAGTGCTGGCCAGGGACATCCCTGGTGGTCCAGTGACTAAGACTCTGCACTCCCAAGCTGGGGGCCCAGGTTCAATCCCTGATCAGGGAAATAGATCCCACATGCTGCAACTAAAAGTTCACATGCTCCAACTAAAGATCCTATGTGTCACAACTAAGACTGGTGCAGCCAAACAAATAAATATATTAAAATGAATAATTAGAAAACAAAGCGGTGCTGGACAGAATAAGGATGCTACATGATCAGAGAGGCATTACATATAGTGGTGGGGAACCCCCTTGGCTATGGGGGTTATTTTCAAGGGCAAAATTGGTATGATTCTGCATGGAATGTTGTGTGTCCCATTCCTGATCCTTCCCAGGGCAGTTGGGGTTGGGTCATATTCACAAAGACCAAATGGATAAGAAGAAAACAGAGAGGCTATACTACTCTGGCTTTTATTACATCCAACTTCTCTATGCT
This sequence comes from Okapia johnstoni, assembly GCA_024291935.2. Taxonomy (NCBI): domain Eukaryota; kingdom Metazoa; phylum Chordata; class Mammalia; order Artiodactyla; family Giraffidae; genus Okapia; species Okapia johnstoni. The sequence goes on from CM044307.1 coordinate 14,528,862, forward strand.
TTATTATTCTTAAACTTTCATCTGTAAAATGAGGATATGATAACAGTACCTATTAACATTTCATAGGGTTATCATGCAGATTAAAGAGCCAACACAAGGGAAAGTATAGGCACACAGGAAGAGTTCCAAAAATATATCACCACTACGACTACTACCATTATAATTCTTCTTCTCCTTTCTAAACAATTCCATTTCCCTGCTGCCCTATAGTTCTTTGAGATATTATAGTATATAGAAACATAAATTTGATCATTTTCCACCAGAGGATTCTGTGTTACCAAGTTAGCACAATCTAGTCATGAGTATTCATTGTGAGGTCAAAAGTGCTCCTAGTTATTAATACTAAAAAGGAAAGCCTTGATGTATAGTGTATCCAACGGGTTATTACAATTGTATTGCAGCTGCTTATGTTGAGGACTGAGACAAGTTATCTGGGGAGGGATGGATCCATCTCTTCAGTCCACTAAATAGCGAAGGTGGGAGACTTGCCGGGTGGTCCAGTGGCTAGGACTGCATGCTCCTGATGCAGAGGGCCTGGGTTCAATCCCTCATCAGGGAACTGGATCCCACATGCTACAAAACTAAAACCCGGTGCAGCCAATAAATAAATAAAAATATTTTTTTAAAAAAACAGTGAAGGGGGCACCTATATAATCTACCCTTTTAAGCAGTCAGTTTTTTGCTCAAACCTACTTTCCGATCCTACATCAAAGCCAATCATCTCAGAGACTGAACGTGTGATCTATAAGCAGCCATCAGTCTACCTTCTTCTACTCTTCACTGGTGATCTCAAACAGAGGACTTTCTATTTATACTGCCTGTTTCTGTCCTAACATTCTCCCCAGTTTTCCAACATGGTTTCCATCCATGTAAATATAATGGCTTCCTTTTTCCATTCTAGATGGTGGTCAAGGGAGAGCAAGAGTGAATTGGAGAGGCCTCTGGGGCTCCTTAAAACTCATGATCCCAAAGGGGAGTCCTACACTCCACTTTCAGAAATAACGAAATAGCTCTCTATTTTATTATAGCTCCTGCATTCAGCATCTTGGATATAACCTCTCTTGTAAATAAATGAAAGGTAAAAATACCAAAAACATTTAAAAGTTTCTGATGGACTTCTGCTTCTGAGCAAGTAGAAAGTTTTAAGAGATTGTCACTTATACCTTAACAAAAATAATAAGCTGAATACACTGCTAAATTATACTTATTTCAAACCCAACAAAATGCTGAGCATCAGTAAACCTAAATGGATATAACCACAGGAAGTGACAAGCTCTTCGATTTCAGCCAGGATGGTCCCTGGGAGGAGGAGGAATGGAAAGTGGCAAAGATGGGGCTGAAGGCTCTACCAGCTCAATTTCTGACCAGCTTCTAACACCTGCATGTGGTATGTTATTTTAGAAGCCCTAGTCACAGAATGAGTCTGTACCCACCCATCAACTCTTTCATCAATTTCATGGGGACACAGAAGGCTTGGGGTGTGTGTGTGTGTGTGTGTGTGTGTGTGTATGTGTGTTCATGGGGACACAGAAGGCTTGGGGTGTGTGTGTGTGTGTGTGTGCGTGCGCAAGGACTGATTAAAGTCCCTTTTAGAGAAATGATGACTATTATTCTTTGACCTTGACCAAAACTCAACAAGTAGTATAGTCTAAAAGTTAATAATGTAGAATCTGAGACCAAATCAATGAGCTTTTCATACTCTGTTGATCTATCTAGCATTTTGAATGGATTTTTTATCCATTCAAGATTTTTGTAATATACAGTATTAATCTTTAGAAATACTGGTTCACTGAGTTATGCAGACCTTCCAAATGTAGACATATTTCATTACACAATATTAAAAAACTGTATTTGTTAGTATCACTCCAATCTCACCAAAAAGTCTTTAAGTATTAGGAAGGTGTCATATTCATAGTGGTCAGTATCAGTTTTTCAGAATTCTTTGCACAAAAAGATCTTACTGGTGATCCCATTCTGCCCCCCAAACCAGCCAGAGGTGAAACAAATCTAAAGTTACAACAAAGTCCAGACCCAGCTTAATTATCAAATTGGCTAACCCCTTCTCCCGCTGCCTCCTTTCCATAAACTGGAAACCTGAGAAAAGGATGAGCATGTTTTTTTTGGGGGGTGAGGTGTAAATATTATTTACTTACACCTATGGTTTTACCTAAAATGTCCAGCATACAATTAATAATTATAAAAGGCATGCAGAAGCAAGAACACATGACCCGTGAGAGAAGAGAGTCAGTAGAAGGACACAGAGAGGTGGTACAGATGTTGGACTTAGCAGACAGGGACTTCAAAATAACAGTTATAAATATGCAAGAGTATTGTGTAAAAGATGGGCAACACCTATAAACAGATGGAGGATTTCAATAGAGAGATGAGATCTATAAAAAAAAGAACCAAACAAGAATCCTAGAAATGAAAAAATATAAAATCAGAGATGAGGAGTGCATTTGAAATGTTTAACAGCAGACTGGACACAGTAGAGGAGAGTATCTAATATGTACAAAATTGAAATCCCAGTAGTTGAGGATAGAGCATGGGACAGGAGAAATACTTAAAGAGATTAGGGCCGGGAATTTCCAAAACTGATGGTAGACATTAACCTACAGACCTAAGCAGTTCAAAAAACCCCCAAGCAGAATACATACAAAGAAGCCCATACCCAGGCAAACCATAGTCAAATTGCTGAAACAAATCTTAGAAGCAGCCAAGGTGGCAAGGTGCTTGGTGGTAGTACTATTATTACATACAAGGGAACAACAGTGCAAATGATTAGATGATTTATTAAAAAATGACAGCCAGAAATGTTTAGTTATCTTTAAAGTGCTGAAAGGAAAACAAAAATTATAAACTGCCAACCTAGACTTAAACATTTATACAACATTCTCAATCAATTCAATGTATTTGATAATTATGGAACAGTATACCCAACAACTTCAGAATGTGTATTCAAGTACATGTGGAACATACACCAAGACAGTCTAAATGCTGGGTCATAAAACAAATCTGAATAAAAATGAAAAGATCAAAATCACATAGAGTATACTCTAAGCAGAATGGTGCTAAATTAAGAACCAATTAGCAAAAAGATATCTAGAAAATTCCCAAATATTTGGAAATTAGATAGCATACTTTAAATAACCTATGGATCAAAGAAGAAATCACAAGAGAAATTTGAAAATGTATCGAACTGAATAGTAACGAAAATACAACCAAACAAAATTTGAATTGCAGTGAAAAGAGTCCTTAGCTAGAAATGTATAGTATTAAATGTATAGTATTAATATTATACTGATTTTACACATTGATGTGTATTGTAAAATCAATGTCCTAAGCTGCCACTTTAAGAAGCTAGAAAAATAAAGCAAGTTAAACACAAAGTAGAAGAATAAAAAATAAAATAATAAGAGTAGAAGCTAATAAAGTAATTAAACAAGGAAGCCATTAGACTGAAGTGGCATTAATGCCTTGGCAGTCAACGTAAGCAAACCAAACCCACACTGAAGTCAGTGCACTGACATTTGAGAAAATGCATTTAAGAACAACCAATCACAAACAGCCAAGTAGTCTTCTCCAAGTAAGGCAACCACTTAAGCTATAGCCAAATAATTTGCTTACTCTGCTTAAGAGTCTGCTCCGTTTAACAAAAAAAAAAAAAAAAAAAAGCTTTCCCTTTAGTCCCTGCCAGTGGAGCACTCCAAACCGTTTTCAGTTTGAGTGAAAGTATGTTAGTAGCTCAGCCGTGTCTGACTCTTTGCGACCCCATGGACTGCAGCCCGCCAGGCTCCTCTGTCCATGGGGTTTTCCAGGCAAGAGTACTGGAGTGGCGTGCCATGCCTTTCTCCAGGGGATCTTCCCAACCCAGAGATGAAACCGAGGTCTCCTGCATTCTAGGCAGACTCTTCACCATCTGAGCCACCAGGGAAGTCCATGTCAGTTTGGTGCTGCCCAATTAAATTCCATGTTTGCTCAAATGAACTCTTTGAAAATTTATTAATAATGTACTTCAGTTAATCTTTTAATACAATGAAATAGAAAATGGGCAAATAGGAAATACCAACGAAATCAAAAGTTGCCTATATGAAAAGAATTGAAAATTGATATTCAAGCAAACTAATCATAAGGGGAAAATACATACATTATTAATATCAGGAATGAAGAAGGGGAACATCACAGAGAGAATACAGATATCAAAAGTATAAGGCGATATCATGAACAACTCTGTCAAATATTCAACAACTTAAGATAAACTGAAAAATCCTTGGAAAGAAATCCTTCTTGAAAGGCACATGATGAGAGAAAATCTAAATATATAAATTTGACTTGTAGTCAAAAACCTTCTTAACAAAGAAAACTTCAAGTCCAGATGGTTTCAGTGAATTCTATCAAACATTTAAAGAAGAAATAATTTCAATCTTTCACAAAATCTTTCAGTGAAGACAAGGGAAAACTTTCCAACACATTTTATGATGTTAACCTCTCTCTGATATTAAAAAAAAAACTTGATAAAAACATTAAAATTACAGACCTATACGCCTGATGAATACACACAAAAAGTTTTAAGAAAATATTAGCAATAATCAATCTATCTGTGTCATATATAGGATATATATTATGACCAAGTGGTATTTACCACAAGAGTGATTTAAGGTTAAAAAAAAAAATCAGTCACATAATTTACCACATTAAGAAAATAAAGAAGAAAAATCTTATGAGAATGTGAAAATTCACTGGGCAAAATTTATTTATTAAGAAAAATAAAAACAAGAAAAATCACAAAATTGTAGTATAAGACCCAGGAACATTAATGAGAAATCTTATACAAAACCTAAGTAAATATATAGATATCCCACATTCTTGACTGACCGGAAGATTCAACATTGCTAATATATTTATTCTGGATTACAGATATTGGTTTTTCTCAGTTCACAATTTCCATCTAAAAATTTGTCTTGAAATTTTCTCTTTTATTCATTAAAGCCTGTTTTTCTTTATACCCTTGTTCATAGTTACAGTGGCCACTTTAAAATCTTTGTCTGTTAATTCTATCTTTGGAGGCTTCTAAGGATTGGGGTTGCAAAGAGCTGGACACAACTGAGAATGCACGCACACAAAGGAAGAAATGGGAATCACTTAAGACCAGGATTGATTCATGAAAAAATAAGTCATGCTAGAGTAACCTCAACATTCAAGAAACTAAGATCATGGCATCTGATCCTATTACTACAAGGTGAAGAGATGGGGAAACAATGCAAACAGTGACAGACTTTATTTTCTTGAGCTCCAAAATCACTGCAGATGGTGACTGCAGCCATGAAATAAAAAGATGCTTGCTCCTTCGAAGAAAAGCTATGACCAATCGAGAGAGCATATAAAAAGCAGAGACATTACTTTGCCGACAAAGGTCTGTCTAGTCAAAGCTATGGTTTTTCCATGTATGGATGTGAGAGTTGGACTAGAAAGAAAGCTGAGCGTTGAAGAATTGATGCTTTTGAACTGTGGAGAAGACTCTTGAGAGTCCCTTGGACTGCAAAGAGATCAAACCAGTCAATCCTGAAGAAAATCAATCCTGAATATTCATTGGAAGGACTGATGCTGAAGCTGAAGTTTCAATACTTTGGCCACCTGATATGAAGAGTTGACTCAGAAAAGACCCTGATGTTAGGAAAGATTGAAGGCAGCAGGAGAAGAGGACGACAGAGGATGAGATTGTTGGATGGCATCACCGACTCAAAGCATGTGAGTTTAAGAAAGCCCCTGAAGATGGTTGAGGACAGTGAAGCCTGGCGTGCTGCAGTCCAGGGGGTGGCAAAGAGTAGGACACATCTGAGTGACTAACACTTTCTTTTCACTTTCCAGGGAAGATAAGGAAGTGGAGGGAAGTCCAGAATGGCAGGACTATGGAATAGGTGGCTCTTCCAGAGAGGTTCAGAGCATCGGAGGAACAGCACTGGGCAGTGACTCAAGGGGAGCTAGCCGACATGACACTGACAGTGAGGACAAGTCCGTTAGCCCCTGAAGGATCAAATAAACTGGCGAGAAGTTCCGAAGAAGTGAGAGACACATAAGCAGAGTGACAGTAATGATGGTAAATGGCTGAAAGGCAGAAAAAGTCGTGAGCTCTGGGAGATTGCACCAGAAGATAGATTATGAAATTAAAAGTTATACATAGTCAAGAGGTCAGTGATAATTAAGTTTAGCACTAAAATGGCCTAGTGTAGTCGCCAAGAAAAAGTCTGCTTACAAAAGGCTTCCATTGAATGACTGAGAGCTTACTTTCATTAGTGAAAGAATAAAAGTCGAATTGCACGCAGATAGCAGTTTAATAAATACTACAGAAACTGTCTAGGAAGTCTTAAGGCTTGTTGTTAGTAACTGCTGACTGGGAAAAGTATCAGCTGGCCACATGAAATCTGTGCCTCAAATAACTTAAGTGGAATGAATTAGAGATTTTATATTCACGGTGACAGGTGCCTTACTTAGAGAATTTTTGTTTTGGAAAATCATTTTAAAAGATCTCTAAAAATGCAAGCGCTGAAGGCTAAAAATTTATTTTTTTACCTTTGAGTTTGCTCCCTGAGATAAGACTAAACATTTTTTTTTTCCTGTTTTCAATCTATGGAGTTATATTGAGATGGTTCTTTTGCAGAAAGAGCTAAAGTACAATAAAGGCAGTATGAGAAGTACAGAAAAGCTCAGAAATTGTCTGGAAGAACTATGTGAACTTTTGATGACCTATATGCTAGGTCAAAAAGCACAGAACTATATGAAATTATAAATGCAGGCGGATCTTCCTGCTTGAGAACAGGATGAAAAGCTTAAAAACCTTTAAATATTTTGTTTATTTGAGAGGATGAAAGGCTCTTGGGAAAGGATTAAAGAAATAATCCAAGAAAGAAGGCAAGAAGAAATAAAAGGCTTTGGATGCTGGAAAGGAATCAAAAACCAATGCAAGAGCTGGGTGGGTGAGAGAATTCTAGAGGGAGAGCAGAGTCCCTGTACCCCTGGATCCGCCCCACAGGTTCTCAAGTGGACGACCTTCAGGACAGGCACAGCACAGCTTGCTGAGGAAGACCTGGGCTCCTGAACAAGACTGCGAGGTTCAAATCCTGGCGTTACCACTTGAAGCAACATGCTCAACATCTCTCCGCACCTTGGTTTCCTGTGCTGTGAAATGGGAGTAAATCTCAATCCCACCTCTCACAAGGCTGGTTCAAGAATTAAATGTAATAATCTGTCTAAAAGCATTGCACAAATGTCTGGCACACACACTAAATAAATGCTCAATAAATGTGAGCTGCTGTTATTAACATTCTTCCTGTGGAAAATCAACCTGAACCTTTGCGAAAACAAACAACCAGGACACTAAGGTGTGAGCGAGTCTATTATTTCTCAGAAGGAAGAGGAGCAAAGAAGTATTTGTGATTTCCTTATTGAGTACTGTGTCCACGTGGCTTAACCTGGGTGATAAACGGGGAAGTCAACCTAGTGGATCTGATAAAAAAGGACTCGGGAGTCACTCAGTGTGCAAGCTGGGTCTCCCCAGCTACAGCCAGCCACTGCATGGCAGCCCCCACTGAAGTCGCTTCCTCACAATGGAGACCTTGCTGCTCCAAACCAAGCCAGTGGGAGAATGCTCTAACCACAGGCAGGGTGCCGCCCCTGTGGGGAAGTGGGTGTTTACTAACAATGTTGTTACGAGAGGACAGCTGTTCAGGCACTGACGAAAGATGGAGATTATCACCACTCTCCTTCCCTCCCTCCACTTCTGTTAATAAAAGCCCAAGTTATCAGCCCTGGCTAGATATAGTGCCTTTCGCAAAAGCATTTTTTTTTTTAAGGAGCAAAAGCAATATACTCACAAATGTCATAAACCTGAAAAACACAAAAAGAAAAGCAAAAAACAAAAGTCACCTATCGGCACTCCAACAACCAAAGATGGCTACTATAAACATTCTGTCAATATTCTGATATACCTAATTCCTCTGTATTTCCCCACACAGAGTGATTCTGTAGTATCTGCTTCATAATCTGCTCTTTCAATCTGGCAATAGGTTGTGAAAAACTTCCCACATGATAGTTCTGGTTTTGACAGTTCTTATTCAATGGTTAACTTTTTTTACACTTGAAGTCAATTTAAACCCTTAAGCCTTCTTCTGAATTTCTGAAACCATGTGTACAGCTTTATGTTTTTCCTTATTAAATTCCATGATTTAAACTCATCATTCTAACCTGTTTAAATCATTGTGAATTCTGATTTTCATACAAGGTATTCAGTATCCCACTGTACTTCATGTCATCTCAAAGTAAGTTTAGTATGTCTTCTAGATATATAAGTGCCTAGTAGGCACCTAAATAAATATGAATGGACAAATTAATTCATTGATTAATAATGGTGGCCTAGTGAGCCAATCACAGAGACTTGGATCTCTGTCCTCAGAGACTTGGTTCTCAAACTAATTTGCTGTTTGGGTATAGCTGCTTATTTAGTTACCAGGGATTCCTAATGATAATATTATCATGTTCACATTTCTCTTTTGTGCTCACAGGATTTCATTATGTCTTACTGAAACCCAGTTACAGTAATTCTTTTTTTTTTTTGTCTCCCAATCTTCTCTTTCTAAAGTAATTCCATCATGAAGGCTAAAATAAGATTAGTCTAGCATGACTTATTTTTTTCATGAATCAATGCTAGACTTAAGTGACTCCCTTTTCCTTCTTTTCATGCGTGTGTGCTCAGTTTTGTCAGACTCTTTGCGATCCCGTGGACTGTAGCCTGCCACCCTCCTCTGTCCATGGAATTGTCCAGGCAAGAATACTGGAGTGGGCTGTCACTTCCTCCTCCAGGGGATCTTCCCAACCCAAGGATCGAACCTGATCCTCCTGCATTTCCTGCACTGGCAGGTGGATTCTTTACTGCTGAGCCACCTGGGAAGCCTCTTTCCTTCTTTAAGGGCTGCCAAATCACTGGTTTGCTAATCTGTCAGATTTTGGCCTGAAACTGACATCTCAATTACCAGTTTATATATTCAGCATCTAATTTATTTCTATCTCTTCCCTTCTGTTCCCAGAGTATGAGCTCTTTCATTGCACATGAAATAATATGCTGAATCATAATCACAGGACTAGAACTGTAAATCACAAATTAGTAATCATAAGAACTGCTCCTCCTTGGACATAGTAACTCAATTATTAAGTAGAGAAAATAAGATCAATTCAATAGCTTGACCCTTGTGAGTTTCATTTTCTTTGAGGAATAAAGGATTTGGATAGGATAGGATGTGCCCTGAAAAGCAGATAAGGGTTACTCATATCAATATAATATCAATTGACACCCTTAAAATATTATCTATCACCTATTGCTTACTATGGGCTTCCCTGATAGCTCAATTGGTAAAGAATCCGCCTGCAATGCAGGAGACCCCGGTTCAATTTCTGGGTCGGGAGGATCTACTGGAGAAGAGAAAGGCTAGCCACTCCAGTATTCTTAGGCTTCCCTTGTGGCTCAACTGGTAAAGAATCCGCCTGCAATGCAGGAGACCTGGGTTCTATCCCTGGGTTGGGAAGATCCCTTGGAGAAGGGAAAGGCTACCCGCTCCAGTATTCTGGCCTAGAGAATTTTATTGACTGTGTAGTCCATGGGGTCGCAAAGAGTTGCACTGTTTACTAAACATGCTGAAAGTGGAAGCAGGACAACATAGTAAAATAAGGTGGCTCAAAATCAATCAGAAGAAAAGAAAAAACAAGCAAGACTCAGAGAGATTAAGAACATGAGCAGGATCCAAGTAAGATACATACTTTGAAATACAGAATTACAAGCAGTTGAGCAGGGAGGTTTCTGACCATTCATTCAATAAGCAGATATATAGAAAAGGAAAAGGAAACGGTAGTGATGTCTGAAAAATGTCTAGGGGAGTTATTCTGGCTAACTTTAACTCTGGTTTTATTAATACTGTGTGACCATGACATACATTTGGGAAGAAGTATCCAGTCGAAAAGCTAAGAGCTGATATGCCTGCCCTTTTAAAGTACAGTGAGATCCCAGCCAGCTGGACTTGACAATGGATTTAGAATGTGAACCAGACTTCTGCTGTCTCCACACTCGTACCACTCCATGATTGATGGAATGATCCCCAGGAGGAGGAAATTAGGACAACGTTGGATTTCTCAGTACATCTGGCAGAAAATCTGGGGGCAAGTTTTATGGAACACAAGACTGGATATAAAACCAACCCTTTTAAAAGGTTAAGTTCACAGCACTGTTCTAGAAGACAACTTAGAATTCTGGGAGTCAGCCAGTTATGTAGATAGTGACTCCTTAGTCCTGTATCTGTTACCGGTCTGGATCTGCAAAGACAGATGGATCCTTAGCCTGATTAACAAGAAATGTCTTTGATCCAGCTCTTTACTTTGGCATAACCAGCATACCACATGAAGCCTGAAAAATGGAGCTGTGAACTAAAAAAGAAGTGAGCAAAGGGTGACCTTTAAGAAAGCCAAAAGAGAACTCCCTGACACCAGTTCATTCAACAAGGAAGACTGAACCCAGCTAAGAAGGATTTTTATCAAATAAAGGAAAAAGTCTGACGCCTTTGTGACAACAAGACAGGTACACACGAGTACAGCTGGCCCTTGTAAACTTGGACTACCATCACCTAGCTTTCACAGCCTGCAGAGACAAGCCAGGAAAAGTTTTCAGAGTGAAAGCTAATGTGCAGATTGTCTAGGGCAATTGACACACCAATTTCCAAGGACTTCTACATTGAATTGTAGCTAGGTTCAAACCTAGTGCACACAAACAGCTCACAAAGCGCCACACATTCAGAATTCCTGTCCCATCACATCAGTTAGGGCTCCTTTCGTTTCTCCTCTTTTCCCTGGGAAGCAAGACAGCAGGCGGCTTGGAACAGTCATGCCCACAGTTTTTCTGGCTTCAGTAACCTGTCTCTGCCCCCTTTCTCAATTGGCCAAGGGAAACGGGAGACAGTTCCAGAATTCCACCTTCCTTCCTTCCTTTCCTCTTCTTTTTCATCATCCTGTTTTTTTTTTTTAAACCTTCTCTACCTGTTCCTTTCTTTATAAATAATGATGTTTTTACAAAATAGGGAGAATGCTGAGGAAATCACAAGAAAGGAGATTTTCTTTTTAAGTTATAAGGCCAAAGAGGGGAAAATAAAATGTGTGTAACAGTCAAGACTTCTTACTGCAGTGTGTGTGTGTGTGTGTGTGTGTGTGTGTACACTGCATCTAAGAGCCCATTCTCAAGCTACCTACCAAACTATGGAAACAACCCTTCATTGCAAGAGGAATTGGTCTCTTATTCATCAATTCCATGGCAAGGCTACAATAGCACCTGCTTCTGTTGTGTCATGACAAGTCTACTGAAATTTGCTGTCCTCAAGATTTACTAGGGGGGTTTCGTTCAAGGTTACAGCTGCTATGAAATGCAGGCATCTACCTCCGATAAGATCAAATCATTGAAATTCACTATCCTAGTCCTCAGCTGCTTACACTGGATACTAATTTCTTACCAGCCCCAGGGGAGGCAGCATAGCATATGACAGTGGTTCTCAAAGTGTGGTCCCTGGACCAACAGCACAGCATCACCTGAGAACTTGTTAAAAGCGAAAATAGCTGAACTTTACCCCAGGCCAACTGAAATCAGAAACTCTGAGGCTGGGCCCAGCAATCTCTGTTTTAACAAGCCATTCAAGGGATTCTCGTCCAGTGGTTAAGAGCATAGACTCTGCTACCTCTTGATGGGGTCTGAATCCTGACTGCCAGTCACCAAGGTGTCATTAGGGCAAGTCACTTCATTGTTCTGTGCTTAGTCTCTTCATCTGTAAGACGTTAATGATAACTACTTATCTCACAGAGGATCTGTGAGCACTAAATCAGTTACTGTGTGTGAAGCTCTGAAAACTGTTGCTGGCACAGGATAAAAATAAGCTATTAAATGAGTTAAAGTACATAGAGCATTTAGGGCCTGGCAATTCATAAGCACTACAAGTTACCATTAGCTACTCTTATTTCTTGTATATCATCTTATTGTGGAGATTCAATGGGATGTAATCTGGACTTCTCACAAATCAACAGGCAGGCCATATTCCTACATGGTAAATTGCGTCCTCTTGTTATAGAGAAGCTAATCACTTGTAGTATGAAAATGATAAAACCAGAGTGAATCAAAACTCTTCAGAACTCAAATTCCAGACATTACACTTGCTGATGAAGAAATGTATGATTCATTTCTGTGTCTGTCTAAGGCCAGATTCCCCACACACTGACTCCATAAATGGTCTGGAGGCTAAAAGGGACATGTTTCTTTATCTCTACTTCTTCTTTACATCCTTTTTATGATACTATGGTTTCTTCCCTCTGCGTTTGATCTTAGCCAAAAGTCCAAGAAGTGATGGTTCTTTTCTAAAATACCGTAGCTGTTAAACATGTGTTGGTTAAACCATAGCTAAAATGGCAAATCACATTTATAAGATGTTTTGAGCAGCACCTGTGTGATCAGGCCATTGTGAGAAACCAAGAAGACCAAAAAAATCTACAACTTCCATCCCCTAGAGTCATGACATTTCCCTTGTATGAATTACCCACCATTCAGTTCAGTTCAGTTCAGTCGCTCAGTCGTGTCCGACTCTTTGCGATCCCATGAATTGCAGCACGCCAGGCCTCTCTGTCCATCACCAACTCCCTGAGTCTACCCAAGCCCATGTCCATCGAGTTGGTGATGCCATCCAACCTCTCATCCTTTGTCGTCCCCTTCTCCTCCTGCCTCCAATCCTACCCAGCATTAGGGTCTTTTCCAATGAGTCAACTCTTTGCATGAGGTGGCCAAAGTATTGGAGTTTCAGCTTCAACATCAGTCCTTCCAATGAACACCCAGGATTGCTTCCTTTTAGGATGGATTGATTGGATCTCCTTGCAGGCCAAGGGACTCTCAAGAGTATTCTCCAACACCACAGTTCAAAAGCATCAATTCTGCGGCGCTCAGCTTTCTTCACCGTCCAACTCTCACATCCATACATGACCACTGGAAAAACCATAGCCTTGACTAGACGGACTTTTGTTGGCAAAGTAATGTCTCTGCTTTCAAATATGCTATCTAGGTTGGCCATAACCTTCCTTCCAAGGAGTAAGCGTCTTTTAATTTCATGGCTGCAATCACCATCAGCAGTGATTTTGGAGCCCCAAAAAATAAAGTCTGACACTGTTTCCACTGTTTCCTCATCTATTTCCCATGAAGTGATAGGACCAGATGCCATGATCTTAGTTTTCTGATCATTGAGCTTTAAGCCAACTTTTTCACTCTCCTCTTTCACTTTCATCAAGAGGCTCTTTAGTTCTTCTTCACTTTCTGCCATAAGGGTGGTGTCATCCGCATATCTGAGGTTATTGATATTTCTCCCGGCAATCTTGATTCCAGCTTGTGCTTCTTCCAGCCCAGTGTTTCTCATGATGTACTCTGCATATAAGTTAAATAAGCAGGGTGACAATATACAACCTTGACGTACTCCTTTTCCTGTTTGGAACAAGTCTGTTGTTCCATGTCCAGTTCTAACTGTTGCTTCCTGACTTGCATACAGGTTTCTCAAGAGGCAGGTCAAGTGGTCTGGTATTCCCATCTCTTTCAGAATTTTCCACAGTTTGTTGTGATCCACACAGTCAAAGGCTGTGGCATAGTCAATAAAGCAGAAATAGATGTTTTTCTGGAACTCTCTTGCTTTTTCGATGATTCAGCGGATGTTGGCAATTTGATCTCTGGTTCCTCTGCCTTTTCTAAAACCAGCTTGAACATCTGGAAGTTCACGGTACACATACTGCTGAAGCCTGGCTTGGAGAATTTTGAGCATTACTTTACTAGCGTGTGAGATGAGTGCAATTGTGCGGTAGTTTGAGCATTCTTTGGCATTGCCTTTCTTTGGGATTGGAACGAAAACTGACCTTTTCCAGTCCTGTGGCCACTGCTGAGTATTCCAAATTTGCTGGCATATCGAGTGCAGCACTTTCACAGCATCATCTTTGAGGATTTGAAATAGCTCAACTGGAATTCCATCACCTCCATTAGCTTTGTTCATAGTGATGCTTTCTAAGGCCCACTTGACTTCACATTCCAGGATGTCTGGCTCTAGGTGAGTGATCACACCATCGTGATTATCTGGGTCGTGAAGATCTTTTTTGTACAGTTCTTCTGTGTATTCTTGCCACCTCTTCTTAATATCTTCTGCTTCTGTTAGGTCCATACCATTTCTGTCCTTTATCGAGCCTACCTTTGCATGAAATGTTCCTTTGGTATCTCTAATTTTCTTGAAGAGATCTCTAGTCTTTCCCAATCTGTTGTTTTCCTCTATTTCTTTGCACTGATCGCTGAGGAAGGCTTTATCTCTCCTTGCTATTCTTTGGAACTCTGCATTCAGATGGGAATATCTTTCCTTTTCTCCTTTGCTTTTCACTTCTCTTCTCTTCCCAGCTATCTGTAAGGCCTCCTCAGACAGTCATTTTGCTTTTTTGCATTTCTTTTCCATGGGGATTGTCTTGATCCCTGTCTCCTGTACACCGTCACGAACCTCTGTCCATAGTTCATCAGGCACTCTATCTATCAGATCTAGTCCCTTAAATCTATTTGTCACTTCTACTGTATACTCATAAGGGATTTGATCTAGGTCATACCTGAATAGACTACCCACCTGAATGAATACCCACCATTAAAACCAGCCATTTTAATCTGTCTGAGCCACTGGTTCTAATCTGTGACAGAAATTAAGTTATATCCAGTAGAATAAGCATACAAAGCAAACAAAAATTTATTCCAAATTGTAAATGCAACCCATATACTTAGAGTTAGCTTCTTTAGTCTATTGATGCTTTCTGCCCACATACAAAGCATGACATTAGTGTCTGGTAAAAGTAAAAAATAGTACAGATTCACAGACAATGGTAAAGATATCTGTAATGCTGAACTGTAACATTCCATCTACTACATTTGTCTCCACATTTGTCCACAGGAATACTGTTTCTTACATTTCATCAGTGATAGTTTATTTTCAGAAATATTTCCACCTCTCCTTTGCACCTTATCATCACTAATAAATGGGTCTAGACTAGCCTGAAATGCCACTGTGGAAAGACTGGTATTGATTTTCCTCTTCCCACAAGTAGGGAAGGTCAAGCAATGAAAAGAGCATAAACTTTCACATCAGAAAGAGCTGAATTCAGGCTTCACATGGTAAGGACTCCGTCTGACAATGCAGGAGACATGGACTCGATCCCTGACCTGGGAGGATCCCACATGCCAAGGGGCAACTAAGCCTGTGCGCCACAACTATTGAGCTTGTGCGCTGGAGCCTGGGAGTCGGAACTACTGAGCCCATGTGTCGAAACTACCGAAGTCTGCACCCCAGAACCTGTGCTCAAGAGAAGCCACTGAAATGAGAAGCCCGCGCACTGTAACTAGAGAGTAGCCCCCACTCACCACGACTAGAGAAAAGCCTGCGAAGCAACGAAAACTCAGCACAGCCAAATAAATAAATAAAAAGAAAACTGCTTTTAAAAAAGAGAGAAAAAGAGCTGAACTCACATGTTAACATTTCTAAGGCTATTTCATTATCTGAACTTAAGGCTAACAATACCCATGTTACAGCCATGTTTTTAAGAGCAAACAGGGTAAATCATACAAAGCATAGGATCTAGCATGAGCTGGGCACTCAGTGAATATTAGTCCCTTTCTCCTTCCCTTCCTTTTGTTCCTCTCTTTAACAAATGGTAGAACAGAATCTCAACGTTTCAAAATGAGGGAGAAATATTTCTGAATTAATAGCACATTGTAGGGTGCTTTAAGCAATATAAAAATCAATTTAAGGACTTCCCTGGTGGCCAGTGGTAAAGAGTCTGCCTGCCAACGCAAGGGACACGGGTTTGATCCCTGGACCAGGAGGATCCTACATGCTTTGGGGCAGTTGAGCCCCGTGTGCCACAACTACTAAAGTTGGAAGGCTCTAGAGCAGGGGTCCCCAACCCCTGGGCCTTGGACCAGTAGCAGTCAACGGCCTGCTAAGAACTAGGCCACAAAGCAGGAGGTAAGTGGCGCCCCATCACTCCTCATCCCTTGCATTACTGCCTCAACAAGACCTACCTCCTGACATCCGCGGAAGAGTTGTCTTCCATGAAACCCGTCCCTAATGGCAGAAAGGCTGGGGACCGCTGCTCTAAAGCCACAACTACCGAGTCCACGCGCCTAAAGCCTGTGCTCTGCAACAAGAGAAGCCACAGCAATGAGAAGCCAGCACACTGTGGCCAAGAATAGGCCCCGCTTGCTGCATATAGAGAAAGCCCGCACGTGGCAATGAAGACCCAGCACGGTCAAAAATAAAATAAATAAAAATTTAAAAAAATCAATTGAAAAATTAATACATGCTGACCATAAAAATGTTTAAGTAATGACAAGAGTAAAGGAGGAGAAAAAAGTCCCCCACAGCCCCATTTCACGTGGTGAGCACTCTGGCATGTTTCATACCAGTTTTCTTCCAGTACACTGATTATACGATCCCATTTTTATCATTAAATGTTAATGCCAACATGCTGGATATATTTTATTTATGCACTTCTAAAACGTGATTTTTTTTTTTTTAATTAGGGAAAAAACTCCCGCCTCTCCCTATACTCTGTATGCCACTGTGCTGGGAATAGGACACTGGCTTTAGGAGACAAGAGGAGGGAGCCACTTCCCATGGGGGAAATCAAGGAAGATGTCAAACTAGAAGTGGTCTCAAAGGATGACCAGCACTTTGACAACTAGAAGATGCTGCAGGTAGAAGAAAAGAGGATGTGAAAGAGCAACAAACAAGAGGAAACCCAATGTGGCTCAACGGTGGGGACGAGGGAGAGTGAAGAGACCCTGCAGCTAAAGCTGGTAAGACAGAACTCTCGTTTATTCCGAAACATAAATGCTAGTTGGTCAAAACTGCCATCTAAGCCAAAGCACAGCACAGTAGCTTTAACTGGAATCATTCGTGTTCATGATGAAGCTATTTACAATGAAATAAAAGCAATATAATGAAAAGGATACAAGTTAAGGTTTGGGGAAGGCAAGGAGCATTAGTGAGCATGGCTGAGGATGGCCAAACACAGAGACAGCCGGCCAAGTCTCGCTACTATTACCAACATCAGCTTATGCGAAGTCACTTTAGTTGTGTCTGACTCTTTGTGACCCCATGGATTATAGCCTGCCAGGCTCCTCTGTCCATGGGATTCTCCAGGCAAGGATACTAGAGTGGGTTGCCATGCCTTCCTCCAGGGCATCTTCCCGATCCAGGGACTGAACCTGAATATCTTGCATCTCCTGTATTGGCAGGCAGGTTCCTTACCACTAGCACCACCTGGGAAACCCAACATCAGCTTGAGGGCTTTCCAAATGTATAATATCAAGCCAAGCCATTTACATGCCTTATCTGAGTTGGTCTTCAGAGCAATCCACTGAGAAACGCATTATTACTATTTCATTTTAGAGATCAGAAAGCTGAAGTTTAGGTTAAATGACTCAGGTTTAACTTCTCTCACAATAAGTCAAAGAGCCACTTTTGAACTTAAATCTGTTTGACTACAAAGGTGTAATGAAGAACAGAAAACTGGAACCTAAAATAGTCTTCGCTAAAGATTTTATAACTGATTATTATTGTTACAGACCTTTGTTTTCTTTTTGTTGTTGTTTAGTCACTAAGTCGGAGAAGGCAATGGCACCCACTCCAGTGCTCTTGCCTGGAAAATCCCATGGACGGAGGAGCCTGGTAGGCTGCAGTCCATGGGGTCGCTAAGAGTCAGACACAACTTCACTTTCACTTTTCCCTTTCATGCACTAGAGAAGGAAATGGCAACCCACTCCAGTGTTCTTGCCTGGAGAATCCCAGGGACAGCGGAGCCTGGTGGGCTGCCGTCTATGGGGTCGCACAGAGTCGGACACGACTGAAGCGACTTAGCAGCAGCAGCAGTCACTAAGTCGTGTCTGACTCTTTTGTAACCCCATGGACTATAGCCCGCCAGGCTCTTCTGTCCATGGGATTTCCCAGGCAAGAATACTGGAAAAGTGAAAGTGAAAGTCGCTCACTCATGACTAACTCTTTATGACCCCATGGACTGTAGCCTGCCAGGCTCCTCTGTCCATGGAATTCTCTAGGCAAGAATACTGGAGTGGGTAGCTGTTCCCATCACCAGGGGATCTTCCCAACCCAGGGATCAAACCCACGTCTCACAGGTGGATTCTTTATCATCTGAGTCACCAGGAAGGCCCATAGACCTTTGTTTTAGGAATACTAAAATCATCCAAGACCCACACTAAAATGCTCAGCTGATCTGACAAAATAAGAAAAGTCAATACGATGGAGGAAGGATAATCTGTTTAAAGCCATCTGTTAACAAATGGTGCTGGAGCAGTTTTACATTCACAGGCAAAAAAAAAAAAAGAACCTCAACCTAAGCCTCAGACTTAAAAATTAATTCAAAATGGATCATTCAAAACATTTACTTAAATTTAAGATGTAAAACTACAAAATCATCCCAAGGATGATTCTGAAAAACATTTGGAAAAAAGATGTTTCAGTTTTAGCTGTAGGTAACATGAGGATACCAACGAAGACCAGACAATAGTAGGTGCCAGGCAGGGTGCTAAATGTTCTCTGTGCCTTACACCTCACTGAAATCTTCAACATGCCAGGAGGCAGAGACTGACTATGCTTCGTGCTGTAGCCACGATAACTGCTGCTGGAGAGGTCGGGAGCTGCCCAGTTACCAGCAGAGCCCACACCTTTTCACTCACCCTCCCTAGACCAATGGCAAGGCCAAGGGGCAAGTGCCTATCCTTGCCAATCTGCAGGTCGCATGGTCAGGGAGTGCCCTTCGGCTGCACACAGTCTTTATATCTCAATTCCACAGTGGCAGGCACAGACTTTCAAGAGAAACAGAGGTCAGGGCCTCCGACAAGCGCCCGGACTTCCACATGGGCTACTTGGTGGACTCTGGACTCCATGGAGGCCTTTCATGTCGTGGGATCATCACCGATGGAGACTGCCTGTCTGTCCATGGGGGTTCTCATCAGCTCTGGATGGCAATGGGAGAAAACATCATCACCCAAAACTGGTGAGCTACTGGTCAAGCAAGCTGCTGCTTGTCCCACGGGAAAGCCTAACCTGCAGAAAGAGTGCTGGAGCCCACTGTGAGGTGCTTCAGCCAGCGGGTGCTCCCTCACGGTCCTACTGCTTGCCTCCACCTTCCTTCTTTTTGCCTGATGGCAAGAGGAACACGGGCATCACCCATGTGCCAGGACTTCAAAGCAGACACGGCCTCTGAACAGCTGAGAGGGGGGCTGTCCAGGTATGGAAGGGTTAAGGTGTGTCCTGTGCTGTTGGCCCTCGGTTATTATCACTTTGAAAAGCTGTGGGTTTACAGGAAGAGTGTGAGAATGCTGCAGCTTTCCCGGCCAACATTTGGTTCCCATTACCGTGAATAATCTCTCTCCGCCCTCTCTCCCCAACCCCCACCCTGCCTCTACTTTTTCCACATTTTATATTAAAAGTACATCAGACGCTTTTCTTCCTTTTTCATATTTTCCTTAAGCTTCCCTTCACTCAGTGTGCCGGCTTCTGTGGCTTTTCT
The DNA here is from genome assembly GCA_024291935.2 of Okapia johnstoni. Lineage (NCBI taxonomy): Eukaryota > Metazoa > Chordata > Mammalia > Artiodactyla > Giraffidae > Okapia > Okapia johnstoni. The sequence goes on from CM044307.1 coordinate 14,548,524, forward strand.
GGTTATCCAGGACTGAGGGACGGGAAAGGGTAAGCCTCCTTGGATGAAACCAGTTGGAAACAAAAGCAGGAGGGAAGAGCACTTCAGCAGTGCAGGGCTCGGGGAAGAAGCGAATGCACAGAACCAGATTCTTCCTGGTCTTAACTGATGCTGACAAAGAGCCCACCGACCGCACTTTGAGCCTCCTGCTTCTCAGTCCCAGCTCAGCTATATTCTTGCCCGAAAACAAAGCATCTCTAAGATAATATATCTGAAGGTAGGTCTTTGCCTAATTTCATCAGCAGAAAGGAGCAGAGAATTTAGAGGAAAGGAAGAAGTGATAGTCCAAGGAACAGATGCTGGCAAGTGTGGGGAGAAAGAGCACACCGCAGGTTGGAGGGGGTAGTGGTACGGCCGTTTGAGAGCCCTTCCTGAGGCCAATTTTATAGTATCTACACACATTCAAAGTGTACATATCATTTGATCCAACAAATTCCACTTCTTGCAATGTATTCTATAGAAACACTTGCAGGTGTGTACAAAGATATATGTATGAGGCATTCACTGAAGATGCCTAAATTGGAAGCAACTTAAGAGTTCTTTAACAGGAGAATGGCAAAATAAATTATGGTACAGTCATCTTTTGGAAGACTACATAGTTGTTAAGAATATTCAGATTAGCTCATACAGGGACTTCCCTGGAGGTCCAGAGGTTAAGACTCTGTGCCTCCATTGCAGGGGCCACCAGTCTGACCCCTGGGCAGGGAACTAAGATCCTGCATGCTGCCCAGCAGGGCCAAAAAACAGACAAACTTATAGAAACAAACTGGACAAACATTGAGATATTAGGGAGGAAAAAAAGTCACAGAACAATATATAGAAAAATATACAAATCAACCTTTTAACTGTGGCTACCTCTGAGAAGATGACTTAATCGCCTCATAATATATATATATTTCTGTTAGATTATTTTATTATGTGGCTACATGTATGTATTATTTGTACAGTTAATTTTTATAAAGTATGGACATAAATATTTCAGTCAATAGAAGATAGGAACATATATAATATATACATGTAGGTGTGTATGTGTGTGTGTGTGTGTGTGTGTGTGTGTGTATCCTCCCCACCCCCACAAAGCCCTATGTAGACAGTCTTAACCTGGAAGAAATCCGAAACTCAGAAAATTTCTTAACTTCCCAATACGTACCAAGACAGAAAAAATGACAGAGAAATGGATGAACAGGAAAGAAGACATGATGATTCGAAAAGGCCCCAAGTTTCCAAGGGCAGAGTTGTGATAATGCAAACAGCAAACACTGGTCAAACTACATGATGCGTTCACTGCAAGGATGGAGGAAGGGAACTGTGTGTGTGTGTGTGTGTGTGTGTGTGTGTGTGTGTGTGTGTGTGTGTGTGTGTGTGTGTGTGTGTGTGTGGTTGGGGTGGGGGCAGAAGGAAGTAGAACAAGAATGCTAAACTTTCATCTTCTGATAGGAATTTAATAACTAATATATAAAATAAAAAGCCCTCAGATGGCAGATAAGCATGATTTAGAAATATGAGAGTAAATAACAGAAGAAATAGCTAAAAAAAAAAAAGTTCAAAGCAGTTATCTCTGGAGTGTGGAAATTAAGGTTGGGTAGCAACGGGAGAAGAAGGGGCAGGGGATTCCCATTTTCATTATAAACTTTATAGAATTGCTAAACTTTTAAAACTATATACTTGAATTATTGTAGGCACCAGTTCCAAGATGGCCCCCAACGCTCCCCACATCCTGGTATTCATATCCTGGGTAATCCTCTCCCACACTGAATGGAGCTGGCCTGTGTAAACAGTAGGATATTGCAAAAATGATAGTGTATTTGAAAAATCTAAACGTAAGAGCTGAAACTATAAAACTCTTCAATGAAAACAAAGGGCAAAAGCTTCAGGACACTGGATTTGACAATGGTTTCTTGGATATACGCCAAAGGCACAGACAAAGAAGAAAAAATTAAAAAAAAACAAACATACTTCATCACAGTTAAAAAGTTTTGTGCAAAAAAGGATACTATCAACAGAGTAAAAATGAAATCCACAGAATGGGAGAATATTCTAAATTTTCAAATCATACATCTGATAATCCAAATATATCCAAAGTATATACGGCACTCCTAAAACTCAACAACAAAAGAGCCAAACTCTATTTAAAAATGGGCAAAGGAACTGAATGGACATTTTTTCTAAAAAAAGCTGCACAAATGACCAAGAAGTATATGCAGAGATGCTCAGCGTCACTAATCATTAGGGAGACACAAACCAAAACCCACAATGATACACCACTTCACACCCATCAGGATGGCCACTATGAAAAAAAAATGTTGGCAAAGATGTGGAGAAATTGAAATGCTTGTGTACTGTGGGTGGAAATCTGAAATGGTGCAGTTGAGCTGGAAAACAGTCTGGAAGTCTCTCAAAAACTTAAAAATAGGGACTTCCCTGGTGGCCCAGTGGTTAAGAATCCGCCTTGCAATGCAGGGGATGAGAGTTCAATCCCTGGTCGGGGAACTAAGATCCCATATGTTGTGGAGCAACTAAGCTGGTGCACTGGCCAACTACTGAGCCCACACACCACAATGAGAGAGGCTCTGCAATGCAACAAAGATCCCGAGTGCCACAACTGAGACCTGATGCAGCCAAATAAATAAATAATAAATTTAAAAAAATTAAAAATAAAATTGCTTTTCTACTCCAAGGAAACACTAAATGGTGGATGATGCTGGTGTTCTAGGAGGCCAGGAGTTGACCACAGCAACTTCCACAGCGGTATGGGTGGCAGCTATGCTCAGATTGGAGCCAAGGCCACCGAGCTCACTGAGGGGAGGCTGAGGATAAGAAGTGGCTCCCTGTCACCAGGCCAGGCTGCTGGGTCATGGACATGAAGATCAAATCCCTGCAGGAAATACATCTCTTCTCCTCGTTCATCAAGGAGTCTGAAACCACGGGTTTTTTTCCTGGAAAAAATGACCCTAAAGGGTGAGCTTGAAGATTACACCAGCGCAAAAGCAGACCCATGCTGGCCAGCAGACCAGGTTCAAGGCATCTGTTGTCACTGAGGACTGACTATGTGTCAATCTGGGTAAGCAATCCAAGGAGGCAGCCACTGCCATCCCCAGGGTCACTGCCCTAGCCAAGCTCTCCATTGTGGCTGTGCAGCAAGGCTACTCAGCAAGCAAGATCAGCAAGCCCCAGACTGTTGTTTGCAAGGTAACAAGCCACTGCGGCTCTGTGCTGGTGTATCTCATCCCAACCCTAAGGGCACTGGCAGTCTCTGAGCTCTTGTGTCCAAGAAACTGATGCCCAGTGTCAATCACTACTACACCTTGTCTGGGGGGCTGCACTGCCATCCTGAGCTACGTTACCATGTCTACCTTTGATGCCATCTCAGAGAGCTACAGCTACTCACCTTGACCTCTAGACAGAGATCGTGTTCACTAAAGTCTCCCTCTCAGGAACTCACTGACCTAAGAGCTACGTCAGAGTGTCTGTGAAGAAGACCCAAACCCAGCTATGGTCACCATGTAGAGTTTTTATACATGAAAGATAAAAGTGAATTAGTTATGCTTGGGAAAAAAAAAATTATCATATGACTCAGCAATTCTACCCTGCATATATACCCAGAAGATGAAAGCAGGGCCATGAGCAACTATTTGTACATCCATGACAACAGCAGCATTATTCACAACAGCCAAAAGGCAGAAGCTACCCAAGAGTCCATTGACGGATGAATAGATAAACCAACTGTGGGATATACATATGACGGACGTTATTCAGCCTTAAAAGGAAGGAAATTCTGACACACGTCACAACGTGGAGGAAACTTGAGGACACTGTGCTAAATGAAATAAGCCAGACACGAAAGGACACATACTGTATAAACTCCACTCACACGAGGCACCTAGAGCACTCAAACTTAATGGAGCCAGAAAGTGGAAAGGTGCTCGCTACAGGCTGACGCAAGGAGGATGGGCAGTTATTTTTTAATTGGCACAGAGTTTCAGTTTTGCAAGATGAAAAGAGATTCCTGAAGTGGATGGTGGGGACAGCTGCACAATTAATACAATGGAGTTAATGCTACTGAACTGCACCCTTAAAAACGGTAAATTTTATGTCTATTTGTCCTTGATGAAAAATTTTTTTAAAAATGACTGTATGAGCTAGGGTCATAAAAGACACGTGACTTTTGTCTTGCTCTGAGGTCACTCAATCTGGGGGAAACCAGCTGCCATGTCATGAGGACACACAGGCAGCCCCGTGGAGAAGTCCAACTGTTGCAGAACTGAGGCCTCCTGCCAACAGCCAGCCTGAACTCATCATCCACGGGAGGGTGAGCATCACGGAAGGGGATCCTTGGCCCCAAGCAAGCCTTCCAACGACAGCAGCCCTCCTGGCTGACATCTAAACTGCCACCTCGTGAAAAGAGCCGGTGCCAGAATCACATAGTTAAGCTGCCCCTCAGTTCCTGACCCCCAGCAACTGCGAAAAGACATGTTTACTGTTGGGCTGCTACAAGGCTGAGGTAATTTATCATGCAGCAATTCTGCAACTACTTAGATAAATTTGAAAGGGAAAAGAGAAATTAGTTTTAACGCATTATCCTATCAGGGTAGCCTGCTGTCCTAGCAAAGTGTGTGTCAGGGTGCATTACCACGATGGTGGGCTGCTACATTAGGATGCATCTCTTCATTAACACCTTACGAGAGAGATTCTAAACCACTCGGTACTGAGAAAATTTCACAAGTATGTAACGTGTAACCAGTAGTATATAAAGTATATTTAACGACATATGTTAGCACAGTGTTAACAGCTGGGTTTGGCAGATGAATCCTGAGCTGGCTGCAGCTGGTGGCATGGCGTAGTGCAAGGTATATTTGCAGTACGTAAGAGGAGAAATGTAACATCAAGCTGGTGCCAAATACAGATACTGTATGTGTGCTGCACTATGGAGAGACTGCCTCATGAGTATTTTCAAATCTATCTGTAGTGTAGTAGTAGTGTTAGTCGCTCAGTCCTGTCCGACTCTTTGTGACCCCATGGACTGTGACCCGCCAGGCTCCTCTGTCCATGGGATTCTCCAGGCAAGAATACCGGAGTAGGTTGCCGTGCCCTCCTCCAGGGGGTCTTCCCAACCCAGGGATTGAACCCAGGTCTCCTGCATTGCAGGCAGATTCTTTACTGTGATTTTTCCTCATGAGTATATTCAAGTCTAGTTAGGGCAGTCAATAAATCATACCACTCACCCCTCCACACAGCCCTGAGAAATGACCAGGAGAGGAGTGAAACCGCAGCACTTTCATGGACACCGTGAGACACTGCTCTACTTTAAAACTGATTCCACCAGCTGGAATTCACCTGGTTTGAGAATTGTTTTGAGTCTTTTAACTCCTTCAAGTGCATTGAGGAAAATCCCAGCATCTGGATGTGTGCTGCAAATGCGAAACAAGTGACAACCACTCTCATAGCAGGTTTTTAATCAGCTTGGTGTTCTTCCTCTCTCTCTGTCTGTGTGTGCTCAGTCGTATCTGACTCTCTGTGATCCCATGAACTGTAGCCCACTGGGCTCCTCTGTCCATGGCATTTCCCAGGCAAGAATACAGGAGTGGGTTGGTTCTTGTCTAGAGAAAGTGAAAGCTCAAATCCTAAAGATGGCAAGCATGTTGAGCTGTGGCTGGTTAAAGGAGCAAGTTGTAACCTAATTCACCTAAATTTTTGTGGCACCAAAGACAGTATTAGGGGAAGAGCTGCCTAGGTGGAAGTCTGGTCTCTGATTATCAACCTAGATACTTAAAGTCATTTGGCATATGTTAAACTAGGGATACTATGTGTCGGAACCCTGCAGTAGGAAATGGCACCCCACTCCAGTACTCTTGCCTGGAAAATTCCATGGACAGAGGAGCCTGGTGGGCTACAGTCCATGGGGTCACAAAGAGTTGGACATGACTGAGCGACTGAGTGCACACACGTGTCAGATGCCACGTGAAGAGCAAGAAGTATAAAGATGAGTAGGTCCGGACGTCTTTGGAAAATCCGTAACACGATGTAAATGACAGAGCTCCAGGCAAGCAGGCGGCCTCTGTGTGGGGCGACAGCGGAAGGTGCAGAGAATAAGGGCTATCCAGAATGAGGGCAAGAATTTGCCAGATATGCGTAAGGGAAGGGAAAGACACAGGAAATACTACATACAAAAACCCAGAACCATTCAAGGAAAAACAACCCCCCAAAACTCTGACTTCTTCAGCTGACGTTCATTAAAAGGGCAGATACGGGATAAAATCCCCTCGGCACGGTGTGTCAGGTTCTTGAACTCTTCCATCTCACCCTCAACATCCCTGCGACATGTACACCACACTCCCACAACACTGCCCTCAGCATGCTCGTCCATCCCTCCCTGCCTTCACACAGGCTCTGCGGTTCTCTCTTAGTTGAAAAACAAAAATCCATTCTCTGGAGAACTGACTCTGATCTTCCTCTGACAAAGCTTATTCCTTGAAATGCCAGGATGCTTTTCATTGGCAGGTTTTTGGTACTGTGACTGTTCTTCACAACAACTATTTCTTACTCACTGGACCAACCATTTAAGGCTAGTCATCATTCTGGTCTTTGTCCACTCAAAGCCTGGCAGCATCACAGTCATGCAGCGTTTGCTGAATGAACAAATGCATGAAACTATGAACATTCCTCTCTCTGGAGGAGGCCCATGTTCCACCCAAAGAAGGGAAACTAGAATTACCCTTTGAGGACTTAGTGGAATCAAATGGAAAATTCACTGGGTGAGAATTAGAAGTGGGTTCTCGTCCTGACTTTACCACCAGGTAGGCAGGAGAATTTGCACGATCCACTTAACTTCTCTGGGCCTCAATTTTTAATACCTTTAAAACAGCGTATGGATAGATTGTGTGGATATGTTTACAGTTAATTCTCATTTATGGAGCACTTACTCTCTGGGAGGCCCTGTAAAAATGCTTTCCTATATCATTTAATTTTCCGTTGCTCCTTAGGACATACCTAGGAATTTTCAGCATTTTATCCTCATTTAGAGATAAGTACAATAGTCTCAAAGAATCTGCCTGAAGTGACATAGCTGGTAACATTTTCTGGCTAAAAAGGGGAGAGATCCAAATTGGTCTGCCTCTGTAGAACACCTGCTCTCAAACACTAGGTCATAACGTTTAAACGGAAGAGCACAGATATTCTAAAATAAAAGGGTTTGGACCTTCTGAAACCATTCAACAGTAGTAATAAATGGCAGTGTTCTTTTAATTTACTTTTTTCTGGGAAGGAGATGCCTTAAGGTGATATGGAGAGGGTGACAGGTATGTGGAAATGCACCAAACAGAGTCATGAAAGGGAGGCCATCCTTTCTCGATGAAAGGTCTGAGTCTAGCGAAAAAAAAATGCAAGATGAGATGAAATGGAAAGGGAGGATTAAAAGGATACAGCCTGGCAGAAAGGCGAGGGGAAGAGAGAAGAAAACAGGAAGGGCCCCCGAGCCAAGCTGAGGATGAAGATGGGGGGCTGGACAGGGGGAGGATGAGGATGGGGCCCAGTGCTGTCGACGAGCAGAGCGGCGGGAGGCAGGTCGCCACGCTGAGAGGAGAATCCATCAGCATGGAAATTCCAGCCCAAAGGGAAAGGGGATGGGATGACTCGTGTTCCTCTGAGAACTGAGGGGGGTTAAAAGAGACAGCTCAGCTTGAGCCTGAGAGGAGCAAAAGGGAGAGACTAGTAAGAAAAACAATGACCCCACAGGTCTGAAAGGAAGAACCCGCAGACTGAGAGGTGATGACAGAGTGTGCCTGGGCTGGACCATTTAATGCTTTAAACTTGTGCCAAGCTGAGTAATGTGGGCTTCACCTGGGGATGTACCTCAACTCTGGGAGAGACTAGACCCTGCATCAGCAGCAGCATAAGCAAACATTACAGTTTTATAGCGATAAGAAGCATTATTAATACTGAAAAGACCCGGTCGTGTGTAGTGCTCCGTAGTTTCCAAAGCATGTTCACAAGCGTGATGTCACTGAACCCCCAAGACAATCTGAGCATCTTCGCTTCTCACCTGGCAACATGAGGCTGAAGTTCAGTCAAGTGATTTACCTTCAGCTCAGGAAGTTCCAAGTGGGCCTGAAATTGGCACACAGGTCTTCCTGTCCTGGTCCAGGACTCTTGTGCAGGAAGAGAACATACCCTGTGCCTTACCTTTACAGTTACAGTCCACTTACAGTGCTTACGGTTCAGGAGAGCAAGAACAGAGGCACAGGAGATAATTACACAAGGGAGAGTGCACTATGCTCCTAAGAGTGGAGTTCAGGGGAAGGGGCACATTTGGGGACAGCAGGGAAAGGTCTGAGGTAACTGCAGACTGGATAGAAAGAAGGGCTACTTAAGCGAAGAGGCAAGGAGGTAGAAAAAGCTCAGAGTGGGCTTTAGAGGGCGGCTCTGCCTACCTAGTCCTTGCTCCTCATCAGCACAGCAGAGGCAAGTGCAACTCTTTAACAAAAATGAAAACTAATACCTGTAAAACCAGGTATTGTTTCATCTTGGTGAACAAGATCTACATTCAAGAAATTTACTCTGAGTCCAGAAGCCGTCAGGAGTGCGCGCTGGGGGGTGGGGTGGGCTGCCACGTGTTCTTTTGGAGGGCGATGTCAAAGTGATGCTCTAATTCCTCAGAGAAATGTAGGAACTCCAATTTTTCAAAACTTACTATTTTCCCAAGATGGAAGAAGACTCTGTTTGCCTCTGCTTTGGCAGTGATCAGAAAAGATTAGAGCTGAACATGGAAGAGGGCTATTTCACAGCAGTCACAGCAAAAAGGGGAAAAAAGGCGGGGGTGGTATGCTTAGCACCTTACTCCACAATTTTATGTTTACCCTCCCAACACGCAAGTTCCTTTGTGTATTCTATGCACACATAGTAAAGAAAAAAATGTGATATGGGAACATAGTGAAGGAATCTGTGAAGTGCTGAAACAGCATACCTGGCAGCTGCTAAAACAAAACTTCAAAGATTTGGCTTCTTTGAAAAGCCATCAGGCAGGACCCCACCCACTCCCTCTGCTAGCCACAGCTTCCCTGGGAGCTGGTACACGTAACCACTTCCGCATGTTTGGCTCCGTTCCCCAGGGCTATAGCAACTCTATAAGCCAAGTCAGAACTGCCAGCCAAGCAAGCAGGTGGGGGACTGGGGGCTGGGTAAGTGGAGGGAAGCAAGACCTCTCCCCACCATCTAGTCATGGGCATATCTCAGAAAGTAAAATGATGATGTTAGGATCTGCTTAAAAAGCCCCTTCCTCTCAGCCAGCCCACCTCTTGGTTAAACACTAGCAATTGGTTAAACACTAGTAATTCAGAAGCTCTGAGCTTTTGAGATTCCCAAGGTATTAAAATATGCCCCTTCCAGTACCACAAATTAGTTCAAGAACAGCATCTGTGGTAAATCTCTAGATCTAAACAAAAGAGCCTAATCAAGAATATGCCTTTCTTTGCACTTTTTTTTTTTTTTTTTCCGCTGACAAGTTTGTGTCTTTATCACATATTTGAACCTTCTGGGTCAACCATCTTGTCCTGTGCTGCCCAGTATGGTAGCCATGAGCCACGTGTGGCTTTTGAGTACTTGCAATGTGGCTAGTATGATGAGGAAATGAATTTTTCATTTTACTTAGTTTTAATTAATTTAAACATTTTTAAATCCACATCTGGCTTGTGGCTATCATACTGGATAGCATTGATCTTGCCACTTATTCACCAAACATTTACTGAGCACTTTTTACAGCAAAGTATAAGGATAAAAAGATTTGTAAGACTCAGCCTCTGCCCCTCAAAAGCTTACACTTTAATACAGGAGGTAAGACAAGTATACAGATAACTATAATACAAGGAGGAGTGGTATGTGTGATAGCAGAGGTAAACAGATAGATTCTCTAGGCAAGAATACTGGAGTGGATTGCCAGGCCCTTCTCCAGGGGATCTTCCCAACCCAGCGACTGAACTCACGTCTCTTAAGTCTCCTGCATTGGCAGGCAGGCTCCTTACCACTAGCGCCACCTGGGAAGCCCAGGTCACTTCTAATACCTAATAAAATGTGAATGTTGTGTAAACAGTTACTGGACTATAGAGAATTCAAGTTTTGCTTTCTGGAACTTTCTGAATTTTTTTTCCCCTAAATACTTCAATCCATGGATGCAGACCTGTGGATACCGAGGGCCGAATATAAGTCTATCAAATAGAGGACAGAGAGGAGAGAGGAACTACTGCAAAGAACACCAAAAATCTGAAACATTACACATATACACATATGCAGTAAACATCACAACTTATTAGTCAACCAATGTGAAAAGCCTGAAAGTAAAGAGACAGCCATCCTATACTGGGCTATCAAAGATGCTGGATGCCCTTTCACTCCTAAGTACCTTCCAGGAGTGGCTCTCAAGATTCCTGTGGGTCTGGTGGGGTGGGGAGGATGTTGGTAAAAATAAGGGTCTCTGCCTTTTCCTCTTCTTTCACACCCTGCCTCTTCCAAGAGCACCTCTCCCCGCCCCCTCCCTCCTAAGGCAGAGGGCCTTTCGCTTGTAGGGCACTTTTGATCTTAGATAACTAGAAAGAACTGAAGAGGACCTGATGACTTGGGAAGGTGGCTGTGTGAGCTCTGAACTCAATGGAGAAGAAACAGGGCTTCTTTCCCTAGTGTTCAGATCATCAGGCTAGGAAGAGCCACAAAGATCAGTTCTCTGGGAATTAAAATTGGACACTAAGCCAGAGCTTCCTCTGAATTATATCTTTTAGGAACATGTGTTTGGTGGATGAGGAACAGAAGGAAGAGAAAGTCTAATGATATTTTCTTGGGATGTCATCAGGGAAGGTTGCAGAAAGCCTAAGCTGAGCTGAGCCCTATAGGAGGAAAGAGTTTCGACATGCAAAGACACAGGTGAGGGGCAGGGAGTCTGTTCATTCATTCATTCTTTCTTTTACTTGATATTTGTTCATGTTTAACTTCCTACTGTTTACCAAGGTACTGGGATACAACAGTGAATAAGACAGCTTACACTTTGATGAAGTAACCACAGGAAACTAATAGGGTAAGCACTACAGAACGGTATAAGGATGGGAAAATGTACCATTTTTGATCCATTGCATCTGGCTGGAACTAAATATGTGAAGAATAAAACTGGAAAGGTAGATTGGGGCCAGATACAGGTATTCACCTTGAAAATTATTTTTTGTTTTGTTTTTCTTTTTGTGTTTGTGGTACATTGGAAGGTCCTTTTATTTCTTCCTTAAAAATTTTGTTATCATTATCAGAATTAACAAAATACAAAGAAAATCTTTAAAATAAATAAGACAAATTAGAAAAACTTAGCCTTGAAAAGTAGAAGCCCATTTGTACCATATTTTCAAGACATAATCTCCAGCTTATCTTTATCAGTAATAAATCAGTATTTTGCTATCTTTGATTTTGTTTTCTATAATTTCTCACTTACTTGTGATCTGGAGGGATCAGAAAGTATGACTGATGCTTCATAAGGCCCCAACATCAATTTCTAGACTTTGTTAGTTGAATGAGCTGAAAAATCTCTTTTACAGTTAGGACCCAGCTTGATTTCAGTTTCTATCACTTTAATACATTTTATCAGCCACACTGGTTCCTGATTGTCCCTTGAAAATGCCTGAAACCCCTTGTTCGTTACCTCTCTTTTGCTCCCTCCCCTTTACTGCACCAGTCTGTAGCCTACATATAATCTAGGACTGTATTTAAACCTTTCCTCTGCAGAGCCTGATCGTTCCACCCATCTCTAGTGCCTTTCCTGAATTGCGAGCTCCTCTGACCTCATATAAGGGCTTCCCAGGTGGCGCTAGTGGTAAAGAACCTGCCTGCCAATGCAGGAGATATAAGAAACGTGGGTTTTACCCCTGGGTCAGGAAGATCCCTTGGAGGAAGGCATGGCAACCCACTCCAGTACTCTTGCCTGAAGAATCCCATGGACAGAGGAGCCTGGCGGGCTACAATCCGCAGGGTGACAAAGAGTCGGACACGACTGAAGCAACTTAGCACGCATGCACACGCTGATCCCACATACCCTCCACTTTACTCACTTGCTCTGTGTTCCATGTGCCAAAAATAATTAAACTCCCAGGGAAGTATTCTCCAGACCGTCCTGCTGAGTGTCAGCTGAAACGTACATGAGTATGCCACACGCTTCTTGATCTCATAGATGCTCACATAGAGTCAAGCACAAAGTAAGCATGTTTAACTTTAGCCTCTCTGCCTACCCAAGCCTTAGCTGCCCTTCCAGAGTCATCTCACACATCTTTCTTTACCATGAAGTTTTTGCCACTTTCTCCAGTAGAGTGATCTATTTCTCCTCTGAAGGTGTACCACTCACAGCATAGTCCTTGTTGTCTACAATTAAGTACGTATTGCCTTACACTGCTTGTATCAATAACTTAAATGACTATCAAATTTCCTCCTTGTGGACAGAGAGACTCTGTCTATTCCTTCAGAGTCAGCCCCCTGCCTTGCATTTAGGAGATATTTGGTAACATGTTAACCTTTTTAGGATAACATTGTTTTAACAACTACCAGATGAAGCCATTTCCCAGCTGGAACATTACTTATTACCAGTTTCACCTCTCTTTTCAAGTATTTCAACATACTAAATATTTGGTGAAGAAGGTAACAAAACTCTTCTCTTAGGGTCTTGTATTTCAAATGTCAGTTTTTGGTTCAAGCAGCTAGCAGATATTTGAGAACACTAATAACATAGGCAGATTTTTTTCATCTACTCAATTTTCCTTGGTGCAACCCAACTTTACAAGAACATAAGTTGATTTCCTGTAGCCTTTAAGTACAACCTATTTATTACCATCACTCCCCTATAGTTTCCTTACCTGTGGTACCAGAAAGCCTGATTTTCTCATCTCAAGATTTCTAGATTATCATCACATTACTGAGATGCATCCATATTTCACTTTCATCACATAAAGATGGTAAAACTTCTTTTACAAAACCAGGCAAACATGGTATTGATTATTGGCTTTGAAGCCAAATTAATGCAAGTCTTAGCCTGATAATTCATGAAAGCCAAAAAACATCCCTTTACTGCCTCTAAAGCATAAGAATGGTCCAATTAGGACAAGAGTTCTACTGTTCCTTATTATGAACACCCGGGCCTGCCATGTGACATTCTGAATTCCTAAACTCTCATATACTGCGTCTCTCACCTCAAGCCCTATTCTCATCTCCCAAAGAACACTTGGTTCCATGTGAAAATGTTACCTTTTAAGTGGAGCTTCTCTATTTTTCCTTAGGAGCATTTTAATAGTTTGCAATCAAAATTTTAATCTATGGATCCTCACTTGACAATAAAAGCAAGTAATGTAAACCTCAGAGATTAGGTATAACTGCTTTCTCTACTGTGATACAATATGACGTATCACATGTGCGGTGGCCAGCTGCATCTAAACTCAGTGGTGTAGCAATACTGTATCTTAGGCAAGTCTAATTTTGTGCTCCTCTCTATTCTAGAAAAACAACCAGTACCAAGAATCTACACCCAAACCAGAACTTACACCAAACTTCTGCTCTGCAAAATGGCTTCAGGGATGAGAGAATCTTTACTACTTATCAGACACTACAAGTCTATTGTTTTATTAAAATATAGAATCAAGACGGTTTTTTGCCTTTTAGCCTTTTAAGCCCTAGAACTTAAAAATAAAGAATTGATATCTTCTTTGTATTTGGTCAGTAACATGCTGAGAGTTTTTTTAACAGAAAGATGGGCAGGAGGGTAGGTTTCCCTGAAACTTTTATTAGTTAAAGGTTTCAGGGAAGCTAGCTGGTTGTCCTAAATGTGTTGAGTCAACATTAAGTAAGCTGTAACATGGATCATCAATGTTTCTTTTCTCTACAGGAGTCAGAAAGAAAGATACAGTGTCTCTTCACCACTGTGCATCTTTCCAACTCTGTCAGGGCTGGTAACCAGTTACAAGGGAGAGATGATAGAAAAACTGTGTGAGAATTAAACTGAAATATGAATTAAGTAACTCTGATAAACCTTCCTAATTCTAAAAAAGGAGTCTCATTCTGTTTGTACATGGACTTTTGTCATTCAGTCCTCTTAAAACCAAAATAATCATCAATTGTGGATGGATATCAAATTACAAAGCAAGTGCCTAAAAAGGAAAGGGTCTTGCCTCTAACAGTGACTCCGTACGTGTCTGAGTGTGCAGGTGTGCGCGTCAATCCTGAGGAACTGTACGTAAGGTGGTTTACCTTAGATGCTTCGGAGGGAGGGGGAAGCTACCCAAATTGGAAACAGGCTACACTGGCAAACCACAAAGCGAGCTGCATTTTATTCTGACTTGTAGATAAGAAAAGATCCCCCGTCTTTCACGCCCGAGTCTGGGCCCAAACATTCCTGAACTTCCTTTGCCTAGGCCCCGATATGAGGTCCAGCCAGCGAGCTTTGACACACTTCCAAAGTTTTTACCAACATTCCTTCAAAGAGGCAGAAGTCCAGTCATCCTGGCCTTGGCACAGACGCCTATGGCGCTCGGCTCTCTGGGCGCGGGAGAAACTGGAGACTCGGTCCCAGGCCTGAACTGATGCAGGGTGTAACGCCTGAGAGGCTGCGTGTCTGGCTGAGCGAGAAAAGCAGCAGAGAGGACCCCGCGCCTTTATCACGCGTGTGCCAGAGGCGTGCGAGACTCGAGGCGAAGGAGTGGCAAAAGCTAAAACTCAGGAGGAAGGAGGTCAGGTAAACTTCATTTTCTGGGAAGGGAAGGAGGACAAGGAGAGAACTATCACTTCGGCAGCACTCTGAACAAGAAAGTTTCCTTTTGGCTTTTAGGCTGCACTCCCCCGCCCCCCCCCACCCCCAAAGTGGTTTCTTTTTGTGATTGTGCTCTTTGGCTACAGAGTGTTGTTTATATAACAGGATAAAGTACAAAATTATAAGCTCCAAACTCCTCCAGAGAAAAGCTCTCCCAAAGCTCGACCCCCAGGATGGATGGAAAATATGAGTGTTTACTGGCTGGAGCACTGAGCCGCAATGGAAATTTCAACATTGGGGAGAAGATAGCAGAGAGGAAAGGCCTGTTGAGTAGAAAGAAGTCACCCTTCAACAAAGGGGTCAAAGAAAAGAAAGTCTCTCCTGTTGGCCCCACTCTGATACCCTCCACTCCTCAGCTGCAACGGCTGCATCTCTGCAACACAGCTCCACAGGGCACTGCCTGGGGCTCACGGCCAGTTTCCTCTAAACTAGATACTAAAACAAGGAGTGGAGGAATCCCATATCCCAGGCAAGTCCAATTTTTAAGTTTCTCCTTTTTTTTTTTCCCCACAGAAGGGAACTAAATGGTATCAAGAACCTACACGCAAACCAGGCGCTACATTGGCTACTTTCACATGCATAACTCAACTAAATCTTGAAACAACTTAATGAGGTAGGTAGTATCATCTGCATTTTTATGCAGACGGGGAAACTGGCTCAGAGAAGCTAGGTTAACTTGCCCAAGGTCACATACTCAGTAAGGCAAATCCTCAAGTCCCTTCTTTATTTCACTACACCATGCCGTCTTGCTAGTAGGGGTCGAAGGCCCCCTTTCCTATAAAGTTAACATGCTTTTAAAGAATATATCAAAAGAAACATTTAAAGGACTTGTTCCAGAATAATTTCCCTAAACAAAGGGAGAGAATGGAAGCAAAGCCTTACCATTCTGGTAATTTTTTTTGCCTAACTATGGGACTCTCTTTTAAAACCTAATATCTTCCTCCTCCTAGTCTCTTTATCATGGTTTAAAGAAATGTATGACTTTAAATTTGCCATCTTAACCATTTTTATGAGTACACTAGTGTTAAGTATGGTCACACTGCTATGCAAAAGATCTAACTTTTTCATCTTGCAAAACTGAAAGTCTACTGTCATTAAACACTAATTCCCCATCCTCTGTCCCCCCCAGCCCTTGGCAATCACCTTTCCACTTCTCGTTTCTACGATTTAGACAACTTTAGATACTTCACTGGAGTGGAATCCCACAGTAGTTGTCTTTTTGTGACTGGCTCATTTCATGCAGCATAATGTCCTCAAGGTTCAGCCACACTATAGCATGTGATAGGGTCAATCCTTACATCCTCTTCTGCATTCCCTTTCTTCTACTTGCTTGTGTCACAAATTTAAATCTTTGTTATATGCTGCCCAATGCTGCTTCCTAACTGTTCCACGTGTATATGGCTCCTTCTTGCTGCCGGATGGTAGCCTTTTAGTGATCCAATACCAGGTCTTGAAAGTCTTTTTAGATCCTACCCAGTGCCCTGCAGAGCTTCCCTGGTGGCTCAGTGGTAAAGAATCCAGCTGCAACGCAAGAGACCCAGGTTCGATCCCTGGGTCAGGAAGTTCCCCTGGAGAAGGGAATGGCAACCCACTCCAGTATTCTTGCCTGGGAAGAGGAGCCTGGCGGGCTACATTCCATGGGCTCACAGAAGAATCGAGACTAAACAGCAATAACAACGACAACAAAGTGGTGTGTGCTAGGCTAAAAGCAGAAGCTAGCACCTGGACAGTAAACGCTGGGAGCTGGGACAATTCTGTCTTATTTGTCAGTACTCCGCAGCAGCTTTAAAGTTCTAAAATACAGTTTTCCAGAGTGGAAGCCACCTGGCCAAGCAGCCTAGGTCCACAATGTCACAAAAAGGAGGAACAGACTCAGGGCTGTGCCTTCAACCTCTCCCACATCTTTCACATCGAGGAACAGACAAATCCCCAGGTTGCGTGTGCTAACACAATGCCTAATACACAGAAAATGAATAGAGGGTTTATTTTTAAAGAAAATAAACTCAGTATCTCTGAAGACTGACTAAAAATGACAAGGTGGGAAGTCAGAGTCCTGAGTCTCTACCAACATTCATAAAAAAATAATCTAAAAGAAGGGAAAAAAGTATTAGCTGACCTGATATCAAAATCTCTGGAAACTGGTCCCAAAAAATTAGGTAAAAGAAGGGACCAGACTATAATTTATTATTAAAAAGTAAGTGGGCAGAGGGACAAGGTAATGTGAAATAACGCCCAAATTTCCAAGATTTGTGGCTTCATTGTACCCCATTCCCCAGTACTGAATTTAAAGTTCTAAAATACAGTTGTTTTCCAGAGTGGAAGCCACCCAGCCAAGCAGCCTAGGTCCACGATGTCACAAAAAGGAGGAACAGACTCGGGGCTGTGCCTTCAACCTCCCCCGCACCTTTAACATCGAGGAACAGACAAATCCCCAGGTTGTGTGTGTGAAAAAGCCAGAGATGGATAAAAATAATTCAATGACAAATGCTGGAAAAACATACAAAGGGGCAGAAGCCAGACATTCGTGGGATTCCCTGACAGCTCGATCCACAAGGAAGGGCTGGACTGGAAAAAAACAGAGCTTCAGGCTCCTGCCAAGCTGTCTGAGGCCCTGTTCTTCCCAAATCATTCCAAGCAGCAGCCAAAACTTTACAGTAACCCTTCCAGGCCTCCCAAAGAAAGATGCACTCCTCACCTAGAAAGTGCTCCTCCCTGACGTGGTCCAGTTCCGTGCAAGGCTGACAATAATGAGGAGGTGCCTCTCAACATCACTTCTCAGCTCTGAATAACTCCCCAAGTGCCCAGAAAAATGGATAATTAAAAGGCAGCTTGAAAAACCCTAGCCATTTCATTGGCTAAAGAAAAGCTGAATACCCAGGTGTCAGCATCTAGGGGTTTCCCAGGTGGCTCAGTGGTAAAGAATCTGCCTGCAACAGGAGACGCAGGTTTGATCCTTGGGTCAGAAGGATCCTCTGGAGAAGGGAGTGGCAACCCACTCCAGTATTCTTGCCTGGAGAATCCCACAGACAGAGGAGCCTGGTGGACTGCAGTCCATGAGGTCGTAAAAGATTCGGACAAGACTGAGCTACTAAATAACAACGTTATCATCAGTATATAGACGTCAAACACAACCCCTTTAAGAAAAAAAGAGGTCGCGAACACTTGGTACCTGCATCGTGGATTGTATCATTCTCAGTCGGCCTTGTTCAGAGGCACACCTCAGGTTTCTAAACATGTGACTGCATTTGGCCCTGACTACATTCTCTTCTGGAGATTGGCCTGCAATTAATCTCACTTATTACCTCTGAAAAGTAACAACAGAGGAATGGCTGGCCAAGTCCAGCTCCAAGTGTCTAGGGAACTGCAAGCTCCACGGCCAGGCCTCAGACTGTCTGGGCAAGGCGTGGGCTCTCTGCCTTCCTCTCCCACAACAAAGCTCCAACAGGGACTCCAGACAGACCAGAGGAACCGAGGGATTGGAGGAGCTGGGCTGAGCTCACACTGACCCAATGGGAGATGGCAGCCCTGGACTACACTTGGGATGGTTTCAAAACAGCGGGGGAAGAACAAGGTTGTCTGGTGAAAACTTGTGTGATCCATAAAACTGAGAACAATAGCAACACCACAGGGAAATGAAAAATAACACTATTTGCAGAGCTCTTGTGACTCACTAGTTTTCATTCCTGTGGCTACCAAGTCACTGAATCCTCCAATATGCAGATGAAAAGTACAGCCAGCAGTGGATTCTCTTTACGTCTTTTCACTGTTTACAGGGCAGCCCCTGGTCGAGTGAATTATGAGAGTTTATCAGCACTGGAATCCACCGATGCTTTTGTGGATGTACACATAAGAGTACCTTTTATTTACTTAGCACCCACTTCCAGGGAGATCAAAGTGCTTTAAGGACAACCTAAAAGCTCTCAAAACAGGCCAGTTTATGTGCAAGTATGCTTATCCAATAAAAAGATTAAATGAATAATTTAGGGTCACTTAGTGTCAAAACCAGTAATAAAACTCACAACTCTAAGCTACTAAGCCCTTATTCATTAAACTTAGTCACCCTTACTACTAAAGAAGGAACAAAAAGAGACTAAATAAATATTCACAAAACAGTAACTTACCAGGTAAATAAAGAAACTGAGGCCTGGAACAGAGCAGAATGCTTGAGGGAGGTCTGGCTGGGGCCCATGTCATCACCAGTTCTGGAAGGACCTCTTGAGAATTCACTTAGGGCTGCTTGTGGGTGGGTATCTTTGGGAATTCCCCATGGAATTCGAACTCACAAGCTGAGCTTCCAGGCTTTCCTGGCAACCAGAGGTTGTTTGGGGGTAGGGGAAGATTTTCTAGGGCTACCTTGGACTAGAATGGGGCCTAGAAACTGACCTCGAACTTGAAGAAGAGGTGAAGAGAGGGATGTTATGGTACAACTAACCCACAAAGGGAAAGACCAGGGAACTATGCAGGGGTTACTTTCTGGTGCCACTGGTTGTGAAGTTGATTGTATCATGTGCCATTTCTACCACAGCCCACGAGCACAGCCTAGCTGGGAGCAGGCCATTCACAGCGCTGGGCCCTAGGTCCTGCCTCTGACCTTGACAGAGCCCTCCACTGTTCTGTGTCTCAGCATTAACAAGGGTCACCAAGAGAAGGCTCTAAACCCAGCCATAGTTTTTATTCCAAATACAAACTATAAAAAATACGAAAACTCAGGACTTCCCTTGGCGGTCCAGTGGTTAAGAATCCGTGCTCCCACTGCAAGGGGCACGGAATTCCTAATCCCTGGTTGAGGATCTGATCCCACATGCCGTGTCTGTCCAAAATGTACAGTCTTGACATTGTTGATCACATGGAAAACAACTGCAGTCCTGGATAAAGACAATATATCCAAGACTGTAGAGAAAATGTTTTCCGTAGAAACAAGCAAGGTTCGGATTGTAAAATGAAAATGGAATATTTGGAAATATTTTATATGGAAAAGAAAGCTCTGTGGCATAAACAGAATTTCTTTTTTACGACTTATGTTTTAGGAATGTGGTTACTCTGTAACTGTAAATCACCAAAGGACAGACTTCTCCTGTGAAGAGAAACATGTGGGAGGATGGCCTATCTTCAAAAGTCTTGACTCGTGGTCTTCAACACTTCCTAATCCTGAACTGAGATGATTCTTTTCACCCTTGACCACAATGATCACAGGTATGAAAGACACTGTACCAGAGCATGATGTAATGTGCTTACGTTTATCTTGCTTCCTGGGCAGAGGCTCTGCGTCCCAAATAAGTTCATTAAGTCATCATTCTAATGGCAACAGATACCTGGACAACAATTAGGTGTTTCCTCCATGCCTGAGCATGGGTAAGGAGGAGTCACCCCTCCTCACGGCAGGGGAGCATCCAGAGAGGTGGCTGGCGGGCAGAGGCTGACGTGCTGGCCTGGGGGTGGGGACCCGGTGGGACACTTGCGGTAGGGCCTCTTTATTTGGAGGGAACAATATCTCTCAGCTGGTTGGAATACTTGGTTGTAACAGTCACATTACTCTCTAGTTCATCTGACTCAGGGACAGATACAATTAAACCCATATTTAATAGCAATTAGAGCCAAGATGGACTGGGAATCTGTTTCTTCTTCTTCTTTTTTTATACAGGGAGAGACTAGATTTCAATAGAGTGGTTTCTTTTTTCAAGTAGAAGTTGCTGACTTTATGGCCAGAATTTATTTGCATTTTATCCTCCCCCATTTTGCTCAACTACATAAAGGGAATTTCCTTCCCACTTTCCAAATGAACATTGTCCAGAGAGTCTGAGTTTAATTAGACAACCTACATAAAAATACATAAAACAAATACATGCTTCAAAAGAAAAAAAAGAGTCCAAAGTTACTGAAACACAGCAAAATACAAGGTATAAAAAAGAATTAGGAGACAAGGAGAAAATATTCAAAGTCAATACATGAAAATGTTGACTATGAGCAAGGATTAAACACAGTATATGCCACTGGGGTCCCCACGATCCCAGAAGCTACACTACTCCATGCTCGGCCCTCACCAGGGCAGACCTGCTAGAGGCTAGAAAACAATCCCAATAGCACCATCTCTCCTGCACCCATCAGCCCTGGCTTCCCTGTGCACCTGGTCCTGCTGGGGTCCATGCGATTCAAGCAGCTGCACCACCTCCAGGCCTGGTCCTCACTGCGGCAGACTCAAGGCCTCCAGGGCAGCCTCAGAAGAAAACTCCTGTGGCTGACCCATATGCAGAGGTGGGGATAAAACTACAATTAAGCTCCAGGGGTGGAGTGACTAAGGAAGAGGATCAAAAACCTTTCTAACAGCTGTATAAGCTGTAAATTAAATCCACAAGAACAACTAGGTAGACTCTCTGTCTATGGAATATATAAAAGGATAATCAGTACTCCCACAAAAGACAATTCTCTAGCTCTGGCAGCTCTGGACATTGGAGGCAAGCACACGTAGGAATAGGGCCAGATTAGAATCTGAACTGTCCCCACAGCAGGTCCCAAGACCAGTCCTCCTGAGTACTGAAGGGCCTCCTAAAAACGCGATGGTGGGGTGTGGCTCACAGTGGTGAGGTGGGGTCGGGAGTGAGGATGCTGACAGCTGAGACCTGAGAAAAATACTTATTATTATTCTTATATTTCTATTCCTTCTATAGTTGGTTCTGAATACTCTTTTTTTTTTCCTGTTGCTGTGGTTATTATTATTATCTCTTTTTTAACATACTTTTCATTTCTTTTATATATTTCTACTTCTATTTTGGCTTTTCGTGTTTTTTTGTTGTTGTTGCTGTTTTTCGTGTTGAAGTCTTACTTTAATATGTATGCATCTTTTTTATATATTTTGACTTAACTTTGCTTTTCTGTTTGTTTTTCTTTTTTCACCATGTTTGTTTCTTCTGTTTTCTTTGCTTTATTCCTCAGTTGACACTCTGCTTTGGTCTTGTTTTCCGCCTTGTGTTTTAGTTAGTTTTGTTTTTAATTGGTTGACATTAGTTTTGGTTTCCTTTGTTCGCCAGGTCACTCTTTTGAACTTCATTTTCTCTGGTATGTTTTGGTTTCGCGTGCGTGTGTGTGTGTGTGTGTGTGTGTGTGTGTGTGTGTGTGGTATGTGTTGTGTGTGTGTAGGTTCCTTTGTTTTTGTTTTTACTTGTCTAATTCTGCTTTTACCATTTGTCTGGGGTTCATTTTTAGTCTCTTGGGTTTCTGTTTGTTTGTTTTAATCCCTTTTATTGCAGTGTTCTTGCCTGGAGAATCCCTGGGACAGAGAAGCCTGGTGGGCTGCCGTCTATGGGGTCTCACAGAGTTGGACACGACTGAAGCGACTTAGCAGCAGCAGCATTGCCATAACAAACAGCTTGTGAGATCGTGGTTGCCTGACCAGAAGTAAGGCCTGAGCCTCTGGAGTGGGAGTGTTGAGTACAGGACACTAGAGAACTCTTGACCCCAGGGAGTATTAATCAGTGAGAACTCCCATGGAGGCCTCCACCTGTATCAAGACTCAGCACCACCCAATTGCCTGCAGCAACCCAGCACAGGATACCTTACCCAACAGCAAGCAAAACAAAACACAACCCAATCATCAGCAGACAGGCTTCCCACAGACACCCCAGAATACACCACCTCACATGGCCCTGCCCATCGGAGGGAAAAAACTCACCTCCTCCTACCAGAATGCAGGCACAAGTGCCTTTAAACATGAAGCCTACACAAGGCACTGGACCAACCTCACCCATGAGATGAAAAGCAAGAGGAACTATGACTGTATAGCCTAGGGAACGGAGACCTCAAATACGCTATTTTACACAAAATGAAAAGACAGAGAAATATTGTGCAGATGAAGGAACAAGACCAAATAAACAAAGAGGAAATAGGCAAACTACTAATGACAGTAAAGATGATGCAGAACTTTCATGATAGCTCACTTGGTAAAGAATCCGCCTGCAAAGCAGGAGACCTGGGTTTGATCGCTGGGTTGGGAAGATCCCCTGGAGAAGGGAAAGGCTACCCACTCCAGTATTCTGGTCTGGAGAAACTCCATGGACTGTACAGTCCATGGGGTCGCAAAGAGTTGGACACAACTGAGCAACTTTCACTTTGACTTTTCAAAGATGATCCAAAATCTTGAAAATAGAATGCAGAAAATGCAAGAATCATTTAACACATTTCACAAGGAACTAGAAGAAATAAAAAATAAGTAAACACTAATAAACAACACAATTATTGAAACTGAAAATACTCTGGAAGGAATCAATAGCAGAATAATTGAGGCAGAACAGATAAGTGAGCTGGGAGGTATAATGGTAGGAATCATTGCTTAAGAGAAGAATAAAGAAAAAAAGAATGAAAAGAATTGATAGTCTCAGAGACTTCTGGGACAATATTAAATGCACCAACATTTGAATAATAGGGAGAAGAACAGAAAAAGAAAGGATCTGACAACATTTTTGAAGAGATTATAGTTGAAAACTTCCCTAACATGGGAAAGGAAATAATGAACTCCAAGAAATGCAGAGTCCCATACAGGATAAACCCAAGAAGAAATATGCCAGGACACATATTTATCAAACTAACAAAAATTAAACAAAAAGAAAAAATATTTAAAAGCAGCAAGGGAAAGACAACAAGTAACATATAAGAGAAATTCCATAAGGTTAACAGTTGATCTTTCAGCAGAAACTCTGTAGGCCAGAAAGGAATGACAAGATATATTTAGAGTAATGGAAAAATCTACAATTAAGATTGCTCAGTAAGGATCTCATTCAAAATTGATCGAGAAATCAAAAGATTTATAGACCAGCAAAAGTTAAGAGAATTTAGCACCACCAAAAAAGCTTGACAACAAATGCTAATGGAAATTCTATAGGCAGGAAAACACAAGAGAAGGAAAAGGCTTACAAAAACAAACCCAAAACAATTAAGAAAATGCCAATAGGAACAAATACATCAATAGTTACTTTAAATGTAAATGAATCAAACCCTCCAACCAAAAGACACAGAGTAGCTGAATGGATACAAAAACAAGACCCATATACATGCTGTCTACAAGAGACCCCCCTCAGACCTAGGACACATACAGACTGAAAATGAGAGGCTAGAAAAAGATATTCCATGCAAATGGAAATAAAAAAGAAGCCAGAGTAGCAATTCTCATATCAGACAAAACAGACTTAAAAATAAAGCATATTACAAGAGATAAGGAAGGACATTACATAATGATCAAGGGATCAAGGAAACATAACAATTGTAAATATTTATGCACCCAACAAAGGAGCACCTCAATACATAAGGCAAACACTAATAGATATAAAAGGGGAAATCGACAGTAACACAATAATAGTAGGGGACTTTAACACTCCACTTATACAAATAGACAAATCATCCAGACAGAAAATTGATAGGGAAACACAAGCCTTAAACGATGCACTAGACCAAATGTACCTAACTGACGTCTTCCGGACATTCCATCCAAATGCAGAAGACATTTTCTTCTCAAGTGCACAAGGAACAAACGTTCTCCAGGATAGATCATATATTGTGTCACAAATCAAGCCTCGGTAAGTTTAAGAAAACTGAAATTGTATCAAGCATCCTTTCTGACCACAACACCATGAGACTAGATATAAATTACAGGAAAAAAAAAAAAACTTTGAAAACCACAAATACATGAAGGTTAAACAATACACTTCTAAATAACCAATAGGTTACTAAAGAAATCAAAAAAGACCTAGAAACACATGACAATGGAAGCATGCTGACCCAAAACCTATGGGATGAACAAAAGCAGTTCTAAGAGGGAAGTTTGTGGCAATACAATCTTACCTTAAGAAACAAGAGAGACTAATAGACAACCTAACCTTACACTTAAAGCAATTGGAAAAAGACGAACCAAAAAAAAAAAAAAAAAAAAAACAAACCAAACAAATAAACCCCGAAGTTGGTAGAAGGAAAGAAATCTTAAACATCAGAGCCAAAATAAATGAAAAAAAAAAAAAAATTGAAGGAAACAACAGCAAAGATCAATAAAACTAAAAGCCGGTTCTTTGAAAAGATAAACAAAATTGGCAAAACATTAGCCAGACTCATCAAGGAAAAAAGGGAGCAGACTCAAATCAACAGAATTAGAAGTAATAAAAGAAGAGGTTACAACAGGCAATGTAGAAATACAAAGAATCAGAAGAGACTTCTACAAGCAGCGGGCTGGATGAAGAATGAGTTGGAATCAAGACTGCCAGGAGAAATATCAATAACCTCATATACGCAGATGACATGACCCTTATGGCAGAAAGCGAAGAAAAACTAAAGAGCCTCTTGATGAAAGTGAAAGAGGAGAATGAAAAAGCTGGCTTAAAACTCAACATTCAAAAAACTAAGATCATGGCATCTGGTCCCATCACTTCATGGCAAACAGATGAGGAAACAATGGAAACAGTGACAGACGTTATTTTTGGGGGCTCCAAAATCACTGCAGATGTGACTGTAGCCGTGAAATTAAAAGATGCTTGCTCCTTGGAAGAAAAGTTATGACCAACCTAGACAGCATATTAAAAAGCAGAGACATTACTTTACCAACAAAGGCCCATCTAGTCAAAGCTATGGTTTTTCCAGTAGTCATGTATGGATGTGAGAGTTGGACTATAAAGAAAGCTGAGCGCAGAAGAATTGATGCTTTTGAACCATGGTGTTGGAGAAGACTCTTGAGAGTCCCTTGGACTACAAGGAGATCCCACCAGTCCATTCTAAAGGAAAGGAGTCCTGAATATTCATTGGAAAGACTGATGCTGAAGCTGAAACTCCAATACTTCGGCCACCTGATGCAAAGAACCGACTCATTGGAAAAGACCCTGATGCTGGGAAAGATTGAAGATGGGAGGAGAAGGGCATGACAGAGGAAGAGGATAAGATGTTTGGATGGTATCACCGACGCGATGGACATGAGTTTGAGTAGGCTCCGGGAGTTGGTGATTGACAGGGAAGCCTGGTGTGCTGCAGTCCATGGGGTCGCAAAGAGTCGGACACGACTGAGCGAATGAACTGAACTGATATGCCAATAAAACGGACAACCTGGAAGAAATAGGTAAATTCTTGGAAAAGTTCAACCTTCCAAGGCTGAACCAGGAAAAAATAGAAATTATGAACAGATCAATCAGAAGCACTGAAATCAAAACTGTGATCAAAAATCTCCCAAAAAACAGAAGTCCAGGAACAGATGGCTTCCAGGTGAATTCTATCAAATGGCTGCATGCTCAGTTGCTTCAGCTGTGTCCAACTTTTTGCGACCCTATGGACCTGTAGCCCACCAGGATCCTCTGTCAATGGTGATTCTCCAGGCAAGAATACTGGAGTGGGTTGCCATTCCCTTCTCCAGGGGATCTTCCCAACCCAGGGATCGCACTGGCATCTCTTATGTTTCCTGCATTGGCAGGCAGGTTCTTTACCACAAGCGCCACCTAGGAAGCCAATCAAACGTTTAGAGAACAGCTAATGTCTAACCTTTGCAAACTCTTCCAAAAAACTGCACAGTGAGGAACACTCATTCTATGAGGCCACCATCACCCTGATACCAAAATCTGACAAAAGGACATCACAAAAAAAGAAAATTATAGGCCAGTATCACTGATGAACATAGATGCAAAAATCCTACAAAATTCTAGCAAAGAGAATCCAACAACACATTAAAAGGATCATACACTACGATCAAGTGGGGTTTATTCCAAAGATGCAAAGATTCTTCAATATACGCTAATCAATCAATGTGATCACCATATTAACCAACTGAAGATAAAAATCATACGATAACCTCAACAGATGCAGAAAAAGCTCTGGACAAAATTCAACACCCATTTATGATAAAAACTCTTCAGAAAACTGGCATAGAAGGAACCTACCTCAACATAATAAAGGCCATGTATGACAAATCCACAGCAAACATTATCCTCAATGGTAAAAAACTGAAAGTACATCCTCCAAGATCAGGACGAAGACAAGGGTGCCAGCTCTTGCCACTATTATTCAACATAGTTTTGGAAGTCCTAGCCATGACAATCACTGAAGAAAAAGAAATAAAATGAATCCAGATTGGAAAAAAAGAAGTAAAACTCTCATTGTTTGCAGATAATATGACACTTATATATAAAAAGACACTAAAGATCCTATCAGAAAATTACTAGAGCTAATCAATGAATTTAGTAAAGTCACAGGATACAAAATCAACACAGAGAAATCCTTTGTATTCCTATATACTAACAACAAAAAATCAGAAAGAGAAATTAAGGACTCAATCCCATTCACCATTGCAACCAAAAGAATAAAATACCTAGGAATAAACCTACCTAGAGAGACAAAGGACCTGTATACAGAAAACTATAAGACACTCATGAAAGAAATCAAAGACAACACAGATGAAGAGATATAGCATGTTCTTGGATTTGAAGAATCAAAATTATGAAAATGACTCTACTACCCAAGCAATCTACAGATTCAATGCAATCCCTATCAAAATGCCAATGGCATTTTTCACAGAACTAGAACAAAATATTGCACAATTTGTAAGATCCCGAATAGCCAAAGCAATCTTAAGAAAAATGGAGCTAGAGAAATCAACCTTCCTGACTTCAGGCTATACTACAGGGTTACAGTCATCAAGGCAGTATGGTACTGGCACAAAAACAGATATACAGATCAACAAAACAAGATAGAAAGCCCAGAGATAAACCCATGCACCTATGGGCACCCTATCTTTGACAAAGGAGGCAAGAATATGCAATGGAAAAAGGACAGTCTCTTCAATAAATGGTGCTCGGAAAGCTGGACAGTTATGTATGAAAGAATGAATATAGAACATTTCCTACCACCACACACAAAAATAAACTCAAAATGGATTAAAGACCTAAATGTAAGACCAGAAACTATAAAACTTAGATGAACACATAGGCAGAACACTCTTTGACATACATTGCAGCAAGGTCCTCTATGACCCACCTCCAAGAGCAATGGAAATAAAAACAAATGGGACCTAGTTGAACTTAAAAACTTTTGCAAAGGAAACCAAAAACAAGGTGAAAAGACAGCCTTCAGAATGGGAGAAAATAACTGCAAATGAAGCAACTGACAAAGGATTAGTCTCCAAAATATACAAGCAGCTCATGCAGCTCAATATCAGAAAAACCACCCAATCAAAAAAATGGGACAGAAGACCTAAACAGACATTTCTCCAAAGAAGACATACAGATGGCTAATACACACATGAAATAAATGGTCAACACTGCTCATTATTAGAGAAATGCAAATCCAAACTACAAGAAGGTTATCACCTCACACTGGTCAGAATGGCCATCATCATCAAAACATCTACAAACAAAAAATGCTGGAGAGGATGTGGAGAAAAGGGAACCCTCTTGCACAGTTGGTGGGAATGAAAATTGATACAGCCACTATGGAGGACAGTACAAAGACTTCTTAGAAAACTAGGAATAAAACTACCATATGACCCAGCAATCCCACTACTGGGCATATACCCTGAGTGTGTATGCTCAGTCACATCCAATTCTTTGTGAACCCACAGACTATATCCCACCAGGTTCCTCTGTCCATGGAATTTTCCAGGCAAGAACACGGGAGTGGGTTGCCACTTTCTGCTCCAGGGATCTTTTCAACCCAGGGATCAAACCCATGTTTTTTGTGTCTCCTACACTGGCAGGTGGATTCTTTACCACTAGCACCACCTAGGAAGCCCATATACCTTGAGAAAACCATAATTCAAAAAGACACATATGCCCCCCAAAGTTCACTGCACCACTATCTACAATAGCTAGGACATGGAAGTAACCAAAATCTCCACTGACAGATAAATGGATAAAGAAGCTGTGGTACATATACGAGTGGAATATCACTCAACTATAAAAAGGAATGAATCTGAGCCAGTTCTAGTGAGGTGGACAAACTTAGAGCCTGTTATACAGAGTGAAGAAAGTCAGAGAAAAACAAGTATCATATATTAATGCATATATAGTATTTAGAAAAATGGTACAGATGAACCTATCTGCAGGGCAGGAATAAAGATGCAGACATAGAGAACAGACTTGCGGACACAGCGGGGGGAAGGGAGGATGACATGAATTGAGAGAGTAACACTGAAACATACATTACCAAACGAAATACACATAGCTAGTGAGAAGTGGCTGTATAACACAGGGAACTCAACCCAGTGCTCTGTGACAGGTCAACCTAGAGGGGTGGGAGGTGGGAGGGAGGTTCAAGAGGGAAGGAACATATGTGTACTTACGGCTGATTCATTGTGTGGTTATATAGGCAGAAACCAACTTAACATTGTAAAGCAATTACCCTCCAATTAAAAAAAAAAAAAACTCAGTAAAAAGTCTTGCTCTTTCAGCCTAGAAGTAAACTTGCTAAACTGTATCAGAAATTTCCTTTTCATTTGATTTGGCCAAAAACTGTCTTACAAGTAAAACGAGGCCCTGTATCCAAGCATCAGAGGATTAGGACACATGGAGAGAGGCATCCGTCTTCCTGGTGTCTGTGCAGGCAACTCAGAGTGGGAATGACTTGCATAGGACAGGCTGCCTCTGTGTGACCCACATGCTGGCTCCATGCCCCTTACATACCTGCTTCCAGGAGGGGTGGAGTGGCTCTCGGGAGCTTGGGGGTCTGACTGTATTGACCATGTTGGGCCACTAGGACTGATGACAGGCCGAAGTGTGGGGGGAGTTGAAGCACTGCTTCTGTTTATGACGCTGCTTGCCAAATTCAGGTTTGTTACCTAGAAATGAAATGAGGGAAATAACCTGACTTTACAGAGTTTTAGGAAAGCATCATTAAAAACATATTGGGGAAATCATGTAGAGTCCAGGTGATGCTGACTCATCTGGGCTGAAACAGTGGTTGTGACAAAGGCACGCGTTAAAGAGTGACTTCGGTGCACATCCAAGAGCAGAGGTGAGGGTACTGAGTGTCAATATAAGTTAACAAGTATTTATCCCACTCCTACTTTGTGCAAAGCACCATACTATTCTAGGTGCAGTAAAATACAAAGATTAATAACAAAGAGGGTAAGTATTTACTGAGTATTTACTCTGTGTCATGCAAGGTTCTAAGAATTAGGCAGACTACTTAGCCTTTCTGACCCTTGTGTCCTCATATGAAAGTTCTAAATGCTCAATAAATTTTAGTTATAAATAATAATCAGATAAACTCGCTGATTTAGAAAAAAGTTGCACAGCCAATAGAAAAATGGGCACTGACGTCAATAAATGATTTATGAAAATCGAATATAATTAGCCAATTAAACAATTAAAACTACTCAGTTCTATTGTCAAAGAAATGTGAATTACAAGATAACACTTTTATGTGTTACACTGACATATACTAATAACAAAATAGTACCTAACAATGCCAAAGGGTGATATTAGATATGTACTTACACTATTTATGAAACTATTCATTGGTAGACTCTTTCTACAAGTAAATTTGCCAACATATTATTAAAAGTATCAAAATTTTTGTACACTTTGATGCTATAGTCTAAGTTGTAGGAACTATGCGAAAAAACAATTGCAGATCATTAATGAGGTGAGTATTATAATAGCAGTTACTATTTAGCAGAACTTAAAATGTGCCAAGCTCTGAGTAAACAACTATATTACATGTATCTCATTCATAATTCTATTGACAAGTACAACTATAATCCCCACTTTACGAAGAAGGAAGCTGAGGAATAAATGGCAGAACTACAATCTGACCATAGTCTGAAACTCCAAATTCCCTGTTCTTACTCACTACACTATCCTGTGAACAGAAACTGAAAACAAACCTTCTTTTAATATTGAAAAAAGGAAAGATTTAAATGGCTAACAGTATTTAAATAAATATGTTAAATAAATGTTGCTCTAAACAGATATGGAAATGTTATGTATCCACCGGAATTTTTTGCAGAATACTTAATGATTTAGGGACATGCCAATGTCTTGAATTAAAAAAAAAGAAATCACAATATGAAACTGTACAGAGAGCAGATCCAAATTTCCTTAAACGCATACATATGCAGATACACATTCCTACAAGGGATGCATTACTTTTATAATCCAAAAGAAAAAAAATGTACATTATATGAAAAATACAGATGTGAGCTGATAAGCTTAAAACCTGGATGGGGAGAGTCGAATCAGAAAAGGAGGCTTCGAGGAGCATTTCAAATAAGACGCACAGGGGGTGCTGAAAAGGGGCAGGGTGGGGGGACTCAAGGCTGAAGGCAGGGTGCTGAGTGGGAGATACAGGGAAGAGTGATGTGAGGAGATTTAAATTCCAAGAAAAGTGTCCCAGGAAGCTAACAATTTTGACACAAATAGAATAATTCTGGATGTTTTTAAATCTGAAAGAAAATAAATCATTTTTAGCAGTCTAGTGCTTCATTCCTAGTTACAGAATTCAGTAAGTGACAACTGCCCAGGACTGTGTCTTCATACCAAAGACTCAAATATTTTTGACCCCCTTCTGCCACTACCAGGGGTGAAGAAGGACCACGTTGACAAAAGGGGGAAGACAGTGCAGCAGATGACGGCAGTGCCCTCTGGCCCCTCTGAAGAGCCTTGACCCTCTTCCTGCACCCTACCTAGAAGCAACAAAGGTTCTCAGACAGTCGGACTCCCTGTAGGACTCAGCTCACCCCTGCCTCAACACTAAGCCCTCCTGGCCCTAAAGATTAGGCTTTTCAAATTAGACCGGAGCTTACAGCTTATAAAGACGGTACCAAGTAGAAAGGTCTTTCTGATAACTAACAGCTTCTCCAATTACGGTCTTAGTCAGTTGTGCCAAAAACCTAATAAAAAAGGCTTATTAATAATTCATAGTGGGACAGCAATAGAATAAACAAAATGTACATACTTTACCATTGTTAGTATAAACTTTCTGGCTTGGACATGAATGAATGGGAAGGAGAAGAGATATTAGACTTGGTGCATTTTCTCTCTTTTGGCCAGACTGCCTTTAACTGAAACATCATTGTCTTCATCATGGGCTTCCCTGGTGGCTCAGCCAGTAAAGAATCTGCCTGCAATGCAGGAGACTGCCTGGATCGGCAAGATCCATGGAGAAGAAAATGGCAACCCCTTCCAGTATTCTTGCCTGGAAAATTCCACGGATAGAGGAGCCTGGTGGGCTACAGTCCATGGGGTCGAAAGAGTTAGACACAAATTAGTGACTAAACCATCATTTCCATCACAATCGCTAACATTTACTGAATGCTCACCATGTGCCATGGGCTTAGTTCAGCAGTCCTCAGTGTTTTGGGCACTAGGGCCTGGTTTCAGGGAAGACAATTTTTCCCTGGACTGGGGGAGGGGAGGATGGGTTTTGGGGGTGATTCAAATGCATTACATTTACTGTGCACTTTATTTCTATTTCGTGGCAATCTCAGGATATCCAGCCTTGACTTTAGGGTTAGGATTCAGGCCTATGAGAATCTGATGCTGCTGATCTGAAAGAAGGCCAAGCTCAGGCAGTAATGCAAGCCATGGGAAGCAGCTGAACAGACAGTTGAAGCTTCACCCTCTGCTCACCTCCCGCTGTGCAGCCCGGTCCTGACGCCCATGGACTGCTACAGGTCTGTGCCCAGGGGCTGGGGACCCACACCTTAGACTCCCTTGCATCATCTTCATGTGCACAATTTCACTTAACCCTGAGCCAGCCTTTCAAGAAGTTTCTATTGTTACTCTCATTTTACAGAAGAGGCAACTGAAGTCTTGAGAGGTAAATAATTAGATAAAAGTAACACATCAACTAGATGGCAGGGCAAAGAGGAAGAGAGAGAAAGTCCTCTTCCAAATGCATGTGGTATACTTTATCCTAATCCTATGGCTTAACATTTGAGTCCTTGCAGGAGAAGTGCCAGGTACTTATAAGTGAGGTTTTTATCTCCCTCCATTACTCCCAGAGGTAGATACTGTGATACTCTCTTTTCTCTCTCTTTTTTTTTTTTGGTCACTCCACATGGTTTTCTGGGATTTTAGTTCCTATACCAGGCATTGAACTCAGCTCCTTGGTAATGGGAGAGGGGAGTCCTAACCACTGAACGGTTAGGAAATTCCCCCAGTACTCCCTTCTCAGATATGGAGAAACTAAGGGTCAGCGAAGTTATGGTAAGTCATTGGTTCAAGGTCACATAACAGCTGCAGAACTGGTACTCTTGTTTAAAAAGCCATTTTCCAGTTTTGAAACTAATAGGGAAACAGTCTTAGTTGTCCTTAATTACTAGAAGTTTTTGAAAATATAATCGGATACAGACCTCAAGTTCTGAAAATAGTGATTATACATGAATTGATTATACCTAACTAGTCCAGCTTTTTCTCTTTTTCCTTAAATTTTATTTCCCACTTGTCACCCTTCACCACAGCATATTAGAGAAACAGAGTAACAAAAAACCCAAAATAAAACCATCCTCAGTCAGTTTTGTTTCTTGGCCGATACAGTAACAGACAGTACGAACATAAAACTAATTTTGGACTCGTAGTGAATTTTGTTTTTTCATGTAACATCCACTCTGCATTTCATGGATAAACCAAGAATTGGTAGCCATTATTGTTTCCTTTCACATAAAAGCAAAGCATCCTTAATTTATTTTGAGAAAGATAGCAAAAAGAGACCACTGTTTGAATGTAAGATTATGTAAGGAATAAGAAAAGTTTTGAAGGTTCTCATCTTTCTATGCAAAGGATTCCCGCTAAAGAAAAAAAAAAAAAAGAATCAGTCTCTATTAAATAATAACTTGCCCCTCTAAATATTCAACTCTTACTTCTGTGATTTTTGTCTAGAAGACACTCAGTACCCAGGCCATAATTACCTCCATACCACCCAGCTCTGTCTTCCCAAGACATACATTGCTAATGAGTAATAAAATAATTTGGGGCTCACTTAGCTATGGCCTCAGAGTCTTCTTTACACAGTCCTCCAGGCAGCTGTCTCCAATTAATCAGAACTGACAGGGGAGACAACTATTTTCAATCCTTGTTCTAGAACAGTACTATCCAATAGAACACACTGTGATGGAAATGTTCTATAAACTGCACAGTTCAATACAATAGTCACCGGCCACAGATGACTACTGTGCACTTGAAATATGACCAGTGTGACTGAGAAACTGGATTGTAAACTATATTTAACTTAAATTTTAAAAGCTACATGAAGGCCATGGCCATCTTATCGGACAGCACAGCTCTAGAGCCTTGACCAGATCTGGCTGAATCCTATGAGTACAGATTTATGCCTGCCTAAATTCAGTCTAAGCAAATTATCTCCAGATTAAATGAGTTTCGAATGTCTCTAGTTCTTTTAGCTTCTCAGTTTTTTCTAGAACAGGCAGAAGTCACTGAACTAAAACAGATCCAAGCATCAATTCTGGTGGCCCTAGCTACACCTTGTCTTGACTAGGGATCAGTTCAGTTCAGTCGCTCAGTCGTGCCCGACTCTTTGTGACCTCATGAATCACAGGACACCAGGCCTCCCTGTCCATCACCAACTCCCGGAGTTTACCCAAACTTATGTCCATCAAGTCGGTGATGCCATCCAGCCATCTCATCCTCTGTCATCCCCTTCTCCTCCTGTCCCCCATCCTTCCCAGCATCAGGGTCTTTTCAAATGAGTCAACTCTTCGCATGAGGTGGCCAAAGCACTGGAGTTTCAGCTTCAAACATCAGTCCTTCCAATGAACACCCAGGACTAATCTCCTTTAGGATGGACTGGTTGGATCTCCTTGCAGTCCAAGGGACTCTCAAGAGTCTTCTCCAACACCACAGTTCAAAAGCATCAATTCTTCGGCACTCATGTTTCTTTATAGTCCAACTCTCACATCCATACATGACCACTGGAAAAACCATAGCCTTGACTAGACAGACCTTTGTTGACAAAGTGATGTCTCTGCTTTTTAATATGCTGTCTAGGTTGGTCATAACTTTCCTTCCAAGGAGTAAGCATCTTTTAATTTCATGGCTGGAGTCACCATCTGCAGTGATTTTGGAGCCTAGAAAAATAAACTCAGCCACTGTTTCCACTGTTTCCCCATCTATTTGCCATGAAGTGATGGGACCGGATGCCATGGGATTGTCCAAACATCAGCAGAAACGTCCTAATGGAATGAGGAACAACATACAAAACCACCAAAGGGAAGGAGTAGAGAAAACAATTCTATCAAGAACTTTGAGGCTCTACTGTTTCTCATTGTCATTTGGATGTTCAAACATTAACATGCATAATGTCAAGTATGCCAAGGATGCAAAAGTGGATGAAACAATTTGGAACAAGCTTCACGCGGAACTTCAAATCTAGCTTATCATGCTGCCATGAAAAATGGTGGTCATTAAAAATAAATTGACAAGGGCTTCCCCGGCAGCTCAATGATAAAGAATCCACTGCCCCTGCAGGAGACACGGGTTTGATCCCTGATCCGGGAAGATTCCACATGCCTTGGAGCAACTAAGCCCGTGTGCCGCACCTATTGAGCCCGTGCTCTAGAGCCTGGAAGCCCCAACGACTGAGCCCAAGTGCCTCAACTACTCAAGCCTGTGTGCCCTAGAGCCCATGCTCCACAAAAAGAGAAGCCACTGCAATGAGAAGCCCACACGCCCAAACTCCAGAGTGGCCCCCAGTCACCGTAACGAGAAAAGTCCAAACAAATAAATAAATAAAATTATATATAAAAAATAAACCAAGATATTTAAGCCTCATAACAATCAGCTTGTTAAATATTCTTCCACCCCTGCCTTTCTCTAAGTGAAGGACGGCCTGTAGGAGAATCCAGTCTCGAGCTTGTGCGTGCGTGCATGCCAAGTCCCACCTGAGCCTTACGGTCCGCTGGCAGATGTTTCACCCCTTGCTCTCCTCCTCCCCCTCCTCTTCCTCTGCTCCCACTCTCTCGGAGCGGCTTCTGCAGAAGTTCCACTCCCGTTCCCTTCCTCATGTCCGCTGCCACGCTGACCTCAGGGTGTTTTTTCTTTCAATACCAAAACTCTGTTTATTTTAGAGCCAACCTTCCGAATAAGGCAGGTGAGCAAATATCTGAATGTGTGGGGTAGGGACACATTGCACGCATTCCATCTAGACAGGTGTTTAAATTACTGCGGGAATAAATACAGGTGATGGATTGAAAAAAGGGTAGCAGAAACAGAGAGGGAGGCCAATTTCCGGTGGCTGGCCCGCCCAAGTGTTACTGCTTGTTACTGCTGTTTGCTAAAAGTAGCGCTACTGCCAGTGCTGTAATTAAAATATGATGGTATTGCCCTGATGGCTTCCCAGAATATACCTACCACCCACTCAGACACATAACCTTTTGGTATCCAAAAAGGATCCGGGGCTAGGCTTAACTAGATCACTGTTGCTCTGTAGGCATGCTCGAGAAATGCTACAGTCCTGAATGCTCAAAAGAAGTCCAAAACTCAAAGATTTAAGTCCATAAATATTTACTCTATTGCTGCAAAGCCTTGGGTAATGTCCTAAGAGTATAGGTGGCCATACTCTTAAAATGTGGCCTCTGCCCTTAAGCCATGAAAGAGTTGGTAATAGAGTGAGAAAAACATCCAGACAAATAGCAGTATTAAAGGCCTCCAGGATATGGTCATTGCCACAATAAAGGCATTAAGGAAATTCAAAGAAGGCAGTTGAACTGGTCTTAAAATGATAGGTAGGAGGGCTGGTACGGGGCTGGTGGAATGGTGGTGGCTCCAAGGAGAAAAGATAAGGCAGGATTAAAAATGCAGAGACAGATAAGCAGGAAGAGTCTCTGAGAAACAGAAAGCACTCTAATCCAGCTAAAGCTCAGAGCAATGAAGATGGAAACCAATAGGAGAACACCTTGGGGAGGTCCCTGAATTCAACCCTCTTCATCTAGCAGACAGCAGGAAGATGGCTCGCAGATGCTGACAGAGTAGGGCTATGCCAGGACTGTGGGGAAGCAGGGAAATCTGGCTGCGAATCAGCAGGGTCAGGCGAGACACAATCAGGATGGGATGCAGGACACGCTTTGCTGGGCTCCCCTCATCGCCCCTCCCCCTGAGGCTGAAGAAGAGTGCTGGGCCTTGGAACTGGAGAACGGCATTGTAATAGGATGATAAAAGCTCTCAAGTTCATGTGTTTATGTTTTCTGTTTTGAATCAGCCCTCTTTTGGATTGGTAATGGTGGTTTAGTCGCTAAGTTGTGTCCGACTCTTGCGACCCCATGGATTGTAGCCCACCAGGCTCCTTTGTCCATGGGATTCTCCAGGCAAGAATACTGGAGTGGGTTGTCATTTCCTTCTCCAGGGGATCTTCCTGACCCAGGAATCGAACCCAGGTCTCCTGCATTGCAGGCAGATTCTTTACCGACGGAGCTATGAGAGAAGACTTAGGGAAGACTTTTGGATTACATCTTCCCAAACAGCTGGCAAGGCAAGTTGGCACTGACTACCATTTAAGAAGGGAAGGTCCAAGAGTGGGCATCTTAGGCCAGCTTTGTTCTAGGACCTCATGGGAAAATGCGCCTTTCCTTAGATTTATCATTCCATGCCTCCCCTCAACAGGAAAATGGTTTGAGGATTAAGACAGGGAGGTGGGCTGGGAGCAAGGTGCCCAGGAGGCAGACTAGATGGCTTCTGTCTAGGCCTGAGGCCTGGAGACAAAAGAAGACATTGGCTCATGCAGCCCATGTCACCAAAAGCTAGGATTTCCACTCAGGGGACTGGAGCCAAAAATCTTGCAGTGATTAAGAGACGCTCTGGCCTAGAAGATTGTCTCTGGGAATCTTCTCTTGATTCTCAAGTTAGCTGCTATGGAATCTGGATTCCAGCCATAGTTCTCTTTCAGTCAGTGTTTAATGAGCAATAACTTCTAGATCCACCATGGAACAACAAAAACAAACAAACTGACATTTAAGGATAGTGAGGTTTTAGCAAATATTTGAAAAGACAAAACAGGTTAATGAAAAAAAATAAGTTGCCAGTGTCTACTGTTATACTGAGTCCCCCACCATATCAACATTAACTAGCATCTACTTCTGTGCATGCATGTGCCGCCAGAGACGCACAGAGGGCTCAAACAAACCTTGTGTGCACCAAGACCTAGAGACCCCACAGAGACTGAGACAGAACTCTGTTTGAGTGTCCCCTGTGGAGGTATGGGCCAGCAGTGGACTGCTGCAGGGGCAGGAGCTCTGGGTGCGGTAGACCTAGGTATGGCATAAGTCCTCTTGGAGGAGGACGCCATTAACCCCACCATAGAGCTGCCAGAACTTACACAGGACTGGGAAATAGACTCTTAGAAAAAGAAAAGCTATGACCAACCTAGACAGCATATTAAAAAGCAGAGACATTACTTTGCCAACAAAGATCTGCCTAGTCAAAGCTATTTTCCAGTAGTCAGATATGGATGTGAGAGTTGGAGTACAAAGAAAGCTGAGTGCCAAAGAATTGATGCTTCTGAACTATGATGTTGGAGCAGACTTTTGAGAGTCCCTTGGACAGCAAGGAGATTCAACCAGTCCATCCTAAAGGAAATCAGTCCTGAATATTCACTGGAAGGACTGGTGCTGAAGCTGAAACTCCAATACTTTGGCCACCTGATGCGAAGAACTGACTCATCTGAAAAGACCCTGATGCTGGGAAAGATTGAAGATGGGAGGAGAAGGGGATGACAGAGGATGAGATGGTTGGATAGCATCACCGACTCAATTGATATGAGTTTGAGTAAGCTCTGAGAGTTGGTGATGGACAGGGAAGCCAGGTGTACTGCAGTCCATGCGGTCGCAAAGAGTTGGACACGACTGAACGACTGAACTGAACCGCTGTGCATCCATGTGCCATCAATCCCTCAAGAACAAGACATTCTCCACTTACAGCAGGCCCCAGGGTTCTACATTTCTACAGATATGGCTTGTCTACAAATGTAGGGGCAAAAACCCTTCACTAACTGGGGCTTATGGATTTTCACAAGACTTTCACCTTTCTTAACATTGTCCCAAGGTGTCTCATTGCTGCACGGGAAAACACAAGCAGCAAATACAGATACAGCTATGCCAGGAAAGGCAGGAATCATCTCCAACCTGGAAAATGAAAAATCAGAGGCTATTTTGTGTTTCGCCATTAGCCCTAGGAAGGTCCTTCACATCACATCAGTAGAGCAGGATCCTGAAATCTTGTTGCTAGTACCTTGCGTTTTACTTTCCAATGTTAGACTTATGTTTCACAGAAGAGTTCCCTCAGCTATAAAGGATCCTTGCATTACACTGTTTCAAGAGCATAAGGGTAGAGTTGAAGAGCTTCATGCCATGTTTTGCATTGTATTCTAATTATAGGTTTATTTGCCTATCTTGCCCCACAAATTACATGCTCCCTTAGGACAAGGACTGCATCTTATTCCCTTTTGCATCCCTGGAGTTTACCCAGTAGGCATAAAAGCATTTATATAAACGAGTGGGTCTCATCTAGTCTCAAATAACCCTCACACACACACCTCAATCTCCAACTAGCAGCTAGTTTCACCAGTGAGTTAAAAAGTGATTCATGTCACTGGAAGGCTTGCAAGGAAATTAAAGGTTCCAAATTACCTCTTTTTAAAAATACCACAGGGGAAGGACTGCTTTGGAATAAGGGGAAATGAAATAATCAGTGACTAGAGTGAGAGATAAGTGTTGCTCTTGCTACTATCAACCTGCATAATTTTAGAGATGATTTCTGCCCAGTCTTGAAGTTTTGGGCAAAGTTCTCAAATAGGTCGAATAATAGCTTAGAAAAGATTTTATTCCTTGTCTATGAATATACTACATATGCTGTTCATGACACTGAAACAGCAAACAGCTAACACTCCATTTGAGATTCACTTAAGCAACCTCAGGTTCACTAAGGCTATTTGCAAATTTCATGTATTTTATTTATCAAAATGGAGATGGAAAGTCAACATCAAAGACTTAGTAATAGCTTAATATGAGAACAAATCAGTGGCATAGCATTCCCAACGCAGCTTATAATCTTGGCATAGCTCAGTCTCCTCATTATAGCATGGTCCATAAAATCTTAACTAAATCATCTAATGAGGTCTAGAGATGGGGTTTCACAATTATTTCATTAATCCAACAAATATTTATTGGACACTCTGTGGCATTCTTCTGAGCACTGAGGATAGAACAATCTTTTTTTTTTTAATTAAAAAAATTCTTGCCTTCATGGAGATTATGGCCTGGGTGTGTGTCGGGGGGGTTGGGGGGGGGGGATGCGTATCACTGAAATATACAAAGAATGTCTGAAGATATGATAGTCACAAATTTGGAGAAATAATTTTTGGTGAAATTACTGATATTAATGACTGTATACTACCTAAAAGTTTTCAGAAGTTCTCAACTTGGAGACCATGGGTCCACTGGGCATCATGAAGGAGTCGAGCTGGAAGGGGAGGAAATGTTTATGAACCCTCTGAAATTAATGTACATTTCTAAGTTTGACTGCACATTTTTTTTTCAGGAGAAAAACTGTAACTTTCATTCAATTCTCAAAGGAATCTCTCACTCCAAAAAGGTTAAGAATCACTCATATTACTGATACGAAGATCAATTTTTCTAAAGCTGTATTCACACTGTACTCAGAACTATACCAGTAGCATCATGAGAACAATGTTCTCTGTGTCATTCATATACAAAGGCTTATCAGAATACGATGGGATCAACTGAGTCTGTCAGGGACCCTTCATTTCCCTGACCATGGGGCCCTGAATGATTTGGAATAGAGAAACGTAGTGGTGAATCCCATCTGACTTGTTTTACCATATGTAGCTGGAACAAAAGGCAATCCTTGAGTTAAAAAAAATCAGTGGACCAAAATCTATTTCACTCAAGATAAAACGAAAATGCAAAGTGCCAGGTCTGTACTTAATTACATGATTTGCATCACTGGATAAATACTAGAGAATATATTCAATTAAGAAACATGAAAAGAATCATCCTTAAACAGCTACTTTTAAACCATTCTTCCAAGGGCACTTCCTGAGCAGGTATTAAATCATTAGCCATGACCACAAACATGTTTTAAGGCATGACCTTCATCTCCAGTATAAGTTCCTGGATACTGATAAAATGAATCTAAGAAACTTTTATTCTCCTCAGCAGGAGATAAGAGTAGTTCCAGTGTGAATCTCACTTTTAAAGGGCTTCGGAAAAGCAAGGAATCTCTGCAGCTCTGCTGCATTAGCACTAAGTTCTCTTGCCATGTCTTCTCTCATAAACACTGCCACTTACATAACATACATACACACATAGACACCTGGTGCTCCAAAACCTACAGAGTTCCAGATCAAGAATTGCCAAAGACATTCCTAGAAAACCTTACAAGATGGCCAAATCCGTTTCTTGAACTTCTAATTCATCCTTCAGTCTTTGCGTCGAGGGGGGCTGCCACCACCATGATAAACACACCCACTCTCACTGCATTTCCAGGGATTAAGAAGGCTGCTCATTGATGAACCCGAATTCACTACCAAACAATCGGATGGCTTGGCTACAACTCTACAGCGGTATTAAGCTCAGTCATTTTAGTCTAAGGAGAGGTGAGGGTCCTGCGTGAAATGAGAAGAGGCAGAAAAACACCGAGGGAAAGAGCATAAAGTCAGAGAGATTTGGGTCTGAGTCCTGGTGCAGTCACTTGCCATTTGTGTGACCTCAGCAGAGTGACCTATGCTTTCAGCTATTTTCTTCATCTGTTAAAAAAAAAAAAAGTCTCTACTTCATAAGGTTAAAGAGATAATGCACACACACTTACCACAGTGTCCAGTACAAAGCAGACACTCAACTAATGTCATCTACTTTATTATGAAGGGCAGGTGTGGTATTGTTGTTGAAAAAAAAATGGAAGAGGAATAGTTTTTTAAAACAAATGTAAAAACCAGCATAACACAGAAGAGAAATTCTTTTCAATTTAGCAAGCATGTAATAAGTGCATACCAAGTGCTGGGTGATGGGTTAGAAAGAACACCATCACACAGTTTATAACTCAAGAGAAAAGAAGAAATGCAAAACAATAACAGATTTTGTTACAGGGAATGACTAATGAAGGACTATGGACGTGGACAATGGAAAGATAACATCTGGCTGGGGTAGCAGGGGATTACTCATTCATTTATTTTAAAAATATGTATCTAATCCACACTATATACCCAGGTTGGGAAAACTGGTGAAAAAATGGACATGGTCACTTTCCACCCTTAATCAATTACCTTATAGGCGAGTAGAATTAGCACACTTACTGAGTACTACCATGAGTTAGGTTCTGAGGCAGCAAAGGATACTGCCTGCAAAGAGCTCACTGTTCATTAAAGGAGAGAGCTATCTGGACAAACACAAATAACTGGACGGCGAATGAAATGGCATGCCTATGAGACAAGCGGCACTTACACTGAGCCTGGACAAATGTATACAGTCACATACGATGTTGTTGTTGTTCAGTTACTAAATCGTGTCCAACTCTTTGTGACACCATGGACTGCCGCAAGCCAGGCTTCCCTATCTCTCAAGAGTTTGCTCAAATTCATGTCCATTGAGTCCGTGATGCCATCCAAACATCTCGTCCTCTGTCTCCACCTTCTCCCATCCTCAATCTTTCCCAGCATCAGGATCTTTTCCAATGAGTTGGGTCTTTGCATCAGCTTCAGCATCAGTCCTTCCAATGAATATTCAGGATTGAAAGCATCAATTCTTTGGTGCTCAGCCTGTGAGACTTCCAAATTATAGGATGGACTGAGCTGAGAGGTCCAACTCCCAAATTTGCCATAGCTTTTTGGATCTTTGCCAGCAAAGTGATGTCTTTGCTTTTTAATGCACTGACGAGCTTTGCCATAGTTTTTCTTCCAAGGAGCAAGCGTCTTTTAATTTCATGACCACAGTCACCATCTGCAGTGATTTTGGAGCCCAAGAAAAGAAAATCTGCCACTGTTTCCATGTTTTCCCTATTCCATTTGCCATGCAGTGATGGGACCAGATGCCATCTTAGTTTTTTGAATGTTGAGTTTTAAGCCAGTTTTTTCACTCTCCTCTTTCACCTTCATCAAGAGGCTCTTTAGTTCCTCATCGCTTTCTGCCATAAGGGTAGTATCATCTGCATATCTGAAGTTGATATTTCTCCTGGCAATCTTGATTCCAGCTTGTGCTACAGCCAGCCCAGCATTTCACATGATGTACTCTGCATGTACTGGAGAAGGAAACGGCAACCCACTCCAGTATTCTTGCCTGGAGAATCCTAGGGACGGCGGAACCTGGTGGGCTGCCATCTATGGGGTCGCAGAGTTGGACACGACTGAAGCGACTTAGCAGCAGCAGCAACTCTGCATGTAAGTTAAAAAAGCAAGGTGACAAAATAGAGCCTCAACATACTCAGTTCCCAATTTTGAACCAGTCCATTGTTCCATGTCCAGGCCTAACTGTTGCTTCTTAAGCTGCATACAGGTTTCTCAGGAGGCAGGTAATATCTGGTATTTCCATCTCTTTAAGAATTTTCCACAGTTCGTTGTGATCCACAGAGTCAAAGGCTTTAGCATAGTCAATGAAGCAGAAGTAGATGCTTTTCTGAAATTCCCTTGTTTTTTCTATGATCCAACGGATACTGGCAATTTGATCTCTGGTTCTTCTGCCTTTTCTAAATCGAGCTTGTACATCTGAAAGTTCTCGGTTCACGTACTGTTGACCGGGGAACATTTCCCAAGAGAAGATAGCATAAATTAAGGGACAGAGACTAAGAAAATTCTGGATGAGCTGCACAAAAACCTCTGTCACGGGAAGGAGACAGGTTGGAGAAGTAACCTGGAGCCAGATTCTACATAAAGGCTTTGAATAACATTCAATAGCTGGGGCTTCACTTTGAAGATAACAGGATTCCATTCAAGATTCTTGGCAAAGGAGTATCATTATCAGACTGGTGATTTAGAAAGATTCCTTTAGAACAAAGGCTGGGGTGAATAGAGGAGAATGGCTGGGAGACCATTTAGGAGGTAACTGTAGTGATACAGTCCAGAGATAATTAAGTCCTTAAGCAGAAAAGTAGATGTGAAACAGAGAAGATACATATCAGAGAAATTATAGAGTCAGACTCAACAAGAACTGGCAACAACTGCCCTGGCATAGAGAGAACGAGGCAACAGAGAAGCTGATAAACTAAAGGCTCCGTACCTAAGCCCCTAGGAGAACTGCAGTGTCACTGACACAGAGGGAGGAAAGGGGAGAAGAACAGATAAGTTTTAGATATAGTGAATATTTTTTGACTATTTTCAAAACATGCTTAAAAAGTACATTGAATATTCTGAGTTCTTGCAATACAGTTAGATGGAGATGTCTAGCAGCCAGTTGGAAATTTGGACATGACACTCAGAAAACAGGTTTAAACTAAAGATGTATATTTGGGAGCAATCTGCAGATCAGTACTAGATGAAGCTATGGGAAGAGGAAATTTACCCAAAGTGAGACACTACAGAGAGGCACAAAGTTCAGGTGAGCTCTGGAATTCAGATGCACGTTGAAGGATACCTGTGAGAACACGGGGAAACAAATGCCCAGGCATCAACCCCCTTCTTTAATCAGAAAGACTCTGCTGTTGTCAGTTTATACATTTCAGGTCTAAATACCAGTGGCTTTTTAAAAATGTGGAAATTGGAATCTAGTTTTTGGGGGGGAAGTATAGGATCAGCTCTCAAAGGAATTACTGAAGGGGTGGAGAAGCTAAGGGAAGTTTTCAGGAAGGAGACCGTCAATAATAGTGCCATGTACTAAAAGAGAATGAGGATTAATGATAGGTGACTGAAGCTGGCAATT
Organism: Okapia johnstoni; assembly: GCA_024291935.2. Classification (NCBI taxonomy): domain Eukaryota; kingdom Metazoa; phylum Chordata; class Mammalia; order Artiodactyla; family Giraffidae; genus Okapia; species Okapia johnstoni. The sequence goes on from CM044307.1 coordinate 14,593,196, forward strand.
CCAAGGTCATCAGTAACCTTTGAGAGCTACTGTTTTGTTTAGTTGCTCAGTCATGTCTGACTCTTTTGCGACCACCATGGACTGTAGCCCGCCAGGCTCTTCTGTCCTTGGGATTTCCCAGGCAAGAATACTGGAGTGGGTTGCTGTTTCCTTCTCCAGGGAATCTTCCCAACCCAGGGACTGAACCCGTGTCTTTTGCACTGGCAGGCGGATTCTTTACCACTGAGTCACCTGGGAAGACCTTTGAGAAAAAGTCAAAATGGTAAGAGATAAAAAAAGGTTATTTTAGAACAAGGGACCATCAGTAGGTCAATGACCTAAGGAAAATTGGGAGTTTAAAGCCTGAAGAGACACAGAAGAGCTAGGGAAGTGATGGGATCAACTGGTACTACGACCTAGAGCAGGGAGGCACAAGGGTCCAGGAGACTTCGTCTTAACACTGTAATTACTCCACTTGACACAGAAGAAAACTAAGGCACAGGGAATTTAAATAACTTGTCCAAAGTCTCACTGACCCAAGGGCTTCTGCTTTTTCTATGTACCCTCTTCTAGAAATGGAGAAAAGGAAAATATATGACCCAAAGAAGGACAATTTTTCTACCCAGGAAAATACAGAACCAAAGAAGCCACACTTAGGGGAAAAAAAATCACAAAATCAGAATGCAAATGGACAATAGTTCAAACGTGTCAGATAAGGTCAGGAGGCAGGAAGAGCATTTCTGGTGCTGAACGCCCAAGCGTGTGATGACTGGGGGCTGCTGGCGTCAATCCTGGAAAACATCTGTAACCACATCAAGAAATTGTGCTTCCTCTCTGCCAGCTTCACCTTCAAATAGAAACTTCTGAAATTGAGGTTTACTCCAGGTCCACCCTGGACCCTGAAGAAATGAGCAGGATCACAATGGAAACCACTGAAGCAGAAGAAATGATCAAAGAACTCCTTGAGTGCAAATGGATGGGTAAGCGGTGTGAGCCAATGTTCTCGACCTGGGCGGACACCCTTCTCTAGGACTAGGGCAGGGTGAGGAGCAAAAGCAAAAAGACATTGAATGCTTTTCTTTTCTCCTCTCCATCTAAATGAAAAATGGAAGAAGCAAAAAGCACCTCCTCCCTTCCATGTATCTGTCAGCATATTTCCAAGAGGCTCGGCCACATCCCGGGCACTGGCTGGCCGGGAACAGAGCCTGACACAGCACATTCGCGAGCACCGGAGCCTCGCCTGGGTGGTCGGCTGTTATTCCTTTGATTAAACTCCCAGGCTGGAAGAGCTGGAGCTGCTCCTAGTGATAGCTGGTCCTGCAATCTCACACTGGCCCGCACAGAGAGGCCAGTGCTCCCTCTGTCTCCCCACCTCCCTCTCCTCGCTGCAGAGCTGGGCTCCTTTGCCACATTCTTCTGTTCACTGACAGCGGTAAACACAGAGGGCTGCTTCTGTGTGTGCAGAGGGCTGCAGTTGTAAAGCACACCTCTCCTGGCACGGGTGTGAATCTCATAGTCAAGAGAGATCTCATAGTCAAGCTGCTACTCCAGCATCATGCTATCAGCTACCTACCACAGGGCTCTCTCCCCAACCAGCGAAAGATGCTTTTAGAGCACCCTGCTTTCAGGGACATACACACTCATTTCCAAAGGATCCCAGCCCACAAAGATAACCAGCCTCTCACACGCCAAGGCAAAGAACTAAATCTGACCTTCTCTCTGCTCAGATGTGTTAGGTTGAGTAATCCTATGTGGAGAACACGTAACTCTAGTTTCCAACCACATGCAAACACTTTCAAAGTGGCCACGGTGGCCACTTCGTGGTGGCAGGGCAAGTTCAATATTCTTGTATGCTCTAGGCTATAAATAAACTTAAATCATAGCAGAAATAGTAAAAGTAGCTACAAGATAAATGAGGTCCTGTTTTTAGCCAAATGAATTCGTAAGAATCTAGCCTCTAATGGAAATGATGGGCAACTCAAAGTTTTATAATCAAATTTTTAGACTGTCTGAGGACTTTGCTTTCTTTTCTTTTGGCTAATTCACTGTTCCTCAGCATCTTCACCAGTGAGCAGGGAGGAAAAGGGGATGGCACTGCTTCATCCTGCAACCCATCCTCCTCCCAGCTACCTAAGTGAGACAGTTAAAAGGCAAGGCCCATTTGTCTCTGTGGCTCCCGGTCATTGTTGAGATAAAGAGCCGAGTTCCTTCACAGGTCATTCAAAGCTATCCTTGAATCAGCCCTTGTCTCTTCCTCCAGCATCCATTTCAGCTGCTTTCTGCTGACTTCCTATTCTCCAACATCGATAACCACCAGCTTTCTGTTTCCCCACGTACACACATACAAGCTTTTACTTTGGAGCCTGCCCCACCCTTCTTTTGACACCCACCTGCCTACCCTTAAGATTCAGTGTAGGGGTAATCTCTTCCAAGAAGGTGGCTTTGGCACTCCTACTCCAACCCACATGCTGGGTTAGGTACCCTCTGGTGGTTTTGTTATTCCCTAGAAACATCTGTGCATATCCCATGCTAGGACATTCCATAACACATTCTATCATGTGTTATGTGGCTGTCTCCTTACCACAGTGTGAGTTATTTCACACTGAGGTCTGATGTCTTGTGTCATCCCTATGGCTTAGCATCAAGGTTTGGAACACGCTTAAGAGTGTAATAAAATGCTTTTCAAGGAATGAGTTAAAAGAATGCATTTGAATAAAAAGTTTTATGGAAAATGCCACTAAAAGCTTTAATGGGCAAGTAGCTGAAATGATAGACAAAATAAAGGAACTCTTTTTCAGAAATCCCCCAAATTTCGATTTTGGGGGGAAGGGGGGCCATGCTACACAGCATGCGGGATCTTAGTTCCCTGACCAGGGAATGAATCCACGCCCTCTGTGATGGAAGTACCAAGTCTCAACTACTGGACTGCCAGGCAAGCCCCAAATTTCAATTTTTTTCTACTCATCTTCCAAAAAACAGCATGAAAATTTAAAATCAGCATATCTTATTTAGTGGAAGATCTCTTAACACTTTGCCAAGAAAAGTAATATAAAGATATATATCAGGGCTTATGGAATATAATACTTTGGCCACCTGATGCAAAGAGCTGACTCATTGGAAAAATACCCTGATGCTGGGAACGACTGAAGGCAGATGCTGGGAAAGATTGATAGCGACAGGAGGAGGGGATGAGAAAGGATGAGATGGTTAGATAGCATCATCGACTCAACGGACATGAGTTTGAGCAAACTCTGGGAGATAGTGAAGGACAGGGGAGCCTGCATGCTGCAGTCCACAGGGTCGCAAAGAGTAGGACATGTGTTGTTGAACAACAACATGGCAGATAATTAAAGCAAGACCCACAGGAAAATCCACAGCTTTAAATAAAAAAAGAAAGAAAGAAATGAGTGAAAATAAAGGAAGTACTCAATCCAAGAAATTGGGAGGAGATAACAAAATAAAGCTATAGAATGCTGAAGGAAGTTAGCAAAGATAAAACAAGAAGATAGCCAATTAAAAAACTATAACAGAAAGAATATATCCTATTGAGAAGGGAAAGAGGAAAGAAAATATTCATGAAAAAAAGCACAGACGCAAAATAGGAATTAAAAATAAGGAAATAATGACAGATAAGAGGAAATAAAAAACATCTGAAGGGATTACTGTACACAGAGATGCCTCTGGTGAGCTGAGCTGAAGGTTCACACCTGAAGTCCAGAGAGGAGAGCAGAGCTTTCAGCACGCTCTGACTGGAGGTCCGCCTCTCACCAGAGCCACAGACACCTTATCACTTGCCTCAGTGAATAAGCAACCAAGGCACTTTGTTTCAAACACAGCTAGGAGCAAAAGGAAATGGCTAGTAAACATGTGTCCCAGGGCCCATATTCAGTCATTACAACATGTTATTATTTACCAGTAAAAGAACGATAGAAGAATTCCCCAAATTCTATATTAAGGAGTTACTTTCTCTGAGGAGAAATAACACAAGTAACACATAACTTGAACTTTTCAACAGCAACATTCGTTTTGGTAACACAATGTTTTATCCAAAAACTGACTTCAAATCAAATCACAAGCCATTTATTATTAAGAGCCTTCCACAGTTGAAAGAGCAATCTTTCCCAAGCAGACAGCATTTAGACTTTACAGAAAGGTTTTTGCATACTGCCCTCATGACCTCGTTGTATTTTCCTCAGCAACAAATAAAGACCGTGAGGTGGACACGAGTTGAGTGAACTGCCCAATGTCACACAGCTAGTAGAAGAAGGCCGGTCTTTAGACAGCTAACCCAGTCCCTTTCCCACTACAACCCCTCCCTCAGTATGGCACTAACCGTCCTGTTTGTTAACCAAAAACTTAAGGCCAACATCTAAGGGAGTTCAGACCCCTATGAAAGAGTCTGATGGAATTTTAATTCACTGCCACTAAATTCTTCTTAGATGAGCTAGACTGAACGGGAATGATTTTCTGATACGGATACAATCACCTTGGATTCCCACAGGATCAGGATCCTTTCATTCTGGCAAGCTTTGCAGTCTACCAAATGACAGGAGGTGAAAATATGCAAACACTGATACTGGCTACGTCTTCCACTACAATTTCAATGAAAACTTCTTAACCTCTCAGTGCTTCTCGGTTCAGCTCAGTCCAGTCGCTCAGTCGTGTCCGACTTTTCACGACCCCGTGGACCACAACACACCAGGCCTCCCTGTCCATCACCAACTCCTGGAGTTCACTCAAACTCATCTCCATTGAGTCTGTGAGGCCATCCAACAATCTCATCCTCTGTTGTCCCCTTCTCCTCCTGCCTTCAATCTTTCCCAGAATCAGGGTCTTTTCCAATGAGCCAGCTCCTCCCATCAGGTGGCCAAAGTACTGGAGTTTCAGCTTCAACATCAGTCCTTCCAATGAATATTCAGGTATGATTTCCTTTGGGATGGACCTGTTGGATCTCCCTGCAGTCCAACGGACTCTCAAGAGTCTTCTCCAACACCACAGTTCAAAAGCATCAATTCTTCTGTGCTCAGCTTTCCTTATAGTCCAACTCTCACATCCGTACATGACTACTGGAAAAACCATAGCCTTGACTAGACGTACCTTTGTTGGCAAAGGAACGTCTCTGCTTTTTAATATGCTATCTAGGTTGGTCATAACTTTCCTTCCAAGGAGTAAGCGTCTTTTAATTTCACGGCTGCAGTCACCATCTGCAGTGATTTTGGAGCCCAGAAAAATAAAGTCAGCCACTGTTTCCCCTGTTTCCCCATCTATTTGCCATGAAGTGATGGAACTGGATGCCATGATCTTAGTTTTCTGAATGTTGAGCTTTAAGCCAACTTTTTCACTCTTCTCTTTCACTTTCATCAAGAGGCTCTTTAGTTCTTCTTCACTTTCTGCCATAAGGGTGGTGTCACCTGCATATCTCAGGTTACTGATATTTCTCCCAGCAGTCTTGATTTCAGCTTGTGCTTCATCCAGCCCAGTGTTTCTCATGATTTACTCTGCATATAGGTTAAAAAAACACAGTGACAGTATACAGCCTTGACGTACTCCTTTTCCTATTTGGAACCAGTCTGTTGTTTCATGTCCAGTTCTAACCGTTGCTTCCTGAACTGCATACAGATTTCTCAAGAGGCAGGTGAGGTGGTCTGGTATTCCCATCTCTTTCAGAATTTTCCACAGTTTATTGTGATCCACACAGTCAAAGGCAGTGGCATAGTCAATGAAGCAAAAATAGATGTTTTCCTGGAACTCGCTTGCTTTTTTGATGATCCAGTGGATGTTGGTAATTTGATTTCTAGTTCCTCTGCCTTTTCTAAAACCAGCTTGAACATCTGGAAGTTCACTGTTCACATACTGCTGAAGCCTGGCTTGGAGAATTTTGAGCATTTACTAGCATGTGAGATGAGTACAATTGTGTGGTAGTCTGAGCATTCTTTGGCATTGCCTTTCTTTGGGATTGGAACGAAAACTGACCTTTTCCAGTCCTGTGGCCACTGCTGAGTTTTCCACATTTGCTGGCATATTGAGTGCAGCACTTTCATAGCATCATCTTTTAGGATTTGAAATAGCTCAACTGGAACTCCATCACCTCCACTAACTTTGTTTGTAATGATGCTTCCTAAGGCCCACCTGACTTCGGACTCCAGGATGTCTGGCTCTAGGTGAGTGATCACACCATCGTGATTATCTGGGTTGTGAAGATCTTTTATGTACAGGCCTTCTGTGTATTCTTGCCACCTCTTCTTAATATCTTCTGCTTCTGTTAGGTCCACACTATTTCTGTCCTTTATTGAGCCCATCTTTCATGAAATGTTCCCTTGGTATCTCTAATTTTCTTCAAAAGATCTCCAGTCTTTCCCATTCTATTGTTTTCCTCTATATCTTTGCAGTGATCACTGAGCAAGGCTTTCTTATCTCTCCTTGCTACTCTTTGGAACTCTGCGTTCAAATGGGTATATCTTTCCTTTTCTCCTTTGCTTTTCACTTCTCTTCTTTTCACAGCTATTTGTAAGGCCTCCTCAGACAACCATTTTGCCTTTTTGCATTCCTTTTTCTTGGGGGTGGTCTTGCTCCCTGTCTCCTATACAATGTCACAAACCTCTGTCCATAGTTTATCAGGCACTCTGTCTATCAGATCTAGTCCCTTAAATCTATTTCTCACTTCCACTGTATAATCGTAAGGGATTTGATTTGGGTCATTCCTAAACGGTCTAGTACTTCTAGTTGCTCATTAAAAACTAGAAACATATTCTAGTCAGTGACCTAGTGAAAAAAGTGTAGCGGATCACCGGTCCTTCCCCTTCTCACAGCCACTGCACATTTCACAATTCCTTCTCATTCTACTTTCTTTTCACATCATTCTGTCACTAACATCTAACTATTAATTCCTTTCAAGTCTCAACACTTCCTGTACAAGATTCTTCACTTCCTAATTCACATTAGGCTTTCTTATCTACTCCCTTCAAACTATTCGAGATTTGCAAAAGAAAATTCATTACAACCTCACACTCTGGGATGAGGCGGAAGTAAAGCTAAGGCTTACCTTGAATTATGGCCCATAATTTTACACAGAGAAGTAGGGCACCACCAGGGAGCAGTGTGTTGCCTGCTTTTAACATGCACTTGAAGTAGTTATGGCTTCACTTTTTTCCTAGATTTGATTACCAATAGAGGATTGTCAGGCTTCCCAGGTCGCGCTAGTGGTCAAGAACTTGCCTGCCAATGCAAGAGACATAAGAGGCGTGGATTCTATCCCCTGGAGGAGAGCATGGCAACGGACTCCACTATTCTTGCCTGGAGAATCCATGGACCGAGGAGCCTGGCAGACTACAGTCCTGGGGGTCGCAAAGAGTCAGACACGACTGAAGTAACTTAGCACAGCACAGCACACAGCACAGAGAGCTGGCACCAGTTAAAGAATATGACACTATGAAGATATAGAAAACTGTAACATTGGACTTGAATTATAATAATTCCTTTGGAGGATTTTGATGCCATTTTGCATTAGGAAAAAGGAAAAAATATGGCTTCTACTTCCAGTTAAATACCATAGAGATAATCAGCAAGAAGGGCTAAAAGAATCCTACAGTTCTTAAAAGTTTCATCTAACTTTACTGTGTTGTAAGCTAGTCAACATACATACACCATAAAAGTCAAAATCCCACTATCTATCAAGCTTGCTGCATGACCTTGATTATATCACTCTTTTAGCCTCAGTTTCCCCCATCTGTAAAATGGGGAGAATGATATGGTTTGGATGACGGTTTATTGAAATAACTCATTAATCAGTGCCCAGAAAACATCCTGACATCAAGAGATAAAAGGTAGTACAATTAAAAAAAAAAAAAAACACATAAAAGGTAATGTTATGGCATTCAGGTAAAAAGATTTATAAGACCAGAACTCATTGGAAAATTTTACCAACGAAATAAGCTATTTTTAAAGATCATTTAAAAGTGTATTTACAACTGAACATTCAAGTCTATTTGTCCACGAAACAAGTACATCACAGCTGGCAGCAAACTTAACTTTTCAATACCTGTGACAGAAATCCTTTCTTTAAAGCTGAAGAGGAACACTTTTAGCTAACATTCTTTAGCTCAAAAAACCAACTAACATTCATTCAATAAGCATCAGCATATGGGCACTAGTAAGAACAGGGAAGGACAGAGTACCATGTAGTAAATCCTATCCACTGGCTAAAAGCTCCATGACACCCCTAACTGCCCATACCTGCTGGGTGAGGAGGCTGATGTGAGTGGATGGAGAATACTGCCTGGCTGCCTGCTTCTCGGCCAGCCGCTGTAGTTCGGCCGTAACCATACTTGGGTTGTACCGTTTGCTGTATGAAGAGCCATCTTCTCCCTCCTTTTGGGTTTTGGCCACTCCTGAATGCTGCTTGTTTGGATGGCATGAACCTGCTAAAGAGAAAAGCTTTCATCCACTTAGGAAAAAGAGATTTGAAAAACTTAGGATGATGACAACCAATAGATATTTCACTGAATCCCAGGGATCTTTGACAACAAGAGGAGCAATGAACTATCTTCAAAAGCTCACAAAAGTAAAAGCATACCCTTATCGTACCCGAGGATCTCTTCCTATCACCACATTGTTACATGCATCCATAACTATGTTTTTGCATAATATGAATCCTTCACAAAAAAAGAATTTTCGTCATATGTAGTGGGGAATTTTCATCAAATTAATGAATGAAAAAAGTGCAGCATTGAAAATCATTGTAATTCTTGTTTTTCTTGTTATGTGACAGTGCTTGTCAGTAGTCTGCTGCATCCACTGTCAAATCATCTATATCGCAGCCCGCCAGGCTCCTCTGTCCATGGGATTCTCCAGGCAAGAATACTGGAATGGGTTGCCACACCCTCCGCCAGGGGAGCTTCCCAACCCAGGAACTGAACCTACATATCTCACACTGGTAGGTGGGTTCTTTACCACCAGCGCCACCTGGGAAGCCCCATAATCCTTCTTACAAAGCTCAAAAAGGAAAAGAAGGATAAAAGCAAAACTGAATTTATTTAGAAAAACAGTGATAATCCTATATTATCAAATTTCAATTGATTCCTCTTTCAGATTTCAATTTTCTTCTTTCAACTATAATACAGAGAAATCTATTATTTTTGAGCACTGAAATTTTGGCAAAAAGAAATTATTTAATAAAAAAATCAAGGTTCATATTTGTTCTACGATAAGTCACACAATCCACTGGAAAAAAAATTAAAAACTCAGAAAAGTGGAAACACAATGTGTTTCCTTTCTGTCTTATTAATGCTTATATAACCGTGATCATCCTTGTATATACAATTTGATGACACTGCTTCATTATATTATTTGACACATATAAAATACTATCTACAATAGATGTAGAAGTTATAAAACATATAATGAACTGACTACCTAAGTCATATTAACATGTATCAACCCACGGGTTCCTTCTCATTCTTACTCTCCCCCTATCATTCATCCCCTTCTTTTTTTGAAATATAGTTTTTTTCTTCATTTCTGTGTGTGCAGGCATACCTAAAATAATTTTGCTTGTTTTTGAGCTCTACAAAAATGGTATCTTACTGTAGTAATTTCCTGGGACTTGCTTTTGTTAATACCATACATCTAATATTTATCCTTTCTCAGTATAGCTGACATTCATTAACTTTACATGGTGCTTGGTATTCCATTTTGGAAATACACTACAAGTTATTTTTCTATTTCCTCATTGATGGATATTTTGGTTATTGCAAGCTTATCCCTATTGTAAACAGTTCAGTTGTGAACACTCTTGCGTACATATCCTAGAGCATGTGTGGAAGAATTTCTCTTGTGTATGTGGCTAGAAGTTGAGTCAGAGAGTATATGAATTCAAAAATTTATGTAATAACAACAAAATGGTATGTTTTACACTATCACAAACAAAATAATAGCCTTCCTGCTGATCAATATCCCCTCTAACATTTAGTATTGTCAAATATCTTAATTCTTCCCTCTTTTAAGAGGGTGGAAGATCTCACTGTAGTTTTCATTTATATTCATCTGATTAATAATGATGTTGAGCACATTGCCTCTTTTCTGATACCATTATTGGGTTGTCTTTTTTTCTTTCTGAAGGAGGCTTGCTGATGTTTCTACTTTCATTTCCTACCATAAGTTATTAAAGATGGTCTAATCCATTCTAGAGTTCAAAGTGTGCATCTGAGATTGACTATACAGATAGTATGAGGCAGGGATCTAATTTCACTTTTGTTCCTGTACGGATAACCAGTTGTCCCAGCACCATTTATTGAGAAATGCATCCTTTTCCATCTGTCATATATCAAAGTTTCATCTATCTGTGACTGTTTCCAACTTTCTGTTCTGCTCCACTGCTTCATTTTGGTTGGAATTGTATTGAATTCAGTGTTATGATATTAAGTCTTTCCATCCATGCACAGTCTACTTGTATATTTATGTTTTCTCTGTCTCTCAACAAAGTCTTACAAAATTTCTTTATAGGTCTTTCTTAAATTTATGCCTAAAGAGCTTACAGTCTTTATGTAAATGCTTTTTAAAAACATCATTTTCTTGGTGATATGGTTGTACAGCAGTGTGAATGTACTTAATGCCCCTGTACACTTAAAAATAGACAAAATGGTAAATTTTATACTATGTGTGTCTTTGTTGTTGTTCAGTCACTCAGTCATGTCCAACTCTTTGCGACTCCATGGACTGCAGCAAGCCAGGCATCCCTGTCCTTCACCATCTCCCAGAGCTTACTCAAACTCATGTCCATTGAGGCAGTTATGCCATCCAAACATCTTGCTCTCTGTCATCCCCTTCTCCTCCTGCTTTCAGTCTTTCTCAGCATCAGGGTCTTTACTAAGGAGTCTTTCCATCAGGTGATCAAAGTATTGGAGCTTCAGCTTAAGCATCAGTCCTGAATAATGAATATTCGGGACTGATTTCCTTAAGAATGGACTGGTTGGATCTCCTTGCAATCCAAAGGACGCTCGAGAGTCTTCTCCAACACCACAGTTCAAAAGCATCAATTCTTCAGTGCTCAGCCTTCTTTATGGTCCACCTCACATATATACATGACTATTGGAAAAACTACAGCCTTGACTAGACAGACCTTTGTGGACAAAGCAATGTCTCTGCTTTTTAATATGCTGTCTAGGTTTGTCACAGCTTTTCTTCCAAGGAGAAAGCATCTTTTAATTTCATGGCTGCAGTCACCATTTGCAGTGATTTTGGGACCCAAGAAAATAAAGTCTGTCACTGTTTCCATTGTTTCCCCATCTATTTGCCATGAAGTGATAGGCTTCAGCAATACGTGAACCGTGAACTTCCAGATGTTCAAGCTGGTTTTAGAAAAGGCAGAGGAACCAGAGATCAAATTGCCAACATCCGCTGGATCATCAAAAAAGCAAGAGAGTTCCAGAAAAACATCTATTTCTGCTTTATTGACTATGCCAAAGCCTTTGACTGTGTGGATCACAATAACTGTGGAAAATTCCTCAAGAGATAGGAATACCAGAGCACCTGACCTGCCTCTTGAGAAACCTGTATGCAGGTCAGGAAGCAACAGTTAGAATTGGACATGCAACAACAGACTGGTTCCAAATAGGAAAAGGACTACGTCAAGGCTGTATATTGTCACCCTGCTTATTTAACTTATTATGCAGAGTACATCATGAGAAACACTGGGCTGGAAGAAGCACAAGCTGGAATCAAGATTGCTGGGAGAAATATCAATAACCTCAGATATGCAGATGACACCACCCTTATGGCAGAAAGTGAAGAAGAACTAAAGAGCCTCTTGATGAAAGTTAAAGAGGAGAGTGAAAAAGTTGACTTAGAGCTCAACATTCAGAAAACTAAGATCATGGCATCCAGTCCCATCACTTCATGGCAGATAGATGCGGAAACAGTGGAAACAGTGTCAGACTTCATTTTTCTGGGCTCCAAAATCACTGCTGATGGTGATTGCAGCCATGAAATTAAAAGATGCTTACTCCTTGGAAGGAAAGTTATGACCAACCTAGACAGCATATTAAAAAGCAGAGACATTACTTTGTCAACAAAGGTCCGTCTAGTCAAGGCTATGGTTTTTCCAGTGGTCATGTATGGATGTGAGAGTTGGATGGCGAAGAAAGCTGAGCGCAGAAGAATTGATGCTTTTGAACTGTGGTGTTGGAGAAGACTCTTGAGAGTCCCTTGGACTGCAAGGAGATCTAACCAGTCCATCCTAAAGGAGATCAGTCCTGGGTGTTCATCGGAAGGACTTATGTTGAAGCTGAAACTCCAATATTTTGGCCACCTGATGCGAACAGCTGACTCATTGGAAAAGACCCTGATGCTGGGAAAGATTGAGGGCAGGAGGAGAAGGGGACGACAGAGGATGAGATGGCTGGATGGCATCACCGACTCGATGGACATGGGTTTGGGTGGACTCAGGGAGTTGGTGATGAACAGGGAGGCTTGGCGTGCTACAGTTCATGGGGTCGCAAAGAGTCGGACGACGACTGAGCAACTGAACTGAAGTGAACTGATGGGACCGGATGCCATGATCTTGACTTTTTTGAATGTTGAGTTTTAAGCCAGCTTTTTCACTCTCCTGTTTCATCTTCATTAAGAGGCATTTAGCTCCTCTTTAATTTTTGCCATTAGGGTGGTGTCATCTGCATATCTGAGGTTACTGATATTTCTCCCGGCAATCTTGATTCCAGCTTGTGCTTCATCCAGCCTAGCATTTCACATGATGTACTCTCATATAAGTCAATAAGCAAGGTGACAGTATACAGTCCTTTCCCAATTTCGAACTAGTCCATTGTTCTATGTCCCGTTCTAACGGTTGCTTCTTGACCACAATATGTATGTCTTACCACAATATAAAAAAGTTTTCTAATTCTTTGTTGCTAATAGATTTTTAATATTGATCTTATAGCCATCTATACTGTTAAAATAATTATTTCTAATACATCTATAGCTTATTTTCAGTTTTCTATGTAGATAACATATTATCTGTAAATAAATAAATAAATTTTAATTCCTGCCTTTTGATGCTTATGTTTTAAATTTCTTGTCTTGTTATGCTGGGTCCTGACCTCCAGTAAAACACTGAATAGAAGCAAAGCTAGTAGGCACGTAGGCACCCTCTCTTGCTTTCAATATCTCCCCATTTACACTAACATCTATGGTGAGATTTTGGTGGATACCCTTTTTAATGAGGGCTTCCTTCTCTTCCTAGTATGCTAAGAGTTAGTATCACGAACAAGTATAGAATTTCATCAAATTCTTTTTCTGCATTTACTAAAATGATGAATACAGTTTTCTCCTTTAATCTGTTGATGTGACAAATGACACTTATAGATTTTCTACTGTTTTAAACCCTCCAGTATTCCCTGGGTAAACTTGTTCATGGGATCTTATCTTTTACATTTGTTGCTGGATGTGGTTGGCTCATATTTTGATTAGAATTTTTGCATTTGTGTTCATAAATGATTCTAGTCTGTAATTTCCCTGATACTGTCCATAACTGGTTTTGCTATCAAGATTAAACTAGCCATACAGAATGATTTAAGGATTATTATTTCTTTTCCATGCTCTATGACAAGTTTAAGATTGGAATTATCACTCCCTTGGAAGACTGTCAACATTCATCTATAAAATCATCTGGGGCTCAAGTTTTCTTTGTGAAAATTACTGTATAATAGTTACAATATCATTCAGCCTTTCTTTGTCTTCTTGAGCCACTTTTACTTATGCTGTATTTTTGGTGGCATTATCCATTTTGTGTATTTTCAATTTATTGGCACACAGTGGTTAACAGTATTCTAATATTTTTTTCACCTAAGCTAATTTGTATTCTCTGTGTGCTTTTCATTCTTCATATCATTTATCCATGTCTTCTCTCTTTTCCTGATCAATCTCACCAAAGGTTGCTCCACCACCTTAGGCCTTTCAAAGAATTTTTGGCTTTGATATTTTCTCTACTTTATTTTTGAAATCTGTAATTTTTACTTTTGTCTTTGCTCTTCAACATATCTTTTTTCTTTCTCCTTTATTTAGATTTATAATATTGCTGTTTTTATAACATCTGAGATCAGATATTTAGCCTTCTTTCTTTTCAAATATAAGTATTTATGGCAGTAAATGTCCCTCCAAATACTGTTTTTCATTGCTCTCCACACATTTAAATATGGAAGTTTTTCTCATTATCTTCCAACTCTAAAACTTGTACATTTATTTTCATTATGATCTCTTCAAACCCTCTTTCTTTGCTGACTTATAAAATTTCTTTATCTATTAGTAACAGAAATCATTGGAAATCTCCCACTAACATAGCGGATTTACAGATTCCTCATGTAATTGTATCAATTTTTGTTTTACTTATTTGGAGGTTATTTTGTTAGGCGCAGTTAGAACTGTTATCTTTCTGCTGAACCAAACTTTCTGTTTTATGTAATTACTCTCTATATCTGTTAAGAAAATTTTATCTCTTAAAGCCTAATATAAGTTAATATATGCTAAGTTAGGGCTTCCCTTGTGGCTCAGCTGGTAAAGAATCCAGCTGCAATGCAGGAGACCTGGGTTCCATCCCTGGGTTGGGAAGATCCCCTGGAGAAGGGAAAGGCCACCCACTCCAGTATTCTGGTCTGGAGAATTCCATGGACTATATAGTCCATGGGGTCACAAAGAGTCAGACATGACTGAGCAACTTTCACTTTTCCGCTAAGTAAAGTTAGCATATATTAATACAGCTATACCACTTTTTTTCTGGTTGGTATTCTGAGAGTTATTATCATGAATGAGCACAGAATTTTATCAAATTCTTTTTCTGCATCTACTAAAATGATGAATACAGTTTGGGAATGAGGTTAAGATATTATTTAAACTTAGACTTTTTGGCATTTCTTTCTCCATCCTCTTACTTTCAACCATTCGATGTCCTTATTTTTACAAATGTCTTTCTTTGCTAAACAACATATAGTTGGATTAAAAAAAAAAATCAATCTGACACTAGCAAGTTCAGTCCATTTATAGTCATTTGATTCTTCATATATTAGGACTTGGTTTACCATCTTTAAGTTTCCATTTCTTTCATTTTCTAAGCTTTGTGTTTTCTGTGCTTCTATGTCTATAGGTGTTTCCCCAGGCCCTATTCATTTCTCTTCCCAAATGTTTAAGTTTTCATATTTTAATTTTTTCAGTGGTGACCCCTGAAACATGATACAGCATATATATCATGAAAAAGTCTAAATAATATCTTAACCTCATTCCAAAACTATTCAATCACCACAGAAAAAGTTTACTCCAATCACCTATCGGCTATTATTGCAGTCAACTATATATTGTTATCCATATATTATTGTCCAGTACTGTTTAAGCCATTCACAGTATGGTTTCTGACCACAGTGGAAATAAGCTAAAAGGCAATTACAAAAAACAGAGAATGCCAACTATGTGAAAATTAAACAATAAAAACAATCCATGGGTCAAGAAAGAAATCACAATGGAAATCAGGAAATATTTCCAAACTGACTAGCTTCTTCTGTTCCTTACCGTTCTCTGGGAAATGTTATGAACAAGAAAGGTTTAAAAAAGAAGTTGTGATGATAACACAAGGTATTGGAGACATTGACCTTACTGAATTTCTTTCACATGGGAGAGAAAATCTAAATCAGAACATAATTGAGTACTATTATATTGATTTTAGAAGATTAAATCATAAGAATAATCACTCAGAATTAGCAGAAATACACATATTTGTACATATTTGTATTTATGACATTAAAATAGACCATTTAGTATCTCTGATTCAAATTTCATATTATAATATTCATTTCATTTGAAATCAGATACCAATTAAGAAATATATGCTGGCTATTTATTCAGGGCATGGAAGCAACTTAAATCTCTACCAACAGAGGAATGGATAAAGAAGATGTGGTACAAATATACAATGGAATATTACTCAGGCATAAAGAAGAACAAAACTGGGTCATTTGTAGAGATGTGGATGGACCTAGAGACTGTCATACAGAGTGAAGTTAAGTCAGAAAGAGAAAAACAAATATATATCATATATTAACACATATATGTGGCATCTAGAAAAATGGTATAGATGATCTTATTTGAAAAACAGAAACAGGGAAACAGATGTAGAGGAGAAATGTTTGGACACCAAAGGGGGAAAGAGGGGATGGGATAAATTGGGAGATTGGGATTGATCTATACACTACTATGTATAAAACAGACAACTAACTAGAACCTACTGTATTGCACAGGGAACCCTACCTAATGCTCTGTGATGACCTACATTAAAAGAGAATCTAAAAAGGAGTGGATATATGTATATATATGACTGATTCACTTTGCTGCACAGCAGAAACTAATACAATGTTGTAAAGCAACTATATTCCAATAAAAATTAATTTCAAAAAAGGAAAATAGAAATATATATTGGCTATTTCTAATGCCACAGTAGTGAAGACAACGTGGTACTGGCATAAGTACAGATATATAGATCAGTGGAACAGAACTGAGATTCCAGAAGTAAACCCTTACATTTAAGACTAAATGATTTTTCACAAGAGTGCCATGACAATTCAACAGGGAAATAATACTCTTTCAACAAATGGTGCTGGGACAACTAAATATTCACATGCAAAAGAATGATGTTAAGACCTTTATGCCACACCATATAAAAAATTCTATCAAAGTGGAAAAAAGACCTACACTATAAAATTCTTAGAAAAAATAGACATCTTTGTGACCTTGGGTTAGGCAATAGTTTTTCAGATATGATATCAAATGCACAAGCAACAAAAGAAAAAATAAATTAGACTTCATCAAGATTAAAAATTTTTGTGCATCAAGAAAATGAAATGACAAACAACAGAATGAGAGAAAATACTTCTAAATCAAGTATCTGGCAAGGGACTTGTATCCAGAGTATATAAAGAACACTTACAACTTAACAACAAAAAGGCAGATATCACAATTATCTATTGACCACACTGTAAGCTCCCAGTAAACAGAAGCCCCATTTTATTCATCTCTTTATCTTCAGCACCTAAAAGAAAGCACTGCATTTTCTTATCAGTGAATGAATGTCACTGGACCAAATGCAAGACTTTTCCTTAGTCACAGCCTGCACCCCTTTATCTTTCAAAAGAAAAAGCAAAGGGAAGAGATGACATTCTTTTTTCACTGGGGCTGGGGAGAGGCTGACATTGTGGACTCCCTTTCATTTTCTCACTCACCTGCCTTTGCTGAAGAGGGACGAGACAGTTTCTGGCTATAGATGTGCGCAGCACTTTGGAAAGAGGAAAAGGGGCCAATGGTGTAACTGCCTGATCGACAGCGTGGCAGGCCAGCGGGGCTTGGTACGTTCT
The DNA here is from genome assembly GCA_024291935.2 of Okapia johnstoni. Classification (NCBI taxonomy): domain Eukaryota; kingdom Metazoa; phylum Chordata; class Mammalia; order Artiodactyla; family Giraffidae; genus Okapia; species Okapia johnstoni. The sequence continues at coordinate 14,610,559 of CM044307.1, forward strand.
GTGTCCCAGGATGGATGGAGAGAGAAGCACTGTCAGGGACTGTGCTCAGTAAAACTGCTGGCTGGTGAGGCATGCTGGGGATAGCAGGACGGATCTGAGATAGAGAACGGCGACCCGGCCCTGGTGAGAGGTCGGAGGTGGTAACAACAGGTGACAAGTGGGTGTTGGGAATTTTCTGCAGAAGGGTAGCAGCAGGACCACAGAAAGAAGTAGAAGAATTGGTATAGATTAATTTAGCCTCTTTTTCTGCTGAAGTGGTAAATCCTATTAAAATAAAAACAAACAAAAACAGATCATGTTAGGAAAAACTAACACATAATCTCTATTTGCCAACATGAACATTTTTAAAATCAAACTAACCTTAGCATGAAACAGATACTATGAAAAATACAAATTTTCAAGAACTTAATGAATTTTGCCCACTGAGACAATCTGGCATTAGAAATTGTTCATTTCTAGACCTTGTTAAAAGCTGGCCTTGTGACTACCTCCATCAACCACAGTGGGTATTTTATAAATGTCAGGGCATCAGGACAAAGTTTCTGGTAATGAGAGCTAACTCCTCTCCCTCTGATTTTCACCTTTCTAGAAACAAGTGCTCAGAATTTTAAACATTAAGAAAGTGAAAAATTCCTTGGAAAGATGTTAACTGGTTATCGGCAGATAAAAGGAAATTCTAACAGAGAAGGAAAAACAAAGAAAATGAGCTTTCTGCAGTAACGCTGCATGCCCTAAAATCATTTAATATCTGATGAGTTTCCTTTTATTAAGGGATTTATCTGAGAGTAGCAAATCTACGCAGGTTTGAAGTCACTCACGAGATAATTTATCAGAGTGAATTTCTGTTGTCTGTTGCTGTTTGGGCTGCTTTATTTTCACTTCTTCCATCGTTTCAGGGTGATCTGAAATAAATAAATACTGAGCTTAGGTTCTGTCACTAATCAAACACTAGAGCACCACTCTACACATAATTTTGTTTCCAGAATATAATGCAACTAGTCATCAGTGCCAAGAACTATTGCATTTCTCACTGCACTTTTCCAAGGATGGCCATGTCCATATCCCTGTTGAGTGGGACACCAGGCAAATGATTCCAAACTAGCCCCAAGCCCAGTTCCAGCTCACTGAACCAGGGAAAGATATGGAAACCCAGGGCAGCAATCCATGGACTGCGGACAAACTAGGACCTGCCTGGGGAAGACAATAAGTGAGGGCAGTAAAGGGGCTTCCCCCAGGTGGCGCTAGTGGTAAAGAATCCGCCTGCATTGATGTAAGAGACATGGGTTTGATCCCTGGGTCTGGAAGATTTCCTGGACGAGGGAATCCACTCCAGTATGGCATGGCAATCCACTCCAGTATTCTTGCCTGGAGAATCCCATGGACAGAGGAGTCTGGTGGATTATGGTCCATAGGGTCGCAAAGAGTCAGACACAACTGAAGCTACTTAGCACGAATGCCAGGGCAGTAAGATGCCTCTGTCAAGAATTCAAATTTGGAGAACTAAGAGACCAAACTGGTTGGTGGTACACACTGGAGCAAAGAAGTCACAATACATATGGACAGGGAACTGCCAAGAAATGAAAGTAACAGTCCCAGTACTTGTTGGCGTGATACCTGAATACCACAACAGCTCTGTATCTTAATCTCCTCAGTTTTCCTTGAATAAGTTGAGTGAATTTGCTTATTAATCAGTATATTTAAGAAGAAAATCATTCTAATAAAATAAATTTCCACTGTAATAAATTAGGATTTCTTTTCCTACTACAGAAATTTGAAATAGACAGCCAGTGCTAATCATACACTTAGAGAAATGTTCCCAAAATCTTTTCTCAAGGGCCAAGTTCATACAAAAACTTAAGAAAGGCCATTTTACAGATCATCTTTCAGAATGAAAGAATAAGGACATATGAATTCTCTTCTTTCCACCACTATCAGCAGTGGTAATACTGTCACACAATTGTCTGTTCATGTTTGAAACAAGTCCAAATACTATCAAATGTCATAATGTTGTTCCCTTGATTGAGGCCTTCCTACTGCCTGTCTAGTTAACCTTGATTGGTATTGCTAGGTATAAATGTTACAGTAAGTCTCCTACAGACAAACCTTCAAGTTGCAAACTTTCAAAGATGTGAACATACCCCTGTATGCCAGTTGCTGTACAGTTGTTTAGTCGCTAAATCATGTCTAATTCTTTCAAGACCCCATAGACTATAGCCTGTCAGGCTCCTGTGTCCATGCATGAGATTTCCCTGGCAGGAATACTGGAGTGGTTTGCCATTTCCTGTTCCAGGGGATCTTCCCGACCCAGCGATCAAACCTGCACCTCTAGCATTGTCAAGTGGATTCTTTACCACCGAGTCACCAAGGAAGCTCTGTTGTACAGAACTGTACTTTTTCAAGGTACTGAACTATAATATGCATTATTTTTGTGCTCGTTTTCTATGTATTATTAGTGTAAAAAGTATTATAAACCTATTTAGTATTTGGTTAGGAACCTAGGCTAACTTTGTTGGACTTACAAACAAAATTGGACTTACGAACACACTGTCAGAATGGAACTCATTCGTTATGTAGGGGACTTACTGTATTATGTAAAGGTAGTCCTTAACACATGAACCCCAGAATCTCTGAGGATCCAACTGTACAAACAGGCGCCGCTAGTACCTGTTGTCAGGGCTTCCCCATTGGTGCCAGGGGAGAAGTTACTATCTGAATGCCAAGCTGGGACCTCACCTCCCTAGGTTAGTACACAGTTCCCTCTCCATTACAAAAACTCCTCAGTCTCCCTTCCCCAACACTGTTATAGATCTTTTCAGAGATTCCATCAACCTTCTTCCTGAATTTACAAATACAACTTCATCAAGCAGACAATAGATATTATAAAGTCAAGAATTTTGACGGTCCTGGTCCCTACTCTCTCTAGCAACTACTATTATCATAATATCTGACATTTAATAGATGTCTATTAAAAAATACGTAAAAGGAATGAATGAAAAGATGAATAAATTAGCTTTAGAACTTAGATTTAGGAAGGCTCAAAGAAGAGGGTGGACTCAGGAGGATTTTCACTAATATAATACTTCAATTATACAGTGAGCTAGACAGGCTTTTGTAGACTAGCCTCTGCAGCTAATCAGTTTTGAAAACATTAACACTGCTTCCTCAGGAAAACACACCCTACATTTTAGATGATCAATTGTCTTGGCTCTTTCCACATTAGGCTATGATCACCTTAAGAGTAGTGAAGAAGTCTACATCTCTGAGTCTAGTGGTTAGCATACTACAAAATTAGTGTATTGATTATCTGTGTCTTATACTCCCATCTAGATTTTAAATGAATCTTATACTTGAAGCACAAGCTTTGTTTATAACTGAGTATTGCTGCTGTTTTTTTTGATCACATGACATGGGCTGGATAGTTTGGTCCACATCAGTTTGAAAATCCCCAATCCTGGAGTTCCCCAGCAGTGAGAAATTTTTGAAATGTGTGGGAATGTTGGGTTATCACAATGACTGAAGGAAGACAGCGGCATTTAGGGCTTGTGACTAAGAATATGAGACATCCCACCAGGTATGTGGGAATAATCCTGCACAACAAAGAATTCTCATACCCCAAATACAAATGGTGATAAGCTGGAGGAAGCAAAAAAAACTTAACGAGAATGAGAAGTAATCATCAGGAGATGCAGAGGAACAGAGATCAAGAGCACAAGCTTTGAGTCAGGAAGACTGAAGTTCAGATTCCTGCTCCACTGGACAGTGCTGGGCAGCCCTGAGCAAGTTACTCCACCTCTTTCAGCTCTGTTTCCTCATCTGTAGAGAAGTTTTATAATAGCACCTACTCCATATGGTTTTTGCAAGTAAAAAAATAAGATCATGTCCAATAGACAGTAACATGAGTTCTCACAAAATGTTAGCTGTTATTAGTTTGTCTTGAAAACAACTCTCTACAATTTTCATGGGGAAAAAAAAAATTAGAACATAACCCTCTTCCGTTTTTAGGACAAAAATACAAGGCTTTCTCAATCTCCCACCCCCACAGCTATAAAATTTTACCACCTTGGAGTCAATTAGTGTTTAGGCAACATATTATTTTTGGTTCTCCTCTGCGCATCTCACTTTTTCACTTGTTCTTCTTATTTTTCATTAATTAACCAACATACTTACCACCCTTTGCCCCGCTATCAGAAAAACTGTTGCTGTTTTTGGGAATTTTTGAGTGCGTCCCCAGGAAAACACTCGCAGACTTGTTTTTTTGGGTATAAAAAGTCAACACCTCCTCCAGTTCAGCCTCACTGAAATGGGGAGAAAAAGGATGGTCAGAACAGGAAGCTGCTCTGGAAAATCTTTCCACCAGACTTTATTATGGAAATGGAGTACGCTGAAGAAGGGGAAAAGGAAAAGCACAAGCTGAAAACTCCCTATTAATAGATAGTTAAAAAGGAAATAAATGAAGTAGTCTGAAAATTTTAAAGCACAACAAGGTTTTATTTATTCCACAGCGAATTTTATAGATCTGCACTGTCCAATATGGCAGCCACTAGTCGTATGTGACTATTTAGATTTAAATGAATTAAAATTAAAGATCCATTTCCTTGGTTACATTAGCCACATTTCAAGTAGTCAGTAGCAACAACACAGAAACTTCTACCGGACAGCCATGTTCGAAATCAGGGGTCAACCAGGAACCAACTGTGGGCCACAACTGACCAGCAGTCTGTTCCTGTATGGCTCCCAGCTAAGAATGGTTTATACATTTTCAAAGAAGAATATGCTGTAAAGACTACACGGGGTTCACTAAGTCTGAAATATTTATTATGTGGTCCTTGACAGTTTGTCCACCGACCGCTTCTAGATAATTGGAGTATATTCACTAAAGGAGTCACTTTGTCATAAACAAGGAGATTCACTAGTGTATCCAGGGAAGATTTCCCTTACCATCTATACAATGGAGATTGAAACAGTTTCTAGGTAACTTCAAATATAGAAATTATATGCACTTTTTATGAACACCCACAAAATGAAAAGCATAAGGAAACAGAAGAAGGCCTGTTTACTAGAATTCCTACAGTAAACGTATTATGCCTGGGTTTTTTTAACATTTGTAGCAGCTTCTCAATGGCCTTTTGCATTTTTTTTTACAGAGCCTGTCAATGTTCCAGATAAGTGACCTTCAAATAAGCAAAATACTCCTGCATCATTACAAAGAACCTACATCCCAGCTTCAGAATACACTGCAGTGACAACCCCAGAAACTGCTTCTATGAATCTCAGGGTAAACTCCAAGGTCTCTGAAGTAGCAAAGAGCCAGCAGAAACCAATTCGAGAAACCATAAAGATCTAAAGCTGAGGGTGCAAATAGATGACTGCCTCTGCCTGTCAGTGTGTTTTATTTGGCCCTTCCCAGAAAAGGGAAAGATTAAGGTTGGCCAAAATATAAACTGCTCTATACCTCCGTCTTACCCTCTGCCCACTTTATAATGTATGTTTTCCTGCCTGACTCCTGTGGATAAACTGAATTTGCCAACCCTGACAAACACAGGTATCCAAGTCCCACCTCAAATGTAATAAAAGAACTGATGCTACTGCATATTTCCAACAATCAGCACAATCCACAATCAGCAATAAATATGTTCTAAAATATTTTATCTCCAAGTCCATATCATTGGTTAACAGTATATATAATTAATTTTTAGCAGCTAAATAGGCCCGGAAGGGGTAACACTCTTCACTTCTTAAAAGGTTGCTTTTTAGTTTCTTTTTTTTATATTTCAGAGATTTTGAAGATCTCTAGGAAGAACTAGAAATTAATGTTTTAACTTTAAAAGTAGAGCCATTTTCTGAACATAATCCAGCCTGTTTTTCTTTTCTATTTTCATAACGTTGAGGTAAGAAACTACTTCTTGCTTTGTTTCTACACTTGCTTTATCAACCATATTCCTCACAACCTAAGAATGTCAACAAAATAACATTACACAATTATTAACTCCTATAAAATGACGTATTTGTTTGTTGTATGTTTAAGCACATGATCCTGGGGCTATAATTAGGTGCGTACTAAGTATTACACACAGATCACACTATGTTGGTGGTTTATAAATCACCACCTGACTTAACGTCACAAATCAACAAAGAGTTGATTTTCTACTGCTTTTCTTCCCACTGGGACTTTGATGACTGAAGACTAACTAAGGCAGATTTACAAATGTTTTATGCTTTATTTTAGTAGTTTTGTACAGCCCTCTACTTAAGAAAAAAAGCTCTCCAGGACAAGTCTTATAAAATTAAAAATTAAATGCCTTTATTACTTCTTCCTTTGCAAACATACTGTAAATGGACAAAGTGGCCTGGCTAATTTGTATTAAGATAGCGAGCTGAATGTTGATATTTTCAATCCCTAAAGGCTAACCTTAAGCATGAAGGACTTGTTTTATTTTATATAAATTAGGCATAACCCTCATAGTGCTGAAAAACTGCCAACTCCTCAACCCACTCAATGTAGGCAAAATGTGGTCATCTCCACTCCATCAGTAGGTCAGGAATAAATTCAGATCCAGTAAACACTAGAAGCCTCTAACTTCCAATTTCTAAAGCGCTCCCTCAGCACTTTAAGTGGTGTGTACTTTGAAGGCTGTCTAGAAATATAGCCCAGATATCCAGCAGCAGTGTTTTGATAACTGAAACCATGACAACTGCCAATAATTGACTAAGATATGGAGACACAAAGACTATGAAACCCTTTTTCTCTTCTTATAAGTGATTGTACTCACATCCATGTTAGAAACAAGAGAATACTGGGAATTCAATGGGGCAGTGTGGAAGACAGAATAAGGTACTATTTTATTAATGAAGAATGTCTTCTACCTTGCTTGTCTGATGAACTCCTGAAAGTTTTCCGAATTCACCCCATCTTCCTCTTCTTCCTCAAGTTTCTTCTTTGATTTCTTTTCAGCCATTTGCTCTGTTTCCTATCCAGTCCCCAATCCCAAAGAAAAACAAGATAAAACTGACTCCTGATAAATGCACACTTCATCATCTGGTTTCTTTATCACTGGGTTAATTTGTCTTTATAGAAAAGACATTCACTTCTTCAGTGTCCTTTGGCCACCTATAGATTTGGTATATTATTTTCTGCCATCATTTCATGAAACATTTTAAAGTTTCCAACTCAGAGTTGCAGAATAAACATAAATTTTTATCATGTTTTTACTTATATACTCAGGTAGCCCTGTGAAAAAAAAGACCTTGGTGATGTCTGTGGTCACACTTGAAGTATGACAACAGACACACTATATTTTGTTACAATTAGGAGGAGAAAAGCTCAGACTTGGAAGACACTTCTGTAGCAGTATCCAAATTGCATAAATTCTTCACTTATATAAGACAAAATTCTCAACAGAGCTTGAGTAGCCATGTAGCTATGGATTTGTTGTGTTGATCTTGTATTGACCATTCCACACATTCTACAAAAGCTATTTAAATTTCCAGGACTCAGATTTCTTATCTGAAAAATGAACACACTCCCAGCTCCTCCCACTCCAAAATGACATTTCTAAAGCATTCTAAGAGCCTTGGATAAAAGATGCTTTGCAAACTATTCTCACTAAATAGTCAATTTTCTGGCCTTGGTTGTAAAACGAAGTCACTATCTAAAATGTTCTAGAGAACAAAGTATAACTCTCTCAGGAAAGAAGACTGTGTCATTATATTAAATCCACAGTTCAAATGTGCTCTCAAAAAGTCAGTTCACCACTGTCTCCAGACACACTAATGACAATGCAAGTTCACACAGCCCAGGATTCATCTCAGGTGCAACAGCACTCAAAAGGAACATGCTTCCGGATGAGAATGAACCATGGCCTCTGGGCCTTCACAAGTAATAAGTAGCTTTTCAGATGAGCTGGGTTAAGAAGTGAGGTCCTACTCCCCATAACTGTCACACACAGCACATGATGACTCTAGAAGGGAAAAACATCATCTTCACCCAGCTGGACAGAGGCTTCTAGCCTATTTCTGACAGTGGGTGGTGATCCAAAGCACAGGACTAACGGACGAACCACCTACCTTGTTGTACACAGTGATAAAGTCACCCAGCTGGTGGGCCAGGATTCTTCTGCGTTCCACAAGTGCCAGTCTCCGACTGGGTAATACCATCCTCAGTGAGTGTCGGAGGTTACTTGATGCTCGCTTGAGGAAACGAACCACTAGCTCCTATAAATTAAAAGTCATTGGGGAGAAAAAGAGATTGTGCTAAGCAACAGAAGACAAGCTACAAGGGGATTATACAATAGAGAGATAAGAAGAGGTATACTGTACTCTTCAACAAATAAGACCCAGGGCAAACATATTAGGTATAACAAGAATACAGCCACATAAGAGCAAAACAAAACAAACATAGCATCTTCCCTTAATAAGCTGACAATTAGAAAATCAAAATCAAGTCTGTATGCAAATAACTACGTAATAAACTAATAGCTGTAAAAGTGCCACAATTCATATACACATAGTACTATAATAATCCAAATTGCAGCCATCACTTCTAATAGGGTGATCAGAGAAAAGTGCTTAGGAAAGGACATGGGAGCACAGGAAGTCATCAGAGATGAGAAGGGAGAGAAAGAATACAGAAATACTGACACTTCGAGGTAGGAAAGAGGAGGAAGAATCAGAAAACAAACAACCAGCAACAACAAACCACAACAGAAATATCAGAAATGTACAAAGAAACCCATGAGAAAACAGTGTCATGGAAGCCAAGGGAGGAAGGTACCCATGTCACAAGCTTCCAAGAGGCTGAGTTGAGAAAGGACCACAGCTACTTTCAGCACAGTAAAGGGAATGGGACGAAGAGGTTAAGAGATGAATGGATAATGAAGAAAAATGGCGAAGAGGAGAAACTCCTGACTTAAAACGTTTAGTGACAAACAGAATTGTTACTAAGCTTGAAAGGCGATAGCTTTTTATTTATGTATTTTTTCTTCCCCAAGAATAAGGGTGCTTTTAGAGTTGCACGTTGGCAAGGAGAGTGCAGTGAAAAGTCATTAAGGGGTAGAAGAGATACATCTCACTTGAGATGGGGCAAAGGATTTTGAAATCTGAGTATCAATCAGATCATTCAACTTGGATCAGACAAGGCAATTCTATACCTACCTTTGTCATAAACAAGACCACTGTCACAATCACCAGGTAATGAGTGAGGTTTTGCTGTCTAGATAGATTTTTATTTGGGAATGCACAGAATTGATACTAAGTTCTACAGTGGTGATCCTAAATATTCCTATTAAAAGCTCCATTGAAATCCTGTGTGAATTCTAAGCCAGCAGCTGCAATGGTTATTCTCTTCCGAGCTATATTTCTTTTCTTCTTGAATTTGATTTTGGTTCATTGTTCTTTGGTGCCAACTTACTCCAACATAAAGAAATAGTCTCACAACCAGAGAGTTGGATTTCATAGTTCCACTCTGCTGTCTTTACTATGGGGTGGTTTAAGCTGCTATATTAAAACATTATTTTTTCACAGTGGAGCAGACAAACTGACTCTCAAAAAGGCAGTTTCAATTTTCCACTTGGAAAGAGTAGAGCTAACATTTTCCACTGATGGTTGAAGAATTATCCACAACACACAAGGTTTTATCTCTGGGTTGTACTGGCTACTTTAAATTCACGAGTTGTTTTCTGGGATATCCATCATGTTTTTATAATAAGTCCGGCATATTGTATGCCTCTTACATGCGGAGAACTGAAAATTACAGTAGGATCACCATGAGCTGGCCAAAGGAGGCAGCTTTCTCAGACTTAGAGGTCCCTCTCCTTTCAGTGGCAGATCTCTATGGTAAAGACAGAATAAGAGACACAGATGCATAGAACAGTCCTGTGGACTCTGAGGAAGAAGGTGAGGGTGGGACGTTCTGGGACAATAACATTGAAACATGTATATTGTCATATGTGAAGCGGAACACCATTCCATGTTCTATGCATGGGACGGATGCTCAGGGATGGAGCATTGGGATGACCCAGGGGGATGGGATGGGGAGGGTGGTGGGAGGAGGGTTCGGGAGGGGGAGCACATGTGAACCCATGGCTGACTCATGTCGGTGTATGGCAAAAACTACTACAATATTGTAAAGTAATTAGCCCCCAACTAAAATAAATAAATTTATTAAAAAAAAAAAAAAGTAAAGAATGGCTGTGGCTTCTTCTGTAAGCATTGACCTTTCCAAAGAGCTTTAGGCTTCCTGTCATTCTGATCCAAAAAGGAAAACCTTGCTAGAATATTAAATTTTAGGCAGGTTCGAATGATTAATAACAGTAAAAATTATTACACAAGTTTGTTTTCAGTAATCTAAGAATTTTATAAAGTAACAATTAGTAAAGAAAGAAAATGCTAAACTGGAAGATGGTATATTCTCAGAGGGCCCATGATAAAGTGTTGACTTTGAAAGAGCTAACTCTACCCCTTAGGGTAGAAATCAAATGCCTTCTGATCTATGGGAACAGTGCAAGAGCAAATTATGTACAACTCTAACACCTGAGTGTAAGTTCCAGTTTCACCCCATACAAGCTACAGGACAACAGGTAGGTCCCCATTCTCTAGGTCTTTGTTTCCTCATCTGCAAAATGGGATGACAGTGCCTATCTTAAAGAGTTAATACAATGTGAAGCTGCTTGAGAGAGGACCCTAAAAACTGTTATTCTTTTCTAGGGCTTTGCACGGGCCTGACGTCTAATGAGGAGTCAATTTCCATTTTCAGAGTGAAGAAAACTGACACCTCACCATATATTGCGATGAGCGTGGATTCAAGATTTAATTCACAGTAAAGTAAGAGAAATCTATAAGCTACACTGTGGAAGGATTCCTTCTCCAGAAGTATACTGTTCTGTACCTTAGTATAGGGAACAAAGAAAGAAAAGAATAAAGAAAGAGGGAGGTAAGGGAGAAAGAGAGGGAAGGAAGAGAGAGAAAGAAAAAAGGGGAAAGTAAAAAGGTTACAAGAAGAAGAACCTCACCATCTGTTCATCCTCCTTGGCAGCCCAGCTGGCACTGAACGTTTGACCTCCACTGTCTTTCATCAGGCGGATTTGAACATGCTGGAGATAGGCAGAGAATGCTATTCGGGCCTGCACTTTGCTACAGAAATCCAAAACAACACACCGTTATGAGACAGAATGGTGCACCAACCAAATGTGTGCTTGCCTTTCTCAATGTGGCCTTTGATGATCCTTCTATTAGGATGGCTATGAAAAATGAAGCCCATCATACAGTCACTGAATAAAGATTCCTTCTATCCAGCACAAGAGATTACTGCTTTTTCTATTTAAAGAATCAGAGATGAAGAATCCTACTTATTTTCTCATTATTACCACATTGGGGGAAAAAAATCAAACAAGAAAAGAGATTCATCTTTTCTACTCTTAAATCTTATCTCTTTGGACTTTTAAACAACTTTCTTGAGGAAATGGACAAGAAAGTACTGAATTTTCATACGAACCTTGGTATTGATATAGAAAGGTTTTTCTGCCTTTGTGCTTATATGTGTTCAGTCACTTTTGTCATGTCCGACTCTGTGTGACCCCATGGACTGTAGCCCGCCAGTCTCCTCTATCCATGGGATTCTCTAGACAAGAATACTGGAGTGGGCTGCCATGCCCTCCTCCAGGGGGTCTTCCCGATCCAGGAATCCAACCTGCGTCTCTTACGTCTCCTGCACTGGCACGCGGGTTCTTTACCACTAGCGCCATGGGCCCTTAAAGACATACTTATCAGTTACTACAAAAGGATGGCTTTTGTTATGGGATCTGATTCCGGGTGTGCGAAAGCCTCCAAAGCAGCAAAGAGATAAACCTTACGAAGGAACTTTTGAGACCAAATTTTAAGGTCAGGCTTTTTTCTCAACTGCAAGACAGGAGTGGCTGGAGTCCAGAACAAATGAGCGAGGTCCAACAGACTTTGGTGCTGAGGCACTGATGGGCTAGGACAAGCCCAGATGTTTGGTGGGAAAAAGACACGTGTGCATACAGTAAAGAGCACCTCAGCGACACCTCTGAAGAGCCCAGCTGACTTCTGCTTGGGGCCCTAGGTAGGCAACAAGGAACTCTGACCAAGCCAGCCTTCAGTGGACAGAAGTACCAGAGAAACCACTGATGACTTTCACTTCAGCTGCGAACTGCAGCAGATCTGTTTTCCTTCAGGAGAGCTTTTGGTTACTTCAGCTGCTCGGCCTTCTGACACACTGGCCAAAATTACGTCAGTGAGGATTAGGGCCCAACACCAGCTCTGTTTACACTCCTCACACATGCCATCACTGAAGGCTCTCTACTCACTGTTCCCCAAGGTTAGGACGAAGGACTGGTCCAGAGTAAACTGGAAATCCTAGGAGGGTCTACGTCCAGCTTCTGTGTGTGTGTCGGAAGGGACGGAGGTAGATTTGCTTTTCAAGCTCCTCAGAACATGAAATGTAAAGCTGCACCTTTGTCACTAATAAGAACAGCTTAGGGGAGCACAATATGATTTGGAAATGTGTATTTTCAAATGTTTCTCATCAAGGCCACACTTAAAATCCTTGTTCTGGAGACCATATATCACTTTCCTCTCAACCATTCCCATAAGCTTTCCCTCCACAACAAATTATTTTCAAGTCAAAGTGAAGGGAAAAAAAACAAAAAACAAACAACCTCTCCACTTTGGCCAACAACTTCACTTGCAATATGATGAGCTACAAGTGCCATGTTTCAGATACCTACAAATGTAGCAGAATACCCAATTTTATTGACTATTCCTCTAATATTAAAATATAGAGGTCTTTGAATAAGGGAATTATTGCTTGGAAGTTGAGATTTCAATCATTATTTTTGGCAAATCATTGTTGTAAATCAAATGAACAAGTACTGAGTTTTCCATTTCTAAAAAACCTCACTAAGAGAACATCCATGGGGTCACAAAAGAGTCGGTGATGACTTTGTAGCTAAACAACAACAACAAACCTTACTACAGAGATCTGTGAGATGTTAATCCTGAGGTTGTCCCCTAAGGTACTGGAGATACTGGTCAGCTAGAAATCTGCAACAAACAAGCCAAAAATCTAGAATGATTTACACTGGAGAAATCTATTTTTAAAACATAAAAGCCTTTGTAGATCCTCAGTATACAAAATATACAACTAGTGGGCTGGGGCTTAGAGTCTTGAAGCCTTGCCATGGACCACCCCCATATCCCTCAGTAGCCAATGAGATGCCCCATAGAATGAGAGGCAGCTCAGGGGAACAGAGTTTGAAAATCACTGATTTATATGAACACACCCTGCAATTATAACTGCTTACTCATTGAAACTGAGATGTATGAGATTTAGGAATAACTAATTTATTTCTACAACATCTAAGTAGAATGTTACTGCTGAAAAGGACCTTAGAATATAATTCAGTGGTTTTGAAATGTTCGATTTCAATTCAGTGGATTCTTCTTTCCCCTCTAGAGAGCACAGTCTGAAAAACCTGTCTATGTCTAACCTGATAACTTGGCCTAACAGAAAAGAAAACTGAGACACTCTGACTTGCCTGTGATCACACAGTCAGTTGATAAGCAATAAAAAGTCACAGCCAAGTCTTCTGACAGAGCTCAGCGTGCTCTCCACTAATGGAACCACTCTCGTTCTCCCCGCACTACTCCAAACCTCAACCCTACCCTCCACCCCCTAAACACCAATATCACCCTCCAGCCTTGCGGTTTAAGAACTGACCTCTAGCTTAGAAAATAAAGGCCATCATGCATAAACACCTACACTTCCTGACTCTTTAACTTTTAATTACTGCATTCAACCCACAGTGCTTTAGGGGTTTCCCAGGTGGCTCAGTAGTAAAGAATCCGCCTGCCAGTGCAAGAGATATTAGAGACAGGGATTCAATCCCTGGATCAGGAAGATCCCCTAGAGTAGGAAATGGCAACCCACTCCAGTATTTTTGCCTGTAAAATTCCATGGACAAAGGAGCCTGGTGGGCTGCAGTCCATGGGGTCACAAAGAGTTGGACATGACTGGGCATGTACGCACGCCTAGTACTTTCTTTCTGACTTAGAGGGTGAGGCACCCCTCCACTGGCCTCTTTAGACCTTTCTATACAACAATATATCCATTTCTGTATCTGTTCTGTATCTCTGATTCTTTTACCATCAAATCCTCCCCCTAAACTATAAATCAGCTCCAGAATCCCTATCTTAAGAAATCTTTTTTCTCTTAGCTTGCTCTCTGATGAGTTCTCACCTTCCTTTCATTCATTGTCAAACCCTCTGAAAAAGTCAGTTCACATTTGCTTTCCTATTTACTTAGCTTACAGTTTCTCTTCTACCCACAAAGTCCACACTCATGTCGCAAATGCAAGAGTCTGTTCTGAGGCCTCATTCTAAACAGGGCTGCCTCAGGCACTCACTCTTTAGCTTAAAACTCTCATCTTGTACCTTTTACCAGCCTGCCTCCTCCCAGTTTTATAGCTATCTCTCTAACAGCTATTTCTTGATCTCTTACTATAGAGTTGGTTTTCTCCAGGCATCAATTCTCTTCCTTTTCTAGTTGTCCATATTTACTGAACTAAACTGAAATGAACAGGTTCATCCACTCTGAAGCTGTACAGTCCTATTCAACTCTGACTTACAAAGCTGTATTTTACCTATCTAGTCACCCTGCTTATTTAACTTATATGCAGAGTACATCATGAGAAATGCTGGGCTGGAAGAAGCACAAGCTGGGATCAAGATTGCCGGGAGAAATATCAATAACTTCAGATATGCGGATGACACCACCCTTATGGCAGAAAGTGAAGAGGAACTAAAAAGCTTCTCGATGAAAGTGAGAGAGGAGAGTGAAAAAGTTGGCTTAAAGCTCAACGTTCAGAAAACTAAGATCATGGCATCTGGTCCCATCACTTCATGGCAAATAGATGGGGAAACAGTGGAAATAGTGTCAGATTTTATTTTTTTGGGCTCCAAAATCACTGCAGATGGTGACTGCAGCCATGAAATTAAAAGATGCTTACTCCTCGGAAGGAAAGTTATGACCAACCTAGACAGCATATTAAAAAGCAGAGACATTACTTTGCCAACAAAGGTCCATCTAGTCAAGGCTATGGTTTTTCCAGTGGTCATGTATGGATGTGAGAGTTGGACTATGAAGAAAGCTGAGCACCGAAGAACTGATGCTTTTGAACTGTGGTGTTGGAGAAGACTCGAGAGTCCCTTGGACTGCAAGGAGATCCAACCAGTCCATCCTAAAGGAGATCAGTCCTGGGTGTTCACTGGAAGGACTGATGTTGAAGCTGAAACTCCAATACTTTGGCCACCTCATGTGAAGAGCTGACTCATTGGAAAAGACCCTGATGCTGGGAAGGATTGGGGGGCAGGAGGAGAAGGGGATGACAGAGGATGAGATGGATGGATTGCATCACTGACTCAATGGACATGAGTTTGGGTAAACTCTGGGAGTTGGTGATGGACAGGGAGGCCTGGCGTGCTATGACTCACGGGGTAGCAAAGAGTTGGACACGACTGAGCGACTGAACTGAACTGACTGAACATCTTCACCCCAGAGCTCTTCCACCTCACTGTGTCCCAAACAAAACACATTATTTTTATCATGAAACCAACTCCTGTGCTCCTTATATTGACTGGCTGCAATATCACATGACCAAATTTGCAAAAATTTAGTCTCTGTGAGTTTCTTACATCCACAAAGACCAAGCCCTAGCAACTTTAACTTGCAAATTTCATTAACTCCATCCCATCCTCTTCACTCCTACAGCCATTGCTCTGATAGGGCCTTCATCTTCCCGGCTCTGGGCTACTTGAACAGCCCCTAACTCAGCGCTCTACCCTTTGTTGTTGTTCAGTCGTGTCCGACTCTTTTCGACCCCATGGACTGCAGCACACCAGGTTTCCCTGTCCTTCATCATCTCCCGGAGCTTGCTCAAACTCATGCCCATTGAGTCGGTGATGCCATCCAACCATCTCATCCTCTGTCATCCCTTTCTCCTCCTGCCTTCAATCTTTATCCTTAGTTCTCCTCTCATCAATCACTATCCCACAATGCAATCAGAATTTACTTCCTAAATCAAGATCTGACCATGTCATTCATCTGCCTAAAAATTATCCAACTAGAAAAAAGTCCAGGCGCCTCTATGGCCCTTTATGATCAAATGACATCCAATTTTTTAGTCTCACTTCTTACCACACCCTTTTCTCCATGTAACTCCACACCACTAATATATATTCCTCAGACTTGCCAAGCTCATTTCAATTGCAGGGTTTTTATACTTGCTGTTCTGCCTGGAATATTCTGCCCCTTGATATTCACATGACTTACTCCTCCTCATCATCCAGGACTCACCCTAAAGGTTATCTCTCTCCATGTCTGAAGCACCATAATCTAAAGAAACTTTCTGCCCTGTTACACTCTAATACCACACCCTATTTTATTGTCTACACAGCACTCCTTATTGCCTGAAATTACCTTGTTTCTTTGTTTACTGTCAGCCTTCCCCACTAAACTGTGAGTTTCACGAGCCTGTCTTGGTCTCTACTGTAACATTACACAGTCTGGCACAATTCCTGATATAGAGCAGGTACTCAATAAATATTTGTCAAAGGAGTGAATGAATGACTGTACTATCACCCCTCTGTGCCTTTATTCCCTCTACTAGCACTCCCACACTTAGCTGTCATCTCCCAAATCCTGAAAGCCTACTCATCCGTCAAGTCCTGGTTCAGATCTTGTCTCCTCCCTAATCTCTCTCTAGCCCTCCCAGGCAAGACCAGTCACTCCTTTTCCTGGGTCCTAAGAGCCCTTTGTCCATACTGGGGTCATAGTCCCCTCTCTTTAAGTGTCCCCACACTAAGCCATGAGCTCATTTGAGTTCCTTGTCTTGGGTCACCTTGTACTTTTAAGTCACTGACACTAAAACCCCCAAAATATTTGTTAAGCTAGTAAGACCTGGGTTTGATTCATAGCTCCAGACCTTGGACAAGCAACTTCTCTAAGGCCCAGTTTCCTTGATAATAATAATATCAAATCACATTCATTAATTCACAGGAACCCTGTGCATAAAAAATGAAAAATGGCTATAAAGCCACCAGCACAATACCCTGGTGCACAGTACAAATGAGCTGCTTTCAGTTTTACTAGAATGATTAGGAAAGATACATACCTAAGATTGCCATTATCTTGCAGGAACTGCATCAGGTTAAATTTAGGCTCTGGCTCCTGAGTTTCAATTTTGTAGCATTGTTCACCTTTGTTATTCCATTCAGGAACCTTCACGGCATTTTCTTTGGGTGAATTTTCTCCCGTAACAGTCAGTGAGGGTGTGTATTTGGCTTGATTTTCTCCAAGGAACCCTGCAGACTCCTCCTGGTAAGCTTCCTGTTCTTCATCTTCATTGTCTAATGCAACTTCTTCCTCCTCTTCACTCTCTGTCTCAGTTTTAACATTCATTTCAGCTGGATGGGTAATCACTAAATGCGAAGAATCACTAGTGTTGCTGAAAAAAGGATTAAATTTTCCTCTCTCCCAATACCTTCCTTTTATCCTTTTAGTAAAAACCCATTTCTAAATCAGATGGCAAATAATGCACAAAGTTAACAGCATACACACGTCCCTCTCCAATCTTATACCTTCTAAAAACCTACTAATGATCTTCATTAGAGACGATGTTTCTCATCACAATACCAATGGCTCTCTCACATCTCTAGGCAGAAAGCTTTTTAGTGATCTCTACAGCGTGCTAAAGTTTTTAGAGGGATGCTTTTCATGGAGGTACACAGAGCAGGGGAATATCTTTCCATCCTATGTTTATCCATTATCCTTTTCCTTCACTGCTTTGGCAGGTCTTTGAGGACAAGGGCCATAGCTTTTTTATTTGTCAGTGAAACTGCAGTGACTCATGTGCCTGACACAGGCACTCAACAAACAAAAGAAGGAGGGAGAAAGAGAAGTCAATTTGTCAGTGACAAATAGATCTGTAACACGGGAGATTCTGGGAGAGAAAGAAATTCCCCCTTTTCTGTTTGTGTTTAAAATACTTAACACCATTCAGCAAATGCCAAAGGATAAACTGGACTTCATACCTAATCATGAAAAACCCAAATAAGAATGCTCGGGGGTTCCAGTGAACTTAACCTAAGTATCAGGTAGCAAAATGATGCTGGAGCAAAAGCCAACTTGTGTGCTTCGGATAGTCTTCAATACAAATATTATAGAATGGAAGGTTTAAAAAACTGATCTTTTTGAAATGAGTTTCAGAGGAAAAGAGTATATATATCAAAAAAAAAAAAAAAAGTAAGAGTATGTGATCAGGAAAGTCCTGATTCATTAAGTACTAGTTAAGAAGCTGATTATGTCAGTCTGACAGGACACAGATAATGGAGCTTGGTGAAGGCTCCCCGGCAGGTACCTGGGTATTTTGGCCTCATTGCCCTTAATCTGCCACTCCGTCGTCTACGTTTTCGCACCTCCAGAGACAGGAGCTTCCTCTCATAGAGAGCAGCGTGCAGCTTGGCCCTTGAATTCATACTCTCTACCTTCAGTTCTGGTGCTCCATCAACCGCCATTCTGTGAGGAAAAAACATGGCAGCTAGAGCTTTCAGGAAGTTCTTTTATTCCAAGACTAAGCTTGACAGAACTCTGTCATGATGTCAGACCTGGCATGGTTACTCTAGTGCGTTCTGAAATGTCTGGCCGATAAATGGGAATATTGGAATCAACATTAAAATTTCACTAATGGCCTATCTGAATTTGTTAAATGTTCTGAACAAAAATATGTCTGAAGACAATGGTTAAGCATTTTTATCTATCTAACAATACCGGCTGACTATTCAGTGCAGAGATCATACAGCGCTACCCAACACCCAAGCCTTAAGAATGACTTGAGATACTGGTAACACTTCAGTTCTTAAGCTGAGGGATGGCTAGAGGTGTACTTATTATTCATTCATGATAACTTAGAATGATACAAACATTCTTTTGAAGTAGGCAGTATTTAATGAATACAGATTTAACAGATGTTGAGGAGAGGAAGAGCTGATCATCTGTAATGACAGCAGCACAGACCTGAATGAGACTCACGGGCAGAGAGCATCCTTGTGAAAAGTCACCAGGATCTTGGGACGTATCAAGTCTCAAACACTCCAGCAGGAGGGACATCTTCCCCCAGAGCACACTGAGTTACAGGAGGAGCTGGGGAGAGGTGGCAGGGACTCCTCAGGTGTTGAGCACAGGTCAAGAGTCAGGCTGAGAGGCACGGACAAGGGAAGGCAGCAGATGGGGGACAATGCCAAATTTAATCAGGTCATGGATGGGGAGAGGGATGGCCACAGCTACATTAGGCATCAGAAAAATCATAAAATTAGGGAAGGGACAGGCATCATCCTCCCTCCAGACAAGGATCGGGCAGAGTATAAGACAGGCAGAGAAATCCAGGTCACCAGAGAGAGACAGGGTTCTTGGGTCACCAAGTCAGAAAAGACATATCCACATTAGTGCTGGAAAGCAGGCAGCCAATGCTGTGCACCCAGAACTCAAGATCTAACTAGTTGGCTCTGAACTCGCTCTCTTGTGAACTCTTTAGAACAGGGCTCCCCAATCTCGGGGATCTAATGCCTGATGATCTGGGGTGGGGCTGACATAATAACAATAGAAACAAAGTACACAATAAATGCAATGCACCAGAATCATCCCAAAACAATCCCCTCTACCCCACCTATGGAAAAATTGTCTTCCACAAAACCTGTCCCTGGTACCAAAAGGTTGAGGACCACTTTGAGGTCATAATTTATCATCATTCCCCTAGGAGTTTTCAGTCCCGGAGAATGATGGAAAGGCTGTGTCTTCTGGTCTATTTAAGACTTCTAGGGATTTCTGGTTGGATGGTCTGGATATAAATATTTTGAAGGCCTCCTCTCTAGAGCAGGAAATTGAGCTAAGAACTGGAAATGTCCTGACAATGGGGGCAGAAAAGGGAAGCAAATTAATAAACTTTTAAAAATAGTTCAACCCCAGTTTATCATAATCTCAACAACTGAATGTTAGCCTGCCCCCCCACACACAGTTGTGAAAATAGAGTTTTAGATAATTAAATAATAAAATAAAACAAATCTGATGTTTAAAATAACAACTATAAGCTTCTAAGGAATCCTGAACAGACATACAAATCACCACTATTACAAGGGATGGACGTACGGAGCGCTGGGGGAAGAAACAGAACTGTATGTATAGTTCTCTGAGGGCAACGCCCACGCTTGTCTTTTCTCACTGATTAGTGACACTTCTGAGATTGCTCAGCATACACCCAACATACTATAAATACTTTTGAATTAACAAACAATTGAACTCCTTATAAATAAATTGTAATAGCTTTTATCTACATCTATTTCATTTTATCTTTCTAACATTTTATGAAATATTTAAATAGAATTATACAGTGAACATCCGTATACCCACTGGCCAGTTTCTACAATGAATATTTTACTATATTTATTTCATCACATATATATTTAATCTTCTTTTTTTCTATCCAAATATAAATCCACTTAATTTTTTAAGGATTTCAAAGTTTCACAAAGACATCAGTGCACTTCACTCCTAAACACTTACAATGAAATTATTAGGATCTAGAGGTCAATATTTGTTTTATAGGGCTTTGAACTTTTTTCCCTTCTCTTTTCTGTAAGCTGAAAATGAAATACAGTGAAATATCCAAATATTAAATGTCCATATGTCCATTTGATAAGACCTAGAGCTATGCAACCCGAATTCTAACATTCTACTCCCTCAGAAAGTCCTCACGTCCCTTCCTAGTAAACCCCTCCCTCATACTCCCCAAGGAAACTGTTCTGAATTTTTTCATCACATTTTGGATTTACCTGTCCTAGAACTTCAAAAAATAGAATCATACAGTATGAACTCATTTATTAGCATATTTTTGAGATGGATCAAAACTATGGCTTGCCTAATGATTTTCTTAAAAGCATTTTTAATAAACAAAATTTTTAATAATGAGGAAATTTAACTTACTATTTTTTTCCTTTTTGCTTACTGCTTTCTGTGTCATATCTAAAAACTTCTGCCAAGCCCAAAGTTACAAAGATATTTTCACTCACAAAGTTTTATAGCAATATTTTTTATGTATATGTCTATGAATCACCTATAATTTTTGTGGGCAACAGAAGTTGAGGTTCATTTTTTAAAATACAATATCCAGTTTCAGCCCCATCTATTAAAAAGTTTCCAAGTTTCCTTTCCCCACTGGATTACTTTAGCCCTCTTGTTTAAAGTCATAAGGGCCCATTTCTGGGCTTTTTATTTTGTTTCATTGATAAATTTTTAAGTTTTGATTACTACAGAAAAATATTCCTTTAAGTCAGGTACTTTAGGTCTTTTCCAAGACCTATCTTTACTTTGGATATTCTAATTCCTCTGCATTTTTATATACACTGGAAAAAAAAAAACAGTTGGTCAATTTCTACCCAAAAAACTACAATATTCTTGAGATCATTTTGTGGAGAATGAATACTTACAATATTAAGTTTTCTAAACCACAAACATGACATATCACTGTACTTATTTAGATCTTCTTTAGTCTAAGTAACATTTAGGAGCTTTTAATATATAGATATTAAGTATAGTTGTAAAATTTATCCCTAAGAATTTTGACCTTATATCCCAAAACCTTGCTAAGTGCACTTGTAAGTTCTTATAGTCATTCTGTATATGCCTTAGAATTTTCTACTAACCTGATCATGTCATCTAAGAGGAAAGATTTTACCTTCTTCCTTTCTAATCTGTATACCTCTTTTTTTTTTTTTCCTATCCCTCGTTTTACTGTACTGTCTAGGAACTCTACTATAAAGGAAATACAAGTGTTGAGAGCAGGCATCTTGCCTAATTACTAACCATAGGGGTAAAGCCTTCAATATTTCAGTTTGACATTAGAAATAGGTTTTTCATAGAAGGCCTTTATCAGATTGAAGTTCTCTTCTATGCCTGATATTACTAAGAATTTTTCTCATAACATGTATTTAATTTCATCAATTCAACATATGTGGGTTGTTTGGGGTTTCTTTGTAGCTAATAGAATGATCATTGGGTTTTTTTCCCCTTTATTTAATATATAGTAAATTAAATGGACTAATTCTCAAACCTTAAACCAACTATGCCTTACTGGGGAAAATCTCACTTTAGCCATCTGTATTATCCTTTTCATAAACTAATCAACTCTATTTGCTATTATCGTTTTAAGAAATTTTGTGTCTATGTTCATGTAGATACTAGCCTATACTTTTCTTAAATGTTTTTATCAAGTTTTCATGCCATACTCTTCTGGTATCATAAAATGAATTGGGAAGTATCCTTGCCTATTTTTTTGGAAAGAATTTCTTTAAGACTGGTATATATGCTTCCTCAAATATTGATACAATTCACCAGTGAAATGACTTGCAGTGTGCTTTGCAGGAAAGTTTTTGTTTATAAATTCAATATCTGATTAAGCATAGGGCTATTCAAAATTTCTATTTCAGTTTGTGTCAGTTTTACTAAGAGTTCTCTCCCTACAGGGAATTCAGACATTTCATTCAGGTTGTCGAAGTAGTGAAATAAGGTTGTTAATAATACTAATATTCTCATAATATCCTTTTTATGTCTGTAGGATCCATAGTGATAGCCTCACTTTACTATCTGACATTGGTAATGAGTGTTTTCTCTTTTTTCTAGATAAACCTACTTACGAGTTTATCAGTTCTGCTATCTTATCCATGAACACTTTTGGATTTTATTAATTCTCTTTATTGCTATATTTAATTTTATTGCATTTATTGTATTTATTTATCCATGTATTGTATTTTATTCTTGTATTTAATTGATCTGCCCTTTATCATTTCCTTTCTTCAACTTACTTTTGGTCACTCTTCTTTTCCTAGTTTCATAAAACGGAACATTAGATCAGTGATCTAGTCCTCTTTTTCCTAGTACAAGTATTAAAGTTATAAATCACACGCCCCCGGCACACACACGAGCAAACAGTACTTTAGCTGCATCTCACATATTTTAATGTTCTATTTTTATGATCATTTTGAATTTTCCTCATGAGTTCTTCCTTGACCCATGGATTAATTAGAAATGTGTTGTTTAATTCCAAAATATTTGGATATTTTCTATTATTATTGATTTCTAATTTCATTGCAGTCAAAGAACATATTCTTAATAATTTTAATCTTTTTAAATGAATTAGGATTTGTTTCATGCTTCAGCATAAGGTTTTCATATGCTACCTTTTATTTCCTTATACCGCTATACCACCAGAAAACCAGTACTGATGGCAACGTAAAATGTCCTAAAGAAAGAACAAAACCCACCAACGTTTAAATAAATATTCTTGTTTTGAAGTTTTTTTCCCTAATTTCCAAATTGGCAGTAGTATATCTATGAAATGTACTCCTTGACTAATAACTGGAGAAAATTTATATGCTAAGCATGACTTTCATTTAGAAACAAACTATAAAAGTTGATTTCTCTCAGTTTTCTCTAAATTAAATGGCAATCATATTTTCTTCCTTTAAAGAAAAATCAGATTTATGCTTCAAAAGATTTGGATGAGAAAACCAAGTTTATCTTAAATTCTTAAATGTAAAACAAAAAGCTAGATATAGGAGTTTCTTTCTTATTACCATTGTGCTTTTTGAAGAGAAACAGCACAAAGGGAATGTATGTAATCTCTCAAACCAGAGGGTATGTATTTAGGGTTAAGAGTTTTTATTCTGCCTGCAGTTTTCAGCTGGGCAAGGCCATCCCAGTCATTCTTCTAAGACCTTCCTCTCTTCTGCCATAATTAAGAGCCACAGATAGATATTTTGCATATTTATAGTTTCAAGGCAAACAGGAAGTAGTTCTGCTCAGTCCTGTATGGTACAAAGTCCCATACCTGTATGCCCCAGGTACGTCAAGGTCAAAACATAACCTTTTCTTTGAATTTAGCCTGAGATTGATCTTGAAATCTCACTAAGACTTTGGGCTCTCTCACATAGCCAAACACAACTACTATCATTGAAATAACATATTTGTAGTTACAAAAATATAAATCCCAAACTTGGTTTGTAAAAAGTTTGCTGCAGGATAGTGCTTCAATAGAAAACATTCTTGTGTTACTATTTAAGCTGAGTCAAACTGAAAATGGTTATGTGAAGTATCATGCTTAATCTGCGCATGGTCACATATTATGCACAGGGAAAGAATTTCTCAACTTTTAAAAATCAGTTACCGTGTTCTTCCTGTCAATAAGCTTCTTCTTGGGTTTCCCCTACAGGAGTAGAAAGGACAAGTGGGTTAGAGCACTACACAGATACTCTCTCCTTGAATTCACACACACACACACACACTCTTGAGATTTGTACTACAGAGATACAACATGGAATTATGCCAGGGAAGGCATCTTGGGGTAGAAGCAGAGAGATGAATCGAGAACGTGCTCAGCAAAGAACAGAGTACCATAACCTTTAGGGAAGATCAATAAAAAACAAAAGATAGAGGACAAATGAATTCTAGAGAAAATTCTAACAATTACTTGCATTTGTATATATAGCCACAAATCTAATCACATTTACTGTTCACAGCAACAATATGAGCCCTGTTTATAAAAATGAACAGGATAAGACCATTTGGTGACATGCTCAATGTCAGAGCTTTAAACAGTTTAAATCTGAACCCACAACTTTGGTCTCAGCCTTCAGGGCTCTTTCTACTTGCATTGAACTGTATCAGGGGAAGAAGTCCATCTCAATTCTCATGCGGGTTCAAAAAAGATGCTCATGATAAATAGATTTCCCACAATTCTCACATTTAAACTGGCTTCTGTTTTTCGTTCAATTTCCTTTCACTTGACACACTTTTAAAAAAATTTCCCCAGCTTTACTTGTACTCATTTGTGAATGTGTATATTTAGTTTGGTACAATTTTATCACTGTGTAGGTTCATGTATCCACAGACAAGATACTGAACAACCCCATCACTATAAGAATCCCTTATGTTGCCCTTTTATAACAACACACCTTTTACCCAACTTCTGGCTTCCTTTCATCTGTTCTCCATTCTAAAATTTTATCATCTCAAAGTGGTTATATAAATGTAATCATACAACATGTAACCTATGGTAATGATCTTTTAAAAAAGAGACAGATGTAGTCAATGTCAAGATATTCTATCTATAGAAAAAATCAACTGAAAAATCTGTCTCCAACAAAACGTTTTATCTTTTCCTTCCCATGTCTTCTATCTGTGCCAGTGTCCTAATACTGTCAACTTATTATCAGAAAGTCTCAGAATTATTTTAACTTTTTTTTATCACATGACAGTCACCTGGGTGGCTTTTTAGTAAGTACAAGACTTCAGTTTGGGACTGGCTAGGGCACAAATGGACTTCCCCCGCTGCTCAGCAGTAAAGAATCCATCTGCCATGCAGGAGCTGGAGGAGACACAAGTTCGATCCCTGGGTCAGGAAGATTCCCTGGAGAAGGGCATGGCAACCCACTCCAGTATTCTTGCCTGGAGAATCCCAGGGAGAGAGGAGCCTGGTGGGCTACAGTCCAGAGGGTTGCAAAGAGTCAGACACAACTGAAGTGGCCTAGCATGCACACATGGCACAAATATGATGTTACTAAAATACAGCCAGAGTTAAAACCGTGAGACAGCAGGTAAGACACTGTTTGCCAGGCCAGGATGGGTGAGTGGAGGATGAATGGGGAGGGCAGGGAAGGCAGACAAAATGAACCAATTATGAAATGAAATGATTAGAGAATTAGTTTGAAAGTAGTTCTGACAATAATACAATAGGATTTGCAAGAGAAAAAACATGAATTCGATTGAAGAGAACAGATGTAAGGTATAAGATGTAAGGCTTGCAACAAACATAATTTCATTTTTTTAATGCATGTTTGTGTGTGTGTGCCTGCTTCATGGTAGGTTTTGATACTGTCAAAGAGGAATATAACCAAGTACCTACTCTTAAAAGCCAACTTGAAAGTAGACAGAGTAGTTAGTACTAACTGGCAATTATAATACAATGTGTACAATATGGTGATCTAAGTCTGATGGCTGGGTAAGAAAGGCTGGGAGAACTTCCTTCTAGCCTGGGTAAGAGGATGAATGACATAGCTAGAAAAAGAATTCAGGGTAAACTGAAGGCCACTCCATGGGAATGTATGGGGATTCCAATGGAATGTAGGGATAAGGAGGCATGAAAGAGCAGTAGATATGGTCTAATTGGCCATGGGCTGGTACTGAAAAGTGGAGATTAGGCTAAAAAGGTAGGAAGAGTAAATCATAAGGGCCTTTCTTTTGCTAAACAGAAATTCACATTTTTTTGAATCACAGTTTTTAGAATGCTTTATAAGCAGGAGCTGCTACTACAGCCTCAAGAAAGAAGTCAAGGAGGATATCAGTTTGGATGGGGGAAAAAAAAAGTTAATCCTCTAACAGAAATTCAGCATCATATACATGTAGGGGATCATCCGCAGTAGTTTAAGTTACCAAAAGAAATAACACATTTTTTTTCTTGTTAGAGTTGTTCCAGGGGTCTCAAAATATTGCCAACACTTACCACGCTTTTTAAATTATGGTGGTTGTTAGACCCACTGCTAGGCCTACTACTATTAACACATTATTGAACGTGTTAATTAAAAAAGCACATATATTATTACATCTCAAATGTTTTCATTGTTATGCTCTCCCCTGAAAGAATGCTTCCTAATTTTGGTAGTGGCTTCCGGATTGCCTATTCTACCTTCCTTCTCCCTCACAAGAAGCTCAATTACAGAGCAATCCAGCCTCAAGCATAGACTCCATGTCAGTTCAGAAACAAAATGACACAACCGTTAAGGAAACTCATGCAAATTATCAATCCTAAGCAAACAGTCCATTACTTATGAATATGACTGGACAATCAGAAATCACCAGATGTTGCAGGAAATATACGAGCATAAACTAGAAAGAATGAGATAAACAAGGAGAAATAATCCAGAAGAATTCAAAATAGTGCAAAAAACAGAAAAGAACTTTCAATAATCACGCTAGAGAGATTAAAAAAACATTTGTAATACTGTGATTTATAGTGAGAAATATATATATTTACTTGGTTTTCCTCCCTGTTTCTGTCACAGAGCTCCTAAAACCCTTAAAATGTCTAAGTGATGAGTGGTAAAGGCATCATTTGTCATGCTAATGAGGTAACTTTTAGAAAGTCCTTGGGTCACTTCAGGATGGGGGCTAGTCACCAGAGGATTCAACCCTGTGATGAGAGGGTTGAAGCTTTCAGTCTCATCCCCCTGACTTTCTGGGAGGGGAGAGGGGCTAGAGATAGAGTTCAGTTACCAACAGTCGATGATTTAATCAACCACGCTTATGTCATGTGGCCCCCCAAAAACCTAGAAGTATGGGGTTCAGAGAGCTTCCAAAAGTTGGTGAGCTTGTGAAGAAGTGGGGAGAATGGTGTACCTGGAGAGGTCCCTAAGTGTCTTTTCCATCTGGCTGTTCATGAGTTATATATACCCTCTTATAATGAACTGGTGATCCGATGAGTTGGAATATTCTACTGACTATTCCCCCACAGAAGGGGTCATGGAAATCTCTTATATGCAGCCAGTAGGTCAGAAATAAAGGTAACAAACTGGGCTGTGATTAGCATCTAAAGTAAGGTGGGGGGATTGGGCAGGGAATAGAATCTTATAGGACTGGACCATTAAACTGGAATCTGATGCTGATCTCCAAGTAGATAGTGTCAGAACTGAACTGAATTCTCGACAACAGCAGGTTGCAATTGCTTGGTGCTGTAGGGGAAACTCCCTACCTCCTCCACACTGGAACTGGTACCAGAACCAATTAAATATTACGTCCATAAACTATGAAAACTAATCAGAAAGCAAAAACAGTTCTTGGATGTTAAAATCATACTTGCCAAAATAAAAAGAAGTAGATCAAACAATCCTCTTCAGTGCCGGTACTGAGTAACAAGATAGGTAAGGCTAAAGATCAATTTAGAATTTTTAGAAGACAAAGTTCAAAAAATCTCCAAGAGTTTAAAGCTAAGAGACAATGAGATCAAAAGTAAGAGAAAAAAGTAAAGAAATATGGAGGATATAGCACAAGATCCAAATTTCATCTAACAGAAGGTCCCCAGGAGAGCAAAGACAGGATAAGGGGAATATTTCCCACAGCTTAGAAGACTTAAACCTTCAGACTGAAAGGATTCATCCACTGCAAAAGCAAAATACTAAAAAGTAACAAACCAGAACAAATCTTAGTATAGTGTCTGAACCGGAACTATAAAGAAGGCTTGTAAAAATTTCCAGGGAGGAGGTAGCAGGTAGGGAATTGGGACCAGGTTATATATAAAGAACTGAGTTTCTACATCTTCCAAGTAAATCTCAAGATCTCTTTCACTTGAAGCTACACAATGTAATTACTTAATCAATGGTAATAACCACAAATTTACAGAGAGAAACTGGAAATCCTATACAGTTTCTGATGATGGATAATGAAATCACAAGAAGTGGCTGAAACCTGGATACCTATTTTTAAGAATCCCACAAAAAAAGCACACATACCTTGAAAACAATACAGGCTTCTTTAAATACCTAAGGTTCCTTGTTGGTCAATTACTGAACTGTACTGCAATGCAGTTATGTCTCGGGGGCAACAGAAGTATGTGGGACTAAGCAGTCCCTGACTGCGGTGCTATTTGAATTCTGGTGTCTGTTTTCCATCATTTCTGCCCTATTTTCCCTTGTGTTGAGGTTATCAGTTGTCATTTCTTACAACTCTCACTGTATTTATTTTGTGAATTACCTCTCCTGTAGCTTTTCTAATCTGATCCTTTTAATCTCGTCTAGTCTAGAAAGACAGATAATCATGTCTGTGATAAGTGTGTCTACAGCAAAAAGGCACTGAGTAAGGGCCTTCCTTTAAGGAGGAAAAATTTTAGGATATGTGTTAAGGTCTTCACGGTTTAATCTGTAGCGTCTAGAAATATTACAAAGTGCTGAGAGTTAATGAGTTCTAAAAAAATTGAGGTTTTATGTTGTGTTTTCCATAAAGCTCTTCCTATCAGACATTACTGAGGACTTTTATAAAACCTCTTTTCTTCGTCTGCATTTACTTTCTGTCCATTTTGTGATCTAAATTTATAAGATTAGCAAATCTCCACCTGTCTTGAAAGAGACGTGTTGCCAGCATATAGTTCATGGAGGTCTTGTGTTCAAGGTAGGACCTAAAAGACAAAGAGAGGAACTGGTTACTTCTTAAAGCTTAGCTGAAGAGGAAAAATATAGAAATAAAACACAAATCAAGCACAAAAGTGACAGGTTTTCTAAAAATATATATATAGTTTCTAACGTGACAAAGGAAATACTTGCTCAAATTAAAATGATAAAAAAAAACTAGAATAGCAGAAAATACAATAAAAGAATATAGATGACTTAAGAAAATAAAAAGGAAGAAAAGGCAGGCTTTCTTGTATTAATAAAAGCTTGTATACTAAATTCAGAAAATAAAACTGGAAAACAAAAATGAAACCACCACCAAAAATCACAGACAGCTAGAAAAGAGGCCAAATGAAGCTGGGAATGGAAGATGCATAAAGGGCATGAAAATACTAACAGATTGTTTCAATCATCTTATTTCTCCAGAGGCTTCAATGGCTCCTTGATGCCAACTGCAAGAGGCATACACTTTCTCTTCCAAGATTTCAAAAGCTGGGTCATCTATACCATCCGTTCATTCACCTTTTCTGCACACAGTTCCCCAACAGGGGTCCTCAAGTCCAGACAAGTCTCCTATAACCTCTCATACCACACCTCCCACGATACTTTTGCCTCTGTCTGGACACCTTCTCCTCACACCCTCTTTACTTATCCATAATCCACCCTTCAAGAAGCAGCTCAAGTCCACTGTGCTGCAAGAAGCCTTCCCTGAGAGGACTGCTGCAAGTCTACAGAGGTGCCCTTGTCCTGGCCTTCCTCCTCCGCCTTCACTGCACGCCATAGGGACCTGTCATACGCTGTCTCGTAAAATAAACTTTCTCTTCTTGGAAAGCGGCATGTTGCAGCAGGGAAAAGTAGGATCTGGAGTCAAAACACCTGAATCAAGTCCCACTGTATGATCGTGGACAAGTCATGTTACTTTACTGAGCCTTATTTTCCTTATCATTAAAATGGGAATAACAATGATGTATACAAATGAGTGAGTGTTAGTCACTCAGCCGTGTCTGAATCTTTAAGACCCCATGGACTGTAGCCCACCAGGCTCTTCTGTCCATGGGGTTCTCCAGGAAAGAGTCCTGGAGTGGGTTGCCATTTCGTTCTCCAGGGGATCTTCCTGATCCAGGGATTGAACCTGGGTCTCCTACATTGCAGGCAGATTCTTTACCATCTGAGCCACCAGGAAGATGTGTATAAAGTACATTATAATTACAAGGAGCAATACAAATATGAGCTATTTCTATTGCATGCATAAATAAATTCTCTCTAATCATACTGCTAACTCTCAAAGGACAGAGATCCCAACTAACAAGTGTTTTACAATCAAAGCACCAAGCATACTGCTAGATACTTGTTGATATTCAATAAACATACCTTAATAAAAAAAGGAATATTTGTTAGCAGGTAAGTGCATCTTTCCCACGCTACATGAAGGTAACTCAATTAGTTTACAATTCTTGGGGCTCTCTTCCACTTTTCTCAGAGGTACCAGGAGAGGTGGAGTGATTTACTGGATTGGTAATTCAGGAAAAGTTCAACAAGCATCTCCCTTATTTCCTGGGGGGAAAATCTCTCCTCAGGAAGCACATATCCCCTGCTGCTCTGTGGCTCAGGTGTTCCTGCTGCACAGCTCAGTCTAACCTTGCCTAAAAATGGGTATGTAAATCTGTCCAATTCTGAGGGTCAACAGAAAGAGCATTTGCTTGTAAACAGATATAATCAAGTCTCTGGACCTAGATTTTATCAGTATTGGAAAGTGATATTTTGGCCTCCATCTATCTTAGTCTTTGTCTTATCACTGGTTCAAAACTACTAAAGGAAGGTGTCATTATTGGACTCCCTAGGAGACCGCGACATTATCTGTAATTGGTTCCTGAGAAAAAGGCACGCAGGTTAGGGTCCTGTCTCTCGAAAAGTCAAGAGTAGAGGATTCCACTTTCATTAATTAAAAGCTATGTTTTTTAGGAACTGCAACTATTTGAACTCTTCAAAAACATATCAAAAGATAAACTTCTATTAATTTTGAAAAGCCAAGCAGTATCTTTCTGTTGAATTCCTGGGTCTTTATAAGGTGTAACTAAAATATGTGGATAGAATATTTTGCAAGATAAAAAGATTTCTCTGTGAACAGCTGTGTTTCCAAAAGAAAACAGACAGAAAACAGTTCTTTTACTCCTTTAAGGTGTAGCTCTATACTTAGATTCAGTAATAGCCCAACTAGATCAAAAGACAATCACAAAGGAAGAAAAATGTTACTCATAAAGTACAGAGGTTCTCAATCTTACTAGTAATCAGAGAAGTGCAAATCAAGACCAAAATAAGATGCCATTTTACACTCAGTATTTTGACAAAAATTAAGAAGTTGACAGTACCACATATTATAGAATATACAAATCAACAGGACCTCCTTCCTAGGCACTGCTGACAGGAGTACAAATTTACATAGTTCCTTCGGAAAACAATGGAGCATTACCTTCTTTTTTTAGCATTATCTTTTAAAGTTGAACACTCACTTATCTTATTGCCCTAGATACATTCCATTCCTAGATATATACCCAGGAAACACACATAATGATATTTACAGTACAGCTGTCTTTAACAGCAAAAAGACCAGAAAGCCATCAAATACCATCAACAAGAGAATGGGAAATTTCAACAGCAATATAAATTCATAGAAGAATATAATAAAGCCCTGAAAAAGAATGAATTCAAAGGCTACATATAACAAAATAAACCTTAATAATATAATATTGAATGAAAAAAGGAAGAATACATAAAGTATGCCATTTTTAAAAGAAAAAGTTCAAAAGCAATACAAACTAAACAACAGAATTCTGTTTCTACATATGAGATGACAACTGCTGTAAGACTTGCTCTTTCACCATAAACAGCTAGAAAAGTGCAGAAAGTATATGAAACAACTGTTGCTTCACATGAAACAACAGGCATGCAAGACTGTGATACCTGAAAGGAGGAAATGAATGAAGAGAGCCCCCTGATTGCTCCACCTTTCTACCTAGAGGCAATTCCAGACACTGCAGAAAGAGAAGGAATTCAAGGAAAATCCAAGAGTCTCCGTGTGGACAAGACAGAGATCAAAGCTCTAGAAGTGCTAGAATTTTCAGAGCAATGTCCTGGAGAGGAAGAAGCTATACATAAGAAGAAATCAAAACAAACAAACAAAAAATCATCACAAAGGACCCTTTGAATATTTGGATGAATTCAGATCTACTCAGGCACAGGGTGAAAAAGTGCACAGGCTGTGCAAGGAGCAACTGTCAGAGTAAAGAAATTAAGGAGCAAGTGTAAGCTGAATACTTTCCAGAGTTCATACAAGGCTGCCAATTGGTCTGAGTTCCCACCAGCCAGAATAGAGAGATCTCACTGAACATGGGGGTCATTTAACAGACACCCCCAAAGAGTCTTCAGTAGTGGAATTATTCTAGACATAGACAAAAAGCTATTCTAAACAAACCATAAAAACACTTTTAAATGAGCATGAAAAAGATTAAGCTGATCTACAAGTAACTTAAGTGTCTGGCCTAAAAAAACTTTCAAGAAGCAATAAAATCCAAACTCAACCAAACAACATTTACAATATGCAACTAAAACATTCAATTTTAAAAGAATCACTGTACATATGAAGAAACAGAAAAAACACAACACATTGACAAAAGGAAAATCAGTCAATAGAAACAGACTCAGAAATGACCGAGATAATAGAACAAGATTTTAAAACAGCTATTATAAACATAATATATCCACATGAGTCTAAAGGAAATCATGAAAATAATTTTTAAAAAGAGAAAAAGAAGATAAAAAGAGAAACAGATGGTAGTCCTAAAGGTAAAAAATAAAATATCTGAAATGAACATTTCATTGGTTAGAATTAATAGATTAAACATCGAGACTGCATTCAACTTTTAACTCCTTAAAAGATGAATGAAACGAGAACCAGAGAAAGAAAACCATCCAAAACGAAGAAAGAAAAAGAATATTAAAAAATGAACAGAGCCATGTAGCCATAGTACTGAAAGGAGAGGAGGGAAATGGAAAAAACAAACAAACAAAAATTTAAGGAGATAATGGCCAAAAGTTTTCCAAATTTGAGGCGAACTATATATAACCCCATAGACCAAGAAACTCAATGAATCTGAAGCAGAAGAAACATGAAGAAAATGACACCAAAGCATATATCATAATCACATTATTGAGAATCAGTTATAAAGAAATAATCTAAAAAGCAGGCTGAGAAAAAGAGTCACATTATGCACCAAAGAAGAAAGGTAAAAATTACTGCATGTTTCTAATCAGAAAATTGCAAGCCAAAAGACAACAGAACAATATTTTTGAAGTATCATGGGAAAAGTGCCAGCCCAGAACTCTAAAACCAATGAAAAAAATCTTTCAAAATTAAAAACATAAGATAGACTTTCAGATAAACAACACTTGAGAGAATTGATTGCACTAAAATAAATCCTAAAAGAAGTTCTTCAGATGGAAGAAAATGATGTCAGATAAAAACATGATCAACATAAAAGAAAGAGGAGCAATGGAAATGATAGTAAATGCATAATTATGAGACTTTTCCTCATATTTAAATTTCCTTAAACTGTTCAAAGCAAAAATAACCAAAGCACTATGGTACTTATAACTTAAACAGAAATAAAATGCATGACAACAACCGCCCAAAGGACAGGAGGGAGGGAAGGAGGTATACTGGTTGTAAAATCCCTAAATCATACATGAAATAGTGTAACATTGTTTCAAGGTGCACTGTGGTAAGTAAAAGATGTATACTGTCACCCTACAGCAACCACAATTTTAAAAAGCACAACAAAGAAGCAGCAGGAATGAATTTATTCAAAAAAGACAGGAGAAAATAAAAAGGGAATAAAGAACATATTAGACAAAAAGAAAACAGACAGTAATGTGGCACATCTAAATCCAATCATATCACCATGCTGTACATTAGATTCCCAGAGTTTGTTCATCTTATTATTATTATTTTTTTTTTTTTACTATCTGTAACTTTTATTTTTTTTGTTAGGTGGCTTTTTTAATTTTTTTAATTAGTTTATCTATCTATTTTTTAACTTTACAATATTGTATTTGTTTTGCTATACACTGACATGAGTCCACCATGGGTGTACATGTGTTGCCCTTCCGAAACCCTCCCCCCACCTCCCTCCCCATCGCATCCCTCCGGGTCATCCCGGTGTACCAGCCCCGAGCGCCCTGCACCATGCTGTTCATCTTAACACTGATCTGAACCCTTTGATCAACATCTCCATTTCCCCACACCGGCCCATGGCAACCATCATTCTACTCTTTGTTTCTATCAGTTCTACTTTTTTTTATTAATCAAGATTCCACATATGAGTGAGATTATACAATACTTGCTGTTCTGGTTTATTTCAGCTAGCATTATCCCTTAAGGTTCATCCATGTTGCCACAATGGCAGGACTTCCTCTTTTTGACAGTAATCTACTTTAACTATAAAGATGCAGAGAGATTAAAAGTAACACAATAAAAAAAAAGCTACAGCATGCAAACACTAGTCGGCATGCAAACACTAGTCGGAGGAAAGCTGGAATGGGTACAGGGGAGGGGAGGAGAAACCGGGTGAAGGCAGTCAAAAGGTACAAGTCTCCAGTTATAAGATAAATAAGTACTAGGGTTATAATGTGCAACATGGAAAAAGAATTAATACTTCTATATGCTATAGATAAAAATTGTTAAGAGAGTAAATCCTAAGAGTTCTTTAGTTTTACTTTTAGTTCTTCTCTGTTTAACTCTGTGGCTCTATGAGCTGATGGATGTTCACTAAACTTACTGTGATAATCATTCCATAATGTAAGTCAAATCATTATACTACACACCTTAAACTTAAAAAAAAAAGAAAGAAAGAAAGCTAAAGCAAGTATATTAAGCAGACAAACAGACTTGTGGACAAACAGCATTATCAAAGATAAACAAGGACATTTCATAGCGATAAAGAAGTCAATTTATAAAGAAGACATAACAAATCTATTGCAGAGGTACCTAATGACAGAGTTCGAAAATCCATGAAAAGCAAAACTGACAGAACCAAAAGGAGAAATTGACAAGGTCTCAATTACAATGGGAGATTTTAACATACACTCTTGATGACTGATAAAATTAGTAAAAATACAGAATATCTGAGCTGTCATATACTTTGACCTAACAGACATTTATAGAACACTCCACCCAACAATAGCAGGATATATATTCTTTTCAATGTACATGTTACATTTGCTAGGACAAGTCATATCTTGAACCATAAAACAAGTCTCAGTACATTTTAAAAGATTCAGCTTACACAAAGTACATTTTCTGAGTACAAAAGAAGTAAATTGGAAATCATTAACAGAAAAATCTCTAGAAAAAAATCCAAATATCTGAAAACTAAATAAAGCACTTCTAAAGAGCCCATAGGCCAAAGATAGAATAAAAACAAAAAATACAACAATCAAAATTTATGGGACTCTGCAAAAACAGTACTTAGTAGGAAATTTATAGCGCTTAAACACATACAGAAAAGAAGAAAGGTCTCAAATCAATGACATCAGCTTCTATCTAGAGAAACTAGGGGGGGAAAAAAGCAAATGAAGTCCCCTGGTAAGTTAAAGAAAGGAAATAATATTAGAAAGGAAGTCAATGTATAAGAAATAGAAAACAATGAAACTAAAAACTGGGTCTCTTAGAAGATCAATAAAATTGATAAACCTCTAGCCAGACTGAATATGATAAAAAGAGAGAAGAATTAAATTACCAATATCAGAAATGAGAGAAGTAACATCACTGGAGATTCTACCAATATTAAAAGGATAGGTAAATATCAAGAATAATTTTGTGCTTACAAACACAACATATATGAAATAGGCAAATGCTTGAAAAGATACCAACTACCAAAGGTCATTCAACTAGAAAGAGATAATCTGAATAGCCCTGTATGTGTTAAAGAAACTGAAATTGAACTTCTGGTCCAGATGGCTCCACTAGTGAATTCCACCAAACATTCAAGAAATAAAAAATACCAATCCTCCATAAATTCTTCCAGAAAATTGAAGAGGTGAGAACACTCTCCAACTTATTCTATGAGGCCAGCATTATCCTCATACTGAAACCAAATAATGTTAATAAAACCACAGATCAGTATCTCTTATGAATATAGATGTAAAAATCTCATTTTAGTAAATCAAATTCAACAATCTATAAAAAGGATACATGTCAGACCAAATGGAGTTTATTTCAGGAAAGCAATGTTGAGTTTAACATTAAAAAATGGATGCAATTCACTATATTAAAAAACCAAAATAGAAAAAACATTATGTCAAGAAATGCAGAAAAAGTAATTGGTAAAATCTAACATCCATTTCTTATAAAAACTCTTAGCAAAAGAGAAATAGAAGGGAACTCCTTCAATCTGATGAAGTACATCTACGAAAAACCTAACACTAACATCATACTTAATACTGAAAGACTGAATGCTTACCCTAAGAACAGAAACCAGACTGGGATGTCTACTGTCACTGGTCCTGCTCAACACTGCGCTGGAGGTTCTTGCCAATGTAATCAGGCAAGAATAAAGCAATAAAACATATCCAGATTGGAAAGAAAGAAGGAAAACTGTCTTTATTCACAGACAATATTTTCAACTAGGTAGGAGATCCTATGAAATCTCCAAAAACCTTCAATAACTGACAAGTGAGTTTAGCAAGATTGTATGTGTGAGTGCTAAGTTGCTTGTGTCTGACTCTGTGCAAACCTATGGGCTGTAGCCTGCCAGGCTCCTCTGCCCAGGGGATTCTCCAGGCAAGAATACTGGAGTGGGTTGCCATTGCCCTTCTCCAGGGGAGCTTTCCTCATCTCTCACATCTCCTACATTGGCAGGGAGGTTCTTTACCACTAGTGCCACCTGGGAAGCCCCGGGTAGTGCAAGATTACAGGACACACATGAAAGTGAAAGTCGCTCAGTCGTGTCCAACTCTTTGCGACCCCATGGACTACACAGTCCATGGAATTCTCCAGGTCAGAATACTGAAGTGGGTAGTTTTTCCCTTCTCCAGGGGAATCTTCCCAACCTAGCGATCAAACCCAGGTCTCCCACATTGCAGGCAGATTCTTTACCAGCTGAGCCACAAGGGAAGCCCAAGAATACTGGAGTGGGTAGACTATACCTTCTCCTGCAGATCTTCCTGACCCAGGAATCGAACCGGGGTCTCCTGCATTGCAGGTGGATTCTTTACCAGCTGAGATTATCAGCGAAGCCCCAATCAATATGGAAAGGTCAACTATATTTCTGTATACTAGCAACAAACAATCAGACATTGAAATTAAAAAAACAAAATCGAATTACAATCGAATCAAAACATATTAAATACTTAGGAATAAATCTGACAAAAAAAATGTAAAAGATCTGTACACTGAACACCACAAAACACTGCTGAGAAAAATTAAAGATGACCTAAATAAATGGACAAATATACCTTGTTCATGGGCTGGAAGACTCAATATTGTTAAGGTGTCAATTCTCTTCAAACTGATCTAGAGAGCCAATACAATCCCAATCAAAATCCCAAGCAGGCTTTTTCGTAGAAACTGACAAACTAATTCTAAAATCCAAATGGAAATGCAAATGACCTAGAATAGCCAAAACAACCTGGAAAAAGAGCAAAGTTAGAACAAGATTTTTTAAAAAGCTACAGGAATCAAGACAGTGTGGTACTATATTGGCACAAAGACAAAAAGATCAGTGGAATAGAATAAACAGTAAAGAAATAGTGGTTTTCCACAAAAGTGAAAAGACAGTTCAATGGACACAAGGTAGTCTTTTCAAAAAACGGTGCAAAAGCTATTGGATATCCATCTGGAAGAAAAAAGAACTGTGATCCATATCTTGTACCATATACAAAAATTAACTCAAAATGGATCACACTTAAATGTAAAACTTAAAACTGTATCTAGAAGAAAACTTGAGATAGGCAAAAATTTCTTAGATGCCAAAGCACAGTGATTAAAAGGAAAAAAATGGACTTAAAATTAAAAATCTCTGCTCCTCAAAAGATACTATTTAAAGTATGAGAAGACAAGCAACATATTGGGGGCGGGGGGGGGGGGTAGGAATCTTCTCAAAGCACACATCTGGTACAGGAATTATATCCAAAAAACCATAAATAACTCTAATAGCTCAATTATAAGAAAATAAACTCATTTTAAAAATGGGCAAAATATCTGATCATCAAATGGCAAATAAGCACATGAAGACATGTTCAACATCACTAATCATTAGGAAAATGCACGTGAAACCATGAGATATCACTACACATCTCCTAGTGGAGCTAAAATTAAACCGGCCATACCAACCGGTGATGAGGATGTGGAGAGACTGAAGCTCTCATACATTTATGATAGGAATGCAAAATGGTAAAACCACAAGGCAGTTTCTTAAAAAAGTTAAATATGTACAATGATATGATCCAGTGATTCCACAAGTAGGTATTTACCTAAAAGAAATGAAAGCACATGTTTATACAAAAACTTCTATACCGATGCTCATAGAGCCTTTCTTTACAATAACCAAAAACTGGGAGGAATCTAAATGTTAATCAACAGAGGAGAGGATAAACAAATTCTGATATATGCCTATTAACAAAATGCCACTTGACAATAAAAGGAAATCAAACCACTGATACATGCTATAACATGTATGAATCAAAAAATAATCTTGCCAGGTAAAAAAAAGATCAGCAAGTAAGAGGACAATCAATAGAATTCTATATATGAAATCCTAGGAAAAGGAAATAATCTCTTTATTGACAGAAAGCAGATCAGTAGCTACCTGGGACAGGAATAGGCAGGGCAGGGAAAGGAGGAACAGGAGAGGAATTACAAACGGGGACAAAGAAACAGTTGGGAATGATGTATATGTTCACTGTTTCGACTGCCGTGGGTAGTTTCAGGGATTTATACATATGTTAATTTATGAAATAGTACATTTTGAATATGTGAATCTTATTGTATATCAATTATAACTCAATAAAGCTGCTAAAAATAACATGTACATGAAATACTAAGCAATAAGTTTAATGTGTTCAAGATTTACACTTAAAACCATAAAACACTGCTAAGAGAAAGAAAGCAAAGAAGGCCTAAACAAATAGGGAAATGAGATATATCATGTTCATGGACTGGAAAATTCAATAACTGTTAAAATATTCACTTTCCCAAAATTAATCTATATGTTCAATGTAATGCCAACCACAAGTCAGCATAGAAACTGACAAAGAAATTCTAAAATTTCTTTGGAAATACAAAGGACACAAAATAGTCAAAATACTTCTGAAAAAGAACAAAGTTGGAAGACAGACACTACCTAATTTCAAGACTTAGTATAAAGCTACAGATATTAAGACAAACACAGATCAGTGAAGCTGAATAAAGTCTAGAAATAGACACATATATATTTCAATTAATTTTCAATAAAGATTCCAAGTTAAATTCAATAAGGTGATTTCAAAAAATGGTGCTGGAACAAATGGACATCCATATGGAAGGAACTTCAACCCTTACCTCACACCATACACTAAAATTGAATCAATACATATCATAGACCTAAATATAAAAGCCAAAATTATAAAACTTCTGGAAAAAAACAAAAGAGAAAAGGCTTTGCAAACTTGGGGTTGGTAAAGCCTTCTTAGAAAACACAAAATGCAAAAACCTTAAAAAAAGTTAGTCAATTGGACTTCATTAACATGTAAAACCTCTGTATTTTGAAAGCCACTGTTATAAAAAGGCTAGCCACAGACTCGGAGAAAATATTCACAATGTAAATATCTGCGAAAGGACTTGTATCAAGAGTCCTTTATAACACAGAAATAAAAAGATAAAAATCTTAAAATTTAAAATGAAAAAAAAAAAGATACAAAAATGGCCAATAGCGTGTGAATGCTCAATATCGTTGTTCATCAGACAAAAACAAATTAAAACTACAAAGAAACACTACACACACACCTACACACACACACACACACTAGAATGACTGAAATTAAAAAAGCTTGGCAATACCAATTGCTAGCAAGGGCAGGAAGCCAGTGGAACTCCCATACATCACTAGTAAAATGTAAAATGTTTCTTTCTCTTATCCTTTATCATGTGACCCACCTACTCCACCCCTAGGTATTTATTCAAGAGACATAAAATCATATATCCACACAGAGACTTGTGCATGAATATTTGTAACATTGTAACAGCAGCTTTCTGCACAACAGCCCAAAACTGGACACAATCCAAGTGTTCCACAAAGGTGAAGAAATAAACAAACTACACTACACTCACACAAAGAAATGGTAATAATAATAAGGAATGAACTACCACTGTTTCAAACAACACGGATAATTCTCAAAAAAATTATGCCAAACAAAAGAATCCAGACATCAAAAGATATATACTGTATGATTCTATTTGTATAAAATTCTAGAAAAACTATAGTGCTATAAAAAGCAAATCAGTGCTATTTGAGGCTCAGGGTAATGAGAGGCACTGACTATAAAGGGGCATGAGAAGACATCTGGAGGTAACGTAATGTTCTATATCTTGATTGTGGTGATTAAATTGATAGCTATATTTGTCAAAATTCATCACCAAACTTAAAATAAAATGGATGCATTTTATTGCATGAAAACTTGATCTCAACAATGATTAAAAATAAACAGTATATCATTAATGTACACATACAGAGGGTAAAAAAAATTTTTTTCAAATCAAGGTAATAATAACCACAAAATTTAGGACAGTGTCTAACTCTGGGTTAGCGGACTAGTAAGGAAGGAAGCAGGGAACTAGCAAAA
This sequence comes from Okapia johnstoni, assembly GCA_024291935.2. NCBI lineage: Eukaryota > Metazoa > Chordata > Mammalia > Artiodactyla > Giraffidae > Okapia > Okapia johnstoni. The sequence continues at coordinate 14,651,707 of CM044307.1, forward strand.
AGGGAGGAATGATGCACAAGTAGATTAAATTATCATTAAAGCTTTAGTTCTCGGGTGGAGTAATACTCATATTGTTACAAATAATTAAACAAAATAAGAAAAGCACCACGTGGAGAGCACTGATGATACTGTGTCACAATTAATTCAATACTCTGGACCTGAAGTACAGATTAAAAGAAAAAGGTAGTCACCTCACCCATATATTTCCCACGTCTCTGATGTAGGGAATATGCGAATAAATCCACCTCTCCGATCATTCTCTTCCTTCACCCTCCGTAAAACTTTGATCTACATGGAGGAAGAGAAAATCAAATGAGCACCTATTTTGATAAATGTAATCCATGTGGTTACAGGACAGAGTTATGACCTGAGAATACGCAAGAAGCATGAAGGAAGAAATTAATTCCATTTAAGATGCTGTGTTTTGAGAAGCTATATCTCCCATGTTCGGTGTAAGACAGGACTGGCATGAATATTATGAATCACTAATTTTCACTGAACCCTATGTTAACCCACAAAGGCCTGAAATGGAGTCATCTTTACCTCCTCCATTGACAGACCAAGCACAGAACCACCTAACTTCCCCGGCACCTTCTCCCGTGCTGAGCCCACAAGGCTTTTCATTTCCGCATCACTGGCAGAGAGTGGACGGGAACGCTAGGGAGAAGAAAAGAGAAAAACAAAAATGTATTGCCATCGTCTTTTTTCACTTCCCTCTAGTCAGTCCCTCAATACCATTATGTTTCATAATATGTATAAGCTCAAATCCAAAGCCCGTTTTCTGTAATATATCTCTTAGCCTGAAATCCTGGCAAACAGATGAAAGCTAGCAAACTCAAAGAAAAGAAGAGAAAAAAGGTTAGAATGAAAACACTATGGGTTGAAAGAGACACAAACAAAAAAAAGAAGATGTCCACGTGGCTTTCTAAGCTAGTACTTACTCCTAATCATGGTTTTGACATAAAATCTAACAGTTTGAAAGATATGGGGGAAAAAATCTGAAAATAACTTCAATTAGATATGATTAGATAAGATTAGATATGTGTTTATTTCAGGAAGTCACTATATTCTTTTAACACTGGGGAAGGAGAGCTAGGAAAAGTGAGACATAAGACAGAAAAACAATGAGCAATCTGCTATGTCACAGATGACAAAGCCGGACAGTAGGATGTTTCAGAACTTGAGGGGGAAATATTGAGATGAGAGTTATCAGTGATGCAGAAAAGAAATGTGAGCAAGGCTATGACTTGAGAAACACTGTAGCTGCTGGACTTCAAGAGACTTGTATCTAGGATGACTGCCTTGGGTACTCCAAGGGGGCACCTCAGTGGGTCATGCTCCTTATGGATCCCCAAAGATGATTAGGGCAACTTCAGCTTCTGAATGATGATCAGGAAGGTTGTCGGAGAACAAACATTTTACGTGATTTTGATGTTATGAGAGCAGAGAAATACAAAGGCAACAAAGAAAGTCAGACGTATGAAACATGAAAATAAACTATTATTTAAAAAAAAAAGATGACTGATAACTAAATCAGGCAAGTGGGAATAAGGAATAATCCAAAAAATAGGGGTGCAGTTTGTCTCTCTAAGAGTCCAAGAAGTAACTCTGACCGGACAGAAGAAATCTTACTGTCAGGAACTAGTGTTTATTTTCCTCTTTGTGTATGCAATCTATGGAAAGGCTTTTTGACAACTCACTTTTGACATTTTTAGCAACACTCAATGGCAGTGGTTTAGTCTCTAAGTCATGTCCAACTCACAACCCCATGGACTACATCCTGCCAGGCTCCTTTGTCCATGGGATTCTCCAGCCAAGAATACTGAAGTGGGCTGCTGTTTCCTTTTCCACGGGATCTTCCTGACCCAAGAATTGAACCCAGGTCTCCTGCATTGCAGGCAGATCCTTTACTGACTGAGTTACAAGGGAAGCTCCTCAACAATACTCATTGTTAAACTAAATGTTTGTGTTGCCCCAAAATTCATGCTGAAGCTCTAACCCACACAATGTGACGGTATTTGGAGACAAGGCTTTTCGGAGGTAAGTAGGTGAGGACATGAGAACGAGGCACTGGTCTGACGAGATAAACGCCTTGTAAACAAGAGTCACCAGGGAGCTTGTTCTCTCTCTCTCTCTCTTGCCTGAATATGCACAAAGAGCACAGTGCAAGATGATGACCCTCTACAAGCCAAAAGAAGAGGCCTCAGAACAAAACCTACCTTGCCAGCACATTGACCTTGAACTTCCCACCTACAGAACTGTGAGAAATAGATTTCTGTGGTTGCAGTCACCTGGTCTATGGTATTTTGTTATGGTTGCCCACAGATTAATGTATACCTGTATATAAATAACCATGATTGGCTTTATCTTTGGACGCAAGGGAGACCAATATATACTAATCTTCAAAACCAGCATGGATTTTCTGATAAGTGAATCCATGAAAGAAAAATCATGAAATCAGCAGATACAAGCAATGAGTGAAGGCAGGAACTTTTCTCTCTTTAGCTTTTCCTGTGGTATCTTCAGCATCTAGAACACTACTTGGCATGGAGTAGGAGATCAATAAATATTTTTTGAACAAATAAACAAATAATGTGCTGACACACAGGCCAACCATGGTTAGAATTAAACTTTGCAGAGGATTTTGGAAAAAAAATTCAACTCCCTTCTAATCCCTGGAAATACATTACATAGCACATGTTGGGATTACAGGGAAATTAAGAAAGTTTAAAAATTTAGGAAGGGAATCAATATAATCATTTAAAAAAATCTTTAAAGTGTGAGTTCTTATTTAGCATATAATTTGGAAAAGCCAAAATATTAAATGGGTGTCTTGAGGATGTCTGTCATTTTCACACATTACTTACTGTTTGCTAAAAAGACTTATCTACCTCACATGTCACAATATGGCTTTGATCAGAAAGCCACTGGCAGTAAATCCTCCAAAGTTAAGTTGCCTTATCACCTCACACTAGTTAAAGATATCTTAAAGTCCTCTGAAATTATGAAAGAAGAGAATGTGAAGTAAGCATTCATTTTAGTGATATAAATAAAAATAAAGATTAGGCATTTTAGAATAGAAAGAATGTTACTTTAAAATGCTGATTAACTGTATTACAAGGTCACTGATAAAAGCATTTTAAGAAATAGTTATTGCCTATCAGAATAATTTTAAGGAATGATCATATTTATAAGAACATGGATCAAGTCACTACTGATCTAAAGAGCACCACCAATTAAAAAAATCTTTTTTTGCTTTTTTGTCTCTGTTTTTGTTGTCCAATCTCTTGTCTTTATTAGGGGTTTTTGCTTGTTTGCTGTTTATTTTTCCTTTTTATCTTTTTAAACTTTTTTTTTGCTTTCCTAGGACCTAATTTTCATCTTTGTAGAACTACTTCATAATAGAGTGATATTGCTGGCTTCCAGAGATTGAGATTATTATGATTCTGTTGCAATCTTTCTCTACGCATCTAAGCCTGCTCCCCCAAACAAAGAATGAGCACCTCAAAACCTTCCCAGTCATTTTTAGAGTTGTCGCCTACCCACATTCACAATACTCACAGTACACAATCCTAAGTCAAGCCACTGCATGCCTGTGTCAGGGTTATTTGAGTGGGGTGTGTAGGAATTCAAGCAGGTGCTCCTGGTCGGGGTACTCGGGAGGTTAGAAGAGGGAGGGGGTAATGGTGCTTGTTAGATGAATGCTCCAGCTGTTACCTTCCATGAACCAAGGCCTTTATTCTTTTACTGCCACAAATACCACAAGGCTGCAAAGAAAAGGTCAATGCTACTTCAAGAGAAAAACAAAATGTGGCTGGAAACTCCTTCAATCTCTTCACCCATTTATCTCAGTGTCAACTACTAAGAAGGCTGAGAGGGAGACTTCCCTGGTGGTCCAGGGGCTAAGACTCTGTGCTCCCAATGCAGGGGACCTGGGTTCGATCCCTGGTTGGGGAATATCCCACATGCCACAATTAAGATCCAGCACAGCCAAATAAATGTTTAAAAAAAAAAGATAAGAAGGCTGAGAGGGAGAAATATGAAAAGATCTGAAGATTTTCAAGATCTGAAGATTTTCAATTTTCAAGATCTCCTGAAGTCTAGGTATCTCAAATGCTCCTCTAACATCCACCCAGGTTTCCTATGTCTCTGGAGAAGCCAATGGAAAATAATCAGACTAGAAAGTCAAAAATGTTTTGCCAACCTCAGCTTTTCAATAAATTTGAAATTAGAGAGAATTTTTTAATCTACATAATATCTATTGTATTGTACTGGTTCACAGAGAAATGTGTTTATACAGGAACAACAAAGCATTACTATTCTAGACCTACCAATACTTATTAATGAAATGAAGTCTTAACAAATGAATTATAGACACAGGTAAGAGAAAAAGGGGAGAAGAAAGGATAATAGAGAAAAAAAGAAAGAAGAAAAATGCTTATGAGTACCAAGGAGATACTTAGAAATTAAAAGCAAAGAAAAAAGAAATCAGGCTGACTTGAAGGGCCATTAGGATTGTCAAAAATAAGAGCAAAATAGTTTAAAGCCATTCTGTGGTTTTGACTTTGGACACATCCGCTCAGCTTCATTCTCTGAGCAACAGGTGGAATAAATTCACGTACTCCAATGAACTGACTGACTACACTAAGGAAATAAGGCTCCTCTGAACTTAAAAAGAACCACTGCCTCTGGCAGATGACACAAGATTTAAACTATTGGGTTCTCAGATACACTTTAAATGTCACACTAAGAATTCTGCCATGCAACATGCATAAAAATTGTTAAAATGTCATTAGCATAACTCAGGATACAGAACTATGCCCAGAGAAGAAACATGTACGCATCACTGCTAGGGAAGAACTGAGAAGAAGAACCAGTCAGGAGAATTGGACAAATGGCAGAATATAAAAAAATGGTGAGGCATCCTCAAAGATATCAAGATTGAGGGGTTAAAAAAAAATCTGTTTGAAAGAGAACACACGCAGAGAATAAAAAATCTCCCAATGCAATTTTACAAAGTTTGGAATTCTGTGTTAAAAACACATGAATTAGAAATAGATCAGTTTATATGTGATGCATCTTGCCACCCTGAAAATAAAAAGTAAGGGCAAGTTTAAAAAGCTAAATGAATCACTGCTATCAAATGAAAGAAAATGAACAAAAAAAGATCACATGTGAACAAATCTGGGTGGAAATAGACCAAAAATGGCTAACAGAGAAGGCTTAAACATAATGATAACCAGAAGCATACTACTGAGAATTTAGGGGGGAAAAAAGAAAGCAAGTAGGTGTGTGTTACAGTAAAAAAAGAGACATGTAGCATCTGAAAATGTGTAATAAATCTGAGTCAGCAGGTCTGAGAGACATGCATCTTGTTATTAACAGAACTGGCTTTAAAAACAAAAAAAACTTACCAAAACCACTTACAATTATGTTTGAAAAATCATGGAGAACTGAGGAGGTACCAGAGGATTAAAAAAAACAAATGAGGTACCAATCTTCAAAAATGTAAGAAGTATGCTCCTGGTGATACCGCCTGGTAAGTCTAACTTGAATCCCTAGTAAAATAATGGAACAAATATTAAAAGAAAAAAAGCCATAAACATTTAGAGTTTAATGGGTTCATAAAGAATAGTAGTACAAAGACTGCTTTATTTTAAAACATGCTTTAAAATTTTGATTTTTTTTGGACAAAATAACAAAAAGGAGGAAAAGCACAAATATATTTAGTGTCTCTGGATGTTAGAGGAACATTTGTGAAAATTTCATAGAATTTTTACTTTAACTTTTATTTCCAATCAGGACTTAGTATCATGATATAATAAATAAAGTACACCAATAAAAGCTGAACACAGTTAAAAGACAACTATAAGGTAAGATAAGTAGCAGTGAATCAAATTAGGAGGTGACTGGGTACTGATTAAGCATTATTTAGAATCTGTATTGATGTCTGGGAGGATGAATAATAAATTAATTGCGTTGATTTGCATTTCTTGATGATTGTAAATGTGAAAAGTCATGAGTATAGATAAATGAATATCAAAATAACACCAGATACTGACAATGGAAAAAGGAAAATCAAAATAGGACTCAAAAGTGTGAAGGAGACTAAATCTTCTGAGGGTTACCTATGTGTCCAGAACTACCCCAAGTATTTTGCCTATGTTTGATCATTCCTTTCTCAGCATAACTCCATTTGTGTATTACTACCCTCATTTGTAATGTAATTTGTGCAATACACAAACGGAATTATGCTAAGAAAGGAATGGGAGAAGACTCTTGAGAGTCCCTTGGACTGCACAGAGATTAAACCAGTCAATCCTTAAAGAAATCAACCCTGAATATTAATTGGAAGGACTGGTGCTGAAGCAGAAGCTCCAATACTTTGGCCACCTGATACAAAGAGCTAACTCATTGGAAAAGACCCTGATACTGGGAAAGACTGAAGGCAGGAGGAGAAAACGGTGGCAGAGGATGAGATGGTTTGATAGCATCACTGACTCAATGGACATGAATCTGAGCAAACTCTGGGAGACAGTGAAGGACACGTAAGCCTGACGTGCTGCAGTCCATGGGCTTGCAAAGAGTCAGACACGACTTAGCGACTGAACACACAACCTCATTTGATGGATGAGGGAAGTGAGCCTGAGAAGTAAAGGAACCTGCTCAAGGTCTAAGAGTCAGTGACTGGCAGAGTTCAAGTTCGAATCCAGGTCTATCTGACTTCAAAGTCCTTGTATCTTCCACAAAACAATACCGCCTGCCTTGGCACACTAAAATACAATTTCTGTTGAGTGAAAAATATTAAACCATAGGCCTTTAAGGGAAGGGAGAAATGTAGAAAAAGATAATGGATTAAAAAGGAATTATCAGACAGCAAGTAAAAAATTGTATCTGCAACAATCTGACAGCACCAAAAAAAAAAAAAATGTTTACAGTCTAAATGGCCAGAACTGAGAGTTTCTTTTCTTTTTTCACTTAGCTCTGATGAAACTATTGTAGACTTGAAAGTGTTTCATTAACAGAAAGACAGGGACAAGGTAGAACATGGCAAAGGACAATAAGAGTTAAGAATTCAATACGTCTAAGACTGCCTGAATAAAGTCACAAAGCCTTTGTGCCATATCAGCAGTGCTGAAATACCTAACCACTAGAGTGAGGCCCTGCTTGTCCATAGGTCGTTTGCAACTTAGGAAATTCAAGCAATAGAGGTAGAACAGAATTAAAATGGGTAATGGGACATTAAGATTAGAATTCCATATCAAAGACACTTTGGAGTTAAGTTCAGAAGACTATGAAACAGTACTTTAATGTTATATGCAGAGTACATCATGAGAAATGCTGGGCTGGATGAAGCACAAGCTGGAATCAAGATTGCTGGGAGAAATATCAGTAACCTCAGATATGCAGATGACAACACCCTTATGGCAGAAAGTGAAGAAGAACTAAAGAGCCTCTTGATGAAAGTGAAAGAGCAGAGTGAAAAAGTTGGCTTAAAGCTCAACATTCAGAAAACTAAGATCATGGCATCTGGTCCCATCACTTCATGGCAAATAGATGGGGAAACAATGGAAACAGTGACTGACTTTATTCTGGGGGGCTCCAAAATCACTGCTGATGGTGATTGCAGCCATGAAATTAAAAGATGCTTACTCCTTGGAAGGAAAGTTATGACCAACCTAGACAGCCTATTAAAAAGCAGAGACATTACTTTGCCAACAAAGGTCCGTCTAGTCAAGGCTATGGTTTTTCCAGTAGTCATGTATGGATATGAGAGTTGGACTATAAAGAAAGCTGACCGCTGAAGAATTGATGCTTTTGAACTGTGGTTTGGAGAAGACTCTTGAGAGTCCCTTGGGCTGCAAGGAGATCCAACCAGTCCATCCTAAAGGAGATTAGTCCTGGGTGTTCATTGGAAGGACTGATGTTGAAGCTGAAACTCCAATACTTTGGCCACCTGATGTGAAGACCTGACTCATTTGAAAAGACCCTGATGCTGGGAAAGATTGAGGGCAGGCAGAGAAGAGGATGACAGAGGATGAGAAGGTTGGATGGCATCACCAACTCAATAGACCTGAGTTTGAGTAGATTCCGGGAGTTGGTGATGGACAGGGAGGCCTGGCATGCTGCAGTCCAGGGGGTCGCAAAGAGTCGGACACAACTGAGCAACTAAACTGAACTGAAACTGAAAGAGATTAGGTCAAGAGATATGTAGAGTATAAGCTCTTTGAAGTCAACAGCCTTGGGTTTTGTTTGGTTTTTTGTTTGCCATGGAGAGGAGCTTACACACTTAGATTCCTGCTAAATACAAAACACTGTTACAGAGTTTTGAATTCCACCAGTTAAACAACAAAACTTGTGTTACAAAACCATGCTAATCAGTTACCAAATATTAGACAACAAAGCCAGTCTTTTTTTTTTTCATTTCTTGAATTCATATATACCATGTAAATCACTTTATCAAAAATAATAGCTAGGAAACTTACAATTCAATCTTCCAAACTTACCAGAATCTGTATCAGAGAGTACAAATGCCAAAATAAATATATACGGGAGCCTTTTACTAAAGGATTAATAATCGCAAGTGACACATTTATGAATGGGAACATCTACATCCCTCATATCAAAGCATCTAATAGCAGGAGCAGTGCCCTCACTACTATCCTATCATTTCAAAAAGATGCTAAAAAAAATCTGCATAGAAGAAAGCAACAGCTTATCTCACACACTGCTAACAAGAACAGAAAGAAGACAAATGCTGATCATTTAGAGACTGAGATAAAATATTTTGTCTCTATTTTATAGGTAGTGTCTAAGATATTAATGATGGCAGCATTTCTAAGATTCATAAGACTACATATCACTACATGTAAGAAAAGGCTTCTGTTAAAAAAAAAACAAAACAGAAATACAGCCCAATATCCAATGTGAAAACACTTCCAAAATTAAGCTACTGACAAGGGTATGTTTCATAAGACACCCGAACAAACGAAAGGTGACTTGTGAACGATGATATTTCCTTTCTGGAATATTTTAATCAAAGCCATAGATATGCCTCTAAACTGTGTTCATCATTTGAATTCAGCTGCTTCCATCACAGCATGATCACTATCAGAAAAAGAGGATTCAGAAATTCCTGCAACCTCTACTATATCTGAAAAGATCTCAGCGTTCATTTTCACTTAGTCTATTTGACATTGTTAAACTATTCAAAGAGCAGGTGCATGAAATATATACTGTGAAACGGTGAAGCTAAAAGGCTTTCCATTTGGGGAATGGAGATAAAAGTTTGAATGAACTCTCCAAATGATCCAGAACTTACCTGCTTGACGGCTGATGACTGAAACTGTGCAGATACTGGACGCTATAAAAGACAGAAAAATGGAATAAAGCCTTATCTTCTCCTAACATGCCTGTATTTTCCAACTCCTACATCTAATATAAAAAAGAAAAAAATAATCTCCAAGCAGAGGACAAGAGCCAAAGCCCTATATTTTGCACTTGACAGATTAGAGCATTTATTATTTTTCATACTGCATTCTCCTATGGTATAATTATTCCAGTTTCACCTTCTCACCTCTGAGAACTCAATCCTACTGTCACATACTGAAGATCCTGAAGTTGTTACTTCATCTGGTAAAATGGTCTCACACAGTACATGGAACTAATCTACAGCTTTTTAAGCCTTTAAGTAATTATCCTGTGGACTGCTCATGGATAAAGTCATGCTGCTACCTACCAGTTAGCAGAGCAAACAACGAATAGGTTCTTCACTATTTGCAAAGTTACCAATAAAAGCTGACAGGCAAGCTAAGAAAAGGGATCTATTCATTCAAGATTGACATACAGCTACTCCAAGCGTAGAACTTGCAGAAACTCTGTTAAAGCTGCGCAGAAACGTTCATAATATTTTATACACAATCCTGTGACTCTTGCCACAGATACTGCAGAAAACAATTTAAAGGAACATGTGTAATTGCCTCAATTCCGTTTTCCTAGTACACCTAGGTTAACCCTCTACTTTTCTTGTTAAAAGTTAAAGAAAACCCTTTGACCTGTGATGTACTACTGATCAGTACTTCCCCAGTGGCTCAGTGGTAAAGAATTCGCCTGCAGTGCAGGAGACACCAGAGGTGAGGGTTCGATCCCTGGGTCAGGAAGATCCCCTGGAGCAGGGCATGACAACCCACTCTGGTATTCTTGTCTGGAGAATCCCATGCACAGAGAAGCCTGGCAGTCTACAGTCCATGGGGTCGCAAAGAGTCGGACACAACTGAAGCGACTTAGCGCACACACACACACACATACATACAACTGATCAAGTACAACACTGCTGCATGATTTCACTTCTAATACCCCTTAAAATATAGTTCACCTTGTTCTATATATACTACAGCACTGACACTAATAGGGAATAATTTGAAAGCACGAGGTCACAGGCAGCCTGCGAACTAAATCCAGCTTACCGACATACTATGTTTCACCTGCAAAGTATTATTTTTTAAATTGAACTTATTGTCAGTATTTTAAAATAAGATTCCTGATTTCTCTAGAAAGTAAGAATATCTGACAACTCACAGCAGTGATCAGCTAATGCACAGAAGTAAAAGCGTTGTCCCGTTAATGCAAAGCATGCACTACCCACTTTACTGCAGACACACCACTCATGTGTCAAACCTGGCCCTATTTACTCTGCAATCCTCAGAGGCATTTTGAGTTTTCAAACCCTGTTCTAATGAAAAGTTATCTGAATAAATAATGGTATGTAAGCTTAGCAAACAGAAGTAGCAGTTCTCTAAATGAAACCAGCAAACAAAAGGAAGAGGAGTGGGAGGAAAAAAGGGAGAGATGGAGAGCTGAAGTGGAGGTGGGATGAACGTAGGAGGGAAAAAATAAGGGAAAGAGGAGGAATGGGGAGAAATAGCAGCTGTTTCTGCCTTCAAAGAGCTTACAATCTCGCAAAGGAGTACTGGACAATTTAAAGGCAACAAATCAACGAAGGCAAAACAATGCAGTTGAGAACCAGTAAATCATGTTACAATGAAAAGAAAAGGCCATGACAGAGTGGAATGAATTTAATAAGAAACCATCTCCAAACTTCTGAACAGGTAAGGTAATCAGTCCAGATAGGAAGAGAGGAGGAAAGGGGACCTTTTGGATAAAAAGAAAGGTTAAAGGCAAAGAAACACAAGTGGAAACAAGCCAGGTCTAGATGGGCAGGGACTGTTCAGATGTTGGAATGGATAAACCATCAGACAGCTGACTGGTTTACCTGGAACAAAAATGCAGAGTACACAAAGACTGGAGCAACACTGGGTCAGATGAAGTTTCAGACACGCCTGCCAAGCTCTCTGCAGGCATTTAGCTCATTTAAATTCAATCAGCACCTCATGATCACTGAGGGTCCCTGTGAAGAGAATCGCATGTAGAGAAGATATTATTTCAATTGAACATCTTCTCTGCAGAGCTAGCCTGAAGATCATAAAGAATGCAGCAGAGTAGTGACGAAAAATTTGTAGCACCCCTCTCTGTGCTTCATTTATGAGCATATCAATGTGAAAAGACTGGGAGCAATTTTTCAAAAGAGAGAGAAAGAAAGAAGAAAAGATAATGAAAAAAGAAGCCAAAAGAAAAGAAAGACAAAAAGCAGAGAGTAAGATGGTTTGAAAGCATTAAACGCATAAGCTATTAGCCATGGCTGAATATAATTGCCTCCTGTCTAGAATGGTCCCCCAGTTCTCCTGCTGTAAGTGACCTTCTAATCATAGTGCTTCAGCTCACTTATTGACAACAGCTGCCACTTTACAATAAGCTTCCTTGGGGCTTCCTGTTGCTGGAACTGCTTACCTGAGGTTTCTGGAAAGGGTTTCGCCTGGAAGACTCAAAGGTGGGGTAAATTGGCCGGGTTGATGCCCGCTGGGCAGGATCTTGACACACAAATCCTGAATGGGGAATGGGAAACATTAAAATTGCCATTTGCTAAGAAATTAGGAGGTTTAGCTGCACCTTTCCTTTCGATGGACAAGCTCGGTTTCACTGCCATAAATCTGATAGAGCTCCATCCTGAAGAGGTTTAGGCATGACTCTCCCATACACATCCTCCACTTGAACTTTGAACTACCACAACTGGAGTGAACAAGAAAGGAAAATATGCAGATCAATCAGCCTTCCTTGTTGGAGAACCAAAATGTGATTCTGATGGACAAAGAGATGGAGATTTTTGATGACCTTCAGAGTAAAAGTGCACTAAAAACACACAGTTGTTAATAAAGACAAATTATTTTAAAGTGGCTTCCTGGATGATGACTGGAAAATAACAGTGTTGGTTTTTACCAGGAGAATCCAGAAGCAAGTGAGGGGTCTTGTCCTGTTATAGGATCCACTTCTGGAACAGCTAAAAGTGGTCTACTACTGGCAAGTTCCAAAATACGCTTTGTAGATTATCCATGGCTTAAGAAATTAGGCTTGGGCTAATTTCACTTAATTCCTAAAAAGAGGCAGATTCTCATCCAAGGAGAACGGGGTAGCAAAGTTTTACAGCATTTGCTGGTATATCAAGTGCTAGTTCAAGTGCGTTTTATTATGTGTTTTGGGGGTACTTAAAACAACAACAACAACCCTAAACCCACAACATACCCACTTGGCAGCCTATCTCTATCTCAAAGTTTTATCTACTCACAAAGGGATTTTTTTCCTTGGCTTGCTTCAGTTATAACTACTACAGAAGAGATTGTGTTGACACCAGTAGAGACTGCATAGCAGAAACATAGCCAGTCTCCTTGGTAACAAAGCCTCTTCAGTGGGTTTCACTATCTCAGCTCGGGGCAAAACATATTTTCTCCAGATCTTTGCTTAATTCTCTTCCTCAGCTCATGATTCCTGTGCCCCAGGAATTAGGTCTCAGCCTTAGCTGTGGTTCAGCCTCAGGGCAGGAAGGAGCCAGAGGGTATAGAAACATATAAACACTTCCCTGAAAATATAGTTTTTGAGTACAAAACATTCAGTATGGCTGAGGAACTGCCAGTTGGCAACACATATAGAGTCTGACAAAATGTATGCTCTGCTTCAGTTTTATGAGTCTTTAGAAAAGAATACTACTCACCCACAACAGTGAACATATCTGAGATCATACTGGCTTTAATCTTTAGGTCCAGAGGTGCATCACTGACAGAATAAAGAAAGAAAATAGCAATTGATAATTTTATAGGTTAGGAGAATAGCTGCCCTTAACAGCCCTCAATATAACAGAGCTACCAAATGTCAGTGAGGAGCAACACATAAAGTACATAAAATCCATGGGGGGAAAAATCTGGGCAAAAATTCTAGTAATAAAAGCCTGGTGTCAAGCTCATCCTCCACAAGGCAGGCCCAGCTCTAGGGTGCTGATCCACTGACACTCAACCTTTTTATTCCAGAAGGTCTTGTTTGCACAGGGTCATGAACACTGCTTTATTATCACTGTGGATTTTAGAGGTTAGGATTTTTAATATGCTCTTTTATGAGCATGCCCATCATTCAAATTATATTTTACTGCTGTGATCATCAAATCACATTCACATGCAAGAGAAGGAACTTGGGCTATCTTTGTACTTTTTTAAGGCTTCATTTTCCATTCTAAATTGATCTCCTTGAAGACTGTGTGCTTGCAAATTAAAGCAAAAAAAAAAAATACAAACTATACCAAAATATCACCAGCTGATACAGCAGGAACCCACGTGGAAACAGAAACACCAAGGCCTGAACGTGTGGGGCCTCCTGGTGGCGATGATGCCATGCTGGCTTTGGGGTTGAGGCGTTCCCCCAGAAACCAGATTCCTCTAACCCCTTACCCTGCAGCTCTCTAACACTGTACGATGTGCACTGCCAGGAAATCTACAAGACACTGACTTAACCAACGTGTAGCACAACATCTGAAGCATCTGTGTTATCCAGCTCTACACCTTATAACTGGGGTGAAGCCAAACTCCCACCCAATCAAATAGTCAGTCTGTCTTTATTTGATTACTTGGCATTTTGCCAACATTTTTCATTGTTAAAACTGCAGCAGCTGGGTGGTCTCTGGCATAAATCTCCAGGGTTTTCTAGCTGTTTAGAGAAGCATATAGCTAACAGAAACTCTGGCTGTAGCCACAGATAGAAGCAGAATCTTCTCTGATATTGGAAAATAGGTTTCTTTCCTTCTTCTAAACAATAGGTTAAAAATAATTTTTTTAAATGTCTGAAGATTTTAGACTTTAATCTTGGATGGATAACACCAGCACATAGACAGGGTAAAAGGACCAGATATTATTTACACACTCCTAGGCCCAGCTCTATACCTTTATGATACGTGTGGGTTGCTGCTGCTGCTAAGTCGCTTCAGCCGTGTCCGACTCGGTGCAACCCCATAGACGGCAGCCCACCAGGCTCCCCCGTCCCTGGGATTCTCCACGCAAGAACACTGGAGTGGGTTGCCATTTCCTTCTCCAATGCATGAACGTGAAAAGTGAAAGCGAAGTCGCTCAGTCGTGTCCAACTCTTAGCAACCCCATGGACTGCAGCCTACCAGCCTCCTCCGTCCATGGGATTTTCCAGGCAAGAGCACTGGAGCGGGGTGCCATTGCCTTCTCTGATGTGTGGGTTAGAGCATGTATAAACTTTTGGAAACAAAGGAAATATATCTTGTGTATTTCTTTACCCTTAGCTGAACATCTACAAAGCTTAAAAAAAAAAAGCATGAGAGCGAATGCAGTGGAGATAAAAATGAAAGAAGCATCCCTAGAAGCCCAATAAGACAGTAAACAGAGACTGCAAATTGACTAGTAAGACAGAGGTCCATGGTTGCAATATGGACTCTGAAAATATGCCACAAATCCCTCAGATTTAGAAATTCTAATCATCTCAATCTAATAAATAAGAGGGGAAAAAAATCTAGTGCCAAGAGAAATGACCAAAAAAAAAAAGTGTTTTAGTGTTGCTTATTGAAGGTTTGTCCTTTTCTAGTTGATGGAACAGACTACTTACCAGGCCAAAGAAGGAGAGAGATTCACTTCCAACAACCATGGCTTCAGGGTAGAATCTATGAGCACGTCAAAGCCATAGAGTTCTAGAAATACAACATAACACAATATACAAAATCATTTTCCATGTCACAACCAAACAAAGATCTGGAAGAGTCAATCCAGTCAACTTCCATCAAAGGCCTAGAAACTTGCTGAGTATCCAGAGACAGTAGATGTAGAGAACTTTCAAGTCCAAGAGAAATTAATCAGGTTCTAGAGATAATAATGCTCCATGGTTTCTATCATCCACTCTTGACATTTCTGAGTTCTATACAGAAAGTGACCTGACTCTAAAAGTTAACAAGCATGATTCTGGTGCTGTGCAGAAGGCTAAAAAATATGTTAAGAAAAGGAATGCAATAAGTGCATCTACCATCAATGCTGCCTTCGGCTTGTTTTGGATTGTTCTTCCCCACCACACTCTGAAAACAGGAAAATCTACTGAAGGCATCTCTCTAGGATCTTCCCACCACACTTTTTTAAACCAAGACCTTGCTTTTGCAACCTAGGTCAAAAAAAAAAAAAAGCATTTAAAAAAAAGGCATAAAACCTATTTCTTTCCCCTCTAAGGTTTCAATTCCCCTTTGAAGATAGAAAATAAAAGATACTGGCCCAACACAGAAAGAAGAGAAGGAGGGAGCCAATGGCAGCCAGGCAGGACTACAAGGGGTCACAAGAAGGAAAGGAGCTAAGAATCAAATTTCCTTTGCTAATTCTTGTCCCCTAAGTCCCCAACTGTTACAAAGCCAGAACCAGGAGCCGGCTCTTCTCCCAAAATGCAGGGATGAGAGGCTAACTTGGAACCTCAGCTGGCAACCTTTACTCTCATTATCATTATTAATGAGGCCTTCTCCACAGTCCTCCTCAGTATACAGACACCAAATGCATCAGACTTGCAGAAGTTCCACTCATTCTCAAACACCCCACTCTGTGTCCCTCAAATAAACTGTTTGCACACACCTTCTTTCTTTTTTTTTTTAAATAAATTTATTTATTTTAGTTGGGGGCTAATTACTTTACAATATTGTAGTAGTTTTTGCCATACACCGACATGAATCAGCCATGGGTTCACATTGTGCTCCCCCTCCCGAACCCTCCTCCCACCTCCCTCCCCATCCCATCCCTCTGGGTCATCCCAGTGCTCCATCCCTGAGCATCTGTGCCATGCATAGAACATGGAATGGTGTTCCGCTTCACATATGACAATATACATGTTTCAATGTTATTGTCCCAGAATGTCCCACCCTCACCTTCTTCCTCAGAGTCCACAGGACTGTTCTATGCATCTGTGTCTCTTATTCTGTCTCGCATATAGGGTTACTGTTACCATCTTTCAAATTCCATATACATGCATTAGTATACTGTATTGGTGCTTTTCTTTCCGGCTCACTTCACTCTGTATAATGGGCTCCAGTTTCATCCATCTCAATAGAACCGATTCAAATGTATTTTTTTTAATGGCTGAGTAATATTCCATTGTGTATATGTACCACAGCTTCCTTATCCATTCGTCTGCCGATGGACATCTAGGTTGCTTCCATGTCCTGGCTATTGTAAACAGTGCTGCGATGAACATTGGGGTACACGCGTCTCTTTCAATTCTGGTTTCCTCAGTGTGTATGCCCAGCAGTACACACCTTCTTTCCAAGAGAAAAGACTAGCTTCCTGACAATTTGACCAGAGGTCACAGGCCACACAGCTCACACCCACGGAATACAGCCAGGTATTTTCCAGAAATTCATTTGAGGCAAGTTTCTTTACTTCAAGAAGAACTTCTCCATTTCTCAATCCTCTCAAACACACAGAAGAACAAATGGGAGTTTCTAAAAAGATGATGCCAAAGATTCCCTTCTGGAACATGTAAGTCTGGTGCAATGGGAATCTAGCGACCCGGGCCCTCCTCTCCACACTGCCCTTCACTCCCTGTGGAGCCTGAGAGGATCATCTCTCTCCCTCATATTTATTAGCACGCTCTGGCTTCCCTTATCCTCTTTATCAATCACCATTTGTCAATATCTGTATGCTCAGTTAACCTATAAACAGAATTCCTACTTACGCAACATAGATTCAGGTAGATATTTAAAATTCTTTTTTAAATTCTCTCTCAGGACAAGTTTTCAGGAAGGAGTTGGTTTCCATAGTACTTATTTAGGATTCCATTTAATTTACAAAAATAATCACAAACTATAAGACAGTCTGAGACAGGACTCATGTAACTACACAAAAATCATATATTATCAAAACTTTAAAGGTGTAAAGAAAAGAAAGATCCTTTACCTATCTGGTTTTTTTTTTGTAGCAGACTTGTAGCTTTTATGGCCAGTACATTCTTCTGAATATTTTACCCAATCTTTAATCATTCCATAGAATATTCCCCCTTTAATTTGAGAAAAATCTTTCTGTGATACGGCACTAGTAAAGGCATTTAAGAAGAAAAACCTAACTACAAAAACTACAAATCCATGTTAACATCACACACGCAGAGAAAAGTACCATGGGAGTCTGATTCAAGAAAAACATTCTCTTCAGTTTTTGAAAGCTGAAGCACAGGATTCAACTATTTCATAAACTGGTAATATTATTATTAATAATAATAGCAGCATAAGGAACAGGACAAGAATAATGACTGATGCCCATATTGATCAGATTTGCAGCATCAGCCACAAATGAACACAAATTGAAATCAGAAATAAAAGCAGTAAGACCCGTTATTTAAACAACTCACAATAAGCAGCCGACGTATTTACTTAACTCTCTCTCAAATTCAGAGGCAAATTTCAAGACTCTCAGTTGAAAGGCTGAGAAACCGGTAATGTGGAAAGTAAGAGAAAAGAAAAGAAAAAAAAAAAAAACCCAAAGAGAGACAACACCGTTTATCAGTTCAGTTCAGTTCAGTTGCTCAGTCCGTCCGACTCTCTGTGACCCCATGGACTGCAGCACACCAGGCTTCCCTGTCCATCACCAACTCAGGTGAATTAAAACTCACCAGTGCTAAATGATCTCAAAATCAACTTTGAACCTAACCAACATCTGTACACACAGATGTATAGATGTGTGACAGCATCATAGCACACTACAAAGCCCAGGTCACCTGAGAGGCTGGAACTGGAGGAGAGGACTGGGGTGACAAAGAGAGCATTTGTATCAGGCTTATCTCTTACAACAATCAACTTGGCTTAATCAAAATCATTTGGATCCTTGGCAGGCTACGAGAGTCCTTATAGCAAATCTTTTAATTTAGGCTTAGTCTTTTCTCTGGACATTACAGATTTTAAAAGGTAAAAAGCATCAATAAGTTGCACTGAGAATATTAAACTTCCTCACCTTTTGATGTATGTTTTAGCAGTAGTGTCTACAATTTCAAAAATTCAGTTATCCATGATGATATCCACCAGTGTTCCTGTCATTAAAAGGTACAGGCAAGCTAGGCTTCTCCAGTTCTGAGAGCTAACTTTCTTTGCTCCTCTGTGTTGTCTCCATCGTGACCGAAAAACAAGTATTTTCAAAGGACTGTTGCTACCACCTTACTCCACAATGTTTCTCCAAGAAAATTTTCCTTGATAAGATAGAGTTCCTTCAGCCCCAGCCAAAACAAAACAAACTTGCAAATGTGACTGGTGCATGGTAAGAAAAAGCCTGACTCCAGCTCATATTTTACATTAGCGCCCTTATCCCCCTATTTCTTTCAAGCAGTTTCTTAGAAAGCAATCTACACTTAGCCGCATTCACTTTCTTAACGCCTGTTGACTCGCCCGCCCAGAGCAATTTGTTTCTGCTGCCATTCTTGAATAACTGACTGTTCTCACTATGATTCCAAAGCCCGAGCATCTGAAAACTGCTGACCGCCCCTTACTTATTGGAACTTTCCTCTCCCTTGGTTCCAGGACACTGCTCTCGTCTGACTGTCCTCCTTCCTTCTCTCTTCCTTTCATCCCTTCTCTTCTGCCCAGCTAGTCACTGGTAGTTTCGCTCAGGGTGGCATCCTCAGGTCTCTTCCCTTCTCAAGTCTACTGCTCTCATGTATTCTTATAGCTGCAATTAATATGATGATGATGACATTCAAATCTCTGTCTTTAGTCCAGTGTCTCCCAGACACCAAATCCATAAATTCAAATGCCATCCAGACAGCTTCATTAGGATATCCCACAGGTACTCAATGCTCAACAAAACACAGCTCGATATCTCTTCCCAAAACCTTGTTTGGCTTCCCACTGTTCTTCATCTTGGAAAACCCCACGCACTGGTAGCCTATGCTAGAGACACTCTTCACCACCTGCTAAATGCAACACATGATCAGATCTCTTTCTCTGTTTCTTTTTAGTCTATTTTCTATATTCCCCTTTGAGGTAAAATTTACATATTTAATGAAATGGACAGATCTTAAGTGTGCTATTTGATGAGTCTTAATACATCCATAAAACCCACACTCGTATCATCACACACAGAACACTTCCATCACCCCAGAAAGATCCCTCATGCCCCTTCCTGGTAAATATCTTGCTCCATGTCGCCACACCATCAGAAACTATTATTCTTCTTTCTTACACCATGGATCAGTTTTGCCTATTCTAGAGTTTCATATAAACGGATGCATATAGGATACACTCTTCTGAGTCTGGCTTCTCTCATATAGTATGCTTTTGAGGTTCATCTATCTATCATTATTTCTTATTTGAAGACAGGTTTACTGAGGTATAATTTACACACAATAAAGTTCACCCTTTTGAATTATAGTTTGATGAGTTACTTGCCATCACCAATATGTAGAACAATTCTATCACAAATGTTCCCTTTGTCACTTTTGCAGTCAATCCTCCCTCCCGGTCTACTGGCAATCGTGATCTGATTTCTGCCTTTTCCAAAAGTCAAATAAATGGAATCACAAAGTATGTAGCCTTCTGAGAGTGGCTTCTTTCACTTAGCACCATGCTGTGAGATTTATCTATGTCATCACACATGTCAGTAGTGTAATTCATTCCTTTTACTGCTCAGTAGTATTCCATTTTATAGACCACAATTTGTTTATCTATTCAACGGCTGATAGACATCTGGGCTGCTTCCAATTTTTGGCGATTATAAATAAAACTGCTATGCACATCCATGTAAAGCTATTTGAGTGAACATATGGTTTCATTTTTCTTGGGTAGATACCTAGGAATGGGAGTGCTAGGTCACATGGCTAAGTGTATAGTGTCACTGTGTTCCTCCTACAGCCAAATTATTCCCTAGCACTAGTCTCTCCCTACTGTAGTCCATTCTCCATGTGGCCATCAGAATTATGTTCTGAGACACAAATCTAACAGTCAGATGGAGAGACAGGCAGTGAATCGGCCCAGCGAAAGACTCTAATGTCAGGCTGGTTCCTGGAGGACTTTAGTCACTTCATGGGGCTTTCCAGGCGGCTTAGCAGTAAAGAATCCATCTGCACTGCAGGAGGATCCAGAAGACACCGATTCAATCTGTGCATTGGGAAGATCCCCTGGAGGAGGGCATGGCAACCCACTCAAGTATTCTTGCCTGGAGTATTCCAAGGACAGAGGAGCCTGGCGGGCTACAGTCCACGGGGTCGCAAAGAATCGGACATGACTGAAGCGACTGAACTACAACACAATAATGTTATATAGTATTCCCTCTGTTATAATTCTGTCATACAAAGCTTTGGGTCAAGTCATGATAAAAGTTAAAAGAAAAATAGTAATCCTGTTTTTCCACTGCTCAAAAAACTCCATAGCTGTCTATTGTCTATAGGATGAATTTATACATGCCAGTGCTTAATAAGGAGCAGGAAATGGCAACCCACTCCAGTATTCCTGCCAGAATAATGCCATGGACAGAGAAGCCTGTAGGGCTACAGTCCATGGGGTCGCAAAGAGTTGGACACAACTGAGTGACTGAGCATAGTGCTTCACAAAGGGGCCCTAAACTACTTCTATAGCCTTGTCTCTCACCACCTAATCCAACTCAGGCTACATCTAGTCACACTGAACTTTTCATTTCAAAACATGCCACTTCCTGTCATGACACTGCATTTTGCATGTCATATTCCCTCTGCTAGGAATGGCTTTCTCTGGCTCCCCGAGGCATAGAGCTGGTAACTCCTTGTATATTTCAAGGGCACCTGAGTCATTCTACTACTTGTCCTGAAATGTGTCATTTCATGTCTGCTTCTCTCCACCACTTGAGAGCAGAGGTCATGTCTCATTCACTGCTCTATACCAAACAGCCTGTACTATACAAAGCACACAGAAAGCAATCAAGAAATACTGATTTAAAATAGAAAAAAATTTCAAAAAATGTAAAACACTACAATTTTTGAAAAAGACAAAATAATTTGCAGCTACTCCCTAAAAATAACCCTAACCAGAAGACTTAATACTCATAATGAAGTCACCAGTTACAAAGAAAATAGGAGAAATTCTAATCAAGATTTTTACATATTAAGGAGAAACTTTCCTAAGAGATTCCTAAACATGTCATACCATTAGTTCTGGAAATCAACCTACTAACGTTCCCCAGAAAAAAAGTCCCAGCTGAACCTGTAATCCCTGAAATTGGAAAGTGCTGACATTAGCCAGTGCTCACTGTCAGTCAAATGCTATTGTATAAAGGAAATTCTTTTCACCTTGGCTTTGGACTGGAATTGAAAATCTACGAAGGAAGACTCTATCTGGGGTCCAGAAGGAAAATTTGGGGAAAAAAAAAGATGAAAACCCCACAGAAAAATGAACTAAGTAAAAGAAAAAGCCCAGAGCCAATTTGTTAACTAGTCCAATAAATCAACATGGTGTCTGGCTACCATATGTAAAGGTGAACTTGAAGGGAATATCTAGAAGGTGGCGTAGTGGTAAAGAATCTGCCTGCCAATGTAGGAGGTGCAAGAGATGCAGGTTTGATCCCTAGATTGGGAAGATCCCCTGGAGTAGGAAATGGCAACCCGTTCCAGTATTCTTGCCTGGAAAATTCCATGGACAAAGGAGCCTGGCAGGCATCAGTCCACGGGGTCACAAACAGCTGGACACGACTGAGCACGCACACATGTACACACATACAGTTGATTAGAATAGAAAGAGGCCTTCTTCAGGCCTGATCTGCTAAAAACGATGATATCATTTTTCCTGAGATCTAGTTACAGGAGAGCAGAGGGAGAATCCAGGATATGGGGCATGCCAAAAATGGCTGGACGCACCAGAACTTGTATTTATGTGGGTGGAGAGTGAGCCAGAGAGACCTGGCTTTCAAACTTGGCTTTGCCATTTATTAACAGCATGACCTGGGACAAATTATTTAACCTCTCTGAATCTTTTTTCCTTGTCTATAAAACATGAGTAATAAATACCAACAAAACCATTACGAGGACTAAAGGAAATAGCCAACGAAGTGTGCCTGACAAACAGTAGGTACTTTCTTCTAAGTCCCTTCTACAGTAAACTTCCCTTCCCATTTAAACAGAAGCATTCAATTAGCCAGAAGAGAAAATTATGTCAAAAAGTGAACTGTTTGATGACTTTCATTATTTTTTTTATTGGTCAAGTAGTTTACATTATAAAATGTACGCTGCCCACTTTCAATCCTTCAACAAATATTTATGAACAGCCCTACTTTAAGAATGTCAGTTTAGGGGTTTCCCTGGTGGTCCTGTGGTCAAAAAATCTGCCTTGCAATGCAGGGGACATGGGTTCGATCTCTGCTCCAGGAAGATCCCACATGCCGCAGAGTAACTTAAGTCTGTGAGCCACAACTACTAAGCCCGCCCACCTACAGCCCATGCTCAGCAACAAGAGAAGCCAGCGCAGTAAGAAGCTCATGCACCGCAACTAGAGAGTAGCCCCTACTCTCTGCAATTAGAGAAAGCCCGAGCAGCAATGAAGACCCAGCACGGCCGAAAATAAATAATTTTGGAAAAGAAAAAAAAAAAGAATGTCAGCATAATTACCCTGTGAAATAGTCTTAAACAATATCAATAAAAGGCCAAACCAGCAAACATTCCACAAAATACGGTATATTGAATATGGTGGTGGCGGTTTAGTCGCTAAGTCGTGTCCAGCTCTTGTGGTACCATGGACTGTATCCTGCCAGGTTCCTCTGTCCATGGGATTCTCCAGGTGAGAATACTGGAGTGGGTTGCCATTTCCTTCTCCAGAGGATCTTGCCCACTCAGGAACTGAACTTGGGTCTCCTGCATTGCAGGCAGATTCTTTACCGACTGAGCTACAAGGGAAGAGCTTATATTGAGCACAGTTCATCCTGAACAATGAAATCACCAGTCTCTGACCTAAACGAGACCAGTCTGATCAGTTCTACAAGTGGCAGGACAGCTGGTTCATTCGCTCTCAGGCTAGAGAGGACCGGGGTCATAGCTTGTTACTTCAGCCATCCTCATACACATAGATGAAACCACTGTCAGCAGCAGCATCTTTAAAGGATAGCTAACATCCTGTTGTTTTTGGCTGCTTTTCTCCAACTGCTCAAAAAAAACCTGTTCTCATAGTCAGTTATCTCACATTGCCAATTTCCTAAGCATATTTAAAGGGTTGCTGTTTAAGCATATATTTCACATGGTACTACATTTTCAAAATCTTAAATGCAGTAAATATTAAGACTGTCAAAAGTCTGTTTTATTGGGAGAGGCATCAAAAATCCTATTGACCATGAGTCCTATGACCAAGATGACTTGACTGCCAAAACTCCTCTTCTGACCCCTTTTCTCTTAAGCTGAGTCTCTTTCATATCTCCAATTCACTAACTCTAGGGGGAAGGGTCTTAATTTCTCAGGGTCCCAATTTCTTTATTCAGACTAATTATTCCCTGAGGTCCTTTCCAGATGTACAAATTCATTAAAAAGGCACCAAGTGGCTACGTTTCTGGTAGCTTGTGAAGGTTCCTAGGGCTACATTTAAATGCTATTAACACAATGCAGATATTTGTGTATACTGTCCCATGTAAAATCTGGTTTGTGTATATTGTCCCATGTAAAATTTGGTTTGGTTTACACATTGTCCCATGTAAAATTTGGTTAGGTTTACACACTGTCCCATGTAAAATTTGGTTGTATATATTGTCCCATGTAAAATTTGGTTTGATTAAACCACTACCTTATCATCTACACCTTGAACACAGCAGGAACTGAGAAAAGTTAACTGCATGAGTAAACAAAGGAATGGGAATATTGAAGGTACCTGGAAACATTGCTGGACACTACAGGTGGGAGGGTGGGGGGAAAAATCATAGGCCAGAAACACTTAGATACTAATGGAGTGCTCCTGGCAAGGACTCACACAATGTGGAAGGGCAGAAACAACAACCAAAAGAATATAGTGAACCCCATCACCCGACTATCAGCTTCCTCTAAAACACCAATGCCCTGTTCAAGCCAAATTCTTCTGGGAAGCTCTCAATTCCTGTTTACTCTAAAACAAATGAAAAAGAGAAGAAAAAAAAAAAAAAAAAAACAGATTATTCCTTGTAACTTAAACCCCAAGGGAGGTTGGGAACCAGTGGGAGGCAAAGAGATTCACACAAATACACACACGTATACAAAATCATTTCTGATGGGGGAAGGTTAGTAAGGCACACAAAATCCCAGGGCTGACAGGAAGTGGAATTAGAACCGCAAAAGCCAAGAAGATAGTCAACAGTTTAAAAAACTCCAGATGCACTCAGTTTATTAAAACTGAACACAAGAAGGGAGCCAGGAAGGAGACCCACGGCTGATGAAATAGTCTTATAGGGTATTTCACTGAGTCAGAGAAAGTCACTGCTCATTTCTCATTAGAACTTCTAATGCTACTAAAATCAAGAAATCCTTAAGCTTCCAAAAGGCAGTCAGGTAATGAAATAAAATAGAAAACATTCAGAAGAGCTTTTGATGATTTCTAGAACAAAGATTTTCACACTAAGAGCTACTAGAAACTTACTCTCATAGAAAAGCCACATAGATATGGAAAAGAAATATTTATTTTTTTAATCTAATAAGGTTTTTGCAGTTGGAATTATATTTCCCATGCCCCCTCCTCAAAAAGTCTGCAATAATTCTAAGAGCTCTAAGCCCTGACCACACCAGATCCATTGGGAAGGCTACCGTCAGGCCACCACAAGGCAACTGAACCAAAAACCAATCATTCATTCAACAAACATTTTCCAGACACCCTCCAAAAGCAAAAAACGCGGCTGTGCACAGAAGGAGCAAAAGCAAGGGAGATGTTGCCGTCTTCAGGGAGCTTCCAGTCCAGTGTGGGAGACAGACACGTAAACGGGAACCAGAGGACATGAAGGGGCTGCTGCAGACTGAACGGAGGACTGGGGTCAGGGAGACTAATTGTGGTGGGAGGACTTGGGGAAAACATCACCAAAGAAGTGATACTTGACTTCACCTTGAAAGAAGTCAGTCATCTTTCAGGTAAAGTAACAGGAGAAAGATATTTCAGGCACAGGATAAAAGCAGGTGCAAAGGCAGAGGGTGAGAGGAGCCGCAAAGGCCAGGGAGATGGTTAAAGATTTGGTTCAGCAGAAGCTGAGACAGAGGGAAGGGAGACACGGTGACTACCGAGAAGGTAAGCTCGGCGGCTACTGACGGGAAGGGAACACAGAGGAACATGGACAGAGCAGCATGAGCGGGCAGGCGCAGCAGGGCACTTGGCTGGGCCAGGATTCCTGGCGGGGGCACGTCAAGCCGAGCCTCAAGATACAAACAGGAGCGTTCAGGGCCGACAGCAGGGGCGTCTTCTAGCTGGACAGCGGCACTTACCCCGAGGCCCAAGGGCACAGCATCCTCGGAAGCATCGCTGGCTTCTGAGGTGTAAGCTGGGAAATGATACTCCAGAAAAGTCGGCTGGAGTCAGATCCTTAGAAACATCAAAGCCCTACCAAGTTTCTATTCGTAAGTTAGGTCTAGGGAGCCGCTGAAGGATTTTAGGAGACATGAACATATTTGCATTTTAAAAGAGATACACAGACATCGTAACCTCCTCTTTTCCTATATAATTTTAGGTCCTAGTTTATCTTCTATTCTGAGTCTCAACACTTCCCTTTGTTGAATGCCCCTTCAGTACAGACTGCTATGATAATCCTACATTAAAGAGATCAAGAATTATCACGCCTAATTATAAAAATAACAAAAAAAAAATTTTATGGAGTACAAATTAAGGGCCGACATGTGCCAACAAGTGCTTTGCACACATCAATTCATTTGCTCTCAGGGTACTCTCAGAAGGTAGGCACCCTCATTACTGCCATTCTACAGGCAAGGAAACAGGATTAGAGTAACTTGCTGAAAATCAGAAGAGGTGCAGATGGGTCTCAAACTAAGTCTGCCAGGCTCTGAAACCCACGTTCTTTAGTTCTCTGGTATCCTGTCTCTGGAGCAAGCTGACACGCTCACAGTCTTACTACTGTATTCCTTTAATTATCCATCCCATCAATGATCCTACTGTGTTTTACTAACACAGCCTGCCACCTGCTGAAAGTCTGTGTGACTGCACAGACACTCATACCAGCCTTCACTAAGGAGTCACGGCCGCACAGAGAGCAAATGGGTGCAGGCACCCGTGGTGCCACAGTCACAGCTAGCAGGTCAGTAGGCAACATGCTCCCTGGTCTGGTAGTTGTGAACTGCTTCCTGCTCCTTCTCTGTGCATTCAGGGAATTAAGGGTGGGAGGGGAGGGGTGGAGGAGGAGAAAGGGAAGAAAGAAGGGGTGGGGTGGGGTGGGGGGGAACTCACTAGAAAGAAGACTAAAACAAAGAGGAGGAGTCATTGGAAAATGGGAGAAAGTACATACTGGTACCAGCCAGAGCTTCTTGGAACAGTTCCCAGTCTGGCTGCCAAAGAGCTCTGGAATATATTTGTTAGAGCTGGATTCCTGTACAGTCCGTTGCAGACTTTTTCTGATTGCACTCTGACAAAGAGACCCACACTTTTAGTTCCAATCCCTGCTTCCCACACAGAAAGCCGGTTAGTCCTCAGGGGACCTCCAACTAAACTCACCACTGGTCTCTTCGTATGCTACGTGAGTTTAGAAAGAAAGAAAAGTCCACCGCATACCTTTGACTCCTGTAGAATCACTAAGCCTCTCTACCCCAGGATCCCATCCCAACTTCCCGAGCCCCTTTTCACAAAATATGTTAAGCTTCTTGAGTCTCCTTACCAAAACAACTGCTCCGATGAGGAACAAAGGTTTTACAGGCTGTGGCAATAGCTAGTTCAGCAGAGATTATAGTCTTAATGATCAGGTCCTCTACATGGGCCATCAATGCTACAAAGGGGGAAAAAAAAAATCACCATAATGCATGGATTAGGGCTGGATTCCAGAACATGTAATTATAAAAGCACACGTGCTCATTCAAAGAAGTCTCCATGTGGCATGTGAATGGTGCTCCAGGACAAGGCATGTGTGTGAACAGAGGGACGCAGGCAAGAATGGAGGTCCTGGGGGATGTACTCAAGTGGCCTCCAATGACAAGAGACAGACACAGACTGGAAAAGGAGCCTCCCCTTCTTCTTATTCTCCTTCTCTCACCCTGCCCTTTGTGGACTGAATCAAGCCTGTAGGCACCCTGTTTCTCACTCTGCTCAAGGCTCAGTGATAGTGTCCACTTTGATTCAGAGCCCTTGTGCTCAAACTTGACCCTGTCCATTCTCTAATTCAACAACATGAATGAGAGAGACTGCCTTAGGAAAATTTGAACTCAGGGCCAATACAGAGATAAGACAATTTTTTACATTAATATAAAAAGCTGACAGTAGTTTAGTGAGGGCACTGATATTCAAGAAGGACAAATTCACTAAAGACTAAGGAAAAAGTTGTCTTCCAAACTAGAAACAAGAAAAGGGATTTGGGGAGCCATGATAAGCAAGCCTGTTGTTCTCTGTCTTGTAAAGGGCAGGAAAAATTAGCACCAAGAACAATGGTCCCATTAGACATCTCAGCAACACTTTCAGAAGTAGAGAGAAAGACTCCTGGTAAGAGACAATAGTAAAGTTGCACAAGAAGAGAAGTCAAGAAGGAAAAAGGCCTGGTACTCACCAGTTGTATCTCTGCCCTCTTGTTTCAGATACCGAAGCATAGCACTCATGCTCCATTTGTTCCCATAGTCCTCCACTTCTGGATCATCACAACTAAAACAGATTCATGGATCAAGGTCACATAGGCAACTAGGTCTGCCTCTAGAAATAAGATTTTTCAAATAGCATTCTTTCCTTGTAAGTCTTTAGGAAAATCTTCCCTTTGCTGACTTCCATTCACCCATTTTTTTTTCTTGGTCCTTTTTGTCATATCTGCCTTTGTACCAATTGCTTCCATCAAAATTAAAATGTATATATTAACAGCTCACCTTAATGAAGGATGTAGGGGAAAAGAAGGCAAAATCCTCCTTAACTAAACATGATGCATCATGAATGAGTAGAAGAAATTTGGGAGAGAATGTGAACAAATTTAAGGATGATCACAGTGCATGAATAGACTGAAATGGTTTGGGATACTAACCTGGCCTTTGAGGTAAATGTCACATGTGCCCACAAAACAACCTCTAATGCCATTTTCAGACCAGAACTTAGTCTCCTGGGCTAGTGAGCTAATCTTGCGTAGAATTTTAATGAGCTAACCCTGAACAGAACTGTGTTGGCATCTGAAGCAAGCTCCCTTCTGTCAAGTGGTAGACATGGCTTTTTTTTGGATACTTTTTGAGGCATCACCCAAGGGAGAACTCCCCAGGGCGACACCTGAAGCAGTGAAGTACACCACTGCTACCGCCACAAACGGGGTACATTCCCAGACTGCTGGAAGGGGTTTGCAGTCTGATACCTGTATTTTACAGCTGCCCCTTATTCCTCACCACCAGCCCTCAACCTACCAGTTGCATCTTTGCCCATCTTCCAAAGTCCAGGATACTGTACCTTCCACCAATTCCAAACACTGGTCACAGGACACTCAATGAAATCTATACAGCTCTGGCAACCATGCCATCACTTCCAGATTCCTTTCTTTCTTTCCTTGGACCTTCTAGGGACCTATTTTTAGTCTCAGTAGAAAGTAACTGTTTGGGTTTCTTTTTTATTTTTCCACTTTCTGGCAAAATTATCAGGATGAAAGAAAACAGAGCAGAAAGAGTATTTCCACACAGCCGGGCTGGTGTTCTGTCCCACTGAATCTTCCTCTGAGATGGCCTCGTTTCTTCTCTTATTTAATTTATCCTAACAGTTTTCCCCTGATCATAAAAATGTTTTAGAAAAACTTAGGAAATACAGAAAAGCACAGAGAAGAAGACAGATATCCTCCACCCATAATCCCATCCATTATAGTTAAGGACTATTCACATTTTAAAATCTATCCTAGTTTTCTTCTCTCCCCCACACTCCCTCAAGGGGGAAAAAAAAATCAGCTTTAGTTATCCTATGTATTCAAAAAAGAAGTGAAATTGCAGAACTGGATAGTAACCTGCTTCTTCCCCCTGACAATGTACAGTGAGGAACATTCTCGTCTCTGAACCTGTGTGCACACCCTTTGTTACTTCTTACGGTTAAGTTCCTAGAAATAGAATTGCTGGGTCAAAGGGCACAGTATTTTTGAAGCTTTTGATACATTTCGCCACGTGCTGAAATGACCTAACTTCCTGGCTTCTAAAAACTTACATACGCCTAGAAAATTCCCACCCCTAAGTCAAGTGAGGGAACTTAACAATAAGGAAGACGAAACTTGGGAAGGCAGGCATATTTTGGTGGAGAAAGGGGACACTGTAGCCGGGCAATCAATAGAGAAGCCATAGCAGGTGAGCCTCCAAACTACACGAAATGACTCTGACAGCTCTACTCTAAGTTACATGGATATAAAGGTAGTTTTCCTCCAGTGCATAGGGCGACTTTGCACTTCTCCAGCACCTGCCTCTGAGGCTGACCTCCCTGGCTCCTAGCTCAGGCGCAGTCAGTACCTGACATAGTCTCCACTCTTCTTATTGACACTGTAATTGGTCAGGTGCATGAACTGGTTCCGAATGTTCTTGGCTCCTTGGTCATATCGCACGGTTGCAAACCTGATAAAAGAGACACAGGTTAAATATCAGCAATAGGGCTTCAATAAAACATAGGATCAATGAGATATTAATAAAGAGAGAGTGGCATCTTGCTCAAACACTGGGTGCTTATTAAGTGCCAACTCCCATGCTAAGTGTTTCATGTATAACATCACATTTAATTCAACCATTTAAGTAATTCTTTGAAGTAGGGACTAGTATGTCTAATTTTTTGATATGAACAATTAAAATATGGTTTGGAAGATTAAGTAACTTGCCCCAAATCACAATGACTCCAAAATCTATGTTCTTAACCATGGATGTTTTCTGATATAAAATCTTAGTCTGATAGGAAGGATTAAAATGAAAACAAACTTATTCACAATCAGGGAAACTGTATATAGGATGCTATAGATGAGGGCATATTAGCTGGTCAAGAAACACCTGAGTGTCTACACGACAGTATCTGGTACTAACGCATTCTATGGAAAATATTATGCCAAAAGTAAAGAAGGACAGTATAATAATATATAGACTTAGAACTCAGAGCCACAGGGAAAAAAAAAAACTGATCTATAAAATTAAGAAAATAATGGCAGCATTGATAGCACACAAAGGCTAGGTCTACAGAATGGCATAAATGTAAGCATAGAGTGGACTAATTCCTGAATTTGGAATGAAGGCAAAAAGAGGGATTAAACACGGAGGCCACTGAAAACAAAGCAGCCATTTGATATCCTGGACTGTTGTCAAAAGAAGACCAAAGTATAAAATATATGTGCCTCTGAAGGAAGTAGCCAAGGAGAGAGAAAACTTTTCAGTGATGCTCAACATCAACAAAAGGACACTCGAGCTGAATGGTTACGGTAAACATCATCCCTGTTTACATACCACTCTAACCGTATCACCCCCTTCACTAAAGCGGTTGTCCCAAGAGGCACATCCAAGCGTGTGAAAAAAAATCCTGGAAGGCCACAAGTTTATTTTCATATGATTCGCAAATTATTTACATGTGCTTACTCAGACTATGAAGTCAACATGAATTTTTACCACATTAAAGGACAGCATTTAAAGTTTCTCCTTTCCTCTATTTCTTCTCACTCACCCACTATCTCTGTTCCTTAATTCCTTGTACTAGAAATATCCAAGAGCCAAAAAAGAAGAGTAGAAAAAGGAAAAACCCTCAAAACTAAAATAAACAAACATGAGGCCAGGAAGAAGGATGTGGACAAAGAGAAAATGTTGACCAGGCATGCACAGCTAAGGGACAAGAGTTTGATTGCATGAGAAGGACCTCAGATTTTCCAGAAACTTCCGGTAGTATCACTTAACTTCAGCCATGTCATTCTATGGTGAGTAAATCTTACCTATATATCCCAGCCTTCCTTCTCCAGAGATTCTTCAGTGAAGAGGGAACCAGTCATTCTCTGAATTCTTGTGCAATGTGAGGGGGGCCCATGCAGGCCCCACAGAGGCGGCCTGCCTCAACCAGACATTACCTCACAGGGACATACCTCCTGCCATCTCTCCCCCAAAATAATGATTTAGAAGGAGGAAAAAGGTTCTGCTTCAGAGAAAGAGGTTTTTCACCTCTTCTAAATTCAAGTATCTGATCTAATTTGGTCAACAATGTGAAAAGACTGGCAAAGGCCTGGCAGTTAACCGTAAACTGGAACCCAACACATCTGTCGTCCCTACACTCCTTTTTTCAATAGGACTACATCTCTGAAAAAAAAATAAGTTTTCTTCTTCCTAGCCTTCCTTTTTGATGGGGCGTTTATATTGTAAAACTCACCAAGGACAAGACTGTTTACGTTACAGTTCTACAGAGCATAAGCAGAAGTAAGAACAAGAGAAAACAAAAATGAAAAACCTGAACCCGATGCAAAAGTTACCCAAAAGGGCAAAAGTGCTACTTGCTTTATCTCAGTCAGCTGAACAAGGAACACAGAAGACCATGTAGAGGAAAGGCAGGCGTACATGGTCTCTTTCCTCCTATCCCAGGAAGTTCTTATGGTTCTCACTAATACAGGATGAAAACAGTTATCTCTGACAACTATCTTCCAACATTTTCTTCTTATTTCTAGACCAACGGTCCCATTAGTTTCAGATCTGGTGTAATAACCAAGTTCTGATTAGCCTACAAAGATTGTTTTTTGTTTTAAAACTTGAATAACTTGGCCAACCTTTAAAATTTAGACCTTTCTTCCTCAGGCCCAGTGGCAGCCAGGGCCCACCTGAGGAAGATGGTGGACAGGATGGGAAGGCAGCCCAGAGGCAATACAAGGAGGTTATCTAAGTAGGATGGTGGTCCCACAGGGGTCAAAGTTCACTCAAGGAGGGCATCTGAATGGGGTGGTGACAGGAAGGTTGGAGATTGGCTACATAGGAGGGAACTGAGGAAATAAGTATGTTGAAGATAACAGAAGTCAGATTCCTCAATGTTGGAAAAAAAAGAAACAAAACATACAGAAGGGGGAAAACAAGCACGAATCCGGTAGTTTTGATGTAAAATTGGAGGTATTCACCTGAACTCCTCCTTTTCAATACAGAGATAGAGAAAAAAATAAAGATGCAAATGTCTATGTATGTGTACATGTACGTATATCTATACATGTACTTCCTAGGTCTGTCCATTGCATGAATCTAAGAGTAGACATAGCTCAGAACAATGAGCATATCTAGCACCTGCCTCTGGATTCCCAAATACTATCCTCCATTAAGGGGCTTCTCAGATGGCTCAGTGGTAAACAATCTGCCTGCCAATGCAGGAGTCGCAGTTAGACACGAGTTCGATCCCCAGGTGGGGAAGACCCCATGGAGGAGGAAATGCCAACCCACTCCAATATTCTTGCGAAGATAATCTCATGGACAGAGGAGCCTGGTGGGCTACAGTCCAAGGGGTCTCAAAGAGTCAGACATGACTGAGCATGCATACACCTGATCCTCCATTAAAAGCAACCACTGCTCCTTGGAGAAAATGGTTGATTCAGGGCTGGGGCAAAGAAAGATGAGCCTGAAATATCTTGTGCTTAAAGAATGAGGGAACATGTCAAAAGAATACCAAAGTCAGCTTACAGGAGCTCCCACTGGCCAAATCTGGGGCAATGTGAGCATCAAAATAAATCATGAGAGTAAAGGATTATAACCCATTAAGTAACATAGGAATCCGTAAGTCCACATTGAATAAATGAATGGGATGGAAAGAAAACCCTTCCTGGAACTAAAATGCCACATAATAAAAGTAAAAGTATGATGGGATTAGAAATTCATCACTGGACAACCATCAGAGTAATAATTCATTCAAGCAAGAAACACCAATGAATATTAAAATTTGGTGAAAATGAGATGCTGCTAAGTCGCTTCAGTCGGGATGAGGAATGACATTTTACAAGGTCTCAAAGTATCTCTTCATAAGATATTAATATGTACCAATTACAGGGGGAAAACAAAGTAACTTTACAGTGAAGAAATCTGCCAGATGCTGTCCTAAGTGTCAAACACCACTAAATAATTGTCATATACCATCAGATTTAATGCAGTGAGAACACGGCATCACTTCTGTGACACTTTGGCCAAAAATATATAAGCTGAGTCTAATTATGAAAAAATAACAGACAAACCCAAATTGAAGGGCATTCTACAAAAAGATTGGCCTAAATCTTCAAAAATGCTAGTCATGAAACTCAAGGAAAGGCAGAGTAAACGTTCCAGATCAAAGAAGACTAAAGGGACGCGACAGCTAAACACAATGTGTGATCCTGAATTTAGATCCTTGTATTATAAAGAAAACTATTCGGACAGTTGGCCAAATTTGAATGGGGTTCTCAGACGAAAGGGAAAAGGCAGTTCTTCATACTATTTTTACAGCTTTTCTATAACATCAAAATGGTTTCAAAATTAAATGTCTAAAACCTTTTAATTTTCTCAATAAAAATAAGTCTCTCAATAAAAATCTAGATTTTTTCAGCCTCCCTTAGACAGCGAGAAGACCACCTGTTCTAGCCCATTCAGGCTGCCATAACAAAAGACCATAAACTGCATAAACAGTGAAGCTTATAAACAACAGAAATTTATTTCCATTGGCTGGAAATCCAGGGTCCAGATGCAGGCAGACAGACAGCACCTTCCTGTTGTGTCCTTACAAGGCAGAAGGGAGTCATAGGAGACGCAGGTTTGATCCCTGAGTTCAGAAGATCCCCTAGAGAAGGAAATGGCAACCCACTCTAGTATTCTTGCCTGGGAAATCCCATGGACAGAGGAGCCTGGCAAAGAGTTGGACATGACTTAGCAAATAAACAACAAGTTTACAAATACTTCTCTCCTAACACATACTGAAATTTACATCATGAATTAAGTCTTGAACCTCCCTCTTAATGAAATAAAGATTTAGGAACAGGTCTCAACACAGAACCTGGAGAAGGAAATGGCAACCCCACTCCAATATTCTTGCCTGAAGAATCCCAAGGACAGAGGAGCCTGGCAGGCTACAGTCCATGGGGCCGCAAGAGTCGGATATGACTTAGTGACTAAACCACCACCTCAAGACAGAATTTCATAGCCTTGACTTTTAAACCAAAATAAAGAAAGAGTAGAAAACAAAAAGGGAGGCAGTAGGGTAGGGGGATGTCTGCTTTCTTTGCCAAATCTGAAACCCAAATCTGTAGTATTTTATAACCTACTGACGAATAGAGAACTATATGCCCTTTTCTCTCTCTCCCTTTTTTTTTTGTGACACTAAAACATATAGACTCTTTATTCTGACAATGCATTCTCAGATCAAAAACATTTCCTTTTTGCTTTTCTAATGTTTCTCAGTAAGAATCAAGACAAGGATAATAATTTGTCTCAAACTCCTGAGTGTGTATGTGAAGGAAAGGGTTTCGGCATTAGACGTATAGTAGGTACCCGATGAGCACTAACTAAAACTCCACTTGGAGTTGTTCATTCAGGAACTTGACCAACATGGGACTCAAACGGGAAAAGAAATCACAGAGTTAGTGGG
Source organism: Okapia johnstoni (assembly GCA_024291935.2). Lineage (NCBI taxonomy): Eukaryota > Metazoa > Chordata > Mammalia > Artiodactyla > Giraffidae > Okapia > Okapia johnstoni. Next base: position 14,686,754 of record CM044307.1, read on the forward strand.
GTCTTTTGCAAACTCTCTTCCCTCATTCAAAAACTACTTTGTTCTTCTATGAACATGACACCATAGTCAGAGTCATAGGGAGTCCAGATGGAGGACAGTTAAAACCGCACCTCCGACCCTGCTTTGATAGCTACATATTCTAACAAACATTCACCACCACTGTACAAAGTAAGAGGAGGCCAGCTCTCAGGAGACCCTGGCTGTGGCACACGTGTTATCTTTCAGCAGGTGGAACCCGTTTAGAGCCAGAAAGTCCTGGAGGATGAAGAGACGGCACCTCGGGCAGTCTTGCCAGAAGCCACTGGGTTTCATCCCCGCCTGACCCAGAAAAATCTTATGGAAGAGAACAAGGGGCCCACCAGCTCTCTGATCTGCTGTCAACCAGCTGCAGCCGGGAGACTGCCAAAGTGCTGCAATGGCTAGGCAGCGCCCTGCGGAGCCGTCTGGGAGGGGATTACCAGCCTGATCCCCTGCTCTTCGGAGCCAGAAATGACTCAAACTTCACAAACAGCCAGGGCCTGCCAGGGGGGGTGACAATGAGCGCTGGAGAGGGTTTTCTCCCCCCGGTTGGTGTCTCTTCCCCACTTCTCACTGCGGTGGCAGATTCTGGACAGTGTGCAGCCTGTGAGGTAATCTGAATTCCTTGGCAACCGGCAAGTACCTGAATTCTTTCAAAACCACAGGAATCCAGCAGAGAAAAGGTAAATATCCCTGCGGAGCCAGTGTTAATTAGCAAGAAAGGCTACTGAAGAAGGAACTGGGGGTGGGGGAGGAAGGGAGAGGCATTACAAATGCTTTGGGATCTTTTCTCAATTTCCACCGAATAATACAGCCGAGGCAGAAGAGGGTCGGTCCCCAGCTTGGGCTTTGGCAGGGTCCCCTCCTCCCAGTCCAGAGCGTGGGTGGAACTCTCCTGGTTCCCTGGATGGGCACCTTCATTTCCCCCCAGTGGCCAGCGCTACCTATCTTTGGGTCACCGGATAGCACATTTGGTTTTCAACTCAATTTGGTTTTAGTTTTTTTTTTTCAACTTTTTATTTTTCCTGTTTCAGTAAAAAGTTGGCTATTAGTTTTGTCTCCAAAAGGGCCTCGTCAGATCATTTAGACCACATACTGGATCCACCTAAAACTGTAAAATCCAGGACAAAGTCTTTTTGGATTCCACCTCTGACAGGAAAAAGAACCTACACCATTTTGGTAGAGAACAGCACCCCTCTCTGGAAACTTGAGTGTCCCCTGCTGGTGCAAGACAGCAGCAGCACACACATGAAACTCACAAGTAGCAAGGGGCAAAATGCTAGACTCAAATACCACCAACACAGTATTTTTAAAAACGTCTCAGTAGTCAGCTCACTGTAAGAAAGTGATGCGAGTTCTTCTACTTCCTGTGTAAACAGAGCAAGGACAAATCAAGTGACTCATCTAGAAACAACCTACTTAGGGTCTTTTCCTTTAGCAAATTTAAGAAGGTAAAGAACTTACACAAAATTCTTATTTCACAGAACTGTCTTGTGAAATGAACTTAATCTTTCTGTCACTTAAACATCAATTTTGAGGCCCCAAATGGAAGTGATAAGGGATAAAATCATTCTTTTCTAAAGAAGGAAACCAATTACATTGCCACTGGTTCTGTCTCTTTAGGAAAGATTATGGTTTTTCTTGCTGAGCCTCAAAGTAAAATGGTCTAGTGATCTCATCCCGAACTGATTATCTTCAGTAATGTCTATTTAAAACACACGTGACCCAAGATTACTAGAGGCTGCAGAGCTGGAGATGCTGTAGACTATTGTTGAATGTAATGACACAGTCAAACAGCTTCTGAGGATTAAAAAGCAGCAGATGAATGCCAAGATACACAGTGGTTAAGACACAGGGACTCAGGCACATGGAAGCTATTGTGCAGAGCAATGCACCCTCCCAGAACTAATAGCCTAACATAATGAACCATTGCAAGGATTTTACATTCACCTATACTTTCAGGTAAAATAAGCCAAAGTCTTGAAAATTCCTATTTTTGGGTTCAATTTAATCCAAATTTTTACAAAGTTGTTTTCCAAATTATTCTGAGGAAGAGTATCCATTTTTAAAATATACATATATACACTCAGTTCCAGCTGGAGGCAAGAGACAAGTTACTCAGTTCAGTGGTTTCTGACTTCCAACACACACCCAAGAGCTAAAGCACTTGCATGTCTGTAGTAAACTCTATAATAAATATCAATACTGCTCCCATTTCACATCTGAATGACTGAGGCTTAAAACAACACCAAATTATACCCATAGAGACGGTGTTAATATTTTGGGTGAAATACCTTTGGAATAATATGCAAAACATAGTACAATGAAATCCTGGAAAAACAGTGAGCATAACCTTGAGGTCTTTTCCCCATTCAAGAAGTCCAGTCTAGACTAGATATTCAGTGCTGATCCTTATGTTCTATGTGACTCCTCCCCCAACTACCAAAGAACAAGAATTTCAGAACATGAAGATTGCTTTGTGTGGCTACGGGTGTCTACCCAGGTCATCTTATCCTAATTCTGCAACAAGCACAATAAATGACATTTAATAGAAATATAATTATGATGATGGACATTCACAGCTGGTTTAAAATTTACAAATATAGGCTCTCATGAATGCTCTTAAAAAAAAAAAAGGTCCAGTTTAGTACATTACCATGTATCAAATAGATAGCCAATGGGAATTTGCTGTATGACTCAGAGAACTCAAGCTGGGGCTCTGTAACAACCTACAAGGGTGAGATGGGGAGGGAGGTGGGAGGGAGGCTCCAGAGGGAGGGGACATATGTATACCTGTGGCTGATTCATGCTGATGTTTGGCAGAAACCCACACAAGACTATAAAGCAATTATCCTTCAATTAAAAGTAAATAAATTTTAAAAATAAAAGAAGTCCAGTTTAGAACTTACAGCTGCAGGGAGAAAGAGATATTTAGGGAGTTTTGGATGGACATGTACATGCTACTATATTTAAAATGACTAACCAAAAAGGACCTACTATAGGACATGAAACTGTTCAACATTAGGTGACAGCCTGGATGGGAGGGGAGTTTGGGGGAGAATGAGTTCCTTTGCTGTTCACCTGCAGTTATCACAACGTTGTTATTAAACAGCTATACCCCACTACAAAAGAAAAAGTTAAAAAAAAAAAAGAAGTCCAGTTTATGGCAGGACATAATCAGTTCCTGAGAAGGGTACAGGAGACAAGTTGAATGAGGATGAAGTGGTGACACACACAGGTGAAGAAGCTCATCTCAAAACTCAGCACAAGTGTCTTTTCCAGGAAAATCTGATTAGAGTTAGTAGTTTGTGCCCATATACCTGCTTCAGTCCTTTATCTAAAAACTGAGAAATGTTTTAGTTTTTCTCCCCCTCAATTTTCAAGGAACCAGAGATCAGAATTAGGGTGCTTCGGTGGCCATCAGCGTTCCCAGGATTTCAACTCAAAAATCTTAGTAAAGAATATGACCGGGCTTATAAATGCTGTCAGTGCCACCTAGAGGTAAAGGGAAGACATGGCTCAAGCAGTTAGAATCCAGTTAACTGTTCTCACCCTCTGACTCCAGTCACAGGATGTATCAAAAATGTCTGAGTCTAAAAAATAATTAAAATATGATTCTAAAAGAACAGTTATCAGAATACAATAACATATGTCAAAGCACCAATAATTAAATATATAGCTTTCTTTTATTCACAGTATTTCTCATCTTTGAAGTACATTTTCTAAAACACAGAAACACATCTAGGCCATGCTTGTTTTCAGATGTAAACCACCTCCTAAAGTACTACGGTATATAAGGAACTTCAGATCAAGCTACGTGGAAAAAAATAAATAAATATAAGTTTTGTAGGAGGAAAGAACACAAGCACACCAAAATTATATCCTTATTTTAAACAATTTAAGGGGTCTAAAATAACACTGTCACCTGTAATATTCTGTGGATACAGGAAGTGAAACTTCAAATTAAGTTGAACTTTATTTTGTAAGTCACACTACCTTAAAACCTAGGAAATACCTCAGGAAAAACAGAAATATATGTGTGTGTGTGTGTGTGTGTGTGTGTGTGTGTGTATAAAATCCCTAAAAATATATTAAAGACTTGTAAGTTAAAAAAAAAAGAGGCTAATGCCCCTCTCTTAAATACAAGAGGTCATGAAGCTCTGGAGTCAGATCCAAGGCTTTAAATTCTCTCTCCGCTATCAACCAGCTGGAGACGTCAGGGAAGTGACTTCAAGTTTCCTTAACTCTCTAAGCCTCAGTTCCTTCAACTGCAAAATTACTTCGACTTTAAGGTTGTTGTGAGCATTACAATAAATGTCTGGTATATAACAGCTATATACATGTGGGATATTTTTTTTTCCTTTCTTGACCATTCGTGAAGCACAGTGGCCTGAGAATCTTCCTACCTTATTACCACTGCATGAAAGCACAATGTGATCCTGGATCCCAGCTGGGAAAGGTAAGTATGTACATACACAGGCTTATTCATGTGCGTGGATATGCAGGTGAGACTGTGAATGCAAGTAAGACCGATTTCTGTAATCTGAAGCTCATCTGGGGACACTCCTATTTCCCTGAGTTGACTACAACAGGAACGATGACCTGACCTAAATACACTCTTCAATGGGTCAACTCACATTAACAACACCCTACACCCAAGGGTCTCTTACCTAGCTAGTCCTTCTTCATAGAGATAGATGACAAGAGGGTCATAGGAAGTCACTAGCACATAAAGGCGCACATCAAATTTGAAATCTAGAAAAAAAAAATCAGGGTGCACAGGGAAAAACGAAGCTGGTTGGTTTTCTGTTACAGGAGGAACAGGACAACTGTAACAAAGAAACATGAAGGAGAGAACAGTCCTCCCCCCGTGAAACATACACTGCCCACACACCTCACCTTTGAGGATAAATAATAATTATACCACATAAACATATATATAGTTTTCATACATATTTGTTACTCTTATAACAACAGAAAACACTATTTTTTATTATTTCAAAATAATCCCACAAGGTAGGTAAGAAACCAGCTTCATCTCTGGAGCCACAGTTGCCAAGCATTTCACACTAGCTTAGTAAACACTTACTACAGAAACTATAAAAATGTTTAAAAAAAAAAAATTAGTGCGATCTAACCCAATCCAGTCAAAGGTCTAATCACGACTCACCATCTATGAGCAGCGGGTTGTTAATGTAACGGGAGACCAGGATGTTCTCTTCCAGGGAAATCTGGTTTGGCTGTTGAGCAAAGAGAAAAATGAAAGGTAGAAATGCAAAGGAAACCTAACTTACAGTAAAGAAGCAAAGTCCTTAACCTTTGAGAAATGATAATGTAGAAAACTAAAACGCTAAGAAACCTTGTCCTATAAGCTATCCATATATTAATTGGCCATATAATCTACCACTTCCATAAACACTGTGAGAATCCAGTTATTGGGGGGGGAAGCAGGATTTACACAGCACCTCTCACATAATAAACAGAACCTAAACAGCTTTAAAGATTTTTATACATGATATTAAATATTTACATACCAAGAAAATAAAAGTTACTTAAACAAATAAATAAAAATTTGCTTTCGCCCAGATGTAAATAAAGCACGTTGGCTATTTTAAAATACCACCATTATTCTTACAGGAAGGCTTTCATCAAGTTGCTCAGAGAAATTACAGATCTTTCTACAAAGGATTCTGACATTTTCCCCATGAAATGGGATGGATGTTTCACTGATTCACTTAATAGTGCTTGCTGTGCCACTGTAGGTAAAGAATGAACTAGATCTCTTCAAGACTTTTTTCAATGAAAAAAACTGTCTATACAATAAATGATAATGAGTATTGATGGGTTCTGTATAAGGCACTGGGGATACAGTGATGAAGAAAACAGATGCGATCCCTGCCCTCACAGAGCCCAAGCCCTACTCCCAAAGAGTCTGATGTTTGGGGAGAGAGACAGCAAAATACAGAATTTAAAAGAACACAAAGCAGCACGTCTACAGGTGTGAGACGTGAGGTTGCCCAGTGGAAATGCAGCCCTGCTAGGAGGACCAGTCAGGGAAGGCTGGTTCAGGATGACTAGGTTCAGAAGGGAGTGTTGAAAGCTAGCAAGCACACGGTGAAAAGGGAAGGAGGCTGGTGTGGAAAGACAAAGCCCAGGTAGAAAGGAGAGTGGGCAGATTCAGTGACCTGCGGCTAAAAGATTCAATTGGGAAATAATGAAAAATATGGTTAGATAATTAGAAAGGAAGACCCCACTGGCAAAAGGATTTAAACCCCTGGTAAGAGGAATTTAGATCGAATATAGTGGGAAACAGGAAATTACTGTAGATTCTTGATTAAAGATCTGGAACAGAACGACTCCAAGTGAGATGAAGACACAAAAATCAGCTGTCAGTCACCACAATCCATACAGGACAAAAGGACTCCAAAAGGAAAGTGTCTGTAATGATAATTGTGAAGATAACAGCTATAGTAGCAGCAACAGACACACTATTAACATTATCAGAAAAAAAAAATTAATAAATGTACTGAACATCTGCTATGTGCCAACATTGTTCTTATCCTTCACAAGTATTTCATTTAATCATCATCCAACACCCACATGGTAGGCATAACACCATCCAAATATTACAGATGAGGGGCGAGTCAGAGAGGGTTAGGAAACTGCTCAAAGTCACACAGCTAAGAAGTGATAGAGCACCATTTGAACCCAGACAGTCTGCCTCAGAAACTTAGTTCTTAAGCACTATTTTCACCTTTTCTCCCAAGTTCTGACCTAAAATAACTGTCCCCCCAATTCAAAACTTTGTCTTTATAAAAATGTATTTGTTATCCTCAGTACTACAGGGGGGTTTTTTTTGTTTGTTTGTTTTTAAAAGGATAATTTTGTGACCCCGGGGTGAAGATGATAAGATGTCCCTCTCATTTCCCACTGCTGCCATCTCACTTAGAACACAACTTCACAAGCCACTTCTATGCGTCATACAGACACTACAGCATCACTACTGATTCATACTTTGGCTCTGGTCACCCACACCATTTCCTGATCAGTTTCTCACACAGACTATCTCTATTTTGAGTCAGCTTAGTGTGTAAGAACTGATGCAATCACAGTACAAAGCAGCAAGCTACAGGCTGTGTTCCAAACCTAAAAGTAAACAATTGCAGCTCTTTTTCTATTAAGTAACACCTACGGGCTACAATAGATACATGACCACCCAACCTGACCACCCAGCTTTCCTCAGCACCAGAGCCGACAGTGGTAATGGTCTTCACTCTATAACACTCTATCTAATGTCCATGCTCATTTCCTCTCTTTCCTTCCTCATCATATACATTTGTCCTTTGAGTTATGCAGAACATAATCTCTTACACTGTACAGATAACTTGTTCAACGGTCAATACCTCTCATTTCTATCTGCATCAGGAATTAAACTGTAAGTTCACAGAAGTGCCAGAGACCTGCTCCAGCTGGTCGGGGTACCCTCAGGATGGACGGCGTCGGCGATACGAATGAATAAGCACAGTGAGTCTTCGCGTTTTCCAAGTGTCTTCTACTTTATTGTTTTCCCCAGCAGCTTTTATATTTTTAGTGGTATATAGAAACAAATGTGAAGCATAGAATCATACCAATTCAGCTTAAGGGACATACCAACTTAGCTTAAGGCACATACCAACTAAGCTTAGTGGGTACATCTTAATGGCCTATCAAGTTAGCTCAATGGGCTAGCAGCTTCGACCCTCATCGAAGCCGTTTGCATGTCTTTAGTTACAAAAAGCCTCGTTTTGATTACATCATCTTCTGGCCTGGCGGCCTGCTAACTCCTTGTGACTTTCCATTGATAAAGGTTGATCAATTAGAACACTTTTGTATCGAGCACATCAGGGAAGAATTCCTCAACAGGAAGTTTTAAGGTAAAACCTGTTCTTGGTAATCTACTCTATGCCTTGAGCTTAACAGAAAAGAATGTAGTTCCACAAAGTCAAAGAACAGCAAGCTGAAATTCAGCTCTAAGTAAGAATCATCAGTTAAATCAACAATTGTCTTATTATTTGTATTAAAACTAACCTTCTATTTATATAAATCCCTAACTATTATGCTTTCATTATATAGGCTAAATACGTTAAGAGTAAAAGCATAGTGAGTAAATATAGATTAAGTAACAGTTTCACAAAGCAATATTTTTTGTATTTCCTAACAAGCCTTTTTTCCTGTGAAGGGTTTTGTGCCCATAGGGGCTTTCTGTGCGGAGGCTTTCAATGTTCTTTTATTACTAGGGAGAAGTTATGCACATTAGCTCCAAAGGCACAGGTACATTTATTAAACAAACCAATATGTTAGCAAAAGGAATTTAGATCAGCATACTTTATATCCCAGATAATTTTATTAAGGGTGTTACCGTTCAGGGGCCTTGTTGATTTGAGGTTTCAGAATGATCTATTTTAGAAGGGAATCAGGAAAGGCCTTTTGTCTAAGTCATAGAAAATAAGAAGAGGTTTATTATAGTAAACATCAGAGAGACAGACATCATCCTTAAGGTGAGCGCTGAGGCAGCCTTCTGAGATTCCCTGAGGCCTGAGAAGCCTTGCTCGAATCAGTCCTTTTTCTCATGACCCTGTCATGAGTGGGGATCTCGTGAGCTGGCTCCCGGCACAGAAGAAAAGAATGGTTTTGAATACAGTTGTGGTGTTTTTTTTTTTGTATACTATAATATACAGATAAGCAACTACTGAAATCTCCTTGATATCTTCAAGCCTTTTTGATATTTTCATACAAATATCTTCTTGATATTTTCATCCATCCCCAATTAACTCATTTTAAATGATGTAAACTCTAAGCTCAAATTGCCCTCCTGAGTACGCTAACGCAAGAATCGGAATTGTTGGGAAAGTTGGAAACATATTCATTTTTCTAATTCAACTTTAAAGCTCATGGTATCTGTTAAGTTATTGTAAGACAGAACAGTACAGAGGTCAAGAGGGGAAGCTCTGGAATCAGCCAGGCCTGAGTTAAAATCTTCACTTACTAAAGAAGGAACAGTAACGACCTCTTAGGATTCTCATAAAAAAAGACTAAGTGAGATTGTATTTGGGAGGTACAGTGGTAGGCACATAGTAAATGCTCAAGAAACATCAGTGATTATTATTACTGCAAACTCAGTAGTATCTGTGTAGTTCCATTTACTGAGTGCCACAACTCAATAGCATTCCTCATAGCATGCCATATACCACTCATATCATTCAGTGCACTCAATTACAATAAAGAGACATAAGAATTAGGAGATGATCCCTACTCCTCAGGCAGGCTGGCACCTGGCACACAGCAGGGACGTCCTAAATATCTGTTCAACAGCAAGACGTATGAGCGTATGGAGAGCGTATGGAGAGCGTATGAGTAGACAGAAACAAGAGAGCTGTGGAGAATCAATTCATAAAAAGAGTGGTGAACAGTGACCTAAATACTCTCCTAACCCTAACTCTCCTGATACTTCAAAATTTCAGAGAAGATACGCGTATCTTATTTACCATGGGTAATGTGTGAGACAAGGATGACTAAACTTGACTTCCATAATCAAATTCATACCTTAATCAGAAAACACCAGATCTTTTCCCTCCTTGATTTGAATATACTAAATTGGGAAAATATGGCATTTAGTCACGGTTACTGAAGGAGCTGGAGCAAACACGACTCTGTTCCTTTATGCTGTGTTTCCAGAGTTAAAGAGCCCAGCACTGCGATCAGCCAAGACGCTCCCACCTGCGGGAGCTCACACTTCTCTCTCTTCAGTATACCATGAGAGGAATGCTTTTTCTATCCCTTATCCTATTCTCGTAATGGCAAAAGTTGCTATTTGCAGATATTTTCCAAAAGTTATGACTATTATGGGGAATTTTTAATGAGAGGCCCTTCTCGCTCCAGCGGGAAGACAGGGGAAGGTGTTTTTACTTGGCCCTCACACCTACCTCTGCCCAACCCCGCCACGCCTCACCCACTCACACTAGTGGGGCTCGCAGACCCTCCAGCAGAGCCCTCCTTCTCCATCCCCCTCGAGTCTAAAAGGAAAGCAGGCAGCAGCCTTGGAAAGAGTTACTTCATCCAGTTGGCTAATGGGTCACATATTCCATGGGAAAGGATCCAGGTATGGAACAGAGGAGATGGTGAGGCGCTGTGTGTGTGTGTGTGTGTGTGAGAGAGAGCAAGGAGAGAGAGGGGTGTATTAACTGTATGGTCTGGGTAAGATGTGATAAAATTCCAGATCTGGAGAAAAATTGGGAATATTTTCCCATTACATCCACATGCTGCCAGCTCCCCTGGTGCTTGCTGGCATCTCCCCAGGCTTCTGTCTGGCACCTCCACCAAAGACCTCAAAGAATCAGACTCATTCCAAAGCTTCACTGAGGAGGAGGGGGCAGGCAAAGGGTCCCGCCAAGTACTTTGATCTCTGCAGGGGGTCTCCAGGGAGTCAGCCCAGGGAGAGGTGGGAGGCAGGAGGACAGTCTGCCAAACACATTCTCTAAAGACTTGTCACCCCCTTTATGAGACAGGGAAGAGTCAGGGCACGGGGTTCTCAGCCCCACCAAGGAAAGTTTAACTCTTCTATTCTTTATGATGTTGATTTTAAAACAACAAATCACCAAGGCAAAAGAGCATTCCAAGAGAAAAAAGTCCCAGATGAGCTGGGAATAGATCCTATTCTTTTTGACTCATGTCTAAGAAAATAAAAAGCAAACTTGTACCACAGTTGACTTTCAATAGCAATTCCATTTGGCAGCTCAAACCCAAACCCAAACGAGGGCCGTCTATGAGATTCAAACAACACTGGAGCTCCTGGCGCGGAGCTGAAGGAAAAGCTGTTGGACAAGAGCCTTCACACCAAGGTCAGAACAGAAACAAGAAAAGAGAGCTCTGCAGCATACGACCAGGGTCTTCTGTCCACAAGAGATCCTGGGCAGAAGGCCTCCGGAGTGACCCAGGGGCAGGGAGCAGGCCTTGCAGCCTGGGCCTGGGGCTGCACAATTACTGCATCAGAACCACATCCTGTATTTCTCCAGCATAAAAGGTCTGGCTATCAGTGTTTACTGTACAGTTTTCAGTCCAGACTGAATTTGAGGATTTTCCCATGTGAAAGACCCCTCAGAAAATCAGTTTCTGCATATACAGAAAATAGCTCAAATCATGTGCAGAGAAAGAGAATTGGGAAATTTGAGACGGTGTACCAACTGCACACACAACATCCATCTCCTGCTCTCCTCCCTTCCAGGGTCCCCCTTCCCTTCCAGGGAAGGACAGGGAAGATATTTTTAAAAGAATGAAATGATAAATAACAAGGCTAGAAAACAGTTAAAGGAACCAACAAAAGACCAAAGGTTTAAGGAAATCCTGAAGGACAGAAAGCAGATGGGAAAACAGCAGGTTGAGCAGGTTGAACAACAGAAAAAACCAGGTTGAGAAAAGAGAGCAGAGGAAGACCCAGCCCCACATATCACAGAGGAGAGAGTGATCGTCCCAAGAAGGCATCTGAGAAGTTCCAAGCTGGCAGTGAGCACGCATATGGAGAGCAGGAGGGAGCCAAGGGACAAGAATTGGATAATTAATTAACAAACAGTGTTTAAAGCACGGCGGCCAACAGGCCTTCAGCAACCACAGCTCAGCCCTCTGAATGAAACCTAACAGGAGGGCGTCTGTGTGGTGGGCGCAGGGGTCTGACAGAGGAGGGGGACTCTGCCGCCCCACGGTAGACACAGAAAGGGAAAACGGGGAGGGCAGCACCGCCCCAGAAGGAAATCGCCAAACTCTTCTGTTGCAGCCACGTGTCCTGGGAAACAAACTCACTCAGAAGGACAATGCAGACAGTGGAGGGCAGTTTATCACACCAGCGGGCCCAAGGCAGAGTCTCCTCTTAGCCAAGGACCCCGACCAATTTTTGTGAAAACCTTATAAACCCTAAGTGTACGTGCCCAAACCCACCTCCCCAAATTCTTGGAAACTAGTCTGAACAAAGGAAAAGAAAGATACCATCAAAGTCAACGCGCGATTCGTATGCCTTAAGCCTAGGCAGTTAGCAGTGGACAATTATCAATAGGCCGATCGGTCCTGGGTGTTCATTGGAAGGACGGATGTTGAAGCTGAAACTCCAATACTTTGGCCACCTCATGCGAAGAGTTGACTCACTGGAAAAGACCCTGATGCTGGGAAGGATTGGGGGCAGGAGGAGAAGGGGACGACAGAGGATGAGATGGCTGGATGGCATCACCGACTCGATGGACATGGGTTTGGGTAAACTCTGGGAGTTGCTGATGGACAGGGAGGCCTGGCGTGCCGTGATTAATGGGGTCGCAAAGAGTCGGACACGACTGAGCGACTGAACTGAACTGAACTGTGGTCATCCCCCAATAAGCATAATAGAATTTATGATTCTATTTGGTTACACAGATAATTAGGGTATTCTTTTAGGCGATGGAGAGTCTAGGTATGAGCCCTGGGGCTCTTCCATCCAGGGGGTCTGGTTTTCCAGTTGGTGTGTTATTTCCATAGATACTGGGCATAGAGCTCAAAGACCACAGTCCGGCCCAAGATGGAGTCCTGCTTTCAAGATGCAGCCTGTTCTGTCTGTTTCCTCCTTCACGTCCTTTACATCCACAGTCAGGCCAGTCCTGTTTTGGCAAGGGAGAAGGAAGAGGCAACGATCCTCACCCACATCAACCTAAGGTGCAGACTGACAGTCAACACGCCTTGCCCTTGGCACAATGCTCAGTCCACCCTCCTGTCCAGGCAATCAGTCCTACACAACAGCAGGAGAAACCCAGCCAGGCTGTCAATTTCAATCAGTCTAGTCTTCTGTTCATTAGTATGACTCAACACTGAAGGTCACTAAAATTGAGAAAACCCAATAGCAAGAAAAAAAAAAGCCCAAGAAAAGTCATGGAACAAAAGAGAACTTTAAAAGGCTTTCAATTCGTATAGTCAGAAAGACCAGCTGGCAAATTGCATCTATTAAGCAACAACAAGATGTTATCCAGAAAAAAAAAAAAAAAATGGCAAATTGGAAAATAAGAGTTTTTGTACATTATGAGAGCCAATATAGAAATACAGTAGATGGAATGAATGATAAAATGGATAGCACTCAAACTGGTGATCCAGAAGATAAAGATGGGAAAAGACAGAATTTAAAATGGGAAAAAAGTTGACATGAAGACCCAGAATGCTTCAAAAAGGAGTTTCAGAAGCAGAAACAAGACAAAAACTGAATGATTTTCCCTGAACTAAAGAAAAACACTAGTTTCTAAACTGAAAGGGCTGACCAAATGTCCAGGAGGAAGTATGAACAAAGACCCAGACTGAAATACTGATTAAATTTCAGAATTCCCATCTGTAAAATGTCTATAAGTTTAAATTTTTTACTCAACTTATAAAGCAGAGAAACTAAATCACAGTTATTGAAGAGAATGTAAACATGCTGCTGCTGCTAAGTCGCTTCAGTCGTGTCCGACTCTGTGCGACCCCATAGACGGCAGCCCACCAGGCTCCGCCGTCCCTGGGATTCTCCAGGCAAGAACACTGGAGTGGGGTGCCATTGCCTTCTCCGATGTAAACATGATAAACCTTTAAAATATAAAAACAATAAAAAAGTAACTGAACTTAGAGATGGAATGTGGAAGGGAGGCTAGGAGGTGATATGAGTACAGCAAAGTGAGAATTAAGAAACAAAATGTAAAGTAGAGAAAAGATAAAACACAAATCAACTGTATTAAGTTACTAACTACTGTTAAAAGTCTAAAGAGTGAGACTGGGGGTAAGACTTTATTTTATTTACTCTGTATATCTACCCAACTGGAAAACAACTTTTAATGAGGATCTGGCAAAGAATCAAGATACTGATGACTTCTGAAATAAGAAGCAGATGAGGAGGAAGAAGGGGGGCTGGGAGGAGCAGCAAGGATGCCATGCGGAATTAAATTACGGTTAATCTGCTTGATGATCTTGAGGGCAGGAACCCACAGTTCTCCTCACAATAGGAACTAAATGTATGTGCTACCAGCTAATGCTTAGTGTGGAGGAATCTGCAAGACAGAATGCTGAAAGCAGAAAAAGTACTTCTTTTCTGTTGACACCAAAGGCTGCCCTCCCTCCAAATTCAATCAAGTGACATTAGCCATAGAGTAACTGCTGGCGTGGGAGGAGGTTACTGCCAGTAAGGCAAATAGTAGACTCATGCCCTCCCTCCAAGGACACTTCTGAATGCACACTCAGCTAACACAATGGGAAGAGCAAGCATAGAGTCAAGTGTGCCGCCCATTACACACTTACATTGTTGATCAGGTAGACGCCCCGCCCCCTGGAAGAGGCCACTGGTTTTACGATCCAAGGTCCCCGGTCCTTTGAATATGAATCTGCTCAAAATATTGGAAGACAAAAAAAAAGGGGGAGAAAGAAAGGACATGAGTTTATTATCTCAAACTCCAACATGGTTATCTACTCAGGTACCCAAAGAATTTTCCAAATTTCTAAGTGAGGGACAGCAGCTAAAATAACCTGTGTTTTTGGACGAGCCTTAAAAATGAGAAGAGGGAGAGAGAGAAGGGAAAGAGATACGGAGAAGAGAGGAGACAGCAAAATTACATAACATATTTCTTCCATCATTTCCCCTCTTGAACGAGAGGATGAAGATAAAAGAAGGCACATATTCAGATGTTAGTCTACTACCGTCACAAACCACCTTCAAGAATCTTGCAGGCCATGCAATCTCTCTTGCAACTACTCAACTCTGTCACTGTAGCTGAAAAGCCACCAGAAAGAATATGTAAACAAAGGGGCATGGCTGGGTCCCCCAAAACTTTATGATGGACACCAAATTTCCTATGATTTCCACATGCCACAAAATTTTATTCGTCTTTGATTTTTTTCTCAACCATTTAAAAATGTAAAAACCATTTTTAGTTCATGGGACCAGATTTGACACAAAAGCTGTAGTTTGCAGACACCTGTTCTACATAATGAAATACTAAGCAGACACACAAAATGAGAATGTTATTAATCGGAGGGAATGAGCTCAAAGACAGGCTGTTGAGTGAAAAGAAGTAAAGTGCAGGGCACTGGGTATCATACACTCCCATCTGTTCCCGAACACACTCAAGCCATGTGCTAGTAAGTGCTCAGAATATCTTTAGGATATATATAAATAGTATACTGATTAATTCTGGGGAGAACTAGATGACTGAGAAAGAGGGGAGAAAAAAGGCTTTTCACTGATTCTCGTTTTGTACTTCTTTCAAAAAATATAAAATTTATGTAATTTTAGAGTCCTGTGATGGATGGCATATTTACAGTTATAAGACAAATTAACCTCTATTAATCTCTATAAAGTGAAGCCACTGAATACATATATATGTATACACTTTATTTTCTCCATTTTGCCATTTTCCCCAAATTCTGAGATTACAATAGATTGAAAACAAAAGGAACTATTAAAAGAAAACAAAAAGATTTTTTTAAACTTCATTCATTCCGTACTTCTAAGCACCCAACACATGTCAAGCAGTTCTCGAGTGTGTGGAATGCAGATAGTCTTCACCTTCAGAGAGATTAGCCCAGCAGAAAGGCAGACACTAAGCAAGAAATCAGACATTCACAAAGAGGAAGGGAGGGAGCCACAGGAATGCCACAGAAAATGACCAGACCTCGCGGGAGACAGAACCCTCTGGGAACAAATGAATGAAGAAAATGCTCATTTTCAGAACAGGGAAAATCTAGCTAAATGCAACTTCTGCCATCTAACACTTTTAACAAACCTTGCTTTGTGGACTGGCCTTATCAGAAGTTGCTGCTTCGCTTTTATCATATTCTTGAAATCTTAAATACCAACAATTTGTCCTTTACGCTAGGCGTTTCTCCTTGATTTGTTGTATTTCAGAACAAGGACTGATTTCTTTCACAGGCCCCAAAAACGTGCATCAGAAGCAGAGGCAGGGCAAAGAGCTAGGCAGTCTGTCAGGATGAAATATACCAGATGAGGGGCTTGCAATTCTTTCCAACGCCTTCTAGCTCCTAGGGTGGCAGCATGCTCGGTCTAACAGAAAAAGCACTGAACCAAGAGTAGGAAGATCTGAGTTCTAATTATGCAGTCTCATCTTTAAAATGAGGGGTTTAAGTCTAATTCAAATTATGAGATCTCTCATAATCCTACTACTAGGATTCTGTAAGTTTACTGATTCCTATGAAATCCAGTCATCTGCAGGTAACTGGCTGACATCAAAGTTTTGCTCATTCCTTTGAATTATTTCTGTCTCTCTTACATCTAAAGATAGCCAGAGGACACAATTCTGGCCTGTGAGAAGTAACCAGGAATCTGCTGGGGTGTGGGGTAAGGTTTCTGTCTTTCTGGTCCTGGCGCCACCCGGTCTTCCTTGCTGTTTCATTCTTCCTGTTTAGAAAGTTATCCACTGGGGGGATGTGGCTGCAGTTGGCAAGATTTTTGGTTAGGATCTTTGGGGTCACAGACCTCCAACTGTACCACACACCATTACACTAGCAGCAGCAGCACCGGGAATCTAGCAAGATCTGGTCCGTATATTTCAAGCCTCACATTCTAATTACTGGGATCAGTTTGGCAATATCCAGGCTTTCACATCTCCTGAGGCAGTGTTTGGTCTGTGGGCTTGATCTCTGCAAAGATGCATTTCCAGTTTTCCCTTGTAAGAATAGAAAGCTACAAATTCATGAGATCCACCCTGACTGGTATCTCTAGCATCTTCAGGCAGCCCTCATGTTCCTTACCAGTTCTCTTCCAAAGGCCCTTTGCAGGCTATTCACATGCCTTTCTGCCCCTCAAACACCCAAATCCATCCCTAGGCCCCTCATTCCCGGTATGTATCCTCATTGCCCTCCTCACCAAGAAGGCTGGTAATTTGTAACATAAACCCACTCACCTGTTTTCTTCCCATCGAAAAGTGCTATCTGGGTGACCACTTAGCTTCCTTCCTTCCACCTTTCAGGGGAGAGACTTACCCTTCTACTTGCACTCTTGATCAAACTCTCTCCTGCCTCGTCTGGGACCTCATTCCTTTGCTCGTATCTTCAACCTCTTTCTCCCCTCTGATTTCTCTGTGGTTCTTCCTCTCTCTCTTTTTCTTGTCCATGGTAATCATATCCACCTCCACATCTACAACTTCAAGAATCTATATCCCTGGCCAAAATTCAAAACTGCCTTTACAACTGCCGGCAAAACATCACCACATGGAAGCCAGTAGGCACCTCAAATCCACACCAGGTCCAAAATGTGACACTCCTCTTGCCCTTCCAGACTGTAGAGCCCATAAGAATTTGAAGAATATGCTGCAGTAGCAATTCTACTGAAAAACAGGTCAGGCTTGATCAGATGGGGGCACTCTAACTCTATCCAACCTTCTGAATGACCATCCAGCCCTCAAACCAGCCTCCAAAGGGTAGGGAAGAGCCACAGAATAGGAGCTAGCGGAGAGGAAAAAGGGAATTTTCAACTTAATATCCCTTTAGTGTTCAATACAGAATTATCCTAGACTTTGATTTCTCATCAGGGATTCAACAGCAGGAGGTGTGCATTATCAGGAACCCTTTTACACTGCTGACATGGTAGCTGAGGCATTTTTATGCTATCATGTTGGCTTACTACATAATTTTTTTTACTTTTTTTATGTAACGATGCATCTCAACATAACTTGAAATAGGAAATAGTATGGAACATGTGTTACGTACCTATCAGGCCCCATTGCAAGTGCTTTCCATGTATTAAGCTACTTAAACATCCCAGCACTATGATATTCATACAGGTAACAGTCCCACTGAACAGAGGAGAAAGGTAAGACACAGGAGGTTCTGGTATCATGGCTAAAACACCCTAACAAAAACTCCTAACTACAGATGTTCAGCTCTGAGTACACTGTTGCTCTGAAGTACTTAATTCATCTACTGAATTCTCTATTCTGACCCATTCCAGAGCCTGCTGTGGCCCAACACTGAACCACTGGTCGCAGCGCGGGCAACAAGTGCTCTCAGAGGAACGGCCTCTCCCAGGTGCAGTAGGAGACCTGTGCCCATCCCTGACGCGAGTCCCAGAGGATGAACACCCCACTGCGTGACCAGACCAGACTGCAAAGTCCAACAGGTTAACAGAATCAAAGCCAGGAAGTCTAGAGCAAACTTCCTCTTCCTCTTTCTGTGCTTCCTCATAATAGAAGAATAGTCTCTCTTGGACTTACTGAGAAGAAAACTATCTGTCTATCCTCTCTGTGTCGAATCTGATCTCCCTCACAGAAGTGGCTTCTCTCGAGGGAGGTGTTGAGAGATGGTCATTGCGTGCACACGCCCAGTGTCTTTAGCCACAAGGCACAGCAGTGAGGAGCTTGGCTTCTGAAACCAAACAGCTGTATAACTTACAGAAAGTTACTTAACCTCTCTGTACTTTAGTCTTCTCACCTATAAAGCTGGGAATGGTAACAGTTCCTACCTCAGAGTAAGGCACCACTTAGAAGAGGCTTAACAGAAAGAAAATGGTCATTAGCTATTATTAGCTTCTATTTCAGTTCAGTTCAGTCACTTAGTCGTGTCAAACTCTTTGCGACCCCATAGACTGCAGCACTCCAGGCCTCCTTGTCCATCACCAACTCCCAGAGTTTACTCAAACTCATGTCCATTGAGTCAGTGATGCCATCCAACCTTCTCATCCTCTGTCATCCACTTCTCCTCCTGCCTTCAATCTTTCCCAGCCACAGGGTCTTTTCAAATGAGTCAGTTCTTCGCTTCTATTTTGACTCTCCCAAAAGACCTGCCTCACTCCTTCTCTGTACTTCTGCCTCTTCTGTGCACTAAGTCTACTAAGACAGGCACTGCCCACCAAGGAGCAAAACCTGAAATAGCCTGTCTCCTCTGTCTGGACATAAGGAGGTCTAAGTTCACTTTAAGGCAAAAGAAACAATGACACCTGGATGCAGGCCACACATTCCTAGCTAGCTTAACCAACAACACAGCGGACATCCACATTGCTATTTCACTCCCATGAATATATTTCAATTAGTCTAAACTCCAAGGAAACAGGGTGACTAACTGGTACCTCTAAACCCTAACACTAAAAGATGCATGATACTTGTACCCCTGAAGAACATAAGTCACACACATCCAAAAGTTGAGGTGACAAACATTCCTTAAATGACAAGAGGAAGAGAGATAACAAAAAGGGTGCATCTGTAGTTCATTTGCAAAAGTATATCCATCCTTGCCTGGGCACTAACTCATCAATTAAAAAGGACTTTTTTTCTATTAGACAGGAGCACATTTATATGACACCTCAGTGTGTCCTTACATACCTGACACTGACAAGCTTACTAAGAATAAACACACCCAGACATACTCAGAAAAAAACAGTGTTAAAGTTATCTCTGCAGCTCTTTTACTAAAGAAACAACTTTTTAAGGATTTGAAAAGCCCTGATTGGTTCTTGACATGAGGCAGCCCTTGACAGTAAATAACTCTGCCCCAAGTTCAGTTACAGGGGATGGGGATGAGGGATGGGGGTGGGGATGGGGCACCAGGAGTCAAGCACTTACTACAGAATTCCGCATACTCAGCTGGCAGCAGGAAGGTCTGGGGGAGGATGTGAAAAGCCTTGAATCCATGTGTATGCTGCATTCGAATGATGTTTTTGTACAGTCGGTCCTTCCGGGTTAGTTCATATGACCTAAGTTTCATAAAAGCATTTCCATTTCAGTAAACTATGACTCAGAGGTTTTCCTATGTTAGCACATGCTAAAGAGTTCACAGTTCATGAGCAGTTACTGAGGACAGTCTTATACCCCAAATCTATCACTTTGTCAAGGAAATGATCACCTTAAAACCAGGGCAAAGACTGCTACCAATCAGGGATTGGAATCTGGCAAAATACAAAGAGGCACTTCAGTTAGCCATGACCACATTCATGAGTTGCTGGTTTGTTGCACTATTTAAAGACCATCCAAGAATCTTTGCTGTAACCATTAATAACACATTCCATCTATTGCTCAGTTCAAAATTTTCACTTTGATTTCTTAAAATCAAAGGTTTCTTTGCCAGATCTAGGTATTACCAACACTTCTTCCTTACCCACTGTCGTCTTCAGATCTAGAGCAGAGGTCCTCAAGTTTTAGTGTGCATAAGAATCACCCATAAAGTTTCTTTAAAATGAATGTTCCAAGATCACATCTCTGAAAATTGGGGGATGAAGTCTAGGATTCTGCATTTAAACATGTACCCCAGGTGTTTTGGGTACAGATGGTCCAGAAAACACACTGTAACACTGATTTGGTCTAAGTCAGTGATTTCTGAAGTTGACTGAGATATAGATCACTCATTGCTTTTAAAATATATAACTTTCTAGGAATATGTTTACCTAGAAAGATTAAGCACCTGGAAGGTGCTTTTTAAATATACACCTTCTCTGCAAATGGTGATTCCTTGAATCTGCAGTTAAGACCTGTGACTGTAATGTCCCCCCAGTGATGCTTATCATTAAGGAATTAGAAACACTGAACCAGAGGATAAGGAAAACAACACATTCTCCTACAGCTGCCCAGTATCAGTGGTCCCCAAACATTTTTGCTTGGTACTCCTGATACAAATTTGGGGAAAGCACGTACCTTTTTAGTTGACATGTAAGATTTTTCATCATAAACCTCAATTGTTCTAAAGGATCTAATGAATGGCGAATATAGTTTTAACATAAAACTGTAAACAGTAACCCTCTAAGTATATTCACGGGAGCCTCAATAACAACAGGGTCCACCAGCCACTGTGCATTTTCAAAGTGTTATAAAAGAAAAGGCTCTTCTCATCAGTAAATATTTCACTTTTTAAAAGACTATATTTTTTTACTGAAATTAACATATAGACAGGAGAATAAACAAGTCACAAATGCAGAGCATGATAAATTTCAGTCTACCTGTGTGACCACCATGGAGCATAGAACATTCCCAGCACCCCAAAAGCCACCCTCATACTCCCACCTAGACATGATTCCCACCTTTCATCCTTGTGTTTACTTCTTCCATTACATTTCCCACAAATAGCTTAGCCTAACATAACAGATTCAATGTTTGTGTCTTTTACATTATACCTTTTCAATATGAAAAATGTGCATACAAATTATATTTAACACTTTTTAATTTCCTGTGATCATAAGGCTGTGTCTGTTATACATATATTGACCTATCATTACAGGAACATAGTACACAATTCATCAAAACACCACAAAGACTATAACTTTTGATTATAATGTATATCATACTAAAATCTATTTCTCCATTTTGATAATTACACCATGGTTATAACCGATGTTAACAGAAGGAAAACCGGGTAAAGAAAACAAAGGAACTCTGTATTATTTCTACAACTTTTCTAAGAGTCTAAAATTATTTAGAATAAAAAATTACATTAAGAGAGTGCACAATAATATTGGAAACATTTTAAGTGTTTGCATTCCTCTTGTACATCAGTCAGCTGAGCTCCTCCAATTCAAAGAGGAGTCAAGAAAACATAGATTAGAATTTATGAATACTGAGTTCAAATTGAGATGGAATTCCTGTACACATACAGCGTATTTCAAAAGCTACTGAAATAAATAATATATTACTAACAGGCATTAGGAATGCAGTCTCTACTGTGGGCTATTTTAAGACAGTTTAAATATTTCTTTAAAATAGCTGCATCTGATTTACTTCAAGTACCCAGTCACCCATTTAGAAAACCAGTCACATCTTCCAGACATTAAGGAAGAAACTAAGGTTTAAACTATTTTCTGCCCATGAAGCTCAAACATAAAATAAAACTGGAACCTGTTGAAAAGATTTAAAATACACATTTATCTAAGATGATGAAGAAATTATTTGACGTTGGAGACAGCATAAGCTGGGTATTTATACACATTAACTGAATATGAGACAGTAGAACTGAATGATCAAGAGGAAAACTTCATTTTATAAAAATGAGGAGTAAAATACATGAAGTGATTGAAAAGAAAACTTCTTGAGTGAGTAACTGAGGCATAAGTCCTAGAAATAAAATATAACATAACCACTGAGCAATTAACAAAATTTTTATTAGATTTGCATCTCTTCATTAGATAGATGGGATTACCTGCCCTCTTCCCCAACAGGCCATGTATCTCTCTGTTGTTGAATACTACTCACTGCTAGAATAAAGCAGAGGTTTCAGCATCAATTCTATTCCTGTTTTCTTTTTCATAGATGTAAACACTGAGAAACATAATAGCTAACACTTACATACAGTGTTTACTATGTGGCAGGCATGTGATGTTCTAAGCTCTTCAGATCTTTACACATAAAATCCTCACTATAGTCCTACAAAGTGTGTGTTATTAGTATCTTCTTTTTACAAATGAAGAAGCTGAAGCTCAGAAAGCTCACTTGCCCAAGATCAGTCAGCAGAGCTGAGATCTGGGCCCAGGTAAGCTGGCTACCGAGCTCCTGCTTCTAGCTACTAAGCAGCATTGCCTCTCGAGGCTGACATTAACTAATGAGACTGGAAGAAGTTTAATAGAGCAGTGACCCTCAATTCTTTGAACTATTTACTAATTATAAGTCAAAAGCCATAAGATGACCTATCATTAAAATTTATATTTAATGATTTATCAGCTGACAACGTGATCATATCCTTCTTTAACTCTGTTAAAAAGCAAAGAAACGGAAATCACTAACAGGCTAAAAGATTCATTATACTATTAGCTGGAGTAAACGTCAATTTTTTCATTCCATATTTGGAACCCTGGGAATTTTCACATCTCCGCATAATATACCTATTAGGAATCTAGGTGGGCTATTCTTTTATAAAGGGGAGAAACAGCAAATGAAAAAGAAAGTGAGAGGGGAGAATCTAGCCACACTGAGGGGCTCACAAGCAGCTCGATTTGAGGAAAGAGAATCTATGGGATTTGCAATCCAGAGTAGTGTATTTTAAAACCATCCAACCCACAGAGCCCTCGCAAAGTCTTCAACTACATCCAGGAAGGGGAACACCTCAGTCTGATTTGTAGATGGCTGCCCTATATCACAGACTTCCTTTTTTTTTTTTTAGAGGTGTTAATTATCTCTGCTGGCTACATGCCTCAATGTCAGGTACCTTTAAATGGAGCAAAGCAGCTGCAAGAGCATTACCTGGGAAAGTGATTAACCTTTTGTGCTTCAGAGAGGGTACGAAGTAAGAAGGGCTTCAGGTGGGATCCTGTCCACATGAGGTTATAGTCAGTGCTGCTCGGGTGAACCTAAGGGCAGATAAAAAGACAAGATAAGAAACACCAGAGACAGCCCCTGGAAGAAAAATGGAAGAAAAAGCCATAGAGATTATTCACCCACAGAGCACTCATGCGGGTGGGCCCATTAGGATCCGAGCCTAGTAAGACAAAAGAGCTGAGTGAAAGAACACTGGGATAAGCAAGTTTAAAGAATTGCAAGAGGTGGGCAAGTACTACCTGCAAGGAGTAGAATTAACTCTTTTATAGAAGTCCATGATACCTCTTACTGTTCTTGCATATCAAAGTGAGAGATGAGGACTCCCTTATCAGACTGTCCTTGCAGACGCTGAGTATAAAGTGATATCAGATCTAAAACCTTATACCAACTCAGAATTCATTCACTCACTAGAATTCATTTGTTCATTCATTCAACAATTATGTACCCTCTGCCTCTGATGTAGCAGGTACCACTTTAAGCCCTGGAGATAAAAGATCAACAAAGACAGGATATAAACTGGTATCAAAACTTCCTCAAAATGTCTACTTCATATCTCAACCTAAGATAAGAAGTGAGCATCTAGACTTTTATCAATTGTCTCAAAATATCTACAATGGGAGTCTGTCCAGCATTTTCACCTGTCCCTATTGATACCAACATCCCCATTTTCCCAATTTTCTTTGGGAATAACATACTCCTAAGATTTTAAAGGATCTGCCAATCACCCGCCCTCCTTTCCCCCAAGAAGTGAACCTTTGACTCAAGCTAGGCCAGTCATTCCATCTCCAGAATACAATTCTTGAGTGGAGAAAGGCACAGGGACAATGAATAGAGTCAATTCATTCCACAGCAGCAAAAGTGGTCCTGAAGACTTCTGTTTCCAGATCCCTGGGGCTATTGCAGTCTCTCTTCTTCCAAAGGCCTGCTTTTTCAGCTGTTCCTCTGCTTCTGCTAGCCATTTTATGCACATCTTTATCATACATTCCTTTTCCTTTTTGGTTTAAGTTAAGTAGAGTCTGTTTCTGTTGCTTGTAATCAAAGAGCTTTAACTGAGTATTAGATAATTCCTTATGGGCATCTCTGCCTCTAGCCCATGCCTAAAAATACAGCAAGGGAAAAAAATCTAAAAAAAAAAAAAAAAAAAACCCCACAAAATCTTGTGGAAATGTTTTCCATGTATTTCACAGTAAAGCCACTCAGAAAGTCAATGCAAATTCTGCATCATCTCTAAGCAGGGGTCCCATGGAACTTTCTAGAGCTAGCCTTGTTAGATAATAGTCAGTTAGGTAGCTAGGATTTCCAGCTTTTGAGCAAATCAGGTAAGGTAGTGAAAATGAGCTTACTTCATGAAATCCATGGGCTGTCAGAATGCTGCGTACCAGGCGACTGTCTGTTCGTACAATTTTGTAAGACAAGTGATAACGTTCTAAAGAAAAACAGAATCAAGTTCAATAACAGGAAAGTTAGCTGTGGAGAAAGGAATAAAAGAGATACACAGTAATAAGGTGGCTGCCGTAATTACACAAAATAATTTTATACTGCTATCCTTATGCTACTAATAAGTGGATCATTTTGGAACAAAGGAATCTTAACCAGAGAACCTGAGATTCATGGAGCTTCACAAAACATGGGGTGGGGGTGGGGGGAGAAATGACATCCTTGTTTTCACTAACTTCCATTTGCAATTTAACAGTACCTTCAATCAGGAATGTAGGCAACAAACCAGAATAGTAAACAGTACCTTCAATCAGGAATGTAGGCAACAAACCAGAATAGCACTAGCAGTGCCTGTGACCCTGCCACCCACAGAGAGCAAGTATTCTAATATTCTTTTACAGTTGTTCAGTTATCTTAGAAAATCCCTTCTTCTCAGGAGTTCCTTGGTGGCCTAGTGGTTTGGACTCCAGGTTTTCACTGCTGTGGCCTGCGATCAGTCCCTGGTCGGAGAACTGAGATACTTAAAAGCAGCAAGGCACAGCCACCCTCCCCCCCAAAAAAATCACTTATTCTCACAGTATTTAAAAATTAATACAGTTAACAGACCTACCACTAAGTCATGTTATTTACCGCACTAATAAAAAGCATACATATCATAAACTTGGTTTTGAAAAATATTCTGAGACTGTATTTCAATACAATTTATTTTCTTTGTCGTCTTGTGTATCTTTAAAATACACCTAAAAAACATTATTCTGAGAAGAGACCCACAGGGTTCCCCATACTACCGACACCACTCACTACACCAAAAAAGGCTAGGAAGCCCTGTTCTAGATAGCCCCATGTGCAACAATTCTGGTCACCGGCATATCTTAGACCAGAGATATGATAAACTGGTGACGTAAGGGCCGAAACCAATCTGCAGACCTGGCTTTTCGTTCCTCATTGTGCTCTAAAAAAAAAAAAAAAATTGGAGGGGGGCTTCCCTGATGGCTCAGGGATAAAGGATCTGCCTGCCAGTACAGAAGACACAGGTGCAACCCCTGATCCGGGAAGGTCCCACACGCCGCAGAGCCACTAAGCCTGTGCGCCAAAACTATGAAGCTATACTCCAGAGCCCAGGAGCCACAACCACTGAGCCTCTTATGCCGCAGCTACTGAAACCCTCATGCCCCAGAACTCATGCTCAGCAACAAGAGAATTCACCCCAATAAGAAGCCTGCACACCACCCTTAGAGAGTAGCCTCCACTCACCCCAGCTAGAGAAAAGCCTGTGCAGCAAGGAAGACCCAGCACAGCCAAAAATTAAAAAAAATTTTTAATGTGCTAAAATAATTAAATAAAACTGAGGGACTTCCCCGGTGATGCAGTGGCTAAGACTCCACACTACCAATGCAGGAGACCCGGGTTTGATCCCTAGTCAGGGAGCTATAACAGATCCCGCATGTCGCAACGAAGATTGAAGATTCCATGTGCCACAACTCAGACCCCATGCAGCCAAATAAATGAATTTAAAATATTTTTTAAAAATTAAAAAAAAATTGAATTGCTAACCTTTTGCAATCGGAGGGATTCATATGAAAATAAAGATTTCTGGACTTCTCTTGAAAACCCTGGCAACCCTGTGCTCTCCCTTTGGCAAGGCAATAGTCAAGCAGAGATGTGCACATGCTTCTGTCAGTACAGACCCTCACTGTCCGGTTCAGCACCTTCCCCACTTGGCCTGCCTCACGCATTTCCTGCCAGGTCCCAGAGAGCACTCTGCGCTTGTGACCCCTGGCTAAGAGGAGTGTCTGTCATCGTGTGAGGCTTCTATGTACCTCAAAAGACTAACATTTTCCCTGACCCATTATATTCAACCTCTTTCTACACATCACTATAAATTGTTAGTTAAGAATTTAGCAGAATGATTTTTTTAAAAGGACTACACACTGAACAATTGCTGAGTGAGTATAATACAGAAACGTATGAACAGGCCCTGGAACAAAATTCAGCCTCAAGAGTCAAAGATAAGCATTTCTTTTTATAACTTTATGTGAAAACATTCATAAATCCCTGCTGCCACTTGTCCAGCCCTGGCAGGAACACTGTGCCAAGGAGACACAGGAGGACTGGAACCATAAGGCCAGACACTCCATACTTCTCATTCCCGCAACAAACTTGTAAAGCCCAGGTACGGAGCTTTCCTAATGGTCGATCACTATTATGTTGTCTTGACAATACTGTTATAAGAAAAGCAGTGGGAAGTATAATACAAGAAACAGCATGGTGCAATGCTCTAGAGTGTGTGTTCTCAAGTTTCCTAGGGCTTACCTCTATCAAAACGATCAATACGAAGAGGAATTAGCTGAACTGTCTCACTCTAGCAATAAGTAATGTTCAACCATGGATAAATGACCCAACTAATTTTTAAATGCACAATTCATATATTAGGAAATGGATTTCTATTTTTCTACTTTTATGTTTATTACTTACTGAAATTTTAATTTACTCATACTGTTTTGCTCGATCGTATATTCATTAAGATTGTGACATAGCTTAATCCAGGGCACATATTCAGCTTCTGGAGATGTAATGATCACAATAAATTTAAAACGCTTTTTTGGAGTTTGTGTCCTGATTTCAGGTTGGGGAAGGAAAGCACAAGGTAAGTATGGAATACGCTGCTATGCCAAGGAAGAGGACAGTCACAGGGACCGAGAACGTGTCCCAGAAGTCTTGCAGGGGCGCCCCAAAGCCAAATTTGGGGCAGTCTGAATACAAAAATGAATGCTGACAGAAATAGATTCTTAACTCACTTATAAAAAAGAAAACCACCAATGAATAAATCCACACTGATAAGAAGATGAGAAAGCTATACTCGTCTTCTAGGGCAGAAATCCAATACAAGTGTCATCAAGGCACTGGCAGGGCGGCATTTCTCTCTATTGGCTCTGGGCAGGATCATTTCCTTTCCTCTTTCAGCTTCTGGAGACCGCCCTCCATTCTCTCGCTGGTCGTCCCTTTCTTCTGTCTTCAGAGCCAGCAACGGAGGCCTAGTCCTTCTCACGCTGCATCAGTGAGACGCTTCTTCTGTCTCCTTGTGACTGTCCTCTTTCTGACAAAGCAATATATTGCACACCTATCTTGTAATTACATTGGGCCCACTTGAAGAATCTCCTTATCTTAACGGTTAGCTGATTAGCAACTTTAATTCCGCCTATGACCTCAATTCCCCTTTGCTAAGTCAGGTAACATTTTCACAGGTTCTGGGGATTAGGAAGTAGACATCTTTGGAAGATTATTATTCTGTCTACATAGAAGGGAAAGCTCTTCTTTACAGAAAAGCCAGCTAATAAATGTAGAAGGACAAACTGAAATATAAAATCACTATTTTACAAAAACTACAATAGTAAGTGATTCAGACAAAAATCAGTGAATACCAATGAGTGAGAGGCTAGTGGAGAATAGGTTATTCAGACATCTCAAAACATCACTACAGAGAATGCTTATAACAAGAGACAAGAGTACCTTTAGAATGAAGCAATCTGGCAAACACTATCTGACCAAGTGATTTAACTTTTCATCACTAATAATTCAATAAAATGATGCTATATGCTTCCTAATGTGATACACTGAGTGACACATGACTTCATTAAGTGATAGTCCTGAAAATTTCTTTCAACTTTTTTAACCTGAATCTAAATATGTGAAATCAATCTGACAAGCCCAAACTTAAGGACATCCACAAAGCAACTAGTCTGGAATCTTTAAAAATGTCCATGCTATGAAAGACCAAAAAAAAAAATCCACTAAATGGATGTAGATAATAAAGGAGACTAAAGAAATATGACAACTAAATGCAACCTCTGACTGGATACTCAATTGGGGGGGGGGAACCAAGATAAAGGACAAAATTGGAACAATAAGGAAATCTGGGCAGCAACTATATATTAGACAAGAGGGTTTCAGCAATGGCAGATTTCCTGAGGGTTATCAATGTACTGTGGTTATAGAGAGGATCCCTTGTTCTGAGGATAAACATGCTGAATAAGGCATTTAGGCCTGATGTACTCGAACTAATTCTCAAATGGTTCAGAGATAGAAAGAGAAGGAGAAGCAAACATGACAAAATGTTAATAATAATAAAAATGTTAATAATTGTGAAACTAGGGAAATACTATACATGAACTCATTGTACTATTCTCATAACGTGGAAGATTTTATTTTTTAAAATAAAATGTTCAGAAAAATGAAAGAAAATCAGGTCTTTTTCATTATAGTAACTGATCACTGACATTCCCAGTTTTGCATGTAAAAAGCCCAAGCCTCAGAATCCGCCTGCAATGCAGGAGACCCTAGTTCGATTCCTGGGTCAGGAAGATCCCCTGGAGCAGGGATAGGCTACCCACTCCGGTATTCTTGGGCTTCCCCGGTGGTTCAGATGGTAAAGAATCACCTGCAATGCAGGAGACCTGGGTCGATCCCTGGGTTGGGAAAATGGGAAGATCCCCTGGAGAAGGGAAAGGCTACCCACTCCAGTAGTCTGGCCTGGAAAATCCCGATGGACAGAGGAGCCTGGCGGGCTACAGTCCATTGGGTTGCAAGAGTTGGACACAACTGAGTGACTAAGCACACATCAACTGCTGGGGACCAGGACTGCACCCAATTCTCTGCCTGCTCTGCAGTGCCTGTCCCAGGCCACAGGGAAGATGATCAGTAAGGTGTATGGAAAAACAGTAACTCTGGAGTCAAACTGCCAAGGTTCAAATTCTGGCTCTGCTACTTCCTGTCTGTCATGTTAAATAAGTTATTCAATTTCACTCTGCTCAATTTCCTCACCTATAAAATGAGGTTGATAACAAAGGGACTTATCTCACAGGGTAGCTAAAAGCATTGAATCAGTTAATACATGTAGAGCTTTTAGAATAAGAAAGCTTGCTGATAAGGGAATTTCTTGACAGTCCAGTGGCTAGAACTTCACACTCTCACTGCTGTGTTCAATCCCTGGCTGGGAAACTAAGATCCCACAAACCACAAGGTGCTGCCAAAAAAAGAAAAAGAAGAAAGTTTGCTGATACACAGGAAAAAATTTTGTATAGTAAAAAAACAAAACACACTGCAAAATAGCTACAGATACATATACTGATACATAGGATACATAGTAAATTATACACTTGGGCTTCTTCTAAAATATCTGGGGCTTCCTTGGTGGCCCAGTGGTTAAGAGTCTGCCTTGCAACGCAGGGGACATCAGTTCGATCCCTGGTCCAGGAAGATCCCACAGGCCACAGAACAACTAAACCCATGAGCCACAACTACTGAAGCCCATCCCCTAGAGCCCGTGTTCTGCAACAAGAGAAGCCACCACAGTGCGAAGCCCGCACACCACAACTAGAGAGCAGCCCCCACTCAATCGCGACTAGAGAAAGCCCGAGCAGCGATGAAGATTCAGTGCGGCCAAAAATAAATAAATAAAAAAGCAATACCTGGTAAGCCTGGGCTCCCCTGCCCAGAAAGAGTCCAATGGAGAACTGCAACTCTAAACGGAATCTAACCAACTGCTCAAGACAGAACGACCTCAGCCATGTTTTCTTCCATGTAAAAACAAGAGGCAGGGCTAGCAAACTGCCAAACGTCCAACATCTAAGAATCTAACACACATCGCATCAGTTCTGCTCTGAGACTGTAGAGCTGTCTCGTCGACCACTCACATGCATCCCAAAAGACAATCTGAAGTGCTAGGAGCCCTGGGAAGTTCCAGAACTGACTGCAGCACAGCAAAGATAAACAAGGAACCAACAATCTAACTGCCAGCACAGAGGCACCTACAGACTAGTGACGTGCTCTAAGGAGTTGTGGAACTAGAAGGAAGACAAAACTTAAATTTTTTTTAGATTACTTTAGAATTCAAGAATAACCCTTTCAATGGCAACACAGTGTATTTTTGCCTCACTGTCAGAAAACTAGGTCCTTACCTGCACTGTTGACTATGGCAGTCACGAGCCACGTGTAACCTGAGCACCTGAAGGGTGACTAGTATGACAAAGGAATTGAATTTTTCACCTTATTTAACTTTAATTAATTTAAAATTTTAAAACTCATACTCAATTCGGTCTCAGTACAAACTGGAAAACTTGTTTGGAACAACTTGAGCATAGGAATTTGCTATAATTTCAACTATAACATTGATGAAATCTAAACACAGACCAAATGCTTCCAATGAAAACTTTGCACCATATGGAGATGTACTAAAAATGCAAAATACATACCGGATGTAAAATATCGTCACAATTTTTTTATACGGAGCCAATGTGAAAATGATATTTTAGATTAAATAAAATATATTATTAAAGTTAATTCCACCTATTTCTGCTTTCTTTTTTTACTAAAGCTACTGAAGAATTACACCATATTTCTGTTGGACAGTGCTAGTCTACACAAATGCAAACTGATGAAACTGACATATTCAGACGGAAAACATAAAATACTTCAAAATACTTCATTCCAGGAAAAGATCACTTTAAAGTGAAAATATCTGTTGCCTCTAAAATGCAATTCCACTTAAACAGTCAAAGCATGAAATTTTGAAAAAAACACAGATATGGTGAGTAAAAACATATTCCTGGAATATTTCACAAATAAAGCATATGAAATCTTATTGTATGAAAAATATTAACAGTGAATTCAATGAAACATTTAATAACAGAAAAAACAAGGTTGGAATCTCACACTTTAAGATCAACAGAAGATAACTAATGCCCCAGATACACTTCTCAAGGGGATTTAACCCAGGATTATGATCTGAGCAGATCTATGTCAGCTATATTTTAAGACAGAGGGAAAAAAAAAACAACAGACCAAGAGCGTTTAACCCAGAAATCTCAAGGAGCGACTAATAAAACTCATTCAAATTGGTCTTTTCATAAAGGAAGGTGAAGAAAATGATTAAACCTCAAGGAATTGGGAATATATAGAAAATTCAAAAACAGTGTTTGACAAAACAAGTTTAGTGGCTTTTTTTAAAACACAGGAATGTGTACAGGAAAAAAAATCTAAAAACTTATAGGTTCTAGAAAATAGTGACTGCTTGAATAATGGCATGATTACATCGATGGAGGCTAATGTCCAATAAATGTTAGGTATTGAAAAGCAGAGACATTACTCTGCCAACAAAGGTCCGTCTAGTCAAGGCTATGGTTTTTCCAGTAGTCATGTATGGATGTGAGAGTTGGATGGTGAAGAAAGCTGAGCGCCGAAGAATTGATGCTTTTGAACTGTGGTGTTGGAGAAGACTCTTGAGAGTCCCTTGGACTGCAAGGAGATCTAACCAGTCCATCCTAAAGGAGATCAGTCCTGGGTGTTCATTGGAAGGACTGATGTTGAAGCTGAAATTCCAATACTTTGGCCACCTATGAAAAGAGTTGACTCATTAGAAAAGACCCTGATGCTGGGAAGGATTGGGGGCAGGAGGAGAAGGGGACGACAGAGATGAGATGGCTGGATGGCATCACTGACTCAATGGACATGGGTTTGGGTGGACTCCAGGAGTTGGTGATGGACAGGGAGGCCTGGCATGCTGTGATTCATGGGGTTGCAAAGAGTCAGACACGACTGAGGGACTGAACTGAACTGAACTGATTCTAGAAAAGATGGGTCTGCCTATTGCCACAGAATATGTGGATTCACTTATGTGACAAGCAAACCAAAAAGAAACATGTTTGAGGGAAGGATTATTTACTTCTGCTGTTTTTAACCCACCTTTGATGTTTTGACTCTAATCATATTTAGAGGGAGATTCTCAGCAAATGTTAGTAAATCTTCAGTGACTTCAACTTCTGCGAACATAAATGAACCATGTGCCTTTAAGTGGTAACCTAGCAACTCACTGAAGGGATTAGAACACCAGGACCCTTGGGGAGGGAGGAAAATTCAAATCCCAGAAGCAGGTGCTAATCATCCTCTGAACTCTGGCTTATGTGGGGCAAGGATAGACCTTAAAGTCATCTCAGAATAGAGTAGATCTTGTTCAACAGATAGAGTGAGCAGCACAAATTTTGAGTGCCTACTATGTGCTAAACATAACGTGATCTCATTCTCACAATGCCTGCAAGGCAGCTATTATCTCCATTTTACTAATAATGAAATGGATTGAAAGAGTGTAAGTGACTGCACAAGATTCACAGCTAGTAAATGCCAAAACTGGGATCTGAAGTATTGACTCAGCACCCATGTAAAGATGCTTTCCACTATATCACACAACAAAAGTTCAGATCCATGGCATGTAACCTTTGCAGACATCTACAGGCTAATGACAGGATTCAGAGCACTGCTTAAAATCAAAGAGGAGTGAAGGTAAATGAAATGAAGACTATGGTTTTTCTAGTAGTCATGTATGGATGTGAGCTGGACCATAAAGAAGGTTGAGTGCCAAAGAAGTGATGCTTTCTAATTGTGGTGCTGGAGAAGACTTTTTTGAGAGTCCCTCAGACTACAAGGAGATCAAACCAGTTGATCGTAAAGGAAATCAACCCTGAGTATTCATTGGAAGGACTGATGCTGAAGCTGAAGCTCCAATACTTTGGCTGCCTGATACAAAGAGCCGATTGATTGGAAAAGTCCCTGAAGCTGGGAAAGATTGAATGCAAAAGGAGAAGGGGATGGCAGAGGATAAGATGGTTAATTAGCATCACTGACTCAATGACTCATTGAACACGAATCTGAGCAAACTCCAGGAGACAGTGAAGGACAGGGGAGCGTGGTGTGTTACAGTCTGTGGGGTAGCAAAGAGTCGGACATGACTTAGCAACTAAACAACAAACAACAATAGAAAAACAATAGCAAAAATAAGCAAAATAAGAAGTTAACTCTTTAAAATGATTCTCCAAGTAGACAAACTTTTAGTTAGACTGACGTAAAAAAAAAAAAAG
The DNA here is from genome assembly GCA_024291935.2 of Okapia johnstoni. NCBI lineage: Eukaryota > Metazoa > Chordata > Mammalia > Artiodactyla > Giraffidae > Okapia > Okapia johnstoni. Next base: position 14,720,367 of record CM044307.1, read on the forward strand.
ATTCAAATCACTAAAATCAGAAATGAAGGTGTGGACATTACTACTGTATAACAGAAGTAAAAAGGATTATAAAAGAACACTAAAACCACTAAAACCAAATGCAAACAAAATTATACAAACTAAATAAAATGACTGCCAGGCTCCTTTGTCCATGGGATTTTCCAGGCAAGAATACTGGAGTGGGTTGCCATTTCCTTCTCCAGGGGATCTTTCTGACCCAGGAATCGAACCCAGGTCTCCTACATTGCAGGTAGATTCTTTACCAATTGGAACTCTTTACCAACAAAGGAAGCCCATTTAAGGCCAATCTTTTCAAATTCTTCCAAAGAGGAGGAAGAAACCCATTCTATAAGTCCAGCATTATCCTGTTATCAAAGCCAGACAAAGGCATTAAGAGAAAACTACAAAACAATATTCCTTATGAATATAGATGCAAATATCCTCAATAAAATACTAGCAAACCAAATCCAGCAGCATTTTAAAAGGATATGCCCAAGTGAGATTTAGCTCACGAATGCAAGGCTGGTTCAGTATACAAAAGTCAATCAACGTAACACACCGCATTCATAAAATGCAGGAAAAAAGACATAGAATCATCTTGACTGATGTACAAAAGGCATTTGACAAAATCCAATAGTGTTGTATGATGAAAACACTCAACTAAAAAATACAAGGGAACTTCCTCAACATGATAGAGGGCATTTATGAAACCCTGGAGCTAACATGAAACTGAGTGGTAAAGGCCTGAAAGGTTTCCCCCTAAGATTAGGAATAAGACACAGATGCCCATTTTCATCACTTCTATTCAACACTGTACTGGAAGTTCTAGCCAGGTAAGGAAGGGAGGGAAGGAGGGAGGGAGGGAGGGATTGATAAATCTCCATTTACTGATCACACGATCTTACATAGAAATAATCCTAAAGAATACACACACACACACACTATTAGAGCTAATAAATGAGTTCAGCATAAGATCAATATACAAAAATCAATAGTATTTTATACACTGACAATGAACAACTCAAAAACGAAATTAAGAAAACAATTCCATTTATAAGAGCATCAAACAGAATAAAATACTGAGGAACAATGTTAACCAAGGAGCTATCAGACTTGCACTCTGAAAACTGTAAAACATTGCTAAAGAAACTAAAGAAGACCTAAATAAATGGGAAGATATCCCATGCTCATGGCCTAGAAGACTTAAATGTAAGATAGCAATACTTCCAACAGCAATTTACAGATTCAATTATCCTCCCTACCAAAATCTAAACAGCCTTTCTTGCAGAAATGAAAAAGCTGGTCCCAAATTCATATGGAATTGCAATGGACCCTGAATAGCGAAAAAAAAATCTTAAAAAAGAACAAACAGAGGACTCACATTTCCAAGTTTCAAAACTTAGTTCAAAGATACAGCCATAAAAATAATATGGCACTGGTATAAGGATAAACATACAGAATGACAGAATATTGAGAGTTCAGAAATAAACCCATACATTCAATAGTCAATTGATTTTCAACAATAGTCCCAAGATTACTCAACAAGGAAAGAACAGTCTCTTCAACGACTCATGTGGGGGATATCCACATGTAAAAGACTGAAGGTTGGACCCTTATCTCACAGTACGTAAAAAAGTTAACTCAAAATGCATCAAAAGACTGCTTAGCTCTAAATGTAAGAGCTTAAACTATAAGACTCTTAGAAGAAAACATAGGGATCATGACTTTGGGTTAGGCGATGATTTCTTAGATATGACACCAAAAGTATAAGCAATAAAAGAAAAAGTAGATAAATTAAACATTATCAAAATGAAAAACTTTGCCATGAAAGAAAACTATCAAGAGCATGAAAATACAAACTACAGAACAGGAAAAAATATTTGGAAATCGTTTTTCTGATAAGGTTCTAGTATTCAGAATGTGTAAAGAACTCTTACAACTAAACAACAAAAAGACAAGCAATCCAATTAAAAAACAGGCAAAAACCTTGATAGACATTTCTCCAAAGAACATATGTAAATGGCCAAAGGGGACATGAAAAGATGCTTAATGACAGTAATAGGGAAATGCAAATCATAACCACAATAAGATACCACTTCACACCAATTAGTATAGCTATATTCTAAAAAACGAAATGAATGTTAGTGAGGATATGGAGAAACTGCAACTCTCATATGTTGCTGGTGGGAATGTAAAATTGTACAGTCGCTGTGAAAAATCCTTTGGCAGTTCCTTAATAAGTTAATCACAGAATTACCATACAACCTAGCAATTTTATTCCTAGGTATATATCCAAGAGAACTGAAAACAAACAAAAAATTGTACATGAATGCTCGCAGTGGCACTATTTATAAGAGTCAAAAGGTGGAAACATTTATCTATCAGCTGATGAATGGATAAACAAAATGTGGTATAGCTGTACAATGGAATATTATTTGGGCTTCCCTTGTGGCTCAGCTGGTAAAGAATCCACTTGCAATGCAGGAGACCTGGGTTCGATCCCTGGGTTGGGAAGATCCCCTAGAGAAGGGAAAGGTTAGCCATGCTAGTATTCTGGCCTGGAGTATTCCATAGACTGTACAGTCCACAGGGTCACAAAGAGTTGGACACGACTGAGTGACTTTTTCTTTCACATTTATCCATCAACCGATGAATGGATAAATAAAATGTGGCATATCTATACGACGGAATATTATTCAGCCACAAAAAGGAATGAAGTACTGATATATGCTACAACATGGATGAACCTCGAAAACATTATGCTAAGTGTAAGATGCCAGACACAAAAGGCTACAAATTGTATGAGTCCATTTATAAGAAATATCCAGATTAGGTAAAGGTATGGAGGCAGAAAAATCAGTGGTTTCCAGGAGCTGGGATGAGGGGGTTGTAGAATGACCGTTCAATGGATACAGGGTTTACTTTTAGATGAAAATGTTCTAGAATTAGAAAATGATGATGGCGGCACAATACTATGAAGGTACCAAATGCCACTGAGTTATCCACTAAAATGAGGAAAATAATTTTGTTATGTGTATTTTACCATAATTATAAAAAACAATTATCACTAAACTTTTTGTGATAATCATTTCATGATATACGTAAGTTAAATCACCACACCACACACCTTAAACCTTCTACAGTGCTGTATGTCAATGATCTCTAAAACAAACAAACATAAACACTTGTACACGTAACTCTAAAAACAAAAAAACAAGGAAGAAAAGTTTAATATGCAGAAAACAATTTAAGGAGTCAAATAATCCTTTCAAGCATAAAACATCAGAGAATCATCTCCTGACCAAGGCCCTTTCCCTGTCTAAATGTGGTTATCACTTTCTCCAAGGCGAGGTTATCAGGGCCATGACCAGCCCTGCCGTCTCTGGGGAAAATCATACCTACCTCCAATTACTCGAATATTGTTGTCCTTTGTCAGAATAGCCTCAGCATGGAATACCAAAACTGGAATTCTCCTGCAGCCTCCAGTCCACATGATGCATGGATGATCTCTAGGACCGTAATAGAAGGCTTTATTAATTCACAGCTCAAAATCTGAATTAACAATTGAATCACTGGGGTCGGCTGCTTAGCAACTTTCCCCTTCTGGAACAGGCATTCCAAAAGTCCTCCAGGAAACCATTCCTCTCCCACTCTCAAGTCACGTGGTCTGTTCAAGATGAACTTCATCTCTGGGGCTGGGCCTTGATTGACTTCAGCCAATCAGGGTTTTCCACACCCGTTATAGTTACTGGTTCAGGGATGAGGACATCAAGCAGCTGGAGGCAGTGTGTTAGGAGATATGTCTGACCCTCTAGGAGAGTGAGGCTTTCTTTCCCTTCTGAAGCAGCTGCAGAGAGATGGCTTCCTCTCCGTGATGGTGTAAGAGAATGAGGTCTGGAAGTGCAAGTGTCACTGTCTGACGTTGGAAGGAAAGCCTGGAGCTGTGAGTAAAGGAGAAAGTCGGGGGAGCCCGACTGAGAGAACGAGAGAAATGAGACTGAGTGGCAAACGTGCAGGTACAGAATCAAGTCTTTCCTAAACATGAGCTAACACATTTCCTTTATCGTTTAGGACAATTTATGTCCTAGTCCCCGGCACAGATAAGAATCCTAACTAAAAACTAAGTTAATCACAATAACTGACACACCCCTTTTACACCCTACAGTCTCTTTTTAAGCCAATTTGAGGACCCGTCCTAAGAGCCTGAGCTAGGAAACCTAAAATAATCCAAGTGCCCCAGTTAAGACCATATGTTTGAAAGCAAGCCTATACCAAATGGAAAAATATTTTCCTCCCGAAGAGGATCTCTAACTTTCTCTCCTTATCTTCCAGAAATCTCTGTTAAGTCAATCTCAAATGTGTATTTATTCACAGATTAGAAAAATCTTCAACTGCCTTAGTGCAGGGGGAGGTAGGAAAGGAAAGACATGACCTGGATCCCTACTATGTGTCAAGAATTACACTAAGAGCTATCACATTATCTCATTTAATCCTCTTGCCAGTACTTTGAATCAAAGAAAAGGTGTCTCCGAGAGGTTGTGTAATTTCCTCAGTCATACAGCTGGTTACGTAAGGGAACAGGCATTTGACCCAAGTGTCTGTGCCCTTTCCACTCTTCCATTCATCCATAATTCCACTTCAGCGACATTTTGCATAAACATCTTAAGATGAACCCCTGAGGAATTGAAATTAATCAGTATCTTACATGGAATAAGATCCATTTATTATTATTATTATCATTAATCCAAGATTCAGGCTGCTCTCAAAAACTCACTTGACCACACCCCTTGAAAAAGCCATACCACAAACCTCAGGGCCAAGTAAGACTCTTCCAACACAGGTTTAAATAGATCCATGCTTTGAAGGTACAGGCTGCCAACCTGTCATTCTCAGAAGTGAGGCAGCCTTTACATTTGGGATGAGCTGCCAAGGGATTTAGTGAAGGAAGCAGAGACCACTACACCTAGTTCATTTCCTGTTTTCTAGAAATGGAATGTGCATGTTTAATATTCTTGCAATTTGACTTGGGTGACAGTGACTATTTGTGAGAAATGGTGTTTACAGGGTGCAAGAAGGATTTGTGTGTGTGTCTGTGTGTGTGATTTTCTTTCTTTTCCATCTTAAGCGACTTCCCTGGTGGCTCAGATGGTAAAGAGTCTGCCTGCAATGTGGGAGACCTGGGTTTGATCCCTGGGTTGGGAAGATCCCCTGTAGAAGGAAATGGCAACCCACTCCAGTATTCTTGTCTGGAGAATCCCATGGATAGAGGAAGCTGGTGGACTACAGTCCATGGGATCGCAAAGAGTCAGACACGACTGAGCAACTAAGCACAGCAACATCTTAAACACCTATAAAAGGGTAACGGATAATTCCTATGATCTCTTTCAACATTTTTTTTTTCACTATACATCTAAGTCAGAGGATAGAGGGAAAAATAGGCAAGTTAAACTATCAAGCTTTAGACAGAAACTTTGGAAACTAACTACAGTTCCTTGTCAATCCACCTCTAACTGCAAACTGGCATCACTGTGCCTCAGCACCTACAAATGATGCATTACTGATAAAAGGTAAAAATGTTTGACAAGAGTCAGGAACACAACAAACTCACACAGCTCACAAGAGCCAAGGCCTGAATCACACTATCTGTAGAAAGCCACATCCCTGACAGAGAATCTTTTCACTTACAACCTCTGAAAAGAGACAACAGGTAGCAGATGAATCATTAATTCAGTAAGGTCCACCTAAACATACTTAAGGCAGGCGCTGCATTGTCACTAACAGCATGTTCCCATCAGTTGGCGCTAAAGGGAAAAGATTCAAAATAATCAGGAAACTGAAAATTGGGACTTTAAATTTCCATTTACACCAGAAGCCAGGACATGTTAAGAAATTACGCTTTTACAGACATCAAAGAACAAAAAACTTGGATTAGTAACCAAAGTAGGCTAGCTTTATGGTTTACTTTATTGAGAGCCTAAGAACATTTTGGTTTTTAAAGTTATTTCATGAGGAGTAGATATTGTTCACTCTTGGGATCCAGCCTACATAACTCAAAGCCTCTAAGCCTCGTTCATCCCAATGTCTGTGCTGGAAATGCCTTCCCCACTTTCTCTGTTCACCTAATCCCACTCTCTATAGCCCAGCTCATCTCACCACCTCCCTGGAGCCTTCCCCAGCTCCTGCAGCCCACAGAGATGTATTTCTCTGAACTGTAGCACTCGCTGTATAATCATTTGTTGAAAGTGAAAGCAAAAGTTGCTCCGTCATGTCCGAGTCTTTGCAACCTCAAGGACTATACAGTCCATGGACTTCTCCAGGCCAAAATACTGGAGTGCGTAGCCTTTCCCTTCTCCAGGGGATCTTCCCAACCCTGGGATCAAATCCAGGTCTCCCGCATTGCAGGCGGATTCTTTACCAGCTGAGCCACCAGCAAAGCTCAAGAACACTGGATTAGGTAGCCTATCCCTTCTCCAGAGGATCTTCCCGACCCAGGAATTGAACCAGGGTCTCCTGCATTGCAGGCGGATTCTTTACCAACTGAGCTATGAGGGAAGCCCATCATTTGTTGAAGATCTTTTTTAACTGATATACAGCCAGTTTTTACAATCAGAATTAGATATTTTTTAAGGACTAAAGAACCTATATACCAAGCAAACATTTCTACGTCTATATGTATAAATTTATAATTTGGGATACCCAAAGAAAATATAGAAAAAAAGCCCCTTTACATTTACTATTGCAAAGAATGTCATGCTAAACAAGGATGCCTAGACAGTTTCTAGCTCTAATGTCCAGGAATGCAAAGCATGAATACTTTAATACAGCCTGGGGATCTGACCTGATCTAGCAGATGTCCATGGAGAGACATCTTGGGATCAAGTCAACATCCTAGATGATTTAAGACCTTCGAACTTCCAAAACTTTAGAAATGTAAGCATGTTCCTCCAAGTGTGAACAAGACTGACTTTAAGATTCCTAAAGTATAAAACAAGTGTTTGATAGATATGAGCTGATGGAACACTAACAATCAAAACTCAACAGTAAGAGTTTAAAAGTAAGATGAACAAACATCCATCAATTTGAACTGGGGTGAGGTGGGGTGGAATTACACCTGTATTTTCACTAACTTCTACTAGAAATTTAGCATTTCTCTATTGCAAATACAGGCAACAAACCACAGTACTACTAGCATTACCTGCCCCTTCGACTCTATATGAAATGACAGATTTTTTGTACCATATAACATTTGTTGCAGACATCTCAAAATAACACTGATATTTATCACTACTTCCAAGTTACAGCAGTTACTAAAATTGCCACTAGATCCCCTGTGATTACAGTCTTCTCATCTGGTGTAATGAGGATGGACCACAATCTGGCAAGCCTCTCCCCTCAAGCAATCATTCAGTTACCAAATGGTGAAGGCTCACAGTGATGGTCCACGTATCTATGATGTGCCTTTGTATTCTCCACTTACAAGTGTTAATCAGACACTAACCAAGGACAGGGAGCTTATGCAAACTAAGTAAAAACAGTCTTCATGTTCCTATTTTTAGAAAATAAAATTAAGGTTTTACCTTCCAAATGAATGATCTTGCTATTTAATACATTAACAAATTCGCCATATATTCATTCATTAAGTTAGTCATTCAGGCAGTAAGTATTTATTGAGTACCTACTAAAACAAAATTAGCTTGAGTCATCTAAAATAAAATGAAATTATGTTGAGTCATCTAAAGTTCTCAATATTTTGACTGTTTTTGACTTACCAAAATAGCAATTTCATATAGTTCAATCTAATACTTGTTGGGTCCAACCTATAAGCCCACTAATAAAAAGGATAGTCATGAAGTAAAAGAAGATCTTGAATCAGAAAGATGGATGCCTGCAGAAGTTAAATATTTGGAGAAACGACTAAGAGGCAGCACACAGAAAAAGTCACAAAAAGGCAAAGTGCCCAGAGGGAATTATCCATTTAATTATCCCGAATGAGAATGACCCAAATACACTAATAGTAACAACTCTCTATTATTTTCTATGACCTAACAGTGATGAAAAGCCTCTCCCCAAAGCATTACTAATGCTTCAATAATTTTTTCTAATTAAATAATATAATCTTCTACTGTATTATAAGAAATATACTTTAAAATCAATATTAAATCCAGCAGGAATAATGCCTTAACACTTGTATGGCCCTTTATAATTTAAAGTTAATTTTATACACATTATTTGACTTGATTCAGCCTGGGAGATATTATCCCCACGTTTCAGATGACATAGCACATGAATCCTAGTGGACTTACACAGAACCTTACAATTAACATTATCTTTAAGCTAGATTCTCTCTTTGCTCTCTGTGTTATGTAATAATATTAAAGGAGGCAAAATATCTAAGAGTTGCAAAATCCTGGAAATCTAGGTCTAAATCTCAACATATCACTTAATCTCTATGCGTCCCTAAGGAAGTTCTTTGATATTTGTGGGGCTGAGCTTAATTAAGTGGGAATAATAACATCTTCAAATGTTATTGTTAAATGAGATACAGCAGTTAAAGCACTTACCATCACCTATAGCAGCTACACTTGGCACTATCTTAATTCATATTCTTGTGAGAATCCAGCAATTAAGAAACTTGACTCTTATCTAAAAGAACTTGAGAAAGCCATGGGTCTCAATAGACAGCACAGGCCTCAGAATTCTAATGGCCTGTCCCACACTTGCTCAAATAACTTATTATTATCATCTCTCTATCATCCTAAAGGCTTTGGAGAAAATAACCAATGTCACAGCATTGGGAGACCTACTTTTCTTCAATATCTAAAAATTTCAAAATCTCCTATGTAAGGAGCTCTGATCAAGAGTTGACTAAGACCTACTACCTGTACCAGCTAGGGCCGATGTTCACTCATGAGCCCACAAACAGAGCCTTATCTCATTTCAGGTAGCTGATGGTCACCCCAAAAAAAGACCCCAAATTAGACCATGTACGGAGACTAAAACCAGAGTCAGATAACACCAAAGGAAGGATATTGGGTAAAAGAGGATAGGAGTAAGATAAAAGAGAACTATCTTCCAACCTGAAGGCAAAGGGTCAAAAGCAGGCTTGCTATTACTTACTCCTGGCTTACCACCTCCTCATCCTCTGAGGATGATGCTGTTTCCTCCAGGTCCCGGGCCATCACGACTGGCATTTCCTTTAGAGTTTGTCATGCAGTCAGCAGAAGGGGGCCTCAGAGACCTTTCCTTGCACATTCACTGGATCAAACAATTTGGGTGGCACAGATTCCTGCAAGAGAGACAAAGCATTTGAAACATAACGCAGCTGTCTTTTTGTTCATTATTGATGGTGATCTTTTATGTAACAGAAACAAATATTTATCTAAACAGGGTCCAGCCTCTAGAAGCTTACCTTTTTTCACAGTGCCTCACGTATGGCACAATGATCAAGATTTTTTTCCAAACATATTGTCTGTCACCTGGGTATTTGAAGAGTGGCTATTAAGTTTCTCGTGTTTCTTTTACATACTAAATCTAATGTGCACCAAAATGATAGGCTTACTTAACTTTTAGGGAAATGTGAGATATGCGGCTGATTGCCTAAAACATAGGTTCCTTGCTAGCAAAACCTGACATGAGCTAAAATGAAAAACGCAAGTTTTAAGATCCTTCCAAGTATTTCTTTAGACTCTATGACAAGCATAGGTAAAATAAGATCATGATCCCACTGAAATAAATACAAGCAAAAAATGAATATATCCTGAATATATATATATTCTGAATATATATAAAAAAATGAATATATGCTGAATCAAGGTTGTAAATGCGGGGGGGGGGGGGGGGGCGGAGGGCGGGGCGGACACTGTCCTTCCAAACGCTCTCAAAAATTATTCTCCCTTACTGAAAATCACAAACTATGATCCGAATATCAAACAGACATTAAAATTAGCCTATTTCTAATTAAAATACTTTAATAGAGAAAAGGTACATTTCATTGTGTGTTTGGGGATGGACTAGAAATAACAGAAGACAAAATGTGTGAATGACCATAATCCTATTATTCAAAGATTACCATTCAATCTTTCCAAACCTTATTTCTCTATGCATTAACATAGGTGATAATCTAAATAGGGGGCGAGGAAAGCCAGTTCCGACAAGGATCCCCTACACATGTTCAGCGAAATGGGCAGTATGGAACAATCTCAAGGCTTTCTACCTAGTATCCCCAACAGGATTTCTCAGTATTTCCCCAAATGTTGGGAAGTCCCTTAAATTCATACAAAAGACACTAAACCTCCAAGCGACGAAGGGATGCCAACCTGTCCTAGGCTGCGAGCTGGGCAGGAAGAGACAGGGCGATCGGAAGATTGAGGACACTCGCCCGAGGAGTGTCCTCGCCCTAAAGGGATCAGACCCTCAGTTCCACCCATGCAGACCCCAACCCCAAGGAGATCCTCAGATGCTCCCCGCGGAAAGGACGCGGGGAGCCGCAGCCGCTGCGATTCATCCCAGCGCGCCCGGAAGCCAACAGCTGTTCCCGGACTCGGAGAGGGAAGTGCAGCGGCCGGCGCCCGCCCAGACTCGGGCGCCCCTTTCCCCGGGGAGGAGGGCGCGCGCGCAGGCGTTTACCTGTTTCATTTTCCCATCGCTCGGGGTGGGCAGGCGGGGACAGCGCTCTGCGTCTACCTCCCTCCTTCCCCAGCCGGGCTCAAGGCCGCAGCCGAAGGCGGCTTCCCCCGTTACTACAACAACCAACCAGCAACCGCCCGCTCGGACCCACTGCGCAGGCGCCAGCGCCCAGGCGCGGAGGACGCTTGGCTTCAGGCGCGTACAATTGTCGTCACCGCCGCGCCGAGCAGGCACAGGTTTCTGCTCTCCACCGAAGTCTTGACTTCCTTTTCCCGCTCTTTTCCCCTCCGCCCCAAAAAGATTGACTCCGAACCTGGAGTTGTTTCGCTGAGCTCAACAGGACGGTTCACTGCAAGGGCGGCGTGAGGGCGGTGAGGTTTGCGGAGCGGCAACCGCTGATTGGCAGTAAAGCAGTTCACGCCCCATCTCCTGCTCGAGCATAACCTAAACAGCCAATCAGGACGAGGACTGACGGCAACAAACCAATCCTGGAGGCGGGCTGAGATTGGGGCGGGGACAAGTGGCTCAGGTAGACTCAGGTCTGGAGCTGTGCTGCGGCGGTTCCTTTGCTGCTGCTGCTACTGCTGCTGCTCCTGTGCTGAGAGTACTCTCGCCAGGTAGGGTGAACGTGGCTGGGGAGAGGTGGGTGTCTGTGTGGCTTCTAGTGGAGAGGATCCGCACAGCCTGAAACAATGCAGATGGGATAGAAGGAAGATACCCGGGAGGCAACCTTGTAGGGGGAAAAGAGATTTCAGAGACCAAGACAAGAGGGAGCTGGTAAAACGAAGAAAGCTTGTAGGTACAGAACGAGTGAATCGATGAACGAATGAGTGCCCACCCTGAGTCAGGCACAATTCGAGGAACCTTTGCTTTCTAAAGTAATTCTTATAATAACTCTTGGAATAGGTAATTTTAATCTCCATTTTGCAGGTAAGGAAACCTAAGCTGTAAAGTGTGAATTACTTGCCCATGGTCACACAGCTACTGAATAGTGAGACCAGGAAAGGAAACTCGCTCTCCCGAATCTAGTAAACCACCATACCTTTGCTGGCCTGGGCCTGGGTAAATTTTGAGAATAGATGTTGGATACTCTCACAGGCCCTCAAAAGCTTTGAGGAAGTCGTGCTGAGGGACTGGCAGAGCCATTTGGAAGAGTGCTCAGGCTCTGCCTTCATCACCTATCTTGAGTTTCTGAGAATTTCTGTGAAATGGACATAAGTTCTGTCAAAGAGGGAGGTCATCCATACAGCTTTTCTGACCCTGAGAGCTTAAGTCTCCTATTGAGGGAGGGTGAGAAAACAAGGATGGTGTGGGAAGTGGAGTGTGTGTATCTTGGCCCATGGTGTAACTGCTTGTGATTCCATTAGAGTTTCATTCTCTCCGGACTTTGACAGAGTCCACTTTTGTTACACATTTGCATTGAGGTGTTCATCCACTGATCCTTGTACCTCTGGAACTTGCTGTGTTTTTTGGTGCATCAGACGTCTTCTGCCATTACTGACTTTAATATTTGTTTCAGCTGAGTAATGTAGGACCATGCCAAAAGGCCTACTCTCAAAGTGACAAAGGAAGCCTGATAATTTATGGCCACTTAAGGCTCAAGAAATTAACCAGACAATAGGTAAACCATGGGTCACATACCAAAGATGAGAAGAAGCAATACCATGATTAGATTTTTATCTACATGGTTTTTATTTAAACCAAGATGATTGAAGTCAGTGCTCAGCAAGGGTTGATCTAATATTTCATTGTGTTTTTAAAATAAAAAGTACATAGCCTATTGGTATTTTCTATACCACTTGAAGACAGGTGGCTATGGTTTGCTTGTCTCTCACAGAAATGGAAACTTCATCAAAATATGCTCAGTGAGACAGCTTGGAGACCAATAGACCATGCTTTTTATCTCAGCTCTTTCCTGTATAGACTGTGTAACTTTAAGCAAGTCACTTAACATATCTGTGCCAGCCCTCATCTATAAAGTGGAAATATTAATAGCATCTACCAACCTGTGTTTAATATTAAATGAGATAATATATGATAGGTACTTGACACAGTGCATGGCATATACAAGCACTCAATAACTGTAGATTCTTCTGCAGCCCAACACCAACATTGCTGTTTCCTTCTCCATCTATGTTTTTTTTTTTACTATTTCTCAAGTCACAACAATTTATTAATTTGTAACTTTTATATTGTTCTCCTAATTTATGGAGCATGATGTCCCTGAAAACCAAAGTATAGAAAAGTTAAAGCATGTAAATAATGCCCTCAAACCATACATGCCACTCAGACACAGAAGGCTTCTCTGTGCTTGGAAGGATTGGTCACCAGTAGCCAGGCAGGTATCGATTAGTAGATTTATAATCACCTTTGAGCTACTTGCAGTACAAAAGGTTGACATAAAACACCAGGTTAGAAGTAAAGATCCCAGAGGACTAATTGTAGCCAAGAGAAGAGAGTTCTGATTTAGGCTAATATTTTGGAGAAATTCCTTAGACAAATATAAGCATGGTGCTCCTTGTTTCAGAGTATACTGTTGACTCACCGCTATTACTATGATGAAATATTGAGACCAATTTCTGTAAAGTCCATTTTATTTCTTTATAGTGATGTTTGGTCACCTCCCTCTCTTCTGTTTCTTTCTTTCCATTTTTTTCCACTGGGTTTGTCATTTCCACCCTCTGCATTATTTAGCCTTTTTACTCTGGTCAGCACACTTCGATTTAAGGTAGATATCCAAAGGCAATGTTCCAACCCTATGAAGGGTGCATGGGGACAGGCGAGCCTCAGGTACTTGGGAGAGGAGTTTATGAAATGTCTGATGAGGTAAGATTAGTACAGCCCTCATGAGTGGGACACAGGTTAACTACAGACCTTATGGTTGAAGTACATTATCCATCTGTTGTCTCTTGCCCTTTGCTTTTGTTCCCAAGGCAAAAAGCCCTCTCAGGTAGGAGGGGAGTCATGAGCCGATTCCTGAACGTGTTACGAAGCTGGCTGGTGATGGTATCCATCGTAGCTGCGGGGAACTCGCTACAGAGCTTCCGAGACCACACCTTTCTCTATGAAAAGCTCTATACCGGCAAGCCAGACCTGGGTAAGAAAGCAAACACCTCCATCCTTTGTGGGAGTGGCCTAAATGGTGGTCCCCAGACTTGGGTGTACATCACAATAACTGTGAAAACCTAAAACCAAAGAAAGCACAGTTGGCCATTTCGCTCTCTAGACCTAATTACTGAACCTTTCTCCCCCTAGATGGGTCACAGGTTCTGTTTAGAAACTTCCAAGGTGATTCGGATGCTGCATAAGCTAGCAGTCCTAAGCCACTGGAGTAACAGACAAGGTGGATAAATACTTGGTCCTTTCTCCCCCCAAGCTTGTCTGAATACCTTTCCCTTCATTTTACACTGCCCTCGGCAGCTGGTCTGTACAAATAGCATTAGAGGCACAAGTGACGAAACAAGTTCCTTGGTGACTCTGATACCTGATAGGAAACCATGAAGAAATTTTTCATGTTAGCTTCTTTCAGAAATCAGGTCATGGCGCGTATGGTTTATACCCTACATTGCATATGCAGAATTACTAATCCAAGGTCTTCTCAAACCATGACACACCCTGAGAAGATATCCAAAATCCCTCCAGGTTGGTTTCCCAAAGTGAACTTCCTCAGGCCTGTGATGGCTTTCCTCGGTGTCCTAAGCCTCTCTGCTGGAGAGTGGTTGCACATTTCAGCTCGTGCTTCCTTGCTTTGATATGTGGGGTGGCTTGAGCTGCAGCACCATTTCATAGTAGCTGACAATTGTATGTCACACTTATAGCTAACCCAGATTCAGGCTCTGACCTAGCTCATTTTTTTGCAACATCTGGGTATAAAATGAAAGTAAATAGGCTAAGGCTCACTTTGAACAAAGCTCAAGTACAATAGGCTTAGAGAACCTGGAAAACTGGATGGAAGAAGTCCACTTTTCACCTTTCAGTGCTGTCCTCAGGTGGTCCATGAACTCTATAGATTCCCAGGTTTGTAGAGGTCATATCACCTAGCCCTTTGAATTTAAAGTTGAGACAGAAAAGCCGAGGGGTTGTGTGATTTGCCAAAGGGCATATAGCTGAGCAGAAGTGTGTTTGTTAGCTTGTGCATGCATGCACACACAGCCCGGAAATAGGTCCCTCAGGACCTTCTGGTACTTTGCTGGTGACAGCAGGACCCTGGAGCATCCAGTAGAAGAATTTTACCTGATGCCTACTCTGGTTAGGATTACTGAGATACTCCATTATTATATCTCACTCACAGTGAGATATATAGAAGTAGAATAGAGAAAATCTTCCCATCAGAAGAGCTATCAGAATGCTTTATAAAGAATGTAAAAAGAAAAAAAAAAAGTAGCCCTCCAGGATTAACTGTTAAATATTAGCTTGGGATATGGGAATTTTTCTCAAAATGACTACCATCTAAAGATCTTTGGGGTTATGAATTTGATGTTGCTGTCTGGTTTTCCAAAGGCTCAAAAATCCTTAAAGGAAAATCCTGAAAGACATTTCGGTTGTGAGTCTAGTCCCTTAAAATTTCCCTTGCTCTGGAGACCAGCAAAGGAAGTATCTTTACTTTTCACTGTAGATCAATGCCGGTACATTAAAATCAAAAAGGCAAGGCTTTAGAAAACACCAGGGGAGTTTGGGCCTACCTCCAGAGTATACAATTTCACTGATTTGGTATCCAGGTCTTGGTAATTTATAAAATTTCTTCAGTTGATTCTAATATATGCTCAGGGTCAAGAAGCACTTTTATGATGACTACGATTCATATTCTCTGGAAAAGATATTAGCACAGTAGTGCTAGAATGAAACTACCAAGAGCAGAGTGGCCCCAACAAACACCGGTGCTTTGTTCCCTTCCCACACACACAGGAAACCAGCCTAGTTAGGGCTGCATTCACATCATATAGATCGGAATTCAGGAGATCCAGGGACTTGGGTCTCTTAAAGATAAAGTGTGGCTGTCTAGACAGGGCTCAATATTTCTGCGTTCTCTCCTGCATCAGCCTCGCTGAAAGTCTGCTGACCTCGTCGGCATCTCTTATTGACAGACCGCTTGCCACCGTGTTCCCCCACTCTTACCTTGATTCAGACTCACTGGGTTTCATCAACACCAGAGCAGATTCCAGGCAGACCCATAAAACACTAACCAAGGAGTTACTGCTGAAGTGGGCTGTTTGTTGGGTTTCTACTCTTGGAACTTGCCCCCCCAGCTGTATGCATTGGAAGAGGAACTGAACCAGTTCTCCTTCTGGAATTCTTTCCATTCGTTCTAGTTCCCATGTACAGCATCAGAGCCTGTACTTTGCCCAGCCAAGGGGAACTCAGGCTCAGCTCTCTGACTCCTCCAGTGAAGTTGAAGGAGTTTGGAGGGAACCCTGACCCACCCTTCTCAACAATCCTGATTTTTTCTGTTGCACAGTGAATGGCCTCCAAGCTCGGACCTATGGAATCTGGACGCTGCTCTCATCAGTGGTTCGCTGCCTCTGCGCCATCGACATTCACAACAAAACGTATGTAAGGGAGGGAACAGCATCTCCCTGTGTTGACAATGGGTGCTAAGCCGAGCCATTGTGTTCCTCCTTCGGAGACTTATTTATCAATGCCAATACAGTAAAATCAACAAGGCAAGGCTTTAGAAAATAGCAGAGGTGGGTCCTCGGCCCATCTCCAGAGAGTATGATTTAACTGATCTGGTATTCAGGTCTGGATAATTGGATAAAATTTCTTCAGTTGATTCTAATAAATGCCCAGGGTCAAGAGGCAGTTATGATGGACTATGATTCCATCATACGGCCTATGATTTGATACAGTAACCTAGGATGTGAAAATAAAAGATTACTAGTTACCATTCCTTCCAGGGCTAGAAGACATAACAAGCCTGAAGGTCTTTAAAGCTTAACAATTCTTTAAAACAGACGGCAAACTGTTTATGTTGTGACCCAGTGGCCTGCATCATATCCCTCTACTTCTTTACTAAAGAGTCAGCCTTTCTTCTACTAAAGAGGCAGTGTGCTTGCTCTTTTTAGAGAGGCCATGGCATGCTTATACTCACATTCCTCCTTGAGCGGCAGGGATGAACAGATTCACGATCCATGACATCATGAGCCCACCAGTAAACGGTTGTTTGTTTACACAGAGTCATGAAGGGAGGGTCACAGAGAACTGAAGACTCCTCTGTATTCTTCAGGGGACTCACACAGACTGCATGCCTGTGTGCATGCACACTTATGTCCAACTCTTTGTGACCCCATGGACTGTAGCCCCCCAGGCTCCCCTGTCCATGGTATTTTCCAGGCAAGAATACTGGAGTGGGTTGCCATTTCCTACTCCAGGGGATCTTCCTGACCCAGGGTAGGATCAGACCTGCATCTCTTGAGCTCCTACATTGCCAGGCAGATTCTTTACCTCTTTGCCACCTGGTAAGCCCCTCATACAGACTGCTGCTGCTGCTGCTACGTCAGTTCAGTCGTTTCCAACTCTGTGAGATCCCATAGATGGCAGCTCACCATGCTCCTCTGTCCCTGGGATTCTCAGGCAAGAATACTGGAGTGGGTTGCCGTTTCCTACTCCAATGCATGCATGCATGCTAAGTCGCTTCAGTCATGTCCAACTCTGTGCAATCCTATGGACACCAGCCCACAAGGCTCCTCTTTCCATGGGATTCTCTACGCAAGAATGCTGGAGTGGGTTGCCATTTCCTTCTCCATCATACAGACTAGTATGGAACAACTGCAGGCAGTAGCAGCCCCTGGGCTAGGTAGTGTTGTAATCTGAACTGGCCACTGGAGGGGGCTCAAGCTTTCTTCCCAACACCAGTCATCACCACAATCAAGGTGGAAAGTTTGCTCAGGTCCCCAAGTGAGGCCACCAAAAGAACTTCATACTAAAATACTTTTGTGTTAGCCAGACACTCAGCATCTGGGCAAGAGAGGAGATGGTGATATTTATTGAGCCCCTCTTATTATACCACATGCTTCCACATGACATTGATTAAGTCTCCTCCTAGTAGCCCTGGAAAGCAGTGATTTTTGTTGCTGATTGTGTAGATCTGCGTATTAGAGACTCAATTGATTTAAACTGAGAAGACTAGGACAAGTGGGATTTGAGGGCTATTAGCATTGTGATCTCTCCAGCTTTATTTTTTCGTGTTTTTGAACCTGAAACTATGGACTACTTGTTCTAGATTGACATGTATTTTTGGAAGCAGTGTGGTTTAGTGGAAACACTCTGAGGCCCAAGAATGAAAACTAGAAATAGGCTCTGGTCTCATTTCTGCTGGTAATAGCTTTGAAACAGCAAGTTTATTATAGACCTTCTCTGCATCTCAGTCCCTTCAGGTATAAAATGAGATCATGTATCTGTTTTTCCTGTCAGCATAACTGGGAGGGAGTAAGGACTGCATCATCATTTTACAGACCTTTACCATGATGAAGAATTACTGACAAGTAGAACGGTTGTATCTTTTGTTTGTTGTGCTTTGGGGATGAACAAGGACAGCTGAGATTTATCTTTACGTCTCCTAGCCATTCATTTCCCCTTTACCCAACACAGGACAGCCAGAAATGCTGACTTCTATTTCTAACTTTTTTTTAAAGCCTGAATTTTTTGTCCATGTGCTTCTGATATGCTCTCTGATTATATTCCCACCCTAACCAGAAACTTGAAATCAATTCCCAGCTGTTCTCACTTTCTGAAACAGTCTGCATTCTGCCTATTTAATCGGTATTTCTCTAAATAAGTCAACTTTCACTTGAAAGAAAAAAGACATCCAGGAAGCTTTAGCCAAAATCTGTAATATTTTATTTCTTAGGAAAAAGGTATCTGAAGCAAAAATGTCAAGATACTGAGATTTGATGGAGTAGGGTATTGGTTGTATAGGGGTAAATTCTATTATGTATGATTTTTTGTATGTTTGAAGTATTTCATAATTTTTAAATTTCATATTTAAAGAAGAAAGATACCAGCAGTCAAAGTGGCCCATCATCCTATAGCTTCTGTCTTCCCCACCTCCTTGTCAAAACTGAGGAACAAGTTATCTTCCTGTGAGGTTGTCACTGTGTCCTCCCTCTGACCATTTTGCTAGGTTAAGATGCAAAGTATCTTAAGATGCAGCCCATGTTGCAACATCATCTAAAAGTCCCAGAAAGGCCCTTGCTACCCATTCCACATTCATACCCTTCATTTGGCAGCATCCATCAGATGAGCTCTTACCAGCCCTTGGCCAGACACGTGCAAAGCAGGCTTGGACTAGAGTCAAGCCAGTTTGAGTAACTAGAATACATAAGTGTGATTGCTCCAAAATTGTCTACACTACCTAGGATTGCCATACTCCAGACTCTGCTTTGCTATCACTGGCTTCACCACCTTGCTAAGACTTGCAAAGCCACTCTGGATGGCTGGGTAATTCTCATCTCAATTTAGGAGTTGAAGGCTTCGGTTTTGCCCTAGATGTGAATAAAATTGATGTGATCTAGCAGCCAGGTCTTTCGTGGGACCAAGTCTCCTTTTTCTTTAGCCATAGTCATTTCCTGGAGTTTGATTTGTGTGTTTCAAGTCTGACCACTTCCTCCCCACTGAACAAGCTGTACCTTCAGTCCCCTTTCTGTCTGTTCCCCTGTAGGCTCTACTACATCACGCTCTGGACCTTCTTCCTCGCACTGGGGCACTTCCTCTGTGAGTTGTTTGTATTTGGGACTGCGGCTCCCACAATTGGCATCATGGCACCCCTCATGGTGGCAAGTAAGCATCCAGTGACCCTGGAATTCCCACAAGAGGCATCCCAACCCTAAGGACAAGCCTTATACAAGCAATCTAAGAAAGCATGGTGCTTATGTCAGCCACTAATCTTGTCTGTCTGTATTTAGGTATTTCAATCCTGGGCATGCTAGTGGGGCTCCGGCACCTAGAAGCAGAACCAGGATCCAGACAGAAGAAGATAAACTGAGGCCAACATCACCATGTCCAAGACGTCATCTCCTGCCTTTGCTCGCCTCCTCTTTCCCTATGCGCTTCAGTTTCATTTCTGATCCATCATCCACTTCTAGCCTTTCACATTTGGGGTTTTTTTTCTTTAGTTAGAATTTTTTAAAGATATTACATGCATAAAGAAAGTCAGTGCCATTTAAATGTATGTAAAGAATCAAATTCTCCAAGCCAGGCTTCAGCAATATGTAAACCATGAACTTCCAGATGTTCAAGCTGGTTTTAGAAAAGGCAGAGGAACCAGGGATCAAATTGCCAACATCCGCTGGGTCATCGAAAAAGTGAGAGTTCCAGAAAAACATCTATTTCTGCTTTACTGACTATGCCAAAGCCTTTGACTGTGTAGATCACAATAAACTGTGGAAAATTCTGAAGGAGGTGGGAATACCAGACCACCTGACCTGCCTCTTGAGAAACCTGTATGCAGGTCAGGAAGCACCAGTTAGAACTGAACATGGAACAACAGACTGGTTCCAAATAGGAAAAGGAGTACATCAAGGCTGTATATTGCCACCCTGCTTATTTAACTTATATGCAGAGTACATCATGAGAAATGCTGGGCTGGATGAAGCACAAGCTGGAATCAAGATTGCCAGGAGAAATAGCAATAACCTCAGATATGCAGATGACACCACCCTTATGGCAGAAAGTGAAGAAGAACTAAAGAGCCTCTTGATGAAAGTGAAAGAGGAGAGTGAAAAAGTTGGCTTAAAGTTCAACATTCAGAAAACTAAGATCATGGCATCTGGTCCCATCACTTCATGGCAAATAGATGGGGAAACAGTGGCTGACTTTATTTTTCTGGGCTCCAAAATCACTGCAGGTGGTGATTGCAGCCATGAAATTAAAAGACGCTTACTCCTTGGAAGGAAAGTTATGACCAACCTAGACAGCACATTAAAAAGCAGAGACATTACTTTGTCCACAAAGGTCCTTCTAGTCAAGGCTATGGTTTTTCCAGTGGTCATGTATGGATGTGAGAATTGGACTGTGAAGAAAGCTGATTGCAGAAGAACTGATGCTTTTGAACTGTGGTGTTGGAGAAGACTCTTGAGAGTCCCTTGGACTGCAAGATCCAACCAGTCCATCCTGAAGGAGATCAGTCCTGGGTGTTCATTGGAAGGACTGATGTTGAAGCTGAAACTCCAATACTTTGGCCACCTGGTGCAAAGAGCTGACTCATTTGAAAAGACCCTGACACTGGGAAAGATTGAGGGCAGGAGAAAAAGGGAACGACAGAGGATGAGATGGTTGTATGGCATCACCGACTCAATGGACATGGGTTTGGGTAGACTATGGAAGTTGGTGATGGACAAGGAGGCCTGGCGTGTTGTGGTTCAGGAGTCATAAAGAGTCAGACGCAACTGAACTGAACTGAAAGAATCACTTTAGAATGACGTACGTCCATCCAAATCAAGGAACTGCCAATATATCTGAAGCCCACTGTGTGCTCTTCCCCCACCCACAGCCTCTTCCAGCACTGCTTTTCCAGCCTTCTCCTTTTTTCATTTTATTTTTAACTGTCGACTTGCATGGTTGGAAGACGCAAACTGTGAAACTTCAAGCTGCTACTTTGCCCAGAGCTTTGCCACCAAGGGCTGCTATGAGGAGTTGTCCACCCAGGTTGGGCTTCTCTCTGCTCCTGACCCAAGACTCTGAACCATCCGCGGGACAAGCAGTTCTTCTAAGAAGGGCTCCCCGGCCAGTGAGCATGGCCCCTGCCTACAGGTGGATCAGGGTTGGAAGGGTCTGGGCTGTTTTTAGACCTTGCAGTCAGCTGTATTTGTGTAATGAGATTTGTGACAAATAGAGATCTGATCAGTCTTGGTACTTTGGCCTCCCCTAAGCCCAGAGTGCTCCTGCCCTCCTCTAAGGCCTAGCAGAGGAAGATCCCAGCTTTCTGCAGATCAAATATACCATAATGAGAAGGACAGCACAAGACCCAGGCAAACCTGGCCGCCTTTAGTCTCTTGTTCATTTCTCATGAAGTCAAATCCTCCTCTCTATCCCAACCTTCAATATTCTGAGCACACAACTGAACAGCCAGAAATCTCTCTTTTTTCTTCACAAAGAAGAAACAGGTTCTTGCAAAAGCAGAAACAGACAACATGGAACGGCTGTATGAGCATGAAAAGAGCACTGGAGCCCAAGGTCAAGGCACTGGAGTAGACGGCTGCCATCCAAACACAACCCTGAGCACCTTCACCCTGGCTGCACCCTCACCCACAGTGTATAGATGCAAGAACCCATCCACTACTTCAGCGAGTGTTTATTGAAGACTTACTCCATGCCAGACACTTGGGAAGGAAAAATGAATGAGCCAAGCAATGTCCCTGTAGTCAAGAAACAGACTGTCAACAAGCCCACACCTGAAAGAACAACTCCAGACAGTGGTAAGAACTCTAGATAACTAGGTACTGTGTTTCAGAAGAGGAGGGTGGTGTACAACTTAGATCACTGGGAAAAGCCTCTCTGAGGAGGTGGGATCTGAGTTGAATATGTGTGAGGTAGTATTTAGGGTAGATGGAGCAGCAGTTAGTCTTGTTCAAAGACTAAGATCAATGTAACTACAGAATGGTGAAGTTCGTAAGTGAAAGGCGGGAGATGGAAAGGGAGCAGGGGGCTTCTGAAGGGCATTCTCAATCAATTAAGGCTCTTTAGGTGAAAGGAACAAAATCTTCGTTAAACTAGCTGAAGCAATAAAGATAAGATTGGCTGACAAAACTGAAAAGAGGATTTTAGGCTTCAGGAATGGTTTGGTCAGGACTCAGTTCCATTTCTCTGGAGTTCTTTTGACTCTGCCCTCCTGTGTTGGCTTCATCTATAGGCTGGCTTCCTTTATGGTACCAAAAGTGGTTCTAGCAATTCCAGGCCTCATGTGTCCACCTAGAAAAATAGCTCCATGGTAGGAACTATCTTTCCTTTATCACCCATTGTAGGAGGCAGTAAGAAAAGCAGTGATCTTACAGAGAGTTAATGTTCAGGTGGAAGCTGCAGGGAGCCCACCTTAGAAAGGAATGAATGAAAGCACAAGATGATATGGGTCTTCTAGGCATGCCTCAAGGAAATGTGATTCCAAATAAATAAAGGCAAGATCCCAAAGGATCTATAGAAATGATAGAGTATTTGGCAGATACTCTGGCTATTAGATTTCTCAAACATACCAGGCTTTGCTCCCTTCCCAGGTGATTTAAAGTGGAACCCTAATGTTGTATGTCCGCCTAAGGATTGCTGACAGATAAGGTGCCAGAGTGCCCCAGACACAGTGCAGCTCGCTAGAGAAGAAATGTCCAGGAAAGTGATGACTGCAGCCCATTCTTGTAACGCACATAAGGTAAAGACATTACAAAGGGAAGAATGACAGGAAGGGGAACAATTCAGAACTGCAGAAAACAAAACTGGATTCCGGCCCACACAGTCTGCTGCATGACTGCTGTGCTTGTAGAACAGACATTCCAGCCACCCTTGGAGATACAGCCAGAAACCACAGTGGGCTCTTGGTAGCAGGCACACTCGGGTGAACCGTCCTCGTGTGGACGCTATATGGAGAGCAGTCCCAGTCACCTGTTAGGCACTGAGTTCCAGTCCCCTAATAGGCCAGGTGTAACCTCTGCAGCCTCATCTTAAAAATAACCTACAAGGGGGAAAAGACCTAAACAGACATTTCTCCAAAGAAGACATACAGATGTCTAACAAACACATGAAAATATACTCAACATCGCTGATTATTAGAGCAATGCAAATCAAAACCACAATGAGATATTACCTCACTCTGGTCAGAATAGCCCTCATTAAAATGTCTACAAACAATAAATGCTGGAGAGTGTGGAGAAAAGGGAATGCTCTGGCACTGTTGGTGGGAATGTAAATTGATACAGCCACTATGGAAGATGGCATGGAGATTCCTTAAAAACTAGGAATAAAACCACCATGTGACCGAGCAATCCCACTCCTAGGCATATACCCTGAGGAAGCCAGGATTGAAAAAGACACATGTATCCCGTTGTTCATTGGAGCACTATTTACAATAGGTAGAACATGGAAGCAGCCTAGATGTGCTTCAACAGATGAATGGATAAAGAAGTTGTGGTACATATACAGAATGGAATATTACTCAGCCATAAAAAGGAACACATTTGAGTCAGTTCTGATGAGGTGGATGAACCTAGAACCTATTATACAGAGTGAAGTGAGTCAGAAAGAAAGAGAAATACCGTATTCTAGTGCACATATGCAGAACCTAGAAAAACGGTACTGAAGAATTTATTTACAGGGCAGCAGTGGAGAAGCAGACATTGAGAATACACTTATGGACATGGGGAGAGGGAAGGAGAGGGTGAGATGTATGGAAAGAGTCACATGGAAACTTACATTACCATATGTAAAATAGATAGCCAAGGAGAATTTGCTGTATGGCTCAGGAAACCCAAACAGCAGCTGTCTATCAACCTAGAGGAGTGGGATGGGGAGGGAGATAGGACGGAGGTTCAAAAGGGATGTGATGTATGTATATCAATGGCTGATTCATGTTGAGGTTTGACAGAAAACAACAAAATTCTATAAAGCAATTATCCTTCAATAAAAAAATTTTTTAATAACCCACTCGATGGCAACGTCGATGTCAGCAGAGGACCACCTCTCGTGGTGTGGAGCCCCCACCCCCCCTTCCCATTCCCACCCCCAAAGCCATCTCTGCCCCAATAAATGACAAGGCAGGCCATAATAACTAATTATATTTTAAAAATAAAGCAATAGTTTCAGTAAACATTTTGTTTATGCATTTTAAGGGACTGAAGAGTAAACACTTTGGCCGCATCAAAAAGTAAAAAACCATCAGTCTATGACTTTTCTTGTGAACATCTTATCTGTGCACATGGATACAGACACCCCAGGCTCACCTCGGATCCTGGCCCAAGCACCACTGCCACGCAGGCAACTCCAATGTGCTGAGGCCAAAGCAGTGGCCACAAAAAAACACCACAGGGGTCTTGATTACAGAGCTCAAGGCACATGAGAACTGGCAAAAATGTCTTATTTTGAGGCGATTCTTCCCAAGCCCATGAGTAGAGCCAGATGCAGGCAAGGCAAGAGAGGTCAACTTGGGCTGGTTGAAAGGAGTCCCTTTAACTTCAGGATGTCTGAGAAAGGATTGTTGCTGGAAGAGGGGTGAGGAGAGGGTTTGGGGCTGTAAAGACTCACCACTAGAAGTAGATGTGCTTACCTAACCCAACAGACCCAAGGTCCATTCAAGGTCCATTCAAGGGCCACCTCTCCTTTCCTTTCATCTCTTGGGAGACCTTTGCAGTTCTCGGGGGGAATGATCCAGGTGAGTTTGCAGTGAAGGATACAGACCCTGGGCTGGGCTCTCCTTCCTCTGGAGAGCATCTCTCTAGAGATGGGCTGGAGCAGGAAGGTGAGGCAGCAGCCAGGACTGACGCCAGGATTCTCTCTGCCCCCCCAGCTCCCAGAACCTGCAGGGGGAGGGCGTGGCCCCAACCTGCATGTGGGGAAAAGTGCATCTCCCCCACGGAGACGGGACAAGCTCGAGTGGGTTCCAGGAAGCAGAGGCGCTGTCCTCCAAGACACAGATGTTCCTCCTAGTTCCCCCAGAAGCTGCTCAGGTGAAGGCCGTGGGGCTGGCAGGCAGAGCTGTGCTGGCTGAAGAGGTGGGGGCGGTCCGAGTCCCCCGAGTCACTCCTCCGCCCTCTCTCAGAAATGCTCCTCCCGGACAGTGGTGGGGGCTTTGCTGCTCTTGCTGTCCTCCTTCTCCTCCCCCTCCTGGGGTTTCTACAAGACAGACAAGGGGACAGCCCTTGGGGTGAAGAGGCAGGGACTCCACCCTGCTCAGCATCTGCCTGCCCGTGCGTCTGGGATCCGGGGGGAAGACCAGAGCCCCAGGCACTCAGCATCCCTGACAGTGAGCAAGGACGAGGACAGAGGCTCTGGTCACGCACAGTGCTCCCCAGATACACACACCATCACAGGAGCAAAGGAGGAGCGAAAAGGTCAGCCTTCCGTGACACCACAGCCTCCAGGGACCATCTCACTGTGGGTGCCACTGAGCTCCGGTCACCCTCCTCCCCTTCTGACAGCCTCACCCCACCTGGATGGACCCCCACATGCCTGTCGAAGGGCCAGTGACTACCCCCGGTCAGGGGCAGCCCCCATGTGAGGAATATGGTTACCATGTGTGTGGAACAGATGCAACAAAGAACTGTTATAAAGACAGGAAACATTATGGCTCAAAATATGTATATATTAATATTGTTTCCCCATAGAAGAAGAGACTTTGGGTGAGTTTGTCATCAGATCCCTTGCGGGAAGATGGCACAGAATTAGAAGGTATTCAGGGTCACACTTGTTAGCTGGGTGGGATTTAAATATGCCCTGAAGCCCCTAAGTACTAACTGCCAACTTGGGCATTTGTCTGCTTTTTAGGAACACTTTGCTTCTTCCCTCAGGGGCTCATCTTGTTCCCAAACAAGACCGAGTCCCACGCAGCTCTGACCATCGAGGCTGGTGGAGCACATGCAGGCCACATCAGCTGGACAAACGGCAGTTCACCCACCACGACCCTCAGGGCAGCCCGTGGCAGAGGCAACAGCGGGACATCCAGCATCCTGTTCTCTATGTTGCTAATTTGTTGACACCAGCTCAGCCTCAGCCCTGAGAAGCCCTCATTCAGGAGTCAGCCGCCGACTTCAACCACTCACGCCACCTCCTGTCTCTGACACATTCATGCACACACACCAGTTTCCTTCAGTGCCATCACCTTGAAGTCACAGTTAAATACGGCTTAGTGTCTCTGGGGCCGAGAACTACCAATTGGAAGAAAAATGGAAACCCAAAGACTGATTGTCATCATCAGCGTCAGTCATGACCCACTGGAAGTTCTGGCCCTTTCTGCCAATGACCCACCTCACTGATCAGAAAGCGCAGCTCTGGACCGATGCGCTCCCTGCCCTGTCGGCCCCTGGCGCTGAGACTGAATTCCTGGGACGGTCTGCGGGTCCCACTCACACCCGCCACCTCGGTGGGGGAAATGACGGCCCCTTCACGACGCCCTCTGACAGCGCTGACTTCCTGGGGATCAGCCCCACATGACTCCGACCCCCGTCCCACCAGGCCCCCCAGGTGCGAGGGAGGTGCGGACACACAGGGAGTATCCAGGACCTCACCATGAGCACCTGCGCCCGGTGGCCTCCTGGACCGACTCGTGCTGCTTCCCACAGTCCACACAGACAGGACTGGGCCCTCACCGCCAACATGGATAACAAGCCTGGTCCACGGGGACACGGGTCTGCCTGTAACATAGGGAAACGTGGGACGACCTAAGTAGGAAACAGGAGGAAACAGAAATGTGTACGTGGAGATGTGGGGATGGGGGGGCAATGGTGAAGAAAGGTTGTCAGACTCTCCTAAGGAAACAAGCAGGGTAGAAAACCCAATGCACAGTGTACCCAGAGGAAACACACAGGGAAATGACTAAAATGTTACTTACTGATTTATCTCTGGTTGCTACAAATATCAGCCATGTATGACTTCCATTTCCCTAAATCTGAAAGGGAAACACAGATTATAAAGTAAACACAGCAAAATTTGTATCACTTCACACAATGAGTCACATTTCAAATTGAAACATTTTTACTAGAATCGATCCTGTTATCACAGGCATCTTTTACCCAGGCTCACAATCTATTCACCAAAGTGTCCCAAATCACGTTTCCTCGTCTATGGCACAGGGACCAGGCCATCTTCACAGGGTTGATGCCAGGGTTCTCACAGACTGCTGAGAAGACCGTTCCTGTCTCAGGCTTTCCCTGTGTCCCCACTGAACGTCCTGTCCTTTGTGCCTCCCTCCACCTGCTCCCTGCTGCCACCTGCCAGCTCCAAAGGGTCAGATCAGAGGACAAACAAAGACCTAAAGATTAGCATCCGATCATCACTCAAGTGTTCTTGCCTGGAGAATCCCAGGGACGGCAGAGCCTGGTGGGCTGCCGTCTATGGGGTCGCACAAAGTCAGACACAACTAAAGTGACTTAGCAGCAGCAGCAGCAGCAGCATCAAAAGGACTCAATATACCTCTTTCAGATTCAATTTTTCTTGTGGAAATTGGCAAAGATTTGTCAAACTGGTAAGTACGTCAGTTTTGACCTTACATACTCTGAGAGCAATGTAAACAAGTAGTATTGACAGTACCTTTCTAGAGGACAGCTGAGTAATACATATCAAAGTCTTAAAAATGGGCATGACCACCGACCCGTTACTCAAGGAAATACTTTGCTAAAGAACATGCCCAGAGATCCAGCTCCCGGGACATTGATCACAGTATTGTTTAAAAACAAAATTTAGAAACAACTTTAATGTTTCTGGACAATAAAACTATTAAATCGTGTTTATCCATGTGCAGTTATTAGGACGTTGTGTAGTCATTAAAGGTATATTGCAAGTGGGGGGAAAAGTGTATTGTAAGAAACTAATGACCTGATAACGTGCTGGCAACAAGTAAAAAATAAAAAGCACATAGAACAAGATTCCATTTCTGTTTAAAAATACAGCTATGTACATTATTATATGTGGACACAGACATATATAAGAAATGCAAAAATAACACCACCTCATCTCTAGCTAATGCTATTACAGGTGACCATTAAATTTTTACACTTTTCCATATTTTTTTAAGTTATTTTACAAAGAAGCATGTATTACCTCTGTAATAAGCTTTAGGTCTTTTCTTCTGTTTTTAAAGGAATATATCCTACTATGCTCCTTCTTAGAGCTGAAAATTCCTTTCATCCTGGCTGACTTGAAACCTAACAGTTTGATTAAAATACTCCACAGCCCATTAGAGCAATTGGGAAGCTCTTTTCTGTTCTAGATCAAACTCCTGGTCCTCTCCCCTTTCACCACCAACACCTGCTTCCTGACTTGTCCTTTTAGAGCCCAGCTGGCAACCCACTGGTCTCTCCATCCCCTGGCACTGCCTGAGGGGCAGTCACATGCCAGGAGAGCCACTGCCTGGAGCCCACCACCACGACAGGGTGGCGGAGCCAGCCCCCAGCCTTCCTCCCCAGTCACTGATCCGAGGATGAGAGGAGAGGAGCCGGGGCCTCGGGACTTGTCTCAGGACCCTGGGGTGGGTGTTGCTCAGCAGACTGTGACACAGGGACCAGCCCTGGGGACCAGAGCAGGGAGGCCAGGAGCAGGGAAGGAAGTGGGAGAACAACCCAGAGAGGGCAGCAGAAAAGCGGGGCTGAGCCCCACGGAGGAAACCCTTGGTCTCCACGTGTGAGGCGGAGCGGCTCTCACAGCCACCAGTCTGCCTAGCACACACACCCCCCCCCCCCCGCTTGCCCCCAGTGCCACAGCCTCAGCAAAGTCTGTGCCCACATCTCAGCCCAGCAGCTCCCACATACTCACATTCTCAGGAGCCTCTGTCTGCGGAGATCCGCCTTAATGAATGCTAAGATCAAGGGATGACAAAGAAGGGCAACAGTTATCAAGGAGAGCAATGGTCAAGCTCATCCACGAGAGGGAGCCCTTACTCTCCTGAGGGTCACAGGTGTCGCACCTCCTTCAGACCTTCCAGGGATCTGGAGGTTCCACCAGCCAGCTTGACAGAGCCTGGGAACCACTGCTGTGCCAGACAGGAAGAAGCCAGTGATGACACTGGCCTCCACGCATAGACCCCTGATATTTGCAGGGAGTTTGCACACAGTGCTCCAATTCTCACAGCAATCTCCATTCTACAGATTAGGAAAGTGGAGCTCCCAGAGGCTGGTCTAGTTGCCCAAGGTCAAAGAGCTATGGAGGTCAGTGTCACAGTGCAGGGTTCCAACAAGGGTCTTTGGGGGTGGGGTGGGGGCAAAGCCCATGCTCATGCCTCCCAAAGATACTTCTTCATGAGCCCTCTGCCTTGCACCTCTGTACCAGTGTCCTAGATCTGTGTGATCAGTTAGGACACTGGGGTCTGAATCTGCCAACAGCATAAACTCAGGCACAGTCAAAGCATCACGTTGTCCTGAGGCCCCAACTCACCAGTGAGCACTGCTCCAAGGGTCAGGAAGACACACAGGAAGATGTTCCCAGGCATGGTTCCATAGCTGTCCATGATCTGGCCCTGGGAGATGGTGAAGATGATCCCGAATACCTGCAAAGACACGGAGAAGACTGGAAACAGGGGCCCAGCCAAGCAGCCCACAGGGGAGCTGAGCTGCCCTTATGCAGCGCCCGCACCTGCCGAGCCCGGGTGGGAACAAAGACCCATGGCTTCAAGGCCACCACCCAATGAGAGGCCTACCTGGGTAGACACGTTGACGAGACCAGACGACATGCCTTCTGATTCTGGGTATGTCAGCTCCACAGCAAATTCAAATCCCAGAGTGAGATAGCCAGTTATGGCGAAGCTGACAACCAGATCACAGAAACAAGGTAATGGAGAACTTCCAGAACAAGGAGGACAGGAGCCCATCTCCTCCGTACCACAACTTCGCCTGCTTTCTTTCTTCCCATCAAGACATTCCAGGCCCTTGAAAATCAGGCCAGGCCAAGGAAAGAGGGACCCTTGCAGGCCAGAAAGAAGCTGAGGCTGTTTTCTCAGGTGCCCTTTGGGGGTCCGTGTTCCTTCTGCATCCAACCATCAACTAGACAGGGTCAGCATTTACAGGAGGGGTTGGGATGCCTGGAGTGTTCAACCCTCAGCTGAGAACTGCTGTGTGATGGGTACACAGCCCTGGGTTGGCAGGGAAAGTGCTTGGATATTGACCAGCCTCTCTGTGGCTCTCTGGGACTCAAGAGGAGGGGCTCGGAGTCTTGAGTGTCCTCCAGAGAGGTGCCAGCTAAGGACTCAATCTCTCTCTCTCACACACACACACACAAACACAAACACACACTCATGTACGGCCCACAGGAAAATAATTGGGAGGTGACAATGAGCAGAGATCCCTGTGGACAGGTTCTTTCTCATAGAACAGGTCTAGAAAATGCCAGTTCTATGATCTTACATCTGCACCACACCTTCTGCTGCTTTCACATCTGTTATCACTCTCATTACTTCTAACAACTGCATACATATGGCAGGCCACTCTTATCTTCTGGGTCTCAGAGCAGTTATGTGACATGCCTGTGGTTTTAGATAGTCCCCAGCATAACTGACATTAGGATCCACCCTTTCTGATTGCCAGCCCTGTGTGCTTTCTGTGACCCCTTCTTGTCCCAGGCAGAGCTCATAAAGACAAGACATTTCCTAGCCTTCTAGAGATTTGTGAAGGACACAGTCCATCTCATCAGCATGGATGGGCCCGGAAGCCCCCAGGGAGCCTTCTGAAATCTGACAAGTGAACATGACCTCTGGCTACCATTTCCATTTTTCTGGAGGTCAGTGAGAGGCAGCAGAGGGATTCTGATTGCTTCCTAGGAGGTCAGAGCTCTAGGAGCCATGCGGTGGTGCTTTCCAGTTAACAGATGAGAGGTGAAACTTACCCAATTATCCCGGCAGTGATGTATACTATCCACAGGTGTCCCAGATTCAAGGTCCCTGTGTACCCCGCCATGCCCACCAGAGTCACGATGTAGAGTACCAGGGTGGTCTCCCTACAAAGAGAGGCGAAGGTTCTTAGTGACGGCCTGCGGACTTCACCAGGATCTTTCCTTCCTCCCTCCCACCCTCCCTCCCTTCCATCCTTTGGGCACCTACTATATGTCAAGTCCTCTGCTGTGTGCTGGGACATCTACTCACATGAACACTGTGTCCATGTGGTTAGTGGACAGAGGACCCATGATCACACAAATACTTCTTGTGCTCAGAGCTAGCAAGGGTCAGACCAGGACAGTATGAAGCCGTCTTGAGGCATGTGTGTTCTGCAGTAGACCCCTCTCAACTAGATCACTCTGCACCTGGACTTGACATGTCCTACCTACATAAAAGAAGGGCACAGCTCTTTCGTCTCCTTCTCCCCCACCAAAAAAAAGAAAATGGGACACACACATCAGCTGTGGTCAAGTGGTGGTGGCATCAGAGGACCAAGAAGCCCATTCTACTTGTCTGCGTCGCCCCCCAACTCCAGGACAATGCCGGGCGGGGACCTGACTGTGAAAGTCTCTGTCGGCTCCGAGGCCTTCCTGTTGCCACCTGCACACGTGCAACACAGCTCTTCCCGCTGAATCGGAACTCCTCCACCCCTGACAGTGCAGCTGAGAGAACATTCTCCAGCCCTGAACTAGCCCCTGACTCCAAAGCCCAAGGGAGACAGCCCCGCCCACTCCCGGGGGCTTGTCCCTCTGCTGGTCCCTCAGAAGGCCCAGCGGTGCTGCCTTCTGTATCGGGCTCACCCTGCTCGTGCCCCTCCACGCACCTCTTCCCCTAGGTTGCCCACTCAGGACTGCTGTGGCCCTGACTCCTGCACTGGGACCAGCACCCTCTCCCTGTCCTCCTGACTGAGGTCAGGGACTCGGCACCTCCTTGCACACTCGGGCCACAAGCATCAGAACTCAGACCATGAAAGCTCAGAGCCTTCCTTCATCTCTGCCGGCGCCAGAAACACAATGGGCCCAGCAGGTGTATACTGCGTTTATGTCAAACTCATACTGCAGTGATGGGATGCCAGAGATTCTGTGAGCCCTTTACATGCAGTTAGTATTTCATTCAACTCTTACAAAAGGCGTGCAAGAAAAGTCTGTACAACTATCCCAAATGTGACCAAAGAGGAAACATGAGGCTCAGGTTACATGTCCAAAGTCACCCATGCAGTAAATGCATAGCTAAGTTTTGAAGCCAGAGCTGGGATTGGAAATCTGTGCTCTTTCTACCCTCCCAAACAGGAATACTAACACCCTGTTAGTCTTTGGAAAAGAGCAACAGCCTCTGAAGGACACCCCTCCCTCCTGGGTCTCCAAAGCAGCTGCTGAGGTCAGAGGGCCTTCATCTCTCCTCCCCCTGCTCCCTGCATCCAGTCCCTCCCGATGCAGAACCCAACCCTATGGACACCATCTCCCTTGCTGACCCCACAAGCTCATCTTTTGCCACATTTCTTTACACACAGCTTCTTCTTAAACCACTAGCCTGTCTGCAAAACTATCTGTAGCCTCAGCCAGACATAAACAGAACTGACCATCCAATTTCCAGTCTCCAAACCAAAGGGGACGCACACCTGGGAGCCTCAGGGAGAAGGAACAGGCACCAAAATGCCCAGATGACAGAGCTCCCCCACCCTTTCTCTGCCCAAGTAGTGGAGCAGGGAGAAGACTGTCCATGTGACTGCAGGATGCAGACATCAAACAACACTAGGAACCAGTGTCAGCTAAACTCTGCAGTGTCTTCCCAGCCCTTTCACTGTCTTTTCTGGTTCATCTGAATCATCTGGCTGCCCACATCCCGGACCAGTCAACATTCCAATCCCTTCTTTCTGTTACCACAGAGCAAGGCTGGAACCAGAGACACTGCTGTTCCTTGGCTCAAGGGTGGCCAGTCCTCACTGCCTGAAACCAGCAACCAGCACATGGCAGAAACGAGGCAGCAGCCCAGCTCCACCAGCAGTAATTAGGTCCAGCCGGGCTCCTCCTTGTGTCCAGCCAGGCAGCCACATCCCCAGGGAGGGCTTCATTTGGCCTTTGCAGCCAGAGGGAGCCCTGGTCTGACCAGAGCCTCACAGAAGTGGGTTTATGTGCAGAAAACAGGTCTGCCACTGTCTGTCACCTCCAGACACTGGGAACTTTGGAGGCCTTGACAAAGCAGCCCAGAATACTGCCTTGCCCAGCGCAGGACAGCCCAGGCAGCTGCCCCACTGAGCAGCATTAACTGAGCACCTAGTGGATGCAGAGCACAGGACACATACAAGTTGAGCGTCTGTTTTCAGAGCACTTTCTCCAAGGCTAGCTACTGAATCAAGGCATCTGGGTTGATTTTTAAATGCAGACCCCCCTACTGATTTGACATCCATGAGGGGTGGGGCCCAGGGATCTGTATTTTTAGTAAGCATCTTGGATTAGCCTGCAATCCACTAAAATCTTAGTGGCTCTTAGAAATGCACTGGGCAATCAGGACTAAACCATATCACAATATTTACCAATGATGTGGAAGCAATTGCAAGGTAATACACTGAACATTGTTGGAAGCACAGAGCACCTTGGTTAACCCCACGGGGCCCATGAAGGAGCCATGGGAACCTGGCAATGGAACCACCTTCTCACCCCCACTCTTTGGCCTTTCCACACACGTCCAACTGCTGATCCTCTTCCATGGTTCTTTCCTCCTTCCTCTGCTCCTTCCATGATCTACTCATGATGGAACTCGGACAGGCCTGATGTCCTCTGTCTCTAATCTTCCTATGGTCCCCACAATACAGGCACTGCTTTCCTCACTGAGCCTCCAAGAAGATACCTTTGAACTGCCTCCTTCACCACTCAGACCCCAGCTGCTACAATCACATCCTTGGAGCCATATTCCTAATGAACATGTCATTTCAAAACAAGGTCTCCAATTCAGTCCAAAAGAAAAAGTCACTTACTTGTAGGTTCTGGTCCTATCCAGCCAGATGCTTGAGATCACAGCCCCAAGCATTCCTGCCACAGCGATGGTCAAGCCGATTCTTCCAACTATCACACCTTCCCCCTGGAATAGCCACAGCCCCAAGGATCACTCAAGGATGGAACAAGACATCTGATGGGGCAAAGTCACCAGCAGACAAAGGGGTAAAGGCAAGTAACTGACATGCAATTAGAGCCAGTTCTCAGAAAGCATTAGAACAAGATGACCTGTAAGAAGCTGTCAGTGGGGACAGAATCCTAGAATAATTGCTCCTCCCAACATAATATAACCCAGTATGGATTATACTGGATCCTGGGAGAAAATAAATTCTATCCTAGAACCACTTTTAGATAGGTTTTTTAAAATATAATTTTTATAGGAAATCTTTGTCATTATTCCCATTTCTAAGATGGAAAAACAGTATATATATCCAAAGATTCCATACTTAGATTTTCTTTCAGCCAACAGTGCTAAAGGGATAGAAAGATAATAATTATATATATTTAAAGTGTTTTTAGAAGCCAGACAGCATGGTGGGGATTTTTATATCATCATCTCATTTAATTCTCCTAATTCCCCACCATAAGTTTAGGAAACAATATCCCCCATATACTCATATGAAGACACTGATGCACAGTGAGATTAGCCCACTAGCCCAAGGTCACGGGGCCTTTATTAAGTGCAGAGGTAGGATTTGAACTCAGAGCTGTCAACCTCCAACACTGGAACACTCATTCTTGGTGGCCCACTCTCCCACAAGCATGAGACCCCTGATTTTTAAAAGAGGGCTGGGCCTTGGATTCCTGATTCTAAAGACTCAGAGTCCCATTCCCAGCCCTCCCTGGTTCTGGAAACATTTGCAACATGCTTTCTGTTGAGCCATTAAGTGTTTAAAATTAAACCTTGCCCACATTTCACAACTTAAATATTTCATCTGTGATTGTATGTGTATATATTTGTTTGTCTACTATGTTGTCTGGCACCATGCTATGTACTTTACATACATATATCTTAGTATTTACTTTCTAAGCCTCAACTGATCTTTCAATAAGTAATTAGGCTTCTTTTGAGAAAAGAGAATGAGAACTAAGAGACAGTAAACCAGCTTATCACATATCTGAGTTCCACTGGCGATGGGGCTGAGACCCAGAACCACCTGCCTCCAAATCCTGGAGCACACACCATAGCATGCTGCTGCCCCAGCTCCTGCCCAGACTAGAAATCACCTTCTCTCAGGACCCAGCAGTTTTGGGGAACACCCTTACCGTGTAGTGGAAGATCACCATGCGATTCAGCAGGGTGCACAAGGCATAAAAAGCACCAGCATTCAGACCTGAAGGAGGCAGGGAGAAACACAGCGTTAGGGTCCTTCTCCTGCTGGGGCCATTGCTGACTTCTGCCACCAGAGGTGAGAGGTCAGAAACGCTCACCTCCTTACAGTGGGAATGGTGCCCCCAGAGAAGAAGAAATGCTCCGAACAACCAAAAGTAATCACTTTAATCTCTTCTTAACCACACAGCATTGCCCTCTCATCCCTTTAGCTCTGTCCTGGAAACACAGGCTCCAGAAAGTGCGTATTATTCCCAGTCAGAACTGTCTACATCCCTCTTAAGGGTTGGCCTGATCTAAGGGTTCAGTGAAACTACTGGACACCTTCTACCCCTTCTTGATGACCTATGCCCTCTCCAGAATGCTCCAGATCTCTGACCCCTGACAACACTCCCTCTGCAGGTAGATTGTCACCTCTTTCCAACATCCCTCTTTCAACTCTCTTCTCAGATTCCATATCACCCCAAATCTTATATTTGAAATCAGAAAGGACCCTAAAGAACATCTAGTTGACTCTCCTGATTCATTGATTCATCCATCAAGTAAATGGAGCACCTAGAATATATTGTAGTAATCGGTGTCATTAGAGAATGAGGCCATTTGTCCAAAACCGCGTAGTGACTTTTTCACTAAGATGAGACTAAAACTGATCCAAAGGAAAGGGCTTCCTACCCTCCCTTCATAATAATGATTATGATGGTGGTGAGGCTCACACGACTACCACTGGCATACTTGGCATTGGGTCCACTTAAAAAGATGTAAGACGGGACACGGTGCCCAGGTAGGGCAGCCTCAGGAATTGATGGTGATGGCTGATGGTGATGATGGTGGTAATGGCGGTGATGGTGGTGGTGGTGGTGATGGTTTATGATAGTGGTGGTGATGATGATGGTGGTGATGGTGATGCTGGTGGTGATGCTGGTGGTGAGGGCAGTGGCACATCATTCTGTGCTATTCACTTTTCTAAACACCTTACAATCCTAATAACAACCCTAGAAAGTAGGTCATATTCTCTTCCAATTTTATAGATGTGAAAGGTACACTCAGATTTGAAAAACAAATATACAGAGGTCAGTATGGAAGACTCACCAAGGGTCTTTTTAATTTCAGCTAATTTTGAGGCTCCCATGACTGCCACTGGCACACCTGGCATTAGGTCCATTTTGAAGGATGTAAGACAGGACATGGTGCCCAGGCAAGGCAGCCTCAGGTGCCCCTCTTCACTGGAGCCAGTCCACAGGACCCCAGGCCACAGAGCCACTCAGAAGCCATTCTCTTTTGCCCCCCAAGCCGATGGCTCAGTGCAGGGAAAGGTGGGCATAGCCCCCACCCTGCCTTAACCCCTCCCAGGAGCCACTATTGTTTGTAATTCGCACTCAGGCATAGTTGCCTGGATCTCCATAAAGGACAGGCCAGTGGAAAGAGTCACTGTGCTCAGAGAAGGACAATGAACAGCTTCCCAACAAAGGTGAGAAGATGGCCCAGGAGGGGGAACAAGCTGGTAGGAGTAGGACATGGAGCTCATCTTCTCCCACCAAAACATTATAAACACACCTGCAATAGAACAAATCACACAGAACAGCTACTGAACACTGACAGAAGCTCTTAGACTTCCATAAAGACAAGAAAACCCCCACCAAGAAGAAATCAGGGTGAGGCTTCTGCCCCAGGAGGGAGCCGTGAAGGAGGGAAGGTTCCTGAACCTGGGGAAGCCTGCAGGGGGATAAGACTGGATAGAGGAAGAGCTTCTAAGCCCAGGAGGAGAGCAGACCGGTTTGTCAAAGGCAAAAAGGAGAATGACCCATACAGAAGGTCAACACCGTCTCCCGGCACCTTCCAGCCTGAGATACTCCTCCGTCGGTCCAGGTGGGGACTGGATGATGAAGCTCAGGCTTCAGAGGTCAGACCCAGGGAGAGGACCAGGGTTGGCTGCGTGAAAATAGCCTGAATAGGTGACTGCGGCAACGGAGGATGCACTTAGAAGATGCTTGAGCCTGCCAGAGAAGCAAGGTGCCATTACTGGGGGCACATGAGGAGAGGGACAGGACCACCTTAAGAGCTTCTTCCCTGTGAGCATGCCCAGGAAACAGGACACCACTTACAGGAGGTCTAAGGACAGCACAAGTCACCATTGTCCTGGTGGGCTCCAGGGGCAGGCACAGATTGCCACTAGGAGACCCATGAGTAGGCGCCAGGCCCTGTGCCCACTGTCCTGGGGGCACGCAAGGCCTGCTGTTACTGCACACCCCATATCACAGGGCTAACAGCCAGCACACATTGAGGGAAGAGGCAGCAAGCATCTAAACTAAAAGCAGCCCCTCGAATCCAGAAAAGAGGGCAGAGCAAAAGGACTTGAGCTCACTTCCTCTTGCAAAAATGCCAAACTTGGAAAAAGAATGAAGGCACAGGCTGAGAACTTACAAGAGATGTACAACAAAGAGCTAGGAAATACAAAGAACAAAGAGAGGTGAACAATACAGTAACTGCTCTAAAAAATACCCTAGGAGGGATCGATAGTAGAATAACTGAGGCAGAAGAGCAAATAAGTGAGGTGGGATACAGAATGATGAAAATCACTGCTGTGGGACAGAATAAAGAAAAAAGAATGGAAAGAAATGAGGGCAGTCTCAGAGACTTCTGGGACAACACTAAACATACCAACCCTTGCATTATAGGGGTCCAAAAGGAGAAGAGAGGGCCTGAGAAAGTATTTGAAGAGATTATAGTCAAAAAGTTTTCTAATATGAGAAAGTAAAACACTCACTCAAGTCCAGGAAGCAGAGAGAGTCCCATTCAAAATAAACCCAAGGAGAACATGCAGAGACACATATTAATCAAACTGACAAAAATTAAAGACAAAGAAAAACTGTTAAAAGCAACCAGGGAGAAGCAACAAATAACATACAAGGGAACTCCCAAAAGGTTGTCATTTTTGTTCAGTTGCTAAGTCATATCCAATTCTTTGTGACCCCACGGACTACAGCATGCCAGGCTCCCCTGTCCTACACTATCTCCTGGAGTTTGCTCAAACTCATGTCCATTGAGTTGGTGATGCTATCCAACCATCTCATCCTCTGTTGCCCCTTCTCCCCTGCCCTCAATCTTTCCCATAAGGTTATCAGCTGATTTTTTGGCAGAAACTTTGCTGGCCAGAAGGGAATGGCATGATATATTTGAAGTAATGAAAAGGAATAACCTACAACCAAGAATACTCCACCTAGACAGGTCATTCAGATTTGATGGAGAAATCAAGCAGAAGCTAAAAGAATTCAGCACCACCAAACCAGTGTTATAACAAATCCTAAAGGAATTCTCTAGGCAGGAAAAAAAAAGAAAAGGCAACTAGAATCAAGAAAATTGCAAATGGGGAAGCTCACTCATCAAGACAAACATAAAGGTAGGAAATAATCCACACACACATATGATATCAAAACCAGCAATCATGAGAAGCATACAAATGCAGGATATTGGAAATGCACTTGAAATCAGAAGATCAGCAACTTAAAACAACCTTGTATATATACAGACTGCTGTATCAAAAGCGATGAAAACCACAAACCAAAAATCTATAACAGATACACAACAACAAAAACAGCAACCCAGACACATCACTATAGACAGACATCCAATCACAAGAGAAGAGAATAAAAGAGGAAGGGAAGGAAAAGGACTTTCAAAACCAAATCCTAAACAATTAACAAAATGGCAATAAGAACATTCACATCGATAATTACCTTAAATGTAAATAGATTAAATCCTCCACCCAAAAGACATAGACTGGCTGAATGGACACAAAAACAAGACCCATATATATGCTGTTTACAAGAGAAGAGACCCACTTCAGATCTAGGGACACATACAGACTGAAAGGGAGGGGATGGAAAAAAAAAATATCCCAAGCAAATGGAAATCAAGAGAAAGCTAGAGCAATACTCATATCAGAAAAAATAGACTTTAAAATAAAGAATATTACAAGATACAAAGAAGGACACTACATAATGATCAAGGGATATATAAAAAGTATATACACATATATATGCACTCAACATAGAAGCACCCCAATACATAAGTCAAATGGTAACAACCATACAGGAGAAATTGACAGTAACACAATAATAGTAGGGACTTTTAGGCTGGTTCTTTGAAAAGGTAAGCAATATTGATAAACCTTTAGCTAGATTCATCACGAAAAAAGGGAAAGAACAAAAATCATAAATTAGAAATGAAAGAGGAGAAAGTTAAAACTGATGCCACATAAATACAAAGTTTCATAAGGAGACTATTATAAAAAAACTATATGCCAATAAATGAACAACCCTGAAGAAATGGACAAATTTTTAGAAAGACACAACCTTCTAAAACCAAACAAGGAAGAAGTAGAAAATATGAACAGACCAATTGCAAGTACTGAAATTAAAACAGTGACTTAAAACTCCCAACAGGGACTTCCCTGGTGGTCCAGTGATTAAAATCTGCCTTCCAATGTAAGAGGGATGTGGGTTCAATCCCTGGTCAGAGAACTAAAATCCTATATGCTGTGTGAGCAAACAAATAAACAAAAAACATAAAAACAACAATGCAGTATGCCCAGTTAAACTTGGATTTCAGGAAAATAATTTTTTAGTATAAAAATGCCCCAAGTCCAGACACATCAGGTCTCTTCTTTCACATTTCCAGTTGAAGTACACCCCTGGACACATCTGCTTCTTACCATACCTGATGTTGTATTGCATTCAGGTAAAAAAAGAGCCAAGTTAGCAGATGAAGGATTGGTTAGGGAGTGACTCACATAGTAAGACTCATGTAAACATCCATCCATACATTCATTCAATCAGCCATCCAACAGCTGTCAGGTTGGAGTACCTACTGCAGGCTATAATACCTCCTACTGCTGAGGAAATATACAGGTAAAGAGACATAAATCCCTACTCTCAGGGAGAATACAGTTTGTGGGAAAGAGATCTGGAAATGACTTGTTGTATCTGACTCTTTGTGACCCCATGGACTGTAGCCCACCAAGATCCTCCATCCATGGAATTTTACAGGCAAGAGTACTGGAGTGGATTGCCATTTCCTTCCCCAGAGATGTACTAAGAAAAGCACAATAAACAGGCACTGGTCACAGCAAACATCCTCTTCCAACAACACAAGAGAAGACTCTACACATGGACATCACCAGATGGTAAACACCGAAAACAGATTGATTATATTCTTTGTAGCCAAAGATGGAGAAGCTCTATACAGTCAGCAAAAACAAGATCGGGAGCTGAATGTGGCTCAGATTATGAACTCATTATTGCCAAATTTAGACTTATATTGAAGAAAGTGGGGAAAACCACTAGACCATTCAGGTATGACCTAAATCAAATCCCTTATGACTATACAGTGGAAGTGAGAAATAGATTTAAGGGACTAGATCTGATAGACAGAGTGCCTGATGAACTATGGACAGAGGTTCATGACATTGTACAGGAGACAGGAATCAAGACCATCCCTAAGATAAGGCAATGCCAAAAAGCAAAAAGGCTGTCTGAGAAGGCCTTACAAATAGCTGTGAAAAGAAGAGAAGCAAAAAGCTACAGAGAAAAGAAAAGATATACCCATTTGAATGCAGAGTTTCAAAAAATAGCAAGGAGAGATAAGAAAGCCTTCCTCAATGATCAATGCAAAGAAATAGAGGAAGAAAATAGAATGGGAAAGACTAGAGATCTCTTTAAGAAAATCAGAGATAACAAGGGAACATTTATGCAAAGATGGGCTTAATAAAGGACAGAAATGGTATGGACCTAAAGAAGCAGAAGATATTAAGAAGAGGTGGCAAGAATACACAGAAGAACTGTACAAAAAAGATCTTCACGACCCAGATAATCACAATGGTGTGATCACTCACACTCACCTAGAGCCAGACATCCTGGAATGTGAAGTCAAGTGGGCCTTAGGAAGGATCACTACGAACAAAGCTAGTGGAGGTGATGGAATTCCACTTAAGCTATTTCAAATCCTAAAAGATGATGCTGTGAAAGTGCTGCACTCGATATGCCAGCAAATTTGGAAAACTCAGCAGTGGCCACAGGACTGGAAAAGGTCAGTTTTCATTCCAATCCCAAAGAAAAGCAATGCCAAAGAATGCTCAAACTACTGCACAATTGCACTCATCTCACATGCTAGTAAAGTAATGCTCAAAATTCTCCAAGCCAGGCTTCAGCAATATGTGAACAGTGAACTTCCAGATGCACAAGATGGTTTTAGAAAAGGCAGAGAAACCAGAGATCAAATTGGCAACATCCACTGGATCATCGAAAAAGCAAGAGAGCTCCAGAAAAACATCTATTTCTGCTTTATTGACTATGCCAAAGCCTTTGACTGTGTGGATCACAATAAACTGTGGAAAATTCTGAAAGAGATGGGAATACCAGACCACCTGACCCACCTCTTGAGAAACCTATATGCAGGTCAGGAAGCAACAGTTAGAACTGAACACGGAACAACAGACTGGTTCCAAATAGGAAAAGGAGTACGTCAAGGCTGTATATTGTCACCCTGCTTATTTAACTTCTATGCAGAGTACATCATGAGAAACGCTGGGCTGGATGAAGCACAAGATGGAATCAAGATTGCCGGGAGAAATATCAATAACCTCAGATATGCAGATGACACCACCCTTATGGCAGAAAGTGAAGAAGAACTAAAGAGCCTCTTGATGAAAGTGAAAGAGGAGAGTGAAAATGTTGGCTTAAAGCTCAAAGTTCAGAAAACTAAGATCATGGCATCTGGTCCCATCACTTCATGGCAAATAGACGTGGAAACAGTGAAAACGGTGGCCGACTTTATTTTTGGGGGCTCCAAAATCACTGCAGATGGTGATTGCAGCCATGAAATTAAAAGACGCTTACTCCTTGGAAGGAAAGTTATGACCAACCTAGACAGCATATTTAAAAGCAGAGACATTACTTTGTCCACAAAGGTCCGTCTAGTCAACGCTATGGTTTTTCCAGTAGTCATGTATGGATGTGAAAGTTGGACTATAAAGAAAGTCGAGCACTGAAGAATTGATGCTTTTGAACTGTGTTGTTGGAGAAGACTCTTGAGAGTCCCTTGAACTGCAAGGAGATCCAACCAGTCCATCCTAAAGGAGATCAGTCCTGGGTGTTCATTGGAAGGACTGATGTTGAAGCTGAAACTCCAATATTTGGCCACCTGATGAGAAGAGCTGACTCATTTGAAAAGACCCTGATGCTGGGAAAGATTCAGGGCAGGAGAAGAAGGGGACGACAGAGGATGAGATGGTTGTATGGCATCACCGACTCAATGGACATGGGTTTGGTTAGACTCCGGGAGTTGGTGATGGACAGGGAGGCCTGGCGTGCTGCAAAAGAGTCGGACATGACTGAGCGACTTAACTGAGCTGGAATAATGCTTTACAGCAGACATACTAGGAGGAGACTTGGAGGATCAGAAGGCATGTTGCTGGATGGCTTGACGGGAAGGAATGGTTTCCTAAGTAAACTTAAAGGAACAGAGAAGACTCTGAGGTACACCTGGCTCTTCTCCTTCAACCGTAAATGATGGCTTTACATATACATTTGGGATCTGGAAACAGTAAGATGCACAGAAACCTCAGGTCTCTTGTCTCACATGCCCAGTTCCAGTGCACCCCAGACCCACGTGCATCTTACCGTAGGTGATGACTAGCAGCACAAAGTTGAGGTTTTTGAATAGTTGGATGATGGAACTTAAGTACGAAGCATCAGTGGATGCCAAGGCATAGCTCAGGGCCTGGGCCCTGCTGGGGGCATGTTTAGGCTTCTCTTTGAACACTGAAAGGAAGAAAAACAGAAATCATTGCAAATCCTTTGGTCCCACTTCTGCAGAGCTGACACATGGATGAGACCTGACTCCCTCATCTGAGATGGGGCTC
This sequence comes from Okapia johnstoni, assembly GCA_024291935.2. Taxonomy (NCBI): domain Eukaryota; kingdom Metazoa; phylum Chordata; class Mammalia; order Artiodactyla; family Giraffidae; genus Okapia; species Okapia johnstoni. The sequence goes on from CM044307.1 coordinate 14,763,782, forward strand.
AGACTCCAAAAAGAAATATTAATTCTTTGATTAAATCCTCTAGAGTCTCCTCTCTTGAAGCTGCATCTCACTGTCTGTGGCTGAGGGGCTGGTCCTTTGATTACTTTTTCTGAATGACCTTTGGACAGCTGCGATCATTGGACTTTCCAGGCAGCGCTCAAGGATAAAGGAGTCCTGTAATAAATGGCAAATACCAAACGGCACAGCACTGAAAAATCCCATGGTAACCAGTGGACAGAAAGGAAGTGAGAGCTGAGCTCTGGGATTGGTGAGCCCAGATGAGGACTCAGCAGCTGGGCTCCTCCCAGGGAAAGGGCTGGGCTGCCCATGCTGAGCGCAGAGCCTGGCACATGCTGCCAATAAACACTCCCTGACAAGGGAAAGGAGCTGCTCCTATTGGAGAGACCTCGAGTCCATCCCTAGTTTCTCAGAGCGGGAATCAGACATCTGCCTCCTGAGAAACCAGAGAACTAACACATGATCCTGCAGGACTGGGCCTCTGATAGGAAGGACGGGGGAGGGATAGTGGGAAAACCATTCTCTTTATGTTCTAGTGCCAGTCCAGCTGGTACAATCCATTTCACTGCACTGACTGCTGTTCCATTCTCTGGGGGCCAGATCAGTTTAACCAGCTGTCTGCTTAAATTGGTCCCCCAGCTGAAGCACCAGCTTCACCCCCAGCCTCCGTAAGAACACTTGTGAAAGGTCTGGAGACTGTCTCCATTTAGAGGAAGGTCTGGAAATGAGGTTTAATCTCTTGACGATCAAATGATCCCCCCGCTCAAACAACCCTCTAGCCCAAACTTCAGGGCCCTCCTTCTTCCTTCTCTGGAAATAGTCTTGAACAACTTACCCCTTTGGGAACCTCTCATCTGTTCTCTGGCCTGTTCTCCTCCCTTCTATTGTGTGTATGTGCTGTTCTTAGTTGTGTCTGCCTCTTCGCAGTCCCCTAGACTGCAGCCCGCCAGGCTTCTCTCTCCATGGGGATTCTCCAGGCAAAAATATGGAGTGGGTAGCCTATCCCTTCTCCAGGGGCTCTTCCCGACCCAAGAATTGAACCAGGGTTTCCTGCATTGCAGGTAGATTCTTGACCAGCTGAGCTAACAACTTGGTCCCAAGTTTTCTATTAGGGGAAAGAAATCAAGGAAAGAAGTGTTTTGTTTTGTTTTGTTTTTTAATATCTGTAATGGCAGGGTTTGCTCAGGGACTTTCCAACTGCAAACCACAATTCAGATAAGATTTTTCAGTCAACTACTATGTGTGATTAATAGTAAAATGTCACACTGTAGAAATGTCCTACCTTCAGATCTCAACTGTGAAGAACCAGGCCCTCATTTGCTACAAACACAAGGATTCACAACTGGATAATTTACAGTTTGAAACTTCAGTTCTGGCTGAGATTGTTCTCAGCCACAGCTTCACAGCTTCCCACCTTTCCAGGAACAACAAGGAACTCCATCCAAGAGATCCTGTGAGCTTTGAAAAGCCATCAGCTCCTCAGCTTGGACCCAGGGAGGGAATGACAGTGAGAACAGCTAGATGAGGTGCATGATCATAAAACTGACTCTAGAGGTGAGGCCGGTGGGAAGGAAGGAAAACTTCAACGTGTGTGGTGGAATTTTCAGATATTAAGAGACAGCTGGTTAATCTTTAAAGACAAATGGCTCACTGAAAATGAACACTTCTCCTGCACTCTTTCTGAATTTCTCATAGCCTGTGTGATATCCCTCAGATAATAAAAGAGGATATAAATCATGTTAACCAAATATCTCAATGTTTAGATATACATTCATATAGAATTAATAGCAGTTATTTGAGGTTGCTGGGATTAGCTGGTACAATGGTCATCCTTTTCTTTATGCTTCTTTTGTATTTTCTAGATTTTTTCCATAATAAGCCTATCTTACCCTGGAGAAGGCAATGGTAACCCACTCCAGTATTCTTGCCTGGGAAATCCCATGGACAGAGGAGCCTGGCAGGTTATAGTCCAAGGATTCACCAAGAGTTGGACATGACTGAGTGACTGAGCACACACATGCACTCATTAAGCATAGTCAAGGGCCTTTAGTTTCTTCTCAAGGGCTATAGATAATATCCTGAGCCATATCCTATAAGCTGTCTTATAGATACTGAAACCCCCACCTGGTGGGAGAAGTTAACTACATTAACTACATGATGACCAGACTGTCAAGGAAAGAACAAATCAACCCTGAAGTTGAAGATAAACTGTACCCCTGAAACAACCACGACGATGCTGGGACAACGCTGGTCAGACCACCGATGACCAATTTCAAGATGACTGTCAGAGCTGACTGTGCTGTTCTGCATGTAGCACCCCCTCCAGGCCTATAAAAGCTATTCCCTCCCGATTGTCAGGGGAGGGGGAGGTAGTCAACTTTTGGAGAGGCATCCACCCTCCCTGCTCCCCAAAATAAAGTAAACTTTCCTTTTCACCGAAAAAAAAAAAAAAGCCTATCTTATATACCTTTTTAAAAAGCATTTTAAAAATGTGGTCCCTAGGTATTTTCGGGTGAATGTATGAGAGGACTAGTGTTTGTAGGTCAATCCTGTTTTGTTCCAGAACTTTAGAGTATGGAGTTAGACAATTTAGGCTTGAGTCCAATCTCTGCCACTTACTGTCTAATCTTGAAGACTTTCACTCTCAAGTATCAGTTTCCTCTTAGTTAAGTGAACTGATAGGGGTACCCCCTCTATAGGGCACTTGAAGAGTCAACGAGATCAGGCACACTCAGCACAGGGCCTGTGACATCACAAATGCTCACCAGGGTTTCATCAAGGGAATCGGCAGGCTGCCCATTAATTTTAATGAGGTCATACTAGGAAACTGGTCAATTACAGCTAAACTTTACTGAGCAGCTAACAAAGTACACAGGACCAGCTAGCCTTGTATGAGCAGCAACTACTCAGGCTATAAGGCTTGAAGACCATTAGAAGCCCAGCCTCCAATTTCTGTAGATACGTTTTATAGAATACATGGTACCTAGAATGGTGTTCTTGGGTCATGTTCGTAAGGTCCTCACCCAAGTCAGCAGGACCTCCCTCCCTGCCCACCCACCCCTTAAATCTGCTAATGACCTTACCGATGATGACAAGGATGAAAAGGAGAGAGGCCACACCTGCCGTTATATAGAACACGATGCTGATGTGGTAGGCAAGCTCATCAGGGTTGTCGATGTTGGGTACCGAGACAGCAGGGACCAAGAACCCAAGGGCATTTCCAAGCTATAGAGGACATAGAGAATCAACTGTAGTATAAGTGTCCAAGAGGTGACAGTACACACTTAACACTCTTTGTTAGAACACAAACAGGGATTGTTTTCCCTCTTACGGCACTGTAGAGATCTTTCTTTTGATTCACAATTCAACTCACGTACATTTATGACAGCCCTCGGTATCAGTCCTATTGAAAAAATTATAGTTGGAGTTCTCAATGCAAGCAGGCTCTTCTGTAGCTGCAAACTACTGAACAATTGTTCCTATACTCCCATCTCTATGGTAGAATGAAATCATGCCATTTGCAGCAACACTGATGGACCTCGAGATTCTCATACTGAGTGAAATAAGTCAGACAGAGAAAAACAAATATCATTATGATATCTCCTAAATGTGGAATGCTCAAAATCCTTCAAGCTAGGCTTAACAGTACAAGAACCAAGAACTTCCACATGTACAAGCTGGGTTTCGAAGAGGCAGAGTATGCAGAGATCAAATTGGCAACATTCGTTGGATCATGCAGAAAACATGGGAGTTTCAGAAAAAACATCTTCTTTTGCTTCATTGACTACATGAAAACCTTTGACTGTGTGGATCACAACAAACTGTGGAAAATTCTTAAAGAGATAGGAGTACCAGACCACTTTACCTATCTCCTGAGAATCCTGTATCTAGGTCAAGAATCCAACAGTTAGATCATTACATAGAACAACTGATTGGCTCAAAATTGGGAAAGGAGTATGACAAAGCAGTATCCCTGCTTATTTAACTTATACTCAGAGTTGCTGTTGTTTAGTTGCTAAGTCTTGTCCAACTCTTTGCAACCCCCTGGACTGTAAGCCTGCCAGTCTCTTCTCTCCATGGGACTCTCCAGGCAAGAATACTGGAGTGGGTTGCTATTTCCTTCTCCAGGGGATCTTCACAACCCAGGGATCAAACCCATGTCTCCTGCATTGCAGGCAGATTCTTTACTACTGAGTCACCTGGGAAATCCATATGCAGAGTTCATCATGTGAAATGCTGAGTTGGATGAATCACAATCTGGAATCCAGATTGCTGGGAGAAATAGCAACAACTTCAGATATGCAGATGACACCACTCTAATGGCAGAAAGTGAAGAGGAACTACTAAAGAGCTCTTTAGGAGGGTGAAAGAGGAGAGTGAAAAAGCTGACTTGAAACTCAACATTCAAAAAACTAAGATCATTTCATCTGGTCTCATCACTTCATGACAAACAGAAGGGGAAAAAGTAGAAGCAGTGACAGATTTTCTTTTTCTTGGGCTCCAAAACCACCGCATACTGTGATTGCAGCCATGAAATTAAAAGATGCCTTCTCCTTGAAAAAAAAGCTTTGACAAACCTAGACGGTGTATTAAAAGGCAGAGACATCATTTTGGCAACAAAGATCCATATTTTCAAACTGTGTTTTTTATGGCAGTCATGTACAGATGTGAGATTTGGACCGTAAAGAAGGCTGAGCACCAAAGAATTGATGTTTTTGAATTGCGGTCTTGAAGAAAACTCTTAAGAGTCCCTTGGACAGCAAGGAGATTAAACCAGTCAATCCTAAAGGAAATCAGTCCCAAATATTCATTTGAAGGACAATGCTGAAGCCCAAGATCCAATACTTTGACCACCTGACTGGAAGAGCCAACTCATTGAAAAGATCCTGATACTGGGAAAGATTGAAGGCAAAAGGAGAAGAGGGCAGCAGAGGATGAGATGGTTAGATAGCATCACCGTCTCAATGGACATGAATTTGAGCAAACTTTGGGAGATAGTGAAGATCAGAGGAGGCTGGCATGCTGCAGTCCATGAGGTCGCAAAGAGTCATTCATGACTTAGAGACTAAACAACAACAACAATATGTGGAATCTACAAAAATGAACTTATTTACAAAACAGAAGTAGAGTTACAGGTGTAGAAAACAAATTTATGATTACCAGGACATAAGGTGGGGGTGTGTAAGAATAAATTAGGAGATTGCGATTGACATATACACACCATTATATATAAAAGAGATCACTAATAAGGACCTACTATAACACTTAGACTGTGTGGATCACAATAAACTGTGGAAAATTCTGAAAGAGATGGGAATACCAGACCACCTGACCTGCCCCTTGAGAAACTTGTATGCAGGTCAGGAAGCAACAATTAGAACTGGACATGGAACAACAGACTGGTTCCAAATAGGAAAAGGAGTACATCAAGGCTGTATATTGTCACCCTGCTTATTTAACTTATATGCAGAGTACATCATTAGAAATGCTGGGCTGGAGGAAGCACAAGCTGGATTCAAGATTGCCAGGAGAAATATAAATAACCTCAGATATGCAGATGACACCACCCTTATGGCAGAAAGTGAAGAAGAACTAAAGTGATGAAAGTGAAAGAGGAGAGTGAAAAAGTTGTCTTAAAGCTCAACATTCAGAAAACTAAGATCATGGCATCTGGTCCCATCACTTCACGGCAAATAGATGGGAAAACAGTGGAAATGGTGGCTGACTTTATTTTTCTGGGCTCCAAAATCACTGCAGATGGTGATTGCAGCCATGAAATTAAAAGACGCTTACTCCTTGGAAGGAAAGTTATGACCAACCTAGACAGCATATTAAAAAGCAGAGACATTACTTTGCCAACAAAGGTCCGTCTAGTCAAGGCTATGGTTTTTCCAGTAGTCATGTATGGATGTGAGAGTTGGACTATAAGGAAAGCTGAGCAGCAAAGAATTGATGCTTTTGAACTGTGGTGTTGGAGAAGACTCTTGAGAGTCCCTTGGACTGCAAGGAGATCCAACCAGTCCATCCTAAAGGAGATCAGTCCTGGGTGTTCATTGGAAGGACTGATGTTGAAGCTGAAACCCCAATACTTTGGCCACCTGATGCAAAGAGCTGACTCATTTGAAAAGACCCTGATGCTGGGAAAGATTTAGGGCAGGAGGAGAAGGGGATGGCAGAGGATGAGATAGCTGGATGGCATCACCGACTCAATGGACATGGGTTTGGGTGGACTCCGGGAGTTGATGATGGACAGGGAGGCCTGGCATGCTGCAGTTCATAGGGTCACAAAGAGTCAGACACGACTGAGCAGCTGAACTGAACTGAACAGGACATCGACACAAGGGAAATTGCTCTGCTCTGGAAGTGGCTCCTGGTCCCAACTAGGTGCCCTTTTCAGGTCTCAGATGGTGACACCACACCAGGCCCCTGTGCCCCAGGGGTTAACATAGAAACTTCTAAATGATCCCCCTAAGCAGAAGAAACAGGAGGCGGTGACTGTGTTGGTGGTACAAGGAGTGGTTGGAACAACTGCCAGTGAAGCCTGCTCGACCTGAAGGGGAGCCAGGCTGGCCATTGGGGGGTTAAATTTTGAAATATTCTGTCCTCAGTCTCTTTTTCTCCTTCTGCCTCTTGTAGAACAGGTGTCCCCTTGGACTTCATTTTAGGCCACTGTACCATAAGGTGGCAGTCGTCTGACTTCTTTTCCTCCTGATGCAGAAGTGTAAATGGTTCTACATATGGAGTCTCATCATTTTTACCCGCTCTTTAACAAAACAATTCTAATTGTAATTTCATATAATAATTAAGTGAGCCATTCAAGGGCTATCACTCTCCATTGGGGCCACACACTATAACAACAGAATATCATCTTTCTCAGTCATAGGCCCACAGCTTTATTTTGCCTACTGATTTAAGATTCACCCCAAAGTGCTTTCCTTAGGGACAAATGGAGTGGTTCCCATGTTTATAAGTTTAAGAGCAACAAAACACAAAAAGCACAAGCATATTGCAACACCAAAAGTCTAAACAGATTCCATCGTGAATGAATGCAAAGCACAGCAAACCAACCAGTTCACAAATCCTGTAGCGTCCAACAACTCTCCTCTCCAACAGGTGTCAGGATACTTTTTACAGGAGGCTTCATGTGTGCTGTTTTCAGTCTTGCATGAATTTTATGTTCCTTAACAGCACCTGAATACAGGTGCCAGAGAGCTGGCAAGCCAGCTTTTGGGGATAATAGAAGTTCATGTATCTCATTCATATGGAAATTCCATACGGTGAACAGCAGCCATTTACAACTCTCTTCCCTTCTGATATGTAAAGTAACTTTTACAACCCCCTCTCTTGAGAATGATTCTAGCCTCTGGCTTTCTAGATGACTTGTTAGATTTTTGATCCCTGTCTCTGTTAAAAAGGGCTATCTGGTAAGAGAGTATATATATGCCCACAATATGTTAAATAAATGCCTTTGTTCCATCAGTGCTTGGAGCCAGCTCACAGATCCCACCCATGACAAGGTCATGAGGAGAAGGACTGATTGAGCAAGGCTTCTCAGGCCGCAGGGATTCTCGGAAGGCTGCCTCAGCGCTAACCTTAAAGATGATGTCTGTCTTTCTGATGTTTGCTATAATAAACCTCTTCTTATTTTTTGTGACTTGGGCAAAAAGCTTTTCCTGATTCTCTTCTAAAATAGATCTTTCTGAAACCTCAATCGACAAGGCCCCTGAACGGTAGCACCCTAATAAAATTATCTAGGATATAGAGCATTCTAATCTAAACTCCTCTTGCTAGCATATTCGTTCGTTTAATAAATGTACCTGTGCCTTTGGAGCTAATGTGCATGACACCTCCTTAACAGTAAACAACATTGAGAGCCTCCACACAGAAAGCCCCAATGGGCACAGAGCCCTTCGTAAGAAAAAGGGCTCATTAGAAAATATAAGAAGCATTACTTTATAAAACTGTTACTTAGTCTACATTTACTCACTATGTTTTTGCTCTTAATGTATTTAGCCTCTATAATGAAAGCATAATAGTTAGGGATTTATATAAATAAAAATTTAGCTTTAATACAAATAATAAGACGATTGTTAATTCAGCTGGTGATTTTGCTAAGCACTGACCTTGGCGCTACATTGTTTTCAGCTTGCTGTGCCATGACTTTATGGGACCACATTCTTCTCTGTTAGGCTCAAGGCATAAGATAGAGTACAGAAAACAGGTTTTACCTTGAAACTCTGAGTTTGTGAATTCTTTCTTTGTCATAATCTGCTGTGCCTGTATTCTTTTAAAAAAAATGTAACCCTGGTACTTTCTGTGCCTGATGCAAAAGTGTCCTGGCTGATCAACCCTTATCAATAAAACAGTCACCAGATGTTAGCAGGCCTCCAGGCCAAAAGATGATGTAAACAACTTTAAACTTTTTGTAACTGAAAACACAAACAGTGTCCTGGTTCCAATAAGGGTCAAAAACTGCTGACCCATTGATTTGATTTGGCATGACTTTACACTTTACATTTGTCTCTATGTACAACTAAAGATATAAAAGCTGTCTTGAAAACAATAAAGTCAGAAGACACTTGGAAACACCAAGACTCGCTGTGTCTTCTCATTCGTATCGCCAACGCCGTCCATCCTGAGGGAACCTGGACCAGCTGGAGCAGGACTCCCGCACATCAGGGCACTGGTCCCCGTGTCTCTGTCTCTCTGTCTGTCCCCTTCATGCGGCTCAGCCTTTTTTCTTCCTTCTTTCACTTTCTTATCAGTTGACTCTGTACCCCCAAGTTCTGGTCCATTAAAGGACCACAACAACAGGGAATCACAATCAACTGTGAAACAAATTTTCTTTTCCTTTAAAAGATAAACCCAAACTGAAAGGAGAGAATGTTCCTGGTTATACAGAGCAGAGCAACTTGCCCTACTGTCGGAACTCCTAAATGTCGATTTCTTGCTCCGACTGCCAAACGCTGGGGTAGCCGATGCTGCTTCAGGGAATTTTGAAGGGAAGATTATCAGGACAAGTTGTTCCGGCAGCTGCTCAGGCCTTACCTGAAATTCTTCAACCAGGACCAGCTGGCCACAAGCAGCAGGGTTCTTGTCTGGCTTGGCTGAAATTGTTACTGAGTCAAGCTTGCTCTGCTCACCACATGACAGGCCAATACATTGGGAGATGATTTATTGGGGCAAGGAATAACAACTTTAATCAGAAAGCTAGCAGACCAAGAAGATGGCAGTCTCATAGAACCATCTCCCCTCAGTCCCAATCCAGGCTTCTTTTACAGAAAGTAAGGTGATGGGCAGGGGCCCAGTGCAATGCCAACCAACGACTGAGAGGGACTGTTAGTGGTCACTCGTTAACAGTTGCTCACTGATGGTTGCTTGCTTTGGGGAGGAGCCCGCCTCAACACTGACCGCAGGCTGAGGGGGACTGCTGATGGTAGCTTACTAACACCTGCGTGCCTGCCCCTGCCCTATTACACAGCTTGTTCCCTGTGTTCCCATCTCCTCTGTTTATTTTGTTTGTCCTTCTCTTTCCTGAGGCGCCTCCCCCATGGGAGTTACCCGCTGCCCCCATCTCATGCAGCCCATGGTTGGGGGGCACTCCTGTGCTGTGTGAATATGGATTCCTCTTCTCTCTAGGGCCCTCTCAATACAGAGAGTCTCCGAGTCCATCCTTGAAGGGGATGTAGGCAGGGCCTGCTGAGGCCCAAGGCAGAAGGGAGACCCCTTCTTCTCAGAAGAGAGGATGGGATGAGAGCCTCCTGCCTGGATGTGAGGATGCCAGGCTCTGCCCTGGGGACATGGTTTTGTTACGAAGCCCAAGCCCAAGCAGTTCTGCTCCCTGAAGGACAGGTCAGTAAAGCAGGAGACGAGGTCTGGGAACAAGAAGTAATGATTGTAATCAGTAAGCTAGCAGACCGAAAAGATGGAAGACTAACATCTCAGAAAACCATCTCCCCTCAGACCAAATTTGGGCTCCTTTTATACAGAACACCGAGAGGGGGAGGAGCTCACTGTAGCACTGACCAATCACTAAGCAGGACCACAAACGGTCACTGGTTGACAGTTGCTCTAAAATGGTTGCTTGCATGGGGGAGGGGCCCACTGAGGCACCAACCAATGGCTGAATGGGACTGCTATAACTCCTGCCTGCCCCAGTACTATTTCAGTTTAAAATCGATTTTTCACTTCCCTGGAAATCAAGGCTGTATCTAGAGAGGCCACAAATGGTACCAGCCCCTCTCTAAGGAAAATGTCCATTCATCCATCTGGGTCCCATTTTGCTTCCTTGTGTATGTTTGTGGGTTTCCACTCTGTTGTTTTTCAGGCATTTTGATATATTTTGAGTACTTCCTAATCATTAGAAAATTTTAAAAGTTGCTCCATTAACACAAGACCTAACTATAAAACATGAGACAAGAGGAGGGTGATATTAAAAAGGTTTTTTTTAACCTTAAAAAGACTACACACAAAAAGGGCTAGAACTGATTAAAGAATTCAGCAAGGTAGCAGGATATGAAATGAACAAACAGAAATCATTTTCATTTCTTTACACCGATAATGAAATATCAGAAAAGGACAACGGAGGATGAGATGGTTGGGATGGCATTACCAGCTCAAAGGACATGAGTTTGAGCAAATTCTGGGAGATAGTGAAGGGCAGGCAAGTCTGCTGTGCTGCAGTCCATCGGGTCGCAAAGAGTCGGACTTGACTTAGTGAATGGACAACAATAACAACAATGTTAACAAAAGGAATATCTTTTAACGCTGCTCCAAAAAAAGACCAACCGTTAGGAATAAACCTGACCGAGGAGGTGAAAGACTTTGTGGTGAGAACTATTTAATATAAAACATTAATAAAGGAAGATGTTTCAAAGAAGTGGGAAGTTGGATGCACGATACAGGGTGTTTGGGGCTGGTGCACCGGGATGACCCAGAGGGATGGAATGGGGAGGGAGGTGGGAGGGGGGTTTCGGAAGGGGAACACATGCACACCCATGGTGGATTCATGTCAATGTATGGCAAAACCAATACAATATTGTAAAGTTAAAAAATCGATAAATAAACTAGTCTAAAAAAATTTTAAAAAAATTAACAGCAAAAAAAAGAACAAAGAAATGGGAAGATACCCCATGTTGTTGGAATGGAATGGAAGAATTAATACTGTTAAATGGCCATACTGTAATAGCAATGGCGCAGATCCGAGCTATAGCAGCCCTGCTCAGCCATTGGCTGGCACTACAGTGGGCCCCTCCTCAAGCAAGCAACCATTTACAAGGAACTATACTTCAATAAACATAAATAAATAAAAAAGACTTGTGTGTGTGTGTGTGCATAATCTACAGAAAGCCCATTGGTGTGTAGGAACTGAGATCCAGTTGTGAGCAAAACAGATGTGCTTCCTCCATGCAGAGAGCTTACACTCTTGGGAGGACAGCCAGCAGTCAAACAGTCACACCTGTAAATAAAATTGGGATTAAGTACTATAAGAGTTAATTGTAAGAATTTATAAAGAAAAACAGGTGAACTAGATCTCAAAGCAGATCATAAGGAAGACTGAGAACTAAGTAAGTGAAAGGGAGGGTGAGGGCATTCCAGGCAGAGGAAACAGTGCAGGCAAAGGCCCTGAGGCAGGAGGGAGCTAGTCCTTCATGTAGTTAACGTCCATGTGACTGGAGCAGAGTGAGGGTGAAGATAAGACTGGAAAGGAGGCAGCCATTAGTGCTGCAGGAATCATCAAGGACTTTTCGCTTTATCCTGAGAGCACAGGGGAGCCACCGAGAGGTATGAGGCAGAGGAGAGTCAGCTTTGTCACTGGGAGAGGCTGCTTTGGCTGCTTCCTGGAGAAGCCAGTTGGGGTGGGCGGTGACCGAGGGGACAGAGAGACCTCTCATGAGGCCGCTGTGTCACCCAGGTGAGAATGGAGCTTGTGAACTGAACATGGGCAACTGCAGTAGGAAGGGGAGCAGTGGGCAGTGAGAGCGAGGGCTGGACGGGATTGGATGGGGAAAGGGAGGCACAGGGAGGACTCAGGATGATGCCTTTGGAGGGAAGGGAACGGCCTCCTCCTGGAAATCTTGCAGAGACAAATTGTACAGGAAAAGTGCCTACATTATACCCCCACCTCCTGTTTCTCTCTCCTGCTTCTCTTTGGGCCTCCCACCCCTTCCTGAAGCTGCCTCAGGCTCTGCAGGGTCCAGAGGCTCCAGAAGCTGGCTGAAATCAGAATGTGATTCCCATGAAAATCCAATAATGAAATTTGAATGGAAAGTAAATCCTCTCAGGTTTCACTCTCTGGCTTCACACAACCTCGAGGCTTCAGGGTGGGACACTTGGCTCAGGTTCACCTTAATTCTGGGAGTAAATGAATAATTAGAAGAAACAAACAAGTCCAAAATGAAACCCAAGGATTTACGGATTCCCTGCAGCTTTCCCAAGTTGATAGCTGGGTGAGGTCTCTGCGGTTGATGCCACCAGCTACCTTGAGCTCCAAGCAGCCTTGAAACTGCCTCCTAGTATCTCAAAAGGGAGACCAAGAATGCCGACTGCAGCCTAACTTTTTCAAGCATCTTTTCCTTTTACTGTTACTTTGACTGCAGATGACAGATGCCCAACTTGAACCAGCTTAGGCACAAGGGGAGTGTGTTTTGAGGGCAGTGGGGGAGCTCAGACTTCAAGGAGGAGGTGACCAGGCAAGGGGCAGAAAGAGCAGAACATGCCTGATGCCCTGGGAACTGCCCCAGCCAGGGCTGGACGGCACTCAGGACTTGTTCCTTCTCTCCGTCTCCCTGTGTCTCAGTCCCTCTGAGCTGCTGTAACCAACATACCTTATACATGGCAGAAACTCATTTCTCACAATTAGTGCTACAGGCTGGGAGGTCCCAGGTTCTAGGTGACGGCAGATTCCATCTCTGGTGAGGCCCAATTCCTGATCCTAGGAGACTTCTCTTGCTGTGTCCCCACAGAGAGAAGGGGTGAGGGAGCTCTCTGGGGTCCTTTTTTATAAAGGCACTAATCCCATTCATGAGGCTTCCACCGTCATGACCCAGTCACCTCGTACAGGACACACCACCTAACACCATCACATGTGGGGGGAGTGAGGTTTCAGTTGATAAATTTTGGAGACACAAACAGTTCATAGCATCCTGCGTGGCAGCTTTCTTTGTCTCTCTTCCTGAAGACTAGTTTTCTGCATGCTGAAGTTTCACCTTTTGACATCTTCAGCTGCCTGAGAAAGGCTGCCATGATGTTCTGACTAAATACAAACTCCCAGAATACTAGCCCAGTCCTAGACTCATCAACCATGACCATGGGGTCAAGGGAGCCAATTCCATGGGGCCACATTGGATTGGAGGAGGGCCAGTTCCCTTAAGGAGAGGAGCAATTAACCAGGAGATGAGTCCAGCAGCATGTGAAATTTAACTCATATATCCTGAGAATCAGGGGCCTGTAGAAGTGAAGGACCTGCTTCCCCTCTTCCTGGGGCTGGGAAGCATCCACATTTTCCTAATAAACACCATCACGTTTTCCACAGTAATGATCGGGACCATGTTGGAGGCTGCCTGTGTCAAATTTCTCACGCACGACAACTTCTGGATACTGCAGATGCCTCTAGAGTCCAAGCACAGCCCCATGTCTCTGCTGTTACAGATGTCCCTGTGACAACTCAGCTTCCTGGTCCCTCCGCCTCTCATTTCTCACTCTTTAACGTGCTTCTTAGTCCCCAGTGCTCCTAATATCTCCTTTACCTGCCCAGCGGGAGAGCACAAATGGCTTTCTGGCCCACAGACTCGCTGACTGATCTCCTTTGGGGTAGGAGCCATGTACCAGAGGTGAGTGAGCTCATTTCAGACATGAGCAACACAAGGGCAGCCTCCCAGCCGAGGCCAGCACGCTCCCTGTCCAGTCCCAGGAGGACAGCCAGGCCCATCCGGGAAGGGGGCACCCAGCCCCGTCTCTCCCCATCACTGCCCTTCCTCCAGCCCCTTTTCTGGCAGAACCCACTGGGATCCCTTACCCGTAGCTTGCTCCTCTGCGTTCCTCCCTTAACTCTTAGGGCTGCCCTCACTGTTCCCCCCTCCCTGCAGCCCCTTCCTGTGCCTGCTCTTGTCTCAGCCTCCCCCACCAGCTCCCCCACCCCAACACCCTGCCCAGGGCCCCCTGTCTCTCACTCACATCTCACCCCCCAACCCCACAACCACAGCACCTCAAAGCCAGTCCCCACCTCCCTGCCCCTCAGATTCCCCCAGCAGCCTCCCCATCCCAGCTCCCAGTCCCAGGCCGCCCCCTCCTCCTGCCCCTCCTCCCACGGTCCCGGGCCCCTCCCGTTCCACCTCCTCCCACCTCTGCTCAGCCCCTGGGACCTGCCTCCCCACCCCCCAGCCCCTCCCTGCCTGCCCTGCCAAGGCCCCTCTGCCTCCACAGGGCAGACAGCTCCTCCTGCTGGCAGGCTGCTCCCACCTTTCCTGCTGGCCTCCCTTGTCTGCGAGTTTCCTTTTCAGATCCATGGATTCAAGAAAAGTGAGTGGATTTAAAAAGGGAAGTCGCAGTGCAGAGAGTTCATGGATGCTGCAGAAATGGGGTGCTGCTAACGGTACCTGGGTGACTGCAGTGTGGGAAATACCGGCTGAGAGGAATGGGTACAAACTCAGACGGAAAACATCCAGGGGACGCATGCAGTGACAACGCTGTGTCGTGGCGTTTCCGGGTTGGCACGCCTCCTCTCTGTGAATCAGGTAACCACACATGAAATGACTGACACACCCTGTTTCCATCCCCCACAGCCTTCATGGTACACGAGCCAGGACTCAGTGTCCCCTCAGAGCCTGACCCCAAGTCCCGTGACGGAGCTTGCTTCCCTCTGTCTCCCAGACACTCACTCCCTTGGAAGCCGACATGTCCCCAGCATCTCCGCAGTCATCAAAACCCAGCACCCAGCCAGGGTGCTGGAAAAGTCTGAGACGTCACAAGGAATCTGTAGGGTCTAGAGATCCAGGAATCCTTTCCTCCTCTTTGTGAAAGTCAGTGAGAGGTGGGAGGAGGCAGGAATGAAGGGTGGTCTGGGAGTGGTGATATCCACTCATTCATGTCTTCCTTCAACAAGCGCATTTAGAACCCTGACTACATGCCATGCACTGGTCCAAGCACAGAGGAAGAGGTGGTGAACACACTGACAAGTTCTTCAAACTGCTGAGGCTTACAGTCCTGTGGGGAAGACACTCAGTGGATAAACAATGAGTATGACACCATGCAAGACTGCCGGAGTCCTGCTCCAGCTGGTCAGGGTTCCCTCAGGATGGACGGCGTCGGCGATACGAATGAGAAGACACAGCGAGTCTCGGTGTTTCACTTTATTGTTTTTAAGACAGCTTTTATATTTTTAGTGGTACATAGAAACAAGTGTAAAGTATAGAGTCATACCAATTCAGCTTAGTGGGCATACCAATTTAGCTTAATGGGCATATGAATTCTGCTTAATGGGCCTATCAATCCAGCTTAATAGGCCAGCAGTTTTTGACCTTCATCGAAACTGTTTGCCTGTTTTTAGTTACAAAAAGCCTCATTTTGTTTACGTCATCTTCCGGCCTGGGGGCCTGCTAACATCTTGTGACTCTCCATTGATAAGGGTTGATCAGTCAGGACACTTTTGTATCAGGCACAGCAGGAAAGAATTCGTCAATAGAAAGTTTTAAGGTAAAACCTGTTTTCGGTAATTTACTCTATGCCTTGAGCTTAACAGAAAAAAATGTGGTTCCATAAAGTCATAGAACAGCAAGCTGAAGGTCAACTCTAAGTAAGAATCATCAGTTAAATCAACAATTGTCTTATTATTTGTATTAAAGCTAAATTTTTATTTATATAAATCTTTTAACTATTATACTTTCATTATATAGGCTAAATACGTTGAGTAAAAACATAGTGAGTAAATATAGACTAAGTAACAGTTTCATAAAGCAATATTTTTTATATTTCCTAACAAGCCTTTCTTTCCTACAAAGGGCTCTGTGCCCATTGGGGCTTTCTGTGTGGAGGCTCTCAATGCTGTTCTGTTGTTAAGGGACAGTCATGCACATTAGCTCCAAAGGTACAGGTACGTTTATTAAACAAACCAATATGTTAGCAAAAGGAATTTAGATCAGCATACTCTATATCTCAGATAATCTTATTTAGGGCGCAACCGTTCAGGGGCCTTGTCGATTGAGATTTCAGATTGATCTATTTTAGAAGGGAATCAGGAAAAGCTTTTTGCCTAAGTCACAGAAAATAAGAAGAGGTTTATAGTAGCAAGCGTCAGAAAGAGAGATCTCATTTTTAAGGTGAGCGCTGAGGCAGCCTCTCGAGAATCCCTGAGGCCTGAGTTGCTCTGCTCGTCAGTCCTTCTCCTCATGACTCTGTCATGATGGGGATCTTGTGAACTGGCTCCCGGCACAAGACAGCAAGACAGAGTGAGGTGGCGGGTAGGGAAGGAGGTGAAATTTGGGCAGAAGTGAGGAAACAAGTCATATGGATATCTGGAGTGAGTGAACCCCAGAAACAGGGATTGGCAGGTGCAAAGGACCTGTGGTGGGAATATGCTTGGTATGTTCAACGCATGGCAGGGAGGTCATGTGGCTGGACCGGAGAGACTGAACAGAAGAGTAGAGAACAGATGATCAGATAAGTAGGTGGGGGCCACAGTGCAAGGGGTCTTGTGGGCTCTGGTGAGGACTGGGCTTTGGTTGAGGTAAGAAGCTAGGAGAGGGTTTTAAGTGGAGGAGTGATGTGGTCGACTTGCACTGTAAAATGATCACGCTGTACGGAAAGTGGTTGGGGCCACTGATCGGGCCTTGAGCTGTAGTCTCCACATGGACAGACAGAAACATTTGCAGCCTTATATTTGAAAAATAGCCCACTAGCATGGTAACATCTATGTTTACAGAGGACCACCTTCCACAGTGTGGAGGAGTGCCTCCTCTACCCCGAGTGCCCACCCCTCCAGCCTGTTCCCACCGCCAAAGCCAACTCTGCCCTAACAAAAGACAGATCACATGGAGGATATTTTATTGCTTTAATATATCTGGTGTTACAAATAGAATATACTAATTCTGATTTCCAATAAATCAATGGTTTCAGTAAACATTTTGTTTATACATTTAAGAGGCTCAAGAGTAAACACTTTCTCCATACGAAAAACTAAGGCACCTTCATTTTCCACCTCCTTTCCACCCCTAACTCAGTCCTCACACCAGAAATGTGAACTTCTTTTATGTAAAGAGTACAGTATACACACACGCACGCGCGCACACACACACACATGAGCTTCCCTCAGGCAGTGGCCCAAGCACCCAGCACCACTTCCATAGAGGCAGCTCCAATATACTGTCTGGGGCAGTGGTCACAACAAAGCAGAACAGGGGTCATGGCACAGAGATCAAGGACATGAGAAACAACCAAAAGTCTTATTTTGAGGAGATTCTTCCCAAGCCCACGACTAGAGCAGGACAGAGGGTAAGGCGAGAGAGGTCAGCTTGGGCTGGTTGAACGGGTGTGTGTGTGCATGCGTGCTCAGTCATGTCTGACTCTATGACTCCATGGACTGTAGCCCATCAGGCTCCTCTGTCTATCAGATTCCCCAGGCAAGAATACTGGAGTGAGTTGCCATTTCCTGCTCCAGGGGATCTTCCTGACCCAGGGATCGAACCTGTGTCTCTTGCAGCTCCTGCATTGGCAGGCAGATTCTTTACCACTGGCAAAACCTGGGAAGCCCCAGGTTGAAAAGGAGTACCTTTAAATTCAGGATATCTGAGAAAGGATTATTGCTGGAAGAGGGGTGGGGAGAGGGGCTGGGGCTGCAAACACTGTCCCCACCAGAGGTGGACATGCTTACCTAACCCAGCAGACCTGAGTCCTATTCACGGGCCACCTCTCCTTCTGCCCATTCGCCTCATCTCTCAGGAGACCTTTGGCGTTCTCAGGGGGGAAGGACCCAGGTGAGTTTGCAGTGAAAGTCACAGGCAGGAAAATATGAGCCCCTGAGTGGCGTCTGGAGGAAGGCAGCAGAGGTGACAGTGATGCACACAAGGCCCTGGGCCAGGACATCTTCTCTAGAAAAGACCTTTCTGTTCCCAAATCAGGCTACCAGACTCCCGAAATTCATAAGCACCATCACATCCTGGGGAGTCAACTCTCTGAAACTGGCTTATTCTTCTCAGTCACAGCAATGTTTTTACCAAGTTTATTGATGTTTGGTTTGATCAGCTCTGAGGAGAGAGGGTTTGCAGACAGACACCAACATGAGCCAGAAGAACCTGGTCCCAGCGTCCTGAAGGGTGTGTCCTGAGGGTGTTTTCTCTCCCACAGAATGTCAGTGGTCAGTCTGGGGGCCCAAGGATGACCCTCATCCAGAGCAGCTGCTGCTCCTGAGAACTGGGCTCCTAAGGGTCTTCAGACACTAGAAAAAGTTAATCTCCTGAAGAAGCTTTCTTTCGGGATAATGTGCAGGCAAGCTCTGGAGTGGATTCCAGGAGGCAGATCTGAGAGAGGGCAGAGGAGTGACTCAGGGGACTTGGACCGCCCCCACCTCTTCAGGCAGCACAGCTCTGCCTGCCAGCCCCACGGCCTTCACCTGAGCAGCTTCTGGGGGAACTGGGAGGAATATCTGTGTCTTGGAGGACAGCGCCTCTGCCTCCTGGAACCCACTCCAGAGCTTGCCCCATCTCCGTGGGGGAGATGCACTTTTCCCCACATGCAGGTTGGGGCTCTGCCCTCCCCCTGCAGGTTCTGGGAGCTGCGGGGGCAGAGAGAATCCTGGCGTCAGTCCTGGCTGCTGCCTCACCTTCCTGCTCCAGCCCATCTCCAGGGAGATGTTCTCTAGAGGAAGGGAGAGCCCAGCCCAGGGTCTGTATCCTTCACTGCAAACTCACCTGGATCATTCCCCCCGAGAACTGCAAAGGTCTCCCAAGAGATGAAAGGAAAGGAGAGGTGGCCCTTGAATGGCCCTTGAATGGCCCTTGAATGGGCCTTTGGTCTGCTGGGTTAGGTAAACACATCTACCTCTAGTGGTGACAGTCTTTACAGCCCCAAACCCTCTCCTCATCCCTCTTCCAGCAACAATCCTTTCTCAGACATCCTGAATTTAAAGGGACTCCTTTCAACCGGCCCAAGCTGACCTCTCCTGCGTTGCCTGCATCTGGCTCTACTCGTGAACTTGGGGCGAACCGCCTCAAAATTAGACAGTTTTTCCAGGTCTCCTGTGCCTCGAGCTTGGTAGTCAAGACCCCTGTGCTGTTTTGTTGTGCCCACTGCCTTGGCCTCAGCACGTTGGAGGCGCCTGCGTGGCAGTGGTGCTTGGGCCAGGAGCCGCGGTGAGCCCGCGGTGTCTGTGTCTGTGTGCACAGATACTTTGCACATGAGAAAAGTCATATTTCTGGTAGGAGGACCAAGTTATGGGTGGGAGGGAAGTGGAGAGTGATGGTCTTTTACTTTTTGATGAGGCCAAAGTGTTTACTCTTCAGTCCCTTAAAATGCATAAACAAAATGTTTACTGAAACCACTGTTTTATTTTTAAAATATGATTAGTTATTATCTACTTGATAATATCAGATGTTTCAAGGCAGTAATAGATTCTCCATGTGGTCTGCCTTGGCATTTGTTGGGGCAGAGATGGCTTTGGGAGTGGGAATGGGATGGAGGGGTGGGGGCTCCATACCACGAGAGGTGGTCCTCTGCTGCATAGACGTTGCCATCGAGTGGGTTATTTTTAATATGAGGCAGGAGTGGTTACACCTGGCCTATTAGGGGACTGGAACTCAGTGCCTAACATGTGACTGGGACTGCTCTCCATATAGGGGCTACATGAGGACGGTTCACTCGAGTGTGCCTGCTGCCAAGAGCCCACTGTGGTTTCTGGCAGTGCGTCCAAAGGTGGCTGGAATGTCTGTTCTACAAGCACAGCAGTCATGCAGCAGACTGTGTGGGCCGGAATCCAGTTTGGTTTTCTGCATTTCTGGATTGTTCCCCTTCCTGTCACTCTTCCCTTCATGATGCATTTACTTTATGTGCCTTACAAGAATGGGCTGCAGTCATCACTTTCCTGGACATTTCTTCTCTAGCAAGCTGCACTGCGTCTGGGGCACTCTGGCACCCTATCTGTCAGCAATCCTTAGGCGGACAAACAACATCAGGATTCCACTTTAAATCACCTGGGAAGGGAGCAAAGCCTGGGCTGTTCGATAAATCCAATAGCCAGAGTATCTGCCAAATACTCTATCATTTCTGTAGATCCTTTGAGATCTTGCCTTTATTTATTTGGAATCGCATTTCCTTGAGGCATGCCTAGAAGATCCATATCATCTTGTGCTTTCATTCATTCCTTTCTAAGGTGGGCTCCCTGCAGACCTCCACCCGAACTCTCTGCAAGATCACTGCTTTTCTTACTGCCTTATCAAGACCATCCCCATGGAAAAGAAATGCAAAAAAGCAAAACGGCTGTCTGAGGAGGCCTTACAAATAGCTGGGAAAAGAAGAGAAGTGAAAAGCAAAGGAGAAAAGGGAAGATATTTCCATCTGAATGCAGAGTTCCAAAGAATAGCAAGGAGAGTTAAGAAAGCCTTCCTCAGCGATCACTGCAAAGAAATAGAGGAAAACAACAGATTGGGAAAGACTAGTGATCTCTTCAAGAAAATTAGAGATACCAAGGGAAGATTTCATGCCAAGACGGGCTCGATAAAGGACAGAAATGGTATGGACCTAACAGAAGCAGAAGATAGTAAGAAGAGGTGGCAAGAATACACAGAAGAACTGTACAAAAAAGATCTTCACGACCCAGATAATCACGATGGTGTGATCACTCACCTAGAGCCAGACATCCTGGAATGTGAAGTCAAGTGGGCCTTAGAAAGCATCACTATGAACAAAGCTAGTGGAGGTGATGGAATTCCACTTGAGCTATTTCGAATCCTAAAAGATGATGCTGTGAAAGTGCTGCACTTGATATGCCAGCAAATCTGAAAAACTCAGCAGTGGCCACAGGCCTGGAAAAGGTCAGTTTTCATTCCAGTCCCAAAGAAAGGCAATGCCAAAGAATGCTCAAACTACTGCACAATTGCACTCATCTCACACGCTAGTAAAGTAATGCTCAAAATTCTCCAAGCCAGGCTTCAGCAATACGTGAACCGTGAACTTCCAGATGTTCAAGCTGGTTTTAGAAAAGGCAGAGGAACTAGAGATCAAATTGCCAACATCCACTGGATCATTGAAAAAGCAAGAGAGTACCAGAAAAACATCTATTTTTGCTTTATTGACTACACCAAAGCCTTTGACAGTGCGGATCACAATAAACTGTGGAAAATTCTGAAAGAGATGGGAATACCAAACCATCTGATCTGTCTCTTGAGAAACCTGTATGCAGGTCAGGAAGCAACAGTTAGAACTGGACATGGAACAACAGACTGGTTCCAAATAGGAAAAGGAGTACGTCAAGGCTGTATATTGTCACCCTGCTTATTTAACTTATATGCAGAGTACATCAAGAGAAACGCTGGCCTGGAAGAATCACAAGCTGGAATCAAGATGCTAGATAACCTCAGATATGCAGATGACACCACCCTTATGGCAGAAAGTGAAGAAGAACTAAAGAGCCTCTTGATGAAAGTGAAAGAGGAGAGTGAAAATGTTGGCTTAAAGCTCAACGTTCAGAAAACTAAGATCATGGCATCTGGTCCCATCGCTTCATGGGAAATAGATGGGGAAACAGTGGAAACAGTGTCAGACTTTATTTTTTGGGGCTCCAGAATCAGTGCTGATGGTGATTGCAGCCATGAAATTAAAAGACGCTTACTCCTTGGAAGGAAGGTTATGACCAACCTAGACAGCATATTTAAAAGCAGAGACATTACTTTGCCAACAAAGGTCTGTCTAGTCAAGGCTATGGTTTTTCCAGTAGTCATGTATGGATGTGAGAGTTGGACGGTGAAGAAAGCTGAGTGCCGAAGAATTGATGCTTTTGAACTGTGGTGTTGGAGAAGACTCTTGAGAGTTCGTTGGACTGCAAGGAGATCCAACCAGTCCATCCTAAAGGAGATCAGTCCTGGGTGTTCATTGGAAGGACTGATGTTGAAGCTGAAACTCCAATACTTTGGCCACCTCATGTGAAGAGTTGATTCATTGGAAAAGACCCTGATGCTGGGAAGTATTGGGAGCAGGAGGAGAAGGGGACAGAGGATGAGATGGTTGGATGGCATCACCGATTCGATGGACATGGGTTTGGGTAAACTCTGGGAGTTGGTGATGGACAGGGAGGCCTGGCGTGCTGCGATTCATGGGGTTGCAAAGAGTCGGACACGACTGAGTGACTGAACTGAACTGAACTGACAATGGTTGATAAGGGAAAGATAGTTCCTACCATGGAGCTATTTTTCTAGGTGGAGACATGAGGCCTGGAAGTGCTAGAACCACTTTTGGTACCATAAAGGAAGCCAGCCTATAGATGAAGCCAACATAGGAGGGCAGAGTCAAAAGAATTCCAGAGAAATGGAACTGAGTCCTGATCTAACCAATCCTCAAGCCTGAAATCCTCTTTTCAGTTTTGTCAGCCAATGTTATCTTTATCCCTTCAGCTAGTTTAAGGAAGATTTTTTTCCTTTTCACTTAAAGAGCCTTAAATGATTGAGAATGCCCTTCACACGCCCCCTGCTCCCTTTCCATCTCCTACCTTTCACTTACAAACTTCACCATTCTGTAGTTTAGTGATCTTAGTCCTTGAACAAGACTAAGTGCTGCTCCACCTGCCCTAAATACTGCCTCACATATTAAGACATATGATCTCTGTGATTCAACTCAGATCCCACCTCCTCAGAGAGGCTTTTCCCAGTGATCTAAGTTGTGCACCACCCTCCTCTTCTGAAACACAGTACCTGGTTATCTAGAGTTCTTATCACTGTCTGGAGTTGTTCTTTCAGGTGTGGGCTTGTTGACAGTCTGTTTCTTGACTACAGGGACATTGCCTGGCTCATTCATTTTTCCTTCCCAAGTGTCTGGCATGGAGTAAGTCTTCAATAAACACTCGCTGAAGTAGCAAATGGGTTCTCGCATCTATACACTGTGGGTGAGGGTCCAGCGAGGGTGGAGGTGCTCAGGGTTGTGTTTGGATGGCAGCCATCCAGTGCCTTGACCTTGGGCTCCAGTGCTCTTTCATGCTCTTACGGCTGTTTATTCCATGTTGTCTGGTTCTGCTTTCTCAAGAACCTGTTTCTTCTTTGCAAAGAAAAAAGAGAGGGTTCTGGCTGTTCAGTTGTGTGCTCAGAATTTGGAAGAAGAGGAAGATTTGACTTCATGAGAAATGAACAAGGGGCAAAAGGCATCCAGGTTTGCCTGGGTCTTGCGCTGTCCTACTCATTATGGTGTATGTGATCTGCAGAAAGCTGAGATCTTTCTTTGCTAGGCCTCAGAGAAGGGCAGGAGCACTCTAGGCTTAGTGGAGGCCAAAACACCAGGACTGATCAGAGAAGAAGTTTTCTCTATTTATCACAAATCTCCTTACACAAATACAGCTGACTGGAAGGTCTAAAAATAGCCCAGACTCTTCCAACCCAGATCCAGCTGTAGGCACAAGGGTAGGGGCCATACTCACTGGCCAGGGAGCCCTTCTTAGAAGAACTGCTTGTCCCGCGGATGGTTCAGAGTCTTGGGTCCGGCAGCAGAGAGAAGCCCAACTTGGGTGGAAAACCCCTCATAGCAGCGCTTGGTGGCAATGCTCTGGGCAAGGCAGCAGCTTGAAGTTTCACAGTTTGTGTGTTCCCACCACACAAGTCAAGTCGACAGTTAAAAATAAAAGGAAAAAGCAGAAGGCTGGAAAAGCAGTCCTGGAAGAGGCTGTGGGTGGGGGAAGGGAACACAGTGGGCCTCGGGTATACTGGCAGTTCCTTGATTTGGATGGAAGTACAGAGTACTCATTCTAAAATGATTCTTTACATACATTTAAATGGCACTGACTCTCTGTATGCATGTAATATCTTAAACATTTTTTAATTAAAGAATAAAAAAACCAAATGTGAAAGGCTAGAAGTGGATGATGGACCAGAAATGAAACTGAAGCACATAGGGAAAGAGGAGGCGAGCAAAGGCGGGAGATGACATCTTGGACATGGTGATGTTGGCCTCAGTTTCTCTTCTTCTGTCTGGATCCTGGTTCTGCTTCTAGGTGCCAGAGCCCCACTAGCATGCCCAGGATTGAAATACCTAAATACAGACAGACAAGATTAGTGGCTGACATAAGCACTGTGCTTTCTTATATTACTTGTATATGGCTGGTTATGGCAGGGACGGCTCCTGTGGGAGTTCCAGGGTCACTCAGTGCTTACTTGCCACCGTGAGGGGTGCCAGGATGCCAACTGTGGGAGTCGCGGTCCCAAATACAAACAACTCGAACAGTATGTGCCCCATTGTGAGGAAGAACGACCAGAGCGTGATGTAGTAGAGCCTACAGGAGAACAGACAGAAATGGGACTTAAGGTAAAGCTTGTTCAGTGGGGAGGAAGTGGTCAGACTTGAAACACACAAATCAAACCCCAGGAAATGACTATGGCTAAAGAAAAAGGAGACTTGGTCCTGTGAAAGACCTGGCTGCTTGATCCCATCAATTTTATTCTCGTCTAGGGCAAAATTGAAGGTTTCAACTGCTAAATCGAGAGAATAACCCAGCCATCCAGAGTGGCTATGCAAGTCTTAGCTAGGTGGTGAAGCCAGTGATAGCAAAGCAGAGTCTGGATTATGGCAATCGTACGTAGTGTAGACTATTTTGGATCAACCATACTTACACATTCTACTTGCTCAAATTGTCTTGACTCTAGTCCAAGCCCGCTTTGCATGTGTCTGGCCAGGAGCTGGTCAGAGCTCATCTGATGGATGCCACCGAATGAAGGGCATGAATGAGGAATGGGTGGTAAGCGCATTTCTGGGATTTTGGGTGCTTTTGCAACATGGGCTGCATTCTAAGATAGCTTGCATCTTCACCTAGCAAAATGGTCAGAGGGAGGACCCAGTGACAACCTCACAGGAAGATAACTTGTTCCTCAGTTTTGACAAAGAGGTGGGGAAGACAGAAGCTATAGGATGATGGGTCACTTTGACTGCTGGTATCTTTATTTAAAACTATTTAATGATTAATTTATCTAATTAATCAAATTAATTTATTTAATCAAAAAATTTAAAATTATGAAATACTTCAAAGGTACAAAATTCATACATAATAGAATTTATCTCTATGCAACCAATACCCTACCACATCAAATCTCAGTATGTTGACATTCTTGCTTCAGATACTTTTTTCCTAAGAAATAAAATATTTCAAAGTTCAGTTAAAGCTTCCTCTGGATCCTTTTTCAACCCTGATCCCATTCTCCTGCCTCCCTTCTCCTCAGAGGAAATAATATCTTAAGGCTGATTTTTATCATTCCTGTTCACATTTTTACACACTTACTAAACATGTATGTAAGGGTTGATTTTTTGTTTTTGAAGTGAAAATAGTTTTTTTTTTTAGAGAAATACACATTAAATGGGCAGAATGCAGACTGTCTCAGAAAGTAAGAACAGCTGGGAATTGATTTCAAATTTCTGGTTAGGGAGGGGATAGAATCAGAGAGCATATCAGAAGCACATGGACCAAAATCCCAGGCTTTAAAAAAAAATTTGGAAATAGAAGTCAGCATTTCCGGCTGTCCAGTGTTGGGTAAAGGGAATGAATGGGTAAGAGAGGTAAAGATAAGTCTCAGCTGTCTCAGCTCATCCCCAAAGCACAACAAAAAAAGATATACCCCTTCTACTTGTCAGTAATTCATCATCATGGTAAAGGTCATTAAAATAATTATGCAGTCCTTACTCCCTCCCAGTCAGCCTTAGAAGATACATGAGTCTCATATACCTGAAGGGGCTGAGATGCAGAGAAGGTCTATAATAAACTCACTGCTTCAAAGCTGGTTACCGATAGAAATTTTCCAGTTTTCATTCTTGGGCCTCAGAGTGTTTCCACTAAACCACACTGCTTCCAAAAATATATGTCAATCTAGAACAAGTAGTCCATAGTTTCAGGTTCAAAAATACAAAAAAATAATGTTGAACAGGTCACAGTGCTAATAGCTCTCAAATCCCACTTGTCCTAGTCTTCCTCAGTTTAAATCAATTGAGTCTCTAATATGCAGATCTACAGAATCAGCAACAAAAATCACTGCTTTCCAGGGCTACTAGGACTTAATCAATGTCATGTTGAAGCACCTGGTACAGTAAGAGGGGCTCAACAAATATCACCATCTCCTCTCTTCCCCACGTGCGGAGAGTCTGGCTAACACACAAAAAAATTTTATTATGAAGCTCTTTTGGTGGCCTCACTTGGGGACCTGAGCAAAGTTTCCACCTTGATTGAGGTGATGATTGGTGTTGGGAAGAAAGCTCGAGCCCCCTCCATTGGCCAGTTTGGATTATAACACTATCTAGCCCAGGGGCTGTGATTGCTGGCTATTGTTCCACACTAGTCTGTATGAGGGCTTCCCCGTGGCAAAGAGGTAAAGAATCTGCCTGCCAATGCAGGAACTCAAGACATGCAGGTTTGATCCATCCCTGGGTCAGGAAGATCCCCTGGAGTAGGAAATGGCAACCCACTCCAGTATTCTTGCCTGGAAAATACCATGGACAGAGGAGCCTGGGGGGCTATAGTCCATGGGGTCGCAAAGAGTTGGACATGAGCGTGTACGCACACATGCATGCAGTCTGTGTGAGTCCCCTGAAGAGGCAGAATACAGAGGAGTCCTCAGTTCTCTGTGACCCTCACTTCATGACTCTGTGTAAACACACAACCGTTTACTGGTGGGCTCATCATGTCATGGATCGTGATTTTCTTCCTTCCCTGCCTCTCAAAGAGGAATGTGAGAATAAGCTATGTCATGGCCTCTCTAAAAAGAATAAGCACACTGCCTCTTCAATAGAAGAAAGGCTGACTCATTGGTAAAGAAGTAGAGGGATATGATGCAGGCCACTGGATCACAACATAACCAGTTTGCTGTGCCCATTCCAAAGATTTTTTAAGATTTAGAGACCTTCAGGCCTGTGATGTTTTCTATTCCTGGAAGGAATGCTACCTAGTAAGCTTTTATCTTCACATCCTAGGTTACTGTATCAAATCAAAGGCCATATGATGGAATCATAGTCCATCATAACTGCCTCTTGACCCTGGGCATTTACTAGAATCAACTGAAGAAATTTTATCAAATTACCAAGACCTGGATACCAGATCAGTTAAATCATACACTCTGGAATGGGCCGAGGAACCCCTGGTATTTTTTTAAAGCCTTGCTTTGTTGATTTTAATGTACCAGAATTGATAAACAAGTCTCCAAGGGAGGACCACAATGCCTATGCTTAGCACCCATTGCCAACACAGGGAGATGCTGTTCCCTCCTTTACATACGTTTTGTTGTGAATGTCGATGGCGCAGAGGCAGCGAACCACTGATGAGAGCAGCATCCAGATTCCAAAGGTCCGAGCTTGGAGGCCGTTCACTGTGCAGCAGAAAGAAGCAGAAGTGTTGAGAAGGGTGGGTCAGGGTTCCCTCCAAACTCCTCCAACTTCACTGGAGAAGCCAGAGACCTGAGCCTGCGATCCCCTTGGCTGGGCAAAGTACAGGCTCTAAAGCTGCACGTGGGAACTAGAAGGAACAGAAAGAATTCCAGAATGAAAACTGGTTCACCTCCTTTTCAAACACTTACTGTTGGATGTGCGAGTTACAAGAGTAGAAACCCAACAGACAGCCCACTTCAGCAGTAACTCCTGGGTTAGTGGTTTATGGGTCTGCCTGGAAGCCACTCTAGTGTTGGTGAAGCCCAGTGAGTCTGAATCAGGATTAGTGTGGGGGAACACGGTGGCAAGCGGTCTGTCAATAAGAGATGCCGACGAGGTCAGCAGACTTTCAGTGAGGCTGATGCAGGAGAGAACGCAGAAATACTGAGCCCTGTCTAGACAGCCACACCTGATCTTTAAGAGACCCAAGTCCCTGGATCTCCTGAATTCATATCTATATTATGTGAATGAAGCTCTAACTAGGCTGGTTTCCTGTACATGTGGGAAGGGAACAAAGCACCAGTGTTTGCCAGGGCCACTCTGCTCTTGCTAGCTTCATTCTGGCACTGCTGTGTTGAATATCTTGTCCAGAGAGTATGACTCTTAGTCCATCATAACAGTGTTTCTTGACCCTGGGCATTTATTAGAATCAATTGAAGAAGTTTCATAAAATTACCAAGACCTGGATACCAGATCAGTTAAATCATATAGTGTGGAGGTGGGCCCAGGAACCCCTGGTATTTTCGAAAGCCTTGCCTTGTTGATTTTAATATACCGATATTGATCTACGGTGAAAAGCAAAGCTACCTCCTTTGCTAGTCTGGGGAGCAAGAGAAATTTTAAGGGGCAAGACTCACAACCAAAATGTCTTTCAGGATTTTCCTTTAAGATTTTTCAGCCTTTGGAAAACCATACAGTAACACCAAATTCACATTCCCAAAGATCTTTAGATGGTAGTCATTTTCAGAAAAAAATCCCATATCCCAAACTAATATCTAGCGGTTAATCCTGGAGAGCTATATTCTCTTTTTTTTTTCTTTTCATATTTTTTATTAAACATTTTGACAGCTCTTCTGATGAAAAGACAGGACATTTCTCTATCCTCTTTCTATATATCTCTCTATGAGTGAGATATAATAATGGAGTATCTCAGTAATCCTAACCAGAGCAGGCATCAGGTAAAATTCTTCTACTGGGTGCTCCAGGGTCCTGCTATCAACAGCAAAGTACCAGGAGGTCATGAGGGATCTATTTCTGGGCTGTGTGTGCATGCATGCATGTGTAGGCTCACACACACAGTTCTGCTCAGCTATATGCCCTTCGACATATCACATAACCCCTGGGCTTTTCTTTCTCAATTTTAAACTCAAAGGGCTAGGCTTGATGACCTCTAAAAGCCTGTGAATCTATACGGAGTTCCTGGATCACTGGAGGACAGCACTGGAGAGTGAAAAGTGGAATTCTTTTACCCACTTTTCCAGGTTCTCTAAGCCTATTGTACTTGAGCTTTGTTTAAAGTGAGCCTTAGCCTTCTTACTGTCATTTTATACCCAGATGTTGCAGAAATGTGAGCTAGAGCAGAGCCTGAATCTGGGTTAACTATACATGTGACATACAATTGTCAGCTACTATGAAATGGTGCTGAAGCTCAAGCCACCCCACATATCAAATTAAGGAAGCACAAGATGAAATGTGCAACCACTCACTAGCAGAGAGGCTCAGGACACTGGGGAAGCCATCACAGACCTGCAGAAGTTCACTTTAGGAAACCAACCTGGAGGGATTTTGGATATCTTCTCAAGATCTGTGTCATGGTTTGAGAAGACCTTGGGTTAGTAATTCTGCATATGCAATGTAAGGTATAAACCATACATGCCATGACCTGATTTCTGAAAGAAGCTAACATGAAAAGCTTCATGGTTTCCTATCAGGCATCAGAGTCACCAAGGAACTCTGTTTCCTCACTTGTCCTTGTAATGCTATTTGTACAGACCAGCTGCCGAGGGCAGTGTAAAATGAAGGGAAAGATATTCAGAGAAGCTTGCGGGCAAAAAGACCAACTGTTATCCACGACGTCTGTTACTCTAGTGGCTTAGGCTTGCTAGCCTAGGCAGCATCAGAATCACCTGGGAAGTTTCTAAAAAGAACTTCTTGTGACCCATCCAGGGGGTTAAAGATTCAGTACTTAGGTCTGGAGAGGGAAATGGCCATCTGTGCTTTGTTTGGTTCTGGTTTTTTGCAGTTATTGTGATGTACACTCAAGTCTGGGGACCACCATTTAGGCCACTCTCACAAAGGATGCAGATTTTTGCTTTCTTACCCAGGTCTGGCTTGCCACTGTAGAGATTTTCACAGAGAAAGTTGGGGTCTCGGAAGCTCTGCAGCAAGTAACCCACAGATATGATGGACATCATCACCAGCCAGCTTTGTAACACATTCAGGAATCGGCTCATGGTTCCCCTCTAACCTTAGAGGGCTTTTTGCCTTGGAAACAAAAGCAAAGGGCAGAAGACAACAAATGGTTATTGTGCTTCAACCGTAAGCTCTGTAGTTAACCCATGTCCCACACATGAGGGCTGTACTAATCTTCATCCATCAGACATTTCATAAACTCGTCTCCCAAATACCTGAGGCTCATCTACCCCCACACACGCTTCATAGTGTTGGCACACTGCCTTTGTTTATCTACCTGTAATCAAAGTGGGCTGACAAGAGTAAAAAAGGCTAAAAAATCCAGCGGGTGGAAATGACAAACCCAGTGGAAAAAATGGAAAGAAAGGGAACAGGAGAAAGAAAGTGCAAGTGAAATCGCTCAGTCGCGTCCGACTCTTAGCGACCCCATGGACTGTAGCCCACCAGGCTCCTCCCATCACTATAAAGAAATAAAATTGACTCCCCTCCCCTCACCCTCTCCTTGTTTTCTCACCCTCCCTCAGCAGGAGACTTAAGCTCTCAGGGTCAGAAAAGCTGCATGGATGGCCTCCCTCTTTGACAGAACTTATGTCCATTTCACAGAAGCTCTCAGAAACTTCAGAAGATAGCCGGTGAAGGCAGAGCCTGAGCACTCTTCCAAACGGCTCTGCTAGTGCCTCAGCACGACTTCTCAAAGCTTTTGAGGGCCTCTGAGAGAATCCAACATCTATTCCCAAATTGTGCCCTGACCCAGGCCAGCAAAGGTGTGGTGGTTTACTAGATTCAGGAGAGTTTCCTTTCTTGGTCTCACTATTCAGTAGCTGTGTGACCATGGGCAAGTAATTCACACTTTACAACTTAGGTTTCCTTACCTTCAAAATGGAGATTAAAATTACCTATTCCAACAGTTATTATATAAGAATTACTTTAGAAAGCAAAGCTTCCTCGCATTGTGCCAGGCTCAGAGTGGCCACTCATTCGTTCATCGATTCACTCGTTCTGTACCTACAAGCTTTCTTCATTTTACCAGCTCCCTCTTCTCTTGGTCTCTGAAATCTCTTTTCTCCCTACAAGGTTGCCTCCTGGGTATCTTCCTTCTATCCCATCTCCATTGTTTCAGGCTGTGCAGATCCTCTCAATTAGAAGCCACACAGATACCTACCTCTTCTGCCCCCCACATGCACCCTACCTGGCACGAGTACTCTCAGCACAGCAGCAGCAGCAGCAAAGAAACTGCCCCAGCAGACCTGAGTCTACCTGAGCCACTTGTCCCCGCCCCACTCTCAGCCCAGCTCCGATTGGTTTGCTTCCATCAGTCCTCGTTCTGATTGGCTGTTTTGATTCTGCTCTAGCAGGCGACCCCTTTACTGCCAGTCTGTGGTTGGCGCTGCCCAAGCCCTGATGCTGAAGCTGAAACTCCAATACTTTGGCCACCTGATACAAACGACTGACTCACTGGAAGAGACTCTGAAACTGGGAAAGGTTGAAGGCGGGATGAGAAGTGGATGACAGAGGATGAGATGTTTGTGTTAGGTGGTTAGAATAGGAAAAAGGAGTCAGAATGGTGCGAAAAGAGAACAAAGGAAGGTCCGTGGGCCAGAGTGAAGACCTCAGATAAGACAAACAGCACTCCTGGCTAGCCCTCAATCTTCCGATCGCCCTGTCTCTTTCTGCCCAGCTCGCAGCCTAGGACAGGTTGGCATCCCTTCGTCGCTTGGAGGTTTAGTATCTTTTGTATGAATTTAAGGGACTTCCCAACATTTGGGGAAATACTGAGAAATCCTGTTGGGGATACTCGGAAGAAAGCCTTGAGATGTTCCATACTGCGCATTTCGCTGAACATGTGTAGGGATTCTTGTCGGAATTGGCTTTCCTCCCCCCATTTATGTTATCACGTATGTTAATGCATAGAGAAATAAGGTTTGGAAAGATTGAATGCTTATCTTTGGGTAATAGGATTATGGTCATTCAAACATTTTCTTATGTTATTTCTACTCCATCCTAAAACACAATATGAAATGTACCTTTTCTCTATTAAAGTATCTTAATTAGATAATGTCTATTTGATATTTGGATCATAGTTTGTGATTTTCAGTAAGGGAGAATAATTTTTGAGAGTGCTTGGAGGAATACTTCCTCCACCCCACTATTTATATCTTGATTCAGCAGAATATATTGCTTTTGGTTGACTTTATTTTAGTGGAGGAGAAGGCAATGGCACCCCACTCCAGTACTCTTGCCTGGAAAATCCCATGGACGGAGGAGCCTGGTAGGCTACAGTCCATGGGGTCGCTAAGAGTTGGACACGACTGAGCGACTTCACTTTCACTTTTCCCTTTCATGCACTGGAGAAGGAAATGGCAACCCACTCCAATATTTTTGCCTGGAGAATCCCAGGGACGGGGGAGCCTGGTGGGCTGCCGTCTATGGGGTCGCACAGAGTCGGACACGACTGAAGCGACTTAGCAGCAGCAGCAGCATCATTTTAGTGGAATTATGATCGTATTTAGCTTTGCTTGTCATAGAGTCTAAAGAAATATTTGCAAGGATCTTAAAACTTGCGTTTTTATTTTTAGCTCATGTTAGGTTTTGCTAGCAAGGAACCTATGTTTTAGGCAATCAGCTGATTTTCCTAAAAGTTAAATAAGCCTATCCTTTTGGTGCACATTAGATTTAGTATGTAAAAGGAACACAAGAACCTTAATAGCTGCTCTTCAAATACACAGAGGACAGACAATATGTTTGAAAAAAAAAAATATTGGTCTTTGTGCCATATTGTGAGGCACCATGAAAAAGGTAAGCTTCTAGGGGTTGGATGCTATTTAGGTAAATATCCATTTTCATTACATAGAAGATCACCAGCAACGATGAACAAAAAGACAGCTGTGTTATGTTTCAGATCCTTTGTCTCTCTTGCAGGAATCTGTGCCACCCAAATTGTTTGATCCAGTGAATGTGCAAGGAAAGGTCTCTGAGGCCCCCGTCTGCTGACTGCATGACAAACTCTAAAGCAAATGCCAGTCGTGATGGCCCGGGACCTCGAGGAAACAGCATCATCCTCAGAGGATGAGGAGGTGGTAAGCCAAGAGTAAGTAATAGCAAGCCTGTTTTTAACCCTTTGCCTTCAGGTTGGAAGATAGTTCTCTTTTATTTTACTCCTATCCTCTTTTACCAAGATCCCTCCTTTGGTGTTATCTGATTCTGGTTTTAGTCTCCGTACATGGTCTAATTTAGGATCTTATTTTGGGGTGACCATCAGCTATCTGAAATGAAATAAGTCTCTGTTTCTGGGCTCATGAGTGAACATCAGCTCTAGATGGTACATGTAGTAGCTCTTAGTCAACTCTTGATCAGAGCTCCTCATATAGGAGATTTTGAAATTTTTAGATATTGAAGAAAAGTAGGTCTCCCAATGCTGTGACATTGGTTATTTTCTTCAAAGCCTTTAGGATGATAGAGTGATGACAGTAATCAGTTATTTGAGTAAGTGTGGGACAGGCCATTAGAATTCTATAGCCTGTGCTGTCTATCGAGACACATGGCTTTCTCAGTTTCTTTTAGATAAGAGTCAAGTTGCTTAATTGCTGGATTCTCACAAGAATATGAATGAAGATTGTGACAAGTGTAGCTGCTACAGGTGATGGTAAGGGCTTTAACTGCCGTATCCCATTTAACAATAACATCTGAAGATGTTATTATTCCCACTTAATTAAATTCAGCCACACACATGTCAAAGAACTTCCTTAGGGACGCATAGAGATTAAAGGATAAATTGAGATTTAGACCTAGATTTCCAGGATTTTGAAGCTCTTAGATGTTTCGCCTCCTTTAATATTATGACACAGAGAGCAAAGAGAGAATCTGGCCTAAAGATAAGATTTGTTTTTAAGGTTCTCTTTAAGTCCACTAGGATTCATGTGCTATGTCATCTGAAAAGTGGGGATATTATCTCCCAGGCTGAATCAAGTAGTGTGTATAAAATTACCTTTAAATGATAAAGAGCCATACAAATGTTAAGGCATTATTCTTGTTGGATTTAATATTTATTTTAAAGTACGTTTCTTATAATACAGTAGAAGATTATATTATTTAATTAGAAAAAATTATTGAAGCGTTAATAAAGCTTTGGGCAGAGGCTTTTCACCACAGTTAAGTTATAGAAAATAATAGAGATTTGTTACTATTAGCGTATTTGGGTCATTCTCATTCGGGATAATTAAATGGATAATTCCCTCTGGGCACTTTGCCTTTTTGTGACTTTTTCTGTGTGCTGCCTCTTAGCCATTACACAAAATTTTTAACTTCTCCTGCAGGCATCCGTCTTTCTGATTCAAGATCTTCTTTTACTTCATGACTGTCTCTTTTATTAGTGGGCTTATAGGTTGGGCCCAACAAGTATTAGATTGAACTATATGAAATTGCTTGGAGAAGGCAGTGGCACCCCACTCCAGTACTCTTGCCTGGAAAATCCCATGGACGGAGGAGCCTGGTAGGCTGCAGTCCATGGGGTCGCAAAGAGTCAGACACGACTGAGCGACTTCACTTTCACTTTTCACTTTCATGTATTGGAGGAGGAAATGGCAACCCACTCCAGCGTTCTTGCCTGGAGAATCCCAGGGACGGGGGAGCCTGGTGGGCTGCCATCTGTGGGGTCGCACAGAGTCGGACACGACTGAAGCGACTTAGCAGCAGCAGCAGCAGCATCTCCGTTTTGCTGGTAAGGAAACCTAAGCTGTAAAGTGTAAATTATTTTCCCATGGTCACACAGCTACTGAATAGTGGGACCAGGAAAGGAACCACTCACTCCCAACTTGAGTAAACACCACACCTTTGCTGGCCTGGGTCAGGGCAAACTTTAAGAATAGATATTGGATACTCTCACAGGCCCTCAAAAGCTTTGAGGAAGACGTGCTGAGGCACTGGCAGAGCCGTTTGGAAGAGTGCTCAGGCTCTGCCTTCATCAGCTATCTTCTGGAGTTTCTGAGAGCTTCTGTGAAATGGGCATAAGTTCTGTCAAAGAGGGAGGTCATCCATGCAGCTTTTCTGACCCTGAGAGCTTAAGTCTCCTGCTGAGGGAGGGTGAGAAAACAAGGAGGATGATGGGGGAGGGGAGTGTGTGTACCTTGGCCCATGCTGTAACTGCTTGTGATTCCATTAGAGCTTCATTCTCTCTGGACTTTGACAGAGTCCACTTTTGTGACCCATTTGCACTGAGAGGTTCAGCCACTGACCCTTCTACCTCTGGAACTTTCTTTGCTTTTTGGTGCATCACACTGTCTTGAGCCATTACTGACTTTAATATTTGTTTCAGCTGAGTAATGTAGGACCATGCCAAAAGGCCTACTGTCGAAGTGACAAAGGAAGCCTGATAATTTATCACTACTTCAGGCCCCCAAATTAACCAGACAATAGACAAACCATGGGCCATATACCAAAGATGGGAAGAGGCTATTCCACGATTAGATTTTTACCTACACGGTTTTTATTTAAACCAAGATGATTGAAATCAGTGCTCAGCAAGGGTTGATCTAACATTTTGTTCTGTTTTTTAAATAAAAACTACATAGCCCAATGATATTTTCTATACCGCATCTATATAATAGGTGGCCATGGTTTGCTTGCCTCTCTCAAAAATGGAAACTTCATCAAAATATGCTCAGTGAGACCATATTAGAGACCAATAGACCATGCTTTGTATCTCAGCTCTTTCATCTATTGACTGTGTGACCTCAAGCAAATCACTTAATATCTCTGTGGCAGCCCTCATCTGTAAAGGGGAAATATTAATGGTGTCTACCGACCTTGTTTAAGGAATAAATGAGATATGATAGGTGCTTTGCACAGTGCATGGCATATATAAGTACTCAACAACTGTAATTTCTTCTGCAACCTGTCAGGATACATTTACCAGGAGGCTTCCTGTGTGCTGTTTTCAGTCTTACATGAATTCTATGTTCCTTAACAGCACCTGAATACAGGTGCCAGGGAGCTGGCAAGCCAGCTTTTGGGGATAATAGAAGTTCATGTATCTCATTCGTATGGAAATTCCATACAGTGAACAGCAGCCATTTACAACTCTCTTCCCTTCTGATATGTCAAGTAACTTTTACAACCCCCTCTCTTGAGAATGATTCTAGCCTCTGGCTTTCTGGATGACTTGTTAGATTTTTGATCCCTGTCTCTGCTAAAAAGGGCTATCTGTAAGAGAGTATATATATGGCCACAATATGTTACATAAACGCCTTTGTTCCATCAGAGCACTGGTCCCTAGTGTCTCTCTCTCTCTCTCTCTCTCTCTCTCTCTCTGTCCCCATGTCTTTCTTTCTCTCTCTCTCTCTCTCTGTCCCCTTCAGGCTGCTCAGCCTCTTTTCTTCCTTTTTTTACTTTTTATCGGTGGACTCTGTACCCCCAAGTTCCGGCCCATTTAAAGGGCCACAACACAACCCAGCTCCAACATTGCTGTTTCCTTCTCCAACTAATTTTTTACTATTTCTCAAGTCACCACAATTTATTTATTTTTAACTTTTATATTGTTCTAATTTATGGAGCATGGTGTCCCTGAGAACTAAAGTAGAGAAACCTTAAAGCATATAAATATTGCCCTCAGACCATACATGCCACTCAGACGTACAAGACTTCTCTGTGCTTGGAAGGATCAGTCACCAGTGGCCAGGCAGGTGTCTGTTAGAAGGTTTAACCTTTGAGCTACTCGCATTACAAAAGAATGACATGAAGCACTAGGTTAGGAGTAAAGATCCTAGGGGACGGGTTTCAGCCAAGAGAAGAGAGTTCTGCTTTAGGCTAATATTTTGGAGAAATTTCTTAGACAAACATAAGCATGGTGCTACTCATCTCAGAGTATACCTTTGACTCACCACTATTACTATGATGAAATATTGGGACCAATTTCCGTAAGTCTTACACCAAAGTCCATTTTATTTCTTTATAGTGATATATGAACACCTCCCTCTCCCCTGTTCTATATCTTTCCATTTTTTCCACTGGGTTTGTCATTTCTACCCACTGGATTATTTAGCCTTTTTTTACTCTTGTCAGCACCCTTTGATTAAAGGTAGATAAACAAAGGCAGTGTGCCAAGCCTATGAAGGGTGCATGGGGGTAGATGAGCCTCAGGTATTTGGGAGAGGAGTGTGTGAAATGACTGATGGATTAAGATTAGTACAGCCCTCGAGAGTGGGACACGGGTTAACTACAGAGCTTATGATCAAAATACATTAACCGTCTGTGGTCTCCTGCCCTTTGCTTTTGTTTCCAAGGCAAAAAGCCCTCTCAGGTTAGAGGGGAGCCATGGAGCCAATTCCTGAACATGTTAGGAAGCTGGCTGGTGATGACGTCCATCATAGCTGTGGGTAACTCGCTGCAGAGCTTCCGAGACCACACTTTTTTCTGTGCAAAACTCTGTACTGGCAATCCAGACCTGGGTAAGAAAGCAAAACTCTGCATCCTTTGTGAGAGTGGCCTAAATGGTGGTCCCCAGATCTGGCTGTACATCACAATAACTGCAAAAACTAAAGCCAAACTAGCATAGGTGGCCATTTCCCACTCCAGACCTAGTTTCTGCACATTTCACCCCCTGGACAGAGCACAGGACGTTCTTTTTAATAACTTCCCAGGTGATTCTGATGCTGCCTAAGATAGCGAGCTTAAGCCACTAGAATCATAGACGTGGTGGATAACTGTTGGTCTTTTCTAAGGGAGCCCACCTTAGAAAGGAATGAATGAAAGCACAAGATGATATGGATCTTCTAGGCGTGCCTCAAGGAAATGCGATTCCAAATAAATAAAGGCAAGATCCCAAAGGATCTACAGAAATGATACAGAGTATTTGGCAGATACTCTGGCTATTGGATTTCTCAAACATCCCAGGCTTGGCTCCCTTCCCAGGTGATTTAAAGTGGAACCCTAATGTTGTTGGTCCACCTAAGGATTGCTGACAGATAGGGTGCCAGAGTGCCCCAGACGCAGTGCAGCTCGCTAGAGAAGAAATGTCCAGGAAAGTGATGACTGCAGCCCATTCTTGTAAGGCACATAAAGTAAATGCATCATGAAGGGAAGAGTGACAGGAAGGGGAACAATCCAGAACTGCAGAAAACAAAACTGGATTCTGGCCCACACAGCCTGCTGCATGACTGCTGTGCTTGTAGAACAGACATTCCAGCCACCCTTGGAGATACAGCCAGAAACCGCACTGGGCTCTTGGCAGCAGGCACACTCGGGTGAACCGCCCTCGTGTGGACGCTATAAGGAGAGCAGTCCCAGTCACGTGTTAGGCACTGAGTTCAAGTCCCCTAATAGGCCAGGTGTAACCTCTGCAATCTCATCTTAAAAATAACACACTCGATGGCAACATCTATGTCAGCAGAGGACCTCCTCTCATGGTATAGAGCCCTGATTCCTCCGACCCATTCCCACCCCCAAAGTCATCTCTGCCCCAACAAATGACAAGGCAGACCACATGGAGAATCTATTACTGCCTTGAAACATCTGATATTAAAAAGTAGAAAATAACTAATTATGTTTTTAAAATAAAACAATGGTTTCAGTAAACATTTTGTTTATGCATTTTAAGGGACTGAAGAGTAAACACTTTGGCCTCATCAAAAAGTAAAAGACCATCACTCTCCACTTCCCTCCCACCCGTAACTTGGTCCTCCTACCAGAAATATGACTTTTCTCATGTGCAAAGTATCTGTGCACACGGACACAGACACCGCGGGCTCACCTCGGCTCCTGGCCCAAGCACCACTGCCACGCAGGCGCCTCCAACGTGCTGAGGCCAAGGCAGTGGGCACAACAAAACAGCACAGGGGTCTTGACTACAGAGCTCAAGGCACAGGAGACCTGGCGAAAATGTCTAATTTTGAGGTGATCCTCCCCAAGCCTATGAGTAGATCCAGACAGCAGGCGAGGCAGGAGAGGCCGGCTTGGGCTGGTTGAAAGGAGTCCCTTTAACTTCAGGATGTCTGAGAAAGGATTGTTGCTGGAAGAGGGGTGAGGAGAGGGTTTGGGGCTGTAAAGACTGTCACCACTAGAGGTAGATGTGCTTACCTAACCCAACAGACCCAAGGTCCATTCAAGGGCCATTCAAGGGCCATTCAAGGGCCACCTCTCCTTTCCTTTCATCTCTTGGGAGACCTTTGCAGTTCTTGGGGGAATGATCCAGGTGAGTTTGCAGTGAAGGATACAGACCCTGGGCTGGGCTCTCCCTTCCTCTGGAGAGCATCTCTCTAGAGATGGGCTGGAGCAGGAAGGTGAGGCAGCAGCCAGGACTGACGCCAGGATTCTCTCTGCCCCCGCAGCTCCCAGAACCTGCAGGGGGAGGGCGTGGCCCCAACCTGCATGTGGGGAAAAGTGCATCTCCCCCACGGAGACGGGGCAAGCTCAAGTGGGTTCCAGGAAGCAGAGGCGCTGTCCTCCAAGACACAGATGTTCCTCCTAGTTCCCCCAGAAGCTGCTCAGGTGAAGGCCGTGGGGCTGGCAGGCAGAGCTGTGCTGGCTGAAGAGGTGGGGGCGGTCCGAGTCCCCCGAGTCGCTCCTCCGCCCTCTCTCAGAAATGCTCCTCCCGGACAGTGGTGGGGGCTTTGCTGCTCTTGCTGTCCTCCTCCTCCTCCCCCTCCTGGGGTTTGTACAAGACAGACAAGGGGACAGCCCTTGGGGTGAAGAGGCAGGGACTCCACCCGGCTCAGCATCTGCCTGCCCGTGTGTCTGGGATCCGGGGGGAAGACCAGAGCCCCAGGCACTCAGCATCCCCGACAGTGAGCAAGGACGAGGACAGAGGCTCTGGTCACGCACAGTGCTCCCCAGACACACACACCATCACAGGAGCAAAGGAGGAGCGAAAAGGTCAGCCTTCCGTGACACCACAGCCTCCAGGGACCATCTCACTGTGGGAGCCACTGAGCTCCGGTCACCCTTCTCCCCTTCTGACAGCCTCACCCCACCTGGATGGACCCCCACGTGCCTGTCGAAGGGCCAGGTCTGCACCCTCCTCAGGACTGCTGACTACCCCCGGTCAGGGGCAGCACCCGTGTGAGGAATATGGTTACCATGTGTGGAACAGATGCAACAAAGAACTGTTATAAAGACAGGATGCATTATGGCTCAAAATATGTATATATTAATATTGTTTCCCCATAGAAAAAGAGACTTTGGGTGAGTTTGTCATCAGATTCCTTGCGGGAAGATGGCACAGAATTAGAAGGTATTCAGGATCATGCTTGTTAGCTGGGTGGGATTTAAATATGCCCTGGAGATTATGCTCTGAGGCCCCTATGTGCTGACTGCCAACTTGGGTGTTTGTCTGCTGTTTTAGGAACACTTTGCTTCTTCCCTGAGGGGCTCATCTCGTTCCCAAAAAGGCCTCCAGCACAGGCCGAGCCCCACACAGCTCTGACCATCAAGGCTGGCGGAGCACATGCAGGCCATGTCAGCTGGAGGAAAATCTCTTTCCCAGAACATTCTAAGGGCAGCCTGTCCAGAGGCTACAGCAGTAGATTCGGCTTCCAATTGTCTATCTTGCTAACTTTTTGGCTGAGAATCTCAGCCCGAACCCTGAGACGCCCTCATTCAGGAGCCAGCAGCCAATTTCAACTGTTTAGTCCATTTCCTCTCTTTGACACACTCATGCACACACACCTGCCTCCTCCAGGGCCATCACCTTGAAATCACAAGCAAACAAGGCTTATGTCTCTTATGCCAGAGAACTATCAACTGGAAGAAGACGTAGATTGTCTTCCTCAAGGTGAGTCATGAGCCCCCAGCCAGAAGTTCTGGCCCTTTCTGCCAGTGACCCACCTCACTGATCAGAAAGCACAGCTCTGGCCCGATGCGCTCCCTGCCCTGTCGGCCCCTGGCGCAGAGACTGAATTCCTGGGATGGTCTGCAGGTCCCACTCACACCCGCCACCTCGGTGGGGGAAATGACGGCCCCTTCACAACGCCCTCTGACAGCGCTGACTTCCCGGGGATCAGCCCCACATGACTGCGACCCACATCCCACCAGGCCCCCCAGGTGCGAGGGAGGTGCGGACACACAGGGAGTATCCAGGACCCCACCCTGAGCACCTGCACCTGCTGGCCTCCTGGACCGACTCGTGCTGCTTCCCACAGTCCACACAGACGGGACTGAGCCCTCACCGCCAACCTGGATGACAAGCCTGGTCACGGGGACACGGGTCTGCCTGTAACATAGGGAAACGTGGGACGACCTAAGTAGGAAACAGGAGGAAACGGAAATGTGTACGTAATGTGGGGTTGGGGGGGCAATGGTGAAGACAGGTTGTCAGACTCTCCTAAGGAAACAAGCAGGGTAGAAAACCCAAAGAGGAGAGGGCTGCCTGGGCAGTTTAGTGGTTGAGATGCTGTGCTTCTGCTGCAGGGGGCAGGGTTCTATCCCTGGTCAGGGAAGTGCTGCATGCTGGGTGGTATGGCCAAAAACAAAAAAACCCAATGGTACAAGCATATCCATAGAAAACACACTGGGAAATGATTAAATGTTACTAGGCTATCTCTGGCGGTAGGACTATAGGCAACCTTTACTTTTGTGTCTTTGCCTGTATCTTCCCAGGAAAACACAGAGTATAAACTAAACATAGTAAAATCTTATCACTTGACACAATGCATCACATTCCAAATTGAAATATTTTCAAGAGAAATCTATCCTGTTTTATCACAAGTACCTTTTCCCCAGGTTCAGGATATAGTCACCAAAGTTCCCAAATCACATGTTTCCTCATCAGTGGCTCAGAGACAAGCCCATCTCCACAGGGGTGATGGCAGGGTTCTCACAGGCTCCTGAGAAGACCGTTCCTGTCTCAGGCTTTCCCTGTGTCCCCACTGAATGTCCTGTCCCAGGAGCTTCCCCCTACCTTCTCCCTGCCAACTCCAGAGCACAAGATCAGAGGACAAACAAGGAACTAAAGATTAGCATCCATGAGCCAGCACATATCCTTAATATACCCCTTTCAGACACCATTTTTGCCTGGGGAAATCATCAAGGATTTTCAAAATTATATATACTCAGCATTGGCCTCATACTTTGCTGAAGCAATGTCTACTGGTAGTATTCACAGTACCTTTCTACAGGACAATCTGGCAATACATATGAAAGTGTTAAAAATGGGCATGATCAGCCCGAGTTAACCTCAGCCAGGGGCATGGAGCTGGAACCTTAGCCAAATTTCTGCAATAAACACTTCTGATTTTGGGGAAAAAAAGAAGATGCAGGTTTTCTTGTTTTTTGCTTTTTGGCTCTAGGTAAAGCAAACTCGGTGCTCTAACAGTGGATCACCAGGAGTAAAGAGGAGTAAATGTCACTAACAGGTGCATTAAAATAATTGTGTTCATCTGAGACACTTAGACTTTCAGTTTGGATTGCTGGCAGAGATTCCATCCTGGACCTTTCCATCACGGGCAGCTACAGGGATGAACAGCAAACTGACTGTCATTGAACAACTCAGATTCATGGTCAGTAGACCTCTAACAGCAGCTGCTGGAATCAGCCAACCAAAGTTGGCTGCAGGAGAAAGTTCATCTCCAGAGAAGTCACCAGAGTCTGCTTCCCAGGGAATCCAACCTGCGACAGTTTATGCCAGGTATGTTTCATAACAGCAAACACTAAGAGATCTGGAAGGTGGCTCACCCATCACTTGGATAGCAATAGAGACCCCATCAGTGGTACCTGGGGTGCAGATACCTCCAGGCAAAAGATAATGCATAAAGTCTAAATTTAGAACATGATGAAAGTGGTTAATGAGCAGCAATGCAAAATAACGTAAAACAAGAGTTTATGAAAGACAGACAAGAAAATTGAAGATCCACCCATAGTTTCTAAAACCACCCCTCCAATGAAGCAAATATACTATCTCCATGAAAGGGAATGCAATAAGTTTACCGAAGAACCTAGAATGTAGAGATTAGAATTATATTCTTCTAAACATAGAAACTATGCTTATTTTGACTTGCTATTGCTAGAAAAAATTGTCACTCAGAAATATCAGCTATAGTAGGGAAGATGCTCATTTGGAGTTTATCTTGACCATAATTTAAAAGTGACAGGATCTTGTGGAAAAAGTGTGCCATTATGGAAAGTTTTATGGGAAATGAAAGGCATAGTACAAGGAATTGTAACTATATGTAACAGACTTTAAGAATTCAGAGTTCCATGGTTCAGTGAAAACTGTTGGGGTACACTTATCAGCCCTTTCCTGTAATCTCTTTATTCTTCTTTCCATAATGAAGTAGCTCTGTTTTAAACCATCATTTATCAACCTTAAGCTAAAGAGTCCTTAATATACAACGAAAACCCCAAACATTCGTTTGAGATTCAGTCTCCCACCCTCAGCTGCTTTCTGTAGTAGTTTCAAGTGTTGACAAGCGTGTGGGTGTTGGAATCTGAAATAACAAGATTCAAATCCCAGGTCTGCAATATGTCAATGGTGCAACCCTGGGCTAGTGAGTTAATTTCTCTCTAAATCTAGGTTTCTCATTCTGAAAACGGCAGTTATATACACATCAAAAATTTTTATTATTATTGATGAAATTATACATGGAAAACAACTGTGAGAGTATCTAGGACATGGTATCTACTCTTTAATTCATTAAATATGCTTCTATTGCCTGGATCATTCTCTTATTCTCCTGTTTCCATAAATAATTTTGA
Source organism: Okapia johnstoni (assembly GCA_024291935.2). Lineage (NCBI taxonomy): Eukaryota > Metazoa > Chordata > Mammalia > Artiodactyla > Giraffidae > Okapia > Okapia johnstoni. The sequence goes on from CM044307.1 coordinate 14,807,477, forward strand.
GTATTAAATTGCTTGAAATATTATGAAAACAGTTTGACTTAAACTAGCTTAATTTTCTTAACTTGTTTTCATAATCTTTTAGTTTCCTTGCCAATTAATCACAAAGGTTGCCGCAGTAACCCAGATAACTAGAGGGGTGGAAAGAACTAGAGGAGCACAAGTGTTTATCTAGGATAAACAAAAGAATCAGGTAAAAGATTAGCTAGGAGGGTGGAGGAAAGTGGAGTGAATAGAACCTAAGGAATTCCATTGTTTCAGTGAAGTGAAGTGAAGTCGCTCAGGCGTGTCCAACTCTTTGGGACCCCATGGACTTTAGCCTACCAGGCTCCTCTGTCCATGGAATTCTCTAGGCAAGAATACTGGAGTGGGTTGCCATTTCCTCCTCCAGGGGATCTTCCCAACCCAGGGATCGAACCCAGTTCTCCCACATTGTAGGCAGACGCTTTACCGTCTGAGCCACCAGGGAAGCCCATTATTTAAGGTCTTAATAAAAACTATTTACTCTTTCACATTGGTCAGATAGAATTGGCTGTCCTAAGGTCACATCACAGTCAATGTATGAGTTAGGGATTTCTCCTAATCATTTTCACACCATAACCTAACTAACTTACTTCTACTGGTGGTTCTTAAGAATCAACCAATTCAAAAGAGCCTTCTCTGACCCGTATGCCTCCTTTTTCCTATATATATCCTTTTACGTCCCCAGCTCATTATTACCTCACACTTGGGTAATTTTATGTTTGGTCTTCCTAGCTAGGCTAAGCTGGAAGCAAACCTGAAAAAAATTATTTAATAAAGACCCTCCCACCTAATTTCATACAGAACTTATGGATGATGATTCTGTTGAAGCCCAGAGAAGTTAAGTGAACTATCTAAACATTATACAGCGAGTGAGTGCTAAAATGAAAATTATAACCAAGGAAATCTCTCTAACAATGCAACATTATTCATATCACAGTTATGAATTATTCTGCTCTCAGATTTATCTTCTTCAAACAATAATTTCAGTTCCTCAAAAGCTGCCAGTGCTCCTACTTCATCTGAAAATACAACCCGTGTTCACTGTCATCCAAGACTGAATTATCTGGCCTTAGCTTACCTACCGTTATCTCCCACCACATCTCCAAACAAATCCCCATGCCTCTCATTCAGGTGTCACAGGCTCCTGCACATACACTCTTTATAGGCTGTAGACTTTTGCCTTTGATGTTTACTACACTTAAATTGCCATTTAAAAATTTTTACCTGCAATCTGTCCATTTCTTTCACATCAAACGAAGCTCATTTCATTCTCTCCAAGACAGCACTCTTGCTTTTTCAACAATAATCGCTCTCTAGTTGAATTCTTGCTTACATCAGATATTTGGACAAAATAGTACTGAACTTTGCTAAATAATGATTTTGAACAAATTACTTCTTCCAAATTATTTTCCAAGTTCTTCAGAAGGGTAGTAACCACAACTAGGGTTTCTTTTGTGTTCCCTTTAGCAAACAAAAAACAAACACACACACAAAAACTAGGCACAGCCACAGATCCATTTCTCAAGGAAATCCTTTACTTAAGAACATACCCCAAAATTCAACTTCCAGAACATTAATCAAAATATCATTCATAACAAACAACCAGAAATGACTTTAATGCTCCTAGACAGGAAAACCTGTCCATGTTTATCCATGTGCGGTCATTAGACACAAAGCAGTCATGAACGTATGTTTTAAGAGCCTAACAACCTAATAAAGCGCAAGCAACAAGTTAAAAAACAGATACAACAAGATTCCATATTTGCTTAAAAATACATACAAGTATATCTACACACACATATTATATGTGGACGTAGACAATAATGAGTAAATGCAAAAAGACCAGCATCTCATCTCAAAGTGATGCTATTACAGAGTGACTTCTAATTTTCTATATTTGTCTGTATTTTTCCTTTTTACAAAGAACATGTACTATCTCTATAATAGGTTTTCAGTGTTTGGCTTGTTTTTGAAGAAATACCCCAATTTACTCCTTCTCAGAGTCAAAATTTCTTTCATCTTCCTTCATATTTGATACCTAACACTTTGATTAAAATACTCCACAGCCCATTAGAGCTGATGGGAAACACATTTCTATTCTACATCAAACTCCTGGTCCTCTCCCCTTCAACCACCATCCACTCCTATTTCCTGACTTCACTTTTTAGAGACCTGCTGGCAACCCATTGGCTCTGGTCCCTCTACCCCGTGGCACCATCGGAGGGGCTGTCACAAACCAGAAGAGCCAATGCCTTGAGGCCATCACCCACCGTGACAGGATGGAGGCCCCAAGCACCCACCTTTCCTCCCCAGTCATGAACCCTGGGCTGAAAGGAGAGGAGCCAGGGCCTCGGGGCTTGTCTCAGGACCCCGGGGTGGGTGTTGCTCGGCAGACTGTGACGCAGTGAACAGCTCTGGGGACCAGAGCAGGGAGGCCAGGAGCAGGGAAGGAAGTGGGAGAAAAACCCGGAGAGGGCAGCAGAAAAGCAGGGCTGAGCCCCACGGAGGAAACCCTTGGTCTCTACACGTGTGACGCTGAGCGGCTCTCACAGCTACCAGTCACTCTGCGAGCTCCCTCCACGCTCCCTCAGCCCCCACCCCCAAACCACCCCGCCACGGCTGCCACAGCCTCAGCAAAGCTGGGACCCATATGTGAGCCAGCAGCTCCCCCATACTCACATCCTCAGAAGTTTCTTTGTTTGCCTTCTGCCTCCGGAGATAAGCCCGAATCAATGCTGAGGTCCAGGGATGGGGAAGGAGGGGCAACAGAGATGATTATCCAGCAGAGCAATGGTCAAGTTCATCCATGAGAGGAAGCCTTAACTCACAGGTATCCACCTCCTTCAGGTCTTCCAGGGCTCTGGGGGTTCCATCAGCCAACTTGATAAGCCTGGCGAGCACTGTGTCCCCAACAGGCAGAAGCAGGGATGACACTGGCCTTCACGCATAGACCCCTGATATTTGCAGGGAGTTTGCACACAGTGCTCCAATCCTCACAGCAATCTCCATTCTACAGATTAGGATAGTGGGATGCCCAGAAGTTGGACCATTTTGCCTAAGGTCAAGCATCTATGGACGTATAGGATTCAAACAAGCGTCTTTTGAGCCAGAAACCTTACTCATAACACTAGGACAGGCTCTGCCTCTCAAAAAACTTCCTAAGAAGATTCCATCTCTTGCAGATGGACCCCAATCTGTTTGATCAATCAAGACACTGGTATCCCAAATTGGCAACAGCATAAACTCAAGAGCATCAGAGTATCACATTGTCCTGAGGCCCCGACTCACCAGTGAGCACCGTTCCAAGGGCCAGGAACACACACGGGAAGATGTTCCCAGGCAAGGTACCATAGTTGTCCATGATCCGGCCCTGGGAGATGATGAAGATGATCCCGAATACCTGCAAAGAGAACACTGGAAACAAAGGTCCAGCCAACCAGGCCACAGGGGAGCTAAGCTGTCATAATCCAGTGCCTGCATCAGCCAAGCTCGACAGGGAACAAAGACCCATGACTCCGGTGCCACCACCAAATGACAGGCCTACCTGGGCAGACACGTTGAGGAGACCAGATGACATGCCTTCCGATTCCGGGTATGTCAGCTCCACGGCAAACTCAAATCCCAGTGGGAGGTAGCCAGTCATAAAGAAGCTAAAGCCCAGATCACAGAAACAAGGTGATGGAGAAATTCCGGAGCAAGGAAAAAAGGGTGCCCATCTCCTGCCCCACAACTCCTCTTTCTGTTCTGTTTCTTCCCATCAAGACATGCCAGGCTTTTGGAAACCAGGCAGTTCCAGGAAAGTGGGACCTCTGCAGGCCAGGAAGTTCAGGCTATAGGCTCAGTGGCCCTTTGGGGGTCCCCCGTTTCTTGCTGACAGTCTGACAGACACAGTCAGCATTTACAGGAGAGGTCAGAATGCTTGAAGTGTTCAGTCCTCAGCTGAGAACTTCTGTGTGATGGGTAAACAGTCCCTGGATACTGACCAGCCTCTCCATTGCTCTCCAGGACCCGGAAGTAGGGCATCACAGGCCTCTCTACTTCCCTCCAGAGAGTTGCCAGCTAAGAAGGACTGAATCTCGATACCTCTCTAACAACTCATCAACATGCACTCATGTATCACCAACAGAAAAATAAGTGGGAAGTGACACTGAGCAGAGATCCCTGTGGAAGAGGTACAGTTTCCTACACTTTCGTATAGAACATGTCTAGAAAACGCCAGTTCTGGTCTGTTACTTCTACACCACACTGCCTGTTGCTAGCCCTTTGATTACCTCTCTCATTCCTTCCAACCACTCTACAAGGCAGGCCACTGTTATCTTCTGAATTTCAGCAGCTAAGTGAACTGTTTTGGTTTTAAACAGTCAACTGACATTAGGACCCACACTTTCTGATTCCAACCTCTGCATACATTTTGGGACCCCACGTTATCCCAGGCAAAGCTCTATAAAGACCAAACATTTCCTAGCCTCCCAGAGATCTGTTGTGCTTCTCTGGTGGCTCAGATGGTAAAGAATCCACTTGCAATGTAGGAGACCCAGGTTCAATCCTTGGGTGGGGAAGATCCCCTGGAGAAGGAAATGGCAACCCACTCCAGTATTCTTGCCTGGGAAATCCTATGGACAGAGGAGCCTGGCAGGCTACCGTCCACAGGATCACACAGAGTCAGACACAACTGAGCAGCTAACACTTTGATTTGACAGACAGAGATCTCTGAAGAATATAGTCCATCCCAACAGCATGGATGGGCCTGGAAACCCCAGGTGGCCTTTTGAAATGCTACAAGTGAACATGACCTCTGGCCACCATTTCCACATTTCCAGTGGTCAGTGAGAAGGCAGCAGAGGGATCCATATGCTTGCTGGGATGTAGGCTGCTCTAGGAGCCACAGGATGGTGCTTTCCAGTTACACAGGTTACAGGTGAGACTTACCCAACGATAGTAGCAGTGATGTATACGATCCACAGGTGTCCCAGGTTCAAGGTCAATGTGTACCCCACCATGCCCACCAGAGTCATGATATAGAACACCAGAGTGGTCTCCCTACAAGCAGAGGCAAAGAAGTTGAGTCATATACTTCAAACTTCAACGAGGTTTTTCCTTCCTCCCTCAATCTCATCCCTTCAATCAATGAGGCACTTGCTCTGGGCCAAGTCCTCGGCTATGTGCTAGGATATCTGCTGTCATAGAACATTCTGTCCATGTGGTTTGTGGACACAAGACCAACGATTATGCAAATATTCATTTAAGTACACTGTGCCCAGAGCTATGAAGGGTAAGACCAGGACGGCGTGAAGCCATCTCATGGCATGTGTGTTCTCTACAGAAACCTCTCAGCAAGTCAACACAGAAGCCCATTCGGCTTGTCTGCGTCGCCCCCCGACCCCAGGACAATGCCGGGCAGGGACCTGACTGTGAGAGTCTCTGTCGTCTCCGAGGCCTTCTTGTTGCCACCTGCACACGTGCAGCACAGCTTTTCCCGCTGAATTGGAACTCCCCGACCCCTGACAGTGCAGCTGAGAGAACATTCTCCAGCCCTGAACTAGCCCCTGACTCCAAAGCCCAAGGGAGACAGCTCTGCCCACTCCCGGGGGCTTGTCCCTCTGCTGGTCCCTCAGAAGGCCCAGCGGTGCTGCCTTCTGTCTCGGGCTCACCCTGCTCGTGCCCCTCCATGCACCTCTGCCCTCAGGTTGCCCACTCAGGACTGCTGTGGCCTTGACGCCTGCAGTGGGACCGGCACCCTCTCCCTGTCCTCCTGACTGAGGTCAGGGACTCGGCACCTCCTTGCGCACTCTGGCCACGAGCATCAGGACTCAGATTGTGAAAGCTCAGAGCCTTCCCTCATCTCTGCGGGCGCCAGAAACACAGTGGGCCCAGCAGGTGTATACTGCGCTTATGTCAAACTCATACTGCAGTGATGGGATGCCAGGGATTCTGCGGAAACTTCAGATGCACTTAGGATTTCATTTAACCCTTACAAAAGCCCTGCAGGAAAAGCATGTATGACTTACTATGTGACAAAAGAGGAAACTGAGGCGCAGACCAGTTAGATTACATGTCCTAAGTCATTCATGCAGTAAATGCAGACTGAGATTGAACACCTGTGCTCTCTCTATTCCCACACACAGAAATACGAACACACTGTGGGCCTGTGTCTTTGGAAAAAGTTAAGACGCCCTTCCCTCCTGGTCTTCAAAGTACCTCCTGAGGGCAGAGGAGCTTCCTCCTGTCTCCACCCACTCCTTGCTTCCAGTCCAGGGCCTCACAGAAGCAGGTCTCTGTGCAGAGAACAGGTCTGCCACTGCCTGTCCAGACACTGTCCCACATCCAGACACTGGGAACTTTGGAGGCCTTGACAAAGCAGCGCAGAATGTTGACCTTCTCCAAGGCTGCCTACTGAATTGAGGCATCTGGTTGCCTTTTACAAATGCAGACTCCTCCACTGAATGGGTATACTGGATTAGCCTGGCATCCACTAAAATCTTAGTGCCTCTTAGAAATGCACTGGGCAGTCAGGACTAAAGCACATCACAATATTTGCCAATAAAGTGGAAGCAATTGCAAGGTAATACACTGAAAATTGTTGGAAGCACAGAGCACCTTGGTTAACCCCACGGGGTTCATGAGGGAGCCATGGGAACCTGGCCATAGAACCACCTCCTCATCACCCCTTTTGGCATTTCCACAAACTTTCCAGTTGCTGATTTTTTCCATATTTATTTTCTTTTCTCCTTCCTTTGCTCCTCCCACAGTCTACTTGGGGGATGGAACTCTGACAGGCTTGATGTCTTCTGTCTCTAATCTTCCTTTGATCTCCACAGGGCAGGCATTGCTTCCCTCATTTTATAAATGAGGAAACTGAGGCTCAGAGAAGATACATTTGAGCTGCCTCCTTGACCACTCAGACCCCCAGCTGCTACAATCACACCTTTGGAGTCGTGTTGCTAATGAACATGTTATTTCAAAACATGCGTCTCCAATTCAGTCCAAGAGGAAGAGTCACTTACTTGTAGGTTTTGGTCCTATCCAGCCAGATGCCTGAGATCACAGCCCCAAACATTCCTGCAGTGATGATGGTCAGGCCGATTCTTCCAGTATGCACTTCCTCCCCCTGGGGAAACCACAGCCTTAATGATCATTCAGTGATGGGACAAGACACTGGACAGAACACAGTCACCATGAGGCAAAGAAACAAAGGCAAGAAACTCAGGCTCCATTAGAGCCAATTCTCAGAAAGTACCTGGGCAAGATGACCAGTAAAAGCTGCCAGTGGGGAGAGAATCCTAGAATAATTGCTCCTCCCAATATGATATAACCCTGGATGTACATTCAATATTTAGATTTTTGGAGCTATCTCTGCCAAAAGGCATAGGAAGACAAAAATTACATATTTTAGAGTGTTTATTAGAAGCTGCACACCATGCAGAGGATTTTACATCATCAATGCATTTCATTCTAATTCCTCACCATAAGGTTAGGAATCAATATTACCCATTTTCCAGATGAAGACACTGAGGCACAGTGAGATTAGCCTACTAGCCCAAGGTCATGTGGCCTGTATTAAGTGCAGAGGCAGCAGGATCTGAACTCAGATCTGTCAACCTCCAACACTGGAACACTCACCTGCGGTGGCCCACCCCTCCCACAAGTGTGAGACCCTCAACCTTTTAAAAGAGGGTTGGATCTGGGATCCCGACTCCAGGATACTCAGTGTCCATTCCCAGTATCCAGCCCTCACTGGTTCTGGAAATATTTGCAATATGAATTCCGTTGTGTAAATAAGAATTTCAAATTAAACCTTATCCATATTTCACAATTTAAATAGCTCATGTGTGATTCTATTTGTATATAAGTTTACCTACTATGTGGCCAGGCAACATGCTATGCATTTTACACATATAAACCTTATTATTTTCTTTCTAATTCTAAAGTTAATCTGTCAATAAGTAATTTGGCTTCTTTTGAGAAAAGAGAATGAGAGCTCAGAGGTGCTAACCAGCTGTCACAGCGCTGAGAACCACCGGACCTGGGGCTGAGACCCAGGGCCGCCTCCCTCCAAATCCTGGAGCACACACCATACCACACTGCCTCCCCAGCTCCTGCCCAAACACTAGAAATCGCCTTCTCTCTGGCACTGGTCAGCTTAAGGAATGCCCTTACTGGGTAGTGGATGATCACCATGCGATTCAGCAGAGTGGACAAGGCATAAAAAGCACCAGCATTCAGACCTGAAGGAAGGAGGGGGAAACGCAGCATTAGGGTCATTGTCCTGGTGGGGCCATTCCTACCTCTCCCCCTAGCAGTGAGGGAAGTCAGAAACCCTCCTCCTGGTTGCCACTGGGAGCGGTACCCTCAGAAAAGAAGAAATACTCCAAAACAACCAAAGGTAACCCTTTTAACCTCTTTTAAGCCACACACCATTGTCCTCTGATCTTTTATCCTGTCCTGGTAACACAGGCTCCAGAAAGTATTACTGGAAGGTGCACTGTATCACTTATACACTAAAGTATTACAGGTCAGAACCATCTACATCCCTCTTAAGGGTTGCCCCAACCTAAGGGCTCAGTGGAACTACTGGACACCTTCTACCTCCTCCTGATGACCTATCCAGTCCCCAAAAGGCTCCAGACCTCTGACCTCTGACAACATTCTCTCTGCTGGAGGTGTCTCTCCTCTTTTCTTATCCCTCCAGCTTTCTTCTTGGATTCAAAAATCACACAAAGTCTTCTATTTAAAACCGAAAAGCACCCTAAAGAACATTTAGTTGCCTCTCCTAACCACGTCGATTCATCCAGCAAATGAATGGAGCACCTAGAATATATGGTGAGAATCTGTGTCCTTAGAGGGTGATGCCAGTTGTCCAAAGTCATACAGTGACTTAGTGACGGAGAAACAGAGACTGATCCCAAGGAGAAGGGCCTCCTACCCTCCTTCCATGTTAATGATGTTAATGACGATGGTGGTAAGGATGGCAGCAGCAGCCGATACTTTTTATAGAGCTCAAGTTTAGGACCAACGGGTTCAACTAAACTCACGTAGTTTATCAATAACTACCCCCCACTCCCTTGGAGAAGGAAATGGCAACCCACTCCAGTGTTCTTGCCTGGAGAATCCCAGGGACGGGGGAGCCTGGTGGGCTGCCGTCTACGGGGTCGCACAGAGTTGGACACGACTGAAGCGACTTAGCAGCAGCAGCAGCATCTCCCACTCCCAGCCAGACAGGAGACTGAATCAAGGCTAAGGCAGGAAGGGGAAGAGAAAGATGGTGCGAAGGATGGCAAGCAGGAGACAACCGGGGCTCTCCCAGGAACAAAACCCTTTCTTTGTCCTCTGCGTGTTATTTGTCGTGAAAAGGCTTTGTCTCCTAGGCCTTCCCTGAGTTCCGAAGAGCAGGCACGATCAGTTACTAATTAGGAAAGTGGGGGAAGGCAGAAACAAAGGAAAAGCAGTCACGAAACAGTAGCTGAGTCCTAGTTCCTCAAGTTCCTCTCTTACAGGAATGTTGGTGATGTGTTATATTCAGACATGATTAACCCCAACAAGATAAACCTGCCAGGTGAGGGCCATATTCCTGTGAGAAAATGTGATTGCCCCTCGTGAGAGAAGTGTGGGTCACTAAGGGGGTGGGCTTTAAAAGGCAGAAGGGTCTTGTCATCACCCTTTCTCTCCTGTGTGAAAACCAGTTTCTTCAAACTGTGATCCAGTGATCACTGGCATTAAAAGGTCTTAGAGTCTAAAACTGCAGATTTTGAAGCTCTACCCTGGACCGACTAAATCTGATTCTCCTGAAATGAGGCCAAGAATCCACATTTTAACAACAACAACAACAACACACACACACAAAAACCCTTTGCATTTCTTAACCTTCGGAATGAATGGCCTTAGAAATAGGGAGATCACTGAGCAAGCCCAGGCTCTGAGAGGCCCGGGTTAATGTGAAGGCAACTGAGATGGGAAGGGGCTTCAAGACCCTTAGAATCACCTACAACCCACCCACATTAGTGGTTCTGAACTTTGCTGCAAGCTAGAATCTCCTGGAATGCTTGCAAAGGCAGATTCCCAGGCCCTTGCAGATTATCTGAATCTGACTTTCCAGAAGAGAGGCAGGGAATCCAGGCTCACAGCACCCACAACCCAGGGGACTCTACCATCAGGCCAGTGTGGGAAACTGATCTCAGATCTCATCTCTGGGTTCTGGGTACTTTGTGCTCATTTCCCTTTTGTCCTTCCTGAACCTGGAGTAAACTCTTGATTTAAAAGGCCAGTCTGACCTCAGCAAAGCTCCAGGGAATCCCGGAAGGATTTGCTACCCACCCTGAAACCAGCATCTTGAGAGGGCACACAGCCCCTCTGAGGCCCATGTAGGGCGGTGTAAAGGCCTTGAGAGTGCCAGGGACAGGTGTCCTCAGAACATGGGTTGAGGCTCTGAGTTCAGATGCCCAACCCTGCACAGATTTTTCAGAAGCATAGCTGGAGGGTGGGCATGGGGAGTGGGTAACAGGGGACCCTTTGAGGACCCTCTCCAGAAGAGGAGCCTTTCACCAGCTCCCTTAACATGGCAGTTGGTAGCCATCGATGCAAAGACGTAGAGGAAGCCACAGGAGAGCAAGGCCTGGAGATGCTCAGAGAAGAAGCCAAAGAAGGTTCTTACTTCACCCCAACCACCCGCCTGTGGCTGATTCTCATCACAGGACCTGTCCAACCCCAGACTCTGGTAGACCCGCGGAGACTCTGGTTCCAGCCCTGTGTCTTCCTGCAGTGCCAAACTTGGAGGAGGGAAGGTGTTTTACTAGAGCAGGAGGCAGCTGATTACTCTTGTGATGCTTCAGCAACATCAAGCACAAACACTACCTTTAAACTCCGTCCCCTCTAAATTAGTCTGCCACATTAAGAGTAAAACAAAAACAAACAGTGCATCCAGTTAAATTTCAATTTCAGATGAACAAATAATGTGTACATGAAAATGCCCCTAATGCAGACACATCAGGACCCTTGTCTCACACTTCCAGTTTTAGTACACTCCTGGACACATCTGCGTCTTACCATAGGTGATGACAAGCAGGAGGAAGTCGAGGTTTTTGAAGAGTCGGAGGATAGAACTTAAGTACGATGCATCAGGGGATGCCAAACCATAGCTCAGGGACTGGGCCCTGCTAGGGGCATATTTAGGCTTCTCCTTGATTACTGAAAGGAAAGAAACAGAGGGATCATTGCAAATCCCTTGGTCCCACTCCTGCAGAGCTGACACATGGACGAGAGCTGATTCTGTCTTCTGAGAAAGGGCTCAGACTCCATAAGGAAATATTACTTATTCAATTAAATCCTTTATAGCCTCCTCTGTTGAAGCTGCATTTCACAGCCTGTAGCTGAGTGACTGGTCCTTTGATTACTTTTTTCTTAATGGTCTTTGGATGGTTGTGATCACTGAGCCTCCCAGACAGTGTCCAAGAACCAAGGAGTCCCGAAATGATCAAGGAATGGTGATGGTGCTTTAGTTGCTAAGATGTGTTCAACTCTTGCAATCCCATGAACTGTATAGTCTGCCAGGCTCCTCTGTCCACAGGATTCTCCAGGTAAGAATACTGGAGTGGGTTGCCATTTCCTTCTCCAGAGGATCTTCCCGACCCAGAAATCAAACCTGGGTCTCCTGCATTGCAGGCAGATTTGCTACTGACTGAGCTCTGAGGGAAGCCCTGAATTAAGGAATAATGTACCTCAAATGTAGGAAGTCAAGAGATGCCTGGAGTAACAGGCAGGTTTGGCCTTGGAGTACAAAATGAAGCAGGGCAAAGTCTAACAGAGTTTTGTCAAGAGAATGCACTGGTCATAGCAAACATCCTTCCCAACAACCCAAGAGGTGACTCCACATGTGGACATCACCAAATGGTCAACACTGAAATCAGATTATGTTCTTTGCAGCTGAAGATGGAGAAACTCTATACACTCTAAGACCTGGAGCTAACTGTGCTCAGATCATCAGCTCCTTATTGCAAAATTAGGCTTAAATTTAGGAAAGTAGGGAAAACCACTAGATCATACAGGTATGACCTAAATCAAATCCCTTATGATTATACAGTGGAGGTGATGAATATATTTAAGGGATTAGATCTGGTAGACAGACTGCCTGAAGAACTATGGACAGAGGTTCGTAACACTGTACAGGAGTGGTAGTGACCAAAACCATCCAAAAGAAATGCAAGAAGGCAAAATGGTTGTCTGAGGAAGCTTTACAAACAGCTGAGGGAAGAAGAGAAATGAAAAAGCAAAGGAGAAAGGGAAAGCTATACCCAACTGAATGCAGAGTTCCAGAGAATAGCAAAGAGAGATAAGAAGGCCTTCTTAACTGAAATGCAAAGAAGTAGAGGAAAACAATAGAATGGGAAAAACTAGAGATATCTTCAAGGAAATTGGAGAGCTCAAGGGAACATTTCTTGTAAGGATGGGTGTGATAAGGCCCTAACAGAAGCAGAAGAGATTAAGAAGAGGTGGCAAGCATACACAGAAGAACTATACAAAAAAGGTCTTAATAACCCAGATAACCATGATGGTGTGGTCATTCACCTACAGCCAGACATCCTGGAGTGTAAAATCAAGTGGGCCTTAGAAACCATTACTATAAACAAAGTTAGTGGAGGTGGTGGAACTCCAGCTGAACTATTTCAAATCCTAAAGGTGATGCTGTTAGAGTGCTACACTCAATATATGTCAGCAAATTTGGAAAATTCAGCAATGGCCACAGGACAGGAAAAGGTCAGTTTTCATTCCAGTCCCAAAGAACAGCAATGCCAAAGGATGTTCAAATTACTGTACAGTTGTGCTCATTTGGCATGCTAGTAAGGTTATACTCAAAAGATGTGCTTCAGCAGTATTTGAACTGAGAATTTCCAGATGTACAAGCTGGGTTAAAGGCAGAGGAACCAGAGATCAAATGGCCAACATTCGCTGGATCATAGAGAAAGCAAGAGAATTCGAGAAAAACATCTACTTCTGCTTCATTGACTATGTTAAAGCCTTTGACTGTGTGGATCACAGCAAACTGTGGAAAATTCTTAAAGAGATGGGAATACCAGAGCACCTTACCTGTCTCCTGAGAAACCTGTATGCAGATCAAGAAGCAACAGTTAAATCATTACATGATACCACAGATTGGTTCAAAATTGGGAAAGGAGTAAGATAAGGCTGTATATTGTCACCCTGTTTGTTTAACTTGGCATCGTGTGAAATGCCAGGCTGGGTGAATCACAATCTGGAATCAAGAGAGCTGGGAAAAATATCAATAACCTCAGATATGCAGATGATACCACTCTAATGACGGAAAGTGAAGAGGAAAAAAGAGCCTCTTGATGAGGGTGAAAGAGGAGAATGAAGAATTTGACTTAAAACTCAACATTCAAAAAACAAAGATCATGGCATCTGGTCCCATCACTTCATGGCAAATAGAAGGAGAAAAATGGGAAGCAGTAATGGATTTTCTTTTCTTGGGCTCCAAAATCACTGCAGACAGTGACTGCAGCCATGAAATTAAAAGATGCTTACTCCTTGGAAGAAAAGCTATGACAAACCTAGACAGCATATTAAAAAGCAGAGACATCACTTTGCCGACAAAGGTCCATATAGTCAAAGTTATGGTTTTTCCAGGAGTCATGTATGGATGTGAGTATTGAACCCTAAAGAAGTCTGAGCACCAAAGAATTGATGCTTTCGAATGCTGATGCAAGAGAAGACTCTTGAGAGTCCCTTGGACAGCAAGGATATTAAACCAGTCAATTCTAAAGGAAATCAACTCTGAATACTCATTAAAAGGACTGATGCTGAAGCTGAATCTCCAATACTTTGGCCACCTGATGGGAATAGCCGACTCATTGGAAAAAATCCTGATTCTGGGAAAGAGTGAAGGTGAAAGGAGAAAAGGGTGGCAGAGGATGAGATGGTTAGATAGCATCACTGACTCAATGGACATGAATTTGAGAAAACTCCTGGAGATGGTGAAGGACAGAGAAGCCTGGTGTGCTGCAGTCCATGGGATCTCAAAGGGTTGGACACAGCTTAGCAACTGAACAACAACAATGTATCACAGAGAACTGAAGAAATTCTGTAGTAACAGGGGGATGGAAAGGAAGTGAGAGCTGAGGCTCTGGGGTTGGTGAGCTCAGATGAGGACTCAGCAGCAGAGCTCCTCCCAGGGAAAGGGCTGGGCTGCCCATGCTGAGCGCAGAGCCTGGCACATGCTGCCAATAAACACTCCCTGACAAGGGAAAGGAGCTGCTCCTATTGGAGAGACCTCGAGTCCATCCCTAGTTTCTCAGAGTGGGAATCAGACATCTGCCTCCTGAGAAACCAGAGGACTAACACATGCTCCTGCAGGACTGGGCCCCTGATAGGAAGGACGGGGGAGGGACAGTGGGAAAACCATTCTCTTTATGTTCTAGTTCCAGTCCAGCTGGTACAATCCATTTCAATGCACTGACTGCTGTTCAGTTCTCTGGAGGCCAGATCAGTTTAACCAGTTGTTTGATTGGGTCCACGTAACCATCATACTGCCTCATCCACCCTCCATGAGAACACTCCTGAAAGGTCAGGAGATGGTCTCCTGCTAGAGGAACCTCTAAAATAGGGCTTAGTCTCTTGAACATGAAAGGAGTCCTCACTCCACCCAGAAAGACCTCCAGCCCAGACTTCAGAGCCCTGCTTCTTTCTTCTCTGGAAATAGTCCTGGGTAACTTCCCACTATTATGAAACTTTCATCCAATGTCTTGCCTGTTTACCTCTCCTTCTATCAGGGGAAAGAAGTCAAGGAAAGAGGATTTCTAAAACTCTGCAACAGCATCTATTTCCTCAGGGATTTGGCAACCACGAGCCAACGGTACAGGTAAGATTTTTCAATTCACTTCAGTCAGCTACTATATTTGCTTAAGAGTAAAATGCCAAAGAGCAGAAACGTCCTGTCTCCAGGATCTCAACTGCAAAGAACCCGGCCCTCATCTGCTACAAACATGAGAAATTGGAGCTGGGCAGATTGCAGTTTGAAACTTCAAGTCTGACCAAGTAAGAGGGTCACTTTCAGATTGGTCTTTCCTGTTCTCAACCACAGATTCAAAGCTTGTCACCTTTCCAGGAACACCAATACCTCTGTCCAAGAGATACTGTGAGTTCTAAAAAACCATCAGGGGACTTCCCTGGCAGTCCATTGATTAAGACACTGTGCTGTCACTTCATGGGGCACAAGTTTGATCCCTGCTTGGAGAACTAAGATCCCACATTCCATGCAGTGTGGCCAAAAATGAAAATAAAACTCATCAGGTAGCCCTTCCTCACCTTGGAGCCCAGGGAGCGAATGACACAGTGTGAACAGCTGGATGAAGTACATGATTATAAATCTGTTTGATTCAGGAGATGGGGCTGGCAGGAAGGATTGGAACCTTTAACGTGTGAGGAGGTACTTTCAGATATTAGAAAGACAGCTAACCTGAAAATGAAAAGTTTTACTACCCTCCTTCTGAATTTACCATAGTCTGTGTAATATCACTCAGATGATAAAAGAGGACATAAATTATATCAACCAAATATCTCAATGATTAAATACATATGCATATAAAATTAATAGCAGTTCCCTGGGGTTGGTGGTTGGGATTGGCTGGTATAAGTAAGTAAGTAAGTGTTAGTCGCTCAGTCATGCCTGACTCTTTGCAACCCTATGGACTGCATCCCACCAGGCTCCTCTGTCCATGAGATTTTCCAGGCAAGGATACTAGAGTGGGTTGCCATTTCCTTCTCCAGGGGATCTTCCCAACCCAGGGATTGAACCCGGGTCTCCTGCACTGCAGGCAGATTCTTTACTGACTGAGCTACAAGGGAAGTCCATTGACTGGTATAAGGTTAAGTAAATGGTCATTCTTTATGCTTTTTTGTATTTTCTAGATCTTTCCATAATAAGTATATCTGATGTGTATTTTTAACAAGCATTTAAAAAACATGGGCCCCAGGCATTCTCAGATTAGTGTTTGTGGAGCAATCCTGTTTTATTTTGTTTTATTCCAGAAATTAATGCTAATTTCTTTAATTCCACTCAAGTCACCGTTTCCTCTTGGTTGAGTAAGACCAATACTAGTACCTCCCTATAGGAGTCAGTGAGATCAAGTACACTCAGCACAGGGCCTGTGACATCATCAGTGCTCACTGGGGTTTCATCAAGGGGATAAGCAGGCTCCCCATTAATTCTAATGAGGTCATACTGGGGAACTGGTGAGTTTCAATTAAACCTTTACAGGGCAGTGAACAAAGTGCACAGGACCAACTTGCCCTGTATCAGCAACAACTACTTAGGCTAGAACTCGTAAAGACCATTGGAAGCCAGGCCTGCCGTTTCTACAGATATATTTTATAGACTACATGGCACCCAGAATGGTATTCTAGGACCATTGTTCACACAGTCCTCACACAAGTCAACAGAACCTCCCTGCCTCCCCGGCCCCCATGAATCAATCAATGCCCTTACCAATGATGACAAGGATGAAGAGCAGAGTGGCCACGCCTGCTGTTATGTAGAACAGGATGCTGATGTGGTAGGCAAGCTCATCAGGGCTGTCGATGTTAGGGACCAAGAGCCCAAGGGCAATTCCAAGCTATAGCAGACAGTCAATTGTAATATCAATGACCAAGAGGTAATAGCATATATTTAAGACACTTCTAATGAGAAATATAATCCCCATCTTTCAGTTCTTAAAACCCAAACAGGGATTGTTTCCCCACAGAAGACATCAGAGAGCTTTCTTTTGCTTTACAACTTGACTCACACACCCTTGATCACCCTCCCTATCAATAACCATTGAAAAAGTTATTTTTCTCAGTGCAGGCTTTTCTCTAGCTGCAAACTCCTGAAAAATGGTTCCTTTAGTCCCATCTCTATGGTATAATAAAACAATGTTGATTTTTTCCTGCCACTTAAATTCTTGATTTCATTGAATTTGTTAACTTGGAACTGAGAGACCAGTTGAGGCCAAAATTCTACACACTACAACCCCAAGAACTTGCATTCAGTGAGAGACGGAAGCCTAGAGTTGTTAACAGATTTACAGACAAAAATGCTTAAGCTCATTGTGTAAGGAACCTATTAATTTACAATCTACAGTGTGAAGTTACAAGCTTCCACAAAAATTTATACACAAAGGACAAGGGACATGCAAACTGGCTGTAAACACACATATGCACACACACACATACAAATGAATTGAAACATCTCACACCTACACTGGAGTTCAAACTCCAGTGACCTGACAGATAATGTGCCTTGGGTGTTTCCAAAGTGAGAAACGTCTTGACTCAGGAGGAATTAGCTGTGATACAACTCCCCAAACCCTTCTGCCATTGTGAAATAACAAGGCAGAAATTGGAAAACAGCATGGCAACTCAGGCAAGTCTCAGATTCTGAGTGAATGAAGTTGAGTAAATCTTGTGTTAAGGTCCCACTTTCCCTTTACTGAACTTGAAAGCAACTACAGGTAGAGAAGAAATTGGCTTTCAGGCCAACTATAACACCACTCATCAGCTGCCAGTATGCTGATCATCACGATTGGGTTTCCAGCCTATTACAGCCACTACTGATTTCAGCTCTGGGATATTCACAAAAGTCATCATCAGTAACCTCAGTGTAGGGTTCTTCCAATGTACAGAGTATACAGCCAACAAATCAAACAGACCTTTTTGTATCCACTGTGTGAAATGTATTCTGCTAGATATCTTAGGGAGTACTGAGATGCATATGAGAGATCTTCTGCCCTCATGGGGAGAAATACATAATCTAGTGGGAGCAGGGAGATTTAAAACAAAATATAAAAGGTAACACAAATGGAGATATTTGTGGGTTGAAATGATTGAATGTTAATAGTTTCAGAGTTCCTTTGTCATTCTCTATTATAACCCCATTATTAGAGGACCAGATGGAGGCTAAGAGAGGTTAACATCTAGAGGTTTTGTGACTTGGTTGGAGCTATACAGAGTTGAGAAAACAGATCTCCTGGCATCTCCAGGAAGTGACTCCTCCATGGGACCTGGATTGCCCTTCAGGGCTGAGTCATGAGAAAGGTTCTAGTGAGCAGGCTCCTCCAGGAGAGAAGGTATTTCATGTCCTTAGCACTTTATCTGATCCTCACTTACATCAATCTGTCAGAGCTGAGTCCTGCTTCTTAACTGCTGATCTCCAAGACACTGAGCGTGAAAACTAACCAAAGACAGGCAGGGCAAATGTACCCTTCACAGCTGGGAAGCTGGGCCACTGCACCTCCTCTCTGGTTTCCTAAGCACTCTGAAGTTGCAGATCTAGAAGTTAAATGGAATCCCAGAGGGTCCCTTTTGCAAGAATGAGGGAAGATATAGGACATCACTCAAGGTTCTGGGATTCTCTCATTCTCAAAAGGACTCTGATATTAGGGATCCTATTTCCCAGTGATCTTCTGCCTTGACAGGTAAGTTCCCCCAGCTGGTTCCACACTACACACCTGAACCCTCAGAGACACCACTCCATCCTCCATCCACACTCTAAGCCTGGGTGAGTGCCTTTCCAGCAGCCATAGGATGCAGCAGCCAGCACAGGGGCCCGAGGTAGCCCTGGCCAGAGACAGGTAGCAATGCTGTCCCACAGTGACCTTTATCCAGGAGGAAGTCAGCTTTGGTGGTACTTTGATGCCCAGTGTGGAAATCAAAACATAGGGATTGCAATGGACATGTTTTTTCCCTGCTTCTTGAGAGCTGTGGTGAGTGATTGTGTAGAGCTCTATACCCAGATCCTAGTTCCTAACCCTGTCCCTTAGCAGGAACTCAGTCACGTTGGCTTGCTGGACAGATAGACGAATGGATGTTGGTAGCAAATCTTGTCTACAGAAAGCTGGCAGAGTCACATAGGTCTGCCCATTAGGGACCAAATTCATTCTGTAAATCACCTTGTACTCCCAGTGGTAAGGGAAGAAGATGGGTGCAGTGGGAGTGGAAAGAGGGTGGGATGGCTGGCTGGTTTTGAGTATCTACTAGGCACTCATCACTTTGCAGAGAAAGGTCCACATAGTCAAAGCTATGGTTTTTCCAGTACCCATGTATGGATGTAAGGGCTGTGCTTAGTCGTTCAGTCATGTCTTACCCTTTGCAACCCCATGGACTGTAGCCTGCCAGGTTC
This sequence comes from Okapia johnstoni, assembly GCA_024291935.2. Lineage (NCBI taxonomy): Eukaryota > Metazoa > Chordata > Mammalia > Artiodactyla > Giraffidae > Okapia > Okapia johnstoni. Next base: position 14,826,660 of record CM044307.1, read on the forward strand.
CTCTGTCCACGGAATTCTGGACACTGAATAAGCATACAGATATAAAAGCACCTATGTGGGGACCCAGTGGCAAGAATACTGGAGTGGGAGCCATTCACTGCTCCAGGGGATCTTCGCAACCCAGGGATTGAAACCAGGTTTCCCACATTTCAGGCAGATTTTTAACCTTCTGAGCCAACAAAATATAGTCATAGATAAAATACATAATTACTTTGACAACCAAGTTGTATTCTCAGTTCCTCGGGAACTTACTTTGTAGAAATTCCTTTAAAGTGGTGTTAATTTTTCCTCATTTTTACATCACCCAGAGTAGTGTTTCTCAACCTGTCCTGGTGACAAAGGTCACCAGTCCCAACCCCACTATGACCCCTCAGATCTAGGGTGGGTCCTGAGTACCTAAATTTTCAGCTGCAGGGAATCCATAACACACGTCAAGGGAATCTAGGAGACTACGACCTCAAAAAAGGTTGGCATGGGCCTTCCTATGGCTTCAGTGTGGCCCTACTCCCAGCCTCTCTCCTCTCTCTAGCCAGTGAGATTTGGAAAATGTGGTCAGATTATGTACCTCTTCTACTTAGAACCCTCCAGTGACTTCCCTGGGCTTTTCAATCAGGGATAAAAATCCTAAACACACACACACACACATTTCTACATGTGGAGTCATCCGCCCTTAGTCAACTACTTGTTCCCTGGACTCTGTCACACAGGCCTCCTTTCTGTGTTTCAAACACCCAAAGGGCTCCTCTGTGCCTGGAGACCTCAGGGATTTTTGCACCAGCTCCTCTGTTCGGACTAGCAGGCCTCACAGCTCTGTTTCCCCAAGAAATACAGACATCCTTCAGGCCTGAGCTCAAGTCCCACTTCCTTAGGGAAGCTTCCTCTGGTCCCCCAGCTCAGGTTGGGTCCCCACAGGGGTGCTTTTATATCTGTATGCTTATTCAGTTAGCATCTCTCTCCCCAACTAGACTATCAACCCCATGAGGGCAGGTCTCACATTTACCTCTAGAGTCTAGCGCACAAGCATGCTAATCAGTTAAATGTCTGGAGCTTTCCATGGAGTATCACAATCCTCACAGCAACCCCAGAAAGAGGGACTTAACACTAATCCCAGTTTCAGAGATGTTGAAATTGAGGTGCAGAAAGATGACTTGTCCAGGGTCACATAGCTATAGGGCTTGAGTTTAAAACACACTGTAGTTCTGAATCCAGAGCCTGTGACACTAATCAGTATGGTTTATTTTCCTCATAAAAAAGCGTTTAACCAAAACAAAGTGAATGATGATGAAAAACTGTTATCTAGCTAATTTGATCAAGCGATAACTTCAGATTCTGAGTTGAAAAAGTTAGTGTCAATATTTACATACACAGGTAAAGGTTCTTATTAAAGTTCTTAGTTTTGTTACTCTCTTATCTAAAAAATGGGGTGAATGAAGGATGGAGATGCAGATGAGGATACTCAATATTTATTTTTGATTTGATTTTTACCCTTTCTGCAAACTCAGGGGTGATATCCTAACACTGTTTCAAGAGCAGTGGTCACAAGCACTTCCAGATAAATGTCCCAGTTAAATACATCCCTGTACAGCCTGAGGGCTTCAGGTGACAGGAGGAAGCCATACTCGCGTCATGCATCACTTGTCATTCCGGCTCACACACTTGGCAGAGCAAAAATAAACCCAGAAACCGCGAGGCTACCTCTGGGGTAAGACGTCCACACAACTCACTACACAACACAGAACAGCACAGCACAGCCATGTGATGTTGGCTCCGAGATCTACAGAACTACTGTTCCCAGCCACACCGTCCACTCCGGCCTGGGATTTAGGGAGTTTCAAGACCTACTTACATGAGGTCACCTGCCCTCCTACATGGCCTGACACTTCTACCACTGGTCACTCCATAAATGATGCCTTACAGTCTAATTCTTTTCCTTTAAGCAAGGACTCAAGGACCTTTTCTTTCCCATCCCCTATTGCATCCTCAGAGCTCAGAATGTGGGTTGGCACAGAACCAAAGCCTTTGACTGTATGGATCACAATAAACTGTGGAAAATTCTGAAAGAGATGGGAATACCTGACCATCTGACCTGTCTCTTGAGAAACCTCTATGCAGGTCAGGAAGCAACAGTTAGAACTGGACATGGAACAACAGACTGGTTCCAAATAGGAAAAGGAGTACGTCAAGGTTGTATATTGTCATCCTGCTTATTTAACTTCTATGCAGAGTACATCATGAGAAACGCTGGGCTGGAGGAAGTACAAGCTAGAATCAAGATTGCTGGGAGAAATATTAATAACCTCAGATATGCAGATGACACCACCCTTATGGCAGAAAGTGAAGAACTAAAGAGCCTCTTGATGAAAGTGAAAGAGGAGAGTGAAAAAGTTGGCTTAAAGCTCAACGTTCAGAAAACTAAGATCATGGCATCCAGTCCCATCACTTCATGGGAAATAGATGGGGAAACAGTGGAAACAGTGTCAGACTTTATTTTTTGGGGCTCCAAAATCACTGCAGATGGTGATTGCAGCCATGAAATTAAAAGACGCTTACTCCTTGGAAGGAAGGTTATGACCAACCTAGATAGCATATTTAAAAGCAGAGATATTACTTTGCCAACAAAGGTCTATCTAGTCAAGCTATGGTTTTTCCAGTAGTCATGTATGGATGTGAGAGTTGGATGGTGAAGAAAGCTGAGTGCCGAAGAATTGATGCTTTTGAACTGTGGTGTTGGAGAAGACTCTTGAGAGTCCCTTGGACTGCAAGGAGATCCAACCAGTCCATCCTAAAGGAGATCAGTCCTGGGTGTTCACTGGAAGGACTGATGTTGAAGCTGAAACTCCACACTTTGGCCACCTCATGCGAAGAGTTGACTCATTGGAAAAGACCCTGATGCTGGGAAGGATTGGGGGCAGGAGGAGAAGGGGACAACAGAGGATGAGATGGTTGGATGGCATCACTGACTCGATGGACATGGGTTTGGGTAAACTCCGGGAGGTGGTGATGGACAGGGAGGCCTGGCGTGCTGCAATTCATGGGGTCGCAAAGAGTCAGACACAACTGAGCAACGGAACTGAACTGAACTGAACTGAGATGCTCAAAAACAATGTTTTTCAATCAATAAGTAAAGGCCGTGGTACATCGTTTCAATGAAACCATAGTTTCCAAAAGTGACTATAGTGGTTAGAGGCCATGCCCTAGAAATGGAGAGTACAGCCCTTAATCTGAGGTTGCACTTTATGAGATAGACCAAGGAGTTGAGAGCCTTCATTCCCTGACTCTCATTTGCTGCATTTCCTGCTGTCAACTGGAGAGACACAGGGGGCTGATGGAAAGGTTGCAATCCAAGACAAGTAGAACTCAAGGAGAAACAAAGACTGGATGGCCAGAGAGCTGTGCGGGTTACTTGCAAGGGACGGAGACATGGGTCAGGGTGGGACACTCTAGAAAATGACATGGATTGTTATGGAGTAGCATGAGAATACTTTGCTAGCAATCCTGGGACAAATAATAAGGTATCTCTTCTTTAAGGAGAGAGAGAGGATGTTCAGAGAGAGAAAAGGCAGTATGGTTACCAGGGCTATCAGTGCCCTACCAGCTCCCATCTGTTACCATTGATCAATGCCACCTGCTACCAAACTAAAACCACCAGGCTCTTAGAAGAAGACTGCTCAGTCCCAGGACCCAATTCCTAACCATGGAGACTACAATGAATGTGAACTCAGTGAAGGTCTGTGGAGGCTTATGTGGTTCAGAGGCTTTCATACTTCATTGAACTTGGGTGTCCACCCTGTAAAGTTGGCTTTCTTATTCCAGATAAGCAAGCTGATGCACTAAGGGAGCAGGTCTTCTGTTAGAGGCTCCAAACACAGCTGCCTGCAGAGCTGGGTGGGGGTCCCATGGCACCAGCAGCTTGCAATGCCCGTTTATTAATCTGTCCATCCATTTGTAAGTGCCTGCTATGCCCAGAGCCCTGAGATATGGGAAAGATGTATTATCCACGGTTCCAGTCCTTTGACAAGTTTCCCATTTAGTCAGAAGAGAAGGTGGGGAAGAGAGAACAAGGACAGGAGAAAAGTTAAGGAAGAGGAGAAAACACAAACCATGGGAAAACAAGGGCCAGTATCCATGGAAACTCAGCAATTACATAGAAGGGCGAGGACTGCCCTTCAAGTCCACTCGTGCCCTGAGACTCCAACTTTGTGATTCATCTCCAAGATTGTTTTGGATACTCTGTATCCTTTAAGCTTCCACATGAATTTTAGGATGCATTTTTCTTCATCTGTGAAGAACATCCTTGGGATTTTGATAGTGGTTGCATTGAATTTATAGACTTGTTTGGATACTATTGGAGAAGGCAATGGCAACCCACTCCAGTACTCTTGCCTGGAAAATCCCATGGACAGAGGAGCCTGGTAGGCTGCAGTCCATGGGGTCGCGAAGAGTCGGACACGACTGAGCAGCTTCACTTTCACTTTTCATCTTCATGCATTGGAGAAGGCAATGGCAACCCACTCCAGTGTTCTTGCCTGGAGAATCCCAGGGATGGCGGAGCCTGGTGGGCTGCCGTCTATGGGGTCGCGCAGAGTCGGACACGACGGAAGCGACTTAGCAGCAGCAGCAGTTGGATACTATTGACATCTTAACAATATTAAGTCTTCCAATTCATGAACATAGGATGTCTTTCCATTTATTTATGACTTTAATCCTTTCAGTAACATTTTCTAGTTTTCAGTGTACAAGCTTTTCCTCTCCCTGGTTAAACTTATTCCTAAATAATTTTTTCCATGCCACTGTAAATGAAATTGTTTGTTTAATTTCCTTCTTGAATTGCTCATTGTTACTGTAGAGAATACAACTGGATTGAAACACTGTAAATTTGGTCTGTTTGCACTCTTAGGTTTGCAGAAAGGAACAGCTATTGGGAAGCACAGCAGGTGGGTGCGGTCAGGGCAAGGGTGAGTAAAACAGCCATGAAACTATCTACTACTTTGAATGCGGCTTTTTCTTCGCTTGGTGTTTGCTAGGTTGCTGTAGATCTTCGACTGATTTCCAGAAATCCCATAGGAAAGTTATTTCAGTCAGTTTCTAGTTCATTTCATGTTTCTATGGGAGAAAAAGTGAGCTTCTTGGTCCACCATCTATTGAGGTTACTCTCCAATGCCTTAGGCTTAAAGTCTAAAGCCGTGTATTTTCAAGGAGAGAATTAGGGAGCCGGACTGGTCATAACAGAGAAAAGACTGGGAGGGAACAAGAAACGGGCTGGATGGGAAGGGCGAGGGAGGAGGGACCCTGGATGCCAAACTGAAGACGTAGACTTGATTTCACAGAATTGTCAGACCCTCAAGACTGCCTGCCAAGGCAACACAGCTGAGACAGAAGTCAGCCTTGGCCAACCAGAGCCTCCTCTTGTGCACTGCACTGAGCTGAAGGTCAAAGAAACAGAGATTATGGGTTTCTGCTATGGCTCCTGGGGTTTCCCAGGTGGCACTAGTGGTAAAGAACCCACCTGCCAGCGCTGGAGACAGAAGAAACTGGGTTCGATCCCTGGGTTGGGAAGATCCCCTGGAGGAGGGCATGGTAGCCTACTCCAGTACTCTGCCTGGAGAATCCCACTGACAGGGGGGCCTGGCGGGCTACCACTGAGCATGCACTCATGCTACGGCCCCACCTCACAGGTCTTCAGGGCTTCCCCCACCCTACCCCCTAGAGCTACAAGTATATTTTTGAAAACTTAAATGAATCAGAATTACCAGCCCCACCCTAAACCCATCCTTACCCCTCAATCCAGAGAGTAACTGACCTCCCAGCTCATCCACCTGGGAACTGGACCATCAAGTAGCGACACATCTACACCAGCCCTGACACGAACCCGGCTCCGAGCAGGAGGGCACCATCCCACGGCACGTTGCTCCTCTGTCCTAGTGATTCTAAGTCTGATCATGACCCTCACCTGAGAAGCCAGGCGAAAACACAGGAGCCTGGGCCCCTCCCTAGAGGATGTGATTAGGAAGTCCACCCGGGGGCCCAGACATCTGTAGTTTGTCCTGGCCCCACAGGTGAACTAAATGGGCACCACTGAGGGAGCACTGGTCTAGTTTCCTTCCCAGAATCTCCATCCTCTGAGATCACCCACCTGCCTGTATCTTTGGTGAGGGCTTTGGGATGAAGGAGAAAGCAGAATTGCAACTCAGTTCCATTTACTTTCCCCAAAAGTCTCAAACTAGAAAGCTCATCTGACCCACGATCTTTAAAAATGTAAGATAATAACAAATTTTTGAGTGTTTTTATAACTAAAAAAAAATAAAACCAGATTTTATAAACCAGATTCAGAAGACAAATATTGCATGATTCTGGTTACATGTAGTACCTAGAAAAGGTAAATTCATAGAGACAGAAAGTAGAAGAGCTTACAGAGGCTGGAGGGAGGGAGAAATGATGAGTTACTTAATGGGTACAGAGTTCTTGGGGATGATTAAAAAAAGGTCTTGGGTACATATAGTGCTAATACACAAAATTGTGAAACAAATGCCATTGTATTGTAGATGTATAACTGGTAAAATTGTACATTTATCCACTGGCTTAAATTATAAATATATCTGTTTTACTTAAATTTTAAAAGATGAGATTCATAACCTGCCTGTCTGTCTGGGCTATAAGTATACGGAAATGTAAAGAATTTGAGATTCCCTTCCAAAACAGAAGGGAAGACAAAGGATTAAGATATGAGCTTGCCAGGCCTTTCCATGGTTTCTAGGCCTTGGATATTAAGAGTAAGAATTCTACTCCATCCTCCTGGACGTAACTCTAACCCCCAGGGAAGGAGTTAGGCACCAAGTACTGCTCCCACTGTCCTGGCTTCAGCTGTGTATAAAGAAGGTGAGAGCAACACCAGGGCCACCAGGGCCCCGCTCTGCCTTTCCATGTGGTATGGGAGATGCTGTGCTTTAAGAAAGCTGGTTGGACAGGCAAACAATAACTGCCAAATTCTAGTGACACAGAATAGTCTGACACGAACAGTTTTTCAGAAATCACAGGTCCAACCCACTCCTCTACCCACCTGATTGCCGAGGACAGCTATGGAGCAGGCAGTTGACACCTCATCATCTCCGAACCAGACAGAAGCGATGCGGGAGGGCATACCCAGGATGAAGACCTGGGCCACGGAGCAGATGACCTGACTCAGCACCGTGACTGGGAAGAGATGCGGCTGCAGGCTCCCCAGCTTCACCCAGGCCCCCAGGCAGTTGAGAGCGGAGCCAGCGAGGGCGATTGTCCGCAGGCCGAACTTCTCCAAGAGCCAGGCCACCGGCAGGAGCAGAGGGATGTAGGTCAGCATGTAGCACATGGACAGCCAGTCGATGGCAAAGGCACTGACCCCGTAGAAGTTCATGAAGATGTTATTGATGGAGCCATACTGGATCCACTGGAAGGCGTTGCACATGGAGTAGCAGCTGAACACCAGGACCACTGCCCACCGGCGCTTGCTCACCTTGATAACAACCTCTCTGCCTAAGTTCCTGAACTGAGTTGAGCCTCTGTCCTCTGTCCTGCGTGAGGGCATCTTTGAAGGGGTAACACTGTGCCTCCGTTGGTTGGGATCTTCATTCTCCATGACCACAGCCTCTACTGGAGCCCTGGGCAGGTGCTCCAGACTCCCACAGCCTTAAGTGAGAGTGGTCTCAGCTGGTCTTCTGAAGCCTTCAGGGCACGTGCCCCAGACCCACTCCAGAATAAACAGAATCCCCAGCACCCACCTAAAAGCTCTGAGTGGGGCTCCCTGCGGTAACTTCCAAGCTCCTGCTCCTACTTTGCCTTGATGTCCTCAGACAGCTGTCTCCGAGGTCAGTAAAAAATGCTTCAGGCCAGTCATGGCCGCAGGTGCTTGGTGCCTGGAGGCCTCCCAAGGCATTCTGGCCAAAGTCAGCACCTCCATCCTGAAAAGAGTTCTCTCCTTGTGCAGCTACTTTGCAGGACTACGATATCTCCAGGGCGGGCTTGGGGCCTTGCCCAGCGGCTGCCACTGCCACCCCACCTCCCCACCCCAACCACCTCCACCCACTCTGCCTCCCAACTTCTATAGCCACTGGCACCACAAAACTCTAGTTTTGCCAATGCTTGTGGGTACATCCCTCCTCCAAGATCAGAATGCCTTATAGACAGGCCGTTGAACTCCCATCCATGTGCTGCACCTCAAATTCATTGGCCCCTTTCCGGTGACTCCACAAGGAATACCCTCCATCATTCCAAGGTAATCCTCTAAACAGAGTCTCCTAGGGGCCCATGGGAATGCCCTGTGCGCCCACATGGATGCCCAGAAACTCCAGACTGTTCTGTGGTACTCAGGAGGAATTCCCAAATTTACCTGCCTAACCCTAACCCTAATTTTTCTTTTAATAATTTACCCTTTTTAAACAAAATTTACCTTTTTTTAAAAAAATAATTTCCCTAATTTACCTCCCCAGTCTTTGCTGGACTTTCAGTATAAAGACAGATTTTTAGATTTCCTGGGCTGGTTACACTTCTGGGGTAAAGAAGAAATGCAGAAAATTCACTTCCCTCCTTGCTTTCCCTGAGAACCTGGTCTTACATTGGGGGACTCAGATTTGAACCTGTTCGGTAGGGCTCTTCTTTCTTCATAGATCCCCGGGCGACCTCCTAGGCGACAACTTGAGGGTGGAAAAGAGGGGAGTTCTGAGATGCTGAAGACCCAGCTCAGAGTCTTTTTTGTGATGAGGTGCCCAGCACAGCGCACGATAAGCGGTCTCTACACGCATGTAGCCCTACGCTGCCCCCTGCTGGTGCACAGCCCATTCTGCAGCGAAGCCTTCAAGTCAGGGCCTCTAGAAGGTCAGGTCTGCAGCGATTGCAGCCCTGGGGAGGAATAAGAGCCCACATTTTCCCTGGGTTTAAACACCGACTTAGCTGCTCCCAGGCCTGCTTAGTAAACTAAGACATCCCAACTCTCTGTGCCTCAGTAGCTTGGAAAATCAGTAAAACACAGATGATGAAATAATAATACCTACCTCACAGTGTTGTTTTGAGACTTGAATGAGTTAAGGCATGAAAGCACTTGGAAAGTTCCTGGCAGACAGGAAGCATTCCAGGAGTGTCATATATCCTAACAATCAAAAATTGAACCTTTCTATTGTGCTAGAAATATATACTATGTTACCTCATTTAAGCATCCAAGAATTCTGTGATGTAAGTGCTACTGCTTGTCTCCATTTTATAGATCAAAAAACTGACCCTTATAGAAATAAAGTCTCAGTTGACCTGCTGCTGCTGCTAAGTCGCTTCAGTCGTGTCCAACTCTGTGCGACCCCATAGACGGCAGCCCACCAGGCTCCCCTGTCCCTGGGATTCTCCAGGCAAGAACACTGGAGTGGGTTGCCGTTGCCTTCTCCAATGCATGAAAGTGAAAAGTGAAAATGAAGTCGCTCAGTCCTGTCTGACTCTTAGTGACCCCATGGACTGCAGCCTACCAGGCTCCTCTGTCCATGGGATTTTCCAGGCAAGAGTACTGGAGTGGGGTGCCATTGCCTTCTCAGTTGACCTAAAGAGCCATAATTCTCGTTTCATATTCATTCAAGCTACAGCCTAACTCCTCAGGGAGAGTCTGGGAACAGCAGTGTGGGCATGCCCTGGGAGCTTGTTACAAAGCCCAGGCTCACCCTGGGCCTACTGAACTAGAGGCTGGCTGCATTTTAAAAGACATCTAGGTGATTTGTTGGTTTGCACATTAAAGAACCATTGGGTGCCTGTGCTTTCTTGCTTTCTTTTTTAATCTTCACCCCAAAAATGAAGAATTCAAACTCTGGGGCTATGGTTCTAAACTTGAGCTTCCCATTAAAATTCCATGGGGAACTCTTTACATTCCCAAAACCTGAACTGCATCTTAGGTGAAGATCTCTGAGAGTGGCCCCAGAATCTGCATGTTTAAAACTCCCCTGGTGATGTAAACTTGCGGCCAGGTTTGAGCATCCCTGAGAACCAGCTTCTGGTTCTCTACAGAAAGGTAGCACAGTCTGCCCCCTAGAGGCCAACAACTGCTCATGGCAATAGGAATTAAACTTGCCAAATGTCATACACTGGTTTACCATCACCTCCACCAGGGCTGTAGATGTGAAAGCATGGAGCATGAGGAGGGACTGGGAAGGCTAAACGGCTAACACATCAGGTTGAGACCCTGGATGAGTCCCCCTTAGAAAGTATTGACACTTGGAATTTGTAAAAATGGTGCCCTTGGACATCTTGTATTTGTAATTTACATGTGTAATACTGCACACTCGCCCACGCCCTGTCTGCTTCACCTCCCTTATTTCCCTTATATTTTAGCTCCAAGTTCTTGTGAACATCTCCGTACAGACTGGAATCCTGAATGAAAGAAGTTTCACTGCACATGCCTATCTGGATACCTGTCCATAGAGTTGAGTTGAAATCCACATCACCATGAAATTTCAGAAAACTGGGACAAACAGGAGATCCAATGCATTTTCAGAGAGATAAGAGCAGGTTCATAAAACACTTTCAAGAAAACAGGTGCAGAATGTCAGCAGGTTGTCTTCAAGCTGGGAAACTGGAGCTTCGTAGAACAATGTACCCTGAAGGAGAATCCTTTCCTGCCTAGAATCCTACACTCAAACTACCGAAGAAAAGTGTGAGTCAAACATCTTCACACTTTCAAACTTCTGAAAATGAACTGTCTCCCTCTATGTCCAGAAGCTGCTAAAGGATATGCTCCACCAAAACAAGGGAGGAAACCTAGAGAGAGTAAGAGATAAGATTCAAGAAACTGGGTCATGAGGGCAGGGGATGGGAATCACCAAGACTGCGGTAAAGGAACTTCCCAGGTGGACAGCTATGAGTCGCGCAGGAAAACAGCCTGTTCGGATGGAAGCTGATCAAAGACTCCGGGAAAGATTCTATCAATAAGATGACACTGAGGAGGTTGTATTTGAAAATATAGAGTGGGGTAAACAGAACTTGGAGAGAATTAGGGGCTGGTCTAGTGATAAGTACCACAAATATAATCAAGTAAATGGGAAAGGGAGTCAATTTAAAACTTTGGTGGAATATAAGAAGCTATGGAGGAAAGGGAAACAAAGCCATGGTTACTTTAAGTGACTTCAGTTGTGAACAATGTGAACACAATCATAATGTTGTGAAAACAAAGTCGATATAATCCAATATGGCATAACTATACTGGGAGGATGGGAGAACGGGAAGTGGGCACATGTATGAGGTGGAGATGAGGGTAGAGTGAGCAGAGCTAAATCTTTGTCTAACACATTGGAAAATCCACAGACAATGCCTAATGTGGACAAAATCAGGAAGTATCGGTAGGGAAAGTGAAAGTTGCTCAGTCGTGTCCAACTCTTTGTGACCCCACGGTCTATACAGTCCATGGAATTCTCCAGGCCAGAATACTGGAGTGGGTAGCCTTTCCCTTCTCCAGGGGATCTTCCCAACCCAGGGATCAAACCCAGGTCTCCCGCATTGCAGGCGGATTCTTTACCACCTGAGCGACAAGGAAAGCCCAGAAGTATCTATATACCCATGTTATTTAGAGCTATGGAGATAAATACCAAAAAATCACCTACTAATAACTGAAAGTATTTACCCCAGAGGACCAGGAAAACAGGGTAAACAATGATATTTTTGATAGATGACTATTTGATTTTTTAAACTATATAAAGCTTTGGTTAAAAAAAAAATCTCTAAAATTTAAAAATGGAACAAATTGAATGGAGATTGAGCTGCTTCACTGAAGCCCACAGGCGATGTCTAGGGGTGAGGTCAATTCCATCCTGGACTTTATAATGTTGGAACTAAAATGAACACCAAGTCACCAATCCTGGAGCCGCAGGGAAGCCTCTTCAGTTGAGCTGTGTCCTCCCAAGCTGTGCTGAGTGTCTCCTCAGAAAACAAGGTATGTGGTCAGAGGCTCTGTTACCTGTGTCTTCACCCTTTTTGACCTTCCACCTGCTTCTAGTGACTTTCAGGCTTGTAGATTCTGTGGAGGTTTAAACTTTTCTATTTATAGCTCATCTGCTACCCCCAGCATCCAAAGGCCAAGCCCAGGTCTGCTTCTCCCCTGAATCCTGTGTGTCAATGAGTAGCTCTGTCAGCTCCCAGTGAGCCAAACCCAAGCCCTGAGAAGCGCCATCACTCTGTCCACTGGGTGTGGACCTCCTCACCACCTTACCCATGGACACCACTCTAGTTGAGATTCTCATGGCTTCTCACCTTGATCCTGTGATGCTGTCTTCATTGTTCTTATGCCTCTCATTCCCCATCACACTCTCCACAGGCCTCTTCACTTCTGTCAGGGCCTCTGTCCTGCCTTGAGTCCTCCAGTGGCTGCCCCTACCTTCCAGAAGGTTCTCACTCCTTGGCTTAGCACACAGGAGGTTGTGATGTTGCTCTGGCCGCCTCTCCCACCACCGCCCATTCCCAGCTTTCCCTCCACGTGCTGGACCTGCCTGCAGCTCCCAAACAGCACTGTGAACACATCATGTCTAGTGTCCTGTCTCACTGCAGGACAAGCATCACCTCCTCTAGGAAGCCTTCCTTACAGCCCAAGTGTGATTCAGGGGCTCCCCTCACATCCTGCCTGTGCACCTTTCTAGTAGCTCCTGTCTCACTGTAGCATGAGTATTTGCTTCTTTAAGTCCTCCATTTACCATAGTTTCTTCAAGGTTATGAATCCTTTCTTTCATATTAATCCCCTGACCTCTCAGCTTGCTGACTGGCCCCAGAAGGGACAGGAAAGTGTGATTCACGTGACTCCTGAGAGGAAATTCCTGATGTATCACCCTCCAGAGGTGTCAGCATGAAAGCATATCTGGCTGTTAACCAGCCCAAGCTTGCTCTGGGTTAGGTTATCATGTTCCACAATACAGGTTAGGTTAATCATGTTCCCATTATGGCTGGCAATTGTAATTATCTTTCATTTTTCATCGGACTATTGATTGTGAAAATTGATAAACATCTTTCACTATTGTGATTATGAAAGGGTAACAGGTAGGAAGGCTAGGGATCCCCAAGAGGCAGGAGGAAATAAACTGTAAGTGGCAGGTGTTCTTTTTCTTTTCTAATCCTGTGTTGTCATGACTACACCTGGTTCTGCCTGAACTTAACGTTTCTCAAACCTTAAGCTAACCAATGCGTTTTTCTTATGGAAATCTTTTTCTTAAGCTATGTTAATGAAACTATGTATTTGCCTTGGAATCGGCCTTTCTTCAGACTGGTTCTGCCTAAGACTAAGCTTTTTCTCAAACCTCAACAAACCAGTACATCTTACTCATGGAAATGTTTTCTTAAGCTATGCTAATGAAACTATGTATTTGCTTGGAAATCTGCCTCTTTTCAAGATTCATGTCAGTTGTTTGATGGCCCCGATGACCCAGCTCGTGCCAGTGCTGTCTCAAAATGCATGTGGGTGGGAGAGGGGCCTGGGGCAACTCTCTCAGTTTTGAAGTGTTTCTTTTATCTGACTAGCAACTTGCTAACAGATACATAACTCCTTGCTAAAAACTAGCAAGGGGGCGCTCTTTCTGTCCCCTTCTGATGTCTAATGTCAGAAGCTTTATCTATCCCTTTTATACTTGAATAAAATTGTTAGGGGAAGCACACTGACTGAAACCGTCCACCCTGGCCAGGCTCTCTAGTAACCGTTTGCATGAGTTGTTTTAGGACAGGAGGTCCTGGTAAGGAATACAGAACTAATAAGCCACCACCAACTGGAAGAGTTCGGGAAAGGACAAAAGGAGATACTGCGTGTCCGTCCACCTCCCAGAATCCCTCTCGCTAGCATCCATATTGGCTAAGCGGTGCGGCGCCACCAGGAAGGACTCTGAGTCAGAATGTTTGGCCAAAGACAACCCGGAAACTAATCCCATCACCATAAAACCCAAGACTGTAAGCAGTTCTCCTGGGTTCCCTTACCCTGCTGCTCTCCGCCCAGGTGCTCCTTTTCCAATAAAATCTCTTGCTTGGTCAGCAGGTGTTTCCTCAGACTATTCTTTTCCGAGTGTTAGACAAGAGACCTCTCTTGGGGCCCTGGAGGGCACCCCCCCCTCCGCTTCCTACAACAAAACTTATGCTACACAAAACGTCCGAGTGATCAAGCCTCGACTCTGGCTCTGGATCAAAATCCTTTCTGCTGGAGGTCATGAATCCCAGCATAGCACATGGCTTGCAGCTGCAACATTTCAATTACAAAACTACTACTCACTTAATACCATGTTATCATGATTGGTTTTCAGAGAAATAACAGAATTCTATATTATCATTTAATATAAAAACCTATAATCTCTTTTTAAATCCAGATGCATATTAGAATTATCTTGGAGCTTTTTGAAAAATACAAATGCCAAGATATTGCTTTTTTTCACCAGAGCTCCAGATATGTTTCTAATGAGCAGCCTTGTTTAAAAATAACTGGACTCTATGATGATCTTTTACTTTTATTAAGTTTGTTTCACTTTTTCTATTTTATATTCAGTGCTCCCATTTCATTTAGTTTATGTGTTCTGGTTTCTCCATCTCTTCCTTTTTTTTTTTCTTTTTGATGTTCTTTATCAAGTGTAGTAGAAAAGCTCTTCTATATATATATATATTTATATATATATAATATGTGTAATATATGTATTTTAGAAACCTTATGAATTTTTGCCTAACTGAAAAAATTTATGACATTTTGATTCTACTTGTTTGACTTAGCATGAATAGAATACTAGATTTCTAATTAAAAAAAATAGACATGCAACAAGCATATGGAACAATAGTCAATATCTTATAATAACCTATGATGGAAAATAATATAAACAGATCTATTATATTTAAATTATTAATGACATCATTCAAGATGCTCCTATTCTTATTTTTTATGTACTTGATAAAATATTCTCAGAGAAATGTTTATATGTCTCACTTTGATTATATATTTTTTCTTTTCCCTTATATTTCTTCTGATTTTTGCTTTTTCTTTGTTTATGACGTCTATCTTCTTAGTGAATTGTACCTTTTAACATTAAAAATAGTTATCTTTGTCTCATTAAAAAAAAACTTCCCTCAGTCTGAATTCAGTTCCTTTTAAACAGAGGAAGTAGGGGCCATTCTGATTCTAACCAATGGCTGGGCAGGACCTCTAACGGTCGCCTGATAAGAGCCGTGTGCTTGCCCCGCCCCTATTGCAATTCCTATCTGTCAATGTCCATTCCACAATCTCGTGGGAATCAGGGGTGATGATTGTTCTGGCTGCTTCCTGCTGAACAGAGGCAATGAGGGGGTGATCATGAAATGGAATTGATCAGCTTTGGGATCATGAAATGGAAATGATCAGCTTTGGGTCAGGAATACTCCTTAATACTTTCAGTAAGTAAAACAATTCTCTCGAACTATTTGAACTGATGAAATTCCTTCTGCAAGGAAACTTTATTCTCAATACTTATCCTTTCTGAAAAGCAACCTTAAGTCTTCTAAGGGTTCACAAACACACTGCTCTCTAGGACTCTGGGGAGTTGGGTCGTTTTCTGATGACGGTGAGGCTGCTTTTACCTGACTGTGATGTATCCGTGGCTTGACTCCAGCTAACCTGACAGATGAGTGTGTGATAAGTAATACCACAGGTGGTTCTGTCCACTTTGCAGTCAGCTGGTGCTCAGGCCCTTGTTCTCCACATGTTTTAAGAGGATGTAATGTCCAGGCTGCAAAGGATGTCAGGAAGACTTGCTAGAAGCAAACTCATGAACAGAGGTTTGTATTGTGCCTAGAGTTTTAACATAATTGGCAACTACTAAATCTTTCAAAGTATTTATACATTCTCCCTCCTGGGCAGACACATGGAATGGCCTACCATACAATATTTCAAAGAGGCTAATTTTAAGCCTGCTTCTGGAAGTCAACTCTGATCCATAGTAGGGCAACTGTCAAGCCTTGACCCCAAGTTAAATTAGACTCAACATATATTAGCAATGCTATTTAATGTAGAATTCATTTTCTCTGTTATTCCTATTGAATGTGCACTCCTGGATGAATATAGCTTTCCATTAATCTGCAGTGGTTTAGACATCTGTTGGGTTATGCTAGAGAGAAAAGCAGGCCCATTATCACTTTGAAGGGTGCTAGACTACCCATATTGGGGGAAATTTTCCTTAAGCATGGCTTTCACCACTTTGGAGGCTTTTTCAGTCCTGGTGCCTCCACCCATCCTGAAAAAGACCACCAATACTAGCAGAAACCTGAAATTTCCTGCGGCTCAGGGCTTTTAAGTCAAGTCTATTCGCCAGTCCTCGGTGGCGCAGGCTCCTCTGTGTTGGGTCCCTATCCAGGGAGATCTAACAGCAGTCTTGAGGTTATTTTTAGTACAAATCAAGCAATTTTGAGAGATCACTGGATGGTCCTTTGTAGGCTGATGATGAAGCTCAATCACTCAGTTTTGTCCAATTCTTTGTGATGCTATGGACGTTAACCCACCAGGTTCCTCTGTCTGTGGAAATTGTTTTTTTAATATATATTTTATTGATGTATAGTTGACTTGCAATGTTTCAGGCACACAGCAGGGTGATTCAGTTACATATATACATACACAGATAGTACATATATTATTTTCAGATTATTTCCCATTATAGGTTATGACAAGATATTGACTATAGTTCCCATTGCTATACAGTAAACTTTTGCTGCTTTTTTGGGTATCTGTTTTTTAAATTAGAAATCTAGCATTCTAACAGCCTCCTCCTGGAAATCTTGCAGAGACAAGTTGTGAAGGAAAAGTGCCTGAATTATCTCCCCACCTCCTGGTTCTCTCTCCTGCTTCCCTACTGGGCCTCCCACCCTTTCCTGCAGCTGCCTCGGCCACTGCAAGGTCCAGAGTCCACGGAAAGTGCTCTAGTTCATCGTCTGTAATCCCTTCCTCCCTTCTGTGAAGGTTACTGAGAAATGGGGGAAGGCAGAGATGGAGACGGTCTGGGGGTGGTGGTACCCACTCGCTCAGGTCTTCCTTCAATAGAGCATCTGGAGCCCTGACTACATGCCTGGCACTGGTCTAAGCACAGAGGAAGGAACAGTGAACACAATGACAAGGTTCCCAAAGTGAAGTCTACAGTCCTGTGGGGAAGACAGTCGGTGGATAAACAACAGCCACAACATCATGTAAGGCAGCAAGACAGAGTGAGGTAGCAGGTAGGGAAGGCCTCTCTGGAGAGGCGATGTCTGAGCTGAAGTGAGGAAACAAGTCATATGGACATCTGCAGCCAGTGAACCCCAGACACAGGCATTGGCAGGTGCAATGGCCTGTGGTGGGAACACGCTTGGTACATTCAAGGCACGGCAGGGAGGTCGTGTGGCTGGAGCCCAGAGACTGAACAGAACAGTGGAGGACAGACGGTCAGATAGGAAGGTGGGGGCCATAGTGCATGGGGTCTTGTGGACTCTGGTGAGGTCTGGGCTTTGGTTGAGGTAAGAAGCTAGAAGAGGGTTTTAAGTGGAGGAGTGATGTGGTTGACATGCACTGTAAAATGATCACTCTGAATGGAAAGTTGGAGCCACAGATTTGGCCTTGAGTTGCAGTCTCCACATGGACAGACTGTAACGTCTGCAGACTCATCTTTAAAAAATAACCCACTAGCATGGTAACATCTGTGTCTACAGAGGACCACCTTCCACAGTGTGGAGGAGCGCCTCCTCTACTCCAAGCCCCCACCCTTCAGCCTGTTCCCACCACCAAAGCCATCCCTGCCCCAACAAAAGGCAGACGACATGGAGGATATTTTATTGCTTTAATATATCTGGTGTTACAAATAGAAAATACGAATTATGATTTCAAATAAAACGATGGTTTCAGTAAACATTTTGTTTATAAAATTAAGAGGCTCAAGAGTAAACACTTTCTCCTTATTAAAAAGTAAGGCACTTTCATTTTCCACTTCCTTTCCACCCCTAACTCAGTCCTTGCACCAGAAGTGTGAACTTCTTCTTTCATGTACAGAGTACTGTACACACACACACACACACACACACACACACACACACACACACACACCAGCTGCCCTTGGGCAGTGGCCCAAGCACCCAGCACCACTTCCATGTGGGCAGATCCAATATGCTGAGCCCGGGGCAGTGGCCACAAAAAAACAGCACAGGGGTTGTGATCACAGAGCTCAAGGCACATGAGAAACAACCAAAATGTCTTATTTTGAAGAGATTCTCCCCAAGCCAGTGAGTAGAGCCAGACAGCAGGCAAGGCAGGAGAGGTCAGCTTGGGCTGGTTGAAAGGACATGTGCGTGTGTGTGCGCTCAGTCATGTCTGACTCTATGACTCCATGGAGTACAGCTTGCCAGGCTCCTCTGTCCATGGGATTCCCCAGGCAAGAATACTGGAGTGAGTTGCCATTTCCTACTCTAGGAGATCTTCCAGACCCAGGGATCGGACCTGTGTCTCTTGCATCTCCTGCACTGGCAGGCAGATTCTTTACCACTGACAAAACCTGGGAAGCCCCTGGTTGAAAGAGAGTCCCTTTAAATTCAAAATATCTGAGAAATAATTATAACTATTATAGAAGAGGGGTGGGGAGAGGGGCTGGGGCTGCAAACACTGTCCCCACCAGAGGTGGACGTGCTTACCTAACCCAGCAGACCTGAGTCCTATTCACGGGCCACCTCTCCTTCTGCCCATTCCCCTCATCTCTCAGGAGACCTTTGGAGTTCTCAGGGAGGAAGGACCCAGGTGAGTTTGCAGTGAAGGTCACAGGCAGGAGAATATGAGCCCCTGAGTGGCGTCTGGAGGAAGGCAGCAGAGGTGACAGTGATGCACACAAGGCCCTGGGCCAGGACATCTTCTCTAGAAAAGAACCTTTCTGTTCCCAAATCAGGCTACCAGACTCCCCAGATTCATAAGCACCATCACATCCCAAGGAGGTCAACTCTGAAACTGGCTTATTCTTCTCAGTCACAGCAATGTTTTTATCGAGTTTATTGATGTTTGGTTTGATCAGCTCTGAGGAGAGAGGGTTTGCAGACAGACACCAACATGAGCCAGAAGAACCTGGTCCCAGCGTCCTGAGGGGTGTGTCCTGAGGGTGTTTTCTCTCCCACAGAATGTCAGTGGTCAGTCTGGGGCCCCAAGGATGACCCTCGTCCAGAGCAGCTGCTGCTCCTGAGAACTGGGCTCCTAAGGGTCTTCAGACACTAGAAAAAGTTAATCTCCTGAATAAGCTTTCTTTCGTGATAATTTGCAGGTTTTGTCCCGAGGGATGGGCTGGAGCAGGAAGGTGAGGCAGCAGCCAGGACTGACTCCAGGATTCTCTCTGCCCTCCCCCCCCAGCTCCCAGAACCTGCAGGGGGAGGGCGGGGCCCCCAGCTGTGTGGTGAAAAGTGCATCTCCCCCATGGAGACGGGGCGAGCTCTGGAGTGGGTTCCAGGAGGCAGAGGCGCTGTCCTCCAAGACACAGATGTTCCTCCCAGTTCCCCCAGAAGCTGCTCAGGTGAAGGCCGTGGGGCTGGCAGGCAGAGCTGTGCTGGCTGAAGAGGTGGGGGCGGTCCGAGTCCCCCGAGTCGCTCCTCCGCCCTCTCTCAGAAATGCTCCTCCAGGACAGTGGTGGGGGCTTTGCTGCTCTTGCTGCCCTCCTCTTCCTCCCCCTCCTGGGGTTTCTACAAGACAGACAAGGGGACAGCCCTTGGGGTGAAGAGGCAGGGACTCCACGCTGCTCAGCATCTGCCTGCCCATGCGTCTGGGATCCGGGGGGAAGACCAGAGCCCCAGGCACTCAGCATCCCCGACAGTGAGCAAGGACGAGGACAGAGGCTCCGGTCACGCACAGTGCTCCCCAGACACACACACCATCACAGGAGCAAAGGAGGAGCGAAAAGTTCAGCCTTCTGTGACACCACAGCCTCCAGGGACCATCTCACTGTGGGTGCCACTGAGCTCCGGTCACCCTTCTCCCCTTCTGACAGCCTCACCCCACCTGGATGGACCCCCACGTGCCTGTCGAAGGGCCAGGTCTGCACCCTCCTCAGGACTGCTGACTACCCCCGGTCAGGGGCAGCACCTGTGTGAGGAATATGGTTACCATGTGTGGAACAGATGCAACAAAGAACTGTTATAAAGACAGGATGCATTATGGCTCAAAATATGTATATATTAATATTGTTTCCCCATAGAAGAAGAGACTTTGGGTGAGTTTGTCATCAGATCCCTTGCGGGAAGATGGCACAGAATTAGAAGGTATTCAGGGTCACACTTGTTAGCTGGGTGGGATTTAAATATGCCCTGAAGTTTATGCTCTGAAGCCCCTAAGTACTAACTGCCAACTTGGGCATTTGTCTGCTTTTTAGGAACACTTTGCTTCTTCCCTGAGGGGCTCATCTCGTTCCCAACAAGGCCTCGAGCACAGGCTGAGTCCCACGCAGCTCTGACCATTGAGGCTGGTGGAGCACATGCAGGCCACATCAGCTGGACAAACGGCACTTCACCCACCACGACCCTCAGGGCAGCCCGTGGCAGAGGCAACAGCGGGACATCCAGCTTCCAGTTCTCCATCTTGCTAACTTGTTGGCACCAGCTCGGCCTCAGCCCTGAGAAGCCCTCACTCAGGAGCCAGCCGCCGACTTCAACCACTCAAGCCACCTCCTGTCTCTGACACATTCATGCACACACACCAGTTTCCTTGAAGTCACAGTTAAATAGGGCTTAGTGTCTATGGGGCCAAGAACTACTAACTGGAAGAAAAATGGAAACTCAAACACAGATTGTCATCATCAGAGTCAGTCATGACCCACTGGAAGTTCTGGCCCTTTCTGCCAATGACCCACCTCACTGATCAGAAAGCGCAGCTCTGGACCGATGCGCTCCCTGCCCTGTCGGCCCCTGGCGCTGAGACTGAATTCCTGGGACGGTCTGCAGGTCCCTCACACCCGCCACCTCGGTGGGGGAAATGACGGCTCCTTCACGATGCCCTCTGACAGCGCTGACTTCCTGGGGATCAGCCCCGCATGACTCCGACCCCCGTCCCACCAGGCCCCCCAGGTGCGAGGGAGGTGCGGACACACAGGGAGTATCCAGGACCCCACCATGAGCACCTGCGCCCACTGGCCTCCTGGACCGACTCGTGCTGCTTCCCACAGTCCACACAGACGGGACTGGGCCCTCACCGCCAACCTGGATAACAAGTCTGGTCCACGGGGACACGGGTCTGCCTGTAACATAGGGAAACGTGGGACGACCTAAGTAGGAAACAGGAGGAAACGGAAATGTGTACGTAATGTGGGGATGGGGGGGCAATGGTGAAGAAAGGTTGTCAGACTCTCCTAAGGAAACAACCAGGGTAGAAAACCCAGCATGCACAAGCACATTTCTACATCCACAGAAAACACTGGGAAATGACTAAAATGTTACTAGGTTATCTCTGGGCACTAGGACTACAGGCAACCTTTACTTTCTTCTGTTTGCTTTTGCCCAGGGAAACACTGATTACAAAGTAAACAGCAGAATCTCATATCGCTTGACACAATGCATCACGTTTCAAATTGAAATCTTTTCACTAGAAATCCATCCTGTTATCATAGGCACCTTTTCATAGGCTCACAATATAGTCACCAGTGTCCCAAATCACGCTTCCTCATCTATGGCACAGGGACAAAGCCCACCTCCACAGGGATGATGCCACGCTTCTCACAGGCTCCTGAGAAGACCGCTTCTGTCTCAGGTGTTCCCTGTGTCCCCACTCAGTGTCCTGTCCCAGGCATCTCCCCCTCACCTCTCCCTGCCAACTCCAGAGCATGAGATCAGAGGACATAACAACAAGGGAAGAGAGATGAGCATCCATCTGTCAGCGCATATCCTTAAAGCACTAAATGTACCTCTTTCAGATACCATTTTTGCCTTAGATAATTGGCAAAGATTTTCAAAATGATAAATACTCAGGGTTGGCCTCATACACTGCTAGAACAATGTGCATTTGTAGTACTGATAGTACCTTCTTTCTACAGGACAGTCTGGTAACACATATCAAAGTCTTAACAATGGGCACAACCACTGATCTGTTTCTCAAGAAAATACAGTGCTTAAGAACATGCCCAGAGTCAGCTCCAGAACAGTAAACACAATGTCATTTCTAACAACAATCAGAAAGAATCTTAGTGTTCCTGGACAGGAAAATTGTCAATCAAATCATGTCTATCCATGTGCAGTTATTAGAACACTGTGATGTCAAGTATGTTGTAAAAGACTAATGACCTGACAAAGTCCTTGCAGAAAGTACAAAAGCACATAGAACAAGATTTTACTTTTGTTTAAAAAACACATACATATATCTACACACATATATTATATGTGTACACAGACGTGTGAGTAAATGCAAAAAGACAGGACCTCATCTCTGGGTGATGCTATTACAGAATGACTTTTAAATTTTGTATACTTTAAAACAAACAAAAAATAAAAAAAATTTGTACACTTTGCTATATTTTAAAAATTTTCTACAAATAATATGTATTACCTCTGTAATAGGTTTTGGGTGTTTTGTTTTTTTTAAGAAATATCCCACTGACTCCTGAGAGCTGAAATTCCTTTCATCCTGATTTAGATTTGATACTTAACTCATTGGTTAAAGGATTCCCTGGTAGCTCTTCCTGCAATGCAGCAGATCCCAGTTCGATTCCTGGGTCAGGAAGATCCCCTGGAGAAGGGATAGGCTACCCACTCCGGTATTCTTGGACTTCCCTGGTGACTCAGACGGTAAAGAATCCTCCCACAATGTGGGAGACCAGGGTTTGATCCCTTTGTTGGGAAGATCCCCTGGAGGAGGGCATGGCAACCCACTCCAGTATCCTTGCCTGGAGAATCCCCATGGACAGAGGAGGCTGGCAGGCTATAGCCCATGGGGTTGCAAAGAGTCGGACACGACAAAGCACAGCACAGCATGATGGTTAAAATAGTTCCCAGCCAATTAGAAAAGATGGGAAATACTTTTCTGTTCTTGATCTAATTCCTGGTCCTCTCCCCTTCCACCACAATCCACTCCTGCTTCCTGACTTATACTTTTAGAGCCCTGCTGGCAACCCATTGGCTCTGGTCCCTCCCTGGCACCTCCTGAGGGCCTGCCACATGCCAGGAGAGCCACTGCCTCGGGGCCACCACCACTATGACAGCTCCCCCCCTTTCCTCTCCGTTCATGAACCCCAGGCTTGAAAGGAGAGGAGCCAGGGCCTCGGGACTTGTCTCAGGACCCCGGGGTGGGTGTTGGTCGGCAGACTGTGACGCAGGGACCAGCTCTTGGGACCAGAGCAGGGAGGCCAGGAGCAGGGAAGGAAGTGGGAGAAAAACCCGGAGAGGGCAGCAGAAAAGCAGGGCTGAGCCCCATGGAGGAAACCCTTGGTCTCCACGTGTGTGACACTGAGTGGCTCTCACAGCCACCAGTCCTCCTGGCGCTCCCCCCGCTTGCCCCCAGTGCCACAGCCTCATCAAAGTCTGTGCCCACATCTCAGCCCAGCAGCTCCCACATACTCACAGTCTCAGGAATTTCTTTGTTTGCATCCTGCCTCCGGAGATCTGCCTTGATGAATGCTGAGGTTCAAGGACACAGAAGAAGGACAACAGAAAGTTATCAAGCAGAGCAATGGTCAAGCTCATCCACAAGAGGAAGCCCTTAACTCCCCTAAGGGTCACGAGTATCCCACCTCCTTCAGACCTTCCAGGGATCTGGAGGTTCCACCAGCCAGCTTGACAGAGCCTGGGAACCACTGTTGTGCCAGACAGGAAGAAGCCAGTGATGACAGTGGCCTCCATGCATAGACCCCTGATATTTGCAGGGAGTTTGCACACAGTGTTCCAATCCTCACAGCAATCTCCATTCTACAGATTAGGAAAGTGGAGCTCCCAGAGGGCAGTCCACTTGCCCAAGGTCAAAGAGCTATGGAGGTCAGTGTCACAGTGCAGGGTTCCAACAAGGGTCTTTTGGGACCAAAACTGAAGCTCATTCCAACAAAATATGCTACTGCCTGCCAAAGGTACTTCCTCATGAGCTCTCATCTGCCCTGCTGCATGTGAGCCCCTTAGCTGTATGATCAGTCAAGACATTGAGTGCCAAACTGCCAACAGTCTAAACTCAGGCACAGTCAGAGCATCCCATTGTCCTGAGGCCCTGACTCACCAGTGAGCACTGCTCCAAGGGTCAGGAAGACACACAGGAAGATGTTCCCAGGCATGGTTCCATAGTTGTCGATAATCTGGCCCTGGGAGATGGTGAAGATGATCCCGAATACCTGCAAAGACACGGAGAAGACTGGAAGCAGGGGCCCAGCCAAGCAGCCCACAGGGAAGCTGAGCTGCCCTTATGCAGCGCCTGCACCCGCCAAGCCCGGGAGGGAACAAAGACCCATGGCTTCAAGGCCACCACCCAGTGAGAGGCCTACCTGGGCAGACACGTTGAGGAGACCAGACGACATGCCTTCTGATTCCGGGTATGTCAGCTCCACAGCAAATTCAAATCCCAGTGGGAGGTAGCCAGTCATAAAGAAGCTAAAGCCCAGATCACAGAAACAAGGTGATGGAGAACATCCGGAAAAAGGAAAAAAGGGTGCCCATCTCCTGCCCCACAACTCCTTTTTCTGTTTCTTCCCATCAAGACATGCCAGGCCCTTGAAAATCAGGCCACCCCCTAGGTGGTCATTATACACACGTGCTCACATACCCTTGCATGTACTGTCCATAGGAAAATAAGCAAGAGGTGAAGCTGAGCAGAGATCCCTGTGGAAGGGGTGCCATTTCCTATACTTTCTCATACAACAGGGCTAGAAAATTCCAGCTCTGATCTCTTACAACTGCACCACACTTCCTGGTGCTTTCACATCTGTTATTTCTCTCCTTTCCAACAACTCCACAAGGGAGGCCACTCATCTGCAATTACGGATGAAGACACTGAACCTCAGAGTGAGTAGGGAGGTGCCTATGATCTAATAAACAGTCAGCAACAGTGAGCTCAGGACCCACCCTTTCTGATCCCCAGCCCTGGGTACTTTCTGTGATCCCATGTTGTCCCAGGCAGAGCTAATAAAGATGCTAAACATTTCCTAGCCTCCCAGAGATTTATGAAGGACATAGTCCATCCCAACAGCATGGATGGGCCTGGGTGCCCCAGGCAGCCTTTTGAAGTCTTACAAGTGAACATGACCTCTGGCCATTTCCACGTTTACAAAAGTCGCGGCAGATCCCTATTGCATCCTAGGATGTCAGTAGGTCTCGGAACCATGGATGGTGCTTTCCAGTTAAGTAGGTTCGAAGTACAACTTACCCCATTGCACCAGCCGTGATGAACACCACCCACAGGTGTCCCAGGTTCAAGGTATACGTGTAAACCACCATGCCCACCAGAGTCATGATATAGACCACCAAAGTTGTCTCCCTACAAGCAGAGGCAATGAAGTTGAGTCATAAACTGCAGACTTTAACAGGATATTTTCCCTTCCTTCCTTCCTCTTCTCCTCCATCCCACTTTCTATCTATTGGGCAACTGCTGTGTGCCGAGCAAGCCCACGTCTGTGTGCTATTTGCTCTCATAGAATTTTCTGTCCACGAGGTTGATGGACACCAGACCAATGATCACACTGTGCTCAGAGCTACAAAGGGTCAGACCAGGACAGTGTGAAGCCATCTTGCAGCATGTGTGTTCTCTAGCAGAAACCTCTCAGCAAGTAAACACTGCACCTGGACTGGGCACATCCTACCCACAAGCAGGAAAACAGCCCTTTCCTTTTCTCCTCCACCAGGAAAAAGAAAAAAAAACAGGGGCACACATCAGCTGTGCCAGGCGGCAGTGGCACACGGACAACCACAGAAGCCCATTCGGCTTGTCTGCGTCGCCCCCCGACCCCAGGACAATGCCGGGCGGGGACCTGACTGTGAGAGTCTCTGTCGTCTCTGAGGCCTTCCTGTTGCCACCTGCACACGTGCAGCACAGCTCTTCCCGCTGAATCGGAACTCCTCCACCCCTGACAGTGCAGCTGAGAGAACATTCTCCAGCCCTGAACTAGCCCCCGACTCCAAAGCCCAAGGGAGACAGCCCCACCCACTCCCAGGGGCTTGTCCCTCTGCTGGTCCCTCAGAAGGCCCAGTGGTGCTGGCTTCTGTCTCGGGCTCACCCTGCTCGTGCCCCTCCATGCACCTCTCCCCCAAGGTTGCCCACTCAGGACTGCTGTGGCCCTGACGCTTGCACTGGGACCGGCACCCTCTCCCTGTCCTCCTGACTGAGGTCAGGGACTCGGCACCTGCTTGCGCACTCGGGCCACAAGCATCAGGACTCAGACCATGAAGGATCAGAGCCTTCCCTCACCTCTGCGGGCGCCAGAAACACAGTGGGGCCAGCAGGTGTATACTGTGCTTATGTCAGACTCATACTGCAGTGATGGGATGCCAGGGATTCTGTGGAAACTTCAGATGCACTTAGGATTTCGTTTAACCCTTACAAAAGCCCTGCAGGAAAAGCATGACTGATTTAAGAAAACTGAAATCATATCAAGCATCTTTTCTAATCACAAAACTGAGATTAGAAATCAACTATGAGTATGACTGATTCATGTTGATGTTTGACAGAAGACAACAAAATTCTGTAAAGCAATTATCCTTCAATTAAAAAATAAGTAAATTTTTAAAAATGTAAAGAAATAAAAATAACTATTTTAAAAAATCAACAATGAGAAAAAAAACTACAAAAAACACACACCCACGGAGGCTAGACCATTATCTACTAAGCAGCCACGAGGTCGCTGAAGAAATCAAAGTAGAAATTAAAAAAAAAAAAAGCACACCTGGAAACAAATTAACAAAAAACACAATACAAACTATCCGGGGTACAGGAAAAGCAGTTCCAAGAGGCAAGTTTTTTAGTGACACAACCGGATCTCAGGACACAGGAAAAATCTAAACAGTGTAATCCAAGGCGGTCGGCATATTCAAAGCAATTCCTATCAGAACACTAATGGAAACTTTGCAGAATTAGAGCAAATAATTCTGAAATTTGTATGGAAATACAAAAGACTCCAAATAGCCAAAATAATCTCGAGAAAGTATAAAACTAGAGGTATCAGTTCTTCCAGATTTCAGACTGTACTCCAAAGCTACTGTAACCAAACCAGTATGGTACTGGCACAAAACAAGACACATAGATCAATGGATCTGAAGAGTGACTCAAAAACGGACCCACATTTATGTGAACGATTAACCTATGATGAAAGAGGCAAGAACATACAATGGGGAAAAGACAGACTCTTCAATAAACGGTGTTGGGAAAATTGGACAGCTATATACAAAAGAATCAGACTCAACTGCTCTCTCACACTATGCAGAAAAACAAACTCAAAATGGATTAAAGACTTAAATTTAAGACTGAAACCACAAAAATTCTAGAATAAATTTATAAGCAGTACACTGACATCAGTGTTAGCAATTTCTGGGGGGGGAATGTCTCCTCAGGCAAGGGAACCAAAAGCAGAAACAAACAAATAAGGCTACATCAAACTGGAAAGCTTTAGCACAGTAAAGGAAACTACCAACAAAATTGAAAGGCCATCTATTGAATGGGAGAAGATATATCTATAAAGAGTTAATATTCAAGATATACAAAGATTTAATACAACTCAACATCAAAAGAAAAAAAAAACCAATTGAAAAAGGGGCAGACGATCTGAACAGACATTCTTCCAAAGAAGACACACAGATGGCCAACAAGCACATGAAAAAGGGAATCCCTGTGAACTGCTGGCGGGTACTGTAAATTGGTACAGTCACTATAGAAAACAATATGGAGATTTCTAAAAAAGAGTTTCAAACTAGAACACCCAGGGGGCTTCCCTGGTGGCTCAGTGGTAAAGAATCTACATGCTAATGCAGGAGACATGGGTTTGATCCCTGGTCTGGGAAGATCCCACGTGGGGCAGAGAAACTAAGCCTGTGCACCACATCTATTGAGCCTGAACTCTAGAACTGCAACTACTGAAGCCCAGGCACTCTAGATACTGCACTCCACCACAAGAGAAGCCACTGCAGTGAGAAGTCCGTGCACCACAACTAGAGAAAAGCCTGCAAAACAACAAAGACCCAGCACAGCCAAAAATAAATAAAATTATATGTACACATATGAAAAACCAGAACACTCGGATGATTCAGCAATTCCACTCCTAAGCATTTATCCCAAGAAAATGAAAACACTAATTCAAAACAATATATGTACCCCTATGTTCATATACAAAAGCCAAGATACAGAGGCAATCTAAGTGCCCATCAATAGATAAACGGATTAAAAAGATGTGGTATGCACACATATGTATTTCAGCCATAAAAAGGAATGAACTCTTGCCATTTGCAGTGACGTGTATGGACCCAAATGATCTTATGCTAAGTGAAATAAGTTAGAGAAATACAAATACTATATAATTTCACTGCTACGCAGATTCTAAAAGACAAAACAAATGAACAGACGTTGAGTCAGAAACAGACTCATAGATACAGAGAACACACAGATGGCTGCCAGAAGGGAGAGGGTGGGGGGGGGAGGAAAGAAACAGGTGAAAGAGATTAAGAGGTACAAACTTATAGTTGGAAAATAGATGAATCAAAGGGATGAAATGTACAGGGTGGGGAACACAGTCAATGAGTAATAATATCCTGGTATGGTAACAGACCATAACCAGACTTAACTTAGGGGTCATTTTGAAATTTCTAGATGTCGTGTAAAGGAACTAACATAGTGTAGTAGGTCAATAATACTTCAAAAACCAAACTCAAGCATGCAAACTCACAGAAGAAGAGATCAGATTTGTGGATACCAAAGGTAAGGGAATGGCTACCCACTCCAGTATTCTTGCCTGGGGAATTCCATGGACAAACCACGGGGTCACAAAGAGTCAGACACAACTGAGCGACTAGCACACACACACAAGTATGTAATGTACAACATGAAAAATATAATCAACGTGGTATATGTTATATAGGCAAGTTGTTAAGAAAATAAGTCCTAAAGGTCCTCATCATGATATTTTTTTCTATTTCTTTAATTTTGTATCCACATATAATGATGGATGTTCACTAAACTCTTTGTGATGTCAATTTCATGATGTATGTAAATTAAATCATATACTGTATACTGATACAGTGTAAGTCCATTATATCTCAGTCAAACTGGTAGGAAAAAAGAAACATATGACTATCTCCAATTTGACAAACGCGGAAACTGAGTTCAGACCAGTCCAGTTACTGGTCCAAAGTCACCCACTAGGTAAATGCAGACTAGGATTAGAAACCCATGCTCTCTCAGCTCCATACACAGGAATACTAACACATGATGGGACTACATCTTTGGAAAAGACCAACAGCCTCTGAAGGACACCCCTCCCTCCTGGGTCTCCAAAGCAGCTGCTGAGGTCAGAGGGCCTTCATCTCTCCTCCCCCTGCTCCCCACACCCAGTCCCTCCCGCTGCAGAATCCAGCCCCATGGACACCCATCTCTCTTGCTGACCCCACAAGCTCACCTTTTGCCATATTTCTTTACATGCAGCTTCTTCTTAAACCACTAGCCTGTCTGCAAAACTATCTGTAGCCTCAGCCAGAGATAAACGGGCCTGACCATGCAATTTCCAGTCTCCAAACCAAAGGGGACGCACACCTGGGAGCCTCAGGGAGAAGGAACAGGCACCAAAATGCCCAGATGCCAGAGCTCCCCCACCCTTTCTCCGCCCAAGTAGTGGAGCAGGGAGAAGACTGTCCATGCTGACCGCATGATGCAGACATCAAATGACACTAGGAACCAGTGTCAGCTAGACTCTGCAGTGTCCTCCCAGCCCTTTCACTGTCTTTTCTGGTTCATCTGAATCATCTGGCTGCCCACATCCTGGACCAGTCAACATTCCAATCCCTTCTTTCTGTTACCACAGAGCAAGCCTGGAAGAGAGATGCTGCTATTCCCTGGTTCAAGAGTGGCCAGTCCTCACTGCCTGAAACCAGCAACCAGCACATGGCAGAAACGAGGCGGCAGCCCAACTCCACCAGCAGTAATTAGGTCCAGCTGGGCTCCTCCTTGTGTCCAGCCAGGCAGCCACGTCCCCAGGGAGGGCCTCA
This sequence comes from Okapia johnstoni, assembly GCA_024291935.2. NCBI lineage: Eukaryota > Metazoa > Chordata > Mammalia > Artiodactyla > Giraffidae > Okapia > Okapia johnstoni. The sequence goes on from CM044307.1 coordinate 14,856,771, forward strand.
ATTGGCCTTTGCAGCCAGAGGGAGCCCTGGTCTGACCAGAGCCTCACAGAAGTGGGTTTGTGTTCGGAGAACAGGTCTGCTGCTGTCTGTCGCCTCCAGACACTGGGAACTTTGGAGGCCTTGACAAAGCAGCCCAGAATACTGCCCTGCCCAGCACAGGACAGCCCAGGCAGCTGCCCCACTGAGCAGCATTAACTGAGCACCCAGTGGATGCGGAGCGCAGGACACACACAAGTTGAGCCTCTGTTTTTCAGAGCACTTTCTCCAAGGCTGGCTACTGAATCAAGGCATCTGGGTTGATTTTTAAATGCAGACTCCCCTACTGAACTGACATCCATGAGGCGTGGGGCCCAGGGATCTATATTTTTAGTAAGCATCTTGGATTAGCCTGCAATCCACTAAAATCTTAGTGGCTCTTAGAAATGTACTGGGCAATCAGGACTAAACCATAACACAATATTTACCAATGATGTGGAAGCAGGAGGTCCACAAGCAAGCCATGGGAATTTAGCAATGGAACCACCTCCTCATCCCCAGAGAAGATACATCTGAACTGCCTCCTTGACCACTCACACCCCAGCTGCTGCAGTCACATCCTGGGAGCCATGTTGCTAATGAACATGTCATTTCAAAACATGCGTCTCCAATTCAGTCCAAGTGGAAGAGTCACTTACTTGTAGGTTTTGGTCCTATCCAGCCAGATGCCTGAGATCACAGCCCCAAGCATTCCTGCAAGGACGATGGTCAGGCCAATTCTTCCAGCATTCACTTCTTCCCCCTGGGGAAACCATAGCCCCAAGGATCACTCAAGGATGAAACAAGACATCTGGCGGGGCGCAGTCACCAGGAGGCGAAGGGGTAAAGGCAAGTAACTGGGGTGCCATTAGAGCCAGTTCTTGGAAAGTAGCATAACAAGACAAGCTGTAAGAAGCTGCCAGTAATTCTAGGGGAGGAAATCCTAGAATAATTGCTCCTCCTAATATAATATAATATAACCCTGGGTGTGGGTGCATGATACTGGATGCTGGGGGAAAACAAATTCTATCCTTAGAAACCACTTTTAGGTAGATTTTTCAAAAATATAATCCTCATAGGAACCCTTTATCATTATTCCCATTTCACAGATGGAAAAACTGAAGTATGTATATCCAAACATTTCATACTTAGGCTTTTTTTTTCCAGTTATCACTGTTTTAGAGGTAGGAAGACATTACATATGCGTGTGTGTTTATTAAGAGCCAGACACCATGCTGAGGATTTTATATCATCATCTCATTCAGTTCTCCTGATTGCCCACCAGGGGGTTAAGAATAAATACTCCCCATTTTACAGATGAAGACATCAAGGCACACTGAAATTAGCCTACTAGCCGAAGATCATGAGAACTTTATTAAATGCAGAGGCAGGATTTGAACTCAGACCTGTCAACCTCCAACACTGGAACACTCACTCACCCACCCATGGTGGCCCACCGTTCCCAAGCTGAGACCCTTGACTTTCTGAAAGAGGGTTGGGCCTGACATCCCGACTCCAGGACACTCAGTGTCCAGTTCCCAGTATTTAACCGTCCTTAGTTCTGGAGACATTTGCAACCTGCTTTCCATTGAGCAACTAAGACTTTAAAATTAAATCTTTCCCACATTTCACAACTTAATTGATTTCATAGGTGATTCTATGTGTATATATGTTTACCTACTATGTTGCCAGGCACCGTGCTATGTACTTTACACATATAAATCTTATGATTTACTTTCTAATTCTAAAATTAGTCTTTTAAAACTATAGAATTAAATCAATCTTTCAATAAGTAACTAGATTTCTTCTGCAGAAAAGAGAATGAGAGCTCAGAGGTGCTAACCAGCTCTCACACCGCTGAGAACCACCGGACCTGGGGCTGAGACCCAGGGCCGCCTCCCTCCAAATCCTGGAGCACACACCATACCACACTGCTTCCCCAGCTCCTGCCCAGACGCTAGAAATCTCCTTCTCTCTGGGACTGGCCAGCTTAGGGAATGCCCTTACCGGATAGTGGATGATCACCATGCGAGTCAGCAGAGTGGACAAGGCATAAAAAGCACCAGCATTCAGACCTGAAGGAAGGAGAGGGAAACGCAGCATTAGGGTCACTGTCCTGGTGGGGCCATTGCTAGCTCTCCCTCCAGTGGTGAGAGAGGAAGAAAATTCTCATCCTTGTTGTCACTGAAGGTGGTGACCTCAGAGAAGAAGATATACTCCAGAGCAACCCAAGGTAACCATTTTAACCTCTTTTTAGCCACACACCATTGCCCTCTCATCCCTTTATCCTGTCCTAAAAACACAGGCTCCAGGAAGTACGCATTACTCCTAGGTCAGATCCATCTACATCCCTCTTAAGCGCTGGCCTGACCTAAGGGCTCAGTGAAACTACCGGACAACTTTCCACCTCCTCCAGATGACCTATGCCCTCTCCAGAATGCTCCAGACCTCTGACCCCTGACAACACTCCCATTCTCACCTGTTTTCACATCTCTCCAACTTTTCTTCTCAGATTCAACACCATACAAAGTCTTATATTTGAAAATAGAAAGGACCCTAAAGAACATTTAGATGACTCTCCTAATTCATCAATTTATCCAACAAATAAATGGAATACTTAGAACATACTGTAAGAAACAATTTCCTTAGAGGATGAAGTCATTTTGTTCAGAGCCGTACAATGACTTCGTAACTAACATGAGACTAAAATGAATCCAAAGGAGAAGGACCTCCTGCCCTCCTTTCATAATAACAATGATGGTGACGATGGTGGTGGTGATCGTGGTGATGATAGTGGTGCTGATCATGATGACGACCATGGTGATGGTGGTAGTGTGGTAGTGGTGATGGTGATGGACATGGTGATGATGATGAAATAGTAGTGGTGGTGATGGTGATGAGGTTCACACAACTACCACTGGCACACTTGGCACTAGGTCCACCAGAAAGGATGTAAAACAGGACATGGTGCCCAGGCAGGACAGCCTCAGGAATTGATGGTGATGGTTGATGGTGATGATGGTGGTGGTGATGGCAACAGCACACTCTTATGTACTAGGCACTTTTCTAAACACCTTCCAGTCCTCATAACAATCCCAGAAAGTAGCTAATATCCTCATTCCCATTTTATAGATAAGAAAAATGCACATACATTTGAAAAACAAATACAGAGGTCAGTCTGGAAGACGCACCTGGGATTTTTTTAATTTCAGCTAATTTTGAGGATCACATGACTACCACTGGCACACCTGGCATTAGGTCCACTTAGAAGGATGTAAGACAGGACACGGTGCCCAGGGACGGCAGCCTCAGGTGCCCCTCTTCACTGGAGCCAGTCCACATGACCCCAGGCCACAGAGCCACTCAGAAGTCATTCTCTTTTGCCCCCAAGCCGATGGCTTAGTGCAGGGAAAGGTGGGCACGGCCCCCACCCTGTCTTAACCCCTCCCAGGAGCCACTATTGTTTGTAATTCGCACAGAGGCATAGTTGCCAAGATCTCCATAAAGGACAGGCCAGTGGAAAGAGTCACTGTGCTCAGAGAAGGACAATGAACAGCTTCCCAACAAGGATGAGAAGATTGCCCAGCCCACTTGCAGTAATTTTCATCAGAAGTAAAGTTGCCTAACTGCAGTTGACTTCCATTCTTTATCAGGTTCCCAGATGAATGAGATACAAAGTTAAGCAAAGGTCAAATTCTCCTACAAAATGGGGAAGGGAGTTTGGTTTGCCCCCCACACCATCACATGGGTGGTAAGAGACAGGGCTGCATTTGAACCCAGACTGTAGGGTTCCAGGTCCTCTCTCTTAAACACTCGATTTTATATCCTTACTGAACTGATCCTCAAAGATTTCCCCAGCTCAGGTCACTGGTAGTTTCATGCCCAGACTCTCTGAGCAGGTCACCTCAGGGATGCAACAAGGCTGAGCTCAGTGCCACCTCCTGAGGGGCACAGGGCCACAGTCAGCACCCCAGAAGTGTCATCAAATATCACTACAGCTGCCACACACAGGCTCTCAGCAACTTCTTAGATAACAAGCATACCTACACCTCACCTTCTTACCACACACCCAGCCACTTGGAAATTCCATTCCCAGGTCAAGAGAACCCACAAGGAGACATATTCCTGAAATGGTGTGCGAGAAGGATATAATCAGCCCCCTTCCTGCCCCTCAGTTTAACAGGGCCAGGGGGCAGGGCACACGCCAGGTCAAGTTCAGCTTGGGCCTACCTGGACTGAACAAGGAGGGCAGGATCCCCAGGCAACTGAGAAATTATCCAAGAGGACTGAGAGCAAAAAACTCTGAACACCAGCACTTTCATGACCCCAAAAAACAGAGAAAGAAACAGTGCAGAGGGGGCTGATCCAGGAGGTTGAGCAGCTTTGTTGAGGCTCAAAGGTTTAGGGAAATCTCTTCCAGATCAACAACCCCTGGGAGCTCGTTAGAGATGCAAATCATGACCCCACTCAGACCTCCTGCTGTAGAAACTGGGAGTGGGCCTTTGGGCAGTCTGTGTGAACAAGCCCTCCAGGTAATTCTGATAAAGCTCAGGAGTATGAGACCCACTGACTAGACTAGTGTGATCTACCAATAACCATCCCTGGCTCCCAGCCACACCGGAGAATCAGGGCCAAGGTGGGGAGGGTGTGGAGGGGAGCAGGGGTTCACCCTGGAAGTTCTTTTCAATTCCTTCTACACTCCAACCCTAAAGGAATTAGAAATTTCAAATCCCTTTTGAATCTAGATGTCCCTCCCCATATCACCAAAGGTTGCCAGATACAGTTAAATGACGCAAGTCTACTCCACTGACTTCCCTGGTGGCTCAGATGGTAAAAGCATCTGCCTGCAATGCGGGGGACCCGGGGCTCAATCCCTGGGTCGGGAAGATCCCCTGGAGAAGGAAATAGCAACCCACTCCAGTACTCTTGCCTGGAAAATCCCATAGCTCTTGCCTGGAAAATCCCATGGTGGAGAAGCCTGGTAAGCTACAATTCATGGGGTCACAAAGAGTCCGACACGACTGAGCGACTTCACTTTCTTTCCACTCCACTGACCGAACCAAGGGGTCCAGCATCCACAATGAAGGGCAGGAATGAAATTCATGCTCTGTCCTGCGCATGACTACCTCTCACAGGAATGCAGGTGACTGTGTTATATTTGAGTATGATTGTCTCTCAACAATGTAAGCCTGCCAGGTCAGTGAAGTGCTTGTGGGGAAACGTGCTTGCCCCTGAAAGGCCGGGTCATTCTTGCATCAGCCACCTAAGGAGAGGTGCGGGTCCCTGAGGGGGTGGGCTTTAGGAAGGCAGAAGGGACTCTGAGTTTCTATCTTGTGTCAAGACTAAATTATTCAAATAGCGGTCTAGAGATCACTAGCATTAGAAGGCCTTATTTTTTAAAATGAAGATTTCTGAGCTCTACCCTGGACCTACTTAATCTGATTCTCCTGGAATGAAGCTAGGAATCTGCATTTTAACAACAGCAACAAAACCCCCGGGTATTTCTTAAACTCACGGAAATAGTGGCTAAATGGCCTTGGGCACAGGAAGATCACAGAGCAGGCCCAGGCTCTGAGAGGCTGGGGTTCACATGGAGGCGGCTGGGAGGGGAAGGGGCTTCAAGACTCTGAGAATCACCCGTTACACACCCACATTAGAGGTTCTCAACTCTGCTGCAAGCTAGAATCTCCCGGAATGCTTGCAAAGGCAGATTCCCAGGCCCTTGCAGACTATCTGAATCTGACTTTCCAGAAGAGAGGCAGGGAATCCAGGCTCACACCACCCACAACCCAGGGGACTCTACCATCAGGCCAGTGTGGGAAACTGATCTCAGATCTCATCTCTGGGTTCTGGGTACTCTGTGCTCATTTCCCTTTTGTCCTTCCTGAACTGGTAGTAAACTGTTGGTTTAAAGGGCCAGTCTGACCTCAGCAAAGCTCCAGGGAATCCCGGAAGGATTTGCTACCCACCCAGCATCTTGCTGGCATCTTGAGGGGGCACACAGCCCCTCCAAGGCCCATGTAGGGTGGTGTAAAGGCCTTGAGAGCCCCAGGGACAGGTATCCTCAGGACACGGGTTGAGATTGGGAGTTCAGATGCCCAACCCTGCAGATTCTTCACAAGCATAGCTTGAGTTTCAGGGAACTCAAATGGGAAGCAAAGGTTATTACTCTTTTTTAGAGAGACAAAGGATGGGCCCAGGATGGGTGAAGGTGGTACACTCAGTAATTAGCAGAGCTGACACCAAAAACTCAGACCTTATATTCCTTATGCATCAACTCTGAATTTGCTGGCCCATCAATCAAGGCTATTACTCCAAGACATGCCCACCCAGATCCAGCACATTTGTCCATGAAACTCTATCAACTGCTTGATTCCCAACGACATGGTCTTAAGTGTTTATAATTCAGAGGAAAATATAAACATCATGTATTCTATGTTTGTGTGTGTCCCAGTCACTCAGTTGTGTCCGCCTCTTTATGATCCGGTAGACTGTAGCCCACCAGGCTCCTCTGTCCATGGAATTTTCTGGGCAAAAATACTGGAGTACATTACCATTTCTTACCCCAGGGTACTCAAGGGGATCTTCCCGACACAGGGATCAAATCCGAGTTTCCTGCATCTCCTATATTGGCAGGCAGATTCTTTACCTCTGGGCCATCTGGGAAGCCCTACACTAAATGGTTATACATGTACATAATTACAGTATGAACCATTTCCCTTTTCAAAGCTTAACCTGAGGTATTCTGGGCGGTCTCAAAGCATTTAGTCGAATTTGTAGAGGGTTTTTTTTTTTTTTTTGGTTGTGTGTGCCTTTTCAATTTGGAGCAAAGATTGGAGGAGAAGAAAGCAGGGATTCTCAGGAAGATTGAGTGTCAAACAGTGACTTTACATGACCTGTAACCCTTAAAAAGACACATTAAGACTGAAACCTCATCATCCCCATGTCCCAAAGATGGCTGGTCAGTGTAGGTAGGTCCTGCTTCTAACCCCCAGAACTCCAGATCCTCATCTTCAAAGAGCAAGCCCCAGGCAAATGGTCTGAGGACTGAATCTGAGGAAGGACATCCATCACCACCACCCCTGCAGAACAGATCCATAGGCCACTCAGGGAACTGAGGCTGAAAACAGACCCCCAGTTCTGTCTCCAAGAGGCTCCCTTCTGCATGGGGAGACAAAGTGGTGTGGTGGTAAGGAAGACAGGCTTTAGTCTCAGACAAACAGAAGTTTATACTAAGCTCTCTTGCTTACTACTGTTTAATCACAGGCAAGGAATTAAATCAGAGCCTCAGTTTCCTTAGGTATATATGGAGCAGTTAAGCACCTAAGTCATGGAATTCTTTTGAAGATTAAATGAGATAATGCATATAAAGCACTTTACACGGTGCCTGACACACAGTAATGGCTCAATAACATTTTTTTCCCAAATCTGTGATCAAGCCTAAGAATCATTTCCTAGTTGGCAAAGAGCCCTGTCACCAAGTTCAACTCTCTATCAAGAAAATAAGGCTTGTTCGACGCATGATACAGGGTGCTTGAAGCTGGTGCACTGGGATGACCCAGAGGGATGGGATGGGGAGGGAGGTGGGAGGGGGGTTCTGGAAGGGGAAAACATGTACACCCATGGTGGATTCATGTCAATGTATGGCAAAACAAATACAATATTGTAAAGTTAAAAAATAGATAAATAAACTAATTTAAAAAGAAGAAAATAAGGCTTGTGTTTTTCTGACTATAACGAAATATGTGCAAACAACCAGATCAGTTCAACTCCTTTTCACTGGGATTGCCCCAGGCTTTTGAGAAAAATGTTAAGAAATTCTATTTTTTTTTTTTTGAAACTGGACATTTTTAATATAATGTCATCCCTACAAATGAGGTTCTTCTCCTTTCCCAAAATTTGTTGCCATTGCTGTTTGTTCAATAACTTTCTTGGATTCATTTTATGACCTCTGTGTCCTTTGTCATGTGCAACCACTGGTTTCTGCTCTACTAGTTTAGGGCTAATGATTAGACAGAGATTTCCTTAAATACCTTAAGCCCATAAGTCTCCCCACTTGGCTGAGGACCTCTATATATTCATTGGGATTCACCTGTGATGCTTCAGCAGGGTGGTGCCAACTCTGCCCTAGCCTTCACTTTCCCCTTACACAGAGCTTCATGTGCAGCCAGAGGTGAGACTTTAGCACTTCCCTGGGTCTTTCCTGGGCATATGCACAACTCTGGGCATGCAGATTTCTAGACTGCTAAGACTATGTCAGAGATTTCCAAAGCCCCCTGGTTATCTCATTCTCCAGATTTTCCTTTCAAGATCTTTGGCTAGCCTCTTGATGACCCCAACTGGTATTGCAACCTCAAGCTGTTGTGATGTTAAACAGTGACTACTTTTAATAAATACCCTGGACATAGCACTTTCCCACTGAGAAAACTCTGAGGCAGGTTAAATACAGGCAAATCCTCTGAATGGAGCCTTTCCAGGGAAACAGAAGTCAAATAAACAGTGAGATAAGCATGGGACTTTGTTGGGGGAGAGCCTCCAAAATTGTTTGGCCCCCTCCAGTGGCTATGAGGTTGCTAGTTTTCACAGCTATCATGTTTGGGAAGCTGCTGGTTTTCAAGGCTACCAGAGAGTCTGGAAGGGAGGATTGGAATAGGACAAGTTAAAACACAAAGCTTGCTACTTTACCATTATTTAGCCATTTGTCTTGAACAGATGCTCGTTGGGTTAAGCCTTTAGTCAAGAACCCTGAAATAACTGATGCTGATAATGTCTGCCAGTGTTTTTGTTTTCATGAAGGATCAGAAGATCTACAGTCCTCACTGCACCATCCCAGAAGTGTTAACCCATTTATTCTCTGTGTTATCACTTAACCAGATAGATAAGGAAGAGTATCCAGAACCACAGAATTAAACCATTCTGTCAGACTGAAGACCATAGATGCAACCAGCTGTGCAAGATGGAAGGAAAAGAAGCCACTTTGCCCCACAGCGTGGCCCAGAGCTGAGCCCATATCAAACAGGGCTGCTCCTGGTACATTTTGATCTTATTTCTTACTTTCATGGGTCAGTGACCTCACCCTGCCATCAACAGCCTCTAGAACCAAAGACTGAAACCTCTGGAATGAGGCCACTGCCTGGTTAATACCACCATCACCATTCTCACTCACAGAAGATATTTATTAAGCGGTTATCTGCCCTAGAATTCCACGGTAGGTCTCAAATGCCCTGTTGTCAGACACAATAAGGTTTACAGTGGTCAAGGGCTGATGCACTCAAGACGTTTTAATTCTACGGAAAAGGGAAAAGTTCTTAGAAACATGGAATCCTGAGTCTGGAAGGGAACCAAAACATCATCACATTTCAGTTCAGTTCAGTTGCGCAGTCGTGTCTGACTCTTTGCGACCCCATGGACTGCAGCACGCCAGGCTTCCCTGTCTATCACCAACTCCTGGAGTTTACTCAAACTCATGTCCATTGAGTCAGTGATGCCATCCAACCATCTCATCCCCTTCTCCTCTCGCCTTCAATCTCTCCCAGCATCAGGGTCTTTTCTAATGAGTCAGTTCTTCACATCAGGTGGCCAAAGTTTCACTATCACTTTATCACCATTTTTATCACTTTATCACCATTTTTACCTTTAGCTGGCCACCCTGAGAATTAGAAACTTTGTTTTGTGAATGAATGCAGAGACACATTCAGAACTGAGAGGGTGCAGAGAGGGAGGATTGGTCTTCCACAGACCTTGAAGACCAACATGGATACCTGGGGCTATTTCACCTGACCTATTCATATGCCTGAAAACCAGGTGTGCCTCTCTGCTGTGGCTGATACCACCTCTTATCTAATACCTCAGCAGGTAAACACTTTAATTCAGGTAAAGGGCGTTAATAAGCTTAAAATGAAGCCCTGGCAAAATTCAAGGAAGGAGTACAGGCCATCATGGATCAGGCTTTGGAGTCTGACAGATCTGTGTGTGAATCCTGGCTCTGCCCTTTAACAGCTGTGTATTCTTGAGGTATTACTTAATCTCTCTGAGTTTGTTTCCCCATCTGTTAAAATGGGAAAAATGATACCACTCACCACTCACATAGTAAATGTTATTATTGTTGAAAGACACATGGTTTGGGAGCCTAAGGAAAACCTAAGGGTATAGCCAACTCATTGGAAAAGATCCTGATGCTGGGAAAGAGGAGGAGAAGGGGATGACAGAGGATGAGATGGTTGGATGGCATCACTGACTCGATGGACATAAGTTTGACCAGGCTCCAGAAGACAGTGAAGGACAGACAAGCCTGGCATGCTGCAGTCCATGGCGTTGCAAAAAGTCGGACATGACTGAGTGACTGAACAACAAATAGCCAACTGGGATTTCACTAAGAATAAGTCCTGTCAAACCAACCAATCTCACATCTTTTTTTCTCCTGGTTATTGAGCATGATATACTCTCATGATTTTAATCATACCAAACTGGAGGGTTAAATGGGCAGAGTGGATAGCAGTAGAGTTGGGTGGATCTGTAAAGACACCTTTAACGGAATGCCCTGAGGTTGTGTCCTTGCCCAGGTCTAGGACAACATTACTATTAATCATTAGAAAGAAGATGCTGCAAACACCTTGCTGGAAAGGTAAGCCAAAGTGCCAGCAGAAAGACTGACATTTATCTTACCAAAGCCAAGAAAATTACATGAAATTTGGATTTTGTCTTCCATTCAGGTAAAAAAGGAGCCAAGTTAGCAAATGAAGGATTCGTTGGGGAGTGATTCACATAGTAAGACTCATGTAAATATCCATCCATACATTCATTCAATCACCCATCTAACAATTGTAAGGTTGGAGTACCTACTCCAGGCTATAATACCTCCTACTGCTGAGGAAATATACAGGTAAAGAGACATAAATCCCTACTCTCAGGTAGTTCCTAGTTTGTGGGAAAAGAGATCTGGAAATGACTTGTCCTGTCTGACTCTTTGCGACCCCATGGACTGTAGCCCACCAGGCTCCTCCCTCCATGGAATTTTCCAGGCAAGAGTAATGGGTTGCCATTTCCTTCTCCAAAGATGTACTAAGAACAGCACAATAAACAGTCACCTAAGGCCTGGTGGCTCAGAGGGTAAAGTGTCTGCCTGCAATGCAGGAGACCCGGGTTTGATCGCTGGGTTGGGAAGATCCCCTGGAGAAGGAAATGGCAACCCACTCCAGCACTCTTGCCTGGAAAATCCCATGGACGGAAAAGCCTGATAGGCTACAGTCCATAGGGTCGCAAAGAGTCGGACATGACTGAGTGACTTCACTTTCTTTCTAATACTGCTTTATTGCAAACATGCTGGGATGAGACTTGGAGGATCAGCAGGCATGTTGCCGGGTGGCTTGACAGGGGAAGGAATAGTTTCCTAGGTAAACTTAGAGGAACAGGGAAGACTCTGAGGTACACCTGGCTCTTCTGCTTAACCCTAAATGATGACTTTACATACACATTTGGGATCTGGAGACAGTAAGATGCACAGAAACCTCAGGTCTCTTGTCTCACATGCCCAGTTCCAGTGCACCCCAGACACACGTGCATCTTACCGTAGGTGATGACTAGCAGTACAAAGTTGAGGTTTTTGAAGAGTCGGATGATGGAACTTAAGTATGAAGCATCAGTGGACGCCAAGGCATAGCTCAGGGACTGGGCCCTGCTGGGGGGATGTTTAGGCTTCTCTTTGAACACTGAAAGGAAAAAAAACAGAGAAATCATTGCAAATCCTTTGGCCCCACTCCTGCAGATCTGACACATGGATAAGAGCTGACTCCTTCATCTGAGAAGGGGCTCAGACACCAAAAAGTAATATTAATTCTTTGATTAAATCCTCTCGAGTCTCCTCTCTTGAAGCTGCATCTCACTGTCTGTGGCTGAGGGGCTGGTCCTTTGCTACTTTTTCTGAATGACATTTGGACAGCTGCGATCATTGGACTTTCCAGGCAGCGCTCAAGGATAAAGGAGTCCTGTAATAAATGGCAAATACCAAATGGCAGAGCACTGAAAAATCCCATGGTAACCAGTGGACAGAAAGGAAGTGAGAGCTGAGGCTCTGGGATTGGTGAGCCCAGATGAGGACTCAGCAGCTGAGCTCCTCCCAGGGAAAGGGCTGGGCTGCCCATGCTGAGCGCAGAGCCTGGCACATGCTGCCAATAAACACTCCCTAACAAGGGAAAGGAGCTGCTCCTATTGGAGAGACCTCGAGTCCATCCCTAGTTTCTCAGAGTGGGAATCAGACATCTGCCTCCTGAGAAACCAGAGGACTAACACAGGCTCCTGCAGGACTGGGCCTCTGATAGAAAGGACCGGGGAAGGACAGTGGGAAAACCATTCTCTTTATGTTCTAGTTCCAGTCCAGCTGATACAATCCATTTCACTGCACTGACTGCTGTTCAGTTCTCTGGGGGCCAGATCAGTTTAACCAGCTGTCTGCTTAAATTGGTCCCCCAGCTGAAGCACCAGCTTCACCCCCAGCCTCCATGAGAATGCTCCTGAAAGGTCAGGAGATGGTCTCCAGTTAGAGGAAGCTTTGGAAATGAGGTTTACTCTCTTGAACATCAAAGGTCTTCCCGCTCCACCCAGATAAATCTCCAGCCCAGACTTCAGAGCCTTGCTTCTTCCCTTCCGGAAATAGTCCTGGCCAACTTCCCCCACCCCCTGGGAACCTCTCAATCATTGTCTGACCTGTTCACCTCCCCTTCTATCAGGGGAAAGAAATCAAAGCGAGTTTTTTTTTTTTAATCTTGGCAACAATAGCTGTTTGCTGAAGGATTGGGCAAACACAAACCACAATTTGGATAAGATTTTTCAGTTCTTTATTCAGTGAGCAATGGTCAGTGCTTACTAGTAAAATGTAAAGTGAAGGAAGGTCTCAACTCCAGGATCTCTGCAAAGGACCAGGCCCTCACCTGCTACAAACACAAGAATTTGGAGCTGAGCACATTATAATTCGAAACTTCAAGGCTGTCTGAGGATGTTCTTTCCTGTTCTCAACCACAGCTTCAAAGGAATACCTTTCTCACCTTTCCAGGAATACCAGGTTCTCTGTCCAAGAGATTCTGTGAACTCTGAAAAGCCCTTCCTCTCAGTGTGGACCCCAGGGAGGGAATGACACAGTGAGATCAGTTGGGTGAGGTCCATGATCATAATACTGTTTGACTCTGGAGGTGAAGCCGGCAGGCGGGAAGGAAACCTTTAACGTGTATGGTGGAATTTTCAAATATTAAATGAAAGCTGGTTAACCTTTAAAGACAGTTGACTCACTGAAAACGAAAACTTCTTCTACACTCTTTATCACAGCCCATCTGATATTACTCAGATAATAAAAGATGATATAGATTATATTAACCAAAAATCTCAATGATTAAATATATATACAGAGTAACAGTAGTTCTCTGGGATTGGTGCTTGGGATTAACTAATTCTAGGCTAAGTTAATGGTCATCCTTTCGTGTATGCTTTTTCCTATCTTCTAGATCTTTTCATAATGAGCATTATCTTATACACAATTTTTTCAAAACATTTAAAAAATGTGTGCCCCAGGCATTCTCAGGTGAACATAGGAGAGTTTTAGTGTTTGTGGGTCAATCCTGTTTTGTTTTATTTCAGAAATGTAGATTATGGAGTTAGAAGCTTAGGCTAGAATTCAGTCTCTGCCACTTACTATCTAATCTTGAATAATTTCCTTATCGCCTCTTAAGTCACTGTTTCCTCTTGGTTAAGAGACACTGATACTAGGACCTCACCCATAGGAGTCAATGACAGGTCCACTCAGCACAGGGCCTGTGACATCCTAAGTGCTCAGCAGAGTTGCATCAGGGGGATCGAGGCTGCCCATTAATTCTAGTAAGGTCATACTGAGGAACTGGTAATTAGAACTAATCTTGACTGAGCATCTAACAAAGCACACAGGACCAGTTAATATTGTATGGGCAGCAACTACTCCGGCTAAAACATTTGAAGACCACTGGAAGCTTGGCTTCCAGTTGCTATAGACATGTTTTATAAAATACATGATACCTAGAATGGTGTTCTAGGGCCATACTCACAAGGTCCTCACCCAAGTCAGCAGGCCCTCCCTGCCTCTCCGCCCCCCAGGGGTCTATTAATGACCTTACCGATGATGACAAGGATGAAAAGCAGAGTGGCCACACCTGCTATTATGTAGAACATGATGCTGATGTGGTAGGCAAGCTTGTCCTGGTCTTTAATGTTGGGTACCAACACAGGAGGGACCAAGAACCCAATGGCAATTCCAAGCTATAGAAGACAGAGACAATCAATTGTAGTATCAATAACCAAGAGGCACACATTTAAGAGACTCCTAATAAGAAACAATCCTCAACTTCCAGTCCTTAAAACCCAAACAGGGGTTGTTTCCCCACTCAAGACACCAGAGATCTTTCTTTGATTGACAGCTCAACTCACACACACCCTTGACCACCGTCATTATCAATGGTGGTTTAGTCGCTAAGTCGTGTCCAACTCTTGTGATCCCATGGACTGTAGCCTGCCAGGCTCCTCTGTCCATGGGATTCTCCAAGCAAGAATACTGGAGTGGGTTGCCTTTTCCTTCTCCAAGGGATCTTCCTGACTCAGGAATCGAACCCAGGTCTCCTACATTGCAGGTAGATTCTTTATTGACTGAGCTATGAGGGAACCACTGAAAAAGATTGTAGTTGGGGTTCTCATTGCAGGCTATTTTTTTTCTAACAATAAATTAATGAAGAACAGTTTTTATATTCCCATCTCTATGGTAAAGTAAAACAATGCTAGTTTTGCTTTTGGTTCAAGTTAAATTCTTGACTTCACTGAATCTGTTAACCTGTAGCTGAGAGAACAGCTGTGGAATAAATTCTATACACTACAACCCCAAGAACTTGCATTCAGTGAGAGATGGAAGTCAAACATTGTGACCACACTGACAAACATAAATGCTTAAGTTCACTCTGTAACTTTGTCATTTAGAAAGCATCTGTGGTGTGAATTCACACAACTGCATAAATTTATATACACAGGACATAGGCACATGCAAACTGGCTATAAACACACACACATATGCAGTTCTAACTTCAGGGACCTAACAGTTGGGTATTTCTGACAGCAGAAACACCATGATTCAGGAGTGACCAGCTATGATACAATGCCCCACACCCTTCTGCCACATGAAATACCAAGGTGGAAATTGGAAAATAGCCTGAAAACTCATGCAAGATTCAAATTCTAGAACTGAGAGAAGCTAACTTTTTTGTATTAAGGTACCACTTCTCCTTTATTGAATTTGAAAGCAACAGCAGGTAGAGAAGCAATTTGCTTTCAGGACAATTATAACATCATCAGCTGCTAATGCGCTCATCATCCCACTTGGTTTTCTAGCCTGTCAATTACAGCCACTCAAGGTAGTCACTAGTGATTCTTAGCTCTGAAATAGTCTTAAAAGTCATCATCAACAGGTTCAGAGTAGCATTCTTCCACTGTATACTGTATACAATCAACAAGTCAAACTGATCTTTAAAGCATCTGCTTTTTGAAATGTATTCTGCTAGATTTCTGAGGGAGTACAGAGACATATATGGCAGAGTACTGCTTCAAGGAGCTTTATAATCTAGCGAGGGCACGGAGAATTAAAAGAAAGATACAAAAGGTAACACAAATGGAGAGATTTGTCGGTTGAAATGACTGAACAATAGTCCCAGAGTTCCTTTATCATCCTCTATTATAAACCCATTATTGGAGGACCAAATAGAGGTTTAGTGACTTGTTCAGGGTCACACAGAGTTAAGAAACCAGATCTCCTGGTGTCTCTAAGAACTGCCTCCTTCACGGGGCCTAGATTGCCCTTCAGGGCTAAAAGTTATGAGAAAAGTTCAAGGGAGCACGCTCCTCCATCAGAAAAGGTATTTCATGTCCATAGAGCTTTATCGGATCCTCACTTACATTAATCTATCAGAGTTGAGTCCCGCTTCTTAACTGCTGGTCTCCAAGACATTGAGGGTAAAAACCAGCCAAAGATAGAGGAGCAAATGTACCCTTCACAGCCGGGAAGCTGGGCCACTGCACGCCCTCTCTGGTTTCCTAAGTACTTTGAAGTTGCAGATCTAGAAGTTAAACAGGATGCTAGAAAGGTCCCTTTTGCAAGAATGAGGGAAGATGTGGGACATCACTCAAGGTTCTGGGATTCTCTCATTCTCAAAAGGACCTTGATGGAGGGGGACCTAACGCTCAGTGATCTTCTGCCTTGAGAGGGAGGTCCTCCCAGCTAGGTCCACGCTGCATACTTGAACCCTCGGAGGCCCCACTCCATCCTCTGTCCACACTCTGTCCACACTCTATGCCTGAATGAATGCTTTTCCAGCCTCAGGATGGGGCAAGCATCAGCTTAAGGGCCTGAGGCAGCCCTGACCAGGTGGCAAGGCTGTCCCACAGGGACCCCTCTCTAGGAGGATGTTGGCTTTGGCAGTACTTTCATGCCCAGTGTGAAAAATAAAACACAAGGATTGCACTGCAAGCTGCTACCTCTTCTGTTTTTCAGAACGTATTTTTTCCTGCTTCTTGAAAGCCGTGCTCAATGAGTGTGCAGAGCTCTACACCCAGCTCCTAGATCCCAAGTCTGTCCCTTAGCAGGCACTCAGTCATGTTGGCTGGCTGGGTGGACGGACAGATGGATATCGGTAGAAGGTCTTATCTACACAAAGCTGGTAGAATCACACAGGTCTGCCCACTAATGATCATGTTCTTTCTACAAACCATGGTGTACTTCCAGGTAAGGGAAGAAAACGGGTGCAGGATTCGGGGGTTGGGAAGAGGATAGGATGCCCACTAGCTTTTGAGTATCTACTAGGCACTGGGCATGTAATACAGCTTATCTTTTTCACTTAGTCCATGAACTCTTACAACAAAGACAAAAATGAGAAAAATTGGTCAGTACCCACCCAATGTCACACTGGCTGGTAGCATAAGAGTTGGGCTCCCAAACCAGTTCTGTCTGACTCTGGGCCCCAGCTTACCTCCTGCCTCCAGGAAATGTTGCTAGGGTGACATCAGTCAACATAGAAGCCTATATTTTCACTCCTTTGAGTTCTGTCACACATTCGATAGGACACCCACCAGGGTAAAAACCAGAGACCTGCAGCCCAAGTGAGGCCAAGAAAAATGTGAAGAGTTGAGAGAATGCTGCTCCCGAGGGTAGGATCCTCATCTTTTCCATGCTCACAAAAAAAGCAAAGACCCACACAATGAATGCAAAGGATTGAAAATCACTGTTAAAAAAAAAAAAGAAAAAAATCACTGCTAACTGGTTCTGACTTGCCCTTTGCCCCAGAATTTGTTCTAGTTTTATCTTCCTCAACCAAATAGTCACGGGCAAAGTACGCAACACACAGACAAACCCAGTCACCGTCTCCACCCTTCAGAGCCTAGAAGCCTAATTACAATGGTGCACTTTGCCCCAGAAGAAGACGTTGAATCCAAATGGGGTGAATGAAGGATGGAGACGCAGACTGGGAAGATACTCTATTTTTATCTTTGATTTGATTTCCTTCCCGCAAATGCAAGGATGACATCTAAACACTGTTGCAAGAGCTGCAGTCATGAGCACTTGCAGAGCAAATGTCCCAATTAAAAACATGCCTGTGCAGCCTGTGGGCTTCGGGTGACAGGAGGAAGCCATACTCGCGTCATGCGTCACTTGTCACTCCGGCTCACGCACTTGGCAGAGCAAAAATAAACTCAGAAACCGTGAGGCTGCATCTGGGGTAAGATGTCCACGCTTAACCCACTACACAGCACGGCACAACACGTGTTATGTTTGCTCTGAGACCCACAGAACCACTGTCCCCATCACCATCCACACGGGGCACTCAGAAAAGCCCCAAGTCAGGCTGAATCCGAACCCAGGCACAAAGCTGCCCCCCAAAGCTGCCTGGTCATGAACATGCCCAGACCATCCGAGGAAGACCCTGAGGCTTTCGCAAAAGGCAGGGAGCTCTGTGTCAATGAAGAGGGAATTCATAGGGCCTGACTCCATCTTAGGCCTGTTCATGCTGATCATGCTCGGCCACCTCTCCAATGGACTCTAAACTCTGTGCTTAGTGCCTATGGAAACGACAATAGAAGGATAAGACCCCCTCTGAACAGGGGAACCTTGAAGATCGTATCCAGGTTACTCATCGCCTAAGAGAAAACACACTAATCACCCCTGTCTCCAGACAGGCCACAAATTTTTCTGTACCTATTGGAGTGTAACCTCGGGCTTATTGATTATTGGCCAATTGTTTAACTGTTTGAACACATAACACATGAATGATGTGATTATTGTGATTGTATTTACCCTTCCTAGTTTATGTAAGTCTCAAGGAATTTGCGGTGGTGAGTTCGGACACGTACACATTGGGTATAAAAGATTTTCACAAATGCTGGTCGGGGTCCTTGGCTAAGAGAAGACTCTGCCTTGGGCCCGCCAGTGTAATAAACTGCACTCCACTACCTGCATTGTCCTTCTAAGTGAGTTTGTTTCCCAGAACGTGTGGCTACAACATCAACACCACGGTGAGGGCTCAGTCCTACTGGAACCAGGACAGACCACTGGTCCCCATCTGAACCCTCTGCCGGGGTCTCAGGCACCTCATCCTCCAGACCCAGGTATTGGTCAGGAGGGTGCCGCTCCTCTTGGTAGGAGGCAACCACGTCAGCAAGCAGGTTCTCACCCGCCAAACCTCATTCCTCCTCGGCCCGTCACTCCCCCAGGCAGACCGGCGGATCAGAGAAAGCCGGGCCCACTCTCAGCCCCACGGCTAGGCCCCCACTGCCTCATTCCTCCCCTTTGGCCATAGTCACCAGATCAGGACAACACATCTCTTGGATTTCAGGGCTCCCAAGAGCCAGCTCCCTGGGAACAAGGATCAGAAATGTCCCCTTACTGGGTCAGCAGTTTCCCTGCAGCAGAAGCCCCGGGCTTGAAGGCTCCCTTCAAACTTGGTCTCCTTATGTCCTCACCAGGAATCACCTTGCTCCTCAAGGAGCTCACACCCATGAGGTTCATTTCAAGAGTGAACACTGTTCATTTCAAAGCAAACCTCTCCCCCTTCCTCCTTTCTACCCCAGGGTCCCTCTGACTTGTCATCACTCTGTGCAGCGGTTAAGGGCTTAGGCTCCGGGATCAGAAAGGTCTGAGTTCACACCCCAGCTCTGCCAGTCACTAGAAGGCTGACACTGACATGTTATTTCCCTTCGTTTTGCCCGTTTCTTAGCCACAAGAAGGTACTGTACTGCCTAGTTCATACCCTCTAGCTCAGGGGGTTGCTCTGAGAACTAGTGGGCCCATCTGAATGGACTTCCCAGCAGGATGCTTTATGTCAGGAGGCTTCACTCCCTTCCCACCCCCCATGCTCTCCCACAGCACGGGCGACAGGCCTGGGAGGAGAGGCCACCTGGACAAACGAGACGCGCTCAGCTGACCGATGCAGCCCCTCAGCCACCTGCCTTGGTTCTCCCCTCATCCTTCTCTGCCTCTCTCATCTCTCGGTCGCCCTGGCCTCTGCCCTCTCACATCCACGCTGTCTAGACCCTCCCCAGCCTCCCTGGGATGCCCACTTTGCCTCCATGTCCCTTTCAGGCGATCTGACCTCTCCCCCACCAGCCTGCTCAGCGTGTTCAGAAGCACCTTCCTCAGCACTGTTCTGACCACGGGGTCCAGCTCAAGGACCCTCAAGGAGCCAGCCCTCTCCCAGGGAGGACCACGTCCACACCCCTCAGCCTAATGTTCCTGGCTTTCTTCACCTCCAGTCCCATCTCCATCTGCTTCCCCGGATGTCCCCAGACTGGATGATTCACAAGTCCAACCCTTCATCATCTCTATCCCAGCAGATTCATTGCTTGCAAAGGTCTCTCTCCTTGAACCTTTTAGAGCCCATCTCACCCTCAGTTCCTTCTCTGAGTCCTTGATTATTTCAGGGAGGCCTGACTTCCTTGACCTAACCCCTTGAATCCTTTAAATGTCACCCTTTCTTCTGACATGAGTCTACTGCCTGGTAAACAGGACAGGGGTTTATTCGATAAATGGGCACTAAATGAAAGGGCTGCAGTTTACTGGCACGTCAGGAAACATCACTTCCCTTCCAGACTAGCTGTGAACCCAGACCTGGGGAATGATGTGGCTGCAAACTTAAAACTGTCTAGACAAGGCTCTTAGAGAAAGTGTGCTTTTTAAAATAACATAATTGAAGGTTCCTTTTAAATTAGCACCACATGAAAGACAAAGCTGGGTTCAATCTAGATTTCCATACAACAGGTTTGCTTAAAGCTGATCTACCCCTACGAATAATCTTAAAGCACACAGCACAATGTCACCCCCACAAGGCTGTTTTTATGCGATGGGTGACCACGAACAGGTGTGTATCTACACGTCTATATACATTAGCGATGATCTTAATGATCTATTAATCATTACAGATTAATCAGAAACTAAAGGTCACGGAGAACTACAGTTGAGAAGAATATACATAGACAAACATACAAAAATGTTCTTTCATAAAGGGTCATTTAAGTCCATACAGAGTTTACGGGCACTAAAGTCAAGTGTTAGCTGTTCAGTTGTATCTGACTCTTTGCCACCCTATGGACTGTAGCCCACCAGGTTCCTCCATCCATGGAATTTTCCAGGCAAGAATACTGGAGTGGGCTGCCATTTCCTTCTCCAGGGAATATTCCTGACCCAAGGATTGAACCCAGGCCTCCCACACTGCAGGCAAATTCTTTACTGTCTGAGCCACCAGGGAAGCACTAAAAGGTGCTACAAAAAGCAGTATGTCAAATTCCCATCCCATACACACATACCCATCCACTCCTGGGCTGCATGTCTGGACTCTGGTACCTCAGACATGGACAGCAGGACCACCCGCAGGGAGACCACCACTACACCCTGTCTGGACAAAACCCAGAAGTGACTCAACACTCAAGGTCCATCCCTACACACTGCTGTGTGCATTTAAACACCACAAAGTGGTGCTGCTAAGGCAAGTCAGCACACTCAATACAAAATTCTGCTACTATTAATACCTCTCTCTCCCCTTGGCCAGGGTCACTCAGACCATTGTTTACACCTTAGTGAAAACACTACACATCAGTGATCAAGGCATAACTAATCTGGGCAAAATGACGCACAGAAAAGGCTCCGGGTCCCCAGGGCACGACAGCACACTGCAGCAAAGCCACTTTTGAACGTGAGTGGGCTCAGAGGGCAGTCCTGGGACTGAGTTTTGGATGCCCCGGAAAGGAGCGAGGCAGCTGCTGGGCACCGAAACACTGAACTCGAACAACAGTTTAATCATGAGGACGAGCCACCCAGGACCACCTGGCAGCTCCTAGGAACACATCACAGTCAGCAATGATGTGCAGGCAAAGCCTGCTCACATGACTGTATTTTTGAAATTCCCAAACCCAAGCCCCTGGCCTCTTCTGAAAAAGCCAACTCAGGATCCTTAATCCTAAGGATGGAGCAGACCTTCAGGAACAAAAACAATCTCATTGATTTGGGGACAAATCACCCATGAAAGAGGTTTACAGATTTAAAAGGCTAAGCTTAGGTCCCTAAGAACTTGAGAAGCAGTGTCACAGCTGGTCAGACTCTAGACTCCCTTAGAGTCCCCTCCCTGATCACAGGGTTTGTCCTCAAATCTGTTATTGTGCTGGTGGTGGCTTACATGACTGCGACACTCTTGGATTCCCTCAGTCCTTCAGGTGGCGCTTCAGATAAACAACCTGCCTGCCAATGCAGGAGACGTAAGAGATACAGGTTTGACATCTGGTCAGGAAGATCCCCTGGAGGAGGGCGTGGTAACCTACTCCAGAATCCTTGTCTGGAGAATCCCATGGACAGAGGAGCCTAGCAGACAGAGTCAGACACGACTGAAGCAATTTAGCAGGCACTTGAGGAACCAGAGATCAAATTGCCAACATCCGCTGGATCATCGAAAAAGCAAGAGAGTTCCAGAAAAACATCTACCTCTGCTTTATTGACTATGCCAAAGCCTTTGACTGTGTGGATCACAATAAACTGTGGCAAATTCTAAAAGAGATGGGCATACCACACCACCTGACCTGCCTCTTGAGAAACCTGTATGCAGCTAAGGAAGCAACAGTTAGAACTGGACATGGAACAACAGACTGGTTCCAAATAGGAAAAGGAGTACGTCAAGGCTGTATTTTGTCACCCTGCTTATTTAACTTATATGCAGAGTACATCATGAGAAACGCTGGGCTGGAGGAAGCAAAAGCTGGAATCCAGATTGCCGGGAGAAATATCAATAACCTCAGATATGCAGATGACACCACCCTTATGGCAGAAAGTGAAGAAGAACTAAAGAGCCTCTTGATGAAAGTGAAAGAGGAGAGTGAAAAAGTTGGCTTAAAGCTCAAAGTTCAGAAAACTAAGATCATGGCATCCGGTCCCATCACTTCATGGCAAATAGACGGGGAAACAGTGGAAACAGTGTCAGACTTTATGTTTCTGGGCTCCAAAATCACTGCAGATGGTGACTGCAGCCATGAAACTAAAAGACGCTTACTCCTTGGAAGGAAAGTTACGACCAACCTAGACAGCATATTAAAAAGCAGAGACGTTACTTTGCCAACAAAGGTTCGTCTAGTCAAGGCTATGGTTTTTCCAGTGGTCATGTATGGATGTGAGAGTTGGACTATAAGGAAAGCTGAGTGCCGAAGAATTGATGCTTTTGAACTGTGGTGTTGGAGAAGACTCTTGAGAGTCCCTTGGACTGCAAGGAGATCCAGCCAGTCCATCCTAAAGGAGATCAGTCCTGGGTGTTCATTGGAAGGACTGATGTTGAAGCTGAAACTCCAATACTTTGGCCATCTCATGCAAAGAGCTGACTCATTTGAAAAGACCCTGATGCTGGGAAAGATTGAGGGCAGTAGGAGAAGGGGAGGACAGAGGATGAGATGGTTGGATGGCATCATCAACTCGATGGACGTAGGTTTGGGTAGACTCCGGGAGTTGATGATGGACAGGCAGGCCTGGCATGCTGCGGTTCATGGGGTTGCAAAGAGTGGGACACAACTGAGCGACTGAACTGAACTGAGGAAAAGAGGTTAGGTGAAGGCAGGAGGAGCACCAGGGAAACCAGGATGGCTTGTAAGACCTGCCTCCCAAGGAAGGTCAGAAACCCCATCAAGGCTGACTCACTGCTTGCCACGCCACAGCTGCCGGCCTAAGTGCTATTAAGTGCTGTACATATATGCACACGCACACCCTCTTTTAATCCTTATTTTTTGTTGTTGTTTTGCTTTTTATGCTGTTTTGGCTGTGCTGGGTTTTCGTTGTGGCGTGTAGGCTTAGTTGCCCCATGGCATGTGGGATCCTAGTTCCCTGACCAGGGATCGAACATGTTCCTTGCACTGGAAGGTAGGTTCTTAACCACTCAACCACCAATGAAGTCCCCAAATCTCTATTTTAAAATTGAGAAAACTAGCATTTAAGTAGCTTGTCCAAGGTCAAACAACAGCAAGTGTTCTATGCTAGGCTTCAAGTTCAGGCCATGGGTACTAGAGTCCGTAGCCTTAACCATCTGGCTGAACATTCCAGTCCTGGCTGTTATTCAAAGCAGAAGGAAGGAAATAAATAAGAACATAATGAGCACCCACTGTGTGCTAGGCAGTTGCTAAATGATTTTTCATGCTGTTTCATTTAATTCCTTACAACAACTCCCTTAAGTCGGCAAGATTATCTCTGGTTTGGATTTTACAGAAGAGAAAACCATAACTTGCCCAAGGTCACCCAGCTTCTAATGGCAGAACTGAGATGCAAGCCCATGGCAATCTGATTCCAAGTCCCTTGATGAACTGGGCAAATTTCATGGAAGTAACTGCCTCAGAGACCTGATACTATGTCCAGTCTTACATGTGTGACACTATCATTCAAGCGCCTCCCATGAGTCTAGCTATTGGAGGAAGCAATCAGGAGATGCGGTTCCAGCTATGGTCTGACTGTTGATGACTTAGTCAACCCCTATGGGGTTTCTAGTTCTTATATGCTTGACTTCTGATTGTCCTCCATGTAGGCTATTCGTCATTTCTCCAGCGAGATTTTAGCATCATGAGGACAGGGACATTGACAAACCTTTCCTTGTGTGACCTCTCCCCATACCATGCCCAGTACTCTGCCTATAACAGAGATGAGGCTCAGGAAATATCTTCTGAATAGAGAAGACTTTCAGAACTCCACAGCTCAAACCTAAATCAAGTATTGCCAGTCTCTGCTACAGCAAAGAAGCAGAGCAGCAATTTGCTGAACTGCAAGAGTTTACCACGAAAGACAGCAGATGCAAGGTGGAATGACACAGGGAAGACCCCCAGTTTGGAGCTCCCCAAGATCAGACACAGTGGTCACTGGAATGTAGGCTGATCAACCACTGACCCTCAAACCCTCACTTAAGATTTACTGAACACCCACCAATATGAAGCACCACACTAAAAGGTAAGGAGGAGATAAGTGCAAGACGAAGAGCATTACCAAGCTTCTAAGTAGCCAACACACCTTGACCTTGACCTACAGACTTGGGGATGGTTCCCTCCTCATTATTAGCAGGGTACAGGTAGCAGAGGTACCCGGGCTCTAAACAGAGAAGGTGCTAAGTTTAGAGGAGGGAGTTCTACAGGGAAATTTTTATTAATTTTTTTGACAAAGGGCTTGATTTTGTTTTTTTTTAGCTCAGCTTCATACTTGTGCTGCTTTCAGTCATCACCTCGGGAGGCTCCTGGTGCACAAACGCCTCCTTTTAAGGGTAGGTGTTCCTCCCGAAATTGTGCTTGTGGTGACATCAGCAAAGGCTCAGTCCTGGTCTAGGGGAGAGCAGCCTTTGCCCACCCTTCCAGCCTCTGCTCACCCTTTCCCAAGTGCCTGACTCATGGCTGACTTCTCCACCCAAAGGTCCTTCTCATGACAGAGCAGACAGCCAGTGACCACAGGCTCCTAGAACTTCCCCAGTGACTCAGTCAGGGAAGAGGAAAGAAAAGGGACATGTTTCTAACCACCAGGTCAGGAAAGGGGCGGATGCAGACCTCACTTTCTCCAACTCTTGGAGAAAATAAAAAGCTCCATTGAGATGCTTTGGCACTTCCACCAACCCCCAAGCAGATGCCAGCCCGCAGCGGCCAACAGTTGAACTCACACGTCTCGCGTGCTCTTCCTGTGCTCAACCTCACCACTCCCTGCCTAGTGACAGATGGTGAAATAGTCCAAAGCAGAAGAACTGTTTCCTTTGTCTGATATGTCACATGCTGTCATTCCTGAAAGCAGTTCATGTGACCATGTGTGCATGCTTAGTCACTCAGTCGTGTCTGACTCTGTGACCCCATTAGCCCGCCATGCTCCGCTGTCTATGCAATTCTCCTGGCAAGAATACTGGAGTGGGTTGCCATGCCCTCCTCCAGGGGATCTTCCAACCCAGGGATCAAACCCAGGTCTTCTGCATTGCAGAGAGATTCTTTACCAGCTGAGCTACCAGGGAAGCCCCTCATGTGACCATACATGTTCCTAATACTCTCAAGTTTTCTTCCAAGTCTGACTGGGCTTTCTTGCTTGAAAGACCCCCACTTCTGACTTTCAGAGGTGAAACTCAGACCACAGGGCTTACTCACAGGCAGGCCCTGGAAGAGTGGTTTCTTAAAAGGCTGCCATGAGCCAGACCCAGTTCCTCCCACTTCAGGGTGAGCCTCCAGAAAGAGACAGGCTGGGCCCTAGGTAGTTTTTTCCTAAGATGCCAACTTCATAAGGTAACTAGCCCTGCCTCATGGTCCCGGAGAGATCTGGAAAGAAAAAGAAATCTAAACCTTGCACCAGAAAAACTATTAATTACCCGTATCTACCACCATCCCCAGAAAGCAACACCGTGAGCTCTGGCCTGGGATTTAGGGAGTTGCTCAGGACCTACTTATATGAGGTCAGGTCCCCTCCTGCTTGGCCCGACACTTCCACCTCTAGTCACTCCATCGGCCTTAGAGACCAATTCCTCTTCTCTTAGATGTGAATTCAGGAACTTTTCTTTTCTATTGCTAAAGTCCACAGGGTCTCCAAGAGTCGGACATGACTGAGCGACTGAACAACAACTCTTTCCTCAGAGCTCAGAATGTGGGTTGGCACAGAGTAGATATTCAAGAAATATTTGTTCAGTCAGTAAATACAGGCTGTGGTGCATTGTCTCAAAGAAACCATAGCTCCCAAGAACTGAGATAAAGGTCAGAGTGCTTGGCCCTATAAATGGAGAGTATAGCCCTTAATGGGCTTCCTGGGTGGGGCTAGGGGTAAAGGAACCCGCCTGCTAATGCAGGAGCTGTAAGAGATGTGGGTTTGATCCCTGGGTCAGGAAGATCCCCTGGAGGAGGCCATGGCAATTCACTCCAGTATTCTTGCCTGGAGAATCCCATAGACAGAGGAGCCTAGTGGGCTACGATCCATAGGGTTTCAAAGAGTCAGACGCCACCAAAGAGACTTAGCACACATACTGCTGCTGCTGCTGCTAAGTCGCTTTAGTCATGTCCGACTCTGTGTGACCCCATAGATGGCAGCCCACCAGGCTCCTTCGTCCCTGGGATTCTCCAGGCAAGAATACTGGAGTGGGTTGCCATTTCCTTCTCCAGTGCATGAAAGTGAAAAGTGAAAGTGAAGTCGTTCAGTCGTGTCTGACTCTTCGTGACCCCATGGGCTGTAGCCTACCAGGCTCCTCCGTCCATGGGGTTTCCCAGGCAAGAGTACTGGAGTGGGGTGCCATTGCCTTCTCCGTAGCACACATACACACAGGCCTTAATGGTTCCCCGGGTGGCTCAGTGATAAAGAATCTGCCTGCCAAGCAGGAGACATGGGTTCAATCCCTGGGTTGGGAAGATCTGGAGAAGGAAATGGCAACCTGCTCCAGTATCCTTGCTTGGGAAATTCCATGGATGGAGGTGCCTGGCCGGCTACAGTCCATAGGGTCACAAAGAGTCAGACATAACGACAAACCAACCAGCCAACGTAACCTTAATCCAAGGTTGTACCACATGAGATAGACAGCCAAGGGGGTTAGAGCCTTCATTCACTGACTCTCACTTGTTACATTACCTGTGGTCTGTCTACTGGGGAAACACCCAGAGCCTGGCCGGAATGGATGCAATCCAGTATAAATAGAATTCAAAGAGAAACAAAGACTGATGGCCAGGGGCCTGTGTCGGTTACCTGCAAGGGACAGAGATCTGGCCCACAGTGGGGACACCCCAGTAAAGATGTAGATTTTTGTGGAGTAGCATGAGAATACAAGGCTAGCACTCTTGGGGCAAATAATGGGGTCCTCTCTTCCCCAAGGAGAGACAGAAGAATTCTGGAGAGAGAAAAGTCAATTATCACAGTCACAGGGATGGTCTGAGCCTCACCAGCCCCCGCTTGTTACCATGGATCAGCATCACCCTTAGGTGGTTGGTGGTGGTGGTTTAGTCATGTCCGACTCTTTGCGACCCCATGGACTGTAGTCCACCAGGCTTCTCTGTTCGTGGGATTTCCCAGGCAAAAAAAGCAGAGTAGGTTGCCATTTCCTTTTCCAGGGGATCTTCCCGACCCAGGAATCAAACTTGAGTCTTCCGCATTGCAGGCAGATTCTTTACCGACTGGGCCACCAGGAAAGCCCAACTGGAAGGGGCCTGGGAAAAAATGTGCAAACACCAGGACCATTAGGCCCTGAGGAAAAGACATTTTACTCCCGGGACCCATCTCCCGACAGTGAGGCTAAGCCAGCTCTGTGTTCTGCCACCACGGCTACTGCCCACATTGAAGACAGGAGCCGTCCAGGGCATATGGAGATTGAACAGCTGCTCTGTGCCAATCCCCAGCAAAAGGCCCTTCTTGGAATCAAAAAGGAGTTAGAATGGTCCATAGGACCTTAGGAGCTGCAACATGGCTCAAGTAAAAAAGACTAAATCAGCAGGGATGCTCTGGAACCCAGGAGCTCTGGGAGAGGCCCCGACAACCAGAATGACTGGAACTTTTTCTGAAATCAACAGCTGACTCTAAAATCAAGAATGGAGAGCCCTGTAAACCAAGGGTGTGGCCCCTAATCCAAGGTGGCTCTTTACCAGGTGGCCAGGACCCGATCTGTATACAGGAAGCCTTTTACTTTCTGAGAGTCATGGGCAAGTCCAGAGACATTTTTTTAAAGGGCATTTAAGGGGCTCCTCTGATAGCTCAGTTGGTAAAGAATCCGCCTGCAATGCAGGGGATGCTGGTTTAATTCCTGGGTCAGGAAGATGCCCTGGAAAAGGGATAGGCTACCCACTCCAGTATTCTTGGGCTTCCCTTGTGGCTCAGTTGGTAAAGAATCCTCCTGCAATGTGGGAGACCTGGGTTTGATCCCTAGGTTGGGACAATCCCCTGGAGAAGGGAAAGGCTATGCACTCCAGTATTCTGGCCTGGAGAATTCCACAGACTGTATAGTCCATGGGATCACAAAGAGTCGAGCACGACTGAGTGACTTTCACTTTCACTTTCAAAAGCCCACATTTGCACAGAATTTCACAGTTTTCAAGGCACCTGCACATCCAGCATACAAACAGCATCAAAACCATCCAGTGAGGTGAACAGTAGGAAGCCCACTGCACAGATGAGACATAGAGCCCCAGGAGGGGCCCGTCCTTCTCTCCATTTCATAACTGAGTTGGCTCAACTCGAAGAAGTCAGCTGATCAGCAGTAACATCAGGACTTCTGTTGGTCCACTCCCAGCCCTGCTCTCTTCCCACAGAGCCTCGCTGAGCCAGGTTTCAAGCAGCCACACAGCCCAGGAACACGTGGTCTGAGACCCAAGATGAGCCAGGGACCAATGGGGTCATTTGCAATGGGGTTTGTTACATAACTAAGGAATGTGTTTGGGTCATTATAGAATGGCTAATAATTACTCTGTACCTCTTGTTAAAGTTCTTTCTAGGGGCTTCCTTGGTGGTCCAGTTGCTAAGAGGCCAAGTTCCCAATGTAGGGGGGCTGGGTTCGATCCCTGGTCAGGGAACTAGATCCCACATGCCCCAACTAAGACCTGGAAAAGCCAAGTAAATAAATAACTTTTTTCTTAAAGTTCTTTCTGGACAGTGAGTCAGAGGCAGTATAGTAACTGGAGAAAATGTCAGTATCTCTGGGTGTCTCTCAACAAAATTACAGTGGTAACCTGATCCCTGCAAACACAACTTCCTTTCCCTCACAGTAGCCTTGAGAGAACCAAACATTTCCAAGGAGGACTGTCATTGCTCCCTCTTTTGCGATCCCATAGACTGTAATCCGCCAGGCCCCTCTGTCTGTGGAATTCTCCAGGCAAGAATACTGGAGTGGGTTGCCATTCCCTGCTCCAGGGGATCTTCCATACCCAGGGATCAAACCCACATCTCCTGCTTGGCAGGCAGATTCTTTACCACTGAGACCCCAGGGAAGCCTTAGGGCTGTCTTTACTCTACAAATAGAGCAAGGCATTATCGAGATGCTTGTCCCAAGGCTAGAGGCTGAGAATGTCTCTTGGCAGCCAGGTCTTCCCATCCCTCACCCCGCAAGTCAGCCAGTCTCAAAGAAGGAGGAGCTTCCCCACCTGCCACTCTTCCCAGGACCAGCTTCCAGGGCTGCTGAGGAAGCAGGTGGAGGGGATTTTCTCAGGAGGCCCACTTACATATAAAGTGGAAAAGATTAGTAGGAGGGCTGGGCCAAGCTGCATTTTTCCTCCACCCACCACTCCCATGCTCCCAAGGCCCCGGGTGACAAGTCATTTGATGACAAATATATGCTCTGGAATCTCCCTTCAGCAATGAGAAGACAATGCCCCAAAGATAAAGGGTAAAACCAGAACATCAGTCGTCCATCTTTCCATTCACATGTTCTCAGCCCCCACCGCGTGCCCACCAGGGCCTCTTCTGGCCTGTTTTCTATAACAAGGTCTTGTGGGGGTGACCTGTTTCTAGAACGGTGGTGATGCCAGCACCAACCTAACTCATCAGTGGAGGGAGTGGACAGGCAGGTCTGCTTAAGTTCCTTCCTGACCTACGGCGTCAGGGAGGAGGATCAGTGAGTGGTATTCCTGGGACAGCAGCTGAGATGAAAGAAAAGCCTAGATCCAGAAACACCTGAAGGAGTGCTGTGAACCTGAGTTTGGTGGGGACAGAGAAGATGGATGTACACTCAACAAATGTCTATGGAGGCTCCTCTGGTTCAGGAGCTTTCACACTTTGTTGAACTTGGGTGTCTACCTGTGAGGCTGGCTTCCTTGTTACAGATAAGGAAGCTGATGCCCCAAGAGGGCAGGTGTCCAACCAGAGGCCCCAAAGACAGGGGCTGGCAGAGCCAGGTCAGGGTCCCATGGCTCCCACATCAGGAGTTCTCAAATTTCAGGGCATATCACAGTCCCCGGTGGAAAATCAAAACCACAGATTCTAAAAATCCCATGGACAGAGGAGCTTGATGGGCTACAGCCCATAGGGTTGCACAGAGTCGGACATGACTGAAGTGACAGCACCCACCAAGGACAGAAGTCAAGAGCTAATTCTCAGCTGCTGCCTCCCTTGGAGTCCCGGGCAGAGGCAGATGGTGGGACCACAGCGTGCTCCTGCCTAGCTCCTTGACAGAGAAGAAACAGGCCTCTGAGTTCATCGAGTGGCTCCACAAACACGTCGAGTGCCAAACAGGAAGCCCAGGTCAAAGGTCTGAGGAGGCGAGGATTGCTCAAGGGGGAGCCGCCACCCCAAACAAACAGCTCATTGGGACGGACCCTGCTTTAAGGCCATGACTCACGGCACCTCACTTCCTACAGTTCTGAGTTGGTGGGCACGGTAAATGGCCCTGAGCAGAGACAGCTGTGTCCAGAGCCAGACGGGCAGATGCAGCCATGCCAAACAGCAACGTGGGGGTAAAGATCAGGAATGTCCAGGGGAGAGGAAGAGGAAGAAAAATAACCCCCCCACCTTGCTCCAGCTCCTATGCCCCTCCCTCCCGGAGTCAGCAGAGTTGTCCAATCAAGAGTGATCTCCTGGTACCGAAAGAGGTTTATATTCACCTCCTCTCTAGAGAAAGAGTCGGACGGGAGCCAAAGCAAACACCCCTCCACTCGTGGTTCCGGGACACTCTGTCTAATCCCGAGAAGTTGATGAGCAAGGGAAAGCCAGCCCTACCTCCCAACACCCTCCTGCAAACACACAGTGCCCGGGTCCTCGCGCTGGGGCAAGGCCTCATCTCCAACCGTGTGGGGCTCAGAGGTCAAGCTACAGATTTCAACAGCAGAGAAAAGGAGAGATGCTTGGAAAAGGGGGACGAGGCAGAGGAGTCCGGATGGGCCGCCAGAACCTGCAGGATACCTCCCACACCTGAATAACTCAGCAAAGATAAAGGCCCTCAGTCCTGAAGAACCAAGAGAAGGGAGATGCTCCCTTGGGTTAAGTTTGGGATAGTGCTAGACAGACGCGAAGAGACAGAGAAGAAAGAAAGAAGAGCAAACACCCACTCGCAGTGAAGAGGGACTTCATAGGGCCTGGACTCCATCTTAGGCCTGTTCATGCTGATCATGTTCCGCCACCTCTCCAATGGACTCTAAACTCTGTGCTTAGTGCCTATGGAAACGACAATAGAAGGATAAGACCCCCTCTGGACAGGGGAACCTTGAAGATCGTATCCAGGTTACTCATCGCCTAAGAGAAAACATACACTAATCACCCCTGTCTCCAGACAGGCCATAAATTTTTCTGTACCTATCAGAGTGTAACCTCGGGTTTCTTGATTATTGGCCAATTGTTTAACTGTTTGAACACATAACACACGAATGATGGGATTATTGTGATTGTATTTACCCTTCCTAGTTTATGTAAGTCTCAAGGAATTTGGGGTGGTGAGTTTGGACATGTACACATGGGGTATAAAAGATTTTCACGAATGCTGGTCGGGGTCCTTGGCTAAGAGAAGACTCTGCCTTGGGCCAGCCAGTGTAATAAACTGCACTCCATTACCTGCATTGTCCTTCTGAGTGAGTTTGTTTCCCAGAACGCATGGCTACAACAGCACCTTAACACTGTGGGTCTTTATCATCTCTGATAGTGTTAGTCGCTGAGTCGTGTCTGACTCTTTGCGACCCCATGGACTGTATAGTCCACCAGGCTCCTCTGTCCGTGGAATTCTCCAGGCAAGAATATTGGACTGGGTTTTCATTTCCTTCTCCAGGAGGGTCTTCCCAACCAAGAGATCGAACCCGGGTCTCCAGGATTGCAGGCAGATTCTTTACCGTCTGAGCCACTGGGGGAAAAGCCCTGATAGGGATCTTTGATAGGGATCCAACCAATTCACAGAAGGCCATTTGATGTCTGGGGTGGGGGGAGGTGAAGGCAAGGGAAGGACATCCTGTTAACAGCTTTGTTGGATAAACATCAAGAATCAGGCAGTGGAAAACAGCTGTGTCCACCTGATAAGCCTGGGTGCCATCCCTCCTTCTGTAGGGTCTTAGGTTTGTAAGACTGAGGTCTGATGTGTGGGAGCTGGCCCCATACCTGTATCATCCCTGAGACCCTAAAATCTTCACCACAGATGACAGGTTCCATCAACCACACACTGGGAAGGTAACACTGTCTCCCAGGACCAGCACAGCTTTTAGTCTGAGTAGTTCTCAAGAGGAACAAGTCCCCATCAGGATACTGCCTGGAAACTTCTAGAAAGGCCCACTCTTCCCTGTTGACCCAATTCCTGGTCACTTCATTCATGGAGAATTGGCTCATAACCATCATCTCCTTGGGGATGCTGTCCAGCTGGGTCCCCTAGACATTCACTCTGGAGCGTGTCCTCCCACAGAGTGAGCCCTGAATGTCCTATACACATGGACCCTTAAGCCTGCCACATGGTGCTATAAGGAGCATTTAAGTGTCGGTCTCCCTTTCCAGATCAGCAGCCAATTATCTGTGTTGAGGATATAATAGTGACGGCATCTGTTCTTCATTTGGCAGATAAACTCTGCTCACTAAATGCCCTCATTATTCCTATCATCCACCTTTTGCAGTTGCTGTTCAGTCACCCAGTCGTGTCTGATTCTTTGTGACCCCATGGACTGCAGCACGCCAGGCCTCCCCCGTCCCTCACCATCTCCTCCAAGTTTTCCCAAGTTCATGCCCATTAGCCAATATTATCTCCTGTGGGCTTCCCAGATGGCTCATATGGTAAAGAATCTGCCTACAATGTAGGAGACCTGGGTTTGATCCCTGGGTCAGGGAGATCCCCAGAGAAGAAAATGGCAACCCACTCTGGTATTCTTGCCTGGAGAATTCCACGCACAGAGCTTGGTGGGCTACAGTCCACGGGGTAACAAATAGTCAGATACAATTGAGCGACAAGTGCTTTCTTTCAATATTATCTCCATCTTACAAAAGAAGAAGCCAAAAGTTAGAAAAGTTAAGGTCTTGTCCAAGAGTACACAGCAGGGCTAAAGATGGTGTTCTAACCATTGTGGGCCCAGCAGAGTTCAAGGCACCCTGTAAGGACTGAATAGATTTTTCCACTGAAGGAATAAGATTAAGTCATGTGAGGAAGACAATCTGGGCATGAGAGTTCCTTTTGACAACCACTTGAGCTCTCAGCTACCTGAGTGGTCACCTTACTTCCGTCAGGAAAGGAATACTTGTTTACTAATAAGTCTGACCATTCAGAAGCGCCTGTTATGCCCAGAGGCCTGAGATACGGGAGAGATGAATTAGTCAAGGTTCCAGTCCTTTGGCAAGTTTCCCATTTAGAGGAGGTGGAGGAAGAGGGGAAGAGAACAGGATTAAAGTTAAGGGAGCAGGGAAACAGAAACCATGGGAAAACAAAGGCCAGTATCCATGGAAACTCAGCAGTTACACATAAGGGCAAGGACCTCCTTCCTCGGGCACAGAGACTGATAAGATGATGGCAGGGGTGAGCAGGTATCAGGTACCCAACCACAAGGAAACACCTCCCAAGCAGTGTGTATCTTGTCTCTTTGGTAGTAGAATACATACATATATATATACACACACATATATGGCCTAACCTTTACTATTTTCATTGTTTCTAACCGGACAGTTCAGCGGCATTAAGTGCATTCACATTATTATGCAACAACCCCCTCCATCCATCGCCAATACTTTTCATCTTTCCAAACTGAATCTCTGTATCCATTAAACATGAGCTCCTCACACCCTCCTGCCCCAGCCCCCCCCCCCAACCACCATTCTACATTTTGTCTCTATGAATTTGATTACTCGCAGTACCTGTGGTATAATAAAAATTTATTTAGTCTTTGTCCCTGGCTCCTGGCACAGAGCTCTAAACCCTGGACTTTCCTGAGTGATAGGAGTGTCCTTCGTGATTCATAAGGACCCTGTTTCCATCACACAGGAGTTTATGCTATAAAGTGACTTAGACTGGGGCCCATCTAGAGCCTTGGGATGGAGCTGGTCTCCAGAAGCTCAAGTGATTAGAGTTTGAGAACTCTAGCAAACCCCCCTCCCCCTCCATGAGACCAGGAGGGCAGCTGGGAATTGAGCTCTAGAAAAACTCTTGAACCAGGCAAGTTCCATGAGGCTGGTGAACACATGACATCAAAGTGCTAAGAGGGCGGCACCCCTCAGAGGCTCTGGAATCTCCTCCACTTGGCTTTTCCTGACTGTACCCTTTATAATAAACCAGGAAAAACAGTGAAGTAAACTGTTTACCTGAGTTCTCTGAACCATTCTAGTAAATTACAGATCCTGAGCAGGGCTCATAGGAAACCCATCTTATAGCTAGTCAGTCAGAAATATAGGCGGTCCCTAGGACTTGCAAATGGAGACAGTCTTGTGGGTCCAAGCACTTAACTTCTGGGGTTGCATTAACTCCAAGTAGTTAGTGTCAGAGTTGAACTGAATTGCAGGACACCCAGTTGGTATCGGAGAAAGTCAGAATTGGTTGGTGTCAGAAAAAAAATAGACAGCTCAGTACCTCACATAAGTAGAATTCCAGAATATCTATTTTTGTGACTACCGTATTTAACTCAGCACAATGTCTTTAAGGTCCACCCATGTGTAGCATGTCAGAATTTCCTTTCTTTTTAAGAATGAATAATATTCCATCATGTGTATATTTTGTATTTTAACAATTAGCCATAGATGAACACTTGGGTTGCTTCCACCTTTTAGCGATTGTGAAGAGTGATTCTATAAACATGGGTAAAAATATGTGTTCAAGTTCCTGCTTTGAATTATTTTGGGTATATACCCAGAAGTAGAATTGCTAAATCCTATGGTAATTCTATTTTTAATTTTTTGAGGAAGTGCCATACTGTCTTCCGTGTAACAGCACCATTTTACATTTCCATCAGCAATGCACAAGGGTTCTAATTTCTCCACATTTTTACCTACATTTATTACTTTTTTCTTTTTGACAATCATCTTAAGGGGTATGAAGAAGAGGCATCTCATTGCAGTTTTGATTTGTATTTCCCTAATGTTGAGGTTTTATTTCAAATACTTATTGATCATCTATGCATCTTTTTGGGGACAGAAATTTCTATTCAAGTCTTTGACTTATTTTTAAATTGGGTTGTGTTTTCAATGTTGTTCAACTGCAGGAGTTCCTTATGTATGCTGGCTATGAACCGCATATCAGATACATGATGTGCAGATATTTCCTCCCATTCCACGGCTTGCCTTTTCATTCTGTTGAGAGAGTCCTTTATACATGAAAGTTTTCCATTTTGATGTAGTCCAGTTTATGCTATTGCTGTTATAGATGCTTTCAGTGTCACATCCAAGAAATCACTGCCATCATTACCAAATCCAGTATCATGAAGCTTTCCCCCTATGTTTTCTTCTAAGAGTTGTATAGCTTTTCACAATACCATTTGTTGAAAAGACTGGTGAAGATCATGTGTCCATGTTCATCAGTTGTAACCAATGCACCACTCTCGTGGGGGTTGTTGACAATGTGAGAGGCTACACAAGAAGCAGGTGCGGGGAATATATGGGAAATCTCTATCTTCCTCTTGATTTTGCTGTGAACCTAGAACTGCTCTAGAAAACAAAGTCTATTAAAAAAAAAAAAGGCTGTCCTTTTCCTCTTAAATGGTCTTGACACTCTTGTTGAAAATCATTTGACCGTATATACATGAGGGTTTATTTCTGGACTCTCTACTCCTTTGGTCTGTAAGTCTGTCTTTACCCTGATACTACACCTAGATAGCATATTTAAAAGCAGAGAAATTACTTTGCCAACAAAGGTCCATCTAGTCAAGGCTATGGTTTTTCCAGTAGTCATGTATGGATGTGAGAGTTGGACGGTGAAGAAAGCTGAGCGCCGAAGAATTGATGCTTTTGAACTGTGGTGTTGGAGAAGACTCTTGAGAGTCCCTTGGACTGCAAGGAGATCCAACCAGTCCATCCTAAAGGAGATCAGTCCTGGGTGTTCATTGGAAGGACTGATGTTGAAGCTGAAACTCCAATACTTTGGCCACCTCATGCGAAGAGTTGACTCATTGGAAAATACCCTGATGCTGGGAAGGATTGGGGGCAGGAGGAGAAGGGGACGACAGAGGATGAGATGGTTGGATGGCATCACCGACTCAATGGACATGGGTTTGGGTAGACTCCGGGAGTTGGTGATGGACAGGGAGGCCTGGCGTGCTGTGATTCATGGGGTCGCAAAGAGTCGGACACGACTGAGCAACTGAACTGAACTGACACTGTCATGATTACTACAGCTTTGTTATTAGTTTTGATATCAAGAAGTGTCAGATCTCCAACTTTGTGATTCTTTTCCAAGATTTCTTTGACTACTCAGTGTCCCTTAAACTTCCACATATGAGTTTTAGGATGTATTTTTTTTCCTTCATCTGTAAAAAAAAATCAGGATTTTGATAGTGATTGTGCTGAATTTATAGATTTATACTACTGCTTTGTGTAGTATTGACATCTTAACAATACGGTCTTCCAATCCATGAACACAGGATGTTTTTACATTTATTTATGACTTAATTTTTTTTGGTAACTTTTTACAGTTTGCAGTGCACAAGTCTTTCACTTTGTTGGTTAAATGACTCAAGTGTTTTCTTCAATGCTAATGTAATTGGAATTGTTTTCTTCCTTTCCTTTGGGGATTGTTCACTGTTAGTGTATAGAAACAATTGGTGTAAAATGTTGCAAGTCTGGTCTGCTTTGGCTCTCAGGTTTGCAGGGAGGCACAGGAGAAGGGAGAGGGGAAGGGCAAGTTTGAGCAAAATGGCCATGAAACTTTCTACCATTTTGAATGTGACTTTTTCCTCAGTTGGGTGTTTGCTTGGTTACTGTAGATCTTTGATGTACAGAAACCCCGTAGGGAAGGTTATTTTAGCTAGTTTCTCACTTATTTAATGTTTCTGTGGGAGAACAAGAGTGTGGAGCTTCCTGGTCCACCATCTACTGATGTCACTCTCCAAGGTTTTAGGCTTAATCTCTAAGTAGTGTACCTTCAAGGATAGAACTAAGAAGCCAGAATGGTCAGAGCAGGGAAAAATTGGGAGGGAACAAGAGACAGGCAGTGCCGGGAGCCAGCCCACGAGATCCCACCCATGACAGAGTCATGAGGAGAAGACCTGACGAGCAGAGCTCCTCAGGCCTCAGGGATTCTCGGGAGGCTGCCTCAGCGCTCACCTTAAAGATAATATCTGTCTTTCTGACGCTTGCTATAATAAACCTCTTCTTATTTTCTATGACTTAGGCAAAAGGCTTTTCCTGACTCTCTTCTAAAATAGATCTTTCTGAAACCTCAATCGACAAGGCCCCTGAACGGTAGCACCCTAATAAAATTATCTAGGATATAGAGTATGCTAATCTAAATTCCTCTTGCTAGCATATTGGTTTGTTTAATAAATGTACCTGTGCCTTTGGAGCTAATGTGCATGACACCTCCTTAACAATAAACAATACTGACAGCCTCCACACAGAAAGCCCCAATAGGCACAGAGCCCTTCGTAAGAAAAAGGGCTCATTAGAAAATATAAGAAGCATTACTTTATAAAACTGTTACTTAGTCTACATTTACTCACTGTGTTTTTGCTCTTAACATATTTAGCCTCTATAATGAAAGCATAATAGTTAGGGATTTATATAAATAAAAATTTAGCTTTAATACAAATAATAAGACGATTGTTAATTCAGCTGGTGATTTTGCTAAGCACTGACCTTGGCGCTACATTGTTTCAGCTTGCTGTGCCATGACTTTATGGGACCATATTCTTCTCTGTTAGGCTCAAGGCATAAGATAGAGTACAGAAAACAGGTTTTACCTTGAAACTCTGAGTCTGTGAATTCTTTCTTTGTCATAATCTGCTGTGCCTGTTTTCTTTAAAAAATGTAACCCTGGTGCTTTCTGTGCCTGATGCAAAAGTGTCCTAGCTGATCAACCCTTATCAATAAAAGAGTCACCAGATGTTAGCAGGCCTCAAGGCCAGAAGATGATGTAAACAACTTTAAACCTTTTGTAACTAAAAACACAAACAGAGTCTTGGTTCCGATAAGGGTCAAAAACTGCTGACCCATTGATTTGATTTGGCATGACTCTACACTTCACATTTGTTTCTATGTGCTACTAAAAATATAAAAGTTGTCTTGAAAGCAATAAAGTCAGGAGACACTTGGAGACGCTAAGACTCGCTGTGTCTTCTCATTCGCATTCGCCGACGCCCTCTATCCTGAGGGAACCCCTGGACCAGCTGGAGCAGGACTCCTGCAAGGCAGACTAGGAAAGGCAAGGAAGGAGGGGCCCTGGGTGCTAAACTGAAGATGTAGACTTGATTCCACAGAATCATCAGACCCTCAAGACTGCCTGCCAACACAACATGGCCAAGTCAGAAGTCAGGCCAGGCTACCAGAGCCTCCTCCCAATCAGTGCACTGAGCTGAAGGTCAAAGAAGCAGGATTAGGAGCTTCTGCTGTGGTTCCACCTCGAAGGCCTTCAGGGCCTCCCCATCCCCCCAAACCCCGAGGGCTTTGAGTTTATTTTCAGAACTTTACGTGAGTCAGAATTATGAGCCCCACCCAAGCCCACCCTCACCCGTCAATCTGGAGAGTGAGCTCCCAGCTCCTCCACCTGGGAACTGGACCCATCCTCCAGCAGCACAGACACACCAGACCTGACGTGAACCCAGCCTCAGGCAGGAGGGCGCCTTCCCAGGGCACGGTGCTCCTCTCTCCTGGTGATTTCACATCTGATCACAAACCTCTCCTGGGAAGTCAGGTGGAAACACAGGCGGCTGGGCCTCTTCCCTAGAGGATCTGATTAGGAAGTCCAGGTGAGGGCCCAGGCATCTGCAGTTTGTCCTGGATCCAGAGGTGAGGTAACTGGCACCATTTGAGGGAGCACTGGTCTAGTTTCCTTCCCGGAGTGGCCAGCCTCTGAGCTCACCCACCTGACCGTATCTTTGGTGAGGGCTTTGCATGAAGGAGAAACCAGAACTGGCATTCAGTTCCTCTTTACCCTCCCTAGAAGTCTCACCCTAGAAGTCTTATATGACCCACAATCTCAAAACATGGACAGTAACAGCAATAGCATAATTTTTGAGTTTTATCAGAATTTAAAAAAAAACAAAAACAAATTTCATAAGCCAGACTCCAAAGACAAAATATTGCATGATTTTGGTTATATGCAGTACCTAGAATAGGCAAATTAATGGAGACAGAAAGTAGAATAGAGTAGCGATAGAATAGAGATTATAGAGGAGTTACTGTTTAATGAGGACAGAGTTGTTGGGAATGATAAAAAAAATATTTGGGTATAGATACTGGTAATTCTTAAACACACTGTGAAATTATTTAATGCCATTGAACTATATACTTATGAATGGTTAAAATTATGAATATGTTATAATTTTACCACAATTAAAAAGTTTTTTTAAGTAAAAATCTTGTTTCTGGCTTCTCTTTAAAGGCAATAACAAATGAGATGGTCTGATAACATGAGATGGTCATGCTGTGTATCTGAATGGTTGGCGGAGGCTGAAGCAGCTCCCAGTTCAGCTCGGACACGTACTCTCACGATGCCGTGACCCCGCTCCTGTGTCACTTTTCCTTCCACGACCTGGCTGCCCCTATGAGCATTAGAGGGTTGGTCCTGGCCCCACCCCTTCTCATGTCAGTCTCCACCAGCCTTGCCCTGGCTCTCCCAGCCCCTGCCTGGTCCTCTCTCCCAGCCAGAAGGGGAGATCAGCAAGTAGCCAGCCACGTGGGCAGGTACTTTACATGCCTTGACAAGGACCACAAACAAAAGCACACAGGTGCTGGCCTTCACCTCCCCCCAGACATCACTCAGACCTTGAGAGTTCCTCTGACATGGCAACAGCCAGACTGATAAGCCCGAACTTTCACCCACCCACGTGCTCGGGAGACTGGAACAAGATGAGGCTGACTAGCCACCTCTCCTGACCCTGACTCCTGAGTCAGCCTCAGGAACACCCAGTCTCCCTGGGAAACAGATGACCAGCCAGTCCAGGGAACCCCACTTCCTCAAGACGGGACTCACTTTCCTAGAGCCTGCATTTATCCACGAGAGCATGATTTCCAAATGCTTGAAATATGATGAGATTCAAGACCCAATGCCCCCAAATATGGGACCTTGGCATAGTGAATATTTAAAGCTGAAGGAGTTTGAGAACTGCAAAGCAGGAAGGTTACTCTGACCTCCTCCCCCCTCCTCCCCCTTCTTCCCCAAAACAAGCTTTAAAACCCTCCTGCGGGAGGTACCCTCCTGGCACCCAGAGGAAGGGAGCATCCTTGTCTCTGAAGATAAAGGGACACTGTAGAAAAGAATCCTGACTAACAGGCCTTGACAGTGCTCCCGATCTACAATGATCTCAGACCTATCCTATCACACTCCTCTGAGTGTCCACTCATATCAAACATGGCACAGAAGTGCACAAGCCTGGACTTCCCTGGTGACTCAGTGGTAAAAAATTAGCCTGCCAGTGCAGGAGACACGAGTTCGATCCCTGGTTCAGGAAGATCCCACATACCGCAGAGCGACTAAGCCCGTGCGCCACAACTGCTGAGCCTGTACTCGAGAGCCTGGGCTGAAGCCCACACACTCTACAGCACGTGCTCTGCAGTAAGAGAAACCTCCGCAATGAGAAGCCCGCACACAACTAGAGAGTAGCCCCTGCTTGCTGCAACCAGAGAAAAGTCCATGCAACAACGAAGACCCAGCACAACCAAAAAAAAAAATCTTTTTTTTTTAAAAAGAAGTGCATAGGTCTAACTATTGCTTCATTTCCTCACAAACACTCCCATGTCACCTAATATTTATAGTAAATAATTATGCACAATTTGCTTTTATTAATCTGACTTTGTCCATTTAATTTTTAGCTGGGGACTGTCAAGGAAAACTTTTTCCTCCCCTACAATTAGCATCATCGTTTCAGACATAGTGGAAATGTTGCTAGTCTGTAGGTCTAAAATACATGCCAACTTCTAAAGACTCACCATGGAAAAAGAATGTAAAACAGCCTCTCAGTAATTTTATTATATTGATTACATGTCAAAATACTATGTTGGATATACCGAGTTAAATAAACTAGAGTTCTAAAACTAATTTCACTGTTCTGTTTACTTTTGTAAACAAATTTATGTTTTACCTGTTTTTCACGTGGCTCCTAGAAAATTTGGTTACATATGTGGCTTGTGTTTGTGGCTTTCATCATATTTCTGTTGGACAGGGCTATTCTCCACAGACCACAGCCGAGGCTGCTGCAGAACTCTAATGTGGACTGTATTTTCTTCATGTTGAAAAGCAAACTGATTCTCTCTAGTCTTTTTCCGGGTGGTGCTATGCTGGGAGCTGCCCCAGGGCCCTGGAGGAAATCCCTTCTGGTCTCAGCACTGGAGGCTCCTCATCGGGGCTGGGGTCGCCTTGAAGATCTCATTCTGCTCCCACATCTCCCTCACCCCCGTGCCACCAAGCGATCGCTAGATCTCACACAAGGCTTTCCTCCCCGCCTGGCTCAATAACAATGTGTCCACATCACTCAAAACCCCACACAGATGGTTCTCCCTGGAAACAATGGAACCAGTGTTGTGAACAGTGCGGGACTGCTACCACCTGTGCAAGGGTCACGGGCAAGTGCCTCAGCTGCAGTCCACGACTCCCTGTCCACTCTCACCCCAGCTCAGATCCACTGGTTTCGTCACCCCGGAGCCTGGAGCCCCACCTTCCTGAGGCTCAGGGAGGCAGAAACAGCCCCTCCGCACGCAGCAGGTGAAGTGTACCTGCTCAGTCATGTTCCACTCTTTGCAACCCCATGGACTGTAGCCCGCTGGGCTCCTCTGTCCGTGGAATCTCTCAAGCAAGAATATTGGAGTGGGTTGCCATCTCCTCTTCCAGGGGATCTTCCCAACCCCGGGACTGAACCCACATCTCTTGTGTCTCCTGCATTGTCAGGCGGATTCTTTTACCACTGAGCCACCTGGAAAACCCACCAAGTGAGGAAGCAATGCTAATGCCTGAAACAGAAGGCAGGTGCTGGCTCACAAATTCTAGACAAACTGCTAGACACTGTACCACCATCGACAAACGTTGAGACACAGGGACAAAACTTGAAACTCGGAATCCTGCCTTTTTTATTTTTAAATATAAGTCCTCTATACTCTCATCTGGTTGCTTCTTGTGCGTTTTTTAAAAAATCTGGATGTTGGTGCCTGGTACAGTTTAAAAGCTTGGGAGGAGAACTCTGTGAAGGCAAGGGATTCTCTGTAGCCACAGCACAGCACCTGGCCAAGGCATCCATTTCTATTCTAATACACCAACCATGGTGGTAGTGGTTTAGTCGCTAAGTCGTTTCCAACTCCCAAGGACTGTAGCCCGCCAGGCTCCTCTGTCCTTGGGATTTCCCAGGCAAGAATACTGGAGTGGGTTGCCATTTTCTTCTCCAGGGTATCTTCCCCACCCAGGGATCAAATGCAGGTCTTGTGCATTGCAGGCAGATTCTTTACCGACCGAGCCACCGCAGGTTCTGGGTAAATGCCTATTGAGTCAAGGAATGAATGAGGTCAGAATTACCAGGGAACAGAAGTTTGGCTGATCAGTGTGAAGTCTGCAGCCATGAAAA
This sequence comes from Okapia johnstoni, assembly GCA_024291935.2. NCBI lineage: Eukaryota > Metazoa > Chordata > Mammalia > Artiodactyla > Giraffidae > Okapia > Okapia johnstoni. Next base: position 14,899,905 of record CM044307.1, read on the forward strand.
GTAACTCTCTGAAAAGACACCTATAGTCTGTTTAGGCAGCTTCATGGAATCTTTTTTTTTCCCCTAAAAAAAGAGCTCAAGGTGTTCTATTAATATTTCTCCACCACTCCATCATGCTTTACTTAGGTAAAAAGGTTAAAACACATGCCAAGAGCCAAACAAAGTCACCTCTACGTGAGGAAGCATAAGCAATTCAGCTTTCCATAATTTTCTTTTTAAACTTAGCACGGTGGGTTAAGCCTAAAAGAACACACTAAATTGATGGCTCCATGACAAGAATATATGCTGTTAGGGTGTTTTTCAGTGTGAAATTCTTAGCATTTTCTGACCTTGGTGGAGAGTAGGGGTAAGGAACGGTTAACTATTCATACCAAATTTTAAGGATATATTTGGCTTTAAGTTAGGGCTTCCCTGGTGGCTCAGATGGTAAAAAAAAAAAACTGCCTGCAATGCAGGAGGAGACCTGGGTTTGATCCCTGGGTCTGGAAGATCCCCTGGAGAAGGGAATGGCTACCCAGGATTCTTGCCTAGAGAATCCCATGGACAGAGGAGCCTGGTGGGCTATAGTCCACGGGGTCGCAAAGAGTCAGACACGACTGAGTGACTAACACTTAAACTTTTCCCTCATAGGTGTGTGTGGAGAAGTCGGAAAACCAATTAGCTTTTGCTCCGTGGGTTAACAAAAAAAGTGTTGGATTCTCTGATCTCACCAGGCCACTTGAGGGTGCATCTCTCTCCTGCTCTTCCCAAACAATGGGTTTGGGACTGCAGTGACCTTGTCTGAATCCTATTGGGGCTGCAAATAGACTACTTTAACCCTCTGGAGACTTGAAAGATCCTGCCCCCCAACTCCCCAGCTTCACCTTCGGATAAAGAAAACATCCAGTAACGTCAACCCTGCCAGCAATGCTGCAATGGAGACGTTCAAATCCGTGGTCACACCACCTTTGAGAATAGAATAGGGGGTTGTAAATGTCACCCTCAGTACCTATTTTTTAATTGCCCTGAACAAAAAGATCCAACTGGTTTCTTCCCCAGCCCTCAAATCCATTCAATATTCTGAATGGTCAAATCCACAGGTTAAAGAAAATTGGTTAGAGGCTTTTATGTTGCCTGCTTAAGAGTCGGACACGACTGAGCAACTTCACTTTCACTTTTCCCTTTCATGCACTGGAGAAGGAAACGGCAACCCGCTCCAGTGTTCCTGCCTGGAGAATCCCAGGGACGGCGGAGCCTGGCGGGCTGCCGTCTATGGGGTCGCGCAGAGTCGGGCACGACGGAAGCGACTGAGCAGCAGCAGCTTGTGCTGCGAAGGCCTGTCTGCTGCTTTCATTGATCGCTTCCACTATTACCCAAATGGCAGGACTTGCCGGCCTGGAAAAAACTCAGCTCAAGTTACCTTTCTGGTGGTAAAGGTGAACAGAATGACAATTTACCTTTAGAGAAGTTTGGAAATTTCTCACCCAAATAAGAACTTTCTAAATGAAAGCTTAAATGTTCTAAATCCACGGTTCCCAACCTTTTGGCACCAAGGACAGGTTCCGTGAAAGACAGTTTTTGCACGGACTGGGAAGGGGTGGATGGTTTGGGGATGATTCAAGCACATTACATTTATTGTGCACTTTATTTCTCATCTAATGCTGCCGCTGACCTGACAGGAGGTACCTGTCAGTGGCCCAAAAGTTGGGGACCCCTGTTCTAAATGTAATAAAACAGGGAAGAGAAAACAAGCCTTTAAGAACAAAGGGTTCCTGGTCATTTTTTAGATGTGTAGTCACAACCGCACATGCTTTGGAAGAAGTGAGACACCCCACCTCCCTCCCCAGGCAGTGGTCCAGATAAAGAAGGACCCTGTAAATAGCTGCCTCAGCCTTTCAGACACAGCGATCAGACTCACAACAAGCCCACCTTTCTGGGTCATATCCAGACAGAGATGCAAAGAATTTGATATTCTCCTTCCCAAAAGGAGGAAAGACAAAAGATTAAGATATGAACTTTCCAGGCCTTCCCATGGCTTCTAGGCCTTGGAAATTCAGAGCAAGAATTTGATTCCATCCTCCTGGACTTGACTCTAACCCTCAGGGTAGGTGTTGACACCAAGCACTGCTCCCACTATCCTGGCTGCAGCTGTGTATAAAGAGGGTGAGCGCAGTGCCAACATTGCTCTGCCTTTCCACGTGGTGTAAGTGATTCTGCGCTCTGGGAAAGCTGGTTGGACAGGCAAAAAAACACCCGCCAACCTCCGGTGACACAGAATAGTCCGACGCCCAGGGGCTATTCCCCGAGAAAGAAGAGCTTTCCTGTTCAAGCTGGTGAAGTAAGTTCAGAACTTAAAGATCATAAAGACAACCTGTGTTTCAGAAGCACGCTTTCTGCTGGAGGAAGAGAAACTGCGGGTGACAGCAAAGGCCCTTCCTTTAGTTTCCCCACTTCTCTTACATACTCACTCAGTCACAATCGCTCACTCACTCACGCAGTCACACTCAGCCACAGTCAGCCAGAGCGACAAACACTGCTGAAGTCAGAAAGCTAGTCTTCACACAGTGAAGCAGTTCGGTACAATGAACACCCTCAGTCCCACAGTGACCACCACCCACTCCTCTACCCACCTGATTGCCAAAGACAGCTATGGAGCAGGCGGTTGACACCTCGTTAGCCCCGAACCAGACAGAAGCGATGCGGGAGGGCATACCCAGGATGAAGACCTGGGCCACGGAGCAGATGACCTGGCCCAGCACCGTGACTGGGAAGAGATGCGGCTGCAGGCTGCCCAGCTTCACCCAGGCCCCCAGGCAGTTGAGAGCGGAGCCAGCGAGGGCGATGGTCCTCAGGCCGAACTTCTCCAAGAGCCAGGCCACCGGCAGGAGCAGAGGGATGTAGGTCAGCATGTAGCACATGGACAACCAGTCGATGGCAAAGGCACTAACCCCGTAGAAGTACATGAAGATGTTATTGATGGAGCCATACTGGATCCACTGGAAGGCGTTGCACATGGAGTAGCAGCTGAACACCAGGACCACCGCCCACCGGCGCTTGCTCACCTTGATCACGCTAAGATCTTCAGGGCCCGAGCTACTGTGTTGGATCAAGCCACTGGGTTGAGCCAAGGCACTTGGGTGGGCTGAATTACTAGGATATACAGAGACACTGGGGTGGATTGAGACGCTGGGGTGAGCCGAGACGCTGGGGTGTATTGAGACGCTGGGGTGAGCCGAGACGCTGGGGTGGGCCGAGATGCTGGGGTGAGCCGAGAGGCTGGGGTGGATCGAGACGCTGGGGTGAGCTGAGACGCTGGGGTCGACTGAAAGATTGGGGTGCTCCAGGAGCGCCGAAGTTTGCGAAGGGGTGCCATCGCAGTCCTGTTGGTTAGGGTCTTCATTCACCATGACCGCAGCCTCTCCTGGCGCCCTAAGCAGGTGCTGACAACTAGAGTTGACTTAAAGGACTGTGGTGTCGGCTGGTCAGCTAGAGCTGACGTGGCACTTGCCCAGCCTGCCCCGGAGGAATAAACTGAGTCCCCAGCCTGCGTAAAAGCTGCGAGTGGGGCTCTTTCGCTCAGCCCCAAGCTTCGGCTCTCACTTTTCCTTGGCGTGCTCCGTCCCTGACAGCTGTCCCCCAGGCCGGCTGCAGACCGGCCTGAGCCAGGTCCTGGCCGCTGGAGCCTTGAGCGTTCCGGAGGCGTCCTGCCCACCTTCAGCCCCTCGGTCCTGTTCACAGTTTTCTCCCGGCGGCGCAGCCACTCGGCTGGAACTCCGATTGCTCCCCGGCAGCTTGCGGCCTCGCCCCCTCCGCACACGTGATCGCCCCGCCCCCGGCGCGCGCGGCTTCGCCACCCACGACCACCCCCACCCCCACTCCACCCCCCACCCCACCCCCACCCCCCCCCCCCACAGCCTCCAGCCTTCTCTAGCCGCTGGCCGGACAGTACAGTTGTTTCGCCACCGCTTGCGGATGCATTCCTCCCCCCCACGCCCCAGGCACCATGGAAACCGCCTGGTTAAACCCCCCAGCCTGGCACTGCTTTCTCAAATTCATTTGCCCCCTCCCGGGGCACTCTGCAAGAAAAGGCCCTCCGCCTTTGCGAAGGTAGTCCTCTAAAGAGAGTCTCCTCCCTGTCGGTCCGCATTCCCTGCGCGCCCACACGGATGCCCGGCGCCTCTAAACGGCTCTGTGGTATCCAAGAGGGATTCTCGACTTTTGCCCACTTGGCTGAGCTCCCCGGCCCTTGCTGGACTTTCGGAATAAAGACAGATTTGTAGATTTCCCGGGCTGCTTGCGCTCCTGGGGTAAAGGCGAGAAGCGCAAACTCGCTTCCCTTCTTGGCTTTCCCTGCGAACCTGGTCTTACATTGGAGAACTCAGATTTGAACCTGTTCGGTAGGACTCTTCTTCCTCGATTGATCCTCGGGGCGGCCTCCTAGGCGACAACTTGAGGGCGGAAAAGAGAGGGGAGTTCTAAGACGCTGAAGACCCAGCGCAGGTTTTGTGGTGAGGTGCCCAGCACAGCCCACGATGTTAAGTGGTCTCTGCACGCATGTAGCCCTACGCTGCCCCCTGCTGGTGCACAGCCCATTCTGCAGCGAAGCCTTCAAGTCAGGGCCTCTAGAAGGTCAGGCCTGCGGTGATTGCAGCCCTGGGGAGGAATAAGGGCCCAGATCTTCCCTGGGTTCAAACACCGACTTAGCTGCTCCCAGGCCTGCTTAGTAAACTAAGATACCCCACCTCTCTCTGTGCCTCAGTAGCTTGGAAAATCAGTAAAACACAGATGATGAAATAATAGTACCTACCTCACAGTGTTGTTTTGAGGCTTGGATGAGTTAAGGCTTGAAAGCACTTGAAACATTCCTGGCAGATGATAAGCCTTCCTGGAGTGTCAGATATCCTAACAATTAAAAATTGAACATTTCTATTGTGCTAGAAGTGTATACTATGTTACCTCATTTAAGCATCCAAGAATTCTGTGATGTAAGTGCTACTGCTTGTCTCCATTTTATAGATCAGAAAACTGACCCTCATAGAAGTAAAGTCTCAGTTGACCTAAAGAGCGATAATTCTCGTCTCATATTAATTCAAGCTACAGCCTAGCTCCTCAGGCAGAGTCTGGGAACAGCAGTGTGGGCATGCCCTGGGAGCTTGTTACAAAGCCCAGGCTCACCCTGGACCTACTGAACTAGAGGCTGCATTTAAAAAGATATCTAGGTGATTTGTTTGCACATTAAAGGACCATTGGGTGCCTGTGCTTCCTTGTTTTCTCTTTTAATCCCCATCCCCAAAATGAAGAATTTAAAGCTTTGGGGCTGAGGTTCTCAGCTTGGCCTGCACATTAAAATCCCATGGGGAACTCTCCACATTCCCAAAGCCTGAACCACATCTCAGATTAAGATCTGTGCTGCTGCTGCTGCTGCTGCTAAGTCACTTCAGTCGTGTCCGACTCTGTGTGACCCCATAGATGGCAGTGCACCAGGCTCCCCTGTCCCTGGGATTCTCCAGGCAAGAATATTGGAATGGGTTGCCATTTCCTTCTCCAGTGCATGCATGCATGCTAAGTCGCTTCAGTCGTGTCTGACTCTGTGCGACCCTATGGACAGGAGCCCACCAGGCTCCCCTGTCCCTTGGATTCTCCAGGCAAGAATACTGGAGGAGGTTGCCATTTTCTTCTCCATAGGATCTGTGAGAGGGAAACTAAGCATCAGTATGATTGAAGATGCCCAGGTGATCCCTATGTGCAGCCAAGGTTGAGCACCCTTGTGATTTTAGAACCACTGGTTCTCATTGGAGGCACCCAATTTTGAGGGTAGAAATCATGGAGTCTTGGATCATAATGGAGTAGTTGAAAAGAGAACTCATACCCATTTAAGAATTTGTATTAATACATTAAATTCACTTCCACTATTCTCAGTTTTCCAATAGTGTTTCTCATCTTTCTCCAGGGAACACAGAACTTCCGTTCTCTTGAAAAGCCTTCTGAGATCTCTGTTCGTTGCCCTAGGTTATCATGGTCCTTTCCCCAAACTCCACACATACATTCTTAACTTCATTTAACAGATCTGGAAACTGAAGCCCGGAGTCAGAAAGTGTTTACAGTCCCACAGCTGATTAACATCAGAACCAGTAATAATGAGATAGGTTTCCTGTGTTCATTTCCACATGTCTCTCCCACATGCTCCTTGGGGCAATGCTTCAGTTTGCTGAGAATTCCCAGGGGATCTCACCTGGGATTCAAGTGATATCTGGGGTTGCTTTTTGTGTGGAGGGAGTCAGATCTACTGTGAACTCTGGATTCAGTGTACTCAACATTTGTTCTGCATTATGAGCTTTGAAAGATGCTTGGCTCCTTGGAAGAAAAGCTATGACCAACCTAGACAGCATATTAAAAAGCAGAGACATTACTTTTACAATAAAGGTCCGTATAGTCAAAGCTATGTTTTTTCCAATAGTCACACGTGGATGTGAGAGTTGGATCATAAAAAGAGTTGAGTGCTGAAGAATTGATGCTTTTGTTGGAGAATAACAATTTGAGAGTTGTTATTATCAAGTTACTCTTGAGAGTCCCTTGGACTGCAAGGAGATCAAACTAGTCAATCCGAATGAAATCAACCCTGAACGCTCATTGGAGGGACTGATGATGAAGTTGAAACATGCTAAGAGCCGACTCATTAAAAAAGACCCTGATGCTGGGAAAGATTGAAGGCAGGACAGCAGCAAGACAAGGGACAATGAGATACAATGAGCAAGGGACAGCAAGAGCAAGGGACAGCAGAGGACAAGATGGCCATCACCAACTCAATGGACATGAGTTTGAACAAGCTCCAGGAGATGGTGAAGGACAGGGAAGCCTGGTGTGCCGTAGTCCTTGGGGGTCGCAAAGAATCAGACATGACTGAGTGACTGAATAACAACAACAATGAGCTTTGGGATCCTGGGCAAGATATTTTACCTCTTAAGCCTTAAGTGTCTGAATGTGTAAAATGAGGATTAAAACCACTTGCTTCATAGGGTTGTTATGAGATTTAATTAAGATAGTGTATCAATGGTTTTCAATAATGATTTTCTGGCAGCCTCCCGGGTAGTGCTGTCTTTTGGCTGATTCCCACCAGGGAGAGGACAGGTATACAAATGTCAGGTAGATTTTACATTGAACTATTCTGTATGTATCCATTGGGGAGACATTTACTGAGCAGTTTACCATGTATTCTATTTATCAGTATATCTACATATCAGTATCAATAGGTATACCTTAGGGGTGAAGGAGAAGTACATTTTAGGGGTTGCTTCCTGAAAAGGGACCTGGTTCCTGGTTCTATCTCAGCTGACACTCCCAGGAGCTTTGGGACCCACTGACCTGGAACTCAAGCCTTCCTGGCTCTCTACAGAAAATTAGCAATGTCTGATCCCTCTGTGTGCTTGCTAAGTCGCTTCAGTCGTGTCCAACTCTTTGTGACCCCATGGACTGTAGCCCACCAGGATCCTCCATCCATGGGATTCTCCAGGCAAGAATGCTGGAGTGGGTTGCCGTGCCTTTTCTCCAGGGGATTTTCCCAACCCAGGGATCAAACCTGCATCTCTTTGTCTTCTGCTTTGGCAGACAGGTTCTTTACCACCAGCACCACCTGGGAAACCTGCTCCCTAGAGGCCAGCAACTACTCCTGGACTTGAAGTCAAGCCGTGACATGTTTTTTGATAGCTTACCAGCATCTCCCCTGGAGCTGTAGATGTGGGAACGTGGAGCATGCAGACAGCATGAGAAAACTAAATGGCTAATGAATCAGGTTGTGATTCTGAATGAAAGTGAAAGTATTAGTAGCTCAGTCGTGTCTGATGCTGCGACCCCATGGACTGTAGTTCACCAGGCTCCTGTGTCCATGGAATTCTCCAGGCAAGAATACTGGAGTGGGTTGCCATACCCTTCTCCAGGCAATCTTCCCGACCCGGGGATCGAACCCAGGCCTCCTGCATGCAGGCAGATTTTTTACCACTGTGCCACAAGGGCAAAGTCGACCCTGGATGAGTCTCCCTTAAAAAGTACTGACACATGGAATTTGTAAAAATGTTGCCCTTATGCATCTTGTATGAGTAACTTATGTGTGTAACACAGCACACTCACCCACACCCTGTCTGCCTCACCTCTCTCACTTCCTGTATATTCCAGCTCTAAACTCTTGGGCATGTCTCTGTTCAGCCTGGAACCCTGAGTGAGGGAAGCTCCACTGCACAGGACTGTCTTGATATCTGTGTGTGGAGTTGAGTTGAATTCCACATCACCACAGAATTTCAGAAAACTGGGACAAAGAGGAGATCCAATGAGTTTTCAGAGCAATAAGAACAGGTTTATTAGAACATTTTAAAGAAAACAGGTGTAGAATGTCATCAGGTTATTCTCAAGCCTGGAAAACTAGAGGTCAGTAGCACAATGCCTTCTGGAAAATCATTTCCTGCCTAGAATCCTATACTCAAAACTATCAAAAAAAAGTATTAGAGAAAAGAATCAAACATTTTCACACATGAATAGTTTTTTAAAAGGTAGTTGCAAATCCTCTTTCTCAGGAAGCTGCTAGAGGAAGTGCTCCACAAAAACAAGGGAGGAAACCTAGAGAGAATAAGACGGAAGATCCAGGAAACTGGGACGCGGGGGCAAGTGATGGGAATCACCAGGATTGTGGTAAAGGAACATCCCAGGTGGACAGCTATGAGCCAGTCAGAGAAACAGCCTGTTCTGATGGAAGCTGGTCGAAGACTCCAGGAAAGATTGGTCAAAAAGATGACACTGATAGGACTCTGTCTGAAAATATTAAGAAGGATTTACAGAATTGGGAGAGAATTAGGGGGTTGGAGTAGTGATAAGCACAAATTAAGTGCCACAATTTTGAACTCCGGTGGAATACAAAAAGCTATGGAGGAAAGGGGAACAAAACCATGGTTACTTAAAGTGACTCAGTTGTGAACAACCTGAACACAATCATGATAATGTAAAGACTAAAAATTGATATAACCAAATATGGCAACTGTATTGGGAGGATGGAGGAATGGGAAGCGGGTACATGTATGTGGTGGAGATGAGGGTAGGGTGAACAGAGCTGAATCCCCGTCTGCCGTATTGGAAAGTCAATGGATACTGCCTAATGTGGACAAAATCAGGAAGCATCTATATACCCACGTTGTTTAGAGCTAGGAAGGTAAATGCCAAAAAAAAAATCATCTGCTAGTGGCTGAAAATAGTTGACTCAGAGGACCCGGAAAGCAGGATAAATAGTGATATTTTTGATACTTAACTGATTTTTAAACCACGTATAACTTTGGTTTAAAAAAAAAACTACAGAATTTAAAAATAGAACCAAATTAAATAGAGATTGAGCTGCTTCACTGAGGCCCACAGGTGTGTCCAGGGGTGAGGTCATTTCTATCCTGGACTTTATAATGTTGGAGCTAAAATGAATACCTAGGCTGCAGCCTTGGAGACTCTGGGAAGCCTGTGCTGGGTGTCACCTCAAAAAAGCAGGTGTGTGGTCAGAGGCCCTGTTACCTGCAATCAAGTCTTGACCCTTCTCTAACCTTCCATCTGCTTCTAGTGAGTTTCAGGCTTGTAGACTTTGTGGGGGTCTAATGCCTTCTATAATATTTATGACTCATCTGCTGCCCCAGCATCCAAAGGCCAAGCCCAGGTCTGCTTCTCCCCTGAATCCTGTGTGTCAACGAGTAGCTCTGCCAGCTCCCAGTGAGCCAAACCCAGACCCTGAGAAGCGCCATCACTCTATCCACTGGGTGCTGACCTCCTCACCATCTTAGTTCAGATCCTCATGACTTCTCACCTTGGTCCTGTGATGCCCTCCTCATTGTTCTTATGCCTCCCGGTCCCCATCCTGCAGCTCTACAGGGCTCTCTACTTCTCTCCAGGCCTCTGCCCTGCCTCGAGTCTGCCTTGAGTCCTCCAGTGGCTGCCCCTAGCTTGCAGAAGGTTCTCACTCCTTGGCTTAGCACACAGGTCTTTGTGATGTCGCTCTGGCCACCTCTCCCACCACTGCCCACTCCCACTTTTCGCTCCAGGAGGGTGGGCGTGCTTGTAGCTCCCAGCGAGTATTATGAACTCATCATGCCTAGCATGTGATTTGCTTCACTGCAGGACAAGCATCACCTCCTCCAGGAAGCCTTCCTCAGCGCCCAAGTGTCATTTAGAGGCTTCCCTTACATCCTGTATGTTCCCCTTTATTATAGCTCCTGTCTTACTGTAGCATGAATGTTTATTTTCTTCAGTAAGTCATCCACTTACTTGAGTCCCTCAAAGTCCCTCAATAGGACTCTTGCCTATTCAAGTTCAAACCACAACCTCTAGCTTGCTGTCCTGACTTAGAAGGGACATGACGGCCTGTCTGAAGTGACTTCTGAGAGGCAGTTCCTGACGAATCCCGCTCCAGAGGCCTTGGCATAAATGAAAGCAGGTCCAGGTTGTTCTGAATCATCCCATCTCCTCTGTTCGCTTTGTTTGCCCATTTCTTTCCTAAAGCGCCTCCCCCATGGGTGTTGTCCATCCCCTGCCCCCCATCTCATGGAGCCCATGGTCAGGATGATTGGAGGGCACGCCTACGCCGAGGGGGAGTCTGAATTCCTTCCCCTCTGGATTCATAGTCCTTCCCCTCTGATTCCCCTCAGAGAATCTGAATTCTCTTCCCCTCTTCCTTCCGTTCAGAGAGTCTCCGAGTCCGTCCTCGCAGGGGATGTAGGCAGAGCCTGCTGAGGCCCAAGGCAGGAGGGAGATGCCTTCTCCTTAGAAGAGGACGCCCTGAGAGCTTCATGTCTGGATGTGGAGGTGCCAGGCTCTGCCCTGGGCGCAAGACTCGAAATCGATTTTTCAGTTCCTTGGAAACAAGACTGCAACTAGAGGGGCTGCAAATGGTATCAGCCCTTCTTTAAGGGAAGGCCCTTGTGCCCATTTTATTTTCAGCTGTACCAACTGGGTTGTGTCCATGGGTATCCACTCTATTGTTCTTCATACCTCTTTATGTCTTGAGTACTTCTTAATAATTAGAAAACCAAAAAAAAAAGTTAATCCACAAACATGGAAAGCCCTAACTAAAAAAACATGAGTCAAAGAGGAAGGAGATATTAAAATGGCTTCATTTTAAAAATTTTTTTGCATAATCTATAGAAAGCCCAGAGGTGTGAAGCTTTTTTTTTTGCATAATGAAATAAAGGAACTGCATTAGCAGTGAGAGTTGTTGCTGCCTGGGCAACAGTTAACAGCCCATGGGTGACAAAGCAGAGGGGTGCTGACCTGGCAGGGTTATGTGATGTTGGAACCGCAGTGTAGGCAAGAGATAGAATCATCTGGTCCAGCCCCGTGCTGTATAGAGACACTCTCGGGCTTGTGGAGCTGTCTTCACAGTCATTCGTTCATTTTCACAGTCATCACCCCAGACCCAGTGCTGTGCTGAGTGTCAGGGAAACCGACACAACAAAGACCATGGTTCTAGGGGACTTCCCGGGGGGCCCAGTGGTTAAGACTTCACCTTCCAATGCAAGGGGGTGCAGGTTCAATCCCTGGTCAGGGAGTTAAGATTCCATATGCCTCACAGCCAAAAAACCAAAACATAAAACAGAAGCAATATGGTAATAAATTCAATAAAGATGTTAAAAATGATGATTATGTCACTCAGTCGTGTCCAGCTCTTTGCGACTCTCCAGGCCAGAATACCGGAGTGGATAGCCTTTCCCTTCTCCAAGGAATCTTCCCAACCCAGGTATTGAACCCAGGTCTCCCACATTGCAAGCAGATTCTTTACCAGCTGAGCCACAAGGGAAGCCCAAGAATATTGGAGTGGCAGCCTATCCCTTCGCCAGGGTTGGGAAGGTCCACTGGAGAAGGAAGAAAGCTACCCACTCCAGTATTCTAGCCTGGAGAACTCCATGGACTATACAGTCTATGGGGACGCAAAGGGTCGGACAGGACTTTAAAAATGGTTCTCATAAAAAAAAAGTCTTTAAAGAAAACAAAACAAATGAACAACAACAAAAAGACTGTGGTACTTACCCTCGGGGAATCCACAGACTCATGAGGCAGATCTGTGAACCTATCATTGCAGGGCAATGCGGTGAAGGCGCAGTGGAGATCCATGCTGGTTCATAGTTGACAAAGCAGGGAGCCAGGAGGGGTCTTCTCAGAAAGATGTTCCAACAGAATCTCAAGGGGCAGGTAGGACTTGGCCGGACTCTGTAGCAGAGTTGGGGTTTAGTGATGAGCAAAACACATGTGTTCACTCCCTCCCTGCACAGAGTTGAAGGTCGAGTTGGGAGGACAGCCATCAGTCAAACAGACACGCCTGTAAGTAAAACTAGGATAAGTACTATGAGGGTTATTTGTAAGAATTTATAAACAAGGATGGATGAGCTAGATTGTAAAGCAGATCTTAAGAAAGAGTGGGAACTAAGTAAGAGAGATAGGAAAGGCACTCCAGGCAGAGGGAACAGTACATGCAAAGGCCCTGAGGCCCTGGTAGGAGCAGGGCCTTTCAAGGAGTTAAACAAAGTCTGTGTGTCTGGAGCAGAAAGAGGGTGAAGATAAGACTGGAGAGAGAGGCAGCAGCTAGTGGTGCAGGAACCATCACAGGCTTTTCATTTTATCTTGAGAGCAAAGGGGAGCCACCGAGAGGATTCAATCAGACGAGGGTCAGCTTTGTCACGGGGAGAGGCTGCTCTGGCTGCTTCCTGGAGAAGCGATTTGGGGTGGGGTGACCGAGGGGACAGAGAGACCTCTCATGAGGCCGCTGTGTCACCCAGGTGAGAATGGAGCTTGTGGACTGAACACAGGCAACAGCAGGAGGGTGGGGCGCAGTGTGGGCAGTGAGAGCGAGGGCGGGACGGGATTGGATGGGGAAAGGAGGCACAGGGAGGACTCAGGATGATGCCCTTGGAGGGAAGAGAATGGCCTCCTCCTGGAAATCTTGCAGAGACAAGTTGTATAGAAAAACGCCTGCATTATACCCCCTGCCTCCTGTTTCTCCTGCCTCCCTACTGGGCCTCCCACCCCTTCCTGCAGCTGCTCTAAGTTCAGAGTATGATTCCCATGAAAATCCAATAATCAAATTTTATGGAAAGTAAATCCTCTCATTTTTCCCTTTTTAGCGTCACATGCCCTCGAGGCTTCAGGGTGGGACACTTGACTCTGGTTCACTTTAATTCTGTGAGTAAATGAATAATTAGAAAGAAACAATCAAGTCCAAGATGAAACCCGAAGATTTATGGATTCCTTGCAGTTCTCCCAAGTCGATAGCTGGGTGAGGTCCCTGCAGTTGATGCCATCAGCTGCCCTGAGCTCTGAGCAGCCTTGAAATTGCCTCCTAGTGTCTCAGGCGCGGAGCCCAAGAATGCTGACTGCACCTCACTTTGTTCAGTCACTTTTCCTCTTACTGTTACACTGACTGCAAGTGGCAAATGCCCAACTTGAACCAGCTTAGGCCCAAGGGGAGTGTGTTTTGAGGGCAGTGGGGGAGCTCAGACTTCAAGGAGGAGGTGACCAGGCAAGTGGCAGAAAGAGCAGAACACGCCTGATGCCCTGGGAACTGCCCCAGCCAGGGCTGGACGGTGTTCAGGACTCGTTCCTTCTCTCCGTCTCCCTGTGTCTCAGTCCTTCTGAGCTGCTGTAACCAACATACCTTACACGTGGCAGAAATTTATTTCTCACTGTTACTTCTACAGGCTGGGATGTCCCAGGTGCTAGGTGCCAGCAGAATCGATGTCTGATGAGGTCTAATTCCTGTTCCTAGAAGGCTTCTCTTGCTGTGTCTCTGGGGTCTCTCTCTCTCTCTTTTTTTTTTTTAAATAAGGGCACTAATCCCATTACTGGGGGTGCCACCCTCATGTCACAGTTACCCACTAAAGGCCCCAGCTCCCAACACCATCACATTCCAGTTTAGGTTTCAGCATGTACATTTGGGGGCCACAAACAGTTCATAGCATCCTGCATGTTGGCTTTCTTTGTCTGTCTTCCTGAAGACTAGTTTTCTGCATTGTGCTGTTTCACCTCTTAACCTCTTCAGCTGCCTGAGAAAGGCTGCCCTGATTTTCTGACTAAATACAAACTCCAGAGTAACGATCAGGACCACAACCACGTTGGAGGCTGCCTGTGTCAATTTCTCATGCACGATAACTTGTGGATACTGCAGACGACTCCAGAATCCCCGTGTCTCTGCTGTTACAGATATCCCTGTGACAACTCACCTTCCTGGTCCCTCCCCCTCTCCTTTCTCACTCCTTAATGTGCTTCTTAGTCCCCAGTGCTTCCAAGATCTCCTTTACCTGCCCAGAGGGAGACCATAAACAGCTTTCTGGCCCACAAACTCGCTGACTGATCTCCATTAGAGAGAAAGGAAAAGCGGAGTCGCTCGGTCGCATCCGACTCTTAATGACCCCATGTACTGTAGCCTGCCAGGCTCCTCCGTCCATGGGATTTTCCAGACAAGAATACTGGAGTGGTTTGCCCTTTCCTTCTCCAGCGGATCTTCCCAACCCAGGGATTGAACCCAGGTCTCCTGCATTCCTGGCAGATTCTTTACCATCTGAGCCACCAAGGAAGGGACAAGTAGGAGCCATGTACCAGGGGTGAGTGAGCTCATTTCAGACACCGAGCAGCACAAGCAGATGCCCAGCCGAGGCCGGCACGCTCCCTGTCCAGTCCCAGGAGGACAGCCAGGCCTATCCAGGAAGGGGGCACCCAGCCCCGTCTCTCCCCATCACTGCCCTTCCTCCAGCCCCTTTTCCGGCTGAACCCTCTGGGATCCCTTACCCATAGCTTGCTCCTCTGCATTCCTCCCTTAACTCTTAGGGCCGCCCTCACTGTGCCCGCCTCCCCATAGCCCCTTCCTCTGCCTGCTCTTGTCTCAGCCTCCCCCACCAGCTCCCCCACCCCAACACCCTGCCCAGGGCCCCCTGCAGCCTCCACCCTGTCTGTCACTCACATCTCACTCTCCCAACCCCACAACCACAGCACCTCAAAGTCAGCCCCCACCTCCCTGCCCCTCAGCTTCCCCCAGCAGCCTCTCCAGCCCAGCTCCTAGTCCCAGGCTGCCCCCTCCTCCTGCTCCTCCTCCCACGGTCCCGGGCCCCTCCCCTTCCACCTCCTCCCACCTCTGCTCAGCCCCTGGGACCTGCCTCCCCACCCCCCAGCCCCTCCCTGCCTGCCCTGCCAAGGCCTCTCTGCCTCCACGGGGCAGACAGCTCCTCCTGCCGGCAGGCTGCTCTCACCTTTCCTGTTGGCCTCCCTTGTCTGCGAGTTTCCTTTTCAGATACATGGATTCAAGTAAGAAAAGCGAGTGGATTTTTAAAAACGAAGTCACACCGTCTCTTTGGGAAGTGGTATTGGGAAAGCTGAACAGCTGCATGTAAACCAATAAAGAGCCCATCAGCTTCTTCTGTCCATGGAACTTTACAGGCAAGAATACTGGAGTGGATTGCCATTTCCTCCTCAAGGGGATCTCCCTCCACCAGGGATCAGACCCGCATTTCCTGCATCTCCTGCTTTGGCAGGCAAATTCTTTACCATTGAGCCACCTGGGAATTCCCGTGACATAAATCATACCATTTTTTTCTTTTTAGGTGAGTCTCCTAAGGCAATTGAAATTAAAACAAAAATAAACAAATGGGACCCAATTAAACATAAAAGCTTTTGCACAATAAAGAAAATCATAGACAAAAATGAGAAGACAACCTACAGAATGGGAGAAAATATTTGCAAACGGTCTAACAGACAGGGGCTCAATTTCCAAAACATACAAATAGCTTATACAACTCAATAACAACAAAAAACAGACAACCCAATTGAAAAATGAGCAGAAGACCTAATTAAACATTTCTCCAAAGAAGAAATACAAAGGCACATGAAAAGACGCTCAACATCCTTAATTATTAGAGAAATGCAAATCAAAACAGCAATGAGGTACCACCTCACACCAGAATGGCTATCATAAAAGTCTGCAAATAACAACTGCTGGAGAGGATGTGGAAAAAAGGGAACTCTCTTAACCCTGTTGGTGGGAATGTAAATTGGTGCGGCTTCTATAGAAAACAGTATGGAGGTTCCTCAGAAAACTAAAAATAGAACTACTACTATATGACCCAGCAATTCCATCCTGGGCATATAACCAGACTATACTCTAATTCAGAAACATACACGCACCTCTATGTTCATAGCAGCACTAGTCACAGTAGCCAAGACATGGAAACAACCTAAATGCCCATCAACAGAAAAATGGATAGAGAAGACGTGGTACATACATACAATGGAATACTACCCAGTGGTGAAAAGGAGTGAAATAATGCCATTTGCAGCAACGTGGATGCAACTAGAGATGATCATACTAAGTAAAGTCAGAAAAAGAAAGACAAATACCATATTGTATCTCTTGCATGTAGAATCTAAAATACGATAGAAATGAACCTATCTATGAAACAGAAAGAGACTCAGAGAACAGACTTGTGGTTGCCAAAGGAGAGGGGGTTGGGGGAGGGCTGGAGTGGAAGGCCGAGGCTAGCAGATGTAAGGTATTATATATAGAATAGATAAACAGCAAGGTCCTATTGTACAGCGCCAAGAACTATATCCAGTATCCTTTGATAAACCATCGGAGAAGGCAATGGCACCCCACTCCAGTACTCTTGCCTGGAAAATCCCATGGATGGAGGAGCCTGGTAGGCTGCAGTCCATGGGGTCGCTAAGAGTCTGACACGACTGAGCAACTTCACTTTCACTTTTCCCTTTCATGCACTGGAGAAGGAAATGGCAACCCATTCCAGTATTCTTGCCTGGAGAATCCCAGGGATGGCGGAGCCTGGTGGGCTGCCGTCTATGGAGTCGCATACGGTCGGACACGACTGAAGCGACTTAGCAGCAGCAGATGATAAACCATAATGAAAAATTATTTTAAAAAATATGTATATGTAAAACTGAATTGCTTTGCTGTACAGCAGAAATCAATACAACATTGTAAATCAACTATGCTAAGTAGCTTCAGTTGTGCCCAACTGAACTATGGACTGTAGCCTTCCAGTCCCCTCTATTCATGGGATTCTCCAGGCAGGAATACTGGAGTGGGTTGCCTTGCTCTCCTCCAGAGGATCTTCCTAACCCAGGGATCGAACCTGCATCTCTTACTTTGTCTCCCGCATTGGCAGGCAGGTTCTTTACCACCAGCACCTCCTGGTAGGTAGCTCATGGATGCTACAAACGTGATGGTGGTGGTACCTGGGTGACCAGGAATCCTTTCCTCCTCTTTGTGAAAGTCAGTGAGAGGCAGGAATGAAGGGTGGTCTGGGAGTGGTGATATCCACTCACTCATTTCTTCCTTCAACAAGTGCATTTAGAAACCTATGTGCCAAAGACCGGTCCAAGCAAAGAGGAAGAGGTGGTGAACACACTGACAAGTTCTTCAAACTGCTGAGCTTTTCAGTCTGTGGGGAAGACACTCAGTGGATAAACAATGACCATAACGTTATGTAAGGCAGAGAGACAGAGTGAGCTGGAGGGTAGGGAAGGCCTCTCTGAGGAGGTGATGCTTCAGCAGAAGTGAGGAAACAAGCCACAGGCTCAATATCTGTATCGAGCAAACTCAGACACAGGAATTGGCAGGTGCAAAGGCCCTGTGGTGGGAACATGGTTGGTACGTTCAAGGCACAGCAAGGAGGTCGTGTGGCTGAAGCAGAGAGGGTGGGGGATAGAAGTTCAGCTATGTAGGCAGGGGCCGCCTTGCATGGGGTCTTGTGGGCTCTGGTGAGCACTTGGGCTTTGGTTGAGGTAAGAAGCTAGAGAGGGTTTTAAGTGGAGGAGTGATGTGGTTGACTTGCACTGTAAAAGGATCACTCTGGCTGCAGGGTAGAGTAGTCAGGGGGCCAAAGGTAGAAGCAAAGAAGCAGCTAGGGAACCCCGACAAGGGATGAATGAGGTGGGTAGATATATCTGCTTTGGGGTAAGAGGCACTGATGGTGGGCTGGGTGGGTCATGGCACCAACTGTCAAAATGGGGGATCCCTCTGTGAAAATGTAACTCAGCACAGAAGAGTCATGTCTTCAGTTATTTGGGTGTCTCAAGACACACACACATACATACACACACACACACACATATAAACACACACACATACACACGTATATATACACACACATATACACACCACACACACACAGGAGTAACAGCAGTGTCTCTTGCTATGAAGCCTAAAGTTACATTGATAATATAAAATCTCCACTCAGGACATTTACTCAAATTGGAGCAAAAATAGAGACTAGTATTTAGATGGCCACAATTTGCTCTTGAGGCAATGATTCAATCAACTCAATCATCAGAGCAACAGTTGAAACCACAATCAATCCTGATAGGTAGCATGGCATGTTCAATTTTGTTTCAATGCCTCTAGCACCTGCCATAACCCTTCCTCCAATCTCTAGTATTCTTATCCCTCCCTAACTTCTTGTCAATCAGAAAAGACCTTCAGAGAAGGAAGAGGCAAAAATTCTGTCTACAGTGTAATTGACTGATAAGGCAAAGTACTGTTCATACTGGGAACATTTGCACTTTGGATGTAATAAATGCCTTAAGCCACAGGAACAAAGTCTGGTGTTCTTCTCTCCTTGTGATAATATTCTATCAACAGCCACCTGAATCACAAAAGTTGTCCTAATCTTTCATTCACCGTAGTTGGAAGATGCTTGACATGACTGTTTAAACACAAGAGCATTTTGTCAAAGGGATACTCTTTTCCAAAAGGATATTTTTTATATATTACTTTAAAACCCATTAAGTTTCTAACTGTTTTAAAATTCTCAAGTTAAATACTTAATGTGCATCTTCATTGCATCCTTGAACCTCATCCCATCCTCATCTCCACTCTTTCCTTCAGTCCATTTACGATCCATTGTATCAGACTTGCCAGGTCAAAATGGCCCTTGAGTCAAACATTCTGCTTTACTTCAAGTTGGTTGACTTCTTGCAAGTATGAGGCTGTCCTGGCTCACTACACAGTAATGACTGATGAGAACTTGTGACTGCCAATGGGATGCTCCCTGCCTTTGACCACCCTGTCAACCAGTAGTCATTTCTTGAGGCTTGGGTGCTTGCTGTGTCAACTGATGAGTTGTTTTTACCTTGGAGAGGGTCTACAAATAGGTTTCAAGAGTCTATGAACCCTTGAAATCATATAAGCTAGATTTGGTGAGTACATAAATACAAAGGGAAGGGGGAGTTCCTAGTTTTCATCAGATCTTTGAAGCAATCCAATGGCCACCAAATGTGAGAAATAGGTAGGAGACAGATGGGCCCGTGGGCTGGACAGCTGGTGTTTGTCAAGTGGAGTAAAACTGAAGCTTTGTTCTCATCCAGACACTCCAAGGACAAAGCTAGTGGCAAAAGCTGAGCTCTGTTGAAGTAAAGAGATAAGGTGCCCACTTCTGAGGTCGAGGAAGACTTCCCTGTCTGCACATGTGCAGGAAGGCTCCTTGGGGGTCAAAAAGGGAGGGGTGCTAAGGCATAATAAGTGTAGATAGACATACCCTCACAGGCCTCAACAGTGGGATCCAGCTTAGCAAAAAGTTGAACACGCATCTTGGGGAGGGTCCTAGGACCAGTCGGAAGTGAAATAAGTAACTGGCCGAAGGTAAATGAAGCCCCAGGGGAGCTGTCCTATATAAGGGATTAAAATCATCTCTTTATTACCCTCCTCCTTATTAGAGAGGACACCCAGACCCTCTCTCTCAGGGTGCATATTTCTGCTTTGCTTCTGTCTTAAATAAACAAACTGCTTTTCTGCGTGCTCTCCCAGATGTTATGCTGGATCTCTAATAGTAAACTGTGTACCTGTTTTTACAGTGTTTGCCTCCTTGAAACATTCTTGCTTTCAATGAAGGTAAGGGTCATGGGAACTTTGCTTCGAGACTCTAGCCCCTGCTGGTCTAGTAGCTAGGATTCCTGGTTTTCACCCAGGCTACCCAGATTCATACTGTTCATGGGGTTTTCAAAGCAAGAATACTGACGTGGTTTGCCATTCCCTTCATCCAGGATGAGATGGCTGGATGGCATCACCGACTCGATGGACACGAGTTTGAGCAAGCTCTGGGAGTTGGTGAAGGACAGGGAAGCCTGGTGTGCCACAGTCCATGGGGTTGCAAAGAGTCAGGCATGACTGAGTGACTGAACTAACTGACTGACCCAGATTCAATTCCTGGGCAGGGAACTAAGATCTCTCTTTAGGACCTTCCAAGAACCATGTCTAAAAGGAAAATGTGGATTCTAGCTTCCATGTTTCAAATGTGAATTCTGGCTTCTATGTTTCAGGTGACTCTGGGTTTGGGAGAAGACCCAGAAAGAGCCATGGGCAGTGCAGGAAGTGAGAACTGCTCCTGCTTACCTGCCCAGCTAAGATGTCCTACTACGGTTGAGACCGAAATCTCTCAGCAGCCACACGTTTCAGATTGAGGTAACTCCCTGCTACCTTAAAGGTCAGGACAGCCACTGTGCTGACAGAGGCCTCCTCCCCATGGCAGTCTACCCCGCAGCTCTTGAGTCATCAAGTCTGGATGACTAGGCTGACAAAAACAAGGTTTCAGGGGCTGAGTCGAATTGGTGGGAAGCAGGGCGGTAGGGCAGGGTGGTGGAGCAGGAAGAGCACTGCCCTTGGAGTCCAAGGTTCTGGGTTCCAGTCCCTGCCCTGTGAACTTGGGTGGGCCTGCCACATTGATCTCTTTGGCTGTCAGATGCAATTAGATAATGCAAGACACATTGCATGAACTTCCCAGGAAGTGGAAGGTGCTCAGTGAGATGGATTGTACAGACTCACACTGAAGCAGAAGTCTTGGCCCTAGATCAGGCTATGATCCTCCTGGTTCACCTCACAGGAGAGTGTTTTCAAAGCTTGTCTTATGGAGATCAGGTTGGTCCCCAGATCTGCAGAGATTTGCATCCCTAACCATTCATTTATTCAACAGATGTTTCCACAGAGCTATGCTGAAGCCCGACGAGGCACCAGCTTGCAACTAGAGGTCACTTCTCCTTATCCCAGAAACACAAATGGTTGGCTGCCAGAGGTAGAATGCAAACTGTCTGGGTCTCTCCTAAGCTAGGACGTGGGACCGCATCCAGGAAAGGGAAGGAAGGAGGGGGGTTTGTCACCACAGTTCTCCGCCTTGTCACTAGGTGGCAGCACCAACACAGGACTGCCGTCCCCATCCCGTAACCTGGGACTTCAGAAATTCCCTCGTGGGCACAAGCTTGGTAAACAGCTCCAGCTTTGGAAGCAACAAGGGCAAGTTTGAGTCCCATATCTGCCCTTAGCTGTGTGACCTTGAGTAAACCATTTAATGTCTTTTGAGTCTGTTTCTTTACCTGTAAAACAGGGATAATAATAGTCCCTACAATAAGGTAAATGTTTAAGTGGCAGACACTGGTGTCCCTGCCCTCGGCGAGAAGATTAAACAGCATAGTTCCCTTATTCTTTTATCACTCTTCTTTTGTGCCTTTTTTTCCTCTTTCAAGCGCACCCCTGATACTTATTTCAAATGAGCATGTAGATAAACGTTGGACTAGGGGAAGGCAGGGGAAGGTCCAGTGCGACTTTCCTAGAACAGACTCAGCTTTTCCCCTACCTCCCCTCTACCCCTTCTCTTCATTATCTTTCTTCTACCCCGGGATTTTTATTTTTTTACTTACAAATATATGTTAACCACTTGCTCTGGGCATCTGTAAAGCCCTGGGCTAGGTGGGACAGGTAGGGGTGGGGATGTGCAAAGGGAGCAGAGAGGACAATTTTTTTTTTGACTACTCCTCAAAGCATGCAGGATCTTTGTCCCTTGACTAGGGATCAAACCCATGTCCCCCTGCCATGAAAGCATGGAGTCCTAGCCACTGCATCACCAGGGAAGTCTCAGATGGGAGCAGAATTATATACACTGAAGACAGAGTCCTCCTTCAGAAGTGTTCCCAGTCCTGTAGGCGCTGAACCAATCACTAGGTGGTGGGCACCCAGTGCAGCTGAACTAATTATTGAAATATTTACATCATTGCAAGTCAGTCATCCCCGCCCTAGTGCCGTTCCTCACTGCAGTGCAGAGAAGGCTCCACTCTGTTCCAGCACCAACGTCCATGCTGACTGGCCAGTGCCTGGCCTGAATTTTGAATATTGCCCCTGAGCAGGTTGGTTGGACTCCACACAGAATGAACTACGGAGGATGGAGAATGTAGCCTGGAGGCTGAGCTGCCAAATCCCATCCCAGGGATAGTTTTAAAATCAGAGCCTGGGGTTCTCACCAGAGGCGGTGATGGGTCTGAATTCAGGTCAGGCACACCAGAGGCTGGTGCAGTGCTGGCTGAATGCCCATTTCTCATGGAGCATGGGGCATCCCAGAACCATCTCAGAAAACAATCTATTCCTATTGGCCCCTGAGAATTAGGATCCAGCACTCGCTGCCTTCCTGGGAAACCCAGGTATGAGTCATCGTTCCTGAG
The DNA here is from genome assembly GCA_024291935.2 of Okapia johnstoni. Taxonomy (NCBI): domain Eukaryota; kingdom Metazoa; phylum Chordata; class Mammalia; order Artiodactyla; family Giraffidae; genus Okapia; species Okapia johnstoni. The sequence goes on from CM044307.1 coordinate 14,922,378, forward strand.
TTTAGGGTTCCTTAATAGAAGCTGACGTTAGCTGATTTAGGGGCTTGGATGATAAAGAATTCACCTGCAGTTCAGGAGACCCGGGTTTGATTCCTGAGTGGGAAAGATTCCCTAGAGGAGGGTATGGATACCCACTTCTGTATTCTTGCCTGGAGAATCCCATAGACAGAGGAGCCCTGTGGGCTACAGTCCATAGGGTCACAAAAGAGCCAGGTATAACTGAAGCGACTTAGCATGCATGCACTAGCTGATTTTTAGGAGAAAGTGAATTTGTTGAAAGGAGATTGTGTGGCTCACAATATCCAAAGGAAGGCTGCAGAAAAAACTCAGAATAAGGCAGGATTCAGGTCATTTCTCCAGCACAGAATTCTCTAGTCAGGGTTCACAGTGGGAGTGGAGGGCTAACCACTCACTATCTTTTGGGTCTTCCTTTGCTCTACTCAAAAGTCACTCCTAGGACACAGTCTGATTGGCCCAGCCTGGGTCACACCATTGCACCTCAGCCAAATAAGGCAAGGTGCCTGATTGATAGCTCTACACATGGGAAAGAAGCAATGCTTTAAAAGGAAATTAGGGTAATTTACCAAAGGAAGGAGGCATGGATTCTGGGTGGTGAAAAATGACCCTGCTAATCACCTGCATCTCAATTCTAGGTCACAGTTCAAGCGACACCCTGTCTAGTTCTGCCTGGGTCTAACCCCTGGGAGCTAGAGGTCACCAGATCAAGCCAGTCAGCCTGGGTTCCTCAGGATTTCGGGTTCCTACAGCCTTGTTCTTCCTACCCCCTGGGGATAAACAATAGGCCAGCATCTGAGGGGCCATAAGGAACTTTTACCTGAAGTATTCAAACCTTAAGACTGTCAGAACTCCTTCCTTCCTTCCCTCCTTCCTTTTTCCCTTCCTTCGTTTATCAAACAAATAATAAGGGTCTCCTGGGCTGGGTACTAGGGATACAGAAGAAACTAAGACAGAGACAGTCTCTGATTTTGCTTATGGGCTACGAATGGCCTATGTAGACAACCGTTTGACTGTCTACCATTAGTCACCACTGGCGGCTTTGTCCATGATATGGGTGGATGTCTTGTCTTTATTATTTATCTCTCGGGAGACGCCGACATGGCTATCATGTTTGAGTCTCCAATGGAAGATGCTGCCTAGGGATGTGTCCTCTTTCTTTCTGTCAGAGGGCTAGTTTAGAGAGAGAGAGAGAGAGAGAGAGAGAGAGAGAGAGAGAGAGAGAGAGAGAGAGAGAGAGTGTGTGTGTGTATAGGCAGTGAGGGCATGGAGAGCCCGCTGAGCAGGGAGGCAGGCTGACTTCCACTGTATATTATCATGGACTTTGAGGAGCAAAACAGAAACTGAGGAAGGTAGACAGGGGCAAATGCCCTTTTAGAGAGTCCTGTTCAGGAGGCCAGTTTGCTTTGCTTTGATCTTGGTCCTTGGCTCTGTCTAACGGATGACATCTAAATATAAGACTAAAAGCTAGGCGACAGTGTGACTCAAGAGACACAGCTCACCTATGTTTCCTGTGGCCCCAGCTGGGGTTCCTGTCCCCAGCCTCTACCGACTCTATAGGAATGAGTCCCTTCTCTTGATTTCTTTTCTTTAAAGATCTGACCTGTGCTTACTCTCCATATGTTGGTTGAATGGAATTTTGTTGCTTGTATTCTATCGTCAGAATAAGAATTGTCTTGGATTCAGTTCAGTTCAGTCACTCAGTCATGTCCAACTCTGTGGGACCCCATGGACTGCAGCTCACCAGGACTCCCTGTCCATCACCAACTCCCAGAGCTTACTCAACCTCATGTCCATCTAGTCGGTGATGCCATCCAACCATCTCATCCTCTGTCATTCCCTTCTCCTCCTGCCTTCAATGTCTTGGATTATACACTCCTAAAAGGCAGGCACTGTGTGAGCTGAGGGGTAGAGGATGTAAGGTGTCCAGGGTCCCATCAAAGATTTGAGTCTTCACCCTAATAGTCATCTGGAATAACTTTTACCCTCTAATCATGCCCTGTGCCAGCAGGCAGTTGATAAGCAATTGATATGAATAATGCTGACTTCACTCAGAGAAGATGCACCAATAGGGATGGGCAGGACCTGCTGCTGATGAGACAACCTAATTTCACTGTTCCAACAGCACAGCTATGAACAACCGATCTCCAAAGCTGATCGCTGACTGCACATAGCAAGATGGTTCGAAAAGTTTAGTGTCAGTATTTTAAAATGCCTCAAGATGGAGAAATGAGATATGTTGCTTTTCACTTTTCAGACTTGGATGCATCTCTAGAGAAAGTAGAAAGGGAAAATTGCAGAGATGCTACTGGGCTTCTAAACTTTAGTATTTATACTATATATTTGCTGGTTTTAAAATTTTAAATCTATTGATTTTATATATATGAATATTCACACACACACATATATATTCAGTTTTGGCCAACGTAGAAGTTTTATTCATTTCTCTTTTATTCCTTTATTCTTGTGTTCAATGCATATTAAAAAGCAACAACATAGAAAGCATAGCAAATATTTATTAATACATACCATGTACATTAATGAGGAATGTTTCTTAATCAACTATAGTTTTTAGCATATTTCTTTAGATCATTTCACTTTTTATGAAAGTATATTTATTTGTAAAGGAAGATGTATATGATCATAAAAGATGGAAAACCACTAAACTTATTGAAATAAATATACACTGACTAAATAAGTTTTACTTAAGTATCATCTAAAATCATCCTGCATTCTAGACAGGCACTGTGGCGATTGGGTGGAACTTTGAAAAATGGGTAGAATTTCAAAAAGCTAAGGTGGCATAATAAAGTGAGGCATCTATGCCATTTAGATCAGATTCACCTCATGTTACTTAAATCAGAAATGACAGGGAAACTCATAAAAATGAGGATTCCTGGGTCCCGCTTACAGACTTACTGAATAGATGATAGTTAGATGAGCAATGTCTTGATGAAAGGAAAGTTTGAGATGTGGTCAAGGACATGAACAAGGACTGTGAACAGCCTGGCCAGTTCACAGGGTTTGCTTCCAAGAGACGAGGGGTGGACGAGAGTGCCAGGGCAGGTTAGTAGGCCATCCTAGACAAAACGAGGGTTCTGCAGTTAGGTAAAAGGGGAGAATGGCCTTGAGAGGTCAAACATCAGTCTCTGCCACTGTTCTTAACCTTGGTCTTTCATCAGGAATTCTCCAGAAGAAGCCAGACAAACCTCCTAAGCATCAGTGAAATTTGTCTCTATAAATTTCTCCTCTCAAGAAGGGGCTCTTTAGCTCTGCCGGCTGGTAGATTCTTTAAACCAGGACCAACATTTTATTCCATCTTCCTGGAAGTAGATTAACTCAAATCACATATCAAGCAGGTGAGAAACAACATTTTCAGGAGGAAGGGATTTCTCTGGCAGCCCACTGGTTGAGACTTCACCTTCCAAAGCAGAGGGTGAGGGTTCAATCCCTGGTCAGGGGGCTAGGATCCCACATGCCTCGCAACGAAAAAAACAAAACACAAAACAGAAGCAATATAGTTACAAATTCAATAAAGACTTTAAAAATAGTCCACATCAAAAATACTAAAAAAAAAAAAAAAGGATTTTCAAGAGGAATATGTCTCTATTCCTTTCCAGCCCCCAGTCCCCCGGTACCCTCAATAGTAGCCAGTCATCCACACGGCAAGGATTCCATTACATACACACTAGCCACCAAGTCTAAAATGCACCATTGGGCATCATTCTTTCAGGCCAGGAACCTTGGGTACCTCTTAAAATGCCAATTCCCTGTGACAGAGGTAAAGATGATTTAGTCTGTCCCACCTTAGTGTTGGTCTTAGTTCACGTAGCCATCGTTTTCCCCCTTGGAATTCCTGGGCCGCTTGGGAGCACCGACTCCCGTGAGGGAGAAGGAGACCAGGGCAGCACAGAGGGCCGGCCTGTCTGTCCCAGAGAGAAACGGTGTCCTCAGCTGGCTGGGGAAGCTGCATGCGAAGCTGCAGCTGCAGCTGGGACATTGACTGGAGGTATGAATAAACACTGCTGGGAAGTTTGGGTCCAGCAGATGGCAACCCCGTGACCTCTGTCTGTGCAGGAGCCGGAGGAGAGACAAGAAGAGAACAGGTTGCAGTCTCAGGGCTGTTTCTCCGTGTGCTGCCTTGTGCTAATATAAAGTTCTGAAGCATCGAAGGACTTTAAATTCAAACCCCATTTTCCAGGTTGTGAGGAAGATCTGTTTATCAAGGCAAGAGAAAAAAGCATATTTCATCTAACACAGTTAACGTATTTTATAAGTTTGATACGAGTAAATATTTAGCCATAAGGTATGTGGCCTCTGTTTGTACTCTTGCTACAAGCCCTGCAAATATGTAAGGCAAACCTCCTCCACACACACATTTTGTTTGGTCTGCAGAGGGTTTGAAAAACTGGAGGAATTCATGCAGAAATTCTGATTTGGGGCTTTTCTTGGAAAATTGGAAGCTCTGGCCACACTGGTCCTGAATTCCAGGGCAGCGTGGCATGGAACCCAGGGGAAGCTGTTTGCTTTCAGCAGGTAAGTGCTCACTGTTCAGTTTGCCACATTCCCAGCCACTCCCAATTGTCCTGCGTCCAGTGAGTTTCAAGTATTTACACTGCCTCCCTGGGCCCTGGAGGGATTTATGTGTGACTGGTCCACCCACCTGAGGGACTATCTCTGTCATGGGTAGGAGGCTGAGACAGAGCCTGGATGGTGGGACATCCGAGGTGAAGGCACTGGAAGTTGAGACCTCTCTGCAGCTGCCCCTCCAATTTCCCTGTGTGGCGATGAGGTCAGCTTTGGCACCCACCCTAGCCTTCTGCGGTCTCTGTCAGACTGATTAGAAAGGAGAAGTGGAACTTGCCAGGCTCATTAGAAAGGAGCGAATGAAAGGGGAAGAGAAGTCCTTGCCGAGAGACAGGAGCGGCACATGTGAGCCCTGCGTTTCTGGTTATGGCTGAGTGTCATTCAGAAGGTGCCCAGCACTGGTCATGTGCCTTCTCCGGGGAGTTTCTGGGGGGAAATCACAGAGCTAGAGCAGGGGTGGGGACAACATCTCTGATTGGAGGGAGGCCCAAGAGAGGTCTGGTCCAGGAAGGGATAGCTGGAAAGTTCTGCTTCCTGAGACTGAGAGAGAAAATCAAATTCTAGTCAACGCAGGCCATATGTCAAGTGGCCATTGGCAGCTTTGCTTTGCCTGTTAACAGGTGTGGGAAGGAGCTACCCAGAGCATCAGCTACCAGAAACCAGGCCCTGAAGGAAATGGAACAGAGCTCCTTTCTGCCTTAGCCCCTCATCTCAGGCTACACTGAGTTCGTGCACTGAAAGGGGAGTCTCATTTACCAAGTTCTGTTGGGACACCAAAGGTTAAAATGCATGATTCTGCAATCAATGCTGATCCTTGGGGGAGGTCTTCCAGCCTCTCTCCAACAAGCTCTGAGCCCCCTTCCCACACGCTGGGCCTCCACCGGGAATCGACTTCAGGGGTGAGGGCTTGATGGTGGCTATGCACCTTCAGAGGCCCTTGGGCTGCACACCTCCCATAGTTAGGCCACAAGGAGATCAGGTGGCCACATGCTAGGACACAGCACTTCCAGGCCTCTGCAGAGTTTAGTAGTCACACTATCCAGCACTGGCATAATCCCAGGGGGTAGGAGAGACTTGGGCAGGGGAGGTCCCTGAAACCTTGCCTCAAGTCAACCAGAGCCGTCAGCGGGCAGGCCCAGGAGATGCCGACACAGAGGAGCAAGCTTGTTCCTCCCTTTCCCCTGTGCTCACGGCATCCCAAGACAGCCACCAGCAGGGGGGCCGCAGGCAGTGGCTCCGAAGGACCATGGGGTGAGCTGCAGAGGCTGCTAAGGGGCTGCATCCGACACCTTCCATGCCAGTCCCTGTCACTTCGGGCCCCAGCTGGCTCATCAGAGGCCATGTGTGTGTCTGGCGGGCGGGGGACAGGCCCTGCCTGGCTCTTGGGCAGTGGTGTGGGTAAGGCCAGAGGGCACTTGGCCTGGTGATTTCTGAGAAGCAGGTGGACATCCGAGCAGGGAAACCGGAGCACGCTGGTTTCAGCTCTGCCCAGACTTGTGGGTTGGAAGCTTTGAAGATAATCCTATGTTATCTGAGCCACATAAAAGGACTGATGCTGAAGGTCCAATACTTTGGCCAACTGATGCGAAGAACCGACTCACTGGAAAAGACCCTGATGCTGGGAAAGATTGAAGGCGGGAAGAGAAGGGGATGACAGAGAATGAGATGGTTGGATGGCATCACCGACTCGATGGACATGAGTTTGAGCAAGCTCTGGGAGTTGGTGATGGACAGGGAGGCCTGGCGTGCTGCAGTCCATGGGGCCGCAAAGAGTCGGACACGACTGAGTGACTGAACTGATCTGAGCCACTGCTGCCCTCAGACTGTGGAGCCCTGTGGAGACAGCAAAGCTGTGCGTGCTTTATCCCAGCTTCTCAGGGGAGGCGAAGTCCTCAGCAGGACACTAGCGCCTGTGTCTCTGAACCACGGGTTGCCCCACCAGGGAGGAAAGCCTCGCCTTCATGTCAGGGGCTCCTTGAGTTCCTAGTGCTCCTGGTGTGGGGCCAGGCATGCAGCAGCCCCCAGGGCTGGCCGTCTGGACGGGGCTGAGTCAGTGCAGTCCTGTGAGAGGTGAGTACCTGCCTGAATGACCATCCCACTCCACCTCATCGGCCCTTCTCTCCTGCAGAGAATGACCCTAGAACCATCTAGAGCTGACAATCTAGAAAACATCATGCAACGAGGCATGGAAAATGGGAGGTCACATTGAGGGGATTTGGGGAGGGAAATGATGGAGATACCTAGGGGGAGAATTGAAGATTCTTTGAGAAAACCCAGCTTCCCAAGTAGATGAACAAGCCGTGGGAAAGAGCTGTATGAGCAGAATCTCCAGACCTTTAAGGGCTCCTGAGCCCAAGGACCAAAAAAATGACCCCAACTCCACAGAACTTTAGATTTCAAGCCCTTGCCAGACTGGTTTCTTTTAAGACATTTATTTAGAAAAATAACCCTGCCCTACCCTCCTCCCTCTGGGTCACCGAACTTGGGAGTCATGCTTGACCTAGCTCTGGGTCAGCCTCCCACCCAGTTGAAGGTCCAGGCCACCCAGCCCCTGGCGGCCGGCGGCCACGCTGCGGGAGGCCGCACACACTTCCAGCTGCCGCGCGTCCCAGTCCCCGGGCTCTCGATCCTGCGGTCCGGCCTCAGCCTCAGCCCTGAGGGAGGAGGGCTGCCTAGCTACAGTCTTGTGCGCCCCTCCCGAGGTTCCGGGAGCAGCCGGAGATGGAAGTCTGCTCTCTGCTCGCCCTTGGGGGCGCTCAGGGCTGGAAGCGCGGGGAGCTGACGTGAGGCTGGTGGAAGGCGTGGGCGCTGTACACCACCTCGGGGGACGAGGCCGCACCAGGGGCCATCACGGAGCACAGGGGCTCGTGGCTGCTCAGCACCGACGTGAAGTACTTCATCTCTTCCGTGAGCTGCTTGATCTCCTTCCGCAGAGCCGCGTTCTGCTTCTCCAAGTCTTCACTCTCCTGTGAGCGGAAAGGATGGACACTGCAGGTTACTATCAGGACGCAGGGGAAGATTGGAGGGGCGTGGAGGAGGCAGTGGGAGTTCCGCATTAGATTTCCACTAGCACGGCCAGGCAGGGCATCGGTGACGTTTTCTGCACATGCGAGTGTGTGCATGCATGCGTGTGTATTTGTACGTGTCACGTGTGTAGATGGGTGCGGTGCCGTGTGCTGTGCTGCGCTCAGTCACGCCCGACTCTTGGCGACCCCATGGACTGCAGCCCGCCAGGCTCCTCTGTCAATGGAGATTCTCCAGGTGAGAATACTGAAGTGGGTTACCATGCCCTCCTCCAGGGGATCTTCCCAACCCAGGGATGGAACCCAGGTCTCCCGCGTTGCAGGCAGATTCTTTACCATCTGAGCCACCAGGGAAGCCTGTGCATCTGCATAAACACATGTATATTTGTATACGTATATGCATAGCTGTTTAGATCAAACTATATGAAATTGCTGATATTTATTTTGACCTAGAAAAATGGCAGTTTCATCTGGTCCCAACTAAGAGAGATGTGTGTGTGTGTGTGTGTGTGTGTGTGTGTGTGTGTGTGTGTGAAGGCATGTGTGAATTGCATGAGTGTGCTCCTTTGTGTGCACGTACATGCATAGATTTCAGTAAGTGTGTATGAGGGTTGAGAGTGGCAAGCGCATGTTCAGGCAAGTGCATGGCCAGTCAGAGCTGGAAAAATGGAAAAGAGTTTGTGAGACTGACTTATACTAATTTCACTCTTTTCCGCTCTGCTACACTGGTGTGTTCACCTAACGTTCCCAGCATTTGCATTTAGTCTTATGAATGGAGTCCTTGGTTAACTGTCTACTTCACCCAGATTCTAGAATGTTTGGGGTCTTCTAAATGATAAATGATCAAAGTCCAGCAGAGTTCTCTCCCCCAGCAGCTTGTCCTGTAGAACTCTGGGTGTGGCCCAGCACCTGTGCTTTTTTTCCAGAAACACCTTTACCCCTTGCTTCAGGGAACCATCAGATACATGCTAATCAGAAAAATTCAGGACATCCCTGGTGGTCCAGTGGTTAAAAATCCACCTTCCAATACAGGGGATGTGAATTCAATTCCTGGTTGGAAAACTAAGATGCTTCAGGACCCCTAAGTCTGCATGCCACAACTACAGAAGCCTAGTTGCAACTAGAGAGAAGCCCACATGTGCCAGAACAAAGACTCAGCCCAGCCAAATAAATTTCAAACAGAAAGAAAGACTCAGAGTAAAGAGCGCTGATTACCAATCACATCATTAATTAATCAAGAATTACATCCTGCTAATTAGCATTTACTGGAAAACAATCCCATCTTCAGAAAACCAGGGAAATTGCATTTCCAACGTGATTTTAATGTTCACATTCCTTGACTCAGATAGACCGTCTTTGCTAATCATTGGTACCCACAGAGGAAGGAAAAATGGCACTGGAGATGCAAATAAATTACATTTCTCTTCAAAAAGTGACCTAATATTTGGATTCCAGGTCTTATTTTTCTTGTTCTCTTTCACTTAGGTTAGTGTTTTCCAAGCTTGCTGTGACATTAGAACTAATCTGAGGGCCTGATAAAAATATAGTTCCAGGCACTTCTGAAATCTAGAGGTTTGAACTCAGTGAGTTTGGGATTTGGGATTTGAATTCTGGGAATCTGAATTTTTAACAAATGCCCCAGATTATTCTAATCACCAGACAAGTTTGAAAACAATAGCTAGTAATGTTAAATGTGATAATAAATGTGTTCTAACTATCCAAGCACTTATTAAGTGCCTGGCATGGAGTATGAACTCAAGGGCTTGTTGATTGGCCGCCTGATGACATCAACCGTTGGATCAGAAGTTGACTCAGAATTACAGTAGGCAGTGAGCAGATGTGTGATAAACTGACATTTAAAATTTGCTTTAGAAAACCAGCTTCAGGTTAATGAGAGAGTTAGTTACACTACCGACTGCCCTAACCCCTGCAAATGGGAGTTCTTTTGAAGTGGTAAGGAGAACGTGGCCTTATCCATCAAGGCAGCTTCCGCGTGCTCAACCTCAGCCCGACATTTCCTGTGTGTGGCCCGGGGCTAGAAAATGTGTCCAGGTCGATACAAAGGAAAACCCAATCTCTAAAACGGGTTTGGGAGTTGGGATACCAAGAGCCACGATGGTAGAGACAGGGGCACTGGCTGCTGCTTCTGCAAGGTGTGACCGGCTCATTCATCTCACCATCCGGTTGTTTCCGAGCACATCCCAGAGAGAGGGCATCCCCTCTCTTTACCAAAAGGTAAGATAAAGCAACACATGAGACTGGGGGGTGTTGACAAGACGGGAACTGGGGGCTGGGAGTCCTGGCCCCTTCCTCTAGCCCTTTTCCTCGCCCCCTCTGAGAGTTTCCACTGGTGACAACATTTACTGTAACTTCTGTGCTCCGAAGAGCCTGGGCAAACCCCGAGGCAGAAGGGAGGGGCGGGGTAGGCGGGCCGCAGGGACCGACCGCTCTGACCTTCTCTCCGCCCAGAGGCCGGCGGCTTTCGGGAAGTGACAGCGGGCTCTTCCTCCCTAAGCCAGCCCTGCTGAGCTCTGGCTTTGTCCTCTCCCTCTCCCTGCCCCCTGGGAGATCCCAGAGCTCTAGGAGAGCATTCAAAACCACCACGGCCTCTAACTAGAAGCCACCGGCTGCGACAAGAAACTTGTCTTTACCTTGGGAAGCAAGATTGCTTCCTGCCAGGGCCCCAGAGAAACCAGCGCTGCCAGCCCAGGGGCCCTGCAGCCAGCCAGACGCTTCGCAGAGGAAGAGCCTGACTTCCCTCGCAGAAGGAAGCGGCTGATCTAGGGCTCTCATCCCCACCTGCCCCTGCCCAGGCCAGGTCCACTCTGACCCTCCCTAGGGCCCGGCATGCCCTGCAAAGGGTTCACACAGGGACACCTGGCTTAGGGCCACCTGGGAGCAGCTCTCCACCCAGAGGTACCATGATCACAGCCCCCTAACTTCCCCCTGAATTCCCAATAGGGCCTGGAAACCGAGAACTCAGGAGGGGAAAAGGAAAATAACATTTAGAAAGTCAATTTTGGCTTCTAACGTGTGTGTCTTCTCCTAAGGTGAGGAGGAGGGGCTGCCCTTGGGCTTCCACGTAACCTGCTTTTTACTTTTTGGAATTCATTTAGATCCTTCAGGCTCCTTGCAATAACCCTCTGAGGTGGCTATGTAAGGCCAGCTCTTATCATTGTCTCCATTTTACAGATGAGGCCAACTGAGACCCTGGGACAAACCTATTGTGCAAACGCCCACTCCCATCCCTAAAGGACTACAGGCTGGTGGCAGCAGGCTGAAACAAAGGGCTATAGATTCACCTAGAGACACTTATTTTCTAACTATCCCTTCCCCCACCCCACCCTGACCCCCCACACCCATAAATTCGTTCTCTAAGTCTGTGAATCTGTTTCTGTTTTTTTGTAAATAAGTTCATTCGTATCATCGACATGTACACACTGCTATATTTAAAGTGGATAACCAACAAGGCCCTATCATATAGCACAAGGAACTCTGCTCAGTGTTATGAGGAAGTCTAGATGGGAGGGGAGTTTGGGGGAGAATGGATACATGTATATGTATGGTTGAGTCCCTTTGCTGTCCACCTGAAACTATCAACTAAATATTATTTATCAGCTCTCAGTTCAGTTCAGTTCAGTCGCTCAGTCGTGTCCAACTCTTTGCGACCCCATGAATTGCAGCACGCCAGGCCTCCCTGTCCATCACCAACTCCCGGAGTTTACCCAAGCCCACATCCATCGAGTCGGTGATGCCATCCAACCATCTCATCCTCTGTCGTCCCCTTCTCCTCCTGCCCCCAATCCTTCCCAGCATTAGGGTCTTTTCCAATGAGTCAGCTCTTCGCATGAGGTGGCCAAAGTATTGGAGTTTCAGCTTCAACATCAGTCCTTCCAATGAACACCCAGGACTGATCTCCTTTAGGATGGACTGGTTGGATTTCCTTGCAGTCCAAGGGACTCTCAAGAGTCTTCTCCAACTAGTCCAATACAAAATAAAAAGTGAGAAAATAAAAAAAAGACACATTTTCTCAGAGGTCCGGAAAGTTTGAGTGGGTGACTGATCCAAAGCCTCAGAACCAGGTAGATACAGAGCAGGCCTGGGCTCTGGGCTTCTCTGACTTCAGTCCTGTGCTCCTTTTAGCCCACCCATTGCTTCTCTTGAGAGACTTGACGACTGAGAGTCTCTGGAGTCACTAAGATCACTAGCCTTCTAAGAGAAAACTGAGTCTTGGTTTGGTGATCCTTCAAGACTACACAAGAACCCTGAGTCAGTCATACTCTTCCAGACACAGAGCTAATCATCACCTCCTGCCCTGCATTGGGATGGAGTCTAATGTGCAGCTACTCTATGAGAGGGTTGACTTGGGGCCAGACCATCCCCAGACCACAGCATGGTCTGGAATACATGGCGACAGGGTGGAGGGGGTGGTGGGCTCCAGCAGGTAACAGTGGACAGGGGTCTTGGCTTGCTCTGGCTGGGTGACCATCGGTGACATCCTTTTCCTCTCTGAGCCACAGTTGCCTCACTTCAAACCAGGAAGACAGGACAAACACAGTGATTCTCAACCTTGATCACACACTAGGACCAGTGGAATCCCTGGAAAGTTTTACTGATGCCTGATTCTGATTTAATCAGGCTGGGGTGCACCTGGGCACTGAGTTGTTAAGGACTCCCCAGGGGAGTCTAATGTGCAGTGAATGTTGAAAAACACAGGATTGGAAGTCCAAGCCCTCTCTAACTCTTAAATATTTCAGATTTTAAATTGACTACCTGTGTGTATTAGCCAACTAGAACCTCTAACTGTAGGGAAGGCGTAGTTGTACGTTGGAAGCAGAGGTATGTAGACTCAGTGTATATGAGATAGATAATAGAAACCAAAAATTTAAAAGAATAATTTAGTTTGAGTTAATAATGACTAACATTTCTTGGGCGATACCATGTGCCAAGTACATTACAGTTACCATTATATTTGATCTTTGCAACAACCCTATGTGGTAGATAATATTACTAGCTACATTATACAGAAGAGGAAAATCTAAGGTACAGAGAAGTTAAGTAACTTGCTCAAGGTCACACAGATTGCCAGTTGTAGCACCAGTACTTGAACTGAGACTGTCTGCCTTCAGAGCCTGTGCCCACCATCCTCTCTTGCCTTTGAAGTCTTTTTAAATCTTATGATATCTGGTAATTATCTCCTGTGAGGCCTCAGCCTGGTTGATTTCCTATTTCATCTTCCCTCTCTTCCCGCCTCATGCAAAATGAGATGCTAATGTTCACAATTTACCCTCACCTGTGAGGTTACTTGATGCCACCTTTACCATGAACCACAAGCAGCTTGGGGGTGGCTAAGGAGGAGGCTTCTCGGGGGTGTGGGAACATTCTGGGAAATTCCCTAGTGGAGGGGCCAAGAAGGGGGTCACTGTAGAGCGCTTGAATGATGGGGAATCCCCAGGCAGGTCCCTTACCCACAGGGAAGCCAGTTGGGACCAAGGCTGAGGACAAACTCTAACCCAAGGCTCTAGCGGGGACTCTCCAGGCCTTCTGAGCAGGGCTTGGAGCATCTTCCTGCCAGTTCTGGTTTAGTGCCTTGACCTTCTCCTTGAGTTTTCTAATCACACTTTCCAGAAGGGTGAAAATAGTCCCTGTGTTTTTCTCCTCAACAGAACCTGCAGTTATTGGTAGGGTGACCTTTCAGTTCCCACCCACACTTCAATACGAGAGTGGTGTGTGAAGCTCACACCCAGCTGTTGGTTCAATCCCCAGTAGTCTGCAACACCCACCCCCCTGCCCTCCCTAGGTAGGACTAGGGTGGAGCCCACCATTCCCGGAGAAGTCTGTGAACCGAGAGGTAGGGCACATCCCAAGCCATAGTGGGATCTATGCTATGTCTCCCACCAATCCTGGGAAAATAGCCCCTACTCCTGTTCCTCACCTGAGGAGGAGAGACGAATCACTAAACCACAGGTCTTTGCACTGAATTCTGGAGAAATCTACACTTTTGAGTCTTAAAGCTGAAGCTCCAGGACTGTCAGCACCTGGTCATCCACTAATATTTAACCTCATCAGCCACGCCCCTCAGGTCCCTGCCTGGGGTCCTCTCTTCTGTTCCTTGGCTTTCAGGACCATGACTTCATTGACCTCATATATGAGAAACACTATAAGATGGCTCACTCAATGTCCATCCCAAACTCCTTACCCCTGCTTTCCTCTAGAGAGGCTAGGGAAAGAATTCCTCAATTACCCAGCTTCCCCTGCAGCTAGATAGGACCATGTGACAGATTCTGACCAATGAGACATAAGCAGAAATACAGGGTGGGAGAGGATGAAGCTTTGCTTCCCCGGGAATAAAAGGGAAAGCCTCACCAGGCAAAGGCTACCCTCTCTGGACCCAGATTGATGCCTGGAGATTCAGCAGCCATCTTGCAGCCTTGAGGATGAAAACCACATCCTGAGAATGGCTGCCCAAGAGAGAGAAGGAGCTTGGTTCTTTGATGACATTCTTGTACTATCCCTGGTCTGTCTACCTCTGAACTTCTTATTTGAGAAAAATCTAAAATACAAATGGTGACTTGTTGATGCCTCTGTTTGAAAGTTTTCCTGTAACTCCTGATTGCTACCTCAAGTTAGAAAGGGTATCATTAGCAAGTCCAGTTTTGAAAAACAAACTAATAATTTCCATCAACGTCAAGGTCTGAACTGTTTTCTTTGGTTTTGTTTTAAGCTCCAGGTCTCTGAGACAGAGTGTCTGGGTATATACCCACAAAACTGTCCCAGATTCACTCCACACATTCTACCACATGCATCCGACAGGCTTCAAACTTCACCGCTCCCCGATTCTCAGCCCTAGCTGCACACTGCAGTTGCCTGAAGAGCTTTTTCTTTTTTTGAATCTTGATTCCTGGATTTCACCACTGAGAGGTTCCAATTTAATTGTTCCAGACTGGGTTCAGGCATCGAGATTAAAAAAGTACTTCCCAGGCGAGTTTAACGAACAACCAGCTTGAGAAGTATGCTCATAGTAGATTCCTCTTGAAAATAATAAAACGATATGAATATATACAGTGTTCGATTTTATTAAATTTATGATATCATATTTATATATTTATATTTTGTTTTATTAAATGCATTTATTGTGTAACATAGTATAAATAATGTAAGTATAAAGAACTTTAAAGAGGGAGGAGGACATTTTTAAGTCAAAAATTTTTCTAAAAGCAAATGGCTATTTAAGGCCAAGAGTCTAATAGTTGGTAAAAATTTGAAGTGGCCCAGAATAGTTCATTCTCATGGAAAGGCAAGAGGTAGAGGACTTATTGGAATCTCATTAATGATAACTTCATCCAATTATTTGTCCTATGGATTGTGAAGCTCCATGAGGGCAGGAGCCATCCTTGTCTTCACTGTTTTGTCCTCAGTGAAGGACAAAACATTGTCTGGAGTGAAGGACAGTGTTTTGTCCTGGGACTGTGCCTGGCATGCAGTAAAGTGATCAGTAAAATGATGTTGCTTGACTGCCAACTTGGAGTCTGTAATAATTTACCAAAATCTGAGACCTGCCTTTGAAGAGTCTTCTAAATTTGTGATATCCATGAAATTTCCCAGGGAGTGTTTAACCAAGCATTTAAGTACTTTTATTGCTTCTACTTTTAACTCTAGAAGAGTGACAAATGAGTGTGTTGGTGGTGGTTTAGTCACTAAGTCATTTCTGACTTTTGCGACCCCATGGACTGTAGCCCACCAGGCTCCTCTGTCCATTGGATTTCCCAGGCAAGAATGCTGGAGTGGGTTGCCATTTCCTTCTCCAGTGGATCTTCCCGACCCAGGAATCGAACTCCGGTATCCTGCATTGCAGGCAGATTCTTTACTAACTGAGCCATCAGGGAAGCCCACGGATGAGTGTAAGAGATTCATTTTTTTTTTTTTTAAAAGCCTGCTTAGCAACACTTTTGTTCCCCAAACTGAAGCTGTGGAGTGGAGGCAGCCGAATTACAGCACTGTCAGAAGCCTGCATGCAGTTTCCCTGGCCTCAACTTAACCTGTTCCAACCAAACAAAGCAAAGGAGACCTGACCAACTGTAGTGAAAAACTCAGCCAGGGAAACAGTGTTCTTAAAGTTTGTATAAACAACTGGAAAGAAAGGCATACATTTTCATATATGATACTACTTCTGATATTATCATGTGATTGATTTATAGGAAAATGCTAGCCTCTCTGAATTAAACAAATAAAATCTTCTCTCCAATGCAAAACTGACAAATGCCCTATTGCTTTCTTTTGACATTTGCTCTTGCATTATTTCACAAACAGCCCAGTGAGGTGTAATTGCTTTACATTTTGTAGATCAGAATTTAGGTTCAGATATATCTGCCCCCTTCCTGTCCCCACTGGATTTTAATTCATTTTACTGAAGCCCCCATCCCCACCCCATCTGGTTCCTGCTCCCTGGGGCACAATGGCCTTTTTTCCCGAGTTCCTCTTCTTGAGCTCACAGTCCTGGGCCCCACAAGGCATCTTTCTGACCCTTGACAGGCCCCAGAGTTTGGCCTGAAGGCTCTGCAGATAGCACCCTCTCCCAGGATCTTCCCAGGCTCCTTCCCATGACTCATATTTGATTTCAGATGTCAGGGCCTCAGAAAGACCTTCCTTGATCACCATCCCCAGCCCTGTCCTTAAGTCACTGTTAACACTGCACCATTTGGTTTCCTTTGAAGCCCTCCTCACACTGTGTGATTAGTGAAATAATAAATAACAATCGGTCAGTTGATTTTCCAGTGTGACTTCTGATTGAATGTAAGGTCCCTGAAATCAGGAACTTAGTCTGTCTTGTCTCTGCTGAATTCTCAGCACCTAGGAAAAAAATGCCCATAGGAGGCATTTCATATATACTTGTACAGCGGAAAGAATCATTTCTGTCGACATGAGCTCCAGTACTAGGAATATGGCCTTTGCTTTTGTCATTTTCTGGACTACCGCATCCTCTTAGCAATAGGCATATTTTTGTGCCAGCTGAGTAACTGGAAAATATTTTAGTAACAGGGTCATCTCTTGCAGGAAATTGCCTTCTAGCACCAGGAATCTAGCCCCTCTAGTTGGTTCTGAACTTAATCTCTACTTGTGAATTTCCTAAGAGCCTTAGGTCATCCTCCTTGGTTCCCCTCAATCTAGTGTGACCAGATGTTTACTGGGACAGTCCCAGTTCATAGTATTGTCCTAGTGTAATTTTTTACTAGTGCCTCTTTTCACTCTCAAAAATGTCCCTGTTTGGAGGATAAATTATAAGATCTCCTACCAAAGCCTTTCTCCTAAATTCTAACTCAGGGATATCCTCACTGTTCTCATCCTCAGTTTCCATCAGAATTCTCTCAGTGTCTATTTGATCATTTTCTTATTTTTTTTAATAAAAAACATACAATATAAATACATTAAAGATATTTTTTTAAAGTATATCCACCCATGATTCTGGTCCTCTAAACACAACCTTTTTCATTTGTACATGTTGCCATCTTGTCTTTTTTAACAAATAGCCACCAAAATGTCCAGCATTAGAAAGCCATGTAAGGCAAACAGTTGATCATCCATTTGTTGATACAACCATTAAAATTATAATTATGGTGATTTTTGTAAGGGTGACAAAATTATGACAGAAAAGAAAATACAAATTTGTATATATACTTAGAGTACACTTACAAAATCACCATAATTATTACTTTAATGGCTACATCAACAAACAGATGATCCACAGTTTACCTTATGTGGCTTTCTAATGCTGGACATTTTGATTGCTGTTATAAATAATGGTGTAGTGAACAGCTTCCAGTCTTTGGTTACTATTTTTATAAAAGGTTGTGTAAGGTATACAGTGTCATCGGCCATGAATGTATATATTAATTATTACAACAATCTTGTTGGGATTTGGGTGTTATAATTTTAGGTGATTTTTTTTTTTTTTGGCCTTGCTGCATGGCACTGGGGATCTTAGTTCCTCAATCAGGGATCAAACCCATGCCTCCTGCAGTGAAAGCTCAGATTCTTAACCACTGGACTACCAAGAAAGTCCCAGGTGTTGTAATTTTAAATAATTTATTTTGCTGACAAACTTTTTGAAAGTTTCTTAATTTCATTTTAATGTTACAAGTTATTGATTACTAAGAAGAAATAAATTTCTATATATGTATTCCCTAGTACAGCATTCTCAACCAAGGACAATTTTGACCCCCCAGGGAACATTTGGGAAGATTTAGAAATATTTCTGATTTTCATAACCAGAGGGATGAGGTGGTGCTATTGGCATCTAGTGGGTAGATTTTAGATTTTACAATGCTGGAGACCAACCCCCTCCCACACACACAACAAAGAATTGTCCAACTCAAAATGTCAATATTGCCGAGGCTGGGAAACCCATGGTGTGTATTGTTTTCACAATCAGAATAGAAAATTGGGTTATGTTCATTTCAGTAGGAAAAAATGTTACGTAAGCTTTCTGTTCATAGCCTTTGCCCACTTACCTATTGGCATCTTGAGGTTTTTCTTAAAAAGGCTGTTCTTTCTATACTATAAGTATTAAATCTGAATTCGTTTAATTTGACAGAAATATTTCCCCTAATATGTCATTGTCCTTTTGATTTCGGATTACACCTATAAGATCTTTTTTAAAATAAAGGAACTTTGACTTCCCTTGTGATCAAGTGGCTAAGACTCTGAGCTCCCAATGCAGGCGACCTGGGTCCAGTCCCTGGTCAGGGAACTAGATCCCTAAGACCCAGCACAGCCAAATAAATAAATAAAATATAGGAACTTTTAAATTTAGCCCCTTTCAACCTGGGACTCTCTGCCTTTCTGGTCTCTTACTATGTGCTTGAGCTCTGTGGCTGAACAGTGTTGGGACTGTTCACATGTCCTGGTTAATGGCCTACTTCTTGACTCACCCTTTGCAAAAGGACATGTGAGGGCAACACCATCTGCAGAGCAAAGTCCTGCTCAGCAAAGGGGCACAAGTAAGTGGTGGGAAGGCAAGAGGTTTCGTTTCTTGGGTGTCCTTGACAAATATATACAGCAGGGTGACCTGGAGCACCTCGGAGTTTCTTTTTAATTCTGCAATTCCATCAAGATGGGAGCATGACCACAGTTATGGTTATTCCCTCTATGAACTCCAGTATGGACCCATGGCAGGGTTCCCTACAGGTACTCCGCAGTCTGAAAGGGACTTGGTCCTGTGGAGCCAATCTATGGAATCCCCCTAGGACTCAGGGGGCCTGACTGAGTCCTACAGAGGAAACTGAGGAAAGCCCAGAGCAGCTTGGGGTTTGGTGAGACTCCCTCATCCTTTCCAAGAGAAAGTAGTCTGGTAGCCGCTGAAAACAGTTTCATGAGGACTTCAGCTGAGTTGGTGCCGCCAATTTCTGACCTCGACATGTAATCGCATTCAGACAGAAATTCCTTATAGTGCCAAATACGCCTGCTGACCACAACCACACTGACCCCTCATTAGGAGGACAAGCAGTTAGGGGTGGTGAATTCCTCGGTGTGTGTTTCCTTCCCAAATGAGAATCGTCAAATTTTTATTCTGATTTTTAAAACGGTACACGTTTATTATAATAAAAAGAATTACAGAAAAGTACCAGGAGTAAGGTGACTTATTCAAATCTCAACCACATAGAAGTAGCCACGGTTAGTTTAGCATTTTGAAGACTATGCTTCCAGACATCTCTTTATGCATGCAAACGTGCCCCCAAACCACAAATTTTACATCAAGAGGATTATACTCTGCATATTCTTTGTCACTTGCTTTGTCACTCAATGCCATGTCATTAACGTCTTTCTGTGTTGATAAATACAGATCCACTTAGTCATTTTTAGTGCTAGCACAGAATTATAGTGTATGAATGTGTCATAATATACTTATCTCCATAGCTGGGCATATGTCCAATTTTAGAGTATTGATAAAATGTATACTGTTCACAAATAATGATGAATTGGCCATCTTTGTGCATCACTGTTTCTTCAAACTCCTGTAGGTGGAATTGCTCCACCAAAGAGCAGGATGTTAATATTTATTGCCACACAGCTTTCTTTAAAAATGGTCTCAATGGCTTTGATCTAGTGCTTACTTTCTCTGCTAGGCTTAATGGTGGAGGACGAAAAGTGCCAGCTTTGGAGGATATTGCTTAAAGAACAAAAGAAAAAAATTCAGGAAGGGGTTCAAGGAGGATCAGTCTTCACGAGAGTCCAAAGGAAGAGGCTGTGTTACCTAGTGCTTAGGAAGATGGGCTCTGAAGTCAGACAGACCTAGTAACAAAATGTGTGACCTTGGACAAGTTACTTAACCTAATATAGGAATGACAAAATAAGGTTTTTGTGCAGATTAAATGAGATAACTGCAGATAAAGCACATAACACACAGTGCCTGGTATATAGTTGTGTGTTCAATTAATATGTTTTTAATAAAAAGAAGTTCATAGCAGTAGAGGCACAAGAGAAATGTCTTTTCCATGGATAGTTCACTGATTTTACACTGAACTTACTTAGGCTGGAACTAGCAAGAACATTCTTTCGGTAGTTCTCATTTTGCTTTATTTTTTTACCTATGGCTTCTCTATACAAATAAAACTTATGGCATAATCTCCCAGAGGGAGAAAAAAAAAACCTGATAGAATGAAGAAGAACCATCAACAGCCTTCTTGCCCAGGCCTTACCAGAAGACCAAGAACACTGTCTCCTTCTAAGGAGGCCTGAGAAGTGAACATCTTTGCTGAGCTTTGCTTCTTCCATTACTCAATTTTCCTCCAATTATGAAAACTTTATTTCTCACAGCATCAGCTTAATTTCAGACATAATTTACCCTCCTGATATTTGCTATATATGACTTTAAAGATCTACCCTGAACCTGTAAATCTGTCTCCATTTTTTTTAAACTAGTATGAGATCTTTCACATTAGAGGCAGCCCCAGGCAAACACCCATCCCTCCTCCAATCTAAATATATGAAGTTCCAGCTTCCAGATCTGACCCTGTAGCTCTGCTTTGCTTCCAGTTCCGTCCTCAAGGCCAGATCTGACTTGTCAACATCATAGCTCTGGGCTAATATTACTGCCTCTCCATCACCTCCTCTACTTTTAGCCTTTTCATGAACACAGCTTCTCAATTGATCTCAATTCTCTTTCCCACTAACCTGGGACACAGAATCAAAATCCTTCCTGCTACAAGGCACCAGAGTATCCTACAGTTACCAAGAGGACCACACAAATGAAACTGATCTGCTGTCCCTTACAGTGGCTTGTTCAGTGCTGGAGACCTTAAGATTACTCATTAGAAATCCCAATTGACTATTGTCCCAAAGGACTGAGATATTTATACATGATGTTCAAGAGATAAAACATCACAGTGGAAGACTATTCAGTGTTTGAGATCAAATGAGAAAAGAAATCATTCTAATGCATATATAATAATGATCGATATTGGGAATTTAATATCTACATTATATAAATAAAAGCACATAATAAAAACATCCAAACTATATAAAAAGGTACAAAAATGCAAAGTATCTCTCTTCTGCTTTAGACCTTTTGTACTACTTTCAGAAATATATATCGTTAGCAATTTTGGGGGAAAACATACTTGAAAATTTTTAAGCTTATATGCATATGCACATATATGTTTTTATTTTCGTTAAAAATATGCATGGAAGAAAACTATACTCCAGACTCATACTTGTTCACTTAAGAGTATAAAAGCTTGATAATCTTTTCAGAGTAGCACATTCAGATTTAACTTGTTACTTTAATATTTTCGTGGTATTCCAATGAATAAACCAACTCTAGTTTATTGAATGAGTCTCTTACTGATGACCATTTAGCTTGTTTCCAGTTTTTGTTATGACAAGCAATGCAGCAAGGATTATATCTACACGTACATAATTGTGTAATCAGTGAATATGTTTGTAGACAGATTCCTAGATGTAAAATTACCACGTTACCGCGTATGCGCACTAGTAACTTTGGTCAAACTTTGGTCAAACTGCTCTCTAATGGAGTTGCACCGACTTATACTTCAGTAGTACATGGTGGTACCTGCTTCATCATCATCTTGGCAACATGGTGTGTTAGCAACATTTTCTGTCTTTGTCAGTCTGGCAGAAGGTGTAACTGCTGCTTTAACTGTCATTTTCCTAACTGAGGTCTCGCAGCTTTTCTGTATTTATTTGCCATTAATTTTTCTCTTTCTATAAATTGCCTATTCCTATTGTCACTCATTTTTTCTTTTGTTTGTAGATTGTTTTCTTATTCATAAGGGCTCTCATATATTAAGCAAATATGCCCTTTTTTGGTCATATGTGTTGCAGGTATTTTTCCCAGTCGTCACTTGCTTTTGATTTTGCATATTAGGTACTTTGAGCTGTATAGACATTTTCAGTTATGTATAAAATACACTTTTTATTGATAAATGTGTATCAAGCTTTCCCTTTACGGCTTCAGAGTTTTTCATTTTATCTGGAAGACTTCATTCCAAGATAAATATTTTTAATGCTAATTTTTCAAATTTCTTTAATTTTTCTATATTTAATCTATATGCATTGTACAAGAAGTGAAGACTCTAGCTTTTTTTTTTCAAATGACTAACCAGTTTTCCCAAAACGATTTATTGAGTACTTCATCTTTCTCTTGTTTGAAATGCCATCTTAGACATTTTGCATTTTCACTTGTGTCTTAGGAACTAACATATGTATTTTTCTCTCAAATTTGAGTTTGTTTGGAGATCTAATTCTATGTTCTATTCTGTCCAATATTCTATCTTTTCTCCATTGTTTTGATTTCTATATTTATAATTCACTTTAATATCTTATTCAACTAATTGTTTCTAGTTACCCTCCTTTTTTAGAATTTTCCTAGAAATTCTCACATGGTTATTTTTCACAAGGTATTTAGAATATCTAATTTAATTTCCTCCAATACCTAGAAAATCCTATTTTATTGAGATCACATTAAATCAGATAAATTTCCAAATTAACTTAAGGAAAATTTCTATCTTTACATAAGACACATTTTTTTCAATTATTTGAAATTTTAAAAATCACCTAGAATAATCTTGAAGCTTAATACAATTACACCCTGGATTTTTTTGTTAAATTTATTCCTTCTTTCCATTTGCTGTTCTTGGTATTGTAAACAGAATCTTTCATCCTATTAAACTTTTAAATCTAGTTTGCATAAGACAAGTTATTACTTTTTGTGTTAACTTTGAAAGCTGACTGGGTTCTTATTATTTTTAAAAGTTTTTAGCTGATTATCTTGGATTCACTTATTAATGACTAATACCTTTTGAAAGTGAATGGCTCAATATATGACTTTCTCCTTTTTAATCAATACCTTTTACTATGCTTAACGGACTCTATACTTGACTGCGGGAGAAAATGAACTGAGTGTGCTGAGTGCTGTGTGAGACACCAATCAAATGAGAATTAAAACAGAACGTGGGGGAATTCCTTGGTGATCCAGGGGCTGGAACTCTGAGCTTCCACTGCAGAGGCACATGTTCAATCCCTGGTCAGGGAACTAGAATCCCACATGCCACGAGGCACAGCAAAAACAAACAAACAAAAAGACAGAATGTGGACACTGTTGATATTACGATTATGAAAAGGAGCTCCTCCTGATTTGGTTTATGTGAGTGGTAGTCAAGGCCAGAAATGTTATCACATTGGCAAGAGGTTAAACCGCTTGTTAAAGCACCAGCTTCCCTACTCTGTTATTTTAAAATCAATCTATACACAGAGTGTTGATGCAAACCACTTATAGAATAGATACTGAAAATGCTAAATAATAGGTATTCCACACTATCACTAGAGAAACAGAATAATTTTTTTGCTATTTTAAGAGAAATAATAGTAACAAAGTTGAAACTGAGAAATCAATCGTTACCCCAGCATATAAGAGGCTAGCATACTAATACAAATGTGGTCCTTATTTAGGACCATAGTACTTTCTAAACTCCAGTCTTTTATATCTTGTTAGGTGAGTCCTATGGCTGTGCCAGAGAATGGTGCCAGAACCTCAACATGTGGAGACAAGCATGGAAAGGAATCAAGGGCAAACCAAGCACCCAACTCTAAGAATGCTGGTGGTAAATAGAAGGCTTTCTACCTGAATCACAAACATGATTAAGAGGATAATGGATGCAGAAGATGGGTGATTATTGTCTGAGAGGAAATGAACATTTCACATCACAGTCAAGCTCTCTGTTTGATGGTGGCAGATTTGTATGTTGCTGCCAAATTTCAGATCACAGCCAAACCCTCTGCTTGATGGTGGCAGATTTATATATTGCTGCCAAAAACTTCTACCCAAAGTCAAGAAACATAAGTCACATTGGTTGCAACACTCAGGCTTGGTGTATAAACTCTGAGGTGTTCTACTCACTGGTCAGAAAGTGAAGGTGAATGCCATGGTGCTCAGAAGAAAGGAGTGGGAGGAGTCTGTGTCCAGGTGTGGCAAAGATGAGAACATTCTAGAGACTGAGGACAGGGGTTTGAGTGTGGACATGGTGACTACATGACTTGGGTCTCCATGGACCCCCAAACCCCAGAGAGCATCCTGGGATAGTCTTGACTAGTATAATCAGATGACTCAAACTCCTTTCTTGCAAAGAGAGGCAGCAGAGTCAGTGCTAAAAACCTTGCCATAGCAAGGAGGCATGCATGCCACCCTCACTGATGTCCCCAACGAGTTGAAGAGAGACCAGGGGGTTGAGTTCCCAGGGAGACAGTGGCACAGCTCGAGACAGGGAAGACTCCTCTACTCTTGTTGGGAGGCAAGGACCTCTCCATTGCTAGGAGTGACAGGCATACTTTGGGGACCATGTCCAGAGGATGTTGTAGAGAGTCTTGAGCATCAAAAAAGTATGTCTGAACTTTCCAGCCTCTAAGAAATCTTTCAGCTCTGAGATCCTGTGATTTATATATAAATATAAATTCAGATGCATAAAACTTTAGTTGTAATCATCTTATTTCTTATAATGATCACTATCATTAATATTACTCTTATTATTCTTAAAATTTTTGAATATTTATGATATGCCTAGGAGGACTGAGCTTGAACTGTTTATATGCACTCTATCTATGAGGTAGTCATTGTCCTGTTTTCCTGATAAGGGAACTGCAACTAAAGGAGGGAAAGAACATCTCTTCAATCTAAGGTGGGTCACACAGACAGCGAATGGCAGAACTGGGGTTCACATCACGTCCTTATGACAGTGGCACTGCTGAGCAATACATAGTTTCCTTTTCTTTTTTTTAAATATTGCAAACTTATAAAGCCTATAGCAGATTTCCAGTTTCAGAACATTGTCTACTTATACTAAAAAGTAGACTTTATCCTTACTAATTTTATTTATTTGTTCATTTGCTTGTTCTAAAGAACATTGAATAAGAATCAGATGCTGATGGAGGCAAAGTTAGCAATCATAGATTTTTCAAGCCTAAAATAGTAAATTGGAGGGTTGTGAGCCCCTAAGCCATGGTGAAATCATGGAGAACATACAAGCAGTAGGGCCACCACCAGCTTAACATTTAGACTACTGATCACAGTTACCAAAGAGAACAGACTTAGTGTTCATTCGTTCTCTCTTTTGAGGCAACAGATATTTATGAGTATAAAACTACGTTAGTATGCATTGGAAGACACGTTGAATACATTTCAAATAAAACACGAGCAACCAATCAGAGGTCTTCACACTGCCTGCTCTCTGCTTCCTTACAAAGTTAAAAACGGTATCTTTTTACCTGAAACTGCATCTTACTTTTCCTTGATGGGATTAACACAGTTATTCTTTAACTGGCCAGTTACCAGACTAATCTTTCAAATAAACATAAGCATATTCATTTTTGGTGCCAATTCCCCTTTTTATCATCGGAGTGAATTCCTGGGATGCTAGGGGTCTGGGATGGTTTGGGGTGGGGGTGAGCAGGGGAAGGATGAGAAAGGACATGTTGCTAGAGGAAGGGCTGAAGGGAGAGAAGAGAAAGGAGCTAGTGAAATAGAGTTGATTGAAAAAGGAGCAAATTAAAGGGCAGGGTGAAGAGAGGCGAGGTGGTAAGGTGAGGGAGATGAGAAGGCTTTGCTATAAGAAGCACACAGACACAATTTGTAAACACTGACAAGGATCTTGCACTGCTGGAGGAAAGGCAGTTCTGATCACCCAAGGCCCCTGCTCAAGCCAGGGGTCAGGGCTTCCCTAGAAAGTGCAAGACTGCAGGCAACTCAACCAGGATGATGACGCTAGATATGTGCACTTGCAACTGTATCATTCACAGACCTCTTGGCATATCACCAAACTAGAAACTTTGAAATCAAACCTTAATAATGTTCAAAAAAGAAGCTGTGGGGTGCAGCACCCTGTGGACCTCATTGTCTCAAGTGCAGGGCCCGGAGTGGCTGCCCCGCTGGCCTCCCAGGGGATGGGACTATATATATATATATATATATGTGTGTGTTCCTAGCACTGTGAGAAGACAGGCTCCCCCAAAGCACATAACAACTTCTGAATTGCTCCCAAAGGCAGTCGTGACTTCTGCTCTCTGGCTTCATGCGGGATGGGGGTCTCTCATGTTATTCCATCCCTGAGCAGGCGGATCTGCCTTCCACCAGCCTCTGGGCTGCCCACACTCAGCTCCTTTCCTCCTCATGCCATCCTGGGGCTCATTTCTCTTTCAGCCTCCTGGACCATTTCCTGCGACAGAATCTTCTCCACGCACCCACCCCACCTGTATCCCTCACCCCTCCACTGACACCCCTACATACACATCTCCACACAGGCAGATGCAAGGCTCTGTCTGGGTGTCCACAGGTTAGTGGGGAGCAAAGCCTACCGTCCAAGAGGACAAAGAGAGGTCTGAATACTCACCAGGTGGAGGGTGTCAGCTTTCTGTGTCTGCCTCTGCCGGCTCTTCTGGGCGGCGATGCGATTTTTCTCCCTTCTCTGAACCTTCCTCACATCATCAGATGAGTCCTGGGAAGCAGAGATGAAGAGAATTAAGGGAGTCTACTCCTCTCTTCTGGGCTGAAGCCAGCCGCCTCTCGTGATGTTTGGTATCCTGCCATCCACCCTTCCATTTCTTCATCATTATTTGCCTGTCCACACCCTAGTGACCAAAAGGCTGAACCCAAAAGGGAACTCTTCCCCACACTCTGTTAAGCTCTCTCGGGGCTCTGTAGCTTTGGCCAGAAGATACAGGAAGAGGGCAAAAGAGCTTGAGGCCTCAGGAGGGCTGTATTTGGAAAAAGATGGTTAAGGCGATGAAGTGTGTTTCATCACCTCTCTTATTCAGGGCTGCTCCACCCTTATGCTGTCACTTCAGGCCTAGAGCCTTCTTGTTATTTTGTTTTCTAAAACGTTGAGCACTCACTATGTGCTTGCTCCTGTGCAGTGTTTTTCCCCGAGGTGCTCTTGTTGAACCCCCCAATTTGATGAAGTTGATATGAGTATTTGCATCTTACACGGGGGAACGAAGGCTCAAAGAGCTTGCCCAGGAGCTCACAGTACTCTGGAAAGTTGCATCCTCCAGTGCTGAGTCTGATGCCTCTCCAAGCTACTCCCTCACCCACTACCAACTACTTCTTCTCTGGTGTGATCCCTTGGGGCTTCTGTTGCCTCCCCCTCGCCACCAGACTGAGGTCCCCATCCCAGATCTGCCTCTTTGTCCCCTGAATTCCGTTCCTTACACTCAGTGACCCTGACATCCCCCAGGGTGCCCTGAGCACAAGGCCTAGTGCAAACTGGAGACCAGGAACAGTTTTAATGATGGAGATGACCTGGCCCTGGCAGGTTGGAGACGAGTGCTTAGGAAGACACGGAGACCTTGGGTGTTGTCTGAGTGCCTCCCACAGATGGGCGTGTGCTCTACTTGGGCAGAGAGGTTAGCTCTGGCTTTGCTCAGACGCTACAAGGTAAGTGTAGAAGTTTGACCGAAACCCTCCTGCACCCCCAGCTCTGTCCCGTCTCACACCCCCGCAGGCTAGAGGGACACAGATCCCAGGACAAGAATCTGCCTGCCCAAGCATATGTCTCACCAATGTGCCCAGTACTTCCAGGCCATTGCAGTCAGAGGGCAGTGGGTTAGATAGGAAGGAAGTGCTCTTCCTCTCAGGGGGTTGGGGAGCCGGGTTACCATGAAAGCCGTGAGTAATTTCCTTCCTAAGAAGAGCACAGACTTCCAGGCTGTCTGAACGGCTCTGATAGGGTCTCCAGCCGAGGACTGGATTGTGTGTCCTCTAGAGGTCTCCACTAGGACTCCTTGCTACCCGCCTCTCTCCTGTCAGGTATTGACAGAAGCTATAGTGTATGTTTGTATGCTTTTATTCCGGCTGCAGCATTTTGAAGGCTCTCTCAGACACCCGTACGAAGAAAAGAAGGCAGCTTTTAAACCCCAGAGTTGGAGAACACATTGTCCTCCACATTTGTATTTGATGAACAGGGAGAGGGCTTCCTGTGGCAAGGGCTGTCAAGGAATGTGATGAGGAGAAAGCCTTCCCGGGAAATGCGAAGCAGCCAGGATGCTCGTGATGTTTTGTTTTGTTTCTTTCTTTTCTTTCAGCAACCCACAAGCTGAAAACTTTTCGGTTGGAAGTCACAATCTTAGACACCCAGAATCTCCACCTTCCTCTCTCTAGTTTTGCCAGAGCTGAGCTACAAGGGGATAATTTCGAGTGCCCAGAACCGTCTCCTGATTCATTTCCTTCCTCCTCCAGCCCCCCTCGCCCGTCCTGTGCCAGCAACAGGTTCTGTGCTGGGAGGTAAGATAGATCCTTCCAAGCCGGCCTGGGGTCCTCCTCCTTCCAGCTTGCCTCCCCCCACCCCACCCCTTTCCTCTCCTCTTCTGCCGGCTGTCTCCTGGGCAACCATCTAGCTTTCAGGGTGTGCGTGCCTTCAGCCCGCACCAACGCTCCTCCCCTAACTTTGCTACCGCCTTCGAGAGAGGTAGACTCTCTCTTCTGAGAGGCTAGAGTTCTTTGGTGCCCATTCCCCTCTCGGCTTCCTAGAAAGCTTCCTGGGATGGGACCCCAAGTGAGGTGAAGGCGATGGGTACCATCAGGGGACGCGGAGAGCACCCTCTGGCTGGAGGGGCGGAAGGATGAGAGTCCCCGCTGGAGATGCACAGCTTCCCTGCAGCCCTTGAGTCTAACAGGATGCTCCCGCCACCAGCCATCTCCTGGCCCCTCAGCATCCCTGGGCAGAGGCCCAGGAAGCCTGGCCCTCTTCCTGCCGCCCCGGAGAATCAGGAGGGAGGAGGAGGAAAAGGCAGGACCCTACCTGTTTGCCGGGGGGTGGAGAGCGGCTGAAGCTGGAGTCACTGCTGTCGGAGCTGTGAGGCATGGCCGCGGTCTTCCGGGCTCTCCACGCAGCCCCAGGCGCCTCGGGGCTCTCTTGTCACCAGACGGCCTCCCTTCCTGACGGCTCCCCCCCGGCCAGCAGCCCACCCCCCTCCGCAGGGCCCTCCTCTGCCCGCCTTGCAGCCGCCTCTGACCCCGGCGTCCTCCTCACTCTGGGGTGCAGAGGCTCTGCTCCCCACAGGGACATGTCGCTCGCCTTGGGGCTCTCTCTTGTGGTTTCTGGTAATCGCGCTGTAAGTCACATGGGCGGAAACTTAAGTTAGAAGTTAAATTGAGAGAAAATACATATCTGGGAAAAGACCCACCGAATTATGTGAAAGAAAGAAAAGACAAAAAAAAAAAAAGATACACAAAACCCCAGATACCTTCCGACAGTTTGAAAGGCAGAACAGCTCACTTCAATTGATGAAGATAAAAAGAGAAAAACAGCCCAGGCAGGGAAAAACCCCAGCCAGAATTAGCAAGTCCGTCTTCTGTCAACATGGGCAGCAAGGAGAGGACAGCAAGGAAAGAGTTTCCACTGTCACCCGACTTGATTTTTAAACCGAAATGAAAGCAAACGGGCTGGGATTTCTTTCTGGTTTTTCACCAAAGCTGCTGCCCGTCCTGTCTTGCCGGGGGGGCCTTCTCTCTCTGTCTGTCCTGCCTTGGGGTGGGCTGGGGGTGAAGGGACCCAAGGGCTCGGTCCTTTCCAGACAGACAGAAGGGGCGGTGGTAGGTCTGAAAGCCACAGGGGCTAGCCTGGAATCCATGTTCTAAGCATATACTCATCGCCTATGCCTCTTGGCAGGTGCTCTCTCTAGAGAAAAGATGCCTCCTGTGTTGAAGGTCTTTCAGGGGATCAGGGTTAGCCTGGAATCTTAATGATTCATGAAGGTCCCAAGGTCAGAGCCCAGAGTGGAGAAACAGTTGAACACACACACGGACCCAGAAATGAGCACTGTACTTGGAGTCGAAATAATCAGGATTTGAAATTTCCCTCTATGCCCCAGCAGACTAAACTATGCCATGAAGACAATTGTTAGTCGCAGTGCCACTTGTCCTGTTCCATGCATGTTTGATAAGTTCTCGATATGCAATCCCTCACACACTTGGGCATTCGGGCTTTCAAAAAATGTCTTGCCTTATTCCCCATATGGCTCCAAGCTAAATATTTGTCTTGCTTAGTCCTCACAGGAAGGAATTACGGCCCCTGAAGGATGTTGTGTCCGCTGGCTGAATTTCTGCCCTAAGACAATACTGTCCTAGAGGTAAATCGAGCAAAACAAAATCCCTTCCCCCGTGGAAGTTGTATTTGAGTGGGGGAAGGAGACAGTAAACAAAGGAGTTAATATTTAACACAGCAGAAGGTGACAAGTGGGCATGGAAGAAAATAAAGTGGGCAAGGAGTGGGGAATTCTGGGGGTCAGTGTGTTGCTGTTTCTACAGGATGGTTGGGAAAGGCCTTCCTGAAAGGGAAACAAATGAGCAGAGACCTGAAGGGAAGGAGGGAGTGAATGGTGTGGGTGTCTTGGAGAAGAACATTCCAGCAAAGACCTGAGGTGGGAGAGGAAAAGCAGGGAGGCCAGTGGAGCTGGAGTGAAAAGCTGTGAGTGGGAGGAGGTGAAGTCAGCGAGGCACCAGGCATTTACGTTGGCCTTGGAGGCCACTGTTAAGGATTTTGGCTTTTGTTCTGAAAGAGATGGGGAACTCCCAGAGGACCTGCCCTCCCATTTGGACGCTGTGATTCTCTACCTCAGCCACTGTCTGTTCCCAGCATTCATCAAACTTAGTAATTATTTACTTTGTTTTCTCTGGGTATTCCCTCTTTGGAAGGTGAGAACCATTTGTGAGTTTCATTCAAAAAGTGTTTATTGAGCACCTAAGTTGTTCCCAGTTCTAAGTACCAAGGATATAGTAAGTATTTTGACTGTTTCTCTGAATGAGATAATGAATCCGTTTGTTTTGCTGCATGACAAACCACAAAA
Organism: Okapia johnstoni; assembly: GCA_024291935.2. NCBI lineage: Eukaryota > Metazoa > Chordata > Mammalia > Artiodactyla > Giraffidae > Okapia > Okapia johnstoni. The sequence goes on from CM044307.1 coordinate 14,953,352, forward strand.
AAAAAAAAAGAAAGAAATCTCAGTGGCTTAAAACAACAGCCATTTAGTCAGCTTTCGAGTGAGAAGATCATCTGGAATATTCTCCCCGGGAGAGTTGTGCTGGGCTGGTCTCAGCAGGACCTCATCATGTGTCCTCAGATACCTGTAGGATGGTTGATCATCGGCTGGTTTAGGACAATCTTGGCCAGGACAGTTCTGTTCCACGTAGCTTCTCATCCCTCACCAGGATTGTTAACACAGCTGTCTGGATTCCAAGAGGAAGGCTGGAAGCATTCAAAGCCTCCTGGGGCCCAGATTTCCCACCATGGTCCTTCTGCCATGTTCTATTGGACAAAGACAGTTACAAGGCCAACTCAGACGCTCTGGGTTGAGAAAGAGACTTCATCTCCTGATGGGAGGAATTTAAAGAATTGTGGCCGTGTCTGTGGTCTCCCACAGATGGGGTTTTAGAGCAGGAGTGATGACCTCTAATTTAGGGTTTTTGTATTTTTTTTAATTAATTTATTTAGTTTTGGCTGCATTGGGTCTTCATTGCTATGCACAGGCTTCCTCTAGTTGTAGCTCATGGGCTGTAGAATGCAGGCTCTGTAGTTGTGGCACATGGGATTAGTTGCCTCGAGGCATGTGGGATCTTCCCAGACTAGGGATTGAACCCATGTCCCCTGCACTGGCAGATGGAGTCTTAACCACTGGACTACCAGGGAAGTCCAGAATTTGGGTTTTAACAGGATTTCTCTGGAAGCAGTTGAGATTTAGTGTAGAGGAACAAACATAAGTAGGGAGACCAGTTAGGATTCCAGCATTCGATTATTGCAATAATCCAAATAAAAAATATTGGTGACAGTGACCAGTGAAGTAGTGATGAAGGTGGTGAGAAGTGGGCCTGTAACAACTGAGGACTGTGGCCTCTCTTATTTACAATTATATTCCCAGGGTGTCGCTGGGTTGCTCAGTCTTGTCCAACTCTTTTGTGACCCCATGGACTGGGGCCCACCAGGCTCCTCTGTCCACGGGATTTCCCAGGAAGAATACAGAAGTGGGGTGCCATTTCCTTCTCCAGGGGATCTTCCCAACTCAGGGATTGAACCCGCGTCTCCTGCTTTGGCAGATAGATTCTTTACCACTGCACCAACTGGAAAGCCCATACCCAGGGTGTAGTAGATGCCTAATAAATAGCTGTCAATGAAATCAATGTCTGAGTAAATTCCCAGAGAACTTTGCCCATAACTAATGGCTCTTATCATGACCCACCTTGTCCTGTATCTTTTCTCGAACTTAGTGTACTGAAAGCTCTGTAAGGATAAAAGCTGTCTTGTTTGTGTTTCATTCAGTTTAATTTAACACTGATTAATGCCGATTATGGGACTTCCCTGGTGACTCAGATGGTAAAGAATCCGCCTGCAATGCAGAAGACCAGGGGTCTATCCCTGGGTTTAGAAGATCCCCTGGAGAAGGGTACAGCAACCCACTCCAGTATTCTTGCCTGGAGAATCCCCATGGATAGAGCAGCCTGGTGGACTACAGTCCATGGGGTCGCAAAGAGGCAGACAAGACTGAGTGACTAAGCACACACACAATGCCTATTATATGGCAGAAATTGTAAGTCTGAGTAAGGCAGAGACCCCCACCCCCATAGTAAGAAGGGAAAGAAGTCCGGTAACCAAAAAGGCTATCAGAAGTGTCATGGTGATGTAATAAGTGAAGTTCTTAATTCTTTGAACTTTCTGCCATTCAACAATAAATACTTATTGTATGAATGACTGCTTTATTCTGCAGTTCCAAATCAATACACTGCTTTAATATTCAACAGAGATTAATGAGGACAGAAATGAAAATTTAGCTCTCATGTAGAAAGATGGTCTCCTTCAATAGTAAAGATTATAAATTATTTTTAAATATTTAAAATTAAAGAATAATAAGCATTTGCATATCCACCATCAAGCTTAATAATAAATAAGATGAATAGAACTGAAGGCCCCTATAAATCCTTCCCTAATCCTGTTCCCTCTCCACCCAGGTAACAGTTATCCAGAGTGTCGTTCTTATCATTCTTACATGTTTCTCTTTATTTGAACCATATCTGTATGTATACCTAAGTAATACACAGTGCTGCCATGCATTATTTTTAACTTCTTACATTGTCATATTTTTACATTTAATTTCTAGTTTTTATTACACAGTATCTGCATGGTCACGGCAAGACTTGGAATATTGGCATTCCCACTGAGGTTTTTCTGGAGAACACTACAAAACCACCAAGTGACTGATGTAAAACAGCTCAGTCAATATCAGCCCAGAGCCTAAGGATAATGTTAAAAGGTAGCTTCCCTGCTGGCTCAGTGGTAAAGAATCTGCCTGCAATGCAGGAGACGTGGGTTCAATCCCTGGGTTGGGATGATCCGCTGAAGAAGGAGATGGCAACCGACTCCAGTATTTTGCCTGAGAAATCCTATGGATAGAGACGCCTGGCAGGCTACAGTCCATGGGGTCACAAAAGAGTTGGACATGACTTAGTGACTGAACAACAACAAAGCGTTTGCAAGACACTTAAATCCCTTATGCTGACAACTAACATCTGTCAGAACATTTGTTGGTTCTCTCATGGCCCTGGTACAAATTAGAAAACAGTGCCACCTCTTGGTAGGCAATCCCAGGCCAAAAGGCATGGACTGGTGAACCCCTATTTGACTTTTACCATCAGGGCTCTTGAGCAGTGAACAGTCCAGCACCCTTGCTATGTCTCACTTCCTATGTGTCAGGCACATAAAATGACTCATTTAATCTTCACAACAGACACAGGAGATAAGTAGAGTTGACCTTTTAACTACTCAGGGGTTAGGGATGCTGACCCCTGCATAATCAAAAATCCACATATAACGTTTGACTCTCCCAAATCTTTAACTAAATAGCCTACTGTTGACTGGAAGACTTATCAGTAGATAACTTAAACAGATGATTAACTCATATTTTGTATGTAATATGTGCTATATACTGTATTTTTATACTAAAGTAAGCTAGAAGAAAGAAAATGTTATTAAGAAAATCATAAGGAAGAGAAAATTCATTTACAAGACTATATTTCATTTATCAATACTGTCAGTTTACATCATCTGTTTATAAGATGAATCATCCTCAATATTGCTTTATGTGATACAAAAATATTATTCATATAACTAACACTAGACATCAAAAATGGAAAGACCATGTGAAAAAGAAATTCATATTTATTACAGGTGTAATGATTCATGCACAGAAAATGAAAAAACAAGCCATATGACTGCTTTATGGTAGCCTAGCTTATACTCTGAGTGAGTGAATTGTTACAAAATTTTAAGGCACACTGTATTACAGTTATATTTATAATACTGTATGGGAAACATTGTTCCTTTTTTAACCTGTGTTGATAGGTTGATTGGCCATTTCTCTGGTTACTTGAGAAAGAGAGGCATACTACAAAGTAGCGTGATTTTTTGAAAGCAAATACATTTTGAGTAGTGGGATCACAGAGGTGGGAGAGGGGATGGTGTTGAGGGAGAGGATGGAAAAAGTGGGAAGAGAGGCAACTCTTGAGAATTTAGGGCGGCAGCCATTTGCCAATAGGTATTTATTTCAGTGTTTACTAGTATAATACATGTGCCTATCGGACCAGCCGTGTTTAAAATTAGCAGGGTATGTTGTAAGCAAATGGGTTTCTTACGGTAATTAAAATAGATATTTTTTAAGTGCCATAAGCTTGCTATATTCACACCAGTCTAGTTCTCCTATTCCTTTGCTGTTTCCAGTGCCAGCACAAATATAGACTTCAGTCCAACTCCTACTGAATCAGTTCATTTCCAAGACCCCTGTTTTACGAAAGCTGAGATGCTCTGACCAAATTGTTGAGAAAATGGGTTGAAACTGCGGAACCTAGCAAAGCAGAAACTTCCTGAGTGTCGGCGGTGTGCCCCCAGGGGTTGGGGGTGGGAGTCGGGGCGCTGACGAAAGAACTAGGTACTTTTCCTTCAGGATAGTCATTTCAGAAATCAAGCTTCCCTACCTGGGAGGAGGTACAAAATCTCCCAAAGTCGAAAAAAAGGAAGGAAATACTCGCTTGGGACCCCCCTCGGTTATTCCGATAAAACTGGTCTGAGCTCAGGTATTTTTTTAAAAGCTCCCCAGGTGGTTCTCACACATAGCCATTGGATGGAGGGGAAACTGTGGAGCCCATTTCTCCAGAAGGGGTTCCTTCGTGGCCTCAGAGTCCAGTTAAGCTTCTCCGCCCAGTTCTTTCACCTCTATTCATCCTCTCTCACCTGCCCTGGACACAAAGGCCTCCACGCCCTGGGGTTAACCGGCTCTAAATCCACTTTCCTCACCTGATTTGAGCTGACACAGGGCCTGTATGTGTGAACCCCAGGGTCCAGTCCACCGAAGCAGGCTAAGCAGCGGGGTTGGGGAGGGGGGTCGTTGGCCCTGGAGGGGAGTTAGAGTCAGGGGTGGTTAGGAGAGCTCCCCTCCCCTCCAGGCACTCAAGGGCCATCAGTGAGCACTTGGGACCACTGGCTGCACTTTTGGGCCCCTGTGCCATTTCCTCTGAGAGGAGTTTCACGTTCCTAGAGCTCTCTGCCTCACATTCCCTGATAGCCCCCTGTCTAGTTAGTAAAGATGAAACCCAGGATAGGGGAGAGAAGAATCTTCTGCGAGTGCAGACAAATGTGCCCCAGGTCCCCAAGGGCTCCTCACTGGTGGCTGGAGCCTGGGGGGTTAGGCGGGAGGCCTTCTGCTGATGTCCATGTGTAGAGTCTTCTCTTCGGCTGCTGCCCACCCTTGCAGGCCACCCCCACCCAGGTCAGAATTCCTGGGTTATCACCCCTCCCATCTAGACCATGAATACATTGACACCAAAAACCCACTCTTTTTTCCGGACTGTCTCTGAGCACCTTGCTGGATGTACCACCTTTGAAATCTTAAGAGCTGATTGCTGCTTGTTAGCTATTTGAGTAAAAATAATAAAAATCCCCTAGCTGCCTTATTAAAAAAAAAAATTTTTTTTTTGGTGGTAAAGCACAAAGCACAGTATGGTACATCTTCAATGCTTACAAGATGGCTAAAGGGGATTTTTCTCAAAGTTTCCCAAACAAGCAGGGAAAATATTTACCTGAAGGCAGAGCCCTCCAACAAAAGGGCCAGAGTGGGTGGCCAGGTGATGGTAGGGAAATTCCCCCTGAAGGCATGGGCAGAGCCTGTAGTCCAACCCTCTCCTTATCTGAGCTTTAAGCTTTAAGCCGAGATAGGCTTTGTAGGAAGCCTCTTAGGAGGCAGTGGCCGCCCTGAATGTGTTGGCCCCAAAGGGTTAAATCAGATTTCTTAACTCTCACATTTTAACGTTTGGACAGATTAATCTTTTCTGTGGGGGGCTATTGTAGGCTGTTTAGCTGTATCTCTGATCCCTATGCATTAGATGCCAGTAAAATTCCCCAGTTATGAAAACCGAAAATGTTTTCAGATCTTGCTAAGCAGATGTAAACTATTATGTGTTCAGTTGCCCAGTCGTGTCTGACTCTTTGTGACCCCATGGACTGCAGCATGCTAGGCCTCCCTGTCCCTCACCATCTCCTGAAGTTTGCCCAAGTTCATGGCCATTTCATCGGTGATTCCATCCAGCCATCTCATCCTCTGATGCCCTCTTCTCCTTCAGCCTTCGATCGTTCCCAGCATCAGGGACTTTTCCAATGAGTCAGCTGTTTGCATCAGTTGACCAAAATACTGGAGTTTCAGCATCAGTCATTCCAATGAGTATTCAGGGTTGATTTCCCTTAAGATTGACTTGTTTGATCTCCTTGCTATCCAAGGGACTCTCAGGAGTCTTCTCCAGCACAGTTCGAAGGCATCAATTTTTTGGTGCTCTGCCTTCTTTACGATCCAGCTTTCACAACCGTATGTGACCACTGTGAAGACCGTAGCCTTGACTATACGGACATTTGTTGGCAGAGTAATGTCTTTGCTTTTCAACACACTGTCTAAGTTTGTTACAGCTTTCCTGCTGAGAAATAATCATCTTCTGATTTCACCGCAGTCACCATCTCCAGTGATTTCAGAGCCCAAAAGAGGAAATCTGTCACTACTTCCACCTTTTCTCCTTTTATTTGTCATGAAGTAATGGGACTGGATGCCATGATCTTAGTTTTTTTAATATTTAGTTTTAAGATGGCTCTTTCACTCTATTCCTTCACCCTCACCAAGAGACTCTTTAGTTCCTCTTCACTTTCTGCCATTAATTAGAGTGGTATCATTCGCATATCTGGGACTTCCCTTGTGCCAGCTGGTAAATAAGCCCCCTGCAATACAGGGGACCTGGGTTTGATTCCTGGGTTGGGAAGATCCCCTGGAGAAGGTAAAGGCTACCCACTCCAGTATTCTGGCCTGGAGAATCCCATGGACTGTACAGTTCATGGGATCGAAAAGAGTTGGGCACAACTGAGCAACTTTCACTTCACGTCACTGCACATCCACATCTGAGATTGTTGATGTTTCTCCTGCCTACCTTGATTCCAGCTTGTAACTCATCCAGTCCTGCATTTCTCATGATGTGCTCAGCATATAGGTTAAATAAACAGGGTGACAGCAGACAGTTCTGTCATACTCCTTTCTCAGTCCTGAACCAATCAGTTGTTCCATACAGGGTTCTAACTGTTGCTTGTTGACCCGCCTACAGGTTTCTCAGGGGACAGGTAAGATGGTCTGGTATTCCCATCTCTTTAAGAGCTTTCCACAGTTTGTTATGATCCACACAGTCAAAGGCTTTAGCATAGTTGATGAAACAGAGATAGATGCTTTTCTGGAATTCCTTTGCCTTCTCTATGATCCAACAAATGTTGGCAACTTGATCTCTGGTTCCTCTGCCCTTTCTAAACCCAGCTTGGCTGTCTGGAAGTTCTTGGTTTGCAAAATGTTGAAACCTATCATATAAGATTTTAAGCATGATCTTACCAGCATGGGAGATGAGTGCAATTGCCCAATGGCTAGAACATTCTTTAGTACTACCCTTCTTGGGAATTGGGATGAGGATTGATTGACCTTTTCCAGTCCTGTGGCCATTGCTGGGGTCTTCCAGATTTGCTGACCCATTGAGTGCAACACTTTGATAGCATCATCCTTTAGGGTTTTGAATAGCTGTACCTGAATTCCATTGCATTCACTAGCTTTATTAACAGCATATATAGAATGGATATATAACAAGACTCTACTGAATAGCACAGGGAATTATATTCAATTTTCTGTGGAAATCTACAACAGAAAAGAATATGAAAAAGTATGTATATAAATGTATAACTGAATCACTTTGCTATACAGAAGAAATTAACACATTGTAAATCAACTATACTTCAATAAAATAATATTTTAAAAACATATTTTTTGGCCTTGCCAATTAACTTATGGGATTTTAGTTCCCCGACAGGGATTAAACCTGGGCATGAGAATTCACAATCCTAATCTCTGGACAATATCATGGTAATCCAAGTCTATGCCCCAACCAGTAATGCTGAAGAAGCTGAACTTGAACGGTTCTATGAAGACCTACAAGGCCTTTTAGAACTAACACCCAAAAAAGATGTCCTTTTCATTATAGGGGACTGGAATGCAAAAGTAGGAAGTCAGGAAACACCTGGCGTAACAGGCAAATTTGGCCTTGGAGTACAGAATGAAGCAGGGCAAAGGCTAATAGAGTTTTGCCAAGAGAACACACTGGTCATAGCAAACACCCTCTTCCAACAACACAAGAGAAGACTCTACACATGGACATCACCAGATGGTCAACACCGAAATCAGATTGATTATATTCTTTGCAGTCAAAGATGGAGAAGCTTGATATAGTCAGCAAAAAAAAAGACCAGGAGCAGACTGTGGCTCAGATCATGAACTCCTTATGGCCAAATTCAGACTTAAATTGAAGAAAGTAGAGAAAACCACTAGACCATTCAGGTATGACCTAAATCAAATCCCTTATGATTATACAGTGGAAGTGAGAAATAGATTTAAGGGACTAGATCTGATAGACAGAGTGCCTGATGAACTACGGACAGAGGTTCATGACATTGTACAGGAGACAGGGATCAAGACCATCCCCATGGAAAAGAAATGCAAAAAAGCAAAATGGCTGTCTGAGGAGGCCTTACAGATAGCTGGGAAGAGAAGAGAAGTGAAAAGCAAAGGAGAAAAGGAAAGATATTCCCATCTGAATGCAGAGTTCCAAAGAATAGCAAGGAGAGATTAGAAGGCCTTCCTCAGAGATCAATACAAAGAAATAGAGGAAAACAACAGATTGGGAAATACTAGAGATCTCTTCAAGAAAATTAGAGATACCAAGGGAACATTTCATGCAAAGATGGGCTCAATAAAGGACAGAAATGGTATGGACCTAACAGAAGCAGAAGATATTAAGAAGAGGTGGCAAGAATACACAGAAGAATTGTACAAAAAAGATCTTCACGACCCAGATAATCACGATGGTGTGATCACTCACCTAGAGCCAGACATCCTGGAATGTGAAGTCAAGTGGGCCTTAGAAAGCATCACTACAAACAAAGCTAGTGGAGGTGATGGAATTCCAGTTGAGCTATTTCAAATCCTCAAAGATGATGCTGTGAAAGTGCTGCACTCGATATGCCAGCAAATGTGGAAAACTCAGCAGTGGCCACAGGACTGGAAAAGGTCAGTTTTCATTCCAATCCCAAAGAAAGGCAATGCCAAGGAATGCTCAAACTACCACACAATTGCACTCATCTCACACGCTAGCAAAGTAATGCTCAAAATTCTCCAAGCCAGGCTTCAGCAATACGTGAACCGTGAACTTCCAGATGTTCAAGCTGGTTTCAGAAAAGGCAGAGGAACCAGAGATCAAATTGCCAACATCCGCTGGATCATCGAAAAGGCAAGAGAGTTCCAGAAAAACATCTATTTCTGCTTTATTGACTATGCCAAAGCCTTTGACTGTGTGGATCACAATAAACTGTGGAAAATTCTGAAAGAGATGGGAATATCAGATCATCTGACCTGTCTCTTGAGAAACCTGTATGCAGCTCAGGAAGCAACAGTTAGAACTGGACACGGAACAACAGACTGGTTCCAAATAGGAAAAGGAGTACGTCAAGGCTGTATTTTGTCACCCTGCTTATTTAACTTATATGCAGAGTACATCATGAGAAACGCTGGGCTGGAAGAAACACAAGCTGGAATCAAGATTGCCAGGAGAAATATCAATAACCTCAGATATACAGATGACACCACCCTTATGGCAGAAAGTGAAGAAGAACTAAAGAGCCTCTTGATGAAGGTGAAAGAGGAGAGTGAAAAAGTTGGCTTAAAGCTCAACATTCAGAAAACTAAGATCATGGCATCTGGTCCTATCACTTCATGGGAAATAGATGGGGAAACAGTGGAAACAGTATCAGACTTTATTTTGGGGGGCTACAAAATCACTGCTGATGGTGATTGCAGCCATGAAATTAAAAGACACTTACTCCTTGGAAGGAAGGTTATGGCCAACCTAGATAGCATATTTAAAGCAGAGACGTTACTTTGCCAACAAAGGTTTGTCTAGTCAAGGCTATGGTTTTTCCAGTGGTCATGTATGGATGTGAGAGTTGGACGGTGAAGAAAGCTGAGTGCCGAAGAATTGATGCTTTTGAACTGTGGTGTTGGAGAAGACTCTTGAGAGTCCCTTGGACTGCAAGGAGATCCAACCAGTCCATCCTAAAGGAGATCAGTCCTGGGTGTTCATTGGAAGGACTGATGTTGAAGCTGAAACTCCAATACTTTGGCCACCTCATGCGAAGAGTTGACTCCAATGGAAAAGACCCTGATGCTGGGAAGGATTGGGGGCAGGAGGAGGAGGGGAGGACAGAGGATGAGATGGTTGGATGGCATCACCGATTCGATGGACATGGGTTTGGGTAGACTCCGGGAGTTGGTGATGGACAGGGAGGCCTGGCGTGCTGCAATTCATGGGGTTGCAAAGAGTCAGACACGATTGAGTGACTGAACTGAACTTAACCGAATCTCTGGACTGCCAGGGAATTCCCTCAATAAAATAAAAATTTTTTTAAAGTTTCCAGACCTCGCCAGATGTCCTCTGGGAGGAGGATCAAAATTGCCCCAGATAAGAACCACTGGATTAAAGACCACGTACCTTAACGCAGCAATGATTCCCTCCATCAGTCTGGACCTGAAGACCTCCTTACAATCCCTTCAATGTTCAGGAAACCTCTAGACAGATCTGCTCTGTTCCATGCAGCTTCCCAGTCCCCAGGTTTTGGACCTCCTTCAGCCGGTAGGTGTAGCCGTACTGACCTGAGAGCCTTGGGCAGCTGAGCATCAGAGCTGCTCCAAGAAGGCTCCCCTCTTTCCTGCCCCTTGCAGATCGTGAAAAAGGAGCATAGCCTCTCGAAGGTCAAGAGAGAGGCCACTCCATTTTTTTAGTTGGTGACTAGATGTAAAAATGCGGCTATATCAGGATAAGGTAACAAAAATGGTGCTGCATTTTTTTTTTTTTAACATTTGTTTGGCTGCAAAATCTTTCAGTGTGACCCATGGACTCTCCAGTTGTGGAACGTGGGTTCCAGAGTGCACAAGCTTAGTTGCTCTGTGGTATGTGGAATCTTAGTTTCCTGAAAGAAAGAAAATGAAGTCGCTCAGTCATGTCCGACTCTTGGCGACCCCATGGACTGTAGCCCACCAGGCTCCTCCGTCCATGAGATTTTCCAGGCAAGAGTATTGGAGTGGGCTGCCATTTCCTTCTCCAGGGGATCTTCCCAGCCCAGGGATCGTAGCCAGGTCTCCCACATTGCAGGCAGATGCTTTACCGTCTGAGCCACCAGGGAGCCCATAGCTCCCTGAGCAGGGATCAGACCTGTACCCAATGCTGTGGAAGGTGGACTCGTAATCACTGGATTGCCAGGGAAGTCCCAGTAATGCTGTGTTTTTAAAGCAACATGTTTGCACTAAAATCAGATAATTATGGAGTTTATACACTTCAACAATGGGTGGATTCCTTGTTCTCTCTGGCCTGACTGAGTCTTTCTGTTTGGATATATGACGTCACTTGGACAAAATGTGCTTTGAGAACGTGAGGCCTATCAAATCACTTTTCAGCACCCCTCCCTCATCCACCCAACCCTGAAAGAATGTGTAGAGAGCTCCTTGGAAGAAGATGAGAAAAGGGAAACCCTACTTAGCTTTGGATTTGAATATACAATCAAATGTTCTGACTCTGTTGCTTAATAATCATGTAATCTTGGGTAGAGCACTTAAAACTCTGTGCCTCAGTTTCCTTATCTACGTAATGGAAATTACAGTACCCACCTCTTAATGGGCTTCCCATTAAGTGGCTCAGATAGTAAAGAATCTGCCTGCAATGCGGGAGACCAGGGCTCAATTCCTGGGTTAGGAAGATCCTCTGGAGAAGGGAACACCCCTGGAGAAAGAAACAGCTACCCACTCCAGTATTCTGGCCTGGAGAATTCCATGGACTATATAGTCCATGGCGTTGCAAAGAGCTGGACATGACTGAATGTTCACATAATAGTGAATATTTAAATAGCTTAGCGCAGTGATTGTGCCTAGTAAGCATTTGTGTTATTACTGCTGTTATGCTCATTTTATATAGCCCCCAATAGATCTGGTCTTATTTTGGAATAGTACCTCATCCAAAAGAGGCATTAAGGAGAGGGAAGCACATCACGTATCCGCTTTCTGAAGTCTTCTTGACACAGTTTCTCCCCAAAGTCACTCTCCTCAAAGCCTTTGTGCCAGGCTCACCTTTCTTTTCTGAGGTTTTGACTCAAATCTCACATGCTTTCTGTGACCTTCACTCTTCTCTTGCTAAGCAACTCTCCTCTCTACTTCCCAGCCAAGTATTCTTTGATTCTGGACTAGACATCCCCAGGCCAGGTCAGTGTCACTTACCTTGCCCCATTGTCTTCCTCTCCACTTTCTCCTGGATCCATAGGGCAAAGGTTCAGTAGCCACTGGCCCCTGAACAAAGATATCTCCTCCATGGGCAGTTTGTTATTTATTTACCTGCTGTTTGAGCTGTCTTCAAGTTTTGACTATTATGAGTAAAATGTCTATGCATATTAATATGAATATGAATGGTGGGTGTATACTTTCATTTTTCTTGAGTGACTACATAGATGAGGATATCTGAAACCTTGCTATAGTCATTTATTCATGCAAGTAGATTTTATGTAGATTTCTTAGGTTTTTCTTAGATGACTATGATTTTTGTGAATATAGTTTTACATTTTCCTTTCCAACCCATTTGCTTTTTTGTGTTTTGCCTTACTGCGTGTGTCTTTGCGTAAAATAAAAGTATTGAGAGTTGACATCCTTGCCTTGTTTCTAATCTGAAGAGATAAACATTCAATCTTTTATCATCAAGTAGAAAGTAAGCTATAGGATTTTATATTTTATGGATTTTCTTTTATGATGTTGAGGAAATTCTCTTATATTTCTAGTCTGTTGAGAGCCTTCATCTTGAATTTCTGTTTCTTGAATTTTGCTTTTTCTTAATCTATTGATATAATTCCATGATCTGTCCCCATTATTTCATTTTATAATAATTACATTATTTGATTTTTTGAATGTTAAGCCAACCTTGCATTCCTGGGATTTACTTTATTTGCTCATACTTCTTAGCATATTTACTTATTTATTTTAACTTTTGACCACACCCTCTGGAGTGTGAGATCTTAGTTCCCTGACCAGGGATTGAACTCGCACCCCCTGCATTGGAGGGCAGAGTCTTAACCACTGGACCCCCAGGGAGTTTCCTTAGCATACTTTAAAACTGAGATATAATTCACACATCATGAAATTTACCCTTCTAAAGTGCAAAATTCATTGTATTCATAGCATCATGAAACTATTGCCACTATCTAATTTCAGAACATTTTTCTTCACCTCAAAAAGAAACTCTGTGCCTATTAGCAGTCACTGTCCATTCCCTCCTTCCCCCCTTTCCTGGCAATCACTAATATACTTTCTATCTCTGTGGATTTGCCTGTTCTGGACATTTTATATAAATGGAGTTGTACAACATGCAACCTTTATGACTGGCTTCTTTCATTTGGCATAATCTCTTCAAGATTCATCCATGTTGCAGCATGTATTGGTATTTCATTCCTTTCTATGGCCCAATAATATCCCATTGTGTAGCTAAGCTATATGTTGTTTGTCCATCCATCAGTTGATGGACATGTGGGTTGTTTCTATATTTTGCTTTTATAAACAATGTGGCTAGAAACATCTGTGTACAAGTTTTTGTGTGGACATATATATTCAGCTCTCTTGGAATGGGATTGCTGAGCGATATGCTGCTCTCCCTTTAACTTTTGAGCAACTACTATACTGTTTTCCACAACAGCTGCCTCATTTTACATTCTCCAGCCACATATGAAGGTTTCAGTTTCTCTACATTTTCATCAACACTTGTTTAATCATCTTTTTCATTATAGTTATCCTAGTGGGTGTGAAGTGGTGTCTCAATGTGGTTTGGATTTGTATTTGCCTGTAACTAATGATGTCAACCTTCTTTTCACATACTTACTGAATATTTACATATTTTCTTTGGAGAAGTACCCATTCCAATCCTTTACTCATTTAAGAAATAGATTAAAAAAATATTTACAAGTGAAAGTTCTTTATATATTCCAGGTACTAGATCTTTATTAGGTATGTAATTTCAATTATTTTTGTGAGTTGTCTTTCATTTTTTCTTTTTTAAATTTATGTCATATGTTATATTCTTACACATTTGGGTATAAAAGACCTGCCCAGTTAATATTCTGTACTCTAGACTGGATTTTTTAGTGAGGTTTTGGGAGTTCTTGAATAGAAAATAGTCTTTTTATGTTAGCTGGGACAAGATTATGGAATAATTTGAAATGAGTGGTTTTGCTCACATATCTGTAGAAACATAACTCATCTTGAACTCGTCTTTGAACTCATCTTCCAAATTTAATTATAACTACAGCTAGTTTTTGTTGAAATTAAAGCTGAACCTGGGTGATGACTTACTTTTCTATTGAAATGATCTTTTACTTTCTTGATAGGGTCTTTTTAAGGACAAAAATTTTAATGAAGTCCAGGTTCTGCCTATTTTTATTCCTTTTAGTTGCTTGTGCTTTTGGTGTCATATCTAAGAAACTATTGCCTAAACCAAGGTCACAAAGATTTACATGTACATTTTCTTGTAAGAGTTTTATAGTTGTAGATCTTACATTCAAGTCTTTGATCCATTTTGAGTTAATTTTTACATGTCTTTTTGATGCAACTAAGGGTAGAATTTTCTTAATTTTATTTTTGTATCATTCATTGCTGGTGTGTAGCAATATAACTGATTTTTAGAAATTTTTAGAAATCAACTTACTTATTAGCTCTAACAATTTTGTATCTGTCTGTGAATTCCTTAGGATTTTCTATATATGTGATCATGTCTTTTGTAGACATAGTTTTTTTTTTTTCTTTCCAATCTGGATGTCCTTTATTTCTCTTTTGAGCCTAATTTCACAGCTAGAAATTCCAATGTTGAATAGTAATGGTGAGAGTAGATAATCATTTTCTTGTCCCCGATCTTAGTGGGATAGCCTTCCGTCGGTCTTTCACTATTAAGCATAATATTAGCTATGGGTTTTTAATAGATATCTTTTATCATGCTGGGAAAGCTCTACTCCTAGCTTGTTGAGTTTATCATAGAAATCTGTTGGATTTTGTCAAATGCATTCTCTGCATCTATTGAGATGATTGTGTGGGTTTTGTTCTTTACTTTAATAATCATGCTGGTGCTCAGACCCGACTTAGCAACCCCATAGACTGTAGTCCTCCAAGCTCGTTTGTCTATGGGATTTCCCAGGCAAGAGTGGGGTGTCATTTCCTTCTCCGGAGATCTTCCCAACCCGAGGACTGAGCCCACGTCTCCTGTCCTGGTAACCATTCTTTACCATTGAGTCACCAGGGAAGCCCACATTCTAATATGATGTGTTATATTGATTAATTTTTATAAGCTAAACAAATCTTGCATCCCTGAACTAAATTCTGCTTAGTGATGGTGTATAATCCTTTTCATATGTTGTTCTAATTTTTGGAAGGTTTTGAAAAGGATTGATGTTAATTTCTTTTAAACACTTGATAGTATTGTATTCACCAGTGAAACCTAAGTCCTAGGCTTTTCTGGGTGGCAAGTGTTTGACTACTAATTCAGTCTCTTTATTTGGTTTCATTCTATTCAGATTTCTTAATTTCTTCTTGATTAAGTTTCAGTAGTTTGTATCTTTATAGGAATTTTCTATTTTATCTAGATTATCCAATTTGTTTTTATAAAAATATTTTAGTATTCTCTTATAAACCTTTTTTACTTTTGTAAGATCAATAGTTGGATGGTTGGATGGCATCACTGACTCGATGGACATGAGTTTGAGCAAGCTCTGGGAGTTCGTGATGAACAGGGAAGCCTGGTGTGCTATAGTCCATGGGGTTGAAAAGAGCTGGACACGACTGAACAACTGAAGTGAACGGAACTGAACTGAAGATCAATAGTAATGCCCCTTTCATTTCTGATTTTAGTAATTTGAGTCTTCTCTCTCTTTTTTTCTTGGTCAGACCCGTTGAAGATTATACAACTATGCTGATTTTTTCAAAGGACCAACTTTTGCTCTCTTGAATTTTTCTATTATTTTCTATTCTCTATATAGTTTATTTCTGCTCTGTTGTTGTTGTTCGGTCGCTCAGTCGTGTCTGAATATTTGTGACCCCATGGACTGCAGCACACCAGGCTTCCCTGTCCTTCACTATCTCCCAGGGTCCACTCAAACTCATGTCCATTGAGTCAGTGATGCCATCCAACCATCTCATCCTCTGTTGTCCCCTTCTCCTCCTGCCTGCAATCTTTCCCAGCATCAGGGTCTTTTCCAATGAGTTGGCTCTTCGCATGAGGTGGACAAAGTATGGGAACTTCAGCTTCAACATCAGTTCTTCCAATGAATATTCAGGACTGATTTCCTTTAGGATGGGCTGGTTGGATCTCCTTGCAGTCCAAGGGACTTTGAAGAGTCTTCTCCAATACCACAGTTCGAAGGCATCAATTCTTCGGCGCTCAGCCTTTTTTAGTGTCTAGTTCTCACATCTGTACACAACTACTGGAAATATCGTAGCTTTGACTAGACAGACCTTTGTCAGCAAAGTAATGTCTCTGCTTTTTAATATGCTGTCTAGGTTGGTCATAGCTTTTCTTCCAAGGAGCAAGCATCTTTTAATTTCACGGCTGCAGTCACCATCTGCAGTGATTTTGGAGCCCCCACAAAATGAAGTCTCTCACTGTTTCCATTGTTTCCCCATCTATTTGCCATGAAGTGATGGAACCAGATGCCATGATCTTAGTTTTCTGAATGCTGAATTTTAAGCCAACTTTTTCACTCTCCTCTTTCACTTTCATCAAGAGGCTCTTTAGTTCTTGATCACTTTCTGTCACAAGGATGGTGTCATCTGCATATCTGAGGTTATTGATATTTCTCCCAGCAATCTTGATTCCAGCTTGTGCTTCATCCAGCCCAGCATTTCACATGATGTACTCTGCATATAAACCCACTCCAGTATTCTTTCCTAGAGAATCCCGTGGACAGAGGAGCCTGGTGGGCTGCTGTCCATAGGGTTGCACAGAGTCGGACACAACTGAAGCGACTTAACATGCACGCATGCATTGGAGAAGGAAATGGCAACCCACTCTGGTATTCTTGCCTGGAGAATCCCAGGGACGGAGGAGCCTGGTGGGCTGCCATCTATGGGATCGCACAGAGTCGAACACGACTGAAGCGAATTAGCAGCAGCACTCTGCATATAAGTTAAATAAGCAGGGTGACAATATACAGCCTTGACGTACTCCTTTCCCAATCTGGAACCAGTCTGTTGTTCCATTTCCAGTTCTTACCAGTTACTGTTACTTGCCCACAGTAGTAGATAATGGCCATCTGAATTAAATTCGCCCATTCTTGTTCATTTTTAGTTCACTGATTCCTAAAATGTCAATGTTCACTCTTACCATCTCCTGTTTGACCACTCCCAATTTACCTTGATTCATGGACCTAATATTCAAGGTTTCTATGCATTATTGTTCTTTGCAGCACTGGACTTTACTTTCACCACCAGTCACATCCATAACTAGGCATTGTTTCCACTTTGGCTCAGTCTCTTCATCCCTTCTGGAGCTGTTTCTCTGCTCTTCTCCAGCAGCATATTGGACACCTTCAGCTCTGTGTTGTGTTTAATTGCTCAGTTGTGTCTGACTCTTTGTGACCCCATGGACCGTAGCCCGCCAGGCTTCTCTGCCCATGGGGATTCTTCAGGCAAGAATACTGAAGTGGGTTGCCATGCCCTCCTCCAGAGGATCTTCCCAACTCAGGGACTGAACCCAGGTCTCCCACATTGGAGGCAGATTCTTTACCTGCTGCATTACCAAGGAAGCCCAATATAGACGTTATACAGCTAGAAAATTCCCTCTAACTAATGATTTAGCTGCATCCAGTTAAGTTATGTTATGTTGTGTTTTTGTTTTCATTCATCTTAAATTAACTTTTGATTTCCTTTGTGATTTCTTCTTTGATATAAATACTTCTAGGAGTGTGTTACTTAGTATCAACATGTACGTGAATTTTTCTTTTTTTCTTTCACATATTTCTAATTTCATCCATTGCAGTTGGAGAGCATACTTTGTATGATTTCAGTCCTTATAGCTTTACTGAGACTTATTTTATGGCCTAATAAATGATCTATTCCGGAGAACATTCCATGGTGTACTTGAGACAACATACGTCTGCTTTTGAGTGGAATTTTCTGTCAATGTCTGGTTTACTTGGTTTAGAATGTAATTTAGATTTTCTATTTCCTTGCTAATCTTATGTCCAGTTGGTCTATCTATTTATGAAAGTGGGGTTTTAGAGTCTTCAACTATTATTGTTGAATTGTCTATTTCTCCCTTCAATTCTGTCACTTTTGCTTCATGTATTTTAAGGAGTATGTTGTTAGTGCATATATGTTTATAATTGGTTTGTCTTCTTGAGGGATTGATCCTATTATTATTGTCAAATATCCTTCTTTGTTTGCCCCCTGCTAATATTTGTCTTAAGTTCTTTTTTTTTTCTTCTGATATTAGCACAACTACTCTGGCTTTCTTTTGGTATTGTTTATATGGCATATGTTTGCCCATCTTTTTACATACGATCTATTTATTTCTTTGAATCTAAAGTGAATTTCTAAGAAACCACATGCAGTTGGATCACATTTTTAAAAATCCATTCTGCTGATTGCTACGTTTTAATCCATTTGCATTTAATGGAATTGCCAATAAAGTAGAATTTATGTCTACTATTTTGCTACTTGTTTTCTACATATCTTATGTTCTTCTGTCTCTTTTGTGCCTCTATTCCTTTATTATTTCCTGCTTTGGGGTTAGATAGATATTTTCTAGCATACCATTTTAATTTCCTTTTTCTTTTAACTTATGTAGTTACCAATATCAGTGTTCTTTATTTTCTTCATGTGGATTCCAGGCACTCTCTCACATCCTTTCAGTTCAGCCTGAAAGACTCACTTTAGTATTTCTTGTAGGTTAGGTCTGCCAATAATAAATTGTGTCAGCATTTGTTTATCTGTGACTATCTTAATTTTGCCATTATATTTTAACTGCTTTATTGAGATGTAGTTTCCATTCCCTGATAGCTTAGTATCTGCCTGCAATGCAGGAAACACTGGTTCAATTCCTGGGTCAGGAAGATTCCATGGAGAAGGGCTAGGCTATCCACTCCAGTATTCTTGGACTCCCCTTGAGGCTCAACTGGTAAAGAATCCCCCTGCAGTGTGGGAGACCTAGGTTCAATCCCTGGATTGGGAAGATCCCCTGGAGAAGGCAAAGGCTACTCACTCCAGTACTCTGGCCTGGAGAATTCCATGGACTGGATAGTCCGTGGGGTCGCAATGAGTCGACTGAACCAGTTTCACTTTCACTTTCACTTTACATACCGTACAATCCACACATTTAAAATGTACAGTAAATTATGTTTACCATACTCACAGAGCTGTGCATCCACCACCATAGTAAATTTTAGGATATTTTCATTACTCCAAAAAGAAATCTTGTACGCATTAGCCATCACTCCCCAAATCTCTCATCTGTCTCCATCACTTCAAGCCCAGGCAACCGCTAGTCTACTTTCTCTATAGATGTCCCTATTTGTTGATCTATTTGGTCTTTTAAAAGAATAATCTTTTAACTTTATTGATTTTCTCTATTCTTTGTCCATTTTCTCTGTTTATTTGTCTATTGAGTGTAGTTATAGTTTGTTCCTTCTAACTGATGTTGCTATTCCAATGAATGTATGTAATTAATTTATTTATCCATTGGTTCTTGATGGAATTTTGTATTGTTACGCATATCTTCAGTGGTATATATCTAGCACGCCAATCCTATTCTTCAATTATTTGCATTTCCCCCTTTATAATGGAATGCCCACTGGACTGATTTATACCAACTGGGTAAAGACTTGCTGCTCTCAGCATGCTCAGTGATTTTCACTTCTTAATCTCAGTTACTGTAAGTTGGATTTACATTTCTTGTGATTAGTACCAGCACTTTCACTTTTCCAGTCTGTATTTCTTTTTTAAGGAAGAGGACAATGTATTAGTCAAAGAAACAGAACAGAACCTCTATATATACACACACACATATATATAGGAGAGAGAATTATTATTAGGAAACTGACTCACACGATCATAGACACCAAGTTTCAAAATCTGTATTTGGCAAGTTGGAGATCTAGGAGAGCCAATGATATGGTTCCAGGCAAAAGGGCAGCAGGCCTCAGACCTAGGAAAACCTGATGTTTCAGTTTGAATCTGAAAGCAGGGTTGGGGTGGCGGAGGGCGGGAGACTTAATCTGAAGGCAGTCAAGTAAGAAGAACTCCTCATACTCATGGATGGATCGACGTTTTGGATTTGTTCAGGCTTTCAGCTGATTGGGTGAGGGCCACCAGATTAGGGAGGTGTTGTATGCGTGCATGCTCAGTGGCTCAGTCCATGTCTGACTCTTTGAGGCCCCAGGGGCTGTAGCCCACCAGGCTTCTCTGTCCATGGAATTTTCTAGGCAAGAATAGTAGAGTGGGTTGCCATTTCCTACTCCAGGGTATCTTCCCGACCCAGGGATTGAACCCACATCTCTGTCATTGACAGGCAGATTCTTTGCCACTGAGCCACCTGGGAAGCCTCTAGGGAGGTGTTAGGACTTTATTAAATTCACATTTGTTAAATGAAGGATGGTTAGCCCTGGTTCAACAAAAGACCACAAGAGAAATGGAAATAGAGAAGTTCATTACTCACAGTTCCAGGAGGAAGCATAGGGCACCCCTGGAGGGGAGGTCAAGGCAGGTGCAAGCAGAGAGAGTGGCAGAACTTGGTGCCCATGCCTATATTAGAGTCCTTGGGTGACAGTGCTTTGGGGCCCCCAGGCTAATGGTTGATTGGTCAACTTAAACCAAAAAGAGCAGGGATTTGGTAAGCTGCATGGGGGTCTTATTTAAGGGGAGCACTCAAAGGGAAGGTGCTGGGTAGGGGTGGGTTGAGAGGGACTCTTAATCATAGGGCTGTTGAGTCATATCAGGAATTCACATTTACTTCTGACTCAATGGGCTGTTCTCTAGGGCGGGCACTTGCCTGAGGGGCTAATGTTAGTTCAAGGCCCCCACAGGCCACTTGGCCAAGAATGTTGAGGCAGCAATGTTATGGAGCCACTTAGCTGAACTCTCAACAGAGGGCAATCTGCCTTCTTCAGTCTATTGATTTAATTGTTAAACCCACGCAGACATACCCTCACAAAACCACCCAGAATATTGTTTGACTGAATATCGGATTCTCCCCCACCCTCCGACCCCATGATCCAGTCAAGTTGACAACCAAAATTAACCACCACAGGCAACATGCGATAAAAATATTAAAGTGGACAAAAAGATTAAAAAAGAATATATAACAGCCCCTCTGTGCTCGTATCACCCTCAAGGATCCATCTATGAAGATTCAAAGCATGATTTCTCTCTCATTCCACCAGTCAGGAGAGCCATGTGGTCACATGGTAGGATCAGGTTTAGGGGCTGAGAAAATAGATGTACCAGTGGGCTTTCTGAGTCAGTTATTATCTAAAGATTACTTTCAAAATGCCCTTACACCTCTGGTCCAAGATGTACTGAGCCCAGGTGCTTGACAGGAAAATCCCGTTGAAATGAATTTTAAGTGACTTTAAGTATCAGTGGGAGATACTGTGAAAAGGACACTATAGAAGGTGATAGACCAAGAAATACAGATTTAAGTAAATTGTTTCAGGTGTTACAGATTACCAATAAACTAAAAGCAAAAATGTAAGTAAAAATTGGGAGGGGAAAAATGAGGTGACATATTATCAAATTAAATTCCTCAGTATTCAATCTCCACATTATTTAAAGGGAGGGGGTCTTTAAGTAATGTTTAAAGCAGATAAAATTGAGAAAGCGAAGTATAAGCATATTTTTTCAATTCTGAATGTAACCACTGGAAGCACAAAACCTGGATGTGATTTCAAACGTTCACCTCCGGAGAGTAGGCCTAGGGGGTAGGCGTGGAGATGTGGAGAAGTTGCACATTTTCTTTACCCTTTTTTAAACTGTTTGAAATGTTATGATCCCATATATGAGCCATTTTTATGGTAGCTAAAAACAGGAGCGATAGAGCAAAAATTCCACCATAGGAACCTCTAACCCTACCTTAGGAACTGCAAGGAAAAAGTTTCTCTGTTTATCTCCTTCCAACAGTAGAACCGATCCTATGGCCTCTCCCACGTCCTTCCTGGTCAGAAAGTACTGCCAGGGAAGCATACAATGACCAGGCTTTACAAGGTGCCCTCAGTTTAAAATCTTTTTTAAATTTAATTTTTTATTTTTTATTTATTTGTTTATTTCCTTAAGATAAAGATAGATTGATGGTTGCCAGGGGCAGGGTGGTGGTGGGATGCAGAGTTGTTCAGTGGATATAAAGTCACAGCTAGATGAGATGAGTGGGTCCTGAAATCTGCTGTACCACCCAGAGTCTATAGGGAAAGACACAAGATACGGTGGGTGCTGGGAACTTAAAGATTGTTGAGAGGTTGTCTCATGTTAATCGTTCTTAACATACACACAGACCACACAAAGCCGATGGACACAAGGAGTCTTTTGAAGGTGATGCATAGGTTTATTATCTTGATTGTGGTAATGGTATTATGGGTTTTATGGATAGTATGTGATCAAAGTCACTCAAATGTTAAACATGTATGGTTTTGTGCGTGTGTATGAGTATACCACAATAAATCTAAAATTTTTTTAAAATTTTACCATTTCGTTTTTTAATGTATTTAACTGTATTTTGTTCTACAGCTCTGAGTAAACACCGTTAGGCCATGCTTTCACAAGCTCTCTTCTCATCTGACTTGGTTTAGTCCTGGCTTGATTAGCAGAACCTAGAAAAATAGGAGGTTATAAAAGCACGAGGACAGAAAACAAGGTTCCCAAGCCCAGCCCTTTGAACTTCTACCAATAGGAAGAGCACCCAGAGCCTGGGAGTCAGGAACCTTGACTATCCCAGGTCCCCACAGACAGGGACTCAAGGAGTCAGCCACTCCCAGACCCATTGCTTCGTCTGTAGAGTGGGGCTCATCAGAGTAGCCACTTGCGGGTTTATTGGGAGAGTCAGATGAGATGATGGCCATAAAAAGAGGCATTCATACAGTGCACGTGGTCACCACGCCACCTGGGTCAGTGGTGTTGGTGTCTCTATGCTCTTGTTTAGCTGTCACAGCTGTTTCTGGAGTCCTCAGAAAGAACTCAAAGTGAAAGTTGCTCAGTCATGTCTGCCTCTTTGCACCTCTGTGGACTGTACTGTCCATTAGAGTCCATGGAATTCTCTAGGCCAGAATACCAGAGAGGGTAGCCTTTTCCTTCTCCAGGGGATCTTCCCAACCCAGGGATCGAACCCAGGTCTCCCACATTGCAGGCGGATTCTTTACCAGCTGAACCACAAGGGAAGCCCAAGAATACTGGGGTGGGTAGCCTATCCCTTCTCCAGCGGATACTCCCAACCCAGGAATCAAACCGGGGTTTCCTGCATTGCAGATGGATTCTTTACCAGATGAGCTACCAGGGAAGCCCCAGAAAGAATTCAGGGAGATTCCATTCTGCATCTGAAGCAGCTCAACCCCAAAGAAAAAGTGAGGCCTTAGTGTCCATAGGCAGGCGAATGGATAAGGAAGTTGTGGTACACATACACAATGGGATATTACTCAGCTATAAAAAGGAATGCATTTGAGTCAGTTTTAATGAGGTGGATGAACCTGGAGCCTATTATTAGTTCACAGAGTGAACTAAGTCAGAAAGAGAAAAATAAATACAGTATATTAACACATATATATGGAATTTAGACAGACGGTACCAACAACCCTACATGCAGGGCAGCAAAGGAGACACACATGTAAAGAACAGACTTTTGGACTCAGTGGGAGAAGACGAGGGTGGGATGATTTGAGAGAATAGCATTGAAACATGTACATTACCATATGTAAAATAGACGACCAGTGTAAGTTCTATGTACCTAAAGACAGTGCTCTAAGCCAACCTGGAGGGATAAGGTGGGAAGGGGATTCAGGATGCTGGGGACACATGTATACATGTGGCCGATTCTCATTGATGTATGGCAAAAATCATCACAATATTGTAAGGTAATTATTCTCCAACTAAAATAAACTGATCAATCATAAAAATACTAAAAATTAAATTAAAGAGAGGTGGCAGTTGAGGTTTTGAAATAATATTTCACCAAGAAACAATATAGAAATAACAAATAAATACACAAAAAGATAAAAAAGTCTTTACTCTCAGAGGCAAGAAAAGCTAATGAAAAGTGGCTCAGTAGGTAAAGAATCCGCTTGCAATGTGGGAGACCTGGGTTGGATCCCTGAGTTGGGAAGATCCCCTGGAGGAGGGCATGGCAACCCACTCCAGTATTCTTGCCTGGGAAATCCCCATGGACAGAGAAGCCTGGGAGGCTACAGTCCACGGGGTTGCAAAGAGTCAGACAAGACTGAGCGACTAAACATAGCACAGCCAGACAGGAAGACAGCAGCCTAGGTGACCGCTACACTTCTCTGCTGTCAGCCTTCAAGCTATAGAGTTCAGCTTTCAGTTAACTTTCAAAAAAGAAAAAGAAAAGACTGTCATGGTGGTATGCATGTCCAGAAATTCAGACTGGGAAAACCAGGCACAAGGGTTTCTAGAAGCCTAGACTGTACCATAGAGCCCTGGCCTACGGCTGAGGTTTCCTGATCTGAGTCACCTGGCACAGAGGCGGTCAGCTATGGCTGGGACGGCCGCAGGCACACAGCTGGCTGTTTCCAAGGAGAAGCACAGTGCCCCAAACCCTCCACGGGCTCTTGGTCACATCTGCAGAGCCGTTCTCCCACGTGCACTCCCAGGTGTGGAGAGGAGTTTAGAATTTCTACGTGTATGTATTTTTACCACCCAAAAAAGGTCAGAAGGAAATTGGCTACAGTCATCTTTAACATCTGAGTACCAGAGCAAGTATCTCTTTTGTAAATAAATATACAATACCACTTTGCAAACCATTTAACATAGGCTAATTGTCTAAATAAAACTTTCAGGGTGCTCAAAAAAAATCAACAGAGGAAGCACAGCAGCAAGAAGGTTCGGAGATCACAGTTCTGCAGAACAAAGCCCCAACTCCCCCTTAAAAGTCACCCTCCTTCCAGCAAGCTTTCTGGCCAGAACCTGGGGACTTCACCTTCTAGCTGTACTTCACTCGTACTTCTCGGCAGTCACCATCGTCTTTCTCGACTCTGGTCTTCTATTCTTGTTGCTTCCTCTGGGTTGTCCCTTACCCCGCTGACCTGGCCAACTCCTACACACCCCTAGGCATCTGCTTGGTTGTCATCCCTGCCAGGAAACCCTCTCTGACGCCCCGTGTTGGATATTCTTGGAGGACCGTCCCTGCCCGGTTACATTTCTTTTATCACGACATTGACATCTCTTCCCATTGCTGTGAAATTCTATCCACATGTCCGCCTCACTCACTAACCACAAGGCCAGAAGTTCTTATTTGGTCTGTGGTCTCCAGGACCTAGCCTAGTGGCTGGAGTGACCACTGGGGGTCTTTCTTCTCCCATTCACACCACAGACTTAGCCAAAAAAAAAAAGGTCTTCTCCAGAGTCCCATTCCTTCTGGAACTTGAGTCAAATTGAGACCACCAGGCCAAGGGTCTCCCTTTTAGAAAGAGAAGAAAGTTCCCCCATTCAACCACATGCCCCCCTTCTGGAGTGTGGTTCCTTCTGCACGAAGCACAGCCGAGGACTTCCCCTGTCAGAGACTGGCTGAGTGAGCCCCTTCTGCAGAAACTTGATAACATCAGAGTATGGTGAGGGTTCCAGGCAACAGACGGCCCTTCTCGTGTGACTGGAGGAGGGGCCTTCGCAAGAGGTGAAGGCCTCCTCTGGGCAGGGGCCTCGCTCTGTGCAGGGCTGTTGGGTCTTGGGGTTTCTTGGCACTGCTGCCCGTTGGCCTCTATTTCGTCTCCTGTCTTTCTGCACCAGCCTTCTCCGTGTCTGAGGACGGCTGTCTCCCAGCTCTGGGCTTAACATTGCCTCAGTGGAAACAAGCAGGGGAGCCTGAGGAGCCCCTCAAAGTGGTGATTCCAAGTTGAGAGAGAGGTTTGCGCAGGTCTGGGGTCCACCCCTGTGTCTCTCAGTCACTCACAACTCACAGGGTGAGGGAGTGGTCTTACAAATATGACTGCCAGGGCCCATTCACATGGGGGCCAGGAGGCTGGATGGCTCTTAGAGACTGGAGCTAGACACATACTCTCTAAAGAGTCATCCATCAGAAGGAAGGAAGGGAGCAGAAAGGACATATAAGCCAAGTTTCTATTCAATGCCAAGTGCTTCAGCAATTCTCTTAAAATATGGAGTCGGATGTTGAGTGGCTATGGAAAAGTTGGCCTCATCCATCTCTCCAACAGTCCCTTTGTGCCAGCCCCCGACCAGGAACTCAGAAATGGAGCAGAAAGTGGAAGAGAAAAATGCCTACATCTGGGAGCTAACACCTTCAGTTAGCAAAGCTACCAAGGAGCCTAAAACTGGCATTAGGAAGCCCAGCCCCTCTTCCAAGCCCACCACGCCCCACGCATCCTTCAAGGTCCAGGTCATGTTCCTCCTCCTCTGTGACGCCTTCCCTACGTCTCCTTTGTGTAGACCAGGATATAGGGTAGTGGGACAGAGAGAACCAAACACAGAACATCAGTCTACCCAGTACTGGGTCCTGCCTCTGCCAGCAACTAGCTGTGTGACCTTGAGGGCATCATTCATCCAGCCTCAGTTGCCTCATCTATGGGCTGAGGATGCTCGATCTGCTGAGGGGAAGCCTTTGAGGAGCTTTTAGAGTTTATGAAATTTTTCATACTCAACTCCTTGGAACTTCTTTAGAAGTATGATGTGAATGTGATACCGTCCCTTTTCCAATTGTCATTTTGTGAGCTGTTTCAAGGTGTAAAAATGCATGGGTCTTGAGGATGAGACTTGTACTGTGATCTACCATCTCTTCTCCTTGCAGAATGATCTAGAATGGACTTGCTGCTTCCTGAGGTGTTGCTGGCTTTGTCCCACTTCCAGCGGTTTCACGCACTTGGGAGCATATGGATGATCCAAGTCGCATCTGTGGTTCCTCGGTTACGTCTGGGATCTTGACTGAAGCCTGCAGCCTCTAATGCTGGTACCAGGGTGGTTGTCAAACTTGGAATGGTAATGTTAAAGAAATCCCATCTGTGATAGTATGTGACCAGTTGGGCTGTCGTGGGACTAGAAATCTGCCAACATCTACTACTTCAATTCATGAAGAGAAATGAGAACAGAAATCCTAAGTATTTTCAAATATCTTGATACAGTATACAGAAGAAGAGGAGGAGGAGGAAGGGGGAGGAGGAAGCAAGGGAGCGGGGAGGAGGTGAAGAAGAAGAAAATGGCACTGAAATCTGAAACAAAGGAATAAAGCAGTCCTAAGTCCTCAGGACCAGGTGGTGACTGCTGCAACCTCATGCAGCTGGGTCTTTTTCGTTTTTGCTGAGTTGCGTGGCTTGTGGGATCCTAGTTTCTTGACTAGGGTTTGAACCCGGGCCCTTGGCAGTGAAATCTCAAAGACCTAACCACTGGACTGCCAGGGAATTCCCCCATTGGGTCTTTATACACTGATGATGTTGCTACTTTCTGTGCCTGTAGATAAAAATCTCAAAGTGTCAAATGTCAGCAAACTGGAGAGGCCTTGAAACTCTACTGAGAGGATAAGTATGAAAGGAAACCCTTTTACATCGAGATTTGAGCTATCTTTTATATCCATCTGTGCACGCACTTCATGCGAAATTATGTTAAAAGAAATCAGGAAAGTTTTACTACGTAGAGGAAAAAAAAGGTTGCCCGCCACTCCTGTTCTACAAGGATCAGGCACAGCCTGAGCGGAATTCAGGGTGGAGGAAAGCAGGAAGTATTCCGAGTTTTGTATGTATCAACTCCTAGATAGTTAAGATGTATATTTAAGGAAAAATTTCGATGACTCCTGATTCTTGCATCCTCACATACATAGCAAAGCTCTAAAATCATTGACGTGAGATGCCTCTTCTTTGTGGTTAGCAGAAATTTTGTGATGTTTGACTACATTTTTTTTTTCCAGCCAAAAATTCATATATCAATATATCCTGGCTCCTCCCTTACCTCTTCAGAGCAGTTCCTCAGAGCTACCTAAGAGGCTGTCTCTTGGGCTATAGTCCTCAGAAAGTCCCCGAATAAAATTTAACCCACAACTTTTACATTGAGCATTTTTATTTCAGTTAACAACTACAACCTCCCACCCAAAAAAGAAAATCTGGGGGAAGGTTGGTGTTGATCTGGAGTCAGACAGACTGAATTGAATCATAGCTCCACCCCTGGCTAGCCATGTGGCTTTCGGCAAATGATTCTGTAGTTCAGCACCTTAGTTTTCTCAGTCGAAAAATGAGGATGTTACCAATATACACATTATGGAACTTTTTGGAGAATTCCATGAGATTTTTTACATTCGGTGTCCTAGGTGAATGGCAGCCTTTGCCATTGCTAACACAGCCACAGCAACACCCTGTCTCTTCTCCCAAACTGACTGTGTGCCCACTAAGGGCAGGAGTCGATCACGGTCGTCCCTGGCACTCACAGCAGCGCCCAGTGTGGTCTAGGCGCACAGCATTCATTCAAAGAATTGAATTGATGAAGCCCTGGACCAAATTGCCCTGGCCTCTCTGAAGTCCCCAGACTTAGATTTGGAAGAGGTGTTACATCATGTGACAAGTCTTGAGAGCAGATGTCCAGTGACCTCCCAACTCCTTCCTAGAGCCAAGAATAATTTAACTCCATGGCTGGTCATTTTTGCAGACTAAATTTTGCTAATAAAAGAACTGAGTCCCCAAGAGGAAAGGGACTTTGGGTTAACTATCTTGAATCTTAAATTTCGTATCTACTTATATATACGTATCTATTTCCCCCCATTATCCTGCCAGACACACCTGTAATCCCATTCACCCTTAGGTGGGCTGGGAATGACAGCACAAACACCTGCAATAGGCACAAATCCTGGGAGCCTCGGGCTCATCAAAGCCACACTTCAAATCAAAGTACCCCCAGCAGCCCACGGCCCAGCTCAGGCTCTCATCTATGCAGAGATGCACCAGTGAAGAGTTTCCCAACACCTCCCCTTCTCTGCAGCATGATGAGGAGTCCAGCACTTTGAATTCCCTGCACCGAAGGATAAAGGTCATTTCTCCAAGAACACACAGTGAGTGGACACCTGAGCGGACATCTCCAGGGACCTTGTGCTTTTTAGTCCCAGATCATCAGAGGAATGGGGAGTAGAATCCATATTTTAAAAAGGCAGCAACAGCACAGCCAGCTACCATCCACTCAGGCCAGAAAATACCTCCGAGGTACCAGAAAAGGCACTTGCTGATGCAAATCTTTACAGACTAATTATATTTCATTGTGACCAAACTTCCTTTAAAATAAGTACGTAGCTCCAATTTCCTTTATCACATTAACACATTAAAGAATTCAGAATTTCTAATAGCACAGAACTTATAATGAAAACCAGAGAGATGCTTCCAGAAATAACCACTGTGACCTCCATTTACTGAGCACCTTCTGTGTACCACGCACTTTAAAGCCATGATCTCAGTTAAGACTCACATCACTCGTGAGATGTGAGATGTGAGAGCATCGCACGTTGCCAATGAAGATACTGAAACTTGCTTAGTGACACACATGTTAGGAAAGAAAGGAAAAAGTGCAGTAGATCTATGATTAAACTATGAAGATTGGGATGGAAGGAAGCCTCCCAAAATGAAAACAGTTGATTTGATGGGGGTGATATGATGACGGGGATTTTTTTCCTCCTTGATAAACTTCTCTGTTGTTTTCATACAGTGACGAGCTGCACTCCAGGATGGAGAAGTTGATTTCAAACACCCTAGGGGTGATGGAGCCAGGAAACCTAGAGGGGAGGGTCAGGGGCTGTCAGCCTGGTGACAAGTGCCCCCCATTTCAGCTGCCCCTTTTCCTCCCCACCTTCCTTTCACGCTGACCTCCCAGCACTTTTTCAGCCTCTTTGTCAAATGCTGGGTGTAAGGAGGGAGAGCTTGGGGGAAACCCCTTCTCCAGCTCAGATTGGCTTTGGTTCCTTTTAAAACTGACTGGAAATTTGCTCCTTTGGAACTTAGGGTTTTTTGGCTTTTTTCACTTCTCTTTTGTGAATCAACACAGAATTAGCCTGTGTGGACCAGAGGAGTTTCTGAAATAAAATCTTCCTGGGATCCTAGTGCTCCACAGTCCACTGTCTCCCTCTTTCCTCAGATTCACTGGCCCAGGCTAGCTTCGGCCCAGGCTCTAGGATGCCTCCCATTCCTTCCTGCCTCCAGGAAGCTAGGCTCAGAGGCAAAGCTCAGTCCCCCAATCCCAGAGGCAACCTGGGGGGGAGGGGATCCCTGTAATCAACACACCTTAATGAAGGGCGAAGTCATGGGGGAACTGTGGTCCCCTTCCCCAGAACTCAGCTTTCCCTGGGGTATCATAAGACTACTCTGACCTCCTCTCCGGGAAGAGCCTCAGTCAAGTGACCCCACGGTCCCATCCATCCCCTGCCCTCACCCTCCCCGTGCCCCAGCTCATGGCAAGTTCTGAGAGCATAACCTGATACACTTACCCTTGTTAAGGGGTTCCTCGCAAAACAAGTTGCCCCTCTGAAGCCATTTTGTGTCGTCTGACTCTCACACCCAACCAGGACATCTCAGGTCAGTGATCACATATCACAGATGAGATAACAGCGACTCAGAAGCACAAAGTGATTTGCCAAGACCACCAGCCAGCGGGCACCAGGCCAGCACTCTTGCCCATCCCCCTGCCCGACCATCCCCTCTGTCTTATTAAACTGGGTTTTTCATTTCATTTGATGACTCTTGACAGCATAGCGGGACGCTCTCCTTGCTCATCGCTTCTACCTTCATCTTAGCCGTAGGCAGTGGAAGCCGGGCCTTGTCGCAAGGGAAGAGAAGTGGGGATGAGCGCCAGGGGTTGGAGCTGAAGGGGGGCTTGGAATCCTGAAAAGAGGGGGCTGTGAGTTGCTCATGGTCCCCTCCTGGATCCCAACCTCAGCTACAGGCCAAGATCTATCATGAGCATACACCCAGGGACAGTGAGGGGGTGAGGAGAACGAACAGAGCCCAACATTTAAAAATTCTAAATGTTGTCCCAAAACAGAGACCTGGATTGTAAGGGAAAAAAAAAAACTTATCTTATTTTGCTTGGAGCGATCACATTTTCGATTTCGCCTGGAGCGATCACATTTTCAATGACAATGTCACCAGGACTAGGTTTTCCCTGCTCTTCAGGTTACTTTCTCTTACCGCCTTCGTTTCGTAAGCTGCTGCAAGGTTCTTTGGGAAGCGGTAGGATATAAATTGTCAATAGCTAGCTAAATGCGCTGCATGGTTTTATTGTTGTGGCGGTGGTTTGTTTCCTAAACTCAAAGCCAGGCCCTGTTGGGGTACAAGTGCAAGAGGAGATGTCTGCGTGGTGTCCTCCCTGGGGGCAGGTGCAGAGGCACAGACGACCTGTAACCACACTCGGTGTCTCAGTTCCATTCTTAAAGCGTAGACGCCCCGACCTCAACCTCAGAGGGCTTTCCAACCCCTGTTCCGGGACGAGAGGTCCATGATTCTGAAACTCAGTGCCATGGGGTGGGTGAGGCAGGGAACCTAAGAGACCACTCCCAACCACTTCCTCTGCCCTCTCAGCTATTTGTGGCAGAGGTCATCCGTTTAGCAATTATTGAGCACCTACGATGTGCCAACTCCATGTAAGGGCTGGGGATTCAGCAGTGGTGGAGATCCGCGTGAGCCCTGCAGGATGCAGCCCACAGGATCATGGGGAGACAGGTGATTAAAGAATGTTCATCCATGCACCGGATGACACGAGAAGGGAAGTACAGAGCAGAGGCACTCAATCCAGACTCAAGAGCCAGGGTCTCTTTTTTTTTTTACTGGAGCAACTGAAATTTAAACCAAGACCTCAAAGCTGTTTAAGACATAAGCCAGGTATGGCAGAGAGTGATGGGCCGGTTGTTTCCTCTGCCTCCTGGACACAGAGCAAGACTACACTTCCCAGCCTCCCTTGCAGTTAAGAGTGACCAGGAGACTGAGCATTAAGTAAATGGAATATGAACAGAGTTGAAAAGTACCACTTCTGGGCCTGGTCCATATTCTTTGGTCACTCAGCAGCTAAATGCAGAGGACTCCAAAGTCTCCAGGGAGAATAGAACCATGAAATGGAAAGGAGCCAGGGTCCCTGATGACCACATGGAAGGCCTGCCACGAAATGGGAATGCTCTCATGAGTTATTGCCTTCATGAGAAATACAGTCCTGGTACACAAACCATAAAGATGTGGATTTATCTGTTACAACAACTGGCATCACCCTAACTTATAATCAAGTATTCCATCACCAACTTGATGGACTTGAATTTGAGCATGCTCTGGGAGTTGGTGATGGACAGGGAAGCCTGACATGTTGCAGTCCAGGGGGTCACAAAGAGTCAGACACGACTGAGCGACTGAACTGACTGATGACTCCAGAAAAATATATTAGTAAAACATGCTACCTCAGGAAGCTGTCTAAGGTAGCTTGATGTCAATCAAACAGACAGGAAAGACCAGAGGTTCCAGAACCAAACGAATGAAATTAAACTCTGGTTCCATATTTCCTAGCTGTGTGATCTTGAACTCTTAATGTCTGTGAATCTTAGTTTCCTCATTTGTAAAATGAAGATAATAACACTTTCCTTGAAGGGTTATGGTGAGTATTGAATAAAGAGTCCCTAGAATGGTTTCTAAGACATAAAAGGCTTATCAGATAATAAATCCCTTACTACTAGCTATATGCATTCATAGAATGACATTTAACTAGTAGTATGCTTTGGTAACTGGTAACAGTAACAACAATAATAAAAATTTACTGAGAACCGTTTATATTCCAGACATTGATCTAATCATTCAGATGCATTAATTAATTCCATCCTTCCAGCTCTATGAAGTAGACTCTGTTTCCCCCTAGTTTTACAAATGAGGAAATAGAGTTACACTGATGTTAAGTAAGGCGTTCAAGGGGTAAGTGGTAGAACAGGGCTTTAAATCCAGGAGGGTGCGGTCATGATTCCCTTGTTACAGATGGGGGAACAGAGAATTGACATAATTTGCTTAAAGCCACACAATCTCAAAGAGTCCCAGGTTGGGGTTCTGGAATCAGCCATGACTTACTGTGATTCTGTACAGGGTGTTCTCGGAACGTGAGAAGCACCATCCATTTGTGTATCAACAGGTGTGCCCGTGGCTTTGCAGTAATGATACTGACCAAAACCATATACTGCTTTGATCAACTGTTAGAAGCAGGTGAGTGTGCACCAAATCATCAGGTGAGTGTGCACCAAAGCCCTTCCACTGAAGAAAGTCAAGCCCTCTGGTTGTGCACTCAAGGCTGAGGGGCTTTGGTTTTAACAAGAATGATATTTTCACGAGAGCTTTAAAGAAGCTTACACTGGAACAAATCTCATCCAGTTTAATAAGAATGCCCAACCTCCAGGGGGAGAAAACAGTTCTAAGAAATGGGACTTAAGAAGGCAAATCTAAAGAAAAGTAAAAAGTGAAAGTCACTCAGTTGTGTCTGACTCTTTGCGACCCCATGGACTGTATAGTCCATAGGATTCTCCAGTCCAGAATACTGGAGTGGGTAGCCATTCCTTTCTCCAGGGGATCTTCCCAACCCAGGGATCGAACCTAGGTCTCCCACATTGCAGGTGGATTCTTTACCACCTGAGCCACAAGGGAAGCCCAAGAACACTGGAGTGGGTAGCCTATCCCTTCTCCAACGGATCTTCCTGACCCAGGAATTGAACGGGGGTCTCCTGCATTGCAGGTGGATTCTTTACCAACTGAGCTGTCAGGGAAGCAAAATCTAAAGAAGTAACCCACTAAGAGGATTTGTTCATTGGACTTGCTGAGGTCCTAAATGACCACCAGAGGGCAGCAAAGACATTGGTCAGAGGCCCATTTGGGGTTCTTCCTAGAACTATCCTCAAAGGATGGAGATAGACAAGAAAAATGAAAAAAGGGCCTCGTCTGTCATCTAGGAAGCATCCCCTAAACTTGGAATCCCAGCTGTTTAAAAGAGAATGGGCTTTGAACTTGTTCTTCAGATCATGTAACTAATGCATGGTAATGGCAGAGCAGGTGTAGAAGGAGACGACAGAGATTGAGATGGTTGGATGGCATCACCAACTCGATGGACACGAATTTGAGTAAGCTCCGGGAGATGTCAATGGACAGGGAAGCCTGGTGTGCTTCAGTCCCTGGGGTCACAAAGAGTCAGACACGACTGAGCGACTGAACTGAACTGAAAGGCAGAAAAATTTGAAAATACAGAAATATGTCAATCAAACCATTACAATCCCACCATCTGGAGAAAACTGCCGTAAGTTAGTATTTTAAGGATATCCTTCTGGATAGATGTAGAAATCGATGTGGATTTACATATAGATAAAAATATACATTTACATATATTTTGGCCATGAAATTGTTATCAGTCAGTAAACTGGCATACCCTGGAGATATTATGGGTTTGGTTTCAGACCACTGCAGTAAACTAAATAACTATACAAGCATTAGAGATCCACTTTAAAATTCAACAAGAAAAAAACAATGTGTGTGTGTGTATATACATATGTCAATCTTTTGGCCAAGTGTGTCTCACTCGCTTACGTGCGAGTCCCTAGGAGCAGAGGGGTGAGAAATGGCTGGAGCAGGAGCAGCGTCATCCAAGGCCCACTAGTCACTCGGCTTTGTCCCTTCACAGTCCAGGTATAAGCGTTCTGGATGTTCGGGGAGGGGAGTCGCCATACTTTAGAGACTCCCCTCAATGAACAGGTGCTCAGACTTTGCTGAATTTCACCAAAATGAGTCACACGGAACGTGTGAAGGAGTGACAGGTTTGAGTTCCCACTTCCTGGTTCCATTCCCAGCACGTCACCCTGTTACCCCAGACGGAGGGACCATGTGGTGCGGGTCCAGGCAGCAGCCACAGACATGCCCATTTTGTCCAAACACAGAGCCTCCACACCATTTCTTTGTCCTTCAGGTGTGACTATCTCTTGCCCCCCCCCCACCAAAAATCACCAGCATCGTTACTCTGCAACCCCCTTGATCGTTATTAAGTGAGCGTCACAGCTAACAAACCCACCGAAAGTGCAGTGGAGCTTGAATTGAGGCTGAAGACACAGGTGTTTAACCAGGTGAAGGGAGGGAACATCGCAACCCCTGGATTTCCAACACTTGCTTCATTCACAGGAATCGGGACACCGCTGAGCCCCTAAGGCAG
Source organism: Okapia johnstoni (assembly GCA_024291935.2). NCBI lineage: Eukaryota > Metazoa > Chordata > Mammalia > Artiodactyla > Giraffidae > Okapia > Okapia johnstoni. The sequence continues at coordinate 14,988,431 of CM044307.1, forward strand.
TGCTCTCTGGCATGTGCTTTGGACTGAGACCAGTCTGGTTCTGAATCAACTTCACTTCCTGATCCTGCGATCTCAGACATGTCATCATATAACCCTGGGCATCCTGGGGAAGGACCAAGGGAAGAACTGGTGGAATAGTTTTGGGGGGAAGCAACTGCTCTTCAGTCCAGCTGGAGCCCAGGATGAGAGAACACAGAACTGGAGGGAGCCAGGAGGGGGGCCTTGAATGCCATGCCAAGCAAGGCCACCAGGAGCTGTGACCAGATTTTAAGGAAAGGTCAAATCATGCAATAATATACAATATCACAACTGCAAAGCACTGTGGAATTTGAGGACTCTTTCATCTAATTTAACATATATATATTTAGGGACTCCGTGCTTCCATTGCAGAGGGACTGGGTTTGATTCCTGCTTGAGGAACAGTGTGGATCACAATAAACTGTGGAAAATTCTGAAAGAGATGGGAATACCAGACCATCTGACCTGTCTCTTGAGAAACCTGTATGCAGGTCAGGAAGCAACAGTTACAACTGGACATGGAACAACAGACTGGTTCCAAACAGGAAAAGGAGTATGTCAAGGCTGTATATTGTCACCATGCTTATTTAACTTATATGCAGAGTACATCATGAGAAATTCTGGGCTGGAAGAAACACAAGCTGGAATCAAGATTGCTGGGAGAAATAGCAATAACCTCAGATATGCAGATGACACTACCCTTATGGCAGAAAGTGAAGAAGAACTAAAGAGCCTCTTGATGAAGGTGAAAGAGGAGAGTGAAAAAGTTGGCTTAAAGCTCAACATTCAGAAAACTAAGATCATGGCATCTGGTCCCATCACTTCATGGCAAATAGATGGGTAACAGTGGAAATGGTGGCTGACTTTATTTTTCTGGGCTCCAAAATCACTGCAGATGGTGATTGCAGCCATGAAATTAAAAGATGTTTACTCCTTGGAAGGAAAGTTGTGACCAACCTAGACAGCCTATTAAAAAGCAGAGACATTACTTTGTCCACAAAGGTCCATCTAGTCAAGGGTATGGTTTTTCCAGTAGTCATGTATGGATGTGAGAGTTGGACGGTGAAGAAAGCTGAGCGCCGAAGAATTGATGCTTTTGAACTGTGGTGTTGGAGAAGACTCTTGAGAGTCCCTTGGACTACAAGGAGATCCAACCAGTCCATCCTAAAGGAGATCAGTCCTGGGTGTTCATTGGAAGGACTGATGTTGAAGCTGAAACTCCAATAATTTGGCTACCTGATTCAAAGAGCTGACTCACTGGAAAAGACCCTGATGCTGGGAAAGATTGAGGGCAGGAGGAGAAGGGGATGACAGAGGATGAAATGGCTGGATGGCATCACCGACTCGATGGACATGGGTTTGGGTAGACTCCGGGAGTTGGTGATGGACAGGGAGGCCCGGCGTGCTGAGGTTCATGGGGTCGCAAAGAGTCGGACACAACTGAGTGACTGAACTGAACCGAACTGAGGAACAAAGATCCTGCAAGCCACGTGATGTGGTCAAAATAAATAAATAAACATATTTAATATATCAATATGTATTTATCAATATTTATATTAATTTTATATATTTATATATAAATATATTTAACATTATCTGTTTCACTAATCTCACAAGGGTCTTCATAAAAACCCACAAAATGCATTGGAGGAAGGGCTTTGTAAACTAGAAACATCCTGGTCACTGGCATCTTTCTCTGCTGTTTGAGTGACCATGGCTGGCTCCCAGGTACAGCCTGGAGGGTCCCCACTCTGACTCTCCATCCTCGTCATGTCCGTGGAAGCCTTCTAGTGCATGTAGTTCCTGCCCTCTCGAATCCTCTGCGGTCATATTCGCAGCTCAGAAGGTGTTTGTTAAGCTTTTTCAGTCCTGCTTCAAGCCAAGTTGAGGTGAGTGGGGTGCAGAGGGGGGTGCCAGAAGGAGGAAAGGAAAGAGGCTTCCTGCCTGGCCGTTGGGGATGCCTGGGTGCTGAGCAGAGAAACCACGGTCAGAGGCAGTTTCCCCCAGACCTCAGTGCACCCAGGCCCTTCCCCTGCTCTGCCAGCACCCAGCATTAAGTTAGAGCATTTTGCTGGCATCTCTGCTGTAGCGGGTCCTTCATCCTGCCATCCCCGTTGTAGTTGGGAAGCAGGGCTACAGACAGGGGAGAAACCAGACACGTGGTCTCAGACCTGGCTCAGAATCCTGCCTCATCCCCGACAAGTTCATCACTCTGGCCAAGTGATGTCAACCTTCTGTGCCTTATTTCCTCGCCTGTCAAGTGAAAAATAATATTATTTACAAATTCTTAGGGTATTGCGAGACTTAAATGAGATAAGCAAGCACTCAGTACATCTGAGCTAGAATTATTGTTAATATTAGTCATTCTGTTTTTCTAGCCTCCATTGAACTGGAAGCTTCTTGAAGGCCCAGAATCGTATCATATCATACTCAGCTTGTGTGATAAAGCAGCGTGGGCAGTGTCAAGCTCATGATACTTTTAGGAGCCCCTAAAAGTGTTTTAATGTCTTTTAAGATCATAAAAGAAAAATGAATATAATGCAGTCTGGGTTATATTTGTTTTTGTATCAAAGTAGTTGTAAACAAAGAATTCTTAACTTTTTTTTTAATGGAGGAAGGGGCCTGCAGAGGCAAAGCGCCTTCCACCCAGGAATGTCACAGGGTGGCCCTGAGTGCAAGGACTTGGAGTGAGACAGGTCAGGTTTGAAGCCCAGCTCTACCACGTAGCTAAGAGAGTGATCTGCAGAAAGGCACTTAACTTCCTTGAGTCCCAGTTTCCTCATGTGCAGAAAGGCTCATCTGATAAATCCTACCTCCTAGGACACCAAATTCTACTCCCCCTTCCTTTTTAGTCACTTGTCACGTCTCTAGTCATGTATTCAATGTCTGTCTCTCCTCACTAGGCTGTAAGCCCCACGGAAGCGGGAATCCTGTCTAATTATGATTCCCACGCACAACATTTACAGCGCTCTTACTGTGTGCTGTACATTGTTCTACAGGCCTTGAATGTATGACATCAGTTATGAAGGGGTTTAGCCCCATTTTACAGATGAAGAAACCGAGGCTAACTGGTTGAGTGGCTTGTCCAAAATCACACAGTAGGAAGTGGCAATGTGTGTGTGAGTGTGTGTGTGTGTGTTTAAACCCCTGAACCTATAATCTTAACCATGCCTCTCACTGTGATATGGAGCTCAGAGCCTGGCAGACAAAACAGGGAAAGAAGCAGGTACCTAAGGAATGCACGGCCCAGAGGAAGGCACCTCTCAACGCAGTTCTGATCAACTGAAACAAAAGTTTGTTCCTGAGTAGGTGGCTGGGAAATTGAGGAGATAGGAAGTCATTAGGAAAAAGTCTTCCTCACAGACAAATGCTTTCCATTCGTGAAGCGGGGAAAGTTTAGGTAGAATAATCTGACCACATCAAGCACAATAGTGATTGTCCCCACAGTGAAGCAGCGGTTCAGACACCCTGGGAAGCTGGTCTGCTCAGGTCTCCCTGCCGTAGGGGAATTGACAAGCCCGGAGGCCAAGCGTGGTCCAGGCTCAACCCGAACAGATCAAGTGCTTCGCATCTGTTATCCTACCCCCGCAGCCTGCTCACTTTGTGTGTACAGAACCCACTCGAATATTTTTGCCTGGAGAATCCCGAGGACAGAGGAGCCTGGCAGGCCACAGTCCATGGGGTCACAAAGAGTTAGACAGGACCAAGTGACTTGGCATGCATGCACATGTACAGAGGAATTGGCTTTTTGTAGTAATTATTTATATTGTTTTTATCATCTTTATTTTTATAATTATCTTTTTGATAATAATGATCTTTTCTAATTGCAAAATAACACACGTATCTCCATCTTAGAAAAATTGGAAAATACAAATACACATGCACACACAATAAGTGAAAGTCAATGATCATCTCACCACGTAGGAATAACATTGTTTAATGTTTTGTATATTTTCTTCCAATTCTTCCTTACGGCATATAAATACGTATTTATTCTTGCAACACTGAGATCATAAATAATACAGTTGTTTTTATAAACAACTTGGTAGGATCTTTAAGAAAAACAGTCAACAAAACCATTGGTCTAAAATTAAACTGTATACAATGAAATGTAAATTTGAATTTAGCATTCCTTACTTTCTTCTAGATAGCAAAGGCTGTTGTAATGTGCATAAAACAAGCAACGAGTAGTCAAAAGTGAGACCTTTGGCTCTTATCATGACCCAGGAATTAATGAACTTGACTTTTGTCTCTGCCAAGCGGGAGAGGAATCCCAGAAGTTCCATGAAGTAATAGACACAAATTAGCTAATCTATTTCTCTTTTTTCCTGGGGACGCACTTAGACTGTATTTCTCAGCCTCTTTTGCAATTATGTGACCATGTGACTGAGTTCTGGCCGATGCAATGCCGATGGATATGTGTATTAGTCATCTATTGCTGCAAAATAAAGTATCCCCAGACATGGCAATTTTAAAAAAGCTATTTATTTGCTCTATAACAAGTTATTCCCAAAGTTAACAGTGTAAAACGACAAATAATTTTCACCTCAAACAGTTTCTGAGAGTCAGAAACTCGGGAGTGGCTTAACTGGTTGGTTCTGGCTCATGGTCTTTCAAGATTTGACTAGGGCTTCTGCATTCAAGATCACTCACAAGATCTCTCACGGGACTGTTGGCAGGGGGCTTCCGTTCCTCGCTGAATGTGTTTCCACAGATTTGCTTAAGATGGGGCTTCCTCCAGGGTGAGTGAGGGTAGGAAAGAGTGACAGCTCTTGGATCGGAAGCTGCAGTTTTTTTATAACCTAATCTTGAAATTGACCATCACTTCTGAATTCTGTTATAGTTCAGTTCAGTCGCTCAGTCGTGTCCGACTCTTTGCGACTCCGTGAATTGCAGCACGCCAGACCTCTCTGTCCATCACCAACTCCCGGAGTCTACCCAAACCCATGTCCATCAAATCGGTGATGCCATCCAACCATCTCATCCTCTGTCCTCCCCTCCTCCTCCTGCCCCCAATCCTACCCAGCATTAGGGTCTTTTCCAATGAGTCAACTCTTCGCATGAGGTGGCCAAAGTATGGGAGTTTCAGCTTCAACATCAGTCCTTCCAGTGAACACCCAGGACTGATCTCTTTTAGTATGGATTGATTGGATCTCCTTGCAGTCCAAGGGACTCTCAAGAGTCTTCTCCAACACCACAGTTCAAAAGCATTAATTCTACGGCACCCAGCTTTCTTCACCGTCCAACTCTCACATCCATACATGACTACTGGAAAAACCATAGCCTTGACTAGATGGACTTTTGTTGGCAAAGTAATGTCTCTGCTTTTAAATATGCTATCTAGGTTGGCCATAACCTTCCTTCCAAGGAGTAAGCGTCTTTTAATTTCATGGCTGCAATCACCATCAGCAGTGATTCTGGAGCCCAAAAAAATAAAGTCTGACACTGTTTCCACTGTTTCCCCATCTATTTCCCATGAAGTGATGGGACCAGATGCCATGATCTTAGTTTTCCAAATGTTGAGCTTTAAGCCAACTTTTTCACTCTCCTCTTTCACCTTCGTCAAGAGGCTTTTTAGTTCTTCTTCACTTTCTGCCATAAGGGTGGTGTCATCCGCATATCTGAGGTTATTGATATATCTCCTGGCAATCTTGATTCCAGCTTGTGTTTCTTCCAGCCCAGCGTTTTCAGTGGAGAAATAACTCCAGAAAGAATGATGGGATGGAGCCAAAGCAAAAACGATACCCAACTGTGGATGTGACTGGTGATAGACACGAAGTCCGATGCTGTAAAGAGCAATATTGCATAGGAACCTGGAATGTTAGGTCCATGAATCAAGGCAGATTGGAAGTGGTCAAACAGGAGATGGCAAGAGTGAACATCGACATTCTAGGAATCAGCGAACTAAGATGGACTGGAATGGGTGAATTTAACTCAGATGACCATTATATCTACTACTGTGGGCAGAAATCCCTTAGAAGAAATGGAGTAGCCATCATGGTCAACAAAAGAGTCAAAAGGCAGTACTTGGATGCAATCTCAAAAGCGATAGAATGATCTCTGTTCGTTTCGAAGGCAAACCATTCAATATCACAGTAATCCAAGTCTACACCCTGACCAGTAACGCCGAAGAAGCTGAAGTTGAACGGTTCTATGAAGACCTACAAGACCTTCTAGAACTAACACCCAAAAAAGTTGTCCTTTTCATTATAAGGGACTGGAATGCAAAAGTAGGAAGTCAAGAAACACCTGGTGTAACAGGTAAGTTTGGCCTTGGGCTACAGAATGAAGCAGGGCAAAGACTAGTAGAGTTTTGCCATGAGAACGCACTGGTAATAGCAAACACCCTATTCCAACAACACAAGAGAAGACTCTACACATGGACATCACCAGATGGTCAACACCGAAATCAGATTGATTATATTCTTTGCAACCAAAGATGGAGAAGCTCTATACAGTCAGCAAAAACAAGACCAGGAGCAGACTGTGGCTCAGATCGTGAACTGCTTATTGCCAAATTCAGACTTAAATTGAAGAAAGTAGGGAAAACCACTAGTCCATTCAGGTATGACCTAGATCAAATCCCTTATGAGTATACAGTGGAAGTGACAAATAGATTTAAGGGACTAGATCTGATAGACAGAGTGCCTGATGAACTATGGACAGAGGTTCGTGACATTGTACAGGAGACAGGGATCAAGACCATCCCCATGGAAAAGAAATGCAAAAAAGCAAAATGGCTGTCTGAGGAGGCCTTACAGATAGCTGGGAAGAGAAGAGAAGTGAAAAGCAAAGGAGAAAAGGAAAGATATTCCCATCTGAATGCAGAGTTCCAAAGAATAGCAAGGAGAGATAAGAAAGCCTTCCTCAGCGATCAGTGCAAAGAAATAGAGGAGAACAACAGATTGGGAAAGACTAGAGATCTCTTCAAGAAAATTAGAGATACCAAGGGAACATTTCATGCAAAGATGGGCTCAATAAAGGACAGAAATGGTATGGACCTAACAGAAGCAGAAGATATTAAGAAGAGGTGGCAAGAATACACAGAAGAATTGTACAAAAAAGATCTTCACGACCCAGATAATCACGATGGTGTGATCACTCACCTAGAGCCAGACATCCTGGAATGTGAAGTCAAGTGGGCCTTAGAAAGCATCACTACGAACAAAGCTAGTGGAGGTGATGGAATTCCAGTTGAGCTATTTCAAATCCTAAAAGATGATGCTGTGAAAGTGCTGCACTCGATATGCCAGCAAATGTGGAAAACTCAGCAGTGGCCACAGGACTGGAAAAGGTCAGTTTTCATTCCAATCCCAAAGAAAGGCAATGCCAAGGAATGCTCAAACTACCGCACAATTGCACTCATCTCACATGCTAGTAAAGTAATGCTCAAAATTCTCCAAGCTAGGCTTCAGCAATACGTGAACCGTGAACTTCCAGATGTTCAAGCTGGTTTCATAAAAGGCAGAGGAACCAGAGATCAAATTGCCAACATCCGCTGGATCATCGAAAAGGCAAGAGAGTTCCAGAAAAACATCTATTTCTGCTTTATTGACGATGCCAAAGCCTTTGACTGTGTGGATCACAATAAACTGTGGAAAATTCTGAAAGAGATGGGAATACCAGACCATCTGACCTGTCTCTTGAGAAACCTGTATGCGGGTCAGGAAACAACAGTTAGAACTGGACACGGAACAACAGACTGGTTCCAAATAGGAAAAGGAGTACGTCAAGGCTGTATATTGTCACTCTGCTTATTTAACTTATTTGCAGAGAATTCTGTTATAAGTGAGTCACTAATTCCAGCCTGCCCTCAAGGGGAAAAGAATTAAGCTCTACTTCTTGAAGGAAGGAGTACAAAAGAATTTGTGGATATATTTTTCAGTTCAGTCAGTTCAGACACTCAGTCATGTCCGACTCTTTGCTACCCCACAGACGGCAGCATGCCAGGCTTCCCTGTCCATCACCAACTCCTGGGTATATTTTTGAAACACCATAATCTGCTGCACATTCAGGTTTGTGTGGTCCTCCCCTATCTTTCTGTCTCTGTCTCTAGCTCAGCAGAAAGTGAAAGTCTCTCAGTCATGTCTGACTCTTTGCAAGCCCATAGACTATACAGCCCATGGAATTCTCCAGGCCAGAATACTGGAGTGGGTAGCCTTTCCTTCTCCAGGGGGTCTTCCCAACCCAGGGATGAAACCCAGGTCTCCCTCATTGCAGGCGGTAAAGCTGAGCCACAAGGGAAGCCCAAGAATACTGGTGTGAGTAGTCTATCCCTTCTCCAGTGGATCTTCCTGATGCAGGAATCGAGCCGGGGTCTCCTGCATTGCAAGCAGATTATTTACCAACTGGGCTATCAGGGAAGCCCTCAGCGGAGGGGACTCTAAAGTCCTAGAGGAAGAGAGGGGCACAAAAAGGAAGGAAATTGGATCCCTGAGCAGGGTATAGAGAGCTCTGTAGCCATGTGGCCTGAGAAGAGGGGAATTGAGCTCTCCTTTTGTTAAGTCATTGAGATTTAGACTGTACAGCAGCTAATTAGCACATAAACTAGGAGATTAGTTTTGTTTTCCTTAGGCTTATGTCTGTGGGTGTATGTTCTATCAGGAAAATCTGCTTTCAAAATAATAAAAAGTCTCAGAGAAATGATCCCTTTTATTGTGCAGAGAGATTGAGAGAGCCCTGACCCCAGAGAGAAGTAATCACATTCTTTGGAGGAAAAGGGTAGGAGAATTGAAAGGCAGAAAGCCAGAGGACACAGGATCCCAGTTCAGGTCCAGAGAGCTGATGCTGAAGCTGGCACTTTAGGGAATCTGTAGTGAGTACAGCAAAACCCTAACAGGAATGTGCGCACCTGAGCACAGCAGTGCCACACAGTGAGTCCCCATCCTCCTAAAATACAGGGAAAAAAGACAGGAAAGACAGATCGAGAAGGGCGAAGGAGGGGCTTCCCTGGTGGTCCAGGGGCTAAGATGCCAAACTCCCAATGCAGGAGGTCCAGGTTCTATCCCTGGTCATGGAACCAGATCCCACATGGTGCCACTAAGAGTTTACATCCTACAATGAAGATCTTATGTGCTGCAACTAACACCTGGTACAACCAAATAAATAAATAAATCTTAAAGAGAAAAGAAGGGCGAAGGAACGTGAATGGCAGCATCCTCATTTGAGAACTGCATGCTACAGAAAGAAACATATAATACGTGTAGACGTGTATGTATGAGGATATTCACTGTGGCCATACTTATAGTAGCAGTGGGAGGGGGCGCGGAATTGGGGAGAGGGCTAGCCTACATACCCATCAACATGAGAACGGTTGAATAGAGTATGTTCATACATACCATGGTGTGTTGTGAGGGTAAATTTCAGCAGGACTGGAACCGGCACAGGCTGAGTTACTGAAATGAGACGTTCACGCATAGCACAGACCCCCGGTCAGGTCATCAACTGTACTGATCAATAGCGTTGTTTTGTAACCATGGGTCTGAAGAATTTTGGGGTGGTTTCTACCAACTTGTCAGCAGGGTTTATTTTTATTTTTCTGTGTTTATCACTGTTTGTTGACAGTGTTGATGTTGATGATTTGTACCTGGTTTTGATGAGACCCCTGAAGGTCTCTGCTGTTGGGGCTGGTAAACCAGGAAGAAACATGCCTACGTGACTGGCAGGGTGGAAGAAGCCTTGGGGCACACTAGGGGTCTTCCAGTGGGGTCTTCCTAGGTCTGAGGTGCTTTGTAATGAACCTGTGACCCAGGAGAGACAGTGAGTCTGGTATGGTGCTTGCAGAGGCAGGACAGTGGAGCTTAGAGCTGGCCTCTCTGGATCTCGGGCTGTCTCACTTGAAAGCTTTTAATGCTTTTCCTGCAATAAGCTGTAGCTTTGCAAGCACTGTCAGTTGGATTCTGTGAATCTTCTTTAATAAACTCTGCCTAATGACCACAATTAGTGTCCATGAGGTGGTAACAACTGTAGTCGCCAAGAGTCAGATCTACATGTACTGCCTGGAAAGAGATCTTAAATGTATGTGAAACAAGCAAGTTGCAGACTAATAGGTAAAACATGATTTGTCTTTATTTTTTGATGTGTGACACTAGGTATAAATATCAATATATTTGTAGACACTTAGGGAAAAAATCAGGAAGCGTGCGCATCAAGTTATAAGCACTAGTTACCTTATTGGGAATGTGTAGAGTAGGGAATGAAATAGGCTTGAATATCTACTTCTAACTTTATGTGATGAAAAAATGGGATTATAGACTTTTTTTAAAAAATTAATAAACTATTTTTTAGAGCAGTTTTAGGATTGAAAAATTGAGCAGAAAGTATAGAGAGTTCATATGTTCCCTTTCGTTTCCCCCAGAGTCCCCTGCCATACACTTTCCTCCATTATTAATGTCCTGTATTAGCGTGGTATATTTATTATAATTGATGAACCAGTATTGATATATTATTAATAGCTAAAGTCTCTAGTTTACGTTAGGGTTCACTCTTTCTGTTGTACAGTGCTATGAGGTTTTTTTTTTTTGGTCTTGTGGTATAGGGTGTGGAATCTTAGTTCCCAACCAGGGGTCAAACTGGTGTCCCTATTGGGAGTGCAGAATCCTAACCACTGGACTGCCAGGGAAGTCCCAGTACTTTGAGTTTTGACATATGTATAATGTCATATATACACCATTAAATATCATACAGAATAATTTCACCACCCTAATCATGCCCTGGGCTGACCCCTGACAACCACTGACCTTTTTACTGTCTCGCCTTTTCTAGAATGTCCTATAGCTGAAACTTTATATATGTAGCTTTTTCACACTGGCTTCTTTCAGTTAGTAAAATGAACTTAAGGCTGCTCAATGTCTTTTCATGGATTGATTGCTCATTTCTTTTTATTGGTAAGTAATATTCTATTGTCAGGCTGTCCCACAGTCTGTTTATTCATTCACCCACTGAAGGACATCTGATTGTGACTGATTTTTGGCAATTGTGAATAAGGCTGCTTCAACTCTTGGGCGGACATAAGTTTTCAACATATTTGGATAAATATCAAGGAGCGCATTGGCCAGATCATATGGTGAGAGTATGTTAAGCTTCATAAGAAACCACCCAGCCATCTTCCAAGAAGCTGTACAGTTTTGCATTAGCACCAGTACTAAATAAGAGTTCTTTTCTCCACATCCTCACCAGCATTTGGTGTGGCCATTGTTTCACGTTTTGGCCATTCTAATAGGTGTGTGGTTCTATCTCACTGTTGTCTTAATTTGTGAATCTCTAGTAATGTGTGACGTGGAACAACTTTTCGTATGTTTATTTGCCGCCTGTGTGTCTTTTTGATGAGGTGCCAGTTCAGATCGTTTGCCCATTTTTTAATTGAGTTGTTTGTTTACTTATTGCTGAGTTTTAAGGATCCTTTGTATATACTGAATACAAGTCCTTTCTCAGATTTGTGTCTTGCAAATATTTTCTCCCAGTCTGTGGCATTTTTATTCTCTTAATTGTAGGTTATTTTCAGGGATAAAGACAATGTGGTATATAGATATAGATGGGATATATATATACACACACACACACACATATATATACAATGGAATACTATTCAGCCGTAAAAAGGAATGAAACAGTGCCATTAGCAGCAGCATGGACCTAAAGATTATCATACTAAGTGAAGTAAGTCATACAGAGAAAGACAAATACCATATGATATCACTTACAAGTAGAATAAAAAATGATTAAAATGAACTTATATACAAAATAGAAACAGATTCATAGACACAAAAACCAAACTTATGATTACCAAAGGGGAAAGATGGCAGGGAGGGATAAATTGGGAGTTTGGGAGTAATATACACATGCTATTATATATAAAATAGATAAGCAACAAGGGCCTACTGGATAGCATAGGGAACTATATTCAATATTTTGTAATAACCTAGATGGGGAAAGAATCTGAAAAAGAAGATATATGTTTATTCATGGATATAACTGAATCACTTTGCTGTACACCTGAAACTAATACAACATTGTAAATCAACTCTACTTTAATAAAAATAAATAAATAAAAATTAGAGGCCATTTTCACTTCTGTGTTTTCCAAGTAAATGTTTAAATAAAGAAGACAACGATGAACAGGAATGACTTAGTTTAGCCTCTCTTGCCTGGTTAGAGGATGAGAACTAAGTCTGGTGAGGAGGAATCCACGCCTACATGTTATACTTTTGAACAGTTTTGTGTTTCTGTAACTAATTTTAAAAACTCCATTCCTTGTTTTTATCTACAGTTTATGAAGAAAGAACCCCCTCCCCATCCCTGTCTTTTTTTTTTTGCAAGGCCTAATTAAAGAACTGCGATTCGGTGTGTGGGAGGGGCAGAAACTGGACTCCAGGGCACCTTTGTGGGTCAGCTACTCCATGGTAGGGGCGCCCAGTCAGGGATGGAGGGTGAGCGAGGGGCTGCCTCTCCTTCCACCTACTGGATGCAGAAAGTGGGGGGTGTACCTGACCAGGCCCCTCCAAGTCAGTTCCCTGAGAAGCTGAGTGTTTCACTTGAGCTTATTTCAGGAGACCCACAGCGGTGACCTTGGTTGGACTCCTTTCTTCCCTTTGTAATGAGGAAAGGGACTCTCTAGAGCTCTGGCTGGAAGCTGCTTAGAAATGCAAAGGTTCAGCTACTTGAAGGGAAAGCATTTGAGGGAAGTCTCCCCTGTGCCTTCAAAGAGGAACAGAGCTTGTTCAGAAAGCTGGTGTAAAGATGGAGAGTTCAGAGGCTCTGGTCCCTGGGCCCAGAGGAGGTTTCTTCCCAGGCAGTGTTATGCAAATCTCACTTTATAGAAGGGTGGACTGACTCTTTATTTCCAGCAAAGAAAAGCAGGGAAGGAGAATTAATATCCTTCACATTTGGACTATAAATACCACAGTAAATAGGGCTGGAAGGGAAGGATTTGAGGCCTTTGGGGAGCTTGGATCAGCTGTGAGGCCTACAGCTGGTGTGTCAGCGGTATTTCTTGCAGGAAGGGCTGGAGGAGCTGGACTGAGGGACTGGAATGGACACTGGTTGGAACGACCACCCCAAGGACACAGCCACTGCTGCCCGGTAGCCCCTCGGTCACCTGAGAGCAGCAGACGGCTGAGAAGAAAGTGTTTCCTGTCGGCTGACCATCGGGGATCAAGGGGCCAGCACTGCTGTCAAAGATGAAAGCATTGAAATGAGAACTACCTTTGGGGGAGCAAAATATGAAATGGTCACCAAACCAAGATGTGTGCTCAGCCAAAACGGGGTGTCGTTTTCCCTCGGAAGGAAAGAGTGCAGACCCAAGGGTCACTTGACCCAAGGTAGAATCTCCCTACCTATAGCCCTAGACCTGCCCCCGCCACCTTCCCAAAGGACTGAGACCCCCCTAAAGGCAGGGATTCTATCAGGTCCCTATTTGTTTTCCAGCCTGGCTCAATTGGATTGTTTGGATTGAATCTGGTGGTGCTAACTGCCTCAGTTTCCTCATCATTAAAATGCAACTTAAAATTATAACAAGAAGCTGCTGCTAAGTCGCTTCAGTCGTGTCCGACTCTGTGTGACCCCACAGACGGCAGCCCACCAGGCGCCCCCGTCCCTGGGATTCTCCAGGCAAGAACACTGGAGTGGATTGCCATTTCCTTCTCCAATGCATGAAAGTGAAAAGTGAAAGGGAAGTCGCTCAGTCGTGTCCGACTCTTCGCGACCCCATGGACTGCAGCCTACCAGGCTCCTCCATCCATGGGATTTTCCAGGCAAGAGTACTGGAGTGGGTTGCCAGTGCCTTCCAGCACATGGTAAATACTCAATAAACGTTTATATCTGTCCTTTGTTCATTGTGAAGTCACACTCTCTACTGCAATTGTGCAGTAATCTCTTTTTTTGTGGCCACACTCTGTTGCAGACAGGATATTAGTTTCCTGACCAGGGATCAAACCCATGCCTCCATGCACTGGGAGCCCAGAGTTCTGACCACTGGATCACCAGGGAATTTGGTAATTTCTTTTTCACAGCTACATAATCATAAGTCTGTTAAACTTTATAATCATAGTGGTAAAGAACCTGCCTGCCAATGCAGGAGAAATAAGAGACATGGGTTTGATCCCTGGGTCAGGAAGATCCCCTGGAGGAGGGCATGGCAACCCACTCCAGCATTCTTGCCTGGAGAATCCTCATGGACATAGGAGACTGGCGGGCTACAGTCCATGGGGTCACAAAGAGTCAGACATGACTGAAGCGACTTAGCACGCATGCACCCATTGACTCAGAAAACAGTGTATCAAGATAGTAAAACTCAAGTTTTGACTGAGATACCAAAGCACAATAGATGTGAGGCCACATCACCAAGTGCAGACTTTACACATTTTAAAGAACTGGTTTCAAGATAGCTGGACCTTTATCCAATCTGTGAATATAAAAGGGGCTTTTAGGCTTGGAGAAATGGGGAAAGCATTTGTAGAGCCAGTTCTTGGAGAAAAGAAAACTTGTTGTGGTGCTGAGTCCTCATCTCCACCAGGCTGGAGGAAAGACTGCTGCCTCCTTTTCCTCAAGCCAGCTGAAGAGGGGGCTGCCCTGGATCCCCTTGAGGAAATAGTTGTGCTGGGCCAGGTCTGTGTGCCCCAGTGTCTCTGGGCAAGGGATGACTGAGATCTTCCTAAGGCCGGTGTGGGCTGGCCTGGGTCTGTCTAATAAGGCCGTCTAGAAAATCTTGGATGTATCAGCAAGAAATTGGAGGTGAGAAATAGTCTCCTGAACCCCAGGAAAAGTTCTTCCTGCAAATATATTTGCCCAGGTGGAGGGACATACAGGTGGAGAGGTCCCTGGAGACATAACCTAGGAAGAAAGAATTAGCTTTAAGTATTTGCCAGACCCAGCACACCCAAAGTCAGCTTAAGGTCCTAACAGTTCTACAAGAGCCCATTCCTAACCCCTCATCAGTGCTACAGCCCCCTGCTCCATCCCTGGGAGGAGCCAGAAACTGGCCAGCCAACCTGGGGTGAAGGAAGGGAGAAGACAGCCAGGAAAAGTATAGACGAGATCCCCAGCTGTGCCTCCCAGCTGCCCGCTCTCAGCCTGAAGCAGGCCTGTGCTGGTGTGCAGGGAGAAGACCTGAGCCAAAGAAGCTTGGGGCTTCTAAAGAACAAGTTGACACTTATAATGGCAGAGGACCATCTCTTACCTGAGAATCAGTGGAGAAGCCCCAGGTCTGCTGGAATTTTCACCCCGGGACAAGGAAAGATGATCCTTGTTGGATACATTTCAAAGAGATCATGGGAGATAACATAGTAAGTTGTATTTGAATTTAGCTTGAGTTGTGCATTCACAATAGCCAGCATCTTTCGGTCCATAGTACCTCTTAGCCTCACTGGATCTGCCAGCTGCTATGGTGGCAGCATATATAGCGATATGGTATCTGTGGCAGAGTAGTTGGTGCTGCAGCCTGGCCCTGCTGTAAGCACTTTCTTGCCCCAGGCACCACTCAAAACTAGCAGCTTTCTAAGCCACTGATAAATAGGTTAGAGCAGTATTCCTAAGTGAGGTTAAAATATATATTGCCTCCAAAATTCTGAAGCGGTCTACCGGGCTCTGTGCCTCTTAGTAGTGGAGCGCCAGATGCAATTATCTATCCTTAATCTTGAAGGTGAAAGTCCCTCAGTCGTGTTTTACTCTTTGAGACCCCATGGACTATACAGTCCATGGAATTCTCCAGGCCAGCATACTGGAGTGGGTAGCCGTTCCCTCCTCCAGGGGATCTTCCCAACCCAGGGATCAAACCCAGGTCTCCCACACTGCAGGAGGATTCTTTACCAGCTGAGCCACCAAGGAATCAAGAAGGGGAACTTTCAAATGCCTCAGACTACAGGACCACTAAAAACACCATCTCAAGGGACTCCTGTGGTGGTCCAGTGGTTAAGACTTCACCTTCTAATGCAGGGAGTGTGGGTTCGATCCCTGGTTAGGGAGCTAAGATCCTGCATGCCTTGCAGCCAAAACAAAACATAAAAAGCAGAAACACTGTTGTAACAAGTTCAATAAAGACTTAAAAATGGTCCACATTGAAAAAAAAAAAAAACTTGCAAAAACCAACAAATACCACCCACATGGCAGGTCCCTAAATCCTCATGGACGGGGCTCTTTCCTATCCTCCAGTGCTCATGCACCTTACAATGGCGTCTAGAGTATTGTCTGCTCTGCAGGTCCCATCAGCACTGTGCCATCCATATAACAGGAGCAGATGGACTCTCTGGAATGGCAAGGAGATCAAAGTGCCTGTGGATTATATTCTGATGGGGGGCAAGAGAGTTAATACAGCCCTTGGGCTAGACAGTAAATGGGTACTTCTGCCTTTCTCATGTAAAAGGGAGCTGGTTTAATTGATTTTGCTTATTGATGGGAATTGAGTAGAATGCATTTATCAATTAATAGCTGCTTGGGGCTTCCCCGATAGCTCAGTTGGTAAAGAATCCACCTGCAATGCAGAAGACCCCAGTTCAATTCCTGGGTCAGGAAGATCCACTGGAGAAGGGATAGGCTACCCACTCCAGTATTCTTGGGCTTCCCTTAGTGGCTCAGCTGGTAAAGAATCCGCCTACAATGTGGGAGACCTAGGTTCGATCCCTGGGTTGGGAAGATCCCCTGGAGAAGGGAACGGCTACCCACTCCAGTATGCTGGCCTGGAGAATTCCATGGACTGTATAGTCCATGGGGTCACAAAGAGTGAGCGACTTTGAGACTGAGCGACTTTCACTTTCACTTACCAAAGACCAGGAGCAGTGTAACCTGTTTTAATCATAATAACACCCCAAGTGTGGCAGCTGTGGGAGGGAATACCACTTGGTAAGGTTTACACTGTTCCATCATCACTCACCACCATCCATCTGATTTCACAGAGATCAAACAAGTGAATTCTGCAAGAATATGATATAAACCACCACCACCCTCTTGCATCCTTTAAGTCTTTGCTGGTGGTGCTGTCCCCTGCAGTTGCACCTAGGATGTAGTGTCATTTCTGATTTTCTATCTTGGCTATAGTTTCAAGCACCTCCATTCCGTTTTTCCTACCAAAACACTCTTTATCAGTCAGGAACTGGGGAAAGAGCCATAAGAAGGGTCTGTGGGCCCAAAATCCACTGGAGGCAGACATGGGCCAGGACATTTCTTATCTCCTATCCTCCATAAACCCCTCTCCAGCCAGAAGAGCGTGATAGCAGGTGTCCTGGTATCAGTGTCATCTCATACCCTTAGTTTTAATGGGAGTGCTGGGATTGATTCAATGGTCCTCAAGAGATGTGAGAATTCCATTCCCCGCTGTATAGTTACTCTTTAAGGAAGGATTGGGAAAATGTTTATTGAATGCTTGTGATGGTAACACAGGGGTTTTCCTGCCTATCCTTCAGTCAGTGGGCTCTGGGTCTGGGAACTGACTTAGATCTAGAAAGTACATGAGGCTCTTGCTGTCCATGGTACCAGTTAATTGCCTTCATCTGGCCTCTACCACTCTGGAATTCCATAATCCCCACTGACACTAGGGAACTCCAGTTCTATGACAACATCTCCTGTTGTCCAGCCTGGCCTATAGAGGTGGCCAGTTCAGGGCTTCTCCAAGATGCCAGTGGTCCTCTCTCCAGTATGTCATCACTGTCTTAGTGATGTTCCAGCCCTCCTGAGAAGCATGGTCAAGCAACATCTCACATAACAAATCCATCTGACCATGGCAGATCAGTGCATCTGACCATGGCCCCCTCCCAGGACCTTAGGACCTCCTGATACTTCCTTAATTCTCTGCCAAGGCAAGTTGAGCATCTCTACCTCATTTACTGTAGGTTCATATCATCTATGGGCTCCCCAGGTGGCACTAGTGGTAAAGAACCTGCCCAAGAGGAGACATAAGAGACGCACATTCAATCCCTGGGCCAGGAAGATCCCCTGGAGGAGGACATGGCAATACTCACTCCAGTATTCTTGCCTGCAGAATCCCCATAGACAGAGGAGCCTGGCAGGCTACAGTCCATAGGGTCGCCCAGAGTTGCACACAACTGAAGCGACTTAGCATGCATGCACGTATCTTGTAAAAGCCTTGAGGAGCCACACCGGTCTTGTATTAACATACATTCCAACATCTTTGCCAGGGCATTGAAACTTGGTCACAGGTAAGTGTTTCCATGTAAAAATATTATCCCCTTCCCAGATATATTCTGCGTCCCTCAAGACCTAATCGTTCTTCTCTTTCTCTCTTTTTTAGTGAAACAAGTATTTATTAGGAGGAAAAAAGAGTACAGTATGTATGGATAGATACAGGCAGTCTCAGAGAGAGAGAGAGTGGCTGAGTCATGCCCTTGTGGCTGTTTAAATCACTTATAAAGACCTGATCATTCTTACATGTCTTCCGCTGATGCCTGATAATACAGATCATCCATGCCCTGAAGTTCTTTCAACAGATAAGTGATGTCCTTCTGGAGCAGGGACTGTTTTTCCCTTGTTTGGACTGAACTGAAAGGTGACCCTGTTTATCTGCCTGGCAGTAATGAGTGTAGCAGAGGTGGATCTTGAGAGTAAATATCATGCTGCTCTGAGAGCAATCTTTGCATGGTCTCCAAGCAAGGGGAGGCTGATTTTAAGGGGCAGGGGACTGCTTCTGCCAGTCCAGAGGGCTCAAGGGATTCTAGAGTTTCCAAGTCTCATTTATCCAAAGGCCCCATTTCAGGTCTCAAGGTTCTACATTTTTCCCTTTTAGCATCCTGACTTTAAGACTGAAAATTTCTCAAGGATGGACATTGCTGCTGCTGCTGCTGCTGCTGCTGCTGCTGCTGCTGCTGCTAAGTCGCTTCAGTCGTGTCCGACTCTGTGCAACCCCATAGATGGCAGCCCACCAGGCTCCTCCATCCCTGGGATTCTCCAGGCAAGAATACTGGAGTGGGTTTCCATTTCCTTCTCCAATGCATGAAAGTGAAAAATGAAAATGAAGTCGCTCAGTTGTGTCTGACTCTGTGCAACCCCATTGATTGTAGCCTACCAGGCTCCTCCATTCATGGGATTTTCCAGGAAAGAGTACCGGAGGGGGTTGACAGTTCCAGGATGGACATTGGTTCTTCTTAATGGGTCTGCCACCCTTACAGTTAGATTCTGGGCCTGACTCTCAGCACAGTGTGCCTGAGACAAGTGTCTCCTTAAATACTACCAAACAATGCACTCTGGTTTTCATAGCACATCTTGAATTTATAGTTGCCTAACTCAAGCTTGCAGAAAAGGCAATGGCAACCCACTCCAGTACTCTTGCCTGGAAAATCCCATGGATGGAGGAGCCTGGTAGGCTGCAGTCCATGGGGTCGCAAAGAGTCAGACACGACTGAGCAACTTCACATTCACTTTTCACTTTCATGCATTGGAGAAGGAAATGGCAACCCACTCCAGTGTTCTTGCCTGGAGAATCCCAGGGTTGGCGGAGCCTGGTGGGCTGCCGTCTATGGGGTCACACAGAGTCAGACACGACAGAAGTGACTTAGCAGCAGCAGCAGCAACTCAAGCTTGCTCCTTGGAAGGTAAGTTATGACCAACCTAGACAGCATATTAAAAAGCAGAGATATTACTTTGCCAGCAAAGGTCCATCTAGTCAAGGCTATGGTTTTTCCAGTAGTCACGTATGGATGTGAGAGTTGGACTATAAAGAAAGCTGAGTGCCAAAGAATTGATGCTTTTGAACTGTGGTGTTGGAGGAGACTCTTGAGAGTCCCTTGGATTGCAAGGAGATCCAACCAGTCCACCCTAAATGAGATCAGTCCTGAATATTCATTGGAAGGACTGATGTTGAAGCTGAAACTCCAATACTTTGGCCACCTCATGCGAAGAGTTGACTCATTCGAAAAGACCCTGATGCTGGGAAAGATAGAAGGCAGGAAGAGAAGGGGATGACAGAGGATGAGATGGTTGGATGGCATCACCAACTCAATGGACATGAGTTTGGGTAAACTCTGGCAGTTGATGATGGACAGGGAGGCCTGGTGTGCTGCAGTCCGTGGGGTCGCAAACAGTCAGACACGACTAAGCGACTGAACTGAACTAAACTGAACTCAAGCTTTATATTTTCTTTTTCTGGGGCTTTCAAAATGGTTAACAAAAGGCAACTGACACGAACTTTCTAACTTATCCCCATACCATCCAGCTGCCCCAGAGATCACTTGCCTTTCTATCTGTATCACATATGACATCTCGATCCACACAGAAGAGTCTGAGAAACTACAATAGGTCAGGGATTCTCGCCACCCCACTGACTGTCACTGCAAATAGACTCAGCTCTGAATATCCCATCCTAAATATCCCTGAGGGTCTGATTTCTAGGGCTGCTTCTAGGTGCCAGGCGCTGGGGTTGCCTGTGTACAGACGCCATCCTCATGGCGCTTACACAGAAAAACAGCCTCTCTTTGCCAGGGAAGGAGGAGGGCTGGCGTTTAGAATCTCCAACTCTTAGATTGCTATTGTAATAGGCAAAATAATGCCTTCCAAATACGGAACCTTTGAATATGTTATGTCACATGGCAAGGGGAATGTAAGGTTGCAGATGAAATTTAAAGTTGACCTTAAAATAAGAGTATCTTGCATTATCCAGGTGAGCCCAATATAATCACAAGTGTCTTTAAAAGATGGGAGGGAGAAGGAGGAAGAGTCAGTGTCAGAGTGATTGACAGGAGAAAGACTCAACCAGCCAGTGATGGCTTTTAAGATGGAAGGGGCCACGAGCCCATGGAAGGTGGGCAGCCTCTATCAACTGGAAAAAGCTAGAAAACAGATTTCCCCAGAGACTGCAAAAATGACACAGTCTGCTGGCACCTTGCTTTTAACCAGGCAAGACCCATTTTGGACTTCTGCCCTCCAGAGCTCTAAGATATTAAAATTTGTGTTAAATCTGTGGCACTTTGTTATAGCAGCAACAGGAATCCAATACACCTGTGACAACTGGGTCTCTAAAAGGCTCCCCCTTTGCTTTAAAGCCTTAAAGGTGGAGTTGCATTTTACACAGGGATTGGGTTGAAAATTCAGGATGTAGCAAGAAAAGTTAGAGTCTGAATTAACCTTGAACATGCCTTCCATGGCTCATTATGTAGAGAACAGGTACCGGGACCCACTGAAGTGGTGCAGATCAACAATCCCCAAGGTGCCCTCACCCCGGGAACCCTTACCACCAGGCACATGGCTTATTAACTAGAAGGGCCAGCTAAACAAACCACACGCTTTGTATCAACTTTCTCTCCCTCAAGGCATGCAATTAAAATTTGCATAAATTCAAAGAGCGTATGCTGCGACTGCTTTGTAATTTCAGATTTTTTAACTTCCTGAGCTTGCCAAGGAAAGGATGGAAAAACAAAACCTTCTATTGGTGTTGTTTGTGGCTTGTTCTTTTTTTTTTTCTTAATTAGGAAATACACCAAGTATACAGAGAAGTGTGGAAAAGATAACCCACATGTGTGCCCATCACCCATCTCTGACAAATGCAAACATTATTCTACATTTGATTCAGATTTTTAAAAGTAAATGAAATGTTACACGTACAATTGAAACCCAGTGTCCTCTATAGCCTTGCATATACCATCCCAAACCCCTTCCTCCCCTTCTCCAGGAGTAATTCCCTGTTACTGATTTTGATATTGATAGTATTCCTATGCATGCTTTTACACCTATATCACCCAGATCTATGTGTACCCATAAACAATAAAGGATCAATTTCTATGTTTGGAAACTTTGCATAAATGGCATACCACATATATTCTTCTGCAACTTGCTTCCCATCCTCCAGTTCAACAGTGTGTTTCTGAGGTTTATCCACACTGATGCTTGTAGTTCTGAGTCATCCGTCTTAGTTACCTGCAGAATAACGCTCAATTTTATGAAAACACAGTTTATCTGCTCTTCTGTTCATCAGTATTTAGGTTGTTTACAACTTCTCTTAAATACAGATGAAGCTTCAGTGAACATGCTTCAGTGAACATGCTTGCACTTTTCCTTGTGCCTCTAGGCTGGAGTTCTTCCAAAAATGTATACTTAGAAGGGAAATTGCTAGGTCAAAGGATGGGTTTAGCTTTAGTGCCACCAGTTATTGCCAAATTGCTTTGCACAGTCACACCAATTTCCCAGTGGTGGCACAGGTTAGTTCCCTTTAATCTGAATCCTGACCAGCACTACTGGTTACTGCCCATCTGATTGCTAATGGGTCTTATCCTTCTCAGGCTGCCCAGTTGATTCTCACAGCAACCCTGGGCAGAGGTGGCACACATCTCATTCATGACCACCGGGCAGGAAGGCACAAGGAAGCCCAGGGAGAGGATGATGAATCCAATATAGCCGGCTGTGGCTGTTCAGGAGCCGAGCAAACTCTGGTATCCCAGTGTCCATTGCTATGGGAACCGAATACATGGCCAGAACACTAACCCTGCAGCCACCTTTACAGAATAAAAGCTATTCAAGTGATTTGCACTCTGTGGTAATTAACAACTGTTCATGCTAACAGAGGGCAAGAGACTTACCACTTTGTGGAGCTTTGTGTTTCTGAAAACACTTTTACATGCATTCTGTATTTGACCATGACAACAACCCTATTAAAAAAAAAAAAAAAGACTTAGATTGTTACTGTTCCCACTTTACAGATAAGAAAATTGAGGCTCGTGGCTAGTCAGTAGAAGATTGGATCATGAACATACTAGCCTTTAAAGTGGGTCTTCTGTACTTACCCTTGGAGATGGGTGTCTGAGAGCTGGGAATCCTCATCCCACGCCGTCTCTCCTGGCCTCCACACACAAAACTGAGGTCACAGCACAAACACAGAGCGTCTGCCCCAGGGGGCAGCCCCGTCCAGGTTTTTACACCTGGAGTCAGACTATAAGAGCATTCTGGCTCTGCCACTTAAAGGACTGTGACCTCTGGCAAGTTCCTTCTTCTCTGCGCCTCGGTTTTCTCATCTGCAACATGGGGACGATGGTACCTACCTCCTGACAAGGTCATACAGACTGGCCGCGGTAGCGCATCTAACACGCCAGGTGCAGAGGAAACCCAAGAACTTTAGCTCTTGTGAGACAGACGACTGTGACTTCTGGCTTCCCACAGCAGGAAGCAGCGGTCCTGGTGAGGAAGGGTGGGTCTCGGCACAACACATGTTACTGATTCTGGGAGACAGCCTGTCCTCGGAGGCGAAGGATGATACAGGCTGGCAGGTACAGGCTGGCGGCTCCCAGGACAGGACCAGAGGAACCACAGCCGGGGGTGGGCGGTGGTCCTGCCGGAACGGCCACCAGGTCATGTGAGGGGCCTGCAAGTCCACATCTTCGTTTCTCTCAAGGCTTGGCAAATGTCAAAGGATTACAGCCTGGGGGTTTACTGTGTGCCATCACAACTGTCGGGGAGCTGACAGGCCCTGCTTCCAAGGTGAAGCCTGGAGCGGGTTGCCGGGTGGGTAGGGGTGGCACACCAAGTGTATTGGGTAGAGGGACCTGAGACAAGGAAGTAAGGGACCAAAGGCATTTTAATGACCTATTCTTGGCTCCTGTCCATCCTGGAAGTCCTCGTTCAAGACATGAGAAGCAACCCAAGCTCACTGTTGTCCTTGACATGAAGCCTGACCAGCAGCAACTAGCTATCTAGCCCCAGTGATGGAGGAGAGAGAACATACCAGTAGACGGTAGGAGGCTTCAGCTTCTGGTTCTACCTGTTCGCAGCTGAGTAAACATTAATTAATTTGGGGGGTTTTTTGGCTACACCATGCAGGATGTGGGACCTTAGTCCCCTGGCCAGGGATCTAACCCATATCCCCTGCGTTGGAAGCAGAGTCTTAACCAATGGACCTCTAGGGAAGTCTGGAACATTAATTTCTGTAAGCCTCGGCTTGCACAGCTAGTACAATGGAACTGAAACCCCTATCCCGTCTACCTCTTAGAGCTGGAATATCAGATGAGTAACACGCATAAAAGTGCCTTGTGAGCCATCATGTGCCACGTGAATGGCAGCTCTTGCCTATGGCATCGAGTCCTTCTTGCTCTTCAGGGCTGGTGTTCAGTTGTGAAGGTGAGGGCGGGGCTGAGTCAGCCACACCATTTGCTCACATCACTGGTCCACTCCATGATCATGGCACAGCCTGGAACTCCATCCAGCCCTCCCAGAAACTGGCCCTGTAACCATGGCCTCCTAGGCCTCCTGTTCTAATCGGGTGAGACGTTCCCTCACGGGGGCAATCACACAATTAGCGGGCCGCAGCGGGAGACTCATGGGCCTTGGGAAGCAAAGTTCAAGCATCAGCTCTGCTCCTCAGTAGCTGGGTGAGCTTAGATGAGTCACTTACCCGCTCTGAGCCTCAGTTATTTTTAAAATGAAGGGTACTGACACCTATTTCATGTTTTGAGGGGAGTGAATGAGACTATATACGCTAGTCACCCCGTTAAGTCCTCAGAAGGGCAAGTTTTAAACTCCCTGGGCCTCGAATTCCTCATCTACAAATTGGGACCATGGCTGCTCCCTGTCAAGGCTGTTGTGAAAATGAACAGTGTATGGAGCATGTACAAGATCTAGCTCATGACCGTCAGCTCCATAAGTGCAAGGCCCAGCGACTGCTCAGCGCCTTGTGAGAGTACCTGGCACACTGCCAGCTGGCACTTAAGAAACATGTGTTGAGTGAATAAATGAAGTACTGTGTATATACATAATAACTTCTCTGAGCCTCGACTTCCTCATCTGTAAAATGGGCATATAAAGACTTATCTGGGAAGGGTTGTTGTGAAAACTAAGGGCCCACGGTAGATGCTCCAAACAGTCTCTGACACTGCACACCACGGGTGACCAAGTGTGCCCTGTACGCCCATTCTCTAGGCAGACACTACAAGAGGTGGCTGGGTAAGTAAGAGTAACGTTTACTGAGTGATACAGGACTGAGTACTATGAAGGGTTTATCAGGATGGAAACGCACCCTACCCCCTCCCCGGCCACCCGCCAACACCCAGAGACTACAGTACTTAGAAGTTACACACAATGACCATAACTGCTGGATATTTGTTCGTAACAAACAAACCATAGCATATTTATACTGTATCACATCGAGTGATTATAGAAATCCATATATATATTGCTTGTATAAAATCTTTTTTTTTTGTAAAAAATATTAAAAAAAAAAAAAAAAAGAAAGTATAAAAAACATGTGCAGTTGAAAGCCCTGCCAGGACAGCCAGTCTGTAAACATTCAGTGAGTATGTGCTTTGGAAGGGCGCCCGCGCCTTGTGCCCACAGCAAACTCCAGCAGGGCCGGCCAGGGTGCGCCCAGCTGCCGCTCCCCAGGAGGGCCCTGCCAGGCCCCGCATCGCGACCCTCTCTCTCCGCCCTTGCATCAGGGTCAGGGGTCAGGGCTGGGGTAGGCAGATGGCAGTGTCACTTGGGTCGATCCTCAGCCGCGCGTTTGGTTGCAACTCATGGCTTTTCCTGGCTGCTAGGAGGTCCCTGGGGTGGGTACCCTGGCAGAGAGCCCAGAAATGTGCCTGAGACTGCTTTCTGGCCTGGGTGCCTCTGTCCTGTCTCTCTGGAGCTGGGCCCCAGTGGGACAGCCCCACCCTCGAGTCTACTTTGGTCTCAGCGCTTGGTCCTTCTGGGTTTCATCAGCCTGCTCTTCCTCTTGTGCGGCTGATCTGAGTTTCACAAAAAAAAAAAAGAAAGAAAGAAAAAAGGCCCGGCCAATTACTGGCTATGCTGAGCCTCCGGTGTAAAGTTTTTCGCACACCAAGGAAGAGCCCTCTGGTGCCCTCCTCCTCCTCCTCCCTCTTGCCATCTCCTCCTCCTCGCTCCTCCTTTGTCCTCCTCCTCCCAGCCCAAGGTCACTTCTTCTCAAGCTGCTCAAGCAGAGGGTTGCCTTCTGACTCGGGTGTCTTGACGCTGTCGGTCCGAACGATACAGGTGGGACGATGCCGGTTCAGCATCAAGATGAGCTGCTGTCGCTCCTGCTTTAGCTCCTCGATCTGGGTCTTCAGCTCAGCGTTCATGAGTTCCAGCCGCTCAGATTCCTGCATGCAAAAACAGAGGCGAGGCTTTAAGCTCTCGGTGGGGACCAGCTCCAGGGAGAAGCTCTCCATCTGGGTAGGCACAGGGTGCTCCAGGCTGGCCTTTGTCTATTTTCTGTCAGTTTCCTCCTGGAGGAAACACAGAATCTGCTATGGAGTCCCCCAGAGTAACTGACTTTGTTCAAGTCCTGCCCATCACATCAGCCACTGGCCTGTGTTGGTAGTGGGATGAATCCAGGGTATATCCTAGGGCCAGCCTGGTTCATGTTCCACCCCTCTTCCCCTACTCAATCCACTCCAGCCACAGTGGCTTCCTTTGTGTTGCTGTCTAGTTGCTTCAGTCGTATCCGACTCTCTGCGACCCCATGGACTGTAGCCTGCCAGGCTCCTCTGTCCACAGAATTCTCCAGGCAAGAATACTAGAGTGGGTTGCCATTTTCTTCTCCAGGGGATCTTCCTGACCCAGGGATCGAACTCATGTCTCCTGCATTGGCAGGTGGATTCTTTGCCACTGAGCCACCGGGGAAGCCCAGTGGCTTCCTTGTTGTTGCTCAAATATGCCAAACACTCTCCTTCCTCAGGGCCTTTGCACAAGAAACAAAGGGTGGGAGAAGGAATGGAGGCCAAGTGGATCCAGAGCAGATGCATGGAGGGTCCACAGAGGGGTTAGAGGTGGCCCACGACGGCAGTGCCACAGAAAGTGCTTTATGTGTGATAAATGCATGTTGGGGATATATTGGCCTGTGGCATCCACAAGCCCAGTGTGGTCATGTAATTCCTCCTAAAACATGTGCTTCCTGGTTATCAGTCTATAATTATTTAAGCAGTCTCTTCCTTATCCCCTGTTAGCTAGAATCTTTGCCCACTGGGAGGCAATCAACAGTCATGCTTCTGGATCCAAAATGTGGTTTTAAACAGACCTCAAGTGAGATTTCCAGAGAACTTCCAGTTCAGTCAGAGAGGCTCCAGGGCGAGGAAGGGATGTTGACTTGATTTATGGGGAGTTTACTCGTTTGTGGGGCTTCCCTGAGAGCTCAGTTGGTAAAGAATCTGCCTGCAATGCAGGAGACCCTGGTTCAATTCCTGGGTTGGAAAGATGTGCTGGAGAGGGGATAGGCTACCCACTCCAGTATTCTTGGGCTTCCCTTGAGGCTAAGCTGGTAAAGAATCCGCCTGCAACGCGGGAGACCTGGGTTTGATCCCTGGGTCGGGAAGATCCTCTGGAGAAGGGAAAGGCTACCCACTCCAGTATTCTGGCCTGGAGAATTCCATGGACTGTACAGTCCACGGGGTCGCAAAGAGTCGGACATGACTGCGTGACTTTCACTTACTTACTCACTCGTTCGTGATGTGGAGAGGTGATGGGCACACCAGTTCAAGGCTTGGAAGTCAACATGGTAAAATACAGAAGCGCCTGAATTGGTATTTCCTGGACTCTATCTAAAAACGTATAACCAGTGTGGAGGTTGTAATTCACCTAAAGGCTGGCAAAGGTCATTCTCAACTAGAAACGATTTTGCCTCCCAGGAGACATTTGACAGTATCTGGAGACATTTCTAAGATCATGGCATCTGGTCCCATCACTTCATGGGAAATAGATGGGGAAACAGTGGAAACAGTGTCAGACTTTATTTTGGGGGGCTCCAAAATCACTGCTGATGGTGATTGCAGCCATGAAATTAAAAGATGCTTACTCCTTGGAAGGAAGGTTATGACCAACCTAGATAGCATATTTAAAAGCAGAGACATTACTTTACCAACAAAGGTCCATCTAGTCAAGGCTATGGTTTTTCCAGTAGTCACGTATGGATGTGAGAGTTGGACGGTGAAGAAAGCTGAGTGCCGAAGAATTGATGCTTTTGAACTGTGGTGTTGGAGAAGACTCTTGAGAGTCCCTTGGACTGCAAGGAGATCCAACCAGTCCATCCTAAAGGAGATCAGTCCTGGGTGTTCACTGGAAGGACTGATGTTGAAGCTGAAACTCCAATACTTTGGCCACCTCATGCGAAGAGTTGACTCATTGGAAAAGACCCTGATGCTGGGAAGGATTGGGGGCAGGAGGAGAAGGGGACGACAGAGGATGAGATGGTTGGATGGCATCACCGACTCGATGGACATGGGTTTGGGTAAACTCCGGGAGTTGGTGCTAGACAGGGAGGCCTGGAGTGCTGTGATTCAGGGGGTCGCAAAGAGTCGGACACAACTGAGCGACTGAACTGAACTGGAGACATTTCGGGTTGTCACAAATGGGGAGGATGGGTGCCCTTGGAATCCAGAGGGTAGGGATCAGGGATGCTCCTAGACATCCTTTAGTGCACAAGAAGCATCTGGTCCACTGCCGAGCCCGTGCAGCTCGCATCCGACAAAGAACGGGCTGTGGTTGTGATGGGCTGAGTGGCCCCTCCCCGCTGGGGCTCAGAGCTCCCTCCAGGGTCTCTGGCCTCAGGGCTGCTGTCTTCCTCACACCAGCCAGGCTGACTGAGCTGTTCCTTGTACTAATATCTGTGGAGGCAGCACAGCGCCTGGGGACTCAGAACTGCTGAGACGTGCAGTCCTCGGGACCAGACGCTGAGGAAGAAAAGCCTTAAAGAAGGAAAAAATGCTCAGGGGGGGAAATACCGAAAGCCAGCTAGGGTGGTTTGGGATTCAGCAGGATGAGGAGAAACAGGGAGGCCGGGCTGGTCCACTGTTCTCCTAATACCCCAAGCGGAGAGCCTCTGAAGGCAGGAGAGACCCCACGTGGAACCATGAGTCTGGGGCAGGTAGGGGCTAATCTTAGCTGCCTGCTCACTGGGTCTACAAGCTGGTGACCGTGGGAATGTCTCTGACCATCTGGTTCCCCCCAGACACAATTTGTGCTCCAACTTCAAATCCTCTGAGCTGCCGCCTCTAAGAGTCTCGGTTCAATCCACCCACCCAGGAGCAAGTGCTGAGAATCTGCTTTGTGCAGTGAACCCTCTAAGGGGCCCCGAGGCCCATGAGCCCCTAACACAGATCGTGTGCAGCTTCCACTCAAGGGGGAAAAGGATCCAGACGGCCAGGAAGAGCTTATCAAGTGCCCATCAGCCCTCCAGGGTCTAGAAGACCTTGGGAGAGTGGGCTGAATGACCGTGTCTGATCTTGGGTTTGGAGAAATGAGTTGACTCTGGTTGAGCAGAGAAAGTCAGTGGGAGAGTGGGAAGATGTTTCAAGAAGCAGGCTCTGAGTGAACCAGGATGCAGACATGGGAGAGCGTCAGATGCGTTTAAGAGATTAAAAATCCTCCCAGGTGACCACATGTCACTTTTGGACCTATTAGGGTACCAAGGTGGGAAGGTGGGTTTAGAGCCAGACTCGGGGTTTGGAAATCAGAGTCAAGAGCAAGTTTCTTAATTTCCCTGAATCCCAGTTATCTCCTCTGTAAAAAAACGATGATCGTGGGGGGATTAAATGACTTCACGTGGGAAAAGCACTTTGTAAACAGAAGGGTTGGGGAGGCTTAAGGAATTTTTGCTTTAAGCCACGAGCAAGGGGGGATGAAAAAGCAAAGGAGGAGAAGCAAAGGAGGAGGCCATTTCCAAGAAGACTTGGCAGGTCTGGGAGACTGCCTGCGTCTGCAGAGTGGGCGGTGGGTAGACAGCAGCCTGTGAGCATGGGGGAGGGTCCAAGGAAACGGGGAGGTGGCAGCTGTTCTGGAGAGTGGTGGGGAGAACAAGGAAGGGCTGGGTTGTGCCGGACATGGAAGTTAGAATGGGACATGCAAGGGGCAGGGTCCGGCAGGCCTGTGCACACATCCTCGCCCTTGAAAAGACATCACACCCACCTCACATCTGTATCACACAAAAAAACCAAGTGGCGGTGCGCAACTTGCTTCCCCGTGCATTTATCATAGCAATGCCATGACATTCTGCTGGTTTGAAAATGTACGGGTACATCATGGAATATCCTGAGCTTTGACAGTCTGACTGTCAGGCTGTAACTAGATGCTCTTTCACTTTATTTTCTCCTGTTTTATTAGTTGATGCTACTTGCTTATAAGCTGAGTTCTGAAAAATCTCTTTTTAGCTGTGATTGTAGAAGTGGTTTGTGGTTTTAGAACAACAATTACCCAATCTGTTTTCCTAATTAATTCAATCAACATGGGCTAGGATCTTCGCACCTTAATTAGGAAGTGAACAACTCTGCTTGCATTTTTTTTATTGTTTTGCCTCTGGTAGATATGTACTGCCCTAGAGAAAATGAAACCATGTGTCGTTTCAGAATGGAATTAATGCACGTGAAGGAGGTTCTGTCTCCTCCGTGGCAGTCAGTGAAGGCAGTAGAGAAAACACAGGGTGAGGGGCTGCTGGGATGTCCCGGCAGTGTGCCCTTGGCCAAGTCATTTCCCTTCTCTGGGCCTCAATTTCCCCACCCCACCCCACCCCACCCCCCGAAAATATGATTGGCCCAGGTGACTTTCAGCATGAAGATTCTCTGACTCTTATTTTTAAAAGTTGCCCTAATGCACTTAAAATACAGCTCCACTTCCCAACATTTTTTTTTTTCTGTTAAGAAAAAAATAGCCTGATGCAGACTTATGAGCCCCAAAGCCCTGTCTGAATTAAAATCTTGACTCTGCCATTTGCCAGCTAGGCTGCTGTGAACTAGATCCCCTGGGGGAGCCTGAGCAGAGGGCCAGGCAGTGGAGGAAGCTCTGGGTCCCCATTCTGACTCGGCCACTGTGTGAATCTCTCCGAGTCCCAGAATCTGAGCCAGTGGATGCAGCTGCCTTGCCTCCTCCCAGAGTCACTATGGCCATCAAGGAGAGAGTGGCCTTGAAGAGCAATGTGCGTCAGGGAGCGTGCAACGGTGTGAACTGCTGCCCACTCCCAGGGAACTGTGTCCAGCCCAGTGGGGTTGCAGAGGCCGGCCCCACAGCAGCCACTGCTCCTGCCCGTGGACAGCAGAGCTGCTCAGGTGGCCCTGGGGCCTGCAGGGCCAGGGATCTGACCCACACAAAGGCCTGTCTCTTGCCTCCTTCAGGGCCTTGCCTGGTCGAGACAGATGATGTCTGAGATGCCACAGGAATAGCCCAGCCTGGATATGAGTCCCCAGGGGTCAAGGATGGGAGGGTGACTTTTTACATTGTACATATATGTGTGTATGCACATGACTCATTTGCTTCAGTCATGCCCAACTCTGTGCGATGCTGTGGACTGCCAGGCTGCCAGGCTCCTCTGTCCATGGGATTCTCTGGGCAACAATACTGGAGTGGGTTGCCGTGCCCTCCTCCAGGGTATCTTCCTGACCCAGGGGTCAAACCTGCGTCTCTTACATCTCCTGCATTGGAAGGTGGGTTCTTTACCACCAGTGCTACCTGAGAAGCCCATATGTGTGTACGCATGTGTGTGTGTGCGTGTGTGTGCACATACACATACATATACCTTTGTACCTCTGAGCCGTGTATATATTTTACATATTAAAAAATAAACCACAAGAGAATCCCTCATGTCATCAGGCACGGACTGTCCGCACAGCCATCCACCTTTGTGCCCTAACCCTTACACGTGGCCTCAGCCTCCAAGGTCAGAGGGGAGGAGAGGAGCATGGTGGGGGGCTGGGCATGGGCCCTGACAGAACTGCCCAGG
The DNA here is from genome assembly GCA_024291935.2 of Okapia johnstoni. NCBI lineage: Eukaryota > Metazoa > Chordata > Mammalia > Artiodactyla > Giraffidae > Okapia > Okapia johnstoni. Next base: position 15,020,070 of record CM044307.1, read on the forward strand.
CCCGCCTCCCAGACCCCAAGGCCAGGCACTTCTCTTGGTCCACAGCTGCCTTCTCCTCCCCCCCAGGATAACTCAGTGATATAACCGATCTTCCCACTCCAGCCCTCGGTGCGGGGGGTGGGGGGGGTCCCCTAGTCCACACCCCTCGCTGTAACCACAGCAACAGGGTGTGTCTCTCTCCTCCCAAGGCTCTCCAGCACTGCACACTTCTTCATCCTAATGGGGACACGGCATGAGAGTGAAAGAAGGTGCTCTTAATAACCAGGCTAGGACAACAGGCTTAGTTAAAGCGGGATTGCCCCCTACAAGCCGGCACAGGGACCACCCCACACATGAAGGCTCTGGGCCCCTTTCTCTCCATGGACTCTGCACTCTAACCACACCGGCATTCTTTTCAATCCCAACACCGCATCCTTAAACAACACCTTGGCCTCTGGCCTGTGCTTTTTCTGTTCGTGGGACCCCTCCAGCCCTGTCCCTCCCCGAGTGGGCTCCTGCCCCCGGTCTATGTGTCCATCAGGAGTCATTCTGCAGTCTCGACTTGGACAGCTGCCCCAAGCACCCAACTGTGCTTACAACACCCAACTGTGCTTACAGCCCCCCAAGGCTTGCCCAACCTCAGGCTCAGCACACATCCCATCCCTGTTTTCCGCCTGCTGCCCCCATAGCCATAGCCTGCGGGCCCACTGTGCGGCGGGCGCTCACTCGGCACTGAGGATGGATGGATGGGCCAGCAAACGGATGGATGAACCCTGACGCCACCGCACGCTGGCAGCAGTAACCTTGGGCAAGGAACTTGACTACTCTGTGCTACAAGTACGTGTCTAAAATGGGGCAGGTTCTAGCTCGGTGGAATGAGACTAAATGGGACCCAGGAAATGCCTGGCACCCAGCAGGTGCTCAGCCCGTGTCACTGGAACGCGCAGAGCAGCTTGCCTGCTCATCTGGCGCTGACTGTTGGTGGCACTAGTGTGTCACTGGTGTGCATTCACTTGGCACAGCTTGCCTGCTGGCTAGCTGACAGGCCTTGGAAGGCAGGGGTGGAATATGAGTGTTCCCTCTGTGCCCCGCCCAGCTCCACAGGCTCTCAGGGCTGGAAATGAGGTGTGTGACACACCATCCATCTTAAAGGCTTATGTGAGACCGGTGTCTTAGAAATATCTTGAAACCTTCCCTCTTGGCATCGGTCCACCTCCCATTCTGAGGGGCTTCCAGCTCCAGAGTCTAAGTCCCGCCTATACTGACAGTTCCCCTGCTGAGTCGCTCACAGCCGGAGGTGCACGCACAGTCTCAAGGTGCTGGCACCCAGGACCTCTGATTTGTTCTCTGTTTGTTGCAAGAGTGAGAACAGACCCATCGATCTCCAGAGAAAACCGAGGCCAACCTAGCCTCGTCTCTCCAGCTCCCATAGGAGGGACCATATCTTGTCCTTCCTAGGTGGTGTGTCCCCAGCACACCGAGCACAGGGCCAGGCACTCCGTATATGCTTAACACTGCTTGTCCACAAATCAACAAACAAGCAAAAGAATGAATGAACAAAGGAATGAAAAAACCCAGGAATGAATGAATGAGAGCCAGTAGAGCAGAGTGCTGAGGACAGATGCTCTGAAGTTAGCCTCAGGCTGGATCTCAGTTCTCCCAGGTTGTTGCTTAGTGACCTGGGCAAGTTACTTAACCCCCGTGCCTTCCTCAGTGTCCCCATCAGCAGATGGAGAATAACGCAGGCCCCTACCTCATACAGCTACGATGCCAATAAAACACACACTGCGCTTTGCACAGGGCCGCACTTCACAAGTGTCAGCAGTCACTGTTAACCGCTGCTCACCGTAGCAGGTAGCCTGACCCAGGACATTACTATTTTGTAGTGTCACTGTTGTTATTTAGAAACCAACAACAGAGTGGGAGTAGGGAGGCTGGAGACCACCGGGTGGGGCCAATTAGCATTTTGGTCAAGTCCCTTCAAAGTCATCAACCATTTCTAAAAAGCAAAAATAGGAGGGAAATCCTAAGGGACAGAAGAAGGAACAAACGCCTATTTGACACATTCCAAATGAAAGGGCAGGGGCGTGCTCTGAGGGCCATGAGGCAAGGCAGCCCTCCACTGGCCTCGGCGTGCAGAGCTGACCTCTGTGGTCCTGGAGGCAGCAGCCAAGAGCTGGGGGTGGGGGGAGGGGATGTCAGCTTTGGTGGGACTGAGTCCAGGCTGATGGGAGTCAGGGCCGGAAGAGCCTTCTGCACTTGAAGGAGGAGGGTTTTTCCGCCCCATGGCTGCATGCACTGCCCTTGTGCAGGGAGCTATCACTGACTTCATCTGCACCCACGCCAGACAAGTTTGGGAGCCCTCAGTGCACCAGCATGGGGAGTACCTGCCCCCTGGGCCCCTCAGCACCGAGGATCTAAACCTCAGTTGGAGGCGGGGAACTTGGCTCCTTCCATCGGCTCTGGCCTTCCTACGATCAGGCTGCCCCCTGGGTCATCTCAGTTCAGGGAGGGGGCACTGGATAGGAGTGGGGAGGTAGGAACAGAGGGGTCGTGGCCACCTGGGCTGATGCCAATGAGCATGCATTGATTCCGCAGGCCCGGGATGCTGTCTCCCGGTCCACCAGCACACACGAGGCCGGGGCCCACCCTGGCCGCTGCCCCCCCTCACCCGCTGCAGAAATTCCGTCCTCTCCTTCTTCTTGTTCCGGCATCGGGCCGCTGCGACTTTGTTCTTCTCCCGACGCCGTTTCCTCCGCTCCTCTTCCTCGTCTAGCTGTGGGGGCAAAGAGCCACGGATGAGACACCGAGGCAAGCCTGGCAGCTGGCTGCCCTCCTGAAACTCAGACAGACGGACAGACAGACAACCTAACCCACATCCTGCCATGAATGAGCCGCCCTGCCAGCCTGCTGGCCTCTCAGCGGGCAGGATGCAGCAGTTCCCAGCTGGCCCCAACGATGCTCCTCACGGAGCAGGTGGGCATCCCGGGGAGGAGTCAGCGCCCCAGGAGGGCAGGGCCACGTGGGTTCTGCCAGAGTTCAGGAGGCCTAGAGCCTGGCGATCGCCTCACTCAGAGGTGACACCCAGCAGGCGGTCTGTTCCCTGGCCTGGTCTGAGGCCTCTGGGCACTGTTTTCCAGGCCAGCAGCTCCAAGGCATTTCCTTTCAAAACACCTTGAGCATGAGTGTTGATTTTACCTTCTGTTCCACCCATTTTCACTCCCTGTCCTCCGTCTCGGGTCCTTCCGAACCCTCAAGCTCTCTCTCCTGATGATGGAGCAGTCTTCCCACCCCCTCACCATGTTCGTCCTTCCCTCTGCCTATGCACTGGGGAAGGAAATGGCAACCCACTCCAGTATTTCTTGACTGGAGAATTTCATGGACCAAGGAGCCTGGTGGGCTACAGTCCCTGGGGTGGCAAAGAGTCAGACATGACTGAGCAACTGATCACACATGCACGCTGCCTCTGCATTTTCTTTCTCCAGGATACCCACTTGCACCCCAAGATCCCAGGGGCTCCCCAAAGTGTTCTTCTCAGGACATAGGCAGAGAAGGCTTCTGAGTCTCTAGACTTACTTCCCAGGTGGCTCAGTTGGTAAAGAATCCGCCTGCAATGCGGGAGACCTGGGTTCGATCCCTGGGTTGGGAAGATCCCCTGGAGAAGGGAACAGCTACCCACTCTAGTATTCTGGCCTAGAGAAGCCCACAAACAGAGGAGTCTGTGTACAGTCCATGGGGTCGCAAACAGTCGGACATGACTAAGTGACTCTCACACACACACACTAGGAATCTTATCATGTGTTAAATAGGGCCCACTGAATGGGAAAGAAGAGGCTCACTGCCCACCATTATGGACTTTCAGAGCTGTGGTTATTATTTTATGATATTATTAATAATAACAAGAGCTGCCATCTGTTACCTTCTTTGTTCAATGCTTTCAACATAGGTCTTATAATCCTCACACTCACAGTCTGATGAGGAAGTTCTATAACTGCCCCGTTTCACAGACGGTGAGACTAAGGTTCACCCGCTCAGTTTGCCCAAGGCCCTCCAGCGAGGAGATGGTAGAGCCAGGCTTCCCACTCCGATTTCTCTGACTTCACCCTCCCTGATCTTGACCACAACCCCAGCCCATCAGGATCACTTGGACATGAAGCCTCTCGCGGTCCACTGCCCACTAGGGGATTCTGGAGGACACACAGGATCGGTCAGGCTGGACACGGCCCAGAGTCCGAGGCCACTGGAGAAGTCGCCGGGCGGCCCTGGGTCTGCCAACCCTCTCACTTCTGGAGCCAGTGGGGGTGCTTCTGGCAGCCTGAGGCCTGGAACAAGGTCTCAGCCCAAAAAGGCTGCAGGCCAGGAAAATAAACAGCCTTTCTGCCTGCATTCCCGGCATGCTCTAGGAGCTCAGGACCGAGGGGTGAGACGGAGACCAGCACCCAAGGCACCCAGCACAGGCCCTGGCAGGGGCCGCCCCGTCTCCTGGTTCACCACCTTGGAGCTTCTCCCTGACCCACGCCCTCCCGGCCTGGGAGGCTGGCTGGAGAGGTGCCCTGTCAACACGGCCGCACCCAAGCACCTCCCAGCCCCTTGGCCTCCTTTGAAACCGAACCAGAAGTGACAGCTCCTCTGGCTGACCCGCATCTGGGGAAATAGAAACCCGGACAAAGTTGATTCCGCCCAACCTCTACCTCACCCCCAACAAGGCCAAGGTAACCGTGACGACAGGCAGAGGGAAGGAACTGGAGGAAGTGGCTGGCAGTGCAACCTCCCCTCGGCCGAGAGGGTTTGCCCACAAACTGCCAAGGTGATGTGTGCAACCTGGGCCCTGCCAGGCATGCAGGGCCTCCGGCCCTCCCCCAGAGCAACCCTGGGGTTCTGGCAGAGCCTGGGAGATACAGCCTCTGTCCCCCAAGAGCCAGCTCCCTCCCCCACCCCTGTGCAGGGCCTCATCCTACATAAAGTTGGAAGCCAAAGGAAGCTGCACTAGCAGCAGATGCAAAGAGGCTCAACTTTGGAAGTTTAAGAGATCGGTGGAGCCAGGATGACACCCAGATGGGGGGCTGCTCCTCCTGCCCTCTGCAGGTACATTGGTCCCCTCCTACCCCCGTCCTAGACTCCAAATGTCTCACCTTCTCCAAATCTGCCAGGCCCTCCTGAGATGACCTTCCTTTCCTATTGGTTAACTCTTTCAACACTCAAGAGAAAATGCCACCTCCTCCAGGAAGGCTCCCTTGACTCCCCAGATGAACTGCTTTTTCCACTGTCTGTGATAGCCAAGACATGCTGTGCTGTGCTGTTCTCAGTTGCTTCAGTCACGTCCAACTCTTTGCAACCCTATGGATGGTAGCCCACCAGGCTCTGTCCGTGGGATTCTCTAGGCAAGCATACTAGAGTGGGTTGCCACGCTCTCCTCCAGGGAGCCAAGACATGTAAGCAACCTAAATGTCCATCGACAGAAGAATGGATAAAGATGTGGTAAATATATACAATGGAATATTACTCAGCCATTAAAAAGAATGGAATAATGCCATTTGCAGCCTCACGGATGGACATAGAGAGTGTCATACTGAGTGAAGTAAGTCAGACAAGGAGAAATATCATATGCCATCCCTTACTTGTGGAATCTAAAAAGAAATGATACAAATGAACTTACTTACAAAACAGAAAGACTCACAGACTTAGAAAACGAACTTATGGTACCCAGCAGGTAAAGGTAGTTAGTGACTTTGGGATGGTCTTGTGTACCCTGATATATGTAAAATGGATAACCAATAAGGACCTATTGTGTAGCACATAGTACCCTGCTCAATGATATGTGCCAGCCTGGATGGAATGGGAGTTTTAGGGAGAATGGATACAAGTATATGTATGGGTGAGTCCCTTTGCTCTTTACCTGAAACTACCACAACATTGTTAATCAGCTATATCCCAGTACAAAATAAAAAGTCTAAAGTCTGGCTTAAAAAAAAAAGAAAAAGAATTAACTGCTTTTTCAGTGCTACAGCCCTTTGAGTTCCCCGTTGGAAGAACCTCCATCACACCCCACCATAATTCTCAGCTTCTGTAGGTAGCTGCCTTCCCTGCTAGTCTGGAGGACAGGGTACCTGGGTAACCCCAGTACCTGGCACAGAACATGGCGCTTAGGAGGGGCGCAGTGAATGTTAGTCAAATGAATGAATGGAATAAAAGTTTCGAGAGAAAGATGCCACAGGCTTGAATTCTATAATTACAAAAGTGACTTATTGCCTGTATCTGCATAACCTTTGCTCCAGGGCTTCTAAGGAGCCTTCTCCACCAGGGATGGCCTCATCTCTCTGTCTGCAGGAGGCCAGCAAAGCTTGGGAATTGGGTGCTGCCTTCCCCAGAAACACACTGGCCTGAAGACCGAGTCAGGATTCAGCGTGCAGGCCGCCTATGGCTGTGAAAGTGAAAGAAAGTGAAAGTGAAAGTCGCTCAGTCGTGTCCAACTCTTTGTGATCGTATAGTTCATGGAATTCTCCAGGCCAGAATACTGGAGTGGGTAGCCATTCCTTTCTCCAGGGGATCCTTCCAACCCAAGGATCGAACCCAGGCCTCCCGCATTGCGGGCAGATTCTTTACCAGCTGAGCCACAAGGGAAGCCCAAGAATACTAGAGTGTGTAGCCTATCCCTTCTCCAGCAGATCTTCCAGACCCAGGAATCGAACCAGGGTCTCCTGCATTGCAGGCAGATTCTTTGCCAACTGAGCTATCAGGGAAGCCCCTATGGCTGTGGCAAGTGCATGAATCCCAAGCAGGACCTGAAAGCATCAGGCTGTGTGTACTCAAGCCCCAAACCCCGGCACTCGCAGCACCGCAGGCTTCCAAGCCTATGCCTGGGCCTTCCTCATGCCTGTGTCCTGCCTTGGCTCACATGACCCAAGAAAGCAAGAAATGGCCACACAGCCCCTTCGCCACACTTTCCCCTTTGAAACTGTGCTGCATCTTTCCTCAGCCCCCCTGCAGCTCTTTAAGAGCCCCCCAGAGGGCTCGGAGAAAAGAGACGCTGAGTTCCTGCCAGAAGGAAGACAAGGGTGGAAGGAAGACGACAAGGGTGGAAGGAAGACAAGGGTTGGGCAGTGCCCTCGGGCCCCCTCTGTCCCCATGGGCTCCTTTCGCCAGGCCTGCATGGGCTGCGCCCTCTGCCTGGAGCTGTTTGGAGACCAGCTCAGCCCTCCCCCAGGCTTTCTTTCCTCCCCAGGTTTGAGGCCGCTGCCTTCTCCTAGATGCTCCCCGGATCCTCTAGGCATCTGGTCCCGCGTGGGTGAGAGACAGCGCCGTGTTTTCACTGCACACAGCTCCAACATCTAAAACCGGAACCCTGAATGGGAGATGATGACTTTTTCTGCAGACACAGCTGGAGGATCCAGCATGTTTGAGGAGGAGGCAGCTTGAGCTTCAGGACTTTGAAAACCCATAGCCAGGGTTGGGGTGAGAGGGGGCAGGAGGGTGGAGCAAGCAGATCATTCTCTGTCCTCCAACTGGGTTCTGGCTCCGGGTTTCTTCAATTCCCAGGACGGCCCGAGGACAAAGCTGTCTGTGTTCTGGCAGTGACGGGGCGGGGTGGGGCTTGGGGGCCCTTGCACCATCCTCCACCTTGGAGGGCCAGACCTGGGGGTCCGGATCACGGCCAAGGAGGCCCTCACTGTTGAGCAGTCCCTCCTCAGACAGCCTGTTCTCAAGCCCCCCACGGAGGCCCAGGGCGACCCTAGCCCCTGCTCTAGCTGACTGCATGTGGTATTTACAGCTGACCTGAGCTGGGCTGTATTTGCCAACAGGAAATCTGAAACTAAACTGCTGGGCCAGGGGGCATGCAGGCTGGGCAATCGATTTCAACCCAGAGAAGCAGAAGGATCAGGCTGCTGCTGTGTTGAGATGAGCAGAGACCACCCGGCAAGACAGAAATAGACACTCAGCTATAGGAGCGAATCGGACAAAGAGAGGGAATGGGCGAGAGAGTGAGAGAAGCACAGCCTGGACAGGGTGTGGTGAGCAAGGAGCCCAGGGCACAGATTTAAAGAGGTGCTCAACTCGGGAGCTCGTGCCAGGGCAGGGTCAGCACCGGAGGGTGGGTGTCTCCTTAAATGTCACGCCCTGGGCATCTGGCTTGCCGCATCCTGTCCAAACCCAGAGAGGCAGAGGGAGCTCCAGACAGAGAAAGGTAGAAACAGAGAGGGAAGACAGAGAACCCAGAGAGACGAGATGGGTGGAGAGAGAGACAGAGGGCATGGGGCAGAGCCACAAAGAGAGAAACACAGAGGCGTGGCCACAGGCCGACGGTACAGACTGACAGAGGGACAGACAGCAGACAGACAGGAATGCTGATTCCACCCCTGGAGAGGCCTGACTGTGCTTCGTCTCCTCAGGGTCCGTGATGGATATGTCTGAATCTACCCTGGAAATTCCTCCATTGGCCTGCAGGGAGCTGGAGAAGGTTTCTGCCTCTTGCCACTGAAAGATAGGTGGGACACCAGGGTCCTGCTCTTGTGAAGTCAAGTGATGCCAGGTGTGCAGAGGGTGGTCCCCAGGAATCCAGGAGAGAAGGCCTACCCAGGAGCAATGCTCCTAGAACAGCTGGGCAAGAGGCAGAACCTGGACGCAGAAGAGCTCTTGAGCAAACAGAGGTGTGTCACCTCAGCAGGAAGGAAACCTGGGGATTCGGGGCCCCGGGGGTTAAATAGTCTCAGGAAATCAACCAGGACAGGCCTACTATCTTCCTGACTTTCACGGATACGCAAACTCATGATATCACACTTGATATCAAGATATCAAGGCTGCCCAGAAGGGCAATGACAGCTTCGAATCCAGGCCTCTGGGGCCCAGGGCCTGAGCATCTCCTGCTCTTCAAAGGGTGGGTGGTCTGGGTAACAAGTCCCCGAATGAATGACGCTTTCAGCTCCACGCCCAGGGATGGAACTATTAAGCATCTAACTGTGAGGACAATGACCGTTTTATTTTTTCCTGCCTGTGTATTTCTTTTTTTTTTAATTGAAGGATAATTGCTTTAATTGGAGGATAATATTGTGTTGGCCTCTGCCATACAACAGCATGGATCAGCCACAGGTATACATGTATCCCCTCTCCTCTCCCGCCCCGAAACCCTCTCCCATCTCCTTCCCCATCCCACCCCCTCCAGGTTGTCACAGAGCACTGGGTTGAGCTCCCTGGGTCACACAGCAAATTCCCACTGGCTATTTATGTTATATATCTGCCTGGGTATTCTTAAGCAAAGCATATTTGTTGCGCAATTAACACGAGTGTGTAGCACGAAAGCATCATGGTTTACAGGAGGGGGGCCCACCCCCCTCCAGTCATGACTCTCAGGCCCCATCTGCCAGCCACGTGGCTCTCACACGGTGGCAAGTCACCCAGATGTGATTTTGAATCCTGACATTTCATAAGCATTTCCAAATATGTATCTTGCAGACCCGCAAAGAGACAGGATGAAAAAGAGCAACAACACTTGGTAACCCCAGGCACGGCAAACACAGAAACTCTCACACGGACAAAACAATAGAGAAAAGGACAGTAAAGCAGGTGCCCAGCAGAAACCGAGAAGGAAAAATCAAGCCAAACCCCCAGTGCTAAGCAGAGTAGTGAAGGGCTGAAAGACTTATCTCAGACTGAAAACTGTCTCCCGGGCAGAGAGAGGTAGGCTTACCTGAGACTTGGGGCATCAAGGTTGTCAGCATGAACTTTGGGGTCTGAGAGGCCTTGGTCCACCCTAGCAACTCTGTACACCAACTCTTCCTGTAGATTGCCTTTTTTGCTGGAAAATGTTGTATGTTGAATAAATTTTTCTATACAACTTTTTTAAAAAGTGCTCCGGGGCAAGTCACTCAGCCTCTCTGAGCATCACTTGTACAAGAAGGGCACTGAGCCTTGCTGCCCAGGGTCACCATGAGGACTTCAGTCCCAGCCCAGAGCCAGGGACACAGGAAGGGCTCTGAAAATGCCAGCTTCCCTGTCTTCCTAGGTGAAGCCAGTGCTGCCCCAGGCCCACCTCCCACACAGAGAGAACCTGGCATAAAAGGAGCCCTGGGGGACGACTGCAGGGTGGGGGTGCTTCAGGGCATGCGCCCTATCAGTGGGCAGGCCTAAGTGACCGCCCTCACGCCTCCAAGTCGAGCCCTGGCTGGGGCCCACTGGGAACCTCCCCCTTCCGTGGAGGAGCCACATTTCAACACCAGGGACCCACGAGCACCCTGGGAAGTAAACACCCAGATACCAAACATACCAGACATTCTCCCACATAAACATAGCTGCTCGGAGCCAGGGGCTGCGGGTCCTCCCCACCCTCCTGCCGAGGACCCTCTGTATGCACTGAGTGGTTTCAGCTACCACCTCTTCTCGAATGCCAACCAAGTCTTTATTTTCAGGGCAAAACATCCACTGTCCGCTGGATGCTCGATCCAGACTGTCCTCAACTGGTGGCTTCATCTCTCTTCTCCACCCTAGCTGGCACCACTGCCCACCCATTTACAGGCCTCACCCCCTCACCTGTCCCTCCCCGTGTCTCCAGTTTTGACCAGACAAGCCATCTAGTTCTACATCCTACATCGTCCTCAGATTTGCTCTCCACTCTCTACCCCCCTGCCACTTTCCAGGCTTTCTCTCTTCTCTCTTGTCTCGTTTCTCTGTCTCTCCATCTGTCTCTCTTCTGCTCCACCTCCCGGGAGGCCTCCTGACCGTGTACAACCATCCTTTACTCCAGCCATTGGAGGGAAGTTTCTAAAATGCAAATCTGATCCAGTTACTGACCTTCAGGGGCTCCTCATTACCCTCAGGATAAAGTCCAAGCTCCTTAATACACTCAACAAGGCACCCGGTGACTTGGCCCCACCTGCCCTGGTCTCACCTCCCATCTAGCCCCATCCTACACACCCTGGTCCTACAACACTGAGCCTCTACTATACCTCACACTTCCCTGGCCTCACGCCTTTGCCTCTGCTGTTCCCTTGGTTTACTTTCATTGCTGTACATTCAGTTCAAGCGTGACCTCCTACAGGAAGTCCTCCCTGATTTTCATCCCCTCCAAGCTGGGGAGGTGTTTTCTCTGCTCTGGCCTTCCATAGAACTTTGAGTTTATCCTGGCCTCTACTGCGCTGTATTCTAGCCCCAGTTTCTGCCTCCACTAAAATGGGAGTTCCGTGAGGGCAAAGTCCGTACTTTTTTGACTTTCTGTGTGCCCCGCACCTTGTAGAGTTTATGGCCATCAGTAGCACTCAATAAATGTTTGCTTAAGGGAGGCCTGATCCCCAGGGCTGGGGACCTGGACAAGAACCCAGGACTTCTGACTCCCAACCCAGTGCTCTTTCCAACTGCCCCCAGTGTCAGGCTGTAATCCAACACTTTCACCTATAAGCAAACCCACACATCTGGATGCCATGCTCACTCAAAGCTCCAGCTCAGCCAACCACCAGGTGAAGGCTCTGAACAGGAGCTGGCAGAGGCAACAGCTGCACCTGCCAATTCGCTGCACTCGGTTCTCCTGGCTGGGGGCGAGCGCAGGTGGAGAGGTGACTGCTCAGGGCACTGGGCCTCTGCAGGAAAGCGCGGCGAGCAGCAAGGGCTGCAAGCTACCCTTCATCCTGAGGTCCTGGAACTAAGAAGACCTAGAGATTCTTGATTCCTGCCGCATCCAAAGGCCTGGAAACTCAAGTTTAGGGAAGCAGAGTGAGTCCACACAGGTCTCTGGGTCAGACAGTGGTGAGACCACCCAGAACCCCACTGCTTTCTGGAAAGAAGCAGGGAATACCTCCCATTAAGGAATGAAAGCCTGCTCCTATGCTTCTTGTTGCATTAGAGCCATGGAGGATCCAATCAAACAGACTTCTCTGAGGTCTTGCATCTCAGTAAGGCGAAGCATCTCATAATCCCTGCCTCATGGGCCTCAGTCAAAACCTTCTCCAGGGTTAAGAGAACCTCTAAAAAAATAGGCCACCCAAGGCCTGAGGCTGGTTTACATGCACAGAGTAGGAAAGGGTCATTCTCTCAAAAGCAGTGGAGAACAGCCTGTTTCCACTGCTAAGAAAAGGCAGCACTGTGTTTGGAACAAAGCCTGAAATAGCCGGCTGGGCAGGGTGGCACCCATCTGTGGATGGCCCTGCTGAGCGAAGGGCAAACTCTGTTACTGTGAAAGTAAGGGGGAGGCTGGGAGATAGAGGCAAAAATCACCTTGGCTCAGGCAGAGGAAGAGAAAAGGGACAAAGGTTGCCGGGAAACCTTTTCACAGACAAGAGCTATTTGAAGAATGATGGCTCTTTTTTGGTTGAAATCTGTCTACCCCAGGCCTGTTTCATATTTATGGTTTAGGGAGGTTTGGTTTCCCACTAGGCAATCAATCTGTTTTCTTGCCCAATTGACATTCACTTCAAAAAGATGAGAAAAGGAGAAATAGTGGCTTCCACATATGAGATTCTCCCCAACCCCAAAAGAATGGTCAGAAGCAGAATATACCTGACAGGGAAAAAAATCCATTTTCTTCACAAAAAGAGTTAATCATACAATAGAAACTGGGTCTTTAACAACAGCAACAACAACAAGCTGTGTAATATACCTTGATTTCACAGGGCAAACAAAAAAAAAAATAGAGACTAGAGCCCCTGCAAGTGACTGAATGACAGTCTATAATTAAACGAAAATGCAGCTGTTGCAAGGAATATTTATGAACAGGTCTGTTCTGAAAGTCCCGAGTTGGCCAAAGTAGAAGAACATTTCAAGTGCCATCATCCTATTAAAGCGTTGGAAGTCATTTGTCTTTCATCATGAAGGTGAAAAACAAGGTCCTTGGCTTAATTATTCTCCACCAACGCAGTTCTGTTTAATCTGTATGCAGGGTGTACAGCTGAAATACAGATTTCAGCCAATTTCTTTCAGATATGATGCACAGATAACAAATCACTGAGTGAAATGAAGACCTCTACTTTGAGGGAACAGAAAGCCAGCTAATAAAAATCCCATCCACATGACAGTGGCCAAAGGAACTCACAACCAGGGATGCCTGGCCTGGAGCATGGAAGGGTGAGTTCACCATGCATGACTTATGCAATGAAATGGTTGCAGTTAAAGTTCATAGCGGGAGAAGGAGGGGCTTCGTAGCATCTAGACAGATGATGGGGGCAGAGAGCCCCGCCCCCCCGCCCCCGCCAGTTCTCAGACCATAACTGCTGAGAACTCTGGGCCAGATACAGCAAGTGAAGGCTCCTTTGGCATCAGAACAGTGTATCTGATACTCTCCCTTCTACAACAATAAAGGAGCTGGCCTATTGACAAGCTCAGCCGCTTAATTAATTGGGAAGTCCCTTTGGGTGTGACTACTGGCAGCAAGAGCATCTCAAGACCTGGAAATAACTGCTTTGGAAATGCTAAGGTGTTTGCAGACTCAGAGAACAACCCTGCCTTACACAGACTCAGATACTACATGATGGCATGCAGGTTCCTCCAGGAAACTTGAGATAGGTTTAGAGAAAAATGTGGCTTCAAGCCCTTGTAGCCCTTCCAGAGACCATCACCAGTCAGAGCTGGAAGCAATGTTCAGTTCTGAGATCATCAGAACCTACTGGAGGGCTTCTGATATCACAGATCCAAGGGTTCCACCCTCTAGAGAGTCTGCTTTGGTAGGTTTAGGGTGAGACTCAGGAGTCTGTGCTTTTCACACACTCCCAGATGCCACTGGGTCCGTGCGCCAGATTTTGAATAGTGCTTACTCATTGGAAAAGACTCTGATGCCGGGAAAGATCGAAGGCAGGAGCAGAGGGGGACAACAGAGGATGAGAAAGCTGGATGGCATCACTGACTCAATGGACATGAGTTTGAGCAAACCCCGGGAGATAGTGAAGGACAGGGAAGCCTGGTGTGCCGCAGTTCATGGGGTCACAAAGAGTTGGACAAGACTTAGCAACTGAACAACAACAACAACGATATACTAAAAAGATAAAGGTGGTATTTTATCAAGGGGCTCAGATTGTATCATATACTTATTAGAGTCATTCAATAAGAATATAAAGATGAGTTCTGGTTGATGCAAAATCTGGTTATGGGGGAAAGTTGCAGGTTTCTGATAGCTTCAGGATCCAAATTATTCCCGTCTTATGTTTCCCCTGCACACACAGATCGGTAGTTGCAAACGGGTGTGTATGTGTTATATAGATACTCACACACATACATACGTAAATAATGGTTTTCCAGCTTGCCCCGCACTCTCAAGGCTCAGCAGTAAAGAGAAGTAGCAGAAAGAGCTTTGTTCTGAACAAAACAGGCCCACCTGGCACCAGATGTCACCTTGGCAGTGCTCTCCAAAGTGTCAGATTTGATCACTAACAGGTATGAGCATGGGTGTAGGACTTGCTTTTTTTAAAAAAAAAAAAAAAAAAAAGATTAGATAAAATTATGCTTTAAAAATGAGACTCTGGCAAGTTAATCTCTCTGAGCCGCTGGTTCCCTAACAACTAGTGGTACTAAAAAAACATCTACCTCATAAGGTTTTTGAAGAGATCAAAGGAGATAATCTATGTAAAGCAGTTTTCAAACCATAAAATCCACTGCTCATGTGATCCTTGTGTCCTGAAGGCAAATGGCCTTACTCCTTCAAAGACCTGGGCTGGTTTATAAGGTAACGTGGGTTTCAATAAATGGCTACAGATTAGAACCACCTGCCAGCCCCACCCAGACCAACTGAGCTAGAATCACTGGGATGAATTTCAGTAATTTTTTTTTAAACACTCTCCAGGGGATGCTAATAAGTAAGCAGGATTAGCCATATTTCCTTCCAAGTTCCATACAAAACCCTGCCAGGCTGCTCCCATTGCTTCTGCAGGGCCACTAGCAACAAAAGAAAGAGAGGAGAAAATATCCCTCACCAGACCCTGGCTTTTTCACCACTATTGGCCTAAAAGGGGCGGTAGGGGAGTATTAATCACCATAGCTACTAATTCTGGAGCATCGATACATGCTGTGTGGCATCATGGCTGTGGCATCACCGCATCACATATGCTACACGATTAACATACATTATCCCTTTTAATCCTCTCTGTACCCAAGTGAGGTAGATATTGCGCTTGCCCATTTTTATAATAGCTTTGAGATAAAATTCACACATACCATACAATTCAGCCCACTTAAAGTGCACAGTTCAATTGCTTTGAGCAGATTCACAAAGTTGTGCAGCCATCACAATTAACTTGACAGCATTCTCATCATCCCCAAAAGAAACCTTTGAGCCATCAACCCGAGTTCTCCCATCTCCCCCGACCTTAGGCACCAGGGAACCAGTTCTCCTTCTTGTCTCTATAGATTTGCCTCTTCTAGACATCTCATAACAATGGACTCACGCAACATGTGATCTTTTCTGACAGGCTTCTTTCACGTAATGTTTGCACGGTCCATCCACGCTGTGGTATGTACTTTATCCCTTTTTATGGCCAAATAATATTTCATGATATGGATATGGCACGTTTCATTTATCCATTCATCAGCTAATAGACATTTGGGTGGTTTCCATTTTTGAGATATTGTGAACACTCCTGTATAAGTTTCTGTTTTAATTTCTCTCAATCACATATACCTAGGAGTGGGATTTCTGGGTCATAGAGAGAAGAAAATGGCAACCCACTCCAATATTCTAGCCTGGAGAATTCCATGGACAGAGGAGAGTGGCAGGCTACAGACCACTGGGTCGCAAAGAGTCGGACACGACTGAAGGACTAACACACTTTCACTTCAGGGTAACACTATGTTTAGCCTTTTGAGGAACTGCCAGATTGTCTTCCAAAGCATCTGCACCATTTTACATTCCCAACAGCAGTGTATGAGGATTACAACTTCTCCAAATCCTTACATTAGTCATTATCTGTCCTTTTTATTACAGTTATCCTAGAGGCTGTGAAGTGGTACCTCATTGTAGTTTTGATTTGCATTTCTGTGACGGTTAATGATGTTGAGCATCTTTCCATGTGCTTATTAACTATTCATATATCTTCTTTGGAGAAATGTGTATTGCGATACTTTGTCCATTTTTTTAATTAGGCTATTTGTCTTTTAAATCAAATTTTAATCATTCTTTATATATTCTAGATACAAATCCTTTATCAGGTCTATAATTCACAAAAGTTCTCATTCTGTGGATTGTCTTTTCACTTTTTGTCCTTTGAAGCACAACAGTTTTAATTTTGATGATGTCCAAATTATTTTTCATTGCTTGTGCCTTTGGTGTCATATCTAATCCAAGGTCACATAGATTTGTGGCTTTTTCTTGCAAGAGTTTTGTGGTTTTAGCTCTTACAATAGGTCTTTGATCCAATTTGAGCTAATATTTGTATCTGTTGTGAGACAGGGAAGAAGCTGAAGCTCAAATGTCTAGTAACCTCTTGAGAGCCAGACTGTTCCAATCAGCAGTCCTGCTTGGCTACATGGCTTCCAAAGAGCCAAGGTTCTGTACTGGGGTTGGTTCTGGGGAGAGGCAGGTGCACCGTACTTAGTAAAGGGGGACGCTGCAGTCAAGCAGTGGCACCCCACTCCAGTACTCTTGCCTGGAAAATCCCATGGACGGAGGAGCCTGGCAGGCTGCAGTCCATGGGGTCATGAAGGGTCGGACACGACTGAGTGACTTCACTTTCACTTTTCATTTTCCTGCATTGGAGAAGGAAATGGCAACCCATTCCAGTGTTCTTGCCTGGAGAATCCCAGGGATGGCGGAGCCTGGTGGGCTGCCGTCTACGGGGTCGCACAGAGTCGGACATGACTGAAGTGACTTAGCAGCAGCAGCAGTCAAGCCGCAGAGCACAGCCAATGAGCCCCACAGAGGCCAGCATGTGCACAGGTTCTCAGCCCATCAACCTCACTCCAGGTATCTCTGCAGCCAGCCCGAATCTGCCCCAATGTCCTTCTAGGTCTCCGAGCCCAAGTTCTACTGAAGTTGTCTTGTATCTTTGGGGCACAGTAGAGAGGAAAGAGATCCGGCTGGCTTCAGAGTTGGCTCCCCTGGTGGCTCAGGGGGTAAAGAATCTGCCCACAATGCAGGAGAACCAGATTCAATCCCTGGGTCAGGAAGATCCCCTGGAGAAGGGTATGGCAACCCACTCTAGTATTCGTGCTTGGAGAATTCCATGGACAGAGGAGCCTGGCGGGCTACAGTCCATGGGGTCACAAAGAGTCAGACACAACTGAGCAACTAACACTTTCACTTTTGCACTTTGAGAATTGTTCAACCAGAGGAGGACCTGTGAGGGGACTCGGTTTCCCAACTCTGAGTCCGTATTGCCAGCGGGTCTGGGGACACCAACGTAAGATGACCAGCGTTGACAGGGCTGCTAAAAATACTGAGGATTCTTGGGAAACTAGCAGTGCCCTTAACATCACAGGAAATGAGATAAGAGGTCACTCAGGGCAACTTAGTGGAAACCTGAGGGTTGAATGGCCTTTTTATTAACAGTTGGTGATGGCAACTAAAACTCTGGCTGCCTCTAAACAGCGTAAACAACCAGAAACAGGAAGGTCAGCTTGCCTCTCTGAAACCCTGGCCATGGGTGCAACACATTGGAAAGACCCCTGCTGCCGGAAACTCTAGTGTGATTCACTGCCAGCGGACTCAGCCCCTAGTAAAGGTGATGCAAGGGTGTGATGACTACAGTCAGGCTGTCTTTACGCACAGTACCTCGCCTCATGGTCACCATGAAATTTCACGAGTTTTAGTTTCTTCCTTTGCAGACAAAGAAACTACACTCCAAAAGACCAGCTGACTCGTCCAAAGTTGTCCAGGGAGTAGGCGATGGAGCCAATTTTGAAGCCGGAAGCTTGAACCCAAGCCCAAAGCTCTTTCTAGGCCCACGAAGCAGCCCATTTGCTTAGGAAGCCAGGTTGCTGCCCCACTCCCCTGACACCTGGACACCTCCAAACACTCAGGCCACTCACCACCTCCAAGGGTAAAATACCACAAGCAAACGAAAGCCCAAGAATCAATTTTTGAATCAGTGATAAAAACTAACTTGCCTGATTGACTCATTTGAAAAGTCATTGCAGTCATGTCTTACGTTTGTTGTGTATCTTCTTAAATGTCAGGCATTATGTGAAGCCCTTCTTTACCTGCATTAGTTCACTTAATTATACAGCAACACTAGAAGGGAGGAGCTATTATTATCCCCATCTCAAGGCAGAGATCTAAGAAGGCAGCATGGGACTCCTTGAACTTTTCAGAAGTGTCTAATTTCTGCTGCTGCTACTGCTGTTAAGTCACTTCAGTCATGTCCGATTCTGTGCAACCCCATAGACGGCAGCCCACCAGGCTCCGCCGTCCCTGGGATTCTCCAGGCAAGAACACTGGAATGGATTGCCATTTCCTTCTGCAATGCATGAAAGTGAAAAGTGAAAGTGAAGTCACTCAGTTGTGTCCAACCCTTCACGACCCCAGGGACTGCAGCCCACCAGGCTCCTCCGTCCATGGGATTTTCCAGGCAAGAGTACTGGAGTGGGTTGCCATTGCTTTCTCCGCTGATTTCTGCTAAGAACATACAGATCCAGAAATGTCCCCACCACCACCTCTCCAAGGGGCCTGGTGCTAGGATAACATTCTTTTGATGTTAAAAAAGAAGTTTGGAATCAAAACTGCAATGAGTTATCACCTCACACCAATCAGAATGGCTATCATCAAAAAACGCACAAACAGCAAATGCTGGAGAGGGTATGAGGAGAAGGGAACACTACTACATTGCTAGTTGGAATGAAATTGGTACAGCCACTATGCAGAGCTGGAGAAGGAAATGGCAGCAACCCACTCCAGTATTTTTGCCTGGAAAACCCCATGGATGGAGGAACCTGGGGGGCTACAGTCCATGGGGTCACAAAGAGTCAGACACGACTGAGCAATTTTCACATACATATATTTGTCTGTAAGTCATTTGAGTTCATTTTGTGGCTCAGCTGGTAAAGAATCTGCCTGCAACGTGGGAGACCCGGGTTTGATCCCTGGGTTGGGAAGATCCCCTGGAGAAAGGAAAGGCTACCCACTCCAGTATTCTGGCCTGGAGAATTCCATGGACTGTATAGTCCATGGGGTCACAAAGAGTCAGACACGACTGAGTGACTTTCACGTTCTTTCACTATGGAGCACAGTATGGAGGTCCCTTAAAAAACTAAAATTAGAGCTACCACGTGACCCTGCAATCCCACTCCTGGGCATATATCTAGAGAAAAATACCATCTGAAAGGATATATGCGCCCCAGTGTTCACTGAAGCACTGTTTACAATAGCCAAGATATGGAAGCAACCTAAATGTCCATCGACAGATGAATGCATAAAGATGTGGTACATATATACAATGGAATATTACCCAGCCATCAACAAGAATGAAATAATACCATTTGCAGCAACATGGATGGACTTTGACAGTGTCATACTTAGTGAAGTAAGTCAGAGAAGGAGAAATGTCATATGGCATTCCTTATATGTGGAATCTAAAAAGAAATGATACAAATGTACTTACAAAACAGAAAGAGACTCACAGACTTAGAAAACGAAGTTATGGTTGCTGGGGAGAAGGGATAGTTAGGGAGTTTGGGAAGCTGTATTCAAAATGGATAACCAATAAGCACATGGAACTCTGCTCAAAGTTATGTGCCAGCCTAGAGAGGAAAGGGGTTTGTGGGAGAATATATATATATATATATATATATATATATATGGCTGAGTCCCTTCACTGTTCACCTGAAACTACCACAACATTATTAATCGGCTATATCCCAAAAGTTGGAGAAGGCAATGGCATCCCACTCCAGTACTCCTGCCTGGAAAATCCCATGGATGGAGGAGCCTGGTAGGCTGCAGTCCATGGGGTCGCTAAGAGTCGGACACGACTGAGCAACTTCACTTTCACCTTTCACTTTCATGCATTGGAGAAGGAAATGGCAACCCACTCCAGTATTCTTGCCTGGAGAATCCCAGAGACGGGGGAGCCTGGTGGGCTGCCATCTATGGGGTTGCACAGAGTCGGACACGACTGAAGTGACTTAGCAGCAGCAGCAGCATATCCTAAAAGTAAATTAAAAGTTTAAAGTTTGGGAAAAAAAAGTTTGGAACCTTGTGAATGCTCAGGTTATGGTATGAAATAAGAATAAATACCACAGGGGTCAAAGTTAAACACACACATGGCTGTCTTTACCTATCACTCATTCGCCCTCAAATTCAATGATTAAAGGCAGGGGGAAGCTAACAGCTTTGGAAAATGTGCTAACAAAGAGTGACGGAACTAAAGTGGAAACTTAGGATTTCAAGGATGAGTTGGGAGATTCTATTCCAAGAAGGGACAGATTGGACCTCTCTGCCAAGCAAGTACGAGACAGAAAAAGCATCTGAGTCAGAGGGAAGAAGGCCAATGCTATTCCAAAGAGCCACAAATTAAAAACCAATTATGCAAGGCTTGCAAAAAAATGTCAGTGGGCGGCCTTTATGTTTTAAATCACTAAAAACACAAGCATGCTCAGGCCAACATTTACCCAGCATATCAGCTGGTTTGGGGCAATTTTTTGCTCAGGCTAAACATGGATGAACATTTTGGTTTTTTTGGTGAGCAAACTCTTAAGAGTCCTTCCAAGAAAGACCACACTATAGTTCATTGATTCAAAGTTCCATTTCTTCCAAAGGGGAAAACCTTCTAAATGTTCTCGAGGGTCCCCTAGAGAAGCTGGGAAGTGACCAATGTGAAATCCACCAACAGGTAAGTCTCCTCTCCTGCTTTCAAGATGGTGAGGATAAGGATCTGATCACCACATGGACTCTGTGCTGGAAAGGGAGACCATGATGGAATGAAGACACTGATTCCTAGGGAATTAGAAGAGTATAAGAAGTACAAACAGAAAGTAAGGTGCCCAAATGTAGCCAAGTACTCTCTGGGCCCTCTCAATATACAGATTCCCTGGACCCTGCCCTCAGAGATTCTGAGTGCCTGGGCCTAAGGTTGGGTCTGGGAATCTGGATTCATAAGAAGCTTTCCAAGTGGTTTTGATGGTCAACCAAGTTTGGGAATGGCTGGTTTGATTTTCATTGTGTCCTCTTGCTTATAGCCTGAAGTCCCTTATGCTCACAAACAGAAAAACAAATGGACAAATGCCTGGAGGTGAGAACTAGGAGATACAGAAACTAAGGGATGGAAAGTTTAAATGACTTGCTGAGCTGACACAGCTAATAAATGTTCAAACCACCAAGCATGTCTTAACATACAATCTATAGACCAGGCGGGCTTCCCCTGTGGCTCAGACGGCAAAGGATCTGCCTGTTATGACGCAGGAAACCCAAGTTCAATCCCTAGGTCGGGAAGATCCCTTGGAGAAGGGAATGGCTACCCACTCCAGCATTCTTGCCTGGAGAATTCCATGGACAGAGGAACTTGGCAGGCTACAGTCCATGGGGTCACAACGAGTTGGACATGACTGAGCGACTAACACTTTCATAGGCCAGGCACTGTCCACCATCTGGTGGAAATAAAAAGGAATGAAAGATGTAGTCCCTGTCCTTGGAACCTAAACACAGGATACAAGCTCAAAAGCAGGCTGGTGACATGGTGTGAAGTGGACTGGGTAGACGGCAATAGGGGGCAGTGGGGACCGCGGAGAACTGAGGCCCACATGCCAACACAGTAAGCGTCTGCTACTCAGTTCCAGCTTCCTGGTGCATATAAGGGTGTGGGCCTAGAGGGACCACATATTTTGGGTTTTTCAAAGAAGCCAAAAAGTCCATATTTCCTGGCTTTTAAATATAGCAACTCTTTCAATTAAAAAAAAAAAGTAAGAAACCCACTCAGTGAAGGCCAAACAAGATTCATCTGTAGGCTGACTCCTGCCCATGGAATGACAGTTTGCAATCTCTTTCTTAAAAGGTCATCTAGGCTAACCGCCCATGAACTTGAGTCCCTACTAGAGCACCCCAGAGTGGCATAGAGGGTGAGGGGTTCTATCCAGCAGGTTGTTAAAGCAGTGCTTGGCGGGGGGCGGTGGGGGGGGGGCAGGTGACAGTTGCAAGGACAGGGGTTCTAGGTTCCCTCCCCTAATACTGGAAATGCATTCCAGGCCCAGAGGCAGGGTGTGGCCACCACAACCAGAGCAGCCCACTCGGAGATGACCCAGCTGGGAAAGGCCGAGACCTCCAGGACAATAGAGAGTGCTTGGTGGAGGAGTCCAGCTTTAAGAGGCTACAGAACAAACAAATAGAAGAAGGAAGGAAAGCTCTGGATAAAGCCAGGGAGCAAAGCTGCCTTGAAAAGGAGTATTGGAAAGGAAAGAAGAACAAAGAGGCAAGAGAGAAGCATCGCTCTAAAACTGCCATAAGTCACAATATAACTTGCCCACATGCCCTAGCCAACATGCACAACAAGCAATCTGGCCACTGGCCATCCACTTGATCTACTGAATTTGTCTTAATGACTCTAACCACTACCTGGCCTTTTATATTGTACGTGAATTTGCTTATTCTTGGATGTCCCCACTCCCAATACATAGTCCAAGAGAAGGTGGGTGTTGTCTACTTGGCTTACGGTTCAGTATCCAGTGTCTGGCCCAGTGCGCGGCACACGGTGGGTGCTTAGCAAGTATCCGCTGGACAAAAGGACTGCAAGAAAGCAACTGGCACCAAAATAGTTTCACATGATGTGTCAATCATATAATAACAACAACATCAGCACAAAGCACTTTATCATTACAAAACCTGTCCTTTAACTTAATTCCTCCGATTTTCTCTTACGCAACTGCTTTGTGTATTTGGATGTGGCCCAAGAGGCTGCTGGACTCCACAAGGCGGAGAGCCGAAAAGCCAGCTGGGATGGAGCTGCCTGCACAGCAGCTCAGCCTGTCCACTCTCTGGGGGCCTGGGAGATGAGACGGCTGCAGAACTGCCGGGCTCAGCGCTAATCGGGCCACGTCATCAAAATGATGGAACATTCTGGGACCAGGTTCATCTGCCTCCCCAGCCTGCTAGAGCACTGATTAGAAGCCTGGAAGGCAGGCAGTGAGCACAAAGGGCAGCAGAGCATGAGGTTAAAGCTTTGGCTGAAAAGCCAGACTGCCTGGGCCTGTTTCCCAGCTGTGCGACCTTGGATGTCCCCGAGACTGTTTGACAGCATCCATACTGTGGGCACAACAATAACAACAGTAATAATAATGACTTCAAAAGGGTTCTCAAGAGGGTTCAGTGAGACACTTCGCAGAGTGTGCCCAGCATTGTGCCAGGTGCACCCCAACGGTTACAGCAGCAGTGTCTTCCCTGAGCAGCTCCCAGCTCTGCCATCTTCCAGCTGTGCAACCCTGAGTGACTTGATCTCCTCCTCCCTGGATCTCAACTACTCCTTCTTTTTTTTATTTTTAAATTAAAAAAAATTTCTTTTGGCCACACCTCTTGGGCTGAGGGATCTTAGTTCCCCGACTAGGGATTGAACCCTAGCCCTCGGCAGCAGAAGCATGGAGTCCTAACCACCGGACTGCCAGGGAAGTCTCAAATTCCTCTTCTTTAAACTGGAGGAGAATTGGGTCACCAGGACCAGGTAAGGAACAAAAGAGATCATACGTGTTAAGCCCTTAGCAAAAGGCCTGCTACATATTAAACGCTTCATAGATGTGAATCGTATCTTACGGTTATTCAAGAAACTTTCACCAGTCCAAAGTGCCACTGTGAAAATTCACCAAAGGCAGTGTGCCATATGCAAATGACTCTTCAGGACATAAGGTTCCCCAGCGGCAAGGTTCTCTCTCAACCCCCTTTATTTTTCAGTTGCTCTCAGAAGGGACCCCCCACCCACCTTGGGTCTGACCTAGCACATCGAAGGTTGGTTCCCAGTGCAGGGCTGACCTTACTCCACGCCAGCGCCTCTGCGCTCCTCCATCTGGCCTCGTCGCCCCCACAATACTGCAGTCTGACAGAGGGAGAGAGGACATGCAAATATACCCTAAAAAAGGCTTGTTATTTTCACAGCCTGGATGGTGCGTATTGTGGGTGCCTGTGAGGACAGCACGTCACTGTCAGGTACAGGGCATATGCCACCAATTGGGGGAGGCTGTGAAATGTAAAAATATGCAATCCAAATAAAGGCATTTTCCAAAAAAGAAAGCTCCTCTGGTGCCTTTTGTGGAGGGAAGAGGTGGTAACTTCGCCCCTGCCCCCACCCAGGGCAGATCCCAGAGACCAAGGCACCTGGCTCTTCATCAGCCCCAACAGCCTCAGTGCCCCCTGCTCAGCTACTGGTTTTAAATGGTTTTAAATACTGTGGAATGACCCAGAAATGGTTGCTTTCAAGTTCTGGGCCTGGGGAAGTGAAATAGCAAAAAAAACCAAAGACAAGTCTCTCCATGGAGAACACAGAACACCAGCTAAGCTGGGAAGTGTGATCCACAGCACACGGACGAAGTCAATTTAGAAGAATATCATTACCATCCACTCTTATCTTGTCATCAACAGTCTCCAGGGGGCAACTACAGGGCACCTAACCCAGGTGTCTCTGGTACAAATGTCTACAGCAAGGGGCCACGTAGTCCAGGGTAAACGAGAGCTGCTACTGCTGCTGCTAAGTCGCTTCAGTCGTGTCCGACTCTGTGCGACCCCATAGATGGAAGCCCATCAGGCTCCGCCGTCCCTGGGATTCTCCAGGCAAGAACACTGGAGTGGGTCGCCATTTCCTTCTCCAATGCATGAAAGTGAAAAGTGAAAGTGAAGTCGCTCAGTCGTGTCCGACTCCTAGTGACCCCATGGACTGCAGCCTACCAGGCTCCTCCATCCATGGGATTTTCCAGGCAAGAGTACTGGAGTGGGGTGCCGTTGCCTTCTCCGAAATGAGAGCTGCAGGCAGCACTGAAAGCCAAACTGACAAGGGGAAGCGAAATCATCAAGAGTTAACAGGGAGGTGCAGGGGCCCGTGGGAGACGAGAGAGAGGAAAGCAGTGAAGAGGCTCCCTTCAGGGAGCCGTGGCCACGCCAGCACAGGGTCCGGTGTGGCCAGATCACCCCATTTTGTAATCAAAGGTTAAAATCCAAGTTTTCAAGTGAAAGGTTGGTTCCAGCTTCTTTTAAAACATGGAGCAGGCCAAACCAAACACACCTGAGAGTCATGGCCAGCCCCGCCAACGGCCAGCGTGCCGCCCCCGTCGAGCTCCCAGCAGATCTTCTGTGCAGTTTTATGGTGCTTTTAGGGGAGACAGCACAGCAGAAGCAGCATGAAATACCCAGCTCCCCCCACCAGTACCCAGACACCTCTCTCCACCTCGAGTCCCCCTCTCTGGGAGGTCCAGCCCTGTGAGCTCCATCCTACAGGATGAGCCCCCATTCCGGAGCACGTTTCTGAATGCTCCCTCCCCGAGAGTGGCCCAGCATCTGATACTCAGCTCCCCAACCCAACCCCACTATCTGACACCTTTCCAGCTTCCCAGGTGGTGCTAGTGGTAAAGAACCCACCTGTCAATGCAGGAGACATAAGAGATGTGGATTCAATCCCTGGGTCGGGAAGATCCCCTGGAGAAGGAAATGGCAACCCATTCTGATCTTCTTGCCTGGAGAGTCTCATGGACAGAGGAGCCTGGTGGGCTACAGTCCACGGGGTCGCCAAAGAGTCGGACATGACAGAAGCAACTTTAGCACGTTTAGCACAGCTCTCACCACCAGCTCCTTCTCCCTTCCAGGTGGGCAGCTACTCAATCTGGCCTCTGAAAACATGGCCCTCACGGGGACCTCACGGGGGCAGGCCTTTGGACAAATCGCCAGCCCTGGGGCAGTGACCCGGGGTGTGCCCAGCACTGATGATCACCCACCTTGGGGACTTCTGCTTCTCACTAGTCCCCAGGGAAATGCTGCTGTTCCACAAGGAAGGCTCATGAGACCAGCTGCAAGAGACCTGAGGAAGGCATGCTGCATGGTGGGTCCTCTGCAAATACCAGCTAAAGCGGGTGATGCTGGGCAACTGAGGCCAGGCCCGGCTCTGGCAGCGCTTTGGGAAGGGAGCCCACGCCCTCCTTCAAGTTCCTGCTTTCAGCTCCAGCCTGGAGCCAAGAGCAATAAACACAATGATCCGACCAATGATAACAATTTTTTAAAACTAACCCAATATTGGCTTTGTCTTATATACTTTTCAAAGCATGTGTACATTTCCATTGTCTCTGCTGACCACCCTCCCCAACACTCCAGAGTGATGGCCAAATGTCATTATTTAATACTTTCATGATTAATCACACTTCCGTGCCCCTTGAAGAACCAAAGACAGGTTTAGCATTCTGACCTAGCCCAGTGCTTCTCAAACATTAACGTGGCCGTGAATACCCTGGTGTGTGTGTTGGCGGAGGGGGGTGCAGTTTGTTAAAAATACAGGTCCTGATTCATAAGATCTGGGGTGGGGCCTGAGATTCTGCATTTCTAACAACCCCGGGGTGACATGGATGGTACTGGTCCTCAGACCCCACATTAAACAGCAAAGCTTAGGTCACATGGTGAGTTTAGGGCTAGACCTGGGATGCTAGTTCAGTTGGTAAAGAATACACCTGCAATGCAGGAGACCCCAGTTCAGTTCCTGAGTTAGGAAGATCCCCTGGAGAAGAGAAAGGCTACCCACTCCAGTATCCTGGCCTGAAGAATTCCATGGACTATAGTCCATGGGGGTCACAAAGAGTCGGACACGACTGAGCAACTTTCACTTTCACTCTGGGATGCTAACCCAGGCATCCTACCCTCCCCAAGATCCTGCCTGGGGGAACAAGGCTCGCTCACCTCACTCTTCACAGGCTGAGGCCTCTTGCCCAGTTTCACCTCCAGGAAGTGCAAAGGGGCGATCATGGCCCCAATGTTGCGGATGTCGGCGTATTTCAGCTCCTCTGCAGTCAGAGCCGAGCTGGGGAGTCCGGTCAGGGGGCCGAGCCCTGGCAGAGAGCCCGCAGTCACGGAAGGGTCTGGGATCTGCCCAGGCATCATAGCAGGAGGAGTGGCAGTCCAGCCTGGAGTGGACAGAAGAGCAGGACAGGCATGGTCAGCCGGGTGAGAGCTTCCATGGCGGGGCTTAAGTCCAAGCCTTGCCGGGACCCTGCCCTTTCTTTCACCAGTGTCCCCCTAAACCCCTTCTCCACCCCAAGCTGCTCGTCCTGCCCTTACATCCATTCTGTTATCAAGAAAAACTTGATCAGTCAATTCACACCAAGGTTATCATTGGCACCTAGGCAATGTTTAACCCAATCACAGGCCACATGGATTCAGCATTTGCTCTGTGCTAAGCACTGCGGTCATCCTTCCACCAGCCCCAAAAGACTAGGTCAGAGCCTAGAACATGGAGGAAGAAGGAAGGCTTAGAAAGAGAACTCACTCCAGACTGAACACTTTAAAACCGGTAGAGCTGGATTTAGACTGCAGCTCGCCGCCTCCGAAGGGAATGGATCAGAATGGAGGTACATCAAGCACCTTTGCACATGTTTAAGAGGGAGCTATTTTGAGGCTGGCATCATGCCTCCCCTGCAATCACACATCCCATTCTGCCTACTTGTTAAGACACCCTGAATACGAGATGAAGCAAATTGAAGTTAACAGTGTGTGTGTGTGAGTGCGTGCACCTGGCATCTATGAGGAAGTGACTGAGGCAAAGGAGACGGAATTAATTAGCATGTGCTTTCCCCGTGGAGCTCAAGACAAGAAAAGTCCTCCACGGGCTCTTCACTCTCAAAGCAAACACATACTGTAGATCCTCCAGACTCGGAAGGTGTGCAAAGGAAGACAGATTCAGGCATGAAAGAAAGACATAAATTAGACAGGTCAGCACCCAGGGAATTCTCATTTCTTCCTTCCTTTCACTGGGGGAAACTCATGGATAAGAAATGATCACTTCAAGGCACAGATGGCTGCGAAGAAACCTTGTTTGCCAGTAACGCCAGACTTTCCGGTCACTTATGGGGCTCCTACCCATCCATTCAACCATCCATGCATTCATCCAATTGTCAACTACCTACTATGAGCTGGGAGGCACTGAGAATAGTATGGAGATCAGTTGTACACATTCTTGGCTTCTAGGTGGCCTTGTAAGCAGTATTTTAGTACAAAACTTCTTCTGGATTCTAGTCCTGTAAAGAAAATCATTTCTCCCCCACTTCCTGCCTCTCTGCACAGGGCTATCAAATCAACCCTTCATCTGTCTTAGAAATCCTGGGGGAGAAGCTCTGGCCCATCTCTCTACCTTCCCTCTCTTCCCACGGAGAGGGGTGTATTTAGCGAGACAGGGAAGACGGGACGTCCATCAGACCTCACGCCTCTGCTGGGCAGTTACTCCTGTGGCCACACTGTCTGGGTCTCTCTGCCTCCCACGAGAGTGGCCCGGGAGGGTGACCCACATCGGCTGCCTTCATTCAGGCTCTCATGTCTAGATTTCAAGGAAAGCAGCATATTAGCGAGGCCATTTGGGTCATGAGCCCAAGTCACCTTCTCCTTCTCACTTCTAAAGGTGAAATTTGGTTCCCTATCCAACCTTGTGTTTTTTCCTCAATTGGTTCTGCACTTTGAGGGGAAAAACACGTTAGTGATTTGCACCCTGAAACCACCAAGACTTCCACCGGACATCAACTTGCTTGAAAGAAAGGCACTTGTGAGCAGACAGTGGACCTGCCATTTCATCCTCAGTACCAGCCGCATCTGCCATGAAGCTTTCTGCACACAGCACCCCACCTCGCACCCCAGTTTACACTCAGGCCCCAGGCTCTTTCCTCTGTGCTCTACCTGCTCTGCCTCCCACACCTGGCCTCTCAGCACCCCTGCTTACCCACCCCACATCCTTTCTCCCCTTCTTCAGCACCCAGTGTCCCCTGGGCCATTCTCAGGAAAGGATCTCAGGCTCATTCACATTAAGTTATAGTCTTAGAGCTGGAGGAGGCCCTGTGCTCATCTAAACCACATCCTCATTTTGTACAGGAGGAAACAAACTCAGAGGCTAAATGACTTGCCCAAGGTCACACAGGTATAGAGGGACAGAGCTGGACTCCTGGTCCCTGGATTTTAGAACCAAAGCTTTCTCACCCCACCCTTTTTGTTTCCCCTCTGGTGGTCCAAGAAATGTTAGTGCAGAAGGAATGCCCTTCTAATGATGGATTTTCAAACATCAGTCCACAGTGGAGGATCATTCTCTTGCACAGAAGACCCTCTACTCTGCTTTCCATGGAGATCCAGCTTCGAGAAGTTCCCCGAAGAACTACATGGCAGGCTAGGCAGAAGTCCAGACATAGAAGAAACAGTCCCTGGGACCTCTTATATGTGATTGGTCAATGTACTGTGACCCTCCCTAGGCCTGAGCTGGACTGGAATCCAGGTTTGGTGATGAAGTCACTCCCTCCACCCTCTGAGGCTTCCCTGGAGGCTCAGGTGGTAAAGAATCTACCTGCAATGTGGGAGACCCAGGTTCCATCCCTGGGTAGGGAAGATCCCCTGGGTTGGGAAGATCCCCTGGGAATGGCAGCCCACTTCAGAAATCTTGCCTGGAGAATCCCTTGGACAGAGGACCCTGGCAAGCTACAGTCCATAGGGTCACAAAGAGTCAGACACGACTGAGCAATTAACACTTTCACTTTCCACCCTCTGGAGCCAGGCCTACAATGCAGAGGGGGCAGCAGGCTGCCAGGCCAGAAAGCTGCTCCAGGGCACAGTGGGTGAGTCACATGTCTTCTGAGGACTCCTCCAGGGAGAATAAGAAAGGGCCAGTATAAGGACTCACTCCTGTCTGGATAAACCATACCTAGGATCTTCCCAACCCAGGGATCGAACCCACGTCTCTGACGTCTCCTGCACTGGCAGGCCGGTTCTTTACCACCAGCGCCACCTGGGAAGCCCAATTTCAGGCACCTGAGCCAAACTGACAAAGGAAACTCATAGCTTCTTCTCAGAAAAGAAAAAACAAACCCTACAACGCCCCCACCCCCCCACCCCCTGTGCCCCTTCTAGACCTGAACTGATGCTACAAAGAGTCAGCAATCCCAGGAAGGATGTTTAACTGAGCAGGTCAAAGTGGACAGGAGATGGGAAACGAAAATGTTCTATACCCGGTGCTTCAGCTGAACACCAACCCCTAATAGGGGAGGGAGGCACCACGCCTCAGGTACGGAGCAAAGCAAAACAGAGTGCAAGGTCCTCTCCTTGGCCCGAAGCCCCAGAACCTCCCTGGAGTGTAAGGACCCATGCATGTGGCAAAATGTGCCATGTGGCCACTTAGTCAGTGGAGGGTGAGCAACAGGCATGCCTGTTTGTTGCCCCATGGGACCCCATGCCTGCATCATTTATGGCACAGAAAGGATAATCCACAAATACTTGTTGAATGAACGAACGAACGAAGGATACATTCATGGGGGAGCCAAATTCAGTGAGTCGGGTGAGGATCTGTCTCTGGAGGTTTAGACGTTCGTCATCCACCTCCAGACCATTCGCTCCCACAGTAGCCCCAAAGAAAAATCTGCCAGAGGCTTCTGGATGTTTCCTCGCCTAAGCCATCTCAGGAGATGGAAGCCAGACGCCTCTGTGTTCCGGGAACGATAGGCTCGGCTTGCAGCTTCTGTTTATTTTCATACAGATGGTATAAATGAGACACTAACAAATGATCCCAAAGTATAATGAATTCTCTGCTACCGTGAGAACCCCCCCTCTGGCAGGGAGCACCCCCTGGGAGCAGCAGCCCCATGAATTCTTGCCATTCCTGCTTCCCTGTGAACCCATCCCAAGGACAAGCTTCACTCAGGGTGATCAGGCACCAGGCTTTCCTTTGCAGAAGCGAAAAATAAAAATCTCCCTCTCCTGCCCTTCCCCTCAAGGGCGCCCCTAAATGCTCAGATACAAACCACAAAGTCCTTAACACATGCCATTCCAAGGAGACAACCACAACAGCTGACATCCACCAGTGAGAAGTCATCCTACATGGCTCCAGGGGTGGGGTAGGGGGGGCAGAGACAGAGGAGCTGGAGCAGCTGCCTCTCATAATTGGATCCCCACTAACTGGAAAGAGCTGGCTGACGAGCCCTGGCTGAAAGGCAACCTGGGCGATTTGAAAACTAAAACAATTTGCAGTGATTTAGGGATCGACTAGAAGGTTTGTATGTGGGAGGTGGTGTGGGGTGGCAGGGAACCCACAACAGTCAGGAGGAATTGACCCACTTCAAGGAAGACAGGTGGAATATGACAAGAGGTGAAATCATCTCCCAGACTGGTTGTTCCATAAACAATTTAGTGGGAAAAGAAGAACTACACAGCAGGAGATTTAAGGGAAGAACTCAGAGTGTTGTCCTCTGGGACCAGGAGTCCATATGGAAGATAAAGAGCCTCCATGTCTTTCATGACATGGAGGACATCTTCCATGTCTCATTAGCAACTGAGTTGCATAAAGAAAGAGCAGACCCTATATGCTGGCAGAAGACCCATATTGGCAAATAGCTCTTGCGCCTCAAAAGACAGGCCGAGAATCCAAAGACTGGCAATTTGGGACACTGACCAGGAACGACCTGGAAAGTAGCCAATGAAGAAAAACTGGGTACTGTGTAGATCCAAGATGAGACAGACAAGCAAGGCATAAATGAGACAGAAAACATTCTGGAGGTCACAGTGGATCCTAAGCTGTTGTTGAGACTAACATTTGGGATGGTCTGATGCAGCTCCCTAAAAGCCAGCTTCAAAGAAACAGGGATCAGGTGGACCCAAGGGGAAAAGAACCTAATGAAAAGATCTGCTACGTCTCTATCCTGACTTCCTCAGGGACTTGTAGGCACATGGTTAGGGGGTGCTGCCTTATATAAGTAGAAGAAAAACCACAAAACACTTCAAGTTCCGAAAATGGGCCCTAATGGGAGACATTAAGATGAAGAGTCATTCCAGCCAAAAGAAGGAAGTGTAGAGATAAGTTTTTCCCTCTTATTTTCTTCTCTTGTTTACTGTATGTAAACCTGTAAGAGATTATTATACTTCTTTAATGGGAGTATCTGTAAATAAACAACATTCTTGCTTTAATGGATCCCAACTTCTGAAAGGCTATTCCTATTAGAAAGTCCCCAATAACTGGTATTTCCATCTAACGTGGCAAAGACGTATTTTTTTTCAAAAAGACAGGTTAAGAGAAAGTTAGGATCTGCCTCATGAACTTTCTGCCCGTAAAAACGAAAGTTTAAGCACGGCTCTAAAATCCCTGGGGGTTAGCTCCCTTCCAAGCAAACAGCTGGCCTGGGCAGGCATGGGGAGCCAGAAATAGGGGTGCAAATGAGTGCCACTGGCCCAAGGCTGTGAGGCTTGGTGCAGAAAGTGGAGGTGAGTGAGAGCAGGTCAAGGAGCAACGGAGTTCATAAGGTCAGACCCCAGGAGCACTAGTGGGGTTGGAAGTCGAGAACAAGCAGCTGGCAACTGAAATCAACAAGAGCGACTTGGAGGTGTTGGGAGCTGGAGCCTGGGAAGATTCCCAGGAGGAAGCTGTGGAAGGCAGAAGTCCATGGCAGCAATTGGGGACAGAGAGGGCAGAAAGGTGCCAGGCCAGACATCACAGAGCACAGCACTAACGATCATGAATCTTGGAAAATTAAACACCAAATCTGTTCCTGGAGCTAAGGAGCTATCTGGGATGACCCCGCTCCTGGAATCTGAAGTGATGCAGGCCAACCAGCTTCCAAAAGACAAGGAGATCCAGGAGGCAAGAAGGAAAAGGTGGAGAAAGCTCTGAGATGGAGCACAAGAACAAGCAGCAGAAGACTATCTCCGAAGGCTGGCTCAGCTCTGCAGGCAGGAGAGTGACACAGGTTAAAAATGGAAACTCCAGAGCCAGATCATCTGAGTATGAATCCTAGCTCTGCCCATACTAGCTGTGTGACCTTGGGCAAGTTCCCTAACCTCTCTGTGCCTCCCTTTCCTCTGCTGCACAGTGGGACTATCACCTTACTTTTCCTATAAGGCTGAGAAGAAGATTTAATTAGTTAACACTTGGAAAGCACCTGGAACAGCACCTGTGAGCATGACATCAGTGTGGCTTCAAGAGCTTTCCTTCCTGGAGCGACACTAGTGCTGGGTGAGCCCTCGAGGTTCCTTCTGCTCTGCTCCCATTTCCCATCGAACACCAATCTCCCTATCCTATGGCCAAGAAGAGGATCCACGCAATGATCACCCCCGGCCCGGCCCAGAGGATTTTCTGCTCTTCTACTTCCCAACTTGAAACCTCAAGAGGGCAGGACCATCCTGCATCCAGGCAGTTATTGCAGAAGAGAAACAACAGGTGGTAGATCGGGGCTGGGTACAAAGGTGCGGAGATGAGACCCAGCACCTGCCCTTTGCCTTGGTTTCTCCTAAGTGCTTCTCCATCTCACAGGCCAGGACAGCTACACAGATCACTGGCAACAGGATGCTCCCATGGCTGGGTTTCCACGCCACCTCCAGAAGCAGAAGGCCAGCATCTACTGTGTCCTTCAACTCACTCTACCCCTGCATTGCTTAGAAGGGGTCACTCCTCAGATCTTCATAAGAAAAAATGAGGGGTGGTAGGTGTCAGAAGAAGCCCCTGACATAGTGTGAGCCCTGCATAGCCAACCCAGGCATGAAAGAAGCTAGAATGTCTCCCCAAGAAAGGTTCTTCCCTGGAGACCAGGGAAATGCTTTAGACAAGCTCTGCCTGTAAGCACAGCTTTCTCTCCTGCCTAATGTAGGTGCTCAATAAATACACAGTAAGTCATTTCTGCCTGGATCCTTATTCTGAGCAGCGAGAAGCAGCTGAGAAGGAGCTGTCTCTGGGCCTCCTAGACTCTCTTCCCTCCTCACCCTGTCTTGTTCCTCGGCACCAGGCGTTCATACTATGATACACAGCACAGACACACACACAGCCTGTGACCGATCCTTTGGCCCTTTTTAAAAAAAAATACCATCGGCCAGTTAAAGCTTTAGAAATGGAGCTCCACAAATGGAATCCCATGGGTAGGAGCAAGAAAACAGACCAAAAAAAAGAGAGAGAGAGAAAAAAAAAACCAGAACGGTGGGCTCTGGCCGGGCCTCCCACAGCCAGCAACGAATGTAAAGAAACACAGGCCGAAAATTCCAACCCTGGGCCGCTAAGGCATTTGTCTCTGCTGAGTTTCGAGAGGCCAAACCACACACACGCACAAGAGCGAGTGCACACACACATACACACATACACACGTATGTGTGTGCACACACACACACAGGCATACAGAGCTTGGCAGCCTGTGAGTTCCAGAGCTGGTAACACAAGCCACGGAACCTACTGCCAAGACAAGCAACAGAATGAGCCAGGACCGGTTTCATTGGCCACCATACGCTGCATATGGCCCGGGACGCAGCCAAAACAGTGTTCTCACCCTCCTCAAAGGCATAGGAGACCCTCTGTTTTCAAACACACCTCCACAGAGCCTTAATTAAAGGAAAATGGAAAAATAATGTGCCCGCTGCTCTCCCCCTGCCTATATAGGTATGCACACACACATACCCATACACACTCTAGTCTTCTCTTCCTCCCATTTCAGTTTCCAACATAATTCATTCACATGGAAAAAAAGCAAACTGCATCCTGCAGCAGAAAAGCAGAAAAGAATGTAGCTTGCCCTCAGCCCTGGCTCTGACTGCTCAAGTTGAGCTGGGCCTGAATGAATACAGAGCAGGCCAACCTAGAGTCTGCACTGGCCCCTTCTTTCCAGAGTGGAGCTGGAAACAGAGACACTTGTGTGAGAGACAGCCCCGTTGCAACACCAGCAGCCCCATGACAAACAAGGCCTGGAGAGCCTAGCCCGTCTCAGGGTTCTGCCAAGGGTCTGGCAGGTTGGAAAAGATGCCTACACATCCTGCAAACAGGTGGGAGAGGCAACGACAGATGCTGGTGGCTGCAAAAGCTAGGCAGCGAGTGAATGGAGAGATTCTTGTCCAAGTTCTTCTTTGGGAGACACTGTGACCAGTTATCAACACATCTCCTTGGAGGTGGCTGCAGCCAACCCAGGAGAAAAGTCAGAAGCCTCTACATCCACGCCTTCTGTGTGAAAGTGAAAGTGTTAGCTGCTCAGTCATGTCTGACTCTTTGCAACCCCATGGACTGCAGCCCGCCCGGTTCCTCTGTCCATGGAATTCTCCAGGCAAGAATACTGGAGTGGGGAGCCATTCCCTTCTCCAGGGGGTCTTCCCGACCCAGGGATCAAGCCTGGTCTCCTGCATTGCAGGCAGGTTCTTTACCATCTCAACCAATCCATGCCTTCTAGCTGCCCTTCAAATCTCACAGCACCCAGCTCTTCAGGAAGATTCTGGGGCTACCTACAGCTCTGAACCAAAGCCAGAGTAGAAGGGGAACAGAAGAGTCATTGAGAAATCCGTTCTCCATGTTTTGAACAAGGAGAAATCTTAACCAACCCAAGGCATGAGAATAGATCGTGCTTTTCTTCCCTGGTCGTCAGGTTTATATAAAATCAGAGCCATGCTCACACCTGATATCTGGCTAAACTCTCCCCTAGAAACCTGTGAAGAAAGATAAGGCATCCATCCAAACTGCAGCCAGACTGGCAGGGAAGATGAAAGCAATGGGAGGTGTTTTTAAAAACCCTGGGGAAAGGCAGATGACATGTGAACACAATTTTCTGCAAGGCCTTAAAGGACAAGTGGGCACCCAAGCATGGTTCCAAGCTCTAGTTTCTCATGTTCCCCAAACCAAGCCCCTGAGAACAGTCCACCGAGATTTAAACCTGGGAACACACACAGGTCTGCAAACTCTTTTTTGAGAAGCAGACCTGAACCCAGCTGCTCTGAGCACGTGTGGTCAGGCCACAGCCCAGTGCCCTAAATGTGGGAGGGGGGGGCAGCACAATGGGCAAGAGTCAGGCAACCTTGCCCCCGCAGCTGACCCAAGGGATCAGTTGAGTTCTTCCACCAGCCTCTCCATCTCCAGCCGCAGGGACAGCCCATCCTCCCTCCCTGTCCCACCCCCGACCCCACCACTGACCCAGGCAAAACTTGGGACTGCAACCCCGGGATTAGGGGTCCAGGCCGTGTAAGTCCTAACCGTCCAGGCTCTTTTGAGGGGCGAGGCAGGAGAGAGCCGTCTAAACTGGGCTGGGCCAGAGAGGAGGGGCTGGTTACCTAGCGCAGCCGGCTTGACTCCTTATGTAACCTGGCTTGGCAGTTGGGGGAGCCCAAAGGGGACCCGGCCGCCCCTAGGCCCCCCGTACGCCCCCCTCCGAGAGGGGGAATCCCCGAGCAACGGCCCTGAGACAAACCCTCTTCATTATATGGAGAGCCCAGCCCTTGTTGGCGCCCTCCTCCAGGTCCTCAGGGAGCCGCGCTTCCTCCCTGCGAAGGGGAGGGGCGGGCACGACCTGCCAGCAGGTCCCTGTCATCCCTCCACCACCGGCACCCTTGCACCTCCCGGGCCTTCAACTCTCTATCTCCACCCTGGGGCAGTCTTCT
Source organism: Okapia johnstoni (assembly GCA_024291935.2). NCBI lineage: Eukaryota > Metazoa > Chordata > Mammalia > Artiodactyla > Giraffidae > Okapia > Okapia johnstoni. The sequence continues at coordinate 15,056,464 of CM044307.1, forward strand.
CCCCACTCACCCGCCTTCCCCGCCGCGCGACAGCACCTCCCTGCAAAACGGACGGGGGAGGAGCGCGCGGGAGGGAGGCAGAGAGAGCGCCTCGGCCGTCCCGGGAGCGGACGGAGCCTCCCGTCCCAGGGCGGGAACCAAAGAGAAAGCCACCGGCTCGCGGGCGCTTAGCGGGAGCGGGTCCGGGTTGTAGAGCGCCCCCTCGCCGGGGCCGCGCGGGCTCCCAAGGCTGCGGGAGCCTCCCCGCGGTGCTCGGGTTCCGGGGGCTCCGGCGCGCTCCTCCCGCTCTGGGGGTGGGGGGGTGTGCAGCCGTCTCAGGTGCCCGCGGCCCGCGCGCCCCACCCCGCCCGCCCGCCCCGGCGCCCCCCGGCGCGCGCGCGCCCTCGCACCCACCGTGCAGAAGCCGCGGGCGGAGGCGGCGCCCCCGGGGCCAGGGCCCGGCTGCAGGCGCCGTGCCCGCTCAGCGCCGCTGCCGCCCGGCCGCCGAGCTCCGCCCGGTGCCCAGGCCCGTCCCGGCCCGGGAGCCGCCGCGGCGCCAGCCCAGCCGCCGCCGCCGTCGCCGCTGCAGCGCCCTCCCTCCGTCGTCGCGGCCGCCGAGCGTCCCTCCCGCAGGCTGTGGCGGGCGGCGGGACGGGTTGCATCAGCCCCAGCTATATAGCGGCCCCTGGGCGGCGGGGAGGGGTCGGGAATGCGGAACCGGCCGGGCTGCCAGCTCCAGACGTCAGAGGGGGACGGAGAGGAAGGGAAGGAGGGGACAGGGGAGGACCGGGGCGGGGGGGGGCGGTGTGCATCGGGCGCTTCACACCCACTGACCTTCACCTCCCCCGCCGCCTCTCGCGCCCTCCTCCCGCGGCTCCTCACGCTCCTCTCCCCCCGTGGGGGCGGCCCCGACCCCGCAGCGCCTGCCCCGGCTCCATCGCGGTCCGCACCCCCACCCCCGCCCCAACCCCAGGCTCTCCTAGCCCGCGCGGTGCAGGAGCGCGCGCGAGGAAGCAGGACGCGGCCGGGCGATTATGTAAGAGCATCCCCCGCGCACCGCCGCCCGGCTTCCACCGCGAGACACGAGCTCGGGCCGGGAGAACCGAGAAGCCGGCGGAGGGACAAGTTCACAGCCCCTTGGAGAGCAGACGTAGCTTGTGTTGAACCATCTTCCTCAATCCTTAGCTCTTTTTCTTTTTTTCCCAAACCGAGAGAGAGAGACAGAGAGAGAGACAGAGAGACAGAATTTCAACACATCTTCATCCTTGGACACTTCAGCACTGAGTGAGGAAATGATCTCGCAAGCCTGTTTCATTTTTCTGTAGAAGGATGGGCAGAGGACCAAGGCGTTTGTTGGGTGCTCTCCCCCGACCTACTAGCCCACTTGGCCACTTCATCTGTCCTTAAGCCCCAGGGTGCTTCACTGTGAGAGACCTGCCTTCCTTGGGCAGCACCCTGAGCCCCTCTCCTCCACCCCTTTCCCTTCCACAGTGGCTCACACAGTTTGCCCCCTAGTCTTCTTTTCTGCCCAGGGACGCTCCTGTGAGCAGCCCAACCCTCAGCCCACCCCAAATGGCCTTCTTCCCCATGACAACTTCCATTGCCAGCTGGACTCCTACCTTCATCCTCCTAGAGTGGCAGATGGTTAAGGGTGACTCCAGAGGAAATGTGTCCTCCCAGGTGCCTTCAGTGTGTAAAGGCACAGAGACGACGAGCCCTCAAGCACGCATGTGGCGCCTGAGACCTTGGCATCGTGGTTTCTGTCCCCTTCCTCCAGACCCCTGGGTGCTCACTCAACCCTCTGCCTTTCTGCCTCAGCCAGAGAGGAGTGACAGTGTTTATATTCGGCGACCTTCAGCCTCCTTCTCAGGGTGATGTCAGATCATCACCCGCAGAAGAAAGGAAGTGAAAGAAAAAGTTCGTGCCTTCTTGGAGTGCAGATGCTCAGAGCGAAAGAAACAACAAGACTTGAGACAGATGGGAGCAAGCGTGCAGAGCCCCAGCAAGGAGGTCTCCTCAACAGGAGGACAGTGAGGTCCTATTCTCCTTATGGCCCCAGTGCAGGGAGATTTTTCTGGATCAGAGGACTGGCCTTATGGCGGGAAAGACAGAGCAAGTCCCCATGACACTGACCATTTTCACCTTCACTGACAGCTCTCTCCCTCAAAGCATTGAAGTTAGCAAGTAAAAAGAAAGTAAGGCCCTGAAAGAAGGTGCAATGGAAAATGAGTAGTAATTTGATAGTCTTGTGAAAGAACATGACTCTCAGCTCCAGAAAGGTCAACTACACCTTTACTACAGCATAAAGATCAAAGCTGGGTCCTGTGAAACCAGCTTACGTTGTTTCCCGAGACTGAAGTCTGGACAGTTATATGGAAGAAAACACTGAACAGGGAGAATGTTACTCTATGCCACTTCATCTGAGACTTTGGAAAAACAAACTGATCTATGTGTTGTTCAGTCACTCAGTCGTGTCCGACTCTGCAGCCCCATGGACTGTAGCATGCCAGGCTTCCCTGTCCCTCCCAGAGTTTGCTCAAACTCATGTCCATTGAGTCGATGATGCTGATCTATGTGTGGGACTAATAATTAGTGTGTGTGGTTAGAGCAGTCCTCTCCAGGGTTGACTGGGCCACTGGCAGGCCAACTGGGCCTTTGCTTCATTCACGAATAAAATACACTACAGGGGTGGTGCCAAGCGGTAATGTGGAGGTCTTTAGCTCCTTCCATCTCCCTATAATATCCATTAGGTCTCCTCCATTATTTGATATGGATGCTTTTAAATTTTAAGACCTCCAGCCACATGGTCCCCTACTAGCCTCCTCTACATAGTCATTGCCTCTGGAAGTCTCTGGAGGAAGAGACAATAAATTGGCCCATTTGTGTTCATGTTGGTCTGCTTCTCCTTGCCTTGCTGTTGGAACTGATCTACCACTGGCTCTTAGGGATGGACAAGTGACCCAGCCTAAAGCAGCTTAAATTTAGGCTTCCTATTCCAGTATTCTTGCCTGGAGAATCCCAGGGACGGAGGAGCCTGGTGGGCTGCCATCTATGGGGTCGCACAGAGTCGGACACGACTGAAGCGACTTAGCAGCAGCAGCAGCAGCATTCCTTGCAACTAAAAAAGTCCTGGTTAATACATCCAGCCCTGGTCAATGCGTTGCCTCAGAGCCTGCCAAGTGTCCCAAGTGAGTCTGATGAAACTAGCAATTTTGTGGACCTGCTGGGAAGAGAAGCTACCGAAGGCTGGACTTAAATCTGCCAGAAGCTACCATGTAAGAGAGTCTACTGAGAGTAAAGCTAATGCAAAGAAGAGTAGAGAGGAGAATAACCAAGCCATGGAGGGCAAGACAGATCAAGTTCAGATGGCATTGTCTGAGTTCTTCAATCCAGCCATGCCTGACATTATTCCTGCCTCTGGCATTTTTAGTTATAGAAAGCTGTACATTATAACTTACCTAAGGTAGTTTGAATTTAGGTTTCCTATTCCTTGCAGCTAGAAAAGTCCTGATTAATACACTCTGTTTTGCTTTTCTGACTTATTTAGGTATTGTTTTTTAAAGCTTAAAGGACACTGATGAATCTCAGCCTGTGTGTGCTTAGTTGCTCAGTCATGTCTGACTCTTTGCGACCTCAAGGAGAGAAACCTGCCAGGCTTCTATGTTCATGGAATTCTCCAGGCAAGAATACTGAAGTGGATAGCCACTCCTGTCGCCAGGGGATCTTCCCGACCCAGAGATCGAACCCTGGGTATCCTGCATTGCAGGCAGATTCTTTACTATCTGAGCCACCAGGGAAGCCCTGATGAATCCCAACCTCTTTGCAAACAGGAAAAAGTGAACCGGGAAGGTAAAATAATTAATTGCCCACACCTGTTCCTCCACTGTTAGTGAAGGAAGTGGTAATTCAGAATAAACAACCAATTACTAGTCTTCATGCTGAGAATTTATTGAAATTATATTTTGTGCTTGTGAGGTACACAAAATTTAAGACACGTTTCCTCACCTGTCCCTACCTCCCATCTATTTAGGAAGTATGACATGAACACTAATAAACCGTTAGACCAAGAGTAACTAAAAGCTACTGAGTGACACTTATTATAAGCAACGTAGGAGTTCAGACAGGGTGGTTGCACAATAGAAAAATCACTCATTAATTGTTCCATTCTCTACTCAAACTGTACAGACCAAAAATTGCAAACTAGCAGCTGCCAGGGTGAATTTGGCTTTGCTGGCTCAACTTTAAACTCCTTTTCTTTTTAATTTATTGAAGATTTCAAAAATCTCGACGTCTATGCTTTTGAAAAAAAATCAAAGATAACATATAATAGTCAGTCTAAGAAATATACTTGGGCTTCCTTGGTGGCTCAGTGGTAAAGAATTCACCTGCCAGTTCAGGAGACACAGGTTCAATCCCTGGTCCGGGAAGATCACACATGCTATGGAGCAACTGAGCCCGTGCACCACACTACTGAACCTGTGCTCCAAAGCACGGAAATCACCACTCCTGAGCCCACAGGCTGCAGCTACTGCATCCTGCATGTCCTGGAGCCCGAGATCCACAGCAAGAGAAGTCACTGCAATGGGAAGCCCACGCACCACAACGAAGAGTAACACTGCTCACTGCAACTAGAGAAAAGTTGCACAGCAACAAAGACCCAACACAGCCAAACATAAATAAATAAATAAACTCATATATATATATATATATATATATATATATATATATATATATACATATAAAAAGAAACAGACTCAGACTTAGAGAACAAACATGGTTGGGGGGTCGCATAGCAGGGAGGGACAGTTAGGGAGTTTGGGACTGATGTGTACACACTGCTATATTTTAAATGAATAACCAGGAGGACCTGCTATATATCACAGGGAACTCTGCTTGGTAACAACCTAAATGGGAAAAGAATTTGAAAAAGAATAGATACATGTATAACTGAACCACTTTGCTATATACCTGCAACTAACACAACATTGTTAATCAACTGTACTCCAACAGAAAATAAAATGCTATTTCCCGGAAAAAAAAAATGCAAAACCAAAAATATAGGTTAGGACAGGTTATGCTGAAGTAGTAAACATCCTCCGAAACTCAATGGTTTAACATAAGAAGAGTTGATTCTTACTGCACAAGACCGCTGTGGATTGAGGTGACATGCAGGGCAGCTGTTCTGCAAGTGATGGCTCAGTAGGGCACCGCCATATCAGCAAATATGTCCCTGCTCAAGATGGCATGGAAAGAGAGAGAGGTGGAGACGGCTGTGTACCAGCAGTTAAATATTTCCTCCTGGAGTGACATACCTCACTTTAGTTTACATCTCTGGCCAAAACAAGTCACATGGCCATTCTTAATTTCAAAAAGGTGGAGAAACTTAGTCCTCCTATGTACCAGGAGAAGAAGGAAGCTATGTACTAGTGAACAGTTAATATATAGCCCATCATGAACTGTCTAACGGCAACAATGGGCTTCAGCCTACTTGAAGCTGCCCCTTTGGATGGGACTTAAACACCCCAGTTTGCCACAGTTTCCTCCCAGCCTGCTGGGGCATTTACATGGTTTGCCTGGCCTCTGGAGACATTTGGTTTTGCGGTCCCTGGTATAATAAAACCAATCTCTATATCAGTCTTTCAGTGGCCCTGGTGATCCATGGGGTTATCACAAATTTTTCAGAAACAAGGTTTTAAAAAATTTGCTAAAGTAAAAAAATGCCGCAGAGAGTTCATAGGTGAAGGGCAGGATGGTATCATAAAATCAAACAAGAAGTTGAGACTGGCTGTTATATAGTCTACAAAGTATGGAGACCTGTTTATGATAGTTTCTTCCACCTACTTTCCCCTGGCTCAATGAAATATCTACAGGAGAGACCAGGAGAAGTGAGCCTTCCACTCTCTTCCTTAGGGGAGGAGGATAAGTTTACATGGTAGTGATTTGGGGTGGGGGGTGTCTGGTTTAAAGTTTTTAAAATTTCCCATGTATATGTATGTATACATATTCATGTTTGAAGTATTTAAGAAGAAAATTTTAGTTGGGAATGTAACAACTTCTCTTCCAACAACCAGCAATGAGAATTTTATAAAACAACATGCTGACAGTTTAGTAATAAATCAGCATCCATAGAAATGCAGCCTTCTCTGGGGGAAAGTCCAACATATTCTTTTTAATCTGCTAACACAATTCTCTAGTTAAATGCTGGGCCAGGTGGGGTTAGGAAACGAGCAATGTAGTGAAGGTATATTGTTCTCCTCAGCATTCCATTCTTTGGAGAACCACTACTCTCCCTCTCCCGAGGCCCTGGAAGGGTGTCAATCCTGGCACCTCATCATCCCCACCCAAGTGTGGATGTGTGGTCTCAGCAGGCCAATTAGAGCAGACCATTTCCAAAGCTACAGTGATTGGTTCAGGGATGGACACGTGATCCATACAGGGCCAATCATTGTCTTCCCTGAGATGAGATATGTGAACTTTAAGGAAGAGGGAAGCTTCTTTCCTTTAAACCCCAGTGTAAGAATGTAGTCTGTGGCTGTTGGTGGCCGTTTTTCTAGTCATGTGGCAAGAGCCTGACTGAAAACGAGATCAATACACACAGGAAAAGAGCACCAAGACACATACAGAGAGAACAACCATGAGATCATCATTTGAGTTCCTGAACCTATCTTGCCATGAGAACATGCTGAGTTGGTCTTTGGACTTCACTGTGATGGAGTCAATACATCTGCTTTCACTTTCTTACTAAGGTAACCGTTTGAGTGTTTTCTGCCTCTTACCACCAAAGAAGGCTGAAAAAAATCATTAAAAACGGCCCAAAGTCAAGCTTATAAAGGACTGCTGAACTGACACTGTGGAATTTTATCTGTTTATTATTCTAGCCTCATCTATCAAATGCCACTCAACCATCTGAGACCAAGTACAGAACTACACTGAGCTGCCCTATTACAGTTCAGAGTTCAGTTAGTCATTTAAATAATTTAGACACCTTTGTTTGGATGTTTGCTATGAGCCATACACTATATGCCACTCTATTTGAGGGGGCAAAGCAAAAAGAAGATATCATCCTTGCCCATAAAGATGACAGAATAGAGGACCAGGAAGATGGATGATATTCATTAAAATGGGGAAATGAGGACTTAAGTGATCTAGGGAGGAGTTGATGCATTCTGCTCCCAGAATATTCAGTTTCAACATATGCCTTGAAAACACCTGGGAGAAGATGAAAGGTCCGTGTGGGGATGTCCTTGTATAAGTCATACATATGTAGGTGCTCCCTGAAGTTGACACCAGGATTGTAGGTAGAATCACCAAACTCCTTGAAAGATGATCTTTAGAAATACTGAATTTCAGATAGTAGGTGATTAACAAATTTTGAGTTAATGAATGAATAAACAGAAGCTGGCCCAGGACTCAGTCTTAGGAGATGATGATAATTAACAAACTATGGCTATAAGAGGAGGCAAAGAAGCTGGCAGACAAAGAGTATCCCCCAGAAGCACAGAACCTCAAGTTTCCTCAGATCTCCCTTGACACAGGAGTGGGTTCCCCACTCCCATGGAAGCCAAAACGAGTTGTCAGTATGGTCACATGTAACATAGAGAAGATCTGGGATGAGTCCTCTGTATTTGTTCAGATCTGGAAAGTATGTTATAAATATAGGGATATAGACTTTAGAGGCCTCAAGTCATTTTTAAAAGAAGGAGTTTAATCTGAAAGCGTTAACATTATGCTATGAAAATGTTTCCACTTAGCACCCAAGGAATGCTGCTTCTAGAGAGATGGAGGACCCTTCTTCACAATTTCCTTTCTTCTTAATCCCTGTCCCTTCATACCTACAAAGTGTTACTATGGATTTGTCAGATTCCTCCATAAAATCTTTGGACCTCAGTTTCCCTGCCTGCTAAATGGGGACAATAATAGTGCCTGCATTAGAAGGTTGATGTGAAGATTTACTGTGATACTTATAAAGTACCTTATTAATACCTTCCACATGCAGGGTTCAATAAATTTGCCTGTATTCATCATTATCATCTTCACTACCATCCTCCTTATGTTTTAGCCAACCCAAGCCCTACTGCTAAGTAACCTTCTTAGATTTTTCAAACGCAGAGAGATTTCTCCCTCTTCCAACCTTGAGCAGTGTATCCTCACCCATCTATCAGTAATCATACACTATTTTAAATTGTTCTCTTTAAAAAAATTTTTTTTTATTTGGCTGCATTGGGGCTTAGTTGCATCATGTCAGATCTTTCATTGAGACACACAGACTCTCTGGTTGTGGCTTGCAGGCTCAGTAGTTGCAGGCTTAGTTGCCCTGCAGCATGTGGGATCCTAGTTCCCTGACCAGGAATCGAACCCACATCCCCTGTACTGCAAGGTGGATTCTTAATCACTGGGCCACCAGGGAAGTCCCTAAAAGGGTTCTGTTTATTTCATATACACAGTGTCATTCCGGCGTGCTTGAGGTTACCTGAGATGCAGGGATATCTTACATTTCTAAAACTTCTATAGCACCTGTCATATACTGACTTTGAGGTTGGCATTTAACGGACACTTAAATAAGTGGTGGGCAAGAGTCAGAATATAATTTCTTTTGTATCCCCAGTAATGTCGAAAGCACTCTGGGCTCCCAGCACTTAAGGAATATTCATCAAACAGATGCTGAGCAGAATGTAAAAGATCAGTCACTCCTCATACAGTACACACTTGTAGAATATTTAAGTAAGGAAGGGGCTGTATTTTATAGATGAGGAAATTGAGGCCCACGCTGATGACATAGATCCAGCTGAACAAAAGTTATGATGGGAATAATTCTCGGGACTCTTTTTATGCTTTATGTTTTAAAACAACCACCAATAAAAAAGTTATTTCAGCAAATGTTTATTGAAGGGGAAAAAAAAAACGTCCCCGAGGTTTTCTGCGGGAGGTGGCGTTTCCTCTTACACTCAACAATTTTGGTGGTGTGGCAGACTGAGGTGTGGGAAGGAGCCAAGGAGAAGGGGGCCCTATGACTGGGCTGTTGTGTGAGCCCCAGTGTCCGGGGAGGGATGGGATTTTTCACTCTAGGAAAGCTCTTCCAGCTCCAGGCAATCCAGGCCAGGTTTTGACACCTGCTTTCCTAAGCACACCGCCCTGAGTTGGCCCAAGGGTGCCTTCCAGAGAGCTCCATACCTGTCCCCAGGCCAAGCTCACAGAAATTCAACCCAGGAACCAGAAGAGTTCCCCACACTTGGAACCTGGGGGAGTGCTGCAGTCCCTGGGCAAGGAGGAGAAAACATTGACAGTTATTAAATAGAACTCACTGCTGTTAGGACACATCTGGGGCTGGCCGCAGGATGAGGCTCTGAGGGAGGCCGCTCGCCCTGCAGCCAGAGGAGTCCTCCGGACAAGGAGCCTTTGGTAGCCCTGGCCAGGCTCACAGGCTCCCTTTCAGGTTTTATGCCCACATTTCCCTACCCTCGCCTCTCGCCAGTGTTTCTCTATCTCTTAAATATACCTCCCTAATCCTCTCCTTCCTCCTTTTTAAAGCCTGCCTTTCCTTTCAAATACTTCCTCAAATGCCAACTTGTTATTTTTGTGCCCTCCCCTTCAGGAGCCTTCCCCAGCACTCTGACTGAAAGTATACTTCAGACCACAGGGCTGGATTTTCATTCATTCCTTCCTTCATTCATTCACTCAACAAATATTTGATTCCATGTGCAGGACTGTGGCGATACAATCGTGAACAAGGCTGGCCCAGTTCTTTGGTGAATAAGTAATTAGTTAATTAAATAATTACAACTGTGCAAAGGAGAATGAAGGGGTGTTACAAGATAGACAGAGAAACCAGCCTTTCTCTGCCTGGTCAGAGCCTCTTATCCAAATCAGCTTGGTGCCCCAGGCCTCTTCCTCTCATCACAGAAGCAGGTGTCTTATCAACAGCTTCCTGGGAACTTTTTCCCTTCTCGAATAGGTCAAAGTTTCAGTGCTCCAGGGGGTCTGCTCAGACTCCACTGCCCAGCCCTAACTCTCCCAGACCTCTTCATCGTCATGAGGTCTCAGGTTGTCACCCGTGGCCATCCATACATGAGGTTTTCATCTACTTATCTGATCTTCAAAGGTTAGCGCATCATGCAGGGCAGTAGAGCACAGTGGCAAAGAGCATAGACTCTGGAACCAGACTGTCCCTGTCTCTGATACATACTAACTGTGTGGTCTTGGGCAAGTTACTTAACAGCTCTGTGCTCGATTCCATCATCATTAAAATGGGGTGTGTGTGTGTGTGTGTGTGTGTGTGATAATACCCAACCCATAGGGGTTTTGGGGGCTTCTCTGGTGGCTCAGATGGTAAAGAATCTGCCTGCAATGTGGGAGACCTGGGTTCAGTCGCTAGATCAGGAAGATCCCCTGGAGAAGGAACTGGCAACCCACTCCAGTATTCTTGCCTGGAGAATCTCATGGACAGAGGAGCCTGGCAGGCTAGAATCCATGGGTTCACAAAGAGTCGACACAAATGAGCGACTAACACACACACATAGGGATATTATGAAGATTTAAATATAGAAATATTCCAAGAGTTACTGCCTGCAAAGCACTTGGGACAGTGGTTAGCACAAGTAAGGGCTCAGCAAGGGAGTTCCAGTTTGAATCTCCCCTGACAAGGTGTCCAGTCTTGGTCTGAACCCAGCTTGGGTCAGAGGCTCAGGGTGCTGCTTGCATGGGAGAAGAGTTTGGACCTTTCTTAAAAAGACAAGATACTGGCAGCAATGAAGACTGCCTGGAAGCAAAATAGACAAGGGTGGTGAAGCCAGCTGGTCATGGAGCATGTGGGTCTCAAGGATCTCAACGCCCTAAATCAGGGGCCATTCTGACTGTCTGTTGCTTGAGCAACAAGAAGGGAGCCCAGAGACCTGGTTTTGAGCAGGGCTGACCTACCTCTAGCTTCTTATGTGTTATGCACTGTGCTTAGTTGCTCAGTCATGTCTGACTCTTTGCAACCCCATGGGCTGTAGCCTGCCAGGCTCCTCTGTCCATGGAGATTCTCCAGGCAAGAATACAGGAGTTGATTACCATGCCCTCCTCCAGGGGTTCACAGGAGAATGAAGGAAGCAATAGAAGATTCACTCTGAAAACAGAAACACCATGTAATCATTTTATGCTGTTAATGTTACATATCCAGTAAAGATTTACTAAACCCATTTCGGAAGCTGGCCAAGGTACTAGGAACTAAGGGGTTAATATTCTTTTTTTTTTTGGCAGAGAGTCCCTTGGACTGCAAGGAGACCAACCAGTCCATCCTAAAGGAAGTCAGTCCTGAATGTTCATTGGAAGGACTGATGTTGAAGCTGAAACTCCAATACTTTGGCCACCTGATGCGAAGAGCTGACTCATTGGAAAAGACCCTGATGCTGGGAAAGACTGAAGGCAGGAGGAGAAGGGGACAATAGAGGATGAGATGGTTGGATGGCATCACCGACTCAATGGACATGAGTTTGAGTAAGCTCTGGGAGTTGGAGATGGACAGGGAGGCCTGGCATGCTGCAGTCCATAGGGTGGCAAAGAGTCAGACACGACTGAGCAACTAACACTTTCACTTTCCACATTCTGGAGCTAGGCCTACAATGAACTAATGCTGCCTGTGTGATCTTAGTCTCTCCACCGGGGTTGGAACCCCTGCCCCCAAAATTGGGAGCACCAAGTCTTAGCCCCTGGACTGCCAGGGAAGTCCCAGGGGGTTAATGTCTATGTGTAAAAGCTTAGTTTCTGGTTCTTAGAGGTTTCTCATTTGGGACTTGGCCTCTCAAAGAAGAAAGAGCTTTTCAAAGCCACAGGGCTTAGTAATCATGGTCTCAGAGAGAAAGCTCCCTTAAGGAGGCACCATTGCCCATCACCCCTCCCCGCAACCACTGTTACTGAAGCATCAAAGTAAAGTGCATGTGCGGTCAGGGGGTTGGCTGCCAGCCTCCTCTAAGAGCAACTGATGGACCCCAGTCCACACATGCTCCCATTTGGCCAGGCTCATCCAGCAGGGACAGCTGCACCCTCTCCCTGGGGGAAGGCTCCCTGCCTTGGGCTAGTGTGGAGCAGTAGCCAGGGGCCATTACATCCCAGACTCAGTCTCTGTGTCAACAGAGATGAGCCAGGGCCCATAGGCCCAGTCAAAGGAAGTTAGTCAGGTGCTCTTTAAAAGACATCATGAGCAGTAAAACAGAAATAAAAATAAAATGGCAGAAAGACAGCACTCTGCCCACCAATTGAAGAAGATGATTTCTTCCACACTCAATTTTTAAGGTCAAAAAAACCACTTCCTTAGACACCCCCTTGCATCTCATTGACCAGATTTAGTCACACACCCATCTCTAGACCAATCCCTGGCCAGGGTGCTAGGTTGATTGTGATCGGCCTCATTCCTTGGAGGCGGCATGGGTACCGGAGCTAAGCAAAAGCTCTACCAGGTGAGAAGGCAGAGGTGGGGAGTTAGACATGCAACTTCCAGCAAAGGGAGAAAGTGTTAAAACTTAAAGAATGGAGCATGGCTTTGAAGCCAAAGAACTGGGTCCAAATGATTCCTCTTACCAACTGAAAAAAGTTGAGTAGGATCCTTGATCTCTGAGAGCCTCAGGTTCCTCTAACAAGGCTGTTGTGAGGGTCAAAGGAAATAATTTAATATTCATGCAAGCCCCTGGCAGACTTTAATAATCACGTGAGATAGATGCCTCTATTACAATTATCACTATCAGTGAAATGGTGATGCAAGTGGATCTTCATGGAAGGGAAAGTGGCTGGAGTTGCTTATTAGGGGCACTCACTTGGTTTCTTTGCAGGCTGTGGCTAAGTGACCCTTTTTGGATGAAGTCAACTACTGCATATACTACTCGATCTTAATTACATTAATACCTGGTTCATTCTCTGTCTGAAAGAAATATATATCATTTAAAGTTCTTAGGTCCTTTAAAAAGCCATCTTAGTCGCAGTGCAAATGCACATGTGTAAATTCCAAATTCAATTATGCTAATAGAGCTATTGGGGAGAATGTCCAATAAACATTAAATGCATTAAAAGTATGTGACAAAATGTCAAAGTTCATCAGCTGTTCTCAACTAATCTCTCAAAGGTCGTGGTACTCAAGGGTGTTTGCGATGGTCAAAGATGATAAAACTACCTCAAGCTTGAACACCAATCTTTGTTACTCTAACACAGAGCTCTCTTCCCCAGAGTGATATCAGAAACAGAAGAGTATTTGGCTGGTGAAGGAAAGAATGGAGCCTGGGGATTTGCCAGGTCACTCAGGCAAATGAAATGTAGGTAATTGAAGTTGAAATTGAAGGTCGTTCAGTGGTGTCCAACTCTTTGAGATCCTATGGACTATACAGCCCATGGAATTCTCCAGGCCAGAATACTGGAGTGGGTAGCTGTTCCCTTCTCCAGGGGATCTTCCCAAACCAAGGATCAAACCCAGGTCTCCTGCATTGCAGGTGGTTTCTTTACCAGCTGAGCCACCAGGGAATCTGAAATGTAGGTACCTTGCCGTTTTTCCCTGCCTGATCCATTGGCTTGGGCTTATTAAGAAGCATCTTCTCTGGGTCTCAGAGCATGTGTGGGCTTGAAAGCTCTGGCTCTGAAAAAGATCTTCTACACCAACATATAATAAAGAGAAGTTCCATTCTGTTGGACATCTAATTGTTTCTCCTGAGTACAAGGGATTGCTATGGTCAGTGGTGCCAACAGCCAAACAAATGAAATCAACTCTTAAAAATGATTCACATTTTTAATAGTAGCCAATATTAATTGAGTACTGTATGCCAATCACTGTGCTAAATGATTTAAAATTTATTAATTCTTTAAATCATCACACACACAAATATGAAGGAGGCATATTATTATCCCCATGTTACAGATGAGGAAACAAAAACACAGAATGTTCAGCTAATTTGCTATAGATCACAGCTAGTTAGAGGGCAGAGCTAGGACTCAAACACAGACAGAATGGCTCCAAGGCACATGCCCTTAACCATATACATTATGGTGTTTTATTTGTTTCTGCTTTTTAATAGACTTTATTTTCTAGAGCATTTTTAGGTTTATGGCAAAACTGAGCAGAAAGTATAGAGATTTCCCATATCCTTCCTGTCCCCTATGCAAGCACAACCTTTGCCACTATCAACATCCTCACGAGAGTTGTTGCTGCTGCTAAGTCTCTTCAGTTGTGTCCAACTCTGTGCGACCCCAGAGATGGCAGCCTACCAGGCTCCTCCGTCCCTGGGATTCTCCAGGCAAGAACACTGGAGTGGGTTGCCATTTCCTTCTCCAATACATTTAAGTGAAAAGTGGAAGTGAAGTCACTCAGTCATGTCTGACTCTTCGCGAGCCCATGGACTGAAGCCTACCAGCCTCCTCCGTCCATGGGATTTTCCAGGCAAGAGTACTGGAGTGGGATGCCATTGCCTTCTCCCCTCACGAGAGTGGTACACTATAATTGATGAACCCTCATTGACACATCTTTACCCAAAGTCCATCATTTATATTAGGGTTCAGTCTTAATGTTGTACGTTCTATGGATCTAGACAAATGTATAATGGCATACAGAGTAATTTCACTACCCTAAAAAGTCTCTGTGCTCCACCTATTCATTCCTTTCTCCCCATTAACCACCAGAAACCACTAATCTGCTAACTGCATCCATAATTTTGCTTCTTCTAGAATGTCATATAGTTGAATTACACCGTCTGTAGCCTTTTCAGACTGGTTTCTTCCCCTTAGTAATACGCATTTAAGTGTCCTTCATGTCATTTCATGACTTGATAGCTCATTTCTTTTGAATGCGGAATAACAGTCCAATGTCTGGATATACCACAGTTTATCCATTCACCTACTGAAGGACATCTTGGTTGCTTCCTAGTTTTGGCAATTACGAATAAAGCTGCTGTAAACATTTGCTTGCAGACTTTTAAAAAATGTATTTATTTATCTCTTTCTTGGCTGTGCTGGGCCTTTGTTGCTGCACAGGCTTTTCTCTAGTTGGGTCAAGCAAGTGTTACTCTCTAGTTGCAGTGCGTGGGTTTCTCATTGCGGTGCCTTCTCTTGTTTTGGAGCATGGGCTCCGGGGCAAGCAGGCTTCAGTAGTTGCAGCACGTGGGCTCAGTATTGTGGCTTTTGGACTTTATGGAGCACGAGTTCAATAGTTGTGGCGCATGGGCTTAGTTGTTCGGTAGCTTGTGGGATCTTCCCAGATCAGGGATCGAACTGTGTCGTCTGCATTGACAGGCAGATTCTTTACCACTGAGCCACCAGGGAAGCTACCCCTTGCAGGATTTTATGCAGACATGTTTTCAACTCATTTGGGTAAATACCAAGGAGCTCAATCACTGCGTTGTACAGTAAAAGTAGGTTTACCTTTGTAAGAAATCACCAAACTGTACCATTTGGGTTTCCACGAGCCATGAATGGGAGTTCCTATTTCTCCACATCCTCACCAGCATTTGATTTCATCAGTATGTGGATTTTGGCCATTCTAATAAGTGTGTCCTGGTGGCTCAGACAGTAATCAATCTGCCTGCAATGCAAGAGACCTGTGTTTGATCCCTGGGTCAGGAAGATCCCCTGGAGAAGGGAATGGCTACCCACTCCAGGATTCTTACCTGGAGAATTCCATGGACAGAGGAGCCTGGTGGGCTACAGTTCAGGAGGTCACAAAGAGTCAGACACAACTGAATGGCTAACACTCACACAATAAATGTGTAGTGTTATTTTGTTAATTGTGATATATCTTCTTTGGTGAAGTGTCCACTCAGAGCTTTCGCCTATTCTGTAATTGAGTTGTTTGTTTTCTTATTGTTGAGTTTTATCGTGTAGCATTTGTAAGGATGAAAGTGTGGATTCATAGAATATCAGGGATGGAAAACCTCAGAAATCAACCAGTCCATCCTCCTCACTTTACAGACGTAACAAATGAGCCCCAGAGGCACTCAGATGGGGCAAAGCTGGAATCAGAGCCCAAGAGTTCAGTGCCTCTTCACCGACAATGTGTGTTATCAGACAGTTTCCTCTGTGAGCAGGTAGCTCCCTAAGGACAGGAGTCACTCCTGGCTGTCTGTCTATCTTTCCCTCATACCTCACCTGCCACACAGTCAGTGACTATCTATAGAAGAGAGAAATTACTTTCTTTTGGCATCTCTGCACCCTTTCCAAAGGGCAAGCCCCTCTGCCCTCTGCTCTAGTCTCTAAAAGGAGTGAAGAGAATTAATGTTTTGGATCTTCCATGGTGCAACAGGTGAGGGCAGAGGCTGTGTCAGAGTGTAATTCTTCACCTTGACTGTGCAGCAGCATCACCTGCAGGGTTAAAAAAAAAACAAAAAACTGGATGCCTGAGCCTCATCTCCAGATGTATGGATTCCATACGTGATGTTAGTTTATTGTACACCAGGCCCTGGGCTAAGCCCTTCACGTGCAGCATCCTATTTAATCTTTCCTTATGCATTCCTACAATGCAGACAGTATTCTCCTCCTCCATCTGTAAATGAAGAAACTAGGGGCTTCTCTGGTGGTTCAGCAGTAAAGAATCTGCCTGCAGTGTAGGTGAAGCAGGAGACACGGGTTTGATCCCTGGGTAGGGAAGATCCCCTAGAGGAGGAAATGGCAACCCACTCCAGTATTCTTGCCTAGAAAATCCCATAGACCAAGAAACCTGGTGGGCTACAGTCCATAGGGTCACAAAGAGTCAGATAACAACTGAACGACTGAGCATGCACACACGTGGTTCAGAAAGATTAAGAAACTCACCCAGAGTCACACAGCTAGTATATACTGGAACCACTATGCAAATAAAAACCACCTAACTGCATGCACACAGGCACTGAGGTCTCTCTATGTTCGACCCTGTGCAAACCCTACGTTTTGAGCCCCCAGAAGCCAAAGGCAGGGACATGGGACCCCCAGAAGAAGGCTGCTAAGAGAAAGCTCTTCACCGGGTGTCATGGTGGTGCAGCCCATATAGGGGTCCTGAGAGCTGTATGTGAGGCCCCAAATTAGAACCCATCAGTTTTTGATTTAGAACCCATCAAAAACCAGAGCTCACAGACGCCCACACACTTGTTCTAATTTGCACACCATTCAGACAGAGGCCTCAGTCTTTTATTTTTCTGATACTGAAGGGAATTTTTTATTGAACACACAACTCTGGAGCAGGAACTGGCAACCCACTCCAGTATTCTTGCCTGGAGAATTTCATGGACAGAGGAGCCTGGCGGGCTACAGTCCATGGGGGTCACAAAGAATCGGACACAACTGAGCGACTAACACTTTCACTGTATATACATCTCACCATAGACCATACTTCCCCGCTGTGTGTTCTCAGGACTGAGACTGGGAGGCAGCATGCTAGTGGTTCCAGCACAGACTCGACAATCAGACAAACTGGGCTCTGATCCAGCCTCTGTTACAGCCTGGCTCCATGACCCCAGGCAAGCCACTTACTCTCCTCTCACATCAGTGCCCTCGAGTGTAAAATGAGTCCTCGTCTGCACCTTCTGTGACCGTAGTGAGGGTAAATGAGGCGTGTAAAGTATGATCTCCATGCCTGGCATGGTGATGAACTATTCCTCAGTCCTTATTAGGATAAACTGCCTCCTATTTTCTGAAAATATGCAGGAAGAGAGAGCAGTGGATCCAGTACCACAGCAGCAAGGGGAGGGAGACAGTGAAGAGGAGTCCAGGGGATGTTCCCAGTTCAGGGGACATTTGTCATTTGCCTTCAGGTCCTGACTCAGAATGCGGAGGGGCAGGTTAATTTCTGCAGGTCAGCGAAGAGACTTCTGCGCCGAGCCAGAAATAAAAATATTGATTCTTGAGGCTCAGTCCTGGAAGCCTGAGGTGTCAAAGCCAGAAATGCAATGGTCCCTTCATCTGCAGGGGCTCTCAGCCCAGCCTGGATCAGCGCTGTCAGCCAGGAAGACTTGCCTTCAGAAACACCCAGACCAATGCAAGATTGGTTGTCATAACAACCCAGGGGCCAAGTGGGCTGGTAGCATTTGAACCCCTCCCCACATGTCTGTTCACACACCACAGGCTCACACCCATCTTGCAGGAACCCTGACTCTCTGAGCCGCAGAAGTTGGGTCCCCTAGTTGGGAGAGAGTATGTGGCCCTTCAGCTCCGCCTCTCTATGCAGCACTCCAAGCTCAGGGCTCCTGGAAACCATAGAGACTACTAGATGGCAATGACGGTGTTCAGCATAACTGGTCTCACTAAGTAGCTCACTGGAACTGACCACCCTTGGGGCCCCTGGGACTCGGGGAAGAAGGAAGCTAACCTTGGACTCACCAAGCCCCAGGGGAAAGGGGCCCTGACCCAATTAGACACTTGGATCCTTCCCCTTCCTCCCCATCCCCAGGCCCTCCTTTACTTGTCCTTCCATAGGACCTGTCCATGAAACGCTCCCTACTCCAGTGCTGTAAAATAAAGGCTTAGGGGGACTATACTTTCCAGGGGCTTTTGCATTTTAATGGAGACTATGGACTCCATTTAATGGAGCCTGGTGGACTACCATCTATAAGGTTGCAAAAACTTGGACATGACTGAAGCGACTTAGCATGCACTCATGGAAAATCAAAATGCTTTCAGGCTTAACAAACAGATCTCTTAATGGGGAATCTTCAAGTTCCCTGAGAGTGGTGGTGGGAAGTAGGAAGGAGGTGGTTGAGGGACCAGGTGAGAAACACCCTTACCAAGAAGACTACACTTAGATTTTATTGTCCCACAGGTTTGAATTTGAGTTCTCCCTGTATGACCTTGGAACTCCCCTTGTGGCTCAGCTGTTAAAGAATCCAGTCGGCACAAAGAATCGGACTCGATCCCTGGGTTGAGAAGATCCCCTGGAGGAGGGAACAGCTACCCACTCCAGTATTCTGGCCTGGAGAATTCCATGGACGGTATAGTCCATGGGGTCGCAAAGAGTTGGACACGACTGAGCCACTTTCACTTTCACTTATATGACCTTGGGTAGGAGCCTCAGTTCCCAGGTCTATAAAATGGGGTCATAATCTTAAGTCATATGGCTATTACAGAGCCTGGCACAATGTCTCAAACGCTGAATTAGGACCAGACAAGGAGACTGTTGTGCAGCGCAGCCAAAGCCCAGGATCGGTTCTGACAGTCTAAGCCTGGGCTGGGGTGTTTATTAGTAACACTGTGTCCAGCTACGAGGGATAGGCAATGGGGAGAAGAGGGGCCTGAAAGAAGGAACAAGTTAAATAGACAACATTTTGATGCAGTTATGCTTATAAGTTGGTTTTTCTCAGCAGGAGTGACTGGGAAAGCACGAGGCCCTTAGAGTAGAGGAGAGAGAGAAGAGGGGACAGAGAAGGGGGAGCAGTAAGGACCACCTGCCCAGGTATTGAGGACCTCCAAGACACAAGGCCTGCTGAGGAAAATACTGGAGCTGTACACAAAGGATCTGTTTCTGGCAGTGGCAGTGACTGTTTTAAAATTAGTGAGGTGTGACCATCTCTACCATAAATGGACTGACATTTATAAAGCTAGGGATGCTGCTGGACACAGAGGATGTTGAGCTAGAAGAATCCTAGTCGACTGGAGGGGAGGTTGACATTTGAGACAAACCCCCAGGTATCCCCGGTCCCCGTAACACATGCCTGACTTTGTTAAGGCCATCACCTTCCTCTTCAGGGCAGCAGCAGGATGAAGCAGAGAGAGCCTGGCCCCACCCCAGACCTACCCCTGTCAACCGAGGTGATTCATGGGTCTTGAGCCTTCACTGCCTTATCTCTGTAATGAGAAGATACTTCTACTTGGATGGACTGTGAGGTTAAATGTCACAGATATGAAGCAACTAGTGTAATAACCTGGGACAGATCACTGATTGTTTGTTGACAGGCACTCAACAAATGTTAACCTCCTTCTTTGACAAAATAAAGAGTATTCTCTCCCCACTGTGGTTTTGTTTTACAAATCCACACTTGCATTTATTCACTGTTCAGTAAGTTTAAATCCTCGAAGGGTACAGCATCGCGCAGATTCTGTGTCCAAAGACCTTAGCCAGAAAGGTTGCTTCAAAATTTGGCACCAACCATGCCACTGCTTCTATGAGCTCAAGTGATCTTTCCCCAGATTACTCTGGTTTTGTTAGGTTTTGCACCAGGAGTTACTTGTTGTTTTTTGCTTTGTATACATAAGCACATCTCTTGCCTAGAAAGAATTCAGTTTCATCTAGAACATATACACCCTTCAAATTTCAGGAGAGCTGTATGCTCCCTCTTGTTCCGTAGACCCTGCTTATAGCCAGCAAAAATGGACTTGGACCACATCCTTCCAGACATATTTGTTGATTTAGACGTCCTCTTCCCAGCAGGCCTCCGCAGGGGCCGAGATGGCTGAAAGAATTCTCCCCACTGGCTTTTTCCTCTCCCTACATCCCTGCTGGCAGCCATCAAGACGATTTTATCAGGCATGCTATCAGCTATCAGAAAGTCCATCTAACAATGGACTAAACAGGCACTCATTTTCCTCAAAGAAGGAGAAATCTAGAGACAAGCAGCCACTGTTCTGGTTCTGTGGCTCAGCAACTTCCAGACCATGGTCTCTTTGAGTCCATTAGCCTTTCCCTCATGGTTAAAATATGGCTGCTGCAGCTCTAAGCATACAGCTCAATTCCAGGCAGGAAGAAGAAGCCAGCACCAGCTGGGAGTTCCTTTCACAAACAGGGGGAAAAGTTCCCAGAAATCCCCATCGGGTATCTTATTGGCATGACTGTGTCCCATGGTCATTTCTGTGTACTAGGGAGGATGGGAAAGCAAAGCAGCCTCTCCAGTGGAGGCAGGCAAGTAAGGAAGAGCTGAAGAAATGACAGTTGAGGAAGCCAACCCACATCCCACAGCTGTACATCGGGTTAAATACAATGTTTCCATTTATTCATTCAACAAGTGAATGCTGAGCTCTACTATGCCCTGAGCTAGGTGCTGGAGAGGATTGATGAGTCATTTCAGACTTGATGCTGTGGGTGATGAGTCCTATGTGCAGGGGGTTGTGGGAATAGCACCAGGTTTGGGCAGGGAGGGGGCAAAGAAGACTTCCTGGGTGGGAGTAAGCCAGGTATTTGGAGTGGAGGGAGGCAGGGTGGCTGCCCATGCAGTGTTCCAGGCAGAGGGAACAGCATGTGCAAAGTCCTGGCAGCAAGACAGATCATCTACAGCATTCAGGGAACTGAAAGAAGTTCCCCGAGGCCACCAAAGGTTATTCAAACAAGAAGGATCAAAAGCAGCCCACACAGATGTGAGTGAGTAAATTTGACTAGCAAGACCATTAAAGCGTGGTCCACCAGTCCTTTCCCACGGGGGAGAGAAAGCACTGGCAGGTTCTTTAAACACAGAGGCTGCAGGAGGCCAAAAGCCTAGGGAGCTACTGTAGACAAACTCTGCTACCTTGCTGGCAAGATCATTTAGAAGAGGAGAGACTCTAGCCCTGGATGGTTGGGTCCTGCTGGCAGGGGAGACTCTTCCTTCCACTGCATCATTTACAGAAGGCCTTTGCGCCTGCTGTGTCTCAGGCCTGGAATCGTCTTCCCTGCATCTGCATGCTCCTCATTTTCATCCCCTCCAAACCCTTCAGATTTCACTTCCAGCCACACCTCCCCAGAGAGACCTCTTTTGACCACCCCGCTCCCTGAAATACATCAACTTATGACAGTGCATGCACCGGGGACCTCAACTGTGTAACGATTACAAGGTGATAATGATTTTCCATCTATTCGAGTGGATTGCTTTTACATTAAAGACCACCTCTCCCAGTGGACTGTAAGCTCTATGAGGGCAGCAACCAAGGCTAGTTTTGCCAGAAGATATTAATATTTCCACCTGATGCAAAGAACTGACTCATTAAAAAAGACCCTGATGCTGGGAAAGATTGAAGGCAGGAGGAGAAGGGGACGACAGAGGATGAGATGGTTGGATGGCATCACTGACTCGATGCACATGAGTTTGAGCAAGCTCCAGGAGTTGGTGATGGACAGGAAAGCCTGGAGTGCTGCGGTCCATGGGGTCACAGAGAGGTGGACACGACTGAGTGACTGAACTGTATGATGACTGAACTGATTAACATTTCCCCAATACCTAGCTTTGTGCCTGGCACAAAATAGGAGCTCAACAAACATTAAGAGCTAGACGGTATCAAACTGACAATATTCACCCATTTTTGAATAGCAGTTTCATATGGCTCATCCTAAGATTAATGGAATGAATGAATTCGAATTTTTCTGAACACTATTTACTGCAGCATGGAATTCAGTACAGGGAGGGTCCATGCTGGGACTGTTTAAAGAGCAGGCTTTCCTAAAATTATGGAGAGCTGAGTATCTGGTCCCTGGTCATGGTCTTGACCTGAACAGTGCTTCTCATACTTCGACATGCATTTGGAGCCCCTGGGGATCTTGTTCATGTGAAGATTCTGCTTCAGTAGGTCTAGGGTGGGGCCTGAGATTCTGTATTTGTAACAAGCTCCCAGGTGATGTCACAGGGACGTGGCCAGAGGGAAGGAGACCAAAATGCAGCATTAGAGCATGTTGGTGAAGGGCCTTTGTTCCACTAAAGAGCCCCCACCAAGGCTGTCCTCTCTTTTCTTTCTCAGCCAATAGGAAATCAGAAAGTCATTTGAAAAGAGATGGGACTCCAGGTCATTACCAGAGTACCTCATTGTATGGAAAAGAAGCCGATCAGTTGTCATGCATAAATGAACTTTCCAGATCACTGAAATGTAGCCCTCCAAAGGCCCCAAACTGTTTTTCTTTTAATAGTTATTGGTGGAAATGTTTCTAATCTTAGTAAATGCTATCTTGCCTTCTTCAACAGAACAAATTGGACAGAACCTAACTCTTGCTTTTTTTCTTGCTTCTTTAAAAAAAAAAAATTGGTGAATATATCACATACGTGAATAAAGCACACATGTACAGTTTAAAGAATTTAAATCGCGTGAATACCCATGGACCCATCATGATAAGAAAACGAATACACTACTGTTAGGGCTTCCTCCTTCCTCATCAGAGCAACCACTACACCAAGTTATGTGTTGATCATATTGTTGCTTTTCTTTGTTTTATCACATGTGAATGTAGCCTCAAACAATATAATTGATTTTGCCTGTGCTTGAACTTCATATTAATTGAACCCTACTTATGTATTATCTTGTGGTTATTTCTTTTGCTGAACATTGTGTTTTTTAGATTCATCTATATCACCTTCTGCAGTTTGTTTGTGTTCCCTTCTGTCTAATATTCCATTTCAGACAATGCCACAATGCATTTACTCACTATGCTGTTTGATGGGCACGTGAGGGGTTTTGAATACTATTACAAACAATGCTGCCTTGAATTTTCTGGCATGTGTCTCCCACAACTGTGTGCCCAGGTTCTCTCTATACCTACTCAGGAGAACCGCTGAGTCAAGGGTTCTGCCTGTACTTGGCTTTGCAAGGTGCTGCCAAACCAGTTTCCAAAGTGATCATTCTCCCATCAGCAGTGGGGGAATTCCTGTTGCTCCACATGTTCACCAACACTGGATACTGGTCCACTTTGTAAGTTTCCCTGACTTTTCACAATGCCCAGTGTTTGTTTTCATGAATTGCGCTGTGTCGGTCCATTCAAGTTGCATAACAAAATACCACAAACTGAATGGTTTATGAACAACAGAAAGTTGCTTCTCTGTTCTGGAGACTGTAAGTCCAAGATTAGGGTGCTCACGTGGTTGGGTGAGAGCACTCTTCCTGGTTGCAGACCCCCTCATCATAGCCTCACATGATGGAAGTGTCAGGGATCTCCCTGGAGCCTCTCTCATAAGGGCATTAATCTCATTCTTGAGGGCTCTGCCCTCATGACCCAATCACCTCCTAATAGCATCGCCTTGGGGGTTAAGATTTAGTATATGAATTTTGAGGGGACAGAAACAGTCAGTCCATAGCACCCACTACCCCCCACCTCATACTTGGACTGGACTGTAACACAGAGATGTTCCTGTTATACTAAATGGGCTCAGGGCCATCCTGTGCTCGCCTGTCTACTTTTTCTTACAGGTGTGTCTCTGCCTTAAACACAAAATAACAACCATTCTGTCATTCCTATCAGAGTGTCAAGTCTCCAGCAGCCTTCCCCTCCTCCCCTTCTAAGGTCCTCTCAAATGTGCTGTGGACTGGGGAAGTCTTCACCCAGATTTTCCCTTGAATTGTGTCTGCACAAAGAGGAATGGACTCTGGAGAAGGGTCTGCATGGCTTGGGTGAGTAAGTATGTAAACTGTAGGGGATGAATCCTGTGACATTTATTTTGACTGTGAGTGGTCTTTTTTGTTTATTTGTTTTGAGAGTGGTTGGTGGTTTCCTTACCTGTTTTTTGGTGTTTGTTTATTTTTGCCTCTTTTCTGGTTCCTGACAGTGTTCCAAATAACTGAGATTGCTGTGTAACCTGCCTCTGGATAAATGAAGAACTGCTGCTCTTTGAATATAATTTAACTTTGTATTAAATTTAATTAAATTCCTGTTTAATTTTGGTTGCTGGTATCCTCCCAAAATACCATAGCTTCAACTAGCAGATGGCATGTGTCCCTGTAACAAGAGACAGCAAATATTCCAAGGAGCCTGATTCAGCCCCCACCAGAAGCATCTTTAGAAACAAGGGCATTGGAAAATTCTGATTCTTATTAGATGAGGTTCATGCCTTATGTTGAGTCTGAGTTAAACTTATTTGATGGCAAAAACCAACCATCTTGGTGAATTCTTATTGTTGAAAAGTATTTTGACTATGGGTTACTGACCAACTCTAGCAGATGTGAGCAGGAAGGGGATTGATTGACAAGGTATTGAAAAACTTCTAGAATCATCACATGGGCTGGCAGACTGGGTTTGAGATATGCAGCCAAGAATGGTGCTGAAAATCATGAGGCAAAACTGGCCTAGTGAGGACCTGCTGCCACTACCAAGCACTGGGCACTTCATCCTACTTTGCCCCCATCCCCAGCACTGGACCTTGGGTGCAAACACTACTATAGGAATTCAAGCTCCCTGCTGAGACTACCTTGACCAGAGAGGCTGCCTTGGTTGATTCTGGTCATATGCTGCCCTACGGCTGCAAGAAACATTGGGAAGACAAATGCATTATTCAGGCTTGGGTTCCACACCACATAATGGAAAGCTCAAAATACTTGCACTTTTACAGAAACTACAGAACAAAATCGAAATTTATTTCTCCCTATGTAAAAACATTTAAGGCAAAGAGTGCATGCAGGGTGCTCTGAAGCTCCTTCAACTCTGCCTTTGCGAACTGCTTCATGGACAAATATGGCTGCTTGAGCATCTGCCATCAAGTTCACATCACAACCATCAGGAAAGATAAAGGGGCAAAAAAGAATGATTTCTTTCTTTACCACTTCCTGAAACACACACATTACTCATAGCTCAATGGTTGAAACTTGATAATTTGGC
Organism: Okapia johnstoni; assembly: GCA_024291935.2. Taxonomy (NCBI): domain Eukaryota; kingdom Metazoa; phylum Chordata; class Mammalia; order Artiodactyla; family Giraffidae; genus Okapia; species Okapia johnstoni. The sequence goes on from CM044307.1 coordinate 15,081,893, forward strand.
CAAATCTAACATAATAGAGTCTGGGAAATGTAGTCTTTGATCCAGGTAGCCATGTGCCTAGCTAAAAATCAGAGGTTCTCTTACTAAAGCAGGAACTGGTGGTGTCTGCCAAAGCAAGTTCCTAGCATTTTTGTCATCTGTGCTAGGATATGAGCTCTGTTCCCTATCAAGACACATCAAAATGTATGCATGCAGGATAGGATGTTTCCCAGACTCAGAAAGGGGCTTCAGAGCTACAGAACCAAAAAAAAAAAATAAAGAGAGAACAAAAAATTCCATTACTGCTGCCTTCACTATAAGTAAGGCAAGCTTGTTAACTGATTCACATAGTATGGAGCCTTTGAATGAAGACATTTGCCAGAGGCCTGCGACATAAAGGAAAAAGAGATTTGGAGTCACAACTGGAAATAGAAGCATCCAAACCAGGCAAATCTTTGTTTTTTCATGGGTTTGGGGAACCAGGACAAAAATTCAAAGACCTACATACCAGGTATCTCAATGTTTAAAATCTAATAGTCAAGCTAACAACTTGTTAAATAAAATATGTCTTCAAAAATGTACCTTCCTAACATTCTAGGAAGGCCAAGCTTGAATTTTAAATTCTCAGGCTCGGAACTTCCCTGGTGGTCTAGTGGTTTAAAATCTGCCTTCCAGTGCAGGGAACATGGGTTCAGTCCCTGGTCAGGGAATTAAGATCTCACATGCCATGGGGCAACTAAGCCTGCCAGCTGCAACTACTGAGCCCATACACCACAGTGAAGAGCCTGTGTGAAGCAATAAGATCCCACATGCTGCAACTAAGACTCGACGCAGTCAAATAAATAAATATTTACTTTTTAAAATTCCAGTGCTCCTCAGACCAAAATGTGGTACAGGTACAGACAGTCTCAGGTCAGGGTCTGTTCCCTTTTTGTTCCAACCCTCCGCAGGGGCTCTTGCCCACCTGCATGTTCCTAACACCAGCCTGTACCTCCATATTCTGCCCACCACTTGTGTCCTAAGCAGCAACCCCTTGGCCCCTGGCTGCACAGGTCACCCTGGACCAGGGAAACAGGCCCCTATGGGCCCTGGAAATGAACTTGGGCCATTTGGGCAGAGTCTGCGGTCCTGGGTACCAGGAGCCAGGTCTAGACAAGGGTAAGCATGGGCATGGGCCTAGAAGAAGCCCTGTTTGGGCTTCTCCCTTGGTCCTGACCACTTCTCACCCCAGGGATGCTGGGAGACCAGGGCAGGGATCACCAAAGATCAGGGTCCGCTTGCCTGGGTCTCAGGGTGTCACTGGATCACATTGTCACACTGACCTGGCAGGTCTGTCCATACAGTGAATTGAGAGTAACTGGAAGCTATTTTGAGAGTTTTCCCTACTAGATCTGGGGTTTGGAAATTGCCTCTGGATTACTGACTACAGGAGAGGATTTCTTTTGCTGTGACCGCATTGGGGGCAGAATTCAGCACTAAATGTTTGTCTCCTCACCTCTAGAAACAAACTCAGACCAAAAAAACCAAAACCAAAATAGAAGAAAATGAAACATTCCCTCCTTGATGCGCTCAGCATATTTCTGTTTCATCCTCCAACACCCTCCCATCAGGCTCTCCCGCATCGTCGTCTGGCTTTTCCCTGCTCACTTTGTTCCCTCCACCCTCCTTCCCTGGCATGTCTTAATGCCTGCCATAGCGACAGGGAAAACAACATAACACTGGGGCAGATGAGAGCTGGATTTCAAGAACCCTTCTGAGAAGCACAGACTAGCAGGGGGCCAGGAATTTCCATGGTGAAACAGACCAGAGGAAAAGCTTGAAATCTTGGAAAGGTGATGAGGAAAATCGTCAGAGGTGATTTGGAATTGGAAGAACAAGGGCCGTACCCAAACCCATCGGAGGTTGACATAAAAGGAATAAGAAAGGGTGCTTGGCAATGTTGGTAAAAGATTAATGTAATTCCCCCCAATGCCCCACAGCCCGTGACCACCCCAAAATACAGTCAATATCCTATGGGGTGAACTGTTAGCAGAGGGGGAAAGAGTGGGGAGCAGACCTTCAGGAATACCAAGATCCCTCTTCTGAAAGGAGCTACAGGGATAATATTTTCGTGAAGTGGAGCCCAGCATTTTATGCTTGGAGGGACGGGAAGGGGTTAACACACCCAGGGAGCAGACCTTCCAACCAGGGGTAGCTTGGAAGGGTGTGGCCCTGAAACTGATTATTTTAGAAGCAGAGGAAGCCAATGAATGTACTTCTGGCCACAAGACACAACAGGTAAGAAAGAAAAAAGAGGAAAGAGGCCTGGTTTCTGCTTCCTGGAGAGGAGGTGTTGTTCCAGATCTCCCAGGTAGCACACACACCTCTCACGAAGAACGCGTACAAGTCCTGATGGCTCTCTCCTCCCACCATATCTCTTCCCAGTGGCTGGCTCCCCAGCATGCTGGCACTGGAGCTGCCAACACCTGCCAACAACAAGGAAGCTGGATATCATGGCTGCAGCTCTTGGAGGCTACTTATGAAAAAGATGACTAAGCCCTGAGGGCAAGAGGAGGGTGCAGCTAACACCTAACTCAGCAAGTATTGCTATACTCTCAACTTGGTCCAGTTCAAGGTTGGTCAAGTGCCAACCATGTGTCAGGCCGGTCCCTGGGTATATGAAGATTGTTCCAGAGAACCAGGTATGCCCACAAGGAACTGTAATCAGATGCATAGATCCACAAAAAAGGAGAATTAAGAGTCTGGTGGTGGAAACGATTTTCCTGGGATACAGTGAGGGAGGCAGAAGGAGGAAGAAAGAGAGCTTTTTTCATTCATGTCTCCAGACCAAGAGTTTTAGACTCTTTCTCAAACACATGTTTGTCCTCAGACCCTCTAATCCAGTCAGTCTGCTCTGGTCATCTGAGCAACCCTCACACTGTCCCCTTCTGCTCAGGTTTTTATTTCTGGACTTGGTCTAGGCTCTTTGCACTCGGCTCCCTGAGTCAGGGCCCTACAGTTAGGTCCAATCAGCTCATCCCCTGGTTGAAAACCTTCTACTGCCCCAAGAATAAAGGCTAAGTACCAAGGTCCCTCACACTGTGGCTCAAACATGCCTAAGTCCTAAGGGTAGAGTGGGCTTCAGGGTAGGTTTGACTTAATGGCTCTATATGTCATCAACACCCCTGCTTGCTTTTTTCTGGATTTCTTCTCTGCCATCCATGGTGCTGTATTTAACCTTGGGCAGTCTTCTCTCATGGTGACAAAATGGCTGCAGTAATTCCTGGCCTCACACCCACACGCCATGACCTGTTGAAGGAGAAAGACAGTGTCTTTTCCCGAAGCTGCCAGCAAAGTCTTTTCCAGTCTCTCTGCTCAGAACTAGACTGCTTGTTCATTCTCAGGCATGAAGGGATTTTGCTGATGAGTCTATGTTGGATCTATTTGCCCCACCTTCTGTTAGGGTGGAGTCAGCTTCCTCCAGAGTACCTGAGAAGTGGAGGGAGGGTGGATACTCAAAGGAAAATGGGGTAGTTACCAAAAGGGAATGGATGTTGAGGAGGCCACCTCAGAGTCCACTGCAGCACCCTTGTACTACCTCTTCCCCTCAAGCCCCACTCAGTTACTCCCTGTTCCGAAACCTGTCCTGTGCTTTGATGTCTCTAAATCTTTGCACTCGTTGTCCCTTCCACCTAGGATGCTGCATTCTCTGCCACCAATTCCAATGTGTGTGTTTGGGAAGGGGACAAGAATGGGCAGGGGCAGGTTTCCATACCAGCTGGGTGTCCTACAGCTCAGCTCAGTGCTGACATTGTCTGTCTGGAGACAGCATGAGTTTCGCAGGTTGATGGCTCAGTCCTGCAAGACTGTCATCTGCTTCAGAGGCCAGTCCCAAGACCAGATTGTTACAGGTACTTCAGATTGACTGGCTGTGGGTCAGAGGTTCCCATGACTTCCCCCTCAGGTTCCATTCATTTGCTGGAGTGGCTCACAGAACTCTCACTAGGTTAGTGATTTGTCATTAAAAAAAAAAAAATGTACAATTCGGAACAGCCTGATAGAAGAGATGCAGGGGGCAGGGTATGTGGGAAGGAGCAGAGAACTTCCATGCCCTCTCCAGGTGCACCATTCTCTCCACATCTCCACAGGTTCACCAACCTGGAAGCTCCCAAACCTCATCCTTTTGGGTGTTTGTGGAGGCTTCATTTCATCAGCATGGCCATTTAAATCATTGGCCATTCGTGGTTGATTCAACCTCCAGCCCTTCTCCTTTCCCGGGAGCTCAGGGCCTGGGACAGAAAATTCCAACCCTCCAGTTACAAGGTTGGTTCTCTTGGCACCCACCCCCCATCCTAAGGTTCGTCCAAAAGTCACCTCATTAACATAACAAAAACACCTTTGTTGTCCTCATCGCTTAGGAAATTCCAAGGGTTTTAGGAGCTCTGTGCCAGAAATGGACAAAGACCAAATATAGATTTCTTATTCTAAATCACAGCATCACAGATGCCTTTTCATTCCTGGTACTCAGTGCAGACCCATTCATTTTTCAAGCCCTTGCCCAATTCTTTAGGCACCTTCCCTATTCTTTAGGTATTGTGATCACTGGCAGGACAGAAAGTAGGTTCTTACTCACTCTCGGCATAATGCACTACCTGGCACACAGTTGGTGTTCAATTAAAAACTTGTCCAGTGAATGAATATTGCTGATGAGACAATAGTATTTCCAAAGCCTACAGCAAGGAGCTAGAGTCTCCTCAAAATCTCCTCCAAAAGTCTAAGATGTAACTAATGTAAGCAAAGTTGTAACGTGGAAAACTATGACGAGGCAAGGATAGAGCCCCCAGAAGGTTTAGATAAAGTAACGTCAAGTGGCAGGAGTTTGTCCAAGTGTCTCCAGCATCATACCAGAGAGAGGGCTCCCTCGCAGTCCAGCAGGAATGATTTAATTCACTTGGTAGATCAGTATACTCTTAAATGGAAAGGGGTCTATCAGGCTATCATGCTGCTGTTGTTCAGTCATTCAGTCATGCCCGACTCTTTGCAACCCCGTGGACTACAGCCCACCAGGCTCCTCTGTCCATGGGATTATCTAGGCAATAATACTGGAGTAGGTTGCCATTTCCTGATCCAGGGATTGAACCCACATCTCCTACATTGGCAGGTGGATTCTTTACCACTGAGCCACATGGGAAGCCCAACAGGCCATCATAGCCTGATCCATTAATCTTCCAACCATTTAAATTATCCTACTGGGAAGAGATTGTAACAGCAGACCCAAGTACACCCACCCACCTTATGAGATTATAGTCTTATAAACCCCTCACAGATTGGCTTTCTGGTTAGCATTCTAGTCTATATTTCTTTAGTGTGGATGGTCTGGGACAAACACTACCAGTTGATTCCCAATATCTTTTCTCTTTTTCTTCCTTAATCATAGAACCCCACCCACTCAAATTTTAGATGGCCACATTGTCACCTAAAATACAGATTACATTTCTCAGCCTCCCTTGCAGCTAGGTAGGGTCATGTGACTACATTCTAGTCAATGACATGTAAGTCAAAGTAATATGTGACTTCTCTGAAGTGCCATTATAGGAGGGTAATGTTTCCTTCTCTTTCCTTTTCCCTTTTCTTCTGGCTGGGATGTGTTGGGTGTGTTGGCTAAAGCTGAAACAGTCATACTGGACTGTTGAGAAATTTGGAAATGAAGTCAATGCAGAGTGGAACAACAATATAAAATATGTGTTGCATATTACCACAGTGCCATCTAGGACAGCCCTCAATGTCTACTTGAACATTATATAAGAGAAAATGTACTTCTCTGTTATTTAAACTACTTTTGACACTAGCAGCCAAACCTAATTCTAGCCTAACAGCTGTACTGTTCCATACATGTGACTATTGAGCACTTGAAATGTGGCTGGTACAAACTGAGAAATCCACACTGAATTTTGATTTAGTACCCAAAAAAGGAATGTAAAGTATCTCATGAATAATTTTTATATTGCATACATATTGGAATGGTAACATTTTAGATATATTGGGTTAACCTATTATTCTTTTCATTTTTTTAAATGTTACCACTAGAAATTTTTAAATTATTCATGGTTCACACCGTATTTTTACTGGACAGTGCTTCTCCAGGTCTCGTCATCTTTGAACTGATAATATCAAACTATTTAACCATGTGAAGCTGAGAGATGATCAGATACTGGATCCAGGCTTACTCCCCAAGGTCCAAACTCTAACTTTGCTTCTGATTCTTTCTGTATGTCTTCTGCTCACTGCAGCCACTTACCCTATTTGTTGAACTACCTTATCCGCAGCCAGAATAGCTGTAAAGCTTGGCACAGAGTATAGCTAAACTTAAAGAGAAAAAAAGAGAAAAAAAAAAGAGAGAGAGAAAAAAAAAGAGAAAACAGGAGGTGACCAGGAAGTTTAAAAGACATCTTCATCGAGTCGAGGAAGTTGCCCTCTATTCCTGGTATGCTAAGAGTTTTATCATGAATGGATGTTGGATTTTGTCAAATGCTTTGTCTGCATCAGCAGATAAAATGGTATATATAGTTTTTCTTCTTTAGCCTATTGATGTGGTGGATTACATGGCTTGATTTTGGAATGTTGAATCAGCCTTACAAACCTGAAATAAATCCCACTTACTCATGCTGTGTAATTCTTTTCATACATTGTTGAATATGATTTACTAATACTTTGTTGAAGATGTTTACATTTATATACATGAAAGATGATAGTCTTGCATTGTTCTTTCTTATAATGTCTTTTCTTGTTTTGGCATTAGGGTAACGCTGGCCTCATAGAATGAGTTAGGAAACGTTCTCTCTGCCTGTATTTTCTGGAAGAGGCTGTAGACAGCAGTATCATTTCTTCCTTGAATGTTTGGTAGAGTCCACCAGTGAAATCATCTAAACCTAGTGCTTCCATCTATAATAGATATACCTACTCAACTGTCTATTTTTCCTTGTGTGGGTTTTGGTAGTTTGTGTCTTTCAAGGAATTGATCCACTTCATCAAAGTTACTAGATTTGTGAGCATGGCGTTGTTCATAGTGTTCCTTTAATATCCCTTCATTATCCCTTTATGTCCGTGGGCACACCTCTTTCTTTCCTAACCACTTCCGTCTTCTCTATTTTTTTTCTTGTTTAACCTGGCTAGAGGTTTATCCATTTTGTGACCTCAAGGAACGAGTCTTTGGTCTCACTGATTGTTCTCTATTGTTGTTCTAATTTGCAGTTTCCTTTTTTTCTTCTATCATTTTTATTATTTTTCTGCTACTTGTGTTAGGCTGAATTTGCTCTCTTACTCTGTTGATTTTAGATATTTCTTCTTTTCTAATATCGTATTTAATGTTATAAATTGCCTTCGAAGCTCTACTTTCACTGCACACGTTTCTAATAAGTAGTATTTCCATTTTCAAATATTTTCAAATTTCTCTGGAGTCTTCTTTGACCTATGTGCTATTTAGAAGTGTGTCATGTAATTTCCAAATGTGGATTTTCCAGCTCTCATTCTGTTATTTCTACTTTAATTCCACTGTGAGCTGAGAACATACTTTGCATGATTTACATTCTGTTAAATGTATTAAGGTGAGTTTTATGGCTCAGAACATGAGTGTCTTGGTGAATGTTCCATGTCAGCTTGAAAAGAACGTGTATTCTGTTGTTTTTGGATTGAGTATTTTATAAACATCAACTAAATCAAGTTTGTTGGTTGTGCTATTCAGGTAAACTGTATCCTTACTGATATTCTCCCTGCTCGATCTCAGTTACTGAAATAAAAGTTATAAAGTCTCCAGCTATAACAGTGGATTCATTTATTTCTTCTTGTAGGCCTGTCAGTTTTGCAACACATATTTTGATACTGTTTTTAGGTGCACACACATTAAAAACTATTAGGTCTTCTAGAACAATTGGCTCCTTAATTGGTATGTCTCTGTATCCCTGATATATTTTTTTGTTCTGATGTCAGTTTTGCCTGAAATTAATGTAGCTATTCCAACTTTCTCTGATGAATGTTAGTATGATGTATCTTTCTCCGTCCCCTTGCTTTTAACTTATCTGAGTCATGATACTTAAGGTCAGTTGTTGATAACCATAGTGTCTTGTTTTATTTTTGTGGTTTTTTTAGTCCACTCTGACAACCTCTGCCTTTCCCTTATATATTTATAGCATTTACATTTGAAGTGATTATTGATATAGTTGGATTAAATCTACCATGCTTGTAACTGTTTTCTACTTGTTACACCTGATCTCTTCTTCCTCCCCACCTTTTTTCCCGCCTTCACTTAGTCTTTAGATGAATGCTTTATATGATTCCATCTTATCTCTTCCCTTAGTATATCAATCACACCTCTTTAAAAAACTTTCAGTGGTTGCCCTAGAGTTTACAGTATACAGTTACAACTATTTAAGCCCATCTTCAAGTAATACTATAGTACTTAAGATTAGTACAGGATCCTTACAACACAGTATTTCCAGTTTCTCTTCCCATTCCTTATAACATTGTTGTCATTCATTTCACTTATCCATAGGCTGTAGCCACCCAGTTATATTTTGTATCAATAGATAGAAAGAAAAATAAAGTTTTATTTTACACTCATTCATTCGTTCCTTCTCTGGTGCTCTTCCTTTCTTTATGTACTTCTGATCATATATCATTTCCTTTCTCCCTGAAGAACTAACATCTCTTGCAAGACTGATCTGCTGGAATTATTTTGCCTCAGTTTTTGTTTGTTCAAAATAGTCTTTCTTTTTCACTTTTGAAAGATAATTTCACTGGACGTAGAATTCTAAGTTGGCATGTGTGGGATGGTGGTTTCTGATACTTCAAATATTTCACCTCACTCTTTTCTTGCTTGCATGGTTTCTGTCAAGAAATCCTCCGTAATTATTACTTTGTTCCTCTGTAGATAAAGTGTGTGTTTCCTCCAGCTTCCTTCAAGATATTCTCCTTGTCGTTAATTTTCTCCAGTGTGAATACAGATTTGGCTAAATGTAGATGTGTTTAGCATTTATCCTGCTTGGTGCTCTCTGAGTTCCTTGGATCTGCTGTTTGAAGTTTGAAGACCGTCATTAATTTTGGAAAAGCCTTGGCCACTATCACTTAAAATATTTCTTCTGCTCTGTTCTTTCTTTTCCTTCTGACATTCTAATTATGTGTATAATTACGTTTGAAAATTGTTCCATGATTCTTGAATGTTCTGGGGTGGTTTTTTTTCCATTCTTTTTTTTTAACTCTGCATTTGAGTTTGGGAAATTTATTTTGTTTGGACTTGTTTATTTAAGAGCACAATGTGAGATTCACTTCCTAACAAAATTTTAAGTGTACAATGTCTTGTTGTTGACCAGAAGTCCAGTGTTATGCAGCAAATATCCAGAGCTAATTCTTCCTGTTTGACCGAAACTTGATGCTCTCTCATCAGTTAACTCCTCATTTCTTCCTCCTCCCTGCCAGTAACAACCACCAATCATTCCATTCTTGTCTCTTTGGATTTAACTAGAGATTTGACTATTTCAGTTTGGGAAATTTCTATTGACATATCTTCAAGTTCCCTGATTCTTTCCTCAGCCAATCCAGTCTGCTAATGAGTTCGTTAGAAACATTCTTCATTTCTGTTGCAAACATTTTTTTTTTCTAGAATTTTCATTTCATTCTTTCGTAGAGTTTCCAAATCTCTGCTTATGTTACTGCTTGTTGTCTAGGTTTTCCATCAGAGCCCCTAACATGTAAGAATTTACTTTAAATTCTCTAATTTCAGGATCTGTTATATCTGATTCTGGTTCTGATGCTTGCTTTGTTTTTTGAGTCTGTTTTTTATTGCCTTATTTTTTGTTGAAAACTACACGTGAAGTGCACAGTAATAGGAACCGAGTGAAAAGCCTTTAGTGCGGGGTCTTACATAATCTGGCTAGGAGGTGAGCTGTGTTTAATGTTGGGCTCTAGCTGTAGGTCCCAGAGGCTTCAGATTTCATTAGTGTCCTTGCTTTGTCTCTTCCACTGTCTTTGTGCTTCTGTAAGACGTCCTCCTTAAGTAGTCTTCACCTTACAGTTCTTCCAGCTCTAACTCACTGTGCTCACACAGGAGCCCAGCTGATGTACGGTAACATGTGAAGGGAGGGAGTGTTACATAACCTAATGATTTAAGCCCCGTCTTTTTTAAAAATTCTATTTCCTTATTTATTCTGGGCTGTGCTGGGTCTTCGTTGCCGCACACAGGCTCTTAGTAGCTGCACGTGGGTTTTTCTCTAGTTGCAGCGAACAGCGGCTGCTCTAGCTGCAGTGTGCAGGTTGCAGTGGCTCCTCTTGTTTTCAAGCACGTGCTCTAGGGCACGCGGGCTTCCGTAGTTGTGATTCACAGGCTTAGCTGCCCCAGAGCATGTGGGACTGAACCCGTGTTCCCTGCGTTGGCAGGCGGATTCTTTAAAGACAAGACTGGCAGGGAAGTCCCTAAGCTCAGTCTGTCAGTGGACCTGTGTCTCTGGCTGTGACTTTCCCCCTTCCCTTTAGGTGAGATAGGAAGGCTAAAGGGGGCTAGAGTTGGGTAAGTATACTTCCCCCAAGTGGCCTAAGGCTCTAGCAAAGCATTTTCCTCAGGAGAGTATCCTCTGTCACAGAAAATGCTCTGAATGTATTTCAAAATGATTACTTTGCCCCTCTCACTCCCAGGACCCCAAGGGGATCTTTCTTGGCTCACTGTGAGAACCTGGTAGAGTTCCTGGAGGGAAAACCCACAAGAGTGTGGGGGTCCCTAATCTGTTTCCCCCTAGAATGTTTTACTCTCATGATAGTCTACATTCAATCTGCAGTAGTTCATCTAATTGTCACTTAAGTGTTCCCACAAATTTATGACTTGAGAAGCACCTGTTCCAGGTAAGCTGATCACAGCTGTATTCCTCTGCATTCACATCTCTTTACAAATTTCAGGGTGGTGATTTGCCCTGAAACCCCAATTTTGATAAATTCAAGGAAAGTCATTGATTTTCAATTTGTGTAACAACTTCTTGTTGTTAAGACAGGAAAGACAACTTCTAAGCTTTTTACATGCCAGAGCTGATTCTAAAAGTCTGTTGGGTCTTTTTTGTTAAATAAAATTATATAAAGTTCAAAATATATAGTAATCTGGGCCTACTTAGTGTGGATCAAGTTATCCAATACACAAGATCATAAGGGCAATGAGTACTCTGGTAGGCATACTAAGTCATCAAGAAAAGGCTAAATCATGTTCCAAATACTCTACTAAGCAAAGAAAAGAAGCATGCATACATTTTTAAAGCTCATCAAAATGATTTAAGTTTGGGCACTCAAATTGTAACCCTTTAGAATAACTTATCCCTTTTGGAGTTCCAAATAGCTGAGGTTATAAGGTTCAAGGTAACTAAATAAAGAGATTCTAAATCAGGTTGAAGCCCTTCTTTCCTTTCCTTAGTTATTATTTAAGAAAACAACCACACTATAGATATTTATACATAAATCAGGCTCCATGCAAATGGCCCATGGACAGTATTCCTCCCAGGGTCAGGAGGTTGGGTCCCCCGTCCACTCCCTTAGGGAGCAGTGTCCAACTCTGCTCTGACCTGGAAATCTCTTCTTGGCCCCTTTTTTCTCTAACAGATCCAGCTGGCCTCTCAAAAAAAAACCCAGCTATCCTGGGAGCTGGGATGGCTGAAACAACAGTGCCATAGCCAATGTGCTAATGAATTCTTGAAGCTGCCTAGTGGAGTGAGGTTACAAGGAGGTGTTGGAAATGTTCCTTTCTCTCTTTTCTTAAAAAAAAAAAAAAAAGGCCTTTCTTTTTGTGAGTGGGTGTATACACACACATACACCAGGCCTGTAACCCAAAAAAGCTTTTAGTTTCCAACTGCCCCAAATTACTTAAGGTAATTTTCCCATCTCTGAGATCTCAGAATGTTCAGGTTCTGGACTGAATTCTGTTCTTCCCCTTCTGAAATCCAGTCCCCTTACTTAAATCTCAGTTGTTACTAGCGATCTCACTTGCATGGCATTCCTTCTGTTTGATATGTTAGTGTCTTTCTTGTTGACTGAGAGAACCTCAAGAGCTGAGCCTACATCTTATTCTTCTAATAAACCCTCATATCTACCAAAGCTCCTGGCATCCCAATACCTCACCCAAACACTCAACAAATGCTTATCATTTTTACTCACTCCTCCAGTAATAGTAATAGCAAACACACATGGAGCCCTTCTTAGGTACCAGACACTGGTTCAGGTACTTCACATGATGAATTCACATAACCCTCCTAAACACCCCTAATATTATCCCCATTTGACATAAGGGGAAAATAGTGCACAAGTTTGTTAAGTAACTGTACACAGGTCACAGAGCCAGCAAGTCATGGCAGAGCTGAGATGTGAACCCAGGTCTATATCTGGCTCCACTATCTTCTAAATGACTTGCCCATATTGCCTCCCCCAATGTGCATAAATCCCTGAAATGATTTGTCAATTTAGTTGTTTGCTGTCATAGCAACAGAACAACTACCTTGGGGGTTAACTTTTCAGAAGTCTGTAATTGCATCATAAATGAGCTCTATGGTTTTGCTCCCAGTCAAGCAGTCTTTGCATCACTGGGAAGCCGTAGGCATTTATGAGAGGTACAGAGGGGATGGGGATGAGGAGCTGTAGTTGACTCCTTTTCAAATTTGAGATCCAGGTTTCTTTAGAAAGAAAGAAAGGAAAACAAACTTATGACACGGGTGAAAGGCAAGAACACTGTGATGGTTAATTCTATGTATCAACTTGACAGGGCCAGGAGGTGCCCAGAGAGCTGGTTAACCATTATTTCTGGGTGTGTCTGTGAAGGTGTGTCCACAAGAGATTAACATTTGAATCAGTGAACTCTGATAAAGTAGATTGCTCTCCCCAGTGTGGGTGGCCCTCACTCAATCAATGAAGGCTTGACTAGAACAGGTGGAAGAAAGAGGAATTTGCCCCTTTTCCTTCCCACCTGCCTATTTGAGCAGGTACATACCTCTTGATGTGGTCTCTTCCTGCCCTTGGACTGGGATTAACAACATCAGCTCCCCTGGTTCTCAGGCCTTTGGACTCTTACTGGAGTTATAATACACCACAGTTCCCACCTACTTCTGCTTCACTGACTATGCTAAAGCCTTTGACTGTGGGGATCACAACAAACTGTGGAAAATTCTTCAAGAGATGGGAATACCAGACCACCTGACCTGCCTCCTGAGAAATCTGTAAGCAGGTCAAGAAGCAATAGTCAGAACCAGACTTGAAACAGTGGACTTGTTCCAAATTGGAAAAGGAGTACGTCATGGCTGTATATTGTCACCCTGCTTATTTAACTTATATGCAGAGTTCATCATGAGAAATGCCAGACTGGATGAAGCACAAGCTGGAATCAAGATTGCCAGGAGATATACCAATAACCTCAGATATGCAGATGACACCACCCTTATGGCAGAAAGTGAAGAGGAACTAAAGAGCCGCTTGATGAAAGTGAAAGAGGAGAGTTAAAAAGCTTGCTTAAAACTCAACATTCAAAAAACTACGATCATGGCATCTGGTCCCATCACTTCACGGCAAATAGATGGGGAAACAATGGAAACAGTGACAGACTATCTTCTTGGGCTCCAAAATCACTGCAGATGGTGACTGCAGCCATGAAATTAAAACATGCTTGCTCCTTGGAAGAAAAGCTATGACAAACCTAGACAGCCTATTAAAAAGCAGAAACATTACTTGGCCGACAAAGGTCCATCTAGTCAAAGCTATGGTTTTTCCAGTGGTCATGTATGGATGTGAGAGTTGGACTATAAAGAAAGCAGAGCACCGAAGAATTGATGCTTTTGAACTGTGGAGTTGGAGAAGACTCTTGAGAGTCCCTTGGACTGCAAGGAGATCCAACCAGTCTATCCTAAAGGAGATCAGTCCTGAATATTCATTGGAAGGACTGATGCTGAAGTTGAAGCTCCAATACTTTGGCCACCTGATGCAAAGAACTAACTCATTAGAAAAGACCCTGACTGGGAAAGATTGAAGGCAGGAGGAGAAGGGGACGACAGAGGATGAATGGTTGGATGGCATCACTGACTCAATGGAAGTGAGTTTGAGTAAGCTCCGGAAGTTGGTGATGGACAGGGAAGCCTGGTGTGCTGTGGTCCACGGGGTCACAAAGAGTCGGACACAGCTGAGCGACTGAACTGAACTGGACAGTTCCCTTGGGTCTCCAGTTTGTGATCCATATTGTGATTTGGGGAGGACCAGGACAGCCCTGCCCAAAAAACCAATCACTTTGTGTTAGCTCCCACCATCATCAGTTGGTTCTTTAAAGCTCATTGCCCTGCTCCTCTTGTCCTTTTGTTGAAGCACATGCTTTTCCAGAAGAAAAGTCATGTATGGTGTAAGCAAAAAGATCTCAGTATGGGGTAGGGAGACCTGGAGTCTGGCCCCAGCCCACTCACTGTCTCTGTAGACAACAGAGATCCAGTATCCACACAGGCCATCCCCTGTGAAATAAAAGGGTTATACTTGCCATCTCTGAGGACATTTCCTGCTACAAGAAACTGTGATTCAAGTGTGGATGGGCTCCCTAGACAGCCTTCCTCTGAGATGAGGCACATAGCACACACACACAAAGAAAAGCCTAATTAGAAGGCTGAGATCCCAAGACTCTGTTGCCCGAGCCCTAGTTTTCCCCAGAGCTGGATCTGACCAAGGGCAAGGAGAACCTGGGGCAGTGGGCATTGCCAGGCTTCAGCCAACTCCCGCAGCCCTGCAATTCCACATTAGCAAAGCTCTGTTTCAGAAAGGTCCGAGGAGAAATTTATTGATATAAGCTGGAAGTTGGTTAGCCACATTAAGAACTCCGAGTCCTCCTTCCCTTGGTTCCACTGGCTACAAAAGGAGCTTTGTCTGCCATGGGGAAGCCAATCCAGGATGTGACCACCAGACGGAATTCAGACTTTAATAGGCTGCAATGTCTGCTCAGAAACATACAACTCCAAGCTTATGCACCTCCAGGGCTGGATGCCCTCCACATCAGGCCGGGTCACAAGGTGGAGTCTGGCCTGGCTCTGAAGAGAAGGGCCTGGGCTGCATACCAGCTTGAGCCACCCTTCTTTTCTCATGCTTTCCACGCCCATTCTGAAAATGGACAAGAGTGGCTGGGGGTTGCACTCAGCAGAAATGGCAGGGTGAGTTAAAGGATTTCCCTTTCTCTGCGGTTCCCTCAAAGGTGATATTGCAAGGAGCTGTCCAGGGTCTCACCTGGGTCAGGAGAGAGTATGGCACATGAATGGGATGGGTAGAACCCTAATTCAGAGCCTGTGTCACCTTCCCTTCCACCATCTCCCCAGCCTCCTGCTTCACCCGGTGACCAGCTGGGCTCCATCACTGTTGTTGAATCACTAAGTCATGTCGGACTTTTTCATGAGCCTGTGGACTATAGCCCTCCAGGCTCCTCTGTCCGTGGAGTTTCTCAGACAAGAATACTGGAGTCCATTGCCATTTCCTTCTCCAGGGGATCTCCCTGCCCCAGGGATCAAACCAGGGTCTCCTGCATTGCAGGAGAGTTCTATATTGCTGAGCCACCAGGGAAGGCCCATCATACCTAAGAGCTAAGCTGTGAAATAGAGAAAAATCTGTCTCAGGTACCCACCCTTAGTTTGTGGATCCTCTTGTACCCAAGCCTTTTACTTTAGGGAAACCACCTAGTTGGTGGAGTTAAATCCCAAGGGCAGAGTACTTTCCCAGTGGCTGTAAGATGTCACCAAATAGGTGGTCTCCCTAATGGAAAGTTGGCCCTTCCGTGGGGTGAAGGTGGGGAGAGGCTGTTTATAGGGGAGGAAAGCTGCACTGGCAGGAGAGAGGAAGGAAGCAGTAGTTTTTTGGCTCTCTGAAAATGTTGCCTAGAGGCATCCTGGATTCTGCCCAGCCTGCAAAAAGAGGGTCATTCACCACTGTGGCTGCCCCAGCTGCAGAGAAGTATTGACAGGGTTTGGTCTGTCCCTGGGCAGCCAGCCAAGTGTGTGGCCATACAGCTCTAATATCCAGTAGAAAGGGATAAAAGCCAGGGGAGAGTGTTGGGTTGCTTGTAGCTGGAGATCAGGGGAAGATGTATGGTGGCAAGGGTAGTTGAAAAGAGAAATAGGTTTGGACACACAGACCTTATGGGAAAGGCTTTCTGGGCACAGGGAACACAGAGGGTCGAGGTTTGATGGCTGGAAGACACAGGTGCTGGGAAGAGAGTTTGGCAGGGTGGAAGGCACATGAAGGGAGTAATAAAAAATAAATTTGAAAAGGTCAATTGGGATCCAATTATGGAGGGTGGGCCTTGGGCCATGCTAAAAAATTTGGACTGTATTCCACAGGCAATGGGAGCCTTTTAAGATCTTAGCCAAAAAGTGGCTTAATTAGGGAAATAAACCAAAATTTGCTCAGCACCAAGGATCAGGCACTTTACCAATGTTATCGCATATAATCCCACAGTGATCCCATGAGGTAGGTGACATAATCCCCATGTTGCCGTTGAGGAAATTGAAGTACAAAGAGGTTAGAAACTTGTCCAAGTCACATAGTTAAATCCTCACATGGGTACAGTTGACCCTTGAACAACACGGGCTTGAACTGTGCAGGTCCACTAAAATGCATATTTCTTTCACCGAATACGTTCTATAGTACTACACAATTGTTGGTTGAATCTGTGGATGCAGGGGGCTGATGGTAAAATTGTGCATGGATTTTCAACCACAGGGAAAGTTGAGGCTCCTATTCCCCACGTTGTTCAAGGGTCAGTTATACCTAATATTTCCTTCTTGTGCACCTTACAGATAAACTAAACGAGAGTGCTCT
Source organism: Okapia johnstoni (assembly GCA_024291935.2). Classification (NCBI taxonomy): domain Eukaryota; kingdom Metazoa; phylum Chordata; class Mammalia; order Artiodactyla; family Giraffidae; genus Okapia; species Okapia johnstoni. The sequence goes on from CM044307.1 coordinate 15,098,699, forward strand.
CCAGGAAAAGTGAAGTGAACATCAAGACAATAAAAGGATAATGTGAGAATACAGAAATGGTGGAGTGAGCCCAGAAATCGGTGTCCAATAAAATGTCAGGAAGTCCCAAGGAGAAAGATTTCTAGAAGAATATAATGGATCCAAGAAACACATAAAATTAGTAAAAATATAGATGATAAAATTGGAACATGATGGCAAAAACCTAGCTTTCTTTACCCAAAGAGAAAAAAGGAAGCAATCAAAAGCTTGGTGAAAAACAAACCACTAAACAAGAGTAAGTCATGGTCCAAAAATGAAACAATGTAAGAGGTAAGATGCATTTAAGCAAATGGTGGCACGTAACATAAGAAAGTCTATTTGATCTCGGGGCCAAGAATATTGCCCTTGGAGTGGCACAGGGGTCTGCCCTTGGATACACAGGAAAAGAAATGTGATCATTTACCATCACCAGGCCCTGGGCCCATTTACCCACACGAAATATGCAATTACGGTCGCTGTTTATTGGTCTTCAATGGACCACGAACAAAAAAAAGTGAAAGGGCCACTATGATTAGGGGACAGGACATAATGCTACCACGCTTAACAAATGTAGAAATTTAAAACTCACTGATGGAAGAGGTGAGAGGGGAAAACTAGGATAGTAATGCCAATCCTACCTTAGAGGGTAATGTGTCCAGTACAACTGAGAGCTAATGAAACAAAGTTATCAATAGGGCAACTAGAATCAGTGACTGCATGAGTTAAAATTCAAGAAAAAAAGGAACTGTTATGGGGATAACACAGTCATGGGACCTGACTAAATAGTCTGTGTAGATCTGTTGCCTCTGTGTCTGGTGTTGGACCTGAGGTCAGCAAGACTTGCAGTGGGGAAGAAAAGATGGGAGCAAAGAGGAAGGACAACCTGGAGCCTGTTTCTGTCTCCACCTCCCATCGCCATGATATGGGTGACTTTCTGGATAAGCGGATGCCCCAGCCATGGAGCTACACTTGCATCCAGCCCAGGTCATAGAAGAGCTGAAGCAGACCTGGAAGGAGTGGGAGGAACCTTAGGCAGCAGGCCAACGAGGTAAGCCACTTGTCAGCGACAGGCTGGAGCTGCAATGGCACCTGGCCCTGTGCCAGCCTTCAGAGAGTCAAAATGGCTGTTGCCTCACTTCTACCTTCCAAAATTTTGCGCAAACGTCCTGCATGACTAATCCTAATTTGGAGGCATGATGGGGAGGGAATTGGGAGAAACATATTAAGAGTTCCTGCTAAGTTGACACAGTACATTCAAGTTGACATACTCTGAAAATCCAAGAGAAGGACAAGGACAATTGTCACAGAATGCTGCTGCTGCTGCTGCTAAGTCGCTTCAGTCATGTCCAACTCTGTGCGACTCCATGGACTGCAGCCTACCAGGCTCCTCCGTCCATGGGATTTTCCAGGCAAGAGTACTGGAGTGGGTTGCCATTTCCTTCTCCAATGCATGAAAGTGAGAAGTGAAAGGGAAGTCTCTCAGTCATGTCTGACTCTGTGTGACCCCATGGACTGCAGCCTACCAGGCTCCTCCATCCATGGGATTTTCCAGGCAAGAGTACTGGAGTGGGTTACCATTGCCTTCTCCATCACAGGATGAGGTCCCTGGAAATAGACACTGAGATAATTAGAGACACATGATGCTTATTACGAGGGACACCTGTGAAGAGTGGGATAAGGCAGGACATTTGGCCTTCTTCAGAATGTCCATAGGACTTTTGATCCAAAGACATTTGGTCCATGCCAAAAGGTCCTTGGAATTTGGTCCTAGCCAAAACATCCATGAACATATTTGGTCCATGTCATGGGGTTTTTGACAAGATCAAATATCAAGGACCCTTTGGCATGGACCGAATGTCAGCTAACCAGGTGGGAAGGAAACAGGTTGGGCAGAGAGACAAGTCAAACTGCAATGCGGATCCTACAAAGCCTCTTCCCACCAACCCAGAACACTGAAGTGAGCATTCACCGTTTGAGTCCATTGACCAGAAATGGCCTGGCCTTATTCTCTCATGTGATGCGCTGGATATAGGCTGCTGCAGAAAAGGTGTGGCCTGGGCAAGGGTGCTGTGTGCCTCTGAAGCTGATCCTAAAGGAGCTGGCAGCTGACGGACCACTATTCATGTGGCTGGGCTACAACTGGGTCATGTGTGTGTGTGTGTGTGTGTGTGTGTGTGTGTGTGTGTGATTTATTTATTTATTTATTGGCCATGTGGCATGTGGGATCTTAGTTCCCTGATCAGGATTCACACCTGTACCCCCTGCATTGGAAGCACAGAATTTTAACCACTGGACCACCAGGGAAGTCCCTACAAGTTGGTTTTTGTAGGGATCATACAGCATCTGGATGACCTGTCTCCGCATCCACCCAAGCATATGGATGAGCTAAATCCTGCTTAATCCGAGCAGGGAGACAAGAGGTGAAGTCCCCTCAGGAACCATGAGGACACAGCAGGGTTGGCATATTCTATTACTTAGAAATAGAAAGCAACTGACAGAACCAAGAACCACAGCAGTTAAAAAGCATCGCCTCTGAGGGACAAGACTGACTCCAAGGCACAGTGGAATGGAGATCTGCTGTTAACTAGAAGTCCTATGTACCATTTCATTTTTCTAACCATGTGCATATAGTTCATGGATTAAATGTTTGTAAATTTTCTTTTAAATTTGAGGTTATCTGACTCCACGCTACATCCCAGAGTCATGCCCCAGGCAGGCCTATTTGGAGTGGGCACAGGGAACCTTCGCTTTCTCCGGGGGGGTAGGCACAGCTGTGAGTGCCTGGCTGTGAGTTCCTGGCTGTGACTTGGCAGGCGGTGCCTAGCCCATCATTCCTGAGGCGGGAAGCTGGCCAAGTCCTTCATCTCGTGCCCTGAGTGGACGGGTGCCCAGGACCAGCCCCCATGTGGTGCTGGATTGGGGGCCTCTCTGTTTCCACTGGAGAGCTGCTGAAATTGCCATCACTGAGAAGAGGGGTGCCCTTTCACATATCCGGACCCTTCCCAAACTTTCACGTCTATGATTCAGACTCCAAGGAGCAGAGCCTGACACCTGGAGAAGGTCAGCAGTCGGTAGGTCTGGTGGGAAGTACTCCTTAAGGCTGGCTGGACCTGTGGTTACTGTGGGAGGATCACTCGGTCTGAGGATGTCCCTTATTTTTCAAAAAAAGATTTTTTTTTAAATTTATGAGTGGAATACAACTACTGTATAGGAAGTTAGGAAAATAAAGACAGGTTGGCCATACCTCTACCCACCGCCAACACAGGCATTACTTCCTTGCTGTATTTCCTCTCACTTCATTCTCCTCTACAGCTACCTTTTTAAAAAAAAAATCTAGCAGTCATCCCATTGTACATAAATTTGGATACTTGCATTTTTGCTAAATTTACGTCATAAGCATTCTCCCTGTTGTTACCTAAGCTTCGGAGCCATTATTTTATTCTTTAATATTTATTTATGTATCTTTAGTTCTTTTGGCTGCATTGGGTCTTAATAGCAGCACGTGAGCTCCTCACTGTGACATGCAGGCTTCTCTCTAGCTGTGGGGTGCGGGCTTAGTGGCCCCATGACGTGTGAGAATCTTAGTTCCACAACCAGAGATGAAAACTACATCCCCTGAATTACAAGGCAGATTCTCTCTCTCTCTTTTTTTTTTTTCCTTTTTTCGTTGCAAGGCAGATTCTTAACCACTGGACCACCAGAGAAGTCCCCATAGCTATCATTTTAAACTGCTGTATAAGATAAGGCCAGGGATTTTATCCCAGAATCTAATAACACAGGATCCCGATGCACAGTAGACAATTCATATTCTTTTTTAAGGAACAGAATGCATGATCAGGCCATAATCCGTTTTACGATCCCAAAAGAACTTTTTGGCCGACCAAATGCTATTCTGTCACTGTGAGGAATTGATATTTAAGCAATTCCAGTTTTTCAAACACACTGTCTTATTTCTCTCCTGGACAGTCTTCCTTTTTCAATCAGTTTCCCCAACCAACCTCTACACTCTGCTCTTTGCCTGCCAATCCCAAATCACACAGACTCTGTCCTTCATTGATCATAAATCAACCGGCCTTTGTGGAGCAAGCAGCGGTGCCCAGCAGTGGGTGACATGAGAAAAAGCAAATCGTGTTAATAGCTGGGTTAGTGGAGTGGGGAGCACGGGTCCCATCTGAGCTGGGGCCCTCCATGTACTTCAGAGGCAGTGAGTTCTGTCAACACTGCTGTCACCATCAAGTACCCTTCGTCCTGAAATAGTGGCACAGGCTCTGCCAGTTATTTCATCTCGGTGCTTACGTTTTTCATGTGAGTTTAAACATTCAAACATCATGAGCATGAAACATAAACACTCAACCCGCCATGGCATTTTAATGAGGTTCAACTGGGTTCAGCATGTCCTATTACTTACAATTGTGTAAAAGCTTTTCGACCCAGATCAGTTCCTTAGATCTGGCCCATTTCAGCCAAGACAAACTTTGTGTTTTCTGAGCACTTTAAAGTTTGGGGAGAATTATTCCGGGCAGATGATGAACACCCACAGGGCCTTCCTCAGCTCTGTGTAGTTGGATCAGCAGTTTAACTGAGCTTCTCAAAAACCCCTGAAGAGGAAATGACTGAGTGATAAACCGTGATTGTTCACTTGCCCTGAGGATGCTCCCCACCCACCTTTGCCTTGCTCCTTCATTTTTCAAATCACAACCACATCTGTGGCCCTTAGATGCCTGCCATGGGGCAAGGAAAGGGTTTTTAATGTTCCCATCTGACAAATGTGGCAACTGAGGCCTAGAAAGATAAAGTGACTTGTGCATGACCGCAAAACAAAGAAAACTAGTTGTCCAAGGTTCTTTCTACTAAAAGTATTTAGGTACAGACTAAGCTGCTAGCCTAAAGAAAATCAACCCTAAATATTCACTGGAAGGACTGATGCTAAAGCTGAAGCTCCAAGACTTTGGCCACCTGATGTGAAGAACTGACTCATTGGAAAAGACCTTGATGCTGGGAGAGACTGAGGACAAGAGGAGAAGGGAGTGATGAGGATGAGATGGTTGGATGGCATCACTGACTCAATGGACATGAGTTTGAGCAAGCTCCGGGGGATAGTGAAGGACAGGGAAGCCTGGTGTGCTGCAGTTCATGCGGTCACAAAGAGTTGGACACGACTGAGTGACTGAAAACAAACAACAACAAGCTGCTATAAAGATGCTTAAAACTGTCCCAGCACACAGACAGGTGGTCCATTAGGCTATCGCCATTAGGCGATTAGGCCATTAGGCGATCCTGCCATCCTCAACACTCAGCTTCCATTGCTGTGTCCAAGATGGCTTCTCAGTATCCTCGCCCCCTGCTGAGGAAAGGTAGAAAGGGCAGGGGAGTGGTCATGAATTCCTTTTAGGGTCATGCATTCCTTTTATGGACAAGAGTTTAATGGACATACCAAGCAGCAAGGGTAGCATGTGCCCGATTCACATTCAGTTCTAATAATGAACAAAGGGGATCAGATATCAGTTGACAACCAGTACACCCCAGTGCATATGTTATGGGCGACCCTAAAGGTGGCAGAGGAGGGAAGCTCGGGGAGGGCTAAGTTTCAGCAGCTCTGATTATCCTGGAGCTATGGGCTAACACACACACACACAACAAATGCATGGAAACTGGCCTTGCCCACTAGGAGCTCACATTTTAAGAGGCAACAAACATAAACAGGACATGCTGACCAGAGGACAAAGCATGAAACCAACAGATGACTGAATGGCAAAACATAGACACATACCAGGCGAGGATTTCCCTGCCAAGGGACCAGGGCATCTAAGGATAAAGTGGAGATCCCTGAACTGGTCCTCAAACTTTGCCTCCTTCCCACCTTCCAGTACATTGTTTGTATTGTGATCAGTTGGGCATAAATGTGTCACTCCACCCTGTCTAGAATAAAAATTTCACCAAACCTTCTATACCCAGTGCTTAACATAGTACCTGGGAAATAATGGATGCTAAACAAATGAGTGGCCCTTAAAACAGCCCTTGAGACTTCCCTGGTGATCCAGCAATCGACTCTGCTTTCCAATGTAGGGGGCACGGATTTGAATCCTGGTTGGGGAACTAAGATCCCACATGCTGCATGGCACAGCCTATAAATGAAAAATTAATTACTTAATTAAAATGACTTTTACAATTTTGTCATTTTCCACCATACACCTGGTGCACAATATATGCACAATGCCTGACATTTAGTTGGTGCTCTATTGGAGTTGACTGACTTAACTAGAACTTAATTAAAGAGAAATGCCATCAGGTACAGCAAAGATATCCCCCAGAAGCCACAACACATGGTTGCCAATTCAGTCCAGCTGCACCAACGGGATTTTCAGACTCTGTAAGTCCCATATGTCCAGCTTGTTCTGCCCAGCAGATGGAGGCTTGTGATGCATTTGGCGAAGGTTGTCTGGAGCTGGGGCCAACCATGCTACACTTTAGGCTTCCACTCCATTTTTCTCCCCTCACTGACTCCCCAAGTCTCAGGCCTTAACCAGCAGCTCTGATCCCCATCCTCCATTCCCAGGGAGACTCAGATTATCAACAGGGCCGCTACTGGATCACTTTGTCTTCAACGCATCTTGGGTGCCAAGCACAGTGCTTGGCACTAAGGTAGAGCAGCGAATTAGACAGATAAGGTCCCTGCCCACACGACATGCGACAGCTAGCGGGGGATCAGCTAAGCTGGATGATCCCAAAGTGACACGGTCAGGTGTACCTGTCACCTTGAGAGTAGCATCCGTCTTCAGGACACCAAGCACTTCACACTCAGCCTGTCTCCCCTCCTGAGCTGAGATTCAGATAACATGAGCATGAGTCCACCATCGGACCCAGACCCGCCTCCTGCCAGCCTTGAGCACATCCTTTATCCTCACCATACCTGTCCCCTCATCTGTGAAATGAGGTCAAGAACAACAGCTGTTCTGCCTTCATTTCAGGGTTAGAGGAGGACTAAATATGGTATGTGAAAGGGCTCTGTAAGCTGTAATGTGTGTGTGCATATGTGCTAAGTCACTTTAGTCGTGTCTGACTCTTTGCAACCCTGTGGACTGTAGCCTACCAGGCTCCTCTGTCCATGGGGATTCTCCAGGCAAGAATACTGGAGTGGGTTACCATGCCTTCCTCCAGGGGATCTTCTTGACCCAGGGATCCAACCCGTGTCTCCTGCAGCTCCTGCACTGCAGGCGAATTCTTTACCATTGAGCCACCAGGGAAGCCTTAAGCTATAATAAATGTTGCTTATTACTGTTGTTGCAGTTAGTATGGTTACTCCTAAGTAATCCTTCCTCCTGATTTTTCCCTCTGACTGTCAGTGGTGTCAACATTCTCCCCGTCCCCTAGCCTAAGGTTACCTGTTGTTTCTGTCTCTCCAAACCTTTTCTCCCTTCGTCAGAGGGGAGAAAAGCTCAACTGGTTTTCCTATAAAGAGCATATCCTTTCTCCATCTCCCTGGCTGCAGTGATTGGCTCAGAGAATGGGCACGTGACCCAAGCCAACCAGTAGGAATCCTTCTGGGATTTTCTTACCAAAGCTATGAAAAAAATGGTCCCTCTCTGCTGAGATTACCTGATTCTGGAGCTCCAGCAACAACGGATACCATCATGTGCAGAAAGCTCGTCTGAAGAATAAGCCAAGCAGAGAAAGACTATGTTGAAGCAAGCTGTTCTTAAAGTCAGAAGTAACCCCAGACTTGCTAGGCACACAAATGAAGGTAAGCTCTCTTTTATAAAAGCTGATTGAGTTGAGTTTCTATCACTCAAAAATGGAAGACTTCTGACAAACTCAAGACTCAAAACTTAGGTGATATGTTCTATTTGTCCTTGTTTTTTCAATTCCAACATTTGATCTACTAGAGCTTGTAAACAGAGTCCTTTCTGCTATGTGGTTCTGCCACTGTCCTGGCCAGACTCTCTTTGTCTCACACCTGGAGGCAGTCTGGTGGGGAAAGCTGAAGGACTAGAGTCAGAAAGAGCTGGGGTGGATCCTGGCTGCATTATTTACTCATCATTCAGCGATTTTGGGTTTATCTGGACCTCAGCATTTTCCTCTGTAAAGTGGGACAAATAATCCATACCATGCATGGCTGTAGTACGAAGTGTTGTTGTTGTTCATTTGCTAAAAGTCATGTCCGACCCTTTGCAACCCCATGGACTGCAGCACACCAGGCTTCCCTGTCCTTCACCATCTCCTGGAGTCTGCTCAAGTTTATGTCCATTGAGTCGGTGATACTATATAATCATCTCATCCTCTGTTGCCCTCTTCTCTTCCTGCCCTCAATCTTTCCCAGGATCAGGGTCTTTTCCAAAGAGTCATCTCTTCGCATCTGTGACCAAAGTATTGGAGCTTCAGCTTCAGCATCAGTCCTTCCAATGAATATTCAGGGTTTATTTATTTTAAGATTGACTGGTTTGATCTCCTTTCAGTCCAAGGGACTCTCAAGAGTCATCTCAGGGCCTGGCTAGATAAGAGACAGCTATTAAAGCCTTAACAATAAAATGGCCATAGCCCAGTCTGAGAAAATGGGACCCAGGCAGCTGTGGATGCTTGGGAGCCACTGAGGCAGAACAAGAGATGATGGAGCTGCTGGAGGAATGTCTCTTGGGCAGGGATAGTCTCTCAGCATCAAGGAGAGCGTCCTCAGTGACAAAGTCTCCAAACAGCCCATCAGAGGCAAGTGCCTGAAGAGGCCAGCCCAGGTGAGGTCAGGGTTGGAATAAAGGGCTGGTCCTCAGGAATAAGAAGAATCCTCTCCCAGGAGATATTGAGGGTGAGGGTCAATGCTGAGGAACTTAGTACATTTATGACTTGCTATGCATGTATAGTTTGTAGGCTCTCTGCAAAATACCAAACTTGCAGTCTACCCTTTCCTTTTCTTGACCACTGTTCTGCCTTTTTGTTCCTGAAGGAAGAGAATAGGACTCAGAGTCTGGGGTCTGGGGCTCCCACCTCATTTGCAGCTGATGAGCTCTGTGACCTTGGGAAAGCAGTCTCCCCTCCCTGGGCCTTGGTTCCTTCCCCTGTTGACGGAGGGTGGGATGGGGGAGTGGCAGATGTTCTCCCAGGTCCCTTCCAAAGCTAACTTTGGAGTCCAGGCCATCCTCAAGCCCTAAAGGGTTAATCAGGCTGGGCCCCGCCTCCACTACGGAAGACCACACCAAGGGCTTTTGTTTTCAAAGAATCCGAGGTAGGGCTTGGGAGGGAGCTGCGTTCCCAATTCCATAACTGATTGATCCAAGAGAAATGATGAAGTGGGCACTGAAGGTCGGCAGCCCTGGGGACATTCTCCCCACTGGACAGGGCCGCCTCTGTGACAGCTCCACACGGAGAAAGGTGAACCAAAAGCTAGGGGGTGACCGTCCCTGTTTAACAGCTCTCCGTTTGTTTACCAAAAAAATATTGTTCCATCATAAAAATTCCCAAAATAGTTCCTTCCCTGGCCAGACTGACTGGCGGGCGCCCAGCTTGGGAGCCCAGCCTTGCTGGAGACACACTCTCAGGGAGGCAAAATTAGCAGGGAAGTCGGGGGCTTCAGTCTGAGGACCACCGGCTCTACACATCCTGTGTGGGGCGTGGCCCGGAGGGTTTGAGCCACGGAGTCGTCTCTCTGGGGGTGGGGGTGGGGGGCACTCTGGGCAGTGACAGGATTTTCCAAGGTTCAGCAAGTTTATTTTTAGCTCAGAAGGGTTTTCTCTGCTCTAAGGGGACTGGGGGGTGGGTTTCATCTGCTGGAGGGGGACAGATGCTTTGCTCTCTGCTGGAATGCTCTCTCCCACACTCAGATTCAGGCACATTTTCCTCCCACAGTTCTTGACTTAAAACAGTTCCACAGAGAGCGCTTTTCTGAGATCCATCCCCTGAAAATGACCCAGATGAGGATCTCAGCTATCCAGTTCAAAAGACTCTTCCTTTTCCCTTTGGAGAACTTAACCATCTCTCGGAGCTTGCTCAAACTCATGCCCATTGAATCTGTGATGCCATTCAATCATCTCATCCTCTGTCATCCCCTTCTCCTCCTGCCTTCAATCTTTCCCAGCATCAAGGTCTTTTCTTATGAGTCAACTCTTCGCATCAGGTGGCCAAAGTGTTAGAGCTTCACCTTCAGCATCAGTCCTTGCAATGAATATTTAGGGTTGATTTCTTTTAGGATTGACTGGTTTGATCTCTTTGCAGTCCAAGGGACTCTCAAGAGTCTTCTCCCGCACCGCAATTCAAAAGTATCAATTTTGTGCTCAGCCTCTTTATGGTCCAACCCTCGCATCCATATATGACTACTGGAAAAAACATAGCTTTGACTATACAGACCTTTGTTGGCATTTACAGAATGACTTAATAACTTGCTTGAGACTTAGAAAAGCCAAATAAATTGCCCAAGGTCATGTAGCTCACAAGTGCCAGAAGCAGGATTTGAACCCAGGTCTGTCTAATTCCCAAACCCAGGTCTTAACTCCATTGTCCTGCTCCAAGTAATCTGCAAGGCTGGATAAGTCACTGAATGAGAGGGCAGGAAACAGCCATGATTGTGTCTTCTCTGTCACTTTCTTCTGCCCCCATGACAGGGAGGAAAGAGGGCATACAGGTGGCCCCCAAGAAGACTAAGTACTTAATCCCGGTGCCTCACATATAACAGGAGATCAATAAGTAGGTGTTGGGTGAATGTTCCCTCTGCCAGGGACCCCAGACATCTCCCAGAAGCACACAGGTCTCACAGGGATCTGTCTGTATTTGCGGATGAGAGAGTGACGGAGAGGGACCTATAAAAATGAATCCCTCCAACTGGTCTCTCCTCCTGCCCACCACCTCACCCTAATCAGAGCAGGACCCCAAACAGGAACACGATCCATAGTTAAGAGTTGTCCTTACTAACAAGATGCTGTGGCTGCCAAGAGTTTCCAGGCTGAGTTTCCAAGCAAAGGTGAGAAAGCCCCTCGTGGCTGCCTCAAAGGCCCCACTTTTAGATCCACCCCCTTACAAACACACCATACCATACATAAAGCTTCCTTAATTTCATGTGAAGTGGGAACAAATTCACCTTAGAATTTAATAAATTCAGTTCAACTAATTAATTAATTCACCTTAGAATAAAACGCCAATTTTATTGAGCTAGAATAAATATAATGCATATACAGTGAATGTATTTATAATGAATATAAAGAATATAATGGCTTGCTTTGCAAACTGAGCTATAAGACAAGCACTCTCCTCCCCCCCCAAAAAAGACAAGCCCCACACCACCTCCTGGGAGGAGAGAGAAACATGTAGTGAGAGAGACAGAGAGAGAAAAGTCAGAAGAGTGAAGATGTTACCTCAGGCCATTCCACTCAGTGAGTAGAGGCTCCACAGAATGAAGAACAAGATGGCAGATACTCCCTCTGCAGCTGGTTTTGGCTCCCACAATGCTTAGCACCTTTTTGGCACCTTGAATGGATTCTGATATATGAAGATGTATATCTTTTCATATATCTTGAGCCCTAAATTCAAGGTAACTACCTCGTGATACACAAAGTCACATATATCCCATTTTAGTAGGGAAGTTATCTTTAAGGGTTAATTTTACTGGACACTATCTTCTTCTTTACATACTGACTTTAGAACCTGACTTTAACTTAGCATCCAACAGTACTGTCATTAACATTCATTGTGAGGAAATCAGACCATAGATCCAAACAAGAAAAAAACAACCTCCTGAAATCTTACCACTCGAGGTAACCACTATGTGTTTCTGAGGGGCTTTTTCTCAAGGCAAGTGTGTACAAAAGCGTATTTATTATAACCATATTTTCTAAAGGGAAAACTGGAAAGAAGTTGACCTTTTGAAATCTACAGGTTGTGATTTTTTTCAAAGTCTTTTCTTTAAGAATACAATGGGCTCAATTCTTTCCTTTTCAAACTCCTCTTTATACTCTGGGCCAATTTTCCGCACTGTTACTATTTGTACCAGAAAACTCCTTGGCATCCTCAACTCCAAGCAGGTGAGAGTCAGAATCACTCCCAGTGGAAAAGAGTCCAAAGGAACCAGGATGAGTCTTTTCCTTCTTCCCGATTTGGCCTCTGGTTAGTCCTGTAGGGAAGCTGGCCCAAGAAGACTGAATCACATCCATAAATCACACCTGTACTCTGTCTCTCCTGCCTCTTGAAGCTGAGCCATCATCACCATGGTACAGAGGATGCCACGTACCGTTGGGTCCAGATGGTACCCAGTACTTGTGCCATCTGGAAGCAGATAGACTCGTCATCATTTCTTCCCGAGACCAGATGACACAGGGAGAAACGGAAGGAACACTTAGACTGAGAGAGAGATTTAGGAAATAAACACCCTCTCTTTGCCCCATTCAAACCATTTCTAGCCTCAGTTTGTTTCTTTGCAGAGCCAAGAAGGAAGGGATGATTTTGGCAGAGCTGAGGATGGGAGAAGAGCAGTGTGTGTGCAGTACCCCCAGTCTCCTGGTCTCCCCCTGCACTTCATTCTCCCTGCCTGGCTGCCCTGCCACCCAGGACACCTCCCGCCACCGCCGCCTCAGCGAGCTCCCACTGAAACAAAGGCATCCATCAGGTTAGCATGTCCCTGCCTTGGGGTGAGAAAGCCCAAGCTATGCATATCTGGATTGACAGCGCCAGATGGGTTGCCCGAGTAGCATTTTGATGGCTCTATTACTTTTCAGTCTGAAGCTCCAACAGGGACATGTATCTTATCACTGCTGTCATGTTCCAGGACCTGTTATGCAAGGACTACCACCTAGGGTTCTGTGAAGTCTTCAAGTACAACCGAAAGGCTGCAAAGACCCATGGAAGGCATACCTGTAAAAGGAACACAGACATGGTGAGCAACCAGCACCCCCCGTTTGGACCAAAGCAGGAATATATTCTCACGGGCACAGAAAAGCACCCCTTGGGGTGGCCTTCTAACTGCTTTTTTGGGTCCCAAGGTCCATACGACTGTGGTGAGGGAGGAAAGATTGTGGCGGGGATAGCGCATGGGCTCACCACCAGGCATCAGGATTTTGAGGATGGAGCGCCAAGGTCGTAGCTGCCCCCTGGGAATTCCAGATAAGATCCTGTGAAGGCATGGATGTCGGACATCATCTGTGGGTGGACCATTTCATCTTGCATCATGGATATGAAGACTTTGGAATGACAGCAACCTTTGATCCTAAAGCCCATCCCCGGGACCTGGAATGGTGCCGGGTGCCACACCAACTTCAGCACCAAGGCCGTGAGAGAGAAAGATCTGAAGCACCTTGAGGAGGCCATTGAGAAACTGAGCAAGCGGTACATGCAGCTGAGCCTACGATCCCAAAGGGGACCTGAACAATGCCTGGCACCTAACTGGGCTCCACGAAACCTCCAACATCAACGACTTTTCAGCCTGCATGACCAACCGTGGCTCTAGCACCCACATTCCCAGGACTGTAGATAGAAGGACTGTAGATAGAAGAAGGGTTACTGTGAAGACTTCTGCCAACGGTGACCCTTTTTTGAAGGCAAAAGCTCTCATCTGCACATCTTCACTTTTTTCTAAAACCTGGATGAATATTTTTTAATATATTTATTTGTTTGTCTGTGCCAGACCTTAACTGTGGCTTGCAGGACCTTCACTTGTGGCATGTGAGACCTAGTTCCCTGATCAGGGATTGAACCTGGGCCCCCCGCAGTGGGAGCATGGAGTCTTAGCCACTGGACCACCAGAGAAGTCCCTGCACATATCTTCTCAATGAAACTGGCAGTGGGCTCACCCAGTACAAAGACTAAGTGGACTGACTTGCAGGATTACACTGTAAAATTTCACTTTGCTTTCTTCAATATTTAGTGGTTGCAAATCTAGTCCAAGATTGGCTGTGGATTTGAAAAATCAGTGGTTTTGATTAAGTATTTGGACTTTGATCTTTGAATGGAATTAACCTTAAAAAGAAAACAGTGCTGCTTAGATGAAAGAAATTACCAGCCTCCTGCTCTCCTGAGCGGAGCGTCAAGTTACTTCCATACCATGGCCAAGTGACTATTAAGGAATTTGATAATTACCTTTCCAGTTAGAATAGCACATATTCACCACTCAGATTCAAGAATTTGTTTAAAAATGCAACTATAAATAGTGCAGGTACTTCCAGTTTCTCACATCAGTCTTGCAAATTTCCTGTCCTTATGAATAGCCTGTTGTTCAAGCCACCCAACCACAGTCAGCAAATGGACTCGCACGAGCCAGCACCCCTTCACCACCTTCGTGTTTATTCAACCACCTTGCTCTCAGGATAATTTAAGATGACTTTTAAAAATTACATGCAATATAATGAAAACAAAACAGTAGGTATATAAGAAAAAATTTAAGGGAAAAACAAGGGAAAAAAACAGAAGATGAAGATGCTAAGGGTGCAATTTCAGTTTTGCAGGTTGTAAAGGTCTGTACACTGGCTCAAGACTGCTTCATATTTGAATATAAACAGAAAGCAGGGAGACATGGTCAGTTATATGATCTATAGCATCCATAGAATAAAAGCAGGTGTTTAGGAGAAAAACAACTGTTTCTGGAATGAAGACCCACCAGAAATGTCTTCCATTGATCCTCATAAATAAAACAGCATTCTTACCCTAGATATGACAAGGAACTCCATAAATCTTTCTCTTTAAACATTTCTGTGTAGGCTGATGACTTCTTAAGAAATCTGAGTTTATTAAAAATCATTCATTGAGACCAAAAGCACATGGTTCAGATCCACAGCCTGTGTGATTCAAGGAGAGATTTTAAGAACTGGGAGAATACATAGACTGTGAAAACTTCAGACCATCCTCATCAAGTTTTATTTCTCTAAACCAAGCATTTGTAAGCATCGTAAGCACAATGAGTTTACGGATCCTTTCCTTCTAACCAGCGCTTGTGATGATAGTTAAAATATCACTCTATTTGCTTTAACTTGAGCCACGTCATGAGTAGGGTCAATGTCCCTGGTAGAAAGTGCAGGGAAGTGACCACACCTCATCTTTGTCATCCTTTGTCTTCTCTTACCAGGAAGACTTACAATGTCAAATTCTCTCCTTTGCCCCCTTTACCGTCCATTCAAGCTCTAGTTGGGCCATTCTCAGAACAACTTTCTCATGCAGTACTGCTTTTAGACAAGTAGAAGTCATGATCCTCTTTTTTGCCCCAGATCCCACATCTTCTCTTTGGGGTGCTCTCCAGGACCTCTTGGGGCTTCCCTGGTGGCTCAGATGGTAAAGAATCCACCTGCAATGTGGGACACCCAGATTCGATCCCTGAGTTGGGAAGATCCCCTGGAGGAGGGCATGGCAACCCACCCCACTATCTTGCCTGGAGAATCCCCATGGACAGAGGAGCCTGGTGGGCTATAGTCCATGGCGTCTCAAAGAGTCAGATATGACTGAGTGACTAAGGACAAGGTCAGTCCTTCTGCCCACCCTATCTTCTCACGCCCCAAACATATGGGTTGATCAGATATCCTGAGGGGTTCTAGAATTCACGTCTCTGGAGCTGTCTTGGGGTTCTGGCCGGGTCCAGGTTGGGGAGGACATCAGTGAACGTAGATCACCCCTACTGGCTAGCAGGGTATGTTTTTCATGGGACTGGGCTTCTGGAACGGGCTCTCATGCTGATTCAGGGTGACTCACTCACATCAGACACAGGGAGAGTTCAGGGCTCTGGGCTATCAGGCATCACCACCGACCATTACATTTGAGCCGTGTCAGTAGGCTGTGCATCACCTTTCTCCTGCTCCTTCCACCTCATCCCACCTACCTCACCAAAAAAAAAATCAGTGCCAGGAGACCCACACCCAGTGCAATGTCACTCCTCACATAGCAAGGCAGTTTATTTGTCCACTTTCTTCCAACTCCCACCTAGTGATCTCAAGAGGAGCAATCTTTCCCCTCTTTCTCTCTTCACTTTATTCTATTTGTCAGCAAAAGCTCAAATTCTAATCATGTCTGATCATCTTAAACAGTGTAGCTAATAATGCTTTGGGGCTTCCTTGGTGGCTCAGTGGTAAAGAATCTGCCTGCCAATGCAGGAGACTCAGTTAGATTCCTGGGTTGTGGAAAATCTCCTGGAGAAGGAAATGGCAACCCACTCCAGTATTCTTACCTGGAAATCCCATGAACAGAGGAGCCTGGCAGGCTACAGTTCGTGGGACCGCAGAGAGTCAAACACTAGTTAGCAACTAAACAGCAACAACAATAATGCCTTACAGAAAGAAGAGAAAGCCATAGGTATAAAAGTCAAATTAACCATACTCAAAAACCAGGACCATCATCAACACCCCAACACCCCAAACCCTTAGGATATCTAAACGTCCCACTTATAATTCTCACAAAGTCTACCTACACTTGTAATAAAACTATTCACCCTTACCACCAACATTCATGATAATTAAAAATGAATTCTTATTTAGTTTTATAGTTCTTCTATATAAAAGCATGGATGGTGAAAAAGTAGTGTTTCATACTTGCATTAATTCCAAATGGGCAGGATTTCAAATATATATGAAGTTAAACAAGTTTTAAGGATTAACTAAACCACATAGCCATATATAATATTGTTTTTATAAGAAAATGTACTCCCAGTTCCCATAACCACTTTATAATTGAACTTCTGGTACAGAAATTCAGGTACTTCCTATTCAGAGTCACCTACATGTACGAAAAGCATGAATTAGGATCACTGACCACCACTAGCAATGAATCATGCCTTAGCATATGAAGAAGGACAGATTATTCCAGAAATGGTCACTTTTGGAATTGATGAATTGTTCCAGAAATTCATTGGAGATATCAGTGAGACAAAAACCACTGCAACAAAAATCCCTTGGTAGTGTGCACACACGTCCACACACCCACACAGGTATACACATACACCCGCACAAAGACCTCCGAGGGTTGGGTCAGGCATGGAAACACTGACACTGACCACAGGTTCAGATTTGTTACATTAAGACTTGTACTTGGGAGCTTGGGCTTGCACCGTCTCTCTTGGCAAGTGACCCAAACATTGAGAAGAGTATTCTTTTCTTTGCAGGCTCCTGGAAATATTTAAAACCTCTTACTAAAAAAATATTGCTCATACTTTTGCTCATGAAAAAGTAGACTGTATGAAATTAAATTACTATTGATGGGTTTAGGATAAAATGAAGGATGAAAGAGCAGTGAATTAAAAGGCAAGCATCCTCAACGCCAGACCAGCTCTTCTACTGACCTGGTGACCTTGGAGAAGTTATCTCGCGTGTCTGAACCTCAGGCTGCTACGCTGTGACAGGGCAGGGTCAGACCAGAGTCACATCAAAGAGTCCTTCCGTTCTGAATGTCCGTGACTTTCCCCTTTGACCAGCCCCAGGTCACTTCAGACTCTCATCCTGCCCACACAAGCCCTGGAGCACCAGTGCCGAAACTGGGGACCTCTGAGAGGTCCTAGGTAAGAACTGAATCCCACTGTTACTCAGTCGAACGTCTGCACACTCTCTCCTCCCCCCTCTCTCTCCAGACATTTGGTGGCCTCCTGTGTACACAACCTCACAGAACTTCGTGCTGCCGAGTATAAACAGAGTGCTGTGCATACCCTGAAACTATGAGGGAACAGCTGATGGTATCATAACAAAAGGCAGAAAACTCGGCAAGCGGGTCCAAACCACACAACAAATTCATGGCGTGATGCTCACCCACCGCAGGAGGAGCTGAGGGTGTTCTCACCTGCCAGCACTGACCCTTGCAGCCCCAGAGACAGCAAGTGTGAGGCCAGGGTGAGGAGGAATCCTTCCTCTGGCTTCCTCCAACCTCCTGGAGCCAAGGGTGCTGGGCAGACCCTGGGAATGTTCGCTGGCTGCAGTCTTGGCCGCACAACAGTCAGAAAAAGCCCCTCCTAAGTCCTGATGTTTCTAGCCCAGAAATGCAGCCTCCGGGATTAAAGGGGAAGAGAGGAGAGCTGGGTGAGGTGCCGTGTGTGGTAGGGATCCTCTGGAGGGTTGAGTTACATTGTTATCATGCTAACAAGTTATGGATGTGTTTCTGCCAAATGCATCTAGAGGCTTAAACCAGGGTAGCTAAGAACCCAGAACAAGGCCTGTGTCATGAGCTGAATGAATGGTTCTGCTACTGGATTGGAAGATCCGAGAAGGCTGGGGTTTTGTCTGTCTTGACCACTGTTGTGGGTCTGACTTCGCATCTAGGAAGTCTTCAATAAGCATTTGTTGTGTGCTTGTCAATGAATCAAAAGGCAGGTAGCCTTTAAATAAGAGGAAGCTTATTTTAAACGAACAGTGAATGGGGGATCAGGCCAGAGGAAAGGTGACCACAGCCAAAATGTGCAAAGGGGGGCCACTCTGCAGGGCAGGGCAGTGCTCTAACCTTTCTAGAACCATGAACACGTTCCCCAGAAATCTTATGAGCCACCCTAGGCTGCTGTTTGCCTCCCAAGATTTTGGTGGGTTTTTTTGGTTGTTTTTTTTTTTAATTATTTATTTGGCTGCACCAGGTCTTGGTTGCAGCATGTAGTATCTTTCCAGCTTCATTATGGCATGCAAGATCTTTAGTTGGGGCATGTGAGTCTGCTTCCCTGACCCTGGGATCAAACCCGGGCCCCCTGAATTGGGAGCTCAGAATCTTACCCACTGGACCACCAGGGAAGTCCTGACTCCCAAGCTTTAAGTACATTACATATGGAGGGGAGGCTATTAGCTCTGGGGGTATGACATGGAGAAATTTGCTGTTTGTCTCAAAAGGCCCGCTGGGCTATCCGTGGGGTAATGCTGACCAGGCCAAAGCCCTCATTCCTGCTGATCCACGGTGGTAGGGGTTAGCAATAAGAGCAGAGGAGAAAGGAGGCTGAGATAGCCTCTTTTTTTCCCCCATTCCAAGCCCACTTCCCACCCCCACTGTCTTGAGATGGTCCTCCCCAGGGTCAACAGGCAGCAAAGTCCCTCCATTTCTGACGTGGATAGCTAGCTCTTTCCTCTTTGCTTTGTTGATAATTTCTAAAAAGAAGGTTCTGGGACCTGTGATTGCCCTGTACCCCCAAAGACTTTCACATTAAGGGAGGCGTGAAGGTGCTGGCATCAGGAGCTGCCATTAACAGCAGCCAGGGTGGAAGCCCCAAACACCCGGCCTTGTGAATTTCACAGCCTGTCGAGTCTGGTTGACCTGTCCTGAGGGCTCCTGACACCCAGGTCCCGGTAGGAGAACACAGGCGGGGGTGGGGAAGGGGGCATGGAACTACTTCTTTATTTGCTGACATTGGTTCTAGGGCCCAATGTGGGCAAACCCATAGGTTTTTGAAGATTCAGTGAGATAATATATGGGCAGAACTAGGCACAGTGCCGGGTAAACAGACATGCATTCAACAAATATTTATTAATAGCCTCTCTGTGCCAAGTACTGCTCTAGACACTAGGGAGACAACTCTGAACAAATACAATCCTGTTCCTCTGGAGCTTCCTTTCCACTGATTGTTAGTCACTTAGTCGTGTCCAACTCTCTGTGACCCCATGGACTGTATCCCACCAGGCTCCTCTATCCTTGGAATTCTCCAGGCAACAATACTAGAGTGGGTCGCCATTCCCTTCTCCAAGGGATCTTCCTGCCCCAGGGACCAAACCCAGATCTCCTGCATTGCAGGCAGATTCTTTATCATCTGAGCCACTAGGGAAGCTCATTCCATAGAGGGAGGCAGCTAATACGTTAACAGTATATCATGTGCCATGAAAAAAACAAAGTAGGGTGAGCGGGTGGGAGGCTTCCATCCAGACTGGAGTGCCCCCGGGTAAGGAGGCCACAGAACAAGAGCTTCCAGCACTCCCAGAGGTGAGGGGGCTGAGTCTAGAATAGGATGTTCACTCACCCAGGGCTGTGCCTGAATGCAGAGAAGGGGGTGGCGGGAAGGGGAGCAGGAGGGAGGCTATCATTAACCATCCTTCTACCTTAAAGAGAGTTTGATATAGTTTGAATGAGCTTTCCAGAAGCCCCTCCCTCACCTTCTGCAAAGGAGTCACTGTCCTGAAATGCTGTCTGTTAAGGACTGTCTCCAGTGCTTCCAACCAGCATCAAGTCCCCTTCAGGTTGGAGGAGGGGACAGCTGGTGTTCCTGCTCCAACAGCCAGGGTCATCCAGATGCTGCCTCAGTTTCCCCAGGATGATAAGCCTTCGGAAGTCTTAAAAATCAAACCATTCAGATCAAGTTCTTAGTCTCATGCGTACAGCCATGTGTTCCGTGAGCCTCGGTTTCCTCCTCTGCCATGGGGAAATTAGTCATGGCACCTATCTTGCGGTAGCCGTGAGGCTAATAAAATGTGATAATCTTGGAAAGCACTTAGCACAGAGCCTGGTACACACAGTTGCCTCAAAAATGTTTGCTACAGATCCCAAGCTGCATCCCTTATCTCAGTGTGTAGCAGACTCTAGACCTTTTCACCTCTCTGGTGCGGAGGTGACTGCACTCCTACCCAAGGACCTGAGAACCGAAGGCCACTAATAGTACATTCCTGTGCTAGAGGAACAGGAATTGGGGAGCCTAACAGACACCTTCAGCCTTCTGGAAGAGCACTGACTCTGGGGAAACACCTGCTGTGTTTGCCACCTAGCTTCTATTCATGCTCTTTTCAGGAATGGTACCTTGATTTCCCCTGGAGAACCTGCTCCCCAACTCTCAGTGCCAGCATCTCAGAGGGAGGCTTCTCCTGGCTCCAGAGTGGAGCACAGGATCTGGGTTCTCAACCCATCCACACGCTCCATTCTCCTCACCACGGCCACGGACCAAGGGCACATGGGGCCCTGTATAAACCAATGAGCATCAGACCTGGACTTGTGGGGAGGGGGTGGTTCTCTCTTTCCTGCTGAACTGGACCATAGAAGATGTGAATTAGAGCCCCTACAGGTTTCCTCCTCCTTAAAATTGGCACGCTTCTACTACTGTATACTGCTTTTATTAATCCCTGGCCCTCTGGCCTGTCTTATAATTTAAATATAAATTGGTGGCATCCATGAAATGGACCAATTTACCAAAGCTGAGAAACAGAGTCCTGATGAGATCGTCTAAATATTTGGATCTAGCCATGTCTCCAGCTCATGCCTTTGGACTTTTTAATTAGATGTAACAATACATTCCCTTTTATCTTAAGTTAACTCAAGTTGTATTTCTATCACTTAAAACTAAAATAGTCCTGACTAATGCATGGGGCAATCAAGATTCTCTAAAACATGGCCCAATTCAAGTATCTATTGTTACCTTCTGCAGTTCTTCTACTCATGTCCTGCACTGCTTCCAGACTTGTAACTGACTTGATATTTTTTATTTTTTAACTTTTTGGCCACACCATGAGGCATGCAGGATCTTAGTTCCCCGGTCAGGGATCAAACCCAAGCCCCCTGCAGCAGAAGCTCAGAATCCTAACCACTGGACAGTCAAAGAAATCCCTAGATTTCCTTCATATACATACACCCAACCCCCTCTGAGCATCACTCACCTCACTCCCATCCTCCAAGATTGCCTATTTAAACCCTACCCATTGTTCCAGGACCAGCTCCACTCCCATCTCCTCCAAAAAGCCATACTGACCAGCCCAAACTACAGCTCTGCCTCATTCAGGTGGTGGTTTTCATAACATGGTTATTTCCGTAACGATGGTGCGAGTACGTTTTCCTGGCTCCCCATCAAGACTAGAAGCCTTGTGTGTAACTGTGTATTTCACAATGCCCAGAATGGACTAGGGTACTGCAGTATGCAAAACAACACCCAGGTTGACTCAAATCTCTTTTTGAAAGTGTCTTAAAACTAAATGAATGGTGATGACAGTTTGGGTTGGTCGTATGACAAGCCCAGAAGGCAAGTACTTCTTACTTCTCTGTTTTGCCTGAGACCAACAGACCAGAATGCTGCCAAAGGAGGCCCACCAGGGAATCTGTCCCTTCACCCACACAGCAGGGCATAACCATTTCCTGAGCACCCCAAGCTACAGCTCACAGACTGCAGGTAGCAGATATCTGCCTTTGCTGCCTTCTCAAAAGGCTTTGCATGGTATATCCACATTTAAGGATATTCATGTTGAGTGTGTGTGTGTGTGTAGACATTTCTCACCTTCCTGAGCATAGATATGTGGCTTAGATTTCATCACTTAGATGCACCTGTAAGATACTTTGGTTTGGAAATCAGCTGAGGACACAGGAGGAGTGCAGGCTTATATTTTGGGAGCCCACGTGGTGGCAGGTTTCTGGGAGTGGAGGCACATGGCTGCACCCTGCCTGCAGCAGAGACAAGCCTGGTTCCGTGGCTGGTGGTGGCAACTGCTCTCTGCCAACCCAGCCCTGCAAGCTGCAATCCAGGAGCTGTTCCCAGAGGCTCAGCTGAGAACCTGCTCCTCCAGCCTTTCTGACAATTCCCCCCCCTTCCCGATGTCCCCAGATAAACTCCTTCCTGCTTAAACCAGCTAGAGTGAATTCTGTGTTCTGCAACTGTGCACTCTGATGGGCGTGGCCCAGTGGCTTTCCCACTTTCCAGGCAATAATCGAAGTTATATGACCTCTCCTGGCTGATGGCCAGCCCCAATTCTTCTAGAGATCAAAACGCCCTGGAGCTGTTGGAATTATCTACTATTGAGCTCTTGGAGGGAGGAGGCAGGTTGACCAGCAAGACCAGGTGGCCTTGGGAGGGGGAAAATCTGCCTGGGTTCTGTTTGTTTATCCTGGTCTGATTGGAGATTCTCTCATTCATCCCAAAGGTGACTTTTAGTTGATTGGAAGCTTTCACTAAATAAAGATAAAATCACTTTTGCATCTCTCAAAGATTTTTATGGCACCAGAAATTCAAGATTTAAAAAAATAAAAAGCCAAAAACCCAACTCTTTCCCCCAGTGTGAGGCTGCCTCTGAATCTACAGACCAAGTTCCTCTAGTTTGGGTTCCTCTTGTTGGCTTCTGACTCAGCTCATTTTCCCCTTCTGGGGCCTCTGGAAGACCTTTTTCAGCTCTCTCACCCTTGCTCTTGCACAGCTGCCTAAATCATATTTTCCCCAGAGTGCCTGGTGACTTCCCAATTAAACTTGACCATGTGTCTGTGAGGTTTGGGGATCTGGAGCTGAGGTTAGGGTCAGGGGTCAACTTTCATAAATGCCTTTTCTCCTCTGCCTGATCCTGAATTTTAAGGTAACCCTTTTCTCATCTGCTTCCCACTCTCCACTCCAGCCGGCTCCAGACCAGACCAAGAATTCCCCAGTGAGGAAGTTCGGCCTCCTGTCCAAACTTTATGGTCTCCTTGAAGGGTACCGCAGGGAACAAGGATGCCAGTTTATGAGGAGTACCCAATTCTTCTAGTGCAGAAACACAAGCATGCTGGCTTTATTTCCATGTGGCTACCACAGATCCCCCACAGGAATTCCCCCCCGTTATCCTTCTAGTGTTCATTCATCAAACACTTATTTTATTCCCTAGAGAAATACTCTGGACTGAAACCCTGTAAGAGGATAGGTTCCCAAGGGCTTGCCAGGGTCTGTCAGAGAGGCTTTTGTGGACAAGTCCTGACCAACAGCTTAAAGAGAAACAAGGTCCTCGGAGGCCCCTGACTGTCTGATCATGTGACCCTCTTGGCTCAATGACAAGGACATCCTGTTCCTCTTGGAGTGATGGCTCTATTGGGGAAGTGACTGTGTCATATCTGGGACAGGAAAAAAGCTATTTCAAGTCTTGAAGTAATCACTCACTCGGTTTATGCAGCCTTTTCAGGAACTGCCTGGACATTGGAGAAAGACCAAACTTGAGGGAGGGGAACTAGAAGCTGATGTTGCCACAGCCCATGAGGACCACCTGAGAGGGAGAAGAGGGGCAGGAGATTGGCATGGCGCTCCAGCACTGTGACACATTTCTGCACAGCCATGAAATGATGACAGGTGGGGATCAATACACATGACCCCCAAACCAAGATGCAGAGGGCCTCTCTACACTTCCAGGTAGACAGCATCCTTGTGTTCCAAAAGCACAGTGAGGGACTTCCCTGGTGGTCCAGTGGTATAGAATCTGTCTGCCAATGCAGGGGACATGGGTTCGATCCCTGGTCCAGGGAGATTCCACATGCCACAGGGCAACTAAGCCCGAGCATCACAACTACTGAGCCTGCTCTCTAGAGCCTGCGCTCCTCAATAAGAGAAGCCACCACAGTGAGAAGCCCGCACACCACAACTAGAGATTGGCCTTTTTTTCGGCAACAAAGACTTAGGGCAGCCAAAAATAAATTAATTTATTTTTTTTAAGTACATTGAACAATCCAGAAATTTCAGGGCAGCTGCTGTTTTGAACTTTAGATTGGAGATAGCAGATATTTGGCATGCTTGCTACTGCTTTGTATTCTGTGCCCATGATCAGACAAAAATCAAAGAAAAATAACATTGCTCCCAGAAATTTCAATTATGATAATCCTATTACCATGGACCTTTGTATTCTGTGGATGACAGACATCACTAATCAATTATTTCTCGCATGGACCTTCATTCTCGCAGGCAGGCAGCCACTACCAATCAACTGGGATTCACACAGAAAAAGAAATCAGCTTGTCAGCTTTGCTCTTGCCCATGACAGGATGTGATATTCTATTATCTCAAAGCAATCTAGAAACCTCACAAGGCTCTTTATAATAACAGTAAACACAGAAATTACAGAAGTACAGATATAAAAGGGACCATAGAGATCATCTGGCTTAATTTAAATACAAGATGAGCCTGGAGCACCTTTTTTATTTATTTCTTATTTTATTTTTTGCTGCACTGGGTCTTTGCTGCTGCACATGGTCTTTCTCTAGTTGTTGTGCACGGGGCTTCTCAATGCTGTGGCTTCTTTTGTTGTGAAGCCTGGGGTCTAGATCACACAGGCTTCAGCAGTTGCTATTTGTGGGCTCTAGAAAGCAGGCTCAGTAGTTGTGGCACACAGGCTTAGTTGCCCCCAGGCATGTGGAATCTTCCCGGACCAGGAATGGAACCTGTGTCCCCTGCAGTGGCAGGTGGATTCTTAACCACTGCAACACCCGGGAAGTCCCAGCCTGGAGCTTCTTATATTGCAAGTGGGGTCCCTGATGTCCAGAAAGGTTGAGCCACTTGTCCAAGGTCAGAGCATTAGTGAATGCCATTAACATTTCCTTATGTCTATACAGTGTGTTAGAGATAACAAAGTACTTTTACCTGAAGCATCTCATATGATCCTTCATTCATTAAATAAATAATTAATGAATTCTTATTGTGCTCCATGTACTGTGCTAGAGAATAGGAAAACAGCAATCAGTAAAGAAAAAGGTTTGATTCCTTCCTTCCAGTTATGTAGGGAGCCTTAAAATAACCCCATGACCTGGGCAGGACAGACACTATTCTCCTCAGCATTTTAGGTAGAAGGGGGATGACAATTAAGAGAGGAGATGACACTAATAAAAAATGGTAGCTCTGGAATGTACAAGATCCCTCAAGTGGCCACTTTTGGATGCAGTCACTACTGTGTAACAGGTAGGGATCAAATTTCCAGACCCTCTAGTCATCTGTTAACCAACTCTCCCCCCATTTCAGGATGCATAACGTATGAAGGAATCTTCCTGGATCTACCTCTCTATTCAGGAAACAGTGGTGAATTTTGCCAACCCTGTTTAAATAATTTCACAGGGCTTCTTTCTGCAGACCTCTTCTCACAGAGTGGTGAGAAAAGCACAGATATGGGAATGTGGAGTCCTGACTCCAGTCCCCATTATGTCTCTCACCAGTGAGTTCATCTTGAACAAGTCACATCATCCCTCTAGGCCTCAGTTTCCCCATCTGGCAGGGAATTAGTTAGAGCCATGAAATCTCTAAGCTTCCTTTCCCCTGATACCTGATAGCTCTGCTAGACCAACGAAGAGACAAGCTGTTCAGTCATACTTCTCCTTCTACTAGACATGCCATGTAATAGCTGTCTTTGTAGCCCAGGCCCATTCTGCAAAAGCAGCTCCACAGAAAGTACAGCAAAGCCTGAAGTACCAAGTTCTAATCATGAATCCAACTGATCGCATGACCAGAAGAAACCAATGCAAACTCCACATGTCATGGCTTCTTCCCTTATACAACAGTAATGATGTAATCAAAGGTGAAGCCAGATGTGGAAACACTTTGAAAATATTAAGATGGGATCAAGAAGGGAAAAAAAGAGCTGACCTCAGTAACTTTGGGAAATGATGCTTTGACTGGAGTCCATAAGGCTAAAGACAAAAAAAAAAAAAGTACAAAGATACAGCATTCTAGTCAAAATTTTGTTTTTCATAGGGATATGGATTAGCAATTCTAAAACTACATGTATAATAGGGTTCATCAAATAAGTATATAATTTATAGACAATGGGAGCCAGGTTTCACACTGTCAGAGAAAGAAGTGATGATGAAGAGAGAGGAGATGCTAGAATGAATCTTGCAGTGCTGGATCAGAGCTGGAGATATCAGTATGAACTCATTTTTACTTAAGTATACATGCAGATAGATACAGAAATAAATACAGATATGTACACATGCACAGGTAAATGTGTATGCATGTATATACACGTATATGGGTATGCATACTTATAGACACAGAAATAAATGAAGATACGTGCATATGCATGGGTAAGTGTATATGTATATTTCCTAACTCTGTCCACCAAGAAGGTATAGAAGCAAATGACACCCCTGTAGCAAAAAGCACACCAGGAGCTCAGAACTTGGTTTCTAAATACCATTCTAAATAAAAGTAACCATGGTGCTTCAGAGGAAGAATTGATTCTTGGGCTTGAGCAGGGAGTAATACATAGTAAGCCTGAAGCATTACATGGTACCAGAAAGTACAGAAATGGGCAAAAATGGGAAACATGTGAAAGGACACAAGAGTCAAACTGAAAGTTCTCAATGACCCAAACTGCAATGGTTTGAGAAAGGATTGGGTTATCATTCAAAGGATAAAATAAATATCCATGAGTCCATGCCATGAATAAATAAGTTAAGGGAAAGAGGCAAATCTTCTTTATAGAAGAAGTCCAAAATATACATGTGGCTTCTCCCTCCTCAAGGGAATGGAGCTTCATCTCCTTCCCTTTGAATGTGGGCTGGACATGGTGATTCACTTCCATTAAGTAGAATCTAGAAAGGAAAAAAATAGTAACTTTACAGTCGAGAAAATTGGTAAAGTCACCTTATCCATATGATCAAAGTTAGCCTCACCACTGATTTGTCATACTGGTGTCACGTACCTCCTGACATGGTGTGAAAAGCAAGGGCACTTCACCTCTGTGGTGTTCTTCTAGAAAATCCACAACCCTGGTCTAATCATGAGAAAACCTCAGACAAACCCAAATTGAGGCATATTCAGTAAAACACCTGAAAATGCCAAGGTCATGAAAAATAAAAGAACAACTGAGATATGTTCACAGACCAGAAGAGACTTGACAACTAAACGTGATGTGGTATCTTGGAACAGAAAAAAAAAAAAAAAGACATTAGTAGGAAAACTGGGGAAATCCAAAGATAATCTGTAGTTTAGTTAATGGCATTATACTAATGTTAATTTCTTAGTAAAGCAACCCAGGGAAATGCTGTCTGTAAGGAAGGATCATTACATCTGCATTTAGAGGTAAGACTGTAATTCTAGACCACTAACCACAGGGTGCACATCACAGAGACCAGGAACCAGATATGCCACGGTTTGAAACAAAGTTTCAAAGTTAAGACAGAGCAGCTTGGGTGAGAGTTGACAGCAGTCAGGATGGAAGGTAGAAAGCTGTATGGGGCCTTTCCAGCCTTCACTCATGTCTCAGTGAGATGAACAGGCTTCCATAGGAAGTCACTTCTGTTCTACCACTTAGTTCTTCCCTCTAGGCAAAGTCATTCTCTGGAAGCTGTTTCTCTGAAAGGGACCTGGTTTGTGATCTGACTCTATTGTCAGGGAGAAAAAGTTCCTTCTCCCACGCAAATGCCAAGCAGGGGATGGTGCCAAACGGTCACAGGACCCTCATTTTCTGCAACAGTGATTGCTTTGTGTACAGGGGGCAAGGTGCCAGGGCAACTGCTGGGGAAACTACCGGCTGCATTGCAGGGCCCCAAGCTCTGGGGGAATTTCAGACTAAGATGGGTGGAAGAAGGAGAACTTCACCACGTGGTCCCCGCCATCTTCTGGGAGTCATTGATGGGGAAATAGCGGAGAGACACTGTTCATTCCTGTTTCACAAATGCAACAGCAACGCTGGTGACAGCAGATCAGAGACCTTCCAGAGGGGACAAGATTTAAAACGAAGCCTCCTCTAGAATGAGTGCCAGACTAGCCAAGCTTTTCAAAGAGGTGGGTTAATTCCTTAAGTGTTTAACTTTGGTCATTTAGGTTTGATGGAGACCTTTTCAAAGCTTGTTACTCGCTCCTCCACCTTATTAAACGGAGTTGGAGAACATAACCTTTCCTGGGTGGTTGCAGGGGGACAGCAGTTATGCCAAGTGCTTTGACACAGGAGAGCATTCAGCGTTTGGGACATTTGCTGAATGGGTGGTGATCTCAGCAATGGCCCTGAAATTCGCTTTCTTGAAAGAATCCCTGACATCAGCTTGTTTTTCCTTCAGAGAAGTGCAAGGCATGTTCCCTGTTCTTCACAAAGGCAAAACAGAGAATTGGCCCCAGAAGCTCTGTGACCTTGGCCAAGTGATGTCATCTCTTAGTGGCTCAGATTCCTTATCTGTAAAATCAGGAATAATGTTATGAAATGAGATAACGCATGTTCAGAACATACACGAGATACATTAGAAAAATGCTTAGCAGAACAGTGCCCAGCACCCAAGAATTATTACTATTGGCAGAGGAAGACAAGTCCCTGGATCGGATTGATTCAGTCTACTGCCTTCTGCTACATGTTCACCAGCATCACTATCCAGGAAGCCACACAGTTGTTGACTTCATCCCCTGGGCCTCATGTGGCCACCAGCCCTGTTGTGCAGGTTCTGATCCACGCAGCTCGCCTCCAGCCCGTACCTTATCAAGTGAGAAAGGGCAGAAAGAGATTTCCCTGAGTCAGCCTCTCCAAGCACCAAGGCCTCTGGCAGTCCATCCTGGATGTACCAGAAGGAAGCGCTCTGCAAAAGTGCACCCTGGGTGGTCTCTACCAGCCAACTGGCCATTGAGGAATCCCCTTCTCTGTGCTCCTGGGGGTACTTCCACCGGGTTTGGAAGATGAGCACCTGGCTGAGACAGAATTGTAAAGCATCGCCCATTCCCCCAGGGAGCTCGAGGAAGGCACACTCTGGCCTCGAAAATTCCCCTCTCTCCCAGTGGCATCTCCCACAGCGTCTCCAGCTGGAAGGAGGTCGGAGGAGACCGCACCCGCCGCAGCCGCGCCCAGGGCCAGCCCCTGTCCCCGCGCCCCGCACTGGCGGTGGGGATTTAGCGGGGGAGATTCAGGATACTCACCCAAACCCGAGGCTCTCCTATTTACCCAGGTCACCCACCCCACACCCTGCGCAGCTCCTGCCCTCCTAGAAGGGGCGCTCAAAGTCAAAACCAAAGAGGCCGCTCTCCACCCTCTGCCCCGCGGGAGCAGGCTTTCGGGGCATCCCCCGCCCCTTGAGCACAGGACTCACCAAGACGGAAGACTGCTGCCTGGTGGCCCCCCTCCGAGGGGAGGATCAGCCCCTTCGTTTGTGCAGCCTTCCTTCTCCCTGCTTTGGCGGATGCCATCCTGCAGACAGCACCTCCTCGGCTCTTCCAAGGCCCTGGTGCCAGGCCCTCAGCCCCCATCCCACCCCCACCCACCCTGGGCGCTGATGGAGACTGCTTCCCTTATAGAGACATTCATACCGGCCCCAAACCTCCCTTAACCAACAGAGTAACTCACCAAGGGGATGAGCAAGAGACCAAAGAGGTCTGGGGAAGTCCCTCCTGGAAGCCTGGAGGGCAAAGGCAGCCCCCCCACACCTGGCATGCTGTGGGTGTTCAGTCACCGTTTAGTTTTGCTCTCCCCTTTTGCTTCAGGCAAAATGCTTCAGGCTCTCCTCTTTTTCTTTCTCAATATCAGACCCTCTCTCTCCTCCCACCCCCTTTTCTTGGTTTCCTGCTCCATCCCTTCTTCTCCCAGTTTCTCTCCTTTGGACAGATGCCTCCTGCCTGCCAAGGACACCGGTAGGACTGAGGGGGCTCCCCTCGCCCCCCACAGCTTCTCCTGGCCCCACAGGCCGCTGACCTCTGAACCCACCTCCTACCGGTAACCCTGACATTTCCCTAAATTCACTCTGACTCTTTCTCCCAACCCACACCCACACCTCCAATCTCGGCTTGTCCAGTGTGCTCTGGCTGAAGGGATCAGATTTATACCAACCTGACACTCCAGTGTTCTTGCCTGGAGAATCCCAGGGACGGGGGAGCCTGGTGGGCTGCCGTCTATGGGGTCACACAGAGTCGGACACGGCTGACGCGACTTAGCAGCAGCAGCAGAACATCCAAAGTTGCTGCCTGAAGCACATTTGTGCATAGTCATAGGATTTTCTGGCTTTACCAAAACCTCCCCAAAGCTTTTTAAGTGCTACCTTATAAAGTTTTCATTTTGTTTTGTTTATAAAGTTTCATTTTACAATAATGATACTACAGTTATATTTTTAATTTAAGTGCTTATCCAAGATATATTCATTTAAGTATTTACAGATGAAATGATGTGACTGTAGGGGCGTAATCAGATCAGAGGTTGGGTTGATGTTTCCTGGGATTAGGTAATGGGTATGTGAGGGTTCAACATACTCTCCACTGTCTTTCTCCACAGTAGAAAGTTTACAATAATACTCCAGTAATCACAAAAGAGGGCTTCCCTGGTGGCTCAGTAAAGAATCTGTCTGCCAGTGCAAGAGACGTGGATTTGATCACTGGGTCAGAAAGATACCCTGGAAAAGGAAATGGCAACCCACTCCAGTATTCTTGCCTGGAGAAATCCCATGGACGTAGGAGTCTGGTGGGCTACAGTCTATGGGGTTGTAAGAGTCAGACACAACTTGGCAACTAAACAACAATAACAATCAAAAAAGAAAGAATGAGTGAATGAACAAAGATTGGCAGAATGTTAATAATTACTGAAACTGGGTGATAAATACATGTGAGTTCACTGCATTATTTTCTCTACTTTTTTATGTGTTTGAAAACTTCCATGATAAAAAAAAGTTTCACATATTTTTAAAATGTCATCTTATCCTGACAAACCTAGACAGTGCATTAAAAAGCAGACACACCACATTCAAAAGCTGACAAAGGTCCATATATTCAAAGCCATGGTTTTTCCAGTATTCATGTACAGATATGATAGTTGGACCATAAAGAAGGCCGAGTGCCAAAGAACTGATGCTTTCAAACTGTGGTGCTGGAGAAGATCCTCGAGAGTCCCTTGGACAGCAAGGAGATCAAACCAGTCAATCCTAAAGGAAATCAACCCTGAATAGTCATTGGAAAGACTGATGCTAAAACTGAAGCTCCAATACTTTGGCCAGCTGATGCAAAGAGCTGACCCATTGGAAAAGACCGTGATACTGGGAAAAATTAAGGGCAGGAGAAGGGGATGACAGAGGATGAGATGGTTGGATGGCATCATTGACCCCATGAACATGAGTTTGAGCAAACTCTGGGAGATCGTGAAGGACAGGAAAGCCTGGCGTGCTGCAGTCCATGGGGTTGCAAAGAGTCAAACACGAAGGAGCGACTGAACAACAACAATCTTATCCTGAACCCTTCAACCGCGTAAAGCCACTCTCCTACTTAGAGTGCACAGCTGAGATGCTGACAGACAGGTGTTTCCTCAGGGCCTCCGGTGCAGCTGCCACCCCTCCTATCAGAAGGGCACACTGAAGTTCTCCAGAACCGAGACTTGCTGGGCAAGGCTGCATTTACATCTCGATGCCTTTGCACCTTCTCTTCCTTCCACATGGCCTGCCCTTCCCTGACTCTCCTACCTCTCACTCAGTCTTGCCCTCTGCTGCCAAGCTTTATCCAATTCTCCAAGCTTTGTGCCACCACAGAACCTTATACATTCTTCGGTGTTATACCATTCACTTGGAATTCTAATAGTTTTTTATGCCTAGCCCCCACACCACACTAGACTTTTAGCTACTCAAGAGCAGGGATTTTTTTTTTAATTCAACTTTCCATAGTCGTGACTTCGAATACCATCTATATCTTCATGACTCCCCAGTTAACACCACCAACCAAACTCTCCTAAGCACTGGAGCCATAGATCCAGATCCGAATGTCCTCTGAACTTCTCCCCTTTGATGTTCTACAGACCCCTAAAATCCAGGAAGTCCCAAACTGAATGCATTGTCTTTCCCTAAATGTACTCCCCCTCCCCTTCCTGAGCAGGTGAGCAGGATCACTCTTCATCCAGTTGCTCAACCCACACACCCGAGCTTCACCCTTTACCCTCCTCCTCTCCTGCCTTCCACCTGTTGATTCCAACCCTACATCATTCTTAAGAATGCACCCACCTCTCTCATCCTCACAGCCCCCTCCTTGCTGAAGCACCATCATCTCTCACCTGATGAACGGCAAAACCGTCTTAACAGTTCCTCAATCTTGCCCCCTCCTTCTCAGTCTCTATAAAAAAGCCTGATCTTTCTAAGATGATCTTTCTGGAATGCCAATATGATTCTTAATGAAATTCTACTGTGTTTCCATAAAGTCCAAATTCCTCAATATTAAAATGGACTACAAGGCCCTTTGTGGCTGGCCTCAGCTTATTTCACTGTTTACAATTTCTTTCTGCAACCCTGCCCACCAGTCCCCAAGACATGCACACACACACACACACGCACACACGATAAGTTCCAGCTATTTGAAAAGACTAGCTGTTTCCCAATGTGCTATATTCACTATCTGTATGGCACAGTGTCATCACCAAATATTACATATGCTTGCCTATATTTCTTGTCCTGTAGCAATTAGATGGAGCAATGTGACTAGTTCTGGCCAGTGAGGTATGAGCAGAAGTCATATGGATACTCCCAAGCTAAAGCACTTGAATCTCCAACGTACTCCCTCCCTCTCCTTTCCTTTCCTTTCCTTCTCCTTCTTCCTGCCCCTTCCCCTCCTTGCCTCTCTCTTTCTTATTCCTCAGCCATATGTTGAAACGGTGGAGTGTTGAGATGGAAGCATCCTGGAACTCTGAGTCATCCCATGAAAGCAGTTGCCCTGATCTCACATCAGACTTCTCTTGAGTGAGAAGTTTTCTTGTGTTAAGCTACTTAGAGGTTGAAGGGTTTTGTTTATTGAAGCATAACCTGGATTATCTTCTCCAGTTCTTTTATACTAGGTCGTTCCTGTTCCTGCAATAATTTTCCCTCCTGACTCTCTACACCCACCTCCACACCTGGTGACTCCTACTTTTCTACTAGGCTTAGCTTGGCTGTCACTTTCTTCTGAACCCCTAAGTCCAGGTCTGGGATTCTTACTGAGAACTTCCTTAGCACCCTGTGAAATCCCTCTTAGCATTTTGCACTATATATTAGACTGGCTATTCATCTGCCTCTTATTGCCCACTAGGTCTACAAAGCTACAGTGTGTGTCTGTCTTTTTCATAGCTTTGTCCTCAGCATCTGACAGAGGGCCCGCATGTAGGGTTTTAGCAAATATATGCCCAATGAATAAACTTTGTATTTACAAAATCTAGGGCTTCCCTAATGGCTCAGATAGTAAAGAATCCGCCTGCAATGAGAGAGACCTGGGTTCGATCCCTGGGTTGGGAAGATCCCCTGGAGGAGGGAATGGCAACCCACTCCAGTATTCTTGCCTGAAGAATCCCCATGGACAGAGGAACCTGGCGGGCTTCAGTCCATGGGGTTGCACAGAGTCAGACACAACTGAGCAACTAAGCACACAGCATAGCCCCTAGCTCAATACATATTTGTTGAATGAATGAATGACTTTACAATCCCTAAAATCAGATAAGAAAAAAAAAAAAGGTTTGGGTTTTACGAAGTAGCCCAATATTCATAAACAGCCTTGAATTATGAAACTACATTCACAAGCGGTTTTAGATACACAAATTAGCATATCGACCCCCTCAGCTCTGCCCTGACTCCAAATGTCAATTATTTTACTTTAGTTAGTGTCTAGTCCCTCTTCTGGGGCTTCCCAGGTGGGGCTCAATGGTAAAGAATTCACTTGTCAATGTAGGAGACATGGGTTCAATCACTGGGTCAGGAAGATCCCCTAGAGAAGGAAACAGCAACCCACTCCAGTAATCTTGCCAGGAAAATCCCACGGACAGAGGAGCCTGGTGGGCTATAGTCCATGGGGTTGCAAAGAGTCGGACACGACTGAGCATGCCAGCACAAGGCACAATTCCCTCTTCCAGTGGTAAACTATCAGAAATAATTCAGGGTTTGGGAGTGGGAAGTTCCCCATTTTTAGTGACTTATTCTCAGTTGGGGAAACGAAATACAAATCTACAGTCAAGTCCTTACTCTCCTCCTCCCTCACTTTTTTTATGTTTGTTTAACTTTTTCTCCCCATAACCTACTGGGACCACAGAAGGACCTGCTCTAGTCATTAAAGTAGCAGCTATGTAAATAGAGGACACATCAAGCTCTGGTGCCATTTAAGGCCACAGCTGTCCCACAAAGCCACAGGCACTGCTGTTGAGTCAGGTGGCTGGAGGGCCAGGGAAGAGGGCTGAGTAGCCCGTCTCCTGAGCTGTCAGATGCCTGCGGTGACACTCAGGCCCTTCAGTTTCTCCATTTGTCATTTTCAGCAGAGCCAAGAGCTCAGGTCACAGGGGACTCGGGCAGGCTGCTGCAATTTTCCCCAAGGGTTGTCTCTCAATCGGAGAGAAACCTTGAGAAAGCAACAGGGAAAGAGCCATCAATCAGATGCAGTTCAAGGCAGCAAAGATTTATTGAGCCTGCACATATATGAGTCCCTGGAAGGAATACTAAAGAAGCCTGTGTCCCAGATGGTGCCTTCAAAGGTCTGAGCCTCGTGAAACCAGCCAGAGTTAAGCACCGGAGAAAAAAAAACAAGACAACAATACAAGGCAGTGTCTAATCAAGGCTTTACAAGGATCAAAAGGCCAAGTGATGTGACCTGGAGACAGCAAGGAAGACCTCTCTTCAGTATTTGATGTTGGGCGTCTGCTCCGGATCAGCTGTTACATACATTGGTGTACATTAGCTGTACTAAACGCCATGAGGTAGGCTCAGAGAGGCAAGGGTGACAGAGCTGGTGACAGGCAGAACCAGGGCCGAACACCCCAAAGCCTGTGTTCTAGTCCACGTCATATATCCAGGCTCATAAAGGGTACTATTTATTATGAGCAAGACCCTGAGCTAACACCTTCACACATATTGTTTTTTGCCCCTACATTGTCTTGAAGAGGGAGGTACTGACCCTTGGAAAAACTGAGGCCCAGAGAAGTTAATGAGCCACAAGGAAGGAGGGAACCTGGGAGGTCCCTAATTGCAAGACAATTCAAATTTATTCAAATTCAGGTATCCTGTGCTTTCTGTTCTCCCCAGCCATTGATTTTCATTTAAACCACAAAAATTTTAGAGCTGCAAATGTGCTATTCTAGGAGTTGGGCATACTGAGACATTACCTTTTTCTGAAAGACAAACTGATAAGTGGTCTCACTGCTGCAGCTCGTAAGTCCTTCCTAGAAAGTGAACCTGGCCTTGGGTCAAGGGTCAGGGAGACACTCACCACCATTCAAGATCACAATTTTTGTCAGCCCCACCCTGGCTGATCTTGCCCTGAAATGTCACAAGCGAGCCTTGTAAAGCAAACTTCATGTTATGTGCCTTTGATTTCTTGATGTCTTTCCAATTGCCATCAACATTTGTCAGTCATAGCAAACATTCCTCTATGCTAGGCACAGCACTAACCCTTCTTCCCACACAAATCCCATTTTGTAGACCAGGCAACTGAGGGTCAAGGAGGTGAAGTTCCTTGCTCCAAGGCATACAACTAGTCAATTACAGAGCTAGACTTCCTGCCTCCAAGACCAGAACATGTTTTCATCTCCTTCTCAGTAAAAATTCTCACCTAAGGAGGCAGTAAGGCATTGCTTAAATCATTGTTGAAAAAACTTTAAACCAGCGAGTGTGTATTTGGTTCTTACCAAAAATGCCAGACTCAGTGTTTGTCCAACTCATTGACTACATTTGCAACAAGTGACATAACCTCTCTGGGCCTCTGAGTTTCCCATCTGTAAAACATGGGTCAGCTCCTGCTTCACAGGATCATTATTAGGACTAAATGGGATAATGCTTACAAAACCCCTAACATCTTTCCTGGCATATTGTAAGCACTCAATAAGTGACACTTATTAGCCTTGGTGATATTTATTGCCTACTACCTGCCAGGACTTATGCAGTGTATTATAAAATAGGATATAAAGTAAGACCCAATATGTACATGTGGAAAACACATATATGGTTATACATATATATGATTGGGAATACAAAGAAAAAAATTCTGGAATGGCATAAACCAAAATATTAACAAGTGATTAGGAGAGGTTTTCATTTCGTTTTGTGTCTGTGTTCATTTCCCAAAGTTTTCTGTAAGTGAACGAATTACTTTTTAACCCAAACAAAGAAAATTGGAGGAAATCCATTGGAAGCGCAATTCATTCCGAAATGGGAGGAATACTTTATTTCAAGAAAGCAATAAAAGCTTAAAACCTTTTAAAAGGTGCATTAGCTTAATAGCCCCAGGAGGGAAGAAGTAGTTATTTCTCAGCAAAGCTGAGCAAACCCTACTGATTTCATCAGCAGTGGCTGTCACCCTTGGTTCCCGAACAAGGACCTCAGGATTAGAAAGGAAAGACTTCAGAGGCCACCACGCATCGGGTGGTCACCTGAGGCGGGCAGATGGCTGCTTTTCAAACTTGATTTTTAGCTGTTCTGAGGCCAAACCCAGCCCTCCTGCCCCTCAGTCTCTCTTCTCCATGATAGACACATCCTTCCCAGCTAGAGACTGATGCAGGTGCAACAGCAGGGAGTGGTTCCCCCAGCCCACCCAAGCTAGGAAGGCAGATCCAGTGGCCAAGCAGCGACCCACCTGGGCCCCTTAGAGAGCAGCTCCCATAGATGGAAGCAGTCGGGTCTGGGAAGGTGGGGGAGGGGAGAGAAAGTGGAGGAGCAGCACGTGGGAGCGTCCCAAGACTTTCTCACCCAACTCCCACCCCAGACTTGGGGGGGGGCGGGCAATGGGGAACTGCATCTTGCAGGTCGAGGGGTCTCAGGGAAGCTGAGAGCCTTACTCGAATCCCACAGCTAGTAGAGGAAAGCTACCAGACGTGTGCTCTATCTTGGGCAGCATCAAAGCAAATGTTGAAGGAGTGGCAGGTCGGACAGCTCAGTTAACGCAGCGCTGCTTCTCAGCTTGGGACGGTGCGGTGCCGGTTCTCTCAGGCTGTAAGTCAGTCGACAGACCTTCCTCAAGTGATGACTGTGCAGCCACTTACACTGTCCTGGGTCCTGAGTTTCGAGCTAGGAACAGAACAGAAAGAAAGCTGCATTCATCGTGTTTACAGTTCAGGGGGAAGAGGCAGAAAATACCAACTGCATGATCCCAGGGGGGAAGAAAAGCAAGGCAAGGAAGACAGGCTCGCTGGTCGGGTCAAGGTGCATCTCTGAGTCCAGGGCACCCTGAGGCTTTGGAGAAGGGAGAGTTACTGATGGGTGGAGGGGAACTGGGGTTCCCAAGGTATCCAGGTAGGGAGGTGGGGGGAGGGAAAGGATGGGGTAAGCTGAGTGCTGAGGACCCGCCCTAGAACACTCACCTCCCTCAAGATTCAGGGAAAGCCATATCACATAGAGACAAACATTGAAGAGTTTAATTTCTTATGGAAAAATAAATGAAGAGGCCGAGATTTATATCGAGGTTAAAGCACACATGGGCCCAGAAGTGAGAAAGTGTGAGGTACCCTGAAAACTA
This sequence comes from Okapia johnstoni, assembly GCA_024291935.2. Taxonomy (NCBI): domain Eukaryota; kingdom Metazoa; phylum Chordata; class Mammalia; order Artiodactyla; family Giraffidae; genus Okapia; species Okapia johnstoni. Next base: position 15,136,641 of record CM044307.1, read on the forward strand.
AAAATGGTTCATCCCCCAGAGCCCAAGGCCTGAGGTAGGAAGCGGGAGAAAACCAGCCCCCGCGGGCAGGAGGGCAGCGGGGACCCTGCCTCATACAGCTCAAGGCCACGTGCTTCACTCCCAGGTCCAGTCCCAGCCTCTTTGCCTCTTTTCTGTGGTTACTCCGGGTGTGAGCATGGTGACCCAGACCTTGCAGAGTCCCACCTCAGAGTCAGGTTGATGTCCCTGCCACCTAGCCTTCCCCAGGCCCCAGAGACTGTGATGTGGCAGGACTCAGCAGCCTCCTCTGAGAGGACCAAGGACACCTGGCCTTCTGCTAACAATGACCCTTCAGGGGCATCAGCCCCAGAGGCAGGACAGCAAGGGTTTGCCCCCAGCGGCCACCTGCCCTCCCCTTGGACTTGAACTTCACCCTGTGGTGACGGGGCCAGCTCCAGGCAGTGACTAACCTGGGTTTGAGGCTAGTCTTTCCATGATGGGCAGTGAAGCCTTGGAAAAAGCCCACTCCCTCTGCAGGGGGTTTTCTTCCCCATCTGTGGTTGGCTCATCCTGCAGTCATAGATTTCGTGCCTTCCTCTTCCCCATTTTCTAAAGCCCCTTGAAATCCTGTTCCTGTGGGGAACGGAGGGCAGCTCTTGCCAGCCAGAACCCAACTCTTCATCACTCCAATCTTCTGCCCTTGAGCTCCTGCAGGCCTCCTGCCTTCCAGGGGCTGGAGCATCCAGGCCTGTCACTGCTACACTCCCCATCTCTCTGGAGCCCTCCACCCAGAGGGCTGGGGGGCAAATGAGAAACAGCTGCAATGCAACATGACGTACACCCTAATGGGGATCAGCCCAGGGCCCTGTGGACTTAAAAACTATTCTCAACCTAATTAAAAGTGAAGACTTATGTTTTATTTGGCAGAAATGTTTAGGACTTAAGCCTGGGAGACAGCATCTGAAGTAACCCTGAAAAAAAACTGCTCCAAGGAGACAAGAGGAGGAGCCAAATTACATAGAAGTTTTGCAACAAAGGGCAGGGAGTCTGGACATCAAAAGATTATCATTCAAGAAAACCAGATATCCCAAGGTAAGGAATTTAGTGCTTTTCTACATGTAGGAAGATACAAGAATCTGGGCTCACTGATATCATTCCTTTCACATGCACCTCAGCTACCTGGGGCCAGTACCCTGTGTTTTTACATCCTGAGCTTCCTTTCCTCAGGGCTCACTGTAGGGAGTGACTGTGAGCTGATGGCTGCTAGATAGCAGAGAACCATTATATCTACTGCTGTGGGCAAGAATTTCTTAGAAGAAATGGAGTAGCCCTCATAGTCAACAAAAGAGTCCAAAATGCAGTACTTGGGTGCAATCTCTAAAAAGACAATGATCTCAGTTCATTTTCAAGGCAAACCATTCAACATCACAGTAATCTAAGTCTATATACTCCAACCACTAATGCTGAAGAAGCTGAAGTTGACCAGTTCTGTGAAGACCTACAACACCTTCTAGAACTAACATCAAAAAAGATGTTCTTTTCATCATAGGAGATTGGAATGCAAAAGTAGGAAGTCAAGAGATACCTGGAGTAACAGGCAAGTTTGGCCCTGGAGTAAAAAATGAAGCAGGGCAAAGGCTAACAGAGTTTTGTCAAGGGAACACATTGGTCATAGGAAACACCCTTTTACAACAACCCAAGAGATGACTCTACACATGAACATCACCAGATGGTCAATACCTTTATCAAATTGATGATGTTCTTTGCATCCAAAGATGGAGAAGCTCTGTACAGTCAGCAAAAACAAGACAAGGAGCTGACTGTGGCTTAGATCATGAGTTCTTAATTGTGAAATTCAGGCTTATATTGAAGAAAGTAGGGAAAACCACTAGACCATTCAGGTATGACTTAAATCAAATCTTTATGATTATACAGTGGAGGTGACAAATAGATTCAAGGGATTAGATCTGGTAGACAGAGTGCCTGAAGAACTATGGATGGAGGTTCATAACATTGTACAGGAGGCAGCGATCAAGATCATCCCCAAGAAAGAGAAATGCAAAAAGGCAAAGTAGTTATTGGAGGAGGTTTTACAGATAGCTGAGGAAAGAAGAGAAGCAAAAGGCAAGGGAGAAAGGGAAGGATATACCCAACAACCAACTGAATGCAGACTTGCAGAGAATAGCAAGGAGAGAGAAGACCTTAAATGAACAATGCAAAAAAAAAAAAAAGAGAGAGGAAAACAATATAATGGGAAAGACTAGAGATCTCTTCAAAAAAATTAGAGATAACAGGGAAACTTTTCATGCAAGGATGAGCACAACCAAGGACAGAAACAGGAAGGACCTAACAGAAGCAGAAGAGATTAAGAAGAGGTGGCAAGAATACACAGAAGAACTATACAAAAAAGGTCTTCATGACCCAGATAACCACAATGGTGTGATCACTTATCTGGAGCCGGACATCCTGGAGTGTGAAGTCAAATGGGCCTTAGGAAGCATCACTACGAACAAAGCTAGTGGAGGTGATGGAATTTCAGCTGAGCTATCTAAAATCATAAAAGATAATGCTGTCAAAGTGCTGCACTCAATGTGTCAGCAAATTTGGAAAACTCAGCAGGGGCCATAGGACTGGAAAAGGTCAGCTTTCATTCCAATCCCAAAGAAGGGCAATGCCAAGAATGTTCAGACTACTGTACATTTGCACTCCTTTCTCATGCTAACAAGGTTATGCTCAAATCCTTCAAGCTAGGCTTCAGCAGTTCATGAACCTAGAACTTCCAGTTGTACAAAGTGGGTTTAGAAAAGGAAGAAGAACCAGAGATCAAATTGCCAACATTCGTTGGATCACAGAGAAAGCAAGGGAGTTCCAGAAAAACATCTACTTCTGCTCATTGACTATGCTAAAACCTTTGACTGTGTGAAATGAAAGTCACTCAGTCATGTCCGACTCTTTGCAACCCCATAGACTATACAATCCATGGAATTCTCCAGGACAGAATACTGGAGTGGGTAGCCTTTCCCTTCTCCAAGGGATCTTCCCAACCCAGGGATTGAACCCAGGTCTCCCGCGTTGCAGGCAGATTCTTTACCAGTTGAGCCATGAGAGAAGCCCAGGAACACTGGAGTGGGTAGCCTTTCCCTTCTACAGGGGATCTTCCCAACCCAGGAATTGAACCTGGGTCTCCTGCATTGCAGGCAGATTCTCTACCAATTGAGCTATGAGGGAAGCCCCTTTGACTGTGTGGATCACAACAAAGTGTGGAAAATTCTTAAAGAAATGGGAATATCAGACCACCTTACCCACCTCCTGAGAAACCTATATGCAGATCAAGAAGCAACAGTTATTAATAAAACTGCACATGAAACAACTGACTGATTCAAAATTGGGAAAGGAGTATGATGAGGCTGTATATTTTCTCCCTGCTTATTTAACTTATGTGCAGAGTGCATCATACAAAATGCTGGGAAGAATGAATCACAAACTGGAATGAAGATTGTCAGGAGAAATATCAACAACCTCAAATATACAGATGATACCACTCTAATGGCAGAAAATGAAGAGGAACTGAAGCGCCTCTTGATGAGAGTGAAAGAGGAGAGTGAAAACGCTGACTTGAAACTGAACACTGAAAAACCTAAGATCATGACATCTGGTCCCATCACTTCATGGCAAATAGATGGGGAAAAGTGGAAACAGTGACAGATTTTATTTTCTTGGGTCCCAAAATCACTGCAGACTGTGACTGCAGCCAAGAAATTAAAAGACACTTGCTCCTTGGAAGAAAAGCTAAGACAAGCCTGCATATTAAAAAGCAGAGATATCACTTTACCAACAAAAGTCCATATAGTCAAAGCTACGGTTTTTTCCAGTAGTCGTGTAGGAATGTGACAGTTTGTTCTTAAAGAAGGTTGTGTGTGTGTTAGTCTCTCAGTCATGTCCAACTCTTTGCAACCCCACGGACTGTAGCCCGCCAGGCTTCTCTGTCCATGGAATTCTCCAGGCAAGAATACTGGAGTGGGTTGCCATTCCCTTCTCCATCCTGAATACTCATTGGAAGATCTGTTGTTGAAGCTGAAGTTCCAATTATTTGGCCACCTGATGTGAAGAGCCAACTCCTTGCAAAAGACCGTGACGCTGGGAGAGATTGAAAGCAAAAGGAGAAGGGGATTGCAGAAGAGGAGATGGTTAGATAGCATCACTGACTCAGTGGGCAAGAATTTGAGCAAACTCTGAGAGACAGTGCAGGACGGAGGAGCCTAGTGTGCTGCAGTCCCTGCGGTCCTAAAGGGTAAGACACGGTGTAGCAACTGAACAACAGCAACAACAGATCGCAGGTATTCTCCTCCTTCCTGAGTTCCCTTAGGGCTCACGGGCTCACATTAGAGGGCTGCAATCACTGGTGCCTGTGACATCTTTGTTTTCTGATACAGCAGGAAATATGCCATTTCTTAGCCCTCTGGGAACATGGACACTGGGGCACATAAACCAACCTGGTTAGTCTGGGAAAGGCTGCCCAGAGCTGGTGGCAGATAAGTGTAGAATTAGACCTTTGAGTCCAGTGAGCCTCGCCAAGAAGTAGGGACAGGACAGTTCAGAGAGATGCATAGACATGAGAAAGTAGGTATATCAGGGTCTGATGAGCAGGCTGGCCTGGTGAACTACACACTTGTTAACATTTCTACACCCTGATGAACTCAGACATGGCTGTGGGACTTGCCTGGTCAATGAAATTTGAGCAGAGGTGACACCCATGTCACTTCCAGACAGAAATGCATGGCTCAAGAGCCAGTGTCCTCTCTCCTCACCTCTGTATTAGTGGAAGCGAATGTCAAGGCAGAGTTTTCATCAGCCTGCGTCCCTAAGGGACTGAATTGAACAGAGCCCCCTGCTGGTCTGAATGGCCATGTAATGTGAGCAAGAAATGAACTTGCTGACTCACTGCAGCAACCCCCAGCCTGTTCCTAAGTGATATCATCGGCCTGGCTACAGTGGGCTTATGTGGGGCAGGTATCAGGCTGCAAGCCTGCATATGTGTGCAGTCAGCTAGATCTCCTACTACTCTTTTTCAAGATCTCGCATAGATCGGAATCCCGATCTTCGTCATTTACTAGTTCTGAGTCCTTGAACGGTTTAGTAAAACGTTTGAGCCTAAGTTTATCCATCTATAAATAGAAAATAATGAAAATAATATTAGCTACTCCACAAGGCTGTTGTGTTTCCTGAGCAAATGAATGCAGGGTTTTCCCTATCCGCCGTTATGATGCTTGGACCACCTGTTCCCAGTCACCAGAATACTTATTTAAAATGCAAATCCCTCACCCCTGCCCCAGACCTACTGAATCCAAATTTCCGCAGGTGCGGTCCAGACATCTGTGCTTTTAGAAAGCACTCCAGGTAGTATTTCTCATGCTGGAGTTTAAGAACCACTATCCTTAAGGCTTTGACGGATAGTCCAAACCTCTGCAGGGAGGAAGGATCATTGAATGGAGGGTGGCTTTTGGTCTGAGACCAAGAATCTTCGGCCTGCCACTGACCTAGGTGGCTGCAGCGCCTTGGATAAGAGCCAAAGGCTTAAAAGCCCTGTATTACTTAGAGATCAAGTCACCCCACTTGGAGCCAGCCCAGTTTGTACAAGTCCAGCACTAGTCAGCCCTCTGCAGCCAGCCTGGTTGAGCTTTCTATGAGATGTCCGTCTCTAGGCGGAGGCTTCAGCAATGTAGCTCTCTCCTCCTTACCCACCCTCCACTTGGCTTAGGAAGGCTCAGCCTCATGGGGCTTTTGGTACCAGTTCCTTTTCCTTCCAGGCAAGGCTGATTCTTAAGAGACTGTGTAAAATTGAGGCCAGGGAGATGACTGCAAGATTAGACCCCGGGATGTAGTCTTCTGAGTATACAGAGCTATCCAAAGGCCACAGAGGAGAAAGATGCTCCAAGCTCCCTGTATGACTGCCCAGCCAGGCAGGCCCAGCTGCTCGCTCTGCCAGCAGCTTCCTTCCAACACATGCCACCGCCGTATGACTCTTCCGAAGCTCTGCTCCACACGTGTGCTAGAGAGCACACATGTGGCTCCTTGTAGCTCCCTGCCTGTGGCATCAGGTCTTAACTTCTTGCTCTGGCTTTCAGACCCTCCAAGTCACACTGCACTTTATCTTTCTAACCCCTTTTCCCCCTACTTTCCCAACCTACTAAGTTCTCTCCTCCCTCGCCCCTGTGACTCACCTGGGCTGATCACCTGTAGCAGATGCTGCCGGTGCCCTACCGAGATCCCCGTTTCTAGGCTGGCACCCCATCCCCTGGTACAAGGCACAAAAGACTGGCCCTCTAGTCTCCAGGGAGGCCAAATCTGCGGTGCCAGCCCCACTCCGGAGCTCCTGTTATACCTCAGCAGAACCTCATCTTTGCCTGGCCTCTCTTCCCCTCACCTATCCTGTTTTCCTCACTTTCTCACAGACGTTTCTCTAGAGAGAACCCCCTCGAAAATCACTCCCACAAGAATCCCTCGATCGGGCTTTGCTCCCAGAAAGCCTCACCTGAGGCTCCACTGTCATCTGGGAAGTTACCTTGAGGCGAGGGTAGCCACCAATTTTACCTCCAGGCAGGCAACCCCCAGAAGTCACAGGGCAGGAAGGTTTGCAGACCAAATTACGATGCTTGAATCACATAATTTATTTAATCAGTTTAAAACCCAGTGAGCGGACTTCCCTGGTGGTCTAGTGATTAAGAATCCACCTTCCAATGCAGGGGATGCAAGTTCAATCCCTGGTTGGGGAACTAAGATCCCACATGCTGTGTGGCAGCTAAGTCCGTACACCACAGCTAAAGAAGCCCGAATGTCACAATGAGGAGGCCGTATGCTGCAACAAAGACCCAGCGCAGCCAAAATAAATAAATATATAAAACATGGTGAGAAGCAAGGGACAGGGAAAGACACTTAGGATAAGTGCCAGCAGGTGGAAGGATCACCTACCTGAATCCCGGATAACACACATTCACATATCTCATCCTCTCTCTGCCATAGCAGCCTTCCCTCTCATGGTGCAGCTAAGGGTTCAGAGGTGAGTCCAAGCCAAGGGGATCAGCTGGAGGATGGCATGTGGAACCAAGGCACAAACTGCCTCTGTCAAGAAGATGCAGGGGCAGGTACCCCTGGTCACACTGCAGCACTCCACTTAATCCGCTGAGCAGTTAGGGATTTTATCTATGTTTCTTGGACATAATGAGTGTCACAGTTGGACAGCCATCTCAGGAGTAACACTGCTTCCATCTAGAGAAGACATGAGCCAAGCCTTGTAAATATTTAAGGTTTAGTTGGTCTTTTCATTGGTGGGTTTCCCAGGTGGTCCAGTGGTCAAGAATCTACCTGCCAATGCAGGAGATGCAAGAGATGTGGTTTCAACCCCTGGGTTGGGAAGATCCCCTGGAGAAGGAAATGGCAACTCACTCCAGTCTTTTCATTCCTCTGTTGATAAGTAACATTCTCATTTCTTTATCATTTTATCTATATTCAACACATATACATCCTGCTTATTCTCTCTGTATCTAAGATAACTCATAAGCGACTTACTACTATACATAACGTCTCTAGTTTTCTGTAGCAGAGTTGAATATTCTTAAATTACACAGCAAAGACAAGACAGTTCCTTTTTTCAGAATTACCACCTCCTACCCATTGGTTCCCATTGCTCTTTGTATCACTCCTAATACAAAACTACATGCTTCAGTAACAGAATTGGGCTTCAGGATCTGAACATGGTCTATCTGGTTCTAAACTGGATGCACACACCATTGTGCCATGCGATGTGTTATTTGGGAACATGGCTTATCTCCCCTACAAATGGTAGAGAGCCTGTATTCTTGTCTCTGTATTTCCTACCGTCTCTCTCTCTGTCTCCCTTACACATGCGCTGGCATGAACACAGTGCTTGCCCATGGTGGGCCCTCTGAATTATGATTGTGCATTTCAATCGAATCTATTAACATTTAAGAAAAGAGCACAGCCAGTCTGCTTTCCTGCATCACCATCACTTGACTTAAAAAGCCGGAGGACAGACACAGGCTTCCTCCCCCAGCAAAGCTCTGGACAGGATTTAGGGCTAAATCCCAGCTTCTATTTGCCAGATTCAGACTGTGAACACCAGGATCCTGATGTCTCTCCAGATTTAAGAAAGCAGTATCCTGCCCCCATTAAGATTTAAAACCAGGAGCCTCTGTCCCTTTTCAGCTGGTCCCCCATCACAGCGCTAAACTGAGCTTTTATATGTGAAGAAAGGGAAAGTCACTCAGTCATGTCTAACTCTTCGCGACCCTGTGCACCAGGCTCCTCTGTGCATGGAATTCTCCAGGCATGAATCCTGGAGTGGGTTGCCATTCCCTTCTCCAGGAGATCTTCCTGACCCAGGGATCAAACTCAGGCCTCGCACATTGCAGGAAGATTCTTTGCCATCTGAGCCACCAGGGGAGCCTTATATATGAAGAGCACTCGCCAAATTTCCAGAAGAGCCACAGCAGGAAACTGAATGGCAAGGTAAGAGTGTAACTACTCCCTGAATATCAGAGGAGAGGGGGTGATACAGTCTATTAAGAAGCAAAAATCTCAATGCTGGCCAATCGAGTTCATACACAGAGCTCTACTTCAGGTTCAGGTTATCAATCCCAATGCACAGAGAAGACACTGGAGATGGAGATTTAGGAAGGACCCCCACTCCTTGAACTGTATTGAACTACTTCTCTAGCTCCTCAAAAAAGTACAGGGTCTTAATAGCCTATAATGGAAAAGAATCTGAAAAAGGATATATATACAGACATATGTGTATAAATGAATCACTTTGCTGTACACCTGATACTAACAGAACATTGTGTATCAATCTTCTTTTCTATTAAAAAGGTGTGGGGTCTTTGTTCTAGCCATTCTACACTGCACCCTATGTATGGTCAGCCTCTCCCAGTTAGAAGGGAAACCTCTCCCTTTGCACTCTTTCTCTTGTTTTCTCCCTCCCTTAGGATGCTTTTGGATGATGACGATGCCAGTTAACATTGATCAAGTCATAGGCTGGGTTCAAGGAAGCAAATTCTGAGACCACACACAGGATGTGCTGTTTGGATCAACATCTGCACAAAGGGAAGGAAACGAAGCAGGACTGGATGGAGGGAGAAAGGGAGCTGAGATGGAAGGCCAACAAAGGCCTTCATCAACCTTCAGGAGCTCTAGAGCTGGGGTGTCCTTTTAGAGTTGTTCTGAGTGGAGACAAGGGATCCAGCCTTTATAGCTTTCACAGGGAAGTTGTTGGATGCAAACTGATCCCCTAAAGAGACCATGGGCTTGAGTGACATGATCACCTTCAACAGAGGCAATCCTCGTAAAGGACTGGCAGCTGAGCACCCCTAGTAGGTGGACAGATAAGTCCTCTATTCCAAAACCATGATCAAGTTGTGGTGGTTTAGTCACTAAGTCGTGTCTGACTCTGCTACCCCATGGACTGTAGCCTGCCAGTCTCCTCTGTCCAAGGAATTCTCCAGGCAAGAATACTGGAGTGAGTTGCCATTTCCTTCTCCAGGGTATCTTCCTAATCCAGGAATCAAACCCAGGTCTCCTGCACTGCAGGCAGATTCTTTACTGACTGAGCTATGAGGGAAGCTATGAGCTATGATCAAGTGGCACATCACAAACCAGGGATCATCTTACACCCTTCACCTTAACCCATTTAATTCTCACAACAATTTTATGAGGTAGACACTACAATTATCTCCTTTTGGAATGTTAACTGTTGCACAGAGAGGTTAAATAACTTGCCTGATGTCACACAGCCAGGGAATGGTGGAACCAGGATTTAAACCCAAGCAGTCTGACTCTGATGATCATCTGCCCACCACTCCTCCCATGCTAGTCAAAGAAAAGCCAGCAAAAATTGGACATAAATTTTCCCCAAGCATGTAGAAGAGTGCTTAGAAAACAACAACATACTGTTTTGAATAAATTGGTTCAGTTCAGTCACTCAGTCGCGTCCGACTCTTTGCGACCCCATGGACTGCAGCATGCCAGCTTCCCTGTCCCTCACTATCTCCCAGAGCTTGCTCAAACTCATGTCCATCGAGTTGGTGATGCCATCCAACCATTTCATCCTCTGTTGTCCCCTTCTCCTCCTGCCTTCAATCTTTCCCAGCATCAGGGTCTTTTCCAATGAGTCAGTTCTTTGCATCAGGTGGCCAAAGTGTTGGCGTTCACAACAAACTGATTCACATAGGGAAAAATCCAGCGCTACGGGTTTCAAGAGCAACTGGAAGGCTGCTCTCTGCCCATGTGGTAGCCTTGTCTTCAGGATGGCTTCCATCAAGATCACAAGATGGACATACAGCTACCTGTATCTGTGTCTATACCAGGAGAGGAGAGAATTTCATTGTCACATCCATCAGAAGACTCAAGTGTCACACTTCACCCTTCCATCTGAACCAATCATGGAGGAAAAAGGATTGATATTCTCCAGATTGGCTTCAAACAATCAGAACCCCTCTTGACATCCCACCCAAACCCAGAAGGAGAATCTGGATGCTGTTTGGAAATGGGGAGAAGAGGAATGAATATTGAGTAGGTAACCAATGAACATTCACTACATTCTTCAGCCCAGGGGTCTCCAAGTCCTTGAAACTTTTTGTTTCCTCCCCAGGATCTGGCTTCACCTTGTCCTTCTCTCCTTCCTAAAATGTCCAGGACCTACCTCCGTTCCACTGCTAAAGGTTTAGGGAAATAGGTAGCCATCAGATCCTGTGGGGAAAGGTGAACAAGAAGAAAGCAGCCCCACTGAGAGTGGGGTCTGGGCTTAGGATGCAATACGTATAAGACAATCAGATTCTTTGTGCAGTTGGATTAATCTCTTTGCAGAGCCTCAGATAACAGTCTATGGCCACACTATCTAAAACGTGCCTACACTTCCACTCTGGTCACTCTCCTCTTTTCCTGCTTTATTTTTTTCTTAGCCTTGTCTCCATCTGGACTTGTATTTGTTGTTGCTGTTGCTGTTTATTCATCTGTTTGAAGTCTCTTTTCTCCACTGGAATAGATGCTCCACAAAAAGAACTACTTCATCTCATTCATCACTGAGAGCTTGCTGGATGGATGAATGGATAGATGGATGGATGGATAATCATCTCCTTTTTGTTGCTATAGTAACAGGCTCAGACTCCTCCACCTTGACTGGTATTACCAAAGACCTCTTTCTGCTATCCTCAACTTGAAAGTGACAGGCCCCAGGAAGACAGTTGGAGAAAGACAAGAGGGGAAATGCTATCCTATCTCAAAGAAATCACAGACTCTCCTCATGCCCTAAACAACATCTTATCCACAGATACTGATCATCTCCAGGCAGCCCCCAGTTTTTAGAGGGAACAAATCAATGAAACCATTTTGTCTATAAGATTTTTTCAACCATCTTCAATTCTTCAGTTCAGTTCATTTCAGTTGCTCAGTCATGTCCGACTCTTTGTGACCCCATGGACTACAGCACGCCAGGCTTCCCTGTCCATCACCAGTTCCCGGAGCTTGCTCAAACTCATGTCCATTGAGTCCATGATGCCATCCAACCATCTCATCCTCTGTTGTCCCCTTCTCCTCCTGCCTTCAATCTTTCCCAGCATCAGGGTCTTTTCTAATGAGTCAGCTCTTCCAAGCAGGTGGTTAAAGTATTGGAGTTTCAGCTTCAGTCTCAGTCCTTCCAGTGAATATTCAGGACTGACTTCCTTTAGAATTGACTGTTGGATCTCCTTGCAGTCCAAGGGACTCTCAAGAATCTTCTCCAACACTACAGTTCAAAAGCACCAATTCTTTGGCACTCAGCTTTGTTTATGGTCCAATTCTCGTATCCATACATGACTACTGGAAAAACCATAACTTTGACTAGATTGACCTTTGTTGGCAAAGTAATGTCTGTGCTTTTTAATATGCTGTCTAGGTTTGTCATAGCTTTTCTTCCAAGGAGCAAGCATCTTTTAATTTCAATTCTTAATAATTATTAAATTAATCGGAATCACACGTAACACAACAAGGCCAGCAATGGTAGGTTCACCTTGGCTAACATTTGATTTAGGAGGATTATCTTGGCCACGTGTGTTCACGTTTCCACAGGCTCTCCATCCAGAGAATCTATCCATTCTCATGTGGTGATCTGGGGGCACTGATTAAGGAAAGAATAAAAAAACACAGAATTTGAAGCCAGTCTCCCTGAGTTCAAATCCCAGCCCCACTTCTTACTCTCCAGGGGGCCTGGGGCAACTTGATTGATCTTTCTATGCCTCCAATCCTCCTGCATAAAATGAGGATATGTTACCAGCTACTGCACAGGACTGTTGTGAGGATGAACAAGTTATTATACAAACAGCAATAAGACGAGCGCCTGGCTCAGAGCGAGCACCAAGTTAGTGCTGGCCGTTGGAATGTCTTGTCTTCAGTGTTAAAGAAACTGGTTATCATGCAAGTCTCCCTCACTTACACATAATCCATCATCACCTACACACAGACAACACAAATGACTGAAGGCACAGTACATCCACAACCCATGCAACACACAGTATGCATGAAACAAAACGTGCAAGACGCATGACATGCACATACGTAACACAGCCAAGCATTGCTTCATATTCTGTACTCGGTGGCTTCATCCAACATTAGAGCCAATCCCTGCTGACCCATGATGCTGATGGCTCTCCCTCTTATGTTGATGTGACATCGCACGATGTCACAAAAAAGCAATTTACCAATTCCTTGCTGTAGTTGTTCTCAGAGCAAACTATTCATTATCAATTTTGTTTCATAAGCTTCTCAGTGAAGCGACTTCTCAGTGTATTCCAGTGCAGAGCTTTAGGGTCAAACGAACATGAGCTCAAATCCTGACATCACGACCTCCCAGCTGTGTGGTTTGAGGCAAGCTGCTATGCTTCTCTAGCTATAACATTATTCTCACTTTATAGATGAGGAAATAAAGAACCAGAAAGAACAAATTCCAGACATAAGCTTCAGGTTGTTATCTATAAAAAAAGATTTGCTTTGCAGGGTTCTTATAATGAATGAAAAGAAAAAGTATGTACTATATTTCCATTAGTGCCTGGCACATGCTAATTTATGCTAATAGAACATATATTGGGTAAGTGGTAATGGTGGTGAAAAGTATATTTCTTTAAATGGAAAAATAAAGTTGCTTTGAATAAGTTGTTGACAGTTAATGGGACTCTCTGTGACCTGAGTTCCACCGTGTGTTTGGGTTCGAGATCCCACAAATTTCGACCCAGCATTGTGTTGTAACTGCACCATTTCCCTTCATGAAATTTGAGAGGTGATGTTTTGACATTGTTTCATCTCATTTCCTCCTGATGGGTGGGCTTAACTGGTTTCTCAATTTAAGCAGAGCAAAAGGGAGAAGTATTTTAAATTGCTGTGACGGTCCAAGTTGGTCATACCTTCGGGCCTCTGAGAATGAGCCCAAAATTCTCTTCTCCTCTCCTAAAATATTTGGGCTTTTTTCCAGTTCCTCTGCCAAATAAAATTCTTTCCTTAGTTTCCTCAAAGTTCCCTCTTTCTCCTTTCAACTTGCCCCTTGGCATTTGGATACATTAAAAATGAATTTTGAAATAATATCTTAATCACATTTCACGTCCTTGTGGTGGATTTCTGTTCGCTAAATGCCTTCATGTTCATTCTTCTTTTTTGGCTGAAGATGGATATGTCTCCTTAATGGATGACACAGCAAAGGCTCAGAGAGCTGAGCCAGCAAGCCCTGGGGGTCAGCCTCCAAGCGAATGCCACTGCCGGGTACAGCAAGGAGACAGTCTTTGACAGACAGCTTAAAATGTATATATATATGGTCAAATATGCATAACTTTGGAGAAGGAAATGGCAACCCACTCCAGTATTCTTGCCTGGAGAATCCCCATGGACAGAGGATCCTGGCGGGCTATAGTCCATGTGGTCGCAAAGAGTTGGACATGACTAAGTGACTAGCACACACACACACACACACACACACACACACACACACGCATAACATAGAATTTACCATTTTGACCATTTTTAAGTGTACAATTCAGTGGCCTTCAGTACCTCCTTGGCCAAATGCCATCACCACCCATCTCCAGAGCTCTTTTCATCTTCGCAAACTACAGCTCCATCCTCATGAAACAGTTAACTCCTAACCTCCCCACCCCCAGGCCCTGGCGACCACCCTTATTCTCTGTCTCTATGAAGAGACTGCTCTAAACACCTCACGTGAGAGGAATCATACAGTATTTTGTATGACAGACACTTTTGCAGCAAGATGTCTGGAGGAAGGTACCAAGATTCTTTCCTCCACTGCATTTATTTTAGCTGATGTCACACTTTAGCCAGAAAGGGATTCTCTTCTGTACCCTGAAGTAATTCACTCTCATGGACGTGAACATCTTTTCAGACCTGCCCTACACAACAGAGGTTTTCTTACGTTTTGTTTTCACTGAAAGCTGTTCATTCCTCTAGATGATGACTTAAATTGTGACCATCAGAACTAAAGAAAAAGAAAAAAATAAAAAGCTCCCAGAGAAGGATAGAAAACATTTTCACGTGCCACCTCTGAGGTTCCCAAAAGCCTTTCTCCTCCCCACTCTTGTGTAGGTATTGCTTTTGTCTTTGTTTTTTTTTTTTTTTTTTTTTAAAGAACTCTGTGATCTACTTCAATTCATGTTTTGCCCAGAAAGCTAACACAGCTGTAAATCCTTTTTGCCCGGAAAGCCTTCCAGCCTTTACAGAGGCCTCTTTGCTGATTCAGTGGCCACCTCCCTCCCTCTGAGGCTGGCCAGCCTCTCTGAGCCCACTGCCACCACCGCCCTCCCACAACCCCAGGCAGCCTGCCTGGCTGCTGCGAGAAGAAGCCACTCTCTGAAAGTGACTATGCCTTTTCTGCAGGTTCCTATTACTTGGAGAAGCACAGCACCCCCGGGGGGAGCCCCCTCCTCAGGCTCCCCCCCCCCACCCCCACAGAGAACTGGCTCTGCTGCTGGCTGGTAAACCGGCTGGCCGTCACCATGACAACGGCCTGGCCCAGAGCCTGGATGACGCCAGACCTGACTCCCCTCCCAGCCTCACCCAAGTCTGTTTGGGTTCCAGCTGCTTTTGTTGGGCTTCGTGTTGCTTGTCACTTTGAGGCAGCTCTTTTGCTGATTGGCTGCAGGGGGCTGGGCTTAGAATCCCTGGGGTGCAGGGAAGTCAGTAGCCTGCCCTGACAGAAATTTCCTGGCAACCTGGGGTATTCCCCCGTCATAGTAACAAGATCTACAAGAGGCCTTCCTGCAATACAGAGCCCACAAGAAGCCTGGGCCTCAGATAATCCACAAATACTCTGACCCCGCAGGCAATTTCAATCAAGGGCACTGTTACTAACCCATGTTGCTTTGTGATGCTATGCTCATGATGACAGGCCAACCTGCTCTTTGATCAAATGAAGGAAGTGTTACAACATGTTGGCAGAACATTCTAGCTGTGCAGAAACAACAAAAATTAATAAATCCAGGACGAATAAGAAACAATCATGCGGATTTTGAGGAACAGTTTAAGTGAATGTGGTGATAGACACCCAAGTGAATCTTCGCCTCATCACGGGGGATGGTTTTGCCTCTGTTATTTGGATAATGTAGAAGCAGAGATCTGGAGCATTGTTTGAACTAATTTGAAAACATACCTGATAGCCTTTGGTCTTTATCAGGTCTTTATCTCTCAAATGACTCCTTTTAATAACTTGCTTGACCTCCAGGGCACCTGAGTTTATCCCGGGTTCTCTCATTTGTGACATAAAAGGTATCTCTTGTTTCACCCTTTGAAGGCATGTCAGGGCTGCCTCAGCTCCTCATCTGTAAAATGGGGGTATGCCAACCAGGCAGGTTGGACAGTATTTAGCTCAGTCCTGGCACTTACTGAGCTACTATCATCATCATCATTAATTCCTACCTGTACCTTTTTCTCAAGGACCCTGACACTTTTTATAAGAATAACATCACTGGGAATTTCCTGACAGTCCCAGTGGTTAGGATTTCACTGCTATTCAGCAATTTCATTGCCAGGGCCCTGGATTCCATCCCTGGCCAGAGAACAAAGATCCCACAAGCCTGTGGCAAAAAAAAAAAAAAGAATTACATGGACTTTCTTGGTGGTACAGTGGATAAAATCTGCTTGCCAATGCAGGGAACACTGGTTTGATACCTGATCCGGGAAGATGACACATGCCTTGGAGCAACTAAACTGGTGTGCCACAACTACTGAGGCCAAGCTCTAGAGCCTGTGCGTGCAACTACTGAAGCCCAGGCGCCTAGAGCCTGGCTTGTGCTCCACAACAAGGGAAGCCACTGCAATGAGAAGCCCTCGCACTGCAACAAAGAGTAGCTCCCGCTTGCCGCAACTAGAGTAGAAAGTCCATGCACAGCAACAAAGACCCATTGCAACCAAAAATTAATTTTTTAAAAAAGAATTACATCAGTGATTCATTTAACGAATGCTATCTACTAAGTCTAAGTTGGCCAGGCACTGTGCCAGCCACTAATGATAAAATGATAGACAAAAAACATACACAGTTCTGGTGCTTTGGTAGCTTCTGGACCAGTGAAGGAGACAGATATTAACCACATACAATGTTAAATAACATCGGTGTCATATGAGTAAAGCCATCTCAGACCCTCCAGGCCAGCCCATCCCCCAGCTGAATACCTCCAAGGCCATCCATCTTTGCCATACTGAGCAGGAGAATTGTCCAGCCAATTTCTGTCTTAATTCCTGACCCACAAAATCATGAGAGCTAATAGGTGGTTGCTCTTCTAAGCTCTGCCTCCCCAAATAAAAAAGACATCTCTACTAAGTGCCTAAAGCATTAAGAGAACATGAAGTAGAGAAACTACATTTTAGCTTCTTTTCCTAGTTAGGATACTAGAGTGAAGGTAGGTTTAGATATAAGAATTTATAATGGAATGACTTGACCTCCTAAATCCTGAAGCCAAATGCAAAGCCTAGGGATGCAGATTCTCAGTCCCCAATCCTGCAGAAAGATCCTGGGGGTTTCTTACATCAAACTTTGTTTCACTGAAGAGCGCCCTCTTCTGGCTCAGGGCTCTTTCTCCAGCCATGCTGTCTCCTGTCGCTCCTTTTCAAGGGGTTTGTGGGTGTGACGCCCAGGCCTTCACCAAACGTGTGCTGAGCGCCCAGGCCCCCGGGTTACAGCCTGGATCAGGCACAGGCTCCCCATCCCTGTGAGACTGACAGTCATTTGAGCTTCCTGACATCTCTGAGAAGGTAGGGCAAGCTTCATCACTCCCATTTGATAGATGAGGAACTGAGGCAGGAGGATGGAGAAAACTTGACTAAGTTGTTAATGATTCAGGACTATTTTAGGAAGGAAACAAAGAAGCTCTCACTGAACACCAGACTGGGCCCAAGTCCCTCACTCCCCATAGCCACACTCTGCCTCATCACCCTCTGCTTCCGAACCTTGAGTTCCTCCCCGCTTGGGACGTCTCCTCATGGTCCCCTGAACCAGCGGACACTACTCCCAACATCTCTGTGGCCTCACAGGCCTTTCCCGGCATTTCATCTCTCTGTAATGACTGTTGCTCCAAAGCCAGCCTTCAGTCTCTCTCCTCGCTAAGACCCTCCAGCTCTCCCTGACATCTTGCCCCTGGTAGCCCTGGTAGTGTAACATATTTGAAAATATATATCTAGGCAGGGACCTCATCATATATCCTGTCACTGCCTGTGGAGAGGATCAGACAGGCCTGGGGTTCAAATCCCAGATCTGCTAACTACTCTCCTGGGAGGCGAGAAAATGAGGTCGCCTTCTCAGCTCTGGTGTCCTCCAGGGTACAGCATGGATATTAGCTGCTCTGAAACTTAGGTGATATGTTTAAGGCACTTGGCACCTAGTGAACACGCCAGGCACAGTATATGTCTAAGTCATCTAACGTGTTCAATCTGGTCACCTGCCAGCACTGCCCGATGGCCCTCGGGGCATCTAGGACACTCTTGGGCATATGTAGAGAGACAGCACACAAGAATTTTAAAACTCAAACAAAATTCTCAGGGAGCAAGTTCTTCCACTAAAAGCAGGTGGGTACACAGATTTGAACAGCATTGAGAATATGCTCTCTGCCACCTCGTGGAGAACAGGACTGACGCAAGAGCATGGTGCTGGGGCCCATGATATTTTTTAGGAACCCACAAAAATATTTTAATTTCACTTAAAAATCAGAAGAAAAAAATTAACTTTTCTTTCCCAAAAGGACAATCTATTCAAACTGCCTCAGACTATTAATCATTATAAAATGTAGTCATAACATTTTGAAATAATTTTTATAGAGAAAGGGACTTTCAAAGACCAAACGTCCCAGGGCCCATGAAAGTCACAATGCAGCCCTGATTAAGAAAAAAAAAAAAAGTGGGAAAAGCCAACAGCAGCAAAAGAAGAAAATCAATGAAGAGACGAATGGAAGTGTTCCTCCCAGCCTTAACATCCTTCTGCTCTAGGAATTTCTTTGCTTCAGCATGGCCGGGATCCCTTACAGAGTATATTCTTAAGAGCACATTTTCCTAGTGCTATTAAAATTTGTGCGCTCATCTGCTTTTAGCAGATCTTGTTCCCCAAGAATTTTGTGTAAGTTCTGTATTTCTGGCATGCTGTCTTTTTTAACATTTATTATTTTTATTTATCTACTTGGCTGCACGGGGCCTCAGCTGTGGCACGCAGGATCTTTAGCTGATCTTTTGCTGCGGCATGTGGGATCTAGTTCCCCGACCAGGTATCAAACCTGGGCCCCCTGCAATGGGAGCACAGAGTCTTAGCCACTGGACCACCAGACCACTGACACGCTGTTTATCTCCTTAGTCAATGACGGTCATGCCCTTGAATGGCCAGCAGAGGGAGCAGCGACTCAATCTTAGGCATGGGAATGGAAAAGGTAAAGTCGCTCAGTTCTGCCCTACTCGTTGCAACCCCATGAACCATACAGTCCATGGAATTCTCCAGGCCAGAATACTGGAGTGGGTAGCCTTTCCCTTCTCTAGGGAGACGTGGGAGTGATTGGTGGGTAAAACAGAAGGAAGCTGTAAACTCAAAGACTTGTTGCTCAGAGTGGTCCTGGTTCCAGCAACATGGGTTTGAACCGGGAGCTTGTTAAAGATACCTGTCCCTAAGGAGGATCCTAAACTCACCGAATCAGAATTAGCATGTTGAGAAGATCCCCAGGCAATTTATACACACATTTAAGTTTGAGAACATTGGAAATGACCCTGATGCTGGGAAAGATTGAGGGCAGGAGGAGAAGGAGGCACAGAGGATGAGATGGCTGGATGGTATCACTGACTCAATGGACATGAGTTTGAGGAAGCTCTGGGAGATGGTGAAGAACA
The DNA here is from genome assembly GCA_024291935.2 of Okapia johnstoni. Taxonomy (NCBI): domain Eukaryota; kingdom Metazoa; phylum Chordata; class Mammalia; order Artiodactyla; family Giraffidae; genus Okapia; species Okapia johnstoni. Next base: position 15,156,021 of record CM044307.1, read on the forward strand.
GGGAAGCCTGGCGTGCTACAGTCAGTCCATGGGGTCTCAAAGAATCAGACATGACTTAGAGATTGAACGACAACAACAAGCTTAAGAAGCACTGGCTTAAAAGTTTCTAGTCTTAGAAGGGGAAGCCTACTTCCTCAAGGGAGAGAAGGACAAGAGAGGAACTGGCTAAAGCAGTCCTCATAGCCCCAAAATCTCCTGTTCCTTTAGCCAACAAGCCAGCATCAGTTAAGATGGGTTTGAAGCTACAGAAGGGGACATCAAGGTATTTTTACAGGTCACAAATGAACTGGCTTATTCTTCTTCTGTTTCAGTAACTATTAAGTGTCAACTATGTGCTGGGCATCAGGGGTACAAGAGTGAGTTAAAAAAAAAAAAAAAAAACAGACCCTGTTCCTGCTTTCATGGAGCTTTCAGCCCAGTGAGAACACCAAGGGTAAACAATCACAAACACACAATAACTACAAACTCTGATGCTGCCATGTAGGTACAGAGGCTCAGAGAAAGTAAACAGGAGGAAGGCAGCCAGCTGAAACCAAATGGTCAGGGAAGACCTCCCTGAGAAGGTGAGCTTTAAGCTTGAGATCTGAAGGGTGCCTGGGAATTAGCCAAGAGTGGACATTACTGGCAGGGGGAAACAGAACGTACAAGGCCACCCAACAGGCGGGAACATGGCACGTTCAAGGAACGGAAAGAACCCTGGCCTGGAGTGATGCAATATGAGGCTGAGAGCAGAAAGGCAGAAAGCAGCCTCACGGGACTGGGGACCAAAGGACACAGGCTCCATCTGGGATCTTACAGAGGTGGCCTCCTAGGCGGCGCAGGGACTGACTGGCACCTGGCTCGGGTTCCAAGCTCCAAATTGTACCATGTGGACATTTCACCCCTGTCCACTGTGTTCTCCATCTCCCTCAAGGACACGTTCTCCTCTGCTAACTTTTCCTCAGCCAACACCAACTCAATGGACATGAGTTTGAGCAAACTCCAGGAGATAGTGAAGCACAGGGAAGCCTAGCGTGCTGCAGTCTCTGGGGTCGCAAAGAGTCAGACACGGCTTAGTGACTGGACAACAACCCCCTCATCAGCCCCTTCTTGATCACTTGTCCACTTTTTTTTTTTAAATTGTACTGGGTCTTCCTTGCTGTGCACAGGCTTTCTCTGGTTGCAGCAAGCACGGGCTACTCTTCATTGAGGTGCATGGGCTCCTCATTGTGGTGGCTTCTCGTTGCACAGCAGAGGCTGTAGGCGCATGAGCGTCAGTAGTTTCAGCATTCGGGTTCAGTATTTGCGGTGTGCAGGCTCTAGAGCATGGACTCAGTAGTTGTAGCACATGGGCTTAGTTGCTCCATGACATATGGGATCTTCCCAGACCGGGGATCAAACCTGTGTCCCCTGCATTGGCAGACGGATTCCTATCCGCTGTGCCTGAGACATCCATGTCTTAGTGTCTTCCCCCTTCACCATTTAAACCCACTCCAGTTCTTCCCCCCAACTTCCCAGGCAACCAGATCTCAGTTTCAAAGACAACTTCTTGCCCTGAAGAAAAGACAGTCCATGAGTCAGAAACAATCACCATTTACTGAAGGTTCATCATGTGCTGTGCCACTTGACACATTTATTTTTTTCATCCAGTCCCCACAATAGTCTCATTCCATAAGCTATTATCATTTGAGGAAATTGAAGCGCAGAGAAGGTAAGTCATTTCTTCAAGATTGCATAGCTAGAAAATGGTTGAGCCAATACTCCCTTCCCATTTGTAACAGGGGCTGCACACTGTCCTCTGTGACACTGTGCTGACTGCACAGCTATGTTTCAAAAGCCTTACAAAGGAGCATGCCCTCGGCCCACCTCGAACGAAATAATCTCAGATGTGCACAAAAATTTAGCCATGGAGTTTCATGCATCCTTGTCTACAATAGAAAATCACTTAGAAACAACCCAAAGGTCCAACAATACAGGATTGATTATTGGATGTTTAGAATTGTTGGATGTTTAGAATTGTTGGTTGTTTAGAATCCTATATGACTAGCTATTAAAGTGATCAGGTAGGAAATAAATTGTCGGTACACATGATGTATAGTGTAGAAAAACAAGATTATAAAACAGTATTCTAGCCTGGTCTTATTTTCATGAAAACTGCAGTGTATAAATTTAAAAGTATAAAAATAAAGCCTCCAATATAGGAGAGGGAGGGAGAATTAAAATGGTTGGCAAAACCTCTGCAATGTGATTGTAGGTGATTTTTTTATTTTGATCATCTGAACTTCCAAAGGTTTCATCAGGAGCATCTATTTCTTCTGGAAAGGAAGGGAGAAGGAAAAAAATCAAGAGGTGTTTTGAGTTCTGAGTCTTTTCATTTATTATTGTTACCCATAAAAAACCAAACATACTGTTCTGCTGGGAACATTTAAAAAACATTTTTATTACAAAAGTAGTATGTGGGCTCGCCAAAAACAAAAGTCAGAGAGTACAAACAAGCAAAAAGGAGAAAATGAAAAACACATTCCTTCCTCCCCAGAGACAACCAATATTAGCACCTTCGTGACTTCACAAGCCACGTTTGAGCTCTGCTCCAGGCACTAATCCCTGGGGCCTACCCCTCCCTTGCCACGACTGGAAACCTGAGTTTGAAATGAGGCTTACAGATCCCTCCGCAATCCCCAAACAGCTCCTAAGACTGTCTGGGAGCCCAGAATGACAACTTAGTTAGCGTAGACTCTGGCCTGCTAGGGCGCGCAATTCCTCCTGGGTCACAGGGGACCGTAAAAGTGATTCCCAACACGTTTGCGATTGCAACACTCTAGCATCGCTGGATTTTGCAATCCTCCTTCCCCCTTCGAAAAGAACCAGAAGGACTGCATCACAGCTTTTGTATATTCCATTTAGTACTTTTCCATAAATGCGGCTGAAGGGAATGAAGGGTAATTTGACTGTAAGACTATCACAACCCTCCTTCCCACCACCCCTCGGATAGCTGCCGGCAATCACTCTGGGATGTCCCAGGTCAGGGCTGGGAAGGGCAGCTTTGAGGAGCTGTGCAGGCAGGTTCGGCCATGCGGATGGCTGTGCCAGGCCTTGGAGGCCAGCTCCTGGGGCAGGAGGTCTCTGGGCCACTCACACACACACACAGACACACACACATAGTCATACACACAGTCACACACATACACACTCAACAACAGGTTTCCAAGGCCCACCCTGCCCACGCCCTCTCTTACTTAAGGTCCCGCTCATGGGAAGAAGGGGCACCTGGCACCTGCTGGCTGCTGGCACCTGGCCTGACTGCGTCCACACCCTCAGTACAGCCCCCAGGCAGAAAATGTTCCTAGAGCAGATCCACAAGCCAAAGCATTCCCGGTTTCTTCAGATGTTGATATCCAGTCATGGTCCAGATCCAGGGCCTAGCCTCCCACCCCTAAGCTCCAGGAACTGAGCTGATTTCACTGCTATTCACTCCATTCAGTGTTTCTGGAAACCTCAAAGATTTTGGAGACTCTGTTCTCCTTTATCTATGGCTCCTCTCATAGATAATAATAACTATAGCTTCTGTTTACGAAACTCTTGATATGCCAGGCTTTTTACAGTCATGTAATGCATACAACAGTCTTTCGAGGTAACCACAATTATCTGCCCCCCTCCCGCTTCACAGATGAGAAAACTGAGACTCTGAGAAGTAGAACGATCTGCCCAAGGTCAAACAACTAGTAACAGGGACAGGAATCCACCCAGACCTGTACGACCACATAGCTCATGGCCTGCTCAGGAAGTCAGTGCAGAAGAGAAAAAGGTCATATAACCTTCCTCCACTCTATCTACAAGACAGCTACATTGGAAAATAATCTAACAAACTGTTGTATGGCTCTTACTATGTGCCAGGTACTATTCCAGCACTTTGCAAATATCAGCTCAATTTATCCTCAGAATAAGGCCAGGAGACGGGTAGTTTCTTTACAGATAAGAAAACGGAGGCACAGAGAACAGAGTAAACTTGCCTAGGGCCACACTGCAAGTGGTGGGGTCTGGATGGGAAGCTGGCTCTAGAAGCTGTGCTGCCTCTCTGATACCACAAGCAAAGTGCACCCCCCCCACCCCCCGCCCCCAATTTTTCATCCTTTGACCTTCCCGTATTCCCACCTTCCTCATCTTTCAGAGTTCACTTCACACTTCCCCATCCCTCTCTGCGTGGGGTGGTGTTCTCTTGTGAAACTGCTTTGTGAAACTCCTTCTTGTGCAAGGCGATCTTTGATTAGATCATTATCTAGATCTCCCCCGCCAACGAACTGATAGGAAAGTTTATCAAAGCAAAGGCTTGGAGTTGCTTCTGGAGAAATTAATCAATTAATCCGCAGGGGCTTGAGAGTAGGTTTTGTCCCCAGCCCTGTGCTGGGCATTATTCTATGAACACAAAAGACACCCAGGACTTGTCCTCCACTCTCAAGGAAATAACAGTTAAGACAGTAAGTGAGCGTGCACTCGTGTGCTGGGTCTGTGCACAGCTGTAGTTCATAAAATATAGAGGAGAGGAGTCAGAAAAGTTGTTATGAAGGAGGTGGAGTTTGAAATAGAGAGAAGGGGCAAGGTTTGAGAGAAGGGGCAAGGAAACCTTGTTCACTCTGATGGAAACAGCAAGACTTGGCAGGAGGAAAAAAAGCAGTCCAGGAAACAGAAACAAGAGAGTATTTTCTACGTCCAAATCAATCTGATCTTCTCAAATAAACTACAGAGACAAAAAAAAAAAAAACTTGGATTTTTTTTTTTTTTTTTTTTCTGTCAAGTTTTGCTATTTCCATCAGAGCAAACAAAGAAAAAAAAAATCTCTTCCCCTAACCATTAGGCGGCTTCTGGAATCGGAGAAGGGTGCTCTGCCTCAAATGTCCACCAGGAGGCAGAGCTGCTGCTTCTGTCGCTAGAGCTCCAAGTGCAAAACCAGAGAGAAAGGGGAAAGATCCCAGACTTTTCCTCTGAAGAGTTGGCCTGGCCTGAGGCCAGCGGTGGGCACCAGTCTTTTCAGACGGGGTTGCCTAGAATCAGGGAAGAAATAGAACATAGAATGTAAGAAGAAGTCGAGTGAAACTGAAAGAGGAGAGAGAGACATTAAAGAGGATCTAACCTCTGCTGCTGCTGCTGCTGCTGCTGCCAAGTCGCTTCAGTCGTGTCCGACTCTGTGCGACCCCATAGACGGCACCCCACCAGGCTCCCCCGTCCCTGGGATTCTCCAGGCAAGAATACTAGAGTGGATTGCCATTTCCTTCGCCAGTGCATGAAAGGGAAAAGTGAAAGTGAAGTCGCTCAGTCGTGTCCAACTCTTAGCGACCCCATGGACTGTAGCCTACCAGGCTCCTCTGTCCATGGGATTTTCCAGGCAAGAGTACTGGAGTTGGGTGCCATTGCCTTCTCCATCTAACCTCTATGTACCATGAAAAGATCTTCCAATAGGCAGAATAGGGGTTTCCATGGGTTGAGGCTACTCATGCCTTCTGTTGTCTTGATTGAGAAAACTTCAAGTGAGGCTTGCATAACTATGAAAAATGACCAACTGTTAGTCTAAGCCTAGTTTCAGGGCAACCAATTCAGGGTCTCTGGACAAGTGTAGCCACTCCAGTCACTAAGAGGAGGAATGCTTTGTGCTTTGGGGATAATACACCTCCTGGCCATCACTCCAGGCCCTGATGTCACACTGTGGGTTGTGTGGGATAGGAGGCATGCCACTGGCACCCTTTAAGGAGCTCTGATGTCGGTATTCAGCTTTACTGTACATTCCACCATCTGAGCCAGGCAACAGGGTCCTTAAATCACAAGAGCAGACAGAGGGGGTTAGAGGGGAGGTGGGAGGTACGCTAGTTTGAAGCCAGAAATCTTGGCTTTTACCTGTCTCTAACTAGCTGTGCAAACTTGGAGGAGTGAATCAGCTTTTCTGAACCTTAGTCCCCCGTATGTAAAATTGAAAGGCTGAATAAGAGCACTAGTATCTGATGTGCGTTCTAGCTCTGAAATTCTGAAACACACTCCTTTTGTGAGAGGAACTGAGGAATGGGCGAGGGGGTGGTGCCGGGGGAGGGCAGTAGACAGAACCAAGCATCTTGAAGAGTTGCCCCCACGCCCGCAGTCGGCTCCTCGGTAGTGGCCACTGCGGCACTGCCCACCCCACCCCCCGCCCTCGTGGCCCGGCGGCACACACCCACGGCTCCCTCCGAGATTTCTGGAATCTCGCTGGATTCCTCCCAGGAATGTTTATTGCCCTTTACATCTGCAAATCGCTTTACATCAGCAACCCTGCTGCGCGATATTAATCATCGCCGCAATATCCCTCCTTCCGCCTGTAAGAGGAATTGCGGGGGTCTGGATTTATGAAGGTGAAATCCGAAAGTAATTTGCCTGGGCTTCATTCAATAAGCGGTGAGCAACAGTTAATTAAGCGCCTAATAAGACCAAGGCGCAAAGAAACGCACAAACCCAGTTGCTACGGGGGTCAGAATTGCAGTGGGTCCTCAAAGAACTTCACCGGTATTCCAATTATGTTATGCACTGCCCCCCCCCCCCGGCCTCCCACCACCTCCCCGTTCCCCGACCCCTTCTCCCCCACCCTCCCCCCCCGCCCGTAACTACTGTAAAACTAAAAGGTGATGCAGACGATCTCCCCTCCCAAACCTGACGCCGCTGCGCCCCATACCCCAAAGCTCGTTTTACCAGGCTAGGTAAAAGAAAGTGACCTTCCCAAGGTCATTTATCCCCCCAGGGGCAACACTTGATTCCCAGAACCACGGTCTTCAAAGCTTTCCACTGCGCCAGGGACGAGGATTTTAAGTTCAAGCCTATAAAATATAAAACAGAAAGAGGCGAAGGATGGCTGTTTCCATGATTTCCGGGCACAGAGGGCGAAAATCATGATCCCAGCTCACCCAACCCAAAACAGACGAGACTGCCCAGCTCTGGGCTGCAGTTTCAACGAGACAAGAAATGTCTGGGACCCCGGAGCTCGTCAAACAATCATCCACGCCTTCCCTCGCGCTCCCTGTCGCCCCCGCCCCTTGCCTCCGCGCCGGGGGGTCGCGGGGTTGGGTAGCTGGGAACCCGGGGCCCGCAGCACCCGCACGGGGGCGTGGCCGGAGACAGAGAGCGCGGGGAGGAGGAGGGAGAGGAGGAGGAGGGAGCCCTGCTCCCAGCCTCCTCCCGCTCCCTCCTCCGGGCGGGCAGCGCAGCGGCTGAGCCAAATATGGGCAGAGCGGAAGCGGCGGGCAGACGTCACGGCGCCGGGTGGGGGACCGCGCTGCGGGGCTGATGACGGAAGGCGCTGACGGCGCCTACGTGTCACCATGGAAACCAAACAGTAAATAGAGGACTGGAGAGCTCCTGGCACCGCCTGGACCCAGCGACCTGGCCTGGAGCGAAGGGCCGGAAGCTGGGAAGGGCCGGCAAAAACCTGGGCTTGGCAGAGGAGGGCCGGGGCGCGGCGAGGGTGCTCAGAGGGCGGAGAGGGGACCCGGAAAGAGAATTGCCTCTGGCAGGTCCTTGGGAAGCCGGCCCTTCCCCAGCCCAGGATCCTGCAGGGGCAGGTCAGGAGTGGAAAGAAGCCCTAGTGGATGAGAAGGCTTCCTGTCCTTTTTTGAAGGGCTTCCTCGGCCTGCGACATTGTTTGGGATATTGTCTTTTGTTTTCCTTTACTAGAATCTGAGAATTCAGACGTTGGAACCACCCCACCCGGACTGAGATTCCAGCTCCGCCACTCTAGCTGGCTAATCTTGAGCAGACCACAATCTTCTGTGCTCCAGGATTACATTATCTTTAAAATAAGGATAATAGCAGGACTTGCCTGTATTCCTAAGTTAATATAAATATGTGTGTGTGTGTATAACAGTGTCTAGCACATTGTAAGCCCCAATTAGTGCTAGCTGTTCATTTTTATTCCTAAACCGCACAGTTTAGTAGTTTAGTCAACTACTAAATCGTATTACCGATGTACTGGTTTTTCTCTTGCTTTGTTTTTTAGTTTTAAAATAAAAGAATTTTCTATTTTAAAACTGATACTAAAATTTAGTAAAATATTGACTGAAGTGTGCATCTATCAAATAAAAACAGCTCTCAGTTTGCACTGTCTCACTCTTCTAAATTTTAAACACAGAAACTCTAGGCGGTCATAGAGAATAACAGAACTGAAGTTACTCCGGTTCAGTTTCTCCGATTTACTGTCACTGGCGTTATCTTTGTTTATTTCGCATCTGCTGCTTAAAAACAGTATTGTGTACTACCATAGGATTGGAGACACAGACACACACTGCACCCAAAACGATCTCATCTCAAAGGATTGTGCACTGTTACAGTCTTCATCTTAAAATGAAGACCTGTAGCTAAGTCCATGTTTTGGAGACCAGCTGTCAGTATAACTGGGAGTTTACTTCCATGTAGAATACACTGCATTAAAGGATAAGGAATTTCTTTAATGAATGCATTGTGAAAACTTGACAGTAATCCCAGCAACTGTTTAGAACTTCAAACAACGAAAGATTTTTTCAGGAAAGAGTATTTTGTCACTAATGATATCTAGAATTGACAGTTCATGGTGTTGGCTAAAAAAGCAGACCAACTTTAACTGGTTTTATAACTCCTTTCAAATTCTCAGCAAGTAATGTGGCTCCGTATGAATGACAGACCCTAGTGTGACCTCCAATAGTTCCTGCCACCTGGTGCCCATGTTGGGAATTTGTGTGGTTCCCTCCCCTTGAGGTGGAACCTGAGACTTGCTTCTAAGCAACAGAGTATGGTGGAGGTAATGGGAAGCCACCTGTAAATTATGTTGATGTAAACAATGTATCTTCATTTTGCTAGCATATGCGAGTAGGTTCTCCTTCAGCCCTTGATGAAGTGAGCAGCCATGTTGAGGAAGCTCAAACGCAAGGAACTTATGAGCAACCTCTAGGACCTGAGGGTGGCTTCTGTCCAACAGCCAGTCAAAAGCTGGGTCCTAGTTATACAATCACAAGAAAATCAACTCCCACAACCCAGATGAGTTCAGAAGCTGACCTTTCCCCATTCAAGCATTCAGCTGAGAATGAGCCTGGCTGACACCTTGATTGCAAGCTTGTGAGACTAAACTAGGCTGTGCCAGGACTCCTGACCCACAGAGACTGTGAGGTAGTGAATACATGTTGTTTTGAAGTGGCTCCATGTGTGGTGATTTGTTACATGGAAGTTAAACCCTAATCCACCCTCTTTGCCTGTACCTAGAATTTGCTTGGTGTCCCACTTTACACTGTCGACACTGTTCAGGCCTTCCACCCTAAGTGACGTGGTGTGGGCCTCTTCACTGCATTGCCATAGTCATCATCTGATGTCATCAGTGTTTTGAAGCTGAAGGAGTGGTTTGAGATGTTTCAATCCCACTCCTGGTTTGGTAGAGGAAACAGTCTCAGAGGGGTGAGAGTCTCACCCCAGGTCTTAGACGTACACATCTGGGAGCAGATTTAACATTCTTGCTGTTCTTGTTCAGTCACTCATTTGTGTCTGACTCTTCACAACCCCATGGACTGCAGCACCCCAGGCTTCCCTGCCCTTCACTATCTCCCAGAGTTTGCTCAAACTCATGTCCATTGAGTCAATGATGCCATCCAACCATCTCCTTCTCTGTCACCCCCTTCTCCTCCTGCCTTCAATCTTTCCCAGCATCAGGGTCTTTTCCAGTGAGTCAGCTCAGCCTCAGGTGGCCAAAGTATTGAAGTTTCAGCTTTAGCATCAGTCCTTCGAATGAACATTTAGGGTTGATTTCTTTGGGGATTGACAAGTTTGATCTCCTTGATGTCCAAGGGACTCTCAATCTTCTCCAGCACCACAGTTTAAAAGCATCAATTCTTCGTTGCTCAGCCTTCTTTAAGATTCTAGCAAATCAATTAAGAACTTTGGACTTAGCATCACAAAGAGCTGATTTCAAATCTCAGATTTGCTCCTTAGCGGTTGTGTGACCTCGGTTAACTTACTTAGCTTTTCCTAGATCATCTTCCTATGGATAGAGTGAGGGTCCTAATCATACCTGCCTTGTATGTTTGTGATGAGGACTAAATGAGAGCATTCATTCAACAAAATAATTATTGTTTGCCCATTGTGTGCCAGATGCCAAAGGCAAAATGATTAGCAAAGTAAATCTGGTGGTACAGCCTGGCACATAGCTAGCCCATGTGAAATGTTGGCTATTATTAATATTATATCTTAGGGCTTCCCTGGTCCAGAAAGATCCCAAATGTTGCAGAGCAACTAAGCCCATGCACCACAACTACTGTGCCCGAGTGCCACAACTACTGAAGCCCGAGTGCCCTAGAGCAACAAGAAAAGTCACCGCAGTGAGGACCCACGCACAACAACTAGAGGGTAGCCCCCACTTGTGGCAGCTAGAGAAAAGCCCATGCAGCAAACGAAGACCCAGCACTATCAAAAAATAAATATTTTTTATTCACTATGATTTGTAAATATATATGTGTGTGTGTATATATATATATATATATATATAATATCCTAGGTTCTATCTCAGCCACATGCCGCCAGACAAGTTCCATAAATTGACATCAAAGAACCCCTGCCATGTAATTCCAACCACCCACGTTACTTCCCCCCAGTATTCCACAGGCATCTTGAACTCAACATGTCCAGCTCACAACTCGCCTTCTTATCCCCCAAACCTGCTTTTCTTCCCAGAGTCACAAAGTCACTGGGGGACTCACAAAGCTCCTTGTAGGTCGACCCTGGTAAACCTGGGAGTGAGCTTGGATTCCTCCCTCTCGCTCATCTCCCACATCCACTTAGTCACCAAGTCCTAACAGTCCTACCCCTAATTACCTCATGTTCCCTCTTCATTCCCACCACCGCTGCCTGCATTCAGCCTACACACAACTGAACTAAGTAAATACCAGGCTTTTCATGATCTGGCCACAATTACCTCTTCTTGACCTATCTCCAGCCCCCTCCAGTTTCATGCTACAGTATTGATGTTGTCAATACAGTTGATAAGTACATCAACTGTACTTATACGATCCTCTATAATTTACATCTCCCACTCTCTCTTCCCCTAGTCCCTCACTCTATAGTCTGTTTTTTCTGAGTCTGTGCCTTTACAGTGTATATCCTTCTGCCGCCTGGAACCCTTCACCTGCCACTTGCTCATCTGGCAAATTCTATCCATCTTTGAAGCCCAACTCAGAGGTCACTCACTCTCTGGGAGATTCCCCCAGACAGAGTTCACCATTCCTTCCTTCTCGTAACCCCTGTACGTCCAGGAATTTTCATTGTCACATTGTGTGTAATACCTTCATGTGTCTTTCTTTCGACCAGGAACTCCTTGAGGACGGGACTGTGTCCTCGCATCTGAATCCAGCACCTGATACAGAATAGACACCCAGAAACTTTTTCATTGAATGAAATGAAGTCCATTGCTTGCTCCGGCATGCATGTGTGCATGCCTGTGTGCTCAGTCATGTCCAACTCTTTGCGACCCCATGGACTGTAGCCCGCCAGGCTCCTCTATCCATGGGATTTTCCAGGCAAGAATACTGGAGTGGGTTGCCATTTCCTTCTCCAGGGGATCTTCCTGACTCAGGGATCGAACCAGAATCTGTTTTATTTCTTGCACTGTCAAGTAGATTCTTTACCACTAGCACTACCTGGGTAGCCCACTGCCTGGGTTCAGCCTACACACAACTGAACTAAGTATGCTCCAGAAGGTATATATTTTCTCCCTTGACTCCCAACCCCCTAAATTATAAAGATAATAAGTAATAACTCACCCTTCTATGATACTGCTGTGTGCACAGGAACTGTAATAAGCTCCATACATTTAATCTCACAAAAACCCCAGGAGGTGGATAAAATTATTATCTCTCTTTCACAGGTGAGGAAACTGAGGTGCAGAGAAGACAGGTAAACTGCCCAAGGTCAGGAGCCAAGCTTCAAAGCTGAGTCCATGCTCTGCATCACTCTGCTATGTTGGGTTCAATTCCTCAAATCCAGATGAACTCATCATTTTTGCTTTGATGAGTTTACCTGCGGTGGTAGTGTCGTGATTGAGTCAAAAGCCTGAAAATGAATCGGTGTCTCTGTAGATCTGACCACAAGTTGCTCCCCAAAGAAAACATGGTAGCGACTGGGGCCAGTGCCATTTACCCTTACGATGGAGGTGCTGCCTTTTGCTCCATATGCTAAAGCATAGACACCCAGAAATGCTAATAGCACATGCCATAGCATATCCTGCTAAAGCAGGATCCCCCTTCCTATGAGCCTGCTTCTAATGTAACTGATGATCAAATCCCACTGGATTCTTATTTTCATCAACTGATTGAACCAAACCTCAGCACCATGTCAGTGACAGCTGAAAATTAAAACACCTTATTAGTTAAGAAGAGCTGATGACTATCAGCCCAGGCAGCCTCCTTGGGGACAATGGCCAGAGTCCTTTCTGTTCTTTGTCCCCCTAGGCAGCTGAACAGTGCTCAAGAAAAGCAAAGGAAAGGCAGTTTAGATTAGTCCATGAATGGGTGTGTGGAGCCATTGAAATGAACTACGTTACAGCTAAACCTGTTTGTTTCTGTTGCCTTCACTTGTGTGCAAAATGGAATTCTATCCAGTCAGCACCCTTCAGGAACTTTGAACTCATTCGTCAGGAGTCAATTCCCTTTATTCCCACCTGCTTTTGCTCAGATCTGGTCTTATTCTTGTAAATGATGGTTGTGATAATGATGTTGGTAATGACCGTGAGAGCACTAACCCTATTCTTCTATTCTCATGCAGACTGAATCGTAAGTTTTGTAATTTAGCACACCAACTGCTAGGATCCATGAACTGAAATGGATTTGTACAATAGTCTGAAAATTTTATATCAATGAGAGTGAAATACATAGTTTTGTTTCTTTGAAGATGATGATACTTTCATTCACATATGCATTTATTCTTCATTTGCTATTGAAACAAATTTCACAATTTGTAATTAGTCTAGAAGTGTCATTGACCTATACAGTATACTTGTATTTTTCAGTACCCCTTAAAATTCTTTCCCAAGCCAGCTAGTTCCTCATCTTAATATTGTAGAACTCTTGCCAAGAATTTTTTTTTAAACAAGAAGGCATACTTTTCCACTCTGGAAGAAATCTATGATGAACACAGCTCATCATCACTGTTGAATCCTACTTATCTCTCTTTAGACGTTTTTGTAAATTTTATCTGCCTTCATTCATTCATTCATTTAACAATGAGTCCCTAATAGACCTTGGGGATAGAGAGGTAGGTGATCAAGACAGAAAAGGTCCCTGCTCACATGGAACTTATGGACAGTGTAAAGGATAGAAATTTGTTTTTTAGAAGAGGAGAGAAAACATAAATAAGGTGTTGCAAAGAGTAATAAGGTCTGTGAAAAAAACAAAGCAGGGTAATGGGGCAGAGAGTCATGGGGCGGAAATGTGCGCTTCTAGAAGTTATTCTGGACAACGACGTGGGAAGGCTTCTTGGAGGGGATGTTCTTTGAGCTGAGTCCTGACTGACAGGAAGGAGCCAGCCTGGGAAGAGTCCCAGGCAGAGGGACAGCAAGTGCAAAGGCCCTGCGGCAGGGACTTGCATGTTATGTGTCAGGAATGGAAGGACGGCCGGTGAGCCGAGTACCTGCAGAGAAGAAGGACAGGAAATATCCCTGGAGAGGAGTCAAGAGGCAGTTCTTTAATGTTTATAGCAAAATGGCACAACTAAAAACGCTCTGATAGTCAGCATTCAAGTGATGCCCAAACCTCATTTGTATTATCCTATTTATTTATTTTATTTTTGGCTACATTGGGTCTTCATTGCTGTGTGTGGGCTTTCTCTATTTGCAGAGCGGAAGCTACTCTCTAATTTTGGTGCGTGGGCTTCTCATTGCAAGGACTTCTCTTGTTGTGGAGCACAGGCTCTAGGGCTTGGGCTTCAGGAGTTGTGGCACTTGGCCTTAGTTGCCTCGTGGCATGTGGAATCTTCCCAGAACAGGGAACCCCTGTCCCCTGCATTGGCAGGTGGATTCTTTAACCACTGGGCCACCAGGGAAGCCCTTCACTTATTTTTTGAGGAATTTGATTATTCTGTGTTTGGAAGAAGTCTCACACACAGTTTAAAGATTGAATTTTTGTTTTCAATTTTTTTTTTTACTCGAAAAACATCAAAACTTCAGCTGATTTCCTTAGAGTAATCATCTGAAAGCTTTTACTTTTCCTCTGTCTCTACTTTGTCCACTAATTAAAGATAGCATAATTGATTTACTTTCATTCACACATGGAAAGTTGCTGTTGATACAAAATTACTGTTATTAGAACAAATAGTTAATGCTACCCTTTAATTTTGATAATTACAGAAGGTGCAGGGATGTGCAAAAATGATGTAGCATCTAAAATCCACTATTACATAAAGATAATTTTTTTTCTACTCTTTTTCATCTAAAATTAATTTGGAGCTGAAAGCACAACAGCAGTGCATTCTCTTTGAAGTTGAATTGGCAGAAATAATCCAAGGGAGGCAGTGGAGGAATTTTAGGAACCAAAGATGGAAGTGGGGTATGTGTTTGAAGCCATACATAAAAGTTATGAAATCCCCATTGCTTCATATTGTAACAGGGCCTGGAATAGGAGGATTTAAAGAGTAAGCATGGAATATATTTCTGCTTGTGGAAATAGTGCAGAATTTATTCTTTTATCCATCCAGCAAATATTTGTTAACCCTGTACTATGTGCCAGGTGGGCTTCCCAGGTGGCACAGGGGTAAAGAATCTGCCTGCCAATGCAGATTGAATCTCTTGAGGAGACTCAAGAGACTTGGGTTCATTCTCTGGTCAGGAAGATCCCCTAGAGTAGGGAAAAACAAGACACTCCAGTATTTATGCCTGGAAAATTCCATGGACAGAGGAGCCTGGCAGGCTATAGTCCATGGAGTCACAAAGAGCCGGACACGACTGAGCACGCACACTTGTGCCAGGCACTGAACCAGGTCTGGGGATCCACTGATGGGCAAATTAGACATTCTCCTTTTAAAAAAACAACCCCCTTGAATCCTTCTCCCATCCCTTGCTATTACACAAGCTTCGTTTGTATCAATAAACAACGGTGCCCTGAAATAGTCATTTTGTTGAGACCAATGTAAGACCGTATGGTATGGGTAGGAATCAGGTGGGCTCAGAGTCTTTCCTAAAAGCAAGTTGACATTCCCAGTGTCCATCATCCATGGGAGTTGTTGAATCATGAGTCAGGAAAAGAGGATGTGGAAGGAGACCTTTAGGTAAAAAGAGAGAATTCCTTTTGTCTCTTGATCATATGAGAATGGTGAGCAGAGAGCTTACTTGGATGTCAACCTTATGGCAGAACCTCTAGGTCCTCTGAGAAGCCCAGTAAAGAGATTCTCTGTGGGAAGGCCCTCTCCTGGACCTTGTTGATGGAGTAGCCTGGTCTCAGTTGGGCTATAGTGAACTAGAGGAAGGGTCTGCCTCCAGGCCAAGACCAGAGCTGTCAAGCAGAAAGCACAGTTCCCTCTCCAATCAGCATGGGGCTGACAGAGGCCATTAGTCAGGTCTCCAGGAGTTCAGTATCAAGGGCTAGAGGTTCAGCCTCCCTTTCCCATCTGAGAAGTCTCCTTCCATGGGTTATTATTACTGTACATGTAGGGGAGCCAGCTGCTTTCCTTCAGATCTCTTCTTGTCATTTCAGATCTGGGTGTTAGTTACAGTAATTATGTATTTAGTTGTGAGTTGGACTACAAAGACGGCTGAGCGCTGAAGAATTGATATTTTCTCATTGTGGTGCTGGAGAAGACTCTTGAGAGTCCCTTGGACTGCAAGGAGATCAAACCAGTCAATCCTAAAGGAAATCAGTCCTGAATATTCATTGGAAGGACTGATGATGAAGCTGAAGCTCCAGTACATTGGCCACCAGATGCAAAGAGCAGACTCACTGGAAAAGACCCTGATGCTTGACAACATTGAAGGCAAAAGGAGAAGAGGGTGGCAAAGGGTGAGATGGTTAGATCGCATCTCAGACTCAATGGACATGAATTTGAGCAAACTCTGGGAGGTAGTGAAGGATAAGGGAGCCTGAGATGCTGTAGTCCATGAAGTTGCAGAGTCAGACACAACTGAACAACAACAAAGATTGCAGAAAGTTTACCCCCAAAGAGCAAACAGGGAGTCTAAGGCCATTTTCATCATTGCCTGACAGGCAAAAATAATATGCAAGTGATGTGTGAGAGATCAGTGCTCTTAAGAGTCTAAAGCACGTTGCTTTCAAATGTCAAGTATTACGTGAGGAGCAGGGAGATCATAGGTGAGAACGTCACTCTCAATAGAAAGGTCATTTAATTTTTTGGAACTGTCATTTTAAATTACAACTTTCAACTTGACTGAATATAACATCCCATAACCACCCAGTGATTTTCATTATCACCAAAGCATTAGAAGGCTGACCTCGAAGCTTCTCGTCCCCTTAGCATGGGTGCAAACCTGGGCTCACACTTCCAGGCTTGGTGCCCGCCCGCTTGATAGCAGAGAGCAGAAGAGGAAAGCGCCACCTCCTTTTTTTGTGGTTGGTACCTGTGCGTGTAAGCGCCCCATTACCAGAGGTGTCCCAGACAAAGGTCATGTTCTTCATTAAGATGATAAAGTTTCTAAGTTAAAGCTCATTCAGTCATGTTGACTTCTCCTTCTGGAGCTATTATGTAACTTTTTATTTACCGAATGATCAACCATTGTTTGCACTCTTTGAGATCTCTTTCAAATTCTCAGAGCCAGCCTTTTCTTCCTCCAGTGTAAACTGAATGTCAGGCACATGTTAAAGAAGCTTCAGAAATTATAATGCATTGATTACTAAAGGATAGGCTTCCCAGGTGGCACAGTGGTGAAGAATCTGCCTGCCAATTCAGGAGACACAAGAGACTCCAGTTCAATCCCAGGGTCAGGAAGATCCCCTAGAGGAGGAAATGGCAACCTACTCCAGTATTCTTGCCTGGAGAATCCCATAGATGGAGGACCCTGGTGGGCTACAGTCCACAGGGTCATAGAGTCCAACATGACTGAGCAACCAAGCATGCGTGCACACACACACACTGAGGGATAGGAAGAGAACCCTCCTTTCTTTCTGAGAATAAAAAATACAACTAAATGCATGTCTGTTAGAGTTAAGGACTGAAAGGTTGTGGGTTTGGTTTTTGTTTTGTTTTCTTTCCAACCAGGTGAAAGCTTTTCAAAAAAAAAAAAACCAAATGTTAAGAGGCAGTTCAGGCTGATGAATCGGGTCATGAGTGAGAAGTTAAGATTCCAATCCCAGCCATGGAATATTGAGAAAGCATTATTCTCATCGCTCTTCAATTTGCTCTCCTTTAAGGGGGGAGTAACTTTCACATGATCTGGTGGCAATAAAAAGTTAAAGTGGTTCATGCAAAGCTTAATTGTTTGCTGAAAGGATTCCTAGACATCTAGACATTTAAGTTTAGTATTAGCACAGCCAGATTTAAATATCCCTCTTTGACTTTCAAAACAGAAAAAGCAGCAGGAAGACATGCTCCCACAAGAGCTATTGCAAAACAGTTTCCCATTCCCAGAACCTGTAGGGAGAGAAGCAGCACTTCAAGGCGAAGACATGAGTTTGTACAATTTTCCAATGTCAGCTCCAGAATTTCTCTTGATTTGATAAGGGATCAGGGGGTGTGTCCCCTCCAAGAGCTACCCTTCTTAACAAGCTGTTCTCCGACAATACCTTTCAGAAACTTGGAAAACTTCCAGAATGAAAAGAGCACAAGGTGGGTTGCATTCAACTTAAATGCTTTTATTGACAATGTCTTTGAACAATAAGCAAACAATGCTTAAATGTTTCATTCAAGTTCACTTTCCACATGTCAGAAGACCTCAAGGTAGAAAAAAATAAAATAAAAATATAAATATCTGAGAATCCATCTTAATAAATAAATTAAAAACACAATGAAACGTTTTCATGGAAAACTGTTAATGTCAGAACATTCAGACCACCTCAACAATGCATGATCAGTAACGTTACAATGAACATCGATGTTGAAGGAAAAACTACAGTACATGGATATAGCTATTTATTTCTATCTACTAGAAAATAAAGTCATATCTTTTCTTAATTTAATATTGGTCGTTGCTAATCAGAACACACTATTGCCAGGAACACAGTAGTTATTGTTAAAATCAGCTGCACTAGATACAATTTGAAAATATCCAGCACCAGGTTAATTCCAATAACGAACCCAAAAGATTAGTTAATGCTATGAGAAGACTAAAGAGAAAGAGAAAAGAGACACAGACCCAGGCCTGGCTCCACATGCTACTACCTACCAGCTCTCAGATGTGTCACTGGGAAAAATACACACTCCATGCGTTTTGCTACATCTCCAGAAGAGGTAAGGACTTGAGTCCACACGGGGATGCTCGCTTCCAAGTCCTTGAGGCCCACAGCCTGGTGTGTTTCACGCACAGATAAGGTCCTCCCTAGGTCTATGGAAACCCTCGAGGGAAGACGTGTTTCTCCTCTCTGTAATGCGCCGACTGAGGCAGTGGCCACGTGCACGCCCACTGCCTCCCCTCTCTGCCCACTCACAGGGCCAGCAGCGTGGGTGAGCTGAGCGAGTCAGAGGAAGGCTCGTTGCTGCTGCTGCCCTTGCGGTGGGCAGCTGCACAGCTGGGGAAGGAGTCAGCCTCGGGGTAGGTGAAGACGAAGGAAGACGTGTAAGTAGTGCAGCTGGGAGTACAGGTGACCACCGGGGTGCACAGGGGCTCCAGCTCCGTGGCCATAGGCCCCATCCCCAGGGAGCCACCGTGCAGGGGCTCCCAGTCTGCTGCATAGAAGGAACCAGACAGGTCCATGTCTGGCACAGAGCGGGCGGTCTCTGAGCCACTGGGCCTGGAGGATGCTGGGAACATGAAGTCATCAAAGGGCTCAGCCTTCAGCTCCATGCTCTTGATGGGCTCCACTGAGGGCTTGGGCTCAGGGTCATTGAGGAGGGGCAGGGTGAAGGCCTCCTCAGATTCAGGGGTGGCAGCCTCGGGCAGGCCCCCACCCAGATCAAGGGAAGCCACAGACATCTCTTCTGGGAAGCCCAGGTCGTCGGGGATCTTGCAGGCAGGTCGGTGAGCCGCTAGGATGAACTCGAGTTTTTCCTTCTCCTTCAGCAGATTGGCAATCTCTGTCTGCAAAGCAGACTTCTCATCTTCTAATTGGTCTGTCTCCTGGATGGAGAGAGCAAAGGCAAGCATAAGAGACGGTCTGACTCAAGGTCACAGATCCCTTACATCCAGTCTCCAAGTTTCCCCTTAAGTTTTAAAAAGAAGTGACCCATGGGTTCTACCTACCGCTTGGAGGGTGTCAGTCAGCTCCCTCCTCCGGTTCCGGCATTTGGCTGCAGCCATCTTATTCCTTTCCCTTCGGATTCTCCTTTTCTCTTCCTCTTCTGGGGACAACTGGGGAGGGAAAAAAAAGAGCAGCATTCAGTAACGGTGTCTGCCATCAGCTTCATTCATCCACCCCAGGGAAACCAGCTCCTGCAGCTTCCTAGCTCCTGGCACCTCTTCTGTGAAGCCATTTCTAACCTGCAGTTGCAAGCTGGATGTGACTTGCATTTAAAATAAGAATCTCAGCAAGAGCCAAGAAGAGCCCAGACTAAAAGCATGAGATGGAAACCTATTAGGGAAGAAACTATGCATCAGGGCATTTCTTAGGGTGAGACTATCAGAGTCCGAATGGATGGAAAGGGCCTGGAGCCAGGGTTTCCCATTTGGGGTGTCCAGTCAATGCATCAATGGCTTCACTCTGACCCCTATGCTGCCCATCTCCACAATGTCGATCCCCGCCTCCCCCTCAGAAGGTGCCAAGACCTCTCACCTGTTCTACCTTGCCCCTCCGGCCAATGCTCTGAGCTCTGCCTCCCGTCACGGTTTTCATGACTCCAGCCCTGGAGTAAGCCCCAGCTGAGGGAGTGGGGACTCCATAGGGGTGGGGGGCTCTGGTCTGGGATGGGGCCACAGAGGAGACCAGGGTGGGCTGCACTAGCCATTGTAGGTCCGGGCTGGTCGAGATGGCAGTCACTGTTGGGATGAAGTTGGCACTGGAGACGGCCAGATCGGTGCAGTAGTCCTAGAATGAAAGAAAAGGAGGAAACTGATGTGAGCGAGCAGGTGGGGGTGAGCAGAGCTCCCAGTGCCGCATGCAGCAGGGAGAGAGGCAGGAGAAGCCCTCCGGCGATGGACAGCTCGTGTCTTTATACACGCCCGTCGTCGGGAATGAAAGGTCTCCCCCCTTTCTTCCCAAGAATTTCACAGCGCAGTGCCTTTCTCCTCCATCCTGCTGCTGCGTTCCCGTTATCCCTTCAGCATCACTCTCTTGAAAGGGGGTTTGTTATAAATATCTCTGACGTCCGCGCTGACGCAGGCGCCGCTCCGGAGTCTCCTGAATGAACTCGCTTTTTATCAATGAAACTGCCTTACACACCCGCTTGCTTCACCCTCCTCCCCTACCCCTCCTTTCCCTGCTCCAGGCTGCGAGGGGAGGGGTGGCGGGGCGGGGGATGAGGCTGGCCGCTTTTGGCCGCCTCCCCCCGGAGGCGCCAGGCTCTACTTCGCGAGTCTTTTGCTCTGGGACACTTTGGCCCCAGCTAATGTCAGAGATCAGTCAGCGAGCGCGCGCCGGGGGGCACAGCTTAGAGCGAGCCTGCCGCAGGAAAGAAGAAGCAGTTCTTCTGATGACAAGCTCGCGGGCCGCTCCGAACAAAGTTCGGGGCTCCAGAGAGAGGGCTGCTCCGGGCCGGGGCAAGCCTCCCTCCTTGCCCCCGGCGAAAGGAGTCCCGGACTCGTCTTTCCGAGCGTCTCGCCCGGGTGATTCCTCCCCGGTGACCCCTCCAGCCCCGCGGCGGCGCTGAGCCAGCCTCACCTGCGCATTGACGGGAGAACCCATGCTGGAGAAGGAGTCGGCCGGTGAGTGGTAGTAGGAGAGACTGTCCCCGGCAGGGGAGGCGCTGCTGCAGCGGGAGGAGGACGCCTCGTAGTCGGCGTTGAAGCCGGAGAACATCATGATCGCGAGCGGTCAAAGCCGGGCGAGGGGCTCAGGGGCGGAGGCAGGTGCGAGCTGCCGGGCAGAGCTGCGTAGGTGTGCGCGGTCGCTGCTCGCGCGCTCGCTCGCTGCGCCGCCGGCTCTGTGTCAGCTCCTTAAGCTTGCTCGCTGCAGATGCGGTTGGAGTACTAGGCGCCGCAGCCACCGCTTTTTATAACAGCATTTTATGAATGAGCCCAACACGTCACTGGGCGCAACCATTGTGGCTCCCGAGGGGTGGCGCACTGGCCCGGCTACTTCTGGGGTCCCCGTTTGCCGCCTCCGCCGCCCTCGCAGCGCCCCCGGTTCCCCGCGCTGTCGTGTTTCTTGATCTTGTCGGCGTGTCTTCCCCTGGTTCCTGGGGTCGCGTGGAGCTGCAGAGATGAGGGGCCGCGGGGATGGGTCCCCCCACGACTGCAGCGGACGGCCGTGGAAACCTGCTGACGCAGACTGCAGCTCGCGGGAACTGCTCGCGGGCTGCAGCCAACACCGAGGGTGCAGCGCCGGGGGGAGGCGGGGGCCGCGGCCGGGGGGAGGGGAGGCGGAGAAGGCGAGCGAACATTCGCACCTGGTTCAATGCGGACCCTTGTTCCGGGGGTGGGGGAGGATGGGGTTGGATGGGGGTGGGGGTTGGGGTCGCCCTTTTACTCCTATACGGAAACCCGGGAAAGAGTTCTGAGGCTCAGGTTATAGGCGACACAGGTACACGCAGCCAAGCAGGTTAAGCCTCGGCCCCCGAAGGAATGCGCCTCTACCCTCACTCGCCATTCTAGCCCTAATTCAGTGCAAGCTGTGGAAACGGACCCTCACTCCCTCACCTCAAGCTCCCCGGACTCCAGCATTACTAGGATTGTTCCTACGGTTTGGAAGGATCCAAAATAAGACAATACGATAACCTACTTTATCTACGATGCTGGGTATTTTTTATTCTATATGTTTTGTTTGTTTTGCTTTTAAGGGGATAGGCGCTTTTGTTTTTGTTTTTTCTTGGCCGTATATGAGATGTTAGTGTTGCTGTCAAACCCCTGAGAAACTAGCCAATAAACATTGTGCAGAATCTCTCTACAAGGATGTCTGAAGGATTCATTTGCCTGGTTCTGAGCTCGGGCCCCGGGGCGTGGGGGGGTGTTTTGTGGACAAGGTCTTCAGTTTGGAGCACCGGATGGAGCGAGCACTTGGGCCAGCACAAGTCCATGCTGGGGAGGTGGGGGTGGTTCGGCGCCCCAGGAAGCAGGTTATTGGGAGCCTGAAGCCGGTGATTTTCCAGCGCGGACTTGGAGCGGGGAAGGGGGGTTGGACCGGGGGCGCCTGGAAGGACCGTGCCCAGCAGCTCCCAGGCCGGAATCTTCGGCAGCTGGGACCTCAGGCACCGCTCGGTGGCCTGGAAAACGGGCCTTTGGAGGGGTCAAGGCCTCTGGAGTGCGCTGAGCCCCCCAGACGCCCCTAGCCTCCTGCTCAGATGCAAAGGACAGCTGGGGTCACACTGCCCCGGCTCAATCTCTGCGCCCCGGCCACCTCCGGGACGCGAAGTCCCAGGTCCCCGCAGAGACACAGGTCCCTGTGTCCCTTCCCCCACTCTTCGGGCCGGGGGGCGGGGGGTGGAGCGGTGGTCACGACGGGCACCTGGAGAGGGGCGAGGCGGGATGAGGACAGTGGGCGGATCCTTCGGGACTCGCGGGGAGCCGGACAGCCGACCTGCCTCCCGCCGCCGCACCCCGGAGCCAGGAGATCCTGCTATAGATAGTAACAGGGAAGCGGCTGTTTACAGCAACACTGCGCCGCCAGGGCCGTCTCCAGGCGACGCCGCGCGGCCGGGCGCGCCGTCGGCCTGGCGAGGCCGCCCTCCCTCCTTGCTCCCCCGGGGGCCTCGGCCTCCCCGGCCCTACTGCGGCCACTCCCGCCGCCTGACCTCATCTGTGGGGACCGGGGGCTGAGTGCGGCTTTCGCGCGAGGCTGAACGCTAACCTCCATTCTTAGAGATGCGAACCGGGTGAGAGCTGCTAGGGCAGGGAGGCGGGGATTCGTGGAACTGGGCCACTTGCTATTTTTGCATTCCCTGTCACAAGCAGAGGTGAAAACAGAGTTTCATCATTGTATGTCACTGGTTTATGTTGGTGGGAATTTAGGCGCTTTTTTTTTCTCACTTGAAAAAAAAGAGGGGGAGAGATAAGGAAAAACACATAATACATAAACACAGACTTGAAGCTGCTCTGAATCCTAAAGAAATTCTGCTGCATTCCATTCACCTAGTTCTATCGTTTGTCGTTTGTCGGGCTACTTCATTGTCCTTGATTTAAAAAAAAAAAAAAAAAAAAAAACGTTAAGAAGGCAAATCCTTCTCTCTTATATTAGCTTTGGGCAAAGTAGGTCAAGCTTTGAATTCCTGGGTCTGGCCTTGCCTTCCCTTCATAAATGGCTCTCAGGCCACTTAAGAGAAAACCTAGAATGATTTCATTCACTTCCCCTTAGAGTTTTGAAGCAACTCAGGCCAACACCTAAAGGATGTGTCAAGATTTTATATCCAGGATTTATGCGTATATCATTTATTCTGCCCTTGCCAATAAAAAAGGAAAAAGGTCTTTGGATAAGCCTGTCTCCTCCACGTAGCTTAACTCTTTCTTTCCTGGCACCATTATGACTACAGAGCTGGAGGCTTAATAAAGCCATTCTCTAAGAAAGACAGAACCATGCATTCACTCACTCTTTTATTTATTTAACAAAGAACTTACTTATTGGGGCTTCCCAGGTGGCTCAGTGGTAAGGAATCCACCTGCCAATGCAGGAGGCACAAAAGATGCAGGTTCAATCCCTGGGGCGGGAAGATCCCCTGGAGGAGGAACTGGCAGCCACTTCAGTATTGTTGCCTGGAAAATTCCATGGGCAGAGCAGCCTGGCAGACCACAGTCCATGGGGTCACAAAGAGGCGGACACAACTGAGTGACTGAACATGCATGCGATTACTTATTGAGAGCCTTCTATGGCCTGGCACTTGCTAGGGGTTGGTGCTTACTCTAATGAACACAACGGACCTACCCCTACTGTCAGAGAGATTCCAGCCTTATGGACCAACAAGTCATTAGAGAATTGCAGGACAGCAGTAAGTGGTTTGACAGAGGTTAATAACAGGGTGACTTCCCTGGTGGTCCAATGGCTAAGACTCCAAGCTCCCAATGCAGGGGGTCCAGGTTCAATCCTTAGTCAAGGAACTAGATCCCACATCCCACTAAGACCCAGTGTAGCCAAATAAATAAATATTTAAAAAATAAGAGGGTGCTATGAAACACAGAAGAGAATTTGGACACAGGTATCAAAAGAAGTGATTGCAATACAGAGAGATGGGATCTGGATCCACTGTCCTCTGGGATATAGCATGATAAAGACTGAAAGGGGCCAGAGCATCATCTAGGAAGTAAAAGCAGGTGCTCGACCTAAAGCAGTATTATCAGATAATATAATCTCAGACCTCCTCTACTGCCCCACCAATAGCTGAACCTGCAATCATTCTAATATACTCTCACATCTCAATCTACTCATGGTATCATTTCAGAACAGCCAAAATCACATTTTTAATATGGAGCTCATATGATGTAGCCTTAAAATAAAGGGAAATCAGACTCAATCTGTGAAATTGTTTGCCACTTGCCAAGGTCAGGGTAACTTTGAGACAGATGTGTGTGTGTGTGTATGTGTGTGTGCGCCTCTGTGAGCCCAGTGCTGCCTTCCAACAGGGCAGGGCTTCCATGTTCTGGACAAGTCTGAGCATGGAAAACCAAAACTTACATAGTTTGCGATTATCTATGCGTTGAGTTCCTGCTACCTGAGGATCCAAAAGTGAACAGGAGGGTAGATTCTCATATCTGATTTTAACCCAGATTAAAAACAAATTCATTCTTTCACAGCAGTTGCTTCTTATCAGATATAGACTCTTCCTATTTCGCACTTCTCTGGTGTTTAAGATGGAGAAGGCAATGGCGCCCCACTCCAGTACTCTTGCCTGGAAAATCCCACGGATGGAGGAGCCTGGTAGGCTACAGTCCATGGGGGTCGCTAGGAGTCGGACATGACTGAGCGACTTCACTTTCACTTTTCCCTTTCATGCGCTGGAGACGGAAATGGCAACCCACCCCAGTGTTCTTGCCTGGAGAATCCCAGGGACGGCGGAGCCTGGTGGGCTGCCGTCTATGGGGTCGCACAGAGTCGGACACGACTGAAGCGACTTAGCAGCAGCAGGCGTTTAAGAGACCTGACCCGTAGCAAGCTTTTGTTCACCACTCTAGAGGTCAGTGCACATTGTTTAGCCTGGTGTTATTGCAACACTAAGTGAAAGGCTACTGTCTGAGCCGCCTACGTAAATGCTGCCGCACACAACCCATCCTCAGCATGCAGAAGTAGTTATTTATTTGGGGAAGTGTGGTCTATCGGTGAAGGTTTGTGGGCAGAGCACGGGACTAGAAGTCAGGAAGATGTGTATAGCAAATTCAACTTCAGGGACTTGGGGGAAGTTGCTTCTAAGACTTGTTTAGCATCTGCCTACTTTTGGCCTTTGTCTTTTTCATACACAAATATCCACTTGGCACCTAGCCCAGCGCCTAGCCCATAGTAGGTGTTTAATAAAATCTATTGAACTGATGAATGAATGAATGCTCTCAGCCAAGCAGGGCAACTATATATTCTTGTTCTTTATGGGTACTAAGAAATCAAATAGAGAATGTTATTTAACTCTTTGAAAAGGCTGAACAAGCTGAGTCTTTTATCCTTGGATATGAATAGGCAAAAACTGGGAAAGAGAAAATAACAAGATGTTTGGGCTATTTTCAGCTGGTGCAGCCTCTGTCAATAAAGAACACCCCAGTGGTTAGTGATGAAAGTCGGAACTTATCCTTGTTATTGAGCCCCGTGAGAGACAGCCAGTGCCCATATATAAATGCCACATTGTCTGCAATGACAATGACTGTGTGACCACCACTCTCTAATTTATCCATTCTAAATGTCTGAACCCCAGCGGGAGAAACATTTCACTATTCCCACAGGACTCACAAACTCACGTGAGCCCAGTGAAGGACTTTAGCGGTCAAGGTTACTCACCCTATGGCTCAGACACTGAACAAAAAGTGTCTCTATTTTGAAACAGTGGGAGGCACGGAACTATCACCACCATCATCACACACACACACACACACACACACACACACACACACACACACACACACACCACCATCACTACCACCACTCATTAGTACTACGAATTTTGCCTCTTTGGGAAAAAGTGTTTCCATTCTGAACAACTCCTGGCTTTTTGACAGCAGATGATGATTCAATGGGATCCCCGTCCTTCTGCTAATGCAAGCATTTAAACAAAGCTCTGTGTGGTCCCTGGCACACACTCCATCTGGAGCTGAGGAAACTGGGGAACAGCTACAGTGCCTTAGAAAGACACATTTCAGCCCAAGCTCATGGGATCTTTCACCACAGCCAGCAGCACTGGATCCACCATCTATAGGACAACACCACACCCTGATTAAGAAACCTCAACTGCAGGGCTCCCATCAATGGGGAAACCTCATGATCTACATGGGCAGGGCTAAGGATGGCTCAAATGGGCTGGCACATGACAAGCCTCAAAGTGTTAAGACATCTCCAGCATCACTCACACCATTTCATCCACCATCTTACTCAAGAAGAATGGCAAGAAAGATCTTTAAAAGAGACATTAATAATTATAAGGCAAAAAAAATCCTCTTTCCCAAACCAAAAGAATCCCAACCAGTATGTAGGAATTCAGAGTTATGCTGCCTTCTGATCTACAGATCATAGGTTCATCCTCTGATGTAGACATTTTGTGTCTTAGTTTAGTATCTGATTTGCATTCTGTGAAAAAAATTCCAGTTGCAACTCCCAGCTGAGTTTTTATTTTCTCCACTGCTGTTTTACCTGGAGTGTCAATGAGTTACAGATCCCTTGCGAAAATCCCAAAATTGACTCTACTGAAGAATTCTACCTTTAGACTCTGACCCACCTGAGACTGTGGGGTAATCCATGAAGATAAGGACAGATCATGCACTAAAAGTCTCTTCTCCCACTTAGTGGGGCTCTGAATTAAATCCTAACACTAAACACTAAATCCTAAATCCCTCCAAACTTGTTTAGTGGCCAATATACAGAATTACACTCAGAAAAAAAAAAAATCTGTACTCCTTACAGAGGTCTACCACAACTGTGTAACCCAGCCCTGCCCTCACCTTCCATCTTAAGCAACTTTCCCTCCTTCACTCCTCTCCAGACACATTGGCCTTCTTTCTGTTCCTCAAATATGCCAAGCTGGTTCAGGAGCTGGGTCTTTCTAATCACTGTTTCCTCTTTTCCCCAGAGCTGGACACGTTGACTTATCCTTATGATCGATATCTGCTCGGTTTTCACGTTCCCCAGGAAGACTGTTCCCCATCCAACACTCCATCCTGCTTTGTTGCCCCTCGGTCACTTTCTGTCACATTACTTGGTTTTATTTTCCTCTGAAGACCGATCACTAGGTTACTTGGTTTATGTATGTACTTTTTCATTGTCTCTTTTCCTCTCCTAAGCCACAAGCTCCACCAAAGAAGGGACCTTATCTATCTTATTCAATAGGTATCTATCCTCAGGGCCCTAGCTTGCTGACACTAGTAGGCACTGGATAAATGTTTGTGGAATGAATGAACATTAAACAGAAAGCTCATCAGTTGTTGTTCATGTGGCTGGGAAGGCAGCGTGGATTCTCATTTTGGATAAAGGGGCTTGATGGCTGACTTCCTACCTGTATCTTTCTTAGGTGAGGGAAACCAAAATGCTCATCAGTACCTTCTTTATCAGGCATAATAATTTAGATGCTTATAAACCCAAGTGGTACACCCATCCTTAGAACTGTATGGACTTGTCATATCTGTTTATTAATCATTCTACTAGCTGTCATTCAAGAGGGTATGGGTGCTCTGGTTTTAAACCCACAACCATCCCATCCAGAGATGTGATCAGCACAGGACGAAATTTCATCTCGGATGGGGTATCCCCTAATCCTTTCTTTTCCACAAACTCAGCCTAATACCACAAGCAACTTTTTAGAAACTATTTGGGTATAGAGGTAAAAACCTAACCAATTTTTAGTTCAAAAGCACTGTGAATAGGGCCATAATAAAACCTTCATACCAACTGTGACACTAGTGATAAAGAACACACTTGCCAATGCAGAAAACATAAGAGACACGGGTTCGATCCCTGGGTCAGAAAGATCCCCTGGAGAAGGACATGGCAATCCACTCCCGTGTTCTTGCCTGGAGAATCCCATGGACAGAGGAGCCTGGTGGGCTACAATCCATGGGGTCGCAGAGTCAGACACAACTGAGTGACTAACACTTTCACTTTCAAAACTTTCATGGCACTACTAAAATGACTATGATACCCTTCCAAGTAATTCAAGATAAAAACAATACCAATTTGCAAAATAAATTTTTACTTAAAAAATAAAACTTACAAATATGCCAAAATAATGCCAGGATGTAAGTTCCATGAGGGATGGAAAAAATGCTGGTTCCCCAGTGCCTGGAACAGTGGTTGGCACAATAGCAAGCACTCAATAAATAGAAAGATGGGTACAGTTTTCCTAATTTCTTCCTTGAGTCTTTCTCCACCCCCACGCCAGCATATACTTCCTTGGCTTCTTGGGCAATCCAGCCATGGTTGAGAATGTGGCTGAGACCAGGTCAGTATTTGTTGATTGTTCGGCATGCACTGGACAGGACTAGAATATCACATACCGCAGGATTACCTCAGGCCTGGGTACAGCCCTGTGTGGGCCAGAGCTGATCTCTGTGGTTATAAATGGAGTACCACGTGCTCCTGCTCCATCCAGATTGCTGTAAGTGAAGGATGGATCAGCCCTCAGGATTCTTCATTTGAATCATTTGACAGAACCATTCTCGTCCTTTCTCCAGATTAATCAACTAGTTTGGAATGAATCTTGTATCACTTGCCCAGAAGGGTGTCTGTGGGTGAGGAATCTTTGCTTTCCCCAGTCTCTATTTGCCAGGAACAGGAAACTTCATAGTAGGTGAAGATCTGGGATTTCATCTGCTGTTAGTACTTTGCCATCCAAGTCAAGTTTATTTGAACCCAGAGCGTCATCCAGCTGATGTCTGCTTAAGCTTTGGAACTTTGTAAAGAGAGAAGCAAGGTGCTGTAAAGAGACTGGGGAAACGGAGAAAACCTGACGTTATGTAAATAGCGCTCCATGCATTGGCCACCAAATTCCCAAGTTCACCAAACTATAGCTCCCAGCCACGAACAGTGAATATCCACACTTCTCATTCATTTCTGGCCTACATGCTGAAAGAACCGGAGACTCACATAAAAAAATAAATAAATAAAATAATGGAGAAAACGGAAGAGTTTCAAATTAAGTGATTTTAGATTGTATTTTTAGATAAGAACAGCCCTGAGGTGTTAATTTCTCACATCTGGTTTGAGATTAACTTAGTTATATTCTTATCAGATATCTCTCTCCTGGCTTTTTATTTTTCCATTGGTTCCAGAATTCCCTCCAGGGAAGAAAGGGGTTTCACAGACCTCAAATTATTATTACCTTGCATAAGGAAAAACAACTACCCACAGGTACTAAGGTATGGCCTCTACATAGTTAATCCTTTCATCACTCAAATTGTACAATTGTCCTATTCCTCATTCTTCATTCAGTACCTTTATTGGACACCTACTGTGTGCCAGCCAATGGAATCCATAGTAAACAGACAAACTCACATGAAGCTCATGGTCTAGTAATAAACAAGAAAACAAATAAACAAAATATATAAAAATAAGTGCTAGGCAAGTAGTTAAAGCGGAAGGATATGTTGTGAGTGACTGTGTTGCTACTTTGGATTGGGTGCAAGGAGGTGACATTTGTCATGAGAAGGACAAGGAGCAGAGCATTCTGGGTAGAGGAAATGCTTCCCGTGTAAAATATTGAGAAATACAACCATGGAGCCCAGCAACCCTCTGTCTTTGTATGGTGCACTGCAAGCCCTAGTGTCTGATGAGTTACCAAAAACCGTCTCTCTCCACCAGACCATAACACCTACCAACAAACCATCTGTCCCTCCCACAGACTGTAAACACCAACTTTTGGATCACTGCTACCAAATTTGGAAATGTCCCAGCCATTCCCCATTTAGTTTCCTCCCTAACCTGTCACTAAACTTCAAACAGGACACGGAGGGTTCTATTTCATTCTCACACCATAACAACCCATATGGGTCCTTCTTATAGACGGCTGCATGCTAAAAATCAATGGCTGGTAAGCTCTCTCTCAATAGCTTAAAGGGTCTCACATGAGAGCTCTGAAAAATATTGACGCAAATTGCCCTCAAGCAGTCTGTGAGGTCTTCCAGGGCCCTTTTTTTTTACAGGAATTTGAAAATAGGCACATTCCATTTTGCCCTTTGTTAGAGAGCTACTGACAGTAAAAAAGAGTTCAACTTAAAATCTGTGCTGTAAAACAGAACACCGAACAAACCAAGTTTTCTCACCCCAGGTGACACTGTCCTGTACTCTGCTGATATACAGGGTTTAAGCAAGTACATTTGGGAAATTTATGGGGAACCAAACTCTCATAGTATTAGTTTCTTGAATTCTTTGTTATTTTGTCTGCACTGGAGACCATCCCACAAGCCATTATCAGAATCCACCCATCTTCAGTTCCCGTAAATATTATGTCTACACAGAACTATGTGAACTATTTCAGAACTGGAATGCTTGTCAGGCTGTGAAAGCTTGCTAATGGGAATGACAGAAAATGAGCATTAAAACTTAAATGGGGAAAAATTCAGTGGTAAAGGGAAAAGTGGGCTAGAGGATTACATGTGGGTTGGGAGAAGAGGGTAGCTCAACCCTCAGAAATTGATTGTTCAGCCAGTGCTTGATTATTTAAATCTAGCAACAAATGTACGCTGACATATTTTCTGGGGGGCACTATGGTGACTTTCCTTACAGCAAGTAAAAGAAGTAGAGTTCAGTTTTCAGCAGTCCTTCCTACTACAGTTGGTACTGATTGTTCCAGAGAATGAGACCAAAGGAAGCTGAGGCAGCGATGGTCAACTGTCAGTGATTCCTGGGAAGGAGCAAACGATAGTGCATTCTGGAGCGCAGGGCAAAATTCAATCTGGATGCAAATTTCTGATGCAGAGATGTCTTCCGATTTTGGCAGTCCCAGCCTCTAGAACATTTGGGAAAAGGCATCATAACATGGAAAGCATGAATTAAATATGAGCTGCTAGTATTATACATATGTTCTCTGCCCCTATTTCCACTCTGCTTCTCAACTCAATCTACTCTTCATCCAGATCGCAAACTTCAGTATCATATCATCATAGAGAAACTCCCTGAGCATCTAGGCTGAATTAGGAACACTTCAGAAACCCTTGTTCCATCCTAGGCTTTGTATGTATAGCAGTAGACACCATTCATAATAATATACATTTATTTAGAAAGCAGTTGGTCTAATGTCTAAAAGATAAGTTCCACAAGGACAAGAATATTTGTTTTGTTCACTGATGGACCACCAAGCATCTAGCGAAGCCCTGGTGTTGGTAGCTAAGTGTTGATTGAATTTGTTCAGTGTCTAGCTCGCCATTTGAAGAAGGCAGAAACCTTTCCTGTTTTACTCATCATTGGCTCTCTAGCCCCTCATATAGTGCCTGACCAAGTAAAGGCTGCTCAAAAAGTACTTCTTGAATGCATGGAAATAATAATAACTAATATTTATTGAGTGCTTGTTCAGGGATTATGTTCAGTGCTTTACAGATACTGTTATGTTATTTAATATTTACCAAAATTCAATAATATAGGTATATTATGCCATTTTGGTTGAATAGGTTCAATAATTTTTTTAAACCAATGATCTTATAAACACAACGTTGTAAAGCAACTATACTCCAATAAAAATTAATATAAAAAATAATTATCTTATAATTTTCTAATCCACAATGGATAATTGGAGTAAATTTTCTCCCCAGTGTATTAAGTAGTGACTTGGTAACATGAATAAGTGCATTTATTTCCCTGGGTGTCTACTCTCTGGTAGCTGGTGGCTGGTGAGAGAGAAATTCAGTCTCAGGGGCCTTAATTATGCCTAGATTGCTTAGAATTAAATTATAGCCTCAGCTCCTATTCATTTTGGGCTTTTGAGAGAAATATATATATTGTATATCATTCATATGTAGAGAGAGAAGAGAGATAGGGTGTTGGTTGTATTATATCCACATGCAACCACAGAATAGAAAGAGATTCCACTTCTGCCAGAGGAAATTGAAAGTATGAAAAAAATTACTGGCCAAATATTGCCCAAGATGCTGGTTAAACTGGCTGTGCCAGTGTCTCCTGCACCTGCCCGGGATCCCAGTTGGAAGTTAGGCTTGTTCCCTCCTCTGGGAACGTTGCCAGTCTCCAACATTCACCTCTATCTTATCTGGCTGAATCAGGTATAAGGCAGTCCCTTATCCCACCTCCCCAGGTAAAACCAGAAGTGTTTGGGTGGGTGGGGCATGGTCCAAGCAAGGATCAGACCACCTAGAAACAAACTGACCTGCCTTAGAGTGGAAGCAATTCCAAGGGAGTTACTCAATGTATTATAGCCCCACTACCAGGAACCCATCTGGTGAGATTATATTACTCTCCTTTGCCAAAGAAACCGGTGACCCCAAAATGCATAATGCAAGAAGCAGCCAGTCTGATCAGGAAACTCAAATGATTCTTGAGTCAGATTTTTACCTCTCCTTGGTTTCTCTGTCTGCTCTTCACCACTATCAACACTACCCCATGGAGAATGAAGAATGAATAGAACTGTCAAAGGGAGATAAGAAATAAAGACAAAACAAGGAGTTTTCATAAACATACATATACTCAATTCTTCAGTCCACATCCTTTTGACTTTTTGAGTATTGAAATGCCCTGTGGCTCAGTTGGTGAAGAATCCGCCTGCAATGTGGGAGACCTGGGTTCTATCCCTGCGTTAGGAAGATCCCCTGGAGAAGGGCTAGGGCTACCCACTCCAGTATTCCGGCCTGGAGAATTTCATGGACTGTACAGTCCATGGGGTGGCAAAGAGTCAGACAGGACTGAGTAACCTTAATTTCAGTCATCTATGAAATGATGGCAACTGTTGTCACTTGGTAAAATTAAAAGTTGGCAACCTATGTCAGTTCACCAGCTTTTTAAAAACTTTGCTGGCCCCTGCTATCCAACAGGGTGGGAAGCCCTGGGTCACGGTGCCCTAGTGCCCTCTGAGGCTTCGGGTGAGGATGTGGGGAGAAGAGTCTCCCCCTGCAGGTGTGAGCAGAGCCCCGGTGTGCTGGGTGGGCTCTGGGGATCCTCTATCAGCAACTTGCACGCCTGTGATGACCTGCTTTGAATAAGAAGGATGGTCTTCTCTAGGTTCCCAGCAACTTGTTTCTCAGACTCACCCAAGAGCCCAGGGCTCCTGTGTGGTTCCATTTGATAACCTCACTTATGTTCAGCTTTAGGAGGTTTATTACTAATTAAAATATCTGTATTCTAAAACTAAGATCTGAAGAGAGGCAAATACTTACACCAAAGGCATATATGGCTGAAAATGGATAATTTTAGGAATGGTGAGGGAGCATGCCTTGATGTGTGTATGTGTTTAGTCACTCAGTTGTGTCCAACTCTTTGCGATACCATGAACTGTAGCCCGCCAGGCTCCTCTGTCCATGCAATTCTCCAGGCATGAATACTGGAGTGGGTAGCCATTCCCTTCTCTGGGGGAATCTTCTCAACCCAGGGATCAAACCCAGGTCTCCCACATTGCAGGCAGATTCTTTACCATCTGAGCCACCAGGGAAGCCCAGGCCTCGATATAGGACATATCAAATCACACAGGTGGGGATTCATCCTGCCTGCCTATGAATTACACCCCCTCAAGCCCACCTTGCCACTGATTCATATGCAGATCACTTCATAAGACATTTTTGAACTGGAAAATGCCTTCTGCTTTACAGTTTTCGAAGCTCTTTCACAAGAGTTACCTGGAGTGAGCCTCATATGAATCCTGAGAGGTAAGCAGGGCAGGTAGTAATGTTTTCCTTTTTACAACTAAGGAAAGCCAGATTTGAGGAATGTGAACAAGCTGAATTCAGTCCTGGCTAGGGTGTGGAAGAGGCCTGGTGTGCATTTGGGCCTGGAAAGGCCATGTAGGTCATTGCTCCTACACTTTCTGGCCTGGGTCAAGGCCCCTTTGCTATGGAAACCTGACGGGCGTAGGTTCCACTCAGTACTAAGGCAGGAGGTGTTGGGGAAAACTGCACCCACTAATAATGATCAAGCATTTATACACCATTTGGTGTTTCCACAGTGCCCATTAATGATCACTACAACATTACAAAGCTCTTAGGTCAGAGCAAATGGGTGGGGTCAATGAGTTCTCCAGACCCCATTTTATAGATGAGGAAGTAGGCTGGGGAGATTAATTGTCTTGTGGTTTGAAGAAATCAGTAGTCTAGCAGGACATCATGGTCCTTAGATTGAAATTGGTCAGCTAAATGGAGCGGCTCAGCCAAACCACTGGGCAGAAAGGATCTGTACATGTGTGTGTGTGCATGTAAACTCCTATGAAACAAACTGCTGCTTTCGGTACCATTAAAACTATAATCTACTTGGTATTTCCTGAATTACATACCAAATATAATGGTATTTAATTAAATTGTGACTCCCTGGGCTACATACCATGGCCCGTGACTATATTTGGGTCCAAAGAACAACAACACTCTGTGGGAGAAGGTGAGGGTGGGATGATTTGAGAGAATAGCATTGAAACATGTATATTATCACATGTGAAATAGATCACCAGTCCAGGTTCGATGCATGAGACAGGGTGTTCAGGGCTGGTGCACTGGGATGACCCTGAGGGATGGGATGGGGAAGGAGGTGGGAGGGGGGTTCAGGATGGGAAACACATGTACACTCATGGATGATTCATGTCAATGTATGGCAAAAAACTCTACAATATTGTAAAGTAATTAGCCTCCAATTAAAATAAGTAAATTAATTTTTTTAAAAAAGAACAACAACAAAAAAAGAACTAAGAAGAAAAGAAATAAGTCTGGGAGATGGAAAAAGACATGGAAGCTCTAAAGTTATAACTGATGCCCTTGGACAGAAACATAAAATCCAGGTCACATGCTGGAGTCAAATCTAGTCACTTGGAGACTCTGTCATCTTCCATCTTCCTCCCCGCTTCCGCATCCAAACTGAGAAACTGCCTTCAGCCACCTCTTCCAGCTTTTCAGGTCATTTTCATTGAACAGTACAAAGATTGTCTCATTATTCCTTTTTTGGTGTAACCCAGATATATTGGCTCTCAGAGACCAAGACACTCTGTATTCCTGGAAACATAAAGAGAGATGATAGAATTAGAAAGAGATGTTTGATCATTTTAAAATGATCTTATATCAGACTTTCAAATATTCCCTGGCAGTGTCAGGACAAGAGGGAGACTTGCCTGGCAATTTAATATATTTACTCGGTAAATAGTAAGCACTTGCAGTCTCTGTGACTTAATCAGAATGAAGTTCATTATGATAAAGAGCTGTGCCCTTTGGTCCTACTTGCATTAAGCAGGCTCCCAATTTCATTTAATTTCACTCACATCTCTGAAGGAAATTATAGCCTATGAGGCTGGCGTAAGGGCAGGGGGAGGACAGTTAGCAAGACTATTTACCAGAGGAGATAAAGGGGGAAAGGTAGGTTAAACTTAGAACAGAGAGAATAAGTACCCTCCTTACTCCTTATCAATTCCAATCTACAAAACTACTTTTCTTTTCTTGTTTTTAACTTGAGGTTTGCATCAGCGTCTCTCTCTCTTTCTCTCACTGGCTCTCTGGGTTTTGAAAACATATTATCAGGTCATCTAAACCTTTTATGAAACATCCCAGACTTGTATGTGCATGAGCTAGCTGGTGAAGATTTATTATGTTTGACACCATAACTTAAGATTTTAAGGCATTCTTTTAAGCACGACCTGACTGAAAACCCTGAGGCTAGATCACTATCTCTTGCCAGATGTTAACCTGGTTTCACTGATGGGAGCCCAGGGTAGGTTAAAACTGTTTCTGGAGACATTCACGACTCAGAATGTTTAGCTCCATCAGTATACTGCTATTATATATCAAGAAATATGGGATTTTAACAACAGAATTTTCCCCCACCCAGTCCCCCATTTCTGTCCTCAATTTATTTCTATCTCTTCTGGAAAAGCCAAATGCCCCCCAGTTTTGAATTAAAATGGGCAGGGAGAAAAGCCTAATAGTCAACTAGCCCACGAATTGAAGCACCCACGCAGGTCTTTGGGGACCCTGCTCAGGCTACGGGAAATCTGGGCATCTATGGGTGGAACGACAAATCAATGATGTCATTCAACAGAATTAAGACCAGACGGAAAAAAATGTAGCCAAATTCTGCAGGGAATAGCACTGAATCCTGGCATTATGTATGAAAGCCGCCCCCCGCCCCATCCCCCCCCCCCATAAACAAGTTTAAGTGTGAAGGCAACACAATTTGTGGGATGAGGCTGAAAGGGTAATAGCTTCAGATGTAATGCTGATCAGGGTGCGGGGGCGGCGGGGGGGGCGGTCAGAGGGTGAAACGCCAAATATTGTGCTGTGATTGACGGTGGGCCTCAGGGCCCTGGACTCTCAGAAGGGACTCGGTCACAAGGGAAACATGCCATCTATTGGGTTGTAATCGGTAAGCGAAAGCTGCACGTTGAGCACGCTTCCTCCTGGTTCCCATCCTTGGCGATGGGGATCTCAGACCAAGCCTCCAGGATCTGTTAGAGAAATAAACAAGCAGGACAGAAACAACCAAAACAGCAACACAGCAGAGCGGGCGCGGAAGACGAAGCTCCGCCTTGGGAAGCTGCGGACCAATCAGAAGCCTGTTGCTGGGGTCGGTGTTTGGCCGCCTGACGTTCCCATAGAGACGGAGGAAAGTTACACACTAAACACTGGGCGACGTTGACGTCTATGCATTATATCCAAGGAGACGACTGAGTACACGTCATCTCCCCGCCCTCCCGCAGCGCCAGGGGCGGAGGGAGCGACGCAGGCGTCGCCGTCACGTGCCGCTGGCCAGGAGCGAGGCCGGGTGGGCGGGGCTTGTTGCTATGGCTGCAGCTGCTGGCTGTTGTTGTTTGGAGCCGGAATTAGAAAGTGCTGAGGCGGCAGTGGAGCCAAAACCAGATTGTGGAACAGCGGCTCCCGCCCCCGGGCCAGAGAGGGTTCCCCAAGCCCGTGGAAAGCCAGGACACCCCCGAGGCTGCCCCAGCACGCTTCAGCCCCAGGTCCTGAGCCAAGATCTCTCTGTGCTGCCTGTGACTCCAGACTGAGGGCCAAACCCAGACCACCCCCTCCACCCTTAGTTGGCCATAATTGTCAGGGTGACCTCCGAAGCCGCCGTCTCCTCCAGACAGCGGCCCACAAAACAACCACTTGGCCAAACTTGCCTTGCGCAGGAGATAGGAAAAAAGAAACCAGCGTAGGAAACTTTCCCACACTTGGAGTAAACTCCGGAATCGAGGGAATCATCCCCCTGATAGCTCAGTTGGTAAAAAGAATCTGCCTGCAACGCAGGAGACCCCTGGTTCATTCCTGAGTAGGAAAGATCCCCTAGAGAAGGGACTGGCTACCCACTCCAGTATTCTGGCCTGGAAAATTCTATGGACAAAGAGTCGGACACGACTGAGCGGCTTTCACTTTCGTAAAGAAGTTTGGATTTAGCTTTTATACGTTAAAAGAAGCAGAACTTTAGACACTGTTTGTTTAGAGCTTTGTTGAAGATTAGAGGGAGGGAAGCGTGTTCAAGAGTTCTTCTCAAGGAGACAGAAAATGTGGAAGCCCCTACCTGCCTGCCTGCGAAGTCACTTCAGTCTGTCCGAGTCTTTGCGACCCTATGGAGGGTAAACCGCCAGGCTCCTCTGTCCATGGGATTCTCCAGGCAAGAATACTGGTTTGGGTTGCCATTTCTTCCTCCAGGGGATCTTCCCAACCCGGGAATCCAACCGGCTCTCTTAAGTCTCCTACATTAGGAGGCCAGTTCTTTACCAGTAGGCGCCACCTGGGAAGCCGCTAGCAGCCCCTGAGGCCCCTAGCAGCCTGAGGACCCTGATACTGAAAAATGGGAAGGCCCTAAAACACCTAGGTCAGTAGGAAGTGAAGCTTTGATTTCTCTGTTGCTTAATTTGGTCTTGACTATAGAAGCTAACTCGAATGTGAGAAATCTGTGTGCCAGCCTCCTTTTTCTTCACCCAACTCTGGAAACAGTTACAGGAATATTGTGGCAACAAATTGTAAATAAAACCAAATCCGCTAACAGGAGTGAAGGGTTGAGATGACTATGTGAAGGCAACCACTCTGAACAGAATGTAACAGTTGAACGATATGGTACAGCGGAAGGGGCCAGGACTTTGAATTTTCTCCAAGTATCACAATGTTCAAGCTTAGCTGAATTTAAACCGTGACTTTTATTTTTGAGGAAAAGCCAAAGGGTGTTAGTTGCTGGAATTCAAAATAAGCCATGGCAGTGAGCATGACAGCATCTGTTTCTGATGGCTGAAACATAAAGACGAAGCATTTCATTAAAATGAATGGTGTTTGGAGTTGGTCTGAGATCCCTCTATGCCTGCACCAACACTCATCCAATCCCATTTTCCATCACTGACAAATCAGCCTCTCGGGGTTGCCTCCCTGTTACTCCATGCTAGGCCTCCCTGTGCTCCCATTCAGATATTTACTACCTGCCCACAGAGCATATCTGTTCACTTTCAACATTCCCTTGCTCCATCCTCTGACCTACCTATTACTCACTTCCCTGACTCCCTTCTCTACACAGTTCTCCCTCAATTCCCTTCCTACTCTCTTGCCACTCCCCAGGTGTGTACCCAGTTGACCAGCACTCCTCAAACCCTTGCCCCATCCACCCAGCTCTACCGTAATGTTTTCCTGTCTGGTTCCTACTTACTAAAAGACTGCAGTCTTCTGCAAATGTTGGCTGAACACAGGAGGAAGGCCTTAGTGAGCTGAACAAAGCCGTCATCTGCACTTAACAAAAATCCCCAGATAATAATTGAAATCCATGACACATATTCAAGCCTTATGCAGACTCTGCTTATCCCAGCACTGTGGGCAAGGCAGCAGTTTACTAATTCTGACATTTTCAGGGAGGTAATGATAGTTTTTACTTTTTCCTGTTTACTGATGATCAAACTAGACTCCTTTGAGAGTATTGGTTGTACTCCCCACACCACCCACACCCCCATAATACAACACCTACAGCATCAAGCATATGGAAAAGGGAGAAATCTCAAGTTAGGTTAGTCAGTTCAGTTCAGTCTCTCAGTCATGTCCGACTCTTTGCGACCCCATGAACCGCAGCACGCCGGGCCTCCCTGTCTATCACCAACTCCCGGAGCTTACTCAAACTCATTTCCATCTAGTTGGTGATGCCATCCAACCATCTCATCCTCTGTCGCTCCCTTCTCCTCCTGCCTTCAATCTTTCCCAGCATCAGGGTCTCTTCCAATGAGTCAGTTCTTCGAATCAAGTGGCCAAAGTATGGTTAATGCAAAGGTCCGACTTGTGGATAGATTAGATTGAGTCAGTCTGGGGGTAAGAATGAAGTGATTTGTGCTTTACTTCAGATGAGAAAGTAAAGCATTGAAATGATTTACCTGCAGACATATAAATAACCTATCTTACCGTCTAGAAAAAAAGTGGAGTAGCAGTCCTTATCTTCCCCACTTTAAACTTTAAGTTAGAATATGACAAGTTTGTTATTGTAAGATTCTATCTCTTTCTAGATCTCTTTTCTAATTCTTTAGGCCAATCAAGAACTCAGCAAGCCACTGCCAATGAGCGTGGGGGAAGAAGACAACTGAAGGCAAGGTTGATCTGGTCCTTTGATGTGCCAAACTATGTAGAATGTTCTTTGCTTTCATATATGTGATGTAATTTTATCCTCCCATCATCCTTATGAACTAGGTCTTCTTGTGCCCATCTTGACTACCAAAGAAACTGAGGCTCAAGTAGTTAAGCAACTTGCCCAAGGATGTGGTACAGAGCCAGTCTTCCAATTCAGATGTCCATTTTCAGAGTATCTGCTCTTCCTGCATTCCCATAAGATGAGGTGAAATGCACCGAAAACCTCCACCTGGGTCACTTTACAAGTTTACCTTTCCACAAGGAAACTCTAGCCCCTTTTTTCACGAAATTTATTTTTTTTAAAGGCAGAGAAGAGATTAAAGATCTTTTTCGAGATCTGCTAGAACTTCATGGAAAGGTGCTGACACCACAAAGTAAAAGCATGGCTCCATCCCAGCTTCCTGGGACTCACCTCTATTTCCTCATTGGTCTGAGATCCAAGAGGCAAAGAGAGACATGCCCCAGAGCACATGCAGCAGAAAGGTTTGGGCGAGTTCTGGGAGACACTGACCTGCCCCAGGCTAGGGAGGGCACCACCTAAGTTCACAAGCTACCTGGAGAGCTCCGCCCAGATTTACCTGAAGCTGTCACTTGAGCCTGGTCCCTCCTTCTTCTCCTCTCTCCTCCCCCAAGCCTGACATTTCCGAGAAGCACGTCCTGCACGAATTCCTCCAAACCCTCAGATGCCTTTAGGATTGTAAAGTGTCTAAAAAGTTCCCTCCTTAACATTAGTCGAGTGGGTGGGAAGGGCATTTCCTGGTCCAGAGCTTGGGGGAGACCCTCCTCCCTCCCATCTTGGCAAGCAGCCCCTGGAGGGATCCATGTGGGTGGCAGTGAGTACAGACAAGTCAGAGGGTTTCTCGATGGGCAGGAATGCCCATGGGCCACACCTTCTTCAGCCTTCAGAGCACCTCGTGTCTGGACCCGCAAAGAGGGTGGCTGTGCCAGGGAGTGGGTTCTCTTGTGTCTGCCTCCAACAACCAGTTTATTGTGACGATTCTATTTGTGTTCTCTGTGTTCTGTTTGACTTGGCAGCTGAGTAGGGAAAGGGCAGCCGGTTCACTCTGGTTTGTACTGGGTGGTTCCTGCAGCCACACCCAGACTTTAAAGCCAGAGGCTTGTGGCGGGGATGCCTTTACCTGGGGGCCTGCAGCATGCAAAAGCAAGGTGTGGGAAGTATTTCCTTTTTATGGGCCAGCCAAGTGTGGCTGGCTTTTCACCTATTCCTGTATTACTAATGTCACCCAGATTCAGGTCAAAGGGCAGGCTTACTAGACTTGCCCTGGGATCCGGGACCAGGGCATGGTTGATTCTGTCCCTTTGGGCTAGATTATGCTAAATTCCTACTACCCGTAGGCGCTTTAACTTCTCTATCTAAAACAAAAATCCAAGGTCTGACAATTGTGTTCTACTTTGGGGGACTCTTGTTCCTGAAGTTGAAATCTGGGCCTTCTTAAAGTATCCAAAGTAAGGATTCTTTTCATACACGGTGGTAGCATTCAAAGAGAGCAGACTTCAAGATCAAATAGACTTAGTCTAGAACTCTGGATTTGCCCCATTACTTACCTGAGCCTCTATCTAGAACTAAAATCCCTACCATGTGGGAAGTAACAACTAACACTTAACCCTATTACATGCCTGGAGGAGGAGGGGGTAAGTGTTCTAAGCACTTTTTGGAAAACTCAAGCTTCATAACAACCTAAAGAGATGTGGAAGTATTATTATTATCATCCTTCTTTTTTACAGATAAGAAAACAGGCAGGGAGAAGTTAAGGAAATTGTCAGAGGGGAACTTCCCTGGTGGTCCAGTCCTTAGGAATCCACCTTCCAATGCGAGGGACTCAGGTTTCATCCCTGGTCTTGGAACTAAGATCCCACCTGCCGAAGGGCAACTAAGCCAAGCACCACAACTACTGAGCCTGCCCATCAAAACTAAGACCCAACACAGCCATAAAAAAACTAAAAATTCTTTTTAAAAGAAGGAAATTGCCAGAGGTCATCAAGACAGTGCCAAGACAGCAGGTTGTCTGGCTCCAGAACCCACATACTTAACCATTATGTGGTGGTGCTGTTCCTAGAGAGCCAACACCAGGCAGGAGACTAGAGACACCATGGGGATCAGACACAGACTTAGTCCCCAGGCCCCACCCCATCATCTCCACACTTTACTTCTAAGGCTCCCAAGTCAGCTTAAAAAGGGCCTTTCTACATCTAGAAACTTCTGTTGCCCTGGACCCTCAGGCTTTCGCTGAATGCAGGCATTATCTTGGTGATGGTGACAGCCATGGTCATCCAGCCAGGTCAGTAGAAGAACCTACAGAAGTGCACTAGCTTCCATGAGATCCTCCCCTGCACCAGAGAGCCTGGCATGGCATGGAAGGGCATTCTACTGGGCAGGTGGCTGTGTGCCTTTCCACAGGCTGGGGGAGTGGGTGGCAGAGCCAGGCTTGGGTGCTCGTTGTAACCAAGCCCATCCAGCAGACAAGGCCACAGAGCCCTTCCCTGAAGAAAGTGGCCGTGACCCAGACAGCGGGTGATGAAACCATTTCCTCTTCCAGAGAGGCCCAAGCACATGGCTGCAGGGCCCGGCAAGGCCACAGGCTTTGTTCACCAGGCCTCTCCCTACCAGATGTGATACTCAAGACCGAATTACTTTTTAAATGGACACAGGGTGTAGATAATTACCATCGCCCATGTTTATTGAGTGCTTAGCATGCTTTATGTGGCTGATCGGGATTCATTTATTTAATCCTTATAACAACCCTATGAAGCAAGTTCTATCATTATCCCCATTTGACAGACGGAAGACTGTAGGCACAGAGAGGTTCATTTCCCCAAGTCTGCACAGACCATGAGTGAGATTCAAACCCAGGACTGGGTGACTCCTGAGACTGTGCTCTTACTTACCCAAAGCAAAGTGGAGGCCCTTCCCTCAGAGTCAGTGGAGACGTGGGTCAAGGGTGAAGTCCTGAGACATTTCCATACTGGTCTGGGAGGGGTTCAAAGCCCCCAGATGCAGTTTATGGGGAATGGTCCACCTCTCAAGAAGTGGATTCTGGCCCCCAGGCTCTCACTGACCACTTTGGTTCTCCATGAGTCAGAAATGGCTTCATTAATTCTCTTAGGCTACCTAGGTCCCCTGCTAGAAGTCTAAAGCTGGGCTGGAGACTGCTGGCTCTACAAGAACAGAAATGGATAAGGGGCAGAGACTAGGTATAAAACTATGTCGTATTTCTGAGTATTTGTCTGAATATGCCCCAGTCCATCTGTTCAGTGACTGGGACAGCATCATGCCAGACCAACCCCTGTCCATCTGTTCAGTGACTGAGACA
This sequence comes from Okapia johnstoni, assembly GCA_024291935.2. Lineage (NCBI taxonomy): Eukaryota > Metazoa > Chordata > Mammalia > Artiodactyla > Giraffidae > Okapia > Okapia johnstoni. The sequence goes on from CM044307.1 coordinate 15,199,431, forward strand.
GCATCATGCCAGACCAAAGCCAAAATCCTCAAGGTACCCTTCTATTTCTGGCCCTTTTATAGCACCTCCTCTCCTTCCACCTCCTCTCAATAAAACACACAATCCTCGGTAGTGTTTAAGAACACCAGCCCTTGAGCCAGACTTCCTGGGCTCTAATTCTAACTCTGACACTCAGTTGCAAAGTATTTATCTTCCAAATTACTTAATTTTTCTGGGCCTCAGTTTCCTTATCTGTAAAATGGGCGTAACAATAGTACCATCCTTATACTGTTGTTGGGAGGACACTGAGATAATGTATGTGTGCAAAAAAAAAAATGCTCAATAAATGTTGGGCATTATTGTTGTTGTGATAGTTTATTATCTCTTTGCATCCATCTTTTCCTGGATATATGTTTGTTGAAAACTGACTCTAAACTGTCACTCACTAAGCAACTGTTTATATTCCTCCTCCCCTGTTCTCTGGCTGTCAGTTGTTTTATTTTTTTAATATAGTTTATCTTTATTTATTTATTCATTTTGGCTGCACTGGGCTTCTCTAGTTGTGGCACATGGGCCCTAGAGTGCGTGGGCTTGGTAGCTGTAGCTCAGCACGTGGGCTTAGTTGCAGCCTGTCAGAACTTAGTTCCCCAAATAGGGATCAAACCCAGGCCGCCTGCACTGGGAGCGCAGGGTCTTAACCACTGGACGGCCAGGGAAGTCCCTGGCTGTCAGTCTTTATGTAGTTCTCCCTGAAGAGATCTAGGAACGCCTACTCTTAGAATGAAGAGAAAAAAAATCTCTTTTGACTAGGTCAGGGTCTTTGGGAAATTCCTTAAAGCCAGTTTTCTTGAGAATTTTAATGGGTCCACTTGGGAAGGCAGCCAGAGCTATTAATTTGTAACAGCTGCTGAGAAACTGTTGTCAACACCTCGATACAGATCATCCCTGTTGGGCACAGAGGTTAGGTTGAAAGTCATGAAACCCAAAATAATTGTTGAGCAACAGCAACCAGGGGATTACTGATGGCAGAATAACCTTTAAAAAAAGCCACACGCCACCATCACCCCCTGGTTGTGTCCCCTGGGGACTTGCACCTTCCTTTTCTTAGATTATCATCTCAGTCTGACTGCAAACCCTGTCTTAATAGATTTAACTTCTAACATCACAGCAGTACAAATCCACTGGCCTACTAAATATAAGCTGCTGATGGTATGGGCTCAGGATAGAAAGTGAGCCACTTAATGGGTGAGTTAATGCCACGAAGGAGAGTCAAGGCGGAGGGGTAGCTTATCTCAAATCTGTATTTCCTGTGAAGTCTGATGAAAAAAAGAAAAAAAAATTGTGGTTTGACTCCTTCACACAGAGTGAGTTTACAGTGGGTCTTGCCTGCCGTCGAACTTTAAAGCCGTGAGCAGCACATTTGTGGTTTGGTTGTGTTATCCGATTCTGGAGCTGATACTTGCTGCTTTCAGTTCGTGGCTGTAGAGTTTCCAGTCCTCCTTTCGGCTCTTACGTTATGGTTTGGGGTTAGCCACAGACCTCTCTCCACTATTCAGATGGAACAGCCACAGGGTACCCCCACCAAGAGACCATATTCACATTTATAATTCTAGCTGCCCCTGAGGGCTTGCCACGTGCCAGGCACTGCTTTATCTGCCTCCTGCACTCACGATGCCCTCTTCACAGGTTAGGAAACTGGAGCTCAATACAAGTAAAGTAACTGATCCAGGATCACACAAGTAGAAAGGTGTCAATTCTGAATTTCACACCTGAGACCGTATCATGTTGACTGCCAAAGCAGAGCACTTACACACCAAATTATGCAGCATCACCATATTCTTTCCTCCTTTGCGTATGCTGTGCTTTACCCTTCTCTCTTGCACACTTACTGTATTCATCCCTACTCTATCCTCCCCTCAAGACCTTTTCCTTCGTTCTGCTGTCCCAACCACTCCTGCCCAAATTAGTCTCACATGCCTCTGAGATTTTCATCTGGACCATCTACTTGGACACTTAATTATGCATCATCTTATAGTATTACTCAAATGTTTTGTTGCATTGGCTCTGTCTCCCCTCCTAAACTACACGCTTTTGAAAGTCGAGGTCAGCGCATATCCCTCAGCCCTCAGTCTACAACTCTGGACACAGTAAGATGTTCACCAAGTGTCAGAACAAAGGAAAGTAAGCTCAAGATAAACATTCCAAAGGTAGCTTCTACACAGAGGGTATTTTCTGCAAGTGAGAATCATTTTGAGCTTAGCTGCTTGCAGCCATAAATATTTTTGCAGTGCTTGGCTCAATAAATAGGTGACCACTAACTACCCGAGGAATGAAAGAAAGGAACTCCAGCTGGGTGACTTACAAGTGACTTGGACAAATTATCTGAACTCTTCCAAGTCTCCTCCAAGTTTTCTACCCTGTACAATGGGGATAATTCTTAAAGAGTTTATATGAGGTTAGAGACATGTGAAGCACCTCACCATTATTATTTTCTAACGCTTTCGTGGGAAATGGTTCCAGCAGCTTGAACACAGAGGACTTTGGTCCCTGGTCTAATGAGTGAGTGGAAAGGTGCTGCAGGTGATGAAAATAATCCTGAGCAACTGTGTGACCCACAGGTCTTCTGCATGTGGCTCTTTGCCAGGTAGCGGGGGTTACGTTTCTTTGTCGCTTGTGGCCAAATGGGAACTCCCATGGTGTCTTCCTATGGAACTCAGCCTACCGTTGCTGCGGGGGCTGCTTTTCCTTTCTTTATTAAGAAAAGGAAACAGGAAATCGAATGTAAAACCCTCTGACGGTTAGTATCACATCGAAGTTGTGAACTTAACCACACCCCCGCCAGGAAATGAAAATACAGTTCTCACAGTCTTGTTCCCTCTCCTTTCCTGGCCCACATGGTGTTTTTCAGATTTTAGTTAGATAATGTAGATGAAAGGGCTGAACTGTGGGCAGTGGGCTGTCACTGGGCGTTTGTTGACTTCGGCACGGGTTAGCACACAGATTCAATATTGTACAAACAGAGAAAGGATTTGCATTTGCTCTGTGACGCTCTGGCTCTTTCAGATGTCACAAATAAGGAGTCCATGGGCAGATTCTAACCTATGGACATGTTTTTCTGTTCCAACCCACATAATGTATTTTTAAATTTGCTTCTTTGCAGATGTTTAGAAACAGAGAGATCTCACATACGTGTGCATGCATGTCCAATCTGGGTTTACAACCTTCCTGTGGGGAGAACAACAAAATTCTCAAAGAGATTCAATACCAGACCACCTTACCTGCCTCCTGAGAAATCTGTATGCAGGTCAAGAAGCAACAATTAAAACCGGACATGGAACAATAGACTGGTTCCAAATTGGGAAAGGAGTATGTCAAGGCTGTATATTGTCACCCTGCTTATTTAAATTATATGCGGTGTACATCATGAGAAACACCGGGCTGGATGAAGCACAAGCTGGAATCAAGATTGCTGGGAGAAATATCAAGAACCTCAGATATGCAGATGACACCACCCTTATGGCAAGAAGTGGAGAGGAACTAAAGAGCCTCTTGATGAAAGAGAAAGAGTGAAAAAGCTGGCTTAAAACTCAATATTCATAAAACTAAGATCATGGCATCTGATCCCATCACTTCATGGCAAATAGATGGGGAAACAAAGGAAAAAGTGACAGACTTTATTTTCTTGGGCTCCAAAATCACTGCAGATGGTGACTGCAGCCATGAAATTAAGACACTTGCTCCTTGGAAGAAAAGCTATGACCAACCTAGACAGCATATTAAAAAGCAGAGACATTACTTTGCTAACAAAGGTCAGTCTAGTCAAAACTATGGTTTTTCCAGTAGTCATGTGTGGATGTGAGAGCTGGACTATAAGGAAAGCTGAGCACCAAAGAATTCATGCTTTTGCTGTGGCATTGGAAAAGACTCTTGAGAGTCTTTTGGACTGCAAGGAGATCCAACCAGTCCATCCTAAAGGAAAGCAGTCCTGAATATTCAGTGGAAGGACTGATGCTGTAGCTGAAGCTCCAATACTTTGGCCACTTGATGCAAAGAACTGACTCATTGGAAAAGACCCTGGTGCTGGGAAAGACTGAAGGCAGGAGGAGAAGGGGACGACAGAGGATGAATGGTTGGATGGCATCACCGACTCGATGGACATGAGTTTGAGTAATCTCCAGGAGTTGGTGATGGATAGGGAGGTATGGCGTGTTGCAGTCCATGGAATTGCAAAGAGTTGGACATGACTGAGCAACTGAACTGAACTGAACTGGAAGGAGAAATGGTGATAGTGGGTGACAGCTGCCTCCTTCAGGGGTGCGTGTGTCTTGGGTTCCGTGAAGCAGCCCACTGCCCTCGTTTGCTTGCCCTGCCTGTCTCAGGGTCTGTTTGAGATTCCAGACTTACACTCTGTGTTTCTGAAAAGCAGGCACAAAGGTGGCACCCTGAGGAGCCAGGTATAGGTTCCTGACATCCTGAGTGTGATCTTCTCCTGTGTATTCAAGCCTTCACTTTTCACCTACTTATTCCTCCCTGCATGAGTCTCCTGATTTCTAGGTCACTAATGCCAGCCACTCTAGATCTAAACACTTGTTTACAATTTGCCCCTGCCTGAGCAGAAGGAAAGTGTGTTGTTTCTTTGCTCCACTCCAGGGTAGGTCTGAATGTGAGGGATATTGATGAGGAAACATTCAAGGAAATAAATCAGTTGAAGTGATGCGGCCCCATCAGGTCTTCCTCCTAAATGCACATCTCCCTCAGTTGATGTGGTAAACTTCTTGCTTTACCACCCAACACTCTTTCCTGCTTCTCCTGGTGGTTGAACCTCTGATCTTCCTTCAGGGAAATCGCCCCTTCCTACTCTCAATCCTTGTGCTTCACGTGGAGTTGAATCTACCTCTCATTCCATAGGTGAGTCCTGGAGCTTTTAGATGAAGCCTTGCCTGACTTAGGCACTCCTGAACTTTTCAGGTCCACAAGCTGATCCCTGGAAAGTAGTCCTAAACCTTTCTATATATTTATGCTATATATTTTATTTAAACCACAACGGATTCATGTCACACATTCTGCTCACTGTTGTCCATCTTAACTACCGTCTTTGACATCCCTCCATGTCAGTTCCCTGGTGAGAACTTCAAGTTCTTGGCAGAAGGCTGGGGAAACATTTCTGAACACAAGTGACTTCCAGGGATGGTTGCCCACTTGGCCAGTGGTTGAGCTGCCCTAAGGCCTCCAGCAAACAAGAATTATCCACACATTTGAGGCAAGTAACAAATGGACAACAGGTGGTCATCGGCCCTTAGGATATTGTTACACTTTTAACTTGTTGGCCACTGGTTGAGAAATGTCCATGTATTACATGCTCCTTGAGGACGAGGACTATGCCTTAGTCCCAGTTTTATATCCAGAGCCTAGTACAGTGTGCCTGACATGCCTGCCACAGGGTCAGTGCTCTGTAGATAAAAGGATGGCTTGTTGAATGCTTTGGGGGAGGCCATCTAGAAATGAGACTCACTCTGAGGCTTCCATGGACTTGCTGCTAAGCCCTGAAGGTGACGTGACTGACCTGGGTCCATAAGCATGTATTAATAATGATGTCATGCTGTAGTCCATACAGGATTTTCACATAGCTTCTTGCATTCTTTTGCATTGAGGTAAAATGCTTTGCATACAGTCAACTGTTTTAAAAGGACACATGAGCTATTACAAAGATGGTACGGAAGAGCAGTTATAAGTTTAGGATCTGGAGCCAGAATGCCTAAATCCAAATCTTAGCTCTTCCACTGGCTAGCTTTGTGGTCTTGGGCTTGTTACTTAATCTATCTGTGGCTTTATTTCCCCATCTGTAAAATGAGAATATCAAGAGTGAAAGTGAAAGTTAGTTGCTCAGTAATGTCCGACCCCATGGACTGTAGCCCGCCAGGCTCCTCTGTCCATGGAACTCTCCAGGCAAGATTACGGGAGTGGGTTGCCATTTCCTTCTCCAATATTAAGAGTACCCAGCTCATAAAGTTGTGAGGGTGACCTTGTGAGGATGAGTTGATGGATGTAGAACATTTAGAAGAGCAACAGGCATGTAGTTGGCACTCAATAAACATTGGCTAATGTCTTCACTAGGGAGAGTCCTATTACGTGACTTTTTTAAAAAACACCGAAATAAGTTGACAAGCTTGAGATCCTCTAAAATTTCTCCCTCAGAATGCCGCATCAGTCCAAATGTGCTACCGAATTCAAAATAGCTTACATATTGAACAAAGAATACATTGCTTTAACTTGTTCTCATCCCTGGAAGGTGTTCCAATTCATTATTGGTTTCTTGGCAGTTACAGCACATGCTTTTCTGGGTGATGGTAACAGTGCTTAATACATAATCCTTTAATATCCACTCACAGTGTAAACCGAGTCCCCTCTCCCATCATCATCATCAGCGGTGAAATCTTCTCTCTCTTCCTTTCCTTTAAGCGGCCCAGCGTCATCTCATTCAGGGGGAGCTACTCTAAGCACCGCAGCTGTTCTAAACTTGTGAGCATGCCCACAGCCACCCTTTCCTCTCTACTCCCCCGGCTCCCGTCCATGCAGGCTCTCTCTGCTCCTTCTCTGTCACAGCACAGGGTGACTGTCTGTCAGGATTCATGAGCCTAAAAAAGACACTGTTTAAAATTCCGAAAGTTTCCGAGAAAATGCCAGTTATGTTCCCACCTTCCCCATCGCCAGTTTCTTCCTGAGCCCACATCATTTTTATTCTGTTATCATGAGGTGACTCTGAGAGCAGGGAGGGACAAAGGACCTAGGACAATGCATGTGCACACACATGCACAGAATCGTCTTTGGGAGATCAGTAGGCAGCTTCCAACAACGTGTTAAATAGAAATATTTGGGCAGAGAGTGTAGAAAAGGTAAACTTGAGTAAAGCCCAATAAATGAAAATGGGAATCTTGAAACAGATGGATTAAGTGGTGATTAACCATCTTTTTAACAAGTCCTTCCTATGTGAAGGCTGAATCAGGGATTTAATTAAAGAGCCTGTCTCAGTGCATTTGAGATCTGATGTGTATTATTATGGAGCCTCCTCCAATCCTGTCTCTGCTTCCTCAGAAATACCAAGTGTCAGCTACCACCAGAATTGCTGAGCTGAATTCCCTGACCCAAGGTGGCTTAATCTAATTCGGTCAAGTGCGAGGTGCTCAGCCTGCTGGCTTCTCTCCCATGCCCCAGGCCAGCCTCTCCAGTGTATGGCAGAGCAGAGGGAGCAGCCAGCCCCCTGGGATGGAGCCATGAGGTTCCAGTCGTTGTGGTGGAATCACAGCTCCTTGATAGCTCTTGACGTAACCACGGGGAGGCCGTGGCGAGAGACCTGTGTCATGCTAAGGGTCATGCTAAGTCGCTTCAGTTGTGTCTGACTCTTTGCAACCTTATGGACTGAAGCCCTCCAGGCTCCTCTGTGGGGTTCTCCAGGCAAGAATACTGAAGTGGGTTGCCATGCCCTCCTCCAGAGGATCTTCCTGACCCAGGGATGGAACCCACATCTGTTACATCTCCTGTATTGGCAGGTGGATTCTTTATCAGTTGCACCACCTGGGAAGCTGAAATCCGTATGCAAGCCCTCAACCCCTACCCCACAGATATATGGTGGAGTGGAGGGCAGCAGAGGCAGACCCTGTGTAGACCGAGGGAGAGATGCTGACCAGTGATGGCTGATCACTGTGAGGGCACCAGCCTGGTACTATCTAGTGTGCCCCAAGCAACAGTCCTACCTGCCGGACACAGCAGTGGGCAGGGCAGGCCTCTGTCTTGAGCTTCAGAGACAGTCGTGGGCTCACTGGTATTGTTCACGGTCAGATTTCCCAGGACCTGGCCTTTTGTCTTCAACTTCATCAGCATTTTGCACCAACCCCATCTCTCATGATATTTGAGGAACTTTTAGTTTTGAAATGTGACTTCAGCTCAAACTCAGTAGTTCGTTCAACAAACACTGTTGCAGGCTGAGTGTCAGGCCAGGTCAGGAGATGCAGAGTCCTCATCCTCTAGAAACCCACTGTCTAGGCAGGACAGACTGCAGAGCATTTAAGAACCAGGGCAAGGACTTCCTTGGCGGTCAATGGTTAAGACTCCACATGCCCAAGGTAGGAGGCATGGGTGCAATCCCTGGTCGGGGAACTAAGATTCCCCATGCCGTGCATGGCCAGGTCTAAGACATAAAATAAATAAATAAAGATGAAAGTTTCTTTAAAAAAAAAAAAGAACTAGGGCAGAGGTGACCAAAGGATGCAGAGGAGAGACACTTGATCCAGGCATGGGGAGATTAACACAACTTTCTGGAGAAGGTGATGCTGGAGTTGAGGCCTAAGGGAAGCTTGGGTGGGGGGGATGACTAGAAGGGCATTGCAGGTAGATGGAACAGTCCATGATAACACATAGAAGACAAGAGGGTTTGGCCCATGGGGATTAAAAGTGTTTCAGTAAGGTTTAAGGAGTCAAGGAGTGGAATGAGGCGGGTGGGTGGAGGACCACTTTGGGGAGGGTCGGGAGGGTTGCTGTGTGACCTAAGCCAGAGAGATAACCAGGCCTCCGGTTGATCTGCTCATGCATTTGGCTGTTCTCTCTAGAGACAGAAATAAAGAGTCTTTGAAGAAGTTCACGCAGTTGGGGTGACCAGCTTTGCGTTTTAGCAAGGTCACTTGGACACCGTGGGGGCGAGGGCGGGTAGGGGGAGTTGGAGGTCATCAAGGAGACCACCAAGGGGGCCCGAGTAGGGAGCTCCTGAGCCCCAGCCAGGGGTGGGGGGAGGGGCGAGAGTGAGGAGATTCTGCTTAAGTCAATTATTAATAAACTAGACACATGGTGATTCATTTATCCCTTCCCCATTCCCAGCTTCATTTCCCCATCCGGCCCTACAAGCCCTGTTTCTGATTCTGGGACGGTTCCCCTTCCTGCTTCCCTTAGCAGCTTCCTTCTCCGGAAGGCTCAGAAGTGCCCGTTCTCTTCAGCCCATGGTAGCAAGCTTCCAGATTCTTCTTTTCTTCATAGAAAGCGCCTGAGTGCTTCTCTCTAAAATCCCTCAAAGGGCTTTGGCTGGAGGGAGAGAAGGGTCTTCAGTGCCTTTCAAAGAAGTAGCTACGAAACAGTGCCTCAGTCAGGTTACTCGGAACAGGAGTCCCACCTGCTGTGGTAGCTGCCCGGTGACGGGAAAACCCAAATCAGAAACACGAGCGCCCGCCTGAGGCCTCACATGCTGTCTGGTTCCCAGAGCCAAACTGTCCATCCCTGTGGAATCTTCATTCCCCCGGGGAGTGGATGCCTTGTGGGTTTCATCATGTCAGCCAGAATATACCCTGAGATTATAGATGAGAAACACACAGCTCACTAAGCATAGACCACCTCCCTTCCCCCCGCTCATACTGGGGGGGGTGGGGGGGCAGGACAAATACCTGTGGGACGACCTCATGAGGCTGTTAGGCTTGTTCTCAGTGCGTGCTTTATATTTGGGGAAGCCTGTTTCTTTCATATCCAAGACTAATGAGCTGTATTACATTTGGTTTCTATGTTTTCATCCAACAAAATGTATATATTTAAAAATATTTATTAAGATTCAGTACTGAGGGAACAAGAGATATATTAGATATCATACATGACTCAGTTAGCAAGCGCCTATCTTTACACAGCAGTCCCAAGACTGGCACAGTAAGGGTTTTTTAAATTTTTTAAAATTAATTTTAATTGGAGAGTAATTATTTTACAATATTGTGATGGTTTTTTGCCATACATCAACATGAATCTGCCACGGGTGAACATATGTCCCCCTGCCCTCCCAGATAAGGGATTTTTGATTAACAAGGAAAATTTTCCCAGCAAGATTTGTACCCAGTGATGTAAGAAATGCCATCTTCTGCCATCCACCCACGCCTAAGCTCAGGTTTTCATCTAGCTGCTTGCTCCTAATTCCAGAGGAAAAAAATTCCCTGCCATTGAGAGGCAGAACTGTTTGTGTATAATTTATGAAACTCTTGGATTCCTTCAAAATGAAAAGAGTTACTGAAATAGAAATTATTCTCATCGCCATGCCAACAGCAGACCCACAACATCATCTCACAAACACGCTGTGACCTAAAGCCCAAAGCACGCGCACTCACGTTTCTCCATCAGAGAGATCTTTCCATTTCCTTCAAAAACAAACCTCTTTCACGTACAATCCCCCCTCTCAGGCGTAAAAGCAGACCTCCTCGTGCAATGAGCCGGCAGGAGCGCGAGCGCACACACACACACACACACACACACACACACACACACACACACACACACACACTCCCCCAGCACACACCTCCCTTCTCATTCCCCAAGAGCTCCGGGGGTGTGTGTGTGTGAATGTCTGAACTGATGACATATTGTGACAGAACTCCCAAGAGTGAGACACAGCCGCAAAGCAGTGCAGGTCACAGCAATAGGCTTTATATAACCCAGAGCCACAGAGAGACCCAAAATAGCAGCATCCCTGCTGCTCAGTTAGTCTCCTCCATCAGCCAGGGATAAAATTAGAGCGGGCACTGACGCGCACCTGCGTCTGCACTGGGACTCCAGGGAGACAGTGAGAACAGGCCCGATGCTTTGCCATGGGCCATGCAGACTGCCAGATTCTTTGGGCCCAATCTGTCAGCAGACAGATGTGTGCATGTATGTGTGTGTGTGTGCTCCTGTGCACCACGTGGAGCCCTGGTCTGAGGAGAACATTTCAAAGGAATGGCTGTAAGAGCTTGTCTGTACTGGGCTTTGAGAAGGATGTTCCAGGCTTTTCCAGAGGAAGACAGTTTCCACACAGGACCCCATTTTTACCTCCCAGTTCCTCTTCCCGTCCTTCCATACCACTTCTCTTTGGCCTATATGGGGTCAAATTTGACTGGAATGCCCCCCACCCCTTTAGAACCTCACTCTTCAAGACAAATGAAAACAAAAACAAAATCCTACTGCGTTTATTTAAGCCCAGACACACACACAACCTGGATATGAAAAGGCTGTGCCAAGAAATCAAGAGGAGGGAAAGGCTGGGTAGATCTGGCTGACTGTCCTGTAGACCTTGGGGCTTGATCTCGGATGGAAGGCATGATCACTGCATACAGGGGTAGAGGGCAGAAATGCTGTCCAATTGAGGCAACTGAGTGCTTTGTTTTCTTTTTCTACTTGCAGGAAGGCAGGGCAAAACACTTGTTTTTTCAAACAACAACACATAATCATGTAGTCACAGGTTTATCTTGATCACTGGGTACCAGATATAAACTCCAAGGGAGGAAGCCCAGCTGACCCCAGGAACCAGATACCAGAGAAATTACATGGATAGTACAGATAAGACAACATGAAACCAGATTTATTTTTTGAAGAAAGAGTCATCATCCTCTACCATTACCTCTGAAATTCTAGTGTACTTTCGTTGTTCTAAGGGGTAAGGGGGAAAAGAGGTTTCTGTTCTTGGAGTCCTCTTTTAAATAAATACTTCAGAGTGGTAACATATTAAACTATTTCACAAGGAGGAATCAGTGATTTATCAGATTCTTTTCCTTTCCTGTTTTTTTTTTGGCTGCACTATAGGGCTTGTGGGATCTTAGTTGCCTAACCAGGGATTGAACCCATGCCCCCTGCAGTGGAAGCATAGAGTCTTAACCACTGGACTGCCAGGGAAGTCCCAGATCCCTTTCCTTTTAAGGTAACCCAAATAAATCCTGAGCTCCCATGTGGCCCAAGTTCTGCACAGTATCATCTTCCAAAACAACAAAACCACACATACACAGGAGAAATAATCTAAACTAATTTCAAAATTAATTCCTATTTTATTTAAATACTGAGAAGATCAAAAAAGAAGAAGGATCTGATCAGTGAACATAGCCACACTTCTGAACCTTTCCTCTCCTCATTAAATGCTATAGCTGCTCTGAGCTCCTTAAACTTCCAGACACCCAGCCCTTGTGGATATTTCTTGCCCTCTCCCAGCTTCTTCTCAATTAGCTCTTTATTTTCATGTAGATTGTCTAGCGTCTCTGGCTTCTTCTAGACCTCTCTAGTCTGCCCACTGTCTGACTCCTCCATCCACAAAGAAGAAGAAGCATCCAGAAGCTGACCTGGTAAGCAAGAGTCTTCCCCCATGGAAGCCTGGGCATAACAGTCCAGGGAGAGTGGATATTCATCTTATTAGACCAACAGAACTGTGGTGCACTGATGGGGAGCCCAGGAGTCCCTGGAGCAAAACCTCTGGGGAAAGGACTTTTCTAAAGGAGATGGGGGGACTTCCCTGGTGGTCCAGTGGTTAGGAATCCACCTACCAGTGCAGGGGACATGGGTTTGATCCCTGGTCTGGTTAAGATCCCACACGCTTCAGAGCAACTACATCCATGCGCCACAACTATTGAGTCTGAGTGCCTAGAGCCCAAGCTTCACAAGAGAAGCCACAGAATGAGGAGTCTGTGCACCACAACAAGAGAGTCAAAAATAAATAAATACAACTTAAGAATCAATAGCTGCAATTATTAATGGAATGCCTCCCATAATCACTCCTAAAACCAGATATTGTTTCAAATCTCCCTGGTAGCTCAGATGGTAAAGAAGCAGCTTGAAATGCAGGAGACCCAGGTTTGATCCCTGGGTTGGGAAGATCCCCTGTAGAAGAAAATGGCAACCCACTCCAGTATTTTTGCCTGGAGAATCCCATGGACAGAGGAGCCTGGCGGTCGATAGTCCATGGGGTCGCAGAGAGTTGGACATGACTGAGGGACTTAGCACACACACACAAATCTCCCCTCCAGCTATGATGTTTCTCTTGAATGTTCTAGGAATATCAGATCCTCCATAATAGCATCTTTAAAATCACATATAATTCTAATCTTAAGTGATCTACAAGCCATTGGAGAGCCTGTACTTACATACTTACATACCCGGGTCTCAACTCTTAGCAAATCTTGTCCCTCCCAGAGGCCTCTGGGACATCCCCAAAACACCAGAACATCTCTGCTGAACTGTTAGCCAACAGCCTTTATATATCACATGAAAGGGATCAGTTTCATTGTTGCTATGTTGTTCCCTCAAAGACATTTATATCGGTCAGTCCGTGTGTCCTAACTTTTGATTTAGAAAATGCAGTCACTAAAGCTACAAATGAGCAAAGAAACAGGGGACCGTTCTCCAAGGTTAGTTTGCCTGAATGCTACCCCACCCTCATATACACATGTGTGTACATGCACAGACACACACCTGCATGCACACACACCCTTTGTTTCTTGGCTCCACCAATAATATAAAATATCTGTAGCAGGGCACAGAGCTTTTTATTTCTCTCTGTGTAAAAAGATTTATGGAGTTAAGCTCCTGAATGGGACTCCGGGTACACCCAAAGCACACATTTCCTTGGCCACCATTTTGCACCCCGGCCACAATTCCTGGGCCTGAGAAAAAAAAGGAGGACTTCCCTGAGAGTCCAGTGGTTAAGACTTCACCTCCCAATGCAAGACATGCGGGTTCAATCCCCAGTCAGGGAACTAAGATCCCACATGCCTTGTGGCCAAAAACTTCAAAATATAAAACAGAAGCAATATTGCAACAAATTCAATGAAGACTTAAAAGAAAAAAAAAAAGGAAAGAGATTTCTCATAGATGAGGGACTCTAAGCCAGGGGCCTAGAGAGTAAGGACGGAAGAGGAAGTGAAGATGGTGGACCAGGCACCTCTCTGTGCCTTTGATTCAGACATTCCTGATGCTTACTGGGTGCACACACCTTTCTCTGAGCCTGTTCCCTTGCGTGCAAAATGGATTTAATAATCATACTTATCTCATGGGGTTGTTTTAAGGGTTACATGAAACAATGCATGTAAGGCACACAGATTGACATACAGAAAGCTTAGCCAGTACTCTTAGCCAGTATCCTGATTTGACTGGTAATCAAGCTCAAAAGGGATGTTTCATGGTTTCAAAAATCAGGTGGAAGGCCTACCCTCAGAGCTGCTGGTTGCTTGACAGACCTCAGGGTCTCTGCAAGGTGAGTAGGTCTGACAGATTCCTCATCACAGCCAGTTCCCCAGTCACCTCACCCCCGAACTGGGAGTGGCAAGGAAGGCATTTGGCAAGAAACCCAGGAGTGAGACAATAGGTGTACATGATGAAACAGGAAGTCTGGTTTGGAAGTAAGCACTAGCAGAGAATCACTCATGCAGAACAACGACCTAGGCTGCTGAGCCATCATTCAACTCAAGCTTCAACGGGAAGGTTTGTATCAGCGGCCCCCAAAATTAAAGAATGTGGCCCTTCAGGTTATCAGGAAAATAGCTTTAAGTTGCAGACCAAGGGCTCATTTGAAACAGCACAGGCGTTGGCCTTCTGGGTTCAAATCTTAGATCACCCAGTTATTATGTGATCTTGAGCACATTATTCAACCTCTCTCAGCCTCAGCTTCCTTATCTTTGAATGGGGTAAGGCTCTGGGAGGGTTAATTGAGATAAACGCAAAGAGCCTAGCACTTAGCCTGCCCCATCCATAAATGTGTGATCCCTCCCACTCCCCCTCCCAGGCGTCGGGGACACCCCTCCACCCCTTCCTTGTCTCCTGACGGAAGACAGTTGACCACTACCTGCTACCTGAGATGACGCTGGTTCTTGATTATTTGATATTGCCACACCTTATCACTGATTATTGACTGTAAGACTGTGCTCCACCTGTCTCCTTCCTGCCACGTGGCTTCCCCCGACGCACATGGACAAGGATGAAGGGTTGGGCTAAGTTACCGGTGGCCTCAGACTTGATATGAAAAACTTTCTGTTAAATATTCCAAATGTATGGGAACAAACTACTTTTAAAAATGCATATCAATCTCTGTGCCTGTAATGCACACCTCTTGCCAAGCCTAGCCTCCTTGGGGTGCCCAGGCTCCATTCTCCTTTTAAGAAGAACCAGGCCCCTCCTGGTCCTCTCTCCATCATCTTTGTGCTTCCCAGGCTTCTCTTCAGGAATTTCTGTGAGTTCCTCTTCCTCAGTTCATCTCCTAAGTGTTGAGATTCCAGGGGATCCACCCTCAGTCCACTTCTCTCATCCTTCTCACATTCTCCCTGCGTGATAGCAACAAGGACTTCAACCTGCTGTACCTTGTCGATTTCCTAACCCACCTGTTTGGCTCAGGCCCCTCTTCTGACTATGGATCTGTATATACAGCCGTGGACCATTTCTACCAGGTGGTCCCACAGCCCCTCAGAATCAATCTCTTCAGCACCCACCTACTTCTTCTATATTTTGTGCCCCAATAAATGGTACACTGTGCAAACCCAGAAGCCTAAGCAAATCTCCTAACTGATCTCCATCTTCTGTTAATTCTGTTTCCTTAGCCTCTCTTGGCTGTATCCCCTCCTTTCTGTCCACATTCGTCATTCTAGGTCTATCTTCCCTGCAATATTGCAGTGGCTGCTTGATCCGGGACCCCTGCCTCCAGGCTTCGTTCTCCATAATTGCCCCTAGAGAGATCTTTCTAAAATATAAATCTCTTAAAATCTCTCAAGCCCTCTCTATCAATCAGGGTCCAGTCAGGGAACTGAAATCACACCAGCTATGATTATAACAGAACTCATTTAAGACTTGGCATTAATTTCAGATCAATTGTTTAAGTCTAAAGTTGTCAACAGAAAAGACAGGGAGAAGGCTAAGGTATCACTGAGGCAGCAACTATAGGGAGGAGCTACTGCCACCCCCAGAGCTGAGGGAACAGAGGGAAGAATTGGGGATGATCAAAAAAAAAAAAATACATATATATATGTTTAGCTGCACCAGGTCTTAGCTGTGGCATGTGGGATCTAGTTCCCTGACCAGGGATCGAACCCTGGCCCCCTTCATTGGGAGCATGGAGTCTCAGCCACTGGACCACCAGGAACGTTCCCAATTTCCCTTATCTTAATAAGAAGAAACAAACTAGTTTGACGTGCAAAGCCTCCACTCCACTGTCTCCCTCTCACCTCCTTGGCCTCCTCTCTAGGCCCAATACCAGTTTCTCCATCCTCAGCCCACGTCTGCAGTCATTCTGCCCTTAAACCTCCAAGCTGTGCTCCCACTGCTGCCTGAAAGGCTGTTCTCCAACTTTCTCTCAGTAACTCATCCCTCTAGAAAGGCTCACTGAGGCTTCATGTGGTTCTGAAAGCCTTTCCTGACGGCTGCCCCCACTTCCGGCAGAGTTCAGTGGCCCCCTTTCTTGAGGGTTCCTGTGATAGGCTGGTCCAGCCACTCTGTCACTATATATTATCATTGTCACTTTACCTGTCTCTGAACTCTGCCCAGGACAGACAAGACAGAGGTGGTCCTTTTGTCCTCTTTGCTTCTCCAACTTTTGATTTGATGCCTGGCACCCAGTACGTGCTCAGTAAGTTGCTGAGTGTTAAAGCTGGACCCGTGTTGCCTTTCACATCAATAATCTCCTGCCTGCTTTCTCCATCAAATACAACCTTCCCAAGGGCAGCTCTGATCATATCTGTCTGATGATCAAAAACACATCAGCGGCTCCCCATTGTCTGAGGAATAAAGTCCAAACTATGTCACATACCACGTCTGGTGCTTGTCTCTGACCTTCCTCTCTAGGCTTATTACCCTCTACACCCCGGCACACACCTGTGCCCCTCCCATGCCAGGCCACCCACTATTTCCTCAATACCTTGAACTCTTTCCCTCCGGAGCAGAGTTCACTTTGTCAGCTCTGCTAAGAATGCCTTCTGGAGCTACTTTTGCCTGTTGCAATTGTCCCCAACCTTCAAAACCTTGTTCATAGGTTGCATTACTTCAAGAAACCTTCCAGCATCCTTCTTCAGTGGTGGAGGTTTAAGTCCCACAGGTTCAACAGGATTGCCATAACCCTGTGGGGTCTTGTCCCTGTTCACTAGTCCAGACGTATCTCTTTCCACTTGCCTCCATGCTCTGTCTGCCCTCAAATGCTGGCCTTCCCTGGTTCCTGAGATGAGCTTCACTGTCTCACACTGCTGAGCCACCGTGTAAGCTCTTCCCTCTGCCGGGGAGGCTGTCCCTGCCCTCACTTTCGTGAACCCCAGACCAAGTGAGTGCTCGCCGTTACACACTCTCCCTGCACACTGTGTTTGCCCTTTTATGCAGCTCCTGTCCCCACGTCTATAGGCTAGACTGTGTGTTGCACGAAAGCCACCCCGCATGTCTCATTTATCATTATACTCTTGGCACTCAGCACTGGGCCTGTTACACACTAGATGCTCGGTCAATGTAATAAATATTCATGTGTGCATGCTCAGTCGCTAAGTCATGTCTGACTCTGTGTGACCCCATGGACTGTAGCCTGCGGGATTCTCCAGGCAAGAATATGGGAGTGGGTTGTCATGCCCTCCTCCAGGGGATCTTCCCACCCCAGGGAATGAACCTGCATCTCTTATATCTCCTGCATTGGCAAGCAGATTCTTTACCACTGGGCCACCAGAGAAGCCTGTATTAAAAGTTCATCTACTAACAAACTCCCTGATTTATCCCATTCCAACAGTCTGTAGTAAAGTAGTTATTTGTTTACATTTCTCTCCATCTCGGTAATAGTTTTTTTTTTTTTTTTTTTTTAAAAAAAAAAACCTTTTCAAAGATAAAAGTCAAGGAGATAATATGATAACCCCCTCTTTCCCATCATGCTTCCTCAACCATCATCGGCATTAGGCCAGTGTTGTTTCATCTCTTCTCCATCTTTCCCCCGCCCTTTAGATTATTTGAAGGTACATCTCAGACAGATATCATAAATCAAACACTTCTTAAGGGTTAATGTGCTCTGTTCATCTTCACTTTTCACATAGCCCTTAGCATAGCATCTGGCCCCTAACAGATGATAAATGTTCACTGAATTAACTAATTAGAGGAAAATGTCATTTATTCGTTCACAAATTCATTGAATAAAGAATTATTGAGCTATTATATGCTAGGCACTGTTGGCAGTGGGGATAGATTCTGTTTGGGAGGACACAGAAAATGAATGAATGAGTGAGGTTTTTATTTATTTATTTATTTTTGTTCCAAACTTTAAACTTTCTATTTTGTATTGGGGTACAGCCAATTAACAATGTGGTGATTGTTTCAGAGGAACAGTGAAAGGACTTAGTCATACATGTATCCATTCTCCCCCAAACCCCCCTCCCATCCAAGCTAGCACAAAACACTGAGCAGAGTTCCATGTGCTATACAATAAGTCCTTGTTGGTTATCCATATAGCAGTGTGTACATGACCTTCCCAAAGTCCCTGACTCTTCCTTCTCCCTGGAAGCCATGAGTTGGTTTTCTAAGTCTGTGAATCTCTTTCTGTTTTGTAAGTAAGTCCATTTGTATCATTTCTTTTTAGATTCCGTATATAAGGGATGTCATATGATATTTCTCTTTCTCTGTCTGACTTCCTTCACTCAGCATGACACTCTCTAGGTCCATCCATGTTGCTGCAAATGGCATTATTTCATTCTTTTTAATGGCTAAGTAATATCCCATTGTGTATATGTACCACATCTTCTTTATCCACTCTTCTGTCAATGGACATTTAAGTTGCTTCCACGTCTTGGCTATTGCAAACAGTGCTGCAATGAACACTGGGGTGCATGCATCCTTTTGGATCATGTTTTTCTCCGGGTATAAGCCTAGCAGTGGGATTGCAGGGTCATATGGTAGCTCTACTTTTATTTTTGTAAGGAACCTCCATACTTCTCTCCATAGTGGCTGTACCAATTTACATTCCCACCAACAGTGTAGGAGGGTTCCCTTCTCTCCGCAACCTCTCCAGCGTTTGTTGTTTGTAGATTTTTTGATGATAGCCATTCTGACCAGTGTGAGGTGATATTTCATGGTAGTTTTGATTTGCATTTCTCCAATAACTAGCAATGTTGAACATCTTTTCACGTGGCTACGGGCCATCTGTATGTCTTCCTTAGAAAAATGTCTATTTAGATCTTCTGCCAATTTTTTGAATGGGTTGCTTGTTTTGATGCTGTTAAATGTCATAAGCTGTTTGTAAATTTTGGAGTCACAGTCACATCATTTAGAGTTATCAGTCACATCATTTGCAAATATTTTCTCCCCATCTGTGGGTTACTTTTTGTTTATTGTTTCCTTTGCTATGCAAAAGCTTTCTAGTTAAAGTAAGTCCCGTTTGTTTATTTTTGCTTTTATTTCCATTATTCTGGGAGATGGATCCAAAAAGATGTTGTGATTTATGTCACAGAGTGTTCTGCCTATGTTTTCCTCTAGGAGCTTCATTAGTGTCCGGTCTCACATTTAGGTCTTCAATCCATTTTGAGCTTATTTTTGGGTATAGTGATAAAGAATGATCTAATTTCATTTTTTGTTTTTACATGTGGCTGTCCAGTTTTCCCAGCACCGTGCGATTTTTAAAGTACCCCACAGTGAAAAGTACTATGCAGATCATTAAAACAGAATGACGTGATAGCAAGTGATTAAATGGCTACTTAGAACAGGTGGTTGGGGAGCATCTCTCAAAGGAAATGACCTTTAAACTGAGTCCTGAATGACCAGAAGGAATCAGCCGCGTGGGCAGCTGAGAGGAGAGGAGTCCAGAGGTCCAGCCAAGAGCAGAAACAGCCACAGTGTCCTTGAGGAGGGTGCTAGAAGAATGGAGGGGAGAGGGGTGGGAGGTGTGGCTGGAGCAAGGAAGCTACGTCCTGTCGGGCTTTATATGCCAAGGCAAAGAGTTGGGGTTTTGAAGATTTGTTGGGAACCTATCAGAGGCTTTTAAGCAGAATGATAAGATCTGTTCAGAAGAGCATTTTGGCTCTGATATGGAGACTAAACCATCAAGCAGTGGGGCTCCTGCAATCGTTTAGGAGAGAATGGGAGTGATTTAGGCCAGAGCCGGAGTAGTGAAGATGGAGGGATGAAGGAAGACGGGGGAGATGCTTTGGAGCCTGAGTCTGCAGGTCTTGTGAAAGGCCTGGATGCCGAGGCAAGGAAAAGAGTCAGGGACATTCCTGGAAGGAGAAAGGGCACTCCTATCAAATGAGGGAGGCAGCCTGGGCAGGGGAGGAGGTGATCAGGAAGTGTCTGCGAGTGAACAGCAGTGTGTTCATGCGTAACACCAGGTGTGCTCACAGTTTCATTTTAGAGGCTTCGGCGGCAGCCTCAGTTTCCTCTTCCATCAAATGGGCATGGTGATAGCATCTTGAGGCTTTCTTTTGAAGGTTAAATGAGAAAGAGTGTAAAGGGCCAGCACCGTCTGGCACAGAGTCAAGGCACGATGAATGAGCGCTCTCATCCAGTGCCCCACCCCTGACACACCCTCAACCCACCAGCCACAGACTGTCTGCGGCTCTATCCTGGGGCATGCACGTACGCCTCTGCCTCCTCTGGGAGGGTCCCAATTCCCAGGGAGAACCAATTCCCCTACCCGCTTCCTGGGGGATTCTTCTACTTTTGGTGCTTCCCGTAGGAAGGGCTGGGGCAAACAGCAGGGGAAACTGTGACCCCAGGGCTGAGATTTTCTCAGATGAGTGAGACCCAGAAGTCCTGGGGGGGCCTGCAGAGGGGTAAGAATGAGTGAATGGAGGAAGAAGGGAGGCAGTAGACTCTGCTCCTCTGTCCCATGGGGGACCAAGGGTCACAGGACCCCGAGGGACTTACAGTTCTCTGCTCAGGGTCCCTCCCCACCCATCAGTGACTCAGTGAGCACAAAGGGCCCCAGGAACTTGCCTCAACTTGCCTTTACTGGAAATGCTTCTGAATCTTCCAGAACTAGAACCCCTGAGCAGCCCCCAGGACATCCAGGAGTTACTCCTCCCATCTCCTCTCCTCCCCTACAAAGCACAAGTGCTATTTTTTTTTTAAGTTATTCATGAACATGTGGGGGAGGTATACATACATAAATACATATATGTCATATTTTATAAATATATATATGCATAGAAAGACTAAAAAG
Organism: Okapia johnstoni; assembly: GCA_024291935.2. NCBI lineage: Eukaryota > Metazoa > Chordata > Mammalia > Artiodactyla > Giraffidae > Okapia > Okapia johnstoni. The sequence goes on from CM044307.1 coordinate 15,220,321, forward strand.
ATGTACATTAAAATATTAAAGGTGAATTTTCTCTGGGTGGCTAAACTGTGAGTGATTTCCATTTTTATCTTTGTGCTTTTTTGTATTTTCCACCATGCAGTGTTTTCCAACAAGGGCAAAATGTTATAAAGAACCTCTAAAATATCTTCCATGACTCTAACCTGTTCCTGAAATGGAGGGGAGTGTTTGTGCAGGAGTGATAGAGAACATTCATTTACTTACTCATTCAATTCATTCATTCTTTCATTTGACAAATATTTGAGAGCTAAATGGGTATGATTGCTGGACCCTATGGTAACAGCAGACATATAAGATATAATTCCTATCCTAAGGAGCTTTTAAATTCATATTTTAAAAACTGAAAGCAGAAAACCACAAGGAAATGAGTGAGTAATGCAGGATATGAAAGGTCCTGAGGAGGATGAGAGGACTTGCAGCTGGAAGCATCGGAGACAATGCGAGAAATGGGGTTTGAACGGAGCTTTCAGGGGTGGGTCAGACTTGGACAGGGGAGCGGGTGGAAGGATAGTCCAGGCAAGGTGAATGGCGGAAGCAAAGGCACAGAAACAGGAAAGAATCAGGGATGTTTACAAATTAGCAAGTAAAGCACACAGTGTGTCTTCGCCACCAACAGCTAACAAGTCAAGGCTCATTTTGTATATTGAGAGTTTTGCTCAAAGTAATCCTGTGAAGAAACAGGATTCATAGGCAGGGAAACTAAAATCTGAGGAGATAATGGCTTCTGTCCAATGCCTCCAAGTAGCAGTGGAAGGTGTGGAAAGAGAAAGTTTTCAGGTCTCCTGACCCCATAGGTGCTCACATCTGGGAAAGAACATGTGGATAGAGATAGAGGGTTTCTAATCAACGGAGAAACTAATGGGACTTCTCTGAGGGTCCACTGGCTAAGAGTTTCAATGCAGGGGGCCCAGGTTTGATACCTAGTCAGGGAACCAGATCCTGCATGCCACAATTAAGACCCAGGACAGCCAAATAAATGAATAAAAATAAATATCTTTTTTAAAAAAGAGAAAGAAACCAATCACTAAGAATGTGGAGCAGCATTTCATTACTCATAAACAAGTGGCCAAACAAATACAAGTGTCCATAGGCTGTGAGGAACTGAAGAGCCTCCTGATGAAGGTGAAAGAGGAGAGTGAAAAAGCTGGCTTAAAACTTAACACTCAAAAAACTAAGATCATGACATCCAGTCCCATCACTTCATGGCAAATAGATGGGCAAACAGTGGAAACAGTGACAGACTTTATTTTCTTGGGCTCCAAAATCATTGCAGATGGTGACGGCAGTCATGAAATTAAAAGATACTTGCTCCTTGGAAGAAAAACTATGACAAACCTAGACAGCGTATTAAAAAGCAGAGACATCTCTTTGCCAACAAAACCACATATAGTCAAAGCTATGGTTTTTCCAGTAGTCATGTACAGATGTGAGAGTTGGACCATAAAGGAGGCTGAGCACCAAAGAATTGATGCTTTCGAACTGTGGTGCTGGAGAAGATTCTTGAGAGTGTCTTGGACAGCAAGGAGATCAAACCAGTCAATCCTAAAGGAAATCAACCCTGAATATTCATTGGAAGGACTGGTGCTGAAGCTGAAGCTCCAATACTTTGGCCACCTGATGTGAAGAGCTGACCCCTTGGAAAAGACCCTGATACTGGGAAAGACTGAGGGCAAGAGGAGAAGAGGACTACAGAGGATGAGATGGCTGGATGGCATCACTGACTCAAAAGACATGAGTTTGAACAAACCCCCGGAGATAGTGAAGGACCCTGGTGTGCTGCAGTCCATAGGGTCACAAAAAGTCAGACACGGCCCAAGTGACTGAACAACAACAGGCTGTACATCATTGCTTAGGCACAGAGAAAGGTGTAGAAAAATACATCCTGTTCTGTCAACATTCATTTGAGTGGAGGAAGGTGCAGGAAAGAGAGAAGGAAGGTGGGAAAAAGAAGAAAGAAAATGAGTTAAAAGTTTTAGAGAAGGCAGTTAGGAAAAGCATAAGAATATATGGACAAATACATTGTTGCAGACATACTTTATAATGGCAGAAACATAAATAATTGAAGTGTTTAGCTATAGATTTTGTTGTTCAGTCGCTAAGTTGTGTCCAACTCTTTTGTGACCCTATAGACTGTAGCCCATCAGGCTCCTCTGTCCATGGGATTTCCCAGGCAAGGATATTGGAGTGGGTTGCCATTTCTTTCTCCAGGGGATCTTCCCCACCGAGGGATTAAACCCACGTCTGCTGCATCCCTGGAGGTTCAGCAGTAGAGAATCTACTTCAAATGCAGGAGACTCAAGTTCAAGCCCTAGTTCAGGTAGATGCCCTGGAGAAGGAAATGACAACCCACTCCAGTATTCTTGCCTGGGAAACCCCATGGACAGAGGAGCCTGGTGGCCTGCTGTCCATGGGGTCACAAAAGAGTTGGACCCAACTTAGTGACTCAACAACAACATAGATTTTACTTAAAATAGTTATGGAATATTTGTACCATTAAAAGCGTGTTTAGTCTTTAAAAATGATAAAGAACATACATGATTATCAACATGAAATAGTGTTTAAAAGACACATTTTTTAGGGGGAAAGTCATATAATAGTATGGTTCAGACAGTAAAGAATCTGCCTGAAATGCAGGAGACCTGGGTTCGATTTCTGGGTTTGGAAAGATGGCCCAGAGGAGGGTATGGCAACCCACTCCAGTATTCTTGCCTGGGAAATTCCATGGACAGAGGAGCTTAGAGGGCTGTATAGTCCATGGGGTGGCAAAGAGTTGGACACGACTGAGTGACTATCACTTTCGCTTTTCATCTATAAGACTAGCTCTTTGTGTTAATTTGTATTTGGAATTTACTTCAATAATGGCTGTCAGTGGCTGTGGGTTTGTTTTTTTTTTCATAAAAATAGCTTGGTTTTAAGATGGGGAAAATTAGCAAGAATTCTGATCTTCTGTTATTTACTTTTCTTAAATTACTTTTTCTTATTTACTAGATTTAATCTCAGGCATTGTCCCTTCCTTTACTTCCCTACTTGATCAATGATCATTCTGGAGCGCTGTGACAAGGGCTGTCTGTTTCCTGAGATACCCCACATGTGGGAAGACTTGTCCTGCGACCCATCCTGCAGCTTATTCACAACAGATCCTCAACCCCAAAATAAACATCTGGGGTGTTTCCTCTTCTTAAAGGGGAAGCAGAAGGCCCTAGTGAACAGAGGGAAGGGTGAGCCCTGTCTAGACCATCATCCCAGGGGAATTCTGTCCACGCAGTTCCCCCTGGAAATCCCCGAGACCCAGAAAAGCTCCGCTGACTCAGGCCACCCATTCTGGAGGCACCTCAGATCCCAGCCCTTCTCCAGCACCCCACTCCTTCCCATGCCTGCAAGGAAAGGCAGGTTATCCTAGAGGCAGGTGGAGCAAGGTGATCTTACAAAGGAGAATTTGCTCAGATAAGTAATGGATCCAATTAGGGCCTTCTAGGTTGATGGGCCTGTCAAGTCCAGCTTTGAGCCTTGTTTGTGGAAAATCCTCTCTCCCAGCTCTGGGAACACAACTGGCAGGGGCCTGGTCTGAAGGGACTCAAAGAACACAGAGGCGTTGCAGGGGTGCAGGCTAATGGGCTCCACTTTCATTTCCAAGTAAAAGAATCAAGGAAAGTGATTCTCAACCATGTGCAGCTTGCTCCAAGGAGACATTTGGCAAGGTCTGGTGACAGTTTTGGTTGTCACAGCTGGAAGCTGTGTGTGTGTGTGTGTGTGTGTGCGTGTGTGTGTGTGTGTATTGCTGGCCTGAGATGCTGCTAGCATCTCAGAATGCACAGAATAGCACCCTTCCCCATCAAAGAATTATCCAGCCCCAAATGTCAATAGTGCTGAGGCTGGGAAACCAGTCTAAGGGGTGTTCTCTGCTTTATAGATGCAAAGCAAAGAGACTCTGGTGAATCCCCAGACTTGGGGACATCTGAAAATGAAGACCTAGCGGGAGGAGAATTTTCCTAAAGATAAGAGCAATGTTTCCAAGCTGTTGTTCCCCCTCAAAATATGGTACAGCTCTATTTCAAAAATATGTTTTAAATAAATGATGAATGGGTAAGGAGGATGCGGTACATATATAGAATGGAATACTGCTCAGCCATAAAAAGAATGAGATAATGCCGTTTGCAGCAACATGGATGAACCTAGAGATTATCATACTAGTGAAGTAGGTCAAAAAGAGAAAGACAAATGTCATATGATATTACTTATATGTGGAATCTAAAATATGACACAAGTGAACTTATCTACGAAACAGAAACAGACTCATAGACATAAAGAACAGACTTATGATTGCCAAAGGGAGGAGGAGAAGGGGAGGGATGGATTGGGAGTCTGGGGTCAGCAGATGCAAACTATTGTATACAGAATGGATAAACAGCAAGGTCCCACTGTATAGCACAGAGAACTATGTTCGGTATCCTGTGACAAACCGTAATGGAAAAGACCACTGAAAAGAGAATGTATACATACGTATAACTGAATCACTTTGCTGCACGGCAGAAATTAACACAACATTGTAAATCAATTATACCGCAATAAAAAATTATTGAAAACATGAAATGATAACAAAAATTATTCTTATAAATACTTTTTTAAGGCAAAAATTGCGGGAAAGGACAGAGGACAAAGGAGAAACACCTAGATTCTGGCCACTAGCTTGCTCTGGTTCTGAGCATTTGGTAATTAAAAACAGACTTCTTCATCAGGAACTCAGAAAAATAAAGCAAAAGAATAAAACCCATACTTGTCATGTAACCTTTATCATTATTCAGAACCCTGGAAATATCTTTGACTTCCCCTGAAACCTATGTCAACATAAATAAAGTGAACTATAAATTTAATAACACTTGAGTTAACTACCAGATGGTCAAATGTCTATAGATGAAGTTGAATCAGTGAAGATTTGTATAACTACGTCTTTATGGATCATATCTGCCAGATCTTCATTTGGCATCTTCCAGGAAATCTTGGTTACTTCCTTGAACATCTTGAGCCTCTGGTAAGATGCTATGACATGTCCTCCTTGGACTCATTCCCAAGATTTGATTTGATTCACCAAGCATTTACTGAGTCCTTCCAATGTGCCCAGCAGGAAGGCAGCTGCTGTTGTTTAGTTGCTAAGTTGTGTCCAACTCTTTTGCGACCCCATGGACTATAGCCCACCAGGCTCCTCTGTCCATGGGATTTCCCTGGCAAGAATATTGGAGTGGATTGCCATTTCCTTCTTCAGGGGATCTTCTCAACCCAGGGATCGAACTCACGTCTCCTGCTTGGCAGGCGGATTCTTTTCCAAGGAAGTACCTGGGAAGCCCTGCTGCTGTGTATACATAATACAATTCATGGATGCTAATTCGGGATTAGCATCACCAGGATTTGGGACTGAAAGCTTGAAAAAACACCAATGCTTCTAACGGAAGAGGATACTAGGTGAGTAAGTGGGAACTGGATAGGGCTGCAAGATAATGACTTGGCATCAGATGATCAAGGATCAGCTCAGTTCAGTCGCTCAGTTGTGTCCGACCCTTTATGACCCCATGGACTGCAGCATGCCAGGCCCCCCTGTCCATCACAAACTCCTGGAGTTTACTCAAACTCATGTCCATTGAGTGGGTGATGCCATCCAACCATCTCATCCTCTGTCGTCCACTTCTCCTCCCACCTTCAATCTTTCCCAGCATCAGGGTCTTTTCCAATGAGTCAGCTCTTCCCATCAGGTGGCCAAAGTGTTGGAGTTTCAGCTTCAACATCAGTCCTTCCAATGAACACCCAGGACTGATCTCCTTTAGGATGGACTGGTTGGATCTCCTTGCAGTCCAAGGGACTCTCAAGAGTCTTCTCCAATACCACAGTTCAAAAGCATCAATTCTTTGGCACTCAGCTTTCTTTATAGTCCAACTCTCACATCCATACATGACCACTGAAAAAACCACAGCCTTGACTAGACGGATATCCTAGTGGAAAATGTTCATGAAAATGTTGGAAATGGAGGGTTGGATCTCAGATAGGACTAGCAGCTCAAGATCTAAACGTGGAAATCTTCCACGTAAAGATGAGTCCACTGAGGTGGGCAGAAAATAGAACAGGAGCCCAAGGGCTGGACCTTGAGATGCAATTCATAGTTGAGGGTTAGGAGGGGGAAAAGAATGCCGCAAAGGAGATGAATAAGAGCAATTAGAGAACTAGGAAGAAAACCAGGAGAGCGTGGCGCTACTGTAGCTGAGGAAGGAGAGTGGGGCACCAAAAATGAATGTTTTGTAGGTGGTGTTTGGAAATTAGGGGAAACTGTGAATGATTTTCATGTTTTCTGTTTTTGTTTTCTACGTGTGTCTATTTCTGCCCATTTCCTTTAAACTGGAGGCCGAAAGCTGGCAGCCTGTGAGCCAGTTCAGACTGTGAATGTGTTTTCTTTGGCCTACAGGCTGTTTTTCAAGTTTTGGAATTACTTGCCAGCATTGAAAAATCAGGAGATATCCCCTCCCCCACTCACACACCAAAAGAATCAGGATTTCCTGCTTTTCTTGAAAAATTAGAGGATCTGGAGACACTGGGTTGCATGTCCACGCTGCTGTGATCCACAGGAGCTGAGCAACAACGGCCCCCTTTGGACAGGGTATGTGCTGGTCCCTTGGCCCCATCCCCACCTGGCCTGCTACCTAGCTTTGCCTTACCTACCAGGCCCATCTCAAGACTCCATAGAGGAATGAGGCTTCCAAAATACCTAGCTCGTTAGTTCTAAAACACTTGCCTTGACCTGCTTTCCGTTCTACATCCCAAAAGGTTCCCAAGACTTGGAGGTTCTGAAATCGTGACTGATTTCCTGTTTGTGGATTCGACTCATCCACCTGGTCTAACACCTGGCACAATTTCCTCAGGCTACCTGTGCTTCCTGCCCACTTTGCCCCTGTGTCTCTACACCAGGAAGACCTACTCATATTCCATACTGCTGGCAGCCACAAAAACCAAGCCAGAGGCTCCCCGTCTGGTTGGCTCTCACCCCGTATCTGTCCCTGCTCTGGTTTCCCACTCACCTCTTTCAGGGCCCACCTGGGGGCTGACCCTCCAACTTTGTCTCCTGTTCCCATCCTTGAAATCATCTCTTGGGCTTAACCACAGAATTAAGCTCTTGTTTCAACTCTGGGCTTGTCTCTCTCAAGCTTTGCTTGTGACTCTTCGTACTTACAAAATCTTCAGCTACACCCAGCTCCAGCTCTTGGAAGTGTATTAGTCAGAGTAGTGCTCACTGCTATAACCAATGAATCCTCAACACTTCAAGGACGTAAATCCATAAGAGTTATTTCTCACTCACGTAACAGTCAAAGGGGAACTTTCCTGGTCTTAAGGCAAGACACAGGCTCCTTCCAACTGTGACTCTGCTATCCTTGGAGATCTCAGAATACTCTTTATCCAGCTAATGGGCAGGAAAAAGAAGAGAATGGTGAGGAACCCCTGCCTGTTCACTGCTTTCCAGCCTGAAATCGATACCCGTCATTTCCACTCATTTGCTTGATGAGAGCTGACCATGCATTCTCACCTAAATATAGATGATGAGAAGCAAAATCTGGGGAAGGCGGGGTGGGGGTGCCATCCCCCAGTGACAGTGTCTGCAAGGGAGGGGAGAGCCTGAGTTTGGGGAGGGCAGTTGGTCTTCTCGGCCACAGCGCCCTGTCCAAGTAGAGACCTGCAGAGCTGTTTCCTGGCTGAGCTGGTACTAGTCCCCATTAAGTATGGGAAGGAAATTGCATGTTTTCCTCCAGGATTATAGAACTCTTCATAGCAACTCACAAAAACCCAAATCAGCCTAAGGAGAAAGGGCATTTGCTGGTTCTCACAACTGGGAAGTTCAGGGGAACGAGGCCACCTAAAGTGCAATTGGACCCAGACCCTTAAGCATGGATGTTAGGTTTCTCTTTTTCTCTGCTTTGCCATTTCTTGACTGAGGCCCCTCTATCCTTCTGGAGATTTTCTCAGTGTGGCAGGGAAGGAGGCTGATAGTTGCCCTTGTATCTCACCCTCCCAATTCCATGCTCTAAAAGGCAAAGGCCATTTCTCCAGCTTCAAACTTTCAAAACCACAGAGAAGGTTCTGATTGGCCTGGCAGGGGCTAGAGGCCTACCAGGGAAACTCACGAACTGTGAGTTCCTTTTCCAGCACATTGGAGTGGGAGAGGAGCAGCTTCCTTAGGGAGGGAGGTACTGAAGAAGGGACAAAGCAATACATGCATGAACCTTTGACCACACAGCCTCTGAGCACACCTCTGTGGCCAGCTCAGACCCCAGGCCTCATGCACTTTCCAAGGAACAGCCCTCTGAGGCCAGAGCACACTCACTCTACACGGTTTTAGTTAAAGCCATAGTTTGCATAAGAGTTAATAGGACCCTCATGAATTTCCATAAATTCACCAGAGTTGGAAAAGGCCTGATAAGTTTCTTGACAAGATCTGAAAGCCTTGTAAGTTCCATCAAGTTCCACCAAAGGGAAATCTTTACATGATGAAATATCATTAGAAAATTTATATTTTTCAGGCAGGAATTCACTTCAAATGCTAAAATATCTCCTTTCCTCATCCGTCCAACAAATAATTATTAATAATGTATAATGTGTCCAGTTAAGAGTCAGGTGCTGTGCATGCAATGATGGATAAGTTCAATCCATGACCTCACTAGGCTTAGAATCTCCACAAACAAGCTTAGAGTCTCTTAAGCAAACACAGCTGAAGCAAAATGTGTATCTTGATCAAGTCTTTAAGATCATATTGTTACACAAACAAAAACATCCTGAATTCTAAGTATAGAATCGAGAGATTCTCAAGAATGGAAAAATTCCTGGCATGTTGGGTAAATAAAGGTAGGAATCAGGAGCAAATAGCAGGCAGAATATCTTGGAGTCATGGCGTATGGCCAAGGAATTTGGAGGGTAGGTATCACTGGTATGCTACCTTGCAGGTATGCTGTTAGGACCAGCCATCCTCCAACTCCTTCCTTGACTGCTACTGAGTTTTAGAGGGAGATTTTTTTTCCCATGAATACACATTACTGATTTTTTAAAATAAAATTTTATTTTATTTTTATTATTTTGGCTGCATTGGGTCTTCATTCCTGCACACAGGCTTTCTCTAGCTGTAGCAAGCAAGGGCTACCCTCCGCTGCAGTGCCTGGGCTTCTCATTGCGGTGCCTTCTCTTGTTGCAGAGCCTGGGCACTACGTGCCCTGGCTCAGTAGTTGTGGCATTCGGGCTTAGTTGCTCTATAAGCAACTAAGACTCTTCTCAGATCAGGGATCGAACCCATGCCCCCTGCACTGACAGGTGAATTCTTAACCATTGGACTACTAGGGAAGTCCCCCGCCCCCACCAATACATTTTCAGAGACTTATAATACCACTACACGAAGTAAAGAAAATCTATACAGTCTAACTCTTGATTCTTTTAATATACTTTTTACTTATGGCTAATTTTTGATTTCCAGAAAAGTTGCAAAGACAATACAGAGAATTTCTATATAACACTCATCCAGTTTCTCCAAACAGTACCTTTGTCAGAACTAAGGAACCAACACTGCTATATTACTATTCACTAAAGGCCCTACTTCACTTAGGCGTTTTCGTTAGGCGTTATTCTGATTTCACCGGTTTCCGGCTGCTATCCTTTTTCTGTACCAGGATCCAATCCAGGATACCACATTGAATTTTGGGGCTCTTGATTTTTAAGGATCATTATTCGTCAGGCATGGGTCAGCGGTCTCTCCTTGCTGCCAATGCCTCAGACATTTCATGGTTCATTAGCACCTGCTATAGTCTGTGAACAAGGGAAGGAAACAATTTTGAAATGCAAATCAGCCAAATGTTGTTATTTATTGGTTTGTGGCAGTTAGCTCAGTTGTTAATAAGGCCAAGGTTACTGGCTCCATCTCTGTAAATGAGTCAGCCGGCTTAGCAATGACAGGGGAAATTTTCTCCTGTGGCCATTATTTGTACCCTAAATCTTGTTCAGCTTCTCTGAAACGCTAACTTTTTACCACAATGGGATAGTGGTGGGAGTGTCTACCCTATTACCTTGCTACTCAAAGTGTGGGTCATGGGCCAGTAGCATCAGCATCCCCTGGAGCTTGTTGGAAATACAGAATCTCAGTCCCCACCCAGATCTAGGAATCAGAACCTGCATTTTAACAGGATTCGCAGGTGACAAAGAAGCATGGCCATTCTGCAAACGTCTCTCGAAAACCTACGCTATAAAGATGCTGGAGTCTCAAGCGAAAAAAGGAAGCACATCCCACCATCAGAGAACATACCCACCACCTAGTGGGGATTCCAGACAACCCGACTGACAATTATAATGTCATATGTAAGCTGAGAGCTGAAGAATAAGAAGACTTAGCCAGTTGAAAGAGGGAGGAGGGTACAAGGGGTGAGGGTGGAGGAAAAGCAGGCTAGGGGTGGAGAAACTCAGAGGCGGGAGACCATGGTATCTCCTGGGAATTGCACATAGTACAACATGGCTAGAGCATCACATGCCAACTCTGGGAATGTATGATGGGGATGATCCAGAGATTTCCTTCTCTCTGTATTCACCAGCATCATCAACACATATTATTGAGCACCAACTACATGCCTGGCACCGTGCTAGGTGTTGGGGATATGGGTTTTAAATATCCCATTCAATACAGGACCCTAGTCCAGGTCATTTAAATGTTGTAATTACCCAAACAACTGGAGGGAAACGGTGCACAATACACCAGAGGCCTTGCAGGTACCGCTCAAGAATCCCTGAGATGCAACTGTCCGAGGGAGGTTAGGCCTATGTTCACATAGGGTCAGTAGAGTGTGACAAATATTGAAGGGCTAAGAAAAGGGGTCCCAACTAAATCATCCTGTAACTAAAGAGTACGTGAGTCCCATAGGGTCAAAGGTGATGTCAAGGTCAGCGCTTGCATTCATTTTTTTATTGCTGCATAACAAATCACCACATACTTAGTGTCTCAAAAAGAAACCCACGTATTAACTGACAGTCCTGTAGGTCAGAAGCCCAGCAGGCTCAATCGAGCTCTCTGCATAGGTCGAACTCTCTGCATAGGTTCTCACAAGGCTGAACTCAAGGTATCAGCCAGGCTGGGTGCTTATCTGGAGGCCCTAGGGAAGAACCCATTTCTAAATTCATCCAGATATTGGCAAAATTCAAGTGCTTGTGGCTGTAGAGCTGAGGTCCCTGTTTTCTTGCTGGCTGCCAGCCAGAGTCCACCATTGTCCACTCCTAGACACTATTCACATTCTTTCTCAAGTGGCCTCTTAAATCTTCAAAGCCATCAGTGTCAGTTGTTAAGTCATGTCTGACTCTTTGCGACTCATGGATTATAGCCTGCCAGGCTCCTCTGTCCATGGGATTCTCCAGGCAAGAATACTGGTTTGGGTTGCCATTTCCACCTCCAGGGGATCTTCCCGACCCAGAGATTGAACCTGGGTATCCTGCATTGCAGGCAGACTCTTTACCATCTGAGCCACCAGTAAAAGCTCCCTCACGCTCTGAATCTCCAACTTCCTCTTCTGCTGCAAGCTGAGAAAATTCCTTGCTCCTAAGGGACCACATGATTAGATCAGTCCCACCTGGATAATCTCCCTCTCTAAGGGTCACGGAGAAGGCAATGGCACCCCACTCCAGTACTCTTGCCTGGAAAATCCCATGGACGGAGGAGCCTGGTGGGCTGCAGTCCATGGGGTCGCGAAGAGTCGGACACTACTGAAGCGACTTAGCAGCAGCAGCAGCAGCTAAAGGTCAAATGTGCCATATAACATGCTATAATCAAGAGAGTCATATCTCATCATATGCAGAGGTTCTGGGAGTAGGCTATCTGTGGGTTTGGGGATGGGGACCAGGGACCATTTTAGACATGCTGTCTGCTACAGGAGCTAGGAATCAAATGGAGTTTTGGAATTCCTAATTGGCAGGTCTTGGTTCCACATGAGGTTGATGGTGAGAGTGGGAAGAGGAGTGTACCGTGCTTCTGATGAACTCCAGGGAGGCGTGCCCTGGCACTGTTCTGACTGCAGACACTCTGAGATTGCACACAGATAAACCGCGCGTTTTATCTGATCTCTTGCAGAATTCTGGTGATCATGGTTATTTCTCGGGCCAGGCTCCTCCTTCCCCTGAATTAGGTCAGCCTATAAATCTTCTTGCCATCCCCGTGAAGGGTCTCTTCCATTCTGTTCCATGAGAACCCAGATCTGGAGCTCAGTCCCATTTCAGTCTTGGACCCAAAAGTCACTCGCTGTGGCTTTGGTGGGAGCAGCAGACCCTACTGAGCTTTGAGACATGCGCCCTGTCATTGCCCCCAAAACACTAAGCATTTCTCTCCCTGGAGTTCCTTCGTGATGATTGGCCCTCTCTCCTCTCTACTGGCGTGCTGTGGTCCACGGGGTGGCAAAGAACCAGATATGACTTAGCGGCTGAACAACAACAACCTCGCCCCCTCCCTAACTTCCCATCCTGCACCACTTTACCTCTTCCTGCCTCTCAGAAGCCAACCCCATTTCTCCCTTTATCATTTGTAAAGCAATTCCATTTTCCCCAGCTCCAGATTTTCTTCTGCACAGCTGATGACTTGGCTAAAGCTTTGGTGTCACCACTTGTAAGGATCTACCAGATTCAGTCCTTAAGTCAAGACCACCCTCCTCCCAAGTCTTTGTCTTTGTCTTTCCAGGGGAGTGAGGGTGACAGTGGTTTCACATCCCTGTGGATGCAAGTGCCGAGTACAGGGGGAGCGCAGGGTTGCAGCACCTCCCCTCATGGGTCACAGGGAAGGGAAGACCTGAAACAGTGACTAGGAGGGTGGAAACCAGGTCCCAACTAAGGAGAATATTTGTACTAAAGTGGGAGCAGAGAGAAAGAGCATGCAAAGCCTGTTTTATAAAGTGAAGAAGCACAGAACTGGACCCTGAAGGAAGATTAGGATTCAAGTAAGCAGAGAAGATATAACAGTTTTCCAAGCAGAGACCTATTGGCAGGAAAGGCAGGGAAGAAAGAGGACGGTAAGGCCTTCTTGTGAATTACTAGACCTTTTTGACTTGAGTGGAGTGCTGTCACAGAACATGCTGGGTGTCAAGGCCAGTTGATAAAAGGCATAGAACATGAGGCTAATACCAGACTTCCCTCCCACAGGCAGTAAGGAGCCAATGAGGTTTTTAGCCTAGCGTGTCAATTTATGCCACCAAACTCAATTTTATTGACTTAGCCAGACTGTTTGCAAGTGTATACTTTCAGATTACACAAAACCCACTTTTAAACACACACAAACACTTCAATTCACAGAAGAACAACTGTTTGTTAACAACCTGAATTGATTTTGTTTTTTTTTTCCCTTTGACTTGGTGATTTCTTAGTTCACTGGGAATCAGCAGCAGAGCTGCCACTGACAGGCAAAGTATTAGGTGAGACGAATTGGTGTTCAGCATCCAGTTCCACTTTTTACAAAAGGCTTCCCTGGTGGCTCAGATGGTAAAGAATCTGCCTGCAACACAGGCGATCCAGGTTCAGTTCCTGGGATGGGAAGATCTCCTGGAGAAGGGAATGGCTAAATGGCAACCCACTACAGTATTCTTGCCTGGAGAATTCCACGGACAGAGGAGCCTGGAGGGCTACAGTCCATAGGGTAGCAGAGTCGGACACGACTGAGCAACTAACACTTTCACTTCCACTTTTTACTGGGTCTTCTTAAAAGCTAGAGAACCATAAACTTTGTCTCTCAGAATCCCTTGTGGCTAGCCTTCTGAACAATGCAAATTAGGCTCCATCAATTAAGTGCACTCATGAGATATTTACATGGCCGAAGGGAGTCAGGGGGCACCTTTCTGATGCTTTGGCTATATCTGCTGAAGAGCAATGTTGAAGCCATGTGGACAGCTACAGCAGCAGTCCAGTGTTTAGTTTCAAGATCCGTGAGTGTCAAGTGGAAGTTGTGGCAGAGGTAGTACTTGATCCCTGGATTACAGTCACGGTAGTGAATTCTTAAATTGAGCAGTTTCATTAGTAGCCTCCTGTTTATGGAGGAGTCATGGTTCCCTAGGCAGGTTAGTTCTGCAGTGCTCTGGTTTTCATTCCAAGGGGGAGCTCAGTCCTCCAACTCTTCTGATAATTATAACATTATTAATTTTATTTCTGGCTTAAAATACCTTAAGTGGCTTCTGTTTCTCACTCTGAACCTTAAATTCTGCAGCAAGAGTATATAAAAGCATAGTCTGCCACTAAATAGACTCTCAGAAAATATTCTTAGGGTTGATACTGTGATGAACTGAGGATTCTGGGACTACATGTGTCCAGCACCTGGGCTTCTCTAGGATAAGGTTCCCAAAGCATGATGCATCTGCCTCTAATGATACATATGCATCCCTCTATGGGAGGATTTTAGATAGTACATGGGTGAACATTTACACATTTATACAGTTTTTGTGGATGCATATTTATTTTAAAATGTTCTAGAAGAAAATTGATGGGTAGCATATCAGACCTGATTTCATGTGTCAGTGACTTCATGAATATTATTGTTTATGGGAAGGCTAGAATGGATTGTGGGCACTCCAGGAAAACATGTTAATTAATTTAATGAAAATATGAAGGAAATAACAGATGGCACACAGAATTGGCAACAACCATGGAGATAGTATTCAAGTGACTGAGGTTTGGAAAACCCTTTCCTAGTAACTAATTTTTTCTTTTGTTGGCTGTGAAGCATGTGGGATCTTAGCTTTCCAACCAGGGATTGAACCTGAACCCTCTGCATTGAAAGGCGAAGTCTTAACCACTGGACCACCAGGGAAATCCCCTAGTAACTCATTCTTGAGTCCTATCACTGTATGAATGAGGGGAAGCAATTTGAGGCCATAAATCCTGTGCTTCAGCCTCTACCAGACCCCATCCCCAAAACTGCCATTCTTTTTAACTCCAGACATGACACAAAGTCTATAATTCTTTGGAATGTCACAGAGAGAACATAAAGAACCCTGGAGTTATCATGTGCCCAAGGCTGGATCAGCCCATCAGCAGGACCAAAGGGTGGGGTTGGGAGGAGAGATTGTAGAACAGCCCAGCTCCAGGAACAGTATGTAATCAGCATGGAGCTATAAGTTCAGAAATACCAGACTTGGGTGTGTTTGTTATGGAGACTTACTATAGCGAGAGGGAGGTAAGAACCCAAGACTGTTCTTAAAGGGAAAGCTGGCAAAGTCATCTCCTAGGAGTCCCTGTCAGAAGCCACCAACCCCAGAAACAGTAACAAAATAAGAGGACAGCCAGGAGCCACCCTACCTCTCTGTTCTCGTTTTTATCCCTCAGACCTCAGAAAAGATAATGCAGATAATATGACGCTAAATGTAATGAGTACAAATTGCAACTACTCAGAAGCCATACCTTGATAAAGCTTAACTGCAGCAGCAGGGAGATAAGACGAGAAACTGGACTAGAGGACATTTAGAAAAAAGGGTCTAATAGGTCAATGATTTCCAAACGCCGGTCTATAAACCAGTGTCCTGCTGGCTACAGAATAATCACCTATAAGGAGGATGGGTGTGTGTTTTTAAGTTTTTTTCCAGCTTTACTGAGATGTAATTGACTTGTAACATTGTGTACATTGAAGGTGTGCAATGTGTTCATTTATATGCTTATATATTGCAAAATGATTGTCACCATAGGATGGGTATGTGCTTTAAAATTGTAGGTTCCCAGTCACCACCCAGAGAGCATTCTGGTTCAGGTCAGAGATAGACTCTCAGGATTGGTGCCTGTAACAAGCTGCCCTGACAGTTCTGATGTTCAGTCAACTTTTCAAACTACTTTTTGAGCTGCTGTGATGCAAGTCTCATTGCTTCTTTCCATTCCCCATGGCCCCAGCCTAGTTCCTTTCTTTCCCCAGCCTAGTTCCTTGGTTGAACTTGACAGCTCGCTAACCCATCTTCTGCCTCTCTCTTATCTTTAAACACTTTGGAGCCAAACCAATGACTCTAATGAGCAGGAAAATCATACAGTAAAGAGAAGTAGGATTTGTTGTCCAAAAAGAGTTTTCCTTCTTGGGAAAAGTCATCATATAGCCTCTCAAAATTATTCTTCTTTAAAAATAGTGGTTAAGAAATGTACCCACATTATTGGGTTGTCGCAAAGCAAAAACAACACCCATTTGTGAACGGGACTGGTGATAGAAGCAAGATTCGATGCTGTAAAGAGCAATACTGCATAGGAACCTGGAATGTTAGGTCCATGAATCTGGGCAAATTGGAAGTGGTCAAACAGGAGTGACAAGAGTGAACATTGACATTCTAGGACTCATTGAACTAAAATGGACTGGAATGGGTGAATTTAACTCAGATGACCATTATATTTACTACTGTGGGCAGGAATCCCTTAGAAGAAATGGAGTAGCCCTCATAGTCAACAAGAGTCCAAAATGCAGTACTTGGATGCAATCTCAAAAACGACAGAATGATCTCTGTTCCTTTCCAAGGCAAACCATTCAATATCATGGTAATTCAAGTCTATGCCCCGACCAGTAATACCAAAGCTGAAGGTGAACAGTTCTCAGAAGACCTACAAGACCTCCTAGAACTAACACCCAAAAAAGATGTCCTCATTATAGGGGACTGGAATGCAAAAGAAGGAAGTAAAGAAACACCTGGAGTAACAGGCAAATTTGGCCTTGGAGTACAGAATGAAGCAGGGCAAAGGCTAATAGAGTTCTGCCAAGAGAACACACTGGTCATAGCAAACACCCTCTTCCAACAACACAAGAGAAGACTCTACACATGGACATCACTAGATGATCAACACCAAAATCAGATTGATTATATTCTTTGCAGCCAAAGATGGAGAAGCTCTATACAGTCAGCAAACACAAGACCAGGAGCTGACTGTGGCTCAGATCATGAACTCCTAATTGCCAAATTCAGACTTAAATTGAAGAAAGTGGAGAAAACCACTAGACCATTCAGGTATGATCTAAATCAAATCCCTTATGACTATACAGTGGAAGTGAGAAATAGATTTAAAGGACTAGATCTGATAGACAGAATGCCTGATGAACTATGGATGGAGGTTCGTGACATTGTACAGGAGACAGGAATCAAGACCATCCCCAAGAAAAAGAAATGCAAAAAAGCACGATGGCTGTCTGAGGAGGCCTTACAAATAGCTGTGAAAAGACAGGAAGAGAAAAGCAAAGGAGAAAAGGAAAGATATACCCATTAGAATGCAGAGATCCAAAGAATAGCAAGGAGGAATATGAAAGCCTTCCTCAGTGATCAATGCAAAGAAACAGAAGAAAACAATAGAATGGGAAAGACTAGAGATCTTTTCAAGAAAATTAGAGATACCAAGGGAACATTTCATGCAAAGATGGGCTCAATAAAGGACAGAAATGGTAGGGACCTAACAGAAGCAGAGGATATTAAGAAGAGGTGGCAAGAATACACAGAAGAATTGTACAAAAAAGTTCTTCATGACCCAGACAATCACGGTGGTGTGATCACTCACCTAGAGTCAGACATCCTGGAATGTGAAGTCAAGTGGGCCTTAGGAAGCATCACTACGAACAAAGCTAGTAGAGGTGATGGAATTCCAGTTGAGCTATTTCAAATCCTGAAAGATGACGCTGTGAAAGTGCTGCATTCAATAGGCCAGCAAATACGGAAAACTCAGCAGTGGCCACAGGACTCGAAAAGGTCAGTTTTCATTCCAATCCCAAAGAAAGGCAATGCCAAAGAATGTTCAAACTACCGCACAATTGCACTCATCTCACACGCTAGTAAAGTAATGCTTAAAATTCTCCGAGCCAGGCTTCAGTAATACATGAACCGTGAACTTCCAGATGTTCAAGCCGGTTTTAGAAAAGGCAGAGGAACCAGAGATCAAATTGCCAACATCCGATGGATCATCAAAAAAGCAAGAGAGTTCCAGAAAAACATCTATTTCTGATTTATTGACTATGCCAAAGCCTTTGACTGTGTGGATCACAGTAAACTGTGGAAAATTCTGAAAGAGATGGGAATACCAGACCATCTGACCTGTCTCTTGAGAAACTTGTATGCAGGTCAGGAAGCAACAGTTAGAACTGGACATGGAACAACAGACTGGTTCCAAATAGGAAAAGGAGTACGTCAAGGCTGTGTATTGTCATCCTGCTTATTTAACTTGTATGCAGAGTACATCATGAGAAACACTGGGCTGGAGGAAGCACAAGCTGGAATCAAGATTGCTGGGAGAAATACCAATAACCTCAGATATGCAGATGACACCACCCTTATGGCAGAAAGTGAAGAAGAACTAAAGAGCCTCTTGATGAAAGTGAAAGGGGGAGTGAAAAGGTTGGCTTAAAGCTCAACATTCAGAAAACTAAGATCATAGCATCTGGCCCCATCACTTCATGGCAGATAGATGGGGAAACAGTGGAAACAGTGGCTGACTTTATTTTTCTGGGCTCCAAAATCACTGCAGATGGTGACTGCAGCCATGAAATTAAAAGACGCTTACTCCTTGGAAGGAAAGTTATGACCAACCTAGACAGTGTATTAAAAAGCAGAGACATTACTTTGCCAACAAAGGTCAGTCTAGTCAAGGCTATGGTTTTTCCAGTGGTCATGTATGGATGTGAGAGTTGGACGGTGAAGAAAGCTGAGCACTGAAGAACTGATGCTTTTGAACTGTGGTGTTGGAGAAGACTCTTGAGAGTCCCTTGGACTGCAAGGAGATCCAACCAGTCCATCCTAAAGGAGAACAGTCCTGAGTGTTCATTGAAAGGACTTATGTTGAAGCTGAAACTCCAATACTTTGGCCACCTGATGCGAAGAGCTGACTCATTGGAAAAGACCCTAATGCTAGGAAAGATTGAGGGCAGGAGGAGAAGGGGACGACAGAGGATGAGATGGCTGGATGGCATCACCAACTCGATGGACATAGGTTTGGGTGGACTCTGGGAGTTGGTGATGGACAGGGAGGCCTGGCGTGCTGCGGTTCATGGGGTCGCTAAGAGTCGGACACGACTGAGAGACTGAACTGAACTGAAGGATCAAACAAAACTGTGGATCCAAGCACCTAGTGATATGTGATCTAAGTTAACCACATTGTTTCTGTGCTCAGAAGCACCCACTAGCTAGTGGAGCCTAAATGTCTTGTTTAGTCTGGCTGACTGGCATCTCTTCCTTTGGGAACTGTCTCCCTTTCCCTCTTCTACAGTATTCTGCAGGTCAGTCCCAAAGCCTCTGCAGTGAGCACGTGACCCTAGCTAAGCCAGTGAGACTCTGTCCTTGGAATCTGAACACTGAGTGGGGACTCAAGGATGAGAGGTTTGAAGTTGAGTCGTGGATTCATCCTATGGAGATTCCCCTCTCGCTTGGTCAGTTCTCCCTTCAGTTCTATAAACTCCCCAATGTCCTTCCAACAGATTGTCCTCTTTTTCATTTCAGCTAACCTAGAATTGATTCCTGTCTTCTAAACTAAAGAGCCCTAAATCCTACAGCTCCCTATTTTTTACAGAATGAAGCAGCCAAACTTCTCATCCTGTGTTACAAATTCTCCACATTGTATTTGCATCTCACTTATTGGCTCTTCCTTAACTAAGCTTAAGCCCTTGTGTAACAATCCCCTGGGAGCTAGCTATCAGACTGTTTGCATTTTATGGGCAAGAAGGAGGTCTAACTCATTTCTGTCCTATGCCAGATGGCTTGACGTATTCCGATCAGATTTAATTGAGAACTAGCTCTGACATTTTAAAGTAAGAAAAGGCATCCTGTGACTCAGAGTAGAAATGTTCTCCAGAGACTAAGATTACAGAGAATCTGGGTATCAATCAAGTTTTGGGGAAATTTTTTAAAGTATGTTCTAGAGGATATATTCTAATTCTTTTGCTAGAAATTAGATTTGGAAGCTTGAGATAGAGGGCCTGACTGATGCTCAATGAGGCCAGATGCTCCTGGATTTATATATCGTAATCCTCTGAATTATGCATTTGGGTGTTCAGAAAGGTTATTTGTACCCTCAGGACATCTCAATGACCCAGGAAATCTTATTCATAAGTGCTGAGTTTTAGGAACTTAAGTATAGACGACCGTAAAATTTTTTTGGAAAAGAAAGGAAAACAAATTCTTAACTGATCACAAATAAAATTGAAAAGTACTGATTTTTGATTGATCTGGTGGCAAGATTCTTAGTAAATTCTCTTTCCCTTCTGTATCTGTTCTGCTCCCTCTGCTAACATTATTAGCTCCAGTTACCAACTAGCCATTGCTATCTGCAGTCACATTCACCAGAGGTCTTGTATTTCCTAATAGTGAGGAGAGAGAATAATTAATTTATCCTGCAAGAATGATGCAATGAACAAGGCGAGCTTGGAGTCCAATGAACTGGGGTTTATATCCAACTCTGGCACTTGTTAGCAATTTAACTTCAAGCAAGTGATTTCCTCTCTTGTAAGTTTCAGTTTCTTTATCTGTGGAATGGGGACAATAACACTGTCCTTCATCTCCAAGATTCTGATTCTGTTGGCCTGTGGTGGCTGTGGATCATGGGAATTTTGTTATAAGGATCAAATGTATGAAAGCCTAACCTAGTGCCTGGTTCTGAGTCTGGCCACAATAGATGTTCCTTTCTCTTCTCCTACAGTGCCCTCTTCCCTAGTAGTTCAGTTCAGTTCAGTCACTCAGTCGTGTCCAACTCTTTGCAACCCCATGAACTGCAGCACACCAGGTCTCCCTGTCCATCACCAACTCCCAGAGTTTACTCAGAATCATGTCCATTGAGTCGGTGATGCCATCCAACCATCTCATCCTCTGTCATTCCCTTCTCCTCCTGCCTTCTATCTTTCCCAGCATCAGGGAAATTTTCTGATGAGTCAGTTCTTCACATCAGGTGGCCAAAGTATTGGAGTTTCAGCTTCAGCATCAGTCCTTCCAATGAATATTCAGGACTGATTTCCTTTAGGATGGACTGGTTGGATCTCCTTGCAGTCCAAGGGACTCTCAAGAGTCTTCTCCAACACCACAGTTCAAAAGCATCTTCCCTAGTAACATCTGTTCATTTCCACTCCAGACCTCCTATCTCATTATATATAGATGCATGTGTGCATGCTCAGTCACTCAGTCGTGTCTGACTCTTGTGACCCCATGGACTGTAGCCTGCCAGGCTCCTCTGCCCATAGGATTTTCCAGGCAAGAATACTGGAATAGGTTGCCATTTCCTCCTCCAGGGGAAATCTTCCTGACCGAGGAATCTGAACCCTCTGTCTCCAGCGTTCCCTGCATTGGCATACAGATTCTTTACCACTGAGCCACCTGGGAAGCCCCCTATATACAGGAATATGTACATAAAACACAAGATTTTAATATATAGACATATTCTATGTACATATGCTTCATTTGTTCAGCAAATAGTTACTGAGAATCCATTTGTGCCAGGCACTGTGATTAAACAGTTAGACAGGTTCCCTGTTCTCATGGGACTTACTTTCTAGTAGGGGAGTGATGTGATAGGGAGGTGCAGATGTGGGAGAGGAGTGCCACGTGGGCTGGACAGGTGAGGGAAGACTTCCCTGAAGAGGGGGCCTGCGAGGTCCAGAGGACGAGGAGGAGCGAACCTGGAATGGGAAAGGAATGGAATCTGATTTTATGTTTAAAATGTATTGCTCTGGCTGCTGTGTTTCAGTGTATGACAAGAAGCCAAGATGGAAGCAAGTCCACGTGATTACAGCACATCACCCACACACGTGGACTCCCAGATTCAGAAAGAAGCTCAGAGAAGCTCTGGCCCAGAGATGCAGGAATGCCTGGGGGTTCTCCAGCCTGGGGAACCCTGATCCTCATCTCCACCTGCACCGTGCAATCCCCAGGGGCACTGCTAGCAAAGTTCCGAGTCTCCACAGCCACCGCTTCGGGCCAAAAGAATGAGTCTCTTAGATGGGGCCAGGCTAATGGGAGTGTTTTGGTTTTTTTTCCCAAAACTCCCTGGAATATATTCAGAGTTGAGAACCATTGTGTCTGGGTGAGCTCTCTAGGGCCCAAGCTCTCTCTGATGCCTGAGACACGGTTCCAAGTGTTGGACATTCCATAACTATAATGTTCTTTCTCAGAATGGACTAAAATCAGCCTCTGGCTAGCTTTCCTGCACAACCACCCTGTGGGAAATCCCCACCTTCACCCCCATGTCCACACCCACCATCACTCAAAGCAAATTTTGGCAAAGGGGAGTGAAGGAAATATGGGAAACTTGCACAGGAAAGGAGAAGCTGTCAGGATTCTGGGCACACTTCCCACCCCCTGCAGGGTCCCAACTAGCAGGCTCTTGTGCCCAGGAGTACTATGTGGGCTGCTCAGAGTCTAGGCTTGTGGCAGCAATAGCCAACAGAGCCCCAGGAGGTGAACTGACGGTTGTCCCCTCCCACCCAGTCCACACGTGCTGCCAGAGAATTTGAGCACTGGAAGGGGCTTTAACATAAGTAGCTTAATTCTAAGTTTACCGTGGGTGGGCGGAGGAGGGAGTCAGACACTAAATATAGTCAGTCTTGTATTTCTGGGGCATTCCTAGAAGGTAGAGGAAGGGGAAGGGTACCTGATCCCCTACCTTCTGGCAGGCTTTGTGCTCTGTAATTTTCAGTCCTCACAAAAGCTCCACAGAGCAGATGCTTTTCTTCTCATTGAGAGATTGGGTGACTGAAGTTCAAAGAGGTGAAGTCACTTACTTGTCCAAGGTCACCTGGCAGATCAGTGTCCAGGGCTCAGTGAAAACCGAGTCTGCCTTCGTCCACCACTGTACCATGCTCCCTCTTGGTGTCCTTCTCTAGAATCTTCCTTCACTCGAGGGATAAACAGCATCACTTTCCCCCCTCAGGTCACCCCATTTGAGGGCAGGAACCAGTTTCCCAACTCCTGCTACCCAACGCCCATTGCTCTGTGGCCCCGGCCCCCTGGGTGCCCTCTACCAGTGCCCAGCTGATTCTGGCCCCTCTCTCTTCTTCCTCGACAGTGCTTCCTACAAACCCAGGCCAGAGCACAAAGAAACTCTAAAGTGTTAGTGGAAAAAAGCCAAATGTGGAGGCTGAAAGGTTGTCCATTTGGCTTGCAAGTTTTGATGGAAGGGCATAGGGAGGGAACCACTTTCACTCCTGTTTCGACACGAAGCTGATGCTGAAGCTGATGCTTTACCTGCGTTGCAGTGATTTTGCATACTGATTCCTCAGCCATGAGAAATTTCCCAGCCACTCCAGGCCTCCTGTGATCTCTGCCTTAAAGGCTGTGCCCATAGTATTAGCACCTACCTGGGAAACTGACTTATCCTCTACTGTTCTCTTGTGGCATGTGGACGTGTTATGACCAACCACTGCCACCACCCCATGTTAAACTGAGGGGTTTTGTTCTACACTCCATCTGGGTTTCCCAGCACCTGAGTTACTTATGAGTTCTTGGTGATTAAGTGATTGGCTGACCTATATGCCGGGACCACTCAATTGAAACCTAAGAAGTCGAAACCACACCTCCACCTAGATCTCAGAAGAGCAGGGACTAGAGAAAGAAACCATTTTTTATGATGTTTTCCTTTCAAAGCAGAAACTCAGTCCCTGGAGGAAGCCATTCCTATAACCATGATCCTTTCCCACCTAAAGGAAGATGGGAACTTCCTCCAACTTCTGGCAGACCCTCCCCCACATCCCCCTGGAACTCAGGAGTTAACATAATTATCTCAGGGGCTCTGCCAGGCCCTTTGTGAATCTTATCTTAGTTAATTCCCACGGCAAACCTAAGCAGCATCATTTCCATTTTACAACTAAGACAACTCAGGATCAGAAAGAGTAAGTAACTGTGCTCCGTGCTCCGTGCTCGGAGGCACAGACAGCCAGTGAAGAGCAGAAACCAGATCAGCACCCCGGTGTCCTGCGCCACAGAGCACCAGGGCCCCAGACACTCCTGTGTGTGCTTCATCTCGACCAGATTCAAGGCTCCTTGAGGTGGGGACGAGGTTGGGCTGCCCCACAAGCCTCAGCATAGGGCAGGGGCCTAGTGAGTGTTTGCTCAGTAAATTGTCAGAGGAAGTTCACCCTGATTACCCATTGTGTGAGAGAAAGTATTGGGGGAAGGAGGAAGTGTTTGTGTAGTGATAAGGCCTGTGTGCTTGATGGTGGCCCCATGTCCTGGGCCAGTGACAAGAAGCTGGAGTGTGGGCTGCAGAGTGGGGCCTGGTAAGAGGCCCTTCCCTGACAGCAGCTGAGCGGAGGACCAGGGGGAGGCTGCAGACGTGGGACCCGGTGGACGATGAGAGCCGCATCCCGGAGCCTGGCTGGCTTTGCTTCCCTGGCATCCAGGTCTCAACGACCTGAAGGAGCTACAGGGAAGGAAGAGGGAGGCAGGCTCTCAGTGGACACCAGGGCCGCCTGGGGGTTGAGGAAGAAACCAGCCGGAGTGGCTGTGTGTGAGGCGAAGGATTTGGGTTTTGGGGAGACCCTAGGGGCAGAGGTAGGATCGGAAGATGCTCCCCAGGAAAATGGAGGGAAACTACGGTTTGATTCAACACCTCTGAGAAGAGGACATTTTCTTGGAGGGCCCCAGACCGGGGAGGCAAAGCCTGGAAAAGCATGGTTGGGAGGGATCAGAAAAAAAGGTGGAGCTTACTGTAGGGAAGCTGTGGAGAGAAGGTTTGGCAAGCTGGTTCAGAGAGACGGCTGGGCCTGATGAGAGGGCAGGGGCGTGCCTGCGAGGGGATCATAGAAGCAGAGTGCATAGGCAAGCAGAGGGAGTGGGGACCCAAGCTGATACTGCGCATCCCAGCCTCACCATTCCCTGACTGCGGCATTTTGGGCAAATTACTTAACCTGCCTGGGCCTCAGTTTCCTTATCTGCAAAATGGGAGGAAATAATACCATCTGCTTTACCATTGTTGAGAGGGTAACATGAGATAACACATGTACTGAGCTTAGCACGGTGCCCAGAAAAGAAAAAGATTCAATGACATTAGCAGTTAATTGGTGATGATGGGGGACATTCCTGGGAGGGAGGGATCTAGGAATACAGTGAAAAAAAAAAGCCGTGCCAGCCTGTTCTGTTTTATGACAACTTACATTTACCGAGTGCATACTATATGCCAGAAACTATTCTCAATGTTGTCAATGTTTTATTTCATTTAATCCTCACCATAAGCTTAAAAGGTAGACACTGTAATTTTTCCCATTTACATGAGAAAACAGACGCACAGAGAGATTAAGTAACTAGTCTGAAGTCATGCAGTTCATGGGTAACAGAACTTGAGTATTCTGACTCCTGGACTACACACACTTACATCCTGCCTCTCATCAGCTTAAATACATGTGAGGCATCTAGAGATACAGCAGAGAAGTGGTCATGGAGTGTACACAGCATGGCTTCTCAAACCTCTGTTTCACCAGAATCTCCCAGGGAGGTGATCTCAAATGCACACACTGAGGAGCAGGGCCCAGAAAGCCTGACTCTGGAGGCAAGGAGGACAGAAAGTTGTATTTTTAATCAACTCTGTTGGTGATTCTGATGCTGGTGGTCTAGAGGTAGGAGGGGAACACATAGTGCAGGAATTACTAAATGGCCCAGTGGAGGGAACAGCTGGGTGATGAAAACAGGCAAGTTCTCCTGGGTAAGGTAGCATTTGACCTGGGCTTTTTTTTTTTATTTCAACTGAGGTATAACTTACATATAACATTGTGTTAGTTTCTAGATCCCCTGGAGAAAGAAATGGCAACCCATTCCAGTATTCTTGCCTGGGAAATCCCAAGACAGAGGAGCCTGGTGAGCTACAGTCCATGGGGTCGCAAAAGAGGCAGACATGACTAAACAGCAATAGTTGATTTATATCATGCTAGTTTCAGGTGTACAGCAAAGTGCTTCAGTTTTATATGTATATATATAAATATATAAATACATATATTATTTTTCACCTTTTTTTCCCCTTACAAGTTATAAGATTTTTAAATTTTTTTATTTATTTAATTAATTTGTGGCCACACCCTGGAGCAGAAGACCTGGGTCACACAGTGTGTGGCATAAGCCCTCTTGGAGGAGGTCACCATTAACCCCATCATAGAGCTGACGTGCAGACGACCCACAAACTGCAGAACAATTATACCAAACAAATTCTTGCACTGTTAAGAAAGTTCTAGGACCCACAACAGATTTCCCAACCTGGGGATCTGGCAAAAGGATTGAGAACCACCAGGGAATTTGACTTTGGAGGTCAGTGGGATTTGATCACAGAACTTACACAGGACTGGGGAAACAGACTCTTGGGCACAAACAAAACCTTGTGCACACCAGGACCCAGGAGAAAGGAGCAGTGACCTCACAAGAGACTGACCCAGACTTGCCTGTGAGTGTCTAGGAGTCCACGGAGGCATGGGTCAACAGTGGCCTGCTGCAGGGTCAAGGGCACTGAATACAACAGTGTGTGCACAAGACCTTTTGAAGGAGGTCACCATTATCTTCATTACCCCTATCACAGTTTGGTCTCAGGACAGGGAGGGAACACAGCCCCGCCCATCAACAGTAAATTGGACTAAAGATTTACTGAGCATGGCCTCGCCCATCAGGACAAGACCCAGTTTCCCCCTCAGTCAGTCTCTCCCATTAGGAAGCTTCCATAAGCCTCTTATCCTTATTCACCAGAGGGCAGGCAGACTGAAAACCACAATCACAGAAAACTAATCAAACTGATCACATGGACCACAGCCTTGTCTAACTCAATGAGACTATGAGCCATGCTGTGTAGGGCCACCCAAGACAGATGGGTCATGGTGGAGAGTTCTGACAAGACGTGCACCACTGGAGAAGGGAATGGGAAACCACTTCAGTATTCTTGCCTTGAGGACCACACAAATAGTATGAAAAGGCAAAAAGACAGGACACTGAAAGATGAACCCCCCAAGTCACAAGGTGCCCAGTATGCTACTGGAGAAGAGTGGAGAAATAACTCTAGAAAGAATGAAGAGACAGAGCCAAAGCAAAAACAACGCCCAGTTGTGGATGTGACTGGTGATGGAAGTAAAGTCCGATGCCGTAAAGGACAGTATTGCATGGGAACCTGGAACGCTGAGTCCATGAATCAAGGTAAATTGGAAGTGGTCAAACAGGAGATGGCAAACATGAACATCTACATTTTAGGAATCAGTGAACTAAGATGGACTGGAATGGGCAAATTTAATTCAGATGACCATTATGTCTACTATTGTGGACAAGAATCCCTTAGAAGAAATGGAGTAGACCTCATAGTCAACAAAAGAGTCCAAAATGCAGTACTTGGGTGCAATCTCAAAAAAGACAGAATGATCTCTCTTCATTTCCAAGGCAAACCATTCAATATCACAGTAATCCAAGTCTATGCCCCAACCAATAATGCTGAAAAAGTTGAAGTTGAATGGTTCTATGAAGACCTACAAGACCAAGAACTAACACCCAAAAAAGATGTCCTTTTCATCATAGAGGACCGGAGTGCAAAAGTAGGAAGTCAAGAGATACCTGGAGTAACAGGCAAGTTTGGCCTTGGGGTACAAAATGAAGCAGGGCAAAGGCTAACAGAGTTTTGCCAAGAGAATGGACTGGTTATAGCAAACACCATCTTCCAACAACACAAGAGATGACTCTACACATGGACATCACCAGATGGTCAATACCAAAATCAGATTGATTATATTCTTTGCAGCCAAAGATGGAGAAGCTCTATACAGTCAGCAAAAACAAGACCGGGAGCTGACTGTGGCTCAGATCATGAACTCCTTATTGCAAAATTCAGAATTAAATTGAAAAAAGTAGGGAAAACCATTAGACCATTCAGGTATGACCTAAATCAAATCCTTTACAATTATACAGTAGAAGGGACAAATAGATTCAAGGGATTAGATCTGATAGAGTGCCTGAAGAACTATGGGGGATGGAGGTTTGTGACATTGTACAGGAGGCAGGGATCAAGACCATCCCCAAGAAAAAGAAATGCAAAAAGGCAAAATGGTTGTCTGAGGAAGCCTTACAAATAGCTATGAAAAGAAGATAAGCTAAAGACAAAGGAAAAAAGAAAAGATACACCCATCTGAATGCAGAGTTCCAAAGAATAGCAAGGAGAGATGAGAAAGCCTTCCTCAGTGATCAATGCAAAGAAATAGAGGAAAACAATAGAATGGGAAAGACTAGAGATTTCTTCAAGAAAATTAGAGATGTCAAGGGAACATTTCATGCAAAGATGGGCATAATAAAGGACAGAAATAGTATGGACCTAACAGAAGCAGAAGATATTAAGAAGAGGTGGCAAGAATACACAGAAGAACTATACAAAAGAGATCTTCATGACCCAGATAACCACAATGGTGTGATCACTCACCTAGAGCTGGACATCCTGGAATGTGAAGTCAAGTGGGCCTTAGAAAGCATCACTACAAACAAAGCTAGTGGAGGTGAATGAATTCCAGTTGAGCTATTTCAAATCCTGAAAGATGATGCTATGAAAGTGCTGCACTCGATATGCCAGCAAATTTGGAAAACTCAGCAGTGGCCACAGGACTGGAAAAGGTCAGTTTTCATCCCAATCCCAAAGAAAGTCAATGCCAAAGAATGTTCAAACTACGGCACAACTGTATTCATCTCACATGCTAGCAAAGTAATGCTCAAAATTCTTCAAACCAGGCTTCAACAGTACGTGAACCAAGAACTTCCAGATGTTCAAGCTGGATTTAGAAAAGGCACAGGAACCAGAGATCAAATTGTCAACATCCGCTGGATCATTGAAAAGCAAGAGAATTCCAGAAAAACTTCTGCTTTGTTGACTATGCCAAGGCCTTTGACTGTGTGAATCACAATAAACTGTGGATATTAAGTATGGACTAGGATTTTTCACATCCTTCTACTCTTCTCCACGTGGAGGCTATATTGGATTGAATTGTGTCCCCCAAAAGATATGTTGAAGTCCTCCTAATCCCTGGAACCTGTGAAAGAGACTTTAATTGGAAAAAGGGTCTCTGCTGATGTAACTGAGTTAAGGATTTTTGAGGTGAGATCATCCTGGATTATCTGGGTGGACCCTAAATCCAAATACAAGTGTCCTTATAAGAAACAGAGGAGAGACACAGAAGAGAAGTCCATCTGAAGACAGAGGCAGAGATTGGAGCTTTACTGCCACAAGCCAAGGAACGCCTGGAGCCATCAAGAACTGAAGGAGGCAAGGGAGGAGACTTCAGAAGGAGCTTGTCCCTGCTGACACCCTGATTTCAGACTCTTGGCCTCCAAAACTGTGACAGAATACACTTTTGTTGTTTTAAGCCACCAAGTGTGTGGTAATGTGTTATTGGCAGAGCTTGGAAACTAGTAATACAGAGGCTTTCATCCTCGGCCCATCCTCTGCTGGTCTTTGCAATTAGAGGTCTTTGCGATTAGATGCTGGACTGTGGAGGTCCTGGCCCGGAGACGGCTCAGCTGTGCTTGCTGAACCCCCAGCAAAGACACCAGGCCCGGGAGGAGGGTAGAGGAACCTGGCTGTGAGCAGTGAGGTGGCATCATCTTTGCAAGTCTCAGATTTCTCCACTATGTTTTGGATGCACCCTTATAAAAAGTCAAAGAAAGGCTCTGTTCTCAGTCTCTGGCTTCACATTTTACAAAGGAGGAAGTCAACACCTAGATGGCGTAATTTCTAGCCCAAGGCCGCCCAGTGAGTGGGTGGCAGAGCAGAGCCAGGACCCCTGTCTAAAGGACACATCTCCTGCAGGAAGTCCAGTCCAAGGCTCTCACTGTGGGTTTGCCACGAAGCCCTGGTTATTGCAAGGCTGGATGTTGTTACTTTAACTTCACTCCAAAAGAGTCACTTCTCTCTAATGATTTTGCTTGCCCCTGACCCTCGTGTGGGTAGTGGCGTTGACCTCTGGCTTAGAGACTCTGATGGTTCCCTTCCCCACAGCTGGGTCTTCTGCTTTAGGGATGCAAGTTGAGCTATCTTCGGAAGCCACTATCTGAAATGCAGAAGTTGGCCATCTGTAGAACTGACAGCACTGGCTGTGGTCTGTGAAACACCAAATCTTGGAGAAGTACCTCTTTAGCAATGTTATTAATACTTCCTTTGCCCACGTGCCACAGTGACTTTCTGCAGAAAAGAAAGAAAAAAAAAAAAAAAAAGCCTCCCTCATGTGCCTGCTAGAGAACTTCCTCTTCATCTAAAGTCCTGGCTTCCCATTCCCGCTTTGCTGACACTTGAGCCAGCATAACAAGGCTGGCCCGGGAATGAACCTTGTCCCCCAGCTTGGGACAAGATTCCAGAGACTCCCCTTACCAGAGGTCCAATTTCGTGTTGTATCCCATGAGAAGGGGCAGCAGTGCTTGGGCAGGAGAAACAGGGGTGGAATTCAGACTGAGAAATATTCATGGAGAGCATGCTCCTTGGAAGGTGTGGAAAGGTCAGAGATGAAAATAGGAATGGCCAAGGGTTAGGTGCAGCTTTAATTTGCAACTCTGGGTGCCACGTTGGGAAGTTTTAAAACATCTTAAATGCCCAGCCTGCACCTGTACCATTTGCATCAGAATGTCTGGGGGAAGGGGTGTCGTGGGAGAAGACAGACATCAGTGTTAACTAAAGATCTCCAGATGGGTCCAGTGTGTAGCAAAGTTAAGGAACCACAGACATACGCTATTTCCCTGGACAAGACTCAGATATTCTGCAGACCTGGGACTGCATTGGGTCCCAGGTGGGTCCTAGGCATTGGCAGTCTTTAAAAATCTGCCAAGTGAATTCAGTGTACAGAGATGAATCAAGTAAATAATAAAGAGAAAGTCAAGTGGGTATTATCGAGGTGTCTGCAGCTTCTGGTCTTTTCCCATCTGTATGGTCCATACCACTCACAAGAGAGAGCTTTTGGGGGAGAAGAATAACTTCTGGTAGATTCCAGAGACAGCTGGTGATGGCAGACACCAGATGCTGACCGCTTAGTGGCCTATCAAGGACAGTGCGTCGGAGAGAAAACAAAACCTTCTCAGAATCAGGAGTGAAGGCCAAAACCAGTGTAGTCCTCTGCTCTCGGTCACCAAGCTTTAAGTCTCACAGGGCTTTTTGAAGAGATCCTGAGAGCTCTTAGGACCTGCATGAGTGCAGGCTTCAGGCACAGCTGTTTCCATGGACTTGAGGGTAGATACCATTTGGCTATGAATCCTCCTTTGGGGTGCCTCAACTCTGGAGCTACTTCACAAAGCACTGAGCAATTTCCCCATTTCTGTCTTTCCTTCTCAATACTTTTTTTTTTCCTTCTCAGAAGGATAATTGGCTACAGACATAAGGTAAACATGGGGCCCCTGCAGTTCCATCTTAGCTCCCTGACCCTACATCCTTCTCCCCTACAGTCTCATCTTCGCAACTCCTTTTTTTTTTGCACCTTGGTACCTCCACTCCAGCTGGCCAGGTGGATTTCTTTTCATTTCATTCTTGCCTTGGGATTCTGCCTACCTGGCCTCCAGGATGTCACCTCTCTGCCCTGGGCTCTGGAGCTGGTGTTCTCCATGAGCAAACAGTGCCAATGGGACAGAAGTGACACTTCCTTTCCACTCCTGCCCTTGTCAGCTTTGGTTTGCTCTCAAGGCATGTGGATAGTTGTGATGGTTCATGTGATGGTTCTTATATTTTCTGAAACTTCTTTGGGAACATATATTTTTATCTTGTGCTTGCCTCATTTTTAAAGTTCTTCCTGAGACTTTCTTCGTGGTCCAGGAGTTTATTTATTTATTTATTTTTATTTTTAATAAATTTATTTATTTTAGTTGGGGGCTAATTACTTTACAATATTGTAGTAGTTTTTGCCATACATTGACATGAATCAGCCATGGGTTTACATGTGTTCCCCATCCTGAACCCCCCTCCCACCTCCCTCCCCATCCCATCCCTCTGGGTCATCCCACTGCCCCAGCCCTGAGCATTTGTCTCATGCATCGAACATGGAATAGTGTTCTGTTTCACATATGATAATATACATGTTTCAATGCTATTGTCCCAGAACGTCTCACCCTCACCTTCTCCCTCAGAGTCCATAAGACTGTTCTGTGCATCTGTGTCTCTTATTCTGTCTCACATATAGGGTTATCGTTACCATATTTCAAATTCCATATATATGCGTTAGCATACTGTATTGGTGTTTTTCTTTCTGGCTTACTTCACTCTGTATAATGGGCTCCAGTTTCATCCATCTCAATAGAACCGATTCAAATGTATTTTTTTAATGGCTGAGTAATATTCCATTGTGTATATGTACCACAGCTTCCTTATCCATTCGTCTGCTGATGGACATCTAGGTTGCTTCCATGTCCTGGCTATTGTAAACAGTGCTGCGATGAACATTGGGGTACACGCGTCTCTTTCAATTCTGGTTTCCTCGGTGTGTATGCCCAGCAGTGGGATTGCTGGGTCATATGGCAGTTCTATTCCCAGTTTTTTAAGGAATCTCCACACTGTTCTCCATAGTGGCTGTACTAGTTTGCATTCCCACCAACAGTGTAAGAGGGTTCCCTTTTCTCCACACCCTCTACAGCATTTATTGCTTGTAGACTTTTGGATAGCAGCCATTCTGACTGGTGTGAAATGGTAACTCATTGTGGTTTTGGTTTGCATTTCTCTAATAATGAGTGATGTTGAGCATCTTTTCATGTGTTTGTTAGCCATCTGTATGTCTTCTTTGGAGAAATGTCTGTTTAGTTCTTTGGCCTATTTTTTGATTGGGTCGTTTATTTTTCTGGAATTCAGCTGCAGGAGTTGCTTGTATATTTTTGAGATTAATTGTTTGTCTGTTGCTTCGTTTGCTATTATTTTCTCCCATTCTGAAGGCTGTCTTTTCACCTTGCTCCTAGTTTCCTTTGTTGTGCAAAAGCTTTTAATTTTAATTAGGTCCCATTTGTTTATTTTTGCTTTTATTTCCAATATTCTGGGGGGTGGGTCATGGAGGATCCTGCTGTGATTTATGTCAGAGAGTGTTTTGCCTATGTTTTCCTCTAGGAGTTTTATAGTTTCTGGTCTTACGTTTAGATCTTTAATCCATTTTGAGTTTATTTTTGTGTATGGTGTTAGGAAGTGTTCTAGTTTCATTCTTTTACAAGTGGTTGGTGGTCCAGGAGTTTACACTCTGCTTCCACTGCAGGGGACGTGGGTTTGATCCCAGGTCTGGGAACTAAGATTCCACATGTGGATTCCACATGCCATGCAGCACAGCCCAAAATAAATACATAAATAAAAATTCTTCCTAATAATTTTTTGTTAAATCCAGACTTCATAATGTTCTCAACTCACATACAGCACTAGAAAAACTTTGATTCTAGGACTAAGGATTTACAAGATGTAACATAAAGGCTGGGCCCTGATAGGCTTACCTTGACAATGTTCTAGAGACAACACTAATGAAGGGCATTAATTGTGATGGAGGATTAGGGAGGAGGTCATGCTTCCTACTAGGGAGATAAAAATTCAGCATCATGGGAATCTAGAGAGAAGATAAATCTTGTTTTTTAAGCAAAATGAATTAAGGGGAGATGTTCATTGATTTTACAAGTTTCACATCAACTATCAACATCTTTAAGAATGTTCTGAAAGACTTACATTTACTTAAACCCACAAAAGTTGTATTTTGAATATAAGTGAGAGTAGAAAAAGAACCCAGAAGAATCAAAAACTTCTTAGTAGAGTGGGGACTAAATAATATATATCATGTTTTATCAAATGTAATGATAGTTATGTCTGAAAACTGGTCTGCTCTCATTTCTATTCTCAGCTCTAATACTGACTCATCGTATGGCTTAAGACAAGTCACTAAAAAACGTTAGACCTCAGCTTCTCCATAAAAAAATGGCAATTAAAATACTAGATAGAGGAACTAGCATTTATGGAGCAACTGGTCTATGCTGATGTGCTAAGTGCTTTATGTTATGTTATAGTATTTCATTCAGCAAACATTTGACCACCCAGTGTGCACAGAATACTGTGCCTGGCCTCAGAGATACATCAGGCACACAGCAAAGATTGCTCTCTTAGAGCTTAAGTTCCAGTTGGGTTGGGTGATAATTAACAAACAGAAATGAAAGAACAAGATACTGTCAACTAATGGCAAGGGCTTCCCAGGTGGTGCTTGTGGTAAAGAGCCTGACTGCCAATGCAGGGGATGTAAGAGATTCAGGTTCCATCCCTGGGTCTGGACGATCTGCTGGCAGAGGGCATGGCAACCGACTCCAGTATTCTTGCCTCAAGAACCCCACGGACAGAGGAGCCTGGTAGGCTAGAGTCCATAGGGTCACAAAGAGTTGGACATGACTGGAGCGGCTTAGCATGCACATGCATCCTATATAGATAATAAAACCAGATCACATGATAGGAAGTAACCTGGGGACAGGGTGACTTATGTAAGGTGGGCTCCCTGGGAGGTAACATTGGAATTGGGACCTGAACAGCAGGAGCAGCCTGCAGAGTCCAGGGTCCACGGGACAAGGTGTGGAAAAGACAGTTCCAGATAGGCGTTCAGTGCAAAGGCCCTGATGCAGGTAGAAGCTTCAACTGTTTGGAAGGCCAGGTGACTGTAGGACAGTGACTGAGTGAGTGGTAGGAGGAAGTGATCATTGAGTAAGGTGAGATTAGAGAGGCAGGCAGGAGACTGATCGCAGTGGCGATCAGTGGGACGTGCTAAAGTATTTGGGCTTGATACTGATCGGTCTGATTTACATCTTTTCAGGAAAATTACGAGGTGTTTTAAGGAGTGTGGCTATAGTGGCACAAGAAACAACAGGAGGGAGGCTGTAGTCTTATCTTGGTGAGAGAAGAAAACTTTTCTGTAAAGGGTCAGATAGTAAATAGGTTTTGTGAGCCACATAAGCTCTCTTGCATACATTCTGCCTCTCCCCCCTCTCTCTCCTGACCCTTCTCCTTCATTTGTAACAACCCTCTGCAAGTGTGGAAATCATTCTTAGCTCCTGGGCAATATAAAAGCAGGAGGTGGCTGAACGGATTTGGCCTGCCTAGCTGGGCAGTACTTGGCCGATCCCTAGCTCAGAGAGAAGTGGAAACTGATAGGCATATATTTAGGACACAGAACTCGTAGGACTTGCTGATGAACTGGCTCTGTGTGGGTTGCGGGGTAAGAGAAAGAGGAAACAAGGATGGCCTTAGCGAAGAAGTAGAAAGTGGTGTCCTTTACTGAGATGAAGAAGCAGATTTGGGAGTAGGGGGAGAGGGCAAATCAAGAGTTAAGTATGAGCTGCCTATTAGTCATCCAAGTGGAGATGTCAAGTCAGGAGCCTGATACAGACTCTGGAGTTTAGGGGAGAGGGCAGGGAT
The DNA here is from genome assembly GCA_024291935.2 of Okapia johnstoni. Taxonomy (NCBI): domain Eukaryota; kingdom Metazoa; phylum Chordata; class Mammalia; order Artiodactyla; family Giraffidae; genus Okapia; species Okapia johnstoni. The sequence continues at coordinate 15,255,670 of CM044307.1, forward strand.
GGAGAGTCACACCTGGGAGTTATCCTCTAAGGATGCATTTCAAGTCCTGGACGGGATGAGATCACCCACAGGGCAGCACAGTTTCCAGGACCAGCTCCCCAGGGGACTCGAGAACTTAGAGGACCCACAGAAAAGATCCTTGGAGTCACTCTCTGGGTCAAAGAGTATGACACATGACAAACTGCTTTCCAAAAGGCTCTCTTGTCTCTTCACAGAACCCATCTTGTTTTAGCTATTCAAATACAGCTTTGTGAGTAGGACTGTACACACAAATGGGCAGGGACACCAGAGTTAGGCATCCTTGACTGCTTTTGTGTGGGAGCCGGGAGCCTCAAGCCACACCAGAGGATTAGGCTGCTTGAAGGAGGCATCAAGGGGCCGTAGCTCGTCCAGAGACTCCAAACCACAGAACTGCCCAGCAAGCTTATTACAAATGCAGATTTTTAATAAGAGCTTCTGATTCACTGTCTGGAGTGAGGTGTGTGTTAAACAAACTCCCTCTCATACAAACGAAAGTTTGTGAAATCTGTGGCTTAAGGACAGACTGGGTGGAGGGTGCGTCCTGCTGACATCTCTTCACCTCCAGAGGCTGGGGTGGGGGAGTGGGGTTTTCAGGAAACTTAGGTGAGGCTGGCTGGGGAAGTTTCAGGATGAAACTTCCAGGGGGGGAAAAGAAAACATTTTCTCTAGTTGTGGGACACTTTCCATTTGGTCTCCAATTCAGAATGAGGCCTTTTCCCCAAACAGATGTGAAATGGTACCTTATTGGCCATTCCCTTCTCCAGGGGATCTTCCCAACCCAGGGATCAAACCCACATCTTTTATGTCTCCTGCATTGCAGGAAGATTCCTTACCGTCTGAGCCACCAAATCCTTATTTAACACAGAGGCAGAGTTAAAAAGTTCTAATTCCCTGGAGTATCTACTCTGCCCTCTAGTTACATAGCAGAGAGGGGAATTTTTTGTTTTTTTCTCTGTAACCTTGTATGGAAACAAGAACATGTTTTTCAATTAAAAAAAAAATACATGTTGTTGCTGAAACTGAAGTGGTATCCTACACTTTGGATACATTATGGATTAAATAAATTTGTGAGAAAACAGCTAAGGAATAATGGAATAGATTTGCTGTTAGACCTCCTGCTAGGAGCTAAAGAATTAATCTCGCATTCATTGAATCATTATTTATTGTACCTTCTAAGTGCCAGGCACTCTTTGAGATTCAGAAAATAAAGTAGTGAACAAAATAGACAAAAATCCCTGCGCCTAACAGAATAGATATCCTAATTAAAGAGACAGATTAATATTAAGACACATTTATCATTAAATTATTAATTTAATGATAAATAAGTAAAATATATGCAGCATTAGATAGCGATGAGTACTAAGGAGAAAAATATAAAGGAGGGAAAGGAGGGGCAGAGGGAGCGGGGGACAGGAAAGAGCTGGGGACCAGGATAAGTGAGACAGGAAAGGACTTGAGAGCTGTGACTGAGGAAAGTAACTCAATTTCTCTAAGTCTCAATTTCTTCACCTGTAAAATACAAGTAATATTAATAGCACCTTTCTAAAGATAGTTCAGGCCCTCAGACTGACTTTGTCACTTTTAAACTATGGGACTTTGGGTACAAGTATTCTTTGGGGTCTCAGAAGCTCAGTTTCCTCATCTGTAAAATCAAAAGATTTGCTCAGCCTATGTCACACTAGTTTTCGAAAGTGCCAACCAAGATAATTAATATGTGTGAAAATATTTTAAAACATATAAGCTATTATTTCAATGTAAGAAATCTAAAGAAAACATACACATAGGTTTTTTTTTTTTTTTATGGTTTGCAAATCTCTTGCTGATGATCAGCAGAGCCTCAGGACTGTGAGTAAACAATGAATTAGATAATGACTTGGTACTGATTCTATGTACCGGCAAGGAAAAGGCCAGTGCAAATTATCAGGATGTACTGGGAAATCCCACGGACAGAGGAGCCTGGTGGGTTACACTCCACAGGGTCACAGAGTCGGGCATGACTGAAGCGACTTCGGACACACACTGAGAGAGCGTCCCTTGTGACTCAATCGCTGAAGAGTTGCCAGCAATGCAGGAGACTGCCTGCTATGCAGGAGACCTGGGTTCGATCCCTGAGTTGGGAAGATACCCTTGAGGAGGGCATGGCCACCCACTCCAGCATTTCTGTCTGGAGAATCCCACAGACAGAGGAACCTGGTGGGCTATATTCCATGGGGCCACAAGAGTCAGACACAACTTAGCGACTAAACCACCAATGAGTAGGTTAGCAATCACATCTCTTGGAAGAGGGATAAAATAATCAAACTAAGTGTTCCTAAGTAGACACCTCATAAAATAATTATTATATGACATTTGTCAAATTTTAAAATGCTTTACAGCTCCTTTACGTTTGTTCTTGTTTTGTTTGTGCAACTTCAGCTCCAGGAAAACAACTAGGTAGACTGAAATAAGTTATAAATACAGAACAGTTATTTAATTTGCTAAGTGCAGACAGTCCACCTTCTGGGTATTTCTGTAGATGCTCAATAAACATGAATCAAAGTAAGATTAATTTCAAACTAAGTGCTCTTTTTTTCATCTTCCTATTTTTCTCAGCCTTGAGTATTTCACAGCATCCCCATAATGGTTAAATCAATAAACATGTCAGTATGTACGAATGGTATAGAGTCTTGCACACAGTAGGTAGTCAATAAATATTTGTTACATGAAAGCATGAATGATTACTATGTAAATTTTCTTGCTATGACTAGTAAGAAGGCATTTTAAACGTTTAAAATACACCAATACTTCCTTCCATGTACAACTCTTATCTGGTAAACCACATCTACAGTGTTCATTCAATTTAAATATTAATCCAAATTTAGCTTGAATACTACCTGACAGAGTAGGTGCTCAATATTTACTAAATAAGATGCACATTCAGAAATTAGTTACTACAGCCCAAAGCACCCCCTCTCAGGCGCACGAACTGGACACCTCCAGCTCCCATTCACCAGGTGACTTCTACCACTTCTCTGAAGTTCTGGCCCCCACCCGCCTAATAGCCAAATTAGAATCTTTCCTCAGCTTCTCGAAGTCTTCCTCTTAGGTGCTCTACGTCCCAACTGTCACCAGGGTGCCAGGACCGCCCCACCACCGGTGTGCCTTGGGGGAGGTTGGTGGGCGGGCCCAGCGATAGGCAGTGTGGCTGTTTCCTATTGGGGCTTGGTTGCTATGGTATCACCAACCTTAAACCTCGCGGGCGCTACTTCCGGAAGTTAAAAGAAAATTACTTCCTGAGGTGCCCGTACTTGCTATGGCCGAGTGAGCGGGCACTGAGCGTAATAAAAATGAAACTTTTCCTGGAAACTTCTGGAAAAACCTCATTTAACCACTTTAGTTTGTGGGCATGACATAGTATCATATCCCTTCTTTCCTTCTTCCACCTGCCCGTTAACTCCCGCAAGTGCCTCCGCGAGGAGATCCACAAGGACCTGCTGGTGACGGGCGCGTACGAGATCACCGACCAGTCTGGGGGCGCCGGGGGCCTGCGCACCCATCTCAAGGTGCGGCGCGGGGCGGGGCGGGGAGGGGAGACCGCAGGCGCCGGCCAGGTGGCCGAGGATCGGGGAGTCGGGCGGGCGGAGGCCTGCAGGGCCGGCCTGGCCGCGCGGAGCGCGAAGGGCGCGCGGTCGAGACCGCCCCCTCACCCCGCTCGTTGGCGGTCGCGGGGCGGGACTGGGCACAGAACCCGTCGGAGGGCCCGCCAAGGCCTTGGCGGATGTGGTGACCGCTGAGCGGCCGCGGCCTTGACTTTGGGTACTTGTCGTGGTCCTGTCCCTGTTTTGGTTTTAGGTACCTTGAACTGGTAACTAGGGGTCTTAAAAGAAGTCTTTGGAGGCTGATTATTTGTGGGGATCAGCATCATACGACATTGATAACCTGCGGGAAAATAATGGAAGCACTCAAGTTTACTGTGAATAATAAAAAGCTATTATTTCTTGATCATCAGCTGTGTTCAGGTCCCGTGCTGCTGTACACACATTAGCATTTAGTTCGTACACTACCCTATGAAGTAAGTACTGTTTAGCCTCATTTTACACATGATAAAACTGAGGCTCAGAAAGGTAATAGAGCTGGTGTCAGAGCTGAAGTTGATTCTCAGGTTGGGAGTTAAGTAAGGTGACAGAAAACTGCTGCAGTCTTATTCGCACCGTGTCTTTTGTCATTCCTGTGATTGATTAAAGTCGACTTTTGGTAACAAAACGGTCTCAGTCTCTAGTCCTTTCCTTTCTGGTTCCCCAGAGTCTGGGCTTGGCCAAGTTTTCTGTAAATTTCAGTGATACTCTTGGATGGTGACGATTATACTGTAGTGCCAGTTTGGTCCCATATTGATTTGGGATGACCAGACCTGATCTTTGAAGCGTTAATGTGTTTGATACCTGTCAATATTTGATTGTATTTTAGGTAATTTTATTCATTCACTATAAGCACCTGGTTTTTGTTTTTAACAGAAGGGGTCTTGAAGCCAGACAGGAAGAAACATTTTTACACTTTATTAGAGCTTTGGGTGTAATAAGACCATAGTTTATTTTTAAGGTATTGGAACCCAATAGTGGTAACAGATGGCCTCCCAGGTGGTTCAGAGGGTAGAGAATCCACCTGCAGTGTAGGAGACTCTGGAGATGAGGGTTGGATCCCTGGGTCGGGAAGATTCCCTGGAGAAGGGCCTGGCAACTTACTGCAGTATTCTTGCGTGGTGAATCCCACAGACAGAGGAGCCTGGCGGGGGCTACAGTAACAAAGAGTTGGGCATGACTAAAGCGATGAGTATGCACAGTGGTTAACAGATGCAGATTATTTAAAGTTTGAGAGATATAAACTATTTTCACCACTGTTGCACCATGACCCAGACTTTTGTTATTCTCTTCAGGCCCCAAACTTCTCTCTGGCCAAGAAAGGAATGATGGCGTAATTTTATAGGCTTTAGATACACTATTTTGGGGGTCCTACTTCTGGCTCTTCAAAGGGTGTAGTGCATAGAATCAAAGAATTTGATCAATGAAAGAGAGTTTACTCTCATCTCTAGTGTTGTCCCTCTGATTTGTACTTATGTTTTAAAACCTTAACTATTCTTTACCTGGTAAAGTTTAAATTTTCCACCATACTCTGTAGCACTCATAATGATCTGTTCCTGAAGCTTTATGTACTTTGTCATCACTCCCCTTTGCATTTTATATATGAGCCACCCCGAACAGTACCCTAAACTCAGTTTATTTTCATCTTACAGTGTAATTACTTGTATTTATATCTTGTCTTCCTCATTAGACTGTTAGTATCGTGAGGGCAGTAATTATTTTCATGTTCATTTTTTTCTGAATGTCAAGCATACTGCCTTGCTTCTAGTAAGCACTTAATACAGGAAGCATATAATATAGCAAGTTCTTACAGGAATTACATTTATATCCAAGGCTGCTGAAGGCACCTCGGCAGCAGGAGTCTGCATATACACGCTAGCATTTTACCATCACACACTTGCTCTCCCCATGTCTACTCTGTTCTCTTGCTTTGTGGTTGTTTATTTCGAAGTCGTGCCCAACTCTGCGACCCCATGGACTGCAGCATGCCAGGCCTCCCTGGTGTCCTTCACCATCCCCCAGAGTTTTCTCAGACTCATGTCCATTGAGTCGGTGATGCCATCCAACCATCTCATCCTCTGTCTGCTCTGTTCTCTTGCTACTGGCCAGCTTACTCAGACTACTTCTGAGGTCCTTCTCCTGGATGCCAAGTAGGTAACATAAATGAATGAATTGGGCAAGCTATAAGAAAAACAGCAGCCGTGATGATGAATGGGGGATACTGGGAGTAGTGGAAACTGTCAGTTTGGAATAGTCAGTACTCATCTCTTGATGTGGACCTGTTGCCACATCTGGTTTTTCAAATGAAGTTAGAAATCCAGATTTTGAAGCGAAAGCTCTTGATTTTAAAGTATCACCAACTAGTTCAAGTTGGCCTTGGCATTTGTGTATTTTTTATAGAGAAGAGTACAGTCTGTCCACCGTGTACGCATCACCCAGATTATTGGAATCGTGTCACATTTGTTTCATCTTAACTGCTTCTCCCTTCTCATTTTATGCTGAATCGTTTTAAACTAAAGTCTAAATATCATGGTGTTTCAGTCTTTAATACTTCAGAATGAATCTCTTGAAAAATACGAACTTAATCACAATGTTATGTGGCTATTTTCATGCCTTGCAAAGTTAACAATAATTCTTTAAGGCTATCTAATAATTGATTGATGTTTAGTCACTAAGTCGTATCTGACTCGTTTGTAACCCCATGTACTGTAGCTGTCTAGGTTTCTATGTCCATGGGATTTCCCAGGCAAGAATTCTGGAGTAGGTTGCCATTTCTTCCTCCAGGGGATCTTCCCGAGCCAGGGATCAAACCCACGTCTCCTGCATTGGCAGGCGGATTCTTTACCACTGAGCCACCTACCCACTTCATACACAAATTTCTCCACTTGTCTCAAAAATAGCTATTTAAAATTAATTTGTTGTATCTCTCAAGTCTCTTTAATCTACAGTAGTTTCACTCTCTCTTTCCCAGCTCCTCTTTTTTTTAATGTGCTTGAAATTATATTGTATAAGGACTGCTGAATCCTTAAATCATGTCCTACATTATAGGTTTGTCTCTGCTTCCTTGAGGTGTCATTTGACGAGTCTGTGCCCCATGTTCTTGTAAAAGTAATCAACTATAACGATGTAACTAGATTCGGATTTATGTGAGGTTACTCACGAGTGGTATTGTGTACTTCATGTGACATCATGGCACTGCACACAGTACTTTTGTGCCCCTTAGTGCTGCTAAGGTCGATCAGTGGATTTAGTTGTGTGTATTAAAGTCCAACTGCTGCTATAACAAATTATCATGAACTTAGTGGCTCACTGGTAGCTCAGCTGGTAATGAATCCACCTGCAATGCAGGAGACCCCGGTTCTATTCCTGGGTCAGGAAGATCTGCTGGAGAAGGGATAGGGTACCCCCTCCAGTATTCTTGGGCTTTCCTTGTGGCTCAGCTAGTAAAGAATCTACCTGCAATGTGGGAAACCTGGGTTTGATCCCTGGGTTGGGAAGATCCCCTGGAGAAGGGAAAGGCTACCCACTCCAGTATTCTGGCCTGGAGAATTCTGTGGACTATATAGTCCATGGGTCACAAAGACTCGGACACAACTGAGTGACTTTCACTAGTGGCTCACAGCACACATTTATCTTCCAGTTCTAGAGGTCAGAAATCCTAAAATCAAGGTGTCAACAGGACTGTGTTCCTTCTGCAGGCTCTAGGGGAGACTCCATTTACTTGCCATTTCCAACTTCTAGAGGCCACCTGCACTCTTTGACTAGTGATCCCTTCCTCCATCATCAAAGCCAGTAGCATAGTATCTCCAAAACTTTCTCTTCCTTTCTCCCACCCAAACCTCTCTCCCTTCTCAGCTTCTGTCATCTCATCTCCTCTGATTCTCCTGCTTCCTTCTTTCCCTTATAAGGACCCTTAATTTAATCCACATCTGCAAACCCCTCTTGCCACATAGAATCACATATTCACAGGTTCTGGAAATAAGGATATGGACATCTCTTGGGGGGTGGGGACATTATGGGGACATTATCCTGCCTATTAAGTTAGTAACAGTCTGGAGCCTCTAATGTAAAGCTGACAATTAATCTTTAACTTGTGAAGCTATTGATGACTTATGTGGATATATTTGTTTCATTAAGATTGTGAAATGATGATTTCCTAATTGTTCCTTTCGTATTTACTAGCTGGAATTATTCTTAAGAAATTCATCACTTAAGGCCATTTGGTTACTTTAAAATTTATAATTCAGGAAGGAAAGCTAGGCTCAGTGCAGAGTTCATTCCTTTTTATTGTTGGTTTTCAGAGTAAGCAGTTGTTGCCCTTGTCATTTCCAGTGTAGTCTGAAGAAAGTTGTTGTTGTTTTAAGTATTATACTGAGATCACTTTTTAATGTTGTTTACTTCTATTTTGGAGTGATTGTTTTAGTCAATTGCAGTCATTCTTTATGGTCACTTGTCCCTTTGGCTCCTGTATCCTTTTGACCCAATCCTGTTGGACTTTGATGGTTTCTCTGTTTTGTGGAATAGCTAGGTGGTGACCTTGGCTCATCTTTTCTATGTCGAACCCCTGACCTGGATTCAGCTGTTCCTCCAAGAAGTTGTGGTTCCTTTTTGTGAGGCATGGTATTTTAGAGACCATAAGTCAGGTGTCATTTTTAAAAGTTTAGTATATTTTGCAGGCCACAGAACCTATATGTGAGCTTGATCCTGCTCCTTAGCACAATTTGCAACCTTTTTCATAGCCTCTGTCCACTTAGTTCTGCTTTCTCTCAAAGTTTGATCACTCGTGGCCCAGACTCTGCCTCAAGAATTCTCTCTATGCATCATTTCACCTTCTGAGGTACAACTCCAGAGTGCAAGGATCTGACTGGTTCAGCTTCTTTTTATATCCCAGGCCACATTCTGGGTCTCCAAACAGCCTGTTAATTATCTTCCAAGGTCATATATCCAGCCCTGGTTTAAGCAGCCGCGGTTTGGAGAAATGGATTCTTTCTGCAAAAGTTGGTCACCTGGGCTTGGCATTTAGCTATTGCCCTGATTGAGGCAGTCTCTCTTAGAAGGATCTTTGTGAATGTAGTGTCTTGATAAACCTGTCTCATTCATCATCCTCCTGTCAAGGAGCACCTTAATGTCCAATGAATACATGAGTGTTACCATATATCACTCTGCATTCTAGTTCAGTGTTTACACATCTCCTCAGGTAGACTTTAAGCTTGAACAGAGCCTGTGTCTGAATTGTCGTTGAAATGCCTATGTCTAATACAGTGGATGGTACATAGTAGGACTTCAGCCTAAGGAATGAGTGAACAAATGAATTGGCACCGTCCTAATCTCATCTCTGATCTTTATCTCTTCCTTCCTCTTGGCTTGTCTCCTCCTAACTCCTCACTGTAGCCATTCGGAATACCTTGCAGTTCTTTCAACACAGTGTTCTCTTAACCTGGACCAGTCTTTGCCTGTACACCTGTCCTGTGTGCTTCCCCAGTAATGGAAAGTAATGTCGTACCTACTGTGTAGACATTATTGTACAACTGAGTTAAATATTTTAGTCTTATTTAGCTTGGGTCTGGAGTCAGACAGATTTGAGCTCAGATCCCATCAGCTCCACCATTTAAAGGGGGTTTGGTCTTAGGGGAATTACTTAACCTTTTTCTTTAAGTCTCTTATATGTAAGATGGGGATGATAGTGTTCATAGAATTATTAGAAGGACTAATGGAGATGAGCTCTTTATTGTGCAGGGCTTATTGCAGTGGGCCATAGCTACTTTGCTTTTCTCTCTAGTAAATGAAAATTGAATTGCTTATCTGACTTCCTCTCCCTGTGTCATTGCAGTGACAGATAAAGAGCATTTTAATGAAAGTAATTCTGAGGTTTTGTGATTTTTCCCATTCATTCAGTAAATATTTATTTAATACTTAGTACAAATGCCAGACATAGCTGGGGTTATAGGCATGAATAGCAGACAAGGTCCTTGACCTCTAGTGAGAACAAAGACCAAATACAAGTTTAAAAAGATACACACAAATCTCAGGTAGTAATAAGTATTATAATGAAAAGTCAAGCAATAGGTGGTAAGGAGTGGTTAATATGGTAAAATGTGTTTGAGTGGCCAGCCAAGGCCTTTCTTTTCTTTTAATAATTGATTTATTTTCTGTTGTTCTGGGTCTTCATTGTTGCGCATGGGCAACAATTTTCCAGTCGCGGGAGTAGGGGCTACTCTCCAGTTACGGTGAGCAGGCTTCTAGTTTGCAGTGGCTTCACCGGCCTTAGGACGCAGGGGCGTGTGGGCTCAGTAGTTGTGGCTCCCAGGCTCTAGAGCACAGGCTCAATAGTTGTGGCCCATGGGCTTAAGTTGCTTGGCAGCATGCAGGAATCTTCCCAAATCAGGCATTGAACCTGTGTCTCCTGAATTGGCAGACGGATTCTTTACCACTGAGCTACCAGGGAAGCCCCAGCCAAGGCCTTTCTGAACCAAGAGAGAAGTGGATTGAATGATGGGTGGGATTGTGTTGGAAAGGTTTCTCCTTCAGGCCCATATTGGGATGTGTTTTCTGTTGAGATTTCCAATTGAGGTTACCCCTTCCCTACTCGTTTCATACAATGAGGCTAAATCAGACTAAATAGTTTCAGATTTAAAGATTGCTGCACAGAATTGAAGCAGGAGGTACCAACTCATCATTCATAGTGCTGTATAGAAGTTTTCTCATTACTTCAGGTCCATAATAAAAGCCTATTGTAGGGACTCAGAATCTGTGAGTTACAAACCACATTTTCATAAAGACTAGATGATATAGATTCCAGTGTCAGTTGTTCTTTGGAATCTGTGTTAATAGTGAAAATTGGAAGATGAATTAATTTTAGGGGATGAGATGAGTTATTGCCTAAGGGTAATTTATACTTTGAAAATACATTACAGAAAAAGAGAAAGCAGTTATGAGGAGATGTCATAATCATCACCAGAAAAGAAAGAAAAGCCTAATGGTAATAATTTAGTTCACTTATACATTTTTAGCCTCTTCCAAATAATCTAATTGGTCTAACTTTTTTCTCATTGTCATTCTTCAAGAGTGCTGCTGCTATTAATAATTCATTTTGCCAGATGAGATTATTTTTTGTTTGGCTGTTACACTCAAATATGGTCTCAGTGTTTCCCAACTAGCTTACAGATGAGAAAGCCAAATAAGATCATTTGAAAAGTTCAGCCTTGAGTCATAGGCCTGTCACAGTTTAAGCCTAAAAATGATCAAGAAGAACCTTGGCCATTGGGAAACCATTGGCCTATAATTTTTTTCACCACTAAAAGCTGTATGGAAAGAGTGTGTGTGTGTGTGTGTGTGCGCGCGCGCGCGTGTGCATGTGCGCGCATGCATATGCACTATGCCTTTAATTGATTTTATTTGGAGCAGTTACACTTCAGCTCATGATTACTGTTGTCTATACTGAGGGCTGATCTTTTTCTCTTAGGAAAAATACATCTTTCTCAAATTTATACTTGATGTGACTGTTGTCCAGTGGATTAGAAACAGGTCAATGAATAGATGGTTCAGTACAGAAGGCTGATTGGTACGTTAAAATAAAATTAGTTTATTTTTGAATTATATACTAATTTCTAGATTTAAATTAAAACCTGGTTGTGTGTTTCCATCTTCATAAAAGTTAAAGAGCATTACTTCATTTAAACCTCTTGCATTTGACATTTGTTCACAGCCTTCTGTCTTTTCAAGTGGTCTAGAGAAGAGGGCTGCTTAGAATTTGAACTTGCTGTATCATATCTATATGATGACTTCTGAAGTTCCTAGGAAAAGGGAACCAATTTCTAAAGGAAGTCTAGTGGGGTGCAGTGACTTCTTTGCTGTTTCTTGTGTGAGTTGCTGACTGGTGGTTGATCCTGAGTGGCAGCCCCCATATGCATATGCAGCCTGGCAGCCTGGACAGTGGAGCCTTCTGTGAAATCAGCCAGCTGGCCACAGACCAGAATTTGGGCTCCCAAACAAGCCTCCGACTTGAGGGAGGTTGATGTCATCTGCTTTATCCTGTGTCCCCAACCTCATTGTTCAACACAACTTGTGGGAAATCAAGGGACTAGTTGTTGAGAAAGAACAAGGCTTTGTTTGTGCCTGAAAGGGTCATGCTGGAGGTTTTTACCGTAAATAACTTTGGAACAGTATGAAAAAAAACATTTGATCTGGCTTCACCCCCGCAGCAGTATTGTTAGGGCAGCAACTGGTCTTTCCTTCTCATTCCCCTTCCCTTCCTCCCTCTCTTTCTCCCCCGCCTACCCTGCACTCCTCCTCACTCCCACCCCCCCCCCACCCTAGTCAATAATGACGTATTGCCTGTGTTGAGTTAATACAATAAATGCTGATGGAATCAGGAAGAGAGCATCTATCCATTATCATACCACTGCCTGGAAATTTTCCATGTCTAGTTTTCAGTACTTCAGAAGCCTCCTTAAACGTCACTTCTGTGCTATGCTATGCCATTGCTGAATTGTGTTGGAAATTTGAAAGAATTTAGTGTTGCTAGATGCTGCTTATGGCCTTCTAAGTTTGACTTTGTTCTGGGCAAAATCTAGATGTCCTTTGATTTCAGGGATGCTGTTGGTAGACTTGATACTTAATCTTGTTTGAAAGATCAGAGTAAATTTGTTTTATGACCATTAAATACAGCTGCTAGGCTATCAGAGTCATCCATATTCTTTGTATATAAAACTTGTGGTAGCCTCTTGGAAGTATTTCTGATACTACTTTTCTAGTGTAAAACTACGGCATCTTCGGTGATTTGGTGTTCTCTCCCATTAGAGTAATAGACCCTAAGGCTTTAGATTCAGCATGAACTCTTACGAAATGATGGAGAAGGAAATGGCAACCCACTCCAGTACTCTTGCCTGGAAAATCCCAGGGACGGAGGAGCCTGGTGGGCTGCCGTCTATGGGGTCGCGCAGAGTTGGACACGACTGATGCGATTTAGCAGCAGCAGCTTACGAAGTGAAACGTTATAGACCTGCAACCTCTGATCATTATATATACATCCACAGTCCTCTCTTCTCCTCCCCCAAACTTAATGTTGTTGAGTCCTTCATGTTTATTACTTATCAGTAAAACACATGCGGGAATTGCTGAAGTCGTCTGATATTTCTTACTGTGGCCTGGTAGCAGCTAAAACAATTCATTGAGTACCTGCTTTCTTTCAGTTCAGTTCCTAAGTCGTGTCCAACTCTTTGCGACCCCATGGAGTTCATCACGCCAGGCTTCCCTATCCATCACCAACTCCCAGAGTTTGCTCAAACTCATGTCCATCGAGTCGGTGATGCCATCCAATCATCTCATCCTCTGTTGTCCCCTTCTCTTCCTGCCTTCAGTCTTTGCCAGCATCTGGGTTTTTTCCAATGAGTCATCAGCTGGCCAGAGTATTGGAGTTTCAGCTTCAGCATCAGCCCTTCCAATGGATATTCAGGACTGATTTCCTTTAGGATGGACTGGTTGGATCTCCTTGCAGTCCAAGGGACTCTCAAGAGTCTTCTCCAACACCACAGTTCAAAAACGTCAATTCTTCGGCGCTCAGCTTTCTTCATAGTACAGCTGTCACATCATACATGACTACTGGAAAAACCATAACTTTGACTAGACTGACCTTTGTCAGCAAACTAACATCTCTGCTTTTTAATATGCTTTCTAGGTTGGTCATAGCTTTTCTTCCAAGGAGCAAGTGTCTTTTTATTTTATGGTTGTAGTCACCATCTGCATTGATTTTTGAGCCCAAGAAAATAAAGTCTGTCATTGTTTCCATTGTTTCTCCATCTATTTGCCATGAAGTAATGGGACCAGATGCCATGATCTTAGTTTTTTGAATGTTGAATTTTAAGCCAACTTTTTCACTCTCCTCTTTCACTTTCATCAAGAGGCTCTTTAGTTTTTCTTTGCTTTCTGCCGTGAAGGTGTTGTCATATGCATATATGAGGTTATTGATATTTCTCCCAGCAATCTTGATTCTAGCTTGTGCTTCATCCAGCCTGGCATTTCGCATGATGTACTCTGCATGTAAGTTAAATAAGCAGGGTGACAGTAGACAGCCTTGATGTACTCCTTTCCCAATTTGGAACCAGTCCCTTGTTCCATGTCTGGTTCTAACTGTTGCTTCTTGACCTGCATACAGACTTCTCAGGAGGCAGGTAAAGTGGTCTGGTATTCAGTCTCTTGAAGAATTTTCCACAGTTTGTTGTGATCCACACAGTCAGAGGCCTCGGCGTAGTCAGTAAAGCAGAAGTAGATGTTTTTCTGGAACTCTCTTGCTTTTTCTGTGATCCAGCAGATGTTGGCAATTTGATCTCTGGTTCCTCTGCCTTTTATAAATCCAACTTGAACATCTGGAAGTTCATGGTTCACGTACTGTTGAAGCCTGGCTTGGAGAATTTTGAGCATTACTTTGCTAGCGTGTGAGATGAGTGCAATTGTGCGGTAGTTTGAACATTCTTTGGCATTGCCTTTCTTTGGGATTGGAATGAAAACTGACCTTTTCGAGTCCTGTGGCCACTGCTGAGTTTTCCAAATTTGCTGACATATTGAGAGCAGCACTTTTAGGATTTGAAATAGCTCAACTGGAATTCATTCACCTCCACTAGCTTTGTTCGTAGTGATGCTACTTAAGGCCCATTTGACTTCACATTCTAGGATGTCTGGCTATAGATGAGTGATCACACCATTGTGGTTATCTGGGTCATGAAGATCTTTTTTGTATAGTTCTTCTGTGTATTCTTGTCACCTCTTCTTCATATCTTCTGCTTCTGTTAGGTCCATACCATTTCTGCCCTTTATTGAGCCCATCTTTGCATGAAATGTTCCCTTGGTAGCTCTGATTTTCTTGAAGAGATCTCTAGTCTTTCCCATTCTATTGTTTTCCTTTTTTTCTTTGCACTGATCACTGAGGAAGGCTTTCTCATCTCTCCTTGCTATTCTTTGGAACTCTGCATTCAGATGCGTGTATCTTAACTTTTCTCCTTTGCCTTTAGCTTCTCTTCTTTTCTCAGCTATTTGTAAGGCCTCCTCTGATAGCCATTTTGCCTTTTTGCATTTCTTTTTCTTGGGGATGGTCTTGATCCCTACCTCCTGTACAGTGTCACGAACCTCCATCTGTAGTTCTTCAGGCTCTCTGTCTATCAGATCTAGTCCCTTGAATCCCTTTAACATGTTTTGTTACAGTGCTGCATTAACACACCAAGTACCTGCTTGTTAGGTACTTGTATCCCTTCAGTTTCTAAATCTTTCTGCTGCTGCCTTTGGGTTTACCTGTCTTCTCCTTTTTCATGCAACAACCATGTTGGCCCTAGTCATCCCTGGATTTAGTCAATGTAGACTACTTTATCTAGTTTGCCATCCACTTTTAAATGTTTAATTTTCACAATAACCTCATGAAGTACTTACTCTTGTCCTTATTTTACATATGAGGCACAGAGAGGTCAAGGAACATACCCAAGGCTTTACAGCCAGTAAGTGGCACAACTGTGACTTGAACACCAACTTGAAGTTTGACTCTAGAACCTTCGCTCTAACTACTATGCTCTACTGTCTTTCAGAGGGAGAGAAGGGTAGGTGTTTCTGTTTTGGTTCATTTTTGTTCAATGTATAGAGCTTCTCCAAGGGACTTGGCTGTTTCTGAATTTCTTAGTTGTTCAGAAGCTACAGGGTTGCTGTTTATCCTTAAAATGACATGTACACTTTGTGTACTCAGTATTATACCACAGACTGATCATAAACCTGAGGAAGACGGTGCAGGGTAGGAGCCTGTATGAAGGAAATTACACTTTCAGAATTTCATCAACTACACTCAAGCTGCAAGTTGATTGACCTCTGCTGCTATGGGCTGAGTGGTGTATGGAGCTGGACTGCCGGGGTATGGAGCTGATTTAGCCAATGAAAGCAGTGTGAACTGTGCCAGTAGAAAGACACAGCCTTGCCACCTTCCCCACAGACAATATGTCACTTTACAAGGGTAGGTATAGACTTGTCTGAATTACCTGTTTGTGTTTAAATACATCCTGGTGGTTCAGACAGTGGCAAATCTGCCTGCAAGGCAGGAGACCCGGGTTCGATCCCTGTGTCGGGAAGATCCCTGAAGAAGGGAATGGCAACCCACTCCAGTATTCTTGCCTGGAGAGTTCCATGGGCAAAGGAGCCTGGCGGGTACAGTCCGTGGGGTCAGAAAGAGTGAGACATGACTGAGCAACTAACACACAACATACGTATATGGAAATGTTTGTTTGCTTGCTTGACTTTGATTATAAATTTCTTAAGACTCTGGAGGTATATGTGTATGTATGTGTTTGACTTCATCCTTCTGAATAGTGTTTTTAAAATAAGCTTTTTATCTTAGAACAGTTTTAGATTTCCAGGAAAACAGTGAAGATACTAGAGTTCCCAGATACCCCACACCCAGTTCCCCCTGTTGTATGGTACATTTGTCACAGGAATGAACAAGTATTTATACATCATTATTAACTGAAGTCTGTACTTTATTCAGATTTCCTTAGTTTTTAACCTAATGTTTTGTTTTCCTGTTCCAGGATCCCATCCTTGATATGTAACATTTAGTCATATTTCTTTGGGCTCCTCTAGATTATGACAGTTTCTCAGATTTTCCTTGTTTCTGACAGCCATTTGAGTTTTGAGGCATACTAGTCAAGTATGTTATACGAGACCTCTCTGTTAGAGTTCATCTGATGTTTTCCCTGTGATGAAACTGGGATTATGGATTTGGGGAAGGAAGACCACAAAAGTAAAGTGTCCTTTTCATCATATCGTATGGAACATACGGGAACATCCTGTCAATATGAATTATCACTGTTGTATTGACCTTGATCATATGAAGTCATGTCTGTCAGGCTTCTCAAGTTAGTCCCCTTCGGTACTGCACTCTCTGGAAGGCAGTCCCTCTGTACGGCCCACACTTGAGTGGGGAGGTATGCTCGACCTCCTTGAGGGTGTTGTCTCTACATAAATTATTTGAGAGTGTTCTTCACGGCAGATTTTTCTCTTCTCCCCTGCTTGTTTGTTTGATCATTTATATCAGTGTGGATTCATGGCTGTTTACTTTATACTCTGGGTTACAGTCCAGTACTGCTTTATTCTGCTGCTCAGGTTGTTTCAGCTTTGGCTTTTGGGTGGCCTTTCGTTCGGTTCACGTGTCCCTTTGACATACCCCGTTGGCGTTTTGTGTCTTGGTTTGTTTTTGAGCCCTTCTCCACCTTCTGGCACTACAAGGTGCCCCAGGCTCATCTTGTGTGTTTCTTGCCCCTGTCCTGGGTTCAGCCGTTTCTCCAAGGGGGCCTTTTATTGAAGAATGGTAATTAGAATCCAAGATCTGGATGGGTAGTATTATTTTAAGATATCTTTTCCTGACATTAAACACACATACACACATACACACTTGTAGTAGCAGTAAGTGGACAAAAGTAGTCCCAGCCTTATTGCAGCTTTTCGTAAGGCTAAGAGTTCCCACGGCAGCCAGAGGAGCTAGGATGGTGCTAAAGGGCGGAGGCCTGGGGCTCAGGAGCTTTCACCCAGTTCCTTCAGGTCCTGCCTCTGCATTAGATCAGGCAGATGTTATGGCGGGTCACTAAAAGGATCTGTCTCAGTTGTATTAATATTTGTGTCTTTAGCCAGGCCATGGTTGAAAGTGGAGTCTGATATTGGTCACAGTCCTTTCACAAGGACCTTCCTGATAAATTGTTCTTCTCATTTAGTTCCAGGAAAATTATCTCTGAAGATAAATTTGTGAGCTTTCATCAGTAAACAAATGATGTGTAACCCAACTTGTTTCTTTCTTAATCTTGGCTTCCGGAAAACTGAGAGCCGAATTTATTGTGAAGATACCATGTGCTTAGTTCTAATTGTTAGTACTTTCATTCTGTTGATAGTACCTATTTGTTTCTTCCAGGTGAACTCTGTTCCTTAAATTCTTAATTGCTTTATTTGCCTGGTGTTTGGGCCTAAGCTTCTTGATCCTTTTGAAGCAGGCAGGGTATTATTATCTTGAATGGGTGCTAAAGGAAGAGGGTCAGGCTTCCGGAGCAGGACCTGCCCAAGAACCTGTTTTCTCTGACCACTACCTAGAATGGTCCAAGAAAATCCAGTTTTAAATGAGTCTGTATTCCCAGTGGACCTGTATTCTCACTTATTTTATGATGTGAGTATTCACATATTCTTGACATCAGCTACTGTGCATGTACAATTAACTAACACTTTCCTACTTTATAAGTTGTGAACTTTGCCTTGCCTTTTTTCTTCAGAAGGTGTTATCTAGAAACAGACCTTTATTACTTCCTATTCCTTGATGTCATATGGACAGATTTTATGGCTTGATATTACCTTTGTTTAATTAAGAACTTCACAGTAAATTTTAAAAATGTTCTTTTATTGTTTAAGAGGGAATCCTTTACGAGCTTGCTGTTTGTCACTTTGTGGACTTGTACTGGCCCATTAAACTCAGTTTATGCTACTTGCTTAATCCTTGTGGGCATACGTTTTTTGGTCTTGTTCTGTGGGCTCTCTGTTTTTAAAATTTCTCAAATCTGGCCCCTGTTTCTCCATACCCAAAGCCTTTATCATTTCTAACCTGGATTACTGGGTTAGTGTCCTAACCCATCTTCTTATCTGTAGTATTCTTCCCTCTTGAGTCTCTTCACAGTATTGAGTCTCTTCACAATGTTAGCAGATTTATCTTTCTAAATTGCAGGTTGAATCACGTTACTCTCATTTCAAAAAAAAAGTACAGAGAAATCTCACTACTCAAAAATAACTAATGTTGTTAAAGTGCTTTAATTAAATATATTTATATGTATGCTACTCAATTTTTGTATTTAAAATCTCTCCTATAATTGAATCTTGATTTACAAACAGCGTTAGAATATCCAGTTTATTATAAGGAATCCACTCCTTTTGTGTTCTACATCGCAAGTAGCTTCCTGTCTTAGATGATGAAATGTGCCTTCTGCTCAGACAGTCATGTGCTCGAGAAAAGAAGCCTGAGACCCAGCCTGTCATAGTTACTGTGTCAAACCCTTGCTTTATTTGCGACCATTCACTTAGCAGTATATGCCGCTTCATCTTTTACAGGCCTTTCTCTAGGAATGGAGCAGTTTAAGTTTGGAAAACTTAGAAGACCCAGCAACTTAGAAGACAGAGCTTGTTATTTGTGGAAAGCAAAGATGTCTTGTTTTAGGGGTAACTTGTTATCCCCACGCCCATCTTCCCACACCTCCTGTAGCCCTTGGCATAATTAACGTGGAATTTGCAGGAGTAGCTCGCCCAGACTTGTCCTCCAGCAAGCCTTCTTTTCTGTCTCTCCTTGTATCAGGGGCCCCATTTCCACTCTCCACTCGCACCACATCAAGATTTGTGTTTTACAAGAAATGTGTCCTCATATATCTTTCTCCGTTTTGTAGTATATTCTTTTGGTAATTGTCCACTTGTATTTTTGTGACACATCTCTCTCTAGGAAATGATACTGGCCTTCAGTTCAGCTCAGTCATGTCCGACTCCTTGCGACTCCATGAATCGCAGCACACCAGGCCTCCCTGTCCATCACCAACTCCCGGAGTTTACCCAAACCCATGTCCATCGAGTCGGTGATGCCATCCAACCATCTCCTCCTCTGTTGTCCCCTTCTCCTGCCCCCAATCCTTCCCAGCATTAGGGTCTTTTCCAATGAGTCAACTCTTTGCATTAGGTGGCCAAAGTATTGGAGTTTCAGCTTCAACATCAGTCCTTCCAATGAACACCCAGGACTGATCTCCTTTAGGATGGACTGGTTGGATCTTCTTGCAGTCCAAGGGACTCTCAAGAGCCTTCTCCAACACCACAGTTCAAAAGCATCAATTCTTCGGCGCTCAGCTTTCTTCACCGTCCAACTCTCACATCCGTACATGACCACTGGAAAACCATAGCCACAGTCTATAAAGTGAGCTTTTGCTAATAAAGCCACTTGTATCAACTGTTAGAATGTTCGAAATTTACCCTATTTGGGTTTCACCTTCTAATCTAATTCTTGTTTTGGGGAGTGTTTGAATCATATCGTCATAATAAACTGTCTTTTATAGACTGTTTTCTTCTATTTCTCCAGTTTCTGTAAGTTCTCTTCCCAAGTATTATTTGCTACCTGTTCTTACTTACTTTTTACTTTTAGATCACAGATTCTGCTGGCCATATTCTGTACTCCAAGGAGGATGCAACCAAGGGGAAATTTGCCTTTACCACTGAAGATTATGACATGTTTGAAGTGTGTTTTGAGAGCAAGGGTAAGTAAATCACAGTGTTTTCCCTGAATTAAGCAGCATCTTCCAAGTAAGTTAGAGCATGAACTTTTTCTCTCCTGGCCTGGGCAGGAAGAGGAAATGAAAACTACATGTGCTGGGGTGCATACACATATAAGTGAAAGTAGGCGAGTGGGTGGAGTTCTGCATGTGCAGGAGTAGGCATGTCTTGAGTGCTATACTTGGCTTGAATAACAGAGTTAAATTTTGTATAGATGCTAGAAAATAGTGCATTTATATGCTAGTAACATGTTTTCTTATAGGGTCTGTCTGACAAATCACATCTTGTCAGAAACACTTTTGATCTCCAGGGCACTTGCTGTTTCCCAGTCCTGGTGTCTTGCTGTGGCTTCTTCTGTGCATATCAAGGCCAAGAACCTTTAGAAACTTTTAGGCTGATTGATTACCTGATGGCTTCTTTGCATGGTGATTGGTGAAAAAGCAGATGCTTCTTCACTCCCCGTTCTTCAGCTGCGAGGACACCAGACTCTAAAAACTGTATGCATTTATACCTGTCATATTACTTGGGACCCTTTGGGGCTGCAGGACAAAAGGAATGAAACTCAAACCGGCTTAAAGAAAGACGGTGTGACTCTGAACCGAGGAGTCTACAATGTGGTGCTGACTTCAGGCACGACAGTATCTTGGGGTTTTAACAGCATCATGGGCATTTTACCTCATTTTTAGTGCTTTTTGCCTCCATTTGACTTTATTCTCAGGCTTTCTCCATAGGGTAGCAAAAGGACTTCTGGCAATTTCACATTTATACAGTGTTCAGAACGTAATGATCCTAGAAAAAGAGCAAGCACCTTTGCCAACAGTACCAATGGATTCCCAGGAATAGCAAAAGAACTAGCAGCTTTTAACAGTTAACCAAAAACTGACCCCTTGACCTCAAATGGGTCAATTTAGTCTGAAAGCTAAAGGAGTTCTCCCAAAGTAGATGGAATAATAGAATGGAACATTAGAAGACTGTAATAACAATTACATGATTGATACCCTTCTCCCTGCCTCTTCCCCTGCCAGTTCCAGGATGTCTCAATAGTATTCTAGATGGTTGTACTGTTCTTACCTCAAAACTCAGACGTCTAAGACTATATTCATAACCACCTCTTTCAGACTAGTTCCCTTTATTCATCAATATTACCACCGTCCTTCCAGTTATCTGGGCTCACGTTTTTGAAATTATATACTTATGTCTTTTCTGGTCTGTCATCAAGTTGTACTGATACTTCTTTCAAAATACTTCCTATATCTGCCACCACACAACTCTGAACTCTCAACTATAAAATTGTGGATTATGTCAGTAGCCTTCTAACTAGTATCCTTGCTTTTCATATATCCAAATACTGCCACCAGATTTATCTCCTAAAATTTCATTATATCAGTCCTTCTTTGAAAGCTTTTGCTGCTTTGTAGTGGCAGTTCCTGTTCTGTAGTATGAACCCCAGAATCATGAAATTTTAGAGCTAGATGAGATTTTAGGCCCCATGGCTTTTAATAGCCTTTATACTCTTGCTCCATCCAGCCTTATCTCCCTCTGCCCATCAGCCTCCAGCCATTCTGGTTCATTTTTCCCTCTAAACTTGTCACATTTATTCATTTGCTGGAATGCTCTCTTCCTATATTAACATAAGTTTACCTTTAGAATACATACTAGTCTGCTTAATATCTCAATCAACTGATTTATCCATCACTGTTCTGGATGTTGGGGAGATAAGCAGTGAATACAACAGAAGTCTCTGCTCTCAACGGAGCTTACATTTTCATTGGTGCAAATAGACAGTAGGCAAATATAAATCAGATGGTCATGAGGGCTTTGGGGAAAAAGCAAACACCTTGAGATGCTGAGCATGTCTCAGAAATAGCAAGGGAGTAACTGTGGCTTCCTCCAAATAGCGCATCACTTACTACTGGAGATACACGTATCTCACACACACAGCCTTGTGTTGTTTAAATGTCTTGTGTGTATATTTTACACTCCCAATTTTGAGTTCTTTGAAGGCAGAGATCTTTTGTTTTAAATTTCTTATATGCTAATGCCATGCATGTAAATGCCTAGGAACTAGTTTTAAACTGTGTGTGTGTATATGTATATATAAATATGTGTATACACACACATATTATAGTCAACACTGAATTTCTAATTTTATTTGTGTTTATCCATTTGTTTATTCTGACATGAAGACCTGATACCCCATGGTCTTTGGAGCACCTTTTAAAAGATTATCCATTTGCTAGGCAGATGCAAAGAGAAATTACTAACGGGTCTTCTTACAAAGGAGACCCTTTAAAGCCATGATGTCAGCTAAGGGGATAGGCTGGCTATTCTGTGCAAGAAACTATATGGTCTGGACTCCAGTGGTCTGTGGTTTTGTGGTTTCACTTGTGTTTGAATAATGCTAAAGCTGTACTGTGACAGATTGTGGGAGAAGTCTGTTAGGAGAGTATCTTGATCATTTGGAGCAGGTGGAGCTATGAGCTGCTTGGATTTCACTTTTAAATGAGGAAAAAGAAGCAAAAAATTTGGATTTGGGAGAAGAGACCTCTCTGAGGGTCCCTTTTTTGTTTTGCTTTCTTTTGTTTTTGGAAACCTAATTGGTTTAATGCTCAGAAGGGATCTGTGATTTGGCTTAGTTTCTTTTCTTTTTTTTCTAGTATTTATTTATTCATTTGACTGGGCCTTAGTTTTGGAATCTTCAATCTTTGTTGCAGCATGTGGACTTTTTAGTGGTGGTATATGAACTCTTAGTGGTAGCATGTGGGATCTAGTTCCCTGACCAAGGATCAAACCCGGGGCCCCTGCATTGGGAGTGCAGAGCCTTAGTCTCTGGACCACCAGGGCTTAGTTTCTTGATCCTGCCTATTCAGTCTTACTTTATTGCTTTCAACTTGATCTGTCCGGTTTATCCAAAAGAATGTCTTTACTGTCTTTTAAACATGCTACACTCTTTTCTTCCTTCCTGGTTATTTATTTTTTGGTTGTGCTGGGTCTTTGTTGCTGCTTGCAGGCTTTCTCTAGTTGAGGCAAGTGGGGGCTACTTTTTAGTTGTGGTGGGCGGCTTCTTATCCCCTGTGCCACCAGGGAAGTCCTCCATTCCTTTCAATAGCTGAGTCTTGGCCCACGTGTTCCCTTCTGCCTAGATACTTCATCTGCCTTCAGGTGTTGATGTCTGTCCACACCTAATCTCTTCCCTCTTCTAACCTTTGCTCAATAGCCAGGATTATCTGAACCATTTTTGGGTTTGTTTTTTTTCTTAAAGTTTTAGACTGCTTTGTATTTTCACTGTGCTATAATGCATATTTGTGTCTTAGATGCCCATCAGATTATTTGAAGGCAAAGATTGCAGTCACCACCACAGTCCTAGCACCTTGTGAGTTCTCAGTGAGTTGTTTTTTGAACTGATGTTTCAGAAGATCTCCAGTGTCTCTCAGGGTACAGTACCATTCTCTATGGCTTATGGTCTCAGGAACCACGATGCCTAAGTGGCACTATTTCCCAGAACTCCTGATTTCATGCAGGTAGTTATTAGTTTTATAAGTAATCAAGTGAATTCCACAGGATGACTACTGAGCAGTTTTCTGGGGCTCTTTGCAATCTTTCCCTTTCTCCTTCCTACTTGATAAGATTAGAATTCTTTTTGATCAGATTACCAGTTCTCATGGGAACCTTGCTCTGTTGATCCTACTATATCCCAAATGGACTTTTCTGTTTGTAAGAAGTATCCCTGAGAATTGTATTCTTACTGTTAAGTTTCTTCTTGGGCTCCACTAAGGGCTTTGTGGGGATAGTCCTGTACCATTTTATTTACCTGTTGAAATGGCCTTACATTGACCAAGACCTTTGAAATAAGTGGAATAGTAGACAAATCCTGTGTACTTCTCAGTACTCATATTTGTGTTAAGTAAATCCAAGCGTAGCATATACCTAGTAAATCCTTCTCTCCGAATTTTGCAGGCCAACTTTTTCAGATGTGGAAATGTGCTTGTTCAGCCTGCGTGGGTGCCCACTGCCTACTGGTCTATATCCACAGTGGAGCACTGTTTGACTTTGGTTTCCTAACCTAGTGAGCCTGTGTGTGTTCTCTTCTCCTGTTCTGTTCCTCTGTTCTACCAGCTGCAGTATCGTGTGTCCTGCTCCCTCAGAGATGTTAGCCAGCAGCATGTTCTTGTCGCTTTCCGGCACCCCCCACACACAGAGGCTTTGTCTGGAATGCTTGTGATTTTTAACCAGAGCCAGGAATTTTCTGCAGCTGAGTAGGGGGAGGAGTTGCGGCTGTTTCCCTCTATTGAGAGGGTAGGGGTTAGGGAGAGGGAGGGCGGGTGGGTGATTTCCCGGAATTTTAAATATTCCTCACAATGAACCCTTTGATTTCTTTCTCAGGAACAGGGCGGATACCTGACCAACTCGTGATCCTAGACATGAAGCATGGAGTGGAAGCGAAAAATTACGAAGAGGTACGTCCTGCTTAACAGTCGGTGAAGGTAGTAGCTTGCCGTTCCGTGAGGTTTCTGTGACCTAGTCAGGCCAGCAGGGCTGTGCTTTGCCCAGAAGGCTGTGGTTTTCTCAGCAGTCATGTGACAGCCAGCTTGATATAAAAAAGTTGTGTTAACAGCCTTGAACAATAATTCTGGCTGTGCTGTCAGCCAAATGACTGGACCAACTGTCTCATAGAAATGTTGGTGTGATAAAACACTCAAGCACATGCCAGGAGTGCTCTTGAGACAGAAACCAGATATATATTTAGAATTTCTAAAAGCTAGAATTCATTAATGTTAATGTTCAAGGTTAAGAAAAGTGACTTTTTTTTTTTCTTTTAATTCCAATGGTTTTTATTCCCAGACTGACAGCTATGTATATCTATAGCTAGGGCATAGATTCAGTGCTGTTTAGACTTGAACACTTGTGTTGTCTTTGAGAAACACAGTAATCCAAAGTAGCTTTTAATTAAAATAATTTCAAATTTTTCAAAAAGAGGGCAAGATGGAAGAAAAAAACTACAAGAGACTTGGAGTTTTGCTGACAGCATGTATTGTAGAGAATAAAAATAGCTGTTTATTTGGGTGGTAGGGAGCTGGAAGTGTGCTTAGAATTAGGGGAAGGGGACTGGGCTCTTTTAATCTATTGTGAGAGACTCTGAGGGCAGCACAAAATGCTTCTTTAAATGAAGAGCACCTGTGAAAACCACAAGACCTGTTTAAGACTGGAGGATTGATCTTTACAGAAAGATAAGAGTGTTTTTACAAGGTCAGTCTTTTAATGAAAGTACCTGAAGACATATAGAAGAGATGGGCTACAGGAAATGTAAATGGATTTTGAAGAATGTAAACTGAATAAACAAAGGAAAGTTGTTTTAAGTGATTTAAGCGAATTTTCTAGGAATGGTAGAACAGGAGAGGTTATTCTATCTTTGGTCAGAATTTGGAAGGGAAATATCCTAAAATGGAAGAAGATTGGAAGCCAGTAGCTGGCCCTGCAACAGGAAGTAGTAATACAATAATTGTGGCTCTTCAGGTCTTTCCTCTTTTTTCTTAGTTCATGTGTTCAATTGAACAAAACTAGACTGAATTATTTGTAGGCAGTAAATTGGAGCAAGTGATGCAGTTGTGAATGGAAGGCAATTCCTGGTAGAGACTTTGGTTTGCTTGTTTCTGTCTCCAGGCTAGTTTAATTAAAAGAAATAAAGCCAAGAGCTTTTTTGTTCAATGAACTTAAGAGTAAATTGAAAAATCCTTTTAAACTTTTATGAGCCAGAGGAATCCTAATTATATTTAGTAAGTTAAAGCACTGTTGTATGATATAAAACACTAAGAAAAATGTTGTACTATTATGAGGTTGAAGAATAGGTAAAAGAATTTTCAGTTTTTGAATACTGCTGCTATATTCTCACCCTTAGATTAGATGCTAGACATAGTTGCTGCTTCTCTAAAACAGGCAGTACTATTCTGAGTTTACATATACAGTAATGTGGACATCACCACTGTATAGCATTTTAGAACCCCCATACCCCTATACCTCCTGGAATTTCCATTATCCTTGGACTTCGTTGACACTAGGAAAGGACCTTTATCTTTCCTGACCTTTTACTTAACCCAAGAGGGGAATCCCTAGCAGAAAGGAAACCACGGTGCTTCCTTTGCTGCTTCCTGCTTCAGCAGTCTGGCACGTCCTAAGCCTTTCTTTACGCACATAGTTACAACACAGCTCACAATTCTCTTTCTTAACCAAGAAACCCCTCCCACTACTTTCTTCGGTGACCTACCTCCCTACTCCCCCACCCCTCAATCAAAAAGCAGATCAAACTGAGACAGAGGATGACATGTGATTATGACACAGGCCAAAGACCAGCCCTTTTCTCAGGCCAGAGCTAGGCTGGCTCCCTTGAACCTTGCTCAGAAATAGCTGTTTCGTTGTCGCTGGTCCAATGCCTGTGACAGGAACATGGATAATAGAAGCACTTGCTGTGTAGTTTATTACCAGAGAGCACTGAGCATATGTAGAGGTTTTGAGGCGTTTAATTTCAGGCCCTTGGGGCAAGGGAAAGGCTTTATCTCCAGAGGATTGGGGCCCTTTGGCATCAGTATTTAGATTCAGGAAGGTAGTATGTTTCTTTTAATGTTTTTTCACATCGAACATCTCTCTCCCTCACATTTGTGGACTTCATAATTCTGAAATCCCACATGGTCCTGTAAAATTAAGTAGTAATCATTGTCTAAATAACTGGACAGAGTACCACACTGCCTACCAAATTGTTATGGAGGTTTAGTTAATGCATGTGAATTGCATGTAAACAAATATTTGTTTACAAATTACAAATGTAGGGTGAGATTATTTGAAGGCAGAATGGTTGCCATTTTGTAAAGAAATATAGTTTTGTAGTTTGAAATCTTTTAAATAGAAAGAATGCATATTTCCTCAGAAAAAAACATTTTTAATTCCCTCCAATAGATTTTAAGGGTCTCACACCACTACCTTTTGCCCCTAAGAGGGTCCTATTTTCGTAGAATCAGTATGTGAATTGAGCCATTTCTTTTTAGTTTGTGCTTTGTGAACTAGAATAGCTGTTTTTGTGGGAATGAAGGCAGTTATCCCACCAGAAAGGAGCTGTCTGACATAATTCTCTAACTTGCTGGGCTGTATATGTCCCTTCTTGCTTAGATGTCAGTATTTTTAGCACAACTAAAATCATGTTTTGCCTAGAGGTTCTATTAGTATGCCATTTGCTACCGACAGATACACCAGAAATGCAGTTGGCACTTTTTGAAGCATCAGCTGAAGCCTTTTCAAAAAGTCTGTTTCTCTGAATGCCCTCATGAAGGAGGAACTCTGGTTCTACATACTAGATCCAAAAGCCCTTTCTTGACATAACTTAAATGAAATAACATGGGTAAGCTACTTGACACATAGGTGATCAGTTCAGTAGATTTTAGCTCCCTTCTCCCACCCTGCCTAGAAGCTACCGCATGGCTAAAACAGAGTGAATAGGATCTTTCTAAATTTAATTCATGTAGTCCTAAGATTGGCAGTCTTTTGTGGGCTTATTTTGGCGTGTTGTTGACCTTCTGACCTTTGTTGGAGAAGCCTGTGATCCATGTGCCCTTGTGCAGAAGTAGACTTGGCTTTGGGTGTCAGTCTGTCTTCATTGTCTTGATTGTGTTAGACTGCGTGGTTTCCTCTTTTATTGCTGTGCTTCTAAAATTTGCAGGGGCTGTGGATGGGGGTATGGAGGTAACAGTCATTTGCCTGAATCTGGCTCTCCTCATGAAGCTTCTGTCTTGAGTTTCTCAAAGTTCACCAAGGGAAAGAAGCCAGTGATTCCCTAAAGGCTGGTTCCACGTGTGTGTTTCAAGAAGCAGTCTTTCAGATTTACCACCTTCCCTTGGTATAATTACATAGAACTCTGAACTCTTCAGAATTCACATCATCATTAGAGGAATGGAAGATTTGGGTATAGTTTAAGGGTAACTCTACACTTACTTGGGAGGCGTTGTAGATGTGCATGGAAAGCTTTTTCAAACAATACCTACCACTACAGATGAAAGTGGTAGATACTGTGATAGAGAAAACTTTCTCCTAGGCAGTGAGCCTGGTGAAGATGAATGCTGAATGACAGTTGATGCTCTTAACATTCAAGAAGCACTTGCTTCAGGGGACCAGCAGCACTTAATATCTGCTATAGGAAGTTGACTCCTTAAAGAAGGCATAGAATGGACATAATGGGTCAGCTTCAAGTATGTACCATGTATCAGGCATGTGGGACTACACAAAGTATATATCATTCTGATGCTGTTGCATTCAAGATCCAATCTAGTGTGGGGGAAAAGGATAAAAAGCAAAACAACGTGGATATGACAGTGTATGATTGAGTATTAATTGTGTGGCACAGTCGTAAGTGTTGTGGGGCTTTAGAGAAGAGGGAATCAGTGTGGACAGTAGTGGTTACAGGAGGCTTCATGGTTAAGGCTGGATAGATAGGTGGGATTTGAATACACTGAATGTGTATTGTTTTGGAAGTCAGGGATTCGTTTTGCTTACATTTTATAGCAGAGCTTTGCAGTTTTGATGCTAAATAAATGCTTTGGTGACCCTGAATAGGGAGTCATGAGACTATAGTACAGGTTGGTGGTCTTGGTCTGGCACTCAGAGGACTGAGTAACTTTATGAAATTGTCAGTTTCCTCATTTGTATAATGAAATCTCTTGAAGCCCTGGTATTTATTTAATGGTTAAATGCAGCCTAAAAGGGGAATGCTACCTCCTAGTGGAGAACCTGTGAAATAGGCTTTTGCTTTTATCAAACTGTTGGCAAAACACATGACCTCCTTCTAATCATGGAAGAGAAAACTAAACTAGAATAATAATGGCCTGCCTTCATGAAACAGGTTTAATTTCACATTCTTAAAGACTCTCTGAGCAGTAAATCGGATGTTTAGAGCAGCAGAACAAGCAGTGGGGATATTGATAGAGATTTCCTGTTAGCTCTTTGTGCTGATGTTCATCCCACTCAGAAGTCTGGAGATAATTTACTGAATTAAGGACAGGATTGAGTAGGGATTTCATTGGGGAAATGAGATTCAACTTGGAGGATATGTTATGAATAGAAGTATAGCGTCTAGAGTAGGATTTATACCAGAAAAGGGGTTAAGAAATTGAATGATTAAACAGTGGCCCATGTACCATATGGAATACTGTGCATCAGTTAAGAAGAATGGGGTGAATCTTCAAGCACTGAAGTTTTTAGAAAGATTTTATTAAATGAAAAAAAGGAAGCCATAGAACAGCATATTCATTATGGTCACATTTATAGATATGTTTTTAATTATATTTTCCTTTGTACATTTGTATACACACAAAGGCATAAATAGTGTGTTATCTTCTATCAAGGTCTTGAAAGATATACACTAAATTCATAACCAAAGTTACCTTTAGGAAGGAATAGGTGGATGTAGGGATTTTACTTCTGAATAATTTAAATTCTTTAGTAGGAGGAATGTGTTTCTTGTGCAACTGAAAAATTAAGGAAGCACCGGAAAGGAAAAAGATTGGGAACAGGTTTAGGAGACTATCTATTAAGGCTATTCTCAGTACCAAATTTATTTTCATTCCGTCTTCCTGTTTTGGATCTTAGGCCTTTGGGCTATTGTCTCTTAACCAAAAAAAAGATGAGGAGTTAGAAGTAGTATTCAAAGTGATTTTTAAGAATATTATTTTCAGCTGGCAGAGAAAAGTACAGCCCCAGTCTCACTTCCAGCTCCTTTTGTAAGTTTCTGTCTGCTTGTGCTTGTGCTTAGTTGTCCAGTTGTGTCCGACTCTTTGCCACCCCAGGGACTGTAGCCCTTTCCAGGCTCCTCTGTCTGGTGATTCTCCAGGCAAGAATACTGGAGTGGATTGCCATGCCCTCTTCCAGGGGATCTTCCAAACCCCGGGATCAAACCAGGTCTCTCACATGGCAGGGAGCTACCGTGGGAAGCTGAGCTACCAGGGAAGCCCAAGTTTCTATCTGGGGAACCTTAAATCATTTACCTCCATAAAGACGTATCATGCTGTTGCCTTTATACTATCACATTCAAGAAGCTTTGAAGGGGAAAGTATATACCAGGAGGGAAAATGTTAAACAGGCTAAGGTTCAGCTTATTTAATTATGTGTCTTCTATCCTTTTCCGGGGTGGGGGAGGAGGTTGCTTTGCTCTGCACCTCTATGTGAGATCAATTAATAGATATATATTGTAGGTTAATGGTAAAACCTGACATTTGTGTATTCAGCCAGGAGTGTTAGCTCAGTGTATTGACTGTTGTGTAAATCTCATACCCAATTAGCTTTATTCTGTTCTGCAGCTGTCAGTCATGCCATTAACTCTACCCAACCTTTTATAATTATAAGAAAATGTACATCCAGTGAACGAAAACTTAGGTGGATCATTATAAACCCGTCACCATATTTTTAGGTACCTTAAATATAAAGTCAATTTTTTTATATCCCTATCTTAACAGTTTCTAGTTTTGTTTTTTTTAAATAACTTTGTCTTATTCTTCAGTGAATAGGACATAAGAACACCCTCAAACTGTTCCCATTCACCCCATGTTAAGTGCTGTCAACATTTAACAGAGAAAGTATAAGAAAGTTTCATTGGACAAAGAGAAGAAAAAGTAGGGAGTTATGTAGAGAATGTATATGGAATAAAGAAGCAGATGCGGAAATATTTTTTGAAGAATTCTCTGTGTTAGAAAATTAAGAGCAAATGGTACATGAGTTTTAAAATCTGGAAAGCTCTGATACTATATCCCCATTTTTAAAGCAAATCATAATCTAAGATTGATAAGAAAAAACAAATAGAATAATGAAATCCTTGCTCTGGTCATATGTACCTTTAGTTGCTGGATGCTCTTAAAGGTTTCACAGTGGTCTGGGTTGAAAAAAGAAGCAAGTTTACTTCTCACACTCTATATTCCTCAGCACACAGGGATATCCTTGGAGATTTACTTTGATAACTGGCATTGCAGTTTGAGCTGTTATCTCAGTGCTATAGTTATCTGTACTCTCTCATTCCTGTGCATTCCCTATTGGGAATTTGGTAGGTTCTTAAAATCACATTTGACTAATACTGTGATGCTTATGTCTATGTCTTAGACACTTATATCTAATAATATTGCTTATTGCTTAGACAAAAGTGAAATGGCAAGTAAAATGCTTTATTAAAGTTAGAAATCTTGGGAAATATAGCCTACCATATTATTAGTATTTCTAAGGAGGTTTTAATCAAAATTAAAGTATAAAAAAGTCTGAGATGGAAACATGTAGACAGTAGGGAAGGGAAGAAGCCCAAATTTTAAAATGTGTTAGAATGATGACAGATTTTAAGATGGTGAAACTTTTAAAAAGACTCCTTTGTTACATAGTGTTCTTGACCAGAGCAATTTTTTTAGGGAATGGGTTCATAATTCCTTTCTTTTCCAGATTGCAAAAGTTGAGAAGCTCAAACCTTTGGAGGTGGAGCTACGGCGCCTAGAAGACCTTTCAGAATCTATTGTTAATGATTTTGCCTACATGAAGAAGCGAGAAGAGGAGATGCGTGATACCAATGGTGAGGGGAGGGTGACTTTTATTTCTCAATGGGTGCACCATAAAGGAGATGGGTCTCCACATTTTAAATTCTAGTGTACCCTTTTCTCAGTTTTACCAAAGGGCGTTTTATGAAAGGGTAATTGCTCACTTCAGTGCTATTGCTGTTATAGGTAAATGAGCCTTGTTTGATTTTCAAGGGAACAGCATTTTTTTCTCTAATAAGCAATTGATCATATCAATCAGCTTAGTGTATCAGATTAATAGTACTAATCTTTGTAATTTTAACATTTATATATAGGATAATGAAAATTAAAGAAAAACTATCTGAAGTCCTTCTGTAAGTTTTAGGGGCAGAATGAAGCTAATTAATTGCCTTTTCCCCTGGCCATTTAGCCTGCTGAGCCTCACTTCATTGTATTTACACTGCTTTTTGTTTTGTTTTGTTTTTAGAGTCCACGAACACTCGGGTCCTGTACTTCAGCATCTTTTCAATGTTCTGCCTCATTGGTCTGGCCACCTGGCAGGTCTTCTACCTGCGTCGCTTCTTCAAGGCCAAGAAGTTGATTGAGTAATAAAGCCCAGTCTCCTCCCACCTTGAATCTTGGCCAGCAGAACATCGCTGGGACATGCCTGGCAAAAGGCATCCTACCAACAGCACCATCAAGGCACCTTGGAGCTTTCTTGCCAGAACTGATCTCTTTGATGTGGGAGGACGTGGGTTACCACCTTCACCCGAGAAGTCAAAGAGGGACTTCTTTTTAACCTGGTAGGATTTGGACTGGTTTTGCAACAAGACTATTATTAGAGTCACCTATGACAAAAAATAGGGGTTACCTAGATAATGCCAAAGCCAGCATTTGTACTGGGTTTCCTCGTATGATCTCTTTAAACCATGTTTTCTTTCCTTCTCCCACTTGCTCACCAGCTTGGGCTTCCATTCTACTTGTTTTACCAACATTTGTATGACCATGTTGAACTTGTTTCTTTCTGATTGTCCTCTTTGGATTTCTGTGTGACAACACCCTTAACTTTCTCTTGACCCTTAACTGAAATGTTTAGTTAGCTTCTGGTGATACCCTTTCATAATTTTATGTCTCTTAAAAGGGTGATGGCTGTGACACCTCATAGAAATGAGCTTTGAACTGTAGATAGCGCTTAAAGAAAATTTCACTTTAGAGAATTAAAACATTTGTGCTCAGCTGCTTGAACTTTTCTCTTTTTGTGTATTTATGTGTGTTTAGTTCCATGCAGTTTTATCACATGTATGGATTTGTGTGACCTCCACCATGAGATGCAGAACCATTTCATCACATGGATCCCTTGTGGTTCCCTTTTATAGCCACAGTCACCTCCTTTTGTAACCCAAAGCCCCAGCCTCTGGCAGCCACTAAACTGTTCTCCATCTCTCTAATTTTGTCGTTTCAAGAATGTTATATAAATGGAATCATACGGTATATATATAAAACATTTTGAGATTGACTTTTTCACTCAGCATAATGCCCTTGAAATTTATCTGAGTTGTTGCATATGTCAGTAGCTTGTGTCTATTGCTTAGTAGTCTTTTGTGGTGTGGGTGTACCATGGTTTCACCAGTCACCTATTGAAGGACATCAGTGTTGTTTTCAGTTTGGGAACATTACTAATAAAACTGCTGTGAACATTCATGTACAGGTTTTTATGTGAACACAAATTCCATTTCTCTGGGATAAGTGCCCAGAAGAGCAGTTGCTGGGTTGTGTGGTAAACACATGTATATTTTTGTACGAAACCATCCTGCTCTTTATCCAGAGTTACTGTGTCATTTTACGTTCCCACTAGCAATGTATGACCAATCCAGCTTCTCAACATCCTCAGCAGTATTTGCTATTATTTTTTTTAAAGTTTTTTTAGTCATTCTGAGAGGCATGTGGTTTTAATTTGTATTTTCCTATTAGCAAATGGTGTTGAACATCTTTTCATGTGTTTATTTGCTATCTGTATATCTTCCTCAGTGAAATATCTATTCTTCTGGCCGTTTTATGATTAGATTGTGTGTTCTTTTCACCACTGAGGCTTTTTTTTTTTTTAAGTATAGTTGATTTATGCTATTGAGTTTGAGAATTCCTTATATATCCTAGATACAAGTCCTTTGTCAGTTTTGTGGTAGCTCAAATTTTAACATAACTTCTACAGAAGAAAAAACAAGTAAAATTTGCCGAGTACTCTTGCTTGGTAAGTGACTGACTTAATGTGTTCTTATGTGTTCATGAAGAGATTAAGATATATGAAGTAAACACACGTAGAACGATCATGAATCGAGTAAATACTTGAAAATATTTGTTGTAAAAGCAAAGCCAAGAATCGCTTTGGGACATTTGCCTGCCTAAAGGCCAATACTAATATGAATAAGAGAAAGTGTTGGCACACATGAGCATGTTCATCGACACTTAGTGACATACAATATCACTTGACATTTCCCCCACTTCTCCCAGTAAAGTGGATGGGAGTTTGTCCTTTCTGTAATCTCTCTCTCTTTTTTTTTTTTTTTTTAAAGTCTGCTGACTCTTACAGGGCTTGTCCCATTGCAATGACAAGAATTACAAGACTTAGGGCTGTGCAGCCTGCAGTTAAGAATCAGCATATTAGAATTAACAGAACACTGTTGTGATGACCTGGATAAAGTACCAAGGGGGAAGGGGGGCAAATTATGTTGCTGAAATCTCAGCCTGTTCTGTTAATGTTCCAGCTGCCATAAATACAAAAGGCTTTTCACCCTCTTTTGACTCCCTGTATGAATTCTTGGACTTCCCAGATGGCTCAGTGGTAAAGAATACACCTACTAATGCAGGAGACATGGGTTTCCATCCCTGGATCAGGAAGATCCCTTGGAGAAGGAAATGGCAACTCACTCCAGTGTTCTTGCCTAGGAAATCCCATGGATAAAGTCTGAGCCTGGCAGGCGACAGTCTATGGAGTCGCAAAGAGTCGGACACAACTTAGCAACTGAGCACACGCTCACGAATTCCTCCCATGGGGCATGAAAGTAGTTCTTTCATCAGTTTGTGTAACACTGCCATCTGCTGTTGAAAGTAGGTACTGCTGACTGAGAACCTGACAGCCAAATCTCATCATAAGGGCAACAGTGTTTAGTTGCAGTGAAAGTCGCTCAGTCCTGTCTGACTCTCTGCAACCCCATGGACTATACAGTCCATGGAATTCTCTAGGCCAGAATACCCCTTCTCCACGGGTTCTTCCCAACCCAAGGATCAAACCCAGGTCTTCTGCATTGCAGGCGGATTCTTTACCATCTGAGCCACCAGGGACACCCCATAAGAGCAACAGATGTTGAGAAAGTCTGTGGTATTACATATACTAAACAACAGAGGATACATCCAAATGGACGAGAATAACCCAACTTGTGAGTTAAGCTCCATCTTCAGACATTAAAAGGTGAAATTCTGTTTCGTACCATTAGTCAACAAGATCCTCTTTTCCATTTCTGACTGGTGCCTTTCCCCTTTTTAGAAGCAATGAAAGCTGCTCCGTTGGTATAGTCTTCTGACAGAGTGTCAAAGAAGATAGGAGAGCAAAGTTTTTTATTTTGCTAATGTTTTGTTCCCAAGTGTGACTGTGAAACTGAAATTCTTTCACGTCCTTTCCTTTACTCATGTCAAGACTACCAAGTTGGTCATTTATGCTTTGGGTTTAAAGTTCATTGATATTATACTTTGATTTTATCTGAAAAGTAAAATTATTTGCTTTTGATAAAAGACTAGTGCAAGAGGAAATCAGCTTTAAAAACAAGGATGTTGTCTGTTTTCCTCCATTTTGGGATCTGTTGTTCAACACAGTCTAAATTACTGATCAGAGTGATAGTTTTAAGTAACCTTTGTTATACCATTGTCATAAGTCCCTGTCATAAGCTGTTTTTCAGTTTGTTTAATGGAAAGAGGCATGTGGGATTTATACAGATTCACTTGTAAGTGTTGGATTGGGATTTTTGTGTAAAAATTCTCAAATAAAGGCTAGCAGAAACCATTTTAGGTGTATTTTTCTGTTACTCATGAGTATCTTTTTGTCTGGATTGGCAGTAATTCCTCCATATTCCTCAGTATTAAAAGTATGGCAAATTATATGTGACAAATTAGAGAAGAAAATATTTGTAATGTACTCCAGATGGATAAAGTTTATGTGAGCTAGCAAAACTTCATTATACTTTATTTGTAAATGTATAACTATATAATATGTATATTATAATAATATTATTAATTCAGAAAGACTAAATAGGGTTTTGTAAGCCAGGAATTCTCTGTAGCTTCTCTGTTTTGGAAACTGCTGTTAAAGTTATTCCTACAGAGTCTTCTCCCTTTCCTTCCATTCTTAAAATACCCCTCCTAATTTAGAACCTCTTGGACTTATTTTTTGGGGGCCATGACATCTGTGTAAAACCCTACTTTAGCAGGTAAAGGCAAAATCATCTTTCCTTTTACTTGCAGTTGAGTATTTTCCGTAAAGCTTCTTATTGAGAGTCAACATGAAGTGCTTTACACATTGACTAACTAGCCTCCTATTTAGCCTCTTTCTCTAATCCTCAAAAAAAGTTAATTAAGTCAGTGAATCTCTAGTTTGTGAAGTAGTGATTCTCAACATATGAGTATAAATACTTTTGAAAATGTCTCATTTCTCCATGATGCTTTAGAGAACATAAATAGTGAAGGCAGCAAAGTGTTTAAGTGTGAATTTAAATGAATTTAAATGTAATGTTATTTAAATTTAAATGTAAATTTAAATGTAATTGTCTCAGCAGTATCATATATGTTAAATGGTTGTGCATGTTCTGCAAATTATCATCTATTCAGTCTGCTACAATCTTCTATAGCATAAGCCCCATGAATAATATAAATTTTTCTAGTACCACATTTTAAAAGTATAAAGGAACATGAAATTTTTTATTTTATAATTTTTATTGACGTATAGTTGATTTGCAGTTGATTTGCAGTGTTGTGTTTTTCTGCTGTACAGCCAGGTGAATCAGTTATACACTTAAATAAATCCCCTCTTTTTTAGATTCTTTTCCCAAATAGATCACTACAGTGTACTGAGTTCCCTGTGCTATACAATAGGTTCCTCTTAGTTATCTATTTTATACATAGTAGTGTGTATATGTCAATCCCAATCTCCCAATTTATCCCTCCCCTGCTTTCCCCCTTGATAACTATAAACCATAAGTTTGTTTTCTGCATCTGTGACTATTCGTTTTGTAAATAGATTTGCTTATACCACTTTTTTTAGATTCCACGTATAAGCAATAGCATATTTGTCTTTGACTTACTTCACTTAGTATGACAGTCTCTAGGTCCATCCAAGTCACTGCAAGTGACATTATTTTGTTCTTTTTATGGCTGAATTTCCATTGTATATTGTAATATTCCGTTGTGGTATATGTGTACCACATTTTCTTCATCCATTCATCTGTTAATGGGTATTTAGGTTGTTTTCGTGTCCATGTCCTAGTGTGAAATTAATTTTAATAATACACTGTCTAATAGATCCAAAATAGAATTTCAACATAAAATTCAATATAGAAATGTAAAAATGACTAAGATAATCTAACATTCTTTTTTCCTTATAGTCTTTGAAATCTGGTGTGCATTTTACAGCATGTCTTCATTCAGACTAGCCATAATTCAAGTGGTCGTTAGTGGTGATCGTATTGAACAATGAAGCTATAGACTTTGCTAAGTACTTTGGCAATTTAACTATTCACTTGTTAAGATATAAAATAGAAATACCATTTTTTACCAAAATCATTTTAAAATCAGTTATACCTTTAAAATGTTGAGTATTTCTGGGCTTATGAGTATTCAAAAGTCAGATTTAGTTTCATTTATATCTGATGTAATGAAGTGCTGAGCTTGAGTTTCTGTTTTGTATTGTCTAAGATGGAAAAGGACCATTTGTTAAGCTTTTATCTATGTATTATAACCAGAATAATTCACAATATCAGGCTAAACAAGTTATAGAAAACTGTTTCCACATTGCAAACTTTTAGTTTCCACACAAAGAAAAGTGAATTTTTAAGCTTTGGCTGAAACCTATTCAGCTTCTCTGAATGAAAGTCAACATTTCTAGCTATAACCAACAGTTTTTTCCATGCAACTCAAAAATTTATTGATCATCTGTTTAATGTGCTGAACTAAACTCTGGAGTAGACCCAGATAAAAAAGAAGCAATACCTGTCCTCAAAGTGCTTTCTAATTCATAGGAGGAAGCAGATGGGATGGCTTCTGTCCAGCATGATCTCCATGCTTGCTTTAGCCACCACTGACTTAACATTGTGGATGTTAAGGAAGCTTTCACTAACCCAGCTAGTTTGTCTTGGAAGGATGCCCCTCCTATATACCTTTCTAGAAGATTGTACTTTCCTTATAATAGCACTTAGACACCGTTGTAATTGCCTGGTTATTTGTCTATTTATATGGACTGTAAGCTCCAGGAGAAGAGGAACCATGTTTATTTTGTCCTCTGTTGTAACCCAGCACCTGGCACAAGTTGGTACTTAGTGTTTGTTGGGTGAATGAATTGAAAATTGAAAACTATTTGTACAGTCTAGAACCCTGGAATGAAACCAATAAAAAATTTAACAGGGAGTTATCATTCAGGCGCTTTGGTTTAAGAGATGTACATATACAATAACAATGACCTGATATTCTTTCAACAAATAAATTTTAGGCCTGTTATATTAAGCACTTTTCTAGGCACTGATGATACATAGTTGTGAACAAGAGGGCAAAAGCCAGGCTTTCATGGAGCTTATGTTCTAATGAATGGAGGTAGTCAAAGTAAACAATAAATAAGACATCGATTTTAAAGATAAACATTGTGAATAAGGAGTGATGTGATCTGGCGGGAGAGCTGTGTTACTTTGGATCAGATTGGATGTGAAAAAGAGGTTTGCTTAAATACAAGCACAGTATAAGCAGACCATCATTAAGTCTGGTACACTAATAGAAAAAATAGATCCAGATCAAGAAAGACAAAAGTCCCTCCTATTCAGACCCAATGTGGACTGTTACACAGAGTGTCAGATATCATACTTTAAAAGGAACACTGATGAACTCTAGAGAAGTCAGAGGAATGTGAGCTCATTAGCTCTCATACCCTTCACCCCATTCTACCCATTCTCTTCCT
Organism: Okapia johnstoni; assembly: GCA_024291935.2. Lineage (NCBI taxonomy): Eukaryota > Metazoa > Chordata > Mammalia > Artiodactyla > Giraffidae > Okapia > Okapia johnstoni. The sequence goes on from CM044307.1 coordinate 15,294,342, forward strand.
CCTATGTTTGCTGTCACTATCCACCTACTTAAACACCTAGATGCAAGTCTCCTGGGCTCAGATTTGCTTCACCAACCATATCCCACCTGATCACAAAGTTCTAAATGTTCCTCAGATGGATTTCTTAAATCTGGCCCCTCTCTCCACTCACACTGATAGCACCTGAGTGCCTATCTCTAGGCCTTCTGTCTTTATCTTCCATATTGTCATCAGTTCTTTGTAAAGTATAGCTTTGGTCTTATGCAAGGTGACATCATTATTTATTGTCTGTGCTGGGCACATGAACAAAAGACTCATTAATTATGCTGTGGGGAAAAGTATTAATTGGGACTCCCCCCAGCAAATCAGAACATAGACACACAGATCATGTACTCCTCTGCTTAAAAATGTCTAATTTTTTCCACTGCCCACAGGAAATGTCAAATTCTACATAAGTAAATATTTTGAGACCTTGTCTTCTGCTTCTATCCCACAAATACCATGATCTTCTCCATCCACATGATCTTCTCTTAGCCCCCAAATATCCTGCTCTCTGAAAGAGATCCCGGGCCTTGTTGCTGGCTTTGACTACCAGCTCCCCTCAATAGCTATGTAACATACAGTAGGTTACTTAACCCTGTATCTCAGTTCCTTCTGCAGAATGAGAATACTATGAGGATTAAATGGAATGACACATGGAAAGAAAACCTTTAGCATAGTGCCAGGAACATAATAAATATAATGAATGTTAGCTGTTATCTCTGTAGGTCAATAATTTCCATAACTTTACAACTAGAAAGTTATGTTACAGATGTAAAGTTGCTCAAGGCACATAACTGATGGAACACGCTTTTCCACTGTATTGCAGTTCTCTTAGTGACTTGAGGGCTCTGCAGATTCCCCACCTCCGATTACAGTATCTGGCACTTATGGCATGAAGAATGTTGCATGAGATCATCAGGTGGTCAAAGATTTGGAAATACACTTGGAGGAAGAATGTGAAATCTGGAAAGAGAGGAGTGTCAGGAGAGTTGACTTCAAATATTCTCTAAGGTGTGTGGAAGACAGAGGGACTCAGGGTAGTTCTGGAAGAAATAACTGGGTCCACTGAGATGACAGGAGGCAGGAATTTTCCGCTGGGAGAGGGGAGGGAGGTGAGGTAAACAGGAGACCTAAGAGACACAGTTCAATCCCTGGGTTTGGGAAGATACCCATTCCAGTATTCTCGCCTGGAGAATCCCATGGACAGAGGAGACAGGCGGGCTACAGTCCATGGGGTCACAAAGAATGGGACGCCACTGCGACTTAGCACGCACGCAAAGATATTTTTGCTGTAACAATTCCCTAAAACAAAGAGCGCTGTGCCACGCCTGGAAGGGCTGCTCCCCCCAGTCACTGCCCTTGGGATAGGCCTGGCGCCAAGATGAGACTGGACGACCTCTGGACCTCAAAACTATCTGGGCACCGGGCTAGGAATCAGGAGAGGGGTCTGTAGACCCGAGGAGGACGCCCTAGCCCTTGGGGGAGCCATGTGGTCCCATTCGGTCTCCACTGGGCGCCGCCAATCCCCACCCGAGGCTTCGTTTTCCCGGCCGGCCTGGAGGGAAACAAGTTTTGCCCCGGGGCTTAAAGGAACCACTGGCAAAGGAGGAGGAAACCCCGCGGGGCCGGAAGCACCCAGAACTGCTTCCGGGTCAAGGGGGAAGGAGCCACCATGGAGCCTCGCGGGGTGGCGGGGCTGACGGGGCCGCTGGCCGGCGTCTGAAGCGGGAGAGGCGCAGCGCCGCTAGCGCCACCAGGGACACTCAGGCCGGTCCCCTGGCCGCCGCCGCTGCCGCCATGTCGGTGCTGGGCGAGTACGAGCGACACTGCGACTCCCTCAACTCGGACTTTGGGAGCGAGTCCGGGGGCGGCGGGGAGTCGGGCCCGGGGCCCAGCGCAGGTCCGGTGCCGCGAGCCGGCGGCGGCGCGGCGGAGCAGGAGGAGCTGCACTACATCCCCATCCGTGTGCTGGGCCGCGGCGCCTTCGGGGAGGCCACGCTGTACCGCCGCACCGAGGTAGCGGCCCCGGTCTCCCCCGCCTCGTCCTCGCTCGGCTGTCGGGTCCCGCAGGGGTGTCTGTCTCGGGGTCCTCACCGCTCCTGCACTAGGAGTGCGTAACAGCACTGGTTTTTCTAACCGGTCGTTTCTGTTTACCATGGGGACTGAGCAAGGCGTTGAACCTTCCCTGAGCCTTAGTTTTCCTGTCTGTGAATTGGAGTTAGGAATAGCTACGTACCTTAAAAGTAATATTTTTTACGATTATTTTGAGCATCGAACGAGGATACTTTGGAGACCGTAAGTTAAAGTAGTATATGAATGGGGAGTATTGTCAAAACTTCCTTTCATGCTGTACATCTCTCCAAGGCCGAGGTGGAAAGGTGGGGACAGCTTCAAAATTCCCACATCCGCGGTAGCTCCACTGTCTTTGCCAAATCTTTAAGCTCAGATATGAACACTCAGTTGTGGATTTTTCTTGAAGATCATTGGTAAGATTGTAGCGTGTGGGCTTCTTCCAGCAGCGTTTATGAGTGGGAAATACTTTTTTTTTTTGGTATATTTTAAACCATTCGTTCATAACTTCAGGAGGGATAAAAGGACTTCTTCGAGAATTGAATGTAAAGGTACTTTCCCGCCTATCCACTATTACACACATACGAATCCTTTGAAGAGATTCTTGGACTGCTGATCCACAGTTCAGAATGTATACTGATTAAAACCCTAGAGTGGGGAGTCTACTTCCAAAATTGATCATAAACTTTGATCACTAAAGTCTTAAAACTCGAGTTTCAGAATAGTTAAGCATCAGTGAGGACTTGCTGGGGTTGCTGAAGATGAGATCTATCAGTGATCTGTCGGCAGGTCTGGTGTGTGTTCCAAGTACTTTTAAGTGTAAAAGATGGATGTTTATAGTTGAAGAAACTATAGTATATTTAAGTGACTTGCTCACTTAAATTAGAAGCAAATCCTGGGCTGGAATGGAGGGTCACATCTGCTTGTCCATGCCTCTCCATGATTATTGTGTTGAACTTGATTGCCAAGGTTGTTTTAAGTTAAGTTTGATTACACTTTCCCCAAATATTGCATAGCATTATCCATAACATCAAATGTTTATTACTTTTGAGAGTTTACAAGGGTTTAATTAGAAGCAACATTTTCCCTCAAGAACCATATATTTCAGTGGGAAGACATGTTAGTCCTGTTAGTAACAAATCGCATTTAAGTTGTATGTGTATATAAGTGTAAAAGAATAGACACATGTTTCAGTGGAAGGGAATTAAGGGAATGCACAGTAGAAGGTTCATTGATCTTCTGCCAAAGTTTCAAAGGCCCAGCACAGCCATTCTAAAGGATATGGAGGGTTATTTCGGTGGGGATGCTTCTGAGCTGGGGAACATCATCAGTAAAGAATTAGAGGTGTTATAAAATGGAGTGAATATTAGGAGCTGCAGGTAAGTCTTCATAAATAGAGGAAAACATATGATAACATAAAAATGTAGGAGAAACAGAGTTACAAAGTGTGACAGAGTAAGGAAAGTGAACTCAGAGCCCTTAGACATGACTTATTATCTAGAAAGCATAGATGAAAATCACTAGAGAAATCTGTATTTATAAAACTAGAGGCAACTTTAACATGTCTGTTTTACAAGAAATGTCAGCCATAGATAACCACTCTCCAGTTCTCTATTTCTCCAGTAGTTGAACCATACTACACAATCCTCATCATGACTAGCAGTCTTTCATAATGTCCCTCAGTAGAAACTCTGAGAGCTACATCCATCCCATATTTTTTACCTGGAATTGACATGTGTAGAAACAATTAAGTCTAGAAACAATGTAACATTTTAATGCTTTCCCTAGTCCTGCAGTAAATTTTGATGCTCAATTGTATGCAGAATTTTTAAAGTCTCTTCATGTTTTATTTAAAGGAGAAAAAGGAGTCAGTTTCTGTCCATCTAGGAAGTTTTCTTTCTAGGCTCAGAGATCCGGGTGTGGATTCATTCTCTGCCAGGCTCAAGGAAAGCACGATACCTCTGTTGGTATGTTATAGGATGACTCATTGGTCGTGTGGAAGGAAGTTGATTTGACCCGACTATCTGAGAAGGAACGTCGTGATGCCTTGAATGAGATTGTTATTCTGGCGCTGCTGCAACATGACAACATTATTGCCTACTACAATCACTTCATGGACAATACCACCCTACTGATTGAGCTGGAATATTGTAATGGTAAGGTAGAATTCAATGGGACTTCCTCCAGCAAGACATTCTTGTGCTTATACTTACCTTGAGGGGGAGAGAAAAATAAGATCTATATTTTCAAAGAATAAGAGCTTTAAATGGACTGCTGTAGTTTAAGAGAAACAGTTCAGGCTCTGAAGAGTTTTGAAGTGATCTGCAAAATGAGGGGAGGGATTTTCCCCTTGCATACTCAAATTCTGCTTTTTGGTGATAATTCCATCTTCAAATTATTTTTCAGTTGAGTTTTACACGTTTTTCAAGGTTTTTTGCCTTATGAAATGACATTAGTCAGGCATTAGAAGCATAGCATGATTTGACACTTGATAGTGAAATCTTATAGGTGGCATTTATAATCGTTTCAGCTAAGGCTGTCCTACTGAAAAGTGGTCTAAAGACCATAACTGACTAAAAATGATTTCTTTGAACCTTTTTGCTTGTTTAGAAAAAAAAGGCAGTATAGCCTATTTGTTAAAAAAAATAGACCCTGAACCCATATTCTAAGCTTCACTACTTTTTAATCTCTATAATCTTGCACAGACTACTTAACTTCTCTGTGCCTCAGCCTCCTCATCTTAAGTAAGTTTGCTAATAAGCAGTAGTTGCCTCCTAGGGTTATTTTATTAAATGAATGTGTAAAGCCCCAGCAACTTTAACATTTCTATTTTACAGGAAAGTGTACTATTTTATAGTACTTGATATGTAGCAAATTTTTGATAAATTTTGTACCAGCTGTTATCATTATTACCTAAGAGAACGTCCAAAGCCCATTTTTGAGCTGCATGCTAAAATGGTCCAAGCATATTCTTCATTTAAATCTCTAAGAGAAAGCTCCTAGATTTGTCATTTATTTACTAGATTCTTGTGTATCGTGACTGTTTTCAATCCTAAATGTATGAGATTATATTAGAGATTTTTGAAGTAGCAGAAGCCTCTTAACTTCCTTTGTGGTTAGGAGGAACTAGAACAGATGGTACATTTATTGAAACTTTTTTGAGTTACTAAATTGCAGAGGGGAAGAAGTTGTGAAACTTAACTAGGACTGCAGTAAGTTATAGCTGAGGATAGGAAATAAAAGGAACCATCATCATTTGCCATCTGTGTTACCTGATAATAAAAAGGAGAAGCAAATTCAGACTTACTCTGAAGGAATGAGTTAGTAAAGGGAGTAATAATTGGAAGCAATCTAGAGTCTACCCTAAATTTTGGGAAACCTTGTCATTGTGAAGTGGAAAGAAAAAGAACTTGATGGTGATATATACCTATTTTTGTAAAACATCACCTCACAGGTATAACCCAAATCTTCTAATAGACTGAGGAAGTTGTTACCAAAATATTGCAGATTCCTTTAATAGGAGTTTTGGAAAAGAAAGTCATCTGATTTTGAAGACTTTCAAAGTAATTTCATAAATTAGGGTACTAGAGAAATGGTCTTTACTTTTATCTTTTCTAAAAATATTGTACTTCCCATTTTCATACTGAGTCTCTTCTACTCGGGAGGGGAATCTTTGGAGAGTATTTCAGATATAGTCCTTGACAGATGGGAAGTTTTGTACCCATGTGAAGAGCTGGAAGGAAGAGGGGATATCTTTTAAAAGGAAGCAGAATGAGGTGGCTTGGTGGTAAAGAATCCGCCTGCCAGTGCAGGAGATGTGGGTTTGATCCCTGGGTCAGGAAGATCCCCTGGAGGAGGAAATCCAACCCACTCCAGTATTCTTGCCTGGAGAAGCCCATGAGCAGAGGAGCCTGGCGGGATACAGTCCATGGAGTCTCAGAGTCAGACATGACTGAGCACACAAGCACTCATGCAGAATATTTCACTTGCTATGCCACCTGTTAAAATCCTAGTAGCTTTGATCTCTGTTAAGCAATTCAAACCTGTTTCTTATTTAATTGCAGGAGGGAACCTGTATGATAAAATCCTTCGTCAGAAGGACAAGTTGTTTGAGGAAGAGGTAATTCATATTTCTGTGAAAGGAAGCTAGAATTGTATTGTGATTCTTGCATTCTAGTTCTATATTTACTCTTCCAACAATGAAGAGTGTTTTTTTCCTTTTGTTCATACTCCTTCCAGGCTCTGATTGATATTCATGAGAAAGGAAACCTCTAACAAGGAAGCTGTCTATAGCTGCTTCCTAAACAGTTTACCTCCACATCATGATTCTCTATGGGCTTTCTTTCCCGGTTCTATTACTGCATACTGGTATGCCCAGTTTTCTCTGCCTTTGCATTCTTCCTGGATTTCTTTCCACAAGTCTGCTTCACCATACTATATTTTATAACAACATTCGAACTATTTTATGATAATCTGCTTTTTTTTTTTTTTTTTTTACCCCTACCACTTTTCTTTGCCTACTCAACCTACAAGCAAGAAATGTCAAGTCATGTTGAATCATAACCTCTGGTTGCAGTTTTCTTTGTTGAGTGTGTGTGTGTGCGTGTGTTTACTTAAATGGCATTTTTTTGTTTGTTTCCAGTCCAAGTATAATTTATTTTTTCTCTGCAGATGGTGGTATGGTACCTATTTCAGATTGTTTCAGCAGTGAGCTGTATCCATAAAGCTGGGATCCTTCATAGGTAAGGAGTGAAAGAATACGGGATGGATTCCTTTCCACTAATCCAACCCCCACCTTGGGTACCTCCCATCAGCACTATTATTTTCTTGATTAAACAGTCAAGGCTTTTCCGTTGATAATGATTTAGGAAGGAAAGAGTGAGTAATAAGGGCTGTTATCTTCACTTCCTGAAGTTAAACTGTTTGTGATCTAGGAAGAGTCTCCTCAATAGCTTAGTGCTGCTCAGTCATCTCTTTATTTTAGAGGTGAGTTCATTATTTCATCAGTACAGCCTAGAAGACCACTATAAAAGTCATATTAGGCTGGTTGGAATTCACAGTAAATGTTTTCTCTGAGCAATAAAATTGGCATTTGTTTTTAATTTAAGAAAAAAGCTTACTCATTGTTTTACAATTAATTATGCAGGTTTACCAGATCTTGGCCAGGGGGAAACCGCTTTCTATTCACTTCTAGCTATAGGAGAGAACCTTTATAAGAACATTGCAACTTCATTATACCCTTACGTGAGTCATGGACTACTGCTAGAGATTAATATTAATACACTAGTTTTCTTTTTTATTGGTTTGTCCATTTAACATTTATTTCCTGATAGTTGTTGAGTGGCTACAGTTGTATATTGTTTTATTTTTGAAAATTATAAAGAATATTGTTCTGATTTTTTCACATCTTTAGTAAAGGAAGCCACAGTGTGAACCACGCACAGTTTATTTGTGTTACAAATGGTCAGTTCATCTTTAGAAAGATAGTTGGTGATTTTATTTAGGTGATCTGTATGGCCTAATCATTTTGCTGCAGGGTTGTGCTTCTCTTGCCTTAACAGATTTGAAACTTTGACACAACTCAGTGTTAAAATTGCCTGGATACCACTTAATTCAAGGCACAAGTGGTAATTGAAGAGGCAGTGCACCTTATAGGAATTACCTAGGGCACCTTTTCTTTTAATCTGACCTCTCTGCTTTTCCTAATGACTTCAGTGTATGGGGGGATGTGCCTGTGCTGTGAATCCCTGCAGGATGAAGCAATTCCCTGCCTCTACTCCCCCAAGTCCCTTCTCAGTGTTAAAATGAGAAAGTAATGAACACTCTTTTGGATCCCATAACAGCCTGAGCAGTGGTAACACACACTTTTATTTTGTACTGATTTTGGGTGCAAGGTAGATGAGATAAAACAGTTGAGTGTGTGGGTTTAATATATAGCATTTTTTTTTCCAGGGATATAAAGACATTAAATATTTTTCTGACCAAGGCAAACCTGATAAAACTTGGAGATTATGGCCTAGCAAAGAAACTGAATTCTGAGTATTCCATGGCTGAGACGGTAAGTATGTGTTATCATTGACTTAGTTGGGCTTTTTTTATTTTTTAATTTTTTTTCTTTTATTTGGTGGTGCCACACAGCATGAGGGACCTTAAGTGAAGTCCTGATAACCACTGGACCACCAGGGAATTCCCCCTTGACTTTTTTTTTTCTTTTCCTTTCTTGCACCTTGAGATATAACTATACCCCCTAAATCTTGCATGCTTTTTCTCAATGTTTTTGCAAGTTCTTCATACTTATAAAGCAAGTCTTTTATAAGTCATACTTACAAAAAGAGTCTTTTTCCTAGACCCACTAACAGGTATTTACATGCTCGGTTGTTTTTTTAAGAGCCATAGTCCACATAACAGCTCTAACATCATTGCCCTTTCCAACCCTAACTAAAGACTTTTCTAAAAGCAATAAAATGCTTTACCATTTTTTCCAGCTTAGGATCTTTAGTAGATCTCACTTTATCTCTCATTTAATGTTTTGAGCTTCGAATGTTAGATGTCTCTTGTGTTTCCTTTGAATTTTTTCTGGTTCAGAAACCCTATATTACAAATAAAGGCTGATGCCCAGAAAATAATCTCATCCTTAATATGATACACGGTCTGCACCACAGGGCTTCCTTCCCACCTGATCCTATGAAAGACTGTTGGTAAAGAGTAGACATAAATTGATCTCTGAAGATAGTGATCTGATCCTTTTAGGACTTATAAAACCCAATTATTACTCTTCTGGTTTCACAGTGCTCTGTCTTTAAAAGAACTTGAAAATGTAAGTTACTAAAATTAATTTTGTCCTGATGTGTTTTTTTTGCAATATTGAGATATCCCTGCAAGCAATCTAGAAACATCCAAGGATACTGATAGCCAGGGTTGGGAATCGACTTCAGGGACTCAGTTTGCTTGTATGATGTTGCTGTATTGAGTTTCTGAGGAAGTAGTCATGCCCTTGCATGGATTTTTCTCATCAAGAATAATCCAATAAAATAAATGCCATGTAAGCCATCTGAAAAATTGCTTTGCTTTGCTCATTAAAGATGGCTATCAGTGTTATTAGAATTTCTTGGGTACTCACTGTCTCTCATCTTGGGAGAGACATGACCTCCATTCAGGACATTTATTTCCTTCCAACACATTCTTGAACTCAGAAGATCTTTTTGAATTTGGAAGAAATTCACTATGTTAGTATTACAGATGTTAAATTGAGTTATTTACAGAGTTTCACTACTCTGTGTTTCAGTTAGAACTTTTAACCCCTTTATTCAATTACCATCTCCCACTAGCAGTTTTTGGGTTTTTTTTTTCCATTGGTGAACTTTTACCAAGTATGCTTTTTCCAAGTCTGTGAAGTCTTCAGTGGTCCTTGAATGCCTAAATCTTCTGTGATCCAGGAATCACAGAGCTGTTCTGCCTCCCAAGTTACCACAGGTCTTCACCACAGAGATTGTCTCTTCATAACTGGCCCAGGACATTTGATAGGAATAAGATTTCTCCCAAGAGTGGCATCAGCTCAGAATGATGATGGGATATGCTGTTTGATGGGAATGTTTTGGGATATGCTGATGAATGTTTTATAGTTATCACTAACTCCTGGGAAATTTAGTTTAGTTGTTAAAATATTAATATAGTTAGCTCAGAAAAAGTTATTTTTTGATTGCTTTCTTTGTTGTTCAGCTTGTGGGAACTCCGTATTATATGTCTCCAGAGCTCTGCCAAGGAGTAAAATACAATTTCAAGTCTGATATCTGGGCAGTAGGCTGTGTCATTTTTGAATTACTTACACTGAAGAGAACATTTGATGCTACAGTAAGTTGATGTATTATCCCTACATTGTCCTTGCAAATGGTACAACTTGGTTGAGAGAATCAACTTCATTTATCCCTGAGCTTCTGACTTCTTGAACAGAAATCAACTGTAGGCAAAATAATAATCAATGTTCAGGCACTGGCTTAGTAGTGTATTGTAAAGTACTACAGACAAGATTTATTTCCAACTTGAATTCCCCATTGAAAAATAATCATGATCGAGTAGTTTGAGCATGATCCTTGAATCCATTGACTATAATTTTAAAACTGACTCTAGGATCGACTGTGTGATGCAGTGGTTTGGATAAGCCATTTCGTTTCTTATACTTCTGCTACATCGTTTTATAAAAGCTAACGCAATTATATGATACTCATTAAAGTGTTTTGGTCTTTGTTTGTGAAAGATTCTACACTGACTGTTAGTTTTATTAAAAACTTACTGTTTTATAAACAACAAATACCTTTAAGTCTCTTTTCTTTTTAAAGCCTAGTGTTAAGTAGTGCTTCTTAAGCTTTAGTATACATAGGAAATCACCTGGGCATCTTGTTAAAATACAGGCTCTATTTAAGTGTGTCTAGATCTAGTCCTGGTATTCTGCATTTCTGACAGACTCCCAGATGATTCTGATGCTCATTCATGGACCACAATTTGAGTAGCACAAGTGGATTCACATCCAATATCCTCTACAAACCAGATATGAGAACTTAGGCAAATCACCTCATCTCTTTGATTCTCTATTTTGTCAGTATCAAGGGAAAAGATACATATTCCCCTTACAGAGCTGCTCTTCTAATGTATATGAAAATGCAAATGTAAGATAATGCAAAGTTCTTGGGCCTTTTATGAGACCTGTTTATTTTTCTAAGTCCTGGAGTTTATTTTCTTAAATAGTATAGTGGAAGGAAAATGAGTTTTGGAGTCAAACAGACTTTGGTTGGAATTATGGCTCCATTTTTTTACTGTTTGTGTAGTCTTGGGCAGGTTACTTGACATCTCTGAATTGGTGATGATAACCTTGTGTGGTATTTACAAGAGTTAAAAAACATATGTGCAACTTACATTACATAATGATCTCTCATAAAGGTGGTGGTGGCATTGTTATAATTTCTTATCACTATCAACTTATTATTCATTGCTTTGTCTTTTGGAGCAGAGTATCACCTGACCATTATTAGGGTATATAAATCAGGAGGCAAATTAGTTGGCAAAGGAGATACTTAAAGCCAAGAAGCATAGCTAACTTTGCTTTCCTTTTTCTTGCAAGTCAGTTGAGGGATCAGATTATAATATACTCTTGAGTATTATTCTGTTGGTCACATAGTCATACTTCCATGTTGGCCAGTTGGTTTCATTCTCTCTGACAGTAGTAGTGCATCTCTAGCCATTTCTTAGTGAAGTATACTAACAGTTGTAAGAAGAAGTCAGACCTAATTTACAGCTATTGCCGTTTCTTTATATGATAATCACAGACATCTCAAAGCCCCTACTGGTAGATTGTAATGCCATCTTTATATAACCAAGGACAATACAATCATCATTTTCTCATAGAATCCACTCAACTTGTGTGTGAAGATTGTACAAGGCATCCGGGCCATGGAAGTTGATTCTAGCCAGTACTCTTTGGAACTAATCCAAATGGTCCATGCATGCCTTGACCAGGTAAGTGTGATTTGCATATTGATTTCAGTTCACTGTTTTCCCTTCCAGCCTTAGTGTCTGGAGTGTGGCACAGAGGAACTTGCACAAAACCATGTCCACGTCCCCAGGGTAGGATGTATTTATGGCTGTATTCAGGTGAATGAAAGGTGAAAGTGTCAGTCATGTCTGCCTCTTTGCGACCACATGGACTGTAGCCCGCTGGGCTCCTCTGTCCATGAAATTCTCCAGGCGAGAATACTGGAGCGGGTAGCTATTCCCTTTTCCAGAGGATCTTCCCAACCCAGGGACTGAACCCGGGTCTCTTGCATTGCAGGCAGATTCTTTACCATCTGAGCCACCAAGGAAGTCCATTCAGGTGAATAGGCATTGGCAATTCATGAGAGTTGTATGCTTCAGCCAACAAATTCTTCCTTTATTAATTTGTGAAATTGTGCTCCATTTTTTATAATCAAGATTAATTTTTATAAACTGTATAAAATAAGAGGTAATTTAGAAGTCCTGACGTACAGAATGTATATAGTTCTAAATGTCACAGTTGCCTTGCAGTGTAGCTCTAGGTCAGTATTATTCAGAGGTAGTCCTGGAACCACAGGCGTGAGAATCGCCAGGGGTGGGCAAGTTTTACAAGAAGAAAATGAAGATTCCTGGGCCCTACCCCAGACCTTCTGGATCAGAATTTCTGGGAATAAAGCCCAGAAATCTTTATATGTAACAGGTACTCCAGGAGATTCTTACATTTTATATATATTGAAATTTGAGAACCACTACCCTAACAGTTAAAACCAGTGAGGAAGGTGCATTCTCATTCTCACATGTAAGTGCTGATGGTAAGGAGCATGAAGCATAGAATGTGACATAATAGGTTTTTTAAATAAAAAGGATGATATATAGTGGTCTCTGAATAGCAAAGCTACAGCCTTCTAAGAGGAAGTAAAATGCTTCTTTAGATCCCATTTTGCCCATTTCCTTTAAGTTAAAACTAACCCATTGGTACTTTTTAGGATCCTGAGCAGAGACCCACTGCAGATGAACTTCTGGATAGACCCCTTCTCAGGAAACGCAGAAGGTAAAGAACAAAGAAGTCGCTTTATTGTCTTTCTGTAGATGGTCAACTGACTATATAGGCCTGACCAGAGTACCGCAGAGAGAGGGTGATGTTTCCTGACCTGGCCACTCTGGTGCTATTTTCTTCCAGCATCTCCGCTTTCATCGCTCGACTTCGACCTCCCTTGCCCCTGCTAGTTTGTTCTGAATTGATCCTGATGAGGCCCTAGACCCCCCATCTTCTGTGAGTTCTACTCTATAGAGTTTGGGCATGAGAGTGTAGTAATTAAGAGAGGACAGCTCTGGACTCAGTCATCCTTACGTTTGTATCTGAGTTCTGTCACTGTCTTTGTCAAGTTATTTAACATCTCTGACCCTTAGTTTTCTTCTCTATGAAGTGAGGTTGGCTGAGGGTTGAAGGAGGCAATGCATATAAAGTGCTCAGCCCAGGGCCTGGCGTGAAGTGCTCAACAGTTGTTGGATAGGAGTGTGGGATTGGACTGGGCCATTGCTTTTTAGTGCACTTGTTTAGATGGTAGGTTGTAAATGGAGGGGTCCTCTTCAGATACCTTTTGCCCATTTTCCATAGTCGAGTTGATTGATTCCTGACAAGTTATTTTCTGAGATTTATTCAGTGTTAGAGGTCTCTAGAGGTAGAAGGAAGGCCCTCTATCCCTCACTTTTTGTAGGAGGCTTCAAACCCTAGCTCAAAGGAGAAGATGTTCTTTATGCTTCTTAAATGTCCTAGTCTCTGTTTCATCCTCTTAAACTATTTTTGCCTTAGTATCCTCCCATCTTCTGCCAGTTCTTTGTGAATCTTCCCAACATTCAAACCTGTACTGTGTTCTTTTTCAAGTCTTTCCCTTGGATGCATTAAGTGTATACCTAATTCCATAATCTCTGTTCTTTGGTCAGTACCTTTATTCTGTTGTGTTAAATTAATCTTTTCTGGTTTTCCAGTTGATCTCTAGCCAGTGTTTTAGTGCCTAGAATTACATATAACACTCCAGATGCAGCACTGTAATCTTTCATTTATGTTCTATTCATAATCAGGCAGTCACCCTTTAAGGCTGGGTAGGCATATTTAAATTCTTTATCTGGCTTATTTTCTAACAGTATAATCACTGTTTAAATCTCGTATTTAAATATTTCCACTGACAATTTTTATTGAGATAATTGGAGTTACATATAGTACTTCCTTAGGACTTTGTTCTTTGGTGGAAAAACATAAGACAGAACTTTCCAGATAAAGCACAGACACAGAGAATTGTGAAAATATTCAGGAAGCACTAAGTCCTATTTGGCTACACTAGAGGTTCTAGATCTGGCGTTCTCAATAGCAACACCACTAGAACTTTCAAAAATTACTGGTGCTTAAGCACCACCTCAGGTCTTCAGCTATAATTGGTTTAGGGAGAATGGGAACCCTGAGCTGAAACATGGGAATTGATGGAAGGAACCCTGGAAAAGTAGGTAGAGAATCTTGAATGCTAGATGAAGTAATTTGTGCTATATTCAGGGAATTGTATGGAAGTGTTGGATATTTGAGAGGGCAGTTCATGTGATGAGAGATGGAGCCTTAGGAAAAGTTATTTAGCAATACTAATATCAGCGTTAAGTCAGTGCAGGACTGAATAAAGCGGATTGAAACTTTGGTGAGACCAATTAGGTGCTACTCCAGCCTAGTTGGACAGTTGTATGGATGTGAGAGTTGGACCATATCTAGTTGTATGGCTGTGAGAGTTGGACCATAAAGCTGAGCGCTGAAGAATTGCTGCTTTTGAACTGTGGTGTTGGAGAAGATTCTTGAGAGTCCCTTGGACTGCAAGGAGATCAAACCAGTCAATCTTAAAGGAAATAAGTCCTGAATATTCATTAGAAGGACTGATGCTGAAGCTGAAGCTCCAATACTTTGGCCACCTGATGCGAAGAACTGACTCATTGGAAAAGACCCTGATGCTGGGAAAGATTGAGGGCAGGAGGAGAAGGGGAAGACAGAGGATGAGATGGTTGGATGGCATCACTGACTCAATGGACATGGGTTTGGGTGGACTCTGGGAGTTGGTGATGGACAGGGAGGCCTGGCGTGCTATGGTTCATGGGGTCGCAAAGAGTCGGACATGACTGAGCGACTAAACTGAACTGAACAGACGAGTTGGAAAGTAAAGCTGCCCAAAGCTAAGGTGGTGAGACTGGGAAGAACAGGTGAGGATAAAGGACATTGTACAAGTAGAATCTGTAGAATTTGAATATTGAAGAAAAGAAGACAACTGAATCCAAAATCGCTGAAGTTTTAAGCCTATTTCACTGGGAGGATTGAGGGTGCTGGTTCCAGAATCAGGAGAGTCAGAAGAGCTGTATGGGGAGAATGATAATGAGCTGAGCTTCAGAGATGTGGAGTTTAGGGAGTCACTGGGCAGACCAGATGGAGATGTTAGCAGGTTCCTAAAATGTGCATCAGAAAGAAGTTCTCGAGGCTCTCTGTTCCAGCCTAGAACATCCTCAGAGATAGAAAACAAATGAGCCCAGGCTGCTGGCCTCATTGTGGTTAATGAATTGTCTAATGCTAGGCCTGTGTAACTGTTTGAGTTGTATCGAAGTACTTTGCTAAAAGTATTGTACATTGTATGAGGCATAGATGGTTTACAGAAGATTAAGTTTGTGAAAGGTTTTAAAGAGACACTGGTGCAATATAGAACCTGTTACTTCTCTCATGTATCTTTGCTTTTCTTTTGGTAGAGAGATGGAGGAAAAAGTCACACTGCTTAATGCACCTACAAAGCGACCAAGGTAATGCTCAGGAGACTCTTGAAAAAAGTAATATGTCTTAAATTACCACCAGGGGGTCTTTCTTTCTTGGGTCTGGACGTTGTTTGATCCCAGTAAGAAGCCTTTGGCATCCTTTCAGAAGCCCAGCATCCCTTTAAATATCAAATAGTCATTTCAGAGAAAAAGAAAGCTGTAATTTCACCCTCTTGCCAAAGTGGACATCATTATCATGATGAATGTTGAAAAGTTGAAAAGTGTAGGTGTTATGGGTCAGACTGGTATCTGATCTGGCTGGGCTGTGATGAAGCCCTGAGGCAAGAATTGCAAAGCCTGCCATGATAGAGGGTTGGAGTAAGTTGTCGAGAAAAAACATACTTTCTCATACCATAATTGGCAGTTCTCCTCAGGGAACAGACTGAAAGCATTTTTCTTTGATATAATTTTTATGTTAAATGTGCCTTTGTTCTGGGGGTTGTTGGCAGGTCAAGCACTGTGACTGAAGCACCCATTGCTGTGGTAACATCCCGAACAAGTGAAGTCTATGTCTGGGGTGGTGGGAAATCCACTCCCCAGAAACTGGATGTCATCAAGAGTGGCTGTAGTGCCCGGCAGGTGTGTGCAGGGAATACCCACTTTGCTGTGGTCACAGTGGAGAAGGAGCTATACACTTGGGTGGTAAGTGAAAGCTACATACTTTAGAACAATGACGTGCACCTCACTGGGCCCAGGATGCGTAAGAATTTTGTTGGTTGAGTATGTGCTGCAGAAGTGGCAGCATGAGATGATGGAATTTAAGCTCTTTTGAGAGGAGGGATTTTTTCTGTTTAGTTCACTGATGTATCCCAAGTGCCTGGTACATGTTAGGTTGCTTTTAAGTATTTTTTGAATGAATGAATGAATGAGCAACAGAAGGAGAGAAAGAATTAAAAGGCTCGGACTCAGGAGACTGGATTCTTATTTACAGATGGGTGACTTCAGAAAGTCACTTGTTTATTCTGTTCTATTAACCATGCATTTCAGAGCAACTCATATCTGTGAAGTAGCTTTGTAAACAAATGAAGTAGTGTACCATGTCAGGAAAATTCTAAGACCTCCATCAGTGGTTGAAGATAGTATATCTTGAGTAGAATTTTCCTTTGTTCCCCTCTAGATTCTACCTTCTCTCTCACCTTGAACATACTGCATATTTTTGCTGTCTCTTTTCTTATCTCCCACTCTCCTCATTCACCTGCCAGTCAATTGAAACAACTCTTGACAAAATGACCTCTAAATTATGAGAACAAAACAGATGGGTGCCCTTGAGTCCTTGCTTGACTTCCTCTAGTATTAACATGCTGGTCACTTCTCCTTCTTACAGGAAGCCTTGTCCTCCCTTGGCTTCTGCGGGAGCATGTTCTCTTGGCTTTCCTCCTGTCTCTTTAGCTGTGCCTTCTCAGGCTCACTTCACACTGCTTTTTCATTACCCAGCATGTCTTGGAACCTCAGTTCTTCCCACTCTTCCTCCTTCTGGAGGGAGCTCATTTTTTCCGGTAGTTTCAGATAAGTTCTCCACGAGGACAGGCTTTATCCCCAGCGTGTGACAGAGAAGACACTCAGCTATTGCTTGAGAGAAAGAATGAGTGATTTGACCTCTGTTACAGAATTTTAACTTGCTGTTATTTCCAAAAATCCTCTCACTTGAAGAACTAGCTTCTGGGGGTACTTCTAGAGGTAGAGTGAAATCAGTGCCTTAAGAAACATTTGTAGAAGGCCTTACAGTTGAGCTATTAAATAGGAAGAATGACTCACCTCTCTCAAACTGCTGGGAAGTCATTTAGGACTATTGTCAGTGCCTTCTAGCAGCCTCTTTGATGTAGCCAGATTCCTTATGACTTGCATATTTCAGGGAGTTAAAGACGCTGTTGTGTCCAACTCTTTGCGACCCCATGGACTATATAGTCCCTGAAATTCTCCAGGCAAGAATACTGTAGTGGGTAGTTTTTCCCTTCTCCAGAGGATCTTCCCAACCCAGGGATTGAACGCAGGTCTCCCACATTGCAGGCAGATTCTTTACCAGCTGAGCAACAAGGGAAACCCCCTTGTAACCAAAATTTGTAGAACTTTTGTAAGGATTTCCAAGAGTCTGTTCTTCTATAGAAAAAAATCAAGCTAAACTATATAAAGACATTGTTTTCATCATCACCCACAATTAGTTCACCTTAGACTTGAAGGAAAAAGACAGAATTGGAAATGTGTCCTTTTAGGTCCCGATAAGATATTTTAAAAATCTTTATCTGTTGGCAGGGGATTTTTACTGTCTGTTAAAAGATTTAATGCCCTTACCTTTTTGTTTTGTTTTCGTTTCTTAATTATCAGCTGATTTTTTTCCTACTGTTTTTCTTAATAAGTGATGTTAAAGATTTGCTTTCACATGAAAAGTTTAAAACTTCACAAGATCTGTTTATTTCACAGAACATGCAAGGGGGTACTAAACTCCATGGTCAGCTGGGCCATGGTGACAAAGCCTCCTACCGACAGCCAAAGCACGTAGAAAAGTTGCAAGGCAAAGCTATCCGTCAGGTGTCATGTGGTGATGATTTCACGGTCTGTGTAACAGGTAAGCCAGCAGCAGAAAGCACCCAGGTGCATTTCAGGTGGAGTGTTCTACTTAATTCTATGCAGTTTTAGCTGGGATTTTACACAAAAGACAAGATTCCAAAGAACCAAAGACAGTGAGCAAATATACGCTTTAATAGCAACATGCCCAACTTGATACAGCATTATGGGAGTGATGAGCAAGGAGAAAGCAGGTGGATAACAGAAGAGGTAGAATTAAGAGAACTATATTGTCTGTCCCATTTAGGGGTGCTGGGGAGGAATAACTTCACCACCTAGTCAGGTGTAGATAACACTAAATCAGGAATCAGGAGCTAAAATTTAGTTTTGGTCTTACCATTACTCACTTTATGATTGCTTGGGGCTTCCTTTTTTCTCTGTAAAATAGAGATGTAAAATAGGCTTAAAATTTTAAGCCTTTTTAACATGATCATCCCACCATTTTTTAAAAAACTTACATAACAGTATGCATGACCCTCTAAATACAAAGAACTCTAGGCTTCATAGACAGTCTGTCAGATTTCTCTGCTGCAATCATCTGATATGAGCTCATTGTCTGAGGTCGTCCTCGTTCCAGTCCTGTCCAGCTTTCTCATTAGACAAAACAAGTAATTCATTTGGTGGGTTCTGCTTTCCTTCCTCTCACAGATGAAGGTCAGCTCTATGCCTTTGGATCTGACTATTACGGCTGCATGGGGGTGGACAAGGTTGCTGGCGCTGAAGTCTTAGAACCCATGCAGCTGGACTTCTTCCTGAGCAATCCAGTGGAGCAGGTCTCCTGTGGAGATAATCATGTGGTGGTTTTGACACGAAACAAAGAAGTTTACTCTTGGGGCTGTGGTGAATATGGTAGGTGTTGCCTTGACTCTCTCCACTTATTCCCAGGGGCACAACCTGACTTCAAGTTTGTGCACTTCTAAACATGTCATGTAACCTCTATTTAAGTGTTAATTTAGTTAAAGAGAATGTTACAGAACATTTTCATTGGGATGGGAGCCCTCACATTAATGATTTTCTTTTGCATGTGTGTCTCAGGACGACTGGGTTTGGATTCAGAAGAGGATTACTATACACCACAAAAGGTAAAATCAGAGGCAGCTTCTTCTTAGAGCCTGTCTAGGTCACACAGCCTCCAGTGATAAGTCCTTCTTCCCTGCTGCCTCATATCAAGGTGTTTATTTCTGAAGTATTCCCTATCTGGGAGATTGACAATCCAGGATTCCTAATTTAGCGGTCTGTGGTCTTGTCATCTGACTAAATCATGAAAAATTGAGAAATGATGTAGCCAGTGTGGACACTCGGGAGTCACAACTTGCTCATCAGTGAGCACCGAAATCAGCATGTACAGTGAAAAAATCACATCAAGCTAAACGCACCCTGAGTGGGAAGATGCTAGAAAGCAATATGCTATCCTTTCACCTGGCACAGCCATTTCCCTTCCTCCTTCCACAAGTGGACACCAGATGAAGTAGTTGTTTGTCTTAGGGGTCATATTGTATGAAGCATAATACCTAATTCCTCAGCACTGTGGAAGCTAGCTCTTTGTCAGAGCTGGCGTGGGAGCAGAAACCAGCTGAGGGAGAGCACGGTTACATACCCACCCTAGGACACAGGCTCGCCCACTGGAAGGTTGACTGTAATTGGCTATACCACTCACTGTTAATGATGTTTATTTACATTTTAAAAATTAACTAATATATCTGTGGGACCATTCTCACTGAGTAGAATTCATAGCTGTTCCTCTTCTGAAAAGGCTATAGTATTGTTAGAAGGTCTGAGTTTTCAGGTTTCACAGGTACACCCATCATGTCCCCCACCATTCTCCAGCCCTGTCTAGTTAGCTGCAGAGGGCTATGAGCCTTCAGACATCTTGGGTGCTGCCTCAGTCTTTGGTCATCTCACTTATTGTATGACTGGTACTCCACAGGGCTGAGTTCTTCTGTAACCATCATGGGATGTTGTATCTCAGAGGACTAAATCAGTAATAGATTGAAGCTTCTCCTTTCCCAGTTTTTCTGAGAAGTGTTCCTAAGTAGTAACCAAGTACCTGTTGCTAAAACTTTGACAGGAGCTGTCTGTTTAGCTGACCTGCAGTTGCCTATTATAAAACTTAAGCTCCTTATTGAAAACAGTAGCCTCTAAGCTGCTGGGCAAATCTGAAGAGAATAGAGTAACCTTTACTTCCCTGTAGTCATTCTGCTAAATGAAGGACATCACAGTTTTGAAAGAATTTGAGGATTTTTTCCTAATAAAAGTTATGTTGGGGATATTTTTTTTTTTTTCTAATTTGTTTTTTTTCTTGCAGGTGGATGTTCCCAAGGCCTTAATTATTGTTGCGGTTCAGTGTGGCTGTGATGGGACTTTTCTGCTGACCCAGTCAGGCAAAGTGTTAGCCTGTGGACTCAATGAGTTCAACAAACTGGGTCTGAATCAGTGCATGTCTGGAATCATCAACCATGAAGTGAGTACCCCATTTGGTGTCCTAAGTAAACCATCAGAACCTTTCTAGGTTGAAATTTCTTTGGAAATGCCATTATTGGCTTGTGACCACTTAAGAATAAAGTGAGGATCTCACAGATAGTATGCCCAGCAAAGGTAGCCAGCCACAAAAGAGTACATACTATATGATGCCCTTATTTGAAGTTTGTGTGTGCTAAGTCTCTTTAATCGTGTCCAACTCTTTGCAACCACACAGACTGTCGCCCACCAGGTTCCTCTGTCCATGGGCTTCTCCAGGCAAGAATACTGGAATGGATTGCCATGCCCAGAATATCTTCCTGACCCAGGGATCAAACCCATATCTCTGACATCTCCTGCATTGGAGGCAGATTCTTTACCACTAGTGCCAGCTGGAAAGCCCACTGATGCCCATTGTTTGAAGTTTAAAGGCAAAATTAACTTATGGCAGAAGTCAAAATAGTGGTTACTTCTGGGAGGAGGAGCATAGCCATTAACAGAAAAAGTAGGAGAGACCCTGGGATGGTGGCAGTGGTCTGTATCTTGATCTGGGTAGTTTTTATGTTTATATACCTATAGAAAAATATATCAAGCTGTACAGTATTGTACAGTACATTATACCTCAATAAATTAATTGATTATAAACAATCAAGTGATGGAATTCAGATTCTACCTTGTCCCTCTGAAATATAAACACAAGAAAATTAATATTATGAAAAGAAACATTTTTCCATGTATCACCTCCCAGGAGAGTTTTTAAGATTACTCTCAAATCACTGATCCTATACAGGCTTATTGAATGTAATTACTATTACCTCCTTCAAGCATGTCGTAAAATACACCTCTAATATTAAGCTCTAGTCCCTTCTTTGTGGTAGCATGATGAGTTTTCGTCATTTTCTAAAGAATCATATTAAGAGACGAGTTGGCTGACTCAGTGGAAAAGAATGGAATTAATTTTAAGCAATATCTGTTTTAAAGTAGTGATAGTGAAATGGGAGAGTACAGATTTGGAGCAGGTCTTCGGAGGGTGTCTATGTAGTTTGAAAAGACCTATTCAGAATTAACATTACTTGATTTGGGTTTTGTTACTGCATTGTATTGTGAAATTTTAAACTTACATGACAAGATTTATTTTTATGCTAATCTAAGGGGACTTGGGTTTTAACAGGTTGAGAACTTTGTAGGTAAAATTAGATCACAGTAAACTGATAGCTTAATAGGCTAGAGAGAGTCTTCAAGATTCTTTGATTCCTTGCCCTCCTTTTGTTAGCTATGCACAGTGTATAACCAAGACAGATGTCAATGATTCTGTCCTTATATAGATGCATTCTGGGATGGAGAGTTCCATGTTTTGCATACCCTAATTTAGGAATTTAAAACTTTTGTTGTCAGAAAGTCCAGTCTCATACTAAATTCTCTGATTACATATTGAACTTATTTCTTTTTTTATTCTGTTGGAGATGAAAAGCTACATGGTACCTTCTTAATAAGATGATTTGCTTGAAAGTCCTTTTGGTCACCCTGACAACATTTTCAGCCTATTTTCCCTCCAATTTTTACCTCATGAGTCTTTGCTTATCTTGTTCCAGGCATACCACGAAGTTCCCTACACCACCTCCTTTACCTTGGCCAAACAGTTGTCCTTTTATAAGATCCGTACAGTTGCCCCAGGCAAGACTCACACTGCTGCTATTGATGGTGAGTTGATTTACAACGGTGTGCACAGGCCTTAGAATTTCAGGTTCTTTTATTCTATCAAGTAGTAACTCTTCTTATCTAAATGTATATTCTCCTTATTTCCCCCCATCATCAAGTATTATCTTATTAACAGCTGGGGCATTCAAGTAAATGCTTTGTTGGTAATCATTACAAATGTATAATCAATACATTTCTTAAGGAAATGCCACATCTATAATTTCTGGCAACTCCTATCTTTAATTAGCACCATCTATAAGTTTTCTAAGTTAAATAGTACCTATTTTCCACCTTTAGAGTAGAGTATATAGGGATTCTTTGGTGGCTCAGTGGTAAAGAATCTGCCTTCCAATGAAGGGGACCCAGGTTCCATACCTGGTTTAGGAAGATCCCACATGCCACTGAGCAGCTAAGCCTGTGCTCTAGAGCCTGGGATCTGCAACTGCTGTGCTGCAGGGGTTGAAGCCTACATGCCCTAGAGCCTGTGCTGCACAAGAGAAGCCACGGCAATGAGAAGCCCTCACACTGCAACTAGAGAGTAGCTCCCACTCGCCACAGCTGGAGAAAAAGCCATTGCAGCAATGAAGATCCAGCACAGCCAAAAATACGATTTTTTTTTTAAAAAGATTATATAATATTGAGTCATTCCCTGTATCTGATTGGTCATAGTTCCCCTAGCTGCCCTAGGTCCGAGATTGTGTGGCAGTTTATACTTGTATACTCTAACAACCAGAAGCTAGTCTGTGAGACTCTGCATTGTCTGCCTTTTCTCTGTTTCATGACCCATTTGTACCTGGTTATTTATTTTTGCTTCTGTCTCAGAGCGAGGCCGGCTGCTGACCTTTGGCTGCAACAAGTGTGGACAGCTAGGCGTTGGAAATTATAAGAAGCGTCTAGGAATCAACCTGTTGGGGGGACCCTTAGGTGGAAAGCAAGTGATCAGAGTCTCCTGCGGTGATGAGTTTACCATTGCTGCTACTGATGGTGAGTCTCTTCACATTATTTCAAGCTTGCTGGACAGATGGGTATATTTTAATTTTGGGGTGTGAAAGAGGTGGACTGGTTGTGTATAGCTGGGTCATATGTTTACTTTTTTATTTGTGTTAAATTGGTGGTCATGTTTTTATGCTTGTGGAGCCTCATTAACTTTTCATATGTCCAATATAGTGATTGTTGTAAAAAGGTTAGATTTCTAGGAAATGGCAAATTAGTACTCTTAAATTCCTACTTTTTTACTCTTTTTTTGGTACAAGGTTTTAAGAATTATCAAATTCTTATACATATACCTTGCCCAGCTCCATGTTGGTTCCAATAAATGTTGGCTGAGTAGCTAGAGAGGTGGATGTGTGTGTGCACATATGTGCCTAGTATTTACACAGGAGAGATCCAGCAATAGTATCAGATAAGTGATCTGTTATCATATTTAAGGAAGTGAACCAGGCTTCAGAGTTGTTCGTCTCAAAACAAGGGGTTTTAGGGAACAGACTGGTTAGTTCATGCTAGACAACTGGAAATATTAGAAATAGAAAGACAGAATCAGGGTGTCATTGAGAATTAAAAATATTGTAGCAGATTCAGTAGCACTTTCTGACAGGGCCTTAGAGAGGGAATGTTTCTTCAGTAGATCTGTATACTTCTCAAGTTAAACTTCAGAATGATGAGTTTAGAATTAAGATTCTGTGTCTGGGCATATTACCTATTGATGTATGTTCGTCTACTTCACTGAACTGTACTTGATCGCCTCACTCACATGGCAGACATCAACTGTGTGCCTGCCATGCTCCATATCCTTTTTTAGGCTCTGGGAATATGGAAGTAAGTTTCAGTAAAAATAGAACTGTGATCCAGCAATTCCACACCTGGGCATATCTCCAACTAAAAGGAAAAGAGTAATTCAAAAAGATAATGCACCCCAGTGTTCATAGCAATGCTATTTACAATAGCCAAGACATGGAAGCAACATAAGTGTCCGTCAATAAATGACTGGATAAACAAGATATGATATACATATACAATGAATGGGATATTATTCAGCCATTAAAAAGAATGAAATACTGCCATTTACAACGAGGTATATGGACCTAGAGGGTATTATGTTTAGTGAAATAAGTCAGAGGAAAGCGAACACTATATTATCACTTATATGTGAAATTCAAAAACAAATGGATGAGTATAACAAAGCACCAGCAAACTCACAGAGAGAGTGAGAACAAACTAGTAGTTACCAGTGGGGAGGGAGAAGTGGGGAAGAGCAATTTAGGGGCATGGGATTAAGAAATACAAACTGCTATGTGTAAAAAATCAGCACCAAGGATATATTGCATAGCATAGGAACATATATTATTTTATAATAACTTTAAGTGGAATAAAATCTATAAAAACTGAATCACTATATTGTACATCTGAAACTAATAAAGTATTATAAATCAACTATACTTTAAAAAAAAAGTCTTAGAAAGCTGCTCTCCTCAGGGAATTTGTAGTCTAGTAGAGTAGGGGAGATGTACATATAAACAGATGAGTGCATCAGGTAGGTCCATCGCTGTGTTTGCAGTGTCTGGCTCTAAAGCTTGGAGTGTCCAGGGCTCAATCCTTTCCTCCCTTCATTTTCTGAGTGAGGTTATTACCTTAAATCTTCCCTTGTACACTGATAGCTTTATATTACCATCCCTGACTCCCAGACTCGCTAATGCAACAGCTCTTGACTTAGAATGTCTAAACATAAGGTGTCTTTATACCCAGTCTTCCCAGATTGGTCCTGATTCATGCCTATTGTCTGACCTTAATCATTAATAGCACCCCCTTTTCATTAAAAAGTATCCTGATTTGGATAAGAGGTAATGAGCATCTCAAACAAACTTACTATATTCAAAAACAAATTTCTGATTTTTGTTTTTGAACTGTTCAGATCAGTTCTTCCTGCAGCCTTCCTGTTTCTGAAAATAGCACCTCTATCCTACACCTCACATTCCATCCATTAGCAAATTCTATAGATTATCTTTGAATATATCCAACCACTTCACTACTACATCAGTTCATGACTACAACTGATCTCCCTACTTCTACCCTTGGGCCCCTGCAGTCCGTTCTCCTCATGGTAGCCTGGGGGATCCTTTTAAATACCTACTATTAAGTATCTCTACTGGTCTCCTTTCTCAATAAAAACTAAAGACATTGTAGTGGCCTATGTGACCCAGACTTCAGTTACCTCCTGATCTCTTCTGTAGCCACTGGTCTACTCCTTTACTTTGCTCCAGCTGCAGAGGACTTCTTGCTCTGTGTTTGTGATACTTACCTTACCTACATGGAGCTTTGTACTTAGCTGTTCTCTCTGTCTGGAAAGCTCTTCCCCTGGATAGACCTGGTTCCCTCTCACTTCAATAGGTCTGCTCAGGTATCAGCAAGCACTTCTTTGACTACACTATCTAAAGAAATGATACTCTGCTGTTATCATTTATTTCCACTTTTCCTTATTGTTGCTCTTCCTTCAAAGCACTTAATACTACCTAAAGTAATTAATCAGCGTCTCCCCACTAGAAGGTCAGCTTCACAAGGGCAGCAACTTTGTTTTGTTCATTGCTGTCTTCCCAGCACCTCAAGCAGTGCCTGTCATGAAGTAGATGCCCAATAAATACTTGAATGAATGACCAAAAATGTTGAATGAGTGAATGAATGGATAGCAGTATGTAGAAGCGATGGTCATTTTTATCTGGATGGCATCAGAAATTGTCTAGGCTTTATACAGGGGAATAAACGGGCGAAAAATCTTTTTAGCTCTAGAGCATAAAGGTGGGGACAAAGGAGTTGGGAAGCCAGTGTTCTGTTCAACTTTCTTCTATTTAATTATTTTTCACAGATAATCACATTTTTGCCTGGGGCAATGGTGGTAATGGTCGCTTGGCAATGACCCCCACAGAGAGACCCCATGGCTCAGATATCTGCACTTCATGGCCTCGGCCCATCTTTGGATCTTTGCATCACGTCCCAGACCTGTCTTGCCGAGGCTGGCACACCATTCTCATTGTTGGTAAGGGTTCCACGTGTTGGTTAGGATGGCTTTGACAGAGGATAGACCCACATCTAAGTTACTGAGGGTCACACTCTTGCAAACAAAAGTGTCCTAAAGAAAAGAAGCTACTTCTGTAAGTCTGACAGTGATCAGGTGGTAGGAACAGAACATTGTTATTTCCTGAGCTTTTTCATTTGCTATCTCATGAAAACTCTGGGCTCTGCCCCCTTAACATAGAATTTGTTACTTCTGATCATCTACTAATTAGTTTATTTGTAATCATGCTTTTGTGAGAAATATTCAGTACACCTTTAAAAAGAAACTAAATCATAACTGTTTTCTGCATAAAGATTCCTTTGTTATGAACTAAATTATAAAGGCCTGTGTAAAGGTCTACAAGTTCATTGTTTTAGGTCAGTGGTTCTCAACCTTGGCTGCACATTAGAATCCCTTGAGGAGTATTTAGAAATCCCATTGTCCTGACCAATTAGATCAGAACCTCTGGGTTGGGACCGAGGCACTGCTACTTTCTAAAGCTTCCCAGCTAATTCCAAAGAACAGTTAAGGTGGAGAATTGCTACTTTACATAGTGAATATAGTTAGAGTTGCTAGTGGTGCTTGGCTTCTAATATTGATATCTAAAATAGTAATTAGTTATGTCTGGTGTGAGAGATAGCAGTTATCTCCTAGATTAAGTCCCTCTCCAAGTCTTGTCACTTTTCCTGCCTCTGGCTGTAAACAGTGCTTACCTACTGAATATTTCTCCTCAGAAAAAGTACTGAATTCTAAGACCATCCGTTCCAATAGCAGTGGCTTATCCATCGGAACTGGTAAGTAGCAGTATCGCAGGTACCAGTGACTTTCTCAGGTGCAAGTCTTTGGGTTGAATTCCATGCAGTCTCCCCAAAAAGGAAATAGGAAATATCTTTGGGAAATGAGCACAGTGATCAAGAGGGAAGAGCATATTTTGGTAGATTTCACAATAGATTATGACTTTTGCTTTGTGGTGAGGGGAGAGTACATCTTTGCCACCACACATGTGGGAGTAATTACTTGGCTAGTCCAACACTGTAATGTGACTTATGTACTGTTCCTTTCCTTAGAATTCCAGGGGCCATGTGTTCTGTCCACCCTTTACTTCTGTGGTGTTCCCAGAGGTGTTCTAATCTATAGAAATAGTCCTTCAAAACAGGCCCTCAGAATTAAAAGTTGGCCTAACTTTCAGTGTGGTCAGGAAAATCAGCCCAAAGGCCTCTAATGCTCTTCCTTTGGCTGCTTTCTTCATGGTCCCCCTGTTTAGGGCCTTGCTAGGAAACTGAGTCCGTGTACCTTTTGGTTTTCCATCTGCTAGAGACCTATAGTCCTTGAAGTCTCAAAACTGGGTATTTTGTGGCATCAAAACAGATAAAGACCCAGAATGAAAGCAGATTAATCCTCCAAAAAGACAGCTGAAAATCTGATCGAGACTTTTAAACTCTAGTTGACACACACGCATCATACCTATTATTAGTTTTCTTTAGTAACCCATTGCTCAGCATCTGTTTGTCCATATTAATATCTGTTACAAATGATGTATCTTTTTGCTAAACACAGCTGTTCTATTACAGCTTTATTTTACTGGAACAGTATTTAAAGGAAAAACATAAGATTAAAAGCACATGTCTGTTATCTGGAAGATGTAAACTCTGTAAGAGCAGGGATTTTTGTCTTTTCTCTTCAATAATTTTATCCACATTGCCTAGAAGAGTGCCTTGCAAATGGTATTATAAATAGTCAGTAAGTATTTGTTGATTGAATGTGTTACAACCATCCAGTGGAATATTATATGTGTTAAAATGAACAACATCCACAAATATTTCCATAATGTGAAATGTAGAAAGCAAGTTGCAGCAGTCTACATGCCTTTTTATAAAGTTCAAAAACAAGCAGAATAAATAATGTATTGTGTAAGGATACATAAGTGTGATTAAAGTGGTTTTTTCCCCAATAAGAAATGAAAAATACAAAATTAATCAGAGTAGTTATATCTAGCTAGGATGCCAGAGAAGGAAGGAATTCACAAGGTAGATAGAGCAATATCCTTGTTCAGTCCTGTCATGTAACTCTTTCTGCAGCAGTGGGAATGTTCTGTATCTGTGCTGTCCAGTGTAATAGCCACCAATCACGTGGCTGCCGAGCGCTTAAAAAGTGGCTCTTGTGACTGAAGAACTGAATTTTTAATCCTGTTTAAATTTAAATAACAAAATATGGCTAATAGCTACCATAGTAGAAAGTAATTGTACTTTCACATGGTAGATTCATGTATGCTTATTTGTTAGGCATCAAAACTTACACATTAGAAATAGTCTTAATGTATATGTCAATGGTAATATAACTTTTATTTTTTGTAATATTTTTTTTAAAGCCATTTAAGACAAAAAAGCAAGCTTCAGAGATTGTTTTGGCATCTACAGTTCTGCTGCTTCAATACGAGCCCAGTGTGGCACAGTGCAGTCCTCAAACCAAGTTAGCTGGTGGTCGTGAATAAATAATCCTTTACATTTAACTTTAGAAGATACCTTGCAATTATTTTTGTTGTTGTTTTTTGGCATATTTCTTAGTTATATTTTTATTTGGCCCATTTGAAAATTCAGTTTTATTTCCTGACTGTGCATCAGCTCATCTTCATTAAAGGTAACTTGGAATCTGCTGCGTGACATTAAAGAACTAGTCATCACACTTTTTGTTTTTGTTGTTATTGTGGTTAGTTGCTAAGTTGTGTCCAACTCTTTTGCAATCCTAGGGACTATAACACGCAAGGCTCCTCTATCCTTGGGATTTCCCAGGCAAGAATAATAGAGTGGGCTGCCATTTGCTTCTCTAGGGGATCTTCCCAACACATTCTTTACTACTGAGCCACCTGGGAAGCCCTCATATTTTTTAAATTCTTACAGATAGTCATTAAAGAATTTGATGAATTTAATGGTTGAGGACTTCTCTATTCAAATGTTTTCACAGAAAGGGAATTAATTAATGGTGAGTTTATCTGCCAACTTTAAGAAATGTTGGCTCAAATGTGAAAAATCTTTTGTATTCAATATATAAGATGAACCTCTGTGGAGGATGTTGGAGTCTGGATATTTAAGGTGTGGATGCAGTGGTTGTGGTGAGTATTCAGTAATGCTGTAGAACATTGAAAATCTGCTGAACATAAGTATAAGCAAGTTTGGAAAATAGAAGTGAATACTGTCATAAAGATACTGATGCACAATACCTTGTGTAAACAACTAGAAATTTAGTCCCAGGTATCCCGACTTACACTGTTGCTGTTCCACTTCACGCAACTCTAGGAAACTCTCCAGGGGTTGGTGGGGCTGTCAGCTGGTAAATATTGCTGCATAGCAAAGCTCTCTATTTCTGTGCTGTGTATCTGTCAGTGGTTCAGAGCTCCAGCCCAGGAGGTGGCAGCGGTGGCGGAAGAGAAGAAGAGGACAGTCAAC
Organism: Okapia johnstoni; assembly: GCA_024291935.2. NCBI lineage: Eukaryota > Metazoa > Chordata > Mammalia > Artiodactyla > Giraffidae > Okapia > Okapia johnstoni. Next base: position 15,323,994 of record CM044307.1, read on the forward strand.
AGGAATCCGAAACTCCTGATCCAAGTGGAGGCTTCCGAGGAACAATGGAAGCAGACCGAGGAATGGAAGGTCTAGTCAGTCCCACAGAAGCCATGCGGATTAGCAGTGGGGCCAGCAGCTCCTGTCCTGGCTGGCTTCGAAAGGTAGTTCCTTTGGTGACGGGATCTCTAGGGACTAGAAAGATCTCTGTTTCCCATGTCCTGCTCAAGTGCTTTGCAGCAGGCATCTAGGTTTCTGATTTCTACCTGAGCCGAAATCATCAAATCTCTAATCCTTTTTCTTCCTGACAAGAAAAGATAAGGTGTTCTCATACCTGTATTACTTAAGTGAATGGAAATTAACGTAACCTTCCTTGAAAGAAGTGTTTGTAATGCATGTGTGCAAAGATTAAGCTTACAGATTTTGTACTGTGGTTCGTAGAAGTAGAATATCGGGGTAGTTGGAATGCCTTACAGTAGAAAAATGCCTTAACAGTGGTTACCTGTGAGTGATGGAATTACTGGTGATTTTTATCATGTCCCTTTGCCTGTCTCTATTTGCACATTTTCTACAGTCAGTGTTTACAGTTAGGGGCTTCCCTGGCGGCGCAGTGGTCGACACTTTGCCTTCCAAAGTGGGGGTGCAAGTTCAATCCCTGACTGGGGAGTTAAGATCCACAAGCCTAGCGGCCAGAAAAACCAAAACATGAAACAGAAACAATATTGTAGCAAATTCAATAAAAAGACTTCACAGATGGTTCACATTAAAAAAGAAAATCTAAAAAAAATCATAGTTAAGAGAAATTTTAAATTTTTTACTCCTCCCCCCCAACAACAAATAGGGACCCTGTAGATGTAAAGCTCCCTCTGTAATAATATTAAACTTGATACCTACTTAGTGTGAATGAAAGAAGCAGCACACAGCTCTGTCTAAAGCTTCAGCCTTTAGCAGCCTGGCAGTTAGCCTCACTGCCATCACCTTAGAGCTTCCCAACTTATTGACTAGCCTTTGTTGACTGAGTGTGTTGAGGCATCACACTGGGTATCGAAAAGTGTTCTTGAATTTGAGTTTGAATTCACTTCACTGTCAGCTCCTCAGAGGAAGGAATGGGAGGACGTTGACCGACAGGGCAAGCTGTGTTGTAACCACAACTGTCCTGCTCCACTAGAGGGTGCCAATGACACGTCAGAGTGAAAGCTGTAGCGGGGAAGGAATTCGGACGAAAGTGAATGGCTCAGACAGAACTGATGAGGTTCTTTCTCTCATACATAGGAGCTGGAAAATGCAGAATTCATCCCTATGCCTGACAGCCCATCTCCCCTAAGTGCAGCTTTTTCAGAATCTGAGAAAGATACTCTGCCGTATGACGAGCTACAAGGACTCAAGATGGCTTCCGAAGTGCCTTTGGAACACAAGCCCCCAGCAGGAGCCTGGGTAACTGAGCTTTTGCCTTTAAATCAAGACTAGATAAACAGTGGCTGTAAGCTCCGCCCCATTCTCCTGGCCTCCCTGTCTCCCCCTCTAGCTTCATTGTTTCCCAGCTGCCCAGCATCAACTCACACCGTCTGTTCAGTAGTGCTTAAAGCCTCTAGGCAAGGCTAAACTGACTTCTGCGGGAAGTATTTACCCTTTCGTATTTCTGACAGGCCCACGTCTTTCAATACCAGATGATTGTCTTTCTTTTCTCTCTGCCTTCAGTTCAGTTCAGTTCAGTTGCTCAGTCATGTCTGACTCTTTGCAATCCCACGGACTGCAGCACACCAGGCTTCCCTGTCCATCACCAACTCCCAGAACTTGCTCAAACTCATGTTCATAGAGTTGGTGATGCCATCCAACCATCTCATCCTCTGTCGTCCCCTTCTCCTCCCGCCTTCAATCTTTCCCAGCATCAGGGTCTTTTCCAATAAGTCAGTTTTTCGCATCAGGTGGCCAAAGTATTGGCCAAAATATTTCAGCTTCAGCATCAGTCCTTCCATTGAAAATTCAGGACTGATTTTCTTTAGGATGGACTGGTTGGATCTCCTTGCAGTCCAAGGGACTCTCAAGAGTCTTCTCCAGCACCACAGTTCAAAAGCATCAATTCTTCGGTGCTCAGCTTTCTTTATAATCCAACTCTCACATCCATACATGACTACTGGAAAAACCATAGCTTTGACTAGACGGACCTTTGTTGGCAAAGAATGTCTCTGCTTTTTAATATGCTGTCTAGGTTGGTCATAGCTTTTCTTCCAAGGAGCAGTGTCTTTTCATTTCATGGCTGTAGTCACCATCTGCAGTGATTTGTGAGCCCCCCATAATAAAGTCTCTGTTTCCATTGTTTCCCCATCTATTTGCCATGAAGTGATGGGACTGGATGCCATGATCTTAGTTTTCTGAATGTTGAGTTTTAAGCCAACTTTTTCAGTCTCCTCTTTCACTTTCATCAAGAGGCTCTTTAGTTCTTCTTCGCTTTCTGCCATATGAGTGGTATCATATGCATATCTGAGGTTATTGATATTTTTCCCGGCAGTCTTGATTCCAGCTTGTGCTTCATCCAGCCCAGCATTTCTCATGATGTACTCTGCATATAAGTTAAATAAGCAGGGTGACAATATACAGCCTTGAAGTGCTCCTTTCCTAATTTGGAACCAGTCTGATGTTCCATGTCCTGTTCTAACTGTTACTTCTTGACCTGCATACAGATTTCTCAGGAGGCAGGTCAGGTGGTCTGGTATTCCCATCTCTTTAAGAATTTTCCACAGTTTGTTGTGATCCACACAGTCAGAGGCTTTGGTGTAGTCAATAAAGCAGAAGTAGATGTTTTTCTCTCTGCCTTAGAAGTACCAAAATTGAAATTCCAAAATTCAAGTCCAGTTTTTCACGACACTGTGAGGGTAGGTTGGAGTTTTAAGTATAAGTAAGAAATAATACTTGTCATCTATTGGGAGAGCAACACATTTATTCCCAACTTTGGTAGAAATCAAATTGTGGTAAATATCTCAATAAAACTGTAAATTGGGGATCATCAAACTTTTTCTAAAGGACTGCATAGTAATTATTTTAGGCTCTGCAGACTATACAGCCTCTTTTAACCACTCAACATTGACATTGTAGCACAAAAGCAGCCAAAAATAATGCCTAATGAATGGGCATGTTTATGTTCCAATGAAAGTTTATTTACAAAAACAGGTGGTAGGCTGGATTTGGCTGATGGCTATCATTTGTTGACCCTTTTAAAAAAGTACAGTAGAAGAAGGGAAAAAAATCCAGGCTAGCATAATTGAAAAGCTTCCCAGAAGAGGAAATAAAGACTTTGAAACTTCAGGGTAAACACTTTGATTCCTCTGTCAGTTAGCTGTCTTGAATTGTTTTGGCGATGCAGTTTACTGAACACCTCTTGAATCTCTTCTAAAGTGTGATCCACTATATTTCATGAATATTGACCCTTTGAATCATGATGTCCTCACTGTGATTATACTTGTTCCAAACCAAATTGTGTATTCTCCCACAGTTTTAAATTGGGAAGATATCAATGACTTTAAATTTTTTCACAGAGTCCCCCAAAATAGATGATTTTTCTTTTACCTTACCATAATGGGACTGAAGCACTGAGAGCTCCCTTGCTCTGTGATATTAGAGCCAGCTTCTACAGTAATCCCAGAAGTTTTATGTTTCTCTTACATTGACTTCTGTGTATGTGTATTTTTTCTCGTTACTTTCAAACTAAAATCTGGTAGCACCTAGGACATTGGATTAGGGAGCTGTAGCATCTGGGCAGAACCTCCTATGACCCCTTTCTCCTGTCTCTAGCCACCTCGGCTGAATCCTGCAGGAACATGCGCTGGGAAGGGAACACCCTTGGCTCCGACCTGTGCATGCAGTACTTTGCAGGTGGAGGTTGAGAGATTGCAGGGTCTGGTGTTGAAGTGTCTGGCTGAACAACAGAAGTTACAACAAGAAAACCTTCAGATTTTTACCCAATTACAGAAGCTGAACAAGAAATTAGAAGGAGGACAGCAGGTGAGAACATTAAAAGAATAATTCAATTTCTAATTTTGTTTTGAAGAATCACAGAAACAAAACACCAGTGACTGAAATAGACTTACTCCTTTGCAAGTACTTATTTTTTGATGGTGTAACTTTTGTAATTAATCCCAGAAGCTCAGTCTGTCTTAATGCACCTGTATTGAATCATCTCATCACCTAACTTCCATTGTTTTTTTGTTACCTTTGTTTTTTCTTTTACTTACTATGAAAAACCTTAAACATTGCAGTTCAGTGGACTCCCATATATCCACCATCTAGATTCAACAGTCGTTAATATGCTGCTGTGGTTGTTTCAGATGTGTATATGTTTAAATATGTGTTGGTATTTTTCTGTATTTGAAATAGGATTGTGTGTATGTGTGTATTTTTTTTTCTTTTTCTTTTTTTAGCTAAACAGTTTTCAAATAAATTATGAAAGTCATGACATAGCTGCCCTAAATACTTTATTACATACATCCAAAAATAGACATTCATTCTCCTGGAGAACCATAGTACTATTATCACACTTAACAAAAATAATACTAGTATTCTTAATTCTCATCTAGTACTCAGTTGACACTCAAATTTTCCCAGGTTTCCCATACACAAAAAAATGTTCTTTATAACTTTTTATCAGACCAGAAACCAGTCAAGAACTTCCTTTTACATTATGTTTCTTGTTTCAATGTAGAACAATTCCCTGCATTACCACTCCCACCCACTTTTTAAAAAAATTTTTCATGGCATTGGTGTGTTGAAGAAACAGGGTCAGTTGTTTAATAGAATGTCCTACATTCTGGCTTTGTCTTATTTTCTTGAGATGTTGCTTCACTTGTTCTTTTGTCACCTTGTCACTTCTATAAGCTAGAAGTTAGACTTAAGGCTTGATTAGATTCAGGCAAAGCATTTTTGGTAAAAAATACTTTACTGGTGTTGCTGCCTGCATCATTTTTAAAGGGTCATAGTATTGCTCTGTATAGAGTGAACTAGGATAGGGACATACTGTGAACCATTGGCTTTTTCCTTCACCGACTTTACATGTTTGCACAAATTAGTTTGTTTCTCTGAGCCCTTGTTTTCATCTAAAAGAAGAAAATAGTACCACCTACCTTGTATGGTTTTGAGGATTAAATGAAATAATGTCTGTGAAGGTATTTTGGAAAGTAATATACACACTTGAGGTAAGCATGGAGTGATTGGCAGCGGTAGCAGGCAGGAGGACCATTTTGCCTAGGGCTGTTAGAGTTTTAAAACCGAAAATTCTGCATCCCAGAAAATCCTGCAGCCCTGGGCAGATTGCAACACTTGGTCACCCTACCTGCAACAAGTGTACAGGAGTGGACTTTACATAAAGTCCTATTATTCAGGGCTCACAAAACTGTGACTACACATTCTTAGGGGTTGGCATTGAAAATGTGGTCCTGAACTGCTGTAACTAGGTGGCAGTTAACCTGGAGCTGTGTTTTATCTGGACAGGTGGGGATGCATTCCAAAGGAACTCAGACAGCAAAGGAAGAGACGGAAGTGGATCCAAAGCCTGACTTAGATTCAGATTCCTGGTGTCTCCTGGGAACAGACTCCTGCAGACCCAGCCTCTAGTCTCCTGAGCTTGTCTAGCCTCCAGGAAACTGGAATCCAAAGACCTTCACAGCACACTTACTGAACGCAGAGAGCGCTTTCCTGGCTTCGTTCACTTGCAGACAAGAAGCACGAGGCGGAGGTTCTGAAGCACTTTCCACATACACTTGGAGAGTAGCACTGCCTGTTAGGATCTAGGAGTGGTTTTGTGTTGGAGAACAGAGGGCCCCATGGCCCCTGGCTTTGTCCTCAGTGACTGCCATAGCAACAGCAGCTCTGTACCTCATTTGGTGATCCCACCTTTGAAGAGGAGACACAATGCTCACGTTCATTTTGCTGCTAGCAGCTTATATCCCACTTATCATTTTCACCGTTAATTGGAAGCTGCCTTGGGAATTCAATGCCAGGCATTGCACCTCTGGGTGAAGGAGGTTAAAGTGTAAAGCTGGAGAGGGCTGGAACCAGGTGCGGCCCATCCAGGGTCATCTGGAGAGTGGTGAAGTGTTCTAAGCCCTCTCAGGAGCCTTAGTCCAGGAAAGTATGTCTGGTAGAGTCAGTCTCCAGCTTGTTTTCAGAAAGTTGAATTACTTTGTGCAGCTAAATGCTTTAGGAGGAACAATGGGCTTAGATTGCTTTTCCTCTGAGAGTTGAGTGAAACGTTTTCAGTGAGGAGTAGAGAAAGAAGGGCAGGTCCCTCCTCATCACACAGCAGGAGTGTCAGGGTGGGATTTCCTAGCTTTGGAAAAGCCTTTTGAGAGATGAAGCATCTTGTAGAGAATTGAATCCATGGGGCAGAGGGAACGGACTTTGGAGGAAACCATGAGGGGAGGTCCTCCTTAGCTGCCTCTGCTTGGTATCTTCGAGAGGACCTGGAGTGACTTGAGTCTTCTCCCCTGAGAAGGCTACTTGTGCCTCTGCCTTTGTGGTTCTTAGGGTTCTTATCTTGACATCAGCAGCCCCAGCCACTCCCTTTCTGTATGTCTAGTCAGTATTTTTCCCCTTTTGGTGTTTTATGAAGCCATATCAGTGAATCTGTATCATCTTTCCTACTTGAGTGGCCCAGAGCCAGCACCAAAACCTGGTAGTCCCTGAAGCCTGACAGCAGGAGGAGCCTGCCAATTTTGAGAGGAATTTGGCTGAGAGCTCCCTTCTAATCCCCGTGTCTTCATGTCCTTGTAGAAAGGAGCAAGCTAGCTCCTCCAAAGAGAGCAAGTGTCCTAGAAACGTTTGATGGTTTTATTTAAGGAGGTGAGCTTTGTGTTTCCAGCTCGCCTTTACACAAGCTGCCTTGATGACTGTCACATCCTACCTCCTTAGAAAGAGCTAAATTGATTTGTTTCATTTTCCCCAACCAACAAGTAAACAAGTAAATATTTTGGAAGGACCTGTGCAATGGAAATTTTGCCATTTCCCTAAAATTGGTGGTGTGAAGACTGCTGCTCCAGGAAAACCCCACAGCTGGGGATGGGCAACTCTGCTCAATGGGATCTTCTTTGGTTTGATATTCCCATTGTTTTCTCAATTCTGGGAAGCCTAGTACAATGGTACTAATGTAATCACTGAAGCCTTTTCTTAAAATAAGGGAAGGGGCCAACCCTGGATTAAAGTTACAAGTTCTGGGGACTTGGGTTTGCAACAAACCTTAACAATGGGTTTTGGTTCATCATGTAAATGCAACTTTGATTTTTTTTTTTTAAAAGGACTGACTGGCCTTTCACGTTCCTGTATCCCTTATGCTCACCATCTCAGCAGGCCTGAGAGGCAGGGTCAGTTTGGGTATTAATCATGAGTATTGCTTGTGCCATGGAACCGAGGGACATGGGCACGTTGCTGAGACCGTGGGGTGAAAGAGCACTGAAGGGAGGGTGCGAGCCCTGGCTCCGGAGGGGGAGTCACTCTCCAGCAGTGGAACGCTGGGGTCATTTGCTCTAGCATGTTCCCTTGGGAATCTTGGTTTGCTGTTAATCTGGCTGAGAATCTAAGTTCTGTGCCTTAGAGTCAATTTGCACTTTCCCAAATTGTGCCTGGGACAGCCATATGATTTTTCCCACCAAAAAGCTATACAAACAGAAACCAGTTCATAGGTGGCAGCCACACATCAGATAAGAAGTGAAAGGTGAGGCAGCAGAAATGCCTTTAACTGGTTTTCTGAAGCTAATTTTAAATTGTGTCCTACTTTTCTTCTTTATGTAGTGCTAGGTGTTTTAAGTTTTCCAGTAGTATTGCTTTTGCGTTATAGTATAACCTGAGTTACTCCTTTGCTCTGACATTGTTGCTGAAGAACTAGCTTATTGTTAGCCAGATGTTTGAAAGGTTGAGGGTGGAGTGGTTTGGCATTTCTGTTTTAAATAAACATTTCAACTCTCAATCAGTGCTATGCCTCAGTGAGCCTGCACATGGACCTTAGTCACTGGGGATCAAACACACAGACTCCAGGCCTTCGTGGATCTTTGATTCAGTGAGTCTTTATATAAATAAATAAATGCAAGGGGGCATTTGCAAAGAAATAATCTTTGCTTCTTTCCAATTTGTTTTTCTTGCTAATGGAATCATTTTTGCTGCTACAACTTTCTTCCCCCCACCCCTAAACTTCTAAAATATAGTGCTTAAAGTGCAGAAGGAAAAAAACATGAGCCATTAAAAGAGGAAGGGTGATGTCTTGTACTTATCTCCTCAGTCACAGTGGGCTTTTTCAAGTGATACTGCCAGTTTATGTTTATAAAACTGTTTTCCCTCAAAAAGGCTGAACTGTATTTGGTCTCCCTGACACAGCACAGCCAAGTTATAACTTCTCTTGGCTGAGCATTTCACTAAAGTTAAAAACAAGAACAGACCTAAACTCACATTTCATTTGATTTTGCCATATATTTGGAAACATTCATAATAGAACAACTCTGGTGCAAGGATGTATCGTAAATAAATTATTTCAAATGAGCATCCCTGGGCCTCCAAAGTAGTAGTATTCATGATAGTGTCAGGGCAGAGTGGCTGTAGTCAGGACTGCAAACCATGTTCCTTCCAGCCTCAAAGCAAAAAATCATTTATTGCTGCAATGATTAACCATGGAGATAATTTAGTGGTTCATGCTGATCATTAAATCTCACAGAATCATGAACATTAAGGAGGAAAACACTATATCATCTCTCTGCTACCTCCTGTGTAGCTGTGAAAAGTGACAAATTGATGACCTACAGCAAATGTTGGCCAAAGGTGCTGTGCCGCATTCAACAGACTGCTGTTAATACTGTCTCAGCATGCCTGCATATGCTTTTCAACGAAGTGAGTCTTACTGAGATTTTTTTTCCCATTGCTTAACCTTTTGAACTTTAAAAATTTATAGCGTCTACTTCCTAAAGGTTCTTGGATACAGTAGTATAACACAGAGACATTAACAAGCAGCATTTATTTATCCTGTCATCCTCTGCTATCCAGGAAGAGACTTAGGTAGAAAAAGGGTTTTTACTTCTTCCCAAAGATCCAGTCAAGCTAAATTTAAAAGGCTAATGGATATTCCTGTTGTAATCAAGGCCTAAACATGTTGAGATCGAAGGGAACACTAGGGCATTGACTATTGTTTATTTCTCTAGCAGCATAAGAAAGCGCTCCCCACACACACATTTGTTCTCCCTGGAGGCCCCTGGCCTGTGACCTTATAACATCATCCAGGGGTTCTGACCAGACAGACAAGGCAAATCAGTGAAGCCTGCCAGGCGGGTGGTGGTGCTGTGTGTGCTCCACCCAGTCTGGAAGGAGCAACTGGTTCTGAACCCCACTCGATGCTGAGGAAAGCTGCAGGCCCAGGGTTTCCAGAACTTCCAGTTTTTCTAAAGATGCGCCATATCACCATTTTTAAATGTCAGATTATACTTTTATTGCTATGTCAGTCAAAACACACCTGTGAAGCAGAGCAGTCCACAGGCTACCACTCTGTGACCTTGGCCACCACTCATTCTCATCATCTATTGCTTTTACCATCAACTGTGAAACTTAACAGTGGGTACCTCATTAAACTTGCCGGGGAACTGTATATATTGGGTTAAATAGCCGGTGTTTCTCTGTGAGGTTTCTTTAAATGACCAACCAGAGGCCCCATTATGTTATACCTCTTTTTCTTTGTAACAGGAAAAGCATAAAGCAATAGATGCTATTTTTTAAAATATATATGATTTTGTTTTCAGCCTAGTGTCCAGCAGCTTCACAGCTAAAGCCTTAAAGACGGGCACATCAAATTGGTCTGATCTGTTGGCCCAGCCACTTGGCAGAAGCTGCAGAGGAAATGGAACAAGAGTGACCATCTGTAGTTAGTAAATATGGTTTTGTGGTCTGCACAGTCCCCTTTGCCCAGATCAGCTTGGTTGACTTTTCTCCAGTATTTTAAACTAACAGTATGAGTAATGCTTTCAGGATAGTAATCTTACTAGTATTTGAGATCTGTTGTGCTCACTTCATTCTACCTGAACTGATATTTCCCCCGTCAGACACTACCTTATCACTTCTATTTGACAAGTCTAGGACTCACTCATTTTATTGTTTAATTTTAAATTCCCCAAACCCATTTTTTTCCCCAAACCTATTTTTTCAGTGCCTAATTATAAAGGTTACTTGCAGTAGGCACAATTCTGCTGAGAAAATTTTAGATCTAGCATCTTTTCCTTCAAAGTTTACTTTCTAGAAAAGTTTACTGTGATATAATCAGTACAGACATGTGACACTGAAATGTCCAGCTTGCTTTGAGGGTACATTTTACTGCGTCATTTTAAAAGTCATCAAACCAAACTGATTTGAAAGCAGAGGTCTAGCAACAGCTGAAACTAAAGTTCCCCCCTCCTTTTTTTTTTTTTTTGACATATGAAATCCATTAGAAAAGAACAACTACAGAGACATAGTGTGCTTCTCCCATCCCTACCCTGTAAAGTACATAAAGATGAGGTTCCCCTTATTACATGGTACAACATGGGGAGGGTTTAGGACATACTGGTGCCCTAACCTTACAAACTTGTATTGACTTCCTGCCAGGACCATGTACCAGGGAAGTCATTTGCCTTACAGCAGAAGTGTATTTTTTATAAGAGATACCATGCATGATCCTGTGACACCAGTGAGCCAACTTCTTACAAGAACGAGAAGAGTTAACCAGAACCACAGACATACATGCAGAGGCAGTGGCAAGAAGGCACAACAAATGCAGGCACTTAACTAGCACAAACCACAATCAGGCTTGCGAGAAGAGAGCTTTAATGTAGCCTGCTCACGGCTCTTAAGTTTCTTCACCCATCAGTTCTCAGAGCAGTTACATCAGGCACATCAGCCGGAGGTGGTGATTTAGTGGGAAGCTGAGGCTTCCTTTTGCCTCTTGATGCTTAGCAATGGGTCTCTCTTCACTGATCTCAGCTCTGCAGGCAGATCTGGGATATGTAAAAGTTTTACTTCTTTCTGCTCTGTATCAAATTACTCTACTCCTACTTACTGCTCAAGAGAAGCAGAGCCTTCTGGACCATTGAGGAGGTTTCCACTGTTGTCTGCTCAACTGTAATGCTTTCTTGGAGGTGGAGGACGGTTCTTGATGGTCTTACACTTGGGGATGTGCCGCTCTGCCACCTTGGGAGCAAAGTGGCGGCTACAGTGAGGGCACTGAATATAGTCTGGATTTTCTACAGGCAGGATTGGAGGCAGGTCTGAGGGATTTCCACCTTTGGCAATCACCTGCTGGTACTCTCGAGCCTGACGGAGGGTACGGATGAAGGATTCATGCTTCTGTCTCCAGTTGCTCTTCTGAGGAGGTTCAGCCTGGAAGTTGAAGAAAGACTGATCATTTAACCTGGTGTCTAGGTCATCCCCTTCCTGAGTCTCTATTAGAATGATAGTAAGGAAGTTAAAAGGGTGTTAATACACAAGGTCAAAGAGAACAGGAAAGGAGCAACAATGATAACTGACTTGCCAGAGTGGAGACACTTAAACCTAAGGGCCTGCAAAGGCGGGTATCACTGAGAGGCTTAATGCTTGGAAATGCAGGTAGTGGAAAAGGGGGAGGTAGAGGGCTGAGAATAGGTTGGCTCCCATGGCTCCTCTCCACCTTGTACATCTAAGTGCCCAGCACTTCCAACACCCTCTCTGGAGAAATTGAACCAGACAGGTTTCAAACTCAGGATATCCAGGCATAATGGAGAACAGGGTTAATCTAGGAGCTGAAACGGGATTGAGGGCAAATTGTACATGATGTATTGTGTCCCCCACCATCCTCCAGAGTACCAGACACACTGGCACCCTCATAGGAAACGAGAGTTCTCTGGATGCATCAAGCAGTTGAGAGAGAAGTTGAAATGCTGCCTCTGAGCAACCCCACTTAAAAGGCTCACTGTTTGATAACCCTAATATGAAAGCCCTCAGTCAACAAGCCCCACTTAAGCTTAAATATGAAAGGACAGACAAGGATCACTAGACATTTGAGTAAAGCTCTGACTTTAAACTTTCCTGACTTCAGACTACACTACAAAGCTACAGTCATCAAGACAATATGGTACGGGCAGAAAAACAGAAATTTAAACGAATGGTACAAGATTGAAAGCCCAGAGATAAACCCATGCACCTATGGGCACTTTATTTTTGACAAAGGACACAAGAATATACAATGGAGAAAAGATAGTCTTGTCAGTAAGTGGTGCTGGGAAAACAAGACAGCTACATGTAAAAGAATGAAATTAGAATACTTCCTACCACCATACACAAAGATAAAACTGATTAAAGATCTAAATTTAAGACCAGAAACTATAAAACTCAGAAAAAAAATAAGAATACACTGACATAAATCACAGCAAGATCCTCTATGACCCACCTAGAGTAATGGAAATAAAGGAGATCTAATTAAAGTTAAAAGCTTCTGCACAGCAAAGGAAACTATAAACAAGATGAAAAGATAATCCCTCAGAATGGAAAAAAAATAGTTATAAATGAAGCAAATGACAAAGGATTAATCTCCAAAATATACAAGCAGCTCAGGCAGCTTAATATTAGAAAAATAAACAACTCAATCAAAGATGGGTAGAAGACCTAAACAGACATTTCTCCAAACAAGACATAACAGATGGCTAATAAACACATGAAAAATTTGCTCAACATTGCTTATTATTAGAGAAATGCAAATCAAAACTACAATATATCACCTCACTCTGGTCAGAATGCTCTGTCTCTGCTCTGTGTTCAGTCACATCCAACTCTACAACCCCATTAACTGTAGCCTGCCAGGCTCCTCTGTCCATGGGATTTTCCAGGAAAGTACTGAAGTGGATTGTCATGTCCTCCTCCAGAGGATCTTTCCGACCCACAGATTGAACGCACGTCTCCTGCATTGGCAGGTGTATTCTTTACCACTGAGCTACCTGGAAAGCCAGAATGGCCATCATCAAAAAAATCTACAAACAATAAATGCTAGAGGAGGTGTGCAGAAAAGGGAATCCTCTTGTACTGTTGGTGGGAATGTAAATTGATACAGCCACTATGGAGAACAGTATGGAAATTTTTTGTTTGTTTGTTTGTTTATTTTTGGAGATTTCTTTAAAAACTAGGAATAAAATTACCATATGACCCAGCAATCCCACTGGGCATATACCCTGAGAAAACCACAATTCTAAAAGGCACGTGTATGTTAGTGTTCAGTGCAGCACTATTTACAATGGCCAGGACATCTAGGCCAGGATGCAACTCCGATGTCCATCAACAGATGAATGGATAAAGAAATTGTGGTACATATATACAATGGAATATTTCTCTGCCATAAAAGGAACAAATTTGAGTCGGTTATAGCGAGGTGGATGAACCCAGAGCCTGTTATACAGAGTGAAGTAACTCAGAAAAACAAATATTGCATATTAACACATATATGGAATCTAGAAAAATGGTACTGATGAACCTATTTGTAGGACAGCAATAGAGACGCAGACATAGTGAACAGACTTGTGGACACAGCGGGGGAAGGAGAGGGTGGGACAAATGAGAGAGTAGCACTGAAACATACACATTACCATATGTAAAACAGAAAGCCAGTGGGAATCTGCTGTATGATGCAGGGAGCTCAGCCAGGTGCTCTGTGACAAACTAGAGGGGGTGGGGTTTGAGGTGGGAGGTGCGAGGAAGTTTCAAGAGGTTGGCTATGGTTGATTCATGTTGACGCATGGCAGAAACCAGCACAACGTTGTAAAGCAATTATCCTCCAATTAAAAATAAATTTTATTTAAAAATCATAATATCAACAAATGAGTATTAGAAGAGATTTTTGTCTATGAAATGAGAATATATATATATTATGAAAAAGTAATGAGAAAACTAGAAGTAACTATTATAAATTAATACTGTGATAACTAAAAACTAGAACTGTTGTAAATAATGTCAGAAAAATTACTCAGAATGGGAAAAAAGAATTAAGATGGAAAGTAGAAAACATCAGAAAATTAGAAAGCCAATCTAGAAAATCTAACACCAACCAATAGAAGTTCCAAAAAAACAGGACAAGGAGGAAATTATTAAACAAATAAGACACTAAACATTCCTAGAAATAAAGGTCCCTACCCTTGAGATTGAAATGGCCTATGCACTACCCAACACAATCACTGTAGAATTTCAGATTAAAGAGAGAATCCTATAAACTTTAATAAAAAAGCAAAAATATATAGATTTCATATAATGGAGAAGGAAACAAAATGGCATCAGACTTCTCAACAGTAACACTAGATGCTAAAAGCTAGTGGGAAACTATCATAAAAGTTCTAACAAAATAATTTTCCACCTAGAATTCTCTACCTGGCCGATTCATCAGTCAAAAATAAGACTATTATATAGATATTTTCATTCATCCTATGACAAAAAAATACGCCTCCATTCACCTTTTTTAATAAGCTTCTCCAAAACAAGGAGTCAAGCAAGAAAAAGGAAGACACAAGACGCTAGGAACAGAAGAGCAGCAGAGAGAAGGTCCAAGACAACAGGTCTGCACCAGGCCTGGAGAAGAACTGGTCTGGACTGCAGCAGGGAGAGAAAAACGGGAGGGAGGTTTCAGAGTAAAAAAATCAAATGGATAGACTATGAGAAGTGTTTGAGCAGTCATAAAAACATTAACAGGTGTCTGACATGGGGAGGATCATGTAGGGGGGGGGGAAACATTTGAGATAGGTATGTAGGAAACCAAGCAAATTAAAACATGAGTCAATTACTAACTCTGGGTACATGTGGGCAGGGGCAGATTCTGTTCACTGAGCAGTGAACAAAATTTATGTGATTATTATCACATAAATAGCTGACTACTTGTTTAACACAAAATTGTGATTTCACTACCATGGAAGGACAGAAGTGGGAGGAGAGGGGATATGAACCCACAGTGTCCATAAGTGGAGGTGAACAGATCATGTGCAAAACTGATAAATCAAGAAAATAAGTATATTATTTAGAAATATACATACCAGAAGAGTCACCTATCAGAACTGCCTGTGAGGGATAGCTGAAAGGCGAGAGAGGGATGAGGTAGAAGACTGTTGATCTGTACTACAGGTCACTTTGTAATACATGATTTTTTTAATGTATTCAAACATTAGAGGAAAATAAAATTAACATTAAAAAGAAAGGGAAAAAAGGCAAGTAGCTACTTGGTGATGAATATAGGAAGAGATGTTATCAAAGGGAAAGAAAGGATCCATCAGGAGAGTCTTACTGAAAGAGACAAGGTAAGAGAATCAGTGTTAGAGATGGTATCTAGCAACCTTTAGAATTAAGGGAAAGTTCCTCAACCATATGATACTTACACTTTAGTTCTTCATTGTATTGAAGTTCATTCAGTTAACACTTATGAATCACAGAGCACAAAGATGTAGTCTCTTACACTCAAATGCACGATGTACAGTAGAGAGACCAGAAGTATAAGTCTATCGGAAATTATATGAATATTAAAGGAGAGAAGAAAAATCATCCATTCTTGTGAGTACACAGAAGGAATGACAGTCAGAAACCACTCAGCTTGCAAAGGCACAAAGCTTTGGAATAAGACTCAGGACAGTTCAAGGAGGGGAGTGCATCTCAATCCAGAGCCTTTCTGCCTTGGTATCCTCAACACAACATGTTTCCTCAAACAAGTTTCCACAAAGCCAGGGCATCTGAGCTCAGAAATCCAATTGTTTTGCTTCATTGCTATGGTATTTGGGAATTTAAGAAATACAAGATTCTTTTTGGCTCTGGCCAGAAATAAACCACTGTAGTGGGACAGAGAATTCTCCAGTGGATTATTGGGTTGACCAGAAAGAAAACAGGAAAGAACAGGAACCTGTGATCATATCATTATCTGCAAGAGCAAAATGTTGACTTCTCTTTGGCAACAGGATTTCAGGGAGATCATCGATAAACATAGAAATGACTTTCTTGTAGTCATTTCCCATACTAAAAGAAATAACTCTAACTGCAAAAAACATCGCTTAACAGCCATCACATAAATGTGAGTTTTTAAAGGCCCCACAAATACACACATAAACTATAAAGTGCTAATGGACAAGAAGTGCTAGCGCAGCAGTGGGGAGGGCTGGAAGGAAATGAGACTAGAATAATGCTTCCATAGTTTAGAGACAGGGCTTTGAGATCATGTGGTCTAGGCTTTCCCACATTTTGGTCATTTGCATACCACTTTCACTTTAGCCTCCTTACTATCTTTCTTTAAAGTCAATATTCCTAGAAATCAAGGGCTTGTTATGGTTTACTTTCCTAATACACGTTAAAATTACTAAAATAACAAATGTTTGTCAGCATGCCATACTTTGAGAAACACTTATTTACAACCCTGGTGGTATAACCTTGACAAGGTATAACCAGACAATTTTCTTATGAAGTTCTCCCAAATGTATGGAAGTGTCTCAAAGTCACTTTTTACAACCTAGTTTTTCTGCAGCTAGGAATGTTCACCAAAAATAAAGTCCTCTATCCCCGAAAAAATCACCCCTAGGCATATATCTGAAGAAAACCGTAATTCAAAAAGATACACACAACCCCAATGTTCACATCAGTACTATTTACAATAGCCAAGACATGGAAGCAACCTAAATGTCCATCAACAGAGGAGTGGATAAAGATGTGGTACATACACACAATGGAATATTGCTCAGCCATAAAAAAGAATGAGATAATGCCATCTGCAGCAATATGGATGGACCTAGAGACTGTTATACTGAATGAAGAGAAAGCCAAATATCATGGTACCACTTATATGTGGCAAATTTTTTTTAAAATGGTACAAATGGGCTTGTTTGCAGAACAGAAATAAGAGTCACAGATGTAGGGAACAGACTTGTGGTTGCCAAGGAGGAGTTAAGGGGGTATAAATTGGGAGATTGAGATTGAGATATACACACTACTGTATATAAAATAGATAACTAATAAGGACCTGCTGTATAGCACAGGGAACTCAATACTCTGCAATGACCTATGTGGGGAAAGAATCTAAAAAAGAGTGTATATATGTATAGATATAGAGATATGTATACCTATATATGACTGATTCACTTTGCTGTACACCTGAAACTAACACAACATTGTAAACCAACTATACTTTTACTTCAATAAAAATTAAAGTCCTCCACCTTTAAGTTGTTTACACTCTAAATGGGAGAAAAAGAATTCCAAACTTAATCATGTGTTTCATGTATTTACTAAGAAGGTATATCAAAATTAGCCAAACTTGAAAAAGTAGATCGAGTTCCAGGAGTGGTAACAAGTCCTAATTTGGGATGATGGCAGAATATATTATAAAGAATGAGGAATTTTGTCAGGGTAGTGAAATGCTTCATGATATTTTTCTTATACTTTTCATTCTCTTAAATTTTCTACAGTAAGTGTTTATTACTTATATAATCAAAAGGACATATTTTTTTAAGTCTAGATTTTGGAGTCATTCTGACCCAGATTTATATGCTGCCATTTAAAGCTGTTTGTGATCTTAAGCAAGTTAACCTGAGACTTGATTACTGAACTGATAAAATAAGATAATGAAATCTTTACAGGGCTGTAGTGAGGATCATATGAAAACCTCCCATCACTGTGACTGGCACACTGTAGTAATCAATAAGTCAAATGTGAATTCTTTCTCCCTATAAGACACATGAAATCCTTCTAAAGAAAACAGATGAGGACATAACAGGTTCTTAAAAATGATCCCCACTCAAAGGCAAATCCATAAGGCCCTTGTTACCTTGACTGAAGCTGGACCCTTCCAGTTCAAGTACTGCTCTAGTTCTGTGCCCTTGGCCCGGGCCCTGGAGGAGTCAAACACTTTCCTCTTGGAACCCTGCATCCTGCGGCAGACGCTGGAGTGTCTCTCCAGCCTGAGCAAGAGAAACTTTCGGCCGCAGTGGCTGCACTCGCCCAGTTCTGGCTCTTCAGTGGAACAGCTGGAGCCTGAAGAGTCTGGTGCCCTGGATGAGCTAGAATTGCGAGTGGATCTCTGCAAAGCGCTGAGCGGTGCTTCTGTAGCTTGAGAAAACTTCTCCTTCAATGGCCCTGAGACTCGGTCTCGGATTTTGTTATTGCTTGCCACCAGTCTTTCCCTTTTGAGCTTCTGAATTCTATAATCAGAGAACTGGAATGGACTAGAATTCTCTTGAGATTGTTCCCAAGTTTCGCCTTCTCCTGTGTCTCTGTTGAAGACCTCCTCAGACCGGAATGCTGGGGAGAAGATAGGTTTGTATGCAGCGATGCTATTATCTTTAACTCTCCTCTGGGAGAGCACCATTCTCTGTAGCTCTCTTTTTTCATTTTCCTCAGCCTGTTCTTTTTCCTTCTGGATCCTTCTGAGTTCCTCCTCTGTCTTCTTCAGCTTTTCCCTCAGAAGAGTCTCTTTTCTGTGGATTTCCTCCCCTAAGCTCTCCCCTGCAGCTTCTAGTCTTTGGATTTGCATCCACTCCGTCCTGTTGGCATTTGCCATGATCCTTTCCTCCTGAGTGGCAGCAACTGGACCAACCATCAATGAATTTGCCCAGTTCCTCGAACCAAAGCTACTGTATGAATACTTTCTTGGCTCAGGGGGTCTTGGAGAGCCGTTCTGGTCCCCATCAGTGCCAGCCTCACCTATGCTACGGGACTTCCGATGAAACACAGGTTTCAGAGGGTATGCCCGGTCCACCCCTACTCGTTTCTTTGTCAAGGGGATGAATTCCTGGTCATTTGTTTTGGGATACCAGGACTGAGGGTCTGATGGGTAAAACAAACCCTTGGCTTGGCCCTGGGGATTGCTCCTTGAATCGTGCTGGCTCATTCCAGCACAGTGGGGATAAGAACAGCTCCAGGTTTTCGTGCAGGTGTTCCACTTGGGGTGAGTGTAGAGATGATCCAGCATCAGCTCTTGGTTACTCAAGAGCTTCTGCTGGAAATTGTTCCTCAGGTGCCCTGTAGAGGACCGCTGGGAAGAGTCACCTTTTTTATAGGAGTCTTGCTTAGCTGAATGGAGCTCTGGAGCATCCCTTGTATTATGTGGGAGCATAACGCCCATAGGCAGAGGCAACGCCAACTGGAGACCAGCCATTCAGGGCCTGGACTGAAGCCTAGGGGAGATTTAAACCAAACATATGTGAGGAGTTTGTCTGAGGTTCACCTCCACTGCTAAAGTATAACTGTTTCTACACCTGCCTACCCACATTTTCCCTTAGACTTTTTAGGGACACTGGTGCTGGGTCCACCAGAGCTTTCATTCAATAAGCATTTGATGAATGCTTACTGTGTTCTGTGGGTGCTTATTAGATCCTGAGGATAGAAAAAGGAGTGTGATACAGGTGTTCCTGCCACCTACCTTTCCCTTATATCACTACCAGCCTCTGCCATACACAGTGATGCTCCCGCATACACAGTACACTCCATAGCAGATGGAAAGAGCTACTGGATTGAAAGTCAGTTTTTAGGCCTGTGACACAGGACAAGCAGCTTCCCCTCGCTGGGGATTCGCCCAGAGTTACAGGACTGGTATTTAGGGGCCGTAGGACTCTAAGTCCAGCCCCATCACTTTATAGGTGAGAAAACTGCAGCCCATTGGTAAGTGACCGGCACAAAAACTCTCAGGGCTTCCCTCCTGCTGGAACCGTGCTCGATTCTAAAAAGCACAGAGTCGATTCAGGACATGCAGCAAGTGCCTGGCTGGCAAACCCTCACCCAAGGACCACACGATCCGGCCACCGCGGGTTTAGATCGGAACGCGGAAGTTCCGTTCTGTCCTGGAGGGTCACCCGGGACGTCCCCGACTTGTGACTCCGCTTCGGGGACAAGCCCTCGGCTCTTCAGTCCGTCGGGGCTTTGGGAGGTCGAGGCACTGAGCCTATGCCTTCCCGCCCTTCCGCGTACCTGAGGCTCTTTCGGGGACGGCTCCCGCTCAGGGAAAGCTGCAGGACTCAGGCTTCCTGACCACACGCCCTCCCGCAGCCGCCGGCCGCGCAGGCGCTCTCAGAGAGCGGCTGTTATTACCGTTGCCTGGAGACGGGGGCGCGTGCGCGCGCCCAGTCCCGCCCCGCCGCGAATTCCGCTGTTGGGGGAGGCGTGCGCAAGCGCAGTCCGCGCACCCGGGGCCGCCGGGGCAGCGGGCGCGGTCCAGCGGTGTCACTAGACGGGATGTCCCGCCAACTCTGCAGCTCCGTCCAGCCCTGCCCTTGGGGAACGTGGGAAGTGGGTGGAAGAAGCTCTTCTGGGGCTCCATCAAAGAGCTTGTATTTTTCTCAGAGTAATGCTCTCCGATCCTGGGGTGTGCCCTTCTCTGGCAAAAGACGGAGCGCCTAGATGCGCCCTCGGGGCGCTCTGCCGCAAGATTCCGGTGTCGGCCCTCCTCTTAGCGGGAGTGGGCATGCTGATCGCCTTTCTTGGCACGCTCGGCTGCTTGGTACGGGCCCCAGGTACGGCTGTCGACTCTCTCTCCATGCTTTTCCTCGCACATAGTTTGGAGCTTGCGTCAGATTTTAGCAGCTCCGCTAGGTTTTGCTACGCAGTCTCTTTCCGGGGAAGTTTTTGTAGCCAATCTCATTATTTTGATCTAATGTTTTCCTCTCATGTGGTAACTCTGGCCCTGTCTTCTTAGGGCCCAAGAATGACTCAGACAAGTGTAATGATAATGAAGTTAACCACCAGATCCAAAATACTCAGTATAACCTGGTTTCAACCCTAAAGATATTCCATAACTTGTTAACATCAGAAGAGAGTTTATTTGTCTTCATACTTCAGTTCATTTGTGCAAGCAGTTTGAAAGAGGCAGCTTACTTTTTCCCCCTTGTAACTACTTAAAAAGATTCATGCACATGGAAAATAATATAGACAGCAGTGGTCGGTGTTACTACTTCAACATGTCATATTGCAGCTTTTACATGTTATAAAGAAATTCCTTGATGGATCTCCAAAGCAGTCCTTTGATGCCCTGTTTTCTCTCCTAGTTGTCTCTCAACTGCCTTCTCTGTGTATGCATTTCCAGACGTTTCTCACTCTTTTCAAGGTCTCAATTATCTCAGCATGGGGCTTGCCTGTCATCAACTCCCAAAGCTCCCCTCTAGCCTGGCAGAATTTCCCAGGGTGCCTCCTTCCATCTTGACTTCTTTCCATCTTGTTTCTGAGGAAGAAAAATCTTTGTCTTTCCTTGAGTGCTCTTGACTTAGTCCCTTTCAGTACCTTCCAGGAATTGACTCACCATACCCATCCATCTTGTTAACTTCAAGTTGTATCCATCCACACACTCTTCTTTGGTTTTAAAATATGCTTAGCTTTGCCTTAAAAAAAAAAATCTTCATTTCCCTTGACCTCACCTCTCACCTTAGGGTCCCAGTCCTTTCTCCTCTTCTCCAGGAGACTTCTTAATAGGAAGCTTTACATTTGCTGTCCCCACTTCTTTGACTCTCCCTCATTGTCCAGTCCATTGTGGTCTGGTTTCCCCGTCTCAGCTTTTAACTGGCCAGGCTACCAGTGACCTTCCAATGACCCTAAAGACAAAAGCTGCTATTTCTTCAGCCTACTCATTTGACATTATTGATTTTTTCTCTCCATTGGAACTCTCTTCTCACTTGCTTCTCTGTGCCTTCTTGGTTTCTTTTTTCATGTCCTTGTTCCATCTCCTTTCATATTCTTGCATTTACATCTTTTCCTCACCTACCTCCCAAAGGTAGTTGTTCTCCAAAGCTTATTTTTCATATAAATGCAATTTCAGACATTCTCTTCCTTAATGATTTCATATAAATGCAATTTCAGACATTCTCTTCCTTAATGATTTCAACCAAACGCTGGAATTTCAGTTCTCACCTATGTTTCAATGGCATCTAGCTTAGTTCTCTCCCTTAGACTCAAGTTTCCAAATGCCCACGTAGCACATGCACATGAATGTTCCTCAGGTATCTCAAAGTCAATATGACAGAAAACAAACTTGTGATTACCTCCCTATTTCCCAAGCCACTTCTCCAGTGTTCCCTCTCATGTTGAAACATCAGTCATCTTCCACTCCCCACTATTTGTCACCCCTTCTCTCTAACTGGTCAGCAGGCTTTGCTGAATTTATTCTGCAGTGTCTTTTATATATGTCCCTTCGTTTTCATTTCTCTTACCCTAGGTGAGTTTCTTCTTCACTTCTCACTGGGATGGCACCACTCTCCTAACTGCTAAACATCTGCTTCTTTTGGCTGTTCTGAGTCTTCATTGTGGTGTGTAGGAGCGTCTCTAGTTGTGGTGTGTGGGTTTTAGTTTCCTGACTGGGGATTGAATGTGCATTGGAAGGTTAACCAGTGGACCCCTGGGAAAGTCCCCATCCCAAATCCTAAATCCATCTGAACCTATATATATAATTTATTTTTTTGTTTGTTTATTTTTGACTGCGCTATGTCTTCATTACTGTGCTCAGGCTTTCTCTAGTTGTGGCGAGTGAGGGTTACTATCTGTTGAAGTGCAAGGGCTTCTCATTGAGGTGGCCTCCCTTGTTGCAGAGCACAGGCTCTGGGCACTTGACCTTCGGTAGTTACAGCATGTAGGTTCAGTAGCTGTGGCTCTCAGGCTCTAGAGCACAGGCTCAGTAGTTGTGGCGCATGGAGTTGGTTGCTCTGTGGCACGTGGGATCTTCCTGGACCAGGGATCAAACCCAAGTTCCCTGCACCAGCAGGCAGATTCTTATCCACTGTGCCACCAGGGAAGCCCCATATGCATGCTTAATCATAAGGATATCTGGATATAAATGCCTACAAGGTGACCTTTGGGCTTCCCTTGTGGCTCAGACAGTAAAAAGTCTGCCTCCAATGCAGGAGACCTGGGTTCGACCTGGGAGAAGACCCCCTGGAGAAGGAAATGACAACCTACTCCAGTATTCTTGCCTGGAGAATTCCATGGACAGAGGATCCTGGTGGGCTACAGTCCATGGGGGTCACAAAGAGTCAGACATGACTGAGTGACTGATACACACAAGATGACCCTACTTTTAACAATCATCACCCACAGCTCCCCTTGACAATTCCCTTCTCCCTAAAGAAATTCATGCAGCTTGGTTACTTGGCTTAGGTTGACTGATTCAGTTGTGATTCTGGAGCCCCGGGTTATTTTGTTTGTGCTTGTGATTGGTTGCTTTAGATAAGCATTGTTTAGAGTTTTCTTAGTAAGGTAGACTCTGGTGGGCAGCTTCCAGAATCACAGTGGGAGAAATAACCTTGCGTGTGACCTCCTATACTCTTGTCGCTGTTGCTACCAATTCCAAACTTAGGCATGACCCAAAATTGGAGGAAAACTGAGGAAAAGGGCATAAAAAATTTACGTCTTCTATTTAATTATTTTGTTTTGTTTATGATGTTTAGTGTTTGTCGTCCGTCTCTGTCTCCAGAATTTAAGCTCCTCCGATCCAGGGATCCTTTTAGTTCCTTAATGTGTGTCAAGCACCTAGAACTGTGCCTGGCACACAGAGGCTCTCAGTAATTATTAACAGAATGACGGGATTTATCTCAAGTGCTTCTTCGTCTTCGTCCTTCTCCCCAAGAGAAACTTAAAAAAAAAAAGAGAGAGAGAGAGAGAGGTGCGCTAAATGACCAAGGTAGGATGAGGACTCGGTCTGTAGAGTCGTGGCGGAGACCCTGGACAGATCCTCCCCAACCCGAGGTTCTGGCGCTCCTAGACACGCGCCTCCCGAAATCCCACCCTCTAGGCGGGCTCTGGGCCGAGCGCGCCGTGCTTGATTGGCCGGTGGAGGTGATGGACAGGAGAGGCGGCGAAGGAGGAGCCGCCTTCTAAGCTTCCGGGCGCGGCGGTTACGCGGCTGAGGGGTGACTGTTGGCCTGGTGGTCTGCCGGTTAGTCCCTAACGCTTGAGAGGACGACAAGAAGGGTGAGCCTGGGACAGGGACCCGGGGCGTGCCCATGAGTTCGATTAGCCCTAAAATTTAATAGGAAGGGGTACTGTTGGCAGCGTGGAAGGCAGGTCTGTGGGAAGAGGGAAGGATGGAGAGGGAGCGGGACCAGGGATGGGTGTAGGGAGGTAATTGGATAAGCAGGTAGTTGCCCCAAAAGAGGCCTCTGTGGGCAATCGCGACCCGAAGCTCCCTTGCAGGTGTCTTCCTGTTACTTCAGATACCCGCGCGTACATGTATCCGAAATACGGGCATCTTAAGGTCGGGGAGAGGTCGCAGTGGTTAAGGATGCAGAGGTACGGGTGTGACCCTTCCTGCCTAAGGATTGGGGGCCCTGGAGTAGGATAATGAGTCCTTTACTTTTCTGCTATCCTGGTCTCTGCAGGTTTCAGCATGAGCATGGCAGAAGGGGATACCCTGATATCAGTGGATTATGAAATTTTTGGAAAGGTGCAAGGAGTGTTTTTCCGCAAGTACACTCAGGTATGTGGTCTACCTACGTTATCAGCATGGGAATAAGAGACATGTTCCCGAAAATTATGCTTTGGAGAAGCTGGCTCTTTGGTAGCTGAATGGCAAAGAGGTGGTTTGTGGAAGAATAGGTATGAAAATGCTTTGCAATGGGTAAACCACAATGCAAATGGAAGCTTTTCTCTGTGCGTGCATGCTCAGTGTGTCCCGCTCTGCAACTAACTCCACGAACTATATATATAGTCTGCCAGGCTCTTCTGTCCGTGGGATTTTCCCAGCGAGAATACTAGAGTGAGTTGCCATTTCCTCCTCCAGGGGATCTTCTCCACCCAGGTCTCTTGCATTGGCAGGTGGATTCTTTTACCACTGAGTCACCTGGGAATCCCTACTGGAAGCTTTATCTGCTGTTATTATTGGTCTTTTCTAACAGTGGTATTGAGTACCAACACACATATGGATGAGCTTCTCTTTTACAAAGGAGAAAGGGCTTCCCTAGTTCTCCCTATTGGGGCATCATCAAAACAAATCACAATTCTTATAGGAAAGTTAACATTGATCAAAGAGATGACATTTAAATGAACTTGTGACTATGTAATTTATGTAACTGCTTCCTCTGTAGCTGTTGCATTTTCTTCAGACCTTTTTTTCTCTTCAACCCTCTCCCATTCCCCTTCTTAATTCCTTAATTCTGCTCACTTTAGGTTTTAAAGAACGAGTACCTTTTCCAGGGTAGGACTTCCCAGGTGGCTCAGTGGTAAAGAATCTGCCTACCGATGTAGGAGACGTGGGTTCTATCCCTAGGCCAGGAAGATCCCTTGGGGATCCCTTGGAGAAGGAAATGGCAACCCACTCCAATATTCTTTCCCTGGAAATCCCATGGACAGGGGAGCCTGGAGGGCTGCAGTCCGTGGCATCACAAAGAGTCGGACACGACTTGGCGACTAAGCAGCAACACCTTTTCCAGGTGAAGCTTTTCTAATGAAAATACTTGATTCATTCCAGGGTAAGTAATACTAACACTGAACATGGACCCTGGTATTACTATGACATATTAGTAATTGAGGGGATGAACAGACTATTGACAGCCTCTGCCTTAACTTCCTGCTGCTGCTAAGTCACTTCAGTTGTGTCAGACTCTGTGCGATCCCATAGATGGCAGCCCACCAGGCTCCACCGTCCCTGGGATTCTCCAGGCAAGAACACTGGAGTGGGTTGCCATTTCCTTCTCCAATGCATGAAAGTGAAAAGTGAAAGTGAAGTCGCTCAGTCGTGTCTGACTCTTAGCAACCCCAGGGACTGCAGCCTACCAGGCTACTCCGTCCATGGGATTTTCCAAGCAAGAGTACTGGAGTGGGTTGCCATTGCCTTCTCCCTAATGACAAGATGAAATCTTAGTTTTCCTTCTGTCTTCTATAGGGGAGTATCAGGCTATTGCCTTCCCAGTGTATCTCCAACCCCAAAGATAATGAGTTAAGAATGCAGAACTTGCCAAGTGGTACTCAGAAGTTCAAACCTGAATCTTTGAAATGTGAATGTTAAGTGTCACTACCTCTTTTTCCAATGATTTGCAAATCAGTTCCTCCTGTTACCTGCTCATATATGAAGTGCCTGTTGGAAGAAAAGAATTACTGAAAGTCATAGGAAGAGCTATGTTCCAGATAGCTTTACTATCAGTTATGTAGGGTAGGCTTCCCTGATAGCTCAGTTGGTAAAGAATCTGCCTGCAATGAAAGAGACCCTGGTTCAATTCCTGGGTCGGGAAGACCCCCTGGAGAAGGGATAGGCTACCCACTCCAGTATTTTTGGGTTTCCCTTGTGTCTCAGCTGGTAAAGAACCCGCCTGCAATGCAGGAGACTTGGGTTCAATCCCTGAGTTTGGAAGATCCCCTGGAGATGGGATTCGGGCCTGGAGAATTCCATGGACTGTATAGTCCATGGGATCACAAAGAGTCAGACACAACTGAGCAACTTTCACTTTCATGTAGGGTAAGTTCCTATGGCTTAATAAATGGATTAAGAATTAATGAAGGTTAAAGTTGTTGAGGGAAAAGGAGCAGATGGCAGGAGAGCCCATCTTTATAGCACCTCCCACCCCTCAATGTAAAGAAAGAATAAAAGAATACAGAAAAACGATTTTTAAATATTTATTTATTTGGCTGTGGTGGGTCTTTTAGTTGTGGCTCACAGGATCTTTGTTGAGTCCTGCAGATCTTTTGTTGTTGAGCAAGGACTCCCTAGTTGGGGTTGGGGGTGTCGTGTGTCTTAGTTGCTCTGGGGCATGTAGGAAATTAGTTCCCCTACCAAGGATCAAACCCACATCGCAAGGCAGATTCTTAACCACTGTACCACCAGAGAAGTTTCTTTATCTCTGTTGTATTTATTAAATCCTGCTCTAATCTTTATTATTTCCCTTTTTTGCTTGATTTGAGTTCAGTTTGCTCCTCTCTTTCTAGTTTCCTAATGTGGAAGGTCTAGGTTATTGGTTTGAAGGTAATTTTTTTTTAGATTGAGACTAGAATTGGTGATTATAATCCTTAAAATGTTTCCAAATGTTTCCAGTTCAAGAGGAAATATGGTTATGAGGGAGAATCAGCTTTTTGGAATTTTCTTAGGAGAGAGCACTACTGCTTGTTTAGATATATAGTCAAAGCTGAACATGACTCAGCAATATTGTGTTACCATTTAAAAATAAGAACAGAATCCAGTGCACAGATAAAAGCCATAGGAAATCCCCATTCTCAACACCTGTCAAAGTTGGGAGTGTTTTGTTCACTCTCAGGAGTTCAGATAAATCACACTGCAGTTTAAAATGTATTGAACTATTATAACCTCCTGCTCAAAACCTTGACACAGTCCTTCTTATAGCTAGTTACCATATAAGGTATCTAGGAACTAGGCACAGCCCACTCCCCTGGGTTAACATGAAGTAGGAGGGAGTGCAGTTGTTGCACAAAGTCAGTGGGACGTGGAGTCTTATTCAAATCCATTCTCTGTATTCTTTTTTAATGCTTCAATCTACAACCCTTAATCATGCTGTAGATATCTCTTATTTTTCTTCATTCCTTAATTTCCTCCATATCCTTTAAACTGTTATTTGACCAAAGTCTCTTTTGTTCATTATGCAAACATGTCTTTGCTTTGAACATAACTGATTTGATGAATACTTCAGTTCCTCATCAAACATACTTTTGCTCTGCATAACATTTTCTTTGGCCAACTCCAGCAATTTCCCATATTTACTAGATCACTAGTCTAGCATTTGGACATGTAGTCGTATTAACTCCCGTTTTCTTTTGTAATCCAACTCCTTCTATTTAGATAGAATGTAACAAGCAATAACTTTTATAAATCCTTAGTTGGAAATTTTACAAAAATAAAATTACCTCTGAAACATTGCTACTTTCCCCCAATTTTCAGTTATTTCACAGTTAATGCTTTATAGGAAAGAACAATAAAAAGTCTAAGAAAAGAGCAGTTACAATGATTAGATGTTTCTCCTAAGCTTATTCAACATTAAAGGCCTTGTGATTATTTAGACAGAAGAAAGTCAAGTGAAAACAATAGTTAATGTTCTTATGAAAGGTAGGTGTTTAGAGGTTGATGACCAGCAACTTTTTCCTTCTCTCAGAGGATGAGAGAAAGTGGGCTTTGAATGCAAGGTAAAGACCTTGGATTAGACAGTTTCTCTACAGTGAGAACAATGGAATGATTTGCCCAAGAAATTGTGAAATACTCTCTAATGATCTTTAAAGATATAATGGACACTTAATCATCTGGGTTTGTTTAGGTATGGTCTTGGCTAAAGAGATAGAGAAGGATCAGATAACTTTATGCTTTTTTCTATTTAATATATCTGATAGATTCTTGATTAGAAAAAGGAAAATGAACAAGATATAGTCCAGTATCCTAACAACAATCAGCCTTAGAGGAATCATTTTGAAAACATATGATTTGGTCTTAAATCTTTAGTACTTAATCAAATTGACGACACAGTGAAAAATTCTGGTGCCTGGGTTTTATAGGGTGGAAGAAGGAAATGGAGTCAAGTAGTCAACACTTCATGTTAAGATCAGCAATGAGATTCTCCTTGCTGTAGTCCTGTTTTGATTGTTCTGGACAATATCAAATTAGTTTCAGTGGCTTGATTGTAGGCCAAGGTTCTGGCAAGAGATTGTAGTCTTGCTTTGTTTTGTTCAGTCTCACTGGATTTCTCTTTCTTGTCTTTTTCTTTCCCTTAGGCTGAGGGTAAAAAGCTTGGATTAGTAGGCTGGGTCCAGAACACTGACCAGGGCACAGTGCAAGGACAATTGCAAGGGCCCACCTCCAAAGTACGTCATATGCAGGAATGGCTTGAGACAAAAGGAAGTCCCAAATCTCACGTAGACAGAGCAAGCTTCAACAATGAGAAGGTCATTGTAAAGCTGGACTACACAGATTTCCAAATTGTGAAATAATGGTCTGCATTTAAATTTTCCAAGACACTTAGCGGTTTTGTTTTTTATTGTTAATAGAGATAGAACTATTCTGTGTTCAATATTAGAATTTGTCAATAAGTTACTTTAGCATCAGTTACTTGATGGTTACTGTGTATTATATGTGTGATGAACGAATTACAAATGTACACAATTCTAATCAATAAAAACAGAACCTTCTGTGTAAGATACTTATTTTCTTTTTGATGAACTTCATTTTGGGCAAAATAAGAGGCATTTACTCTGTGAACATCTTTGGGAAGAGAATTTTGAGGTAACTTAAGGAAGTCTGAAAGAAAAAGTTAGCAGTTACTTTTAATCATTTCTTTTTAATAGTTTCCATGAACTTTTCTTCAGGAAATTTTACCTGATAAGAACAAAATATGTAGATGACACCAACCTTATGGCAGAAAGTGAAGAAGAACTAAAGAGCCTCTTGAAGAAAGTGAAAGAGGAGAGTGAAAAAGTTGACTTAAAGCTCAACATTCAAAAAACTAAGATCATGGCATCCAGTCCCATCACTTCATGGCAGATAGATGGGCAAACAGTGGAAACTGGCTGACTTTATTTTTCTGGGCTCCAAAATCACTGCAGATGGTGATTGCTGCCATGAAATTAAAAGACGCTTACTCCTTGGAGGGAAAATTATGACCAACCTAG
This sequence comes from Okapia johnstoni, assembly GCA_024291935.2. Taxonomy (NCBI): domain Eukaryota; kingdom Metazoa; phylum Chordata; class Mammalia; order Artiodactyla; family Giraffidae; genus Okapia; species Okapia johnstoni. The sequence goes on from CM044307.1 coordinate 15,353,514, forward strand.
ATAGCATATTAAAAAGCAGAGACATTACTTTGCCAACAAAGGTCCGTCTAGTCAAAGCTATGGTTTTTCCAGTGGTCATGTATGGATGTGAGAGCTGGACTATAAAGAAAGCTGAGCGCCGAAAAATTGATGCTTCTGAACTGTGGTGTTGGAGAAGACTCGTGAAGAGTCCCTTGGACTGCAAGGAAATCCAACCAGTCCATCCTAAAGGAGATCAGTCCTGGGTGTTCATTGGAAGGACTGATGTTGAAGCTCAAACTCCAATACTTTGGCCACCTGATGCGAAGAGCTTACTCATTTGAAAAGACCCTGATGCTGGGAAAGATTGAGGGCAGGAGGAGAAGGGGATGACAGAGGATGATGTGGTTGGATGGCATCATCAACTTGATGGACATGGGTTTGGGTGGACTCTGGGAGTTGGTGATGGACAGGGAGGCCTGGTGTGGTGTGGTTCATGGGGTCGCAAAGAGTCGGACACGACTGAGCGACTGAACTGAACTGAAGAACAAAAGTCCTGGGACTCCGTGGTGGCCCAGTGGCTAAGACTGTTAAGCTCTCAATGCTGGGGCCCTGGGTTTGATCCCTGGTTGCAGAACTAGATCCCACATGCCACAACTAAGACCTTGTGCAGCCAAATAAATAAATAAAAATAAATATTAAAAAAAAACAACAAAAATCCTAAAGTTCGATTTGTTAGCTGTTCAAATGATATCTGGGTTTCCCTGTTGGCTCAGTAGTAAAGAACATGCCTACCAATGCAGGAAACCTCAGGTTCAATGCCTGGGTCAGGAAGATGCCTTGGAGGGGGAAATGGCAACCCACTCTAGTATTCTTGCCTGGAGAATCTCATGGACAGAGGAGCCTGGCAGGCTATTACAGTCCATGGGGTTGCAAAGAGACACGACTGAGCACAGCACATACACAAATGATATCTTGGACTAATTATTTTATGTTTTCTGGAGTTTCTGCTGTCATTTCTGTCCTCCAGGTAAGGAATTCTCATAAACTGATGCTATGGGTTAAATTATGTTACCCCCCACCCCTGCCAAATTCACATGTTGAAGTCCTCTCAATACCTCAGTATGTGACTATATTTGGAGAGAGGGCCTTTATAGAGGTAATTAAGGTTAAATGGGGTCATTAGGGTGGGCCCTAATCCAATACACCCTAGTATCCTTAGAAGAAGAGGAAATTTGGACACAGGTGTGTGTGCATAGAGGAAAGAACTTGTGAAGATAGAGGAGGAAGAGAGCAATTGACCAGTCAAGGAGAGAGGCCCTTATCATCATGCATTATTTCAACTTTGACCTTCAGATTTCTATCCTCCAGGACTGTGACAAGATACATTTCTATCAAATGCTTACTGGATTTGACACATTGGACATAAATTTCAATCTTTAAAAATACAAGGTTTTGGACTTCCTTGGTGAGCCAGAAGTTGGGAGTCCACTTGCTAGTGCAGGTTTGATCCCTGCTCCAGGAAGATCTCACATGCCGCTGAGCAACTACTGAGCCCTCACTCTAGAGCCTGTGCTCCACACCAAGGGAAGCCACCACAATGAGAAGCCCATGCACCTCAAACTGGAGAGTAGCCCCCACTCACTGCAACTAGAGAAAGCCAGCACAGCAAAAAATAATTTTTTTAAAAAATAAAATACTCAATGAAAACAAGACAAAGAAACAACTGAAGGTTGGTTGTCAATTTCCAAAACACCTAATCTCACAATGCCCTTAGAGGTCCACTCTCACTCCATTAGAAAAATGCCAAAAAAGTCAGTGAATGGAGTCTTGTTGTCCTCATCTGTAAATTAAGAAAAGAGCTATATAGATTCTTTATCTTTTCCAGCTTTGAAATAACTATAGATCTTTAAGATGGAAAGCGCTGGATTAATATTTGAGTGCCTAACATAAGCCAAGCACTGTTTTTGCCATGGGGATACAGCAGCAAATAAAAATAGACAAAAACCCACATTCTAGTGAGTAGACAGATGATAAGCAAATAAAACATCGTGCTTAGTCGTGCCTCTTTGCGACCCCATGGACTGTAACCCCTCAGGCTCCTCTGTCTGTGAGATTTTCTAGGCAAGGATACTGGAGTGGGTTGCCATGCCCTCCTCCAAGGGATCTTCCCGACCCAGGGATCAGACCCGCGTCTCCTGCATTGGCAGGCGAATTGTTTACTACTGCAGCACGTGGGAAGTCTCTGTTGAATTAAATGGTAGTATGCACACAGGAGAAATGAGAAGGGGAAAGACAGAAAAACGAGTAAAAATTGCTAGAAACAGCTTTTCACGCCATGCTAAAACGGGAAAAGGACTGGAAACGTCGGGGTACCAGTGAGAAGAGACCTGAGGGACACGTGCGTTTGCAAACCGGCGACACCTGGTGCGCATGCGCATCGGGGTGTCACGGACTGGAGGGTGTCCTCCGCGCGGCGCCTCAGAAGCGCATGCTCGCGGGCTCGCGCGTGCACGAGCCTCACGTGCACGAGCCTCACCAGCCAACGAGCGCGCGCCCGGCGTCCGAGGCGGTTGGTATCAGGGAGTTGGGGAGGTACGATTCCAGGTGACTTGCGGTAAAGCACGCGACCAGAGGACGATTCTGGGAGCTTGTCTACCACCCGAAGGGCCTTGGCGACCGCTGCGGGCCAGCCTTACGGACCCGCTGGGCGAGGGGCCTGGGAGGCCTCCTGGCTTGCCTTCGGGCGGGCGCCCGAGCCTGGGTGGGCCGGGCAGGGGTTTCCGGTTGCCGGCTAGGAGGGGGCGGGGGTGGAGCTTGAGTCTGACGGCCGCGGCGGGTGCGGTGGGGTGCGGGCGCGGTCCTGCTCCTCCTGTAAGCTTCCTGAGCTCTGAACCCGGATCAAATCGTCCCACTTGTCGCAGGAACCCCGAAAGCCCCATAATCAGGAAATCAGAAATCGTTGAGTTTGGGGTACCAGTAGGAATACTTACTAAAACCTTGACCTCTCATTTTTTGCCGGCTGCAAAGTACATTATCTTCGAAACCATCAGATCTGCAATTAGAGCTCTGATTTTCCCCAAGTTTGAAAAACAAGCCCTACCACTCATGAGACGGTCCAGCCCATGCTGCTCTCAGCTATGAAGGGAGGGGACCTTTCATTGAACTGTCATGTTTAGCTGCGAGAAAAAAGTCTCGTTTAAAGATCCCCTTGCCATCATTATTATTGCTGAGGTGGTTTGGAGCCATCTGTAAAGACCAAAAGAGTATTAATACAAAATAATAAATCATAAGTAGTAATAGATAAGGGCCTTCTGAAAACTTAGTAATACATGTACAAGATTTAAAAATCAAATGATGAGAAAGGCTTAAAAGGCAAAGGAATTTTCCTGCCCTACCCTTTCCCATTCTTAGTCTCTTTCCCCTGAGATAACTACATTTAACCAATAGTAATTATTATATTAATTATCGCTCCTTGATATAATCTGATTTCATTTCCTCCTCTTCCTTCACCCTAATTAGTACAGTGTCTTAACACTTCATTGTAATTTTTTTCTAAAAGTCATGGTTATTGTGTAATGGATAAATGTTATGAAACTAGCTTGGAGATTTTTTTCATGAATAATTTCTAGCTAATGTTTCTTAGCAGAAATTAGGCATCTGTTTTTGGTGAAGTGATTGGCATTTTGAACACTTTAGGGGTCAACTTCAAGTGTGATTATGATTTCACTTAGGGCATTTGGGATTTAGAGAGGAGCAGTAAAAATTATGAAATTATGAATACTGTTTTGGATGTTAAACCTGCTGTGCCAAATCTGAGCTGTTTGATCTGCCTAGAGATCAGAAGTATAATTTTTGTTTTGTTAATAAGAGATTTCATTTACCTCAAATATTTCTTTATAATGCTTGAGAGAAATAGTTGATGCCATGTAACTCTGAACTTTAATTGTGTGTGTGTGTGTGTGTGTGTGTGTGTGTGTGTGTGTGTTTTGTTTTCCTCCCATAGGTAATTATTTCCAGTCAGAAAAGGGAACCACTGCCCGGCATTCTCACCAGCTTTCTACCTGCCATGATCAAATGCTTGTCAGTTGAAGTACAAGCCAGATTGCGTTCTGGTTTGGCTATATGCTCCTTAGGCCAATGTGTTGAGGAGCTTGCCCTCAACAGTATTGATGCTGAAGCAAAATGTGTGGCTGTCAGGGTGAACATGGAAACCTTCCAAGTTCAAGTGATAGACAATGGATTTGGGATGGGGAGTGATGATGTAGACAAGGTGGGAAATCGTTATTTCACCAGTAAATGCAACTCCATACAGGATTTGGAGAACCCAAGGTTTTATGGTTTCCGGGGGGAGACGTTGGCCAGTATAGCTGACATGGCCAGTGCTGTGGAAATTTCATCCAAGAAAAACAAGTCGATGAAAACATTTGTGAAACTGTTTCAGAATGGGAAAGCCCTGAAAGCTTGTGAAGCTGACTTAACTCGACCAAGTGCCGGGACAACAGTCACTGTATATAACCTGTTTTATCGATTACCTGTTAGGAGGAAATGCATGGATCCTAGACTGGAGTTTGAGAAGGTTAGGCAGAGGATAGAAGCTCTGTCACTCATGCACCCTTCCATTTCTTTCTCTTTGAGAAATGATGTTTCTGGTTCCATGGTTCTTCAACTCCCTAAAACCAAAGACACATGTTCCCGGTTTTGTCAAATTTATGGACTGGGTAAGTCCCAAAAGTTAAGAGAAATAAATTTTAAATATAAGGAGTTTGAGCTTACTGGCTTTATCAGCTCTGAAGCACATTATAATAAGAATATACAGTTTTTGTTTGTGAACAAGAGGTTAGTTTTAAGGACAAAGTTGCATAAACTCATTGACTTTTTATTAAGGAAAGAAAGTATTATATGCAAACCAAAGAGTGGTTCTGCCAGTAGGCAAATGAATTCAAGTCCTCGGCCTCGGTCTAACCCGGAACTCCATGGTATCTATGTAATCAATGTGCAGTGCCAGTTCTGTGAGTATGACGTGTGCCTAGAGCCAGCAAAAACCCTGATTGAGTTTCAGAACTGGGATACTCTTTTGGTTTGCATTCAGGAAGGAGTAAAAACATTTTTAAAGAAAGAAAAATTATTTGTGGAATTATCAAGTGAGGACATTAAGGAATTTAGTGAAGATAATGATTTTAGTTTATTTAGTGCCAGTCTTCAGAAGCAAGTGTCCTCTGATGAGAAGTGTGGCCAGGTCAATTTCCAAGAAGCATGTAATAATATTTTGGATTCCTACGAGATGTTCAATTTGCAGTCAAAAGCTGTGAAAAGAAAAGCTCCTGTAGAAAATATAAGCACACAAAATTCTAGGGATTTGGAAGCTATCAGAAAAAAGACAAATGATTCATTTTTGTACACTTACAAATCCGATGGGCCAGCCCATTGTAAAATGGCAGAGTCATCTTTACAAAATGAAGACAGTGCTTGCTCACAGTCAAGGAACTTAGAACAAGAGACAGCTGGAGCATCAGAATCAGGAGAAAATACGAAACATAAAAAATCTTGCTTGGAACATAACTCTTCAGAAAATCCATGTGGAACCAGTTCAGAAATGTTTAGAAGCCCTTTTCAGACATTATATCACTTTGAGGGGAGTGGAGAAGATCTAGAAATACAGAAAGTAAGTGGTACTGTTAATAGCATGGCTGCCAACATCCTGGAAAATAACAGAATTCAGAATCAACCCAAGAGATTTAAAGATGCTACTGAAATGGAATGCCAACCTCTGTCTTTTGAGACAGCATTATCAGGAGAACCTAGTGCTCAGAGAGAGGAAGAGAAAAGAAAAAAACCTAGTACTTGTGGAAGAATAAATGTTTTTCATTATGGACAAGTTAACTTATGTTCCACTGGCTTCATAACTCATGTGGTACAAAATAAGCAAACTAAATCAACTGAAACAGAACACTTATTTAAAAATTATGCTCAACCTGGTCCTGTGAGTGCCAAAGAAACGTTTGGAAATAGAACACACCATTCAGTTGAGACTCCAAACAGCAAAGATTTAACCAGCACTTTAAGTAAAGAATTTGCTCAACTGCCCAACAAAAGTCTGTGCAGAACAAATCGAAGTTATGGGCTAGAGAACAAACATACAGCAGCTTATAAAAATTTTGCTATTTTTCAGGAAAGTAGTAAAAAATCACATACAGGTGGCTTATTACCTGACACATCGTCTTTATCTTGGGGTAGACATGTTTCAGATGATAGTAAGAAAACAGACAAGTTGATTGGTCCTGCCAAGCCCATACCTCATAAGACGCTAAGTTTAAGTTCACAACTAGGATCTTTAGAGAAGTTTAAGAGGCAATATGGGAAGGTTAAAAACCCTGTGAATACTGAAGTGGAGGAAAATAATACTTTAGAAATCACTACCAATCTCAGTCCTCAGGTTGAACCTGACATTCCATGGAAAGACAAAAACCACTTAGACCACTCTGATATCTGTGAAATCACTACTATGAAATATAATGATTCCAATAGTAGTTGTCAAACAGTAAATCACATGTTTTCTTCAGAAAAGTTTCCATTCTCCAAGGAAGATGATTGTTTGGAACAACAGATGCTTTGCTTAACAGGAAGCACTGTAACTCTACAGGAGTTACCTCATTTTAACAGGAAATTTTTGGATGTTGAGAAGTCACCTGAATCACTAGCCTCTAAATTATCCAGACTGAAGGGTTCCGAAAGAGAGACTCAAAGGATGGAGATGAATCATTGTAATGAATTGCCACAATTAGATTCCAGTAGGAAAGATGGTGACTTGTCCAGTGGGTTAACCCTAGATTCTTGTAAGTTATTTAAAAATGAGCATAAAAAACCAGAAAGTGACAAAATCCCAATGTCAGACTCTGTCACACAAGGTAATCTCTTCAGTAAAGACAGTGAAACATATTCTAACAACAATACCACTGAGAAGATACCAGGAAATCCTTTGGTACTGCCCTATGGCCATGCTACAGTTATCAGTAAGGATTCAGATGTTCATATAGCTTCAAAACAACAGACTGGAAGTCCTGACTCTCCGAGTAGAATGTCAGTGAGTCGCGTGGAAGATTCCACAGCTGACCAAAATGGAACTTGTTTTCAGAGTGAGGAATCCATAGCAAGAACTTGTTCTGAAAATGAAGAGTCCAACACATGTTCTTTGGATTGGCAGCAGCATTTTGATCTAACTCTGGGAAGAATGGTTTACATCAACAAACTAACAGGACTTAGCACATTCACTGCTCCTACTGAGGATGTTCGGGCTGCTTGTACTCAAGACCTGACAACTATGGCTGTGGATGTTCTACTGGAGAATGGTAAGTATATGGTGTTCACTGGCATGAATGCTTTTGAAGGTGGAAATAATGGCTGAGGAGTAAGATAGTCATTATTCAAAGAGATTTTATCAGCAGATAGAACCTTTTGAAGTTTAACTATAAAATGTGTTTTATTATATATGAAAACTCTCTAGGTCCCATATTATTTAAACATAAAATTACAATGAAAGAATGATATAGAATGGAACTGTTAAGTGTATTTATCTATGGGTATATGTGTGTACAAGAGGATCAGACAATGTTTAATGAAAGTGGTGCTATTGATAGTTGAGAAGATCTACAGTGTTTCCCTGGGAACTTCCCTGGTAGCTCAGCTGGTAAAGAATCTGCCTGCAATGCAGGAGACCCCAGTTCGATTCCTGGGTCGGGAAGATCCACTGGAGAAGGGATAGGCTACCCACTCTGGTATCCCTGGACTTCCCTTGTGGCTCAGCTGGTAAAGAATCTGCCTGCAATGCAGGAGACCTGGGTTTGATCCCTGGGTTGGGAAGATCCCCTGGAGAAAGGAAAGGCTACCCACTCCAGTATTCTGGCCTACAGAATTCCATGGACAGTCCATGGGGTCTCAAAGAGTCAAACACGACTGAGTGACTTTCACTTCACAGTGTTTGCCTTCCCACTTTCCCCTCTCTCCCAAACATGCAACTCTCTAAGAAATTTGTCCTTAAAGACATCTGCAATGCTGGTGTGGTATTTTTCTGGAAGTTGTTCTCTGCACCTCTGCTAGGTAAAGAACTAGAATGATTCTTGTAGTCATCCTAGATTTCCCAGTAAAATCTATGGCTCAGTACAGTAGTATATTTATAAACTTAAAAAAAGAAAAGGACTTGACCATAAATTTTTTGGAATGTAGGTTAAGTATGTGTTTTTATCATCATACTTTTCAAATGTACTTTATTATAATGCATGTGCTAATAATCTTGGTCTGTATAAGCGGCCATTATTCAGAAAAACAATAATGTGGCTTTTAGATCAGACCACAAGGCCACATCAGAGCCTAGGCTAGGACTCTGAGTTCCCAGGTCTCAGTCAACATTAAAAGTGACGTTGTTTTGGCAGCGTGTTGAGAGCCAGATGTTGGGAGATGGTAAAACTGATTTCCATCTGGCAGGAATCTTGGTTTTGCATCAGGAGGATAAACATTAAATGTTCATCTGTATTAAGTCTTGAATGTTGCAAAAGAATGTCAGTTGTATGAAGGTAGTTCCAAATTAACTTATCACTTCTCCCTAGGATGAATATCTCTAGCAGGAGGCTCTGATTCATTTAAGGTTAAATAAGACTTTTATTTTTCAGTGGTTTCCAGTTTTTTTCCCTTGTGAAAAAAGTAATCATTGTAGTAACTTTCAAAGTATTAAATAGAAAAAAACCCCTTTTCTTCAGTACTGCTCCTGAGACTATCATGTGGCTCTTAAAGACACACATGTTTTTCAGCATATGTAGTTTTGTGTCCTGATTGATACTGAATGCTAATCCGAGGTAAATCTAAGGCACTGGCGCCTCATCTTTCTGAAATACAACTGCTTCTGATATGGTGACAAAAAATAACTGGATATTACTAAACTGAGATGGTTGTTTCTAAAACAAAAGGGGGAAATCTTGGGTGGCCATACTGAACACAGACATCTGCTCCTGTTAAGTAAATCTAGATGTCTAAAATGCTTCAATCTACTTAATTTCTGGATTAGCGGGTCTTGTAGTGAACCTTTGAGAGTCATGTTAAGTCAGAGATTGATAATGAAAAACTAAGTATTTGGGGTCTAGGAGCTAGTTCCAAGACAAGTGGTTTCTGAGCACCCTCCATTCACAGGTGGGGTGAGGGTTGGCTACCATTCTGCAAATGGCTGGTGTGTAGCAGAACATTAGGACATGGTTGAGCCTCATGTAAAAGGTTACATCAGATGAACTGTTAAGAGGTAGATTTAACTGCACAGAAGAAAGGCTCTACAGAGGTAATTTTAAGGAGTGGTTGTCAAGTCTCCAGCCCTGGTAGTTATTTTTCTTTAAAATGTCTTCAACTCTGTCCTTTCTATTGACAGTGACACAACTTTATTTCACTTCACACTTTTATTATTCTTAATCTCTCTCCATTTTTTGTCCAGCAGATTTATCTTTTTGAAATAATAGTTTCATCATGTTTTACTCCTGTGCAAAACTGTCAAATTTGGCATTGTCTCTAAAACTCAAATCTGATCATCCTCAGAGGGGAGGGCAGAAATTGGGCAACATCTTACTGGACATTGGAATTTAAATTGAGAACTTTTCATTCATTCATCTCTTTATTTATTCACTCATTTGTGATCCACACCATGCTTGGGGCTGCTACATTGCATACTGACTGGCTTTGCTTTCTACGGTCCACAGACTATTAGGGAGGACAACCATCCAAACGTATTAATAGGATGAGGTAAATGTTATAATATACACATACGTATTGCGAAAAAGAGAATGTCCATTGGCGATCTTTTCTAGGTCTTCATTCTGTCTGGTATAGATGGGTAATAGGACTAAGCGCTAGGGCAGATTCCTAAATTAGCAGAATAATTTCATTAAAAAAAAACTTCTGACTCAATCTAGTGTTTACTAGTCTGCCTTATGTCTTAACTTAGTTTGTACAGAAAGAAATTTTATGAAACTATTATTTTAATCGTGTATAGTTTGAGTTCAAATGTCTAGATTTTTTTCTTTTTTATATTTAGGATCTCAATACAGGTGTCATCCCTTTAGAAGCGACCTTGTTCTTCCTTTCCTTCCTAGAGCCCGAGAAGAGAGGACTGTGATAAGACAGAATAACCGAGGTAGGGGAATTAACAGAGATTGCTAGAACACCTAGTATATACTGTGCCACCTAGCTCAAAGAAAACAAAGCAGGGCTGTGTTGTGGAGCTTGATCAGTGCCAGCTGTGCCTTCCTGGAACCAGGAATTCCCCGTGGTCCTGTTTCACAGCAGAACTAAGTTAATTCAGTGCATGCATTTAGATCAGAAATTACTTTTCCAGACAAGGTCAATGCTGGTTGATTAGGCACAGTCTGTGGTATCTTGTGATTGAGAAAAATGTTTCTTATTTTTAAAGACTGGAGTTGACTCCATATTGCAGTAGTTTATATAAGCAAAATTCTTATCTTCAAAAAAAACTGCATTTATCATTTTTCTTTTCGTTGTTTCTAAAAATAGATAAGGTATATTTTTACCTAAAAAAGTGGGGCTCCTAATTTGAACCAGTTTCCTGTGGACTTATATTCTGAAATATCTCTTGAAAATAGTTTATAGAAAAAGCTGTAATGCCAGAAGAACAGTTATCAAGTCTAGTTTAAGAAGTAACAGATAAAAACAATTTAGAGGCAGAGCCAACACTTCACATGTGCAGAATATGGGAACACGGTGTCTGATCTTTGGTCTTGAGGCCGCACTGCACCAAGCATGAGACACCATGTACCCTCTTACCTGAGGCTCTTGATGCCAACTTTACTAGTCCCTTTTTGCTCTAGCTACTGAGGACGATGCCTTTGGTCCTGAATCGCTTCAGTCTTTGTTCTCAGAATGGGACAATCCAGTATTTGCCTGTTATCCAGAGGTAGGTCTGCAGCACTTATCCTTTGCATGTTATTTTAAAAGTTGAATTTCATTTAAATTGGGGGTGGGCATGAATGACTATATTGATTTGTAATTATGAAGGGAAAGTGAGCATGTTTCCAAATAATGTATTTGGAGATTAATATCTGATGTAGAGAGGAGGAATCAGAATTCGTAGCAGTTTGGAAGCTTGGACACTTTGCATGATGCTTTAGACCTATGTCATCAGTGTGTGAATAGTGAATGTGTTTACCACTCTCAGAAACCCTGACTTGCAGCTTTGGCCAAGTATTTAGGGTGATGGTAATAAAAACTGTTATCATTAGATAAAGCAATGAATCTTCTGCTTTGGACCTGAATCTTCATCATTGGACCTGAATATGCATCCTCTCCTCAGTGGGTTATCATAACAGTGTGCTTTGTGTGTTATAATGAGGGTGCAGAGTGGATGAGCATTTGTTACTGATTCATCAGTTAAGATGTCTTTAAGGACATGCTTATGAAGCACAGGCAAATTGTTATTCTGAAAGTATTGCGTTTTTGTCAGTAATTTTGTGTATAAACAAAAATTATTATTCAAGACTAAAAATTCATAGAGCCCTTTGAATTTTAATAAGTTCCCTGAATTCAACCCACCTCTAATAGGTTCTGTGAAAATGAATGTTATTAAAGCACTTTGAGATCTTTGGTGAAACAGTTCTGCAGACATAAAAGATTACAACGTAAATGACATTTGTTCTGGGTCTTTCTAGGTTGCTGTTGACGTAAGCAGCGGCCAAGCTGAGAGCCTAGCAGTTAAAATTCACAACATCTTGTATCCTTATCGTTTCACCAAAGAAATGATTCACTCAATGCAGGTAAAAGGTTGCCTTTGAAATCTCATTTATATATATATACTATATATATATAGCCTAAGCTAGGCTAACTCATGTGCAGTTGGATTTATTTAATGATATAGACCACCCTGATCAAGGCACATGTGTTCTTTTTAATCTTACTAAAACTTTTATCATCAGAAGGAAAAGCAAAGGACTAATTATAATTGCTGTTGTTCAGTTGCTAAGTCATGTTCGACTCTTTGCAGCCCCATGGACTGCAGCATGCCAGGCTTCCCTGTCCTTTACTGTGTCTCAGAGTTTGCCCAAACTCATGTCCCTTGAGTCGGTGATGCCATCAATTACAAAGAAAAAAGTGTCCTTAGTGGGGTGAGCAAGTTTGGAGTAATGAATTATGGATTCAGGCACACAGTTTCAAGGATTATATATTAACTTTCTATACTGACAATAATTTATAAGTCAACTAAGTAATGTAGTTGACTTATAAAATTGGGCTTTCCTGGTGGCTCAGACGGTAAACAATCTGCCTGCAATGCAGGAGACCTGGGTTCGATCCCTGGGTTGGGAGGATCCCCTGGAAAAGGGAATGGCAACTCACTCCAGTATTCGTGCCTGGAGAATTCCGTGGACAGAGGAGCCTGGTGGGCTACAGTCCATAGGCTGCAAAGAGTTGGACACAACTGAGCAACGAACACTTACTTAAGTAATGTAGAGACATTGTCCTTAAATGTGCAATGATGCACCTTTTTAAATGGCCCTCTATTGAATGAGGCTACAAATGACATGGCTTAGGAGATCCCAGATTGAGAAGTTAACACCAGGGACCCTTTTTCTAGTTTGCCCTCTCTCTACACCACTCAGGCTGTTCTTATCTTCTTACTTTCAGTATGGAAACAAATTAGAAGCTGAGACCAATCTAGGTAGAGGGGAGCTACCAAGGTCTGCAGCCACCAGTGGCTGTTAACTTACTGCCTTAATGTACCAGCTCCTACAAAAATGGGTTTCCATTTCTTGTATACATTTTTTGCATATATTTTCCAAATTTTTTTCAGCCCTATTTGTTAGCAGTCTCTGGTCATATTAATAATTCTCTGGTCACATTACTTGTTATTAAGAGTCCTTCTGTTGGGAACATTTCAAGTCTACTTTGAAGCTTTATTAACATAACCCTATGAGCTGCTTCAGTCTGTTCCCTTGTAGTCTTCCCTTTTGTCTTCTAGTTGCTCTACATGTCTGTTCTTTATCCTTCCTAATGATCAACCTTGAACTCCTGCAGGTTCCTCAGCACCTCTCCTCAGTCTTAGATATGAATGTTATCATGCAAACTTTAAATTAAGTGCAATTTTGTCTCTCTCTATGCAGATAAGCCATTGTTAACTTATATTTAGTATTGTACCACTTACTTGAATGTATGGCAGGTTCTCCAGCAAGTGGATAACAAGTTTATTGCCTGTTTAATGAGCACTAAGACTGAAGAGAATGGTGAGGCAGGTAAGAATGGGGTTCATCTTAGTGACCAGCAGGTCTTCTGACGGTCTCCTTTTAAGGTTATTTTTTATACATGATACAGTTTCAATGATTTGGCCAGATTAGGGAAAACCAATCTAAATTATGAAAATATATCATGATACAATAGTTTTAAAGTACATTTAGTTTTATGTGCATACACATAGACATATGTGTGTGTGTATAAAAATGATACATGTTAAACTATTAAGAATGGTTACCTTGGGAGTGAGAATAGAAATGGGCAAAGGGGAAATTTCATCTTTTACTCTCTAAAATATTTTATATTCTCTAAATTTTTAATAATGTTTTAATACGGTTGCTTTATAATAATGGAAAGTTTATATGATGAACTCTGTTAGGTTTGTCAAGAGTTACATATAATCTCTTGGTGACCTGCTTTAATAAAACAATAATAATTTGTAAATAATAACATTAACTCATTCAACAGATATTGATTGAGTACCTACTGCATGTGAGGGACTCTGCTAGAGGTACAGTGGTGGGACACAATATACATGCAAGAGGAACAGATAGCTACACAAACATTAACATTTTAACTCTAGTGTTATGGAGGAGAGAAACAAGATGCTGTAAGAACCTGTATTAGATTTGATTTAGTGAGGAGGTCCTGTTGGTAAAGAGAGATCTGAAGTGTAAGTTAACTACGTAAAGAAGGGAGGGAGAAGTATTCTGGGAAGAGGGAATAGTGTGCAATGCGTGCTTCCCTCTCCTTCAGTGAGAGGAAGCAGGGCAAGCCCTTCCTTGTATGAGAGCAAGGAGATGGGCTAGAGATGTAGGTCATAGCCAGATCTTAAAGACCATTTACAGGCGTTGTCTTCATCCCAGTACCAACAGAAAACAATTGAAGGCTTTTTGTTTTCTTTTTTATTGTTTGTTTTCACAGTGGCACGTGTCACATCACATTGGCTTTTTTTTTTTTTTCCAGCTGTGCTGGGTCTTCATTGCCGTGCACAGGCTTCTCTTGCTGGGACTTGCAGGCTTAGTTGCCCCATGGCATGTGGGATCTTATTCCCCGACTAGAGATCGAACCCATGTCCCCTGCATTGGCAGGTGGATTCTTAACCACTGGACCACCAGGGAAGTCCCCATATTTGCATTTTGAAACTACTGCTCTGGCTACAGTGTGGAGCATGGAGCAGGTGTGGGGGTGGAGACCTAGTAGCTGCAGAGAGGGTGTTAGGGGGATGTTTCAGTATCTTAAGAAATGATGGTAAGGTGGCCTGGAGAGAAAGATATTTAGGAGATAAGTCAGTAGGACTCAGTGATGGATTGGACATAGGGATTGGACATCAAAGAAGACTCCTGGTTTTCTGACCTCTGTAGCTGGATGACGCTACAGGACCAGGTTGAAGAAGAAGCAGGCAAGGAGGGTAAAAATGATGAGTTCGGTCTGAAATACCTTTGAAATATTCAAGAATGTATCAGAAATGTGGTTGGATATTACACCTGTAGCAGAGACTCCGAATCTGTGACATGGAAGAGAGACTACAGAGAGTGAAAGCTTTTTTTTTTTTAACTGGGAGAGCCTTGAGCTATTTATAAGGAATGCTAGATCCTGTCAGGTTCTGGAAAAGGCCTGAGTGCCTAAGAGTCCTGAGCACCCTTCAGGAGTTGGCATCTGATAAGTAGGCCTGCAGGAGAGAGCTTCTGAAGTTTGAAAGTGGTTCATTCTCTTTGCTTTTCAAAATGTTCTCTTTTATCTTGTTACAGTATAAATTTATTTAATAAATATCATCATAGATCAGGGGTAAAGTAACCAAAAATTGTCATAATTATCATAAATGTAGAATTAGTAAATGTCAAAATCTAGTAGTCTTACTATTTCTAGAAAGTGATAGATTTTTTTTCTAAATATTTGATTACCTGAAATTCTTTGTTGTTTAATACCAAAGTCTCTACAGTGGCACCTGAGATGGGTATAGCCACCAAATCTCCAGATATTTAAATGTCTCTTGCAATTCCAGGTTGTTACTGTGTTGATTAGCTACCACCAAGGAGTATGTATTAGATTAAAAAAAATTTTTGAAATCAAAATGAGTTTTTATTGCTCATGAATACCAAAAGCAACCTATTCCTATAATTGTCTTACTTTTATTTTAATATCTTCACTAATTTTTGTAATGGACATAGAATTGTTTTAAATTATAGTGAAATTAATGCCATATGATGACATTTTTATTGCATGTTTCCACCTATAATTATGATACTCTAAAGAATAAGGATTCATTCATTTATTCCGTAAATATTTATTGAGTGCCTATGATGTGCCTGGTGCTGTTGTACATGCCGGGAATATAACAGACAAAAATCTTTGCCCTTATGAAGCTTCTATTCTGGTATTTTGGAATATCAAAAATATAGCTCTGACACAAGTAAATTACTTTTCATATATTCTGCTTCATTCAAGGAATGGAAAATGTCATGAACATTTTGTAGACTGTAAGTCTTCCCTCCAGAGTAAGGTGCAGGATTTATTTCTCAGGGTTCTTGACTTTTGGTAATTTACACTGGCTGTGGTTTTGAGCTTGAGGTCACTCCCTCATAATTTATTATTTATTCCGTTGTTTTGCCCAATACAGCATGTTCCGTATTCATCACAACCAGCTGCTGCTCCTCTTATCCTCAAAGGAGCTTAAAATTCAGCATTTGGGGGCCTGTTCTGTGATGGAAAATGCTGTCAGAAAAATTACATAATCTTTTTTTTTAAGTCTGAAGCACTTATGCCATGAATTTGATGGTGTCATAGAAACAGTTTTTTTATCTTATTAGTAGAAACAGGAAAAACAGGCATTATTTCGTTTGATCAAATTCAAGAGGAGAACTCTTGTTTTAGTATAATCAGTAACAATAAACGTCAACCCTTTGGCCAAAAGTAATAAAATTACAAGGTAAAATGATGTACTAATGCCATCGGCAATCAGTCCTCTTGTCAGTGAGAAAAGGATTTCCCTGTAGGTTTGGCTTTGGGGTCAGGACAATCTGTTTCCTCTGTTACACTTGAGAGTGTAAAATCTGGCTACTCAAAATCAAGGTCAGTAAATGACATCACATGGGAGTTTGTTAGACTTGCACAATCTCGTGTCCCATTCCTAACCTACTGAATCAGAATCTGTGTCTTAGTAAGATCCCCAGGTGATTTGTCTACTCTTCAAAGTTTGCGAAGCCTGAGTCTAAAGCAAGGCACACTGTGGCCTGGGGGCCAGATCCAGACATGAGTTGTTTCTGTAACATCCAGGGTGATAAGAATGGTTTTTATTTATTTTTTTTAATTGACATATAGTTAATTTACAGTGTTACATTAGTTTCAGGTGTACTACATTTTTAACTAGTTGAAAAAAAGCAAAGGAAGAGTGATATTTTTTAACACATTAAAATTATATCAAATTCTATGGCCAATTCAGGTTGATATATAGCAGAGGCCATCACAATATTGTAAAGTAATTACCCTCCAATTAAATAAATTTAAAAAAATTATATGAGATTAATATTTCAGTGTCTATAACATTTATTGCATCACAGCCACAATATTCACAGATTGTCTATGGCCACTTTGGTTCAGAATGAATATTTGAATAGTTGTCAGAAACCATGTGTCCCAAAAGCCTAAAATATTTACTGTCTAGCCTTTCACAGAAAAGAAATTACTGACCTCTGATCTAAAGTGTAGTAGAATTACACTCTTCATGGGTTCTAAAGTAGCTTGCAAATCAAGGTCAGCTGATTAAAAAATATGTAGTTTGATGATCCTTCATTGTATCAAATTTGAATTAAAAAAGCAAAGTCAGTATCTAGACATTAAATTCACACACATTTTAGAAATGAAATTCTAATGAACCAAAGAGTTTATCATCAGAGATACATTTGTTTTAGTTTTTCCCATACTTTTTGAGAAATAAAAGAAGCAGTTGTTACTACATAGTTTGTATGCTCATGTTGTTAAATAGTTTGAATTAACCTTTCCTCCCTCAACACAACATGATTATTTTAATCTTGACCTGAGAATTTGAAACCCAGTGGTGCTTGCTGGTCTTCTAGGTGGAAACCTGCTAGTCTTGGTGGACCAGCACGCTGCCCATGAGCGCATCCGATTGGAGCAGCTGATCATTGGTAAGGATCTTCTGAGGCCTAGGAAAGATTCAAGACTCCCCAGCAGAATTAATGTACCTGAAAGAGTTTGCCTAATGGTGACTGTGGTGAAAAAGATGAATTGTACATTTAAAAAAAATGAAAAAAAAAACTAACTATAAAAAAATGAAGCTGAAGCCTGTTGGAGTGACTTTTACAATTAAGAGAATGTAGTAGTTCACTTTACTAATTCAAACGTGGATCTTACTTACATGGTCAAAGGCATATTTGCCATATACTTACCATCAGTCCTAAAGATTAGGCTACTTTAGTACAACATTCAGCACAAAGATATGCCGTTCCACATGCCCATGTGATCATGGTTTACCTTCACAGTTCATCAGGCGGAGACCACTAGCAGCTCAGAAGGCCCAATATATTGTTTCAATTTTAAAATTTAATTTGTTTTTGAATAGGTAGTATAATTGAATAGGTTCCAGTCTGAAAGGTACAAAAGGGAATAAAATAAGGTTTCTTTTCTACCCTTGTCCTTTATCACTCCTAGTTTCTCTCCCCAGAGGCAACCTGCATCACTATTTTGTTACGTATTCTTCCAAAGTCAATAAATGCTTTTTAATTTTTGCTACCTATTTTTCTCATCATGAGGCAGTGTGTCCCCAAGATGATGTAAAATACCCAGGAAATCGTTACTCCTGTGGTCAAATAATAAAAAAAACAAATAGGTGAGGACTTCAGGAGGTATTTCATGGACTAGAATGGCGATGATGTCCCTTTTCACTTTTCCTTATAAAATGAAGACCTGAGAGTTAGGAAAGATACAGTAAAAGCAATGTTAGAAAAACTCGCTTGCTATAGGCCCTGGACCATTTGAGAATAATAGTAATTCTCATCAGAGACTGGGCAATCCTTCTGAAGGAAAGGAGGCACCTTCTTGAGCCTTGGGTTGTGTGTGCTGTGCTATGCTTAGTCGCTCAGTCATGTCTAACTCTTTGCAACCCTATGGACTGTAGCTTGCCAGGCTCCTTTGCCCATGAGATTCTCCAGGCAAGAATATTAGAGTGGGTTGCCATGCCCTCCTCCAGGGGATCTTCCCCAATATTAGTCAACCTCTGTTATTGAAACCACATTTGTTGACTACCTACAGGATCACTACATTGTTCATTTGAATGTAAGATTTAAGTCTTATAATTCTTATTTAAGAAAATACTGCTAAAATGAGTAGACAAACTAGATATTTACTAGTTTGACTTTAATAATGGAAATTCAGAGCCTAAAACCAAACACTGAACATGCTGCTAAGCACTATAATAATCCCACGACTGTGTCTTCATTTTTATCTGAAACTGGAAGACTTCAACTTCTTTCTCTTAACCTATTCATCTTTCTCCCAATAGATTCCTATGAGAAGCAACAGCCACAAGGCTTTGGTCGAAAAAAATTACTGTCTTCTACTGTAAGTCCTCCACTAGAGATAACAGTGACAGAGGAACAAAGGAGACTCTTATGGTTAGTACCACCATGAGGATGTGATGTAGCTAAGTTGCATCCTCACAATAATTCTGTGAGGTGTAAACGTAACTATCGTTCCTTTTCTCAGATGAGGCTTACATGACTTGTTCAAGGTCAGAGCAAATATTAAGTGATGGAGCAGGCACTCAGAGGCAGGTTGTCTGACTCCAAATGCTGTTCTTTCCACTATATCACAACTGTTGAGTAAAGGATATAGTTTCCCTGATAATTCTTTCCAGAAGTTGGCTTAGAGTACTCTCACCATTCCTTGGAACAGTCAGTATTTATGTTGTGCTGTTACTGAAAGCGAAGTTACTGCAGTAATTGCTTCCATTCTGCTTTGCCTTGGTGCATTCTAGATTCTTAGTTTTCATCACCGTAATCGTACTGGGAAGAAAGGAAAACCCCAGGCCCCAAGGAAGAGGCAAATCATATAATGAGTCACAAGATAGGGCATTTTCCTACTTTTGGGCGGCATAGATTATTGGAAATGAAAAAGAGAGAATTGTCTCTAAATTTATTTAATATGGGGAATATGAGACTGCCACTAAATCTTTTTCTCTGGGGCATAATTTATATTAGAGGCAGATCCATTTATTTACATCCCGTTAATCAGAACTTCTCAGTTCCTGGGGCTGTTAATTACCTCCCTGCTTTAGTGCTGATTCAAAACATTCTCAGCCCTTCTATTTGTGCCAAACTTCTTTAAGTGCCAGCAAGGAGTAGTTAGCAATCCCTCAGCAGAGAATAAAAATTCAGGAGTAAGACACAGAAGCAAATTGAATCAGTGCAAAAGAAAGGAAAAACTAAAGGTTAGTATAATTCAAAAAGGAAATTTGATAATAAAATCCTAAACAACCATAAGTGTGAGGGAAACAGTGCAAGTTTTAAAGCTCATGGCAGCTTTTGAGAAACTATCAAGTATTTGGAACCAATACTGAAATGTGAATGAAGTAGCTGTTTTACATTTGAGGTTATCTCTTTAGGTGTTACCACAAAAATCTGGAAGATCTGGGCCTTGAAATTGTATTTCCAGACACCAGTGATTCACTGGTCCTCATAGGAAAAGTACCACTCTGTTTTGTAGAAAGAGAAGCCAGTGAACTTCGAAGAGGAAGATCTACTGTGACCAAGGGCATTGTGGAGGTAAGACACAGCTGCAGATGCTGAGAAAACTGCTGCTTGCTAATAACCTCCTCCTTTGTTTAGAAATTCTCTATATTCATCTTTTATTCAACAAGCATTTATGAAATACCTACTGTCTGCCAGGTTCCAGAGATTCAAAGATGAATTAGCTCAAGGTGAGGAAGGATATTTAAATTATACTGCAGTGAAATTTGGCCAGCAGAGGTATGTTCAAAAGTGTTATGGCAATAGAGGATATTTACTGTGCCCGGGAGAGTGGAGGTCAAGGAAACTGTCAAGAGAAAAGCCTTTTTTTGTTTGTTTTAGGAAAAGTCTTGTAGAACAGTGGGAGCCTGCCAAGTATAGAAGAGGGGAGGTCATTCTAGACAGATATCAGAGACTTGAAGCAGATCCTGTGCTTAGGGAGCTACCAATACACATGGCTTGCATTAAGATATACACAGGATAGTGGTGGGCCTAGATGAGCCTAGATAGGTGGTCAAGGCCAACTCATCAAGGGATTCAGCATATTCAGCTAAATAGTTTGCATTTTATCCTGTAGGCAGCCAATGAAGAAAAGTAAAGTATACTTTAGCATTGCACTTTAAATATTTATGTGTTTTTTTTAAAACAAACATGATTTATTTTGTATTTGTTGTCTTTTCTTTCCTGTTTTCTATTAACGTTTCCTTTATTTCTCTTGTTTTCCCCTCTCCTGGTTTAGAAGGGGAATTTTAACTTGCATACATAACTCAGTTTAATGGTAATTTGTTCTTCTGTGCTCTTCCTAAACTGTACATAAAATCACCACCCTTTATCTTCCAGCACTCTTCCCCCACCTGTCCTTTTTTCATGGTGTCCTTTTTTTATTCATTGTGATTTCTTAATTGCTTCTTCCGCTGTTTCGGTTTGGAACACAGGCAAATCCACATCAACTCAGTCTATCATTTTTTCCAGACACCTGAATTACTGTAGTAACATCTAAAAACAAAAGGTAGAAGATAGATATAGTGGATAAGCTGTGGGATAGATGGATATAGGAAAGATTTGAGGTGGGGAGCACTTGAGGGGCTAGTGCCCTGGTGCCAGTAGGACAGGATGAAGATTGGACTTAAGTCAGCAGCAATGGGAATGGAGAAGAGAGATGTATATGAAACATAATCTGGAAGGCAGCATCAGGAGGACCTGGTGATCAAGAGAATGTAAAAGAGATAAAGGAGAAAAGATAAGTAATGATTCTGAGGGTTCTCACTTGGTCGACTGGAGGGATGGCACTTTTGACAGAAAAAGGAAGTGGAGGAGGAGAGTACCCTTGGCTGAGGAGTTAGACCATGAGCCTTCAGATGAAGATGTGCAGTGGAGAGACAGGCCAGATCCAGCCCTTGGGAAAGAATTCGGGCTGTCGTATCTGTTGGGAGTTAACACTGTAGAGTCATGTGGCCCTTGGGCAGCATGGGTGTGAACGGTGCAGGCCCACAGATACACAGATTCTTTTAGAAAAATACCCCCTACCCGACCGCAGGGTCTGCGGTCGGTTGAATCCCCAGATGTGGAGGTGCGTCTACGGAGGGCTAACTGTAAGTCATACAAGGATTTTCTCCCATGAAGAGAGCGGGTGCTCCTAACTCCTGCGTTGTTCAACTCCTGTGACGGTCAACTGTTTATATTTTGATAACATCAGAAGCTGGAAAAGCGTCTAATGGATGTGAGATTGTTCCAGGAGAATATGAGAAAGAAAAAGAGAGTAAGGTGCGGGGCCTGTGGGACACCAGCATTCAGGGTGTATACGTTCTGGCAGCAGTCTGGAACGCTAGTGCTAAAAAGCAGAGACCATAAAGGATGACTGAAAATATTTGGCGAGAGAAGGAGGAGGAAAACCAGGGAAAAGTAATCCTGCCACAGCCAAGGGAAGTTTTCAGCAAGAAAGGAATGGTCAGCAGTGGCCAGAGAGTAAAGCCTGGGGAGTTGGATTTGGCTTCGGGGGACACTGCCTGCCTTGAGGAACCTGTTCTTAAGGGTGGGCAGCAGTGAGGGCAGGGAGAAGGGGGAGCTGTGGAGCCCACTCTCTCAAGGACTCTGGCTACGTACAGAAGAGATGGGGCGACGGCGAACGGTGAGGGGTGTCGGGAAGTATGGGGCAGGACACCCGTGGAGGAAAGATTTTTGTTTCTTGTCAGACAGGAGAGACTTGAGCAGGTGTGTCGGCTAAGCGTGAGAAGACATTTGAGAGGAAGAGGCAGCTGCCGGGCCAGCTGTGGGATCACCTTGACTTGGGCCTTCCCAGAACCGCCCTCTGAGCAGACCACCTCTGCCCGGCCTTCAGCGGGGGCCCCTTTCCCCTCCACAGCTTATTTTCTCCAAGGCTTCTCTTCCAAACTGTCTTAAATCCAAGATATAGGATCTGCTCAAATCTTTTATTGTAATTCAATCCTTAAGTATTTAACGAGAAAATTATAATAAAAACTTTCCCTAAAGTGACTTCAAAGACGACTGGTAAGAACTTTACCTCAGACTGAAACAGGGCTTATGGTTTCAGCAAATCTTGATTATGTTAAGTCAGGCTGATCGGGGGAGATTTTGTCGATTCTGAAAGAAGCTGGAAAAGTTCTGGCATCTTGAAGAAGAGGTAGTTACTTGGATCCTAGCAGTTGAAAGATCAAACTGAGACATCTTTCTATAAAGTTCTACCCTCCAGCTTAATGAATGTGCCTTTTAAATATTATTCAAATTATCTAGTATTAATTGAACCATTGAAATATGAAATGAACAGAGAGTAAGATCCATTTCCCCTTCCCCAGGCTTACAGACTAATGTTTTACAAGTCCCAGATAGATAAGCAAAAGAGAGAATAGCAAAGAAGTTAGGATTTGATCTGTAACCACACTAAATTTTGTTAGTGGGTCAGGTATAATGAGACATCTATTTAGGTTTGTTTGGGAAAACACATGGCTTTTAAAAAATACGTAATATCTACTCTCCTAGCTCTTGGTAACTGCTCATTTATAAGTATGGTGTCCTAGTGTCTAAATGAGAGAGGCAAGAGAATTTTCTGAGTCTGGTTTAAAAAGAATCTATCATGTTGTAACCTTGGGAAGCTTTTTTTTTTTTTTTGCTGTACCACTTGGCTTCTGGGGCCCTAGTTCCCCAACCAGGGATTGAACCCAGGCCCCAGCAGTGAAAGCACTGAGTCCTAACCACTGGGCCACCAGGGAATTCCCAGGAAGCTAATTTATACATTTCTAGGAGTAAAGAAATCCTGTGTTTTCTTATACAGAAATTATTAAATGTGCCATATCGCAAAAGAGTTTTTAACCTCCAGAGGTTAAACAAATTAGTAACATGAAATAGTGTCTGCTTTAAATTTCTTTAGTCCTTTCGTAAATATTAACATCTGCAGGGATATTCTGACTGCAAAGGCTACCCTAGGGACAGAGATATGCAAAGGAGGAGAAATTTCCCAGCAAAATGCCTCAAAGAGTAAGCTTTTTGACCTGAAGGGAATTATTACACACAAAAAAATGTCTGTGGGAACTAAGTAACTACTTATGTTCCTGATATTGAAGCAAGTGTTATACTGAGTGCATAGTTGTGTTGATGACCATTGTGTATTCTGTTTATGTGCTGTATTAAACGTGTTCTAGCCAAGATAATAGAGACAAACAGACAACCTCGTAGTGAGAAACCTCCCTGATATTTAGTCAAGTCATTAGGCTGCCAGTTACATAACCTCATGAGTTGATGAGCTATCTCTGGAGAAAGGTTCAGTAGCTAAATATATTCTCCACTCAGTAAGAGTTCTTTCAGTTGTCTTGGTATTTCATATTCAAAGCGCCTTACGACAAATACATTATTTGTATCTAAGTGCTATATTGCTAGAGCTCTTTTCTTCAAGAAGCATATTTTTAAAGAAGAAAATTGGGATATTTTGTAAATTATCAAAGGGCAGGTATAACATAGCAATAGATTAATGTCTGTTGTCCTTTTCTCTTTGTAGGAGTTTATTCGAGAACAAGTGGAGGTAAGCTTTACTCTTATTTTGGGGTTCCACACAGAGGCACCGCACACAGAAGGCTCCACTGTTACACTGGCTTTTCCATTAATAGATATGTTTATGCATTAGCTACTTCAGACCACAGGAGGCATCCAAGGGACTTTGCCACTGACCGTCCAGAAGGTGTTGGCATCCCAAGCCTGCCATGGTAAGACTCTCAACACACCAGCTATTGAGTGCC
Source organism: Okapia johnstoni (assembly GCA_024291935.2). NCBI lineage: Eukaryota > Metazoa > Chordata > Mammalia > Artiodactyla > Giraffidae > Okapia > Okapia johnstoni. The sequence goes on from CM044307.1 coordinate 15,377,734, forward strand.
TTTGCACGCTAAGCACTGGCAGGGTTCAGCAGTTATGAAAGAAGTAGAAGGCACGATTATCATGTGGCTCTTGAAAGGTACCACTTAGATCAGGAAATAATACACTGAAACGAACCCTAGAAAATTATTTTTACAAAGCAAAATTTGTTGTTGTTTAGTCACTAAGTCATGTCCAGCTCTTTGTGACCCTGTGGACTGTAGCCCGCCAGGCTCCTCTGTCCACGGGATTTCCCAGGCAAGAGTACAGGAGTGGGTTTCCATTTTCTTCTCCAGGGGATCTTCCTGACTGAGGGATTAAACCCACATCTCTTGCATTGACAGGCAGATTCTTTACTACTGAGCCACCAGGGAAGCCCACAAAGCAAAATACCAACGTATATAGTGGACCATAATGCAGACCAACTTACATGATTAGGGGAGTAACTAACTCCTAGAGGAGATGCATTCTGAGTCAAGTTTTCAATGAGCTGAAGGACATGGATTCAGAGGAAGGGAAGGTTTAGTACAGGGGAGGAAATAGCCTGTGCAGAGATCCAAAAGCAGAAACAAATTGGTTATATGAGGAGCAGCAAAGAATACCAGGAAATTAGGCTGCTGAGGAAGCATAGAATCCTAGAAGGTCATAACAAAACCTTTAGACCTCATACAGAAGGCAAGAATCATTGAGCGTTCTTGAGTAGGGTAATATGATAAAATAGAGAAAATGGTGTTGGAGGAACTTACTTTAGGGATCATGAATCCCCTGCAATTCTCATTTGACCACAGACACCCTCCCTCTCCATTTGATCTCCCCCCGGGCCCCCATTAACCTTCCCTTCTCTTCACTTCCTGTCTTTTCCGGCCTTATAACCTCAGTCCCTCATTAGTCTGTCTCCTGCAAACACCACAGATCCCTTCCCTGCTTTATCCTATCTTTACTCCTCATATCTACTCCATCCCCAATTTGATCATCTCTACCTGCAAAGTGTATCTTCAGTGTGTCTAATGTGATCTGTTTCCACTGCTGCCTCCCCTCCCCAGGACTCAACAATTCTTCCCCTGTTGAGTCCTCTGACTTGGTCTTCCCATATCTATCCTGGTTTCCGTCCAAGCCATTCTTCCCACAACACCCAGAGGAATCTTCTTGAAACAACTCCGAGCGTGTCCTTCTTAAAAAAACCTGACAGTGACTCCCCATTGCTCTGAGGATGAACATATTACTCTTTACTGTGGCCTGCAGGGTGCTTCAGTTTCTTCCCACCTTGCCCTTCACATTCCAGCTGGCTTCCTTGATCTTGGTCTTGTGTGCTAAATTCTGCAGTGTCCTTTTCCCTCTGTCTGAAATGCCCTTCTGCTCATTCTTCAATTAGCCGTGTTTTTCTTAACCCAAGGTCTCAGATTAAATATAATTTTGCCACAAAAGCCTTCCCTGACCCTCCTAAACTGGGTTTGGTCTTCCAGTTGTATATTCTTTGATTTTCTATATTTTATAGTACTTATAATTTTAATTATTGTGTAACTATTTGTTTAATGTTTGTCTCACATGTTAGAAAGTAAGCTTCATGGGGGTGGTGATCATCCATCTCATTCATTGCCTGGCATAGCTCCAGCACAGAGTAGATACTTAATATTTGTTGACTGAGTAAATTACTGTAGGCATAAAGGCAGTTTCTGACAGTATGAGAGTTTAGAGTAAGAAGATTATGACAGAAACAAAAAATCAGCAAATAAAATGGACATTGTAGGGAAACAGATATCTTGGTGATAGACTGGCTCTGGATGGAATATTACCTTGATTTCACAAACTTAAGAAGTAGGCAAAAATATTGCTCTTGCCCTCTCTGAGAAAACTCTGAAAGCAAAGTCCTAACAAGTTAAGGAATGCCTGCTGCAGGAATTAGAAAGACAATTGACTCCATCAGGAAAGCTGAGAGACAAGTCAATCCAGAAGCCTTAGTTTCATCCATGGACATAAAGGCCAATTTCAAGGAGTATTAAAGTCAAATGAAAGAAGCCTAGGAACCACGTGTCTCTCACCAGATATTTAGCTCTCACCCAGGGCCAGCATGGGTTTCCCACTGTACACACCATACCCCTGGTTTCTGTCTTTTGTTTAGGGGCCATTAAGTTTAATGATGGCCTGAGCTTCAAGGAGAGCTGTCGCCTTATTGAAGCGCTGTCCTGGTGCCAGCTGCCATTCCAGTGTGCTCATGGCAGGCCCTCCATGCTGCCGTTAGCTAACATCGACCACTTGGAGCAGGAAAAACAGGTACAGAAATGACTAACAGGAGACTAGCTCCTGTGATCCAAATGTAATCTGTCTTAATTCTTTCCCCAATACAAGAGTTTTGAAAAATACTGGAAGTCTTTTTGGAAGTCTCACAATTTCATCTTCTAGCTCAAATTCAAAATGGAGTTTAGGCTGAACTATCTGATTATACATATGATGCCTTCGTATTTTTTAAGCTTAACACATGTACAGACCAAAGCATCCTGAACATCCGTTGCCTACCGACTCTAGGTTTTCTCAGATAAAGAAGTTCTCTCTGGGACCACCGAAAGTTGGCCAAAACACAGCAAATTCACTGCTGGCAAATGTAGCCTAAAGAGCCAGTGGCTTGATAGTATTGGGTTGGCCAAAAAGTTCGTTTGGGTTTTTCCATAACATCTTACAGAAAAACCTGAACAAACTTTTTGGCTAATCCAATACTTGCTGGAAATGGTAGCCATCTCCAGGGATCTCTGGAGTAATGATTTGAGGATCAGGCAGGGAACCAAGCTTAGGAGATTTTCACATTATGCTTTGGCCCTGATTACTCAGCAGCCCAGGAACAATGATGTGGATAATTCAATAAAAGCAGCAAGTGGTTTAAATTAAAGAACATTTCTATCCTTGTTATAATCTTAAATGAAACAGAACAGGAGAGCATAATAGGAATGTCCACTTTCCAAAATCTTTTATTTTGCTTACCTTTCCTGCTGAGGGCTCTAAAGTCTTTTCTTGCATGGAGTTTTCAGGTACTAATGTTTTCTGACTCATCTAGTCCATTTTACTCCATTAAGAACTTTTTGTTTCATATGACAGTGGAAAAATGAAAGAAGTTTTGTCCCCATTCCTGAAGAGATGTGCCTCTAGACTTAGTTTCCAGTCCCGCTTATCCTAAGGAAATCTAAAATCTTTTCTGAATCCAGAAACTAGAAATCCAAACTAATGTGAATAGCCGTAATTAGGAAATACTTGCATGCCCCTTGGCTTTTCATACTGATAATTGGAGTTATTCTGTTTCTTCCCACAGACTAAACCCAATCTTGCTAAACTTCACAGAATGGCTCAGGCCTGGCATCTCTTTGGAAAAGGAGAAGGATGTGATATAGGGCAAAGCCTGCAGGCATCCATGCCTCCTTGTGAGCTGCCAAGAGAACAGAATTACTGTCTGTAAGGAACCAAAGGGATGCTGACTGTAGGCCTTTGAGCAGAGAGCGTGAGCAACAGGCACCAGTCGGGTCTTGACTGAATGGGCCTGGGGCCCCGATCAGTATCTCCATCTTCCCTGAGCAGGTGATCCCTCCAGTTGAGGAGCCAGATGGATTTCAAGCCTAAAGATGGGTCTTTCATTGGCATCCATGGACACAGGAGGTTGCCCTCTAATATCTACATTTTGTAGTTTATTTGGGGATAAAATTTAATGATTAATTGTCTGATTGCATGGTTGGTTGGTTTGCAGAATTTGGGGGTAGTGGGATGGGGGTTTTGGTTTTGTTTTGCCACTTTTTTGAGCCTCATAATTTGCACTGATGTGATCACCTGATGCTGAACTCCCTTCCCCTCCGGCCTCCTCCACTGCCCCCTGCTGCTACTTCACATTCTGCATCTCGGCCTTAAAGAGTTTCTCCATGCTTGTTAAAAATGTGCCTGGCAGTCTTCCACCAGGCCTGTAGTTAGATTATTTTAAGGATAAAAGCAATTGATAAAGAGAAGCAAGGACAAGGATGGAATAGAGAAACTGTAAAGCCCTGCTCCTGGTTTCTTGTTTGTTTTATTGCCTCCTTGAAACCTTTTAGGCAGGCACAAGCCTACCGTGGCGGCAGCTCGCCTCAGGCAGGCACCGGCCCTCATCTCTGCAGCCTCCACCTGCCTACGAGGGAACTGTGAGCTCCCTCTGTCACATGCTTGTTGATCATATGAAAATTCTAGTGACAGGTCCCCTGACATCTAAAAATGTTGGAACTGTATTGCTGAGGGCTGTAGCCTGTGGTGATGTAATAAAATTACAGATTCAAGTGGATGAAAAGGGGACAATTGTGAATGCCAGATTTAAGATTTGGCTGTAGTTCTGCAGTTGCCTCCAGCTGGTTAGCTACCCAGTAGGTAAAAGGGAAAACAGTAGAGGAAGCCATAACCATCAAATACATGGACATGGCCAAGGAACTCTGCCTTCCTCCTGTGGCTGCACTGTTCCCTGCTGGCTGAAGGAGCAGTCCGGGCTGCCCTGGCTGATGACACAGGGAAACAAGAACCCAAGAAGGCAGGGGCAGAAAAATAAAGGAGCTCTTGGCAAAGAAGCCTCAGCCAGGTTGCATCAGCAGTTTGCTCCCCCTCCCCAACAGTAAAAGAGCTACAAGATACACAAAACATTTGCTTTTCATAGTATGGCTCAAATGCCAGCAAAATGCACCATTTAGTTATTTTGAATCCTATGATTTCTTTCAGTCCATGTTTATCACCTTGACTCAGTTCATGAATATTCTGAATTGTCTGTACAATCTCAAAACTGAAAGCAGTAATGAAGTTTCAGATTTCCCTGGTGGTCCAGTGGTTAAGAATCTGCCTGCCAATGCAGGAGACACGGGTTCAATCCTTGGTCTGGGAAGATCCCATGTGCCAAGGGGCAACCAAGTCTGAGTGCAACAACTACTGAGCTCACACACCTACAGTCTGGGTTCTGCAACAGGAGAAGCCACTGCAACGAGAAGGCAGCACACCGCAACTAGAGAGTAGCCCCCGCTCCCCATAACTGGAGAAAGCCCATGCACAGCAACGAAGGCCAGTTCAGTCCAGTCGCTCAGTCGTGTCCGACTCTGCGACCCCATGAACCGCAGCACGCCAGGCCTCCCTGTCCATCACCAACTCCCTGAGTCCACCCAAACCCATGTCGAAGGCCAAGCACAGCCCAAAATAAGTTAGTTTAAAAAACTTAAAAAATAACAATAATAAATGAGGTCTCAAGTGTTGGTAGTCCACAAAATGCACAAATAACCTAATTTCACCAGGATCTATTTTGAGGAAGATTACCCGCAGAGTGTCTTTGATAGAAGACATTGATATGTCTTCTATATTGAGGGATCTATTTTGAGGAAGATTACCAGCAGAATGTCTTTGATAGAAGACATAGGTATGATTATTTGATAGAACCAATTATTGTTCATAAAGATATTAAGTAAAAGAATATAAGACAATCAATAAACCCCCCTCTCTCAAGAGACTGCTATTGTTCATATCCCAAACCAGTAAAATGATGAAAATACTGTGAGCTTGTTTTAGAAGAGATTTTTTTGTACATAAAGTATCTCTCTTAATGTGAAAGCAATTTTCATATCAAAAATGCAGCTTTAATTCTTTCAACCTAACCAGATACATTCTCTACACTTTTTCTGGAGACAAGTGTTATTTTGGTCCCTTTCAAATTGCATCTTGGTTTTATTGCGGTACACCTACCTAATGGCCCCATAATTTCATTTGGACCAGGACTGATCTTTCTGCAAATGCTTGTTATGCCACTCTTAATCCATACTTGCCCCACATTTTTAGGTGACTTGATTTCTGGTTAATAAGACTCAAGAGACTAAAGTACTATAAAGTGAGGGGAAAAAAAAAAGCAAAAACAAAGCTAGTAATATGTCTGGGATAGGATGTGTTTTGAATGGGATGCCATATGATGAGAAAAATGTTGTAATGAGAACTTCTACTTTTGTATTTCCTGGCCAGCCTGCTTACACTGGCCTTTGTAGCAAATGGAATGATTTTCTTCCTTTTTTAATACAGGAAACAAATTTGTCCTCATGGAAGAAAAATTCACTTGCCAGCAGCCCTGCAGTGAATCTTACGGGAGTGATGAAGTAGCGCATTCACAGGTTTAGGGAAAGCCTTCACTGGTTTTCAAGGGGATCCTTGTAGAATTATGTAATTGGACCCCTGAAGAATAGGCACCACTGTCTAAAAATGGCCTTTATTCCTCTAAATACGTATAAATGATTTCATAGGCTGGGAGGTACGACCTTAGAAAGAGTGTTTTCAGGGCCTCAGCCTCCAGGAGCAGTGGGGTGCTGTGGCCTCTGGACCTCTGCCTCCACTCCCCAGAACTTCATGGAGGTCAGCTGTCCTGGGAGTTTTAGAAATCTTTTTAGGTCAGACCAATCTGTAGGATTAAAAAAAAGTCTTACTATACCTCTTATATGAGGATGATGGGGTGTGATTTCACAAGGTTTTGCTAAAAATCCCAAATTCTGTGTTCTTGAGCAGGAGACTAGAAAAAGTTCTCCAGAAATCATGTAACCAGTCATCCTGGCCAGCCTGACTCTAGCAATGCAAGAGATAATTATTCTTTCTCAGTAATTTTTTTATTAATCTACGCATTTTTATCTTTACACAGCAGAAATGATTTATAACGAAGAGTCAAAATGCTGATTACATAGCTACATCTAGTATCTTTATTTTCACATAGCAGCAATCATAACAAAAGGGTAAAAACACTGATTATGTAGTCACTATATTCATGTTACCCTTACTGTTTTTATCCCATCACATTCAGGTAATAAGAAAGAAAATGAATTTGTTATTTACAAAATTTACCTAAAACAGCCAAGGTTTTATAATTCCACTGAAGTTTCAGAATTCAATTAAACACACACATAATACAAAGTGTTCTCTATCTTAATAATTTATACACACAGTAGCATGCATCAGCACAAAATAAACCAATTAGCAAAAAAATCATTATTTTTATTGCCTGTTAGCATTCTGTTAAGTTTTTTAAATCAGGTGCCATAAGAGCAGACCTATATTTTAATTTTCAAACAGCACAGTAATCATTATTTCCTATATGATGTTTTAAGGTTTACAAATAATATTTGCATAACTTACTTGAATTCTTGGCAACCCATGAAATAAGGTGGTAATTATTCTCCCCATTCTACAAAGTGGGTAACTAAGGCTGAAAAATATTGTCTAACATCACAAAGCTAATAAGTAAAGGAACATGGTATCCAAGTTTTCTGGCTCCAAGAACAATGCTGCCTACCAGTTCCTGAGGGCTCACTATATACCAAATGCTTTGTATACATGATCTCTAATCCTTACAAAGTCCCCTTAGGAAGCTAATATCTCTCTCTTGCAGTGAGACTTCTTAGCCTCAGAGATGTTAACAGGTTTGCTGAGCGTGAGAATTCCAGCCCAGGTCTGTTGGACTTCACATTGCACCCTCCTTCCCATTACTACCCCACACTGCTCAATATATTTTTAATTTATTAGGGATTTATCAGATTATAAACCTGGGGTGGTTCAACTTTGTTCAATTCTGGTTGGTGGAGGAGGCTTCGGTAACTTCAAAGTAAAACTTGAGATATGAGAAGTGCAACAAAACCATTCTTGAGAGTTCCTTTGTCAGTAACACTCATCAGAAGTGCTTTGGGAAATAAAGGTGTATACCTTCAAGACGCTTAGCTTCAGTCAGGGAGACAAGGAAACTAATGTGTGTGCCATGTGCTCAGTTGGGAATGGCTCTTTGCGACCCCATGGACTGTAGCCTGCCAGGTTCCTCTGTCCTTGGAATTTTCCATGCAAGAATACTGGAGTGAGTTGCATTTTTTCTCCTCCAGGGGATCTTCCCGACCCAGAGATCAAACCGCACATCTCCTGTGTCTCCTGCCTTGGTAGGTGGATTCTTTACCTACTGAGCTATCAAGGAAGCCCGAAACTAATGATAGACTATGGTAACTTCCTCTAGGTGTAGGGATCACCATGAGTTATAGCTATGTCTTTATTATTGAAACAAAAGGTGATTATTCTACAATCAGAATTAAGATGGCAATAGAAGCTAGTAAAGAAAGCTGAGCACTGAAGAATTGATGCTTTTGAACCGTGGAGAAGACTCTTGAGAGTCCCTTGGACTACAAGGAGATCAAACCAGTCAATCCTAAAGGAAATCAGTCTGAATATTCATTGGAAGGACTGATGCTGAAGCTGAAGCTCCAATACTTTGGCCACCTGATGCAAAGAATTGACTCATTGGAAAAGACCCTGATGCTGGCAAAGATTGAAGGCAGGAGGAGAAGGGGACGACAGAGGATAAGATGGTTGGATGGCATCACCAAGTCGATGGATATGAGTTTGAGCAAGCTCCGGGAGCTGGTGATGGACAGGGAAGTGTTGCAGTCCATGGGGTCTCAAAGAGTCAGACATGACTGAGCGACTGAACTTAACTGAGAAGCTAGTATCAGAAAAGCTCAAGGCAGCAATTCCCTGGGCCGTCCAGTGGTTAGGACTCTCTCACTGGGTTTGATCCCTGGCTAGGAAACTAAAATCCCAACAAGCCATGTGGCCAAAAATACATGAATTTTTTCTAAGAAAGAAATTTGGCAAAGCTTAGAGTGTAAGCTAGAAGGAAAATGAGAGGCGGGGGAGGAAGCTAGGGCAAAATCCAGAACCCAGGTGGGGAGGTGGAACTCCTTGAGTAGCTGAAAATGAAGAGGATCTAGCAATCAGACATCAGAGCAAGGGAAAAGGTCAGACACAAATCAACAGCTGGGATCTGAGCCTAACAGACAGTAAAAAGAACAAGGCAACCCAAACAGGTCAGAGCAGGAGGGGGCTCAAGGCCAAGTTCTGGAGATGTGTCAGGGGCTGAGGAAGCCATGCCAAGTAAGAACAGATGTGGCCCATCATTTCCTAGACAGCACTGACAACCAGGTTCAGCGGAAGCCTCACGTGGGGGCCCGCACCGCATACCTGAAAGGAGGGAAGAGAATTTTCTGGCACAAAGAACCAGGCTCTCCCTACCTGTTTTCCACTGAAGCGCACCCCCTTTCATCAAAACCCTTCACAAAAACAGGCTAACAATGAGAACTGACTGCTGTGTTTGCCACTGTATATCATGCCTGTTTTCACCCCTTCTCAGCTGAAGTTGTTCATCAACACTGAGATGGCAAAATGTGGGCTCAGATGAGAGGAAAAGAAGGAAGCCTGGGAAACCAAAAATATGGATAATCTGCACCAAATAAACCCTTCCTCCCCTCTATCCCTCCATTTATTCATTTGTTTATCATTCAGTCACCTCTAGTGAGTCCCTTCTAAACGTATTGCTGCAGAAATTGTGGAGGCGATAAAAAAAGTTATCCTATGGTTTAGGATTTTTCAAGCCTTTGAATCACTTTCATCCCATGTCCATTTGTCACAGAGCACTCAGTTTTATCTAGAAACATCTGATAAAGTTCAGGCAACCTGATCAAAGTCTGTGGAAATCTGAGTATCTAACATTTTGCAATCTATCGAGCCAGCAAGCTAGCGTGACTCAAGTAGCGGTGTGAAGAAGCTGGATTTGGCCAGATTTTCCCTGTACAACTTGCCTGACTAAACAGCTTGCGCATATTTACTTTAAGAGCAAAGAGTATCCAAATGTGATTTAAAAAAAAAAGGGGGTAGTCTGGAGGTAGTTTATCATTAGTTTATCATTACTTAAGTAAGCTACCACCTCTCTTTAATAGTAGTTAACTGCAGAATTTTACATATAAATGATGAATCTTGTCAAGTTTTTAAGTAGCTTCCTTCTTCTCTAGGCAGGTCTTAATTCTAAGTGAAAATAACATGCCTGCAAAAACACTACTGAAAGGTGCCTTCTCATCATGACAGTACATAATGTAAACATCAGGACATCATCATTTCAAGTGCGGTTAGGCTTGAAGGCAGCCCCGCATGTTGTGAAGGGTGAGAGCTTAGACCATAGCTCTTTATTAATAGTAATTGCTTAGCCATTGTGCAACATCCTGGAACAACTTTTTGGTGAATGAAAGGGTAATTCAGAGCAAAGTAGACCAGATAAGAAAAACACTTCCAAACCATATTTCAAAATAGCTCCTTTGTGTCAACTGGGTGCATGGCTGCAGAGGGAGTTTTTGCGAGGACAGGTGGATAGTATGGAGCCTTTACAATAATGACATCCCCATCTGGTCCTATCTTTATGGCAAAGCATGCTGTTGTACCGAGGTCTACATATGTGGTATCACAGATTCAGGGAGCTCAGGGGTGGAACTGTGAGCCGGGCAGCCTTCATGAACCCGAAGACTGCTGCAACAGCTCACTTTGAGAAATGGCTTTCAAGCACATCTGTGAAACTTATGATCTTACAAGTACCGGCATTTCTTTTGAGGTATCACTTTACACTTCAGTTTTTCTTGGTAGAGTATTTTTCAGAGACTTCTCTTAGGAGGCTATATTAGGAATTTCTGTTCCTTATTTGAGTTCCAGGAACTTGTGCCTTTCCTGCCCGCCGTCCAAATTGGAAGATACAAACCGTGGGAAAATGCGTCTTTACAAACTCTATGGAGTGAGTGATCTAACTTGGTTTATTTAGCATATTCAGGAAGACTTTCATGTCCATGGAATCCCTGATTAATTCTAAGCTACCACTGTTTTTAAATGAGCTTCTTCTGAGTTCTGCTGCAAAGGCAGGGGTGGGAAGCAAGTTCAAACAAAGGCTGACAGGTAGTAAGTTGACATGAACACCTCAGTGTCCCCCTGCTTAGATCAGGTTCTCCCTTCCCAATATTTACTCTTCAGGAAAAGGGAGAGAGAGAAATAGAAAAGCGAGGTATATAAATAGTGTAGTGGGATTTACTTAATTGAAGTTCTAAAGTGTAAAGAATCCACATCTGTGCAGCTCTGTTGCAGGCACTGTAAGAGCTGACCACAGAGACAGCGAGCCTCTACCCTGGTAACCTTCGTCCATCTCAGGGATGCCTGGGGAGGATGCTGGTGCTAATTTTAGACCCAGAGACTAAGATGCACAAAGGACAAGTATCATAATGCATTTTCAGAAACAGATTTAAATTCCTTCTGCTCTTCCTCCAGAGCACAGTCGTATCCAGGCGAGCCGCTATTAGGATGGGTGCCTTCAAAGACTTCAAAGACTGCTCGAAACGGGTAGCTACAAGCCACTTCACTGAGAAAGCATGCAGTCTTAGATGTTTTAAGAAATACTTGACAACAGAGACCTGTGTGAACCGGGCTCTTCTGGGTCAGAGAGCTTTCAGGTTAGTCCTTTAGACTGACTCTCTTCAGTCTTGCCTTCTCTCTCAGGGAAGACACGAGTCCGAAGGCAAAGATCTGCCCACGTCAAGTAGGATCAGAGTAGAGGCCTTTCCTTCATTGTCTACCTTCTGGCCAGTGTTTACCAAAACACAAATATCAAATCACCTGGTAAAATCCCTTGAGATGCTTGTTAAACATGCAGACTCCTAGAACTTCCACTTTCTGCCTCATACACACTGCTGCCAGAGGTTGACTTTGTGACAAGCATCCCAGGGGGGTTCCCTTGCACACTCGGGGGATCTCAGCCCTGAGGTTTGCTTTGCACCATGCTTCCCAAACATGGCATCCAGATCATCTGACCTGAGGAGGCTTTTTGAAAACATAAATCATTAAAGTAGCACACATGAAGAATAGAAACAATATACTAAATAAAATCAGAAGCCATCTTTCTGCTTGTCACTGTTTGGTGTTAATTCTTCCCGATTTTTATCCTGTGCATCCACGTAATTTGTTTTAAGGAGCTAAGTTTAAGGGTCATTTCATGCAGATTGCTCTGCAGCTTGGTTTTTTCCCCAGCTTGTTTTGGTTAACAGAATATAAAATAGACTTGCTTATAAATCTATCCCATGCATTAACACAAGGGTCACAACTCAGATGCCCATAAGGGTTCAGCAGACAATATAAATGAGTTTAGTGAGCCTGGCTTGGAATTGCAGAAAACAGGGTTTCCCATTTACTAGAGTTAGAAGCTATCTACCTATAGTCAAATTGTTGCCATTTGGGAATGTGGGCCCAGAGTTCACCAAATCTTCAGGAGACAGAAGAAATCTGAATTTATTTAAAGTGTAACATCCAGATTTTAAAATACTGGTACCTAATTAAAATTAAATACCAGATGAATCAATCAAAATGTCTTTAATGCAGACACTGATCTCAAGTCACCTTTTGAAACCTCTATTGCAATGTATACATCATCAAGTAGATCACATTTAAAAACTTTTCTTGTTTTTAACTAAGAGAATACAAAATGTTATATTGCTAGACCCTTAGGATGTGACATTACAGTTGCTACAATGGACATTCTTGCCTATGTCTTTCTGTGCTTGCAAAAATAAATCTAGATGGTTCAAAATTGCCCTGGAAAAGGTTGCACCAATTTGCAATTCTATTAATAGTACATGAGGGGGTCCTTTTCCGGGAGGCTCTGAGCATATTCCCAGGACACTCTAAGCCAACCCAGAGATCAGACGCAGTAGGTCCGAGATGGAGACTGAGATTGTATATTTTCTTAAGCTCCCAGATGATTCTGATGATCAGTGATTTTGGAACCACTGTCTTGGATTATTAACGAGTTGTTTGGGACCATTTCCAGTGAGTTATAAAGGAAATCATAAATACTTTCATCTGAATTTCTGTTTTAGGCTGTTACCTCTAATTACTGCCCTCTATGAAAACACACCAAAGGGCTCTGCTGCTGCTGTTTCAGGCAGTTCAGTCAGAGAAGAACAATAAATAAACCAACTCAGGAACCTTCAAGCAGCTTTTATTGGCACAGCCTCTGAAAAGGTGTGGCAGTCATTTCTGAGCAAAAACCTGTAGCCCAGCAAGTCTTCGGTGTTGTGTTTAAAACACCACTGAACTGGAAAGTTTAAGTTCCTGAAACAGATGCTCCAAGTCACTAAGAGGCTCCAAAATCAAGAGATCAAGCCCTGCTGACTCTGTAAGATCCAAGAGGCAAAGAACAGTCCTGGAGATGCATCCCAGTTACGGGATGACCGAAATGGCAGGAAACAGTATCAGGTTTTCTAAGGCTGACTCTTGTTCGCTCCCCCATTACAAGGAAGATGCATTTCAGTTGTGGCACAGAAATCTCCTCTCCGTTCTGTGTTTGCCTAAGTAGCTTCTGCTTAGGACGAGTGGTGGTTATAGGACGTGATCGTCAGGATGGTAGAGTTCACTCATCAGGCGGTATATGTAGGAAGGTGCATTCCCACCAATGTTGGAGATAAACAGAGTAATGAGCTCTGGAGGGACGTAGTCAAACACGGGGCAGTGGACACTGACCTTCTCCAAGATGTCCCCTGAAAGGCAATCACACGAGCTAAAGACAAAACCGAGGCTCCTGTTCTAATAAGTATCTCATGGATTCTAGGCTCAATAACACAGGGATACGTGCCACCCCAAGGAAGGGAAACTGTAGCAAAATACAAACAGGAAAAGATGTCTGATCATGATCTGCCCTGTGTTTACGACTCTCCAATACCTTCCCATAGAAAGGCAAAAAAGTTAAATTCGGGATTGCAGCCATCAAGATTTGGACCCTTCCCACCACACTACACTATAGTCTGTATCACTCTCCCTCTTGCTCATGACTCTCCAGCCACACAGCCATCGTTTTCCCCTTGGCTAAGCATTTACCTAACTCAGGTCTTTTGCACCAACATCTGGAAAACTCTTTCCTTCACCTTCACGTGGCAGGCTCTATTCCTTCAGGAATCAGCTAAAATGCCATCTCATTAAGTCCTTTCCCCAGCCTAAGGTAGTCCCCTAGTCACTTTCCATCACATCACCTGTATTTTCTTCTTAAAATACTCCATGCTCTGACATATTCTTGTCTGTCTTTTGCAACATGATGTAAACTCTGGGGGAACAGGGCCCATCTGTGTTAATCACTGTTATATCCCTAGTGCCTGAAATAGTGCTGGATACACCGTGGGTGCTCAAGAGTCATAAATCTTTCTTGAAAGAATAAATGTTTGAATAAATGGTGAAGTTATTAAATTTCCAAGAAGAATCAGCACTCCAAGTACTATGTTTTGCTCCCAGAGGATGTTAAAGACCATGCAAACTACTGATGAGATAGCAAGCTCACTGAGCAAAGTTGCTGCCTTCAGAAGAAGACAGAGAAAAGGTCCCCAATACACAAAAGTGTCCAGGCTACAGGCAAGTTTTATAAGTAACATCTCAGAGCCTGCTTTCTTTGGCAGTCACATCACCAAAATGACTCCCTGCAGCAACCAAAATCAAGTACACTTTCTGATTGGGCTGTTGCCTGTGTCTCAGACAACTTGCAAAGCCAATCCCAGTCAATGCTGGGTGATCCAACCCCCCATTGCCCCCATAACTCAGTTAAAATATATTAGTTTCAGAAGAAAATGAACATGGATTAGGCCAGGTCCGCAAGCACTCTAAGTTGCTAAAGAGAACAGTCCGCACAAAAAGTATGATTAATAAAACACAGCCCAACGACATTCAAGCCCATTGACCACCAAAAGACCAAAACAAACATACAAAAATCCAAAACACACCAACTGCGTGTGCCATACACATTCATGCAACTTCTGTACCTTCTGTGAAAGGCAGGACTTCTTCAGGAGCCACGAACTTGTGAAATGAATCTTCTTCATTGGGGAACTGGAAAAGGAAAAATTAGGAAGAAAAAAAGAGAGATCTGACACTTGGACTTTCAGGTATACACCCAAGAGAATAAAAAGACATCCAGACACTTGATTACAAAGGCTTATTGCAGAATTATTTACAAAAGCCAGAAGGTAGAAATAACCCAGATGGTCATCAACAGATGAATGGATAATTAAATTGTGGTATATCCGTACAACAGAACATTATTCAGTCACAAAAAAGGAACAAAGTACATGCTATAACTCAGATGCACTCCCAAAATATTTAGAAATCAGAAACAAAAGGGCCCATACTGTATGATTCCTTTTATGTGAAATAGCAAAATTAGGCAAATCCATAGAGACAAAAAGCAGATTAGCAATCACTAGGCGATGGGGAGAAGAAAGAAGAGAGTGATTACTTAATGGGTACAGAGTGTTTTTCTGGGATGATGAAAAAATATCCTGAAACTAAGGAGTGGTAGTTGCACAATGCTGTGAATGTACTAAATGCCACTGAACTGTACATTTTAAAATGGTTAATTGTGTGTTATGTGAATTTCACTTCAATTTTTTAATAAGTAGACAGACACCTACAGATAGGTTGTTATTTTCAAAGCAAGTAGTTTCTATCACTGGTAAAATGACTCTTTACTTAGTAACTGCTTGTGTTCAGGCTATAGAATACAGTCCCTGGAACTATGACAAATAAAAACCAATTCTATGTTTCTAGTTTCAACTTGCTTGGCATTTTCAGAAATGGTCAGGGTGACAGGGGAGTGGTGGCAATGTAGACAAAGGGCCTTCCCCAACTATATATTATCCTGGCCTTATAATTTTGACCTCCTGAAGCTGAAAGGTTGTAACTATCAATGGCTCTTCCTGGATTAAGATTACTGTGGCCCTTTCCAGTCTCCACTGGGTCTAATCCACTGAGTAAATGCAGATAAAGAGAAGTCCCAGAGTGAGAAGGTTGAAGGTTAAAGAGTTCAAACCTATACTTTGACTTCCTTCTGTTGGCTAGAGACAGACAGACATACCTGTGGGGAAAGCTTGAACATAGGAGCACAGACAATGAGTGGGGTGGAATGGTGTTTTGCTGCCAGTGCTAGAGTATGAGTTCCTGCCACAGCTCTCAGGGCACCGTTGGCCAGGATGGTCTTTGTGCCAATGATCACCTTTCAGACAGGAAGAAAGAAGCAAGCCATCCTGAGAACAGAGCCTTCAACAGGCCATTGGGCATGAGCACCTGAATGCTTAGCCCTCAGTCTTGGCATCCTGCAGGGGGTGGGCGTGGGGGTCACACACCAGTAGAGGGAAAGGGATTCTAGGTTCAGACCACAAGTACTAGCATAAAAGTGGGTTCCCAAGGGTAAAATGAACACAGTACAGGACAGAAAACTGCAGTGTTTATTGCTCTTAGCCCTGTCTTCTCTGGAAATCTATCTGCCACACCTTCTGAGAAGTGGCAAGCCTTTCTTCTACCATCCACCACTACCAAGCTCTCTGAGCAGAAGTGGGCAGCTCTCTACCAGATCCCTAATATGCTGACATGATTAGCTTGGTCCCATTTCATTCCTTTCAATGCTTTAACCAAAATGAGGTGTCTCCAAGGGAGGACGGAAAAGGCAATGACAACCCACTCCAGTACTCTTGCCTGGAGAATCCCACAGACAGAAGAGCCTGGTAGGCTGCAGTCCATGGGGTTGCCAGGAGTCGGACATGACTGAGCGACTTCACTTTCACTTTTCACTCTCATGCATTGGAGAAGGAAATGACAACCCACTCCAGTGTTCTAGCCTGGAGAATCCCAGGGACGGGGTAGCCTGGTGGGCTGCTGTCTATGGGGTCGCACAGAGTCAGACACGACTGAAGTGACTTAGCAGCAGCAGCCAAGGGAGGAATAAAGAGGAGGGGATCAATATTAATAGAATAAGAGATTTAAAAGGTCCACGTATGTGTTTTCAAAAGGTACTAGAAACTCTCCTCTCTTCTCACAGATATTGGGGCCGGGGAGGGGGGCGGATATTAATATTTTAAAGTATAATCTTCATGAATTTGACATAATATAACCCAAATACACCCACCTTGTTGACTCTTGACATAACAGCAAAAATGGCAGCATCAGTCATGACAGTTGTCTCAATACCTGCTTTGGACAAATTGACTGCCATCTCATGACCCTGCATTAGGAGAGAAAAGCTGATGCTGAGAGGAAAAGTGGGAGAGAGAGAAAAAGAGCTTTCAAACGTAACTGGATCTGGGGGACTGTGTGACACTGGGCATATCCAACATGCAACTTCCAACAGGTAACTAACTCATCTGGTAGGTGTTCTCTGGGAAGCGGCAGGAAGCCCAGGGGAAGCTAATTAATGTTTATTGCTCCCCAGCAGTGCTGGGACAGGCACAGAACTGGAAATACAACTTGCTTGTGTAACTGAGCAGAGCGCACAGGACAGCTCCTGGCTCATTACTTTATAACATCCTTGCATCCTTACATATTTCCTTTCTGGAGACCTATTATTTACCTGAAGACTGAGTGAGGTCAGACCAAGCATCAGTCATCCCCAAGGTTATTTACTCTATTCTGATTTCTTAAAGAACTAACATTTATTTTTTCTTGGGCCAAGTAGTTCACTCAACTTCCTTAAATGAATATTTTAAGAATGTTCACAGGATCAACAACGTGAAAATCTCTTAAATGTTTTACTCTATCTCCTCAACGTTTGAATAGCATCAATTCAAAGATGGCATGGAACCTACCGACCTCTCCTTTATTCTCTCATTTAAAATTTTTCTTAGCAGCTCCATCCCCATACCTGACAGAAAGGTGCACACTCTGCCACGATGACGTGGAATTTCCTCTTTCGGGCGGCCTCTTTGAGGAACGCCTCCACTGTCCGGGAGAAGCCGATGGTCATGATGACCTCATTGGAGTGGATGTGCTCCAGGGCCTGGGCTGCGATGTTCTCCGTTGTCCCTTCTGCAAGAAGCCAGTTTTGCATGGAAAATATGACACAGCCATGCTACAACACAGACTTGAGAGAGAACAGAAAGGGACGTGTGCCCTTCTGTACACTGCCCACCTTGCAGAGCCTGGGAACACATGGTCAATGGACTAAACGTGAAATATCCTACTTCCTTAAAAGCCGCCTCCCTCCAGGGTTTTCTATCTCCCAAGCTCTCAGCCTACCCTCTTGCCCAGCAGTACCCCTACTCATCAACTTACTCCCCTCACCCCTACCCTGCCCCAAAACTAGTTCTTTACAACTGACTTTGAAGACAGTGAATTTAGGCAAGAAATGTCCCATCTGAGAAATTCAAAAGTGCTGAGAGTAGGGTAAACAGAGTTTCCCTCTAAAAGAACTCCTCCAAAAGGTGGCCACAACGCCTCCACCTGACAGGGAGGACACAGAAGAAAAATAAGGGAGGAATTTGGAAGAACCAGCTCAGTGCACAGACAGACCCAGTTTCTTCCTTTCCTGGGAACACTGACGGCAATAAATATCTGGTCTCCTAGGTCACAAAGACAGAGGGGCTAGAAGTGGCTTGTGTGTATGCATATGGGTATGTATGTGCGTGTCTGTAAAATTTCAAGAAGTTTAGTGAAAAAGGGTTTATCTACTGTGGTTTTCAGAGATTCATCTTAAAAATAAAAGCTCTTCCCAAACAGTCTCTGCCACAGTGGATTTGCAGTCTATAAGGGGTTAGTCTGTAAGGAAATGTAAAGAGGGTTATTTTAGTCTTGCCACCTATTCCAATCGTTTTTATTCAGGATGAGGGCAAACCTCTGAGAACCAGAAGACTGGTTCTCTCCCATCTCTGCTTATGAACAACTTCCAGGGTCTTCTGTTCCCTCATCTGCCTGCAACTTGTCCTGTCCACCTAAGGATCAGGACTCACCCAGTTCCACCAGCAGCTCATTAATTGCCTCAATGATGTTGGACTGGAGTTGAGCATAATGGGAACGGAAATCCTCGCTCAGGCCCCCGGATGTCAAGAGTTTGTGCAGAGACTCCTGCTGATCGCTCTCGTCGCTGCGTCCGTGGAGTCTACGAAGGCAAAAGACCCGAAGGAGTTGGGGGAAGAGATGAGGTCATTTAAGTAACGACAGCTGCTCAGCTCCAACAAAGGCTCTAAGCAGGGAGAGAGAGGGGCCCGTGCAAAAAGCTTCACTGGGCCCAAGCCCCGGTCCAGGACGTGGGCCTGACCTGCCATACTCCTCCCGGATGATTCTGAGCACTCTCCGCACCATGTTGCCCACGGTGGTCTCTGAGGGTTGCGCGGCCGTCATCCTCCGGCCTTCTCTGCGGATCAGTTCCATCAGCTCCCCTACCGCCCAAAGAGAAAAGGTGAGCGCGAGAAGGGCGCGGCGTGGGGCCTGGGCGACTTTCCGCCCGGGGATCGGCATCACAAAGGGGCGAGGCCTGCCTCACCTGCGTTGCTCCAGCGGTGATCCGTGATGATGCGGCGAAGCAGCCCCAGAGTCTCCCGGGCCATGTCCTCGGAGCTGCGCCGCCCGCCGCCCCGCTTCAGTGCCTCCACGAAACTCTCGATCCTCTCGGACAGCTCCGAGCCCTTGGCGGCTGCCCCTGGCATCTCGAAAGAAGCCGCCTTGCCGGCGGAATCCACACCTGGCAGACCTCGAGCTTGCACTTCCGGGGCAGGAGAGGTCGGCTTCCGCTCTGCTAGAAAAAACTCCCACTTGGGAAAAGACTGGGCCACGCCCCTCGCTGCTAACTCCCGCCCCCCCACCTGCCAGAGCCAATCAGACTCTTGGAACTCGATGTGTTCCGTTTACCGCCAAGCGTCGGCGCGCCTCAGAGGTTGGAAGGCTGGAAGTGTCCTTTCCTGGCTTCTCGATCGCTGAAGACCTGACGGGTGACGCCACAAGAGGATGGCTAGTCCCGTTGCTATGGAAACAGCCAGTCTGAAAGGCCCCCACCGCTTCCCGAGGCTACGCTGGAGAAGTTCCAGCCCTACTTCCCTGTCTCTCAGCACCGGTGACGACCAGAGTGCGGCTCCAGGGTCCGCTGCCCCTAGGGCAGACGCCCCATTATTATGCTGTTACATTGCATGATACTGGTTCGCTTGCGTCTCTGTCTCTCTAATAGACTGAGCTCCCTGAAGGCGAGGACATTTTTTTTTTTTTTTGCTTTTGCCTTTTCGACGTCTGGCACATCTCCTCAGAGATGAGGAGACCGAATATCCACCAATAAGGAGATTCAAAGTGGCAGTTAATATGGGAGCAAAGATGATGTCCTTCCATCTGGACAGACTAGAGACTGGGGAGTAAAACATATAACACTTACTTAGAGTTTACTAGGTGTTGGACACTGTGTATGAATTGTCTCATCTAATGCATCTCTATGAGATAGGTCCTCTCTCTTATCCTCATTTTACACATCAGAAAACAAAGCTACAGAATTTAAGCAGTTAGTAAGGGGATGCGTTTATATTTAAATCCAGTTGTGTCTGAACCTAAAATCTGTGTGTAATGAGAATCTCTTATTTCCTTAAAATATATTCTTAGAAATGAAATCCTTGGGCATGCACGTTTCTAAGACTTTTGTTACAGCTGACAAATTGCCTTGCAGAAAAATATATCAGTACCAAAATCAGACAAAGATAATACGAAAAAAAGAAAATTAGACACCAGTGTCCATCATGAGTGCAGGTGCAAAGAGCTGCAACAAATTATTAGCAAACCAAATTCATCAGTACAATAAAGATTCATGTAAGGACTTCCCTGGTGGCCCAGTGGTTAGGAATCCACCTCACAATGAATGCAGAGGACACAGGTTCAATCCCTGGACCAGGAGGATCCCACATACTGCAGAGGAACTAAGTGGTATGCCACAACTACCAAAGCCTGCGCCCTCTAGGACTGGAGAACCACAACTACTGAGCCCCTCCCTGTGCTGCAACTATTGAGGCCCATGTGCCTAGAACCAGTGCATCACAACAGAGTAGCCTCTGCTCACCACAACTAGAGAAAGCCTGCGTGAAGCAATGAAGACCCAGAGCAGTCAAAAGTAAATAATAAAATTAAGATTAATGTATAATTATCAAGTATAATTTAAATCTGGAAGGCAAAGCTGTTTCAATATTTGAAAATCAATTTGAGAAACTATGTTAATATTCTAAAAAGTAAAACCACAAGACCATATCAATTGATGCAAGAAGCATTTGACAAAAATCAACAGCCATTGAATTAAAAACAAAACACCTTAAAAAACTAGGAATAAAGAGGAACATCTTCAGCATGATAAGGGCCATATACAAAATCCTGTACCTAAGATCATGCTGCTGCTGCTGCTAAGTCTCATCAATTGTGTCCAAATCTGTGTGACCCCATAGACAGCAGCCTACCAGGCTCCACTGTCCCTGGGATTCTCCAGGCAAGAACACTGGAGTGGGTTGCCATTTCCTTCTCCAACGCATGAAAGTGAAAAGTGAAAGTAAAGTCGCTCAGTCATGTCCGACTCTTTGCGACCCCATGGTCTGCAGCCCACCAGGCTCCTCTGTCCATGGGATTCTCCAGGCAAAAGTACTGGAGTAGGTTGTCATTGCCTTCTCCAGTACCTAACATCATACTTTATGGTCAAAGAAAATTTCTCTCTAAGATCAGAAACAAGGCAAGAATGTCCACTTTTACCACTCAAATTTAAACTCGAAAATCTAGCCAGTGCAATAAGGCAAGAAAAAGAAATTTTAAAAGCATACAGACTGGAAAGAAAGAAAACTAACAGAAAACATCATTGTCTTCATAGAAAATCCCAGAGAATCAACAATAATAAGAAAAAACCTTCTAGAACTAATTTAGCAAAGATGCAAGGTCAACACACAAAAATCAATCATATTTCTATATACTGTTAATGAATAATCAGAAACCAAATTTGAAAGCATAATAACTCCCCAAAGCCATAAAGTATTTATCAATTTTACCATGTTTAACATGTCTGAAAAGTTGTATCAGTTTACAGGCTTGCTAGCACTTATCATGTTCTAGTCAACATTGGGTATTGTCATTATTTTTCCAGATATAAAGACGTTAACAAATAAGATATGTACTGTTTTATACATACAAAAGAATATATATGTGTGTGTATATAATATGCAAGTTATGAAATGACAATAAATGACACCTGTGAGCCCATCTGTCAACTTGAAAACTAAAAATCTCAAATTCATAGACACAAAGTAGAATGGTGGTTGTCAGAGGTTGGAGGGAAAGATTATTTATTGTTTAATGTACAGAATTTCAATTTTACAAGATGAATTCTAGAAATGGGTGATGGATGTGCATTTATATTGTATATCAGTGTAAGTGCATTTAATGCCACTGAACTGCACACTTAAGGGTTAAAAAGGTAAATTTTGTGTGTATTTTACCACAATTAAAAAATAAATAAATATGTGAAATTTTAAGAAGACACCTAAAATACTGCCAATACCATCACATCAGTGTGTGTGCTCGTCTCCTAATCCACGTCCTTGCCTTCTACCACACTCAAGGGTAACCACAAAATTTTGATTGATATTCCTTTGCTTTATAAAAAAAGTTTTATATATTTATAACCCCTAAATAACAAAGTGCTTAATTTTGCTGATTTGGAATTTTTTATAAATGGTATTATAATGTAATCTACAAGTTGCTTTTTTTTTTAACTTGGTATGACGTTCCTAAAATTTCCCTCCATGTTGCTACATGTGTCTATAGTTCTGTTTGCACTGCTGCATAATGTTCCGTCATATGACTGTACCACAATTTATGTATTCATTCTCCTTCAACAGATATTTGGGTTGTTTCCAATCTTTTTGGAGGATGAGAGAATATAAACTATAAATATTCTTGTGTATATCTTGGCATACCTACAAGTGGAACAGCTAGGTCATAGGCTATGTGAATATTCGATTTTACAAATAGTGCTAGTATTCCAAAGTGGTTACATCAATGTATGCTCCCTCCAGTAGGGCTTAAAGAGTTCTAGCTGATCTACTCCTTACCAATACTTGGTATTATCAATGGTTGAGGGAGGTGGGTGGAATCAGATAGATATAAAAGGATATATCATTGGCATCTTAATTTGTTTTTCTGATTACTAATGAGGTTGTTATTTTTTTTCATATGTTTATTGGCCATGCCCTTTTTCTCCTTTGTGAAATATCTGTCTTTTACCTACTTTCTTTAGGCTAAGAAAAAAAAAACTTTTTCTAATATATTTGTAGGAGTTCCTTATATATTCTGAATACTAGTTTTTTTTTCCCCCTTAATTATGGCTTGTCTTTTTACTCATTTTGAGATGTCTTTGAACAAAGTTATTGATTTTAATATGATTGAATGTATCAATCTTGTCTTTTATAGTTAATGCTTTTTGTGTTTTATTTAGAAAATCCTTCCCTAATCTAAAAGCATAAAGATAATCACCTGAATCTTCTGAGTAATTTTACAAATTGCCTTTACACATAATTTTGAATTACTTTCTATATAGGATGAGAAATGAGATGTAATTTTATTTTCTTTTTCCATTCTTTCTTCAGTGATTTTCAGTACTATCACAGTAATTTGTGAAGCTTCTCTATTGTGAGAGTCTGTTTTGGGGCCCTCTGTTTATTCCTATTGCTAAATTTGCCTATCCTTGAATCAATATTACATTGTCTTAATTAGTACTGTCTTTTTTTTTTTAAGTCTTGCTATCTGGTAAGAAAAATTCTCTTACCATATTCCTTTCTTTAAGAGTGTCTTTAGTTTGGGGCCTTTGCTCTTTCATGTCTATTTTAGAAATAAATCATCTATTTCTCAAAAAAAATATCCACTCTATTGAGATTTTGTTTGGCATTGCTTTAAATCTCTAAACAATTTGAGGACAATTGTAATGTCAACACTTAATCGCTATTTTGACATATATTAGCTCTTCATCATTAAACCTATGAGATAGATACTATTAATATAGCTATTTTCAAAATAGGAAGCTAAGGCATAAATAGGATAAGTAACTTGCTCAGTGTCCCACACTCAGTAAATGGAAGGGCCGGGATGTAAACCCAACAACCTAGCTTCAGAACCTTTACCATTAGTCTATGTTTTGTGGTGGCTTTTTTTAAAGTTATTGTGTGAAATCAACAAAGTAAGAAGTTGCCCTACCTTTGGAGTTATTATATGAAGTCTAAATTTCTCTATTTATATAATTTTAATTGGAATTTTATATCATTTGCAGCCCAAAGCATCTTGATTTGGGGTATTTGTTTTTTCTAGTTGACTTATAAGATCTATTTAGATATTAAAAATGCTAACTGTTTGATTGTAATTTGTGTTGAAATATAACTGCCTAATTCTTATATACTACTGTGGGACTGTAAATTGAAATCTTTAGTAGGACAATTTGAAAAAAAGAAAGAAAGCAAAATACTTTATAATGTTCATCTGTACCCTTTATTTTTATTTATTTTATTTCACTTTTTGGCTGCACTGCATAGCATGCAGGCTCTTAGTTCCCCAACCAGGGATCAAACCTATGCCCCCCTGCTATGGAAGCTCAGAGTCTTAAGCACTGGACTGCCAGGGATGTCCCTTCATTCATACCCTTTAAACCACTATATCTATGTCTAAAAATTTATCCTAAGGAAATAATCAGAAATCGGCACAAAGATTTTCCCACAATATTTTTCATTTTATTATTTATAACACAAAAATAAAAATATTCGTAAAATTCAGGAATTCCTCAAATTTAGATTGGATGTTATAGTTATAGCTATACAATGGAATAGCATGTTTTGGAAGTATATTTAATGACGTTGTTGTTTAGTGCTATGTTGTGTCTGACTCTTTTGTGACCACCCCCCTGGACTGTAGCCCAACAGGCTCCTCTCTCCTTGGGATTTCCCCGGCAAGAATACTGGAAGTGAAAGTGAAAGTCGCTCATCTGTGTCCGCCTCTTTGTGACCCCGTGGACTACAGAGTCCATGGATTTCTCCAGGCCAGAATACTGAAGTGGGTAGCTGTTCCCTTCTCCAAGGGATCTTCCCAACCTAGGGACTGAATCTAGGTCTCCCAATTCTCCAAATTCTTTACTGCCTGGAGTGGGTTGATATTTCCTTCTCTAGGAGATCTTCTTAATCCAGGAATTGAACCCATGTCTCCTGCATTGCAGGCAGAGTCTTTACCACTGAGCCACCTGGGAAGTCTTATTTAATTAAGTAGAAAGTGTTTAACGATAATGAAAATTGTTGACAACATATTGTTAAGTTTAAAAAAGTATATTGCATACAGTGAGTCTGCAAAATAGTTTGGCAATTCCTTTCAGAACTGAAGATGGACGTATAATACAACCCAGCAATTATACTGTTGCTCATTTATCCCAGAGAAGTGAGCACTTCTGTCCAAATAGGAAGTTGTACATGAATGTCCATAGCAGCTTTATTCATGATAACCCTGAACTGAAAACTTACCCAAATGTTCTCCAGTTGATTAATGTTTAAACAGACTGTGGTATTACACATCCATTACCATTGAATACAGCTCAGCAGTAAGGAGGAACAAACTATTGGTGTATGCAGCAACTTAGATGAATCTCAAGACAATTACAATGAGTGAAAAAGCCAATCCTAAAAGTATACATACTATCTAATTCCATTTGCTTAACATTCATGAAATTATGGAGATAAAGAATGGGTGCATGGTTGCCAGGAATTAGGAATGAGTGGGGAATGGGATGGGTGTGGCTCTAAAGGAGTGATGTACAAAGGATAGAAGAATTGAGTTTCTTTATTGTGGTGATGTAAGGCTACACATGAGTCCATGTATAACTAGTTAAATCTAAATAAGCTCTATGAACTGTACTAATGTCAATATATTGGTTTTGATATTGACCCACCGTTGTATAAGATGTTACCTTTGGAGGAGGCCGAGGAAGACTGCATGGGCCTTAGTGTACATTGCTTTCAACCTCCTTTGAATCTACAATTATTTCAAAATAAATAAACAAAAACTTCATAAACCAGGACCTACAAAATAAAAACATCTATTATTATTTAAAAGAAATTCATAAAGCATTACATTACTCTAACTGTTTAAATGACTCAGTGCTAAAATAGACTATAAAAGAGACTATTTAAGAGCTGCGATTTCTCAAAAAAACAGGGTAAAAAATAGTATATTTGGTGGGAGCTCAATTTCATTTAAAATATATGTTATTTATATAAATTTTATATAAAAATATGTGCACATATGTACTTCACACACATATATGTAACATGTAGCTATATCTACATATCTACACATATCTATATCTATTAGATTGGTGCAAAGATAACTATGGTTTCAGACTCTGAATTTTAAATCATTATAACTAGGCTCAAACACGTCTTTATTAATTGAAATAAGAACCATTGAAATCAACGAGAAATAAGTTTGCCTATTTCTGTTGCATAAAATCCTTGCTTCAGAATTCGACAAACTCTTGGAAAGCATTTTCTGCCTCCTGCTGGCTGTGGAAGCATTTTTCCTGCAAAAAATTGTTGAGATGCTTGAAGAAGTGGTAGTCGATTGGCCAGAGGTCAGGTAAATGTGGCAGATGAGGCAAAACTTTGTAGACCAGTTCGCTCAACTTTTGAAGCATTGGTTGTGCAACGTGCAGTTGGGTGTTGTGGAGAAGAATTGGGCCCTTTCTGTAGACCAATATTGGCTGAGGGCATTGCAGTTTTCGGTGCGTCTTATCGGTTTGTTGAACATACTTCTCAGGTGTAATGATTTCACCAGGATTCAGAAAGCTGTAGTGCATCAGATGGGCAACAGACCACCAAACAGTGGCCGTGATGTTTTTTCTGGTGTAATTTTGGCTTTGGGAAGTGCTTTGGAGCTTCTCAGTCCAACTGCTGAGCTGGTTGTTACTGATTGTCGTATACAATCCATTTTTCATTGCACATCACAATCTGATAGAGAAATGGTTTGTTGTTGCATAGAGTGAGAGAAGACAACACCGCAAAATGACCGTTTTAAAAATTTCCAGTCAGCTCATGAGGCACCCGTTTATTGAGCTTTTTCACCTTTCCAGTACCATAGAATGGTCGATGTTGAGTTCTTGGGCAGCTTCTCGTTAGTTACAAGAGGATCACCTTCGATAATAACTCTCTGTTGTCGTCAACTTCCGATGGCCAGCCAGCCGCTATGCTCCTCAACTTCAAAGCTCTTGTCTTCTTTGCAAAAACTCTTGAACAACCCCTGCACTGTATGTTCGTTAGCAGTTCCTGGGCCAAATGCACTATTGATATCGCGAGTTGTCTCTATTGCTTTACGACCCATTTTGAACTCAAATAAGAAAATCGCTCAAATTTGCTTTTTGTCTAACATCATTTCCATAGTTTAAAATAAATATAAAATAAACAGCAAGAAACTCTTTAGCAAAAAAACATAAAGCGAGAAATGTGCATTAAAATGACCTATTACATAACCGCATTTATTTAGAATGTATTCCAATATCAAATGGCAAATTTCAGCAATGCAAAACCACAATTACTTTTGTACCAATGTAATATTTTTCTGTATGCAGGTGTGTGTGTGTTTGTATGTGTGTATAAATGACATATACCAAGATGTTAACAGTGGTTATCCCTGGGTGTTATGGTAACAGGTTTATCAGTTCAGTCGCTCAGTCATATCTAACTCTTTGCAACCCTATGAACCGCAGCACACCAGGCCTCCCTGTCCATCAGCAACTCCCGGAGTTTACTCAAACTCATGTCCATTGAGTCAGTGATGCCATCCAACAATTTCATCCTCTGTCGTCCCTTTCTCCTCCTGCCCTCAATCTTTCCCAGCATCAGGGTCTTTTCAAATGAGTCAGCTCTTTGCATCAGGGGGCCAAAGTATTGGAGTTTCAACTTCAACATCGGTCCTTCCAATGAACACTCAGGACTGATCTCCTTTAGGATGGACTGGTTGGATCACCTTTCAGTCCAAGGGACTCTCAAGAGCCTTCTCCAACACCACAGTTCAAAAGCATCAATTCTTCTGTGCTCAGCTTTCTTTATAGTCCAACTCTCACATCCATACATAACTACTGGAAAAAACCATAGCCTTGACTAGATGGACCTTTGTTGTCAAAGTAATGTCTCTGCTTTTTAATATACTGTCTAGGTTGGTCATTACTTTCCTTCCAAGGAGTAAGCGTCTTTTAATTTCATGGCTGCAATCACCATCTGCAGTGATTTTGAAGCCCCCAAAAATAAAGTCAGCCACTGTTTCCACTGTTTCCCCATCTATTTGCTATGAAGTGATAGGACCGGATGCCATGATCTTAGTTTTCTGAATGTTGAGCTTTAAGCCAACCTTTTCACTCTCTTCTTTCACTTTCATCAAGAGGCTCTTTAGTTCTTCTTCACTTTCTGCCATAAGGGTGGTGTCATCTGCACATCTGAGGTTATTGATATTTCTCCTGGGAATCTTGATTCCAGCTTGTGCTTCTTCCAGCCCAGCGTTTCTCATGATGTTCTCTGCATATAAGTTAATTAAGCAGGGTGACAATATACAGCCTTGATGTACTCCTTTTCCTATTTGGAACCAGTCTGTAGTTCCATGTCCAGTTCTAACTGTTGCTTCCTGACCTGCATACAGGTTTCTCAAGAGGCAGTTCAGGTGGTCTGGTAGTCCCATCTCTTTCAGAATTTTCCACAGTTTGTTGTGATCCACACAGTCAAAGTCTTTGGCATAGTCAATAAAGCAGAAGTAGATGTTTTTCTGGAACTCTCTTGCTTTTTCGATGATCCAGCAGATGTTGGCAATTTGATCTCTGGTTCCTCTGCCTTTTCTAAAACCAGCTTGAACATCTGAAAGTTCACGGTTCACGTATTGCTGAAGCCTGGCTTGGAGACTTTTCAGCATTACTTTACTAGCGTGTGAGATGAGTGCAATTGTGCGGCTCAAATCTTCGGCAAATGCTGAAGACTGACCTTTTCCAGTCCTGTGGCCACTGCTGAGTTTTCCAAATTTGCTGACATATTGAGTGCAGTACCAGAGACCCCTTAATTGCTTCAGTAATAACTCTTCTGTAGTAATATTCTGGGCAATTAGCCACCCAGAAAAAAAAGACTACATTTCCTAGTTTCCCCAGCAAGTAGATGTGCCCATGTGACTACATTCTTACCACCAGGACAGTATGGACTCTTTGTGTTGCTATTTCTGAGAATCTTCCCTAGGAGTAACTGTCATGGGTCCTTGACTTCTTTATCCTCTTCTCCTTCTTGCTGCCTTTCTGCTCTGCTCACTTAGATTATGAGGTTGCAGGTCTCAGTGCAGGGATGCCAGAGTAGTGAGCTGGAAGGAGCCTAGGCATGGCAAAGCCTCTGGAGAGCAGAAGCCTGGACTTTTGGACTTCATGTAGCTTTGAGCAAAATAGGCTTCAATCCTATTTAAGCCATTGTTAGCTTTGGGTTCTTATCAGTTGCAGTCACACCCAATCCTAACAAATACAAAAGTAGTTTTTTTTTAATTTATGTTTGTATTAAAGGATAATTGCTTTACAGGCTTTTATTGTTTTCTGTCAAAGCTCAACATCAATCAGCCATAGGTATACATATATTCCTTCCCTTTTGAACCTCCCTCCCATCTCCCTCCCCATCCCACCCCTCTAGGTTGATACAGAGCCCCTGTTTGAGTTTCCTGAGTCATACAGCAAATTCCCTACTTTTTAAAATAAATATCTAGTTTATATATGGTAATGTAAGTTTCCATGTTACTCTTTCCATTTCATATGTGTTCTGTTCTGTATTTTCAAAAATTCCTATAATACACATAACCTGTCTATAAACAGAAAAAGTTATTTGTAAGAAAGAAAAGTTATTTGTTAGAAAAAAAGAGTCATCAGGCCCATACTCTCAACCAGGAGTGTGATTATGTTGACCAAATCTTCCAGATTTTTCCAAAGGATCCCAATTTCAAACATTCTGGCTAATTGTCTGCATAATTATCAAATCACCATTTTCAAACCTAATTTGGAGAATAATGTGCTGTGCTGTGCTCAGTTGTGTCCAACCCTTTTGTGACATCTGTTCACCAGGCTCCTCTGTCCATGGGATTCTCCAGGCAAGAATACTGAAGTGGGTTGCCATTGCCTCCACCAAGGGATCTTCCCACCAGGGGTCAAACCCGTATCTTCTGAGTCTCCTGCATTTCATGTGAAATCCTTACACCTGAGTCACTGGGGAAGCCCCAGAGAATAACATGATTATGATGATAATTCTCAACTAGCGGGGAGCAGGTGGGGGGGGGGGCGGTGCTGACCAAAATATTTGTGTCTTTCTCCTAGTGTTCTAAAGAATCTCTTTTAGGCCATCAGATCACTTCCTTTTCCTGAGGGGCTTTGACTCAGCACTTGGGCATGTGAATGCATTACTGTTTTTAATCCTTCTCTGATTGTTTTGGTGGATAAGTCATGTCTCTATGCAACCTGAGAACAAGTGCTATTGTAGTGGACACCTGTTGTTTTTATCTCCCCTGCACCTCTTTCCTTTGGGAATTGCCTCTCCTCATCCCATGTCATTCAGGTGAAACTGTCAATCCCAAGGCCTTCTGGTACCCAGTGTGGCTCCTCACCACAGGGATGGCACACCACCCAGGTCTGGTCAGTCACCCACTTCCATGCTGATTGGTTGTGCAAAGCCTTTCAATTCTTCGCTGTGATTTGCCATACAGACCCCAGAAGAGAGCAGGTTTCCATCTTCCTTGTCTGCCGTAGGGAAATTGGCTCAGGTCTATCAGTGGCCAGCTTTCCTGCCTCATAGAGAAAGCTTGTCTGCAGGAGAAAGTCAGGCAACTGCTTCAGGAGAAACAAAAGCAAGCAGAACCAAGTCCTGGAGCAAGAGGAGCAAGAGGGGAAAGAGAAAATAAGCTGATGATTTGAAGCAAGCTGATGTAGGCCCTTAGATCTAGCCAGGCCTGAAGGCATAGTCACCCTTGGACTTCACAACAAATTCCTCACTGGCTTAACTTTTTGGGTTGCTAGAGCCTTGACTAGGTTTCTCTTTCGTCTTCCAACCTTATTGTCAGCTAAGGTAGGAGTTTATTATTATTTGATTGATCCTGTTAGACTAGAAGCTAATCTTAGTCTAAATGTGAATGTACATTTTTTTTTGGAAACTGGCTCTGTTCTTGAGATTCTCTGGCAATTAAACATGATTCATTCCTAGGAATTTGGAGGGAAAGTCTAATGAAGACACAGTAGTAGTCCCAGGGCATGTGATTAGGAAAAAAAAAAACCACACACTGTTATTGTTATTAGGACTGGATATTAACAGTTGCTGTTCATAGAGCAACATATTCAATATGCAACAAACTGTTATTCAGCATATAAATAAATATAAGCACCATGTTGCATATTGGAAAACAGCCCCCATAGTAGGGGAGACTCTAATAATAAACAGCATCATCCCTTACACTTAGAGGATCTTGTCTTTTAGTCAAAGATATTCATATTCCTTGTCTCTTTTGGTCTTGAAAGAGCCCTATGAAGTGGGCTGGCTCTGGTCAAGAGATTAGTCATTCCACAATTGATAGGTCCATTCTAAGTGAGAATTGCACCAAGCACATAGGTAGACGAAAACAGTCTGTGATTCTGGGGGAAAATACATGGAAACCAGGGCCCACCATTTTCCTCTTAGC
Source organism: Okapia johnstoni (assembly GCA_024291935.2). Lineage (NCBI taxonomy): Eukaryota > Metazoa > Chordata > Mammalia > Artiodactyla > Giraffidae > Okapia > Okapia johnstoni. Next base: position 15,409,070 of record CM044307.1, read on the forward strand.
TATGGTGGCAGCATATGGAATGTTAAACTGTTCATATGCTTGGATTTGGAAGTCATGTAAATCTCAGTTTAGATCTTAGGTCTGCCTCTCTGAAACTAGATGATGTTATCTGTCAGGGGAGATGATAATAGCAGTGACATTTGATAAGGGTAGTGATTTTAAAGTTTAGTGTAACTGCGTGCTAAGCTGCTTCAATCGTGTCTGACTCTGCGATCCTATGGACTGTAGCTTGCCAGAATCCTTTATCCATGGGATTCTCCAGGCAAGAATACTGGAGTGGATTGCCATGTCCTCCTCCAGGGGATCTTTCCAACCCAGGGATCAAACCTGTGTCTTTCATGTCTCCTGCATTGGCAAGCAGGTTCTTTACCATTAGCACCACCTGGGAAACCCTAGTATAACTACCTATGAGTATTTCAGAACAGCTACAGACACTGCTTGATGGTGTAGCCCAGTCAGGAAGCCTGGGTCCTGGGTCCCAGTACTTCCTACCATTCTTGGTGCATCTGTGACACTCAGCCACTAACCTGCAGGCAGAGGCTACTGGTGGATTGCAGGGGCCCAAGGCCCACCCTCTCCCATCTGACTCCCCTTCTTCTTTCCCTGGAATAGTTTCTATCTGATGGTTTGATGCCTACGGCCAGGAACATCCTTAACAACACACAGTCGGTGTCTAACTCTAGAGGGTAATTTGATTGACTGGTTCCTGACCAGAGTGGAGAAAGGAAAGGTGAGGGAGCTTCTCAAGCATGCTGTCCACATTGTGCAGAACCTGGTGGGTGGGGAGAACTGAACTGAGTACTGAGATCAGAAAGTTCTTTCTAATCTCAGCTTAGTTTCCTTCTCTGGGCTTGGGTAATAAAAATCAGTGTCCTCCACTTATTAAGCACCACACCTACCTTGTACCAGAGACTATTATTATAATTACATCAAAACCATCCAAGACTCTACAGGGTAAATGCTAATGTCTTTATTTCACAGTGGAGGGAGCTGAGGCTCAAAGAGCTTAAATGCAATGCCCAGGCATGTAGCCAGTGGGGCAGAGGTTAAGTTCTAACCCAGGTTTGTCTTCCCCAGAGATTTCCACAGTGCCTCCTAATTCCACAACATCTGTACCCTTGATGTTAGAGTGGAGGAATGGTCTTTAGGGGGCAGGGGGCCAGGTTCCCATCATTCGCTGAGGTCTTCGGGATCTTGGGAATATAAAGTCCTGTGTCCCTACCCTGTCATATGTTTGAGGAGCTGAAGGATGAGAGCGGAGCCGATGCTGAGAAAGCTGAGTGGCAGGCCTCTGAGAGCTGTGCCCCGGCCTTGCTAGGATGCCCTGCACACACGTGAGGGCGCTAGGGGGTGGTTAAGGGAATCTCCCTGCCAGCCCCTATACCCTGAAGGGAAGACTGCATGGAAACTTCCCAGGGCTCACAAGCCCTAGCCTGGGGTGGATGGATCCATGAAGCCCAGTGGCCAGTCACACCCCGTGGGAAAGCCTTGGCCCTGGCCTGCCTGGGAGCCACGGTGGTGCCGCCTCCTGCCCACGGCTTGGCTCAGCGGGTTCCCAAGTGGCTTGACTTCCTGCCCACCCCCATCCACCACCACACTCCCCCACCACCGTCCCTAGGGAGCCAGGGAGGCCACTGGCAGAGTTGGCTCTCAGTCCTGCAGGACTCCCAAAGCCTGTTCTCCCTACACCTTGGAGCCAGATTTTCCCCCAGGGAAGCAGGAGAGGAGACCCTCCAATCCCCCTAGATCTCTTTAGGGCTGGCAGGCCCCATCTCCACTCCTTGTGCTGCATGCTGAGGCCCCAACTCCAGGCTGCAATAACAGGACTTTGGGTATGGGCTGTTGTTTTTGCAGCTGGGCTGGGGCGGAGCAGCAGGGGGAAGGCTTCGCGGGTACCAAACATCTGAGAAAGCCCCGAGCCCACATTCCCACTTGGGCTGGGACAGCCCTTCAGACTAGCAACTGTACTGATCCTACAAAAGAGGCCCCTGGGCAAGGCTCGGAGTGTGGAGGAAAGGCAGAGAAAGAGGCCAGCCAAAGGGGACTGAGAGCATAAGGGAGACCCCGGGCCTTCTCTGAGCTAACCCTTCCCCAGCAGGCTGTGTTTCTTCCCTCATTTCCAACTGCAGCTGGATGGAGCCTCTCCCGCCACCGCCAACCCGCGCACATCTGGGAGATGCTGGAGCAAGCTTCCTTAAAACAAACAACAAACAAACAAAAAAAAACTCATTTCCTAGGGCAAAATGTCAGAAACTAAAAAGAAGAAAGATCAACCCATAATCCCTTTACTCAAAAATATTCCTTAAGGGCATTTTGATGTATTTCCCCTATGACCTCCTTTTTTTCTTTTTTCAATAGAGGTAAAATAACATAAAATTTACCATTTTCACCATTTTAAAAAATACAGTCATTTTAAAATGTATATTTTTATTCTTGTGCAACCACCATCACCGGCACTTTTTATCTTCTCGTATTGAATCGCTGCATGATTAAATAACTGTCCACTCCCTCAAGCCCCTAGCAAACACCATATTTTTCTGTCTCAAAGAATTTGACCACTTTAGTTACCTCATATAAATCATACCGTAATTGTCCTTTCCTGCCTGGCTTATTTCACTTAGTGTAATGGCTCTCAGGTTCATCCATGTTGTAGTATCTTTCAGAATTCCTTTCTTTTTGAACTGAATAATAATATTCTATGTATATTTTCAGGTTTTGTTTCTCTATTCATAAGAGTTTTTCACATAATTAAGATAATACTTTGTCAGTAGCTAGATATCCCGAATTTTTTTTTTTACTCAGATGTTGCCATGTCATAAAAATTTTTTCCTAGACACGACTTTTAGTGCTCACTCTTTAATTCCTTATGTAGATGATACCGCATAATATGCTTAACCAGTCTCCTACCACTGGATACTGAGATATCTTCTTTGTATGTTTGCTACTACAAATGACACTGAGAAGAACACCTTTGAAGACACTTTTTCCCGGGCCTCCTACAGCTCTGCCTGACTTCTGACATTTCAGATTATTTCCCAAGATAGAGTAAAGTGGAATTGCTCATAAAGATGATACACACTCCTCAGTCTTCTTGATAAATATCACCCCAAACTTGCCAGAAGAATCCTATCTACTGCTCCTCCCTCGAGCAGTATAGGAAATCCAGAGCCTTTTCCTTCCTTCACCTCACATTTTCCACATTGCTGAGCCCTCATGTGCCTGGCCCCAAGGAGCCAACAATGCTCCTGCTTTGACTTCTCTTTCCTGGAAAAAGGTCAAGGCCTCCGTTAGCAGGGGCTTCCACGGTGGCCTGGTGATAAAGAATCGGCCTGCCAACACAGGAGATGCGGGTTCAATCCCTGGGTCGGAAAGACCCCCTGGAGAAGGAAATTGGCAACCCACTCCAGTAATCTTGCCTGAGAAATCCCATGGATGGAGGAACCTGGTGGGCTACAGTCCATGCGGTTGCAAAGACAGTGACTAATCACCAACAAGGCCCAATGACTCCTCTCACAAACCCTAGGCCACGGGTACCTCTACTGTCTCCATTTTATTGACAAGGCAACTGAGTTCCACAGCCATTTGCTTCCTCGTTCAAGGCACACAGCTGGTATTCATGCTCGGATGTCTCTAGCTCTGGACCCTGTGCTCTAGACAATTCCTATTTCCCACTTCTTCTCACAGGGGCACCCCCAAGGAAGAGAGACGGAAGGGCTGTGGACCAGTGATGGTCTATGGGGTGAGATTTGGCTCTGCCCTCTCTGCCCAACCTGGCCAAATTCGAGACCAGAGACCCCTGGCCATTGGGAATGGGGAGTGCTCTATGCCCCCAAGGGGACCTGGGTGGGGCAGGGATGGGGGCAACCGGCGAGAGTGGCTGGGGACCACACTTCACACAGAGAGTCTGTTGTGTTGCAGCCTCTGCTCTTTGGGGAAACGAGCATCATGTACTCTCCTTGTTTTGGACAATCTGGTGTCCCAGAGACCCCAAACCAAAGAAAACATGGACTGAGGAACCAGAGCCAGCAATGCTGAAGCCTGCAGGTGAAACCGGCCCTTCCGGGGTTGCCCAAGGGAGCTCTCCCAGGTTCTCAACTGGAATGCGGGTGCTAATGACCAGAACAGACTCCTTGCCTGAGGCTCCTTCAGGTCCAGTCAAAGGGCAAGCCTGGAGCTAAGGGAATTACTCCACAGACAGATGGGAGCCACTGGAAGCTCAGAGATTCGATGCACATTCCCTGGGCTCCGTTGCTCAACCTGGGGAACACGTCCTGAGATGAAGCAGGATAGGGGCCCACCAGGCCTCAGGTGGTCACAGCAACCTACAAAGCAAGGGAAGATAGCTCAGTGAGAACCCCGGCAGGGAGGAGTGATCTTTTTTTTCCGGAACAGGACTCCCTGCGGGGCGCAGAACAGAAGTCAGTAGGCGCTAGAGTCTCGGACATGCCTGCTTGACTTGGCTCGGGTCAAAAGGGCAGCCCACGGGCCTGGCCTCGCCAGCCAAAGCCAACACAGGAAATGCCAAGCAGACCTCAACGGCCGGGTACCTCATTTGCACTGGCTAGCAGGGAGCACCCGCCTCCCCAGCACCGCTGGGACTTAGCCATGGCATTAGCACTCAGGAGATGCACAGTCCCAGGCCTGCCCTGGTCGGCCCTCCACCCCAGAGCCCGGAGAAGCCAGGCAAACACACAGGAGACCAGCAGGCAGTGAGAGGAGTCAGGAGTTAACCTGGATGGCGGCCACCGATTCCTGTTGGATCCAGTTTCACACTCCTACTCCTTGGAGGAGAGCTGTGAGGGGTCATCCCCTCTGAGACGCCCCAGGAAGGAGACTGACGGGCAGAAGTTACCAGGGTGATTAAGGCCACTGTAATTGGCCTTGCAGACAGGCGGGCTGGGCCTGTCCGCCGGCAGCCCCCAGGGTCTGCGGGGCAGGGGAGGGGACCAAAACGCAGGGAACAGCATGTGCTATAGCTGTTTGTGCTGATCGGATTCGTTTGTGAATTGACATCCAATCCTCCTCAGTGATTTTCTTTCTGGGGCCCCAGTGAGGGCCAGAACTGTGGTGGGGGGGGGTGGATTGTGGGCAGAGAAGGGCACATGGGTCTTCTAGGGCTCTTTTTACCTGCGCACTAGCTGGGGCAGCCTCCAAGGCGAGACTCTGCATCCTAATTATGGCCTCAGCTTGGCCAAAGACCACTCTGAGCCCCGCAGGGACTCCTCGGCCCACCCCAGGTAGAGGGGTCCCCTCATCTCTTGCTGGTAGGCCCCCCTCATTCCCAATGCAGGTGCACTGTGTACTCCCAGGCCCAGCACGGTGCCTGGCACAGAGTAGGTTTGCCAAGGATCTTGGCAAAGTGAGCACATTGGTGTCCTCTTTCCTAGTTTGTCTGAGTACCTTGTGGGAGAATCTCTGTGATCCTCTTTGAGGTCTGGGTGGTCCTTGTGGGCGCATTTTTCAGACAGTCTCAGTTATAGAGAGCTCTTGGGCCACCAGCGCTGACCCTGCTTCTCCAGGCAGCATCCTTTACACCATCTCTGATGGGCAAGTGTGCTACACTTCAGCCAAGTTCTTCCTTTCTACATGAGTGTATGTGTATGTGTGTGCACAAGTGTGCACATCCATGTGTATGTCTGGGAGAGACTACGTGTGCGGCCCTGGGTATTTTCTTTCCTGTCCATCCTCTATGTTCCCTCCCTTGGAGGTCCCAGGCAGGGAGGAGAAAAGCAACGTGTCTGGTATGGAGGCTTCTGGGTCAAGACCTTTACAAAGCCTGTCTTATTTACACTTCAGTCTGAGGAACAGGAGGTTAGGCTGGCCTCTCACAGGCCTGTCCCCTCAGCCCCCTCCCTGAGGGGGTGTCCCAAGCCATCTGAGAGTAGGAGCCGGTCCTGGCTGCTCAGGGTCTTGGCTGGGATCCCTCTCCACTGGAGGAAATACCAGAGGCCAGGTACCTGGAGCTCTAGAGGGAGAACAGAGGTCCATTAGGTCAGCACCAGTGGGCAGGGGCAGTAGCCAGCACCTACCAATGGTGTTAGAGGAGAAATGCCCCTTCAGGCAGAAGAAAATATGTGCCCCGGGTACATTGGGGACTGAAATGCAATCCTTCGTTCCCTTTTTTAAAATGTATTTATTTTTAACTGGAGGATAATTGCTTTACAAAATTGTGTTGGTTTCTGCCATACATCAACATGAATCAGCCATAGATATACACATGTCCCCTCCCTCTTAAACCTCCCTCCCACCTTCCACCCCGTCCCACCCCTCTAGGCAGCACTGTTTACAATAGCTTGGACATGGAAGCAGCTTAGATGTCCATCCACAGATGAATGGATGAGGAAATTGTGGTACATATACAGAATGGAATATTACTCGGCCATCAAAAAGAACACATGTGAGTCAGTTCTAATGAGGTAGATGAACCTAGAGCCTTTTTTTAAAAAAAATAATTTTATTTTATTTATTTATTTTTGGCTGTGGTGGGTCTTTATCGCTATGTGGGCTTTTCTTCAGTTGAGGAGAGCAGGGGCTAGCCTCTAATTGTGGTGTGCAGGCTTCTCATTGCAGTGGCTTCTCTTGTTGCCGAGCATGGGCTCTAGGGCTCGTGGGCTTCAATAGCTGCAACTCCTGGGCTCTAGAACACAGGCTCAATTGTTGTGGCACACGGCTTCTTTGCTCTGCAGCATGTGGGATCCTTCCAGATTGGTGATCAAACCTGTGTCTCTTACACCGGCAGGCAGATTCTTTACCACTGAGCCACCAGGGGAGCCCCCTACAGGGCTGTTGCCAACTTTAAATGTTAAAGTACCTTTGTTGAATGAATGAATGAATGATGGATGAAGGCCCAGGGCACATCTGGCTCAGGGTACGCTTCTCCCACCCCCACCCCCCGTCAAGCTAACTCTGACTCCCTACCTATCCACCTTCTTATCCTGAAGGGGTTAAAACAGCAGCACTTCCGAAGTAGAGTAAAGGGAATCCAGAAGCCCCCTGGCAAGGCCTCAGAGGGATGTGTGGGGTGACATGGAGGTGGCACCGCCCGGCAGGCTGCTAGGCCAGCCCTCTCTGCTCAGCTCAAGACCTGCTTCCAATTACGCATGAAATCTGAGCTGGAAGAGACCTATTAAAGCCCCATTTAGTTTGATCCCCTTGGGGGCCAGGGATCTTTTCCGGCGACATCCCCCTCCTTATCCGACTGGGACTCCAAGCCCTTTGGATGTTATCTCCTCCTGGGTCAATATTGTGACAACTCCAGCTGTGACCCAGGCCACCCTGGAGCCAGAGCTGATCTGAGCCTGCTGCGGTGCAGGAGGGCCCCAAACCCAGCTCGCTTTCTACCTCGAGGCTCCCAGAGGTAGTGTGCAATCACAGGAAGCTGCCTGCCTCTTGCTAGAACCCACCCCAGCCTGCACCCCTCATTCCTGGTTGGTCTGCAAGTGGCCGGATGGCTCCTGGCCCACCTGGTCAATCCCAAGGGGAGTTCTTACTGGTAGGGACCATCTTTCATATATTCCCAGTAGTGCCTGGTACAAAGTCCCATGTTTCATAACCCCCGTTACATAAGAAATAATAAATAATGATGATTAATGACCTCCTCCCCGAGTCCCTGAGCTCGCCTGGGTCAGACCTCCCAGGGATGTCACTGGAACTCCAGGAGGAGGGGCAGGGAGCCCAGGGTGTAGGGGATACCCACCCTCCATCCACATCCTCCCCAAAACTTCTCCAGGTCCTCTCCCACAGTCAGTCCAGAGGGACAAGAGGAAGCCACAAGGAAACACATGGCAGGGGCCCCAGAGCCTCTCAGAAGAGGGAACCCACCACGGAGGTGGGGGCCCAGGGCGCAGTCTCATGTTCAATCGGCTTTGGTTCCCTCGGGGCCACCCTGGTGGGGTGCCCTGTGCCCACCAAGGCCTGCCCTTTCTTCCTAAAGTGCCCTGCCCTCCTGAGACACCCCTCCAAGTTTGGGCCTCTAAGCACTGTTCCTGTGGCTGGGAGGCCCAGGGCTGCACTCCAGGGACCAGGCGGGACCGGGCTGGCCCTTTGGGAGTGGTCTGCTGGGAGATTCTGTGGCTTCTTTCCTGAATTCTGGAGCAGCAGGGAGGGAGTGAGGAAGCCACTTTGGGGGCAAGGCTGGGGCAGCCCCTAGGAGGTGAGGGGAGGGAGGCAGGAAGTGTAGGATAAGAAGGTTTTGGCGGGAGGGTTGGAGGGAGGGATATTGGGGGCAGTGAACGAAGCCAGCTGGGCTGATCCTCTCCCCAGTCTCCCCACTGGGCCCCCTCAGAGCTGCCGAGGACTCCCGGCCAGTCTCCTGCCTCTGACCCCCTCCACCATGCCGTGAATGGATGTGGATGCTGTCTGGGGGATCTTTGCAGACGTGGATTTTGTGGCCTTGGTCAACGAGGGACACTCCTTCCTTCTGTCTAGCCTAAGCTTCATTGCTGCGCTGTGAACTTGTAGCTCTTCATCCCCTCTAAAGTGGGTTCACACAAACGGACCCTCCCTCAGTACTAACTTGTTGCTTTGTTCCTCTGAAGTTCACTCCCCAGAGGAAAGAGGACCGCGGAGCCCTGGCATTCCCTGGGTACTCTGGCCCTGTCTCTGTCCCCACCTCCAGTAGCCAACATATGCAGCCCAGGGAGGCTTCCTGTTGCCTGGGACGAGCACAGAGCCATTGCTTCTTTCTCTGACAAATCATGGTATTTATGTATTTACTTTTGGCTGTGCTGGGCCTTCGTTGCTGTGCAGGCTACTCTCCAGTTGCAGTACACAGGCTTCTCGCTGTGGTGGTTTCTCTTGTTGGGAAGTACGGGCTCAAGGACACGCAGCCTCCAGTAGCGGTGGTGTGTGGACACAGTAGGTGTGGTTCCCGGGCTCTGCAGCGCAGGCTCAATAGCTGTGGGGCACGGGCTTAGTTACTCCGTGACACGTGGGATCCTCCTGGATCAGGGATCAAACCCGTGTCTCCTGCATTGGCAGGTGGATTCTTTACCAGTGAACCACCAGGGAAGCCCAAGCCATTACCTTTTTGCTGGACGCTTCCTGAGCCCTCCTAGGCCTAGTCACTGGCTATGTGGGGCAGAAGGGGTCCCGACGGCTGGGGGCCAGGGGCCAGGTCATCATGGGACCAGACTCCTGCTGCTCACAGATGCTCGTCACCATGGCTGGACAACTGCACAGGAATGCTTCATTTATCTCTTGTCAAAAGTCAGGATGCAGTGTGCAGCCCCTCCTCATACTCCTGGAGGTTGGGCATGGGTGGTGTGTGAAAAGCAGACTGTTTGAGCCTTGGCCTTCCCCAGTACTGAGGGCAGGGCAGAAGGAAGTACACCAGGATATGGACACCAGCATGCACAGACAGATTCTCCAGCACACACCTTCTCTACACACACCCCCAAAACGTGAGCTCTGGCCCACGAGCACAGGGTCACCTGCACAGGCTCACGTGCACACACCCACTTTCACACAAGCAGAGGCACACTCATTTCCACACATTTCCAAACCCACACATAGCTCCATGTGCTCATGCTGCCTTATATCTTCCCACGAAGGTACAAATATTCATCTCCGTACAATGATACGCTTCATGTGGAATCACACGGAACATTAAGGGAAGGTTTTCAGCTGCCACTTGATTTACAATATGGAATACACCATGGAAGTCATTCCAAAGCCGCTAACTCTAGAGAGCATGGGAAGAGGAACTCTGGGTCCACAAGGGAAGTTTTCTCCCATGCCCTTTTGGGAGCCATCAGCCTCCCAGGGCATGAAGAGAGCCCAGGCCTTGCAGAGTGGATAGAATTTCAATAGGTAGGCGTGGTGACATGTTCCAGGAAGAGGGTCTGGTCTGAGCAGGGGAGCAGAGAAGGAGGAGTTTCAGGCCAAGATTGGGGCAAGGCTTGGGGACGGCTTGATTGGAGTGGAGGGTTCTCTGGCACAGCCTAGGGGATGATACAGCAGCTAGAGAGTGTAAAAGGTCTTTTGTGATGGAGAGCCATGGCAAATGTTTGAGCTGGAGGGTGTCAAGGTAAGAATGGCTCCTTAGGGAGTTTTACTCACTCAATGCCTTATAAGACGAGAGCCCAGAGTGGGGAAATGAGTGATTCTACCTGGACCTGATGCGGGGAGCGGGAACAGCTTCACGTCTGACATGGGCTTCCAAGGATGGACAGGAGTGGTCCAGACAAGGAAGGATGGGAAGAAGGCCTGAAGCTGGACCTGGCAGCTGGGGAATGGGGAGGAAGGCTGTGTTATTGGCCCTACAGTGTAGGATTCCCCCTGGCACACCCATGGGCTTGTCCATTGCCACGTATTTCTGAGCCCTGCTTCCCTGGGTTACGGGCTCCAGGCCTTTCTGTGCAGTCTTAAGTGATATAGGTTGCCTTGACAGCTGGTGGTTGGACCCCAACCTGACTGCCAAAGGCCTGGAGGTCTGGCCTTGAGCCCCACTTAGGACAGAAGTGAATCTGGTTGAAAACCCGTAGTCCCATCTTGCAAATTTGGAGAAAGCTTGTCATCATGCAGAGACCCTCACTCTGAGATCAACTCCCTCCTCCCTCCCGGCCCTCCCTTCCCACCCCAGCCCTACCCGCAGCCAACAGCTTGCATCAGCAGCAACAGCTGTTGCAGCCCTTGGGACAGCCTGGGGCCACTACCGCCACTGCAGAAGATGAAAGGAGGCTGGGCGTTTTGGGGACGGGGGGAGTGGTCATGCCGGGCTGCTGCCTCCTCCCTAGTTCTGTGGAGTAGGCTCCTCTCATCCTCCAGACACCTGCCCCCTGGGCCCCCAGCTGCCGAGCAGGCTCCTCACTCTCTTCCCTCTGCTTTCTCCTCCATCCATGCAGCTCCCAGCCAGGAGACACTTTTCTGCTGCCTGTGGCCTCTGGTGCCATCTCCAGTCTGCCACATTCCATGCATATTCCCTCTCTGCCCCTTTTGCAGAAGGAGCCATAGGGTCCCAGAGTCAGAATCAAGCAGCAAGATGGAGACAGCCAGAGGATACAGCCTCTGAGACAGTCCCTGAGGACCTCTGGTCACAGAAGGAGATACAGAAGTGGATGGTGAGACAGAGGCCCAGAGTCAGGTGACTCCCCCCGAGCAGCCCCCATGAGGGTCTTCATGGGTGCTCCTGTGGGGGGCAGGGCTAGTGCTGAGACAACCTCATGAAGGGTGGGCCTGAGTGGGCCCGCCCCTCCCAACATTCCCATTGCTACTTGCCCACTGGGTCTGGGGCTCTAGATGGATCACCCGGTGGGCAGGTGTTTGGGGTGGTTGAGGAAGCGAGCTTTGCAGTAAGACACTTAGATCCGCCCTTCCAAGGCTATGTGACATGGACCCAGAGTCTTCATCTCTCCACACCTTGGTGACTTTGGTGAAAATGGGTCTACCCATGATTCCTGTGAGACTCAAATGAGTTAGTGTTGCAAAGTATTCTGCAGAGTTCCTGGCACCGAACAATGTGATCTCGGGGTTATGTGATTATTACCCTCGTTTTCTGAGCTTTGATTTCCTTGCTTGTCAGAAAGAAAGTGAAAGTGAAGTCGCTCAGTCATGTCCGACTCTTTGCAACCCCATGGACTGTAGTCTACCAGGCTCCTCCATCCATGGGATTTTCCAGGCAAGAATACTGGAGTGGGGTGCCATTTCCTTCTACCTACATACCTCCCAGTGGCTATGGGGAGTGAGCGGGTAGACGTCAACTTGGGGTCCCGCTCTAAGCTTGAAGGCTGTGGGGCCAGGACCCACCCCTGTCCCAGCCCTGTGCCTGACTGGCCACCGAGGCCCCCAGGCAGGCTTCATGCCCAGCTAGGCAACAGGTGCAGCCTTGTTGGGGGATGTGGGGGGGTAGTCCCCTCTGTTTCCTCCCCAGGCATGGCTTCCCCCAGCTGCTGGCTGGATGAGCTGTGCCCCGGAGGAAGGCTGGGCGGAGGGAGGCAGCTAACGTGCGTGCAGCCGGGGCTGAGTAAGCGCTGTTTCCTGCTGCCACCGTCAGCAGCTTCAGCACCACTGGCCAGTGGGCGGCTCACAATGCTTGCTGGGGCAGGTGCTCAGCCATGGGGCAGGGTCACTTCCCTGAATTGTCCTGGTTGCCGGCTCCCCCAGCACACCTGGCAGGCCTGTCTTGGGGAGCCGTGGGGTGCCTAGCCAGGCTGGAGAACATCATACCGAAGGGCAGCCAACCCCTACAAGGCTAGGGGTTGGGGGGCTTGGTTGGGCATGGGGTCCACAAGAGAGCCAGGGAAGGGGGGCCTGAGTTTGGCCCCAGCCCATTGTGCCCCCTGGCAGCAGCAAAAGGAGTGTCCACACAGAACTCTACACCAGGATTGGACTCGGCCAGCCTTCTGGCAGCATCTCCCACTATCTCGGTGGGCTCGGGGTATCACAAACACCCCAGCAGAGTGCTCTGAGACAACCGAGACGGGTGGGATGGGCTGGCAGGTGAGAGGGTGGTTCATGAGGGAGGTGACATATGTCTACACATGGCTGATTCATGTTGATGTATGCAGGAACCGGCACAACATGGAAAAGTAATTATCCTCCAATTAAAAATAAATTAATAAATAAAACCCAGCAGACAGCGAGCACAAATGAAAGTGGCTAATGCTCACTTGGAGGGAGAATGTTCAACTCAGCTCCCCAGTAACCAAGAAAATGTATGCAAAACAACCCCGAGTCTTTCCCAGACCTGATGGCAAAGATGTAAAAAAAGAATGATGATACTAATGCCTGCCGAGGTGTGGGCATCTCCTCATTACGGACACGGTAAGGAGGAATGGGATGGCTTTACTCTAGAGAACTTGACAGTAAGCCTCAAAAGCCTTTGACCCATCAATTCTACTTCTAAGCATATAAGGGACCCAAGCAATAAATATGTACATGAAAGTCGCTCAGTCGTGTCTGACTCTTTGCGACCCCATAGACTATACAGCTCATGGAATTCTCTAGGCCAGAATACTGGAGTGGGTAGCCTTTCCCTTCTCCAGGGGATCTTCCCAACCCAGGAACTGAAGCAGGGTCTCCTGCATTGCAGCAGATTCTTTACCAACTGAGGTACCAGGGAAGCCCACATGCTCATTGTAGCACTGTTAATAATGGAGAAAACATTAGATACAACCTGAATGTCCAATTATAGGCGGATTTGAAAAGAAAAATTTAATCACACAGTGATGTCTTCTCTGGAACTACAACCATGAAAAATGATGCTAGATAGCAGCATTCTCAAACGTTAATGTGCACAAGAATATCCTTGGGATCTTGTTAAAATGAATATTTTGATTTAACAGGTCTGGGGGTGACACCTAAAATCCTGCATTTCCATCAAGTTCCTAGGGGATGTCGATGCTGATGGTCCCTGGACCCCACACTTCAAGCAGCAAGACTATAGAATTTTTACTACTCATAGGAAAAGATATTACCAAAATATGATAAAATGAAGAAGAGCATGCTACAAGCAATATGATGCCATTCTTATTTTTAAAAAGATATTCATGCTTAGAAAGAAATCTAGATGAATATCAAACAAAATATTAATAGAGGTTTTCTCTGAGTGATGATGCTGGGTGGTTTTTATTTTACTCTTTATGTTAATTCATATTTTCTACAATGGACATACAGTCATCTCTCGGTATCTACTGGGGAACTGGTTCCAGTACCACTACTTGTTGATGCTTAGGTCCCTGTTATAAATGGCATAGTACTTGCGTATAGCCTATGCATGCACATCCTCCCACATACTTAAATTCTGTAATTTAAAAAATTTCATTATTTATTGATTTGGGGCTGTGCTGGGTCTTCGTTGCTGCGTGCGGGTTTTCTGTAGTTGCCAAGAGGGGGGTCTACTCTCTCGTGGCGGTGCTTGGGCTTCTCGTTGCAAGGGCTTCTCTTGTTGTGGAACAGGGCCTCCGGGACACTCAGGGCTTCAGGGTTTCAGTCATTGTGGCGCATAGGCTTAGTTGTCCCGCGGCATGTAGAATCTTCCCGGACCAGGGATTGGGCCCATGTTCCCTGCATTGGCGGGTGGATTCTTCACTACTGGACCACCAGGAAAATCCCTCTCATATGCTTTAAATCATCTTTAGATTACTTATAATACCTAATACAATGTAAATGCTATGTAAATAGTTGTCAGTGTGCAGCAAATCCAAGTTTGCTTTTTGGAAATTACTGGAATTTTTCTCCTGAATATTTTTAGTCCGTGGGTGATTGAATCCTTGGATTCAGAAGCCTCGGATGCAGAGGGCTGATTGTATTTGTTTAATTAAAACGGAGTGGCTGTTTATACTGCCAGGCCACACCCTGAATGTAAGAGGTGAGTCTCAGCGGAAGGGAAAGCATTGCTGACACCAGTTATAAAAGGTTTGTCCCTCAGTGCAAGAGCCTGCCCTGAGCTAAGAAGGCCTGGCCGGGCAGAGGCCTGGGAATGGGGTTCTTTGGACCTGGACCAGGAAGAGAATGCAAAGTGTCAGAGGAACCCTAGGTGGTATGCTTGCAGATGAGCTGTCCTCCGCGAGGCAGGTACAGGCCAAGAACCGAGGTCCTCATCCCAGGCCTTTGACATTAGAGGGCAGACATCTCAGGCTAGAGAGGACCATCAGGCATTTGCAAAGTCTTTTGTTAACACCTAAACAAAAAGAGCAGACCTCAGACTCAGAGTCTTCACTGGCAATATCCGGTTATAATTTATTTTTACAGTTACTTTACTATTTAAGGTAGTGATATAAAGTTTCCTTTAAAAATATTTTATAAGTTTAAAAAAGTCAATCTAAAACAAACAAACAGTAGCGTAGGCGGTACCAGGATTTGGCCAGCTTCATGATCGTGGCACGTGGTTATGAAGATACTGGTCCCTGGAGGGAGGCAGACACCCTTGCAGGGAGTGATCCTTCAGGTTGACTCTTCTGAGGCTCCACCCACCCACCCATCACTGCTTATACTGGCTCTGGTCTTAGGGGTGACTTCTCAGCTTTTCCTCCTCATACTGCCAGGTTTTGAACATGTCAGGGGCTGAGAGCGTTTATGTCTCAGAATCTCCCCTAGAACAACCCAGTACAGGGCCTGGAACAGGATAAATGTCATTTACAAAGGGTTAAAAGACTTGAGGTCAGAGGTCAGGCTTTGTGGGGCAGAAGATATTTGCCATATCCAAGTACCAACTGGGAGCTGGGGAACTGAGCACTGTCCTGACTCCTAACGCTCACATCTGTGGCCCTGGACAAGTCCCTTCCACCCCCTCATCTGACTGCATCACAGTATGTTTTCAGCACACTGAGTGTGGTCGAATCAAATCCAGTGTCATTCAAACCCTTTTGTGTATAGAAAACAAGAAGTGAAGATGAAGCTGGAGGAACAGAGGGTGGTAAAATGGGGTGAGAGGCCGGAGGGCTGGAAAGCGAGGGTGCCAAGGACCCACCTTCACAACCTCACCTAGGGCTGGGAAGACCTGGAAACTGCCCTCTGTGACTTTGAGCCCAGGCCTCGGCTGCTAGTGGAGCTCCCCAGTCCTGTCCAGCACAAAAAGCCTGGTCTTTGGAGTCACGTTTCTAGTATCACATGACAAGTTCCAGCTTGGCTACTCACTGGCTAGGTGACCTGAGGCAAATTACTTAACCTGTTGGTGCCTTAACATTCTCAGCAATAAGATGCAGTGATGCCAAGTCTCAGGGCTATTGTGAGGATGGAGTGAGATATCACATGTGTACATGCGATCTGACACATAGCAAGTGCTCAGTAAATGTGGGTTCTGGGGAACTCTTGAAGGTTCCTGGAAGAAAGATGGGGAAGTGATTTACAGTATATGAAGTCATCTGTAGCACTTGATTCATAATTGGGGAGAATGGGACTCCCCAAAGCTGTCCTGGTCTAAAGCGAGAGCTGAAAAGTAGAGTGCAGCTGTCAGATCCACCTCCACCCCCATCGCCCACCTCCACTCCACGCTACTAAGGCAGGAGCCAGTTCTGCCCCTTTAGAGTCTCTTGGGCTATAGATTTGAGGCCCCTGTTCTTCTCCAAGATGACGGGAGCTGGAGGAAGAGGAGGATCTTTGGAGAAGCAGCCAAGTGTTCTTTAACTCATTAGAGAGACAGGGGCCAAGGGGCTGGCTGGAGGACCTCTGTCTGTCTGTTAAAAGCTCCGCTAGACTTTCTGTCTCCTCCACCCCTGAGAATCCAACCATAAGAGGAACTAATCTGGCTCCCCTCTGCACCCCTTGCCCCCAACACAGTTTCCTTCCTGTGCTTTCTGGAAGAAGATGAGAGCTGGGAAAAGAAGGATGCGGCTGGGGAGGCAGGTCCAGCTCAGCTGGGCCACAACATCTGTATGCTTAACTGGCCTCCCCATTCCTGTTTCGAACTAAGAACTGAGAGGGGATGGGAGAAAACCAATTTTCCCCAGAAAGCAGTGATCTGATTCACTCTCCAGGATAAGCCATGGAAGAATGCAGCCTTTTTTCTATAAGACTCATATAAAACTGTGGAACTCATGCTCTTACCTTTATATGGCAAAATGTGGAAGAGCACATTTGTTAACAGAAAACTCCAAAGTGATGACTTAAACAAGATGGAAGTTTATTTTCTCCTCACATAAAATAATTTTGGACGTTAATAGCCAGGGCTGGTATGAAGACTCTGCAAAGTTTTCAGGGATCCAGTTTCCTTTCAACTCATCTTTAAGGTCTAAGATGACTGCAAGAGCTCCTGCCATCATATTTGAGTTCCAGGCAAAAACTTGGAGAAGCAAAGTACACTTCTTTCTTTAAGGGGACTTTTCCAAATCCAAATTCCAAATTTTCCCTTACACCCAAAACTCTTCAGAAGCCCTCAGGGGCAAGGATTGGCCAGAACTTGGTCATAAGGTCACTTCCAGCTCCAGAGATAGCTGGGAAATGAGCCCTTCTATCTGGATGACAATGGATCTTATCTCATCTCTTCACATCTGAGTCAAACCTCTCTCAGCTCTATCATAAGCACAGATCTGGCCTGCCTACCTCCAGGCCAACCCTCCACCTCTGGCCATATCACTCTCTTATTCAAGAACCTGCAGTGGCTCCCTGGAGCCCTTGGAATTAACTGCAAACTCGCAGTATGGCCTTCAAAGCTCTTCACGATCTGACTCCAGCCTTCTTTGCAGCTTCTTCTTCAAGTACAGATGCACACTCTCCCAAGCCTGCACTCTGTCCAGCCCCACCAGATTCCTCTATGTCCTTCAAATAATCCACGCTTCACCAGGTTACTCCCCTTGACCAGAATGCTCTTTCCACCCTTCGATTCCTGATAAACTTCCATCATTCTGTGAGATGCTACACAAGCATCACCTTCTCCATGTGAAACCTTCCTTGCCTGCTCTGTGGACCTCCTGGCAAGTCTCTGGAACACTCTTCTATGTTAGAATGCCCTCCAGCGGACAGATGTCTAAGGTTAGAGCTGCTCACCTGCATGCTACCATGGGTCTGCAGCAGAGACCCTGGACAGTTTTGTTTTGCATGGACTTTGTGTTATTTAAGACCAGAAGCTCCTCCAGCACCATTGTGGTCTTGGTGTCCCCCGCAGCAAGCCCAGGGGCTGGCACAGAGTAGGGCTGAATGAGTGAAGGACCCACAGAAGACGCAGCTCCTTCTCTTCTCCATTGTAGCCCAGAGTCCAGCCAATTCACCAGCCTGGCCCCCTCCCTCTGAAGTGCAGAATGACAGCTTGAACAGGGACTAACACTCTAAAGGATGACATTAAAATGGAACAGATACGGGCCCTCACAGCAAACCTCACCCAGATCCACACCATTCCAATTATGAGATGTTTAGTCTATACTGTCTCCACTAACCTTTCGACCCATAACAGAGGCAGCATCATTCCTGACAAGAACAGAAGCCCCTCACCACCCCATGGGCTCCCGACATCGGGGGAGCACTGAGCCAAGACTCTAGGTCCTTTGTGCCCTGCCAACTCCGGGAGGCCAGACAGAGGACAGGCTGGCTGGCTCCCCAGACTCTGCAGCCTCTGGACATGGTGCTCCGAGGGTGAGGGGCTGGGATGGGTCTTCTGGTTGCTATTTTCTTCTACTTCTCCCCAAGTCCCCCCATTCCCACCAGGTGCTAGGAAGTCCTTTGGTTGCTACCAGAAAGCAGGCATGACTTTTTTCCTTTGGGAGGAGTCCCTGCAGAAGACTTTTTTCATACTGCCACCCGGAAGACGCAGCTGGGGCATTCAGCCTCCTTCCTCTGGGAGCATCAGGCCCTGGTTCTAAGGCCCATCTGCCTTCTAGCTTCTGAATGGAGGCCTCACCTGGGGGAAGGAATGGTCAGGGTTCACAGGCCAGGGAGATTCAATATTGATTTTGATCTCTCATCGCTACACGCATGTGCGCGCACACACACAGACACACACACACCAGCATCCTCTTCCCCACTTGGTGTTCCCGTAGCACTTTGCACCTGGACTCTGGTTCTTCAGAGGCCAATTCACAATGACCTGTGATTGCCTATGACCCGAGAGCATCTCTGTTTCCTTAGGTTAATGGCACAGAGAAGGAGCCCGAGGATGGGGGTGCCCTCTCCTCTCCTGACACTCCTGTGCTATGGAGAAGGAGGTCTCTGAGGTTGACTCCACCCCCTTGGAGGTTAGAGGACTAGCCCGGAAGCCTTGCCTCCTCTGGGATGGCTTTCCTGCCATCCATGGTAACCATGGTGACCATGGGATGTCTGCTTGACGCTTAGAGGGGGTAATCCAGCCCACGTCGTCCCCTTCTCCCCAGGAAATGATGATAATGGCTAAAGTTATTAAACACAAGGTACCAGGCACTCTGCTATGTGATCGACTTCCACTTTCTCACTTAAACTACACAACCCAGCCACTAAAGACAGGGTTGGAATGCTGGAAAGAATTGCCCAAGGCCACACAGCTAGAAAGAGACAAGCTCTCAAGCCCTGCCAGACACTGCCTCCTCGTACAAGTCTCCTAGTGCTCATCCATCCTTCTCCCTTCTGCAGCTTGCCGGGCACACAGGAGGTGCTACACGGGGTGGGCAGGAGCGGCCCCCTGCCCTCTGCCCTCAGGCCTCCTTGGCGGAGTAGGGGAGGAGGAGGCTGACCCGCGACACCAGCCACCCAGCTGCTATTGCCAGGGAAGGACAGCCCTGAGCTGTCACAGGCCCTCCAGTTCTCAGAGAGCTCTGTTCCACATCACAGCCGATTAGTTACAAATTGCTTCCTCTCCTCCTGTATCACTTACACCCCAGAGAGAAAGGGGAGATTGTTCCTGAGGAGGACGGTCTCCCTGGCCCCTCTCACCAGGGCAGCTGGGACACACAATGGGAAGGAGAGGAGGGGCTGGGAGGAAAAGGGGGTGTCGTCACGGGACATGGGACGTGGAACAGCTCGGCAGCTGCGAAGGGACCCACCATGTCCATCCCAGTAGGCAGCAGGCAGGCGGGGGACCAAGGCTTAGCAAGGGCCCTGAGCTATGGGGGCAGGATGGGGAGGCAGTTATGGTGCAGCTCAAGGGCCCAGTTCCAGGAGAACAGCTGGTCAAGGACCCCCACCCAGCCCTCCAGCCCCTTGCCCTGGGAGGACGGGCCCTGGTTGGGTAGCCAGAGCACAGCAGGTGCTGGCCTCTGGATTTCTTGAGAGCTTTGGTAACTCGGGGATCTGAACAAATGCCTTCCCTCAAACCAGCCTGCTGGCCCTCCGGCCCCTCTGGTTTCGATGAAGCCCAGGCTGGAGCCTGGAGCCTAGAAGGAAGGGCAGTGTCAGCAAGGCTGCTGGACACAAGGTGCTGGCTGCGGCCCCTGTGTCCCTGCTGCGCCTTGACTTTGCTGTTGCCACTAAGCAAGCTCCCAAGCACGCACAGAGTACCCCTTTGTCATTCCGCTTAGCACAGCTGAGACCAGCTGGCATTTTCACAAAGGACTTTACTAAATACTAAGGGAGAACAAAAGGGAAATAATTACAGAAAACACGAAAAACCCAGCCCAGGCTGCCAAGTTCCTAAAGTACAGGTTTCCGATCCTCTGGTGACGACACGTCACCCCAAAAGCCTGGGCTAAGGCCGTGGGCACCTCGCCTGGCTGCGCTTGTTCGCAGTCTCGTGGCGGGTGCCATCTTGCTTTCCACTCCTGGGAAACACTCGGTCCCCCGTGGGTTCTAATCTTGTCTCTCTTCCAACTCGGACCTACCCTAGGCCTCCCACCAGGTTTTGGTCTCTGGCCCAAGGCATGAGCCTTGTCCCCTGGGGGCTGGCGGGGCTGTGGTGACCCATCCAGGGCAGGATTACATAGTAATGGGAGGTTGCTTTCCCACACCACCCGACCAGAGGGGCCCACCCAAGTTGTCTTGAGCATGGGGTCTAGGAGGGCTACCTCTGAAGGCTGAAGGACTTTTGGATAAGGAATGAGCAGGCTTGGGACATTTTCCTTATGGAGAGAGGAGAGAGTGCTCTGAGGATGGGCCCACCTCAACAAACATCAAGGAAGCCCCTACCGTGTGCCAGGCACTGCATAAGGTGCTGGGGGCCCGAGGGTGAACAAGCGTCTGTCTTATAAGCTGAGGGAAGACAGATCAGCATCTGGGCAGAGGTGATGCTGAGGGCCAGGCACCGTTATGGAAGGGAAATTCAAAGTGCAGAGGGAGCCTGGGTTAGGAGTGATGGTGACCAGGGAGGCCAAGGGAGTCTGAATGAAGTTCATGCAGAGAAGGAGAGAGACTCGGGGTTGAGGCTGGGTTGGGTCCACGAGCCCAGAAGGCAGGATGAGAAGGCAGAGAGGCCAACCAGCCATCTTCTTGCTGCTGACTTTGGCTTGCTGGTGGCGCAGCACACGTCCAGGTTATAAAGGGCAAAGGCCTTTGGCCCACGCTGCCTGTTGCCCCTCTCCCTGCCAGCTAGGAAGCAGGAGATTCTCGTCCTTGGATACTCTGCTTCTCTCTCATCTCTGGACACCATCTGGAGCTCAGGGACAAGGTCAGAGCCACCTGAGACACCGCTCTAGAGGCTAATGATCAATGTCATCAAGGGAGAAGGAAGAAATCAGAGTTGGGAAATAGATCAGAGGGTCAAGGCTATGAAGAGGCCAGGCCGAAATGAGAAAATGAGTCAGGAAGCCAAAAGCCAAGAAATAGGGATGGGCTGGGGCAAGTGTTTCAGGCTCAGACCATGACTAATGCAAGGTGTGGGAAGCCCTGTGTCTTAGGGCAGTCTCAGGAGGCAGCCCGCATGCAGGACTAGAACCCACAGCTGCTCAAGGGGACTATCGTCATGGTGCAATCAGCATTCCTATGGCCTAGACCCTTGTGTTTACCTGTATTTACCTGCAACAGGTCCAATTCCAGGACTGGGATGACAGTTTCTCCCTCCCACACATCAGCCTCCAGAGTTAGTCAAGCAGCCATTCCACTCGAGCAAAGGGAAGATCCAGAAAAGCTTCAGGACATCAGCCCTACCTTCAAAGTATCTGCAGTCTGCTTGCAGAGAGACCTCATGGCTCACTGGAAAGAGCCCTGGAGAAAGACCTAAGCTTGATCTCCATCTCTGTTCCTTCCCTGGTAGCTAAATGTTTTATGGGCCAATTACTTCAACTCCCAGCATTTCCGTTTTCCCTGGCAGATTAGACGGTAAAGAATCCGCCTGCAATGAAGGAGACCTGGGTTCAACCCCTAGGTCGGGAGGATCCCCTGGAGAAGGAAATGGCTACCCACTCCAGTATTCTTGCCTGGAGAATCCCATAGACAGTAGAGCCTGACCGGATACAGTCCATGGAGTCGCAGAGTCAGATACAACTGAGTGACTAAGCACACACACATGCACATATAGGGTTGTGGTGAGAATTCAATGAGTTGAAGTGTTAAAAGCACCAAGCACACAGCTTGACACATAATAGGCACTCAGAAAATACTCATTCTCTCCCTGAAACAAAAACAAATGATTGCCACGCTCCACAGCTAAATGTTGAGTTGTGAACATCAATGCTACCCGTGGATCTGCTCAGCACCTGGATCTACTCAGAAGGCTGCAGGGACAGCTGGGGACTGACCGCCTGGATGGTGATGGTGATAGGCTGTGAGTGTTGTGTGTGTCTGTGTCTGTGTGTGGGGGTGTGTGTATGCATGCATGTATGTTAGTCACTCAGTCATGCCTGACTTATAGCCTGTCAGGCTCCTCTGTCCGTAGAATTCTCCAGGCAAGAATATTGGAGTGGGTTGCCATCCCTGCTGGCTCAGGTATGCACGCATGCACACATGCAAATCCCTGCTTACTTTTGTGCCTCTGCAATTCAGAATCATGAGGTTCTTCATTTTCTGTCTCACGTCCAGGACGGTGAGAACTCTACTCTGTAGTGTCTTTATATCTCTGATAAAAATAAAAAGCTGAATTAGAAATCATGCCTAACAGCTAATATTTCCTGTACTCCAGGTACTTTAGCAGCCCTCACCTATGAGGTAAGCAAGTCATTATTCCCACTTGAGATGGAGGAAGTCTAGGCTCTGAGAAGTAAAGGAAGTGACTTGAAGTAATATAGCTGATAAGGACTGGAGTCACAATCCTGGGGAGCAAAGCCCCCAGTGCACCTGCCCTGGACTGGATGTGAGCAACAGTAAACCTCTATCTGACCCATGGACATTTTGAAGTCTAATTGGTTTCTGCTAGCCTACCCTAGCCAATTCATCTCACAATGCAAGAAGCCAGGTGTAGAATGATATGATCTTCAGTTTAGTGACAAAAATCTGAGGTGCGCTTGCAGGAATCACAGACACTGCCCAGGCCCTGGGCTCCCCCCAGAGAGTAGAAAGGGAACTGTGGCATTCCCAGCCATCTGAGCGTAGTAGGACTGAAGCAACGCATGTTGAATGAAAGAACAAATGAATGAAAACAAACACATACATATGCACACACAAATATATGCTCCCTTTTACATATGCAAAGGTGCATAAGTGCTCAAAACACTCAGTTATAGACAAGCATATACAATGTGTGTGTTTGTCACTCAGTCGTGTCCAACTCTTTTGACCCCATGGACTGTGGCCCACCAGGCTCCTCTGTCCATGGAATTCTCCAGGCAAGAATACTGGAGTGGGTTCCCATTTCCTTCTCCAAAGCATGTACAATACAGATACTTAAATACACCCACTCATGCACAAAACACACTCGTGCCCACAGTCACAAATCCAAAATAAAGACACACATAAACACATGCATATGTGTAAACACAGATATTATGGGCAAACATATATAATCCAGATATGCCCAAACACTCATCTACTCACCCCTCATACACATGCATAGCAGCAATGCCCAGATATCCTCCATCAAGACCCTGGGCCCAGGAAGGAATCTGTCTGCTCCACAAGCCTCAGCATGTTGGAGTTCATCAGAAAGTTCTTGCAGCCCCCACCTAGCTGGCTGGTGACTGGTCCCTGGCTCCTGGACCTCTGGGCTTGGGGCTGGCCAAGCAGAAGGCAGCATCTTGGGCAGCCCCACATGGGTGGGCGGGCAGACAGCGGATGCAGAGGTCACTGGGGTGAGAGCTGGGGCTGCCGTGGCCTCTCTTTTCCTGGCTGGAATGTGAGCTGTAAGGCCCGCCTCTCAGACCTCCCCCTTCTCCCACAGCCGCCCACCAGCCTCAGGCCCAGGCCAACCCGTGACCTCAAGCCCTGCCAGGTTATTGCATCCAGGAAGCTGTGAGCAGAGGGTGGTGGTGGTGATGAACCCTTGAAGACGCACACAAATATGCAGAGAGATGCACAGTCACACACATAAGCCGGCCCAGATATTCACATACAAAGACATGGGCAGGCATACGAATTCACAATCCAGCTGAAAGGCACATTCAGACACACTTCCAAACCCAGCAGAAAAATCACACACCACACACACAATCACACAGGCATACAGAGATACCCAGAGAACAGACTCTCACGCAAGCGACATTTACACAGACACTCAGACTACACAGAGACTGAGAGCACACGAGGGACCTTCGCAACCACACCTAAATGCCCACACACAGGCACAGACACACACACACACACACACACACACACACACAGACCCCTGCTGCACTGGAACACCTCCTCTTCTCCTGGGACCTGGAGGAAATGCTGCACTCGGCCACTCTCCAACCCGCATGTGGCCAGTTTGCTGGCAAGGCCTGGGAAAACTGCTTCCCACAAGAGGAAATAGTGCTGAAGTCGCAGCGGGTGCCTGCTGTCTGAGTGCCTGGCTAGGAGGATGGTGCTTGGGCTGAAGAGACAGCCACACGGCTTGGCTTAGTTACACACACACACACACACACACACACACACACACACACACACACACACACACGCACACACACTTTTCAAGAGTACATATGTATGTACGACACGTACAGGCAGGGGCACTCTTGGAACCTCAGTTTCTTCATCTATGTGCTGTGTGCTGTGCTTAGTCTCTCAGTCCTGTCCGACTCTTTGCTCTGTCCACGGAGCCTGGCCCACTGCAGTCCATGGGGCCGCAAGAGTCGGATACGGCTTCGTCTATAGAATAGGGTTGATAATTCCTTCACCCTGGAGGATTATGGCGATGGTACAAGGTAGCACCATGAAGTGCCAGACCAAATGATTGCCTTCCTGGGGGGTCTGAAGCGATATCTCTGCAGAGGCCGCTAACATCAGAAGCTTTGGGCACAGGCGTCGAGCTGACCTGGCTGCCCCGCACCCGAGGTGGCCAGAGCCGAGCTGTGGTCCCCTCTCCGTGGCCCGCGCTGGGCGCTGGCAGAGTCCGATTGTGCCCCGTGCTCGGCAGCGGCAGCAGGCTCCGAGCGTCGCCGGGGAGGATGCGGGCACGGGTCCGGCTGGCCTTCTTTCAAGTCCGCGTCGGGATCGCCTCTTCCACGCACTGCGGGCGAGGGAGCTGGGGCTCAGATCCACGCCGCCCGACCGCCCTCTGGCCCCGCTGGACTCGGCCTCTGCCTAGGACTCGGGTCTGGAGCCTCGTCGGCGGTGGGCGGGGCGACCGTGCGGCCCCGCCCTGTCAGCGGCCCCTGAAACACCGCCGCCAACAAGCTTTAAGTCCCAGAAGGGAGCTGCTGTCTGAGCGAGAAGCGGCATCACTGGCCGGCCACACAGAGAGAGAGAGAGAGAGAGAGAGGACCCGGGATCGCGCTGGGGCTCCTGACTGGCCCTCCCAGGGACCCGCCTGCCCCACGCCGCCTGGCCCCGCCGGACTCTGCATCAACCTTACCTGCGGGGGCCTCCAGAATCTCCAGGACTTTCAGAGGATGCTCAGGCCGCCCACGGGGACCTCGGGGCAGCAGTGAGGGGGGCATCCAGCCCCCATCCAACTCTGGTCCTGCGCCAGGGGCTCCCCCTGGAGATGAGTATGGTGGTTTTCTCTTGGAGCCCCCTGGCTTGGTACGTCTGAGAAGATGCCTACCATGAGACTGTTCACTTGCTTCCTGCAGCTCCTGACGGGGCTGGCGTTGCCTGCCGTGCCCCCCCAGGTAAGACTCCCACCCCAAGCCAGGGAATGGGGAGGGGCGGGGCTCTGAAATCCCAGACCCACAGAGGGCAATGGCACCCCCAAGGATGTCCACACGCTTCCCAGGAGCCAGGCCGGACCCGGTCCTCTGGGAGGAGACCTCGGGCTGGACTGTCCCAGACTCCAGACCCTGGGGTCTGTCTTGGCGGGGGCAGAGAAGCCACAGAGAAGGGAGGGAGGTTTCCTGTCTGGGCCCTGGAGCCCCCGGTGGCTTTGCTAAAAGCATCTCTCTGCTAATCCCAGTCAAGTCCCTGGCCTTGTGGTCAGGGTCGAGGCCCTGTGACCAGGCAGGTGCCCCCAGGACCTCTGACCTGGCCTGGTGGAAGGGAAGCCAGCCCAAGAGGCCATTGGTGAGGAAGGCTGGGCCCTGCCCCCGCCAAGGCTCCAGCCTGAGCCCAGGGCTCCTGGGTGGGCTGGGGCAGGGGGGTGAGACAAGAGTCCCACTGTGCCCTCTTTCCCCGGGTGGGCAGCCTGAGGTCCTGAGTGCAGGGCCTGGGGAAGTCAGCAGAGCCCTTTTCCCAGGAGCTGGGTGAGTCTGGCTGCAAGCCAGCTGGGGCAGTGAAATCCTGACAAAGCCAATGAAGCTCCCTTCCCACCACGGTACCCCCATGGCCCTGTCCACTGCCCTGGGAGTCCCCGGCCCTAGCCCAGAAGTGGGTGGGCTGGGCAAGGCCCACGAGGGGGCAGGAGAGCCATACCACCCGCTGCCCGCCCGCCTGCTGCAGGGCTGCTTAGAGGTATAACTTTACCAGCGGCAGCAGCTCCTGGCGCCTCCGGCTCCAGCGCCTCTGCTCCCACCAGCTGATGGCCTCCCCCTGGGCTCTGGCACCCGGCCAAGGCAAGCTGCACAGGACCTAGCTGGGCTGCCTGGGGGCTGGGTAGAAGGGAGACCCCCATAGTCTCACCAGATTTTTGGGACATAGCAGGCAAATGGGTCTCCAAAAGCTTCTCTAGTCTCCCACCCTTTCCAAATGAGGAGACTGAGGCCAGAGAAAGTGGGACCCATCCAGGCTCCCTCGAGTTGTCAGTTGCACCTGGAAAGAGCGAGCCGTGAGACGAGGAGGCGTGTCCAAGCAGTAGGTGGGCAGGAGGGTGGCGGAGGCCTCTGTGCTCTTGCCAACGCACAGGACCCCAGAGCACAGAGGCCCAAGGTGGTCCCCCTCACCTCTGCACCTTTCTGTCCACAGCAGTGGGCCTTGTCTCCTGGGAACGTTTCATCGGAAGGTAAGCTGGCTGGGCAGGGAGGGCGTGGTGCAGGGCTCCCCAAGCCCTCACATCCCAGGGCTCAGCAGCGAATGGGAAAGGGTTGGCATGAAGAGTCGGTGCAGGCCGATATTAAGTTGGAAGAGTCTGCAAGCTGGCTGAGGCCCTAGCTGACAGAGTTGGCAGGGCCTGAGACATCCCCCTTGCATTGTGACCTGGAGGCCTAGAGAGGTCTCTTCCTGGGCCAGGGTCACCGGGCACCCAGAGAGCAGAGCAGGAGCACATATACCCAGTGTCCAAACAGTTGGCTCAGAGCCCTTTCCCAGCATGATATAAGGGGGCAGATGGGGTCTTGGAAGGCAGTACAGCAATGAGTGCCAAGGGCCGGACTGAGGGTCCAGAAGCAGGCTACAGTGGGCCAGCAATCAAGAGGACCAGGGAGGGGCAAGAGGACTTCTCAGCAGCCACCCTGGAGGAACTTCAGGGATCTGAGGAGGCCTCTCCATTGATTACACACAGACAGAGTGAGTCGTGCCCTCCCCGGCCCCTCCACTCCCCACCCTAGGTTGCATCAAGGGAGACTCTTCAAAGGGCAAGACATTTGCCAAAGAGACATACGTGCAGAAGACAGGAGGCCCATGCCAGGCCCCCCGCCTTGCCCCTCCCTCCCTGCCTCTCCGAGACGTGCAGGCAGGCCACACACCACTTCCCACGGAAGACAGAGAACGTGTAGGAACGTGCACACGCACACGCGTGGTAGCTTCTGCATGCTGGAAACACCCTCCCTCTACCGCCTGGTAGCCAGCCTCTCCTGGACTTGGTCATACTCTGCCAGCTTGAGTCCCAGGCCCCTTGGGCATTGAGAAGGTGGGGGTAGTAGCAGCCATTGATTTCACTGATACCCTATCCACCGCCCTGCTGTCCCCTCTGGGACTGGCACAATATTAGGCTTTCTGGGATTTGGAGAGGGGCCCATCACCTTTCTCCACCCCATGGCCCTTTTGATCTTTTCAGTATATTTTGGATAAAGAAGTCTGAGCCTCAGTTTCATCATCTCTAAAATGGGAGTGTTAGACCACATGATATCTAAAGGTTCTTCTTCCCAGGTGGCAGGATTCTCTGACTCCATGGAGGAGTCCCAAGAGTATATATATCCCAAGGACCTAGGTGAGGAGGCTTGAAAGTGTCAGTCCTTTAGGGCAGCTCCCCTGTTATCATCATCATCGATTAGGGAGCCTGTATTGTGACCAGGGAAAGAACTTTGGACCCCAGTTATCAAAACCCTGAAAATGACATCCCCACGTAACACCAGACAAGAGACAGCATGCTCTGTATTCTGCAGCCACAGACGTTGTTTCTTTTTACTGTTACTATTCATGGTAATAGTATCGGCCACTTACTGTAACTCTGTGCCTGACCACAAGCTGTGAACTAGGAAAGCACTCATATTCTCCACGTTTTGTAGATGAAGGCTCTGGGGCTCAGAGAGGCCCTTGGGGTTGCCTAAAGGCTCAGATACCCCTCAGGACATGTGGCAGAGCTGGAGTGCGTGACACCGAGCCTCCCCATGGCTCACAGCTGAGCAGGCATGAACAGGGTGTTTCTTGAGGCAGGCAGGCTGTGTGCTCTGCCGGTGACCACAGAGGGGATACCTGCTGGGTTCCAGCTGGCGGCCCGTGGCTCTGCCTAGTCGTGTTCCCTCACCCCCACCCAGTGGCCTCCCCAGGAGCTTACTCTCAGGATGAAACATTTCCCATCCGGGGATCTCCTCTGTCCTGGGTGGTAAGCAGCTGGAGCCAGACCGGAAGCTTGCCCAGGGGCTGGCAAGAGAGCCTATTCATAGCCCTGGGGGCAGCCAGGCGCCTGCCTGGGTCATAGGCAACCCACCCCTGCCCCATTCCTCTCCCTGACCCTGGCTTCTGAGCAGGTCGGGGGCCAGAGGAAGTGCTCTCAGGAGCAGCTGAGCAGAGCTCTTTGCTGAGGGACTCAGCCCACATCTGGGAGTGGTCACTGCACTCTCTCAGCCGGCCCCTCGCCCAGCACCCTCTGTTTCTCCCACATCCCCAGACAGCAGCCCCAGGGATGAGCGGCCCTCTTCCTTGATGGCCACCAGGTAAACCAGGCCCAGCCCACCGCCTTCCCTGCCCTCTCCCAACACCGTCTGGGCCATGTGGCCCAGGATGTGCCGGGCTTCAGGGCCCTGGAGCCTGGGTCCTGTTGACGCAGTCCATGTGGTGGGCGTGGGGGGAACAGGAAGTCTCTTCTGCCTTCTCAGCCCTGCCGGACTCTGGTTAATCTGGCAGTGGCCCCACAGCCCAGCTGGGCGGGAGTCTGCTTGTGGGATGGTAGGGGGCTTCGGGGCCCCTCCTCTGTTGCTGCGCTCTTCCTGATGGCTGGTCCCAGGGCGGGACCCTGAACCTTCTATGCCACTTTGGCAGCTGGCTATTCCTCTGCTGTTATTTACGTTTTCCAAGGCAGAGATTAAACGTTGAGAGTTATGTAGTGCTCATAAAGGTTTTAGACTAAACACGCACTCATGGAGGTACATTAGGGAGCTGCTCCTCTGACCTCTCCCTGCAAAAGCCAGCTTCCTGGGGCTTTGGGCTGCCTGGCGGACACGGCCTTGTTTCCTGCTTGGGTCCAGGGAGAGTGGCCCAGAGGCCTGGAGAGGCAGGATCAGGGAGGCCTCTGGTCCCCTTCTCATCCCCGGACCCAGCCCTAGTGCCCCTGCAACAGACAGGGCAGAATGGAGCCGCAGACGCCCAGATAAGCGTGGTTTATTGCTCTGTGCCGCCCCAGCCAGCTCCACGTGGACACACTGCCTCTTGGGTATTTTCCACCGGCTTACAGCCTTTCCCGAGGGCCTCTGCTAGGGCTGAAGTTTATTTTTCCTCCGAGATTACCCTGAGACTCACGTCCTTGCAGGCTCAGTAGAATGGACTTCAGCCCCTTTTGCCTCCTAGGAAGGGCCGTGGAAGGAAGTGAGGGGCTGCTGGGAGCGGCCATTGCAGGCCAGAGGCTGCAGGGACAGAGGCTGCAGGGACCCCAGGTGGTCCAGCTCCCCTGTCCTCCCCGACCAGAGGAGGATGACCATCCAGTGCAGGGCAGGGTGACCCAGGATTGGCGATGTGTCTCCGCCCGCAGTCTCAAGGCTGGGCTGAGTCGTGTGCGCAGTGCACAGAGACACAGAGCGCCTGTCAGAGCTGCAGGAGCCCTTAGCAACCATCTCTTCCCAGACTTCTTCTTTTTCCCCAGCTGGAAAAACTGATACACCCAGAAAGATGCAGTGACCTCCCCAAGGTCACACAGCCAGCGCAGGGCTGGGACCAGGAGCCAGTCTCCTGGCTCTGGCTATTCACTTCCTGCGAGTCTGTGTTTGGGTCCAGGCCCCAGGCCCTCCCTGAAAGGAGCAGCGTCTTTTGAGCGACTCCAGATCAGGCCCCCAAAGATCCGGTCACAACCACCAGGACATCGTGGGGGTTGGGGATGTCCCTGATAATTTTCAGTGAACTATCATCTACTCAATCAGTAATTACCTAGCCTGTGTTTACTGGGTGTTTGGGTGCCTGTCTTCAAGGAGCCTCAACTCGCTTGTAAAAATGATAAAAGCCACCAGTGACGGAGATAAAGCAAGCCCTTGGGGCTGAGTTATGCTCAAAAGAGGAACATCTGTTCATATTGGACAAGTTGGAGAAGGCTTCGGAGAGGAAGCAGGGAGGCAGGCCCGGAGGAATGGGTGGTGGGCTTTATTTGGTTAGAAATGAGAAGGGGGCAAGGAGCATGGATCAAAAGAAGGAATCTGAGTGATGCAGCCCTGGGCCCATGCGAGGGTGGTCCAACCGAAAATGGAGAGCGGGGATGACACATCGCTGGCTGCAGTCTGGGCCACCAGGCGGAGGAGCTGGCCCAGAAAGGAGAGGAAATAAGGACTAAGGGGAAGGTTCACCCTCCCTGTGGGACTCTCCAAGCCAGTCTTGCGGAACTTGCAGAGCTAACTGTATTCTGCCAATTCCCCCAAACCAAGGGAGGACCAGGTCAGGGCCTGAGAAAGATCCAGAGGGCCTGGGGAGACTGCCAGGACACGCTCCTCCGAGCTCCAAGGCCCCCGAGGCCGATGCCGGCACCTGAGCTGAGAACAGAGCTGAGAATCGCAAGCCCCTAAGAAGTTCTGTTCCCCTGGGACTTCCATCTAGCAGATGAGCGGGGGCTGGGGGGGGGGGGAGGCAGCTGTCATCCCAGAGGAATGACATAAGGAGTTCAGAGCAGGGGGAGAGCTCACATAGGCTGGGGGCTTCCTGGAGGAGCGGATGTGGGCTGAACCTGGGAGGGCCTGCCAGGCCCCAGGACCTGAGCCGGCTGTCTGCGCCTCCTTGCAGTGGTGCCCTTCCAGGAAGTGTGGAGCCGCAGCTACTGCCGGCCAGTGGAGACATTGGTGGACATCGTGTCTGAGTACCCCAGTGAGGTGGAGCACCTATTCAGCCCGTCCTGCGTCTCCCTGCTACGCTGCACTGGCTGCTGCAGCGATGAGAAGCTGCACTGCGTGTCCCTGGAGACAGCCAACATCACCATGCAGGTAGGGAGACGCCCCAGCTTGGGTCCCAGCCTGTCCCGCCGTCCACAGCTGCTCAGAGGGCCACAGAGCCTGCCCCCCGAGAGGGGGGACCGGGAGAGGGCAGGCCAGGGTCACAAGACCCGAACTGACACCCAGGTGTTCTTACCCACAGCACTCTTCCTTCTTGAGCCCCCACCCCATCTTTGAGCCCCCCTCTCCTCCTCCCTTACCAGCTTTCTCAGGCCCTGGCTTAGCCCTATCCCAGGACACAAGATATCTGATTGAGGTTGGAAAAGAAATCTGTTCGGATTCAAGACATTCCTTTTTACACCAGGAGCATTTGGTGCCCTGAGCTTTGCTTCCACACTCACACTCACAATGCTTGTGGTTTTTTTTTTTCTGAGCACTTGAAACTTCAGAAATTTCTAAGCACTGTGCTTCAGAAATGTTACCTCAGCATTCAATCCTTGGAGCCAAGTGATATTCCCATTTCATAGAGGGAAGCTGAGCTTCAGAGATGATATTTCACCTACTTAGCGAGTGGAAAAGCCAAGATTTGAACATAGATCTTGCTGCCTTCAGAGCACGGGCCACCTTCCTACCATGTGCTTTGCTGATGGCCCTGGGAAGAGGGGGGATGGGAGCCTCCCTTGGGTCCGCAGGCAGGTAGGAGGGCTGTTAGCCCCACACTCCAAGCAGAATGAGGGTGTGTAGTACAGAAGTAAGTAAGTAAGTAAGCATTAGTAGCTCGGTTGTGTCTGACTCTTTGTGATCCCGTGAACTGTAACCCACCAGTATCCTCTGTCCATGGGATTCTCCAGGCATGAATACTGGAGTGGGTTGCCAAGCCCTCCTCCAAGGGATCTTCCCTACCCAGGAATTGAACCCAGGTCTCTCGCATTGCAGGCTGATTCTTTACCATCTGAACCATCAGGGAAGCCCAAGAATACTGGAGTGGGTAGCTTATCCCTTCTTCAGGGGATCATCCCTACCCAGGGATTGAACCCAGGTCTCCTGCATTGCAGGCAGATTCTTTACCATCTGAGCCACCAGGGAAGCCCGTGTAGTACAAAGGCTGGTGGGAAATAGGGAGTCTGGCCCTCCCCTAAGGGGTGGCTGGACGGAGCATTGGAAATCTGCAGGCCACCCCCACAGTCCAGTCACCCAACCTTTGTCTTCTCACAGCTCGTGAAGTACCGTGCTCTGGACCCGCCCTTCTTTGTGGAGATGAGCTTCTCTCAGCATGTCCGCTGTGACTGCAGGTGGGTCCTCGGATGCAGCCAGGACAGCCCCCCATGCACCTGGCGGCATCAGCCAGGGGTTGCCCATCCGTGCTGTAGTCTGTGCCTCCTTCCTAGTTGATGGAGACCAGGGAAATCGGGGACCGGTAGCAGCTCAGGGAGCTGGTCCCAGGAGCTGGAGCATAGCTACTGAGAAGCCACAGGGACAGAGGGAGCCCGGGTCCCTCCCAAACTGGCCAGGCTTGTGCATGCCATCTTCCTCCTCGAGCTGGGAGGGGGATGCCAGGGCCCTGGAAAAGGCACTTGGACCCACCGGAGGGGGCAACAGGATTGAGGAGCTCAAAGACAGACAAACCCTGGTAGGAGGGAAGGGGCAGAGGGAAGGAAGCACGGGCTTTCTTTAAAGTTGAGTCTCCACCTGGCAGAGCCTCTCCCCAACACATCTTGCTGCTGGTGCCCAAGGCACTCTTAGCATTAGTTACTGGGAGCAGCAGGCCTGGCACCGGTGACCGGTTCAGTGGCACTCCTGATACCTCTGGGCCATGAGATGGAGGCACAGGACCAGAGGTCCTGAGCCATATCTTGGGGCAGGAAGAGGGGGAGAACCACCGTTTATGGTGTATCTACTCTGTGCCTTGCCCAACATGGGCACCCGATCTGAGTGTGTTTTCTGATTTAATCAGCAAACATCTACTGAGCATTTACTGTATGCTAGATATGGTCTCACTTGCTTGGGATACAGTGATGAGCAAGACAGACCAGGTCCTTGTTCTCCTAACCACCCATTTTACAGATGAGGAAACCGAGGCTTGCTATGGTTACATGATTTGCCACAGCTAGTGGGTTGACCCCAGCCTGTTGACCCCTAAACCTGCCCTTTCTCATGCTACCTCTCATGGCCATTACCACACTCTACAGAAGCCTCAGTACTGCCCTGGGCTTGGTCCTGCCTGGTGTCCAGGGCTCTGGCCACTGCTCTTGGACCTATACCATGGCTAGAGGCCCTGCCTCAATCTGTTTCCTCCCATCCTCCCTTGCCAGGGCTTGGCCATGTAACAACAGTTCAGTAGCAAATCCTCCTTGGCACAGTGCTAGACAGTGACATTTCACCTTCCCCATCACCTTTGCCCTCATAACCTCTATGTTGGGGCAGACAGATGAGAAGATTAAGGGTCCAAGAGTGTCTCTGACTGGTCCCAGATGGCAGAGACAGGACCAGACAGTCCCAGGAGGTGCTGGTACCCTGCCCTGGCTCCCAAGGGAGACAGCCAGCCTAGAGCAGCCTTCCCTGGCCCAAAGCTGACTGTCATCACCCTGTCCCACGCCCCCACCCTGGTTCCCAGGGAAGACTGTCGCCTTCCAGAGGGCTGAGCAACAGGGCCACCTTTCTTCTCTCTTCTGGGCCAACAGCCACGGCCCCGGGAGACAGAGCCGGGACAGGTCTGGTGACTGTGGGGCTTTCGATTACCTCTCGTCATCCCACTCCCTCACCCTGATCCCTGAGATTGCTGCAACGTCATACGTCCCCAGGGTAGGGTGGTGGCACTGTGCCTTGACAGGTGGCCTTGCCCGTCATTCACTGTCAGCGAGGAGACTCCCAGAGGGCACTCTGGAAGGAAAGGGCACCCTGGCAGGTGCAAGGGAAGGAAGTGAACAGAGAAAGGCGGCAGAGAGCAGACTCATTCCCCAGATTCGATTCCAAGAAGCAGAGGAGAGCAGACAGGTGTGGAGAGGACCCCCAAGAGGGCATTCGCACCTCTCATTAGTGGGGTCACCAGGGCCTAGAGTGGGAGTGGAAGCCCCCAGGCCTCTGGGCATCTCTCCCTCACTAGCTCCATGCTACCCCCTAGTGGCTTCAGCACCAACTACAGGGCCAGCCCCAGTGATGACCAGGGGAGTCTGGCCAGGGAGCCCCCACCTACGGCTGTCCTAATTCTCCTCCGTTCCTCTCTCTGTTTTTCCAGACCTCGGTGGGAGAAGAGGAAGCCAAAAAGGTAAGCAGCCTGGCAGGGGTACCGGGCTGTTCTCAGGCCTGCCAACCCCTGACCTAGCATGGGGGCCCCCAGCCGCTCTGTCTTGACGCTGTTGGCTTATTGCAGGAGGAGACCCAAGGGCAGGGGCCCGAGGAAGAGAGAGGAGCAGAAACACAAAGACTGTCACCTGTGAGTGCACGGGGGTGCCCAGGGATGGCAAGGAGGCTGGGCCAGAGGGGAGCCCCACCCTGCCAGCACAGTCAGTGGTCGGGGAGGGACAAAGCCAGTGGTGCGGGCCAGAACCTAGAGATTCCAAGGCCTAGGAAGCCTCAGGTGAACTGAGACAAGAACCAGGAAGCCGTCCCGGCTTAGTTCTAAGTCTCTGTGTGGCCTTGAGTAAGTCACATTACCTCTCTGAGCCTAGTTTTTCTGTGTGTAGAATGAGGGTCAGGGGGGTCAAACAAGCATTTGGTCAACCTACAAACATTTACCAAGCACTTACTGTGTGCCAGGTACTTTCGTGGGCAGACCAATAATATTTCTGCCCTTACAGGGCTTACACTCTAGCATTAGAAAGTCCAAAAATTTAGGGACTGAGGCTGGTGGGCTACAGTCCATAGGGTGGTAAAGAATCAGACCCGACTGAAGCGACTTAGCACACACACAGGCCAGTGGTCCAGTGGTTAAGACGCCACCTTCCAATGCATGGGTTGCTGGTTTGATCCCTGGTCAGGAAACTAAGATCCCACATGTTTCAGGGTGTGGCCAAAAATTAAAAAAAAGAAGAAGAAGTAAGAATTTTTAAGTCCAAAAATTTAGCCAGGTCTACCTCCTGGAGGCCCTAGGGAAGGTAGAGGCCCTCACTGGCTCTCAGGCCAGTATTTCTTTCACTCTCCCAGGGAGCCTTGGGGTCTACTTGCTTTTCTTTCTTTGTCCATGTTACCTGTCCATTTGGCTTCACCTCTGGAGAAGGTGGCTGGGGTCCAGGCCTGAGTGTTGGGAGAGCAGAATTAGCAAAGGGCAACCCCAAATCCGTGAGAGTAAACAGTAAAAATAAAGTAGCTCACATGCGCAGTAATTCAGTCACACCGCGGTTCTCCTTCAAGGCCAGTCTCCTCCCAGCAACAGGGCTGTCTCCACAGTCCTATCTTTTCCACAGATCTTCTCATGTCTTAGGTCTGGGGCTGGCCAAGTCCTACCCTGTGAGCCTGTCCCTGCAGGAGCAGACATATCCACCCCACTCCCTGAAGCTAGGGATTCTGGGGAGGTTGGTCCCT
Organism: Okapia johnstoni; assembly: GCA_024291935.2. Classification (NCBI taxonomy): domain Eukaryota; kingdom Metazoa; phylum Chordata; class Mammalia; order Artiodactyla; family Giraffidae; genus Okapia; species Okapia johnstoni. The sequence continues at coordinate 15,444,811 of CM044307.1, forward strand.
GCAAGCATGTAGCCCTTATTTCTCCCCTGGTTCCAAGCAGTGACTAGGGGAGGGGCTGGCAGTCCTCACAGGGCTCCCCAACTGGGCAGCCCCAGATGGAAAGCGTCCTGTCCTAGCTGCTGGAGTAGCAGCCTTCAAATATTTCATTCGGGAATCTCTTGAAAGAACTTCCAAAGCCCGCGTGCCCCCTTGTTCATTTTTAAGTCGACATTAACCTCTTTCATCAACATTGTAGATAGTTGCAAAGGATGTAATATATTAATATTTTAATATAAAGCCATTATATCACTCTCCAGATGTATCCTGTGGAATAAGCCATCCTAATTTAATACCATCATCCACTTTTTAAAAATTGTTTAACAACATCAAAAAATACACGAACACTCTCCTTTAATAGCTGCATATTTCCATTGCTTCTTTTTTCCTCGAACATGTCTTTTCATTTTACTTTCCCCACAGAATTTCAGCCTAATGCAATACTTTTTAAATAGTCAAACATCTTTTATGTACCACCTTGTCTTACTTATCTGCCACAACAATGGTATATGAGTTTGAATTATTTTAAATTTTTCAGTGAGCAGAAAACTCAAAATTAAATTTTTTCTTGGAATGAATTATCACAGTAATTATTAGTAGCACCCATTAGTTAAAACAGCACAAATACATTATATTTTACTAGATGCTAAGCACGAAAGGACAATCAATCTTACTGGGGTTGCATCTCAATGAGATGGATGCAGCTACTTCTTTTCAATTAGTTGATGAACCCGGTAGTGAACGTTATCTCCTGCCAGACTGAGGCAGAATTCAACAGTAATTCCATTCCTGTTCATTTTTTGCAGATGAAAAGATTGAAAAACCATGTTCACGTAAATAAGTAAATGGAGCTGGGTGTTACTCAATCACTTGAACTCCTTCCAAGTTATCAATATTTGCTGAAAACCTGAAAGTGATCTGCTATAAGAATTTACTTCTCTTGACATATTAGCTAATGATTTAGCTAATCTCTTCAATTTTGTTGAAAGCAGATGTGGAAACCACCCGACCTGCAAAAGACTTGGTTACCCAATAGCTCACCATATTTCTTTTCTCAACCACCTACACCAATATCTATCAAATTATTCTTTTATTCAGTGTCCCCCTCAATCCTTTTTACCTTGGGTCAAAGTACTGTAACAGGAGCTTCCTTCCTTTCTGAGGGAGAAGGGCCTTTGGCAATAAGATGATGGGAAACAGACCTCTGTCGCAGACAGTTTTTGGGCAGAGTGCAGGTAGAGGGTGGGAGCAGATTCCTTTAACACCACCAATACTCACATAGGACTTGGACAATCTTCATGTGCATCCAGGGGTTCCGGTATCCTCGTTTGAAGATTGCTGCCCCAAGGTAACCAAAGGCATTGGTGCATGGAGCCAGACTGTGTTCAAAGCCGGCTTTGTCACTAACTTGCTGTGTGACCTTGGGCAAGTTTCTTAACCTCTCTGAGCCTCCGTTTCCTCATCTGCCAAAGGATGATAGTAATTGCGCCCTTCCTCGTGGAATATTGTTAAGGGTAAATGAGAGAGTGCTTGGCACAGGACTGAGCACCTGGGTAAGTGCTTGGTGAAGGCCAGTTCCTAGCTGCTTCTCAGCCTCGTGCAAGCAGAGATCCAGGAGCCCTGCAGGCTCTCCGTGCTCCCTGTCCAAGCTTCCCCTCCGGGAAGTCCTCCCTCCCATAGGAGGGACCCCACCCTCCATCCTGAGCTGATACCCTCTTTCTGTGTTTGGTCTCTGGCAGGTGCGGTGGTACTGTTTGCCGGAGGTAACCAGTCCCTCGGAGGAGAGAGACGCCCCCACACCCGGCTCGTGTATTTATTACCGTCACATTCTCAGTTACCTCCCTGCTGGCACCTGCCCTCTATTTATTAGCCAATTGTATCCCTGCTGAATGACTCACTCCCTCCATGGGACAGGACCCTCAGGAATTCAGTGCCTTAAACAGAACGTGAGAGAAAGCAGATAGACCCATGTGGCTTCAGCTTGAGAAGGAGCAAGACTTGTGGCTTTGTGAGGGTCAGGCTTGGCCCCAGAGGCCCCGGGGGTCTCCAAGAGGCTGGAGAAGGAAGGACTGGAGACCCACCGCCTGCCTTCCCGGAACCTTGGGCTCTGCACAGACCAGCAACCCTTGCTGGGGCAGCTCCTGGTGGAAGTGGGGGGTGGAGGCCCCTGCTCTGGCCACCCTGGCCCTGCTGAGAGGGTGGGCGGGCAGCCACTCTGCACCCTGGAGGTCGGACGTTCAGCTCTGGAGAACAGTGCTTGCCTGGGGGGCCTCTGCCACTCCTCATCCCCTCGGCCTCGCCTCACCTCTTAACTGCTGCTTGTGCTGGGACGTTGTTCTTTGTGGCCAAGGCATCATCATCCCGCCCCTCTCAAGGACACAGGCAAGGAGTGGGCTCCAAGCTGGACATGGAGCGAGCTGCCCTCGCGTGGCTGCCTGACCACCAAGCCAGATTCTCTTGAATAAAGTATTCTAGTCTGAAACTGCTTTCCAGGGGAGTGTTCCTGCCAGAGCAGCGGGCGACAGCCGGAAATGGAAGGGGGACAGAGGAAAGAGGACCGTGGGCTCCAAGGCTGCCTGGGGGTGGGGGGCGGGGGTGGGGTCCAGCCTGCAGCTCCCTGGGGCGTCTTCTCCAGATGCTTTAGGCAAAACCCTGAGGCCTGCTCTTCCAATAATGAGGGGTTCCCAGAATGGAGGCTTGGCCCTAAACTTGGGGGCCCAGGCCTTAGCCACCCCTGAACACCCACCCTCAAATTCAAGAGCGCAGTTCTCTTTCCCTGGCACCTGCCACCTTCCCCAGGGCCACCCTAGCCCAGCCCAATGCCTGGCTCTCAGGTGCCACGGCTCCTGGCTCCAGGGACCTAAACTGCACCACCTCCAGCCCTCTCTGGCTGCTGAATGCAGGGACTGGCAGATGCTGCCTGATTTCTTTCGCCCTGGACCTCCCATCTTCCTGTTTCCTCCTGAATGCCTTGGCATGAAAAGAGGAAAAAAATGCTTTTTTTTTTCCCCCAATCCAAACCACTTATTATCTGACCCTCTTCAGCCTCTGATCCCCAAGGTGTGTCTGTTTTCCTCTTGTGTTTAGGGACAGGGTGCTCCCTGTTCTCTCTGATTGCAGGCTGCTCAGATAAAGCCACAGGGCCCGGGGCCGGAGCCCTCCTCAGGCTTTGGAGGGAAGCCAGGGATGGTCTGGGTGGGGTAGCCCTGCGAAGGCAGCTGCCCTTGGTGGTCTATCCACCACTGAGGCCTGGGCCTCCCTGGAGGACACTCCGGTCAGAGATTGCTTCTGGCCAGCGATCACAGAGTGGGTGTGGGCCGGCCCCGCAGGACATGCTTTGTGGGAAAAAGGTATTTTCTCTTCTGCTTCTTCCCTCTTGGGCTACACCCATTCCGAGACATTGCCTCAGAGGGATGGATAGCTGAGAAAAGCAGCCCTCCCCTTTAGTCAGGCTCTGATGGGGCCCCAGGGACACTACCCCAGCCCTTGTAGCATGTCCCAGGCTCTCAGCTTCACAAGTCACCCACATGGAGGTCTGCCTCCCCACCCAGACCAGCCACCCCTGGAGAGAACTAAACCAGGGTAGCAGCCAGAGGCCAGAAGCAAAACTCTGCATCTGTGGCCAGAACATCACAGCTGGAGCCAGTAGGAAGGGAGCTGACTGGTGCATCTGACCACCCTGGCCATCCTTTCAGGTCATTCAGGACGTAGCAGGCCCTTTTCTTTTGCCCTTTATCTCTTTGTGGAGCCCCAACTATGTACCTGGGCACCAGGGACCCAGTGGGGAATAAAACAACCAGGCCCTGCTCTCATGGATCTCGTATTTGAGTGGAGACATGGACCGTAATCATGGATTCAGGATGTGGAGTGGACTTCATTGTTTTTCACATTGGCGACTGGACCCAGAGCTTAAAAGAAAGGGGTCTTGAGCAACCCCACACTTTTTAAAACAAAGAATCAGCAATTCGGGGCTGGGCACATCTGTCTACAGGATTTATGATTAATAAGAGATGGCTGAAGTAGTCCTGCTAGGCTCAAACATCACCCAGCACACCCTTCTTCAGTCTCCATAAGCAGAGGGCCAGGGGTGGGTGGGTAACAGACAGAGAGGGAGGGATGGTCGTTGGATACCTGGGTTGCTGGTGTCTTCCCCTCCTCTCCCTGGAGCTGGATTTGCCATTCAGATTAGCCCATGTTCTATCTGGCTGGAGTTTGGAGAGATGGAGAACTGAATGGTGACAGGGGACAGGGAGAGGGGACACTTTGGGACATCCAGCAGTCATTTCTTACAGGTTGGGGGATGTGGGGAAGCTGAATGGCTGTGAGCTGCCTTGCCCATGGTCTCCCAAGAGGGAAACCTGCAGGTGAAGAGACCCCATAGGCTACAGGCTGTGGGTGTAGGTTTGGGGCAATCGCTGAGTGGGGGTGTCAAGTATAGACCTGGAAAAGGAGCATAATAGGGAACAGAGTAATGGGGTAACCCTGCAGTGCACCTACAGGACAGTTGGCATCTCGATGCCTACCACACCAGGTACATTCACAGCTAGAGAAGAAATGGCCTCTGCTAAGAGGAACTTTCCCCCTGATTTCTCCTTCCTGACCCTGTGAAAAAGAGAAAAGGACTTTGGCCAGGAAAGTGGTGAGGGGTCTAAGGGAGGACCATGCCTCTTCCCACTCGCTCGAGTTCAGTCCAGGAGTGAAAGGAGTTAGCCTTCAATTAGATGAACCAGCTTAGATGAAGCCAGGCCTTTAATAAATTAAAGTGACAGGAACATTAGAAGATCTGCCCAAGATGCTATTAAGAAACAGGAAAAGGAGAATCAACATAGTTCATCTAGAAGCAAGGATGAGAGAAAGAAACAGGTTTGTTTGTATTCCTGTGGCTTGCTCAATAAGCAATTGATACATGTAAACAGAGAAATTAATGAGAAAATGTTTTTATTGCCAGCGTATGGGTCTGGCACATTAGAGATGGCCCTTTCTTTGAATCTGAGTAGACCTAGGTCTGCTTTGACCAATAGAGTATGGCAGAAAGGACCCTATAATGGTTCCAAGTCCTTTAAAGAGGACTGGCAGCTTCTGCCTTGGTCTCTTGGAACCCTGAGCTGCCATGTGAGAAGTCCAACTATGGTGAGGTCACCATGTTGGAAGGAAGCCCAAGCCAGCAATATAGATGTGTGGGGAGGAGGAAGGGGGGATCAGTCAGCCTCCAATTGTTTCAACTCCCAGGCATTACAGTCATCTCAAATGAACCCTCAAATACCCTGGAGAACAGACAGACTGGCACTTCCCTGGTGGTTCAGTGGTTGGGAGTCCGCCTTCCAATGCAGGGGAAGTGGGTTTGATCCCTGCTTGAGGAACTGGGATCCTACATGCTGCAGGGCAACTTAGTCTGTGAGCTGCAACTACTGAGCCGGCACGCTCCAGAGTCCCTGCTCTGCAATAAGAGGACCCTGTGCACCACAACAAAGACCCAGCACATCCAAATAAATAAATAAGGAAATTGTTTCCCACTAAAAAAAAATTAAAGAGAGAGAAGCTGTACCCACTGTACCCTAATTGATTTCCTCATTGTTGAATTACAAAATAAAATAATAACAGAGTGTTTGGAGGCAGTTTTCATGCAGCAATAGAGGCTTCATGGGAATACAGAAAGGTGATGAGACAGTGTTTGGGGAATATTTTCTAGACCAGGAGGTCACAGAAGGCCTCCCTGTGGAGGTGACCTTTATGGTGAAGTTATGGTCATGTGATGACGATTACTCCAAAGCAGGACAAGAGCCCTTCAAACATAAAACACAGCTGATGCTAAATCCTGGAAGGAATCCCAGTGTGTCTGGAGCCTGAAGGGCAAGGGAGGAAGGGCTGTGAGATGTGATGATAAAGGTAGGAAGATTGTGAAGGGCTTTGCAGGGTAAGGAGTTTGAATTTTGTTATAATGTGGAGGGAAACCATTGGAGGGGTTCAAGCAAGGAAACAAAGTGATAATCTGCACATTTTTTGAAAGTTCACTCTGCTTTCTGTGTGGAGAATGGACCCTAGGGGCACGAGACCAGAAGTACAAATACCACTGAGAAGGCCAGAAGAGAGTTTGGTCTTAATTATGCATGTGAGCTGGTTACCCTGATCATTCATTCATTTGTAAATATTTTTTGAGTCTACTAGGACCAGGAATTTTGTAATGGATACATGTGTGAAGGGGTAAAATATATTAGCACATGAAGGTCTTTCCAGTTCAGTTCAGTCGCTCAGTCGTGTCCGACTCTTTGCGACCCCATGGACGGCAGCACACCAGGCTTCCCTGTCCATCACCAACTCCCAGAGTTTACTCAAACTCATGTCCATTGAGTCTGTGATGCCATCCAACCGTCTCATCCTCTATCGTCCCCTACTCCTCCTGCCTTCAATTTTTCCCAGCATCAGGATCTTTTCAAATTAGTCAGCTCTTCACATCAGGTGGCAAAAGTATTGGCATTTCAGCTTCAGCATCAGTCCTTCCAATGAATATTCAGGACTGATTTCCTTTAGGATGGACTGGTTGGATCTCCTTGCTGTCCAAGGGACTCTCAAAAGTCTTCTCCAACACCACAGTTCAAAAGCATCAACTCTTCGGCACTCAGCTTTCTTTATAGTCCAACTCTCACATCCATATACGACTTCTGGAAAAACCATAGCTTTGACTAGACAGACCTTTGCTGGCAAAGTAATGTCTCTGCTTTTTCATAAGCGGTCTAGGATGGACTTAGTTTCTGAACATTGAGCTTTAAGCCAATTTTTTGACTCTCCTCTTTCACTTTCATCAAGAGGCTCTTTAGTTCTTCTCGCTTTCTGCCATAAGGGTGGTGTCTTCTGCATAGCTGAGGTTATTGATATTTCTCCCAGCAATCTTGATTCCAGCTTGTGTTTCTTCCAGCCCAGCATTTCTCTTGATGTACTCTGCATATAAGTTAAACAAACGGGGTGACAATATACAGCCTTGACATACTCCTTTTCCTATTTGGAACCAGTCTGTTGTTCCATGTCCAGTTCTAACTGTTGCTTCCTGACCTGCATACAGGTTTTTCAAGAGGCAGGTCAGATAGTCTGGTATTCCCATCACTTCATGGGAAATAGTTGGGGAAACAGTGGAAACAGTGTCAGACTTTATTTTTTTGAGCTCCAAAATCACTGCTGATGGTGATTGCAGCCATGAAATTAAAAGACGCTTAGTCCTTGGAAGAAAGGTTATGACCAACCTAGATAGCATATTTAAAAGCAGAGACATTACTTTGCCAACAAAGGTCTGTCTAGTCAAGGCTATGGTTTTTCCAGTGGTCATGTATGGATGTGAGAGTTGGACTGTGAAGAAAGCTGAGCGCCGAAGAATTGATGCTTTTGAACTGTGGTGTTGGAGAAGACTCTTGAGAGTCCCTTGGACTGCAAGGAGATCCAACCAGCCCATCCTAAAGGAAATCAGTCCTGAGTGTTCATTGGAAGGACTGATGTTGGTGCTGAAACTCCAATACTTTGGCTACCTCATGCGAAGAGTTGACTCATTGGAAAAAACTCTAATGCTGGGAAGGATTGGGGGCAGGAGGAGAAGGGGACGACAGAGGATGAGATGGTTGGATGACATCACCAACTCGATGGACATGAGTTTGGGTAAACTCTGGGAGTTGGTGATGGACAGGGAGGCCTGGCGTGCTGCGATTCATGGGGTCGCAAAGAGTCGGACACGACTGAGTGACTGAACTGAACTGAACTAGGATGGACAAGGAGGCCTGGCGTGCTGCAGTCCATGGAGTTGCAAAGAGTCGGACATAACTGAACAACTGAACTGACAAACTGACTAGGTTGGTCATAGTTTTTCTTCCAAGGAGGAAGCGTCTTTTAATTTCATGTCTGCAGTCACCATCTGCAGTGATTTTGGAGCCCCCAAAAAATAAAGTCTCTCACTGTTTCCACTGTCTCCCCATCTATTAGCCATGAAGTGATGGGACCAGATGCCATGATCTTAGTTTTCTGAATGTTGAGTTTTAAGCCAACTTTTCCACTCTCCTCTTTCACTTTCATCAAGAGGCTCTTTAGTCCCTCCTTGTTTTCTGCCATAAGTGTGATGTCATCTGCATATCTGAGGTTATTTATATTTCTCTGGCAATCTTGATTCAGCTTGTGCTTCATCCAGTCCAGCACTTCTCATAATGTACTCTGCATATAAGTTAAATAAGCAGGATGACAATATACAGCCTTGATATACTCCTTTCCCAATTTGGAACCAATCTGTTGTTCCATGTCCAGTTCTAACTGTTGCTTCTTGACCTGCATGCAGATTTCTCAGGAGGCATGTCAGGTGGTCTGGTATTCCCATCTCTTGAAGAAATTGCCACAGTTTGTTGTGATCCACACAGTCAAAGGCTTTGGCATAGTCAATAAAGCAGAAGTAGATGTTTTTCGGGAACTCTCTTGCTTTTTCAATGATCCAACAGATGTTGACAGTTTGATCTCTGGTTCCTGTGGTTTTTCTAAATCCAGCTTGAACATCTGGAAGTTCACAGTTCATGTATTGCTGAAGCCTGGCTTGGAGAATTTTGAGCATTACTTTGCTAGCGTGTGAGATGAGTACAATTGTGTGGTAGTTTGAGCATTTTTTGGCAATGTCTTTCTTTGGGATTGGAATGAAAACTGACCTTTTCCAGTCCTGTGGCCACTGCTAAGTTTTCCACATTTGCTGGCATATTGAGTGCAGCACTTTCACAGCATCATCTTTCAGGATTTGAAATAGCTCAACTGGAATTCCATCACCTCCGCTAGCTTTGTTCATATTGATGCTTCCTAAGGCCCACTTGACTTCGCATTCCAGGATGTCTGGCTCTAGGGGAGTGATCACACTATTGTGATTATCTGGGTCATGAAGATATTTTTTGTATAGTTCTTCTGTGTATTCTTGCCATCTCTTCTTAATATCTTCTGCTTCTGTTAGGTCCATACCATTTCTGTCCTTTATCGAGCCCATCTTTGCATGAAATGTTCCCTTGGTATCTCTAATTTTCTTGAAGAAATCACTAGTCTTTCCCATTCTATTGTTTTCCTCTATTTCTTTGCACTGATCACTGAGGAAGGCTTTCTTATCTCTCCTTGCTATTCTTTGGAACTTGCATTCAAATGGGTATATCTTTCCTTTTCTCCTTTGCCTTTCGCTTATCTTCTTTTCATAGCTCTTTGTAAGGCCTCCTCAGACAGCCATTTTGCCTTTTTGCATTTCTTTTTCCTGGGAATGGTCTTGATCCCTGTCTCCTGTACAATGTCACAAACCTCTGTCCACAGTTCTTCAGGCACCTTGTCAAATCTAATCCCTTGAACCTGTTTTTCACTTCCATTGTATAGCTGTAAGGGATCTGATTTAGGTAAAACCTGAATGGTCTAGTGGTTTTCCCTACTTTCTTCAATTTAAGTCTGAATTTGGCAATAAGGAGTTCGTGATCTGAGCCACAGTCAGCTCCCAGTCTTGTTTTTGCTGACTGTATAGAGCTTCTCTACCTTTGGCTGTAAAGAATATAGCAAATCTGATTTCAGTGTTGACCATCTGGTGATGTCCATGTGTAGAGTCTTCTCTGGTGTTATTGGAAGAGGGTGTTTGCTATGATCAGTGCCTTCTCTTGGTAAAACTCTGTTAGCCTTTGCCCTGCTTCATTCTGTACTCCAAGGCCAAATTTGCCTGTTACGCCAGGTGTTTCCTGACTTCCTACTTTGGCATTCCAGTCCCCTATAATGAAAAGGACATTTTTTGGGGGTGTTAGTTCTAGAAGGTCTTGTAGGTCTTCATAGAACCGTTCAACTTCAGCTTCTTCAGTATTATTGGTCAGGGCATAGACTTGGATTACTGTGATATTGAATGGTTTGCTTTGGAAACAAAGAGAGAGCATTCTGTTGTTTTTGAGATTGCATCCAAGTACACATTTTGGACTCTTTTGTTGACTATGATGGCTACTCCATTTCTTCTAAGGGATTCTTGCCCACAGTAGTAGATATAATGGTCATCTGAGTTAAATTCACCCATTCCAGTCCATTTTAGTTCACTGATTCCTAAAATGTCAATGTTCACTCTTGCCATCTCCTGTTTGACCACTTCCAATTTGCCTTGATTCATGGATCTAATATTCCAGGTTCCCATGCAATATTGCTTTTTACAGCATCGGACTTTACTTCCATCACCAGTCACATCCACAACTGGGCGTTGTTTTTGCTTTGGTTCCGTCTCTTCATTCTTTTGGGAATTAGTTCTCCACTGATCGCCAGTAGCATATTGGGCACCTACCGACCTGGGAAGTTCATCTTTCAGTGTCCTATCTTTTTGCCTTTTCATACTGTTCATTGGGTTCTCAAGGCAAAAATACTGAAGTGGTTTGCTATTACCTTCTCCAGTTTTGTCAGAACTCTCCACCATGACCCATCCATCTTGGGTGGCCCTATATGGCATGGCTCATAGTTTCATTGAGTTAGACAAGGCTGTGGTCCATGTGATCAGATTGGTTAGTTTTCTGTGATTGTGGTTTTCAGTCTGTCTGCCCTCTGATGGAGAAGGATAAGAGGCTTATGGAAGCTTCCTGTTGGGAAAGACTGACTGAGGGGGAAACTGGGTCTTGTTCTGATGGGCGGGGCCATGCTCAGTAAATCTTTAATCCAATTTTCTGTCGACGGGCTGGGCTGTGTTCCCTCCCTGTTATTTGAGGGAGGCCAAACTATGGTGGAGGTAATGACGATAATGGCGACTTCCTTCAAAAGGCCCCATGCATACACTGCTACACTCAGTGCCCCCAACCCTGCAGCAGTCCACTGCTGACCTGTACCTCCTCAGGAGATACCCAAACACAGTTCTGTCTCAGTCTCTGTGGGGTCTCTGGATCCTGGTGTACACAAGGTATGTTTGAGCCCTCTGAGCATCTGTGGCGGGTATGGGGTTTGATTCTAATTGTGATTTCACCCCTCCTACCATCTTGCTGGGGCTTCTCCTTTGCCCTTGGACATGGGGTATCTCCTCGAAGTCACTCCAGCACCACACAGCTGTCACTCCAGCACCTACTATCTTGCTGGGGCTTCTCTGCCCTTGAACGTGGGGTATCTCACTTGGGATGTCCCCTTAAATTGTACTTTGATGTGGGGAAAGGGAAATAACCAACTTCAGAAACACCTCTTCATTTCTGTCTCACCCAGGGTGAGGAAATTGGGAGAGATAGCTCTGTTCCATTGTGTCATTCAGGGATTGAGGCTCACTCCTGTCATGTAGTGGCCATCTTCCAGAGCCTCAGAGCTTTGATGATTTTATATCTTCTTTCATGAAGTGTTATTCAAAAGTTTTCTTCTTCTTCACTGTTCTTTTCCTCTTCCCACTGGCAAGAAGACATAATCTCTTGTTATATATGGCTATAAAATCAATATAACGAAGTCAGGGAAGATGGCTATTGTATTATTTCCCAAGATGAATTCACTGTTCATCTTGCTGGGGCTTCTCCTTTGCCCTTGGACATGGGGTATCTCCTCAAAGTCTTTCCAGTTTCCCACTTACTGAAGAAAACCCCATTCAGGAAGAAAGAAGGATAAAGAGAGAGGTGTTAGTTACAAAGGCTAAGTCGTCTACCTGAGAACCAAGAGAGAGAAGGCACAATGGGAGAGGGAAATAAAAGACATCAGGGTCAGAGCTAGAGAAGGAGCTTGGTGTTCCGTTGGAGCTTCTGATGATAAGTATGGGGTGTGAAGGAAGTGACTTGGGAAATGTTGCTACACTACTTTGCTAATGTTGAAGGCCCTAATTTTTTGTTTTGCTTTGGTTTCTTAGTTCTGTGGCTTGTGGCATCACAGTTCCCCCACCAGGAATTGAAACTGAGCCCCTGGCAGTGGAAGCACAGAGTCCTAACCACTGTCTTGCCAGGGAATTCCCAAAGGTTCTAGTGTTCTTTTCTTTAAAAATTAATTATTTATTTGTTTATGTTAGGCTGCACTGGGTCTTCATTGCTTTTTCTAGTTTCAGTGAGCAGGGGCTGCTCCCTAGTTGCAGTGGGCAGATTTCTCATTGCAGTGGCTTCTGTTGTTGCAGAACACAGGCTGTAGGCCTATGAACTTCAGTAGTTGTGGTGTACAGGCTTAGTTGCCCCGGCACATGTGGAATCTTCCTGGACCACGGATCTAACCTATGTTCCCTGCATTGGCAGGCGGATTCTTAAACACTGGACCACCAGGGATGTCCAGCCCTAATGTTCTTAGGCAGAAGTGGAGCCCAGTGAAAAACCTGGATTAGCTGGGTTGTACAGAGATATATATAGGGCTTCTTATATATATAGATATCTACATAGATATATAGGGCTATATATATATAGATACATAGGGCTATATATTTCTATATATATAGATATATGTATAGGGCCATGGCTTCTATATTTTTCTGTATATATAGATATATATAGGGCTAGGGCTTCCCAGGTGGCACTAGTGGTAAAGAACTCACCTGCCAACTCAGGATACATAAGAGACGCAGGTTCGATTCCTGGATCGGGAAGATCACTTGGAGGAGGGCATGGCAACCCTTTCCAGTATTCTTGCCTTGAGAATCCCATAGACAGAGAAGCCTGGAAGGCTACAGTGCATTGATTTACGAAGAGTCAGACACATTGAAGTGACTTAGTACATGCATACACACACATACAGAGATAGCTAAGACATTTTCCCTGACCCTAAAAAGAGAGTCAAAGGAATCAGATACACACAAATGATCACAATACAAGGAAAAAAGTCCATGTAGATTCAACAAATCCAGATGGAGTGCTATTAAAGAAATCTGAGCCAATTTACACATGGGGAAAATCAGGGTCAGCTTTGCAAAGGCAGTGACATTGAGGAATAGGCCAGATTGAGTGTGGGGACATGGCTGGGGAACCCATTAACAGGTTGGAGACAACCTATTAACAAAGACTTGGGGTAGAAAAGCCAGGGGTTTTCAAGTGGTTCAGTGTAGCTGATGTGATGCCTAAAATACCAGCAGATGGAAAAGGCAGGAAGGGGAAGGTGGGCTGGACCCCAGACACCGTCCTACGGAATTAGGACTTTGCAAAGCAGGGGGAGGCACTGAAATGTTTTAAGCATGAGTGTGATGTGATCTTGGCATTCAAGGTTGAAAGAAAACTTTAAAATAATCCATTTCTGTCTCCTTATCTTGCAAATGAAGAAGCTGAGACCCAAGGATCAAACTGGACGTCCTGCATTGCAAGCAGATTCTTTACCCTCTGAGCTACCAGGGAAGCCCAAAGGCTGAGGACCAGGTGTGTCCAAAGCTATGGAAGTTAAGTGAGCCAGAATTTCATGACTGACCAGTGACTGGAATGGATTTGAATCCAGATCCGATTCCAGAACCTGTGCTCTCTACTCCTCACCATATCATCTCGTCTCAGAATGGAGCACAGAGGAGAGGAGGCGGGGAGGCGAACGGTGTCTGCTCCAAATCTGAGAAGCAGGCCAGACATCTATGAGGTGGGTCCACAGCACAGGCCCCTCCGCACACTCTGGTGGGAAACCAAGGCTCCAGACAGGGCGGTGACAGGACAGGGCCGTGGTGTGGAAAGATGATTCTGTCAGCACTGGAGCCCAGCAGCTGTTTTTTCTAGAGAAAGCTGAACCTCCCCTTTCCTCAGAGGAGCCTGGAGCTCCCCTCCTGGCCCCCCACAGCCCACCCAACACTGGCTGTGACTGAGGCAGATGAGAGCCTGGTCCCTGCTAGCTGTCTGTAGGCCCCACCTCACAGGCCATGGGGCTCCAGGGAAACAAGATGGCGTGTTTCTAGTTTTTGACGTAGCTTTGTTACCATAGAAACCGCCAGGCAGGAAGGAGGGTGAAGGCTTCCCCACAGAGCTGGGCACCCACCCTCCCGCCCCACCACCGCCTCCATTTCTCTCACTTGAGAGAGTGTCACCTGGATGACAGGCAGAGGGTCCAGCCCCCTGTCCTCACTGGACTCAGAATAGGAGAGACACCCCCAACCCCACCCCACTCCCAACCCCTATCTCGAAGTCTCCTCCTTCTTCTCTCCCCTCTAAGGCCCCTGTCCCACCCACCCAGCCGTCAGCCGGGGTCCCCCATGAGTCACCATGTGGGCCACTCTGTTATGCGAGCCTCTGCACTCACACAGCCGGGCCAGCAGCGCTGGTTGTTTACAGACATGTGATCGCCTGACGCCCCCAGCGGGGCCTGAGGTTTAGACTGTGATGGTGATATCCTCCCCTCCTTGAGCTCTTGATCCCTCTCAAAGCTGTCTCTGCCACAGCCCTCTTTCTGAAGCCTGTGAAGTCTTCTTGTTTGCCAGACAAGCTGGAAGGAAGTACTGAGAGGGTGAGAAATCTGCCCAGGGAATTCCAGCCCCAGAGTCTCTGGAGGGTCAGGGGGCCCTGACAGCTGGCTGCGGCTGCCACGCAGGGTGAGGCAGAGGCCGAGGCCTCGCAGGCTCTGATCTGCTTGTGGACCGGGGGCCAGCCCGGCGGGGTCATGGAAGGCATCACTCAGGAGGGAGGAGGGCCCAGTCAGAACCTGAGGGTGGGGAGTGCCCAGGGGCTACTGAGAAGGACTGAGTAGCCCATCAACATGAAATACACCCTCTCACCAGACCGGGGGAGGTAAGGAGCAGGTAGGACTCTTCCCTCACAACCACGTCCTGAGTCCAAATCCAGGAAACTCAGGGTGCCTTTGGGAATCCTTCTTTAGAATCCAGTCCTGGCTAATCGGGATTAGCTCCAGCACAAAGGCTCCACCTGGGCTGTTTCACTGAGACCATTCATCTTTATGTACATGTAGATTGTCCTGTCTCAGCCCTTATCCCCTAAGGAAATAACATTTCCCATTCTCTTAGGAAGAGATGAATTGCTGGGAATCCCTGGTGGTCCAGTGGTTAAGGCTCAATGCTCTCACTTCCAGGGGCCTGGGTTTGATCCCTGATCAGGGAACTAAGGTCTCACAAGCCAAGGCAGCATGGCCACACACACACACACAAAGATAAATTGTTAGGTAGCAAGTGACTCTTAACACCTATGGCATTACCGACTCGATGGACCTGAGTTTGAGCAAGCTCCGGGAGTTGGTGATGGACAGGGAGGCCTGGCATGCTGCAGTCCATGGGGTCGCAAAGAGTCGGACGCGGCTGGGTGACTGAACTGAACTGAACTCTTAACACCAGGTATAAACCTCACTTCTACGAGCACTTGCTTCAGTAACCTGGAATCTCGTGCTCAACCAGTAATGGCCCATCCTTCTGAGAACAACCAGGCAGCAGCCGCCTCACTCCATCAACCGTGCTTCCAGAGAATCAACCATTCCTAAACTCTCCGAAAGCTGACCCAGTGCTGCACTCCTCACTTCCCCTAAGTCTGTGGGAGATGACCCCTCTGCCTTGCTCAGAAACTGCCTTGCAAGAACAGCGCCCCGTCGCTGTCCACAGCAAGCAGTGGACCCAAAGACTTGTTTCAGGTAGTGAGTGGTCACAGTTTCCTTTAAAACTCCCTCACCCTCCAAATCTTTCTTATAACCTATCACATATTCCTCCAAAGTCTAGAGAACGACTTATTCAGCTTTGGTATAAAGTTGGTCTAAGCTGGGACCAGAAGGCCTTCCTTCTTACCCCTCTGCCCTCCCCACAACATCCCAGCTCCATCCTGAACCCACATGGAGCATCCACAAGACAAATAGACTTCTCTTTTGATAAAGTGGATCACTGCCCTTGGTATAATTTTTGCCATGTTTCATTATGTCAAAAGACACCCTCCTCTCACCCCACTAGGCATGAAGACAGGGAGAAAGGTAAAGGTGGAGACTTCCCGGTACCAAAATGAGATCATAATATACTCATTATGTTATAACTGGCTTCTTAAATTTAATATGCTATAGGACTTAATATGTTCCCCCACAACAAAATGATTTTTTAAGCACTGAATTGCTTTAGAGGAAGATGTGACCACTCACTGTCTGAAACAAGAGTCTGAGTATACTATTGTTTGCTTTGCATCACTTGGATACTCCATTATTCGATTAATTGAACTGTTGTTGGATATTTAAATTCTTTTTGATGTTGTAATAAACAGTGCTATGGTGAACATTCTTGTGGATGTGTCTTTGGGTGTAAATCTTTCTCATCATAAAGATAACAACAGCCAGCCAAAGTTAAACTCTGCCTTCAGTGGCTTGTTCACCCTCCAAGTGCCTCTCTATCCCAGCCTCATCCTTCAGATCCACATGTTTTGAGAGTTGTCAATGTCAACCCACTCCAGTATTCTTATGTGGAGAATCCCATGGACGGAGGAGCCTGGTTGGTCCAAAGGGTCGCAAGACTCAGACATGACTCAGTGACTGCAACACTACTACATCTTCAGTCTCTTTCTTGGCATTTTTACCCACTACCGTGACACAGCCCTGCAAAAATGACTCCAGGGATTTCTGTGGTGCCATCAGTGTCCAGTTTTCACCTTACCCAACAGCACACACTATTCTAAGAATTAAATTCCAAGGCTTTTCCTCAGCCTACCAGCCTCCATGAGGTCAGACGCCTGCCCACCTCTCCAGCCTCACTTCAAGCCATGTTCCCTCTTTCTCTAGAGCCCAACACACTTGCCTTGTCTTAGTTCCAGGGGGGTGTGGTCCCCCCCCAGGGCTCTTGCTTGTGCTGTTTCCTCTGCCAGGAAATCTACGTGTCCCCCCCACCCCCTGCCCACACCCAACTCCTCACCCTTGCTGACTAACACACACACATCATCCACCGCTCAGCTCAAAGACACTTCCTCAGGAAAGTTTCCCAAACACCACTCCCCATCAAACCGGGTCTAGCCCACCATTAGAGGCATATGGAACACCGCCTACGAGCATTAACCACTATATTCTTCTTTAGAAATATTTGATTATTTATTTGGCTGCATTGGGTCTTTGTTGCAGCACGCGGGCTTCTCTTTAGCTGTGGTGCATAGGCTCAGTTGCCCTGTGGCATGTTGGATGTTAGTTCCCTGATCAGAAATTGAACCTACATCCCCCTACATTGGAAGACACCAAGGAAGTCCTGTGAATCCCCATGTTCTGAAGAGTAATTCTATAATTTCATGTATTGGGTTGGTAAGAGCAAATTTTTTGGTCCACCCAATATAATATTTAATATCATTTTAAATACATATATTTAAAATTAATTTATTATCACAAATAATATACCAGTTTACTTTGCCCTTTAAAAACATAGAACATTACAGGTATTATAGAGCTTTATTTGCCTACTGACCATCTCCTCTCCCAAGTCTCAGTCCCTGCCTTCCCCTCTCCCTGGATAACACCACTGTTAGAAGCATAATATGATCAGCATAGGGGTCCAGAGCTTGGTTCTGAAGCCAAACCGCTTAAATTTGATTCCCAGTACTCCTCCTTCCTAAGTGAGTAAGATTAAGCAAGTTACTTAACCTCAGTTCTATCATCTGTAAAGTAAGGATTAATAATAGTAAGTATTGTAGGATTAAGATTCACATAAGGTGTTCCTTGTTATATAATTGGGATAGTGCCAAACTCATATTACATGCTGGATAGATATTAGCTATTACTGTTGGTGATAGTTAACTTTATGTGTCAACTTGACTGGGTCATGGAGTACCCAGATATCTGGTTAAACATTATGTCTGGATCTGTCTATGAGAGGGTTTCCAGATGAGATTAGCATTTGAATTGGTAGACTAAGTAAAGCAGATGGCCTTCCCCAACGTGGATGTGGGTGTGCATGCTCAGTTGCTCAGTTGTATCCAACTCTTTGCAACCCTATCGACTGTAGGCTGCCAGGCTCCTCTGTCCAGGGGATTCTCCAGGCAAGAATACTGGAGTGGGTTGCCATTTCCTCTTCCAGGGGATCTTCCTGATCCAGGGATTGAATGCATGTCTTCCGTCTCCTGTGTCTCCTGCATTGGCAGGTGGATTCTTTACCCCTGAACACCGGGGAAGCCCCCAAAGTGGATGAGCATCATTCAATCCACTGAGGGCCTGAATAGAACAATTAAGTGGAAGAAGAGAGAATTTACTCTCTCTACCTGACTGAGCTGGGACACTGATCTGAGACTTAGACCATCCTTGAGCCTGGTTTTCAGGTCTTCAGACTCAGACTGGAACTGTGCCAGACTTTTCTAGGTCTACAGCATGCAGACAGAGCAGCAGATCATGGGATAATTGCACTAGTCAATGTCTTACAGTAAGAGTATCTAGCTACCGTCTATCTATCCTATTGGTTCTGTTTCTCTGGAGAATCCTAATAGTCTGCAAAATATGGATAACATTTAGTATTGTCTTGGTGTGTATTTTAAAAATATAAATATAAACGGCATCAAATTGTAGGTAGCTTTTAGGAACTGACTGTTTTTACTCAACAAAACATTTTTGAGATCTTGCATATTTGTACATATAGATTTAGTCCTGGTTCATTCTTTTAAAATGCTGAATAACTAATAACAAATCAATATATAAATATATCTCATTTTATTAATTCTAGTCTATACTGATATTCCACAATACACGAAATTTGGAATTTTTCCAAATTTTTTTTAATATTGCAGGCAATGCTGCAATGAATATCCACATATATCCTTATGAATCTGGGCTGGTGTTTTTTATTTTTTCTTAAATATCTAGAAGTATAATTGATAGGTTATAGATAATTTAGGCTAAGTGTATTTCCACTTAAATAGTTCTGATAAATCACCCTCCAAAATGCATTAATTTATATATCCCTCTCCAGCAAGAATATTTAAAGGTATTATCTACCTGAAAATCTTGCTGATACTCTTTAATTCTTACAAAATTGTGAGGTTGTTCTCCTTTTTTTAATCTAGAATTTTAAACATGAATTTATTTTTGTATATATTGTGAGGAAGAGATCGATTTTTTTCCTTAAGTCAATTGTCCTGATAACTCGCATGAAGAGTTGTCCTTACCCCACTGGTTCAAAATGACTTCCTATCCTAAGTCAAATCCCTCTCAGATGCATGAAGTGCTTTTATCTATTTTTTTCTTTTGGACTCTAGTCTATTCATACAGAATTTACCAAAAAATTTTTTTCCATAAGCAGCCTCTTGTAGCACATAGAAGTCTTTAATTTCATTCAAAGCAATTTTGTTGGATTGTATGGTGACAGCTGTTATATTAGCATGTGTTTTTAAAAAAAACTTATCAAAATTGGTGAATTTTTGTGTAGCCATTTTAATATTGAAGATGGAAAAAGAAGGAACAATTCAGCATAGGCTTTATCATCACAAGACAGGTAAAAATGCAATTGAAATGCAAAGGAAATAAAGAAAAGTTTGTGCAGCATATGAAGAAGGTACTGTGACTGATCAGAGTCAAAATGGTTTGCAAAGTTTTGTGCTGAATATGTCTTACTGAATGATGCTCAACTGTCAGGTAGACCAGTTGAAGTTGATAGCAATCAAACCTAGACATTCATTGAGAATGATCAATGTTATACCATGCAAGAGATAACCAAGACACTCAAAATATCCAAATCAAGCCTTGAAAACCATCTGCACCAGCTTGGTATGTTAATTGCATGGAAGTTTGGGTTCCACATAAGTTAAGCGAAAAAAACCTTCTTGACCATATTTCCACAAGCAATCCTCCACTTAAACATAACAAAAACGTTCCATTTTTAAAACAAACTGTGACTGGAGATGAAAAGTGGATACTGTAGAATAATTTAGAATGAAGAGGCAAGTGAAATGAAACCACCACCAACCACATCAAAGGCTGGTCTTCATCCAAAGGTGATGTTATGTTTATGGTGGGATTGGAAGGGAGTCCTCTATTACGAGCTCCTTCCAGAAAACCAAACAATTCATTCTGACAAGGATTTCTCCCAATTAGACCAACTGAAAGCAGCACTTAACAAAAAGCATCCAGAATTAGTCAACAGAAAACACGTAATCTTCCATCAGGGTAACACAGGACCCTATTTCTTTGATGATCAGGCAAAAACTGTCACAGCTTGGTTGGGAAGTTCTGATTCATCTACCGTATTCACCAGACATTGTACCTTCAGATTTCCATTATTTCAGTCTTTACAAAATTCTCTTAAATGGAAAAAATTTCAATTCTCTGGAAACTGAAAGTCACCTGGAATAGTTCTTTGCTCAAAAAGAATTGGTTTTGAGAAAATGAAATTGTGACATTGCCTGGAAAATGGCAGGAAGGAGTGGAACAAAACAGTGAATATGTTGTTCAATAACATTCTCAGTGAAAATTAAAAATGTGTCTTTTTTTTTAAGCTTATAAACCAAAGGAACTTTTTAGCCAACACAGTTTTTATGTGCACTGATGCCACCTGCTTTTTTCAAATTTATTTATTTTTGGCCACACAGGTCTTTGTTGCTGAACTCTGTCTTTCTCTATTTGCGATGAGCAGGGGAGGAGGGCTACTCTTTGTTGCAGCACAGGATTTCATTGCAGTAACTTCTCTTGTGGAGCACAGGCTCTATCTATGACCTGTGATCTTCAGTAGTTGTGGCACATGGTCTCAGTAGCCACCTGTTTTTAGAACTGCAGCTTTATAGTAAGTCTTTAGATCTGGTAAAGTGGATCCCAACCCCCATCATTTGTCTTTTTTTTCGGGGGCTAATGTAAGAGAAGACTCTACACATGGACATCACCAGATGGTCAACACCGAAATCAGATTGATTATATTCTTTCCAGCCAAAGATGGAGAAGCTCTATGCAGTCAGCAAAAACAAGACTGGGAGCTGACTGTGGCTCAGATCACGAACTCCTTATTGCCAAATTCAGACTTAAATTGAAGAAAGTAGGGAAAACCACTAGACCATTCAGGTTTTACCTAAATCAAATCCCTTACAGCTATACAATGGAAGTGACAAATAAATTCAAGGGATTAGATTTGACAAGGTGCCTGAAGAACTATGTACGGAGGTCTGTGACACTGTACAGGAGACAGGGATCAAGACCATTCCCAAGAAAAAGAAATGCAAAAAGGCAAAATGGCTGTCTGAGGAGGCCTTACAAATAGCTGTGAAAAGAAGAGAAGTGAAAAGCAAAGGAGAAAAGGAAAGATATACCCATTTGAATGCAGAGTTCCAAAGAATAGCAAAGAGAGATAAGAAAGCCTTCCTCAGCAATCAATGCAAAGAAATAGAGGAAAACAATAGAATGGGAAAGACTAGAGATCTCCTCAAGAAAATTAGAGATACCAAGGGAATATTTCATGCAAAGATGGGCTCGGTAAAGGACAGAAATGGTATGGACCTAACAGAAGCAGAAGATATTAAGAAGAGGTGGCAAGAATACACAAAAGAACTGTACAAAAAAGATTTTCACGACCCAGATAATCACGATGGTGTGATCACTCCCCTAGAGCCAGACATCCTGGAATGTGAAGTCAAGTGGGCCTTAGGAAGCATCACTACAAACAAAGCTAGCAGAGGTGATGGAATTCCAGTTGAGCTATTTCAAATCCTGAAAGATGATGCTGTGAAAGTGCTGCACTCAATATGCCAGCAAATTTGGAAAACTCAGCAGTGGCCACAGGACTGGAAAAGGTCGGTTTTCATTCCAATCCCAAAGAAAGGCAATGCCAAAGAATGCTCAAACTACCGCACAATTGCACTCATCTCACACGCTAGCAAAGTAATGCTCAAAATTCTCTGAGCCAGGCTTCAGCAATACATGAACCATGAACTTCCAGATGTTCAAGCTGGATTTAGAAAAACCACAAGAACCAGACATCAAATCGCCAACATTTGCTGGATCATCAAAAAAGCAAGAGAGTTCCAGAAAAATATCTACTTCTGCTTTATTGACTATGCCAAATCTTTTGACTGTGTGGATCACAATAAACTGTGGAAAATTCTGAAAGAGAGGGGAATACCAGACCACCTGATCTGCCTCTTGAGAAACCTGTATGCAGGTCAGGAAGCAACAGTTAGAACTGGACATGGAACAACAGACTGTTTCCAAATCAGAAAAGGAGTATGTCAAGGCTGTATATTGTCACCCTGCTTATTTAACTTACATGCAGAGTACATCATGAGAAACGCTGGACTGGAGGAAGCACAAGCTGAATCAAGATTGCTGGGAGAAATATCAATAACCTCAGATATGCAGTGGAGAAGGCCATGGCAACCCACGCCAGTACTCTTGCCTAGAAAATCTCATGGACGGAGGAGCCTGGTAGGCTACAGTCCATGGGGTCTCAGAGTCGGACACGACTGAGCGTCTTCACTTTCACTTTTCACTTTCATGCATTGGAGAAGGAAATGGCAACCCACTCCAGTAGTCTTGCCTGGAGAATCCCAGGGAGAGGGGAGCCTGGTGGGCTGCTGTCTATGAGATCGCACAGAGTCGGACACGACTGAAGTGACTTAGCAGCAGCAACAGCAGATATGCAGATGACATCACCCTTATGGCAGAAAGTGAAGAAGAACTAAAAGGCCTCTTGATGAAAGTGAAAGAGGAGAGTGAAAAAGTTGGCTTAAAGCTCAACATTCAGAAAACTAAGATCATGGCATCTGGTCCCATCACTTCATGGCAAACAGATGGGGAAACAGTGGAAACAGTGGCTGACTTTATTTTTTTGGGCTCCAAGATCACTGCAGATGGTGATTGCAGCCATGAAATTAAAAGACGCTTACTCCTTGGAAGGAAAGTTATGACCAACCTAGACAGCATGTTAAAAAGCAGAGACATTAGTTAGCCAACAAAGATCCGTCTAGCCAAGGCTATGGTTTTTCCAGTAGTCATGTCTGGATGTGAGAGTTGGACTATAAAGAAAGCTGAGCTCAGAAGAATTGATGCTTTTGAACTGTGGTGTTGGAGAAGACTCTTGAGAGTCCCTTGGACTGCAAGGAGATCCAACCAGTCTATCCTAAAGGAGATCAGTCCTGAGTGTTCATTGGAAGGACTGATACTGAAGTTGAAACTCCAATACTTTGGCCACCTGATGTGAAGAGCTGACTAATTTGAAAAGACCCTGATGCTGGGAAAGATTGAGGGCAGGAGGAGAAGGGGACAACAGAGGATGGGATGGTTGGATGGCATCGCCGACTCAATGGACATGGGTTTGGGTAGACTCCAGGAGTTGGTGATGGACAGACAGGGAGGCCTGGTGCAAAGAGTCGGAAACGACTGAGCAACTGAACTGAACTGAATGTAACATTTATATATACTGCATAAAATCATCATGAGATATTAGGTATCTATGTCTGTGTGTTTACTACTGTTTTTCTGCATTAGAATAAGAGCTCCAGGAAGCCTTTTTTTGGTTTTGTTTTGTTTTATTTACCACTGTATCCTCAGTACTTAGAACAAGGTTAGGCCCAAAGTTAGTTAGTTCAGTCACTCAGTCGTGTCCGACTCTTTGTGACCCCTTGAATCACAGCACGCCAGGCCTCCCTGTCCATCATCAACTCCCAAAGTAGGCCCTCCGTAAATTTTTGTTAAGGAAATGAATAAACATATGGATTTCAGAAGCATCCTGTCAAGTTCTACAAAGAGTCTTTTTAGTATCTTGATTGAGATTGCATTGAAATTTTCAACTACTTTAAGGAGAATTGACATTTTTATAATGATAGTTATCCCATTATTGAACACAACAGCTGTCCAGCATTAGTCACTCAGTCATGTCTGACTTTTTGCGACCCCATGGACTCTAGCCCACCAGGCTCCTCCGTCCATGGGATTTTCCAGGCAAGAATACTGGAGTGGGTTTCCATTTCCTTCTCCAGGGAATCTTCCCAACACAACACATCTTTTCCTTTTTTGGTGACTTTCAATTTTATTATTTTCTCCAGGAAAGTTCAAGTGTGTTCTCAAGTGTTATCATTCAGTCGAGTCCGACTCTTTGCGACCCCATGGACTACAGTGGGTCAAGCTGCTCTGTCTATAGGATTCTCCAGGCAAGAATACTGGAGTGAGTTGCCATTTCCTTCTTCAGGGGAACTTCCAGACTCAGGGGTCGAACCTGGGTCTCCTGCATTGCAGAAGGTCTTTTATAATTCTAATTAGTTTATTCCTAAGTATTTCATAGTTTTTGTTACTCTGATGAATGGAATTTTAAAGTTACTATTACATTTTCAAATTACTATTTTTTTAAACTTCTTTAAATGTTTTAATTTATTTTTGGATGCACTGGGTCTTCATTGCTATACATGGGCTTTCTTTAATTGTGGCAAGCGGGGACTACTCTTCATTGCAGTGAGGGTGTTTCTCATTGCAGTGGCTTCTCTTATTGCAGAGCAGGGACTCTAGGCATGAGGGCTCAGTAGTTGTGGTGCAGGAGCTTAGTTGCTCCTTGGCATTTGGGATCTTCCCAGACCAGGGATTGAACCCACATGCATTGGCAGTCAGATTCTTAAAACACTAGACCACCAGGGAAGTCCCATCAAAGTGCTATTCTTGATACATAGAAAAGGTCTCTTGATTTTAGATATTGATCTGGTGAACACATCAGTTGTTGCTCTGGGTTTTCAAGGTGGGTAATCACATTATCACAAATAATGGCAATATGGCTTCTTCCTTTCCAGTCTTTAAACCTCTTCTTTGTTTTTACTTTCTTATTGTGTTAGTTGTAGTTTCCAGTATACTATTGATGAATAGAGGTATTCGTTCATTTCTGACTGCATTGGGGGTATCATTCAAAAAAGGTCAAGGTTTGCTGCAACAACAAACAGTTCCAAAATCTAGTGGCTCAACGCAATCAAAATTTATTTCTCACTTGCACCTCATATTCAACACAAGTCGTGGGTAAGGGAGGCGTTCCTTACTGTTCTTTCTCAAAGTCTCAGGCTGATGGAGACTCTTTTCCTCCTTGGACGTGCGCTTCCACAATTACTATGACAGAAGGAATTGCACACGGCCTTTGGAAGCCTCTGCCCTGAAGTAACTCATATTCTGTCCACTAGCATTTCAAGGCAAGTCCTATGGCCAAGTCTAACTTTCAAAGGAGTAGGAAGGTGTGATCCTTGCCATGTGTCATAAAGACAGATGAGCAATGGGAATGTGTCTCATGCTCCATCATCACATATGGTATTTGCTCTAAGTTTCTGGTAGATAGCCCTTTATCAAATTTAGAAGTAAGTTCATGAGTTTGTTTAGAATTTGTTAAGCGAAGAGTTTATCCTTATCATGAATGAGTGTTAAATTTTATCAACTGGTTTTTTGTCATCTGTTTTATGTATTAATATTGTTTTTCTGCCTTAATTTGTTAAGACATTTATACATGATGATTCTCTGCCTAAAACATTCTCCTCCACAGTCTTCTTCAAACACTTTCCTTGTTAATCCTTTCTCATTCTTTAGAGCTCATTCATTCATCCAATCAATACTGATTGAGCAATGCTATCTGCCAGATGTTATTCTAGGCGCTTAGGACAGCAGTGAACAAAGCAGATGAAAGCCTTGCCCATGTGGACCT
Organism: Okapia johnstoni; assembly: GCA_024291935.2. Lineage (NCBI taxonomy): Eukaryota > Metazoa > Chordata > Mammalia > Artiodactyla > Giraffidae > Okapia > Okapia johnstoni. Next base: position 15,470,282 of record CM044307.1, read on the forward strand.
TACACTGGGGGGGAGGAAAGAAATAAACATATGAAACAAATCAGTAAAGTAGATGCACGCCAATAGTCTTTTTTACTTTACTTATTTGTTTATTTATGGCTGTGCTGGGTCTTCATTGCTGCGCACCGGCTTTCTCCAGTTGCGTCGAGCTGGGGCTACTCCTTGTTGCGGTACACGGGCTTCTCATTGTGGTGGCTTCTCTTGTTGCAGAGCACAGGCTCTAGGGCACCTGGGCCTCAGTAGTTGCAGCATAAGGGCTTAGTAGTTGTGGTTCTTGGGCTCTAGAGCTCAGGCTCAGTGATTATGGAGAAAGGGCTTAGTTCCTCTGCAGCATGTGGGATCTTCCCAGACCAAGGATCGAACCCATGTCCCCTGCATTGGCAAGCGATTCTTAACCACTAGAGCACCAGGGAAGTCCCTGTCAATAGTTTTGGACACAGCAGAAGAGAAGCAGAGCGGGGAAAGGGAGAAATGGAGGTATAGGGAAGGTGCAGTCAGAGGAAGTCTCTCAAAGAGGTGACATCAGGGAAGTGACTCAAAACAGGGGCAGAGTTTACTAGGTAGGTATCCAAAGGAAGACTCTTCCAGGCAGAGGGCAGCTGCGAGCTAAAGGCCCTAGAGTGGGAGTTGCCATGTGGGTTCTAGAATCAGTGAGGAAGCTCAGGAGCTGAAGCTGAGTGAATGACCCTGGCAAGAAATGAAGCTGGAGAAATAGTAGAGCCGGCTGACCATGAGGGCCTTGGAGGTCATAGCAAAAACTTAAGAGTTTTTCTTGGGCTGATGAGTTTTGAGCTCTGGAAGAGTTTGGAGGAGAAGAGGTACAGAGCCTGCTGTGCTTCGAAAGGATCCCCTGACGCAGTGTTGAAAACTGCCCGTAGGGTGGCAAGGGTAGAAAGAGGAAGACAGGAGGAACCCCCCTACGGTAAACCAGGTATGAGATGAAGACGTCTTAGCAGTGGAGATGGTGAGCAGTGATCAGATTCTGGATATACTTTGAAGGAAAATACCATCATGATATTCTAATGGATTAGATGTAGAGTGTGAGAAAAAAGGCCAACGTGGCTTCAAAACTTTGGCCTGAGCGATGGGAAGGATGGGGCTGAAAGAGCAGAAGAGGCTTTAGGTGGATAAGGTTTCAGCTGGGAGACGATCAAGAATTCAGTTGTTTTTCTTTTTCATTATGATGATTTTTTTATTGATTATACTTCACGTATCATAAAATTCACTTCTTTAAAATGTGGCTTCGATGCTTCTCAGTATATTCATGAGTTGTGTATCCATCACACTATCTAATTCCAGAAAATTCATTGACTCCCTCAAAAGACCTATACCCACTATCCACTCCCCATTCCCCCCTCCTTGACATCTACTTTCTGTATTTATGAATTTCCCTATTTCTGGAAATTATATATATAGAGAGAATTATACAACATGTGGCCTTTTGTGTCTGGCTTGTTTCACTCAGCATTCTGTTTTCAAGGTTCCGGACTTGTTGAATTTGAGGTGTTTTATTAGACTTCTAAATATTTAAGTCTAGTAGAGAGGTGAGAGCTAAGAGATACAGAAGATATGTGACATCTGTAAATAGATGCACAGAATCATTAACATATAGAATAACACTATTTCAGATCATGAGATGAAGTGCAATCCCTCATCAAGAAAGTAAGCACAGGGAGAACAAAGATGTCAAGCATCTAGGACACCTGACCCCTGGGACCCTCAAACATCTGGAAGAGAAGAAGCCATCACAGGAGACTGAGAAGGGGCTGCAACAGCGAGTGGGGGCCCTAAAAGCCTGGGGAGAAACCTCATGGAGAGAAGGCTGTGATCCCCTGGGTCTCAGAGGCTCCTAAGAGGTCAAGTAAGATGAGGACTGAGACATGACCATTGGGTTTAGCAACCAGGAGGTCATGGTAACATAACAAAGAGCTATTTCAGACCAATGCTGGGGAAGAAAGCCTCATCAGAGAGAGTTAAAGAAAGAATGGGGGAAGAGAAACTGGGGATAGCAAGTAGTTTCCTTCTCCAGTGGGAAGTTTCTCTTCTCCAATTTCTCTGCTCCCCCGGGGTGGTAGAGAGGTGAGAAGTGAGGCCAAGAGTGGGTTTTGTATGCTTTTCAAGATGCGAGAATCAGCATGATGTTTGTTTCAGATGGGAAAGAAGGATGCGGTAGAAGCCAAAAATTAATGGTGGAGGAAAGAGAGGGGAGAATTGCTGGAGGAGGTTCCTTGAGTAGGTGATGGCACAAGATTGACCCCAAGGGGAAGGCTGGCCTTTGATGTGGCACAGACAGGTCATCTACGGAAAGAGATGGGGAGATTGTATGTGGATGCAGACTAGGCCAGCAGGCAGAGCAGGAGTCTGTGTTCCCATGTTTTTGAGGGCTGGAAGAAGCATGCTCTTTGGCTGAGAGTGAGGATGGGGGGAAGGCGCTGGGAATCAGAAGGGAATGGAATGATATCTAGCAGGGAGCAAGTGTACTAGGAAAGGATAGTATAAGCCCAGGCAGCATTAGGGTGCAGGTGAAGTCTGTGTGTCCAGCTTCAGAAATCACCCCCTCTTGAAGGTCTTCTGACCCCCAAACTAGGTCACTCCCCTTGCTATGAGTCTCACGGCCCCTATGGTGCTTCTCTCTTACAACTCTGATCATACCTGGAATGAAATAGCAACAGTATTCTTGAGTTCTTTATCCCTGTATCCCCTCACTTAGACTGTAAATCCCAGGAAGACGTGAGCAGAGACTGTCTACTCAGTCGCTGTATCTTGCCATCTAGCTCCTCCTGCACAGTAGTCTCTAAATATATAATATTTAAATAGTTGTATCAGTTCAGTTCAGTTGCTCAGTCATGTCCAGCTCCTTGCAACCCCATGGACTGCAGCATGCCAGGCCTCCCTGTCCATCACCAACTCCCAGAGCTTGCTCAAACTCATGTCCATTGAGTCGGTGATGCCACCCAACCATCTCATCCTCTGTCGTCCCTTTCTCCTCCCACCTTCAATCTTTCCCAGCATCAAGATCTTTTCCAATGAGTCAGTTCTTCGAATCAGGTGGCCAAAGTATTGGAGTTTCAGCTTCAGCATCAGTCCTTCCAATGAATATTCAGGACTGATCTCCTTTAGGGTGGACTGGTTGGATCTCCTTGCAGTCCAAGGGATTCTCAAGAGTCTTCTCCAACACCATAGTTCAAAAGCATCAATTTTGCGCTCAGCTTTCTTTATAGTCCAACTCTCACATCCAGACATGACTACTGGAAAAAGCACAGCCTTGACTAGATGGACCTTTGTTGGCAAAGTAGTGTCTCTGCTTTTAAATATGCTGTCTAGGTTGGTCATAACTTTTCTTTCAAGGAGTAAGCATCTTTTAATTTCATGGCTGCAGTCACCATCTTCAACCATATTCAAATAGTTGAATGCATGAAAAAACGAATGAGATAAGTCCCAGAAGTGGCGCATGTGGTTTAGGTTTAGGCCTAAATTCCCGAAGCAACTCTTTCCGCATCCCTGAGAGATTCTGGACCTCCACTCTCCGCAGCTCCTACCCTACCCGCCCGTCTCCAACTCCATCTCCACCCTCATCCCCATCGCGTGCCCATCCCCATCCCCTCCCCACGCCCTCTCGCATAGCTCCGCTTTCCCGGCACTGCTGCTTTAAGAGCCCGCAGAAGCCGAGCCGGGCGCTGATTGGTGGTTTATTCTAATGATAGAGGATGAGCTCATCTGCAACCAATGACCAGGCTGCACCGGCCAGCACAGACCCCTGCACCTGGGAGGAGAGCGGAAAGCAGCGGCTATGTTCCCCGCGGGGGCGAAGGGTAGGTGGCCACAGGGCTGAGTCTGGCCGCGCGGACCGAGCTCCTGGCTCGGGCAGGTACGGTGTTAGCCTGGCTCCTCCTCCATCCCCTCTTCCCAAGGAGAGGATGCCCTCACCTCTCATTCCCTCAGTCCCCTTCCTTGGCGACCCTCACAGGGCGGTGCACCTTGCGTGCAGGGGACTCGCGGGCTGGATGAACGTCTTTCTGGGTCCAGACTCGGCTTTGCAGCTTTGCCTGGGAGGACCCGGCCCGGCGGGTGGACCCTGAAGCCAAGCCCTGACTCAGAGCAGCCCACCCTGCCGACCTGGATGCCTCTGATCACAGGCCTCCGAGCTGCATGCCCTGGTGACTGGGCCGAATGGGAAGGGCGCGGCTTCCCTTCCTCGCCTCCTCCACCTCCTGGCCGCATCCTGGCCGGGGCTCAGCTGCCCGCTGACTTAGCGATGTGGGTTTTCCTCCCCACCCCACTCCCCATCCTGTTCTCTCTTCCCTCTCTCCACAGAAGTAGAAATGACCTGGGGTTTGGGCCCTGCCCTTTCCCAATGGGGCCTGAGAGCGCAAAGGGGCAGAGGCTGCAGTGAGGGGTAGAGGCAGCTTTCCGGCCTCTCTCTGAGCTCTTTCCTTTCTTTCCGCCACTGCTCTAACACTGGTGGCCACTCGTATCACTTGCTGCTCAGGGTGGAGCTGCTGTCCGGTCCTTGGAGGCCACGTGGCCTCCTGGACTTCTCAAAGCAGAGCCAGGGGGACAGAGCCATCCCCTCCCTAGGGCTGGTTGGGCTCTGACCTCATTCATCTAATTCCATCCAGAGTGGTACTGAGTCTGCCAGTCAGTCATTTCATTTGCCTGCAATCTTTAAGGCCAAGCCCTGTGCCCAGCTCTCTGCCTGGCTCCTTGGGGGTCCTCACTCCATGACCACACTCTTCTCAGGACCCAGGGAAATGAAATAAAGCAGGGGCAATCCCTCCTGTTCGGGGAGGTAACATGGAGCCCAACCCTGAAGGATAAGTGAGATTCCCATGGGAGGAGCAGGGAGGGGCAAACAGGACACAGTATAAGGAATAGCTTTTGGGCCCCGGGCTTTTGCTTCAGCCTCAAAGTATGGTGACCTGTATGTGTTTAATGTGCACAGAGGCCCTTTGAAGGCAGCTCTGAATCACGAATATCTTCAGCTCTCTCTGATGCTCAGCACATAGTAGGTGCTCCAGAAATACTTGTTGAACTGAATTTGAATGGAAAGAATTCTAAAAACAACTCAGAGCCCAAAGAATGTTTTTATTCTGTTATGACCACCACTTAGGAAAGATCTGGCTTAGTGAAATCCCTCTGATCCCTCCAGCCCTTGGAGGTGAGTATCAGTCTCTGCAATACTCAATGGAAGAAACCAGGCTACAGATGGGACGTTGTCCCCAACTAGGTTCTTCCTAATGCCTCTGCTCATTCCAGGTCCCTGACCCAGGGCAGCCATGAGCCTGGTGGCCTGTGAGTGCCCTCCTGGCCCTGGCTTGGAGCCTGAGCCCTGCTCTCGAGCACGGTCCCAGGCTCGAGTGTACCTGGAGCAGATTCGCAACTGGGTGGCTCCGGGAGCACCTAACATGACCAAGCACGACTACCTGCTGGACGCAGCTACTCAGATCCGGCTGGCCCTGGAGCGTGACGTCAGTGAGGACTATGAGGCTGCCTTCAATCACTACCAGAATGGCGTGGACGTTCTGCTCCGAGGCATGCACGGTGAGGCTGGGGCTGGGCAGGGGCCAAGAAAGGGCTCATCCCATCATCTGTCCATCTGTGCTGGGTGAGCAGGGCTCTGTGCTGGCCCTGTAGAACCTCTGCGAAGGACAGTAGTATTGATGATAATAGCCCTCATTTGTAAAGCAGTTCCCATATACTAGGAGCTGGTCTGAGGGCTTTACCTGTATCAATTCATTTCTGGTTCACAGTAATACAAACCACTGTGTATGTTCTGGCATGTACTTCCAAATATACAAGAATGATTTTTATTCCTATTTTCCAGATGAGGAAATTGAGGCACAGGGCAGTTAAATAGCTTGCTTAAGACTCCACAGCTATCAAGTGAAAAAGCTGGGATTTGAACAGTTTAGGCTCCAGAGGCTGTGAATTTGGCCCACTAAGTCCTCCTGCCCCTGGAGCTGGGCTGGGATCCTGCCCTTTGGGTGCTTGCATTCTAATGGTGGAAGATTTGATTAGCTGATGATGGACAATTATAGTCCCAGGTGGCAAGGACAAGAGGGAAAGAAGTAAAGGGAGGGAAGAGGGAGACTGAGGCCAGGCAAGCCTGGCACAGGGCATTTTCTAGAAGTCAAAACCCTAATCTGAGCACTGAAGAATGGTAGGCATGCTGTCCAGCTGAAGAGCCTGGAGGGGGAGAGAGAGGGGGCAGGCAGAGAACACAGGCAAAGGCCTGAAGGTAAGAGGGGAGGCCTGTTCAGGGCAAAGGGAGGCATTTCCAAGTTGCAGGAGAAGCTGGCTCTGAGGCCAGTTGGAGACACCCGAGGGCCTTGATGGCCAGCCTAGGGGTAAGAGTCAGGCCCCAATTCACACTTCCAGCCCCTGCACTGATGAGACCTCTCAACAGCTGGCTTCATGCCTGTCCCATGAACACCTTTACCCTCCAGGCCCAATGCCCATTCTGGCCTCTTTCACACTGGGCATCAAAGATAACAGAAGGTGTGCTCTCTGGGGGGCTTATCTTTCCTCCGGTAAAAAACAGAGAAACTCCATTCTATCCCTTCCCAGGGTGTAACAGTGGCCAAGAGGTGGTGGGTGCCAACCGTAAAGTGCTGTAGTCTGAGGAGCCACCCTAGCTCCCAGCCTCTCCCACCACCATCCTTCCCCCTCCTCCCCTGCTGGTCTCCCACCCAGAAGAGGACCCAGGAACAGATGCAGGGTCAGAATCCACTGACCAGCCCTAGAAATAGTCCTTGCCCTCCTGTGGGGGGCAGAGTGTGGGCAATGGGAGCCCAAACCCCCACCTCCTCCCAGGTCTGGCGGGGTCCTCTTGATCCCTTCTCCCCACAGTCGACCCCAACAAGGAGAGGTGTGAGGCTGTCAAGCTGAAGATAACCAAGTACCTGCGGCGGGCAGAGGAGATCTTTAATTGCCACCTGCAGAGGACGCTGGGCAGCGGAGCCAGCCCTGATGAGGTGAGGAGCCCCCAGAGGCCTGAGGTCCCCACCCCCCAGGCCAGGGAGCTGTCGCCTTGCCATCCCTGGTGGGGCAGATGGTAGAGAACACAGGCAGGCTGGCACGTGTCCCGGGGCTGCCCCCCTGCCCTCCTCCTCCTGGCTTCCTCCCTCTCTCTCCCACACTCTCCGTAGCTCATTCACATTCTAACACTTAGTGAATCATCTCCAGTCCAGTCTCACACCCTCACAGAGGAGACACACACACAGAGGCAGCTCCTCACTCTCACACACAGCCCATACACATGCTCACCTGTGTACACACTCAGGCTCCCAGAGTGCTTTTCGGCTGGGCTGCAGTGAGTGTTTGGAGCAGACATGAATACCCATGTGCATATACACACAAGTGACTATGTGCATATACAAATGTGCACAAATCCTCTCCCCACATCCTGACCCAGAGGGCCCCTCAGAGAGGGTTGAGAATGCACGCACACTTCTCAAGCCCTCAGATGTGCACATACACACTCCTTCTAGGTCTGATGTACCTTGTAAGATGCTTCCCCCACCAGTGAAGGCCTGTTGCCTGGGTTATTTCCCCACCCCTGGGCGCATCTGCCTCCTGTGGACAGCGTTTTTGAGAGGGGGTTTCTGAGGACTCCCTGGGCCTTGGAGGAGGGCTGGGTGGGGGCTGAGCTGAGAAGGTGGCCTGGCCACCCCAGACCGAGGCCAGCTTCTCCGCTCAGTCTGTCTCTGTGAGGTGGGGGTCTGCCCATACTTCGGTCCTGCCCTCTGTGGCCACTGGTCTTCTGGCAAGCCGAGGCCCTGCCCACTGCCGGGTAAGGAGGCCGTGATCCTGAGGCCGCCGCGGGGTTCTCTCCCACCGCCGCAGGGTTTCAGCAGCCTGAGGCTCCGGCCCATCCGCACGCTAAGCTCTGCCCTGGAGCAGCTGAGGGGCTGCAAGGTGGTCGGGGTCATGGAGAAGGTGAGTGAGCAACACCCAAGGTGTGGGAGGACACTGCATGTGTGACCGGGAGTGGCCAGTGTTGGAAAGGGGTCAGGGGGTCCAAGCGGAGAAGGGCAGCCGGGTCCAGGGGTGCCCCACCCCTTCTCCAGCCCAGCACACACCACCCCCGGAAAGGAAAAAGTGAGGAAGCCCCAGAGGCAGACAGTGGCTCTCCACAGATCCTCCAGCTCAGACACACAACCGCACCCTCGGCAGTTCAGGACAGAAGCCACAGGGGCACCGGGCCAGCCTGTGCTGCCTTGCGCGCCCCCACTTCCCGCTTCCTTCGGGGGCTGCAGCCAAGAGTCTCCCCCGCCAAGCGCAGCCCAGAGGTTCCTGGGGCAGGAATGTGCTCATCACTAGAAACCTGCCTTGTCCAGGGTCTTGACAGCTCTGCCCTCTGTCTCCTGGCTTCTCCCGCGGTCCCCTCATCCAGGATCGGCTCCCTTAATTCAGGGCAGACAGGAGTCGACAGTGCAAACTGGACCTGGACACTCAGCAGGACAGACAGGTTGAGTCAAATGAGATTTGAGCCAATATTCGATTGCTCTCTGCCCTGACTCAGAGATAGCTGGAGGCTTAAGTGTTTTTTCTTTTTTTTTTCCTTCAAACTGAACCGTTCATCAGAATCACCTGGGGGAGCTTCCTAACCACACAAATGCCTGGGCCCCATCCCAAACCCACCGAGTGAGAATTTCTAGGGTTGAACTCAGGCATCTCTCATTTAAGGCACTCATGGGGGATTTGGATGGGTGTGGGAGCAGGCAGAGAAATGAGGACCGGTGTGTGCTCCTTCACACGCCGCTGAGGATAAAGTGCTGTCTGGACGGGCACCGCATGGCCACAGGCAAGCTCCTTGCCCTTTCTGGGCACTGGTTTCCCCATCTGAAAGTGGGGAAGGGATCCTCCCACCCACCCGCACCCTCCCACCCAGGGGGATGTGGGAACTAAAGTGAAATAATTTTTGGGAAAGGCCTGGCACACGCTAAAGCGTTTGATACAAGTTTGATGGCTGAAGGCTGATGACAAGAGTGGGTCAGCGGCAAGCAGGCTTCCCATCCCTGGCCTCGCTCCAGCGGCTGCTCCCCGGTCCCTGGAGCAGGCTCCCAGTCTGTCAGCCAAGGCCCAGCCAGCTTCCATCTGCCCAGCCCTTCCCGCCCACCGCGTTCGTCCACGTGGCTCGGCTGCCCCCACGGGCAGGCCAAGGAGGCGACAGCCACCACTGTTTGACGTGTGGGATCCCACTGAACCGATGGTGCTATGGAGAGAGGGGTTCTGGGTCAAATAAGCTTTAGGAACAGTGAGTTAAAGTTACATTGCTTCATTGGTTTAATTCTAGGAAGTTTCAGGCTTTGAGGATGCAAATGTACACAGTGAATCTCCAAGAGGGAGGTCTGTGACAGAATTCCCCGAATTTGAATTTGTTTAACCCCAGACACACATGTGCAAAGCATTTTTGGAATCCCGTATTCTGAGGCCTGTGTATATGGGAAAAACAGATTCAGCCCAAGCCCAACCGTTCTGTCTTACAAGTGCCCTCTTTTTCCTTTATTACCCTTGCTTGGGCACTCAACTTAGCCACTCTGCATCCCTCCTAAAATCCTGTGGCCTTTTCCTGTGTCATTTGCAAGCCAGGAAAAAAAAAATCAGTTTCCCAAATTAGGAGAGATATTAGGGCCACTGGGCCCAGGTCCCTGCAGCCAGGCCTGGATGGAAGTTACTGCCTTGCATTCCATTGCTGTGCCAAGACAGACCAGGGCAGGTGGTTGGCAGAGCAGTGCCAGTCTGCAGCAGCCCCCAGACTCAGGGTAGCAACGGGCCCCACTCAGGAAACCTTGAGTGCTCCCAGAGAGGTCCCACTGTGAGGGTTCACGGGGCTGAAGAGGGGTTCCTCAGGGCCAGAAGAGATACCTGCAGGGGTAGGGGTCTGTAGAGAAGAGTGAGGTGGGTGGGTCAAGGACTAGGTGGGCAGCTGGCCAGGATGCCCAGAGTCTGCTCCTGGGGAGCTTTAGGGGGCTTCGGAGACAACACTGGCTATTTGCTGAGCTTCGTCTGGGAGCCAGGCCCTGAGTCAGGGATGGGGAAGAAAGAGGACAGCCAAGTCCCATCTGTGTTTTTGGCTCAAACGTGAGGGTGTTTTTAAAATTATTACTATTTATCAGCATTTAGAAATTGGCAGGTTTCATAGAGAAAGTCCAAGTTTCCTACTTCTCCTGAGAAATGAGAGGAACTGGAAATGCAGGCTCACATTCCCGCCTGTCAGCCCGGGCGAGGAAGGGCCGCCGCTTTAATGAGGCGCCAGCCCTGCCCCTTTCCTGTCCTGCCCACTGACGCACGTGAACAGCCCCTGTGGACCTTCATGCTTGAGAACCTATTTGAAACTTCTGGATGTGTTTGCTCCAGGAGGGAGTCCTCCTGGCTTTGACACTGTGGACATTTTAAAAGAAAGGATTAATGTGTTTTACCAAAGTTTTAATTGTCCTCACATCCTGAGAGCTCAGTGGGTTTTATTTTTTAAAAAAGAGGCTTCCTTTTTTAAAAAGATGAGAGCTGGCACTCAGAACTGCCTTACACTTTCTGGATATCAGTCTCACCTGGCATCTGTAAGGCCCATTGTAGTTGGCACAGCTGCTACATTAAAATCACTCAGTCTCCCTCTGGGGGAAGAAGGGTTATACAGTACAATCAGATATAGTAGTCACCAGCCACATGGAATGAAATGGAATTGTCGCTTCAGTTGTGTATATTTGCGACTCCATGGACTGTAGCCCACCAAGCTCCTCTGTCCATGGGGATTCTCCAGGAAAGAATGCTGGAATGGGTTGCCATGCCCTCCTCCAGGGGATCTTCCCAACCCAGGGATCCAACCCGAGTCTCTTACATCTCCTGCATTGGCAGCCATGTTCTTTACCACTAGTGCCTGCTGAGAAGCCCATAAGACTACTTAAAAAAATTTTTTTTTGGTCGCACCACATGACATGCAGAACTTCCCCCCGAGTGGGGATTGAATTCACACCCTCCGCAGTGCAAGTGCAGAGTCGTAACCACTGCACCACCAGGGAAGTTCAGTTTTAATAAAAATTAAATATTCTCTCAGTGGCACCCACCATATTTCAAAGGCTTGATAGCTACATGTGGTTCATGGCTTCTATATTGGACAAAGAGACAATATATCTGTCACAGCAGAAAGTCTTTCTGGGCAGTGCTGCATTTTAATCATTGTTTTACAGAGAATGTAACTGAGGCGCATAGAGGTCAAGTGACAAACCAGTGCTCTGTCCCCCATAGCACAGAACAAAAGAGGAAGGGGGTTTTTTGTTTTGTTTGCTTGGTTTAATGGGGGGAAAATACTCCCTTTGCTACCCTTTTGACATATGATGTAAAAGAAAAGAGTTTGAAACAGTAAATGGGAATTTCTTCGTTGTCCAGTGGTTAGGACTCTACAGTTCCACTGCAGGGGGGCACAGATTTGATCCCTGGTTGGAGAGCTAAGATCCTGCAATCCATTCAGGGTGGCCAGAAACGACAGTGACAACAACAAATATTGCCCATCATCCTACCTCATTCCAAGATACAGCGTTAATGGTTTGGCCTAATTATTTCTTGATTCTTGTGTGTGTGTGTGTATGTATTCTTTCTTTTATGAAAATGACTGAGGCCCAGAGGGGAAGGCACATGCCCCTGTTTTCAGTTATGTCTTCAAGGCTCCTGGGTCAGCCCATCGGGATTGGCATCCCGGCTCTGTGGGACCGCAGGCAACGTTACCTCTCTGAAGCTTGATTTCTTCATCAGCAAAATGAGTCACTAGTAATACTTGGGGCTGCCCAGGTGGCGCAGTGGTAAAGAATTCTCCTGCCAAAGCAGGAGACACAAAAGACGTGAGTTCAGTCCCTGGGTCGGGAAGATCTCCCGGAGGAGGAAATGGCAATCCACTCCAGTCTTCTCGTCTGGAGAATTGCATGGACAGAGGAGCCTGGAGGGTCTCAGAGAGTCAGACACGACTGAGCACAGCAAAACAGCTCAGAAATACTCACCCGGTATGGCTGTAAGAGTACAATTAGGTAAACTAGATAAGGCCCTTAGCGCAAAGTAATACTATACAGTATACAGTGTAATACTATCCTATACTATAGTAATACTATACAGAGTAGTACTATACAGTAATAACTATACACAAGTTTCCCTGTATCGATATTAATAATCATCAGCAAAGACTATAGAGAACGTGTTATATGGCAGGCTCGAGCTGCCACCATACTTGAGTTGTCTGATTTAACAGCATCCTCTTAATGGCCTTCTGAAGGAGGTACTGCTATGACCCAGGGTGCTGGTCTTTCCCTCATGTGCCCCCCCTGTCTGGGCTGAATCTTCCACCTTTCTGCCCCGACAGGTCCTCTCCTATGGCTGGGGTTCACCCCTGCCCATAATGGAGATGAGTCTAGGGCCCAGCTCCAAACAAGGCTCTGGCCCAGCAATTGGCAGATGACTACCTCCAAGCAAAACCAACAGGAGAAGGAATGGGTTGCTCGCCAAAGACAGTCTAGAGAAAAAGACCATTTAAAAAAAGAATAAGACCATCACACCACTGGGGGTGGGGGGCAGGGGGTGTGACTGAAGGAGCGTGCCAAGCCCACATAGTTTCGGGCACCAGTGGGACCACGTTCTCAGAGCCTTGGCTTCTTTACCTGTAAAATAAGAGTTGAGAGAAGGTGACTGGCCCTGAGGTCCCTTCCAGCCATGACACCCTCAGATTCTGCAGGATGGACCACTCACCACGTGTGTGGGAAGCTCTGACTACCGCCCTGTGCAGTGCAGGGCTCTGGGAATACAGAGCTGAACAGCATGGTCGCTGCACTCTGAGAGCTCACAGCCCAGTGGAGAGACAGGAAATCACACACAGTGTGATGAGGGTGAGCCCAGAGAGTGCTGCAGACAGATTAGGAGTCCTGGCCCGATCTGAGGTTGGGAGGGCTTCCTGCAGGAGGTGGTACCTGAGCTAAGACCTGCAGGTCTAACGAGGGTGGATGAGTTGGACCGGCTCAATGTCATGTTGGTGGAGGAGGAGATATACTCTGTATCACCAAAGCCTGACGTCCCTGCCTAGCCTAGGTGGAGGAGCTTGGGGCCGGGTCGGGGGCGGTGTGGAGCCCCGGGAACTAGCTTGTCCCTTAACTAGTGCTTCTTGGACCTCGGCAGGTGCAGCTGGTCCAGGACCTTGCGACTGGAGGGACCTTCGTGGTGAAGGCAGGTGCCACCCCACCCCCTGCCATTCCTCCTTCCCCTTGGGACCTTCTCAGAGCTCTTGGAAACCCCTGCCCTCTGGGGAACCTCTACCCAGAACCCATATGGGAAGCACACGTTCCCTCCAGATCCCACAGCTGCTAGTTCTGCACCCCAGGCATGCCCGGCTTCCCGGAAACACACACATATATACTGCCTTACCCTTGGCCCAGACAGGGAGGGGAGGGCCTGCCTTTCATGGTGGAAAGAGGGTTGAGGGTCAGAACAGGAACTGGGGGGAGGCAGCTGCTCCTCGGGGGGCTCCCACACTTCATCTGGTTGCCCCTGAAGAGCAAAGTGGCCTCTGGCCATTCCCCAGCTGATCTGCCTGGCCTGCCCCCTCCTCAGGGCCTGTCCAGGTGCCACGTGGCGAGCCGGGAGCGGCTGACCATCATCCCGCACGGAGTCCCCTACATGACCCAGCTGCTGCGGTACTTTGTGACTGAGGACTCCATCTTCCTGCACCTGGAGCACGTGCAAGGTGAGCAGGCTCTGGGGGCTCCACCAGCTCCTCAGGCCTTCAGGAGGTTGTCCTGTCTCATCCCCTTAAAATGCCGAGCTTGGTGCCCAGCCACCGGCCCAGGCTTCCTGGAGGGTGAAGACAGGACCAGCCTGCTGTGGGCTTCTGAGTGATGCCAGGGGGCAGGGGACATCCTGGGAGGATGTTCATGTCTTGGGTGAATGAGGGCACATATGCAGGTGTCCCCTTTGTCACCATCTCCCCCAGTCTTGGCTCTTCTCAACTTTCTAGTCTGTGCCCACCCCTCTGAGTGGCCACATGTGATGATGGTGCCGAAGCTATAAGGACAGGACAGGAACTGGGCCACAGCAGATATTTATTGATCAGCTAGGATTTTTTGTTTATTTTCAATGAGGTACACCTCTCTGGATCATGACTATAGTCATCACAGATCCATGCCTAGCCTTCTTTTATTTTACTTAATTAAATTCATGACACTATTCTCCCTTTGTGCTGTGCTACGTCGCTCAGTCGTGTCCAACTCTTTGTGACCCCATGGGCTGTAGCCCACCAGGCTCCTCTGTCCATGGAATTCTCCAGGCAAGAATACTGGAGTGGGTTGCTATGCTCTCCTCCAGGATTCTCCCTTTAAAAAATATATAATATATCAAACACTGGAGAATCTGCCACAGGACATTAAAGAATAATTTACATCTCCTTAGGGGTTAAGCACCTATTTTTGTACCAGGTTGTGAGGCTGGGGCCCTGTCACGGTTGGGTGGAGAGGAGAGAGGGCGTCCTGGGCTTCGGGAGGGGAGGGAGCTGAGTGAGCACCTGAAGGCAGAAGGTCTGTGCCCAAGACAGAGGGGGGAGCAGGCGTGGGACAAAGACGTGTCCACACTCATTTCCTCTCCCGTCTCCACGCTTGCGGCTCCCTCTGCTCGGCCCAGGAGGTACGCTCTGGTCCCACCTGCTCTCCCAGATGCACCCCCAGCAGTCTGGGACGGGGTCTGGCTCCAGCCTGGAAAGGACGAAGGCTCAGCTAAACTCCCACCTCAGCCTCGGGACCCCAGCTCAGGTGCCCCCGGGACACACCCGTCTGCAGGACGGAATCCCTCTGGAGCCTCCGTGGACTTCTCAGAGCCTCACCCTCGCCAGGGGGTCGGCGTCCGTTAAACCCCAGAGAGAGGCTGGGGGTCAAGCCCCAGCCAGGACAAGCACCACTCGCTTCTGGGACCTTCCAAAGGCCCCAGGTGGCCGCCTGCACTCCCAAGCCAGGCGGGGACCTGGCCGGAGCTCAGAGCCCACGCCTCCTTGGGGGGTCCCTTGGGTTCGGGCTGGGGCCGGCCGGGTGCTGGGGGGCTGCGGCCAAGGCAGAGTTCCGAGCCGTTCCTCGGCCTCTGGAGGGGCCAGCCCAGTGTCCGGCGGGGGTGCCTGGAGTCTGAAGGAGGAGCAGGTGAGGCAGTGGGCGGCCGAGACGCTGCTGGCCCTGGAGGCGCTGCACCAGCAAGGGGTGCTGTGCCGGGACCTCAATCCCCGGAATCTGCTCCTGGACCAGGCCGGTAGGAGCCCCGGGCCGGGGGTGGGGGGCTGGGGACAGAGGATTGGGCCCTAACCCTACTCCACCCCTCAGGTGGGAGGCCCCCAAAGCCTCGAGATTTCCCCAGAGCCAAGAGGAGGCAAACATTATCTGCTTGTTCCCCTGGGGCACCCCCGCCCCCTGCCTTTTCGGGAAGGCCTCAGCCAAGCCCGGCTGGCTGGCCGTGGTTGAGCTTGGAAAGCAGATCTTTTCCCCACCCTGAGCTCTGGGGCAGCCGATCCTGTGAAGACCAGGTTGTCCCGGGGACCTCGGGGGGGCCGAGCCCTTAGGGAACCTCTGCCCAGCACAGCCCATTGGCTCCTGGGGTCCTCTGCCCCACGCCAAAGGCTCTAAGATGACTAACTGCAGTTCTCGCCCCCTCTGGCTCCTCCCTGCACACACACGGGATGACCAGGCCACATCCGGCTCACGTATTTTGGCCAGTGGTCAGAGGTGGAGCCCCAGTGCTGCAGGGAGGCTTCGCACAACCTCTACAGCGCCCCAGGCAAGAAGGGAAGGGCCAGGGCAGTCCCTGAGTGTCTGTGTGTGGGTCGGGCTGGGGGCACTGAGGTTGAGAGAGGCAACAGACACTTCCTGGGGGTGCGGGTGATGGCGAAGGGGTTGAGGGGAGACCTGCCCTCTCAGCGAGACTGAGGACTCGTGCGTCCTTGCTCCTGCAGAGGTCGGTGGGATTTCGGAGCTGACTGAGGCCTGCGACTGGTGGAGCTTTGGGTCTCTCCTGTATGAACTGCTGACTGGGACGGTGAGCTCTGTGTGGGCCGGGTGTGGAGCCTGGCGGGTGTCACTGAGCACAGGATGGGCTGGGGTTAGTCCCAACTGGTCAGTGTTGGGGGCTGAGCCTATCTGATGGCTCAAGACCTGGCCATTGGGCCCAATGTCTTGTCAGCACAGGCCCTCTCTCCCCAGCCCGGAGGCCGTGAGAGGAGAAAGCGATTCCCACGCAGGCCTTGGCCACACTTTGCACCTCCACCCTCGTCAGGCAAGTGGCGATAGCTAGGAAGACTGTCAGCTTAGATGAGTGAGAATTGAGCTGTGGTGCTCAGGGAAGGTTCCTGAAAGAGGGCGCCTGGGCCTGACTCTGGAGGGAGGCTGAGTGCGACACAACCCTTTTCCTCGGGTCATCCCCCCCAGGCCTCCTCTCCCCACTGCTCACACCACGTCCCCCCATCCACACTCTTCAGAGCTGTGATCTGCCAAGACTTTGGCTGGGAGACCAGAGAGAGGGTTTCCATGATCCCAGGCCAGCAGCTGCCCTGTCCAGCCTGGGTCGACCCAGAGCTTGAAGTTCCCCTCGCAAGCACCTTGCTCAGGATGGTGGGCTCGGCCCTCTGTCCTCCCCCATGAGCTCAGTGCCGCACCTGGGCCTGGTTAAGTCAGGCAGCAGGGAGAGGCCAAGCTCCATTTGAGCAGGAAGTACCCTGAGTGGACGTGGTGTTACCGGAAGTTCAGAGCTGACCGGTCCCTCCTGGCTCCCTCCTGCTTTGGTCCCGTGGCCAGGGCCTTTGAGAGCCCTGGCTGCAAACAGCCGCCCAGAGTGGTTCTCTCCTATTGGCCAGGGTCCCCCACCCACCTGTCCAGCTCAAGGCTCCTGGTCTTCCTCCAGGTGGCTTCTTGCCTGTCTTCCTGACCTCCAGACACACCTCTCTGCTACCCCATAGCTGCACCCTTCTGGAGCACAGACAGTTCCTGCCTCCTTCTCTCACCACAACCCTGCCTTGACCCTGGCAGGAGCATGCCATGGCAAAGCAGCCGCCTGTGGAGATTTGCTTTCTGTAAGGAGACAGGTTTCAGTGCTATTCCTGATAGAGTGCCTGCCCCGATGGCAACCCAAGACTGATGCTTCTAGCAAGCTTGGAGCCAGAGGGGCCTGGGTTCAAACCCTGAACTCAGCACAGATCCGTCAACCTCTCACAGCCTGCTTCTTGCCCTTAAAATGGGGGTACTGATGCTTACTTTGAAGGTTGTTGCAGAAACTAGGGATCACGGGTATCAGGCACCTTCTTCAGCCCGGCAGGCAGCAGATCCAAAGCAGAAGGCGACAGAGTGATGACCGTGCCCGTGAGGTGTGACACAGGGGGAAGAAATAAAATCTCGGCCGCCACTGGAGTGTACAGACTCCTGGGGGCCGCCTCCCCATGTCTTCCCAGGCGCTGTCCCAGAGCCACCCCTCAGGAATCCAGCCCCACACCCAGCTGCAGCTGCCCGAGTGGCTCAGTGGCCCGGCGGCCTCCCTGCTGACTGAGGTGAGGTGCAGGCGGCCTCCTGGTGGCGCCTTCTTGGCCTGAGGGTGGACAGAAGGGAAAACAGAGCCCTGTGTGTGAACAAGTCACCCCGTGTACTAGATGTCCAGCGTGGGTGCAGGAGGGTCACAGGGCCAGCAGATTTCTATATCTCGGTGGCCAAACATCAATGTCCCCCGCCGCTCCCAGGGTAACACGGGATTCCGGGGGCCTGGCCAGCCTGCCCAGGGCTGACTGGGCTTTTCTCCGCAGCTGCTGCAGTTCGATCCAGCCCGGCGCCTGGGCACTGGAGGAGGCGGTGTCCACAAACTCAAGGCCCACCCCTTTTTCAGTTCCATCCAGTGGAGCAAACTGGTGGGGTAGGAGGGTGTGGCGTTGGCGATGGAAGCGGCTGGACTGGTCTGGCTTGTCTCTTTGCCTGCCACCTCCAATCAGTGGCCCATGGGCAAAGAATGCAAGGCAGCTTGCCTTTCCTGGTCAGGACCCCACCCTTGGGCCTCAGAAGTCTCATCGCCACTGACCAGGAAGGGCCTTGTGGACTCCCCCAGCCACCTCCTGAAGAAATGCTTTCTAGTCGGTGCTGAGGGGCAGGGGCAGAGATCTCAGCCTGTTAGGCAGCTTGAACATCTCCACCTGTCCATCCTCTGCCCATCAGTCAACAGTCACCTGCTGTGTCTACACCCTGTACCTTGAACTTGGACTTGCCCTGTTAAAAGGTGCCTTCCTTGGCATTAGCTCTGAGCTACTGACCACCTGCTGAGCCGAGAAATCTTGTGACTCATGATCTGCCATGTGCCCCACTCAGGATGTCTCTGGAGACTCATCTCAGGATAGTAGTCCCCTGGCTTCATGGTTCCCAAACCAGGGCTGCTCTAGCTGGTCATCTTAGCCACACAACCAATGTGCCCTTTCCACCAGCAGCTACTTCCCCAGGGGATGGGGGAGGCAGGGAAGCAGGGAAGAAGTCTGTAGTGAACATGGGGTGGAGCGGGAGGGACAGGACAACCCAACCCCTCCTGACCACGCTGCTGATCTTGTGATTACAGACCTCTAAGAGCAAAAGGAAAGGAGGGGAGGAAACTAAGGATGAGGAAGAAGGGGGAGAGAGAGGGGAGGGCACAGCTCTGCCACTTACAGAAGTTTTGAGAACAGAACAAAGGGCTCCCTTCTTCAGCTCTCCCACTCATGTGGAGAGAAAGCAAACCCTGGCCGTGGGTCTGAGTGGCAGTTGGGGGGGGGGGTGCGGGGGAACCGCGATTCCGTCTCCAGCCAGAAGAAGCTTGAAGGAAAGCTGTCTCCACTAGGATTCCCTTCTTGGACATTCATCCTGTTTACCATTTTGCATTTCAGTGTTGAGGGTCCACTCAATCCACTGCCCACCGTGGCTTCATTTCCTTTTGAAATGAAACCGTGCAACACCCAGAATGACTGCCCAAGCTTTTAGCCGGAAGTTCTGGTCTCTGAAGAGCTGGGATAAGTAGTTACCCCCAAAGATAATTCCCTCCCCAGATTTGGGGGCCCTCTTCTTCCTCTCAGGACTCACCCTGTCACTGGGATGTGACATCCAATACAGAAACTTCCATAGACCTCTGCCCTCAACTCCTCACCTGAGTCTCCATCACCACCAGGTGGCGCCTCTGACGCCACCCTCCAGTCCTGGCTGTGAAGGGCTGGGGACCTGTGTTGTGGGGACGAGTCTGAGGCAAAAAGGACACGGAGGTGCTGGTTCTCCCTGGGGCTTGCCCACCTCCTCCATCCCCACTCCAATAAAGCCTGCTGTTACCTCTGGTGTCCTTGCCTCGTTAACGCAATGAGAGGGGCCCTGCTAGAATGGGAATAAAGGAGGGTTCCCCCAGAGAAGCTCCATGATAACCAAGAGTGTGTTCAGAACCTGCTAGGAAGGAGGAAGCAGGGCTGGTAGTGAACAGCATGCCAGCCTGTACCCCACAGAGCAGCTGTGAACCCACAGAAAAGTCCCAGCAGGTAGGGGACACTGGGCTCTGTGGGACATAAAACAAGAAAGTCTTCAAAGGTCATGGTGCTTGCGGGTGGGGGTCCAATCCTCACAGTAACCCCTTGACCACATGGTGGCTCCTGATAAGACTGGAATTCAAGGAGGTAAACCAGAGGACCTGGCCAGAGCCTGGTGGAGTCCGCTCACAAGTCTGTTCCTTCTACTACACTCCCTAAGTCAGGCCAGACCACCTCCAAGCACTGTACGAAGTGCGAGTTGCCTCTGGAACTTCTGGGCCTCATTTGTGCAATAAGTCCTGCACATCTGGCACTCTGCTAGGCCCTGGGTTTAGAACTGTGGTCCCAGCAGGGCTTACAGTCTGTCTCCATTTGATAAAAACGGGGCTAAATATATCTCCTTTGTAGGTTTACTAAAGATATGAAAGCTTGTAGCTCCACGCCCCAGACCTGATCATTCTAAAATTCTTTCATTGAACCCAAGTTTCTTCTCCCTACTAGCTCTAGTTCTACCCTCTAGGAGCCACTCTGATCCCGTGACAGACCTTCACATAAAGATGGTATCACTGCGAGCAAGGTCAGCAGGCGGGCACTGCGTGGGGAACAGCCAGGCTGTTTCAGCCTGGACACTACCAAGCACTGTCACAGGTACTCCGCACACATCAGCTCTCAGGCCCATCTGCTAGCCCTCACAAACCACTGCCCCAAGGAGGTGATCTACCCTCTTTTGTTCTGACCAACCTTGAGTATCTGGGTACCCATGTGGCCATCAACTGCAAAATGTGAAATTATCAGTCGCTCCACCTTTCCCCAGCCCATCCCAGAAATAACAGGAGGCCCCAACAAAATGTAAATGTCAGCATTTGAAGGGGCCTCAAACAGTAGGGGGGAACAAGTTTGTCTTCATTAGTACAACCTCGGTAACCAAAAGAAGTACAGAAGCAGGAACATTGTTTGCGAACATTTGCCCTTTAATTTGCATTTAAAATCAGTTTCTTTAAATATTTTAGTTACAAGTTCTGAATAGTGAAGACATAGTAGCTGCTGCAGGCACTCAGTACTGGCTCCCACCCCTCCCCCCACCCAACCCCCAGACCTTGCTTCTTCGCTCAAGATACAAATGGGCACTCCACACTAAGTAAATGGCTCCGGTTGTCAAGGGTCAGCAGCCTCAGGCCTGGATGCAGTTGGATACTACACGATGAAGCCCAGTAACTTTCCTGACAAGATGTGTGCATTTAACCATACTCCGAAGAATTCCAATGTCAGTGCCCAGACCCAAGGCAGTACCTCAGAGGTGACACTGGCCTTTTCCCACTGTGTACGAGCATCTTGGGCTGGTTTTCACCACAATCTATCCTCCAACAGACCTGTGTTCTATAGAGGAAGAGCTAAGGCTCCGCTCCTGAAGGGCATTGACACAGGAAGGAACAGAACCGCCTCTGCAGCCCACAGGTTTATACCAACGGAATTTAAAAGCTCAAGACAATCTGAGCCAGTCCACAGGAAGTCACCTTCACGCCAATCTCTACCAGGAGCCATGCAGCCCGAGGTTGGGACACACTCTGTCTCCCTGCCAAGAGGTGCTAGCATCTAAGTGAGAACAAGGTGGTAGAAGTGGTTCCTAGCAGCCTGGAAAGGTCGGCACAACCACAGCTGTGTGTGCCTGTGCTAAAATGGGTCTTCCTGGTGCAGAGTTATGACAGAGAGTGTGAGGGCAGGCCTGGGTTCTGCTCCAGTCTCATTTGTAACACCTGCCCTCTCCCGCCTCAATGCTGCCTACTCCCCGGCTCTGCCCCTCCAGATCCCCCAGCATGTGCTTCCTGGAAGAGGTAGAAGAGGCAGCTTTTAGACAATGACAGCTGAGAATGCGGGTGCCACTTAAGCAAAGCAGCACCCCGTAGCCTGTGGTCAGTACCTCCACACGGGTGGAATCAAATGAGGACGTGCACAGCCAGGACAGACGCTGCTCCGAGCCTGGGAGGCAGAGCACCCTCCTAGGCGTCTCTGGAGAACAGACGTTCAAAAGATAGAAACTTATCACGTGGTCCCCGGCAGTTTCCCTATAGTATACTGGACAGGAGGAAAGCGAAATCATCTCTGTGGAGGGCTGATGGGAGGAAAGGCAGGAATAATAACGAGCATCCATTAAGGCTCTCTCTCTCCCTCAAGCCTAAGGAAATCAGATATTTGAGTGTAGGAGAGGGTGCAGAGAGGGAGAGAGCCTGGCAGGAACACCAAGAGAGACCTGCAACTGCTGGTTTCATAGTGCCCTGGTTTCCTTGCTTGAGGCCAACAAGCATGTGCCTGTCTGTCACCAGGCTAACCTGGGGCCTGTGAGGGGACAGGGAGAAGACTGGTTTTCAGTTCCTGCATGGTTGTGTAGGGCACAAGGCTCCTCCTAAAGGTCCAGTAGGAGGACTCTGGGATCCTCTACCGCTGCCTTGATTTTGCGGAGGAAAGTCACAGCCTCTCTGCCGTCGATCAGCCGGTGATCATACGTCAGGGCCACGTACATCATGGGCCGCACCTCCACCTACAGGGAAGAGAGGCCGACAGGTCTGTCTGCAGTGGGGCAGAGAAGCCCTGATGGAGGGGGGAAATGACAAAGCACAGCCCACAGGTAGCCCCCAGGTCCGGAGACTTTCCTACTTTGCTTTGTTGCTTCTAGATACAATGTGTTCAAAGACCAAGCCAGACCCTGAGTCCAAGGCTCCATACTCAAAAACAAAAAGCTTAACCCAGGAAAACAGGAGTCTCCTTACAACTGTCTTTACATAAAAACCATGCTCTGCCCTCTCACTTGTCTGCCATCTACAAAGAAAAGTTACTCTTCAATTTTGGCTACTGCAGTTTTTTCTTTAAAGATATAACAGTAATTTTTTTTTTAACCTGGGGTCCACAAATTCTCTGAAACTCTATGCAAGGTTGGGAATATGAGCATTTTCAGCAGATATCTACAATTTTTGGATTCAAGGAGTTAGGGACTTCAAAAGGTTCTAAACACAGGGATCCCAGAAAACATTTTCCTATCAACATTTCTTGTGGGGCCAGCTCAAGACCCTCTGACCTCCTTCCCTGACTCCCAGAAAAGCTCTAAGCCTCGTCACTATAACTGGGCAGGCTGACAGTGGCTCTGCACTGCTGTCCTCCTCTTCCCAAGACAAGGACCACGCCTTCAATGGTACCCCCAACACTCCCTAGAGAAGGAAGCCTGTTGACTAGTCCCAGATGAAGGAGCAAGCTTTCTCAGCTCAACAGTGCTCAAACCTTAACGTGCCTCAGAACCATCTGTACTCTCTGCTTCACTAGGTCTGGGAAGGGGCCAAGAGTTTGCATTTCCAACAAGTTCCCAGGTGCTGCTGTTCCACACACAATTTGAGAACCAATGCCTTAGCTATTAATTAGAAACGAAGCAATTCAACTTATGCCTGAAATTACAGCGAATCTTTAATGAGCATTCAGTTAAGACTTCCCTCACCTCATCACGTAGCTGCTGTGACATTAAGGGTGATGGTTCCTACCTTGCCTCCCACGACCACTGGCCTATCAACGATGGCATGCATGCCCAAGATGGCAGACTGAGGGGGGTTGATGATGGGCGTTCCAAACAGCGAGCCGAAAACACCTCCATTGCTGATGGTGAAGGTACCACCATCCATATCTTCAATGGCAAGTTCATTCTTCCGGGCCTAAAAACAGATTTTATAATTGAAAGGTAATGTCAACCCAGCTTCCTCCACCTAAAGGAAGTCCGGAAGGCTCACATCTGAGATCAACGGTCTAAGTTCTAGCTTTAACTGAGATGCCTGTGACTAGTCATAGGCCGGAGGAAAGGACACCAGGACCTTTCCTTTTCTGAGCAGGTTTAACTGGATGAGATGAGATCTTCACTCACAAGAGCACCATAAGCTCCACCAGAGCTGTACTTCGGCTCTTGCTCGTGACTGCCGTTCTCAGGGGCCATGTCCTCCTTTCACAACAAAGGGAGGCTCCAGCTCCCTGAGCACCACTCACTGGCCCAGCCTCCCCAGGTGCTCTTCCCTGACCTGCCCCGCAGCTCACACACACCCTTCCATTTTACCTTCTCTCCCAGTTCACTGATGGTTCGCTCAATATCAGCATAATTCATCGTTTCCACATTCCTGATGACGGGAACCACTAGACCCTGATGAGTGAAAAGCTCTTTTCAGGTATAAATTAATAGTACCCTTTATAGTTACAACGCTCTTGATTCAAGCCAAAGGTCTCCCCGCCCTAGACTATCTTAATTACTCAACGTGATTAATGTAGTCTGAAATATTTAGACTTGCAAAAGATAAAAGAATGTGGTATGGTCAAAAACAGGTTTATTCTTCAAGTACCTCCCTTCTAGAAAAATGAAATCCCAGAAAAAAATCTCTCAAAGAGGTCTGCTTCTTCAAAGACCAGAGCTCCCCACTTCTTGCTCCAACATACCCGAGGGGTGGCCACCGCAACGCTGATGTCAATATAATCCCTATATACCACCTCTTTGGTTGCATCGTCAATCACTATGAGAGAGAAAACACGCATTACATACAACTCCCCAGGCCGAGGCTAGTGAGGGAACATTTGCATTAATAGAATGAAAATCTGAGGTGCTTCGTACAGTGTGGACTGACCAGCCAGCACAAAAACCACCGCATTACAAGCAACAGCCGGCACTCCTCTTACTCCCATGCCAACCAATCATAACTTCTCCCAGGTGTCCTGACTAAGCTTGAGCACAGGAGCATCTGTCTCCTTGGCAGCCCTGAGAAGGATCGGTACACAGGCTAACAGGGTAAGTACGTGCCCAAGTTCTCATTCACCAGCTCTACTCCAGCCCTCCCTCAGCTAATGACAGGTTTGAAAGTGCTCCCCAGAAAGGGCAAGTTAGTAAAGGAAGTGGAAGCAGGGGGATGCTGCTCACTCGCCACAAGGAGCGAGGGAAGCCTTTCCAGAAGACTCAGTAGGAAGCAGTGTGGTCTGTCTTTAATATGCTAGCCTGAGAGAGCAAACCAGGAGCTAAGAATTTAGGTCTGGTGCTCATGAGAAAATACAGGCTTCAGAATCTTTTCCACAGGAATTCTATGTTTTTTTGTAGATAAGACACCCCAGAAAAGCATATAAAGTGAGAAAGAGGCCAAGGGAACTCTGAGAAATGCCTACATGTATGGGCAGGCAGAAGAGATGGAGAGAGTCATCAGGAAGCATAAGAATGGAAGAAGTAAAGAGGTTTCACATTTGGATGAAACAAAGCCCTATCCCTACCTGAGGGCACACCACTTGGCAGAAGGGATTAGGACTTCTATTTCTAGACGTTTCGGGACCCTGCACTGCTGAGCGTTGCAAAAGTGCCCAATGTCCTCTCTCTAATCTTCCAAGGACACGGAGAATTGTCTCAGTGGAGAAGAGAACTGCTTTAGTCAACATTTCAACGACGTAGGTGAGCAAAAAGTAAGGAAAATGAGCACCAAGCCCACAAAAGAAGGGCCAAACCCAAGGCCTTCCAGTGAAGTCCACTGACCAGAAATCAAAGGTCACCCTGGAGCTATGCCAAGTATAGAAGTCAGGTCCCAAGATAATAGGGCTTGTGAGAGGGTGGGCACCAGCCACAACATGAGTTTCCACACTGACATGAGAAGCTTGGAGAAACAGACTGGCTCAGAACTGCCTGTCACCAGACCAGCTGCCAAGCTCTGCACTGGGAAGGGAACCTGTTCTGTCCGGCTGGTGGGGAGAAAGCACTCGTGATGCCCATTCAGGAAGGTCAGTCCAGAAATCCCTCAGAAAGGTACTCAAGTTCTCACACATGTGAAACAAGAAGCCTCAGTTGGAGGACCATCTTCTTTGTGTCTTGAGCATGGGGAAGCATTTCTGTACTTACACACATACCCCCAGGACCTCTGTTGATTCTGGCCACCACAAACTCACCTGCATTTACCACAGGCTGCTCCTGCAAGGCAAAGGCTGAGGCCTTCACAAATGCCGACATGAAGCCTAGTTTGAGATTATGTTTCTTCAGAAAAGCATCTTTGTGCCGAGCCCGCATCTCCTGGATGTTACTGCAAGAACACATTACAAAACAAACTGACCACAAAAGAAGCCTCAATTCTGACTTTCACACTGGTTTCTAACTCCAGGTATACAACTGGGTAAAGTTTTCCCTTACTCTGGACCATCTGTCTAAGTTCAAGTTTTGAAATAGTCCACTAGAGGTTAACACAATTACTTCATTCCTTTAAAAATCTGGATCCAAGGGAATCAGATCCACTCGGTGTAAGGACGTTTTCATGCTCCAGAAGTCAGAGATTTTGAGACAGACAAAATGAATGAGAGTTCATACAGTGCATCCACAGCCTCATCCTGGACGAGAAAGTGACTTCTAGCTACACTGAATTCATGAGCTATCTACCCTGGAAATAGTTTTGTTTTGTTTTCTTAAAAGCATAAAGTCCACAAAATAAGCACCATTCTTTTTATTAAATAGGCTTCCCTGGTGGTTCAGATGGTAAGGAATCTGCCTGCAATTCAGGAGACCCGAGTTTGATCCTTTGGTTGAGAAGATCCCCTGGATAAGGGCATGGCAACCCACTCCATATTCTTGCCTGGAGAAGTCCATGGACAGAAGAAACTGGTGAGCTACAGTCCTTGGGGTCACAAAGAGTCGGACATGACTGAGCAACTAACTTTTTCATTAAATATTTCTTGTTTGATTTATTTGCAAAATACCACCAAACCTAATTATGACTTCCTGTGACATTCCTAACAAATGAAAACAAAAAAAAAACCCCAAACTACACAGGTGCACAGGTTTTATGTGAGCAAAAGCAGTCTTGACTACCTATGGATGGATACAATCCAGTGTTGTGTTAGGCTCGTGAGGAAGTCAGTAGATCTATGCATCTTCCCAGAGTGAGCAGTTCCATCTGCTTGGTCCCTTCAAATGGGCACTAACACCCACCACACATGGTGGTCAATGTAAGGCACCAAGACATAAAGATAATACATAGTTCTTGCCCTTAAAATTGATTTAATGGACATAGTTTCCTTGCTATTTAGAAAAGTGACTTAAAGTATAAGCAGCAAGGCTGCTGGGAAACCTGTGCAGTGTGACCAATCTTTGTTCCTTTGGGGCTGGTTTTTCACCAACTTACAACACATATACTAGAGTTAGCAGGAAATGGCTTTCCCATCATTTTGCTGCAGAAATCTCCATATTTATGGGAAGACAGCTCCGTGAGGGAAATTGAATTTAACTTTATCTCAGGCCCAAATGCTCAGTTTTCTCTTTCTTCCTATAATGGCCTAATCTGACATTAGCGCGAAAGATAAGATGGTATAACTTTAACTCCCCTCTTTAGACCTCTTGTTTTTTAAAACGGAAGTTTTCCTAGGGGGACTGATTGGGTTTAGAATGTTTGTTTTCCTGAGTCTAACTACATTTAGTGCTAGGATTACCACCCTAAAGACATTACTGGTTCCCAAGACACAAGAGCTGCAGAAGAGGGAAAGAGAAGCGATAAACATCTCTGCTCTCAAAACTGCCCAAATGCTATTGTCTGATCATTAAGTAGTTTCTATTTCAGAGTTCTGTCCTTGGAGGGAGAGGCTGGGACAACAGGGGAGAGGAGGAGGTCTCAGAAAGGCCCCTTATGGGTTAGCTGATCAGCACAAGACCCAAAGGGCACTCAATCTAAACCAGATTACTGACTGCAGAGGGACCCCAGGCCATCATTAAGTGACACCTCGATTAGCTGCTGAAAGGAGATCCAACTACTGTACTTACTTTCCAATCAAAGCTGTTGGGCCAACTGCATCTTTCAAGGCCACAAATATTTACATGTTTTGTCTTAAGGAATTGGGTAGAATTTCAAAACCCAATTCAATTTGTGTACAATTTGGCCCTAATGCACTGAAACATAAGCTGCAGCCTTTGTGATTCATTAGTCAAGGTCCTTCCCTACATTCTATGGATAGAAGAGAAATCTTTGGCTTGGATGACGTCTAGTCTTTTGGGGAAGCTTCACAATAGAATGGATGACATCCAGTGAAATGGACCAAAGAACCCTGCTCTGTGAACAATGCTACAGCATGCTGTCACTAAACCATCTCCCTCTCTACACTTTTCAGATCCCTTCCAAAGGAAACCATTTACCCTAGTGAAATGCAGATTAGCACACTAAGCACTTGGGATAAAAAGAAAAGAGATGACCTAAAGACTTGATGATTTTACTTCCTGTATTAGATATGAACTCTTATCCTGGCCCTTAAAACATTCTGAAATATGGATCCAACTTTCTTTACCATTCTTTCCTACACATCTTCCTCACTGTGATTGTTTCTCAGATGTGTCCTGTACTTTCCTATCTGTGCCAGGGCCATATCGTTAACATCTTCTGGAATGACATCCCTCCACTACGTCAAAATGTGAATCGTTAAGGCCCCTTAAAGATCTTTTTCTCCAGGAAGCCTCTCCTGACCCCAACCTCCACCTCAAAAACAAACAATCTCATTCTCTTCTCCACCTCACTTTTTGTATCTTTCTGATACTTGTTTTTCTAGATTTTACTTTGCGTTTATCCAACAAGATGGTAACTCTAGGCTAAGGGTTCTTTATCACTCATCTTTGCATCCCACCAAAATACAGAGTAATATCTTGCGCACACTAAGCACTCAAAAACTGTCTGTTGACTTTAACTACATTCTCGTCCCTACACCTGTAAACAAAGTCTTGAAGAAGAAAAGCACGTCAACAATTAGCTCATTATAGAAATGGGCATACTGAATCAGCCCCTTTGGTTAATAGTCTGAGGTTTTTCTTCTTTAAAAGCAAAACTTGCTTCTCATTTCATTATCAAAGTTGAGAAAGGTGAAAGATATGAAAAGCCTATGCCTTTCTACCCACTCAATCCTGAGTCGCTTTGGAACATTCATAAGGAGCAGTCACAATGAGAAGGAAGCAGGGTATGGCCCCCTGACTCTGGGCATGCTGTCAAATGATTCCCCACCCTGAAAGGGAGCCTTGTTGGCCTGGCTCCCCTATCTCTGCTTATTAACAGTGGTCATTAGAGTTTAAGACTATTACCAGCCTCGTTTATCAGAAATCACAACATTCAGGTATAAATCTACAAGGCTAAGTTTTTTAGGTCACAGAAGAGGCAGGCATAGTATTAGGAAAGTCAATCAAAGAATGAAACCAGTGGGTCACTCTGTATAAGTCAAGAAACAGTGCAAAGAAGTACTTCTTTCCTGTTACGTTAGTTTTGGGCAAGTTCAAGTGTTTTGCAAGAAAAAGAGCACAGGGAGGAGGAGGACTAGAGCTCTCACCTCATGTCAATCTCATTGAAAGTGGTGAGCATCGCACAGGTGTTCTGAGCCTCCTTCAGACGCTGAGCGATGCGCTGCCGCATCCTGTTCATTTTCTCCTGAAAGGGAAAGTGGGACAAGTATTGCCAACCTGGTGTCTTTGGGCCTAGCCCTCCCACTTAGTCTGCAGGAGCACTGGGCTTGCTAGGAGGGGATAATTAAGGACTGTAGTATCTAAATACAGGAAGAGATCCAAGCTTCCTCTTTCCTGTGGTGGCCTGCTCCTCTGAGCAAGAACAAGGAAACACAGACAAAAACTACTCACTCAGATGTGCCCTGAAGTCTGATGAAGAATACAGGCCCAGGAAATGGTTTGGTTTAAAAACCAAAACCAATTTATGGAAAGGAAGAGTGTGGTGTAGGGCTAGCCAGCCCAAGAGTTATTACAGAAAAGGCAATTTCTGTGATAAAGACTTGCATGAGAATTGCTACTTGTGGAATGGAAACTCAGAAGCAACACATTTTTCAGGCTATAGTATTTTTAGGAGATATTCTCAGGCAGAGGAACCCACACTCTTGACCATACTTCCTTGAGGTTTTATGTCTGCCCCTGACTGCCACTGGGCAGCCCTCAGCTAAGCATCCCGGAAGAACAGCAATAGAGCTCACTAAACCACCTCTCTGAAGTGTGTGTTATCGTGGAAGGGAGAAGCGTTACTAGGCTACCATCCCCTGCATATACCTTTCTCACCCACAGCACTTCAGTGGTAGCATGACAGAATGGGGAAAAAACCAATGGACAAGTGTTCAGAAGACCTCCAGTTCTAGTCTTATCATCTGACAGTCACGTGAATGAACAAGTCACTCCCTAAACTGAATTTCCTTGCCAGGCCAAGGGAATCAGCTGCCGACCACTCAAAGGCAGGTAGAGCATACCCATATTTTATTAATCTCAACACTGCTCCTCGGCTTCTTTCTGAGAAGTGGTCCTTAGAGGCTTACCCGATGTTCTGAACGCAGACCTATACCAGCTCCTGGCTCAGCTCTTGGAGGGGCAGCAGTGGGTTTTACAGCAGACACTGTAAATGAAGAGAGGGTACACTGCATCAGAAACTGAGAAACATTTACTTGAGTATATGCTCATGCTTTCACACTGTACTTGTCACTTAATCTTCAAGGTATGCTGAGACATATTAGTATCATTCCTACTTCACAAATGAACAATCTGGTCAGAGAAGTTAAATAACTAGTCTAAGGTCACACAACTATACACAGAAAGCTGAGATGCAAACTCAGGTCTTCTGATACAAAGTCTAGAGTTTCTTCTACAACGCAGCTAATGAAGCCTGTCCAGAGCCATAATTAGTCTTAGACTTTGCCCTCTGAGGGAACATGACATTAGATGAGATGGTCTCCTGTAGAAAGACACGTGGGAGGCAGAGGCTTACCTGGTTTGCTAGTGAGTGGTTGTGAGGGTGAGGGCACTGGTGGCATCTGAGTGGGTATAGATGCTGCAGGGGGAGGAGGAACCGCAGACACTGGGGGTTCTGCTTTTGGGGCTGCAGCAGCAGGGGCTGTGGCTGGCTTGGCCTTAGCAGGAGCAGCTGGAAAACAAGAAAAATAGATGCCATTGGCACTATGTGGAATGGAAAGCAACCAAACTGCAGATACTAAGTAGAATTTAGAAGCAAAAGCTCTCTCTCTCATCAATTAACAAATGCTTCCTGAGTACTGCTATACGTGTAAGGCTATGAGAGACAACAGTGATTTAAGGCACTGTTCTTTCCCCAGGACTCCTAGATGTCCTACATTAGATAACGGACTGAATTCAGCTGCCTTCCTGTTTGCATAAATATCTATTAGTCATCAAATTCAGCCAGTACTTTCAAAGCACCTAAGTCGATGGTAATAGACTTCAAAGCAAAAGAAACCCGGCAATTTAAGATGCTGAAACACACACATAAAAGCAACAACTTTCCAGTTACTGATTGTCTCCTATGTCTCCTATTTTAACATCACATGTGGAAGAACTCTCTTAACTATTAAAAAATAAACACTTAAATAATCTAAGGACACATTTAGACTTAAGAGTTCAAAGCATTTTATCTAGAATAACTCTCAGAAACCAATGAGGTGGTCAATCAATGAAATTCACAACTTAAAATATTTTTTTATTTTACCCATTTGGATATCACCATCTGGGTTTATATTTAAATCAGAAGAACATCCTCTTAAGGAATGGTCAGAAGATGAAATTCCCCAACTAGAAGAATCAATCTTATTCCCTAGTCTTCTACTGTATGTTCTTTCCATTCTGGGCTTCTGATCTTATCCTGATCGAACATAATGATGCAATCTATCATTTTTCTGCTTAACTATCTTAACCATGAAATAGACTTTAGTAGTTACAGCATTTAACTAAGAATCAAAAGTTTTCTTTCCTAATTTCTAATATACTGACTATAAGATCCAATATAAATTCATTTCCTTATTTCTCATGTCTTCCCAAGAAAAATTCAACCCTCCCTAAAAAATGTTGTGACAGAATAGATGTGAAAAAAACTACTCCAAAATTCTCCATAATAGACATGATGAAACACTACTTCTTCTCACTTTAGAATACTGGCTTCCAGCCCTGGCTATGTATCAGAATCACCTGGAGAGTGCTAAAGACAATAACAAAAACTATGATAGATAACCAGGATCTGAAAACCCCAGATTTAATATATCAGAATCCTTTGGCCTCAGAATCTGGTTATTTGGATTATTTTTAAAGCCCCCATGTTACTCTGCGGCCAGAGTGGGGGGAGGGGACGGGGAAAAAAAACACTATCTCTAGAATCTTCTTCCTTCCTATTTAAGAAAAGGTCCAGCACCAAAAAGAACACTATTGTGAGGTTTATTTTCTTAATACCCTTTTCTTCTAAAACTTGACATTTAAACTTCACACACTATATATATACCTCTCCTCTTACTGCCTCACTAAAAGCAGAGGGAGTGCAAAATGGTACTTGATGTATCAAGGAATTAGTATATTATGCTCAGCCCCAATTCCAAGGGGGAACACTGGAGACCTTGACAACCAGGAGAACTTCTTTACCGCCAGTTTTCCTGAGTGTGAAAAGAGGAGTGCCTCCTTCTACTTTTCCCCCATCAGGTACCAAAAGAGCTTCAATCACGCCATTTGCTGGTGATGGAACCTGCACAGAGGTCTTCAAAAGGAAGACAGATGGAGAAAGAGTCCAGTTTTTACTCAGCATTAGAAAATTAATTGTATAGAATCTCAAATGAGTCACAAGAGTTGCAACACAGATATGCAAGACCCTGCATAAACATCAAGGCCACACTTTCAGAATAAGAGTAATCAATGCTACTGTGAAGATTCATCTTGTCTGTCCTTTCTCAGAAACATTAAAGCAAGCTTCAGTTAGTGTGTTTCCAAGTGATACATAAAAAACAACTGGAAACAGTTCATGTATACACACACAAAAGCTGTAAAAGCTACCAAAGTACAGAGCACATACACCTAGAACAATCTAAAACTAAACTTTAAATGCTTTTTTTCTTTTTACTGAGCTATTCCAACAATTTTACAACTGAGGCAGCTAAAAACTATCTCCAAACAACAACTAAGTCCCTGTTCCTTTCATTAGGTTAAGAAACCAAGGGGAGATCATGAAAAGATGGCACTAATAGGGCAAGCCTACCTTGTCAGTTTCAATCTCACAAACCACTTCATCTTCTGCAACTGTGTCTCCAACAGCTGAAAAGAGAGTCAAAGGCTACCTGTTAGGGGTGAGCAGTGGGTAACAAGAAAAGCAGCCATAAAATCCCCTTTGGCAGGTGTTACAGGACCCCTTTCCTACAGGCCAGGGGAAAGTACACTGCATGTAAAGAAAAGGGCAGAGCCACAGGTTCCACTGATTATCATGGAGGTGAGGGGAGTAAAGGGGTCTTTTCAAAAGTATTTAAACTTAAGAAGTGAGAAGGCAGTAAATCTTACCTTTCTCCCACCTGACATCTCCCTCTGTGACCGATTCTGCAAACGCTGGGGTTTTGACTGTAATCACATCATCCTCTAGGAAAAGGGGGTGGGGGGGGAATCATGCAGTCCATATTTCTCCTTTTTTTTCTGCCATTAAATTCAGTCAATTGCTATTCTTCTCATTAAAATTCCATTCCCAAGAATGCAGGGAGCTGAAGGTACTTACTGCACACAGCTGTAGTTCTAAAGAAGCGAACGCTGAAGATATTACTGCTGTTAATGCTACAAAACAAACATAAAAGTAAACTCCTTTAACAGCTGAATCATTCACATTTTAGTCTAGATAAGGCATGACGGATCACCTTCCCTTTGTTTTATATTTTTAATTAATTTTTATTCGTGTACAACTGATTTACAATATTGTGTTAGTTTCTGCTGTACAGCAAAGTGAGTCAGTTATACAAATATCCACTCTTTTTTAGATTCTCTCATCTTCCCTTTAACCCAGTGATTCTTGACTAGGAGCACCCATCACTGTTACCTGGGGAACTTTTTCAAAGCATACCTGTCTAGGCCCCATTCCCAGAGACCCTGACTCAGCAGATCTAGAGTAAAGCCTGGATGACTTGGGTGCCTTAAGCAGTGAGGCCCTTGGGTGAGTGAAATGTGCTGCAGTGAAATGCCAGCTCTTCCAGAACAGATTTAGGTTTGCATCTTTGAAGAAAAAGATAGCGTCTTGGTCCTTTAGAAAGTGTGAAGTCACTCAGTTGTGTCCAACTCTTTGCAATCCCATGGACTGTAGCCTACCAGGTTCTTCCGTCCATGGGATTTTCCAGGCAAGAATACTGGAGTGGGTTGCCATTTCCTTCTCCAGGAGATCTTCTGACCCAGGGATTAAACCCGGGTCTCCCACATTGTAGGCAGATGCTTTACCATCTGTGGTCCTTTGCATAACTACAAAAGGACTCAGCTTCCTGATTAGGTTTTTCTTAACTAAATCCAAGTAAGATAAAACTGTGTGCCCTCAGGCTACTTGCCACTAGGCCATGTAAAACAGAACTTCTATCTGTCTGATTACAGATTTAGATAAGACAGCAAGATGAGACCTCTCTCCAAGTAAAACAAGGTGTTATATGCAAAACAAACAAAAAATCCAAAACAAACAAACAAACAAAACCCACTGAAAACTTCATAATCTCCTGTTCTCCTGCCAGAAGGCAGCATATCAGTCCACTCTGGACTCATTCAAGAGGAACCTCAAAAGAGCAAGGTATTCTCTGATATGACACTAACTTGAAATAATGTAACCTGGAGAATGATATGACTTTGTATGCACAAAACCATGAACAGTGGTTACCACTGGAGAGTGAGAAACGTTCATATATATGGTATC
Source organism: Okapia johnstoni (assembly GCA_024291935.2). Lineage (NCBI taxonomy): Eukaryota > Metazoa > Chordata > Mammalia > Artiodactyla > Giraffidae > Okapia > Okapia johnstoni. The sequence goes on from CM044307.1 coordinate 15,504,482, forward strand.
TGTGGTTATCTTTCACATACACACACATTTTGGAAGAGTGATTTGGACTGATGGGAACTTTCACTTTCTACACTTCAGGACTGTCTGGATATTCTATAACGAGCACCTTTACAATAAAAAGTGAAACAGATTTAAGTTGCCTTTGGTATTTTTAAGTTCTATGTAAAATCAAGGGAAAATATGTGTTATTAAAAAAAATACAGAACACAAAGTGTTCTGCATAAAAGTTTCCAACCATGTATAGGTACATGTTCATGGGCAAGAACTAACAGGTAATGTGTTAATGCAGAGACTGCTCTCTGAGGACACCCAGAACCTGGCACGCTGACTATCTCTGGGAAGAGGAATGTAGTAGCACAGGAGAACAGGATAAAATCTTCTCACAGACACTCTTTTTACTTTTGAATCATGTAAATGTGTAACCTATTAAATAAAAACATAAAACCAAACATATTTTTACAATAAGAGATTTTTAAGTAAAATAGGTACCTTATTCACAGGAAAAAGACAATATGCAATACATAGTTACTAGATTAGAGTAATACCCTAATCTGTGATCCTCATCACTCAAAGTTTAGGGGTTTTTTACATAAAATTATGTAAAAAATTACTTTCAAATAGTTATTTGTTGTATTTATTGCATAGGATTTGTGGTCACTCTAATTTTCATTTAAACTGTAGATCAGAAACACACTTTGACTCTCCCTAAATAATTTTTAATTTACAAAAGTATTAGATGTTAACAGCAGAAAACTTAGAAAGAGCAAAAAGAACATTTACAATGGGACTATACCATACAATACAAAAGGAATAATTTTATAACCTGCTTTTTCCCACTTATAGAATGAACATAAAACATAGCATAGCCTAACCAATCCACTGTTGTTTGACCATTCTGAGAAACATGGGTACACTAGGAGTTCAGTACAGATTCCTAGAAAGGGGATTGCAAGATCAAAAGGTACGCACAGTTCAAAGACTTATGAATAATGCACAGTGAAGAAGGAGCAATCCTTCATTTTGAAGATTCTACCTATAGAGAAAAATAACTTGACAGCTGCTCAACAGGAAAACTAAAGAGAATCCTCTTATTACCACCCTGAAAATACTTGGAATGCAAAGTAGCATTAAGCAACATTCATAAGCAGAAGTTAATCTGAAACACACATGGGTGGCCTCTCTCCAAATTTTGCATTATGCAATAGTAGCATTCATTCCCTCTACACTAGTCAAAGTCCCAGGACTTAATAGTCATTTGACTAGTCTCTTGCTTTTACTGTTTCTAAAATGCTTAACTATGCAACCAAAAGGATGCTCTTAATCTCCACAACAAATGTAACCTCCAGTCCTTCAGCTTCACTTGTATCCACCCAGAATATTTAGGAGCACCCTTCTATCTATTCCCATAAAAAGAGGATTCCAGCTTCACTTTCATTATAATCCGAACACCTGGTCCTGACACACACACACTTCACATGGGGCAGAAGCTCAAGCTCATATCATAAATTAACATCAAGGTCAGGTCAAGGGACTCAATATAACCAGCTTGATTACTAGGCTTGAAAGACAGGAAAGAAAGCAGATGGTCAAACTGGCGTCTTCAATACCCAGGGTCCACATATCTCTGCTCCCCAGTGATACTTACACAGTCTTCCTGCTGTCAGGGTGACCTGGTCCCTGACATAAGGAGATCCCTGCAAGAAACAAAACAACTCTTAACCAACAACTCTTTATCTCATACAGGATACCTGCTGGGAATGGAGAAGAAGTTGTTCACCCCCTAACTCTGAGATAGAGCAGGATCAACAGCTGGCAATAATATAATCTGTATTACACAGAGTCCTGCCTATTAAACTTTCCACCATAGTAATCATAATGGCAGAGAACAACAGGTATGTGCGACTTCGGGGAATGGGTTTGAGGAAGAAAGGGGAGAAGTCTATAATCTTATTTATCTCAAAATTCATAAACTTTCATTATCCCTGTATGTTTTCGTGATAGAATGCCTCTACTTCCCAAGTTTTCAAATACAACTGAAGCCTGAAAGAGACACATGATAGCTTATCCTGTGACTACACACAGCCTAGAGAAGCAGTGCATTTGGTCCAAGTTTGTTTCCCTGGTTACTTAAAATGCACTGAGCTGGAGGTCTTGTTTGCCTGAATCCCAACAGCAAAGACTAGGTTACTTCAGGCCCAAGGTCTCCAGCTTCCTCAAGCAAACTATTACATCTCCTTTCCATTTACTACCTTCCCACTCTTGCCGAGACCTTCCATTCTGGTCACACTCAGCAAGGTGAGAGCGCCTTTCTTCCCCACCAACTGTCCTTATTACAGATAACTGCACTGCCTCAACAGACAACTAATTACCATTATCTGCTTCACCTGATTATATTCTTTCATGTGTCTTCTTTTTTCAGATCAAAAACAACTCTTTCTGAACCATGGGCAAAGGAAATACCAAATGGAAGACAATTCTCTCTTGTCCCAGCTCTCCACAAACATCCTCAAGGTTTCAGTCAAGTAAGTCACCTCTTTACGTCCAACAGCCAACGACTACAGTACAAATCCCAAACATAGCATGTATATGAGCTTGCAGCCAGCAAGTAGCCCATACTGATTTTTGGAACCCTAAGTCCACTTTAGAGTTTATCCTACAGCAAGTTTCATTTGTACAGTGCTTTAGAATTTATAAAAAGCTTTCACATAATGACCTCATTTTGATTTTCATCTCACACTCCCTGAAGTGGAACGACAATGGCCATTATTCTCAATTCATATATAAGCAGGGCTTTTGGAGGTTAAGTGGCTAGCCCAAGGAGAAGCCCTGAACCACAACACAAACGGCAAGTACAAGGCTCTTCCCATTGTCCTGCCAGTCTATAAAATGGAGAAAATGTTTAGTGACATTTTTCAAAATTCCAAGTTAAAGAGTTTATTACTGAGAGTCCCTTATGAGCTAACACTGTGCTAGGTGCTTATGATCTCATGACTCTAAGGATAAAGTCCAAAAACTTTACACATTCCTGTCCAGCCCTTCCAGACAAGCTTCTTTTCCATTTCTATGACTGTACATGTCTCTTCCTGTCTGAAAAGTTTGCATAAGCAATGCCCTTTGCCTACAATATCGTTCTCTTGGCCAACTATATATTCTGCAAGACTTGGCATAAATGTCACTGGGGAAGCCTTCACTGATGGTGTCACCTCACTCTCCACCCTCCCAAGCCTGGCTATATCATCCCACCCTCTACTTCTCTTTCACAGTTATCACAATGTAATTATGTACTTATGTAATTAAGGGTACTTATGTACCCTCCTGGAGGGGAGAGACCACCTCTACCCCTGCCACCTAGCATAGTGTCTGGCATGTAGTGAGAATTCAACAAATAATCTATTCATTATGAGTAAATGATAATATGATGGGTTAGGAGTTCAAGCTGAGGAGCAGACCCGGCTTGACCAATTGTTGGCGGAGTGACCTTGGTCAAGGCACTTAACCTCTCTTAGCCTTGAGTCATACATTTGTAAAATAGAGAAAATATTTATTTTACTGTTTCTTGATGAGTAACTGAAAAAATGCACAGAAAGCACTCAGAACAATACTTGGCACACAGAATGCCCACAAGAAAATCAACTCATTCAACGAATATTTATGCCAGGCATATAAAAAACTATTGGGATAAAAACCTCAATTCTTTCCACTCGTCTCTCTGCCATCTTCTACAAGCCACTCTCTCCCTCAACCAAAATGCTCTGGCCAAATCACCTCTTTTGCTAGTTCTAAAATATTGACAAGCTCTTTCCCTCCTCAAGGACTTTATACATGCCATTCCCTTTCCTTCTCCTGCTCTTCATCTGGATGGCCCCTGTCACATCCTCTGGGTCACAGCTTCAGTGTCCAGCTTCATCTGTTTCCTTTTCAGCATTCATGATTGTCCATTAGTTTAGCAATTTACATATTGTCTTTACCTAATTAGGTTGTAAGCTCCAGGAGGGTGAGAAACCGCCCCCCCTTCACTGCTGTATATCCCTTATGAGTGTCTAGCAGCAGAGGAGCCTGACACTGAGTAGATACTGAGTAACTATGAACAAAAGGCAGCTGTTACTAAATAGCATTTGGGGTGACTTCCAGTGGCTAGGACTCGACACTTACAATCAATGGGGGGGGGGGGCCTGCCGGGAGGATGAGGGGGCGATCCCCGGTCCATCCCTGGTCGGGGAACTAGATTCCCAAGTGCCTCAACCAAGACCCGGTGCAGCCAAATAAATCAATAACTAAAAAAAGAATAAAATAAAATAGTCTTTTGTTTCGCTCCTCTCTCTCTCTCTGAACACGAGGCGGAGAAACACAGGCACCCGATTTCCTCACACGCGGCTCTGCCCAGGAGGAGGAGAGAGCATTTTTAGGGGATGGCAAAAGGGCAGAACTTACCAGGCAGGGAACGTCTCCCTAGAGGGCAGTTCCCCTGTTGAGAAAGAAGACGTCTGTCACCCGAGACGAAAAGTGAGGGAAGAAACAGCTTTCTCAAGTACAGACTCAAAGCTGCCCGCGGGACTGGTGACAGGTGAATTTCAGGCCTCCTCCCAAAGGCAAAGGCAACAGCAACAGCGCGGGCGGGACGCCGGGCCTGCCAGACTGTCTCAACCTTCCCCCACGGGACTGATAACCCACTGGCTTTTTAACAGAGAGGAAAAGAGGCCCCCGGATCCAGTCGGGGGCTTCCGCAGCGCCTACCCCCGAGCTCTAACAGAGTCTGGTGTCCGGGCAGGCGCGGCTCTGGGCGGCTACTTCGCCCGCGCGGACGGAGGGTGGGGTCCGGCGGCAGGGGCCGCGGCGCCGGCGGCCGCGGGGAAAGGTGCCCGGCCGCTGGGCTCCACAAGACGGCCCCGGAGGCGACAGCGGCTCCGGGCCGCCCAGCCCCGCGGCGGCGGCCTCCGCGTCCCGGTGCCCTTGGTGCCCGGCCTGGCCGGCGCGCCACGCCCCTTGTCGTCCCCACCCCACCCCCGTCTGCCCGCCGGCGACTTTCTCACCCGCCGGGGGTCCCGGCCCGGTCGGACCGTACCTTCTGGAAGGCGGAAAGCGAGCGGCTGAACGCCCGGGACGCGCAGCGGGACCGGGACAGCATCACGGCGGCGGAGCGGAGGGCGGGCGGACACCGGATATCGGGCCCGGCAGCAAACCGGAAGCGGGGCGGGCCGCGGCACCCGCTGCGCAGGGAGGGGGGGGCGGATGGGTGTCCGGACCGAACCACTGGCGGACGGCATGGGGGGGGGGGGGCCCGCTGCGGCTCAGGCCGGGCCTCCCGAAGGCTCCTGAGACCATCCGGCGACAGATCGCCCCCGCCCCGGGGTCCCGCCCTCCCCGTATCTCTCCGCGGAGCGTTCGGATAAATTCGGCGCCCATCTCTCTTGGGAACCGCCCCCCGCCCCCCTCCCCCCCCGCCTCTGGCCAGGGCACCGCGCCGTTCCTCCCCAGCATTCCCGGGGAAAAAAAAGCGGAAGGTGGCGTGGGCCTCTTCGGACTCGGACCTTGGTTGACTTGCCTGTGCGAGCTTACACTTTGTGTGGCCTTGGGCAGGTGACGTTGCTTCCCCAAGCCTCAGGTTCCTCAAAGATGGGTGGAGGGGGGGAATCACTTCCCTCGCTCCCTAACCCCGGAACAAGGAAACGGAACACCGAGGAACCTCTAAAGGGCTCCCGTTGCCCTTTTACTGACCTGAAGATGTTCACCAAGCCGCCTTCTGCATCCTTATCTCCTCATCGTCCCTGCTCAAACTCTCTCCAGCCGAGCTGGTTGTTCCCCATACCTCTTGCGCGTTTTGGAGGCTGTTCACTTGTCATTCTACCCCTAGAATATAAACTCCATGAGATTAGGAACCTGGTCTATCTTGTTCACTTCTTGTATCTCTGGCGATTTATTAAAATTACAGTTTTTGTTGAAATATTATTGACTTGTAGGACTGTATAAATTTAAGATAGCGTAATTTGATTTATGCATCTCATGAAGTGATTATCACAAAAAGTTTAGCGAGCATCATCTCAGCATTCAAAAAACTAAGATCTTGGCAATCCATTCCCATCACGTTATGGCAAATAGATGGGGAAAAAATGGAAACCGTGACAGACTTAATAAAGTCTCCAAAGTCACTGCAGACGGTGATTGCAGCCATGCTATTAAAAGACACTTGCTCCTTGGAAGAAAAGCGATGACAAACCTAGACAGCTATTGAAAAGCAGAGATATCGCTTCGCGGATAAAGGTCCATCTAGTTAATGCTATGGTTTTTCCAGGAGTCATGTACAGTTGTGGGAGTTGGACCATAAAGAGGGCTGAGGCTCTCCAATTGTGGTGCTGGAGAAGACTGTTGAGAGTCCCTGGGACTGCAAGGAGATCAAACCAGTCAGTTCTAAAGGAAATCAACCCCGAATATTCATTAGAATGACTGATGCTGAAGCTCCAATACTTTGGACACCTGATGCGAAGAGCCGACTCATTGGGAAAGACCCTGATGCTGGAAAGATTGAGGGCAGGAGAAGAGGGCAGCAGAGGATGAGATGGTTAGATAGCATCACTGACTCAATGGACATGAGTTTGAGCAAATTCCGGGAAATAGCGGAGGACAGGGGAGTCTGGCATGCTGCAGTCCATGGTGTCTCCAGGAGTCGGACATGACTTAGCAACTGAACAACAAATCATCTCATATAGGTACAAAATTAAAGAAATTTTTTTTAAAAAATGTTTTTCTTGTGATGAGAACTCTTAGCAGTTATACTCTTTAAAACATTCATACATATTAATAACATACAACATAATTTATCATGTTGTACATTACATCCCTAATACTTACTTATAACTGGAAGTTTATACCTTCATCCAATCCCCCTTCCTCTGGTAACCACAAGTCAGATTTCTTTCTCTATATGTTTGTTTGTTTTTGTAGTATAATGTATCCCCAGCACTTAGAACAGAGATTGTCATAGTTTAGATGTGCAGTAAAAATTTCTGGGCTGAATTGGACTGCCCTGCTTCAAAGTGAAAGCACATGGCACTCCCTCTATTCTTTAGCTTCCCCTCCCCTTAAAGCCCCAGGCTCCTGAATATTCACTTTCATAGTTCACTTTCCTAATAGAAAAGGTGTTCTATAGGCTTCTGGTTGAATTAAGAAAGAATGAAATAGCCACTTGGTGCCTGCTCATGTTGGTTTCTTTAGTTGAGTCCTCTTGCCTGGTCCTTAGGAACTTTCTGGTGCCTTCAATGACCCAAACCCTGAAAGCACTTCCACTGGAATTCTGGAGGGGTGAGCAGAAGCCCTAACTTGAAATAGAGAAAACATCCTTGCCCTGCCCTGCCCCTGATCAAGTCCTCAGCATCCTTCACCTGGATTATTTTGAAAGCTTCCCAAAAGGACCCAGGGGGCCACCACTCCCAAATTCCCTTAACTCATTCTCCACACCTGTGTCAAAGATGTCTTTGAAATGAAAATCTAATCCTGTCACTCCCCTGCTTAAAGTCCTTAGATTGCTTCTCCCTATCAGTGGGATAAATTCTGAACTCTTCAGCTTGACCAAGTACCTGATCATCTGGCCTCTGGCTATACTGTAATCCTCTCCCTACTTGCCCACCCCCATTCTCACAGGAGCTGAGCTTTAGTAGCTTTAGCTATTTCACTCCTTCACATCTTTGCCTGGGCTGTTCCCAACTCCTGTTCACCTGGGCACTCCTAATCATCCTCTAAATACCTTTCCAATCCCTTCCGAATCCCATGTAGCAGAATTAACATATCTTTTCCGTTTTTCCAAAGCATGTGCCTGTATCTCTACATTGCATTGTAATGTCATTTTTACCTGTCTGTCTCCTCTACTGGGCAGAGTAGCAGGAGGAAAGAGTTGACTCTCTCTGCACAGGATACAGTCTCTGGTATTCCATAGGTACTCAATAAATACAAGTGGAATTAATACATACTGCCATGCCGACAACACTGATGGATGCAGCTGAAGAGTGCAAAAACAGTAATCAGGAGTAGTGGCAATCTTTTGCAGGGGTAGCTGTTAATATTTCTTAATAGCTACTTAATTTTTGCAGTTTTCAACAATTAGTTTTTGAGATTCTCACTGACAGTTTAGAAGCTCAGGCCTGGACAATGTGGCAAAGCATTTCTCCTGGAGTTTCAGTCATCACCCAAGTTAATTAGATGTTACAGTATTAGATACCGCACACATGTAGGAGTGTACATGGGTGTGTACACACGTATGTGGTAACATGCAAAGTTTATCTCACAAGATAAAGGTTGAAACTAATTTTCTTGAAATTCTCACATGAGCTTCTATGGAGCTCAAGGTCCAACCCAATCAGCTTACACTTTCTTCTGTATTTAAAGCCTCCCAGGACACAGCATCATCTATTGGGACAGGAGCTGATGACTACAAGTTCATAAACTTGTGTTTATGGCAGGGGTCATAAGAAAATTTTTAAATTTTTATGGTAAAATATATATTCAAAATGGCTTATAAAATACACGTGTGTGATTTAAAGGAAAGGAATAAAAAGAATACCCATACCATGCAGCTTAAGAAGTGACAAAGCCCTATGTGACCCACCTTGCTGGTGGTCCTAGAGTTAACCCCTGCTATGCTGGACTGTATATTAACCATCTCCTCATTTGCATCGCAGTTTCACTATGCATGTGTCCTAAACTGTATACATGTTTTTGGCTCTTCTTTAAACTGAGGAAAACACGTATTTACTTTCAAATTGTACAAGAAAAAATATGTATTTCTAGGAAGAATGAATGGCTCAGTTAATTAAAAAAAATAAACACCGCAGAGAGGACATGTGCGTGCATGCTCAGTTGTGTCGGATATTTGCAATCAAACCATGTCTCTTGCATCTCCTGCATCAACAGGCGGATTCTTTACTACTGTGCCACTTGGGAAGCCCCACAAAGAGGGCAGCTCAGCCTAAACAATACACACGGCCTTATTTTTCTGTAACTGAAATCCTCCAGTATTTGTAAAGTGTGGCCTGAACTACACACTCATATCCTTTCTTACTTTTTTCCTAATATTTACCAGATGGTAGATGGGGCTAGAGCCTGGGGTCCATAGAGACTATATCCTATATTCTCTTTGTATTGCTCATGATACCCAGATTTCATCCATCTATCTCTTCATTCATTTGTAATTAAAAATAATGGATGGATAAGTACTCAGCAATAATCTAGACGTTTTGGCCTATTTTTAAATATATATAAATGGAATCACAGTACCTGTATCATTCTGTGACTTAAGTCATTCACTCAACATTATGTTTTGAGGACTTATCCATGGTGAATTGAGCTTTAAGCTCATCGATTTTCATTGCTGTGTTTCACAACGTTCACTTTACTTCCCAAACTGAAGGAGAAGTTGCTAAAATTCAAGTGATGTTCGGGGGAAGTGATTTGGCCAGTGAGTTCTCCCCAGCTCTGCCAGAGAAGGGGGCTTTAGGCCCAGCAAATGACCTCCCCAACGGTTTCCAGACCTCTGCTGGAGGGAGAAGCCACATAGCTTTCCTGCAGAGCTGAGCTGCTGTGTTTTTGGTGCTGAGCTGCTTTCTGTATCCTCAAGAAACTTGAGGGACAGGGAGAAAAATGATCCCTTTGGTGCTGACTCCCTGGAGAATCTGGAAGAAGAGATCAGGAGCACTATGTAATAGGAGAAGCTGGATAATTCAGTCTCAAAATTTCAAGAGGTTCTGCAGATCCTTAGGCAACAGCAGAAGAGATGGCATTTCAAGAAGGTCCTCTCTGAGCTGGCCCTTCTGCGCATCTGAGTTGGGGTGGGAATGGGAGATGGCAGGGGGTAGCCAACCAGCTCTGGCCTCTATCTGCATATTCATCAGCCCCCCCCCCCGCCCCCCCCCCACACTGGTTGGCTGTGCTAGGCAGCCCCCACTGTCCCCAGTGCCTGCGGCTGCTTCTTCGGAGCTGGGTCTGTCAGATAGTGCCTTGCACTGAGAAGAGGTGGGAGGCTTCCCTTACCCAGCCACAGGCACCAGGCCTGCCTAGGGAGGAAGCAGGGAAACCAAAATCACTTCCTGACCATGGCTCTGTGCCCAAGGCTGGTAAAGGGTGGGCTGCTCCAGCTCCTGGGGTGGTGAAACCCACCTGGCTGAAGAGCCTAGGACCGGACCTCCCAGAGGGCATCTTTTCTGTGAGTAACACCATCTCTTCCGTTCACCTTGCTCGAGCACTCTTTTGTATGACGATGGAATGCTTGCTATGAAAAATTTCAAGTATTCAAAAAAGTGTAGAGATAAGGGTAACTAATCCATCTATACACCCCTCACCTAGATTAACCATTGTTCATATGTTGCCATATTTGCTTCATCTCCTTTTGTTGGCTGAAATGCTTTTAAGCAAATCACAGACCTTGAAACTCTTCACTCCTAATACCTCATTCTCTAATACCCTCGAATGCATCTCCAAGCAGGTTTGGGTTTTTTTTTTTTTTTTTTTTTTCAAGATTTGTTGATGTGGAAGTCTTTATTGAGTTTGTTACAATATTGCTTCTGCTTTATGGTTTGGTTTTTTGGCCCCGAGGCATGTGGGATCCTAGCTTCCCAGCCAGGGATCGAACCCACACACCCTGCATTAGAAAGTGAAGTCTTAAGCACTGGACCACCAGGAAAGTCCCTCCAAGCAGTTTTGAAGCTCTTCTTTCATTAGATTCTCAGACAGTCTTGAGTGAGGGGGTGATGATCATCCGTATTTTAGAGAAGCAGACAAGGCAGAAAATGTGGCTTGAGGGCAAATGGCTGGGAGTGGAGCCCAAACCAGTGACTGTCAGCTCAGAGCACCCATCTCAGCCACAAGAAAGGGACTCTCCCACTGAGCTGTGTTGTTCTAGACAGCACTGACACATGGCAGCCACTGTGTAGCCTTGGGCATGTCACTCCACCTCTCTGGGCTTCAGTGGCCTCATCCATAAAGCAAAGGCCTGGCTTGATGATCCCGGATGGTCAGTGATGTTTTTACTGATTTTCAGAAAAGACAATATAAAGAGTTATTTTTTTATTTTATTTTTTTTATGAAGCTAAATTTATTTGCATATTATGCCAGTCCTCTTTTTTTTTTCAAACAGGGTGGTTAAAATTCTTTTTTTATGAAATAAAATGAGAGTAGATTTCAGCCTTTGTACACTTATTTTTTGTGCCCTTACCTGCAAATAAAAGTGTCAGCAACTCTCAGGCTGATCTTTTTTTTTCAATTTTATTTTATTAATGATTGAAATCTAAAAGTCTAGAAATACTCACTGTACCAGGGCACCCCTAAGCCCATTCCAGTGCTAAAGTGCCAAGGCTATGGGGCCTTCCAGACCTGCCCTAGGGGGGAAAGGAAGCTTCAGTTTAAGGAACACCTATTATCAGTGCTGGAGAGTGCAAGTTCAGGCACTGGGCATGTGTTAACATGTGCAATCCTCACCAAACCCCTAGGAAATGGCATTGTTATCAATGCCATTTCACAGACAAAGAAACTAAGGAAACAGACAAAGTTAACTTGCATGAGAGCTGGTGAATCTGACCCAAGTCCAGCACCAGTAGATGATTCCATAATTCATGAGCACTAGTCACATGGACAACTAGGGCTTCTGAAGTGGTTCTCTCTCAGTCTGTCAATGGTCAGGGCTGTGCCTACTGGGCCGTCAGTCTGACCTCCTCTCACCATTTCCACTATCAGCCAGTGCAGCAGGGAGAGCTACTCAGGGCTGGACCGAAGATGAATGGGTGCCTCCGCTCCTGTCCACAGCTACATGGGACTAATGCAGGGGGCCCCGAGAAGATGAAGCAGAGGTGAGGTCATATGTGAAAACACCTTAGTAGAACACAAAAATGCTTTATGTCCTTGAGATATGCCACCTAGTACAGGTCTTAGGTGGCAGCTAAAGTTTGCTGAGCCTGCTAAGGACTTGGATGGAAAGCTGTTCAGAAATACTATGGGTCAGGCAAAAATGCATTTGTATATAAACTTGTGATTAAGTGATCATTATTATGAATCACTGGTGGTGGGCCCTTAGATCCCATGATAATCTGCTCAGGAGAGGCTATTTCAGGATAAGGCACTTCCTTCCGTATTTCTTTAACCATATTGGGGCAGTGATCTACTAGGCTGGTCCAATCAAAATCCAACTGAGTCTAGGAAGTGAATGAACAAAATCCTGCAAAGAAAAACACTAAATTTTCCCAACCCAAACTTTGCAGGAATATTATCAAGGAAATAACAATAAACCTCGTATAAACCTTGGGCTGAGCATCAGTCACAGGGATGAGGATGAGTCAGTATCTCTTGGGCTTCACATGGTGAAGGACTCCCCATGGCCAACTTGTTTTATTGACTGGTTCTCAGTGGCCCTGCTGGAGTCTGTCAGAAGTGTTTGCTGTTCCGTAAGTGTGGACACATCACAGAAGGAGAGACACAGCCTGTGAGCTGCTGGTCTCACCCTAGCCTACCCTGTGGGCAGCTCTTCCCCTTTGTCCTCTTGGGGAAGAGCTTTTGGGAGATCTCGAGAGAGATTCCGTGGAAGGGCACAAACTCACAGGGAGAAAGGTTCTCAGGTCAGGAGGTGATCTGTGTAGTTGAGAATACCCCAGACACTGACTTTTCAGCTGGTGCTCAAACACTTCAACTGAAAAGAAATGACACAGAGCTTCTTTCTTATGTCTGTTATTTACTTGAAATTCAACCTCACCCACATTTCGCCCTTTCTAGTTATAAAATCCTGCATAACTTTGGAGTGATCTTATGAGGCCTGAGTTCTGTGCTTGTGTTTGTAGCTGAGTTTGCTTCTCCAGTGGGGCTTTTCCCATCTGGTGCCCAGAAATGTATGTCTGGGAAAGAAAAATGCCTATTTTGTTTGTTTATTTTAATAGATCCCATTTTTTAGAGCAGTTTTAGGTTCCTGGCAAATTAACCAGAAAGTACGGAGATTTCCTATATGTTCTCTGCCCCTAAATATTCACACCCTCCCCTATAAATGCAAGTTTTTAATTATTCAAGGCAAGGGATCCCTTTTTTAAATTACAAGAGTGAGAACATACCCATTAAAAATATGGAAAATACAGAAAAGTTAAAAAAAAAAGGAATAGAGAAAAAAATTAAATTACCTAAGGTTCCATCACCCCCAAAGAACTATTGCTAACAATTTAATATATTTCCATCTCATGCTTTTTTTCTTTGTATTTTTAATATGTGATTTTTCTCTCCCCCCTTTATTATAAAATAATGTCCTACAAACTCTTCTCAAACATGATTTTTTAAATGAATGCATGACATAGCATCACATAGATGATACCATACTTCATAATTTATTTAACCATTCTCTAGTCTTATAAATAATATTAAGGTAATCATTGTTACATAAATGTGTGGGTATCACATCAATTTCCTTTTTTTAATTTTTAAAAATGTATTTTATTTTTTAATAGTGTCTTGATTTTACTTCTTAAATGTAGAGTCATGACTCAAATGACATAAACATGCTTAAGTTTCATAATATATGCAACGTAACTATTTCTCCCAAAATATATGAAAACTGAGCAAGAAATACAAATGATGAGATAACATTTTCACCTATCACGTTGGCGAAGATTTAAAAGACTGACACTGACAAAGAACTGACACGCTCAGTGTTGGTGAGGATGAGGTCATATGTGTTCTTTTAAAGATATGTTGATAAGAGAGCAAACTATTTAAAAGTATATGTACAAGTAATGCATCAGTACCTTCTGATGAAAATTCAATTAATATAGAAATATACAGTTAAAATGGAAAATTCTCCTTCAGACCCTCATCTTTACTCCCAATCAGTTGGTACATTTCTGGAGGGCAGGTGGGTGACAAGTATGAAAGTTTAACATATACCTAGTTTTTGACCCAGAATTTCCACTTCCAGAAATGTAACATAAGAAATAATATGTTCCCAAGGATATAGATAGGAGTGTTCATCTCAATACCATCAATAATAATAATAACAATAGCTAACACATCAGCAATTTACTATGTGCCAGGAACTGTTCTAAATCCATGACATACGTTAACTCATTGGATCCTTACAACAGTGCTATGAAAACAGTGCATGCTGTGGTTATTCCTGTTTTAGTGAGAGGGAGGCTGAGTACCAAGAGGTCCCAAAGCTAGTAAGTGGCTCTAGGGATTCAATCTGGGCAGGCAGCCCCATGTCTGGGTCACGGAGTGGCCACTCGTGGTCTCCTCTGCAAACGAGCTCCATCATCAAGTGCCCTCATCCCTGCCAGCCATGACCACGGGTTTCTGCCGAGGTTCCCACCAGCCCACAAGCAAGAGCAAGGCAGCCAGCCCCTCCAGTGGCTCGGCCGGTGGCCACCCATGACCACCAGTGCTACCAGTGCTGCCTGGGTTTCACTTTCAGTAACAACTTCTGCAGAAGTGCCCAGTACCCTGGGGACGCCAGCTCCTACCACCCCAGTCCCCTCAAGGCCAACTCAGGCACTGATGAGCCACCACCTTTTTCGAGAAGTCCACACCCCTTTTCATGGCCACGGTGTTGAAGTCCTCAGTCCCCCAGCGTCCAGCGGCATGGTCACCCATGACCTGGCTTGGAAAACCATGAGGAAGCAGCAGCCTGGTGGCCGGCCCAACAAAAGCAACACCAGGCCCCCGTCCAGAGTGGCCACCACCAACCACCGGGCTTCCTTCCAAGGCCCTAGGCGCTAAGAGCCCTGCCCCACCCCTCCGCCTCCCCCAGCTCCCCACCTCAAGACGTCACGGGCAGTAGCCAGCAGAAGCAGCTCCATTCTTTAATATCAGAACAGCAAAACACCAAAAAGGAAGTTGAAAGAATCTCCCTCTTTACTATTCAAGCCACACGAGAACCTTCCCGACACCCCATAACTCTGTGCCTGGCACCAAGTGGAAAGTCAACCAGCAAAAAATTAAAAAAAAAAAAAAAATTCCAAGCAGACTCCAGGGTCCATGCTCTCAACTCCTCTCTATGGCTATAACAATGAAAACAGAGGAATGAATCTAACTGTCCCTAGAAAGGGGCAGAGGAGCCTGGTGGGCTACTGTCCATGGGATTGCAAAGAGTTGGACAGGACTGAGTGACTAAGCACACACACACACAGAAAGAGAATTTACCAAATAAGTTATGGTCCATCCATACAATGGACTACTATCAACTTTTACAATGTTGCTGTAGATTAATGTTCTTTGACACAAAAAAAGGGAACAATGGAAAGCTACAGAACAATGTATTTATGATTCCATTTTATTTTTTTAAATAAATAGAATTATGAAAATTATGGAACTTTGTACACAGAGAAAAAATTCGGAAAAAATGATGAACACCAAACTGTTGGCTGTGATTTTTTTTTTTCTGGGAGGCAGCATTATAAGTGTCTTTCTTCTCCTATTAACACATTCCTGTATTTGGGAAGTAAAATGATCCTGTATTACTTTCATGACTTTCACTTTTCAAGAAAAGCAGTAAACCTATTTTTAAAGGGTTGTGACAATGGTCACTTCTATCGGTGAGTGTGAGAGAGCTGCTAGTTAATTTTCAAACAGAAAGCATCGCTGCATCAAGCCACACCCAGATCCAGGGCTCAGGCAGCAGGCTGGCCCCAGCATTAGAGGTTTCCTGTTTCTTGGCTGCCCGGATGCAGAGTCTCCATGGCTGTCCTACAGAGATGGGCGTGACCGTCTCTGGGCAACCAGCCACGGCAGGGTCTGGCTGGACTTCCAGTTTCTGACATCAAAACATTCTTGCTGATTTTTGCTTCATCACATACACCGTGTCCTGTCCTTTCCTCTGGCAGTTGTGCCGTCCAGGGCACACGGACTACACCCAACACCAGACACAATACCTTCAATAACCCACAAGGGAGGTTTGGCAGTTGGTGGTTCTACGCTCTTCTGTCTGTCTGTTTCTGTCTCTTGGTCTGGCTGTGTTGGTTTTGTTCCATGCACAAGGCTCTGAGCTTGGTGTTGGAGGGATCTGAAATACCTAACCTATAATGAGGAGACAAAAATCAGTCCAAATAAAGTGCTGAGAGAATATTTAACTGAGCACAAACCTGTTTGGTGACAATTGGTGATCAGCCACTACTTGGGGAACTCAGAGCCTGAAGGTGAGGGGAGACACACTGATTGCTTCAGAAAAGAGCGGGCATTTCAGTTGGATTTTAAAAGAGGAGTAGAGGTTCATCAGGTGAAAAAGCAGAAGGGCCTTCCAGGGGGAGGGAACAGCAGGTGTGAAGATCTGGAGGCATGAGGCAGATTGGTGAGCTCAGGAAACACAGCCCAGGACAGAGCAACACAGGTAACGGTTGAGGGTAGGGGCTCCAGAGGAGTTAGAATAAGACCGTGGTTACCAGGAGCTGAAACATCTGAACCTTATCGTAAATAGGAAGCTAGCAAAGGTTTTGATTCCATGGAGCGGATAAGCAGACCTACATTTTAGAAAATGAACGTCAATGACAATGTTGCCGAGAAAACTGAAACCATCAAAAGGGACTTCCCCCACCGAGCTCCCATCACCGCATCTACCCACCTGCCGGCACCTGCCCACGTACCTGCATTTCTCCTGCCACCACCAATGAACTGAGGGTTCTCCTCTCTAAAGTCAGCCCTCCTCATCTGCACCACATCACACGCCCTCCTTCCTACCCAAAGACAAGGCTCCAGAAATTTTCCCCCTCTTGCCTATATTAACAAATATTCTCTTTCTACAACATCATTGCTATTAGCCTACAAATATCCTGTTATGTCTCTTATCCTGAGAAATTCTCTTTTTTTAAATTTAATTTTTATTGGAGTATAATTGATTTACAATGTGGTCTTAGTTTCTGATGTAGAGTTATACATATATATTATTCCTTTTCAGCTTCTTTTGCATTATAGGTTATTACAAGGTATTGAATCCAGTTCCCTATACTATGTAGTAAGTCCTTGTTGTTTATCATCTGCTTTGTATGTAGTAGTGTGTATATATTACTCCCAAATTCTGAATTTATCCCTCCCTCCATCTCCCCTTTGGTAATCGTAAATTTGCTTTCTATGTCTGTGAGTCTATTTCTGTTTCATAAAAAAGTTCATTTGTATCATATTTTTAGATTTCACTTCTAAGTGATAGCATATATTTGTCTTTCTCTGACTTACTTCATTTAGTATGATCATCTCCAGGCCCATCCATGTTGCTGAAAATGGCATTATTTCATTCTTTTGTAAGGCTGAGTAGTATTCCATCATATGTATGTACCACATATTCTTTATTCATTCATCTGTTGATAGACATTTGGGTTGCTTCCATATCTTGGCTACTGTAAGTGGTACAGACATGGGGGGCGCATGTACCTCTTTTTCCACACAGCAAGCAGGATCTGAGTTCCCCATTCAAGGCTGGAATCTGTGCCCCCTGCAGTGGAAGCTTGGAGCCCTAACCACTAGTCTGCCAGGGAATTCCCTGTGTGTATCTTTTTGAGTTAGAATTTTCTCCTGATATACACCCAGGAGTGGGATTGCTGGATCATATGGTAACTATTTTTAGGAACCTCCATGCTGTTTTCCACAGTGGCTGCACCAGTTTCCATTCCCACCAATGGCGTGGGAGGGTTCCTTTGAGAAAGGACCCCAGTTTTTTTTTCCGGCTACTTTCCCATTTCTCTCATCTTTACAAAACACCTTGAAAAAGTTGTCACAGTCAATGTCAGCAATTCTTCTTCTTGCTTCTCCTTAAAATTCAGTCCAACCAGGCTTCCCCTGCCCTCTACTCCACCAAAACTGCTCTGATAAAGACCCCAAGTGACTCTGAATAACATCTGGAATTACTAACTTGAATGGTCAATTCACAATCTTTATGTGACTTGACCTCACCCGTCTCCTAGAAACACTTCCTTCACTGGGCTCCCAGGACCTCACACACCCCTGGACCAGACTAGACTAGACTTCTTCCTACTTCGCTGATTGCTCTTTGTGTTTCCTATTTGGGTCCCCTCTTGCCCAGCCTCTTCATGCTATTAAGTCCCAGGACTCAGACTTCAGCCCCCTGCTCCTTTCTGTCTACATTCATTCCTTGATGAGTACATCCATCTATATACCAGCAACTCTCAATTGTATATTTCTAGCCCAGATCTCCCCATTGAACCCTAGGCCTAGTCATCCAACTGCTTTCTCAGCATCCTCATTGAGATGTCTAATCATTATTTCAAATTTATCACTTCCAAAACTGGGCTCCTGATATTCCTCCCCAAGTCTGCTTCTTCTGTAGCCCTCCCCGTCTCAGTTCGTGCAACTCCATCCTTCCAGGCCGAACAATTTGGAGCCATCATCAGTGATGCTTCTTTTTCTCTTGGGCCTCACATCCAATCTGTTATTAATAGCAAACCCCACTAGTTTCAATTTTGACATATATCCAGGATCTGACACCACTTCCCACTTCTGTTGCTGTCACCCTAGTCCAAGCTATCTCATCTGAATTATTATCATCTAGATGATCACAAGAGCCTCCTAAACCATCTCTCTGTTTCAACCCTTGTTCGCCACCCCTAGTTTATTCCTCACCCAGTAAAGAACGAGCCTTTTAAAACTACGTCAGGTCACATTGCACATAGCCTTCCTCGTTTATCTCAGAGTAAAGGCCAATATTTTCACAGTTATCAACAAGGCCCTGTATATTGGCCTTCCATTCGTTGCTAAGTTATTACACCTGTCTCCCTTTGAATGATTGTTAGCTCCACTTGGGCAGAGGATTTTTTGTTGTTGTTGTCACCACTCAGCCCATATTTGTTGAATGAATAAATGAATGAATGCAGAAAAAGGACCAGAATGAGGAGAGGCTAGATGTTGGGGACCAGTCATGAGGTATTGGAATTGCCCAGGTGAAAAATTATGAGATGCGGAGTCAGGAAAACATAACGGGGACAACATGGCAGAATGTAGTTCAGAGTCATTTTTTCCCAAAATTTACCAGCCATAGTGACCACATGTTGAGGATAAGAAGATGGGCAGGGGTCAAAGAGGCTCTCTAGCTTCTGGACTGAACAAGAAGATAGGTGGCAGAGAGGTAAGGCAGAGGGCAGCCATAGAGTCTGGGTTTGAAAATGTTGAGTTTAGGAAATGTTCCCTAAGAATAACTATAACCAAACCCTTCTTCTTTTTGGAAGCTGTGCTGTGCTTTGTCACTCAGTCGTGTCTGACTCTTTGTGACCCCATGGACTGTAGCCCACCAGGCTCCTCTGTCTACGGGGCTTCTCCAGGCAAGAATACGGGAGTGGATTGCCATGCCTTCCTCCAGGGGATCTTCCCAACCCAGAGATCGAACCCAGGTCTCCTGCATTGCGAGCGGATTCTTTACTGCCTGAGCCACCAGAGAAGCCTAAGAATACTGAAGTGGGTACCCTACCCCTTCTCCAGGGGATCTTCCCAACCCAGGAATCAAACCAGGGTCTCCTGCATTGCAGGCGGATTTCTTACCAGCTGAGCCACCAGGAAAGCCCCTTTTAACTGAAAATATACATGGTTTGTGTTATTGTTATTTAGTCCCTCTAAGTTAAAATACTAGTTGTGCCAGTATAGTGATCACTATTACTTAGAAAGCAGCTAATGTATATGCAATGATCCAGTTACGCTTATTAGATGATATGATTTTAAAATAATTTTTTCATATTATACAAATAGTGTATATTCATTGCCAAATGATCACGGGAAGTTAAATGTTTCTTTCTACAAGAGGTGGTAAACCATCCAAACTGTTGGTAAAACTTGGCAATAGCAAATTCTTTCATTTATATTAATTTGGCAAATCACTGATTTTTATTTTTAGTAATTTACAAATGTCTTACTTATTCAAAGCCAGAATCTTCTAATTGACCAGAGAACCTAGCCTTCCTTCAGTGGCATTTCCGTCAAAATGGCACGCAGTTGCCATTGCCTCCTACCCTTCACCCTAGCGCTGGCATGAAGTTGCCCTCAGAGAGCTTGTGTTGAGTGTCTGCCAGCTGCCAGCCAGCTCCAAGTGGAGGCTG
Source organism: Okapia johnstoni (assembly GCA_024291935.2). Lineage (NCBI taxonomy): Eukaryota > Metazoa > Chordata > Mammalia > Artiodactyla > Giraffidae > Okapia > Okapia johnstoni. The sequence continues at coordinate 15,524,518 of CM044307.1, forward strand.
TAGTCAAGTCTACCAACTAGAACCCACTGGCTCCAGAAGAGCTGGGATTTCCTAAAGCAGAGAATTCCAAGCAAGTTTCAAGATGAAAATGGGAAGAAAGCAAAGTCTCTCCCACCAGCATTTGTACTAGAGAAGCAATCAAGAGTGGAACTCTGTAGAGAAAAAAGAAATTCACTTAAATTTTCTAGGAAAGGATGAATCTGCTTAACAGGCAGAGAAGTCAGTCTCTTATACAGGTCTTCTTATCTTTGGGGTGCGAGCTGAAGCGTGTTTGCATTAGAAGACTTGGAACCTTAGTAACTGAGAGCCATTCTTAACCTCGATGAGCCTCAATTTCCTCATCTACAAAATGGGAGAATTACACCAGCTGTCAAGGTTGATGCGAGACGTAATGACTTTACATATATGAATGTTTCATAAACTCGAAGTGCCTTATACCTGCTACCCAAAGCCTCCTGCACATACATTAGCTCCTGGCTCAAGTGCAGCGCACTTCGATATTCATGGGAATAAAACAGCTTTATGCAGCCTTTTCTAACATTGCTCCCTCCTTCTCCCATACCTTTATCTCAGTCCCTCATTGTGTTCTTTCCTCATAGCAGTGATCACGACCTGAAGATGTACTTATTTATTCTCTCTTCCCCTGCTAGATGTCCTACTCTATGAGAGCAAGACTATGCTGTTTTATTCACCACAGACTCTCCAAGTGTCCAGAAGAAGTCTTGATGTACTACCGCTGCTGCTGCTAAGTCGCTTCAGTCGTGTCCAACTCTGTGTGACCCCATAGACGGCAGCCCACCAGGCTCCCCCGTCCCTGGGATTCTCCAGGCAAGAACACTGGAGTGGGTTGCCATTTCCCTCTCCAATGCATGAAAGGGAAAGTGAAAGTGAAGTCGCTCAGTCGTGTCTGACTCGTAGCGACCTCATGGACTGCAGCCTACCAGGCTTCTCCGTCCATGGGATTTTCCAGGCAAGAGGATTGGAGTGGGCTGTCATTGCCTTCTCCGTCGTCCTGATGTACAGTAGATGCTTAAAAGCAGCTGTGAGAATGTTGAAAGATAAATGCATGATCTGACTCTTCCAGGAGCAGGACCGCATAGTGGTTAATCAGTAGGTTCTCATACTTCAGTTTGCTTGTTTCAAAGGCATGTGCCCTAACGCAGCACCGAGGACTTCTGATTAAGCAGGACTGGCGGGCCTACTGGATCTGCTATTTTTAACAAGTGCCCAGGGTGATTCTGTTGCAGAGAGTCACTCTAAATCAAGACAAATCTTATTCTGACTCCAGCCTGACACTTACTAACTATATGACCTTAGGGAGGTAACTTCTTAATTCCTGTGAGCCTGCTTCCTTTATCTGTAAAATAAGACTGACAGTATTCCCAGGGAGTTGTTATGAGAATTAAATCAGGTAATGGGTGTAAAGTTATTGGCACAATGCCAGTTATGCAACTGGCTGCCACAATCATTATTATGGATTATATTATTGTTATGTCCTGGCAGGACAAGAACTTTCTCTTGGGAGGCCTGCTCTTGGGAATGTCTTCAAACTGTGATTGGGACCAGCAGCATCACCTGGGAGCTGGCTAGGGATACAGAATCAATCGCTGCCCCACTCCAGACCTGCTGACTCAGAATCTGCATTTTACCAGGTTTCAAGCTGATTCGTTTGCACAGTCAAGTTTGAGAAGCACTGCTCAAAGTCACAGGTCCTATTTTCTCCCATCTCTATTTTCAGAGTCTGCGCAGGAGGTGGGTGAGTGCCCAGAATCCCAGAGTCTGAATCCTTCCTCTAAGTGGAGAGGAGAAAGCCCCAGCTCCCTGGAGGTGCACCTCCAGCTGAGAGCCTTCAGAGGAGGAACTCTCTTGCAGAACCCTGACTACAGCATCTGTGGAGCCAAGAGATGGATCCAAACTCCAGCTTGCTTTCGGGTCCAGCCCAGTATCCGACAGAACCTTGTATGGAAGGTGGAAGAAGCCTGTCCCCCAGAGAGCAGAGCAGATGCTCCCCCTTTGCCTGGAGTCAGGTCCCCAGCTCCAGCCTCACCGACTCTGACTGCTTTGGGGATGAGCACATCCAGGCAAAGAGGGCCAGAGTAGAGACCATCATCCGAGGCATGTTCCTCTCCCCACCCACTCTGGGGCCAGGCAGGGGCCCCGCCGGGGATGGCCCAAGCTGCCCAGAGAAGGCCCGGGGGCGGAAGAGGAAGCAGAGCCTTCCAGCGCAGCAAGGCCCCCTGGAGCCAGGCCCCGCTGGGAACCGGGGCAGTGGCAGGAAGGGGGGCCCTCGGGTGAGAGGACAGCTCCACCTGCTGAGGCAGCAGGTGAGACACCTGCAGGAGAGTATCCTGCGGGCTGTGGAGCCCAGGGGCGCAGCTCAGGGCCCTCCGACGGCAGACCAGAGCAACGGCTCTGGGTCTGGGCCCTGGGGGGTGGACAGTGACCACTACCACTGCCAGGGGTCCATCGGGGACCTCTCCAGGGTGGAGAAACACAGAGTGTCTGAGGTCCAATACCTGTCTGAGGGGCCCAGGTTTCTTCCCTCTGGAGCACGGGCCTTGCTGGAGAGTCTGAAGAAAGAACTGACAGGGGCCATATCCCAGGCTGTGGACTCGGTGTTACAAAAGGTACTGGTGGATCCATCGGGACACCTGACTCAGCTGGGCGAGAGGTTCCAGGGGCCGGTGCCAGACAGGAGAAGCGAGCCCTCACCTCCCGAGGGCAGTGGCCGTAAAGATTCACTTCCTCTGGCGGCCTTGCCCAGGAGGACCCAGCCAGCAGCGGGGGCTCCGCTGGGAAGAATATCGCTGGCCAAGCATCTAGATTCTCCCAGGTACCCCGTCTCTCCGAGAATGATTCCCAAACCCTATCAGGTTCCCCCAGCAGACTGTCCCTTGGCAGTTGCACCTGCCCACATCCAGGAGGAGCGGATTCTCGGCCAGCTACTGGGCCATGGGTCTGGAGGCTGCTGGAGGGGCGGTCTTTCTCAGGACCCGTCTACCCGGAGCCAGCACTCCTCGGAGGTGGCCCTGAGACCTTGGGGAGCCACCAAACTGCAACCTCTGGCCTTGGGCCAGCAGCAGTGCCCCTGGCCCTTCACATCCACCTGTTTGGAAAGACTGCCCCTCGCTCCCCCGGTGAAAATGGAGCCGGGTGGCCTGCAGGCCGTCACGGACATGCTTCCTTTCTCTGCGGCCCACATATCCTTTTCGGGTAATCAGGGTTCTCGTTTGTCCCAGCCCAGGGAGACAGGAACTCTGGACGCTGAGGGCAGGTTAGGGGACAAATAACTGCCTGGCACAGGGACCCGCTCTGCTCTTCCAGAGCGGCAGGGGAGAGGGGGGGTCTTCTTAATGTTCGTTCTGGGGCTTCCTTCCCCTGTGGCTCATAGCTGTTAGGTTCCTGAGAAAGTGGTGACCACGTTCTGAGGTTTAAGGGTTTGGGAGAGTTCCTTCACCTTCTTCTGCAACATAAATTCTACCACTACTGACTTAGTCCTTTGGGTCTGAAAGGGTTTTATTTATAAACCCAAATGGGCTCCCAAAATATGACAAACACCCTGTGGAAGGAAGAACCCCATCACTGAGACGTCAGCTGTTCATACACCTCGGCAGAACAGGTCAAAGGAATGGCCTCACCTGAGGCGTGGCTCTTGGAACCTCTTGTCTCTTCAAGCAAAAAGAGACATCTCCTTAATTGAGACATCTCATTAAATTGCATCTCCTTGTGTCTGTGGAGTCACGCAAGCAGGGGTGAATAGTCATGCTCCTTCTACCTGCACTGACTAGATAACTCATGGGCAATACATGAGGGGCCAGAAACTTGTGGGGCCAATGGGTAAAGGGGAGATTTTCTTCAGGGATGAGACCTGAGGCCAGGTGAAAGGGGTAAGAAGACTTCAGTTTAAGGACTAGCTTCTAAGCTGCAGCTGAGGAGAGAGCTGGGTGCTATGTGTGGGTTGGCATGGGGGAAGCCCCCGCCAGGCAGGCTGTGGGGCCCAGGCTGGTCTGCAGGGGGTCTGAATCTTACTGCATCATCTTTGCAAGCCTCAGGAGATTCCACTCAGAAGCAGGCGTTTCTCCAGAGTAACCCTGCCTCAGGAATGTAAAAGTTGTTGAAGCAAGAGAGGAAGTTGCTTGGGTAAACGCTGGGTTAGTTCCATTTCTGTGGGACTTCTCAGAGCCTTTTTAATGTGAAGTCCGATAAAAAATGCTAACAGGAGAATGTATACAGTCCCACACGCATATAACCAAAGAATCCTCTTTCAAGCAGCATCTGGTGAGGTTAAAGTTCCTGAGAACGTATTATGGATGTGGCTTTTTTAGTGAGCCAAGTTCAAGCTGCTGCTTCTCAGGGACAGCCTTAAATTGCATCTCCTGGTGTCTGTGGAGTCACACAAGCAGGGGTGAATAGTCATGCCCCTTCTACCTGGCAAGCTGTGGTGAAGGTGGCAGGATGGGGTAAGTATAAAAGAACTTTCCATTCACATGACACCCCTGTGAACAGGTGGAGCGGGTATGATGACGAGACAATGATGAGTGACTGCTGGGCGGCAGGCTTTGGGACCGACACTTCCCCTGTGCACTGCCACCTAGACACAGTTCTGAAACTCAAAACGCTCTGAAAACCTCTATGATTTCTTTCTCCTAAGGTTGATGGGAAATTCCCTTAGTTGCAAAACCTGACCTGTGTTGTGTGCTAAGTTACTTCAGTCGTGTCCAACGCTTTGTGATCCCATGGACTGTAGCCCACCAGGCTCCTCTCTCTATGGGATTCTCCAGGCAAGAATACTGGAGTGAGTTGCCATGCCCTCCTCCAGGGGATCTTCCTGGCCCAGGGATCGAACCTGCATCTCCTGTGTCTCCTGCACTGGCAGGCAGGTTTTTTTTTTTTTTACCACCAGCAGCACCTGGGAAGCCCTACCTGTGCTGATAGGAGGCCTTTTATAGACTATCTCACTTAGCACAATTAGTCATCGATTTTGCTGTGGGAACTTTAAACTATCTGATTAGACAGCTGCCACAGACCCTGCTGTGGGTGGTAACACATTGTACACGCATCATATCGCCTTAATAAAATAAATTCTGAAACCTGGCATCCATTTGGCCCAGTGTTTCAGATAAGGGGTTGTGAGCCCAAGTTACCTCACCATCCTCAAGTATCCACTCTAGATCAGTATCCGAGAGGGACAGAGAAGCAGGCTAACTTGCCCAGAGTCAAAGACAGACACATGCAGAGCCAGGATTCAAAGCCAGCATCTGACTGCCAAGCACAAGTTTCAACTACTACACCCCACAGTTTAGAAATGGGGCCCAGAGAAGGTAAGCAGCTTGCCCAGGGTCACCAGGGACTAGGTGGCAAAATCTATTATCTGAAGCTGGGTCTTTGAACTCCCAATCCAGGATTCTTTCCACAGCACTTATGAAGGATAAGAAGTAGGGCTAATGAGGCAGGGGGCAAGGCCTCCTGGGTGCCTGGGCCAGCTATAGTTGTAATCAGTTGTCTGGTTTCCTTCGGGTAAACTGACATGTCCTACTGAGAAGCCTTCACTGTCCTAAAGCTACAGCTCTCAGGCCTCAGCTCCAAGGCTATCCTGTATGCTTTCCACGCAGCCGGAGGATTGTTCCTGGGAATGCTAAGTGTTCTAGCGTTAAGACTCTTTATTTCCCTTACACCCTGGTGCTAGGTTTTCATGCCACAGCCCCCTGCTCTTATTAAAGGGGAAGGGATCTGTTCCCAGAGTGAGAGGCATGGGTTGGAAAAGAATCGCCATAGTTAGTCATGGATTAAAGTAGACAATTCAATCACTCATTCCTTCATTCACCAAACATTTATTGAGCACCTACTCTGTTCCTAGCACTGGGCTAGGCACATGGAATACAAAGATGAAAGGGTAAGGCCCTTGCTCTCAAGGAGCTCACAGTCTAAATGGGGAGACAAACATGCAGTAAGAATCCCAATCACGTCATTCTTACAAAAAAACGGCTTATACAAAGAGCATTGGTAGCCCAGGGTAAGGAAGGCCTAATTCGGCAAGGAAGGGTTTCACAGCAGAGGGGGCATCTGAGTTGAGACAGGGAGGGTGAAGGGGAAGTTCTGCCAGGCAAATGGAGAGAAGTGCAGCCTGGCAATTCGAGCTTCTTGAGCCAAAGCGAACCGTGATCTGGTACTCAGTCTGGTTAGGCGCTTGTTGGCATCAACACCACAAAGGCAACGATAGGGGCCAGAAAGGGGACCATCTAGTTGACTTCTCTCATTTTATGGATGAGGAAACTGAGACAGAGAGGAGAAGTAAATCTCTACTTGGGGTTTTGAAATGGTTTTTCTGGGGGGCAGCTGCCATGTCTTGCCGCCCTGTTGTGAAAGCACGCGCGCACCCACACACACACAGAGTACAACAAATTGTATTTGCTATCACATATGCAATAGATCTTTAACACATCAAAATGTTTTTTAAACTCTGCAACTTTACTGTACATAGATGGTATTCAGCATCTGGAAAGAAAGAAGTTTATCTGATCATACTTGCTAGAGACAGAAAAATGGAGCAAAAACATCATTCAACCAGAAGAAAAATAAATAGAAACCATAAGGAACAGGGCAATGTACCATTTGGATCATTTGACAAAATCATTTGATAAATTGGTATTAGTTTTCCTTGACCCTGGGACAAATCCAGGAGGGCCTCAATCCTGGTCACTTGAAGAAGGCCAAACTAATGTTTTTCTTCACACGCTACCCCAGCTCCAACCTCCTGAAGGCTTACTTCCCTGACGTTCAGGTAAAGTCCTTCAACTGAGTTTCAGTCACTGCAAAACTCCCAAGGGGCCGCAGGTGTTTCCCACGTTGACTCGAATCCTAGGTCATCATCTGCGCTCTTTAGCTCCTCTTCTTGTTGCGGCATTTTTGTCCTGGGCTGAGAAACTGTTTGAATAACCAGGGGTGACTTTGGGGGTAGGAAGGTTGGGTCTCTGAATTTAAGCTTCTGAGCTACAGTTAAGACCCAGAAACACTTGGGGAGGGAGGTGGGGTTAGAGAACCAAGAGTAAACAGCATCTTTAACCCAGTGTTCTGTCTTGGCTGGGACACTATAAAAAAGAGAATATATCAAGAGCTGGACATTGTCGCTGTTAAATTGACCTTCGAACTTTTGTGTTTCAAAATGGAGTGAAGGTGCATACAAATCAATGTGACAATAAGAAGAATCAAGCTCTGATGGCTGGAACCAGGCCTTGCATGTTTCCATAGTTTCAGAGGGCCTCCTTTACCCTGGGTGTTAATACTTTGTCTTTCAATCATCCTTTTTTTTTTTTTTTTTTTGAGCGATTTCCCTCATACCCAATCGCTTGCTTCATCCCTGAACCAAGTTCTCATTTTTGATTCATTCTGCAACTCTGAGTTGCCAATACACAGTCCTCTGATCTATACCATTACCCCTTCCCTTGGGCTTTACCTGGCTTTCCCTTCTTTACCTGGCAGAGGGCACTAGGGCTGCAATGTAATCTACCTGGGTGCTGCAGAAACTGGGACCACACTGATCTTGACCTTGGGCATGCCCAAAGTCACACTTAAGGAGTGAAAAACCTTTATAAGTCTAGGCTATAAAATACATGTTTTCTACTGGGCATTACAGCTAATTCAGATTTTTCCATGTATAACTGTATAGGCTTAGAAAACAGCTGTGACTTCTTTTTTAAAGAAAGCCCTGTTTAGTGTGAACTGAAGCCACTCTTGCTAACCCTTGTGTTGAATTGGAAGCTGACAGTTCTGACTCTGAGCACCTCCTGGCAAACGTCTGACTTCATGGATCCTGTTGTTTGCACAGTTCAACCGCTGCATCACCTCCCAGATGATCAAGTGGTTCAGCAACTTCCGTGAGTTTTATTACATTCAGATGGAGAAATTTGCCCGGCAAGCGATTTCAGATGGCGTCACAAATCCCAAAATGCTGGTGGTTCTCCGCGACTCAGAACTTTTTCGAGCTCTCAATATGCACTATAACAAGGGAAAAGACTTTGAGGTAAGACCATGCACTTGGGTCCCAGGAGGTCTGATGAGCGCCTTCCCTTTGTGATTGGAGTTTTAGAAAAGATCCCCTTTGCATGTCTGTCCTTACGTCACTGAGAGCAGGGCAGCCTGGGACTCATCTCTGTACCATCTACAAAGATGACAGCCTCCGCATCGTCTCATAGGCAACAGGTAGATGCCACAAACTGAATCTCCAGCCAGTCTTTATTCAGAAACATGGCCAAGAGGTCAGGTGTTATGCCATTTTAGACAATACTCTGTAATGACTGGGTTTTACACCCTGAAAACCTTCTTGCCTTTGCACCAGGAGGCCCAGGATAAATGCCGGGCTCTACCTGCAGCACTAGTTCTTGGCCAAGGTTTTCTTTACACCAGTTTCTGTTCATCATTTGGTTCTTATCTTTATTCTCCCTTGAACAGTTTTATCTGTGGGCCTCCCATGGCAAGTCATCTCAAATCCTTTCTGGAAGTAATAGACAATACTTAAGCTGCTCAGTCCTTTGGGGATCCCTATGAAGGCACACTGGTGGCACCTTAAGAGGTAAAGCATCAGTGAAGGGTAAGCAAGTGGCCCAAGTGTCACAAGTGACAGCTTGTAATCTTCCTTGTGTTTGGCCAACAGCTCTGTTCAGCTGGCATCTCGTTCTGCAGGTGCCTGGTTTGTCTGGTTACTGACCACACTGCCCTCTTGCATTTCTCACTTGACTGTGCAGTCACAAAGAGGAGCATATTGACACCTCCAAGAAAGCAAAGAACTGCTGGCATCCGCTGGTCAGATGCCCCATCAGAATATGTTTGGAAACTTAAGCCTACCTGTGGGAAAAATGGAACATGCCTCCTTTGAGAGACTCGTGGGGGGTCCAGGCATGTGGGTGGGGGGCAGCACTGCCATGTCTTTCCATGTGGGGGTGGTCATCTGGCAGGCAGTGGGGGCAAGCCCCCAGCTAGGCTGGATCTGGAGGCCCTGTAGGATGTTCCATCATTAACGGTGCCAGTTTGGGTAAGGTCCTAGAACACAGTCTTGAGCCCTCTCCACCTCCAAGCCAAATGGTTGGCTTTGGAAGAAGGAATGATTCCAAGTCCTTCGAATCCAGTCCCCAAAGAAGGTGGAATGAGGTACGACCGTCGTAAGCTTGGGGGCAGTTCTTTCCACGTGAGGCACTAAGGAAAAGAATACTAAAAGCCTCTTTTGAACCACAGATTTCATTTCAACCAAAGTCACAATTTCCCACTTGCTAAAAATGTCACCCATTAACGGAATCAGCTACTCCTACAGAGGGAGTGTCCCTAATCCGTTTTTTCCCCAAGGCTGTCTCACCAGTATCATCATTTTAAGGTCTGTATTTGATGAGGGAGCAAGGGATTCCTGGGGCTGCAAAAGTCAGGGGCCAGTACAGTGGGGGTGCTCCGATCAGTCTGCAACCCAAGGAACTGGCAGCGTCAGGCAGGGAGGTCTGGATGGCGCCAGGCTTCACAGCCTCACGTTTTTTCTTTCTCGTGGGTCTCTTTGGGAATGCAGGTCCCAGACTGCTTCTTGGAAATCGCCAGCTTGACGTTACAGGAGTTCTTCAGGGCTGTCTCTGCAGGCAAAGATGCAGATCCTTCCTGGAAGAAACCCATTTATAAAATTATTTCAAAACTGGACAGTGACATCCCAGAGATATTCAAATCTTCCAGCTATCCCCAGGAACTATTTCGGAATTAAGATCCCACAAAGTGAGGAGTGACTGGCCTGGCTTCCCTGGGTTTGCTTCTCAAATGGCAGTCAGTAAAGCTGTAGTCATATAAAGAGGGCATACGGAGAAACCCCTCAAATAGGTACTATGACCGTTTTTTATCATTTATTTCCTTTTCCAGAATTACCAGTGGTTTAACATTAACTGGAAAATACTGTAAAAGGAACACAACGGTTTGGAACCAGAAGAATCTCCACTCCACTGTTTTCAGGTATCATGACCCCGTGAACCTGCAGGTGTCTCTGCATCAGTAAAACGAGGTTTTAAGGATAAAGAGATACGTCTGAGAATGGTCTGTAAAATGTTACTCACTACACAAATGTTCTTTTTTTTCCCCCTTCAGCTTTCAGAAAAAGTTATCTTATTTGGAGTTTTCTTTACAAATTGCTGTTTTTAGTTACCTATTTATCAAGTTTCACTGGTTTGCAAGACACTTTCAAATACATTACCTTTAAGCTATTTATCCTGAAAAGTAGCTACTATCTTCATTTTAAAAATAACCAAACAGAATCTTAGAACTGTGAGGTAAGTCGCCAAAGGTTATGAGGCCAGGGCATTTGGGTTGGGAAGGGTGGTCAGGAGCATGGAGGCACCCACGACCTTCTGATGCCAGGCTGCACGGGGACCACCTCGTGTTGCTGCCCATGCTCTCACACAAGCCACTGTCCCCGGTGAGCATGTGGCACTGTCTTCTGACAACCCCTGCCTGGCACTTAGGAGTGCTTCGTCTCCCAGATGTCCACCAATCGTTTCTGCAAGGCCAACACAAACTTTCTGCAGGACTTGAGTGTTGTTATACATTCAGTCGTCTGCTGGAAGAGTTTATCAGCAGTTAAATAACCCAAACGGTCTCTAGCTGACCAATGCAATTAATGCCCCAAGCTCCTATGTGCTGAAGAAACTGAACTTCAGGCCATGAAAGCTAGAAAGGGCCTGAGGGGTTCATCTGGCCCAGCTTGCTTAAATGAGGAAGGAGGAAACTGCAACGCAACTCAGACGAGAGGCTTGTGCACAGCCTCACAGATGATGAACGGCATAACTGAGACAAATACGGCATCACACAGAAGTGGAAACTCCCCTGCTCCATAAGGACCTTACAGCCCATGGTCAATCTTTCACAGATAAAGGAATTCAGGAAATCAACTCTTTTTTTCTTTTCCCTCTGCCGGTCCAACACAAATGGTGACTTGCTCTGAGCATATAAGCAAGACCTCTGGAATGCTGGGTAACTGCAGCATCCCAGCTAGTCAGAATCAAGTCTTTGAAAGCATGCCAAAAGTACACAGGCCGGGGTGGGCATCACTCAGAGCTCGTTCCGACTAAGGGGTGTCTGTGATTTCATTAGCTTACTCCTTTCTCCTCAACAGAAGTTACTATATCAACTACCCTACTCCCCTGACTTTTCAGGTCAGCTGGATCAGATAGGACGAAGTTCCTAAATTATTGCTAGATGTATCAACACACAAAGGTAGGAAAGGCGACTTTCTTTTGAATTTTCTCTTACTCCAAACAGCCAAGAGGAAAAACAAAACCAAAAAAAGAAAAATACTCAGCCCGAACCAGTCTTTTGGGGTTGTTTCAAGGTTATTTGTAAGTGTCCTTCAGTACATCCAACTGCACTCAGATGATCTTTGCCCTATTTTCTCCCACAATGTTCCCTTTACAAAAATGAAAGACTCTGCCAAATCTAAGTTTTAAAAGTAAGCAAGCACTGAGTATTCTGAGCAAAGGCAATCAGTTATCTGTGTTTGGAGACAGAAGAACCTGCTGTCCAGAGTGACATTACATAGTTATTTAAGACATTCATGGGAAGCATTTCCAAGTTCACATGATTGTCCAATGTGGAACAGCCACTTTCTGTCCCAAACCTGAAATTCATTACTGTGTGTTTTAAACACTGAGCCAAGCCACCTCCAGGGCATTGAACCTTGAAATGTACAAGCTCAAATTGAAAACACTTGTGTACTGCAGTCTTTCCAGGAAGTGTTCTCTAACCACTGAGCTAAACACACAAGAATGTATAAATATATATGCTCTGCCAACAGAAAAATTTTCTATTTTATTATATTTTTCTGTTTCTACCAAGAATGGAGGGAACACATTCGGAGTGTAAGCTGAGCTGGTTATTGTGTTCTTTTAGCAGTCATAATATTGCCAAAGGTCAACTGTTTATCCACTTTTTTCTTCCCATTAAGGTGCACGTGGGTACTATTCTCTCCCAAATTAAACATGCTCAGTGTCTAGTCAAATACTGCATAGTTGTCCAATCCTTCCTTGATGGACAGTAGGGGCTGGACTGTGGTTTAAGATGATGGCACTATTGAGGGATTAGTGTCCAATTATCAATTAAAAGCAGGCAGTTAACTGGCATTCCATGCAGAAAGAGGTTCATTAGGACCCTTTATTTCAAACATGGTTGCATTTAGTATACACAGCTCCAAACCAGATTCATACAGTAAAGAGGCCAAAGGCATCTCCTATATAAGAGGCACCTGAACCATTTTCTTTCCATCAGAGAAAGTGCACACCTGGCAGAGACAGCACACCACTCCTTTAATAAAGTTGCATACCCCAGACCCATGGAGGTATACAGGTCTACTTTTTAAAACATGTCTTTGTTTTCAATGATGTAGAATCTTCAGAGAAATTAATAATTTAAAATAAGGCTTCCATAACATAATTTTACATGTGCCGTTAAGAAAACACATCTTTTAAAGTCAAATCCTTAAAAAATTTGCTGCACTTTTGGTGACCAGTTTCCTGGATGAAGTGTTATTCTAAATTGTTCATAATCTCTTTTTAAAAGTGAAGTATAGTTGATGTTTGTTAGTTTCTGGTGTACAGCAAAGTGTAGATGCTCATAATCACTGATTCCTTTTTTTCCCCAATAGTTTTGAAGCTTTACTCTGTAAAGTAAATTGAACAGTTTGATGATGCATGCATCCAAAACAAAATAGAAATTTGAAAAATCCATTGATTTTTTTTTTTTTTTACACACACTCTGTTAGGTATCTGTATAGATTTCATGTAATGTAAGATCATTTTCTCAGGACTGAGAAAATCAGAAAAGGTAATGAAATAAAGTGATGAGAGAGAGCTAAAGTTATAGTTCCATCAGGCTGATGCTTGTGACAATACGGCAAGTATAATACTTCTCATGAAAGTATAAAATTATTCCTGGTCAGATTTAAGTATATATCACACACATTGTAAGGAATGAGCTCTAGTTACCTATTTGAGATTACTGATAATGCATGCTGTATCTCTGAGGTAGATCATGGTACCTATACTTAAAAAGATGCACTAAGTGCTCACTTGTAGAATAAGATAATTCGTGAAAAGGGCATTTTTAAAAGGCAGACAATTCCTACAGACCAGAAAAAGCTCTTTCAGACTATATAAACTTAAATAGTACAACCAAGTACCCAGGAGTTGATGCTCAATCATGTTGTTTTAGAAAATCAAATGTGAGGCCCCAGAGAAGGGGAATGTCTGATGAAACAGTGAAGACAGGTACAGATAATGAAAACAGTGCAGGAACACTCACCCACCCACCTCCAAACTCCACCAGCTTCACATGTTCATACATTCCCTGAGGAATCTGCCTTCTCTTTCACCGAGTCCCTTGGGGTTGTTTCTCACAATCTTATCCTTCATACTCATCAACTCTTGCTTTGCCACTTTGTAATTCTCCAGAGTCACACCTTAAACGTCAGATCCTAGTCTTCCCTTCAGTTCACTCAGTCATGTCTGACTCTTTGTGACCCCATGGATTGCAGCACGCCAGGCCTCCCTGTCCATCACCAACTCCCGGAGTTTACTCAAACTCATGTCCATTGAGTCGGTGATGCCATACAACCATCTCATCCTCTGTCGTCTCCTTCTCCTCCTGCCTTCAATCTTTCCCAGCATCAGGGTCTTTTCAAATGAGTCAGTTCTTCACATCAGGTGGCCAAAGTATTGGAGTTTCAGCTTCAACATCAGTCCTTCCAATGAACACCCAGGACTGATCTCCTTTAGGATGGACTGGTTGGATCTCCTTGCAGTCCAAGGGATTCTCACGAGTCTTCTCCAACACCACAGTTCAAAAGCATCAATTCTTCAGCACTCAGCTTTCTTTATAGTCCAACTCTCAAATCCATACACAACTACTGGAAAAACCATAGCCCTGACTAGATGAACCTTTGTTGGCAAAGTAATGTCTCTGCTTTTTAATATGCTGTCTAGGTTGGGCATGGTTTTTCTCCCAAGGAACAAGTGTCCTTTAATTTCATGGCTGCAATCACCATCTGCAGTGATTTTGGAGCCAAGAAAATAAAGTCTCTGTTTCCATCATTTCCCCATCTATTTGCCACGAAGTGATGGGACCAGATGCTGTGATCTTAGTTTTCTGAATGTTGAGCTTTAAGCCAACTTTTCACTCTCCTCTTTCACTTTCATCAAGAGGCTCTTTAGTTCTTCTTCACTTTCTGCCACAAGGATGGTGTCATTTGCATATCTTAGGTTATTGATATTTCTCCTGGCAATCTTGATTCCAGCTTGTGCTTCCTCCAGCCCGTCATTTCTCATGATGTACTCTGCATGTAAGTTAAATAAGCAGGGTAACAATATACAGCCTTGACGTACTCCTTTCCTGATTTGGAACCAGTCTGTTGTTCCATGTCCAGTTCTAACTGTTGCTTCCTGACCTGCATACAGATTTCTCAGGAGGCAGGTCAAGTGGTCTGTTATCCCCATCTCTTTCAGAATTTTCCACAGTTTGTGGTGATCCATACAGTCAAAGGCTTTGGTGTAGTCAATAAAGCAGATGTTTTTCTGGTATTCTCTTGCTTTTTCGATGCTCCAACGGATGTTGGCAATTTGATCTTTGGTTCCTTGCTTTTCTAAAGCCAGCTTGAACATCTGGAAGTTGACAGTTTACGTACTGTTGAAACCTGGCTTTGAGAATTTTAAGCATTACTTTACTAGGGTGTGAGATGAGTGCAATTGTACGGTAGTTTGAGCATTCTTTGGCAATGCCTTTCTTTGGGATTGGAATGAAAACTGACCGTTTCCAGTCCTGTGGCCACTGCTGAGTTTTCCAAATTTGCTGGCATATCGAGTGCAGTGCTTTCACAGCATCATCTTTAAGTATTTGAAATAGCTCAACTGGAATTCCATCACCTCCGCTAGCTTTGTTCATAGTGATGCTTCCTAAGGCCCACTTGACTTCTCATTCCAGGATGTCTGGCTCTAGGGGAGTGATCACAACAATCTTGGTTATCTGGGTTGTGAAGATCTTTTTTGTACAGTTCTTCTGTGTATTCTTGCCACCTCTTCTTAATCTCTTCTGCTTCTGTTAGGTCCCTACCATTTCTGTCCTTTACTGTGCCCTCATATTTTTCTCCTCATATTTCTTCCACCCAGACTCCTATCTCCTTGATCACTGCTTCTCCTTAACTAAGTTTGAAAAGTAAACAAGCACTGGGTACCTCAGGCTAGAAAACCAGTCTAAGGCCAAAATGTCTCACTTTCCTCTCCTTTATTCTCGGTGATATGATCTGCAGTCTCCCTACATTCACTTTCCGCCTCAACCAACACCTTTCCAAAGAAGAGTACTGCGGTTAGGGGCATGAATTCTAGTGTCTTTTCTTTCTGGTTCAAGCACCTACCAGCTGTGATCTCTGCAAACTGTTTATTCCCTTGGCTTCAGCTTTCCCATTTGTAGAACGGAGATAATAAAAAAGGAACTACCTCAGTAAAACTGTTCTAAGTTTTAGGTAAAGTCATACACATGAAATTCTAGGCACACTCCTAGTGTACAGTAGGTGCTCAGTAGCTACGTTCCTACTCAGCAGTCATAAACTGCTGGCAAAATCACGAATTTTACTCCTACCAGTGAAAAATTATTATTTCTTAAGAATGGCACTGATGTGTGACATTACTGATACAAAACATATTCTAAATTTCCTTTTCACTATAACCATGCAGTAATATGCACTGATTTAGGGGATGACAGCATAAAACATAGCTTTAAAGTGGTATCTCCTGAGAGGTAAACAAAACCCAGCTTTAAAAAAAAGCCTTGTGCTATGAACTTTATATGCATCCTCCTTCACTCTTTGTAAAAATTGCATGTTGACGTTATGGTTACTAGACATATGACACAATCATTGCTATTTGCTAGTTGGTTGCTAATATATCAACCCGCTTTTCTTTTTTATAGGCCAATACATTGCCTTTTTAACATCTTTTTAACCATAAGCTTTGTGACTGATGTATGGATAGTCCTACTTGCTGTCTTTAGCAACTGCTTTTTAAAGCTGTATCAGTGTCCCCTGGACAGTTTTTGGCTTGAGTATTTTATGAATTAACTTCTGCACAGTTATTCAAAACATCTTTGAATTGTTCCACTTGTTAAACAGACTGTCTCACTGCTTTCTTGATTGGGTGGGTGGGTTCAGGGAGCATTTACTAACATAACCCTAGTTTTCCTATTATTTAAGAGAGGAAATTAATATTTCCTCTCTTAATATTTAAAATCTACATTTCCACAAAAATAAGCTTGCTTTCTTATTGAAAATAATCTGACATCTCTTCTGGTTCTTTTCATTTTAGAGTCATTAAATCTGATTATTTTCTTCCTCTGCTCTTTTATGAATGTGAGTTGGTGCTTACTTTCTTCAGGATATTTAAGACTAGATGTTTTTTGCCTACTGTTTCTAAATAAACTGACTTTTTCAAATCAAGCTTTATGAGACAATTTGTTGTTGTTCAGTCACTAAGTCGTGTCCGACTCTTTGCGACCCCATGGACTGTAGCACACCAGGCCTCTCTGTCCTTCACTATCTCCTGGAGTTTGCTCAAGTTCATGTCCGTTGAGTCGATGATGCTATCTAACCATCTCATCCTCTGTTGCCCTTTCCTCCTTTTGCTGTCAATCTTTCCCAGAATCAGGGTCTTTTCCAGAGTCAGCCTTTCGCTCGCATCAGGTGGACAAAGTATTGGAGCTTCAGCTTCAACATCAGTCCTTCCAATGATTATTCAGGGTTGATTTCCTTTAGGATTGACTGCTGTGATCTCCTTATAGTCCAAGAGACTCTCAAGAATCCGCTCCAGCACCAGGATTCAAAAGCATCAATTCTTCAATGCTCAGCCTTTTTTATGGTCCAACTCGCAGATCTGTGACCACTAGTAAAACTATACCTTTGACAATATGGACCTTGTCTGCAAAGTGATGTCTTTGCTTTTTAATACACAGTCTAGGTTTGTCATAGTTTTCCTTCAAGAAGCAGGTGTCTTTTAATTTCATGACTGCAGTCACTGTCCACAGTGATTCTGGAGCCCCCCTTCCCTCCCAAAAAAATCTGTTATTGCTTCCCCCCTTCCCTGTCTACTTGCCATGAAGCGCTGGGACTGGATGCCATGATCTTAGTTTCTTGAATGTTGAGTTTCAAGCCAGCTTTTTCAGTCTCCTCTTCCACCCTCCTCAAGAGGTTCCTTAGTTCCTCTTCACTTTCTGCCATCAGAGTGATATCATCTGCATATCTGAGTTTGTTGATATTCCTCCTAGCAATTGATTCCAGCTTCAGATTCATCCAGCCCAGCATTTCGCATGGTGTGCTCTGCATTTAAGATAAATAAGCAGGGAGACAATATACAGCCTTGTTGCACTCCTTGCCCAATTTTGAACCAGTTATTCTATGTAAGGTTCTAACTGTTGCTTCTTGACACACATACAGGTTTCTCAGGAGACATAAGGTGGTCTAATAGTCCCATCTCTTTTAAGAATTTTCCAGTTTATTATGATCCACACAGTCAAAGGCTTTAGCGTAGTCAATGAAGCAAAAGTAGGTATTTTTCTGGAACTCTCTTGCTTTCTCTATGACAATAGGATTATAAACTTGGTGCTTTGCTGGACTCTCAGCCTATTAAATCCCTAACAAATATCCCACAATTTTATAGGGCATAATATATTCTTTATAAATACCTCAAAGCTGCTTTTGTTCAAGATCTTGGTGTTTAGATACTTCATCCCTCATCATATACCCCATTACTTCATCAGGGCTGAGCTCACTGACTGAACCAACCAGAACAAACTCCAGAATTATTCTCTCCTATGGAACTCTTGCCAAAAAGAGTGTCAGAAATAAGAGCTTCTATGGCAGAGAATGGGGTGCAGAGCACACATGTAAACAGTTTTTGCTAGATTGTAGATTATCTGCAAATCCTGGGAACAGAAAGCTTAACACTGGACTTACATTCCTAAACACCTTAGTTTTGCCATACTGGATGCAAAGATAATTAAAATTCCCATACCATGTAAATGGTAAATATGATCATGTATCATTCAGCTCTGGAGACAGTAATTACCTAAATAATGTGAGGCAGAGTTTAGTATGTTGACAATGCTGAGAATATGCTGTTAAGTGACAGTTTTCACTTGTTATAGAATCATACCTATTCACTTCAAATATATCAGGGCATTTCTCTGGGAAGTGGACAGTCTTCTCACTGTTTCAGGAACTAGAAAGGCACACTATTTATTGAGCAAATCTCACATGTTCTAAAAATTGGCAGGAAAAGAACTTCCAAACATTCAGTCCTTTGTTGTGCCAGAATTGTTGAATCTGCCCCCAAAATGAAGATCAATAGCAGATTTTTATGCTTTGGGGTATACGTACCAGTTCACTCTCTTTAAATAAAAGTGATCACAATTTACCTCCTCAAAGCATAGTAACTGAGACACACATCTGTATTGATGATCCCATGGGAAAAAAAAAAACAGAACAAAGCCATTTGAGGTTTCAAAAGCTATGTGGCACCCCCAGCGCTACAAAGCTCTGAACTCAAGTTGGGGATGGGACTACAAGCAAAGTGCCTCGTTCCATACCCCTTAGCAGTTCTTCAGAATCCCTTGTGAAGTATTATGATTATGGTAGTGGTTACACAAAGCTACACATGAAAAACTGCACAGAATTACACACACATACACACTTGAGTGCTTATAAAACTGGTGAAGTCTGAACAACCTCCATAGAGTGTATCAATGCTGATTTCTTGGTTCTGACACATAAACTCTGCTTATGTAAGGTGTTATCATAGTGGAGACTGGGTAAAGGATACATGAGGACTTCGCTGTGCATTTTTTTTAACTTCCTATGAATCTATATAATTATTTCAAAATAAAAAGTGAAAAAAAAAACCTACATAGAATCAGAATCTTTAAGAAAGGGTTCCACTGAAGAAGAAACATACTCTAAGGAAAACGCATATAAAAGTTCATACCCAGCACAGATTGGAGTGCTTCTAAAAGGACACAATTTTCATTTTATTAGGGTTTATTTGGTTTTGTTCTGAGTACACAGATTAGAACTATTAGCTAGTTCTGTGCTCTTTGGGATCAAAAAGAAGTCACAAAAAAATAACCTGTCCTGCGTGCCCACCTCACTCCTCTACCCAGGTCACCTCCCTTGTGGGCAGATTCTTTACTGTCTGAGCCACCTGGGAAGCCCCTGTCTAAAATGCCCCTCCACAAATCAGATTTCCCCTCTAAACTTTCAAGTTTAAGTAACACTGTACAGCAACTCATTTCTATCTGTTGCTAGGAACCTCCACCACAACTGTGCAAGTCTTGGCTTGTTTTCAGGCCCAGGGGCACATATGTGTTTTAGATTAAAACACATTTTAAACACTGGCTTTATTTGCTCCCAGTATAAGCCAGATTCTTCCTGCGCCTAAGCTGTTCCTTGGCTATATCAAGCACTTTTGGAAACTACATTAACTCTTTCAGGCTAGGTGGATTTTATTTTTAACTTTAGGAGTTTGTTATTAACAAATAGCATTCCCACACCTCCAAATTCTTCCACACTTGCAAAGTTACTGACAAAGGCCTTTCGGAATTGTGATTAATAAAACTATCTTCAGACAGAGATAAATTAAAGTTTAAAATCTCCTTTGGCCTACCAGTTCTCAAACTCGGCTACCCATTGGAACTACCTGGTGAACTTTAGCCTGAACTTTGGGAGTTTTAACAGATCCCTAGGGTAATTCTTACATGCAGTTTGATAACTACTGCTTTTAACACACAACTCTTTACACAGAACACTTCTCATATTTCATCATTCTTCCAAATATGCATAAATAAAACAGTAATCATATGTTTCAGTGCTCATGGAATATAAGCAATTATTTAACTTGAACCATACCAATTCTTGGGTTAAGGCCTCCATTGTCAATACCCTGCCTTGACAATAAACTTTGGGACTGCCTTTCGGATCTTGTAGAGGCCCTACTGACCTCAGATCCACATCTAATGAGAGCAGAAGGCTCATATGAAAATTAGGAAATCCCTCACTCTCTCTATATATACATACTTTATTTTTTCAAGCCATTTTGAGCTCACAGAAAAATAGAGAAGAAGGTACAGAGATTTCCCATATATACTCCCTACCTCCATGTAAGTACAGGCTTCTCCATTATCAACATCCCACCAGAGCGGTGCATTTTTTACAAATGATGAATCTACGCTGATACATCTGCATCACAGTCTAATAAGTGTTCTCTTGGTGTTGTACATCTCATGGGTTTGGAAAAGCACATAATGACACGTATCCAACATTATTGTATCATACAAAATATTTTTGCTGCCCTAAAAATCCCTCCCTTCCCATTAACCCCTAACAATCACATTAATCTTACCACAGTTTATTTATCCCCTCATCTACAGAAAGTTAATTGGTTGCTTCCAAATTCTGACAGTTATAGAACAGAGCTGCTATAAACAACCATGTGAAGATTATTGTGTGGTCGCAGTTTTCAACTCCTTCGGGTAAATACCAAGGAGTGTGACTGCTAGACTGTATGGTTAAGAACATGCTGACTTTTGTAAAAAACTGCCAAACAGTCTTCCTAAGTGGCTATACCACTTTGCGTTGCTACCAGCAACGAATGAGAGTTCCTGTTGCTCCACGTCTTTGCCAGCACTCGATAATGTCAATGTTCTCGATTTTGGTCATTCTAATACCTGTGTAGTTGTGGTGATGTCCTTCAGTCGCTAAGAAGTGTCTGACTGTTTGCGACCCCAGGGACTATAGCACACCAGGTTACTCTGTCCCCCACTATCTCCTGGAGCTTGCTCAAATTCATGTCCATTGCATCAGCAATGCTTTCTAATCATCTCATCCTCTGCCACCCAGTCTCTTTTTGCCTTCAATCTTTCCCAGGGTCTGTCCCAATGAGTTGGCTCTTAGTATCAGGTGGCCAAAGTATTGGAGCTTCAGCTTCAGCAATGGTCCTTCCAATGAATATACAGGGTTTGATTTCTTTAGAACTGACTGGTTTGATCTCTTTGCAGTCAAGGGACTCTCCAGCACCACGATTTGAAAGCATCAGTTCTTTGGTGCTCACCCTTCTTGATGGTTTAACTTTCACATCTGTATAGTACTATGGAAAAACCAGAGCTTTGACTATATGGACCTATGTCGGCAAAGCGAAGTCTCTGCTTTTTATTAATAATACTCTTTCTAGGTTTGTCATAGCTTTCCTTACAAGGAGCAGGCGCCTTTTAATTTCATGGTTGCAGTCACTGTCTGCAGTGATTCTGGAGCCCAAGAAAATAAAATCTGTCACTGTTCCACTTTTCCCCCTCCTATTTGCCATGAAGTGATGGGACCAGATACTATGATCTTCAAGCCAGTTTTTTCACTCTCCTCTTTCACTCTCATCAAGAGGCTCTTTAGTTCTTCACTTTCTGTCATTGAGAATGGTATCATCTGCATATCTGAGACTGTTGATATTTCTCCTGGCAATCCTGATTTCAGCTTGTGATTCATTCATTCTGGCTCTTCCTATGATGTACTCTGCTGCTGCTGCTGCTGCTAAGTCGCTTCAGTCGTGTTCAACTCTGTGAGACCCCACAGACGGCAGCCCACCAGGCTCCGCCGTCCCTGGGATTCTCCACGCAAGAACACTGGAGTGGGTTGCCATTTCCTTCTCCAATGCATGAAAGTGAAAAGTGAAAGTGAAGTCTCTCAGTCATGTCCGACTCTTAGCGACCCCCTGGATTGCAGCCCACCAGGCCCCTCCGTCCATGGGATTTTCCAGGCAAGAGTACTGGAGTGGGGTGCCATTGCCTTCTCTGGATGTATTCTGCATGTAAGTTAAAAAAGCAGGGTGACAATATACAGCCTTGTACTCCTTTCCCAATTTGGAACCAGTGAATTGTCCCATGTCGGGTTCTAGCTGTTGTTTCCTGACCCACATACCTCATTGTTTTAACCTGCATTCCCTAGACATAAGACATAAAACATCTTTTCATATGCTTATCATCTGTTTATCTTCTTTGGTGAGGTGCCAAGGTTTTTGGCCCATTTTTAAATTGGGTTGTTTTCTTATTGTTGAGTTTTAAGAGTTCTTTTTGATTTTGGATAATAGTTCTTTATCAGATACATGCAGTTTGCAAGTATTTTCTCCCAGTCTGTGGCCTTTTTATTCCCTTGACCATGTCTTTCACAGAACAGAAATTTTAATTTGCATGAAGTCTGCTTTATTGATTCTTTCTTTTGTGGGTTATGCCTTTGATCTAAAAAGTCATCACCAAAGCCAAGACCATCTACCTTTTCTCCTATGTTCTCCTGTAGAGGAATTATAGTTTTGTTTTACAATTAGGTCTGTGATCCACTTGGAGTTAATTTTTGTGAAGGGTGTTAAGCCTGCACCTATTTACGTATTTGCATGTCAACGCTATTTCAGCACCGTCTGTTGAAAATACCATCTTTGCTCCATTACATTGCCTTTGCTCCTTTGTCAAAGATCAGCTGATTATATAGTCATGTGGGTCTATTTAGGGCTCTCAATTCTGTTCCATTTATTTATTTTTGTCTGTTCCGTCATGAATACGACACTGTCTTGAAGTTAAGCTTCAAGTAAGTAGTACTAGTCCTTGAGTTTTGTTCAATACTGTTAGCTATTCTAGATCTTTTGCCTCTCCATATAAACTTTAGAATAAGTTTGTTGACATCCATAAAAAAATTTGCTGAATTTTGATTGGGATTGCATTGAATCTATAGATCAATTTGGAAAGAACTGACATCTGTTAAAAATTTTTTTTCTTTCTTCATTTTTGGCTACACTATGTCTTCGTTGCTGTGAGCAGGCTTTTTCCTCTAGCTGCAGGGAGCAGAGGCTACTCTCTAGTTGTGGTACACAGGTCTCACTGCAGAGGCTTCTCTTCTTGTGGAGCACTGGCTCTAGGGTACGCAGGCTCAGTAGTTGTGGCTCATGGGCTCCGGAGCACTAGCTCAGTATTTAAGACACACATATTTAGTTGCCCCACAACATGTGGAATATTCCTAGATCAGGGATCGAATCTGTGTCCCCAGGATTGACAGGCAGATTCTTAACCACTGGACAACAGGGAAGCCCAAGAATTGACATCTTGACAATATTGAGTCTTCCTATCTATGAACATGGAATATCAGCATATATTTATCAGAGTTCATTTTCTTCATATAGATCTTTTACATGTCATGTTAGATTTATACCACATATTTCATTTTGGGGGTGCTAACGTAAATGGTATTGTTTTAAATTTCAAATTTTACTTGTTTATGGCTGATAAACAGGAAAGCAACTGACTTTTCTGTATCAATCTTGTGTACCCTGCAACCTTGCTATAATTGCTTCTTAGTTCCAGGAGTTTGTTGATTCAGATTTTCTAGAGACAACCACATCTTCTGTACACAAAGCTTTCTTTCTTTCTTCCCAATGTATATACATTTTGTTTCCTTGCCTTACTGCATTAACTAGGACATCAGACACAATGTTGAAAAGTGCTGGTATGAGGGGACATCTTTGTCTTGCTCATGATCTTAGTGGGAAAGCTTCAAGTCTCTCATCATTAAGTATGATGAAACATGTTAGTTTGTAGGGTTTTCACATTCTTTGTAAAGTTAAGGAAGTTCCCCTCTATCCTTTGTTAACTGAGGGTTTTATCTTAAATGGGTGTTGAATTCTGTTAGATGCTTCTACCACATCTATTCATATGTGCTGAAACAGCCTTGCATAGCTGGTATATTTCCCACTTGGTCATAGTAATTCTTTTCTTACATTGTTGGATTTGCTAATGTTTTGTTGAGGATTTCTTTATTTTATGTGAGAGAGTTGTCATCTGCAGTTTTCTTGTAATGTCTTTGGTTTTGATATGAGGACAATACTGGCCTCATAATATTATGTTAAGAAGCATTCCCTCTGTTTCTATCATGTGGAAGAGATATAAGGAAGTGATGTAATTTCTTAAGTGTTTGACAAAATTCCCAGTGAATTCATCTGAACCTGGTGCTTTCTGGTTTGGAAGGCTAATAATTATTGATTTTTAAAATGGGCTGGCCAAAAAGTTCCTTTGGGTTTTTCCATACAGTCATGTGGAAAAACCCAAATAAACTTTTTGGACAAACCAATAGATACTGCACAGGTCTATTCAAATTTATACCTTCTTGCATGAGTTTTAGCTGATTGTGCCTTTCCAGTGATTGATCTGTTTCATCTAGATGTCAAACCTGTGGGCAAAGGGTTGTTCACAGTATTCCTTTGTTATCCTTTTAATGTCCATTGAATCTGTAGTGACATTCTCTTTCATTTCTGGTATTAGTAACTTGTGTTAAGGAACATTCTTTTAAAAAGATTTGTAAGGGCACAGTATACAAACCTACACTTTACAGGATTATTCAAACTAGTATTTTTAAAAATGTGTGATGTGAAAAAATATTTTCACAGCTCCTATGGATCCAGTTGTTGTAATTACCAAGGGAGCAGAAAAAGATTTGGAAAAAAGAACTTCATGACTAAGGGAGATTATCTTCTCAATTGCAAATTTAATTTCCCCACCACTGAAACACATCACTTAAAAGCTTACTAATTTTGAACATGGCTACTTCTTAGAGCCTATTTTGCTTACCTACATCAATTCCAAATTGATTCAAAAGGCAGACGTCAAATGAGGGTAGTATATAAAACTAGAATTCTAAAATACCCGCCAAAAGCATTTCTTTTGAAACCCTGGACATTAAGTTAGGACTTTCTCTAACACACACATACATATAATTATTAGGAGGACATAAAAAAAGAGATTGTTTCCTTGTAGCCCAGTAATTCAATTACTTTTTTATCTGGAAAACAGGAAATTATACCCCCAAAATGGGCATTTACAAGGATGTTCAAAGAAACATTGTTATGATGGTGAAAACTGTCACAAATAAGGGAAAATATAATAATCTGTTATATACATATAATAGGATATACACATATATATGTATGTGCATATGACATAGTGGGTCTGCAAAACAATGTGTAAAGAATATCACTCATTGAAAAAAATAATCCTTATAGGTACATATATATTTGTTGTTGTTCAGTCAATAACTCATGTCCTATTGTTTGCAATCCCATGGACTGCAGCAAGCCAGGCTCCTCTGTCCTCCACTATCTCCTGCAGTTCGCTCAAATTCATGTCTATTGAGTTGGTGATGCTATCTAACCATCTCATCCTCTGCTGCTTCTTCTCCTTTTGCCTTCAATCTTTCCCAGCATCAGGGTCTTTTGCAATGGGTTGGCTCTTCACATCAGGTGGCCAAATATTGGAGTTTCAGCTTCAGCATCAGTCCTTCTGATGAATATTCAGGGTTTGATTTCATTTAGGATTGACTGGTTTGATCTTGCATGTCAAGGGACTCTCAAGAGTCTTCTCCAGCACCACAATTTGAAAGCATCAATTCTTTGGTGCTCAGCCTTCTTTATGGTCCAACTCTCGTATCTGTACAGGACTACTTGAAAAACTGTAGCTTTGATGATATGGACCTTTGTCAGTTAACTTTTTACTTTTTAATATGCTGTCTCGATTTGTCATAGCTTTCCTTCCAAGAAGCAGGCGTCTTTTAACTTCATGGCTACAATCACTGTCCACAGTGATTTTGGAACCCAAGAAAATAAAATCTGTCACTGCTTCTACTTTTGCCCCTTTCATCTGCCATGAAGTGATGGGGCTGGATGCCATGATCTTAGTTTTTTGAATGTTGAGTTTCAAGCCAGCCTTTTCACTCTCCTCTTTCACCTTCATCAAGAAGCTCTTCAGTTCCTCTTCACTTTCTGTCATTAGAGTGGAGTCATCTGCATATCTGAGGTTATTGGTATTTCTTCCAGCAGTCTTGATTCCAGCTTGTGATTCATCCAGCCCAGCATTTCACAATGTACTGTGCATATAAATTAAATAAGCAGAGTGACCATATATTGCCTTGTTGTACTCCTTTCCCAATTTGGAACCAATCTGTTGTTCCATGTCTGGTTCTTACTCTTGCTTCTTGACCCACATACAGGTTCTTCAGGAGACAAGTAAGGATCTGATATTCCCATCTCTTTTAAGAATTTTCCTGTTTGCTGTGACCCACACCGTCAAATACTAGGATAGTCAGTGATGCAGAAGTAGACATTTTTTTTTTGGAACTTTCTTGCTTTTTCTACGATTCAACAGGCGTTGGCAATTTCATCTCTAGTTCCTCTGCCTTTTCTAAATCTAGCTTGTACATCTGGAAGTTCTCTGTTCATATACTGTTGAAGCCTAGCTTGAAGGATTTTGAGCATTAGCTTGCTAGCATGTGAAATGAGCACAATTGTACAGTGGTTTGAACATTCTTTGGCATGCTCTTCTTTGGGACTGGAATGAAAACTGATCTTTTCCAGTCCTATGGCCACTGCTGAGTTTTCCAAATTTGTTGACAAATTGAGAGCAGCACTTTAACAGCATCCTCTTTAGGACTTGAAACAGCTCAGCTAGAATTCCATCACCTCCACTAGTTTTTTGTTCACAGTATTGCTTCCTAAGGCCCACTTGACTTCACACTCCAGGGTGTCTGGCTCTAGCTGAGTGACCACACTATCATGGTTATCTGGGTCATTAAGATGCACAGAAAATGGTTTGGAAAGCCAACATTCCAAAATGATAACAGTAACTACTTCTAAGACTTCAAGGTGTTTGTTGCTCAATGGAGGATTTAGTATTATCTCTGATACACTTTTAAAAATAATGAGCTTATATTTTATGGCTGAAGAGAATTTAGAAAAGATAATACCCCAAAACATACTTAAGAAATCAAATATATCAAAAGTATACCCACCTTGACACAGATAGGTGCCAAAGAAGCTGTAATGACATGCATCCTCTTTCCTCAGTGGAAATAGTAGAACACAATGGAGAATTAAGAAAATGCTCTGGTTCAAATTTGCATTCAAGTATGGCTGCTTAGCTGTTTCACTTAACCAAAGGGAATTCTTCTGTCTTCTTTCTCTGGGACAGGAGTGTGTGCCCACTATTTAACTGTGCACACATAAGGTGCTTACCTGCATCTTGATAAATGGAGTCACTGGAAGGATGTTAGCCAAGGAGGGGGGCAATTCACATGCTTCCACGTCAAAGCAAGAAATAGACAAAAGTCAACCCACTGCAAATTCAGCATCAGTACATTATGTATGTGTTACCATCTGGCTCAAGGAAAACAGAACTGCCCCCTCCAAAATATCAGTTAAAGGGTGTTTGTCACAATATTTTTATACCATCTATGTGATATAACTTGATGTTTCCTTTCCTATAGATATCTTAGTGCCTTGCAGGATTCACCATCTCTTATGGTGTATGTCCCAAAATGATGGCTGAAGTATGTGACTTCCAGATGTGGTTTGTTTTACATCTACTGTATTGTTCCCACGGTACTTTGAAAAGACTACTTCACACAAAGGTCCAGATTTCCACTTCACCTTCATCTGGTAACACTGGGTCTACCTTACTTCATGGCAACCATGGCTGGGGAAGAACTATCACGGTGAGACAAGGCAAACATGCTGCAACATCCTAGGCCCCACCATGCCCTACTGCCTCTCCAATACTAAGGCTGAGAGTCAGCTGCCCATATCACTCTGCTTTCATTGCTGTTTTTGTCATAGTAGGTTTAGGAAGAAAATACTTGTACTTACATTCCTACCAAATGTGGGAAAGCTAATGATACAGAATGTCAGATGTTTCAAGAAAAATGGGAAAGAGGATATTTTTCTATAAGAATAAAGAATATTTTGACAGGTCCAATAGCAAAACAGTATGTTTCTGATGAAAGAATAGAACTAAACATGCCATTATAAAACTATTGGCCAATTCTCTCACTTATGGTATCTTCCCGTCCATAGTAGGCATTTGAATGTCTGATGTCTGATTTATATAATACTTATGCATATGTCACCAACCAAAAGATACAGAGGCAGTGAAGAAGCAAACAAAATTGGAGTTTTGTGAATGACATATATTTTTACTGATATGAATTAATTTCATATTTAAAATACACTATGCTATCAATTCTAAATATGCTAATTGGAAAAACAAAAAACAAAAATAAATAAATATGCTTGCTGAGCACCAACTATATCTAACAGGTACTGCATATTCAGTGTTATAAGAATGAAGATGAATAAAACAGTTCTTACCCTCAAGGAGCTTGCATTTGGGAGTGGGGAAAAGGAATAGAGAGGTATATAAGTTACTCTCCTAGAAAGGCAAAGTAAGAGAAGATCATGGAACAAATATAAATAGAAGCAAAGCCCTGTGAGAGCTGGAGGGAGCAAGACAGCAAAGCTTTAGGAAGAAGGCGGCATGTGTGCTGGGCCTTAAGACAGTTATAATTTCTAAAATATAAAATAAAAAGGAGGCAGTAAACCAAGAAATTTTAGGGAATGTTGAGGGTAAGTCACACAGTGCACCTGCAGTGTAGTGCGCATGTGGCAAGAAAAGTGGAAAAGGAAGCTGAAGAGGTAGTTTGGATGATGTTGTTGACAGACTTCATTGCCAAGCTGAATGCATCTGTCCTCAATAAGGCAGGTAGTAAGGAAACTCTCAGTGAAGGCATAACACTTGTCATTGGAGCCAAAGCAAATAGGCTAGTTGCATTATGTAAGCAATTATAAAGTACAGAAAACATACTTACTCCTATAAGAAACAGACCAGGAAAACTAAGATTTAGCCTTCTTTTGCCATCAAGTAACTGAGCAAGTCATTTCTCTTCTTTCAGCCTCAGAAACCTCATCTGTAAAATGAAGGAACTCGACAAGAATGAACTTTTAAGGCCTCTTCAACCTCTTATCTAAATATCAACATACTCGGCAGCCTTTAAGTATGAAATGACAGGTAGGCAGAGTGGGCCAAAGCGCTTACCAAAAAACCAAACAAGAAACAAAATTTTCCTGGTGCTGATATATTGAAGATCTCACATAAAAATCCAGTTTTCTCACTTCTCTGGAAATTCCAGAAAAATCTGGCAACACAAGACCCAAATTCCCAGATGGCCACAATCTGCTGTGGCTGAGCAGGTGTTGTGTACCCTTTAACAGGACCTACCTTGTTCTCCAGTTTGCCACAATCTCCACCCTCTGCCTTACACATCTGTTACCTGTCCGACTCTGAATGAGTGACCACTGCCATACAGATAGGAGACATCCCCTCTATTTATTCACTCTACAGATATATGAGCCATGCACTGAGCTAGATGCTGTAAAAGAAAAAAAAAAAAAATTAGATATGCCAAGAAGGAGGAACTCACTGTCAGAAACAATAGATCTGAGAGTGGGATTTCAAGTCACAGTGGAAGAAAATTATTTTAATTCTTCAAATATCATAGGAAAGGGAGCTATAATCTAGATCAGTACTGTCAAACCTAAGAATGTGAGTATCTGGTAGAAAATTCACACTCAGGTATAGGACTCAAAGTCAAGTCTCGTCAACTACAAAGTAAACCATTAAGTCTATGGGCTCTTCATAGTATCACAACTTCAAATTCCTGTTGGCAGGCCGAGGGCTGTCCATAACTCAGTCCTGAGGATGCTCCCTGACTACAGTCTGATGTGAAGACAACAGAACCTAAGAACTGAGTTCAGATCAGCCACAGAGGTGCAGAAGCATAAATACCTAGGTAAGATGAGAGTGAACTAAGGTTTAAACTCTGTTATGTGTGGACTGTGAACCCATCAGTCTCTGGCCACTCTAAGCCGTCGAAGACACAGGGATTCTTTACTGTCAGAATCCTATACTGTAGGATTTCCAGGAAACAAGATTTGCCTTTTTCATTTCATTATTGTCACCTCCCTTGACAGTTCATTGATGTGATGTGCTGTGCTGGCTCTTAACCGCCTGTCACCCTCGAGGATGTCTATGTAAATGATGCCGTAACTAGTGCTCCTTCATTGCTAGAAATCAGGCAAGTACAGGAGTGGTGGAATGATAACAGTATACAAAAGTCACAATTTATAACAGCAAAAGACAGCTTAAATATTCATCAACAGAGACCTGGTGAGCTACATTATGATAAAGACATAAAACATTCTACAGCTATAAAAGAGAATGGGATGGAATGCTATTCATTCCATCCATTAATAGCATTTATGAATGCTATCAATAAACAGGAACAAACTACTGATAACACATATAACAACCTGGATAAATGTCAAGGGAATTACAGCAAGTGAAAAAGGCCAAAAAAACCAATCCCCAAAGGTTACACACTGTATGATTTCATTTACAGAACATTATTTAAATGATAAAATTATAGAAATGGAGAACAGATTAGTGGTTGCCTAGGGTCAGAGGTGGCGGTAGGAGTGGGAGAAAGATAAGAGTCGATACAAAGACCTACTCATGTGATAAAACTATACAGAGACAGAGTCATACAATACATACATATCCTGTGCCATTTACCTGTAAAGAACAGAAATACAGGTAAATTTCTAAAAATTGTCAGTGAAGCTCCTTATAATTAGAAGGTACCTTTGGAAGATTGAGGAGGAGGAAAGAGAAGAGAGGGAGAAGAGGGAGAGGAGAGTAGAAGCCGGATGAGAATGGGACTTTCCTGTGTGACCAGAAGACATCCTAGACACTGCAACAGAAAACAGCATGGCAGCGTGGGTGGCACCCGACCATTGGGTAAAGAGAAATTAACTGCTTATCCACAGAATTTTTCAGAAAGGACACAAAAGAAAGTCAACATTGGTTGTCGCTATAGACAGGATAAGTGGGAGGCTGGGGATGGGGATGCAAAGATGTTACTACACATACTCTTAAACCGTCTGAATTTTATACCATATGACTGTATTACTTATTCATAAAAATTACTATTTTCTTTTTGAATATGTGACAAGGCAAATCAATGCTTCAGTGCCTTCACCTTTGTTCACATGTGTGGTCTGGCAACAACTTTCCATTAGTACTCATCCCTTCCTGGGTTGGGAAGATCCCCTGGAGAAGGGAAAGGCTACCCACTCCAGTATTCTGGCCTGGAGAATTCCATGGACTGTATAGTCCATGGGGTCACAGAGAGTCGGACACGACTGAAGGACTTTCACCTTCCTCCCGGGTACTTACTAATTAATTAGCCTTTGCACCTCAGTGATTCCTTTAAACAAATCTCCATACTGGTTCTGAAGATCAGTTTCAGTGGTTACCTGAAAATGCTTCTAAATTATTACTCTTCCAGCCTACACTCACTGCACTGTTTCATAAGGCCTAGCTCAGTTATGGTAGCTAACTATAAAAGGTGACAATTATCTTCAAGCCAAGTGAAAAATTTTAATTTGAAAAGCACATGTGTCAAAAAATAATGATGATGGCCAGTTACCAATTTTTGAGCTTGGTGCTGTGCCAAGCAGTTTTACAAACATCATCTAGTTTGCTCCTCACAGAAACCTTTGATAAGTGACTTTCGTTTATTTTTACTTTCTAACTTGATTAAGTAAATAACTTAAGATCACACAGCTTTCAAGAAAAGAACCTGAATGTGTATTAGGACCGGTCAAGGCTAGAAATGAGGAATCATTTTTCTCTAGCCTAGTAAAATTCATCTCAGTTTTGGTAACTCTGAACTCTAAAATCCAGAATGAAACATCTGAATGGTCTCTTTATAGTTGACAACCTGCTGCTTTTACAGTCCTAGTAGTAAGCTAACTCCAGATGTCTATTATTACCCAAATATCTGCACCTTGCGTAGCTAGAAGATAAAATAGTTTACAAAAGAAGTGGAGGTGCCTTCAAAGAAATAAATTTTTAGTCACTCCAATTCAGAATGTAATACTTGGTCTCCAAATGAAATGGAGCTTACTTTGATCTGGCCAATCAACAATCAGGATTTTCACAAGGGACATGAACCCAGTCAGTAAATTTAAGATCCAGCCAGTAAATTTAAGATTTTATCTTTATCCAAAGGAAAAAAACCTTCTGAATTAACCATTGATATCTTAACCAAATACAAACTTCTAGAAAAGTATGTGAATCAAATAAGTGTCAACAAGCAGACTACCCAACAGCTTCCGGTTTCTGTAACCAGTCACAACATATTTTGAACATGCCAGATTAACCCTAAATAAATGATTCCCAAATAGAAAGATTGCTGCATCTCATCCATGTTACTTGCACAGGGAGTTTACAGGTAGAATTCAACTGCTGAAGAGAGAGGTTTTACATTTAGTTTAAAAGATCTGAAACATTAAAAGATAACTGGAACTTTTCCAACATCAGACTATTTTGTATTAAGGCAAGTACCAATTTTAAATAAACTTTATATGCTTAAAATAAAAAATTAAAAAAAACATACCAAGCAGCTTTCTGAGCTAAGGAAAACAATGTTTGTAAAATGCTAGCAAATAAATGCAACCAAAGTTCAGTCCTTTGTATTCCAAGGGCATCTCTTAATAAACTTAAAATACTTGTGTTCTAAGGTAATTTGTGCTCACACCAAATTTCTCCAACATAGTCCTTATCTTTCTCTTCTATTCTGCTTCAAGCGATAAAGTAAATTTAAGAATTTCTTACCAGTTCCAAATCAAACTAGCAAACTCAAACATCAACAGACTAATACTTGCTTTTTGGTGCCTGATCTTTCTCTTATTAATCCCATTCACTGGGTTATATTATACCAATTTCCTAAAGCCGGAAACATTCTATGTTCAACACCTAACAGTAATATTAATCAGTACCTTCTGAAAATCAGCAGAGGCTATTTCTGATCCTGTTCACTTTTCCCTAACACCTCTTGGCGTAAGATCGCAGACACAAAGCTGTGGCTGCAAGGCAAAAACATGACTGATTTAAAGTGATTCGTGAGTGATTACCACTTCTCATTTCACTGGCAGTCTGAATGCTGTCAGAACATAAAAAGGTTAAGAAACTGAAGTAAAGCATCTTCTATAAGAACATATATATACCTACCTCCTGAACTAAAGAGCACATTCTAGAAATTCTGTTTTTGTTGAAAACAGACATTCCGTAGATTCAATAATTAGTAAGTTGGTCTTTGTATAAACAATAGTTCTGTGACCATCTTGTGACATACCTTCACTCAACATAATAGAGGTGGCTGAGAAAGATCACTACATAGAAATGTACCGTTGGCCAGTAAGCAACCAAAGTAGTTTCTCAAATACTACAAACACCAGAAGTTACTTAATGTAGCAAATTATACATTCAATATTGACTTGTTAATAACATAAAGTCTCTTACGTTAAACATTCAGAATTGTAGGAAAAATTAAAGAGCATAGAGATTCATCAGAATTTCCCACTAGTCTTCAGTGCTATGAAATTTTTGAACCCAAAATAATACTATTAATATCTGAATGGCAATATTATCTCTATTCACACAACATTTAATGTAGGTAATAAAACTAAAAGGTTTTCTGGTTTTTTAGACAAAGGTAAACATTTCAAAATATTCAAGCCTTCTGCAAACAAATTTGCAGCTTACTGAGTTAGATTACATAGTGGAAATGCTGCTTGAGAAAGAAGTCTCTTCTCAGTCTTCTCTCATGCTGGAAACAACTTTTGTTTTTCTTTGCAGAATGAAAAAGGGAAAGGAGCTCCTTTTCTGTTTTTAAACAGGAATGATACTTGGGTTTTAGCTCTATGTAATGTCTAGGCTCCACCTGGTACCATTCACAAGAGATAAAATTTTAAGCAGAAGGCCATGCTTTCCAATAATGAGCAATCTGGCAAGAACCTGAAAACTTGACAGACTTAAAGGCTGCCTGCCAGAGCACTCTGCATTGCCATATTCCTGCCCTGCAATCTTGACTTAAAAAACCAACAATTCAAGTTCAGCAGTCAGGCAACAAGCTCCAAAGCTTCATAGAGTACATCAGTTTTGTCCACCCAAGAGTCAAAGTCAGATTAGAGAAAAATCAAAACATTAGAGAACATGAAGGGAGAAAGTAAAAAAGAGGAAGGAAAAGAAAATAGGGAGGAGCAGAGAAAGAATAAAAAAAAACAAACAATAAAACATCATGATACAGAACAGATGTGCTCCAGGGAACAGATAAATATTTGAAATTGTCTCGATTAGTCTTCAAGACACAAAGACTGAAAAAGAAATCAGCTATAATACAAAGATAAGTGTTGTGAACACTGCTGAGCCCTGTGTTTACAACATGCGTTATGGAATCATAGATGCGAACGAGGTTTTTAAGATGTTCAACTAGCATGTAATCAGAACACACCATATTAAAAAAGCAATAAAAATAAAATTAAGAAAATAAGAGAAAGGGGCTCATGCTGTGTAGCCCATGAATCTCATGGCTTTATCATGAAAGTTTATTTTTTTTAATCCTAGTACAATCAGCTACCAGTTACATACAGTAAAAAACAAAAACAGCCACAAAGCAATGATGATAGAGATAGTCTGTGACAACTGTACAGTGGAGGAAACACTGTCTGTTGCAGTCCTCCAGCAGCTCTCCACCTGACTTCAGCAGTTACGCTATCACTCCCTCCCTCCCCAAAGTAGTTAAAAAGAAAAATTAACGTCTTGCTCAAGTAGAGCAAGACCCTAATACCTCTTGGGGACACTGGAGAACTTTAAAAAACTAAAGCAGTAGAAACAGAACAAAAACTGAAACGTGGAAGCAAGGGGACACACAACGAAGCTCCTTGAGGCCGTGGCTTCGGATCACCTCAAAGCGAACCACCTGCAAAGAAGAGAAAAGGCTGTCACGGCAGGAAGGAACAGACAGAAAATACAGCAGACCTCGGCCTCTCGTCATGCCACTCCTTCCCAAATCTACAGAATTTAAGCTTATCTTAAGTCTTATATGTTTATAAGTAAGCCAGGTTGCAGAAAATTGCTTCCTTTTCTAACACCCTGTAGTATAAATGCTGGCAACTGGCACATACTTACTCTTAGAATCAGCAAATAATATAGGAAGAGAAGCATTTTTAGCAAAGCATGCTGTCTCCTTTATCTCAAACTCTTCAAAACAACACACAGTAGGCTATTTATATGACCGTGTACCCTTACCTTAGAGGAGTAATGACTCCATTCAAAAACTAAGTTTCATATATATTTGGTTCGATTGAGGGCTTTTTCAGCCAGGTGACCACTTTCATCTGTGATCTTCTCCCAATCAGTCTGTCCGACCACAAAACCTATGGCCCTTTTCCTATCTGCATCCTTCTTTTCTTCCAGGTCTGCCCATCTCACCTAAAAAGAACACAGTGTTAGGCTGGGCTTTAGAAAAAAATAAATATGCAAAGAGTTTCTTAGCTTTCTGAATAGTTTAATGGGTAGGATAACTAATCTGAGGCCAGGGGTTTAAAAAATTAGAAGTTAACTGGAGAACTGAAGACAGTCATACATCTTAAGTTACAGAAAGAAAACTCTAGTCAATCACAAGTCCTAGCCACACCAGCTCCTGAACAGTTCAGCCCTCTCCCCTCTACCTCCTATCACCCCTTTTCTGTTCACCAGCCTCATTTTTTACCTGAAGTAAAAAATAAAGCACCAACTTCTGCCTAGTCTTCCTACCTTCATTCTCACTTCCTCTGGTCCACTCTGCCACAGCTTTAAATCCTTGCCCAACCTACAGAATAAAATTCCAGCACACAGGTCCCTCTGGATCTGGCCCTGTCCTCCTGCAGCATCTCTGGGCAGTACCTATGACACTTTACAGATGTGTGCTCAGTCGCTATCTGTGTCTGACCCTTTGCAACCCCCTGGACTGTAGCTCACCAGTTACAAAAGTACTTTCAGCTCTCAGAGCACACTGGGCAATTCCCATCTCTGTAACCCTACATAAACTAGACTCTCTTCCTGAAATGTCTTTGCTCTAACCTGATCCCCCTAGCATGAATCTAGTCATCAAACCCTGCTTTATCCCTCTTGTCCTCTACCAATCAAATAATCATTGCTTCCCTGGAGTTACTTCCAGACTCGACACGTCTAGTTTTGAACTTTCACATTATGTTGCAATTATCCACCAACAGATCTCCCTTCCCTAACAGATCATAAACATCCTAGATCAAAGACTGAGTCTCATCTCCACATAATAAAAGTTTTTGAAATTTATTCTTAGAAAACAGGGAGCTGGTATCATTACTTTTACTGATGAGATAGAGAGACCAAGAGACAGACTCAGTTGGTATCATTTATGGCAAAATTATCCCTACAAATATATGAATCAGGGATATTTTCTACTGGTATTCTGATATTTTTTAAAAAATGGATTTGTATGTATTATAGTAATAATTTAAAAAATATAAACAGATTTAACCTGTAAAAGATAAAATACTTGTAACTGTGCTTTGCAGTTGCCTAGTACCAAAGTCCCCAGAGACTGTAGTTTAAATATGGCTTGTGATTTGTTGTGATTGTGATCTATAACAAGGAGAGGGAACCCAGAGCATGTTCATCCACGCTGTTCCTGGAAATGTGTAACTGCTCTGAGAGGTAAAATGACCCTCCCTATTACTGTCTATGGGAATGGTAATCAAAGGACTGGCTTCTTTTTTATTTCTTCCCCTGACAATTGCTTTTATCAACCACTTGGCTAAAGATAATGCACACAGTTAACAGCTGTGGGGGAAAATTGATAATACCTGACTCTTTTTAAGGTAGATTTATTTGTGGGCAGAAAACCTATGGCTCAATTTCCTTCCATGAGGCTTAATAAAAAGCCTAATAAATAATGTGGGTTTCTGAATACCAAGATCTCTGGGCTTTCTGCCCATTAATGCTGATGTATTTATTCTTGCAAATTTACGCACCCTCTCTTCAGTTCTCCTTGGGATCAAGGGTACACATTTTAGCAAAAGATGACTATGGTTAAGGAGGATGAAGAATGGATGGATGGACAGACAGATGAATTGTGGCCACTGAACAAAGAAACAGACTGAAAACAGTCCACAGTACATCCTTAGCACAGACTTAAATACACTAATCAATCTTGCCCTGCGTAAACTAAGTTGTTTTAAATCTGAAGTTTAAATTCTAAGTCTTTAAAACTTAGATAAAATAAAGAATAGAATTAGAAGGAAAAGTAGTTATTTTTTAAAAAAGCAATGTTTCAGCACAAATGCCCCAAATTTTAAAGCTGAAATGAAAATATTGTAAGAGGCCACAGTTGCACAGACCTGACATAGAGACATACAATTCTGTAAAAGGAATGAATGATTACAAAAAAATGTAAGGAGCAGAATAATGACTTGCAACTAGAAATGGCTTTGTAAATGTCAAGTGTCCCTCCTAACCTTCCTGGAGAGGTACTTTTATTGAGATTTACATTCTCAATTTTTTGCCATTTACCTTCGCTGTTAGGAAAAAAAAAAAAGTATAATAAAACTCTTGACCAATACTCAGAAGTTTACGAGTGTACATTTTATCCACTGTCACCAAAAATATCTCTAAAACGTTTGAGTTCTCAAACAAAACTAGGGAAATGTTCATTTTTCTGTAGTTATCAAAGAAACACAAATTAAAGTCATTTTATACAAAATTAAGTGGAAAAAATTTTTTAAAATTATATTTTAAATCCTAGCCATTCTGGTAAAACTCTAGTATGATCAACTCGACAGAACTACTTTTGCGTTTCGGTGTAAATTAATACCAGGAATCTACCCAGTATTTATAAAAAGCTGGATTATAGAAATCAAGAGACTCCAGGAAAGGAATGCGTAATGAGTCCTGCATTCCATGCTACCTGCAGGATTTCCTTGTGCTCAGATGTTGATTTTGGAAAATGGTTTGAATCTTAAAAACAATTTGAAATGAGGAAGGCAGGCAGGGAGGGGAGTGAAAAGAGAAGCCACTTAATGAACTGGGATGTGTACAGCTCACGCTTTTGTCCACTCAGCTTACAGAATAAATTATATGGGATTACACACTCCCTACTGAAGAGAGTAATAGCAACCTAGAGAGCATATTTAAAAGCAGAGACATTACTTTGCCAACAAAGGTCCGTCTAGTCAAGACTATGGTTTTTCCAGTGGTCGTGTATGGATGTGAGAGTTGGACGGTGAAGAAAGCTGAGCACCGAAGAACTGATGCTTTTGAACTGTGGTGTTGGAGAAGACTCTTGAGAGTCCCTTGGACTGCAAGGAGATCCAACCAGTCCATCCTAAAGGAGATCAGTCCTGGGTGTTCATTGGAAGGACTGATGTTGAAGCTGAAACTCCAATACTTTGGCCACCTCATGCGAAGAGTTGACTCATTGGAGAAGACCCTAATGCTGGGAAGGATTGGGGGCAGGAGGAGAAGGGGATGACAGAGGATGTGACGGTTGGATGGCATCACTGACTCAATGGACATGGGTTTGGGTAAACTCCGGGAGTTGGTGATGGGACAGGGAGGCCTGGCGTGCTGTGGCTCATGGGGTCGCAGAGAGTCGGACACGACTGAGCGACTGAACTGAACTGAACTAAAAATGAACTAAAGAAAAATATTTCTCACTTGAGATTATTCACTGTTACACCAAATTATTATTCCCAAGAAAGAGCTGTTTCTACTTCTGTTGCCCCAACCTTAAAACTGGAATAAGAGGTATCAAGACACATAGTCCCTGGGTGGAGCTGGGCCACCCAGATACTGAAGGCCACTAATCAGGTCTCAAGACACACAAACAAGGGCAGGCCCAGGGACTGTCTGCACTATTTGAAATCCGGAGTCCCCTGTAGTGGTATCCACTGGAATGAAGTGGCATTTTTCATTCTCTTACCATAAACATCCTTTAACTATTAAAGTACTGAGGGAATTCATAAAAAAAGAAATGATGTGTAAAAATAAAGAAATGATGAACAACTTCATTCTTACTTGGCGAAATGCAAAATGAGATAGCATTTTTCACCTATCAGATTGTCAGAAGTTAAAAAGTTCAGTAACAGCACTGCTTGTGGAAGTGTGAAAAAAACAGGCATTTACTTACATGTGGGTGTATAAATAGGTGAAACCTTTTTGGAAAACAATCTCATAATAGCTGTCAGAATGATACATCATATTCTATGAGTTTGCAGCTTTAAGGCTAAAAATACACCCTAGAGATACCCTGTCAAATGGTTGCCAAGACAAAAGCATGCAACTTACACTACAGTATTACATTAGCAATAAAACGAAAACAGCATTAGCATCCACCGATAAGGAAATGGATAAACAACTGATTATTCAGCTAAATGATGGCACACTAGGCAGCCATTTAAAAAGAAGGGTAGGGAATTCCCTGGCGGTCCAGTAGTTAGGACTCGGCGCTTTCACTGCCAAGGGCCCAGGTTTCAAGCCCTGGTCAGGAAACTGCTGTGCGGTGCAGCCAAAAATAAAATAAATTAAAAAGAATGGTAGGTCTATATATACTTAAAAGAAAGATCAAGACAGACTACCTGGAAAAGATTTATGTGGATCATGTACAATATTATACCTCTTACTTTACTGTGTTTTAAAGGATACATACAAATATCACTTTTATTGAATTTGCCATCTGTGTGGAACTTATTCAACATCTTGGCTTCATTATTTTGCTCCCTATCATAGCTAAGCTTCTTCAGAAACTTATCTAGATTTGCTGTTCTGCACTTCCTCATTTCCTGTTCTTCAAATCTGCTCAAAATTGGCTTCTCCTCTCAACTCTATAAGAAAGCTTGACTTTTTTCGATCAAACATCAACAATCACCAAGTTGCCAAATTCAATGGTGAGTTCTCTTTTCTCAGTTTACTTGTCTTCTCTGTATCATTTAACAATTCTTTCCTTCTTAAAACAGTTACTTCTATCTGAACTTCCAAATTTTGGAGTCCCGAGTCCTATTACCACTTCTAACTTCACTGGTACCTTGCTGAACTTCTGAGTTTTCACTCTCAAACTTATGTCTCCCCTACTTTATGCTAACTCAGTAAATGGCACCACATACATGGAATGCTTATGGCCAGAATCCTGAAAAGTCACCTTTGATCCCATCCATCCTGGACCCTCTACATCTGATCCATTAACAAGTTCCATAGATTCTCTTCAATACTCTACTTCACACCTGACTCTTTTGTTCCACGACAAAATGGCACAAGCAGCCATTCCAAACTCCTTTAAGGTTGATAACGTGCTAACCATGTGAGGCTCTGTTTTCCATTATTTATTTGTACATTTTGATTGGATAATTTGTAAGGTCTCTTTTATAAATGTGTAATACGGTGCAGTATAAACCAAACCACTCTAGAAAATAGCATTCGTATTTATCTGACTTTAACTTTCTAAAACCAGACGCCTAAACGGGCCTTTAACTGTTGGTAATCACTCATAGTCTCTTACCCTCTTCTTCCCAGGCTCAGAAGCACGAGTGTCGTAATCATCAGGGAGCTGAAGATAGTCCTCCATTCTGCTGGCAATAGCCTCCCAGTCACGTTTCCTTTTTGTGCCAGTTCTCAAGCCATCCAACTTGTCTGAGGGACAAACACAGAGCCGCAGCATTAAGGAAGAGTGTGAGTTTGCACACGACACACAAACAAGGGAAAAGAAGGCTGGAACACCATCGGAGGGCACATCCGCATTTTTGAGAGCAGCACCACTTGCAGATCCAAACTCTCTTCTTGGCTGAGATAATATCAAGTTGTGTGCAATTTCCACTCTTTATCTGGTCTCCATACCGGCAGCCTTTACATTAACTATGCTGGTTTAAGTAACAAATATGGGCAGAGCAAGAGAAGACACTTGTTTCTTGGCCTCCTTATCCTCCCCATCCACCTAAAACCACACTTCAGCTCTCATGTTCTGACGAAAAGCAACGTTGAGTTTTTCCAAAAGCAATTTCTTCCATTCTTTTTTGTTTTTGTTTCTTTAACACAACATTAACACCACCCATTTGATCTGCAATCATGTGTGATAACGTGTTATATGAAAAACAGGTAGTACAAGAACTTAATGAGCCAAGTTAATGTTCAGGAAAGTTTTAGATGAACAGTTTCTTGGGATTTTGACCACTGTGACAGGATTTGCCGTAAGTTAATGTTTACAGATAAGTTGATCATACAAATCACCACTTTCTTTGGTTATACTTTAAAGTGCTGCTGACTATTCTGAGGCTGAGGGCTAGTCAGCCAAAGTGGCTGGATCTGAATTTTCTTTCTGAATCCTCAATCTGAGAGGCTTTCCAACAGTCCCAAACTGTAATCAATTAACAGGGATTGCAGATTCAGAAATTATGAGTTTAGGTGTCTTCAAGAACACACAATGGAAATGTGGATGGTCTTTTTTATTGGTTGTTAGTTGTGATCTTGAATTCTACATGTGTAATATTATGAGTTATATATATACACACACACACACATATTTATGTACATATATATATAAAAGCTACACTAAAGCACTAAACTTTTGGATCATCTACAGTTATAAAAACACACTATTATTAAGTAGGTCAATAAAGGAAAACCTACACAATTCAGAAACATACAATAACCACACTCCATTTAACTCCATAAATGGTGAAGAGTGTATATAGTAGAAACCTTTTAGGCATCAAGGCAGACAGAACCTGAAATAAAAGTACAATGGAAGCACGAAGCAAGGTGAATTTATGCTTCAAATGTAAAAGTTACATACACAACTAATTGTGCATACCATACAGATCTCAAAAACCAGTAGGATTTTGCATACTTGTCAAAGCTTTTATTTCCTAAGCCCCACCCACATAAAAGCAATATTATTGAAAAATCAGCAAGGCAAACTACAACACTTTACAAAACTCAACAAATTTTTTATCATATCACTTTCGCAAATTTTTAACATCGATGAGTGCAACAGAAACAGTCTTCTAACCTCCTCTGTAAATCACATGCTGTACCAAGTGGCTCTAACCTACATGTACAGGACAGGCCATACTACACAAGACCTTAGAGGTGACACCTTGATTGTACCGGGACACAGAATATGGTATTAGAAAAACCAACGAAGCCCCACAAACAGTAAAACTGTTCTCAGTTGAACACTGTAAAGTATCAGCTGCTCCAACACACTTACTGAATAAACGTCAAAGGATTTCCAAACTTAATAAGATCAACTTCGACATTAACATACTTCAAAGGAAAATTTCATATTTCAATTCCAAGAACAGAACATGGTCAGGCAGCAATTACAGAAGGACAGTGTGAAAACTATGAGAACTCTTCCTCATACACTGGGTGTATGACAGGAGTTACACACCAGGAGTTCCATATTTGCAACATGGAAGTTCAGAAGAGTATATATTTCTAGTCTGAACACCCTTGTTTGTAATGTTTAATTTGAAATTTTATTGTGCACAAGTTTAAAGTTTCCTTCTTGGAGCTGAAGAAAGGTTCATACCTCCTCCAATTGGCATCCTTGAAACTCAAACACACAGATGTATGGCATAAGGTGAAGGAAGAGGAATCTGGGGTATTTGTTAGTTACAGAAGACGACTGGTATCCATTACACTCATACTAATGATTTTCAGAGGTTTGAATTTCAAAAGATGAAGTTTTAAGATGAAGATGAAAGTTTAAATATCCAACTTGGCAGGTCATAGAATTTTACCATATCTTCAAAACAGTATATTATATATAGCACAACAGAAAAAAATATTTAGATACATCTATATGTTTTCTAAAC
Organism: Okapia johnstoni; assembly: GCA_024291935.2. Lineage (NCBI taxonomy): Eukaryota > Metazoa > Chordata > Mammalia > Artiodactyla > Giraffidae > Okapia > Okapia johnstoni. Next base: position 15,567,204 of record CM044307.1, read on the forward strand.
ATAAATGATATCTCTGAAAATTTGCTCATGGTGAACACACAAGGGTTACATGCGTGTACAAAATAATAATTACAGTCCAACCGGGAACAGATGAAACTGCCTGGCATATAGAAGGCCAGTACACAGTAACTCATAAACAGAGACAAATGACACTGAGATGAGAAACGCAAAAGTAAGCTCTATGAAGAAACCTAAATTAGGATGACAACAGTCTCAAGTATACTTTTGGTTTTTCACTGTTTGAGAAACCAAAATCAGGTCGGTGGAATTTAAGCAGCTTGAATGCTGAATCCTAGCATCTGATGCATGTAACACCCACCCTTGCCTTAGGGTGCTTGTGTTTCCGCTGGAAAAGAAACAAAGTGCTACTGAGAGTGGGTCACAGACAATCTTCAACAACTCCGTGACAGCCAAGCCAGACGCAACTCAGGCTAGTTCTGAATTCTCCTAAAATTACACTGCTTCTACTTTAACAAACACACACAGGCTGAACTGAATACTATACTTAAGGAACACAGACCAAGACTCAACAATAGGATTTAACAGTTGCTTGAAAGATTACAAGTGAACATTTTCTCACTGGCCAATTCATTTGTAAGTCAAAATTTCTCAGTTACAGATTCAGCTTGTCTAGCTCAATCATGACACGACTAAAGCTCAATATGTGTCCACCGAGCATAATCATGTTACCAAGAGATATTTAAGAAATGTTGGTAAAGTACTCAGAAAAATAAAGTTGTACCTGGTAGTCAAATCTATTGAATTTGTTACGATAAGGAAGGTGGCATAAAAGAACAGAGCCTCGTGCTTTAGGCTCTTCTTCTTCTCAATTGGCTCCATGGACCAATAACAAAGAAGTACATTCAGGAAGGCTCACACTCCTACCTCGACAGATGATTTAGCTCTCAAGATAAAGTGGTGCAAGAGGCGAGTCATTATATGGAACATCACTGTCACAAACAAAAACCCAGCTGCAAACATTTAAGAACTTATTTCCTAGATTCATTACTAGATCTTCAGTGCCTTTAACTGAAATGGTTTATTTAACAACTCTATTTCTGGAACTGTCTTTAAAATAGACTGCATCTATGGGACTTCTCTGGCAGCCCAGTGATTGAGACTTGGCCTCCCAATACAGGCGGTGCAGATTTGATCCCTGGTCAGGGGGCTAAGATCCCACACGCCTCACAGCCAAAAAAAAAAAAAAAAAAAAAAAAACCTAAAATGGACTAAATTTGTATTAAATGTATTTTCTAAGAAGCAAATAGCAGACCAGCCAGAATTTTTTCTGGAAAGCGATATCAAGATTAATGTCATATTATCTTGGATAATCATCATAACTAAATTACATTTTCCTTTTTCTTTAGATATTAGAAAGGAAAATATGAGTGTGGACCGGCTCAAGTTAAAAAAAGCATTATCCTAGATAATATATTACAAAGGCCTCTAAAGATTATATGCTTAGCTAAAATATTGTATAATTCCCGTATCTCTTTAATTACCATTTCTCTTTGCCCCAAAAGATAATCACTACTTGGAGAAGCAGGAAAGAGGAAAATGATCTTACAGTCTTATAGGTTACTCTATAAGTACAGAACTTCAGATTTAAACTAAAGTTAAAATAAACATATCTAAAGCATTATTATTTAAAACTAATTTGTGATTATTATTTTCCTACATACTTAATTGCATTTAAGCACTTTCGAATGCTTTAAAAGTTCAGGGAAGGAGATAGTTGGTTATTATTAAAATGGATTTCCCACAGAGGAAGGACGAAAGGAAGAATATGTCATAACCACATAAAATTTTCACATGCCATACACTAGAAAAAAATTCTAGACTTTGCAACAAAGCATCTATCCCAACAATATGGTAATACTACTGTTTACAGAATTATCTTTTAACATTAGATCTGGTCAACATCAATGGCTCACATGATCAACTGGGCAAAATAAAAGGCACAGTCTATGCAACTGTGTGTAAAATGCATCCCTCTGATGTCAGAAACACAGATAGTATATCCCAAGCAGTGAAGCAGCTAAATTATTCAAATTTGTTCTATAAATTTAAGGTATGTTTCTATGGTTACTTCAGCTTTGGGGGTTACAGCATAATTACAGAAGAGAAATGCTGAGACCAACAGTCATACTTCATACAGTAGCATGGTCCATCTTTTAAAAAAATCTTACATCACCAGCTTAAATTATTTACTAACACATCTTAATCAACATATTAAATGGTTCTCTTTAGGTGATATTAAAAAAAAAAGTTCTGTTATATGACCATGAAATACTGGGGGAAAATCCATCGGATATATGTGATTTTCTACTTGACAAAGAACCCCACGTTAAGCAACTCCAATTTTTTATTTATACAATAATTTTCACCAGTTTACCTTGTAACCTGCGCTAAAGACCAGCTGGAGGAAAATTTAAATGGAATCTTACAAACCAGGCTGCTCAAAAACCTAAATTATGTATCTACCTCCCCCACTTATGAACTTTTATTATACAAAGAAAACAACTGCTTTTTAATTAATTTTTAAACTTCAATATTTATTATTTTTACTACCACTATTATCCAAAATATTCATAATCAAGTTCAATTTTGAACTGCAATTGAATATTCTTTTATAAAGGTAGAAATCTCATCTACACCAACATTTCTGATTAATATAAATGAACGGATTTTAGATGTGACAATATTTTATTACTAAATTTATCACATATTTGCATTTACTCTGTCACAAGATATAAATGAAAGTCAGCAAAACAGACTGAGGATGTAGTAAGGTAGGCCTAAAATCTTTGTTTAAGCAGAGATTTGGGGGAATTTGTTCTTCTTACGGCAGAAAGATCTATGACCATTACCATCAGGTATCACATATAAAAACAGGAAAAAGGAAATACCCACCTAGCTTTGCCTCAGATGTGTCCATCTCCCATTTGCTTTTCGGAATGTAACCCTAAATTGTACACAGAGAGAAGCTCGAAGGGTTAGAAAGAGACACATACATGCATATCACTTTTGAATTGGAAAAGCATTACAACTGGGAATGGATTCAGTTTCCACTCACTATTTATAAATATATCCTTAGGGAAAACAGTCTCATTATCTCTGAAGAAACTGAATTACCAAATTCAAGAACTTCACTACCCAGATTTTAGGACAGGTACTTTAGAATAGTATCATGAAGGCGCTTTGAGGCAACTACAGTTCAGGACACACAGTCTGAAAAACAGCTGTATAGCAAATACAGTAAGAATGTACGGTAGTTACTACGCTAAATAACATCATTCAGAGTAGCAGAGAACTTATAATACTAGCCAGGTTATTTTATAAATACAACTGCTATTATCAAGTGATAGTAGCCATGAGGTCCAAGGAGTATTCTTCAAGACAGTGACTTTGTATTCCAGTGTAATTTTAGATACTCAGAAGAAAGGAGGAAACTGGGTATCACTGAACACAATTATGAAGTTCAACCTCATTTTAAAATGATTCAATCCATTTACCAGTTAGATCTTACAAAGACTAATTTTACTGAATCTATTTCAGAGTATTACTTTTTCATCAACTGGAAGCTAGATTATTATTTCTGATGTTTTTTAAAAATTACACTTTTTCTGTTATATGAAAAACCAGAAATCTCCACAGGCAATTTATGTCTTATTTAGTAAAATAACTGAGTGGTTTATTTCAAAGTCCTACAAAGATTTGCAAATTTCCCAATGTACCTACTAAACTATGCAGTAAAGCCTTTCAGTTTATTCACCTAGCAAATGTATGCCTTTTCCATATAATTCACTGATTTATAATTAATTTCCATATAATTCACTGAAGTAAAACAGGTTTTACTTCATTTGGACTCTGTTCTCTATTAGATCTTTACATACATAACTTTAATATTAGGACTTATTATATATGACAGATTCATCGAAGGTGTCAGCATCTTCTTTTAAGAATTAATGTATCTTTCTACTATTGGGAATGCTGAAGTTCATAGAATAGACTGACACACAGGTAAAGTTGGAAAGTATGTTGAACAGTTCATGACAATAGCTTCTGTGTAAGAGTTTACTAGAGCATTATCAATCTTCCAGGAAATCAACAGGTTTTATACATTTGTAGTCTTTAAGCCAGACTAATAACTCAACTTCAACTAATTAGGTAGTATTTCAGATTATAAATTATATTATCTTTTCCAAATACATTTTCAAGAACAAACGAAGACAAAGGTTGAAGTGATGTTGTGCTAAAAGTTTGGTACTGATGGAATCTGTACTGTTGTATCTCAAAAATCAGCTGAAAACCTTAAGTGTCACTAGAATAATATATTTTAAAATTCTGAGTCATATCTACAAGGTCCACTGAGGCATTAAAGAAGACAAAATATCATACCAATGATCCCCCCAAAGGAGTCTCTTGACCAAGAAAAGTATGGGTTTCACACAGCTATAGTAATCAGTACAGAGTAGAAAACATAAAGTTGAGTGAAAATTCCATTAAAATGGTCTGAATGACAAGAGACTTGCTCTTAACCCTTTTATTAAAATTTTCCAAGAATCTTTTACTCCTGGAATAGAACCCAACAATAGGAGATCTGGATTCTGCATTTTGAAAAAAGGTTAAGAGAAGTTTTATAACATAAAGGTTAAGCAAAATTAGTACGTTAAGCTCTCCCTGCTGGAACTACCCTTTTCTTCCTTAAAACTTAAAATCATCTTCTCACTCTATGAAGCATTAGGTTACTTGGAAATAAAAGAGAGAGTTCAGCAGGGTAAAGTTCTAAAGTTTCAATGCCATGTTTCTGGTGAAAAAATATTGTATTACAGTGTGTTTCACTTTCAAAAATAATAGTACATTTAATTAAAAGTTCCAAGCTTTGACCTACACCTAAGCAAGTCAGATGTTATGAACCATATCCTGAACTGAAATCTCTACAAAGGAAGACAGAGTTTCAGAGAGCTGACATTATAGACTTCTCATATGATGGCTGTATAGTATGCACGCTGCAAGTAACTAAACTTGTCATTAGCCATATTGCAGGACAGCGTGGACCTTTAAGTGAATTTCCTACCTACACCTTAGATCATGTATGTTAAAATACAATCTAATTAAATAAAAAGCCTTTGTTTAAAGGAAAAAAAAAAACATACTGAGACTCAAATGCCATTAACTTTAAAGCTTATTTTTTAATCCACATACGAAATCTAGGAATGTAGAGGTTGACACCATCTCTATGCAAACACACAGTTTCTATCCAGAGTCCTCTATAACACACATGGGTTGATGAAACCACGTCTTAGCATGTATTCTCTAGGGGGAGAAATCGGGGTTCTCACTTTGTACATTTTCAGAAGAATATGAAAAGCAACTTTAGCAAGGGCTGAAGTATTAAATAAAACAAATAATATTTTGAATTAAAAAAGCAACACTATTTCAAGGCATTGCTAATCTCTGTACCGCATTAGCAAACACTGAAAATAACATAAGTCTGGAAGTCGCATACTCTTGAATGACAGGGTAAGGCAGACATCACAACAGAGGTGTGATCAAAAGCATTTACAGTAGGTACACGGGAACTCTGAATTCACACTTACGTAAGCCTTTAATTAGCCTAAGCAAAATGCATTGCCTACACAGTCAAATCATTTCCCCCATCACTTAATAGGATAAAATGAGGAAGAACAAATCCAGGAGTCAGTGGCAACCCTCTGCCTCCTCATTCAATAAGTTCTTCTGCCTCAGTTTATAGAAACTCAGTTATGAGCTCTTATAGCAAAGAAGAGACAATTATGCATAAGTTGGATAGGCTGTACCATGTATTTGCTGGAATGTAAAAATGCTCTTTCATATGTACTTGATTTTCTTAAAAAGTATATTCCCCTAGAGCCACCCACAAATAGTTGAGTGAATACAAGGGTACGTTTCTTAGCATTCTTAAAATTTTCTTGTTAACAACACAGTAGAGGGTTCTTTTCCTTTGGTCGGGGTAAAAATAAAAAGTATCCAAAAGTCTCCGTGAAGATGATTCTGGAAACTTTTACCATTAAGGTGCATATCAACAATAGTAATCTGACCACAGAAATGAATTTAAACCCTTAAGAATTTTAATAAAGAGACACTTTGTTCAAAGTGGTTGTTCTGTCTCCTACCAGTTCGCTTTCCTCTTCCTCTGCATCTTTCTTTTCATCCTTCTGTTCTTCAATATTTGCATCAAAATCTTCCATCTCCACCTACAACACCATAATAATCACACATAAAATAGACTGAGTTAACATTCAGGAAAATGTTGAGTCCCTCACTGAGATCCGAAATGAGCAGTTGCCCAGAGCAAGATGCACAGACTCACTGTTACATACTAAGAAATTTCTAATACCCTAAATTTTAAAACAGAACTGACAGAAAAAGATGATATTCCTGCCTTTCATTTTCCTAGGATATCTATCTTTATAATTCCATGTGAAGTTGAATATAATGATCTAAGTTGATGGTTATCTGTTTTGAATGACTATAGATTACTAGGATTTCTTTTGAAAACCTTTAGCAAGTATTTTTTCAATCACGTAAAACATGTATAATTCAAATCTCAAAATGTAAGAAAGGTTATAGTAAAAAGTCATGATGAGAGCTTGGCCCAGAATAGTAGCAATGCAAATAGAGAGTAGATAGACTACAGAAGTATTTATAAGATAAAACTGACAAAATTTATAGACTGTATAGACTGACTACATGGTGGAGGGATAGAGTCAAACAGCGGTATAAAAGGAGTCAAAGATAATGGAGAGTAAAAGAGTCAGGGTTTCAGCAACTAAGTGATTGATGGGTCTAGTTACTAAAAAAGAGATTATTAGAAGAGGAACAGGTTTGGATGAATTACACATTGAACAGGTTGAGTTTGAGGTATTTTAAAGTAATACATATCTTTTGGTACAAAATTTGGAAAATAATAGTAGAATTGTAAAAATCAACCACAACCCCTCCACTCAGATATAATTACTGTTAAGATATTGATAAAATTCATTCCAAGCTTTACAATTGAATATTAAGGGCATAAAAGTGGCAATTCAAGGTACCAGAAAGACTATCCACACAGAATGTGCAGACTGAAAGCAGGGCCTAGGATACAGCCCTAAAGAATTCCAACATTTAAGGACTGGATAACAAGAGAAGCCAGGAAAGGAGACTGAAAAGGAGACTTGCATCATGACCTGAGATACAAGAAGACAATCAGGAGAGGGCAGACTCACAGAAGCTGAGAAAAAATGTTTTCAAGAAGGTGGACATAGTCACATGTGGCTGCAAAATTATGCAACAGGAGAAGTGAGAATTGTTCATTGTCATGGAACTCTCTGGTGAGAGAGTCTCTAGAGAATGGCTGGGACAGGAGCCAGAAGGAAATGGGTTGATGAGTGGCATGGGAGGCAAAAACACATAAAAATACAGTGGAAACACTGAGTATCAATAACTATCACTCATAGGAAGAAGTCAAATAAAGCAGAGGTATATAACTGATTAAAAGAGAAAGACCTCTCCTTTTCCATGATAAAGATTTATTTCTACCGAACAAATAACTGATTTAGATAAGAATTATAAATCTATGAAAATCTGTCAGGGAACAGGATACTAACAGTTTCAAAGTATCTCCCTACAGATCACTTATTACAAAGAGAAAAATGTAGAAAACTTTGAAGATATCACCAAAACCAAGTGATCAACATTTTAATCAACAATAATAAAATAAGTTGACATCGTGTGACTCCTGATATGATGCACTAAGAACATGTCACTTATGTAACATTCCTGCTAACATTTAACCTAAAGCTAATCATGACAAACCCACAATGAGGGGAGCTAACAAAATAGGTAACTGACCAATATGCTTCAAGATTTCTTTGTCTTTCATGACAGTGACATAGCTGAGAAACCATTTTTCATATTAAAGGACTGGATGGATCCTGGATTTTAAGAATCTGCTATAAAGCACATTACAGAAACTGGAGAAATATGAATATGGACTGTACATGACAGAATTCAGGAAATTTATATTACCTAATACAGGATCTTGTCACCCTGCTTATTTAACTTATATGCAGAATACAACATGAGAAACACTGGGCTGGAGGAAGCACAAGCTGGAATCAAGATTGCCGGGAGAAATATCAATAACCTCAGATATGCAGATGACACCACCCTCATGGCAGAAAGTGAAGAGGAACTAAAAAGCCTCTTGGTGAAAGTGAAAGAGGAGAGTGAAAAAGTTGGCTTAAAGCTCAACATTCAAAAAACTAAGATCATGGCATCTGGTCCCATCACTTCATGGCAGATAGATGGTGAAACAGTGGAAACAATGGCTGACTTTATTTTTTTGGGCTCCAAAATCACTTCAGATGGTGATTGCAGCCATGGAATTAAAAGATGCTTACTCCTTGGAAGGAAAGTTATGACCAACCTAGACAGCGTATTAAAAAGCAGAGACAGTACTTTGCCAACAAAGGTTCGTCTAGTCAAGGCTATGGTTTTTCCAGTAGTCATGTATGGATGTGAGAGTCGGACTGTGAAAAAAGCTGAGCGCTGAAGAATTGATGCTTTTGAACTGTGGTGTTGGAGAAGACTCTTGAGAGTCCCTTGGACTGCAAGGAGATCCAACCAGTCCATCCTAAAGGAGATCAGTCCTGGGTGTTCATTGGAAGGACTGATTGTTGATGCTGAAACTCCAATACTTTGGCCACCTCATGTGAAGAGCTGACTCACTGGAAAAGACCCTGATGCTGGGAAGGATTGGGGGCAGGAGGAGAAGGGGATGACAGAGGATGAGATGGTTGGATGGCATCGCCGACTCGATGGATGTGAGTTTGGGTAAACTCTGGGAGTTGGTGATGGACAGGGAGGCCTGGCGTGCTGTGGCTCATGGGGTCGCAAAGAGTCGGACACGACTGGGAGACTGAACTGAACTGAATACAGGATCTTATCAAATGTTAAATTTCTTGAATTTGATAACTGTGATTTCTACTTCTGTAAGAGAATGCCCTTGCTCTTGGGAGGTATCTTCTGAAATACTTAGGGGATAAAGGGTTTATGAGGTCTGCATTTTTACTCTCAAATGGTTTCACAGTAATAGGAATAGTAGTAACAGTAACAACAAGAAGAAACAGAAGAAATCTAAGTAGAGAAAAATGTGACAAAATATTAACAATCAGTGAATCTCAATGAAAGTCATGCAGGTATTCTTATACTAACCATGCAGCTTTTCCGTAATTTAAAATTTTTTCAAAGTAAAAACAGTGGAGAAAAAGGTGGCTTCTGCATTGTTTTTCAGCCAAAGGACACTCACCTCTTCAATAGCGGCATCTTGCAACAAAGAACGAATGTCCAGACGCATCATATGACGAGGTGCAGCTTCCCAGTGATCAGCCATCTAATGGAGAGATTCAGGAGCTCAAATTATCTCTGGAAGCTACTCAAAGAAAGACCAAGAGACCGTGCTATGCCCTCTATGTTTTCTTAAAAAAAAAAATAATAATAATTACCTTATTTATTTCTTTAAGCTTCCGTCCATGAATATTCCTCTTGCCACAAGTCTGGTTATCTGCACTCATTTCAGCCAAATACACCTAAGAAGAAATGAGTAATGATTAAGCAAACAAATGCAAGACTTAGATGATAACACAAAACACTCTGAAGTTCTTTTAAAGCTATACCTCAAATCCCTTGGTTTTTGCTGCACTCCAAAACTGGTCGAAATGTCTAACTCTGTCATTGATGGCATCCAGGATGATGAAAGGAAAAAAGCCATCATCCAGAGTCTTTTTGAAAGTTTTGAACATGCTGGTACGGTAGGTTTCCTCCATCTCAGCTTCATATTCGTATTCCATTACCTAAGATTCCCCACAAAAGAGACACAAAGTTAGCAAAAGCAGGAATCACCTTAAATCTCTTCCCTGGTTAGCGTTTGGATAAAGACAACTTTCCTTCTTTCTCAGGTGTCATCTTTTCCTTCACATCTGAGCACTAAAGTTTGTGTTCAAAAAAGTCAATAATTTCTCTCTGAACATGCTTTCAATACTATCTATGAATTAGGATATAATATGAGAGGAATATACCATACCTTCTTTTTCACTTTCTTTCCAGAATCTGGATCTTTTTCTTCTTTTTCTACTTCAGTGATGAAGTAATCATCCAGGCTTAGAACTCTGGGTGCAGGTCCTCCGAATTCTACCTCCTTATCCTAAGAATCAGATATTTAAGAAAGTTAAAGATAATTTTATGGAATAAATTAATAAATGTGCACAAAGATTTTTCTTATGGCTAAATACCACGCAATCTTCTTGTGGTTTCAAATCAAGCTGGGGCAAAAGTATCTGTCTAAGCAGATAAAAATGAGACAGCACCTACCAGATGGGCCAACTAGAGCGGATCAAACAGGAAATACCTGTGTCAACATCACGCTGCTTGTTCTGAAGGCAAGTGGCTAACAAAAGCAAGTGATGCTTTCACTTTTCCATACTCACTCGAATAAGTTTTGCAACATGTGTCTTTCCACTGCCTGGCAATCCTCTCATTATAACAACAATCTGAAACACAATTAAAAAAAAAAAATCACTTAGTTTTTTTTTTTCCACAATGAACTGATCTTAGAGTTAACAATGACCTAATATTCTCCAGGAGAGACCATACCATAGGCCATGAAATAAACCTTAATACATTTGAGAGGACAGGAATAATACAAAGCATACCTCTGACCACAATGGAAAGAAATTTAAAAGTTTGGGAAATGCACAAGCATGTAAAAATGAAACACCATACTCTTAAATAACCAATAGATCAAAGAAGAAATCAAAACAAAAATCAAAAAATACTTTGAGATTAATAAAAATGAAGACACAACATGAGAAAATGGAAGAACAAACTAAACGTAAAGCAAGAAGAAGGAAATAATATTGGAGCCGAGGTTATTAAAATAGAGAACAGAAAATTAAAGAAAAATCAATGGAACCAAAAGGTAGTTCTCTGAAGAGCAACAAAATCGACAAACTTTTAGCTAAACTAAGAAAAAAGAGATAGGATTCAAATTACTAGAATCAGAAAAAAAGAGAGGATATGAGTGCCAACCTTACAAAAATTTTAAAAGGGTTATAAAGGACTACTATGAACAACTGCATACCAACAAACTAGATAACTCAGACAGAATGGACAAATTCTTAAGAGAGACACAAGCTACTGAAACAGTCTCAAGAAGAATAGATAACCTGAGCAAACCTATGACAAGTGAAGAGACTTAATTAGTAGTCAAAAAACTGCCAACAAGAAACACCCAGGCCCAGATGGCTTCCTCACTGAATTCCAACAAACATTTAAAGAAAAATACCAACTCTTCACAAACACTTTCAGAAAAAAAAAAAGAATAGGAAGGAACAATTCCCAACTTATTTTATGAGGCCAGTATTTCAAACCAGCATATATTCTGATACCAAAACCAAACAGACATCACAAGAAAATTAGGTATCTCTTATGAATATGGATATAAAACTTCACAACAAAATATTACCAAACTGAATCCAGAAACATATAAAAAGAATTACACAACATGATCAAGCAGGATTTATCCCAGAGATACCAATTAATATCTAAAATCTGTTAATGTAACAATACATTATATCAGTACAAAAAAACACAAAAAAATCCCAACGCAGAGAAAGCGTTTAACAAAATCCAACATCCTTTCACGATAAGAACATTTACCAAATTAGAAATGGAAGGGAACCTCCTCAACTCGTAAAGGACATCAAATGAAAATGCACAGCTAGCACAGTACTTAATGGTGAAAGACTGCAAGTTTTCTTTCTAACTTCAGGGAAAAAACAAGGATGCCCACTCTCACCACATCGATTCAACACTGAACAACCAGGCAAGAAAAAGAAAAGAGGCATCCAGACTGAAAAGTAAGAAGTAAAATTATCTCCATCTGCAAGATTATATCATCTCACATACAGGAAAACTTCCAATGAATCCACTAAAAATCTATTAGAACCAACAAATGAGTTCAGCAATGTTGAGCAATATACAATCAATATACAAAAACCAACTGTATTACAATACAGCTGAGCAAGCCAGGAATGGAATTAAGCCATCCATCTCTCTTTTTTTTTGGTGGCCCTGCCGTGTGGCTTGCAGGACCTCAGTTCCCCAACCAGGGACTGAACCTGGGCCATAGCAGTCAAAAGCACTGAATCCTAACCACGGGGCACTTGAGCCATCTACATCAATAACAACATTACACATGAATGGATTTAAGCAATCCAGTTAAGAAGCAAAAATTATCAGACTGCTAAAAAACATCATCTAAACTATATGCTGTCTAGAAGGAACATATCTCAGATTGAAAGACACAAATAGATTGAAATTGAAAGAATGGAAAAAGGTATTAGCAACCACAGGAAAGCTGGAGTAACTATGCCAATAATAGATGAAACAGACTTTAAAACAGTGACATATATACATACATACATGGAGTCAAACCTCTGATAGAAATCCCAGTATCAGTTTATTTAAATGGAATCTAATTATTTTGCAATACAGGATAAATGTAAGAATGTGTGTGTGTATATATATATATATATATATATAGATATCTATATCTATGTATCTATATATATATATGGAGGTCACCAGGAAAGTAAGTCTAAACTAATCAAGTTCTTCTAATTCTTCCTTTTAAGTTCCACATGCCATAAGACCAAATTCTCTTTTCCCTTCTTCAAAGTGCAATTAATTGAGTTCTTCTTAATTATTTTCTATAATTTTCAACACTTTTTTTTTTAAATTTTAGAGGATAATCAACACTTTCTTTTTGCCAAGCAATTAAGCTCTAATTTCTTAGATTCTAAAGGGTAGGCAGTTTATGAGATTTTATGATGATTTGGAGATGGTAAGATGCCCTGAATCTGATATTAATACTATGCCACACATGGGAACAACCTAAATGTTCACTGATGGATGAATGGATAAAGAAGATACATATACACAATGGAATACTACTCAGCTATAAAAAAGAATGAAATAATGCCATGGATGGACCTAGAGATTATTACTAAGAGAAGTAAGTCAGAAAGAGAAAGACAAATACCATTATTATATGACTTATGTGTGGAATCTAAAATATGACACAAATGAATTTATCTATAGTACAGAAACAGACATACATACATAGAGAACAGACCTGTGGTTGCCAAGGTGGGGAATGGGGGAGGACAGATTGAAGTCTGGGATTAGCAGATACAAACTATTATATATAGACTAGATAAACAATAAGGTCTTACTGTATAGAACAGAGGGCTATGTTCAATATCCTGTGATTAAACCATAGTGGAAAAGAATATGAAAATATATATCTATACATGTAACTGAATCACTTTGCTATACAGAAGAAATTAACACAATCTTGCATATCAACTATACTCCAATAAAATAAATTTTTAAAGATTAAAAAAGAAACAAAAACCATGTCACAGAAAAGTACAGAAATTCTGTTCAGGATACTAAAAAGACCTATCAGCTTCTGATTTGCAATAAAACTAGTCAACTACATAGGACTCACTCTCTCAGGCCTGCTCTCTCGGCCAGGTGGTTTCAAAATATCATCCACATTCTTAGATTCGGGTTTCTTCTCAACCCGTGGAGCTGGAGGTGGCTGGTGGCTTATTGAAGGAGCTGGCAGGGGCATTCGCTCCTCTGGGTAACTTCTTCGTTCTCCTAGGATGCCAGCAGTTGAACAAGATTACTATTTATACAATAATTATTTAAAATTTTAATGCTCTCCACTCCTCCTAATATATATATATATGTTAATATATATGAGAACGAGTCACCAGCTTAGGAAAACTTATTCATATAAATAGGCATGAATTTCCAGTTTATTTAAATCTAATTTATAACAGTGAAAAACTAAAAGCAATCTACATGTTCAAAAATCTTATTCACTTGATGAACTATCACAGAGCCATTAATATAATAGATTAACATACAGAAAAATGTATAGAGTATAGTATCAATAAGAACAAGCACAATAAAGAAACTGTATGCAGACTTTGTTTACAACTTCATTAATATGTATGTGAAGAGAGAATGAGAGGAAATATACAAAATTACAATGGCTGTGGTATGGTAGGTAGGCAGTGGGATTATAAGTGATTTTGTTTCTGTCTTCCAAAAGTTCTTTAATAATGTAAAAAAAGCAATTTACATTTTATTTCATCAATTATATGACTCTTTTTGGTGATAATGTTGCCATCTCTGAGAAATCTGTGAGTGTATTTCACTCTGAAAGTTTAAACCCACAGCTACAATCAAAATCATCTCCTGTAGTTGTCAATTCTCAGCATCTTTATAGTTAGTAAGGTACTAATCTACCTCCAAACATGGATGGTCCTTCATAGGCTGGTCGGTCAGACTTGCGATCATAGGAAGGCCTATCAAACCCTCCTCTTCTGGATGAGGAATGGTCTTTTTTGTCTCGATATGACTGAGTCCTAGAAAGTTTAACAGCAAGTGCTTTGGTAAATAAAAACATATGGTGGTCTCTTATAATGCAACACCATTATATGCCCAATTTTCTCTATGGGTAGTTACCATTCATAGTCAATATTTATATTTTATTTTGCTTTTCCATTTAGATCTGCCTTGCATACACACATCCACAGAGCTCACAAACAGCAAAAATTAATTGTTTGCCTATTAACTAAGGAATGACTACAACTTTGTTGACAATACTCTTTCCTTTTTCCATCTCCCATTTAACTCTCTGAAATTCAAGCTTGCAAAATTCAAGAATCGAGTCTCCTGAAAACTAGTACTCTTCCCTCTCCAAATTATACACACATATGCATGAGAAAAATACATCATTTACAAAATTTCCTTGAACTACACTGACTTTTGCTGAACTTAAGTATATGGTAATTTGCACACCCAGCAAAGATAGTTTTCATGGCATACCTATCATCTCTAGGACGGCGTTCTCTGTCAAATCGATCCCGGTCATAGTCAATAACACCACGATCCCGGTCTCGATCTCTATGTGTCTCCCGATCCCTTTTGAAATCTCGATGATCTGCCATGACATTGCTTTGACGATCAAAATAAGGCTCACGATCTCTGTCTCTATCATAACGATCTCGTTGGCCTGCATGCTCTGCAAAAACAATTAATTTAAAGTTAAGAACTACATCCCTTTTTTTCTGAAATAAAAGCAGAAAAGTACAAATCTAAATTTAGAGCTAGTATAAACTGCTGCCCTAAATTCAACTTATGAATCCTTTAGCTATATTAAAGGGAGGCCCAGATAATCTAACCAAAAGGAAAATCATATGATAAATAGGTCCAAAAAGGTTTAAAAATACTGATCTCCCTTGGACCTCTACCTGTTTCAAAAGTTGATCTTTCAGGTAGTGGATCTGGACGCAGAGTTATTCTTTCTCCATAGGGTATCTGTTCAACTTTATTAGTGGATATGTCTGGTAAACAAAAACAAGGATAAAATCACTGTTAAAGAGTGAAGCTTAAGGAAGCCAAAGTTGAAGCTAACAACTCCTCTAGAATCCCAAATACAAGTTTGCCATTTTTACTTACCTCGGCCATGGCCATAATCAACAGTCTGCTGCACTGGTGGTGGTTTGGACATGGGTGGCATACCCATAGGCATTGGGCCAGGAGGAGGGATGGAAGGGTGAACAGGTGGGGGTGGTAACACTGGAGCAGATGGAATTGCTGCAGGTTCAGATTTAAATTCCGAATTCAGTCCCTGCTCATCATTTGTATCCCAGAGGCCATAGAAAGAATCTTCATCCCAGCGTTCTTGTTCCATAGCTGAAGTCTGTGGCTTTATCACTGGAGGAGGAGGTGGTGGAGGAGGAGGAGGGGGTGGCGGTGGCGGTATTGGGATAGGTGGCCTGGTCACAGGAACAGATGATCTTGCTGGTGGAGCAGGCGGTCTTACAATTGAACCTGGTGGCTTACCCATAGGAGGCGGTGGTCTGTAGGACCCTGGAGGCTGGAGAACAGGGTAAATGGCTTAATGAATAAGCATACCGTCATATGTTCACGTATCAGTAGAAATCTGGTTCTCACTCCACTGAACTTATTCAAACTTCAAAACTTTCTGTACTTTAAAATACACCACCAGGGAGACAATATATGCAAATCACATATTTGATAATGGACTTATATTGAGAATATAAAAATCTTTTATAAGACATTCAAAAAATATGGCCATAAGATTTGCATATATTTTTCCAAAAAGATGTATGAATGGCCAATATGCCCATGAAAATACGCTTAACATCATTAGTCATTAGAGAAATGCAAATTAAAACCACAATGAAGTACCATTTCATACCCAATAGAATGGCTATAATTGATAAAACAGGCAATAACAAATGATGGCAAGGATGTAAAGAAACACGAAGACACTTAAGACTTCCAGTAAGAATGTAAAATGGTGCAGCCACTTTGGAAAATGTAGATTAGTTATCGCCTGGGACCTGGGGTAGGAATGAGGATTAACTGCAAACTAGCACAAGGGATCTTACTGGGGTGATGAAAATGTTATACAACTGGATTATGGTGATGGCTGCACAACTTAATAAATTTATTAAATATCACTGAATTACACACTTAAAGGTCAGGAAGCAACAGTTAGAACTGGACATTGAACAACAGACTGGTTCCAAATAGGAAAAGGAGTACGTCAAGGCTGTTTATTGTCACCCTGCTTGTTCACCTTATATGCAGAGAACATCATGAGAAACACTGGGCTGGAGGAAGCACAAGCTGGAATCAAGATTGCTGGGAGAAATACCAATAACCTCAGATATGCAGATGACACCACCCTTATGGCAGAAAGTGAAGAAGAACTAAAGAGCCTCTTGATGAAAGTGAAAGAGGAGAGTGAAAAAGTTGGCTTAAAGCTCAACATTCAGAAAACTAGGATCATGGCATCTGGTCCCATCACTTCATGGCAGATAGATGGGGAAACAGTGCAAACAGTGGCTGACTTTATTTTTCTGGGCTCCAAAATCACTGCAGATGGTGACTGCAGCCATGAAATTAAAAGACCCTTACTCCTTGGAAGGAAAGTTATGACCAACCTAGACAGCATATTAAAAAGCAGAGACATTACTTTGCCAACAAAGGTCCGTCTAGTCAAGGCTACGGTTTTTCCAGTGGTCATGGATGGATGTGAGAGTTGGACTATAAAGAAAGCTGAACGCCAAAGAATTGATGCTTTTGAACTGTGGTGTTGGAGAAGACTCTTGAGAGTCCCTTGGACTGCAAGGAGATCCAACCAGTCCATCCTAAAGGAGACCAGTCCTGGGTGTTCATGGGAAGGACTGATGTTGAAGCTGAAACTCCAGTACTTTGGCCACCTCATGTGAAGAAGTGACTCACTGGAAAAGACCCTGATGCTGGGAAAGATTGAGGGCAGGAGGAGAAGGGGATGACAGAGGAAGAGATGGCTGGATGCCATCACTGACTCGATGGACATGGGTGTGGGTGGACTCAGGGCGTTAGTGATGGACAGGGAGGCCTGGCGTGCTGCAGTCCATGCGGTAGCAAAGAGTCGGACACAACTGAGCGACTGAACTGAACACACTTAAAAATGGACAAATTAGATGTATGTAAATTATACCTCAATTAGGTTGGTTTAAAACAGGGGAAAAAAAAAGAAAACTGCCCTCAAAACTATCACCTCCTCCCTCCCTCTGCAATGAACCACCCTCTTTTTCTTCTTCCAGAAAATTTAGGGTGGTAGTCAATTTGAAGTGGCTGACCTCAAACCTACTAAATTTCTGTGAGAGAGGTTCTGGCATTGGTTTAAAACAAAGAAACCAAAACCTCCATGTGTAATTCTCATGTTCACCCCTTGGTTTAAGAATCTCTGCTATAAACTCTCTCTCCACTCTAGTGACCTATCTCCTCCACAAAAATAGTGAACTTCCAGTGAGAGAAACAAACTCTAGCTAGCTCCCTCACTTCTCTCCAGTTCATCTGGTTGACAACAGCTGTCTGTGGCAACACTTGACATCAGTGATGGGAAATGACAAAACAAAGAGACCAAACGGACATTGAGCATCCTCTCTGACAAGCACCGAATGTCAGCTGAAACGTGTATTATGGAAACAGTAGAATCTCTGGGCAGATAGGTCCCATCTACTTAATACTGAAACCCAACTGTCAGATTTTATTTTAATCTTTGCAAGTAATCTCTGATTTGAATACTTTTTATCCATTTAGTTCTGTGTTTCTGCTTTGTTTGTTCTATTGACAAACACATTGACGGTTACTTCAGGCCCTGGAGAGTCAATGATGCACATTACTTACATATTTACTCATACACAGGCTGTGCTTTAAAAACAAACTTTTTGAGTAGCAAAATTACATTTTGGCTAATATGTTAGGAATATTATTTAACAAGAGGCCAATACAGGCTAGGGTTAAAGACAAATGACTACTACCTAAAGATAAATTTTAGATTGTGGCACTTTAAACTGTGTTAGAAAATGCTTTTGTATGACAAAGCTACTGTATTTGGAGCACAGCTGTCCAGACATGTTGTGCGTATGTTAGGAACTCTTTGGACTATAAGTAAAAAGTGTTTTCTTTATAGTACCCAGTGACAGCAACACATACATCTGTGAAAAGCAAAACACCCCTACAGTACTTACATTAGAAAGGATTAATATCTATACCATAAATTCATAAGAAAAACCTGAAGAGTCAAATAGATAACAAAAATAGGATTTTTTTTTACAATACAAGAAACGTAAATTAACAAATACTGGAAAATATTCATGTTCACTAATTATCAAAACTACCAAACATATTGTAACATTTTATTAAACTATTCAATCTACCAAAAGTATTAAGTAGCTGATGCTTGCAAGGCTACAACATAGCTTTAGAGAGCTGCTGGCTACATTACAGGAATCATTAAAAATGTCCTTGTTCTGTAGTCATTAAAAGGGTCCACTTTAGGAATTTAAAAGTACTTTTAAGAAGATACCTAAAATAAGAATTTGAAGCATAATGCATTGTGGTTTGTAGAAAAAAAGAATGCAGATGTAAGCTTATATATATAGAATGGGTAAACAACAGGGTACTACTGTACAGCACAGAGAACTATTCAATATCCTGGGACAAACCATAACACAAAAGAAAATTTTTAAAATGTATGTGTGTGTGTGTATATATATATATGTATACGTATATATATACACACATATACATATGTATGTATACAAATCACTTTGCTATACAGCAGATATTAACACAACATTGTAAATTAACTATACTTCGATAAAAAATACTAAAACTATTATGAATTTGATACAGACATTCATTAACATTGCATTAATAAGAGTAAAAGATTAGAAACAAAGGTTTAACAGAAACAGAATAGTTCTAATAAACTATTATGCATCAAAAATATAAAGCATGTAGCAAAACATTAAGATGTTTATGATTTATCAAGTAAATAAAGCAGAAATGTGGATTTATAATCTACAGCTTCTACTGTTTGCTAAGAGATACAAAGATAAAAGACATAGTTCCTATCCTTATGAAGAACAGGCGAAATAAGACAGAAGGCAAGACAGACAAGAAAACAATCAAAATACAGGACGATAAGCGTTCTGGCAGGGAACTTAACCACATGACTCTTTAACATAACTTCACTGCCTGAACTGGGGCATGATGTTCTATCCCTTTCCTTAGCTAAGGACTAGTAGTCTGAAGAGGTAGGGAGACTAGGAAGCTCACATGAGCAGGGCTCACAGGGAATCCTTGTACTGGCCAGATGAAAAACAGGACTATTTGAACAAAAAGGATTGCCAAGAAAATACTACAATTTTATGAACACAGAGCCATATATACAGTTCAGATGTGCTTGGTGTACTTAAACTGTAAGGGGAAAAGCATTTCTGTCACACTTCCGACCATACTCGTAACATTCTCAAAGGTCCATCACCATTAGTGTTTTTCACTTTTCCAAAATTTTCATTTTTCACAGAGGAAAATTCTACTTATTGTAAAACAACAACAACAAAAAATCAAACAACATATAAACATACAAAGTAAGAACCATTCATTTTTCTGAGTATATTATTTTCCCATACCGGATACAATCCAGGTCTTGAAGGTGTATTCTGTAATCTTGAATCCTGCGGTGGTAGATGGTCAGGCATTTGTGGCTCAGACCCATAGTCTTTTATCTTTTGAAGCTGTTCTTTCTGTTCTCTGTAAACAAATAAAATCGCCGTTGTATTTAAGGCATGTGTTCTGTTCCTAAATAACTATAATTAATATCGAAAAACAAAAAAGGAAACTAAAAACCTTGTTTCAAACTCTCTAGAGTACCCATAAAACATCTCCAGGGTAATACTTTTTTGTCTTTACGAGCTACCTTATCAGTCACCTACAACCTATAAATAATGATAAGTTACTGAAGGTCTAGAAGGGATTGATTCTAGAACCTGCCTCTTTAGTCTATTTTAGTATCTCACCTACTTGTCATGTTTTTCATT
Source organism: Okapia johnstoni (assembly GCA_024291935.2). Classification (NCBI taxonomy): domain Eukaryota; kingdom Metazoa; phylum Chordata; class Mammalia; order Artiodactyla; family Giraffidae; genus Okapia; species Okapia johnstoni. Next base: position 15,587,783 of record CM044307.1, read on the forward strand.
CATCCAACCAAAATCTCTTGCTGATTTTTTTTTGTTCAGTAGTCTTTAGGTAAGTGGTTGAAAAATGGTGGCACATGGGCCAAATGTATTTGGATATATATGAATACACAAAAAGCCTTTTTACAATTTGGCTTTCATTATCAGTTTTAAAAATCTGTGCTAGCTGACACTATTTACAAAGCAAAAAAATACATATTTTTCAATATAAATTCAAACTTTAAAGCAATTTGTAAACACTGGGCCTACGCTCCCACATGCCAGCAATCAGCTCGGTGGAGTGGTGGCTGCCCGCCTTCGATGAAGCACTTTGCTACAATCCTCACACTCAGGAGAGTTACACTGGCCCACTTTCACTCATTTCAGTTACCTGCCTGGTTCTTGTGGGCATTTTAGTTTAAGGCCCCTCTTGTATATGGTGAGAACAATGGTTAGCCTATACCTTTAAAAACACTTCATGTTCCTAAAGAGTAATGATGTAACTCTTCAAGATTCTCTTTAAATGGCTGGTCAAATTCCTTTTACTTTGTCTTCCACCCACAATAAACACATACAACATCTACCACAACCTCTTCAGACCTTTTACAATTTTCTTCCTACCATTTTGCAAAGTGTAATGACCCAAGTGAACAAAAAGTAAGGGTCAAGTGTAAGAAAAAGATTACTTTCTGCCTCATGTAACTCATATTATGACTTTTCTGACACAACATGGCTGACTTGTATTCGACTGTGACCATTATTATCCATCACTTCACATATTTTGTTTGATTATGTGGCCTAGAAAGAGCTTTTAAAAAGGAATGATGAAGTAACTTTTATCCACCATTTCTATACAAAGCAGTAATGGATGAAAAAGAAATTTCAAAAAGGAAAGAAACCTTGGTAGCTGAGTAACATTAACCAGCTTAGTGCTCTCCATAAACAAAAAAGACTTTAGAGTTGGACAGACTTCAAATTCTAGGTTTATCAATTCTAGTAGCCAAGTGGTACTCTCTTGAGTCTTAGTGAAGCGAGAATGCTACTACTTATCTTTGCAGGCCTTTGAGATAAGGGTTTGAAATAGGAGGATTGAGACAATCACATAGTAAATTATCGGCACAGTGCAGCACACAGTAGGTGTTAAAGGTGTCCGTAATTTAAAAGTGAAAATAGTAGTAGCTAAGTGTTCCATAACATGCTTTCTACATCTTCACGAGCAATCTGGAAAAGTCAAATCCCTTAGAGCATATCTTCTGTAGACCACAGAAATTGGTTGTGCTGCCTGAGGCATCTGATTTTTCATTTTATACGTATTTTTCCTCATCATACATTCCCAGTCATAAAGCTTCAGCTATAATTTTAATTGGCATAATCCACAAATATAGACCAGAATTGAAAAACGAAAGAAACACAATACACTGGAATATATAAAAGACTAACCATTAATTTATTTTTGCAAAACTTTGCTAATTCCTAAGAAATTATTCAAAAAGTAATTTCTCATTGTAATCTGTCAGTGACTCCTAAATTCTTCTCTCAAGATATAGTTGGTATAAGGATTAAATGAATCAATATATACAAAGCACTTAGTACAGTCCCTGGTATATAGCAAACATGCAATAAATGTTAACCTTTATTATTACTGCTACTAATGGGAAGTGTTATGTAGATACCTATACATAGGTGATTGTAAATCAAGAAATCTAAATTCTATTCTCCATTCCACAAAGAAAATATTTGATTATATAGAAACAAGTAACAACCTCAAGCAGAGACAGCTGCTTCTGGTTATAATGAAAGATAAAACATTCCCACAAGAAAGAATCAATGGTTAGACAAATCTGAGGCTGCTTCCAGGTAAACCATTCTTAGCTTCAAAAGAGAAAAAATATAAATCCTTCCACCACTTTCCAAAGTTATACCAAAGATTAGTGACTATGAAGTCTATCAGATCTAGTAACAAAGAGGGGGGAATAAAGGACTTTACAAATGAGCTCTGTGAAACCCAGAGTACCGGACAGTTGAAGTCTGAGCTTGACATAATCACAGGCATGACATATCAGCAACATATCTACAGAAGTCAAGAATGGCTACCAAATTTTCATTTTTCAGGACCTAAGTTTACAATTAACACAGTTCCTAAATACCCATCCTGCCCTAAAATAGCACTCAATGACTAGGAATTAAAATTATGTGGTAAGAACTTGAAGTAAAATGATTCTATTCAAATATATCACATCATTTTAAAAAGAGAAGTATGCATGTGGCTTGTTCTAGAAGAAATGATCTTAAGTAGTCAACTTACCGAAGCATTTTCAGTTCTTGTGCAGCTTTCAGAATGATTTCATGCTGCCTCTGACTGAGAACCATTACCCCTCCAAGGCCTTGGTCAGAGTCTAAGTTTGCATCCGACCTCATCATTTCAGAAGAATGATGTGAGGGCATATGTTCCGCCATGGGGGAATGTCTATCCACATCAGATGGGTACCATCTGTCTGACAATCGTTCTCTTTCCCAGTCCATTCTGTCAGGAATATAATCTCGCTTTTCCCGCCAGGTATCTCCTCTTTCTGGATACTCTCGGATCCTCAACTCACCCCTATCACGGAAATCTCGATCATACCCATGGTCTCGGTTTCTTTCTTCTCTCCATCTATCATCCCGGTATCTATCCATAGGTGGGAGAGGTGGGAGGGGTGGTAAAGGTGGAAGAGATGGAATATCTCGTTCACGAAACTGCGATTCTTGTTCATCCAGTGGTCTCCCATAATCTCTGTCCCACTCATTATCCAAATTTCTATCATACATATCCATAGGTCTTCCAATGCGGTCCACATCCCTGTCCATGTCCCTGTCCATTTCCCTGTTGTAGTCCTCATCCATATCCTGCTCTCTCTCCCAATCATCCCACCAAGGGCCTCGTCTATCTCCGTCATGAGATCGAGCTGGGGCTGAAAACCTGTCCTCTCTGTTATACGGATCTAGAGTATCATCTTGATAGTCATGTTCACATTCTCTCCAGTATCTCTCTCTATCCCAATCATCAAGTCTTTCTCGTTCCATTGGAGCATTTCTACCATCTAATGGGAACTCTTCATGCCCTCTCTCTTCTCCATGGTTCCAAGGAGCCCTAGGAGGCTCATCTCGGTGATATGGGTACATTTTTTCCCCACCGTCTCCTGGTTCTGCTCTAAATGGACCTCTGTCACGACCAAATTCTGCTCTTCCCAGTCCCCTCTCCCGACCCCCAGGCCCTCGAGGTAGTCCCCTCTCCCTGCTCCCAGCTCTTCGGGGTGGCACTCTCTCTCTACTCCCAGGTCTTCGAGGGGGTCCTCTCTCCTGACTGCCAGCCCTCCGGAGTGGTCCCCTTTCTCGGCTGCCAGCTCTACCTCTGTCCTGGCTGCCTTGCAGACCACCTGGCACTTTTTCCCGACTGCTTCCTGGCCTCACCAGCCCTCTGTCCCGGCTGCCTTCTCCTCTGCTCATCTTCTCTCGACTGTCTTCTCTTCTACTCATCATTTTATCACGAAAGTCTTCTTGCTTGACCAACCCTGGGCCGTGGCTAATTGCCTGGCCTCGATCTCTATTGACTAGTCCTTTATCCCGTGTGTCTTCCATTCTGCTTTGCCCAGGACCTCTGTAAGATGAGCTGCTGCCTTGATTGCCTTCTAATCTATTGTCTCTGTTATCTGGCCGAGGCAGCCCTTTATCTTGGTTGTTTTCTGAATGGAGCAGACCAATACCCAAAGGTTTAAAATCATTATCTGCAGTTAGTGATGATGATGTTGCTACCGCTGTTCCTCCCTCCATCCCCCCGGGTTTTGAGGGAAAAGTAGATTGAGAAGGTACAGCTTTATTTGCAAGGGGTACAGGCTGAGTAACAGCTTGGGCTTTGTCCATTTGAGTCTCCATACTTTGAGAATTCTGGTCCCAATCAGAAGGCTCTATGGGCCCTTCCGAGACTTCGCTTTTAGGTGGCTCTTGCTGAGAGTCGCTTAGATTCTCAATTGACTGAGCCGCCTTGGCATCCTTTACATCTGCAGCAATGGGAAATGTAGCTGATTGCATTTTAAAATTCTTCTGCTGGTTACTACTGGTGTCTGCTAATGGTTCTTTGTTTCCTGGTTCTGCTTGTGACTTAGGTTGCTGCTGATGTTGCTGTCCAAAAGTTGGTTTAGGGCCTTTCCACTGTGGTCCACTCTGTCGAGGACTGAGGGATGTATTGGGGGTAATATAGAACTGAGATGCTGGCCCCCGGGGAATCATTCCCCATTTGCTTTTAGTGCCCTCTGCTGGGTGACCTTCATATCTGGGTCTTGGCCCATCGGGGCGATTTCCTTCAAAACGAGGCCCTTTGGGTCTCGGTCCTTCACACCTTGACCCTAAATCCTCAAATCTTCGAGGACCATCAAATCTACAAGTAAAACAAAAGATATTACTCAAGACAGTAAAGCAGAAAAAAAATTTTTTTCCATGTAAAAATACTTAAGGCAATCTTGCCTTAGAATTTTTTTACAAAAATGACTGTTAAGTCATTAAACAAATCCTGAGATACCAATATCTTAGAACCATTATGTTAAGGTGGCAGAGCTCAGAAGGTCTTAGGACAAATCTCCTGCAGCAAGTCACTGATATATTGAATTGTTAAAAAGCAATGGTTAACACTGTGCCTTAATAGAAAAGTCCACTCATTTCAAACAGGGGAAAAAAAAAGTCCCATAGCTAATTCTGAGAGTACTTTTAGAGTTAAATTATAACTAAAAACTAAAAATGAAACAATTAGCAATGTAACATAGGATGAGTATAAATATTGTTGGAGCTAACATTATCATCTTGACTAACTGACATAAGTTTAAAAAACAGCAGCCAGCTATGTCTTAAGAGCATGCCCCAACATTTAAAAATCTGGACCAAGATACTCTGCTATGGACCCACTTGCACATTTGATAAATATTTAGCACATATCCTCTGTCAAGTACTACGCTAAATCCAAGAGATACAAGAATAAAATGTGTTCTTTGCCCTCAAAGGGCTTACAACCTAAGAGAAGAATCTAAGTGTAAATAAATGCCGAAAGAGGCAATGACTAACATCTATCTGCACATAACAAGGACAACAGAGGAGAGAATGGTCAGTTCTACGAGAGTGAAGGTGGTGCTGTCCAATAAAGGCTTTCTATAATAGAAGATGCTTTAGTTAACTCTTGAGAAAGAAATTCTCAGAGACCAGGTTAACAGAGAGTACTGGAGATGATGCAAGTGGGTGGCAAGGACGTCTCAGGCTAAGGAAGTATTATGAGGAAAAGCAGAGAAACACATACCAGCATAGCATGTTTGGAAGTGCAAACAGTTCGGCATGGCTGAAGGAAAGAGGAGACAAAGTCTAGGACAGCCGGGAAAGAAGGAGGGGAAAAGCAGCACACTGAGAGATAAGGTAAAGGGACAGGCAAGGGTCAACTTCCAGAAGATCCTGTATACCTCAGGGCCACAGACTACTGGCACTCCTCCAATATGCATTTCCATTTTTCTTACTGTAATTGAACCTCTCCATTTTTAGCAAGACATAAGGAGAGCCAGACTAAAGACTCTCTTTCCCAAACTCTCTTGCAGGGAGAACTTGCAGCCATGTTCTGGCCAATGAGCTGAGAGTGAAAATGATTTACCCATCCTTCTGGGTGGTAAACTTAAAGGGAAGAACACATTCTTCTCTTCACCATATTCTCGTTTTCATGCTGGCTCTGATACGGTGGTGGGGCATCCTGAACCATGTAGATATGGACCACATACTAAGAGACGGTAAAGTAACAAATGAGAAGGAATCTGGATTCTTGACACTGTAGAGTCACCACATAAGTCCTGAAAGAGAACAAACCTCCAACGTGTTAAAGCCATGTGACGTTGGATCTCTGTTATAACAGATGAATTAACCTGGCTTCCCAGGCGGCGTGGGTGCTCAAGAACCTGCCTGCCAATGCAGGAGACATAAGAGTCGCGGGAAGATCCCCTGGAGGAGGGCATGGCAATCCACTCCAGTATTCTTGCCACGGGAGAATCCCTGTAGACTGCAGTGTCCATGGGGTCGCAGAGTCAGACATGATTGAAGTGACTGAGCTTGCACAAAGAGTTAGAAATTACCTTAAGCACTCAGAGACACTAAATACCTTATTTTTAAAAGATTGCTCTAGCAGAAAAGTAGCAGATAGATAAATAGGAAAAGTTGACAGTACACTGTCTCTATAGTCTATGTAAGTGAAGGTGCAGTCTGTTCTAAGATGGTGACTGATATGAGGATGAAAAGGAGGAGATAAAAGTGAGAGATGTGAAGGAAGGTAAAGCTGATAAATTTTCTAGCAGGTGCAATTTAAAATACTGAAAAAGGAAGAACTAGGATAGTTCCAAGGTTTCTGGCTGAGGTGACAGTGATGCCTTTCATGCCTCTAAAGAGAAATAGAAGGGTTTTTCTTTCATTTGTTAGGGAAATTAATGAGAGTAATAAATTCAGTTTCAGCAAAATATTTACTTCCTATCCCTGCGATGTTAAGCTTTGCTGATTTGGAAGCCTTAGTTTCAAAGGGAGGAATGCTTCTATCGGGGGACACAACAATGACTCTATTAAACTTTCAGTTCAGACTGCCATCTGGACACTTCAGGTTCTGAATCGACAGGCAAACAAGGGCGTTATTACTGTACTGGCTGGGGTGATTAATACTGTCTTTCAAGGGGAAATTGGGGTACTTTCTATACAGTGAGGGTGAGGGTATGTCTGGAATGGAGGAGATCCTCCAGGACACTCCTTGCTACTTTCCATGTCCTATGACTAAAGTCAAGACAAAACTACAATTACTCAATCCAGGCAGGGCTGAGAATACCTTAGACCTTTCAAGAATGAAAGTTTGGGACACTTCACCAGGCAGGGAATCTGGACAAGCTGAGGTGCTCGCTGAGAGCAAAGAGAATATGGATTAAGCAGAGAAAGAACGTAGTTATAAACACCAACTGAAATTACATGACCAGCTGCAGAAATATGGGCTGTGATAGAGTAGTTCTTCCTTAACATTTGCTATGAAATGTTTAAATATATACCAATATATATACTAATAAATATATATTTATTAGTCAAATATTTCTTATTCTTCTTATCATATAACATAAGATGTATTAGTACTAGCTAGCTTTATATCTCAGAATTTCAGATACAGACTATCAAAGAGGGGATGTGAGCCAGCTAGGGAGAACAAAGTCGATTTCCCCCAAAACAGAAAAAACAGAGACTTTATCATCTTTTCTGGGAAAATGGTTAGAAAGTTTTTGGTTGTCCAGGGATAAACATTTCATGTTAGATACAAAATCCCCCCCACCCCGTGAACCACCCTAACCAGAAACAGAAGCAAGAGAACTCTGGGAAATGTACTTCAGCCCAGTCAAGCTGACAAAGAGTCATCACAAGGAATTTAAAAATGCATAAACTCACTATAAACAGAGAGAAGGGGCCACCGGCAGATGAGAATTTTGTTTTTAAACTCTGGACGACAAAGAACAAACACGAGTGGTAACACATGGAGCAAGAAGAAGCTGCAGTTTAGAGTGCTGGGGCAGAGGAGGATACAATCAAAACGGGGCTGGCTTGCCCACAGAAACCTGGGGAGGGTCGGGATTCTCAGATGCCAGGGATGCTGGAGAAAAGACTAGGTAAGACTTGGGGCTAAAATGATGTAAATTAAAATCCATGTTCTAAACCATCGATCAGCCATTCCCTGGGCTCGAACTGTCTCTAAATGCCTGAATTTGAGGATTCCCTAGCATTAGCAGACCATCCTCTGGCCTATCTCCTACAGCAAAGTCTGACAATTGATGAGCCCCCCTCCATATGCATAAACAGCTCCCTATCAGTTTCACTGTCTCCCTCTCTTAAGTATAAATGGACAACTAAAGATCACAATATATTTGAGGAATGCCCCCAAAATGAAAGAAAGAGAATACGGATCTGGAAGAAAGAGCAATAAGGCAAAAAAGCAGAAGAGAACTTAAAAAAAGAAAAGAAAAACCCTTAAGTTAGTATCCTCTAAGGGAATTCTTAAGATACAGTATCAGGAAATCAAGAACAATTTGCTATATGTAAAAAAGGATCAGAACCAGAAGAACTATAGAAATTATATAATTCTCAAAATAAAAAGGCAATAAAAGGACCAGAAGTATCTCAGGAAGTCTAACAAAATGAGAGAGAACAGAAAGAAATATAGCAGGTTCAAAATCCTACAAATGAGGAGTTCCAGAAAAAGAAAAACAGAAAACAAGAGAAAAAAATAAAGAAAGAAATGAAGAAATAGGACAAAGAAATTTCCCAGCGTTAGAGTCTAATTTCTAGATGGAAAAGGCCCAGTTCACTAAGTATCCAGTACAGTTAATAATACTGAACAAATAACAGCCACTATAAAATATTAAAATAATGAAGATTAAATAAAAATTTTCCAGTAGTAGGGAGAAACCATCTAAAAAGGAAATGAATCAGAACAGCACAACAGTTATACTAGGTAACAGAAGAAAAGAAAATGCTTGCTGATCCTAAACACTGATCCTAAATTATGTTCAACTTCAATGGACATGAGTTTGAGTAAATCCGGGAGTTGGTGATGGACAGGGAGGCCTGGCGTGCTGCAGTCCATGGGGTCACAAAGAATCGGACACGACTGAGCAACTGAACTGAACTGAAAACTATTAAACAGTATGGTACTGGTACAAAAACACACGTATCAGTGGAACAGAAGAGAGAGCCCCAAAACAAGCCCAGGCGCATGCAGTCAACTAATTCATGACAAAGGAGCCAAGAATATACAATGGAGATAGGATAGTCTCTTAAATAAATGTTATTGGGAACAGAGAACCACATGCAAAAGAATGAAACTGGACTACTACCGTATATCATACACAAAAATTAACTCAAAATGGATGAAAGACAAGTGTTAAGACCTGAAATCATGAAACTTCTAGAATAAACAAAAGGCAGTAGGCTCCTTGACATAGGTCTTGGCAGTGATTTTTTGATTCTAAACATCAAAAGCAAAGAAATGAAAGCAGGACTCCATCAAAAAGTACGACTGCATCAAACTAAAAAGCTTCTGCACAGTGAAGCAAACCATCAATAAAATGAAAAGGCAGCCTACTGAATGGTAGAAAATATTTGCAAATCATGTATCTCATGGGCTTCCCTGGTGGCTCAGCTGGTAAAGAGTCTGCCTACAAAGTGGGAGATTAGGGTTCGATCCCCCTTCCTAGAGAAGGAAATGGCAATCCACTCCAGTATTCTTGCCTGGGAAATTCCATGGATGGAGGAGCCTGACAGACTACAGTTCATGGAATCACAAAGAGTCGGACACAACTGAGTGAGTTCATGTATTTGATAAGGGGCTAATTCCAAAATATAAAAAGAACTCATACAACTCAATAGCAAAATATGAAACAACCTGATTTTAAAATGAGCAGAAGATCTAAACAGACATTTTTCCAAAGCACACACACAGATGGCCAATAGGTACATGAAAAGATGCCCTACATCAGTAACGGAAATGCAAATCAAAACCACAATGAGATGCTACTTCACACTTGTTAGAAAGGCTGTTGTCAAAAAGACTAGAAATAACAAGTGTTGGTAAGGATACAGAGAAAAGGGAACCTTTGTGCACTGTTGGTAGGAATGTAAATTGGTGTAGCTACTATGGAAAACAGCATGGAGGCTCTTCAAAAAACTAAAAATAGAATTATCATATGACCCAGCAATTCCATTTCTGGGTATTTACTGGAGAAGAAAACAAAAAAACTAACTCAAAAAGATCCATGCCCCTTGGCCCCCCGCCATGTTCACTGCAGCATTACTTAAAATAACCAGGATATGGGAAACAACTTATGTGTCCAATGATGAATGAATGGACAAAGAAGATGTAGCATACACATTGGAGGAATGTTACAAGAATGAAATCTTGCCACTTGTGACAATATAAATGGACCACCAGGGAATTATGCTAACTAAGTTAAATAAGTCAGAGAAAGGCATACCATATGACCTCTCTTAGATGTGGAATCTTAGAAAAAAAATTAATTAATTAAAAAAACCAAGCTCTTAGATACAGAGAACACACTGATAGTTGCCAGAGGTGGGGTGTGGGAGGTGGGAGAAATGGTAAAGTTTTTATTTTCTTTTGTTTTTTAGTTTAAATAAATTATAATAAATATATTCAACCTCAAATTATATATTCAAATTATTAATCAAGTGTGAGATTAGATTAAAACATTTTCAGGCTTACAAGGGTTCAGGGAACTTACTTCCAACCCACAATTTTTTAGTTAATTGAACAAGCACTCACTAAACCACAAACAGAAACCCATGAGACTCAACAAACCGTAAATCCAATCCAGAATAACAGTCAAAGGAAATGATGGAATAATATCCATATGACAGATCTTCAGAGCAGCCAACCAACCCAGGTAAAAGCAAAAGGATGCATGAATTTGGGAGAGAGATCTCAAGAGAAAAAGATGTCGCTTTTGGGACTGGAGTTATGAGGATTATTTTAAAGATGTTGCAAGAAGAACAGCAACTGGAAATTCTAAAAAAAAAAAAAAGGTTATTACACTAAAGAACATGTAATCACAGCATACTGCTTACCTCTATGAACATTACTTACTGATTTATTTAAAAATGATATAAATATGTTGGGCAGATGGGGTTACAGAATAGTATAAGAAAAAATTTTACCTATCAGAACAAGAAGTAAACAAGTAGTATCTAAAACGTATGAATGACAAAAGGAACAGCACATTCTTTAGTAATATGAGGTAATTACCAAAAGAAACAGCTGAAGAATTAGAAGCTGTCTTTAGGAAACACATCATGTGGAGCAATGGGCAGTTATTTCTCTTGATTTTTAAAAAAATCATATGTATGTATCATTTTGATTAAAATTGTATTTAACAGACACACAAAGAGTGTTAGCTTTAACCAGGAAAAGGGCTTCTTCTGAGACCACAAGAACAATGAGGATGGCAACTTAAGTAGTGGTAAGGCAGAGAAGTAAGTTTCATTGGGCCTGAAAGCCTTGGTTCTCTCTCTGGGGCAGGGAGCAAAATTAAGGATACAAAGAGAAATAATGCTTGCTGAGACAGAGAAGGCAGCATTAGCACAGAATGTCTATGCACAATAGTGAAGGCTTGACACAGCTATTGTTGGACAAAGGGGAAAGGAGCTGACCAAATGCCTGTCAAAGGTACACCGCAGAAAGTCCAGGTTAGGACTCCACGCTTCTACTTTGATCCCTGGTTGGGGAACTAATATCCCACAAGCTGCATGGCCCAGCCAAAAAACAGTATGTCTCAATGCTAAGGATAGAGACCACATATTTATGAAGGAAAAAAGTATGCCATTTCAGGCTTTGTGATGATTTGGTTCCTTTTCTTGAAGTTACATTCATTACTTTATTAAAGAGCCTAGAATAACATGTTAGGCCATTAAAGATGTGTAAAAATCATCTGTTCTGTATTCAATTCAGGAATTATTAGGTGAAGAAAGCTGAGCGCCGAAGAATTGATGCTTTTGAACTGTGGTGCTGGAGAAGACTCTTGAGAGTCCCTTGGACTGCAAGGAGATCCAATCAATCCATCCTAAAAGAGATCAATCCTGGGTGTTCATTGGAAGGTCTGATGTTGAAGCTGAAACTCCAATACTTTGGCCACCTCATGCAAAGGGTTGACGCATTGGAAAAGACCCTAATGCTGGGTAGGACTGGGGGCGGGAGGAGAAGGGGGCGACAGAGGATGAGATGGTTGGATGGCATCACCGACTCGATGGACATGGGTTTGGGTAGACTCCGGGAGTTGGTGATGGACAGAGAGGCCTGGCGTGCTGCAATTCATGGGGTCGCAAAGAATCGGACACGACTGAGCAACTGAACTGAACTGATCAGTGGTAAGAGAAGACTATACACAACACATAAATCAGTATAAGAACATTCTTTAATATGTTAGGTAGTATTATAATCAACTTCAGAATATGAATGAACTACTTTCTAACTAAACTGTGAATGCCCTGAGAATTTTACCCATAACTGAGATATTTGGCATATGCAACATTTATCGAACACCTACTAATTGTCAAGTATTGTGTTAGTGCTGTAAATAAATTGATACCTAAAGGCAAGGAGTTCAGAGTCCATAAGAAGAATGAGACAGGTAAATCAACAATCAGAACAGAATTTGATAAATATGGGGCATGTTGGTCTTGCTCACTGAAATATTCTCAATGTCTGACTCACTGAAGGTTCTCAACACATCAACTGTAGAAGTCCCATCCCCAGGGCAGGAAAAATAGGAATTGATAAAGCAAAAGATGACAGAAAAGGGATTACGAACAAAGAGCAGAGCACGTGCAAAGGCCAGAGGAAAGGATAAAGGAAGCAGGAAGCACTAACAGGTGTGAAGATAAAGAAATGAACAAGGCAGAGGAGCTGTAAAAGGTAATGAAATCACTTCTGTAAACCTCACACCTACATATATAATACAGTGTCCATGAAAGGGGAGGGTGCTTTGCTTTCACATTAAATTGCTGACCAGTAGCCAAGGATCATCATTTTATTTTTATTTTGGTGGTCAGAAATATGTTAAACCAACTGAAATATACTTTCAACACTACATACAAATGACAACCATTAATAGTTATCAATACTGCACTTGAAATTTTTCAAAGTTCAAGGATGTTACAAAATGTCAAACTATCAAAACCTTTTTGATTTATAAAAGTAAATACCTTTTCGGCCCTTGGAATAAATATACTAAAAGTTACTCATATTAAACATACATACAAAAATAAGCCATCTTCACATCAACACAATGAAATACTATGACCTTTTTAACATATAAAAATGAAATAAAGTACAAACATAGTATATATTCGCTCAATACAATCACACAAAACACATGCATTGTACACTGGCTAGACAAAATGAAAAATAAGACAAATATCTGGTGTTTAAATATTTTGAAAATTTTTGCTTGTATAGTTAGGTATTTCAGAAAGTTCTAAAAAAATAAATTTAATCCTGTTTTTTTCTCTTAGCTTCATTTGTAAGCCTCTATGTCATTAAATATTTACTGTTATCATTAAAGAAAATCCTAAAATTAGGCATGAGACCATTAGAACTAGGAACAAAAATTTCAAAATGTGATACAAAAAATATAATCCAAATTGGGTACAAAAACTTAAGAGGGATATAGAAATATAAATACCCTTAAACAAGATAATAATATCTGATTATCACAATATTTATATAAATACACTCTCATCAGCAGATCATGGTAATCACAAGATGCTAAATTCTGGAATCAAATGCCTGCCCTTTGGGTTTTCACGTGAAATGCCAATTTCTAATATGTATAACTAGTATCTTAAAATCAAAATTCCAAAGAGGAGTAATCATTATCAACAGAAACAGCCATGACAAATGGAAGCATTAAGAGAAAGTACGGTATTAATAGTCTGTTGCTAATTCTAGTAAGACAGCTACAGAATGGAATAGGTCATAATTCAAATCCTAAGACTAACCACAAGTGGGTAAAACTGATCAGAAACCTTGATATTATAAAAATGTCAGTTCTTCCTCAATATCATCAATAGAATCTATACGATGTTCATCAAAATTCCAGCAGTTTTTTAACTGACAAACTGCTTACATGATAGGGGAAATAGAAAGGACCAAGAATAGTCAAGATAATCTAGATCAGGGGTCAGCAAGCTATGGCCCATGGGTCAAACCCAATTAAGAGTAATTTTAAAAATATTTTTATAGGCTAAAGAAAGGAACAAAGAAAAATGTTTGAAAGAGACTAAATATGGCCCACAAAGCCTAAAAACATTTACCATCCGGCCCTTTACAGAAACAGTTTGGTCACCCCTGATCTAGAAACACAGAATTGGAGGACTTACACTAAGAGATATCAGGATTCATTATGAAGCTATAGAAATTAAAACTATATGACACTGGTGGAAGGACAGACAAACAAACCAAAGGAAGAGAGTCCACAGACAAATCCACACATATATTCACTTATGATGAAGGAGACACTGCAAAGTAGTAAGAAAAGGATGCTTTTTTTCAATAGATGGTGCTGGGGTCAACTTGATAGCCATATGGAAAACAATGAACTTTATACCCTGCCTCATACCATACGTTAACAAAAAAAAAAAAAAAAAAAATCAATTCTATATGGATTGTTGATTTTAAAATAAAAGGTAAAACAATAAAAGACAAAAGACTAAATACAATAACATATTTATGACCTTGGAGTAAGCAAAGATTTCTTAAACAGGACATGAAAAAGCACAAATCATAAAGAAAAGATCTGTAAATTAGACTACTAAATTAAAAAACCAAGAATATCTATTAATCAAAAGATACCATTAACTTAGGGTTCATTTCAGCTCACTGGATCCAATTTTAGTTTTTAAATTTTTTTTAAACAGTTCTGTATTTAAGGATTGATAGCTCATGACTTTTTCTCTTAGAGGCCTTCCTACGAACAGAGAGAAAATTTACCTTTTGAAAAACAGAACAAAGCTCATCTTGCAATTACCATATAGGTCCATTGAATTCTTTCATAAATCTAAGATATATTATGGGATCTTCAGTGAACTTTTTTTTCTATATAATGAAACATTTTGTGATTTTCTTATCCTAGAATTCATCATTACTATTCATCATTCATTCATCATTATTATTCATCATTACTTATCAATTACCCCCAACTATGCTAAAGGTTACAATATGAAGACAACAAAAGAATGATAGAATTGTGAAATAAGCTGTCACCCCTCCTGTATTGCCCAAAATATTGCACTCTTGCTTTTAGGCTTCATTGAGCACAATTGAGAATTGAGAAATTTTCATATCTTGACAAAGAAAAGTGTCAGAGAAAGTTGTGTCAAAATTATTAGATGAATTAAAGGTAACTGCCGAGATAGCTATACTCTAGGTTCTAATAAAAATGTGAAATTAATCATACAAGCGAATTTCTTAAGCATCCTTGGATGACAATATTCTAGATGAATATTCCCAAACTCAAGAGAGGATCAGTGAACAATATACTTCTAAGGACAGAAAGGAAATACGGCATTGTCATCCAGCTATTAAACAGAAAAAAAGACTTCCTCATGTATCTCTGGCAAGAACCTAGACCATTTTGCTTTGCTAAAAGAATACATGGCAGAATTATTTCATCTTCTATAATGTTTGTGTGCCAAGAATTACTTGATGCAAGGATTTTTATTCTTTTAAAGTTTTATTAAACTTTCTAGTAAGTTGTTTTCCTTATCCCTTTATTCTTACTTCTGTAAGTTATTTATAAAGTTACTTTTAAATTAAAAAGAATAAAAAGGTTCCACTGGACCATCTAGATGGTATAGTGAAGACTACTACTTCTCTAGTATCCTGAAGGATAAGAATGCAAAAAGTGCTGCAGAGTGAGAAATAGTCAAGACAACAAGACATAGGTTATACAAAGAACTAATATCAAGTCGATATAAAGAACTTCTACAAAGCAGTAAGAAAAAATTGTCAAGTTCAATAATACCAAGTGTTGATGAGGGTATAAAAAAATTGCAGTACAGAAACACTGATGATGAAGAGTATAAATTGACACGACGACTTTGGAAAACTGACCATATTTATCAAAGTAGAATATTATTCACACTCCTATGACAAAGCAATTCTAATCCTTGGTGTATACATCTAAACAAAATTAAGTACAAACACACATGCACACATACACACGCACATTATCTAAAAAGGGGCCCATATATAGCACCAAAGACACAATGCAGTGTTATGCCAAAAAACTTAAATGACCATCAAATTAGAATGGATAAACAGACTGTGGTATACTCATGCAATGAAATACTGAACAGGAACAAGGATGAACAACATTGGTGAATCTCACAATAATAGAATGTCAAGTAACAGATGCCAGACATAAAAGAGTACATATAGCATGAGTCCATTTACCAAAACACAAAGTTCAAAAATAGGCAAAAATAACCTATCACGTAAAAAGTTGGTAGAGTGGTTACCTTGGGAAAAGGAAAAATGGGAAGGGGTATAAGCAAGACTTCTCAGTTCAGTTCACTCACTCAGTTGTGTCCGATTCTTTGAGACCCCATGGACTGCAGCACGCCAGGCCTCCCTGTCCATCACCAACTCTTGGAGTTTACTCAAAGTCATGTCCATTGAGTCGGTGATGCCATCCAACCATCTCATCCCCTATCGTCCCCTTCTCCCGTCTTCAATCTTTCCCAGCATCAGGGTCTTTTCAAATGAGTCACTTCTTCGCATCAGGTGGCCAAACTATTGGAGTTTCAGCTTTAGCATCAGTCCTTCCAATGAATATTCAGGACTGATTTCCTTTAGGATAGATTGGTTTGATCTCCCTGCAGTCCAAGGGACTCTCAAGAGTCTTCTCCAACACCACAGTTCAAAAGCATCAGTTCTTCGGTGCTCAGCTTTCTTTATAGCCCAACTCTCACATCCATACATGACTACTGGAAGAACCATAGCTTTGACTAGACAGACCTTTGTTGGCAAAGTAATGTCTCTGCTTTTTAATATGCTGTCTAGGTTGGTCATAACTTTCCTTCCAAGGAGTAAGCGGCTTTTAATTTTATGGCTGCAGTCACCATCTGCAGTGACTTTGGAATTCCAAAAAATTAAGTCTGTCACTGTTTCCACTGTTTTCCCATCTATTTGCCATGAAGTGATGAGATCAGATGCCATGACCTTAGTTTTCTGAATGTTGAGCTTTAAGCCAACGCTTTCACCTTCATCAAGAGGCTCTTTAGTTCTTCTTCACTTTCTGCCACAAGGATGGTGTCATCTGCATATCTGAGGTTATTGATATTTCTCCTGGCAATCTTGATTCTAGCTTGTGCTTCTTCCAGCCCAAAGTTTCTCATGATGTACTCTGCATATAAGTTAAATAAGCAGGGTAACAATATAAAGCCTTGACATACTCCTTTCCTGATTTGGAACCAGTCTGTTGTTCCATGTCCAGTTCTAACTGTTGCTTCCTGACCTGCAAACAGGTTTCTCAAAACGCAGGTCAGGTGGTCTGGTATTCCCATCTTTTGAAGAAATTTCCAGTTTGTGGTGATCCACACAGTCAAAAGCTTTGGCAAAGTCAATAAAGCAGAAATAGATGTTTTTCTGGACTCTCTTGCTTTTTCAATGATCCATCAGATGTTGGCAATTTGATCTCTGGTTCCTTGCTTTTCTAAATCCTACTTGCACATCTGGAAATTCATGGTTTATGTACTGTTAAAGCCTGGGTTGGAGAGTTTTGAGCATTACTTTGCTAGTGTGTGAGATGAGTGCAATTGTGCAGTAGTTTGAACATCCTTTGGCATTGCCTTTCTTTGGGATTGGAATAAAAACTGACCATTTCCAGTCCTGTGGCCACTGCTGAGTTTTCCAAATTTGCCAGCATATTGAGTGCAGCACTTTCACAGCATCATCTTTGAGGATTTGAAATAGCTCAACTGGAATTCCATCACCTCCACTAGCTTTGTTCACAGTGATGCTTCCCAAGGCCCACTTGACTTCGCATTCCAGATGCCTGGCTCTAGGTGAGTGATCAAACCATTGTGATTATCTGGGTCATGACGATCTTTTTTGTACAGTTCTTCTGTGTATTCTTGCCACCTCTTCTTAATATCTTCTGCTTCTGTTAGGTCCATACCGTTTCTCTCCTTTATTGAGCCCATCTTTGCATGAAATGTTCCCTTGGTACCTCTAATTTTCTTGAAGAGATCTCTAGTCTTTCCCATTCTATTGTTTTCCTCTATTTCTTTGCACTGATCACTGAGGAAGGCTTTCTTATCTCTCCTTGCTATTCTTTGGAACTTGCATTCAAATGGATATAGCTTTCCTTTTCTCCTTTGCTTTTTGCTTCTCTTCTTTTTTTTTTTTTATATTTTATATATTTAGGCTATTTTATTTATTTATTTAGGCTGAGCCAGCTGTCAGTTGTGGCATGTGGGTTCTAGTTCCCTAGTCAGGGATTGAACCTGTGCCCCCTGCATTATGAGCACAGAGTCTTATCCACTGGGCCACCAGGGAAGTCCCTGCTTCTCTTCTTTTCACAGCTATTTGTAAGGCCTCCTCAGACAGCCATTTTGCCTTTTTGCATTTCTTTTTCTTGGG
Organism: Okapia johnstoni; assembly: GCA_024291935.2. Taxonomy (NCBI): domain Eukaryota; kingdom Metazoa; phylum Chordata; class Mammalia; order Artiodactyla; family Giraffidae; genus Okapia; species Okapia johnstoni. Next base: position 15,605,991 of record CM044307.1, read on the forward strand.
GATGGTCTTGATCCCTGTCTCCTGTACAGTGTCACAGACCTCCATCCATAGTTCTTCAGGGACTCTGTCTATCAGGTCTAATCCCTTGAATCTATTTCTCATTTCCACTGTATAATCATAAGGGATTTGATTTAGGTCATATCTGAATGGTCTAGTGGTTTTCCCTACTTTCTTTAATTTACATCTGAATTTGGCAATAAGGAGATCATGATCTGAGTCACAATCAGCTCCCAGTCTTGTTTTTGCTGACTGCATAGAGCTTCTCCATCTTTGGCTGCAAACAATACAATCAATATGATTTTGGTATTGTCCATCTGGTGATGTCCCTGTGTCGAGTCTTCTCTTGTGTGGCTGGAAGAAGTGTTTGCTATGACCAGTGCCTTCTCTTGGCAAAACTCTATTAGCCTTTGCCCTGCTTCATTCTGTACTCCAAGGCCAAATTTGCCTGTTACTCCAGGTGTTTCTTGACTTCCTACTTTGGCATTCCAATCCCCTATAATGAAAAGGACATCTTTTTGGGGTGTTAGTTCTAGAAGGTCTTGTAGGTCTTCACAGAACTGTTCAACTTCAACTTCTTCAGCATTACTGGTCAGGGCACAGATTTGGATTACCGTGATATTGAATGATTTGCCTTGGAAACGAACAGAGATCATTCTGTCGTTTTTGAGACTGCATCAGACACTATTAATTTCTATTTCTTGATTTGAGGAGTGACAACATGGGCCCAGCTATTTGTGAAAATTTACTAAGGTATACACTTTTGATTGTGCACATCTCTATATGTTACTCTTCAATAAAAAAGTTTTATTATTGAAACTAAAAGACTCTTGGAAACCAACATCCACTAACATGACAGTTTACCGGAGCAGGGGTAGTCTTCTATAAGACTTGGTGAATTCAATGATACATACACATATACAGTTTCAAAAAGCTGCCTCAGACACTCGACAATGTGGTATGCTATTTACATATAATGCAGTTATGTTACTTGACTTCTTGTAACAGCCTTCAGTTTTTAGAAAGCAGTCTAAATCCAGATTTTTCATAAAACTGTGAGCAGGATTAAGGTAAAAAATGTGAGCAGGATCTAATTCAGGGACAAAAAATGCCATCCTTATCAAAGCTGCAGGTGGTAAAGAGCTGGGAAAGGGTATCTCATACCTAAAAGCAATGTAACCTCCATTCACCAAGATTTCAGCAGACTGGAATGCAGGCCCAAACCTAACTAGATAAAATGTAAAGTCTTAGAAAAAGAAAAAAAAAAAATTAAAAAAGACAAAAAGCTGTACAAGTTCAGGGTGCAAGAGAGCTGGTTTAATAACCATAAGATGAAAAAGACCTAGGAGGCCAAATTGATATTATGCTCAACATGAGTCAACACCATGAGAGTACCAAACCCCCTCCACCCCAAAAAAAGCAGTATGTTCAGCTATATAAGTACATTCTTTATATCAAAGTTGGTAACAGGCTTATGGTCTGCTCCTTCTGAAGTAAGTGTTCATTCTGAAGCAGACTGACAAACCAAAAGCTCTTCAAAGGACCATAAACAATAAAGCAGGAGAAAGCTACGGACCGTGAACATTATAGCAGGAGAAGGCTAGAACCAATGTTAGTGTAAAAAGAAGAGAACTTCAGCTTATGTGATGGCAGAGCAGAATGGGTAAGGCCGGTGGACGGAGACAAGAGGATGGTCTTTAAACAATGGTAGGTACACACTGAAGAAGAACAGGATAATTCATTATGTACTGCACCACACAGGCAGATCTAGAATCAACATGTAGAAGTCAAGGTAACATATTTATGCTCAATGTAAGAAATAAAATTTCTAGAAAACCGTCAACACCGTATAGGGCAGTGCTGCTTACTGCAGTGGCAACACTGAAGCAGAGTCCATCAACTGCTTGCCACAGAAGAGCAACGGACTTAAGAGCGGATCAGAAAGCCTTGGAGTCTAACCCCATCTCAACCATTTATTTGCTATGACATCCGGGGCAATTTATTTTTAACCTCTCCGAATCTCAGCTCCCTTTACCCATTTACTTCATAAGATGACGGAGAAGAACAAGTAAGGTAACATGTGCAAGACCCATGATGACAAACTAAAATGCAACACCAAGACGAGTTGCTATAGAGGGAAAATTGTACTAGATAATTGCTAAGATCTTCCTAGCACTAAAATTATTAACTGTACCTTAAGGCAAGAAAAAACTTAAAATAGGTCTTAAATTTACAAAATCAAGATTTTGGTAGGCAGAAGAGAGAAAACATTATTATGCTAGAAAGAAAGGGAGCAGGAAACCTGAAACAACACAGGTTACAAGAATGTCATACAGCAAGTCAGTTAACAGATCTAAAAGGTAATGCTCTCAATCCAGGAGTTAAGTAGGAATTCAAATCAAGATGAAACACATGCCAAATAAATCAAGACTACAAATGCACTTCTAATCACTGACAGGATGAACATCATTGAATCACAGCATTAAACACAGTGCTTAACTAGAGCTCTTGCTCTTGGGACCCTCTGAACTCAGCCCCCACTGTTGGATGCAGGTTCACCCCCCCCACTTCATGATCCTGAACAAGATACCCAATCCTCTCCAGCCCTAGTTTGTAAAGGGTAAATGTAGGGATAAACCTGTCAAGTTCAAAGGCTATCAAGAAGATTCCATGGGATAATATATGTAACACCTCTAACAAGGCTTCTGGTAGTCAGAGGAATTCATGTCAATTGCCTCTAATTAGCTTTCATTTTTGGATGGAGTTTTATTTTCTGAATGTAAACTTGGGGAATAAATAAAAGACATATTTTGTTTTCAGATATTGAATTTAGGTAATGTAGATCCATCAACACTGAGATGGAAAACTAACCAATACTGATAAGTGAAAAATCAAGTTACAAAATAATAGTATGATTCAATTTTGTATGACATATGTTTTAAAAATTATCTCCAGATGGTAGAATTAGGTGACGTTTACTTTTTTCAATACTTTCCTATATGGCAACCTACTCCAGCATTCTTGCCTGGGAAATCTCATGGACAGAGAAGCCTGGCAGGCTACAGTCCATTGGGTCACAAAAGAGTTAGATACCACTAGCAACTAAACAACAACAAAGATTTAATAGATTTAAATAATATTTGGGGCAAGATGAATTGCAATATGAAAGTATATTATGATTTTTCTGTTTGAGTTGTATAATTTTTCCATTTGCTTGTTGTTATTAAAAAATGTATAACCAAAAAATAAAAATACTTTCTTATTCTGCCTAAATTTTGTTGTAAGGAGTATATATTTCCAGTACAATTTCCAACTGGAAAAAATTCTGATTGAAAATGTTTTTCTATAAGAAAATTATCATTTAGGTCAACTTTGGGGAAAAATATTTTTACAAATTTGGAAACATAAATTTAACCCCTTTTAAAAGGTAAAAGAAAAAATTTAGAAACTACTGGTAAATATTTTTTGTGCTTTTCTAAATAAAAATGTGGTTCAGACAAGAGAAAAATATCTCCTAAATAGAGGAAAATATAAAGAATAAAAGTTCAATGGGGGCAGGGATTTTATCTGTTATGTTATATTCACTGCTGGAAGCACAGAGCAGAAACTTAATAAATATTTGCTGAACAAATGGAAAAAGTCCTGTTTACCATTACATTAAATTTCACTGCATATTTCACTAGATGCTTATTCATTTTTATCTCCAGCTAGCATATCATCTCACAAAAAGAAGTTACCAATCCACTTATTTGTCAAATCAACAAAGAGTTAAAAAAGATCAATAAATAAAGAATGATTTTGAAGCTGAAAGTCAAAGTCACTAAGAAATTGGTAAGCATTACTTTAAAACCACTACATTCATCCTGGAATAAAATCTCTACATATAGGATAAAAGCAGCGACATCAAGGAAAGGGGGTATGTTGCCATTTCTAGATTTCATTGTGCCATGTCTAAAGAGTGAACAATACTAACATTATTCATTGTAAACCAGGAATGTATATAAAAGTACAGAGAATGTAAAAGCCTACTCAACCTACACCAGCAAAACAGCCACCATCCACCCCCCATCACTTCCCACCCCCTCCCCAAATAAAAAGGCAGACCTACCTTGGGCCTCTTGGACCTTCCAAGTAACTGCTTCTAGGAGGATCTGGAAGCAGTCCACCAGACCTCCCTGGCATATCCTTAACTGCGCTGAGTGGCTGAGACGGAGCAGCTGAAGACTCTCCAAGTCCTTGCTCGGATGAGAACGAACTGTATGGCAGAGAAGACTTGCTCAGAGGAGCTTTGGAATTCACTTGGTCTGATGGGCCAAGGGCTGACTGCAGTGGAGGATGGTAAATTGAGGACGGGGCTGAACCAAAAGACACAGGGGTAGGCAGCAGCGCTGGTCGAGGTTTCTCAGGAACTTGTGAGCTCTGAGAGCTGGAGGCTGGCGGAACTGGGGCTGCTGTCAAGGGAGGAGGCATCCCCTGGGGGACTCCGGGGGGAGGGATTCCTGGAGGAGGTGTGGCCGAAGAGAGCGGGGCGAGAGGCATGACAGGGGGCGGTGCGGTGGAAGACAGAGAAGGCGGTGGAAGGACCGGTGGCGGCCCCGCGGAGGACAGGGGAGGCGGGGGCAGGACGGGCGGTGGCCCCGCGGAAGAAAGAGACGGGGGCATCACGGGTGGGGGCACCGAGCTCGGTAGAGACGGTGGCATCACGGGTGGGGGCATGCCAGGTGGTGGGACTGACGTGGGCAGGGCCGGGGGCATCACGGGCGGCGGCAGCGACGGTGGCAGTACCGGCGGGGGCATCGTTGGCGGGGGCGGAGGCATCTGAGAGTAGGGGACAAACGGGGGCGGCATGGACATGTTCCCCAGGTACTGGCTCTTCACGCTCTGAAGTGCGCTGACTTTGTCCTGGAGATAGGTCTGAGTGGCTTTCATGTGTCCCTGCCACGTTTTCCACTGCTTCTCATACTCCTGGAGCTGATCTTTATGAGGGTAGGAGTGGAGCTGCTCCTCCCACAGCTGAAACTCCCGCTCCCACTCTTGGTAGAGGCGCTGGAACTGCTGCTGCTGCATCTCAAAGTGCCGCGTCTGCACGTCCACGGACATGGTCTACAAACAGAGAGGGGCAAGCCACTGTCAAGACATTCAACGGGAGAGAAGTAATTTCAGCTGAAATATCAAGGAGTCAAGGGCGTTTGAAGCCTTAGGAACTCGGAGCACAAGACTAAGGAAGGCTAAGGATAAGCTTGTTAAATCCCTTCAATAATGACCATTCGCCTTTCTCCTTTCAACTTAATTATGTTAAGTTATCACAGAGTTGAAAAAAAAAATCAACTGGACTTCCCTGGTGGCGCAGTGGGTAAGAAACCTGCCTGCCAATGCAGGGCACCCGGGCTTGATCCCTGGTTGGGGAAGATCCCACATGCCCACAACAAAGCCCACGTGCCATAGCTGCTGAGCCCGTGCTCTAGATCCCATGAGCCACAACTACTGAGCCCTCGTGCTGCAACTACTGAAACCCATGTGCCTAGAGCCTGTGCTCTGCAACAAGAGAAGCCACCGCAATGAGAAGCCCATGCATCGCAGCTAGAGTAGCCTCCGTCCTCTGCAACTAGAGAAAGCCCACACAGCAACAAAGACCCAACATAGCCAAAAATAAATTTTTTAAAAAATAAAAGGATATGCTTAAAAAAAAGAAATCAACTAATCACTAAAGCAAACACCTATCTCAGCAGTATTTTTCAAGTTTTTAACATTACTATGGATCATTTTAATATTATTATTGAAAATGATCTGTTATGGACGTAAGTTTATACCTCAAAGATACAAGACATACAAGGATCTAAGTCACTTGAACTTTCGTGGAGTATTTGCATAGGCTTTCTGGGGTGGTTGCTTTGATCTTGTTGGTACATTTTTGCTTGTCGTATTTTTTAGGGAAAACACAGGTTAACTTGAAGCAACATAGGAAGTTCTGGTTCTTTTCTCTTTAATTTTTTTTTGGGGGGGGCAGTCTACACAGCTTACAGGACCTTAGTTACCTGACCAGGAATTGAATCTACACTCTCAGCAGTGAAAGCTCAGAGTCCTAACCACTGGACCGCCAGGGAATTCCCTGTGTTTCTTTAAACTGAAGTATAGTTAATTGACAATATGGTGTATCAGGTGCACAGCTATACACACACACACATTCTTTTTCAAATTCTTTTCCATTATAGGTTACTATAAGATAGTGAATGTAATTCCCTGTGCTCTACACTAAGTCCTCAGTGTTTACCTATTTTACAGATAGTAGTGTGTTGTTATCAGTTAAAATCCACAGGTGACAAATGTGACAAATAACTACTTGGGCACTCTAGGGGGACCATCTGATACTTTTCCTTCATCACACTTAACTCTCTTTCATGAGAAACAAATCCCTTAAACATCTGGGACAACTTCCCACATGTCCGCGGGGGAAGCTCTCACCTGGATGTGTGGTGGATGCTGTATAACCTGCTGGTACTGCTGCAGGATCTGCTGGAGCTGAGTGTGCTTCTGCATTATTCCCTGGTACTGAAAGCCAACTCGATGTTGCTGGTGCTGCTGCCAGTGTGCGGCTGCAGCCTGCAACTGCTTTAACCTGGCATCTTCTTCCGGGTCCTCAGACTGAAGGTGAAAGAGGGGATATGCTTTTTTCTAAGTCATAAACAGCAACCAAGTTACAAGAAACTTGAATATGTAATAAAGTATTATGCTATAATAGTATGGTATCATAAAGTCCAGAATCCCTGCAACACTGGCTGAGAAAAGCTATTCTATCTTTAGATAAAATACTTAGTTCTGTTAAAATCTTAGTGTCTTATCCTGTGATCATTAACACTAACACAAAGGAATTTACAAATCCCACAGTCTTTGCTAGAATAATCACCTCACTGTTCCTAAATAATATAACCATTTCCCCAGCAGAAAGTAATCCACAGTTAGTGTCCTTTCCACTATATGAGAAACTTCTTTTTCACCATTAGTCACTTTTCACCAGCTGACTACAGCTGTAATCATTATGTTTCATTAATGTTTCCACATAAGGCTCTTGGGGAACAATGACCTTTGGACCAATGTGAGGACTTTCCATGTGCCAGTCAGTAGCTTAAGCTTCAAGGATTATCACATTTAATGCTTCAACAGCTCTATAAGAAAGCTACAATTTAAATATGCCCATTTTGTAGATGAGGAGATTGAAGCATAGAATGGTGAACTAACTTGCTCAGAGTCACCACCAGTAAGTAGCAGTGCCTGGACTACAGCCCAGGCAGTTTGACAATAAAAGCTGAATCTCTTAAATTATTCCCCTGTGCTGTCAACATGAAAACATCTACCCTGGCATCCCTTTAGTGCTTAGAGATACTCAATTCAGAAGAGTGTCTAATTCTTCAATTTCACTTAAACCATGAAAAACATGTTCTTTTCTAAATCCCTTGAGGCATACATCCGATTACTCCACAAAATACATTTTACATGCACTTAAAAAAAATTGAGAAAAATATATCTATTTAAAACAAAGGTATATATACATACATATATATATGAATCAGGAAAAAGCTGAACAATTTAAAAATACCAAGTAATTAATTTCATGGTTACCTGGGGTTCCTCAGGTGGGAGAGGAGGTGCTACATCTTCATTAGTGGGTGGTAACGGGGGCTCCTCAGATGCAGGGGGTTCTGGTACTTGGCTGGCGGCAGGTACAGTAACTTCTTCTTTCACTGGCTCAGCTGCATCCTTTGCTACAACAGGACCCTTTTTGTGTCCCGGCAAATGCACTTTTGTCCTCTGCTGCAAACTAAGCAGGTGCTGTCGATACCAATACTGCTGCTGTTCCTACAACAGAAACCATTTTTTTTTAAGAATTTTAATTGACAAACCTATATATCTGCAATTTGGTTTCGACAGAGAGCTACATCTGTGTCTGTGTTCACGTACTTATACATAGTAAAAGGCAAAGCTGAACTGAAAAAGGCAAATAAACAAGATCTTTCCATTTCTTCCCCCCAAATGTTTATCAGTATCAGCATCATTTCAGTCGCTCAGTAATGTCCGACTCTTTGAGACCCCATGAACTGCAGCACGCCAGGCCTCCCTGTCCATCACTAACTCCTGAAGTTTACCCAAACTCATGTCCATTGCGGAGAAGGCAATGGCACCCCACTCCAGTACTAGTGCCTGGAAAATCCCACACACGGAGGAGCCTGGTAGGCTGTAGTCCATGGGGTCACAAAGAGTCGGACACAACTGAGCGACTGCACTTTCAGTTTTCACTTTCATGCATTGGAGAAGGAAATGGCAACCCACCCCAGTGTTCTTGCATGGAGAATCCCAGGGACGGCGGAGCCTGGTGGGCTGCCATCTATGGGGTCGCACAGAGTCAGACACAACTGAAGCGACTTAGCAGCAGCAGCATGTCCACTGAGTCGGTGATGCCATCTAACCATCTCACCCTCTGTCGTCCCTTTCTCCTCCTGCTTTCTATCTTTCCCAACATCAGGGTCTTTTTCAAATGAGTCAGTTCTTCGCATCAGGTGGCCAAAATATTGGAGTTTCAGCTTCAACATCAGTCCTTCCAATGAACACCCAGGACTGATCTCCTTTAGGATGGACTAGTTGGATCTCCTTGAAGTCCAAGGGACTCTCCAGAGTCTTCTCCAACACCACAATTCAAAAGAATCACAATTAAGTTAAACCAGGAGAAGGGGACGACAGAGGATGAGATGGCTGGATGGCATCACCGACTCAATGGACATGATGAGTTTGGGTAAACTCCGGGAGTTGGTGATGGACAGGGAGGCCTGGTGTGCTGCGGTTCATGGGGTTGCAGAGAGTCAGACACGACTGAGTGACTGAACTGAAGTTAAACCATACATATTAATTCAATATACTTCTCTACTATCATAAAAAAAAAATGCTTTTGGAGGTGAAAGCAGGCTTTCTCATAAATGATCAGAGTAAATCCTTCTAGTATTCACAGCTACTTGTTTTTAACTTGCCTTTTAGTTTGTTCAGTCATATCCATAGCGGTCTCGTGATTAACGAATATAACCAAATAGTCCTACCTCCTTTCTTGGTCTTCTCTTTCGCACTGTCCTTCCCTCTTTTAAACCCCTGCTGTATCATTAATCTTTTTCTTTTAATTTATTTATTTATTTTTGGCTGTGCTGGGTCTGTGTTGCTAAGCAGGCTTTTCTCTAGTTGCAGTGCGTGGGCCTCTCACTGTGGTGACTTCTCTGGTTGTAGAGCACAGGCTCTAGTAGTTGAAGCACATGGGCTCAGTAGTTGTGGCTCCCGGGCTCTAGAGCACAGTCTCAACAGCTGTGGTGTACAGGCTTAGCTGTTCCGTGACATATGGGGTCTACCTAGACCAAGGACTAAAGTTGCGTCCCCTATACTGGCAGGCAGACTCTTTAGCACTGAGCCACCGGGGAAGCCCTGCACCATTAATCTTGCCACACCAAGGGATAGATGCATAAATGAAGACACCCTGTCTCAGAATGCTTTCTATATATGTTAAAAGTTTCGTCTTCCAAATATTACTGTAATTTGATTTTCTGTATGCTTCTTTTGTGCTTCCACTTTCTAAAAACTACAACAGTAATAAGTTTAATGTGGAAAACAATTAGAAGATACAGTCTATCCTCATTATTCACAGATTCTGTATTTGTGAATTTGCCTATTTGCTAAAATTTATCTCTAACTCCAAAATCAACGCTCAAGGAACGTTCACAGTCACTTGTGGACACTCAGAGATGGGCAAAAAATTTGAGTTACCTGAACTGCATGTTCCCAGCGGAGGCAGCAAATGGCCACGCTTGGCCTTTTTGTTTAGCTCTTGCACCGTAAATGACTGTTCTTTCCGAGGCCTCTTTAAAGCCGCATTTTTTATATTTCTGTCCTTTGTGTTGAGGATTTTTCTGTTTAAAATGCACACACACACCCCCAACCAAGCACAGTGCTGAACTGTTGTCTAGTGTCCTAAGTGCAAGAAGACTATGATGTGCCTTATGGAGGAAATATATTTGTATTGGATAAGCTTCCTTCAGGCATGTGTTCTAGTGCTGTTGGCTGTTGAATTCAATGTTCATGAATCAACAGTATACATTAAACAAGGTGTCTAAACAGAAACACATATTTTAGACACATATGAAACAAAGTTAGGTACTGATCCGTCGATGAAATCAACCAATGTGACCAAAGGCCCACAGATATCTAACCCTGTATTTCCCAACTAGGAGCAATGGTTTAGATTTCACTAATTCAGTGTTCTTGAAAACTTAATAAAATACTTCAAATCAAGAGGCTCAACTACAAATAAGTAAACAAACAATAATTAAAATCAACTTAAGAAAAACTCAGCACTCAGAAATAACTACAGGATCTTCATTTTCCCAGTGTTATGTAATTCCCCATGGTTACAAGGTTGTATAAGGGGAAAAAAAAGCTGCCATAACACTAAAATATTCACTAATGAACTGCCCTATATACTTCCATAATTAAAACAGCATATATTTCTATTACAATTATAAAGAGGCAGGATTTTATGAAAGTGATATTGGAGAACTTCAGAACTCATTAATGATAGTGGAGGATGGAGCAGAAGTACTACCAGTTAACAACCAAAAAGAATTCTTGTAATAGGAACTGCAAGAGAATGACATGAATATCTAAGGTTGAAAAATGTATAAATCCCTAAAATATTTTTTCAACATAGCCAAAAACAAAATAAATGGTAACAGTATAGTGCTGTCACACAATTTTGTCACAAAAATTATAGTACAGAATCCTGATCTACTTTGTTCTTTATAAACTCTACGATTCAGCTATTCTTTACAATTTTTGAGCTTTATTTTTCAAGATTGTGTCCCAAATCAAGGGTTTTTGTTTTACTTTTTACAATTAACTTTTGGTTCTGTGTTAAACGGATTCATTTTACTTGAATTCACTGGGATTCATTATCTTTGGATAACCAGCATTTCCTATATTGTTACTATTTTATTGTATATCCTCTCCAATTTTCCACATGCAAATATACATTATATTCTTTTCTCACTAAACATACTGTTTTGTTACCTGTTTTTGCATTCACAGAATGTAATTTTCTTGGGAGAGACATGTCTCATGCTTTTCTCATATCCTACCTGGTGCTTAAGCACACTGCTGGAGCACACAGTAGAATGTCAGTAAGTGACTGCTGATCAGCTAAAGACTTCTAGGCTACTAATTTCTGTGACCTGAAACTTGCTGCAATCCATTAGGAAGAATAAATCCCATCTCACTAACTCCATCTTGAAGTTTGGGTCACAACTAGATTTTTCTCTTTTTGATTATCATACACATAATCATCAGCTCCTGGAATGTAATTACTTTTACCATCCAACATGAAAAAAAAAAAAAATCACACTGCCCATGACAGTCAACAATAATGTGGTATTAAAACATTTTCAATTTTCTTCCATTATTCTATGAAAATACTGAAAAACAGGCTTATCTTTTAGCTTTAAAAAATTAACAGTGAGGCAAGGTGGCGGGTTCCCGGTGAGCAGCAGTCCAGGGGTGAAGACTGTTATATCTAGAAGCAGATTCTAAAAGCAATTTTTCTTCAAATCATCTTTATACCATCTGATAAGCATTTTGATTCACCATGGCATTGGCAGCAGTAAAATGGGCAATATCAAGCAGAACTATCTTGAAACACTTATTTTCAATTCAAAACACAGCCTTATATTGTGTTGGTCACATATCTACGTATTCTTCTCTTCCAGATGACTATAATTGCAAAGTAGAGCTTGCTCTGACATCTGATGCCAGGACAATAGTATGCTATCACCCTTCTGTGGACATTCCATATGAACACACAAAACCTATCCCTCGGCCAGATCCAGTGCATAATGATGAAGAAACACACGATCTAGTACGGAAAACCAGATAAGAAGAAAAAAGTGAACACTTAGAGCAAGGACCCATGATAGAACAACTCAGTAAAATGTTCTTTACTACTAAGCACCGTTGGTATCCTCGTGGACAGTATCATAGACATCGTAGGAAACTGAATCCTCCAAAAGACAGATGATATTGATGTTTTCAGGAATCAAAGAGGAATGTTACCTTGGATCTCTTTTGCCTTTTGAGAAAATACAATTGGATGTATTCACTAATACATTATATAGTAAAATAATAATAAAACATCTTTTCATATAAAAAAATTAATAAACTCTTTCAAGTAGAAGTTAAAAGTTTCCCTTTTTAAAGTTGCTTTGAAAGCATTACCAAAAGATACAAAGATGCAAACCATCTTTCATAAAACTAGAAGCCCAGTGGCTATAGATATGAAGATTCTTCAGGTCTAGATTCTTTATCAATCTGTACCCACCTTTTTTTCATGCTTTCTATCTTTGTCTTAGACCTAGTCTAAGGTTAAGAACCTTGTTAGGAGCTCAATTCCTTGTCGGTTTACGGACAGCACGCACTGCAGGTCTATTTCCATTTAATATGAACCCAATAAGCAGAATCCAGTTCTAATTCAATCCTAGGACAAGGTTCTGGCACATCTTTAAAGCTCTACAAATGAATGATGATGAAATCATTCAGAAATGTCCTCCATGATCCCAGAGAAGGCTGCTTTATCTCTATTTTAGAAATGAATAAAAACGTGCCTGGACTTGATAATAAAGCTGAAATAGTAGCCAGTTCTTCTGAATATCCCATTGTATCAGACAACTCCATTTCATATAGGATGTTAGGTCATTCGTAGAGGAAAAACATAGTACATGTCACATTCAAAAAGAGACTGAATAGTTAAAAAGTAAGGATGTATTCATCATAATACCATTACCAAAAAGATGCTAGACTATTTGCTACCAGTACAGTAAGGAACGAGGTACTGAGTGATTCTCCAAGTAGGGAAATATAAAGGAGGAGGAACAGGGACAGAGAGAGAGAATGAATGAATGAATATATGTGTATATGTATGTGATGCTTTTAAGATTAATTCTGAAAGGTTGCCTTTCCTATCCAGGTTGATTAGGATAAATGCCTGTAACACTAAATATTCAATGCCATATCCTAAAGCAAGTGGTTTGGAGAGAGGAGACTAGGTAAAATGATGAAATGAATTTCTATTTTTAAAATTTACTTAAAATATATTTATTTTCAGTATTTTTAAAGTTGAAATGAATTTCCATTTTTAAAATTTACTTAAAATTTATTTATTTTCAGTATTTTTAAAGTTCACACTCTATTCCAGGAATTAAAGTCACCAGATAATCTTCATCCCATTTTAGGGAAAAAACAAAAAACTTGTTTACTTTCCTTTTCCTCTAGCTCTTGCCCAAATTCTCTCTTTCCTTCAGTCAAACTTCTTGAAAGAGTTGTCTATACTCACCATCCCCATTTCCTCACCTTCCATCACTCCTCAAATCAATGCAATATGGCTTCAGTCACTATGAAACTGCTCCTGCCAAGGTCAACAATAACCTACATGTCAGTAAATGCAAAAGATAACTCACAGTCTTCATCTTGCTTGACCTCTCAGCAGTGACACAGCTAACCACTCTCTCCTCCTAGAAACAGTCTTCCTCTCACTTCTGTGACACTTCGCTGCCCTGATTTTCCATCTACTCATTTGGCCTCTCTTCCTAGCAGTTCCCTTAGATACTGTGGTTCTGCAGGGTTACGCTCAATGTCCTTTAAACTTGATTCTTACTCTGCACACACTCCTCAGGAGACCTCATCCATTTCTGTGCCTTCAAATATCACTTTTATGCTGATGACTCACAAGTCCATCATGTCTCTCAGATCTGGCTTCTAGAATCCAAACCCATACCTAACTTCCAACCGGACATCTCCATTTGGAATCTTTTATCTCAAGGATCTTAAACTCAGTAAATCTAAAACTTAAACTCATCCTTTTCCCTTCATCCCCAGACCTGCTGTTCCCTCTCCTGTAGGCTATTAGTACACGGAACCATCATCCACCCAGTTTCCTATCTCAGAAACCCAGGAGGCATCCCTGATGCCACCCTCTCCACTACTACTCAATCTCCAATTGGATTCTAGCACCTAAATATTTCTCCAGTCTTTCCACTTCTCTCCATCTTTTCCATCACCATCCAAGTCCAAGCCACTGTTAACTCCTGCCTGGATCGCTCTCTAGATCACTCTTGTTCTTTTCGACCCCACTCTCCCCAAAGCAGAATGAACTTTCAAAAGGCCAATCTGGCACAGTGGCCTATATAAAACCCTTCAATGGCTTCCTACTACCCTTAAGATGAAGTCTCACCTTGACCTTTCAGTCAACCTTACTGAACTTAATTCTTTGAACTCGTATCTGGTCATCTCCTACCCCTTCTTCAGATTTCATTTAAATACTACTTGCAAAGGGAGATCTCTTCAATGAGGTTAGAGCTCCCGGCTATATTCAATCATTTGAAAAATATTTATTATTCATCTACTATGTGTCAGATCCTGAGCAAGGCACTGTGACTATAATGGTGAACTTAAAAAAGCTCACCTTTTCCTATTCCTATGGCATAGTCTAGTGATATTTTCTATTTTATAATTCCTCAGTACTTTACACTTCTCTTAATTACTTTTTAAATGTCTTTTCCTCCCATTGAAACAAATCCACTGAGAGCAGGTACCTTGCCTATTTTGATCACCATCTCATCTCCAGTACTAAGCGCAGTTCTTGGCACACAGTTGTTAACAAATATTTGAATATTAAATAATGACTAAAAACTCTAATCAAAGTCAACAACTTTACCTAAGTTTTGAGAATAAAAATATAAATTACAATTCATGAAAACATAAAAGACCAGTATCCACTTACCTAGCCAGTCCTTTAAATTCAGAGAAAAGTTAATTCTACAAAAATCATATTCCATTAAATCAACAACACTTTACAATGAAAACTAGAAATTAAATGGAAGGCTATCAAGCATTTATCCTTTATATGCTAACTGCATTTCCAATCAAATACCCCTAGTTTATAAGTGATAAAAGTTTTTCTTTATGAAATGCCTGATGGTAAATGTAGAAGAAATGGCAGAAAAAAATCACCACATTGTGACCTCTAACTAAGAAATGATTTACTCAAAGACCATCAATGGATGAACCACTAGATGAAACATTAGATGTGGTATTTATGGGAAGCTTTACAGAGAAGGAACTGGACTGTCACCCCCTGAGCAATCTTGGCACCACTATGGGACAATCAGGTATTGAGTGCCTCCTGATGGGATGCCAAAGAAGTACACAGCGCTACCTAGGTTACAAAGTCCCCTTGCCAAAAGGTAAACTTAAATCTAAGAGGGTTTCATGGTTAATGTCTAGTTTACAAAACACATGGGGGAGAGAGAGGAACCAGCCAAACAACACCATGAGACAACAGATAAATTCAGAACGTGGGACATTCTCTAGGACAACCAACACAGATTTTACATCAAGATCAATGGCAGGAGCAGAAAAAGAAAACAGGAGAGACTGACCTAAATCAGGTGTTCTTAAGGGAGAGTGATTTTGCCTCCAGGATATTTGGCAATGTCTAGAAATATTTTTGGTTTTCACAACCAGATGCTACTACTGGCATCTAGCAGGGAGAGGCTGCTAAACATCGTGCAATGCACAATACAGCGCTACAACAAAATTATCCTGCCCCCAAATGCCTCAACTGAATCCCAATTTGAACAAGCCCTCAAAACACTATTGAGTCCAGTTGGGAATTTTAGCATGGATAATATCAAGGAATTATTTTGATTAGTACGATGAGACAATAGGGGAAATGTAAACAGGTCGAGTAATAGATAGAAACCTGTTAATTTTGACAGGTGTTATAATGTGTGTTTACCTTAGAAAAAAAATCCTTTAAAAAAAAGATGTCAATTAATTAAGAGTGCAGGAATGAAATGATGTGAGATCTAAGAGTCATGTAAAAATATTTCAGCACGAACTACAATAAAGGCCTAGGTAAAGCATACATGGCAAAATCCTGACACTGTTGAATCTGATGGGTATATGGGGGGAAATCATTCTATTTTCTCTACTTTTGTGCATATTTAAAATCTTTCACCATAAAAAAATTTTTAATGACATACTCCAAAAACAAAATATGAATCAACAAAGAAGGGTTAATTGTCAGAGACTGGCACTGTTATGAAGAAAACGTTTGTTATCTAATAAACCAAAGTACCCTAAGTCTAGAACATGACAACTCGTGGATCTTATTCAACACATCTTTGTGGAAAGCCAACAATTTGCAAGGCACTGTCCTAGGTGCTACAGGGGATAAAAAGGTGAACAGAGAAAAAGGATTTTGGACAGAGGGGGAAGGGAGGGAGTGGGACGAATTGAGAGAGTAGCACACTTTATTATATACACATCATACGTAAAACAGATAGTGGTAAGTTACTGTATAACACAGGAAGCTCAACCCAATGCTCTGTGACAACCTAGAGGGGTGGGTTGGGGTGGGGGGTGGGAGGGAATTTCAAGAGGGAGGGGACATATGTATACTTATGGCTGATTCACATTTCTGTATGGCAGAAACCAACACAACATGATAAAGCAATTATCCTTCAATTAAAAATAAAAATTAAAAAAATAAAAGGTGAGACAGTCTCTGTCTGCAAGGGACTTATAATCTGAACAGAACAGAACCAAACCACATGGGTAAGCTGAGGCACGGCTTCATAGACAGCCTGATAATCAGAGGACTGGGGAAGTTGGGACAAATTCTAGACAGAGGTTTAAAAAAAAAACAACACCATAAGAGGCTTAGCAAGGGCCTTCTTGTTCTGACCCATTCACACCTCTCAAATCTCATCTTCCACCACTTTCTTTCTGGTTGTCATCAAAGAATTTGAAGCACTGAATAGTCAAAGCACTAAAGATGTTCACTATAGACAAGGGTACAAAAGCAGAAAAGCAGTGTTCCCGCTAAGTTTATATTAAGGACTGGCTTGATCCGCCCCCCACCACTACCAAAAAACCCCCAATTCATTTGTCTCTCTAAAAGGCCAGAAAAAGTCTAGTAGAGATGAGAATATAAATGTCGTATTTTGGCTTGGACTAACTCTGAGAATCTTTGGCAACAACAACAAAAAAAAAACTGGAAATTTCAGAGAGGGGTGGTAAAGGGGAAGAAATTCTGTGTCTATTATAATAGAGGGATCTGAGGAAATAACCTGATGGGATGGTACTAATATGGTGTAAGCTAACAGAATCTCTTACTCTACTGTTTTACCCCAGCATCTCAGCTGTTTTCTCCTGCTGATGTGCCAAGCACAACAAATTCCTCACTTAAAACAACTCATTCCTTTTCTTAATCTCTAATGCCAAACCACTGTAAAATTAGAATACTGCATTCCCATCTTTTGGAAATCTTTTATATGTAAATCTGAGCTTGTAGATTAAAAGATTCTCTTTTCATTTGGGAATCTAGGTAGATTAGAAATTGCTAAAAGTGTCTATTTTAAGAAATCAAAACAAATGATTTTTTCCACTTCACCTTCTTTCCTAAGAAATGAGTTCATTTATTACTGTTCTCTATCAATCTTTGACAAGGAAGCATCACTTCAAAAAGAAGTTGAGAAGGGCTTTCTCATGAATGGAGAGATGTCATGAAAATCTGTTTTTTTACAACTTGGCCAAATTCCAAGGCTGCTACTCTGAAGTAAATGCTAACAATAATGAAATGCAGCAAATTGGTCATGTCTTAAAACTATCTTTAAGTGATGTGAGACAAGGGATGTATGAGTCAATTCCTTAAATGACCAATTGACTCTCAAAAAGGTCAATAATGTAGACTTCCCTAGGTATGGCATATATATCTATAAACACAGTTAGGATGTTCCTGATTAGAACAAGATTTCCATCCTTCACTTGCTGAGATTAACTCAGGAAACTGACAGCTATTAATGGCCCTTAACTAGGAGCTAACTGGTCATAAGATTTATATGCATTTCAATTGTCAGCCCTTTGAGAAGCTTCTTTTTTTTACGCTGCCTCTCAAATACAATTTTAAGTTACAATTCGGGGGTGGGGGGGGCAGGCCCTTTGCAACAGCAACAAAACCTAAAAGGCTGGTTAAAGGAAATCAAAGAATGTATCTGGGAACTCTTGATCCACCCAACTACTCTGTTGTCTAGAAACATCCCCAAACACTGTTCTTCTAATAATCCACGTTTAGCGGATTAAAAAGCTGGGATGTCAGATCCCTGACTTTCCTGAAATCCTTGGGAGTGTAAATTTGCTCGTTATTGTTGGGGGCGGGGGGGAGGGGGGAGGGAATCAGGCCAAGCACTAGGTATAGCCTCCAGGGCCTGCTCACTTAGGGCCCTCTAGGTGAGAGACTCGGCTCTGGACAGGAGCTTTCTTACCTGTGGAGTCATCGTAGAGGGGTCTGGCTCAGGGGCAGCTTGCTGCTGCTGTTCAGCGCTCTTGTTCTTGGCCCCACTCTCCAAAGGTTCTTGCTGGACAGTTGTCTTATTCCCAGGAGGGGCGGACGGCGGTGGCGGGGCCAGCAGCTGGGGTTTAGAATGGCCTTGGGGAGGGCGGGAAGGAGATGCCTGAGAAGAGGGCAAATAGGACTGCGAATGGCTCATATAGGACTGCGAGGAGGACGAAGAGGAGGAGTAGGACGGGGTGGGCGCCAGGTAGGACTGGGACGGGGGGGACTGGGAAGGGGACGGCTGGGCGGGGGGCAGGTAGGGCTGAGACGAGGCCGGAGTGTAGTACGAGGGCGGCGGCTGAGGCGGGGGCAGGTAGGACTGAGACGGAGGCATGTAGGACCCCGGCGGCACCGGGGGCGACTCCGGGGGGGAATCCAGCTCCATGGGAACCAAACCAGGAGGCCCGTCTCGTTGGTGGTGGAGCATCTGATGTTTGTACTGCTGCTGCTTCTGATAGCTGAGGGCCGGCCCGGGCGGCGGGGGCATCGGCGGCGGCGGCTGCTGCCAGTCCCCGTAGCCGCCCCCCGGCATCCCCGGCGGGGGCGGCAGCGGGGGCGGCGGGAGGTGATGGGGCTGCAGCACGCACTGCATCTGCTTCTGGTGCATCTGCTGCAGCTGCTGGAGCTGAGCCAAGTGCTGCTCGCGGAAGCTCATGAAGCCGGAGGAGGAGGAGGGGGCGGCGGGAGTCGTCGAGCTCGAGTACCCGGGCCCCGGCGAGGCCTCAGGAAGCGCCACCGGAGGCGGCGGCGGGACCGGCGGCGGCGGCGGGTAGTGGCTGCTCCCGCCATAGCGGCCCCAATTCGGGTACATATCGGGAGAAGAAGGGCGCGGCGCTCGTCCCGGCGCCGTTACTCGTCGCAACCGACCCTCCAGGAGCTGCGGCGGCGGCGGCGGCGACAGCCGGAACTCGCGGCGCCTACAGGCCCCGGAGCGTGTAAACGGAGCGTGCCAGTGCGCCGGCGCTACCGAGCTGGGCCCGCGACCGGGAAGGTGCGGGGGGGACGTACGAGCGCGACTACGCCTGCGCAGTGGCCACAGAGCGGAGAACAAAGGCGAGATAGAGCGGCCCGGTCCGCAGCGACTCTCGGTTGCCATCTTTCTTCCGGTTAGGATAATGTCCGGGCGAGTAGAAAGTTCGCGTAGAACCATAGAGTCTCATCGCTGAAAACGGTGGTAGAGATCCTATCGCTCTACGGGTTCATTTTTGAATGGAGAAAAAAAAAAAAAGGTTCCATTCACAATAGCAACAATCGCACCAACAACAATTTAAGAAAAACCGTGAAGCAGGTAGGACTAACACTAAAAAGAAATATGTAGAATCTACATGAAGGAAACTACAGAACCGTAGCGAATCATATCCGAGTGGAATAAAATTAGACTTGAAATAATGGAGAGGTTCACCATGGTTCTGAATGAAAAGAAAAAGTATAAAGATGTCAGTTCTCAAATTAAATGAATAGGCTTAAGTCAGTTCTAACAAAAAATACGATTGGGAACAAATCTGTGAAGATGTATTCTGAAGACAGAATGTAAATCTTCACCAATTACTGCAGGTATTGTAAAAGCGGAGAAAGGGAATTCTTTAGAATAATTCAATGCAGAAAAATTTACGTTGGAGATTATCAGCCAAGGGGAAGAGAGTAAAAGCCAGATAACAAGATTGTCCAGAGAGGACTAGATTGGATTTAGAAAATAATCCAGTCTCATGTAAGACTAAACAGGAACTCCTTTGGCTTGAATGAATCACTGAAAAACAAAAACGATGCCACCCTGAATTCTGAAAAACAAAACAAAAAACTATGAGACTGTTAAGTGTGTCAATAAGTCAGTTGTGCACCACTTAAAGATTTGACATTGCTTCTATCCTAACAACCCAGATCTTCACCTCTCTTAGGAGGTGAATGTGAATAGAAAGTGGGGCAACTAAGTATCCTTCAGAAGAAAGAGCTTTTCATTCTCAAATAGAAATTTAGTTGTGTTCCTTTTAATATTTATTGAAATGTAAAGTGCATACCTAAAATTACAAATTTTATGCATAGCTTAGTGAATTTTCACAAACCGGTTAATCACCCTTGTTTTCAGATCAGGGAACATTACTCAACTCTGAAACCCAGTTACTCGTAATTTTAATATTTTCAATTGAAATTCTCTTGAAAACTATAAAAATAAATGTAATTTCCTATAGAACAGACTTAAGGAGAAAGCCAGATTTTTTAGTATTAATGAGAAAATCATCTCATTAGATGCAGGAGAAGACTGCGATAAATTTCAATATCCATTTATGATTTTTTTTTCTTGGCTGCCTTGGGGCCCACTGTGTGCAGGGTTTCTCTAGTTGCAAGCAGGGGCTACTCTCTAGTTGCCATGCACAGGCTTCTCCTTGCGGTGTCTTCCCTTGTTGCGGAGCCCAAACTCTAGGCGTGCGGTTGCACAGTTGTGTCACACAGGCTTAGTTGCCACGATGCATGTGGGATCTTCCCTGACCAGGGACCACATCAGTGTCCCCTGCATTGGCAGGAAGATTCTTAACCACTGAACCACCAGGGAAGTTCTCCATCTATGATTTTTTTTTTAAATATTTACTTAATTAATTAATTTGTCTGTGTCAGGTCATAGGTGCGGCGTGCAGGATCTTTATTTGTGGCATGTGGGATCTAGTTCCCTGATCAGAGATGGAACCCAAGCCCCCTGCGTGGGGAGCACGGCATCTTAGCCACTGGACCACCAGAGAAGTCCCATCCATTTATAATTTTTAAAAAGATTTGCAAGTCAGAAATAAAAGGAAACTTCCTTGATCTTATATGCAGAGTACTTACTAAGAAAACTACAGTAGACATCACACTGCTGAAAAGTTGAAAGTTTTCCCACTGAGATCAAGAACAGATGTTCACTACTATCACATCTGTTATGGGTTGAATTTTGTTCCTCCTCCCCCATCCCCAAAAGATTTTTAGGTCCTCACCCCCATCACTCCAGAATGTAACCTTATTTGGAAATAGGGTTGTCCCAGGTGTAGTTTATTAAGATGACGTCATACTGGAGTAGGCTGGGCCCCCATCCAATGTCTCCTTATAACACGGCCATTTGAAGACAGCGCACAGAGAGAATGCCATGTGATGCTGAAGGCAGAAATGGAGTCATGCAGCCGCAAGCCAAGGGATGAAACAGGTAGAACATACACTGCAGGTGGGAGTGTAAATTGGGATGACCACTGTGAATACTGTTTGGCACTATCTAGTAAAGCTAAACAGCCCCAGAGCCTATGACCTGGGAATCCCACTCCAACAGAGCATATAACCAACAGAAATGCATACATATATATATATACACATATATATATATACGTTCACCAAAAGGCATGTACAAGAATATACATAGCAAACACTATTTGTAATGACTGAAAACTGGAAAGCAACACAAATGTCCACTTGCACTAGAATAGATAATCAAATTTGTATATTTATACAGTGAAATACAAAACACCAAAGAGAATGAATGATCCAAAACTACATGAAACAAACTCAGATGAATCTCACAATGTTGAGCAAAAGAAGCTAGACAGGAAAGAATATGTACTGTACGTTTGCACATATATACATTCAAAAATAGGCAAAATTGATACACAGTGTTGGAATTTAGGACAGTGGGGGGACAGTGTCTGAAAGGGGGCAAAAAGGGACTTGCTAATGCTGATTCTTGATCTGGGTGCTGGTTGCATATCTAGGCTGGGTTTATGAGCGATTCATCAAGCTATACTATTTTTTATTTGAACACTTCGCTTTTTGTGTAATTCAATAATGTAC
Organism: Okapia johnstoni; assembly: GCA_024291935.2. Classification (NCBI taxonomy): domain Eukaryota; kingdom Metazoa; phylum Chordata; class Mammalia; order Artiodactyla; family Giraffidae; genus Okapia; species Okapia johnstoni. The sequence goes on from CM044307.1 coordinate 15,628,261, forward strand.
CTCCAGGAAGACTGTGAAAGACAGAAGTTCCAAAGAATATTTACTGTAAAATTGACTTTATAGATTGTTCAAAAATAGGCAAAATGAAATCATAATGTTGAAGTGAAGGTAGTGCCTTTGGGGAGAAGGAAAATGTTAGTGACTTGGGTGGGTCACAAGTAGGGTTTTTTGTTTTGTATTTAATATTTACTTATTATTTCAATTGAAAATATTAAAATTATGAGTAACTGGGTTTCAGAGTTGGGTAATGTTCCCTGATCTGAAAACAAGGGTGATTGGTTTGTGAAAATTCACTAAGCTATGCATAAGGTTTGTAATTTTAGGTATGCACTTTACATTTCAATAAATATTAAAAGGAACACAACTAAATTTCTATTTGAGAATGAAAAGCTCTTTCTTCTGAAGGATACTTAGTTGCCCCACTTTTTACTATTTATTTGGCTGCATCTGGTTTTAGTGTCGGCAGGTGGGATCTTCCTTGCTGCATACAGAATCTTTCTGTTGCAGTATGTGGGCTTCTCCAGTTGCAGGGTGACTTGTAGGACCTTGTTCCCCAACCAGGGATCAAACCCACGTCCCCTGCATTGGAAGGTAACCACTGGACTGCCAGGGAAGTCCCACAGGTAGGGCTTTAAAGGGCTAACAATGTTCTGATTCTTGAACCAAGCAGTAATTATGCAAATGTTTCCTTTGTTAAAACTTACTGAGCTGTAAATTTATTCTTTGCCGATTTCTGATTGTGTGTTTTATACCTCACAATTTTTAAGTTTTCAAAAGAGTGGGAAGGAGAAGAAAAGTGATGATAGTGAGAAAGATGAGATTAGGTGGAGAAAGGTGGAAACCTTTCTCTTGGCCTCTTCACTTCCTACCTGGCATGGTAGGTTCTTGCTGTCAGGCCACCTATCCAGAACCCCCCCCTCAGCAGGGATCTTTCGTCTCTTCCACAAGGGGAAACAGCACTGAGGATTAAAACAGGTCCTTCAACATTTCCCTCATTGTTTTGAGATAAATTTTAGCATTGTTCTAGATGCTATAGGAAATCCTATCCCCTACATTCTTACTCTAGGGGAACTAATGTATAGTTGGCCATTCCAGTCTTGTAGCTTGCACAATTAATTTTCAGAAGTCACAGCGATCTTCATTATACAGAACCCCTGTCTGCAGAAAATTCTTTAAAAGAAGCCTCATTGTTTGTGTGATACTCTTCTCCTGACATTTTAATAACATTGATTTCACATTATATGACCTACCTCAAGCCCATTTTTTAGAGACTAGTTTTACTAATCTAGAATGCAAAAAGTAAAGAACAATAAAATCATGGTGGTGGTGGTTTAGTCACTAGGTCATGTCCGACTCTTATGACCCTATGGACTGGAGCCCTCCAGGCTCCTCTGTCCATGGGATTTTTCAAGCAAGAATATTGGAGAGGGTTGCCATTTCCTTCTCCAGGGGATCTTCTCCACTTAGAGATCGACCCCCGGCCTCCTGCAATCCAACTCCAAGCCCATTTTTTAGAGACCAGTTTTACTAATCTAGAATGCAAAAACTAAAGAGCAATAAAACATAGTTACTTCAGTCGCTCAGTCGTGTCAGACTCTTTTTGACCCTATGAATCGCAGCACGCCAGGCCTCCCTGTCCATCACCAACTCCTGGAATCTACCCAAACCCATGTCCATCGAGTCAGTGATGCCATCCAACCATCTCATCCTCTGTCGTCCCCTTCTCTGCCTGCTGCCAATCCTTCCCAGCCTTAGGGTCTTTGCCAATGAGTCAACCCTTCGCATGAGGTGGCCAAAGTATTGGAGTTTCAGCTTCAACATCAGTCCTTCCAATGAACACCCAGGACTGATCGATCTCCTTTAGGATGGACTGGTTGGATCTTGCAGTCTCAAGAGTCTTCTCCAACACCACAGTTCAAAAGCATCAGTTCTTCGGCGCTCTGCTTTCTTCACCATCCGACTCTCACATCCATACATGACCACTGGAAAAACCATAGCCTTGACTAGACAGACTTTAGTTGGCAAAGTAATGTCTCTGCTTTTTAACATGCTGTCTAGGTTGGTCATAACCTTCCTTCCAAGGAGTAAGCATCTTTTAATTTCATGGCTGCAATCACCATCAGCAGTGATTTTGGAGCCCCAAAAAATAAAGTCTGACACTGTTTCCACTGTTTCCCCATCTACTTCCCATGAAGTGATGGGACCAGATGCCATGATCTTAGTTTTCCAAATGTTGAGCTTTAAGCCAACTTTTTCACTCTCCTCTTTCACCTTCATCAAGAGGCTCTTTAGTTCTTCTTTACTTTCTGCCATAAGGGTGGTGTCATCTGCATATCTGAGGTTATTGATATTTCTCCCGGCAATCTTGATTCCAGCTTGTGTTTATTCCAACCCAGCGTTTCTCATGATGTACTCTGCATATAAGTTAAATAAGCAGGGTGACAATATACAGCCTTGACGTACTCCTTTTCCTATTTGGAACCAGTCTGTTGTTCCATGTCCAGTTCTAACTGTTGCTTCCTGACCTGCATACAGTTTCTCAAGAGACAGGTCAGATGGTCTGGTATGCCCATCTCTTTCAGAATTTTCCACAGTTTATTGTGATCCACACAGTCAAAGGCTTTGGTATAGTCAATAAAGCAGAAATAGATGATTTTATGGAACTCTCTTGCTTTTTAAAAACATAATCTTATTCAAAATGAAGTAAGGGATGAATTAAAGCACAAATCACATGAAAGGTTCTGTGTGGGAGACTCTAGAGTAAGTCAGCTGTTAATTGTCAAGGCTGTCAAAATCAATGCAAGAGTCTTCTCTGGATTAGGTTTATAATCCAGCTGCACTTCTCTCCTTATGTTACTAGGGAGTCTTGGGTGAGGGCTGGGATGAGGAGGTAACATTTGATTGGTTAGTGGTTTGAAGCCATATTCTGATTGGCTAGTGGCTTGCATATTATTTTGTGAAATAGAAATCCCTGCTACCCGCCTTGCAGCTTGTACCATTCTAAACAACAGGATCTAGAGGCAAATTATCTGCTATCGGATTTATGCACCCTTAAGATTTGGGATGGATAGTGTCTATACTCAGGGTAACCTGGTCATACATAACCTTGACAATATGAATACTTCCCCTTCTTATAACCATGATGTTATGCTTTCACTTTATTCTAAAAAAAAAACCCATAGGTGTTCATGTGTACATGCTTCAGTCATGTCTGACTCTTTGCCTGCCAGGGTCCTCTGTCCATGGGATTCTCCAGGCAAGAATACTGGAGTGGGCTGCCAGGCCCTCCTCCAGGGGATCTTCCCGACCAAGGGATCGAACCCCTGTCTCTTATGTCTCCTACCTTGGCAGGCAGGTTCTTTACCACTAGTGCCACCTGGCAAGCCCCATAAGTGTTCATAAATAATCTCAATTGCATGTGGTCAGTCCTTCATTTCCAATAGATCTGCAGAGTTTAGGAGAGCCTGTAACTTATATCTGTTACAGTTCTTTGGATGTTGTCCATAACAGCAGCTAAAACTTTAAAAGAAATGTGTTTGCAAAGATTGTAGAAGGCACAGAATAGACAAGAAGGCCATTACAGCTAGGTCTAGGAGCAAAAAGCCAAGCCAGGAGCTATCCAACTATTAAAGCTCTGGATACTGTACAAAACAAGGTTAAGCTCTTTTTCCCCCCTTCAGCTACTCAATGGCTTCTCAGATCTATGGGGTGGTGAAAGGAAGGATCTGGAAGAAGGAGCCTCCAGTTCTCTCTTCAGCCTCTATGGTGAAAAGATTAGGCAGTCTGATATAAATCCTAATACAACTGCACACAATTTGGGAAAGTGTAGCACACCAAGAAAAAAAGTCTAGTACACTTAGGAGGAGTGGATATGAGCAAACAAAAAGCAAGAAATACCCACTCCCTTGGGGGAAGGGCCTCCATTTTCAGGCAAATGGACTCAAAGTCCAGGCATGAAAAGAATATTAGCATTATCAATCAAATGCAAAAAGAACACCACCAAAAAGATCTTCAGAGAGAATAAACTCAGGCTTTCTGAGCAAGGATAAACCAGGAATGATTTTAAAATATGTATAATATTAACATATTAATTAAGAAGTAGTCTAAACTTCTGTAGCAATGAGAAACTGAAGTACAGTAGGTTAAACAAAAGTTCATTTTCACTCATAGAACAATTCAGAGGTAAGCAGTCCATAGTTGTCATCTTCAGCATAAAGCTTCCATCTCTGGGTTCAAAGTGGCTGCTCTGGCTCCTGCCAGAAAATCTGCCTCTAGTCCGTGGGGAGGTAGAATGGGTTAGGGGAGCATACCTTTTAAGGAGCTTGCCTTTTAAGGTCATAATCCAGAAGAGATACTTAGACCTAGCTGTCACTCCCTCAGCCTTAGTAAGTTCTTGATCACTTCTTATCCCAGGACTCTGCCATCTTGCTACTCTTCTGGCAAGTGTATCCCTCCCTGCTTGTGTTTATGAATGATTTCTAATCTTGCCATAGCTGTTCAACTCTCCATGTCTTGAGATCTAAATTCCCCAAAGACAGTGTCTGTTTCCTTAACAGACACTGTCTCATGAAGCCCCTGCCAATCTATATGTTAGATGTTTGTGGGTAAGATGCCCTACCCTCGACTCAATTAACAGTAGTTGAGTTTGCTGATTATTGTCCTGGTCCATGTGTGGGTTGGAAGAGAATCTCCAGACACAAGGCAGAGTGAGAGGAGAATAAAGTTTATTAGAGTGGGAGAGCCAAACCCTCTTGCAGGCATGCAGCCAACTTTTATAGCCTGAAGACAGAGAAAATTTCTACTGGAGTGGTGGCATTAGGTGATTGGTTCGGATGCTATAAGGTGGATAATAGGGTGGGTGTTTTACATCATATGGGATCAGGAAATGGGCTGGTTTAGATCCAGAGGCTCATGGCAACAGTTGATATGGGGCTTGGTCTGTTTCAGAGATTTTTATTGTGTGACCTTGGTACAGGGCTCCACACCTGTGACCTTGGTGTAGGTCTCCACAATCATGAAGTACCAATTTGGCAATTAATATTGAAGGTGATTGCTCTGTAGGTGTACTATTCACGCTAGCTTTCTGTTCAATACACAGATGGATAACCCACTGAACAATTTAAGCTCAAAGTTCTTTTACCATGTCAGTCTCAAAATCTTTATCACAATTGGTACCCATAATACAGTATTAGCCCTTATCTTTGCTGGAATAGTTCCACTTCTGCTCTCTTATATTCTAATTACCTATCTCAATCTTTTATTTATATAGGCCTCTCACTTCCTAATTTTTAATATATCTGTTCACCAACCGTCTTGAGCCTCCTGTCCCTTGGCTGATTCCCCTTTTACCAATCAACACTTTGCTCACAGTTTCACTTTCCTATCAATTCTTTTTTTTTAAATAATTTTAAAATTTATTTATCTTTGACTGTGCCAGGTCTTCACTACTGTGCACGCGCCTTTCCTAGTTGCAGTGAGCAAGGGCTACTTCTCTGGTGGCGATGCTCAGGCCTCTCATTGCAGTGGCTTCTCTTGTTCCCGAGCTCAGGCCCTAAGATGTGTGGGCTTCAGCAGTTGTAGCATGTGGGCTCAGTAGCTGTGACTCCTGGGCTCTAGAGCACAGGCTTAGATGCTCACCCTCATGTGGGATCCTCCCTGACCAGAGATCGAACCCGTGTCTCTCTCACTGGCAGGCAGACTCTTTACCACTGAGCCCCCAGGGAAGACCCCTGTCAATTCTGGAACCTGTGTTATATCCATTCAACATTTCTTGCATGCATCCTTAACTCTTTTTTCTACTGTTATGCTTGCCCTGTAAACTCCCAAGTATAGTTCATTCCACCCATCCAGAAGGATTTTATTAAATACTTCTGTGGAAACTACATAGTGCACAATTGGTGCCACTACTAATTCAGGTTCTGCAGTCCTGCCTGGGTTTTCAACATTACTTTGCCATTTATGTGTCATTGGCATCTCTCATTCACTGCATGGCTGTTTCAATCCTTCACCACTACCCCAAGCTTTGTCCCTCAGTAAGTGGCCTTGTTTTCAACATCACAGAGTTGAGATCAACATGATCAACATGTGATGTTTTCAACATCACAAAGTGGAGAAAGTTGAGATCAGTATGCACAAACTCCTACTTTTTCTCACACACACACTAATTTTTCCTGCCTTCTAGCCTCCAGTTTCAGAGTGGCTCTTCTGTCCCAAGTTAATCCTGGCTTTCATGCTCTAGATCCCATCTCTTGACCCTACTCTGTCAATTATCTTTTTCTCTCTACTATATTTTTCACTTATTTTTTTCACCAAATTTTTTATTTTCAAAAATGCCAACCCTGTGGAAAAGTTGTCAGAATAAGTAAATACGGTAACTCCCTGGTGATCCAGTGGTTAGGACTCCACACTTCTACTGCAAGGTCACAAGTTTGATCCCTGGCCAGGGAACTAAGAGCCTGCGAGCTGCAAGGTACAGCCAAAAAAAAAAAAAAAGCACCCTATACCCTTCATCTAGGCATAATATTTGTTGATGTTTCACTGCATTCTGTCTCTCCCTCCCTCTTTCATCTATCTATCTGCTTTTCCCCAAACCATTAAACAGTTACTTGAAGATATTGTGACCCTTCACACCTAAACGTTCAGCATATTTCCTAGGAACGAGGCTATCCTTACATGCAATTACCACAGGGCTTCCCTGGTGGCTCAGACAGGAAAGAATCCACCTGCAATGCAGGACTCCTGGGTTCGATCCTTGGATTGGGTGGATCACGTGGAGAACGGATAGGCTACCCAATCCAATATTCTTGCCTGGCAGTATTCTTGCCTGGCAGTATTCTTGCCTGGAGAATCCCATGGACAGAGGAGCCTGGAGGTTCATGGGGTTGCAAAGAGTCATGACTTAGCGACTAAGCACTCACGGAATTCTACATGCAAGAATATTGGAGAGGGTTGACATTCCCTTCTCCAGGGTATCTTCCTGACCCAGGGATTGAACCCACATCTCTTGCATCTCCTGCACTGGCAGGAGGATTCTTTACCACTAGTGCCACCTGGGAAGCCCCAATATAATATTCATGCTAAAGAAATTTAACATAAATACAATTATATTATCTAACAATCAGCCCATTATTTTAATTTCCTTAATTTTCCCAATAATATCTTTTACAGTTTCTTATTTTTTAAATTCAGAGTATAATCAAGGATCACACACTCCATTTAGTTTTCACGCCTATTTAATCCCTTTAATATAAAACGGTTCTCTAGCCCTTTTTTTTTTCTTTCATGACACTGACATTTTTTAAGACTCCAAGCCAACTGTTTGGCAGAATGTACCTCAATTTTGGGTTTCACAGTTTCCTCACAGTTAGATTTCCTTTTTTTAACTTGGGGTGTGGAAATATACATAATGTATCCTTCTGTACCTCACATCATGATGTACATTATGTCAATTTGTCCCATCAGTAATGATATCAAGTTTGATCATTTGGGTAAGGCAATGTTTTGTCAAATTTCTCTATTGTGAAGTTACCTATAATAATCTATGGGGTAATACTTTGAAGATCTGAAAATACCTTGTTCCCTACAGTTTTTCACCAGTGGTTCTGGCATCCACTGATGATTCTTGCCTGAATCAGCTGTAACAGTTATTACAGTTATAATCAGTTATAACAGTTATAACAATCATTGTAAATGATTTTATATTTCTATCATCCCTTCTACATTTATTGGTTGTAAAATTCCTATGCAAAAAAATGCCTCTATCTCTTCCATTTTCTTTATTTATTCTAATATCTTATGGACATGTGGATTTTTTATTAAAAAATCAATGTATCATACACCTTACATTTATACAATGTTATACATCAAATATATATGAATAAAATTAAAAATAGTCATGATAATCCACTACTGTCATTATTAATTTTGATCTTTAAATTGTCTTGAATTTGGCCAACATGAACCTTTTCAAGCTGGTTCCTGTTTCTTTTGGCAAGTCCCCATTAATTTTTGAGAATTTCCTTGCGTTTTCTATAATTAAAAAATTTCCTTATTATGAAGAGGGACAAAGAGAGTAACAGAAGGCTCCTGAATTTCCTTCCTCCCTTGGACACTCAGAATGTACAACCACACACAGAGCAATTCCCTCTGAGAAAAATCCAGAAACTAGCCCAGTGACTTCTGCACACTGAGTAGATAATACCTCAAAATGAGTAGGAAAGGCTGGGATACACTCTCACCATAAATCTCACTCTCAGCCCAGTGCCATGCAATTGGGAGGGAACCCCCAACTCCCAGCTTCTGCCTGAGGAGTGAAGGGTTTGGACTCACATCTAGTACCCCAACTTTTAAGCAATCCCCTGGGATGGGTCCCTAAAACACCTAGCTCTGAAAGCCAGCAGAGCTTGTGTCCATGAGTCCCACAGGACCGTGGCAAACAAAGAAACAATTCTTAATGGGCATGTGACTTCATTTGATCATTAAACTTTCGTTTCTCACTGAGCATTGCTTTGATCTTGTGATGAGGTTTTTCTTTTATTGTAGTAAAGGGTGTATCACATTACATTTGCCATCTTTATAATTTTTAAGTGGATTTTCAGTTGCTTCCACCTCTTATTTGTTGTGAATAACACTGAAATAGACATAGGTGTGCATGTATCTCTGTGAGATTCTGCTTTGAATTCTATTGTACACACACACAGAAGTAAGATTGCCAAATCGTACGGTAATTCTATAATTCAGTTTTTTGGGGAAAACTACTATTTCCCATAGCAGCTGTACCATTTTACATTTCTAGTGCAGTGTTCCAGTTAATAAGATGTTGGCCATATCCTCACCATTTGTTCATTTTCTATTCTTTTGACAGTGACTATCCTAATGGGAGAGCTGTAATACCTCATTGTGGTTTTGATTTGCATTTCTCGTGATTAATGATGTCAAGCATCTTTTCCATGTGCTTGTTGGCTATTTGTGTATCTTCAGAGAATTGTCTGTTCAAGTCTTTTATCCATTTTTAAAATCAGGTTGGTTTTTATTGTTGTTGAGTAATGGAAGTTCCTTATAAATTCTGGATATTAATCCCTAATCAGATCTATGATTTCCACATATTTTCTCCATTTCCATAGATTGCTTTTCCCTCTCTTCATCGTTTCCTTTGATACACAAAAACTTTTAAGTCTGATGTAGCCCCATTTGTCTAGTTTTGCTTTTGCTATCTATGCTTTTGGTGTCACATCCAATATATCATTGTTAAATCCAATTTTCTGAAGTTTTCTCCCTATGTCTTCTTCTAGTTTTATAGTGTAGATCTTTAATCCACTTTGAGTTAATTTTTGTGTTGAGCATAAGGTAAGAGCCTAGTTTCATTCTTTTCCCTGTGGTCATTCAGTTTTCTGAACACCATCTGTTGAAGAGACTGTCCTCTTCCCATGTGTGGTCTTGGTACCCTTGTAGAGAATCACCTGGCAATATGGTCAGCCCTCCACATCTGAAGGTACTCTACCTATATATTCAAACAACTGGGGATAAAAATACTTGGGAGAAAAAAGTTCCAGAAAATTTCAAAAAGTAAAATTTGAATTTGTCATCCACTGACAACCATGATGGACAGGGAAGCCTTGTGTGCTACAGTCCATGGAGTCGCAGAGAGTCAGACATGACTGAGCGACTGAACAGACAACTATTTACATAGCATTTACGTTGCATTAGGTATTATAAGTAATCTAGAGATGATTTGAAGTATACAGGAGGATGTGCGTAGGTTATACACAGATCACCCTTTTATATAAGGGACTTAAGCATCCACAGATTTTGGTGTCTGAGAGGGTCCTGGAACTAATCCCCTGCTCATATGGATTAATATCCAGAATTTATAAGGAACTTCCATTACTCAACAACAATAAAAACCAACCTGATTTTAAAAGTGGATAAAAGACTTGAACAGACAATTCTCTGAAGATACACAAATAGCCAACAAGCACATGAAAAAGATGCTTGACATCATTAGCAGGGATGGTTGCATGTGTGTGGGTTTATTTCTGGGCTCTTTATTGTTCCATTGGTCTATATATCTGTCTTTATGTCAGTATAACACTGTCTTGATTACTTGGCTTTGTAGTATGTTTTGAAATCAGTAAGCATGAGGCCTCCAAGTTTGTTCTCCTTTTCCAAGATTGTTTTGGCGGTTTGGGATCCCCTGAGACTCCATATCAGTTTTAGCATTTTTTTCCTTTCTGTTTCTGCCAACAAATGTCATTGGGATTTTTTTAAGATTGCATTAAATTGCTCTGGGTTTTATGGACATTTTATTGCTATTGAGTCTTTCCATTCCTTTGTATCTTCTCTGATTTCTTTTAGCAATATTTTGTAATTTTCAGTGGACAAGCCTTTCACCTCCATAGTTAGGTTTACTCCTAGGTATTTTATCCTTTTTGATGCTATAGCAAATTGGATTGTTTTCTTAGTTTCATTCTTTCTTTGATTCTTTTCTTGTTTTTGGATTGGTCTTTGTTAGTGTACTGAAATGCAACTGTTTTCCACGTTCATTCTGTATCTTGAAACTTTGCTGAAATCATTAATTAGTTGTTAACACATTTTACAAATGGTTTCTTTAGGGTTTTCTACCAATAAGATCATGTCGTGTAAAGTGAGATAATTTTACTTCTTCTTTTCCAATTTGAATACCTTTTATTTCTTTTGCTTTTCCAACTGTTCTAACCCAGACTTCTCAACATGTGCTTTATCAGTTGGTGTAGGCTAAGTTATGCTGGAGTAAAAAACAAACAAACAAAAAAACAACCCAAATCTCAGTGGCTAAAAGAACAAATGCTTATTTATCATTTACCCTAGTGTTCACATCATTTGGTTGAGATGTTCTGTGGGACCCAGGCAAAGCAAGGTTGCATCTCTATGTTTTGTGATTGTCAAGGCAGACCAAAGGGAGCATAGCTCAGCACATAGTGATCTTTTTTTTTTAAAAAAATGTTACTTTCTAGTATGATCCTCTGATCACACACGAGGCTTCAATAATTGACGTTTTAACTGTACTGGATCTTCGTTGCTGCGCGGGTTTTCCTCTCTTTGCTGCGTGGGTTTTCCTCTTTGCGGCAAGCGGGGTCTACTCTCTAGCTGTGTGTGGGCTTCTCATTGTGGTGGCTTCTCTTGTTTGCTGAGCTTGGGCTCTAGGGTGTGTGGGCTTCTGTAGTTGTGGCTCGAGGGCTCAATAGCTGTGGTTCCTGGGCTCTAGAGCACAGGTTCCATAGTTGTGGCGCAGGGGCTTAGTTGCTGTGAGACATGTGGGATCTTCCTGGATCAGGGATCGAACCTGTGTCTCCTGCACTGGCAGGGTGGATTCTCCAGCACTGAGCCACTGGGGAAGCCCCACATAATGACTTTTAAAACTTCTACCTAAATGACATACGTCATCTTCACTCACTTGGCCACACTTCACTCCAAAGATCGTGGGGAAAAGCCTTCCTAACCCTGGGTTCGTAATGCAGAAAGCCAGAAATATTCGGTGAACAGCACAAACAACCGCTACACTCTGCCCTTCCAGTTACCAAATGTTGATCTCACTTTCTCTTCACAGGTCAGGTATACACCGCACAGCCCCCCTCCCCCACACAGACATTCTCACAGTTCTGTCCAATCACAACATCATGTTCAAAGTCCAGGGTATCAAGGTGCGTGCGGCACAGCAGTCTCTACAGCAAGGGGTGATGAAGTAGTACCAGAATCGGGAGCTGTAGCTTGTTTTGATCAAGAGACTTCTGCACCCAGAGGGCAAATTATCTGCCCCCATACACCAGATATGGGCTTCCCTGATGGCTCAGGTGATAAAGAATCCACCTGCAGTGTGGGAGACCTGGGTTCGATCCCTGGATTGGGAAGTTCCCCTGGAGGAGGGCATGGCAATCCACTCCAGTATTCTTGCCTAGAAAATCCCCATGGACAGAGGAGCCTGGTGGGTTATAGTCCATGGAGTCGCCAAGAGTCGAATATGACTGAGCAACTGAGCACATACACTAAATATACAGTTGGTGAAATACTAACAGGACAACCACAGTGAACACTCCCATTCAGAAATGGAAACAAAACAAAACACGCAGAAGCGACTAGTCTCTAGCAATTCTGACTACAAGACGAACCATGCAAGGGCACCTTTAGCTTTTTTGGAAAAGCTAAACATAGAAAGACAGGCAAAAGTATATAAGGCATACAAAATAAAAAGTTTTAAAACAATCGAATTAAAAAATTTTAAAGTATATAAGGCAAATGCATTACAAAAAAGAGAAAGCAAAAATCCTGTTCTTATTAATATTAGAAAAAAATAGAATCCTGGCTAAAGAGCATTAAATGAGACTAAAAGGTTACACTATAATGCTAAAGGCTACAATTCATAGAAAAGTATATTAGTTATGAGTATACATGCACAAAACAACACAGTAGCAATTTTCGACAAGTGGAAACTAAGAACAAGGAGAAATAGACAAAATATATTAATATTAGAAAACTCTTTTTTTTGCTCAGTGTGAGACAGATCAAAGAGTTGAAAACAAATATAAGGATACAGAAGACTAAAACAATCAGGTTGATCTTATGGGTAAATATCAAACCTTTTACCCTGATAACACCAGGTAATACGGAATACATCTCATTTTCAGGTGTACATGGAATTTTCATGAAACTGACCGTGTTAGGCTACAAAGAAAACCTCAATATTTTCCATATTGCATATTTAAGCAGCATATTGTTTTTGCATACCTTTTCCCATCTTTTAACTTACTGATGTGTAATTTACAAATACAATTCCTGCAGATGGTGACTGCAGCCATGATATTAAAGGACACTTGCTCCTTGGAAGGAAAGCTATGACAAACCTAGACAGTGTACTAAAAAGCAAACACATCACTCTGCTGACAAAGGTCTGTATAGTCCTAGGGGTGGAGTTATTGGGTTGTGTGCAAAATGTATTTTCTAATTATTTCCAACAATTTTGTGTCATTCTGATTTAGGCACATGTTATAAATACCATATAGCCACAAGATTTTAAAAACATCCAATCTGAGTATTTGTCTTTAATAAGGGAACTTTAGTCATATTCATCATGGGTACTGTTTGGAGTTCTTCCTACCAACTTACTTTTGTTTTCTATTTGCCATTATTTCTTCTCCTCTGCCTGATTCTGCATTTCTTTTCCTTTTAAAACTTACATATAGTGAAATATACAGATCTCCAGTGATGTATTCTGCTTTTTTAAAAAATCTATTTATTTGGCTGTGTTGAATGTTAGTTGTGGCACATGGGATTTTAGTGCCCTGACCAAGGATGAAACCTTTATCCCCTACATTGCAAGGTGTAGGGGACCACTAGGAAAGTCCCAGAATTTCCTTCCTTTTTAAAGCTGCACACTTTCCATTGTGTGTATGTACCACATTTTGGTTATTTATTCATCTGTTGATGAATTGCACAGTAGTCCTCTTGACTACTGTGAATAGTGATGCTAATGAACATGGGTGTACAAGTATCTCTTTCAGATCCTGCTTTCAATTTTTTTGTATATGTACCCCGAAGTGGAATTGCTGGATTATATGGTAGTTCTATATAAAATTTTTTGAGGAACTGTATGACTTTTCATAGCGACTGTACCATTTTACATTCCATCAATGGTACACAATAGTTCCCGTTTCTCCATATCCTTGTCAACACTTGTTACTTAATTATTCTTAACCACAGCCATCCTAATAGGTATGAGGTGGTAACTAACTGTGATTTTGATTTGCAATTCCCTAACAATTAGTGATATTGAACGTCTTTTCATGTGCTTTTTGGCCACCTGTATGTCTTCTCCAGAGAACTGTCTATTCAAGTCCTTTGTCTTACTTTTAAATCTACCTCATTGTTTTTAAGTGTTTATGACATTCCATGGTATAGATGTAACACAGTTAAAACTTTCAGATGGATATTTACATCCTTTCCAATTTTTCTGTTATAGTGGTGCAGTAAACCTTTCTATACACTTTCATGTACACACGTGAAATTTACACATTTATCATGCATTTATCTCACACTGATGATGTATTTTAAAGGAAATCACCTATATACCTATAAAAAACTAAAAAGTAGAATTAGGGAAGCCTGGAGTGCTGCAGTCCATGGGGTTGCGAAGAGTTGGACACGACTGAGTGAACTGAATACTTTCATGGCTTAAAAAATATTTAGACTTTGACCCACTTGAAGGATATGAGGATCTCATGAAGGATATGAGGTAGAAATATAAATTTTTTTTTCAAATGGATAGTCAATTTGTTATTATAATACAATCATCAGTATCATTTACTGAATAACACTTCTATCAGGTACTGTTCAATTCAGTACTATCTTATCGGGGTTGTTTTGAGGATTAAATAAAACATTTTAATTTTTTTCTATTTTTTGGCTACCGCTGGCGAGATCTTAGTTCCTCAACCAGGGATTGAACCCAGGCCCCCTGCAGTGAAAGTGCAGTGTCTTAACTACTGGACTGCCAGGCAAGTCCCTAAATAAAACATTTTAAAGGAAAGCAAGGAAAGCATCAAATGCTTATGTAATTTGCCCAATTCATACAGATATTAACTGCTGAAATCAGGATCTTAACCCTAGTGGAATAACTCCACAATATTTGGTCTTCTAATGCAATTTCCTTTTCCCATAGATTTTTAAATTTTTTATTTTAATACCAGCTTTATAACATACTAAATTACCATAAATACATAGGTCTATTTATGGACTTTCTAGTCTGTTTCAATGATCTATTTGTTTGTTCTTATACTGTCTTGTGATCATGTAAAACGTCTAATCTGATCATGTTATCCATCCTAATTAAAAATCTAATGACTCCCTGTTGACCTCAGGATTAAGTCCAAACCCTTCAGCCTGTCATATAAAGGCCCCTCCCTCCCACCCCCTACCTCTGGAGTCTCAGATGTGAACAGACTCCTCCCCTCTATGTTCTAGCTCTCTTTCAAGATTAACTCAAACATAACTGCCTTCAGTCCTTCTTCTCTCCCCATCCCAAGGAAAAAGAAATCATTCTTTCCACTTGTTTGTCTAGTCCCTCATACTTTTACCCTAGCATCACTATTTTACTGTATTTTTTCATCTAAAGGTCTCTCTTTTACCATAATATGAATATCTTGAGGATAAGACCACATCTTATTAAATGCCTAGCATAACCTTAATAAATATTTGAATAAGTCAATATAAAATGACCATATTATGTGAGTTTTCTGATTTATAAAAAGATGCAGCAAATTTTAAAATGACACAAAATATAATTTTAAAAACAACATTGAAAAGTGAGTATATTTAACTATAATTAGCTCATTATAGAGCAAGTGAATGAGTGCAATAGTAATTCACGCTATAGCATGTTTTAATGAACTGGCAAAAGAGAAAACGGGTCAAAAGAAGGTGGAGAAATTTTCTCTTTTCATTAGAACCGAGGTGCTCCGTAATCATCTGGCATCCGCTCAATGTTGTACCTGATCAGGACAAAAAAATTAACACTGGTTAGAAACGTGTGTCCAGAACCCACCTTACTGATTGTATCACTCTCACCTCCTGCTGTGAATCCTTTTTGTCAGTGGGAACATTTTAAAGGCCTATCATAATGAGTGATTTACAGCAAAATGCTGACCATATTATCTTTATTCTTCAAAGTGAGAAAGTTAACAAGTTGGAGAGCCAGGTACGGAGTCCAGGTGTGCCCAAGCCCCTCAGCCATATTCTTCCCACTTTGTTGTGTTTTTCCCAGGATAAAAAGTTGGCCAATGATAAACAGTCTGAGGACTGACACAGGAACATCAAAGAAGGATACAAACCAGCTTTTTTTTTTTTTAATAAACTTCCAGTTTCCCAGATAAAGTGCTAATCACCTGCACTAGGTTTTCAAAAAAAAAAGGTATTTCTAGCCGAAAAGATAAGCTTAAGTTACTGCTTTGTATCAATATTTAAGGCCACACACTTCCCTATTCCTTCTAGTGATCTTACTGTAACAACGTGAATGTCTGCCTCATTCCTAAATCCTAGCTTTATCTTTTGCCTGTGTTCTTGTCATTAATACTTTGTCTCATTCATTCAAACAGAACTATGTAAACATTTGACAGATCAATTTTTTCCCCCAAATCCTTCTATATCTTGATGTCAACTATATACAGTTAATCACTTCTCTAAGAGAAACTTCTCACCTGTGGTTAGAAATGTACATGATGGGAACTCCAGGGATCTTCCGGATTCTTCGTTTAAGGTCCCGGTCAACTGTGGCCACAATGTAACACTTGTGCTGGAAAAGACAGGATTCAGGTGTTCACACAGAGCTCACTAAGTGATACTGGATACAATCACTGGTTAATCTGAAGAATTACTCATTTTTACAGTAAACAGGAAAAGAAAGGCTAAAACAAATTGGTGAGTAGTTTCTAGATTGAGGAGCTCAAATTTATCACATAAAACATAACAAGTTGCCTGGGCTGACTGTAGCTCTAAGAATCTTGAGGGGGAGAAGATAGAAAAACTAGTTAAAAGCTGCAAATTATTTTTTGTCTCATAAGTGGAAGGGATTTTCATATTTAGGGAAGACTGCTGCTGCTGCTGCTAAGTTGCACCAGTTGTGTCTGACTCTGTGCGACCCCATAGACGGCAGCCCACCAGGCTCCTCTGTCCCTGGGATTCTCCAGGCCATTTCCTTCTCCATCTAGGGAAGACAATTCCTCAGTTTTCAGATCAAACCTGTGCCCCCTGCATTGGAAGTGCATAGTCAACCACTGGACCATCAGGGAAGTCCCTGGAATGATGGAACTTGATATATTAGTATGTCTACTCTCACCTGCTTAAACCATATTATAGAGGAGATTTGCGGAATAAAGAATCAATAAATGCTCCAAATTACACCCCCAATAAATGCAGATGCCAATATCTGAAACTATGTCTCCTCCCCAAACCCATGATCTTTCCATTATGATTACAAAATACACTTCCAATCCATTCTCTCAAATAAATGAGGACACTGACACTTCCCATGAAGGGATTCTATATAATTTTTTTTTAATCATTTATATTCCTAGATACTTTACATGAACATTCAGGAAATAATAGCTTATCTTTTTTTAATAGCACAGAGTAAATAGTAAAAAACGATGATACCTGAGTTACTCTTTGTACTAAGCAGTCATCTGCATAGGTTCCTTTGTGCGTACATGGTAATCGTTCAAATCTTGGATCCTTGGCAATCCTATACAGTTATAAAAGTGGATTAATAAAAACATTCAAGCAACTGAGTACCTTTACAACTTTCAATCAGCGAAATAAGAGTAATGGGATCTATGTGGAGATTTCAAGACACCCCTCCTCCCCTGAAGCTTATCTTCTGTAAAAACTGGAAAGACAGTTTATAGAGAAGGGAATTAAAGCTTACTGACTGACAGCTGCTGAGCCTTACATCACGTACTTGTTACAGAAATCTGAATTATTGTATTTCCGTTTTATAGATAAAGTAAATTCAGAGAGCTTGATTAATTTGTTCAAAGCTACACAGCTGGGAAAAGCCAGGATTCAAAACTAAATCAAACTAAACCTAACCATTTTGCTTTTAGGAAGCTGTCTTATACAAATACACAAGAATACAGGTACAAAGATGGTCACTACAATACGGTTTATAGCAGTGGAAAACTGGAGATAATCTGAATATCCATCAGTAAGGTAAAAGTTAAATACATTTTGGCACTTCAATCCTATTTTAAAAAATGAGGTAGAGCTGTATGTACTAATGTGGGAGGACATATAACAAACAAAGCAGATGACAGACACGTGTATAACATTAAAAAATCACATTCATCAATGTTTTCACTGGTCTCAATAGAAAGGTCCTTAACATTGGGAATGTGATTAGCTTATGATTTTCCCGAACTCAAAATCAGTGTCTGTCAGTTGTTCTTCACATGAAAATGGTATTTCATCATGAAAAAGCAGCTCGTTCAGCTCACAGCTCAAGCACACAAATGCTTCTCGCTGAGACAACGTTCATCCTTTGCTCTGTTTTCCTTCTCCTTCAGGTTTTATGGAGATGGAAGTGATGTACAGCACTGTGAGTTTAAGGTCCACAGCACGGTGACTTGATTTACACACGTTATGAAGTGACTGCTGTAGAAAGGTTAAGGGGGCACCCACCAGCAGAAATGCTTTCTGGGTACTTCTCATTTCACCACAAGGAATACTGATGTGTATTCCAGGGTTGAGATTTAATACTGTTAATGAATTTTACTGCTCTATTAAGGATATTCTTAAGTGACTCTGGTATTTAAAAAAAAAAACTGCCAGTGAAGAATAAAAAAAAACTACTAGCATTATTTGGGCCCAATGCTTGATTTGTACTAAGGTACTACCATTTTTTTGCATTCACTGCAAATGTCAGCACAGTGACAAAGGCAACACCTTGGTATTATTATGAAAATAGTTTTGCAAACTCCCTGCAAAGGTCTCTGGGACTCCCGGGGTGGAGGAGGGTTCCCACACTTTGGGGACCACTAAACTGAAAGGCACTTTCTAGAGGAAACTCAAAACTTCTTGTAAGTAAACTGAAAACTGTTTTTAAGTGTGAGATTCTGACGGAGATAACCAGATAACAAACTAACAGAAAGACACTTTCTAAGTGAAAATCTAGAGGAATGTACGAGGCCCAGGAGACCTGTATAACTAAGGAACTTTAGTTCAAAAAGCTTCAGCTTGAAAACTATAACCTTCAAATGTTTGCTTTCTAAGTCATAAATAGTTAACTAATTTTGTACAATTTTTATTTAAACTAACCAGACAAGAAATCTTTGGAGAGCAAACAGAAGGAGGGTCAAAAGAATCTTCAGTGTGCCAATCTAAAACAAATCTAGATCAGCTCCTTCCTACCTTAAAGCCACTCTATATTTCTGCCCCAGTTTCTCAATTTCAGCCATTACGCAGTCAGTTATACAAGGGATACCTGCCAGGAAAAATAAAATTAGTAACAAACTTGTGAAGGAACTGATTTTACTCTCTGAATTATATCCTGTTGAGAGTCTTACCATTGGACCACCAGGGAATTCCCTGAATTATATACTTTAAATGAGTGACTTATATGGTCTGTGGATTGAATCTTAAAGCTGTTAAATAGCATGAAGATAAAAAAGTAAATAATGCATGATCTATTCTTATGAGGTTATTTATTATGAACAAAAAGACCCCACAGAAACTGTATATGAATTTTTAAAAACTGCCCCTTTCTGAACAGAGGCATAACAGGGAACTTTCATTTTCTTTATGCTAGATTATTAATTTAACAAGTACACTAACACTCTTGAGAACAGACAAAGTTAAGACGTCTTGAACTAAAATACAATGACCAGGAGAAAAAGCAGTTGTAAAATGGAGGAAAGAAGATAGGAGGAGCAGAGAGTCATGGAATTAGAGGGCAATACGTGCCTTAGAAGGGTCAGTTTCAGAGCCATGCAGCACTGAAGCAAGAGCTTGTGTCTGCAGCAGGGAAATGGGTTCAGGAAGATCACTACAAAGAGGACTCTCGGCAGAAAAGAAAGCCCATAGGTAGCTAACCGTCCTCCTCTGCTGGAGTAAATGGAAGGGACCAAGAGCTATGAAAAGGTCAAAGGGGCATCTCCAAGCCAAAAGGAAGATAAAGGCTTTCTTTTATGAATAAAGGCAAGTAAAGAAAAATTAAATAAGCAGAGCTTAAAACAGTTAAGGTATCTCCTAGGTAACTGAACTTGTAATGCACTTGAATGTTTCTCCAGTCTTTGCTCTGATATTATGTCATACAGACAAGTGGCATTTTCCTTAGTAAGTTTTTTCTTTCAGAAAAGGCACTGTGAGAGCATTTAGTTGTATGCATTATAGCTGTACTCTATGGTATCCACAACTGGAGAAAAGACCTAACTATAAGACCAACCCTATCCCAAACAATCATATTTTTGGCCATGCCACACGGCTTATAGGATTTTAGTTCCTCAACCAGGGATTGAATCTGCATCCCTGGCAGTGAAAGTGCTGAGTCCTAACCACTAGACCACCATGGACTTCCCTTGAACCATTTAGATAATAGTAGTGGAGCTAGAGAGTCAGGGAAGCAATGCAACTACAAAGGGCCATGCTTGAACCCTCCATCAATTTCGTTCATAAATAGGTCACAGCATTCCTGGAGAAGCAGCTAAGACAACTATAAGAAACACCATGGGAATAGAAGAAGTCTACCAAGATTAGTTTCTTCCCTTATACAGGCCACCCTAGTCTACCTTTAGGCATGGTCGTGCTCCAACTTCAGACTACTCTTTATTATTTCTAAGAGACTTAAGAAATTTGTTTTTAAAGTATTACATGTACACAGCTTTAAAAACAATACAGAAAGGCCTATATGAAAAAATAATGATCCCTTGATCTTTTTCCACCCCACCAATTCTGAGAGTTGGACTATAAAGAAGGCTGAGCGCTGAAGAATTGATGCTTTCAAATTGTGGTGCTGGAGAAGATTCTTGAGAGGTGCCTGGACAACGAGGAGATCAAACCAGTCAATCCTAAAGGAATCAACCCTGAATATCATTGGAAGAACTGATGCTGAAACTGAAGCTCCAATATTTTGGTCACATGGTGGAAAAGCCAACTCATTGGAAAAGACCCTGATGCTGGGAAAGGCTGAAGGTAGGAGAAGGGGGAGACAGAGGATGAGATGGTTGGATGGCATCACTGACTCAATGGACATGAGTTTGAGCAAACTCTGGGAAATAGTGAAGGACACGAAAACCTGGTGTGTGGCAGTACGTGGGGTCACAAACAGTCAGACATGACTGGGTGACTGAACAAATTCTGATCCTTAGAGATGACTATTTTAATTTCATTGGCTGTTTTACTCACTTGGTGCTTACATTCATAACTTGACATAATAAATTTATGCAGTTAATTTTTATATTAACTTTAGGCATTTAAAGACTTGACCTCTCTTACCCATCACACATCCCTTATCCCATCTTGGTAATTTTAATAAATCAATAAACAGCATTCACATTACTATCACTCTGTAAATGTTCACTATGTAGTATCTTTTATATATATTAAAGGAGGTATGAAGTTTTTCCTTTGATTCCAATAATTTATTCTTTATGGCAAAGGGTAAGTTTAATTTTCATTTGTACCTTTAACTAGATGACTGGAAAATGTGTGACTATAAACCCACCACAAAATACAACAGATCTCACTATTAGGAGGTTATTCCCCTGTACTTGTCCTAAACTATCTTTTTCCTCCTCATGGTAGGAAAAGAAGACCATTTGAAAGAGAAGACACCCAAACACACAAGGGAAATCTATTAATGGTAAACTACATATCTAGGTGTAAATAAACTACCTCAGATCCTTTGTGGTACAAATAAACACCAGACTGAATAAACTTAGGAATAGTTGACCATAATCATTTCTAGTTCTGTGATTGTAAATGGCAAAATGTCTTATTTAGCTTTTCCACACTTAAGTGGACAGGAGAATGTTTCCTACTTAATGTAAATAATATATATAGTGAGAAATGAAATAAATTTTCATTTATCCAGAATTTTAAAATCCAAAATCCTAAACAGAAAATTCCCCACCTATTTTCTAAGTTGATGTCTGTAACGATGGTCAAAGCATACTAAGTGTTTTCTCAATTGTGAAAGTTTAATTATTCCCAGTCAAGTTTGTATTACGTTTCAATTCACTGAAAAGGGTCCTTGCTATGGTGAGCAAATTAAATGGCCAGCAATTCAGTTAACTAGAACGCCATTTCCCTCTTTTCATGTATTTGGGTAAGTATGATTATTATTTACAAATGTCACAGAAATGGAAAAGTCTGATACTCACACTTGGCATATAGACAGTCCATCATTGACTGCACTAAGTCCAGCTTGGCCTTAATGGAAAAGTTGATAAAGTTGGTATCGACAAGGATGTGGTAAGGTGGGCCCAGCTGTGTGTTATATTGGAAGAATAAGCAGGAAGGGTGTTGGGGGCTGGAAGAAAAAGAAAAAAAACACCAAGTAATGTCTACACTGATATTCTGGTATAAACAAACAAAAAAGAAGTCTCTGTTTGGAATAGTTTGCTCCTTTCCCCCCTGTTCATTGGAAGTAAATACTGTGATGATATATCCATCACCAATCTAGGGCAAAATGAGAAAAATAAGAAAAATGTGATGAGGTTTCATAAAGTTAAATGTACTTACTTAAAAGGAATAACCTTTATCCTGAAACTATGCCCTTACTACTTTTTGGTGATATACTGTCTCTTTTACGAAAGGCAGGTATATTAAAACAATTAACAATCTTTCAATTTTCTTTTGAAAGATTCTTGGCAAAGAGAAAAAAAAGATATTAGATATAATCCCCAGGATTTTAGGGAAACTTTTACTGCTCCATAAGTCCAAAAACCTTTGAACCGTTAGAATTGGTTTATGCTCATCAATATCACTTCATTTGCATAGCTGTGCCAGACTTACAAATGACTGAGCAAATCAGTTCAGGGGATGCCTGAATTTCTCGGAGGTCTATAGTTTTAGAATCTTTCTTCTAGTTTTAAAGGAAAACTTCAAATTTTGGATTACTCACACTTCTCTTTCCTTGAGTGCACTGGGATCTTTCTTTTCTTTCTTTTTCGGTTTTAATCTATCCTTTTCTTTACTAGAAAAAAAAAAAAAAAAGAAAATTCAATGTAGGGGAGAAAAAAATTCACAGCAGTGATTATTATTAAAAGTTTCTTCTTTTTTGTCTACAAAGGAAATCCTATTTTGTGAGATCATCATATTAATATCAGCATAGTCTTCTTGTGCACAAATAACTGTGTAGGAAGTAGCCTGGAATTACCACAGTTAATCAGTAAAACCTAATTAAATTTTAACATCATTAGCTAATGATCCATATAAATTGTTAGTGGATAAATAAATGTTGGTTATATTATTCCTTTCTTTGTCAGAAGCTCTCATATCAAGGATAAAAATTCCACTTCCAAGCAGTGGGTAAACAGGCTGACATTTCCACTGAAGACTCAGATGCTTCAACAGCAGGAGGAAAAGGGTTCCCCCATATGTCTCTTATAAAATGCTAAAATGTGACAATATACATACAGAATTCAACCTTAACTAGGAACAAAATATTATTAGTGGGTCAAATTTCCTCAAAATTATATAATAAATATATAGTAAAGGTCAAGAATACAATTTAACAGCAATGAAGGCTCTAACGACTACTCCTTTGTACTGAGACTCTTAAAACACAATGAAGCCCAGTTTTTATTTAATAACTATCCATTCTTAACCAAGCTGGCAAGCTGTTTAGTTCCTTCTCATACTAGGAAATATCGTTCTACTCTTTTCCTCCACAGTCATAAATCTTGTAAGATTTATCAAATGGAGATACCTAGGTGTTTTCCCATTTTTTTCTTTCAAAAATACTTGAGTTATCAGGTGCTGGTACACAAGACAACGATAATCTCTGACCTGTCCTTCAAAAATTATAACAAACCTTTTCCCCTCGCTGGGGAATGTAGCAGTGTAATGACAAAAACCTAAAGAAAATCTTACCTACCTTACAGAACAGTCAGGAGGCTTAAAAGTGATATGGCACATACAGTATATAGAAATGGTGATACAAATTTAATACTTAAGAGATGCTGAATTCCCAACCCATTCACCAGTGTACCGGCTCAGCAGCTAAGCAACTGTTGTACTTTATTACCCTATAATAATCCAAGACATAATAACACCAAAAGTAAACAAAACAACAAAAATAACAACAGAAACTTTTACTACTTATCCCCTCGTGATTTCTACAGCTCTGGGAAGTCTAGGAACCCCGGTGATTCCAGACACTCACAGCCTCTGATCTCTGAGACTAAGCATTCGCTTCATGGTCGCATACTTCCGTGTTTTCTTTTGCTTCCCCTTGAAACAAAAATTTTAGGGTTAAAAGGAGTTGGAAATACACCGCATATTCCTGAGTTCCTTTTCTTTTGTCCACACCCTTCTTCCCTCAAATACCCAATTCCTCCTATCTGCCTCAACCAGATTTTATTTTCTTGGGCTCCAAAATCACTGCAGATGGTGACTGCAGCCATCAAATTGAAAGACGCTGGCTCCTTGGAAGAAAAGTTATGACCAACCTAGACATCATATTAAAAAGCAGAGACATTACTTTGCCAACAAAGGTCCGTCTAGTCAAAGCTATGGTTTTTCCAGTAGTCATGTATGGATGTGGGAGTTGGACTCTATAAAGAAAGCTGAGCGCGGAAGAATTGATGCTTTTGAAGTGTGGTGTTGGAGAAGACTCTTGAGAGTCCCTTGGACTGCAAGGAGACCCAAGCAGTCCGTCCTAAAGGAAATCAGTCCTGAATATTCATTGGAAGGACTGATGCTGAAGCTGAAACTCCAATACTTTGGCCACCTAATGAGAAGAGCTGACTCATTTGAAAAGACCCTGATACTGGGAAAGATTGAAGGCAGGAGGAGAAGGGGACGACAGAGGATGAGATGGATGGATGGCATCACCGACTCGATGGACCTGAGTTTGAGTAAACTCCGAGAGTTGGTGATGGACAGGGAGGCCTGGCGTGCTGCAGTCCATGGTGTCACAAAGAGTCGGACACGACTGAGCGACTGAACTGAACTGCCTCAACCCATCCTCCCAACTCGCTAAAACACAACAAGCACTACTCCCGCAGTTTAAAAGGTGAGATCGGAATGAAAATAAGCAAGGAGACTGTCGTGGAAGTCTGGCCAAGGGCCACTGCCTCAATCTCCTCCCAGACGTGGTCTGACAATTCCCGTTCCCGGACTTCCCGGGGTCTCACCATGTTCACGCCGCGCTCTTGTTTCTTCCGGAATCACCGGCGGCGCGGCTCGTTTGCGTCATCCGTACGCCACTTCCGGCAAAGGCTAGCCCGGAAGCGGAAGCCGCTTTGGGAAACGGAAAAGCCCAGAAGTGGGTTCCCAGCCGCGGGCTGGGGAATCTGTACTGGGTTTTCTTGAGTGGGAGGGTCTGGGGCCGTATTTTCTGCTGGTGCTGCCGCCGCCTTCCAGGGTAGCAGAGCTGAGACTTCGCCGTGCTGCACCCCCAGTTTGGGTAATGTTATCCTCTTGCATCACTCCAGCACGAGGCAGAGCCCAGAGGACCTGCCTGCACTATAGAGTTCTAGAGAGAAGGGGACAAGGGTAGAGGGGACGACATTCGGGATTGCCCAGTAGTTTTGGGAAGACACGTTCTCCTCATCCTTCAGCGGCGGGCTCAGCGGAGGCTCTGGTTCCTCCTTGGTTCTCCCAGCCTACATTGTGCTTGGGGTAGCCGAGTGGACGATTCTTGTGATTTCCCCCGAGTGCATACCGTGTATTCGTCTTGTTGAAGCCATGAGGGATGAGGGATGGAGCAGCGTTTTAGGGATTTCTTTAGACTGTTTCTAGAAAAATCGAGACAGACGCTTGACTGTGTTACTAGTTACCGAGCTAGGAAAATGTTGGGAAATAATTAGCATTGTATTCTGAAGCCTTGTGTTATCTTTCATGGAAAAGATGAGAGTTTTTGAGAACAAGAAGGGTAAGATAACTTCCATTTTTTTGAGTACCTTTTTAGGTACTCTGGTGGTTCTTAACCTTTCGAAGATCCAGGGACAGTTCTGTAATAAATGGGTACACGTTGCAACATTTGTCATATAATTATGAGACTGGTGACCTCAAAGCCTATCTGTGAACCCTCTAGGTCTCTGCGCTTGACGTTAAGAACCCCGATCCTATATATTGTATTAGGCATTTTAATTATATTACCTTCTTTGACCTTCACAGTGATTTCAGTACCCTCATTTTACATATGGGAAGCTGAGGCCCAGACTTTGTTCAGGGGTTTGTTTGGGTCTAATTCCACAGTCTGTACTTATTGCACAAAGTTGTGCTGGTGTTGGAAATCCAAAAAGGTTATGAGGTTAAAGGAAAAAAAGCTGACCATAGCAGCATAAGCCTTATTATGAAACATAGTGTATTAACATGGACTTTGGAGTCTGATTGATGGGGTTTTAAAAATCCCTATTCTGCCCTCTGCTTACTTGTATGTTATTGGGTGATTTTATCCGTGCTTCAGTTTATTTGTAAAATGAATAGTGTCTTCTCTTACAAGAATGTCTGTCAGTAATTAGGACTAAGTGAGTCAAAGCATGAAGTCTCTAGAAGAGTGTTCACCACGAGTAAACCCTATTAAAGTATTTTCTGTTATCATTGTGTGTCTTCTGTCAAAGTATGCCAATGGTATTTTAATATAGCTGCTCAGTTTTGGAACTTGAATGTGTTATAACCTCAAGAACTTTATTACATTTTCAGTTCTTGAAATGCTCATTTGCAGGGTGATTTCTTGAGTTGATTTGAGTACACAGTTTTCTTCCTACTTTCCCTTTTAGGCGTGCATGGATGTAGATAGCTTTGTAGGGCACATATTTGACTTTCTAGGCTCTGAATTTTTGACATTGAAATAATTTTGTTATGGAAGCATCTACAGATACTGTGTATGCCTCCTGCTTTACCCCATTTGTGGTTTACTAGAAGTTCCTAATCTTTTGGGAACAGCCTTTCTGCCAGGCTCTCATGGTGACATGATAGCCACAACTTTTTTGATGTATTAGAACCTCATGGTGATTAGGCAATAAGCTTTTTAAGTAAACATGATCGGTGTGTTTATTTTGAACATTTGGAGGCTGATTAGTATTATATATAGGTTGAGAGAGAAAATTGCATATAATTAAATAGTAATTTGCATTTAAATTCAGGCATCGACAGAAAAACACTCTCTTGGTAATGTGTACCCTGAATTTTGAATTCCATGAACAATAACAAATTTAAAAAAACAAGCAGTGTGTAATATCTATTCTGAGACTTTTCTGATTTCCTTGATTGTTAAAGCTTGGTAGGGAGCTAAATTAGTGTGGGAACACTATGGAGGATGAGAACATACTTAGGAAAATATGGTTTGTGTGTTTTTTTTTTTTTTTTTTTTTTTTTGCTTTGTAATTTTGTTCCAATCCAAGATTCTTATGTTCTAAGATTAAAGTACCAGGATATCCTATAGAATATTTTGGTAGTGATAGGAGGGACAATTGGTGTTGCTTTGTGTTCGGTGGGAGCAGAAAGTAATTGATTTTGATTACATACTTGTGAGAAAAATAAGTGATTTTCGTCCTCAGCAGTCAAGAGGGTTGTTTGGTTCTTTTCTACAGTCTTGAAGAGAAAGAATTGCTCAAGGCATTCGACCCACAGTTTGAACACATAATTGGGCTTGGACTTCATTCCATTCACTAATTGGCCTACCTTGCTAGTGTAAGTTGTTCACAAATTGCTTTGTAAGATTTTGTATGATGAATCTTGCATGTCAGTGTTAGAAAGTTCAGTGTATATTCACTTTTGTGGCCATTTAATCACATATATTTCAAGTTACAATTTTTACACTTTTTGAAGAAGATGTATCTATTTCTTTACTTACCTATTTGACTGCATCAGGTCTTAGTTGTGGCACTCAGGGTCTTCGTCATGTCATGTGAGATCTTTTGTTGCTGTGAACAGACTTTCTAGTTGAGCTGTGAGGGCTTAGTTGCTCCAAAGCATGTGGGATCTTAGTTCCCTGACCAAGGATTAAACCTGTGTCCCATGCGTTGCAAAGTGGATTCTTAGCCACTGGACCACCAGGGAAGTCCCTTTACACTAACTTTTATGTCTCGTGTGATAGGACTTTTTTCCCCAACAAACATTAGTTGCTGTTAGTTATTTTTTTGTTAGCTTGACTGCATCTAAATGTGGTAGCATGGTATATGTACAGCAGTCCCTGTTTGTAAGGTATCGATATTGAATTGGTTTGTCAGGATACCTGAGAAGTATGTTACTGCTGCATGTTCATTCATTCAGAAGGCATTTATTGGAGGCCCATTCTGCTCCAGGCAGTGTGCTGGTTATTCTTCAAGAACTCAGGCCTGTATTAGAGAAAGAGTTGTGAACAGATAAATTATGGTAGGTGGTTGAACCAAGGTATGCCAATTGAAATATTTTATTTTTTTAAACTATAAAACTTTTTATTTTTTAATTTTTTTATTTTGTATTGGGGGTAGCGAACTGAAATATTTTAGAGAAATTATTCTACCTGTTCATCTTTCTGGAAGTGGACCTGGTCAGAGTACTGTTGTGTAATATTTATTTAGTGATGTAACAGAACAGATCGAATTTTATGACCATAATGGATTCTAGTTTATTAATTTATCTTTTAAATGACTTTAGTCATTAAATAGTTTAGATGTAAATTTTAGTTATCTTTCTTTTGTTTCTTTGTTTTTTGAAGGGTTTATGAATGTTTGCACTTCACTAGTGTTCTTTTGCATAGTAGTTTCCAAAGTTCTGAGGTTGTTTAACCTTATTGTAGTGTGTGTGTATAGGTGAGCATGCCTGAGGCTTGATACAGTGTTATGTCTCCATGACATTTTCCTGATGGGACTCTTGAAGCACTACAAAATGTGCTTTAACAGAAGGAGATAAGTATTCATTTAGTTACTAGAAACCAAACAGTTATGGTAGGTATATGGCTTGCCATTTAGCCTGAATTGGAACAGTATCATATGATTTTAATATGTATTTTTGTTACCTTGAGTAGTTAAGGAATTTGTACCATGATTTTCAGAGCTTTTAGCTGAAGCATTCATTTCACTGCAGTTTGCATTTTGGTGTTGAGATGCTAATTGTCAACATCTGTTCACTGTATTTTTTAAAATACTGACACAATAAATTTTATTAAAAGATTAAATGGTCTAGTGTATTCACTCAACTAATGGTTTTGAGATTCCTTCTCACTTAGGTACTCTTAAGATCTTATACAGTATTCCTGTGTGATTTCTACTTTCTCTTCCCAATGCATATCCATCTGTTTTTATTCTTTAACAAATGGTAGTTCTTTTTGGACTACCCTTAAAAACAAAGAATGAAATAAAACACTGTGAAAAGCATTTAAAATATATTTCTACCTTGAAAAATTGGGATTGGCTTAACTAGATGACTTGTCTTTATGCTTCTGTATGTCTTCAGGGCCATCTGGTTCCACCTGAACCATACAAGGAACATGAATTTGGTGCCCCACATATCCTACCCACCAGACACTAAGCCCACTACTCTTAGGTATCTACTAGCTATACTTCTCTGTGTTTTGGGGTTTTTTTTTTTTTGCACTTGTATAAGCTCCCTTGTCCACCCTAAGAATTTTGACAAAGCAAGAGAAAATACACATGCTAGCAAAAGTAATCGCATTGTAAAAGTTGCTTTTACATTTAAAATTCCTCAATTGCTAGCATACTGTGGTTATAAAGTGCAGAGGATTCTTTTTGTTGGTTTCTCCACCTCCCTACCCCTAGCATCCGTTTCCTCCATGTATTCTCTCTCCTCCCATGCAGCCATGTGCTTCAGGGGAAGCCAACCACATCTTCATGCCAAAGATTGGGCCTGGTTGGCTAAGAATAATTCCATCCATCTTTGCCAGTCTCTAATTTAGGAGAGGAAATGCAATTCAATTTTGGTCAATGAAATGAGAGATTTAAGTTTGCTCTCCGCTTCTGGGAAAGTCCTTCCTCATGCTTTCATTGTGTTTTCTATTCATTATTCTTTTTGGTCAAAGATTAGGTAAAGGTAACTTAATAATACACAGCATTTTCTATTGTGTCCCTCCCTTTGTTTTTATCCAGAGATCCAGCCCAGGTTGTTTAAAACCCTGGCTTGTCCACTTAAGGAAGTTTAACTTCGAGGATTGTTGTTGTTGTTGAGTCGCTAAGTCATGTCTGACTCTTTGTGACCCCATGAACTGCAGCATGCCAGGGTCTCTGTCCTTCAGTATCTTCTGGAGTTTGCTCAAACTCATGGCCATTGAGTCGGTGGTGCCATCCAACCATCTCATCCTCTGCCGCCCTCTTCCCCTTTTGCCTTTAGTCTTTCGCAGCATCAGTCTTTTCCAGTGAGTTGACTCTCTGTATCAGGTGGCCAAGGTGTTAGAGCTTCAGCTTCAGCATCAGTCCTTCCAATGACTATTCAGGATTGATTTCTTTTAAGATTGACTTGCTCTCCTTACTGTCCAAGGGAGTCTTAAGAGTCTTCTCCAGCACAGTAATTTGAAAGCATCAATTCTTTGGCACTTAGCCTTCTTCATGGTCCAACTTACATCTGTACACAACTACTGGAGAAACCATAGCTTTAACTTTAAGGACCTCTGTTGTCACAGTGATGTCTCTTTGCTTTTTAATACGCTGTCTGGGTTTGTCATAACTTTCCTTCCAAGGAGCGAGTGTCTTTTAATTTCATGGCTGCAGTCACCATCCTCAGTGATTTTGGAGCCCGAGAAAAGAAAATCTGTCAGTGCTTCTGCTTTTTCCTCTTCTATTTGCCATGAAGTGATGGGACCAGATGCCACAATCTTAGTGTTTTGAATGTTGAGCTTCAAGCCAGCTTTTTCACTCTCGTCTTTCACCCTCATCAAAGGCTCTTTAGTTCTTCTTCACTTTATGCCATTAAAGTGGTATCATCTGCATATCTGAGGTTGTTGATATTTCTCCCTCAGTCTTGATTCCAGCCTGTGATTCACCCAGCACAGCATTTCATGTGATGTACTCTGCATATAAGTTAAATAAACGGGATGACAACATGCAGCCTTGTCTTACTGCTGTCCCAATTTTGAACCAGTCAGTTGTTCCACGTAAGTTCTAACTGTTGCTTCTTGACCTGTGTACAGATTTCTCAGAAGGCAGGTAAGGTGGCCTGGTATTCCCATCTCTTTAAGAATTTTCCACAGCTTGTTGTGATCCACACAGTCAAAGGCTTTAGTGTAGCCAGTGAAGTAGAAGTAGATGTTTTTCTGGAATTCTGTTGCTTTCTCTGGGATCCAGAGAATTTTTTGTTAATTTGATCGCCGGTTCGTCTGCCTTTTCTAAACCCAGCTTGTACATCTGGAAGTTCTCGGTTCATGTACTGCTGAAGCCTAGCTTGAAGGATTAGCTCCAAGGATATCCCTTGCTGCTAAGTCACTTCAGTCGTGTCTGACTCTGTGCGACCCCATAGACGGCAGCCCACCAGGCTCCCCCATCCCTGGGATTCTCCAGGCGAGAATACTGGAGTGGGTTGCCATTTCCTTCTCCAATGCATGAAAGTGAAAAGTGAAAGTGAAGTCGCTCAGTCGTGTCTGACTCTTAGCGACCCCATGGACTGCAGCCTACCAGGCTCCTCCATTCATGGGATTTTCCAGGCAAGAGTGCTGGAGTGGGGTGCCATTGCCTTCTCCGAGGATACCCCTTGGTGTATGTGGTAAAACTGTTAGGAAAACAGTTAAAACCTTCCAAGTGTGATCTGGTTTTTCATATCCTGGTGAAGAAGGAAACCCGGCTGGGCTACGTAAGTGGTTTATAGAAAACCATTTAAACAAATAAGGTTTTGAAAAACGTTTTAAGCAACCATTACCTGAATTGGAGCAATGACTTGGGAGGCATGATCAGTGTGAATGGAAAGTGGGGAACCATATTTACTTTTTTTAAACCCAGGTTTTGTTTTGGAATCGTTCTAGGTTTGTAGAAAAGAGGCAGAATAATACAAGGAGTTTCTGTTGTACCTTTTACCCAAATCTCTCCCTAATGTTAATGTCTTACATAATCGTGGTACATTTTGTCACATCTAAGAAATTAACATTGGTATGAATTGAACTGCAGACTTTATTTGGATTTCACAAAATTTTCCACCAATATCCTTTTTCAGTTCCAGGACACTACACTGCATTTAGATCATGTATGATTTTGACAAATAGATTGGGGTTTTCAGTGAGCTTTTTCTGTGCCATGTATGTGGTCCAGTAATCCTCTCTGACCAGTGCTGAGGAAAGTCATTGACCTTGAGAATAAACAGTACCACATAGGTGGTTTTTGTAGCCTTTGATGCTCAAAGCACTGTTAAGCCAGTGGAAGAGTTGGCTCTGCTCCCAGGAGGGTGGTGTGACGTTTCCTGAGAAGCTTAAGAGCTGATCCTGATTGTGGGTCCCTTCTTAGCCTCTACTAAAACCGTGTGTTTACCTCGTAGATTTTACTACATGGAACTATCCCCAATTATTTCTTGTCTTCCTCTTTACTAAATTGTGTGTTGCTAAGGGGTCAGGGACTATCTTACTTATTTTGGAATCTAGGAAGCCTGGCTTGCTGCAGTCCCTGGGGTCGCAAATATTCAGACACGACTTGACGACTGAACAACAACAAGCATCCATATTGCTTTGCATGTAATAGATTCTTAATACACATTTGAAGAAATGAATAAGTCCTTGTTTGGTAACATTGATTATTTATTAGTCCAACAGAAGTTTTGTTTTGTTTTGAATGCCACATTTGTTGAGTTTCTCCTTCAAATTAAGCCCTGTTAAGTTGCCTTTTCTGTGGCTAGTTGAGTTTTTCTTCCCAGACTCTTAATCGGAGAAGTATAAAATACTCATTTAAGGTTGCTATTTCTTCTGATTATATAAACTATTTATTTTCCTTAAACAATAAGAGTAGAATTGAAAGTAATAGTAGTGTGTGTGTGTATGTGTGTGTACGCGTGCGTGCATGTGCTAAGTCACTCAGTTGTGTCTGACTCTTTGTGACCCCACGGACTGTAGCCCACCAGGCTCCTGTGTCTGTGGGATTTCCCAGGCAAGAATACTGGAGTGGGTTGCCATTTCCTTCTCCAGGGGATCTTCCCAACCCAGGGATCAAACCCACGTCTCTTGGTCTTCTGCATTGACAGGTGGATTCTTTACCACTGTGCCACCTGGGAAGCCCAATAGATGGTAGTAGAGGTAGAAACTGTTAGCCTTTGAGTATATGTGTGACAGTTGCAGTTTCACCCTACTGAGCTGTAGATCTGGCTGTTTGCCTGCCACTTCATGCACAGTTAATGAAATAAAAACTTCCTAGACTTATTGAGGGAGACGGCTTGTCAGATTCAGAGAATTAGTTTAAAATTTTTTCCTGTTACAACCAAGATTCGGTGGCCCAGGGTCACCTAAGCATAAAAGCTGCCATGGTATGGGAACACAGGGGCCTGTTCTAAATCTGTGGATCAGGTACAGTAGAGTCAGCTTGGTAAATAGAAAAAAACATCAGGGTGAGAGGAAGTTGTAAATCAGAGCTGCTGTTTGCTTGATTTAAAGACTGTGACAGGGGCCAAGATGAGCCAGTTTTCTATTTTGTTTCTCTCCAGACATCCTGTGAAGTTACGAAATGAGCAATGATAATGTCTCATTTTATTTCTCCCTGTTTTAGTCACATTAGCTTTGTATACCTTTTCTCCTTTCTATGAACTACATTTTATTCCAGGGGGCATAGAATAGAAATTCGTATACCCTGTTCATTTAATTTTGAGTCTGAAGAACTCTGGCTTATTTTAAAGAGACTGATGTAATGGAATCCAAGTTGAATTAAGAAATGTAAAGTTACTTTTAAGAACCAACATCAGGGGTCCAGAAGGTTTTTGTCAATTTGAAGAGAACCGAGGGACTAAAATCTTGCCTACATTTAGAAATGCCATTTATTAGATTGAAGAAGGGGAACATCTGTTAAAAGATAAAAATCTTTCCAATTCTGAAATAGACTATAACTTCAATAGCACTTGGTAATGTGGGAAGTTGATTTTAAAAGAAACAAAGGGATAATAAAATTGTGTGACTAATTATGAGATAAATGGAATGCAGGCATTTAAAAGAAAAATCTTGTTAAAAACTTTGACGAGATTCTCTTAGATGAAGCTTTTAGATAAAATTTCTAGAAGAAAATCTTCGTGACCTTGAGTTAGGCAAAGATTTTTAAAGAAATAAGATACAAGAAAGGACAAACTATAGAAGGAAGAAAAAATATTTAATTTAGATTTCATCAAGTTAGGAAAGTTAGGAGCTTTTACTCTTTAAACAACACTGTTAAGAAAATGGAAAAGCAAGTCACAGAAAATATTTGCTGAATGTGCATCTAATAAAGGACTTGTATTCATAACTTAAAAGAACTCGTACAACTCAATAGTAAGAAGACAGCTCAGTTTTAAAAAATGACAGAAGATTTGGATACCAGAGAAGCTTTATAAATAGTCAACAGGCCCAGGAAAAGATACTCAGTATTGTTAGTCCTCGGGGACATTAAAACCACAGTGAGATACCACTTCACACCTATTAGAACAGGTAAAACTTAAAAGATTGATAATACCAAGCTTCGGTAGATTGATAATACCAAGCATAGGTAGATACAGTAACTGGAGCTCTCATACATTGCTGGTGGAAATGCAAGGTGGTACAACCACTTTGCAAAATAGTTGGGCAGTTTCTTATAAATTAAATGTATATTTATTACATGACCTGGCAATCCCACTTTTAGCTGTTTATCCAAGAAAAATGAAAACGTATGTCCACATTACACTTGCATTTGAACGTTTACCCATAATAGTCCCAACCTGAATGGAATCTAAATGTCCTTTCCTGGGGAATGGATAAACAAACTGTATGTCCATATAATGGGTGACTACTACAAAGGGGAATGAACTACCGATACAATAACAGCATGTATGGGGCTCAAAAGTATTATATCACACATGAAAGACTCTATTTGCTATGTGATGTCATTTATAGGCATTCTGCAAAAGGCAAAACTATAGCAAAATAAAGTACATCAGTGGTTGTGCAGGAGGGTGGAGGAGGGGGGCTGACTGCAAAGAGTCGTGAGGAGCTTTTGGGGATGATGAAATGCTCTGGATCATGATTGTATTTTATATCACTACCTTATACAGTTGTCAGAACTTAATTGTATGCTTTAAATTGGTGACTTACTACATATAAATGACACTTTAGGGAGACTGATTTTGACAGGAGATTTGACAAAGAGGTTTTTTGTTTGTTTTTTTTTTTACTAGTGATTTATATAGGATTAGAGAATGGGTTTAAAGTATGGATCTGAATTTGTTACAGGCATTAAAATAATTTTGAAATAATATCACTGAACTGAGTTGCAAAGAGCTTACTAGTTATGTGTTGGGTCAAGTTTAAATTAATATTATTTGTAAAAATAGATGGAGATAAAATATAAATTTTACATGAAGAAGTTGCTATATCAGAGAATGAGAGTTCCAAATAACTAAGGAAAAAAACTTGAGGGCTGAGTTTGAATTCCCCCCTCTGGCCTAAATCTTTACTTGGTCTAATACAACTGACCATCAGTTTCTAGGAATAGGCACTTCCTTTTGCCTCCAATAAATTACTTTAAAATTTTTTTCTCCTCTGAGTTTCTTCTCATTTTGATTTGCTAGCTCCTCTGAGGGGGCAAGGGCAGGATATATCTAAAGTTGGTCCCCTCTAGCAGTCTTTCCCCATTCCCCGTGTCTTTTGACTGCCCTCCAGGTCCTGGTATCTGGCTTCAGAGGCTGATTTCCACTCGTCTTGTGGATGTTCTCATCTGGATATGTTCTGTCTATATGCCTGCTCAGTCATTCAGTCATGTCCGACCCTGGGTCCCCATGGACTAAAGGCCGTCAGGCTCCTCTGTCCATGGGATTTCCCAGGCAAGAATATTGGAGTGGGTTGCCATTTCCTCCTCCAGGGGATCCTCCCGACCCAGGGATCACACCCACATCTCCTGCATTGACAGGGGATATCCTGTAGGTGCTTTAAACTTAAGTTCACTTTTGCACTCATTACCTTCCCTCCATATCTGCTCTGCCTCCTTAATTCTCTGTCATTATTCATCCAGGCTCCCAAGCATAGAAAATCCTGACTTGTCCTTGGCTTCTTGCTCTCCTTGAGCTCTTCTGCCTCGAAGATCTCTGACCCTGTTGCTTCTAACAGAAACAAAGCACACTCTAGTCTCTTCCTGTCTACTTCATGACCAGTGCCTAGAAGCTTCCTTGGACAGTATCCTCTTGTCTCTCAGCCATTGATCTTTCTCTTCAGAGTCTCACATTCCCTCCAGACTTACTTCTCTTTAAATGTGTGACCCTATTACTCCCTTAGTTAAAGAACTTCCATTGTGGCTTTGTTGCTGTTGTTTAGAGTCTAATCAGATGAAGTCATATTCCTTTAAAATTCCAAATTAAATACTTCTGAGCTCTCCTTCTTGCTATCCCAAGAATGTCTCTCCCTCCCCACCCCTCTTGGAGGTTCTTGATGCATCAGTATTCCTGGATAAGAGGGCAGGCTCTGGGATCACATTACCTGGTTCCTTCAGTTGTCAACTTAGTGACCACAGGCATGTTATTTTAGCTGTCTGTACCTCCTTTTCCTAATCTATAAAATAAGCATCATAATATGGTTACCTTATACGGTTGCTGTGAGGGTTAAATGAGATGATACATGAAATACTTCAAACAGTGCTGGCATGTAGTAAGTTCTCAGTAGAGGTGGATTCTTCTTTTTATCATCATACTGGAAAAAGAATTCAGAAAACTTAGTGTTTTGGATTGTTGCTGACATTGGTTCAAAATGAGATTTCTCTGGATCTCTCATCTTTCCTGATAAGAGAATAGAAATGAAAGCTGTGTAACTTGGCTGAACCGAATTCCCTCAGGTACATTCAGTGCCATCTTCCTTGTTTATTTGGGTTGGGCGGCTTGGGCACAAACCGCCATCATAACCTGGCAGCCCCAAAGCCTAGGTAGCACATCGAGCCATATCCCCTGGGGCTCTCCTGTGGTGCCAAGTCACCTGGGCCTAGTTTCCAGTCTCAATCCGTCTTCCCTTATATTCCAAGTCTTGCTCCCCAAGGGCAGCTGAATTCCTTCCTTTTCTCAGTGCATCTCCATGTTATACCCAAGGCAACAGAAGAGAAGCTAAATAGCTTGTTCAAGATCACTTAATTGTAAAATTCATGCTCTTGACCACTGCACTGTGCTGTACTTAGTATCAGGCACCCTGGTTTAGCCCCATGGTTTTCCAAACACTTTGCTTTCATAATGCTTTTCATCACTCTGTTGACTCAGTACTTTTACTTAGGCTGTTCCTTCTACCTAGGATACTGGTTGTTGTTGTTGTTTTCCTGCCTTGCAAATGGCCTACTCATTGTTAGGTAACAGCCCCATTACCACTCCTGTGAAGACTTCCCCACTCAGGCAGGATTACCTCTCTCCTTCCTTTGCCTTCCACACATTGTTTTTTTCCTCTTTTGTGCACTTGCTACATTGTATTGTCTATCTCCCACACTGGACAGGGTTCATGGAGGTTAAGAAAGACTTTGTCTTCCTTATCCTTGTGACCTTAGCTTTTAGCACAGTCTTAAAAAAACAATATAAAATGAATGAAGAATGAATGATACAGAAGAACCTAAAGATGTTAGTTTGCCAACAAAGATCTGTCTAGTCAAGGCTATGGTTTTTCCAGTGGTCATGTATGGATGTGAGAGTTGGACTATAAAGAAAGTAGAGCGCCGAAGAATTGATGCTTTTGAACGGTGGTGTTGGAGAAGACTCTTGAGAGTCCCTTGGACTGCGAGGAGATCCAACCAGTCCATCCTAAAGGAGATCAGTCCTGGGTGTTCATTGGAGGGACTGATGCTGAAGCTGAAACTCCAATACTTTGGCCACCTGATGTGAAGAACTGACTCATTTGATAAGACATTGATGCTGGGAAAGATTGAGGGCAGGCAGAGAAGGGGACGACAGAGGATGAGATGGTTGGATGGCATCATCAACTCAGTGTACATGAGTTTAGGTAGACTCCGGGAGTTGGTGATGGACGGGGAGGCCTGGCCTGCTGCAGTCCATGGGGTCGCGAAGAGTCAGATATGACTGAGCGACTGAACTGAACTGAAAGATGTTAGTAGTGAATTTGCTAAAACTGCGTTTAAGCTAAGAGAAAATACAGATGTCTAGGGATGGAGGAACATAGAAAAAATAAAATGTAAGTATATGAAATGAGTGGTAATGGGGTAGTATACCCGTAGTTGAATGGGGGTTGTGGTGCTTTTCAAAATTTTCAGCTCAGGTACCTCTAATGGTAGAGGATGCTGCTACTGCTGCTAAGTCGCTTCAGTCGTGTCCGACTCTGTGCGACCCCATAGACGGCAGCCCTCCAGGCTCCGCCGTCCCTAGGATTCTCCAGGCAAGAATACTGGAGTGGGTTGTCATTTCCTTCTCCAGTGCATGAAAGGGAAAAGTGACAGTGAAGTTGCTCAGTCGTGTCCGACTCTTAGCGACCCCATGGACTGTAGCCTACTAGGCTCCTCCGCCCATGGGATTTTCCAGGCAAGAGTACTGGAGTGGGGTGCCATTGCCTTCTCCAATGGTAGAGGATAGTGGGTGTGTAACCCTTTGGGGGCTGGGAACAGAGCCTGAAGTAGCCTTTCTGCCTCAGTGACAAAAAGCATATTAATGTTCTGAACATGTCCATGTTCATATACATGTTTTATCTTTAGAAATTCATGCATATTTTGCATTCTATTTTATTATCTAAATGAGTTTGTTATAACATGAAAATACTTTTTTCTCCGCATCCACCTCATCTTCTGATAGCTGGATGCAAGTGGGAATGTGTCCATTTATCCTCTGTCTCCTACCACATTCTGGCATGCCCCAGTGCCCAGATCTAGGAAGCATGGAATGGGTTATAGTCTAATACAGCAGCATTCTAGCTTTGTGTTTTGGGGGATCGTCTGCTTGGAAGTATTATGTCATGGAACCGAGGAGGGTGAGCTCACCCTGTTCTGACTAACGAGGCTGTTCCTGGAGGGCTGCAGTCATGTGGAGGCACCTCATTACCAGATCGCTGGGGAGCAGCTGGAGAGAGTTCACAGAAGACCCACAGGAATGATTAAGAGACTGGAGGGGCTGATGGATGAGGAAAGAATGCAAATGAAAACTATAACTTGGCTGAACCGAGGTCGCAGGAATACATAACTGTATAAATATCTTAAGAGTATAAACTTGACAGGGGAGGGCATTTTATGGTGGGGTTTTGGGGTGGGAGGGGTAAACCAAGGGTGAAATTTAAGCAAAGGAAAAGGTAAACTAATAATCTCAAGTGTCTGATAGTGCACTTTATTTCTCGGAACATCCTCAGTTGGGCCACTCTAACCTGTGGGCCTTTGGCTAATTGAATGATTTGTGTTTCTTGTTCGACTTCCATGGACTTGAGGCCAGTGCTTCTCTGTGTAGAGAATGCTGGAGACTAACATCTTACAAAGCACACATCTTTCTCATGTCCTGACTTGTTCTGTGGGACTCAGTGGTTATTATTTGGTACTCCTATGTGCTGCTTATCCCTTTATCCCTCTATGTACCAGAATTCTGACGTGGACTTTCACATACTTTTTTTTAAATTAATTTTTTATTGGATTATAGTTGATTTACAATATTGTATTAGTTTCAGGTGTACAGCAGAGTGGATCAGTTATACATGATACATCTATCCACTGTTTTAGATTTTTTTCCCATATAGGTCATTACTGAGTACTGAGTATAGAGTTCCCTGTGCTATACAGTAGATCACAGCTTTTTAGAACAGCGCTTTAAAAGTAGCCAGAGTCAGTATGTATGGCAGTAATTTTAGAAATCCGGATATAGTATTTGGTCCCTGAGGTACTCGTTGGTTTTAGGAAATTGTAGCCTTGATGAAATCTAAGCATGATTGTATGAAGCACATAC
This sequence comes from Okapia johnstoni, assembly GCA_024291935.2. Classification (NCBI taxonomy): domain Eukaryota; kingdom Metazoa; phylum Chordata; class Mammalia; order Artiodactyla; family Giraffidae; genus Okapia; species Okapia johnstoni. Next base: position 15,667,966 of record CM044307.1, read on the forward strand.
TTTGGGAAATGGTTGTATAAAATGCCTGTTTGGGGTATGGAAGGCATAAAACTTTAAAATGACAGTTGAAATTAGCCAAGAGACACATTTGCATAAAATTGCCAGTTTTATAGCTGTTTTCTTATGAGGGGACAGTAGAACTGGAAGATGATTTTTATGCTTTTTTTTTGATAACAAAAATGAGTTTATTAATACTACACATTTATGTAACTTCAAAACTAAGTCATCTATACCAGAAATGGGTAAACTTTTTCTGTAGACAGTCAGATAGCAAAGCTTTGTAGACCATACATCTCTGCTGCAACTACTCTGTGTTGTAGTTCAAAGGCAGTCAAAACCACGTCAGCATCACTGGTGAACCTCATAGAGAGGTGCAGAACAGTAGGTGCCTTCTCAGGCTGGCTGCTCTAGAGTCGAGGCCATGCTTCCTGAATTTTAACACATATAGTAATCACCTGGGGAACCTGTAAAAGTATGGAGTCTGAGATAACTTTGAACACCATGTTAGTCACTGGGAGGCAAAGATAAGTAAGACCCAGTAAGTGTCCTCAGGGAGTCTACAGTTCATTAGAAGAGTCTACTGTATAAACAAATAATTATAATACAGACTAATTGCACAATAGAGGTATCTCAGCGTAAGAGTATCACAAAGGAGGAAGCGATTGTTTCTGTCTGGTGTGGGGAGTCCTCAGAGGGTCTTAGGAATTGGACCAGGAAAGGGGGTGGTGCTTGAATTGAGTCTTTAGGGCTCACTAGAAGCACTGAAGCATGGGGAACAGGGGTAAGTGTGGCAGTTCATGGTGGGGCACCATAAAGATGATGTTAGATCTAGGAGTTACTTGATTTAATAATCAAATAGCTGATCACAGGGTCAGAGACCCACTGAGATCATTATGAGTAGAAATAAAAGTTCGGCACATTCTATTACATTTAACTAGTTTTAAAATACTGTTTCCTTGGTTGAAAAATAAAGATCTCTTGCCTGTTCTTTCCCTTTTTTAGGGGGGAAAAAAAAAGTGTTCAGAAATAGAAACTTCTTATATGTTTTCCTACCATTAAGAATTTGGGGGACTTCCCTGGCAGTCCAGTGATTAGGACTCTGCTTCCACTGCAGGGGGCACAGATTCAATCCATCCCACATGCCACATGGCGAGACCAAAAAAAAAGAATTTGGAGAACACTAAAAGGTACAGTTAGAAAAAAACTGTAATTCCAGACACCAAGAGATGACCACTATGAACATTTTTATGTTGCTCTTTCCAGTTTTCTTTATGTAATGTAATATTTTAACAATTGGACTCATGATATGTAAATAATTTTATGCTTGCTTTTTCATTTAACATTTTATTTGTGAGTGATTCACTGTGTTATTATTCCTTAAAAGTGTCATTTTCTTAATGCTTATATTACATTCTGATGGATCTCTTATAGTTTATGTAATTCTTGTTTATGGCTCGTTTAAACTGGTTCCAATTGCTAGTTGACCCAGGTTTTGGCTGATGTATTTGGCAAGTCCATCACCATATTTTAAAATAATAACACATGCTTATTTATTTTTAATTATTAAAGTTTGCCAACTTGTTTGATCTGGTGGCGTTCACCCATTCTGTTCTTTTGCTCTTGTTAGCATTTTTTATTTTGTTTCTTGGTTTCCCATTATGGAAAGGCAGTAGAGTGGTCATCCAAAGCATGGCATCTGAGTCCAGGTTGTCTGGATTTGACTGAAGTCTACTATGTTCTGTGGTAATCTTCAGAAAGTTCCTTGAGGAAATGCCTCGATTTCCTCATCTGTAAAATAAGGATAATTGTATCTGTGTCTGAGGGTTGTGAGTTAATACATGTGAAGGACTGAGAATAGCTCCTGCCATGTGGAAAGGGACTGTCTCTTTTCACTTAGTGATCAGTAGTTTCTTGTTGTATGGTGGCTGTTCTTGCCAGAACCCCCTTTCTGCTACATTTAGCTCATGAATATCTTTGGTCAGTAAAGATTGACTTTACTTAACTTTATTACCCAGTGTCTTTATCTTGAATGTTCACAGAAAATTCCCCCTCACTCATAGTAGCAAATTTTACTGTTTTAAAGATAAAGTCAGTATTGTTTAACCCTGTCTTGGAAAAGCATACATAGGCACAAAGGGAGCAGACTGTATATAGGCTGACTGATCACGTTTTTTTTTTAATTTACTTTTTAGTTGGATGATTAGGTTTTCAAGCTCTTAGGTGGTTTCCCCTTTCCAGTTGAGTGTTACCTTGGTGCCTTATTCATGGCTTACAAGGCCCCCTGCAACCCAGCCCCACCTATCATCTCCTTTCATTTCTCTTCACCTTGTTCCCAGCCCCATTAAAGTGAAACTGGTTGTGTGGTTGTGAGGAGCCTCACTCTTAAGTCTGTGATCTAGTTTGCTTCTACTGAAGGGTTGGAATCAACTGAAGTGCCAGAGCTCCTTTCAGGGGAGTGACCAGCTAAGGTGGTGAGATCGCCTCTTGGCATTTCTTGTGATTTTAATTGGGAAAAACTTGATCAGAGTTCACCTGCCTTCGGTTATTTTTAGTGCCACAGGGTTTCCACTGCCTATGCTGTACCTCCTCTTTGTTGTTTGCTGGGAGTTCTCTTTGAGAAATAAGAATCTCTCCCACTGACTCTTTTTTTTTTTCTTTGTAGGATCCTAAGACAGCAGACCCGATGCACCCTTCTGCAGCTGACTGCACCCTGCATTAGAAAGAGGCCCAGGGATGGTATATTTTGGGATTGTGTTTCTCTACCCTGGAATTCATGCAGTTCATTCCAGAAACATTGACCCTCTGCTTCTGTGACACACCCTTCCTGAAGATCTGGTGGACACGCTTTCTGTCGGCCTTGTAGCTGTTTTCTTTCCTGTGGAAGTTGGAAGACAAGGTGAAAGTGGCCAAAAGTTACCTGCTTTGGTGAATAGACGTGCTCCCCTTGGTTCTCAGAACATGGGCCCTCGTTTAAAGGTAAGGTGATAGACTAGTTAAGGTTCGCTTATTTGGGGGATGTAGAATATGGACTCAGTAACCAGTTTCTGAGTCCTCTCAGCAAGGGCTAGCATTGACCTGCACAGTTGCAGTCAGAATTGACTTTGCTCCCAGCAGGGCAGATTCAAGTATAAAGAAATCAGTTCTCCATTTCTGGGAATTGACTTTTTCACACCATATCTTCAATGTTAGGGCTAAAATTTATTTGATATTGTAATTATAAATCTTTGTACTAAAAAAAGGCAAAGAGTTTTAGAATATGTATATCAGTCAACTTTCTAACATTCCCCTGAGACAAATAGCTTCAAGTATTTCCCCTTTTCCTCTTTTGTAGATAATGTGAGCCAAAGTGCTGTATTATTAAGCAGCTTGCCCGGGATCTTTTAGTAAGCAAGCGGTATTTCTGCATTAGATAATCGGTACTGCATTCCATTTTCCTTTGTAATACTTTATTTTTATTTCAAAAGATTAAAAAGGAGGCCGTAAACATTTGTCTTTCTAATTTTAGCCTTGGTAAGATTGGGTAATGTTTTTCATACTTTCTTTTACCTGTTTTCTTAAATCTTTTCTCTCCCCAAATACTTCACTATCCGTATGACTCCACTCTTTTTTCACGATTCATGATTCACAGTTATATGAGGTTAAGAACATTGGGCTTCAGAGTTAGACATGGGCTTGAGTCACTTATCCTGCTGGGAGATGTTCAGCAAGTCAACTTTTCCAAGCTTAGCTTTTTTTTTTTAAGTCTGTAAAATAAGAATAATAATGCTCATTTACCAAGTTGTGTTGGTGAAAATTACTTAGGCTAACTTGTAAAACACTTAGTACACTGTTGGCCTGTGGTAAGACTCAATAAGGGGGGTTGCAAGTTATAGGTTTACTACTGTGAGGTGGAATGGGAAGAGAGATGGGGCAGAGAGCACACCACAGGTACAGGAAGAGGACAGAGACTGCCACAGAAGTGAATCTGGAGTAAAGGTGATTTGAGAGGTCACTCTAAAAGGAAACCCTGTACCCAAAGGCATGGAGGCTTTGTGACAGCATCCAGAAAGGGAGAAGATGCAGAAGGCAAGTTTAGAATGTGACCATGGGCAAAATTGAGAGCTGGGTAAAGTATTATTGGGGGGGGGTTTGGAGTGGTATTGTAGAGAAGTGGGATAGTTCATAAAGATCACATTAATGAGTGATGAATTGACAGAGCTAATTCCCTGGTCACAAGGCAGCTTCATGGAGAAGAGAGTTAAAAAAAAAAATTGGTATGCTGAGCTTTAAATAATAGAGGAAATTGGAATAGAAAAGTAGAATTGATGTATTGGAAAAGGTATAGGGGATCTAGATCAGTGGTGATGATTTGGTTGAGCAATAAGTGAATGGGGAGAAGATGAACAAGGTCTTAACAAAGTCAAGTTTATTATTATCAGCTATGAAGACTCAGACTGTGGCTGTTGTATAATACCATTCCCCCAGTATCTGGCATAATGAAGTAGGTACTCAATATTTGTTGGATGAATTATTTTAGTACGAATTTTTTTAACTCTTCATTATAAAAATTTTCAAGCATGAAATTAGAAGAGTATAAAGAATGCCAGCGTTGGCAGAGGTTTTAAGTATGGTTAGGAAGGCTTAAGGAAGCCTTTCTTTTTGTAGTTCTGATACGTTTCTTGTTGAATAAAATGTGACCCAGTAGAGAGGTTCCCTCAGCTTCTTCTTGGCTCTGAAGCAAAGAAGTAGTGACGCTGCTACTACTATTGATAATAGATATAATAATAGTTTTAAAACTGAGAACTCATTGTATGCCAGGCCCCATTCTAGGTTGTTTACACGTGTTAACCCTTTTCATCCTCACAGTACCCCGATGAAGTACACACAGATATTAGCCCCATTTGATGGATAAGGAAACTGGCAGATTATAGAGAGATTAAGTAAGTTGCCCATGGTCACCTTGTGAGTGGCAGAGAATGGATTTGAACCCAGGTAGTCTAGTTCTAGTCTAGTTATGCCCTCATCCTCTGTATTATTCTTTTTGCTGTACATTTTGATTTAAGAGTCCTGATAGTTGTGGAGAGTTATACTGAAGTCCTATCATACTAAAGGAGGTGGTACCATAGGAATTATTAAACCTCAACTCTTTTTACAGCAATGAGAACTGCGAAGCTTAGACAGGTCATACAATTTCAGCCCTGGAACTGGTCTCTGGGCTCTGACTTACTGCTTGTCAGCTGCCTTTCACAGAAATGTTGTTGTAGTTGTCAGAGAGATAGTACATAGAAATTTCCCCAGCCCTCATGATGTGTGCCATAAATTTAGCATTGCTTTTATTCCTCCAAGGAGTAAGAGATTTAAGACCACAAGTCTGTAGCATCACCTACATATACTTCATTTTCTATTGAGTGGTGTAACTTTGCTGAGGACTAAATGTTCACATCCTGGATCAGATTGAATGACATCCAACTGAGGGAGTGTCTGAGACAATTAAACTGCTGGTTTTGGTTCCACCAGGTCACCTAGTACATCTTGTAAGGCACAGACAGATGCTTTTAGAGAGATGATAGCAGCTTTTCAGCCTAGGAGATGAGATACTTGTTTGGGAAGGAGACTCACTAGTTGTGATCTCAAATTTTGAGTTAGTATATTGTCTCTATAGACCCTTTGGAGAGTAGTGTAACCCATGTGTGTTGATAGTGCTAATGTTCCCTGTGTGGATTTCTTTTCTGGTAGGACTTGAGACACTAGTCTCAATAGGGATTTCTAAGAAACTTGACATGGTCACTCCTCAGATTACCTACTCCCTGTGGTTTCCATTAGATACGTTGTTATCAAAGGATCTAATGGCCATTTTCAGCCACTCTTTCTCTTAAATTTTCCCAGCACAATTAGACATCAAAGCATAAGCTGTTCAAAAAAAAAGTGATTTGGTTCCTCCCAAATTTGAGCATAGAAATTTTCATATGTCTTGTCTCTAAATTATATATTAGTGGTGATGAAAGGTGCTGGCTTGAGATCACATCGACAACCTTAATATCTGTTGACTTGAAAGAATGATTTTAGTGCATTGTGAATTGGAGAGCATGTATAGCCTGTGCTGAGGTCAGAACTCAGTGATGAGATAGGAATGTCAGTGTGCATTGCATTTTTCCTTGGCAGTACCTTGGATGGTTCAAATGAGTAATAAGATTGAAGTCTTACTCTGGAAATAAATCTACTAATAGTGAAAGTTTCCCCTCAGACTCTGGCCCCTGTCTGAATTGTTCTGACCTTGGCAGACATCACTTGGGATGAGAAGTCTAGTCTCCTCCTCTGGTTCCTCTTCTTGGCCTCTGCTGGGCTCATCTTTCACAAGGCCCATTAGTTTGTCTGATTGGTAACAGCAAAAAAAAAAAAAAAAGCCAGCTTCTCTTACATGCCCACTGCTTATTATTGAGATGACCCAGAGTTCATTTTAATTACATAATGCCAACATGATGATAATAATCCTTGCTTTTTTTTAAAAAAAAATCCACATTTTATATAACTATTTCTACTTAGATGAATTACTTCCAGAAGGCAAATGTAAGGGGAAAGTGACTCCAGTATCCTCTTTGCTTGTGTTAATTAGCACTACTTTGCATGGGGGAGGAAAACTGTCTTGGGGCCCTGGATCCAGGAAGATGAAAGCCATGTTACTGCATTTTGTAATTAGAAGTGGCTGTTTGTGGTATTCCTAGGGTGGTCAGTAGATTGGAAATCTTTTGGGGCAATGATGCAGTCTGTTTCTCTGCAATGTTGTAGGGCACCTGTCAAGCGAGAGAGAGAGCAGGGACAGAAAGGCCAGAGATGGTTGGCTCAAGCCACATGCTCTGCTTTGTCTCTCCCTGAGATGGCTGCAGGGAAGAGTCAGGAAAAACTAAACAAGTTTTCTTTTGCAGCTGCAGCTGTGATCCTCGGCTGTCTGTTGGCACTGAAGGGACCTGATGTTTTACGTTATTGGTACGTCACAGAGAGAGCCCTCTCTTTTTTTGGGTTAGGGTTGCTTGTATCCTTTTCTGCTTCCCTCTTTGTCCGTGAAAAGAGACTTAGAAATATTTCCAATCATGCCAGAATGTACCTTCACAGAGTTAGCAATGGAATTCATTCATTTGAGAAATATTTATTGAGTAATTATAGCCTTTGCCAGATACTGTTTCCTGTCAAGTCAAAGTCAAATAAGGCAAAAATCTGCCTCCATGAAGTTCATAACACAAAGGGGGAGAAACATTGAGTAGATGAATGAATGTACAGGAGGTTGAGGGAGCCCAGAAGAAGAACCCCTAGCTGTGGTAGGGACTGGGGGGGCCGCTTTTGCCAAGTGGACAAGGAAGGGGAGGACTTCCAACTGGAGAGAGCAGAACACACATTCTTTTTACTACTCTTGTCAGGGCCCAGCACAGGCAGGGAGCTTAGGGGTAGGCATTGTATATGGACCATGGTATAGAACAAGGGTTGGCGGACTTCTGCTGTGAAGGGCCAAAGAGTAAATATTTTCAGCTTCCCAGGCCATACACTCTGTGTCACCACTGCTGAACTCTGTGGTTTTAGGGCAAAACCAGCCCTAGACAATAGTAAATGAGTGGGTGGGGCTGTGTTTCAGTAGAATTTTATTTGCAAAAACAGGCAGTGGGTGGAATTTGACCCAAGGACCTTCGTTTTTGACCCTGTACGGAAGGAAGTTCCTGTCTTCACCCACAGAGGTGGTGACCCGGTAGAGTGGGTCTTTGGACTTCTCCCCTGACTGATGGCTGGCCTGTTCCTTAAGGAGAAGCTGTAATGTGTAACTGGCAGGTGGTGTGTGTTCTGTCTTTCACATAGGTGGCATCACAGTGTCTGTGGTTGCATTCTTCTTCACAATTAAGTTCCTCTTTGAGCTTGCCGCACGTGTAGTCAGCTTCCTTCAGAATGAGGACCGCGAGCGCCGAGGGGACCGGACTATATATGACTACGTGCGGGGAAATTACCTGGATCCCCGGTCTTGCAAAGTCTCCTGGGATTGGAAGGACCCCTATGAGGTGGGCCACAGCATGGCCTTCCGAGTGCATGTAAGGGAATGTTTCTGTCTCCATACGCACTGGGGTTTCTGAGTCAGTTGCCTTCCAGAGCCTGGTCTGGTCCGGTCTGGCCTGGACTGTTAATATTTTCCCTTGTTTTTCAGTTCACCACCACCCCCCCACCCCCCCCAGAACTTGGGAATTGTTAACATCTGAAGAGTCAATTTTTCTATCATTTGGCTTTAATAGGTGCTAAGCTTAGAAGAAGTATAAAGCTTAATGTTACATTTTCAAAATGAGAAAAATGTTACTGAAGAGGGTAGGTGTTGTAGATTAGGGGTTGGCAAACCATAGCCCAAGGGTTAAGTCAAGCCCACTTCCTGCTTCTATAAATATAGGATTATTGGAACACAGTCACACCCATTCATCTTCCTGTACTGCCTGTAGATGCTGTCACATTTGAGCCGTTAATCACAGTTGAGTAACTATGTATGACCTGCTAACTAACAGTATTACTCTCTGGCCTTTTGCAGAAAGTTTGCTGCCTCTGCAGTGACTCCTGCACTGCTGCCTTCCTCTCGGTTTCATAGTCCGAAACCCCCAGCCTTGCCTAGAGCCTTTGTTCTCTCAGTGCCAGTGATATTCACTGACTTCCCTTTATGTTTGCGCTAGCAGTGATAAATGTAAGAAAAAAGGCCGAGTAAGACAGGGCAGGCGGCCTCGGTGGTTCATTAAGTGTCAAGTTGAAGTGGATTCAATGGTATATTTCACCCCTTTCCTCTGAAGTGGTTAAGGATTTGTCTGTGATTTTAATGGTTTTCTTCGAAGCATGGAGAGAATTTGTTTCTGCTTGTGTGAGCAGGACTGTAGGATTAGGTGGGTGTGGGGATTTACCAGCCACCCCCTCCCACCCCACACTCTCTCAAGTTGCACAGGAAATGCTGTTGTCCCCCTGCTCACCAATGGGTGTCCCTCTTCTCCCCACCACAGTTATTCTATAAGAACGGGCAGCCCTTCCCTGCACACCGGCCTGTGGGACTAAGAGTCCACATCTCTCATGTTGAGCTAGCAGTGGAAATTCCAGTGACCCAGGAAGTCCTCCAGGAGCCCAGTTCCAATGTGGTCAAGGTGGCCTTCACTGTGCGCAAAGCTGGGCGGTATGAAATCTCAGTGAAGCTTGGTGGATTAAACGTGGCCTATAGTCCCTACTACAAGATTTTTCAGCCTGGTAGGTTTTTTGTTTTTGTTTTTTTCTCCCTCCCTCCATTCCTTCCTTCCTTTTTCTTTTCCTTTTTTCTCCTTTGCTTTTTAAATAATGCCTTTATTGAAATTTAATTCACATGCTTTGTAATTCATTCATTTAAAATACACAATTTAATGGTTTAAAAATGTATTGCTAGGTGGTATTATTGCCTGGTATGAGTATACCATACTTGATTTAATCTTTCACCAGTTAAAGAACATCTGAGTTGTTTTCCAGTTTGTGGCCATTATGAGTAGTGGTTTTAGTCTGCGTGTCCCTAGTGGTTAACAGTGTCGAACATCTTTTCATGTGCTTATTTGTCCTTTTCGATGAAATGTCTTTTGTCCGTTTTCTAACGGGATTTTTTGTTTTTTACTATTGAGTTTTGAGAGTTCTTTAAGTCCTTCGTTATAGATGTGGTTTGCAAATATTTTCTCTCAATCTTTAGCTTTTCTTTTCATTCCCTTAATGGGGTCTCTCACAGAACAAGAGTTTTAATTTTGATGAAGTCAATTTATTAATTTTTCATTTTATGGATCATGTTTTGGTATCTGAGAACTCTTTGACTAGTCTTAGGTTCTGAAGATATTCTCCTTTTTTTTTTTTTTGTAAAATTTTCCAGTTTTACTTTTAGTATTTAAGATTGTAATCCATTTTTAGTTAGCTTTTGTAATTTAGGTCAGTATTTTTTTTCTTATAAATGTCCAGTTGCTCCAACATCATTTATTGGAAAGGCTATCTTTCCCATATTACATTGGTTTTGCACCTTTGTCAGGGATCTGTTGCGCATATTTGTGGTGATCTATTTCTGGGTTCTTGTTCTGTTCCATTGGTCTATGTGTCTATCCTTCCACCAATACCAGAGTCTTAATGATGTAGCTGTGTAATAAGTCTTGAAATTGGGTAAACTGACTCTTTCCACTTTTCTCTTTTAGAATTGTTTTAGCTCTTCTAGAACCTTAGCCTTTCTATATAAATTTTTTTTCTTTCTTTTTTTTTATCTTTTTTGCTTCTCAACCTGTTTAACGTGTAAAAGGGGAAAAAAGAGGCAGTAGGCAGAGTTTCGGTCTGAATACATTCTCAGAATGCTGGCCATCCAGCATCATTCTGAACAGCTGATTATCTTCTGTGACTTCAGTTTTGAAAAGACCTAATTCCATGGGATTATGGTGACTCATTTATCATAAGAATTAAATACAGAAATTTAAAGGCTCTGAGCAAACAGCAGGCGCCGGGACTAATGTGACAGTCATAGCTGGAGTTGATGGGGCAAGAGGCAACCAATCATAAAATTACTTTTCCCTTGTAACAAAGGGTTCACACTTTTAACATAAAGAAGCAGAAGATATTAAGAAGAGGTGGCAAGAATACACAGAAGAACTGTACAAAAAAGATCTTCATGACCCAGATAATCACGATGGTGTGATCACTCACCTAGAGCCAGACATTCTGGAATATGAAGTCAAGTGGGCCTTAAAAAGCATCACTACGAGCAAAGCTAGTGGAGGTGATGGAATTCCAGTTGAGCTATTTCAAATCCTCAAAGATGATGTTGTGGAAGTGCTGCACTCGATATGCCAGCAAATTTGGAAAACTCAGCAGTGGCCACAGGACTGGAAAAGGTCAGTTTTCATTCCAATCCCAAAGAAAGGCAATGCCAAAGAATGCTCAAACTACCGCACAGTTGCACTCATCTCACATGCTAGTAAAGTAATGCTCAAATTCTCCAAGCCAGGCTTCAGCAATATGTGAACCGTGAACTTCAGATGTTCAAGCTGGTTTTAGAAAAGGCAGAGGAACCAGAGATCAAATTGCCAACATCCGCTGGATCATTGAAAAAGCAAGAGAGTTCCAGAAAAACATCCATTTCTGCTTTATTGACTATGCCAAAGCCTTTGACTGTGTGGATCACAATAAACTGTGGAAAATTCTGAAAGAGATGGGAATACCAGACCATCTGACCCGTCTCTTGAGAAACCTGTATGCAGGTCAGGAAGCAACAGTTAGAACTGGACATGGAACAACAGACTGGTTCCAAATAGGAAAAGGAGTACATCAAGGCTGTATATTGTCACCCTGCTTATTTAACTTATATGCACAGTACATCATGAGAAACACTGGGCTGGAAGAAACACAGGCTGGAATCAAGATTGTCGGGAGAAATATCAGTAACCTCAGATATGCAGATGACACCACCCTTATGGCAGAAAGTGAAGAAGAACTAAAGAGCCTCTTGATGAAAGTGAAAGAGGAGAGTGAAAAAGTTGGCTTAGAAGCTCAACGTTCAGAAAACTAAGATTATGGCATCTGGTCCCATCACTTCATGGGAAATAGATGGGGAAACAGTGGAAACAGTGTCAGACTTTATTTTTTGGGGCTCCAAAATCACTGCTGATGGTGATTGCAGCCATGAAATTAAAAGACGCTTACTCCTTGGAAGGAAGGTTATGACCAACCTAGACAGCATATTTAAAAGCAGAGACATTACTTTGCCAACAAAGGTCCATCTAGTCAAGGCTATGGTTTTTCCAGTGGTCATGTATGGATGTGAGAGTTGGATGGTGAAGAAAGCTGAGCGCCGAAGAATTGATGCTTTTGAACTGTGGTGTTGGAGAAGACTCTTGAGACTGCAAGGAGATCCAACCAGTCCATCCTAAAGGAGATCAGTCCTGGGTGTTCACTGGAAGGACTGATGTTGAAGCTGAAACTCCAATACTTTGGCCACCTCATGCGAAGAGTTGACCCATTGGAAAAGACCCTAATGCTGGGAAGGATTGGGGGCAGGAGGAGAAGGGGACGACAGAGGATGAGATGGTTGGATGGCATCACCGACTCTGTGGACATGGGTTTGGGTAAACTCCGGGAGTTGGTGATGGACAGGGAGGCCTGCTGTGCTGCAATTCATGGGGTCACAAAGAGTTGGACACAACTGAGCGACTGAACTGAACTGAACTGATACATTCATTATGGTGTTTAAAAACAGTCAAACCTAAATAAATTCTTCATACCATCGAGAAAAGACAAACACAATGAAAATCTGCTTGAGCACAGAACTTTTCGTTTGACAGCTCTTGGCGGGGGCCACACACATTTTACAGGGAGCTTTTGCTTCTCAAGCTTAGTGAAAGTCTGCCAATCATTTTGTATAAAAATAAGACTTAAATTTAAAACCCTACGAAACTAGGAGTCTGATGTAGAAAATCGGTGACACTGGAGCGGCTAAAGCCGGTAGTTGTCAGACTTTAGCCCACGTCCCAGTGACCTGTGAGGCCCTGCCCCGTGTTTCCGAGGCCTGGGCCAGCCCAAGTCCCAGAAGGGCCAGCAGGTTCCCCTGGGGATGCTGCCCTGCTGCTCCAGGAACCCTGGCTCAGAACCCCTGGAAGCACATAGCACCGTCTCCACCTCTGCTCAGCGCAGACCGCATCCACACTCTCGTCAGCCGTGGTTACCCTGTGGGCGACAGCGGGAGGCAGCGCTCGGGAGTGACACCACTGCCTGCTGCTTTATGGTCAGAGAGAGAGGTCCCAGGCTTGCGGTCAGGTTGCAGGGAGTGCTGCTCTGCCAGCATGTGATGCGGTTTACAACTAAAGCCACGGATGATGTGTTTGAGCGTCAGGCACTCAGGCACGTCCGACTCTTTGCGACTCCGTGGACGGTGGCCCGCTAAGGCTCCTCTGTCCATGGCGGGGGTTCTCCAAGGCAAGAATACTAGAATGGGTTGCCATTCACTTCTCCAGGAGATCTTCCCAACCAAGGGATTGAACCCAGGTCTCCTGCATTGCAGCTGGATTCTTTACCATGTGAGTCACCAGGGAAGCCCCCAATATACTTGAAGTGTATATTTAATGCTGGAAATTCACCCTAGGGGACAGACAGAAGGATGTGAAAGGAAAAGGCACCATATTTAAGCCGTCCTTGGAAATGATGAGGTTTTTTTTTTTTTTTTTTCTTTTCTCTCAAATACCTTCACTTTAATGTAACTTCAAGCCCAAACATTCTGGGAGGGAAACAGTCTGGTAATTATGAGGGATGAGAGGCAGGATGCGCCCTGGGATGACCAGAGGAGCACTGGGGTCTGGCCACTCCACTAACTCTACAGCAGGGCCTTGGACACGAGAGCCCTGGGCAGGTGGAAAACACACGACTCCTCAGGTTCCCGCGTGAAGGCACCGTGCCCATCAGGAAAGGGCGCCCCTTGAGAGCCTCTCTGAATTGGACTGGGCAGAGCCACACCAGAGTCTGGCTCAAAACGGCGGCCGAGAGAAGCAGTGCCCGGGCGTCCAGGCCACAGGGGACCCTCTCGCCTAGCCCAGCGCCTGACACCACACAAGACAAGACATGTGGCCAGTCTCAGAGAAAGAGGGGTTTGCCGCTGGGGTGAGAACCCTGGAAGGAGCTGACCCATAACCCAGAACTTGCAACTCTCGGTGAACTTCATTTAAAATGAGTTCTTCCAAGTAAAATGCACTGCCATATTCTAAGCGCAGCAAGAAGCAGCCCCAGGGAGGAAGCTCTGCGTTCTGCCAGTCTACGCTGGGCCCCGCATCCCCCCTCCCCACCCCAGGCACCGTGGTGAGTTCCTGCAGGCCAGACTGGGGGGCTACGGGCTCCAAGTGCCACTGCCAGCCGTCGTGGGGAAGCTCAGTTTGGCCAAACTGTTCAACACTAGATTCCTCCCGGCAAGTCCCTACAGATGCCTGTCCCCACCTTCACCGGCCTCTTCTGCCCAGCCCGGCGCCCTCCGCCTAAAGTGCCACCTGCCTGACACCGAGGGCAGCCGCGGCAGAGCTCAGGTCATGGGGGTGAGCCGGCAGCCGGCAGGGAAGGGCTTCTCTCCGCCCATCTCACAGTCCTGTACCACTGGAAAGAAACGAAAAGGAAATTTCCCGATTTCATCATCATATGCTCCAAACTTAACACTTAAAGGCCAATTGCCAACTTAAAGTACTATGTTTAGGGATTCAGTTAAAATATACACGTTTTGTCTTCCCCTTGATCCGACTGTTGCTTCTTTAGAAGACCGTAAAAAGAATTGATACCTTAAAAAAAGAACTCGCTTTGTTTAAAAAAGCAACAATGCGGGGAGGGGGGGCGGAAAAGCGTTTCTTCTCCCCCTCCTGCCCACCCCGTTTCGTTTTGGCTCACAAAGCTTTTTTTTTTTCCTCTTCGTTGTCCGTGCGGCTCTCGCGGCGACCGTCCATCCGTCCGTCCCGGGCGCTCCGGGCAGTGGGTTTCAGGAGGCGTCCCTGGATATCCACTCACTCTCGGTGAGGAAGTTCAGGATCTTCTTGAGGACTTTATCCAGGTAGCTGGGCAGGCGGCTCTTGGAGAAGATGTCCTGGCGCTTCTGCAGGTGGTCCTTGATGATGCTGGTCTCCACGGTCACGTAGCGCGCGGGGCTCAGTTTCAGCGAGCTGCTCAGCACTTTCTCGCGGTGCAGGAGGTCGAAGCCCGGCAGCTGCTCAGGGGCCGCAAACTCACCGTCCCGGCCGTGCTCATTGCGGCTCTTGGCGCCCTCTGCCGCTGCGGCTGCCGCCGCCGCCACCCCCACCTTGTTCTTGGGCTTCTCGCGCTTGTGCAGGGCCGCCTCGTACTCGGCCGACTCCTCCGTTGCGCCGGTCGCGCTGCAGCTCGCGGATCTTGCCGCGCAGCATCGTCTCCTTGTGCATGTTCTCGAACAGGTCGTCCAAGTCCTTGTACGACATAAACTGGTAGAGCAGCCGCAGCTTCAGCCATAGCTCCTTCTCCTCCTTGGTGACCTTGCGCCGAGCCGCCCGCTCCTTCTTCGTGTCCTTGCCCAGGAAGGCGGGCACCAAGTTGAAGTCGCGCGCGATGCTCTTGCGCCGCTGCCACTCTCGGAGCTTGCGCATGTACATGTCCACGTGGGCGCACTTCAGCTCGATCTCCACGTTGTTGTCGTACTTGATCGAGAGCCCGCTGATGAGCGTCTCGGCGTCCTGGTCATACTCCATCTCGTAGTCGTCCCGCAGCGGCATATAGCCCAGCTGCTGCTGCTCGGCCACCGAGATGTCTAGGGGAGGCAAGGGGTGGTGAGGCTGGGAGAGAGGGGGCCCCCACTGGGGCAGGTGTGGTCGGTCACCCGGTTGGGGATGGTGTCGGGGATGCAGGCCTTCCCCAGGTTTCCGTGGATATTCGGGGGTCCGGCAAGAGCCGACTAGAGCTGCCATGTCCTCCTCTGCCAGCCAGGACACACAGTACTTCTTGCCAAGCTCTGCCATCTTCCGCCGCTGGGGCCCCGCCGCCCTATATAAATTTTATAATACTACTGTCTAAATTTACCAAAAAATCTTCCTGAGATTTTGATAAGAACTGTGTTAAACCTAGAAACAAACAAAAAGAACTGTGTTAAACCTAATATCATTTGGGGAGAATTGACATCTTTACTATGTTGAGTCTCTGAATTCATAAACATGGTATGCCTCTGAACTTATTTCTTTAATCAGCATTTTGTAGTTTTCAATATACAAGTCTTCCACGGGTTTTGTTAGATTTCCCTCTAAATATTTCGAGTTTGTTTGTCTTACAATTATTCACTTATTTTTAAGGCCAGTTTCACTTGTAGGTTCCCAGTGGGATTTTAGGCACTATATCTGTAACTCTCACTTCTGTTTCCTCCAAGTTATTCTGTCATTGTGTTTAGTGCTTGCAGTGGTTAGGAATTTATAAAAATGAATTCCCAAAAGTTCATTTGAGTTAATCTCTCTGTTTTCTTTCTCTCTGGCTCATAATGGTATTGTTTATCCGTAGGAATTGGGCGGGCACCCAGCTTTCCAGGACTCACTGACTGAGTAGATCTCTGTGCCCTGAAAATCACCTCTCTGACGTTACTTTCCCTTGTCTTTATTCCAGGAATGGTGGTTCCTTCCAAGACCAAAATCGTGTGCCATTTTTCTACCCTGGTGTTGACCTGCGGGCAGCCTCACACTCTTCAAATAGTGCCCCGAGATGAGTATGACAACCCTACCAACAATTCCACATCCTTGAGAGATGAGCACAACTACAGCCTGTCCATTCATGAGGTGAGCAGGCTCCCATCTAGGTCACTTCGATCCGTCTCCTTCTCCCTGACTGTGGTGCCGGCCTTCTGAGACTTAGATTAGCTCAAGGTAGGAAAGTTCTTTGTAAATTTCTGCTCAAGCAGGGAAAATTATGTGTGGTTGGTGATGGCTTCGTTTTCCTCCTGTAGCTTGGTCCTCCGGAAGAAGAGAGTACCAGTGTCTCATTTGAGAAGTCGGTGACGTCCAACCCGCAGACCTGCCAGGTGTTCCTGCGACTCACCCTGCATTCTCGAGGTTGCTTCCATGCCTGCATCTCATACCAAAACCAGCCAATCAACAATGGTGAATTTGACATCATTGTCCTAAGTGGTGAGTTGAGAGAAGAGCTGTGAATTAGTCCTCTTCCCAAGCCACTTGTCCTTTGCACATCAGCAGTCATCTGACCAACCCCCCACCCCAAATATCTGGTATTTGAGCCGAAACTTGGGTTAGAGACCTGTGGACTGAAGGTCTGGTGATGGGCAGTTTCCTCTCTTGTCTTGCACTTTAAACCTTATTCCTTGTTGTACTTCAGAGAACGAGAGGAATATCGTTGAACGCAACGTGTCCACCTCAGGAGTGAGCATTTACTTTGAAGCTTATCTGTATAATGCTGCCAACTGCACCAGCATGCCGTGGCACCTCCCACCCATGCACACGAGCTCTGCCCAGCGCCGGCCCTCCACAGCTCTGGAGGAGGAAGATGAAGACTCACCCTCTGAGTGTCACACCCCTGAGAAGATGAAGAAACCGAAGAAAGTGTACTGCTACGTGTCACCAAAGGTTGGCACTCCCACTCTTGCCCCGTGCCCAAGTCTGCTCTTATTTGGTAACAAAACCCACCCAGCAATGGTCTGAGAATCAGGGTGCGATCATCACCTTGTGGAGGTTCAGGGATACTAAGAGATGGCTTCCCATTGAGCAAAAGGCTGTACCTCCTCTTCTGCTGCCTCTTTCTGGTTTGGACTGGATTACACCTCTGTCCAGGGAGTCTGTGCCTTGGTACTTTTGAGCACCTGGGGCGTTCTGCTGTTTGATCACTCCTGGGAAAATTTTGCAAGGCACAGCTCTCGAGTTTTAAAGAAAGCTACTTTTAACCATTAATAATTTCTCACTAGTGTAAAAATTACTGTTGGCCCTTTGTGCCGTTTGGGAACAATTTGATCTTTCATGCTGTGATTTGTGAAACCACAAGAGATGTCATCATCGGGGTACAGGATTAGAATAGAGAAATTTTGGCAGAGACGAGGGAGGTGAACTTCCCAAGGCCCCTGAGCTGAGAGACGCTTTGTGTTAGGGAGTTTCTTTTTTAGTATTTGTATTTTGCTTATTCATACAGATCTCAGAAAAACGAGACTCGAACCATCGCATTACATTCCTTTAATCTCATAGCGAAAACTGAGTTCTAATTCTGTTCTACTTCAGAATACTTCACTGTGTACCATTCATCATTTAAACATCTAGCCTTCATTTGTCCTGAAGAATGGCAATGAGGGAAATCGTAAGGTAGAGATGAAATGAGATTGGCCATGAATTGATTATTGTTGAAGCTGATGATAATTCGTTGTACTGTTTTCTTTAATATGTGTTTGAAATGTTCTTTAATGAAGAATTTTTTTTAAAAATCAGGAAAAAAACCTGACGTATTATTTGTTCCGATAACAGAGGGGTCTTTTTAGATTAAACAGTTACTGCGTTGTCTTTTCCTTTTTTTTGTAAATGGCAGGAGACTTTTTTATTCTTATATATAGGGTTTTTGTGAACTCTTTTGTATGCGACTCCTCCCACTCCCCCCACACTGTCATCCCCAGCACATCCTTGGTGGCATTATGTAGGAATAAAGCAGTGGGCAGGGGCTACCGGTGTTCCCTGTCCACTGATTTGGAAGAAGTCTCTCTGAGAAGTATCTGGCTAAGCAGGAGGAGAGTCTTGATTGTTTCTAGTGAAATGTTGTTGTGAAATGAAATGTTGATTGTGAAATGTTCTCTACTTGTAAAGTGAAAACCTGATCTCAGATATTTGGAAATGGTAGTAAGACCTGAGTATTAAGGTTATGAGATATCTTTGTGAAATTGCAATGTGACAACAATATTTTAAATTTGCCTGTTTTAAGGTGGAATTGATGTTTTCTATTTGATTTCAGTCCTGACTAAATTATCCTCCTTGTTTAGAGAGGAAAAGGGCTATCATGGAAAATACAGATGGGGACAGGTATTTGAAATACAATACCCAAACAGAACCTGTTAATCATTCATTTCATTTTCTGTGTGTTGATCCTCCAGCAATTCTCAGTGAAGGAGTTCTACTTGAAAATCATTCCCTGGCGCCTTTACACCTTCCGGGTGTGCCCTGGAACCAAAGTAAGTTGAACCTTACATCCGGTTCGTGTAGAACAGGCTTCAGCGTCCAGCGTCTCAACCTTTTATTTTTTCCCAGAAGGGCTTTTGGTGTTTCTGGAAATTCTCATTGTGCACACAGGATTCATTGCCAAATAAAGAAGCAGATGCTACCTCCTCATGAAGGCTATAGTTGTAGGAAGACACATGCCTACAGAAACAGTAGTTAGTAGAAGTCAGAATACATCAACAATTCTCTCTTGCCCCTAAGACTAAGCTAATGGAGAGGGTATTGGAGTTCTGACCTGAACTTGGCTTCCTAAGGTACCAAAACTGTTTCAGCACCAGTAGTCTCATCTATTAAAAAAAAAAAAAATTTTTTTTTTAACTTTTCTGAGCTTTTGAAATCTGCTGGCAAATCATTTTCCTCCAGCCAATTTGCCCAACCTGTTCAGGTATTCATTTGCTGTTTTACATATCCTTACGGCTTTCACACTTCTTATATTTTATGTTTGAAAGTCTGTAGTATTACCTGTGATCCTTACTTACCTTGCCTGTGATCCTTACACGTGGTCTCTGTGACTCAGTTTAAAATAAAATCTGAATCATAGAGCATGCTCAGTCACTCAGTTGTGTCTGACTCTGTGACCCCATGGACTGTAGCCCACCAGGCTCCTCTGTCCATGAACTTTTCCAGTCAAGAATACTGGAGTGGGTTGCCATTTCCTTCTCCAGGGGATCATCCCAGGCCAGGGATCGAGCCCACGTCTTTTGTGTCTCCTGCATTGGCAGGTCGGTTCTTTACCACTGGCACAGTGGTAGAGGACAAAGCCTCAAAATGGAATCAATGCCTGGAGGTTCCGGGGATGAAACCCAGGCCTCATACATGCAATGCATGCACTCTACCACTGAGCTGCATCCCCTACCCCCACCTGAAGTGAAAAACAAGGAAATGTACTCCTGGTAGGTACTTACTTGGAGAAAATGGGCTTAACTTGTTTTTGTGGGTTGGTGCAGAAGGGTAGGGATGTGAAGGGTTTTTGGTGGATTTGAGGGCTTCATAGAGTAACTCTTTTTTTTTTCCCTTTTGTTAGTTTTCATACCTTGGCCCTGACCCTATCCATAAGCTGCTCACCCTTGTGGTAGATGACGGCATTCAGCCTCCTGTGGAGCTCAGCTGTAAGGAGAGGAACATCTTAGCAGCCACGTTTATCCGCTCTCTCCATAAGAACATAGGTGAGGTTGGACAGGGAGTCTGATGGGGAAGGCAGCGACCCCAGATACCCTGAGTGCATGAGGGTGTAGGGGTGGCCTGCACAGGAGGCTTGTTAGGAGGCTGTAATCATGATGGATCTTGCTGCTCCTCAGGAGGCTCCGAGACCTTTCAGGACAAGGTGAACTTTTTCCATCGAGAGCTTCGGCAGGTACATATGAAAAGACCACATTCTAAAGTCACCCTGAAGGTCAGCAGACATGCCTTGTTGGAATCGGTGAGTAAAGTTTCTTTCATGTCAGCAGTTGAACAGTTGTCAAAATTTTCCAGCTAGAAACCTCTGTGCTATTTGGTTATATCCTGCAGGTTATTGTTTTTATGAAACACACATCTCCGTCTTTTTTAAACATGTTAAGCGCTGTTCTTTGTGTTTGGCTATACTGAATTTGGGGCAGATTTGTTGGAGGTATGTTAATTGAGGGGAGAGACTAGTTGACACATTGGCTGTAAAATCTGTTCTTGACTAGTTCCCGAACAATCTCATGGACTTCCTATGTAAGGCAGGTATTAAGTTGTTGTTATAGAAGAAAGTTCCTGTTATTGAATCCCAGGATTAAGAAGAGCTCTTACGGGATTAAAAGGAAATGATTTTTGTTGTCACTCTGGTCTGATGGAAAAGGAACACCTGATGTGTTTCTGTCTCCACTACACAGACACTGGCATAGTTCTCACATTCCTTGACAATGAGAAGGCTTTGGTCCCTGTCCAGAAAGTGTTTGTGATGTTTGGCTCTGGTAGGTGCGACTGGAAACCCCTTTTCTCAGCCACTTTCTCCTTGTGGCATGGCTCCCTGTCTGAACCTAGCCTTGTGGATTAAGGTGTCTAGTGGGTAGACTGTACTTTACTGAAAACCAAGACTCCTTGGTTCTCTTGCTGACAGCTTGCTGATTTGAGCCATTTTTATTTCTTCTAAGAGTTTTCTCATTAATAAAATGAGGACTGTTAAAAGAAAAAGTTTCAACTTTCCAGCCAGGCAATGGTGTAAATATGAACTTGATTTTTTTTATCTTAAATTTCTTCTGGAGATATGTGTTTTTTAAATTTAAGATGGTATTATTAAAGCTTATTTTTGAGTAATATATTGCCTCCAAATACTTGTGACTATTAAATGGACAGTGGTAATATTCTTGTGTTTTTGTCTGTAACACCCAAGAGGTACTGGCCAGTGTTCTGACAATTTCTTTTCTGTTACTGCTTTTCAGTCTCTGAAAGCCACTCGTAATTTTTCCATCTCAGATTGGAGCAAGAACTTTGAAGTGGTTTTTCAGGATGAAGAAGGTCAGTTTTGAAATTTCCCACTCATCTTTTTTAACTCTTCTTCCCACTCCTCCCTATCTCCTTACACTACATCCACAGAAACTGAAAACAACCCTCCTACACATGCTTGCCACCCCTGCTCCAGCTTTTTTTTCTCTGGGAAAAAGAAGTCATGAGTCAAGACCAGAAGGGTGGTGTTTACTGGCTAGATGGCTTGGTTGAGCTTGTAGAACACAGACGGACAAGGATTTGGAGGGTGAGCTCTTAGGAGTTTGACGCAGAAGGGGAGAGTAGCCTTTGTAGTACCAAGAGAAGCATCAGTTCGTGGGATCTCTGATCTGTGTTCCCATGCTAGAGGGCATCAGCTTAGTGATCAGATACCTTTAATCCTACAGAATGAGGTGGGATTTCAAAAAAAAAAATGTCCACAGTTAAGGTGGGTTGGAATATGGGACACCAAGGTGGTGGAATGGAGGGAGGAAGGATCAGAGAGTATAAAATCATGAATAAATGAACAAAAATGATAAAAGGTGATAAGCCAGTGTCACTTTTTATTTTTATTATACTTTCCAGCTCTGGACTGGGGAGGGCCTCGTCGGGAATGGTTTGAGTTAATCTGCAAAGCACTGTTTGACACCGCCAATCAGCTCTTCACCCGATTCAGTGACACCAACCAAGCATTAGTGAGTCTGTGACTTCCCTGGGGGGTCGGAGCAAAATGTGAATTGTGTTATGTTGGAAAGACTAGTAAGAATTTGAACTAATCAGATTACCTCCCTCCTCTTTGCCTTCCTTATTTCATCTCTAAGAGAAAATGCAGACAGATGAATAAAAAGCATTATAGTGCAGTGGCTGTTATACTCCTTAGTATTTTAATAATTAAGCCACTTTTTTCAGAACATCCCTGAAGCAATTGAACTCTGTACAAGGTCTTTGACTAGGGGAACAGGGAGGTAGACTCTGGCTGAAAGAGGTTCTGGTTTAGGGAAGAGTCATTATATCATCCACTGATTGACTTCCGTTTGTAGCCAGGGACCACAAAATCAATAGAAGATTCTTTAGTTTATTCAAAGTCCATCTTTGTCCTTTATCCTCCAGTCACTTTGAATTACTCAGTGGTGGCTACCAAACAATGCCATTTGGATGGGCTCCTTGATCCTAACACTGAAATTCTTGCTCCCTTGGGATAGAGTTGTGGAGGGAGAATCTTTCCAGAACTAGACTTGAAGAAAAACGACCCAGGACCTTTTAATCTCTCTCTTTGACAGGTGCACCCCAACCCTAATCGCCCCACTCATCTGCGCCTAAAGATGTATGAGTTTGCAGGGCGCCTGGTGGGCAAGTGTCTGTATGAGTCCTCTCTAGGAGGAGCCTACAAACAGTTGGTCCGAGCTCGCTTCACCCGTTCTTTCTTGGCCCAAATCATAGGACTACGTATGCATTACAAGGTAAGGTCTTAGGTATGTGTTTTCTGCTAAGTCCCCTGGCCATTAACTCTGGAATCTCTCCACCCTCTGTTTATTATTCTTGAGGTTTGAAGGGGTAAGTGGTTCCAAGTACAAATTTTATTTCTGGGTGAGAGTGGTCATGCTGTGTTCTGTGTCTTTCTGTCTCCTCAGTACTTTGAAACAGATGACCCAGAATTCTACAAATCTAAAGTTTGTTTCATCCTCAACAATGACATGAGTGAGATGGAGCTGGTCTTTGCAGAAGAGAAATATAATAAATCAGGTCAATTGGATAAGGTGAGATAGAGAACTGAAGCCTGTGGGTCCCATTTCCCAGCCTCCTCTGTATCAGGGCTGTCTAGTAGAGCCTTCGCAATGATGGAAGTGTTCTCTGTTTGTACTTTTGAACACCCAAAATGTGTCTGGTATGACCAAATACCCGAATTTCTAAATTAACTACCTGTAACTAGTGACAGCCATATCGGACAGCATAGCTTTGGGGCACTGTATCCCACATTATATGGCCTTGGCCTATTTAAATGGAACCAGAGACACATATGCCATCCATCCCACTAGTCCCTCCTTTCCAGTAGAAAAAGAACGAAGTGATAGTGAAGTGTCACTGCACAGGCAGTTTTGGAAGGGATGACAATGTCTGTCTCAACATTAGGGGCAGGGAGGTAGTTGACTCCCATTTTAACACTGTGCCTGTTTATTTTTAAGGTTTTTATTAGAAAACGGCCAAAAGTATTTCTGATGCACATGTAATTTTGTTTGCATTCTGGGGTTAAATAATATCAAATGATCATGACAGACCCGAAGTTGCAGTTATAAATAATTGAAAGCAAAATAGCAATGACTGAAAGTTTGTGATCACTGATAGCACTGAACTGATAATCAGATACCCTTGTGAGCCCTGTGAGGATCTTGGCTGCTGGCCTTCACCACCTGTGTGGATAGAGCCTGTTTTCTTGACCCAGCACTGCAAGGCGTCTCGAGTCAATAGAAGACTGAATTAGGGTCTGCAGGCCTAGGGGAGTACTGATTTTAATTGGATTTGATATGAATACTAAATCTTAGTCATTTACTACTTAGGCTAATAGTTAGAAGTGCTTACACACGTAAAATAAAAATAACCAGAACTGTGCACAATAACAGAAAAAGTCTTACATGTTTAGATCCATTGAGAATCTTTGCTCTGGACCAAAGTTCTGTCCCTCCCATGCCGTGGTCAGGACCTTAAAATCTGATCCTGTAACTAAATGGAGGCCTTCATTCACCTGTGAAGACAACCTTGCTCGTTGTGCACAGGTTTTCCAGAATGGCTTTAAACTGTGTTTCAGGGCTTCCTCAAAGCTCCCTTACCATTTGCTTATTGGAGGAGGGTTCCAGTTCTATTTGAAAATCATACAATTCAGCCTTTTCTTCACAGATAGAAAAACCGGGAGTCCAAATAGCAAGTTAGTCTCCAAGTATCAAGCCATGGCTTTTTCTATTGCCTCACGTTAGAAATAGAAGAACGTAGGGGAACATCTGTGTACGTCTTGGAATTTCTGAGATTATGCTTTTTTACTACTTATCTGGCTTTATAGAGTCTCGGTTGTCTCAGGGGGTTAAGAGAAGAGGTCAGTAATGGTTTAATTTTGGATCAGAGGAATGTTAAAATGTTGCTAACAAGGAAACATACATATCTTCCTGTTGCATCGCCACTATTGGACCAGGTCAGAGAAGACTCCCTGAGACACCGGCTTCAGAAACAGTAGTGAGTAGAATACAGCAATAGTGGTAGGAACCCTGAAGTTTAGTTACTGAGGAAAACCAAATGTGTTGAAAACCTGAATGCAGAGCGGGAACGTGTGACCATGGTGCAGTTCAATAATGTGCTGTTTGTGGGCCATGCTGGGTAGCTGTCGTCTTTTAAACTCCCATCCACACGCTCTCCCTGTCTTTTGCTGCTTCTTTCAGGTTGTAGAACTTATGACAGGTGGAGCTCAAACCCCCGTCACCAACGCAAATAAAATCTTCTATTTAAATTTGCTGGCTCAGTATCGACTGGCCAGCCAAGTGAAAGAGGAGGTGGAACATTTCCTAAAAGGTGAGATTCTGTTGACTCTTGGCTTTGAGGTGTAAATACTTGTATCACATGGTGTGGATATAGCTTTAACTTGGATATTTTGTTTCAGGCCTGAATGAGTTAGTCCCTGAAAACCTCTTGGCTATTTTTGATGAGAATGAGCTTGAGGTAAGTGTTTACACTTGGAACTCCCTGTCCCTGGCTTGCTATTTTATTATGCCCACAGGAACCAGCTTCCTGCACCTTCTGTTACGAGATGCGGTAGTAAAGCCCTTTCAGAGTTGGTTTCACTTTTGTTACTCTTCCATGCATGGACCCTTTCTCCAGCTTTTAAAAAAATTCGAATGTGGAATAACTATTGATGAATAGTAATAATGACTCTTTACTCATCAAATGTTATTGATAACTGGTTGAGTAGTAAAGAATGTTGGTATCTTGTACAGTCTTTGTAAATCCTATGACCTTTTAAGTTGATTTAAGGGGTTAGAAGCATTTATTTGTTCAGAGACTATATCGAGTGCCTCCTACATGGCATGTGCTTTTGAGAAACTGGGGGGCTCATGGAGCCACATTCTAGTGAAGGAGACAATCCAAAGGATGTGAGGCCTGTCATAGCTTTGGGTGACGACACTGCAGAGTTAATATATTCTTCCTTTAGATCTTGTGACAACCGGAATGCACTGTAAGATGGTAAATACCTTGCTATAATGAGCAGACTTGAAGTTCCATGAACTTCGGGTGTAGGCAAAAAGTAAAACCAGTTTGTTTTTACCTGTTGGTCACAAGTGATACATATAGTGCAAGTTATTAGCTTTAACGTCCCATAGCCTTTATTAAAGTTTCTCTAAACTGTTTCCTACAGTGAGGAAGTTCTTTAAAAATGGGGAGACGGGGCTTCCTTGGTGGTCTAGTGGTTACGACTCTGCGCTCCCAATGTAGGCGGCATAGGTTTGATCCCTCGTTGGGGATCTAAGATCCCACATGCCATGAAGTATGCCCCCTCCCCCTCCACTCCAAAAAAAGGGAAACAGGAGTTTCAGGTAGTCTTGCACCATTTTTATTATTAACTGAACTGGCTTTGAGAACAAGAATCAGCGTCTTACATAATTTTCAGCACGTTTTGTACCTTTAGGTATAAAATCCAAATAATGCGTCTCCATCTCTCAGCCCGAAGTTTCCAGCAGACTTGTCACCTAGTGCCAGCATTTTCCAGGCTGAGAAACAGCTACCGGTGGATTTTATCCTGAAGCAAAACGTTTGTTAACAGTTGGTAAAGTGCGTAGGAGGAAGGCGCAGTCTCTCAGGATTGCTCCCCATCCTGCTCTTAGTTACTCATTAGCAGGTTCTTTTTGAAGGAACCGAGCTTCTCACGCTTCATTTGGGCTTCTCTTGTCTCTTGATAAGGACTGCCTTTACAGCTATTGGATGAGTACTCACAGTCTGCTAAGTAACTTGCTGGATCCTGAACCAAATTAGGACATCAACAAGATGTTTAGGGCTCTGATGTCATTAATGTTCTCATTTTTTGGCATTCTTTTTCATTTATCTGATCAAGTGGAGGTGGAGCTGAAGGGACAGTAGTAAAAGTTCAGTCCATAAAAGAAGGGTGGATTTGGGGAAAAGGAAAGGCCACCTAACAAATTCGTAAACAGGTCTGGGGTCTTCATCGAAGGAGAAGGGCCTACTTTCCCCCCTGGTATTCCCAGGCCACATCCAGAGCAGTCAGTAAACACTTGGTTCCCTTTTTGTCCTTTGTTTCATCAAAATAATATATATAGCAGCAATTCTTAATGAGGGGTGCCCATCAGAAACACCGGGGAAACTTTTTCAAAGTACAGAAGCTTATAACCTGTCCCTAGAGATTCTGATTCACTAGGTCTGGGGTAAGGCTACAGGCATCTATCTATATATGTATATATTAAAGCTCTGTGAGTTTTACTGCACTGGTTAGGAACCATTGACCTATTATAATTGATTTTCCTAAAGTAGTATTCTTGGATTATGACCTCATCGTACATCTTTTTATTGATGTTTCTGTATTCCACATTTTGCATGTTAACATATTTTGACCTTATGATGGGACTTCACCCCTCTGACTGTCCCAGTCAACACCTGACTGTCTTCTCCAGCTGCTGATGTGTGGGACTGGGGACATCAGTGTGTCTGACTTCAAAGCCCACGCAGTGGTCGTTGGTGGCTCGTGGCATTTCAGAGAAAAGGTAAGTGGGCCAAAATTCTTTCAGTTGAATTTGTACCATATTATACAGAAAAAGTTTCAGAAGGAAAAAGCTGAGAAGCAGACATGTCAGCTGGGAAAAAGCGATACATGGTGGGGAAAGGCAGATAGTTGCCCAGACAGACGGGAGCCCTCGTCCTTAAGGGCTGTTCACTCTGCGTCCACAGAGGCAATGGCGTTGAAAAGGCAGAGAGAGAGAAATGAGCAGTCAGGGACTGCCCTCCTGGCTGTGTGTCCACATCACTCCCTTTTAAAGAGGTTGTTGATTCTAGCTGTTTGTACCTGCGTGCAAGTAACCGGGGCCCCCTCCTCCCACTTCAGAACATCCTGTTCCTTCCCCCAGGGGTCAGATCCGCAGCCACACCTGGGTGTGACCCCAGCCTCGTGCTCTCCCCACAGGTCATGAGGTGGTTTTGGACCGTGGTTTCCAGTCTGACGCAGGAAGAGTTGGCTCGGCTACTGCAGTTCACCACAGGCTCCTCTCAGCTGCCACCTGGAGGCTTTGCTGCCCTCTGTCCCTCCTTCCAGATTATCGCGGCCCCAACCCACAGCACACTCCCAACTGCACACACGTGGTGGGTATCCGCTGGCCTGGCGCAAGCTGTCACAGAGGGTTATCTCTGCAGCTCTTGCCGGCATGGTCTGCTCGTGTGAGTTAATCACTCCCCTCCCCTTGGCCTTGCAGTTTCAACCAGCTGTGCCTCCCTACGTATGACTCCTATGAAGAGGTGCACAGGATGCTGCAGCTGGCCATCAGCGAGGGCTGCGAGGGCTTCGGCATGCTCTGACCGCTCTCCCTGCCGTCTGCTGGGCTCCCGTGGCTTCCCGGAGCCTCCAGGCAGCGCGCACCACAGACGTGGCCGCTGACCCCGACAGAGACAGAACCATCAGCCAGAAGCTGCCGCGTGCCCCCCCAGTGTGTGGAGGAGTCGGGTCACCTCCCAGCCTCATCCTTCCCTCACCCCCTCCCTTCCTGCCTTCCCCCCACGGCCCCCTTTGGCACTTCCCTACCCTGAGCCACTTGCTCAGTCGCAGGAGGAGGGTGGGGCCCACTGCGTTTGCCCTTGGTTCTCAGAGGATTTCGGTGGTGGGAGCTGCCTCAGCCACCGAGGGAGGCGACACGGAGGCTCGGTCTTTCTGGGAGCACCGGGGTCCTCGCCTCACTCAGCTTCCTCTGCCGACGCTCAGCAGGGGTTCCCTCCGTGTCCCCTTGACCCGGGATTTGTGAGTCCTTCTCGGGGACAGGTGACTGTATCTGCTCGCCAGGAGTAGCACAGACTGGAGGTGGCCCACAGCAACAGACAGCCTTCAGTTTTGTCCCTCTGCACAACGGCCGGTGCAGGCACAGGACTAACTCGCGTGGTTACTGATAGTACCAAAGGGTCCTTTTTTTTTGGTGGCGTCAGAACTGGAAAAGGAGCTTTTCCCTGCAAGCGTTTCTGGAAATGATCATTTCATTCATAAAGAAGAACTCCCTAGTAAGCTTTTTTTTTTGAGTGTAATAAACCTGTGAGACAGACCTAAGAATGTGAAAGCTAAGCCGGGCTACGGCCTCCATGCTGAAGGCGATTCTCCTTTAGGGTTGTGGGGCATTTCTTGGCATGTGACTGGCTTGAAGACTACTGATGCTTGTCCCTAAGTTTGTTCTTTACACTGAGATGTGGCTGGCCCTGGCTCCTTACCTCCAACTTGTGCTGTCTGCTAAGAGCTGGGGATTCTTTAGGTTTCCACTGAAGAAAATTTTGGAGCAAGAAATTAGGACGGTTTGATAGCATGCCGCTGGTCCCTGGTTCTCTCTGCTTGGTGTTCCCTGGCAGCACTAAGGCAAGGGAGAAGGGATCAGTAATTTAATTGCTTCTCAGAGCTCCTTAGGGTCAGGACACACATCGAGGAGCTGTGTCAGACGATAAACACCTCGCTGTCCCAGTGACTTCCTGTCACTCCCTCAGTTACCAGCAAGGGCACCTCAGGAGAGAGGAAGACAGACTAGGTTCACTGTGACATGATTGAAGAGAGCCTGCAGCTGTTTCTTGGAAGATGACAACAACCTTTTCCATTAACGATTTGAATGAAGACATTTTCAAGACTCAGAATCTCATCAAATTCCGAAGTTTCTGTTTCTAAGAAGGCTTTGCTGCAAGCGACCATTCCCAATGGGGCATTCGACTCTGAGAATATTAACAAGCCATCTTTGTTGCCAAAACCAGCAAGTACAAAGAGTCCAGAGATGAGGCAGGACTTGAGGCCATGCCTTGGCCTGCTGGAAGCACGTCTGAGCCCTCCTGTTCCCAGGGATCACGAGGAACAAGCCTTCCTGAGCTGCTACAGTTCCTGCCTGACCTCACTCCTTCGCAGTCGTCATTTGTCCTTGGCGTGGGTGCTGACCTCACTCACCCTTGGGGTCCAGGGTCCAGCACTGGGGCCCTCTGTACCCCGGGGTCCTCCACGTCACATGGTCACTGCTCTCCTCAGGGACCAGGACAAGGTGCTGCCCCATGGGATACGTACAGGCAAGTTTCGTCATCCCCCTGGGAAGCATGATGCCGCCCTTTGGGCCCAGAGAGGGATTCCAGCTGGGGGCACGTGGGCTGGCTCTGCTGTCTTTGGCCGTTGTTCCTCTTCCAAATCCTGTGTCCCCCCCCACTCCCCTCCCCCGCCCCTCCAGAGACAGATGCTGGAGCGCGAGTTGATTCTCTTGGCTCGATCTGTCTGAGCTCTAGTCATAGCACTTTTCAGAGCATCCTGGGTACCATGGCAGCGCAGCTGCAGCCTGCAGTGGTCCTTAGCCCCAGGGTCTTTGTTTGACAAAACCGTTTGGTACTGTTGTGGTTTCGTATTCTTCCAGTGTTCTCTCTCTCTCTCTCCTAACTATTCAAAAGTATCTTTGCTCTTTTGGCCTTTCCTTTGACCACCTTTTCTAATCCTGCTTTGGAATTAGCCGGTGTGGGGAGAGGTACACCATGTCGGAGAGAAGAAAGAGTGCCTGTTACTGGAAGTGTTGCCTATTTATGTTTCTTATTTTGGTCAGTTCTTTTATTTATGCCCTTGTGGCCCAGGTACTTGGGCGGCCAGCTAACCTCCTGGCTAGTGAAGGAGACCAGGCACCAAGGAAAGTGTCGGCGTGTTTCTAGAACTCCAGCAGAGACCAAGCCCTGCTGCAGATCTGTCAGGCCAGACCAAAGGGCCACACAGTTGCAGCAGTAGTGTAAATATTTTGTACAGTGAATAAATGAATGTTTAAAAGTACTAAGAAGCAAGTGACTGCTTTATGTGATGATTCAGGGCTTAAATTGGAGGTGGGGAAGGAAAAGAAAAATGTAGAAATGTTTTTGCATTTCCCCAGTAACCCTTCAGAAGCAGTCAGCTTGGCGTAGAATGGACTCCCGGAGCCCTGGCCTGGTCCAGACCTGCTTGCGCTCTCACCCTTCCCGGATTGCTGTCCGTGGTGCCAGGCAGGGCCTTGGTGCCTCCTCGCACAGAGAGCCAACAGCTGGGACAAGTGCTTGTACTCAGCTCCAGAGGGAGAGACCAGTTTGGCAAAAACAAGAGGATGTCTGTTCTCATCAGTCTTTTAAATTTTAATTCAGTGTTGTTTTACTGCATAAGAAACTCAACGTAGAAAATTTGGAAATTAAAAAAGTACAAGAAAATAAGTTACTTGCCATCCAGAGGGAAGAACACTTTGGTGGGTGGTCTTATTTGCATATAATTGCACATGTATTTCTCAATGTCCCCTCAAACCTAGACTCTCCCACAAGTGCTTTGAGTATGGCAAAAAAAAAAAAAAAATTAACTTCTCCTCAAAAGTTTTGGGGTGGTAGGTGGGATGAATTCTTTTTCCAACCATGGATAAGCTTGACAGAGAAAACCAGACCTCTGATACAGGCCTTGTAGGAGAAGTGTTAGGGACCCTGGCTTTCTTGGGGAAGTGAGCCTGTTGTCTTTGACATTGGTTCCCATTCTGGAAAATCAAAACAAATTCCCCTTTGTAACTGTGTTTTGTTTTTGTTTGTGTTGTGTTTTGCTTGTTTTTGTCTTTTTGGCCACGCCGCACACCTTGCAGGATCTTAGTTACTCAAGCAGGGATTGAACCCAAGACCCAGCAGTGAAAGCACCAAGGCTTAACCATTGGACTGCTGGGGAATTCCCCTGTAACTGTTTTTAAAATACAGATTTTTTTTTTCCTTTCTGCCCCTACCTCCCAGACTCAGCGAATTGGAATCTTAACTTGAAAATTACTCCTTTAGAGTGCATTCAATCTACTCCCACCTCATCAAGCTCTCCTGAGTAGTATAAGATGTCTTAAACACACAAAACAAAATTCTCTCCCTCTAGCTTTACACTTTTAGGTTATTTAACAGTCTTAAATCTTTTACACTTGCTGCTCTTGTGGCTTTGATTGGATCACTGTGAACATTCATCACTGAGTGGTTTCATCCCTTCATGAAGTTATTCATAAGACTCAAGAGGCTGGTAGAATTGTTCTTCAATTAACACAATAAAATACTTCCTTCAGCTTCTCATGCAGTGTTAACCTCTGAGCCACAGCAGCTCGAGCTTTGCCCAGCCACACTTCTCTTAAGAAACAGTGGAGGTTCTCCAGCAGGTGGCTTGACCAGAGGGCTCCTTACCTCTGCTTTGATTTCACTTAGACCCTCAAGCATAACAGATTAGCTCCAGTTATCCTGTAATATACTTTCATTTAAAAATGAATAATTCCTCTTTAATTTGGAGGTGAACATATATACCAAAAAGGCATATAGCATATATACTTTAACAAATAATTATAAGGGAATTGCATATGTAACCATCATCCAGGAAAGAGAGAAAGTTCATTACAGTACTGCAGAGCAGTTACCTCACCCTTCTGTTTTCCTGACTTTTAGGATACTTTTTTCCACTAATTCCCTTTTCAATGAGCCTGTCTCAAAAATCACAGTGGAGAGCGGGGTGGAAAATGAGCCCATGTGGTCTCTTGATAAGATGCTAACCAAAGTCAGTTTCTCCACAGTTAGTTTAAAAAGTCATCTGAAACCATCATTGCCCCCTGAGAATCTAGTTCAGATTCCTGATGCTGAATCTGATGAATCAGCCATATTCAAAGACCATCAGTTCAGTCGCTCAGTTGTGTCCAACTCTCTGCAGACCGTATGGACTACAGCATGCCAGGCTTCCCTGTCTATCACCAACTCCTGGAGTTTACTCAAACTTATGTCTATTAAGCCGATGATGTCATCCGACCATCTCATCCTCTGTTGTCCCCTTCTCCCACCTTCAGTCTTTCCCAGCATCAGAGTCTTTTCAAATGAGTCAGTTATTCACATCAGGTGGCCAACGTATTGGAAAAGACCCGTTTTCATTCCATCTGACCATCCAAATTTCCAGGTATGATGCATTAGTTCTTCAGCACTCAGCTTTCTTTATAGTCCAACTCACACATCCATACATGACAACTGGAAAAACCATAGTTTTGACTAGATGGATCTTTGTTAGCAAAGTAACGTCTTTGCTTTTTAATATGCTGTCTAGGTTGGTCATAACTTTTCTTACAAGGAGCAAGCATCTTTTAATTTCATGGCTGCAGTCACCATCTGCAGTGATACTGGAGCCCCCAAAATCAAGTCTGTCATTGTTTCCATTGTCTCCCCATCTGTTTGCCATGAAGTGATGGGACCAGATACCATGATCTTAGTTTTCTGAATGTTGAGTTTTAAGCCAACTTTTTCACTCTCCTCTTTCACTTTCATCAGTAATTTCTTTAGTTCACTTTCTGCCATGAGAGGTGTCATCTGTATTAGTTCTTTGCTTTCTGCCATAAGAGTGGTGTCATCTGTATATCTGAGATTATTGATATGTCTCCCTGCAATCTTAATCCAGCTTGTGCTTCATCCAGTCCAGCATGTCTCATGATGTAGTCTGCATATAAGTTAAATAAGCAGGGTGGCAGTATACAGCCTTGACGTATTCCTTTCCTGATTTTGAACCAGTCTGTTGTTCCTTGTCCAGTTCTAACTGTTGTTTCTTGACCTGCATACAGATTTCTCAGGAGGCAGGTCAGGTGGTCTGGTATTCCCATCTCTCAAAGAATTTTCCACAGTTTATTGTGATCCACACGTTCAAAGGCTTTGGCATAGTCAATAAAGCAGAAGTAGATGTTTTTCTGGTATTCTCTTGCTTTTTCGATGATCCAGCGGATGTTGGCAATTTGATCTCTGGTTCCTCTGCCTTTTCTAAATCCAGCTTGAACATCTGGAAGTTCACGGTTCATGTACTGTTGAAGCCTGGCTTGGAGAATTTTGAGCATTACTTTACTAGCGTGTGAGATGAGTGCAATTGTGTGGTAGTTTGAGCATTCTTTGGCATTGCCTTTCTTTGGGATTGGAATGAACACTGACCATTTCCAGATATTTGAACATCCAAATTTCCAGAAATTTGACCATTTCAGAGACCATCAAGTCTCTGCAAAGGTTCCCCCAGATATTCTAAATTGGATAATTTATTCAGGATGAAGCCTGTGGATGTGGTTGCTACTTCCTTGGAGTCCCCAGTTAGCAGGCCAGTATGGCCTTTGTGGTCTTTGATGGCCATAAATGCCTTAAGCTATGTTCGGCTGGCCAACTAGGCAACTTGCTGAGTGAGCAAGGTCTTAGAACTTCATTTCTTAGGGTTGATTCTAGGAAGAAGTCAGTCTTGGACTACTCAAGGAGTTAGGCAGATATACAAATTTATTTTCTAAATGTTGTTGTGTCCTAGACCAAGTGGCTCTTCCTGACACTGGGAACCTACTTGTATTCTGTGTTTCTGACTCCAGCGCTCCTGGGCCTCCAGCCTCCCCTGTGGGAGAGGCCTCTCCTGTCATTTGGCCTTTTCTCAAAGAAGATGCCCATGAATCCTTTTGCATCAACTGTGCAGAGTGGAACCCTCAAAAGAATAGAGAGCCATGAATTGATTTTAACTCTCATGGTTCAGCTTTGGGCGAGACAATCTTTTAACATTAGTTTTCTGACCTGCAAAATGATGCTGTTAACTAAAGGAAATTGACTAATAACTTGAAGCCCTTGGAAAAAAGTTTTCCTACATAGGTGTATGTGATACCATATTGATAATAGCTCAGTTCAGTTCAGTTGCTCAGTCACGTCCGACTCTTTGCGACCCCATGGACTGCAGCACACCACGCTTCCCTGTCCTCACCAACTCCCGGAGCTTGCTCAAACTCCTGTCCAGTGTGTTGGTGACACCATCCAACCATCTCATCCTCTGTCGTCCCCTTTTCCTTCTGCCTTCAGTCTTTCCCAGCATCAGGGTCTTTTCCAGTTCTTCACATCAGGTGACCAAAGTATTGGAGTTTCAGCTTCAGCATCAGTCCTTCCAATCAATATTTAGGATTGATTTCCTTTAGGATTGACTCGTTGAATCTCCTTGCCATCCAAGGAACTGTCAAGAGTCTTCTCCAACACCACAGTTCAAAAGTATCAATTCTTCAGATTTGATTATAGCTCAGGGCCCTTGTAATTGCCACAGTAGGAGGTGATACAGCTCTGGGGGCAGCAGGGGATGCTAAAGTGGATGAGTGGTATGAGGTGGGGCTCTTTCCCCACCTTACCATGTCCAGGCAGGCCAGAGAGAATGGGTGTTCAGGACACCTAGTCCACACACCTGTGACAAAGACCCCAGGTCACAGGAGACCTCCTCTCTCTCCTTCATATGAACCTCCAAAGGGCAGAGGAAGTATCTGAGGGGACTGCATCTCAAACCACATTCTGTGGTAGGCAACCTAATCCCTTTGGCTTTCTTTAACTCTCTGATGACTGAATCATGAAGGCAGTGTCCATTTTTTGATCTTCCCTTACACTCGGAGCTTTAACATATCTTGTCTCATGTTGACGATGACCCTGCAAGATAAGTTATTTTCTCCACTGTGCGTGAAGCAGTTGAGGCTCAGAGAAGACAAGCAGCTGCCAGGTTTCCTTAGTAAGTCGCAGAGCGGTATTTGAACATGGGTCTGTTTCACGTCAAAGCCCAAACTCTTGCCATGTGGCTGCTTTGTGTTGAGCTTACACGAAGGTTAGCTTAGACTGAAACAACCCAGGCGCTGGGCCACCTGTCTGTGTTCACTGATTCTGTCTCACACTTGGTGACACTCTGTGATAGATGAACACTTTGTTTACTTGTCAGTCATTTGAGGATTTGGGATTTCTGAGGAGAAGGCCCTATTGATTCAGCAGAACTTCTAAGAGATTCAGCTATTGGCAGTAGCTTTAAAATTTTTTGTGTTTGAAAGTTCCATAGAATACCAACTAATGACTTGAGTGAAGTGACTTCCAAGTTTAAATGAATCTTGCATAAAGTATACATGACACTCATGAGGCTACAACTGAAGAAGAAAAGCCTGAAATTTTAATATCCCCACTTTGGATGAAAATCCATCGATTGCACGCAAATGAAATGTTAGAATGAGGTCAGACATGGTACACAATACCCTGATGTTTATCTCTTGGTAGCAAAGTCTGCAGAAAAAGACTCATTTAAATCTTTTGTCTCTAAACTCCCCTTACGTGAAACACAGCACTGTTCAGCAAAGGCCAAATCTCTGATGGTTATCTTGCAGAGGAAGCAAACATTTTCAAGAATGCCAGAGTTAAAGGGAGACACACACCTCAAACAAGACTGATTCTATTGGGACTATAAGCATCGTACCTTCTACAGGGTGAGGGGTCCTGTACCTCTAGGGTGAGGTCACTGTTTCTACCACTGCCACTTCATCTGCATTATGGATTTGCACACAGAGAAGTTTCTGAATGTTCTCATCTTTTGATGGAACAATACTCACTCTCTACTCAGAACTCCCACTCCAAAGAGTTGCCAAGACATTCTTCTATTTGCCCATAGAAGAATGTCTTGGGACAGAGTCAGGGATAGCAGTATCTGCAAGCCAGCTGGAGAGCCTTTGATGGTTTTTATGTTATGTTGAAAACAAAATGTTGTGTTATTGTGTGAGAGGAAGATTATGTGTGTCATCATTTTGTGCTAGTTCTCATAAATCCTGGATCTAATTCTACTCTTAAGTTGTCACTTTATTTCCTATAAATGTACCTCCCTTGCCACCACTACCAAAAACAAATCTGATGTTTCTGTTCCTTCCCTGGTTTTATAGCTTTGCTTTTCCCTTCAGTTCTTTGCATCTCTGCATTTCAGTAAACATCTGTGGATCAGGCAGTGGGCAGGGAGCTAGGGACACATGATAGAATGTGATCATTGCTTCTGAACAGCTCACAGTCTCGTGGGAGAGACAGACATATAAACAATTCATTTTCCTTAGAGTTTCCTTCCCTTGAGGCTTAAGCGCCCAAAACCATCACCACCCACTCCCATAGTTTCTGTCATTCCTGTTTAAGTGGGGAGGGAGGATATTTCTGCTTATGCATTTGGAGGTCTTTAAGTGTCAAGTAACAGCTGTAAGTGAAATTTGTTGAGCTCTTTACACATACCCAAAGGGAGGGAAGTTCACCTCCCTGTTGATTTTCAAAAAAGCAAGAACCCTTGCAACATGGATTCCAAACTGAGAGCCAAGGAGCAAGCCCCTCATTGTGCCATAAACAAGCCATAGCATCTGAGCAGTTCCAGGGAAAGGCTGGGAAATGGAAGTCCGTCATCTTGGGACCAGCTCCCCCTTTAACTTACCCTCCCAGACAAAGCAGACCTGAGGTGTTGATTTTGGCAGCACGGGGCTGGCCTGCAGATCACTGAATGAAATTAAAATCTTGAGTGAATGGGAAGAAGGATGTATCTCCAACACTAACAGCAATCAAAGCGTTCCTGCTATGGTCAGAATTTAACTAGGGGGTGGCAGAGGAAAGACAGTTGTTATTTTCCAGGAACCCAGAGGCTTCACGAGTAGCCATGGAGTTGGCTGTGGCCACAACAGATGGAAACATGGCTTCACTCCAGTTTCCCTTGATGCTTATCAAACCTAGGACATTGGAGTCCTTGGTCATCTCTTTGTAGTGAGCTGCAGCTGATGCTTAGTTCTTTCTGGGGTTTGGGCGGCTCTTAAAGTGGATCCCCCAAGCTTCTGGGCTGGATCACAGCTAGATGGGCCATTGCCTTGAGGAAAAATTTCAGCTCCTTTCCCCAGAGGGATTTCCCGGACACCTTGTCATGATGATGCCAGCCCACATCTCCTTAACAAGTCAAAGCTGCGGAGAGACCCTTAGGTGTTCGCCTCCAGGTCTGACACTCACTATCCCAGTCAGGGTAGACAAACGTTGCTGGCCCCTGGCAGGATCATGTGTGCCTGTCTTGGAGATGGCCAGAGGTGAGTGTGGATACTGCAGCCATGCATTTGCCTGCTCCATAAAAGCCTGGTATTCCGACTGAGATCCCCCTCCACCTTGAAAGTTCTATTGTTTTAGCATCCAAGCTGTGTCTTCCAGACGGCCTCTCACACCTGGAAACAGCACGAAACTCTTGTCAGATCATATCTTGAGTTCGGGCTCCAAAAAATGTCATCCAACCATGGGAAGATGCAAAAAAAAGCCAAACTCCAGTCCTGACTTTTGGGGGGTCAGGCTGGGCTCAGGGGCTTGGCGTGGTGGGAGAAGGGGGCCAAGAGAGTGGTTGGCACAAGCTTATGGAGAACTCTGGAAGCAGAGCCAGAGACTGAGGATTGAGGCCCAGGAAAATCTGGCACCAATAGACGCTGGGTATTTAACCAGGAACAGTCGTTCTGTTTTTCTCAGCCTTGGCAGTAGGTCAGGGCAACAAGCAGTTCTAGCGGGGTCCACATCCTTCCTATTGTCTCCACCCCAGCCTTGCTCCTCGTCCCAAACATCTGCTTCAGATTTGAGCCCTTGCCTTCTCGCCATTCCTGTACCAAACCGCAGGTGGCAGGGCCGAGGGGGCAGGTCTGCAGGTGTGGGGCGGGGGAGAAGACAAGGAGAACTCGGGGGAAAGCTGCTGAAAGGTTTTGCTTCACGTGCCGCAGAAGGGTCTGACTTTTTTTTTTTTTAATGTGCCTATATATCGCCAAAATCTAACCAGTTAGTTGTCTTCCTCTCGGGGTAGATGGAGCAACCCAGGGAGGGAATTAGGACCAGCTGGGGAAGTCTCCGGGCATCACATGGACAGTTTTCAAAGGTAGCTCAGAGTCACTCCAGAAGGAACAAGTGATTAGTGCCCACAACGAGCCGTGGGGAGGTGCTAACGAGGTATTAAACACTTCTCCGGCCAGCAGCCGTGGATGACAGCCCAGGAACCAGAGCAGTGGAACCAGCAGCCTAGGACTGGAGGTGGCAGAAGAGGAGAAATGAGCCAATGCTAGTAGCCACCCCCAGCAGCCTCAGAATCTCACTAAAAGGGATATCAGTTTCTCTGGTACTTGCCCTGAAATCCCAATCCATTTTAAGTGACAGAAACATCCTAAGAGAAAACGCTGGGGCGTCTAGGGGAGTAATCTCAAAACTTAAAAAAAAATAGCATCTAATGCTATGCCTTTCCCTGCCTGCTATGCCTAAGCACTGCCTGTATTAACTCATTTAATCTTCACCTCGGTCTATAAGGTAAAGCCAATTACCATTCCCATTTTAGAGATGAGGAAACTGAGGCACAGAAAAACGACTCACCAAGGGTACATGTCCAGTGATGAGTAAGGTGTCAAGTGGGCCCTGACTCCTTACATCACA
The DNA here is from genome assembly GCA_024291935.2 of Okapia johnstoni. Classification (NCBI taxonomy): domain Eukaryota; kingdom Metazoa; phylum Chordata; class Mammalia; order Artiodactyla; family Giraffidae; genus Okapia; species Okapia johnstoni. Next base: position 15,706,569 of record CM044307.1, read on the forward strand.
CAAGGTCAATGAAAGTGGAGTTTGGGGGCAGGACAGTCTAATCCAGAGTGTTCTGTTAGTCCTGCAAACCGGAGACAGAGTGTGCAGGCCTCTGACCTCTGGGGCCACAGAGAGCCCGTCTGGCAGGGCTTCTCCAGCCAGTGCCCCGCTTCCCCCCTGTTCTGGGCCCTCTCAGGCTTCTGCTGCCCTTGGCACCTTCACTCTCCACCTCTGCCTGCAGGGCAGGTGGCACTCCTCCACCTCCAGACCCAAACTGGCTGCAGGAGTTTCCTCTGGGAGTTGCACGGGCTCCCAGCCCCTAGCAGGGAGTGGAAGAGGAGCTACATACAGGGCAGGAGCTGGCCCCGGCCCGAGGACCAGGAGTTCCATTAAACTCCAAAGCTCCAGGGTGGGTGCCAGGCCCAGTGCTTGACTGGAGAGTTCAGAGCCTCACTGATATATCCAGCTCACCTTGGTAGGCCTCCATTTTGCATATGACGGGACTCGGGCCTCTTCCAGCTGCTGAGCTGTCTGAGGAGGCCCACCTGACCGGGCTGGAGGCCCGGGGACAGCGGCTCTGCAGCCATGGTAAGTGGGGTCTGACCAGGCTCAGCTCACCCTGCTAGGCCATTGCAAGGATGAAGTCATCCCAAGGGGCACACGTAATGCAGGCGGGGTTCACCAGCGCCAAAGCCCCCCGAGAGCAAGAGGCTGGGAGGCAGGAATGGCAGTGCCAGCATTTGTAGCAGGTTCTGTGATTCACAAAATGGTGTTCACAACCTTTATCTCATTTGAGGTTCACACTCCCTCTGTGGGGTGCACTGTGTGTTTGTTAGAATCTGTCTTTTCAAGTTAAGAGAGATTGAGCAGTTTATCCAGAGTAGAAGTGGCAAGGTCAGAATTTGAACCCAAATCTTCCAAATTCAAATCTACAATAAAGCCAAAGATAGCTGTGGATATCTGTTTACCATTGTTAATCATAACGATGATGTTGACACCTCGCTTAATATGTGTCAGGCTGTGCTAGTGCTTTTCACGAATTTTCATGAATCCTCACATTCTCTGACACGGGTGGGTTTGAAGGACAGGGATGCTGAGTGGGATGAGGAGGGTGGTAGTCCTCTTGGGGCCTAGCCTGGGGATGGCTAAGTCCCTTGATCTTTCTAGTCAACAAAAACAAGCGTGGAGTTTTTTTCAGAAGAAGCTTTGGTTTAAAAAATGAAGGAGGTGTATAGCTGATTCATTTTGCTGTTAACAGAAACTAACACAACATTGTAAAGCAACTGTACTCCAGTAAAGATTAATTTTAAAAAATTAAGGAAGTAAATGAAACCAAGAAAATGCGAAGGAAGAGGAGTAAGTGGACTTACTAATATTGATGTCTCCTGCTGTGAAGTCCAAACTCAGGGGTCAGATTCACTGTGAGCCCTGACCACAGGCCTCAACCTTGCCTGGCGGATTTGGGGTTGAGAGGCAGCAAAGAAACGAGAGCCCAGAACAACAGCGAGCCACGCTCTTTACAAACACACACACACACTCGGGGTGAGGCTGAAACCCACAGACCTGACAGTGTTACGAGAGTCTGGCCACCCAGGCCAGATGTCCTGAGAAGCTAATGAGGCTTATACTTAGGGCCTCTCACTTGTATGAGTCCCTTCCAAGATTATGTAATTTTTCAAGGTCATAAATTTTATAACACTTGGAAATTAAGGTTTTTATACCGTAGTAGGTTTAGACCATTGTCTCCACCCCCAGTTTCTCATCTGTCACACCTCCCTTCACGTCAGGTGAGGGAACGTGGCTGTGGCATTTGGAGGTGTGACTAAGGGAATTTGAGTTGGGAATACATCAGTTGGGTTCACTTTCATATACTCATTGGTTATGCTGGGAAAATATCCATTTGGGTCATGTGTAATGCATTTATGTCACGTATTTATTGCTAGCCAGTTTGGTTAGAAATGTCTCGCTCTCAGGGAACTTGTCCGGCAGGCCAGTGGTTAAGACTCCGCAGGGGGCACAAATTTGATCCCTGGTCAAGGAACTAAGGTACCGTATGCCACTCGGTGTGACCAAATAGAAGAAAGAAATGGCTTTTCTAGAATATTCCCATCACACACCATGAGGACTCACCTGACTCAGTGACAGGTTGCAGGGGCAGAACCTTATCACATCCGGCCCCAGAAGTGTGCAGGTGAAGGAACAAGGGTTGAGATGGACGGGGCCAGGAGCCTGTCTGGGAGATATTCTTCCACACGACAGATGGTCAGAGCACATTGAGATTTTCTGTTGTCTGCAGCTTGTAAAATTTGAGGAGCCTGCTTTAAGAAAATCAATAAAAAATTAGGTATGAAAGACGATACTTACTTAGACTAAGAAAAAAAAAATCACAAGTCACAAAGTGTTAAGAAGCTAGCAAATACCACAAACATCACAACGTCCAGAAAAATAATCCAGACCAGCATCTGGATCCGCCCCTGCCAGCACTGCATGTAGGTCTGCCGTTTCTCCTCTGATGGGATGTGAGCAGAAGGACAATAAAGATGTTTAACTTCAGCAGGACTTCTCTGGTGGTCCAGTGGCTAAGGTTCAGTGCTCCCCATGCAAGGGGGCCTGGGTTCCATCCCTGGATTCCATCTGTTGAACTAGATCCCGCATGCCACAACTAAAGATCCTGCCACAGTGAAGACAAACCATCCTGTGGGCCTCAGCTAAGACCTGGTTCGCCCAAATAAATTTAAAAAAAATAAACATTAAAAAAAACAAACAAGATCTAACTTCAGCTTACCCATTTGGAGTTCCCAGGAAAGAAAGGTGGCAATAATCAAATATGAATTTTAGCCATCTTTTGGCACCTTGTGCAGGCCCCTGGGGGTGGACACAGATACTCCTGAAGTCAGCAGCTCAGACGGTTTCCTGAACTGAGGGCTAAGAGCTACAGGCCTGCTTCCCATGGCCCTGGCCTTTGCTGTGCTCAAATAGAGAGAGCAGAGATCTCCACAGAGTCAGAAGGCTTCTGGGACGGATCCTTAGGAACTCCGGAGGACCCCCTTGGGCCAGAGGGAGGCTCTGCAGGAAGACTGGCTCCCACAGCTCAGGGGACACCTCCTAATGTTTACTTGGCACTTGGGTGTTTACTGCACCCTGCTTCCCCAGATGCAGGCCCCGCAACAAGGATTTGTGTGAAAGTGGAATTCTTCGCGATCTTCCCAGGAGTGGGGGAGGGAGATTGAGAAGAGAGAGAGGCTGAGCAATCAGGGATGGGAGGTCAAGCAAGAGGCCACGGGAGGTGGGAGGGGAGTGGCCCAGCATGCAGGGAGCTTGGGAGATGGAGGTGTTTGCAGCCCTCACCACAGCTAGGGGTTAGGGGCTGACCACAAGGACAGAGGGGCTTCCCGGGTGGTAAAGAACCCACCTGCCAATGAGGAGACATAAGAGACACGGGTTCAATCCTCAAGTCTGGAAGATCCCCTAGAGGAGGGCATGGCAACCCACTCCAGTATTCTTGTCTGGAGAATGCCATGGACAGGGGAGCCTGGCGGGCTACAGGCCATGGAGTCGCAAAGAGTCAGACACGACTGAAAAACTTAGCACGTGGCACACAGGGACTGAGGGAAGCCACTTCCCAGGCACTTCCCTGACCTCCACACAGGCAGCTGGGGACAGGTCCCAGCAGCCGGGGACAGGGGCTGACGGGGGTCCTGGAGTAACACGGGGCCCCGAGGATACGCGGACAGGGCACTGACAGCACATGCTATGCTCCCGCCCCGTCTGCTACTGCTAACCCTTCTAGCTGCCTGCTCCTTACTCATGGTTTGTTATCACAACCAGTCACCATGTACTGATTATCTCAGTGACTCCTCAAAAAACAGCTCCATGTTGCCCCCACGTCATGGGTGAAACAACTCAAGTCAGAGACCGCTGCGGTGACATGCACCAGACCCTTCCTGCCCACCACCTTGGGCCTCACTGCCCTGTCTGCTTCCTCACTGAGCCAGGCACTCTGTCTAGTTTGCTCACCTCTCCTACCCACTGCCTAGTGCAGCGTGGGCACAAAATAGGCGCCCAGTTCATAAAGGATCCCAGAACCAAGGGCTCAGCCATCTCACTAAATGCCAGGCCTCTGGGGACTGTGCCTCCTCATACGGCACCGTGGCGATGCCCCTCAGCGCCGGCCCAGGGATGACAGGGCACCCCTGAAAAAGAAAAAGAAAGTGAAGTCGCTCAGTCCCCTGAGCAGAGGCTTGGAGAGTGCCCAGGGGGATGGGCCCCAGATGTATTCTGACAGCACCCTCATTCACATCCTGTAGGGGCATTTGTGAAATTGCCCTCTAACCATCCCGGTCTCCTGGGAACGACAGCAGCCTGTTTGGGGATGGTTTTCAACATGTCCCTCCAGCTCCCGCCAAACTGCGTAGCATTCTCAGCCAGTATGTGAGTTTTCAACGTCAGGCTGGGAGCTCGTGAGTGGTCTCTGGAATGTGCCCCCAGTGATCTCAAGGTCCTGCCTGCGAACTTAGAGGGCTGTGGACGGCCCCTTAAAGGAAAATAAGGCAGCTGGAGGTGGAGCCATAGCAATTGGATAAAGTATTTAGACGGCACACAAGCCAAAGGAAAAGCACATTGGCCTTTGGAGACTGTCTGAGGCCCTGCCGGGGTTGAGAGGGACATGTTGCTCCCAGATCTTGGGAGGGCACTGAGGGATACAAAGCCCACCCCATCCGGTCCTGCCTGCCCCTCACCTGGGTCTGTGTCCTGGGTGGGGGGAGACAGAAACCCTGGCACCTGGCTGTGCCACCTCTCACTGCTGCTGGAGTGGGGACAGGGGGGTCTGGGCCAGGAGGGAGAGGGAGATGTCACCCTGAAGGGGACTCCGAGCTGGGGAGGGGCCGCAGCCAAGCAATGCTTGCAGGCCCCCAGGGAGCTCCAGGCCGGTTGCCACCTGCCCTCCCCAACTCAGACTAAATATCCAGCCCTGCGGGTAAGTGAGAAATTCTTGGCCTCAGCCTGCCCAGGCCTCCCTGGCTTCAAATCGCTTTCCTTCATGGAACAGGGGCCGCAGTCTGCCCTTGGCCTGCTCTTCCTGTCCCTCACTCCAGGGGCCCACACTGACTGGCAGACTGGTCCAAGCAGGGAGGGTAGGGGCACTGGGGCCTTGGGAGGCAGCCAGGAAGGGGGCGGGAGGGCGAACCAGAGACTGAGGGCAGACATGGAGTCAGAGACTGTCTGAGAGCAAGACACAGGGTAAGGCAGGCCGTGAAACGAAGGCGAAGAGATGGGATGAGAGAAACAGAGAAAGTGGGGCGGGTGTGCAGAGAGAGAGGCAGAGGCAGGCAGAGGGACAGAGGAGAGGAGGGGAAAGAGAGACACCCCATGGGGATGCCAGAGAAGGAGAAATGCGTGAGAAGGAGAGACAGAGGGCGGGGCCCTGAGCTGGGGCTCCCACGTCTGAGCGCAGCCGCGCCCATCAGACCTCTGCAGAGAAAGGACCAAGCTCTCCAAGGTGGGCCTGAGGGGCTGGCACAGCGACGGCGGCATCTGCTTCCTGTCTGCACCCGTCTCATGGCGGACGGGCACCCCCCAGGCCTTGTCTCCAGAGCCACAGTCCACTCCAGACAAACCTGGGCTCTGCATTGGGAGCTGCAAATCCACACGGATGGCTGTGGCTCTCGAGTTGTGTGGGCTGGAGTCCCGTAGGTTCTGGCAGTGCCATTGTGGAATCAGGCAAGAGCCGGGAGACAGTGGAGAAGGGGAGGAGAGACAGCACCTCCCTCCCCGGCTCTGAGCTGGAGAGGACTGGGAGTCTGTGCTGAAAGGCTTTTGGCAGGTGCCCCGAGACCCCCGGACCTCCCAGGGCCCGACCGCGCTGCGGCCAGCTGTCTTCCCCACATCTCGGGGAGCGATACGTGAGAGCAGAGCCCCCAGCAGTCCAGACTGGCCAGGGCAAAGCAAGAGGCACAATGTTCTTGACAAATGACACTTATATGAGAAACAAAAAAAAAGTTTGAAAAGCTAATAAACGGGCTCTGTAAACAAGTCCAGGCCCAAGCCCGGCGTGTCTCCCTCCCACTATTCTGCCCATCCTCTTGCGAGTTTTCTTTCTCTGCTTCTCCCCTCCCTGGGCCCAAGCCCCAACCTCTCTGTAGGAGTTTTTTGATCCAGTCCTACCACTGCTTCTCCTCATTAGTCTATTCATTTGGTCATTCACTCACTCACTTCACCATCCATCCAGTAATTCATGTATTCGGGACTTCCCTGGTGGTCCAGTGGTTAAGACTCTGCACTCCCGGTGCAGTAGGCCTGGGTTTGATCCCCGGTTGGGATCCCTGGTTAGAGAAGTAAGATCCCACACAGCTCTCAGCACATTCGATAAATAAATAAATACAAATAATAATTGATGTATTCAACCACTGATGTCTTCATTCAGTGTTCCTTGAACAGTCCCCTAGGTTTACAGTCCAGCTGCTGCGGACCAGATGTTTGTGTCCCCCCAGAATGCATATGTTGGAGCCCTAATCCCCAGTTCAATGGTATCTGGAGGTGGGTTTGAGAGGTAGTTATGTTTAGATGAGGTCTTGGAAGTGGGGTAGGGGGGAGGTCTCATGATGGAATCAGTGTCCTTCTAAGAAGAAGAGGCCAGAGCTCGCTCACCCTCTCTCTCTGCCATATTAGGACACAGCAAGAAATCAGGAAGGGGGGGTCTCACCAAACCCTAGATCTGCTGGCCCTTGAGCCCCAACTTCGCCGCCTCCAGGCTGTGAGAAATAGATTTCCATTGCTTGAGCCACCCAGTCCGCAGAATTTCATTACGGTAGCCCAAGCCGATCAAGACCCCAGTCAGTCAAAGAGGATGATAGACAGAGTGAAAGTTAACACGAGAGGGGTTAGAGGCCAGCACAGGAAATGTTGTAGTCAAGGTATGCTGAAGCAGTTTAGACAGCAAATTCCCGAGACTCTTGGAGAAGGGAGATGGAGATTTTCCCAAAGGAAGTGGAGGTTTGGGTTCCCCTGGTCTGCTCTGGCTTCTACCAGAACTTGGAGGCAGGAGAGCTCTGACGTCCCCAAGTCGCAGGAAGACCCCGGGACAGATCAGGTGATGGAAGGGGAGGCTTCTAGGCTGTGAGCCTCAGTGTGCCCCCGGAGGTGGCCATGACTCCCTCAGTCCTGCTCTCCGGGCGGGGCTGCAACAGGCAAAACTGAAGGCTGGGAATCCAGCCAGATGCTCCAAGGAGAGGCTTGGGTGGAAGAGTTTGGGGGATAGGAGGGTTTAGGCGAGCACGAGGGAGGGGCTCCAGCTCTGGAAGCAGGTGGAGGGGAGGCTGATTACTATCCTGGGTCAGGGGTCTCCTGGGGAGGAAGTAGACGTGAGCTGGCCAGAGGTGGGAAGCGGGGTGGAGTGTGTGTGTGTGTGTGTGTGTGTGTGTGTGTGTGTGTGTTGGGGTGATGGTGGTTTACACCTGGGGACAAGGCAGGAGATGAAGAAGTGCTCAGACCAAGAGCAGAGGCTCAGAACGTCGTCCAGCTTTCTGGTTAGGCATCAGCTTTCTCGGGACTGAAGTAAACTCAGGACTTCCTTGGTAATGATCAGTAAAAGAGAATGTATTGGCTGCCTGCCTGAAAAGTGCAGAACAGGACAGACTTAAGGTCCGTTCTCAACACCATCTGGACTTGGTTTCCCTCCACTCTTGGCTCTACCCGCAGTGGCAGTGGCTTATTCTCAGGCCAAGTCCTCTGCCCTACGGCTCTTTGCTTACAGGTTCTAACCATTAGGACCCCCAGCGCAAAAGCCTTTCTGGTGCTGATGGGATGTATCCTGGCCTCAACTAGTCCCTGTGGCTAAGGCAATATAATGCTTTGATTGGCTAAGATCTTCATCCCATGACACCACAAGGAAAATTGCTTCCACCAGAAAAGTGTGAATGGTTTTGAAACATAGCTGTTCCCATTGGCCCACTACTGTCTTTAAAAAGTATTATGATATTTATGTTGGGCTAGACTATTTTTATTCCAGGAGAATGTAAACTCCATGAGAACAGAGACTGGTAACATTGCTCAGTGATGGAAACCCAGCACAATAGTGCATGCTACAATGCTCAGTGAATGACCGCTGAATGAACTCAGCAGGCTGAGTTAACTGGTGGAAACCCCAGATTACTGGCTAGTGATTGTTCACTGTTTAGTGTACCTTAGACCATTCTAAGCAGTTTAAACATTTAAAGTTATTTAGCCATTACACAATTCCATGGCAAGTTACTGTTATCACCTGATGGGGAAATAGAGGCACAGGGAAGCTACACAGCAAGAAGCAGACCTAGGGTTCTGATTCAGGCATCTATCTGGCTCCAGCACATGTGTTCATAAGCACTACCTCATACAGCTCAACAGATGTGGAAAGTCCACATGTTGGATTTTTAGAGCAGATGAATTTCCCAGACTATAATTTCTATGGATACTGCTTCTTTTATCTTTAGGTTAAAAGTTCCTTCAGCTTTCCTCGACCCTCATAGGGGAGTAGATGGAAGTGATTCTGTGGAACCTGGGAACAGCTCCTGTTGTTCCTCCCGGCTGCTCTGTGGTCACCTAAATGGAAAGGAAATCCAACAAAGAGGATATCAGTGTATCAGTGAATACAGCTGATTCACTTCGTGGTACAGCAGAAATTAACACAACATTGTAAAACAACTATACTCCAACAAAAAAAAATGAATTGGATATAGCTTCCTAGTTGGGGAATCGCAAAGGGGCTGAGTTTCTATACATGCACCTTCTTTTTCTATCATTCAGTCATTCAAAAATATTTACTGCATCAAATGAAACAGGAACATCTCATAGTACTAGAAAAGAAGGAAGTCTTTGGGAAATGATGGGGCATGGCAGAACAAGAAGCCAACTTGTGGGAGCTTCCAGGGGGTAGAGCAATTTGAACAACAAAAGAAAATAATAACATTGGATTATAACCCATAGGATAAAACAAGTAGCCATGAAATCCAACTGAAGTCTAAAAAATACTGAAAAAAATGAGGAAGAAGGAACAGCTCTTTTTTTTTTATGGAAGAATTCCAATAAATATGGAAGTAATGAAGGAAATACAAAATCACCATTAGGCAAACAGTAATAGTAATAATCATTGGCAAGATCCACCAGTGATGGATGCTGTAATCAGTGGAAAAAAGTTTGAGGAGAATCAGGATATTTGCATAGTTTCAAAAATTCTCCCCCTACCAAGAAACTTACTAACTACGTAGGGAAGGAGAACAGTAATTTTACAGTAGTGAAAACCAGTGGAGAAACCCAGCAAACATATGCTTAACCAAGTGATCAAGTTTAATGTCATCAGTAATAGACATGTTCTCATATGGTGAGGAGGATCCACCATCACTTCCATGGTATTTTTACCCAAAATGCATAACCTCAATCACAGGAAAACATCAGACATACTCAAGTCAAGAGACAGACTAAAAAAATAACTGAAAGGCACTCATTGAAAGAGTCAAGGTCATGAAAAACAAGAACAGACTAAAGAACTATCACAGAGTAGAGGAGACGGAAGAGACCCAACAGCTAAATGCCACTAAGGGTCCTAAAAGAGAAAGACACTAGGGGACAAACTGATGAATTCAGAAAGGGTCTGTGGTTCTGTTAATGGTCTCATAACTCTTGTTAGTTTACCCATGTTACTTTGGTCATTGTGCCATAGCTCCATAAACTGTGACCATTAGGGGAAGCTGGAAAGGGCATGTGTGAATATCGTATTAATTTTGCAACTTCTTTGCAACTTTTCTCTAAGTGTAAGTCATTTGAAAACAGAAAGTTAAAACATATATTTATTGAGCACCTACTTACTGCTGAGCACCAGGGATACAAAAACTTGTACAAAGACAGCTCTGCTGGAAACAAATCCTGTTTCCGAGGAGCAGTGTTTCTCAAACTTCGATGTGCAGTCAGAACCCTGGGGACTTTGTTAGTAAGCACATTCTGCTCCAGTGTGTCCGGGATGAGAGTCTGCATGCCTAACGAGCTCCCAGGGGATGCTGTTGCTCCGGGTTTATGGACCACACTTAGGGTGACAACAACTGGAAGCATAACAGGAGAGCAAAACATACACACACCGGGCCACAGTGAAAGCAAGAGAGTGTGCTGTGTGGTGAGACCTGGAGGGCGCACAAGACGGGAGTCATCAGCTTCTCATATGGGCTCCTGCTCAGAGAAGGATCCTCCAGACCATTCGCTCCAGGCTATTCACTCCATCTGGCCTCAGCATGTTGCTCAGAAGTGTTGGCCACTTCTTTCCAGGCTGCCTTAGGCTGCAGCCTTTCTGGGCCTGCCCAGGCTGGAGTTCAGCGAGGAGGGACAGGTGTGGCGCTACTGACGCACTCAGAAATTCCGTCAGGTCTGCGAGAGCCAGGCCTGGACCTGGGGTTGCACACATGTTCCTGCTCAGACCTCTGTTGGCCAGCACCGGCCTCACTTTCCCTGGAGCCATCCCCTTAACCAGCTCCTCGGCAAGGAAGCGCTGTGGGGCCCCCTGGATTAAATTCCACTCCTGTGCCTGCCCAAGCCCCACCATCTCTAGGGCTTAAGTGTGAAGTTTGAACTTCTCCCTAAGGCTTCTATGAAATCCTACAGGCTTGTAGGCCCACAGGCCCTTCTGCATTCATACCTGCTGGGGCAACCCTACCACAGTCGTGGCAAAATAAAACCACTTCCTCAAAGCACACCAGTGGTCAGTGTGGAGATGATCATGGCAGGAGTGGTGATCAGTCAATCTGACTCTGGCCCACCCTCTGCCAAGCCTCCCAGGGGATCTGTTGCCAGCCTTTCTCTCCATCCTGATGCTAGACTCTCCAGGAGGACCTCACAGGTTCCTGCTTGTGCTCTGAGTCCTTTCTTGAACAGCCAAGTTTTTTAAAATGACAGTACTTCAGAGAGGAAGCAGTCCCTTGTGTTCTAAGGATGGGGGACTTTCCTGATGTCCCATTTTGGGATCCCATGAGACTTCAGGGATCACCATCCAGCCTAAAACATGTCTCTCTCTCCTTTGAACTGAAGTAAAGCTAATTTACAATGTTGTATTAGTTTCTGGTGTATAGCAAAGTGATCCAGTTACACATACACATAGAAAATATAATATATATGCGTTTTCATATTCTTTTCCATTATAATTTGTTACAACATACTGCATATAGTTCCCTATGCTATGTAGTAGGACCTTGTTGTTTATCTCTGTCATACATGGTAGTTTGTATCTTCCAATTCCAAACTTCTAATCTATCCCTCACCCCTTTCCCCTTTAGTAACCATAATTTTGTTTTCTAAAACATGTCTCTCTTTTGCTTTACCCATATTGTCCTTTCTTCAGGGTCCTATAGAGCTCACACCCTCCAGAAAACTTTCTCTGACCACCTCAGCACACAACGACATCTCCCTTCTCTCCCCTGTAATATAGCCTTATTGTCGGATGCATCATCAGAGGTATAGGGTTTAGAGGTTTTTCAGGCAGGTTCTGAACTTAGCTGTCTGGATTCAGATCTCAGCCCTGCCATCTGGGAGTTGTGTGACTTTGTTACTTAATATTTCCAGGCCTTGGTTTCATCATCTGTAAAAGGGAAATGAAAACAATTCCCATCTCATTGAGTTGTTAGGAAGATTAAAAGATATAATGTAGGTAAGCAACCCAGACTGAAACCTGGAGTGCAGTAACTGCTCAGTAAACATTACTCATTAATAGCTATTGGTATCAGCTATTCAATCAGAGTGTGTGTGCATGCCAGGTCACTTCATTCATGTCCGACTCTTTGCAGCCCTATGGACTGTAGCCCACCAGGGTCCCTGTCCATGGGATTCTCCAGGCAAAAATACTGGAGTGGGTTGCCATGCCCTCCTCTAGGGGATCTTCCAGACTCAAGGATCGAACCCACATCTCTTATATCTCCTGCATTGGCAGGAGGGTTCTTTACCACCTGGAAGCCCATTCAATCAGTACCTAATTTTATATTGTTTTATATCGAGTGACTTTGGGATGTGATCACAGGAAGCATTCTCTCAATAATGATAATCACAACAACAACATATCTAATGATGATTTTGCGCCCAGCACTGGATTAAAATCTTCACTCACAGTATCTCCAGACTTCAGGAAACATTGGTCCAACCATTAACCAATGAAATATTGTGGAAACCATAACATGTCATGAGGGTAATTTGAAATGAAGGACAAGTACAAAGGTTTCAACATATTGGCTTGTTTTTGATTCTGCTTTGTTTTGTTTTGGTCGACATAAGTTGGCACTAGAAAACAGAGAAATGAAAGGCACAGACTTGCCAAGGTTTTTCCATCCTTGTCCAGGAGGAAAACTGTTATAATTCTTTCCTGAGCAAGAGTTACAAATCGATCAGAGGAAACAGTGGGGCCAACCTGCAACCCTTCAGTGTAGAGCTTGGGTAGCTTTGTCAAACACCTCCATGAGACCTAAATGAGACCTGTTAGCTGGGAGAGTCATACCCACCATGCTCATCTTTTGTGTTTAGGTGGTTAAGTGCAAAGTCTTGTTTGGCTCCCAGCTCTGATGCTTCTAAGCTGTGTAACATGGACAAGTTGCTTAACCTCCCTGAGCATCTGTTTCCGTATTTGTGGAATGTGGATAATAATAACTGTCTCATTGGTTGCCCTTGAGGATAAAAGAAAATGACATGTATCAAGAGCATAGTATAGTGTCGGACACTTGGCACAACTAGTAGCTGTCATTACTTTCCTTATCTTGGAACGTGAAAACTGCTTTATAAACTCCTCTCTTCCCAGATTCTTGGCTTTTTATATTTTAATTTTGTTCTCTTTTCAAGTTTTCTAGATAAGCTCCTTTTGAAAAATTCTAGCCATGTCTTGGCTGAACTTTGGGAAAATGAACATGTCTAGCCCTAGAACAGTGGGTGAGGGCTGCCCTCTGAGCCTGGTCACCATGGTGGCAGCTGGAAACCTGGGGAAACTGGGGCAGGTGGTGATGGGAAGATGAGAAGTGTTGGTGGGGGACCATTTCAGATTCTGTTCTCTTCTCTCATGGGGACACGAACCTATAGTCTTGCCTCTCCAACAAATGATAAGCCCCTTTGGTTAAAATTCTTAAGTACCCTATGCCTTCGTTTCTCCATCTGTAAAATGGGTGTCATCTACCTAGGGCTGTTATGGGGATTCAATGAGATAATACACATAAATGCTTAGCACAAAGCCTGGCAAATAGTGTGTACTCAAAAATATTTGCTTTTCCTCTTTTACAGTGTGGTAATGCTGAGCATCGCTGGGCATAGAGTGAGGTCCCTGCATCGTGGCTTCCATTCCCAGTGCCGTCTGCTCTGATTCCCTGCGATCTGCCCTAAGTTCAGCGACTCACACCCCCACCCTTGTTGATCCAGCTGGGAGGTGATATCGAAAGCAGGTGATGCTGTCTGTTCGGGGACTCTGAACTGTTTCTGGACCTTGTGTCAGCAGTGTTAAGGGTGCCAGGTTACAGCCACACTTAACGAGGAAAACAGGAGCTCAGTGCCTGCCAGAGGGCAATGGAGTGGAGAACACCAGCCCTTCCTCCGGGGGAGACGCTGTCTGCCCGGGCTCTTGGCTGGGGTGTGTTGTGAGGTCTGGCTTCCCTCTTTCTCTTTTCTTTTCCCTACCTCAAGCCCTCACCACCCACCATCCAGTCCGGGCTCTCTAGCTTGGAGATGGGGTTTAAAACCATGGCTAACTAACTAAATGATGGCTGAGGTCTTTCCCTTTGTTTTCTCATTAAGTCATTCCTACAGTCCTATGAGGTAGGTCTCAATATTATTATTTTTTAATTAACTCTGCCTACTGGACACCACCTCTTGGAGGTTCCACTAGCATGTCATAGTCTAGAAGTATTCATCCCAATTTTGCAGAAGGGGAAGTGGAGTCTCAGAGGGGTGGTTGTGATCTTTGCTGCAGATTGCACAGCTAAAATGGCGAGCGGCAAAGACGTGAAGTCAGGTCTCTGACACCGGCTCCCTCCTGTCCTTATACCTGCCTTCCCCTAGAGGCACATGGCAGGATGACAGAAGTCTGATGCTCACAGAGCAGGAGGGAGAAGGCTTTTGTGGCCATTTCTGCCATATGTGTGTGCATGCTTAGTCGTTCAGTTATGTCCGACTCTGCGACCCCACGGACTGCAGCCCGCCATGCTCCTCTGTCCATGGAATTTTCCAGGTAAGAATACTGGAGTGGGTTGCCATGCCCTCCTCCAGAGGATCTTCCTGACCCAGGGATTGAACCCAGGCCTCCCACAGTTCTGCCATACTCCAGCCTTGGCTGATGAAACCACCTTCTAGGCCCAAGAGACCTCTCTTCATGGCTTCTTCTGATCCAGCCTGGGTTCAACTACATCTGCCTCCCCTTTTACCTTCAGAACCTTCTCACCAGCCTGACCTGCTTGTCCTTTGGCCCTTTGCAGGGCTTCAGAGGGCTTGGCCATGCCTGTGTGTGTGGACCCTTTTGGGGGCTTGGGGTACTGCTGCTGTCTCCCCAGGAATTGCAAAGGTCAGCAAGGGTCTCAGAGAGGCCAGACTCTGGAGTTAATTAGATGAGGACCAACCGGAATGGGGCAGGAAAACCCCCACTTCGGGTCAGATCCCAGGCATGCACCCCGTTTACCATCACCAGGTCTACTTCTACTTCCTCTCTGGCCCCTCCTCCCCAAGCCTTTTCCGCTTGCAGCTTTTCTCCAAGAGCCAGCTGACCGCTTTCTTCTCTAGCCTGTCTTTGCTGGTAGCTGCCCTTCCAGCCCGGGACAGTGACTGTACGTGTCAGGAGGCGCCTCTGTTCCCCATGGCTTGAGACAATACCCCACAGCTGACCCTGACCCCCGGGTGGAGAGGAATGTTGAGGCCGGAGCTTGAGCGGGATCTGCCAGCCTGGCCAGCGGCCTTCCCCTGACTGGGGATGAGTGATGGGGAGGGGTCTTGGGGGGGGCGGGTCAGGGACTCTGGCAGCAAGCACGGGGGAATCTTCTGAGAGCCCCAGGGGCAGGCAAGGGACAAGATCCCATTCTTGGAGCCCATTCCTCATGCCAGACACTGGACTTGCTCCTGAGGCTCCTTCTTGAAGCATTGAGACGTGCAGTGTTCTGGGAGCCTGACCTTAGATCACACCCAGCCAGTCTTCTCTCCAGGGAGGCTGGGATAGGTGCCCGGATTTAAGAGAGAGGATACTGGGGGAGTGGATGACTGTCAAGACTCAACTCTTCTCATCTGAAAATGCCAAGTAGAGCTGGATTAGTGGTTTCCAAGCTGTTTCTGATAAGCTGAGTGGTTCCTCTGAGATGCCTCGGAGGGTACAAGGCAAGGGGATGAGTGTGTGTTGGGGGGTAGGGAATTGGGGTGGGCTGCTTTTCAGCTGGAGTGGCTCCCCAGTTTCAGTGTCATCACTGAGTTGGCCCGTGAGGCCCTGGTGGTCTGGTGCCTACATCCCTTCATCTTCATCTGAGCTACCCTGCTTGCCTGGCTCCACCACAATGATCTTCTACAACTTCCTCCAACACAAGCATTTTCTGCCCTCTGGGATTTTTCTTGTAATGTGTCTTGTCTGGACCATCTTCCCTCTAGCTCTTTGCTTATTTCCTACTTCTTTGGGGATGCCTTCCCCAATGTCTCTCAACTCTGTGATAGGCCACCTAGCTGCATACACCTTTTTCATAGCTCTACTTCAATTGTAACTCATTATTGATCTACTTACCCAATTATTTGTTCAAGGTCTACCTCCCCCACTAGACTGTAAACTCACGAGGTTTGTGAGGGTTGGGTTTGTGTTGCTACTGCCATGTCCCCTAGCACAGCACCTAGCACACAGTAGCCACTCAGCAAGTGTTTGTTGAATGCTGAAATACTACACAAAGGTTCTTGCTACTTTTTGAAAAAGTTTGAGAAGCACGGACCTACAGTCTCTACGCCCCTGTCCAGTTTTGCATTTACATCTTTAAAACTTAGGTGCTGCTACTTTCACCACCAAAACACAGTATTTAATGGGCTCTTTCCATTAGAACCTTACCTGGCTTTTTCTTAACTTCCAGGGTACTTAAAAGGGAATGATGCATACAGTAATGGGAAGAAAAATAAAGGAATCCCAAGAAAGACAAGGTAAGAGCCCTCTCTCTCCTCTAAAACCAACACTGGTGAAGCAGGTGGGGGTGGGGAGGACAGCCAGGTACAGGACCCAGTATTGAGTCCCAGGGCACACCTGCCCCATGTTCATCAAGCTGCCTGGTGAGGTAAAGATGGGTAGCCCCTCAGGCCATAATGACCATAGCTCCCAGGCCAGTTGTTTGCTCACCTGTGAATTGGTGGCTGACCCTATGCTGTCCCCAGCCTGTTCCAAGCAGTTGGGGAGACTTCCAAGCATGTCTTTTTCAGGCCAGATGTGTGTCCACTGGCTGTGAATTCTTGCATGGAGAACAGGTGGGTGGTAATGATTCTAGCAGGAGAGCTGAGCGTGACTGGAAGCTAAGGAGACAATTCTATCAAGCTGTCAAGAACAGAAAAACAGCGTTCTTTCTCTGTGCTTGCTTTTACAGAGGGGAGGAGATGGAATCCAGGGCTGAAGAAAGAGCCTTGGCCCCCATGGCAGATTCTGGAGTCTCCTGCAATTTCCCATACCCCACCCTACTCATCTCCCTCCTCTGTAAATCGACATGCCATGTGTAGTGAACATCTGTTGTATGAATATGCCCAGCACTCCTTCTCCTTCCTTGGATAACGGAAACTCAATTTTCCTTTAGGGAACTCTGCCTTGCCAATTCCAGGCATTCCTGGTGGGGCTGTCAGCCATGGGGACCCTCCCAACCATCCACCTCAAAGGGTGGGCACAGGATCCCAGACACATCCAACAAACTCTCTCCTAGGGAATTTGAATCTGGGATGGAGTCAGTACTGACCACAGAAGGCAACTGGCTTAGAGCCACCCTGGCTTCTATAGCTGCCCTGGTCCCTGGCTTCCCAGGCCTGGTTGTTGAACACCTCCTTTAGAACCCTGTCTCTTTTGAATAAATTCTTTTTCCCTCCTGAAGTTTACTGGAGTTGGCCCCTAGAACTTACAGTCAAAGCTGATGTGTAGCCCATATGACTGTATCCCTTGTTTTCTAGCTTCTCCCCTTCCTCTAGACCCACCTGCAGACCCATTTTCACTTTCCACACCCTGAAAACCTTAGTATTTCCAGACATTTTCTCCTATGCTGGTCTGCTGTCAGGAAAGAATCTACACCCATCGTTACACTTCAGAGTGAATGAAAACATTGTTTTGCTCTTCTAGGGGAAGATGGATTTCCAGCCCTGTGTCTAAATGTTCACTGAGAGCCTTTGTCTCTTGTGTCAGGAATAAGAGGTACTCATGAAGAGGTGGGAGAGAGACTTTGGGGACAGAGTAGGCCTTCCCCCAACACCCTGAAATGGGTCCTGACCACGTCCCCCCACACTCATCACTTGCATGCAGTGAGAATGGCTTTCTCCAGCAGTTGCTTACATCTTGACAATTGCAAAGCTGCTCTGATGCTTGTTAAATTTCTTTCCCACTGCAGTTACCTGCTTCAAGCTGTAAGATATTAATTCAGTGCGACTGAGCACTTACAGTGTGCAAGACTCTCAACCACTCGTATCCAGGATACAAACGTGCTTAGTTGATGTTCGCAGTCTTGTTGAGCAGACTCTACCTGGTCATGTCTCCTACACGAGCTGAGTGCTGCTAGAGAGCTGAGTCAATTGCCCTGGGACCACAAAGAGAGCGGGCAGCAGAGAGGAGGGGCCCATCATCTAATCCACCCAGCTTTTCTCTTTTGGTTTGTGTATAAATAGGGATTCTTTGGTTGCAAGCAACAACAAGGACTCTGACTAATCTGTACATTAAAAAAATAGAATAGAGTTACTGGAAAGATTTTAGGAGCAAACAGAATAGAAGAACTGAACAGGTAAGTATCGAAAAGGTCAGGAATTCAGGCAGCGACAGGGTTCTCAGGCCCAGGAACTCCTTTGGAGTATGTCTGTTTGGGGAGCTGAGATTGAGTGTTCCAGTTATAAAGTGTGGGTCTCTGGGTCAAATCATGGGAGAGAATCTGATTGGCCAGTTTGGGTCATGTGCCACACGGCAGGTATTGTGATTGGCTGCCACATCAGAATGATCTATAGAAAGGTGGAAGGACAGTTACCTAAAGGAAAATGGATGCTGATACCAGAATAAGAGAGAAGGGATGCTGGGTAGACGAAATGACAAAGCTCTCCTTAGTCACAAACTAGAAGGTGATTGATACCTTGTCTGCTGGATCCACCTTCTGACTTGGATTGTTCCCATGGCAACCACAGGCTGAGCAAAAGGCTATAACCAATGAAAATCACTTTGCACAGAGCAGATGCAGTCTCTTCATGTTGCAGGTGGATAAACTGAGGTCCAGAGACAGGAGACGCCTCGATTGTAATCTGCAGCCAGTGCTGAACGAGGAGCACACAGAATGTCACACTGGACCCCTAGGCTTCTGCCTCTGGTAGAAGTTATCCATGCCAGCAATGGAGTAGGGGTGAAGGTCCCTATGGATGCCATTGGGAAGGGTCCTGGGATCCTGTATGGGAAAGGCAAAGGTGGATGCTCCGTGAGTATTTGTCCAACTGCCCTGGCCCCACCCTGGTGTTAGGAGGCAAAGTGGGCTCCCCCACTTCTAAATTGCATGCGTGCTTAGTCGCTCAGTCATGTCTGACTCTTTGTGACCCCATGGACTGTAGCCCACCAGGCTCCCATATCCATGGGAATTCCCAGGCAAGAATACTAAAGTGGGTTGTCATTTCCTCCTCCAGGGGACCTTCCTGACCTAGGGATCAAACTCGCGTCTCTTGCATTCCCTGCATTGGCAGGTGGATCCTTTACCACTGAGCTACCTGGGAAGCCTATGTCCAGGGTTCAAACAAACATGCCAGTGTTGAGTCCCTATATCCTGGATCCCTGCAGGAGGGAACTGTCTGGGGCTGTGTTGAGCTTCTGGCTTTGGTAGGGCTTTCTGAGCTGGCCTTGGCGTTCCCAAAGCGACCCTTCATCCAGGGCCTCTGGACGGTCCACTGCAGAGAATGCCAGGCTCAGTCCTCTGTCCTGGCCTTGCCCCTCTCTGCTCGGCCTCGCCAGGTCCCTGCAGACCCAGACAAGGCCCGTCCCCCTTGGTGTTTACAGTCTGTGAACACTTGTGGCCATTTCTGCCGCCCCGGCAGGACTGGGAGGACTCATCCATCCTGCCTGCCCTTATTAAGTCAGTCGACCGTCAGATTTGCCTCTGTTCAGCTACAGCTGACGACCGTCCTGGGGCCTCTTCCCTCCCCAGGGTTGGCAGGGTGCCTCTGCAGCCCCTTGGCTCTCTCTCCCCCTCATGCCATTGCAGCTCGGCATCTTTCTAATCCCCTTTCCCCCAGGAGGTCTCATTTCAGCCTCCCTGATCTGCCTGCACCTCCCAAGTCCCTTCTCCTGGAAGTTCCAGGTTCCAGCTTGAGAATTCAGGGTGTGGAGAGGGGTTGGGCCCTGTGCCCACCCTGCTCGGCCCTCTCCCATCCAGCTGGCATGGGGAGGCCTTTCCCTTTGCTGGCCTTCACATGCTGGGCCATTTCCTCCTGCTTCCAGCTCATTAGCGCAGGTACACCAGGATCCAGACCTGTCTCCTGCCCAACCCTCAGCTTAGGGGTCTGCTCCTGCCTGGGCGGCTCCTTCCTGCTCTCCTGCCCCTGCCCCTGCCCCTGGGTTTCCCACCCAGTCTGGAGCACTTGGCACTTGGTGTCCAGCCCTCTCCCCTCCCCACCCCGCAGTTTCTCTCTCTGGTTTTCCCTGGCCTGGCTCTCTTTCCAGGGTCTGGAAATGGAGAAGCCTTTCTGCTTGGGGATCCTATGGATCCAGCCCAGTCTTCCTTAGCCAACATGGAAACAGCGTGAAAGTCCAGGGGCAGGTTTTGTTGGGGTGAACATAAGAAGTCATGACTCCCAGGGCTGGATGGGACTGCCTCAAGCCATCTAGCCCATCCCTTGTCTTTCGGAAAAAACATTAAAACCATCTCGCTCCCTTGGCACTTTAGGGACAGTTTTCCTTGTACTTCAGAATGAATAGACTGCAGGCTCTGTGAGGGGGCCTGGTTTGTAGAAGATGCCCCACAAATATTTTCTGGGCAAATAAATCACCTCTTGAGTGTCTGTTTTGGTGAGTGGGCAGAAATACAGCTTGTCATCTGCTCCAGGGGCTGCTAAGAAGGACTTCTTCCCTTTTGCAATGGAATCAGAGTTCACACTAGAGCAATGCCAGCAGCTACGGTCATGGTCATTGGCAATGGGGGCCATGCAGAAGCTCCACACAGCTTTCCAAGTCCTTTGAAAATAAGGCTCTTCCAACTTCTGGGTGCTGGTTTTTTATTTCTACATCATGGTGGCCATTCCTGGTGGGTAGCTAAGGGTATCAAACAAAGCCCTGATTAAGAAAGCTTCATTCAATTCTTCTTGAACCCACTCACATGATGGGTTCACTTTCTCCTTCCCATATTTTACCTCTGGGGGGTGTTGGATGAGAGTGAGGCAGAGACACAAGGGCAACTGTGGGACTGGTCTTTTGGCTCATTTAAAAATGAGCACTGGTCCTTTCTGGCAGTTCAGCTTATCTCCCCTGGTCTCCCAGGATTACTCAGTTCTCTGCACTAACTGGTAAAACCTGCTGTTGTATGACCACTGACCTCTGAGCTCAAGGGAACTCTCAGTGGCTGAAGAACTCCTGCACGACAGCAGTGGGTTGCCTGGGGTTTCAAGAGTCACTTTCCAAAGTGGCTCTTCCCAAAGGTCAACTCTCAGTGTCTGAGATGAGGAGCCCAAGGCCAAGAGTGGAGAGGAGACCTTGGGCAAAGAGAGGTAATGAAGTCTTCGGAATACCCTGAGTCTTTCAAAGACTGAGATTCTCCTTAGAAGTCTTCCTCTCGTGTAGAAATCCTTTCTAAATGCCCGTTTAGCCTCTCTTTGAACACTTCCACTGTCAGAGAGGGTATCACTCAGCAGTGGGATCTGTCCTGTTGTTAAACATCTCTAAAGGTTGCATTTACTGTTAAGTGGAAATCTGTTTCCCATGTTTTCCATGTTCCTGTCTCTGGATCTGGAACAATACTGTGAACCCTACTATGGCAGACAAGAGTATCAACCTTCCACTTTATGTGACTTCTCAGTAGCTTTGATTAGAGTTGAGCTGACCATGCTTTTCTTCTTTGAATCTTCTCTTTCCTTGGATTCTGTATCACTTCCTCCTTCCACTTTGAATAATCCTTTATTATTTCCCTTGTAGGATTATTCTCTTTGCCCCAACCTAAAAAACACTAAATCTTTAACTCAAAAAATAATATTATTGAGGCATATTTTGTCACCATGTAATTCACCATGTTTAAGTTTACAATTCAACTGTTTTTTGGTAAATTTACCAAGTTGTACAACCATTACCATTAATCAAGTTTAGAACGTTTTTATCTCCCCAATAAAACCTCTTGTGCTCATTTACTGTTAATATCTTTCCACCTACTCCCACCCCGTCACTTGAATCTACTGCCCCTATAGCCTTGCCCTTTTCGGATATTTCACATAAATGCAATCATAAAATACATGGCATTGTGACTGGCTTCTTTCACTGGGCATAATGTGGTTGAAGTTCATCAATGCAGCAGTTGAAGTTCATCCATATATTGGTAATTCACTTCTGTTTATAGTATTTCTTTGTATGGATATACCAAATGTCGTCTGACCATTCACCAGTCTACGGGCATTTAGACAATAGGTAACCTTTGATTTTTATGACTAATGCTGCTACGTCTGTATTGTTCATGTGGATGGAGTAGAAAATAGCAACCCACTCCAGTATTCTTGCCTGGAAAATTCCGCAGACAGAGGAGTCTGGAGGGCTACAGTTCAGGGGGTCGCAAAGAGTCGGACACGGCTGAGCCACTGAGTACATTCATATGTAAGTCTTTGTGTAAATATGCTATAATCCTTAACTCATCTCACTCCTAAGGTAGTCTCTTCCAAATCTACAATTCTAAAGCCCGCACCCACAGCCTTTTTCTCCTGGGCACACAGAATACATTTTCCAGCCTTCCTTGTTGTGGTAAGGTACCACCTTGTGATTGAGTTCTAGTCAATGAAATGTGGGCAGAATGATGTTTGCTTCTTCCAGACACTATCCTTAGAAAATCTGTGCTATCCTCTGAACTTTTCTCTCCTTTCATTTATTGGCTGAATGATGAGGAGGAAGAATCTCCATATTGGTGCTCCATGATGGAAGGATGTCCCTGTATGACCATGTGGATCAGAGCCCTGCCTGACATGAATAAAAATAAACTTACTCTTCTGGGATTTTTTGTGATTGCAGTTAACCTGTTATGACTAATGCAAACATAAAACAACTGAGTCTCTCTCTTACCTTACAATCCTGCAACAGTTGAAGATTGCCAGACTCTTTTCCAACAAGATTTCTCTTCTCCAGTATCTCAACTTTTCCTCCTAGGTTATTTTTTTATCTTCATGCAGGTCATCTTCTCCTAGATACATTCCAGGGCTGTAATAAGCCATTAAGACATGGCAGAAGAATTAAGCACAAAATCGCCATTGTGTTATAAAATTTGGAGTACACTGATACCCTCCCTGTACTGAGCCCTGGATTCTACCCAAGATGGCACTAGACCTTTTAGAAGTTTACACTGTTGGTTTGTTTCACACCAGTGGTAAACTAGGATCTTCCTTTTCAACGGTCTCGGTCCACTCCCACCCCTACCCCAGCCCCCCCCAAAAAGTCATTTCACATGAGCTGCTACTGAGACGTCTCTCTTGTTCTCTAATTACTGCTTTTTTGGGGCTAAGATGCAAGACTTTTTCACTTATCTCTATTAAATCTCAACTTATCTGTATCAGTATAAATCTTGCTTCTATCCTCCAATTTTATCGTTTATCCCTCCAGTTCTATGTCATGTGATAATTTGATAAAAATGCTTTTTCTGACTTCATCCAAATTGTGAGAGGTCTTGTACAGGTCCCAGGCCTGTCTCATGTGCTACTGTAGAGCTCAAGGACCTCCCATCCATTCTTCAATGTGGGGAATCATCGTTTCCCACATAACGGCCTTATTGGAGGCTCCAGATTTTCCCCAACATATCCACATTGAATAGCTCTTGAATTTCATTTGACTATCATTACAAAATCTGGCAAAATTTCTCTGATCAGGAACCTCATTGAAAAGGAAATGGATTAGACCCTGGTGTGGTTTAATTTTTGCAAACTTGACTCTGGTAACCATCACTGTGCTTCTTTCTCACTGTCCTTTCCACTTGAGGCTTGTCTTGACTTACAGACCCTGCTCATATAGAATCCTCTCTGGGAACTTCCCTGACCAATTGCCCCATATTTTCAGCCTGGGGGGCTTTGTCCTGTGTTCAGTTGCTCTCTGAGATGATCTCAATCACAGCACTTACCATGATAGTTGTTTCTGCCTTTCCTACTACACTGGAAGCTCCTTGAGGATGGGGACTAAGCTTTATTTTTCTTGGTGATGCTGATGCCTGACAAAAAGGTCCTCAATAAAGGATGGCTGAAATGCACAGGGCATTCCCCAGCTATCTGCTTGAAATCAAAAACATATGGCTTATCTCACTTTGGGGCAAAGGTATGAGAGAGGCTGCAGGGTGGATGGCCTTGGATATATAGATTATGACATGGGCGTGATACAAGTTCAGTAACATGAGCTTGTGGGATTATAGGAGAGACCTGAGGCCAAGGAAGAGCAAGACTGAGGGACAGAAGTCTAACTGGGGGGCTGAGTCTCCAGGCGCCCAGAGAAAGTGGTAATCAGACAGTAGAGGTAGCTGGTGAAAAGGTTGGCAAAAAGGGACCCAGTTGGGTTGGTGGGTCATGGCATCAGAAGGCTGGGGACCAGGCTCCACCAGTTTTATAAGGGAGGAGCTATGTGGAGGGACAGACTAGTTGGAAGCAGGGCTGGGGGCTGATTTTAAGCATGGAAAATTCACTGGCTTTATATTGACTGGTGATAATTTGGAATGACTTTGGATAGGTTGAAGGAGATTAAGAGCCTGCCACTTCCTCCCCACACAAATGACTCCTTGCAATTGGCCAGAAGGCATCCGTTTCAGAATTCCAGATAAATATTCTGTCCCCTTCAGGGCCACCCGATGGTTTAGATGTGGGGAACAGGTCTATCTGTCTGAGAAAAGGAGCTGACTAGAACTAGGCATGCCATTCATTGACCCCAGCCTACTGCTCCAGCCTCATCTCCTACCTTTACTCCATTCCTATCCAAACTCCAGCCACCTAAGTTACTTGTAACTCCCTTCAATAGCTCAGGTTTTGTCTTCTATCTATGACTTTCCCTATGAAGTGCTTCTTTGGGGCATGTCCCCTGCTCCTACGTGGTGAACTCATCCTTAGCCTTCAAGATTCAGGTCATGGCTTGGGAGGTGGGAGGAAGGTTCAGGAGGGACATATGTATACTACAGCTGATTCATGTTGATGTATGGCAGACACCAACACAATATTGTAAAGCAATTATCCTTCAATTAAAAATATATAAATTTAAAAAAAAGATTCAAGTCAAAGTCAGGGCTCTCTGAGAAATACTCCCGAGCCAACCTCAACTGCCTGGTCAGTGGTTTTTCTTCAGGGTGCCCACCAGACTGGTAATTCCCATCTCACAGGCAGTGAGGATGGCTACCCACCTCCAGTGCCCAACACAGTGCCTGGCATGTGTTAGGTGCTGAACAAATGTCTGTGGAATGGGGGTGGGGTGGGCGAGCGGGCGCATGATGCCAGCCAAATAGGCTAAGTATTAGAAAGTAGGCAGGAGCTCAGAGGCAGCTCAGGCAGCAAAAAGAATTCCAGGTCCCACCAAATAGTACGCCTGAGAATGCCAGTACATATCATTTGTTTTTTTTTTTTGAAGTATTTATTTGGCTTCACCAGATCCTAGTTGCAGCACACAGGATCTTTTAGTTGCAGCATATAAACTTTTAGCTGTGGCATGTGGGATCTAGTTCCCTGACCAGGGATCAAACCCGGGCCCCCTGCATTGAGAGCGCAGAGTCTTAGCCACTGGACCACCAGAGAAGTCCCTTCAGTACACATCTTGAGACTGAAGTTGCAGGTGGCAGAATGCAGCAGCTAAATAGGGTGTGTGTGTGTGTGTGTGTGTGTGTGTGTGTGAGAGAGAGAGAGAGAGAGAGAGCAAGCGAGCAAGGAGAGGGGCAGAGAGGGAGGCCAGTCCCCTGTGGAGCAATGGCTCAATCAGAAAAGGGGACTGTTTCCCCTCACTCATCACGGACGTGTCAATGTTTCTTCCTGCCATCTGGAAGAAGGGAGATGCTGACAGATTATCTCCCATATGCCTTTCTGGCCCCCTGCCCCATCCCTCCCCACCACCGGCTTTGGCACGTGCACCTACCCCGTTAGAGATGTTCCCAGGCTCTGAGGCCCCGCTGCTGACATGTACAGCCATTCTTGGCTTCCCTGGCCCAGACAGCCAAGTGGCTCCCAGCTTCTTGGGGAAGTTGAAAGAGAAAGGATTGAGAGGCCTGGGGGTCAGGCAACCCCAGTTCAAGTGCTGGTGCTGCCAGTAGCCAGTCACGTGACCTTGGACAGACATCTCTCCTGCTTTGGGTCTCAGTTTCTTCAACCGTAATCTAAGGAGTTGGCTGGCTGATCTCTCCGGGAGGTCCCCTCCAGGGTTCACATTCTGTGGATCCTACCGCTCTTGGATCCACGCCCATCGCTTGTCTGTCTGCTCCTCATATCAAACTCTCAGTGTTGACAGGGAATTTGAGTTTATCCAATAAAACCCTCTCTATCACACATGAGGAAGCTGAATCTGGGAAGGGCCAAGGGCACGACAGGGAGACACTGGGGGCACAGGCAGGATGAGAATCAGAGTCTGTGCTCCCTGCTGTGACCTGACTTTGTTCTTTCAGGACTGCCTTGTTCCCAGGCTGCCCAGAACAGGTTGATGCCGGGCGCAGCGGAGCCTTGGTCTTTTTCAGGCAGTCAGCTCAGGGCCACTGCTTTCTGAGCCTGTCCCAAAGGCCCACCACCCTGGACCAAAGCCCAGTCTAGAGACCTGAGCATCAGCCCTCTCTGTGTTACTGACCCCAGGCAAGTCACTACACCTCTTTGGCTTTTTTGTTCCATGGTTTTACAGACCCCTTTGGACTGTGAGCTCTCAGGAATGAGGATTTACCTGCTGTTTTAAGCCCTGGGCTTAGCTTTCAAAGTCAAGTTGCTTAGTTCAGATTTTCAGGACAGAATCTTGTATGTCCAGTAACAAGACCACAAAAGTCTTAGATCACTGATCAGCCAATGAAAAGGCTGCCCCTGGGTCACGTGTTCATCTCTGATCCAATCAGCTGTGGCTTGGAGTGCTAGGTTGGTAAATACAGTTGCTTTATCTAGAAGTGAAGCTGCTCGCCTTTGCGATTCCATGGACTATAGCTTACCAGGCTCCTCCATTGTCCACGGAATTTTTCAGGCAAGAGTACTGCAGTGGGTTGCCATTTCCTTCTCCAGGGGGTCTTCCCGACCTGGGGATTGAACCCCGGTCTCCCACATTGCAGGCAGACGTTTTACCCTCTGAGCCACCAGGGAAGCCCAATGCTCCATCTAGGGGTGGCACTTTAAAGGACTTCTACTCCAGTCTCCTGTTGGTGAGGAAACGGGCTCAGAGAGGCTGTCACTTTAGGCAAGGTGAACGATGGTGCTGCGGACTGGTACTCCAAAGTCCCATGTGTTTCCCACTGCTTCGGACGGAGAGCAAAGAGGGCAGAGTGAGGTCCAGGGGTTCAGCTGAGGGAGTGAGCTTTTCCTGGACTTGGCAATGGTGTTCTGGGAAGGCTTCTTGAAACAAGTGGGAGTTTTCAGATGGGCATTAAAAGACAGGCAGGCAAGGGGTGGGAAGAACATTCCAGGTGAAGAAAATGATGTGAGCCGAGGAATTGGGGTAAGGGGACGTGGGTGGGGAAGTGAGGGAGTTCTGAGTGGGACTGTGTTGAGTATTGGCAGACAAGAGGGGAAGGGGTGTGAAACCCACTGGTGTTGGGGGCCTGGTAAAAAGTTGGGGCTGGATTTATGCAGTACTGGGGAGCCACTGAAGATTGTTGAGCAGGTTTTTGGCCTCATCAGACCTGTGCAGCCAGAAAAAAAAAAGTGTGATTAGCTGTTTACACGTCTGCTTCTCCCTCACTGTTGTTTTTGGACAGAGATGGGGAGGAGTGGAGTGGAGCCCAGGAGGTACTGGTGGCACCCGCTATCTGCAGGCCGGGACCTGAGGAGGAGTGAGAAGAGAGTGGATGGTGGCCAGGGCTTTCCGACTGGAGGTGGAGGGTGAGGAGGAGAGGGAGGAGCCGGAGATGCCTCTCCTTCCTCCCTTGGCCATCAGCCTCCTCCGGCCTGAGGTCTGGTCTGGTGAGGCAGAGCACAGAGCATGCCTCTGCTGTCTGTGTGAGTTCCTGAGGAGTGAGATCTTTAATTTTTGTCTGCTGAGTCCCAATGGGCGAAGGGCCAGCCTGTGTTACAACCTCCCAGAGGCCTCTGGGCCAAGGCACTCAGACCAGAGTGGACAGAAACAAGGAATGAGTCATGCAGACCGGCTGGGGCCCACTGGGATCTGGCTGCCCCTCCTCCGACCCCCCCGGCCTGGTGTCTGTACCCTGTCCTGGGGAGTTTAGGAGTCCGGGCCTGTCCCTAAGGGCCTGGGGTCCTAGAGAGAGGGTGGGGGGCACCAGGGAAAACCTCATTGAGTATCTCGATCCTCAACATATAATCCAGAGGCATATGGGCATCTGAAGATGGTGGCAGAAGCTGTCATCCTTCTTTCTTTGTCTTGATGATGAATAAGTGAGCTGCTATGGACTTATTCTGGGAAAGACCCCACAGCAGCCTCTGTCCTCTGTCCCCACCAAGCTCCTATCCCTTGGGGTGTGACAGATGTCACTGTGTCCCATCAGAAAACTGAAGTGGGGACAGGCTGGGAGATGCCGACAACCGCTAAGGGCAATTGCTTCCTGCTCAGCTTGCCCTCAAATTCCTGCCCACCATTCCAGAATCCAGGGCAGGGCTGCATTGTCCTTCAGCCCACAGGGATTTCTCCCTGGGGACTTGGAGATGATAATACAGTGTGTGATCTGTCCCCACCTGAACAACACCCCTTGGCCCCCAGGAGAGTACTGAGGCCCCTGAGGTCTTAACTGTTGTTGTTCAGTCATTTAGTTGTGTCTGACTCTTTGCAACCTCATGGACTGCAGGATACCAGGCTTCCCTGTCCCTCACTGTCTCTCAAAGTTTGCTCAAACATGTCCACTGAGTCAGTGATGTCATCCAACCATCTCATCCTCTGTCGTCCCCTTTTCCTCCTGCCCTCAGTCTTTTCCAGCATCAGGGTCTTTTCCAATGAGTTGGCTCTTCCCACCAAGTAGCCAAAGTATTGGAGCTTTGGTTTCAGCTGATGATATTCTTCCAGTGACTATTCAGGGTTGATTTCCTTTGGGGTTGACTGGTGGTCTTACTGGGGGTAGGGGCGCTCAGTTAAAAGAAGGAGGACTTCCAGGCTGCTCACATCATTTCTTGCTCAGGTCTTCAGAGACTCTGCTTGGAGAGAAGTTATGCTTCAGCCTTCCAGGAGTTCTAGAGCAGGGGTCCCCAACCCCTGGACCTCAGATTGGTACAGTCCACGGCCTGTTAGGAACCGGGCCGCACAGCAGGAGGTGAGCAACAGGTGAGTGAGAGAAGCTTCATCTGCTGCTCCCCCTGACTCCCCACTGGTCACATTACTGCCTGAACCACCTCCTCCCAGCCCGTAGTCCATGGAAAAGTTGTCTTCCACGAAACCGGTCCCTGGTGCCAAAAAGGCTGGGGACTGCTGTTCTAGAGGATTCCACTCCAGTCAGGGCTGAAAGGATTTATCCAGATAAATAGGAAATGTGGTCTGAACTTCAGCTAAATGCACAAAGCTTTCAGATCAGCCCACCCTTGTATCAGGGATTGGAAATGAAGGGAAATGGAGTGAACTCAGTTATTTTGAAGAGCTGCCAATTTCACATCATCGCAGGACATCCTGGAGCGAGTGCAGTGTGCTGTAGTGGAAACAGCACGGACTTTGGAGCCGGTCAGACTTTTCGGTTAAATCCTGGCTCGACTCCTGGCGGTATGACCTTGAGCGAGAGACTTCATCCCTCTGGGCTTGTGAAATGGGAATTGCAATGCCTACCTCATAGGGCCACGTTGAGGCTCTGTCTGTGTCACTTCTCTTTTCCAGAGAGAAAAGCTGAGGTGAGCCTTACTTGGCAATGGAAAACAACTTGATGTAGGGTGAGCTTATTTCCTTCCTTCTCCTTGGTGAGCAGGAATTAGATGTACCGAAGCTCACCACGGTGACTTTTGTCTGCCCTTGACCTAAAATAGATCCCTAGTTGTAAAGAGGCCTGAGAAGGGTAGGATGGGTTTGATGGGGACCAGCTCGTGACAGCAACTTCATGTGACCATCAGCCCACACCCTGCCCCCCACCACACCACAAACAGCTCTGCATGTTTCCGGTTCCCAGAGAACTGCAACTGGAGATGCAATTCCAGAGAACTGCTCCTCTGGAAGCTGGCATCTGTATAATATTCACCAGGAAAACCAGGAGGGACTCCTCGCGTAGCCACGTACTAGCTTTGTGATTCATTTTACCTCTCTGAGCCTGCATTTCCTCATCTGTTACATGAGGAAGTAACAGTACTTATTACCAAGATTAAAGGAGAAGGACTGGAAAACACTTAGCAGAGTGCCTGGTACTTTTTAAGCACTCCAGAAATATCAGCTGGCAAAGGAAGGAGCAGTAACTGACCGCCTCCCATCCCAGGGCAGATAGGGCTGGTTATCTACTTTGCCCTGAAGGTGGGGATGGCAAGAAATGCATCATTATCTCCATTTTCAGATGGGAAAATAGAAGCCAAGCATAGCTGAGCCCTGAGCTCACCGAAGGCAGAAACATTCACGTGTGCCCGGAGGGGGGACAGCACTGGCAGACCAGAGCAGGGTGGTTGTGAGTACTGGGGGGGTGCCAGGTCATGGGTCTGAAGTGGCATGGTCTTGGCAGCCCCTGCGGGCCTTGGAAGCTTCATGCAGGAGAGAGCTGGGGCCTTTGCATGCAGCCTCCACCTTCCAGACTGGAGGCCAAGGCCGCACGGAGCTGGGTCCCAGCTGCCCAATCTCTGGACAAAGGCATCAGAGCCCGTGAGCTGCTCCCATCTGGAAGGCCAGGGGCCCAATCAACCTTCCTTCGACTGTTCCACCCACTGATTAACCAGGAAATGTGTTATTTGTTCTGAGCAGGGGAACAAGCTCTCCTAGAGAGAGGAATTCAGGACTGGAGGTCCAGTCACTTCCAAGGAAGAAAAATCCCTGGAATTCTGTCGGGAGTCTGGGTCTCAGCCAAGGGAACAGAAATTTGGTCCTCGTTTTTGGTCTTTATTTACCAAATTAGTTCAGGTTCTGGTAGCTGTCTGGCTGCCAGCGTTATCCCAATAAGATGACACAGGGAAGCAATTCAGTTGCCCCGGTGATTAGCAGCCTGCCATCTCCCTTTGTGGCGCACATGTCCCAGCAAACCTCTCCCCACTGGAATCTTTCTATCAACCCCTTGGGACTCTCTCTGCAGGGCTTTCCAGAGATGATTCCTTTCCCCAGACCCAAAAGAGGCTTAGCATCATTTTGTGCTTCTTTAGGGAGGAAGTGGGAATCAGGGATAATGCAGCACCCGGTGAGTCAGAGACCTTGCTGGAAACAGCTCCCCTTCTTTCACTGAACAGGGACAGTAGAGGAAGACAGAAAATTCTGCTACCTCCACATCCCCTGGGAACTGAGTGGTAGGCTAGCCAGCAGGGAAGAGGCTGAGGGGTGTGCAGTGGAGGGTCTTAGGTGGGGACTGCTGCAGAAATGACTGGGAAAAGCATTTCAGTAGTCAGGAGGACTCCAGAGGCTCAAGCCCAGGGAGAAGGCAAGACAGTGCCGTCTTAAAAGCTTGGACTCGGGTGGGAGATAACCAAGATTGGAATCCTTCCTCTGAAACTTATCAGCTCTGTGATCGTGAGCAAGTCAGTACCTATTCCCAGCCTCAGTTTCCTCCTTTGTGTACCTGGAAATGACAACACCTCCTTTCTTTTGTTCAATGAGTCAGTTTATGTGCATGCTTAGCACATAAATGCTGGCAGCTTCAAAAAGGAAAAACAAAGAAAAAACTCAACCATTTACGGGACTGGAGATTCTGAAGAGCTGTATCCACAGATTCCAACAGTTACAGGGAAAGGGAGTTATGGGCAGTCAATGGGAGGCAGGACAGGAGGATGGCTCTGGGATGGGGGAGCAGGAGATGCCAGTCTTTACAGCAGACTAGCCTGGCTGTGGGCCCCCAGGAGAACAGGGTGGGAATTTCCAAGGACCACTTGTCCTCACCAAGGAGTGGGAGGGGCGCCTAGTGGTGAGCGAAGTGTCTGCGAGAGGGTTTTGGCTGAGGCGGAGCAGCGAGAGGCTGAATGGGCGGCAGACTTCCAGAAGTGCAGACGGAGGAGACAGAGCAGTAATAATGACTTGGACACATGGGAGGAAAAAATAGCTCAGGGACGAAGGGGATGCCAAGGTTTCTGGCCTTGGGAGGCTCACGGGGACTTGAGGTGAGTGCTGAGGGATGAAGAGGAGAGATCCTAAAGGAACTGGGAAGATAGTGAGGTGAGGAACGGAAGCCAGAACTAAAAAATTGGGTGGATGACGGGGCAAGGAGTGGGAAGTGTGGAGCTGAGGCTTTCCCGTAGCCTCGACGGAGCAGTGTCTCAGGGAGAGAGAGCGGTGCATTCTGGGAAGTGAGACGGCATTCATCCCAACACGCAAGTGCAGAATTCAAGGAGAGCCTCAGGGCCAACCCTGCAGGCAGCAAGCACATGAACTTGGACCAGGAACCACCACCAGGAACTCAGTTATTCTCTCTGAAAATGGGTATAATGATATCAGCCCACCCTTCTTGATGGGATTCTTCTGTGGTTCATTCAGTTAGCCATCCACTGAACACATAATTCCTGGCTGTCTATGAGAGGCAAGCACTGTTCTAGGTTCCAAGGAAACAGTGGTGAGCCAGGCAGGCAAGATATCTATTCCTTTAGAGCTATCACTGTGGCTTGGGAAGTCAGACAAGACTTTCATAGGTTGTTGAGCAGGATTTTTTTCTGTGGTCTTCATATTTCTGCTGAAGCTGCAAAGGCTGGAACAATAAGATTAAATACTCTCATATGCCAAAGAGAAGTACTAGGCATCTTAGTAAAGGCAGAACCAGTGCAATAACTATCAGGACATATCCCTGGATGTGCTGTGTGCTTAGTCGCTCAGTCGTGTCAGACTCTTTGAGACCCCACGGACTTTAATCCACAAGGCTCCTCTGTCCATGGGATTGCCCAGGCAAGAATACTGGAGTGGGTTGCCATTTCCTTCTCTATATCCTTGGATTCCAGTCTATAAATAAAAAGGGATTGAAGAAAGTCACTGAGTCAGAGGACAGTTGCCTTAGTAAGCAGGGCTGAGATTTCCCCTGAGGGTACACCCCAAGCTGACCAAGTGAGGAAAACCAGTCACAAAGATTGGGGGCCTCCAAAGAAGAAGAAACTATCATGACTCCCCATAACTCTGCCTCCACTGATGCTAGCTGAGGTGCTAGAAATTGCGAGCACCCCAGTGCACCAAGGCACAGCAAGAAAGTTCTTGGGAGAACCCAACCTATGTCTTTAGGAATTGGGGATGCACTAAAGGAAGTAAACTGTGTGCATCTCTTATCTGGAGAATTCTGCCTGTGGAGCCTGGCTGGAGCGGCTCTTGTAGCAGGATGAGATGCAGCCAACTCAACACTGGTTTGTTGGCAGGGACAGGAAAGTCCTGTGGCAGATAGGGGACGCAGGGAAGTTGTCCAGAGAGTGTTTTCTATGGTAGTGCAGGGCGGAGATCCTGCAGAGAACTTCCCAAGAACCCACAAATGTGCCCACAAACAAGCCAGAGAGCTGGGCACCTGCTAGCTAAGGGCACCTGTCAAGTAGAACTTTACCACTTTTCCTCTAACACCTCTCCCCCAACCCTGACACTTGGAGGAGCCACTGCAGAAAAGGAAGGTCAAAAAATCAGACCACACCCCACCCTCCCCAGTACAGGATCTTGAGCCAGGGGACAGGCCCGTGGCAGGAGAGGAGGGGTATTAAATTGGATACAAGATTGATTAAATTGGATGAGGTTTTGATTTGGACAGGACCAGACATTTTATTGCCTGAAAAATTGGTCTTAATTATAGAAGTGAAACTGTTTTTGTGACTGGTAGGGATGGGCAGCCAAGGACTCTGCTTGAGATGTCATTAAGGGCGGAGAGAAATTTACCACAGTATGAATTGTGGCAGTGAGGGGAGAAAAACAGAGCTGCTTCCTGCTTGTCTCTCTTCAAGTTCAGCCCATTCAATAAATCAATTATCCAGGCAAACAAATAAATAATTTCAACTAGTCTAGGGCAATGAAGGTGAAACAGGGTGATGGATGAGAAAGCGATGACTTGGGAGGTGGTTGGGAAGATACCCTGGAGAAGGAAATGGCTACCCACCCCTGTATTCTTGTCTGGAGAATTCCGTGGACAGAGGAGCCTGGCGGGCTACAGTCCATGTGGCTGCAAAGAATTGGACAGGACTGAGCAACTATCACTTCCACTTTTCACTTCATTGGGAGTGGGAAGGCTGTGCTGCTCTTAGGTTAGGGGGTCAGGGATGGCTGCTCCAGGAGGTGATGTTTGAGCTGAGAGGGGAAATGGTGAGGAGCTAGTCCTGTAAAACATCTTGGAGATGAGTGTTTGGGGGAGAGGAAAAGTGGGCATTAACTTAGTCTGTTCAAGAAGCAGAGAGGAGACCAACATAGCTGCAGTGTAGTGAGCTCTCCAGGCCAAGGTGAGATAGATCAGAGAGGGGGCCCGTCCTGCAGGCCTTTGGAGGCCAGGGTCAAGAGTTGAGGCTTATTTTCAACATTAGATATTTGCTGGGTCTGTCCTTCGTGTGATGTGGAATGTTATAAACCGGTGTCTTCCTGCCTGTTGGGTCTCTCTGCCTCTCAAGAAGCAGTGTGCTGTGCGTGTGTTTAATTCCTCAGTCGTGTCTGACTCTTTGCGACCCCATGGACTGTAGCCGGCCAGGCTCCTCTGTCCATGGGGGTTCTTCAGGCAAGAATACTGGAGTGG
Source organism: Okapia johnstoni (assembly GCA_024291935.2). Classification (NCBI taxonomy): domain Eukaryota; kingdom Metazoa; phylum Chordata; class Mammalia; order Artiodactyla; family Giraffidae; genus Okapia; species Okapia johnstoni. Next base: position 15,740,852 of record CM044307.1, read on the forward strand.
GTTGCCATGCCCGCCTCCAGGGGATCTTGCCAACCTAGGGATCAAACCCGGGTCTCCCTCACTGCAGGCAGATTCTTTACCATCTGAGCCACCAGGAAAAGCCCCAAGAAGCAGTAGGCTGCAGAAATGCAGGGCATGGGGGCAGGGATGGTTGCCAGGCCTTAAGACTTTAGGGCAGGGGACCACCGGGGTGAGTGAGGAGCTGATGGTCGGGGGAGGGGGTACTAATATCGGTGGCCTTTGGCATTCTAGCACCCCTGCCCTCTCCCTGCGAGCACACACACTGCATCAGTCAGAAGCAATCCTGAGAGAGGGAGGGGTGGGATGGGAGGCTAAGAAATGGGATCTGAACTCCAGGCTGCAGGACTGGATTTCATTCACCTCTTGCTCACACGCTGTCTCCTTAAGTGACCTTGTTCCAGATCCTCCATGTTTATTCCTCTGTGAAGAAAAAGAGGACATCTTTTGCGGGATCCGCCGCCATCACCGCCTCGGGCTTGTAGGCTCGACCCTGACGCAACAGGAAGGGGATTAAGATCAAGGAGCGAGGGCGGCCGGCAGCGGCAGGTCTGGACAAGCCCCGGGACGGCCAAGGACGCGGCCAGGTCCACCAGAGGGCGCCCGCCTCCAGACGACCCTCCCGCGCTCCCCGCTTCCCGCTGCGGCGGAGACAGACGAGCTGCCCCGCGCTGCCCCGGCTCCAGCCGCAGCCCCGGGCCGAAGCCTCCAGTGGCTCGGGCGGGAAGCGAAGGGTCCAGGGCCCGTCCTTCGGGTCCGATCTCTGGCATGCCGTTCTTGGTACCTCTCCCGACCGCCTTCAGACCTTCGAGGCTGCAGCCTTGGTCTTCCAACCGTGGAGTTTGTCCCTGAGGTCAGGGGCGGGAGATCAATTCCGGACAGGTCAGCAGTTCAGCTTGCCCAGGACAGCAGAAAGGTGGCTCGGGTGCCCCTGTCCCGACAGTTGTCATCTCGCCTGCCAGCCCTCGCTCAGGTCGGCCCTGCGCCGCCCCCAGCTCCTCACGGGTTAACCCCCCTCGCCGCCCGCTCGCTTCCCGGTGCCAAAGTGGGTGTTGCTGGAATTCCTCTCTCTCCCTCTCCCGTAATAAGGGGGCTGAACTGTCCCTCCGAGGAGGGGGCATGGTGTGGATAAAAGAGACGAAAAATCAGGGGGAGGTTTCCAAAAATAAAACCCTCCAGTTCTCCTTCCGAAGGCTACAGCGACAGGGAGAAGGCGCGAAGGTGCAACAGCGGTGCGCGCCCAGCTGGAGACGCAGCGCGGCCTCCAGGCTCGGTGCGCGCAGCCCCCGGCCGCTCCCGCCGCCTGGCTCCGGCTCCAGGGAGAGCCTGGCCCGCAGTCTGACTCGGGGTCCCTTAGACGGGGAGAGGCGGGCCACCGGCAGGGGACCAGAGCGCAGCCAGCGGGCGACGGGCGCACCGACTGTGAGCCCCGGGGGCCGTTCCCCCCGCGCGCGCAGCTCTCCAGGCGCCCAGGCGCCATGAGGCCCCCAACGACCGCCCGCTGCCCCGGGCGCGCCCTGCGGAACCCCTGGAGGAGCTTCTGGCCGCTCACCCTGGCTCTCTTCGTGGGCATGGGTCAGGCTCAGAGGGACCCGGTGGGAAGATACGAGCCGGCTGGAAGAGACGCGAGTCGGCTGCGGCGCCCTGGGGGCAGCCCGGTAGCGGCTACAGCCAAGGTGTACAGTCTGTTCCGGGAGCAGGACGCGCCCGTCCGGGGTTCGCCGCCCGCGGAGCTGGTCCAACCTAGCTGGGGGAGCCCCAGGAGGTCCACCGAGGCGGAGGCCAGGAGGCCGCCCCGCGCGCAGCAGCCGCGGCGAGTCCAGCCACCTGCGCAGACTTGGAGAAGCCGACCTTCGGGCCAGCAGCAGCCCGCACCCCGGGCCCGGGCCGCGCCGGCTCTGCCGCGTCTCGGGACGGTGCAGCGGCCGCGCGCTGCGCGGGGGCGGCTTACGGGGTGAGCGCTGGAAAGGGAAGGTTGGGGGCTTGAGGGAGCGAGGGTCGGTCTCCCGAACACTAGTTCGGGGAGGGATGTGTAGGCGAGAGGACAGGGTGGGGGCTCTGCCTGTCTCCCCTCTGTCCTCAATACTGCGGGAAACAGACCGAGGTCCCGAAGCTGGGGCTGGATCACGCCCGCTTTCAAAGAGTAGAGAGGAAAGAGAAATACCGTCCACACCCTTTCGTACCAGCTCTCGCCCAGATCCGACGTTAAATCTTTTCCCAATGCGGCAGTGCATTCGCCCGCGCTCCTCCCGTCCGCCTTAACCGGTGTCTGCTGACGCCCGCTGCCCGCAGCGGTGCGGGGATCCGAAGGGGATCGCGGAGAGGGCATCGGAGTGGGTGTTCCAGGCACTTAGAACCGGGAGAAGCTGAGCGGCCTTAGTGCGTGGTGGGTGGAGGATGTCGGGGTTGGGGGTGGGGGCTCCAGAGCGCGAGGGCTGATGCATCTCCAGGAACGAGGCTTCGAAGCCTGCGTGTGGGGACAAAGCTGTGCGTTGGGGCACAGGCCGGCCTGGGTCCGGGGATGGCTGGACGAGGAAGTGGGCGTGGACTCGGGGGGCACTTTGGGCAGGAAGCCTGTCTGCGGGTGTGGCTGCGACACTGTGGGTCCGTGGCGGAGTGGGTCTGTGTGTACGCCTGTGCAGCTAGGTGTCTGCGCGACTTTGCAGGACTACGTCTCCCCTCAACCCAGCCATTTAGTTCCTCCCTCCTCCCGATGCAACACCCGCTGCCTGCCAGGGCCCCCTCGCGGCGTGGGGGACGCTCCCCAGCCATCCCCACCCGCAGATGAGGATTCTCGGGGCTGCGGGGGCGCTGGGCCTGGCCGGAGTGGGACAGGTGTCTACAGAATGGAGGGCGAGCGAGCCCGGGCAGTAAGGGTGCCCGGTATGGGGCACCATTGGGGAGGCTAGGAAGGAACCTGGCGGCCCTTCTGGGCCTGGGCCCGATTTGCCAGTTGGGTTCAGTCCCCCGGCGCATGGCATGAAGGACGCTGCACCCCCAGGGCTACTCCTGAGGCTGTTCTTACTGTGTCTCCATGCCCTGTTTTCTTTGGCTGCAGCACTGTTCTCCTGTATTTCAGCAGGATTCTCTCCCTTCATTCAAATCTCTGTTTAGAGAGGCCCCACCCTCTCTCTCTTCACCCTGCTTTAGGTTTCTTCATATCACTGATTCCCATCTGACATATTATGTTTCTGCTTTTATGGTCTGGCCTCCCAGGGCACACTAATGTCAGCTCTAGGAAAAGAGAGGCTTTGTATTCTGCATTGCCGGGTCACCAGTGCCTAGAACAGTGCTTGGGTATAGTTGAAGCTTGCTCAGTACCTGTTGAATGAGAGAAGGAATGTCTCACTGTCCGTGCAAGGCCCGGCTTAAGGCAGACGGAGAGGAGACCTGGGCACAGCCAGGTAGTTTACACAGAGGATCAGTCAGCGAGCGGTAATGGCTGTGCAAGTGAATACATGCTTCCTAAGAGCAAGTGTGCCGAGCTAGGGACAGGGGATGGGGCCCAAGACAAAGACATTGTTCTTGCCAGGAGAGCAGCTCAATTACTTCAAATCAGATTGGAGAAATGAACACATATGCACTGGCGAACATGCTTTCTAGTACCAGAATCTTCCTGTTAAGAATAAAGGAATGGACGGTTGGGGCTGAGGAGCTCAGAGGAAAAAGAAGCCCTGTAAACTCGAGCCCCTGGGGTTCATGTGGGAAAGAAGGGGGAGGGTAACAGGAGTAGAATCCCCGAGATGTAGCACTGCCAGAGGACAGGGGCTTTTTTTTAAACTGTGGGCAGTGGCTTAGGGGCAGGACTGCAGCTTGGTGTCAGCGAGCCACAGAGCTGAGGCTTGAGGCATAGATTTGGGCCAGACCTTGGAGGAGCTTACCCTGTCAGCATTCTGATGGGAGTTGGGGGGAGGAGGAATAGTGCAGTGGAGGTGGGAGGGTGCACTATTAGCAGCTGTGAAAAGAGGTGGTAATGAGCTAAGCAGACTGTCACCAGGATAAGGCTGGTAGATGTGCACAGGTGTGTAAGGACCTGGGCTGGGTGCCACCCACAAGCACCTGCCAAACACAGGTGCACACATCACATCACGTGCTGGGTTTGACTCCTCCCCCAGGCTATTTTCTGCAGCTCTGATAAAGAGTGGGTTCCTCAGGTACTCCAGCTAGCCACTCCAAGGCAACTGGGGAGGGACTGAGTGGCCATCTTCCATCGACTTCTTCTCCCTAAGTCCATTCTGAGTAATGGCTTATGGCCAGGCTGACCTCTCTGGCAATTGCCTTGAGAATTGCTCAGGTGGCGCTAGTGTTAAAGAACCCACCTGCCAATGCAGGAGGCACCAGAGACATGGTTTTGATCCTTGGGTCGGGAAGATCCCCTGGAGGAGGGCAGCTTGGAGAATCCCAGTATTCTTGCCTGGAGAATCCCATGGACAGAGGAGCCTGGCGGGCTACAGTCCACGGGGTATAATCGACTGAAGGGACTAAGCTTGCATGCATGCAAGGACTAAGTGCCACCTGCTGGTAAATCTTGGAATTGCATCACTACTACTGGGGATTCTTCATTCATTCAACAAATATTTGGAAGGTCTCCTGTGTGCCAGGCACTCTGCTGGACCATGGGGATATAGAAGTGGCCAAGATAGCCTCTGTCTTCGTGGAACTTGCCATGTAGTGGGGATTTATTGCACACAATGAAGATTTTAAGTGTGTGCCAGGCACAGCGCTAGGTGTCTGGAACATAGAGTAACCAGAGCAGAAACAATTCCTGCATTATTGAAATTTACAGTCCACAGGGGAGTTTTTAAGCCATTGTTTCCCAGTATTCAGTGTTTATTAAGCTTAGCCTCACAGCATACCACTTTCATAATATTTTTCTTTTTTTTTTCTTGTTCTATTATTTTCTTTAAATTTATAAACTGTTAAAAATAACAGGATTTTGTGTTTTATTTATTTTCAAGTGTTTTATATTATGGAGTTTTATACAAGCCTATAAACCCACAAAAGGTATTGGAAATAATACAACTAACAATCCAATTTTTTTAAACTTTAATATTTTGGCATAGCTTGCTTCTGATTTTTTTTAGCTGAAATATCTTCTGCAAGTTTGTCTCCCCTCTCCCCAGATGTTAACCACTACCTTGAATTTACTAATGATGCCAATCTATGTTTTTATACCATTGGTACAGATGCATGCATCCATAACATACATAACATTGTTTTGCATATTTTAGATAAGTGATACCATGCTGCATTATTCTTCTACAAGTTGCTTTTTCCTCATTAGATTTTTGAGATTTAACTAAGTTAATATAATCAGCCCAAGTTTATTTGTCTTAATTGTTGGATATTATGCCATTGTCTGAATACACCACAGTTTATTTATCCATCCTTCTGTTTTTGGACAGTTAGATGAGTTACATATTTTGGTATTACAAACAGTGCGTGACTCATTTTTCTAAATAAATAAATCCATTTGCAAGGACACTTTGTATCACTGTCCTAAGTTGAAGATAGTACCACTTGTCATAAAGAGAAGGTAACTGTAGGAAAATTGAAGTGAAAACAAAATGTTCTCCAAGTCTTGTCAGATACCATTATCGTAGGAAGTTCAGCCCCGTGGTGTGTTCTCCCTATTGGAAAGGGCGATTGGCAAGTGTTGGGGGGAGAGGACTTGGCACGAAGACCCAACCTCAGATAGAGATTTTTCCTCACTGATCTAGTCAGACTAGAAACATCGCTAAAAAGGGAATCACTTTCTCCCTGTGTGATTCAGCACTGTTGCAAGTTCTGAGGATGGAAACCTCAAATCCCCTTTTCTACCCTCAGCGTCGTTCATTCCCTTTTTTGGGAAACACTGGATTCAGTGAAACAATGAGGTAGTAAAGGTGCACCACATGTCAGGCCCTGTGTTAGACTTTCGGGGCACAAAGAGGAATAAGAAAGACCCCTTAAGGTACTCGACACATACACCAGCAGCCTGAGACAATCAGTACCACATGGTGTGGAGGTTGGAGAACAGGGAAGGCTGGGTAGATGTCAGGGGAGGGTTTACCCGAAGGAGGTAACGTTTGATCTGGAGCGTGCCAAGGATTTCAATGGGCAAAGAAGAGAGGGAAGGCCGTCTAGACAGAGAGAGCAGCTTAAGCAAAGGCATCAAATGGTGCCCAAGTGTCGTACAGGGAGGGGGGCGGACAGCGAAACTTTGTGTCATGGCTTTGGTTGTGGGTGGCCATGGAGATAAGGGAGGGGTGGTGGGGGCAGTTAGACTCTACAGGCAGGTGGGGTGGGGTTGGCTTTGTAGAGGCCAGCGGAGAGCCTGGAGGCGGCTGTAACAAAGGACCAGTACGGCCAGATTTGTTCCAGGTGGAACAGCAGCTGTCCTAGGCTGTTAGCCAGATGTGTTCCCAGGGGTTGGGCAGTGATGCTGGATATTGGGCTAATGTTTGCAGAGCAGTGCCGCCCCAAAGGCTGGGCTTATAAAAATCTCTGAGTGGTATCTTCCAGAGAGCCAGAACTCCTGAGTCATTTGCCCCAGCTAGTCAGTCTCATCTGCTCTCTCCAGCTAGCCAGAACCCACTGAACAGTCATCTCCCATCAGGCACCTCCTGGAGCTTGCACCCAAGTCTCTGGCTGGTCTCCTGGATCTCTCTGGAAGGCCCTGTTAGCTGAACATAGCTCCCTTGCTTGGCAGCTTCGATCCTGACTGGTTCTCCCGGTGGCCCTGGTGGCCCTGGTGGCCTCGAAGGCTGTACCCTGGGCAGGCAGGGCAGGGCAGGGCAGGCCTAGCTGCTGCCCTCCTTCAGTCAGCTCTATGGCCATCCTGAGGGCATCTAGGGTGACAGCAGGCTCAGGGGGCCTCCTGGAACCGGGCTTCATGCCATGACCTCTCGGCTGGGCAGACTTCTCGGTCTGTGTTCTCTGGGCGCCACCCCCCCCCCGCCCCGCCCTGGACGCTAGACTTTAGGAAACTCCCAGGGCATGCTGCCTGTTTCCTCTCAAAGACCTGCCAGGCCTCTCAGAGGCCTTGTCACCACCACCGAGGGTAATGACTTACAAATGGGTGGGTAGCTCCCCCTCCCACAGGGGTACACAACTCAGAAGCTGTGGGTAGGAGGATCAGCCCTTTCTGCAGAACCCAGTGACTGACTGGGGCCCTGGTGGGGAGGAGGCCTTCAGGGAACCAGTAAACTGTTGAGGGAAGTGGTCCAGAGAGGCTTTGAGGTGGCCGAGATGGCACAGCCCTCGGCCGAGAGGACATTCTGCGAGCTCCCTGGGAGGCAACTCCCCAAAGCTTTGGGCCGAAGGGCCAGAAATGGGCCTCAGCATTTTCAAACGGCAGGAATTTATTTTGAATGTTTCGTAAGGTTTCAAAACCCACACTAGTTTTGGGCTTGACACAAACGTCAACCAAACTCTTAAGTGAGACCAGATGCCCCCATGCTGGCCACAGAGGTCACGGGAATGGCCTCCCGGTCAGTCCTTCACCCCGACTCTCGGACTCTGAACCTCTGCCACCCTGTTCACCCTGCATTTCAGTGAGTGCTCGGTAGACAATTTCTGATGGAAACCATGGGATATGTGAGGCCAGAGCCAAGCCCAGTCTGAGCTGGGGAGGCAAGACCCCAGAGGTCTTCTCCAAGAAGAGCCCTCTGGAGAAGTCACCGGGGCCTGGGCATGTGGGTCTTTAGATCGACAGTCAGGGTGGGTGAAAGCTCCTGGTGCTGAAAGGCCCCACTGGAAACCAGAGGGCAGAGTTTGGGTGAACTGGGTGAATGGCAGCTGCTGGTCAGTGTCTCCTGCAGGGGTCCTTAGTGCTGGGGGAAGGACTACCCCACTTCAAGTAAGTTCCATCTGCCTGCGCAAATAAAAAGTATACTCACCATGCAGAGCTGCTTACCCCAAGTCCCCAGCCCTATTGTCCCACCAACCTGTCACATCCTCAGCCCCTCTTAAGGAACATTCTGGAGCCCGGCTCTTTCCATCACCCTCCCAGTTGCTCGGTCTCACCCTGTACCAGCCTGCCCGAGGGCTAAGGCTCCTCCCAGTGTGGATTTGTTGGCAGGGGATGCAGATGTAGGTCCCTAAGGCTGTGGTGTGTGTGTGTGTGTGTGTGTGTCTTCCAGCTTCCCTTGGATCATCAGCGTTTGTTGGCAAGGGCCATGGTGATTATTTTTCGGTGAGAGGCCACGTGGAGTTGGAGCATGACTTCGAGTTGGGCCAACCTAGGTTTGAATCTGGCTCTGACACTTCCTTCTTGTTTAGCCTTGGCAAGGGACTGAGCCACTCTGAACTTGCTTTTTGGTCGTCTTCGTGATCCCTGTGCCAGTGGAGTGCCTTCTCATGTCAGGGGCTCTATGTCCCTATCTTGTTGAATCCTCCCAACAACCACATGAGGCAGGTATTATTATCTGCCTTGTACAGATGATGAGAGTGACGCTTCCCAAGGTCGTGTCGCCAGTGGCAGATCAGGATTTCATCTTAGTGCCTGCCCCTGGGCCATAAGGCCTCCCTCGAGAAGGGGGCAGTGCCTGGCCTGGCAGAGTTCCTCCAGGCCCTGCCTGTAGAGGGCAGGACCATCAGACATTAAGCTTTGTGAATAATCCTGCTGTGAGCATCCCACGCTGACCCTGTCTTGGTGGCTCCACAGGAGGAATGTCTGCGGGGGACAGTGCTGCCCGGGATGGACAACAGCAAACAGTACCAACCACTGTATCAAACGTGAGTGCCTCCACTCCATCCACCCTCTCTCCCTCTCTCTCCATTGAGCTGGGTCGGGTGTGGCATCTCTGGAACCTGGAGTATGTGTCTTCCCCAGTTCACCTCCTGAGCAGGCAGCCCCTCTCCAGCGGGAAGCGGTAGAAGGGAGGAGATGAAAAAGTGCCTCCAGGGAATTCCTTGGTAGTCCAGTAGTTAGGACTCTGTGCTTTCACTGCCAAAGGCCCGGGTTCAATCCTTGGTCGAGGAACTAAGATCCCACAAGCTGCACGGCAAAAAAAAAAAATCCCTCCAACTGAAAATGACTTCTCAGATAAATCCCCGCTCGTGTTTATAAAGCTTCCTGTATGCCTCTTCTGATGCCCCTCTGTGTTGGGGCTCGCCCCAAACTTTCCATGGGGTCTGCAGAACATACCTGGCCCCAGAGCCTCAGCATCACACGTTCTGTGGGAAGAGGGTACTCACAGTGCGTGCTGTGGGATCCACCTCTGCTCTGGCCCCTGGCCCCTGGCGGGCATTCTACCAGCATGGTCAGCTGAGTCTCTGGTTCTGTGTCTGGGGCAGCCTTCCTTTGGACCTCTCCGAAGCCTGGCAGGCTGGCCCGACTGGCACCTTTACTACTACCAGCATGACTACCGTTACTACCACTAGTACCATTACTACTCCTACTACAGCTGCTGCTGCTTCTACTACCGCTGTTACTGTACTACCAACACCACCACCGCTGATACTGCAACAGTGATGATGACTACTACTAGCTAACAGCTGGGGACTTGCTATATACCCGATGCTGTGCTAAGCTCTTCACATATGTCATCTTACTTGAATCTCTCAATCCTGTAACGTGAGTATTTACTGCTCATCCCACTTACAGCCTAGGACACTGAGGCTCAGGTTGGTTAGGAAACGTGCCTGAGGGGACAGTACTCTAAGTCTGGCTCAGGAGGCAGACTCTAGGCAGTCTGACCCAGAACCCCGTACTCTTACCTGTGGGGCTTTGCTTTCTCCCAATACTAACTGAGTTTAGGGCCTTCTGGACTCTGGGAGCCCCACAGGTGATAACTGGGCAGTTTCAGAGAGCTTGGATCTTCCTCCCTCATACCCCGGGGTCCCTCTCGAGCCCTCATCAGCACCCTGCCCCCCACCCCGGTCTTTGTGGCAGTACCAGGAGCTCTGTCCAGCTGTTCCTCCTGGATCCGATTCTACCCTCTGCTCTAAGCCTGGCTGCAAAGCTCTAGTCCCACCAGCACCCTTTCCCGTTCAAGGACAAGCCCTAGGCCCTTTCCAGTATGAGATTTTCACAGCTAGTGGTCCAGGGGAGTGACGAAACCTATGATGTTCCTGTCCCTGATGGATGCCCTCATTTCTGGTCTCCTGATGCCTTCTGAGATAGGGATAGACAGGGATGCAATGGAGTTGCTTCCATTCCTACCGGGCCAGCTCACCAAGCTTCCAGTTCTGCCTCTGACCTCATGGCCTTGACCCTCTCCTGGTCTGATGATGAAGCCTGGGCAGAATCTTAGGTCTCTCTGAAGATCTCCAGATAAAGAAGGCAAAACCCCAAACTCAGAAACAAACAACAAAGCAGATTTCTACCTGAAAATTCTTTCCTTTTCGGGGAACCTGGATTAGTGGGGCTTGCAGAGGCTAGGTATTCGATGACTAGGGGCTGGGGGAGGGGCCCCTCTTCATAATTTGAAAGATAATGACTGTGTGCCTCAGATGACTGGCTCAAGGTCACACAACTCCTTAGTGGAGGATCTGGGACCTGAAATTGGTGACTCCCCTGGGCAGAGAAGCCAAGGATGTGGGTAGCCCTGTAAGTTTATGGTTAGGAGAAGCTCTGGGGCTGGGGACCGGGCACTGGTATGTTATTAAAGTTCTGTAGGTGATTCTAGCCAGGGCTGAAGACTGCTAAGCAGAGTTTGGGGTCAGTCATGGAAAGAGCTGCCTTGGGAGCCCTGCTCAAATTTGAATGCTCCCATGAATCATCTGTTGTTGTTGTTGTTCAGTTGCTCACTTGTGTCTGACTCTTTGTGACCTCATGGACTGCAGCACATCAGGCTTCCCTGTCCTTCACCATCTCCCCGAGCTTGCTCAAATTCATGTCCACTGAGTCGCTGATGCCATCCAACCATCTCATCCTCTGTCTCTTTCTGCCCTCAATCTTTCCCAGCATCAGGGTCTTTTCCAGTGAGTCGGCTCTTTGCACCAGGTAGCCAAAGTATTGGAGCTTCAGCTTCAGCATCAGCCCTTCCAGTGAATATTCAATGTTGATTTCCTTTAGGATTGACTGGTTTGATCTCCTTCAGTCCAAGGGACTCTCCCAGAGTCTTCTCCAGCACCGAAGTTTGAAAGCATCAGTTCTTCAGCACTCAGCCTTCTTTATGGTCCAACTCTCACATCCATACACGACTACTGGAAAAACCATGGCTTTGACTGTATGGACCTTTATCAACAAAGTGATGTCTCTGCTTTTTAATATGCTGTCTAGGTTTGTCATAGCTTTCCTTCCAAGGAGCAAACATTGCTTAATTTAATGGCTGCAGTCACCGTCCACAGCAATTTTGGAGCCCAAGAAAATAAAATTTGTCACTTATACTTTTTCCCCTTCTATTTGCCATTAAGTGATGGGGCTGGATACCATGATCTTAGTTTTTTTGAACGTTGAGTTCTGAGCCAGCTTTTTCACTCTCCTCTGGGATCTTATTAAAGTGCAGACTGTGACTCAGCAGGTCTGGGGTGAGGCTGGAGAGTTTGTTTCTAACAAGCCTCTAGGGGATGCTGATGCTGCTGGTCCTCGGACCACACTTTGAGTAGCAGGCCCGGGGCCGGTGTTGGGGGATGCTCTGGAGGCCTGGGGAGGGATCTGGGGCTAGAGGTGAGGAGGAGGGCTCGTAAGTTCTAGGGAGCTTAGTAGAGAGTGTTGCTGAGGTTTGAGTTGAAGTTGGGGGGGCTGGCTTCAGAGTGGGTGGCCTTCTCCACAGCTGCCTGAGGGTCTGGGCACGAGCCTCACTCGGGCCTGAAGACTCTCGATTTCCTGACTTGCTCATGACTTTCCAGCATCATTGTCTGCCAATCTGGAGTTTCAACACTGGAAACTCGAGGTTGGGTGAGTCTGCTGATTGTCAGAACCGACGTGTGTGTGTACCCTTGCGCCCTGAGCAGGCGGCGGCTGCTCCGGTGTGCTGTCAGTACCCACTCCAGCCTGGGGGTCCTCAGCCCTGTTATTTCTCTCCCCGGTGTTCTGCTGCCCCTCCAGGTGTCTCTGGGACTCTGGCATGCAGGCTGGCAGCGCTCTGGGAGGACTTTGCCAGTGGGTGTTAGCCTCTCCCACTAGAAGTCGACTTGCCCACTGAAGGTCTGTGTACTAATTAGCTGGGCCCAGTGCTGTTTGCTTGTTGCTATTTTGCTGCTAATGAGCCTAATGAGAACCACGTGGATGGCGGGATGTTGGCCCTGGATGGCTGAGTCCGAAGCTCTGTCAAGTATGGGCTCTTGCTTCCGCGCCCTGTCAGCTGGCAGTCCTGCTTCCCCTGTGTGGTTTGCGTCTCTCTATCCCCTCCCCATGCTATACTCCTCTGGCTGGAACCAAGGCTGCCAGTCCTGGGGAGTGCTCATGACTCTGGCCTAGTGGTTTCACAGATGTGGGGTGCCTCTCCTGGTCTGGCAAGGTTGGGGATGATAGGGAGGGGTGTGTGACATTCCCCCAGCTGCCAAGTCTAGGCTCAGAATGGTGCAGGGAGTCAATCCATCCCCTGGTCTCTCCCAGATACCTGTGGGTCCAGCCCACTGCCCACGCACAGGGAGTGATGGCCTTTGGGCCCTGGGTCTCCCCCGACCCCCCGCTTGCCTCCTCTCACGGAATCCTAGGTTGCCGTAACATACCAGCCATCTTCCTGGCAGCCTCTCTCTTTATTTCTGTCTGGTCCCTGGGCCTCGGGGAGCTATGGTGTCTGCAGGTGTCTGTTGCTGGAAGCCCAGCTGCTCTCTGCAGCCTCGCGGGGTCTGGAGCTGGGCCCTCGCCTCCTCCTCTGCTCTTGGTCTCCTCCTTCCCTTCTGTGGCTTTGCCAGCCCTGCCACACAATTTATGTGTTTATGTATTTGTGCAGGCAGCTCGCTGGGGCCTGCCGGCCCGCTCAGCTGAAACAAAGGATTGCAGGGTGTGGGGAGGCTGGATCCTGTTTAAGAGTTAGGGCTTTTGGAAGACTGTCCAGTCTTCCCAGACTGACTCACCCCAATACACACACAGCCTTTGCGGGGACTTCTAAAGGCTCATCCTGGGGAAGAGGATTTGAAGAATTCTCTGGCTTCTCCTTTTATCTCAGCCTAGATGCACAGGGGCCAGGGATGTTCTGGGGAAGGCAGAAGTCTCTTTGGAAAGGGGCTAGGAGGGTTACCACCCCCACACCCCCACCAGGAGTAAGGCACAGAGTGAGAATATGTACTTTAGATTCTGGTGCCAGATTCATGGAGTCATGGCTTTGAATCCCAGCTCTGTGTCCTCAAGCAAGTGCCTGGCCCTCTCCCAGCCCCAGAGCCTCACCCAGTAAGTGAGTATAACACCCAGTAAGTGAGGATAACACCTCACCCAGTAAGTGGGTATAACAGTCTCTATAGAACTGCTTCTAATAATAGTAACACACTCAAGCTCTTACCGAGGATCAGAACTTGATTATTAATTTTTAACCCTGACAACAACCCTCCTGTAAACCAGATTTGATCTTTATCCCCATTTACAGATGAGGTTAACTCTTTGTCCAAGTCATGCAGCTGGGAATCGGCAGAGCCTGGGTGTGAATTCAGGTAGCCTGGTCCAGAGGACAGGGCTTGACACCACGCTCCTGGGAAACGAGTGAGTGCGTGTAGAGAGCCTGGCATGGGGTAATTTTGGCTGTGATCTTAATCTCAATCCAGGAAGCTATGCTGCCTGCCTGGGTTTAAATGCTGGCTCCATAGCTTAGCTTCAGGACCCTGGGCAAGATGTTTAAGCTCCCTGTGCCTCAATTTCTTTTTCCGTAAAATATGACTAATACTCATCCCTGCCTCACAGAATTCTAAGGAACAAAGAGATAGCTTAGGGCAAATGTTTAGTTCAAAGCCTGGCATGTTCTGGGTGCTCTGTACATGTCTGGCCTTGATGGTGAGAGCAGGGACTGTATCTCGTGGGCCCAATGCAGGTGTTCACTGGATACCAGGCGAAGGCTCACCAACAATGTGCTGAGCAACACACGGCCTTTCCCAGGCCCGTGCAGAGAGGTCTCCTCCTGCTGCCCTGGGCTCATCAGCCTTTTCAGAAAACTCCCCATGGTGCTCAGGAGACCCTGGAATGGCCTAGGCACTTGTTCTTGTGTTTTGACCCCAAGCCTCTCTACTCATGGGGCCATTACAACAGCATGACTTCTGGACCACATCTCATTGCTGTGAGGACCCCCATCCCTTCTGATCAGAGCTTCTCCTGAGTTTCCCTGAAGGAGCTCTTCCGGCCCACCCAGCCCAGCCCTGCAAATGACCCCACCCCAAAGGCCAAGACGCTGGCCGGATGGGGAAGAGCCCCAACTTTGGAGCCAGACTCTGAGTTCAAACTCTTGCTCCATCACTTACTAGCACGGGGGTCTCAGACAAGTTGCTGGACTGCTCTAAGCCTGTTTGTCCATATGTCAAATGAGGGTTACACTGGTACCTGTGGTTGTTATAAGAATCTTCAGAGGAGATACATGTAAAGAAATTGGCCCCAGGGTCTCATAATGGTAAGTGCTGAGCAAATGTTAGGGAAAAGGGTCAGGGGACGTGTGCGATTTGCAGGTTCATTACTGATTGTTTAGGAACCAGTAGAACTAGAGGCTCGAGCCTAGCTATGGCTCATCTCTGGGTGAATCGTCCGATGAGATTCAGTAGTTGGTGGGAGGAGTAGAAAGGAAAGTGAAAGGCGTTAAGGAGAGTTATCACACGACTGCAGTGGAGACCCAGCTAACACAAAGGGTACAGTCCTAGCAAGAGACATTGCCCATTTCTAGGGGTATCTTAGATATTCCTGTTGAGCAGGTGTGTGCCCCCAAGTCTTTTTGATCAAAGGAGTATTTAGGAGATGCTCTTACCCAGGGCCTTCTCTGGAGGCTCAGATGGTAAAGAGTATGCCTGCAATGCAGGAGACGCAGGAGTCGCAGGTTCTATGCCTGGGTCGGGAAGATCCCTTGGACAAGGAAGGGAATGGCAACCCACTCCAGTATTCTTGCCTGCAGAATCCCTTGGACAGAGGAGCCTAGTGTGTTACGGTCCATGGGGTCACAAAGAGTCAGACATGACTGAGCGACTAACACACACATGCACGGATGTACACACATGCATGCACACATACACACACACACAAAGAATTCTATGGACAGAGGAGCCTGGTGGGTTATAGTCCTTGGATCACAAAGAGTTGGACATGGCTGAGCAACTAACGCTTTCACTTTCACTTCCCCAGGAGGGTCCTGAAGCCAGGGGCTGTGTCCTGTCTATGCCAGTGGGGTGACTTCTTAGTACATATGTATTAAAGGATTGAGTGGGTGAATGATTACTCGGGTGACCTGATAGTTTCCTTCTGCCATCCCCAGCTGCCTCTTCTCATCTCCTCAGCTTCGCCTTTCCTACTCAACCTCTTAATGTTGGTCTACCTTTGACTTTCTCCAGATCTTCCAAATCCTGCTCCCAAAGAGGGGGGACCGTGTGAAGCAAATCCAGCATTAATTGCTCCCCCTCCATTATTGAGTGCCAGTAGGCACTGTGCCAGACAATTAAAACACAACAATAATAAGAGTGGCAGTACTCGCTCTGTGCCAGGGACCACACTAAACCCTTCAGCACCCCTCACCCTGTGAGCGGCCACCACGTCGATCTCTGTGCCGTCCCCTCCCACGTCCCTTGGCTGCTGCTTCTCCTCTGCCCAGCAACTAAACATTGGACTGAGTTCTGGGCCCTCTTCTTTTCTTTTTCACTGCACCGTCCTGGAGTGATCTAATGCATTCCCATGGATGTGAACATCGTCTGTGGGCTGATGACGCCCAGATTTATGTGCATCTTCAGCCAGACCTCTCCTCCGACCTCCAGACTCCTTTCATCCTGCTGTCTCCTCGACCTCTTGATGCTCTTGATGCCTCCAGACACCACCCCCAACCCCAGCTTTACCAAAGCGAGCTCATGGTTTCCCTCCCTCTGAGCCAGCATCCCTGACCAGGTCTTACCCACCCTGTTAAAAGGCAACCCGTCTATCTGAATGCTCGAGCTGCACTCTTGGGGACCATTTAGGACACCTTCCTCTTGCTCGGTTTTTGCCCAATCCATCACCGAGCCCTGTGTGCGTCACTTCCTAAATCTCTTGGGAGTCTCTCTGCTTCTTACTTACTCGCCCGCCCCCCCACCCCCCACAACCAGTGCTTCTCAGGTCTCTGGTCCCAGGCATTAGTATGTCCTCCTAGGTGACCGCTGCAGCTGGCTGACGGCTCCCACTGTCCCCCTTACCCTCCAGTTCCATCTCATAAATTGGATAATCACACATGCATGTGTGTTAAAGTCACTTCAGTCTTGTCTGACTCTTCGCAACCCTATGGACACTAGTCCGCCAGGCTCCTCTGTCCATGGGATTCTCCAGGCAAGAATACTGGCTGCTGCTGCTGCTAAGTTGCGTCAGTCGTGTCTGGCTCTGTTCAACCCCACAGAGGGCAGCCCACCAGGCTCCTCTGTCCCTGGGATTCTCCAGGCAAGAATACTGGAGTGGGGTGGGTTGCCATTTCCTTCTCCAGGGGATCTTCCCGACCCAGGGATGGAACCCGCATCTCTTATGTCTCCTGGATTGGCAGGCGTGTTCTTTACAACTAGCGCCACCTGGGAAGTCCAGATATTCACCATCCCTAGTCAAGCCTTCCTGCAGCAGTGTGTCCACCCCTCGCTCACCGAATCCAGTCTGAGTTCCTGGGATGTGCTGCCTCCAGGCTGTTCCACGCGGCTGCCTCCTCTTTCCGGTCTCTGTTTCCAGCTCCCCCAACCACTCTGTGGAGAGTTGCCCCCAGCAGCCTTGTGTTTTGGATCTCAGCCCCTTGACTGTTTCCTCCAGCCTTCATATCCCAGCTTCTCTTCCTCTGCTTGTTTGTTTACTTGTTTTATGAGTCTTGCTGAGCTGGAGGCTCCGTGAAGACAAGGACAGTGTCTGTCTTGTTTACTGTCCTAGGCAAAGAGTAAATGTTGGATGCACGACTGTTTTCTAGAGAAAACGAGACTGGCAGGGGTGATGAAACTTGCCTGAGGTCACCAGGTTGGAATTCAAATGCAGGTCTCTTTGACTGTAAGGCTGCCCTCTCTTCCACACGTCTGCCCTGGCCTTGGCTGAGTTATAAGTGGGAATGGTGTACTCCTTTCCTCTCGACCTGCGTGGGTCCTGGGCATGGAGCTGGTGTGTCTGCAGAAGGGCTTGGATGGCTCTATGTCAGCCACAGAGTTGTCCTCCGTGTCCTGGAGTGGCTCCCCTGGAAAAGACTGGGTCCCCGGGCATATCCCCCATCTCCAGGGGCCCTCTTTAAATCCCTGCCTCCTCTAGACAGAGCCCTCGGGGCTGTGAAGGGGGTGGACAGGTGAGGTTCTGCTTTAGGGCAGGAGCTTGCGGAGAAACCAGGCCTCAGCCCTGGGCCCCTGAGTCCTACCCAGTGGTCCCTTCCTCATGCCTGCTGGAGCTGATGGGAATTGAGGCTGCTCTCTGCCATAGCCCCTGGCCCCCCAACTGGCCCAGGATCTCGGCATTTGTTAATGCAATTAGCAGGGCGGTCCATGCTGAGGGGCTGGGGGCCAAGGTCTGACTCACACCTCCCCTTCCTCCCCTCCCGCCGCCAAACGGTAGAGGCCCCTTCGGCCTGCCAGACGACGACGTCTGCAGAGCGCGCGCGAGGGGCCAAGAACGGCATCTTTCTCTCATTAGAGGCTTTTATGTGAATACAACTGCTATTTTGGAGCCGGGCGCTTGGCTGGCCCCTGAGCCCCAGGGCTGCTTCCAGCCCTCCTGAGCTGCCGCCGCCCCAGCCCAGCTGTGGTGGGAACGGGACCTGACTTCTCCCACAGCCTGGCAGTTGAGGGCTGAGTCGTGTCTGGAGGGACACAGCCCCTGGGCAGAGTTTGGGTGTGGAGAGGATGAGTCCCCCATGGATTCTGAGTGTATGTATGAAGGCCAGTGAGGGATTTCCTGGCCCTGGGCGGCCTTTGATATCAGAGTACCCTTTCTTTGGGAACCAAAGGTCAAGGCTGTGGAGAAACAGTTCAGGGCCATAGTTACACTCCCCCACCCCCCCAGAGAAGTGAATTCCGAAGGCAAACAGGCTCCAGGTAGGGGTCAAAGGTGGGGTACTGAAGGAAGGGCAGTACTGAGAGTGACAGGAGACTGTCCTGCCTGCAAAGGCCTCTAGGTATGGAAGAGACAGGGCCCTGTCCTGAGGAGGGATCGGGTACTCAGTGGAAGGGGGTCCTAGTGTTCCACTGAGGCAGAGTATAGGAAAGATGGCGGTTTAATCTGAGGGGCCATTGAGGAGCCTCAGGTGTGTGGGTGCTGGGCCCAGCGTCTAATCTGGAAGCTAGGTTTATCTCCCAGGCAAGACAGCATGCGGGGGCCTGGAGGCTTCAGAGGAGGGTGCAGGCTTAAGCCGCCCACCCTGAAGTCAGTGCCTCACCTAATGGATAACTGATGGAGGGAGAAGGCATCTCTAAGTCCCAGGAGAGAGAGCTGATGACAAGAGGCCTACGTGGTGAGGGTGGGAGGAGGTGGAGAGGAGATTGGCTGTAGTTCAACACCTGAGAAGCAGCCCTGCATCTGCACCACAGTGCCTGTTATATTTCTATAACCAGGGCCCACGATGTCATTGCCTTTTCCTGGGAAAAAGGTCATGGCAGATAAATTCAGAAGCCCTCTTGCTTCCGTCCCTGGAGGTGTGGATTTTTTTTTTTTTAATAAAAGCTTTATTTTTATTTTTAAAAGCTTTGCAAAATGCTGTCCAAAACAACTTCCTGTGGAAACTTTCTGTGGAAATGCTCTGCATCTTGCCATCTAACGTGGTAGCCATGAGACTCCTTTAGCTATTGAACCCTTGACATATGGCTAGTGCAACTAATTTTAAATTTTATTTAATCAGTTTCATTGTCAATAGCTCTGTATTGCTCACGGCTACAGGCTTCCCTAGTGGCTCAGAAGGTAAAGAATCTGCCTGCAATGCAGGAGACCCGGGTTCGATCCCTGGGTTGGGAAGATCCCCTGAAGAAGGGTATGGCAACCCACTCCAGTATTCCTGCCTTGAGAATCCCCATGGGGAGAGGTGCCTGGCGGGCTACAGTCAGGGTCGTAAGAGTCGGACATGACTAAGCCCAGCACAACACAGCTCATGGCTACAGCACTAGACAGCTCTGGACAGCACAGCCTCAGAGAGTGCAGAGCACTTCCACGTCCCTCATTTCTGCTGAGGCTCACACAACTCTTTGAGGCAGTAATTGTCAGACCCATTTGATGGATGAGACAACTGTGGCACAGGTTGAGGCATCTCAGTGAGACAAGAGGTGCCCAAGGTCACACGGGTGGGGTGTGGCTGAGCGAGGGGTCAAACAAAATCTTCCTGACTCAACCCACGGTCCTTTTGCTGCCAAGTCACTGTTCACAGAGGCTCTGAGCAGATAGTAGAAGCAGCCTGCCTGGTGGGAGCTCTTTCCAGACTCTCCCCTCCCCAGGCCTGCCCATTCTGAATTTGGTATCCTCCCAAATGGAGGGGTTTTGTGTGGAAAATCTGAGCAAACCTCTTCTTGACTGTACTGGAGCAGAGTGAAGGTGGAAGGGGGCACAGCCAGGAGTGGGGGGAGGGGGCATGGTGGAGAGAATGATATTTTCTATTTCTTACTTTCAAAGCAGTTTCGGGAGTTTTCTTTTTATTCCATCTCTTTTGGCATCCTTCTTGCTAACTTCACAGAGCTAAACTCCCAAAGCTGAAACTTTCCACATGTCCAATCCTCAGTGAGAAAGAGAGTGCCAGGAATGTGGACAAGCCAGGGTTCAGGAGCCCAAATTATGAATGGCCAATGGCTGGCATTGGTGAGTAGGCATGGGAATCCAGGAGCAGCATCACCTCTGGGTTCTGAGGATGCTGGTCCCCAACAGGGAGGGGCTGGATATGTCTTCGATGGCTAGACATAGGCATGGTGGCACCATGCTTGATAACCTGTCACCAATAATCAACAAAGACTCGTTAAAGCCATCTACCCTCTCTGGGTTGATTTCTCAAATATAAGGCATGATCTCTGCTCTTGTGGGGAAAAACAGGAGGAATGAGGATCCAAGCGTGAAACATGAAGACGGCCCAGCCTGCCAGGCTGGGAATTTTCTCTCTTAAGCTTCCCACAATGCTGTATGAAACTGCCTCTCTGGGGGTGCCTCGGCATTTCCTTCTTTGCTTTATGCAATCGCCCCTGCCATGGGCGATTCTGCAATGGCTGAGCCCTAGATACTTCAGTTTTGAAATCTGTGCTCGTTTGACTTAGGAATGCTTTTCACGGTCTCCTTTAAATAAAAGGCACATGACCACTATGGCTCCCTCCTTCCCCAAGGGTTCCAAACTTTTGCATTTCACGCACCAGTAAATATGCAAAAACATCTTGTGTACCAAAGTACAGTAGCCAGCTTTTCATTTCGCCAAGTGAGGATATTAGAAACACCATTTGCCATCACCTTTAAACACTTCAAAGAACATTTTAACACCAGAAAAGGAGACAAGATATAATATTAAAATAAAAGGCACTTAAATTTTTTTTTTATTGGAGTACAGTCACTTTACAGTGTTGTGTTAGTTCCTGCTGTACAGCAAAGTGAATCAGCTATCCATATACATATCTCCCCTCGTTTTTGGATTTCTTTCCCATTTAGATCACCACAGAGCACTGAGTAGAGTTCCCTGTGCTACATAGCAGGTTCTCACCACTTATCTATTTTATACATAGGATCAGTAGTATATATATGTCAACCTCAGTCTCCCAGTTCATCCCACGGCGAACTTTCCCTGTTGGTATCCATATGCTTGTCCTCTGCATCTGAAAGACACTTTTTCAATGGGGAAGAAAATAGTATTATAAGAAACACAAGAAACTGTTTTGTTTTTCTTGTTTTATGGCAGGCCAGTAAAAACTGACCTAAGACTGTACCCCTTCATGGACAGGCACTTGGAGCCACCATTTGGGACCAGTTGGGAGTGGTTTTGCGGGGAGTGGGGAGGGAGGAGAGGGGTTTACGCTCCGATCCCATAATGCAGATGCTCAGCTCAGAACAAAACACTGTAGCAAGGGAATCTAACCTGCTGAGACTTGTGAAGACAACTGCAGAGGAGGATGCAAATGAAGTCGGTGAGATCTGGCTCACAACCTCTGAAAACCCATCACTTGTTTCAGGAGGACCTTTCTTAGCCGACCTGGCCTCTGTGCTGTTTCAGAAATGACTGGTCCAGAAAGGTTATCTTTCCAAACGAGTTTTTTCTGCCAACACGTCTGGCTGGTTTGGAAGCCTTTTAGAACTTTTATCGACCACAATATTACATGCATACATACATGCCAGTTTTATAGTTTCCCCCAGCCACCCACTTACCGTGAGCTGTTTGTTCATCACACCAACCAAAGTTTGCCAGGCCTGGACCTCATTGAAGACCTCACTGCCTGGTGACAAGGGGTTTCTGTGGTTGTGAGAACCCACCACGGGGCTGAGCTTCCTCCACGCAGGGACCACTCTTGTTGTCTTTGTATCCCTGGCACCCAATCTGACCCAGAGAAGGTGCTCACTAAATGTTTACGGATGTATTGGTGAATGAGGCAGAACCAGGGGCAGGTGAGTCACAGGGAACCACAGGCTCATATTGCAGGATGGGGGGTGTTGGATTTTTACAGTGAAAGATCTTATTGTTAACGTCAAGGACGGGCCGTCCTTGGAGCCCAGGAGGGGAAGGACAGAAGCTAGACTGGTTTTGAAGGGCTCTCTTAAGGGCAAAGACCACCCACGCAGAGGTGGAATAGAAACGGAGACTGGGAGGGGCTGTGTGACCTTTCCCTCCCCCAAACCAGGCTTTGCCAACAGAGAGGTGTGGGTGGATCTGAGGGGCTAGGGGTGATGTAGCATCTGTGGTCCACATGGGAAACCACTCAGGCCCTCCCTTTCTACTCCATCCCCAAAATAAACCAGGGCTGACACCTGTCCTGCGCAAACCTGCTTCCGCAATGTTCGCTGGTCCTGGTTTGGCCCCAAGCAGCCCGCCGTGTCTCTGATGGTCGTGGTGACAAGGGCTTGGCGGGTGGTCAGATGGGGGCTTGCTCCACTTGGGCAGGTGGAGGGGCAGCTGGGTGATAGGGCAAAATCCTGCTGAGGTGGCAGTTTGTGTTTGAGGAAATGCTCAGGGTTACAATTCTCTTGCACAGACTGCTTACCTGGAGGTCTGGGGCCTGCCAAGAACAGATGCCCAGGCATTGAGGAAAATGCTCTTGCCTTAGGATCTAACTCATGGTTGGGATCCTACAGTGAGACCTATTATTTCCTTACTTGCCCCTGAGTAGGCAAGCTGTCCTTTGTTTACACTATGCCCAATCTATTCACCCTTTCTGTCTCTGGTCAGCGTCACCACCTCCAGGAAGCCTTCCCTGACTTTTACTTCTTGCCTCAGACTGGGTTAGAGGCTCTGGTCAACACTTATCACATGCCCTATGTCCTGGCTTCCACGTGAGACAGGACACTCCCTGAGAGTGGGAGCCTCTTTACCACTGGCCTCACACCTAGTGAGTGCTCGGTGAACGTTCACTGAATGAATGCATGAGCTGGTAACAGATCCTCCCACAATCTCAGATTGACTGTGTGGGCTTTGGAGAGTGATGGGTCTGATGATCTGAGGTCTGCACCACCAGAGCTGACCTGGGATGCACAGTGTCCCGTGGCAGGGCTCCCAAGGGTGCATTGATCCCTTTTGTTGTTTCATCATCAGCTCTGGGCCAAGGTTCAGAGGTGGGTCAGCCCTGCTGGGAGGCAGTGGGTGTGGATGGAGCCTGGGCTTTTCAGTCAAACGCACCTGGATTGGGTCCTCCATCCAGTACGGACTGGCTGGGTGACCTCTGCACGTCTTTTAATCTCTCTGAGTTTCAGAGGCATTATTTGTAAAATGAGAATCACAATCCCACTTGCTGTATAGGATTGTTTTAGGCTTAAATGAGACAGTGTATGCAAAGCACAATGCCTGGCATGTTGTAAGCATTGAATAGGTTGATAGTAGCTGCCATAATTAAAGAGCTTCCCAGGTGGCTCAGGATTGGTAAAGAATCTGCCTGTGATGCAGGAGATGCAGAAATTATGGGTTCGATCCCTGGCTTGGGGAGAGCCCCTGAAGGAGGGTATGGCAGCCCATTCTTGCCTGGAGAATCTCATGGACAAAGAAGCGTGGCGGACTACAGTCCATGGGGTCACAGACAGTCAGACATGACTGAAGTGACTGAGCACGCACGCACGCTGTAATAAAAATAACATTGATTGTGTTGTTATGAAGCATATGCTAGGAGTTAAGAAGGCAAAGAGATGTAAGGGACTGTCAGTGCACCTGGGGGTGCTGACTGTATTACTTAGAGAGTTGAAATACATACATAAAAAATCTATCACACCGATGGTGGGTGGGGCTTCCCTGATGGTTCAGTGGGTAAAGAATTCGTCTGCAATGCAGGAGACACAGCAGATGTGGGTTTGATCCCTGAGTCGGGAAGATCCCCTGGAGGAGGAAATGGCAACCCTGACAGGCTACTGCCCAAAGGCTTGCAAAGAGCTGGACACAACTGAGCACCAGCCCAGACGGACAGACTGACGGTGGCCCGTTGGGCATGAGTGCTGTGCACCGTGGTTCAGAGGAGGGAGCAGTACCTGGAGGCAGGTCATCTGGGATGGGGGGAAGGGGGGCCTTGAGGGAACAGCAGGACCTCGTGGAGAGGAATGGGAGAGAGCCCCACGGGGGGGACACAGCACACACAAAGGCTGAGAGAAAAGAGTAAACCACGCCCGCAGGCCAGTCCCCAGCTGTACAGACCACGCACAGGGAGCACTAAGTGTGTGTAGAACACGGTGTCGGGGCTGCGGCCGGTCATGCAGTCTTTGATGGATGGTCCAAACACGGCCAGTTGGCCCTCACCCTCTCCCTGTCTCCGCAGCCGTGTGCCAGCCGCCCTGCCAGAACCGGGGCTCCTGCAGCCGGCCCCAGCTCTGCGTGTGCCGCTCAGGCTTCCGCGGAGCCCGCTGTGAAGAGGTCATTCCTGAGGAGGAATTCGACCCCCAGAACTCCAGGCCAGCACCCCGACGCTCGGCCGAGGGGCCCCCCAACCTGCGCAGGAGCAGTGTGGCCAGAGAAAGCACCACGGTCAGAGCACGGCCCCCAGCGCCACAGGTGCAGCTGGCCAGGTAAGTCCCTTTCCTCAGTGGGCCCTCCCTTCTTGGGGGTGGTGCTCAGCCTCTCTGGGGGGGCTTCTGCCTTCGGCCTGTTTGGTGAAGACCTTGATGGAGAGGCCAGAGAGTCCCTCCGGCCTGCCCCATCCTCTCTTCCCCATCCCTGGCCCCGCCAGAGGGGTGGCAAGCAGGGCAGCAGGTTTCAGGGTTGGCACAGGCTCTGGCAGACTGGACTGCACGGTGGAGGTGGGAGGGGAGCTCCTACCCTCCAGGTCCTGGGAGAAAGATGAGGAGGGCATGTGCCTGGACCCAGGCTCTCTGCTTTCACATCCTGGTTGCCACTTCCTAGATGGGTGACCTTGGGCAAGTTACTTACCTCTCTGATTCCTCATCAGTAAGGTGGGGACAACGACGTTGATGATAACCATGGAACTGTAAGGATTAGGTTCGTTAATAAGAAGAAAGTGTTTAGAAAGGTGCCTGGCACAGAGTAAACTCTATAAATGTTTCTCCTCCACTTCCTTCGTTTCTACCTGTGGTCTGTGCGATTCAGGAAGGACTCCTCTGCCAGAAAAAAAAAAAAAAAAAAAAACCCTTCCAGGATTTCCCTGGTGGTCCAGTGGTTAAGACTCTGCTTGACTGCAGGGGGCCACGAGTTCGATCCCTGGTCGGGGAACTAAGATGCCATACACTGTGCTGCCAAAAAAAAAAAAAGTAATAAAAAAGAAAAAGTTTTTCAAAAGCCACTTCAGCTGACTTACCACCAGTGCTAGCAGCCTCTCTCCTTGGAGCGGCCTGCAGGAACATGTAGGGGAAGGGAGACAGCTAAGAAGTGGGAAAGGGGTGTTCTCAGGCAGAAGTCCCTGGCCTACTTGCCAGCCAACCTGGCCAGACATTTCCTAGCTCAGGACAGGAAATCTGAACTTTGGTAAACTGGTCCATTTCTGGGGGCTGTGTTTTCTTTTTGGCTTTTCAGTTTAGTTTTTCCATTTGCTTCCTACTTAGAAAGTTCTTTCTGAAATGTTTGAACCTTGTCTTGCTGAACTCAGGGAAAAAAAGGATTTGCCCTCCTGGAGGAGGTTGGCAGAAACAGCGGGAGGAGGCTGACCTCGAGGCCATGTCCCCAGTGAGAAAGCTCAGGAGAGAAAGGAAAGGAGCTTGAAGTTGTCCAGCCACTCTCAAGGGAGAGAGCAGGGGCAGACCAGGGTCTTGGTAGGGGTGTTTTGACACCCAAGCGAGCAGGTGGTTTTCAAGGGCAGCCAGGAGCAGAAAAAAGCAGACGGGTGAACTTGGGTCAAGGCCTTGGGAGCACCAAAGTCAAAACCAGAAGAGCCAAACTCTTTGGCCAAGGCCTTGGGATGCCAGGGCAGAGAGAGAGGCAGAGCTAAGGTCCAGGTGGACAAGGCGGGGGCACGGCGACCGCCTGAAATTGGCTGTGACCAGCTGGGCAGGGCCTGAGCCTTGTTCTAATGGGTCCTAGCTATGGGTCCAAGGTGGGTGGGCCTGGTGTGAAGGCACTTGGAGGAACCCCAGGGGTGGCAGCTCCAGGGCAGGTCCTGGACGCAGGGTGGAAGCAGAATCCTTCCAGCCGGGCTTCCCCCCGCCCCTCTCCCCGAAGCTTTTCTTGGCTGGTGGGATTTGTTCATTTTATAGCGCATTTATCCCCCCGTGTTGGTGCTTGCTCAGCAGGTCATTCTGTCCCCCTTGGACCCTTGAGTCCGAACTGTTTGATATTCCCTGCCCCGTCTTCCCAGCCTCTCCGGCTCTTCTTTTTCAAAGCCCAGTCCCGCTTCCTTCAGAAAGCACCCCCTCCATCGTGTCCGCCCAGCTCTGACCTCCTGCAGCACATGCTTGGCCCATGTCCCTGGAGTCTGTGCCCTGTGTCTGCGATCAGGCTGTGCGGCCTGCGCCCTGGAAGTCAGTGCCTGTCTCAGGGTGGATGTAGCCACAACGCCGCTTTGCAGAAATCGCTCCATGTGCATGGCTTTCTGTCGCTTGGTCCCAACTAAAGAGTGACCTCACAAAGGGCCCACTTGGCCCTGAGCCCTCACCTTGCCCGGAAACCAAGGGCACCGCCCCCCCCAACCCAGGAGGCCATGCCTCCCAGGTGCCGCACTTCTTACTTGGCCTCGGGATGGTCTGTTCATTTGCTCCCTGGACCAGGAGCTCCCTGAGGGCAGAGACCACTGTGTCCTCCTCCTCTTTCATGGACGTGTCCGTGGTGCCTCACATCAGCCCCGGCACTCTGTAGTCAACACAAGCTGAATGAGAACATGGATGAGGCATGATGCTGGGGAGAGGAGGAGGCCGGGAGGGGAGGAGGACGAACTCTGCGAGGCTTTGGTCCCTGGGGAGGGTCCCCCGTGAGCGGGAGGCAGTGGAGGACGAAGGCCCAGGATGAGGTCTCGGGCCCCACAGCGGGGCTGTCCTTTCTGAGCTTCACAGGCTCCCTGGCCAGGGGCTACTGTGATGTTTTTAATGAGCTACAGCCTCAAGGCCAGCGCGGTCTCTCTCTCTCTCTCTCTGCCCTGGCGCCTCAATGCCATGAAATCTGGGAAAGTCCGAGCGGCCCGCTGTCGGCCCAGCTGTGTTTTGCTTTGGGAGGCCAAGTCCTGCTTGCCTGGTGGTGTCAGACATTTCCTGTGAGCCTGGCCAGCTTTCCCAAGCAGCCTCTGGCCTCTCTCCTGATGGCAACTTGGACAGACCCTTGGTGTCCAGATAAAGGGAGTGACATAAATGCAGTGGGCACTCTAGGAGGGAGGGGTGCAAAATGAGCAGGGAGGGGAGACACTGAAGGGGCTGGTGACAGCCAGAGGCCACCTTCAGGAGAGCACTAGACAGAGGTCAAGAGACTTGTGTCTCAGAAGGAAGATGTGAGGGGGACGGTGGTGAGGAGAGACACAGGAGAGCCTCG
Organism: Okapia johnstoni; assembly: GCA_024291935.2. Taxonomy (NCBI): domain Eukaryota; kingdom Metazoa; phylum Chordata; class Mammalia; order Artiodactyla; family Giraffidae; genus Okapia; species Okapia johnstoni. The sequence goes on from CM044307.1 coordinate 15,767,947, forward strand.
GGCAGCAGGCAGCATGCCCTATGAGAGTCAGACATGGACTGATGTTGTCCAGCTGCGGCCTGGGCTGGCTACAGAGGCCCAGAGACTCCCTCCGAGACCCAGATTCAGACTTCTTCCCCAGGCGGGGCAGAGAGCCTGCCCCACCTGGGGAGCAAGAGCCAGGCAGCTGGGAAACAGCCTCAGGAGACTGGGGGGAGGAAGTGGTTATGACAACCTAGGACTAGCAGGCCTGGAAAACAGTGCTTCACACCTGTGCTTCTCAGCCTGCAGTGGGCATGTGACTCATGTCAACTTGTTAACATGGGAACTTGTTAACATGCATCCTCTGATTTGGCAGGTCTGGGGTCAGCATCTCTATTATGATCTCAGGTGATGGTGATGCTGATGCTGTTGGTCCATGGACCCTCTCTCGCCTTGATGCGTGAGGGTCCAAGCCTGTGCTTGGATTCAGAGACTCCTGGAGTCCAGTTCTGGATTTACCAGCTAGCTGTGTGACATCTGCTGTGCTCAGTCGCTCTGTCGTGTCCAAATCTTTGTGACCTATGGGCTGTAGCCTGCCAGGCTCCTCTGTCCATGGGATTCTCCAGGCAAGAATACTGGAGTGAGTTGCCATGCCCTTCTCCAGGGGATCTTCCTGACCCAGGAATCGAACCCGTATCTCTGGCATCTCCTGCATTGCAAGCAGGTTCTTTACCCACTGAGCCACCTGGGAAGCCCTGGTAGCTCAGATGGTAAAGCATCTGCCTGCAATGAAGGAGACCCAGGTTTGATCCCTGGGTGGGGAAGATCCCGTGGAGACAGGCACGGCAACTCACTCCAGTATTCTTGCCTGGAGAATCCCCATGGACAGACCATGGGGTCACAACGAGTCGGACATGACTGAGTGACTAATACTTTGTGTGACATCAGACAAATATCCTAACCTCTCTGAGTCAATATCTCCTCCTAATAGGATTGCAGAGGGGAGGAAATGAGATCATGTGAGTAGAGCATTTAGTACGGTGCCTAATATGAGCACTAATAAGATACAGGTTAGTGTTCAATATGTGTTAACCATCAGTTGACGAGTTCTCTTTGCTATGGGGACTTGGGTGGCAAAAAGCAGGCCAGCAACTGGGATGCCTTGTGTGTGTGCGTGTGCAGACCTGCTCTGGGGAGAAACCAGAGCCCAGCCCCAGCCTCAGGGGTGCTGTGATCCAGCAGTGGCATCAGTAGTGGTTTTTGGCTGGTTTGGCTTCTCCACCAGGACCGTTCTCACCAGCCCTATGGGGGAGGGGGAAGGGGAGGCATCACAACATTTCTCAGAATGAAAGGGACCTCCACAGGGGTTGCTTCTTAGTCTGGCCTGAGGACCTAGAGGCAGGGCCCTGGGGACATCCTCAGCGGGCTTGGTCAGTGCTGGAGCAACAAGGGGCCTGGGGGACAGTGTTGAGGAGGACAAGGGAGGCCAGGGGAGAAATGTCTGGGAAGCTCTGAGCCCCATGGTGATGGCTCTCAGTAGACCGTTCCCTGAGAAGGCAGCCTTCTTTCCACTGTTCCCATCCATCTCTCCCTCTCCTCCTCTGTCTCCTCCTCTTTGCACGCCCCGCAAAGTTAGATGTTTAAAACAATGCTGCATGTATGATCTTTCAGTTCTATAGGTCAGCCATCTGACACGGGGCTCACCAGACTAACGGTAAGGGGTCGACAAGGCTGAGTTCCAGGAGGCTCTGGGGGGGGAGGGGCGGGGGGGGGAATCTGTTTTCTCGCTCATTCAGGTTGTTTGTTGGCACAGTTCGCTTCCTTGAAGTTGTAGGACTAAGGTCCTCACTTCCTCGCTGGTCGTCACTTGAGGGCCATCACATGTAGAAGCCGCCCACATTCCTTGGCTTGTCGCCACCTTCCTATTTCAAAGCCAGCAACAGCGGGTGAACGCTTCATATTTTAACTCTTCCCCTCTGCCTCCCTCTCCAGCTGAATCTCTCACTGACTCCTCTGCCTCCTTCTTCCACTTTTAAGGGCATATATGATTACATGGGCTCCCTTGGATAAGCCAGGACACTCCCCATATTTTAAGGTCAGCTAATTAGCAACTGTAACTCCACCTGCAAACTCGATTTCCTTTTGCCATTTCATGTAAGGAGGGGACAGAGACCATGGGGGCCAGCCACACCCACACGCTGCAGCCCATTCCAGCTGGGACCTTCTACCTGCAGTATCACAGCTCCTCTTATCAAGGCCTTGCTGCAAGGGCGGTCCTACATGAGTGATCGGCCCCCAAACATCTCCAACATCAGCTCTTACCACTCACTTACTCTGCTTCTGCCACACGGGCCAGTGGGTTTTCCCTGCAATATGCCAGAGATGCTCCCACCTCAGGGCCTTTGCAATTGCTGTCCCCCCTTCCTGGAACACCGTGTTCCTTTCCTAGGGCTGCCATAAGGACCACAAACAGAATGGCTTAAAACAACAGAAATGTATTCTCTCACAGTTCAGGAGGGAAGAGCCCAAAATTAAAGTGTTGGTAGGGTTGTTCCTTCTAGAAGCTCTGAGGACAATCTGTCCCATGCTTTCCCCCAGCATCTGACAGCTCCCTGCAATCCTACAAGTCCCTTGGCTTGTAGTTGCATCACCCTAGTCTCTGCCTCTCAAAATACATGCTGTATTTTGTATGTGTGTGTTGGGGAGTATTCTTATAAGAATACCAATCACTGGATTTAGGGTCCACCCTAATCCAGTAGAGTCTCATCTAACCCTAACTGATGACATCTGGAACCACTCCTACCCCATAGCCAAATAAAGTTATATTCACAGATTGGCAGTTAGGACCTCAACATACCTTTTGTGGGGGCAGAGGAGCACCCAATTCAACCTACATCAAACCCTGTTCCCAGTCACATACACACAGGGCTCGCTTCCTTCCCACTCCGAGTCTTTCCTTCTCAGTGGGACTCTTGCCTGTGTTCACCAGATTTTATTTTATTAAAAATTTTTTTTTTACTGGAGTGCAATTGCTTTACAATGTTGTGTTGGTTTCTACTGTACATCAGAATGAATCAGTTATTGTTGTTGTTCAGTCACCAAGTCGTGTCTGACTCTTTGTGACCCCATGGACTGCAACACTCCAGGCCTCCCTGTCCCTCACCATCTCCCGGAGTTTGCCCAAGTTCATGTCCATTGAATCGATGATGCCATCCAACCACCGCATCCTCTGTCGAAAGGTTTTAGGGGTCAGAATCAGCTATATGTATACATATATTCCCTCTTTTTTGGATTTCTTTCCCATTTAGGTCACTAGAGAGAAGTGAGTAGAGTTCCCTGAGCTATACAGTAGGTTCTCATTAGTTACGGATTTTATACATAGTAGTATATATATGGGGCTTCCCTGGTGGCTCAGCAGTAAAGAATTTGCCTGCAATGCAGGAGACCCGGTTCGATCCCTGAGCCAGAAAGATCCCCTGGAGGAGGGCATGGCAAACCACTCTAGTACCCTTGCCTAGAGAAGCCTGGCAGGCTGAAGTCCATGGGGTCGCACAGAGTCGGACACGACTGATCGACTAAGCAACAGAAGCAGTGGTGTATACGTGGGCTTCTCTGATGGCTCAATGGTAAAGAATCCGCCTGCCAGTGCAGGAGACGTGGGTCGGGAAGATCCCCTGGAGAAGGGACTGGCAACCCACTCTAGTATTTGTGCCTGGGAAATCCGGTGGACAGAGGAGCCTGTTGGGCTACAGTCCATGGGGGCACAGAAGAGTCTGGACACGACTTAGTGACTAAACAACAACAGCAGTGTATATGTGTCAGTCCCAATCTCCCAGTTCATCCCAGTCCCCCTTCCACTCTTGGCGTCCATACATTTATTCTCTTCGTCTGTGTTTCTTTTTCTCCTCTGATTTGAAGCTGCACACCCCAAACACTCCCTACCCCCAACCCAACTATTCTTTTTCTTACCTCCGTAAAATGTCAGGCCCAGGAGGACAGGGGTTTTATCTCTTTGCGGTATATCTCCAGCACCTTGAACACAACTGGCTTAGAGCGGAGTGGAGCCAACAGGGCTGAGGGCAGCTCGACTCTCTCCCCATCGTCTTCACTTCTCACAAACCCTGCGGTGGGTTCCCAAAGTCCTTGTTCTGCTAACAAGGCTCAGGGGTGGGGGTACCGGGCCCCTCGGGGCTCTCATCTGTGGGGAGAGGGAGGAAGGGCAGGGGCACTGGGGCAGCTCCTGACTCAGGCCTGGCTGTGCCACTGGGCATGTGTGGCTGTGTGTGCCTGCAGGGTGGGCAGGTGTAGAACCCCCGGCATCGTTCAGCCCCTTGTCTCCACTCTGGCCACCAGGGACTTCCTGATGTGTGACCTTTAACCTGCTTTGGCTGAGAGCGAGCCTGCAGGCTTCCTTCAGGAGGTGCTGCCTCCCCTCGCCCCCAGGCCTCCTGCAGGGGCTGCAGGGACTCTGCCCCAAGGGGTGGTCCCTGCCAGTCTGCACCGTGAACCACCGCAGCGGGGACCCAGGTATCCTTCCTAACAGAATAACAAGGCATTTGCCCAGGAGATCAACGACCTGGAATCAAACCAGGTCCCTAGGGACAGGGCAGCAGGTGCGAGGAGGCAACCCCGCTGTGTGTGTGCTGGGAAAGTGCTGGGCTTTGGGGTTGGCCAGCATTTAAACCCTAGTGTCCTCGAAAACTAGTCGTGCAAGTTGCTTCACCTCACTGCAACTCAGTTTCTTTGAAGTGGGAACAGTGATGCCCATCTCCTGGGGTGGCTGTGAGAATTCCTTGGAATAATGCACAGAGAGTGATTGGTAGGGTGTCCAGAAAAACTCTCTTACCGTACTTACCTACTTCCCATGTTTATGACAAATCAGTGAGATACCCCATTTGCCAGAAGGAGTTTTTTCTCCAACCCACAATCTGGGCTTACAGAAGGGGAAACTGAGGCAGGACAAAGATTGGCAGCTAGATAGCGGGCCTGTCCTGGGGACCCAGGAGATCCTGCCTCTGGGCCAGGCAGAAGGTTTGCCAGGGTCCTCCGAGCCTGGCTCCAGCTACGGCCACCTCTCTCCAACTGCCTTCCACCTCTCTGGGCTCCAGCATCCTGCCATGTACTTCTGCTTGCTCCTGCGGGCAACACGATCCCCTGTTGGTCCTCTCTCCTCCTTGTTCCAGTCCCTCGGACCCAAGATTAGTCTCTGATACACCCGGGACCTGATGAGAGATGGACTCATGCTAGGAAACCTTGGAAAAGTCCTTTGTCCTCCCCAAGCCTCAGTTTCCATATTTGTAAATGAGAAACAACAAGTGGATTTTCTCTGAGGGCAAGAACTAGCGGTGTCAGACTCTGGCCAACAGCTTGGCCATTTTCTGTCCCTGATAGTGAAATGTGCTTATTCCCTCTTTACCCACTTCCAAGGTCGTGACGAGGACAGATGATGCCTTTCATCTGCTAAGGGCAGATCTTAGCTCTCCCTGACAGGAAGCCTCCAGTCCTCCTTGGCAAGGCAATGGGGTTAATCAGCCTGCATCTTTCTCCTGCATCACCTGCTCCCCCAGGGCCATCAAGTAGTGCCTCTGTGCTCTGTTGACTCAGCCCTGCAATCCTGAGTGAGTCAAGTTTTCAGGACCTCTGGGGGTTGAACTCCTTCCTTCCTTCCTTTTCTTTCTTTTTTTAGTGGGTTTTTTTTTTTTTCTGATTTGTTTTTATAACTCTGAGCCCCAAGCTTGCCTCCTAGGGGTTTTCTGGAATTCCCCAACCCTTAGGATCTTGACTCTACTATTTTGAAAAGATTTAGAAGCAGGGTATGCAATTTGACTTCCAAGCTAAGCCACTAACTAGCCTCGGATCTTGGGCAACCCACTTAACTTCACTGAGCCTCAATGTCTCTATTTGTAAAGTGGGAGGGATCTTTCTTTCCTTCCTGGGAGGTTGCGAAGATTAACTAAAATAATGTGGGTGAAAGATGGATTTGTGAACTGCAGTGTGCCTTGCAAATGGTGATTACTGCTATTATTTAGCAGTCCTGGCAGTGAGCTGGGTTATTTACTTATGCTTCCCATACATGCCTGAGTCACATTCATAAGCAGGCCTCCCTGACTACTTTTGTAAAGTTTTAACCTTTTAGAATTAGCCTAAACCGCTGGACACAACACTTGGGGATGTGCTTCACATTACGGTCTCTGTGCCAGGTACCCCACAGTTGTGCAGTGCACAACCTTTGCCACTGTGTATGGTGACCCTGAACTTGGCTCTTTCCCAGAAGGGCGATATCTCCTATTTTCCTACTATTTAATATTGTAACCCCCCAACTTGAGGGTCCCCTCATCTGGTTCACTTTTTAATTTCCACAGTACTTTCCATTTTCTACTCTCTAACAGAACATATAATTTACTTGTTATGTTGATTGTGTATTATCCATTTTTCCCCAAGTATAGTGTGAGCTGTTTTGTTCAGTGGCATATCCCCAGCTCCTGGAACAGTACCTGGCATACAGTAAGCACTCAATAAACAAATACATATCTACTGAATGAACATCTCTATCACCATGTATCCTCTGCTGCTGCCTGGAGCCAGGAAAGTTGGTCTCAGGTCCCTTCCCTTCCGAGCTGACCCTCAGCCCATCCCCTGGCACGTTGTTGATCAGAAGGGGGCTCTCCCAGTCCTCCCAGCAGGTGGGTACCTGCTCACCCTGTGCCCCTTGGCCTCAGGGGTCTGGAGCCAGGCAAGCGGAGAGCAATGCTTCTCTCCTAAGGGTGGCTGGAGAGCAGACAGAGCAGAGCTTAACAGACCCTTAGGAGTGCCAGGAGTCTGGTGGGTGCTGCGGCAGCTGTCAAGGGGTCTCCTCCCGGTTTCTTCTATCTCTTAGGCCTTAGAAGAGCCCCATGGATGCTCTTCCCTGGGACTGCAGGTTTGGAAGAGGGAGGGCTCAGAGGGGAGTCTGAGGGAGATGCTCACTCGTGGGCCTCCAGCCAGAACAAATGGAAAGGGTTTTATTTTCCCAAGTCTGAAGTCACAGAAGCCCTGCTGCTGCTTTTTGAAGAGAGTAGAAGAGACCTGTGTCTCAGCTGAAAGCTTCCTTCATCTCTCTGTCCCCCCCTCATCTCCCTGCTGTTTGCAGAGGGTTCTGAAAACATGGGCCACATTAAGGTTTGTGCACGGTCCCTTGGCACTCAACCCCTGCCAGCCCCACATATCCCTGCCAGGCAGAAACTGCTTGGAGTAACGGGGTGGGTCTGAAGTGCTCTGTTTCCACCACAGAGAGGAGGGGGCCAGGCTGTGTGTGCTGGATCTTCCAGCCTCTAGTCTAGTCACACCCCAGGAGATGTCTGACACATCATAGTCTCTATGACAGGTACTCCAAGAATTGTGCAGTGCACAGCCTGTACAACTGTATGTGGTGACCCTGGACCTGGCTTCTTCCCAGAAGGAAAGTGACTCCCATTTCCCCCACAAAGAGGGTTGCTTCAGGGCAGTCCTCTCCAGCTGGGTTTGGCTGCCGTGGCCCCTCCTATATCTCTCCAAAAGGGAGGTGGACCTTTAGACTTTGTAGGGTCCAGACATGCACCTCCCCAACCCACACAAATGCCCGAGGGCCATGGAGTTCAGGCCACTGCTGGCCTTAGGGTACCTATGCGTGAAAACAAAAGGACACAGGCTCGAGGTGGACACAGTCTTGCAAGGCTTTTGCTCTAGGCAAAGGGGGTCCAATAGAGGTTGTGAGGAGGGCGGGGCCGGTGTGCCTTCTCTCCAAGCAGCAGAGCCTGCACGCCTGTTCTTTCCAGCACGCTGGGCCCAGGGCAGACACTTCTGGGTTGATGAAGAGGCCAAGCTCCTTGAGACTCTAAGTGCTCAAGGACGAAGGGGGGCCGGGGCCTTCTAACACCTCTTTATTCCCACCCAGGGCAAGTGGGCAGATTCAAGGAAAATGGTTTCTGCTTCCTGCGCACTTCTCTTCTCTTCCTCCCTCTCGTACTGAAGCTTGAAGGTGGACATCTGACCCAAGGGGCTCCTGAAATCTCTGATGAAGACTGCCTGACCCCCTTTTCTAGGATTATCCCAGAGTCGAGGATTATCAGGACCCTCCCTAGGTTGGGTTCCAGAAAGAGTCTCCCTCCTGGCCCAGCCCTGGCCCCAGCCCTCTGAAGATCTCTGAGATAGGAGCTGTTTACTTCCTATTTGCCCCAGAGCCTGCAGCCAAGTGATGAAGAAAGTATCTTCCTCCTCTAATTCTCCTTTTCATCATCACCACCAACTGGATTTACTGGCCCCTGCTCTGTTCCAGGCATTATGTAGGTGAGCTACCTGCCTCTCCTGGTTCTCCCCACACCAAAGTCACCAGCTCAGTGACACGCAGGAAGCGGATGCTGCACAAATGTCTTTGTTGAGCCCAGCGAGGGGAGTACAGGTGGATGGGGTGCAAGGTGTACCCGTCTCAGGGAGGGGGCAATCTCCCAGGCACAGAGGGGCAGGGAGACTTCCCAGTGCTCCCCATAGCCCTCATCCTAGCCTCATCCTGAGGGGGTGTCTAGCTTTGTGGATATAGTGAGGAATGTTTGGGTTCCGATTGAGTGGGGTGGAGAGTGGTCCTCAGGGGCAAGATCTCCAGAACCTTAACCAGTCCGCACAATGACCTGCTGAGGAGGATATGCCCCAAGGAGGAAATGGACAGGAAGGTTGTGGTCGAGGTGACATTCTAGCTCATGATGGGGTGGTGGTTAGATTGGATCAGAGTATGACTTTAGTGTGGTATTAGAATGCGGTTTCAACCTTCGTTCTGTGGTTAGGGTTGGGCTAGTGTTATGCTGGGGTAGAATTTAGGACTGTGGGTTTTCTGAGTGTGGCATGGTTGCTATTTTAACCTACCATTGACGGAGCCTTATTGAGTCAGCCAGCCCTATCGTGCAAAGCACTCTACAGGCACCACTTCAATTAATACCCATATGGCACAGAGGTTAAGAGCACGGGTCATGAGTCAGACCTCATGTCATCTGATTCTGTTGCTCACGAGCCGTTCGATGTTGTGCGAATCTCTTCACCTCCGTGAGTCGAAGTGGATAAAGTGCTTGATCCATGAGAGCTGAGACCCTTGTCTGTAACAGTCAGGGTTCCAGCAGGAAACAGATGGCACACTCAAAGGGGACAGTTTGATAAAGGGTCTATTTGCAAAGGCAGGAACAGGTCAGAGGAATCAAGAGTATAGGGAAGCCCTGAGCCCTGCAGGTCTAAGGGGCAAGGGGTCAGTGGTTACCGGAACCCAGAGTAGCCACAGGCGAGGACCACAGCAGGGTCTGGCAGAGGAATAGAGCCCTCCACCCCACAGGCCCCGCCCACAGTGGTCCATCAGGAGGGAACTGGAGGGTCAATACATCCACTCCCTCTGCCCTCTTGCTGGGGTCCCATGTGGGCTGAGCAGGACTGGAAGACAGAGGGCAAAGGAGCCTTCTACAGCCCAGAGTTGGGTGGAGAGAAGTCCACAGGGGCAAGTGGGAGATACCCAGCCCCTTAGCCAGTGCTCACAATGATCCTATGATCTTTCCCACAAGGAAGAAACTGACAGGAAGGGGCATTCCAGCCCAACTCTGATCAAGACTGGAACTCGTGCTGATGGCCATTTTGCTAAATAACTCAAGAGCAGGTGAACTCAGGCAAGCACAGAGCAGCCAGCTTGGTGTGGGAGCTGCTGAGGACTGGGCTTGGCAAGGCATTTTGTGTTTTTTCAGAAAACTCAAGAAAGCTGAAGAGAGAGCCTGGAGGAGATTGTTAAGGCCATTAAAACGTTTCAATATATGCAGTTTCCAGCATCTGACTTAAAAAAGTAGTAACAACAAACATTTCAAGCTTGTGGCTGTACTCATAGCATTAAACTGACCAAAGTCCTCTAGGATTTTTGTTTGAAAGGAAAGGTTAGGGAGGGATGAAGCCAGAAGGGAACTGAAAGACAAGTCAGTGCTGTTTTTCACATGCCCCAGGGGAATGTCCTTCCCATCCGGTTGCTTTGTACGGAACTGTGGCTGCTCAGGGAATGTTGCCCTCTGATGTGGGGTGTGTGTGTGTGTGTGTGTGTGAGAGAGAGAGAGAGAGAGAAAGGGAGAGACAGGGAGTGGGTGGAAAGCTGTACAGAGAGAACAAGCCTCAAAAATCATAATGGAGATTTTTCAGGCCCTGTGAATTCTTCTTTTGAGCTCAAAGTTTTCAAATATATATCAGGTTTCACCTCTTGTTCGGGACGCAGAGGAACTTTCTGATTTATGGGTCCAGTAGTTTTTCCAGTTATGCAATCTGTAAATCTGCCATCAGTTAATTAATTTGCCACTGTCAGAAAAGGCACTGTAAGCTTCCCAGGTGGAAATCACTTTACCAAAGTACAGCGCTATCATGATAACAGCAATAAAAGAGGGACTCTGAAAATGTATACTTGTTTCCACTTGCGGAATTAACTGAATCGGTGTCTTAGCCTTCCTCCTCCAATCACTGGCATGCACACACATGCGTGTGTGCACGCGCGCGTGTGCGCACACACACACACACATACACACCACACCCCACCTCTGGAGAGCAGCTAAGGAGGAAGATTTAAGCCTTGCAGGGTAATTTCCCAGAAAAGGATTAGAAAGGAAAAATGGGTGAAATGCAAAGTCATCTGATGATGACTGCGGTTGTAAGACTGGCGACTTAGGACCCAGAGGGGTGTGTCTGTGCATCCGTCTGTCTGTCTGCAGATGACATAGTGAAGATTGCTAAATGATTTCCAATAACAAGATGTGAAAACACATAGTTCCTTTTTTAGCCACATAGCTGTGGTTTTGTGTTCGTGATTCATTGTGGAAGTGAGTAGCTGTGACAGGCATTTTGTGGGGTTTTTTTTTCTTCTTTTTTGCCCTAAAAAAATATTTGTGAAAGGTCTAAAATTCAAGAAAGTCCAGTGCTTTTTGAAAAAAAAATCCCCATTCCTTGAAAAATGAAAATCGCAAATCAAAACCTCTGGAGTTACCACATTTCTGCTTCCAGTCAGTTACCCTCACTATGGTTTCCTCCTGGAGCCTCAACTCCTCACTGCTATCTGACATGTTCACCCAAGGGTGCACCCAATCAGCAATGGGTAGGGGTTGCTTCAGAGGCCTCTGGAGGATATCTGGTCCTCTAAGGGGTGGGGGCATCCTCTTGAGACCCCAGACAAGCCACACCATTGGGCAACAAGCTGATTCCACATTGCTTTCTTTTTCTGAGGTCCTTGGGTCAAGGTCAGAGCCCATACAGCAGGCAATAATAGTGTGTGAGGGAGCAATCGTGACATAATTTATAACTAGATAAGTCTGGGTTAGAATCTCAGCTCTGCCACTTAACAGTTGTGCTGTCCAGAACAAGTGATTTGACCTCACAAGCCTCAGTTTTCTCATCTGTGAGATGGGGATGCCCACCACTAATAGAATTGTCAGGAGGACTTACTAATATGCGTAAATGAATCCGGTACCTTTTAGGTGTCCTATGAATGGCTTCCCTGGTGGCATAGAGGGTAAAGAGTCTGTCTGCAATGCAGGAGACCCAGGTTTGATTCTTGGGTTGGGAAGATCCCCCTGGAGAAGGAAATGGCAACCCACTCCAGTACCCTTGCCTGGAAAATCCCATGGATGGAGAAGCCTGGTAGGCTACAGTCCATGGGGTCGCAAAGAGTCGGACATGACTGAGCGATTCCACTATGAATGGCACTCATCTTATTTGTCCCAAAACTCTGGGGTTTCTGAGACTTTTGTTTATAGCAACAGGAGTAACTGGAAACTCTTGAGAATTTGCCCAGACTACTTGAAGGTGTTTCTGGTCCCGGTGAGGTTTCCCATCATAGTCAAGGGTGAGCAGCAGGTTGGGGAATGCCAGCCACCCAAGGTCCAGAGCTCAGGCTTTGAGACCCCACCCCAGCACCTCCCTGCTATTGGTGCGAATGGGCAAATAAACCTCTTTTCTCTCTGTGCCGCAGTTTTCTCTTCTGTAAAACGGAAGATGATCGTTTTTATAACCTAGGATTGCACTAATTAAGTAACTCTCAAGCATAAAGGGAGAAGGCAATGGCACCCCACTCCAGTACTCTTGCCTGGGAAACCCCATGGACGGAGGAGCCTGGTAGGCTGCAGCCCATGGGTTCGCGAAGAGTCGGACACAACTGAGCGACTTCACTTTCACATTTCACTTTCATTCACTGGAGGAGGAAATGGCAACCCACTCCAGTATTCTTGCCTGGAGAATCCCAGGGACGGAGGAGCCTGGTGGGCTGCCGTCTATGGGGTCGCACAGAGTTGGACATGACTGAAGCAACTTAGCAGCAACAGCAGCAAGCATAAAGAGCTTAGTAAAATTTTTAAAATGAAGTGCCTCAAGCAGATGTCTCACACATAATCAGTTGGTAGGTTTGGGATGAGCAAAGGCTTCTTCCCGGGTCTTTTAGAAATCTGGTCCCAGGGTAGAGTTCCAGATCCTGGTAGGGCAGGCTGGCTGCAGGCTGCCGAGACTTTGACCAGCCCCTGAGAAGTATATCCTTGACCCAGGCACCAGCTGCCTCTGTCTACAACAAGCCTGTTCAGGCAGGTCCAGAAGTGGGTAAATTCATCTGAGGTTGCAGGCCTCTGTTTGCTCTCTGATTAGGCAGGCCAGCTAAGCTGTGTGTGAGTGTGTGTGTGTGTGTGTGTGTGTGTGTGTGTGTGTGTGTGTGTGTATGTTGGGGGTGGGTATACATGGAAGGGAGATGGGTCCCAGAGACCACAGGCTGGGAGCTCCAGGTTCAGGAGGTGGATATCTCATGGACAGTTTGGTGGTGGTGAGAGGTCTGTATACCAAGTTCCTCAAGGCTTTGGGAAGAGGTCCAAGCTCAACCTCCCCAGCCTAAAGGTCTCTCCTCCTCCTCTGATCTGTGCCCAAAGGCCCTGACTCATGTTTTCTTTCCCTTCACCTCTTTACCTCCCCAGCCTCTTCCTTTTTCCCTGCGCTTCTTTGGAATTCTTACAACACCAGCTTGTGGCGAGGGTGGAGGTACAAAGGAGCGTGATGAGCTCTGGAGTCCAGTAGGCCTGGTTTGGATCCTGGGTTTTGCCACCCGTGACACCCATGAGCTGGGGGCCAGCGACCTACTGCCTCCACAGCACGTGTGCCCCGCAGGTGCTGGGGAGTTAGCCCTGCCTCCCAGGGCGCTGGGGACCTTTCTCAGGTGATGTTTGTTCTGTGCCTGGGACACTGTAAGCACAGCAGTTACTTGACCCAAGTGGGTGTGTGTGGAGTCCTGTTGCTCCAAGACTTCGCCAGCTCACCCCTGCCACCCTCAGGGGGAACTGCAAATGCCCTGGGAGGTGGGGGTGAGGGAGGAGAGCACTCTTGGCCAGGCAGGGTGGGCCCCAGGGAGGAGTCGTGCAGGATTGCCTTCCTAAGAGACCCTTTTTAATCTTGTTCCTCCCTGATGAAAACACTTGCCTTCCAGGCTTCCCTATTGTACATTCCAAACCTAAGTCCTGGACTCTAGGCTCTGAAGCTCAGTCCCAAAGCGTAGCTCTCCAGCCATGATGTAGTGCAGAGGTTTAGTGTACAGGCTCCAGGGCCAGATGCAGAGGCAGGTCATCTGTGTCCAATGCCCAGCTCTATTAGTTATGGGCTGTGTGACCTTAGGCAAGATACCTAGCAACTTTGCCTCATCTGTAAAATAGGCATAATAATAATACCCTCTTCCTCATATAATGACGATTAAATTAATTTATAAAGTGCTTAGAGAAGTACCTGGCAAATACAAGCGCTGTGTAGCTACTTGCTGTTATGTATTGTCATCCTTGGGGCTTCCCTGGTGGCTCAGCGGTAAAGAATCTGCGGTAAAGAGATACAGGAGATGTTGGTTCAATCCCTGGGTTAGGAAGATCCCCTGGGGAGGGCATGGAAACCCACTCCAATATTCTTGCCTGGAGAATCCCATGGACAGAGGAGCCTGGTGGGCTACAGTCCATAGCGTCGAAAAGAGTCAGACACGACTGAGCAACTTAGCACACAAGCACAGCTGTGGGCCCAGTGTTGTGAGGACTCCGAGAAGGACATAAAGAGGGTACAATCCAGGCCCTTCCTCTCCCCTCTGGGGGTCTGTGTCCCGGGCTACACTGTAGCCCTTTGGATGGTCCTGCTAGACCAGAAGGAGGGGAGAGGGTGATTGCCTGGCAGGTCCACACTTGGGCAAAATGACACTTGTGTAGAAACTGAGGAGTATGTCCTGGGGCCCTGGGCAGCCCCTCAGGGCACCTTCTCCTCCACACTCTGCCCCCCTAAAGTGCCTGAGGTGTGATCTCTGGGCCTGGGCAGCCCTCTCCGGCTTCCTGCCCAGCTGCCTGGCCCCTCCAAGAGAGGAAAGGGGTGACACAGTCTCAAGAGTCGTGGGCTGGGCAGCTGGTGAGGCCGGCCACCTGCTCAGTGGTAAAACGTCCACAATTGACCGAGTCATGAGGGGTCCATGGAGTGGAGTGCAGTGAGGCTCAGAGAGGTTTCTGGACCCCTGGGAGACTGAGGCAGCACCCACATAAGGCTGCTCTAGCATCGGGAGCCAGGCCTCAGGCCTGGGCTCCGTGACATACAGACAGTCCCCCCCGGGCATGCACAGCTCCACCAGCCTCTGCCTCTTGTCTGCCCGCAAGGAAGCAGGGCGCTGCGTTCTCTCTCAAACTGCAGGGACCAGAGCAGGGTGCGGTTCTGGGCAGGGGGTCTCCCTGAGTTCTGCCCCCTCCCCATCTGTCAGCCTGGCAGTGGCATCCCCTGGGTGTGTGTGTGCGCAAGCTCCAGACCTCTCGGAACTGGGTGTGGCCACAGAGAAAGCTCCAGGCTCAGACTTCAGAGCAGGGGGAGGTGACTCACAGGCGGCCACCCGGGTGGGGCTGGGTGGGGACCTCAGGCTGACCAGTGGGCCCAAAGGGGTCAAGTGAGTGGGCACAGCAGGACCAGCAGCAGGAGAGGTCTGGAGACACGTAGGGGGACCTTTTGGGAGAGCAGCGAGGCGTGAGGGTGCCAGTGTTGGTGAGGCAGCATCCTAGGGCCAGACAGCGAGGGCAGGGAGGGCCTGGGTCCCCCGGGACTGGCCCACTGACCACATCACCTCCCTTGTCTCTCGGATGTCATAGACCCAGAGCCCCATCCTGAACAGGAATGCCTGCTGTTTCCTTTATGCTATGGGAGGAGGGAGCTATTTGATTCCTGGGACAAGATGGTCCTGTCTCTCCAGGGACCACCATGTCACTGGGGCAACCATGGCTTTTTAGATGTCCTTCCTCAAGCCATGCTGAAACCTGCTCCCTGTGACATGGTCCTGGGACCATGTCTTCTGGAAATCCCATCTCTTTCCTGCCACTTCCTCCTGCCATCTGATGACAGATAATACAGTGTGGAGGCAGGACAGTAAGGTTTAGGAGGGTGCAGATTCCCCCAGGCCAGGCCCACCGGGGAACCCAAGGGCCTGGGGACAAAGAATGCAGTGAGGGTAGCCCGGGGAAACGTCTAACCACATAGCTCCAGGACAGAGTAGACTTTTGAGGTTCATCTCCCAACTCCTCCGCCATCAGCCATGAAGGGACTATTTAAATTTGTGTGTGTGTGCTAAGTCACTTCAGTCATGTCCAACTCTGTGTGACCCTATGGACTGTAGCTCATCAGGCTCCTCTGTCTGTGGGATTCTCCAGACAAGAATACTGGAGTGGGTTGCCTTTCCCTTCTCCAGGAGATCTTCCCAACCCAGGGACTGAATCCAGGTCTCTTACGTCTCCTGCATTGGCAGGAGGGTTCTTTACCACTAGAGCCACCTGGGAAGCCCTCTTTAAATTTAATTTAACGTCAAACTCAGTTACTCAGTCACACTAGCTGCATTTCCAAGTGCTTCAAAGCCTCAAAAGGCTAGTACTTAGCATACTGGATGGCACAGACTATAGAGATTTCCACCATCACAGGAAGTTCTATTGGACAGTGTGATTCTAGTTGAATGATCCTGGACAAGTCCTTAAGCGCTCTGTGCCTCAGTTTCATTTTCTGAAAAATGGGTTAATAACAGTAGCTAGCAGCAGCAGCCCCTAAGGTGGTTGTGAAGATTAGATGACATAGTGTAAATATAACAATTAGTACACAGCACAGAGTTAGTGCTCAACCAGTGTTTATTATTATTGTCTAGAACAAGTCGAGCAGAGTTCAAATTGTCTCCCCTCCTTACCGTGACACATGGGAACCCACCAACCTGGCAACTCTGATACCCAGAGGCTGGGGAGTGGCTGCTGTCTTAGCCAAGCCTGGGCCTCACCTGCTCAGCCCCCTAGACAATACATCGCTGTGAATCAGCAGGCTCCTGGCTCTGTGACAAAACCGTAGGGTCCCCTCTTCTTCACCCCCCAGAGCTGGATGTCCCCTTGTTCCTTGTGGAGGCAGGGCAGATTTGCACCAGGGGGCTGGAGTGTGATGTCTGGAAACATTCCCTTTGGTCTCTGAGGATTTGGCACAAGGGTCATCTGATCATGAACTGGCGTGAGGCCTGTTTGGCCAGCAAGTAGGAGGGAGCAAAGCATTGTGAGGGCTTCCCCGCTGCCTCCCCAAGACCCAGATTCTCAGGGGAGACTGAGCCCCTTGGGAGGTGCCAAGGTGTATTCACCCGTAAGAGCCAGGCTTGCAGTCCCGGGAAGGCCAGAAGCATGCCTCCAAGCAGGAGGCCATGAAGTTGGAGCAACGCCCTCCTGTCCTAGTCTTCTCTCCTCTCCCCTTCTACCTCTCCAACACCAGCATTGTTCCTCAGGCCCCTCCTCTGCCCGCCTTTATTCTTTCTTTACTCGCGTGTTTCTCAAAGGGTTTCTGTGTCAGAGGACCTGGCAGTCATAAGCAATACCATGAACGATCAATGCAATCAATTCCATGATTAGAGCTGGGGACAGTTTTATTAGCAGAAACTATGACGGTCGTCTGTGTTGTGTGTGCTAAATAAAAAACCGGCTCTAGGCTCACGCAGGGAGCCCTGAAAAGAGCAAGCCGTCGAGTGAAGTACAATGGGCTGTTGCCACATTTTCCCGTCAATATTCCTTCACTGCTTGTTCATTGGCTTTATCGTGTGCTAGCAGACAAGAAGTAGCAGACGCCAAAGTCTGGAGACAAATTTATGGAAGCAAAACCCAACACTGAGACTCGTCTGTTCATTAACATATTTCCCTCTTTGAAACTGAGACGTGGAAGCAGACGCAATGCCTCAGTCCAGCAGCAGAACTCTGGACTGGTTTGTTATGCATACTCTCTCTGAATGATATTATCCCTGAACCTCCAGCTCTCCACCGGGACTGCCTTGACTGTGTCTGCAGCCCCAGCCCCTCTCCTAAGTGCTGCAGCCCAGGTGTTTCCATCGGCACATCCATCCTGAGACACCAGCACTCGTCAGGTCCCAAACTGAGCCACTTCTTGGCTTTCTCCTTGAGATCTTGGCTCTTGGATCATCCTCCACCCATCCGTCTGAGCCACAGCTGGGAACTCTTTATGTATTAAATATCCTTTGAATCCATGCCCTCTTCTTGGTCCCGTCCTTGGTCCCTACTAGCCTAGACCACAGCCAAAGCCTTCCAGCTGGCCTCCAGCCCTCCCCTCTCTGGTCTATCCACCAGCAGGCAATCTTTCATCAGAATAATAAACATTCAAAAAGCCCATCCCATCATGTTCCAGCCCTGCTCGAAGACCACCAGCATCTCAAGGCTGGTATATGGCTCCCCCTGTACCCTCACACCTTTGCTGGAGTGCTGATTCCCTTGCTCAGTCTCCAGTGGGGCAGAGGGTAAGACAGTCTTTACCATCCTTGGACCTGGATGCCTGGCACGTGGCAGGCATTCAGTAAGTGCTTCTTGAATGAGTGAAAGAGGGTGGGCTGCTCCAGAATCTCTAGGGACTCCCCCTGACCCATGCAATGCAGCCCAGACACCTCCCTGATATTTCAAGCACTCGACCATATGAACCCAAATGTATGCTCACAGCCTCAGTGAAATGGCAATGGGGAAATGACAAGCGGTAGGGTGGCTTGAGGATAAACTTACCTGGTTTGTTAACCTGGCTTCAGTACTCACAAGTTCTGCCATCTTCAGAACTTCCCTGCCCTCTGCTTTCTTGACTGTAAAATGGGAATAATGAGTTACTCTTAGGGTTGTGGAGAGGCTTTCATGAGATAATGCATGTGACGTGCACTGTTGGCACACAGCCTGGCACAGAGCAAGCATTCATTAAATTGTAGCACCCATTTATTCCCCTACCACCCACTTCCCACTGCCCCCCCCCCACACACACACACACACACACACACACACACACACACACACACACACACACACACAGAGGAAACCACTTATTAATTCCCAGGGTATCCTTCCAAGGTTGCTTTAGGAATATGCAAATAAATTCAACATGTATCCTTATTTTTTCTATTTTTACACAAAAGTTTACATGCCCCACAGCAGGAGTCAGCAAACGTCTTCCATAAAAAGCCAGATAGTAAATATTTTAGGCTTTGTGCAACATATGGTGTCTGCAACTACTCAGCTCTGCCATCGTAGAGCAAAAGCAGTTGTAGACAATGAGTGTGGCTGTGTTTCAATTAAAATGTATTTATGGAAACTTAAATTTGAATTTCGTATCTCTTTCTCATGTCATGAAATATTATTCTTCTTTTGATTTTTTCCAACCATTAGAAATATAAAAAACGATGGGCCAGATTTAGGCTTTCTTTTCACTTTTCTATATATCTTGGAGAGCTTTTCCTATGGATGTAGAAGAGCTGCGTCTTTCTGTTTTGAGGGCATAGGACTCCATCCCATGGGTGTCTCTTAGTTTGTTTAACCAGCCTCCTACTAAGGGACACTTAAATTGTTTCTATTCATTACAAAATATTTTGCTCTTAGGAAACAGGGCTACTATGAATGATTTTGTTCATGCATCACTGTGGACATTTACAAGTGTCTTAGGGCAGATTCCCCTAGAGGTGGAGCTGGAACATGAATTGGGGTGCGTGTGATTTTGCGGGGAGAGGGAAACAAAATGGAAAGGTGGACAGAGCCAAGCAAAGACTGGTTCTGGGAAAATCAAGCCGAGGCCTAATTAAGGGAGGAGCTTGGAGAGTTGTCCCGCCTTGAAGGGAAGGGGTGGGGCTTTTAAACTTCCGGTTCCGGCAGTCGTTAGTTTCGTGGTCATGGCGGTGGGAGGAGCCTGTGAGGTGGTGGCCTTTCGTTCAGGAGAAGCCAGTGTGGGGTGCACCGGCCGCGGAGTGGAAGGGATAGGGCAGCCGCAGGCGGACCTGCAGGGGCAAAGCATCGATTCACTGGGGTGTGGATCAGTTCAGTTCAGTTCAGTCGCTCAGTCGTGTCCGACTCTTTGCGACCCCATGGACTGCAGCACGCCAGGCCTCCCTGTCCATCACCAACTCCTGGAGTTCACCCAAACTCATGTCCACTGAGTTGGTGATGCCATCCAACCATCTCATCCTCTGCCATCCTCTTCTCCTCCTGCCTTCAATCTTTCCCAGTATCAGGGTCTTTTCAAATGAGTCAGTTCTTCGCATCAGGTGGCCATCAGGTGGGGTGTGGATGGGCGTTGCCAAATTGCTCTCGATATAGGCTGTATTGATGAACATTCCTACCAGCAGCATCTGAGAGTACCTGTTTCTGCAGGATCTCACCAAATTAGTCTGTTATTAAACTTTTGGGGTTTTTGCTCATCTGATGGATTGAAAAAGGCTACCTGAGTTGTTTCCATTTGCACATCTCAGAATGAGAAAAGTTGAGCATATTTTCACAAGTTGAAGAAATATATGGGTCTCCCCCCCCCCCCCCCCCCCCCCCCCCCCCCCCCCCCCGCCATGAACTAACTGTTTATATTCCTTTGCTGATTTTTCTTCTAGGGCTATTGGTCTGTCTTTTCTATTTATAGGAGCTCTTTAAATCTTACGAAGATTGGTTCTTTGTCTGTGATATAAATTGCACATGTTTTTCCCATTTTGTCATTTGTCTTTTTACTTTGTTTAAAGCGGTTTTGGCCAAGCAGAGATTTTTTGATCATAGGGTTGTCTGGACAAGTAAATTATATGTTATGTAAAACAGCTAGAATGATGTCTGCTACCTGGTAGGCATTGAAAGGATGTTTTTTCCTTCCCTCCCCTCCATTCTGTGCTTTATCCAACTGTGCTCATTTTCCTTCCTTAAATATGACCTGTGCTTCCTGCCTTCATGTATTTTCTTATGTGGATGTCTTCCTCTTCATTTTGGTCTATGAAAATCCTACTCATCTCTTAAGCCCCAGCTCAAATGTCATGGTCTTTCTTACATCTGAACTCCTGTACATCTGTTAGTCATCAGAGTTCACCTTGTATTCTAGTAATAAGCACACATTTATCATGCTTTCCCTGAGCCTCAATTTCCTTTTCTATAAATTGGAGTTGGTGGGGAAGACTGATTTGTTTTTATTACAAAATAATACATGTTTACTGTAAAATTTTACTGAAAGACAGCTAAAAATATAGAAACATAAAGTTTACACATATACAGGCACTCTCATCCTCAAGGGGCAGCCACTGTTTACAGATCCTTCCAGACCTTTTCCTATCCCCTTATAAATATCTGTAGGGGAGAAAGAGAATTTTTTTTTCAAACAGAAACCTGGAAGTATACTGTCCATATTATTCTGCAACTTACTGTCTTCATTCAATAAAATAACACAAGATGATGCATTTAAAGCACCTGGCTCAGTGCTCTATCCATGGGAGTTATAACTATTCAACACATCCTGTAGTGGTGCTTTTAAACTTTCTTTTGGCAGCAGAACACTTAGTAAACAAAATAGTGTATGTGTGTTAGTCGCTCAGTCATGTCCAACTCTTTGTGACCCCCATGCACTGTAGCTCACAGGCTCTTCTGTCCATGGGATTTCCCAGGCAAGATAATGGAGTGAGTAGCCATTCCATTCTCCAGGGGATCTTCCTGACCCAGAGTTTGAACCCAGGTCTCCTGTGTTGCAGACAGATTCTTTACCGTCTGAGCCACCAGGGTGGAAGCCCCTTTGAAGAGTGGAGCCACCAGGCTCAGGTGAAAGTGGGTCAAGTGGAGGGCACAGAGTCCCTCACCCACTCATCTCCCCATCACTGCTAGGAAACCTTAGTGTGTTGGGTAGGATGTGAGGGCACCATGTTTACTGAGTGGCATTATTTTGGGTGTACACTGTCCAAGGAGTTTTCACTCAGCTCGGAAGATCCCAGCCAGCTGGGATTGGAAGGTTTTCTTCCCAAATAGGTTGAAAGAGCTTAAGCGTTCTCAGGCTGCAGAAAATCTTGGTAAATCATGTAGCCCAGTGGTTCCTGCTTGGTTCCATGCTGGTCTGTGATGGAGACCAGCATCTGTTTTTGTTGGTTCAGGAAGAAATGAAAAAAGTCAGTGAGGTGAGATGTCCATGAAGTTAAGCTTATTCCCTGGAGAAGGGAAAGACTACCCACTCCAGTATTCTGGCCTGGAGAATCTCATGGCCTGTACCGTTCATGGGGTTGCAAAGAGTCAGACACAACCGAGTGACTTTCACTTTCAAGCTTACTCAAATATTTCTTATTGCCATTGAAATATATTTGCTTTCATAAAATTATGGTGGTAATAATTAGTAGTTGTGTGTGTGTTTTAATGTCTTAACCTAAATAAAAAGTTGGCTACATTATGTTGGTCCCCTAAATTTGTTTCAAAATTTTACTGATCCGTGGAATTCTGAAGTCTAGAGAGAGCTGTTTCAGTCCATCATGGCAACTTTGCCAGGACCTCCCTAGAACAATCTCAGACAGACAGTCTTGTGCCAGGCAAGTCTGAGAACCACTATCCTTTGATGAAATCACAGCAGCTCTTCCAGGGCTGAGAGTGCACAGAACCACACCCTGCACAGCTGAGTGCCCAGTCCCCCCCATCCTGGGGACTATAGTCCAAGAAGGTCCCTTTCTCAGTAACATTCTCACTTGTCTCATTGCCACCACTCTCTGGGAGCCAGAGTTGAACTGAGAACTCAAATTTGCTGTTGTTGTTCAGTTGCTAAGTCATGTCAGACTCTTTGTGACCCCACGGACTGCAGCATGCCAGGATTCTCTGTCCTCCACTGTTTCTTGGAGTTTGCTCAAATTCGTGTCTATTGAGTCAGTGACGATATCTAACCATCTCATCTTCTGCTGCTTCCTTCTCCTTTTGCCTTCAATCTTTCTTAGCACCAGGATTTCTTTTTCCAGTGAGTCAGTTCTTTGCATCAGGTGGCCAAAATTGGAGCTTCAGCTTTAGCATCAGTCCTTCCAATGAATATTTAGGGTTGATTTCCTTTAGGATTGGCAGATTTGATCTCCTTGCAGTTCAAGGGACTCTCAAGAGCCTTCTCTAGCATGATGGTTCGAAGGCATCAATTCTTCGGTGCTCAGCCTTCTTTATGGTCCAATTCTCACATCTATACATGATTACCGGAAAAACCGTAGCTTTGACTATACGGACCTTTGTTGGCAAAGTGATTTTTCTGCTTTTTAATATGCTGTAAAGGTTTGTCATAGCTTTCCTTCCAAGGAACAGGTGCCTCTGAATCTCATGGCTGCAGTCACCATCCGCAATGATTTTCAAGCCCAAGAAAAGAAAATCTGTCACTGCTTCCACTTTTTCTCCTTCTATTTGCCATGAAGTGATGGGACTGGATGCCATGATCTTAGTTTTTTTAATGTTGAATTTCAAGCCAGCTTTTCCATTCTCCTCTTTCACCCTCATCAAGAGACTCTTTAGTTCGTCTTCACTTTCTGCTGTTAGAGAGGTATCATCTGCATATCTGAGGTTGTTGATATTTCTCCCAGGTCGCCTCCCTCCCAGCCCACCTCCACAGACTGGCCTGGGGCTTATGAAGGGAGATCATGGTCTCCTTCTACGGGTGCTTTCAGCATAAGGCGTAGGACCTATGAAAGAACCAAGGCTTCCTCCTTCTGTGAGCCTCTCAGAAGTTAAGATTTTGATTTCCGTCATTTAACCCAAAGTCCCCATCACAGCAGTAGATGACAATAGATTGAGCTCAGAAGGCTGTGGTTGTTAAAAATGTGTTGCCACCAGATTAGTCACTTGGCCCTTTGTATGTAAGAATGCTTGGACAGTGTAACAAAATATTTGGGGGTGTCTTTTATTCCCCTTAGATAGAGAAGAATTTTTGGTGGTTTGGGGAGAGATATTTTGTCTGCACTGTAGCTAGCACTTTTTTCTTTGTTCACGTGAGAATTCTGACATAGTTTTCAACTTGTGACCACTTATTTATATTTGCAAAATAATCACCTGGTCTCAGTGTTTCTCTTGACCCTCACCACAGCCCAGTGAGGCGGGTGTCACCCTTCTTGTTTTACTGATTGAATCTGAGTTTCAGGGGATCTCAGTGACCGCTCACGTGGGAGGCAGAACTGACATCAGCCTAGCCTGAATCCTATCCTCTGTCCTCTGTATAGACAGGTCTTTCTATGACTAGGGATTTTTTTTTCCCCCCTTCTCTGCAAAGTTGAACCATTGGCCCTTAAGGGATTTGAACTCAGGATTCTTGGGGTCATTAGCATTGAGTTCCAATTAGAGAAACAAGTGATGGCCACAATAACAACGGTGACCGCAAACCTCCAAGAAAGGACCCTTTGAGTTTCCACCTCGACCAGATTGGAGAGCTCTTTGTCAGCAGCGTCAAGTTCAGAAATGTCCCAGGTGGTCTGGGCAGAACCTGAACTACTGCATCCGCTTCCCGGGGTGCTCTGTGATGCCGACACTATGAGCCACGGCACCAGCCTAGTGCCACAAGGAGACTCCCGCTGACCCACCAGCCCACTTACCTCTCACTCTTTGGTGAACTCTTCTTACAAGCCACTGGAAGGCTTGTGCTTCCTGCTGCAGTTAATTGTGCTGACTTTCTCCTGGGAGTGAAGAGCAGGTACCTGTGCGTTGGGCTCCCAGTTCTGGTCCGTGACAGCTTTCAGAGCTTCCGGGGTGGCGAACGGGCCCTCTCTCCCATTCCAGCTCTCAAAACTGGGGAGCAGGCTGAGGCCTGATCGGGGCTCTCAGCATGAGGATGGCAGTCGGTCGCCCTGAAGAAGAGCAGCACTGAAGCTCACGGGAGCCAAGTCCTAGACCAACAGGGCAGGGGAAGGGCTGGAAGGTGTCAAACTCTGAGCCCTGTCCTGGGGCTTCAGCCAGGAAAGGATGAGAGGGGGATTGCTCATGGCCTGGACCCCTGGGGCCCCTGGACTCCTGGACCCCTGGAGTAGGGATGGTGGAGGGAGAGGGTCCCAGGACCATATGCTGCTTGGGCAAGGAATCCAGTGGAGAGACTAGGGGTGGGACCTGCTGGAGGAAAGAGCACCACCCCAGGCCAGTGCAGAGGCTTCTTGGCTGAGCTTCTGTTGTGGTCTGGGCTGCCTTATTGGGTGGCACAGGGATCTAGCTGCCCTGGGTTGGAATCCTGGGGTCTGATTTACTGTTGTGTAATCTTGGGCAAGTAATTACTCTCTCAGCTTCAGTGTCTACAATGTGCTCATACCCACCACAGTCCAGACACTGTCGTGTATACAGTGGTTCGTATACATTGTGACAGTGACAGAGTAGTTACAACGGAGGCTGCCTTGTAGAATGGTCTGACTAATAATAGATACATAAAGAACAGGTTCAGATTTATGAGACCAACAGCTCGAATTCCTCAGATACCAAAGACACGAGCAGAAAATTTTCACAAATGTTAAACAGATATATGAAAAAATTTGACCTCAGAAATAACAAAAAGGGAGCTAAGGTAACACTGAAGTATCATTTATGATGATTGTTACTGATTTATGAAAAATTAATAATATGTTATGTTGGTGAGGCTGCAGTCCAAATGGTACATGTATACATTTTGATGCAGCTTTTTGGGGAGCACTATCTCCAGTGTATACCTAGAGCCATAAATGTTTATAATCTTTGGAATTAATTGCATTCTAGCCCATGGAATTAAGCCTAAAATAATAATCGTTTTCAAAATATTTCTTACAATAAATTTTCAAACATACAGAATAAAAATTAGTTTAATGAACCCCCATACTAAAAGAATATTTTTAATATTTATTTATTTGGCTGTGCCAAGTCTTAGCTGCAGCACGTGAGATCTTCATTGCCACATGTGGAATTTTCATTGTTGCATGCAGTATCTAATTCCCAGACCAGGAATTGAACCCAGGCCCCCTGCATTGGGAGCATGGAGTCTTAACCACTGGACCACAAGGAAGTCCCCTAAAAGAATATTTTAACTGAAGAAAAAAAGCTATATGAGTCAGGATGTCCACAGATGAAAATGTAAACCAATCTAAATAGGTAATAGAATAAATATATTGTGATTCATCTTCATACAGACTATCATGTAGCAAGTAAGACAATAAATGTGAAAATTATAGAATTGTATCAAGTACCACCTAATATTCAATGAAAAATCAGAATTTAAATGATCTCTGCTGATAATGACAATAGCATTTAAATGATATCTACATATAATGACAATAGGTGGGGAGACTCCTTCTCCCCACCATTGCTTCCCCATTTCACTCTCGCAGACAATGACAATGATCTCTACAGATAATGACACAATAGATAATAGATAGATAATGACAATATACTTGAGCAAAGGTTGAAAGGAAATATGCCAAAGTATTTGCTGTGTTGAGGTGGAAGGTGATGAATTCAATCCTTTCTCCTTGAATATTGTTGTTATATTAGTTTAACAATAAAATTAATCAGGGGGATAGTCAGGTTTTCTTCCCTGAATCAATCTGTGAACACGTGTTTGCTGGGCACCTATTCCGCAAGCAATCTGTAAGCATGATAAGTTGTATTAATACGAGATAAAGGGGGAATTCCCTGGCAGTCCAGTGGTTAAGACTGCACTTCCACTGCACAGAGCATGGGTCCGCTACTTGGTCTGGGAGTTAAGATCCCCCATGTCACATGGTGTGGCCAAAATAAGTAAATAAAATATAACAGTTTATGTGTCAAGGTTCATCACTCGTCACTCTTAGAGAAAAAAAACCGCGGCAAGGGACAGGCACTGGACTCGGTTTTAGGGCGGGTGCTAGTCCATAAGAGTCTCAAACTCTACAAATGTCAGAGCTACATGAGACCAGTCTAACACCTTCATTTTGCAGTCGAGGGCCTTGAGGCCCAGGGAGGCTAAGTGACTTGCCCAGAATACCCAGCCAAAGCCTGGCAGTCCCACACAAAGGTGGGCACTCCCATTGAACCAGACAGCTGGGCTGGACCCTTTCTCCCTGTCTCAGGGCACCTCCATTTTCCTGGAGTTGGGAAGAAGGAAGCCACGTAGAGAGCACTCTCCCAGTGTGGAGGCAGGGGCTGTATGTCTTGAACTGGAAGGGCCCAGGGATGCTGCTCCCGGGAATGCCAACCTCATGCCTCGCTTGTCTCCCCAGGACCCTGAGTGGGCTCAGCCAGACCCACTCCTCCCAGCAACGTGTGGGGCTGTCCCAGACTGCCCAGCTTTATCCAGCCCCTGTGGCCAGTGGCCAGCTGACCTCCAATGCCCTGCCCATGGGGCCAAGTCCTGAGCGGAGGCATGGTGCCCCACAGGCAGCATATCTGGACCACCCGTCATCCTCCTGGGGTAAGGATGCCCTGTCTCTGAATCCTCATAGGGCCTCCTTCTCCCCACCACTGCTTCCCCACTTCACTCTCTCAGAAAGGCTGAGGTGTCACCCTGTCCCTCATCCTTTCAGCCAACGAACAGTTGTCAAGCACCTGCTTTGTGCCAGGCTCCAGGGGTCCCAAGCCAGCTGTTAGAGAGACTGTGCCACCTTGAGACACTTAGACCTTGACTTGTCCTTTTCCGCCCTATCTGTCACCCATCCGGCCTTTGCATCCTTCGTATCCAGCTGTGAACCTTCCCTCCCCAGCCCCGGTCCTTCCCTTTCATCCTTTCTGTAAAGCCTGAGCTTCTTGGACCAACCTGACTAGTCGCTTCTTTAGCCCCTACAGCAGGACCTCTGCTTCCCAGAGAAGAGAACTGAGCATCCCTGAGGATTCCACCTTCCCACATTCTTGGTCGTTGCTCAGCAATCCTTCCTGGGGTGCCTGGACACTTTGTGTCTCTCATTCCTCAGAGCAGCCTCTCCAAGTGGCCCCCACCTTCCCCAGCCCCATCCCACGGCCGTGCTTCTCACTCCCCAGAGTCCTCACCTTCCTGCCCCCATATGTGCCCCCCCATGCCATGCACGTCATTCCCTTACCTGAACCCGTGCCTGAGCTGACTGCCTTTCTTTGTTTCCCATTTTTAAAGTTGAGGTGAAATTCACATAATGTAAAATTAACCATTTTAAAGGGTACACCTCCATGGTTTTCAGGATATCCACAATTTTATGCAGCTACCACCACCACTGTCTAATTACAGAACATTGCCATAACTCCAAAAAGAAGCCCCATGCCCGTTAAGCAGTCACTCTCTTCTCCCCACCCCCACCCCCTTGCTGTCCTTAAAGATTTGCCAGTCGTGGGCATTTCATGTAAACACGATCTTACCATGTGTGGCCTTTTGTGTCTGGCTCCATCACTTGGTATAGCATTTTCAAGGTGGATCCGTGTTGCAGACAACACGCATGAGTGATCTTCTTGCTGTCTTGAAAAGGAAGGGCCCCACCTCTTGTCTAAGGCATGTGCCACTGTTTCTTGACTCCTCTGGACCCCTAGGCTGCCACTTGGCCTCCCCCGACCCTGGTTCTCCTCCCTCTTCAAACTGTCCCGCTTTCAGCCCTTCCCCTACAGCATATACAGTTGCTTATAAATCTCCCATTCTCTCTGTCTCTCATAAACACACACACACGCAAAGTTATTTTCCTCTGCCTTCCTTTCTGTCTCTGCTCCCTTTACAGTCAAGTCTACACAGACCTTTCATAGTTCCCTTCTCAGCTCCTCTGCCTCCTGGCTTCGCTCCCTGGCCCCCAGTATGGAATGAATACCCCTGCTTTGTACATCCGCTGTCACCACTCATGTTGAATGAAGTGCCCTCCTCTTACTCTGCCCTAGTGACCTCCCAACCACTCATCCTGCCTCCCCATTCACCCACGCACCCCAGCTGGGAGGACATGACACCCACACTTCCCTTTGACCTCTCCCTGAAAGTTTTCAATGATTTCCCCACCACCAACTGAATAAAGCACCCTATCCTTGTTCTGGCCCTTAGGGCCTCCAAAACCTGACTCTCATCATTCTTTCAGGCATTCTCTTGGAAAACTGTCTACGCTGGCAAGTCGGAGCTACATTCTGTTCTCTGCGCTGGGGTTCAGAGCCCAGCTGCCTCCCTTGCCAGCTGTGTGACATGGGATACAACCCATCCCTCACTGAGCCTCAGTTTCCTTACCTGTCAGATGGGAATGCTAACTAGGATCTAGGAACATGGCCAATATTCAACCGCCTTAACCTACAATGATGGCAATTTCTAATGGTTCTACCTAAAATAAGACTCCAGAGGGTTGGGAGTGGTTGTGCGTGAAGCCCAAACTCAGTTGCTGGCCCATCAGCATCCCTTGGGAGATGTTGGACCGCGAGCTGTTACCCTGCCCCCACTATGAGACCTTTCATCCAGGAGGGACTTAGCAAATGCCCTTGGGATGGATTCAAGCCAGTCCCATGTGGGCCTTTCTAGCCAGCCTCTGGAGGTCACAGCTGTGCCTCTCAGCCCTGCCTCCTGGACCCAAGCCCTCTCTCTGCAGGGCTGAATCTCACGGAGAAAATCAAGAAGATCAAGATCGTCTTCACTCCCACCATCTGCAAGCAAACCTGTGCCCGCGGGCGCTGTGCCAACAGCTGCGAGCGTGGCGACACCACCACCCTATACAGCCAGAGTGGCCACGGGCATGACCCCAAGTCTGGATTCCGCATCTGTGAGTCCATTCCCTGCTCAGAAGTTTCCTGGCTGGCCCTTGGGGGCGGGTGTGGGGGTGGCGGCCAGGGTGGGGGTTGGGGGGGTTGGTCGGAGGGACCAGCCTGCCTTGGCCTGGAGCCCAGATCTTCTGCAGGAAGGAAGCCCAGAGCTCTCCTACTGTGGCTCCCGTGAGCTGTCTGGGGTCACACAACCCTGAGTCCTCACCCAGCTCTGTCACGTGTGACTCAGCAGATCACACAACCTCTCTGAGCCCCAGTTTCCTCATAGAGAGGTGAAGGAGTAAATAGGGCCACTCCTCTCACCATCCTCCAGGTCACCGTGGGGCTAAGGAAAGGCAAGGCCTAGTTATTATCTGTCCTCCTTCACTCCCAGGCCTCCTGGAAAGTCCCTGCATTTCCGAGGGGACCGGGTTCCGGAAGCTATCAGACTTGGGGGCCCGGTCACCCCCGCTCCCTCCACCCCGCTGGCCCACATAGTAGGTGCTGCTGTACGCTTCCGCCGCCAGTCACCCTGAGGTCGGTGTTGTAGATTTTTGCCAGATCCCCTGCCTGAACGGGGGCCGCTGCATCGGCAGGGACGAGTGCTGGTGCCCCGCCAACTCTACCGGAAAGTTCTGCCACCTGCCCGCCCCCAGGCTGGACCAGGAGCCTCCAGAGAGGGGCCCCCGCCACCGGGCCCCGCTGGAGGGCCCCTTGAAGCAGTCCACCTTCACGCTGCCTCTCTCCAACCAGCTGGGTGAGTGTGGGGCTGGGGAACCACGTGGGGTGGGTGCTGGAATCCTGATAGAGGAGATGGGAAACTGAGTCTCCAGCAGTTCCTTCTCCTCCATCCTCAGGGCTCAGTTTTCGTTCCCTAAATTTTTCTCTGCCTTTCCTTCTGAGTTCATCAATTTATTTATTTATATATATTTTGCCCTTACCCTCTACTGAGTGCCATGAGTAAGACAAAAGAGTCTAAGAGTAGGGTCCTGACTTAAAGGAACCCATGGGTCCTGGACAGGAGAGGGAAGATGCCTCTATTATTAGGTGCCAAAGAAAGGGTACAAAAAAAATACAGAATTTTGTAGGAGATCAGGAGAGAGACCCGAGCTCGGGGTGTTCTGGGAAGGCTGCCTGGAGGAGGTGGACTTCAGTTAGGCGTTAAACAATGGGTTGGCTTTGGTTAAGCAGAGGGGAATGGGAGGGCTTCCAGGGCAGAGGGACCGGTCTGAACAAAGGCATGGGGTGGGAAGCATGCAGGGTTGGT
Source organism: Okapia johnstoni (assembly GCA_024291935.2). Classification (NCBI taxonomy): domain Eukaryota; kingdom Metazoa; phylum Chordata; class Mammalia; order Artiodactyla; family Giraffidae; genus Okapia; species Okapia johnstoni. The sequence continues at coordinate 15,798,100 of CM044307.1, forward strand.
TGGGCTGGAGCCCAAGGGCTGTGCAGGATCGTGGGAGAAGGTGGAATCAGGAAGGTACTTTGAAAGTTGATGAGGAAGGTTCTTCACAGTAAGGTGTAGAATGAAGGAGTCTGTGCTTTGTCCTGTCCTCCCTGAGAAATTTTTCTGGCCTTTGAGTAGAGAGTGAAGAAACAGAGGAGAGATTTGGGGAGACACACAGAGGCCCACCTGGCCCAGGGCTGATGCCACTCCTCAGAGGGTGGGGCCCTGTGTCCTCACCTCTGACCCCAGCCCCTGTGCCCAGCCTCGGTGAACCCCTCCTTGGTGAAAGTGCACATCCGCCACCCGCCCGAGGCCTCGGTGCAGATCCACCAGGTGGCTCGGGTGCGAGGCGAGGCTGAGGAGGCCCCGGAAGAGAACAGCGTGGAGACCAGGCCCTCGCCCCGGCTCCCCGCCGGCCCCGGCCACGGCCACTGGGACAGCAACCACATCCCTGCCCGGTCCGGAGAAGCTCCCCGGCTACCTCCCCCAGTGGTGCCCAGGACTCCGGCCCTACTGGGCCGATGCTACCTGAGCACTTTAAACGGACAGGTGAGATTGCGGCTCCAGCCCCAGCCCTGGGGGCTTTGAGCCAGTGACTGCTCCCCGCAGTGCCCCTCCCTCTTCTCTCTCCTCCATGTTCATAGAGAATGTGAGCGGCTGCAGGGTCTCCCATTTCCCAGATGGGAAAACTGAGAGCATAAAATTGCCATGAGTGTTGAGAGGTTGGACAAGCCAACCTGGGCTCCACTGGGTACCTGTCAGTGCCAGGCACATAGAAGAGGACCCAAGAGAGGACTCCTCTGCAGGGGAACCGGCCTCCTTGGGTCCCAGCAAATCCTGAGCTCTGCCGGAGCTGAGTATAGAACCCCCGGCGCATGGATAGAGGGGCTGTTAGATCTGGCGAGGAGTTTGGAAAGTTGAGTCACAGAGATGTAAAATCAGCAAATGCAGGTTAAACCCCAAAGCCTTGGGCATGTGAAGATAAAAGACGATCCGTTCCCTCTGCCACCAATGGCATCCGCAGTCAGCGATGGGAAATCAAGTGAGCTTTTCTCACTTTAGGTGCCTGAGTCCAGGCACCTAAAGATAGGGGCTAAGCCAGACCCAGGTTGGTTTTCCCTAGGGTTGCCGTTTGGCATTTCTGGAAACCCCTCCTGAGGTTAGGGAGGTGGAGCCGGTGGGGAGTAGCTCAACCATAGGGTCCTGGGTCCCCAGATCCTCTCAGCTGCAGTGTTGCTGACCATGGACCTGCTCGCAGGAGGTGGTCCTGGCATTCTCTGGAGTTTGATGGAGGAAAGCCCATCCTTCAGAACCCCTGTGTCTTTGGGCTGGGGGCATGCATGGCGCACAGTTTGCAGATCTCACAGAGAAGATCTTGTCTGGGTGTGTCACTGCCACCCCGTCCCCTAAGTTCACTGTCTGGCGGGGTGGACCTCGGGTTTCTCTACCTCCTTCCGGGACAACGCCTCCCCTCCCCCTCCCTTGGGTGGGGGCATCCTCTGGCAGTATGTGAGGGGTGAACTCATGACTCAGGCTCTCCTGGGACATCTCTGTGTGGGAGAGGGAAGCAGGTGATGACTGTCCACGGTCCTTTTTTTTCTAGTGTGCCAATCCCCTGCCGGAGCTGACGGCCCAGGAAGATTGCTGTGGCAGTGTGGGAGCCTTCTGGGGGGTGACCTCATGTGCCCCGTGTCCACCCAGACCAGGTGAGTGCTGGGTGCCAGGCTCCAGGCTGGTGAGCAAAGCTCTCCCGGGGCCTGGCCTCTGCAGCGGACACCTCCCCCACCCTGTCCGCATCCCCCACCAGGGTCTCAGAGGCCAGGCAGAAACTGGGCAGGCTCTCCAGGTCTGCTTCTGACTGGTGGTAGAGGCTCCTGACAGCTCAGACCCGCAGCCAGGTGCAGTGTGGCCTGCCTGCTCCATCTGATGGCCTGAAAGAGGTTACTGCCTTTCACCAGTTGTTCTCGCTCAGATTTAGGAATCCCATCCCAGGCTGTGCCCCCTGGTATACCCCTCAACCCCTTCCACATACCCCCTGCCCAGGTCCCAGAAGCCCCGAGGTTTTTGATTTAGTGACTCAATGTTTCCTTCATTTTCTCCTCCTCACCTCGGCTTCCTACCTCCCAGTCTTTGAATCTGGGTTGGGCACCTGCCCCAGAATGTCCTGTGCCTTAGGGTATGCGAAACTCAGCTTCCTGCCCTCTTTCCAATGATAGGAAAGCCTAACACACATTCATTCATTCAGTCAGTCATACAGCAAATACTCACCAGGTGCCTCGTGTACTCTGAGCCCTGAGACTTCAGGAATGCTGCTCTCATAGGCATTGATCTCAAATTTGGGAGGCGGGTGACAAGGTTCCTGTGCCTGAATATGGCTCCTGCCCACTCAGCCTGTCTCCCCCTCCCGGCCCCCCGCAGGTCTCCCTCCTAAGTCTGGGCCGAGGCCTGGCAGGTATTTCTTTTGCCTGTTAACAGTCGACTCAGTGAGTCAGCTTTGTGGGGGGCCTGGCCCAGAGCCCGAAGGTGGGCGCGGCAGGACTGTTCCTTACTTCAGACTTGCCTGTGGAGCGGTGATCATATTTTCCAGACTAAAAAGAAATGTGGACAGTTTCACAGTGTGATAGACTCTTTGGTGAAACAGCACAGGGTAGTATTTAGCTTCCAGGCCTGAGTGTCCAACACATGATGGGTACCAGTCCCAGCTCTTACCTGCTGAGCTCTCTCTGTCTCATCTTCGATCTGTGGAGTGGAGACAGGAACAGTGCCAGCCTCGTGGGGCCGCTGTCAAGAGTCAGTGAGATGGTACCTGTACTAACCATTAGGGCATTTTGTGGTAGCTGTTATAATTACTGTTAAAAAGTATCCCTCCAAAAAGGGTAAAGGGACTGGCCTCACTGCCTGGTGGGGAAGAGTGTGTGGAACTGCTCAGCATCTCCCCCTGTAGGCCAGAGATGTTTTCACCACTTTTCTTCCTCCTGGTCAGACCCACCCTTGAGACCTCCTCATACCACACTCCATTCAGCCAACACTGATGAAGTACCCATAGTGTGCAGCCCTGACCAAACAGTGAAGAACAGGTAGAAACAGTGCCGCCCCTCTCAAGCGTACAGTCTGGTGATGGAGCGGGGGTTGCAGACAGCAGAACTGGGGCCACGGATAGTTCCTATAGCACCTTTGTGCAAATGAGTGAAAGGTACCCCTTCCACGTGTTCAAAATAGTCTTTATAATTAGACAAATCCAGGATGTCAATGATTCTGTCAGATGTCATCCTTTTGTGCAGTGCACAACCTGCACATCTGTACACTGTGGGCTAAGAGATCCTTCCTCAAACTGGTGGATCAGGGAAGGCTTTTAGGAGGTGACTTCCAGGATGAGATCTGAAAAATTATTAGAGTAAGCGAAAGAGGTGGGGAAGTGCTTAATAACCCAAGGAAATTGCATAGGCCGGCAAGATCAGGAGCATGAGAACATTTCCTGGAGCAGAACACGCCCAAGGCTGAGGCCTCATCCCCTCCCTGTACCAGATAGTACCTCCGAACACCACCTCCCTCACTGTGTTCAACACATCAGCAAGCTGCGCACCAGGGTGCAGACCCTGGAATATTAAGCATTCCCATACTGAGCAAGAAATTACAAAGACAGGGCAATGTCAACATTTAAAATGTGGTAAAGTGCAGTTGGGCATTGTGGAGAGAAGGGGCAGGATGCTGGGGAGCCTTGTTTGTATTGACAGGGCGCCAGACAGCTCCACGCCTGAGCCTGGGGAGCTGGGATGAGGAGTGTTTCTTTAAGTAGGCAAGACGGGCAAACTACTGTGCAAGACTCAGGAAAAAGAAGGCGAGCAGCTGGGGTGGGTTTGGGAATGGTTGGCAAGATAGGCATGACTCCTGTGTTCTAGAACATTCTCAGCCCTAGTGGCTTTCCCCCTCTGAACCTCTACTTCTCTTCTGATAAAAACACTGCTGCACCCCTCAGGGAAGGGCTTTATTGCTCCCAACAAGGTGGTCTAATAGAATCATGGGGTAAGGGTAGTAATAAGGCCAGAAGCTGGGGTGGGGGAGGAGTCACGTGTGACTTCATAGCTTTCCCTAAGTCACCTTTGACTCCTGAGGCTGTACAGGGGGGTTGAAGAAGATCCCTGCAGAATGCTGCTATTTGTGACTTGGAAAAGGACTGCCTTGAAGTCTCAGCTGCATGGCACAGACAAATCCTTTTTCTTCCAGAAAAAAATAAACTCTCAGTGCCTTCTTTCTCAAGGAAACAGCTTGAGAAGTCAATCGAGGCCAGCCTCTGGTTCCCCCACTTTTTCTGCCTTCACTCTGAGTGGCAGATGCAGCTGACCTGCCAGGACCTGGCCTGAACCACATCTTCCTGACCCTTGAGCAGTTATCTCAAGAGCTGTGGCTTTACCCCCACCAGGGTCTGGAGAGCATAGAGCCCTCAAAAGCCACTTTGATTGAGGCCACATTTTTGAGTTTTCACCGGAGAAAGACAGACATCTGGGTTGACTGGAAAGTTGGCCGCTGCCCCATCTGGCTTGACACTGGCCGTGTCAACCCTGAGGCCCCTTTGCTGGGGCAAGTGGGGCTGGCACACGGAGTGCAGCCTGCAGTGGTGCACCCCAGCTGTTTGCCACAAGACTATCTCTCCATCTGCCTGGTGTGGGATGAGTTCACCTCGGAACCCAGGCCCCTCCCTGTATCTCCAGGGAGAGCGGATTCTCTTGCTCTGCCCCTTCAAGGAATTCTATGACTTTCCCTCCAAAAAAACAATTATAGCTGCCAATTACTGAATTTTTACACTATTCTGTGCTTTCACGTGCATTATCTCACTTCACTGTCATGATCACCTGCAAGCTAAGGATCTTTACCCCCATTTGTTGGGGGAGAAAAATGTAGCTCAGAGAGGGCTAAAGAGCTTCTCCAGGGTCACACAGCTAGGACTGAGGAGCTATATTTCAAATCACACTGCGTCTAATGCTTAACTGATCAGGATCTCCATAATCAGTGAGGGGGAGGGGGAACTAGTGAAATTCGCTCACTTTTGTCTGACTCTTTGCGACCTCATGAACCATACAGTCCATGAAATTCTCCAGGCCAGAATACTGGAGTGGGTAGCCTTTCCCTTCTCTGGGGGAGTCTTCCTAACCCAGGGATTGAACCCAGGTCTCCCACATTGCAGGCGAATTCTTGATCAGCCGAGCCACCAGGGAAGCCCAAGAATACTGGAATGGGTAGCCTATCCCTTCTCCAGCAGATCTTCCCAACCCAGGAATCGAACTGGGGTCTCCTGCATTGCAGGCAGATTCTTTACCAACTGAGCTATCAGGGAAGCCCTGGGACTGCCTTATCTGTAATCAGTGAGGGGTAATCAGCGAGGGGTGGGGTGGGGGTGTTGGGACTGCCAAAAGACAACACAAGTCAGGATGCTAGACCAGGATTTCAGTCAAGAGGGTGCATCTCAGGACTGTATTCCAGGTGTACATGAAAGCCAGCATCCGGCCAGAAGACTGGATTGAACAGACAGGCAAGGCACCAGCCTGCAGCCCTGGTCTAAGTTAAGGGAGATGTGTTGAAAGAAACATGGGGTGGGGGGAGGAGAAGGTAGGCTTATTCTGTGTGATTTGGTGAGGGGGAGAAAACAGATGCATGGAGGTTTCTAGTAGGCAGAGCTCAATTGCAAGCTGAGCAATAGGGACACCTTATTAAAAACTGCAGCTGTCTAGCTCTATAGTGGAATGTTTCCAGAAGTCCTCAGCTCCCCACCACGAGGAGTGTGCCTACCAAGAACTAGTGAGTGGAAGGAGTGGGAGAAGGAACTTGATTTTCGAGGGGATGGAGGTTTATGTAGATGTCTGGACATTTACTTGAAACTCTCAATAGAAGGAAAGCCTTGGTTTGGCTTGGTTTTGCCATGGTCCTTGCCCACAAGGGGTGTTCCGGCTGCCGGTCTGTGATGTCAGCCCCTGGGGAGAATGGGCGTATGAAGGTGATGTCTGAGGTGGGGTGGGGCAGAGAATCCTAGTGTGAGTCATGGCAGCATCACCCCGTCACGTCCTCCTTGTGTGTGTGTGTGTGAGTTAGTTGCTCAGTCGTGTCTGACTCTCTGCCCCACCAGGCTCCTCTGTCCATAGAATTCTCTGGGCAAGACTACTGAAGTGGATAGCCGTTCACTTCCCCAGGGGATCTTCCCAACCTAGGGATCGAACGCCAGTCTCCTGCACTGCCGGCAGGTTCTTTACCATCTGTGCCACCAGGGAAGCCCCACATCCTCCTTAGAGCTCTCTATTCAGAAGGTGTGATATGAGCCGGGCACCATGCTTATTCTCATTTCATTGCATGCTAACCACACCTCTAGGTGGGTGTTACTATCTTCATTTTATAGATGAAACTGGCCCTGAAGTTCCAGGTCTATGTGACCCCAGCCCCCTAGTTCTAATTGCCCTGTAATCTGCTTCCCCTGCCTCTTGGCTTGGGCATTCGCTGAACTAGAGGACCTGGGCCGGGGGAACAGCTGTGCTGGGGTGGGGCTCCTGTTCCCTGCAACTCTGGGTCAGATGCCCAGTCTCCTGCCCTAAAGAAATGAGATTTTCCGAATTGCAGTTTGTTGGGCTGAAAAAAGTCGTGACTCTTTGGCTCAGGGTTGTCCTGAGAGCTTCCAAGGGACTCAGAGCCTCCTGGGAAATGTGCCTTGGCTCATGTTCACACCCTTCCTACCCCTGCAGGGGTATCACTGACATGTGGCAACTCTGGCCTGGAGAGCCCCAGGGAGCAGTGGGGTCGGGGTGGCTGGTGTGGTACCCATTTGAGCCGGGTGTCTGACCGGACCCCTCCCTACCTCATGGTTCATAGTGACCAAGACACCCATTTTGGCTTCAGATCCACCCTGAAGAAGCAGTCAGAGCCCATCTTTGGGTGGGATTTCTGCATCACTGGTGGCAGGGGGGCGATCCATTAGGAATTCACCAGTGGAATAATGGACATTATGATAATAATCAATATGTGACAAGCCTCACACTCAGACTTTTTCTTGCTTGTTTAGTGTTCACAATAATGCCCTGAGAAAAGAATGGTCATCTTCATTTTACTGATAAGAAAACCAAGGCTCAGAGAGTTACTTGCCCAAGTCTCTCCAGCCAGTAAGGAGCAGCCAGCCAGCTTGTTGTCCTTAAAACTGTGTTGCTGGAAGGAAGGGAGGGAGGGAGGGAAGAAGGGAGGGAGGAAGTCTAGGGGAGCATCTCTAGGGACTGTGCCAGGCCCTGAGCTAGCTTTAGTCTGATGTTGATTGTTTCAGTAAAGTTAATCCTCACAACAACCCACAAACTGAGTTTCTATCCCCACTTCTACATGGGAAAAAAATTAAGGCCTTGAGGGAGGTTAAGAAGTGTGCCCCAAGCCACACAGCTAGTCAGAGTGGAGCCAGGAATTAGATGTGAGCCTGCCTGCCCCAGCACCCACACCCTTTCCGCTGCCCCCAGGGGAGTCGAAGTTTTCTTTCCAGCTTACCCGCCAGAGTTTGCTGATCAGGACTTAAGCTCCAGCCTGTACATGTGCCCGTGTGTATCGAGCTTAGCCTCGTCCAGTGCGTGTGTGTGTGTGTTGTGTGTGTGTGTGTGTGTGTGTGTGTGTGTGTGTGTGTGTGTGTGTGTGTTCTCTGGACCCTCCACACCTCCCTGCTACAACCATCTGTCATCACAGACTGAGATCAGCATGGCTTGTAAACAGCCCCGTAGCCAGACATATGTCTCCCCCATCTCCTCCCCGAGCTCTGTCAACAGAGTCAGGGCCAAAACTGTCTCCAGCAATTAGTTTGCCCATGTTGAGGCCTCCTTCGGGATTCCAGCAGCTGAGGGTAAGAATCAGCAGGGCAGGGGCAGGCTGCAGCCAGTGACCCTTCTGCTTCCTTCTGTGAGCAACGGAGGGGTGGCAGTGAGTGGACAGGGCCTGAGGCCAGGGCCAGAAGACCTGAGTTCCAGGCCCACGTGGCCCAGGTTTCCTGACCAGGAAAGTCACACACATCTGCCCGACCTGCTTCCCAGGCATCTGGGGATGTTCAGACTCCTTGGAGTTCAGGTTGAGTCCAGCTGACACCTCAGCAGCTGCTTTGACTTCTCAGGTCAAGGTCCTGACTGCAAGGCCACTCCCCAAGAGCTTCTTTGAAACACCCATGGGAATCCCAGCTCAGCACTCTGTCTTTCCAGATCCACAAGTCCTCTGCTCTCTGACCCCGGTTTTATATTGATCTGGCTGAGGGGCCACGGGAGGAGTAGAGGGTCTTCACTGTTTCCCTTATCAATTCTACATGATTCTTCCGTTGTACACATTGTGGAGCATCTGCCCAGGATCTGATTAATTCCCCAGCATCTGATTAATTCCTCTGACCTCCTTCAGGATGACTCCGCCTTTTTTTCTCATTCACTCTCCTGATCCCTTGTTCTTAAAGAGGAGGAGGTCTCAGGAAGAGTGATACGTCTCCTTCTGGGCAGGTATCACCCTATGGCCTCTGGACCCTAGGATTCTTGTCCTAGACAACTCCTAAGGCTTGTCATGAATTCATGAATTCATTCATTCATTTGTAGTTAGTAGAGGGATGGTTCAGAATTTGTCTTCTGGAGGCAGATTCATAATCCCAGCTCCATCCACCAGCTGGGTGACCTTGGGCATGTGTCTTAACCTCTCTATGCCTCAGTTTGCTCATCTGGGAGTTGGAGATAAGGTTAGTATCTCCAAGGGCTGTTATGAGGATTAAATAAGTTATTACCTGTAAAGCCTTTATAAATGGGCCTAGCCCATAGTACAAGATATTTTGCTGTGCTGTGCTTAGTCGCTCAGTCATGTATGACTATTTGCAACCCCATGGACTGTACTCCACCAGGCTCCTCTGTCCATGGGGATTCTCTAGGCAAGAATACGGGAGTGGATTGCCATGCCCTTCTCCAGGGGATCGCCCCAACCCAGGGGTCAAACCCAGGTCTCCCGCATTGCAGGCGGATTCTTTACCAACTGAGCCACCAGGGAAGCCCAAGAATACTGGAGTGGATAGGGTAGCCTATCCCTTCTCCAAGGGATCTTCTCAACCCAGGAATCGAACCAGGGTATCCTGCATTGCAGGCAGATTCTTTACCAGCTGAGCTACCAGGGAAGCCCACGAGCCATTTTAGTGCTTGCTATTATATTATTCATTCCATTTTGATTGAGTGCCTGTACTGTTTCGTGTGCTGGGCATGTTTCCAGAGACATAGCAATGACAGAGAAGGCAAGGTCCCTGTCCTCACAGAGCTTACACTTAATCAGGGGAGATGGACAAGCAAACAGGCAGCCACAGCACATTTAATCACTATGATGAGGAAAGGCCCGTGTGTGTTGGGAGCATTTGAGAGATGTGCCTGGTGATATCCGCCCTACCCCATCAATGCCGAAATCTCACCCAGAGCTGTGGATGGGTGCTGAGTTCTCACCCTAAGCCAGGGTCTCTCCCTTCCACATGGTCATCTGAACTTCGGTTTTCTTTCCCTCAAAGAGATATAAGTAGATTTTTCTGGATCGGATGCTGCACTTGTCCTTACAGAAGCTAGGAAGCAGCCCCTTATAGATGACATGGCCTCTGTGAGGTGTGAGGAGAGGCGCTGAGGGTCCTGGCAAAAGTGGGCGTTTCACCAGGAACACTGGCTTCAGCATTTCTCTCTAGAAGCCTGCCCTCACCAAGGGTTGTCCAGTCAACAGTTTCTCTGCAGGCCAGTGAGAGGGCAGAGTCCTCTCAGGAGGAAAGCGCTTTACAGGAAAAGCATGTGTTTCCAGACTAACGAAACAGCCCAGCTGCTGTCAGTTGACACATCCCCGGGGTTCACAGGGTTTCCTGCGGGTGCCACGGCTGGGTCCACCCGTCCTCTGAGCCCAGCTCTCTGCCATCCCTCTCCTGTTCGTTAAAGAAGCAAAAAAAAAAATCGGTGGCAAATATGTATACATGTGTAAATATATACATATTACAACTTCAATTTACAATCCTTTGTTAAAGTTCTGCCTAACTTCTCCCCCCAGGCACCAGCTTCTGCCCTGGCTTCCTGGCTGCCCGCTTCCTCCTCTCGGGGTGGGTGAAGCGCCCTTCACAGCCAGAAGCTTGGTTGCAACCTTGACTCAGCCCCTCTGAGCTTCACCTTCCTTCCTAATCTGTTAACTGAGGATAATGACCCCTGCCTCGCAGGGTTATTGTGAGAGACGGGACCATATGCGCGGAAGGCCTCCCGCCTCCGAAGCGCCAGCCAGATGTTCCCGGCCCCCTGGCATCAGCCTCGCGCCGTTCCTTCCCACCTTCTGCTCCTCGTAAATCAGCTTGCTTTCTGAGTTTCCCCAAACAGCTTCCCCTCGTGCTTTTCCTCCTCCCTGTCCTCAGTTCTTGCCACCAGGCGCCAAGCCAGACACTCACATTTCCCAGCCTCACCCCCGTCCATCTTCTCAATGTCGGCGGCGTTTCCAGATCCCTTGCTTATCTCTGCACTGCGGCCTTTTTAGGCCGTTTTTCCCCCATGTGGATGAAAACATGCAAACCCTGGGGAAGACCGTTTGTGGCAAATATGTATACATATTTATACATATACATATATATAACAACTTCAATTTACAATCCTTTAACCTTAAAAAAAAAATGAAGTTTTACTAATTTATGGCTTCCCTTGGTCTCTATGTCAGGCAGTCCCAAACATCCTCAGGCAAGAGTGGGCCTTCCAGGGAAACACAGCGCCTCCTCATGTTTGTCTTTGGTATCACAACACGGACCGCACGACAGTGTTCCACTCGTGGGTTTTTTCAGTTAGGTGGTCTGGTGTTCACTAAAGCAATCCTCACCAAATGGAGAAGCGACTCTAAAACATTCTTGCAAAGAAACAGGATTTAAACTAATACGAATAAGTGCAATCATTTAAAAATGCAAGGCTGACGATTCTCCTCTGACAAGTCATCAGCCATGTTTCAAGGTAAAAGTAACGAGGGCCTCTCAGATGGGACCCAAAATGGACCCCAGGGGTCGGAAGATCAAGAAGGCTATACAAAATACAGCTTATATCTAGCATCATTAATACCAAACCCCACCTTCAGTGTATAATGTACCAAGAGATAACAGCTAATGATGGACTAAAAGCTGTCTTGATTAGAAAAACATTTTAAAACCCCGGGGGACTTTTCTGGTAGCCCAGTGGTTGCGACTTTGAGCTCCTAGTGCAGGGGCATGGGTTTGATCCCTGGTCAGGAAACTAAGATCCCACATGCCAAAAAAAAAAAAAAACACAACAAAAAGAATACCAAGTGAGCGCACACTTTGCTGTACAATTGGATGAAGTTGTAGGTATTCCTAACGCCTCTCTTGGTACTTGCAAGAATCTATTTCAACAATAAATGTATGAAGAACTATCTATTGTGTAAGCCACTAAAGGCTGAAACTATATGGAAGATAGAAGACCTATATTCTCAACAATATATGACTTCTTGAATAAAGATAAGATTTACCCAATAACTCTATATGCTCAGTGGTTGATACTAGGACCAGCAAAGTAATGGAGCTGAAGAAGGCTGTTTGCAACGTCCCCTCACCACAGCCTTCATAGGCAAGCTATTGCCACAAAGGAGTCAGAGCTAGAAGAAGATACATTGCCACAGAAAGTCATCACACTGTTAACTTTATAAAACAAGACATTAAAAGTATGATGGTATCTTTACAGAACTTCGTGTTGCAATAGTATCTGTAGAATCCCTGTACCCTTCAAAATTACTGGCTAGGACTTGACAAGGAAATTATCAAACTGAAACATGTGTTCTTTTTTTTAAAAAAACCCCAAAAGATAGATGCTCCACATTTATTGCCTTTACCTTTGATGACAGGAAGCTGTCAGCAGTATACCATCTGCTAGTGCTTTTGAAGGAAAAAAATATTTAAATAAAAACATCTTCAAAGCGCTTCTTTGGAGGTTGACATATTAATCTGTCCCTCCAAGGTAGTCGAGATGTTTTCTCTGTTTTTATTAGATGTCAATTTTTTTTTTTTTTAATGCACCCTTCTTTTCTCTCTCTCTTTAAAGTAAAGGAGAATGTTGTGAAATCAGGATAGAAGTTATCAGCACCAAAGTACTGAGAGTTATTGCCTGGTTGGTCCATCTGGACTCAGACTGCTGCCCAGTTTTGTTCACTATAATCTTCAAGCAGGGATGCTTTCCAAGCAAGTCGTGATGGGAGAGAGCCTTTTGAAAATGGATGTTGGAAACAATCCCATCATCGTGTGATTTGTTGCTGTGAATCCGCTCATTTGCATACCTGAAAAACTTGAAAATGGGTTTTTCTAACTTTTTTGAATTTGTCAGCATAACTAACTGACCTTAGGGAACATGAAACTCTCCTAAGCAAACGTCAACATGGTTGAAATTGCATCACACGATTGGTGAGTGTGAATGAATGAATATCGTGGTTTTATAAGCACAACCAACGGTGAGCATCTTCCATCTCTAAGTGAGATTGTCAGATATGGCAGCGTTAAAATTAAACATCAGAAGAAACCGAACTTAGAACCCAACTGTGATTTGTCATATCCAGATGTTTCAACACTAACAAAATAACTATAGTTGTGTAAGATGCAGCCATTAGGAGAAAGTGGATGATGGATGCACGGGACCTCTGTACTATTTTTTGCAACTTCCTGCAACTCTATAATTATTTCACAAACAGAAAGTAAAAAATGAATAAAACTTGTTCAGTCACATGTTATACAACATTGATATCATATAATATAAACTGTATCTAATATTATCACTATATACAAGATATATGGTCACTTAGCATCATTTTTAGTCATAGCAAGGTGCGCTGAGAGTAGCCTGGTGAGTGTCAGGGAAAGGATTTTGGCCAAGGAGGCACAGCTGCCCAGGGCAATGACTTGGGGTGGGGGGGCCGGAGCCTCATAGCTGCAGAGTGGGCTGGACATCCAGACTGCGCCCCACTTCCCAGAGTGGGTGACAGAGGAGCCCAAGGGCTCTCCACTGAGACTTGTCTGTATCTTTATTCCTCAGCCTCCCCAGTGATTGAAAATGGCCAGCTGGAGTGTCCCCAGGGGTACAAGAGACTGAACCTCACTCACTGCGAAGGTAAGGATGACCAGGCCCAGGGCTGGGCTTGGGGACCTGAGATGACAGAGGTACAATAAAGCAGAGAGATGCTCCCCCGTGATAGACGCCGCGGCTGCTGCTGAGTGGTCTTCGCTGGGTCACTAAGCCCCAGCTTGTTGAGGGGGTGGTGGCTGCCAGCTCCAGGGCCTAAGGAAATCAGAGGGTGATGATAGTGCAAGCTGAGCGAGGGCCTGGGAGCCAAACTGTCCCCTCTGCCCCTTCTCTCCCAACCCCCACCCAGATCTAGGGCTGTGTGGTGCGGCAACTCAGGGTGCTATCCCCGCATATCCACTCCCCTCCTGGGCCGCTCTCCCTGGAACAGGAGGACTTCGGACTCCAGGGTGGGAGATCAAGTCAGCCTGCAAAGATGGGACTGTGGACTTTCCCCAGAAAAGCCCCTCAGCTTCTCAGGCCTCCTTCCTGGAGTGGGGCAGGCACAGGCAGAGGTGGGGGCTGGGGGAAGGAGACCCTGAAGCACAGTCTCTGGGCCTTGCTGACCTGGCTGGCAGGCTCTGTGAAGCCAGCTGAGGCCTGGATGCTCTGCATTAGAGACCCTCAGAGGGACAAGGCCCAGGGGTACCTCAGGACTGAAGAATGGGAAGGGGGGATGCTCAGCCATGGCTCTGAGCAGGGAGCCCTTATTGGCTGCGGACCTGGCAAGAGGTGTGATGTGAGCTGGGCCTGCCAGCCCCTGGGAGGCTCCTGGGGTTGAGACAGATGCCCTTTGGGGAACTGGACAAATTGCTGTCTGTATGGTTTGCTTTGGGTGAAGCCAGGTTAGAGGCAGGGGATTGACTCAGATGGCCTCCTAGGTCCCCTCCCCTGGAGACTTCTTCAGGAGGGAGGAGTCTGGGCTATCTTTGCCTGTAGGGATTTCCGGCCCACAGATAAGAACTGGTGCCTGGACCAGGCAAAAGGAGAGGCCTCTGATCAAGCCCAGCCCGGGAGGTCTGCCTCTCTCAGGGGCAATGAAGAAAGGACCCCATGAGCAGTGGGTGTGCAGAGAAGTTAGTATTTTTGCCCTTAGAGAGTGCAGTGGGGCTGCTCGTACCTAAACCGTCCCCAGTGGCCTCTCTGCCGGACAGGTCTCCTGGTCTGCAGGGTTAAAGTGATTCCCAGGGCCTCAGATGGGCTCTCCACCTTCCCTCCACTGAGCTCCTGAGGGGCCCTCCCCAGGAGACCCTGCCCCTGAGACCTCCCCCAACCCATGTCTGTGGCTGCGATCTCCCTGTCTGGGATGGGACCCCTCATCTCTGTACCTGTAGGTACCGTCCCTATCGTCTCCATCCTTGTCTCCTACTTCCCCAGGCTAATCTGGGGGTATTGCTATGAGCTGCATACATTGTACTAGGTGTTAGTTCATAGTGATGCACAAGACACAGCCGCTGCCCCAGGTAAAGGCAGATGCCTTAACACCTTCACACAATGAGAGAAGTGCTCTCAAGAGGAGGAGGCACTGGGCGCTTTCCAGACTGGAAGATCAGGGAAGGGTCCAGGTGATACCAGGCTTCCCTGATAGCTCAGTTGGTAAAGAATCCGCCTGCAAGGCAGGAGACACCAGTTTGATTCCTAGGTTGGGAAGATCCTCTGGAGAAGGGATAGGCCACCCACTCCAGTGTTCTTGGGCTTCCCTCGTGGCTCAACTGGTAAAGAAACCACCCGCAATGCAGTAATACCTGACCTAGACTTTAAAAATGAGTGTGCTGTGCTAAGTCACTTCAGTCGTGTCCAACTCTTTGCAATCCCGTGGACTGTAGCTTGCCAGGTTTCTCTGTCCATGGGATTCTTCAGGCAAGAATACTGGAGTAGGTTGCCATTTCCTCCTTCAGTGGATCTTCCCGACCCAGGGATCGAACCTGCATCTCTTTGGTCTCCTGCATTGGCAGGCGGATTCTTTACTACTAGCGCCACCTGGGAAGTAGAGAAGAGTTAGCCAACTAAAAAGGGACATGGGGATTCCAGGCCGAGGGACCGGCATGAGCCAAGGAGCAGTTTGGGCTGGCTAGAGTACCGCCAGTGTATCCACAGGAGATTACACAGGCATCTCAGGGTCTCATCAGAGCCACCGGTTCAGCCACAGGCTTTTGGAAAATGGTGGAGGGCCTTGGATACCAGCTGAGGGTTTAGAGGCTCCCTCTAGGAGGTGATGGGGAGCCCAGGAGCTTCTCAAGCAGACAGGAGATTCTGCAACTCAGATTTGTGTTTAGATGTCACTCTCTCCGCAGTCTGGAGGCAAACGGATCAGTTCCCTTTCTCAGCTCCCCCTCCCCAAATAGAACATCCAGCAAGGAGTAGCTCCCCTTGGTGCCCAAGCTGGGTCATCTTTCAGCATCTTTATTCCTGTGCCCGGTGCCTACTCCCCCCAAAGCTTGTGGGCAAGCAGGTGGCTCTGGGCTGCTAAGTGTTATCTGCAGGCCCCAGAGCTGGGTGCCCATCACAGATCTTCCGTGTTCACCATTGTCAACAAAGGTGCTGTCCCCAGGAGGGCTTCTGACATCTTGGAGTGAGGGTTGGGGTTTCCCCTGCCCTCCTCCCAGTGCCTGCCTCCAGCTTCTCACCTCCTGTTTATTTCTGAGGAGAAGTTCTCAGCAACTGCAACTTGGAAGTTGCCATCCTGCAGCTTCTCACTATGGACATGACCCTTGAATCTTGCGTCCAGCAGAGATGCTTCAGGGTCTCTCAAGGAAGACTGAACAGAAGGCACTGGACACCATTCTCCACCCTCCAAGCCAACTCTCCCCTTACCTGCTCCTTGTTACTTCCCAGGATGCCACTTACTAGCTGAGCAACTTTGGGCAAGTCACTCCTGGAGCCTCAATTTGCTCACTTGTAAAATGAGGCCACGTGGACCTAAGTGATAAAATTGTGAGAAGTAAATAAGATATCATGTGCAAGGGCTTCCCAGGTGGCACAGTAGTAAAGAATCTGCCTGCCAGTGCAAGAAACGCAGGTTTGATCCTTGGATCAGCAGGACTCCCCGCAACCTACTACAGTATTCTTGCCTGGAGAATCCCAGGGACAGAGGAGGCTGGTGGGCTCCAATCCATGGGGTTGCAAAGAGCCAGACACAGCTAATCAACTGAGAGCACACACACACACACACACACACATATATCATATGCACACCAGCTGGTGTGGTCCCTGGCATGCTAGGCACTCAATGAACTCTAGCTCTTAACATTATGACCATAATCACCAGTTCCTGGACCCAGTGATTTGCAATGTTTATCTAATTTTATCCCCCTAATGGGACTACATGGTGGTTACTATTATTATCCCCACTTTACAAATGAGAAATTAAGGCCTAGAGGGAGGGATCACACTGAGTAAACAGCTCTCTTATTTCTGTTCTTCTACTTGGAGAATCGTGGCAGAGCTCTGCCTGGGTTCCTCCCCTTCATCATGAGAGGGTGGGGTGGGGTGGGCACCTGGTCATCTCCCCGCTCCCCGCAGATGTCAACGAGTGCCTGACGCTAGGCCTGTGCGAGGACTCGGAGTGTGTGAACACGAGGGGCAGCTACCTGTGTACGTGCAGACCCGGCCTCCTGCTGGATCCGTCCAGGAGCCGCTGTGTGTGTGAGTGCGGGGTGGGGGTGGGGGGCCAGGGTGGGGGTGCTGGGGGGGGCGAGATGGGACCCTCAGGGTCCACAGGCCAAGCTGAGAGCAGAAATGCCCCCAGACCCCAGGCTGCCTCTCCACCTAGGACTGGGCCCCAACAAACCCCCTCTGCTTCATCCTACTGGGATGGAGATAGTCACTGCTTCTCTTTTGGCTTCAGGCATTTCTTTGAAGGCTTTGCAGTTTGGGATTTTCTGCCTCCTCTGTTTCTCTCTAATCATTGCTGTCCCATCTGTTGCCTCATCTGCTTTGGGGATATGTGCACTGCTGTGATGTCTCGCTGGGCTGTGATGTCTTGCTGAGCTGCGGCTGTGTCTTCCAGCGCCTGAGCCTAGCTGCCTGGGCCCTTTGCTGCAGACTTTTCTTAAAAAGCCTGCCCATCATAGGAAGAGTCTTCCTGCCCCAGGGCCTTTCCGTAAATCCCGTGGTCCCCATATCTGAACGTGCTCTGTGTCCATTAGCACTGACGTGTCACTAGTCATATCAGCATCCTGTCTGTGTGTTTGCCTGTGTGTACACTCAGGCAGCTGTTTCCAGGGACCTCTGTGGTTTCCAGCTGGGAGAGGCAGGCTAGCTAGCAGTCACCTGCCCACGTCCCCCCATCCCTCCATTTGCCACTCCCCATGGCAGAGCTGACACCACAGCCCAGACCAGGGAGGCCTGACCAGGACTGAATAAAACCAGTCTCGACTGGACTCTGTAAAGTAGCAACCCAGGTCAGGTCGGCCACCCAAGGCTCAACAAAGCTCCCTGTGGCTGGCCAAGCCCCCAGTCTGTGAACTGCCAAGTCCTGGGTCTGGGAGACCGCAAGACAAACAGACTTGAGCACCCCCCTCACAAGAGGGAGCACCCTTGAGAGGGAGAGACTGGACCCAGCATCCCCAGGGCAAGGAGATAATAAGAGGAGACAGCAAAGGGTGAGGGGATACAGAGTGGGGAGAACATGTCAGGAAGAGTTCACGGTCACTTATTTATTAATGCTGGAAAGAGACCCTCCAGGCAGGGAGACAGAGATCGCCCTGGGTGTTGTTATTCTCTAAGCCCAGCGTGGCTCACATTCACTGCAGTCCACAGGATTTTGATTCATGGATCTAGCCCTCCATCCGCCAATCAACAAGCATTGACTGAGCACCCACATGCACCAGACACTACCCAGGTTGCCTGGGCTGCGAAGATGACCAAGGCAGGGCCCCTGTCCTCAAAGCTCCCCATCAGTCCGGTGGTTCTCATGTGGACTCATCTACCCAGGGAGACCATGGCCCTCAGGGCACACCGCTCCCCACGGGTGCTCCCCAGGATGGCTTTTGTCAACACCGTAGACTGAGAATCTGAGACAAGCAGGCATGTCCCCTTCTCTGCTCTCAGCTTTCCCACGTGAGGGTGGGCGTCCAGGCCCCTCAAACAGATAACCCGAGGAGGGGCTGCAGCCACTCTCCCTTGTGTTCTGTGAGCACTTTCAGGGCCCCAACTCTACACCGAGACACAGGCCTGGCCGATCTGAGCCCGCGTGGCCGGCCACTCCACCATCCTCTCCCCTCATGCTGGCTACCTGCCCGCTCCCCACCTGTCCACCCCCACCTGCTGCCATACCCAGTGACCCACCCCCTCCTGCCCATCCCCTCCTGCCCACCCTCACCTGCTGCTGTGCCTGTTGCAGCGGACAAGGCCGTCTCCATGCAGCAGGGGCTGTGCTACCGGCTGCTGGGGCCCGGCACCTGCGCCCTGCCTTTGGCCCAGCGGATCACCAAGCAGATATGCTGCTGCAGCCGAGTGGGCAAAGCCTGGGGCAGCCTGTGTGAGAAATGCCCCCTGCCTGGCACAGGTAACCCTCTGTCCCCTTCTAGGGCCCTGGCCACAGAGCTGCTTCCTCCATGCCAGTGGCCACTGTCCCCCCACCCTGGACCTAACCTAAGGCCAGAGACCCTGAGTCCTCCTCCCTGACCAACTCCTTAACCCACCCTGGGGCCCCTCCCTCCTCGCTGCCACATTGCCTTGTCCCCCAGGAGGGAGGGAAAGGAGGACCCTGGCTTCCTGCGGGAACAGCACCCCTCAGCTTGTCCTCTGACCCTTGAACTCGCAGAGGCCTTCAGGGAGATCTGCCCTGCGGGCCACGGCTATACCTACTCGAGCTCGGACATCCGCCTGTCCATGAGGAAAGCTGAGGAGGAGGAACTGGCCCGGCCCTCGAGGGAGCGCGGCCTGAAGAGCAACGGGACCCTGCCCGGGCCAGCAGAGAGGCAGCCACTGCGGGCGGCCACCAGCACCTGGGTGGAGGCTGAGACTGTCCCCAACAAGGGTATCTGGTTTGGGGAGGAGGTCTGAGGGCTTCGCCGCCCCCTCAGGTTACAGCACCTCAAAGAGCCGTGGGGTGTTTACCCTGGGCCCATGGCGACCCACCTCGAGGGCATTAGGAAAGGGAGCTGGAAACGCAGCACGGCCTAGGGAACCTACTCCCGTGGCCTGGCCTGATGGAATGGCCGCACCTCCTCCTTGTGGGTCAAGAGGTGCCCATGTCCCAGAGATCTGCTGGTGGGAGGTCCACAGCACCCCACCACCACCACCGCCGCTGACCCTGCCTTTCCATCCCCTGCCCCTGCCACGCCACTTCTGGGGCTGGTGCTGGCTCCTGGAGGAGCTGTCAGGTGCATTCTGGGGAATCTGGGGGCTTCAGATCCCCTCCCCTGGCCTCAGAGTCAGAGCACTGGCTCCAGCTCAACTGCCTTGGGCCCAGAAGGCTTGGGGCTGGAAAGACATAGGGCTTGAGGCACCCCTGGCACGTGCCCTGGGAAACCATGCAGAAGGCACACCTGAGTTACTGGTAGCATGGAGTACAAGGACGTATTAGGACAGGGAGAACTATGTGATGAACAAAGTGCTCCACAAATCAGGAACAGACCGACTGGGCAGTCAGGCAGAGCCCCAGTCACCATGGTAACTGGGCGCTGGCCAGGAGCGATCCATGCTACCCACCCCCACCCCCCGCTTCCTAGAACTGTTGCCTTGCCCTGTAGCCTGGGCCCAGGGCAGAGCAACCTGGTGTGGCCAGGAGGCGGCAGCTCAAGGAGGGTTGCAGTGAGGACAAAAAGGGCAGACTGGCCCAGAGCAGTGGGACTTCTGTTGCCGGTGGCGTTCAGGGAAAGCCAGAGGTTTCCTCTTACCAAATGACCACCTTGTAGGCCCCCCAGCCCGGGGATTCTGGGGTCTGGGCTGGCTAGTCCTGGAAGGGTGGCAGGGGCAGGTAAGACGAGTCTGAGCTCTCTCTGCCACCAGGCCTGCTGTGGACAAAGTAGGAAGGTCACAGAGTGAACCTGCCCTGGCTGTGGGGGGAAGGAGCAGGCAGCCATACGTGTCCTCCCTGAGCTCACGCTCTCACCTTTCCTCCCCAGGTGACTCTCAGGCCAGCCAGGTAAGTGAGTCATCTCATCAAGGAGCCGGGCACAAGTGGCAGAGACTGGGACCTGGGAGCGCTGAGGCTGCAGGGCAATGTCACATGAGGGAGGGAAGGGAGGATGATCCAGTGTGCGTAGGATTTTATTTACGGAGAAGCCAAAGTGGGAGAGTTGATCCCAAGGCCCAGCTGTGCCCTAAAAGAAGTAGTAATCGCAGCTCTGGTTTTTCTGGCAGCTACAGTGCAAGTTCTGTCATTCGAGAAGGTCGGGGGTGGAGGGGAGCCCTTCAGAAGGAGAGCAGGAATGTGTCCTGTTAGTCCTGGCTGTGGCTCAGACTGGCATCACAGCATATGAGGTCTAGAACTGTGTGCTAAGTCACTTCATTCATGTGACCCTATGGACTGTAGCCCACCAGGCTCCTCCATCCATGGGATTCTCCAGGCAGTGAGACACCTTCTCCCATTCCTGTTCAGCTGACAACCAGCGTTACCCAGCTATCCACCTGGGTCCCAGGTGAGTGCCTCCTCCTAGTGGCGCCCAGGAAACAAAGGGAGGGAAGGAGAGACTTTAACTAGAAGTAGCGATGGTACAAGTGAGCTGATGCCAGAGGCTCAGATCAGGTGAGGTTGTGGGTGATGTGAGAGGTGAACGCTTTTCCTTTTCCTGGGAGCTCTTTACACCTAAGGTGTTAGAAGGTCAGTGAAAGACACCGCCATACCTTGCGAATACCTCCCCAGCCGCAGCACTCAGTCTGCCCTTCGTGGTGCTGAGACCAAAAGGAACCAAAGAGGAATAAAAGAGACCAAAGACGAAGAGCTGGCTGAAGCTGGGGGCAGGTCTGGTCCAGAGGGCCCTGCTCCCAGGCCTGCCTTCCCTCAGGAGATGGTTAGAGCTTTGCAGAGCCCATCAGGAGATGGTTAGAGCTCTAAAGAGCCCAGCTGGCTGACTGGGGACAGGACGCTATTCAGAAGTCAGCTTCAGCTTCCTCTGCTGTGAGGTAGACACAAATACCTGCCCTGCTGCCTCTTAAGGCAGGTGAGATGTTGGTGTTTGAGGCAGAGCTCTCTACCTCTAAAGTGTTTTGCAAGCAGAAGGAGAAAGCTGAAGTAGGCCTGGGCTTCAGCTTGTCTCCAACAAGCTAGCGGCTGTGGACGAGTGGCTGCTCCCGCAAGCCTCCGCCTCCTTCCCTGTGAAGCTGAGGGTGAGACTAGATGCACTGTGAGCCCCGTTAGGGCTCTTAGAGTCACTGACTGTTTGGAGCCAAGTGGAGTTTCAGGAGGCTAGGAGGCAGAGGAGATGACCCGCCCAGGCTCCAGCCCTTGTTCTCGGAGCCTGACGGCAGGGAAGAGGGAAGGTTACTGCCTGGCACCTCTGGAGGGAATGCTGTCCAAGAGGTAGGAAAGTGGGCAGTCCAGGGGCCAAGGCCCACCCGCTCCCCCATCCCTCTTCCGTCCACAGGAGGTGCCCTGGGAAGACCAACACCATCAGTGCCTGAACAGGGGACCCCGGAGGCGAGGGAAGAAGTACAAGTGACTGCCCCCACCGATGTGCCGGCGACCCCAGCGCCCTCAGGTACGTGCAGCAGCCCCTCAAAGAGCTCCCGGCTCTCCCCCCAGATGCACAGGGCCCAGTGGACTCCCGGTGGGGTCAGCACCCCCAGCTGCATTCCACAGAGGGCACAGGCTGCCCCTAGTGACTGGAAGAGTCCTGTCTGGAGAACCAGTCAAGCCAGGCAGGAGAAAGAGAAGGGAGAGTTCGCCTTCCAGGAGAACCCGGAGGACCCTCTCCAGGAAGGGGTGTCCGTGGGGCCCCCAGGATCCCGACTCTTCCAGGCTGTTGACCCCGAGTCGGCTGAGTGCCCTGGCAGCGGGCAGCCTCCTGCCCAGGGAGAGGGCCGACTTTCAGGAG
Source organism: Okapia johnstoni (assembly GCA_024291935.2). Classification (NCBI taxonomy): domain Eukaryota; kingdom Metazoa; phylum Chordata; class Mammalia; order Artiodactyla; family Giraffidae; genus Okapia; species Okapia johnstoni. The sequence goes on from CM044307.1 coordinate 15,820,181, forward strand.
GGAAAGTGGTTCTGTGTCTAAGGTTGTTTGGCTGCCCGGAAGCCTGCTTCCCTGGCTCTGGCCACTGCAGCAGTGAGGGGGTGCGGTGCGGGGGAGAGCCCTGGCATACCCACCTTGCTCTGGAATGCACCCTCCTCAAAGCCTCCTTGTCTGGGGACTTGGCTCCAGAGAAGCAGGGCCAGTGCTGGAGCAACTGCTCCCCGCTCACGTGTGTGCTCACGTGTGTGTGTGCTCACATGTGTGCTTATGGGTGTGCTCACGTGTGTCCATGTGTGTACTCACACGTGTGTATGTGCTCCTGTGTGTGCACTCACGTGTGTGTGCTCCCGTGTGTGTCCGTGTGTACTCACATGTGTATGTGCTTGTCTCACATGCGTGTGCTCACATGTGTGCGTGCTTGTGTGTCACGTGTGTGCTCATGTGTGCTCATGTGTGCGCTCGTGTGTGCGCTCACATGTGTGTCTCTGTGTGCTTACATGTGTGTATGTGCTTATGTGTGTCACGTGTGCGCTCTTGTATGTGTTTGTGCTCGTGTGTGTGCTCACATGTGTCCATGTATGCACTCACACGTGTGTATGTGTTCATGTGTGTGTACTCACATGTGTGTGCTCATGTGTGTGTCTGTGTGTATTCACATATGTGTAAGTGCTTGTGAGTGTCGTGTGTGTGCTCACGTATGTGTCTGTGTGTGCTCACATGTGTGTATGTGCTTGTGTGTGTCACGTGTGTGCTCGTGTGTGCTCACGTGTGTGTCCACGCATGTGTGTAAGTGCTTGTGAGTGTGTCGTGTGTGTGCTCATGTGTGTGCATCCACGTGTGTGCTCACATGTGTACCCGCATGAGTGCCCTCATCAGGGCCTTGATGCTTTTAACCTCTTAGACTGAGGTCACCTTGGAGTGAGGGGTATTTCCTTCAGCAAAGGGAGAGAACCTGCATGTTGAGGGAACAGTCCAGAGAGACTGAATTGGGCTGGAAGTCTGGCCTTCCTAGGCCTGAACCAGGGCGTCGCCGCTGCCCTCCCCAGGACCCCGCTTCTCTGGGCTCACTGCACTGCTCCAGGCAGTGTCCTAGGCCCCCCTCTGCTCAGCAGGCAAGATGAGCTAGGTTCAGGGGCAGAGCTGGGGCGTCAGCTTTGTGGGGACACAACCCAGCGCACACACACAGTCCAGAACCTTTCTCCTGGTGCCTTTCCCCCCTTGACACCCCCAGCCTTACCTCTCTGGAAGGACATGTAGCTCCTGGCCAGAGGTCCTCCTGAGCCACTAGGCTGACACAATCTCGGAGCCAGGCCAGGGGCAGGGTAGTCTCACACACATGTCCGTGTGGGCATTCAGTTTAGTTCAGTCTAGCAAACGCTGTGAAGCCCCATTATGCACCAACACAGGCATGTCCCGGCCCATTTCCTGGGGTCTCCAGGGGTTTCCTCAGTGCTGTGGAGCAAGGCAGGGAGCCTGGGTGTGTAGGCTTCGGGCTAAGACTTACAGTGAAAGCCTCTCTTATTCATTCAGTCATCTGTTCATTCAGCATGTTTAAGTGCCAAGTACTTTTCTAGTGTTAAGGACACAGGTTCAAAAGAGCTATAATCTCTGCCCTCTATGCAGCCTCAGCCCTGAGTCCTGGTGGGTCTCCAAACTGTTTCTGAATTCAGTATCCATCTCCCGCTTTCTACCCCATTACCACCACCCAGGGCAGTCCTTGTTTAACTCATTTCAGTGGGTTTCTCAGGACCCCTGTGCCTCCCCTCCCACCCCAGTCCATCTGCCACCTTCCTGCCTTTCTGATCAAGGTGGTATGTGAGAGGCGTGGTCTTCCTGAGATGGCTCTGATTGTACCCCAGCTCCCATGACCCCCTTTCTTACCAGCTTGTCTCAATGTGGCATTCAAGGCCCTGCTTAGCTGGCCCCAGCCCACCTCTACCCTCATCGCCTGGCAGTTTTCCCACGACCCTACTCACCAGATCTGTCTGCCTCTCTGGGAACTGGGAAAGGTGTACCAGGGGAGGGAAGCCCTCGCCCTAGGGTGAGAACTGACCCTGTATTCAGGGTGAGGTCTTCCTGGGGCCCTCAGGGGCAGAGGCCCTTTGCTGGGACGTAGGACACAGGTTACTGGAACCCCTGGGTTTCAGTCAGAAGGATGCGCTACTGCACGCTCCATCCTGGTAGGGCTCGGGTCCCTGGGAAGTGGGGCCGTACATGGGATCTTATACAAGGCCTTGCTATATGTGGATGTGGGAGGGCCCAGCCAAGGCTGGGGTGAGGCTCCTGTGCTTGCGTGCCCTGCCTCCACCCTCCCCCCATCCCAGTCCAATGGCCTCACCCGTCCCCACCCCGCCACAGCCTCAGCTGTGCTGTCTCCCACAGGCATTGACAGATGTGCTGCTGGGACCACCAACATCTGTGGCCCGGGCACCTGTGTGAACCTCCCAGATGGATACAGATGCATCTGCAGCCCCGGCTACCGGCTGCACCCCAGCCAGGCCTACTGCACAGGTATCCCCGCGGGTGGCCTGGGCTCACTCGGTGGCTGGGGTGGGTGGGGGCAGGGCTGGGGGCCAGTCCAGAGGCCAAGGCAACTGAAAGTCCAAGCAGTGCTGTGTGGTTGATGGGCAGAGGAGCCACAGTCCCTGTGGACAAAGCTAACCTTGACCTTGGGGAGGCTGGTCTCTGGAAGTAGCAACTGAGGAGTCTTCAGGAGAGTGGGAAGCCACCCCTGGGCCTCAGAGCCCAGAAAAAGAACACATTTTACTTGGCGCCCTCAGCTCTGAGATCAACCCACCCCTCAAACTGGCCATCTCGCTGTCTGCATAGCAGACTGAAGCCTGACCTGCTGTCTCCACCACAGCCATCCCCAGGGGAGAGGTTTGGAGGCACAACACATAAATCATCCAGTGTGGGCCTGATCCACTCCCCTGGTATTTTATACAAGGGAGACACATCCGCTGTGCCTTGAAGGAGAAAGGAAATGATCATGGGGCCCTGGGGAAGGGGAACATGGGGCAGAGAGTGGGTACAGGGCCACTGCCCCAAGCCCTTGGTTCCTGAATAAGCCCGATGGATGGACTTCAAGGTTCCCAGGCTCAGAGATTTTTTCATCTCTCCAGCCTCCTCTGCTCCTTCAGCCCCTCCTTGCCCCACAGCACCATCCCCTATCCAGCCCTTAGCATGGTGAGTGGCTCACAGGTACCCAAAGGAAGGCCTTCCTGACTGCCCTCCCCATCTCCCTCTGCTCAGATGACAATGAGTGTCTGAGGGACCCCTGCAAGGGAAGGGGACGCTGTGTCAACCGTGTGGGCTCCTACTCCTGCTTCTGCTACCCTGGCTACAAGCTGGCCGCCTCGGGGGCCACACAGGAATGCCAAGGTAAGCTGAGCCACACTTGCCCCTGGAAGGGGTACAGGACCCCACAGGTAATGTTTGGGTGGAGGAGGATCCAGCATTTGCAGCACTTAGTTGCAGCACTGCAGTATGGGGAATGCAGGGACTGCAGGAACCGAGACCAGGGCTCAGACCTGGACCTGGGAGGAAGCAGAACCTACACTGAGGCTGAGGTTGCTGAGACCAGATGGAGGGGTACAAATCTGAAAGGCAGCAAAATATTCACCAACATTCCAAGGAACTGTGATGGGAGCCAAGAGTGTGAGGGGAAACCCGGGGACATGGCTGGAAATGAAGACTAGCAGCCAGGTCCCCAGATTCTGAGTGACAAGGAGCTTCTTTCCTGTTGGGTACAGAGGGTGACCTGTGAGGACACCAACTGGGACTCTGGGCAGCCTGGGGAGCAGGGGTGCCTTTGCTGGGAGATGCCCACAAGCTTTAAGCTTCCCTGGGAAGCTCTGCCTGGGGCCGCTGGACAAAGACACTTCCAACAAAGGCCCTTTAATATGCAGCATTTATACTGCATGTGAAACACTCTGCTTACAATTTTACTAACGAGTTTACAGAGAATAGGATGAAGTTGTTTCCAAGCAGTGCCATAAGATTCATAACCCAGTCGGAATCCTTCACCTGGAGAATGGCCCTGCTGTTCTCAGGACTCATGTTTCTGGTTCTGGCCCAGGAGCCGTGTGAGCTCCAGGGATACTGCACTAAGTAAGGCGTGGACTCCGGCCCTGTGGAATGAGGATGCACCGGTTCCGTATGGAAGAAAGTCTGAAGGTTTCCCACAGGGATGTTTGAGTAGGGCCAGAATAATAACTACCGTTTAATGCGCTGCTCTCATGTGCCAGCGCCATCGTAAGTCCTTTATTTTGTGACGCTCATCATCCTACCCCATGCAGTAGAAACCCTTATCCCCATTTCACAGTTTAACAAACTGAGGCTCAGAGAGGTGAATTGAAACACGCAGAGACCTCACACCTAGAGCCGTGGCTGAGCTGGAAACAGAATCAAAATCGTCCTGGCCCCAAAGCATAGTTTGCTTCCAACACCCTCCCTCACACACACACACACACACACACACACACACACACACACACACACACACACAGTGAAGGAAAAGAGGAAGCAGAGGGTGTTTCAGGGGAAGGGAAGCATTTCTGCAGAGGGCAGAGCCATGAACAAGTCTGGCGCGCTCTGGGAATAACAATAAATCCAGAGTGATGGGAGCGCCCGGTATGTGGAGGAAGTGGCGGGAACCGACGCCAGTTTGCTAAGCGCCAGGCTGAAGTGCTTGGTCGCCGTCCCACAGACAGTGGCAGCCAGCAGAGGTCTGTGAGCAGAGGGCGGCGGTGCGGTCAGCTGGCTCTCAGGGAGGTGACTCAGGCAGCATTGCTCAGAACAGCTTGGAGCTATCGAGGGCAGAGGCCCAGGGGCTAAGGGGGTTCTCTGGTGGGCTTTGCAGCCTTGGCAAGTGTTGTGGGCTGGAGGCACTGCTCCCTGCAGGCCCAGCCCAAGAGGCTGGCCTGGGACAGGCAGTGGCTGCTGCAGGGAAGGGTGTCACCAGGTCTGACCCAGACAAGGGGTCCTTCCGCGTGCCAGCTTGGGTGTCTGGAGGTCTCTGCCAGCCTGACAGCTGGGGGAGGAGGCTGGAGGCTCAAGGTCAGCTCTCAGAGCTTCTCCAACAGGGCATGGCTGCCACCTGATGAGGCCTCATCCAATAACATCCACTTTCTAAATGTTGCTGCTCTCATATAAGAGTATCCTCCTTATTTTAAATATTTTTATTTATAAATAGTTTCATTAATTTATATAATTAATAGAAACCATTACAATTTCTAGAACAAATTATTTGACTATTAAATATTTGAGTTTCCCCAATAGCTCAGCGGTAAAGAATCCGCCTGCAATGCAGGAGACCCAGGTTCGATTCCTGGGACAGAAAGATCCCTAGGAGGAAGAAATGGCAACCCACTCCAGTATTCTTGCCTGGAGAATCCCATGAACAGAGGAGCCTGGCGGGCTACAGTCCATAGGATAACAAAGAGTCAGACATGACTGAGCGATAATTATTATTAAATAATAATTTAAATTAAATATTTAAAATAACATTTGCTTTACTAGTAAATATGAGCCTCTCTTCATATGCTAGCCATTGGATTTCCTTACCTAGAAATTGCTTATTCTCATCAGTTCAGTGGTCATTCTTGTTTTTCCTGTGGCTGTTTAGAAGTTCCTTAGATATTCCAGATACTTGCCTAAGTTTAGATATGACAGTTCTTACCTCTTATCCTCTGTCCATTGACCTTACTCACGTATCCTTCTTTGAACAAATATTCTTAGTTCTGGTATATGGAAACTCACCTTTTTTGGTTTATTTTTACGCTTTGAGGGATTTATGGAAAAATCCCTTCCCCAGTCTAAGTCACAAATACATTCTCCTACACTTTCCTTTATTACAGCTGCAGTCTCGCCTTTCATGACGTGTGCTTTTCATTTCTTTATTTACCTATTTTATTTAGTTATGCGCTTTATTTATTTGGCTGTGCCGGGTCTTAGCTGTGGCCTGTGGGATCTAATTCCCTGATCAGGGACCCAACCCTGGCCTCTCATTTCGGAAGCGCGAAGTCTTACCCACCGGATCACCAGGGAAGTCCCTCACGACGTTTTAATCCATCTGGAGTCCATCCTTGTGTGGGTGTTAAGACTGAGTCTTTTCCACTTCCGCTTTTCTCCATAGAACAAGTCAGTTTTCCCAGCCTTATTCATCCAGCAGTCATCCCAGCCCCAGCAGTTCGTGAGTCCTTTAGCAAGTTTCCTTTCCTCTCTCACTGGGAATAGAGCTTCCCAAAGTGAGGGCTGGTTATTTCAGAATTGCCTGGAGAGCTATTAAAAGGCAGGTTCCTAGGCCCGCCCCAGTACTACTGGGTCAGAATCTCTGGACCTGGGCCTCGGAGTGCACATTTTATACTTTCTCCACTCTGTACTGAAGTGTTATGAGGTATTGCTCAGATGAAAACACTGTCTGTGAAAATAAATGCTTATTATTCTACTCATGCAATAGGTACTTTGGGGGTTCTGGGCTAGGCACTAAGGGCCCCGGAATAATAAGGCACATTCTCAGAAGTCGTGGGGGTGGGGGGAAGCATTTACTCATCCCTACTGGCCCAAGCTGATCCCTAAGGGAACCCTGGGAAGGGCCGTGTAAGTTGGAGGGGCGAGGGCAGTCTCACTGAGAGATGGAAAGGAGACAGCCAAGCTGGTGGGTGTGAAGCCACTCCAGGCAAGGAGGCAGCGCATGCAGAAGCCCAGAAGCAGGTTCTGTGTGGCTGTTGAAACTAGCAGGTGTGTGAGAGGCAGGAACCACAGTGAGAGAACCAGGTAGGGCCCAGGTCATGAGAGATCTCACATGCCAGGCAGAGGAGCTTGGGTTTTATGGAGTAGGTTTAGTGCTAGAATAATAATAATAATTGGAGAAGGAAATGGCAACCCACTCCAGTATTCTTGCCTGGAGAATCCCATGGACAGAGGAGCCCATGGATGGGCTACAGTCCACAGGGTCACAGAGAGTTGGACACGACTTGGCGACTGAGCACAATAATAATAATTCAGTGCTTACCTCGTGCCAGGCAGGGCTGTGCTAAGCCCTTCACCTGAATGACCTCATTTCATCTGCACAGAGCCTCTGTGAAGTGTGAACCATTGCTGGGAGTTGGGGGGTGGGGGAAAAAGGCAAGTCCTCTATTAATTTGTCTGTGGTGGGCAGGGAATGGGGGGTGGCCAGAGCCATCTAGAGTTGATCAGTTGAACCCATCCTTGAAATGGGAGCACGACTCTGCTGGCCATCAAACCAAGCAGAGGCATTTGTGTGAACGAAGGCTTGGAGGCTAGACCAGTGGGGATCGGCAAACACAGCAAGGCTGGGGTGAGGCCTTCTGAGGCAGCCTGAGCGGCAGGGAGCGCTGGTAGGGCCTTAACAGAGGAGGGCACGACCAGGCTTGGGTTTTCAAGCCATTATGGGGTCCCATTATGCTTTGGGACAATAGAAGAAACCACAGGGACAGATCCACAGCTGCCTGAGATACTGTCTCTCATTGGCTGCTTAATTCCTAACCTTTTTTTTTTTTTTTGACTGCTCCACACAGCTTGCAGGGTCTTAGTTCCCCAACCAGGGATTGAACCTAGGCCCCTGGCAGTGAAAGCACCAAGTCCTAACCACTGGACCACCAGGGAATCCCAATCCCTAACCTTTAATCCCTAACCTTGGGCTTCCCTGGTGGCTCAGACGGTACAGAGTCTGCCTGCAGTGTGCGAGACCTGGGTTCGATCCCTGGGTTGGGAAGATCCCCTGGAGAAGGAAATGGCAACCCACTCTAGTATTCTTGCCTGGAAAATCCCATGGACAGAGGAGCCTGGTAGGCTACAGTCCATGGGGTTGCAAAGAGTTGGACACAACTGAGCAACTTCACTAACCTTTAAGAAGGCCCCTAAGAACTCTAGGAGCAGAGCTCTGGGGGATGTATTGGGATCAGGAGGAGGGCTTTGGTGGCCTCCTTGGATAGTGCTGTATGCACTGCCACCTGACCTCAAGACCAGCCCTTGCGCTGGAGTGAGGAGACAGCTGTGAGGGTCTCCAAAGGCCCCCAAAGTAGCCACCTTCCCTGGGAGAAGGGAACTCATGAGTTTGCAGAGGCCTGAGCTAGGTCAGTCTGACTTGGCCTCGGAGCCCTTGCTGTTCATGGCTGTGGCAAGGATGTCTTCCCTGTCTGGGCCTCAGTATGGGCATCCTTGACCTTGGCCTCTGAGGGGATGCCCCAGCACCCCCTGCAGGGCTGGTCCCAACTCAGGGCTTTTCTGTGTGTTCACAGACATAGACGAGTGTGAGCAGCCAGGGGTGTGCAACCGGGGTTGGTGCACCAACACGGAGGGTTCCTACAACTGTGAGTGTGATCAGGGCTACATCATGGTCAGGAAAGGACATTGCCAAGGTAAGGAATGGGGTGCCCTCCTCCGTCTCCTGTCCCTCCCCACCATATCCTGTCCCTCCCCTTCACCTCCTGGCTCCTCCCCATCATCTCCTTTCCCTCCCCATCATCTCCTGGTCCCTCCCCATCATCTCCTGGTCCCTATACATCATCACCTGTCCCTTCCCATCATCTCCTGGTTCCACCCCACCATCTCCTGTCCCTCCCCACCATCTGCTGTCCCACCCCATCATCTCTTTGTCCCTCCCCATCACCCCTTGGTCCCTCCCCACCATCTCCTGTCCCTCTCCATCATCTCCTAGCTCCTCCTCCTCATCTCTTGGTCCCTCTCTATCATCTCGTGGTCTCTTCCCACCATCTCCTGTCCCTCTGCATCATCTTCTGGTCCCTCCCCATGATCTCCTGGCTCCTCCCCATGATCTCCTGGTCCCTCCCCATCATCTCCTGGTCCCTCCCCATGCACCGCCCACCACCAGCTCCCCTTCCAGCTTATCCCTGACTGTTCTCCTTTATGCTGAGCCCACTCCTGTGCACAGAGAGACCTGTCTAGGGATTCCAGGAGCCTCTCTGTTCCCTTAGTGTGATTTTGGCATCCTGTCTGCCCTGACAGCATGGGAGCACAGTAACTTTACATACTTGAAATCCCAGGGGCTCCCCTCTGTGCACCTCTGCCCACCACTTGAGTCGCATGGTAGAGGGAAGGTTGATATCTGGGAGGTGCCTCAGGCATCAGGCTTGATCTACTGGCTAAAGCTTGTTAGGCTGTAAGCTGGACTGTATCCTTAGATGACCGTGTGTTCATGCATTGGGCCAATACATGCTAGTTAAAAAAAATGAATGAATGAGCCCTCATCCCAGCCCCCTTTCCCAGTGTCACACGTCAGCTGTGACATTGCCCACTGATGTCCTCACAGACTGGCTTGAACATGCTACCATCATGCCAGCTCCCAGCAGCCCTGCCACTTCCACCTCCCTGCGAGGCTGGGGTATCAAATGCTCACAAAAGGCCCAGGTCATGTGCTCCCAACTGGCTGAGACAAGAATGGGTGAGGGTAAATCAAGGCTCTCTCTGGAAGGAAGTCCTGCCTTGGATCCAAAGTTAGGTCCAGACTCCTCTCTGCCTCCAGGTTTCCCAGGGCCAGGGCTTGCCTGGATTCAGAAGATCCTGGAGGTGAGAGATGAGCCTGTGTGTCTGGTGAAGGGAGACCACCCCCCGTTCCCAATGCCGCTACTACAGAAGCAGAGTCCAGAGCCCTGGCAGGTCTTGACAGAGGGGAGAGGTCACTGACATTATAGGACAGACAAATCCCTGTCTGAATCCCCAGCGTCTCACCTTCCCCTCTCAATGCCTCCCCCTTTAAAGTCAGGCCCACTATGATCAAAGGCAGAACCCACTCCCCTTGTCCTCATGAGATTGCTGAACCACAGACAGTCTGGCATTTTCCAGGAGAAGGGAGAGTGAAGGGAGTTGACATTTGATGGTGCCTGCTGAATGTGCCAGGTGCTGGACTAGGGACTCAATAGTTTGCCTCATTTAAGCATCCAACATTATTCATTTGGCATGAGACCTGATTAAAAAGTAAAACCAAAGGAAATGAACTAGGAAAATCCAAAGACATCTAAAATCTCAAATTTATACTAACCAGTCCACATTGAGGGCACAGGCTCTGGTGGAGACAGATCTGGGTTTGGCTTATTGTCTCAGTGTCTGAAGATGGAAACCATAATGCCCATCACAGGGGCTCTGGTTAACCTGCCGAATAACCATGCAAAGTGCACAGGTGGCCCTGCAGCGAGTAGGAGAGCCCGTTCTCTCTCATGTCTTGTCTCCCCTCAATGCCCGAGCCCGTGCCTCTGAATCACCCCCTTCCCTTCCCAGAGGAAAGGTCCCAGACACACGCACCTTGGCTGGGAGGGCAGGCTGAGTTCCTGGCCCAGGGCAGACACTCTGAGTCTGTTGAAAGAAAGACTGATGTAGCCTGCATGCTCCTCCAGGTTTCCACCCGTAACCACAGCCCCGGCCCATCACCCCGGGAGTCCAGACAATTTCCCCCTCCCTCTTTCTTCTTCCTCCAACTAAGAAACCACTCTCTCTCCACTTAAATGCAGAGTCTCTGGTGAAGGGCCCGAGTGGTCTGGACAGCAGCCCGTCCAAAGTCTCCATGGCATTTCCGTTGTCCCGGGGCTCTGGGTTCCCATGGAGAGGGGCTAGGTTCCCCTGCAGACTGCCAGGGCTCCTCTGTCCTCCACCTGCCCCCAAGGTCACTCAACGTGTCCAGCCCCTGCGGGACCACTCTCCCCACCTTGTGCTCTCACAGTACCCTTCCATCTCCTTAAGCAGAGACTGCAGTGCTGGTTAGAGAAGCTCCACCATCTGCCCGGTGTACAGACAGCAGGCTGGCAAGCTGGTCCCTGGGGTGACTGTTTCCCGGGGTCTTCTGGGGTCTTTCCAGCAGCCTCATACCAAGAGGATGTGAAGCTTTAGTGAATCACATGGTCTCATTCTTTGGTCAGCAAACGCTTCTTGCGTGCCAACTGTGTCCCAGCCATGGGCCGAGAATACAGCCATAAAAAAGACAGACAGCGCCTGCCCCCCAATGACCAGGGTAAAACCTTTACCAAAACATACCATAATCTTAGGTTAAAATTTAAACCCTAGACTAGGCAAAAAACATCTGGCTCTTGTCCAGGCACCAAAAGGTTGGTGGGACAGCCTCAGGATATCTGGTGACTTCAGAGCCTATGCTTTTAACAGGGAGTCCATTTCATCCATGGCTTGGCTAGTGGCTCTGATATATCGGCCCCCATTTAGAAGAGGCCCGCTCTGATTCAGGTAGAGACTGGGGGCTGCTTTGACCCTCTGCCCCTGCCACCACCCCCACCTCCCAGGCATGAACATCACTTGCTGGGGCTCTGGTCTGAGGAAGGAAGCCAGTGGTGGTGTGCCAAGATAGGCCAGGTTATGCTGCGGTAACAACCAACCTCATTCTTAGTGTCGTGTAAGACAGAGAAGACTTGATATCTGACCAAAGCCGCATATCCATCATGGATCTGCTGGGGGTCCTGCCCCATGTCTTCTCACCCTTGAGCCAGGCTAAAGGAATAGCATCTTGAATGTGGCCACTGTCCATGGAAGAAAGAAAGAGCACTCTGAAGGGCTGCACACAAATAAGTGTTTGGGCCCATAAATTACACACGTGATATCCACTCCAAGCTACTGGCCAGCACTAGTCCTCCTGCCCCACCCAACCGCAAGGGACCAGGAGGCACAAACCCACCACGACCCAAAAAGTGAGAGCTGGAATTCTTAGTGAAGCAGCATTTGTCCCACTGGTCTCCTAATGTACAACATGACGCACTTCCGGCACCACCTCCACAGCTGTGCCCAGAACATTTGGGGCAGGGCAGAGCTCAGAGCCCTTTGCTCCTGCTAAGTCTAATCTCCTTCCGATGTTGCCTGATCCCTGCAGGAGAGGTCCAAAGACTCCTCGGTGTGGTCTTAGAGGAGGATCCTTGCCTCCTTCTCTTTCTCTTCGTCCCCGAGTCTCGCATCCCTGAAGCAGACTTGTGGCTCATTCCCAATGGCTTTGCCCATCTTGCTTCTGGTATCTCAGCCAGGACCAGCAGGCCAGGGTGCTGGCCAAAGTTGGTGGCCCTAGAACCTTCATTTCTTCTACCTCCATCTTGTTTTCTCCAGTTCTGTTTTTACAGAAGCTTCTAGAATAGTTTAGCCTGGTATCACCACAGCCCAACGAGGGGCTCTTGGCTGCCCTCTTTCCTGAGATGAGCCTTATCTCAGTGTCTCTGAGATTGCCCAGGAGTTCTGGGTATCTCCTCGCACACACACCCCTGCAACACTCTCTGCTCTGTATATGTCTTCCTCATGTGGACCTGTAGGGTGAAGTTTTGGCTGTGAGGAGTGACTGGTTCCCTGGAACAGAGGGCTCTGATGTACCCGGTCTTCTGCAGACCAAACAACCTCAGAGGAGATTCATTTTCACCCTCCACTTCCGAGCTCATGTCCTGTTTTATCATGACAGCTGCTGCCTTGAGTCCTTTTGCAGGAAGCCTGTGTTCTGACCCTGGGCCCTGCCTCTGTCCTTTATCTTCTCCCTGGGTGCTGAGCAGGTCTTCCTCCTGGTCAGTAGCGCCTCTGAATCTCCATGAGCAGATGGACTTCCTGCGGGAGGGCAACAATTACCCACGCAGGGAGGGTGAACCCTCCTGTTTCCTCTGGAGCTCAGTCAATCTGTCTGTAGTGAAGAGTGACTGGGAGCCTGTATACTAGGCTGGAGGAGCCGAATGTCTTCCTGCCATCTTGACCCAGAGTTCAATCCCCGGGTTCCGACCTCCCCAGCTCGGCCCAGGTCGCTGGGGTGCCTTGGAGGCTAGACTCTCCAGCATGCCGGCTTCGCACTGGGCAGAACCCTGTGTGCCACTCCTGGGAGCAAGCTCGCCCTCTGCCCCCTTGTTCTCACCTCCCAGGACTGGCTCCTCTCCCTCCATGGCTCACCCCTCCCCCTGCTTGTCTGATTGGTGCTCAGACTCACCCTTTTGGGCTGGACTTTCCTGGATCTCACCAGAGTGGGTGTGGGAGCCCTATGTGGTTCTCAACTGGAAGAAAATTCCCCTCTCCAGCAGCCTTCCTAGCCTCTGCGTCAGCCTTACTCTGCATCATCCTCAGGGCTGGTCTTGGCCACATCAAAGACTGGGGGAGTCATCCTCAGTCTTCGTTTCCGGGTGTTGGGAAGCCCGTTTTGGCCTTCACTGCCCAGCTAGGATCTGTTCTGGGATCTCTGGGGCCTTCTGTGCCAAGCACGTCCAGTCCCGTCATCGTCACCCCTTGTAAACGAACAAGGGAGAGACGAAGGCCCTTCCCAAAAGTCGAGCCCTCTCACCCTCCCCAAGCTAGTGAGAGCACGGTCTCCTGCAGCAGGGCTTCTCCTTCAAAGTCTCTCATCTCTCTTTTGTCCAGGACGGTGGGTGGGAGGCGAGGCTGGGAACACAGGACAGCACTCACTTTCTCCTAGTTTCCATCTGTACAGAAACTGACATCCCTCCTTCTCCCCGACCGAGGGCAGGGTCAAGGATGTGCTCCTTCACAGGTCAACCACCTGCGGGCCGTGGTTCCCAGAAATGACCAAGGGAGGGGCTGTTATTTTGCAGATATCAACGAATGCCGTCACCCTGGCACCTGCCCTGATGGGAGATGCATCAACTCTCCTGGCTCCTACACTTGCCTGCCCTGTGAGGAGGGCTACAGGGGCCAGGGCGGGAGCTGTGTAGGTGAGGGCTGCCTGCCAAGGCACCGAGGGGGCTGTTTGGCCTGGGGACCCTGGATTGAGCCCCCACATGGTGGTGAGGGGCGGGGGGAGGCATGGGCAGAGGGAAATGGTTTGGAGGTTATTGTCCTTCGTGAGCCGGCTGGGTTTCCAGATGACGCTGGGGATGAGGTGGGTGTGCTTCAGTTACTGGTGCTCTGCCTTCTGAATCATCCAGGGTGGGGGGCCCCTTAGGCTCCTTGGCCATATCCATCCAGGAGCTACATACAGCCCAAGGTTCCAGAGGCTTCTGTGGCTGGATTCTGCTAGGTAGGCTGAAGGGGCCAAGCATCTCTTGGAAGAGGCTGATGCCAGTGGTGTGGTTCTCCGGGAGGAGGGGGTCTTCTGCCCTCCTGCACCTCACGAGCAATCTCTAACACCAGTGCCTAAGAGAACGGCGGGTGCTCTTCTCTGGAGGTCGGGGGTGGGGCGGGGTGCAAGTCAGCTATCGGAGGAATGCACTTTCCCTCAGCCCCCACAGAAAGAAGGGCCCAGGGCTCGGGATGCCAGGAGGGACTGAGTCGTGAATAGAGGCTTTGAGACTCTGGAGAGGGCAGGCGTTTCCCAGGCCCTTGAGACTGCCGCTCAACTGCCCAGGCAGAGCTTGGCCTTGCACTGTGTTACCCACTTGCCCGCTGAAACTGGTGGGTGGGCTGAGAACTTGGGGTCATACCTGTTTGGTTGGCGGGGAGGAGACCAGAGAGGTTCAGACTCACTCTAAGGTGAGGCAGGAGTCCTCAGTCCTCCAGGTGTCCTCAGATGGGCCAAACCAGTCCCAGGGCTAGGGGCAGGACCTGGCACCCCCTTTACTAGGAACTTGCAGGGTGCGCTGTGTCACTGGATGGAGCTGAAGTCAGCTCAGGGATGGAAGTTTGTTCAGCGGGGGAAGGGCGCCCGGCCGAGGTAGATGGGTCCAGGAGCAGGAACGACCTCTGGTCCTTCCCAGGGTGCTAGGGCCCCTCGGAATGCTGGTTCCCTGGCTTCATGACAGAGGCGCTCTCGGCCTGATGCTGGAGGCTACGCAAGGGACAGGAGGCCATCCCGCCAGCTTGGACTTCTCTCCCACAGATGTGAATGAGTGTCTGACCCCTGGGGTCTGCGCCCACGGAACGTGCATCAACATGGAGGGCTCCTTTAGATGCTCCTGTGAGCAGGGCTACGAAGTCACCCCAGATGAGAAGGGCTGCCAAGGTACAAGGATCCGAAGCGCCCTTTGTCCCTCCACAGCACATCCACCTGCAGCTCCTTCCCTCTGGCCCACATCCCTGAGCTGACCCAACACAGCGCTGCTGCACAGACCATCTTTCCCCCACCACCCCTCCCAGCCCCACCCTACCCCGCCCTGTCAACCTCCAGGCTAGCCTGGCATGTCTGTCCTGCAGAGAGCCCCACACATAACTCAATGGCCTGTTTCAGATGTCGACGAGTGTGCCATCCGGGCCTCGTGCCCAACGGGCCTCTGTCTCAACACGGAGGGGTCCTTTACCTGCTCGGCCTGCGAGAGTGGGTACTGGGTGAATGAGGATGGCACCGCCTGTGAAGGTAACCCTGGGAAGGGGGTTGGCCAAGGGGGACTGAGAGCACAGGCCCTCGGACCTCCCAAAGAACACTCCATTTGTCCCCTGGTTTGGGGTTGATGCTGGGGGTCTCCGGGCTAGGCTAGAGGACCCTGTGAATGGACTTGAGCTTCTGTTTTCTCCATGAGGACAGAAGGAGAAGGGAGTCACAGCGACAAGAGAGAAGGAAGCTGATGGCCAAGCCACCCCAGAAGCATACCAGGGAGAGGATGCGGGGGTTGCCCTGTAGGAGGCCCAGAGCCAGGGGCTCCCCTTCCCCGGGGGCCCGCAGAGTCCGACAAGCTCGAGAGGGAACCAGAGGCACAGGGTGGTTCTGGCCTGGCCAGGTGGAGGGAGGCATCCCCAGGCCCCCCTGGTGACTGACTGGCTGGCTGTCTGCCCCAGACCTAGACGAATGCGCCTTTCCGGGAGTCTGCCCGTCCGGAGTCTGCACCAACACTGCCGGCTCCTTCTCCTGCAGGGACTGCGAGGCGGGCTACCAGCCCAGCGCCTTGGGCCACACCTGTGAAGGTGAGAGGCCCCCGACAGGGAGCAGGAGACTAACCCTTCACCCTCAGAGAAGGGAGTTCACCTCGGAGGGTGGGCTAGCTGGGGACGCCTATTCTCAGCCCTGCCTCCCTAAACAGGAGTCAGAAAGGTGACTGCAGATCTGGGTCCAGGGGTCCAGTGAGCCACGGACCAAAGCTTCAGTGCTTGTCAGAATCACTGGGGGAGTTTGTTTGATAGACATGTGACTTCCAGGCCTTGTCAGATGGGCTAAATCTGTCTGTTGGGGGGGCCTTGGAATCTGTTATCTAACAAGCTCCTCAAGGGTTCCTTGTAAAGGTGGGTGCTACAACATTATTCTGAAGACCCTGGCCGGTACCAGGCCGTCTGTGAAAGAAAGTGAAAGTGTTAGTTGCTCAGTTGTGTCCGACTCTTTGTAACCCCATGGACTGTATGAACTGTAGCCTGCCAGGCTCCTCTGTCCATGGGATTCTCCAGGCAAGAATACTGGAGTGGGTTGCCATTTCCTTCTCCAGGGGATTCGTCCCGACCTAGGGATCAAACTCAGGTCTCCTGCTTTGGCAGGGAAGGCCCAGGGCAATCTAGGCCAATTTAAATAATCCATTTTCTGTTACCTCCTCAGGTTCTCTGTATCTGCTTCCCCGGCTTATTTCTCAGTTGTTTTCCTGCTGTTTCTATAAAATCTCAGCCATGATGAGGGCAGTAGGGTTTGGCCACCCTAGGCCAGGGTTGCTGGGAGAGACCAGGTGTCCCTGGGGCAGGCACGGTGTGGGCAGCAGGAGGCTGGGGGAGCCTGCTGGGCTGGGCTGGGGCAGCATAGAGGGAGCTGCAGCCATCCTGCTTCCCGAAGGCTCCCTCGCCAGCTTCTCCCAGCTGTGCCAGTTTACAAGGAGATAATGCTCCTATGGGTCCAGTCTCCTTGGGCAGATCTCCAGGTCCTCTGGAGACCTCCTTGTTGATCCCTGCCCTTGAGAGGTCTTCCCATCAGTTCCGCCTCCCCACCCCACCCCTCCTCACTACCATCTCCTTGTGTGGCCTGGCAGATGTGGACGAGTGTGAAGACCCCCAGAGCAGCTGCCTGGGAGGCGAGTGCAAGAACACGGCTGGCTCCTACCAATGCCTCTGTCCCCTGGGCTTCCAGCTGGCCAACGGCACGGTGTGTGAGGGTGAGTGGCTCAGGTCTCCCCAGCCGGAGACGGGGTGGGGCGGAGGGTTTCCCTACATCGCACACTCCCCAGAACATCCCCCGCCCTGGGGGAGACACCGGGAGACACCACCTGCTCATCTGCCCGCAGATGTGAACGAGTGTGTGGGCGAGGAGTACTGCGCACCACATGGCGAGTGCCTCAACAGCCACGGGTCCTTCTTCTGTCTCTGTGCCGACGGCTTCATCAGCGCAGACGGGGGCACCAGCTGCCAAGGTGAGAAGCCGGCAGCAGGGGCCGTTAGGGGTCATCCCATGTACTGACAAAACGGTCCACCTGGGATGGGAAGATGGGAGGCTGAGTGATGAGATTGGCAGCCAGGTGTCAGGGAGGGACTCTGGAGCAGGTGCCTTCACCCTCTGCCCTACACGGCTCCAGGGCTCCACGCCCAACCACACCTCTGGCTTCCAGCTCTGGACTCTCGCTCAGATCTTCCAGCCCTTTCCTACTTCGAGCCACTCCCTGACCCTCCTCTGGGTGAAACTGCACAAGGCCCTAGGGACCCATGGCTGGCCCTGCTGACAAACGTCTCTATTCTAGATGTGGACGAGTGTGCAGTCACTGACCGTTGTCTCGGGGGCCAGTGTGTCAACACCGAGGGCTCCTTCAACTGTGTGTGTGAGACTGGCTTCCAGCCCTCCCCAGAGAGCGGGGAGTGTGTGGGTAAGGGCTCCAGGGGGTAAGTAGACAGGGCTCTGCCCCACGTTGACAGACAGACACCTCCACCCTGCCAGCTCCTCAGGAGCCAGGAACCCCAGCTTCGAGCACTTTCCACATATAAATCATCCAATGGATAATGTCTTTATTCGGCCTCTTCTGACTCAGGGATTGCCCCCAGGATGTCCTTGTGCTGTAGCAGAGCACACAATCTAGTTTTTTTTAAAGCGAAATGGATGCAATAGACATTTACACCACCTGGGTTCAGTGCCTTTTGTTGGGACAAATAGACAGCTATGGATAATCTTGAAACTAAGCAAGGGAGACATATACACTTTGGGAAAGGTTTTATATAGAGAGAAGTAGACATTGCTCTGCTGTGGAGGGAAGGGTGCGGGGGAAAGGAGTGTCACAGAGGCCGAGAGCTCTCCTCCTGGACAATCAGGCCTGAGGGTCAGGGGAAAGAGTCCTGAACTTGATGTTTTGGGGTTGAAATTAACATAGTGGTTTAGAACCAATCAAGAACCTCAGAAGTTGAGGGGCATGACCTTGTAATGCCAGAGAGGTGGGGTCAGGGTAGTGACCTGGCCACTTCTGTCCCCTCTCCTGGCCCTGGGGACAGACATTGATGAGTGCGAGGACCTTGGAGAACCGATGTGCGGGGCCTGGAGGTGTGAGAACAGCCCTGGCTCCTACCGCTGTGTCCTGGGCTGCCAGCCTGGCTTCCACATGGCCCCGACTGGAGACTGCATTGGTGAGTGGGGAGGGGGCACATGGGCTGGGAGGCCTAGGACAATACCTACTTTTCATGTATCTGGCTAGAAACTATTTTTGCAGCTGTTTGTGTATTTTCCACGCAGCAGTTACACAAAAATTGAAGAGGACTGTTAGTTTTCTCTCTGTGTTCAGAAGTTAGTCTTCAGAGATCGTGGTGTTAATAAGCCAGATAAATAAGTATTCCTGGTGAATAGAGAGCACACCCTAACTGTAGCCCACCCTGTCCCACAGACATAGACGAGTGTGCCAACGACACCGTGTGTGGGAGCCATGGCTTCTGCGACAACACTGACGGCTCCTTCCGCTGCCTCTGTGACCAGGGCTTCGAGACCTCGCCCTCCGGCTGGGACTGCGTTGGTGAGAAGCCTGCGGGCTAGCCAGCTCTGAACCAGGGAAGGGAAGGCTCTTGGGCCCTTGACCCCATCTCCACAGATCTTGGCTGCCCAGCATAGAGGGGCCCTAGGGCCCTCCTCCTGAAAGGTTCAGGGTCACGTGGGCTCCATATGGGGCCCTCAACATAGAGTGACAAGGAAGGGGGATTTCAGCTCCCCCGACAGAGGATAAGATGGTTGGATGGCATCACCGACTCAACGGACATGAGTTTGAGTAAAACTCCGGGAGTTGGTGATGGACAGGGAGGCCTGATGTGCTGCAGTCCATGGGGTTGCAAAGAGTCGGACATGACTGAGCGACCGAACTGAACTGAACTGAACTACAGGGGCACCTTGGGCTTCCCAGGTGGCTCAGTGGTAAAGACTCCACCTGCCAATGCAGGAGATGCAGGAGACGTGGGTCCAGTCCCTGGGTTGGGAAGATCCCTTGGAGTGGGAAATGGGAACCCACTCCAGTATTCTTGCCTGGAGGATTCCCATGGATAGCGGAGCTTGGCGGGCTACAGTCCGTGCATGGGGTCACAAAGAGGGGCACCCGATTGCGCAGGGGAGCGCACACACACCCCACAGGGGCACCGTGGCCAGGTTGATCAGGGAAGCAAGACCCCGTTCTACCAGCAGGGGGAGCAAGCACACTAGTGAAGGCGCCACGCTTTCCCAGAGACAAGGGTTCAAGAGGCACGTTTGGGGAACGTGCAGAAGGAAGAACTCTTCCTTTTTGTCCATTTATGGGCCCTTTTCTGCCACCCTTCTCCTTCTCCCTCCCTTCCCATCCCCTCTGCTCACCTGGTTCTTCTTCCTGCGAAGTCATACCCTCTCCCCCTCTTCCCCAGGCCCTAGGCTGTTTCTTTGGGGGTTGGGGGCGGGGGGATGAGACAGGGATGTGCCCGCGGGGCTGGAGGCAGGGGCAGGGGCCTGGGCTGCCTCTCTCTCGCCCGCGAGCCGGTCCTCCTGTCTGGCAGACGTGAACGAGTGTGAGCTCATGCTGGCGGTGTGTGGGGCGGCGCTCTGCGAGAACGTGGAGGGCTCCTTCCTGTGCCTCTGCGCCAGCGACCTGGAGGAGTACGACGCTCAGGAGGGGCGCTGCCGCCCGCGGGGGGCTGGAGGTGAGCCCCGCGCCCCACCCTCACGGTGCACCCTCCGCTGTCTGGCGTACGCAGTGCTTAGGCTGCTCCAGCTCTTGAGAGGGATCTCGGCGATGTGGGCAGGGGAGCATCTTAGGGCTGGAGTGCGGAGGGGTGAGGAGTCTGAGGGTGGAGCAAAGTCGGCTATGCCCCGGGAACTTCCAGGAGGTTGCAGGGCTTCGAAGACCCTACAGGAGGCTCCAGAAGCTCTAATGCCAACTTGGGAGGGGGGCAGGGAGCTCAGATTGAGCCTTGGTTGTTATTGTTCAGTCGCCAAGTCGTGTCTGACTCTTTGTGACCCCATGGACTGCAGTACACCAGGCTTCCCTGTCCCTCACCATCTGAGCCTTGGAGGGACCCTCAGTCAAACCCCAGGAAGCTCTTGGGTGAGGGAGGCCCTGAAACTGAGCTAAGCTCTGACTCTCCCGTCCCACTCCACTCCAGAGCTGCCGGGTTCAGCCTCTCAGCACAGGACTAGGATTCAGCTGGCCTTCTCTGACTTGGGGAAAAGCAAGCAGGACCCGGAACAAGGCACGGTGGGAGGGGCAGGGGTACAGTGTGACACAGAGGAACGGAACGGTGTACCATACCATGCCCGTATGGTGTGGTGTGCTGGGGACTGGGGCCACCCCACTGCAGGGGAGGAAGGCAGGATGATATCTTGGAAAGAGCAGGGGCTTGACACCCGAGGAACTGGGGTCACTTCCCTGCTTTGCCACTAGGTGGCTCTTGCAAGTCACCTAGCTTCTCTAAGCCTCAACTGCCTCTTCTATAAAAGAAAGCTGATGATAATAAACTCTTCATAAGGCTTATCAAGTGAGATAATAAAAGTACACTGTAATGTGCCGTATAAATGTTTAAAACTTAAATAAATTCAAAGGCCAAGGTGCCCCAGGGGACCATGAACAGACGTTAATAAGGGGCATCTGTCACACACAGGTCCGAGTGTCCCTGAGGCCCGGCCAGGGGCACACCCACCAGGCCCCATCCGCATGGAATGCTACTCTGGACAGAAGGACCAGACACCCTGTTCCAGCCTTCTGGGCCGGAACACCACGCAGGCCGAGTGCTGCTGCACCCAGGGCACCGGCTGGGGAGATGCCTGTGATGTGTGTCCAGATGAGGACTCAGGCAAGGCCTCCAAGGGTCCCAGGTCCTCTCAGGGTTGGCTCTGCAGGGTGACCAAAAGAAGTAGGGGGTGGGGTGGGGGTGGCAGAGTCTTTCTCTCTCTGAGCTTGGATGCCTCCCTGCACAGTCGAGTTCAGCGAGATCTGCCCTAGTGGGAAAGGCTACATCCCTGTGGAAGGAGCCTGGATGTTTGGACAGACTACGTACACAGGTAACCTCCCCAAGACCCTCCTCCCCAAATGCCACTCATCTCAGTGGGCCCGGCCTGGTCCCCCAGGAGTCCTCTGTGTGCAGGCCCCACCTCTTGGGTTGCTTCTAACCTTCCTGTCCCAAGGCTGCAGATCTTTAGCTGGAAGTTCTGGCCTGAGCTCCTCCTGGATTGTCCTGGCAACCCCACTTTGGTTTCTCTGTGCCCCCTGAGGCTGAGCCCTCCAGGAACAAGCTATGATGCCTTGACTAACCCAGTCCCAGGGCTCAGGGACAGAGGCTAGAGGCAGCTGCTGATCTCCCTGGCCCCACTTACAGAGCCAGAAACTTTGGGGAACTCATACTCAGAGAGGGTGGTTCGGGTATAGACTTATACCTGAAACTGGAAAAGGAAATAGCAGAAACGGAAATGGTTCTACTTGAGTGCTTGTTATGTGCCAAGCACTATTTTAAGCACCTTATATGTATTAACATCTCAACCCTCATAACAACTCTACAAGGTTAAGGAGTAGGAGCCACATTTTCTAGGTGGAGAACTGAAGCAAGGGACAACCTAAGCAATTGGCCCAACGTCACCCGCCCCAGCAAGTGGCAAGGCTGGGATTAGGCCCCAGTCAGTCCGGCTTTGGAGCCTCTAGACCTAAGGACCACCTCATCCCGCATCTTGCCTTGCCCTCACTAAGCTCTGGCCTCCCACAGATGCCGACGAGTGCGTGATGTTTGGGCCCGGGCTCTGCCGGAATGGCCAGTGTCTCAACACGGTGCCTGGCTACATCTGCCTGTGCAACCCTGGCTACCACTACAATGCCGCCCGCAGGAAGTGTGAGGGTGAGGATGCCTGCCACCCCTCCCCACCTCGGGGCCCACAGCTGAATGCTCCCTCACCCCCCTGCCAGGCAGCCCAGTTCTGGCTGAAGTGTCCCCCTTCCCCAGGGAGGATGCCTGCTGCAGCAGGCGGGTCTGAGGTGGGGGGACACCTACTGGCAAGCCATCCTTGGGCTGGGGCCTCCTAGACTGGACGGGAGGTGGGGGGGGGCGTTATCAGTTACGAGAAACCCCCCTTCCCTGAAGGCGGGGGTGGGTGGGCACAGCGCGTGGGCAACTGCCCCCGACATTCCTCCCCGTCTCCCTGCCTCCCAGATCACGACGAGTGCCAGGACCTGGCCTGTGAGAATGGCGAGTGTGTGAACACGGAAGGCTCCTTCCACTGCTTCTGCAGCCCACCCCTCACCCTGGACCTCAGCCAGCAGCGCTGCGTGAACAGCACCAGTGGTGTGGGTCGGTGGGGGTGGGGGGTGGGGGTGGGGGCAGCAGGGGGAGCGGACCAGGGCTGGGGAGGCTCACGTGCCCTGTGCCCCCAGAGGACCTGCCTGACCACGACATCCACATGGACATCTGCTGGAAGAGAGTCACCAATTACGTGTGCAGCCACCCCCTGCACGGCCGCCGCACCACCTACACGGAGTGCTGCTGTCAGGACGGCGAGGCCTGGAGCCAGCAGTGCGCTCTGTGCCCCCCCAGGAGCTCCGGTGAGACGGCGGGAGGCGGGGTCACCAGCAGAGCTGGGCCCCCAGGCCAGGGCATGTCCTCACCCGGAAAGGGTGGGGGATTCAGAAAGGAGCAGGGCAAGTCATGGGCCTGTCTTCCCTCCCTCTTGTTTGGGGATGGATGCTGTGGGGCAGGGCGGGGTTGGGGGAGAGGAACACCACCAGGAACTTGGGATGGTGGTCCCAGAACCTCCCTCTCTCCTTGAGTCGGGAAACGGCACCCCGGGCCTCAGCTCCCAGGAGCCCAGGCCCAGCTTCCTCTCTCCCCCCTGCTCCTGACAGAGGTCTACGCTCAGCTCTGCAACGTGGCCCGGATCGAAGCCGAGCGGGAGGCCGGGATCCACTTCCGGCCCGGCTATGAGTATGGCCCCGGGCCCGATGACCTGCACTATAGCCTCTACGGCCCAGACGGGGTCCCCTTCTACAACTACCTGGGCCCCGAGGATGCCATCCCCGAGCCACTCTTCCCCAGCACGGCCGGCCGCCCGGGGGACCGCATACCGCTCCCTGAACCTCCCCTGCAGCCCTCAGAACTCCAGCCCCACTACGTGGCCAGCCATCCAGGTCTGTGTTGCTGCAAAAACGGGGAAGAGGTGGGCTCTGAAGCTGTTTCACTTCCATCTTCTCCATCTGCTCATCACTGTCAGCAGGGTGAGGACAGGAAAGGGAAAAATCCACCCAGCCCTCTCACGGGTCACCCAAGGGACAGGCACTAACAACTCCCTCTGATGGACTAACTAACACAGGGGACACAAAAATGTGCGGGATGTCATCCCAACCTCAAAAGCTGCTTGTGGGAGCAGAGAGCAGGAGCCAGCAGCACACTCCTCCCACGCCACTTACAGTCTGCGGAACACCCTGCTCTACAGGTTCAAACCTGTGACCCGAAGTGGGAATTGTTCAGTCGCTAAGTCATCTCTGACTCTTTGTGACCCCATGGACTGCAGCACGCCAGGCTTCCCTGTCCTTCACTATCTCCCTGAGTTTGTTCAAACTCATGTCCATTGAGTCGGTGATGCCATCCAACCATCTCATCCTCTGTTGTCCCCTTCTCCTCCTGCCTTCAATCTTTTCCCAGCATCAGGGTCTTTTTCCAGTGAGTCAAGCTCTTCGCATCAGGTGGCCAAAGTATTGGAGCTTCACCTTCAGCATCAGTTCTTCCAGTGAATATTCAGGGTTGATTTCCTTTAGGATTGACTGGTTTGACCTCCATGCTACCCAAGGGACTCTCAAGAGTCTTCTTCAGCACCACAGTTCAAAATGGGAATTAAGGATTTCTAACCCCTTTAAAGGCCCACTGTGGTGACCTGGTCGTAAGTGGCAATGACCCCAGCACTTGGGACTTGGATTCTAATAAGGAAGTTGGGCCTGGCATCTGTGCAGTGGTGTTTGCCACGGGCACAGCCACTGTATCAGACTGATCAAAACTACACTGAAGGAGGGTCTTAGGAGGAGAGTCTTTCCCAGGGGAGGGGAGTTACTTAGAGAAAGAAGAGGGTTAGGCAGACCTGGGAGCGTTTTGCTTTATGGTGAGTGAGGGTAGTCCCTTTTGCTACCAATCCTGTCCACCCCCAAAAAGCTATGTGAAGATTTTAACATAACATCCTGCCACCAACCACAACAAAATCAAAACTGTATAGAGACACCAAAGTGCTCAGGAGCCCTGGTATTGTGAAATCAGTGAGTCCCCACTTCCCTGGAGCCTCATTTAAAGCAAGCACATTTCCCCATCTAAAAATGACACATACTCATTTTTTAGGGGTATTGCCTTTTGTTTCACCATCTTTCTGTGACAGTGTTATAACCCTCCCCACCCTGACCCCAGGAGTTCATTAGGCTCCTCTGAGCAGAGGGCAAGGGCCCCAGGGTGGGGTACGAGACCTCAGCCCCTCTGGCTCTCTGACTCCCTCCTCCTAGAGCACCAGGCTGGCTTCGAAGGGCTCCAGGCCGAGGAGTGCGGCATCCTGAACGGCTGTGAGAACGGCCGCTGCGTGCGCGTGCGCGAGGGCTACACCTGTGACTGTTTTGAGGGCTTCCAGCTGGACACGGCCCACATGGCCTGTGTGGGTAGGTCTGGAATCAAGGGTGCCAATGCCTAGGGGGCAGGATGGCCCTGCTGGCTCCATGTGGAATAGTCAGACTGGCCCACTGCTCACTTAGGGACACCTGACTTCGCCTAGGTGGCAGACCCATTGCTGCCCGCTAGCGGGCCTGCTGGGCACCAGGCCAGGTGGTGAGAGCTCCCAAGGTCTATCGCTGTGATTAGAAAGCCCCTTCTGTGGAGGTTCCTAGATAGAAGAAAGGCAGGGGCAAGACAGCATGGTCACAGTATGGGCTCATGACCCCTGGCTTTGTGTCCGTGAGTTGCTTCCTTTGAGGCATCACTCTGGCTGCCACACGGATGATTCCGCTGCAGGGCAGGGGTCGGGGCTTACTGACCAGGGGGCACCGGGGGCAGCAGGCCATAGGCACGCAGGCTCCCTACAGCTCTCTCCTCCCTCTCCTCCTCTCAGATGTGAATGAATGTGATGACCTGAGCGGGCCTGCTGCACTCTGTGTCCATGGTCACTGTGAGAACACGGAGGGCTCCTACCGCTGCCACTGCCTCCCGGGTTATGTGGCTAAGGCGGGCCCCCCCCCACTGCACTGCCAAGGAGTAGCAGAGAGGGGTCAAGTGTGGGCAGTTACCTGGAAATGGGCCCTGGCCACAGGTGGGGCCTTGAGGAAGCTTTCCTAGTTGGGGAGATGCTGTGAAGACACCAGCCGGAGGCCCTGCGGCCCAGCTCCCAGCCAGCCTCGCCTGCTTTTCATCTCCCCCACCTTCGGCTCTTGCTGTGTGAGCTTCTGTCACGGCCTCCACACCGCCATGCCCTTGCTTGGCTCAAACACCACCAAGTGCTTTAATGCTTCAACCACTGGCCTCGAGACCCAGTCTGTCATCTGTCCTGGCCTTGCCATGGGATGCTGATCAAAGGATGGCCCTCAACCACCCCTCAAGCTGTGCAAACGTGCAAGGTCCTTCGGCCTCACACTGCACATACCCCTTCTCCAGACATGATCCATGTATCATCCTGATGCTTCTACACCTGGATCGGAGGCCACATCTGCCCTGGAATGGCCCTTCAGAATCTGTCAAGCGAAAAAGGATGGGGTGGGGTGCGGGGGAGGAGTTTGGGGAGTGATCGCCACCACTCAGCCAGTCTGGTCTGGGCCAGATTTAGCCATGTCTCCACCCTGTTGCCAGTTCTGTGGCCCCAGAGAGGGGCAGAAGATGCCCTCATCTCAGAGAAGCAAGACTGATACTAGCTTGCTAGTAAGAGATGCACACGAAGGGGATTAATGAGCCTGAGAGAGCGGCAACAGGACAATATTAAAAAAAAATTTGGGGAGTTGATGAGAAAGGGGGCACCACAGCTTTACACAGATCTAAAGAAAATAATCAGTAGCTTCAGGTAAATAACCATTCAGTCTACCCGGTGATAGCTCCTGTGCACCACAGCAAGAGCTGCCCCGAGACAGGGTGCCTATCTCCGAAGACCTCCATTAAATATATACTGCTTCTTACAGGACACAGGTCTCTCCTAGGCTCCCCTTTTGTGGACACCAGTTGGATGCGCTAAAAATAAAGAGGTCTATTTTCTAGCTTCTGAGATACAGTGTAATCCTGTTTAGGAGAAGCCAGGTTCCCTGTGTTGTCTCCTCTCTCTACTCAGAGGCGTCTGCCCTCTTTCCCCTTCATACAATGGCTGGCTGGCATCCCACTGAGGTTACAAGTAGAGACTCACTCCAGCCTGGGCTAGCTGGGAGTGTAGAACCGCGGTGGAATAAAGAAATGTACATTTCTGGGCTATTCTGGTTTTGTTTTTATTTCATATTAAACCAAATTTCTTTACCACGTTGACTGAGTCTGAACATTAGAGATGAGACTGTGCTTACCCCCTCACCAGCTCTGCCAACATGACTGGGTTCCAACAGAAGGTTCTTTCTTCTTCTAAGGCAAGACCTGACTTTGCATTTCTCTGATGAATGGCAATGTAAATGAACAAGGCTCCGTGTGCCTGAAGATGTGGAGATGAATACTCTTTTCTTAATTGAATCTGCCCTGTCCTACTTGCTGCTCTGATTGTCAGCCATCACATAACTTATTGAATGCTTGCTATGTGCCAGGCCTGTGTTGAACGCTGTACACAAATTTCATTTAATCATCCAACAATCCTACTTACTATATTTATTCCCAATTTACAGATGGGGAACTTGGACTTACGAAAGCTTAAATAATCTGGTCTAGGTCACTACACTAGTTGAGATGTTTTCAGCAGATAAAAATATATAGTTCTGAAACATATGAAAATATTCTGACCTTCATTCATAATAAAAAGAAATGCAAGTGAAAACTATTCGGAGACACTTTTTTAAACTATTAGATTAGTAAAAGTTTAAACGTTTGTTAAAGTGTTTAGTTGGCAAGCATCTATGGGAAAGCAGTATACTCACACACATAGCTGACAGTATATTCTGATACAACTTCTGAAAAGGATGGCAATGTCTTTCAAAATTGTAAAAGCACTTACTCTTTAAATCAGGCATTCCACTTCTCGGAATTTAAATTTAACCTTCAGATATAGTCTCACCAAATGTAAAGTGACGTATGTAAGGGGTTACTTATTTTAGCATTATTTGTAATAGCAAAAGATTAGAAACAATGCATTGCCATGGATCCCCTAAAAGAAAAAGGGGGGGGTGCTCTAAATGCCTGGATAAGATATCCAAAACAGATTAAGGGAAGAAGGAAGGTTACACAGCAAAGTGAAACATATGCTGCTATTGCTATTTGTCCAAAGAGAGGGAGAAGAGAAGTGGGTTTGTGCTAACCTCATCGCCGCCGCTCCACCTCACACCTCACGTTTCAGAGAACTCACCGTTCCTCAGTACACCCTTCGGGCACTGCATCTTCTTAACTGCTGCTCCCACGGCCCTACCTCCCAACCCCCGCCCTCCTGTCACCCTTCCAGGGATGTTTCCATGCTTGTACACATATTTCCTTGTGTTAGAAACACAAATATTAATAGCACACTATGCGTGCCGTTCTGCACTTTCCTGCTTTTTTTCACATCATACGTACTTGCACGTAAAGGACTGCCTCAGTCTATTTTATAACTGTATACTTCTCCATTGAATAGACAAATCATAATTTATTTAATCAGCCTATTAATGGGTGTTTCCATTGTTTCCTATCTTTTGCTATTATAAATAATGCTACGATGAATATTCCTATGCATATGTTTTTTCACATTGTGTCTATGGGGTTATATCTGTGGGGTAAATTCTTAGAAACAGTGGTAGTTGACGGGAAGGGCAACAGGTGGATGCGCACAGGACTGGGAGACTCTTCACTGTATCCCCATTTGTGTCTTTTTGAATTTTGTACTGTGTCTTACCTATTCAAAAATAAAATATTTTTTAAATACAGCTGCTGGGCATAGACTGCTTAAATGTTCCCTCTCTTTATATATTTATCTATGTTTTACAATTAAAGCCAGATGATAACTGTTTCAAAACTTCTTAAATCAAATTTCCTTTAAACAGCCTGGTGACATTTCTCTGGAGAAATGGCAAACAGATTTTAAAAGGCAGTCATAAATATCAATGCTAGATACCTTAAAAAGTAGAGGAGTTTTCTGCTTTTGAGACATACATGCAAGGCCATGTTGCAAGGGACACTGTTAGACCCCGCCCACTGCAGGGTGTCAGTTCAGGGCCTGAGTTCAGGGGTGGGCTACCCCCTCCCAGCACTGATGATCAGTGCTGCCCACTTCTCTGTGCAGGATGTTCCAGCCAAATTTTGACCCTCCTCTTATGCTTTACAACGAAAGACCAAAAGAATGGGGCGCAATTTTCAGAAGAAAGAGAAAGAAGAGTATCTTCATGGACACCTACTTTAGTAGTCCTTCCTAATCTCTTATCTCTGAATCCCCTGTAACTGGTCAACATTCCCACACAGAGACTAACGGCAGGAGGGACACCTATAGTTTACAGCCAACAACATAAAGATTCACAACATAAAACAGAGGGAGGGTCCCGTGCCTTCAGTTCTTGCACAATTGTTTGGCTACAACAATGGTGGGGCATGCTTCCCCAGGCATCACTAGCTTATGAAGGTAAATGAAACCAATTCTGCAATAAATGGGGTCTTGATAACCTCCCCTCAAAGTAACGGGGAGGCAAAAAATCTTCCAACTGATCCTGAAAAAGTGTAACATTTACCTAAATGAACTGCAGTGAACAAAACTTGTGAAAATGTCTGCGGGCTTTTACAGCCTGCCAGGAAGAGGGCATTTGGTCAGAAAGGCCTGCATAAGATCCTAAAGCTGTTTTACCATCACTTACTGTTTATTCCAAGCCAACTGCCCACTGTCCCCTTGATGCCATCATCTCCTCATGCCCTGTGTTCTTAAAATTTCTACATCACCCTCCTCCAATGGAGACCTCTTGTCACCACCTCAGGCTTCCCTATGAAGCTTTCCCAGTGTAATGAAGTAAGCTGATTTCTCCCAAACCCACTTTTTCTAAACACCAAATTCAATTCTTCCATTCATAGGAGGTATTTATACATAGCGGAGAAGGCAATGGCACCCCACTCCAGTACTCTTGCCTGGAAAATCCCATGGACGGAGGAGCCTGGTAGGCTGCAGTCCTCGGGGTAGCGAAGAGTCGGACACAACTGAGCGACTTCACTTTCACTTTTCACGCATTGGAGAAGGCAATGGCAACCCACTCCAGTGTTCTTGCCTGGAGAATCCCAGGGACGGGGGAGCCTGGTGGGCTGCCGTCTATCGGGTCACACAGAGTCGGACACGACTGAAGTGACTTAGCAGCAGCAGCAGCAGCAGCATTTATACAGTCTTTGGAAGAGATCCTGTTCTTGCCTAACTGACCACTGGAACTTAATGGTTTATTGAATAACTAAAGCTATTATGTTTGTGCCAAGCTCATCATATCAATAAATAACCCCCAAAAAATATCATAGAAGAGGTTTAACACTTGAAATGTAACAAAATCTCAAGGAGGATGAAAGGACTTAGTCTGTGCTGACAACCTTATTAGGCCCAGGTATTGGCAGCCACTTTCAATGGCTTAGTAAAGTTAACACACAGATGCTTCCACACACTGCTTTCTGACTTTTCCCATGGCAATTTGCTAAGAAAAAAACCTGCTCAGGTTTCTGAGTGACCTTTTGTGTCTGTATACACTGCAGACACACGATAGGTTTGTTCTAAGTCCTAGGTTTTCCCATATCGAAAATGTAAGTAAGTTTCTGTCTCAGATTCTGTATTTCTATTTTTCTTATGGATAATTCTTTTATTGAATGCCCTTAATTAAGTCTAGAAATGTTTCAATCCATTCCAGAATGCAAAATTTGCTGATATGAACTTTTAGGCTCTCGAAGAAAAGATGAGTTTAACCAGTAATCCTTAAAGAATCAACTTGGTTGTGCTTTCCCCACCGTTAGCATTCATTAATCATTTGTCACGGTGGTGGTGCTTTTTATCTTTTCTTTTAGTTGTCTGTTGCCATGCAGCTCTGGCTGCCCCAGCACTGTCACATACATACTACAGTTGTTTCTAGCTCCTTAGCCCATTTAAGTATACTCAAACAAATACTTTAAAATTCATTGGAATCTGTGGATAAACAGCTCTTCTTTCAGAGACTCTAAAGTAAGGTTACCAAATTTAACAAATAAAACTACAGGATACCCAATTAAATTTGAATTTCAGATAAATAACAAATAATTTTTAGTATTCACAGAGACACACTTATACTAAAATTTGCTATTTGTCTAAAATTCAAATTTAAATGGGCACCCTGCATTTGATAGTCCAAACTGAAAAAAAACAAAAAAACCCCCCAAGTATCTATTATCTATATCAACAAAGGGACAACTTCCAGCTATACAATGAGACCAGAAACATTTCACACCATAAGGTAAATAAAACAACATATTCTAAAAAGATTCAGTCACTAAATTAGCAAAGAATCTCAAAATGCCTTGTGTGAATATGGAGTATGGAGCTTATTTACAAACCTATGATTCAAGTATCAGTGAGGTTTAGGTCCAAGTGTTTCTAGGTGATGGGTTATTGGTTTTGTGAATCTAACACATTCCTAAGTATGAGAAGAAAATGTATCTGCTGTAACAAATGGGAAGTGAAGAATGGGCTGCACAGAAAATAATGGTAAGTAAACTAACACATTAAGGAAGGGTGAGATGAAAAAGATAACATTTCAAACAACAAGGTCCTACTGTATAGCACAGGGGAACTATATTCAATATCCTGTGATAAACCATAATGGAAGAGAAAATAAAAAAGAAAGTATATATGTATACAACTGAGTCACTTTGCTGTACAGCAGAGATTGGCACAAAACGGCAAATCAACTATACTTCAATAAAAGTAAGTAAGTAAATAAATAAATAGCAAAACAAAAAGATAACATTTCATTTGCCTTTCTCATCCTCTCTGGTATAGTAACACAGTGTTCAAGCTACACAATAGTGATTCTGATCCACAACACAAGTAAATAAGGACTTTAAAACGAAGCTTTTATACATAGCTATACACATTTGTACAAGTAGCTCTGAAGGCCAGAGAAGTAACTCCTGGAACCTTGGAGGCTCTACCGATGATACTGGTTTCAACCAGTTACTAAATCTTAGGTAACAGCATCCACAGGCTGACATCATCCACAGGCTCCTACAACTGGGTAGGAGAAATTAACTCAAGAGTAAAAGTTTCACATTCTGAAAATAGTGGTGAAACAACATCCTGGATTAAGGGAAAATAAAATTGAGAGAGGGTCATGATGGGAAGGAAACTTCTAGAATTGTTCTAATCCCAGGTTCCTCAAATCAGTCAGATGATAGCAATCTCCGGGTCATTTGTCATCACATCAAAGTTTGACAGAGAAGGATGATCCACAAGAGCAACCTTGCTGCGCTTGAGGATTGTTCAACACTTGAAACGAGCTTCGGATCAGTTCTTGGCTGAAGTCCACATGGGCCCCTTTGACGAAGGCCAAGCTATCAGAGTCAACCACCACTCTTGCCCCACCCTTTTCAAACACCCTGAAAAGAGGAGAGGAAGGCATTAATGAACATCATAAACACCAGAAACATAACACCCTCTGAGCCCAGAGATGCCCATCCTGTTTTCTAAAATACGGAGGAAGCTTCCCTTACGACCTCTAACATGTGCTGATTTTCTTTGAGGCAAAAAGATTCAATGGAAAGAATACTGGGAAATGTTTAGAAATTTAGGCCTGGAAACTTTCTAGTCCAGCCTGACTCTCTACCAATGACCCTATGGACTTAGGCCAATTTTCCTCCTATGACTTAGTTATTTTGTATCAAGACAACAAATCTTCATTGCATCCCCACTGTGTGAGAAGGGTGGTGCAGTGTTATCCTTAGCAAAAGTTTTAAACGTAGAATAAAAGTTAACCTTAAACTGGAGACACTTTTATCCCTCCTGAACATTCTCGGAGGACCCACCCCTTTCTCCTTGCCTGTCGTCAGGGTTGATAACTGTATCCAGTGAAAATTTGTATTGGAATCCGGAGCATCCACCTCCCTCCACCTCCAGCCTGAGGAATTCAGACCCTTCGGTGATTTCCAGAAGCCTCTGAAATGCAGGAAGGAGGGTCAAGAATGCCAGGCAAGGAGAGAAAGAAGGGTGGGCCAAAGGGAAGTCCCCCCATCCTCCCCCTCGTCTCCCCCCGCCCCAACTCCCAGTCCTCGCCTGTCACCCCTGCCCCGCGATCAACCGGCTTCTTACCTGGACGCAGCTGTCAGTGAGGTGGATCTGCCCTTCGCCAGCTTCGGGGCTAGAGGACGACACTTCCCGAAGCGCCCGGGGTCCGCGGGAGGCCGCGAGGAGCCTGCTGCGCAAGGGAGGAGGGTGAGCCTGGGAGCAAAAGAGCACCTAGAGCCCTCCACCTGGACAGCCCCACGCCAAACCTGAAGTCCCGCTACCTGGACAGCTTCACGCCAAACCTGAAGTCCCCCCGCCTGGACAGCCCCACGCCAAACCTTAAGTCCCCCCGCCTGGACGGCCCCATGCCAAACCTGAAGTCCCCCCGCCTGGACAGCCCCACGCCAAACCTTAAGTCCCCCCGCCTGGACAGCCCCACGCCAAACCGGAAGTCCCCCCGCCTGGACAGCCTCACGCCACACCTAAAGTCCCCCCGGCCTGGACGGCCCCATGCCAAACCTGAAGTCCCCCGGCCTGGACAGCCTCACGCCACACCTGAAGTCCCTCCACCTGACAGCCTCACGCCAAACCTGAAGTCCCCCCACCTGGACAGCCTCACGCCAAACCTTCACCTCCCCCGCGAGCCTTAGTTTCGCCTGAGTCCTGGAAGCGCTAACCAGGTGCTTTTCTAGACTTAGTTACCTGCTCTTTTGCCAGGGAGTCATAACTCTCAGGGCCACAGCTGTTAGCCCTCGGACGGCCGCCATTTTCTCCTGCAAGCTCCGCCCCCTCACTTTTCCCCAATCGCCTTCTGCGCCTGGGCCTCGGGAAGCGGGATCCACGAAAACCCCGCCCCTAAGCACATCTATTGGGAGATGCGGAAGGAGAAGGGATTTGATTGGCTAGAAATGCTCCCATTGCGGAAGCGGGGACGCACCCACAAAGCCCAGGCGGAGCGCTAGCAAGGGGAGGCGTTCCGGATGAAGATGGATCTCCCTTGCCCCGCGGCTGAGCGAAGCGGATGGGCGGAGTTTGCGAGAGTCCCAGACCCCCTGTCTGGCTCCGTGGAGCCGGGGGCGGGGCGCGGGCAGGCCTCGGCCCCGCTGGTTAGTGACCGGTCGCCTGACTGGGCTCCAGAGCATCTGGGCTCCTCCCCCGGCCTGGCCCATCCCTGAAGACTTTATCTTGTGACTGAGAGAGCTGGTTCTTTCTTCCTTGAGCTTGGAGCCTTAGCAGCGATGCATATCTTGGCTGTCGCGATCCTGTTCCTGGCACTCAGTGCCTCCGCCATGGCCGAGCCGGTGAAATTCAAGGACTGCGGTGAGCCCTGGGGCCAGTCCGAAATTCCCGCGCCCTCTGCGGGAGCCCCTGACAGAATCTGATACTAAGACTTCTGGGCTGGGTTTGGCGGGTCCTGCGAGCAGCCAGGCTCAGCCTCGGACCCTTCGTGGAGTGGGCTGGAGTCGGTTGGGGTAGGGGACAAGGTGCTGGCCTGGATAAAACCCGACCTCTCACAACTTTATCTCATCAACCTATGTTTGGGTCCCAGCACATTCCTGGAGGTGGGCTTTTTGCTGAAGTTTCCGAAAGTTTGTAGGGCAAACAACCGAAGGTTCACGTGCCGCTTGGGGCGTCAGGGGTGCGGTGCAAAACTTCTCTTTATTTATACCTTGTGTCTTGGGTGCCCGCTCCCTCCCCACTCCTTTTGCTTTTCTTTTACATTTCCCTTTTGCTGAAACGTCGAAAGTCAATTCTCCTTTCATTTGTTATTACTTTAGGGCTTCGTTTTGGGCTATGGAACTTTTAATTCTTTCCAGTTTTCTTCTCCTATTTATAAAACTCTGGTCACAACTTGTGATGCATAACCCTCTCTTGCAACTGTGGTTGGAATCTTTGATGAGAAATACAACGGGGTAGAAATTGTGAGTTCCTTCAGTCAAATCTATCCAAATTAAATGTTTGAGCAGAGCTTTTCTTAAGTGGAGAGGTGTAATGATAAGTAAAAGAGAAATAAAACTGACTTTATAAAATTTGTGAGCTGGAAGGAGACTTAGAGATCCTATAATCAATCATGGGCTTTCCAGGTGGCACTAGTGGTAAAGAACTTGCCTGCCAATGCAGGAGATGCAAGAGAGGAGGTTTGATCCCTGAGTCTGGGAAGATCCCCTGAAGAAGGAAATGGCAACCCATCCCAATATTCTTGCGTGGGAAATCCCATGGACAGAGGAGCCTCACAGGCTATACAGTCCATGAGGCCGCAAAAAGTCGGACATGACTGAGCACACACACACTCATATAGTCAATCACTGAGTTTCAGAGATGTTAAGTAACTCACCCAATCACAGAGCATAATGACAACCAGAATAAATGTGCTTCTTCACATCCAGTCCCCAGGTAATAGTAACTGCCCAATAAATATTTGTTGGAAAAGTAAATAAGGAAATAAATACTCTTTCCACTATATTTCCAAAATTCATGTTGAGGCAAGAGCAGAATTAGGGGCTAGGGCTAGGAGTGATCAAGGAATAAAAATTGCTGGCCTATTAATGCTTAACAAATGCTGTTCCACTGAACTAGGAGACTGGCTTGAAAGATGTTATTATCACCTCACATTACTGCCTTTCCCTCCACTAAACTTAGTGGCCAACTTTGGATGAAGGCACTACGTTAACTTTATCAACTCATTCAACTCTTGCATTCTGGAACCGGCACATAAAGTAACTTGCCCAAGTTCTTACAGCTTGTAAGCAGTAGGAAACTAGTGGATGTTTGTGAGTCACTTTGGATTTCAACAGTAGCATTAACATTAAAAAAAAAAAAAAACTAAGGAAACTGAGATTGGTCTGCTCATGTGAAAAAACCAGGTGTACACCTATGGCAAGAACTTCTTAAGGGAAGGAGAGTTTCAAGTGACAGACTTTCAGTTTACTTTGGAATTGGGAAATACAGTGTAAAAACTTCAGTGCCCACATCAAAAGGTTTTTTGAGCCCCATTCTGCCTCCTTTCTCCTAAAGTGATATTTCCTCAAGTCAGAAATGGGGCCAAGCAAACTAGTTTTGCAATTTTTGAGGGTTAGGACTGAGAAATTTGCTCTGTTGACACTGGAAATCCAAGAACCTCTTGTCAACAAGAAGAAGAAAAAAAAACTAAAAAAAGTAGCTAAGTACTACCCTCTAGATCAGTAGAGGGTACTGAGGATACTCAGTACCTCCTAGATCATGTGAGCCAGCTTTGATAGAAACTAGAAGTTGAAAGCTTCAGCATAAGCACTGTTTTTTTAATAAGTTGTTGATTAAGGTTCTGGATATTTTTTTTCCTGGTCCTAGAAGATAGGACAGAGTGGAAGAGAGTGCTTAGAGAAAAGAATCTTGTCTTTATGTTTTGAGGACTTGGCCGTGATGGAGAAGCAAGTTGGGATAGGGGACAGCAACGTATGGTTTATAGAACTAGCTGGAGCAGTGTTAGTCAAAACAAGGAAACTGTTCCACCCAAGATAACATGCACTCTTCATACACTGTACTTTTGAGACAGTCCATTCTATTGTCTAGATCCAGAATTTCTACCCACAAAGTAAATTTGAGGTGAGAGGCTCACCTTTTGTGTCAAAGGGGAACTTGCTAACCCACCCAGGAGTGGCTGCTCTAGATTGAATTCATGGACTAAATCCCAGTATGATGGTGATGATGATGATGATGTGTGTTTGTGTGTTCACTCTCAGTTGTGTCTGACTCTGTGATCCCATGAACTGTAGCCCACCAGGCTCCTCTGTCCATTGGATTTTCCAGGCAAGAAGACTGGAGTGGGTTGCCATTTCCTCCTTCAGGGGATCTTCCTGACCCAGGGATGAAACCTATGTCTCTTGTGTCTCCTGCCTTGGCAGGTGGATTCTTTAGAACTCGAGCCACCTGGGAATTGCCCCAGTATAATGATAGTAATGGTGAATACCCGTACAGCATTACTATGTTCTAAGCACTTATTAAGAGTTATCATGTATTAGCTCACCTACCCTCTGAGGTAGGTACTGTTATTAGCCCCAGGGAGACTAAGTATCTTGCCTTAAGTTTCCACAGTACTTGATGGAGCCAGTGAGATTTCACAGCCAGGTGTCGGATCCCGGAGTCTAGCTCTCAGCAATGGTATATGGGTGGTGGAGCTTAAACTTACCCAGTTGTTTACTTCTGTTCTCTCCCATTCAGCTGTCTGGTTTCAGGGGCCTGGATGAAGTAAGAAGATTCTTAAAGATTTGTGCTTAACTTTTCTTGGTCAGAGTATTTTTGTCGTTATTTAGACTGGGGGGGGGGGGGGGGGGGGGGAGGCACACTCCCTGCCTCCAACCACTTATTTTGAAGAACATGGGTTCCAGAGTAGAGTGTACACCTCTGCTGTTTGTATCGCAAATGTGTGCTTGAAACTGTTCTCATTGGTAGCAGTATTCAAAGCTCAGAGACCATGAGTTGGAAGAGCTACCAGGGCAGGATTGAAAGACCAGGGGTGGGTGGGGGTGGGAAGGACAGTTAAGAGAGCAGCCAGTCTCAAGATTCCAACCGGAAACAGTAGCCTTAGATCCCAAGTGGAAACAGTAGCTATGCAACTTGAGTCATCACTTAAGCCCTGTGTGCCACTTTCAGGTCCTGTGTCAGGATGGCAGGAGGGGTGGGGATGGTTTTCCCTGGTGGAGCCCTCCCAGCTTGTAGAGCAGGGGAGCTGGCTGTGTATACTCGATCATTTCCTTAATTCCCCTCCACCTGTCAATATGAGCAGTTTCTCACCACCCTGCTGGTCCCAGTGGTCTCATTGGGAAGGCAGAGCACCTTCCCATTAGGTAGGAGACAGCCTAGGTGATTTGTTTTCCCTCCCATCCAAACCAATTGTTCTTCTTTCGCAGGTTCTGGGGTCGGAGTTATAAAGGAAGTGAATGTGAGCCCATGTCCCACCCAGCCCTGCAAACTGCACAAAGGACAGTCTTACAGTGTCAATGTCACGTTCACCAGTAGTAAGTGAAAGTGGTTTTCACCTTCAGGTTCATCTTAAAGTGTGACATCAATCTAAGAATTGGAGTGAGCGTGAGAATGTGAGGGGGAGGGAATTGCAGTCAGGAATTCCGTGACCTCCCTCTCAGTGAACAAAGCTAGGATTCACCATGCTTTTACATGCCCTTCTCATACTGGCTCCCCCCTGCCTGTTTCTTGGAGTCCATAGTTGCCAGACTCCCTTTAAGCAGAGGGGATTTCCATGTGTTCACAGGTCAGAGAAGACAGCTTGTCTTATTGTGGTCCATATTACACAGCAGATTTCATGGGAATGTCAACTCTTTAGCTACAGACTGCAGAGTGTTAGTACCAACCCCAACTCTGTCTACTTTAGTACTCTTCCAAAATGTTATTTCAAGCAATATATCTTCCAGTTATTATCTATATTCTGCCTGAAAATATAGGAGCAATCAATATTTAGCCTCTGTCAGGTTTGGGGAACTCACTCTTGACCCAAGAAACAACCAAGAATTCCAAGCTTTCTTCTTCAACTTGAAGAAATGTTATTGGAACTTCTTTATTTCTTACTTATTCATCTCCTTCAGATTCCCAGGAATCTAGACAAATGTAAAATCTC
Source organism: Okapia johnstoni (assembly GCA_024291935.2). Lineage (NCBI taxonomy): Eukaryota > Metazoa > Chordata > Mammalia > Artiodactyla > Giraffidae > Okapia > Okapia johnstoni. The sequence continues at coordinate 15,858,340 of CM044307.1, forward strand.
TGTTTCTAAAAAGGGCAGCTGCCCTAAATCTTCCCCTCATTTCTATCCTATGGAACTAGACAGACTAACAAAAAAAATCTCAGAGTTCCTATCATCTCTTGTTCATAAGCCTAAAGACAGCTCTAAGTCCTAGAGTTGTTATCTCTCCTGGATAAATACCCCATCCCCTCTATTGTTCCAAATCAAAAATGTATCTTCTCAACAAAAGTAGCTGGGAGACAGAAAGAAACAGAGCCAATACTCGGGATCTCCAGAAGAATCTAATAGCTCATAACTCCATTGCCCTAATTTTATTACGTTTATTCCTCCTGCCTTTTGATTTGGAGAGTAAAGGTGAACAAGAAATGTACCTTTCTCTTACCCAGTTTCTAAAGAGTTACTGCTTTCGCTGCTGTTACAGGCCATAGCCCTTCTGTGGACACTTCTAGTCCCTCTTTCTGTATTGTCTCTGCACTTGATTCTTAATTTTTATTGGAATCCTTGGGACAGGGTATTTGAGAATTCAGAGACCACACTCTTTAAGATGCACGATACACTTTGACAGAATCTGATACAGATAGTAAACAGAAAGTTGACTGCCAAAAATCAGTTAGCTTGTTCCATAAGTTTATTTATCCAGGTAGCTCTGATTCTTCTAAGAAACTGAAAGGCAATGAAGAGCAAGGTGGGGTTAAGAGCAAAGAAAACAGCCCCCACTGATTATTTTTATTTTTGTATAATTTAGTAATTTTTCAAGTTTCTGAGTGAATACTCTCTGCATAGCATTCACTAAATATAACTGCAAAGAGAAATATACCCTAGGAATTAAGAGGTACATACTTCGGTTTGTCATCATAGCAATGCCATTGCTTGAGACTATGTCTGAATTCTTTATTTAGAGTTTGGAAATAGGCTATTTCCTTCGCTATCTGATTCTCTCTTTCTTTTTTTTCCTCTTAGATACTCAGTCTCAAAGTAGCAAGGCTGTGGTACATGGCATTGTGATGGGCATCCCAGTTCCCTTTCCCATTCCTGAGTCTGATGGTTGTAAGTCTGGAATCAGATGCCCCATCGAAAAAGACAAGACCTACAACTATGTGAACAAACTACCTGTGAAGAGTGAATACCCCTCCGTAAGTGACATTGTGATTGAGAACACTGAAAGTCCTGTGACTAGTTTGGAAATGGAAGGAGAGAGGGCAAGAAGAAAAGAATAGAATAGGAATCCTTCGTCTCTATGAGAAAGAAGTGAATGCCTCAGGGAAAGGAGTGTGGGAATTGTGAGGTGCAGAGTTCTCACTGTGTCCCTTTGTTCTTTGTCTCTTGCCTAATGGTTGAAAAGTGAGAGTGTCAGTCACTCAGTCGTATCCAGCTCTTTCTGACCCCATGGACTGTAGCCTGCCAGGCTCCCCTGTCCACGGAATTCTCCAGACAAGAATACTGGAGTGGGTTGCCAGTTCCTTCTCCAGGGAATCCTTCCCTCTCCAGGGTTTGAACCCATGTCTCCTGTATAGGCAGGCAGATTCTTTACCACTGAGCCAACCAGGGAAGCCCTACAAAATTTTAGCTAGGTATCAGATAGTTCAAGATTTCAAGTAATCATCCCATTGTCACCAGAAAAACCTGGTCTCTCCATTAATCTCTTAACAAAAGGGCAGTCATGTGTGAGGTCCATAGCAGAGTGGTAGCTTTTTCCTCTCTGCTTTCTCTCCTCCACGCCACCCCCACCCTCACCTCTGACTCACACTGCTACACCTGCCTCTTCATCTGCGGAATACGTGAGATAGAGCCTGCTAGAATGGGCCTGTGTTAACGATTATGAATCTTGGTAAGAATGGAGGAAGTAAGGGACTACTCTTTTCAATGAAGAGAAAGAGCTGCATTTCTTAAAAGGAGATTGAGTCAAACTAGGAGCAATCTGGCCATTTTTTCCCTAGAAACAGCCAGTAATTAAAGAACATTCTAAAAAGACTCAAATATAGGGAATCTGTGCTTACCATGCACATGTGCTTAGTCACTAAGTTGCGTCTGACTCTTTGCAACTCCAGGGACTGTAGCCTGCCAGGCTCCTTTGTCCATCGGATTCTCCAGTCAAGAATACTGGAGTGGGTTGCCATGCCCTCCTCCAGGGGATCTTCCCAACCCAGGGATTAAACACAGGTCTCCCGCACTGCAGGCAGATTCTTTACCATCCGAGAGACTGCAGGCAGATTCTTTACCATCCGAGCCACTAGGGAAGCCCCTAGGGAGTCTCTGTTTGAGAGATATCAGAGGCGCTCAAGGCCGGGGACAGATTTGTAGATTAACTTGCAGACCAACCATGTAATCATGGACATATCTGAGCCTCAGTAACTTAAATTGTCTAGTTAGGACCTGATACAGAGTAGGCACTTATGGTAGTTATTGTTCAGTGACATTTTGTTTGTTTTTTGTTTGTTTTTGTTTTGTTGCTCTGCAGGGCTTAAGTGACATTTCATTTGAAAACCAGCTCAAACTATGTTAATGTGTGCAGTAAGTGAAACAGTAGTTAATGTGTACTAGTCTTGAAAAACTTCCCAAACAAGTTTCAAAGCTGGGTATCACTGTTACCCAAATGTTGCATTCTGAAGAAACATTTTGAGTACAAAAGAGAGGTTGTAACTAAAAGCAAGTAAGCTAAGGTCCACATAAGAAAGAACTGGCCAGGGTGCCAGTGATCTATTAAGAATTAGAAGGATCGCTTCTTGGCCTTTTGGCTAAGATCAAGTATAGTATCTGTTCTTATCAGTTTAATATCTGACACATTCTCTATCCAAGGACAATATATTAAATGAATTTTTGGAGCAGGAAGTTGGAATAGGAGCTTGCTTCGTCCACTCCACGCATTGACCTGGTACTTCCAGGAACAGTGCACCCCCTCCCCCAGCCTTGGGGGAAATTAAAAAAAAAAAGAATTAGAAGGAGACAGCTCCTAGTGTAACCAGTCAAGGCAGAGATCTCTATAGGAGTATACTGACAAAAAACGGTTTAAGGGCATTAATCAAAGCTATATTGCCACAAAGGTCACTGTCCCTGAAAGTATTCATACAACCCTAAACTTCTCTGGACATCCTTTGTGCCTTGGCATTTCTTTTTTCAGCTAATAAGTAAGTTTCCTGAAACCTAGGAATCAAACTATTTACTCTCCGCTCTTCATAGTTAAAGTTGGGAGAAGCTGGATCATGTTGTCAAAATGCATGTGAAATTGTTTAACTTTAAAATTCTTTGTCATGGGTGCCTTCATTTATGTATCATTGATCTAATAGGAAAAAGAATGCTTTAGAAATTGTATTTAAGAGGCTAACTAGACTAGGATGTGGTACTACTAACACTAAATCCTAGAAGTAACTTGGTTTACCCTTCTAAGCTTAAGGACACAGACTGTGCCTGCATCCTACCCAAACAGCCTTCATGATGGCATGATTTAATAAGAAAAGTATGAGGAACAGACAGTTTGTTACAATTTCCGTCTAGGATTCATAGTTTAACCCATTCTGGATTGAGGTGAGGTCCTAGTTTAATTTCATTGTTGATTCTTTTTCTTTCTTCAGATAAAAGTGGTGGTGGAGTGGGAACTTACCGATGACAAAAACCAACGTTTCTTCTGCTGGCAGATCCCCATAGAGGTTGAAGCCTAGAGCTGTTCAATGCCAATATGTTCATCTGGGGGTGAAAGAGCACAGGTGGAGGGAGGGGAGGAGAAATCAAGTCTAAACTCAATCAGTGCCATAAGACGAAAGGAATTTCGAGACTGCCGTTTTATGCCTCTCAACCTCCAAAAGCATCTAAGACCCTGTTCCTGAGAGCTTGGAACTGTCGCCCTTGTGTTATCCTTTGTAAAAGGGTTGGGACTTGTCTAACTTTTCTTTCCAAGAGAAAGTGAGGCTGCAGGGATTGAGCCAGTTGTCTTCAGGTTTCGGAGGTTTTTTTTATTGGTTTTGGCAGGTTTTGTTTTTGGTTTGGATTTTTTTTGTCTTGTTTTGCTTTTGGAATAAAGAGGGTGTCACCAGACAGAACCTGAATGAAGCTGCTTGGGGGACACTGGATAACTTGCCCTAGGGCTACCGGCCCTTGCAGCAGAGGATGGGTTCCAAACCGCATCCGTCTACCTGGGATCACACCTGCAAGTTCCTTGACTCCATGTGCCTCGTTGAGCTCAGTGCCTCTGGCCAGTGAGCCTCCTCAACACTAGCACCAACTGTTTCTCCAGCCTTGACTTGCTCTGCAGCAGTGTCACCGAAATTTCTCTGCGGTTAGCTCATGTCTCCTTTTCTATCTTAGGTCTTTTTCATTAATTGCAGCATTTGATTAGCAGGTGTTTTGATTTTTTTTTTAACAATACTAACTTGTGACCTCTTTATGCATGTCTCTTTGAATAAACAAACACTTGGCAATCTTCTTCTGCATTTGGGCTGTGGACAACTTCTTTTACCCAGTGTGTTACCCCAGATCCATGGGAGGTGAACATCCAGTCCCATGGTCCCCGAGTACAGTAAAGATATGACTTTCAGAAACTGCTGTTTCTCCCTTTTGCACAGGACTCACCTCTCGGTCTGACATAAAATGACCTTGTTTGCTTCACTTTGCACAATCTTACACCACCAAGGGTGCTTGAAAGAAACAGTGAAAGCAAGCATCCCCTAGTGGAATAACAGCATCTGCAAGGTCAAGGGAACTGAATTTGGGGTGGAAGTGGGAAGTAAGAAGTTATAAGTTGGCATAAGCATAGTAATCTTCGGGAATCTTCTGCCATGGAGAAAGTCTAGAAGCTTAAAGATGAAATGTGAAGTTGCAGCAAGTACTGGCTGAATTATTTAAATCTTGGAGTGTCCTGCTCTTGAAGTACAAGTACAATCATGGGCATATAGTTTGCTGTTTTGAATCAATGTACTATCTATCAGGTTTTAGCTTTCACAGGAACTACAACCCCATTCACCAAGGAGTCGGGTAATGTGGCCCTTGGAAGGTCATCTCTTTTAGGCTGGAGTGCTTAGGCAGCAAATAAATTATTTAGTCTAGTTCTTTTCACCCTATTTTCACTAGATTTCTTCGGCTTGTGAGTTTCCCAGGAAAACCACCAGGGGACAGCCATACATTGGGAATAAAGTTATCAGCAGCCAAGATTTCCTAGTTAATTCCTAGAGCCATTCAATCATTGTACTCTAGCTAGGATGTTTTGTGTATTCTATCATATTGTGCCTAAAGGGACAGCCCACTCTGTCTTCCTGTGCTGGACCCTGGGTTTATCAGACTTAAATGGATTCCAAAGGTGCTGTGGCTTCAGACTGCTGGTAGTTGGATCCTGGCTTCATCAATCAGTAGGATTACAGTGTGTGCTTAGTCGCTCAGTTGTGTCCAACTCTGTGACCCCATGGACTGTAGCCTGCCAGGCTCCTCTGTCCGTGGAGATTCTCCAGGCAAGAATATTGGAGTGGGTTGCCATGCCCTCTTCCACAGAATCTTCCTAATCCAGGGATCAAATCCAGGTCTCCTGCATTGCAGGTGGATTCTTTGCCATCTGAGCCACCCAGGAGCCAAGGATTACCAGTAGGATCTTAAAATCCCTTAACCTTTGTGCACTTCAGTTTCCTTATGTGTTAACTAGAGATAATAACAGTAAAGCTGTGAGGATTAAATGAGATGTTACATATAAAACATTAGAATGACCCTGACACATGCTATGCAATCAGGAAATATCAGCTGCTATTCTAAGAGACATAGACACTGTCCCTCATCTAGATAGAGCCGGAAAATCAGAAGGTTCAATCTGCTGTGTGATGACATATCCCCTCAAAGATGAAGCAATCCTCTGTACAGGAGAAAAGCTCAGTTCTCCTGTGTGTCTGCTTGCTCTCCTTCCCCGAAGACTCTCATGTCATTGGGCTCCTTTGAGGCGAACAGCTCCCTGCCCTGCATTTTATACTTCTGCCCTCATGTTGAAAGAAGACAGAAGAAAAGCAGTTCCACTAGTGAATATCCTTCAGTCAGAGCAGAAGGGTCACGCAACAACTTAGAACTGTTTACTGGCCATTGTGAGGCTACATGGAGCCTGCAGCAGAGAGCTGGGTAGGGGTCCCGTGGGGGGATTAGTTTGAAAGGTCATCTTCCATACAGAGGGCTCATAGGCAACCCCCTCAAAAAGGTCATGCTGTTTCCGATGATGCTCTCACTTTTCTAGTCTACTGAGCAAGCCATGGAGGCTCAGACAGCTCCTCTTCTGCATGAATTCCAGGGTAGAGAAACCCCAGACTTCAATGAATAAAAAAATATGGTGGCGGGGCTACCCCGGTGGTGCAGTGATAAAGAATCCCCTGCTAATGCAGGAGACATGAGTTCAGTCTCTGATAGGGGAAGATACCACATGCTTTGGAGCAACTAAGCACATGAACCACAACTATTGAGACCCAGTTCTAGAGCCTATGAGCCACAACTACTGAAGCCTGTGTGCCCGAGAGCCTGTGCTCCACAAGAGAACCCACCACAATGAGAAGCCCACACGCCACAGTTAGAGAGTAGCCCCCACTCGCTGCAAGTAGAGAAAAGCCTGCATAGCAATGAAGACCCAGCACAGTCAAAAATAAATAAAATTCAGTTCAGTTCAGTCACTCAGTCGTGTCTGACTCTTTGCTACCCCATGGACTGCAGTATGCCAGGCTTCCTGGTCCATCACCAACTCCCAGAGCTTGCTCAAACTCATGTCCATTGAGTCAATGATGCCATCCAACCATCTCATCCTCTGTTGTCCCCTTCTCCTCCCGCCTTCAATCTTTCCCAGCATCAGGGTTTTTTCCAATGAGTCAGTTCTTTTCCAATGAGTCAGTTCTTCACATCAGGTGGCCCAAGTATTGGAGCCTCAGCATCAGCATCAGTCCTTTCAATGAATATTCAGGACTGACTTCCTTTAGGATGGGCTGTTTGGATCTCCTTGCAGTCCAAGGGACTCTCAAGAATCTTCTCCAATACCAGTGTTCAAAAGCATCAATTCTTCAGTGCTCAGCTTTCTTTATGGTCCAGCTCTCACATCCATACAAGACTACTAGAAAAACCATAGCTTTGACTAGATGGACTTTGTCAGCAAAGTAATGTCTCTGCTTTTTAATATGCTGTCTAGGTTGGTCATAGTTTTTCTTCTGAAGAGCAAGCGCCTTTTAATTTTATGGCTGCATTCACCATCCACAGTGATTTTGGAGCCCAAGAGAATAAAAAACAAACTATGATGGGGACTCCTGCTTACAGAATAAAGGGAATTCAATACCTAGTATCCCCAGTTTGGAAGTGTATTAGGTGGGAGGCCTGGCATTTAATCAAATTTTCAGGCTAACGAAAAGTAATGAGCATGGAGTAATTTCTAATCTCGTATGTTTGGTTTTGAAATTTTAGTTGACTTTTAAAAAGAAACAGATTGATCTTAATCATGCTTTGCAAGGGTTGGTAAAACAGTCTGTGCTCTAGTAACACCCACAGACATAAGAAAGTGACTCTCCATAGGTGAGGTCTGGGCTAGGGGATGATGATCTGGATTAGCCATTCACATCAGACAATCTGAAAAGCAAATATTGCTTAAATGACTGGATTAGCGTGAGGACAGAGTCATGGTACATAGGAAGAGTGCTGACACAGAGGAAAGGGTTGTATGTGAAAAATGTCTTGGAGGATGTCCCCAAGGGTCCTTAGGAAGGAGACATAATAGGATATAGAACTTGGGGGATTTAAAGGCCTGAGATACTCAGTTGAGGAGAAAGAAAGAGAGATTGTGTGTGTGTGTGTGTGTGTGTGTGTGTGTGTGTGTGTGTGTGTGTGTGTGTGTTGGGAACTGGAGAGGCAGTCTCGTGTGACCTCCAGTAGAAAGTTGTGCTGGATCTCCATGGATGTTACCTAAAAAGTCTTTAGAAGAATTGAGTCATTTTTGGGGTGGTTGTGTTTTCTTCTACGAAGAGACTCCTCTGGCCTATCCCTCTGATTCTAAACTGAATCCTATTCACTTACAGCTGTCAGTTGACTAGCAACTAAATGGTCTGAGTGTTGGTTGCCATGGAAACAGCTAAAAGGCCCATTGCTATGGGAACCTACCATCCTTTCCCAATGAGAGGTTTGGTTCCTTCAAAGGAGTGGAGGGGGTTAGAGATGGGGCCCAGGAGATGGGCTGCAGAGGTGTCTTGAGGGTCCTTGGAGAAGGTGAGCAAAGTGATGAGCAGGCCTGGCTGGCGCCTTGTGACTGGGGCCAAAGAGAAGCAGTGGCGTCTCCCACCTGCTGTAGGCATTCCCTGCCTGCTGTCTGTTCCTTGCCCCATGGTGCCAGAAGAGTGCAGCTGTTGGCCATTCTAAAGGGAGAGCAAAGGCATGAGACCCTGGGGACAGACCCAGCCCTTCAGCACTGTTCCTCTCACCTGCTGGGGCCCTGAGAGGAAAAGTCCTGGCCCCTCTCTGCCTGGCAGGCTGTTCTCCACACATCATGTGTCCCATATAAGCAGCCAGCAGGTGAAAGGATGAGCTTAGCTCTGCCTGCCAGTGGGTCAAGTCGATAAGGAGCCTGACAGACAAAATGGATGGCTGCTGGCTGTGAATATGGCAGAGATGCTGGAGGTTCCAGGTGAGGAAGCAGGACTTTTGTTCTCAGCCTTAGAGAAATGCATTACTCTGCTCTCCACCCCCTTCCCTACCCACAGGCCTCTACCACAAAAAGCAGTACTGCAGGTGGAGCAAAATCTTAAAAATGTGGGGTTTCACAGAGGTTTTTAGAAGATGCACACAACAGTTATGAGATTCTTTTCTGGGCTTTGCAAGCAAGGGAAACAACTTTTAGTGTTTAGTGGTAAGCTGACCTTTTACTGAAACAAAGACAAAACATCCTAGTGGCTCTGCCATTAATTACTGTCAATGTGTCATGTAAAAATGGAAGGGATTGGGCTAGATAACCTCTAATGTCTCTGTCAGAACTAACAGCTTATGATTCACTGAGACACTGAAAGAAAGCTCAAGACCCACGGGCCAGTGGATGCTGACTGGTCACACCTGTGAGAGCGAGGACAATTTCTGGAGTCCCAAGGGGCTTAAGACAGAGATTACGGCCAAAATCTTTGATTTAGAGACTATTTCACATAGGGCTTCCCTGGTGGCTCAGATGATAAAGAATCTTCCTGCAATGCAGGAGACCTGGGTTTGATTCCCTAGTCGGGAAGATCTCCTGGAGAAGGAAATGGCAACCCACTCCAGTATTCTTGCCTGGAGCAGTCCATGGACAGAGGACCCTGTTGGACTGCATGCAGTCCATGGAGTGGAAAAGAGTCAGACAGGACAGGATGACTAACACTTTCAGATAGATTTGGCCCAAGGAACTTGCACCTGATTCTCCAGAATTCTGAGATGTGGTTTTAATCTTCTCATCTTGCCTTCTCCCACATGGACTTGGCTCCTCCTAGGGAGCTTTAGAGTCCAGGAGCCCAGTACCTGACAGTGATGCCACTGCAAGCTGAACTGCTCCATAGGACCATTGAGCATTTCCCTAGGATCATGTAGGGAGGTTTTCACTTTTGGAACACAGTAGTTTATAGGTTTTCTTTTTTAATATTTATTTATTCAGCTGCATCAGGTCTTAGTTTCGGCATATGAGATCTGGTTCCCTGACCAGGGATTGAACCTGGGTCCCCTGCATTGGGAGCACAGAGTCTTAGCCACTGGACCACCAGGGAAGTCCTGGTTATAGATTTCTATACAGTTTAAATTTTAAAATATATCCTGGGTTTCTATCCCAGTTCCAACTCTTTCCCCAGCCAATTGCCTTGGAATGAATTATTTTTCTTAATTCCCCAGTGGCTGAGATGGTAAAGAATCCACATGCAATGCAGGAGACCTGGGTTCAATCCCTGAGTTGGGAAGATCCCTTGGAGGAGGGCATGGCAACCCACTCCAGTATTCTTGCCTGGAGAATCCCCATGGACAGAGGAGCCTGGCAGCTACAGTCCATGGGGTTGCAAAGAGTCGGACACGACTGAGTGACTAAGAACAGCACAGCACAAGGCCTCAGTTTCCTCAGCTGTAAAACAGGAGGATAAGCAGACCACCCTGAGGATGGTTCTCATGATGACCCAAGGCGGTATGTCAGAATGCTCATCACAGTGCCTGACTCTGGCTCTGATAAGGACCAGAAGATTATTACCCTCCTAGATAAGAAAGGAAGGTTGCATCCATGGAAACTGCTCAGTGGCCTAGAATCACAGGCATTTGCCATGGGTTTTTCTTCCAGATTTCATTTCAGTTGCCATTCAAGACCAGTGGCTTCCTCATGGCCTCCTGTGGTTTGGCTTCATTAAAGCAGATTCTAATCCTCTTTTTATGACACTTTGCCACATTGTTTTTTATGTGTAGTTTTTTGTGTGTCAGCTTACTTGTCTTCTAAACTGTAAACATCTTGAGAATTGAGACTGCTGTTTCCTCTTTAAGTAAATGCCGAAAACTCAGCAATTATTTAGCAATTTTTATTTATTTATTTTGCCCCTCTACATGGCTTGCAGAATCTTAGTTCCCCAGTCACAGATTAATTTGACTTGGGTCACCACAGTGAAAGCGCTGAGCCCTAACCACTGGACCACCAGGGGTTTCCCATTTAGCAAATTGTTTTAATGTGGAAAACAAACGTCATGATTCTTTAGGTTTTGAATCTGATCGTTTAACCCTCCAGTCGTCTTGGTCTCCAAAGGGCCGGGAAGAGACACAGTTGATTTGGTTTCATTCTCCCTAAGAAGGGCACAGTAGTGCCCGATCCTGGGTAGGTGGCTCTAGAGCAGGACTCAGGCTCCCATTTTGTAGAAGCCAGCTGTCATCTGTGTCCAGGGCTCATTGACAACACCGGTTTGTCTCCAGCCCGCAGGTTCCCTGGCCTTGGGCTCAGGGGGAAATGGCTCCCCGCCTCCCCTTCTGGCGGTTGTCTGTCTTCAGTTCTGTTCCCCCAACCTCCCAGCTGTTCTTGGCTGCTCACCCCCTGTCTGGGTCACGATGCCTGCTCTGTAGCTGCGGATTGTATCAGGTTGCCTCTGAGAGTTCTAGAGAAAGCGGATCTGGCTTATCCAGCTCTCCCCTCTCTGGTATACTGAATCTCTGCAGCCCCTCCACTTCCCTCCAGAGCTTGCCAGGGCTTGGCTGGATGGGAACGAGTCCCACAGAGCTATCCAGAGCGTCTCCCAGCCTGTGGCTGCTGAAAAGCATCTTCTTTCAAGGTGGGTAAAGAAAGCGCTGGGGAAGAGAGGGCGCTGGTGGGATGCAGGTAGGAGAAAAGACTCTAGGAATATCGTGGGCTAGTGAGGACAACTGGCAGTTCATCCTGTGGATTTTTCTGCTTAGTTTTTATTGATTTGATGAGCTGGACACATTCACAGAAAACAAGGTCTTGGATTTGATCATTCTAAGAACAAGTTTAATATTTTGCCACCAAACCAGATGTCTAAGGCAGATGGTGCTCCGGAAATATTTGCTCTTAGTCCTGAGGGTATGGATGGCTTAGGCAACTGCTCACTTTCATTACCCTGATCCCCTTGTGGAATTTATATGAGAGGACACTGTGTACTCCTTCAAGCAAGGAGCACCTATTGTGCGCCAGGCACTCTGCAGGGCCCTGGGAGTGGAAAAGTGAGAAGGGCCAGGTCCTTGCCTTCAAGGAGCTCCAAGTCTAGTGGTAGAGGCAAGCAGCAACCCATCAAGGTCATACAGCAGGACCATGCCGTGACTGTCACAGGTGCAGCAAGCCATGGCATCCAGAGGGAAGAGCACTGAAGGAGATTTTGGCCTGAAAGAGGCAGAGCCAGGTCAGACTTCTGCTGGGAGCATGTCTGCAAATGGAGATGGCTAATGCAGTAGCAGGTCTTTATTCATCCATCGTTTATCCTTCCTTCATTCAACAAACATGTCCCTGCCCTTTGTCTTCTGAGGGTAGTTTTTTAAAAATATTTATTTTAGTGAATTTACCTTCTCCTGAACTTCTGGTCTTGGTGAATTTGTTTTTACTTAAAGTTCCCCCTCCTTTGTTTATTCTGGAACTAAATAAGCGTGTTTGGTTATGGCCTGACTGTGTATCCAGTGTATATGTATGTATCTCCAGCTAAAATTAGCGATTTGGATTTCAGAATTCTGGTTCCCATCTGACCCACTTCTCTTTTCTCTGACTATGCTCTGGCCGCACTGGTCTCCTTTCAGTTCCTCAAGTTGGCTGTGCCCCCCTCCTCTAGCCACGGGACTCTTGCACGTGTTGTTCCCTCCGCCTGGAATGCCCCCCCCCCCCATTCAGTTAGCTGTCGTTTCGCTCTTACTCATCCTTCCCATTTATACTGGAATGTCTCTTTCTCAAGGATGCCTTCCAGGACCACCTCACCTGGATCAGATCAAGTTCCTACTTTGCTCTATTGTTCCTATAGCCCCTCATTTCCTTCCTTCCTGGCACGGCTTACAATTACATACTGATAGGATTAGTTGATTAATGTCATCTCTCCCAATAACTTGTAACCACCACTGGGGTAGCAAATACTTCTATTTGTCTCATCACCATATTCAGCACTTCATCTGAGCAGCAGGTGGCCAATACATATTTTTTGAAAGAATTAGTTAATGAAATGATTGATGACTTTTTTGCCAGTATTTGCCTTGAGCCTGAATGACTGTGGGTCCAAAACCAAAACCAAAACAAAATGTAGAAACAAGGACTTATACCGAACAGGGAGCCTCCTCTGAGAGAGGCACAGAAAGAAGGTAAGCCAGGGGCAAGATGTCCCAGAGCTAGGAGACTCTGGGCTTGTCGCAGTAGAGAGCCAAGGTGGAAAAAATGGAGGATCTGGAGCCCCCTGCAGGGTCAGACCTAGAAGGTAGGCTGGGAAGGAGGGAGAACCAATAGATAGAGATTGAGCCGTTACCCTGATTCTCGGAGGATACCTGTGTCCCTTGGGTGTAAAATACAAAAGACAGGCTAACTGTCCCATTTTCCCTATGGCTTCAGTTATAACTAGACCTTGAGGAATGAGGGGGAGGAAGATCATTTTATGTTAAAACCAATACTGATATAGAGTGGAATGTAAATATCATGTGATTATAAAAAGTCATGAGATTTTAAAAATGTCAGTGCTATGACTGTAGTGGCAGTTTAGTGAAAGAGTCTGAAAAGCATTAATACATCAGAGTACTATATTCCAAAGAATTTCATATGATTGAAGTTTTATAAATCAGATAATACTAGAAATGCATGAAGAACTGGCTCTTTCGAGGCAAAATTTTTCTTTTAATTTTTGTACCACTCACCCCTCCCTTGAAGACCTAGCACAACCGTAGTTGTGCATAAAGTATTGAACTGAACCCACAGCAAACCACTCACTCTTAGTCTGGTCTGGAAATTGTTCACTGGATTTTATTATCAAGATTGCTCTGCCAACACACCCCTCTAGAAAGATTTGGGGCCACTTCTATGTCATTCTGGAGAGGAGCTAAATAAAGAGGCTTCATGGAGAGTTATGTCCAAACCAGTGGTCCCCAACATTTTTGTCACCAGGGACCAGTTTTGTGGAAGACAATTTTTCCACAGACCAGGGAATGGTTTGGAGATGATTCAAGCTCATTACATTTGCTGTGCACTTTATTTCTATTGTTATTACATAAGCTCCACCTCATGGCAAATATATGGGGAAACAGTGGAAACAGTGACAGACTTTATTTTTTGAGGCTCCAAAATCACTGCAGATTGTGACTGCAGCCATGAAATTAAAAGACGCTTGTGGAAGAAAAGTTATGACCAACCTAGACAGCATATTAAAAAGCAGAAGAAACATTACTTTGCCAACGAAGGTCTGTCTAGTCAAAGCTATGATTTTTCCAGTAGTCATGTATGGACATGAGAGTTGAACTATGAAGAAAGCTGAGTGCCAAAGAATTGATGCTTTTGAACTGTGGTGTTGGAGAAGACTCTTGAGAGTCCCTTGGACTGCAAAGAGATCCAACCAGTCAATCCTAAAGGAAATCAGTCCTGAATGTTCATTGGAAAGACTGATGCTGAAGCTGATGTGAAGAACTGACTCATTAGAAAAGTCCCTGATGCTGGGAAAGATTGAAGGCAGGAGGAGAAGGGGACAACAGAGGATGCGATGGTTGGATGGCATCACCGACTCAATGGACATTGAGTTTGAGTAAACTCCGGGAGTTGGCAATGGACAGGGAGGCCTGGTGTGCTGCAGTCCATGGGGTCGCAGAGTCAGACACAACTGAGCGACTGAACTAACTGAAGCTCCACCTCAGATGGAAGAGTGAGATGCAAGCAGAAAAGTGGGAAGAGGATTTAATAACTTCCTGCTGTTGCCTGGAAGCAAGTTATTCCCTAGTTCTCTGCATGTTCTCATTGTTTTCTCTGTTTAACTTGACTCCAAAGAAAAACTGTGAGCTGTTTGAAGTCAGGGCTGTGTCTACTTTTCACACAAAGTACTTGGAAACCATGTACAATAAATACTCGACCACAATCCAACCCAGGGAATCACCATGACTGGAGTGGATGGAATCTTGGCAAATATTACCATCCAAAGTGCAAAGCCACAGAGAGCAAAATCCTCAGAGGTAGGTGGTAGGAAGCAGGAAGTTGGTAGAGTAAGTGTGTCAGGAAGGCTGGTGGGTCCTTGCCAGAGAGCTGAGCCTCAGAGAGCAGAGATGGGCATGGGAGGGGTGATTACTGGGATGGATTCTCAGCAGGGGCTGAGATGAAGGAGACAATGTTCCCAGACTTAATCATTGCTTTTAACTCCCCCAGCATAATCTCTAATGGTCCCTGGCTGGTGCCACTCAGAGCCTCCACCCCCAGACCCCACACTCTGCCTACCTGAGCAAACTCTTCCCAGCTCCTCAGCAGCTCTGTGTCTCAAATCTATGCCTGCTGGCTCCTTTTCCAATGCATCTCATCCCTGCACCTATTTATTCAGGCTCCAGGGGAGGGGAAGGAGTGAGGCCAAATCTCCAGTCTGGATACTGTTTCTAGAGTGTATCAAACCGACTACTCCTGAATCAGCAGCACTCTGATGAAGGGACGGGACCCTTGGGTAAAATGTAGCAAGCCTAAGGTCCTGGAAGGGGAAGGCACAGGAGGAACCAGAAACCAGTGATGCTGTTTGAAAGCAGGGGGGCCAGGCGGCACCCTTGTCAGCAAAGGGTTGGAAATAAGCCAAGTAGAACAGAATGGAAAAACAAGAATCATCTGTGGTTTAAAAAAATAAAAAGGTTGAGAGGGGAGGAAACGTAGAGTCAAGGACACGAGACTTGTTGCCAAAGAAGTTGGGGATGAGAACAAGAGCTAGGCGACACGTTTCTCCTCTCTCCTGACCGCATTTTCTCCTTTTCTCATAACCTCCATGATAAATCACCTGTAAATTATAACCTCGCAAGTGGCACCCACTTGAAATTGCAATCTGGCAGCCCTAAGATTGGCATTCAGGGACTGTCTTTGTCACAAAAAGCAGAAATCTTGTTTATTTTGGTAAATTAATTGCTGGCATAGAGGGCTTTTCATTTTCCAACCCGAATGCTATGAAAAGAGACTGCAAGGTTGGAAAGCACCAAAAGGGTACTCCGGGTTAAATCGCCTGCCCGAGCAGCAGACACGTCCTGTCCTTGGCGTCTGTGGATTTAAATCCACAAAATAGGCTGGGACTGTGTACTGAAACTGATGTGTGCACATAAGTAGCCCCTGAGTCTTCACCTCTTGGCAAAGTGCAGGCAACCTGCCCTCCTGGGGAAGGGGACGATGTCTGCACCATGTCTACAACCCCTGCCACAGGGGATGGGGGCTTCCCTCGTGGCTCAGCAGTAAAGAATCCACCTGCCAATGCAGGAGACACAGGTTTGATCCCTGAGTCGGAAAGATGCCCTGAAGAAGGAAATGGCAACCTGCTCCGGTATTCTTGCCTGGAAAATTCCATGGACAGAGGAGCCTGGCAGGCTACAGTCCATGGGGTCATGAAAGAGTTGGACACGACTGAGTAACAACAAGACAGGAGATGAGTGGTTCAGAGTGGCATTAGAGGAAGATAGCCATAGCCACCTCTTGGTGAAAAGGCTCTGGGAAGTCTCAGTGTCATAAAGGTCACTGTGGCCTCTGCATGTGATGCTGTCCTGCCATCTTCGCCAACGCCAGATTTGACCTGGTCATCTTCCTATGTAATGAGTCTGCCAGTTGGTCAGCTGTATGTACCAGTCCCACCATGGGGAACAACTGGGTGTGGTGCTTTTGGGAAGGATGTCTGTCACAGAACTTACCAGAACCCACAGACCCACACACCTGACATGTACACGCACAAGAGAGATGCCAATCCTGTCCTATTCTGGAAAGTATCCAAGTGAAGGGAAGGGACTTCCCTGGTGGTCCAATGGTTAAGACTCCATGAAGGGGGCACGGTTCAACCCCTCATTGAGGAAATAAGAACCCACTTGCCACACTGTGTGGCCAAAAAGATAAAAACTTTTACAAATAAAAAGATTTAAAAATAAATAAATAAAGTGATGGGAAGGCAAAATTTCAGTGAGGTTATTTGGGAAAGATTTCTTAGAGGGGAGGAGATGTTCGACCAATTATTCAAGGGATATTTTCGTCTTGATTTAGCATGAAGAAAGGGGAGGGCCTTTCAGGACATGGGTGAGAGGATGGTCTGGAGACAGAAAGAAGTAGGAAGCTGATTTTCTGCAGGGAGCTATGTCAAGTGGTGCATGGGGTTGGGGGTCGGGTCAGGAAGAAGTGAGTGGCCCAGGTGACTCCCTTGATGAGTAACTCGGGCTCAATGAGGGTTGCACATCTAAACACACAGCAGGTTTCCAAGCAGGGGGGAGGGGATAATGATGCCAGCCCGAGTGTGTGGATGAGCTGGAACCAGGAGGCTGGAGCATGGGGTCCAAACAGGAACTTGGCCTTATTGAGAGCATAGCACCAGAGGTTAGGCCAGGTTAAAGGCAAAGGAAAGAAAGGGGGTGACAGGAGAAAGCCTTTGAGAAATAAAGGTGAAAGGAGGTTCAAGGCCCTGGGCTTCACTGGAGCAAGTTTATAAGAGCAGAAGGAAGAAGAACCTGAGAGAAGCAGAGTCCTGCCAGCTAGACCCCCAGCCCCCCGGCCACTGAGTAAAACCTACAAAGCAGTTCTAGTATTTAGAAGGAAAATCTTTCATATTCATAATCTGTTTTAGTCAGAATATCTCTGAGTTGTAGGCAGGGTCAGAGGTCATCTCCCTATAGCAGGGGAAGGCATGGAGTCACATGTAATTAAAATAACTTGCCTGAGATTCTGGACAAACCTCACCATTTTCATTAGGCAGCCCACAAGGAAGAGCAAACAGTTCCCTGGGGAAGCCCTCTTTCCCCAGAACCTTCCTACCTTGCAAGTACCTTTCCTTCCTACCTTTCCTTGGACTCCACAGTGTCAGCGCACCAAGCTGGCACCCAGGTCTCAGGACACCAGGTCACCAGATCCCCCGTGGGACTTCAAATGTCTGCAAGCCTTCCCACCTCAGGACAGTCAGGGGAGACTGGATCCTGACTCCACAGCACTCTTGTGGCTCTTTCCTCAAAACTCTTGCTGCGCCAGGTCTTCTCGCCAGCCCTATGTCAGCTTGCTTCTCCTCAAGGTCCAGCTGTGGGTTTAGATCAGCCCCTGCTCAGCCCCTTCCTATCCACCATCCTACTGCTCTGCAAGGACATATCCCCCCTCCACTTCTCATCCTTTCTGGGGAACTTCACTTTTTCTTATTGAAAGAGATAATTGGCTGGATGCGAGCTTGTGGGTGTCTTATTGCTCAGATAAGGGGTTTTCATATCAGTCCTGATGAGAGACAGCGGAGGGGCTCTTTCATTTTGGCTCCTCAAGTCTGGAAATGCTTTAGGGAACTGAGCTGCCCTTTGTCTAAAAAAATCCTTTCCAAGAAACTCAATGTCCAGAATCAATAAAAGTGACTCAGCCTCGATGGAAGTGGTAGGAGAGCCCTGTCAATCCATCGTTTCCCTTCCTTCCAACTCAAGCGCCCAGCAGCAGCACCCTGTTTATGGGGGTGGGATGGGGGGAATGAGCAATGGAGGTGGATGTGGTGGTGGTGGTCCATAGAGATAGTCTGAAAACTGCTTATTTAGCCCCCATTTACAAATGAAGAAATGGAGGCCAGGAGGGAAAGTCACAAGCCCAAGACCACACGGAGTGCCTTCTGGGACTTGGTCTATGGTTTGGTTGGCCCTGCTCTCATTCTCTCTCCTGGGGACCTCTGCTACATCTGTGCTTGGATGTATCCACCCATCCATTCATACAGTATCGCTGGAGCTCTGTGCCCACCTCCACATGGGCCACAGATGCAGTGATGAGCACCACACAGTCCCTGCTCCTTGCAATCATGCCACCTCAGCTAGCCAGGTAGCTGCAAATTTTTCCCACCCCAGCACAAGCCCCCACCCTGCTGTCACTCAGGCTCCCAGCAGCCAGAGCTAAAGATAGAATTGAGGGCAGCGTTTTAAGTTAGCGGCGGCAGACCTGGCTGGCCGAGTGGGGAGGAGGGGGCCCACTAGGCCGAGGTAGGAGACCTCCCCTGAGCAGCCGGCTGGGTTTCACATTCCCACAAGACTGGCCTCAACTGTGGACATGGCCCTGGGTGGGGCTGGTGGAACTTCCGTCTGACACCTCACGCCAGACACCCACCTTCCCTGGACTTCAGATATGTTCTCTTGGCTTTCTCTCTTCACTGTCCATTGTCTCGCTGGCACTGGACTTTGATTATTTGCAAAGCCAGTGAAGACCGCACATCTACAGGTCTGCTCTGCCCTCGTGCTGACGTTGCACAGGTTAGCACGCAGCCAGGGGAAACCAGGTGATGAAACCCAGGGCTGGGGAGGTGGGGGTGTTCTGCCTGGAGCCTACAGGCCTTACTTCCTGGTGGGGGGAGCAGCTTCTGCTGACTGATAGAACCTGGAGGATGAAGTCACCATCAGACCCCAACCAGTTGGATTTCCTCTTCCTATCTTCAGGCCACCTTCTTCTCTTTGCTGCTCCCTAGTAATGGGCCAGCTGATGCTGGTAAACATCACACTGGCCTGGCAGGGAAGTAAGTAGCATGGGGAGGAGAAAACCCTGGATTTGTTCCCACTCTGGGCCATAGCCCTCCACCCTGTGTGCAAGGCAGGCCGCTGAGTAGCCCTGGGAAGAAAAGCAGGAAGAAAGGACGAGCCACTTGGAGCAGCTCATGCCTCCCCGGAAATGCAGGAGGGGAGGGAAAACTGCTTCCCCTCTTACCTGGGCCTGACTGGGGGGTCATCTCAGCGTTTCAGCATCAAAGGAAATGACAGAGACAAGATACCCCCTGCCGTCCTCCAGCTTGGCGTGCTGGTGTCAGCCAACGCTTTCTAAATCAAAGGGTTTGGTGAGAGCCCCCAGGAAGGGGCAGGCTGCAGGGCTGAGGGGGGCGCGTGGGCAACTCTGCTCAATATTCGCCCCCTTGCCCCACAATAGCAGAATGGGGATTACCATTCCAAGAACCTGCTTTCCAGGGACAGAAATAGTAGAGAAGGGTGGGGTGTGGAGGCTGGGGCTGCCACATACTGCTTTTCCATGGGCATTCTGGGTAAGAATATTAATGAGACTATTAATAACTTCTTACCTCTGTATAAGCCTTCAAGACCTTTCTCTAGATGTTTTCACCGCCTGCACACCCATTATCTCATTTGGTTTTCAAGACAACTCTGTGAAGCTGTGAGGTCATTACCCCCATTTCATAGATGGGGAAACTGAGGCCCAGAGAAGGGAATTGTCACAGGCTAACCAGCTGATTCTGCTAATAAGTGGCTGAGCAGGGACCAGAACCCAAATTTCCTTTGGGTCATCTCTTCCGTGGTCCCACTGCAACATGGTTCCAAAAAGCCAGGGCTTTCTGCTGGGCTATACTGAGGTTACCTCTGGGGATGATGGGATACCAAGTCCTACAAGGCCTTTGTCCAGTTACTTTGCCCAGTTACTTAAGACTGATACACCTAGTGCTTCACATGGTCAATATCCTGCTCCAGACCCCAGAGATAGCCATCAACAACACATGGTTTTTGCCGTTAAAGAGTTCACAGCTTGATGAGTAGAGAGACAAACTCTTAGACATCTCAGTGCTGTAGGATCCATTTGAGGACCAAGATAGCACAGGCCATTGTGAGAGTACAGAGTTTAAGCTTTCAGCCTGTCTGGTGGTACCAGAGAGGGCTTCCTGGAGGAGGTGGTGCACCAACCAGCTCCTTAGCCAAGGTTATTCTCTCTGATTGTGCTCCTCTTCTCAATACCAATCCATGCTCATCTTCACACCACTCCCTCCTACCTATAACCCCAGCCTCTGGCCAATTACAAGACTGATGGAGCCAAGCAGCAGCTAGACTGTCCTGAACTTGCAGACCAGAATGGACCCATTCTTTGTCCCAGGGGTTGCTATGGTCACATCCCACTGCTGGAAATGGACAAGAGATTGTGTTCTGAGCTCAGTGCCAAACTGGACTTCCCCTCGTGCAGCCATGGAAGGAAGGTGTGGTGAGTTACCCAACCCACCTGCTCATCCTTAGCTCATTCTACTCAGGAGTCATCTCAGATGTGCAAAAACCTAACCTACTTTAAAAGTCTGCTGATCAGACTTCACATAGCTCTGCTAATTCCTGGCATTTAATGCTTCTCTATTTTAACCCAGATCTGTCATTACTTAAACTTTACCTTTCCCTATTCTGTTTTTGGAAAAGACAGGGAAGTTGGTCATATTTTCCAAAACCAAGAGGCCTCTGAATACTTGAAAACAATAATCAAACCACACTGCAGGCTTCTCCATTTGAGGTGGATGATTTTCAGTTACTTCCTGCATTAATATGTGCCTTTATCCTTACTTCTTTCAGGGCTCTTCCCTCCTCCTTTAGTTGAGGAATTCACCACTGGACGAAGAGTAGGCCCGAGGTGCTGATCTGAACTGATGACACTGGGAGGAAGGCAGGAGCCAGGGGACATTCTGCAGGGGTGCAGTGGGCACCAGGAGATCAGATTTTCAGAGGCCAGATGATGCTCACAGAAGGGAACCCTGAGGTCAGAACCCTGAGGTGCAGCAACCCTAAGAGATAGACAGATGGGAGAAAAGGAGTTGTCACTGCCATCAAAGAAGGGCCGGAAGGCAAAGAAAATCAGGGAGCCTGTGTTATCACAGAAGCCAAGGAAAGAAGTGCTTGTGAAGGAGGGACTCACCAGGATGGAATGCTACAGAAAGGCCACCTCAGATAGGGACTGAGAAATAGCCTCTGGATTTTGAAATAAGGAAGTCACTGGGAATTGAGAGCAATCTGAGTGAAGAGCAGAATCTGGAGACCAGGCTTCCTTCATGGCCCAAGTGGATAAGAATCCACCTGCCAATTTAGGGGACACTGGTTCGATCCCTGGCCTGGGAAGAACTCACATGCTGTGGAGCCACTAAGCCACGTGCCACAACTATTGAGCCTGTGCTCTAGAGCTCTAGAGCCCATACGTGTGTGTGTGTGTATTCTTATATATACATATATATATATACACATATGCTTCCCAGGTGGTGCTAGTGGTAAAGAACCCACCTGCCAATGCAAGAGACGTAAGAGAGGACATGGCAACCCACTCCAGTATTCTTGCCTGGAGAATCCCATGGACAGAGAAGCCTGGTAGGCTACAGTCCACAAGGTCACAAAGAGTCAGACGTGACTATAGCAACCGGGCATGCACGCATATATATCACTTCAGTTCAGTTGCTCAGTCATGTCTGACTCTTTGAGACACCATGGACTGCAGCAGGCCAGGCTTCCTTGTCCATTACCAACTCCTGGAGGTTGCTCAAACTCATGTCCACTGAGTCGGTGATGCCATCCAACCATCTCATCCTCTGTCGTCCCCTTCTCCTCCTGCTTTCAATCTTTCCCAGCATCAGGGTCTTTTCCAATGAGTCAGTTCTTCACATCAGGTGGCCATTGGAGCTTCAGTTCAGCATCAGTTCCTCCAATGAATATTTAGGACTGATTTCCTTTATGATTGACTGGTTTTATTTCCTTTCAGTCCAAGGGATTCTCGAGAGTCTTCTCCAGTACCACAGTTCAAAAGCATCAATTCTTCGGCACTCAGCTTTCTTTGTGGTCCAGCTCTCACACCCATACATGACTACTGGAAAAGCCATAGCTTTGACTAGACAGAACTTTGTTGGCAAAGTAATGTCTCTGCTTTTTAATATGCTGTCTAGGTTGGTCATAGCTTTTCTTCCAAGGAGCAAGCATCTTTTAATTTAATGTCTGCAGTCACCATCTGTAGCAATTTTGGAGCCCAAGAAAATAAAAGTCTGTCGCTGTTTCCATTGTTTCCCCATCTATTTGCCATGAAGTGATGGGGCTGGATGCCATGATCATTTTTTGAATGTTGAGTTTTAAACCAACTTTTCACTCTCCTCTTTCACTTTCATCAAGAGGCTCTTTAGTTCCTCTTCGTTTTCTGCCATAAGGGTGGGGTCATCTGCATATCTGAGGTTATTGATATTTCTCCCTGCAATCTTGATTCCAGCTTGTGCTTCATCCAGCCCGGCATTTTGCTTGATGTGTTCTGCATGTAAGTTAAATAAGCAGGGTGACAATATACAGTCTTGACGTACTCCTTTTCTGTTTTGGAATCAGTCCTTTGTTCCATGTCCAGTTCTAACTGTTGCTTCTTAACCTGCATACAGATTTCTCAGGAGGCAGGTAAGGTGGTCTGGTATTCCCATTTCTTGAAGAATTTTCCATAGTTTGTTGTGATCCACACAGTCAAAGCCTTTGGCGTAGTCAATAAAGCAGAAGTAGATGTTTTTCTGGAACTCTCTTGCTTTTCTGATGATCCAACAGATGTTGGCAATTTGAACTCTGGTTCCTCTGTCTTTTCTAAATCCAGCTTGAACACCTGCAATTTCTCAGTTCCTGTACTGTTGAAGCCTGGCTTGGAGAATTTTGAGCATTACTTTACTAGCATGTGAGATGAGTGCAACTGTGCAGTAGTTTGAACATTCTTTGACATAGTCTTTCTTTGGGATTGGAAT
This sequence comes from Okapia johnstoni, assembly GCA_024291935.2. Classification (NCBI taxonomy): domain Eukaryota; kingdom Metazoa; phylum Chordata; class Mammalia; order Artiodactyla; family Giraffidae; genus Okapia; species Okapia johnstoni. The sequence continues at coordinate 15,881,400 of CM044307.1, forward strand.
GAAAACTGACCTTTTCCAGTCCTGTGGCCACTGCTGGGTTTTCCAAATTTGCTGGCATATTGAGTGCAGCACTTTCGCAGCATCGTCTTTTAGGATTTGAAATAGCTCAACACACACACATTATATATATTATAAGTGTATATTATATATACACACATGTGTATATATAAATATATAATTTACATACACACACAGGGGTGTTGAGATAAGAAGGGGGGTTTAAGGGAGAAGATTTGCTTTATGCTTAAAGAGTGAATCGCAAGCATGTTCAAATGCTAATGAGAAGAAGCTGGTAGAGAGGGAGAAACACAAGAAACACAGGACACGTGTGGTTGGAAAACCAACCAAAGGAGGTTTCAAAAGGAGTTGGAAAGGGGGAGTCACCAAAGCACTTGATCAGATTAGCCTAAATTCTTATCTGAATTCCTACCTTATCCACTGTGACCAGAGGGCAAAGAAGGAAAGAATTTGTTTGATGGCAGGATGCTGGTGGACCTTTGGCCAAACAACTCTTATTTTCTCTGAAGGTTATCTGCTGGGAATGTGGAGGGAGATGTTGGCAAGGTGGTGTCTTAAAGAGAGTGGAGAATGTCTGAAAGAGCTGATGATGAGCTCTAGAGAATTAACTAAGGAAAAGAAATAAAATTCTGGGCCACTTGAAGTCCTGGTTGTGATGCAGGCTGTGGCCCTGTAGTGCCCTCACTCCGTGCAGCTGTGTGATTTTTCTCCCACAGCACCAGGATCCTAGGTAGTGGTATGTGTGTGCATGTGTGTTCAGTCACTTCAGTCGTGTCCAACTCTTTGTGACCCCATGGACTGTATCCACCAGGCTCCTCTGTCCATGGGATTCTCCACGCAAGAATACTGTGGTGGGTTGCCATGCCCTCCTCCAGGGGACCTTCCCCACCGAGAGATTGAATCCGCGTCTCTTATGTCTTCTGCATTGGCAGGTGGGTTCTTTATTACTAGCACCACCTGTGCAAAGAAGGCAAATCATTGAGTTAACTTTGGACTGGGGCTTTGCCCAAAGGGTCTTATGACAAGGGGACAACAGAGGTAAGAGTGATTAGGAAAAAAAAAAAAGGAAGAAATACAGATCCCAGGCTGATTCAGAATAGAAGGGAAAACAGGGGACGCTGATATAGGGAGAAAGTGAAAAGCCCAGGAACTGGAAGACCAGTGACATCACAGGTCAGCTGTGGGAAAGGCTGTGGAGAGCACAAAAGGGTGTGGGGGACTGTCTGCAGGGCATCTATGTTTAACACCCCAGAGCTGGGGTAGTCCCAAGATGACTAGGTCCAGGGGGTCGCTGTGGAGTAGGGGGTGCATCTGAGACATCAAGCTGTTGAGAGAGTAGCCTGTGTAGATATGATGTCATCCAGTGTGATGGTGACATTTAGGTTTGCAGCGGATAAAGTTGTTCCCAGAAGAGGGAGAGGGAGGGCTCCCTTTAAAGAGGTCGCCCCATGACAGTGCCAGGGCTTCCCTGATAGCTCAGTTGGTAAAGAATCCACCTGCAATGCAGGAGACCCCAGTTCGATTCCTGGGTCAGGAAGATCTGCTGGAGAAGGGATAGGCTACCCACTCCAGTATTCTTGGACTTCCCGTGTGGCTTAGCTGGTAAAGAATCTGCCTGCAATGCGGGAAACCTGGGTTTGATCCCTGGGTTGGGAAGATCCCCTGGAGAAGGGAAAGGCTACCCACTCCAGTATTCTGGCCTGGAGAATTCCATGGACTGTATAGTCCATGGGATCATAAAGAGTGGGACATGACTGAGCGACTTTCACTTCACTTCACTTCATGACAGCGCCAAGGAAGAGTGGAGAGCAAAGCAAGCAGCCCAAACCTGCTGGGGCTGGTTTTCCCTGTAGAGGGTGGGGCATCGTGGTTCACTGAGCCAGAGTCACCATCCTACCTCCTGAGGCCCAGGGCTGAGAGAGAAGGGCAGCTTACACCTGAGATGCCCGAAGGGAAATGGTGCCCATGGCGCATCAGTTCGTGGAGCAGCAGGGGTGGGGGAGAGCCCAGAGCCCCAAGGAAAATTTTGGTAGCGGAGAGGGCCATGGGAGGTGAGAAAGGGAAGGTCAGAGGGACATGGGGTAAGTGTGAAGAACAGCCTAGCTGGCAGAAGGGGCTACCCCCTTGGGTCCGGTGGCTTGAACTGGTTGCAATTTTTAAAGGAATCTGCCCAGGCAGTACAGTTATCGGGGCTGGGAGAACTGGAGCCTCTTGGAGGGGGTCAGCAGCAGCTTCAATCATCCTTCATGTTTCTGAGGCAGCCCTCGTGCACATGCACAGGCTGGCACCAGGACTCAGCCTGTGTGGGAATGAGCCACGTGGCTTTGATGGCTGGAGGTGAGGAGGGGTCCGAGGCCTGGGTCCTTATACCGGCTGCCTGGAAGAGGCTGCAGGTGCACTGAAAAGCTCCTGGACCAGAGTCTGGTCCCTTGGCCTGAGGACGTGGGCTACCAGGTATAGTTTGGGGGATGATCTGATTGGCCCAAGGCTAGCAGAGAATAAGAACAAGTTCTCTCTAGACTCGTGGGCTCAGAGGCCCCTATTGAGAGTCTTAGTCGCATGACACACCACGTGACACTCCATGCCTTCTCTTAGGTAGTCCCATATTCTCCCAGCTTCTGGCCTCTCCCCCCATGCCCCTTGCCTCTGGACGATGCTGCTTCTGCCACCCTGGTAGCTGGGCATGCTGCTGTTCTCAGAGCTCCACCCTGACTCTTCCGAATAACTCCTCTACCTGGCACAGCATTCCACCTTCCTAGATGGTGCCCGTGTCACAGACACACTCACACTTGACGCCCCCCCCCCAACCTGTTTACCATCAGATAAGATGGAACGGGTGTACTTCTCAGCACACTGCAGCGGGTGGGAGCAGCGAGGTCAGGAGGACACAGAGGGAAAACAGGCAGAATTCCCCAGAATCTGTTTTCTGCATCTTGGCCTCCTTAACCATAGGGTGGAACCAACTGTATTTGCTCACTTACTTTAGAGCAACCATATGAAGGTGAATGAGATGATATATGGATGAAATTCTGTGTAAATTGATCCAAAATGCCCACTGAATTATTTTTTTGGTACAAAGGAGAGCCATGTAGATGCCAATAGTGGCTTTCTCTATACTAACAGGCACTTGCATGGCACTTTCTAATATACAAAGCATTTTCACAAACATGCTTAAACACAACCTTATTCAAAAGTGCCTAGCAGGGAGTCTAACGTACAAAATTTATTCAATAAATGACAGCTGTGATTTCTCCCTCAGTCATCACAGCTCCATTTTATTTTATTTGGTTGTGCCAGGTCTTAGTTGCAGCGTGTGGGGTCTAATTCCCTGATCAGGGATCGAACCCAGGCCCCCTGCATTGGGAGTGTGGGGACTTAACTGCTGGACCATCAGGGGAGTCCCATCACAGCTCTGTTTTATAAACGAGAGAACTGAGGCTTAGAGAGGTTAATGAATCTACCTGAAGTTCTCTCAGAATTAGTTCCTAGAGTCCCCTGATTACAAATTTGGGGCCCTGGAAATGTCAGCATGTGTCTCTGCAGGACACTGAAGCCCTCTTTCCTTGAAGATCCCAAGCTTTGGAGACAAGCACCCAGAAGGGGACATGGGTGCCCCGCTTTGGGCCTCTTTTCTGCCCTCCTCTGCAGGACAGCCCTGAGAAGCAACCTGCAGCAAACCCAGATCTGGGAATGAGAGGAGGAGGGGGGAGGAAGTGGAGGGAAGAGAAAATACACAGCCAAGCTGAAAACGGTCAGCGAAAGTAACTGACCAGCGCGGCAAAGAGCTGATGGAGCAACGTCTCTGAAGGAGCAGAGGCAGGCCCAGAGGTCGGAGGGAGCGTGCCAGAGGCCCCGGGAAGGGCTGGGAGAGCAATTCTGGGTGAATCAAGCGTGCAAAGGCTGTGTGTTCCTTCTCAGCGCAGGATATTGATGACTTATTGACCCAAGGCATGGGAGAAGGGTGGCTGCGGGGCTGGCTCGGGGGTGTTGAGGGGGAGTGGGGTAACAAGGCTGTGAGCAAGGATGGGAGGAGAGGCCCAGGGAGAGAGGAGAGGGAGGACCAATGTAAAAGAGGGAGGGGTGGAGGAGGTGGGTGGGGATGACTCCTTATGGCATAAGAGAGGGCATTGACCCGGCACCCAGCTTGGTGCCCTGAGGTTAGCGGGGATTTTTCGGGCAGCTGGAAACAACCAGCAACTCTGCCCTGCCCTCCCATTGCCACATCTCTCCCTTGGACACCCTGGCCCCACTCACAGGCCCACACTGGTCCTAGATGCTTAGCATGCATCAGACAGCGTGCAGACGATTGTGACAAAATTAGCCAATTTCCAAAACCCATTAAATACGCCTCCTGATAGCATCTCTCTCAGGGCCATTTTCAAAAGCGTGAGACGCCTGGGGAGGCTTCCCAGTGACTGGTTCTGGGCTGTCCTCTCCTTCCCCTCCGCCTGATTCCCTGGACTCAGTTGTCTCTCTTGGTGGCTCTTGCAGAGCTGCAACCCCGGCTCCTGGTATCCTTGCCGGCACTCTCAGTGCCTCCTCAAGGAGTGTAATTGCACGCATCCAGCCCTGACTGATGGCCACTGCAGTGTGCCAGGCTGCTGGACTGTGGGTGCCAGCCAAATTGACGGCGTGACCCTCCCCGCCCCCAAGCTCTAGTGACCCTTCTTTTAAGATGGAAGCAAAATGAATACGTAACCCACTGGGGAAAGGAAACACAATCAAGAAAATCATAGAGTTGAAAAGAATCTTTGAAACTACCTACTCCATCTCCCTCACTTTATATGTTTAAAAAAAAAAAACCAAGGCCCAGAGAGGGGATGTGATTGCCTGTGTTTTACAGCTAGTTAGCAATAAAGCCAGGTGACTTCCCTGGTGGCTCAGATGGTAAAGAATCTGCCTGCAAAATGCGGGAGACCCAGTTCGATCCCAGGATTGGGAAGATCTCCTGGAGAAGGAAATGGCTACCCACTCCAGTATTCTTGCCTGGAGAATTCCAAGGACAGAGGAACCTAGGGGACTACAGTCCATGGGGTCGCAGAGTCAGACACACCTGAGCGACTAACACTTTCACTTTCCAGAACAAGAAGCCAGACCCCCAGCTCCTGGGTTTCTCCTCTCCCCATGGCTCAGTCTGGTGAAGAGCACTGGGTCAGATATGAAATAACCATCAGACTCCAAGAAAGTGCTGGAACTAGAGTCCAAAGACCTGGGTCCAAACCCTGACCTTGTCCCTTAATAGCTATCTAAACTTGGGCAAGGCTTTTAAACTTGTTTGCATCAGTATCCTCTTCTATATAAAAGGGAAAACAGGGCCTTTTATTTGGAGTTTGCCCAGAAAACTATATGAAATGGAGAAGAAGGCATTTCCCCGGCACCGAATAGAGACAAGTATTCATTTTTCCCCTCATCCCACCCCTACTGTCCTTCCTTCCCTGTTCCATATGAAATTCCATCTTTTATTTAATTATAAATTCCTTGAGGGAAAGGACTGCTTTACTCATCTTTGTAATCCTGGTGCCTGGCATATAGCAGGGTATCAAGAGAAGATTCTGCAATACTGGGAAAGTACCACAGAGCAGTCCAAAGTCTGTCTTGGCAGCTCTTGTCACAGTTTCCTCATTGGAAATTTTCTCAGGCAGCACAGAGAGGAAAGAGAAAAGGGCTTGAGGGAGACACACTCTCTGCTTGCAGTCTGAAGTCAACGAGATGGCCGCAATAGATATCTGGGAGGCATTGCTTGCAGATGTGGGGTTGGGGCAGCCAGGGCTTCTGCCCGAGGGAGACACATCCTACTCCTGGAGAAAGACACCACGGAGGGGCTCAGTCAGCCACTCATGCGGGAGAGAGAACAGCAGGTTTGGGGAGGAAGGCAGCCAAGAAGCGGGCTGAGAACTTCTGGTAAAGAAGGACTGGAGGGCTTTCCTAGTGGCTCAGTGGTAAAGAATCCGCCTGCCAATGCAGGAGACACAGGTTCGATCCCTCATCCAGGAAGATCCCCCGTGCCTCAGAGCAACAAGACAGTGTTGCACTGAACTATTGAGCCTATGTTCTGGAGCCCAGGAACTGCAGCAAATGAGCCCACGTGCCACAACCAGGGAAGCCCACACACTGTGCTCCTGAACAAGGGAAGCTGCCACATTGAGACGCCAGCATACCACAACAAAGAGGAGCCCCGGCTCACTGCAACTAGAGAAAAAGCCCATGCAGCAACTGAGAAGACAGTTCAGTTCAGTCTCTCAGTCGTGTCCAACTCTTTGCAACCCCATGCACTGCAGCACACCAGGCCTCCCTGTCCATCACCACCTCCCTGGAGTTTACTCAAACTCATGTCCTTTGAGTCACTGATGCCATCCAACCATCTCATCCTCTGTCATCCCCTTCTCCTCCCGTCTTCGATCATTCCTAGCATCAGGGTCTTTTCCAATGAGTCAGTTCTTCCAATCAGGTGGCCAAAGTATTGGAGTTTCAGCTTCAACGAAGACTCAGCACAGCCATATATAAATATTTTTTTTAAAAAAGGACTGAAGAAGGAAAGGAGGTGGAGGAGAGGCTGGAGAGAGAGAAGGAAATGTCAGAGGTCACAGCAGAGAGGGGAAGAAGGAGGTGTACTAGCATTTCTGCTTTGGTGGGGCGGCAACTCCGGATAGGATGGCATGGAGCTGGGTGTTGTATGCCAGACTCCAGGGCAGTGCGGGGACAGAGAAGGTGTTCCCAGCTGGGCCAGCCTCCTCCCTGGTTCTCCCCTTCTAGACAGAGCACAGACAATAATGAGAACAGACAGCCAGCCAGCAGGGATGGGGGAGGCTAAAATGTGAGGTGAAAAATGGGAAGTGAAATGCAGCAGTTGGGTGCTCCCTGTGCTCTGTCAAGACCAGCAGCTCTCAACCCAGCTGCACGTTAGAACCATCTGGAGGTGCTTTCTAGAAAGTGTGGATGCTCTAGCTTGTTCCCCAGAGAACCTGATGAAAGTGGTTTGAGGTAGACCTCAGAAACCAGAATTTCTAAAGAAAAAAAACACCTCAGGGGATTCTAATGTGCAGCCAGAGCTGAGAGAGGATATGGAGGACAGATGGGGCCTTTGTGCCTCTTGACACCTGGTGTGGCCTTCCACAGGGACCACAGGGGTGGGTGGAGTGTCACCGTGGACAGCCCCAGGATCCCTGATGGAGCACAGAGGAGATGGACAACACAACTGGGAGTCAAGCGGCTCTGCCCCTCACCTGCTGTGTCATCAGGCAAGGGGCTTTGTCGCCCAGACTTCAGCTACTTAAAAAAGAGGGTGGACTGGAGGGGTGGTTCCCAATGGCCTTGGACCAGTCTTGGGCTATGATGCTAAGAACGCTGTACCTCGAGGGGATGGCATTACTTCCCTTTCTTGTCCCCAGCCCTCCAGGCTAATAGATGAATCCCAGAGAGGTGGAGAGGCTTGCCCACACTGCTTCCTGCATTTCCATTCCCCACATCACAAAGGGAGGCTTCTTCGTTCAACCCCACTTGGCCCACCCCTTCTTTCTCACTCCCCCTCCTCCCCATCCACTTAGTCCCTTCCCACCTTGCTTTAAGAAGAAAAAGGGGGAAGAAATGAGTGAAATGTGGGTGTATCCGTCAGGGTCCTCCAGAGGAACAGAACAGGAGGATACATAGATGTTGAGATCTATTTCAAGGAATCGGCTTATGCAGCGGTGGAAATTGACAAGTCTGAAATCTGTAGGGAAGGTCCGCAGGCTGGGAAATCTCGGGTAGGAGGTGATGCTGTAGTCTTCAGACAGAATTGCTTCCTCCTTGGGGAAATCTCAGTTTTGCTTTCAAGACTTTCCTACTGATTAGATGAGTCTTACCTTTACTTAAAGCCAGCAGGCTGTAGATGTTGACCACAAATACTAAGATCTTTTACAGTAGCATTTAACCCACATATATTTTTAATTGCAATAAACAACACTTGGATTAATTTCTACATTGCATTTGTGTGTTTCATTCGTTTCATCCTTTGATAGTTTCCCCCCTGCTTGATTTGTTTTGTGTGTATGTTAATTGAATTTTTTTCACTCTACTTGTTTCTGGTATTAGTTTGGAAGATATTATTGTTTTGGTGAGTGTCTTAGAAAAAGTCTACATCCTTAAATTATTGAAATCTAAACTAAATCAGTGTTTTTGCCCTCTTTTCAAACACTACAAGACTCTTGGGCACTTGGTTTCTGTCTTCTGAGCCCTGGGTGTATAAAATCTCAAACCTAAGTTTACTATGGTTGAGAAGACCTCCTCAGGGTGATAGCCAGGTTCAATAACCTTCTCAATTATTTGAATTCCTTCTTTCATTCTGTATATTCCTTACTTCCTTTCCTTTTTTATTTTTTGAATAATTTTATTCATTTATTTTTGACTGCACTGGGTCTTCATTGTTGCAAGGGCTTTTCTCTAGTTGCAGCAAGCAGGGGCTACTCTCTAGTTGTGCCCAGTCTACTCTTGAAGGTGGCTTCTCTTGTTGTGGAGCCTGGGTTATAGAGTATAGGCTCAGTAGTTGTGGTGTATGGGCCAAGTTGCTCTGTGGCATGTGGGATCTTCCTGGACCAGGGATTGAAACCATGTCTCCTGCATTTGCAGGCTAATTCTTTACTACTGAGCCACAAAGGAAGCCCTCTTACTTCCTTTCTTAATGCTAAATCTTTGCTGCATTAAAAGTATTTCTTCCAGGGAATCCCCTGGAGGTCCAGTGGTTAGGATTCAGTGCTTTCACTGCCTGGGCCTGAGTTCAAGCCCTTGTCAGGGAACTAAGATCCCATACACAGCCCACCCCCCAAATAATTTTTTTTTATCCAGAATATTTAGTTGTTTTTAGCAGAAGGGTTGTTTAGTGTATCTAGACTTCTATGTTTCCAGAAACGGAAGTCTGCCTAATCTCTCTGAGCCTCATATTAAATGGGGATAATGATAATACTAATTACCTTACATGGTTGTTTTGAAGAATAAATAAAAAATATAATAAAGCAGTTAAAATATTCAAAAATAGTTTGTCAAATTTATATGTATGTAATGTGTGTATATACGTATGTACATACTTATATACATATATTTTTGGACATTGGAAGCCTCTTATTCTCTGGGTAGTTCACTTTTGTGCAAACCTTAGAATAAATGTCCTTCTGCCACCTTTTTTTTTTTTTTTTTTTTGCTGTGCTGCACATCTTGCTGGATCTTAATTTCCCCACCAGGAATTGAACCTGTTCCCTTGGCAGTGAAAGCAGAGTCTTAACCACTGGACCACCAGGGAATATCCCTAATCCTGCCATCTTTGATTAATTAGACAATATCTTGACATTGTTAGGTAAAACTGTTATTATTTGCAAATACTGATCTGAATGAATCAGAATTTTAATGTTCTTTTGCAGTCAAAACAAAATAAAGAAACAAGTTGGTTTCTTACAGCCAATAGAACTCATAATTTTCTTTTTTATTTAAACATTATTAGAACAACCTCATTTTTATCATTTATTGATCTTATAATAAATAAATATTGAACTTATAAAGTAAGTTTCTTCTAATAAGTATCATTTTATCTTTTTTATTTATTACAGTTCCATATAAACAATTGATATATCATACAGGGTCCTCAGTGCTACAGAAGTTGAGAACATCCATGAGTCGAAGTTGCTGATGAAAGCTTCATGGTGGTGCTAGCGGTACAGAAACTGCCTGCCAATGAAGATACAAAAGATGCGGGCTCGATCCCCAGGTCAGGAAGATCCCCCAGAGAAGGAAATGGCAACCCACTCCAGTATTCTTGCCTGGAGAATCCCAAGGACAGAGGAGCTTGGCAGGCTGCAGTCCATGGGGTCGCAAAGAGTCAGACACGACTGAGTGACTGAGCACCCAGAAAGAGGGATGCTCTGGAGGTTTGGACGTTCAGAGAGAAATCATTCCTCCCCATGTATCACCCCTAACCACAGTTATTGATTCTGCTTGCCCTCCCTGACCATGGACCTCGTGATTTCTGAAGAAAGCAGCTTTAATCTCTTCCTGGCCCAGCTGTCCTCCAGGTCTCCCTTTCAAGAGAGCTGAGTCCTTTTTGTAGTTCTAGAATGTAAGTTTTACTAATGACACGTGGAAGCACTAAAGTCAGTGTCAACTCATATCTTTTTCTCTAAGACAAATACCCTCAGTCCCCAGTTTACTCTGGGTGGAGTACTGTGCTAAGTATTTTAGTTTTACTTTATTATTATTTTTTTTTTTGCCACACCAGTTAGCATGTGCAACTTCCCCGCACAGAAATCAAATCTGTGCTCCCTGCAGTGGAAACTCAGACTATTAACCACTGGACCACCAGGGAATCGCAGACTACTGTCCAGTCTCTCTACTCCCCTTCACAGTTGTGAAACACTGTTGTATATTCACTGTGCTCATTCCCTCACCTCCCACTCTCTCCTCAACGCTGGCATCCACCCTGTCACTCCACATTTACCACTCTGGCTAAGGTCACTGACGATTTCTGTGTTGTTAAATGCAATGAGCATCCTTCAGTCTTATTTTACTTGACCTTTCATCATCTTTCCACATGGCTGAGCACTCCTTCTTTCGTGAATCTTTCTTGCCTTCACTTCTGTGACCCATGATTTTTAGGCTTGGTTTCACCTCCTCTACCCTCCTATCACCTTTTTAGGCTCATTCTTTTTACCCAAAATTAAATGTAGAGTTTCCTTGAGGTTGAGACCCAGGTCCTCTCTTTTCTTTACATAATACTTGATTCCTGGGGTGTCTCATTCATATGCATGGTTTTAGTTGCTGTCTCTGTTAATTTTCCCCAAATTTTATTTCCAGTTCAGACTCACAGATCCAGCTGCCTGCTGGACAACTAGACTTGACTGTCTCAAGGGACCACAAGCCAACAGGTTCAAAATCATTCATGCTTTTCCCCCAACACTTGCTGCTCCCCTGGGAGCACCTCTCCTAGAGAATGGCACTATTAGCCATCCAAACCAGAAATCTGGGCATCATCTGTGACAAATTCCTCTCCCTTACTGCACCCCTGCAATCCCAGCTTGTCTAATCCATTACCAAGTCCTGTTTATTTCATCTCCTAAATAGCTCTCTAATCTATTTACTTTGCTCTAACTCCTTCTATTCAGATTCCTTTCTAAGCTGCCATCTTATTTCACCTGGACCACAGTAGTGGCCTCCATGCTGTTGTGCCTAATTAATGAACTAATTTTACCACCTGTCTCCAAATCTATTCTTAGTTACGGATCTCATCTAAAGGAAGATCTGATAATAACAGCTTCCTGCATAACCCCTCAATGGCCTCCCACTGATTTTACAATAAAAGCAAAACATCATGAGACCCTGCTTATCTCTTCCCCCTCACCTGGTTCTCTTTTATTCTCTTCCCTCCAACCTCATTGGCCTTCTTCCTTATATGCCACCACAAAACTTTTGTACATCCTGTTTCCCTTCTTATTCAGTTAGCTATCCTCATTCTTAAGTGCTCAAAGCAATGTATCACCTTCCCAGGAAAATCTTATGTAAATTTTCTTATTACATCAATCCCTCTGTTATAGAGTCTTATAACTGTTGCCATTCTTAGCTGCACTTTTCACAGTTAAAATTTAAATATTCATTAGTATGACTACCCAGTCATTGTCTGTGTTCCATCTGGTATTTCTCATAACTGTATCCCAATGCCTAACAGAGTGTATGCCTCACAAGGAGACTTCAACAAACATTTGTAGGGAGAAAGATCAAAAAAAGGCAGGTAATATTTTTAGGATAGGTGCTATTATTAACCCCATGTTACATAATGAAGAAATTGAGGCTCAAATAGGTTAAGTACATTAGTGAGCTAAGAAGTGGCTGAGTCAGAGTCTGAGCTGGCCTTTCTGATCCCCAGAGCCTGCAATGCTTAAGCAACACTCTGCCTTCCCAAGTGGGCCAAACACCAAAACCAGAGTAACCAACAGCTTTCCAAGGATGCCAGTTCCCTGCAGCCTCATTTGCATACTCCTGGACATCAAAAGAAGAGTCCTGCAAACCAAAATTGAATCCTAGAATCCTGGAGCTGTATGGGATTTAGAAACCCTCTGGTGAGAAGACACTATCTGCCCAAAGTCACACAGCAAGGTGGTGGGGTGGCAGGTTTAGAGTTAGAACTTCTAACTCTAAACTCAGCTCTGTACACCCTGAGCTCTACATATCCACCCTGCCTCTTTTCTCAGGGCAGGAGCTTAGTGTCCAAGCTCCAAAGTTCAATCTGCCAAGAGCGGTGGCCTCCAAAGTTTTTTTCTTTAATTCGTAAAAATTTTTGATGTGAACCATTTTTAAAGTCTTTACTGAATTTGTAACAGCATTGCTACTGTTTTATGCTTTGTTTTTTTGGCCATGAGACATGTGAGATCTCAGTTCTCCAACCAAGGATGGAACCCCACCTCCTGTACTGGAAGGAGAAGTCTTAACCACTGGACTGCCAGGGAAGTCCCCCAATTTTTTTTTTTTTAATATTTGTTTATCTGGCTGCACTAGGTCATGTTGGCTCTAGAGCACATGAGCTTGCCCCATAGCATGTAGGATCTCAGTCCCCGATCAGGGATCAAACCTGTAACCCCTGAATTATAAGGCAGATTCTTTTTTTTTTTTTTTTTTCTTTTTTTTTTAAATAAATTTATTTATTTTAGTTGGGGGCTAATTACTTTACAATATTGTAGTAGTTTTTGCCATACATTGACATGAATCAGCCATGGGTTTACATGTGTTCCCCATCCTGAACCCTCCTCCCACCTCCCTCCCCATCCCATCCCTCTGGGTCATCCCAATGCCCCAGCCCTGAGCATTTGTCTCATGCATAGAACATGGAATGGTGTTCTCTTCCACATATGATAATATACATGTTTCAATGCTATTGTCCCAGAACGTCCCACCCTCACCTTCTCCCTCAGAGTCCATAAGACTGTTCTATGCATCTGTGTCTCTTATTCTGTCTCGCATATAGGGTTACCGTTGCCATCTTTCAAATTCCATATATATGCATTAGTATACTGTATTGGTGTTTTTCTTTCTGGCTTACTTCACTCTGTATAATGGGCTCCAGTTTCATCCATCTCAATAGAACCGATTCAAATGTATTTTTTTTAATGGCTGAGTAATATTCCATTGTGTATATGTACCACAGCTTCCTTATCCATTCGTCTGCTGATGGACATCTAGGTTGCTTCCATGTCCTGGCTATTGTAAACAGTGCTGTGATGAACATTGGGGTACACGCGTCTCTTTCAATTCTGATTTCCTCAGTGTGTATGCCCAGCAGTGGGATTGCTGGGTCATATGGCAGTTCTATTCCCAGTTTTTTTAAGGAATCTCCACACTGTTCTCCATAGTGGCTGTACTAGTTTGCATTCCCACCAACAGTGTAAGAGGGTTCCCTTTTCTCCACACCCTCTCCAGCATTTATTGCTTGTAGATCTTTGGATAGCAGCCATTCTGACTGGTGTGTAATGGTACCTCATTGTGGTTTTGATTTGCATTTCTCTAATAATGAGTGATGTTGAGCATCTTTTCATGTGTTTGTTAGCCATCTGTATGTCTTCTTTGGAGAAATGTCTGTTTAGTTCTTTGGCCCATTTTTTGATTGGGTCATTTATTTTTCTGGAATTGAGCTGCAGGAGTTGCTTGTATATTTTTGAGATTAATTGTTTGTCTGTTGCTTCGTTTGCTATTATTTTCTCCCATTCTGAAGGCTGTCTTTTCACCTTGCTTATAGTTTCCTTTGTTGTGCAAAAGCTTTTAAATTTTAATTAGGTCCCATTTGTTTATTTTTGCTTTTATTTCCAATATTCTGGGAGGTGGGTCATGGAGGATCCTGCTGTGATTTATGTTGGAGAGTGTTTTGCCTATGTTTTCCTCTAGGAGTTTTATAGTTTCTGGTCTTACGTTTAGATCTTTAATCCATTTTGAGTTTATTTTTGTGTATGGTGTTAGGAAGTGTTCTAGTTTCATTCTTTTACAAGTGGTTGACCAGTTTTCCCAGCACCACTTGTTAAAGAGATTGTCTTTTCTCTGTTGTATACTCTTGCCTCCTTTGTCGAAGATAAGGTGTCCATAGGTGCGTGGGTTTATCTCTGGGCTTTCTATCTTGTTCCATTGATCTATATTGTAAGGCAGATTCTTAACCACTAGGCCACAAGGCAAGTCCCCAAAGTTTTTAGACTATGGTCAATTTGTGATTGGGGAGAGGGGAGCAGAAAGCAAGAAATCCCTGGATCCATTTGTTCTCACTTTCCAAGATAAAAGAACTTAGTGTTATCAGTTAGATGCTATCCTACAAGCAAATTTAGGGAGTTCCCTATATATTTTCTCTAGCACTAGGAGTGTGGCTGCTTCAGATTTGAATCACATTACTTGTTCTGCCCTGACACTGTTGTTGTTGCTGTTGTGTCTGACTCTTTGCAACCCCATGGACTGCAGCATGCACCTCTGTCCTACACTATCTCCTGGAGTTTGCTAAAACTCATATCCTTTGGGTAAGTGATGCCATCCAACCATCTCATCCTCTGTCACCCCCTTTTCCTCTTGCCCTCAATCTTTCCCAGCAGCAGGGACCTTTCCAATGAGTCAGCTCTTCACATCAGGTGGCCAAAGTATTGGAGATTCAGCTTCAGCATCAGTCCTGCCAATGAATATTCAGGGCTGATTTCCTTTAGGACTGACTGGTTTGATCTCCTTGCAGTCCAAGGGACTCTCAAGAGTCTTCTCCAGCACCATAATTCAAAAGCATCGATTTTTCCATGCTCAGTCTTCTTTATGGTCCATCTCTCACATCCATACATGACTACTGGAAAAATCATAGCTTTGACTAGATGGATCTTTGTCAGTAAAGTGGTATCTTTGCTTTTTAATATGCTGTCTAGGTTTGTCATAGCTTTTCTTCCAGGAGCAAGTGTCTTTTAATTTCATGACTGCAGTCACCATCTGCAGTGATTTTGGAGCCCAAGAAAAGAAAATCTGTCACTGTTTCCACTTTTTCCCCTTCTATTTGCCATGAAGTGATGGGACCAGATGCCGTGATCTTAGTTTTATGGATGTTCAGTTTTAAGTCAGCCTTTTCACTCTCCTCTTTCACCTTCATCAAGAGGCTCTTTAGTTCTTCTTTACTTTCTGTTATTAGAGTGGTGGTATCATCTACATATCTGAGGTTGTTGATATTTCTCCTGGCAATCTTGATTCCAGCTTGTGATTGACCCAGCCTGGTATTTTGCATGATGTACTCTGCATATAAGTTAAACAAGCAGGGTGACAATATACAGCCTTGATGTACTCTTTTCCCAGTATTTAGCCAGTCTGCTGCTCCATGTCCAGTCCTAATTGTTGTTTCTTGACCTGCCTACAGGTTTCTCAGGAGATAGGTAAGGTGGTCTGGTATCCCCATCTCTTTAAGAATTTTCCATAATTTGTTGTGATCCACACAGTCAAAGGCTTTCATGTAGTCAATGAAGCAGAAGTAGATGTTTTTCTGAAATTCTCTTGTTTTCTCTATGATCCAGTGGATGTTAGCAATTTGATCTCTGGTTCCTCTGTTTTTTCTAAATTTAGCTTGTGCCTCTGGACATTCTTGGTCCACATACTGCTGAAGCCTAGCTTGAAGGATTTGGAGCATTACCTTGCTATCATGTGAAATAAGCGCAATTGTACAGTAGTTTGAACATTGTCTGGCACTGTCCTTCTTTTGGATTGCCATGAAAGCTGATGTTTTCCAGTCCTGTGGCCACTGCTGAGTCTTCCAAATTTGCTGATATAGTGAGTACAGCACATTAACAGAATCATCTTTAAGGATTTTAAATAGATCAACTGGAATTCCATCACCTCCGCTAGCTTTGTTTGTAGTGATGCTTCCTAAGGCCAACTTGAATTCCCACTCCAGGATGTCTGGCTCTAGGTGAATGACCACACCATTGGGCTATCCAGGTCATTAAGTCCTTTTTTGTATCTTCTGTGATCCCCTGGAGAAGGAAATGGCAGCCCATTCCAATATTATTGCCTGGACAAGGATAGGGAAGCCTGGCATGCTGCAGTCCATGGGGTCTCAAAGAGTCAGACATAACTTAGTGTCTGAACAACAAGAGGGATAATGAATATTAAATACTTAGTACACAGCTTAGCAGATAATCAGCAGTCTACAGGGCTGGTAGCCATTCTTACACACTGATAACAAAGCATTCCTACCTCCCATTACAGAAATTCCAACTATGCTCATGCTTCTGTAGGAGATGAGAGGTTGCCCAGAGTCAAGGAACAGTCAGGCTTGTGGGTAGAAAAAAAGGGCTAAGGTCCATCCATTTTTTTTCACTCTGTATACTTCCAGGATCTCCAGCTATACTTTAAGTGCATGCTCAGTTGCTCAGCTGAGTCTGATTTTTTGTAACAGCCCACCAGTTTCCTCTGTAAATGGGATTTCCCAGGCAAGAATACTGGCATGGGTTACCATTTCCTCCTCCAGGGGATCTTCCCTACACAGGGATCGAACCTGAATACTAGAGTGGGTTGCCATACCCTTCTCCATGGAATCTTCCCAACCTAGGGAACTCTTGTGTTCCCTGCTTGGCAGGTGGATTCTTTGCCACTTGCTCCACCTGGGAAGCCCTCTCCTGCATTGGCAGATGAATTCTTTACCACCAAACCTGGGAAACCCTTCATTATTAGCTATTTGTCCTCAAGAGAAATTATGCTTTTAAATCTTTGTGGCTGGGGAGGGTTGAAGAATATACTTAAAGCTGCTTTTCTTTGGTTTCTTTATCCATCCCCTGCCTCCAGCCCCCAGTCAGGATATTAACCAGCTTAGAAATTTTGATCAGCCATAGGAATGTTGGCAGGTCAGTTTGATCCAAGATGGAATCCAAGGCTGGGACCACAGTGCCTTAACCAAAATTCTGAAATTCAAAATACTCTGAGATCAAAAGCTTTTTCATAAGTCTAAGGCAAAAAAAAAAAAACCATCTCATTTGAAAGAAGACCCTGAACTGCCATGAAGCTCTTTAACATCTTTATTGATCATACTTGGGATGATTAGTCATACATTTTTCTAAGGAAATATCGACATGCTTGATTCTGTGATGCAGCTCTGGACCTCACTAAGGATCTTACATAATAAGCAGTAGATGCACCATATTACCTTGTTAAAATCGGAAAAATTCTAAATTCTGAAAAACATCTGGCTCCAAGAGTTTCAGATAATTTATTGTGGACCTGTCTTTCCAGACAGACTCTCAAGTCTTCCTTGTCCGCAGTCCAACTGCTTCCTACCATTCATCAGCTGGGTCATCTGTGAGGGCAGACAAACCTGGCTAAGACTCAGAAGCCTCAGGGCTCTACTGGAAACTCAGCACCAGGGACAGTAACACACCCCACAGTTGATGCCAAATTTGCTAACATCTTGGACTTGGTTTTCCTACATGGAGATACTGGCGCAATGCACCATGCCAGAGAGGTGCAACCATTGTTTTCCAACAGAAAAGCACAAGGTAGAGGTGTGGGGGTGTGAGACAGTTGATGTCGTGGTTCTGGGCAGAGGAAATAAATGTGTTTCTTATCTTTTTCCTCCAGCTGGTTCCAGGCTCTTCTCCTCTGACATTATTAAAAGCCTGGCAGGTTCTTTGAACGTTTGTTTCCATCAAGTTTCCTTGCTTTTCTAATCTGCAAATACTTCTAAATGGTTTCCTTTCCTGAGTTTACTGTGTTGCTCAGCCACTAGATTTTCCCAGCCTCATCTTCCCGGCAACCAAGTAATTAGGTGGAGACCTTGTTAGATGTGGACAGGAAGTTCCTAGTGGACTCCTGCCAGCCCTGGCCACTCTAATCAAAGGGAGGTGAAGTAAATCAAAGGTTCCCTATGTTATCCATGCCCAGATTATCATTAGGTCTCTGAGCAGGAAAAGAGGGGCAACAGTGAGGTGGTTTCCATCATGACTAAATGCAGTCACATCCAGCCTCAAAGAAAACAATGCCTCAACTGGCGAGTATAAAGTCACAGTATGTTAGAGGTGCAAGGGACCTTAGAGATTCCATGCTGGAGGCAGTAGAAGCAGAATGGTTGCTTTTGTCTAGTCAAAAATTACCTATTAATTGTCTAGTTATGTCAGGCACAATTAATATGGGACTTCCCTTGTGGCTCAGACAGTGAAGAAACTGCCTGCAATGCAGGAGACCCAGGTTCGATCCTTGAGTTGGGAAGATCCCCTGGAGAAGGGAATGGCAACCCACTCCAGTATTCTTGCCTGGAGAATGCTGTGAACAGAGGCTACAGTCCATGGGGTTGCAAAGAGCCAGACATGACTAAGTGATGAACACTATGTCAGGCACAGCCTAGTTACCAGGGATGAAAAATACAGTCGTATCTTCCTCTCCGAAATCAGCGTCAGGTAGGAGAGAGAGACAAGTAAAATTTAGAAGTACAATGTGCTGAGTGCTCTAGGAGGGGAACATGGGCGAATTTACAGAAAACCAGAGGAGGGGAGTTCAGCCCAGGCTGAGGAGTCTGGACAAAGAGGCCGGAGAAGGAAGCACCTGAGCTGAGATTTTAGGGATGTGCAGATGGGTACAGCAGAGGATTTCGAGTAAGTAGAACAGCACCAACAAAGGCGGGGTGCTACTCGAGAACTGACTCACCACCTCTTGTATATGTTTGTATTTGGCCTTATTCCACAGCTAACATCAGCTTATCTCTGATGACTAAGGCCATGTCTCGTGTCTCCGTGTATCCCCAGAACCTATTCCATTCCCTATATACAATAAGCACTCTATCAATGGTTTTCAGTGATAATGGCTTTAAGGCCACACGCATCAGAACTGTAGTCAGGCAGATGCTGTCACAGTAGAAATCAGAACGTGACAGGAGAAACTTAGAAACCTGCGCTCTCTGCCTCCAACCCTTAATACGTTGTCCCAAGCAGGAAATTTGACCTGAAGGCTCCAGCAAACCGCAGAAATTGAAATTGCTCCCAACTTCCCGGGGCTGCAAGTTCCTCAGGAATGTGTGTGGTCATGCCCTTGTTCTCGAGAAATTTAGCTTTGAGCTCCAGTACCATATTAATCAGTCCATTGACATGGAGAGAATTCCATGGTCTCTCTGAGCTGCTGCTTCTTTTCTCCCCACAGATATCAAGCTTATTCCTGGATTACCTATCTCAGAGGCATTTATCAGGCTAAAAGAGGGGTAGCTGGATTCACAGTGAGCCCTTTGAAAACACAAAACATCACTCACTCATGTTATAAATGATTGTTCTACTCATAAGAAATTAGAAAGCCCAGACTCCCCTGCTGTCACCAGCTGTTGGTTGTGTCTAGTTGTTCTCTCTCTGGACCTCATTTTTTTCCCTGTGGTAGATTCTACAGATGACCTTTGCAGATCTCACATTGTTCCATAGTTTTCTTTTTCTTTTATTCTTTTTCAGTGCCTATAAACTAAAAGCCTTATCCAGCCTTTGCAAACTGTGTTCTGGGACAGCTGGGTGTTAATCCTGAGTTAATCATGTCATAACTCACGTCCATTGGTACCAGAGCTCTATAGCATGGGCTAGATGAATTGCAGCAGGGACAATCTAGTTGTCCCTGGCAAACTGCAGTAGCTACAGTCCAGAAAGGTCCTTTTTGGCTGGAGATTTGAGGACTGGGGAGTGGCCAGTCAGTTGGGAAAGAGATTCAAGTTACAAGCCCAGGAGACATGTTCCTCTAGATGGAAGTCTCATTTAACTGCAGAAAATGGTCTCTATAACATTGGGGCAATCCCCTGCAGCTTAACAGAAGCCTTGGCGTTGAAAAGCATTAACTGTCTTACAGGTTTCCGTAGTCTCTCTCCCTCTCTTAATCTCTCTCGTCTTCTTTTCTGCCCACTCTTTGTCTTGCCTCATCACTCATTCACTTTTTCCCCTCGCAGTTCCCTGGCCATCTTGGGGCTCAGCTCTCCTTCTTCACTTCCCTTTTCCTCCCCAAGCTGTCTCCTTTGCCCCTTCCTTCGCTCCTGACCTTCTGTTTTCCACTCTCTGCATCCACCCTGCTGGTTTCTTCTTTGCCTTCCGTTTTCCAGTGAGAATCACTAGGGCTTTAGTCCACCCAGCTGTAAGGAGAACACAACCCTTTAGAAATGTGACCTCATTTACTACAAATCTCCCACTGTGCAGGCCAGGGGAGAGGTCACCAGCCCCCAGCCCTCCATTATCCCTGCTGGAAGTGATGAAATTGGGAGAGGAGATGAGTCTTCAAAGGGCACCCAACATACCAATCATACAATTCAGTAAATATCTGTTTTTACATAAGTTTTAAAATAATTTGATGGTAAAGCATGTATACTGCAGAGAATTTGGAAACTACAGAAGAGGAAAAAGAGGAACATCTAAATGAACCTAGGTTACCTCCACCCAGAGACAACCCTTAACAGCTCTTTGCTTTAATTCCTCCTAGGATGTTTCTAGGCTTTTTTTTTTTTTTTTTTTGCACACTTCTGGTAATATTGTATGTATGACTATGTAACCTGCTTTTCCCCACTTCATATTATAGCATAAGCATTTCCCTCGTGGTATTGTACACTCTTTAAAAACATTATTTAAATTTGCTTACCTTGTGCCTTGTTTTCTTAAACATTTATATGTGTTCCAAATTTTCTACAATAATCAATTCTGTAATAGCCAGTTTTTAAATTCGTTTTGGTTTTTTGTTCATTTTGGCCCTGCCACGTGGCAAGTGGGATCATAATTCCTCAACCAGGGATCAAACCTATGTTACTTGAATTGGAAGTGCAGAGTCTTAACTGCTGGACTTCTGGGGAAGTCCTCTTTTTTTTTTCCTGTGATAGCTAGTTTTATGTGCAAATTTTATAGTGTGTGTTGTAGAGTTGAAGAGTGAGGACTTGGAGACTGCCTATCTATCTTGGAATCTGGATTCTACCCTTATAAGCCATGTAATCTTGGGTAAATTAACAGTCTTGGTTTTCACATCCTGTACAATAAGGATGGTAAAGTAACTTTTTCATAGGGTTGTTGCTAGAATTAAATAAGATGACTCATCTAAAGCAGTTAGGACAGTGCCTGGCATGAGTAGTTATAAATGTTACCTATTACTGTTGTCTTAGGGTAGATTCCCAGTAGTGTATTTACTTTGGCCCTTGATACATAAATGCCAAATTGCTTTCCAAAAAAGAACTCACCTGTATTGACAAAAACTCTCCTGATTTGAACTCAGGACCTGCCTGATGCCAAGGCTCCTGTTCTTTCTACTTGCCACACCCCTCCAGTACCCCCTCAGGCAAAGACTAGGGATTCCTGTATAAATTGTTTTCTTAATACAAAAGAAATGGATTATTGTTCAGGCTTAGTGGAACATTCAGCACAGTGCCTGGCACTTATTAGAATGAATACAATATATACGGTATAATGAATTCTTGCTTCATAGATTTAATAGATGATTCACTGAGACAATACTCATTAAGCTCTTAGCCTAGTTCCTGGCACATGGCAGGCACTCAGAAAAGCCTCTCATCTATCCAGCCTTCCATCCAACTGTCTGTCTCTCTGTCATCTGTTGTACCTCTCTCTCCTTAGTTCTCCAGTGCCCAGCCTGGCAAGGGGTGCCTTCACGGCCCTCGTTGTGGAACGTCCTCACTGACACAGCAGAACCCCGTTGTGGTGTAGTCAGGGCCCAAGGTCTGTAGAGGAATAATAGGCTTGGGAGCCAGAGGGAGAGGATGGAACACCTGGATTGGATGAGTGATAGCATGTAGGCTGCAGGGGAATCAAGTATGTGCTCACTAAGAGGCAGGGCTTAAGTGGGTGCCCCAAATTCTTCTGAGACCGTGGGGGGACCAGGAATCAAGAAGCTGATAGCTGCAAGTAGCTTAGTCTCTTGAGGACTTTTCCCTTGTCCCTTTCACACACACACACACACACACACACACACACACACACACACACACACACACACACACACACACATCTCTTCCACAACAGGCGAAGAGAAGAGCTCTGGGAGTAGGTATTCTGGAAAAGGGAAGCAGCAGCTTGAGTGTTTCATTCTGGAATTTGTCACCTTCCTTTCAGCTGGCACACCCTGCTTCCCCCACCCCACCAGGGTTGGGTTGCCTCTGCTCCTTCCTCTCCCGCCCCTGTTCCCGCTTGAGTTCCCTTAGTCCAGATGAACCAGGCTGAGAACTTCAAATAGAGCATCAGAAAAATCAAGGGAAAACAAAAGGGAAATAACAGCCCCCCGACAAAGCACTTGAAAACCCTTAGTCTTTGAATTTGGCAAACACAGATTCCTGTCTCAACAGAGCACGTGGGGCCTTATGGCATCCCAGTTCCACCTGAGAGCGAATGTATACCCTGAGTGGCTCTTTTCGCATTTTGATGCTGTATCCTCTTCTGCTCCATCGTTAAATGTCCCAGCTCCTCAGATCACGATGGAGACGAGCAGGCTTGCTGGAGAAGAGAGGGAAAAAAACTCAGCTTTGGCATCAGACAGACCTGGCTTCAAATCTTGCCCATCATTTGCTGAAATGTGTGAATCTGGAACATTAACCTCCATGAGTCTTGTCTTAAATTATTTTGAAAATGAAAAGATAAAAGCATTTGACACAGAGTAGGGACCCAGGATGAGTCTCTCTTGCTCACTCCGAGCTGAAAGAGGTAACAAGTACTCAGCTTCTCTAAGAACATTTTCTTAGCATCAGTAGCTCTTTCAGCTCCCTGCCTCCCCAGACTGTGATCTGGCAAGGAGTGAAGGGTCATTTTTCTCATCAGCATATCAGACACACAGAGGTGTGCAGCAGGGAGGCATAAAAAAAGTGTTTTCCTACACACAGAGGAAGAAAAGTCTCTCCTTTCCCAGCTTAGAAATTCACCCCTGGGGCAAGCACACAGTAACACACACACACACAGATGGGAGTGATCCTAGGTCCTGGATGTAGCTCTTCAGAGGATTCCTTGAGGGCAAGACCTGGCAGAAGTTGGGAGCCCACTGTCTCAGGGTGAAGGCATAAAAGGCCTCCCCCTGCAGAGCCCACCTGGCTGACTGTAGCTCCCAGGGCAGGGGAAAGGTCATGCATCAGTTTTGTCAAAAGCCGGTAGACTTCCTTCATTCTGCATGACAGACTCTAGGTTCATCTACATTACTATAAATGACCCAATTAATGCATATATATGGAATCCAGAAAACTGGTACTGATGAACCTAAGGAATAGAGACACAGACATAAAGAATGGACTTGTGGACACAGTAAGGGAAGGAGAGAGTGGGATGAATTGAGACAGTAGCATTGAGAGATACACATTACCATGGTAAAATAGCCAGCTAGCTAGCGGGAAGATGCTGTATAGCGCAGGGAGTTCAGTTCCATGCTCTGTGACGATGAAGAGAGGTGGGATGGGGGCTGGGGTGGGGAGGGAGGCTCAGGAAAGAGGGAATATATGTATACATAAGTATATTCACGTTGTTGATTCACGTTGTTGTACAGCAGAAACTAACACAACATTATAAAGCAATTATACTCCAATAAAAAAAAAGACCCTGCAGCTGGTCAGACTTCCTAGCAGAGAGTGCTGTAAAATTCTAAAAGACATCTGGTAGGACAATTGCTAATTCACATCTCAAAAAAAAAAAAAGCCAGTGGAGCAGACAAGGTGACGAACACCTTAATTTTATGACAGGCTTTGGCCAGTGGACAAAGCCTTCTCTAAAGCCAGACCCACATGCTTTGAAATGGTTTTCATACCAATATCATGAGAAATAATTCAATTTTAACTTATTTCTGTTGCCTCTTACTTACCATTCATTTCTTCTCTACCAGCCTGTTGTTTTTAGATCTTTTGTGTAACATAATGATAGACCATAAAATTGCTTTACTGCCTCAAAATGAAAAAAAATGCCTTCTCAGGTAGAATTAGAATGCCACAAGGCCCCATGTTCTCTGCTAAGTCAGAAACCTGTGTTTGCCAAGCTCAAAGGCCAAGGATTTTCATGTGCTTTTTTGCAGTTTATTTCCCTTTTGCTTTTCCTTAATTTTTCTGATGTTCTTGGCCTGACCCAGCTGGGCTAAGGGGACCAAGAGAGAATGGGGTGAGGGGGTGGGGAGCGGGGGGAGCAGTGGCAATGCAACTTCTCTTTGGTTTGCTATTGACCTTTGACACCTTTTTTCCAAGTGGGAAGTTGCTTAACTTCTCTGGGCCTCATTTTTCCCATCTTTAACTTGAGAATGACAGATGTTTATGAAGAACATATGAGATATTGGCTGAGCAGATTTCTGAGCTCCAGAAACTGTAGTGCGTGGCTCAGTGGTGAGGAATCCACCTGCCAATATAGGAGACGTGGGTTCAATCCCTGATCCAGGAAGATCCCACATGCTGCAGAGCAATTAAGTCTGTGCTCTAGAGCCCAGGAGCTGCAACTACTACATACTGCAACTACTGAAGCCCACGTGTCCTACAGCCCGTGCTCAGCAACAAGAGAAGCCACCTTGATGAGAAGCCCGTGCACCACAACCAGAGAGTAGCCCCTACTTGCTGAAACTAGAGAAAAGCCCTCAAAGCAACGAAGACCCAGCACAGCCAAAAATAAACAAACAAAAATTAAAAAAAAAAAAGAAACTGTAGCGTGCAAGGCGAACATCAAGCATTCTTACTCTTTCACTCATTTTTGTTTTCATTATTGCATCAGGTTAAAAACCCAGCTGGTCTGCTTGCTGCTGCTGCTGCTGCTGCTAATTCCCATCCACCCCACCCCACCCCCTAGACCCGCACACATACATGCTCTGGAAAAGTGGGGGAGTGCCAACAGTTCAGGTTCCTCTGCCAATGAGCCAATGCTCACATGCCCCCGAGGCAGCCTGTGGATGCCAGAGTTGATGGTGGAGTCCTGAACTGCACCATCTGCAGCTGCTGTGTTCCTCCACCGTGTGCTCTGGTTCTGCCTCTCGCCCATTCTCCTTCCCAGACTTGAGTGAGCCTGTGACTGGCAGGAGAGCAGGGAGTTCCACAGAAGTGGTGCTGAGGACTCTCCTCATCTCCTTTCTCTGGCATGAATTGGTGTGTTGCTAAAAAAGATATTGCCTTTGCAATTTAGCTTTGTGCTCTCCTATGGAGAGAAGTGAACTGTTGTGGTAATGAACTTCCAAAGGCCTCCAAAGAAGTTTAAGAAACAGATTACACACCCTTTTGCTGGTGAGGGAGTGGAAGGAAGGTCTGCCTCTAATCCAAGGGTCTGATTCAGAAACAGTGAAGATCTCCAGTGCTCTCTCTTGAGTCCAGTGTGTGGTTAGTCGCTCAGTCGTGTCCATTGCAACCCCATGGACTGTAGCCTGCCAGGCTCCTCTGTCCATGGGGATTCTCATGTCCTCCTCCAGGGGAATCTTCCCAACCCAGGGATCAAACCCAGGTCTCCCACACTGCAGGTGGACTCTTTACCATCTAGGCACCAGGAAAGCCCAAGAATACTGGAGTGAGTATCCTGTCCCTTCTCTAGGGGATCTTCCCAGCCCAGGAATTGACCTGGGATCTCCTGCATTTCAGGCGGATTCTTTACCAGCTGAGCTACCAGGGAAGCCATCTTGAGTCCAGAGTTATGCTTATACCCAGGAATGAATCCTGCTTTGGAGCCATGTCCATGGGAACAGGATTTAGCTGATGAGCAGCCCAAAGACCTGTTTGTCACTGCATTCTGCAAGCTTGTCTCCCCACCACCACTCCACCCCAACCCAGGGCTTTCTGGGTCTCAGCCATGTAGCCTTGAACATGAGTTTGACTTGGACAGGGATGAGGGTGGGATTTTCCTTCCTCCTTACGGGGAGCATCTCTTCCAATATGTGGCCTATTGATGTAGTGAGCTGAGCAGATCTCCCTCCACTTAGTGTTGATTTATATTCCTTAGGGAATGTTGTAAGCAAATCAACCCCTTGTAAAAGAGCTAAGAGTCTGTGCATGAAAGAGCTTATGAAGGAAAAGTCCCCAGGTGGAAAGAGATTAGCAACCGGAGCTAATTCCAAAAGAAATGGAGCCCATCATGGTATTCTGTTTGGGGAATGTCAGGGAGGTAGGAGCAGAACAGGACATGAAGACATCTCTTCCAGGGTTTTCACCCAGTGCCTACTCTATCACTTATGTGTGGGCATTGTTCTGGTCCCAGCTAAGATACCTGCTGCTTCCTCCAGGAAGGCTTCCAGTGTTGCTCAGCCCCACTGAGATCTCCTGTTCCAAGCCCGAAATTTTCCCTTTCCCACTTAGACAATCAAGATAAGATGAGGTTTGGGAGTGAGGGGGTTCAGAAAGTTTGCTTGGAACTAAAAAAAGAATAAAATTGAAACTGTGTAAAATCTTAGAAAATGAGGGATTTATAACACTCAGTAGCATTACCCAGGGTAAGCAGAGTTTTCTTACCTCCCCACCATTGCCCTCTTGCAGGTAACATCAGCTTCCTAGAAGCAGGAGATCCCAACATTACCCTTGATGCCCTACCCTTTCCTTCACAATAAATCTCTCCACTCTGTTCTCCCCCAGAAGTGTCTCAAACCCATCCCCTGCTCCCGCTCCTGCTGAATCTGCCTTATTCATGTTCCCACCATTTCTTTCTTGGATTCTGCTATAGCTTTCTCATCTGTCCTCCACCCTCATCTCTTCACTCCAGCATTTCTATACAGAATGTTTTCCTCTCCTGGCCTGCCTGATGGATGCCTTATCCTTTAATAAAACTCAACTCAAATGTCACCACCTCCAGGAAGCTTTCTGGGACTTTCCCAGGTAGAGCTAGCTAATCATTTCCTTCTCTGTTCAATATTTTTTTTAACACTATTTATTTTATTTGGCTGCATCCAGTCTTAGTTGGGCTTAGTTGCTCCACGGCATTTGGGATCTTAGTTCCCTGATCAGGAATTGAATCCAGATTCTTAACCACTAGACCACGAGGGAAATCCATTTCTCTGTGCAGTTTTCACTTACCCTATGATAGTATTTCTCTTGATGCATTAGAATTGCTGCTTATCATGTCCAGCCACCCCACCACTCTTTTTTAAAATATTTATTTACTTATTTATTCGGCTGCACCGGTCTTAGTTGCAGCATGCAGAATATTTAGTTGCGGCAGGTAGAATCTAGTTCCCTGAGCAGAGATCGAACCCAGCCCCCTGCATTGGGAGCATGGAGTCTCAGCCCCTGGACAACTAGGGAAGTCCCACCACCATCCTTCATGGAAGCTCTTTCAAGGACCCAGACTATGACTTATACTTTATATTTTCAGGGTCTAGCAGGGGAACTGACTTTCATTACATAGCAGGAAAGGCTCAATGGAGAAAGAAAGGAAGGGAATGGCAAATGGAGTGGAAACTGCACAGTTGTAGATTTTTTAGTTCCTGAGATGCCTCCCACATCTTGAGAAGGACAAAAGGTAACTTCCCTAAAATAAACTTGTACTGCTGCACTGGCCCACCATTCCCTATCACAAGACTCACATGGTGTTGATTGCCTTTATGGTTTCCTCAAAGCTACTGAAGAGGCTTGCAATCCTAAAGAAGAACAGGCCCAGGGAGATGAGGCAAATGCCTAAGGTTCAACAGCCAAACTCATGACAAAGAGCAAACTAGAACTCAGGTCTCTTGGTGGACCAGAGACCAGGGCCCTTGATACAACACCAGCAGCCTCACTTCAAGTTTTCCCTCCAGGCAACAGCATATAATTATCAACGTTAGTATTTAAAATTTATACGCGGCTTTTGCTTCACTGGCCTTCTTATTATCCGTTTGATTAGCAATTCTGTATGCAGCCCAGACGTGGAGCAAAGCCAGAATAGAGGGGCGGGGGAGACAGAGGAAGAAAAAGGCCAAGTAGGGAGCCATGAGTCCCTGTGAAGGGGAAGCCAGAGGGGAGTTAAGGAGCAAGAGGGCACTTAGACACAAGGGACAGTGTGAGGGTAGGGTTGGAGGGTGTCTCTGCAGATACTATATGGCCCTCAGGATGAGCGGTCCAAGAGCCTTTCTAGCCTTGGGACTTCCACACTGATGGAGCAAGGGCAAGAAAAGCAAGAATATATTTAACATCCAACAGGTTAAACACCAATCAATACTAGCTGGAAGACAGAGGAAGACCATGAGCTTGGGGAGTGCCCTGCCCACTCCCTGAAGAGAAGCAGACCCAAACACCATGATGGGGACTCTTGGCTCCTGCAGTGGATGCTAGGAGTTCAATAGAACTGGTGTAGATACTCCGTGTTGTGGGGAGTGAGGGCGTCCTTGAGACCACTGTTCAGTGCTCTATGTATTCTTGGATGGGGGAGGGAGAACTCCTGCTGCCAGAGGCTGGTTCTCAGTGACTCCTTCCATCCCCAGCCCCAGCTTCAGCTTACTCTGATGTTTGTTTTTATTTATTTTGTCTGCATCAGGTCTTAGTTGCGGTGTACAGGCTCAGCAGTTATGGTACATGGGCTCCAGTACTTGGCAGTGCGTGGGCTTAGTTGATCCACAATGTGTAGGATTTTTAGTTCCCCGACCAGGGATTAAAACCCTGTGCTCTGCTTTGCAAGGTGGATTCTTAACCAATGGACCACCAGAGAAGTCCCTCTGGGGTTTACTTTGCAGGCCTCTATTTACTTTCAGAAAATGAGAATCCTCTCCTTTCCCAGCCTCCTGGTACTATGGTGAGACTCAAGACCTTGTAAAAAAAAACAGCCTCATCCACTCATAACACTCAAGATGCTGATACCCTCATGCTTGAAAAAAGGAAATTGGGTGGGGGTGGGGGTGATAAAGAACAGCACAGTCAGGGAGACAAAGCAGCTGGAAACCCTGGCTGACATCTGAGGATATCAGGGACCCTTCCGGGAGAACCGAAGGGAACACCCACCCACTGAGGGCCTATTTGGGGCCAACGTGTCACATATGCCATCTCACTTTGTCCTCATATGACCTCGCAAGGTGATTCAGCTCCCCCCATTTCTCTAAGGAGAAACTCAAGGCTTTGAGAGGTTAAGTAACTACTCAAAGTTATATAGTTAACAGGAGAGACACTAGGACCAAATCTTAGGCCCACAGTCTTTAGAGCCTGTACACTTCCCAGCACAGCACTGCGATCTCTAAATCAGGAGATTTAATCTCTATGAGCCTGGTATCTTCGTGTATAAAATAGGAAAGAAAGGAAAGAAAAAAAAATACTGCCTCATAGAGTTAAGAAAATTAAATGAGATGATATTGGTTAAAAAATGTTAAGACTCAGCATGGTGTCTGGTATACAGTAGGTGCCCTATAAGTGGCCTTTGTTTGCTTGTTTTTCTTTTGGGGGTGGGGGGGCGTGCAGATCTTTATTAAAACTCAGGGCTCCAAAATGGGAGCACCGCCCATAGCTCCCGGGGAAATGCGGGAGTAGGTTTGAGGCAAAGGTCTGGGGAAAGGCGGCTCAGCTCCAGGAACCAGAGAAGCCCGTTCCAGTGGCGCGCCCCTCGCTCGGCTGCCTCCTCTGGGCTCCCCGCGACTTCCCGCCCCGCCCCGCCCCGCCCCGGAGCGGGTCCGGAGTGCTTGGTGGGCTGATTCCGGAGCGTAGAAGGGAGCACGGAGGCGAGAGGGAGGCGGCGGCGGCGGCGGGAGGCGGGGAGGCGGGGGACCTTGCTCACTGCTCTCCCAAGTCGGCGCGGAGCCGCCTCGGGCCGGGCTGAGTGAGGGCTGCTCGGCGGCGGCGGGGCCGGGTCAGGATGCGGGGCTCCCGGGACCGAGCCGGGCTGGGCGGGGGCGGCGGCGGCGGCGGCGGGCGGCGGGCGGGAGCTGTCCGCGGTGCTGAAGCGGGCGGCGGCGGCGGCGGAGGCGGCGGGGACCCGGGGCCGGGAGAAGAGGCGCCCTTCTGGGAGCTTCACCGAAGCCGCGAGGCGAGGGCGCCAGTCGCTCCCCGGCTCATGCCCGGCGGGCCCTCCAAGCCCCGCGGAGGAGGTGGGACTGCCCTCGGCGGGACAGGTAAGGAGCCGTCTGGGGGCGCAGCGGGAGCGCAGAGCTAGGTGCCCGGCTGGGATTGAGCTGGGGAGGGCAGTGGGACCCCTCTCAGCGATGGGGGCTCTGACTTCCTTCCAGCCCGAGATCGCGCCAAGTCCATCCCTCCCCCTCCCCCTACAGGCTGGAGATGCTGGCAGGGGCCTGGGGGACTAGGGCCCACACAGGCACCCCGGTACCCTGACCCTACACCGCCAGGCCTTGACCCTGACCTCAGGCAGCTCTGAGACATCCTGCTCACAAGGAACTGAAGAGACTCTCTAGGACTCCTGGTACCCCAGTCCCTGAGCGACACCAGGGAAACCTGAGCCGCTTCACTAAGCTCCCCTCTCCTCCCGCAAGCCTGCTCATCAGGGTGACTGGGGTGCGCTGTGGTCCCCCTGCCTCAAGATTTCTTTCCCCGGGAAATGGCCCTTGAGCCAACAGATAGGCCAGGCCCTTTTCTCCAGAGAAGGAGGGAAGTACCAGAAGATACCTCAATATTTTTCCTGTGGCCCTCTTGACTCTCATGGAAGAAGGCTGGTTTTGCAGCGCACTGGTTGGTGCAGGAGGGCAGAGGTGGGGAACCTGAGTCCCATTTTCTCTTAGGTGACTGTATACTGGCGGCCCTAGACAGAGCCTCTATTTGGAGTCCTCCCTCCTTCTGGCAAGAGAGTGCTGAATGAGCTCATTCAGGCCTGCAAAGTGCTTCCAGTTCTTCAGAACAGAGTTCTCTGAGTGGCAGAACGTGGTGATCAAAATGAAACTGCGTAGAGGAAGACTGGCCTATCGCTGTGACTGACCACTGCTTTATCCCCATCCTCTCAACCCAGCATAACTTCTCCCCTGCCAGTCACAGAAAGAGCACTAGACCAGGAGTTCCTAGCCGGGTGCTGGCATTAACTGGCTTTAGGCCAGTTACCTGATCTTTCTGAACCTCAGTTTCCTCATATGTCAAGTGAGGATAAAGTAGCTGTTCTGTTCACCTCAAGGAACTGCCGTAGGAATCAGTGAAACAAATCCGAGATTTAAGGCTTGTCAACTGTATGCCCCTATACAAGTGTGCATGCCTGTCCCCATCAGGCAGTCAGGCCTGCTGGCAGTGACCCGACCCTTGTCACTCTTACCCCCATTTTCTCCCAGCCCAACCTTGGCTCTCTTTGTCCTTGGCCTTCTGGGGCCCCAGAGTTAGGGAAGCACAACTTGTAAATCTTGAGGAGCCCAAAGGGTTCCCTCCCCTTCTCCTCTTCCATCATCTATAGAAGACAATATAGGGTGAGAGTCTGACTTAGTTTGTTTATCTTTTTTTTCCCCCAAGAATCACAGATCTAGGGAAAGAGCTCCTTGAAGGCAAGGATTGTGTTGTTTTCATCTCTTTGCTTTCCTCCACACCTCCCCTCCCCCATTGCACCTAGAAGATAGTAAGGACTCAGTAATTGGGTGTAAAATCAAAGAATGAAGTTTTATAAAAGCATTTGACTAGAAGTCAGGAGCCCTGCGTTCTGGTCCCAGATCTACCGCTATCTCAGGAATCTCCTCTCCCCTCTGTGGGCTTCAGTTTTCTCAACTGTCAAAGGAGAGGGTTGAGGGAGATGAGTTTTAAGATTCTAAGCCATGATATTCTGTGCAGCTCTCTGAGGGCTGTCCCAAGCCCTCAGATCCCTCAGTTCTCCTTGCACAGAAGACCAACTTCATTAACCTGGTTTGGAGAGTAAGTTATGTTCTCTCAGTAAAGAATCAGATTTTTTAATGGAGTAGAGGGAACCAAAGGAACCAAAAAAGGCCATTTATATTTTTGGTGTTTTCTTAAGATTTCCCTCTCTTCCTTATTTCCCTGAGAATGCCATGAAGGTGTACAGAGCTGCTGAGCTAGGGGGGAGGTCCCTGACTCCAAGCCCAAAGGCCAGGAAAACACTCCCCACTCCCCAACCCAGAACACCCCTGTGTGTAGCCAAGCCCGGGACCCAGTCCTAGGCCATCTTCTCCTAGGCACCTTTCCTGACTGGGATCCCCCTCCTAAGACTAGATGAGGAGACAGTCAGGAAAGATCCATCCCTGGGGAGAGTTTTTTAATTTGAAAACAAAATGAGCTTCTCTGACAATAATTTTCCTCAACTGCGGCAGGCCCAGCGATGTTCAGAAAAACCTTAGCTAATTGGCAATTGGGTAGAGCTGAGTAAGCCATGCCAGTGACCTCCCAGACTTACCCTGCAAGCGCCCAGCCAGGGTGGGGGAATCAACCCCTCCCCCATGTCAGCACTTTCTGGCTCCCAGCTGTTGGTGCAGCACTGGCAAGAATCAGCTCTCCAGAGTTAATGGGCAGTCACTAACCCTCACAACAAAGTGATGGCAATGGTGGCAGTAGAAAGCATAGAAAGGGGTTTTATTTTCTGTGTGACTGGTCTCTGGGGGTGCTGGCTTGCTGCTGGGGCTGGAACAACATACCACCCCGCTTCTGCAGCTGTCTGAGTAGACTTCCCAGACTCAGAGGTGTCAGGGTGCAGGGCACCTCTGGTCACCCAGGCAGACACATCTGGCTCCTCTCCCAACCAGGGAAATCTGCCCACTGACTACTTCTTATCTTCCCCTCCAGCCCCTTTCCTACTGAGGCTCCCATTCTGACCCCCTTCACAAGGCCTCAAAGGGAAAAAATAGAGTCAACCCTGGCACATGACTGGCTAATCTCAGTTATTTGGGGCTGGAAGTAGAGGGGTGAGTGGTGGGGAGGAAGAGGAGGAGATCAATGTGACATGGTCATTAAATAATAATGTATGTGTTGTGTGTGTATGAGAGTGTGTGTGTGTGTGTGTGTGTGTGTGTGTGTGTGTGAAGCAAGAGACTGAAACTGAAATACCCACATGCAGGCCCCTTCTCCTGGTTGCACACACAAGATGACAGAGGCAGAGAATATCTGGAGAAATCTGTACATTATTAATTACTTTCAAATTCAAAAGGCCAACTCATCTGTGCATCCTAGAGGGACCTCCAGCCTTAAAGTACCCCACTCCAGAGAGGAAAAGGCAGAAGGAATAGGCTTCACTTTGGGGAGAAGAAATATCCCAGATCTTTAAATCTTTGGTATTTTACAAGCCCCTTCCCTTCTCAGGGGCTGGGTGGACAGCCTGCCTGGAGCAAAGCACCCCTCTGCTGCAAGCAAGGGGACACAAAAGAGTGATCTCATCTCTGCTCTCTGTAACCAGGTCCTCTCTTCTCTTGCCTCCTCTTTATTCTCTCTTCCTCCTCCCTGTAGCTCCTCTGCCACCCCCCAGCCTCAACCCTTGCCCTAAGCAAACCAAGTAGAGAGTGAGGGCCCAATGCTCAGATGTGTTATCTTCCACTGTTAGATGCTCTGTTTGCTTCTAAGTGTTTGGGAATGAGCTGCTTCAGTGGAGAGATTGTTTCAGCAAGAATAAAGATTTGATTTCCATCTGAAAATGGACTAATTTGGGTAATGGTATCACCATTCCAATCCTCCCAGCAATTTTCACCTTTGTCAGCTACAAACCCACCCCTAAGGCAAGCAGATTTTGCTCTGAAAGAGGCCAGTCCAGCCTATGGGAGTTCAGGGTGGCAGTGGATAAAACAGAGGATGAACTGAAGTTCCCAAGAAAAGAGCAATTGAGACGCCTCCTGTGGGAGCTGAGAAGTATTCCAGCTGTTTATCTTTCCTGGGTTTCCCCCTCAGCCCTCTTTTCACTCTCCATAGGTCCTTCTTCATTCTCAAATCTCTCTCCACACCTGATCACCACCAAGGGCTTCATCTCCATACATCAGTTGCCAGGTGGGGTTTCTACCCTTGTATCCCAAAGGCACTTCAAAACCAAACTCATCCACTCTCTCATTCTTTCCATCTGAGTGTGTGTGTTTCATTTTTTCAGCTTGGTACTTGGTGACCCATTTCACTCTAAATATTCTTTTTTTTTTTTTCAGCTCAGGAATCATGTTCTGCTTTTGCTTCTTTAATTATTATTTTTTTCCCTCCAGTCTCTCTGTTCTGTCTTTCTGACATTCCTGTTAGATGGATGTTTGACCTCCTGGGACTCTCCTCCATTTCTCTTAACTTGCATATCTTCCATCTTTTTGTCTTTTTGCCCTATGTCTTGGAAAATTTCATTAACTTCTTCTTTTACATTAAAAAGTTAATCTTTAACAGTGTCCATTCTATTATCCAGAATCTCAATTGAATTTTTAAGAATTTAAACAATTATTTTCAATTTTTAAAATACTTTGTTGTTCTTTGACTGCTCCTTTTTCATAGCAGCCTATTCTTGTTTTATGGATGCAACATCCTCTTACATCTGTCTGAGGATATGAATTGAAAAAAATTTATATATATATTTTCTATAACTTGAATGATTTGGAATTCTTATTGGGTTGGTTTCATATTTGTTTATTTAATCTTTCTCTTTTATTGTCACATAGCTATTTTTCATTATCTCAGACTCATGAATAAAAAAGATACTGACTAATATAGGCTGCTGGCATGTATTTCCTCTGAAGTTGGATACGTTTGTTTCCCTAATAGGCCTCTCCTTTGAATGTTTATTGTTCTTACCTCTGGTGTTTGGGACTGTGACTGTCTCTGTACTCATTTCTTCACCAAGGAATCTCATCTGCTTTGTATCTCCCAGAAATTCCTCTGTGTTTCTGGTCCACTGATAATCTTTTTCTGTTTTCCAGTTTTGTTGTGATTTCATTATTTTGAAAATATGTCCTGTCATCTTAATGGAACCTTAAGAGAGAGAAGAGGTGGACATTCATGCTCAGACTGCCTTCTCAAAGCAGCAGCTTCCCCCTAGATTTTTTGCCTAAGTTGGTGGCATCACCTTCTACTTAGTTAAAGAAACCAGAAACCTGGAAGTCATTCTTGCTCCTCTCTCTTCCTCACTTATGGTTGGTCTCAAAATCCTATTCGTTTAGCCTCCTAACTACTCCTCAGGTTTTACTCTACATCTCTGTCCATCTCACCATCAGGTTCAGGTCCTCATCCCTTCCTGCCTGCATTGTACAATAGCCTCTTAATAGACTCCAAGCTTCTGTTTTCACACTCCTCAAATCCTTTCTAGCCACTGCTGCCACCCAGAGTTGTTGTTCAGTTGCTAAGTTATGTCTAACTCTTTGCGACCCCAAGGACTGCAGCATGCCAGGCTTCCCTGTCCATCACCAACTCCCAGAGCTTGCTCAAACTCATGTCTATTGAGTCGGTGATGCCATCCAACCATCTCATCCTCTGTCACCCTCTTCTCCTACTGCCTTCAGTCTTTCCCATTATCAGAGTCTTTTCCGACAAGTCAGCTCTTTGCATCAGGTGGTCAAAGTATCAGAGCTTCAGCTTCAGCATCAGGCCTTCCAATGAATATTCAGGGTTGATTTCCTTTAGGATTGACTGGTTTGCTCTCCTTGCAGTCCAAGGGACTCTTGAGAGTCCTCCAGCACAGCAATTTGAAAGCATCAATTCTTCAGTGCTCAGCCTTCTTTATGGTCCAGCTCTCACATCCGTACATGACTACTAGAAAACACCATAGCTAAAACACAGGCATGACCGTATCTCTTCCTTGCGACAACCATCATTGGCTCCCCATTGCCCAGAATAAAAAGCTTCTCTGCAAGGGATTGAAGGCCTTCCCACCTCCCTTGCCTGATTCCGTCAATATCAAGCCACCTGGCTTCCCCTCTAGACTGCTGTCCCATGCCTCTGTGCTGTTTCCTCTGCTGGAAATACTCATTTCTCATTGTCTCACCTAATGACTCATCTTTTTCCTTAAAGACTCAGTTCAGATGTCACCTACTGTGAAAACCTTTTCCTAGTTTCATCACCTCCACTCCTTTCTCAGGATAGGAGTCCCATATCAGTTTACCCACAACATTCCATGTCCTGCTAGCACAACTTACTCCATGGCATTGAAACCTTGTATTTGCTAGTCCGTATTCTCCCCTCCTCCTCAAAGCAGGTACCACTTCTGGTTGATTTTTGCATTCTAAAAACTGGTCCGAACTGCTTAAGAAGTGTTTATTGTACAAAACTAAATATGCCCCAGCCAGATGTGCTACATCTATCCCAGGTCCTGGAAAGAGTTTCTTAAGGAGGAGACTCAGCCCACCTAGCTCACTCATCCACTAATTCATTCATTCATTTGTGAGACCAACTGTTTATGGAGTGCCTATTATATGCCAGGCCAGGGGCCACAAGTATGAGGAAGCAGACAGAGTCCCCACCCTCTTGAAGCTCACGAGATCTGGTGAGGGAGAGAGACCCTAATCAAGGAATCACAGGTATGTAAATAGAGACTGGGATAAGCTCTTAGAAAGAAAGAGCTGGAGCCTGGAAAGCAGATAACCAGCAACCTAAATCTAGGCTGAGGATGTAGGGATGACCTCCCTAAGGAGGTGACTTTTGAACTGAGAGCTGAAGTATTCTGATGTGGGTGGAGACAAAGTTTCTGAGCAGCATAGCTGTGAAGTAAAGGAGAGGGAAAGGACAGGAGCTGAAGGGGGGGAGGTGGCACGGAAGACAAGTGTTCCTCCTCTCTATTTCTGCCTGACTACCTCAAAGCTTAGCGGCTAAAACAAGGGACATCTTATATTGTCTCATGACATTGAGGGTCAGAAATACACGCAGGCTTGAGCTGTGTGATTATTCCACTCCACGTGGCATGGGCAGAGGTCACCCAGTGGTCCTCAGCAGACAGATGGGCTGGCTTGAAGAGTCCAAGATGGCTTCACTCACATGTCTGGCATCTTGGGATGACCAGAAGGCTGGGTTCAGCAGGCTCCACCGACCAGAGCATCACACACACGGCCTTTCCAGCCTGACAGCTTCAGGGTAATTCAGAGCAGCTCAGGGTCCCGAGGGTGAATATTCCAGCGAGCAAGGTGAAAGATGCATGACCTTCTGTAACCTGGCCTCTGAAGTCTCAGAGCATCACCTTAGCTGTGCTATGTGGTCAAAGCAGTCACAAACCCACTCAGGTTAGAAAGGAGGGACATAGACCCCTACTTCTCAATGGGAGGAATGTCAAAGGATTGACAGTCAGGTTGTGCAGTCATCACAATTTCTTTTTTAAGCCAGGGAAATGACTATATGTTTAAGTGCCATTAGGGAAGATCAAGAGTTAGGAGCATTTGAAGACAGAAGAGAAAGAAAGGATGATCAATTGTGTTAGCTTCCTGAGGAGGAGACTGAAGCAAAGAAAGCTAAATCTCCCATTTTCTCTCAACTCTGCTGCCTCCCACTCCCACCCTGGCCCCTGACTCTTTCTCTGTTTGCTCTAAGATGCAACAAGCAGCATCCATGACTCCGAAGCTGGCTTGGTGGCTCTCTTGCTTACAGGCCAGAAATAATCAAATCCAGCCCCAAGTCATCTACTAACAGCCTCCCAAGTCACAGGACTTCACAGTTTACAGAACAGTTTACATATTATCTGCCTGGAAGTTGGTCTAGCACCTATTCTTAAAGACGGCACCTCTCCTCTGGATTGTAATCATTTCTATTCAATCTTTTGCCCTGCTAGGAAGTTCTGGCTTTTATCTTCCAGTTTAGAAGCAGTCTTTCTTGTTGCACTGAGAGATAGTGGTCAGAGGTTGAACTTCCTCACTATAGCTCTGTATTTATTTGAATCCAGACCTTAAAGTTATCTAAGCAGCCATCCCTGGGCTGCTAAATCACCCCAAATCTCTTAATCTTTTCCTAAAGCTCCCATTTCCCATTCCCTTCAATAAGGTCTCTGATTTTAACCCATTCAAGACCAAGTCCTTGCCATTCTCACACCCACACCATTTATCACAACCCTCTACACACAGGTAGGCTCTGAAAGGCCAGGTGTTGGACTCAGTTAAACCTAGGTTCAAATCCAGGGTCTGATACTGTTTAATCTTGGGCAAGTTACTTAACCTTTCTGAGCCTCAGTTTCCTCATCTGAAAATGAGAAATAATAACAGCCAATTTCATCAGTTGTTGTACAGGTTTGAAATACAGTGTGTGAAACACGGGGCTCACATAAGGATGCAGTAAAAAGTAGCTATTACGATTTTGCAGCATTCTGATAAGGACCGGCCCCATCCCACAGACAATGACCCAACTCCTGGTCCCACATCACACTGTCCATGTGGTCTCTTTTTAGCAATGTTCACCCTGCCTCTTCTCACTGCAGCAGACCTCCTCTAAGCCCCATCCCCGACAGCTAATCCCAGAGAACTTGATGCTATTCAGGCCAGCAAGAGCTCTGATCAGACAGACTGGGTCAGATGGGGCTCTGCCGCTCTCCAGCTGTGTGATCTCAGAAAACCTGTTAAACCTCTCTGAGTCTCAATCCCCCGCACCCATGTTAAGAGGGCAGATTACGTGAGATACTGCATTTGAAGCACTTGCCATGGTGCTCAGAACAAAGCAAGCACTCAACAGATGGCAGCCAATACATGGTGGCAGCAAAGCAAAGTGACTCTGGGGTCAGACTCTGGGATCAGGGCTCATGTCCTGTCCACTACTCACCAGTTGCGTGGCTGTGGGCACTTACAACTTTCTTATGCCTCAGTGTCTTCATCTGTAAAATGGAGACAATGACAGAGATGATGATTTATAGAGTTTCCATAAGGATTAAATGAGAGAATACATCACATTTAGAACAGTGCCTAGGACACAGTAAGAATTTAGTTAAGTGTGAGATGTTATTATTTCAACCTTAAACTTCTTTGTATTTTTATATTTAAGGTACAGTGACTATAAGAAGCATATTGTCAGATTGTGTTGTTTTAAAAATCTAGTCTTTGTCTCTTTTTAAAATCATCTTTGAAATATAATCTACATACAGTAATAGTCACTCATTTTAAGTATACAATTCAATGAATTTTGTGAAATACCTGCAGTCATATAACTACTACCACTATCAAGATACAGAACATCACCCCCAAAAATCTTCATGCCCCTTTGCAGTCTATCCCCTACCCCCACCTTGGCCCTTAATAACCACTGATCTGCTCTTTGTCACCATAGTTTGGCCTTCTCTAGAATTTCATATAAATGGAATAATACACTATGGGACTATCTTTGTCTTTTATGGGCAATTTTATTCCATTTACTTCCAATATAGTTACTCACATAGCTGGGTGTAAGTCTAACATTTTACTATTTGTTTTCTATTTGTCTCACTCGTTCTATATTTCTTCTGCCTCATTTTGGATAAATTAAATACCTTTACTATTTCATGTCTGTTATCTCACTAGTTGTATATTCTTTTACTCTTCTTTCTGTGATTATCAGAGCAATGGTTCTTAAAGTGGGTCCCTGGGCCAACAGATTCAACTTACCCAGATTCTTGTTAGAAATGAATATTCTCAAGCCCCATCCTGGAATCATAAACTCTGAGGGTGGAAGCCAGCCATCTGGGTTTAACAAGTCCTCCTGGTGATGTTGAGACTGGCTAGTTTGAGAACCACTGCCTGAAGACAACTTTTGCTTCTAGCAAACAGCAAGGTTATATGCAGATCACCTTAATCCAGTTAGGAGCAGAGCTGATTCAAAGCGTGGTTTCTGTCCTCAGGAGGGCTGATCTGATACTGGTTTTCTTCTACTCCCAATGGGTAGCCCTAAGGTGGTCCCAGTTGAAAACTGGACATGTTTACTGGAGCCCTTCTTCCTTAACCTTTCCTGAACTCCAATTTTCCTCCCTGCTGGAAGAGGGAAAAAGTATTGCCAAAGGTCAGGCTCACCTGTCCTTAGCCCCTTGACCCTTCAAGTTCTTACTTCCTTGGTGACTGTTCAGTGCCTTCATAGTTCCCCTGGCTTTCGTAGGCAGGTTTGTGTAACACAAATTAGTCTGCAACTGTTGGAAAAGAAGCCCTCTGTCCTATTGTTATTTTCCCGCTAGAATTACAAAGTCAAAATGAGCATTTAGAACAGTTCACTTCCTGGCACGTGGCAAAAAAACTCAGTAAGTATAAGTTCTTCTTCTTTTTTCTTCTCCCAGTAGAATCCTAGGGTCATCTTGAGCTGAGCTGTTAAAAATCAACCCCTTCTATCCTTTCCATACATTTTATAGATAAGCAAACTGATGTCACACTGTGTGACTGGACTCCAGTGCAATCAGACCCCCTTGGGAGACTGTATTTGGACGGTTTCCTGTCCCTCGTCAGGGAGGTGGCAGTGGGCTCTCCTTCCCCAGATCATCATGGCACACCCAAGAGCCCAGCTCAGTTCTCAGCTCAAAAGGAAACAAGCCAGGGACCTGGCTTCACAGACCCACCTCTCATCCCCTCTTCTTACATGGCCCAGACCTCCAGCCATGACCACACGTTTGGAGCACCCTTATTACATTCAGAATCCCAGACATCTCATGTCTTTCCTCTGGAGCAGAGTGCACACCTGCACACACACACACACACACACACACACACACACACACACACACACACACACAAACATGCTCACCACCAATTGAGCATGTACACAGTACCATACACGGTGTGGAAGGACCACAGTCCAGGTGAGACCAGGCAGCCGAAGTGGAGAGTGAAAATTGCTCTGGGTTGAATGCTAGTCCTTTATTCCAGGGAACAGAGGGAGACAACCCTAAGCAAC
Organism: Okapia johnstoni; assembly: GCA_024291935.2. Taxonomy (NCBI): domain Eukaryota; kingdom Metazoa; phylum Chordata; class Mammalia; order Artiodactyla; family Giraffidae; genus Okapia; species Okapia johnstoni. The sequence goes on from CM044307.1 coordinate 15,921,943, forward strand.
AGGCCAAAAGGTTAGGCCAGGCCAAGGCCAGAGAAGGCTGGGCTGGAGCCCAGCCACCACCTCCTGCTGGCCAGGACTCAGAGCTGGGTCCCCAGAGTCAGCACAGTGAACTCCTGTGTGACCCTAATAAGTGATGGAAAGAACATGACCTGTTAAGAGAATCATGACCCTTAGCCGGACTGTGGGAAGGTGCTGCAGCCTGTGACTTGGTTACTTTATGAAAACGGGTGTGTGTAATTGTGTATGCATGCTTTGTGCCTCTCTGTGCATATTGGACTGGGGGCAGGTCTTGATGCTGTGCTCAGCCTCATTCCTTCTCAGAAGGAATGCTCCAGCCTGGGGAGGTTTAAAACTGATTTTAGATAATTTGGCTCAGAAGAAATCCATTAATTTTTTTCTGATTTGAAAGTAGTGCATGCTCATCGTAAAAAATGAATTTGGAAAACAGAAAAAATGTGGTGTTAAAAAAAAAATGAAAAGCACCTGCGCTCCCACCCCTGGAGATAATCACTGTTGACATTTTGGCGGAGTTGAGATCACATGCACATATAGTGTTCTTTTCTCCCTTCTCACTGAATCTGCAAAGAGCATTTTCTCATATTATTCCTTTTTTGCAAACCTGTTTGAAGGCCCTGTACCATTGTTTTTGCACCATAATTCATTTAACTTGCCCCCAGTTGTTGGACATTCAGGTGGCTTCCAGGTTGTCCCTATGTTGGAAAATCCAGGCTCATATACCTTTGTGCATGAAGCGCTGATCTCTACTTTAAGGCATGACCAGGGCATGTGTTGGCAGGTGGGGGGACACTGATCCAGGAAAGGCTGCGTGGCTTGGGTTTCAGAGGTTCAGCTGGGTGTACTTTGACCAAGAGAGGGTGGCTGGCAGGAACTGGGTGATGGGCTGGGACACAGCCACCCCTGCCAGCCCTGGATAAGGGCCCCCACAAACACCCCTCAGAGCTCCAAGGCCTGACTCCTGGTCACAAGTATCCCTCCTTTGCCCCTAGGGGATAACAATGCAGCCTCTTGGTGAGGCAGGGCATAGGGCAGGGGTGAGTTTGATGGATTTATCTGTTCTGAGGACCCTAGGGCTGGTCTCCCCAACCCTACTCCCTCAGAAAGGCCCCTGCCCACCTCTGCCCACATGGATGGAAGCCCAGAGAGTAGGTGAGGTGAGCAGGGGCAGGGGCCAGGTGGAAGGGCAGGGCTGGGGGAAGGCAGCCAAGAGGGAGTTGGGAAGCTGGGCAACGACCCCTTGGCTCCATGGCTCATCTAGCAAATAGATGTCTTGGCGTCCCTTTGCCTCCCTGACCCTGCTGGAGGGGCCATGGTGGGGAAGGTGAGCCCTGCACCCCCTGGGCTCATCTGAGTGTGCTCATCTATTCCTGACTATGACAGAGGACAGGGAGTGAGGGAATTTTACTTCTGGAGGGCTCCTCGAAGCTATGGAATTGTGGTATATTAGTGCCACCATCGACATCAGTGGCTGTTTAATCCAACTCCTCTTGTTCCAAATGGGGAAACTGTCAGATCAAAAAGCTAATGTGGATCAGGAATGGAAACTCAGTGTATCTAACTCCCAAACCCACAAGCCTGTGGTCACATGTCCTTTAGCTCTACATCTGTGGCTCACATCTGCTGGTGGGGGGAGGCTGAGACAGAGGGACTCAGAAGCTGGCCTGGGGGGTTAGAGGGTCCAGCCCTGCTGGGAATCAGTCCAGAGGAGCCCAGACATGGATGTAACCTTGTGAGGCCTCTGTCTTGGATGCCCAGTTCCCCATCAGCAGGAAGGAGCCCCTCCATGTCACTGTAGTCCAAGGGCTCCCCTCCCTGCATGTCTGACCTCTGGAGAGGAAGGAGGAGAGAGTAGCAGTGAGGCCTCTGGGTTGATGAGCACACCTCCCCTATACAGCAGTGACCTAAGCCCTCCACCAGATCCCAGAATTCGCCTTAGAAGGGAGGTGAGCCTAAGGAGCACCCCCTAAGACCATACTTGGGGAGAAGCGCCTCCACCAGGAAGAGCTGACCTCTGTGAGCACGTGGCATGGGGCGAGCTCTGAGCTAAACGTGGGCCCACCCAACCCGAGAACAAATCCTCTATCGATGCAGCCTCCCACCTGCCACCGATCCTGACAGTATCTCCCAAGGCCCACCCCCCGTTTCTCCATCTGCTCATAGAGTTTCAGTGATCCTCAGTTTATCAGAAGCCACGGCAAAGCCTCCTATCCGTGAGAGAGTCAGTCCAAGCCACCCCCCACACACAGCCACAAGGAAGGCTTCAGGATCCAAGTCTCATCCTGTCAACCCTACCAAGACCCCCGAGGGCCCCTTTGACCTCAACAGCGCTGCACCGTCTGGCCCCGCAGTCCGTCTCACACCTTTCTCTGTACCCACAGCCACATTAGCCTCATCTCCGGCTCTCAGACCAACCAGCTTTTATCCGCCCACTGCGTGAAATGTGCCCCCCTCTCCCCTCGCCTTGTCAACCCATCTTCTTCCTTCAGATCTCAGCTCCAAAGCCTCGCCTTGCACCTCTGTGTCAGTTCCATTCCTCGTGCATTCTGACACCCTCTGCTGTACCTCCCCTTCAGGGCAGGGGTCTTCTCCACCAGACTGTGAGCTCTGGAAGACCAAGTGCACATCCTTCTTCCTCTCTCTGCTTCATCCCCAGCATCCGTACAGCTCCTGGCCATCACCGATGCTCAGTGAGGATGCGGTGAATGGATAAATGAATGACCCAACTCTATGAGGTAAGTTCTGCTACAGACAAAGAAATGAAGGATCTGAGTTAAGTAGCCAGCTCAAGGTCCCACGGCTGGCCGGTGGTCCAGGAGGGACCAGGGCAAGTCAGACTGCAGAGTCTGTGCTCTTCACTACTTCTTGTCCTTCATCCAGAATGCCGGCCGCAGTGTCTTTCTGTCTTGCTCTCCCCAGCAGGCCACCTGAGGACGGCTCAACTGGCCACCAAGTCCCAGAGCTCTGGGGCTCCCCTCCCTGGAGCTGCCCCCAGAACCATGGAGAGTCTAAGTGAGCTACAGAACCCACTGCTGCCTCGGAGCCCCACGCACCTCCATGGCCCTTACCCCTACCCCGAGGCTTCTCCCACCTGGCCGTGCCGGGAGAAGATCTATTCCTACCTCCTGGGCGGTGCTGGCCCTGCACATGCCCACCAGCTCCTGGACCCAGGGTCCCTGCAGCTGGCCGTGGAGGCCTGGTACAGGCCCAGCTGCCTCCTGGGGAGGGACAAGGTCAAGGAGCCCAGGGCAGGCAGCTGTGAGACCAGCTTCACAGAGGGCAGGGAGCCCCCGGCTGGGCCTACGGAGCGGTCCACGGAACCTGGCCAAGCGGAAGAGGATGTCGCCATCCAGACTGTGTCCTACGGGGTTCAAGAGGAGCTCCAAGGCCAAGAGGGTGACCCGGAGGAGGAAGAGGTAAGCACGAGTGTGTAAATGCAGATTCTCAGGCCCAACTCCAGGTATTGAGATTTTGTAAGCCCAGCTTGGGCCCCAGGAATCTGTATTTTACTAAAGAAAAGGCCCTCTGACACAGACACTGTCCACACTTTGAGAAACACTAGTTAGAGCTGACTGTTTAATCTTTTTTTTTTTTTTGCTATTTATTGCATTAAGGTATCTTTCTATTGAAGCTCATGTACAATATTATGTAAGTTTCAGGTGTACAACATAGTGATTCACAATTTTTAAAGGTTATGACTATTTATTTGGCTTTTTAATAGCATTTTTTGTTCTTGTTTTTTCTTTCCAGTTCAATCGAGATATAATTGCTATGTAACATTAAGGTATATAATGCCATGATTTGATTCATGTATGTATCACAAAATGTTTACCACAATAAGATTAGTTAACACACCCTTTACCTCACCTAATTACCATTTTGCTTTTGTTATAATGAGAACATTTAAGATCTACTCTCATAGAAACTTTCAAGTATATAATACAGTATTATTAACTACACTCACCACACTGTAGCAGATCCCCAGAACTTATTCCTCTTATAACTGGAAGTTTTTACTCTTTAACCAATTTCTCCTCATTGTTCTTACTCCCCAGCCCCCGGCAACCACCAACCTACTCACTGTTTCTATGAGTCCAGTTTTTTTAGATCTTACATATAAGTGAGATCAAATGGTATTTGTTTTGGACTTAGCATGGAGAAGGAAATGGCAACCCACTCCAGTAGTCTTGCCTGAAGAATCCCATGGACAGAGGAGCCTGGCAGGCTACTGTCCATAGGGTTGCAAGAGTCAGACACAACTTAGTTACTAAACTACTACTACTACTATTTCACTTAGCATAATGTATCAAGACTCATGCTGGCCCAAATGGCAGGGTTTTCTTCTTTTTGTGGCTGAATGATATTCCCTTATACATATAGATAGATAAACATTGTCTTTGTCCATTCATCCCTCCATCTGTGGACTTTCGGTCTTTGAGGAAAGTCCACCTGGTTCTTGTTTTCTTAATTATATAAGCAATTTAAAGTCAGTGCAAAAAGTTATTCAAAGATAGCTATTATTTTAGTGAATGATCTTCCAGTCTTTTTACTTACGTTTTTTTCTACCTCCCCCGCCCCAAAAGAGTTCTTGCTATACATATTTCTGTAACTGAATTTTCCTCTCTAAGCAACGTATTTGCTCCACGTAATCTAATATTTTCTACCAAGGTGAATTTTAAGGGTTACATGGTATCCCATTGTAAATTCTTCCACCACTAATTAACCCGATCTCCTGGTCACTGGGCGTTGAGACTGTTCCTGGTCTTTCACAGTTACTATCCTATAATGAACATTCTAGTACATGTATACTTGTACATGTATTTTTGCATGTGTATACTTGTAGTCTTTCCTAGTGATAAATTCCTAAGGGTGGAATCATAGAACCATTGTCAAGGTTTTTGGTAGAGAGTCCAGAGCCCAACCCACACTCCCACTAATGACAGATGAGTCTGCCCGCTGCCCCACACCACTGCCGACGGGTGTCCTGGGCCAGGTCACAAGAGACCACTCGTGTTTTGCAGAGTGACGCCACATCGACGGAGAGTGAAAGTGAAGACAACTTCCTTACGCTGCCTCCCAGGGACCACCTGGGTCTCACCATCTTCTCCATGCTCTGCTGCTTCTGGCCCCTGGGCATCGCCGCCTTCTACTTCTCCCAGGGGGTAAGAGTCCATGGGGACCCAGGGCTTCTGCTCTGGCCACCCTCCCTCCCCAGGGGACCTGGGGTCAGGGCCTGGGAGGCTGGGACTATTTTGCTGGGCATTGGGATGTTCCCTTTCACCAGCGCCTCTCTCTCCCTAGACCAGCAAGGCCATCTCCAAGGGGGATTTCCGCCTGGCCAACACCACCTCCCGCCGGGCCCTCTTCCTGGCCACACTCTCCATCGCCGTGGGGGCTGGTCTCTATGTGGCCGTGGTGGTGGCCCTGGCAGCTTACATGTCCCAGAATGGCCACGGCTAGTGGCCTAGAAGGCCTGGCGTCCTGACTCCCCTACTCTGCCTAAGGAGGCAGTGAGGGGTGCTGGGGGGAGCAGACTCTCTGGGGAGACAACTCATGGGGGTGGCTTGTCAGGAGGAGGCCTCCCAGGCTGCATCCTGTGGGGCAAGACTTTCACTTCCTCCTGCCCATTGCCACAAGCCTAGAGCGGGCCAGGGGCATCACTCTGTCCCAGAAAGGGTAGGGCTGCCCACTGGCTATCCAGTCAGGGCTGCCTCTGGCTGGGGGCTCTCCCCATTCTGCTCATTCCTCAAAGGGTCTCCTGCCCTGTGGCAACCCACTACCCAACTCTGCTAACCTCTCCACAGAGAAGAGCAGATTATAGGGAGAGAAAGAGGTGCCTGGGGGGCAGAGGAGTGGACCCAGGCCTTCCAGCACACAGGAGTCTCCACCTGGGGTCTCCCTGAACTTCCCAACTCCACTCTCTGGCCTGTGATGCCCAGACCTCAACTAGCAAAGATGGAAATACACACAAAGGGACCCTCTTGGTCTTTCTGGTTCTAGAGGGTGCTTACCTCTTCTGTGGGCTTGTAAGACAGAGTAGATTCTAGGTAGAGAAGGGGTGCCTGGGGTGGGTAAACTGTACTGAGAGCAGGTTCTTGGAGCATCTTTGTGCAGGAACAAAAGGCAGATGAGATGACAGAGAGTCTGGAGGGCCCTGGAATATCATTGTTCCTGTTCTCTGCCCCCATCCTCCTTTTCTGGATTCCTCCAGGGGCTCTGTGCTGGCCCATGCCAGGCAGACAGAGAGTGAGAGTGCCATCAGTCCAGCAGCCACTGAGTGCAGGATCCTGGATCCAGCCATGGGGGAATGTAGCGAGGAGACCCTGTGTAGTGAGTGTAGATGAGGGAGACACAGGGCTAGCATGGCAGCTGAGCAGCCCAGGAGGGCCTCCTAGAGGAGGTGAGCAAGGTCTAGATGGATATAGAGAACGTATTGAAGGAATACTAAGGGATGACCCTTAGTATTTGTGGGCGGGGATGTGGCAGGAGCCTCCCACAGGAGTTTCGGAGCTGTTTGGATTACGCCTAAAACATCCAGCTGGAGCCAAACTGAGGGCTCCACCAACTCAGAGAAGAGGAAGGTCAGGCCTGTATCCCACCTCTGAATGCTGGAGGTCAGTGGTGGACCCCTGGTCAGCCTTGGACCTTCTTCACCGGCATCCCTGCTCAGAGCTGCTCTTAACACTCTTAGCCGATAGGGAAATTTCAGAATTCTAGAAACACCCAGACAGGCAGGAGGAGCACATTTGGGAGGGCAGGCCTGCCAGGGTTCCAGCTATGGCTCTCATTGTGCATGATCTGTGGACCTGGTCATTCCGGGGCCCCATCCAGAGCTCGGGGCTGTGAACCCACCAACTTGTCCACCATCCTCCCCGAGCCCAGGCATTACCCAGCCCTCCACTCACTGCATCCCCTGAAGTCTCACAGGCCCAGGATCAGCAATTTTAATGTCCCATTACTGTATATACTTATCCTTGTAATAAACATTTCTGTAACACCTGCTGCCCTCTGGGCCTCTTGCTGTCCCCGCCTACCTCTACCTTTGCCTGCGTTCAATCCTTCCCCAAGACTGACCTCCAACCCCCAGTCTACTGCTCCTGGCCCCTTGCAGCATGTTCTCTAGAGGACCTGCCCACATCCAGGCCTTAGGAGAAGAGGTGGGCACTCTGGCTTGGAGGATTACTCTGCTGGGAGTAGCCTGGATGCAGGGTGATGGTGTGGTGTGCATTTGACTCTGCAAGACAAGGCGAGGTCCAGGCTGAAGAAAAATCCATTCTAGACTCAAGAGCCTTGGAGGTCAGGAGGAAGAGACGTGGGCCAGGGTGACTGAGGCTCCCCTGAGCTGCCTGGAGCCATCAGGGGTGGACACAAGATATGGAGTCATCAAGGACCCCCACTCCCCTGATGCCCTCTCTCGAGTCCCTTATACTCACAATGGGGGCTGCTCAAGCGTGGCATGGGGAGGAAACCTTCTCTGTCTGCCTCATATCCCAACCTCAGCACCAAATCCCCAGTATCCTCTCTGTTCCGGGCCCCCAGGAACCTGCTTGGGCTGTCAGAGGGACTAGCCTGGCCTCTAGGTCACTGCATGGAGAGCACTGGCATGCCCACACTCACACATGACTACTTGGAAGATACAGCTCCGCGCGCGCGCGCACACACACACACACACACACACACACACACATGCTGCTCAGGCTAGGTACCCCTGAGACAGAGATCACTACATGATACTCATTAGAAGATACTCTTGGGAGAACATTCAGGAGAGGAGCAGAAGGAGGCAGATCTGAACTATGGGGAGGTCAGGCTGCAGTGCTGGCCAAATGACTGTCTGGGCCAACCCGAGGTGGGGCCTGGAGCCAAGGTGCCCTTCAGAGTTGACTCAAGGTGGGACAAAGGACCAGGCCTCCATTGCTGCTTGTCAATCAGTCACTGGATGGGAGCCACCCAGAAAAGGGCTGTGACCCTTGGGCAAAATGGCTCTCTTCAGCCGAGGCTGCTCCCAGGGTGGGGGATTCCCTGAAGGCTGTTTGCTGGAGGACGAAGCCTGTCATTCCCGTGGGGCCCTGAGCAGCACGTCACCGCACCCAGCACACCCACCATGCAGCAGCAGACCCGGTGATGCCACCTACATCCTGCGGCCTTTACCTCCCCACACCAAAGGCTGCTTCCTGGGAACTGTGAGCCACTGGGCCCACAGACAGGATAAGCTGAAGGTGCTTCAACCACTGGTGGATGGAAGCTGGTGGACAAATACCCCCAGGTTTTGCAGCGTCTCAATGGAAGGACACCAGCCATGTTCTACCTGCTCTGAGGATTCCCCAGAAGGATGGAGCCTCAGCTTCCAGCAGTGGCAGTTTAACCAAAAGCATGTCCCTCGCTGGTTGCCTTCCTCTCCCCATCTTCTTCCTCATTTTCCTGCTTCCTAGGGTCAGCTCCCAATAAACTACCCACAATCGAACCCTTGCCTCAGAGGAACCCTGGGGAACGCAAACCAGGACACCGACACACACACATGTACATGTACACACAGCATGTGCGTGCCCGCACCTCCATACATACACATCTCCATCCATGCACGTGTGCATACGGGCACAGCCCACACAAGCACAGATACTGCATGCACACACTTGCATGTGCACACACCCACACCGGGGTGATAGAGGAAACGTGGTGGCCCCACCCAGCCCTGCCTGCTCTGGGGTCTCCTCATCCCCAGTGGGCTGGGTGCCTGGCAGTGGGCAGCACCCACTCCAGTCCAAGTCCTGCAGCCCCTGCCTCCTGCCCAGCCCCCCAGAACGCTGCTCCATGCCTGGAGACAAAAGAGAAACAGGCCAACAATTTCCTGTGTTCAACCCAGGTCTTTCTCCTCATGGTCCTCACCCACCCCTTACCCTCCACAGCAAACTCAGACTCTGCAGGAGAAAATGGAGTCAGCAGTAACAGACCCCCTCGGGGCTTTTCTGCCCAGACTCCTCGGAAGCATCCATCCCATGAAGACTGGGGCCCGTACTGATCAGTCCCTGCCACTCAGGCAGGGCCCCTTCCCCTGGCAAGCTGGGGCCTGCCTCTGGGCATGCCTGGGGCACATCAGGCCTCCTGCTTCCAGCTCTGCCTGAGTCTCAGTGCCTGAGGCTCCGGGGAAGCAGGGAGCTGGCAGTTACCCACCCTCTTCCCGGCTGGTTCCTCAGGCTGGCAGAGGAGCTGGGGGCAGGGAGGGTCCCCTGGGCATAGGTGCCCGTGATGAGCTGCAGTACCAGCACATCTGTGCAAATATCACCAATTATTTTCCCCACTATAAACACCCAGCAGGAAGGCAGGGAAGCAACCAACCCAAACTGTTTAAAATAGAAACCAAAATTGCTGCGCAGGGAAGTCGGAGCAGCGGGCAGAGTGGGGACTTGTACCAGGAACTGGGGTCTCCCCCTCCAGCTGCCCTTATGGTGCACCTGCTCCCCTCCCCCTCCCTGCAACCCCATCTCAACTTTCTCCTCCACTGGCCAAGCGGAAGGAGATGGGAAGGGTCATCCCTGGGGGTAGGAGGGTGGGATGGGGGCCCTCTGCAGGGGCAGGAAGACGGTTGAAGGACAGACACAAAGGAAGTGGGGGGAGGGGGGGCAGTGGTGGGGCAGCTGGGCTACAATGTGGAGAGGAGTCAGGGGAGGCAGCCTCCCTTCAGTGCTCCCGAGGGTGGAGGGAGGAGGGGTACCCTCGGATAGCAGGCTGGGGACCTTGGACTTTTCTTGATGGTGGAAAGGACTAGAAACCAGCTCCCCAGGGCCCTCAGCTTCCTTCTCTGTCCCTCCCTCTCCGCAAACAGAGCTGATAGACAGCAGGTCACTGGTACAGTCATGCGGGTCATCAGCATGCTGAAACACTTCCTTACCAGTTGATAAACAGGCCCTGCCCCAAACTCCCCCCTCCCCACCCAATATTTCCCTTTCTAGCCTTCCTGGTCTCTCTTCCAGGACCCCCAGCTGTCCCCTAGGAACTATAGGGTTAACAGCGGGCACAGCAGCACCCCCTCGCCCCAAGTGCTCAGGCAGCCAGAGCTGCCCTGACTGTTAAATATCTCAGATGTCACCCCTGCCCACCAAGGCATCATCTCTGTGCCCACGGCCTCTCTCCTCCCCTCGGGATGCTCCGGGGCAGCGGGCTCTCGGCAAACCCGCCACTCCTCAGTCTGCCCCTGCATCCCATCTGCTTCCCAGAGATGGTCCCAGCACACGTCTGGGGCCCAGCCAGGCCCAAGCTCCACCCAGAGGACAGGAAGGGGGTGCGCTGAAGCAGGGGTCCGTGGCCACGCAGCAAGGATGTGAATCCTCCGTGCTGCAGTGAGAAGCAGCCTGAGAGATGATCAGATCACAGTCCCTGATGCTGCACAAGAGACAACCAATGCCCAGAGAGGGAAGTGAGCTGCCCAGTGTCACGCAGCAATTGATGAGCCAAACCCAGGCCTCGTCTCCCAGGCCCTGGTGTTGTTGAGCTAGGCGGATGATGTCTCTGCTGCCTGCCGTGGCGACACTGAAAACCCAGGGAAGACTGCTGCCTCCGCTGTGAATATTAACAAACTGCTTCCCTTAGCCTTCCTTCCAGGCTCTCACCTGCTTCAAAGGCTGTCCCAGCCAGGCCCTCCCTGGAGCCAACACCTCGGCCCTTCTATTTTGGTGGCGTGGCAGGGAGGGGCAGGAGGGTGAGAGCTTGGCCTCTCCTTGCTTGTCCCCAAGCTCACAGCAGCACCCCCACCCCACCCCCACCACCACCATGGGTGCTGTCACATCCTTTCTGCAATAGTGGGGAGGCCCTCCTCTGGGATGCGGGGCGGGAGGTACCCACCGAGACACTCAGATGTGCTGAACAAAAATAAAAGAAAGTCCTGGGGCCCATCTGCATTTCCGAATACTTCCAACCCACATGCCTTGAACTGCTCTCACCTTGCTCTCTCTAAAGAGCCGGGCAGACTTCAAAGTCGCTTCTAGCTCCATGAGGAAATGACAGAGAAAGGCATTCCCAGAGGGCTGGGTGCCCCCAGAGGTGGCCTGGAGGGGGACAGGGGATGGCAGGCACGTTTGCAGCAGTGGGCAGAGCCAGGTGCGAGACGGGAGGGGCGAGACGGCATGGGCAGGCCACGCTGACAGAGCACTGCAGTGCCCAAAGGACCGCCACTCGGGTTCCCTCTACCATTGAGGCAAGTGTTCTGTCCCCATTTTACAGACTGGGGGAAAGAGGCCAGCCAGGCTCTCTTTCCCCCACCCTGGTTCCACAGCTCAATGAATGGTACCATCATGACATCTGAGCAGCTACCATGGCTCCGCCGTTGTCCCCCACCCACATCACATCTGAGGCCAGCACCTCGCCATTTTCCCTCCTTTATCCCCTCCAGCTCTGTCCTAACACTTCTGCTCAGAGCCAGCTGGGAGTCGCAGTCTAACACAGTGGTTGAAAGCACCGAGTCTGGAGCTACACTGCCTAGTTCAAACCCTATTTCTTGCTCTGTGCAACCTTGGGTATTTTCCCATCTGGAAAATGGGTACCATAATGGTGACTACTGCAAAGTGTTGGTGTGACTATTACATAAATGAATAGTTGCATGGCTTCTAAAGCAGCATTAGGTGTCTAGTAAGTGCTATGTGCACGCCTGCCAATGCAGGAGACACAGGAGACAAGGGTTCAATCTCTGAATTGAGACGATTCCCCTGGAGGAGGAAATGGCAACCCACTCCTCTATTCTTGCCTGAAAAATCCCAAGGACAGAGGAGCCTGGCAAGCTACAGTCCATGGGATCACAAAGAACTGGACATGACTGAGTACGTGTGCATGAAGTGCTATGTGGATTTTTTTTTTGGCTGCACCACGCAGCTTGTGGGATCTTTGTTCCTCGACCAGGAATAGATTCCAAGCCCTCAGCAGTGAAAGCACAGAGTCCTAACCACTGGACCACCAGGGAATTCCCTGGAGAATGATTTTCATTATCTCCAGTGACAACCCCCCTAAATGGCTTCCGTGTCAGAAGCTCCTCACTTCCCCCCATCCCCACCCCATCTACAGTTAGAGACTAAAGCCAAGTCCTGGGGGATGGAGACCCTGCTAACTTCTCTCTACAGATGTCCGCTGATAACAAGCTGAAGGCACAAGCCTGTTTCTCGTGTCCCCCTGCCAAGAATTCCCTTGTCTGCCCCACTTCCTGATTTTTACCTCCATGCTGATAGAAATCTTCCAAGACACGATTTTAGAATGTCACATCTTCTCTAGTGCTTCCTGATGACTCTTCCCCACCGCCCACCCAAAACCAAATTGAACTAATCACCTTCTTTCATGAGCCACCACCTCACCTGTTCATACAGATGTGTGTGTTAGTAGCTCAGTCGTGTCCGACTCTTTGCAACTTCATGGACTGTAGCCCACTAGGCTCCTCTGTCCATGGAATTCTCCAGGCAAGAATGCTGGAGTGGATTGCCTTTCCCTCCTCCAGGGGATCTTCCAGACCTAGGGATTGAACTTGGTTCTCCCACATTGCAGGCAGCTTCTTTACCATCTGAGTCATCAGGGAAATACACACTGATATCAAGGCCATATCTACCATCCTTTGCTCCTCAGAGGGTGGAGCCCATGTCTGTCTCCTCCTCACTAGGTCTGGTGCAGGGCTGTCCCGGTAGACGTTCAACATGGGCTGTCTGGGCGCATGGCTGGGAAAGAAGTGACTTGCCACACACCTGGAGATAGTCGGGGTTAGGATTCTTTCCTCCGTGATTTTTCTCTCCAAAGGGAGAATTATCCACTTCTTTGAGGGAGATGGGAGCCTTTAGAAGTGGGGGTGGGTCTCTAAGTGGGAGGGACTTTAGAATTCCATGGAGAATGAAACAGACCAGAGACAGCAGGGTAGACACTTGAGGCACTCAGCCTGGTGCTGTCTGAATAGGGAGGGACAGGGCACAAAACTCTTAGGTGCCATCCTCCTTCCATCTGGGATGCCATAAAGATTCATCTTTCTAGTGTAGCAAGGTCCGTGCTCTGTAAGAAGATACACACAAGGGGGGAGAGAAACCAGAGCAGCTGCTCACGCCTCCTTCTCTCTGGTTTCCACGAGACTCTGGGCTGAAGACAGAAAAGAGATTCTTTCCCGGTTTCCTCTGTTCGCAACTCAGCCCCTGGATCAGCCACATCCTTCAAAGGAGCCCACAGTTCTGAGTGCCACAGGCCTGTCCACAGCCCCCTCTGAAGGCCAAGTCCAGAAGCGGGAGCCCTGCCTCACCCATCCTCGCCACCAGCCCATCCTTCACCAAATCCCCTGACTTTGCCTCCCCCAAATCTCCCTGATCCTACCTGCTTCTTCCTCCTCAGTTGCCAAGCCCTAGGCCCAGCCCCCATCAGCTTGCACCTGGGCTCCTGCAAAAGCCTCCTAGATGTCCTGTCACTGGCTACAACATGGATGAGCCTTGAGGATATAATGCCAAGAGGAATAAGCCAGTCACAAAAAGAAAATACTGTATGATTTCACTTCTGTGACGTACCTAGAAGAGTCAGACTCACAGAAACGGAAAGTAGAGTGGTGGTTGCCAGGGGCAGAGGGGAAGAAGAAATGAGGCGTTGTTATTTAATGAGACAGAGTCTCAATTTTGTAAGATGAAAATGTTCTGGAGATCAATTGTACTGCATCGTGAATATACTTAACACTACTGAACTGTACTTAAAAATGGATAAAATGGTAAATTTTATATTGTTTTTTATCATAATTTTTAAAAGACTGGGGAAGGTAATAATTATTATTATAAAGAAATAGGCTAATAATTATAATCTATTCAGCCTCTTTTCAACAATGATTTTAATGAAAAAAAGTGAACTGAAGAGAACGTTTGAGCTAAAGTGAACTAAAAGCAAATCTGGGCAAGCCAGTCCTTCACATTTGCAGGGTCTTTGCTATTTTCTCTGCCTGAAATATTTCTCTTCCCTTCTTAGGCTAAAAACTCCTATTCACCCTTCAAATCTTGGTTCCAAAGTCACTTCCTCCAGGAAGCCCACCCTCACCAGCCTGGCTTGGTCTGTTTCTATTATTGAGCATTCTCTGATCCCCATGTTCCCCTTTTCAAAGCCCAGATCCCCACTGCAACTGTACATTTATTTACGAGAACTGGATTAATGTCTGTCTCCCTCCATTGTAACCCCAATGCCCAGATAGATGACAACTTCAGCAAACAAAAACAAATTCACTGTCATGCAAATCAAAACCACAATGAAATATCACCTCACACCTGTCAGAATGGCTGTTATCAAAAAGACCACAAATAGCAAATACTGGCAAGGATGTAGAGAAAACGGAACCCTATTACACCGTTGGTAGGAATGTAAATTGGTACAGCCACTATGGAACACAGTATGGAGGCTTCTCAAAAAACTAAAAAATAGAAATACCATATGATCTAACAATTCTACTTCCGAGTATTTATCCAAAGAAAATGAAAACACTAGTTGGAAAAGTTATGTGCATCCCAATGTTCATAGTAGCATTATTTGCAATAGCCAAGATATGGAAGTAACCTATGTGTCTGTCAACACATAAATGGATCAAGAAGATGTGGTATATACATGCAATGAAATATCACTCAGCCATAAAGAAGAATGAAACTTTGCCATTTGCAACTACATTGGTAGACCTGGAGGGTATTACATTTAGTGAAATAAGTCAGGGAAAGATAACCATTGTATGTTACCACTTATATATAAAATCTAAAAAATAAAACAGATGAATATAACAAAACAGAAACAGACTTACAGATACAGAGAATAAACTAGTGGCTACCAGTGGGGAGAGAGAAGTAGGGCAGGGTAGGGATTAAGAGGTTCAAACTACCAGGTACAAAATAAGTAAGCTACAAGGATACAGCCCAGGGAATATAGCTAATATTGCATAATAAATGGAGCATAATCTGTTAAAATAATGGATCATTATGTTGTGCACCTGAAATTAATATAATACTGTAAATCAACAAATGTTATTGTTTAGTTGCTAATTCATGTCTGACTCCTTTGCGACTCCATGAACTGTAACCCATCAGACTCCTCTGTCCTTGGGATTTCCCAGGTAAGAATATTGGAGTGGATTGCCATTTCCTTCTCCAGGGGGTCTTCCTGACCCAGGAATCAAACCCATGTCTCTTGCATTAGCAGGCAGATTCTGTGCCACTGAGTCATCAGGGAAGCCCAAATCAACTACACTTCAATTTAAAAAATTCACTGTCAAAGATATGTAAAATCAACTACATAACTTGAAAGAAAATAATAAAAAGATATCCAGTACTTACTCTGTGCCAAGCCTGTACTAAACAGTATACAAATATTAATCAATGAAATCTCGCAACATCCCTAGGAGGCTGATTCTATTAGTATTTTATCATTATCTTAGAGATAAAGAAGCTGAGGTCCAGAGAAGTAAAGTAACCTGCCCTTGGTCACATAACTAGTAGGACAGATAGTAGTGGAATTTGAACCCAGGCCATCTGGCTCCACTGTCCACCTGCTTAGGCCATTACCCCATCTTGCCCAAGTCTGATGCCACCAGAATCACTATGTATCTCTGCCCTCTAACTTCTCCCATGGATTCTTTTCTCTTCCCTTCCCTAGATGATACTGGGCAAGTGTCATGGAGAGAGGACCACGTGTTTACCTCCAATGTATTTTGAGGAATATTTGCTCCTCATAACCCAAGAAGCCCAGCAACCCTGTCCAGCACCTATTAAGGCACTTGGTATATGGTGAAGACCAAGGACAACCTTTGGCCCTCTTCTGAGTGGCCAGTGAGAGGTGAAGACAGAGCAACAAGAGTCCACAGCCCCTCTAGGTGGTATCCAGAACAGATGCCTACAGGGACTTCCCTGGCAGCCTAGTGGTTAAGACTCAGAGCTTCCATTGCAGGAGCCGAGGGCTCAATCCCTGGTCAGGGAACAAAGATCTTACATGCCTCGTGGCATGGCCAGAAAAAAAATACAGATTCCTAGAGGGGGAGCAGGAATCTTGAGAAATCAGTACCTGGGGAAGGTGGTGGTGCATGGGTGGGCCTGGCAGCTAGTATCAAGCCAGAGATGCAGGCATAAAGGCAGGTTCTTACTTCCGTGCTGTTCCCCTAAATGCCACCCCATACTCAAGGGACAGCTCAGCTGTCATCCTATCCACGCAGGTGACCAATGTGTTGCCAAGGGGAGCTGGGATGGATGGTGCTGGAGTCAGAAGTCCCCATGGAGAGCTGACTGCTCAGGCTGATCTTCTCAAACTCAGACAGAAACTGAAAGGCAACTTCGGGGTTTTAGGCTTGGATGGTCGAGTGCCACCATATGCTGGCTACTGGGCTCCTTCTTTTTTGTATTAACCCATATTTTATAGATGGGAAAACTGAAGCTCAGAGAAATAAGCTAAATCACCCACTAGCTGGGAAGTTGGGGAGCCTTAAAATTAATCGCCAAGTTTTCAGTCTTTAAATTAACCATCTGTACTTCAAATCCCGTTGATGCAGCAAGCATGAGTCAGAAAGTGAAATAAAAATGAGGGAGCAGGGGACTAGGTTCCACTCTTTCCTGAAACAACTCTTTTTTTTTTTTTTCTACCCCAATTTGGGCAGGAGCTGTGTCTGGTTATTCGAGCAAGAAAACATCTTAGAATTCACCAGCCCCCTTTGCCCAGCACGGATGCCCTGCCTTAACTCAGAGCCCCTTCCAGCACCCCCCACCAGCTCCAGTCCCCCTTTTGCCATGCCCCCTCTCCCACCCAGGCCTGCAGGTGGAGAGGTGGTGAGCGGCTCTCTTCAGCTGCACCGTCTCCCTGGGGTGGTGCATGGAGGATTCCACACTCAGAGAAGCCAATTAAGGACCATCATCCTGACTCAGAGCTGCCTGAACACCCCAACCCCCATCCCCTGCAAGAGTCCGCCCAGGAAGCCTCGGGGAGCTCCCCTCACAGGGGCCAGGGGCCAGCCTGGGTAGATTGCATCTGCCCTGACCTGTCCACCAGCCAAAAACCCGTGTAGCTTCCGCCCCTGCCCCAGACTCTGCTGAGACTCCCAGTCTCCTCCATCCTTGAGCATCAATTAAATATTGACTGAGTAGCTATTAAGCATGGAACAGTCTACCATGCTCTCCAGGCAGGATGGGTCTCTCTTCCTCAGGAGTGCGGCAAACAGAGATGGCCTCCCTGCTGGTCTTTAAAACACCAAGCATGGTCTTGCCTTGCTCCTGCCTTTGCACCTGCCAGTCCTTCCGCTAGAAACACCCTTCTCCAGATATCCACTCTGCATTGCTTGCTCAAATGTCACCTCATCTTAGGGGCCCTCCCTAGCTGCCTCCCACCTACCATTTATCTGTTTTGTTTCCCTTCATAGCTCTCTCCCTGCTTGATATTTTATTATCTGTGTGCTTGTCAGCCTTCCCCAACCAGAATGCAAACTCCATGAAAAGGGACCCCTGGGTCTCATTCATGGCTGGCTGAATTCTCAGTACTTAGAACCGGGTCTGGTTCTCAGTAAAGATCTGTTCTGTGGATGGGACTTGGGTTCTGGCTCTATTACAGCTGGGACCCCTAGGGAGCCACTCCCCATCCCACCTCCCAAAGCTTGTCCTTTATAATGTGAGAGGATTGCTGGTTTCTAACTGGGGTCTTAATTGGAGTTTCTAATGGCATCCAAGGGAGAATGCGATAGGCTACGTTTTTATTGAGGTGAAATTCTCACAACATAAGATTCATCATTTATTTTTACTTCTTCTTGAGGTATAGTGGATTTACAGTGTTGTGTTTGTTACTGCTATACAGCCAAGTGATTCTGTTATATATACATTCTTTATTAACATTCTTTTCCACTATGGTTTATCATAGGATACTGCATACAGTTCTCTGTGCTATACAGTAGGACCTTGTTGTTTATCCATTCTCTGTATGAAAGCTTACATCTGCTAACCCTAGCCTCCCACCCCCCCCGCAACCCTCTCCCCCTTGGCAACCAACAATCTGTTCTCTATATCTGTGAGTCTGTTTCTGTTTCATAGGTAGGTTCATTTGTCTCATATTTTAGAGTTCACATTTGATATCATATGGCATTTCACTTTTTCTTTATGACTTACTTCACTTAGTATGATAATCTCCAGTTGCATCCAAGCTGCTGCAAATCATTTCATTCTTTTTCATGGCTGAGTAGTAGTCCATTTTATATATGTACCGCTTCTTCATTATCTATTCATCTGTTGGTGGATATTTAGGTGTTTCCATGTCTTGGTTATTGTGAGTAATGCTGCTATGAAAATAGAGTAGCATGTATCTTTGAATTAAAATTTTGTCTGAATATATGCCCAGGAGGGGGGTTGCTGGATCACATGCTAATTTTATTTTTAGTTTTTTGAGGAACCTCCATACTGTTTTTCACAGTGACTGCACCAACTTGCATTCCTAGCTACACTGTAGAGGGGTCCCTTTTCTCCACACCCTCTCTAGCACTTGTTATAAAATTAACCATTTTAACTGAATAATTCAGTGGCAGTTAGTGCATATATAATGTTGTGCAACCACCACCTTTATCTAGTTCCAAAACATCGTCATCACCCCCAAAACAAACCTCATATCTTAAGTAGCTGCTCTTTATTCTTCTCTCTCCAGCTCCTGGCAACGACCAATCTGCATTCTCTCCCTGTGGATTTACCTATTATGAATATTTCATATAAATGGAATCATACAATACGTGAGCTTTCGTGTCTGGCTTCTTTCACTTAGCATAATGTTTTCGAGGTGCACCCACATTGTAGCATTTATCAGTGCTTATTTCTTTTTATGGTTGAACAATATCCCATTGTATGGATATACAGTTTGTTTATCCACTTGTCAACTGATACCATGAGCTGTGTTTTTTTTTAATTAGAGTATAATTGCCTTACAATGTTGTGTTAGTTCCTGATGTACAACAAGGTGAATCAGCTGTGTGTATACATAGATCCCCTCCCTCTTGAGCCTCCTTCCCACCTCACCCACCATCCCCCTCTGCCCCAGGTCATCACAGACCATGAGCTGTTTTTAAAAGCTTTTCCAAATCTGTGATAAGACCACACCATCTGATAAACTATGTTTGGTAGCAGAAGTTTATAAAATATGGACAGTACGACGAAAGAGGTGCTTGCAGTTTTCAGGCCCTGATTCCACACAACTTTCCACAGCTCTACATAAAGTAAGGTAGCTGGACCCACAAACACAGCCTCCATCTCTGGACTAGTCTAAGCACTGATGGCTTTCTTTAACCCTCGCTCTCAAGCTCTCTGAGGTAGGACTTTCACGAGGACTCATTCAGATGAGGCAAAATCCACTGCTCAGGGTCACATAGGTAAGAAGGGTGGAGTTGGCATTTGAGCCCCGATCCTGGATCCAGAAGATGAACGCTCAACCACCTGGTAAGCTGTCTGCCTGGGACACTCAGGGGGCCCACCTGGTCACACCTCCCTGAGCAGTACTGCGACCAGGGGCCAGAGTGGAGCGGCGTGGGCTCCGAGGGAAGTCAGTGGTGCAGGGGAAACACTGATGTCAAGTGGCAGCAACCTATCTTAAGGGCTGTTGGGGTCTTTAAATGAGATCAACTATGAAAATACAAATCTCAATACTATTATGTCATAATGACTAATATATATCGACTGTAGAGGGGTGGAAGCTTGAGCTCACAACAGATGTAAAACAGATATGATGATGGAGCCTGACTCTTAGCAGCCAGTACTCTAAAGGGGGAAAGAGACCCACATCAGTGACCATGGTAAAGTCACCTGGGCTTTTGAGCTTCAGTTTCATCATCTATAAAATGCTCCTGATCTCTGAGAAAGATGGTTGAGGGCAACAAGAAATGTTTAGAAGTCTGCATACTGTGCTATTTGTGTACATATTGTGTTTTTAAAGGAATACATGTATATTTATAAATAAATGCAGAGGCTAGCTCTAGAATGGTGCTGTCAAATAAATTATAATGTTAGCCTCAAGCGCCAGTCTTGTAAGTTATTTACTTGTTTTTGGTATCTCCATTAGACAAGATAAAAAGAAACAGGTGAGATTAATTTTGATATATTTTTAAGCCAACATATCCCAAATCACATCATCTTAACATCTCATCAATATTTTAAAATTATTTTCTAGCTTTCTTGAATTATAATTGTGTCTTTAAATTATTGATGAGATATTTTATTTCTTTTTTGTACTAAGTCTGAAACCGGGCATGTGTCTTATACTTACAACATATCTGAATTCAAATTAGCCACATTTTAAGTGCTCAGTAGTCAGGGATAGCTAGTGGCTACTGTATGGGATGGCATATTTCTGGAAGGACTTCAAATTTGCTCCTGGAGAGAGATTTTGGAGAATTGAAAATCATGGGAGGAAGAAGTTACTTTCACTATATGTTTTTTTGTTCTGTTTTGATTTTTTTTTCCCCCAAGTGTGTGAATTTGTTCTATTTTTTAACTCGCAGTTTTAAAGGTAAGGAAAAACAGAGAAGTCAGAAAGAGAAACAGAAAAAGCCGTGATCTTAGAAGTAGGAGGAGATTTCAGACAGGCAGGCGCAATGTCAGGGAGGTCAAGAGAGGAGAGCTTTTCAGAAGACGAGGAGGAGGAGGGGGGTGGAAGAAAAAGCAGTGCCCTGAGGTGACTTCAGATTTGGCACCTGGGACATTGCTCATCACTCATGGGTGACATTTGAGAGCTATGTCAGGAGAGAGAAGGGGTGGGACAGGACGGGAGCAGGTTGTTCGGGGGCGGAGGCCACAGGCGAGGCCCTCTGTATGGGGAGAAGACCTGCAGACCCCAACCAGGGAGGCAAACGACGGTAACTCCCTCAGAGGGGGCCCAGGCGGAAAAGGCAGCTGGGGACGGCTCCTGGAAGCCGTGAGGAAACAGGATGCAACAAGAGGCAGGTGGAGAACAGGTGGTTCGGGCAGGAAACACGGCCTGGAACCAGCACCGTGCCGGGCAGGAGAGAGGAGTCAGCCTGGCTGGAAGGCAGGGGCCCGGAGGCGAGCAACTATCATCAGCTTGGCCAACAGTTCACTTCTTCACCACCTTGGAGACCCAGACCCCCTCAAAGGTGTGATGAGAGGCACACCTCTACATGCAATTTTGTCCACAACTTCAGGCCTCCCCGGAGCTCCCGAGGGCCACCTCAGACCATAAAACCTGCTGGAACCATCCACTGTGGCCCCCTCAAGATGTGCCCGAACCCGTCACCACCCCTCAAAGTCTGATCCCACACCTGCTCTGGTCTTATCCTCTGCCCACGACACCCAAGTTTCTCAGAGCTCTGTTGGTTCTAGGCCTTTTTGATCCTAGGTTCCCCCTTCCTCCTTCCCCCTCAGGAACTCTTCCTCCTCACCATGAAGAAGCCGCCTCTCTCCTCTAGGCAAGTATAATCGTTTAATCACGTCTTCCACTTAGCACAGTCTTCCAGGGTCAATGTTGCATATCATAATTGTCTCTTTGTGTAGCTCATCTGTTCCCATCTCCTCACCCACGCAGGTTTTGTGCAACCGGAGGGCCAGAACCTAATCTGATCTATAGTAGGTACGTAATAAATGAATGAATGCAAATATCACCCAACTAGGGTGGTATCACCCAAATATCACCCAGAAGGTCCTGTTTCCCAGCAGCCCCTGAGAACCCAGAGACTGCTTTTTCAGGACTGTGGCTGGTGATGGATCATGTTCTTAAAAACAAGAATTGAATTTGATTCTGTAGTTGCAGAATAGAGAAGTCCATGGAAACAGGGGGAGGACAAGGTACAGGATTGGGGAGGGGCCACGAGTAGGGTTGCCAGATTCCTTTTTCAGTTAAGGTGAAATTCATACAACATGCAACTGACCATTTTAGAGTGTCCAATCTAGTGACATTAGTGTATTCAACAATGTTGTGCAAACATCGCCTCTTTCTAGGTTGAAAATGTTTCCAACCCTCTAGAAAAACACCCAGTACTCACTAAGCAATCACTCCCTGTTTGCCCCTCCTCCTCTCCCCTGGCAACCACCCACCTGCTTTCTAGTATCTCTATGGATTTACCTATTCTGGATATTTTACATAAAAGGAATCATATAATATATAATCTTTTGTGCATGACTTCTGTCACTTAGCATAACATTATTGAGGGTACAACCTAGTTGTAGCGTGTATCAGTACTTAATTTCTTTTTTACAAAAATTATTTATTCCTGGTAAAATATATATAATGCAACATTGGCCATCTTAACCATTTTTAAATGTACAATTCGATGGCATTAATTAGACTCACAATGTTGTACAACCATCACCACTGTTTCCAAAATTTCTTCACCGTCCACAAACAGAAACTCGACAACCGTTAAGCAATAACTTTCCATTATCCCCACCTACCCCACCCCCTGGTAACTTCTGATCTACCTGCCATCTCTGTGAGTTTGCCTGCTGTAGATACCTTCTGCAGTCATACAATATTTGACTGGCTTATTTCACTTAGCACGTTTCAAAGTTCAGCCGTGTTGCTGCATGTGTCAGAACGTCATTCCTTTTCACTGATGAATATTGTATGGATATACCACTTTTTGTTTATCCATTCATTTGTTGATAGGCATTTGGGTTGCTTCCATCTTTCAGCTACTGTGAATAATACTGCTATGAACATTCACATACAAGTATCTGTTATAGTATAGTTTCAATTGGGGGGGTATATACCGAGAAGTAGATTTTCTGCATCTTGTGATACAATGGACCAAATTGTGTCCCCTCCTAAATTCAAGTGTTGAAGCCCCAACCCCCTCTGTGATAGTGTTTGAAGATGAGGCCTTTGGGAAGTAATTAGGTCACGAGAGAGAATGGAGCCCACATGATGGGATTAGTGCCCCTGTAAGAAGAAATGTGGGAAATCTCTCTCTCCTGTCTCTGCTAAGTGAGGATACAGCAAGGCAAGTCAGCAGGAGGTTCTCTCCAGAATTCATCCATGCTGACACCCTGGATCTCAGACTTCTCAGCCTCCAGATCTGTGAGAAATAAATGTCTGTTGCTTAAGCCACTCAGTCTATAACCATTTGCTATAGCAGCCCAAACGAAGACATATGGTAGTTCTTCGTTAACTTTTTGTTGTTGTTGTTAACTTTTTGAAGAATGACCACTGTGTTTTCCACATGGTGGTTGCACCATTTTACATTCCCACCAGCAATGTACAAGGGTACAGTTTCTTCACATCCTTAACAACATGTTATTCTCTATTTGCTTTCTTATTATTATTTATAGATATTCTAGTGGATGTGACATGATACCTCATTGTGCTCTTTGATTTGCATTCCTTAATGACCAATGATGTTGAACGTGTGTTCATGTGCTTATTGGCCATTTGTATTTCTTCCTTGGGAAGATGTCTTTTCAAATGCCCCTATTTAAAATTCAATTGTCTGTCTTTTTGTTGAGTTCTTTATGTTTTCCAGATACTGAATACTTTTAGATAGATTATTTTAAAATATTCCCCCCATTCTGTGTGTTTTTGCACTTTCTTGATAATGACCTTTGATGAACAAGTTTTTAACTTTTATGAAGAGCAACAAGTTGCTCTTCCTATGTTGTCTGTGCTTTTGATATCAAATTTAAGAATCCGTTGCCAAATCTGAAGTTATAAACATTTATCCCTATTTTTTCTTCTAACAGTTTTATAGTTTTAGCCTATGTACTTAAATTGCTGATCCATTTTGAGTTAATTTTTGTGTACAGAGCGAGGTACTATTTCTTGAAAAGACTTTTCTTCCCCCATTGACTGGTTTTGGCACCTTTGTTGAAAACTAACTGGTCATAGATATTTTGGATTTGTTTCTAGAATCTCAATTCTATTCTATTGATCTGTTTATCCTTACCCGAGTACTACAGTGTTTTAATTATATTGGGCTTCCCTGGGGCTCAGATGGTAAAGAATCTGCCTGTAATGCAGAAAACCCGGGTTCAATCCCTGGGTTGGGAAGATCTCCTGGAGAAGCAAATGGTTACGCCCTCCAGTATTCAAGCCTGGAGAATCCCACGGACAGAGGAGCCTGGTGGGTTACAGTCCATGGGGTCGCAAAGAGTCAGACACGACTGATTGACTAACACTTTCACTTTCAACTGTGTGATAAGTTTGAAATCTGGCAATGTGAGCCCTCCAAATTTGCTTGTCCTTTTCAGTGTTGTTTTGGCTATTCAGTCCATGGGAATTCCTTATAAATATGAGAATGGGCTTTTCCACTTCTGAAAAGGAAAAAAAAGTCCATTGGAATTTTGATAGGGATTGCATTGAATCTTAGGTCACTTTCAGGAATACTGCTATCTTATATTTTCTAGTCCATGAACACAGGATATCTTTCTATTTATTTAAGTCTTCTTTAATTTTTTTAGCAATGTTTTAGTTTTCAGTGTGCATGTCTTTCACTCCCAGGTTAAATTTACTCTACATTATTTTATTCTTTTGGATGCTGTTGTAAATGGAATTGTTTTCTTAATTTCCTTTTCAGATTGTTGAATCTCAAATCTTAATTTCATTGCTGGTATAGAGAAACAGATCTGCCTTTGTGGTTGATATTATACCCTGAAAC
This sequence comes from Okapia johnstoni, assembly GCA_024291935.2. NCBI lineage: Eukaryota > Metazoa > Chordata > Mammalia > Artiodactyla > Giraffidae > Okapia > Okapia johnstoni. Next base: position 15,946,535 of record CM044307.1, read on the forward strand.
TTTGTTAAATTTGTTTATTAGCTCTAATAGGTGCTTTTGTGCATTCCTTGGCATTTTCAGTATATGAAATCATGTAATCTGAAAAAAAAGATAATTTACTCCTCCCTTTCCAATTTGGATGACTTTTTTGCTTGTCTGATTTCTCTGCCTAGGACTTCCAATACATTGTTGAATAGCGCAGTAGCACTGCCAGATTTAGCAAGTAAAAATATAGGACTCCCATACAATATTTGGGACTTACCAAACAATTAGGCACTGCCTATCTGAAATTTAAATTTCACTGAATGTCCTGAATTTTATCTGGGAGAGTTCAGCCCAAAGTGCCAGCACTGCCTGCCAACCCTTCACCCTCCCATTACCTCCAAGGCTCTTGCCACACTTGCCCTGACCTTCTGGAAGCCTGGATGTCAGGAACAGCTTTGTCTAAGCCCCAACTCTGGTTTCGTTGTGCTGGATACTAAGAGGGTGGATCAAAATAACTGCTGTCTTTTCACTCTTGCTCCCAACCAGCAGAAATGTGGGGTGAGACTTTGGGAGAATCTAGGAAGACAAAGCTTAAGCCATCATTACAGTTTGGCCAGATGCTGGGACCCTGAGGAGAAATGTTTTCAAGCTGAGTCCAGAGGTTTGGGTTGTGATGGAAACGTCTTAAAGACAGAGTGAGTGCCTAGGACTTTCCAGCTCCTGAAAGATGTTTCCATATGTTTTTCTCTCTGATCTTCCCAATGCCCCATGAGGAAAGCAGAGCAGCTACTGTTGCCTGCAGTTCATAACTGGGAGCTGAAATGACTGCCCAAAGCCACACAGCTGACCAATCCTCCAGGGAGCGGGGTCCATGCCAGGCCTCTGAGCCCCGCCAAGCTCAGTGCCCCGCCAAGCTCAGTACAGAGTAGAACTTTGACTCCCAAGCCTAAGAAGCACAGACCACACCAAAACCCTTCCCTCATCACAGAGCCTGCCAGGGCTCCCCAAGGCACCCACCCCACTCTTCACCCCTGGTTCTGGGATGACTGGGGACGCAGAGCAAGGTCCACTTACCTCTAACTGGAAAATGAGCCTTATTACCTGTGCCCCATCGGTAATCCAGTTTTCCTACCCTTCATTTCCAGGGCCTCTCTTTTTGCCTCTCTCCCCATCCCAAAACTTAATACCACTGATGCTTATTTTATTGTTTTTATTTTTTTCATATCATGTTATTATTATTATTATTATTTGGCTGTGCTGGGGCTTCATTGCTGCTCAAGGGCTTTCTCTGTTTGCAGTGAGCAGGGGCTACTCTCTAGTTACAGCACACGCAGGCTCTAGAGAACGGGCTTCAGTAGTTGCCGCTTACGGGCTTAGCTGCTCTACAGTATATAGAATCTTCCTGGACCAGGGATAGAGCCCATGTCCCCTACATTGGCAGGCAGATTCTTAACCACTGGACCACCAGGGAAGTCCCTCATAGCACATTATTACTGATGGCCCGAGATCCACACATTCTTTGCAGCACATTTATATCTATTCTCTCATTCATTCAGCTAATATTTTTTATATCTCTTGAACACCTACTTTGTGCCAGGGACTATGTTGGGCCCTGTGACTAAGCCAAAATGCTGGCTTTCCATCAGTGGTTCTTAACCTGGCTACACCTTATGACCACCTAGAGAAGTTTTAAAATCCTGATTCCCACTCTCACCCCAAATGAATGATTAGGACTCAGGGGTAGGACCAATGCATCAGTGCATTTTTTGTTGATAGGTTGCTATTTCATTTGTCACTTATATCCTATATTTACAACGTAGATGATGCCATAGCTAACAGTATTAAATAGGACAGATCTGCAATCTTCTTCAGCATTTAAGTACCATCTTTGGCATTAAATAAGGAAGCCTGGATGTTTAAAAGCAGTATATTTTAAGCAAAACCCAGTACTTCTTGGAAGAGACTTCATCGGGACGTTTTATGTCTCCCATCATTTTATTATAAGAAAATTTTCAAACAGACAGAAAAACTGAAAGAATTTTACAGTGAACACTCACCTAGACTCTCCCATTTTTACTTTATCTATCAACCCCACCTAATTTTTAATTTTTTTATTTTACTATTTATTTATTTGGCTGCCTTGGCTCTCAGTTGCAGCCCTGGAGATTTTTGTTGTGGTGCACAGGCTCTCTAGTTGCTCTGCAACGTGTGGGATCCCAACTGTTTCCCTGACTAGGGACCAAACCTGCATCCTCTGCATTGCAAGGTGGATTCTTAACCCCTGGACCATCAGGGAGGTCCTCCTCCCAATTTTTTAATATATTTCAAAATGAATCATAGACCTCTATCCACTACTCTCCAAATACTTCAGCATGCATGTTGTCAGCTAGAGTTCAATGTTTGTCTACTGTATTATTTTTTACTTTCTATGTAAAATTCTTGTTACAATGAACTGCAAAAATCTTAAGGGTACATTTGTTGGGTTTTGACAATGTCATACACCTGTGTAATCTGAACCCCTATCAAGATATTAGGAGATTACTGTCACTCCAGAAAGTTCCCTATTCCCTTTCCTGCTAACCCTCATCTGTCCCACTGCCAGCACCTACAGAGACAATCTCTTGGTGTTTTTTTTTTCCTAACATAGACTGGATTTGCCTATTTTGGAACCTCACAGAAATAGAATCATACAGTGTAAATTGGCTTACATTAGGCTCTTTTCTCTCAGCGCAGTATTTTTGACGTTTACCCATGTTGTGTGTGTCAGTAGTCTGTTCCTTTTCATTGCTGAATAGTGCTCTGTGTATAAACAACAGTTTATTTATCCATTTTCTTTATAGGCATTTGGGTTGTTTCCAGTTTGGAGTTATTATGTTTCTATGAACATTCCTACAAAAATCTTTCTGTGGACATACATATTCATTTCTTTTGGGTAAATACCTTGAAGTGAAAATGTTGGGTTGTAGGGTAGGTGTTTATTTAGTTGTTTTTAAGAAACTGCCAGATCATTCCCATCAACTATTTATGAGATGTTTCCCGGATATCAGTTTTTTGTCAGATGTTTTATAAATATATTTCTCCCAATCTGTAGCTTGCCTGTTGGTTTCCCTAGAGGTATTTTTCAATTCAAGCATCCGTATTTTACTAACTTTTGATTGAAATGTATATACAGAAAAGTACACAAACCTCAGTGTACATTCTAACTGATTTTCACAAGCTGAACACACTCAGAATTCAATTAGAGAAAAAGCATTTCCAATGCCCCCAGAAACTCGCCTCAAGCCTGTCTCCAAAGGTAACCATTATCCTGATTTCTAAAAGCATAAATTTTGCCCATAATTTATGTAAGTGGAATCATTCCCTTTTGTTTCTGGCTTCCTCACTTCAACATTGTTTTTGAGGTTGGTCGGTATTGTTGGGTATAGTGAGGAACATCATTCTCATTATTGCATGGTGTTCCATTGTATAAGTCCACCACGATTCATCCATTCTACCAGTGATGGGCATTCCAGTTATGTCCAGGTGTTTGGTATTATGAAAGTGCAATGTTTTTGCCAAACATTTGTTTACATTCTCTTAGGTATATCTTAATACTTAGGAGTAGAATTCCCAGGTCCTAAGGGATATATATATTCATCTATTAAATATCCTTGATAGATATTGCCATACAATTTTCCTCAATGGTTAGATCTATTCACACTCCCATCAAAGGCACCAGAAGTTTTCACCATTCCCCCAGGTGATTCTAAGAATAAGGGCCACTGCCTCACTGTGCTGAGAAACTACTGTCAGGGCTGTGACAGCCCATGGGAACCAGGAATGGCAAGGCTCGTAAGAGACCAGGAAGGGGGAGGATGCGGTATATATTTTCAATAGAATATTACTCAGCCATAAAAAAAGAATGAAATAATGCCATTTGCACCAATATGGATAACCTAGAGATTAGCATGCTAAGTGAAGTAAACCAGACAAAGACAAACATCATACAACATTGCTTGTATGTAGAATTTTAAAAAATGATACAAAAGAGCTTATTTACAAAACAGAAATAGACTCACATGGAACATAAACTTATGGTTACCAAAGGGAAAACAGAGGAAGGGATAAATTAGGAGTTTGGGACTAACATATACACACTACCATATGTAAAACAGATAAACAATAAGGACCTACCGTATAGCACAGGGAACTATACTTAATGTCTTATAATAATCAATAAGGGAAAATAATCTGAAAAATAATATATACGTATGCTTGATGAATCACTTTGCTGTACACCTGAAACCAACACAAGATTGTAAATCAACTATGCTTCAGTTTTAAAAGGAGACAGAGACCAGGAAATGGGCAGGGGCAGCAAGGGGACTGGGGGAGGTTGGTGGGACTCTGTGGGTCTGAGCAGGGAAAATGGGGTTGAGGAGGCATAGCAGGTAGAGAAATATTCCCTCTGAAAGGCCAGAGAATGTGAAAGGCTTGTACATCAGGGAGAGAGATCAGAGACTGTGCAAAAGGCAGTCCGGGGCCAGGCAATGCTGAGCTCTTGAGGCCATGTTAAGTATTTTCTTTTCAACCTTTTATTTTGAAATCATTTTCAACTTACAGAAAAGTTGCAGAAATAGTACAGAGAATTCCCATCTATCCTTCACCTAACTTCCCCTAGGATTAACAACCCACATGAGTATGTACAGTTCTCAAAACCAGGACAATAGCGTTGGTATGATCCTACTAACTAAACTACGGCACTTATTCAAATGTCACCCGTTTTCCCCCTGATCTCCTTTCTCTATTCCAGAATCCAATCCAGAGTCCATCTCCCGTTTGTTTGTTGTGTCTCCTTTATCTCCTCCAGTCTGTAACATTTCCAGTTTTATTCTTCATAACCTTCAGACTTTTGAAGAGTGCTTGTCATTTATTATGTAGAACGTTTCTCAGTTTCAGCTCGTCTGGTGTTTCCTCGGGGTTAGACAAAATTATGAATTTCTGGCAAGACTTCCATAGAAGTTGTGTGTCTTATTCCTGGTATTATTAACCTCAATCACTTGATCTCATTGGTGTCTGTCACGTTTCTCCACTGTAAAGCTACTGTTTTGATCTTTTGCCTAAGAAAAGAAAGGGATGGCATTGAAGGATTTTAAGCAAGGGACATGATGTGTTTAGTGACGTGTGTTTCAAAAATGTCCTCTTTGTTGCAACATGAAGAACAGGTTAGAAGAGGCTAGAATGTACCTGTGGGAGGTTGGTTCAGGGTATAATACAGTCCAATATGCGAGGATAAACGTGGGGAGAAGTGGGCAGATTTTAGAGATATTCAGAAGGTAAAATCATAAGGCAGGTTAATGAGATCACACAGAGGTTCTGATAGAATTTGCCTGTGACTGGGCTTGGGTGAAGCCAGTTTAAAAGCACCCAGGTGATTGTCATGTTCAGCTACATTGACCATGGCCAGCCCACGGCATGGTCCAGATGTGCTCCAGGTGAAAGCCGCTTGGTGGTCAAAGTCAAGATGCTCAGTATCTCTCTGGATACAAGGGGAGAAAGACGGAGGTGGGGGGGTGTCCTCTGCCATCTCCCACAGCCCAGAGAGAGCTGGCAAGAGGATGCTAATGAGACCAGAGAGCTCAGGGAGCCCTTGCCAGCTTGTCACTGCTGACTCTCCAAGTACATCTGCCAGATAAAATACAGGACACCCAGTTCAATCTTAATTTTGGGTAAACAATGAATAATGTTTTAGTATGTCTCAAATATTGTACAGAACATATATTAAAGCATTACTTATCTGAAATTTAATTTAATCTTATTTTTACTTGTTAAATCTGGCAACCCTACCCACAAGACAAGGATCTGATGTGTTTGACCCATTCCTGTCTAGTGCAAGCACTTCTAAAGCAACAGAGACTTTTTTCTTCCCTCTCCTTTCCCACCCTCTCCCCTTCTTCCTCCTTCCACCTTCTCATCCTCAGTGTGGCCTGGCCAAGAGCATGCCAGTGCCTGGCACCAGGCTTTCCACTGAAAGCCACACAGGGAGTCCCTGGCAGAGGGCCCAGGAGGAAACACCCAGACTCCCACTCCAAACCCACTCATTTCTTAACTCAGTAAGTGTTTAAGCGCACCTGCCATGTGCCAGGCCCTGTGTGGGTCAGAGGAATAAAGCAATGAACAGGTCAAGTGAGTTCCCACTCTTCGGGGGTCATGCATTCCAGTGGGGGAGAGAGACCATGATCCAGAAAACGACTGTTTCAGATGGTGATGACAGCCATGAAGGGATGTGGTCAGAGTGACCAGAGCCCAGGTGAGGTGGAGGGTCAGGGGGCCTCTCTGAACAGGCGACATGACTTGGGCTTGAAGCTGACAAGAGGCAGCTTTGTAAAGATCTAGGGAAGAGTGTTGCAGGGAGAAGAAAGACCACAGGGGTGTCACAGGACATCTGGGCACCCCACCACATCTGGCTGATGTGTGGGATTTGCCAGTTTCTGTGGTGGAACTACTCCATCATGGCCAGTCGCAAGCTACCAACATGAGATGATACTTTTTAAGAAGCTGATATTTTAGTTGATTTGGGGCCTCATCAAGGTGCCAGGGCCAAAAGGCTGTCTCTAAATCCTGCTCTCTAGAAGTGGTACTGAAGAATTTATTTACATGGAAGCAATGGATGGAGGTTCATGACATTGTACAGAAGGCAGTAATCAAGACTATCCCCAAGAAAAGGAAATGCAAAAAGCCAAAATGGTTGTCTGAGGAAGCCTTACAAATAGCTGAGAAAAGAAGAGAAGCTAAAGGCAAGGGAGAAAAGGAAAGATATACACATGTAAATGCAGAGTTCCAAAGAATAGCAAAGAGAGATAAGAAAGCCTTCCTCAGTGATCAGTGCAACAAAATAGAAAAAAACAAAAGAATGGGAAAGACTAAGATCTCTTCAAGAAAATTAGAGATACCAAGGGAACATTTCATGCAAAGATGGGCACAATAAAGGACAAAAATTGTGTGGACTTAACAGAAGCAGAAGATATTAAGAAGAGGTGGCAAGAATACACAGAAAAACTATACAAAAAAGATCTTCATGACCCAGATAACCACAATGGTGTGGTCATTTACCTAGAGCTAGACATCCTGTAATGCAAAGTCAAGTGGGCCTTAGGAAGCATCACAACAAACAAACCTAGTGGAGGTGATGGAATTCCAACTGAGCTACTTCAAATCCTAAAAGATGATGCTGTGAAAGTGCTGCACTCAATATGCCAGCAAATTTGGAAAACCCAGCAGTGGCCACAGGACTGGAAAAGGTCAGTTTTCATTCCAATCCCAAAGAAAGGCAATGCCAAAGAATGTTCAAACTACTGCACAATTGCACTCATCTCACATGCTAGCAAAGTAATGCTCAAAATTTTCCAAGCCAAGCTTCAACAGTATGTGAACCAAGAACTTCCAGATGTCCAACCTGGATTTAGAAAAGGCAGAGGAACCAGAGATCAAATTGTCAACATCTGTTGGATCATCAGAAGAGAGTTCCAGAAAAACATCTACTTCTGGTTTATTGACCATGCCAAAGCCTTTGGCTGTGTGGATCACAACAAACTGGAAAATTCTGGAAGAGATGGGAATACCAGACCACCTGACCTGACTCCTGAGAAATCTGTGTGAAGGTCAAGAAGCAACAGTTAGAACTAGATATGGAACAACAGACTGGTTCCAAATTGGGAAAGGAGTACGTCAAGGCTGTATATTATCACCCTGCTTATTTAACTTATATGCAGAGTATATCATGAGAAACACTGGGCTGGAAGAAGCACAAGCCGGAATCAAGATTGCTGGGAGAAATGTCAATAACCTCAGATATGCAGATGACACCACCCTTATGGCAGAAAACAAAGAAGAACTAAAGAGCCTCTTGATGAAAGTGAAAGAGGAGAGTGAAAAAGTTGGCTTAAAGCTCAACATTCAGAAAACTAAGATCATGGCATCCAGTCCCATCACCTCATGGCAAACAGATGAGGAAACAGTGGAAACAGTGTCATACTTTATTTTTCTGGGCTCCAAAATCACTGCAGATGGTGACTGCAGCCATGAAATTAAAAGATGCCTGCTCCTTGGAAGAAAAGCTATAAGCAACCTAGACAGTGTATTAAAAAGCAGAGACATTACTTTGCTGACAAAGGTCCATCTAGTCAAAGCTATGGTTTTTCCAATAGCCATGTATGGATGTGAGAGTTGGGCCATAAACAAGGCTGAGCACTGAAGAATTGATGCTTTTGAACTGTGGTTTTGGAGAAGACTCTTGAGAGTCCCTTGGACTGCAAAGAGATCCAACCAGTCCATCCTAAGGGAAATTAGTCCTGAATATTCATTGGAAGGACTGATGCTGAAGCTCCAATACTTTGGTCATCTGATGCGAAGAGCTGGCTCATTGGAAAAGACCCTGATGCTGGGAAAGATTGAAGGCATTAGAAGAAGGGGATGACAGAGGACTAGATGGTTGGATGGCATCACCGACTCAATGGACATGAGTTTGAGCAAGCTCTAGGAGGTGGTAAAGGACAGGGAAGTCTGGTGTGCTGCAGTCCATGAGGTTGCAAAGAGTCAGACATGACTGAGTGACTGAGCAGCAACATTTACTAGACCCCTGAGAACCTTTGAACTTGGGATGGAGAACCAGTTGGATGGTCAGTGTTTCTAAACACCTCCAAGGGGCACTAGGTCTTAACTTTGTATCCTTCCTCTCCCTTGCCTCCAGGCCTCAACAAATGGGGACTGAATGAACGAATGAAGTATTCGATCTCCCTAAGATAGTAGCCTCCCTCCTGTCGCCACAAAGGCGAGGTTTGAGGAGCCAGCGTCTCCACAGCCACCAGTCCCTGTCCTGGATACCGCAATGCATTCTAGCTATACCCCCTCGCCGTCCCTCAGTTCTGTCTTAAATGACAACAGGTAACTCTGCCCAAAGTCAGAAGGCCTGGAAACTGAGCTTGACTTACTGTCAACACACGCAAGCCACAAAATTGTATTGACTGTTCTGAACTGGACTGGGCTGGGGGTTGGGGGTGGGGGTCAGAACACAAAGGCACTCAGGAGCTCCCCAAACACCTCCCTGACTCCTTACAGCCTGTGTCTTCCCTCCTCTCTGATGCTGGCCTCCCCCCCGAGTCTGCAACCTGGGAGCTGCAGTCTAGCCCAGGTGAGGATTGGGGAGGACCTCCGGCAGTCTCCCCCCACTGCCATCCCCTGGTGTTCTCAGGTGGGAGGGCCATCCACGAGCATCTGTTAGCCCCCAACTCTCCTGGCTACCCTCCTGGTCCCCCTCCAGCTCTCTCTCTGCCTGGCAGGGAGGAGCCACTAGAGTTAAGCAGATTTCATGCTATTTTCAAAGTCATTTTCCATGGAAAAAAATTTTTTTATACCATTAAACCTGCTTTCAGCTGCTTCTCATCTCCCTGAAAGCTTCCTCCTCCCTTTCCACGAGATAAACCAGTAAGGGGAATATTTAGGAACCTGCCAGTGACAACCCACAGGCATGCTGGGTTGGGAAGGGCATGAGAAGGTTCCCCTCACCTGTCCTCCAGAATCTTCCAACCCCACCTTAATAACTGCCTTGTGGCAGGGAGCCTGTCCTTCAGGTTCCTGTCCTCCTATGACCATCACCAAACTGGGGTGAGTTTTTACAACCAGCATCCAGCGTATTTTGAGGAGTAACTGAGGCATTTCCAAGACCCCCAGGCAGCCTACATTTCCTGGAGAAGAGGCAGCCCTAGGAAGCTTCAAGCTAGGAGTGGTTCAGGGTGAGCTATGAAATGCCAAAGCCAGCCTATGCTCCCTCATGACCCTACTGTGTGCATATGAAAGCCTGAGTCATGTCTCAGCTGCCAGTAAACGAGGCCTTTGCAAGGACAAGAATCGAGACCAAATGGTTCTGTATCCTCAGCTTACAGCACAGGGCTCAGCCTATCATAGGTTGCTGGAGACGAGCCTATGACATCTGCCAGACCCCTCTGGCAAGCAAGGCTGATCCAGCACCTCAGCCACAGGCGATTGGACCAGACTTGAGCAGCCTCAGACGTGACCTGGCACAAGACCTGTGCTCAGAGGAAAGAATGAGGATGGCCTGGACCAATCAAATTCTCTTTCCTGTGATAATCCAGCAGTGTGGAAACACGAAAACCTTGCAGCATTCCTATGGTCCTGCTGAGACAAAGATGTGAAAAGTGAAAGTGTTAGTCACTCAGTCATGTCTGACTCTTTGCGACCCCATGGACTGTAACCCACCAGGTTCCTCTGTCCATAGAATTCTCCAGGCAAGAACACTGGAGTGGGTTGCCATTTCCTTCTCCAGGGGATCTTCCCAACCCAGGGATCGAACCCCAGTCTCCTGCATTAGAGGCAGATTCTTTACCGCCTGAGCCACCAGGGAAGCCCAAGATGGCAATGTTGGGGAGAGGAAATTCTAGGATGATGCACACCCAGCTTTCTGGCCTGTTCATCTAATCACCTGACACTGGCAGCAACCATGGTAAAAAATTGCTGAGAGAAGAGCACGTTAGTGGGAGGATGGGGGAATGAGTCCAGATTGGTAGTTAGTGAGAATGAGGCAAAAATGAAACTGCCAGGAGGGGTGAGATATGAGGTGATGCTCAGGACCCACGAGCCACCCAAGGGCCTGAGTGCTGCTGGACTTTGGAAATATTTGAGGAGCAACCTGGAGCATCAAGGTAAACAAGATCATCTCCACTAAAACACAGGACTCCTGCCCCTTGGCGGCGGGCGGGGAATGGATACTTAAATTTTTTTTTAATTATTCATGTTTCAGCTGATGGTTTTTTTTAGGATAAAGCTTTTATAATCAAAATTTTAGAACCCATTGTTACACCAATATAGACTGTGAAAAGCTAACCTCACATATTCTGTTTTCTCTCTTTATTCAAACATTGTGCACTCACTGGAATTCCTTTCCACCTTTGCTTCTGATATAGAAAGTGGTGCAAAAAACACAGCAAATAATTTCAACAAATGTCAACTTCAGAATCAGCATGAAGTATTCTTAGCAAATATGGCCACTGCTTAGGTATTTCTGCCTTTCTAAGCAGATTATAAAGGAAGCAGATTTTCTACAGAAGAGTAATTGAACCACACTTAACAAAACTTTTTCAAATCAATAAATATTTACATAACCATTTTTCTTAATTTTTTTCTGAGAAGCTAAAATGTCTCCCTGTAGATTTAGGCTCAGTGCTGGCCTCTGACAAAGGGACCTTCCCGTTTTGGGACAGGAGTGTCTTTAATCTAGAGGCTAACTTGAGTAAGAACCTCCTTAGGCATTAGCTAATGCCTAGAAAACAGGAATTAGATTCCCAGGGGTTCTCAAGCTGGACATCACTGTTACCTAGCAAACCCTCACCAAGCATTGCTGTGTGCAACATGCAATATTGCAGGCATTACTACAATCCCTATTTTACAGATGGAGAAAGTGAAGCATGGCAAAGTTGAATAGCTCTCTCCTCTGCATATTACTGCTTCTCTGATGTTTAAGGTTAGAATCAGTAAGTCCAGGTAGGGCCCTGGAATCCATACTCCCCCAGGGAGAGATCCAGGTTATTTTTACTCCTAGTTGTGAGATGCTGCTCCAGGCATCAGATCTGCTCTGATTGAGGGTTTAGGAAGGGAGCAAACAGGAGACTCTAACGTCCTCAGCCAAGGCAGTTCTCAGGATGGACGTTGGTGCCACCTTCTGACAGCTACAGCGGTTAAGGGTGGTAAGCTGGAGTTGGAAACAAGGAACACAAGAGATTTTGTCTCCTGCTGCACCAGAGTGCCATCTGCTGGGTATAGGTGGCCCTCACAGGTCAGGCAGGAACCTTACTTGTCCAGTCCCTTCTTTAAGGGACTTTGAGACTACTAAGCAACTACACTGGGGGTTCAGTAGGGACTCCACAGAGTGAGAGAGAGAACCATGGCAATACCATGACAATGTTGCATGGTTCCTAGAAAAGCAGGTAGGGGGCAAGGGCAAGGGCAAGCAGGGGTGGTAAGGGCAACAAAGGGACCAGAGGCTGTGTGCGCAAGGGCTGTGGCAAGAGGCGTCAGTGGGGAAAAATAAGCCTAGAGGTTGTAGGGGCTCAGAGTTTGGGTTTTGTGCTAAAGGTAATGGGAAATCCAGTAGCAAGTCAGACTGAGGTTTTAGTGAGGTCACTCTGGGCTTTGTCGGGAAGGCTGAAAAGGGATAGTCCCTTTCAGACTGGAGCGGAGGCAGAATCCATTTGGAAACCATTCAAAAATAAGAGATGAGAACAGTCGCTGGCCTAGATGAGGTGGGCGCTGCAGGGATGGAATAGGATTCAGTTTGATTTAAAAAAAAAAAAAACAGCTGAAGACTAACAGCGAGACATCACGGTGGTCCCATTGCATTCATTCATTCCTTCTTTCAACTAATTGTAGTACCTACTGTGTGTCAGAAACTAATCTAATCTATCTGCTGGGGATATGGTGGTGTAAACCAGGCGGGGGAAAGCTCTGCTTTTCATGGGGTTTATACCGTTAAAAGGTGTGGGGGTAAGATAATCAAATAAGTAAATAAGCAACAAAAACAGATGGGAATAAGCACCATATAGAGAATGTAGATGGGATACTGGGCAGTGACTCAGATCGGAATGTTAGGGAGCGTGCCCTGTAAAGATAACAGGGCAAAGCACTCTAGGCAGAGAGCAAAGAGTCCAAAGGAACTGACGTGAAGGCCCTTAAAGCAGAGTAAGCACAGCACATTCAAGACCAGAGACAGCCAGCGTGGCTGCATGCGGTGGTAAGGGCAACAGAGGGACCAGTTTATGAAGGACTGTAAGGCAATGCAAGGAATTCTAACGGTGAAGGGAAGCCACTGACACCTTTCAAATAGGAAAGTGACAGAACCCGACTTCGCTTTCAGATCTCTCTGGTTGCCCTCTGGAGAATGGATTGTATAAGGCAGGAGCGGAAGGAGGAGCCAGGGAGAATCTAAGATGTGGACCAGGAGAGATGGTGGGGCAGCAGCATGAAGGGGAGGCTTCTGGGCATACTTTAGAGTCAGAGTCAACGGGACTCGCTGATGCGCTGGATGTGGGGGTGAAAAATAGCAGAACCAAGAATGACTCCCCAAGACCAGGAGGATGACAGCTACTGTGGCATACCTAGACACAAGGAGAAAGGGCCGAAGGGAACTTCTCCCCCAGGGACACGGCATTGCAACAAGCAAAAGTCTGGCCTTAATACTCAGCCCCGCTGGAGAGGGCATACAAGTGAACCTTGCTGAGGCTTGGTTTCCTCACCTGTGACTGGACCTAGCCTGCCTGGGTGCATTTCAAGGACTAAATAGAAGCCTGACACCAACTTGACACTCATGCTGGCCTGGCCTCTGAGCATACAGAGTTGGCCAGTTTTCTCCCATTGTTGGGGCTTCCCAAGTAGCTCAGAGGTACAGAATCTGCCTGCCAATGCAGGAGACATGGGTTTGATCCCTGAGTCAGGGAGATACCTTGGAGAGGGAAATGGCAACCCACTCCAGTATTCTTGCCTGGAGAATTCCACAGACAGAGGAGCCTGGCGGGCTACAGTCCACAAGGTCACAAAAGAGTCAGACATGACTGAGCAACTAAACAACTCCCCCATTTGTTGGGAAGTATCTCTCCAAGGAGCCAAAGCCCTGTCCCCAGCTGGACAAACCCCCAAGGTCAACATCAAATTCTAAGCAGAAACCCCAGAGTAAATTCCCTCTGTCCTCCAAGTCTTGGACCTGGGAAAAGAAATGGTCACTCTCAGTCCCCTTAAATCAAAGGGAACGTAGGAAGGAGCAGTCACTTATGGCAAAAACAAATACCAGAGACCACAGGCTGTGAGCACCACATCACTTTATTTCTTTGGTTTTCCAACTTCACTTTTGGAAAATGCAGTCAGTCTCTCACTGGAAACAGGGCATGGGCTCTGAGGAGCTCAACAGAAAAATTGGGGTCCCCAAGGGCTGCGGGGTCCACAGCAGACGCACCAAGCACCAGCAAGCAGAGACCCAAGGCTCTCTCCCCCGGCCCTTTACCAAACTCCTCGCAATGAACAGGCCAGCCCTGTGATCAGGCTCAGGACCTTCCCCTAGAGGCCAACCTTGGTCCTTCTTCTTCATTTCTGCTTCTGCTCACACAGAGCCTGGCACCCTCTCCCTTAGGGGCACCAAGCAGAAGTTATGACCTGCTCCACATCTGATCTCTAACATTGCTTTGGGAAACATCTTTGAGTAAAGAGGGTGCCAACCCCCAAAAGAAACTGAAGGCATATATTCTGCCCAATGGGACAGATGGCCACGCTACAATACTCCCTTTGTCCCTGGGAAAAGCTGAAAGCAGCTGTAGCTAACCAACCTCCCTTTGGGTCCCCACACACATAGAGCCTCCAACATGAGCAAGGGGGCCCGGCCAACTCACTTAAATCAAAAGATTAAAAAAACCAAGACGCGATAATAAAAATAAGAATGGTATACAACTGAAGAGAGCATCCCTGGTCCTGGATATCTCTACAGGAGGCCAGACGGCCGGTCTCTGGCTCTCTCTGTCCTGGAGCTGGGAAACACCAAAAAGCTGCCCTCAGAGTCACGGTAGACACCATGGGGGCAAAAGGGATCCTGGCCAAGCCAGGGGGCGACTCAGGCCTCTGACCTTCTCCCAAGCGGTCCTCCTTCCTCCCAGCCCCTTGCACACCTCCCGTCAGCCATCCACCAGGGTGAGGCCATCGTAGAGGGCGCGTTTCCACATGTAGTAGGTAGAGCGGGCAGTGAGGGGGAAGAGGGTGCTGAATTCCTTGTAGGAGGGGAAGCTCTTGGACTGGAAGCGCTTCTGCAGGAACAGCTTGGCCTGGGCCTTGAACTTCGTGGTGGCGAGCATGTCCATCACCAGCACCTGGCCGTCCTGGCCCCTCGCCACCGCTGCTGTCACCACAGGGTGGCCGGACAGGGACCCACTGGGGGCCCGACCCTGAGCCGTGGGCCCCTCTTGCAGGGCCCCCTCTCTGGAAGGCCCTCCCGCGCCCTTCCCCGGATTGTCCCCTGGAGAAGCTGCCATCTGCCGGGTCCCTGCAGGGGGGGCCACGGCAGCTGTCACATTCCTGCCAGCTTCTTTCTCCTCTGCCTCCTTCCTGCCCCCTCTGCCCAAGGTAGGGGCCCGGATCTGGAGCTTGGACAGGCTTCTGGGCCAGCTCCGGGCCAGACTCTTCCAGACCCAAAAGGAGGAGGGCGACAGGCTTGGGTAGCGGAGGCGGAAGCGACAGAAAGGGAGGTGCCCACCGAGCACCTGCTTGCGGGCTGCTCTGCGCAGATGCCTCTGCCAGCGGGACAGGGGCACCCTCAGGGGCAGGAACGCCCGCGGGGTGGGGGAGCCCCCACCCGTGGCTTTCGCTGCCCTCTCTCCGACCTCACCACCCTTCCAAGGGAGCAAGGCCTTTTCGCCCACCGGTGCCGGCAGGGGAGGCCCAGATGCTGAGAGGGCTGGCACTGGCTTGAAGCTGGGGTTCCTTCGGAGAGCCTTTCGGCGCCAGTTGTAGTAGGTGGACCGGGAGATGCCCGGGAAGCGGCGTTTGAAGCAGCGGTAGGGTACCAGCATATTCAGGGCGATGCAGTGCTCCAGGTACAGCTTGGCCCGCTGCATGAAGACCATCCCAGGGCTGGACGCGGACGTCGAGGAGCATCCCAGCCCCTCGGCAACCTGCTGCTCCGGCAGCTTCGCCAGCTCCTCCGCGGGGCCCAGGGCCCGGCAGGTGCCAGAACCCACGAGCTCGTGCTTCCAGGCATAATAGGTGGAGCGGGAGATCTCGGGGAACCTCTGCAGGAACTGCTGCAGCGGCACGACGCCCCCGCGGTGGAAGCTGTCCTGCAGGAAGTGCTTGGCCGAGAAGCGGGTGGCCACCTTCTGCCGGTGCTCCTGGGACTGCCTCCGCCAGCGGTAGAAGGTGCTCTTGGTGACGATGGAGCGCTCTCCCAGGTGCGAATAGCTGAGGCCGGGCTCGCGGTTGAGCAGCTCCAAGGTCTTGGCGGGCGGGGGCAGCGGGGCCGGGCCAGGGTAGGCACTCTCGGCCTCCACCTCCTCCAGCCCCACCACGGGCGCAAAGTACTGGTGGCGGAAGAGGTGGCCGCTGAGCGGCTGGCCGGCCCACATGATGTGCAGCGTGGCGGGCGTGTGGTCGCAGCGGCGTGGGCGGATGACACGGTTAAAGTACGGCCGGATCTTGAGGTTGCGCAGTGGGTAGATGGAATAGATGTTGCGCTGGACCACCGAGGCGAGGGCGTACAAGTGCCACACGTTGGAGAAGCTG
Source organism: Okapia johnstoni (assembly GCA_024291935.2). NCBI lineage: Eukaryota > Metazoa > Chordata > Mammalia > Artiodactyla > Giraffidae > Okapia > Okapia johnstoni. Next base: position 15,962,804 of record CM044307.1, read on the forward strand.
CTGGGAAAGCAGGTGGCCTTGACGTCCGCGTCGAAGATGGCCTCGAGCGTGGCGGACGGCAGGCTGGTCATCTCTGGGGACTCCTCGGAGCGCAGGGAGTAGCGCACGGCCTGCAGCATCACCTTGGAGTCGATCATGCCCTGGAGGTAGTAGTGGCGGTGCAGCAGCATCTCCACCACCGTGCGCGCCCGCAGCTCCAGGCTGAGGCCCGCATCGCCCCACAGCAGCAGGCTGGCCGCCTCGAAGAGCAGGCTGCCCTCGCCCTGGCACACCAGTGGCAACATGTTCCGGGGCGCATCCTCCGGGTACAGGCTCAGGGCCACCGAGTCCACCTCCAGGACCTGGGGGCCGGGGCCTCCCCCCCGGCGGGTGGGGAGAGCGAAGGAGGACAGGACCTGCTTGGCCTCCAGAGCAGCACCGACGAGACCCTCCAGGCCCTCTGACTCCACCGCCTCCTGCAGCTCCTGCAGCACGTGCTGCACCAGCTGCTCCCGAGAGGTCATCCTAGTAGGGCAAAGGGGAGAGGGCAGAGGTCAGGACGGGTACCCGGATGACACTCCTGCTCCCTCTCCCTCCAGGTAATGCCTGTCTACTCCCATTCCACCATGGAAGAAAATGGCTAAGTGCCTCCTGGGGTTTGTTTAATTACCCAGTGGTACAAAGGAACAGCTCGGTCTTGGAGAATGGCTTTGAATCCTGGTTCTGATATTAGCTTGAGCAAGTCATCAACCTCTCTGTGCTTCTGGTTCCTTTTCTGTTGAAAGGGAGACAATAATAAAAGAATGTACCTTATAGATTTGTTATGTGTATAAATGAGACAAAGTAAAAGATGGCGATATATGGGTGTGTATATACACACACACACACACACACACACACACACATATATGCATATATATATATATATATTTTTTTTTCATCCTTAGAAAAGTGCCTGGCACATAGCAAAGTACTATGAAAGTGGTGCTAGGTCTTATAGAGTATTATCTAGTATTGTGGAATTCTCTGATGGCTCAGCAGGTATCCACGTACAATGCAGAAGACACAGGAGACTTGAATTCAATCCCTGGATTGAGAAGAGCCCCTGGAGAAGGAAAATGGCAACCCACTTCAGTATTCTTGCCTGAAAAATCCCATGAACAGAGAAGCCTAGTAGGGTCGCAAAAGAGTCAGACACGACTGAGCAACTACATTTCTAGTATTATACATATTATATAGTACAGGCAGCAGCAGTACAGGTATTAAAGTATAGTCCATGGGCCCTTGGGGTTCCCTGAGATTTTCAGAGGGGCTTCAAGTTAAACTCTTTTCATAATAATACTAAGATATACTAAGATAACAACACTAAGATATGATTTGCGTTTTTCAATTGTGTTAACATTGGAATAAAACAGCAGTACCTCAGCATGAATCAAACTAGAAATCACTATGTTCTTCACCACCATGTAGTCACAGTTGGGGAAAAAGAAAGCTAGTACCACTCCAAAATGTCCTTGATGCTGCAAAGATTATTATTTTTTTAATCACAAGCCTTAAATACATGCAGCATTTCTGCTGCACATGGGTGTATAATGAATGAGTGACAGTTGCATGGGCTGCATGATGAACTAGAGGTTTTTTTCATACAATAACATTTTTTTAACTTGAAAGAAAAATTAAGTGGCATTAGTCGTTTAGACTTGGATATATTTGACAGATGTTTTTCTCAAAAATGAGTAAGGTGAGCCTGTCACTTCAAGGAAAACTTTATGGTCAGTGAAAATTTTTGAGCTTTCATTTGAAAATTAGAATTTTGAAAAACCTGTATCCACTACGGTGAGCCTTACAGCTTCCCAATACCTAAAAATTTTTCTGATGGGACCAGAGGTGACACTAACACATCTAACTTTTTAGACTATGTAATGAAATGGTCAGCATTTGAAGATCTGTGTCACTCAATGAACCCCTTTTCCCAAATAACCAATAATCTGGCGCAGTTAAAAGATCAATTCAAAGTATAAAAAAAAGCAAAGGATTTTAATATAAGGTACCAAAGTTCCTGAATATTGTTTCAGATACTGCATTGTAACTAAGGTTTGAGGAACTACCACCTGTTAAATTTTGGTGTAGTTGTCAAAAAATATCCACTGAAAAAGCTATCAAAATACTCTTCCTAGAGAAATTTCCTAAGGTCCAGTGCTTAGGACTTGATGTGTTTCATCTCTGTGGCCTGGGTTCAATCCCTGGTTGGGGAGCTAAGATTCTACATACACCGAAGTTAAAAGACCTTCCCCTGTCCCTCTGTCCATCTGTATCTGGATGAAGTTGGATTTTCTTCATATACTTCTACCAAAATAACGTATCACCACAGATTGAATGTAGAGACAGATGAGCATCTACTTATCTTCTGTTAAACCAGATATTACAGAGACTTGAAAAACCTAAAAGATGCACTGTTCTAAATGCTTTTTGTTCTAGAAAAGCTACTTTTCATGAAAACTATTATTCATTACCATGTAACAGGTTTGTTCTTTATAATAAAGAAATCTTTTCTAAATGTTTAAGTTTTAATTTTGAACGTAACATACATTGACCAATGTAAGCTATATAAATAAACAAAAGCTCCTCGGGGTCTTCAATGTTTAAGAGCACACAGGGACCCAAGACCAAAAAGTTTAGAACTGCCGACTGGATCTTTTCAAAGAGGTGGCAGCAGCCTAGCCCTTGTGTTGACAGAGATCTGATAAGGAAGGTTTACTATTTGCCATGCACTGTCCCAATCCTGGCAGTTGAACTTTAAGGTGGGAACTACCATTACCCCCAATTTACAGGTGAAAAAACTGAGACAATCAAAACTAGGCTCATTTGCCCAATTTGTCCCAGGCGACCTAAGTGATGCAGCCAATAGTTGAAACCAGATGCTCTTTAGGACCTGTGATTCATCTACTCCAGCTTAAAATGCCAGTCACCTCTCAGGACAAACTAATCCTCCTAATTACTGGTAGGTTTTCTGTGTTGTTTTGCAAAACAGAGTAATATTCCTTTGTGGACACTTGTTTAAATTAAAAAGGAAACCATTAACCTTTCTCAGATCTCGGTTCTTAGAGTTTAATAAATTCCTTTAGATTAGCCTTGGGTTTAAAAATTGTGTGTGGGCATACACATTTGCCAGCTCACTGCACACCTAAAAGGAATGTCTTGCATTCTTATAAGGGATGTGTTTGAGTGTAAATTATGGTTCAGTAAAGTTGAAAAAAAAGTTTTTAAAGAACCAAAGTCTTACCACCAGAATTTTAGTTGATAATCATAAAAAAGACAGCTTCTTAAAAACTGGTAATGAGAATCACCTTTGGATAAAAATTTCTTGCCTGTAGTTTTTTTTAATGTGCTTGTGACGAATCTGATCTAACCTCTCACTGAATTTCTATTTGTACCGTATTATTTGACCCTGGAATTGAGCTTTTAATCAGTTGATCTTTTGTATACTTTATATTTACTTTTTAAAAAACTTTATTTTTTTTGACTCAGGAGATAAACTTCAGCAAGAACACTTCCATATGTGATAAAAAATTGAGCCCTGAGGAACAAACTGTACACACAGAAGAGCTTTTTCATTCTGGCAGACAACAAAGATGCTGGGGGTTTTGTTTTTCTTGCATATCACTTGTAAATGCTGCTATACAGACACATATAAATGAGCTCTCTGCTCTGCTAGATACTTTCCAAACAAAATTATGAAAATAACCACCATTACCTACTGCTTACTATGTGCATTTAGGTAATTCAACCAAAATCTCAACGAAAAAGAGGGGACAATTAAATCATGTGGGTGATTCTTCCTGCTCTTCCATGTGGGGAACAGGACATGATGTTATCTTGACTGATTACAAGTTTCTGTGGGCTTTGCATTGGATGAGCGTTTGGACTTCAGGCTTCACAGAAGTAATTTTATTTATATGCGGTCCTCACTTTCCCTCCATCACACCTGCACCTGCACCAGGATGGCTACTCCTAGTTCACACTTAGAGAAACAGAGGCTTGGGGGTTATAACACTCCCAAGACCACAAGCTATTAAAACTACAAAACCTAAGCAATCTGACTCCAGAGCTCCCCTCAAAACCACTGTAATTCCACCAACCAGGGAAATACAGGGCCCAAAATGCTCATTACCTAAAGGATACAAAAACACATGGATTCTTGGGGCTTTCAGATAAATCGGGCCATTTTACAGATAAGGAAACTGAGGTCCAGGAAGGTAAAGTTGACTTGCCTGAACTCCCGGAGCAGGATCCAGATACCCTCCAGCACGTCCAGATATATCACACTTCTTCCTGTGCAAACCCCACCCTCCTCCCTCCCCTGTCCCACCCTACCTACGCGCCCCGGCCCAGCCCCACCCCATTCCAACCTTGCTCATTCCTTTCTCTTCCCCAAAGAGGTAAGAGGTGTGAGTAGGTAATACCCTACTTCTTTTTTCCTCTAAAGCTTGCAGAGAAAAAGTAGCTCCCCGGAGAGGCGCTGCACCTCCCAACTCAGGTGGGTCTGGACCAGCAGAGAAAAGGGCAGCGGGGAAAGGCAGAGGCCGAAGGGGGAGGCTTAATCATACTTAAGTAGACAACTGGTTGATGGGGTTCAGGTGCACCAGTCTTTTCGGAGATGGCTCCCTGGAAATACAAGGCTAGGCAGAGTTGGCGATTACCAGGTGTGTTCGAAACATAAGGTGCAGAAAGTGAGAGCTAATCTAAGGGCTTTGCCCAGCTGGCCTCCCCTGGCCCCACCATTATTAGAAGGAATCTGAAAAGGCATGAAACCAAGGAGGCAAAGCCCCTCTGGCTACACAGGCTCCCCTGGCTTGAGGTTGGAAGGGGAAGAAACAGGACATTCAGAAACATCTAGCCAACATCTTTGACACCCAAGAAGGGCTCTGGAGCCAAGGAATGGATGAATGGACACAGGTAGCTTCTGCAGGTGATTCAAAGCCTCACCTTTACCAAGGCCTGCTTTCCTCCCCCATCACCCCCATCTCCTTATCTCAGGCAGATGGGATCTCAAGCGCAGGTTTGGCCTCTGTCCCTTACATTTAGAAGGAATGAGCCAGTGCTCTGGGCAGGGCCAAGGGACGTGCAGACAGTGCTGGCAGGTCTCTGGCATCTAGAACAGACACCCTCCCTGCCAGCCTCTCCCTGGACTTCACACCGGCTCACCAAGGACCCCCATCCTTCATAAAGCAGGCCTGACAAGCATGAGGGAAAGCCACACAGGCAGGCCTCTGTAAGACTAGCATCTCACCCGGCCTGGCTCCACACCTCTCCTGCCTGTCCTTCAGTCCCCCTGTCTGTCATGCTGACCCAGCCACCCAGGCTACGCCCCTGGCTCAAGGGAGCACCAGCCATCTTGGCTTTTTCCCAGTGGCCAGGAGGCCCCTTGGGACAGGGTGGGGGGCCACAGGAAAGTGCCCAGTGGCAGGCAAGTCCCACGACTGTGACTTCCCAAGGAACCTCCCACCACCAAAGGCAGCAGGAGTGCCTGTGGGCACCAGGGTGGGCCTCAGGCCTCCCCATCAACCATGCCTCAGGAGCTCTAAGTCCAGGCGCTCTAGTGGATCACATGTCTGGAAGGGAAGGTGAATGGGCAGTGGTTCCAGCCACCAGGAGGCCCCAGATGGCGGGGAGAGGGCTGGCAGGCTGGGAGCATCAAGGGAGGGGCTAAGGCCAGGGGAGGGGAGACAGGCAGGCGAGTGGGGGTGGGGAAGGGCTGGAGGTGGGGGTGGGGAGAAGGAGAACTTGAAACAATGCCTCCCCTCCCCTACACACACACACACATACACACACACACACACACACACACACACTTACACACACACACTTACACACACAAACACACATGTACCCACAGCATCTTTAGAGTCACTCTTTGACCCCTTGGGCCCTTTGGTGTCCCAAGGCCACTCCCTCACTCCCCTGAGGCCTCCAAACTGCATGAGGCACCCACTCTTCCTAATTTAGAGGAAACTTCCTAGTTTACTGACCTCGAGGGTGGCCCAGAGCCCAGGGGGCGTCCACTTCTCTCTCCACCTTCCAGCTTGGGACATTTAAGTCACCCTGAGGGCAGCGTCCCCAGCTGAGTGCCACGCTCACTCCAGAACTGGTGTCATATCCGTGGTGGACCATTGAGCATGGACTGTCTTCAGCCAACTGGCCGGTGGAGAAGCAGCTTAAGCCACTCCCCCCCAGGAAATCGCCCACCCTCAAGGGCTCTGTCCCAAGATGAAAGAAGTGCAAATTCGGGGGTCACTTCCAATGGTAAAGTGATAGCAGCTATTGTGTCAGCCTCTCTACCCAGCTGGGGGTGTTAAAGCGCCCTGACCTAGCTCTGAAACAGACCCCGAACTGCCCAGGGAAAACTTGAAAGAAAGTTGAAAGATTTCCAAAGAGTTTGGGGGGAGGGGAGGGGAGGAGAAGGTTTAGATAGAAAGACCTAAGGAAAAGAAGAATCTGCAGCCAGGCTAAGAGGGCAAGGGGGGCGAGAGTGAAGCTGGGGCCTTAGGGAAACTGGCCTTGGCTGATTGGTTAGAGAACTTGGGGCTCCCTGAACCCCCAGGATGCATCTCTTCCATAAGGCAGCTACCCCATCCCTGGCCCCGCGAGATGGGGGAGGCTGGAGAACTCACTGCTCCCACTTTGGTGTAGGCCCCCCTTCCCTTCCAGAAAGGCCTCCATCCCCACCTCGCTCTGAGCATCCCCCAGCCTTGAGGTTCAGCACCTCTCACTCCCAAAATGTGCCTGTGCCAAAGATGCTTCCGTCCAGGGCTAGGGCACCTATCCCAGGATAGGCCTGGCTTTCTGAGCCCTGCAGGCAGGTAGGAACGTGTGGTACCTGGGGCTTCCGTCCCTCCCAGCAGCTCACCTCAGCCCAGAGGCCTCAGATAATCCCGGAGGAGCTAGTCCCATCCGCCCGTCCAGTTCCCCTGCTGGTGGGGGAGGTGAGGGAGGCCAGATTGCAGCCTTTAGCGGTAGCTCCCCCCAGGAGCTTTCCTGCCCGGCCTTAACCCTTTGGAGTGCTGGGGCCAGCAGCTTTTCCCAGGCTTCCGTTCCACCCACCTCACCCTCTTTATCGCCCTACCCCCGGCTACCAATGTAAAATGCCCTCTAGGGTCGGTTATGCCCCAGCTCCACTATTAACATTTTCTCCTCTGCCAATCACGAACCCTACACTTATCACTTAAGTCAAACATCCTTTATCAAATGTCCAACCTCAGGAAGGCTGGATGCGGGGGCCACAGAAGTGAACTCAGGTCCTGTCCCGGCATCTTAATCACTCCAGCCCCACCCACCATAATGGCAGTCGCCTGAGGCTGTGGTTTAGACGCTCCTGGACTTGGATTTGAATGCCAACCCTGCCTCTATACTAGAGTAGTTGTTGAGTAGCCCAGTCGCATCCAACTTTTTTGCCACCCCATGGATTGGGAATTTTCCAGGCAAGAATACTGGAGTGGGTTGCCATTTCCTTTCTCCAGCGGATCTTCCCACATGGCTTTAGACAAGTTGTTTTAAGCCTCAGAGCCCTGATTCAGTGGTTATTGGGACATAACATTTACCCCCAGAGCTGTTAGGTACACTCAACAAGATAAATGGAAAGCATTTAAGACTGTGCTTGGCACATAGCAAGTATATTCGAGTTCTCAGCCTCTCCAGTGAATTTAAAATTATTTTTAAGTTCTTAACATAAATGCAATATTTTAAAACTTTCAGAGAGCAGTGGTGATTTTGCAGGAGATGGAATTACGAGATACTTTTTTTTTCCATGTAGCTTTGTGTCGTTTGACATTTTATAAGGAGTCCGCATTCCTTGCTATTATTTAAAAAGGCTGTGAAGATAATTTAAAATTCTCTAAAAGGCTAATAGAATCTTTAAAAGTGTTTTTTAAAAAGAAACCATAGTGATTCAAAGGTTTGCTGGTGCTTCCACTACCAAAGTAAGTAAGAGTCTTTATAGACTAATTGGGAAAATGTAGAATAATTGGGAGAATCTTAAAAGTAAAGTAGTAGGAAGAAAAAATTACCTATAATCTCATTATCTGAAGACAGCTATTGTGAACGTCTTGGTACATTTCTTTCTAATCTAGTTTCTTTTCTTAGACCTACACAAATTAAACTCTGTCTTTACAAAAGACCCTAATGGTACAGAACAAAAAACAGAGTAAGTTCTCCCTTTTAGTCCATAACACATTCTCCTCACTATGAGAACTAAAGGAACTGCCAGTTCTTTTTCTGTGCATTTCCAACTTTTTCTATGGATATATACTTGTATATTTTTCTAGCCTCTCTGTGCATATTTTTATTCTACATTAAATATTTTAAGCTACTTTTGACTAATATATATTATAGATGTACATAATGTATATTATATACATATATAACGTACATAACATCTAAAGAATAATACAGTAGTCCCTCCTTATCAACAGTTTTGCTTTTCTCGATTTCAGTTGTGTTGTTCTTAGTCCTCAGGCTCTCTGCGACCCCATGGACTGTAGCCCACCAGGCTCCTCTGTCCATGGGATTCTCCAGGGGATCTTCTCAACCCAGGGATCGAACCCAGGTCTCCCAGATTGCAGGTGGATTCTTTACTGTCTGAGCCACCTGAGGTCACCTGCAGTGCAAAAATATTTCTCAACATTCCAGGGATCTCTCTTTGAACCCAGGTCTCACCAGATTGCAGGTGGATATCATCGTTTCTAGGGTATCATTCTAGAAATGTGTATGAAGACGCAAATCTCTCGGAGAGCACTTTTATCCTTTCTTTAAAACATAAATGTAGTATGCTAAATACTCTTATGCCCTGGTTTTTCTCACTTTAATTTTTTACCCAGAGCCATCACTGTTCAATAAAATGCAGACAGGCACACATTCCTTTTATACTTTCTAGTAGCCACACTTGAAAAGTTAAAAGGAACTGGGCTGCTGTGAGCTGTGTTTAGTCGCTCAGTCTTGTCCGAGTCTTTGCGATCCCATGGACTGTAGCCCGCCAGGCTCCTCTGTCCATGGGGATTCTCCAGGCAAGAATACTGGAATGGGTTGTCATGCCCTCCTCCAGGGGATCTTCCCAACCCAGGTCTCCTGCATTACAGGTGGATTCTTTACCTACCGTCTGAGCCACCAGGGAAGTCCTTAAAAGGGACAAGTGAGGGACTTACCTGGTGGTGCAGCGATTAAGATCGTGCCTTCCAATGCAGGGGGTGTGGGTTCAATCCCTGGTCAGGGAGCTAAGACCCCACATGCCATGTAGCTGAAAAATCAAAACCTAAACAGAAGCAACATTGTAACAAATTCAATAAAAACATTTTTTTAAAAGGAATAAGTGAAATTAATTTCAACAATAAATTTTATTTAAACCAGCATATCTGAAATATTATTTTGACAGGAAATCAATGTAAGAAATTATTAAGATATGTCATTCATTTTTTTATACCAAGTCTTCAAAATCCAGTGTGCATTTTCCATTTAAAGCATATCTCAGAACTAGATACATTTCATGAGTTCTATAGACTCATGTGGATGTTGGGAAATATATTAGCACATATCTAGATGTAGCATGAACTCCATTTTGTAAATAAACATTATATACTATCCAGGCCTCTACTGGTGAACCGTGAGATCATTTCCTTCTTTTGCTCTTCAACCATGCTACAATGGTAACCTTGCACATGCATAATTTTGCATATATGTAGGTATAACTATACCTTCAAAATATACATCTAGAGTAATTTAGATAGATTTTGCCAAATTTCTCTTCATAGAAGTGGCACCAGCTTATTTCTTCCAAATCAAGAGTATGTTCTCCCTCCCCTTAAGCATAGTGTGTTATCACATTTTTTTATCTGCCAATCTAATAACTGAAAAATTAGTCCTTCGGTATGGTTTTAATTTACACTTTTTTTGCTATTTGGTTATAGACCTTTTCTTACTGATTAAAGAGAGTTTTGTATAAAGACAGTTCTTAGTTTATGGTAGGAACTAGAAATATTTTTTTCTGAGTTTGTGGTTCATAATTGGACTTGGCTTAGGGTGTTTTTTTTATCCTGAAGAAATCTGTTTATTTTTACATATATTGAATGTGTCTTATCTTTAATGGATTCTGGATATGGTACATTTTAATTTACCTTTATTTATACCATGAAGATGAGGTCACAAAATTAAGGGCCTGGTCTTAACTTATCCAAACACCAAAAATTCCAGATTCCCAGCAATAATTAAACAAACTCCTCCAAGTAGACATCTTTAGTTACTATGTACCTTGCTTTGAACAAAATTCAGATTTAGGAAACAGGTGAGTTCGGGGCAATCCTTCACTTATAAAGGGACACACAATAGAAAAGCTTCCTTTACACAATGAGCTGAGATAAGTAATTACCTGTGTTTAAATGTACAGCTTTCCAGGGGTTGTAAAAGTGGGGGTTCACCTGTATTGGCATCAGCTACAAAAAACAAGTCCTGTATTGAGTGAAGTAATATTGATTGAACACTCAATCTGTAGTGAAAAGCTGAGCTTTGGGGTATAACAGCCGAGTTGAATTTCCAGGTCTTTGCCTGCGTGCCCCTTGAAGGAGTCTTCTCACATCTTCAAGCCTAATTCCTCACTTAAAGAATGATGATAATACCACAGAGTTTGCTCTGAGGATTAAATGAAAAACTGCTTATGAAGTTCTTAGCACAGATCTCATGATAAAATGCTCTGGACATGATGCTGCTTTAGATTGAGCTGTCTTCCCTCCTCATTCTCCTTCTATGGAGATTTAAAGAATTCATCCATCTGCCATTCAATTAATTCAGCCACTCAATGCCTTATTAAATAATTTACATAGTAGACCATCACTCATTCTATAATTTACTCACACATTCACTCATGCACTATCATTCATTCAACATGTATTTGAGCTCCTCGTATGGGCCACGTCCTGGGCTAGCTCTGAGGACACAATGATGTCTACGGACCTGTCTACGGAGTTTGAGGGTGGAGATTCAAAAGCTTCTCATTCATCCCACAGGAACAAACACCTGTTTTCACTATCTACTGTGGCTCTTGATTCAATGGCTGCTAGTTTTAGTTCCATGACATCGTAAACTTCCTTTCTTTGTTCCTTTCTGTCTTCTTCTCCACCCACCCCCTCTTTCATTCTTCTCTTTTACCCTCTCTTTGCCCAGGACTCTACCCACGTCTCAGGCCCTTACTACTCCTACCAGAATTCCTTGGTGATTACCAAGACAGATGATCACTCAAGACTCTGGAGTCAAAAAAAAAAAAAAAAAAAAGACTCTGGAGTCAGACCAACTTGAGATGAATCTCAGCTCCTCTACTTCCTGCTGCTGCTGCTGCTAAGTCGCTTCAGTCGTGTCTGACTCTGTGCGACCCCATAGACAGCAGCTCACCAGGCTCCGCCGTCCCTGGGATTGTCCAGGCAAGAATACTGGAGTGGGTTGCCATTTCCGTCTCCAGTGCATGAAAAGGAAAGGTGAAAGTGAAGTTGTTCAGTCGTGTCCGACTCTTAGTGACCCCATGGACTGTAGCCTACCAGGCTCCTCTGTCCATGGGATTTTCCGGGCAAGAGTACAGGAGTGGGGTGCCATTGCCTTCTCCGCCTCTACTTCCTAGTTAGGGACAAATCTGACCCTCAGCTTCCTCCTCTGTAAAACAGAGATAATAACATCCACTTTGTTCAAATGATTGAATTAATCAGTGATGTCATCCCTTGGCAGCCAAGAAACCTTTACCAACCAGGGAGATATGATGATCAATCAGTGGAGCCTCTATACAGGCAATATTTTCAGTACTGTGAAGACATGCAAAGAGCTAATGTGTCTTCCAATCGGAAGCCATAGCCCCAGGGGAGGTTCACAGTAAGTGCTCAGTAAGAAGAACTGCTAATAGCTGCTTTTCGCAAGGAAAGCCCCTCACTCCTGGGCATCGGCATTTCTCAGAAACCTGTGCTGACAGTCCTGTAGGGCTAATGCTAGCTTATCTGGTTTTATTTGCAACTCCAATCTGGTATTCTTTTTTTTTTTTTCCACCTTTTTTGGCCTGGCTGGGCTTTAGATTTAGCTGTCTTCCCTCTTCATTCTCCTTCTATGGAGATTTAAAGAATTCATCCATTTGCCATTCACTTAATTCATCCCCTTTGTGGCTTGAAAGTCATTCAGTTCTGTGGTAAATTTGAATATAAGCTGGATATTAGCATACTCTAAGGAATGAGTAATAACCCAAGGAATTAATGTTAAATTTGTTAGAGATAATAATAGTAAGAAAATGTCCTAAATTTTCAGATATGTATGTAAGAATTTAGGGGTGAAATGGTAGGCCTTCGGGTATTTGCGCTTTAAAAATCGAAGGAAAAGAAGAAAGCATACCCCCAGCCCACAACGTTTACCATTAAAGCAATGATCTCTTACTACCTAATTAGAAAAAAAAAAAAAAGAGTAAAGCATATATGGCAAAATATCAATAATTATTGAATCAGGGGTTCATTTTGCCATACCATAATTGATGTGTTTAGTAAGGTTTATAATAGAAAGGTTGAATATCTGTTCTTGACAAAAGAAGGATCACTTTATGGAAGCAAAGGGGAAGGAAACTTACCTGCAAGCAGCATTCCCTTTTAGGCAGAGGGCAGGCAGCCCTGTCCTTAGCCAGGAGCAGAGCTTGCCAAGTGTAGGCTAAGTCACTAGATGGACACCTGCTTTACTTACAGGGCTTTTGCTAGGTGCCCTTGAGGAATTTACCTGGACTGGGAAGAAGGTCTGTGGATAACTTACCCCTCCTCTACCCCAAAGAGAATGGGCACAGCTAGGCCTCAGGCAAGGTTTCAGGAGTTTGCGGTCCCCTCCCTGCAAGCTCTTTACATTTTCTTCCTGTCACTTCTATTTCATCCATAAATAGGAGGCAAGGCCACAGGCCAAATCCGAGGTCTCCCAATCATTCTGTTCATAATTCAGGCCTGCTACCCTAGATCTTGGTTAATTTATTCCCAGTTTCCTCCACTCCCCACCACCACACATAGGTAGCCCCTTGCACTACTTCCCTTCCAGAGTTGCTTTTTGCCAGTATAAGCAAATGCGCATATACGTTCTCCAATAGGCTTCAAATTAATAACAAAGCAAGTGGAAGACAGAGAAAATTGCCCTGTTCCAGGTAAAGAGTGAAGTAAGTCTGGAAGTTGTTTGCATATAGATAGATGAGCTCTAGAGCCAATGGGGAAGAATAAGAAGGGGACGAAGAGGAGAGAAAGAAAAGGGACTATGCTTTCGAGTCAGCGAGAGGAAAAATGCAAAGAGGTGGAAAGAAAAATCCAGAGAGAATATTTTAAGAAGAGAGGAGTAGTCAGTTGTGTTACCTGCTCCCAATATGTGAATACACCTGCATGAACCACTCTGGAAAGATAGCTTGTGTTACCTGCTCCCAATATGTGAATACATCTGCATGAACCACTCTGGAAAGATAGCTGTGTTACCTGCTCCCAATATGTGAATACATCTGCATGAACCACTCTGGGAAGATAGCTTGTGTTACCTGCTCCCAATATGTGAATACATCTGCATGAACCACTCTGGAAAGATAGCTTGTGTTACCTGCTCCCAATATGTGAATACATCTGCATGAACCACTCTGGAAAGATAGCCACACTGAAGAGGGAGTTCAGGGTAAACTAAATGTTCTGATTCTACTTTTGCAAAATTGATATGTATATACACATGTTCAGTGAGTAGAAAGCAGTCTAGAAGGCTTTAGAAAGGGCGGACTAATGGGAAACCCGGGTGAGTTTTGTTTGTGGAAAGAAGTGGCTTTTTGACTTAGCACACTTCAGCTTTGTTTGCATTTTTTTACCACAAGAATGAATTCTTGTGGTAAATAAAAAAGATTTGTAAAAGGGGGAAACTACTGTTTAAAACTATCTATATTCAAATTTTCTGAGGCTGTAGAGAAAGTGATTAAGAGCATTGGCTTCAGAATCTAATAAATGCAAGTTTAGTCCCCAGGTGTATCCCATGAATGAATTAACCTCTCTGAGCCTCAGTTTCCTCCTCTGCAAAATGATTATAGTGATAATCACTTCAAAGAATTGTAATAAGAATTAAACGGGGGGAACATGCGTAAAGCATCTAGTACAATGACTGTCATACAGAAAAGGCTCAATTAATATATTAGTTATATATAATATATAATAACTTATATAATATTAGTTATATACATAACTGGGCTTCCCTGGTAGTGAGTGCGTTATGTTAGTCGCTCAGTCCTGTCCGACTCTTTGCGACTCCGTGGATTGGGGCCCGCCAGGCTCCTCCATCCCTGGGATTTTCCAGGCAAGAATACTGGAGTGGGTTGCCATTCCCTTCTCCAGAGGATCTTCCTGACCCAGGGATCAAACACAGGTCTCTCGCACTGCAGGCAATCTCTTAACCATCTGAGCCACTAGGGAAGACTTCCTGGTAGCTCAGCTGGTAAAGAATCTGCCTGCAATGCAGGATTTGGTTTGATTCCTGGGTCAGCGCGATCCCCTGGAGGAGGGCATGGCAACCCACTCCAGTATTCTTGCCTGGAAAATCCCAGGGATGGAGGAGCCTGGTGGGCCCCAATCCATAGGGTCGCAAAGAGTCGGACAGGACTGAGCAACTAACACAGCACACACAGCACATATACATAGTTAATAAAATAGCTATTACTAGATTGAACCAGTCAATCAGAGATGTACTCATTTGGACCACATTACTTAGGTCCCTCTAGAACTGCTGTCACCGAAATGCATTTTCTGCATCATGCTTTGGTTGTTAAAAGAAATGGTGATGTGAGTTCAGCCAGTGTTATCTCTTGCCAGGACCCATCCTATAGTACCACCTACTGTAATAGGGAGCCGCTGAGGGGCCTGAGTCTACCCAGGGACCGAGCAAGATGATCCTCAGCGGTATTTCCAGGTGTTATTGTATTTTCTATCATTCTTGTCAGTTTCTATGTTTGTTTCACAATGCACATGATATATCGGTTCCTCAGTGCCTCTGTGTAAATAAATGAAAATACCTATATTGGGGAGTTCAACAATTTTTTTACCCACAGAAGGCTAGTAAAGTTTGGAAAGCAGTGTCTGCTTGAGGAGTTCTGTCGGGACCAAGGTTACAAAATGCTGCATTTCTCCCAAGCATTTGGTTTACTGTTTTTAAGAAATATAATCAGTCCTGTCACTGAACGCCTTTCCTTCTTAGCTTTGGCTGCTAGAAACCTGAGAGCCAGATTTGGAACCCAGCCCTACTTACAGAATGCCTGTGGGTGGTATTCTGAAGGCTGTGGTTCTGAGCACGACTGAAACCACATTGCCAGTGTTCACAACCCACTGAGTGAACTTGGGCGAGTGACTTAACCTCTATGCATCTCTGTTTCCTCAATGTGAAATAATTATAATAGTAATCACTTCATAGGATTATTATAAAGAGCAAATGAGGTAGGACTTCCCTACCGGTTCAGTGGTGAGGACTTCGCCTTCCAAGAAGCTAAGATCCCACATGCTTCGCAGCCAAACAACCAAAACAGAAACAATATTGCAACAAATTCAATAAAGACTTTTTAAATGGTCCACATCAGGACTTCCATGGTGGTACAGTGGATAGGAATCTGCCTGCCAGTGCAGGAGATGTTGCTTCCATTGTTGGTCCAGAAGATTCCACATGTTTGCAGACCAACTAAGCTCCTATGCTGTATCTACTGAGCCCAACACATCTGGAGCCCATGCTTTGCAACAAGAGAAAGCAACCTCAATGAGAAGCCTGTGAACTGTAAGGAAGAGTAGCCCCCACTGGCCACAATTAGAGAAAGCCCACGTGCAGCAACAGACCCATCCCAACCATTAATTAATTTCTTTAAATGCCCCACATTAAAAAAAAAAAAACCTTAAAAAAAGATTAAGTGAGGTGATGCATGCAAATCATTTAGAACAATGCTCTGTAATAGTGAGCACTCACATATTATTTTTGTTTTTATTATTAGTTCTCATTCCATAATTTCTTTACCCTTACTTTTCTTCAGCCCTACTTCTGCTACTCTTTATGTATTTCAGTAAGGCACTTATATTCCTTTTTGGGGGGAAGAGTATAATAGGCAAACAACCATGTAAATTTTTTTCCTTAATATGCCAAGCACTGAGTTAGGTGCTTGAAGAATACAAAAATAAAGAAGAGATTGTTTCTGCCTTCAAGGAAATGCTCAGTCTGTGGGGGAAGTCATATATACAAATAGCCATGAACCAAGTACAGGATATGGGAAGCCATGCCAGAGATGTCCAAATGCCTTGAGTTCGTGGAACAGCTGAGATCCGTGAAGTCTTCTTGGAGGAGGTGGGATGGGATCTTTGCTGCCTGGGAGACAAGGATGATAGAGCAGAGATTCCAAGTGGCGGGAGCACTTGATAATCTAAGGCACACGCTTCAGGATTGATGGTTATGGTAGATACTCAATAAATCCCTGCTTTTTTTTTTTTTTTCCTTTGTTTTCTTTTTTTTTTTTAAGTTTATATATTTATTTGGCTGCACCGGGTCTTAGTTGTGATACACAGGATCTTCAATCGTTGTAGCACACGAGATCTTTTAGTTACACCAAGTGGGTCTAGTTCCCTGACTAGGAATTGAACCCCAGGCCCCCTGCATTGGGAGCACAAAGCCTTAGCTACTGGACTGTCATGGAAGTCCCCAAATCCCTGGTTCTGCATATTGGATTCAGCTGGCATGAAAAGAGGGAAGAAGAGGATAGGGCAACACCCAAGAGCATGCCTCTTTTAAGGGAAGTGAAGAAGAACAGGAACAGAACCAAATCCTCTGAGGTGGCGAGATAAACTTGCCTGCCAGGCCAGGAAACACTGGTGTGAAAACCAGATTCAAGCAGCTGCTCTGAGGGAGGCGTGGATGGAAGATTTGGGTAGGACATGGGCGGGGTCTTCTGCCTGGATCTGTCTGCTGTGCAGGGCAAATACCGTAATCCCTTAACATTTCCTTTCAGGCTCAGAGATAGAACTCCGCTTTCATCGTGTGGCTTTCAACTTCAGGCCTTTCAGAACCACTTTCGGGCATAGTCTTTTAAGGTGTCCTGTCATCTCTAAGCGGAGTGATCCCAGATAACTTGACCACACACTCCCTTCCCGAGAGTCTAAACATGAGAAGCCTAGTCACAGTTAAACCCCTGCACTAAAGGTCCCTAAGAAAGGACAGAGGGTGGGAAGCAAAGTAGAAAAATATACACTTGGGCACAACTGGCTTTTAATTCTAGTTTGTGTGTGTGTGTGTTTAGTCATGTCCAACTTTTTGCGACCTCATGGACTGTAGCCCGCCAAGCTCCTCTGTCCATGGAATTCTTTAGGCAAGAATACTGGAGTGGGTAGGCATTCCCTTCTCCAGGGGATCTTTCCAACCCAGGGATCGAACCTGCATCTCTTGCATCTCCAGCATTGGCAGGCGGGTTCTTTACAAGATGCTAATCCCAGTCAGCCCTGGCTTCCTCATCTTTAAAATGGGGATATGAAAGTTAGCCTCAGAGGCTTGTTTGGAAGGATCACCAGGCACGAAGTATATATGCCTGGGAACTCAGTAGGTACAAAGATCGTCTCTGAGCTCTTTCCTGTTCCTGAAAACTAATAAGCGACACTTATTAAGCACCTCCACCACGTCAGGCAATGTGTAAAGTGTTTCATTTGTGTCCCCGTTTACTAAGAAGGCCCACAGTGCAGCAAGGTGAGCTTGTAACCTTCCTTCTGCCCTTGGAGACTTCATCTCCTGAAATGGTCAACTTCTGGAACACCTGTGTCTTCAGAAAGTTTGATATCGCTCAGGGCTAAACTCAACTAACCCATTGTTTACTGAAGGTTAGTGATGATTCAAGGCAATTCAACCTCCTTTCCCCAGAAAGAACAGAGTAGGTAATATCTATGTAGATTTCATGTAAAAAAGTTACAACTTTATTTTCCTTTCTGAGTCAACATTTCCTTCCTTCTGTTTTTTTAAGGTAGTGTCTCCCAAGTTGGCTGTTCATTGGAATCACCTGGGGAGGTTAAAAAACTGCCTCCCTCCTCAATACATTGTGATATATAACACATGGTCTGGAGTGAGCCTGCACCTCTGAATCTTTTTAATTCCTGAGTATGTCAATGTGCAGTTAACGTGAGAACCACTGTCCTAAATCCTCAAGATAAAAAATTATCTATCTACTTTCCACCTTAATAAATACATTTCTAAAGCAAAAATGAAATGTCATTTATGTATTGTTCTGCTACTTGCTTCTTTTCACCCAACAATATGTCATGGACCACGTTCCTGGTGGGTGCAAATAAAATAAGCTCACACCTTCTAGTGGCTGCAGGATATTTGATTGTAGGAAGGTACAATAATGTATTTAATCAATTCGTTGGAACTGGACACTTACGTTGTTTCCACTTTTTCACTATTACAAAAAAAACCATGCAGGAGACATGTTTGCACACATTGTAAAAACATTTCCGTAAGATTCACAAAGTAGAATTGCTTAATCAGAGAACATAATATGTAGAGAAGTATTTATATACTTATGTATTTATATTGGGTTTTAGTAAATGAATGAAGGAAGCACTTTGCGTTGTCATTTGCTAGGTACCCGCAGAGAATGGCGGCTGAAGTGGCTTCTGAGCTCTTTAAGGGACAGGACCGCTTGGCCCTTTGAGGATGCTGAGGACTGGCTGGGCTGACTGAAACCATGGCCACCTCTGTAGCCGTATTTCAGCATTTCTGTCTGAGGCAGGAGGTGGCCAGGGTCCAGAGTTTTCATTCCTTTTCCTGCAGGGTGTCTTTTGATGTGTTGGCCCATATCCTAGGAAATGGGAAGCACTTTGGGGGCTATGAGGAGATGTGGAACATGGCAGTCAGAACCAGGCAGCACTGGTTTTGTCTGAAGCTCGGCTCAGTCCACAACGGCAGGGCCTGCATGAGATGCAGAGGGTCAGGGAGCCGCAAAAACGGAGCCAGGCCTGAGTCTCCACAGGGTCTTGCACAAAAGTGAGAAATAACTCTCCTTTGTCCTGGCCTGCCCTACTAAACTACTGTCTGAAACAAAACGTGGGCTTCTGTAGCGGCCACCTTGGAGGCTAAGGGGAGCCCAGTGGGGCCCATCCTGAGGATCAGGAAAGATCAGAAGGATGTCTTGTCTGACTTCAGAGCCAGCTGGTAAACAGATAAACAACAGGGACTGGGGGATTGTATAAGAGAGTCTGAGGGAGGAGTTGCCCAACAGGTCCTCAGATTCACAGTCAAGGTGAGGGGTGTGAGTTCACATCCAGGCACTACTGCTGACCAAGTAGAGGCCTGGGATGAGCCTGTCCTCTCTGAACCTCTTTCCTCATCTGGAAAATAGAGTCCACACTTATTTCATCTTGAGTTGTTGTGAGAATTAAATGAAGGAACAGAGGCAAAGGCATTTAGCACTGTCCCTGGCATGCAGTAGGTGCTCAATAAATAATAGCTGCATTATCAGTGGATTAGGGAGTCATGCAAGAAAGATAGGGACCAGTATCCTACAGGGAAGTCACCTTGTGGGGCCTGGAATCAGGCTTGCAAGGCACAGGGAAGCAAATTCCAGCCGCTGCTACTTGGAGGAGGGGATAAACTGTCCTGAACAAAGGGCTGCACCTTCAGCCCAGGATTCTAGGATGTGGGCCCAGCATGGAGCCCCTTCTGTATTTCTGCTGCCCTGGCTGTGTGTTTCACAGGCCGCTGCCCTCAACCTCCAGGAAACGGTGAGGAGACTCCTGGGGCCTCAGGGACCTGCAGCCCTGGCCATGGCCCTGAGGGAGAAGGGGGTGGGGGCTAGGAGGGAGGCTGTGAAATATGTAAATGGTGCGATGAGCAGTGGCTCCAGCCGTCTGGCACTCCCTGGAGCTGGCAAGAGCCCGGAGAAGGAGCCCCAGGCCCGGGCGCCTTTTGTCCCAGGGCTTGGCTGTGTAAAAGCTGGGGGAAGGGGCAAGAATTCAGGGAACTTGTCCATTCACAGAGCCCCTGCTGCCAGCAGGTGCGAGATGGGGGAGGGAGTCGCGGACTCCAGCGGTCTGGAAGGTTTAGAAATGAGAATTTACAACTCAGCATGCAGTGGACGGCAAACAGATTCCTTGGGTTCCAGTCTCTGAGGCTGTGAAACTTCAGACCAGCCAGACTCCATCCTGCTTAAAATTAATGCCAGCCACTTGTTCCCTGCCCCCCAGCCGGCCTTTCCAAACTCAAGCTCCCAAGTCATCCTTTCCCCAGCCCCCACTTTCCAATCTGCTTCACCAGCCCTACTTACAAGGCTGTTAGATTTTCTCAGGTTTTTTGTTTGTTTTTACTTTTCCATTCGTCTTGGAATGGAAGCAATTTTCCATTGCTTGGGGTTCCCAGTTTCCAGGGCCTTCCCCAAAGCACCTTATTCAAGCGTGAGATAGCGCCTGGACCGAAGTCCTAGAAAAACCAGTGTCGGGAGAGGAAGGAAGCCTGGGTCCGAGCCCGGCTCTGCCCTTCGGAGCTGAGTGAACTCCAGGCAAGTTACTAACCTTTCTGAGCTGAAGTTCTCTATAGTAAAACGGAATACTGTTTGTTTCTGCTTCTCAAGGTTTCTGTACAAATTAAGTGCTGAGTTAACGTTTAGGGAACTATCAGCACAACGCCTGGCACAGAAAAGGTATTCAATGAATATTAGGTTATTCCCCTTAATAACCATAGAAAAATAAGGCCAAAACTCCCTGGAGTATTGTTTCAATCGGTATTTCTCTGTTACTAGAGAGATTAATCTTTTTTTATATACATTTATTGACCATTTGTATTTCCTATATGGATTGTCTGTTTGTATCTGTTATCCAGTTTTCTTTTTTTGATTTAACAGTTGATGGGAGATCTTTAACAGTTTGATTTAACAGTTGACTCGATGGACATGAGTTTGAGCAAGCTCTGAGATTTGGTGATAGACAGAGAAGCCTGGCGTGCTGCAGTCCATGGGGTCGCCAAGAGCGACTGAGCGACTGAACTGAACTGAACTGGGAGAACTTTATGTATTCTGGAATTCTTCGTTATACAATTTGCAATTTTTTCTTTTTGTCTGTCACCTGCTTTTGGCTTTTAGGTGTCTTTCAACATACAAACTCTCTTTTCCTTTCTACACAGGGTAGAAATCTACCCTCAGGGGCTGGTCCTCTATAGCTGATTTACTTGGTTTGAGGGCCTCACTAACGCCCTTTGGCCAGTATCTTCCCCAGGGCTTTCTCAGGCCCTCTATTGTCCTCTAAAAGTGAAGAGAAGTGAAGTGAAGTCACTCAGTCGTGTCCGACTCTTTGCGACCCCGTGGACCGTAGCCTACCAGGCTCCTCCGTCCATGGGATTCTTCAGGCAAGAATACCGGATTGGGTTGCCATTTCCTTCTCCAGGGGATCAAGGAATGAGAAAACCTGCCTCTGGTGCTGTTTACTGATCCTGCTATATCACAGTTCTACCCCAAAACGTACACACTCCACCCCCTACTGGTTTCTGGAAGAATCACATCTTTCTTTTACTGGTGTGATGATTTGGGGGAAACGTCAAGATCTAACTGAGAAATTAGTGGCGGGATGAGAATTTGGATCCTCCATTAACCATCTTTGGGGCCCAGGACTAAGTCTAGAAGTCTTCATCCCTCACCATCCCAGCCAGCTGCCCAAACTCACATTAACTGACCACTTAATTAACTGATACATTTCTGAAAAGCTGGGGCATAAACCTAATTTGATGGATTAGATTTTAATGCACTAGAAGAGAAGGAAATTAACATAAATGTTGTGAAGTCAACTAACTCATATATTGGGCACTTACCATGTGCCATTTGCTGTGTTAAGTACTCTACTCGAAGACCCTATTTAATTTTCTTGACAATAAAGAAAGCTCAGATTTCTCCATTTTATAGATACAGAGACTGAATTCAACTCAAGAGATTTTTATGCAGCTTGGCCAAGGTCACCAGCTGGAAGGCTGCCAGGCTGAGGAAATAAACATAGGAGCCTAGTTAAAGTTAAATTTCATATAATTATTTATTTAGAATATTTTTTTAGTATAGCAAATATCAAATATTTCATGCAATATTTTGTCTGCCAATCCTATCCAGATGGTAAGGGGGTGGGGAATGTGGACTGGAATCCAAGTTGCCTGATTCTCTGGCCTTCCAACTGTAAGACCCCGGGATTCTTTGGAAAGGGAAGAAACCTCCTGTACTGACACTGGACCCCCTCTCGATATAGGAAATGGGGGAAGCAAGTCTCTCAGTCGTGTCCGACTCTTTGCAACCCCATGGACTATACAGTTCATGGAATTCTCCAGGCCAGAATACTGGAGTGGGTAGCCTTTCCCTTCTCCAGGGGATCTTCCCAACCCAGGGATCAAACCCAGGTCTCCCGCATTGCTGGCAGATTCTTTACCAGCTGAGCCACAAGGGAAGCCTGAGAATACTGGAGTGGGTAGCCCATCCTTTCTCCAGTGGATCTTCCCAACCCAGGAATGAAACCAGGGTCTCCTGCATTGCAGGAGGATTCTTTACCAACTGAGTCACAAGGGAAGCCCCATATGGAAGTGCAGCCTTTTTAAAAAGCATCCTCACCCTCATACTCCCATTCCCTTGACTTTTGAGAGCACTTTTGCATATATCCAGCTTGTAAATTTAGATGCCCATATTCAGCTGTCTTATGGCTTCCAATATTCTTAATAAGTTTTACATTCATTCAGTCAACATCCAATACACCCATTCGACTCCTTGACAAGTATTTGTTGTTTGAGGGCTTGTCCTGCCAACCAGGATGAGAAAAATGAATTAGACAAATTAGACTCAGCCCCTGTCCTAGAGGAGCCTCTGTTTCACTGCAGGAGACTGACAAGTAGACACAGTAGGGTGGGTGATGGTTGGTGTGGGCTATGATAGACTGAGATTTGCTCCAGAAGCAGAGGGGCTTAGGGTGGGAGCAGCCAGATACAAAACCCAGGGGATCAGCTTCAGGGTCAATAGTTTTGTTTTCCTCTGGAGGAGGAAACAAATGATAATCAACTTTAGCCAGTGGTTAAAATCTGCAGCAAGAGATGAATTCAGATGAAGAAGAACGTGAGAACTTGGGCTCCAGAGCCAAACATCCTGGTTATTTAAATTTTTTATTTGTTTATTAATACAACAAGGTGAACCATAAATAAAGTGATTTAGATATTATCTATATTAAAATACAGAATCTTAACTATAATTGCCAAATTTCTCTCCAAAAGTTCGTTATATTATTATTGAAAGCTTCTCTAATCATCTGCAATAAATGCTTCTTTCATTTTGAGGATATTTATACCTGGATAATTCAATTCTGTGAGACAGTACAACACACAAACATAATCACAGTAGCTATGTGTGTAAATACTTAAATAAAAAAAGATCATTGAAAACTAAAAAAAATAAAATAAAAATAAATAAATAAATTTTTTATTTGTTAACATTATTTTGGGTTGCACTGGCTCTTCGTTGCTACACGCAGGTTTTCTCTAGTTGCAGTGAGCGGGGGCCACTCTTCGTTGCGGTGTTCGGGCTTCTCACTGTGGTGGCTTCTCTTGTTGTGGAGTCACAGGCTCTAGGTATGTGGGCTTCCGTAGTTGTAGCACTTGGGCTCAGTAGTTATGGCACCTGGGCTTCAGTTGCCTGTGGCAGGTGGAATCTTCCTAGACCAGGGGTCCAACTCATGTCCTCTGCACTGGCAGGTGGATTCTTACCCACTGCACCCTCAGGAAAGTCCTCAATGGTGATGTTATTTACGCAATTGGCTGTTTGAGTCTGGAACTCAGGGAAGATGTCTGAACTGGGAGCTCTAGATGGGGGTCATCAGAAGAAAGGCAAGATTTTAAATCAGCAGATTGCAAGAGGTCACCTAAGGAGTGAAGGTAGATCGAAAGGAGAAGAGGTCGGAGGACTGAGCTTGATGGGAATCCCACATTCAGTTGTAGAACCTGGAGAGGGAGAGCCAGCCACGGAGTTGGAGAGGAGCAGGAGGGAGGTAGAACCAGGTGAGCCTGGGGTCCTGGAAGCCAAGGAAAGCAAGCCCTTCCAGAAGCATGGCTGGACCAGATGTGTTGAATACTGCTGAAGGGAAGCAAGTGAGATGAGAATTGCCCACTGGGATTGCATCGTGGAGCTTGTCAGTGACCTTGACAAAAACAGGCTCCATGGAGTTGGGTTCAGGAAAGAGAAGGAGGTAATAAAAACAGAAGCAGGGCTTACAGGCAATTCTTTCAAAGAGTTACCCCTTAAAGAAGGAACAGATAATACACCAGTAGTTAGAGGAAAATATGGAATCAAAGTAAGATATTATAACATGTTTGTCGGCTTAAGGAAGATCTAGTAGAAGGGGAAAATAGTTGATGCTAACTTTATTTGCATACTTACTACATCTCAGGGGCTGCATTAGGCATTTTATATGGATTATTTAATTTAACCTGTACATCAGACCAATGGTTGTTTTCCCCATTTCAGAGAAGTCAGAACTTGGGCAAGGAGAGGATGGTTTGGTTACACGGTCATGGTCCGTCCCTTTAAGAACTGCCTCAGCCACAGAAGGGACTCGCCCAAGGTCATGACCTTCCCTAGGTAGCCCACATCCAGGAAAGGAATGGGGCCAAGTGGAAAGGAGGTAAGCAGATGGGCCCTTTGAGCTCCAGAGCTCCCCATGGAGTCTGCTGAATCTGTCATTGGAGCTGCTTCTCAGCTTGATCTCTACCTCTCCCCAATCCTGCTGCCTTTCTCTCCCTTCCTCAGAGGTGATCCTAGAACATTTCGAGGTGCTAAACATCTCAGGGTGTGCGCCCCAGAGGATTCAACCTGTGACACCTGCTAGAGTTTTCTTAACACTCTGGCATATCTAACATCATTTTTCTTTTCTTTTTTGGTTTATTATATGTATCTGTTTCAGGTCTTGAAGTCGGGGACTTTGTTTTGAAACGGCTGTATCTCTAGCACGTGAAACAACGCCTGGCACATACAGAGTAGGTGCTCAGTAAATATTCACTGAATGCTGAATGAATTATCATTTTTGTCAGTCTCAGCTCATCACTCCTCTAAGACTACTCTATACTCAGGGAGTCCTTGAGCGATTTCTAATATGAAAGCTTTGACTTTCTAACAGACGTACAGCTCAGGGGATAAATCTTTCTGAAATGATTTCCTTCTGGAGCGGGGACAGGCCCAGATGGTCTGGGATCTAAAAGATCTACTGCAGGGCTCTGCTTGCTAACAGCTTTATCCCTCCTGCTCTGTCCTCCTTCTGTCTGGGAACACATTTAACAGGCTGGCCTCGGGGGGAAGCTGCCACGAGCCTTTGAACCAGCTACACCGAGGGCTGTTTTGACCTGGTCAGCCCATAGGATAAATTTCAGATTAAGCGGCTATTTTTGAGTATTTCTACACACTGTTTCATCCTTTTCAAGAGCGCCCACGGTGCTCAGTAATTTCCCAGAATGGCCATGAGTCCACTTTTCCATCCTAATTTTATATACAGGCAAACTGGGGTCAGAAGAGTCACTTCATTCATTCCAGAACTGTTTACTGAACATCCCTGTGCCACGCACTGGGCTGGGTATTACAGGACATGAGGATGAATAGGCAGGCTGGCAGGGAGACAGGAAGCAAGAACTCTGTCTGTTACTGAGGTGTGAACCAGGAGCTGGGAGGGTCAGAAGATGAAGGAAGTAGTTTTTTCTGTATTGAGAGACAACCTCTGGGAAGGTTTTACTGTGCTGGTCACATTTTTTTAGACTTTAAACATGCAGGCTCTTTAGTTCAAACTGTCTTTTGCTCTCTCCATTCCTTGCATTCCTAATTCCTACAGATTCCAATAATTTTAAATAGATGTATGCTCATGCGCACACAAATATGCTTTTTTTCCAAACAAAATATGAAATATGCCATTTTTAAAAATTACTCATATTTTGGCTATATCCAAGGATATTCATTGCAACATTCTATGTAATAGCAAATATCCAGCAATAGCTGCTGCTGCTGCTGCTAAGTCGCTTCAGTCATGTCCGACTCTGTGAGACCCCATAGACGGCAGCCCAACAGGCTCCTCTGTCCCTGGGATTCTCCAGGCAAGAACACTGGAGTGGGTTGCCATTTCCTTCTCCAATCCAGCAATAGAGAACTGGATAAATAATTTCTCTATACAGTGGAATATTATGCAGTGGGAAGAAATGAGAGGGGGTCTGTGTGTTATGGAAGCATCTCCAAGATATACTATAAAATCTAAAAAGCAAGCTTCAAAAGGAAAAGGTCGGGGGTGTGTGTGTGTGTGTGTGTGTGAAAAATAATCACACATATAAGTTTGCCTATGAATGAAACATTTTTGTAAAGATTCCTAAGAAGGTGTGAACAGTCATTTCCTCTGGAGCAGGAAAAATGAACATATTATTTTTCACAATATGCCCTATCCTGTGTGGACATATTTTATCCTGTGTGTTTAAAATTTTTCAATTAAACTAGAATTACAAATGAATGAGTAATATAACATGGGCATTTCTCCCACGTTGCTATATAATATAGCATTAAGCTCTGATCACTGCCAGGTCCTATTTAGATACTTGCCCAGAGCTCTCTGATGTCAGAATGATTATCATCCCACTTCACAGAGAAGGAAACTGAGGCAACTTGCCCAAGGTCACACAGATATTAAGTGGTAGAGCAGGGATTTGCATCCATGTAATCTGGCTCAGAAATCCATGTTCTGAACCACTGTGGCCCTGTAGCCTCTCTCATCCTTGTTAAGGGCTGCAAAGTATATTCCACAAAGTGATTGTGTCATACTTTTTATACCCTTTCCTCCTCTGGTAGGAATTCTGTTTGTTTCTAGGGTTTTGCTGTCTCCCTACCACACCACAAAACATCCTCCAGACTAACCCTTTGTGCTCCTGTATCCATAGCAGAACTCCTGGGAGTGAAACTACGGCATCATCTAAAGCTTGATACTTATTACCAAATTACTTGCCTTTTTTTTCCCCCTTTAACCAATTTGTCTCCCTTTGTCTTTGTATGAGAGTGAGAAAGCAGCCCCAAGACTGGCAGCTGGAAAGGGGGAATTTCAGTCGTCCTAGTAACCAGTATGAGACAGTGGCCTGTGTGCCTTGTGAGGTCAGGGACTGTCTTGCTCAACTTTGTTCAACAAAGATTTACTGTGTCCTTATAGAGTGCTTCTGGACAACGGTGAACACAGTGGACGTGGTCCCTGCCCTCCTGCAGCTGACAGTCTGTGGAGAGAGGCATTAATGAAGTAAACACACAAAATGAAAATATAATACCAAGCTTCAATAAGTGCCTTAAGGAGACAAAATGGGGTGTTATGGGAAGGAATAATAGAGTCCTTCTTTAGAGAAGGCGGTTGGAGAGGACTTGCCTGAGAAGCGACACTGCAGTGGAGACAGAAGGAAGAGTAGAAATGAACAGGAGGGAACAAGGTTGTCTCCTGGTGCCTTAAAAGGTTGGGGTGGATAGCAGAGCCAGGGCGCTAGAGACTTTGAAACCACCGAAGGGTTTTAAGCAAGGTGTTGATCTGTTCTTGGCAGTCTCCCCTGGCTGTCATGTAGGAGCTGGATTAGAACAGCAGCAAGAATCCAATTGGGGAAACCAGTTAGGAGGTTTCTGCAAACAGGAGAGAGATAACAGTGGTTAGTCTACGGTGATGGGGAAGGAAGCTATAGATTAAGAGTTTTAGAAGACGTATCGATTGACTATGAAGTGTAGACCTTATTCGGGTCTTTATTTTTAAAAAACATAAAAAAAAAAGGAAATATCACAGTTACAATGGAAAATTTTAACAGAGGTATCTGATACTAAAAAATTATTTGTTTAAATTTTAGGTGTTTCGTTAGGTTTCCACTACCCTACTTCAGGATTAAAGTGCTGGAAATTATTTAAAAGAGAATTTAGAAATATAAACAGAAATATTAATGAATGCTGTGATATATAGAGCATTCTGTAAAGTTTAAATTAATAAACAGTGTTAAGGGGCCCTGGGACAAACACCAAACCAGAATACTTTTGAGAGTGAAAGGTGATGAGAGCTGTAAACAGGGATTTTCCTAGCAGGTTGAGGTTGTTTGCCTTGATACTTTGGTTCCTTATTAGTTTTTCAGAAACTGTTTCCTGATATGTTTATTTTTTTGATTTTCAAAGTAACAAAGACATACTTAGGAAATCACACTTGAGAATAAGTGACGCTCTTGCCATGTCTAGGAATCACTTAGTTTTCTTCTCTCCCCTTTTCTCCATCCTGAGTTGGATGGCCCTCTCTGTGGCTCTGAGACATTGGTTTTCAGTGCTGGGGGTGGGGGTGGGGGGTGGTGAGACAAAGCTAGGGTTTTGCTCCTCTCCACCCCCACCATCCAAGGGACATTTGGCAATGTCTGGAGACAGTCTTGGTTGGCACAACTGGATCCAGGGTAGTGCTGCTGGAATCTAGTGAGTAGAAGCCAGAGATACTGCTCAGCATCCTACCATACACAGGACAGTCTCTCCACTCCCCCAAGAAAGAACTATCAGGCCCCAAAAGTCAATAATGCTGAAGCTGAGAAACCTTGCTGTATGGTTCCTTTGTCATAGCATTTTACAAAGACAAGTGATACTGTCAGCTGGTTACCTTCCCAGCTAGACTGTCAACTCCAAGAAGACAGGTGCTACGTGTATCTTGTTGAGTGTTTGGAGTATAGTTGACACTTAAGGACTGAAGGAAGGTGGGAAGGTACATCCAGATTCAAACTTAGGGCCCTGGGAGATCATGCTCATCATCAGCCAGTTGACAAGCATTTCATTCATTCGACATTTAACAAATATTTATTAAGCACTTACCTCACATCTGGTAGCGGTATTTGAGGTACACTGGGAATACAACAATAAACAAGACAGAGTTCCTGCTCAATGAAATGTATTCTTATGAAGGAAGACAAACAATAAAGCAAAGAAACAAGATGATTTCAGACAGGGATAACTATCATGAAGACAATAAAAGTGTATTGTAATAGTGAATGGCAGGGCAAGGACAGCATATTCCAGGTAGAGTGAGCAGCTGACATCCTATTGAATTAATGATGAGAATGAGCCAGTCATGGAAAGCTTTAGGCTAGGGAGAAGAGTGATCCAGGCAAAAACCCTGAGACCAAAATAAAGTGTCCTGTTCAATGAAGATCAAGGTGAGAGGACCCGATCACTTGTGCCATGGAAACATTTGGATTTTATTCTAACTGAAATTGTTAAAATATGTTGTTAAAAGATAATTCTAGGCAATTCCCTGAAAATCCAGTGGTTAGCGCTCTGCACCGTCACTGTAAGAGCACGGGTTCAATTTCTGGTGGGAGAACTAAGATCCCCGAAAGCCTCACTGCACGGCGTGGTCAAAAAGAAAAAAAAAATCACTCTGGTGTCTTTGGGAGAATGTATGAAACATGTATGAAGTGAAATGAAAGTCACTCAGTCGTATCCGACTCTTTGCGACCCCATGGACTATACAGTCCATGGAATTCTCCAGGCCAAAATACTGGAGTGGGTAGCCTTTCTTTTCTCCAGTGAAACATGTATCACTTCAGTTCAGTCACTCAGTCGTGTCCAACGCTTTGCAACCCCATGGACTGTTGCACACCAGGCTTCCCTGTCCATCACCAACTCCGGGAGCTTACTCAGACTCATGTCCATTGAGTCGGTGATGCCAGCCAACCTTCTCATCCTCTGTTGTCCCCTTCTCCTCCTGCTTTCAATCTTTCCCAACATCAGGGTCTTCTCCAATGAGTCAGTTCTTCCTGTCAGCTGGCCAAAGTATTGGAGTTTCAGCTTCAGCATCAGTCCTTCCAATGAATATTCAGGACTGATTTCCCTTAGGATTGACTGGTTGGATCTCCTTGGACTCTCAAGAGTCTTCTCCTACACCACAGTTCAAAAGCATAAATTCTTCCATGATCAGCTTTCTTTATAGTCCAACTCTCACATCCATATATGACTACTGGAAAAACCATAGCTTTTACTAGACGGACATTGTTGGCAAAGTAATGTCTTTGCTTTTTAATATGTTGTCTAAGTTGGTCATAACTTTTCTTCCAAGGAGCAAGTGTCTTTTAATTTCATGGCTTCAGTCAACATCTGTAGTGATTTTGGAGCCCCCCAAAATAAAGTCTGTCACTGTTTCCATTGTTTCCCCATCTATTTGCCATGAAGTGATGGGACCTGATGCCATAATCTTAGTTTTCTGAATGTTGAATTTTAAGCCAGCTTTTTCACTTTCGTCTTCCACTGTCATTAAGAGGCTTTTTAGGGTGGTGTCGCCTGCATATCTGAGGTTATTGATATTTCTCCCGGAAATCTTGATTTCAGCTTGTGCTTCAACCAGCCCGGCCTTCGCATGATGTACTCTGCATACAAGTTAAACAACCAGGGTGACAATAAACAGCCTTGATCTACTCCTTTCCCGATTTGGAACCAGTCTGTTGTTCCATGTCCAGTTCTAACTGTTGCTTCTTGACCTGCATACAGGTTTCTCAGAAGGCAGGTCAGGTGGTCTGGTATTCCCATCTCTTGAAGAATTTTCCAGTTTGTTTTGATTCACACAGTCAAAGGCTTTGGCGTAATCAATAAAGCAGAAGTAAATGTTTTTCTGGAACTGTCTTCCTTTTCCGATGATCCAGTGGATGTTGACAATTTGATCTCTGGTTCCTGTATAATTCGAAACATGTATAATTCGAGTTAAAAATACTTCGGTCACATTCTCCCCTGCTTCTTGCCTAAGGGGAAACTGTCCACATCCAGGAGAGGGCGCTCTAGGCGCCGGGTCGACAGGCAGCGCTCTTGTTCTTTTAGAGAAGTCGGTCGCTTCCGGGAGCGGCTGCGTCTCCCTGCGCCTTCCTCTCTATCCGCCCGTCTCTGTGGTAGCTGGGTACCGGCCCCGCCCCGGCCCGGGGCCCCGCCCCTCTTCGGCAGGCCGCGCGCTCTTCGGACTCTGCCCGGAGCTGACCCGGGGGCTGCCCGGCTCCCGCGTCGGTCAGATCCCTGTTCATGGCGATCCGGGGGCCCGCGCCCCGGCCTGGCGCCAGGTGAGCCGGGAGGCTGGGGAGGAGGGCCGGGCCTTGGGACGTCTTACTCCGGGCTGTTTGGGGAAAAGGTACAGCTACCTTCCAACTTCATAACATGCTGTGATTTTTTAAAAACTTTTTATTCAACATTGTCTTTTTGAGATCATGCATGCTATAGTAATCTAGTTTTCACTTCTGAGTGCTGGGTGGTGCTACGGTCATTAGACCGCGGTTAACTTATGCATTCTCCTAGTGATGGACACAGATTGCTTAGATTTTTCTTTGGATTGTTCACCCCAGGGTAGGATGCTTAGTCACACTTAATCCTGCTAAATTTGTTCTCCGGAGTGATCACACCCAGTGTCCCAACACCACTGCGTAAAGGTTCCTGTTTCCCCTCAACCACGGACCCCCACCCACCCAGGGTTTGGTATTGTTTGGGTTTTCTAATGTGTCTCAACTTATCAGTGTAAGGTGGTATTCCATTGTGTTAACTTTCCTCTTTTAAGTGTTTAAATTTCCCCTTATTTACGTCCTTTTCCCACTTTTCTGTGGATTTCCTGTCTTCCTGACCACAGGAATTTCTTGTATGCATAGATTTTATTACCTTGTTTATTTTCCACTCTGCAAATACCTTCTCCAAGTCTTTGAATCTATGGCACAATGTTGAACAAAAATACTTAATTCTAAGTTAAAGTTGTGAGTTTTCTTGCTTTTTAGTTTTTGGTTTGGGGGTCTTATTTGAGAATGGATGTAGTGGGTTTCCTTGTCTTGTGGCTAAAATTTCTTTATTAATTTAGCTATAGGTTTTTGGTAAAGGTAAATAACCTTTCATAGCATTTGTCAACTTAGAGAAATTCCTTTTTAATCCCCTGGTCTGTTCCCAGCCTACCGTCTTCAGCATTTGTAAAACATTCTTTCTGTGTGGCATCAGCCCCAACCCACAACAGGTGTAGTTAAGTTTAGTCACTGCTCTCTAAGGCTCCGTTGTCCTCTTAGGCTTCTTTCTGCTTCTCTTCTTCAGACCCAGGTTAGGTCTGCAATTTCTCCAGCGGTTTTTGCAGATACAGAAGATTTTGTTTCCCTCTTGGTCATCACAGAATGCCTTGATGTTCCTGACCCTTTTGTGTGTGGCCCTACTGAGTAAGTGAATGAGCCCAGGCTCATGGGGTCCTTTTCCTTCTGTGGGGTGTTGATGACACAAGGATACAAGAATCCTTCCTTTGACTTTCCTCACCCCTCGTTACTGATTCCTGACTCCTCCTCCCACCAGAACAACTGGTGATATACCAGGTTGGCTTGATACCCAGTCAGTACTTTGGAGTCCTAGGAAACAAAGACTTAAATGGATTTAAGACCCTGACATTCCTGTCTGTTGTGCTCATCGTCCTCAACTCCATGGTAAGGTCTTCTCCCCACATCTCTCTTCCCCTCCAGCCTAGTATGATGTCTGTCCAGTGCCTGGTGGGACTTAGCTATCAGGAAGCAGGAACCAAGCTGTATGCCTGTGTTCCCTCCCTCTTCTGGGAACGCGGGGTCAGAACTCTAGGCAGGGCATTGATCTTGGCCGTTGGCCCACATGAGACCAATTCCGCAATTGTTTCAAGCACTTGGGGCTTGGCCACAGGGTTCTGGTTTAATTCAGCATTTAACAGAAAAGATCATTGTCGCTTCTGTTCCCAGAACTCTTGCTTCAGGGAGCTCAGAGCCCCTGAAAACTGGGCTTAGCAGCCAGAGCCGCTGCTGTCCTCTGA
Source organism: Okapia johnstoni (assembly GCA_024291935.2). Lineage (NCBI taxonomy): Eukaryota > Metazoa > Chordata > Mammalia > Artiodactyla > Giraffidae > Okapia > Okapia johnstoni. Next base: position 15,995,644 of record CM044307.1, read on the forward strand.
TGCGCTGAGGCTGTGACTGAGCCTGGCGCTTGTCACATCTCCCAGCCTTTGCACCTGCTGCTTCCTAGTGGAATGGCCTCCTCCCCCCACCCCTCATTCATGTGCTTAATGCCTGCTGACTTTTCACGATTCCTCTGCTGTCACCTCCTTCAGATCATCCTCAACTTTTCTTTCATGTTTCCTCCACCCAACTCCACCCCTTTGAATTACTAATCTTTTTTGGGTTTTTTTGCTGCACCATGAGGCATGTGAGATCTTAGTTCCCTGACCAGGGATTGAACCTGGGGCCCTCTGCGTTGGGAGCTTGGAGTCTTAGCCATTGGACCACCAGGGAAGTCCCATTAATCCTTTTGAGTTTGCCTCTGCTCTAACACTCCTTACACCCTTGGGACTGTCTGTTTTTTCACTAGACTGTGAACTCATTGTTACCTGCCTGGTGCTTAGCATACAGAGGCTCCATAAATGATGAGAGTCAGGGCTTTGCTAGGACTCAAACCTAATGCTCTCTGTCAGGCTGCACTTCCTGTTTTCCTGGGGAAGCCACTTCTCATCACACTTTGGCACTTCTGTTGGGTCTTCTGTCAGTAAGCACCTGTGTATATAGAACCCTGTTCCAGGTTTGGAGGGACAGAAAAGTAAGAACATAAATGGAAGAGAAGATACTGTCCCCGATCTCCAGAAGTGTGTAGGTGCTGGAGGGCCTTGCCTTTGGTGAAGGAATGAACACATGAGTGAATGAGGAAGGGAGGAATCCCATGACTTGAGGCTTTAACAGGCCCCAGTGCTGAGTGGACACCCTTTGGGCTGGGACTGGTCGGCAGAGGCTTTCCGCCAGCCTGAGCTGGGAGCTGACACTTGCAGGAAGAATTTTGCATCTCTCCCTCCCCCTTGTCTCCCCCACTGCTCAGCTCAAGAGCTTTGACCAGTTCCTCTGCAACCTGCTGTATGTGAGCTGGAGGAAGGACCTCACCGAGCACCTCCACCGCCTTTACTTCCGGGGCCGCGTGTACTACACCCTCAATGTGCTGCGGGATGACATCGATAACCCGTAGGTGCCCCCTTCAGTCCTCGCCACCCTCTACTGGGTTCATGCACCTGGGCTGACTCAGCCTGGGAGAGGCCCTACTGGGACCCCATGAGGTCATCTGCAGTTATCTTCAAATGTTGCTGCCCGGAGCCACAGGGGGGAAGCTGCTCTGCATGCCTGAGGACAGGGAGCTCAAAGTAAAGGCCAAGAGCAGCTTCCTTTTGTCCATTTCATATCATGGGCCTCCAAACAAGGCACCCTCTGAAGACAGAGATAACAGTCCCTGCTAGAAAAAAGCAAGAAAACCAGCACTCTGATTTTCAGCAGGAAAAAATTGCTGCTGTCTAGGACTCAGTCTGGGATTCCAGTCCCCATTTTATCACCTCTTTTAGGTTCACTGAGTCCGAGGTTCCCTTACAGGTGAGGAAACTGAGGCCCAGAGAATGCAAAGGATTTTCCCAAGCTCATGCCTCTCTGGGAGTTAGGTGTCACTGTGGCCTTGGTGTTGGGATGGGACATATGGAGTCTCTCTTCACACTCATTTCCTCCCCACTCACCACCCTTCCAAGCTCTTCATTGCCTGAGGTAGCCCTTCCTCAGCTTATGCAGAGCTTTCCACCAAAGGCTCTTGGGAGGCCCTGATGCTTCTTCTTTTTCTTTTTAATATTTATTTATTTATTTGGCTCCATGGGGCCTTAGTTGAGGCATGTGTGCTTAGTCACCCTGTGGTATGTGGGATTTCAGTTCCCTGACTGGGCATCAAACCTGTGTCCCCTTGCATTGGAAGGTGAATTCTCAACCACTGGATCACCAGAGAAGTCCTGCCCTGATGCTTCTTAACTTTCTCTTCTAGGCGTCTTCTCCATGGCTGAACCCATACAGAGCTTCCATAGCCACATAGCTAAAATGAGGGCGGGCTCTGGCTCGTGAGGGAGAGGTTGGGAGGAGTGAGATAAGCCGGATAGCTTTCCTGGTCATCCAGAAACTTGAGTCACTCACCCTCAAGTCCTTCTTTGGCTCTGCTCAGAGCCAGCTCAGGCCCCTTGGGTGCTTTCAGTTGCCATTTTTTTGCTGAGGGGTGGACTGAAGTGCCGTAAAAAACCACTCTCCACAACCCTGTTTGAGGATCCTAAGGGTCTCATTGCCTTTAGGAGACCAGTCCCTCTTCCCATGGGGTCGTTGCAAGGCAAGGTCAGAATAAGAGGTAACCTGGAACTGCCTTAGCTTTCACCCCAGAGCCCAGCTCCCTGGGTCCAGTCACTGTGTGTGTTTGGCTCCAGGGACCAGCGCATCAGCCAGGACGTGGAGCGGTTCTGTCGGCAGCTCAGCAGCATGGCCAGCAAGCTGATCATCTCCCCCTTCACCCTCATCTACTACACCTACCAGTGTTTCCGGAGGTGAAGCTCTCCTCTTGATGACGCCCCCCAACCCCTGCCCGGTGGTTGCCCCGAGTCCCTCACTCACATGCCAGAGGGGAGTCTGCTCTCCCGGGTCAGGGTCCAGAGAGGTCTTCCCTCCCTCCCACTTGCATCCCCGGAAGTCTTCCCATCTTGTGTGTTCGCGCCCCGGCCCTCCCTTTGGCCCTGTAGTGTGTCACTGTCAAGGTACTGGGTGCCTGCACATAGGAGCAGAGGCCCCACGGGGCTCTGATATGGGACAGGGCTGCCCAGAACGGGGGCAGGAGCAGGGCCAAGGCCTGCAGGCATATGTCCCTCTCTACACCCTCCCTCTCTCTGCCTTTCAGCACCAACTGGCTTGGGCCTGTGAGCATCTTCGGATATTTCATTCTGGGAACCGTGGTGAACAGAGTGTTGATGGGTCCCATTGTGGCAAAGCTGGTGCAGCAGGAGAAGCTGGAGGGGGATTTCAGGTGTGTCTCCCTTGCTTGGGGGTTTCTGGGCCAGGCATAAAGCGTAAGAAATGGGATCAGGAAAAAGGCTGCCTGGGTTTAAATCCCAGTTATGCCAGTCGCTGGGCATGTGCTCTTGGGGGAGGTCTTTCACCTCTCTGAACGTCCGTCTTCCCATCTCTAAAATGGAGATGGTACTGTCCCCGATGGAAAGAATCGTAAGGGGAATTAATGAGATGATACATGAGCAGCAGTGAGAACAGTAACTGGTTGGCCCCCGTCACCATCATCGCTTGGCCTTCTCACGTGCTGCTGTTCCAGACGCCCTCATTCAAGTCAGCCCGTGGATCCGGGCCCTGCTCTGTGCTTCCTGGCCTCCTCCTTCAGACCCTGCCCTGGAGGAGGAGGGGTGGTGGCAGGCATGCACCTGTCCTCTCTGGAGCGAGGCGAGGGGCTGCCCTGTCTGCAGGGCTCCTGCCACCCCACCCAGGCCTGGGATTTCCCACCCTGTGACAGTCCGGGGAAGGGTTGGGCTGAGGCAGCCATGGCGTTGAAGGGAAGCCGTGTTCCTCTTTGCCTGGAGGTCCTGTTGATCCAGGACTCTGAAAGGAGAGAGCCCAGTCCTGCCCACCATCAGCACACATTTACTTCTGGCCTGCCCAGGTTCAAGCACATGCAGATCCGGGTGAATGCTGAGCCTGCTGCTTTTTTCAGGTGAGTCTCATGGAGATAGTTGCCCGTCTGCCTCATCAGAACTGATCGGGGAGATAGATGGCAGAGAGGGCAAGGTGAATCGTACAACCCTCCCACCGTCGCCAAGGCCAGGGGCCAGGCGTCCTCACACTTGGCCGTGACCCTCTCCCCGTGTCTCTCACTCTCCTTGTCTGCCTCATCCTTCTGTCCGTGAGTTTGCTTCTGAAACGAGTCATTCCTCCTAGTGATATAGCGTGGGGCAGAATTTGCTCTACGAGTGAAATGAGTGCCTGCTTCATCATCTTGCTGATGACTGTAAGGCATTGCCTCTGCTTTTCTGTCTGTAAAAAAATGACTTTCCACCAGTGCCCGAAGCCCAGTGACATCCACCGCTGATCCTGCGTCTCTGTAGCATGGGAGGGAGTGGTGCCTCTCAGATCAGAAGACCTGCTCCCCACAGACTCTGTCCTGACAGCCGTGTTGTGAAATCCCATTTCTTCCCCTGCGGCCATGGCAGGTCCCTGAACTCTGCCTCCTGTAAGGACTCTGGACTCTGGATTGATAGTAAGGGCCCAGAGGTTTGTGTTTAAGGAATGGAAGTTTGTCCTTGGATCACCTGGTTCTAATAGCTCCGGGACTTTGCTCTTCTGTCCATCTCTGCTGCAGTTTGTAGCTGCCACCACTTGGGGGGCACCAAGAGTTCCAGGAATCTAGGAGAGAGGTTGAGGGACTTCCCAGGTAATGCTAATGGTAAAGAGCCCACCTGTCAATACAGGAGACGCAAGAGATGTGGGTTCGATCCCTGGGTCAGGAAGATCCCCTGGAGGAGGGCATAGCAACCCACTCCAGTACTCTTGCCTGGAGAATCCCATGGACAGAGGAGCCTGGCAAACTACAGTCCATAGGGTCGCAAAGAATCAGACACGACTGAAGCGACTTAGCATGCACTCAGCATACCTGAGAGGTTTGTTGTGGGGAGCAGGTACAGCTGGGCTTGTGCTAAATTGTTTTTGGATTCTGCAACCTCTGCTCATGAGGCTTTGGGCCTGAGGCAAACAGGTTGGTTCTTGGGGCTCTGAGTTTGTTCTGCAGCCTCTCTGTCCTTGATGCTAAATCTGAAACTCCTCTGTCCTCCCCTAACCTTTCTGCTTGGAGAATTTCTGCCCATCCGTGAAGCTTGAAGTCACCATCTCCTGGGTGCCTTCCCAGACTCCCTTACAGATCAGGCCTGTTTGCTTCCATAGCCCTGCAGACATACGGATTATGTAACACTTTCCATATGTTCCAGGTGAAGAAGGCATGCATTTGCCTGCCGTCCTGCACTGGGAGCTCCTCCAGCACAGGGGCTGTTTTATCCACCTCTTTCTGGCTGACTAGCACCAAGCCTGCCACCTAGTGACTGCTCAGTGTATATTTGTTTAATAACAGCAGTTTTTTATCGGGAGCCACTCATATGCCTGGCACTTTAAATTGAGACATTTTCACGTTAGCCTATTACATAGGTATTATAAGCTCCATCTCATAGATGAATAAAGTGAGACTCAGAGGCTTAATAACCTGTCAGTGTTACCCAGCTAGTCACTGGCCAGAGCCAGAATTTGAACCAGGTCTGCCCACTCTAGAGTTCCTGTGCTTTCCACAGGCAATACCAGGTTGAGTGAATGCAGCGATGGCTGACTGCTAGTGTCCAAACGGGTCTGTAGGAAAGATCACTTGGGTGGGCCTGGTCCCGAAAGGGGAGTGTGAGGAGCCTGGCAGAGGCTCTCCAGACCCCGTGGACATCCCGGGCTTTCTCATCAGGGCTGGGCACGTGGAGCACATGAGGACAGACCGCAGGCTGCAGCGACTCCTTCACACCCAGAGGGAGCTGATGTCCAAGGAGCTCTGGCTGTACAGTAGGTGCAGGGAGCCCAGGAGGCAGGAACCACGGGGCGGGGATACTCCACGGAGCACCCCCCCCAACAAGCCCCTCCTCCTTCTCTACACTGATCAGTTTGCCTTTGCTGTGAGTGTCCTCAGGAAAGTGAGGATCTGGGAAATCGCTTGACGCTGCTTGGCCTCCTGTTCCCCTTGGAGCACACACGCTCAATGCCCGGGCCTCTCACCTTGGGTCTCTTGCATCTTCCGCAGTCGGCATCAACATATTTGACTATCTGGGCAGCATCCTGAGCTATGTCGTGATCGCAATCCCCATTTTCAGTGGCGTCTACGGAGACCTGAGCCCCACGGAGCTCAGCAGCCTGGTCAGCAAGGTGAGCCTCCCTCCTGGAGAACCCCCCTACCCTTGGTCACGCTTGCTACCCTGCCCTTCGGCCTCGGAGTCAAGGCCTGGGCTCTCTGCCCTCTGTCCTGCCCAGAATGCCTTCATGTGCATATATCTCATCAGCTGCTTCACCCAGCTCATCGACCTCTCCACCACGCTCTCCGACGTGGCGGGCTACACATACAGGTAAGGCTGCCTCCGGCCCCGCCGGGTCCTGAGCAAGTGTGCCGCTGGGAGAAGTAGCCGAGGGGAAAAAAGGGGAACAGAAAAAATTCACCAAATACTCGTGGGCGTGAGAGGAAGAAAGGAGGAAGGCCTTCACCAGGGCCCTGAGACCCTCCTCAAGCTTTCACTTCTTGCCCAGGATCGGGGAGCTTCAGGAGACCCTGCTGGACATGGCCCCGAAGTCACAGGATGGGGAGTTTCTGGATGAGAGCCAGTGGGACTTGGCCAGGTAAGCCCTGGGCCGGCAGCGTGGTGGTGGACCATGCGGGCCACGGAACCGCTCCGTAGCCCAGCCCTTTCCTGGCTGGGCGTGAGAGTCCAGTGGAGCAAATGAAAGAACCCCATGTTGTGTGCAGGCACCTTGTAAATGTTCACCATCCGTGTTGCTGTTGTGGCATCTGTGTTCATTTACACCATCCCCCGCCATGGAAGCAAAGTGCACACGCCACCTGGGCTGGAGCTAATGAAACTCGAATAGCATCCCTCCTCTTCCTTTCTTCCCTCTTCCTCCCACCAAGCCCTGCTGTACCCGCCCCTTTCCTTGGGGCCTGTCTGTTCTTTGTCCCCGCTCAGGCCCAGAGGTGTCTTCATTCGTGTGTCCTTGCAGGCTCTGGGATGTTTCTGACCTTTCTGTGCATCGAGGATTTGTCTCGCATCCTCACTCTTCTTGAGCAGGTTACCTAACTGCTCTCAATATATTCATATCCATAAGGAAGATGTTCATTTAACCTTCGTCTTAGGGTTGTTGTGGGGATTGGGTCTCCTAGTTCATAGGAGGTGGTTTGGACGGAGGCCGCAGAGTAAGCTTCGAAAAATGGAAACAGGCTGAATTTCAAGGACTACACTCAACTCTCTTCTTAGGAGCTAACACCTTAACTGTTGCCTCTGTTAAGAATGAAAACTTCATGCATCTCTGAACCCAGGGACCGGGGTGGGCTACTGGGGCAGGGACTGTAGGAAACTGGAGTTGCTGTTCTGTGGGGAAGATGGGCATCCACAGAGAGCCAGAAACTCCAGAACGGGTTAGTATTCCATTCCCCTTTTGACCTTTAATCGCACTGTGATGCTGTGAAAACCTCTTGACATTAGAACTGGACAGATGCAGCTCTGTGCCCCTGAGTGGGTTACTTAGCTACCAGACTCAGTTTCCTCATCTGCCAAGAGGGGATAACTGCTGTGGTGCATGGCTGGCAAGACTGATTAAGATCAGTCGAGGGCAGGAATTGGCCCGGCCTGCCACGGAGCAGGTGCCCAGACCACCTCTCTGTTTGCCAGGGCTACCATAGCACACCCATAGCTACCATAGCTACCCACCATAAACTGGGTAGCTTGAAGAGCAGAAGTTTATTTCCTCATAGTTCTGGAGGCTGGAAGCCAAGGTCAAGGTGGCAGCAGCATTGGTTTCTCCCCAGGCCTTGCTCCTTCACTTGCAGGCAGCTGCTTTCTCACAGTGTCCTCCCATGGCGTTTTCTCTGCTTGTGCATCCCTGGTGTCTCTCCCTCTTCTTAAAAGGACAGCAGTCCTGCAGGATTAGGGCCCTACACTCACGTCCTCATTTGAATGTACTCACCCCTTACAGCTCAGTTGGTAAAGAATCCGCCTGCAATGCAGGAGACCCTGGTTCCATTCCTGGGTCAGGAAGATCCCCTGGACAAGGGATAGGCTACCCACTCCAGTATTCTTGGGCTTCCCTTGTGGCTCAGCTGGTAAAGAATCCTCCTGCAATGTGGGAAAACCGGGGTTCGATCCCTGGGTTGGGAAGATCCCCTGGAGAAGGGAAAGGCTACCCACTCCAGTATTCTGGCCTGGAGAATTCCAGAGATTGTATAGTCCATGGGGTTGCAAAGAGTAGGACACAACTGAGTGACTTTCACTTTCACTTTCACCCCTTTAAAGACCTTGTCTCCAAATGCAGTCACCTTCTGAGGTACAGGGGTTGGAACTTCAGCATATGATTTCTGAGGCCACAATTGAGCCCACGGCAGCGCCCCCCAGTCCAGAGGTGATCTGCCCCCAAGGAGAAGGGGCTCCCCCACTCCTGGCAGCACTGACAGTGCTTATCTTTCCCTCATCTCCTCCCTTTTTGGACCCCAGGACCCCAGGAGGGCCAGCGACAGAGCCAGCAGATACAGCTTTCCTCCTCGAGCGGGTCTGCATCTCCGCCCCCTCCTCTCACAAACCCTTGATCAAGGACCTGAGCCTGAAGATCTCTGAGGGGCAGAGCCTGCTCATCACGGGCAACACGGGCACCGGCAAGACCTCCTTGCTCCGGGTTCTGGGCGGCCTCTGGGCGAGCACACGGGGTGAGGACCAGCCTGCCCCGTCTCTGAGCCAGCCTTGGCCTGAGGGGTTGGGGTGCGTGTATATGTATGTGGGTGTGTGTCTGTCTGTAAGAATCAGGTCTCTTGAAGGAGAGTGAGGGGCAGTTACCTTTTGGAAGATCCCCAAACAAAAGTTTCTGTGGGCCCTGCAGGCTCAGTACAGATGCTGGTGGACTTTGGACCCCACGGGGTGCTGTTCCTGCCCCAAAAGCCTTTCTTCACTGACGGGACCCTTCGGGAGCAGGTCAGCCCGGGGCCCACTCCTCCCACCCCACCCCCACAACCTGGTCCCTGGTGGGGTGACAGGTCTCAGCCCTAGAGAGCTGGGGCAGCAGGTGGGGCATAAATGAACCATGCCCAGTAAGTGAGGGCAAGGACTCCAAGGTCCAAGCCCACCTGGTAGCACCAACCACAGGTCGGGGACTGACCAGGGACTGGAGGTCTGAGCCCGGGGAGAGGGAAGGGATTGGGAGGGCAAATAAATCAGCAGTGGGAGCTGTTGGCCTGGTATGGGGAACAAGCAGGGTTCACTCTGTAGCAATTTTTAAAACAATGATAACACTACGTCAGGTTGCTTTTTCTGGTCCCCACGCTCCAGCAAGTCTAAACGGTAGCTGACGGACTGCTCCTGTTTTACATTCACATCTGTGGGTCAGGCCATGTACTCAGGGCAGCTCCTGGAGGCAGGCTAACCTGTGGGGGCCATAAGCCAAGTATCACATGTGTTTGTTGAGCACCAGCTTGGATTCTGGGGGCCCTCCCTGCTATCTGCCAGCCCAGCCCCTCAGCCAGAATGCTTCTTCCTCTCCTCGGGTGGAGAGGAGCCTGGTCTCTGGCGGTTCCTGTTTCTGAGCGAGGGTGGGCTGTGTGCCGTCTCTCCTCTCCTTGGCCCTTACCCTAGGCCCCTGTGGTTTTGTTTTATTAGGTGATATATCCCCTGAAGGAGATCTACCCAGACTCAGGTGAGCTGGGCCCCCTCGGGACACGTCCCCCATCCCACCGTCTCTTCTCTGCCTGTTGGAGGAGGCCTCCGCCAGGCTGCTGGTTTCTGGTTGAGTCCCCTCCACCGCCTCCTCTGACTGGATACGGTTTTGGGGTCTGTACACTGACCTCATCTTGTTCTGTCTCCCCCTGCAGAAGAGAGACACCCATGGGATGGGAGGGACGGATCACATCCTTCCCTGGCCCTTCCCTCGTTTGTTAAGTGCTATAACCTTTTGCTCAGAGCCTTGGCCCCCATTCTGGTGCCCCCACCTCTGCCCACCCCCTGTCATGATGCGCCCCATCTATTCTGGCCCCCCAGAGGTGCTGACTTCTGTGTCTTGCAGGTTCTACTGATGATGAGAGGATCATGAGGTTCTTGAAGCTTGCTGGCCTGGTAAGTAAAGGCAAGGACCCTAAGGTCCAAGCCCACCTGGTAGCACCGACCACACAGGTGCTGGCCCAGTGGGGCCAGGCCTACTGTCCCTGGCCGGGGACTGGAGGTCTGAGCCTGGGGTGAGGGGGTGTGGTGGGGGTGGGCATATAAATCAACAGTGGGAGCTGTTGGCCAGGTACAGGAAACAAGCAGGGTTCACTCTGTAGCAGTTTTTAAAACAATGATAACACTATGTCAGATTGCTTTTTCTGGTCCTCACACTCCAGCAAGTCTAAATAGTAGCTGACGGTCTGCCCCTCTCTGCCCAGGGCAGACTGCTCCCCCAGCCCCCACTTGCTGCACTGCCAGGGGTAGATGTATGTGGTGGGACAGAGGTGGTCCTTGGGATGGGAGGAGGCAGGGATGGGCCCTTCCATGGACCCATCATTCCCTCCGGTGTGTTACAGTCCAGCTTGGTGGCAAGGACAGAGGGTCTGGACCAGCAGGTCGATTGGAACTGGTAAGGAGGAGGTTGGCGTGCTCCAAAGACAGCTCCCTCAAAGACAGTGGGTTGCAGGGGTCTTGACAAGGGATGAACTGACTCCTGACCCCAAATTCCAGGGCGTTGCTGGCCCATTAGGGTCCCAGGGGTCCTGACAAGGGATGAACTGACTCCTGACCCCAAATCCCAGGGCGTTGCTGGCCCATTAGGGGCCTGGTTCACGTCCTTGCGTACAGAGTTTTGGCCTCGTCTTGTATGGGCAATGGGGCTCTGGTGGGAAAGGGGAGTGAGCCCTGGGACAGCCTGTCTGCGGTGAGAGCCTCTTTGTGCCCAGACTATTTTGTGCAGAAGCCGAGCTATATGTTCCTTCCTCCAGCTGGCCTCTCTCCCCTTCCCTTTCTGCAGGTACGATGTTCTGTCCCCAGGAGAGATGCAGAGGCTCTCCTTTGCCCGGCTCTTTTACCTGCAGCCGAAGTACGCAGGTGAGGTTCGCCCTATAGATGCATGTGCCATCCAGGTACCGTGTGCGCTCACAGGTGTAGCAGCGTGTGTTCGAGTGTACCTGGAGAGTCATGGGTACGGGTAGGAGAGCACACCTGTGCCTGGTCAGGTGTCTCTGTCCCTGCCGGGGGGGGGACAGCAAGACTCTGCCCATGAGGCAGCAGTGCTTGGCATCCTCAGGTATAATAAAGCCGCTCAGTCGTGTCTAACTCTTTGTGACCCTTTGGACTGTAGCCCACCAGGCTCCTCTGTCCGTGGGATTCTCCAGGCAAGAATACTGGAGTGGGTTTCCATTTCCTCCTCCAGGGGATCTTCCGCACTCAAGAGTTCAAACCCGAGTCTACTGCATCACAGGCAGATTCTTTACTGTTGAGCCATTTGGGGAAGCCCTCGTATATTAAACTACTGAGTCTTAAGCTTTCAGCCAGTGTAGCAGCTGGAGGCAGCCTTGAGAGGGCTTTTGATTTTGGTCCTCAGGCTCTGCCGTCTCCCCAGCTGTGCCTAGCAGAGGGATGGCAGGTATGAACTTTTCTAGGAACTGACATCCTCGAGGGAACTAGGATTCCTCGGATTGAGTGGTCCAAGGCAGTGGCTGGTATTCATCCACAGGAAGCTGAGGGATTTTGTCCTGCTGCTGGCAGTGGCTTCCCACGTGAAGCCTCACCCTCCTCTCCTTTGGCCGATGGTCTCCCCAAGGCAGGGCTCCTGGAGTGCAGAGCAGTTTTCAGACTCTCATCAGGTCCCAGCCAGAGGTGGGCGTGGGTTGGAGGAGCAGCAGAGGTGGGTGGACCGCAGGTCCCCATGTCTTCCCGCTGGGTTCTGTCCCCAGTGCTTGATGAAGCCACCAGTGCCTTGACCGAGGAGGTGGAGAGTGAGCTGTACCGCATCGGCCAGCAGCTGGGCATGACGTTCATCAGTGTGGGCCATCGGCGCAGCCTCGAGAAGGTACCGATGCCCTCAGGATGGCCTGAGGACCAGGAAGAACCCCAAGGCTGGTCCTGGCGGGGGGGCCAGCGGAATGGGGAGCAGGGATGGCAGAGTGGGCAGGGGGTCGATCACAGCCAGAGCAGCCTGATCGCTGCGTGGTGGTGGTGGTCTCTTGTAGTTTCACTCCTTGGTTCTGAGACTCTGTGGAGATGGAAGGTGGGAGTTGACCAGAATCAAAGTGGAATGAAGCCAAGGCTGGGCACCAGAAGGAGAGCCAAGCTCGGGAGGTCGAGTCCCCAGGAGAGACCAGGAGGGCTGGCGGGCGAGGAAGGAGCCCCAAGTTTGCCTCGCTGTGTGGGGAACGCCGGTGCAGTGGGCTCAGCCCACGTGTGAGCCTCCACACACCTCATCCTGCCAGCGTACCTCCTGCTACCTCAGCCACCACTTTGTACACTTGAAATGCTGATCACTTACGTATAATCTCAGATCGTGTTTTCTAAAGAAAACGTGGAAGTGTGGGATCTATAAGAGATGGAGGGTTGAAATGGAAGATTGTATTGGACTTGGGAGTCAACAGATCCAGAAGTCTTTTAGATCGCTTCAGTTTTGTCATAGGAGACTTTAAACTTTAATCAGCTATATAAATTTTATAACTTTTTTTAAGGAAAAATAAACCTTTTATTTCAACTTGCAGCTTTCCCATTTTCTCTTTCTTCATAATAAGATGATCTTTATTTTTTTGATTTGTGGCCACACAGTGCACATGTGGGATGTAGGATACAGGATCTTCGTTCTCCATCCAGGGATCAAATCCATGTCCCTGTAGTGGACGTGCCAGGTCTTAACCACTGGACCACCGAGAGGTTCCTAAGATGGTCTTTTTAGTTGACTCTCCAGACTTGTCTTTGAGACCCTGGAGGACCGGAGCAGGACTCTCCATTGTGCTGAGCCTTCTGCCCCTGCTCCTTCACTGGCATCTCCCCAGTTGCCAGTTGTCCCTCAGCCGCTAACCTCGAGGGCCCTTCTCCTGTTCTTAATTTTTCGAATATTTTTAAGTTAATTCATTTTCTTAAATACATTTTTAAAGGAAAGTTTACACCTGATATAAATAGAAAGTAACTAAAAATTAATATAAATAGTGTTATGAAATGACAGTCCAATACTGTGCCTACACATGAGATTTGCTGTTTGTACAAAGGGAGGTTAAGGGATGTTACCGTGGAGTCAGACACACTAGCACCCAACTGAGACTCTTTCTCTTAATAGATGTGGGGAAATGGAATGAGAACCACAAGGCTACAAGGGATGATTTCCTCTGTATAGGACGAGGTTATTTCATGCCTGTTGATACCAAACTGGAAGTGATCCCAGACGTGGGGTAGAGTCCCAGACTTGAGGAGATGGTGCCCTGGGTAACAAGTCATCCCCCCCGCCACTGCCCCATGGCTTAGCTGGCACAGAGGCCTGGAGCCTGTTCTCAGCTCCACCCCTAGAGGGCACTAAAGCAATGTGTCCAGGTGCTGAGGGGCTGAGAGAACTCTGGGGTGGGCACCTGATTGCCCAGCCCCCAGTGAAGCCTCTGTAGGAACCTACAGGATGTCAGTGCTGAGAAGGCCCATGGCAGCCCTTCTCTCGGGGCTGAAAGGGACTGTCAAGGTCAGTGTCTGCTTCAGGAACCTTCCCAGACTTGCATCTCCCAACCATATCCTGCCAAGCGCTCTACTGGCCTCTGTACAGACACCGCTAGCCTTGGTGGATGTCCGTCCTCAGGACCCTCCAACTGAGGAGAGCTCTCCCGTAGGCCAAGGAAAAGCCTGTCTCCCTCAGGAGCGCCCTGACTCCCACCCCTTGGGCATGTTTTAAATTGTGGGGTTTGGGTGTGGGAGGACTCCCTCTCTGGTTTAACTTCTGGACTTTCCTCAATATAGCGGAAGTTCCCCTCAGCCTTTCTGTGACAGCCTTGCCTCACTGATTTACTTCATCCTCACAAGCTCCTTCAACTCCTAAGCCTTTTTCACAAGTGCGCTGCTAGCAGATTATTATAGAGATCAAGTTTGTTCCTCTGCCTCGAACATGTTTCCAGTGCTATTTCTGTTCTTAATACTCAAGTGCCCAGCATTCTCCCTTGCAGAAACTCTGCCAAGAGAAAGCTGTTCTTAGAAGCAAACTGTACCCTTTTCCATCACCCATCTCAGAGATGGTGGCTACTGAGACAAACCTGCATGAGGAAAAGTCAGGTTATGTGTCCTTATGAAGAGGACCAAAGTGTTTATTCTAAATGTTTTAAAATAAGCCAGACAGTTGATTTCCCAAACTTAGGTCTCCTTCTGCTGCCCAGGGATCTACATAGACCCACGTGGATAATCCATAGCAATGTTATCCTTATATATATCACTCTTCTGGTGAGTCCTGGAGCCATGGGACAGGGCAGAAAAGCAATCTTTTGTCATCTCCATCAAGTACCTGCTTACCTACCACATCAACTTGTGTACCACCCCAGTCATTTTGGGATGAAGGATGACAGACTAGTCTCTGTTCTGCCCACAGGGAACTGTGCTCTGTGTTCTGGGGACAATCTCCCAGGAAGCCAAAGAGCAATGCTGGGTGCCCTCTGTAAAAACTGTCTTTCCAGAAACATTGTCTTGTTCCTGATATCCTGTCTAGGTGTTGGAATGATGGGTGGGCCTGGGCTAAAGCCTAGGTCAGGAAGGAACCCCTGGAGCCACAAGGAGTTGTCAGGAGAACTCGTGCCTGGAGAATAAGCTAGCTGAAAGGGAGCCCAGGACTAGGGGGCTGTCGAGACTGCCCTCCCAAGGAGGTAGGGAAGTGTGGACAGGGCTCAGGCAGGGGACATGTGCTGGGGAACACTGTCCTTAAACCCCTGGCAGCGTGAGGCTGGATAACTGGCCAGTGAATTTGCCCATCTGTAGGTAGTTAAGGGTTTTGAAGGTCAGATGTCTCTGGGGGCAGTTTCCATGGGAAAGTCTGAAGACAGGGCAGAGACTTCTACCTAGTGACAGCTCAGACTGGGCCCCAGGCCCAGAACTGCCAGACCCCAAGGGAATAAAGGAGGAAACAGACAGGACTCAGTCCTGAACTGGCGAAGGGATTCGTGCAGAGCTTGCGTGCTTAAGGGAAGCCCAGCTTCTGCCACATTTTCTTAAGAACCCTGGGAGAAAGATGCTTCCTTTTCTTTCCTTTTTACCCCTGTTGAGGGGTCAGCGCTCCAGAGCCTGAAATGACTTAAGAATCTCCAGTTCAAAGCAGAACTCCTGAGCCCTGCCCCGCCCCCACCAGCTGCATTCATCTTGCCCATCTCAGGGGGTGGTGCTTCCACTGTCCACCCCGAGCTCAGGCTAGAGACCTGAGACCCTCCAGACCTTCCCCATATCCAATCCATCACTACGTCCCGTGGGTTCTGCTTCCAGAATACATCTGACGTCCACTCCTGCCCTCAGCATCTCCACTGGGACAGCTGTGGCTGCCTCATCCCTGGTCTCCCTGATGCTTCTCCCAATCACCCACATCCTCCACAAAGCAGGCTGAGGGACCTTAAAAATGC
Source organism: Okapia johnstoni (assembly GCA_024291935.2). Classification (NCBI taxonomy): domain Eukaryota; kingdom Metazoa; phylum Chordata; class Mammalia; order Artiodactyla; family Giraffidae; genus Okapia; species Okapia johnstoni. Next base: position 16,010,871 of record CM044307.1, read on the forward strand.
AGACTAGCTGCTCATTACACTAAAGTCCAAAATACTGAGCCTGCAAGGCTGCATTCTCGTCCCTGTCCTTGGGAGCCCGTTGACCTCTGCGTCAGGGATGGGCCAGGCTGGACCAAGTTGCTCCTGCTGAGAGCTTTGTTCTCCATGCATTCCTGGAAGCACACAAACTCCCAAGACTGACTCAAGAAGCAAAATCTGAATAGATCTGTAACAAGTGACTGAATCAGTAATCAGAAACCTCCTAGCCAATAATCTGAAGGCCAGTGGCTTCACTAGTAAATTCTACCAAATAGTTAAACAGTGTTTCATATCGGTCCTGAAAATATTCCAGAAAATAGAAGCAGAAGGAACACTTCCTAACTCATTCGATTAGGTCAGTATCCCCTTCACCAAAGCCATATAAAGATGTTACAAGAAAACTGCAGACAAATATCCTTTATGAATATAGATGTAAAGATTCTCAACAAAATACTAGTGGACAGAATCCAGCCGTATATTGAAAGCATTATACATCATGATCAAGAGAGATTTAGCCCAGGCATGCCAGGGTAGTTCATAAGAAAATCAATCAATGTAATACACCAGTAGAATGAAGGGGAAAAACCATATGATCATCTCAATTGGCAATTGGTTCAGAAAAAGCATTTGATAAAATCCAACCCTCTTTTATAATGAAAGCACTCGATAAACAGACTGGAAGGAAAGGAAAATTCCTAAACATGATAAAAGACATATATAAAAACCCTACATCATACTCAGCTGGTGAAAGACTGAAAGCTTTCCCATTAAGATCAGGAACAAGACAAGAATGACTGCTTTTACCACTCTTATTCATCACTGAGGTTCTGGCCGGAGCAGTTAGTCAAGAAAAATAAAAGACATCAAACTTGGAAAGCAAGAAATAAAGCTATTTGCAGATGACATGATGGTATATTTAGAAAATCCTAAAGAAAAAAGACTACACAAAATATATCAAAGTCAACAAGGTTGCAAGATACATATGCAAAAAATCAGTTTTATTTCTGTATACTGGCAATGGACAAAGTGAGAAGGAATTAAGAAAACAATTTTATTTACAATAACATCAGAAAGAATAAAATTCACCAAGGAGATGCAAGACTTGTATTCTGAAAATATAAAACACTGCTGAGGGACTTCCTTGGTGGTACAGTGGTTAATACTCTGCACTTCCACTGCAGGGGGCACAGGTTTGATCCCTGGTCAGAGAACTAAGATCCCACATGCTGTGAGAAGAAAAACAATTACTGAAAGAAAATAATGGAATGAATTACCCAACTGAACAATTTGGCCAGCTCACTGCAACAGACCACCTAAAGCCTGGGAAGAAATACTGGGAAGTTTCTTTGAGAAACTGGGGTATCCTAAAATGACCCTGTGTACTAGGGAATTTAGAAAGCTACACGCATGGCCAGGACAGGATGCATGTTCAAAAAAGACCTGAGAAGACCCTAAGCTTTCACCTCTGGCAGGTCACTGGGCTTGGTCAAAGCAGGAAGTAAAGGTTAAGGCAGAATTATAAGCTGCTTATTAAGTGTTACAGGAGTAGACAGCAAAGAGCTGGCCTATAAAGACTGGAAGAGATGGGTTGATTGTTTTTAGCTTCTGGTAAAAATTGTGAAAATACTAGTCAAACAGAGACTTCAAATGAACACTCATGACAAGGATGGCAATCTTCACAAAAATAGTTGGGGAAAGTTATTAAACAGATGACTGCAGTCTTCAGTAATCAAAAACAGTAAACTCTGGGAAAGGGAGAGAAACTGATTTCCAGGGTTACCATATTATAATATTCAAATGCTCAGTTTTCAACAACAACAAAAATATACAAAGAAACAGGATCGTGGACCACTCAAAGCAGGGGAAAATGGGCAGAAACTATCCCTGAGGAAGCCCAAACATTGGACTTCTTAGACAAAGGCTTTAAAGCAACTGTAATATGCTCAAATCACTACAGGAACCCCTAGAGCTGGTTCTAGCTTTGGCTCTAGAGCTAAAGCTGGCAGCTCGCACTCACTCTCCGTCTGTAACTGGTACTGGGGCTGGAGCTATGGCTGAATGTGGCCCTGCAGCTGGTGTGCGAGCTGGTCCAGGAACTGGCAGTGCCTCTGCACTGGCTCTGTCCTGTTGCTGGCTCTAGCTCTGGCTTTGGTGCTAGGGTGGCTGCTGGAGCTAGTACTAGCTCTGGACTTGCCAAGGGCTCTATCGTTGGCTCTAGCTCTGGAGCTTGTGCTAGAGCTAGTGCTGGTACATGCCATATATCATTCTTCCTCCACTGCTCGCTTGACATTTCTGGATAAAGAGGACAGAAATGGAGAGGAAGGTGCCAGTGGTTGGAGGGGGTTGACAAGAACCAAGTGAAACAAGTGTAAGCAAATAACCCAATGTCAGGATTGGGGGAAGTATCCTAATGGGGAAACAGGTGGGGCAGGGACCAATCACAGTGGAGAAGGATGCACAGAAGCCAAAGGTTTGAGAGGTGATCATGTTATTCACATTTTACAGCCTTTTACATTTTACACCTGATGTGAAGAGCTGACTCATTGGAAAAGACCCTGATGCTAGGAAAGATTGAGGGCAGAAGGAGAAGGGAGCGACAGAGGATGAGATGATTGGATGGCATCATCAACTCAATGGACTTGAGTTTGAGAAAGCTCAGGTGATAGTGAAGCACAGGGAAGCCTGGCGTGCTATAGTCAATGGGGTTGCAAAGAGACACGACAGAGTGACTGAACAACACTTTAAGAGAGAACCTTGCCATATTAACTTACAGAATGCACAGGCAGATAATATACCATGGGTCAGCAAATGCAAAAACAGAAGATAGAATTTCAAGAAGAAATTGGCACATCCACAACCAGAGTGCAAGCTTTTTAACAGAAAACAGGAGTAATATAAAATATTTGGAGATTTTTATAGTAAATATAAAACATAATGTAATATTATATTAAATAATATAATGGTGGTCCAATGGGTAAGACTCTGCACTCCTCATTCGGGGGGCCCAGGTTAGGTCCCTTACCTGATCAGGGAACTAGAGCCCACATGCCACAACTAAAAATCCCTCATGCTGCAACTAAGACCCGGTGCAGCCAAATTTTAAAAATATATATTTGAACAGCTCAGCTAAAGTTACATGGAACACTGCATTCCAAAATGAGAGAAAATACATCATGTTTAATCATACAAGGAATATTTACAAAAATTAACCACATATTAGCCTAAACCAAGTATCAATATATACCAAAAGATCAAGAGAATGAAAAATAATGATCTACGATCATAATACAATAAAATTAGAAGTCAATAATTTCTTATCCCACAAAAATCCCATATACTTGAAACTTTTTAAACACTTAAAATATTCAGGAGGGAAAAAATGGGATTTAGTAAATATGTAAAACTGAAAAGAAAAGCTCTACATGTAAGCCTTTTGGAATGCCACATACTAAAATTAAGAAATGTGTGATGAAGTATCTTAGGTATTAAGTATACCTTAAGTGTATTAAGAATATTTTAAGTATTTAGTAAAGAAGAAAGAGTAAAATGAATGAGATATATTACATTGTAAATAAACTATACTTTAGTTTTTAAAAATGAATGAGATGTGTTCAACTCAAGAAGTTAGCAGCAGGTGGGAAATTTTTTTTTTTTTATAATAGCTAAAACAATAAACTTAACTCAAAAAGAAATAGAGTTTAATGCAAACCATCTCATCATCTCTTTGGCTCTTCACAGCATCCCTGTTCAGTACTGTCTTGGCTGCAGTTGCATAGATGAATGTGTACCAATGCTTGAGGAAGTTAAGAAGGTAGCAGAGATCAGGGACTTCCCCGGTAGTCCAGCAGTTAGGACTCCAAACTCCCCATTCAGGGGCCTGGGTTCCATCCCTGGCCAGGGAACTAGATCCTGCCTGCTGCATCTAAGACCCAGAGCAGCCAAATTAAAAAAAAAAAGTAGAAGAGCTTCTGCACCTAGAACCAGGCCTTCCAGATGCACTTTAATGTTCTTCCCATTTTCAGGTTGTACTCTTCTCATCAGGAATTGTCATGCCTGGGTGATGGGGCCTTGTAGTCAGACAGGGGTGATCCGCAGATGAAGGAGGGCCATCGGCCTGGTCCTGAGTCTATTCCCACCTTTCATACTGCCCACCACCCCCTTCCTGGGCTCTTGCTCCTCCTGGGTGGAAACCACAGGTGGATGGACTCCTGAACAAGTCATTGTGGAAGACAAAGATGTGGAGGAGGAGAGAGAGGCCCTCCTGTTAAAGGACACATTTGTCCCAGAAGGCTCACCTGTATCTATTATTTTATCTATTTAGCTCAGCACTTGTCTTATTTTCTCATTCATAAAGGTATCCATCTACTTAATTGTTGTGTTGTCATCTCAACTGCAAAGCTTTGTGGGCTGAGCCCGGATTCAACTTTTCATTTGTTTCCACTTCTGGGCAGATAAAAACTGCTCTGGTCCACCCTCGCTGGGGCTGTGTGGAGGAAATAGAACTTATCCTCTTTTTGCTTCTCATTTCTCATTGTCTGTTTGCAATGCAGGAGATTCCAGTTTGATTCCTGGGTCAGGAAGATCTGCTGGAGAAGGGATGGGCTACCCACTCCAGTATTTTTGGGCTTCCCTTGTGGCTCCGTTGGTAAAGAATCTGTCTGCAATGAGGGAGACCTGGGTTTGATCCCTGGGTTGGGAATATCCCCTGGAGAAGGGAAGGCTACCCACTCCAGTATTCTGGCCTGGAGAATTCCATGGACTGTATAGACCATGGGGTTGCCATGAGTCGGACACAACTGAGCAACTTTCACTTTCAACTTTAGGGCATATAGGGCAGTTTGTGCCATTCTCCAGTGCCACGGAAGGCCAGCTCATCCTCCCGACCCCTCCCTGAGATGGACATGTTGGGAGCAGAGCTGGGGAGATAAATCAGAGGGGTCCTTGGCTCAGAGAGGAGGAATTGGGGAGGGGAGGAGGCCATCTACCTCGGAGAAGAGCCAGTACTGGGGGGACTGGTCTGAGTGAGAAATTCCTGGAGCAGAGCATGCTGTGCCCGCTTGGCTGTGACAAGCAGAGACTTCACTACGTCTTCAGTCAAAGGCAGCCAGGCAGGCAGGGGAAACACAGGGGTGACCCAAGGGAGAAACAGGTGGCAAGGAAACACCAGGAGACAGGAGCTGTTGAGGCCAGTGCTCTTGACCCTGTATCCCCAGAGGGTGATCTTGGGGAGCCTGGAACTGTGACACCCAGTGAGCAGAGCCCTGGGGTCAGAGACAGAGAAAGGAACAGCCCCCACGCTTGTTCTGACCCTCAGGAGCCTTCTGTTTTTTCCCTCTAGAAAACAAACTAGTTTTTTTTTTTTTTTTTTTTTTTTTTTTTTAAGCTAATGATTTACACAGCATTTCTAGATGGACAGAAAAACAGTGAAGACCGTACAGAGAGTTCTCTTAAAGCCCTCTTCCAGTTTCCCTAGGATGCTGAGTGTCTTACATTAGTGCGGTATCTTCACTCCAATTGATAAACCAGCCACACCTGAGGGGAGAAGGTGATGCAGCTTCAGTGGGGGAAGGGGAAAGAACCCAAGACTCCCAGGGAGCTGGGGGTGCAGGAAGCTGGATGGACTGGGTCCCGGAGACCCCCGGATCATGGCCCCTTTCTTGCAGGATGCAGGACTGGGCCTTGGGAGCACTCCCCACCCCCGCCCCCCCTTGCCAGCCGACTCCTCATCTATCCCTGCCAGCCCTGCTCCTTGGCTCCAGGCTGCGCTCATAAATCAGCCCCTCCTGCCCTTTCATCACTCTGGCTCTTGGTGCAGGCAGCCGTCTATCTGCAGCCTGTCAGGCCTGCAGAGCCTGGAGTAAAATCTCTCTTCCAGGCTCCACAGGTTTCTCTGGGAGAAGGCCCCCCTGGGGTGCATTCAGCACCTAGCAGTGCTGCACTCTAGGTCCTGCACCCTAGGGTCCTGGCTGTTCTGGCCTGTCCTTTCCTGTCCTCTGTTTTCTCTTTGTGGCATCATGGCCTCTCCCCACCTTGATTGCCAGGAGCCCTGTTTGCATGTCCTTCTGCAGAGAGCTGCGTGCCTCTTCCCAGGGTAAATTCCCTGGGGTGGTCATCCAGGAGGATTTCTGGCAGCTCCCAAGCCTCTGAGGGTCCCACTTGTCCCTGAGATCTAACTGAGGGTGGGGCAGCTGCCAAGACCCCTCTCCTTGCCCCTACCAGCTCCTGGAGGCTGCCGTGGTGCGACCACCCTTCTCTCCTGCTCATCTGACACCTCTGCTGTTGTCCTCACTTCTAACTTGAAACATTATGAGACGGAAGGAGCCAATGTTTTTATTTCGATTTAGAGCACAGGAGAACCTCTCATGAACAAGAATACTTTAACTGATCCCAGCCCTGTGGATGTGATCTTTCACGGTTCCTCGTCTCCAGCCTCTGATGTCTTAGGATATTTGAAAGTTTGTTTCTTAGTTAGTGTTAGTTGCTCAGTTGTGTCCAACTCTTTGCGACCCCATGGACAGTAGCCCACCAGAGTCCTCTGTCCTTGGAATTCTCTAGGCAAGAATACTGGAGTAGTCTTTCCTTTCTCCAGGGGATCTTCCCAACCCAGGGATCGAACCCTCGTCTCCTACATTGCAGGTGGATTCTTTACCATCTGAGCCACCTTAGGCTCACTCAATTTTTGAATCTCACTTCCCTCCAAATAGGACTGCTGCAACCACCACCTTATCCCCAGTGCCTTGCCCCACTGCTTGGTACACGGTTGATGCTCACTAGATGTCTTAATATGATTAAATAAATGGGTGAGTTAGAGGAAGAACATTCATTCTTTCATTCAACAATGGTTTAGGTGATACTTTGATGGTTTTGGAGATAAAAGATGAATAAGGGATGCCCAGTGGCTAAGACTCCACACTCCCAACCCAGGGAGCCCCGGTTGGATCTCTGGTCATAGGATTACATCCCACGTGCTGCAACTAAGACCCAGTACAGACAAATAAATAAATAAATGTTTAAAACTAAAAAATGAGTAAGATACCCTTGTTGTAGGGGCAGATACACTTGTAAATAAGAAATTAGAGCACGAGTGAGAAATCTCTGCCAGAGACTTGCCACCCAGGCTCAGAACAGACGTCAAAAGCCTCATCTATTGGCCACATAGGAAGCTGGTCACCTTGAGAGAGTCGAAGAGCTGGATGTAATCAGTGACACTGATTTTCAGATTATTTATTTTAAATTCCTGTGAAAATCAACCTATTATTGTATGAAAAATGTGTGCATAAGAAGTTATGTGTAAAAAAATTATCTTCTTAATTCTGGTGCTTTGGGGTTTGTAATGGCTTAAACTTTTCACAATAAAAAATTTTTTTGAAGCTTAAAAAAAAAAATGACAGCACAGTGCATAGAATGCCATAGTGGAGGACTCACTGTTTCAAGTGCTATGTGAGAGAACAGGTGGTAGACTCTGCCTGGAGGGTCTGGAAATATGAGAGAAAGTGCATTTGCAGGAATGTGGGGGGTGGGCATCACAAGGGCAGGCTTACCTAGAGCCAGGGTGGCAGTAAGTCTTGCAGGGGAGTGCCCAGGGGAGCCCTGGGTGGGCAGCATTTGAAGCCAGGCTCTTGGCCATTCCCTTCAGCATATGGAAGTCAGAGATCTCCCACGTGTGCCCCCCAGGCTCCGGATCCAGCGTGGGGATGTTGTACCTGGGCCCAGTCCGGGGTGCAGGGACCACCCAGCCCCTGTCATTCTGGTTTGATGACGGGCTGCCAAGAAAACCTCTTCGGGGTGAGGAGGGGGGAGTTGCACATCTGAGCCAATCTGAAACAATCTTATAAGATTTCTTGAGCCAAAAGCTCAACTGTAAGCCAAGTCTGCTCCCTCTGGTCTCTCATCCTGTAATTCCACCCAACACATCATCCAGACAGCTGGGCGCAGGTGTCCGCACGCCGTCTCAGGCACTCTCCCTCTCGCTGTTTCCCTTGTTTACTCTGCTTCCTTTCCAGGGATTTAGCCTACGTTTATCTGACTTTCAGTTGCAGATGCCTCTGCCTTTTCCATTCATTGCTGTTTTAGTGTTTGAGTTGTAGGTGAGCTATTCGAGTGCATGTGTGTACACAAAAGGAAGGGTCTCAGTGCTCTTGGGGGCCAAGGTGGGCTGTGGGCTTCACCTGAGATGTGAAGAAACTAGGGTTGTTTGTAAGTAAGGACCAGAGGGAAAGGTCAATGTAATCTGTTGTGTGGGGAACAGGGAGGAGTCATAGGTAATAATTTAGGGGCTCACTGACTGGGATATTCCAGTTATGTCTGCAATGGAGGAGGGTCCCATATTGCAGTGACAAATGGTGATGTCGGCTTAGTGGAGAAAGGCAGGCCACCGTGCCTCTACAGTAGTAGTAGTTTTAAAATAGGAATCTAGTCATTTTGACCTAAACTTGACTTCATGGATTTATTGGGTAGGCCAAAATGTTTGGTCAGGGTTTGAATGAACATTTTGGCCAACCCAACACTTTTTATACCACCCATACATACAAACAGACACTATGCTCATCCACAGAGGACTCCTGAATCCCTCCCCTGCTGTTTTTACATCAATTTTATTCTTACTTGTATCTTTACAGAAAATGGCACAGAAATCACAAGTTTTGAGTACCTAGAAGTTATTACAGTTCCATATTTCAAACACTTCAATATCAAGTTTCTTTCTTCTGACTCTATGTACATTATTTACACACCAGGGGCTACCATCTAACTCTTCAAACCAAAGGGAGACAAAGACAAGAAGAACTGGGGAAAGTTCCATGAACGGAATGAATAAGAAATCAACTTCTGATATGGAATTAAAATCCCAACTCACTGTCTCAGGCCTTTCTCTTGCAAGGGATCCCCTGCAAAGGTGGGTGGGATGATAGAGAAAAATCCATGGCAGTGAGAGGGACACGTGTCTCGCCTGGGGGTGGAGGGGACACTGCAAAGACGCCATCAGTATGGACAAGTCCTCCCATGGGCAGACAGGAAGAAACCCACGGCCCCTCTTCTAACACCATCACTGCCTGACTCTGGAGAACACGCTTCGCAGCTCACACCTGGCCTGAAGGTGTGTGTGCCTATAGTTTGGGTCTAACACTGGCTACCCCCCTACTCTCCTTTCAGCCTTTTCTCACACCCTTCTTGTGATCAACCCATGATGCCTATTTATAGCCCCAGGCCCACTCCAGGAATGGCCTGGATCAAGTTGAGTCAAGATCTGTGGTTTCCTGTGTGTTCATTTTACAGCTGGATTGGGTGGCTCCAAGGCAGGGTACAAGCGAGCCAGTAATTTGCAAGAAGCTCTAAGGGAAGGATACCTTGCACAGCAAGTAGGGTCACAGGTAGGGTATCAGGGGTCAGGATGTTCCAGAACGCATGCCCAAGGGTCCCAGCTGGTGGATTTGGCTTCCCAAAGGGGCAGTAGCTACAGCATCTGTGAGAGGTGCCCCCTGGTTGCAGGGCCCGCCCTGGCCTCACTGCAGGTACTGTACACCGCCCCACTGCGACCCTGGCATCTTTGCCGGGAGGAACAGTGGGACAGGCTGGGTGTGGAGGGCGGGTTCCCAACACTGACCCTGAAGGACGTGACATGAAGGCTGGCCGAGGAGCCCAAGGCCAAGGCTTTCCAAGTATAATCTGGAATCTGGGCCCCAGTGGTTGGGGGTGGGCAGAGGTTGTGCCTGGGGCCGGCAGGACAGGACACCCACACTGCAGAAGGGGGAGCAGAGTTCTGCTGGGGGTGCTGGGGAGCTCCGAACACCAGCATGGAGAGCAGGTCCTCCATCCCTGGGGCCGCGGTGGCAGTGTTTGCAGCTGAGGGCTTTGGGTCTGGGCAGAACAGAATCCACTGGTGGGTACAGAGCTGGAAAGGAGGGCGCTTTGGAGCAAGAGACCAGAGGTGGATTCAGACAATGAGACGAGCCGAAGAACTGAGTGAAAGCAGCCTGAGGGGGTGGTCTGGGGCAGCAGGAAGGCTTGTGAGGCAGGGCTGTGAGGATGAGGAAGGTGCTGGACAGGTCAGGACTATGTAGGGATGTCTCAGCGTGGCCCAGAGTCTCAGCCACAACCGAGCTGTGCCTGGAGTCACCCGGGGGTTCGTGGACGGAGGGCCTGTGGGGCCGGGAGGGTGGCAGAGGCCAGGCCTGGGCGCTGCCTGGGAGAACACGTCCCAACACCACAGGCCCCCATGAGGAGAGCAGAGTCCTGGGGCTCCGGCGTCTGCGCGCACCCTTGGCCTAAGCCACGTCCTCGAGCCGCGCTGGACTCAGCCTCTCCGCCGGCCTCTCTTCTTCCGCGGCCTCCTCTCGCTCCGGCTCCTCGGCGTTGCGGGCCAGGCCGTCGGGGCCGGACACAGTCCCCAGCACCTTGGTGCTGTGCTCCTGCGCTCTGGCGCGGAGCGCGGCGATGCTGTTCTCCCTCAGTTCCTCCTGGGACATGGCAGCGGGGGGCTCGGAACCCCGCTCCTCCGGCTCCGTCTTGTCGAGCTTGGGCAGGGCCTGGCGCTCCGCCTCGGGCTTCCTCCCTGACTCGGCTGCCGCCTCCAGCGACTTTTTGTGCATCCCTAAAAAGAATTGTTGGTATTCGGGTTTAGAAAAGCGCCTGGGAAAGCCATCTTGAACTGAAAAAACGGCAAAGATAGAGAGAGGCCAGAATTAAGGACGAGCAGAAAGCCTTACTGCACACACCGCTGTCACGTGCGTCCCAGGGGATGGGGGCGGAGGCTGCGGCAGACCACCAGGCCCGGCAGAGAGCTCCTCCAAGCCACGTCCCTGGGCTCCTGGCACCCCCACCCCGGGGATCCTGTCTGTTGCTTCACCAGTACAGCAGTTGCTTCCCCCGCCCTCCCTCTGGGATTCCAGATCTCGAACCCCAAGACAAACTGGTTCAGGTCCCCGTGGCAGGTGGGGAGATTTAGGGGGAAAGAAGTCCTTTGAGCAAAGCCAGAATGGTGGCCAAAGGGACCTCAGGGGCCCCCAAGCCCCCAAGATGGGCTATTTCATTCATCACAACCCCAGCTCTGGCAAGGGAATAGGAGGATACATCCCCTAGGGCAATAGCCACCCTGTCCTCACAGAGCGAAAAAACCCACAGCATGAGAGTCCTAGGCACCAAGGGACAGACAACCAGCCCTGGGTGCAGCCTGCCCTCGGAGCCCCCCCTCCCCCAAGGGAGACTGGGAGGCCAGCTTCCTGGGGCCTCTCTCCGGCCAGGCTGTTGTGGCCACCAGGCATTCCTGCTTCAGGGCTCTGTCCCCTCCTCGGGAGCCCGCTCCCCTCGCCCCAGGGGCAGGACCCCAGGGAGGGTGCGGGCTCTTACCCAGCAGCCATGGGGCGCAGGAATCCATGATGCCGTCCTTGGCTGACTTGAGGATGGACTCCGGCAAGGGAATGGAGTGGCGCACCATGGCCCCATAGAGTCCATACTCGGCCATGACGCTGCTTCGGCCCCAGCACTTTTCCCGCTTCCTCCACTTGGCTCTGCGGTTCTGGAACCAGACCTGCTAGTGCAGAGGAACAGGTCAGGGGCGTCCTCTATGAGGCAGAGGCCAGTCCGCCCCCCCTCCCCCCGCCGTGTCTGCCGGTAATTAAGGGCCCCACCACTTTGATTGCCAGTGGCCCCATTCCCTGGTGACTTTGGTTTCTCCAAGTAAGGGCATCCTTACTTAAGCTCACCCACCCCTCAGTACCCCTGGGGTTCCTCTTGGTTCAGAGTGTCCAGAGATACAAGTTCTGCAAGAATATGATGGGGAAAATGTTTTTTTTTTTCAATCAAAGCAGTTTAGGGTGATGCAGTAGGATGCCTCCGGGACTGGGTCTTGCAACTGGGCAGTTCCCATGTGGTCCTCAGTTTGCCGCTGAGAAACCTGAGCCTCATAGCTCTCATACAAGGGTTCACACCTCCAGCATCCCTATCTGACTTGCAGAGGGACAGAGTCCTTTTCAGGGGATGAACTAGCAGTGCCTTTGGTTCAGGCTCTTCCTCCACACCAGAACTCCAGAGGCCAGGGCAGTTCCAAGCAGGCGAGGTGAGTGTGGACTCAGGCAGCAGAAGGCATTTTATCCAGATGTCAGGAAGCCTGAACCTACCCAGAGCTGCGGGCAGGGGACACTCCCAGGAGGCCTGAGTCGGCCTCCCTTCTCTGCCCTGTCCTGGGCAAGCCCTGCGGGGCCTCTGCTCACTCACTTTAGCTTAACCCTGAGTGATAGTTGGAGGAGCTGGGCAGCCATCCTTCAGTCGGGAGGGATGATAAAATTCTTTGTGTGTCAAGAGCAGAGCACGTGAAGGTGGGGATCTAGGAGACCACGGTGAGAGAGAACCGCTAGGGGACGCTTCTCTGGCCCCGAAGTCGACTGCTGCAGGGTGGGAATGAGCATGGAGTTCGCTCATCTATCAGCAATACACCAGCCTGGTTTTTGGAGGCGATCCCAAGGTCCCAGCCATGCTTTGAGGAGGGGGGAATGTCTTGGTCCCCCCAAGCAGCTTTCCTGAGGTTTCTGGCAGCTGACAGGAGCCAGGGCCAGGGCCAGCTGCACTGTCCTCAAGCTGGTGAACAGCCCTAGGGAGACGGGTGGACGCAGGAAGGACCTGGGGTCCCGGTGGCCCTCTCGTGTTCCCCTCACAGTCGCTCCACAGGCCCTGACCCTTGTCGGGTGGGTGGTGGTGAGACGCTCAAGCACCCCAGAAGTAGAGGGTGGGGTGGGGGGAGGGGAGGGCAGAGGCGGGTTCGGAAAAATCTATTAGTTTTCTGGGCGATTTCCATTCCCTCGCCTGGACCGGGTCCCCGCCCCTCCCTCTGGGCCCCCCGCCCCCCGCCCCCCGCCCCCCGGGCGGCGGAGGTTTCAGCTTTTGATGAAAAATTGCTCCAGCTCTATTCAGGAGGCGGCAAAAGATCGCCCCTTTGCGCACCCGCGAGGCCGACCCTCAAAGAGGCCCACGGTCACAGGCGCTTTGCGGAAAGACCGCATGATCCGTGCCCACCTTTACGTTGACCCTGATTGTGTGTAGCCTGTTTGGGCATTTCCTCGTTTGTAAATAACTAGGAACTTCTGCAAATGGGAGAGATGCGGCCTCAGACTGCCCCACGGCCCCTCCAACCCCACACTGACCCGCTCCCGCTCCTGTTAGAAAACGACCACTCCTGGTCCCCCGGGTGGCGTCGGCCCCGGTGAGACGCACGTTTGCCACCACTGGGTTTGGCATCTCCTGGAAAGCTGTGGAACCAATGCAAGGCTTCCCCTTCTACCCCGGTCTGGACCCAGACCGCACTGAGTGAACCTGGTCAAGGAATGGGTTTATGTGACCGGATGGCTACTAGATGGCTGCGCTCTGGACACTAAGGAGCGCAGAGCGGTGCGCAGTGGAGTTTGGAGGAACTGGCCCTCGGCCTGGCCTGGCTCTGCGTTGTGTATACATCTCTCCCCAGCGGCCCTGCCTGCCTGTCCAGCAGGCCCTCTGCAATACCCAAGGCCTGCGGTTTGTCTGAGACCTCTGTCCTCTGTCCTGTTCCCTCTTCCCCCTTAGCGCTTGGTCGTCCTCTACAAGTACTCACGTGTCTTAAGCTACATTTTCGCACAGAGGAAGCATCTAAAAGGGCTAAGCCACAGAAAGGTATAAGTGGCTTCTGGTTTCATCCACCTGACAGAGAAGATGGCAAAGCGTGAACCCCTTGGTGATGGAATTCCAATGTGGAATTCCGAGTCTGACCACAGAGGGTTGAGAAGGCTATCTTGATGAATCTAAGCCCTCTGCCTCCCGGGCAGGAGATGACCTTCCTGCTTGAATACAGTGCATTACAGAACAACAAGGCCGCTGGAACCCACGGGGGCCAGACTCCAGAATGTTTTGGATTTTAGAAAAAATATGCGGTGCGTATACTACATGTTATGTAACATTCTGTAGCAGCAGCACCTCCCCATAGTCAAACCCATCAGTTCTGATTTCTGCAGCAAAACATACACATATGCATGAGGGACAAATAAAGAGCATGAAGTCCCATCTGGTTTTTGCCAAGAATGAGTTTTGATGACAAACTAATGGAAGAAGTGAGTTTCAGCATGGTTTAGAATCAGGTATCCTGAAGAAGGGATTGTGGAGAAAGCAAAGGCAGAGATGCTCATTACCCACCCCCACCCCCGTCCCCCACAAGTGTTGATGCCTGGAAAGATGCATTGCCCTGCCTTCCCCAGGATCCCATGAGCTTGAGTTGGGGGCAGGGCTCTCAGATGGAAACAGCATCTTTCCTGGAACACTAAAGAAGGGGGTGCCGACTTGGGATTCAGATCATTTCTGAGACCTGTAAACAGAACCATTTTCCCCAGTCTCCTGATTTGGACAAATGAATAACTGGTCTGCGGATCAGATTTTGTCCACAGACACTCCCAAGGGGGTTGGCGCCAGCTGGTCTTTCAATCCAGGAGTCATTCGGACCCTTGGTTATGGGCTCCTGAAATGCCTGGCTCTCTTTGAAGACCAGATGCTGCTCCAATTTATGGAAGAAACCTGGACAGCCAAAACAATTTCTCTTTAGGACAGTTGGCAGAGAAGCTGTAGCGTTGGTGCCTTGGAGGGAAGTGGACAAGGAATTAGAATTAACCCTAACCACTCTTCATATTTGCCTTTCTCTTCCTTTCCGGGAAGCAACCAGCATGTGTCCAGAACTTAAACATTTGCCAGAAGCATTGAAAGTAGTCCTGAACTGGAATTCCCAACTGTGACAAAAATTGATAAGTCATCTTGGGCAAGTTACTTGCCTTCTCTCAGTTTCAGTCTCTTCAAGCATAAAATAAGAATATCTACTTTTCTGGGTTGTTTTGGGGATTAAGGAAATAAGTGATGGTGCCTAAAATCAGTGTTTGTCCCACAGAAGGTGCTCAATAGATGCTTAGTTCAGTTGTTCAGTTGTGTTCAACTCTTTGCGACCCCATGAACTGCAGCACACCAGGCCTCCCTGTCCATCACCAACTCCTGGAGCTTGCTCAAACTCATGTCCATCGAGTTGGTGATGCCATGCAACCATGTCATCCCATCCTAGCATCAATAGATGCTACTTATTATTACTTCTGGTTTCCCTGATAGTTCAGTTGGTAAAGAATCCACCTGCAATGCAGGAGACCCCAGTTCAATTCTTGGGTCGGGAAGATCCGCTGGAGAAGGGATAGGCTACCCACTCCAGTGTTCTTGGGCTTCCCTTGTGGCTCAGCTGGTAAAGAATCTGCCTGCAATGTGGGAGACCTGGGTTCGATCCCTGGGTTGGGAAGATCCCCTAGAGCAGGGAAAGGCTACTCACTCTAGTATTCTGGCCTGGAGAATTCCATGGACTGTGTAGTCCATGGGGTTGGAAAGAGTCAGACACAACTGAGCAACTTTCACTTTCGTTATTATTTCAGTGGAGGCACAGAAAGTCAGTGGGAGTCTGTGCAGGGAGCAGGTTCATTAGTGGCATTACTTGCTCCTCTGGCCTCTTCCACATGCCCTGCAGCAAGGCTGGACTGACAAATAATAATAACAAACACCACCCCAGGAGATGCAGTGGGGGGGACAGAATTAACCTCCAGGCTGTAAGATTTTAATACTGATGGTCTCTAGTTTCCCCTCTGGGGGCTTCCCTGGTGGCTCAGACAGTGAAGAATCTGCCTGCAATGCAGGAGACACAGGTTCGATCCCTGTGTTGGGAAGATCCCCTGGAGAAGGAAATGCCAGCCCACTCCGGTATTCTTGCCTGGAGAATACCATGGACAGAGGAGACAGGCGGGCTAGAGTCCATGGGGTCGCAAAGAGTCAGACACGACTGAGTGACTAACACTAGACTAGACCTCCCCTCTAGGGACCAGTCAGATGCCCCCTGCAACACTCCCTGCATTTCTAATGTACCCCAGACCCTTGAGGCTCAAATGTAAGAGACCACCTAGGCTGTCGGCTATGAAAGGAAGTTAGAAGACCTGGATTGGAGAATCCTGTTCTGCCTCCAACTGCCTTTGTGAACTGGGACCCATTTCTTCACCTTTCTGAGCTTCTGATTCTTCATCTGCCCTATGATACCACTTCCTTGCAAGTTTGTTGTAAAGACTCAGTAGAATAGTGCATGGGAAACGCCCGGCATATGGTAAGAACTGGAAAACATTGGCCTGGTGCTGGATGAATTCTGCGGACAAATGACCAAATGCTTGTTGACACTCTTCACATAAAGCCGGGTCCTCCCACCTCCCACCTTTGAGATTCCTTCATTTAGGCCCCGTTTCCTGCTTGGTCCCTTAGCTCTGGTAAATCCACAGTACTCCTTCAATTCCTCTCTTACTTTCCAGACTGCACACTTTCTAGAAGCCGCTGCTCCACGCCCAAGGAAGTCAGGTTGGAACTCTTGAGGAGGGCCGGCGTGCAGACCCTGGCGAGGACCAGAGCCCTGCCATCCTCTTCCAGGCCTCCGAGTGCCTGAGAAGGGGCCCACAAGGGACATCAAGGGTCACCAACTTGGGAGTCCCAGACAAGGGAGAGCAGGGAAGGTCTTCCAGCTCAAGGAAGAGCCTGGGTTTCCTGGTGCACTTCCTCTCACAGGTGGTGCCCCAGCAGCCCTCAAAGAGCCCAGGTAGGAGGCCTCTGGCTGTTGACAGCTGGTGTCTCCACACCCGGCAGAGAGGGGCCCAAGGGCTCGTGCCTTCACGGATGGACTGAATCCATGAAAGGGCTTCCTGCCAGAGGGATGCTCTTCTAGTCCAGGGCACCCTTCAAGCCGGCCAGGCTGTCAGCTCTCTGACCCCTTTGTAGGTAACCAGGGCGTCCCTTGTCCTTGCAAGCTCCCAGCCTTCTAGCCCCACACGATGACATGCCCAGGCCTCCTTCCCTCTGTGGTCCCTCCAGGGTCGCCCCCTAAGGGAGACACCATGCATAATAGATACTCTGCACATTGTGGCTCCTTGGCTACCTCTGGGCCCTGCCTTCCCATCTTGCCCTAGGCCATCAAGCCCGGCTTCTTTGGCTCCCCGGCAGTTTTCATCACATTCACCTACCTTCTCTCCTCTCCTCTGGCTGGAAGCTGATTAATCTGGGTTAGTTGCTGGTGTGATTTAACGAGCTCACACTCCACACGCACTCAGCACTTCTGACAACATATTTCAGCACACCCTTTCCAGTCCCAGCTCAGGCTCAGAGAAGCTTGGCCCTGCTGTAGCCTCTGATTTCCACTAGAGGGCAGCTCTGCCTATGTTTCCTGGCAGGCCCAGGCAGCATCCTTCCCTGAATTCCTGGACAGGTCATTCCACTGTGTCACCCAGTACTCCACTTTCTTCCATTCATATTAACTCACTTAAAACAGAGACACTTTTCCTGAGCCTCTGACCCAGTATTTTTACACTGGCTACATACAGTCACCTGAAGAGCTTTAAAAACAAATAGATAGGGCTTCCCTGGTGGTCCAGTGGTTAAGAATACACCTGCCAATGCAGGGGACACAGGTTCAATCCCTGGCCCAGGAAGATCCCACATGCTGCGGAGCAACTAAGTCTGTGCCCCACAACTACCGACCCATGTGCTGCAAGAACGGAAACCCATGCGCCCCAGAGCCTGTATTCCACAACAAGAGAAGCCCCTGCAATGTGAAGCCTGCTCATGGCAACTAAAGACTAATCCCTGCGGGGAGAGGGGGGGAGGGATCGGTGGGAGGTGAGAGAGAAGCTCAAGAGGGAGGGGATATATGTATACCTATGGCTGATTCATGTTGATGTATGGCAGAAACCAATACAATATTGTAAAGCACTTACCCTCCAATTAAAAATAAATATACGGTTTTTTAAAAGGAAATACAATAGTCTAGAAATCTTTTTTTTAAATTATTTATTTATTGGCTGCTCCATGCAACATGTGGGATCTTAGTTTCCTGACCAGAGATCGATCCTGTGCCCCTGGCATTGGAAGCACAGAGTCTTAATCACTGGACCACCAGGGAAGTCCCTAGAAATCTTGAAGTTATATTTTCAGTTTTTTAGTTTCTCAAAATAAAGGCATTTGAGAACTTTGAGAAAAAAAAAGGAGTAGTCACCGCTTGTCACAACTAGAGAAAGCCCTTGTGCAGCGATGAAGACCCAGTGTACCCCAAAATTAAAAAAAAAAAAACATAGATGCCATAGCTTCACACCAAACCAATTAAATCAGTATTGCTAGGTGTGGGAGGCTGGCACAAGTAATTTTATTTTACTTAAAATATTTATTTATTTATTTGGCTGCACCAGGTTCTTAGTTGCAGCATATGGGATCTAGTTCCCTGACCAGGAATCGCACCTGGGCCTCTTGCTTTCGGAGCACAGAGTCTTAGCCACTGGACCACCAGGGAAGTCTCTGGCATGAGTAATTTTTAAAAGCTACCCTCAGACTTACCAGGTAGTCCAGTGGTTAAGAATCTGCCCTCCAATGCAAGGGATGAAGTTAGATTCCTGGTTGGGGAACTAAGATCCCACATGCCTCAGGGTAAGCCCTCTAAGAGCCTGCATGCTCAGTCACTTCAGTTGTGTCTGACTCCGCGACCCCATGGACTGTAGCCCACCAGGCTCCTCTGTCCATGGGATTCTCCAGGGATGAATACTGGAGTGGGTTGTCATACCCTCCTTCCAGGGATCTTCCCCACCCAGGAATCGAACCTGAGTCTCCTGCATCTCCTGCATTGCAGGCAGATTCTTTAATGCTGAGCCACCGGGGAAGCCCTGAAGGGCCTGCTTGCCTCAACAAAAACCTAGCGCAACCAAAAGTTTAAAAAAAAAAATTAAAAAGTAAAGTTAAAAAAGCAATCAATCAATTGAAAGCTGCCCTATGTTTCTAATCCATTTCCCAGGCTGAGACACACTGCAGTCTTTTCCCATCCATGTGGTTATCTTTTAACTACTAGGATGTAACCCCCTAAAACTTTGTTCCCCACCCTTGGGCAGGGACCACGTTAAAAGAGACAGAATAGAACAGCGCTAGTCAGAGAATGCAAACCTCATCCTTCCAAACACACCAGGTTGCTATGAGTGGAGGTGAGATGGCTCTGTTTACTTGCACATCTGTAATGTAGGCATTCTAAATAAGTACAAATTCTGTCAGAAAAAAGTACAGTAAACACATAAGTGAAAAGATTAAAATACTGAGAATGAATGACCCACAGAGGAAATAAACTCAGTCTGGAAACCATTTCCTCTTCCCCAGGGCTGACATCTGGCAGGGGCTTCCAGAATGCCACATCCTAGCATTTCTCAGAGACACAGAAAGGACTTTGCACCTGGCTCTGAAATGAAGTCCATCCTAAAGGAAATCCATCCTGAGTATTCACTGGAAAGACTGCTGCTGAAGCCGAAACTCCAATACTTTGGCCACCTGATGCGAAGAACTGACTCATTGGAAAAGACCCTGATGCTGGGAAAGACTGAAGGCGGGAGGAGAAGGGGACGACAGAGGATGAGATGGTTGGATAGCATCACCGACATTAGTTTGAGTAATCTCCAGGAGTTGGTGATGGATAGGGAGGCCTGGTGTGCTGCAGTCCATGGGGTTGCAAAGAGTCAGACACGACTGAGTGACTGAACTGAACTGAACTGATATGAAGACTAGAAATCTCTTCTTCCCCTAACAGTGCAACTTTTCCCTTCACCTCAACTTACAGAGATGTAGAGGGGGGAAGTGCTTGCCCTCAAAGCATAAGGGTCAAGGAAATCAGCCACTATTAAGGGGGCTGACCCCTCACCACTGCAATTGGTGTTAATTATTCCAGTTTCTGTAGATAAGTGCTCCCTTTACCCTCATTTGCCCTCTTGAGATAGTACTTGAGTGGTACTGGGTTTGAATCCTAGTCCACCACTTACTTCACCTCTCAGCCCCTCAGTTACCTCATCCAGAAAGTGGGGATAAGAATAGCATCTAACTCATCTAGTTGTTGCAAAGAAGGGATGAAAAAAGGCATGGAAAGCACTTAATATCTGGGACAATGCTATGTACTAATAATGCTAATAATAACAATACTTTTGTTAATTTTAGAGAATTTTTATTATTATTAGTTTACAAATGAGTAATCTGAGGCCTAGAGCTTGGCTTCCTGGCAGTGAAACAAAGATTAGAAGTAGGTATGTCTGACTTTAGGATTCCCTGGTAGCTCAGCTGGTAAAGAATGAGCCTGCAATGCAGCAGACCCTGGTTCAGGCCCGGGTTGGGAAGATCCCCTGGAGGAGGGCTTGGCACCCCACTCCAGTATTCTTGCCTGGAGAATCACCATGGACAGAGGAGGCTGGTGGGCTACAGTCCATGGGGTCACAAAGAGTCAGACATGACTGAGTGACTAAGCACAGCACATGTCTGACTTCACATCTACACTGGGTTCTCATTAGACAGTAGGTCTCAGACACATCCTGGGGCTTCCTTGGGTTGGCCCAGCTGTCCACCTGGGGCTGACCATTCCACCAATGGCAGCCCAGAGTCGGAATGAGAGAGGTGACCCTGAGGCAGCAGCTCTCTGGGAGGGATTCCCCCTCTTCCTTTTACAGATGAGAGACGGAAGCGACTTGGCTTCTGCCATGCCTGGTGGGCGTCAGAGCCAGAACTAAGATCTGGATCCTTGATTGAATATAAAGTCCCTTAACCTTTCTATTCCACCTGAGGATGTCTAACTTCAGACTTGGAGCCTCTAATAACTTCCCCCCTTCCTTCTTTTCAAGGCAAAAGGAGACGAAGGTGGCAGAGGATGAGATGGTTAGATAGCACCACTGACTCAACAGACATGAATTTGACCAAACTCCGAGAGATAGTGGAGGACAGAGGAGCCTGGCGTGCTACATTCCACGGGGCCACAAAAGGGTTGGACATGACTGAGCGACTAAACAACAGCAAAGTGCTTCTAAGGATGGACTCTGCCACTCAGAGCCAGTCCCCTCCCCTCCCCCAGCTTTCAGGCCCTTGTGTGTTTGGAGGGGGCGGTTAAGGGTGAAGGGGGTGTTGTTGTTCAGTTGCTCAGTTGTGGTCTGACTCTTTGCAACCCCATGGACTGTAGCCCGGCAGGCTCCTCTGTCCATGGGATTCTCCAGGCAAGAATACTGGAGTGTGTTGCCATTTCCTTCTCCAGGGGATCTTCCCGACCCAAGGATTGAACCTGCGTCTCCACGTCTCCTGAGCTACAGGCAGATTATTTACCACTGAGCCACTGGGAAAGCCCCCTACATCAACATGCTGAGAGGAAATGAGGAGGAACAGTGGCAGTGTAGTGAAGCAAGTGTGTTGGAGTCTAAAGGGGCTCCGGTCCGAACTCTAGCCTCAGGTCCCCCACCTGTAAAGTGGGAATAGTAATAGTACCTAGCCCATCGAGTGTCCTGAGGATTTTGGGGGATAGAATGAATATACACCATGGATAATAGAATATACTTAAACTACCTCTAGAAGGAACCAAAGGAAACTGGTAACTCCTGCAGGGGCTGCTGGTGGGTAGTGGGGAGAGAGACTTATGTTTCCCTTTGGCACGTGAATTTGTCCATTCAAAAAATAACATTTTATGAAAAAAAAAATTTTAATGAAAACAAATAACTTTTATAAGTGAGTTTGGGGGGGGCATTTAGAACAGTAGTATCTGGTACTCAATAAATGCTCAGGTTTTTTAAGATAAAGATTTCATACATGACCTCAAATCATCTCTGTTCCCCCAGCTTCAAAGCAAAGGCTTCAAACCCAAAGGGCAGGTGGTGAACGAGTGGGCTTTAGGTGCAGCCTAAAGGGACCTTAGGTTGGGTCCTTATGTCCCCCACTTGCTAGCTGTGTGGCCTTGGACAGTTGCTGTCCCTGCCTTTCCTCAGTTATGAAAGGAGGCTCGTGTTCTCTCCCTTACTGGCTGTTACTAGGGTTTAATAAGATCAGAGCTGAAACTGAGTGATCTGAGCCCCACGCTGGGCCCACTGGTAAACACGACACACACGACTTCATCACAGCTGCAGCTGCTGCTGTCATCCCCATTTTACAGATGAGTGATGGAGGTTCAGGCTGGTGAAGTGACCTGTCCACAGTCATTCAGCTGGTACCTGGTGAGGCCTGGATGGTCCGACTCCAGCGGAGTGAGTGTCCCTAACCACTGCACCACCCTGCCTCTCCTGTGCACGACCCATAGTTAGAACACCAGACACATGGGAATTGCTCTGCAGGTTGGAGCTTTGATAGATAGTCATCACTAACAGATGTGAAGGCCTTTCCCAGGCCACTTAGTAAAACATTTGGTTGGGCATGCGTGCTAAGTCATTTCAGTCATGTCTGAATCTTTGCGACGCTATGGACTGAAGCCCACCAGGCTCCTCTGCCCATGGGATTCTTCAGGCAATAATACTGGAGTGGGTTGCTGTGCGCTTCTCCAGGGGATCATCCCGACCCAGGGATCAAACCCGTGTCATGTTTCCTAGTCTCCTGCGTTGGCAGGCAGGTTCTTTTACCACTAATGCCACCTGGGAAGCCTCAGAATATTTGGGGATTGGGCCATTTGATAACTCACACCTTCTGGGGGCAGCATTTAGCTGAAGAACTAGGCAGTGCTGGAAGAGATACAGAGACCCTTGCCTTGGTTCACCCATAGCCACAGATTCCACAGTCAACCCTTGCAGTCCAGGAAATCAATGTACTCCACACCCTTGGCTCTTCCATGCTGGTGCTGGTGATTTCAGACACCAACCTGTAGACAACCCCTCAGACAATTTTAAGAAATCTAAAGTCTGCAGGCTGAGCATCTATAGCAATGCAGTTACAGCTGAGGGCAAGCTCTCCTCACAGCCTTCAGACTCTCCCATCCACCACTACCACCACCATGGCCAAATACATTTTAGGACAACCCATTGCAAGAGACAAGCTGTTCCATTCTACTAGTCAACAGTGCAAATGTGCAGCCAACCAAAGGGCAAGTCTGGCAACCTCACCAACCCCGGCTGCTTGTAAGGACCAACTCTACCTTAATGAAGGCCACGTAGGGGTTACCACCACATGTGAATTGGATTGGGTCTCGGCTTACACACACACACACACACACACACACACACACACTCCAGAATCAACATCCTGCCCTTCCCCACTGGAACTTAGTTGGGTGAGGATGATGGATCCAGGCCACCATGGATAATGCACCAAACAGATAATCTGCTTATGAATAATTGAGCTTATTGTTGGTGTCACCGTCTAAAGCCATTGGCTGAAATTCCCAATAGACTTCCAGGGGAGAGGAAGGCTCTTCTGGAAAAGCAGCTCTCGCCTCATTCCCCATCCTCTGGTTCTCCAGTGAGCAAGTGCAAAGAACCTACACACCTTATTTGGTTCCTTCGCTGGACTTGTCCCCTCCTTGCTCCGGCCCCCCACCCCCAGCACACATCACACCTGGAGACACAAAGGAGGAGGAAATTCAGAGCAGAAGGGTTTCAGGAAGTCGGGACCCTCCCTGCCCTTTTCCAGCCTCGGCAGGTCAACTACTCTGGGTCACTCAGGTATCCCGACAAAAGCAGCTCTGGTTCAAGGTCTTGAATCAACCTCAAATCTTCTGGAAATGTTCTTCCACCCCAGCCCTGCTTCCTCCTCATGGAGGCCCTGTCTGGAGAATCATCAGACTTCATTTCCTCCTGGAGAAATGATTAAGCAGCCCATTCCTGTCCACCAAGGGGAGTCCTGGACTTGGGAGGATCCTGCTGCTGCTGAAAGGAGACCTGGCGCCCAGCACAGCTGAAGACAGTCCCAACCTGTCAGGGCTGGCTCTCCACAAAACTCTCCGGTAAGGGGTTGAGGGGAACGACTTAATGAGCGCCTCCTGGGCTGGTCCAGGAGACGTCCAGGAGCAGGAGCCCTGGGCAGGACTAGCTGCTGGGTTGTGAGAAGTAAGGAGCCTCAGGTGGATGGAGGCGGTGGGGAGTAGGTAGGAAGGGAGGGGCAATGTCTTCCTCATGGGGGAGGCAGCTCCCCTCCACCCCCAGGCACCCAGGCCTTGAAGCAGACTTTTACCGCCTGGGAGATACCTGCCACACCAGAGACCCTGCTCAGAACCCTAGACCCACCCAGAACTGTATCTTACAACCACAAGTGCCCCTCACGGTCTGCCATACTCCTCAGGAAGCCCACAGTCTGCAGCCACAGGCTACGTCTTGTCTGCCAAGTCTCCCATCCTTCCAGCAGCACCCATCTCACGTGGTAGGTGTTCAGCTAATATCTGCTTAAATGAACTGTTGTGATTACAGACAAGCACACACTCAAGCAGCAGGGTGAGAGATGGGTATGTGGGAGCCTGGGGCAGTCGATGTCCCTGAGGGTGAAGAAAGTGTGAGAGAGGGACTCAGGGCTGTTTTACCTGTATCCTGTCTTCGGGCAGCTCCGTTTTCATGGCCAGCATCTCCCGGGCATAGACATCAGGGTAGTGGGCTTCATTGAATGCCTTCTCCAGCTCCTCTAGCTGGTAGGAGGTAAAGATTGTCCTGAGGGGAGCAAACCCAGACAGTCAGGACCCCAAAAATGGAAAGAGTTTGTCCCAGAGAGGATAGAATAGCCCCCCACTATGGGTCCTAAACAGCCCCCAAACCCAGCTTGGGCCAGTGCAATCGAATACAACCCCTCTCTCCCTCCCCCATCCCCACACACCCTCTGGACTCCTTCATTCCAGTCTGAGGGCCCATTCTCCCTTCTAGTGGTTGGGGCATTATTTCAGCCCTCAGGGACATTTCATACTGGGAATCTTCCTGAAAATGCTTTGAGGGTAGGGTGTTAAGACACAAGTTTTAGGAAAGTGCAGAAAGCCCCTATTCCTCCTCCCAGGCACGGAGCGAAGGGCTCACCAGGTAAATAAGTGCCTCAGCCCCAGGCAGGAACTGCCGCCCCGGGCTCCCCTCACAGACGGGAGAGTTGATGTTTTAAATTGTACTCAAGAGTTCAAAGACTCACCGGAAGGTCAAACGCAGCAGCCGCCCCAGGGTTTCTACTGTGGAGAACTAACCGAACCTCCCAGCCCCTCACCCCACCCTCCTCACCGGCTCCTGAGAGCTACCCTCAGAGTCTTGGGGGCAGGGAGAGGGGGACGGGGGTGCTCTGTCCTTTCTGGTGCTCCAAAGGCAAGGGCCACCTTCCCAGCACCCCACCACACCCAGGTTCAGCCACTCACCCAGCGGGAGCCCCATTTAGGGGCAGTTCACTCAAGCCATCCTAAGAGAGCCTACCTACACAGCCCCCAACCCACGTAGAGCAGTTTACATCGACCTATTTTGAGTTATTAACATAAACTGCTTTAAGAGTCCAGTAAAAGCTACATCTGCTCCGCTAGCAAATGGATATGCTCCAACACAAGATAGTTTTCCACCTCCAACATTTAGGGGGTTTCATAATCCCCCTTTCTCAAATAAATACACTACACATCCCCTTACCAACATAAATTCTCTTTTCAGACCTGAATTTCACCAAGTTCTAGGCGGCCTTTATCCTGCATCTTCCTCAACAAGCTGGGGTGTAATATGGTCCAGATTTTACAGACTCAGCTTCTACAACGGTTGAAGTAGAGCCTCTGGGATTTGAACCCTGGGACCAGTGAGGTTAAAATCCCTCACTGCAGCCCTTGCCCTTACCCAGCCTGAGTAAAAAGTATGGATGGAAACCCAATGTATTCCTCCTGCCGGTGTCGGCTTTAGCATCCTGGAGGATGATACACGGGATGTGTGAGAGAGAAAGATTCTGCTTTTTATGGAAAACGACTGGTTTGATTCTAAATCGTTGCTCCTATTCTCTTGGGGGTAATGGAATGCTTATGTATACAGAAAGTTAATTCTTCAGAATTTTGAAGATCTGCTGCTTTCTATTTCTCTCCTGCCACTTACTGAAAGGGCCCCTGAACAGACAGTCAAAATAAACAATCAAAACGTGTACATCTTCTTCAAAACTAGGAAAAATGAGACCCACAGCTATTGTGGCCTGGCCAAAGCCAAAGAGGGAAGATGATGGCAGATCATTCAGTGGTTCAAGTGCCACACTCTGCTTGGGAGAGCTCTCATTCAAAAAAAAAAAAAAAAAGAACAAAACAAAAACAAGAAAGAGAGAAAGGAATTAAGAAACGAAATGAAATGAAACGATGCCTCAGATCCCCAGACTTGCCTGGAAAATCCCATGAACAGAAGAATCTGGCGGACTCAGTCCATGGGGGTTGCAAAGAGTCAGACACGACTGAAGTAACTGAGCACACACACACCAGACCCTTCAGTTTCCCATTGTAACCAGTCTATCGGAGCTGAGCCTTACAGGTAAAGAGAAGAGGAAAATCGGAGAGACTCCATCCCCACTCCCCTCTCTAACTCCTCCAAGCCCCCTGTTTCTGGGAGGTTAAGGGATCTTCATCTCTTATCACCAGATTCCGAGGTTTCTTACCTGAACTCCCCAAATGAGAGATGCTCAGATTTTGTTTTTTTTTTTTACTAATTAAAAATGGCACCAGCCATTCTCCTGTCTTCAATAATCTGCTCCCCTCACATGTTAGAAATAGCCTGAAACCTAGTGCAGTTGACCAGTTGTCCTGTCTACTAGGGGACCCCTCTGAAGGACCCAAAGTTTTCCCCAGTGGAAAGGGTATCAAGTGAGGACAGAGGGTCGAGAACCTTAAGCATGGACTTTGGGCTGTGTGTCAGCCGGCTCCAAGTGCCACACAAGGAGATGCCCCTGTGCAGAAACACTCTCCTTGAGCTCCTTGCTCAGGGAATCCTTTCCCCACCCCAATTTGGGCAGCAGCACAGAAGCCAGACTCCCACCTGCCCTCCAAGTCCTTGTCCCTGCTGGAGGTCCCCTCGGCAGCCCAAAGGCAGACAGGATTACCACGCGCGCCCCCCCCCCCCCCCCCCCCCCCGCAACCTGCTAGCCTGGGACCAGCCTGAGTTGGGTGCCTAGGAGGCGTTTTAATGAATATTTGTTGAACCGATGAATATAAAAAAAATGACCCAGGATCAGGACTAAAAACAACGTTTCCGTTCACAATAAAACACAACAAAACAAAAACAAACAGCTGCCTGAAGGGAACAAACTGAGGTCACCAAGAAACCAAGTCAAAGTTCACCCACATTCAAGTCGAAACCTGTAGGGGTCTGAGAAGTCAGGAAGAGCCAATTTAAAATGTGGGGTCATTTCCGGGGGTGAAGGAAGAGAGAAACGCAGATAAGCACCCAGAGACTGTATGCAAAGAGGATAAGAACAAATTGGGGAGAAGAGGATGAGGTTGGATGGGGAGAAGGAGAGCACCCCAGGCGGAAATGTCCACAGGGCAGGAGGGAACCCTTGAGGGGGAGCCCACGTGCCCTGGGACAGAGAGAGAATCGGGAAAACAGAGCCAGGGTGAGCGCAGGGTAGCGCCTGCAAGCAGCACCCGCAGAAAGTCAGGTCGATTTTTGTTTCTCACTCCTTTATTTCTTGAAACCCTCCCGATAAATGGACACAAGGAATTGGTAGCGGAGGTGCAGGCCACGGAAGAGAACGTGGGTCTCAGGCAGGGGCATTACTTTGTAGGACTGAATTTTAACTTTCTGCAAGTGATGTCTGTTTTTAAAATATTTAAAGGAAAACAAAGCCAAATAACCTCTCTCTTTTTAGTCAGTATGCTCCAATGCAGCCCACTCCACTCCAGCCAGGGCTGGTGGGGGCATCCAGTCCACACACTCCTCCCTCCCCATTTTACAGACAAGGAAACTGAGGCTTAGGAATCACAAAGGAGCAGAAGCCAAAAGCAAATTTGCCATCAATGCAGATATCACGCTAAAGATTTTGCCAGCGATGGGAGCAGAAAGACAGGGGGTTGGCGGCGCTGACAGCGACAGCGGGGAGTAATGGGGGACCGGACAGAGGGCAGAGGAACCGGCTGGGGTGGGAGGTGAGAGCAGACCTGCCCGCCCAGTGGTGTGCGCAACTCTCCGAATGTGCCAAGGTGGGGATGACATATGGGTGTCTCCAGCCCCTCTCTGGGTAGGGTTTGGCCCTATTTGAGGCCTCTCCTTTCTCCCGGAGAAGCAGGAGAAAGCCTGAAACGTGCGGCTTCCTCGGCGGCCTCTCCTAATCCTCACCCGGCATGGCCGGACGCCAGGGCCCCGGGAGGATGTCCCCAGACCACGCCTGGTCTCCGGATCCGACCTACCCGTCCCGGCACAGCCGCGGACCTCAAATCTACAGCCGGCGAGATTCGGGTGCGAGGGACCCGATCTCCCGAACTGGGGACCGCAGGGGATGGGTGAGCACGAAGGTGACAGAAAGCGCTGCAGGGGCCTTACCTGTGACGCCGCTTCTTCCGTTTCTTGGTCTGGTTCAAAGCCGATTTGGACATTTTTCGGTCGCTGGAAGAAACATCTTCAGAATCTGAAAAGCGGGCGGAGGCACAGGCGGCAGAATGGAGTGGGGGGGGGGGTGGTGGTGGCGCGCAAGGCAGCACCCGGGAGCGTCAGGCTCCCGAAGCCCCGCGAGGGCCCCACCCCCGGCGGCCTCAGGGAGCCGCCGGGC
This sequence comes from Okapia johnstoni, assembly GCA_024291935.2. NCBI lineage: Eukaryota > Metazoa > Chordata > Mammalia > Artiodactyla > Giraffidae > Okapia > Okapia johnstoni. Next base: position 16,039,380 of record CM044307.1, read on the forward strand.
CTGCTCGGTCTCCCCGGGAAGCCCTCGGCGAGGGCGACCCCGTCCCAAAGCCGCCGCTGTTTCTACCCAAGCCGGCGCCGGAATCCGGAGGTGGTGGACGGATTTCGTTGTAAGAGAAGCAAAGGCCCCACACGCCTGGGACGCTGACGGCGGGGGAGCGAGACAGCTTTCCGGGTCGCAGGGTCCCCCTCCGGCGGTGCTCGGGGCTCTGCGCTCTCCCTTGCGCTTGCAGCCCCGGCGCCGGGGCGCAGAAGGTGGCCCCCCATTCCCTCTGAGCGGATCCCGGGGCGCGGAGAGCTGGACTCCGAAAAGAGCCGGGGTCTCCCCGAGCACAGCCCCCTTTCCACTGCCCGCACCGGGCGGCCCCGCTCGGGACTGGAGTGACTGCGGTGCGCCACTTTTCGTTGCCCCTCCAGATAGTAATAAAAATAAATAAATAAAACGAGACCGGAAAATCAGGGGAATAGAAGAGCGGGAACCAGAGGCGGAGGGCCGAGCTGACGGAGAGGTGCGGCCGGGAAAGCGGCCCGGAGGTTCAGTGGCCCCCCAGCCCGCGAGGGTCGGGATCCCGGATACGGTGACGCTCAGGTGGGATCGCGGATGCCGACCGCTTGGGCTGCTGCGGTGGCCAGGTGGTCCTGAAGCTCGCGAGGCGAAAAATCAAACCCAGCTGACCAGTGCGGGGGTGGGTGGGGGCGGGCTTGGAACGGAGAGAAGGAAGAAGGGCAAGACAACTTTGGACATCAGGGCTGGGGCCCGAAGCTGGCATCGGCTTCCCCTGGGCTCTCACGCCCAGAACGGAATCGGGCTGTAGGAGCGTGGCTCCTCTGAGAGGCCGCGGCCCAAGTGGAGCAGAGAAGGGGGACCCCCGGCCTGCCCCACGGGCTCCGACACCCTAAGCCCCTTTTCCAGTGGGGCCCCAACCGGGCGCTGCCGCAAAACAGGGTTCTAAGCGCAGACAGGACAGCTAGGCTGCCGGAAACGCGGGGGCCCAAAGCCGGCCACCGCGGGGAGCATCCTCCCGGCCCCTCAGCCCAGGGCGCGCCGACCCCAGGCCCGCGCTGCGACCCTTCGGTCTGGCACCAACTTCTGCACCCGAGGAAGGAGGCCTGGCGATGCAAGCCAGAGCCGACGGCGTGGGGTTCCCCGTTCTCACCCCAGTCGGGGAAGCCACACAGCCTCGCCCTCACCTACCCGAGCTGGCCGTCTGGCTGGTGTCCAGCGGCCCCGACGCTCTGCCCAGCGGCTGCAAGTGGACGCTCTGTGGGTCGGACAGCACTTCCAGAAAGGTGGGCTGTGCGTAGAAGCCGGGGAGCCCCGCGGGCCCCAGTAGCCCCATGCCGCCCACTCCTGCGGGACTGAGCACGGAGCGTGCAGCCAGCAAGTGCCCGGGGGCCAGACCGTCGAGGGTAGCACGCGGGTGGGAGCTTGGGGGCTCCTTGTTCAAGCCCAGGATCTCCTGAATGCCAAACCCGGTGCACCTGGCCGGGGCGCCCCCCGAGGTACTCTTGGCCACTGTCTCCGCTTTGGGCTTGCTCAGCGCTTCCCCCGCTTTCCCAGTCATCTCTCGGCTCTTTGGAGGGGCCGAGGCCGCAAGTCTTGTGCTCCCCCCACCCCCCCGGCTGGCTCCCCGCTCCACGAAGTTGGTCCCAGGTGCCCCCTGCTATGTCTAATGCTCTGGAGCCCCAAGGAGATTCCCCTTTTATCCAACCAGGCGGCAGCCCAAGTGGGGTCAGAGCTGAGCAGCCAATCACCGGGGCCAAGAGCGATTAGGAATTCCAAAAAGCTGGCAGCTCCCGCTGCAGGCAGCGCTGAGGGGCCAGGGCGCTGGGGGCCGGGGCACCAGGTGGGCTCTGTAGGATACCCATGGGTAGGGGCCCCCAGAGACTGAGATGAGGCAACAAGGTTCAGGGCGGTCCCAGGAGGTGGGTGGCTGGGGATTCTGGGCAGAGCCAGCTTGGACTGTCCCTGGAGTAGGGTGGGAGGATGGGCTGAGGGAAGATGCTAGAGACTGGGAGCCCAGCTCCCTCCCTTCCTCAACTCCTATTCAGGTTTGGCAGGGTCAAAGAAGCCCAAATATGGGACCCCTGGGGAAAAGGAAGAGCAAGGAAGGAGCAAGAGTCCTGGGCAAGCTGTGTGGTGGCAATGGGGAGAAGGAAGGGCCTAGGGCTTGAAGTGGGAGATGTGGGGATCTCCAAAGCACAAGATACGATGCCTAGTTCAGAAGAGTTACTCAGTAAATATCCCCCAATGAATGAATGGATAAAGGGGTCAGGTGTAAGGGTCCCTGGAAGTAAAGAGGAGTGGTGGTGACTTCTTTTGGAGAACAACACTGGACATCTGAACATTTTCCTAGAATAAAGCATGAAGTTCGCCCAAAAGATTTGCTCTTCTATCCATTCCCTTAACTAATATGTATTGAGCCCTTACCAGCTCTGAGCTAGGAGCTAGGGGTTCCCAGTCAATCAGGTGGACAAGTCAGAGGGTCTGCTATACCTCAGAGTTCACTGAGCAAACAAATGGAGAGGAGAGCATTGCTGATGTGGAGGGAAGGAGAAGGGTGGAAGGAGGGTGTGAGGGGCAATCAAAAGGTGAGCTTCTGTCCCCAGTCTACAGGGGATTCCTTGACTAACTCCTGTGTTGGAAGCTGCAGAATTGCTGCCAACTGGGCCAGCTGGAAAGGCAACTGGGCCATGAGAGGCAGCAGGAAATTGCTTTAGGCAGGCAGGACCCTCACCTGGAGAAACAAGAAATGCCTGAATTCCAAAGGTGGGCAGTGAAGCTACTGATTCCTTGCTTCCAGCGAGGAGGGCTCCCTTGGGTCCAAGTGTCAAGTGAAGGTTATTCTACACACACACATGCACATACACACGCATGCACCATGGACCCCAGAGTGCCTGCACTCCATCTCCTCAGCTAATTCTTTTGTGAGCTTTTTGGGGTGGAGGACTATCTATCCACCTTGGTATTTAATACTTCCCTCTCCACTGTGCCTAGCATAGCATATGGTAGTCTTTTAATAAGGGCTTCTTGACTTGAAAGCACTCTACAAGGGGAAATAAAGATAGGGTCAGTTGATTTGGGCAGACCCTAGAAAACAAGGCTGGGGAGAAATTCCATTCAGGATTTCTGGGCTAGTCAACAGCAAACTAGCAAATGGATTGAAACCCCATAATTCTCCCAGCCTACTGCCAGAGTATCCAGTGCCCTCTCTGGTCACCATGAGGCCAATCCGAGAAGTAAGAGGAAACTTTATAGGATATGGAAGCTAAGGCCTTGCTAACAGGGCTGTTGGAAGGTGGGTCTTCACCTGCTCTGGCCTGGTCCACATAGGAGCCAGAACTAGGCAGGGACATCCCTCATTGCAGGGGTTATCTGGGAAACAGACGCTGTTCACTCCAAGGACTGCCTCCTCATCCTGTAATAATGCCTTGGCTACTGTGCACCCATGTTCCTGAGCCCATTTACACAGCATGATATCAGGTCTTCACAAGAACCCTGTTAGCATCTTGGTTCCACATTTGGAAGCTGTCATAGCTATTCTTACTTGCAAGGTGTAGACTCAGGGTATACAATCTCAAAGCATCCTTCATCTTTATTCTATGGAGTTGGGTTTCTTGTGGTACCAGTCACACAGACAACTGTGTGAATGGTGCCCCCTGGAGCTGTGCAAAGCAGTGTCTTTGCCTTCCAGATAAGAATTTTTATCCCCATTTCTTGAATGTGAAAACTTTAGTTTCCAGGAAGGTTAGGTGACTTATCCCAAGCTCCCTAGCTTGTAAGTAGCAGAGGCCAAACTCAACCTCAAATGAATCTGGTATCAAAAGCTGTTTTCTTTTGACTCCATCCCTCTCTTGGCCTCCTCTCTATGCCAGCCTACCCTGGAAGGATAAATGGGAATGTTTCATAAATGGCAGTTGTCATATCCCTGACTTATCACGGGACATCTACGATGAGCCAGATGCCAGCCAACAGGCAAAGACGTGAGTGATGGAAAACAAGCATGTGAGTGATGGAAACTCGGCTCTTGCCAAGAGATGAGAATGAAAAATCTCTTGACCAAACCTTGTGTCTGAAGCTGCTAATTCCCACTCTCAGTGAGACGGTTTCCATCCCACCCTAGGAGGTTGGGAACAAGGACAACCCCAGGCCCTCTGAGAGGCACACTTGCCAGAAGCTGTAGTGTAAGGAGGACCCAGTGTCAGCCTGCAGCCAGCCCCACCCTTGGAACTGGACTCTGGAAGGACTCCTGGTTGGACTGTCTCTGAGCTGCCCGACTGAGGCTAGACCTAGACAGAGGACATTTGTGGACTCTGGGGTGGGAGGAAGCTACAGGGAAAGGCAGGCCTCCAGGGCTTGGGCTGGAGGAGTAAATGACTTTCAGAGACATTTAGCTTGGTCACCCTGCATCCATATCCTGGATCTGTCACCTAGTAGCTCTGTGGCTTTGAACCAATCATTTAACTTCCTTCTTGGCTTCGATCGCTTAACCTATAAAATAGCCTGACAGTGGACCTGTGAGCATCTCTTGATCCCTTGAGTTAGCATAGGGGTCAAGGGCATGGACTCTAGAGCCAGATTTCCTGGATTCAGACTCCAGCTCTATCACTTGCTTGGTGATCTTGGGAAATCTTCCCAGCTTCTGTTTTCCTCCTGTGCCTCAGTTTCCTCATCCATAAAATGGGGATAATGGTAGTACCTAACCCTTAAAACTGTCATGAAGATTAGAAATGTACAGTGCTAAGAATAGTGAGTAAGGTTATACCATGAATATACAAAATAAGGCTACAATATAAAGTTCCTGGCAGTGTTGGTTGTTATTACCATCTTGTGGGAAGATTCCATACTTGGGACTGACAATATGGCAAGGAGAAAGACACACCTAGCCCTAGCCTCATGGAGTTTGAGTCCACGATTGAAGGAGCTGCTGTTTTTAAAGCATTTAACATGGTGTCTGTCCCTGGGGACTCCACACATCATGATTCTTACCACTATTATTAATGGGTGTCAGACCCTTTATGGCGCTTAATCCACTCAGCTTCTCAAGTTCTTTCCCCCTAGTTGCAAATATAAGACACTAAGTCTCAGGGAGGGAGATTAGGTTGAGAGACTAATGCCATCTCCCTCCTTTGCTGTGATGCTGGTTGTTTTTAGCACCAGCTGCAGTCAAGTCATTGTCCCCTGCTAGCTGCTTCTCTGAGTCACTGCCCAGCCGTCAGCAACAATCTTTGGAGGGAGGAGGGCGGGAAATGCAAGGAAGAGAAAGGATCTGTGTTTGAATCAATAATCCCATTATGAATCTGTCACCCATGAATGTGTTTCACCTTTTTTTAATGCTCTTGTGTATTTCGAGCTTACCCCTGAGAGTAAACCTTGTCATTTGTTGAGCTGGACAGTTGTCCTGAGAGAGTGTCCTGACAGAGTCCCTGAGCTCCAGCTCTCTCATCCTCCTGTCATCAGACATTGGACCAGATATCCCATCCCCTCTGTTCAGTAAGGGGCTGATGCTAGGAGAAAAACAGGAGCGATTTTGATTCACGTTGAAGTTATACACAATGAACCTTTATTAAGTTCTGGACTTTTTCACACTGTCTCAACAAATCCTCCCAACTATCCTGAAAGATGTGTATCAATTTTCAAATGAGGAAGCAACCTCAGAGAGGCTAGGTGACCTCCCCAGGAATCTGCAGCTGCCAAGGGCTAATCAGAGTCCAAATCCGCTGTATTCTTGTTTTCTTAAAGATGGAACCAGAGCCTCAAGCGGAGGAAAGGACCTTGGGTATGCGGAGGCAAATGATGCCCCAGCAATCCTTTGAGCCACCATCCTGACCCTACCCCAGAGAGAAAAGGAAGGGATACCCCCAAGGGGTTAAGAAGGGCTACCGAGGTCAAGGCTGGTGAATCTCCAGAACCTTGGCCTAACAAGAGCATCTTACCTGAAACACTTGGGCTGATCCCTTCTCTTAGTTCTCCATGATATAATCTATACCTTTTGGACTTTTCTTGGAGGGTTCCAGGGAGTGAGAGGGAAGTAAATAGATTCCTGACACTGCCTTCAAGACAGCCTTAGAGACGATCTCATCTCTAGGTAGGTGTTCCAGGTGTCATCTATCCTAAGATCCCCCAGGATCTTATCCCAGTAGGACACCACCCACCTGGTTTCAGGTGCCCACAACGCCCTGCCCATGCCCTCCTTCAGCTGTAAGCATTCCTTAGCCTCTTGAGGAAAATGAAAAACATCCCACATGTATTGCCCTTGTCTCTTCCCCAGTGTTCACCTATGGGCAGTGTGGAACAAAGAAGAGCAAGGCTTAGAGGACCTGCCCCACTACCAGCTTGCCGCGTGACTCTGGACTGTGTCCAGTCTCCCTGCAGTCTCAAGTGATGGGTCTCGGAGCCCCAATTCCACAATGAAACTGGAGAGGCCAGAACCGTGCTTTCCCAGCTTCCTCTGAAGCTAGGACACGGTCATGTGACCTGCTCCACCCATCAGAAGCAACCGCCCTGGACTTTGACTCTGGAACCAGTGACTACATCTCTGTTGCCCTGAGAGGATGTTTGTTTTTGCCCTATAGGAATGTTGTGAGACAATTTAGTCGAGAACCTTCAACAAGTATTTACTGAGCACCTACTGTATGCCAGATACGGGTAATAGGAATACTGTGGGGGTAAAAGAAAGCAAAGCCCCCATGGTACTTAAATTTTAGTTTGAGAGATGGTTAACGAACAGGCAAGTAAGTAAGCAAATGAGATAATTTAAGAATTGGAAGTGCTAAAGAGAAAACACAGTAGGGTGAGGGGTTTTAGAAGGACAGCAAGAGGGATCTCTTTCGGATGCAGGACAGAGAGGGGTTTCTGGGGTGTCCACATTTGGGCAGAGACCTGAGAGGTGGAAACCAACCAGGTTGAGGGCTGAGGCAGGTGGCAGGACTGGAGGAACAGCTGAAGAAGAATCAGGTGGGTGTTTCTAAGGAACATCAAGGAAGCAAGGGAGACTAGAAGAGAGGGCTGAAGGTCAGGTGAACCTTTGAGGGGAACTTTGAGGGGATCAACCTTTGTTGGTCATCAGGGGTCAGGGCCTGCAGGACTTCGTGGGACTTTGGATGGTATCCCCAAAGGGAAGAGAAGCTTCTGGCAGTTGTGAAACAAAGAGGCCAGTCAGGAGGTGGACTGTGCAGCCCAAGCCAGAGAAACCATTGGTCGATTTTAGGGTATGAAGGTGGCAGAGGGGAGAGAGGCAGGGGATGGATTGGGGATTACTAACAAAAAATTTGAGAGCAGCAAGCGCTTTCCCAGGCAGAGTACAATTTTTAAAGCTCAGAGATGTTGGAGCCCAGAAGTCTCTCTGATGCTTCTACTATCCTTAGAGTCCCAGCAGCCCCCTCATTAGGCACAAAGCTCTTCCCATGGGACCTTGATCTGGTTCAGGGGCATATCCCTGTGCCCAGACATTCAGCCTCCATCTACTGATCAGAATTGGGAGGGAGGGTCAGATTCAGGCAGGTCTTTGTGAACAGTAAAGCTGCCTACAGAAGCCATTAATATTAAGCTATTGTAAATGGGAGGAAATGGCTTGGAGGAGGCTCACAAAAGAGAGACAACAGGCATATGTCCTTGAGGGTGACTTTACCAGAGACCCATGAGGTAGGTGGGAGCAAGGGAACCATGGCAATGCTACATCCAGTCAGGGAAAGAGAAGAAGTGGAAGTGCAGAGGTGCCACTGAGGTCTCATCCCACAAAGAAATTTCCAGATTCCCTACCTACTGACCCTCTGGAGTGGGCAGCTTTGTCCTTACTAGTTGCACGACTTTGAGCAAGTTACTTCACTTCTCTGAGCTTCAGTTTTATGATGCATAAAATGAGTTGTTGTGAGGTTTACATGAATCAGCTACAAAATCCTATAATAGTCATTTTCTATTTTGTGGGCTGCCCAACATCTGAACTTGATCCCTATTTGGGAGAATTCCCCAACTTATGAGTCCTAGTGGAAGACAGAGCCCCAGTTCTGCAACAAAACTGGAAATGCCAGATACTTGCTTTCCCAGCTTTGCTTGCAGCTAGAACATGGCCATGTGACCTGGGCCGCACCAGTCAGAAGCAAACATCCTGGACTTTGAATCCAAAGCCAGTGAGACAAAGAAGCAAAAACTGTATGAGAATCTCCTCTGGTAGCAATGTGGTTGCAGCGAGACGCGAGCTGCAGACAGGTTTGCAGCAGATCCTTGCCCAGGGTTGGTGGCGGCAGCAGTGGGTGCTCCAGGAACTCAGGATCCAGTAAGGGGTGCAGTAACTGCAGTGGCTTCTACACCAGACCAGTGCTGTGACAGGATTTTAGGCATTGATTCTAGATTCCACACCTCCTGGAGAAATTTTGAACTACTCAGTATCATTCTGGTAAATTCCTTTGTGGGTCAAATCAGACAGAGTTATTTATAAACCTGAAACCAAGCTATTAAATTGTGGGTATAGTACCTAACCCCAACACAGTCCAACCGGGGAACCTTAATTTCCTTTAATAATCTAATCTGGATCAAATTTGAGCTATGAATAATATGGGGTTATAAACAGCAGGACTTTGGAGAGAGAGCTCCTAATAAAATCTGTTTCTATGTGTATAGCTAAGACTAGTAGTTGCCTACTCAATTTCTATTCTCTCCTCTGCCTTGGTATCACATTTTATTCAGAGTGGTGATGTCCATAGATAAAATACTACATTTCCCAACCTATTTTTTCAGCTACAAGTGTCCATTTGGTAAAGTTGTAGTCAAAGAAATATGAGCAGAAATCTTAAGACGTTTAGTACATACCTTTTTTGCTCTTTCGCCTTTCTTCCAGCTTCCTGTCTGGAATACAGTCCTGATGGCTAGTGCTTCAGCAATTGTTTTGGGCTGTGAGGTGAACCTGAGGATGGAAGCCAACATTAGGAAAGTGGAGTGAATAATAGGAGTCTGCATACCTGAAAACTGAGGAGCTACCATACTCTGTCCCCAACAAGCTTTTTTTACACAGAGAGAAAAATTTCCCTCTCCCTCCACCTACCAGTGTCTAAACCACTGGGGGTCTTTGTTACTAGAGGCTGGAAGCGATACCACAGAGAAGCGTTGAAATAAAATGTTTTGACCTGGGTAGGGGTTGGGGGATTTAAGGGCTTGTCATCACAGCAGAGATCTGGTTTATCTCCAAGTCCTGACAGATGAAAATCTCTCTTGGATCTGTCTCTCCTCTCCAACCTCGTAGATGTTGATGTTCACTTGATCCTCTTCTGTGCTATCTAAAATACCTTCTTGAGTGGTAGACCCTAGAATCGCTTTTGTAGTGGTTAAGGTGGCACCAACCTGACTTTGCTGCAGTGAAGCCCCTTACTTTTTTGTTCTGGTGCGTTTCCATGATGCCCAGCATGCAATTTGCAGGTAGATCTGCAAACATGGCTCCATTCCTGCCTCCAGGACTTACTGTATGCTATGGGGTGAGCATTTTAGCATCTCTGTGCCTCAGTTTCTTTACCTGTAAAATGGAGATGGTGATGCTTGAACTGGCTTTCTTGGAGAGCTCTTGGAGGAAGATGGTGAAGGATCACACAGAAGTCTGGTAATCTTTTCTCTGGTTACAAATGATGGCTCAGAATATATTGACCATCTCATTTGCAAGCTTGCATTCTTGTCTCTACTTTATACTTGTCCACAGTTGCAACTCATCTGCCCACCTTCCTCACTCTTCAGTCTTTTAAGATCTGCCCTAGATTTATATCTGTTGACTTGATATTTTACTGTGTATCATTCATAGCTAGCTAGCATTTATTTATTGAGATTTACAACTACCTCTGGCCCTCTCAGTTAACATTTATCGAGTGCTCAGCACTGTACATGGATTATCTTAGTCAATACTCAGAAAAAAGCTATGAGATGGGTGTTTCTGTTTTGTTTGTTTTTTTTTTAACTGATGAGGAAACTGAGTCATCATATGATTATGGTCAGGCAGCTAGTGAATTCTGTAGTCAGTATTTGAACCCAGGTGAAGTAAGTCTTGTGGCAATAAGGCTGTGTCAGTTCAATTACTCTAAGAAAACAGATGCTGAGACTGGGTTAGGAGCGCAGTGGTTTATTGGGGATGGAGGTGAGGGTAACACCTGTGAAAGGTCAGGGAGAAGGGGAGCAGGACTGGACAGGGAGAGTCTCAAACCACAATGAAGATCTGACAAAGTCTCAGACAATCTAACAGGGAGCTCCAGAGCAAAGACTGCCCCTTAAAGGAGTCTTGAGTTGGGCAGAAATGGTTAGGCCCTGGGACCTACGCTCATCATGCCCAGTCATTCAAACACTGCAGTGAGTGATTATAACTAGTAGTCCTGGATCACGTACTTGAATGTTACTAAGAGACTAGCTCTTAAATACTCTCACCACAAAAGAATAACTGGTAACCATGTGATGGTATGGAGGTGGCAGCGAATGCTATGGTGGTAATCATTTTGCAGATTATAAACGTATTGAATTAACATGCTATATACCTTAAACTCACACAGAGTTATGTGTCAATTATATCTCAATATAGCTGGCAGAAAAACAAAACAAAACACCACTGCAGTGGGTCTGGAAGAGGCTACAGCTGTTGGCTCTCTGCTAACCACGCTCCTGCACCTCAACAGCAAGTTCTTTCTTGAAGGGGGGTCCGACCAGGGCAGCTCCTCGGTTTTTACAAATAAGGTGTAACAACAACTCAGATGGTTTATCTTTTGCTCTGGGTCCTGGGGGTCCAGGCACAGCTAGGCTTAGCTGTGAACTGTGGGTTGGTTCCAGGTCTGTTTCATACATCTTCTTCTGGGACTGTGGCTAAAAAGCCATGCTCTTCTAGCAGAGTTCAGGATGAACAGAGGCAGCCAAACCACACAAAGCCATTCAAAGCTTCTTCTTGTATCATATAGGCTAACACCCCATTGGCTGAAGTTGGTCACATAGTCAAGACCAGAGGCAGCGGAGTGGGACCATGATCTCCCCCAACCAGGGAAGCCCTGACAAGGGTAGAGAGGGAAGGAAGAATTGTGGAAAAACACCTACACTATCTGAGCAGCCATCTGGCACCAAAATCCACACCTTGGCTATTTTGTTTTAAGTGGCTAGTACCACAGCTGATATGAGCTATTAGGTACAATGGCTGAAAGCACAGTTCTGAAGTCAAATGGCTGGGGTCAGACCCTGGCTTCAACACTCTCAAGCTGTACCGTCTCAGGCATTTATGAGACCTCTGGGAGCCTCAGTCTCCTCTTTTGCTAAATGGGGATAAGTAATGAATCCACTTTATAGGGTTATGAGGAAATGAGAGAATGCATGTAAACTGTTTGCCATGGTGCTTAGTACATGGTAGGCACTCACAAATGTTTATTTACTTCTAATCCTTACAACAACCTTGTATAATGGTGCTGTTTGTTTATTTATTTACTGGCTGTGCTGGGTCTTCATTGCTGTATGCAGGCTTTCTCTGGTTGAGGCGAGCAGGGGGCTACTCTCTAGTTGCGGTGGGCAAGCTTCTCATTGCAGTGGCTTCTCCTGTTGCGAAGCCCAGGCTCTACAGCACGTGAGCTCAGATGCCCCTCGGCATGTGGGATCTTAGTTTCTGGACCATGGATCAAGCCCCTGTCTCCTGCATTGGCAGGTGGATTCTGAACCACCAGACCACCAGGGAAGCCCACTAGCTGTTTGTTAACCCAGAACTGTGTATTATTCTGAGAACCCGTTGCCTTCCCTGGGTGCTACGACAAGTTCCAGCAATGGTCCCCCTCTCCAAGTTCTGTACCTGTTTCTGTCTTTCCTCAGCATTTGTCCATCAGACCTTAGGCTTCAGGACACCTCTCCGGAAAAATCTCATCCCACCAGCACCTCCTCACATTTCCAGTCAGTTATCCTGGGGAGAAGGTCACCCACTCCCACATGGCCAGGAATATCTTCCAGTCCGTCCCAATTGCCCAGAATCACCACTTGGCATAGTCCAAGGGTGGGGGTGGGGTGGGTGTCGAAGAAAGTAGGAAGAGAGACCCCCCCCAGCCCCCATCCCAGGGCTCCCCAGAGGGAGGAGGGACTGTGGTGGGTGCAGAGGAGAGGAGGCCAACACAACACGGAAAGTCAGCCAGCAAAAGGGTTAGCCCCACAATCCAATTCTACTTAATATCCCGTAATAAAGTGCTGTCAACATGAGTTTCCTGTTCAAGTGGATTTGTTAAGAAGGCTGGGCAGGTCAGAGATGTGTTCCGGCCTCCTATGTGTGTGGGGGTGGATGCCTCAGGCACAAGAGCCTCTCCTCACCTTTTCCCCTCTGTAGTCCAAAGAAGCTCCCAGAAAGGGGGCTGTCATACTTGTCTGTACCCGTCAAGTCGGTTGATGGCTCACACAGGGGTTCTAGAGCCCCCCGGAGGGAAGTGTGTCTCCTTTTTTTTTTTCCTTCTTTTCTTATTTGAGTATGTCACCTTTTTTTTAAAATTCTTTTCTTTTATTTGAGTGTGTCTCCTTTGATAAGCATCCTGCCACGAAGGCAGAAAGTATATTTTAAGTGCGGGATTCAGACCTGAACCCAAGGATGGGGAGCAGGGGTCCCAGGTGGGGAGAGGCACTTGTCAGAGCCCCCAAATCCCACCATGATGGACGAACCACGGGTCAACCCTGGGGCCACCTAGGGGACAGAGAGCTGCTGAGTGAGAAGCTTGTAGATCCGGCGTGGCCTCAGCCCTCTTGAGCGACTGCTCAGGGGTGACCCCGGTTAGTTCTTCAGACTGGCTGCTGGCTACCCCGCTGCCTTCCAGGCTGACCCACTGCTGAGCTTTCCTCCCCTTGGGGGACTGGGGCACAGGCCTGGCCTCCCCAGGGAGGTGGCCAAGCTGCCTAGGGAGCCTTGAAGGAGGGTTTGACAAAAGTTTACTACCGAGTGGTCACCTTGGGTCAGAGGTGAGGGCTGTCCTGACGTCACCTTGTTGAATCCAGGGGAGCTGGGTCAGGGGGAAGCAAGGAGGTCAAGGCCATGGAGAGGGGTTGCAGAGGGGTGGAGACTAGTATTATCAGTATTTTCCCCTGAGTTAAAGGGTGGCCTGGGGAGTTTAAGAAGTTAAACCAAGACCTCACGTAGTGAGGGGCGTCACTGGGACAGGGGCCCAGCTCTGTCTGACCCCAGATTGCCTCCCACCTCCCTCCCCACTCCCCCCACCGTACCCCCACCCCAAGCCAGGGGTGTGGAGCGATGCCTAACTCAATCAGAGGCTTCAGGATCCCAGCCTGGGCTCGGGCTCCGCAGGGGAAGCTGGGGCGTCTGCAGAAAGGTGCAGGGCTCAAGTCGAGAGGATGAGCTCAGGCCACAGCTCCTCTCCTGGGCGTCTGTGGGTGGGTGACCAGCTGGGGGGGGTGTGGGGGTGAGACCAGGGGAGGGGGCAGTGGGCCTGGGGGATGAGGACGGGAGGCCTGGGCTTCCAGCCCTTTTGTGAGCCCTTTTAATTCGTGTAAATGAGGGTTTTTAATTTGTTATTCTGGGTTTTATTTCTATTACCATCTCATTTGCCTCTAAACCCTGTTTCGCCCCAGCCTGGACCGAATTCCATTTGATGCATTAGGACTAATTCTCCTCCCAAAGGGTTAGATGTTTTCTCCCCACACAAAAGTCGCTTATTTTGGATAAAGAGACGATTAGATTTATCTTTAATATTTTAATGGCAGCTGGGATTAGCGGGCAAACAGCCCTGACTGGGGTTGTTCCCCGCGGATTAGGTTCTGATAAACTCTCAGATGGGGAGCCCCAACCCCCACCCCACCCCACTTTCTGTTTTCCACAAAGTGCTTTTTATTATTTTGGGTTGAAAAAAAATTCCCTTGTCTTTTGGAACATCATAAATTCCATTTGCTGTTTTCTATTAAATCAAGTTGATTAAATTCGTTGTGACTCTTTGCACATAGATCTTTTTAATTTTAACGTCTCCAGCATAAAATCTTTAATGGTGCAATTCGAAATGGCTGCAATATACAGTGCAGGCCTTGATAAAGCAGATGGAAATGAGGTTCTTCCAGGAAGGGGGGCTGTCAGGAGGGGCTCAGTCAGGAGCTGGCACAGACCTCCAGGAGAAGCCGGGAATGACTGCTTCAGGTCAGAGAGGCCGGGGTCCCAATCCCTGTTCTGCCATCTCCTAGCTTCAGGGCCTTGGCCAGGGCTTGCTGTGGGGGTTGTAACTTCAGCTGATGCTTACTGCTATGCTTCCGCTGTGCCTAGAGCTGTGCATGCACCGTCAATAATCCTTTGCTCAAGATCACACAGCAAGTTGGTGGCAGAGGTTGAGTCCAGCTTGTCTTCAGCCAGTGAAGCCTTGGCTCACCTCCAGGAGCCTCTGTTTACTCATCAGTGATATGGGAGCACTCAGTTGGGGCCCTGGGTCTCAGGAGCTTGGAAAGATGCAACGCGGTCCACTTTGGGAATGGTACAGGGCTGGATTCTTCTTGAGGATGGCGGGGGACAGGGGTGGCAGCGAGGCCAGCCCCCTGAGGCCCAGAGGCCCCCTCATCGCTGAGAAGAGCTGAGTTCTGAGACCCTGGGAAACTTCTGTGACTCCAGGGTTGGGGAGAGAGGCACACAGGGGCTGGCCTCCCCCTACTCCCCCTTTCAGCAACAACCAGCCCTCCAGCCTCCCACCTCAGGCTTTTCTCCCTGGCCCTCCGGCTCTAATCCTGACCTCATCAAGTCCTGGGAAGGGTTGATCCACAGGAGCAAATCCCTCATTCGGAGGGACAAAATCAGCTTAATTTGCAGCAATTTGAAGCAGGTCTTTGCCAGGATTTGAATATCAAATTATCCCACAGGCCAGGCTGGCCCCGGGAGGCCTCCTGCCGCAGGATGGATGGATGTGCTCCACCAGGGATGGGCCCCACCAGGGAGGCTGTTCTGGGCTGTGTGTGCATGCAGTGGGGGCTCGGTGGGCTGTCCAAGGGTGCTGGGGAGGGTGAGGTCACAGTCAACCCCTGTCCCTGAAGGGACTGCAGCTCCCTGACCTGGAGAAAGAGATGGGGGAGGAAGTCACCTGTTCACGAGACTTCACCTAAAGTCTTGTCAAATACACAGCTTCCCAGACCCCTCCCCACACAGGAAGAATCAAGGTGTTCATAACCGAGCAGGTCTGGAAATTTCTGGAGCAGCTCCATTAGTCAATCAGCAAACACTTGCTGTGCAGACACTTTGCAACTCCTCATGTTCTGAGAAAATCGATTTCTGGCATCCACCGTGCCCGCCTCTGGTCCTGGAAACCATGCCCCCTTTATCATTTGCTCCTTGATGCCCCGAGTCAGCTGCTGCAAAAGACTCTTCAGCCTTCTCTCCCTGGTCAGCTCACCCATGTCTTCCCAGGGACTAGCCCCTCCATGCCAAGTTCAGGCCAGGCAGACATCCTCTGATGTCGAGTACCTGGGGCATGTGACCCAGAACCCCAGGTCAGACCCCTCTCGTGGCCATGTTGCTCCCCATGAAGCTGTGAGCCTCTTTGGGAGGGGCTGGGACTCCGGGTCTGACACTGAGCAGATGGACTGCCCATCAAGGGTGGGAGAAACGTGTTGGTCCTGGCCAGCGAGTGCCCCCTCGAACCTTCGGTGTGAAAGCAGCAGCCAGGACTGCTGAGCTAGCCCCATGCAGGCCTGTCTGTCCATCCAACACCATCCACAGAGATGAGAAGTCCAGTCCTGTCCTCAGAGATCCCACCACTGGCAAAACCAGTGTGACACTTACTGTAACACCATGAAGGGTTAGTCGCTCAGTCATGTCCGACTCTTTGCGACCCACGGACTGTAGCCCACCAGGCTTCCCTGTCCATGGGATTCTCCAGGCAAGAATACCGGAGTCGATGTCCATTCTCTTCTGCAGAGGATCTTCCCAACTCAAGGATCGAACCCTGGTCTCCTGCATTGCAGGCAGATTCTTTACTGTTAGAGCTACAGGGGTAACACCATGAGCACTTACTAAGTGCTCACTGCCCAGTTTTACATGCTTTTCTCTATTCATCCGTTATCCTCATAAAAACCCTATGAGGTGGGAAATATTAAATGCATCCATTGTATAGATGAGGAAACGGAGGAACAGAGAGATTAGTTACATGCCCAAGATCACACAGTCATCAGTAGTGGATCTGGGATTCATATCTGGGCAGTGTGACCCCAAGCCCTCTGTCTATCCATCCCTCCTTAAAACTGTTTGTGTATTAATATATTATTTCTCCATAGGTGACTTGCTTTATTTTTTCTTTTATTATTTTTTTAAATTTTTAGCTGCACTGGGTAGTCATTGCTTTGTACAGGCTTCCTCTAGCTGCAGTAAGGCGGGGCTACTCTTCATTGCAGTTCTCATACTTCTCATTGCAGTGGCTTCTCTTGCTGTGGAGCAAAGGCTCTAGACGCATGGGCTTCTGCAATTGCAGCACGCGGGCTTGGTAGTTGTGGCTCACGGGCCCTAGAGCATGGGCTCTATAGTGGTGGCATATGGGCTTAGTTGCTCCGTGGCATGTGGGATCTTCCCGGACCAGGGATGGAACCCGTGTCCCCTGTATTGGCAGGCGGATTCTTATCCACTTCACCACCAGAGAATTTGCTTTGTTTTTAAAGGCATAGTCACAGTGTGTTTGGGGAGCACAGAACTCACGCTAGTGTGATCGCAGAAGGCTCTCTGGAGGAGGTATCTTTATTTAGTCAGTGATGTTGTTGGGCGACAATTGTGTATCTGGCACTGGTGACATAGAGATGAAAAGCTGGTCTCCGCCCTCGAGGAACTCACAAACAGGGACATAAATATCCCATAAGCAGATGTGCTATGGGCTCTGATGAACAAATATGGGAGCACTGAGGAGACCCCAAAGCTCTGGAGATCAAGACACGCTTCCTGGAGGAAGAGCTCATGAGCTGAGACTGAAAGGATGATTGGGAATCTCCGAGACACATCCAGTCCTTAAGCTGAGGGCAAGGGGACCAGAGATCCTGCTGGGCACTGACATCCTTTGTCTCAGCCAGTCTCTCCTTCATGGAGCCTTCCTGACGCAACCAACCCCAGCCCCTTCTCTACCATCTACCTTAGACAGGGTGCCCTCCTGGGAAGGTCTTTAACCCCAACTCCTGTGTGTTCCTAGGAGACACCAGACTCCTGAACCCCCAGTTCTTATGCCAGTGGCGGCTCAACAGAGTCTATTGTGGGGGCAGAAGCTGCCTTGGGAAATCCTAGTGTCTTGATTTGAGGGCATCTAGACTTCAAAGCAAGAAGAGACCCCAGAAACTACCCAAGCCCACTTAGAAGAATGGATCAAGGTCCAGGGAAGTAACAGGAGTTGCCTGGGGCTCAAATTCCCAGCCCCTAGTGCCTTAATTTTCTCTCTAGGGTGGTCTGGCCTCCTGGTTTCGCCCCTGACCCTTGTCTTCATGCCTCTCTCACCTGATGACAGCCAGGGTAGCCTTTCCTGAATAACGATGGTATTGGCTCAGATTAAGGGCAACTAGCTGGCTCTTGGCTTTTCCTTTTTATATAACAACTAATCTCCTTCTAATCAGCCATTATTAAATTATATTCCATTTTTAATTCATTCACAGATCACGGTTGGGACAGCTGGATAGATAATTGGGGAGAGATAATTTATGTAAATGAAGAGCAGCAGAAGGTAGGGAAGAGGGAGGCCAAGGGCTGGGGAGGGACCTGGCTTGACCTGGCCTGGAAACGGGTGGCTGGGGACACTGCGGGGACCGGGGCCTGTCATGGAAAATCAGGGTTCCTGACTGGTTGTCCCTCAGCATCGCCTTCAGTGTTTCTGGCAAATGGGGAGCCCACTACTTTTTGGGAAGCTGGGCATCTTTCTAATATTAGCTCTCATTAGAATAGAGTCTTGAGCAGCAATAGAATGCTGCAGAGAATTCTGGAGTCAGAGCTGGGTTTGATTCCAGCTCCACCACTTCATAGCTGTTTCTCTTTTTTTCTTTTGTCCATCCCTCGAGGAGGAACTGGCAACCCACTCCAGTATTCTTGCCTGGAAAATTTCATGGACAGAGGAGCCTGGCGGGCTACAATCCATGGGGTTGCAAAGAGTTGGACACGACTGAGCGACTATCACACACACGAGGCTTGTGGGATCTTCGTTCTTCAACCAGGGAACCAACCTGGGCCCTTGGCAGTGAAAGTGCAGAGTCCTAACCCCTGGACCGCCAGGGAATTCCCAGCTGTTTCTTAACTTCAGTTTCCAACCTGCAAAATGGAAGTATGGCTAGTGCCTGCCTCATGAAGGGGTGCAGAGGTTTAACCTGGTGCAGAGGAAAAGAAAGAGCCCAATACACAGTGTACACAGTGGCTCCTATCAGTAGTGTGAGAACTAGGTACTTGGGTCATATTGACCTCCCTCTAACACCTGCCTCCAGGCCATGGAGCTTCCTTCCAGAGACAGAACACATCCACTCCCCTTGCGTAGCTGACATATCCATCCCACTGATGTTAATTACAGCAGCAGCTACACTGGCGGTGTCCCTTTTGCCAGGAACTGCAGTAAACTGAACACTTGCTTTATGGCACCTCACTGTATCGTCAGAACAACAGGACGAAGTGGGCACTACTGTCTCCATCTGACCGATGAAAACACTGTGGACCCAGGCTCTCGCCTGATAAGAAACTAAAACAGGAGCCTGCTTAGAAAGGGTAAGGAGGGCACACAAAACCTGGAGCACAGCTGGAGGCCATTTTGGGCAGGTGGCTCGGGGCTGGCAGGCAAGGGCAGGGCTGGCAGGAGAGGCAGGTAGAGAAGGTTGGACCTCCATGGGAACTGGGCATGGGTGGGCACAGGTGACGGACAGGGTCTGAGGTCTGCATGTGACTGAGGTTGGCAAGGGCCCATGGTAGGGCCTTGGACCATTCCCAGAGGGAGGCAGGGGATTAGGGAGGGTGGTCCCAGGGGGTCCAGGACAGTAATGGGATTAGCCCTCAGGCAGTGAGTGAAAGTTATTAGTGTGTGGGGCCTCTGGCCTCCCACCCGAGGCTGCAGCTGTCACCCATCCACAGGAGCAAGTCACCAGCATCGCCCCCACCCTGGGCAGGCTGGCACCCTCAGCCCTCCACAGGCTCTCCTGCGGTGATCATCTGTCAGGGGGCTGGCCTCCCAGCCTCAGCCTCCTGTCTACCCTTGACAGGCCGGGCCACCCACACACACAGTTTATATTAACACACCCTACCTAGCACTGCTCTGTGCCTTGGTTTCCCCATCGGGATAGAAGGAGACAGTGAGAATGCTTGAGACCCTTTGAGGGGGAACTCCTGAGGCATGCAGGTCAGGGCCAGACGCCCTTGTAATCTGGTTCTGACAAAGGTTAGCTGGGTGCTCCTGGGCATGACTGGTACCCTCTCTGGGTCCTAACTTATAAAATGAGAACAGTAGCACCGGAGAAGCTGAAGAATTGATGCTATTGAACTGTGGTGTCAGAGAAGACTCTTGAGAGTCCCTTGGACTGCAAGGGGATCCAACCCGTCCATCCTAAAGCAAATCAGTCCTGAATATTCATTGGAAGGACTGATGCTGAAGCTGAAACTCCAATACTTTGGCCACCTGATGCGAAGAACTGTCTCATAAGAAAAGACCCTGATGCTGGGAAAGATTGAAGGTGGGAGGAGAAGGGGAAGACAAAGGATGAGATGGTTGGATGGCATCACCGACTCAATGGATATGGGTTTGAGTAAACTCCGGGAGTTGGTGATGGACAGGGAGGCCTGCCGTGCTGCAGTCCATGGGGTTGCAAAGAGTCGGACACGACTGAGCGACTGAACTAAACTGAACTGACTGAGCACAGGAGGGTTTTCAGAGCGGGAGGGTTGTGTAGGGGGTCTGAGCGTGGATCCGATAATGACGTTCAGGGTGCTGGGCACCTCCCCGAGTCGGGGCGGCAGAGGGCCTGACGCCGCTGGACTGGACCAGACGCCTCGCCTGCTGGCGGAGCCTGGGCGGCGGAGGCCCGTGCCCGGTAAGGGCCGCCGGGCGCCGTGGGGGCCGCTCGCGGCTCCCTCTAGCGGCGAAGGCGCGGATAGCCCTCCGGGAAGGGCGCCGACCCGCGAGCCCCGGCTGCGGCCACAGGGTCCCCGGGAAACCTGCGCCCAGTCCGCCTTCCTCGAAGGCAACAAAGGGAGGGATGCCAAGGGTCCTAAGAGGCTTCCTCTGCTAACCAGTGCATGACACCCATCGTTAGAGCGTCTTTCTTTCAGCTTGTGAGTCAGCCTGTTAAAATGAAATGACCTCCCAGGAGGAAGGACATGGCAGGACGTCTGACCCACTGCTGACCCAGTGTGGGCAGCGGAGTGCCAACCAGGCCGGTGCCGGCGTGGGTGGGGCTTGAGGTGGTAGTCTGTGACCGGGCTCCAGTCACCTCTTCTCTAGCCTCCGTTTCCCCGTGGTAAACTGACAGGGTGCCATTAGGCCAGTGGTTCCACCATTTCAGTTGCACTGCTGCTGCTGCCTCAGTTGTGTCTGACTCTGTGCGACCCCATAGACGGCAGCCCACCAGGCTCCGCCGTCCCTGGGATTCTCCAGGCAAGAACACTGGAGTGGGTTGCCATTTCCTTCTCCAGTGCATGAAAGGGAAAAGTGAAAGTGAAGTCGCTCAGTCATGTCCGACTCTTAGCGACCCCATGGACTGTATCCTACCAGGCTCCTCCGTCCATGGGATTTTCCAGGCAAGAGTACTGGAGTGGGGTGCCATTACCTTCTCCGACAGTCCTATGGAAACAATTGACAACAATTGACATTCTCTCTCAGGGAAGCGCTTGCATTTGTCTGGCTGAGGAACCTACATCATGACCCAGCACTGTTAGGCAGTCAGTAAGGCTTTTACATGAAGTGATACTTTATTAATCCCAACATCTGTATGTTTTAAATTGATTTTAAAATAAAATTTTTTTAGAACAGTTTTAAGCATGCAGAGAAGTGGTGAAGATTGTACAGAGTTTTTGTAAACCCCACACCCCAAATTTCCCCATTGTCAACATCTGACATTAGTATGTGAAATGTGACGTGAAAGTCACTCAGTAGTGTCAAACTCTTTGCGACCCCATGGACTGTCCATGGGATTCTCTAGGCCAGAATACTAGAGTGGGTACGCTTTCCTTTCTCCACGGGATCTTCCCAATCCAGGGATCGAACCCAGGTCTCCCACATTGCAGGCGGATTCTTTACCATCTGAGCCACAAGGCTCATATATGTTATATATATATACATGGCAGCCCACTCTGGTATTCTTGCCTGGAGAATTCCATGGACAGAGGTGCCTGGTGGGCTACAATCCATGGGGTCACAAAGAGTTGGACACAACTGAGCAACTAACACTATATATATATATATATATTTTTTTTTTTTTTCCTGCTCTGCACGGCTTGTGGGATCTCAGTTCCCAGACCAGAGATTGAACCTGGCCCTGACTTTGCAACTGAGCACACACACGCTAGCATTAAAAGCCTGGAATCCTAACCCCTAGGCCACTAGGGAACTCTCTAGTATGGTAAACCTGTTGATGAACCAAGACTGATACTTTACTAGCTAAAGTCTGTGTTTATTCATATTCCTTAGTTTTCACTATGTGTCCTTTCTTCTGTCCCTGAAAATCACAGGCCATGTCTCCATAGACTCTTGGCTGTGATGATTTTGTATAACTTTAAATAGAAAAAAAAAAGTACACATTCAGGCAGTGGAAGACTGTGGGGCTGTTATTACACATTCTGATCTGAAACAATCTCCAAGAACAATATTAGCATGAAAAGGAAGCTGCAGGACAGTCTATTTTATTGCCACTTGTGAAAGAGAAAAAATGTATATAACTATCTTATATATAAGAAAAGTATATATAACTTATAAGTAAGAAAAGTAAATATAACTATCTTAATTTCTGGAAGCGTAACGGAAAAATTGGCTGCAGTTGATTGTGGGGAAGGGAATCAGAGGACTGGAGAACAGGGGTGTGAGGGAAGCCTACATTTTATTCTATACACTTTTGTGTTCATTTGGTTTTTATCTAGCTTGATAAACAAACATAAATGCCGCCTGCCAAGGCAGGAGCCATGGGTTCCATCCCTGGAAGATCCCCTGGAGAAGGAAATGGCCACCCAGTCCAGTATTCTTGCCTGGGAAATCCCGTGGACAGAGGAGCCTGGTGGGCTATACAGTCCATGGGGTCGCAAAAGAGTCGGACACGACTTAGTGACTAAACAACAACAACAACACATTGAACATAACAGCACACACGGGTATAATATGTGCATTGTCTCTGTCACACACTGGGCTCCTGCACTGTTTGTGGAATAAAGCCATCTGCCAGCCAGACTCTGTGGGGTGTCCCTGGAGTTGGGTGCCCCTGTGGCTTCATCAGAACCACTGCCCTGGCTGGTCTGTAAGATGCCTTTCCACCTGGGGGCTGGGGCTCCTCTGGTTGTTCCAGGCCAGATATGTCAGGGTGCTTTGGGGTGGGGGACTCTAGGTGGGATGCAGGAACAGATACTTGAACTTGCTTAAGTAAGAAAGAACCACAAGGATGTACGGGGGCCTTGTGGGATCTGGGGTGGGATGGGCCCCAGAGAGATGGGAACCTCAGTTTGTCTCTCGCACTGCTCCTTCCTCCTCCTCCCTGCAGCCTGGCTAAGTCCCATGGTTGCCCTTTACCTCCCAAACTTATGTCTCCTCCACTCACACCAGATGGAACATTTTTCCAGAGGGATAAATATGTCTGGGCTTAACGCAAGTCCCTGGATCCATGTACATGTCAGTATGTGGTAGGGAGAAATGAATAACTTTCTGCAGTAATTCATAAGCCTGGCTGGGTGCTTGCTCCCCTCTGGGTGCTTTGGGACACAGAAGGGAGAGAGGCGGGCCTTTCTCCCAGGAGGCGGACCACAGAGTAGTGTGTTTTTGCTGATTTGGGGAAGATCCACTCCCCTGATGCTTCTGTTTCCTTCTGGAGGCACATGAGAAGCTTCATTTGGTTCAATTATGGATACGATCCCTGCAGAATTCAGCTCCTCTAGGAGGGATCAGGGGCTTCCCTGGTGGCTCAGACGGTAAAGAGTCTGCCTGCAGTGCAGGAGATCTGGGTTGGTTCCCTAGGTCAGGGAGAACCCCTGGAGAAGAAACTGGCAGCCCACTCCAGTATTCTTGCCTGGAAAATCCCATGGATGTAGGAACCTGACAGGCTACAGTCCCTGGGGTCACAAAGAGTTGGACATGACTGGGCGACTTTACTTTCTTTCTTTCTTTCTTAGAAGGGGTCAGAGTTTAGGGGAAGTCTTCAAATCCCTACTAGAAAGGCCCTATTTGAAGGCTCTCTGAGATCCTACTCTTCCTCACTGTGCCTCTGGAACCTCTGCTGCTGGTCTCGGGTACTCAGGAGATCTTCTCTGTTTGCTGAACTCTCCATGTCTTTGCATGCCTCTGGGCTTTCATGTACGCTGTTCCCCTCATCTGAAATACATAGCCTTATCCAAGCCTCAACTCCAGCTTCCCTTTGTTCTGAAGGCTTCACCTGCCCAGGCGCAGAGGGAGGTGGCATCCACATGCCTCCCCCCATCCCCACTCCCAACCCTGGGCACAGACCTGATCTCTCATGGTGGACAGGAGTCAGAAGCACTGGCATCCATGTCTGGTTGTGCCATGTCTGCCAGTGTTACATTAGGTACATAATCAATCCATGTCCCTTCTGTTCCTCACATCTCTAGTGCATGCATTAATGGTTTGTGTTTATCCAACCATTTTCCCTTTACACGGCGAGCTTTAATTAGTAGGCACAATAAATGTTTGCTAAATGACTGAGTGATTTAAACAGGGAGGGGAAAGATACCTCTAAGCTTTCACAGGTGAGACTGAGGATGTCCATTGCCTCAGGAAGCAGGAAGAGGGTGTCCTGTGCCAGAAAGATTGAAGGCAAAAAGAGAAGAGGGTGGCAGAGGATGAGATGGTTAGATAGCATCACTGACTCGATGGACATGAACTTGAGCAAACTCTGGGAGACAGTGAAGGACAGAGGAGCCTGGCGTGCTGCAGTCCATGCAGTCACAGAGAGTCGGACATGACTAGCAATAGAACAACAGATGAGAAATTTGGTGGGTTGATGACAAGAAATGGTTGGAGTGGGGAAGGGGACAGAAGTGGCATGGGGGTGGCAGCATTTGACCCTCAGTGGGTGTAGAGATCTACCCAGCTGGCCCCTAGCCTCACCCCGCCCTGTGTTAAGCAAAGTGGGTACCAGTTTGGCCTCCAGGACCATGGTCAGGGCGTGAGTTAAGTGCCTGGGGGCTGCACGGAGACACCCTCTTCTCTAGGCTTGTAGCCCCAAGACCCAAGGGGAGATGGGTCTGTGCGTGCTCTCTGTTTTCTGGCCACTAGTCAGCAACTTGTCACCTCAGCTGAGCTCCATATGGCCCCCACCCTCAAAAGCGCTGGGAGATGGGGAATGGTGAAGAGGAGATGGCCAGGACATCCCAACATCCAGGCCCCAGTGCGTCCTCGGCAGTGGCTTCACATGTATCGGGGTGCACTGCAGTCTGGGGGCTCAGAATCTGGGGACACAGTATGTAGCTTGAGTGGTTCACCCACCTCCATTGTCACAACTGCTGACTCCACTGAGCGCTGACCACCTGGCATGTCACAGAATTCCGCCGGTGTGCTTCACCGGCAAAATCTCATTTAATCCTCACAGAGGCCCGAGAAGATCTCTTAACAAAGTTATTCTCTTTTTCCTCAGTGATGGAAACCGTGGCTCACCGAAGTGAAGTCACTTACTGGGGTCACAGAGCCCAGAGGGGCAGGGCCAGGATTTTTGGAAGTGGAGCTGCCCGTCCACCCAGGCCTGAACTCCTGGCCTGACCAGGCCTGCAGTCTTCCCAGCTCTGGGCCCAGCCCTCGCCCTGGCTCCAGCGAACGCCAGGAGCTGGTCACTCGGCCCTGCTACCCACTGTCCCTTTGCCGTGGCCTTCCCCTGCCCAGTCACACGGCTCCCACTGCCTCACATCCCCGCAGACATCCTTCTGGCCTCCAGGCTCCGCACTTCCTTCTCACAACGCGCCGTCCACCCCGCCGCCCAGGAGGTGCCCGGGGCCCTGAGGCCGGGGGGCAGCGGTGGGCACAGGGCCCCCGTGCTCGCGGTGGGGGGACGGGCGCAGTGCACCGCACTGATCCTAACCAAGTTTGCCAGCCGGGCTTTTCTCAGGGCTCCCACACAATGGTCTGCTTTGTGCCCACCTGCCGATAATGCTTAATTAGGCGAGGAGTTGATTAATTTGAGGTAATTGACAGCTAATTAGAGGCCCACAGGCTCATTAACTTGACATCTTGTCTTCGTGAATTGGCTGAGCGGGGTCAGGTGACGGAAGCCGTTGCTTTCTCCCTCCCCGGCCCCCACGTAGGCCAAGGTGATCACCTGGGGGCGGCCTGGGTGGACCCAGCTGGTCAGGTGTGACAGTCCCAAGGCCAAGGATGCAGGAAACCAGAGCACTGTTTCCTGGTGAAGAAGGAAGGGTCACAGGCAGAGCTATATGCCTTGACCCCAGGAAGGAGGGAGCGAGCCAGGCTGGAGGGCTCACAGACACAGAGGCAAAGGCACTGAAGAGAGGTGGGTGTCTAGTCACAGGGGGAGGGGGGCCCATGGTGTCAGGGCAGGGGTGTGGGGAAGCATTTAGTTCCCAAGAAGCACCAGCTTTGAAGTGAGATAGTCCGGGGGTTACACCCCAGCTCGGCTACTAACCAGCTAGGTGACCATGCACAGGTTAGTGATCTCTAAGTCTCAGCCTTCTCATCTGGAAAATGGGAGTAATAGTAGTAGCTACCTCACGAGAGTGTGGCAGAGAGTCCACAGGGCGTGAGTCATTGAAGTAAAAAAATTTAGGCTGGTACCTGGAGGGTGGGTGAATGCTGGGGTAAATGCCAACCACTTCCAGCAGCAAGAAGGAGTGAAAAAAAATGAGGAAAAAAAAAAAAAGGAGTGAGAAGAAGGAAAGGTAGGTGGGGTGGGTTGTAGTCAGGCAATGGAGCCCCCTTGCAAGAAGAGCCACTGTTATTCTGCAGGAAACCTGTATGCCTGATAACAGCACTGCTAAGGGGATGGGGAAGAGACCACTTTAGGGGGGCAATACAGCAATATATATTACATTATATATCTAATAAAAGATATTCAATATATTAAATATTAAATATGTGTACATATACATATATTTAATATTGGGGCTTCCCCAGTGGCTCAGTGGTAAAGAATCTGCCTGCAATGCAAGAGACACGGATTTGATTCCAGAGTCAGGAAGATCCCCTGGAGGAGGGAATTGGCAACCCACTTCAGTATTCTTGCCAGGAAAAATCCCATGGACAGAGAAGCCTGGTGGGCTGTACAATCCATGGGGTCACAAGGAGTTGGACACGACTGAAGCAACTGAGCACACACACTCACATGCAATATTAAAATTTAAAATGCACATGGCCTTTGAGCAAGCACTTCCCTCCCTAGGCATCTATTCTAAGGATACATTTGTACTCTCACAAAGATTTAAATACAACAATATTTGTTCATCACCACATAGTTTGTAGTAGAAGAAGATTAGAAGCAACTTTAATGTCCATCACAGGCACTTGTTATATAAATTAGAGTGGGATAATACATAACTATGAAAACTGTATGTACCGGTCTAAACAAGATCCAAGATAAATTAAGTGATAAAATAAGACGTAGGACAGGTTCTAGCTCCCACAAGCTGATAACCAGTAGTCTGAGGGTTGGAGGCTGGGAAGAAAATGTGTTTTTTGAAATGTGCTTATTTATTTATTGGCCATGCCATGCAGTTGCAGGGTCTTAGTTCCTCAACCAGGGATTGAACCCACGCCCCTGGCAGTGAAAACATGGAGTCCTAACCACTGGACCACCAGAGAATTCCCTGGAAAAAAATTTTTGACCACATACCTTGGCATGTGGGATCTTAGTTCCCCAACCAGGGATCAAACCCTGGGATCAGCCCCACGTCTCCTGCAGTGGAAGTGTGGGGACTTCACCACTGGACTCCCAGGGAAGCCCTTCCTGGATTTTAAGTTTTATTTATTTTTAAGTTAAATAGAAGAGCTACATGTGGCTAATGAATATGTATTTGGATGGCACAGAAATCTCTTCAAGGAACCAAACAACCCAGCCATTCCAACCACCATCTAAGGGAATACCAAACCCAGAGAGACTGTCGTCAGCACCACTGAGAACTCCAGTTACCTGCGGTAGAGGCACGGCCTCTTTGCCCAGAGTGGATGCTGCTGGAAAACTTGGTTATAGAGAGAACTGGAGGGCTTTTCTTACAGAACTGGAACCGTCCTGGATGGAAGTGAGTCAGGGATGCCCGTAGCTTACCTGGATGCCAGTTCTTCTAGGAAAGATCACCTGAATAACCATGTATCAAAAAGCACATCTTTGGCTTTGAGCTCAGTGGTCAGTTCCAGCTGGGAAGAATTTAATAATGCCATAGGTGATTGGAGGCCATGGATTTGGGCATCCACTTGGCAGTGGTACCCTGAAAGCCTAAGATGTGTCAGGGTCTGGAGCAACAGGAATGCACAGACCAGGTTCTGGCCCTGGAGCAGCCCACAGTCTCTGGACTGAATCCACAGAGAGGGGTGTAGAGCAGAAGTTCCCAACCTCTTGGCACCAGGGACCGATTTCATGGAAGACAATTCTTCCCTGGACTGGGGTGGGGGTGAGAAATGCTTTCAGGATAATTTAAACACATACATTTATTGTGAACTTTATTTCTATTATTATTACATAAGCTCCAGCTCATATCATCGGGCATTAGATCCCAGAGGTTGGGGTCCTGTGCTGTAGACAATGATGCTCCTTCACAAAACAGCCCAAGCAACGAGGTGTCAGGGACCCTTGGAACTTGACTGACAGCCCTCACCCATATCAAAGGCACAGATGAGGCTTCCAGACCACAGCCTCAAAGCCCTGTGCTCAGCTGCTGTTAGAGCATGGAAGGTAGCTGCCAAAGGAACACTTTGACCATCCTCTATCGTTCCTTCTGCCTCCACAGCCCAGAAGTCAGATAATTCGCCTGTGTTATTGCCCAAATCACCTCCCTGGGGCTAGGGTAACTTTCATCAGTTTTCCTTTAGAGGCTCAGATGACCCTAAATTCATTTGTTTAAATTGAGGCATAGTTTACACACAGTAAAGCACATAACTGTTAAATGTACAGCTTGATGAATGTTCACACACACACAAGTTCACACATCTACTCCTATGTAACCACTACTCAGATCAAAATAGAGAATATTTCCAACACCCTAGAAGGTTCCTCATACCCCTTCCCAGTCAATACCCCAGGTAACCACTATTCTGACCTCTCCCACCCTAGGTTAGTTTTACCTGTTCTAGAACTTCATGCAAGTAGAATCATACACTATGCACTTATATGCCTGCCTTAATTGGCTCCTCATTCTTGTTTGTGACAGCCATCTATGTTATTCTGTGAGGCAGTGCAGTAGCTTGTTCTTTATTGTCAGTGGCATTCCATTATAGGAATATATGACAATTTATTCATTCTCCTATTGATGGACATTCAGGTGTCTGCCAATTTTTGACTCACGTGAAGAAAGTCACTGCCAACATCCTTGCACATCTTTCGGTGGAAGAAAGTACTCACTTCTGTTGGGTGTATCCCTGCAAGTGGAGTTAAAAAAATCCTGTGTTTTTCTGAAGGTCACAGGACTTGGTGACTCCAGCTTCCCAGCAGTGGGGCTTTGAGGTAGGGTGGGGAGTCAGCTTTGAGAGTCCTCTTGAGAAATTGTGCCCTCACTGGCTGCGGAGAGGAGAGAAGCTCATATCAGAAAAGAAGGAGGTGGGAATTCCCCGATGCTCCAGTGGTTAGGGCTCCACACTTCCATTGCAGAGAACACGGTTTTGATCCTTCATTGGGGAAATAAGATCCCGTGGCAGGGCCAAAAAAAGGGGTGGGGGGAGGCAGGGAGAGAGTCAAGCAAAGAATCACAACATCGTTTTCAAATCAAGGCCATATGACAATGACATCAGAAATGTGTCTGCATGAATGAAGGCTGGGAGGACAGGGGAGCCTAGGAAAACAGAAGCCTTTGCTTTGTAAGGTAGAGAAGGTTTAAGGAAGAGAGAACAACTAAAGTTCCCAGGGGATTTTTGTTTCATTTACCCCATAGAAAATAAATTTCTTTTAATTTCTTATCTTCTTCGTAACCCAAATATCACGCTTGCTTCAAACAGACTACAAAGCTCAGTATTTGCCTACAAGGATGTTTCCAGCCTTGCAGAAGCCTCCCTTTAGCTCTTGACATGAGTAACCACTCTTTTGATTTCTATCATCGTAGACTTGTTTATGCCTATTTTAAACTTTATTTACACATATTCTGACAGTTTATGTCAACTTTTACCGGGCTTTTATTATGCATCAAACACATTGCTAATACTATCAAATGGTACCTCATTTGATGCTTCCAACAATTTGTTCCCCCTTTAACTGGAGAGAAAACCAACTTCAACAAGGCTAAGAATCCTACCCAAGGCCACAAACCTATCAAGAAGCAGAGCCTGGCCTCAAACTTGAGTCAACAACCATTACATTAGCGGGACTGTCCCTTGTCCTGGGAAACCCCAGAGTCCCAAGTGAACTGGATGGTTAGCCACCTTAGTTCAAACTCAATTGGAGTCTTAATCATCAGCCTGGGATCTCTTCCTTTGGCTTAAGATTTCACCAGACACTGTATGTGTTGTTAGCACAATCTCATGGGGAATTTTTTGTCTCAAAAAACCTCTGTGATATCAGAATTTTACTTGGTTTTGTTTTTTTGTTTCTTTCCTTTTTTTTTTTTTTTTTTTTTTTGGTTTTATTCCATTTTGAAGAAAGAGATTACATTGAAAGTAAATCTGAGTTGGGTAAAAATAAAATTATTCATATTCAAAGAGAATTCTAGGACTTCCCTGGCAGTCCAGTGGTGAAGACTCTTGCACTTCCAGTGCAGGGAGCACAGGTTTGATCCCTGGTTGGGGAACTAAGATGCCACGTGCTGTGCAGCGGGGCAAAATAAAAAACAACAGTAAGAGAATTTTAGCATATCAATCTCCCAAAGAAG
Source organism: Okapia johnstoni (assembly GCA_024291935.2). Classification (NCBI taxonomy): domain Eukaryota; kingdom Metazoa; phylum Chordata; class Mammalia; order Artiodactyla; family Giraffidae; genus Okapia; species Okapia johnstoni. The sequence goes on from CM044307.1 coordinate 16,069,495, forward strand.
GTTTTATTGCTTCCCCCAGTATCCATGCACTGGAAAATAATTTTAAGACAGTCCCTGACTTCAAGAAATTTGCAATTTCTCTGGGCAGTGAAGAATAAAACTTAGGGAATAAAATTAGAGGGTAACAAACAATAATAATAATCACCAATATCTGAGTGCTTACTGTGTACCAGAGGCCTTACCTCTTTTATCTCATTTAATCTTCACAAGACAGCTGCGACATATATAACTACAGTTATACCCATTTGAGGGAGGAAAGGAAGACTTAGTGAGGTTAAGTGATTTGCTCAAGGGGAAAAAAAAAACCCATTGAATTGTATGTATATAGCCTTAAGATTTTTGCACTTAAAATAAGTGAACTGTACCTCCAAGCTGTGTTTATTGAATGGGAAACAATTGAAGATGGGGGAAATTTTTCTTTCCTTTGCTCTTGAATATTCTATTCCCAATCATTCTGGACAAAGTTGGAAAATGTGTCTTGGCTTGTCTCATTTCAGTCATTCAGGTCAGAATGGCATTGTTAGCCTCAGTGACGAGTGCAGATAAGCACAGCTCGTGGCTGTGAAGTCAGAGCCCAGCCTTGCAGGAGACACAGGAGCAGACACAGGTCAACCTGCCTGGCCCCCAGGCTGCACACAGCATTGGCCCCTGTCTTCTTGCTGTAGTCAGTCCTGCCAGGAACACACAAGGGTACCCATCTCCTGAGTCCTCAAGGCCAGCTTCTCAGTCTCCCCAGCACAGCCCAGACCTCATCCCTTCTCGGCAGCCTGACCCTGCCACCCACCCATCTCTGCTCTTCGTGTTTGTGGCCCCCCACCCAGAGGTGCCTTCATCATCCCTTCCTGACATGTCGACTTTCATTTTCCTAGGGTGAATCTCATTTGACAATCTCCTGCCCATATTTCTAAGCTCTCTGGGTCTTGCCGTGCTATTTCTCTGTCCTCTCTGGGATTTGTAACACCAATCATCTGTAGGTTTCATTAGCATGCTGTTTACCCGTCTTTCAGATCGTTAATGAAGATGCAGAGTGAGACACCAATTCTCCCAGCCCCCACCATGTGCCCCCTCCCCTGCCCGGCGCTGCTAGAATCATTATCCTTCCTGGTGTGACAGGGTCAGAACCAAACCAATTTGCATCAATCTTTGGTGATGTTGTGAAGTGTCGCCTGCCCTGCAATCCTCACGTTGTAACAAGGGCTTCAGCTGTCTGTTCTGGAGTGCTCCTCCTCTCCTTCAGAGGGCTATCAGGTCTGGCCCACACAGCTGAAAGCCCCAGCGCTAACGGAAGGCTTAGGCAGGGCTCACGGCTGCACGTGGCTGACATTTTCCCTTTGTTTTGCATCCTGAGATAGAAAGTAGCCCCTCTTTTGGGAAACAAGATGGACAAGTGTACACACTGGCGAAGTGGAGGAGGGAGTGGGTGTGGCAGGCACAAAATTTTTCATTCTCATCATGACATCTATTTCCGCTGAAGGGAAATGAGGAGCAAGACTCCTTTGGACCCTCTAAGTCTTAGTCAGGTGCCTGGGCTAGTATATTTCAGCTGCCGGAGGCTGGGATGAGTGAGTCATTCCTCAGGGACAAAGTCTATTCTTCTCCATGATTTTTAAAAGGTAATTAGTCAATTAGGCTTCGCTGGGTCTTAGTTGCAGCACATGATCTTTGTTGCGGCACACGGGATCTAGTTCCTTGACCAGGGATTGAGTTGGGGCCCCCTGCATTTGGAGCATGGAGTTCTTAGCCACTGAACTAAGTGGAAGTTCCTGTCTACGCTTTTTCTATGTCCTCTGGCCCTGATGCTTTCATCTTTTCTCTATCAATTCCATGACTCTGAATCTCATCTTGCAGAGAAACTGACTTTATGTACACACTTGTTTGCCCATAAAGGTGAAAACCACCTCCTACACATCCCATGAGTCCCTCAGATCCCAGCTTGCAGAAAGACTTCATTCCCTTTCTCGATGGAGCAGTACCTCGGTCTGCTGTGAACATGGGTATCATTCCAGACTCTGTCCTGACCCATGCCTACTCCTCTGACTCCTAAATCATCTTTTTTTATGTTCTCTCCCAACTGGGAACAGGAAAGTGAACAGAAAGTAAGCAGTAAATGAAACTCACAAACACATCTGAAGCAGTGTTTTGTGTGCCCCAGAGATGGGGAAATTCAGCTTAAAGGGTCTACAGCAAAATTAGGTTAGATGTAGTTTTCTCAATATAAGGAGGGACTGAAGAAAAAATTATTTTGCAATTCTGACCAAACACCTACTGAGTGAAGATCTTTCTGTTTCAAAGCAAAAGCTCTGTGGAGTAATGCGGGGGGATGGGTCACGGGACAGGGCTGGTTAGGGAAAAAGTCGTTCTACACACTTTACATGGGACAGAGTGGACAGTCTAGGGCAGGACTGGAGGCTCAGTAGGTGCCTAGTAAATACTTAAAGGTTTACAGATCATTTTCAAAAACAAGATTTAATGTAATTATCATAAAGAAATGCCGTTAATGAACTAAGTGTGTGTGCGTACACATGTGCACACATGCTTGTTAGTAGGCTGGACTGATGAGGCATTTTAAACTCTGTACACCCAGCTCCAGAGGTTTTCTTCCTTCCTATACTAAGGAAACAATACAAGCTTCTGGGAAGGAGTTTGGAAAATGGAGAAGAAAAAGAAAATTACTCATAACCCTCCACCCAGGCAGCAAGCACTGTTACCAACCTCAGTCTATTTTCTTCCCCCACATGCTTGATATCATGCCACATTTATAATTTTATATCATGCTATTTCACTTCTTAAGATGAATCATTTCTCCCATGATACCATCACATCTTTGCAAACCTACTAAGTGGCTGCCAACTAGTTCACTATGTGAACAGACCATACATACTTGATAGAGACAGGTTTGAGGGAACTTTGGGCCAGCTGGTTTGGGTGAGCAAGGCTGGTGACAGTCAGCAGTTAAGGTTCCTGGAGGCGGCGGCAGCAGAGACCGAAGGAGAGACTCAGGGGCCAAGGAAGACGTTTTAGGGGCTTGCTTTCCCACACGCCCCCCTGTCCCTCAGACACCAGTTCTGGTTCTGACCCCCTCATAACCTCCTGGCCCTGCCCGCGGCTTCTCATTTCCACTCAGTCTCGAGTCACTGACTTTTCCAACTTGACTTTTCTCAGCTGCTCCTTTGTGTGGAGCCGCTGGCTTGGGCCGACTTGCCTGCATCCCGGAAGGCCCTGGGATGTGACCTTTAGCCCTGCTTGATCCGGAGGCCTTGGGCCATGCAGTCAGGCCAGGCTGTTTGCTCTCCATAGACTCCCAGAGGCTGCCTGGGGAGCTCAGGCCCACGAGGACCTCACTCAGCTCTGAACAGGGAGCATCTGGAGAAAGGGTGGTGGGATGGGGGCAGAGGTGACGAGGACAGAGCAAAATGGGGAGGAGCATTCCTGTGCAGTGACTAGACTCCCACGGCTGCTTAGCCTATGTTAGGACCACCAAGCCTAGTGAGACACAGGATTCAGGGCTTGAGCCAAGCTCAGCATCAGCTCGGAAATCTGCTGGGTCACAAAGAATACCCTCCCCTCCCTTGCTTATTGGCAACATCTGGTCTTTAGGGGCCACTGTCTGTGCAGTCAACAGTGGTATTTCCTGCAGGAACATGTTGGCACAGGCTGTTTCAGAGAACTGAAGGATGGGAGTAGGAGAGGTATTAAGTAAACTATCCATTCTCCTGAAGAGTTGAGAAGTGGGTTTTCAGCTTAACTGGCTATTCAAGGTAATCAAAAGTAATCATATTTTCCCTGCAAGAATGATCAAAAAAATTTTTTTAAGTATTTATTTATTTGGTTGTGCCAGATCTTAGTTGCTTAGTTCTGGGATGTGAACTCTTGGTTGTGGCATGCGGGATCTAGCTCCCCAACCCGGGATTGAACCCAGGGCTCCCTGCATTGGGAGCAGGGAATCTTCTTAGCCACTGGACCACCAGGGAAGTCCCAGGATGATCAACTTTTAACATCTACAGGTGTAATAAAAAGTTAAATATGGGTAAGATATGCCATGCACTGTTCTAAATACTTGCAAGTACTAAGTTAGTCTCCATAATAACCCTAGGAGTTAGGTGCATTGGACCCATTACATAAATGAGTAAACGGAGCCACAGAGAGCTTAAGCAATTTACCCAAAGTGACATAGCCAGCAGATGGCAGAAATAAGACTTGGACCCAGGTGGCCTGACATTCAGGTCTTGCCCTTATCCATGATGCTAGCCTGCTTCTTTAAAATGGAAGCGGTCCTGAGGACACTGAGGCTCGGAGAGAAGTGACTTGACAAGCTCATCCTTCCTCTCTCAAATCCAAGCTCTTACTATACTTTAGACCAGCAACAAGGCTATGAACACTGAGCATCATGGCAGTTCATTGCTTCAACGGATTCTTACTAAGCATCTATTATGTGCCAGATGCTGTTCTCAGTTCTGTTTATAACCAAAGAAACTATAGGAGACTAAACAAATCTGGATCAATCCTTTGACATCTCCCAAAAGTTAAATAGTCAAATCATCTCATTACCTCTCTGTGTCTGGGATAGAGACAATGGGGAAAAACAACAAAGCAACTTTGATTCCTTTTCTCCGGCTCCTTGGATTCTAGATAATTGAATGTTTTCTGTTTTGGAGGTCACTTTCAGAAGCATGAAGTATAGATCAAAACAGAAAGCAGAGGGCAGGATAAAGATGAAAACGTGAGTCCAACTCAGCTCAGAGCTTGAGTTTAATTGAGATTCCAACTGCCACTCTGCCCCGCATTCCTTTGTCCCTGACCAAGTTCATGTCTGTATCACCCCCCAGTAATCCCTGTAATGGGCTGCAATCCTGGGGGAACTGTTTCTGTTTATTAAATGGCCAACCTCTGAGCCACATGGAGTATGGCCAGTCGTGGCTTCCTGCCCTGGCAGCCGATGGGCCACTTTTCTGTTTTAAAAACCAGGGATCTTCCACCAGAGAGAATGGGGATGGCGGGCAGGGGTGGGGAACAGGAGATGAGTGCTGGAAGGGAAAGCCCCTTCCAGGTCATGAGCTGAGAGTGGAATCCACACACCCTCTGAGGGTTTGCTGTCCTTGAGATGGTAACTAAGTTGCACAGAGCTTCAACATTCCGGGAATGTTACATAGTTACAGCTGCCATAGTTACAGCTGCCCATGAGGCCACCATTGAGAAGGGATGAGAAGCCCAAACGAGGACCAAAGGCAGAAGGTGGGGAATGAACAGGGCAGAATGGGCATCACCTGAGGGTCAGGAGTTCTCAGTGCTTCACACCAGGCAGGACCCAGGGCGGTTCTCTCAAGACAACTCCCTCTCTGTGAAGCCCCAGCGTCTGCTTCTTGGAGTTGGGGAAACTGTGGCAGCTGCTCGTTTAGAGCCCCTGTCCCCTCCCTGTGCCCCCTCCCCTCGCATCTGTCTACTGGCTGAGTTGTGTGAAGCGGAAGACAATTTGGGGCTTATTAGTGTCCCAGGGAGACATGTAACTTGTGTTGCTGGGACCCAAACAGCAAGAGTCTTAGCGGCAAACTCCAGCCGAGAAAAGACTGAGGAATTGTCTCACCTAATTACGGGGAATGGCCCTCTTTGTGTTTGTGATTCGGTACGGTTGTCCGATCGCTTTTGATCGCTTTTCTCTGTTTGCTGGCTCAGGCTATGCTGGAATTGTGCTAATTAGAAGAGAAATGGACAGAGTGATCCTGTCAGCCCTGGTTACTGGTGGGGACAAAGCAGAATATTATTCTGGGGCAGTGTTTTGTGAGGGCCCTTCTTCCAGCTCTCATTAGGAGGAAGGGGCCACAGGAGGGGAAGGTTCCAAATGCCTGGCCTGGCTAATGGAGCACTGGGGTGCTCATGTGCTAATTAACAGGCTCTGCCAGCACTCGGGAGCCTCCCCTGGGCACCTGCTGCCACCTGAAGCCCCCAACCAGCCCTGCTCGGGAAGAAAGTATTGGGCAAAGGGTGGGAAGGCTGGTGGCCTTTCAGAGTCAGGTTCATATCCTTAAGGTGCCCCGAAGCCTAAATAGGAAAAGTCAGTTACTGGCCAGTCAGAGCTTCACGCATCAGGAGAGACCGCTGATTGCCCACTCTTCGGGGGTGGAGGGTACAAGGTCCTCCTATGAAATGAAGCCCATGCAAGGCCAGATAGTCCTGTAGCTCTCAAAGGAAAAGAACAGACACTGTAGAACATAACCAAATGCTTGGAGATGGAGTTTGTGCAGAAGTTGACAGCTGGTAAGAAACCCTGTCAACCTGACCTCCCTGGGACCATCCACCTTGGCCCACTGCCTGTGTCCTCCCTTCCTGCTCCGCATTACCTTCCTGTGATGCCTGAATCCCACTGGAAACAGAAGAGACCGGAGCATCCTTCTGGAAATGCAATTTCTTGGCTTTATCATAAAGCCTCAATGGAAGTCCAAACACCCTGCGGAAGCCCCGGGGGCAACGAATGACTTTCACCAGCTCCATTTGCATTGCTCTGATTTGGGTGAGTTTAGAAGGCACAGGGCCAAAACAAAGGAGCAATTAGCAGTTGTCCATTAAAAAAAAAAAAAAAACACACACAATGAAAATAGGTAACAAAAAGATAAACAAAAATTAATCATAGCATTTTTCTATCAATGCAGTTGATATCCTTGCTCCAAAAAAGGAAAGAAAGTTAAGCATATCAGCTGAGGCCTGAAACCTCAGAGACTGAAGAGAGCAAGCAGCAACGAGCCTCTTGGTGAGAAGAGTAGAGTAAGAATTTGAAAATGTGTCTCCAGGCACCAACGCTATGCTTCTGCTTACAGCCAACAGACGCGAGGCATGGATGGTGTCTGAACAGCAAAAGGAAAGGCAAAACAAATCTGTAGGCAAATAATCATTTATGAGAAAAATAATCTCTGAAGATTTAAAGCAGCATATTTGTCATGCTGTACGTTTTCAGTCAATCAGCCATGCTTTTCTTTTTTTTAAAAAATAATTTTATTTATTTATTTTTAGTTGTGCTGGGTCTCCATTGCTGTGTGGGCTTTTCTCTAGTTGCGGCAAGGAGGGGCTTCTTTCGAGTTGCAGTTCGAGGGCTTCTTATTGCGGTGGCTTCAGTAGTTGCGGCTCCCAGGCTCTAGAGCACAGGCTCAATAGCTGCAGCGCACGGTGTTAGCTGCTCCAAGGCATATGGGATCTTCACAGACCAGGGATCCAACCCATGTCTCCTGCATTGGCAGGCGGATTCTTTACCACTAAGCCACCAGGTAAGCCCCAGTCATGATTTTCTAGATCAGAGAAATTTACTGTCCACCCAGATGTATTCTTGGGAATCAATGATGAACCGATGATGCTAAGCAATTTGCTTTCCTTAAAAGGGAATGTTTTCTCTAAAAGGGCATGCTCTGGTCTGGAGCAGGTAAAGCATCAATGAGTGACAGCAGTAGTACTGATTAAATCAGCACTTCTTTTGTTTTTGAACAGAGTTGTAAAGGAATGCATAATCAGGGTTTATAGCAGGTGGCAGAGAAATATTTGCTTTTGATATGTCATGTTTAACTGGAAGCATGCAAACAAACAGGTCATAAACCTCCAGTTCAAAGAAGCCACTGAAGAAGAACTTAGATGTGTGGGAGACAGCCACAATCTCAGGGAGCAGATAAATTAGTGGGGCTCTAAGATATGTATCACTTAAATATAAGGTAGACTGTAGTAATAAGACTCATAAGGATGGTATACATAAATGCTGTGAGAACGCGGGGGGAAGGATTATGCCCAGATAGATCATGGAGTTTACAAGAAGGACAGACTGATGATGGGCAGGAAAAGGATCCAAGGCTTCTAGGAACTCAATGGCATCCACAAAGGCATGTAAGTGAGGAACTGGGAACTGTTCAGACTAACTGGGATAGAGACTTCATATATGGGAGAGAAAGGAGACCAAACTGGAGGGTTGTTTAGGGTTACATGTAGAGAGTTTTAAATGCCAGGAGGACGGATCTAGACTTTATTAGCAGACGAGGGGAGGTATAAAACAATGAGTTGGGTGGCTGGTAGCTGGCAGCTGGAGACCATGTAGTTCAGTTCAGTTCAGTTCAGTTCAGTCGCTCAGTCGTGTCCGACTCTTTGCGACCCCATGAATTGCAGCATGCCAGGCCTCTCTGTCCATCATCAACTCCCAGAGTCTACCCAAACCCATGTCCATCGAGTCAGTGATGTCATCCAACCATCTCATCCTCTGTCGTCCCCTTCTCCTCCTGCCCCCAATCCTACCCAGCATTAGGGTCTTTTCCAATGAGTCAACTCTTCCCATGAGGGGGCCAAAGTATTGGAATTTCAGCTTCAACATCAGTCCTTCCAATGAACACCCAGGACTGATCTCCTTTAGGATGGATTGATTGGATCTCCTTGCAGTCCAAGGGACTCTCAAGAGTCTTCTCCAACACCACAGTTCAAAAGCATCAATTCTGCGGCACTCAGCTTTCTTCACCATCCAACTCTCACATCCATACATGACCACTGGAAAAACCATAGCCTTGACTAGATGGACTTTTAGGTGGTTGCAAAGCCCCACATCGCCCAACGTGATATTAAAGGGAAGACAGTGGGTCATCTGCTCTTATAGCTGTGCTTTCTGATGAGGTCTGTGCTTTAAATATGCAAGTTGGCCTTTCGAGGAAAAACTCACTCTCCTAATAAAAGGGACATATTTATTATGATGACACAGAAACCACCATACACAAAGTACAATCCTCTAACACCCTAAAATACATACATGCACACATTGTACATAAATTTATATTATCAATATAAAAATACATCAATAACATTTCTACGGACGGCAAATACAAAACCAATAAATATTGCAATTCTAAAACATCTATGTATAGGTAAGTGCCGGTGGATAAGATGACAGTAAAAGGAAGAGGCCAAAGCAGACCCCAAAACCAGTTTACAGACTGGAGTTGGTTTGGGGGAGGTATCCCAATGTTCTCCATCTGTTTCTCAATTTCCCCAAGTACTTAGAAGTGCCTGCCACCACCAACTCTCAAAAAACAGAGCAAAGTTAGAATCTGACACTGTGGCATTATTTTTTTGCACAGCCCTCCTTCCTTCTCTCTCCCCACCTTTTACATTCTTTAACCGCATTTAAGACAAAGGAATGTCAATGATATGCTTTACTTAAAATCAAAACCTCTCTAGCCTAGCCTTATATATCGCACCCAAAGAGAACGTTTGCCTTCTCATACTCTCTTTGAAGGTCTTGTGTTAAATTCCACCCGCCCTGATCAATAAGTAAAATTGCATGGATGGTCAAAGGAAGCAAATGAAAGAAAAATCCAACCTTAATTCTAGCATGGGAAACAAGGCAGAAGTGTCAAAAATGGCTAATGGACCAGCTATTAAACTGAGTAGTGCTATAGCCTAGCCAGACACTCAGCATCAAAACCTTGACCACAACATCCCTAGTGTCTAAACACTAACACACTACTGCCACATGGATGCTCTTTTCATAAAGTTTAGGAAACCCCATGAACTTCTCAAAACAACAGAAGCAGGGGGCTGGCTTACAAGACAAAATAAGGAGAATACTTATAATCAATTTTAAACATGGGCTAGATTTTCAGGTCTTAACATAGATAATGGACAAAGAGCTCCATAAGAATTGTAGAGTCAAGAAATTCTTTCTTGTGTGTGTGTGTGTATTTCTGTTATATGAGTGAACTATCTAATCTGTGCTATGAGATGGGATAGGGGGGCAGGCAAAATATTGCCACCATTCCACAGCACATTCCTTTAAGGTCAGTTACAATTTCTAGTTTTTAATCAAATGGGAACTCCTGCACTCAATCCCCCTCTCCCATCTTTCAGGCCATATCTACATTCTCACTTGAATCTGTAACAGACTAACCAGAACTCAAAAGTCCTTTCCATCATCTTTAAGCTAGTCTTGATATCTAGAACCCAATGCAACCCTGCATGCGCCTTTCACTGTACAAGCTAATCCCAGGGGGGACTTGGTACACAGGGATCTAGCTCCCTGGAGTCAAGACACATGGGGGGCCCTTGGAGGTGGGGAACAGAAGGCATTGGAGGATGCGAATATCGTGAGAGGTGTAGAATTTCAAAAGCATTTCTCTAGCTGGGGATTCCTGGAACCTAGTATACATTGGTGGGTTCGCAGGTCCAACTGCATCCTGACCTGAATCTAACTGGTCCAGAATCTAATTGGCCTCTGGTCTCCTGGCATCATAAATACTTCCTAAGAGATGAAGTACAATTCAAAGGAACTCGTCCAGTCAACATGTCTCAACTGACTTTGCCATCACTGAATCAAATCAACTGTAAGATCCTGGAGCTCCTGAATCACTTCTGGAAACGAGAAAGCAGGACTTTGACCTTTAAGAATGATATGCTCTCTGGTGTCACCAACATCCGAGGTTGAGACGGTCAAAGTCTGGAAGCTGATGGAATAACTGCACCGATCCTTGAGTAGAGCAGATTCTTCTCTTGCTGCCGAACGTCCTCAGAGGCGCACAGTGCCAGAAGCAGGGGAGAGGGTGAATTCTGGAGTGCACCCTCCGGCCTCTGGTCAGGAAGCAGTGAGGTGTGCATCTTCAGAGCTGCACTGGGAAGGAAGCATGGTTCCGGGCCCCAGGACATACTGTCCACAAGCAGCTGCTACTTCTTGGGCTTCTCTAGAATGTTGAGGAATTTCCCCCGTGTCATCTCTCTGGCTGGAATCACAAAGTACATGAGAGATCAATGAACACTTAAACTTTGAAAAAGGGTTCACAGGAAGACTTAATTTGAGAATGCGCGTTGACATAAATTGTATACAAAGTTGCTATCCTAACAGATTCCATGCCTACTAACCTCCAAAAAGAGGGAAACACAAACCACTCTTGACAACTATAGTAATTACCAACACTGTCTTGAAGTTGGTAATTACTATAAGGTGCAGGCCAACTGGGGAAATCTTTATCATTTACCCTTTAAAAAAAATCAGCAGGGAGCTCCCCCTAAATCCCCCTCTCCCTCAAGAATGTAATCTAAGACTCATGTTCACTGTCTCAGGAGGTTTGCTTCTGGAGGCTAAAATCCAACCAAGATTACAGTCTTTTCTGGATTGTTGGTCTCTAGACATTTATAATCTCAAATCAAAATTAGAGATCATTTACCCCATCTCTCAGTAGTGGTAGTCCCTGGACACTGTAATATAACAGGGTTTATATTCCCTCAGTGCAGTTCATCTGTGGATGGAGTAATAAAGTAGGGTTTATAGAGCTTTGGTCTTTTCTCTCTTGGCATTGTCAGTCCTTAGATATTTAATATTGCCAGGCGAGGTTTATGTGTCTTTCTCTGACTTTGAGCACCATCAATCTTTGAATGCTGTAGTTACAAGAGGGTTTTATACAGCTACTTTCCTACATATGAGGCTCTGAAAATGAAAGTAAAACATTTCTCAATTATAAGACCCACTCCAGAAGCCCCCAGTTTTAGCTCGGTCAAGCAAATCCTCAAAAATCATAGGTGGCATAACCCCCTTCATCCTTATCCCTTCTGTCTCTTAAATGGATCCCCTTTTTATATCTCTTAAATGGATGTAACAGCGCTGAAAGTTTTCTATAGCTGGCCCTGGAGTCCAGAAGTCTGGAACCATGCAGTGGACACACGGCAGGCTGCGGTGCCCTCTGGCTCCCAGGGACTAGTCTCCATGCTGGCCAAAGGAGAGAGATGACTAGGGAGGCACCTGCTGGGATGAAGAGGACCTTCACCCTAGGCTCCATGCTTTTTTTCCCAGCAGAGCAAATGGTGCTAGATGACAGGTGCCCATTTCCCACCCCTACCACCTATATTGGATAGTTCTTGGTTTATTTGTACAAGAAAGAAAGAAAACAGTACAAACTTTGTAACTACAGGAAAGTTTTAGGTAACTGTAGTCTACTCACTCCCTATCTTTCACAAGTTCAAAGCTCCAACAAAGGAAAAGGAAATCCCATTAACTAGGAATGGAAGCCCCAGTGCTGGGGTCTTGTCTCATGTGCCCACAACTCTACCCTGGCCAAAATCAAACTGACCATTCCTTCAGTGGGTTTATGCCAAACTCCATACATACAAAATTCCTATAAGACTTGCAATTACTTGTTGATATGATTGTCTTCCTTCATGGAAATGTAAGAACTGAGGGCAGAAATGGTATTTTACTACTGTTTATATCCCCAGCACCTAGCACAGCACTGAACCCAGTATCTGCTGAATAAATGCTGGCTGGATGAATGACGATACACAAAAGAACTGGAACCAAGTAGGAACACAGTAAAGTCAGTTTCCTTCCCTTCCACAGCCAAACAGTAAGACTTGTTAGTGACCCTCACTGCTCCACTCTCTACATTGTGGGATTCTTTTAAAATTTACCCTGCTTGTTTGGCAGGAAAGTCATTTCCCTTGATGAAAGTAATACCAGACTTACGGAGAGATCCAGGCACAGGACTAACTACTCTAGTAGAAATCCGAACAAGTGTTTTCTTGCCCAGGGGAGGCAGCATGGACTTCTTTCAGAGAATACAGGATCTGAATTAAGTTCCAACTCTAGTATTTGTCAGCTGGGTGACACCTTGAGTTGGGTAGGATCTCTGAGCCTCAGTTTCCTCATCTGTAAAATGAGTAGCATATTAATACCATCTGCTCTGCCCTCTTGGGTATTCAGCCATGATCATGCTTAGTGCAGTGGTAATATTATTAACACATCACCTTTCAGAGGAAGGTAGGTAGTCTGTTGCTTCCCTTGCATGCAGTATTTCCTGAGTGAATAAGTGAGTGGATTGTGATAAGGGAGACTAGCAATCTCAAACATCCCATTTCTTGGACTCTTCCCTTCAGCCTGATCCTATAGGAACTGACTACTTGTAGTTTTGTTCAGAGTGGGTCTCATCATTTATTCCTCCTTGGATAGGTTTTCTGTCTATTCTCTAGCGCTTAACTAATGACTTTAAACACAGTATCCAATGATCCTGCAGCATGGCTAGAAGCAGGTGCTTTGGAAATCAGTCTTGGGTAATAAAAAAAAACTCAGTGGGTAGAACTCAGCCTTGTTCCAAAAATCCTGGGCTAAGAGCACTGTACTGATCTTACTAATTATTTCTGCCTCTTGCACTTCACATAACCCAATTCTTCACTGTTTTTTCCCCAATGGGAAAATGACCAATATTTTAAGACCTAAAATTTTACAAGATCCAATCTATTCGAGAGATCAAAAGGATTTAAAAGGAGAAATAAACGGATATTCCAAAGTCTCTCAGTGGCAAGCTCTCCTTGAATTTAACCAATCCTTTAACAACCCCCTTTCCACTCAATCATTCCTCCCCCTTCAACCTAATCTAAGTACACAGAGCTGCAGCAAAACCACCATAAAAGTAGAAGTAATTCAAAAGACATCATCTTCTACATGGGAGGGGAGAAAGTTTTCCTACTCGCTGGTCCTATATAGGAGATATACGAATTCCTGACATAGCTGCTCCCTAAAAGAGGGCTGTACCCTATAAATCACATCCTAAGCACCAACCCCTTTCTGTGCACAGAGAAATTGCTGTGGGTCAGCGGCTCCAGAGCACGTGCCCTCCTGTTCACATGTCATCAGCAATGTTAACATCTCTGATTAATTCATATACCTCTGGTTTTATTCCTCATCTCTTTATCCTTGGCTCTCCCATTCTACTGCGGTATGAAGATTCTTACCGACCTGCTACGGTAATCACCGCCCGCTAACCGCACCCCCCAAACCTAGTGAAATTGTTTAGTGATGCCAACCGCGCTTTTAATTTGCAAGACATCAGACACAGAGGTAATTTATACCAACATCTGTTCATTTTTGACTTCTGAAACAAACTCGCACATGCTGCTACAAAATCCCATTAGGAATAGAGAGACAGCCTTCTGCTACTATTCTGTATTCCTCTTCTACACACACACACACACACACACACACACACACACACACCTTCCAGGAAGGTTTTATATGTAAATATATTTTACTAAAAAACTCCCACCAACGATTTTAAATCTCATTGGGGAAAAACCTTTAGAGAAGATGACGGCTTGCTGACAGAGAAGATGAGGGTATTTCTATGTCCTCCTGCCTAGTTCCATCCCTTCTTTTTGGTATAATCCTCGCATTAATAGTCAGGGTAAGATTACACGCTCCTCAGCTTGGCAATTCTGATTCCTGCCTTCTCTCCTGGTTCTTTTTCTCCCCACAATGTGTCAGAAGACCGTGCTGGGGACAATAAAATTGCTATAGAGTTTTATCTGGAGTCAACACCATTTCTTAACTATCTTCGAGTTTCAGATTAATTCTCTAGGATTATAAGACCCCACAGAAAGACAACACTGCTACCACAGTCTAATCACTAAGCCAAGAGGGATCCATTGGTTCTCCGCCACCACAGTGTATGCTGTGCAGAAGAGAAGCACGACCTCCATGTCAAGTTGTGATTTACGGGCCCTCTTAGGCTGTGCACATATCATACACTGAGAAAGCCACAGTTAAGACTCTCACCAAAGGGTGAACATGTGAACTGCTGTGGAGTGAGCGACAGGGGACAACGTGTACACATTTAAAGATGGCAAACGGATAAACTAAAATCAACTTCCAGGTTGATGCCGGTTCTCTCACCCCTTCAGTCTCCCTAGGGCTGTCAGGTTCATGGTAGTTGTAAATACCTGGGTACACGTTAGAGAGGTCAGGGCTGAAGGGAGGACTCCATCCTGCTTGCGGTGGAGGTGGTGTGTGCTTGAATGTAATCTGTTCTTTAGACTCCAATTCCTCCAGCCTACACTCAGCCTTGCCTCTGGCTCCCTTTCCACAATGACTATCCCCAAACTGCCTTCTCTGCAGTAAATTTTCTGGTGGCTGGTTGAAAAAGATTTCAGTGGTACAGATTGATTTCTCACCGGTGAGGGGATGAGGGATTACCAAAGGCACCCTGGTTAACGAGATTGGGTGCACAAGCTCTCATGAGACCAGCCCTCTCTGCCAGGGCTCTGCACCTTTCGCCCATGACATATGGGTTTCATTACGGAAAGATTTTCCAGATTATAACTTTGAGGCAATTGCCTGATAAAATTCTGCTTGGCTATAAGACAGGAAACAATCGAAAGATTAAGTAACTTTTAATAAAATGGAAGAAACTCACAGCATTTGGTTTTCAGTTCTAATGCAAACTACTTTAAATATTTCTGTGCCTCAATATAATTAAAAATATTAGTAAGGTGGAGGAGAGTTACTTTCCACTGGTTCTCTCACATCCTGAAGAGCAACAACAGACTGTTCAGGAGACTCTAATATGAGTGGCCAGGAAACAATGGAGACAGCAAAATGTGAAAAGAGCAGGGCTTTTATTTTTTTTTTTTTATTTTTTGGCCATGCCATGCAGCTTTCGGGACTAGTTCCCCAACCAGGGACTGAACCCAGGCTCCCAGCAGTGGAAGCGTGGAGTCCTAACCATTGGACTGCCAGGGAATTCCCAAGAGCAGGGCTTTTAGCATTAGCCAGGCTCGGATTCAAAATCCCAGCTCCCATACTGAGCCTGAGCCACTGAGGGCAAGTTGGCAGAGTCACCTCTCTGTGTTTCAAACTCCTCGTCTGTTCAAGGTGGGGTTAATACAAGGGTCACACAGGCATTTGGTAAATGCTAGCTACTATATGACTCTTTCTTTCATGTCAAACAGGAAGTTTATTTAAGCCACAAGATGCTTCATGGGAAAATTATCTAGGATTCATTTCTCTTAGAGCAATTTATCCCAGCTTTAAGACAGATTGCCCTACACATAACAGCTAATGTACAAAAAAGTTAAAAACCACCTTGGGTTTTACAGTGATAAAGTGAAAAATATTAAAAAATTCTCCAATTGAACAGGAGAACTGTATGCAAGGATTTTTGTTTGTTTTCTGTTAAACAGTGAGGGCAAAATAACTTACTGGAATGTGAAAGATAAGGGCTGGCTGAGCACGCCACTGATGCAGGAAAGGAGGGGGACTGTCATAGAACCAGAATTCTGCCCCAGTTGTTGTCCATCAAAGCATAACACTGTATTTAGTTTTTTTTTTAAAAAGGGGGTGGGTAATATGCTCATCTACATCACTAGTTACTTGAAGTACAGTAAAGAGTGAGGAAAGCATACAGGAAAAAATAGAAAAAGCCATACTGTAGCAGTTAGGATGTGGGAGAACTGAACTGCAGTCTTCTAGCTGAGCATGTCTTCTTGGCCTGAGGGAACTGAGTTCTGGAGTAAAGAGTAAGTTCCCTTCATAGCAGACACCTCCTGTCTGCTGCTGGAACATACCCACTGCATCTTGGCTACTCTAGTACGGATTTCTCTGTTCTTTCGTGTACTCCTTTCTCACTTCACTGCACTTCAAGTAACTGGTGATGTACATGAGCATATTCCTTTAAAACAGAACAAAAAAACCCCCTAAATGACCAATGTCATGTTTTGATTGACAACAAATGGGGCAGAATTCTGGTTCTGTGACAGTCCCCGCTTCCTCCATCAGTGGCATGCTCATTCAGCTCTTGTCTTTCATATTCCAGTAAGTCATTTTGCTCTTACAGTGTGTCTGCTTCATGAATTGGCTGCCCATTAAATCGGAATCTAATCTACCTGATTGACAAACCCTATCTTTCACAGTAAACCTTCATTAGTTTACCAAGCGGTATATGCTTAATCTGTGAGCCACAGAACTGCCCTGCCCTGCCACCTTCAAATTAACACGATGACTGTTCTTAGTTTTCATTAATATGATGATGACTCCTTCCTTGGGAGTCCATCGGCCACAAGAAACAATGGCATCTCCTCAGCTGCCATGTCACAAAAGAGGTACCAAGTCAGTCCCAAATGAGCATACAAGCAGCACCAGGAGTGGCAAAAAGGGGATGAACTATTCATTTTTTAAAAGATCTCAAATGTGAAGGGATACATGACTGTCTTGCATTTGTTTAACAGGTGTGCTCTGGAGGCTCAAACCTGGTTCCTAGTTAGGGGCAGCAACATTCCTTAACTGTACTAGCAGCTCCTTCTAGCAAAAAGGAGCAAATAAAACCCTAGTTAGTTTGGTTTAAATCAATGTGTTAAATGGTTATCTATTTAACTAGATTTATAGAAGATACTTTGTGGAAATGATGTGCCATTTGTTATGATTACAGTTTTGACTTTTCTTTAACAAATATTTTTTGGTTGACTGTGTTCTAACAATGAAGAGGGACCTGGTAGTTATCAGTGTGCACTGTGCAGGAGAAAAGCATGAAGGGGGTGGATGAACAGCTTAGTCACACAGAGACCCAACCTACAAGGTTCTAGGTATGAGGGAAAATTCACATAAATGAGAAGTGGGCTTAGAGACAGAGCTAGCTAGCAGTTCATAGGTATCTTGGCACATCAGAGGAGAACAAAGGAAACTGATGTGATTCATAGAGCTGATGTCTCTCTCATAGGAATGGAGAGGGGAGGGCTCCTGTCACTCTGGCATAGAGCCAGTGTACAGCAGAGCAGTGCCCAGGTAGGCTGCTAGGCTGAGATACCTCACCATGCTCCAGTTCAGACCTCCGCACAAAACCTACCACTAAGTGATTGATAATTCAAGTCAAGGACTAAGTACTTTATAATGCCTCTGAGAGCATCAGGGACCAGGGCCACCGTCCAGAACAGAAGGTGCTATGAACTGGGCATGGAGTCCCTGGATGAGAAGGGCTCCTGGGACCTCATTAGAACACTGGTGGCCCTCAGAAAATGGTATAATTGTAATAAGGTCCACAGACCATTCTCAATTAACTCTTATGGGAGAGTTCACCCAAGTAAGAATACGTGGTAGAAATCTCTCTTTTCTCTAAAATATATAAAAGCAGAGTTTGAAGGCAGACAGAGTAGCCTTGAGGCCTTTGCCCAAAATTCCCTGTGCATAAGCATTTCAAAAGGACAATGAAATACATATCTAAGGAAAGAACAGTCTCAGTGCTACCTCGGTGACCAAACTTATCATTGACTATGAAAATATTCATCCTAAGAATTCTCAAAAAATCCTTTCGGGGGCACACTTTTCAGATTCTGTTTCTATAGAGTGTTCTGTTTCTCTAACAGGACTTCTTCCAAAAAGGGTGGCTTGGCTAAGAACAGTGTTCTCTCCACTTAATTCAGAAAAAGGTAATTTTCTGTCAAACCTTTTTTTTTCCCGATTCATAGTAAGGGTCATTTCCAGAAACTGTTTTATCTAAGAAGAAAAAGAAAAGCCAGGACTCAACATACAGGTAAACGCATTTGGACAGTTTCAATATGGAAAATAATTTTAATGGCTTTTCACAACGGAGGAAAAAAAAGACAGAAATATCCAGCCAACAGATTTATTCTCAGAAAATAAAACATCAAGCAGGAACATAAAATATGGGAAGTGTCAGCCATGATGCCTGAAGATTGAAAGCAGAAGTAGAAGAATCTTAATTGTCAGGTATTTGAAAAATGTATTCAAGCAAAAGCCTGTGTTTCTCCATCAACTCTCCTTGTCCTGCCCTCTTTCAAGAGCAAAACAAGATTTCAAATATTCAATCCTTTGTATCACCCTTCTCTCTACTAAAAAACAAACCAAAACAACAACAAGAGACCCCAAAGATCTGTGTTCGAGAAATGAGACCTAACAACTTCTTGTTTGTAGTTCGTTTCCCCTTCAGAGGGCCCACAGGCCTATTTCAGTTGGTTCCCTTTCCAAGGGCAAACTCAACTGAGTGAAAGGCAATGAGATCAAAGCAATGGATTAATACTCTTGGGGCAAACTTTTATTAAATATTCATAAATTTTCACATAACATTCACACTTCAGGGCCTGTACTTAAAACAGATTGTGGTGAAACACTTACTATGACCAAAGGCTAGTAGATTCACACAGCCTTGATTTCCTCATTCATAAAGTAAGTACAGCAATAATAATCTATCATGAAAGGTTAAGAAAGAGTGACTAGTCAAAGTGACTTCATCAGGACACTAAATATTCTGCCCCAAGTTAGAGTAATTTATTCACAGGCAATATCCCACTCCCAGGAAAATCAGACTAGGATCCCAGCATAGATAAATTTCAAAAGACTTGGACATTAAGACAACTTTCCTACTGGGAACATCCCCACCTCAGGGTGCTGGCAGTAGCAAATGTCTACAGAGGATGCAGGCCCCAGTCTTACTGACCCCCAGGCCAGGAAAAGAGTTACATCTTCACACTGCGAGGCCAATAAAAACCTCTCTTGATTATAATTTAGATAAGAACCACTGGATTGAATAATAATGTCTGAAACTCCCCTGGCTGTTTCACCTTGAGACGTCCATCACTGGGTTAAACATGATGCTAATTGCATTTGGATTGATTAATTTCTCTCACTCCTGTCTATTCGAATAACGCTTAACAAAATAATCATAGCACCCAGAGCCAAATCTTTTCCGTCAAAGGAATGAAGCCATCAGAACAGGCAGAGATGAAAGAAATGAAGATGACCCGTAATTACTGCTACGGTGATATCATTACCATATTATACAAAATGAGTGTGGGGGGAGGGGGAGGATGGAGGAGGGGCTGAGATTATTTATATTTTTTAACGGAACGCTACAATCTAAGAATACAGATCTGACATCAAGTGGGACACATAGAAATATAGAACTTTAAAAAAATACAAATCTTGCTCATGAAATTACAAAATCCAACAAACACTGAGGCCCAAGATACATCAAGTGTCTTGGGCTGTGAGCAAGTATTATTCACGCCACTATTTTTTCACCGCAATAACACTTTGTGTATGACTTACATGGAGATTTAAGATGCTGTCTTCATACCACAAGCACTTCTATAGTTACTGGAGAATTTTTCTTTAAGCCACAGGTTAATGTAATTTTATTTTAATTTTGTTAGAGGTGGCCTTGTTTGTAAAATTAGAATCTTGAGTTTTAACTGCAGGTAGTTTCAGTTTAAGACACCAAAGAAAATGTCTATGCATCTTCACGTATGGTTCATAGGATGGTAGTATGGACTTAACTCACCAGCAAGGAAGAGTATATTTCCCTACTTTCTTTTTGCTTGATAGGACTCTTTAATATATTGTATATGATACAGAAAAACTTACGATAGCAGAGGATTTGAACTTTAGGTCTGAATGTATCACTTATTAGATAGTGATCTCAGGTCAATTATGTAGCCTCTCTATGCCTCAGTTCCTTCATCTGAATCAGTTGTTTTAAGACTTAAGATGGTATACTTAAGTGCTCAGTAAGTGCTGGTACAAGAAAAAAATTTCCCCCTAAAATTTTATGGCTATTTACAGAAGCTTGCATGTTTTGGTTATTTCATTTAATGAAGTTATTTCAAATACAGGCTATAAAATACCTTGAATATAGATTTTAACAAACATTTGTGAAATAAATAGAATACTTAGAAGGCGTATCATTTTAATAGGCCAGAAATATCTGGGGGATATTTTTGCTATAGTATTTTAAACAGAGAACCATAATTAAATTGAAAACAATAAAAACAGATATTGAAATTGTTTTACTTAACTTAGACAAGAAGACATGATGTTCTTTTATTTTCTTACATAAAAAATATTCCCACAGAAAATAAGCACATGTATTTTGAATTTGTAATCATTCAGTAGTAAATGTGAACAGAAACAGAAAAAGAAAAAAGACAAGACACTGTATTTCTGCCAGATTAAAACAAGAGACTAAACCATTTACTATGTTAACTCGGTATTCTCTGCTTTCTTTCTGGTAAAGAGAGGCAAATGTATACAGTAAAAAGGATTTCTCTTGTCTGGCTTTGGAATTAGATGGGTCTAGCCTTGATTCAAATCCCAGCCACCCATTTACAAGTTTTAAGATCTTGAGCTAATTATTTTTCTGAGCATCAGTTTTCTCATTCATAAAATGGGAATTATAAAATAGACATTGCAGAGTCTTGTGAGATAAAATGAGGTATGAAAAGCCTTTATATTGTCTGGCACATAGTAGGAAAGTCTATAAATGGCAGTGTTAATCATCTTTTTAATGTCCAATCTCAGTTCAAATGTCACCTTTTAAGGAGGCCTTCCGTGGCCACCCTATCCAAAGTGAGTACTCTTGGTTACTCTCTTTCATGTCAACACATATACTTCCTTCACAGCACTTAGCAAAATTTGAAATCAACTTTATTTACCTTCATGCTCCATGAAGTTCTATGGAGACTCCTACTCTATCTTGTTCAGTAACCAGAACAATACCAGGCACGTGGTAGGTGGTCAGCTATATATATCTACTGAAATAATCTATTCATATATGAGGAAAGAGCAACTCTACTTCCGTTTCAACTCTTAATTCAACACTGTGTATATGAAATTTTGCCCCAGTAAAATTACCTATGTTTTTTATACCCTTTAACTCAGCAATTTTACTTCTAGGTAGCTATCCAAAGGTAAACCAACAAAAATATTAAATAGAGTATTCATATTCCTATTCATTCCAGCACTATCTGCAATAACTGAAGATTGGAAACAACCCAAATGTCCATTTTTACGTAGGGGAGTCCTTATTTAGAGTACTGTTCAGCTGTAAGAAGGAATGAAGAGACCTATACATTGCTATGGAGCGATCTCTAGAACATATTGCTGAGGGGAAAAAAAGCAAGGTGTGTATAGTAGATTACCTTATGTGGAAAATTAGGACATGGGGAAATACATAGGTAGATTTACTTACATTTTCAAGAGAAATAATGGAAGGATAAAGTTTAGTATTACTTTTTACTAATAAAGTTTAGTATTACTTTTTACTAATAGGAGAGGAAAAAGAGCAGAGGGCAGGACAGAGGTAGAAGCAGACACTTTGTACTTTATTTTATACATTTTACTTTTGGACACTATATAAATATTTTATACATTAAAAAAAATTCATTAGGGACTTCCCTGGTGGTCCAGCGGTTAAGATCCTGTGCTTCCACTGCTGGCGGCACAGGTTAGTTCTCTGGTCAGGGAATTAGATCCACAAGCCATGTGGGATGGCCAAAAAAAAAAAAATCATTAAATAGAAAAAAAGCAATCTCTAAAAATGGAAATAACCTAAAAATAACTTGAATCTCTGAAATTTGGCATAACCACACAGTACAAGTTTAAATAATTCTAAAAGACATATTCTGACTATATCCCTACAAGTAAATATCCTAAAGACATAAATGAGGCACAAAGAAATCTTAAATTGCAGGCTTCCCTGGTGCCTCAGTGGTAAAGAATCCACCTGCCAATGCAGGAGACATGGGGTCAATCCTTGATCCAGGAAGATCCGACGTGCTATGGAGCAACAAAGCCTGTGCACCACAACTATTGAGCCTGTATTCTAGAGCCTGGGAGCTGCAACTGCTAAGACCACATGCCCTAGAGCCCGTGCTCTGCAACAAGAGAAGCCACCGCAATGAGAAGCCCGCACATTTCAAGAAAATCAAAATCAAAAGCGTTATAAATGAAACAAGAATCTACAAAAGAAAGTATAACTGAATTACTTCGCTATATACCTGAAACTAAGACACTGTAAATCGACCATACTTCAATAAAATTAAAATTTTAAAAAATCAATTAATACCCTTAAACATTTTTAATTTGAACTAGGCATATTGGTAGGAATACAAGTTCTTTTTCTTTTAAAAAACAAAACAACACTCATTTACCAACTCTGTCCATGGAAAAGACCCACAAGCCTAACAGTTCAGTACTAATGAATACTCTTAATACTTACATTTCTACTAAAAGGAACCAAGGTTACTTGGAGATATGGATGAGATTCTAAGTCTGAAGAAGTAAATGAACACAGAATATCTTGACATGCTGAAAGGAAGGAAGTTACCAAAAATTACACAGGAGTCAACAAAAAGGGGTGTCCACTAATTAAGGATGGGACAGCTCTGACTGCCAGAAAGAATAATTATAGTAGTTAGAAATATATTAAATATAAATACCTATAATGTTTCTTAAAAGTCCTTAGTTATTTCAACTCATCTCATGTTCTGAAAATCAGTAAGTAAAGGAGGGGAAAATCAATCTTTTTTTCCTGCCTTTCCTCTCTGGACTATATTTCAGGAAAACCAAATAGCTGCTGATGATAATTATCATTTTTATTATGAAAGAGATCAGATTTATACCACCTAAACCCAGTGATCCTCACTGAAACTGGAACAAATGAAGGTCTTATGCTTTTTGATATGCAGCAATGGCAAGTACACGTATGAACCATTTTTTCCAAAAAGACTGATTCCAAAATCGTTTTATTCTCTAACTCTACTAGATTGCATGAAATTTGGGGGGAAAAAGGAAAACGTGAAATGCTACCACCAGGATAAAAATCATCCAAATTTAAAATGCAGATCTTCCCAGACAAACAACCTAGTTTCTTCAACAATTAAATAGCACTGGCGGGGTTGGGGGAGCCCTAGAAGAACAGAGCATGCCTATTTATAGAGAAGATTAAGAGGCTGAAGTCTGATGTCAACCAAATGTAAATGTGCAGACCTTGTCCAGATACCAACTCACACAAATCAACTGTGAAAAACAGTTTTTAGCCAAATTGGACACGGATTATGTTATTAGGGAATTATTACTTTATTCTGTTTAGTGTAATAATTGTGTGTTTTTTAAAGGGCTTCTTGGTTAGAGATACATACTAAAGTACTTATGAATGACATGGCACTAGGATTTGCTTTAAAATACTCCAGCCAACAACACAACCACAACAAAAGTGTGATATAAGAGGGCGGAGATAAAACAAAAATAGCAGAAAGCTGACTGAAGTTGGGGATGGATATGTGGAATTCATTGTAGCTTTCTCACTACTTTAGTAACGTTTGCAAAATCTTCATAATAAAAAGCAAACTTCACCAACTGCTTTTCTGGAAATATAGCTTTTTCTCATTATCACTGCATATCATAATACAATGAAGAGTAGGCCAGGGAACAGAGATGAGGACAATTAATTATGCAGAGGGCTTGGAAATGGATAGAGAGAAAAAGCTTGAGAAAGGGAGTGAGTTTTTATGTCATGAATGTTTATTTCCATCATTAAATTCCTTGGATGAGGAACAAATTACACATGACCAAACGATCAAAAGCAGATAACATTTTTTAAAGTCCACCAAATCTTACTCAGGTTAAGGCTAATAATACAAACCTGCTGCCTTCCAACCTTTCTTAATTATTTAAGGAACAACACTGACAAATCTAAGAGCACAATTTTCAATTTATTCATAAAATAGCTACAAGTGAAGCTCTCTTGCTCAACATTTTGCTCCTACAAAATTCTTTGGGAGGTGGAAAGAATAAGTCCTTGGTTACTCATTTACTGAATTTTGAATTGAAATTTTTTGAACTGAAAAAGCTTTAGGGTCACTACAGCAGAAATTAACACAGTATTGTAAATCAACTACACTTCAATAAAATAAAAATAAAGCTTTAGGGTCAGTAGTAAGAGTCACTTTAAGGTCTAGATCAGTCCAATAGCTAACAAGTTACAAAAATGAACAGCTTAATCTAAACATTCATTAGAGTGTTTGTTAGTGGCTAAGTCATATCTGAGTCTTTGTGACCCAATGGGTTATATAGACCATCAGGCTCCTCTGTCCATGGAAGGCTCTAGGCAAGAATACTGGAGTGGGTTGCCATTTCCTTCGCCAGGGGATCTTCCCAACCCAGGGACTGAACCCAGGTCTCATGCACTGCAGGCAGATTCTTTACTGTCTGAGCCACCAGGGAAGCCAATTCACTAGTCTGGCTAAATTTCAGCTAGTCTGCCCTCACACCATCAACAACTGTGAATATAAATGATGACCTCCCTAATCCTACTTTAATTGGATCACTCTTACCTCATAGATGATGATTTATCCAATTTAAAACAAACTACTTGTTTCTGATAATCTGATTTTAATTTTTGTAATGTAGTTTCACAAATGTATGGTTCATGTCCTCAACTTGACCAGGCAATAAATTCATCAATGGAAGAGACTTTTAAAGACATTTTCCCTAAATGACTTGGAAAAAATACCCAATATATAGTATTTGCTTCCCTGATAGCCCAGTTGGTAAAGAATCCACCTGCAACGCAGGAGACCTGGGATCGATCCTTGGGTTCGGAAGATCCCCTGGAGAAGGGAAAGTCTATCCACTCCAGTATTCTGGCCTGGAGAATTCCATGGGGTCGCAAAGAATGGGACACGACTAAGCAAATTTCACTTATAATATTCATCCAGCAAGGCTTAATTTAAAAATCTTTTTCCTTTAAAGTCATGTAGTAGTACAAATGTACAACAATTACTGTTTTCACTTGATTATGAATTAAAAAAAACATTATTTATTTATTTGGCTGCATCAGGTCTAAAGTTTCGGCAAGAGGGATCTTCGATCTTCATTGAAGCATGAGGGATCTTTAGTTGTGGTGCACAGACTTAGTTGCTCCACAGCATGCAGGACCTTAGTTCCCAGATTAGGGATAGAACCCGAGTCCCCTGAATTGCAAAGTGGATTCTTAGCCACTGAACCACCAGGAAAATCCCTGAATTTCTTGCAAAAGAACATCACATCAAGGTGAGAACTTGATTGTATGATGTGTCTACCTAGGTAGTCATGTTGAGATAGGCTGGGACCTGGGATTTTTAACCAGAGTGCTTGCACCTGGACTAGTATCTCTCTGAGCACAGAATACAAAGAAACAATAATGGACTGAAACAATTGTAGGAGTGCACAGTTAGGGCAGTTATGAACAAGAGGATACAAAAAGGACAGGAACCTACTGCCATTTCTGAGAGGCTGAGAGCAAAAGCAGGGTATTGTGCAGACTCCCTGCACACAGCATCACCATGGAGTGGGCGGATCACCTAAGCTATGCCTCCTGCCCAGTCCACAGGCCTGCCCCTGTTGTTATCCCCTTTAAGGACCCAAGCAGCTTCTCTGGGGAGTGAGCAAGAGTACCTGCTCCTTGTTTTCCCTCCCTCATGCTACAGCACAGCCCTAATGAAGCCCTGACTAGAATTCCTATCTGGCCTTGTATCAATTTCTATTGATGAAAGGGGCCAAGGGCCCAGGTCCATAACAATATGGTAGTGGTTAGTCTACTCGTGAGTTGAAATTACAGCTAGTTAACCTTTCTGTGTTTTTCAAATATCCAGTTTTGATGTTTCTGAAAAATCTTATTTACAACATCTGTGAATTAGAACACAAAAATATCCTCAGCCAGAAAATTACATTATACTGTGTATAGTAGTCTACTTCATGGAAACTCCAGAGTTTAATCTATATATAACTATACATAGTTTAATCTATAGATTATATATAATAACTATATAAAGAGTTTAATCTATATATAGTTAACATAATAAGCATGTTGTTTAGTCACTCAGTTGTGTCTGACTCTTTTGTGACCCCATGGACTATAGTCCACCAGGTTCCTCTTTCCATGGGATTTCTCAGGCAAGAATACTGAAGTGGGTTTGCCATTTCCTTCTCCAGGGAATCTTCCCAACCCAGGGATCGAACCCACGTCTCCTGCATTTTCAGGTGGATTCTTTACCACCGACCCACCAAGGAAGCCCTATAGTAAGCATATACTGAATGAAAAAACACTCTTTCATTGACAGTACAGGTGATAATTTAAGATCTTAAAAACAACTTATGTGTGATCAACATAGCAAAATACAAGGGGCAATCTGGTTAGACAGTATATAAACATTTACTATAATGTTTAATAATTAAATTTAAAACACATTTTTCACTTATTTTATTTGCACTCAAGCCAATAAAGAAGTGAAAGAGAAAAGAAGCATTTTATAGGTGCTAGACCACTGGCCTCAAAAATCAAAGGTCAGAGTTCTAAACTTGTTTCCTCAACTAATCAACAATTTCTTATGACATGCCCATTATTATTATTTTTTTTAAAGATTATTTATGTTAACTTTTGGCTACATGGGTTATCTTTGCTGTGTGCAGGCTTTCTCTGGTTGTAGAGTGCAGGGGCTACTCTTCCTTGCAGTGTGTGGGTTTCTCATGGCAGTGACTTCTCTCGTTTCAGCTCATGAGCTCTAGGGTGTGTGGGCTTCAGTAGTTGTGGCAGCTCTTTTCTAGTAAGTCAGCTCTTTGCCTTAGGTAGCCAAAGTACTGGAGCTTCAGTTTCAGCACCAGTCCTTCCAATGAATATTCAGGACTGATATCCTTTAGGATGGACTGGTTCAATCTCCTTGCAGTTCAAGGGACTCTCAAGAGTCTCCTCCAACACCACAGTTCAAAAGCATCAATTCTTCGGCGCTCAGCTTTCTTTATCATCCAACTCTCACATTCATTAATGATTACTGGAAAAACCATAGCTTTGATTAGATGGACCTTTGTTGGCAAAGTAATGTCTCTGCTTTTTAATATTCTGTCTAGGTTTGTCATAGCTTTTCTTCTAAGGAGCAAGCATCTTTTAATTTCATGGCTGCAGTCACCACCTGCCGTGATTTCGGAGCCCAAGAAAATAAAGGCTGTCACTGTTTCCGTTGTTTCCCCATCTATTTTTGCCATGAAGTGATGGGACCGGATGCCATGATCTTAGTTTTCTGAATGTGATTCTATTGTATGTCCAAAGTTTGAGGACCACTAACCTATCTTACCTGGGCTTCCCAGGTGACTCAGTGAGAAAGAATCTGCCTATCTAATGCAGGAGATACCGGAGATGCAGGTTTGATCCCTGGGTCTGGAAGATCCCCTGGAAGAAATGGCAACCCACTCAAGTATTCTTGCTGGAAAAACCCCATGGACAGAAGAGCCTGGTGGGCCGCAGCCTATGGAGCTGCAAAGAATCAGACACGACTGAATACAACAGCAACCTATCTTACCCAGACTCTTTGCTTTTGTCTCCAGTTCTAATTCATTACTAAAAGAATTATTAATAAAATTTTAATTGGTTAAAATTATGATCATAAAGCATACTTCTTACCATAAAGCTGAATGCAGAAAAGTGACACTATCTTCTCTATGAGCAACAAAGGGAGAAATTAAAATTCAGCCAAGGATTAGAATTTTTAATCAAAACTTCAGCTCAATCTCTAGTGCCATATATTATACTTAGTGTTAAGGTTATAATACAATTCTTAACCTTGAGAATCTGGCAGAAGACAGACTGGAAAATAAATAATTATCAAGTAATGTCATCCAAGCTATAAAAGGAGTATACAACACATTACAAAGATAGACATGGGGACAATTAAATCTGCAGAAGGTTTGGGTTGGATGGACAGGAAAAGCTTTAGAAAAGGAGTGATATTTGAACTGATCCTTTAGGAATATAGTATCTAGGAACAACTTGACAAGCTAAGGACAGCTTTTTTTAAATGTTCTCCACTAGGCCACTGGGGTAAAAAATGCAAGTGAACATTATGAAATAAATCTTAGAATAAACTCTAAGTACTTTCTTAATTCCCAGGACCGTTTGGGATTTCTTGTGGCTACCAAAGTAGTAAAAGAAATGGCCTTGCTTTAAGAAATTAAACCACAAGTCACAAATTTGATCTAGGCAAATCTGGCAGAAACAAACCAATTATAATTATTCACCATATTTGGTTAACAAAAAGTCGTGACTGTCAACAACCAAACCACAATTAAGTCAAGTGATTTGTTCCCAAGTCAAGTTTTAAGACTGATGTTTTCACAAGATTTTTGAAAAAACGGAAACATTTACTATGCATTTATTTTAAAAGTTTTATTTGGTAAAATTTTTTTTGGCTGTACTGTGGGTCTTATGGGACTTTAGTTCCCTGATGAGGGTTCAAACCTGGGCCCTCACTAACAAGAATGTGAAGTCCTAACCATTGGATTGCCAGGGAATTCCCTTAAAATTAAAAATTTTTTTTCAGCTTTGCTGAGGTATAATTAACAAATAAAATTGTAAGATATTTTAAGCATAGTACATTGCGAAAGAATTTCCCCCCACCAAATTAACTAACAGATATTGTTGTTTAGTTGCTATGTCATGTTGGCCTCTTTGTGACCCCATGCACTATAGATCACCAGTCTCTGTCCATGGGATTTTCCAGGCACGAATACTGGAGTGGGCTGCCATTTCCTTCTCCTCCCTTAAAAGTTTTAAATGTTTTTATTTCTTATTCAAAAGACATAATTTATGAAATCCAGGGTGGAGGATACTACCTTAATGAGTTAAAAATTCTGTGCTTCTAAGATCAACCTGAACTAATTCTACCTAAAAACCAAGTTTTAGATTAGTCTTTTCCTCTCTATTCATGTTGGTTCTAATAAACTAGCATTCATGTAACCAAACAAACCCAACACTTATATTTTTGGACGGTAAAGAAGCGTGCTAAAAAGTTTATTTTAAATAAAGACTATTTATTAAGTCCCTAGTAATCTAGTTCTGATTTGATTGAGGAGTATTATTTCTAATAAATCCAGAGTTGAGTCAAAGGCCAGAAGACAATGTGAATAAACACTTAAATATTCCTAACATTAATCACATTCTTTGAATTACTTTCTTAATGATTGCCCAAGTTCAGCTTGAATTACTGGGTACATTCACTTCATCTGTATAATCAATGATGTATCTATCTCTGAGGTTAAATGTCAATAAAGAAATGAATCTCTATGTGCCAGAAGCATTCTATTCTTTCAAAGTTTTACTCTACGCAAAAACAAAATAAGAATATATGACCAAGGTTAAAAATAACAACAAAACATGGGACTTCTTTGGTGCTCCAAGAGGTTAGGAGTTTGCTTTCCAATACAGGGTACACGGGTTTGATCCCTGGTTGGGGGACTAAGATCCCACATGCCATGGGGCAACTAAGTCCATGAGGTGCTACTTCTGAGCCCACACTCTCTAGAGTGCATGCTCCATAACGAGAGAAGACTACATGCTGCAACTAGCAAAAAAGCTCATGCACAGCAACAAAGACCTGGCGCAGGCAAAACAAAGAAACAAAAAAACAGAGGGTATGACCTATCATTGTCATTTAGCCATTATAGTCAGCCAACTGTAAACAGATTCACAGTATGCTCTTCTTCTCCATTCTAGCTCAAGATATGAAATATCAAACTCTAGAGTCCTTTGAAATGGAATCCAATACTGAGAATGATGAAATTAAAAAGACTTATGTTTTTGCTTACTCAGTTTCTGAGTGACTCAGGAAGACAAAGGAGAGATCAATAAACGGTTAAGTTATCTCTAAGTTTAAGCAAAATGTATTTAGATATTATTGGACTATAAAGAAAGCTGAGTACCAAAGAATCAATGCTTTGAACTGTGGTGTAGGAGAAGACTCTTGAGAGTCCCTTGGACTGCAAGGAGATCAAACCAGTCAATCCTAAAGGAAATCAGTCCTGAATATTCACTGGAAGGACTGATGCTAAACCTGAAACTCCAGAACTTTGGCCACCTGATGCAAAGAGCTGACTCAGTGGAAAAGACCCTGATGCTGGGAAAGACTGAAGGCAGGAGGAGAAGGGGATGACAGAGGATGAGATGGTATCACCATCATCAACTGAGGATGGCATCACTGACTTGATGGACATGAGTTTGAGCAAGTTCCGGGAGGTGGTGATGGACAGGGAAACTTGGTGTGTTCCAGTCCATGTGGTCACAAAGAGTGGGACATGACTGAGTGACTGAACTGAACTGATTTAGATATTGGGTGATATATATTGTACATACACCTAGTTAAAATTATATCCGTAGAGTCCAATGCAAAACTTAACACAAATACATCCCACATCAAAAGAAAGTTTAAAATGATGGCACAAAAACTTGCACACGAATGTTCACAGCTGCATTTTCATAATAGCCAAAAAGTGGACATACCCAAATGTCCACCAATTGATGAATCATGTGACATATCCATATAATAGAATATTATTTGGCAATAAAAAGGAATGAAATCCAGAGGCAAAAAGTAGGTTAACAATCACTTAGGGCTGATTGGGAGTGGAACTGAGGGAATGGGAGTGACTGCTAATGGCTATGTGGCTTCTTTTTAGGGTGATGGAAATATTCCAAAATTAGATTGTCACAGCAGTTGCATACTTCTGTGAATATACTATTAGGTTGGTACAAAAGTAATTGTGGTTTTGGACTATGAATTTTAAATCATTATAACTAGGCTCAAACACATCTTTATTAATCAAAATAGGAACCATTAAAATCAACACATTCTTGCCAACAAGAAATAAATTTGTTTATTACTGTAGCATAAAAATCCGTGCTTTGGGATTCAATGAACTCTTGGAGAGAATTTTCTGCATTCTGCTGGTTGTGGAAGCATTTTCCCTGCAAAAAGTTTTGAGATGCTTGAAGAAGTACATGGTAGTCAGTTGCTGAGAGGTCAGGTGAATATGGTGGATAAGGCAAAACTTCATAGCCCGATTTGTTCAACTTTTGAAATGTTGGTTGTATGATGTTGGGCCCTTTCTGTTGACCAAAGCCGGCTGCAGGCATTGCAGTTTTTGGTGCATCTTGTTGATTTGATGAGCATACTTCTCATATATAATGGTTTTGCCAGGATTCAGAAAGCTGTAGTGGATCAGATGGGCAGCAGGTCCACCAAACAGTGACCATGACCTTTTTTTGGTGCAGGTTTGGCTTTCGGAAGTGCTTTGGAACTTCTTTTCTGTCCAACCACTGAGTTGGTTGTTGCTGGTTATGGTATAAAATCCACTTTTCGTCTCACATTACAATCTGATCGAGAAACTGTTCATTGTTGCACAGAATAAGACAAGACAACACTTTTAAACGATGATTTTTAAAAAATTTCCAGTCAGCTCATGAGGCATCCATTTATCAAGCTTTTTCACTTTTCAAGTTTGCTCCAAATGCCAAATGACCGTAGAATCAATGCTGAGTTCTTTAGCAGCTTCTTCTGTAGGTTTAAGAGGATCAGCTTTGATGATCCTCTCGGTTGTGGTCAACTTCTGATGGCCGGCCACTACACTCCTCATCTTCAAGGCTCTCGTCTCCTTTGCAAAACGTCTTGAACCACCATTGCACTGAACGTTCATTAGCAGTTTCTGGGCCAAATGTGCTGTTGACGTTGCGAGTTGTCTTTGCTGCTTTATCACCCATTTTGAACTTGAATAAGAAAATTGCTTGATGTAGTAGAAAACCTTTTGTATACATATATATACATAAATAGTATGTATAATATATATATTTTAGAAAACTTATGAATTTTGGCCCAACTAAAAAATCTTTGACATTTTGATTCCACTTATTTGACTTAGTATGAACAGAATGCTAGATTTCTAATTTAAAAAAAATAGATATGCAACAAGCAACAAAGGTTTACTGTATAGCACACAGAACTATAGCCAATACCTTACAATAACCTGTAATGGAAAATAATATACGTGTATGTGTATAAACGAATCACCTAGGCATGCACCTGAAACACTGTAAGTCAACTATACTTCAATAAAATATGTATATTAAGAAAAAAGAAAGAAAATTGCTCAAATTTGCTTTTTGTCTAACATCTTTTCCCTAGTCTAAAATAAACAGCAAGTAATAAGTCATTAGCAAAAAAACACAAAGTGAAAAATATGCATTAAAATGATATATAACATAACCACATTTATTTAGAATGTATTTCAATATCAAAGGCCAAATTGCAACAATGCAAAAAGTGTAATTACTTTTGTGCCAACCTAGTAAAAACTCATTGTACACTTCAAATGGATGAATTTTATAGTATGTGTAAAATATCTCAATAATGCTGTTTTCATTAAATCAGTGGTGTATGAGAGCTGTGCAAAAATTAAATGCAGAAGTATAAAAAGCCCCTTGAATTCAAGTGAAACTCATGATAAAGAGACTCCACACAGTGAAGACACAAGGTAACAGAACCTGGGTTTCTCTACTAAAGGCTCAGGCATCCAGTTTTTACCTCTATCCCGAGGCACAAAGGAAAATAGCCCTTTCCTCCTGGCTTTGTTCTTGGTAAAGAACTGACTGAAAATCTAACCAATCAATGTTCTTGATTTTAAAAAATCAAATATACTTCATTAAATTCAATTAATTTCAGATTAATATCAGAATTTGTATTTATTATGTACTTTTGAAAGCAAAGACACTCTATATATTTTGAATTAAAATAAGTATGGTACTTGGATTACTTAGACATTATGAATAACTATTTGAAAAATGTTCCTTTTGTTTAATGACTAAATATTCATCCCAGGAAGTCAGAATGCAATTAAATTTAATGTAAGTACATTAGATTAATACAAATGCATTAAATGCAGAAACATTTAACAAAGCTATATACTTAAACCTATCAAAATTCATGGGCTGAAAAATTAAGATTTCTATGAAAACTAAGTAATCCTCAGCACATGTAAATAATTGGTTAAATGTAACAACTGAATTAGCAATCCTAACACAGATCATGAACAATGTAGATAATTTCACTTACACAAAAGCATTTAATTGTAGACTTTTCATGTGCTCATTACTGTGCTAGTCTCTGAAGGTAAGAAGAATACTGATTTTTTAATGTATGGAATCTAGAAAAATGGTACTGATGAACCTATTTGCAGGGCAGGAATGGAGACGCGAACGTGGATAATGGACTTTCCACACAATGGACACTCTGGTGGAAAGAGGGTGGGACGAATTGAGAGAGCAGCACTGAAATACATATATTACCATGTGTAAAACAGATAGCTAGTGTGAAGTTGCTGTATAACACAGGGAGCTCAGCCTGCTGCTCTGTGACAACCTAGACGGGTAGAATCAGAGGGTGGTGGTGGGACAGAGGCTCAAGAGGGAGAGGATATGTGTATAATTATGGTTGATTCACATTATTGTACAGCAGAAACCAACACAACATTGTAAAGTAATTATCCTCCAAATAAAAATTTTAAAAATAAATTTAAAAAAAGAAATCAATAAAAAAAAAAGGTAAGTAACACAAAGATATACTGCATAGCACAGGAAATTATATACATTATCTTATAATAACCTATATTGGAATATAATCTACAAAAATACAGCATCACTATGCTGTACACTTGAAGCTAACACAATACCATGAATCAACTACACTTCAATAAATAAATAATAGGAAGCAAACAAAATTTTTGAACTTATTTTGTTTTTTTGGTCATGCCATGTGGCATGTGGGATCTTAGTTCCCTGACCAGGGGCTGAACCTGTGCTCCCTATGCTGGAAACAAAGTCTTAACCACTGGACTGCCAGGGAAGTCAACTGGTTTATTCAGTATGTATTTATTGAATACAACTTCATACAGGATTAGTAATGCTCACTTTTTTGCAGTCTCATCTTTTGAAGAGATTAAAAAATTCAGAAAATCAGTACACGAGTGATTTGTATACTATAATTTCTCACAGAGACTGTAAAAGCCTCCATAATTGTCTTACTAGTTACTTCGCTGCCCTTCAGTCCTGTATGGCCATTTGAGTTGGATCATTTTCTGATCTGAACACATCCTGACATTCTTTATATATCTGCAAAGCAAAGTTCTTACTTGTTCCAATTAGTGCCCTCTTTCCTTGGTACTGACTTGACGTTACACTTCTCACCTCTTGCTCAAAACAAACTGTAACCTGCTCCACACATTACATAGAACCTGCTCAGCCCTAAATTCCACCTAACTGGGCATCACTGTAATGTTAACATGTTTATTCTACATCATTAAAAATTTAGAGCACCCAGTGAGGAGTCTGCGCTTAACCACAACAGCTAACATTTCTTAATGGTGATTATATGTTGGGTACTATTCAAAGCACTTAAACCATTATTATTTAAAATCATCACAATATCCTATAAATAGGTGCCATTTACCATTCCCATTTTACAAATGAGGCACAGAGAGCTTAAATAATTGACTCAAGTTTATACATCTAATAAGTGGTTGAGACTGGATTAGAACCCCCATATAAACTTCAGAATCCTTTAGCTTTCAATTTCTTAAGAAGACTTGGTAGGATTCTGATTGGAATTGCATTGAACATCCATAGATAAATCTAGAGAGAATTAACATGATAACAATATTTGGCCTCTAATCCATAAACATGGTATACATCTCCATTTATTTAGTTCCTTAAATTCTCTCAGCAATGCTTTGTAGGTTTCAGTACACACATCTTACACACACAACGGCTAAATTTATTCCTAAGAATTTCACGTCATATTTGTTTTAAAAACTCATCTACCAATTGTTTGTTGCTGGTATATAGAAATAAAACTTGATATTTGTAGTTTGATTTTGCATCCTGAAATCTTGCTTTAATTCACTTATTGTTTCAGCAGCTTTTTGGCCGACTCCGTAGTTTTCTATGTAAACAATCATGTCATCTATGAATAAAGACAGTTTTACTTTTTTCTTTCCAATATGTATGCCTTTGATTTCTGTCTCTCCTTATTTTACTAGTTACTCCATCATAATGTACTATTATTATTTTGTATGTTGCCGGAATGGACTTGCCAACATTTTGTTATGGATTTTTGTATCCTGTGATCATGAGGTAGTATCTGTAGTTTGATTTTCTAATCTTTGTCTGATTTTACTGTTAAGATAGTGCTGGCCTCATAATATGAGCTGGGAAATACTTTTTCCCTCTCTATTGTTTAACTCTTCATTAATTGTTTACTATAATTTTGTATCTATATGAGATGTTCACTAAACTTATTGTGGCCATCATTTCATGATGTACATAAAATGTACACCTTAAACTTATTCAGAGCCGTATGTCAATTATATCTCAATAAAACTGAAGAAAAAAATTAATAGAATTTATTAGTGAAGCCATCTGGGCTGAAGTTTTGTTTGTAAAAAGGTTTTTAACTACAAATGCATTTTTAAAATTAGATGTAGAGCTATTCAAGTTTTCCATATCTTGAGTCAATTTTGAAAAGTTGCATCTTTCAAGGAATTTGTCCATTCCAACCAAGTTATGAAACTTATTGGAATAAAGTTATCTTGTTATCTTTCTAGTGTCTGTAGGATATGAAATGATACCCCTCCTTTCATTTCTGATGTTAGTAATTTGTACCTTCTCTCTTTTACTCGATCAGTTGAGACAGTTATCCACTTTATCTTCTCAAAGAATGGTTTTTTGAATTCACTGATTCTGCTCTTATCTTTTGATGCATCGACCCTTTTATCCTTTATGAAATGCTATTCTTGCTTCCTGGTAATATTCCTAGCTCTGAATTCTATTTCGATGTTGGTATAGTCACTCCAGCTTACTTTTTATTAATGTTTGCATAGAATATCTTTTTCTATCCTTTTATTTTTAATGTATCCATGTATTTATATTTAAGTTTATATACAGCATATAGTTGAGTCTTGTTTTTTTATCCAATGATAATCCTTGTCTTTTAATTGATGTGTTTAGACCATTTATATATTCCTCTATCTTTATTGAGATATTTTTGATATAATATGTAAGTTTAAGGTATGCAATGTGATAATTAGATACATGTATATATTGCAAAATGATTACCACAGTAAGACTAGTTAACACCTCTATCTCCTCACATAATGGCAATTGTGTGTGTGTATGTGGTGATAACATTTAAGATCTACACTCTTTTAACTTTCAAGTACATTTGATCATTTATGGTTTATATTTACGGTTTCATCATCTTGGTGGTAATTCTATTTGTCCCATATGTTGTTTGTTTGTTCCTTTTTTCCAGTCTCCTTTTGGATCAACAAGGCATTTTTTAGTATTCTATTTATATTTCTATTATTGATTTGTTAGCTATGCTTGGAATGCCCTTAAACATTTCCTGTAGTGTATGTTTCTTGGAGACAAATTATCATGACTTCTGTTTGTCTAGAAAATATCTTTATCTTGCCTTTATCATAGAAGAGTATTTTAGCAGGATAGAGAATTCTAGGTTGACAACATTTTTTTTTTCTTGCAGGATTTTAAAGATTTCATTCCATTATCACTAGTTTGTGTATTTTCTGATGAGAAGTCTACTTTCATTCTTTGTTCCTCTCTATGTCTTTTTTTTTTCTCTGCCTGCTTTTAAGATTTTTCTCTCTATCATTCTTTATTACTCAACAATTTATGATATGTCTTGGTACAGTTTTCTTCATGTTTGGGTTTGAATGACCTTCTTTATATCACATTTGGAAAAATTTTGGCCACTTATTTCTTTACATACTTTTTCTGGATTCCATTCTTTGGAACTCCAATTACATATATGTTAGACTGCTTGATATCATTCCACTGAGGTTATATAATTTTGTTTCAGCATTTTTCTCTTCATGCTTTATTTTAGATAGTTTATATCCATTTCTATAGTTTCTACTGCTATTCAAGTTGAGCAGAATTGCTCAACTAATTCATTTTTGAGTGAAATTCATTTGGTTTTATGTATATCATATGGATTTTAACAACAGACATAAATTCAGAAGGGGACGACATAGGATGAGATGGTTGGATGGCATCAGTGACTCAACAGACGTGAGTCTGAGCAAATTCTGGGAGACGGTGAAGGACAGGGAAACCTGGCATGCTGCAGTCCATGGGGTCACAGAATCAGGTATGACTGAGCGACTGAAAAACAACAACAATAAATCCAGAATGCTTATTATCTTTCCTGTGGTTTGTAGAAAGATGACTGGGTTTCTAAAAAAGGAAAAGGACTAAAGATTATTCAAACTTAGGAGAGGAAGGAAGAGAAGGGGAGGTTATTAATTATTCATTTTTATTATCAAGTCTTATGTTATCAAAAAGAAAAACTTCACCACTCTGTAACTTTCCAACCTCTTCTGTGTTTAATCAGAAAGAAAATGGAACACATAAACTCCAAAGCAACTTCTAAAATGTTAAATAGGATACGTTAGAGTTTATCTCACCAAGAATTACTTTTTTCTTTTGCTTTGAGGTTTGCAATTTGGCAAGAAAAGCACTATAAATTCTGACAGGTAATCAAATAAATTCATATTCACCACAGATAAACACAAAAAAGAAAAGCTCATCAGTAATTATACTTGAAAATCTGTAGAAGATATAAAAATTCTAAAAATGTGCAATGGGTTGATCTTAGTGTAGATGAAAAATCCTTAAAATTTTCTAAGGAGTGTTAATTGGCCGTATTACCTAGCTTTTCACAAGAGGGCAGCAAGAAGCTTTCTAATGTAATGAAAGTCCTAGTTGAAAGGTACAATGGAATTTCAAACTATTACATAATAGCTATATATATAAATGTACACATACAATTTCAAGTTTTATATTGTATAGATTGGGGAAATCTATAAAAATCTTAAGAACACAAAGTTTTCTGGAGGTTCTATAACCTATTCACCTATCTTTATAAGAACTTATTAAGTTATCAAGGCAAATAACCTATAACATAAAAACGTGATTCTCTCCTACAAAGACTAATTTTGATACTACAGGAGATATTCTAAGAATGTTTATAGTAGACAAAAATAAACAACCATTAAGACAAAGTATGACAAGTGCCATAGACGGGAAAAGATTAGATTAGAGCATAGGATAAGCTCAGTTGATAACTGTGAACAGAACCCTTAATTCTTAATTGTTGAAAAGAATAGAGATCACCTAATTCTAAACAGTATCTGGTAATATTCTAGAGCTGGTTGCAGAGCTCTGCCTGAGAATTCCCCATGATGGGAAACTTGCTACTTCTTGAGAGTCCATTTAATTTCTGGACATTTGGAAAATACATCCTTTAATACTGTGGAAAAAACAAAGCTAACAAACCTCTTTCTACCTTCTCCCCATTGTTCCTAACTCCGTCCTCTGGAACAGGACATGGATAAATGCCCTTGTTTAGTCAATGCAGACCAAATGGGATGTAATGAACCTAATCAAAAGTAAGGAACAACAGGTGACTTATTTGTTGTTGTTGTAGGAAAGACTATGACAGCTGTTCCTTGAATACTTTAAGAGCAATAAAACGAACCCCTTATCATCTTTCTTGACACTAAGGTTCTGTTCAAACCCAAGAGGTTTATAGAAATTGTGCAATTCTTTTGTACTTGCAGATATTCAGTAATTCTTCAGATGAAACACACAATAAAGAGAAACAGCATGTGATTCTATAGCCAAACATGGATGATCCATTAAGAAGACAAGTGACAGCTCAACTCTCTCTCCAGGAACATTTGTCACCTACGCCTTTATCCTTCAGGGATTTGAATTGAATGACATTTGCTGTAGGTTGATAATTAATTTTTCTTTCTTTTTCATTTTTTTCTTTAAAGCATAGGAAGCCAACGTTGGCTTCTTCCCCATGAGAGACACTAGCCTGAGTGGTTTTGGAAATATACGCCTTGATCAGATTTGCACTATGACTCCTGAATACATGAGCCATCCCAGCAACACCTGCTCTCCTGACAGGTCATCAGGGACTGGCAGGAAAAGGATCCATCAATTCCATTCTCCCCAGAGAGATCACCCAGACCTAGTGTTAAATGTACAGTTCAATGACATGTTAAAAAGTAAAATTCCACCCGCTAAAGCCTACCAGTTACCAGAGGTCAATATTTAAAATGAAGACCCTAATAATGGAAATTAGCATAAAATTTATTTTTTTCCCCAACTGGACTGTAATCCAACTAAATACTCAGAAAAGTACCACTTATATCAAGGTGAGAAAGACGGAAAGGAATGAAACTCCTAATTAAATTGTGTCACCAATTTATTGCTAAGGGTGTGAGTTTTGGGTTCTATTTCTCATGATGGGGTAGAAATACAATTGCTTCCTACCCTAAAACTATGAATTACTTATTTTGGATTATAGTAAGTTTGGGCATGCGATTTTACACCACAAAAACTGAAAATATGTAATTAGCTTCCTTTTCATCAGCAAACAGAAGTATAGATCCTTTATATTTGGCCTATTCATATACATTTCCTGTTTTGGTTTCCACTTATTTTCCTATTAAATATTACTTAGCTTTCTCTCTCTAAATGTTACAACATAGTCTCTGTCCTTTCTACTACATATTTCATCTATTTTTAATGATTAAGCCATTTTTTAAAAAAACTGAAGTTATACATGTACGTGTCTCAAAAAAATAAAATAATTCTATAAGGTTTGTTATGAAAAACTGTGGCCCTCAGTGGGAACCATTTTTACGTTATTTAGCAGATTATATTACCTTTGTCTCTACATGACTAAATAATATGCTTGTATTACTATTTCTTGATTTTTCAATTTGGGGCACTATCTATAGACTTCTCCTAATATCGAAAATGATGATTGACTTCCTTTTCCCATCCTTCTACCTTAACTCCTCACAATACAAGCATCTATCTCCTATCTTCTGAGAGTTATATATTGTACTTCACCTAGATCAATATTCACTTTCTACATTATTATGATTATATGAAAGCTACTTACAGCTAAACCATAAAATCAACTATGATTACCTTTCCTTTCTTGCATATTTTTTGTTTTCCCTGAGTTTTTTAGGCTGCTTAGTTTTCTGTATATTTATCTCAAGTTCAACCACAGACTCTATCACTGCCTGTTGTGGCAATCTTAAGATATTGAGATGTATCACGTAATTTATCAATTTCATCTTCCTGAAGAAGTCTCCAAGATGATCTGTCCTCTAGGCCTGGTGCACAGCAACCACCCTCGAGTCCTCCTCTCTCATCTGTTTTTTGTGTCCTGTGTCACTTTCTTTCTCGGCTTATTCCCTTGTTTGGCTGGTGCATGACTCCCAATAGTGCAAAGAGTTTTTGGGAGGTCGATTTTTTGAGATCTTCCATGTGGAAAAATGTCTTTATTTCATCTTTTCATTTGATTTGGTA
Source organism: Okapia johnstoni (assembly GCA_024291935.2). Lineage (NCBI taxonomy): Eukaryota > Metazoa > Chordata > Mammalia > Artiodactyla > Giraffidae > Okapia > Okapia johnstoni. The sequence goes on from CM044307.1 coordinate 16,110,318, forward strand.
TTCAAAGTTGAAAATAATTTTCCCCCAGAATTTTGAAGATATTGTTCCAATGGTCTCTAATGTTGAAGACACTGACTTCTATCCTTTGTATGAAACCTGCTTTCTGTCTTCTCTAGAAGCTTTCAGGATCTTCTCTTTTTCCTCTGAGTTCTTAAATCATGAAATGATGTGCCCTGGATTATTTTCATCTATTTTGGTGGTACCTGTCACGACCTTTCAGACCAGAAATGTATTGTCCTGCAATTTGGGGAAAATTCTTTTTGAAGTATTTCATTAATGATTTCCTTTGTCTTTTTCTCTCTTTCTAGAATTTTTATTATTCAGATTTTGGGCTCTGATAGATTGATTCTCTTTTCTCTTTCATTCATGTATTCCTGCTCTATTTTTAGAAGATCTCCTTAACTTTTAACTCTGAAAATTTTTGAGTTTTTCATTTCTATCATATTTTTAAATTTCCATGAGCTTTTTCCTGTTCTCTGTATGGTCCTTTTTAATTTTTTTTTTTTAATAAATTTATTTATTTTAGTTGAGGGCTAATTACTTTACAATATTGTAGTAATTTTTGCCATACATTGACATGAATCAGCCATGGGTTCACATGTGCTCCCCCACCCGAACCCTCCTCCCACCTCCCTCCCCATCCCATCCCTCTGGGTCATCCCAACGCTCCATCCCTGAGCATCCGTCCCATGCATAGAACATGGAATGGTGTTCTGCTTCACATATGACAATATACATGTTTCAATGTTATTGTCCCAGAATGTCCCACCCTCACCTTCTCCCTCAGAGTCCACAGGACTGTTCTATGCATCTGTGTCTCTTATCCTGTCTCGCATATAGGGTTACCATTACCATGTATGGTCCTTTTTAATAGCATCTGTTCTTACTACATTTGCAATACCTTATCTGTCTGAGAATATTAATTAGACAGATTTGCATAGGCTATTTTCTCTTAGTTGATTTTTTCCATTTGCTATCTTAGGTCTTTTTAAAAAAATGTTAGGGGCTTTTCTCCAATGTTGATAATCTTTCATTGTTTTTTCACATGTAAGAACAAAAGACTAAAAACATGCTTGAAAAGTCTGAGTGTAGGAGTTGGGCATATCAACTGAGCTTCACTGCAGTGTGACCAGTTTCAGTTGTAGAACTTTCGCTATCGGTGCTTTTATTCTTCTTGGGCTGGTCAGATCTCCCAGTAGTCTCCTCCAACCTTCAGACTGAAGGGTGAAAACCTGGCTGTGGAGGGCGGGGGGGGATCTCGGCCTACATTGGGCATAGTTCACTACAGAATCTCCATCCTTGGTTGGTTCCAGTTGAGGAACCACTTTGTTTTATCATCTCTAGAAAATAAAGCTTTAATCTGCTGTGGGGTAGAATAAAGCAGATGACATAGGCATCTGACTCCTTTTTAAACAGACTTGAATTAATCGCCCTATTTAAACTATCCCTCTCTCCACCTGGTGCCAATCTTTAGCCCCTTGGAATATTGTGAAGTGTAGGCTTGCTTCTTTTCTGGCTTTTCTCACTTCAGAATTGTTTTTCTTAGGTCTCCTAGGTTCACATGCCTGCCAGCTCCAAAAATTTTGCTGTTGTTGACCTCTATTCTCTTTATGGGATTACACCTTTGTTTTTGCAGGGTTTGGGAAGGGAAGGACAATAAATGTGTGCACTAAAACCATCATTACCCTAGAAGCACTCTTTTCAAATTTATTTTCCACTATAGATACTTCCAGCTTTCTCCATGATTCCAACTGTTTTGTCATGCTCCCCACTCCTACCCTGGTTCTGTCTTTACATTCCCAGTGTTAGTTATAGTCCTTCTAAAGAGGAAGGATAGCTTCTGAAAAAGTAGCAATGAAGACGAAACAGGGAAGTATCCATTAGAAGGCTATGTTTCTGTTTCTCATTTGTAAATAAAAGATTCCATCTATTCAACAGGCTTTGGACACAACTGGTTTGTAATATACAAAAGTAACATAAAGTATGGTCCCAGACAGCAAGGCTCTTACAATTCAGTTGGGACAACAAGCATCAATAATAATTGGTTGCTAAAGGAAGTCAAGAACAGGAAGGCTCAATGTGGCTAAATACAACTGGGAGAGAATTATAACAGCTCAAGAAAAATGAAATGATTAGAAGATAGTCATAAAAGAAATTAGGAAAATTCAAAGCCGTTAAAAGGTTAAAAGTCATCTTCTATTCACATTCATGATTTGTCTTCCAATTACTATCAGATTTTTTGGGGGGGAAGTTTGTTAAAACCTATTGATAAATATTTATTAAATCCCTTTGTAAAAGGTAGCTAACAGGACATTTATAGCTGGGTCCATCACTGGCTCACATAGCACTGTCTAGGTGATGAATGCTACCCAGCCAACTGCAAAAGTTACAGGTGTACTCTACTTTGAGAGAAATTAATATCTATTAACAAGACAAAAACTATTCATGAGGCAAAATGAAATCATTTACTTTGCAAGATTTAACTTTCCACAACACTCTCATTCTCTGTGCCAGTTATTCACTTATTACCTCTAGGCTCCTAACTCCCCTTCTTTGCCCTGCTTTGTAACACCGGTGCTGGACTCTGTAGCAGGCTACATTCTTCCTGTCAGGTGGCTTGACATTCAGCTTGCCAACAGAGAGGTGGGAGACTGCAAGAAGCAATTTTTCTTCCTTATCATGCTCAGTCACTCAGTTGTGTGCGACTCTTTGCAGCCCCATGGACTGTACTCTGCCGGGCTTCTGTGTCCGTGGAGTTTTCCAGGCAAGAATACTGGAGCAGATTGCCACTTTTTACTCCAAGGGATCTTCCCGACCCAGGGATCGAACCCGTGCCTCATGCATTTTGTGCACTGGCAGGCAGATTCTTTACCACTAGCGCCACCAGGGAAGCCGCTTCCTTCTTGTAACGTGTGGTTTTTCTGTGCAGGACAAGCAGGTTGGCATGGAGGCAGGGAGTGTCCCAGAAATATTCATCCTGCCAATGGCTGCCCTCAGTTCAGTGCCCCCAAACTAAGATTCTTCACCACCTCCTGGGCAGCTGCTTCTGCATTCACCAGCAGGGCACCCTCTGGCAGTGGGCAGAAGGTCCTTTCCTCAGAGGTCTGAATCTCTGCCTTGAGGACACCTCTCTAAGTTCCTCCATGTTCACTATCCTTGTACCTGGGGTGAGAGGGCGATGGAGATACAGTAGGAGCTTTCTTACCCACCTTACAGTATTCTTTCATCCCTTTAAGTGAACTACCTTTCAACTAGTTAATAATTCTTTATTTAAAAATTTCCCTATTCAAATTACTCCTGACTAGATTCTGGCTGATACAATTACCCCAAAAGACCAAATAAACAGAATGCATGTGATGCCAAGTAAAGTCGATTCTCAAATCCTAATGTTAAAAAATGGATTCTAGGAATTACTGTTACAAATCTAGAGACATTCCCCAACACCAATTCTGAGTAAGACAACCATAAATATAAGGTTCCCCAAACCATGAGTACCAAACGCTGAAGAGCAAGAGTAAAGAACAAACTATTGCAGAAAAACTTTTGGATTTTGCTGTAATAAAATTATAAGATTAGTGGCTGACAAGAACCCAATAGATGAAAGAACCTGATTATAAGAAAGCATTTAATACTGCTTCTCGTGGCAACTTCCTTGCAAAATTAATTACAACTAGCCAGGATATATGAGTCTCATGAATTGAAAACTGGCCTCAAGACCGCAAGGAGTGATTATAAACTGCTTTAAATCACACTGAGGAAAGTGTCTGGTAGAATGTCTGGAGAGTATTAGATTGGTTATAATCCAGTATTTCCATTAGTGCTTGGGAAAATAAAGAGTAAGTTAATTAATACTTAGTAGACTAGAAGGGATTTGTAAAAACCAGTATAGTCTAAAGTATAAAAGATTTAGAAAAGTGAGAAAGATGTAAAAAAGGTAAACTCTTTCTTTTTACTATGAATAATTAATATAAAAAATAAATTTCACCTAGTGATCTCAAGACTTCCATATGCATATGGGCTACATGAAGTTATCAGTGAAGAATCAAAGATTTTTATCTGGGCTAACAACAGCAGCCACCTTGGGGGACCTAATTCCTTTTCATCTATAGAGGTTATAAACTCAGAGAGAGAAGAGTGGATCTATAACAGTCCTTCACACAGCTATTATCATCCAGCAGTTAAGAATACCAGAATTTCCTTTATATGTGGATTTGTACATTTACAAATACACAGAGCGACTTCTCTGGTGGCCCAGTGGTCTCCGTCTTCATCTCCTGTTTACTCAGCTGTTCGCCAAATGTGGCATGCCTCAGGCCTTTGCATTTACTGCTGCTTGCTGCTAAGTCGTTTCAGTCATGTCCGACTCTGTGCGACCCCATAGATGGCAGCCCACCAGGCTCCACCATCCCTGGGACTCTCCAGGCAAGAATACTGGAATGGGTTGCCATTTCCTTCTCTAGTGCATGAAAGGGAAAAGTGAAAGTGAAGTCGCTCAGTCGTGTCCGACTCTTCGAGACCCCATGGACTGTAGCCTACCAGGCTCCTCCGTCCATGGGATTTTCCAGGCAAGAGTACTGGAGCGGGGTGCCATTGCCTTCTCCTACTGCTGCTTAGGCCCAGACTATTCCTTACCCACTCCGGGCAGCAATCATCACCCTCACCCCCACCTACTCCCTGCCCGTCCTTAAACACTACTTAGGATTACTTTCTCTGACCCTGTCTGAGATAAGTAACTTTTCTTAGTGCTCTAATAAACTGTTATCTCAGGACCAGAATGTTCTTCTCTATAACCCTGTGCTCAGCAGAGTACATCACATAGTAGGTACAAAATAATCATACCAAATGATTAAGGGAAAAAAAAACAAACAAAACAGCCCTTTCAGTTACTATTAACTTAGAAATTCTTAAACATGGGTTGGTACTCTGATACTTGAACAGAGTTTAACTTTGATTATGTATCTCACTTTAGGAACACTAGCTGTCTTAAAAACAGCCAGTGGTTCTTAACTTTTTTGGGGTCACAGACTGGCAGACATAGCTGTCTATTCATAACCATTCCCCCCATCTTTGTTATTAAAACCCTGGTTTTATTGAGGTACAAGGTGATCACGTGCTTAGGGGAGACTGGGTTCCTTGCCAGTCCCCAAGGGTGAACTATTACTGGCCCATCCAAACCAATCATGCTAGCATCATTTCTCCTGACAGGAATTCGTTTAGGCACAGGAATGCGACTAATGCCATTCAGCAGCATGTGAGGGGAAATATCCTTCAGAGCTTCTGGGGTTTTTCTCCCTGATAAGAAGATTGGGAGCCAGAGGGACAGAATTCCCTTTTCTACCTTAGGATACTATTGTTGGTGCGTGTGTGCATGCTAAGTCGCTTCAGTCATGTTCAGCTCTTTATGACCCTATGGACAGAAGCTCCTCTGTCCATGGGATTTTCTAGACAAGAACACTGGAGTGGGTTGCCATGCCCTCCTCCAGGAGATCGTGCAGACCCAGGGATTCAAACCAGTGTCTCCTATGTCTCCTGTACTGGCAGACAGGTTCTTTACCACTAGTACCACCTGGGAAGCCCCTATTGTTGTTATATGATGTCAAAAACTGTAGTAGCCATCTAGTAAATATGATGGAAGCCAAACTAAGAAGGAATCCAACACATCAAAGATGGCACAGCAGAAAGATGGAACTAACAGTCGTCTCTGATGCTAACGGTGAGTCAGTGAATTAACCAACCCTAAAAATGACGCATCTCTGGACTTCTTACACAGAACACCTTTATCCTTTAAGCCATTGTAATTGGGCTTTCTGTAATTTTCAGACAAAAACAACCTGACTCACAGTATATTGGTTTGCTGGGGCTGTGGTAACCAGCTACCACACACAGAGTGGCTTACCTACTGTCTCACAGTTCTGAAGGCTGGACGTCCATGATAAAGGGGGTGGCAGGGTAGCTTCCTTCAGAGGGCTGTGAGGAAAGGATCTGCTCCAGGCCTTTCTCCTTAGCTTTTAGACAGCTGTCACCTCCCTGTGTTTTTTCACATTATCTTCTCTCTATATATGTCTGCCTCTGTTTAAATTTCCCCCTTTTATAAGGACACCAGTCAAACTGGATTAGGACCCACGCTAAGGACCTCATTTTAACTTGATTACCTCTGTAAAGATCCTATGTTCAAGTAAGTTCATACTTGGAGATACTAGACAGAGGATGAGATGGTTGGATGGCATCACTGACTCGATGGACATGAGTTTGAGCAGAGTCTGGAGTCGGTGATGGACAGGGAAGCCTGGCGTGCTGCATTCCATGGGGTCACAAAGAGATGGACATGACTGAGTGACTAAACTGAAATGAACTGAGATACTAGAGGTTTCGGAAGAGGTTTTTTAGGAGAACACAATTCAACCCATAATGGAGACCTTTAAAAAAATCTAGTGAAGGTTATGGATACTTTCTGTAGAAAAATATACATGTATATGTACACACATCCAATTTTGTTTATAATTTCAGGAGATTCATGGACTCTTAGGTTAAAATTCACAGCTAAAGTATCTTTCTGAGCAAGAGAGACACTTGAGCATTACCTACACACATACAGAAGCTTAAATCAGTCACTGCCTAAGTAGTAACATTATACTGCAGGTAATTCTAAGGGTACTGTGTTATGTACGGTCATCAAGGGGTATCATTGAGGTATTGGTTCCAGGACCCCCTTAGGACACCAAAATCCGTGGATGCTCAAGTTTTTTTTATATAAAATGGTGTAGTATCTGCATAAAATCTATGCACATTCTCTTGTATACTTTGTCATCTCTAGATATAAATATTCTATACAGTATGAATGCTATGTAAATAGCTGTGAATACAATATAAATACCATATAAACAGTTGCAGCAAATTCAAGTTTTATTTTCTGGAACTTCCTAGAAAAAAAAATTTTTTTTAATATTTTCAATCTGTGGTTGGTTGAATCTGCAGATATGGAACCCAGGGATATGGAGGGCTGACTGTATACATAAAAGAGGAAAGAAATAATTTATTAAATGAAGATTATGCTAAGATCACCAGAAAGCTTTAGGAAAGGAAGTTACCAAGATAGTCTTCTCTTAAAGGCATAAAGTCAATAATATTCTTTATTTTACTTGAAAATTTTAGGCATAATTTGGCATAATTCTGTTTTACCTCAGAATTCCTAGCATTAACTCATTCTTACAGGGACTTCCCTGGAGGTCCAGTGGTTAGGACTTCATGCTTTCACTGTCAAGGGCACAGGATCAATCCCTGGTCAGGGAACTAAGATCTTGCAAGCCATGCAGCATGACCAAAAAAAAGAAAAAAGAAATATTTCTTTTAATTAAATGAAAATATACAATCTACACTGAAAAGTATTAGTACAAAGAGAAAACACACTTTATTTGCATTAATCTGTTAATATTAAAATAAGTCTTAAAACCTAAAATAGTTGAGGTCTAACCACCAGGAATGAAGAGCCTTTAAATGCTCATTTCCATGGCCCAACAAATCTGCGTTGTCAGTAAAGCTGGAAGGAACTCTGGGGCCAAGCCAACTGGCAGGAAGCAAAGGTGAGACAGAAATGGAAGGAAAACTGTAATCACCTGTGTACAATATCAATGTAACTTCCAACATGTGAAGAACTAAAAAATTCTGAAACTTTGTGCTATTTGGCTTTGAAGAATAGGATTTAAAATCATTAAGGGCCATTTGTAAACTGTGGCAATCAGGTTAAATAAGTTTGATTTCTGTTCTCTAGAGATAAGTAAGATGGTGTTGCTGTTCAGCTGCTAAGTCATGTCCAACTCTTTGTGACCCCATGGACTGCAGCACGGCAGGCTTCCCTGTCCTTCAGCATCTCCCAGAGCTTGCTCAAACTCATGTTCATTGAGATGGTGATGTCATCCAACCATCTCATCCTCTGTAGCTCCCTTCTCCTCCTGCCCTCAATCTTTCCCAGCATCAGGTGGCCAAAGTATTGGAGCTTCAGCTTCAGCGTCAGTCATGCCAATACTGAAGCTGAAGCTTAGTAATGGTAAGAATGGGCTTCCCTGGTGACTCAGTGGTAAAGAATCCGCCTGCCAATACAGGCGATGCAAGTTTGATCCCTGAGTCAGGAAGATCCCCTGGAGAAGGAAATGGCAACCCACTCCAGTATTCTTGCCTAGGAAATCCCCTGGGCAGAGGAGCCTGGTGGGCTACAGTCCATGGGATTGCAAAAGAGTCAGACATGACTTAGCAACTAAACAACAACAACGATAAGAACAGCAAACAGACATTTTCCTTCCTCTTTACCATTACAAATTGCTGCAAAACTAAGTTAAATTATAAGGTAAAGTGTCATAAGAACAAATCATTGAAAATTTGATCATTAAGATACCTCTGAAGTTTGAAACAAAGAATTGGGAACATTTGCAAAACCACATGGCAAATGATACACAAAATCCTTAATTACTGAGACTAAGAAGTTACACATTTTTTCTTCCATAGGAAATCCTGAGTTATGGAACTCACACTGAGTGATAACAAAAATTAACTCTGCCTGAGGGAACAGGGAGACATAAGTAGAGCATGGGATTTGAAATGGCCTTAAAGGATATGTAGTTTTCCAGATAAAACTGGAAAAACCAGGTTGATGTTAGCAAAGCCTTTCTGTGAAGGCCCAAGGAATGTGAATTTTATCTTATAAGACCCAAGGAGCCAAAGAACAAAGAAAAGTAGAAGTATGACATAATCGGCTTTGTTTTTTAAGAAGTATCTGCAATAGTAGAGGACACTTTTTCACCACTGACTTTTTCACCACTGACTGTGGCCACTGACTGTGGCAACTAACAAGGTTACACACCTAACAGATGCTCAATTAACAGCTGTTGACTGATTGACTGAAGCCTTAGGAAAGGGTTATCAGAACTGTAGAGTGACACATAAATAAGGGTTAGTCCAAAAAAGCAATCCTGGGTATTCACATAAATAAACAGCAGTATTTAAGGCTTAATGTTTTATTTTTTGTTATTGCTCAAAATGGGGTAAGTATTATGATCTGTAACCAAATAATGCCAATTCTTCTTTTTCCACATTAATATGACTTTATCTGGCTTTAAACAGGAGGACAAAGCAAATCAATAACCTTATCTAGAGGAGGAAATAAAGCCAAGTACAATCGCATCTAAAACATCAATGTTTATTTTAGTCTGTAAGCCTTTTTTTTTTTTTTTTCCGCTTGTCTGTACAGTCTCTAATCATCCCTGAGATACAAGCGATTGGGCTCTTCTGGACCCACCAGTTAAGGGGAGGGAACATTTATCTACCATCAATTCATGGGACACTAATCTCCTTCCCACTCCTCTGATTACAAGCAAGCAGGATGCTAGAGGAAAAGCCTCAACTGAAGCTTTAAAAATAAATAAATAAACCCAGCCCCTTCTGCTCCAGGAATACAGAAAAGATTGGCATTAATACAAGAGAAAGTGATCTGCCCAAACAAAAGCCAATCTGAAGGAGGCAGCAGCGCCGCAAGCTAGCCTGGCATTATTGCTAGGAAGAGGGCACCCTTGTTAAAAATGTATATTTTAATTTTCTGTACCGCAAAAGGCCCCAATTTGCCCGGGGATCTAGCTAAGCTGCCATTTTCTACTACGACAGAGTCTAATCTTTATTTAATAGATTTAGCATCTATCTTCACTAGAGTGGTCTCTAAGGAAAAGGGGAGGGGAGAATGAAGGGGCAGAAAAGAGATGCTCAGATCCCCCTCCCCCTTTCATCCATCCGGCACTCATGTTTGTGTTCAAAATTCAATTACCTCCTTATTGATACTTCACAGAGATATTTAAGCTGCAAACATGAAGCCCTGATTTCCCAAGGGGCCATGCCCCTCTCTATTTCACTGCTCTGCTTCCCCCTGGGTGAATTCCTGAGGCGTCCATATTAATAGGTAATCAGTCACAATTCATTTATTAAACAGCAAGCAAGGTTTATCAGCCTGCTCTGATTAGCCCGAAGAAACCACTGAATCCTAATTTATTTATGGAAATGTAGGTGTCTTTTTGAATTCCATTCAGGAGCTGCAGGAGCGCTGTGGTCTCAGCACGCTGCAGTCTTACCAGCAGCACAAGCAGCGCCTTCAGGACCACGGCCGCTGGCCACCAGAAGGCAGAGAGCCAGGGACGCACACGCAGACACTCTTCTCTTGGCCACGGGATTTGGATCCACGTAATCCTTGGATTACTACTTATTTGACTGCTTTCTGTTTACATAAAAGAGTTGGAAATGTTGTCACTAGGCAGCCATTACAATCCACCATAAGAGAAATCAATCCCTGAGACGCTTGTTGATTGGCAGAAAAGTGGCCCTAAATGGAGTAGAAATGAGGACCTCAGTGAGCTAAAAGACAATCCTTCTTCTCAGAGTTAAAACCAACACCAGACTGGAATACAAACCAAAACCACTAAAATAATATTTCTTGAGCATTCCTTTTAGAATAGTAGCTAAATCAGATCCTGTTTTAATTTTGTACTGTTCTAGGCTGCAGTGACAAAACAGCTTCGTGTGTAATTTCCACAATTCCAATCAATTAGCAATTCACACAAAATTGCCCATTACTAATTAAAAGGCCAATACAGATTAAATAAAGCTCTTACAAGTAGCATTAAAACCCAAGCTAACTGCCCCAATAGATGCAATTAGAAAAGACACAGTTTATGGGACATGAGGAGATCATATAAACTAGACTCTTGTTTTCAGGTAGAATTATAGGACTGTTTCTTCTGAAAAATGATTAAAAAAAAAATTAAAAAATGTAGCCAGTGTTTCAATGCCAACGAAGAAGGCTGTTAATGCTATCTTTCTATGGGTTATCCACAGCCAATATTTTCAAATCCTGCTCTGCGTTCTTCACACAGTTCACTATGATTAAGAGCAACCTCCCCATATAATCTGCTCTATGAAGTGAAAGGCAAACCATAATCATGAGAACAATATCAAATTCCAACTGACAGACATTCTACAATGTACCTGACCAGTACTCTTTAAAACTGCTAAGGTCACCAACAATAAAAAATCTGAGAAACTGTCACAGCCAAGAGGAACCAACAAAGAGATATGACTAAATGTAATTATGACATCCTAGAGGAGATGCTGGAACAGAAAAACATTAGGGGAAAACTAGGGAAATCTGAATTAAAGTATGGGGAAAAGTGAAAAAGGAAAATCCATTACTTGTAACAAATGTACCACAATAACCATAATAGGGGAAACTAGGTTATGGGTTTATACAGGAACTCTCTTTTACAATTTTCATATCTAAAACTGTTCTAAAATTTTAAATTAATTAAAAAAAAACAGAAAGTGGCAATTTACAAACTAAATTAGAAAGTGGCCAAAACATAAGTAACTTTTATATTTTTATAAGAGATTTTAAAAGATCATTTTTCATTAATAATATCTTTGAAATATAAACACATTAATAAATTTTAAAATTTCATATATATTTATTTGTTTCTACTTGACAGGAATAGCAAAAATATATTTAGTATATATTTAGCTATTAAATATATTCTCCAGAAAATGTCATCTCCATTCAAGATGTTAATTACAACGAGAAACTCCCCAACACACACACACACACACAAATACACAAAAAAGAAAAAGGTAAACCAGTTGTAATATTAAACTTAAATATAATTAGGAGGACTATTTGTAAAGAAAATCAATATGCCCTAAAGTCAATATTAACACTCTTCAGATTGTGTTGATGTTCCTCTCCTTGAGTTTGAACCATCAAGAAATGACTTGCATGTGCTTTGGTTAGAGATGAAACACAAGGTCAAGTCAGAAGCACTAGCTCTCCACACTCTCAAATAAATAATTGTATGCAATAGGATTCTGTTAATAATTCTAAAGTGAAACATAATAAAATTTTCTTTAAAGGTCCAATGTCTTTATTTGAACTGTCCAATACATAAAAATACTAGGTATGGCTTGGACTTCTATCATACTTGGAGAAAAGCAAAAAATGCATCATGGCAGGCATGCTTGTAAGAACTATTACAGAGTCAGAGAATTTGAATCACAGCTCTTGGGCTATCCTAGACATTTGTGGACTATAAAATGAGGTCATGGTCCAACTTACTCAAGTCCAGTTGTCAGGCTTTGGAAACTAAGCACTTAAAGCATTTAGCATAGTATCTATTATCAGGTATTCATATGCCCATTGAAACTATGATTATCAATGTTTCTCAGTAGGTACCTGATGACTCTAGGCAGAAAACCTGAGAAAACAAAAAGTTAATTGAAGAATCTAAAAACAACCCATCTGTTGAATCCATTAATACAGCACCCTTGAAAAGTCAATGCTCCTACTTGACCCACTTAACAACCTACGTGGAAGGCAAAGCAGGTATTTATCACCTATACGGCATGGATGAGAAAAAGGAGAAATTAGGCAGGGAAGTGATTCACTCAAGGTCAATAGCTAATACAAGCAAACCCAAGACTTGAATACTTCTGACTCCAAATGGTCTCCCATTCTACACCACAGGCATGTTTTATCCTCTGGCAGATAACTCAGACTTCTCTGGCATATCACTCTAACCCATGTCAAATTCCTTACAACAAAATTCCTTGCAATGTCACCAGATTTCCTAAACCTCAATGCTTTCTTCAGGCACTACAACGTTAAGGAAATTTCAAAATGAAAAAAGAACTACTCAAATAGCATTCTATTTGTATTAAATTATCAACACAAACAGATTGGTCAGTCACTTTAATTTTTCTTTTAATTTATGCTCATGTACAACCTAATTTCCTCACCAATAAATTTCACTGACATCTTTGTCCAAAGCAGTATGTTATGTCACTCCTGTCATATACACATTTCCAAATATAAGACAGAACAAAGACATGCTCAAATCCTTCCTGAATATTCTGTACATTATCACCCAAAAAAAGAATTAGTATATTTACCAACATCTTATTGCAAGCTATCATTCTAGTGCTTTAGGTGGGAAAATATGTCTTCTAGATTTGTGGACTCTAAATCTTATTGGTTCATTCAAATAGTAACACATGAAACACATATAGAAAAAGTATTAAAACATTCTTTCTGATATTTGTCCCTGCACGTGACCCTTTATCAGTCGTACTAAAAAAGATTCCAGGAGTTATCCCCTATGTACCCACATTTTAACTAAAAACTTCAAAGGGAACACTGCCATCTACTGAACCACATTCACCACCATTCTCGATTACAGTGATACCTAATTTAATGGGTCTCTTGGACCAAAAATTTTAATACTAAGGATGTTTATGTTAAAAGTAAACTTTTAAGGCACAAAAAGTTGTATACATTCACAGCCACCCTGACAAAGATACCCCAGGAAACAATTCCTATTATTCTCATCAAATATATATGGCCTGCTCTAAGCAATACTTTGAAATCTGGGGGGTTGGTTCCCTTCCTCTTCAACATCCTCTTTCCTACCTGACTGGAAAACTACTAATGCTTGATACTCTTTCATGAGCTTCCCACATGAATCCAGAAAGGCTGTGAGAGCTATCATTTCCATTTAAGGATAGACTGGCAATAAGACCTGACTGAATTACTTTCAATTTTTATCTTACCCACTAATTTTAAATTAAGAAAATTTAAGTATAACATATACACAGAAAAAAGAACAAATCTTAAGTATACATATGAGGAATTTCACAAAATGAACACATCTGTGTAGGAACCACATACATCTATGAATATATAGAGAACTATTCCCAGCACCCCAGAAGACTCTCTCCTCATGCCCATTCCAGCCACCACTATACCCCAAATGCAACCATTATTTTTATTTATATCGCTATTTATTATCTTTGCTTGTTTTTGAACTTTATATAAATGATATAGTGTTATAGATATTGTTTTGTGTCTAGTTTTATTTACTCAAGATTAAGTTTCTGATGTCCAAGAATGCTCAAACTACTGCACAACTGCACTCATCTCACATGCTAGTAAATGCTCAAGATTCTCCAAGCAAGACTTCAGCAATACGTGAACCATGAACTTCCAGATGTTCAAGCTGGTTTCAGAAAAGGCAGAGGAACCAGAGATCAAATTGCCAACATCTGTTGGACCATTGAAAAAGCAAGAGAGTTCCAGAAAAACATCTATTTCTGCTTTATTGACTATGCCAAAGCCTTTGACAGTATGGATCACAATAAACTGTGGAAAATTGTGAAAGAGATGGGAATACCAGACCACCTGACCTGCCTCCTGAGAAATCTGTATGCAGGTCAGGAAGCAACAGTTAGAAATGGACATGGACAACAGACTGGTTCCAAATAGGAAAAGGAGTATGTCAAGGCTGTATATTGTCACCCTGCTTATTTAACTTGTATGCAGAGAACATCATGAGAAATGCTGGACGGGATGAAGCACAAGCTGGAATCAAGACTGCCAGGAGAAATATCAATAACCTCAGATATGCAGATGACACCACCCTTATGGCAGAAAGTGAAGAAGAATTAAAGAGCCTCTTGATGAAAGTGAAAGAGGAGAGTGAAAAAGTTGGCTTAAAGCTCAACATTCAGAAAACTAAGATCATGGCATCTGGTCCCATCACTTCATAGCAAATAGATGGGGAAACAGTGGAAATGGTAGCTGACTTTATTTTTCTGGGGTCCAAAATCACTGCAGATGGTGATTGCAGCCATGAAATTAAAAGATGCTTACTCCTTGGAAGGAAAGTTATGACCAACCTAGATAACACATTAAACAGCAGAGACATTAGTTTGCCAACAAAGGTCCGTCTAGTCAAGGCTATGGCTTTTCCAATAGTCATGTATGGATGTGAGAGTTAGACTATAAAGAAAGCTGAGTGCCAAAGAATTGATGCTTTTGAACTGTGGTGCTGGAGAAGACTCTTGAGAGTCCCTTGGACTGCAAGGAGATCCAACCAGTCCATCCTAGAGGCGATCAGTCCTGGGTGTTCATTGGAAGGACTGATGTTGAAGCTGAAACTCCAATACTTTGGCCACCTGATGCGAACACCTGACTCATTGGAAAAGACCCTGATGCTGGGAAAGATTGAAGGCAGAAGAAGGGAAGGACAGAGGATGAGATGGTTGGATGGCATCACCGACTCAACGGAGATGAGTTTGAGTAGACTCCGGGAGTTGGTGATGGCCAGGGAGGCCTGGCGTGCTGTGGTCCATGGGGTTGCGAAGAGTCGGACACGAGTGAGCGACTGTACTGAACTTAAGTTTCCGAGACTCATTCATGTTGCTTCATACAGTGATAGTTTGTTCATTTTCAAAGCTGTGTAGTATCTTACAGGACTTCCATGGTAGCTCGGCTGGTAAAGAATCTGCCTGAAATGCAGGAGATCCCCGTTCGATTTCTGGGTCGGGAAGTTCCCCTAGAGAAGGGATAGGCTACCCACTCCAGTATTCCTGGGCTTCCCCGGTGGCTCAGATGGTAAAGAATCAGCCTGCAATGTGAGAGATCTGAGTTTGATCTGTGGGTTGGAAAGATTCCCTGGAGGAGGGCATGGCAACCCTCTCCAGTATTCTTGCCTGGAGAAATCCCATGGATAGAGGAGCCTGGCGGGATACAGTCCATTGGGTCACAAAGAGTCAGACACAACTGAGCAACTAAGCACACATAGCACATAGTATCCTAGAAATATACCATAATTTATCTACTGATTCTATCATCACAGAATTTTTGGCCTGTTCTTGTTTGGGTCTATTATGAATCATTCTGAGTATTTTCGTATGCATCTTTTGTTATACAATTTCTGGAGTATATATCTAGCACTGGAATTATTAAGTTATAGGCTGTTAAGTATAATCAGCCTTAGCAGATACTGCCTAACAGCTTTCCAAAATGTACCAATAATCACATGCCATTTAAAGTCTCATACATTTCTCAGCAAAGGGCCCATCTTTCAATTGTAAACTGTCCCCATTTAGAAAAATCTGAGACACTTGGAAGCAAGTAGAGAGTACTCTGGGGAAGGGAGGTCAGAGTTGCTGAACTCATAATCTGAGACCTTCCCAGACTCTCAGTTTCCCTTGGAAGACTATGACCTATAGTTCAGGATCCCTAGAAGCCTATTTTGAGAACAGAAGAGGCTGTCTTCCATGGCACTGTACCCCAATACCAATTTATTAGCAGGTTTCTCCCATCCAGGTTCTCCTAAACACTCTCTGAACTCTAATCAATACCTCAAACTCCCAGATAAAGATACTGTATGTTTCTGAGTACAAGCTTAATTCAGACGTTTTTCCTTCCTATCAGATTATACAGAATGCATTTTGAAGTAAAGAGGTTTCAGGAAACAAAACAACAACAACAAAAAAACTCTAACATTATTATTAGAATTGAATTGGAATTACTATAATAGGAATCCCTCCTCTCCTCCAAGATTTCCCCTTTTTATCGTGATAAAGACTTGTCAATAATGTAAGAATCCCATGCCTAACTTCATTCATGTACCCATCAGTCCTGGTGCAGTCTTATCTCATCATGATGTCTCAACTTAAAGGCAAAAAGGAGACAGCTGCCAGAATATTTTAATACCTATGAATTTAGAGAATTGCTCTACGTCAGTCTAATCATTTTGTAGAGTTATAAAAATATCTGCTACAAAAGTGGTGCTATAAGGATGTGTCCTTATGTAGCTGAGGGTAATAAAACACTGCACAGCCCTGGGTCACAGTCTGCCAAACCAGAGCTGATGTACATCAGTGCTGCTGTGAATTTTTAAAACTGTTCTGGGTAATCTTTTTGAAGGAATCCTGTTTGTGTATTTAAATAAGAATTAGCTGCAATAGTAACCAACTGCTTCAGGGCTTCAACAATGAGCTGTGCCTAATGAAAATTCAGAATTCATCACTGGATGTCATAAGGAGGTTAACATTTAACATGTAGACTTTTAAAAAAGGAAAAAAAAAATCAGTATTTTTTTTAAAATTAAGGATCTTTGAGACTCTGATGGGTAGTAAATCCATTCAGCATAGAAAGCAGAAATAATCAAAATCATCGCCTAGGTGCAGGTCAAACTCAGCTCACTCCAGAAATGCTTGACAGTGACTACTTTCCTATCTCTTTGTTGCCACTTAACAGGCTTAACGGGGTAAACCCGGAGAGGCTGCTACATGGTTTGGTGGCCAAATTATAATGTAAGGTTATTCTGCCTCACTAACTGTTTGACAACTGGACAAATAAGGCAAATATTTGTTTTTCAGTTGCTAAGACGTGTCTGACTCTGCGACCTGGTGGACCACAGCACTCCAGGCTTCCCTGTCCTTGATGCCTTTTTACTGTACCAGCACACTGCAATCAAGGGAAATGATATGAGAAAAAAGGATCTGTGCAGGTTAACCAAACAGTAACTGCTGCATGGAATGCTTTACATGAAACCTCACAGTGAGAAGGAAACCAATTGGCCAAAGATGATATACAGTGTTTCTTTCACTCCAGTTTAAATGTCATTTTTTAAAAAAACTCTACCCAACCACCTTCAGCCCACTATGATCTCTCATTTTTGAATTCCTCTAGTACTCAAGTGGCATTTAGTGCATGCTGTCTTGTACACATTTGCCTTGCCATCCTAATCAGATTATAGGCACCTTGAGAGGAGTTTATGCTTTGTTTTTGACAACCAAATGTGAGAACACTGCTTTTCACAGCTGGTCATAGTTTATTTATTATGATAATATCTAAATCCTAAGAAATAGATGTCAACCCTTGGTAGGGTCAGGATATTAAAATAAGTACCAAGGATGATCAGGATATTTCAAATCTACTTTGGGAAAGAATGAAGGGAAGAGTAGAGGCTAAATGGATTCATTCATGAATGGAAGAAAGTGGAACACAAAATCGAGAGGCAGTTGAACTTTGAACAATGTGGGGGATAGGGTCACAAATCCATGCATAACTTCACATCTGGCCATCAGTATCTGCAGTTCCATACCTGCATTCAACCAGCTATGGGTTGTGTAGTACTATACAGTGTGAGTGCTCAGTCAGTTCAGTCGCTCAGTCGTGTCTGACTCTTTGCGACCCCATGGACTGGATTCCGCCAGGCTCCTCTGTCCATGGGATTTCCCAGGCAAGAATACTGGAGTGGGTTACCATTCCCTTTTCCAGGGTATCTTCCAGACCCAGCGATTGAACCCACATCTCTTGAGTCTCCTGCATTGGCAGGCGGGTTCCTTACCACTAGTGCCACCTGGGAAGCCCTTACAAGGGTATGTGGTACTATAGTACATATTCATTGAAAACAAACTCACAGTATAAGTAGACTCACACAGTTTGAACCTGTGTTGTTCAAGGACCAACAACACATCAAAAAAGACCGTTCCGTTAGGAGCAGGCCTGAAATGGACTTCTTTACATCCTTTTGGGCTTCCTCGACTGGTTTCATTTCTGTTTTCTTCTTTTTCTCATACAATTCATTTTAAAATTGATATACAATCCACATACCATAAAATTCACCCTTCCTTATATTGTGGTAAAATACATTTTACTATCCTAACCATTTTTACATTTCAGTGGCATTAAGTATATTCATGTTGTTGTGCAACCAATATCCAGACCTTTTTCATCGAGTAAAACTGAATAAATTACACTTAATTAAACCCCCATCTAAATAATAACCTCCCATTCTCCCCTCCCCCAGCTCCTGGCAATCACAGTTCTACTTTCTGTCTCTATGAATCTGATTAATCTGTCACTTTCTAAATAAGACTCTACCCAACCACCTCCAGTCCCCTATGATCTCTCACTTCTGAATTCCTGTGGTATGTAAGTGGCACTTACTGCATGCTCTC
This sequence comes from Okapia johnstoni, assembly GCA_024291935.2. Classification (NCBI taxonomy): domain Eukaryota; kingdom Metazoa; phylum Chordata; class Mammalia; order Artiodactyla; family Giraffidae; genus Okapia; species Okapia johnstoni. Next base: position 16,129,149 of record CM044307.1, read on the forward strand.
TTGTACACATTTGTCTTGCCATCCTAATCAGATTAATCAGCACCTTGAAAGGAGTTTATGTTTTGTTTTTGTTTTCATATAAGTGGGCACCTTATATAAGTAGAATCACACGTATTTTTCTTTTTGTGACTCACTTATCTCATTTAGCATGTCCTCAAGCTCATCTGTGTTGTAGTATGTATCAAAATTTCCTTCCTTTTAAAGGCTAACTAATATTCCACTCTATGAATACACCACATTTTGTTTATCCATTCATCCATCAACAGACACTCAGGTTGTTTCCATCTTTTGGCAATTACAAATAATGCTGCTATGAACATGCATGTCCATCTCTTCCAGTCCTTGCTTTCAATTCTTTGGGGTATTTCCCCAGAATTGGAATTGCTGGGTCATGCAGTTAATTCTATTTTATTTTTATTTTTTTAGTAACCACCATACTGTTTTCCATAATGGCTGAACAATTTTTATAGTCTCAGCAATAATGCTAAAGGGTTCTAATTTTCCCACATCCTCACCAATATGTGTTACTGTCCATCTTTGTATTACAGTCATCTTAGTGGGTGTGAAGTAGTATCTCACGGTTGTGATTTGCATTTCCCTAATGATTAATGATGTTTAGCATTTTTGCATCATCTGCTTATTGGCCACTTGTATATCTTCTTTGGAGAAATGTCTATTAAATCCTTTGCCCACTTTAAAAATGGGGCTGTCTTTTATAGTTGAGCTGTAAGAAGTCTTTATACATTCTGGATACCAAACAATTCAGAAATGACTTGCAAAAGTCTTCTCTCATTTTGTGGGCTGTCGTTTTACTTTCTTGATGGTATCTTTGAAACATAAAACTCCAATTTATTATTTTCTTTTTCTGTTTATGCTGTTGGTATCATATCTAAGAAACACTGCCTAGTCTAAGGCAACAAAGATTTATGCCTATGTTTTCTTCTAAGAGTATTATAGTTTTAGCTCTTACATTTAGGTCCATAATCCATTTTGAATTAACATTTGTATACAGTGTAAGGTAGGGGGTTTAATTTGGGGTTTTTGCATGTGGATATCCCATTTTCCTAACACCATTTGTTAAAGAGACCATGTAGTTTTCCCCACTGAATGATCTGGCACCCTTGTCAAAAACTGACTATAAATGTGAGGATGTATTTCTGGACTTTCAGTTCTATTCCAATGATCTATATAGCTAACCTCATGCCAGTACTACACCTCTTGATTATTTGTAGTTCTGTACTAAGTTTTGAGACTGGGAAGTGTGAGACTTCACTTTTGTTCTTTTTCAAGATTATTTAGCTCTTCTGGGTCTCTTGTATTTTCATGTGAATTTTAAGATTTACTTGTTAATTTCTGCAAAACCAGCTTCATTCTTGACCTAAATAAAGTACAGGGGTAGTTCCTGTATGGAAGGATCCATAATCCTCACAAGGGTAATCATGCAAACTGGAATATAACGGGATCTCCTCTTTGCTTACACTCACCTAACACCAAAGCTAACGTAGGTGGGAACAACCTATACTGGCATACACTCAATTTACACAATGGTGCTGTACAATGAAAACAGAATCCAATGTAATTTCTAACGGTAGAATTCTTACCTAAAGAAAATAATCATTAGATCTCATCTGTGGCCAAAAACCATTTATTTCCTTCTAACAGTGCCACAAAAATTCCAGAGAAAATGAGACTGCTACCTTAAACACAAGGCTAAATAACGCCATTACAAAAAAAACTTGAATTTTTCTATACTTTATACTTAAAGAGGAAAACAAGTTATTCTGAACAACTCATAAATGTATGAGTTGTAGTATCTAAATTCAAGTCTTTTAATATCTGTGAGATTTCAACCATGAAAGCATGAAAGTCAATATAACACTGGTGTTTACTTGAAATTTTGTTGAGGAATTACTCTCAACATGCTGAAGGAGCAAAGTCATTCAGCTACTGAGTGAGCCTAGCAGTCCACTCACCACCTGCATCTTACCGTGACTCTGACATTCCCTAGTTGTACTTGTTTACATAATAAAAATAACACTATTGGAGACTAGAAAGGACTAAAAGCTTCCATAAATTTGGAATAAAGGATGGATGGAATACTTTTCTTGGGGCTGGCTCAGATCTGTGAAATGAATAGTTCCATCACATATCCAGAGGCACATAGTAATGTTAACAGGAAGTATACCAGCTTTTATCAAAACATTCTTCAGTACACAGAGAGAGGAAAAAAGAACTTTAATGAAAGCTGATAAAGCACTGAGAATGATACTGGAAAATGGAACTCATGACCACAATGTGATTTAGGAGAAATGTAAAAGGTTCATAAACAGGAAGGATTAGTAAGTCACAATAAGAAATTGTTGAACATAGATAAAATTGACTTACACTAAAAGAAAATGCCTTTATAAACATAAATCATGACAGAGGAAAGGTAAGCTCCTATTAGACAACTAGATATTTGTCATGTCCAAATCATATAAGTGTTGGGAATTGAGTGGTGAAAAACTCAGATGCTCACATATACTTATAGAGTTTACAGAGTTTAAGATCAGGCTGACTTATCTACTGGGTAGTAACTGTGCAGACTTTGTGGAAAAATTATGTTTGCCCTATTAATCTGAGAGCCTCCGGACATAAAAAGAACTCCCTTCCAAATACTGATATGCTAATAAAAAAACCTCAGATACAGGGCAATGTTTTTTTGGACTGGTTTTATAAATACTTTATGCCAGAAACAGAAAAGTATCTAATTTCTAAAAAGCTGGAACTTCAGTTCTCCCCATCATGGACAATGTGCAAGGTTGTCTTTAATGACTATAGTTTGCAACTCTAAATCAAGGTGATGCTCCTTCCACTTAATGCTTCTGACTTTTCAAGTGGAGTGTAAAACACAAGCTCAAGGTATATGACTTTGCTATACTTTCACTGGCATCATAAAGTGCTGTGAACAAAGATCTCAAATTTAGTAACTGCCAGCTTTAGAAGAGGTACATCCTTGATTATGTAAGAAATATTATGGAATCTCTTACTGGAGACCGGGTGATCCAAAAGAGTAAATGTTTATCCATGTGCCTTATGAAAGAAGGCAGTGTATGACTTCAAGGAGATTATTGTCACAGGTAATAAAGAGTATACCATTAATGCTGACAAGACAAGAAGGTGGTAAAGTTTTGGTGGGCACACATAAAAGTGACATGGAAGAATTAGAAGAGCAACAAGACTTAGAGATGATTTCACAAAGAATGACAAAGGATGACATTGAAGATTTAGAAGAAATCTGGGGGGGGTGTCATAAATTTAATCAAAGTTCTAACAGGGAAAACTGCTAATTGACATCAAAACAAGTTATGATCAGTGAATAAAGCTTTAGGTAATAAAATCTGCACTGATTCTGTACCAGGGAATAAAAGCAATAAACAGCTGCCATTCATAGTGTTCTTTAGAAAAAAGCTATCACTTCAGGAAGGTTTCCCCTCAGAATACCGTCTTACAATTATGTCTCTTATCTCTTACATCCTCTACCATTTACCTCTTTCTGCAAAGCTAATGTTGAAACATGACTTTTTCTGTAGTTCAATACAATTTATGATCTCATCATACAGTCTATAATTAATTATCTGGTATCACTACTTTGGATATGAAGATTCAGACAAGTCCAAATTAATGCTTCTACTAATAATTCAATATATTGTAGCATAGCATTTGTTTTAGTGGAAGAATTACTTCTAATTATGTAATAATTCACATGAAAAGCCTAAAGGGGTAAACTGAGTTTTTTTCAACCATATCTCATTGCATTTTATAGCAAAAATGATGTGCTATAAGGTTATCACAAACTTGGGAATTCACAAAGTTCCTCCATGAGTGTCAAGGTCCTACCCTGAAAGCAACAAGTTGACTCTAATTTGCCACAGAAATGCCAGATGCTCATTCTACAGGCAGATTTCATAAGCTTTATATTTAATGAGAAATTGTTAGACCAACATTTGGCAAGGGAATATTCTCTCAGATGTTGAGAAAAAACAGCAGAAGCATCTTTTTGCTTCATTTTTCCTAGGATAAATTGACTGAAACAATTTGACAGTCAAAGATAAAATTGAATAGTTAAAAACCTTCATGGTAAATTCTTTGTTGAAAGGTCAAACACATCTGCTGAAATGTATTCACAATCATTCTATTTCTTTCAGAGTAAGATGAGAGAACACAGTACTTGAAAGACACAAAATAGTGTATAAAATCAGAATGATGTTCTTTTACACTGTAGGTATTATTCACAAAGCTGTTTGTTGCAAGTCAGTCATTTATAGTACAAGTTTACCTGTTTCGAATCTCATCTCACTTGTGTTCTGTCTATAGTAAGAAACTCTGCTCCAAACTTGCCTAATTTGCTTAATAGATTCACAACCGTCTCGTGGCTTAGGGAAATCCCTAATCTAACTTGATCACAAAACTGAAATGTTATCAAGAGAAGTGGACACGGGTTCAAATGTCAGCAAACTTTTCATGTAAAGGGCTAGACAGTTAATATGTTAGGTTTTGTGGGCCACATTCAGTCTCTGTCTCATACTCTTCCAGTTTTTGTTTTATTTTTATAACTCTTTAAAAATGATTCTTGGTTCACAGAGAATACACAGTCAGCCAACCTTTAGAGCAGCACCACTGGATGCAACTGCTCTATGTCTGTGCTGTCCAAAGTGGGAGATACCAGTTGCAGGTGCCTATCAAGAGCATTTACTGAGGAGTGCAACTGAGGAGTTATGTTCTAAATTTTGTTTAACTTTTAATTAATTTAATTTTAAACAGTCACATGCAGCTAGTGGCTACCATTTTGAACAGCACAGGTCTAGAGGATCTCCAACAGCACACAAGAGCCCCGGAAATCACTGGATACCTATGTCTCTCAAGAATCTACTGAAGATTGGACAATAAATAAGTTGGGTTATCAACAGTAATTGCTACTAATAATGGCCTCCAAATATTAAGCATTATACAACAATTCAAATGACTAACATCAAGGAGGAAAAATACGGTGTAAGAAATTTGAAACAAAACTCTGGCACTTCACAATTTAGAACGACATCTCTTCCATACTTGGGCAAATCAGAACTTTGAAGTATTGATAGAATTAATCTAAAGAGCTTTGAGTTAAAAAGACCTACAATGTTCCATCCTACTTTTGATGGAAATGAAAATTTTTACCACTCAATTTGTATAGATTCTATTGAAGATGGATGTAACTAAAATTAGGCTTCTGTTAGCCTGAGAACACAACTGATTTCTCCCATCACTGCCCTGAAATGCTCCTAGAAAATTGCTTTGCTTCATTCATCACACTGCCACTCCCAGCAAGGGCCCTAAAGTTCATGAGGCACAAACTTCGTTAGCCAAGCTGTTACACAAGAAACCTAAGTTCTCATTCTCACGTGCTGACAAAACATCTCCCAAGTCCATTACTGCATTCATAATTTGATTCTTGGAACTTGTGAGGTAGAAAATTAGGGGAGAAAATTCAACTTCAGAGGAAGCCTCCGAATGCCTTAGACTACACCCACTGAAGGCTATTTGTTTTCCCCACCTATCTGGGACAGAACACGTCTCATTTAACTAAGCAAAGAATTTGAAACACACAGCAGGGTGCAAATCACTACATTATGTCCAGCTGATGATCCATGACTAGACTCACACCATTCCTCCAAAAAAGTTTGGCCTCTAATATTTTCTATTTTAAAACAATCCTGGAAGTAAAGGCAACATTCCTGAAGAGGGGAAATCACTTCACGTAAAATCATAGGTTGAACCATGGAACACAAATCAGTAAGTGCAACCAATTGGTTCAGAAAGTATTCACTCATAGGTCCAAGTCAAACTGTCTACAAAGAGTCTAGCATTGGGACTTCCCTGGGGGTCCAGTGATTAAGAATCCATCTGTCAACACAGGGGACAAGGGTTTGACCCCTGGTCTGGGACAATTCCACATGCCGTGGGGCAACTAAGCCCAAGCACCACAACTACTAAGCCCATGCACCCTACAGCTCATGCTCCACAACGAGAAGCTACTACAATGAGAAGCCTGTGCGCCACCACTAGAGTAGCCCCTGCTCGCCTCAACTAGAGAAAAGTCGACACAGCAACAAAGCCCCAGTACAGCCAAAAATAAATGCATCTTTTTTTAATAAAAGAGCATAGTATAGGTATACCCACACTATGAAATTCCATGAAGCAATTGAGAAACAATGAGGTAGATCTACCTGTACTGCTGTGGAAAGATATCCAAGATAATTGTGAGGAGGAAAAAACAAGTTACAAAACATGTATACGTATTATGATCTCATCTGTGTGGGGGAACATATATAAACTTCATTAATACACAGAAACGTCTGGAAATGTTCACAGAGAAACCACTGATGGTTACCTTGAATAAGTTCAGCAGGTAAGGTCTTTACTTTTCACTTCACATCCTCCCTGGAGAAGGAAATGGCAACCCACTCCAGTATTCTTGCCTGGAGAATTCCATGGACAGAGGAGCTTGGTGGGCTGCAGTTCATGGGGTCACAAAGAGTCAGATATGACTGACTGACTAACACTTTCATATCCTCCCATACCACGAAAAAAAATTTTTTTTAATCAAGAGCTTGAATTACTTGTATAAGTTTAAATTTTTTTTTAAAAGTCTGGTGAGATCTCTGCAGTGGTTCCCCAAAAGACTTCTTTACTACTGAAGTGCTGATAATTTGAATGAAAAAGTCAAAGTTGTTTCTTTTGTACCTAAAGCCACTATAACATTCCTAAGATTGCCTCGGTCAATAAACTTCTATAGTGGGAAGGAGAGGAAAAAAAATATATCACAACATTATTATGAAACTGGAAAAAAAAAACCACAAAAAAGGCACACTCCATATAGGGCCTTGTAGGACGAGACAATCCACAAGTGCCAACCAGCTCTAGGCTATAAGGATCCCAGGAGAATCATCACATTTCAATTACCACCACTAACATTACTTATTATTTGGCCTGCTCCAGTCCCTAAGGAAGGCAGCTTGTGATGACAATACCCAGCCTCTTCTTGTAGAACAATTCATTAGGCAAAGCAGAACAGCTGGGGCAGCCACGTGCGCATACTTAAAGCACCACCCCACTGGGACCTCTGGCCCAGATTTCCCTTTTGGTGAGGGACAGCCACCACTCTAGTGACAGCTGTAGAGTCCTCCAGGGACACTTCAGGTTTAATCAGTACTTCCCGCACGGGAGAGGGCCATTTGATTTCTAACATAAACTAACGGCACCCAGCTCTCAGCAGGTTACACCAGACATCAGATAAGAGGCTTTAGGGCATTTTTATCTTGTTCTAATGCTCCAGAGTTAATGAGGCAGCAAAAGATACTGTCATAGAGCCCCAGTGTAGCTATATTATCCAATAAACAGACTCTTCCCAAGACAGGTTTAACATGGATCGAGGAGGTAAAGAAGGCTGCCTTAACACCGATGCCACTGAGAGGATGAGAATCCAGGCACCAGAAGTAGGCCAAAATCATGCACACTCTGCAGTAGACAGTGCTGCAAGGAAAGCAAGGAGTTGTTTCTAAACATGAAGAGTTAAAATGCTGATTTTTACCATCTTAAGCAACGTAAGTCTAATAGCATTATCTGGCATTTGGGGCCAAGTTTTCAAAAAACGCTTCTAAATGAATCTATTTACATATTTTGCCAAAAAGTATTCTTAGGAGTTAGGTTATTTTTTAAACTAGCAATACAGTCATTATGAAAATAGCTTATATTAATATTGTATTAGTTATAATAATTATATCACATTAAGCATGTAATATATTAATAAAAGGTATTACAGGTTTTTTCTTTTTACTGGCTATAAAGCAAATTCTATTATGTTAAACAGTAATATCACCAGAACCTACATAATATCAAGCTTTAGAAATAATTCAATCATTCATTCAATAATACTGATAGCCTATTATAATCAAGGCTATGTGAGACACAGTGAAAACAGCAATTAGCCCTTGGATTCCCTAGTCCAGGTTAACTGTATAAAACAAAATCTTACTTAAACAATCCTTTTTTTTTGTATCTTAGAATCCTGGCAAATATATGGAAAGTGTTTCTCTTCATAACTAGAAATATCTACTCAGAACCTGCTGAGTGCACATAAATATTAAAAGCTATTAAAAAATGGTCAATATTAAACGCTGACCATTTCTTGAGTGATTTCCCTCCTAAAGATTTAAGAAAAGTTTAGATCTATTTACTTCCTTGGAAACCACCCCTCAGAAAGACAAAAAGGTCTGCAAGATCTCTTAAAAAGACTTGCTGGGTATGCGTTCACTCATTTCTAGAATATCGAACATACAATAAAGAAAACAGAATCATTCCCTACACTTTGATTATAATTCACACAAGATAATCAACAAATTATAAAAATGGAGTCCAATTCAGAGATTAACATCCATCCATACAAAAAAAGTGATTCTGAGCTTTTTCTATATAACCATCACCTCGCGTTCTTCTACATCTACTGACCAATCATCGCTCTTCCACAGGTCTCTTGTTCCCTGTGGCAGAAAATGTTGGTTGCTTATTCCAATACTTCTTCTCCCTTTCCTTCTTATTAGAAGAACCCCAATTCTTACTTTGAATCTGCCTGCAATTCAGGAGACCCCGGTTCGATTCCTGGGTCAGGAAGATCCGCTGGAGAAGGGATAGGCTACCCACTCCAGTATTCTTGGGCTTCCCTGGTGGCTCAGCTGGTAAAGAATCTGCCTGCAATGCAGGAGACCTGGGTTTGATCCCTGGGTTGGGAAAATCCCCTGGAGAAGGGAAAGGCTACCCACTCCAGTATTCTGGCCTGGAGAATTCATGGAATGTATAGTCTGTGGGGTCACAAAGAGTCGGACACGACTGAGCGACTTTCACTTTCACACTTTCAATTCTCATGCAGCAAAATTACAGCCCGGGATAAAAGAGTACATTTTTTTGCAGCTAGTCACGTCAGTCAGTTCAAATGACTAAATTCTGTGGGATTTCCAGGAAGGCTGCTTAAGAGGGAAGGAGGTAGTTGTATGATACTCCTTCTTGTCTTTCTCTCTTCTCACATTCTTCTGGCCTACAACTCAGGCCCAATGGCTAGATCTCTAGCAATTATCTTTGACCATGAGGCATCCTATAGGATGGAAGCCGGGTACTAATAAAGTGGAGTGAAAAGAAAGAAGCCTCAGTTTTATGTAGCTGAACTTCATCCTAACTAATAGACCTAGTATCCACATCTTTTAGCCTATAACCCTGATACCTAAGTTATTCATTTCAGTGATGCCTAAATGGCACTTTGCAAACAAAACTGATGTTTTATAATGCATACCCCACTTCCACACTAAACTATTCTGGTAACAGTGGCTTAAAATCTTGACATTGTTTTTACTCTCATGTCTCTCCAGTTTTTTATTACAATTTCATATCTAGTCCCTCCCCCCACAAATATGTCTTATCTGTCCCCTCCTTTGCATTCACACCATCCTATCTAGTATAAGCAGTTACTGCATTCCTGAGCCCCAACAGCTTCCTAGCTGGTCTTCCTAGCTCCCCATCACCACACCCTTCAATTCTCTCTGGAGGTGACTGCTAGACTTTTGAAAATGATTCCTCAGGCTTTCCATAATTTAGATCCTCCTCACTTTTCCAAGCACAGTCCTCATACCCCCACATTGCTTCTCAGTCCAAAGTGTCTTCTTTCTTACCATATACTACAAATATTAGCCATTAACTTCTACTTAAGTTTCATCTCTTCCAAGAAGTATTCCTTGAATTCTTACCTCACTTTTTCCTCTTTAGGAGTTTCCCTCAGACAGGGAAGAATCATGTGAGATGAACATGGTTTGAAAAAGGCCAATCCATGCAGAGCTGTAACACCAATGTAAAGATTTGTTTTTTTAAAAAAATTTTATTCCAAGAGCAGTGGAAAGTCATTGATGGGTTTTAAGAAGAGAATAAGGCCATGTCAATTTGTGTTTCAAAAATATTACTCTGACTGTGGAGTGAGGTAGTTATCGGAGAAAAGATCAATTCTACAGCTAATTCTGCTAGGAGAAGGGGAAAATACCAGAAACGGATTAAAGAAGCTGGATAAAGCTGGCTTAATGTAGATGGAGCACTTGAAACTCAATATTCTAGAGGAAAATGATAGTCTTTTGAGTAAATACATGTTCATTATAAGAAAAAAAAACTAATATTTATTTAAAAAGCTGGTGTGCAGAATTTAGTACTAAATGTTCTTCTATCAAGAATGTATTGGCATTTACAGTGCCTTAACCTTCATTGAACCTTGGTTAAAAAAAGAAAGCGACACAAAATTTTGAGACAATTGAGAAATTCTGAATGTGGAAGGATATGAGGTATTGTGCAATTACTGTTAATTTTTCTTGGATGTGATAACAGCATTATTATGCAGAAAACTGTCCTTATTCTTAGGAAATGTATCCTGAAGTATTTAGGGGTAAAGTGCCTGATGTCAGAAACTTATTTCAAAATAGTTCAAGGAGAGGGAAAAAAAAAATACACACACACACACATACACACATTGATATCCATATCTATAGCTATGGAGAGCTCATGGATGCTTAAAATTTTTTCGTGATGAACCAGTGGAGGAAAAGAAGACAATGTAATTTCTTCTTAAGCTAGTGGAAAGGGGCTTCTTTCCTGATATATTCATGACATTGATATTCATTTATTTGGTAATTTGAAATAAGTTATTTTTAACCTACATCTCTAAGGAAGTCTGGGATCTTAAAAAGTAAACCACCACAGGAGGATAGTCACCTAAGAATTATCCTTCCTTCAAGTAGTTAACAGATCAATCACGCTCCAGCCCTCCCTTTAGTTTCAAGCCTGGCTACTCCTGGATTCCTGATTAAGAAGAAAGAGGAAGACACTGCCTGTGCTTTTTCAAGTGGGAGACAGTTACTGAACCATGCTACCCAGTGCCTATGCTTACTAAACATTTAAGATAATGTTACCAATCCCTGCTATGGACCCCTTTCAGAGAATAGCAGGTATACAACTTCATATTCAAGTAATCTTTTATTGTGTTGCTCTCTTCTTTGTTAATGTCATTATGTTCCAACACTGAGACTGCTGGCTAATTAAAACCCTTGTTTTTACCTAACCTGACAGCTGACAGCACCAGAAATAGAAGCAGACAACCATAAACTATTTTCTCTTCAACCAGGAGAAAAATGCTTCCTCTGCAAAGTTCCAGGAAGAACTCTAGAATTCTACACCTATAAACTAAGTATTTTCAGGGAGGAGCTACTGTTAGCAATAATAAGCCTTTCAACCTGAGCTATCAGAAAGCTTATTTCTATGGTCAGATCTAGCTAGACATCTCATTCTTCTTTTGACTAACTGGGTAGGCATAGGAATGAAGCTCCTTATCTTAGTCCAAACTCAATGTGTTTATAGTCAGACTCTACAAAATAAAAAATAAAGGTCAACAGCAAGATGGATGTCAAACACCTCCAATATTGCATTCACTAAAGGAAACAATTCTTTATATTCATAAAACAAAATAGGATGTTACAGCACCAAGTTGGGCTTCCCGGGTGGCTCAGACAGTAAAGAATCTACCTGCAATGCAGGAGACCCTGGTTCAATCCCTGGGTATGAAGGATCCCCTTGAGAAGGGAATGGCAACCCACTCTAGTATTCTTGCCTGGAGAATCCCCATGGACAAAGAGGCCTGGTGGGCAACAGTCCATGGGGTTGAAAAGAGTCGGACATGACTGAGCGACTAAGCACAGCACACGCACGAAGTTAAGGGGATAACTGAAAGTTTTGTTTGGTTGGTTGTTTTAGGTTATTGTAAGTGTGTCTGTTAAGTTGGACTGAGTAAGCCATATACTAGATGTTTTCCCAAACTAGAATTAGTTAACAATGTAACTTCACAAGCTTATTCCATGAAGAACACAGCTTGGCATGATGGGAAAGACAAAAAAGAGTGGTAAAGGGTCCTTGTTCTAAAGGAGGGCAAGTTCACTAATAGTAACTAAAGGGTCTGAGTACCTTACTCCTCTCAGTCAAAGATGTTTCTCCCTGTTGAGTAAGAAGAAACTCTATCATGGCAAGAGGAGAAAGAAAGAATTAAACCCACAAATAATTTCAAATTTCATTTCAGCCATAGTTTTCTCTAACCATACTTTTCCCCATCCTGCTGCTGCTAAGTTGCGTCAGTCGTGTCTGACTCTGTGCAACCCCATAGACGGCAGCCCACTAGGCTCGTCTGTCCCTGGGATTCTGCAGGCAAGAATACTGGAGTGGGTTGCCATTTCCTTCTCCAATGCATGAAAGTGAAAAGTGAAAGTGAAGTCAGTCAGTCGTGTCCGACTCTTCGAGACCCTATGGACTGTAGCCTACCAGACTCCTCCGTCCATGGGATTTTGCAGGCAAGAGTACTGGAGTGGGTTGTCATTGTCTTCAGCTTCTGGAAAAAAGCCAAATAATTACGTGTTATAGCATCTCCTTTAATCTTCCCTCTCCCATCTGCTGGTAGAAAGATGGCAAAAAGAATGCAAGCAGAAGAAGGAAGAGAAGTTAAAGGTGATAAAAGTTATTAACAAGATAATGTTCCATATTATTTGGGCTCATGGGCTGACTGAAGGTTGAGCTTTATTATACATCTTATCCTTTCTTTGTACTGTCATCTGCTACTCTTAAAGTTTCACAGAAGGTTCAGGATATGCAAGGATAGTTTTTACTTTTAAGGGATCTGCTCAAATATCAAATATAAAAAGAAAAGTATATGTTTGATTCTCCATTTATTTTGAAAGAGCTTCACTTAACTTCAGTTTCTTTTCACAACTGCTATAACAAAGAAAACACTACAGGATTCCTGAAGGGTCTTTGAAGACAGGAATATGAAGAATTCCTCTCTATTTTAAGACCTCCTCTCTCACAGCAAATGGTCACAGGCACACCACTTCAAGCCATCAAGAAGGAACCATCAACAGTTGAGTATTAAGACATGGCAGATGTAGTCATCATCCAGACTCTGGCCAGTCCCATTCTTGAATGCTCTAAGAGAGAAGTCCCATGTTTTAACTCAAAGAAAAGTAAAATGGAAAAATGAAAAAAGACTCAAGTTTGATGATCAGTAATGACAGAAAAGGAAAAGCACATTAAATGCATTGTGTAAAATGAAGTTAGAAAGGATTTTTCAGACCATACCCCAAAGTAAATGCACTTGCACTTAAGAAATAAACATTGGCCATGTTCTATTTTCAGCACACAGTTATCCAACACAAAGTCACTTCACCTTAAACAAACACACAAACAAACAACAGAGGCCAAGAACCAGTATCAATTCCTACCCCACCATTCCTACCTAATCTCCCAGCAAGTTAATGCAAATCAAAGCAAGCACTTCACTGCTGCTGGTAGTGAAGCCAGTTCCTTTCTCAAGAGAGGCCTGTAAAACAGGACAGTCACTGACAGCAGTACAATTACTGACACAGATACAGACTTTATGGACATGTTTATCTCCGCTGTAAATCCACACTCTCTCTCCACTCCGATTCACGAGTCATAAAGAAATTGCAGATAATGAAAAAGTTGGGGAAATTTACAGCATGTCGGAAACCTTAGACAGCCAGAAGAAATTAAAGAGCTGACTAGGGATAAATCACACAGGTACAATTAAAACTTCCCACATACCTCCTTCATTTCCAAACTGAGGCACAATCCAATGGAGCTGATGAAAAGTTGAGGTCATGACTCCTGAGGCTGTAATCATTTCTTAACTAACTGCATGTTAAAAATTAGCCAATTCACCAGACGTGTGTAAATGCTGATTTCTTGCTGCTTGCTACCTTGTTTCCCTTCACTCTCCACTGGAAGCACCCACACAGCAATTCTGTCTGTAAACAGGCCAAACTGCAACAAGCAATAAACAGAAAGGTGATGTCCCCTCTCCCACTGCCATCTCTGCAGGTGCAGGACATCTTTTACCATCGCCACTGTGGACAGAGCATTAAAATGAGAAAGTGGAGCTACAATGGGTGAATGAAATTGGAGGTTTCTTCTTCCCCTATAAATAATCATTCTGAAGGTTTCATTTGATCTCTTTTCAACATTCCAAAAGAGATTTTAAAGGACTATTACGTTTGATACTAAAATAGGAATTACTTCTGGTGATACCTTTTTGTCAATAGACTGAACCAATGTTCTATACTCTTAATGTAGCCACCTCTGCATAAGCTTCAAAGTGGTATAATTTTAGCTCTACCACTCCCTCAACTACCCAGCTCCTTGTTTTTTATATTTGTCTAATGACAAAGGTTACAAGAGGGGAGGGGAAAACAAAACAGTGAAACAAAACCAAACCTCCAAACTTTACCAGAATCTAGAAGTCTTAATTAATGTTTAACTCTTACTCCAATAAAGTAAATCAGAAAAATACCAAAGACAAGAAATAATGTCTGTTTCTTAAATAATAAGCTTAACAGATCCCTAGTACTGAAGACTAGAATACTGTGAGTTAATTGTTGGCCTCTCTATTCTATAAGCCTATAAAATTCTCTGTGAAGGAAAAAATGATTTTATCATGTGCTATACTCTTCTATTTCCCCCAAATTACTTACATGAAACTAGCAAATTTAAAAAACACCAACCCAAACACAAGATCTGTCTGGAAAGCAGAAGCAAAGAACACAGATTTTACCAGCTAACTTCCACATAATTGAATGAACCAAGAGTGTCAACAAAGTTATACATAAGTCAGTACTCATCTCTGTGCATCTCTATGGAACAAAGCCCTACCAAATTAGCTCTAATATGATTTAGAAATTCTGAGCCCTGTCAAGAAATGAAGGTTAACAGGTCTTTTTAAAGATATGGAGGATGCAATTGACAAGGTTTCGATTTTGTTCCTATTTGACCCCTTGACGATTTGAGATCATTTTACACTTCAGAGAACCCAAATGTCATTTTCAATTTATATATTAAGATTTTATTTTCTATGGGATAAAAATAATTCTAAGATAATACTAAGACTTTCAACCCAGACATCACCATCATACAAAACTTAGGTCATACCTAGCTCAGAGATCTCAATTCTAGCCAGTCAGTAAGCATCAGACATGGTTTCTGATTAGCTTTTGCCTACAATGATCAGTTCCTTTAGTTTGTTGTCAGATTGGTGTCCAGTACCAATTAAAAATGACTAAATACAGGCCGAATTTTATTTAAAAGCTCCTAAGAGGCAAATAATATTTTATCAAATGAGTATTTGAACGAAACCAAGAAACATATCTATTGTTACTACTCTGTGAGGCAACAGTATCCCTGGATTAAAAATCAGAAGACCTGGATTCTAGGTCCAGTTTGGCAAATAAGTAAGTGTGTGACTGAGCAAATCATTGAAGTTCTTTGAACCTCAGTTACCTCATTTATTCAAATGGGAATAACAGCAGAATAGTAGAAAGAATTAAATCAGAAAGTACATATAAGAAACATTGCAGGCTAAGGACTTCTCCGGTGGTCCAGTGGTTAAAAAACTGTCTTCCAGTGCAGGGGATGCGGGTTTGATTCCTGGTTGGGGAACTAAAATCCCACATGTGTGGGACAACTAAGCCCTTATGCCACAACCACAGGGCCTGCAAGCCAACAACTAAGACCCAATGCAGCCATGTAAATTTTTTTAAAAAGAAATAGCAGGCTCAAAAATGTTACTTGCCTTTCCCTCTTCATGAGACATGATTCAGATTTCTGGTTCTGTCACCAATGAGCTGTGTGGTTTTCCTTAGGCAAGTCACCTAATATCTTTAGGCCTCTGTTTTTGCATCTGCAACATTAGAGGGTTGAGACTCAACAATCCCTAAGATTCCCTTTCAGCTCTAACAAGCTATGATTACCAATCCTGTCACTAAATTCCTGGATGACCGAGGTCTAAGTTGGTTCATTTCTTTTGACCTCAGTTCCCTCACCTTTAAATGGGAAATTTGTTAAGAGGAGGAAAAACAAGCTGCCAGTATATATAACTTTACTTATTAGCAATCAAAGAAATACATGTAAAAACCAATGAAACAAAATTTTTCACCTATAAAATGGGCAAGTACTAAAAAGTTTCATGATACCTAGAGTTGGCTCTTTGTGTGTGTATATGTTAGTCACTCACCCATGTCCGACTCTTTTTGACCCCATGGACTGTAGCCTTTCAGGCTCCTCTGTCCACGGAATTCTCTGAGCAAGAATACTGGAGTGGGGTAGCCAATCTCGTCTCCAGGGGATCTTCCCAACCTAGGGACCAAATCTGGGTCTCCTGCATTGCAGGCGGATTCGTTACCATCTGAGCCACCAGGGAAGACCAGAGTTGGCTATAAGATATAGGAATACAAGTACTTTCATTTACTGTTCTTAGAAATATGATTTGGACAAGTCTTTCCAGAGGTCACATTGGCAAAATGTAAAAGTTTTTAATGTGCCATTCACTTGATCTAGAGTAAAGGATGCTTACCACAGCATGATTTACTGTTAGTAAAGCACTGGAAACAGCCTAAATGTCCATTAAGAAAGAATTAATGAAAAAAAAAAGAATTAATGAAATACATTTTGTGAAGTGAAAGTCACTCAGTCGTGTCCAACTCTTTGCAACCCCATGGACTATAGAGTCCATGGAATTCTCTAGGCCAGAATACTGGAATGGTAGCCTTTCCCTTCTCCAGGGGTCGAACCTAGGAATCCCACATTGCAGGCAGATTCTTCACCAGCTGAGCCATATTATAAGGTATTCTGCACAGTCACAAAACTGATGATTTTGCTCCGTTTTCATGGGTACTGAAAGAAGTTCACAATGCACTAGGTCAAAAATGCAGGTTGTAGAACAGGAATAGCATGACACCATGTATGTTTAAAAATATATGTGTGTGTGTGTGTGGGGTTTAATATCTCTTAGCAAGAAATGTTTGCAGGATTTGGAGGAGTGTTCACGAAAAAGTTAAAAGCGATTACTATTTTAGGATGCTGTGATTTGGGGTGATTTTTGCTTTCTTTATATTTTCTACACTGAATATGTGCTGTTTTACAATAGCAAAAAAACATAAAGTTCACATTTAACTTTTAAAATGAATATTACAAAAAAGATTCTATGACTTTTTTTTTCTATGTCTCTTTAACAATTCTTTTCAGTTACTAAGCAGTATCCCTTGTTCTTATAGTCCTTGACATAAACCATGTACATAGTTGCATCTTTACACCACAGTCTAGCTGCTTACTTAGACATACTAAGCACTTCTCACATACCATTTCTAATCTTCTCTACAATGCTGTAAGACCAATTTTACTCTAAAGAAAACCCAGCAGAGCTTTTACATTTTAGAAGCTTTTAACATGTTTTCCCTCACATTAGATGTTATTTTGAAAAGAATAAGATACTCCAAACTGAGATCTTTAAGGCAGAAAATTCTCTTTACTTTAAAAAAAAGTGCAAATACAAACAGATTTTATTCTTGGTTATCCTTTAAATCTTAATTAGAAGCACTTCTGCATATAGGAATTCTAAGCTGACATTAGGAATATTCTCAAGATTGCTGAAACCAGGGGAGGCACCACTGTTTGTAATCAAGTACACTGGAAAATGAGGGGTGAGATTTGGACTGGGTATTTGTTGCAAGATGGCCTGCATAGGCAAACAAGAAACCAGAGTACTTAAAAATAAAAAATGTCTAAATCATGTTAAAATTTTTGGATGCCATCCAGCATTAATTAAAAGCATATTAAACGACTTACCTGCTGGCAAAGTGGATAAGAATCCGCCTGCCAGTGCAGAGGACAAGGGTTCGATCCCTGGTTTGGGAAGATTCCACATGCTGCGGAGCAACTAAAGCCGTTGCGCCACAACTACTGAGGCCATGTGCTGCACCTAAGGAAGCCTGTGTGCCTAGAGCCTGCGCTCTGCAACAAGAGAAGTCACTGCAATGTGAAGCCCGTGCACCGAAAAGAAGAGCAGCCCCCGCTCACTGCAACTAGAGAAAGCCTAAGCACAGCAATGAATGCTCAGCGCAACCAAAAATAAATAAGCAATTTTTTAAAAACCTAATTAATTACTATTCATTTCTTGACATATAACTTAAAGTGGAGAGAGACAGAAAAGGAATGTCTATGATCTAAACATAGAGGCACTCTCTTACCTTCCCATCAACGTAGAAATCTGCATCTCTCTTTCCTCTTGTTATGATCCAGTCCTGTGCTCTAAACCCTAACACTTCAAGCCCTCTCAGGGACCTTGCTTACACTTTATCCCCTTTCACCTCTCTCTGCCATCTTTTCATCTTTGCCACTAGAATTTACACATATCTAAGTCCACTGTCCTAAAGTAAACAAGAAACTTTGGCCACTTCTTCCTCCTGCGAATACCCTTTCTTCCTCTTAATAGCCAAACTCCTATTTCCATCTCCTGTTTCACTGGTTCCTCACTCACCCATGCATTCCACAGCCTACACAATGGAGAATTCACACCCAAAGCCAAACCCCATGTCAAAAATCCAACTCAATAAAGATCTAAATGTTAAGATATGACACCATAAAACTCTTAGAAAAGAACATAGGTCAAACATTCTTTGACATAAATCGTAGCAATATTTTCTGAGATTCCTCTCTCAGGGCAAAAGAAATAAAAGCAAAAATAAATAAATGGGACCTAATAAAACTTAAACACTTTTGCACAGTAAACTATCAACAACATGAATAGACAACCTATGAAATGGGAGAAAACATTGCAAAAGATGCAACTGACAAGGGCTGAATTTCTAAAACATGCAGACAGCTCATACAACTCAACAGCAGAGAAACAAACAACCCAATCAAAAGTGGACTGTTGTTATTGTTTAGGTGATAAGTCGTGTCTGACTCTTTTGCAACCCCATGGACTGTAGCTCACCAGGCTCTCTTGTCCACGGGTTTTCCTAGGCAAGAATACTGGAGTGGGTTGACATTTCCTTCTCCGGGGGATCTTTCTGACCCAGGGGCCGAACCCAGGTCTCCCGCACCGCAGGCGGATTATTTACTGACTGAGCTATCGGGGAAGCCCAAAAATACTGGAGTGGGTAGTCTATCCCTTCTCCAGGGGATCCTCCTGACACAAGAATCAAACTATGGTCTCCTGCACTGTAGGTGGATTCTTTCCCAGCTGAGCTACCAGGGAAGTCCATGCAAAACAGTATGGAGGTTCCTTAAAAAAACTAAAAATAGAGCTACCATAGAATCCCATTCCTCAGTATATATCCAGGAAAAAACAAAAACTCTAATTCAAAAAGATACATGCACCTTACTGTTTACAGCAGCACTGTTAATAATAGTCAAGACATGGAAGCAACCCCAGTGCCCATGATATATATGTGTGTAATGCAATATTATTCAGTCATAAAAAATAAGAAATATTGTCATTTGCAGCAACATGGATGGACCTAGAGAATGTTATGCCAAGTGAAGTCAGAGAAAGACAAAAAACTGTACGATAGCACTCATTTGTGGAATCTAAAAACTAATGCAAATGAATCTATATACAAAACAGAAACAGACTCATAGACATAGAAGACAAACTTGTGGCTACCACCAAAGGGGAGGGAGGGAGGGGGAAATTAGGAGTCTGTGATTAACAGATACAAACTACTACATAAAAGAGATAAGAAACAAGGATTTACAGTATGGCATATGAAATTAAGACAGTATCTTATAATAACCTATAATGAAATATACTATAAAAAAAAACAAAACCCTGAATCACTATTAGTTTTGGTACAGCCAAAACTAATACAAATTGTATCAATTACACTTCAAATATAAAAAAATAACAAACTCATTGTCTTCCCTTACAAACTTGTTCCTCCACTACTGTTCTTTCTAAAAAAGCTTTAGTGACAGATTGTAGAATCCTTTTGTCTCATCCTCAGAAAAGACTTCCTTCTCTGATCACCCCTTACAGATCAGAAGAGGTCTCACAGAGATTTGTTGTTATGGAATCGTATACTGCTTCACAGCACTCATCACAACCCTCTCACTACAGATTATTTCTGTAACTGTTTGATGTGTGTCTTCCTCATGACTGCTTTCCTTACTGATGCAGCCTCAATTTTTATCACAGTGATTGTCTCATTTTAGTTACTTTAAATTACTTTTGTTGAAGAGATCCTTAAGAGAAGAGGGGAAAAAATTCAATCGATTGACAGATCAGTCCTTAGTGAGGTATAATTCATATAGGATGAGCTGCACATACTTGAAGTGTCCAGTCTGGTAAGATTTTCTTTTTAATATATTTGGCTGCGTCGGGTCTTAGTTGCAGCGCACAGACGCTGCTGGCTCTAGGGCTCAGTGGTTGTGGCACACAGGCTCTCTAGTTGTGGCACACGTAAAGTTTGGAAGGGAAGACAAATGCTTTCACCACTACTGAGGCAAACCCTTGTGAGTCCTATGACTCATGAGAATTTTGCAGTCTGGTTGGTGGGAGCAGGCACTAGTACTGGCCCTGTAGTGCCAGCCAGTGTTTCTTCCCTGTAATCCTTTCGAGTGGCTCTCTTCTCAGCCTCAAGTATAACAGCTTCCTCACAAGACTGCCCTGGTGAGTACTCAGCTGATTACTTTAGCAGAACCCTCTGCGGATCTCCAGGGTTCTCTCCATGCTGCCCTCTCCCCTCGGGTACTCTGTCCTCTGACCTCTAGCTATCTCGGTCTCTCCAGACTCCTAGCTCTGTTTCTTCAACTCAGGGAGTCTGCTGCTCTCTGCCTGAGTTCCCCCTCCCAGCACTGCAGCCTGGAAACTCTCTCAAAACAGTAAACTGAGACAATCACAGCGCTGACCTCCTTTACTTCCTAACTCTCAGGGATCACTACCTTTGATTGCCTGACAGCCAGTGTGCTAACAACCACTGTTCATATCTTTTGTAGTTTTTTAAAAAACTGTCTCAGGTGAGAAGGTGAATCTAGTCCCTGATATTCCATCTCAGTCAAAAGCAAAAATCCTTCCATTGTTGTCTGTGTGCCACTGACTTACACGCCCAGAGGAGAAATCCAGGAGTCATCCTTGACACCCTCTCCCTCCCTACCTCCGCTGATCTTCTATAGCCAATCAATCAAGACTTATTCTTTGTCCTAAATGGCTCTCAAATTCAAGGACATCACTCCCTGTACACTATCAGCATCCCAGTTCGAGGCACCATGGTCTTTTTTTCCAATTTATTCGGCTACACAGCATGTGGAATATTCATTGTATCATGCAGGATCTTTCGCTGCAGTGCACGGACTCCATGCACCGCGTGTGTCTCACGGGTTCCAGAGTGCACAGGTCAGTAGTTTGAGCATGCATGCTTGGTTGCCCTGAGGCATGCGGGATCTCTGACCAGGGGTCAAACCTGCGTCCCTTGCATTGCAAGGCAGATTCTCAGCCACTGGACCATGACAGAAGTCCCAGCACCACAGTCTATAGACTATTGCAATGACCTCCTACTTGGTCTCCCTAGTTCTTCTCATGTCCCCCTCCAAACCAGTCTCCACACAGCCAAAACTTGAATATTCCTTGCCTATGCCCTCTATTGACTTGTCAGAAATCTTATTTGTCCAATATCCTTAATATAACCAAGAAGTCTTACATGATTCAGTCTTTTTTTTTTTTTTAATATTTATTTATTTGGCTGCTCCGGGTCTTAGCTGTGGCATGTGGGATCCAGTTCCCTGATCAGGGATCAAACCTGGGCCCCCTGCATTGGGAGCTCGAAGTCTTAGCCACTGGACCAGTAGGGAAGTCCCCATGATTTAGCCTTTGTCAAGAATTACATACTATGCCTTAAAATACTGAATTTTAATGCTGTAAGGATCTGAGAGGTCTTTTAGTCCAATAACTTCATTTTTCAACTGAAGAAACTGATGCTCAATGTCACACAGCTAAATTCCTGATAAAGGTGCACTAGGCAATAATAAAATTTAAGATTTATTGACAACTTTATAGGTGTCAAATATCATACTATGCATTCTTAAAAGCTGAATTGAATCTACATTTTTTAAAGTGAGTTTTCAAAGTGTACAATTCAATGGCATTTAGTATACTTACAATATTTTTCAACTACCACCTATATAAGTTATAAAACATTTTCATCACCCACCAAAAAAATCCTATACCCATTACTCAGACATCTCCCATTTCCCTCTTTCTCTTGCCCCTGGCAATCACCTATCTCCTTTCTGTCTCTATAAATTTACATACCTAGGATGGTTCATATAAATGGAATAATATAATACGTGATCTTTCGTGTATGGCTTCCTTTATTTAGTATAATGTTTTTGAGATTTACCCATGTTGTGAGAGTTGGACCATAAAGAAGGCTGAGCACCAAAGAACTGATGCCTTTAAACTGTGGTGTTGGAGAAGACTCTCGAGAGTCCCTTGGACTGCAAGATCAAACTAGTCAATCTCAAAGGAAATCAACCCTGAATATTCACTGGAAGGACTGATGCTGAAGCTCTAATACTTTGGCCACCTGATGCAAAGAGCTGACTTGCTGGAAAAGGGGACAAGAGGGAGTGAACTTAGGTATACCTATGGCTGATTCATATTGATGTTTGGCAGAAATCAACACAATACTGTGAAGCAATTATCCTTCAATTAAAAATTAAAAAATTCAATTTAAAAAAGAGAAACCTAACTTGCCTCCCATGTTACCACTTTTATTACCACCCCATTATCTACCATGTTGGCAAAGTAAGTCTTTTAAGAAAATACATATGATTATATGGCAGAAAGTGAAGAAGAACTAAAAAGTCTCTTGATGAAAGTAAAGGGGGAGAGTGAAAAAGTTGGCTTAAAGCTCAACATTCAGAAAACTAAGATCATGGCATCCGGTCCCATCACTTCATGGCAAATAGATGGGGAAACAGTAGAAACAGTGGCTGACTTTATTTTTCTGAGCTCCAAAATCACTGCAGATGGTGACTGCAGCCATGAAATTAAAAGACGCTTACTCCTTGGAAGGAAAGTTATGACCAACCTAGATAGCATATTAAAAAGCAGAGACATTACTTTGTCAACAAAGGTCCGTCTAGTCAAAACCACTGGTTTTTCCAGTGGTCATGTATAGATGTCTATAAAGAAAGCTGAGTGCCAAAAAATTGATGCTTTTGAACTACGGTGTTGGAGAAGACTCTTGAGAGTCCTTTGGACTGCAAGGAGATCCAATCAGTCCATCCTAAAGGAGATCAGTACTGAGTGTTCATTGGAAGGACTGATGTTGAAGCTGAAACTCCAATACTTTGGCCACCTGATGCAAAGAGCTGACTCATTTGAAAAGACCCTGATGCTGGGAAAGATTGAGGGCAGGAGGAGAAGGGGACGATAGAGGATGAGATGGTTGGATGGCATCACCGACTCAATGGACATAGGTTTGGATGGACTCCGGGAGTTGGTGATGGACAGGGGGGCCTGATGTGCTGCGGTTCATGGGGTCGCAGAGTGGGACACAACTGAATGACTGAACTGAACTGAAATGATACACTTACTATGCTTAAAATTTCTCATATGCTGCCCATGATGATAACAACAGTTAATAGCTTTTAAGCACTTATTAAGTACTAACATACTATACTAAGATTTTATAAATAATATTGTATTAAATCATCAAAACAATATTCTAAGGTAACATCTCAAAGTGAATGGTCAGAAAAACCTTGAGGATCCTAGGGATCACTAAGCCCCTTTCAGAGGGTCCATGAGTTCAAAACTACATGTGTAATACTAAGATAGCTTTTTCACTTATTCTCTCAGAAGTGAACATTGAAGTTATCTAGAGCCTACCTAACAAAAGGTATCATAACATACTGAAAGAAGCAGCAGATATGAAAACTTAGCTCTTTATCAATCCAAACATTAAAGGTATTTGAAAAATGTAAAAACTGCCACTCTTATCAATATTTTGTTTGGAAAATAGTTACTCTTCATAAAAATATTTATATAAACATGTAATGGGTTTGTTCCTATTTTTAAACTAATAAGTATTTTTAAATTTTGTTTTAAATTCTGAATTAAATTCAGAAATTAAATATACATAAAATACACATATAATCCACATAAACAAGAGTTTTTAGGGGATCAACATTAACTTCTAAGAGTGCAAAGGAGTCCTGACACCAAAAAGTTTGAGAACCACTATTCTAAGATTTTCATCTCCATTTCACAAATGAAGAAATTAGGGCTAAGAATGTCAAGTTACTTGCCTAAGTGGTAGATCAAGATTCATAATAAGGCTGTAATAAAGCTTCCAGAACCCAAGCTCTTAATTACTATTTTGTCCTTTCCTATTAATATTAGCTATTTATCACCTGGCTCCTATCCACTTATCTTCAGGTAATTGTTCTTTCCCTTATGTTATCTTCAGGTCATCAATATCCCCACTAGCCTGAGTTTCATCAGACAGAGGTATTTCTTAAGCTATACTGTAATTCCTATAAGTTAATATACTACAAGATTCAAAAATTGGAATCAAGATTGCCGGGAGAAATATCAATAATCTCAGATACACAGATGACACCACCCTTATGGCAGAAAGCAAAGAATAACTAAAGAGCCTCTTGATGAAAGTGAAAGAGGAGAGTGAAAAAGTTGGGTTAAAACTCAACATTCAAAAAACTAAGATCATGGCATCCGGTCCCATCGCTTCACGGCAAATAGATGGGGAAACAATGCAAACAGTGACAGACTTTATTTTGGGGGGCTCCAAAATCACTGCAGATGGTGACTGCAGCCATGAAATTAAAAGACACGTGCTCCTTGGAAGAAAAGCTATAATCAACCTAGACAGCATATTAAAAAGCAGAGACATTACTTTGCCAACAAAGGTCTGACTAGTCAAAGCTAGGATTTTTCCAGTAGTCATGTATGGATGTGAGAGCTGGACTATAAAGAAAGCTGACTGCCAAAGAATTGATGCTTTTGAACTGTGGTGTTAGAGAAGACTCTTGAGAGTCCCTTGAACTACAAGGGGATCAAACCAGTCCATCCTAAAGGAAATCAGTCCCGACTATTCACTGGAAGGACTGATGCTGAAGCTGAAACTCCAACAATACTCTGGCCACCTGATGCAAAGAAGTGACTCAGTGGAAAAGATCCTGATGCTGGGAAAAATTGCAGGCGGGAGGAGAAGGGGACGACAGAGGATGAGATGGTTGGATGGCATCACCAACTCGATGGACATGAGTTTCAGCAAGCTCCAGGAGTTGGTGATGGACAGGGAAGCCTGGTGTGCTGCAGTCTATGGGGTCGCAAAGAGTCAGACATGAGTGAGCGAATGAACTAAACTGAATATACTATAATAAGGTAGTATACTCTTCCAAAGCTTTCTTTAAACCAGACAAACAAGTTTTGCATCCTACCAATTATAGATAAGATATAATTCCTTGGTTCTGGCACCTTAAGAGTCTTGTCTTAAAAACAAGTCTCCCAAAATGTCCACAGTGATACCAACAATTAACTAGTCTTCCAGTGGACGTGTTTTAAATCATGAAATCCATCCATAAAGTCACTACTCACATGTACATTAGGTACAATGTACTCATTTCTACAAAGCGTCTATGAACCAAAAAAGAAAAACTATGCTAAACCGTAAGCCACTAAAGATCATATACGGTGCTAAAGCTGATTTCCTAAACCATCACAGCAAAGATGCCCAAACAAGCTCTTTTTCCTCAGGCATCTTCTTCTTCATGCTGCCTTTCCTTTCTAGTTGACTGAGGAAGTGAACACATTCATTTTCACAAGATGTAGCTCCATTCCCCACGAAGTTGCTTTTTTTTTTTAATGCCAAAAACTATTCCTCAAAAGAAGCCTATCTAGCAGGCTCAACTGTTTCTAAACATAATCCACTGCACAAGGTGGATTTCTCACTCCAGGGCAAACTGTTAGGTCTATAAGCACAGCACTTAACTAAGTCATTAATAATCCATCTGAAATCAATGGCTTCAGGGTAATTCCCTGCGGTTTTCCCATTCCATCCAAACAACTTTTCTCTGTTCTAACAATTCTCTATTGCTTAGATTTTCTGTTTCCATTTCATATTTCTATATTTCCATTCTATATTTCCACTCTATATTTCTTACATCACTAGCCATACTGGTTTCCAAACACATACAAAAAGATCTGTCCTCTGTTTTATAATTAAGGGAGGGAAATTTTAATAACTAATATGAAACTAGGCAAGTTACGACCTACCTAGACAAACCTAGAGAGCATATTAAAAAGCAGAGACATTACTTTGCCAAAAAAGGTCCGTCTAGTCAAGGCTATGGTTTTTCCAGTAGTCATGTATGGATGTGAGAGTTGGACTATAAA
This sequence comes from Okapia johnstoni, assembly GCA_024291935.2. NCBI lineage: Eukaryota > Metazoa > Chordata > Mammalia > Artiodactyla > Giraffidae > Okapia > Okapia johnstoni. Next base: position 16,155,508 of record CM044307.1, read on the forward strand.
GAAAGCTGAGTGCCAAAGAATTGATGCTTTTGAACTGTGGTGTTGGAGAAGACTCTTGAGAGTTCCCTGGACAGCAAGGAGATCCAACCAGTCCATCCTAAAGGAAATCAGTCCTGAATATTCATTGGAAGGACTGATGTTGAAGCTGAAACTCCAATACTTTGGCCATCTGATGCAAAGATCTGACTCACTTGAAAAGACCCTGATGCTGGTAAAGATTGAAGGCGGGAGGAAAAGGGGACGACAGAGGATGAGATGGTTGGATGATCACCGACACAATGGACGTGAGTTTGAGTAAATTCCGGGAGTTGGTGATGAATAGGGAAGCCTGGCATGCTGCAGTCCATGGGGTCGCAAAGAGTCAGAGACAACTGAGTGACTGAACTGAACTGAACTGAACACAAAACTAAAATCTTCCCTATTCTTTCTATTCCTATTCTACAATAATAATATGTATCAACTATGTTATTAGTTCACTACGCAAGTTCTTTCCTCATGTAATGCCCAAGTTAGTCTACAAAGAAAACAGTTAAAGATGCTCTGACAGGCCTCCTTAGTGTTCTAGTAGTTAAGACTTCGTGCTCCCAAGGCAGGGGGCACAGGCTCATTTCCTGGTACGGGAACCAAGAATCCAGATGCCACATGGTGGGGCAAAAAAAAAAAAGTGCTTTGGCTTTTCTAAGAAAGCCGTTTTCCAAGGATTTGCGAATGACAAATGGTAATATACATAAAAATGCATCACTCAACAAGGGTGTCAGAAAAGTTACACATCAAATCAGGAAATCAGTGAGTTGAGGAAAACATACCTTCATTGTCTCAATTTCAATTTTTTCATTCAGTACCAATAATGATATTCTGATATTTCCATGGAGGAGAAGTGGGAGAAGAAATCAATCACCCCAAGTTACGTTAAGTAATTTACTGTTTATTTCTAAAATACTACAGCTGTGACATTATCACAACCTAAATTAAAATGACAGGGGCAGCATTAACACCGAAGGAAAATACTGCCAAACTAAAATTCAAAAAAAGCAAACGACCGCTAAAGACAATGACATGCATGAATGTCATAATCAAAATGTTGAGCAAAAGAAGCCAGCCACAAAAGAGAATATAGTTGGCGATTCCACTTAAAGTTCAAAAACAAGCAAAACTCTTTTACATTGTAAGTCATAACAGTGCTTGACTTTTTAATTTAAAAGATAAAAATTTAAAAACAATACTAGTATTTTTCTTTCCAGTCATGTCTACACCCATGCTCTTAAAACAAAAGGGAAAAAAAGAAGGAAAAAAACTGCTGACTTTGTGTTCTGCAATTTTTCACTTACATTTTCACTTGCAATTATCTTTACATATAATGAGCATTTTTCTGTCCTTAAATGCTCTTTATTGCTTTAACATGATTTTTACTGGCTACACTGTCATCTACTGTACAAATATAGAATACAGTATCTATTGTACTTGGTTATTCACTGTTAAACTTTAAATTCTTTGATTATGTACATCTCCTTACCTATCACACATTTTGTAGAACTATGCAAAATATTACTTTGAAACCAACCTCAAAAAAATTAATTTAAGCCCTGCCTGCTTACCTCTATCTTTCCTTTCCCCACCCCGAAGTCAGAAGAGAATAAAACACCACAAGCATTTTATGGTAAAATCCTCTTTCTGTGTAAAACCACTGCAGAGGCAATGTTGGGTTTATGAAATAACTTGACTAATGGATAAAAGATATGAATGCTTATAAGCCTTAAAGGTAATTTGAGTGTATCCTATTTTGTTAACCAAGGGAAAAATGAGAAATAATGGCAAGTATTTTTCCCCATTATCATAATACATTTTTAAAAACAAAATACTTAAGGCTAAATTGACAATTTCTAATTAAGAGGAATATCTCTGATCCCTTCAAAGTGGGATTTCTGGATTTTATACTGTATTACTATCTAAATAGGATGAAATGCTAATGACTATGGTGAGATGGTATGGTAATGCAGAAAACAAAGATAAGTTTCATTTGGTATTTGAAAAATGCAGATTACAATACTACCCATAAAGTGCTTTTGAATCAAGTTTGCTAGCTTAACTTTTCACGTTAAAATAATTTAAATTTATATTTTCTTCAATTTCTAGTCTTTGCTAATGGAGAGGGTCAAGAAACATGAAAAAGTTCATTATCACAAGTGAAGAAAAATAAACATTAACACAAGGTATTAATATTCTGCCTATAAAGTTGGCAATGATTTTTTAAAAATGTAATATTTGGTGTTAGCAAGGGGGCAGGGGTAGGAAACACCCTTCTGGAAGACAATTTGGCAGTATGCTGCTGCTGCTGCTAAGTCACGTCAGTCGTGTCCGACTCTGTGCGACCCCATAGACAGCAGCCCACCAGGCTCCCCCGTCCCTGGGATTCTCCAGGCAAGAATACTGGAGTGGGTTGCCATTGCCTTCTCCAATGCATGAAAGTGAAAAGTGAAAGTGAAGTCGCTCAGTCGTATCCGACTCTTTGCGACCCCATGGACTGCAGCCTACCAGGCTCCTCCGTCCATGGGATTTTCCAGAAGGCGAGAGTACTGGAGTGGGTTGCCATCACCTTCTCCGTTTGGCAGTATACTTCCCTCTTAATTAGAGATCCCACAGATCTCCAACTACATGTAAGATGCAATCTTCACTCACAGGAAGACTTAACCCTGATGCTGATACAATCAAAACTTTGCTATTAATTAATAGATGCATCAATTAATTTCCTGGGCTCCCAAATCACTGTGAATAGTGACTGCAGCCATGAAATTAAAAGATGCTTGCTCCTTGGAAGGAAAGTTATGACAAACCTAGACAGTGTATTAAAAAGCAGAGACATCACTTTTCTGACAAAGGTTCATAGTCAAAGCTATGGTTCTTCCAGTAGTCATGTACAGATGTGAGAGCTGGACCATAAAAAACGCTGAGTGCTAAAGAATGAATGCTTTAGAACTGTGGTGCTAGAGAAGACTCTTGAGAGTCCCTTGGACTGCAAGGAGATCAAACCAGTCAATCCTAAAGGAAATCAACCCTGAATATTCATTGGAAGGACTGATGCTAAAGCTGAAGCTCCAAAACTTCGGCCACCTGATGTGAAGAGCTGACTCATTGGAAAAGACTCTGATGCTAGGAAAAATTGAAGACAAAAGGAAAAGAGGGTGGCAGAGGATGAGATGATTAGATAGCATCATTGACTCAATGGACATGAATCAGAGCAAACTGGGATATAGTGAAGGACAGGGAAGTCTGACATGCTGCAAATCCATGGGTCTGCAAAGAGACACAACTTAGTGACTGAAAAGCAACAACAACAAAATAGATGCATCAACACCAAATATTTTGGGCCAATTGCCATTATTTAAGTTTAAAATGTTGGTATTTTTTTTCCAGTTAACAAAGATTTGGATGTCTACTACATACAAAGAACATAACAGTTTCCTTCATAGCTCTAGGTAGCTAACTGAATGGAAAAGCACTACTATGCAAGAAAACTACGCAAAAGTAATCTATTCAATTGAGAGGTGTAATGATCTGCCAAAGGTTATAGAGGCCCCAAAAGCCCAATTCTGAAGTTATGGATATCTTATTTCACACAAGTATTTCCCTGAGAAAACAAATAACTAAAACATTACTTGCTACCTAAGTGATGTGCCTAAACTAGGCAAAAGCATTGTTTTCATCCTATTAATAACACTAACCTATACAAACGGCTTTTACTTATTTCTAAAACAATTAAGATGCCCACCTACTAAGTGAAAGTGAAAATGAAGTCGCTCAGTCATGTCCAACTCTTTGCGACCCCATGGACTGTAGCCTGCCAGGCTCCTCTGGCCATGGGATTTTCCAGGCAAGAGTACTGGCGTGGGTTGCCATTTCCTTCTCCAGGGATCTTCCCGACCCAGGGATCAAACTCAGGACTCCTGCATTGCAGGCAGACACTTTACCCTCTGAGCCACCAGGGAAGCCCACCTACTAAGAAATACATAAAAGAGGTGATTTTTAGTTTAACCAAATCTTTCTTCTCTTTCTGACTTCCCTGTTGTTAAGCAGGCTCAAAACATCATGGTAAACTCTAATTACAGTTTACTCCCCAAGATTCATCAAGATAGTTTACCCATCTAGTACTAAAAATGATAAACCTGAAACATCTACTGTTGGTACGCTTCTTTCCATTAGCACTGCCACCATTCATTCAAGCCCTCAATCCTTCTTGCTGGACTCAGAGTCCTTGCTAGCTTCCAGCCTCCTGTCTCTACCATTACATTCCATCCTATGCATAATGCCTCTTAAAGGTGCACGACTTCCCTACTCAGAAATCTTCAGTGGTAGAATTTTTAATGACGCAGACAAATGCTTAAGCTAGAACAGGAGGGGGAGCACAGGCAAAAATTACATACTATACACACATCATAGCCTCAGTCATGTTAAAAAGCATGCCTGTGTATACATATGGGTCCAAGAAGAAATGTAAACACACACATCCCTACACAAATAGAAAAGGGAGGGCCAGGACTAGGAAACACATCAACAGTGGCCATCTCTTACTGGTAAGGCTATGGTTATTTTTACTTTCTTCTTTATCTTTACAGTAAACAAATTTGTGGTAAATGGTCTTTTAGTAAATAAAGTATCTCCACAAACCATCTATAACGAAAATAAGTTAACGTTACAGTCATTAAAATATTTTTTTAAGAACATTTCACATGCTCCCCATTTCCTAAGAGTCTAATTCCTCACCCCTCAGTCCAGCTCCTATTTCCCTCCGTTTAGTTCTTATGAACCCTAATATAACCTGGTCTTCTTAAAGACAGTATTAAATCACTCACACTGTTCCTTGAGCATAACTGTTCTTTCAAACTCGGCTTGCTCCAGATGTTCATTCCACCTGGAATATGGTCCGTTTCCATTTCCACATCAAAAACCTGTGTTCTTTAAAAAGTTTATCTTCAATGATCCAGAAATAGTAAGTACTACCACACCCCTTTCCCTGGTTCACAGCAGACCACACTAATGGACTTCTCTGAATCAAGACTCCTCAAAATTCTCAGTTCAACAGCCCTAGGAAATCCTCATTAATCAACCTGTGTTGACATACAATATGAAACTTCTCTGCCATTTCTGTAACAATCAAATGTAACTGCCACTTCTCCCCTATCCCCAGAGTTCTTAGTACTAGTACAGAGCTTATCTCTTCTATCTTCCATTAAGAATCATTTACTTAACTGTCTTATCTCTATTTTCTACAAGATTTTAATCTGCCCAAGGGCAGTAATTATGTCTTATTCATCTTCATATCCCCTACAGAGCCTTGTAGGAAGTAGGCACTCAAACGGTTGCTGAACTGAACACTTTCTTCTTTTGCTATTATCTCATCACTCAAAATGGCTAAGCACTTGAAAGCTTAAAACAAACTCTCCTTGAAAATCTAGGTTTATTTCATCAATTTTAGCTAACATTCCTATTTTAATAAGGCATTGTCTGATACCACTTGATAACCAGGAGAGCTGAAGGATAGAACAAGACAATCTGAGATGAGAGAGCTGAAGCCATTCTGAGGGTCTTAGATCCAGGTTATGGAAGTTACTGAATTAAATTACCACATTTTGGGGTTTTTCTACCAATCTCCTTAATCAAAGCAAAATGTTATTTCTGACAACAGGGAAACTGAGCATCAAAAATACACACTGCTTAAGAAAGGAATCTTTTTTAAAATATGGAGAGATGAAAAGGAAAAACAAAAAGCTAAAACTCAAGTAAGGCATCAACAAAGTTAGGCAAGTGGTCCAGTAAAGTCATAAGAATTTGTATCTCAATCAGAAACCCAGTTCAAGAAATATGGGTAGAGAAAAAGCCAGAAATACAGTAAGACTCATACTGCCATCTAGAGGTTAAAGGCGAGTGAAAAATCATTTTTTCCCCTTAATCAATTAAGTACAATTAATTTAACTTTTACCTATTATAGGTAGAAGTACAGGAATTATAAAGTAAGCCTGATATCAGGCCACAAAGAAGATCATCCAGGGTATAAGAATCCCAGTTATTCTCTGCCTGCCCTTCTTCATGGATTAAAATAAGAAATTAACAAAGGTAACAGTTCTTTTTTGATGATCCAACGGATGTTGGCAATTTGATTTCTGGTTCCTCTGCCTTTTCTAAATCCATCTTGAACTTCTGGAAGTTCACGGTTCACATACTGTTGAAGCCTGGCTTGGAGAATTTTGAGCATTACTTTGCTAGCATGTGAGACAAGTGCAACTGTGAGGTAGTTTGAACATTCTTCAAGAGGTGGGAATACCAGACCACCTTACCGGCCTTCTGAGAAATCTGTATGCAGGTCAAGAAGCAACAGTTAGAACTGGACATGGAACAACAGACTGATTCCAAATTGGGAAAGGAGTACGTCAAGGCTGTATATTGTCACCCTGCTAATTTAACTTATATGCAGAGTACATCATGAGAAATACTGGGCTGGATGAAGCACAAGCTGGAATCAAGACTGCCAGGAGAAATATCAATAACCTCAGATAACAGATGACATCACCCTTATGGCAGAAAGTGAAGAGGAACTGAAGAGCCTCTTGATGAAAGTGAAAGAGGAGAGTGAGAAAGGAGATGTGAGAGTTGGACTATAAAGAAAGCTGAGCACCGAAGAATTGATGCTTTTGAACTGTGGTGTTGGAGAAGACTCTTAAGAGTACCTTTGACTACAAGGAAATCAAACCAGTCCATCCTAAAAGAAATCAGTCCTGAATATTTATTGGAAGGACTGATGCTGAAGCTGAAACTCCAACACTTTGGCTTCGCTGATGTGAAGAGCTGACTCATTTGAAAAGACCCTGATGCTAGGAAAGATTGAAGGCGGGAGGAAAAGGGGACGACAGAGGATGAGATGGTTGGATGGCATCACCGACTCAATGGACATGAGTTTGGATAAACTCCGAGAGTTGGTGATGGACAGGGAGGCCTGGCGTGCTGTGGGCCATGGGGTCGGAAAGAGTCGGACACGACTGAGCGACTGAACTGAACTTTGTGTGTGAAGTCACTTCAGTCATGTTTGACTCTGTGACCCTATGGACTGTGTGTGTCTGTGTATGTATGAAGTCGCTTCAGTCATGTTTGACTCTCTGCGACCCTATGGACTGTAGTCTGCTTGTGCACACACACACACGTGTGTGTGTGTGTGTGTGTGTGTGTGTGTGTGTGTGTGTGTGTGTGTTAAGTTGCTTCAGTCATGTTCGACTCTTTGAGACCCTAAGGACTGTAGTCTGCCCGTGGGGTTCCTCTGTCCATGGAATTCTCCAGGTAAGAATATTTAAGTGGGTTGCCATGCCCTTCTCCATCCACCAAAGAAAGGTGCATCAGGGATTCCCCTGGCAGTCCAGTGGTTAGGGCTCTGTGCTTCCACTGCAGGGGGCACAGGTGTGATACCTGACTGGGGAACTAGGATCCCATATCCCACAATGCATGGTCAAAAAATAAAGAAAAAGTAGAAAGAAAAGCTGTATCAAATAATTTGTAGTGCAAAAACAACTTCATCAAAGCAGACTATCAGAATGAAGTACCAGGTTTGAATGGAGAAGTCTCAATCTTTTTTTACCATAAAATGTTACTTTTTAAAAAACTGGTAACTGATTAAATTTAGCCTAAGCACAGTCCTGGATTTAGAAAAGGCAGAGGGAATTCCAAAAAAAAATCTACTTCTGCTTCATTGACTATGCTAAAGCCTTTGACTGTGTGAATCACAACAAACTGTGGAATATTCTTTATGAGATGGGAATACCAGATCACATTACTTACCTCCTGAGAAACTTGTACACAGGACAAGAAGCAATTAGAACTGGACATGGAACAATGGACTGGTTCAAAATTGGCAAAGGAGTATGTCAAGTCTGTATACTGTCTCCCTACTTATTTAACTTATATGTAGAGTACATCATGTGAAATGCTGGGCTGGATGAATCACAAGCTAGAATCAAGATTGCCAGGAGAAACATCAACAACCTCAGATATGCAGATGACACCACTTTTAATGGTAGAAAGTGAAGAGGAACTAAAGAGTCTCTTGATGAAGGTGAAAGAGGAGAGTGAAAAAGCTGGCTTAAAACTCAACATTCAAAAAATGAAGATCATGGCATCCAGTCCTATTACTTTATGGCAAATAGATAGGGAAAATATGCAAACTGTCAGATTTCATTTTCTTTGCCTCCAAAATCAATGAAGATGGTGATTGCAGCCATGAAATTAAAAGACGCTTGTTCCTTGGAAGAAAAGCTATGACAAACCTAGACAGTGTATTAAAAAGCAGAGACATCACTTTGCCAACAAAGGTCCATATAGTCAACGCTATGGTTTTTCCAGTAGTCATGTATGGATGTCAGAGTTGGACTATAAACAAGGCTGAGTGTCGAAGAATTGATGCTTTTGAACTGTGGTGCTGGAGAACACTCTTGAGAGTCCCTTGGACAACAAGGAGATCAAACCAGTCAATCCAATGAGTTGACTCACTGGAAAAGACCCTGATGCTGGGAAAAACTGAGGGCAAGAGGAGAAGGGGGTGACACAGGATGAGATGGTTCGATGGCATCACTGACTCAGTGACATGAGTTTGAGCAAACTCCGGGAAATAGTGAAGGGCAGGGAAGCCTGGCGTGCTGCAGTTCATGAGTCAGACACGACTTAGCAACTAAACAACAACAACAACAAGAATCCTTCCTGAAATAGCTAAATGAACATACAGGATTAGCAGAAGCAACTACTTGTATCAAAATAAGCTAAATTTATTAAAGCTTTTTAGACAGTAATATACTCAATGTGGTCTTCTTCACTTAACAATTTTTTAGCCAATCTTTTCTGTACAGTACAAGGTAAATTCAAACCAGTACAAGTAAATGAATATAAATCAAACTGAGATTTTTATTCTATGGTTTATGGTGAAGTGTAATTAAGAACAAATGCATCAAATTCAACCTCTTCATGATAAACACACTCAATAAACTAAGAATAAAAGATAACATCCTCAGGGAATTCCCCAGGGGTCTAACGTTTAGGACTCTACGATTCTCCCAAGGGCCTGGGTTCAATCACTGCTCAGGGAACTAAGATCCTACAAGCTGAATGATATGCCCTCTCCAGCACCCTGCCTCCCAAAAATACAACATCCTCAAACTGACGAAGGGCATGTACAAAAAAACCCAATATCATACTTAAGGTTTTCTCCCTAATATCAAGAGGAAGACAAGGATGTCCATTCTTGCCACTTCTATTCAATTCCGTACTGGAATTTCTAGCCAGGGCCATTAGATAAAAATGAAATAAGAAGAAAGAAAAAGAAAAGAAAGGAAAGAAAAGGAAGGAATGAAAAAAGAAAGAAAAGACATCCAGATTGGAAATGAAGAAGTAAAATATCTCTATTTGCATATGACAATTCTGTATATAGAAAATCTTAAGTAATCTACTAAAATACAATTAGAACTAATAAATAGGTTCAGTAAAGTTGCAGGATATAATATCAATATACAAAAATTTATTGTATTTCTCTACAGTAGCAATGCACAAACTGAAAGTGAAATTAGAAAAACAATTCCATTTATAATAGCATCAAAAATTTAAAACACTTAGGAATAAATTTTAACAAATGAAGTGCAAAACTTATACTTTGCAAACTACAAAATACTGTTCAAAGAAATGAAAGGAGACTTGAAGAAACAGAAAGATATACCACATTCATGAATGACCTTAATTTCATTAAGATGGGAATACTCTCCCTGAAACTGATCTACAGATTCAATGCAATTCCTACTCAAATGTCATCTGACCTCTTTACAACAACTGACAAGTTAAAATTCCTATGGAAATTCATGAGACCCATAATATAAAAAAAAAAAAAAAATCTTGAAACAGAAAAACAAAGTTGGAAAACTCACAAATCCAAATTTCAAAACTTATTACAAGGTTACAGTAATCAAAACAGTGAGGTACTGCTGTAAACATAGATATACAAGTCAGTAGAATAGAACTGAGTCCAGAAATAAAACTTCATGTTTATGGTCAATTGATTTTTTACAAAAATGCCAATACAACTCAGTGGGAAAGGAATAGTCTTTTCAACAAATGGTGCTGAAACAACTGGATATCCACACTTGAAAGAATTAATTTGGATCCCTACCCTCATTCCATATATAAAAAATTAACTTAAAATGGATCAAATACCTAACTATCAGAGCTAAAGAATAAAACTCTTAGAAGAAAACATAGGTATAAATCTTTATAATTAGGCAATAACTTCTTGGTATGACATCAAAATATAATCAACAAAAGAAATAACCGATAAATTGGACTTCATTAAAATTAAACTTCTGTGTCTCAAAGAATACCATAAGAAAGTAAGAAGATAACCCACAAACAGTAAGAAAACCTTCTACAAATTACATATCAAAAAAGCGACCTGTTTCTAGAATACATAAAGAACTCTTAAAACTCAATAATTAAAAAATAAAAACAAATAATCCAATTTTTAACTGGGCAAAGGATCTGAATATAGTTCTCCAAAAAGAAGACATACAACTAGTCAAAAGGTACATGAAAACATGCTCAATATCACTAGTTATTAGGAAAAATGCAAATCCAAACCACTGTGAAATATCACTCTTCATAATATATCCACTAGGACGGATTTTGTAATAATTTTTAAAAAACAAATAATAAGTATTGACAAGGTGTTGAGAAATTGGAACCTTCATACACTGCTGATGGGAATGTAAAATGGTGCAGCCAGTATGGAAAATATTCTGACAGTTCCTCAAAAGATTAGATATAGAGTTACCATATGACCCAGAAATTCCATTCCTAGTCATAAACTAAAGAGGATGAAAACATATGTCCACATAAAAACTAGTACATGAATGTTCACTGCAGCATTATTCATACTAACCAAATAGAGGAAATAACCCAAATGTCCATTAAGTAGTGGATAAATAGTAGACAAATACACCTATACAGTAGAATATTATTCAATTCTAAAAAGAAATGAAGTCTTGATTCATGCTACAACACAGATGAACATTGAAAATACTATGGTAAGTGAAAGAAACCAGTCACAAAAGATCACATAATATGATTTCATTTATATGACATGTCTACATGAGAAATTCATAGAGACAAGAAGTATACCAGTAGTGGCCTAGGCCTATGGAGTTTAGGGGAAAATGAGGAGTGACTGCTAACGAGTACAGGATTTCTTGGAGGGGTGACGAAACTGTTTTAAAATTGATTGTGGTAATGGCTGCACATCTCTGAAAACACTAAAAATCACTGAATTGTACACTATAAGTAAGTGCATTGTAGGGTATGTGAATTATATCTCAGTAAAGCTGTCATAAAAAAAAGGAAAGGGAAGAAATGAATCAGAACTCCAAGCTTTAGCTCTAGTTTCAAATGGCACGATCTACTGCTTTCCCAATCTTCACATTCCATTTAAAGTTATTTTGAATATCGCCAGCAAGCAGGTCATCCACATAATTGCTAAAATGTTTGTAGCCTTCAAAGACAGGGATAAATTTTTTTTTTTAACGGACAAAAACTCTTGAGAATCAATATTCAATAGGATTTATGACAGTTCAATGGGTCTGAGGAATAAAACAAGAGATGTGCTCCTGCAACTTACATGACTAAATCATGACCACTGCCCAGGTCATAATAATGCTGGAGTAGGGGTCAGGTAGAAGACAAAATCAAACCATTATCAACAAGCTTCATACTATATGTACTATGTGTGGTTGATCATCCACTGTCATAAGAGAAAAATTCCAGACATTATGAGATCTTCAAATGTTACTACTCATCATTAAAACACAAACTATCCAGAAAAAGAACAATTTCTAGAAGCTCCACTTTTTCAGTTTTAAGTGAATGGATTTCATTAAGAAAAATCTGTTCCAAAAAAAAAAAAATCAGTTCATTTCATTGAAAGGCATCAAGGAGTTGATCATTCAGTCATCCAATCAGCAAATACATACTGCACTTCTACCATATGGCAGGTAATCTGTGGGTTACAAAAACAGCTCCAAAATATGATTCTTACCTTCAAGAGCTACAATTAATCTAAAAGATAAGACACAAACCAAAAGTCTCCCAGAATGGTAAAAGTGACAAAAAAATGAAACCAACGAACTGCTCTAGGAGCAATCTGGGAGGTCAGAAAAGTGAGTTCACTTTCTAGATAAAGTTTAAAAAGGAAAGGCTGATGAAAGAGGTAGACTCTGGCTAAATAATGAAGGAAAAATAAAATTCCTATATTAGAAATAGGTCAGGGAGGGCTTCCTGAGAAAAGGAACAACATGTATCGAATTAAGAAGATGGGGAAGTGTCCCAGGAAGAGAATTTCAAATGCAGAGGATGCATGGCATTCTGTACAGGAGCAGTAAGAAAGCTAGACATTAGGCTCGGCCCAGAGTAAGAGGGTTTTGAAAGCCATGTTAAGGAATCTGACTTTTATTGTATGGGTAATGAAATACTACAAATGACTTAAGAGTAAAGGACAAACAGAAAGCAAACGCTACTTTAGAAAAATTAACCTCGTATTGGTAAACAAGATGGACTGATATGAGGTAGCTGAGACACAGGGAGGGCAGTTAGAAGGTGACTACAATAGTTTTGGTAAGACAAGAAGGACAGAGAACTCAGATGGAAGTAACAGAAATGGAATTCTTCATACAGTAAGGTAGCTTTTTATAGTTCTATATATTTCATGGGAATTTCACATAAATTAACTGCCCATATAAAGTCTGAGGGCCCCAATCATGAAAAGCTATAAATACCTATATAAAACATTATTGCATTCCAAAACCTGCACACCAAAAGGGTTATCTGAGATATAATCATGTACTAAATCAAAAGGCAGGGTTCATCTTCCAAAAGATACAATCTAGTTGCTATTAGCCCTAGAAGGTTCACATTTTTTCTATACTAATACTTAACAATGCTCCAGGGAAGTGACAAACAATCATGTTTTGAGAACAAATTTTTTTTGCATTTTTTTTCTTTCCATCATCTTTATCGGTTACAGATATTTGCATGAAAACAGGATCAGGGGTCCTTGGGGATTCATCAGTTCGTATTGCTTATTTTTCATCCATGTCATCCTCTCAATTAATGCAGGAAGGAGGATTGAGATATCGAAACACCAGATTAGGGTGTCAAGTAAATGTCAACCCCTAGAGTAGATGAATAATCTGTAAGGACAAAAAGGATCTTGTTTTTATGCAAATACCCTATGCACAATAAAACAAAGAGGTTATAGCCAAGAAATCCACTACATATCAATGTGATTCCTACCAATTCTAAATTTAAAAACTATTTTCTGCATGTCAACTAATTATTACAATCAGGGAAAATGACAATCAGTAGCAAAGCAGTGCTACAGAAATTGAAAGAAAGCTGTATTTTGAACTAGAAAATAATTTTGAGAAATCTTAGCTGTGCTCATAGAACTCATCTGGCAGAAACAAGCCTTTCTACTGCAGAATTTTGGTTCCTTGCTTAAGGACACTAAGTTAGGTGACTTAAAACCCCTACCTCCAAAGCCTTAAATTTTAGAAATATAAATACTTAATAATAACGATGATCTTAGCTGTGTGGAATAAAAACTGAAACAAACCACACCAACTTTCTGTTTTTGTGGAAAGACATTAAAATAGATTAACTAATGCTCAGAGAACCAACTCATTATTCTAAAAACTGATAAAGAATCATTTATCCAGTAAGGACACCATTCAAGGTAATAAATAATGAGGAGTTGGTTAAGATAAAGTTCTTCACAGAAAAATCCTAGCTAATAAGAAGGAATGACAGAATTAGCGTAATACCATTTCACAGCCTATAATAAAACAGTGAATCTAGGCAGTTTTCAATGGCTGCTAAAACTCTGGTTGTAAGGCTGATGGAGAATTTTATGAGTAATAGATCAGGCAAACAATACCTTTATCAATGAATTAATCTTAACATCACAAAGAGAGACAAGCAGACAGGATGTATCCTTCTGAAGGATGCGTACAACACCATTTATGAAATATTCTTGTCAAAATAAAAATAAAAATCAATCCTGTATCTGTGTGAGCTTCTAAATCTAATTACTGGGGGAAAAAAAGGGATAGATGGACATATTAAGCACTACCACAGGGATAAAAGCAACAAAATCCAGAATAGGGAAAATTCTACAGAAAAAGTAACAATAATAAATGCCAAAGGAAAATAATAGGGAGGTGGAACTATGCTGGATTAAAAGAAACTTAAGAGACATATCAATCAAATATAGTACCTTACTTAAATCCTTATTCAATAAGGTCAATATTCTACTTTCTATCCTTTGGTAGATGTTTGAAATTTTTCATAATAAAAAGTAGAGAAAAAAATACTGCATTATCTTTCTCAGCAGGAAAATAGGAAAAGAAAAACTAACCAGAGGGAATATAGTAATTTCATCTACAACTAACTAGAGACAACACTGTTGATACATACATTCAGTAACATAGCATCTTCTTGATATAATAAGCATAAAATTTTATCTCTTTTTAAAAAACTTTATTTCATAAGAAAAATTGACATAGATAAAGGATTGATCACTGTGATCATTATAGCATGTATTATCCAGAGCTAGAAACAGAATCAAGTTCTATACTGTATCAGTCTCGCATTTATGAATTTAATAATCATGGTGTTTTCATTATAAACCCTTGAGGTCTATGACATACATGGTAAAGAGTAATTCTGCCAAGACAAGCTTCAATCACAAGAAATAAATGACTAGTACACAGAGGAGTTAGGCAACAGTGAGTGCACATCGCAGACCACCTAGCAACCATGTCTCGGAGCAGTCTGTGGCTCTCTGCTCCTTGACCCATGAAGTGAGTTAAAAATGTTTTCTTGGGAAACAAACGTCAACTGCTAATGATAGTAGTGGAAATAAAGAAAACAAAAACAGGACTAAGGAAGTGCTATTAGTTGAAAATTGGTAGCTTTAAATTAAATTTTAAAGGGAAATATTGAATTGATAGTAAAATCAACGATGTGGACAAATCCATTGTATGTTTTATAAACAAGAGAAACAATTTGTTAAACTGCTGTTGGGAATTACATTAATCAGTTCAAAACAGTTTTGAAGAAAGTTATAAGCTACAGTAGCCTCTTGTGCATTTATCAAGGTCTCAGGAAGTACCTACCCAATGAGAACAAAGTTCTAACACACTATGTTGAGTATTTCTTTCAATTACAAAGTGAAAATTTTCTACAATTCCTTTTCCAGTTTTATAATGAACAGAGTATGGAAAGAAATATAGTTAGAAATCATTTTAAACTAAAAGACTGGAGAGCAGACAGGAATACAGAATTTTAAAAGCATTATTCATACTGGCAGATTACATTCTTGGTGTGTTACAAAACCCTTCCTTTGGGGAAGCAATCCTCCCCAAATGCATTCCACGTGATCTGAGTCAGACTAACGGTTCCAATCTGCATTTGCACCCCGGCCTCAGGCCGGCCCATCTCAGTGCTCTATGCTACCTGGCTAAAGGACTGGTTCCAGGAAAGGTCTGTAAGCCAAGATGGAATAGTCAATGATCACCCCAGGACCTTTTCTGGGGAATTTTCAGAAAACATGTTCTTTCTTTTGGGATTACAAGATTTAAAGACATATAAACTGGAGTTCCTATTGGTCATCTTCCTGAGTGCAAGGTCAAAGAATAATAATAATGCATGAATGAAGCAGAACTCTGAGATGTAAAACAAAAGCAAGAACAAGAGTACACTCCTAAGACATCACTAAGAGTCATGGATCTGGAGAGGGATGGACTGGGAGTTTGGGGTTAGCAGATGCAAACTATCACATTTAGAATGGATAAACAAGGGCCTACTATATAGCACAGGGGACTATATTGAACATCCCGTGATAAACCATAATGAAAAAGAATATAAAAGAGAATGTATATATGAGTATAGCTGAGTCACTTTGCTGTACAGCAAAAATTAACACAACATTGTAAGTCAACTCTACGTCAATAAAAAGTAAGTCAGTAAGAGTCAAGGATCAAGATATGCTCAAAACTATTTCTACTCCTAGAATTTTGATGTATGTGAATAAAATCCTTTTGCTTAAGCTAGTTTGATTTGATATTCTATCACTTAAAACTCAAAGAGTTTCCAATATACTTTCACTGTACAGAGAAAAATAGCTTGCAACCTAGTAAACTCGGTAATTGTTCCAGCACACTCTTTCGTAAAAGGCATACTTCATAGATTACAGTGGCTTCTTTCCTTTAGAACACCTAATAAAGATATTTCCTGAATTATGCCCGAACGCATCACGAAATACACAGCATGGCCCCTGAATAAATGTGATCTGGGTACTCACACTCATCCAGCCCCAACTGATAGGCCAGGTTCTGAAGGCCTCGTACCTTCTCCATCAAGTTAGCTGTGGTGAGGCTCCCCAGTTCTGAAACAGAATCATTCACTTCAATACCATTTCTTTCTTTCTATTAACAACTCACGTGGGTTGCAAACCCTTGCTATAAAAGTTTTCAAACTTAATTACTATCGAGTAAATAGAAAATGGATCCATATCTCTTCTTATCCAATCATTCACCCTAAACACACAGACATACAAATCAGTGAATTTTTCCACCACTGCAAAATGCCTCATATGAACTTACCCACTTAATGAGAAGAGAGTTAGCATAAATACAATAGCAATTACGTGTTTTATCCTGAGGATCCTTTTATAACATTTGCTTTGCCTATCATACAAAATGAATACGCTACTAAAATATGGAACCTTGTGATAGGACACAGCATTGAGAAAGCCTACAGATAGATCTTTGACTTGCAATATGGACACCATCTCCACCATCATTCACAAGTCCTCACTGGTCCAACTGACTTCCCAGGTGAAAAGAAAGTTGAGTGTGAAAGTCATTCAGTCATGTCCGACTCTTTGCAACCCCATGGACTATACAGTTCATGGAATTCTCCAGGCCAGAATACTGGAGTGAGTAGCTGTTCCCTTCTCCAGGGGATCTTCCCAAACCAGGGATCGAACCCAGGTCTCCCACATTACAGACGGATTCTTTACTTGCTGAGCCACCAGGGAAGCCCAAGAATATTGGAGTGGGTAGCCTATCCCTTCTCCAGGGATCTTCCCATCCTACCCAGGAATAGAACTGGGATCTCCTATATTGCAGGTGGATTCTTCACCAGCTGAGCTACCAGGGAAGCCCTTCCCAGGTGCACAGTGGTAAAGAATCTGCCAGCCAATACCGGAGACCCAGGAGAGGTGTGTTCAATCCCTAGGTCAGGAAGATCCCCTGGAGTAGGAAATGGCAAGCTGCTCCAATATTCTTGACTGGAAAATTCCATCGACAGAGGAGCCTGGCAGGCTACAGTTCATGGGGTCTCAAAGAGTTGTACATGACCAAGCACACATACACATTATTTCAATTAACAATAAAATGGCAATAAAACACTAAATAAAATAGCAATAAAAAGTAAATAAGTAAGAATCAAGGATTAAGATATGCTCAAAGCTATTTCTACTCCTAGAATTATTTATGTGAATAAAACCCTTTTGCTTAAGCTAGTTTGATTTGACATTCTATCACTTAAAACTCTAACAGTTTCCAATATACTTTCACTGTACAGAGAAAAATAACTTATAACCTAGTAAACTCAGTAATTATTCCAGGACACCACTCTACCATAAAAGGCATACTTTGTTTAGGAAAAAAAAGACTAAATATTAATCCAAACTTTTCCTTCAAATCAAATGCCTATAAAAATTGTTAAAGTTTACCAGAAAAGAAGACAGTAGACTTAAGGTAAAAATTTACTTTCCAAGATTTTCATTTAAATAGCATCCAATTACTTTTAGGTTTAAGACATAGGTCAATTTGCATAAAACATAATGCTCTGATCCTTTACTAAAACTTTGAAGTTTCCTTAGAAAACACATGCCGATGGAATATTATATAAATGTCTGTTTGGAACATTACAGCAATGAACCCGAGATGCCCTTGAGACTTAATTTTCCCCTGGCTGGAGGAGGGGATCTGCTTTTAAGTGTTTCATGCAGAACAATGAATTACTTCTGAGATCAAATAGAGGTGTTATTTTCTGCAACTTATCATGCCACAATTATTATTTATATCTAGCATAAGTAGAATTTCTTGATCTGTTCAGCTGCTTAAATAGCTTAAGAATCCCGGACTTTCTACCTTAACTTCAGTCTATTACTTCACCACCATCATGAATCTTACCACTATAAGGATGATATAAAATTAAATAAAGTAGAGCAAAATCAAGGAAAATTAATGTTTTTTAATTTAAATTTCTACTTTGTGGTTGAGTTC
The DNA here is from genome assembly GCA_024291935.2 of Okapia johnstoni. Taxonomy (NCBI): domain Eukaryota; kingdom Metazoa; phylum Chordata; class Mammalia; order Artiodactyla; family Giraffidae; genus Okapia; species Okapia johnstoni. The sequence goes on from CM044307.1 coordinate 16,173,924, forward strand.
CAAGTCATTTATCAAATATTCACTACTTACAGTATTCTTTGTTGGAGAAATTGATGAGATAGAAAGAGCTAAAAGACAGGTCTTAACCCACTCTGGGGTTGTCAGTTAATAGTACTGGCAACAATAGAAGGCAGTAAATCCTAAATAAGCCACTTGTGTTATAGCAATAACAGACTAGTCTTAAAAAGATCAGAGTTTAAATTTTAACTCTTTCTAATAAACCTTGGTTTACGTTAACCTCTGAAACTTAAGATATCATACCTAACTCAAAGAACCTTCATGAGAATTAGAATGAGAAAATTTACATGAGAGCTTTTAATTAACTCTGAGCATCATACAAAATAAAGTTAATATTACAGGAACTTAGCAGCAGCAGCAATCATCATGATTGAGTCTTGAATTGGTAAGATTTCTACACATGAAAAAGTAGAGAAGGGCATTTAGATATGAAAAACATGAGTATGATGGCTAAATAGGCAATTTGAAGCCAAGAATACTTGTAAGGGAATAGTGGAGAAAAACTGTTAAGGTATGTGGAGGAGCAAATGTCAGGTCAAAAGTTAAAGGTCACCAGCAATGCTTACCTTTCAACATGTCGATGTCATCACGTTCTATTTCAGCCATCCATTTGGGTGGAGAGCTAGTAATAGGCTGTCAGAAAATAATATATCCATTCAGACATAAACCAAGTATGAAGAGACCCTAATCTTCTTTCTTATAAGAAAAAGAGGTTTTCACACAGCTGTCTGACTCTACAACTCCATAAACTATAGCCCACCAGGCTCCTCTGTCCATGGAATTATCCAGGCAAGAATACTGGAGTGGGTAGCTATTCCCTTCTCCAGGGGAGCTTCCCAACCCAGGGATCAAACCTGGGTCTCCCGCATTGCAGGCAGATTCTTTACCATTTGAGCCACAGGGAAACCCTTGAAAACACTGGCAAGTAAACTGTAATTTCAAATACCAGATTTCTCCCGGTTCAGATATGGCCTACACAGAGAACCCTTACAAAACAATACTCTTCATCTTTAAAAGCTCGTTTTAAAGAAATGATCTTAGAAGAATTAGGTCTGACTTCTGTTACTGCTATATGTATAACAGATTGGTATAGTCGTGAAAGAAATTACTGGAAATTCACGACTAGTGAAAGCCTCCAACTGAACTGTTTGAAACAATAATCAGGAAGTAACATTCGCTGGCAGAGGAGAAGATTTTCAAAGAAAAACCAAGAAGGAGAAAATCTTCAATCTGAACAAGAGAATACTGGAATGCTTATCACTTAAAATTTCATTTTATTGTAAACGTAAAGAAAACTTTAGAATTTTAAGTTTCTTCTCATTCCTGATAGTGAACTTACAAAATATGAAAGAGAGCTCATTCTTAGAACAGCTTTCAATCCAGGCTACACATGAGAATCAGCTGTGTAACTTTAAAAATATACAAATAACTAGGCCATAGCCCAGATGCACTGATTCAGAATATCAGGGTGTGGGAGAGGGGCCAATGGGAAGAATAGAGCAAGGGGATTACATATCTATTCTTTAAAAGCTTCACAGCTGGCATATGAACAATTCTGATGAGATTTCACTTCAACTTTGAGCCCTTTCCCTTTTCTTAAATTGGAGTATAACTGACACAAAACATGATACTAGTTTTGGGTGTACAGCATAATAACTCAGTATTTGTGTATTCTGGGAAATGACTGCCACAAGAAGTCTAGTTGACATTCATCACCATATACGGCTACAAGTTTTTTTCTTGTAATGAGAATTTTTAAGATCTCTTAGCAACTTTCAAACAGGCAATACAGTATTATTAACTACAGTTATATTATTAACTGTAGTTACCATGCTGTATATTGTATCTCCAGGACTTATTTATGCCTTTTCTTTTTTAAAAAATCCACGTTTATTTGGTACTATGTGACAAGTAAAACACTTTACATGCATCATGTCATTTATTTTCCAAATCAATCCTATGAAAAAGGTATTATTATCCTCCTCATTTTACAAATGAAAAAAACAACAGATGTTTAGGAAGATTATAAATCACTTGCCTCAAATCATAGAACTACTGGAACCATGATTCAAAACCCATGAAGTCTGAGTTCCAAAACCACTACTCTACCTTCCCTTGAAGGCTTTAGATCAAATTCACCACTTCTACCCTAGGTAATCAGAATCGGAGAAGGCAATGGCAACCCACTCCAGTACTCTTGCCTGGAAAATCCCACGGATGGAGAAGCCTGATAGGCTGCGTCACGGAGAGTCGGACACGACTGAGTGACTTCACTTTCACTTTTCCCTTTCATGCATTGGAGAAGGAAATGGCAACCAACTCCAGTGTTCTTGCCTGGAGAATCTCAGGAACGGCAGAGCCTGGTGGGCTGCTGTCTATGGGGTCACACAGAGTCGGACACGACTGAAGCAACTTAGCAGCAGCAGCAGCAGGGAATCAGAACATTCCAGGAGATCTTAACCTGGAGCCCTGGGATGGCCCTGAACCCCTAGAAACAAAATTCAATATGTATGTGCATACTTCCAGGGAAAAGGTATAGATATTTCATCAGATTTTCAAAATACACCATGCTCTAATAAAAGTTTTTAAAACCACCTATGTTTACAACTCAAAGTAGTTAGTTGTAACAAATATAATTAACTAAACTAAAAATTCAGTATGAATGAGAATTTATGAAAACCAAATCAAATCTTTCTATTTAATCTTCTAGACAAAAGCTGATCTAATACTAGCTACTGTGTGTTGCTTATTAGTTCTTGGTACTATGCAAAGCATTTTACATGCATTATGCCATTTTACACTAAGAAGCCTATGAGGTAGTATTAGATGAGAAAACTAAGGCTCAAAAAAGTTACGAAACTTGCTGAGGTCACAGATAGTGAAGTAACAGATTCAGGATTCAAATCCAAGTGTATCTGCCTTCAAAACTCTATGCTATCCTTCACTCATGCTCAGGCCTTCCTGGATGTTAAAGTCACACACTCCAGCTTTAATTCAACCCTACCTTCTGGAAAAATAAAAGAAGCTACAAAAAGGTCCCTTTGAACAAATATGCTCATGGAACCTGAAAGCCACAGGCCTTAATATTTAACTCAGTATCTTTAACCCTAACTAAGTTAACCTTTAACCTAATGAGTAGAGAATGTTAAGCATATGGTAAGGTACTAAGAGCTGCTGCTACTGCTAAGACGCTTCAGTCGTGTCCGACTCTGTGCGACCCCATAGACGGCAGCCCACAAGACTCCCCCGTCCATGGGATCTCCAGGCAAGAACACTGGAGTGGGTTGCCATTTCCTTCTCCCATGCATGAAGGTGAAAAGTGAAAGTGAAGTCACTCAGTCGTGTCTGACTCTTAGCGACCCCATGGACTGCAGCCTACCAGGCTCCTCTGTCCAAGGGATTCTTCAGGCAAGAATACTGGAGTGGGTTGCCATTGCCTTCTCCAAGGTACTAAGAGAGTTAATTACAAATCCCTAATCTGTTAATAGAAACAGCATGAGTTTTGGAATCAAACAGATCTCTGCTCAAATCGTAGCCTGTCACTCACTAGGACTTGGGCAAGTAACTTCTAAGCTTCTCTGCTAGTCAGTGCTGCTAACTTTGGGCACAAACACTTCCAAGTATGTATAATAAGCATGGTTGCCAGTAAGTAGACTTATGGGTTCAAAGTCTGGTTTTGCCATTTATAGCCTATAATCTTGGTAAACTACTTAACATCTTTGTGCCTATCTGTCTGTAAAATATGGATAATAATAATACCTATACGTCATATGGGTTTGTTTGGGTTTTTTTTTCCTGGCCACATCACACAGCTTGCAGGATCTTAAGTTTCCCAACCAGGGATTGAACCTAGGGCCAGGACCATGAAAGTACTGAGTCCAAACAACTGGACTGCCAGGGAAATCCCCTCATATGGTTTTGTAAAGACTAAATAATGTACGTAAAGTGCCTGGAACAATGCCTGGCATATGGTACGCATCATGTACATGCTAGCTAACATCATAATCATCCTATCTTCCTGGTTGTGGGAATACATGAGAACATATCTAGAGCATCCAGCACAATGCCTGATGCCCCAGGAAATGGAAAAGTTGTGGCTCTAATGAATGTCTTTCTTTAGTTTCTGATGAGCCACTGAGAAACTTCAAAATCCTCCAGGGAGGTATAAGTTAAAGTCATAAAGCATCACATAAACAAAAGAGAAACACTTCAAAATCATAGTTTGGGCCAAAAGAACATTGGCATTACATTAAATATTTCAATTGCTTTACCTTAAAATCTCTTAAGCTGAGAGAAGAGGCTAATAGCCAAAGGTCAAAATATCAAAATAGAGCATTAACATCATTAACATGATGATGATATAAACAGACTTCCAGGATTGTAGTTACAAAATACTATGAAGGCAATAACATTATTCTTGAAAATAAATAAATAAAAAGATATTTGAGGTTTTACCCAGAAGCAAAAAGTTGGAAAAACTTCATTATGTGAGATATTACTTACACTTTTGAAGGAAGCTGCAAATTCAGCAACACCTGGTACTAAAAAGAAAAAACAGAACATCAGCCATTCAATATTGGTAAGGAAATGGGCCCTCCCATACACAGCCATCCTCTTTCATGTGCACAAAGATATACATTGTTAAATTGTTTGTAATATCAAAACTTGGATATTATTAGGTTTCCAAATAGGGTATGAGTTCATAAGCTGTAGTAGATCTAGACAATAAAATTTAAAAATGAAGTAAATCTATATCTATTAACATGAAAAAATCCACTGATAAATTACTAGGCAGAATAAGTTAAGCTGTAGATCACCCCATAACAAAACAAAGCAAAAAAACTCTATATACTTTAAAATATTTATTTGCTTACTTGTGTAAGTATTAAAAAAAATACAAAATTTCTGTACTGAACTGCAACAGCAGTTAACTTTATCAGCACTTAAAGGAGGCAAGGAATTACTTGATACATCTCATATTGTCTGAGTTATTACAGATATAGCTTTTAAAAATAATTCTTTTTTAAAGGTTCTCTATCATTTTCTGAGTCACACTGTGCTCTGAAAGAACTGAACTACTAAACAGCTATTCTTACTACCAGACCACAGAATTCAGTCTCTTCCTCTAAAATAAAATTTTAATCATTACAGTTAAATGGTAACTCTTCAAAAATGTTCCTCAAAGTAGCACTGGTTTTCCCATCAATTTTGCCATAAAGAAACCAAAAACTTACATTGTTCTGGCCAAAGGTCTGGTGAAGCCCGGTCAAGTTTTTCAAAACTTAGCAAAGATGCTTCTAGATCTGCCCCTAGAACAAAACACCCAGATAAGCCAAGAAGGAACAAAACACATTATTTTACATTTTATGACATATCAATCTCAAAGCACATAAACTGGAACACTCACTCACCTAGAAGTCTAGAGATTTGAGTTCTATGACTACTGATGCTACTGAGCCATGATGTTACACAAATAAACGATTTCCTTACTCTCCCCGTCTTTAAAAAGGGAAACAATATTTTAGTAGGGTGTTGGGAAAAATGAATGTTCACAACCTACCTGTATCTTTACTCGTGTGTGTGTGTGAGTGTCTGTGTGTGTATTAGTCGTTCAGTTGTGTCCGACTCTTTGTGACACTATGGATTGTAGCCCCCCAAGGCTCCTCTGTCCAAGGAATTCTCCAGGCAGGAATACTAGAGTGGGTTGCCATTCCGTTCTCCAGGGAATCTTCCAGACCCAGGGCTCAAACCCAGGTCTCATACATTGCAGGAGGATTCTTTACCACGTGAACCACCAGGGAAGCCCATCTTAACTCATACTCAGACTTTCCTTCCAGTCACTGAAGTCCCTGCCTTCAGAAAAGACAAACTCCTCTGCTCAGGCACTGGATTCCACCTTCTCTTGCTTTGTCAAACACATCATCGTGACTAATCTACTGCACAACTAGTTTCTACCCTCTCTACTGGCTCACACTCAACAAGTAAGTCTGCTCTGGAATTTACCTTCTTTGAAGAAACTCTTGACCCCATGACTTCTTCACTCCTTCACGGCAGAAGTTTTTTAGCTGTCCATTCTATCGTCTCCTCTTCCTCACCTCACAGTCTTTCTTTAGCCTACCACAAACAGGCTTCTACCCCTAAACGCATGGAAATGGCTGTCATGGATGTCACTAATGACCTATGTTGCTAAATCCAGTGGTCACTTCTTTGTTCTCTCTTAGGTGACCTCTTTGCAGCATCCACTCGCTGACCACTCTCCTTCAAACACTCCAGCTTCTACAAAACCACTATGCTGGTTCTTCTCCTTCCTCACCAATCCCTTCAGTCTCCCCTTCCACTCAGGGCCCACCCTAAGCTGGCTTCACTCTCTACTGAAAGCCTCCCAAGGAAATCTCATCTAGTCCCATACCCTTTACCACCATTTATATGCCAAGGACTCCATATTTCTATTTCCAGCCCTAATATTTTCCCGAACTTCAGAGTTATGTATCTAAGTGGCTATGTGATATCTCTATTAACATGTGTGAAAAACCATAATCCCTACCTTCTCCATCTCAGTAAACAGCACCACCATCAACTCCAGTTCTCAATCCAAAAACCCAGGGGTCATCCTTCATGCCTCCCTTTCTTTCATCCTTCCATTACCAATCTATTAGTAAATCCAGTAGTTTCTATCTAAAACACACTCTGAAATTTCATTAATTAACCAAGGAATTATCGCTTCTCTTCTGGACCACTTCAATAGGCTCTTACCGGTCTCCCCGCTCCCATTTTTACCCCTCCCCATCCCTACTCTCAAATCTACTCTCCAAAAAGTTAAATGTCAATCGGTTCAAGCCACTCTCCAGCTTAAAGGACTTCTTCCCAGCTAAATTCATGAATGCATACCTATTGTGACCTATAAAATCCTATATGATCCAGCCCCTGCCTAATTTTTTGACACCATTTCTTTTCCACTCTTGCCCTGGAATACAGAAGGTGTTTAATATTAACAACAGTTAACGTTTGTTGAGTACATACTTTGTGCTCAGTATACTAATTAGCTGCATAAATTAGCTAATTTAATGATATAAACAGTGATTCTTAACATGTTCTGGGTAAGCCAAATTTTTGAAAATCTGAAAAAAAAGCTATGAACTCACTCCCCAGAAAATGTACATATTTATAAAATCTTTCAACATGTCCTTTTCTCTAAACAAAATTTCCTCCCAATAGTCTAAGAAACTCCCAAGTTCACAGCAGGATTATCAACAATAGCCAAGACATGGGAACAACCTAAGTGTCCACTGATGGATGAAAAAAGTTTGAAAATACACACAAATGGAATATTATTCAGCCACATATAAATGAGGAAATCCTGTCACTTGTGACAACCTATATGGACCTTGAAGGCATTATGATAAATGAAATAAAACAAATATAATATGACCTCACTTATGAGTGCAATCTAAAACAAGCAAACAGACAAACTCACAGAAAAAGAGATCATACTCATAGTTATTAGAAGTGGGGGGTAAGAAGAGTCAAAAGGTACAAACTTTAGGTTACAAGGTAAGTAAGTATTACCAGTGTAATGATGACTATAGCTAACACTGCTGTATGACAGACAGGAAAGTTGAAAGAGTAAATCCTAAGTGTTTTCATCAAAAGGAGAAAAATTTTTGCCTTTATTCTTCTTTCCTTTTTATTGTACTGCTGTGAGAAGATGGATGTTAGCTAAACTGATCTGTTCACTCTAAGGAAATTTCCATTGGCATTCTAATTGGTAAAGAACTCAACTCTAAAAAACCGCCTTAACTCGATACGTGAAACACAAAACCCCAATTTTCAAACTTCCAAGGACTGTTACTTATGGAAAGTTCAACCATAATAAAAATAATCTTATTGAGGGTAAGATTCAATAACCAACAAGCATGACCTTATGATACCACAGTCTGGGGCATAACTTGACTCTACTGTGTTATTCTCATACATTAAGTAATAAATGACTTTACTTAGATTTCCATTTTCTCCTTTTCAAGGAGGTCCCAGCAAATTAAGCATTAAAAAGAGAAACAGTAAAAGATCTAAACTTTTTTTCATAGCAAGATAATTTTAATTAAATCTTATAGACAGAAACAGGTGGAACACTAAAAATAGAAGTGAGAGAGCTAGGCAGTAGTATATTTTAGGATAAGACACTTATTTAGATGCAAAATTTAAGTTCAAAGTGCTCAACCTGTTTTTGTCAGATTAAAAAGATTAGAGGGAAAAGGATAAAGCTATGCAAAAGATGAGCATGAAAACTTTTAAAGTCAAGCATGCAAATAGAGTGAGAGTAAATGTTAAAAGGCAAAAGGAAAAAAAAATACATTTCCAATATTCTTCCTGGCCAAAGGAAGGAAAAGAAATTGAGAGAAGACAAGGGAAAATCAAACATAAGGAACAAAAATATCAAGACAACTTAGTTATAAACTAAAAATTTTCACAGTAATTACTTCTATCACTTGGCTGATTTTTTTTCAACTGTGGTAAGATATATATAAAACATACCATTTTACCCAGTATTAAGTGTACCGTTCAGTGGCATTAAGTACATTCACACTGCTTTGCAACTGTCGTCACCATCCATTGCTAGAACTTTTTCATGTTCCCCATCTGAAAGTCTGTACCCATTAAATAAATAACAACCCCACATTCCCTTAGCTAACTTTTTAAATACTCTTTATTTTTTTCCTGGCCAAAAAAAGAAAAAAGAAAAGACATTTTTAACAAGAGAGCACTCAGGCAGGATAAAGAATCTCTTTCGACTTTCAATACGCATAATTTCTTATACAGTATGTGGTTGCTTGTCCTTGTTGTTTAGTAGCTAAGTCATGTCCGACTCTTTGCAACCCCATGGACTGTAGCCTGCCAGGCTCCTCTGTCCATGGGATTTCCCAGGCAAGAATACTGGAGTGTGTTGCCATCTCCTTCTCCAGGGGATATTCCTGACCCAGGGACCCATGTCTCCTGCATTGGCAGGCAGATTTTTTACTGCTGAGCCACCAGGGAAGCCCCATACAGTATGTACCCATGCTCAAAAACCTTAAAATATTATTTAAGCATATATCTAATCATTCTTTCAATAAACATGAGTTGAAGACCTACTGCTTGCCAGTAGGCAAGGCACTGTGGTAAGCCCTGAGATCCAACTACCAACGAAACAGACGGAATTTTCAATCTGCAGTGAAAGGGGCAAACTTAACATAATAAACTATTCTGTCGATGAAGGTACTGAGAAAGTGAATAATGGTGAAGAGGGGCAAGTCCAGATACTGTGTTCTGTGAAAGCCTCTCTGGGAGGTGACATTTAAATGAGACCTGAAACTGCCGAAGTGTTTACATGTTTGATTAACCTTCTTCTCTCCCAATGCACCTAGTAAAACGCCTTTCATCAAGTAGGATCTCAGTATAGCTTTTCTGGCCATAAGTTCCTCATTCCTGAAATGAACTTTGAAGATTCCTTCCAAACACAAAATGAGAGAAAACTACATATCCGTGAAATGGACGTGGGGATGGAATAGTCGAAGCAAAAACAGTTCAGAAATGACTGCAAGACCTTAATCCTAAAACAGAACGGAGAGCAAAAGCCTGGGGGTATACCAAAACCACTCAATTGCTATCTGAGATGAGTTGCATCTTAGACAACATATAAGCAGAAATCGTTCAATCACTCAGCCTTAAGAAACAATTCATAAAGCAGAAACAAGAGAGGTAGAGACGTGTACATGACTACGCTAAAAAGCACAGTTCTATTTTCCTCTGGACTTTCACAGCTAGGGACCGAGAGGGTCTCCTGCTTCCCCAGCTGCCAAAGGGAACGGTCCGAATCTAAGAAGACAGGAGAAAATCATCTTTCTCTTGTGGTTCGATCCCGGGATGAGGTCAGCCACTAACCCTAGTTAGCGCTTAAGGGAATCGTTCCAGATGCTCAAAGAGAAAAGAACTGACCTTTTTTAGTGAGGCGCCCGGAGGGGAAAGCTACACTAAGGCGCCTCCTTTCCTCATCAGTAACTCTTCCTCGGCCCTCAGCCTCACCCAAATGAGGCTAAAGCAGGACCAGGGCGACCCTCGTCCTTTGGCCCAGAAAACGTGCCAAGCGGGCGCCCTCCTCCATCTGCCTCGTACACTGCAAAGAAACCAGGCACCTCTGGAGCCGCTGTGAAGAACCGGCGAGCTGAAGAAGCACCCACATTGCTTAGAAAAGAAGCGGAAGGGAAAGGAGAGGAGCCCACGAAAGAAATGTAAATTCGAGTGGCAGATAGAAACTGGAAGTGTCCGGGAGAGCACAGAAGGATGTGGCAGGCGAAAGGTCTCTAAGCCGGCTCTTACCGTCCGTGGGAGACGCCATCTTCCAACCCATGTCACGTGACGTGCCCAACCGTCGGCGGGAAAGCTTGGATCTGTAAGCCACGCCCCCAAAGAGAAACCCAACCCTCAAACCCAGGAGCCGGGCTCGTCTTCCCGCCCCTATAGGGGCAGTCTTTCCATGGGCCCGCCCCCCGCTGCTAGCCACACACCCCTTCGCGTGGTGGATGAGGCGGAGCTACCGCAAAAATTCTTGCAGGAACTTATTTACTTCCCTCAGTGAGTGGGCGGGGCCGCGGTTGTGCCTGTGGCCAATCGCAGCTCCGGGTTCGGGGGCGTCTTCCTCATGTTCTCGATATAGAACACCCGAGTGGCTTCGTGTCTTCCCTATACCTCCGCCAACAGAATTTGTTGAGGTGGAGCAGGGCGAGAGCGCTATCACTTCTGACCAATCGTATCCCCCCAGGGCTGGGGCTGAGGGGCGGAGTCAGGCATTAGGGCGAGTAATTGGCTAGGGGAGATTGTCCTTTCCGCCAGTGAGGAGGTGCGGCAGGATGGAGGGGCGAGATCTGGCCGCTGTAGAGCTTCTGGACCGTCTCAGACTGTAGAGGTGCGTGGGGCTGAGAAGAGGCAACCCAGAGCCATGGCGGCGGTGGCTGCGGCGGCGGCGGCATTGCGGGCCCGGATCCTGCAGGCGAGTGAGGGTGGCGCCAAGGGGTTGCGAAGCTCGAAATTCGTCCTTTCCATCCGCTCTCTGAGCCAGCCCCTTCATGGCTGAGCCTTCTCTGTGCCCATCGGACCTGTGCGGCCCTGTCCCACCCCTCATTCAGTATCCGCCTTCGTTGGATCCAACCCTGGGCTCTCAGCCCTGGCCCTTTTATTGTTGAGCCTCCCCCCTTTTCTGGCTCTGGCCCACTCTCCTCTTCGAGGCTTGCCTGGCCCTGCCGACACTCTTGCCCTCACATCTGTCGGTGTGCCCACCGTCTTCCCTTTCCCCTCTGCACCAGCCACCTCTCTGCCCCAGAAACTCCCTTTCTGGTCACCTTTCTTAGCATTGGGCTGGGAACCTCCAAATTGTCCCCTTCCCCCACCCTTCTCCACGGTCTGCAATCCGAGGTAAAGGCCAGGGGGCGGGGGGCAGGAAGCACACGAGGGGCGAGGGTCAGTGAATGAACTTTGAATCTCCTTCTCGGATTGTTCACTCCGTTTTCCCAAAAGCAGTCATTTGCTGAGCTGTTTTCCCCGGCTATGGCTCTTTGCATGTTCCACAGGCTGTGTGGACTGTTGTGCCTTTGCTTGCCAAGATTTTATTTAACTTTCTGGCAGAGTAACAGTGTTTTTGTTGGCGTTGAATAAGGACACATAGTTAATGCTCCCAGTTTGTTCCAAGCAGGTGCAAAGAATTAAACATCTCTAAAATAGGTGTAGAAAATGGGAGCCAGGGAAGATAAGAAGTGTAAGTTCCAAGTTTCCACCCCAGAGTCAGCTTGTGCTGTGCTGTGCTGTGCTTAGTTGCTCAGTCGTGTCCCACTGTGCGACCCCATGGACGGTAGCCCGCCAGGCCCCTTTGTCCGTGGGGATTCTCCAGGCAAGAATACTGGAGTGGGTTGCCATGCCCTCTTCCAGGGGATCTTCCCAACCCAGGGATCGAACCCAGGTCTCCTTCATTGCAGGGGAATTCTTTACCGTCTGAGCCACCAGCGAAGCCCCAAGTCAGCTTAGTTTAACTCAACTCTGCTCCTGGGGTTGGAGTCGGGTAGAGATGATCAGATCTTCTCTGAAGCTAGCCTAAGGACAGGTGGTTGAGCTACAGGAGCTACATGCCTGAGGCCTGTAGCTGTTTCCAGCTGTTCATAGCCTTTCCCGGTTGTTCAAGCCTAGCAAGGACATACATTATGAGGCAACATTATCGAACCTGCAAGAAACAGCTTTGCTTTTCTTACTCACGTTCAGCTTGGGAACTACTTCCTCTGTATTTCTGGGCTTATACATAACATTAGTATTTATCAGGTTCAGTGAGTTCTACACCAGAGACTATGCATTTTTAAGATTCTTAGCAGAGTCCGCAAAAGTTCCAGTTTAAATATGCTATTTAATGGGACAGTGTGAATGGATTGGAAGGATTTGTCAAATGATCTGGCCTAACTCCTATTTCTTGATGTAATCCTGGTTCTGTTTTTCTAGGTTTTGTTTTGTTTTTTGTTTTGTAGTCAGAAAACAAAATTTCCACCCTATATTTTCCATTACCAACTTCTCCTGGAAATCTTTTATTAAACTGGCTTTTTTCCTTTGCCTCTTCCGCCATCACAAGTCATTGAGAGCCTTAAAAAACTATGTTGTCCTTTGTATCAAGGAAAAGAATCTCCCTCCCCAAGTACTTTATTTTGGAAATAAACACTTTTTTCTGATTCATTTGCAGAAACTTCTGCATTGACCTTTAAAAGAACAGAGATAATAATTCTAGGAGTTACTATAACATGATAGTTTGAGAATAGTCTAGATTCTGGCAGTCCAGATATTATCACTCCCATTTAAAGAAAACTGATCTTAATATGACTCAGTGACTTTCTTGAGTAATACAGTGGAAAGAACACAGGCTTCACAATCATACTTGGATTCTATTCCAGCTCCACCACTTCCTAGTTTTGAGAATATTTGTGAAGATTAGAATTAATGAAGTAAGTTATTGTGTTCAGTCACTAAGTTGTGTCTGACTCTCTGTGACCCCATGAACTGAAGCACACCAGGCTTCCCTGTCCTTCACCACCTCCCAGAGTTTGCTCAAGCTCATGTCCATTGAGTCAGTGATGCCATTCAACCACTTCATCCTGTCCTCTTCTCCTCCTGTCTTCAGTCTTTCCCAGCATCAGAGTTTTTTCCAATGAGTTGGCTCTTCACATCAGGTGGCCAAAGTATTGAAACTTCAGTTTCAGCATCAGTCTTTCCAATGAATATTCAGGGCTGATTTCCTTCAGGATTGACTTGGGTTTGATCTCCTTGCAGTCCAAGGGACTCTCAGGAGTCTTCTCCAACACCACAGTTTGAAGGCATCAGTTATTCAGCGCTCAGCATTTTTTATTGTCCAACTCTCACATCCATACATGACTACTGGAAAAACCATAGCTTTGACTAAATGGACCTATGTCGGCATAGTAGTGTCTCTGCTTTTTAATATGCTGTCTAGGTTTGTCATACCTTTTCTTCCAAGGAGCAAGCATCTTTCAATTTCATGGCTGCAGTCACCTGTCCACAGTGATTTTGGAGCACAAGAAAATAAAGTCTGTCACTGTTTCCATTTTTTCCCCATCTATTTGCTATGAAGTGATGGGACCGGATGCCATCTTCTTAGTTTTTTGAATGTTAAGTTTTAGGCCAGCTTTTTCACTCTCTTTCACTTTCATCAAGAGGCTCTTTAGTTCCTCTTCACTTTCTGCCATTAAGGTAGTATCATCTGCGTATCTGAGGTTGTTGATATTTCTCCCAGCAATCTTAAAGGTCATCCAAAGTTTCCCACCTAGTAACTGATGTTGCTGAGAATTCAGGACTTAAGTCTAAGCATCTCTTTCTGTGTCAGACACTGGTCCAAACTTTGGGAAAGGAGAGATAAGTAAAATATTCACTGAAAGCCTTCCTATTGTAATACAGTAAGTGCTAAACAATAAGACTGCGCAGAGTACTGCAGGAACCTATGGAAAGAGCCCCAAACTCAACCTGTGCAATTCTAGAAAAGCTTCCAAAAGGAGTTGATCTTGGTTTGAGTACTGCAAGAGTAGGAAGCCTTTAGCCAGAGAAGGGAGTTCCTGCCAAAGAAAATAGCAAGTGTGAAATAAACATCTAGAGATCAAGAAGTTTGGTGTGACTGGACATAGGATAGTTCTTTTCAGTAACAGTACTAATGAATGTGTCTTGGAAAATGAAGACTAAATGATAATGTTTTATTATACCAGATGTAGTGCCTTTTATGCCCTCTTGACAGCAGGGAGGCTATGTGCAAGTGACAGAATAAAATTAAGTGGCCTAGAATGCTCTCCTTGGCTGATCTGTACGTTTTCTGCCCTAAAAGAGTTTGCGTGTGTGTTAAGTCACTTGGGTCATGTGCAACTTTTTGCGAACCTATGAACTGTAGCCCACCAGGTTCCTCTGTCCATGGGATTCTCCAGGCAAGAATACTGGAGTGAGTTGCCATGCCCTCCTCCAAGGAATCTTCCCAATCCAGGGATTGAACCCTCGTCTCTTAAGTCTGCATTGGCAGGCGAGTTCGTTACCACTAGGCGCCACCTGAGAAGCCAGTGAGAGAGTTTACATGAAACAAAATTAATATCCCACAATTGCTTGGGTGTATACTCATTCTTTCATTCTGCAGAATATTACTGAGTGCTTACTCTAGTCCAGGAATGCTACCAGGTGATGAGGGCACAACTGTCTAGTGTTCTAAGGGAAGACAGACTTAATAATGCTATTCTCTAGTGTGATAAGAGAAATAGAGGAATTCAAGTGTTTTATGAAACAGGTACTTAGCTTCGACCTGAGATTGAGACTTAAAAACTTCCAACTCTGCTACTGTACCGCTCACTCATAGGAGTTAACCTTGTTTTTTCTACTTCAGAGGAAACTAAAACCATTAGATGAGAACGTCCTCAACTTCCTACTAGCAAGCCTACAGAACTGACCTGTACCTGTACCCAAAGTGATAGGGAGCTCAAGAATAGACGTGAGCCAAGCAAATGGGATGAAACAACTCCAGGCAAGAGGGAGCAGCACGTGCAAGGGCAGTGAGAGCACAAAACGTGTTCTGAATGCCTGGAGCGTAGAGAGAGCAAGGAGGAGAGCAGCAAACTAGGAAACTAGAGAAGTAAAGATTCTATGTAGCATCTTCTAAGCAACATCGAGGTGAGTCTTTATCCCAAGGACAATGGAAAGCCATTGGTGGGTTTTAAACAAAGGAGTGATCCAACCAGGTTTGTATTTTAAAAAGACCCTTTGGCTCTGGAGTGGAAACAAGAATCAGAGGTTTAAGATTGAAGGCTGAGAGACCTGTTAGGAATCATTACCTGTTCGGAAACCCAGGTAAGAGACAATAATGGTGTAGATTGGGAAGAGGGAGCAAGGAAAGGGTTGCATTTCTAAGACTTCTGGGAGAACAGATTGCCAGGACTTGTTTGATTCACTGAGGAGAGAGAGAGAGAGAGAAGAGTTAGGGTGACATCTGGTTGGACACCTGGGTGGATATTAGCCCCATTCACTGAAAGTTGGGCTTAGGAAACAGAGCCGGTTGGTGGGAGGATGATGAGGAGGTCAGCTTTTTCAACATGGACCTAAATAATATCCAAGTAGAGATGTGGTAAAGACAGTTATGTAAGTATTACCTGATGAGGAAGATTCTGTTGAAAAATTAAAGATTTGGGCATCACCAGAATCTAGCTAATTAAGCCACTGGAGTTAATGAAATCACCCAAGGAGAGTTGGGACCTCTCCTTGTTCAGGAACCCAAGCAGTTAGAGGCCAGGTATAGGAGAAGGAATCAACAAAGAAGGCAGAGAAAAAGTGGCCCGAGAGATAGAAAAGATACCAGGGCATCACAGAATATAAGTGGAAAGGGGATTTGGGACAGAAGGTCTGGTTAACTCTTCACCTCTGCTGAGAGGTCAAGTACAAGAAGGACTGGGAAGAGTCCATGGAGAAAGTCGTTCGTGTTCTGGTGTTCAGTCATAAAAGTAGGAGTTGATCGAAGAGCTAGTGGGAGATGAGGAAATAATGGTAATTTGTATAGAGAAAGAACCCTGGCTATTGGATGGAGAGAGGTTTTAAGATACAGGAAAGAAATGATAATTGATGGAAGTGTCTGAGGCAGGAGGAACAGTTGACTTCAGAGCACAGGTTCAGAGATTAGCCTTAAATTGGAAGACATACCTCTTCAGTCATACATTGACTGTGCACCTCTGTCTCCCGGTTATTCTATCCTCATGAACCTTGGTAGCTGCCTTCTCTATAAGAGGTAAAAGGAAAAAATGATGAATATTGGTCAGTTTTGTAGGCTTGCTAGTAGGAAGTTGAGGAGGTTTCCATCTCATGATTTCTGTTTTCTCTGAAGTAGAAAAAATAAGATCATCTCAGTGAGAGGGAAAGGAACAGAGTTGAAAATTTTAAGAAAATTTGGTATGTTTTGAAATAGCAAGGAATGTGAGCAAATAAATATTTATAGTAATACAGTAATAGTAACAACGTTTAATGAGTACCAACTACTTGCTAGCTGTTTTTCATACCTGAGCAGTCTTGATCTAGTAACTCTGTAAAGTAGGTAAACAAGATGCAGTACCTGTCCCCATGGAATTTATAGTCTTGGGGTGAAAAACAAGTACCTAGGCTATTAACAACACAGACAAATAAACTCAGTAGGGAAATACTAGGTGTTAGGGAAAAGTAGGTGTACAGAAAAGTACACCTAACCAAATCTGAGGTGGGGAACATCAGGCAATATAGCTATTGAACACCTATTGTGGACCAGGTACTATGTTGGTATTGGGAACGTGGCTATAAGACATGGTGGTTTCCAGGAGGGTGTTGCTGGTTTGAAGTAGCTTTTGTGGTGAAAGGAGAAGCTGCAGACTAGGCATTTTGACAGACTGCTGGCCCAAAGGACCAGCACCTTTTCCTCTGGATAGTGCTATAGGCACGCAAACAAATTCTTGTACTTTATGCAGTCCTAAACTCTTTGGTTAACGTGGTCTCTCTTCAGATAAGGTAATAGGTTATTAGAGTGCACCTTCCTTTTATATTCCAGTCTTGAGTATTTTAGTTTGCTCACTTTAATTAGACTTCTGTATTTCTTAAATCAACTTCCTTAGCATATACACAAACTTTTTTGAGAGTGACTTTATTTTAACTGATCCCCCCACCCTAACAATTTGCTGATTAAATTCTATTAAATATTACCTATCTAGCACATGCTTTTCCTATTAGGTGTATGTGGCATTTTTAAAAATAGCTTTATTAAAATAAAGTTGATCTAAGATAAAGTGTATAATTTGATGTTTTAATATTTGTATACACCTGTGAAAACATCACAATCAAGATAGTGAATATATTAATTGCTCCAAATTGTTTCCCTCTGACCTTCATCTTTTCTTCCACCATCATCTCTAGGTAACCACTGATCTGCTTTCTGACACTACAGTTTACATTTTTAGCTTTATATAGGTACTCTTCTTAAGTCTAACTTCTTTCACTCAATATAATTATTGTAATTATCCATGTTGCATTATCAATAGTTGATTCCTTTTCATTGCTGTGTAGTATTCTAATATCCGAATATACCATACTAGTTTCCCTATCCACCCATCCAACCTTTGAGTTGCTCCCAAATTTTACACTGTTACCAGTAAAACTACTATGAACACTCGTGTTTAAGTATTTGTATGGGCATATTATACATACACTTGACACTTGGTTATATACTGTCTTATATTCAACACCTTTGTGTTAGACACCATCTTAAGTGTTTTCTTATTTTTAGATTTAAGGTGACTACATTTATCAGGCCAAAACTAGAAAATACAGTCTAATGACCAAAAAACATTTTTTTTAAATCAGGACTATCCTAGAAATTGAACACGTGATTGTTATGAGTTTTTGTTCTTTCATAGTTTGCTATGTTTCACAGCCTCACAGCTTTTCTCTTTAAAGACTATATGACCTTTGAGAGCAAACACCAAGTCCTTTTTCATATACCCATAGTAACTAGTAGAATATTGAGCAGATGGTGGCCATTCACTAAGTTTTTAATAATTTTCTGCTCTCACTTATCAAAATAATCATTCTTTTACCTCCCAGGTGTCTTCCAAGGTGAATTCCATTTGGCAGCCAGCATCCTCCTTCTCTTCGTCTTCAGTGGTGAGTTTATTTGATAATAAAGGTTGACTTCTGAAAAGGAATCCAATACAGTTTGGGGGTATTTTCTTTGCATCATGGTGATCAGAGTTTATCTGACATTTTCTATCTTGATTTTCTTATTGTGCATTATGTCTATTATGTTGTAAGCACTTCCAGTATTGCAAAGTGATCTTTATGACTATGATTTTTTTTTAAATAATTTTATTTATTTGGGGCTGTGCTGGTCTTCGTTGCTGTACAGGCTTTTCTCTAGTGCAGCCAGTAGGGGCTACTCTCTAGTTGCAGTGTGCAGGCTTCTTATTGCCATGGTTTCTCTTATTGCAGAGCACGGACTTTAAGGCACTCAGGCTTCGTAGTTGTGGCACATGGGCCCAGTAGTTGTGGCTCCCACGCTGTAGAGTGCAAGTTCAATAGTCGTGGCGCATGGGCTTAGTTGCTCCATGGCATGTGGGATCTTCCTAGACCAGGGATCGAACCCATGTCTCCTGCATTGGCAGGCGGATTCTTTCCCCCTGAGCCACCATGACTATGACTTTTAATGCCTATGTAATATTCTATCAAGTAGATATCATGTGAATTAACTAATAATTTTCACAAATAACATTTAAATTTATTCCTTTTTTCATTATTATAAAACATTTATTTATATCTTTTTTGTTATTTTTGCTTCTTTTATATTATTTCCCTTCTGAACTGGGATTACTGTGTCAAAAGATACAAACATTTTCATGACTTCTAAAGGTTTTCTTGACCCTGCCTCAAAGGTTGACTTCTTTACAACCTTTAGAGTTGTTTTTACAGACCTACTGTCTATTAGCCATAACTAAACCTGATCTGTAAGGACTGGTGCTCAAAATCCTGTTTAGGTAGAAGCATGCACATATTATAACATAGTAGTCTTTCACCTTTTTTGTCCTACAGACCACATTTGAAAATTTAATGAAAACAAGCTGTTTCTTAGAAAAGCTACACACAGAAATGTTTTTAAAAATACTTTGATCATAAAGATAAGGCATGCTCATGGTAATGTGCCAGAAAGTCAGCTGGGCCAACAAATCATAATAGCTAATATTTGTTAACACAGAGTCTGCTGCTTTTTTAGTATAAGCTTGTCAGTGACATGGGCTTCCTTGGGGCTCAGATGGTAAAACATCTGCCTGTAGTGCAGGAGACCTTGGTTCAATCCCTGGGTCAGGAAGATCCCCTGGAGAAGGGAATGGCTACCCACTCTAGTGTTCTTGCCTGAAGAATTCCATGGACAGAGGAGTTTGGTGGGCTACAGTCCATGGAGTCGACTTTCACTTTCTCAGTGACATATGTTTACTCATGAAGTTCCACTGTGTGATTACAGGGAATTTTCTATTTACAGAGAGATCACAGTATTGAGAGGTTCTGCCCCATCTTAATAAGCTCTATGGAAGAGTGTATTGTGTATCTCTTTCCTAGTGGTGACATTTCTAGAAAGCAGAAAATTCATTTATCAACCCCAGTTCTTTTCTCCTTGTGAAAGGGAAAGAGAGAAGTAAAGCAGTTAATTAATACAAAGTATTGTGTTTATTTTTTTTCTCCCCCAGCCAACTGTAAAACTCTTCATTGATGGGAAATTTATTGAATCCAAAAGTGACAAATGGATCGACATCCACAATCCCGTAAGGAAAGCTGCTTTGGGGCCTGAACTTCTTACTAGCCTAGAATTCTGGGAACACAGTGGGAGAAATAAGGACCTGGGTCTCTATTGTGAAGCACATAGTGCTGCCCCTGTGACTATATGAAGAAGGTGGGGCAGGGACAAAGGATGATCGATGTGCTGCCTTTTCCGTCAGGCCACCAATGAGGTCATTGGTCGGGTCCCTCAGTCCACCAAGGCTGAAATGGATGCAGCAGTTTCTTCCTGCAAACGTACTTTTCCCTCGTGGGCAGACACTTCAATATTAAGCCGTCAGCAGGTCCTGCTCCGCTATCAACAACTCATTAAAGAAAACTTGGTAAGAAAGCTGAATGGTATAATTTCCCAAAGTGTTATTTAGATGCTACTTGTCACTCTCATAGAGGCCCTGTTAGCTGCCCTCCCTAACTGTACAATCCAGAGACATAGATCATGGCTCTCTCCCTCTAACGATTTCTCCCTGACCTTTATTCTTTTTTGGCTGCCTGAGAACTAGAGGGAGGCACATCCTTGCGTTGGCTTCTATTTGTGTGTTTTCTCTCTAGAAAGAAATTGCCAGGTTAATCACGCTGGAACAAGGGAAGACCCTGGCAGATGCTGAAGGAGATGTGTTTCGAGGCCTTCGTAAGCAGGGAGTCCCTCTAGGGGGGTTCAGGGACACTGGGAAGAAGCAAAGGAAGATAAGAGTCCCCCAGAGTGGGGGACTGCTGCTTCCTTTATGTAGGTTTTGCTATCCCATGATATCCTAATACTTGTGGGAAATGACAGTACTTGGTTATCTATGCTGTTGGTTTACTTCATTATTGTACTCCAATGATCTTCCAGTTGGTTTATGCATTTCACTGCCTTCTTCCCATTCAGATGATCTCACTTCATGCAACCTGTTCACATAGCAAATCAGTGCTTTTTCCCTCTGTCATTGGCCTTGCCACTCAGGACTGACTAGAGCATGACGAAGCTAAGTACTGGGCAGTGTGAAGAATTGCTCGCCTGACTGCTGCTTCTCTGTTCCAGAGGTGGTTGAGCATGCCTGCAGTGTGACATCCCTCATGCTGGGGGAGACCATGCCATCCATCACCAAAGACATGGACCTTTATTCCTACCGTGTGCCTCTGGGGGTGTGTGCAGGCATCGCTCCGTTCAATTTTCCTGCCATGATCCCCCTTTGGATGTTTCCCGTGGCCATGGTGTGTGGAAATACCTTCCTGATGAAACCATCAGAGCGAGTCCCTGGAGCAACTATGCTTCTCGCCAAGCTGTTTCAGGACTCTGGTGCTCCTGATGGAACACTGAATATCATCCATGGACAACATGAAGGTACCTGCCCTTCTGGACCTGGCACTTAATTTGGCTACCAAAAATCAAGATATTGAGTCAGTGATGGGTGTTTTAGGATGAAGACTTCTAGGGATGAAGGGATTTACTACTAATAAATAACGTCCATGTTTGAAGAAAATGTTTGTTGACTGTTTTGCCAGCTCTGTGCTAAGGTAACTAACTGGGGAGTAGCAGTGCTTCTTGCCCTACAGAATATATTAGGACAAAGACCTATGGTTGGGGCAAGATAGGTAAAATTAAAGAGTAAGTTTTCATTTCAACATTGAGGGGACTTACGTTAACTTAGAATTTATAGACCGCAGAGGTACCGAAGTCCTTCTGATTCATATAATAATGGCTAATACTTAAAAAGTGCTTCCTTGTTTCAAGCACTGTTCCCAATGCCTTCCACCTGTTATCTCATTTAATCTTGACAACCACTCTTTCAGGTAGGTACTATTATCTTCCCATTTTACAGATGAGAAAATTGGGGCATAATGAAATTAGCTGATTTTGCCCAAAGTCATGTTGCTGGAAACTGTCAAAAGTTGGGATGTGCATACCTAAACATGCCAACCATGGTTTTTACTTTTAAATACTATGCTCTATTGCCTCTCACATGAGGGCACAGTAATATCTGAGAGTCCCAGTACAAGTGACAGTTGAGGAAATATCATATTCATAAAAGACAAGAGGAGGAGTCAAGTATTGAAAGGCTTTTATTTTGGAGGAAAATAGGAGTTGTAGCCTTCAGAGTTAAAGTAAAAATTCTGGACTAGCAATTGGGGAAAATAATGAAAGGTAAGAGGTTTTAAGAGAGGGACTTTTCTCGCGGTCCCATGGTTAAGACTCCACACTTCCACTGGAGAGGGGAGCGCAGGTTCAGTCCCAGATTGGGGAACTAAGATCCAACTAATGGTGCTGCGTGACCAAAAAAAAAAAAACATGAAAGAATTTAAGAGAACAAGGACAGAACTCCAAAAGGGAATTCCAGGGCAGGAAAACAAAAGTATGAAAACTTCTCATTCGTAGCAGTGAGAAAAGGACAAATTTGCTATGCTGAGAAGTCCATAGCCCTTTTTTCCTTAATGATAATCGTTTATTTTCTTCTTAAAGCTGTCAATTTTATTTGTGATCATCCGGATATCAAAGCAATCAGCTTTGTGGGATCCAACCAGGCAGGAGAGTACATCTTCGAGCGAGGGTCAAGACATGGCAAGAGAGTTCAAGCCAATATGGTGACTTCTTATTCTTTTTTCCCCCAAATTCTGTTGTATGTATTAAAATTACCTGGAAAAAGCCCTTCAGCAGAGAGACCACTCATCCCACTCTAATGCCAATGTTTCTTTATTCACAATTCATCCTGGTTGTCTTCCCTTTAACCACAAACTTTGTGATGAATTTTATTCTCACTTTAATTACATTTTATCCAGGTAATCTCAGTGATAAAGTCACATTTATCCTTAAGAAAGATATTCAGATTCTTTGGGCTTCAGCCCAAAATTCTATTTCTGGCCCTGTTTCTTCCTTCATCCCATGTTTTCAGCTAGCCCTCATCCTTCCTGCCTTTAAGGCAGATCCTAACTACTAATGTTAAAGATGATCTTCCCTAAGAGTCCAGGCTATTTAAGGCACTGTGGTGGTGGTGGTGTAGTAAAGAGCCAAATATCCCTGTATGATATCTGAGTGTGGTTTACTTGGTTGCACAGTTTTGCTGTTTCTGAGTGACTAGATCCTTGGCAGATACTAAATATAATGTCCAGTTGCCATTCTTACCCTTCCACTAATATTGCAGAAAGGGAAGCCATCTATCCACAGGCTTAGAAACTATTCATGATATGCCCATTTATTTCTTTTCATGGCTGGATGTGTTTTGGCCAATTTGATTTATGCCCCTGCCAGTTCACTACATATTTCTTCAATGTATTTTGTGTCTAACATTAATACTCTGTGTAACGGGATACAGTTAAGTAGCAGAAAAGGTATCTATTTATGTATTCAACTATAGCTATATCTGTAAATATGTGGAAATGACCCTGTATCATCCTACATAGAAATTTATGAGGCTGTGTATCTAGAAGCAAGTCAATTAGGGAAACTTCTTTCTACAAATTATCAGAAGGTCTCCCTCCTGTTTTGTCTTTCAGCTGGCTACTGGAAACCCTTTGTTTACATTGCTCTTCATATAACTGGAAACCCTAACAAACAATAGATTCTTTCCTACCTAACTTGGAAAAAAGAAGGGAGTTCTCCTTGGTTCCTGGATGAAGTGTTTACCCAGTCAATCTGAATGTGATTGAGACAGTATTTTGTTTGGGGTGGGGTTTTTTAAAAAAAATAATAGTTTTGATCTAAATAAACACCTGTCAGCTTTTCAGCTGAGAAAGGGAAGAAAAAGTAACTTGGAGGCTTACTCAGTGTTACCAGGAATTAAGCAATATCAAAATGATAATAAATCTCCTTTCAAAGCAATATAGGATAAATTCTCAAGTCCTTTTCTTAAATTCTCATCTGAAAACTTAGATTCTTTAGTTTCTTAGCCTAACTGTATTTTACCAAGGAAGATTCACGTACTTTCTGTATTTCTTTAGGGAGCCAAGAACCACGGAGTAGTCATGCCAGATGCGAATAAGGAAAATACCCTGAACCAGTTGGTTGGGGCAGCATTTGGAGCTGCTGGTCAACGCTGCATGGCTCTTTCAACAGCAATCCTTGTGGGAGAAGCTAAGAAGTGGCTGCCAGAGCTGGTAGAACGTGCCAAAAAACTAAGAGTCAATGCAGGTAACCAGGTTTTAGACTTTGCATATCTGGCACCATGCTCTGGGTTTTTGCATTGGCCTTGTCCAGTGGGAGCAATCATGTTTATTCTTACCACTGCCTCTCTCTGTACTGGACTACTTGCCATTCAGATTCATCTTTAGTTGTCACTCATTTATGTTCATAGAGACCTTAAATACTTCTGTGTTGTTTTACAGGAGACCAGCCTGGAGCTGACCTTGGCCCTCTGATCACCCCCCAGGCAAAAGAGCGTGTCTGCAATCTGATCGATAGTGGAACAAAGGAAGGAGCTTCCATCCTTCTTGACGGGCGAAGTATTAAAGTCAAAGGTTATGAAAATGGGAACTTTGTTGGGCCAACCATCATTTCAGATGTCAAGGTGAACAACTCTGAATTATTTATTTCACAAACATGTGAGCAGAAGGCACCACTGGAGACAATGGAATCTCATTCCTCTCATTTATAAATGAAGACATTTAATGACTAGAGACCTCATCTCTTGCCAGAATTACTCAATTATTTTATCTCAAGTCTGAATGAGTCGCCCCTCCTAACTCCCAACCTCTTTCCACTATATCAGTGGTTGGAAAACTTTCTGTTAAGGGATAAAGAGTAAATATTTTTGGCTTTGCAGGGATAAATAGCCTCTGTCACAAATACAATATATCAACCACCCAGTGTTTATTGAGCCCTCCCAGTACTGGCTCAGCAGTAAAGAATCCACCTGCAATGAAGGAGACCCAGGTTGAATCCCTGGGTTGGGAAGAGCCTCTGGAGGAGGAATGGCAATCCACTCTAGTATTCTTGCCTGGAGAATTCCATGGACAGATGGACCTGGCAGGGTAGAGTCCATGGGGTTGCAAAGAGTTGGACACGACTGAGTGACTAACACTTTCACTTCATTTTCAGTGTTTATTGAATACCTGCATCTTCACCAGAAAGCAACAAAAGAAAAAGAATTGGTGTCAATTTTTATTTATCAAAACTCTTGAAAGTTGCTCGTATAAAATTAATGACTACATTGAGGGTTTATTTTTTTTTTGAAGTTCATATATCCCCACTATTCCTATTATAATCCTGAACAATCAAGAGTTGAGTCTAAGTATAATAGAAATTATGAGATTTCTTGCCACAGAATCACTGAAGAAAAATCCACTTATCCAGCTACAAACACAGCTGCAGTGGTGAAAGATGTTTTGAATGTTTAATGTGACCTGATACCAAAATAAAACTGAACAGACTCATTTAGGAGGCAAAGGAATGAATGAGAAGGGATTATTTATGTTTTAGAAAACTTACCACAGGATTTCTTTAAATAGAAAAATTCTCCTGTTATGTATTTAATATATATTTGATTTCTAAAATGAATTTTCAACTAGCTTTTCAGTAACATAACAGTTGTGTAAACAACTAATACAGGCATAAATCAGGAAGCTAGTGATGGGCCATGAGATCAAAGCATACAGTGCGTAAAGGAAGGAGTGTAGTTATGTCGTTATAGAAATACGAGTTTCAAGTTACTTATGATTGGTAGCTTGGAAGATGGAACAGGGCAAGAAAGGACTTTTTTTTTTACAGGTGATTTAAAATGAAAAGAGATTACTAAGCTAAAAACTGTAAGCTGTGGGTAATAAAACACCAAATAAGCAAAAAAACACTGACTTCTTTTCCAATGCATCACTCCTGGCAGCCAAACATGACCTGTTACAAGGAGGAGATTTTTGGCCCAGTTCTTGTAGTTCTGGAAACAGACACTTTGGATGAAGCCATCAAGATTGTAAACAACAACCCATATGGAAATGGAACAGCCATCTTCACCACCAATGGAGCCACTGCTCGGAAATATTCCCATCTGGTGGATGTTGGACAGGTTTGTGAACAGAATTTTTAGGAGATTCTTACAGCCATTTACAGTTTCCTGTGTAAGGGGAGAAGGTAAATAGTGATCAGTCACTGCCTTCTGCTCTCCCTTGATGCCCCATTTCTTCCTCAGGAATGAAAGTTCATGGGATGGAGGATTGGGTGGAAGGTGGGTAGTTAAATTGGTCTCTCTGATGCCCAGCACTTGTGCTTCTAAATGGAGAGTTCCTTCGCGGAGTCTTTTTCTTAGTGGTTGACGTGGCTTTGTTCTGCTTTAGGTTGGGGTGAATGTGCCCATTCCAGTGCCTTTGCCAATGTTCTCATTCACCGGCTCTCGAGCTTCCTTCAGGGGAGACACCAATTTCTATGGTAAACAGGTAACTTCAAGTTTTAAAAAATATTTTTCCTCTAAGAAACTTTCTTGAACATTATTTAGGAACAAGGATTCTGCAAGGAAGGGACTGCCAGCAGCTTCTGTGAGGCTATATATTGTTCAGCAGTGCTTGTCAGTAGGTTCCCTAGAAAAGATATGAAAGTTAATAAAATTTTGCCATTTCCTGAATAACTCAAGGCAGCAACAGAGTTTTGCAGAAAGAGCATGAGTATCCAAGCTTTTATATATGCCCTCTCCTCTGCCTATGACCCTTTCTTCCTACATCCCCTTTCTACCCTCCTTCATCTGACTGTTAACCACCAGTTTAAAGTGTGGACTTGCTAAAGAGAGTCACCTCTGACCACCATCCCCTCCAGTGCTGGGTTGGGTATATCCCTCAAGTGCTCCCACCATACATTTCCTGTTATAGTCACTTATTTACTAAAAATTTTATTGAGCACCTTCTATATATTAAACAATATTATAAATAAGAAATGCTGTAAGTATAGCATCAAATAAAAAATAACTATATAAAGCAGATCTGGAACCAAATTACCACCATTGTCACATCCTTCAACTTGTGCATATACCCTAAAGCAAGACCAGGCATGGCATGATCAAACAGTAGAAATGGGTTGGAGCCCAGTGAGTGAATGAGGGAGAGAGTAGTAAGAGATGAGGTTAGAGAGGTAGACAGAGGCAAGTCAGTGGGACTATTTAATTCATGTTGCTGCTGCTGCTGCTGCTAAGTCGCTTCAGTCGTGCCCGACTCTGTGCGACCCCATAGACTGCAGCCTACCAGGTGCCCCCATCCCTGGGATTCTCCAGGCAAGAACACTGGAGTGGGTTGCCATTTCCTTCTCCAATGCATGAAAGTGAAAAGTGAAAGTGAAGTCACTCAGTCATGTCCGACTCTTCGAAACCCCAGGGACTGCAGCCTACCAGGCTCCTCCGTCCATGGGATTTTCCAGGCAAGAGTACTGGAGTGGGGTGCCATTGCCTTCTCCATAACTCATGTTAAGAAGCCCTTATCACACTGTAATTATTATTTACTTATCTGAAGGACGTAGCACCAGAGCAAGTAACCAAATACGTGTTGGACAAACGGCCTAGTGAAAAGTTCTTTGTAGTCCCACAGAAATACCGCCGTTTTGGAACACTCAGTAAAAAATTACTTGTTTTCTATACAGGTCTCCCTTTATAGGTTAATAATAAATTAATAGTGGGATTACATAGCAGAGTATGACAGTTTGGTCAACTGGTTAAGAAAACACTCGTTGTTTCGAGATGGATTATCCAATTTGTGCATTAGTCATAGCTTTTGTAAAAATGATTAATTTGATACTATTAAATACTTCTTTCAAGGGAAGCAGAGTAAAACTGTTGCTTAAAAGTTTGTTGGTTCGTGGTTTTTTTTCAACCCACCATGTCTTTGTTTAATTACTGTAAGTTACTCTAGTAAGTGAAGCAGTAAATGAGGCTTCTTAGAGTAAAAGACTGATCTTATGCAGAGTTTGAAGTCTTAAATCTTTAGGTAATTTAATTGCTATTTTGCATTCCATAAAGAAGACATAAAAGTATCATTCTTACATAATAAAGTGTAATCTTTAGTTGTATCTTGTATTTAAAGTATGTAATAATCTCTAAAATTGTTTTCACTATATTAACATGGCCCAGATTTTGTCTATTAATTCTAGAGGCATATTTTAATCAAGTTAGTGAGTTGTGTTCTAACAGTACTCTTCTAGCTTGCTAGTAATTTTGTGTGTTAGATTTGCACACTCTATTATCTTTTGCTCAAGCCTATTCTTATAAAACAAATACAAGTTTAACCGTTTACATTGTCCAGTTTTTCCATTTAGATGTTCTTGGCTAGTTTTAGCATAATGATAGCTAAGATTTGACTCTTTACTATGTGCCAGGTAATATGTTAAGTGTTTTACATAGATTATCTCATGAACAATATATTGAATTTTGGTTGCACCTATTCTGCAAGTAGGAACATGAATAGCATTTCATAGTACCTCCTTCAAAAGTTGATTAAAAGAAGAATCATGAAACCCCCAGGCATATATGATAACTTTTTTTTCCTTTGTTCTCTTTAGGGCATCCAATTCTACACTCAGCTAAAGACCATCACTTCTCAATGGAAAGAAGAAGATGCTTCTCTTTCCTCACCTGCTGTAGTCATGCCTACCATGGGCCGTTAGAAACAAGTCTGTTCCAGACTCGGTGCATACTGAGTAATCACTGTTTATTCTTAACCAACTCCAACTGCCTACTTTACTCAGATCAGAACCCTGGGATTGGAACACCTTGTAGCTAAAATCTTTCTCAGAATCATTGACCCCTGTTAAGTTGCTAATAAGGAGATTCCTAGTGTAACTCTGAAACCATATTTTCACTTGCTCTCATAATCTTATTTTTGAGGTCACTGTTCTAACTGTGAAATGCTTCTCTGGAATAAGAGCTTAGACCTGTTTTCTAAAAATTCTCCCCGTTTCTGATGGATGATGTGGAGGGAACATTAGTGTGTGTAAAGAAGATCTCCCAAGTAAGAGGATTTCTTGGGTGGGGTCACCCTTTGGTTGATCCTCAAACACAGTCCTACATAAACGCCAGCAGGTCAGACCTCAGCCGTGCTCTGCTGAGCCTCTCATTTATCCCACATTACAAAGACACAGGCCACCTCTGCTTATCCCACAGTTGTGATAATTGCTGCTTTCTTTCCTGCTGAATGCCACTTTGTCCTAGTGATTCATGATCACAAATTCTACGATTGTCACTGTTCCGGCTTCTTAAAACCACTTACTATGGATACCTCAACTTTTTGTTGTTTGTGCCAAGTGTTAAATTTCAGGGTTTGCTTCAGTAATCATTAATTAGTGCTTCAGTCATTAATTTAGATGCCAGCAGGTTTTGTTTTGTTTTTAAAAAAACTATTTCAAAAGTTAAATTAGGCCCAGAAATCAAGAGGTGTTCCAACCATGAAAGTCAGCTAGACTCTTTTTTTTTTTTTTTTTTTGGATGTTCAACAGGATCTCACATTTATTGAGAAATGATTAATGGTTTAAAAAAAGGCAATGCCCTTTTCTCATTGGTTGAACAAGAAACTGAAGAAACATTACCTATATGTTTTACAATATTTTTCTCTTCCAAAATGTTTTTCTGAAAACAAATTTTGACCACTGTTCTGCACTTTGAAATCAAATTAATCCTGACTAAATCAGTATAATGGACAAAAACAGAACATTTCTTAGGACTCCTGGTACTCTACTTTGAGTCACAAAGGGTCAGAGAAAATGAACCACCCTTAAAGATACAACCTTGGATAACACTGTTAAATTCTCCAAGACAAAAATTCTTCCTAAAAATATTCTTCCAGTTTGGAAGGGGAAAACAAAATTCCCACTTTCTGGAGTACAGACCCAAAACCTTCAAACTCAAGTGTTCTCCAAGTGTGAGCAGAATTCTTAACCTAAAGTAAGTCTAACCTGGTACAACTTGCTGAATTTTTTATATTGTGCTTTTCTCTTGCCTGCATTTTTCATTTGTGATACTTTTTAATGAAAGAACCCTTAATGTAAAGTAATTGATTAGGGCCTAAGAAATTTCAAAGCTCTCTGTGTGAGGTAGTAGAAGAAATGCATTGACAGATTCTTCTGCAAACATCTTTATGCTTTTTGTTTCTTTGCTATAGCTCAGCTTTAAGTTAGAACAGAAATTTCTGTACTAAACAGAATAGATTCTTCCTGCTCTGCCATGCTGGCTGAATCCTGTCTTTCTGATACGGTCTTTACCCACTGAACTAGGAGAAGGCTTCTCATTTCTGATAGAGTTCTGATTGTCAGGCAGATGATGTGGGTCATTAATTTTTATGCTTCCTCATTAGTTACATAGATAATACTAACCTATTCCATGGGGGTTATTTAATGAATTGAAGATGGTAAAACCTTGAAAATGTTTGTGCACTCTGGATTTTAGGCTTAATATTACTACTACCTGCTAGACAGAATGTCAAAACGTTCAATCACTTAAGTTGATTGAACTTTAATAAAATACGTTTTATGGCCCTACTGGCCCATTTTTTTTTAAGGGGGGAGGTCTGCCTTCCTAAAGGTGAGGCAATAGAAATTTATAATTTTGTAATAGAATACTCCTTGTTTTATCTCTTATTACAGCTGGCAACTGATAGTAATACTTAATCCAGTCCAACAACTACAGGCTGGGTTGAATGAAAGGTCATTTTTGTCTGAATTCCAAGTGGAATTAAATAAAATCACAGAGACATCTAAGTTTTCCTTACATTTAAGGGAAATCACTCTTTAAGAAATAATAACTCATCAGAACGGTGTTGCTATAATTAGAATCAATTTATTTGGCTAGCTATTTGCTACTCAGAAGAGTTTATTTCTTAGATGGAAAAAAAAATCTGTACAGTTCATGCTAGTAGCAGCTAAAAAATTCATTATTTTCTTTTTGCTTTAATGTGGCCTCATTTGAAATTTCTCAGATTCTACATTGTACTAATTGATTATGTACAACAAATTACAAGTAAAAAGCTGTTGAAAAGAAAACCTGTTTTTTTGTTGGTTTTTTATGGTACTGTACTTCCTTATAATGCCATTATCTGCTAGCCTGTAGTGACTCAGCTTCCCAGCTCTGTACAAAGCCAAGAAAGAGGTACATGGTCATTATGTTTATTCTTACATAAATGATTGTACATATTTTAGCTGGGCTATATATTTCAAAAGGCAATTTATAGGTTTTCCACACTAAAAGCACAAATATGCATTTGTATTAAATATATGCTTTCCTTAATGTGAACAGTTATTAAAATGTCCACGATCAAAAAAAATATGTCCACAATTTCATACTAATGTTATTACTCGTTTCACTGATCCCTGAGAACTGGCTAGTAGAGAAAAGAACTGTGACTTAGAAGAAGCTGCATGAGGAAGGCAAACAGTTACATGTATTGTTTGGTTAAATTACAGCTCCTTACTGTGTCAGACTCTTGTGATCCTTTCTGAATATTGCGTATCAACAGTTCACCAGTAGAGTCTAAGATCGGCAGTTGCTGGGTGATGAACGTTTGATCTTGAAGCTTACTTTCATCCCTACAATAATGACAAAGTGAGACTTGTCAACAACTGTACACACATGGAACTTGGTTAAAAAAAAATAAGACTTATGTTATTCTCCCTCAATTCCAGTATGTGTGAGATGTCCACAACCACCACTGCGATCAGGCTCATGTTCATTGACTGTTAAGAGAGCTTACCCAAACTCCTTTGTTGTTTCATCGTCAGGAACAGCATAGTCTGGAACTGGAGGTCTAGAACTCTGGCTGTATTTCCTGTAGTGGGGATATGTTAACAATGAGGCAGTGTTGTCATATGCTATGTATTTCAACTACACTTTTAAAACTGCTAAAGAGAAATGTTTCAGTTGGATGGGTTTCTAATTTTCAAAAATGCTATTATGCACACATAGAGACAGTATATTAGGCAAGTTAATTAAAACTTAACATTCTCCTAAAGTTGAGACACTGACTTTAAAAAATGGAAATATTTATGAAGATAATCATGATATTCATGCAACAGATATTGTGATGGGCAAGGTTGAACCAGAGTACTGACCAAAAGCAAGCCCCCAAAATTCCCTTCCCACAAAAAGAATCTCAAAGCACAAGAAAGTTACCCAATGGAGATAGACCTAGTACAAAAATTTTTCCTAATACTTTGGGAAGTCTAGTTTAAGAACAGGAAAATAGGCCCTCTCGCCTTCTGATATGGCCCACATTCTGTCTATTGAGCATCTGAGTATTGTGTTTCTCCCTGAATAAATCTCCCAAAAAATTCCCTTCCCACAAAAAGAACCTCAAAACACAAGAAAGTTATCCAATGGAGATAGACCCAGTACGAAAATTTTTCCTAATACTTTGCGAAATCTAGTTTAAGAACAGGAAAATAGGCCCTTTCGCCTTCTGAGATGGCCCACATTCTGTCTATTGAGTATCTCTCTGAGTATTGTGTTTCTCCCTGAATAAATCTGCTTTATTTTTAGACTATCTAATATAGCCAGATTTTGAATGGGGTTATGCTGCTTTCATATGCGGCTAATTGAAGATGAGTTTTAGGAGTGGGGTGTGTTTTTATTTGCTGGCAAATCAACCTACTAAAACTTGGTAACTCTGTGAAGCCCACTTTCAAATTAGAATGATGTTGATTTCCAGTTCAACACTGAAAATACTACTTGTATTTCTTCTGCCTAGAATGCTTTTTCCACCTCCCTTTTGTTCCTGTTTCCCTTTAGAGGTCAGCTCAAGCCTTTACTTCCTCAGAGACTTTTCCTGATCTCCATTAGGTCAGACTCCCCTAATCTAGGCTCTCTTACCACTAAATACCACTCCTTTGAACCTATGTCAGAGTGGTATTTTTGTGTGATGATTTGAACAATATTTTTCTTCCCACGTAGATCATAAACTCACTGAAATAAAGCATGATGTCTTTATTTGCTTAACACTATATCCTCAATAAATTGTTGTTTAGTCTCTCAGTTGTGTCCGACTCTTTTGACCCCATGGATCAGAGCTGCCAAGCTCCTCTGTCTGTGGGATTTCCAAGGCATGAACACTGGAGTGGGTTGCCATTTCCTTCTTCAATATATATGGCATTCAATGTGTATTATGTTAAATGAATTAATGGATGGATTAAATAAAAATTTACATATCTCCATAAATGTTTATGGAAATGTTTCCATATTTTTCCATACAGAAAGTATGGTTTTCCATATTTTTCATTTGCCTTTCATACCACCTTCATTTCTTAAGCAAAAAATCTTTTTTTTAATTTATTTATTTAGGCTGTGCTGGTCTTCGTTGGTGTACTGTGTGGGCTTTCTCTAGTTGGGGCGAGTGGAGGTTACTCTCTAGTTGCAGTACGCAGGCCTCTCATTGCAGTGGCTTCTCTTATTGTGGAGCACGGGCTCTAGGGCATGCCAGCTTTGGTAGCTGGGACACGTGGGCTCAGCAGTTGCAGCTCCCAGGCTCTAGAGCACAGGCTCTATAGTTGTGGCCCATGGGCTTAGTTGCTCCAAGACATGTGGGATCTTCCTGGCTGAGCCACCAAGGAAGCCCTCTTAAGCTAAAAATATTAAACATTTACTTTCTTCTCTATATTCCTTTTATCCTTTATCATCACATTCTGCTTCTCCTTTCTTAGTGTCTCTGTTCTTTTCTTTATTCCAACTGCCTCCACTCTTGCTTAAACCCCTCAGCACACATGCCCAGAGCTGTGCAGCATCTTCTGCTGGTCCCAGCTCTATGTATGTCCTTCAATCTATCATGCATGTCACTGTGTTAGGTTAAGGTCAACTCTGAGAACAATGATCTGCAAACCCTTCCAGTAGGAGAATCTAAGAGTATGGCTTATTGTTCTTTGTATTCCTTCAAGGCAGAGAAGAAAACTATGCTGCATTACTCCAGAATCTATATTACAAAGTTCAGAATTTACTGCATGGTTTTTAAGGCTCATCATACAGCAACCCATAGATTAAACCATATTTCTAATTACTAATTACTCTTACAAATAGCTGTGAAAAGAAGAGAAGCGAAAAGCAAAGGAGAAAAGGAAAGATACACCCATTTGAATGCAGAGTTCCAAAGAATAGCAAGGAGAGATAAGAAAGCCTTCGTCAGTGATCAGTGCAAAGAAATAGAGGAAAACAATAGGATGGGAAAGACTAGAGATCTCTTCGAGAAAATTAAAGATACCAAGGGAACATTTCATGCAAAGATGGGCTCAATAAGGACAGAAATGGTATGGACCTAACAGCAGCAGAAGATATTAAGAAGAGGTGGCAACAATACACAGAAGAACTATACAAAAAAGATCTTCATGAACCAGATAATCACGATGGTGTGATCACTCATCTAGAGCCAGACATCCTGGAATATGGAGTCAAGTGGGCCTTAGGAAGCATCACTATGAACAAAGCTACTGGAGGTGATGGAATTCCAGTTGAGCTATTTCAAATCCTGAAAGATGATGCTGTGAAAGTGTTGCACTCAATATGCCAGCAAATTTGGAAAACTCAGCAGTGGCCACAGGACTGGAAAAGGTCTGTTTTCATTCTAACCCCTAAGAAAGGCAATACCAAAGAATGCTCTAACTACCACACAATTGCACTCATCTCACATGCTAGTAAAGTAATGCTCAAAATTCTCCAAGCCAGGCTTCAGCAATATGTGAACCATGAACTTCCAGCAGTTCAACAAAGGCAGAGGAACAAGAGATCAAATTGCTAACATCTGCTGGATCATCAAAAAAGCAAGAGAGTTCCAGAAAAACATCTATTTCTGCTTTATTGACGATGCCAAAGCCTTTGACTGTGTAGATCACAATAAACTGTGGAAAATTCTGAAAGAGATGGGAATACCAGACCATCTGACCTGTCTCTTGAGAAACCTGTATGCAGGTCAGGAAGCAACAGTTAGAACTGGACATGGAACAACAGACTGGTTCCAAATAGGAAAAGGAGTACATCAAGGCTGTATATTGTCACCCTGCTTATTTAACTTATATGCAGAGTACATCATGAGAAACGCTGGGCTGGAAGAAACACAAGCTGGAATCAAGATTTCCGGGAGAAATATAAATAACCTCAGATATGTGGATGATACCACCCTTATGGCAGAAAGTGAAGAAGAACTAAAGAACCTCTTGATGAAAGTGAAAGAGGAGAGTGAAAAAGTTGGCTTAAAGCTCAACATTCAGAAAACTAAGATCATGGCATCTGGTCCCATCACTTCATGGGAAATAGATGGGGAAACAGTGGCTGACTTTACTTTTGGGGGCTCCAAAATCACTGCAGATGGTGATTGCAGCCATGAAATTAAAGACGCTTACTCCTTGGAAGGAAAGTTATGACCAACCTAGACAGCATATTAAAAAGCAGAGACATTACTTTGCTAACAAAGGTCCGTCTAGTCAAGGCTATGGTTTTTCCAGTGGTCATGTATGGATGTGAGAGTTGGACTATAAAGAAAGCTGAGTGCCGAAGAATTGATGCTTTTGAACTGTGGTGTTGGAGAAGACTCTTGAGAGTCCCTTGGACTGCAAGGAAATCCAACCAGTCCATCCTAAAGGAGATCAGTCCTGGGTGTTCATTGGAAAGACTGATGTTGAAGCTGAAACTCCAATACTTTGGCTACCTCATGCCAAGAACTGACTCATTTGAAAAGACCTTGATGCTGAGAAAGATTGAAGGCAGGAGGAGAAGGGAACGACAGAGGATGAGATGGACGGCATCACCGACTCAATGGACATGAGTTTGAGTAAACTCCGGGAGCTGGTGATGGACAGGGAGGCCTGGCATGCTGTGGTCCATGGGGTTGCAAAGAGCCGGACACGACTGAGTGACTGAACTGAACTGAATTACTCTCTCAGTTTAGTTCAGTTCAGTTGCTCAGTCGTGTCCGGCTCTTTGCAACCCCATGAATTGCAGCACGCCAGGCCTCCCTGTCCATCACCAACTCCTGGAGTCCACCCAAACTCACGTCCATCAAGTTGGTGATGCCATCCAGTGATCCTCTGTCTTCCCCTTCTCCTCCTGCCTTCAATCCTTCCCAGCATCAGGGTTTCCAAAGAGTCAACCCTTTGCATGAGGTGGCCACAGTATTGGAGTTTCATGGATGGCATCACTGACTCAATGGACATGAGTCTGAGTAAACTCCGGGAGTTGGTGATAGACAGGGAGGCCTGGCATGCTGTGGTCCATAGGGTTGCAAAGAGTCGGACACGACTGAGCGACTGAACTGAACTGAATTACTCTCTAGCATCACCAAATTTCCTCAAGCCAGGAAGTTTCTCCTTAGTGTTGCCTAAATACCCTCCAGACAAAGGTCCGTATAGTCAAGGCTATGTTTTTTCCAGTAGTCATGTATGGATGTGAGAGTTGGACCATAAAGAAAGCGGAGCACTGAAGAATTGATGCTTTTGAACTGTGGTGTTGGAGAAGACTCCTGAGAGTCCCTTGGACTGCAAGGAGATCAAACCAGTCCATCCTAAAGGAAATCAGCCCTGAATATTCATTGAAAGGACTGATGCTGAAGCTAACTCCAATACTTTGGCCACATGATGTGGAGAGCTGACTCAATGGAAAAGACCCTGATGCTGGGAAAGATTGAAGGCAGGAGGAGAAGTGGGTGACAGAGGATGAGATGGCTGGATGGCATCACCGACTCAATGGACATGAGTTTGAGTAAACTCCAGGAGTTGGTGGACAGGAGGCCTGGCATGTTGCAGTCCATGGGGTCACAAAGAATCAGACTGAGCTACTGAACTGAACTGAAATATCCTCCACCCAGTCCTCCCTCTGGGCTTTTCCTCATGGTGTCTACTAAGTCCTCACCTGATGTGCCCTCCTCACTCTCTCTACCCTCTTCACTCTTTACCACTATCCTATAAGGCACCCACAAAGTTGCCCTCTCAGTCTTCCCTGACAACTCTAGCCCACTGACAAACTGTCTGCACTCCAATTACACTTTATTGTGCCACCTAATTTTCCTTGTTATGCTTGGTTTTGTTTGGGAAATCAAACTGTAAGCTCTTTGAGATCAAAGGCAATGTCCTTTAATTCTTTTGAATCCCTACAGTACAGTGGTGCCAAGCATTTAACAATCAGTTGATAAGTGGTTGATTTATTTTAGCAACTTTATAGTTCATTACCAGGGTTACAGTCACTGATAAAACATAGTGAAGAAAGAGAGTAAAACTAATCATTAAAAATAATTATTTGGAGTAACTGTGGTTTTCTGTTTTCCTTTTTAGGTCTTTTTTTTTTTTTGGTATTAAAGAGTCCCATGATTAATATTCAGCTTTGTAATCATTTACTTATCTTTGCAGACCAATAGAAGCTTAACAATTGCTATGCTTCTCTTTAGTTACCACTCATTCAGCTGAGCAATGTTATACCTTCTTAGGAAGCATTAACTTAAACACCTAAGATTAATCAATTTTTCTCTCCCCTTTAATTCTAATTCCTCTTTCATTTTGGTGCTCATTTACACATCTCCCATTCTTTATCTCTGGGAGCTGCAGTAGCTATGCAATATGACCGTGTTTTATTTTCTGCTTGTTTCCCATTCTCTTAATTCTAAAGAAGAATATGTTCACTGTTTCTATATGGTTTCTAGGTTTGATAGAAAACTAGTATTTCACTACTGAAATAGGGAGTTACCTAGGAACAAAGCCATTCATTTTTGCAAAGAGCAATCTCAAGACTTTCTCCTTCTGCTCCCAGGTCAAATCTCCAATATCCACATTTCCTTGAATATCTCTCCTAAAGAATTTCAAAGAAAAAAATGGAAAAAAGTATGATCAAAGTAAGCATCTCTTTTTAAAAAATATAAACTATGTAAACATGAAAAAAGAACATTTCCAAATCATAACTGAATATTACGATGTTTCCAAATGTAATGACTACAAAGCAAACTATGTCTATTACAAAATCATAGTTGAAAAGCATATCAATATGCTAGCCAACTTGAAGTTTTACATAGTCATTAAAATGAAATAAAAACTGTAACAACATGAAAAAAAATCTGTGCTCAAACGTTAAGCAAATAAGCAGAATAGAAAGTTGTGATGCAAAATTATGTATCCAGATAACA
The DNA here is from genome assembly GCA_024291935.2 of Okapia johnstoni. Lineage (NCBI taxonomy): Eukaryota > Metazoa > Chordata > Mammalia > Artiodactyla > Giraffidae > Okapia > Okapia johnstoni. Next base: position 16,211,832 of record CM044307.1, read on the forward strand.
CAAAGACAAAAGAAGTAAGAAAAGATAGTTGTTTGGTGCCATTACTGATAAATTCCTTTTAGCATGTCTTTAGTATTAGATATTTTGCTATGAAAATAGAGTGATGAGAGGTAAATATATAAAATAACATGTAGCTTATCTAGTCTGTTTCTTACCTCCAAATAAGGCTGTAGCTAAGCTTTCCAGGCAGGTATTTATCTACACCATAACTTTTCTAAAGGATTAATAGTCTACTTGCTATTTACAAAAGTTGGCTAACATGTAGATAGAGTATAGATGTAGAATGTAAGAAACATATTTGCACATATGTCAATTGGGTGAGTTAAGTTTAGATTTTGCCTTGTGATCACCATATACTTTGTCCTTCCCAATTTGCCTCTTCAGCAAGTAATGTAGTATTTAAACTAGTATTTCTGCTTTCCTGGTAGATGCAATAGAACACTAGGGTTAAGGTGATTAATTGCTCAGAAGGCAGAATAGGAAGAGTCCAGTTTCTGCAATAATAATGTGGAGAGTCATCTTATGTACCTTCCTCTGAAAACTTATATACCACTTAATATACAGTAGATTTTAAAAATGAAAACAAACTGCCTTATATGGTGGGGACTCAACTTGCTTGATGTATTAAATAAAAAATAGAAAAAATTACAGTGAACCTCTGGTAGTAGTTATTATAATAATTCTTTTATTATAATAGAGTGATAGTAATAGTGTTATTAATAGACCTCCAAATATGGCAAGAAGATAAAAAAATCATAGTATGGACATTTTTGAAGAAGAGTCACTGGCCATGTCCAACATTCCTGAAAGCTATATAATTTAAAAGAACTTTCATATTAGCCCATTAAAAAATAATTCAAAACAGAAAATATATTTGGAAGCCCCTCTTAATAAGATGTTAAGTGCACGCTAGTAGGGATTTTTTAAAATTTCTTAAGGCCCTTGAAGAATCTAATTGTGTAGGGATATAAAACAATTTTTTCAGAGTAATCTTTGAAAGGTACTATAATTTAATCCATGGTTTATAGGGTAAAAAGTATTCAAACAGATATTAATGCTAACAGGAAACAATTAATTATTGTATATAGCCTGTGCATGTTAATCACTCAGTCATGTCCAACTCTTTGTGACCCTATGGACTATAGCCCGCCAAGCTCCTGTGTCCATGGAATTCTCCAGGCAAGAATACTAGAATGGGTTGCCATTTCCTTCTCCAGGGGTATATAGTCTATAGCTGTCTCAGTCATTCTACTGCCTTCATCATGGTGGCAGTAGATCTCTTCAGTGTACTTTAGACACTTGTAGGGACTTTTGGTTACTACAGTGGTGGAAGGGGCACTACTGGGTGTCCTCCAATCCATAGGACAGTTCTGTACAACAAAGAGTTATGTTGATTTTTTAAATTAGAAGTTTGGTTAGATATTATTACCTAAAAATTTCATCTCAGATTAGTAAGGGGAATATTACAAAATATTTGTGAAAGTATGTTTATCAAAAATGTTTAATCTGAATCTAATCAAACCTTTGAAACAAATTTACAGGAAATGGAAGAAAGGAACATGTTAAAAGATATTACAATGACATTCAAAATGGAATAAACCATCCCTCTGACAAGTCTCTGTCATACAAAAAATGGAGACAATCTACTAAGAAGACCCCACACATTATGCTAAGCATAGGGGTTACAAAGATGAGTAAGACAGTTTCTCTTCTCACGTAACTTACTGAGTAATGTATTTAATACTTAGATACTGTCAAACTGAACTTGTCAGAGTTTTTATTTCTCTAAAGGGCAAAAAAAGCAGTACAAAAGACAAAACATTAAAGCATCATTAGTACCATTTATCAGCCTCCATAAGATCCTGATTCACGCTATTGGTGCTGTGTTCTCTGCCATCAAACGTTCGGATTTGGGGATATTCCGTTCTTCCTGCACATGCCTCTCTCATTTTAAGATTGAAAGCAGTTTGTGCTACCTGTTTATAATGCTTTCTGCTAAATAGGATCTGTTTCTTTACTTGGTGTAGAGCATCTAAAAAGAATCTTTCCACTTCTGTTCTCTCATCTAGTATGTTCTTAGCCAGCTTCTTAATTCGATTCATTTCCTTGTCCTTCATCTGAAGAAGTTGCTGCAGCTTGAAAATTTCAACCTGACCTGCTTGGTTCTCTACCATTGCCTGTTGCTGCAGTTTTAAAACTTCAGTCTCAAACTCTTTGGTCATGCAACCCAGGGCACTCTCCAAGCTTACTACCTTCTTCTGAAGAGTTTGGATTTGTAATCTCTGCTGGGTAAGTTGCATTATCTTTTCTTTAACCAACAGATCATTGATCTCCTAAAACAGAAAGATGAGGGAAGTGTGAGTTTTTTTAAATTAATTTCAGAACATAAAATTAACTCACTAATTTCCATTACTTTAAGAGGTTTGAGTTTGCGGCCAGGTTGCAATGGTGATATTTTTGCTCTTCTGTGCATAAAGAGTAAGAAACATCGAGAGTCCTTTTCTGGAATTACGAAGGCCACAAATTTTACTAATCAAGGCATCTTCTTTCTTCTAAAATTATGAAAGCTTCAGTATTTTATATTATCAAAAGAATATCCCAATAAGACTATACAGTAAAATTACTATAGTAATTTAACAACTACATACTGCCAACTGTGGCAGTCTGCTAGTTGCCTGTCCCAGTGTCCATTTTCCATTTTCTACTTCATAATAAAGCCCTAATTTTATTCAGAAAAGCACTAAGCCCAGATGAAAACTCTCAGTTTCCCAAGTAGTTCAGCAAAGCCATGTGACTAAGCTCTGATGAAACAGCTGCAAGTAGAAATGTATATAGGACTTTCAGGAAGACCTCTAAAGGGAGGAGCATACTTGTCTTCCTTCTTGTTCTTCTCCCTCTCTTGTTAGAGCTCTAGCAGCTGTTGGGGGCCATGGGGTAACTCTGTGGAGATAAGCCATGTGCTGCAGAACAAAGTTAAGGAACCCGAGTGTCTGCTAACTTTGTGGCATTCCAGCTCTGGACTGCTTACCTCCAGACTTCCTTTAGGGAGAGAATACACCCTTACATGGGGAAACCACTGTAGTCACAGCTGAGAACCTATTCCTAAGTGATTCAGGGACCAACTCTAAGCAACATAAAATGAATACAAATGTATTAGAGGACAGGAGTTACGTTTATGTCTCAGAGATATTCTTTATAAAGCCAAGTCTAAAGTTTCTTATAAATCACTCAGTAATTAACTTTTCAGGTAAGAAAAACACATCAACCAGACAGAAGAAAAATGGTCTTATTGTCATTATATATCATTACTATACTCAGTTCTTACTATTCACCAACCCAATCTTTAAAACAAAACAAAAAAAAAAAATAAGAAAGTTTAAATGAGAATGGGAACCTTTTGCTGTAAGAGGAAAGTCTGAGTCTCTTGCAACTTCTGGGAGTTTTTTTGTAGAGCATCAGCTTCCTTCAGATGGTATGTGAGAGCTTTCTGGAGATAAATATTCTCTTTAAAAACACTTCTTCCAGCATTGTTCAATTGCCTAAAAGACCCCCAAACACAGACCTAAGTTTTAAATATTACCAAACTAGATCAGTGACTGCTTTATCCCCTAACATTAATAGTAATGATCATTGGGAAGTCCCTAGCAGTTCAGTGATTAGAACTCAGAGCTTTCACTGCCAGGGCCCAGGTTCACTCCCTGGTCAGGGAACTAAGATCCTGTAAGGCATGTGGGCAACCAAAAAATAATAATAAAAATAATGACCAACACTTATTTAGCTTATGGTGGGTACTCTATACTTGGGTGGGGATCTTAAAAACTAAGTTCTCACCAATGGAAAAGTAAAGAGTGATATGTTACTTCTAGTCCAAGGCAGTTAAGGGTAGGTATGTGTTTCCCATATTCTCTTTGTCCATGTGACTGGACAAAAAGAACAAAATGGAAGCAGCCCAGGTTCCTGAACCACCCCTGGAGTACAGCTGCCAGACCCACATTAGATTAGAAATAAACCATTGAGACCTGGGGGCTTCCCAGGTGGCACAGTGGCAAAGACTCTGCCTGCCAATGCAGGAGACTCAAGAGACCCAAGTTCAATTCCTGGGTAAGGAAGATCCCCTGGAGTAGGAAATGGCAACCCACTCCAGTATTATTGCCTGGAAAATTCCTTGAACAGAGGAGCCTGGCTGGCTATAGTTCATGGGGTTGTAGAGTTGGACACAACTGAGCGACTGAACACATTAACACATTGAGACCTAGTTTATGCATTAACACAACGCAATTACTTCCACTAATATACCTCATGATAACCATGCACAGTTGGCATTATTAATACCATTTTTAGATGAAGAAATTTAATTTCAAAAAATTTAAGAAATCTTCCTACAGTCAGTTAGTATACCTGTTGAGAACTAAAGTGTAACTTCAAAGCCCAGGTTCTCTCCTCCACACACTGCTGCTACATAGAGGATGGGAGGAAAAGGGGTGGAGACACAGAGAGAAGAAAAGTAAACTAGCAAATTTGAAGAAAGCAAACCTGGAGAGAAGGGGTAGAAAACATGATAAGAACAAAAAAGACTAGCAAAGAGGTAAGAGAGGCTACTAGAAAGAAAAAGGAGGCAGTGGTCTCTTACACAACAGCTTCATGGTGGGCTCTGTCTGCCAGCATTATTATCTTCTTTTCAGCCTCTTTTTCTAGTCTACGCTAAAAGAAAATGGGCTCTTTTAATACAGTTATATCTAGATGCTGCTTCTATCCCACTCCCAGGTTATTCAGTACACAAACTAGAAACTGAGAGCCACTTTTTAAAGCAAATCCTTTTATATAAACCTGATATGAGTACTTATTTGCCTCACCCTCACTTCCTACATGCCCGGCAATTTGTGAAAAAAATCTATTTAATTCCTTCCTAAGGATGAAAAATTAAAGAAAAATTAAAAGAATTAAAGAAAAACCATTGGGGACTCTGAGAAGATTCTGTAGAATAGAAGTGTTCCAAAGCACTTCTCACAATTTGGAGAATTAACTTTAGATGCACAGAGAAATGTGGAAACTTGTGATGCTAAGGAATACTTTTGAGCCCCTTTTATTAATATCCTTAGTTGACTTGACTAAGGGAAGGCCTTCATATGTACCACAGGAACCTCTCCAAGCCCACCTCCCCTACAGAAAGTGGTATCTGCAGCTTTAGTCCCACCAGGGGACACCGAGCTGGGGTGAGGGGGAATGTGTCCTGAAGCCTTGCTCAGATGACAATCCCTCTTGAAGATTTCAGGAATGTCTAACTAAGGGTGAGTGGGGTAGATAATCTTCTTATAATAAAATGCCCAAATGAGAAGTTATGTCTCAGAATACATATAAATACACTTATGTTGTTCTAGTACACACAATATTTACTAATTAATGCAAATACGTTGTACCTTTTCTTCAAAAAACTTGCCTTCCAGTCTTCTGAGAGTCTCTTGATGTTTCCGCTCTGTGTTTCTTAAATCTTCCTTTAGCTAAAATTAAAATAACCAAAAAAACCAAAGAATGGTCAGTAGGAGATGGGGTGGATTGGGGTATGCTGCGGCCGCTGCCCAGCCGTGTCTGACTATGCGACCCCATGGACCATAGCCCACCAGGCTCCGCTGTCCATAGGATTCTTCAGGCCAGAATACTGGAGTGGGTTGCCATTTCCTTTTCCAGGGGATCTTCCCAACCCAGGGATTGAACCCCGTCTCCTGCATCTCCTGCATTGGCAGGTGTCTTCTTTACCACTGAGCCACCTGGAAAGCCCCAGATTGGGCCATATCCCTGAAACATTCTCAATCAAGAAACATTTTCTGTCACACATTACCTCTTAATCTTGAACACACAGAAAAACCTCATGCCCTCCCTCCAAGTACCATATTTCTCATAAATGTCTATAGATTGGGAAGATCCCCTGGAGAAGGGAAAGGCTATACCCACTCTAGTATTCTGGCCTGGAGAATTCCATGGACTGTATAGTCCATAGGGTCACAAAGAGTCGGACACGACTGAGTGACTTACACTTTCACTTACAAGATTAGTACTGAGTTTCTAAAATGCTTTTCATAAATAACAGTTCTCAGAACATTCAAATAAGTTATTATAATATTCATCCTCCCAAATATCTTCATTTTAAACACATGAACTCACAGAATCATAATTTTCAGAGTTGGAAGGAATCTTGGGAGTCAGACTATACAAATCTCCCACTTAACAGTAATCTCTTCTATGAGAAAAATATCTAGAGACAGAAGTACCAATAATTCAAATCATATTAATTTCCTAGGCTGCCCCTTAAGAGTTCTCATTTTTAGAAAATTCTTCTTAGTATAAATTTTAAAAGTATCTCCCTATGATTCCCATAGATGGATCCTTCTATCCTCTAAAACTACATAGACTAAAAAGAACATAAAATTCTTCTAGGCAAAAAAAAGTTGAGCTAAATAACTGATTCTGAAGGCTATATTTACTGGTAAGAACCAATCACATTGAAATAGGTATGCTCAATCTAACATTTATACCACAAAGAAAAAAGGCAATAGAGAAGGACTTTCCATCAGACAGACCGAAGGTTCAACTGTTACCTCTCTCACCAGCCATTTTGGCAAATCATTATCTTCTCTAAGTCTCAGGTTTCCAGGGTAGAAAGAAGATAATAATAGAAGCTGTCTCATAGAGATGTGGCAAGGATAAAATAACAAATAATACACATAAAATACTTAAAATAGTAATAACCATTTAATATAGAGGTTAGTTATTGTTGTTGTTCATCACTAAGTTGTGTCTGACTCTTTGTCACCCCATGAACTGCAGCTTCACTGTCTTTTACCATCTCTCGGAGCTTGCTCAAACTCATGTCCATTGAGACAGTGATACCATCTGTATCCATCTCATCCTCTGTCACCCCCTTCTGCTCTTGCCCTCAATCTTTCCCAGCATCTGAGTCTTTTCCAATGAGTTGGATCTTCGCATCAGGTGACCAAAGTATTGGAGTTTCAGCTTCAGCATCAGTCCTTCCAATGAATATTCAAGGTTGATTTCCTTTAGGATTGACTTGTTTGATCTCCTTGCTGTCCAAGGGACTCTCAAGAGTCTTATCCACTACCACAGTTTGAAAGCATCAGTTCTTCTGCACTCAGCCTTCTTTATGGTCCAACTCTCACATCTGTACATGACTACTGGAAAAACCATAGCTTTGACTAGACAGACCTTTGTCAGCAAAGTGAGGTCTCTGCTTTTTAATATATTGTCTATGTTTGTCATAGCTTTTCTTCCAAAGAACAAGTGTCTTTTAATTTTGTGGCTGCAGTCACCATCCACAGTGATTCTGGAGCCCAGGAAAATGAAATCTGACACTGTTTCCACTTTTTCCCCATCTATTTGCCATGAAGTGATGGGACCGGGTGCCATGATCTTCATTTTTTGAATGTATAATTTTAAGTCAGCTTTTTTACTCTCCTCTTTTGCCTTCATCAAGAGGCTCTTTAGTTCTTCCTCACTTTCTGCTATTAAAGTGGTATCATCTGCATATGTGAGGTTATTGATATTTCTCCTGGCAATCTTGATTCCAGCTTGTGAGTCATCCAGCCCAGCATTTCAAATGACATACTCTGCATATAAGGTAAATAAGGAGGGTGACAGTAACGCAGCTGGAATTTCATCACCTCCACTAGCTTTGTTCGTAGTGATGCTTCTTAAGGCCCACTTGACTTCACACTCCAGGATGTTTGGTTCTAGGTGAGTGACCATACCATAGTGGTTATCTGGGTCATTAAGAGCTTTTTTGTATAGTTCTTCTGTGTATTCTTGCCACCTCTTCTTAATCTCTTCTGCTTCTGTTAGGTCCTTGCTGGTTTTGTCTTTTATTGTGCCTATCTTTGAATAAAATATTCCCTTGGTATCTCCAATCTTCTTAGAGACCTCTAGTCTTTCCATTCTATTGTTTTCCTCTATTTCTTTGCATTGTTCGCTTAAGACGGCTTTTGTTAATCTCTCCTTGCTATTCTCTGGAACTCTGCATTCAGTTGGGTGTATCTTTCCCTTTCTCCTTTGTCTTTCACTTCTCTTATCTCAACTATTTGTAAGGCCTCCTCAGACAACCACCTTAACTTCTTGCATTTCTTTTTCTTGGGGATGGTTTTGGTCACCACCTCCTGTACAATGTTACAAACTTCTGTCCATAGTTCTTCAGGCACTCTATGTCTATCAGATCTGGTCCCTTGAATCTATTCATCACCTCCTGTATAATCATAAGGGATTTGATTTAGGTCATACCTGGATGGCCTAGTAGTTTTCCCTACTTTCTTCAATTTGAGCCTGAATTTTGCAATAAAGAGCTGATGATCTGAGCCATGGTCTGCTCCGGGTCTTATTTTTACTGACTGTATAGAGCTTCTCCATCTTCGGCTACAAAGAATGTAATCAATCTGATTTCAGTATTAACCATCTGGTGATGTCCATGTGTAGAGTTGTCTCTTGTGTTGTTGGAAGAGGGTGTTTGCTATTATCAGTGTGTTCTCTTGGCAAAACTGTTAGCCTTTGCCCTACTTCACTTTGTACTCCAAGGCCAAACTTGCCTGTTACTCTGGGAATCTCTTGACTTTCTACTTTTGCATTCCAGTTCCCTATGATGAAAAGGACATCTCTTTTTGGTGTTAGTTCTAGGAGGTCTTGTGGGTTTTCACAGAATCATTATTATTATTTCTAATATTGTCCTTCCTTATACTTAACAATTTTCCTTACTGTGATCTCTGTCGTAACAGTATTAAATCTCCATTTGATCCATATCATATGATTTTTCAGATATTCTTCTTTCTTCTTGTATTTTTTTATAAATTTTAAAAAGGCCTCTTATATTGTCAAAGACTTTCAGAATTACTGTCAATATATAAATGTGTGGAGAAGTCTACCATCTAAGTAGGGTAGGGTACAGTAAACCTTTCATTTGCCATTGGACTCCCCCAAAATCTATAAATTAATAAATAAATCTTCTGAAAGATGATTAGGCAATGCATATCAAAAACCTTAAAGTTAATGTTGTAATTTAATCTATAAATCTCACTGTAACTTCCAAGAAGTTATCCTAAAAACCAATTAAAAATATAGAAAAATAATTTGTTATTCAGATGTTCCTTGGTTTATCATAGTGAAAAATTAGAAAAAAAATCCAAATGTCCAACAAGGGACCAATTAATAAATCATGGTATATCTACCCAGTGGAAATCCATGCATCCAGTCAAAAGGTTTCATAGAAAAATGTGTAATGGCATTGAAAAATGTTCACAATATGTGAAGTGAAGAAATAAGGTTAACAAACAATTTGTACATCACAACTCATTTTTGTAAAAATAGCATATTGATACTTTAAAATATATTTATACATAGCAAAGGCGGAAAAATAAAAGACAATATGCCAAAATATTAACAATGGCTATCTTTAGTCTGTCCAGTTGTGGGAGGAGGGGTCTTAATTTTCTCCTTTTTTTTAAATCAGCTCATTTTGCTGAAATGAGTATTTTTTTCCAAAGGAAGAAAGATTAAAATAAATTATTTTAAAAATACTAATTCCAACCTACCAGTGTATGCTCCTTTTGTTAATCAAGTAGATGGAAATTACTTTTTCTTTAAATTTATGCTTTGAATACCTTTTGGCAGTCTATAGTTAATTAGCTTCTTTTAAATTTGTATATTGAATCCTATATGCACAGTATAATGTTCCTCCCTTGAGTTGGTGAGGCCCATACCTGCCTTAATTCTTCCATATTTGGGATTTCACAGAACCATCTTATAATTCACATTAGCAAGGATCTTTTATTTTTGAATTTTAAGTTTTCCTGGCCCACCAACCCTCTTTTGAAAGGTCTGAAATCCATTTCTCCACTAGGTGGCAACATTGTTCTTTAAAAATATAAAAATTCACACCAAGGCCCAGTTGAATACGAACAACTAGTTCTTCATTCACTTTGATTCAGAATGTATACCTACACCTCAGGATGGCTATTTTGAGAGTTCCTGAAAAGTTAAGGAACTTAACTTGATTCAGTTTTATATTTTCATATAAAACAAAACTAGATATTCTTTCTAGAAAACTTTGCTGCTTTATCGAGGAGTAAGTGAGTGAAAGTCGCTCAGTTGTGTTTGACTCTGTGACCCAGTGACTATAGAGTCCATGGAATTCTCCAGGCCAGAATACTGGAGTGCGTAGCCTTTCTCTTCTCCAGGGGATCTTCCCAACCCATTGTTGACAAATGTATGCTATTTCAAGTACACATCACAATGATTTGATATACATATATACTGTGAAAGGATTCTTCCCATCTAGCTAGTAGAAAACTTGATATTCCTTCAATTACATTTTAAATGAAAGACCCACTTAGTATTTAACACAGATTTATTGAGCATTACTCTGTATCTTGTACTTCAATAAATGCAAAGCACAATACTGTTCATGCCTCAAAAACTTTACCATCTAACAGGGGAGATAAGACAAATGATAAATATAATATCAAGATAGATTGGACTAAGTGGTATAAAAGAAATACAAAATGCTATGTGCTATGCTTATTCGCTCAGTTATGTCCAATGCTTTTCAATCCCATGGACCGTAGCCCACCAGGCTCCTCTGTCCATGGGGATTCTCCAGGCAAGAATACTGGAGTGGGTTGCCATGCCATCCTCCAGGGGATCTTCCCAGTCCAGGGATCAAACCCAGGTCTCCTGCATTGCAGGCAGACATGGAAACACACAAAAAATTACTGTTTTGCTAATCTTTTTAATTTTTTTCTTTTTTCTAGCTTAATTTAAATATAATTGACATATTAACAGTATGTACATTTAAGCTGAACAATCTGCTAATTTGATATACTATATTGCAAAATGAATACTACTGTAGCACTAGCTAACACCTCCATCATGTCACAAAACTACCATTACTTTTTTTGTGGCGAGAACTCTTAAGATCTACTCTCTTAGCAAGTTTCAAGTATATAATACAGTATTATTAGTTAGAGTCAATATATTATACTTTAGATTCCTAAAAACTCATCAATCTTATAACTGAAAGTTTGTACCCTTTGACCAACATTTCCCCATTTCTCCTTCCCCTCCCCACCAGCACAAGTAACCACACTGAGTTCAGGTTTTTTTTTTTCTTGGCCGCATTGTGGCTTGGTTGAAATTGGCCATAGTATAAGTATTTATACCAAGGAAATCAGTAAATGTTACAAATGAGGATTTGTTTTTTTCCAGAGAGCTATACACCACTGTTAATTCCATGTGACATACACTATTTTAAGCACTGGTGGCTCAGACAGTAGAGTCTGCCTGCAGTGCAGGAGACCCAGGTTTGATTCCTGGTTCGGGAAGATCTTTTGGAGAAGGAAATGCAACCCACTCCAGTAGTCTTGCCTGGAAAATCCCATGGATGGAGGAGCCTGGCAGGCTACAGTCCATAGGGTTGCAAAGAGTCAGACATGACTGAGTGACTTCACTTTACATATATGAACTCATTTAATCCTTACAACAACGCTATGAGCCAGTAACTCTTACCACCCCCAATTTTTACAGATGAGGAAACCTAGGTATAGAGAAGGTAACTTGCCCAAACCTCAAAGCTGATTTCAGCTACTTGTGTCCAGCCCTCATCTATGCCATTTACTGCATTGTCATTAATGCAATAAAACTATATTCTGAACTGAGGGAACAGAAAGAGTATGCAATGTCAGAGAAACTTCCTGGAAGTACTCAGTTCTCCCCACTCCATCCACCCCTACCCAATGTGTCTTAAAATGTTCTGAAGTTATCATTCATCGGTCTATATATATTTTCTTTTAGGACTTTGCTACTTTGCCACTAATGTTTTTCTACAGCAGTAGTAGTTCCAAAGGTTTAACTGGTGATAAATGCAAGAGGGTGTGTTGCCTAAGATCTGGTGAATTCACAAAGATATCAATGCTTAGAAAAAGAAAAGTCTATCAAGACTTTCTGCATTCAGTCCTACACTGATACGTCTTCCCTATTTTTCTCAGATAATCTCTACAATGTCAAAGGGAATCCTTTAACATCTCACAGGAGTCAATGTCTATGAAGGCCTTTGCAGACATAAATAGTTAATTGTAATGTCTTCTTTTTAAAGAAAGAAAGAACGAAAGAAACTTACATCATCTAATTCTTTCTCCACTTGGATTTTTCTCTTCTGGAATTGTTTAATTGTTTTGAGCTCTGTCTGAATCATGCCAATTTCTTTGGCCTTTTGATGGAACTGTCCCTCCAGCTCACTTACTTGCATAGAAAATTTTTGTTTCTGTATTAAAAAAAAAAAAAGGTAAATGACTTAGGAAAAAGAACAGAGGTCACACAGAGTCCTGTTCCATTTGAAGCCTTAAGCCATTTGTATTTCTTCTTTGAAGAAAAATCTCCCTTTTTACCTTCACATAAACTTTTAATTTTTATTAAAAGAGACCAAGTGCCTTGAATAAGGAGAAAATTCTAAAATGACCTGATTGTGTATAGAAAAGTAGATATTATTTAAAAGAGGTATGAGAAGACTGCACGCATGCTCAGTCGTTTCAGTTGTGTCTGACTCTATGTGACCCTATGGACTATAGCCCTCCAGGCTCCTCTGTCCATGGAATTCTCCAGGCAAGAATACTGGAGTAGGTTGCCATGCCCTTCTCCAGGGGATCTTTCCAACCCAGGGATTGAACCCCATGTCTCTTACGTCTTTTCCATTGGCAGGTGGGTTCTTTACCACTAGCACCACCTGGGAAATCCTCATGAGAAGACTAAACAAATCTTTAATCTGTAAGAGAGATAAATAACATCCCTGATCCTAAATTAAAATCAGTAAGCAAAGAGGCAAGGAGAGGGCCAATATCTCTTAAATAGAAAAGAAGGTGAGAGAAAGAGGAAGGGGGAAGACAGAGGAGAAGGAAAAAGAGAGATGAGGAGAAAAGGAAGAGGAGAAAGGGAAGAGGAGAGGGTAAAGAGAAAAAAAGGGAGGGAAATGGAGGAGAAAAAGGGCCAATAACACAACTAACAAATGAAAAAAGCTATCAAAAGAAATGCAAAAGACACTTAACCACATGAAAAAATGCTAAATCTAGCTCAGAATAAGAGAAATGCAAATTGAAATACACTAAAATATCATTTATTACCTATCATGTTGACAGAAACCTATTTTGACAATATACTCTGGTATATTGTAGAGACATGGACAGAAGTTACATTTCTCAGAATAGACTGTGTTTGATAGATTTTACTTTGGAAACACATATTTTACATAATTTCTGCTGCTGTTTAGTTGCTCAGTCACGTCCAACTCTTTTGTGACCTCATGGTAGCCCACCAGGCTCCTCTGACCATGGGATTTCCCAGGCAAGAATACTGGAGTGGGTTGCCATTTCTTTCTCCAGGGGATCTTCCTGATCCAGGGATCGAACTGGTGTCTCCTGCTTGGCAGGTAGATTCTTTACCACAGAATCACCAGGGAAGCCTATTTTACATAATTATAATTATATAATTACATCATTTCACATTAATTTTTTAAAGCAACTCCTAAAAAATCAAAAGCAAAATGTATTACTGGGTTGGTGGCATAACCTCACAGAAAAGAATTATTTCAAATTGTTTTTAGATCTTGTTAATTTGTTCAAGAAGCAACAGTTAGAACTAGACATGGAAGAACAGACTGGTTCCAAATCAGGAAAGAAGTACATCAAGGCTGTATATTGTCACCCTGCTTATTAAATTTATATGTAGAGTACATCATGAGAAATGCTGGACTGGATGAAGCACAAGCTGGAATCAAGATTGCCTGGAGAAATATCAACCTGAAGCTGAAACTCCAATACTTCGGCCACCCGATGTGAAGAACTGACTCACTGGAAAAGATCCTGATGCTGGGAAAGATTGAAGGTGGGAGGAGAAGGGGACGACAGAGGATGAGATGGCTGCATGGCATCACCGACTCAATGGACATGAGTTTGAGTAAATTCCGGGAGTTGGTGATGACAGGAAGGCCTGGCGTGCTGCAGTCCATGAGGTCACAAAGAGTTGGACACAACAGAGCAACTGAACTAAACTGAATTGAATTTGATTGTAGATCACTATTGGTATATATCTTAATAGGAAAAGTCCCCCCCCCCTCAAATTCTAAACTGTATCCACCAGTTTATGTGGGTAGTAGTATTAATATTAGTATTCTGTGCCTATTGATGTATTGAGGTTTGAAGAAAATACACAGTTACATTGGTATCATTAAGAACCAGGATTTTGGGTGAGGGAGAAAGAAGACACAGATAGGGTTAAGTAAAAATCCTGTACTCCTGCATCTGAATTTAAAGTATTAGCATGAGCTCATGATATATTTTAATCTTCAAAAAATGTTTCCCAGTGCTGTCCACTGAAAAGCCCTAGAGCTCAAGATCAGTAAGCTACCACTACTACGAGAGGATTTTCGACAATAACATAATTTTATGTTATTTTTGAGCTTCTGTACAATCAAGTGTATGAGCTTTAAGATCACTGAGTTCTCAAGAGGACTTACTTATTCTCTTGTTATCTGAACTTATTCTCTTATTATCTGAACTTGCCAGGAACCTGACCACCAATAAGTGAGGCATCAGTGTACATACCAATTTTTCCTTCTCCTCTTGGGCTTTTTCCTTTGTTTCATTCAATTGCTGTTTCAGTTTTTCAATCTGTAGAAAATGAAAATAAAGAGGAAGGTAAAGAAATTTCTCTGTGTCCTAACTTAGTTATGTAGCCCAGTTTTCACGCGATATTAAAACCAGTAGGGGGGACTTCCCTGGTAGTCCAGTGGTTAAGATTGTACATTCCCAGTACAGGGAGCACGGGTTCGATTCCTGGTTAGGGAACTAAGATCCCACTTGCCGCACAGCACAGCCAATAGAACAGAACAGAATGGAATAAAATAAACCAGTAGTGTTGGAGAGGTGGAGTAAGGTGGGAAGACGAGAAAACAGGACATTATTTATAATGTTAACTTGCTATTGCCAGTTTCCAAAACTAGGCTATCATCATAATTGCTAGGGTAACATGTGTATGGTTAAAAAAAAATTAAATTTACCATCTTAACCATTTTTAATTCACATTCTTGGGCAGCAGATCTCTGGAACTTTTTCACCTTAGAAAACTGAAACTCTATGTTTATGAGACACTAACTCCTTCTCCTCCCTCCCCCAGCCTTTCTACATTGTTTGTATGATTTTGACTACTTCAGGTATGTCCACTGAAGAAAAACCACACAACCTAAAAGTTGTGAATTAAGTTTTATTCCAGGATTATATTGAAGGTTATAGCCTGGGAAACAGCCTCTCAGAAAGCTCTGAGGAACTGCTCAGAAGAGTTAAGAGAGCAGACAGAATATATAGCAGATTCTTGCTGGAAAAAAACATGTAGTCAGACATCAAAATGTTACTAGTAATCACAAGGAAACGGTATTTCAAGTTAACGATTTTAGTGCTCTTCTGTGTTAGGGAAGATGCAAGGATCTGGGCTTGCTGAAATTATTCCTTAGATATGTATGTTAATTATCTAGGGCCAGTATCCAAAGCTCAGAATGCTTCCTGTTTTGCTCCAGCCTGAATTTCCTCCCCTCAGGACGCACTGTGGAGGGAGACAGATGGCAGGCGAGGGTGGGGAGCTGCAATGGCTGATGGCTTGATCCTTGTAGAACTGGAATGGTGGGAGACATTCTTTGTTTACTGGAATGTGGGGCAACACTCCCTGTCCACAGATACTTCATGTGAGTAGAATCATACAGTATTTGTCCTTTTGTAACTGGCTTATTTCACTTAGCATAATGGCCTTGAGGTTCATCCATGTTGTAGCACACGACAGGATTTCCTTCCCTTTTAAAGCTGCATAATATTCTTGTATTTGTATACCACACTTTCTTTATTCACTCATCAACCAACAGACATTTGGGTTGTTTCCACTTCTCGACTATATGAATAGGGTTTCAAGAACACTGGGTGTGCAGTTACCTTGTCAAGATCTTGCTTTACATTCTCTTGGAAATGTACCCCAAAGTGGGATTGTTGCATCATATGATAATTCCATTTTTTAATTTTTTGATGAATCTCTGTACTGTTTTCCATAATGGCTATACCATTTCACATTGCCACCAAACTGCACAAGGATTCCAATTTCTCTACATCCTCACCAACACTTGCTAATTTCTGTTCCTCTGACAGTAGCCATCCTAATGAGTGTGAAGTGATAACTTGTAGTTTTGATTTGCATTTCTCTTAACTGAGTAAATTTTTAAAGGAACATTTCAAGGAGAGTACAAAGAATTCTCATATACTCTTCACTCAATTTTGCCACATTTGTTTTCTCTTTATGATAGGTCTATATACATATATATGTGTGAATATATACATATATATATATATGATGTAAACTTTTGAAGCTGTTTCTTCTGGAGCATGTGAGAGTAAGTTTAGGACATCATACTCCTGTACTCCTAAATATTTCATTATGTGTTTCCTAAGAAAAAGGACAATCTCTTAGAAGTATAGTACAATGATCAAAATTGGGAAATTTAACATTGATAAAATGCTAATATTTAATCTATAGTCAATATTCAAATTTAGCATCAACTGTACCAGTGATGTCCTTTCACTGTAACTTTTCTTTTTCTGGTCTAGGATATAATCCCTGACTATGATTACACTTAGTTGTCATATATTCTAGACTTAAACTGGAGCCGTTTCTCGGTCTTTGTCTTTTATGATACCAATGTTTTTGAAGAATACTGGCCAGTGCTGGAGTTGTCTGATGTTTATTCATCAGAAGATTCAGGTTATGGCTTTTCAGCAAGCATACACTGCTTAAGTGATGATGTATCCTTGTCACTGCCTCACAGCATGAGGTGACTGACGTTAAGTGTAATCAACTGGTTAAGACTGTGTCTGCCAGGTTTCTCCCGTTGAACGTTACAATTTTTCCTTTTATAATTATTAACAACTTTGGAGGACTATATTTTAAGACTATGCAAATATCCTTTTGTTCATTAAATTTTCACCCACTAGTTTTAGCATCCACTCTTGTTCTTGACTGAAGCAATTATTACTCTGATGCCAAATGGTGATTTTTCTTATTGCATCATTCCTTGGAAATTTAGTAATTTACTACATTCCACTTTAAGGAAAAGCATCCTATTCTCCTATATTTATTAAGGTATATATTTATCAGTTGTATATACTCATGAACTCATTTTATTCAATAAGCTATAACTGATTACTGTCATTTATTCTGAATGTCCCAGATTTGGCCAGTGGGAGCCCCTTAAGTTACCCTCTGTGTCCTTTAATGTTTTGTTACTTACTTCCTGTCACAATAAGATACTCAAGTTCATCTCTTCCTCTCCTTGCTCCAGTCTTATAATCAATCATTTCTCCTGGGATGCTGGCATGTTTTAGCAGGAAATCTGAGTAGCTTTTTGTTGTTGCTGCTGTTCAGTCACTAAGTCGTGTCCGACTCTTTGTGACCCCATGGACTGCAGCATGCCAGGCTTCCCTGTCCTTCACTATTTCCTGGAGTTTGCTCAAATTCATGTCCATTGATTCGGTGATGCCATTCAACCATATCATTTTCTTTCTCCTCCTGCCTTCAATCTTTCCCAGCATCAGGGTCTTTCCCAACGAGTCAGCTCTTCACATCAGGTGGCCAAAGTACTGTAGCTTTTTAAGCTAAACATTCTTTGACATGGTTAAAAAATGAAAGGATACAGAAGTGAAATATTGTCGTAAATAATCTTAGAATAGTTCAAGGGAAACCTAAAAATATTTTAAAAGAAATAGGGACAGACCTAAGTCATGTAGAACATGTGTAAAATAGATTTATTTTGTGCTGACTGAACAAAGCCTTAAATACAAAAACCATAAGGGAAATCTAATTTTGTCCAAAATATGATAGTTTTTAAAACACATTTCACTTCTAATATTTCTATAATTAACATGAAGACTGTAAACAGTTTAAATAAAGTTTAGGCAAATAATGCATTTCTAGGATATAGTAGCATGTATGGAGTAACAAAACTATAAGAGAGCTAGCTAGGGTATATTGAATAATTTATTTTACTTCTTCCTCCCAAAGAAGTTTCTTCAGTTTTAATGAGTATCCATGACAATGAGAAAATTATGTATTTGCAACAGTCAGATGCTGGCCTATGATACATGGAGGCAGATGAAAATCAGAAAGTACAAGTGATACTGATATAGGCAGACCAATATCAATTAGCTAATGCAGTCCACAAATCTTTTATATGATGAATTTTGAAAATTATTTGCACGGCTGGCTAAAAGGCTTATTTTAGAATAATTCTTTATAGCAGACAATTTTGATAATGCATGCTATTATCAAAGAGTAATTTTAAAAATGAAAGTTGCCTAGGAAAGAAGGTTAAAAAAAAATACTGTACCAAAAAATTACTTTAATAAAACATAAAATCCACACAAGTGTTCAGTTGTCTGATTTCTCTAATATGCTTCCAAATCATCTTGAACTTAAGTTTTGATTGCTAACTTTTTCATAGCATCAGTGGAATCACAATCCATTCATTCATTCATGCATGCAAAAATATTTTAATATGTGCCTACTATTACTACTATTTACTCCATAAATAGTAAAAATACAAAGAACATGCATGGGAATGAAGCATGATACAAATTTCCTTGGGTCACCATGGGACACAAAGAGGCAGCTAGGAAAGAGATGAATTTAAGTCACACCTAAATTCACACATTAACACCCACTAGCTGTGAGACTCTGGCAAGTTACCTGTCCTGAGAGTCAATTTCTTTATCTGTAAAATGGGAATGACAATTTGTGGCCACAGTGGGTTATTAAAAGGACTAAATGAGATAGCAGAGGTAAAGTACCCAACATGGTGCCTGGCACAAACAGGAGTCCCAAAATGTTAGTGCCTTTCCTTTTTTTCCACAGATCTAAAATGATAGCTCTATGCCTAACATTTCAACAAGGTTCAATATGATAAAGAGTCAATAGGTCCAACAGAAGAGAGTCAGCTTGCTGGGTTCATAACCACGTGATCATGGATTATCAATGAATCGCTTTATAGATTATTAATTACTCATAGTTATCAATATCAAAAAATATATAGATCATACACCATGCTCTTGTTTTTAAAACAAAGTTGATCATAATGTTCCATTAAGATCATCAATCTTTGTTTCAGCCAAGAAAACATGGGACAAGGATGAAAATAAAAGCCAATTCTGACAGTAAAGCCGTTCTGAAATAACATGTTGCTTCAAAGGAGAGTTAAAAGTCAACTGAAATGTCTTAACTATGGGATGAGGTTTCAAGGAATTAAAACACTGGAAATACATAGCCACATCAGTATAACAAAAGAGACAGTTACTAAGGCTTGGGAGGGTTTCTACCTACCTACCAGAGTATCTTTCTCCTGATCCTGTTTCTTCAGATAGCTCAATACAGACATTGTATCTTTCTCCATTTTATACTGCTGTCTCTTTAACTCTTCATTACATCTTGCCAGTCTCCGGGAACTATCACGATACTCAATCCTAGAGAGTTCTGTGACTTCCAGCCTGGCCTCCCAAAGGGAGGCATTGGCCTTGGCTCTCTCCACGGCTGAGTCCTCAAGTTTTACAATTTTCCTGCACAGGAAGAGGACATCAACAGCATATAACTATTTCTCTACTATATTAGTATTACACCTTTCTCTTTATTATAATTTATTTTGCTTGGCATTTATTATAATTTATTTTGGCACATATGAGCAAATATTGTTTAATGAATAAGAAATACATATAGTCTGTTGCCTCAGTGTTTCTCATTGTTGATATGTGCACTGTAGATGAATGGGCAAAAATAGAAAACACACGCTAGTGAGTTCTAGGAATGTGACAAGCCCTTGACACTTCCAGAAAATGCCAGACTAACCATGCAGTTATTTTTTTAAATCACACTGTAGAATACTTATATTAATACACTAGGGGGAAAATTGCAAATAAATTTGTATATTGGGCTATTATCTTAGGAAGAAGAAAAAGAATATTCCAAAATGATAGTAGCGGTTATCTTTGGATAATGGGATTATAGGTGGTTTTGTTCTGTTTGACTTACCAGGTTTCCTAAACTTTCTGTACTGAGCAGGCATTACTCTCTTAAACAAATTACTTTATAAACTTTACAAGGATCCATTGTGGTCCCATATATAGTGCTGTTGGACAAGATGCATGATTCCAACGTGCCTAGGAACCACTAGAGTCATCCCATAAATGTAGTGACAATCTAGCAGCAACTCCAAAGCTGTGAAGGTTTAATGCTAGAGCAATCTTACCCACTTCAGAAATTCTCATCATTTGGGGAAATCTGAATACTCAAATCCTTTATGTTTTCCTTCAAACCAAAAGGAATACTTGACAAGGCCCAAGGAATTACTTCAATCACCCAGACATCCTTCAGGATGTTTAAGTGCCTCTCAACCACACAGCTGAGATTGATCAGGTTACAGGCAAAAAATAATGAACCCAGAACACTACAGCACAGTTCTTGCGGGGATGGGGGGAAAAAAAGATCCAAGCTGAAGCCTACAGGAGCAGACATCTTAATTTGTTTAACAAATATTAAGCTTCTTCTATGATTCTGACTCTCTTCCAGGCATTGGAGATAAGGTGAATAACGTTTAGTGCCTATTCTAGAGAATCTTTGGGCCTTGAGCAGGATTTCCCAACTACTAATATATTGAGCCACGTGATTCTTTGTCTCGAGTGGGGCTGGAGGTTGTTAATGTGCACTGTAGGATATTTAATAGTATCCTTGGTCTGATAGAATCCACTGGGAATGCAGGAGATGCCGGTTCGATTCCTGGGTGGGGAAGATCCGCTGGAGAAGGGAAAGGCTACCCACTCCAGTATTCTGGCCTGGAGAATTCCATAGACTGTATCATCCATGGGGTCGCAAAGTGGACAGACTGGGCGACTTTCACTTGGTCTCTTATCCACTAGAGGTCCCCAGATGTGACAACCAAAAATGTCTCGACAAACATCCTCAGGGAGGCAAAAATTACCCCCCTCCCCAGCTAAGAATCACTGGTGGCAAACAGTGCTGTCCAATAGAACTTTCTGTGACGTTAATGTTATCTAGTCTGTCCAATACAGTCACCACTAGCCACACAGGCCTACTGAGTACACGCAATGAAGCCGGTACAAACGAGGATTTGAATTTTTAGTTTTATTTAATTTTAACCAATCTTAATAGCCACACATGACTGGTGATGACACTATTGGACAGCACAGGTCGAGAGGATCTCCGACCTTCAATTCCAGTGTCAGAACTAACCCTTCCTCCTCACTTTTAGTTCTTTTCCCCTCCACTAGCACTTATTCCATTCGGTCCTCAGTCAGTCAGTCAGTTCAGTGGCTCAGTCGTGTCCGACTCTTTGCGACCCCATGGACTGCAGCACGCCAGGCCTCCGTGTCCATCACCGACTCCCGGAGTTTACTCAAACTCACGTCCATTGAGTCGGTGATGCCATCCAACCATCTCATCCTCTGTCGTCCCCTTCTCCTCCCGCCTTCAACCTTTCCCAGCATCAGGGTCTTTTCAAATCAGTCAGTTCGGTCCTGGGAGAAGGCAATGGCAACCCACTCCAGTACTCTTGCCTGGAAAATCCCAGGGACGGCGGAGCCTGGTGGGCTGCCGTCTGTGGGGTCGCACAGAGTCGGACACGACTGAAGCGACTTAGCAGCAGCAGCAGCTCGGTCCTATGTTACTTCTATTCTTGCGGATCTTATCTGCCTCCTCGTTAGCACATTCCACATAGGCAAGGGCTGTGTCTAAAAGATTTCAGGATCCCAAATCTCAACATTCCGGTCTTAGTTGAAGCAGTATGGGGTATGGCATGCCTTTGGGGAATTTCTGAACAACGGAGCTGTCCTTCTCAGAAGCTGAGAGAGGGGAGAGTCCGGGAGGGGAGCGGGGAGAGGGCGCCAGTTGGCCGGCCCCTGCGAAACTCCGGAGGGCAGGCCCTGGGGCAGGGACCCCAGGGTGGCTTCCTCTTACTTCTTCTTGTCTTTGTCTTTGCCCTTCCCTTTCTTTTTGTCCTTCCCCTTAGCCGACATCTTGGCTTCTCCGGGGGCCCCACTGCCGTGGTCTTCTCTCCGCGCCGCCCAGCCCCGGCTTCGTCTCCAAGGACACCGGCTAGCCGCGCAGGTAACGATCCGCGCGAGCCGTTGCCGGCGCGCAGAGAGCGCACGCGCCCGTGACGTAGCCCCGCCCCGCCCCCGGGGCCCAGTCCACTGGCCAGGCCGCGGGGGGCGGGGCGGAGACCGGCTGAGGGCGGCGGGCGGCCGCGCCGTGGCGGCGCGCGCCCGGTGAGTGTGCGAGCGCGGGCGCGCCGGAGCCTGACTGGGGTCCCGGCTGGGCGGGCGAGGAGGCCGGAGCCGGTCAGCCCCCCGGGCGGCGGCGGCGGCGGCCAGACCATCGGGGCGCTCCCCCCTGAGGAGGCTGGATCCACCGCGCCCCGTTCGTCGGAGCGCCGCCTCCGCCGGGTTCACAGCTTTTGACGTCTCGCCCGCGCGTCCTCTCCTTCCCTCGCGCCGCAGCCAGCGTGGCCGTGGCCGCCCAGTCTCGTCCCGGCTTCGCCCCTCCCGAGGCCACCCCGGCCCTTTTGGTTTCCTTCTCCCCCTCCTGGCTCCTAACCCTTGCTGGTTCTGTAAGGGATGGCGCAGCCAGCGGGCTTCCCAGACCAAACATATTTTGATGAGGCGTTTGAGGACTGGTCCCGAGTGTGGTGGGTGGTTTGGAGGGTGAGGCGGGCGGCTCGCGGGTGTCGGGGAGCCTGGGGGTCGGAGAGGCTCCGGGGACTCGTGGAGATCCTTGGAGAGGAGTATCCCGGCGTCAGGTCCCGTTCTGTCCTGTCGCTGCCGTCCCCAGATTCCCATTTGCTAATAAGCTCCTGCGCGTGCTGCCAGTCGCGTGAAGTTGAAAGCTCTGGCCTTTTGCAGTGTTGTTTTTGTTTTGGTGTCGTCACCTCTCCCCCGCCCCAACCCCGCGCACACCTGTGAAAAGGAGTAGTATTCAAAAGTATGGTTCGCGTTTTTTTCAGAGGAGCTCTGTGATTATCCCTTCTTCATTCAATGAGTTTGTCCGTGAGTCATCGAGGAAGACAGGGAATTCTGGGGGCCGAGACAACAGTTAGGAAACTTGCGATTGAAGCTCTGCTGCGCATTAGTCTCCCTTTCAAATTGAATGTAAACATTTCTTTAAAAACTTCATTGTGCATCTTCTCCATTTCTCTAAGGAGAACCTAATCCCTGGAACCTTTCCAGATGTCTCTGATGCAAACCTTCCTCCCCACCCCCCGCCTTTTTTTCCCAGCTACGTCGTTGATGTTTCTGAATTGAGTGGTTAAGAGGGAACTTGCTGACTGTTAATATTAATAAGCACTGAAAATCTTAGCCATGCCATTTTCTGGCATGATAGTGGCTTACTCTATTCCTGGTGCTCCCCCCTCCCCCCCTATTTGCATGTGACACTTCCGTGGGTCCATGGTGGAATTACCATACATTGAAGGGGTTTATTCTGATATAGGGGAGAAGGCAATGGCACCCCACTCCAGTACTCTTGCCTGGAAAATCCCATGGATGGAGGAGCCTGGTAGGCTGCAGACCATGGGGTCGCTAAGAGTTGGAAACCACTGAGCGACTTGACTTTCACTTTTCACTTTCATGCATTGGAGAAGGAAATGGCAACCCACTCCAGTACTCTTGCCTGGAGAATCTCAGGGGCTAGGGAGCCTGGTGGGCTGCCGTCTATGGGGTCGCACAGAGTCGGACACGACTGAAGCGACTTAGCAGCAGCAGCAGCATTCTGATATAGAATCTATAAAGTTATGATTGGTTTTATATGTCTGCGTGTTAAGTCGCTTCAGTCGTGTCCAACTCGGCGACCCCATGAACTGTAGTCGGCCAGACTCCTGTGTCCATGGGATTCTCCAGGCAAGAATACTGGAGTGAGTGCCCTTCTCCAGGGGATCTTCCCAACCCAGGGATGGAACCCGCCTTCTCTAATGTCTTCTGCATTGGCAGGCGGGTTCTTTACCACTTGATATGTCCAGGGTTCTGAAAATGTACCCTACTGATAAGTTACAGAAAAGAGAGTGTAGGATATCTCCTATTAGAGGCTTTATATTTGGAATTCATTCTAAAAAATTGGTTACTGTGAACCTGAAAGTCAGTCCAAGTCATCTGTTGTCTGTATATTCATTTATAAACATGAAAATTTGTAGTAAGATTATTTCTTAATATATATATGCATAATACTTTAGTTACATGTACTTCTTAGTTATTTTCTCATACAAAATATTTTTTTATTGACTTTAAGTTTGACTTTGTAGTTAAAACTGTTGTGACTTGAATATGGCTAAGAGAAATGCACAGATTCACACTGTAGTAGCGGTAGTTCTAGAATCTACAGTCTTCTGAACCTCCACATTCTCTGCCAACGAACTAGATGTTATTATTCAATCATCCATTTGTAAAAGTAGGAAGCTGCTATTTAGCAGTTCATCTGGTAGCATTTCCTTTCATACATTCTTGTAGTTTTACTATGAGGTTTATTTCATTGAATACATTTGCTTTGTTTTATTGTTTAGAATGCTAATGCTTTTAAAACTTGGGATAAGCACTTGGTATTTTTTTGACTTGGTTTTGTAATTCTTTTTTTTGTTTTTCTGCCCAGTGTGTGTAGTTCCTGGTTAACATAGAAATGCGGAGTGTCTCGGCTGAATCTTCACACAGACAAGATCATTATGGTCCTGGTAGGTGGGGCAGGTATCTGAATGTAAGGTAACATCTCTGCTGTCTTAAAGCTGTTAGTGTCCTTCTTTTGCTCCTGGGTTGTTTTGTTGTCGTTTTTCCCAAATTGGATTTTCTGTCTTTGCCAAATAATGTCAACTTTTCTGTTGTCCCATTAATTCTTATATCAAGTGTGGAGTTGCTCAAAAAGCCAAATAAGAACTTAAGACTATATCGCAAAATTATTTTAAAACTACATATTATTATTTCTAATTTTTTTTTTCTTCCAGTAGTTCCAAAATTAGGTTTACTCTGTAAAGGCATCTGTAGTTTTATTCTGGTTTAGCTTGGAGACCAAGTTTCTGACACCAGATTCTTAGCTTCTCTGTCCACCTGTGCAAATCAGATCTCAGAGACAGAGTTTTGGGTGAAGTGAAAAAGAAGAGCTTTATTGCTTTGCCAGGCAAAGGGGGACACAGCAGGCTCATGCTCTTGAAACCATGTGTTCCAACTTGGGGAAGATAGTGACAAGTTTTATAGTAAAAGAGGATGTGATCAGCTTGTGGACATTCTTCTGATGGTTTGGTGGTGAGTTGGTAAGTAGGAGTCAACATCCATCAGCCTCAAGTTTAACTGATCTGGTGTGTACATGCTTGTGGGCAGCATATCATAACTTCTCCCACCTGGAAGGAGTTTCAGTATCTGCAAAATAGCTCAAAGATATTGTTGTGTTTATCCATTGATGGGGAAATAAGACTTTGACCCAAGGCTGCTCTTGACTGTTTTCACCCTGGTCTCTCATTCACTCTCTTCCCTAATTAACAACTTCTTGAATCTGCCCATTGAAACTCTGAACGTCAAGGAGGGTGAATGAAGGCTGTTTCTTATAATCAAAGAAATGGGGAACACAGAAAGGCCTTGTGCCCAGACGCCTCACAGGGCCCTGCACAGTATCATTTCTACTCATAAGTCATCCTTGAAATTGCCTGATAGCACTGATGCTATTCTATAAGTTGGAGAAGCTAAGTGAACCATTTCTGATCTTGTTTTTACACAGCCTTTAGAATCTTGAATAAATATATTGTCATCCAAACTCTATCTGAAGGAGACTCATCAATATTTCTGAATATTATGGAGGGTTAATTTCATCCTACTTTTTCATTGCATTTTGTTGCATGTGTGCACAGTCAGTCATGTCCAACTCTTTGCAACCCCATGGACTACACTTTGCCAGGCTCCTCTGTCCATGGGATTTTCCAGGCAAGAATACTGAAGTGGGTTGCCATTTCCTCCTTCAGGGGATCCTCTGTACCCAGGGATTGAACCCATGTCTCCTGCATCTTGTCACATTGACAGGCAGATTCTTTACCACTGAGCCACCAGGGAAGCCATATGGTACAAATATAGAATTCTATTAAATAGGTAGTCTCTTGTGATAGAATGACTAGTTCACATCCCTACAAACAATAAGGAATCTTGGAAGTAAAAGATTTACAAATTTTCAGTTTTTTTTTTTTTAACATTCACTGTTTTATTTACATACAAAATCTGTCGCTACAGATAACTATTATCTATTGACAATTTATTTGCAAAATGTTTAGTTTTTATTGTCCATTCTGACAAACCATTACACAATACTTAAAGGCAGTTATTGAAGAGAGGTTATATACCCAAATTGCAGGTCCACTTATCTGCACTTTTCATTTGATGGGCCTGTCCAATTTTCATTCTTTTAAGAAATGTTTAGTAAGTACCAACTGAATACCAGGCTCTGATAGCTCGAGGGGTACAGTGGGAGCCAAGATAGGGCCCCACCCTTCAGGTGGCTTCAGTTCAGTTCAGTTCAGTCGCTCAGTCGTGTCCGACTCTTTGCGACCCCATGAATCGCAGCACGCCAGGCCTCCCTGTCCATCACCAACTCCTGGAGCCTACCCAAACCCATGTCCATCGAGTCGGTGATGCCATCCAACCATCTCATCCTCTGTCGTCCCCTTCTCCTCCCGCCCCCAATCCTACCCAGCATTAGGGTCTTTTCCAATGAGTCAACCCTTCGCATGAGGTGGCCTAAGTACTGGAGTTTCAGCTTCAATATCAGACCTTCCAATGAACACCCAGGATTGATCTCTTTTAGGATGGATTGATTGGATCTCCTTGCAGTCCAAGGGACTCTCAAGAATCTTCTCCAACACCACAGTTCAAAAGCATCAATTCTTCAGCGCTCAGCTTTCTTCACCGTCCAACTCTCACATCCATACATGACCACTGGAAAAACCATAGCCTTGACTAGACGGACTTTTGTTGGCAAAGTAATGTCTCTGCTTTTAAATATGCTATCTAGGTTGGCCATAACCTTCCTTCCAAGGAGTAAGCGTCTTTTAATTTCATGGCTGCAATCACCATCAGCAGTGATTCTGGAGCCCAAAAAAAATAAAGCCTGACACTGTTTTCCACTGTTTCCCCATCTATTTCCCATGAAGTGATGGGACCAGATGCCATGATCTTAGTTTTCTGAACGTTGAGCTTTAAGCCAACTTTTTCACTCTCCTCTTTCACCTTCATCAAGAGGCTCTTTAGTTCTTCTTCACTTTCTGCCATAAGAGTGGTGTCATCCGCATATCTGAGGTTATTGATATTTCTCCCGGCAATCTTGATTCCAGCTTGTGTTTCTTCCAGCCCAGCGTTTCTCATGATGTACTCTGCATATAAGTTAAATAAGCAGGGTGACAATATATAGCCTTGATGTACTCCTTTTCCTATTTGGAACCAATCTGTTGTTCCATGTCCAGTTCTAACTGTTGCTTCCTGACCTGCATACAGGTTTCTTAAGAGACAGGTCAGATGGTCTGGTATTCCCATCTCTTTCAGAATTTTCCACAGTTTATTGTGATCCACACAGTCAAAGGCTTTGGCGTCGTCAATAAAGCAGAAATAGATGTTTTTCTGGAACTCTCTTGCTTTTTCGATGATCCAGCGGATATTGGCAATTTGATCTCTGGTTCCTCTGCCTTTTCTAAAACCAGCTTGAACATCTGGAAGTTCACAGTTCACATATTGCTGAAGCCTGGCTTGGGGAATTTTGAGCATTACTTTACTAGCATGTGAGATGAGTGCAATTGTGCGGTAGCTTGAGCATTCTTTGGCATTGCCTTTCTTTGGGATTGGAACGAAAACTGACCTTTTCCAGTCCTGTGGCCACTGCTGAGTTTTCCAAATTTGCTGGCATATCGAGTGCAGCACTTTCACAGCATCACCTTTGAGGATTTGAAATAGCTCAACTGGAATTCCATCACCTCCACTAGCTTTGTTCGTAGTGATGCTTTCTAAGGCCCACTTGACTTCACATTCCAGGATGTCTGGCTCTAGGTGAGTGATCACACCATCATGATTATCTGGGTCGTGAAGATCTTTTTTGTACAATTCTTCTGTGTATTCTCGCCACCTCTTCTTAATATCTTCTGCTTCTGTTAGGTCCATACCATTTCTGTCCTTTATCGAGCCTATCTTTGCATGAAATGTTCCTTTGATATCAGGTGGCTTACAGTCAGATATATAAGGTGCTGACCTGATCATTGATCTCTGAGACTATACAGACTCAATTGGAAGCTATGCATCTCCACCAAGCAGTGATGAATTAAGGGGAGATGGTATGGACTCTAAATGCTATAGCAGTTTGGAGGCATGAAAGACTGTCACAGGAAGTTTACAGGAGGAGGTAGGCTGAAAGTGAAAGGGAAGACTTTCTGGGAAGGTGAAACAAATGAGCAAAATCAGTGTGTTTGAGACAGTAATTTAACCAGAGCAGTGGTTCCCACAGGATGGTCCATGCACTTGTAAGTGTCAGCATCATCCGGTAACTTGTTAGAAATCCTCATTCTCAGCCCCCACTTGAGACCCACTGTGTTGAACTGGAAATCCTGACAGTGAAGCCTGTAATCAATTATATATTTTAACAAGCCATGCAGGTGATTCTGATGCTTGCTTAGAGCAGAGGGTTCTTGTGTGAAAGTAGTGGGCAAAAACTTTGGCAGAGTAGCCTGGCACTTAGAAGGACTTAGAATGTTAGGCAAGAAGTTTGTCTTTTATCCTACAGAACAAGGAGTCACCAACTTGTAGCTTGAAGACTGGATTTGGCCCATAGATACGTTTCATTTCTTTTCTTTTCTTTTTTTTTGAATAAATTTATTTATTTTAGTTGGGTGCTAATTACTTTACAATATTGTAGTGGTTTTTGCCATACATTGACATGAATCAGCCATGGGTTTACATGTGTTCCCCATCCTGAACCCCCCTCCCACCTCCCTCTCCATCCCATCCCTCTGGGTCATCCCACTGCCCCAGCCCTGAGCATTTGTCTCATGCATCGAACCTGGAGTGGTGTTCTGTTTCACATA
This sequence comes from Okapia johnstoni, assembly GCA_024291935.2. NCBI lineage: Eukaryota > Metazoa > Chordata > Mammalia > Artiodactyla > Giraffidae > Okapia > Okapia johnstoni. The sequence continues at coordinate 16,241,047 of CM044307.1, forward strand.
TGATAATATACATGTTTCAATGCTATTGTCTCAGAACGTCCCACCCTCACCTTCTCCCTCAGAGTCCATAAGACTGTTCTATGCATCTGTGTCTCTTATTCTGTCTCGCATATAGGGTTTTCGTTACCATCTTTCAAATTCCATATATATGCATTAGTATACTGTATTGGTGTTTTTCTAGATACATTTCATTTCACCTGCATGGTGTTTTGTTTTGTTTTGTTTTTAATGGTATTAGTTGTCACTGACACCTCACTCTAGTATTCTTGCCTAGAGAATTCTGTGGACAGAGGAGCCTGGCAGGCTGCAGTCCATGGGGTCACAAGGAGTTGGACACTAAGCGACGAACACACACATTTAAAAACCATATTCTACATAGAAATCTGTTCTCTTAGCTTATCTTGAAAAATCAGAAGACCTGGCAACATACTGGGCCTGTATTTTGTCATGGCAGCAATTTGTGGGAACATCAAGTAACTTGCCCTTTAGATGGGACATGTGCTTTCCAGTTTGCGCAGTCCCTACCACTTCCTGTTGATTACACACATATTTGCTCACTTATATTTTCTGTCTGGCCCCAGTAGGTATTTCAGTATTTGAGTTTGTAACTTCTGTTATGCGCAGTGGGAAATTGAAAGTTTTTAGAAGGAAAGTGTTAGGACTTATGTATTCATTAATTCATTCAACAAAAACTGATGAATTAAACATGTATTACAAGCCAGATTGTTCACTGTTCAAAGGTGAATGAATCTCTATCATGATATAGTTATACTCTAGTGGGAAAATGATGCAAATAACATTTTAGAAACAGTTGTGTATGGGTTTGAGAAGAGAGACTTTGGTGACTGGAAGACAAGTTAAGAGACTATAGTGGTCCAAAGTCTGAAGTGATAAAGGCCAGACTTTAGATAATCAATAAGAGGCTAGGAGAGAAGAAAGAGAAAGAGATGGGAAAGATATTGCGAAGCAAAAATCATTAGTCCTTGATAAGAGATTGGGTGTGAGAGAGGAGAATGCAAAGATGATGAAAATTTTGCATCATAAATTAGGAAATTTGTGGTACCATTAACAGGAACAGGAAATTAGAGAATCCATTTAACCCTCTGTTAATTGGGCAGGGGGTCTGTGGAAGGGGTTTGTTTGGAGATACAAGTGTGAGGTGTCTCTTGTTTTGAGTTTGGGTATTGGCCTGTACACAATATGAGTGTTTTTAAAAAGAAAATTTAATAGAACTGTGGTCAAGATTGCATACATAGGGGTAGATACCACTCATTCTATTCTGGGAAACCAAGAGAATACCTGGAAAAGTGTTTAGTTGTAGGCAACAACCTGTAAGAGGACCTTTATTAAAAATAATTGCCTTGGAGGCCCTATAGTTAAAATTTATTACATTGTTTACATCCTCTCTTGAATGTACAGTTTTCAGGTTTATGTTGCATTGGTAAGTTTAACTTTTTATTTCTGAGAGAATAGAAGATACTATATAAACTCAGATGCTTAAAGACATTTTCTGAGTATCAGAATTTAAGTTATAATTGGCTCATGAGGTAGTTCAGAGAAGGAAATGGCAACCCACTCCAGTGCTCTTGCCTGGAGACTCCCATGGACGGAGGAGCCTGGTGGGCTGCAGTCCACGGGGTTGCTAAGGGTCAGACATGACTGAGCGACTTCACTTTCACTTTTCACTTTCATATATTGGAGAAGGAAATGGCAACCCACTCCAGTGTTCTTGCCTGGAGAATCCTGGGGACGGGGGAGCCTGGTGGGCTGCCGTCTATGGGGTCGCACAGAGTCGGACACGACTGAAGCGACTTAGCAACAGCAGCAGCAGCAGCATGAAGTAGTTCAGGGGTGAGGATTGTCATAACTGTTGCTATGTTGAGATAATAGCCCAACTCTTTGCTCTTATGATCTTATGTTTGCAGTACTTGATTCCCTCTGCTTTTAAAGAATTTTTTTTTACTGTGGTAAATATATATAAAATAAAAATTGTTGTTTTAACCATTCTAAATGTGCAGATCAGTGTTGCAATTACTTTCACAGTGTTGTACAGCTATCACTATTATCTATGTACATTTTTCATCACCCCAGCAGAAACTCTGGACCTGTTAAGCAATAGCTCGCATTCTCCCCTCACCACAACCCCTGGTAAACTCTAATCTACTTTCTGTTTCTACAGATTTGCTTTTTCTAGATAGTTCATGTAAGTGGAATCATATTTTTGTGTGTCTCAGCATAACATTTTCAAGGTTCATGTGGTAGCATGTATCAGAAAGTCTTTGCTTTTTATAGCTAAATAATATTCCATTGTATTTGTGTATGTGTCCTATTTTGTTTATCTATGCATCTGTTAATGAACACTTGGGTTTTTTCCACTTCTGGCCATTGTGAATAATGCTGCAGTGAACATTGATGTAAAAATACTGTTTGGAGTCCCTGTTTTCAGTCTTGTAGGTATCCTATGACTGGGATTGACTAGGTCCCTTTTGACCACATATTCGTTTTGTAATAGAGTGCCTCTCGCAGTCATATTGTGGAAGACACAACTGGTATTTGAGTTCTTCACAGCTAAAAAAAAAAAATGTCACAAAGTGCATAAACTCAAAAATATACTCTAGCTTTTACAGGAAGTGTAACTTGCCTTCTCTTGTTATTGCTGATTTTGTAAACAAGTGGTTTTATTAGAGTGGCTGCAGTTGTAGTTTGAATGAAAAGAAATTTTAAAAGAGGAGAAAGAGGCCAAGGGTACTAGATTACAAGTTAGGAGATCAGCTTGATGATCCGCTTTCCAAAGACTAAATAGATTGGAAATAGAAATGCAGAAAGAGATAATTGTATCAAAAATAGGAGAAAGGAAAAAAAAAGAAAGAGAACTGCTTTTATGAGTATCCGTATCCATCTTCTATAGGTTGAAGAAGTGATACATTAGTTAAAGGAAACAAAGTGAAAAGCCCAGAAGAAAAAGAAAATATTGGTAAGTAACTTATATAAAGTAATACCCTCTTTTTCCATAGGTTAGATTTCTTTTTATTTACCTGACCATGCTGGGTCTTTGTTGCTACATGCAGGCATTTTCTTTCTCTGCTTGCAACTAGCAGGATCTTCTCTCTAGCTGCGGTGAGTGGGCTTCTCGTTGTGGTGGCTTCTCTTGTTGTGGAGCACTAGCTGTGGGCTTCAGTAGTTTCAGCTCACGGACTCTAGAGTGAGGGCTCAGTAGTTGTGCTACACGGGTTTAGTTCCCCTGAGGCATGTGGAGTATTCCTGGACCAGGGATCAAACCCATACCCCCTGCATTAGCAGGCAGATTTTCAACCACTGGACCAGGGAAGTCCCATAGGTCAGATTTCTGCTTTTTTATTCCTAGCTGAGAGCTCACAGTAAATGGAAAGAGATTAATGAGCCAGTAAAAGCTGTCACAAATTCCACAATCCTTGTTGGAGAGGCCCTCATTTGTGTAAGTTGACATAAAAGTCTAGTAATTGTGACTCTTTGATTCATGTCCCACAAAAGAGTTTTTAGAATTAGATGGTGGCAGCTTACTGAAAGAGGCAGGCACATGACAGCACTGATCAGTGGTAATAGACAGCATGATGTTGAGGAAAACTAGCTCAAAAAGCATAACAATCTGGGACTATGTTGACAGAAGGGCAAACAGTCCTCTAAGACCTATAGTCCCCAAAGGCATCTCAACTTTACAGAAAAATATAACTGATAGTCATAGTCATACCTCTGGACCATGAATAAAATATGTCACTTTAGGAACATTTTTACCAAACACTATTAAAATAAAAATGTTATGGTATTTAGAGAAGATGTATCATAAAAACATATTTGAGGAAATGTACATATGTGGAGCCCCTGTTCTTGGTTTTATACATGAGATGTCATTGTAATATTTACCTTTCTCAAGTTGTTCATTTTGATTCAACATATTTGAAGGAGTAGCTGTTTTTCACTTGATAACAAGAAAGGGAAAATACGTTTTCACTTCTCACAAACTCCAATATAACCAATGACAAATGGCACTGATCCTTGTAATTACTCTTCTGCAAATAAGTGTCTCCCACGGTGGATTTGGAGGCAGAGATAGTTTTTCACTGTAGATTTTCATTATATTTGCTTATTGGGGCAGTATTAATCCTCTCCTGATTAATAGTATCTTCTTACCTAAAGGACTTTCTACTTTTAATGAATGGGTGAAAAAAGGCCTTGTGACTTGTGCAGAAAGCGAGGCAGCAAATAGCAAGAGCTTTCCCTGTGCAGTGATTATTGTAGCTAAGTCAGGCCTGAAACAATGAAGAATGAGGTCATACACTGCCTCATCTCATTTCAGTATAAGACTCAGTGGTTCATTGTACAGAGCAGCCCTTCTCGACACATGTCTAATAATGTTTTGATTAAAGTGGAATAAAGTATAGAAAGAAATAATCTGTTCATAGGAAATAAGTTTATATTTGTTGGTAACTACCAGTGTGTGAATTCTAGTTCCTTTTTGGAAGAGTATTTGATCTTAGTGTTGGAGGGACTTTAAAAGAACTCTCATTCCACCAGCCTTCTGATCTGTGAATCCATTTGGACAATGCGATCAGATGTGGGTTGAGCCCTTGGGTCAAAATTCTCCTCTCCCCATCACATGCTGCTGCTGCTGCTGCTAAGTCACTTCAGTCGTGTCCGACTCTGTGTGACCCCATAGACAGCAGCCCACCAGGCTCCCCCATCCCTGGGATTCTCCAGTGAAGAACACTGGAGTGGGTTGCCATTTCCTTCTCCAATGCATGAAAGTGAAAAGTGAAAGTGAAGTCGCTCAGTCGTGTCCGACCCTTAGCGACCCCATGGACTGCAGCCTACCAGGCTCTTCTGTCCATGGAATTTTCCAGGCAAGAACACTGGAGTGGGGTGCCATTGCCTTCTCCCCCATCACATGAGACAGTGCATATTGTTGGGAAATTCTTACTGTTCAGTCTCTCCCCTGTAGTTTCCATGCTCACAGGTCTTACTATAGCTCCTTGGCAATGATCTAACAGAAGTTGTTTTTTTAAGAAACCTTCTTTTATCTAGTTAATATTTTAAAAATGCTGGTTATAAAATTTTTCTGTTGTTTTCAAATTATGCTAGTTGTCAGTCTTAACCTTTTCTACCAAATATCTCTTCAGTATCTAAGTATTAATAACTAATGCTACCATTGTGTTAGGATTTTTTCTCTGTATAAGTTGCTATTCTGTTGGTACAATTATTTTCACTCTTTATTTTCCTTGATTCAGTATTTAATTTTTATTATTCAGTTTTTAACTGATGTCTGCAATCTGAAATGTAGTGACTCTTTTCTTCCTACTTGTTTTTAACATTATCTGACTTTTATTTGAAGTATTTAAATTTGTTTTCACTCTTAGGAACAAGCAGGACATTGTTTGAGTTGTAGTTTTTCTGACTTTAATTCTTTTCCTTGTTTGATGCATGATACAGGGTGCTCGGGGCTGGTGCACCAGGATGACCCAGAGGGATGGGATGGGGAGGGCAGTGGGAGGGGGGTTCTGGAAGGGGAACACATGTACACCCATGGTGGATTCATGTCAATGTATGGCAAAACCAATACAATATTGTAAAGTAAAAAAATTTAAAACAAAATTCTTTTCCTTAAGTAAAATATTGGGACTGTAACATAAATGGATGGCTTCAACTGGTGGGATGTGATATTTTCAGAGCACTTAAAAGTCCATGACATTTTTAATTTTCAAGTGTTCATATCATTGGAATAACATAGTTTCTAAAGCAAGAAGTATATAAGTTGTGTTAATAGAAATATATATAAACTGGGGGAAAAAGCTGAACACAAAATATTATACAGATACTGGTTTTAACTGGAAGTAGCCAGTTTCCAAGATGGCCTCCATTGATCCTCACCTCCAGTATTTATACGTTTGTGTAGTCTCTTGCACATTGTATCTTTATGGATACATAAAGCATTGGTCTTTATGACCAGTGGAATACAGGAAAGTGGTAGTTTATGACCTGCAGGGTCATGCAAAGTATTGCTGCCTTTGCATTGCCCTCTCTTGGATTGCCCACTCTGGAGGAAGCCAGCCACCATATTATGAAGACATTTAAAGCCCTATGGAAAGTCCACGTGGGAAGCAACTGAGGCTTTTTCTAACAGCCAAAAAATCAGCTTGCCAGCCACTGAAGCGGGTTGTCAGCCTTAGCCAAACCTTCAGGTGACTGCAGCCCCAGCCTGCATCTTGACTATAGTATCATGAGAGACTCTGAGCCAGAACTATCCAATCACATCACTCCCAAATTCCTGAACTACAGAAACTATGAGATAATAAATGTCTGTTGTCATTCTAAGCAACTAAGTTTTGGAGTTGTTTGTTGTGCAGCAATAGATGACTAAGGTACAGTATTCTAAAATATTTATTGGCTTTATATGTAGAAGAGAATTTGGACAGTGTAAACAGCGCTTACTATCTTTTGTGCCAGGTTGCTTCAGTCATGTTCGACTCTGCAATCCCGTGGACTGTAGTCTGCCAGGCTCCTCTGTCCATGGGATTCTCCAGGCAAGAATACTGGAGTGGGTTGCCATTTCCTTCTCTAGGGGATCTTCTTGACCCAGGGATCGAACCCATGTCTCTTAGGTCTCTTGCATTGGCAGGCAGGTTCTTTACTACTAGCGCCACCTTATAACAGTTTTAACAATTGAATGTGTTTGGTTAAAGTTCAGTTTAGCTATCGAACTTACAGATTCAGAAAAAGAAAATTATAGTTTCTTCTAATACAAATTGAAGGTATTCATTAATCATTATATTCCCTCTTAAATATTAGTTTACTTATGAAAGTGTTCTCCCTTTTTATGTCACTTTGTAGTTTATTACTATGTCACTTCTTTTTTTATTTTTTAATTGGAGGATGATTGCTTTACAATGTTGTGTTGGTTTCTGCCATACAACAGCTTAAGTCAATTATATATATATATATCCCCTCCCTCTTGAACCGCCCTCTCCTCTCCCATCCCATCCCTCTCAGTCATCACAGAGAGCCGGTTGGGCTCCCTGTGTATATAGCAGCTTCATCTGTTTTAGACATGCTAGTGTTTATGTGTCAGTGCTACCTATTGTTCTTTCTGATCAAACACCTTCTTGGATACTCTTCTAGGTGCTTGGGTTACATCAAAACAAAACAAACAAAAAAAGATTTCTTCTCTTAAGGAGTTCATATCAGAGAAACACAGATAGCAAACACAGTAAAGAAGCCATATAGTGTGTTAGAATTGATGAGTGGTATGGTGAAAAAAAGTAAATCAGTGTAAGGGGGATTGAGAACGCAGATGGAAGTAGGGGACACATGAGGGAGGTGGTTATAGCAGTCGAGATAGATGTCTATAAGGAAACGGCATCTGAACAATGATTTAAAGGAGCTGATCAAGTGAATGTTTGGGAAAAGATGGTTCCAGAGAGTGGGGACAGCTACAGCAAGGCCCTAAGGCAGGAGCATATGTGACATTTAAGCACAGAGGTCAGTGTGGGTGGCGCAAGTGAGATTAAAACCATTAGTAGTGAGGTCAGAGGTAATGGGGTGGAAGGCAGAGCAGGTGGATCCATGAATCCTTTTGGACCTTGCTACTCTGAGGGAAATGGGAAGTGATTGCTGGACTTTGCAATAGAAAGGTGTGTTAGACTCAAGGGGAGTGAGGGTAAAAAAGGAGAGAATAAATCACATGAAAGACGATGGTGGCTTGGGCCAAGACAGTGGTGGTAGAAGTGGTCAGAAATGGTCAGATTCTGGAAACGTAATAAAGGTGGAGCGGCAGGACACAGATCAGAAGTTCTTGGTCATACACAGGAAAGAGACCAAGCTGCTGTAAGACCATCCTTCTCTGCCCTGTGCTCTTCCCCACCCGACAGCTACCTTTCCCTAGTGCCATATCAGCTGACCCTTCCTGTGACCTAGCAGATAACACTGTGGGCTCTAGAATTAGACCATCTGAGTTTGATTTCTCTTAACTGCTGCATGGTCTTAAATTACTTAAGCCTCAGTTTTCTTATTTCTAGAATGGGGTTGTTAATTATAAAATCTGCCTCACAGGGTGGTATTGTGAGACTAAATGAGATAACCCATGTGAAATACTTCACATAGTGCTTGGCAAATGTTAAGATCTCAATAAATGATAACTGTTATTGCCTCAGATTGTTTTCCTTTGGCTGGTCTTTCCTCTGCATTAAATGCTAACCTCCCTGTAATCTCTTGCATTCTAATCTATTTTTTGTTTTCATTTTGTTTCTCAACCTTTGACAAGAAATTCTTGAGGAAATTTAAAAATGAAGTCAAATTATCCACAATTTCCTGCTGTTTTCATCTTTCTGTAGTCTCTCTGCTCTTTGTCCACGTCTCTCCTATTTATGTAGTTACTTCTGTTTACTTTTTGTAATCAGTTCAAATGTCATCTCATTATGTCTTTCCTAATCCTCTAGGTAGATTTAGTCATCTGTACGTTGGGCTCTTTTATCATTTTTATTATTAACTTAAAAAGATGTGGTTATTAGATAAGTGAGTGGAACCTACCAAGGCTCCCCACCCTAATTCTTACATATAACTGCCAGATTCATATCTGTGACACTCCCTTGCTCAAAATTTTCAGTAGCTTCACATTGCCTGCAAAGTAAAGTCCGAATTCCTTAGCTGAGCATATGGTGTGTTCTACTATCTGACCTCAGTTTGCCTTTCCAGTTTTGTTTTCTACAACAAAATGATCTTTTACTGTCCCTTGGGGTTCCCCCATCCTCTTTACATCCAGGTCTTGATTCATATTATATTTTTTCCTGAAAAGCACTCCTCCCATGTCCTAATTCCCCTCTTCATTACCCTTCTCAGAAGCTTCCTCTTTCACAAAGCTTTCTCTGACCATACCAGCTCGAAATGATCTCTCCCTGCTTTGAAATCTCAGAGCATAGAACTGTGCTGCTTGTCACATTTTAACTTCACAAAGGTAGTTAAATTAAATTTTTCCTGTTTACTGTAGTCTTTTAAAGGGCAGATCTAAGATGATTTATCTTTGCATGCTGTACTTATAAGTAGCATTAGGCAACTGATCATTTCTAGAATGGCTGAATGAATATATATGTGAATAAATAGACTTCCTAGAACAGCGCTCTTCTGGGCTTCTTTGGAGGGAATAAAGTTGGGGATGTGATACATAGCCATAGTAAGACACTGGGAAAAGTAGTACTCCCTGCCCCAGTGCTCCTGTCTACAGATACCATCAGCCCAATTGTATCAGGTCCATTCAGGATGTATTTACTGACATGTTCCAGGCTCAGTAGTTGGCTTTAGGAGTACGAAAGCTATTTCTTTCCTTCCCCTATACACCCTTCAAATAGCAAGGTGTTCTGGGGCTGCGGCCCTTGGCCCTTGGTATTGGATCTGTAAGTCCTAAGTTATATCCTCAAATGAGACATTGCTTACTGTGCTGAAATCTGTCCCAGACTTACCCAGTTAGACCCACTTTGGTTTTATTTTGTCTAACTTACATTCTAGGTGTTTGGGCTAATTCAGTCCCATCAGCTTACTATTTAAAATTTTCATTCAGTTACATTTTAAGCTTGCTTTATGTTCAATTTTTACTTTGTTAAAGTCAGCTTTGCTGTGGAACTCAGAAGAATTGGCAGTGGAAGCTTTTACCTTTCAGTGTTTTCAGACTTTTTGGTAGACCTTCCTAATCACCTCTCTTGTTCCATTATTTTACACTGTTGGGAAATACTGTCATTTTAACCAAGTTAGTCAATATTGACATTTGCTTAAGGAGGGAATAGAAAGACATTAATAGCAGTCAGGTGTCACCAGGGAACTGTTTAAGGAAAACAAGTCCACTCGTTTGGAAATCTGATTTGATACCTCCAGAACAGTTCTTTCTCACACCTGTCCTCTAGTCTGTTACACCTCTACATTCCAGCCATACTGAACTTGTAGTATTTGAAGTTCTCAGAATTCTCCTGTGTCACTTCCCATGGTAATTCCTGCCTCTGATTCAGGACCAAGCTTATGCCTCTCATCCCTTAAAAAGCTTCCCACTCCCTTCCCACTTCCATCCTTCTCCTTCTATGATGAGTTACTTTCCCCTTATATCCACTCCTGCCATATGCACAGAACTATACCTGTGCATAGTTCTGTCAGAGAACTTGCCACGGTATAGTACAGCTATTGGTTTATCTGTCTGTTTCTTCTAGTAAGCCGAAATCTTCCCCAGGAGCTGGGTCTGTATTTGAATTGTCTTTTGTATCTAGAAGCTAGCACAGTGTCTGGTATATATTAGGCACTCAGTGATGCTTATAAATTAGACAATCCAATGCCAGTCTCCTAAGTTCATCACAGAAATGGAAGCTTTTGAAGAGTGCTACTCACTTCTCTACTATTGGGCTAATGTTGTAAAAACATTAATTAGTAGGGTATAGGTACTATTCTTATAAGACTACATATTTTGTAAATGTAACATAATTAAATAATGTTATAAAAACATTAATTATGATCTCCTGTGTAAAAACAACACAGAATTAAGTTCCTTGGCAACTTAAGCCCTATAAGCAGTAATTGTGCCAGTTGGCACTTAACTATCATAAAAGTAGATGAATCAGACAATCATGTATACTCAGAAAAAAGGTGGGTAAGGGAGGAGTGAAGAATAAAGAAGGGAGTGAGTTAGCAAAATGCCACACGGGTGCAAACTAGCACAAAGGTGAAAGTGATTCAAATGAAACTAGCTAGAGTCAAAAAGGGTGAAATAGGGGCAAAGAGCAAAAGGCAATCAACAGTGAGAGCAAGGAATCACAGGGACTGGGCAGACACGAGCAGGTGAGTACCTAGTGTGGGGGGCCCAGGTCCTGTGAGATTGTGGTCTCTGAAGCTCTGGGGGACATGGAAGAAGGGAATCCAAAGTGTGATGCTCCAGGGAGGCTGAGTTGGGGAGGATTGGTGTTTACTACAGAGACAAAGATGCACTGAAAAGACCTTCGAAGGAGATGGGGATAGTGACTGACCCTAGCTGGCACCAAAGTCTCAAAAGAATTGAACAGAGGGCTTTGTTGGGGGTGAATAAGGAGATAGCAAGAGAGGTTGAGAAGACTAATTCTGAAGGAGTGAATTTAGATATACTGATGTATTCTCTCCAGTCTGTGTACATTATTTTGAGTAGCATATAACACTTGTTATATAGCTGACACACATTTGGAGAAACCATCCTGGAAGTTTGGAATCATGATTTTCCAGTGGGCGGATAATGAATCTCCTTTCGGAAAGAAGTCACTTGTTATACATTCTTATTAAATGGATGAGATCCAGTCCCTGAATCACTGGATCACTATTCATCCCTTTAGAGAATATATTCAACACCTACTATGTGGCAGTATCGTTCCGGTGCCAGGAACACATCCGTGAACAGACAAAATTATCTGCCCATGTATAGGTCACAAAGGGCAGGGGGGTCAGGAATAGGGAGTATGAGAAACAACCCCAGAAGTAGTAAATTATATAGTGTGTTAGAAGACGAGGAGTGCTGCGGAGAAAAATAAACAGGGAAGGAAGGTATTGATAGAAGACGCATGTGACCAGGTGGGTTGCCATTTTAAATATAGTAGACAAGGAAGGACTCTCTGAGAAGGTGACACCTGAGCAGAGACTAACAGTGAGTGAGCAAGCCTGGTAGGCTGGTGTCATGTGAAATAGGGTGCCTTTCTGTGTGCTCTAGGCTGTTTGTTGTAAGCCTTTCTAATGCCATCCTTAAAGTAGCTAATCTTAAAGAAAAGGAAGATTGGAAGTGGTGTTAGAAGGTAAATGTTGAGAGCATATGGTGCAGTTTGTGTGTTCATCCTTTGCTTTCTCTAAAATCTACTGTTTACTTTTACACTGAACACCTGGTATGATGCTGCAGTTTTCACTTTGTGAAAAGGGATACCTGGTATGCATTTTTTTCCCCTTAGTTTCTTTTGGAAGAAAAACAAAGGTTTGCTTAATGGAAATAGAAGCTGGAGAGTTGTTTTTTCCCAGAAACCACAATAATAGAAAAAAATATGAGTGAGCCCTGAAGAAGCTGCTGTGCAGTCAGTCACAGCAGTGGAAGCGGGCTTGTGACTGGAGAGCCCCTAAATACACTTCCGGAGAGTGTGGAATGTGGTCTGGGCTTTGGACAAGGCCACAATCTGTTAACGCTCAGAATCTGAAAGGTTGTTTTTGTCTTCAGTTCTTCAGGTTGATCTACATGACCAGCCTGGCTGCTGCAAAGGGAGAATCCACCAAAGGGAGTGATTGAAGATGTGAGTATGAATCTGGCCCAGCAGCCGACCTGTTGCAGTGGTTGATTTTCTGACGAGTTTCCTTTGAGATTCTAAGTTTTGCTTTCCTTAGCCAATAGCTTTCATTCTTCACTGCAGGATAAAAGTTCAGTCTTGAAGAGTGTTCAAACTGGTAATTCTCACTCTGTCTTTGAGGTACTTCAGAACAAGTCCAGCTACTTCAAATAGCTTTATTCCAAATGCAGTTAACTTGAATTTGCTTTATTTTATGTAGTATGTTACCTAGTGAGGGAGAGAGACATTTTGGTAAAACGCATCCTGGCAGATCAACAAATCTGAGAATGATTAACGGTCCTCATCTGTACTCCAAGCATACTGAGTATTCTATTGCGATTAGAGGACTGGGGAAGGAGGACTTTGGAGTTAGATCTTGTTTAACTAGTAACCATGACTTACATAAGGAGAAGTTCAGAGGTGAAAGGTGAATCAGAAGACCCAGAACTGTTTTGAGCAAAGTACATAAGAGGCAACTAAGGAAGCTTGAAATGTTGGAGGATATAGATGTGACCTTCCTCAGTAATACCAGGAGAAAATGCAGCCTATGCAGGAGACATTTTTCCATGTAACCTTACTCTAGTTTTTCTGCGTCATTTGTATCTAAAATCCAAAGTAAATAACGCTGAGCACTTACAAGTTTTTTGCCTTTGTTATAAGCACATTAAGAAATACAGGCAGTAACTTGCCATAATGCACCGCTTTATGACTCAGCAGGTCATTGAGCCTTTCTGTCTTTATTTGCCCTTCTGCTCTTAGTGCTTATGGAGATAACATGGCCTGAAACCTGTGAAGCATATTTTAAAAACCATAATGGTCTATTTAAGTGTTTTTGAATTAAGTTGATTTATTTCCTTAAAATGTGGTTGAATGTGCAAGCCACTGGCAATATTGGTCACAGGTGGCCTGATTTTTAAAAGCTGTGAACACACCAATGCCAGGGACTTTGTAACTTTTTTGTAACTTTCTAACTTTAATTCAGAAATTGAAGCTTCTATTTATCAATCAAAAAGAAGAAAGAGGGAATTCTTTGGCTGTCCACTGGTTAAGACTCCGCACTTCCACTGCAGGGGGCACCTGGTTGGGGACCTAAGATCCTGCAAGGCACATGGTTCATGATCTAAAGACAAAATTGTCAAAATGGAAAGAAAAAAATAAGATGCAACATTAGGAGCAGGGTGACAGAGAGAGCCTTTGAGTATGTGTGATCTACCCTACTGTTAAAAGCAGGGCAGGGGATGCAGGTTTGATCCCTGGTCAAGGAACTAAGATTTTTTTGTGGCCAAAAAATAGAGAGAAAAAACAAAAGAGCATGGGGAAATATATTTTAAATCCCAATTTCTTCTTACAACCAGATACTCTTCAGAAAAGGTGCTCAGAGCCTCTGTCACCCTAGTCTAGCTTGTTATGCAGGTGGTTAGGAACAGAAGGACCAGCTTGGGGAAAGGGGTGGGATTTCTGTAATGGGTATTTCATCTTTTACAAGTGTAAACAAAGAGGCCAGTTGGTCTAACCTTGCATGTCTTGGTCCTAGAAGCCACTGCAGGTGTGTTAGCAGCACTGCTTCTGTAACAGAAGACTCGCTACATCTTGGAAGAGAATGGCCATTTCCCAGGGAGCAGCCTTTTTCATGCTGGTAGCGTCCTGTGTTTGCAGCACTGTCTTCTACAGAGAGCAGCAGACTTGGTTTGAGGGGGTCTTCCTGTCTTCCATGTGCCCTGTCAATGTCAGCGCCAGCACCTTTTATGGAATTATGTTTGATGCAGGGAGCACTGGAACACGAATTCATGTTTACACCTTTGTGCAGAAAATACCAGGTAAGTGCAACTGGTACCCTCACCAGCATCTTTAAATCCACACTTTAGCATCTCCTCCTCCTAGAAACAGATGTGCTGAGAGTGTGTGATGTCAGTTACAGAATCTTACAGTCACTGAATGTCTTTCTTCAGAGAAAACTTTGGACTATAACTGAACACATGGTTTAATTTGGTGTAAAATTAAAAGCGATCAGGACTGCCTGTGGTCTGAACCCATGTGTCTAAGAAGTGTAGTTATAATTTGTCTTTACTTTTCTCCAAAGGTGAATTAATACTCCAGGGTTCAGAATATTGAGAGTGGTCTTGAGAAAAAGACCACTACCATCCTTGGAAAAGGGAATGAGGGGACCCTGAAGATTAACATTTTCTGAATATTCAGTCTTCTCAAGTTACACACAGAGTCTAGGGAAAGGAGTAGAAGCGAGGTGCCCACCAGAGAAATGGCAGAGGAACCCTTGGTGATTACTTTTGATTCTCTCTCCCCCTACCCAATACTCCCTCAAGCCATTCCTTGCAGGAATGATGACTTGGAATCACTGGGGGAAATAGCAGGTTAATATGATACAGAACCCAGGATCAGGAAGAGTCTGACTTTTGATAATCGGCCATCTCTCTTCTGTTTTGCTCATGGACAACATAGGAGAGCTTCCAGTTCTGGAAGGGGAAATTTTTGAATCTGTGAAGCCAGGACTTTCTGCTTTTGTAGATCAACCTAAGCAGGTGAGTTTTTTACATTAAATGTTCAGATTCTCAAATGCCTTGATAACTTGACCACACCACTGCTGTTAAATATCTTATGCTGTTCACTGCTGATATTGAGGTCATGTGTGAGATCAGTTTTCTGTCCTCAGCTAATCTCCTGGATAACAGTAATTGTATACCCTGGGCTCACCAGGGCTTAGGGGGAAGGAGGTGTGAAAATAGCTTGTCACCATGCTGGGAGAACACCATATTTCAGGAGATTGTGCTATTTATACTGACTGTTTAAGATTTTTATTTGAAGCCATCAACTGTGTTAATTAATGTAGATGCAGAAAATGGTTGTGAAGTTCTATAAAGTAAAAGGTATACACATGGCAACTGAGGTGCACTCCATTTCAGATGCCCTCATACAGCACAGAACCATGGTTATAGTCTAGAAACTGCCCTCATACAGCACAGAACCATGGTTATAGTCTAGAAACTGGGCAAAGCCAATGACAAAAAATCTTCAGTAATAGAAGATGAATGTAGAGTTCTGTCATAGCTGCATTTCACATGTGAGCGCTCAGAGCATACAACACCCCATGTGTCAGGGGCCACACTGATATAAAATAGAATAAGGCAGAATGTTGAACTTTGGTAGCATATATTAAAGATATTGTTCAGTGTCACAAGTGTAATCATTAACCAGAGGAAAACCTGATGTTAAAAATGGCTTGAACTTGAAGAACCAAGAGGATGTTTATTTTCTCAGCTCGTCATTATGAAATGGCACATGTGCTATAGAAAATTAGGAGCTGTTGAAAACAATTGCATTGTTAGAAACTGATTCGACATTTGGAGAGTAAAATTGTGTTGTGGTTATAATGTTTAAGAGGCAGTGTGTTGTCAGAACAGATGCTTACTCAGAAAAACAATGGATTTAAAATAATGGATCCTAACTTATCGTAGTTTGAACATATGCTGTGTACCATGCATGTAGGTGCTGGTAATGCAAAAATGAACCTGAAGTGTCCTGTCCTGCAAGAACTCATAAAAGGTGTAGCATAATGACAGCTGCAGCCAGCATTTGTGTGGCAGCTCTGCACAGTCTGCCTCTTTTTTATTTTTTTTAATGAAATTGTTCTAACTATAACTTATTTAATTATTTTTGGCTGTGCTAGGTCTTTGTGGTGGCACGCGAGTCTTCTCTAGTTGCAGCAAGCAGGGGACTACACTCTAAATGCAGACCTCTCATTGCAGTGGCTTCTCTTGTTGCAGAGCATGGGCTCTAGAGCATGTGGGCTTCGGTAGTTATGGTGCATGGGCTTTGCCCCATAGCAGGTGGGGTCTTCCTGGACCAGAGATCAAACCCATGTCCCCTGCATTGGCAGGAGGATTCTTAACCATTGGACCAGCAGGGGAGTCCAGTCTGCCTCATCTAATGCACACAGAAGTTTTATCTGATGGTATCGCCATCTCACATTGAGGACACCAAGCCCAGGAGGGCCAAGTGACCTATGTTAGGCCACAGGGCTAGCAAGCAAGCCATCTAACTCCAAGCCTTGTTTCATTCACTATACCAACTTTCTGGCCTGACGCTATTTTTTAAAAATGTTTTTATTAATGAATGAATATGAAGTTCTTTAATATCAGATACTATTTTTTTTCTCTTTCTTTTTTGGCTGTGCTGTGCTGCTTGCAGGATCTCAGTTCCCTGACTGGGGATTGAAATTGGGGCACTGCAGTGAGAGTGCCGAATCCTAACCACTCGGCCACCAGGAAACAGCCCACTCCCCTGCCCCTGTGTAGCTAATTTTTATGTGAGACATAAAAGAACAATTAAAAATGACCACACTATAAAAGAATCATTTTTATTAGGACTTCATCAAAATGAAATGGCTTCTCCTCCTTCAAAGAAGCCCACTTCTCGGGGTCTCTGCTCTTCAGAGCGGAAAAGGCCTCGCTCCGTGCTCCAGAGCATGCCAAGGGAGCAGACATGCTCCACTAAACGCACTGTTCACCGGATACGTGAATCATCTCTTTTGAAGGGTGCTGAGACTGTTCAAGAACTCTTAGAGGTGGCCAAAGACTCAATCCCTCCAAGTCACTGGAAGAGAACGCCAGTGGTCCTGAAGGCAACGGCGGGGCTGCGCTTACTTCCAGAAGAGAAAGCTGAGGCACTGCTCTTTGAGGTACCTTGTTGTTTTGTTTGTTTGTTTGCTTGTTTTTACAAGAAACCAGTGATGGCTTACCTAGTTTATTAGGGAAAAGGAATGAGTTCTGTTAAAATTTTATCCGGGGAAAATGAAGAGTGTGGTTTTCTAAGTACTATAGGATACGTTCGGAATCTGTTTTATTGCCTTAGGGAATCCAGATTTCTTTCCTTTTTTTGCTAGGTAGAAGAGATCTTCAAGAAATCACCTTTCCTGGTACCAGATGACAGTGTTAGCATCATGGATGGATCTTATGAAGGTGGGCGAGGTGGTGTTGTATGTCCTGTGGAGGAGAGGGCCAGGTTTAATAAATACCTGATTAAAGGCACTGGGGAGACAAGCGTAGGGGTGCTGAAGAAAAAGGAACAAATAAGCAAGGAGGAAGGGGATAGCAGGAAATGGAGAGCAGGAAACGTGTGCTTTAGACATGAAATTTAGAGATAAAAAGAACAAAGGTGGGGCCTGGGAAGAGGAGAAAAAATGCTCTGGATGTAATCTTTGTCTTTCTCTCCTTTTTTAGGCATATTAGCTTGGGTTACTGTGAATTTTCTGACAGGTAACATATTCTCACATTTATCTAAGAACTTAACTGGGTTTCACACATGGTCAGGGAGCAAAATATCAATACCTTTTTTCTTTATATTGTTCTTTATTTTGTTTTTTAAAAAAAAGGAGGATGGGAAGGAAAGACAGGAAGTTAATGTTTATTACCTGCCTTCAGGACCTCAGCTGCAGCAAGAGTCCTTCCTGGTTAGCCTTTGCCTGCAGCCTTAGGTGCTGGGAAGCAGTGGAGTGTTTACAGAATGCCTCCAGTATATGCCAGGAGCAGGAGAGAAAGTGCAGACAGAGGAGTGTTGGGCTGTCCAGGAAGCACAAAATGTTCAGAGCTGACTGTCATTCACAGGTCAGCTGCACGGCCACAACCAGGAGACTGTGGGGACCCTGGACCTGGGAGGGGCCTCCACCCAAATCACATTCCTGCCTCAGTTCGAGGTGAGTCAGATACATATGAAGGTCTAGTTACCAACCCACTTGGCAGGCATATCATGGTGCTCAGAAAGGGCCCCATTTCAGACAGCAGCTCCACCATGAGCAGGCCAAGTAGTGTCAATTAATGACTGACTGATCTTGCTCTCACTGTTCAGAATCCCTTTGATTCCTCAAGCCTTGTGAGATGAGCAGTGTAATCTGTCTCCTTCATCTCTGATTTTGTAGGGAAGGAGAGGGAGGGAATGCTGAGGATAACATCTTCAGATGACTGTGGATCCTGAATCGTCTTTTTGCTTTTTCTGTTTTGCAGAAAACCCTGGAACAAACCCCTAGGGGCTACCTCACTTCCTTTGAGATGTTTAACAGCACTTATAAGCTCTATACACACAGGTGAGGGAGGGGGACATGGAGCAAGAATATTTTGCACTGTATGATTCTCCTGACTTTTCAAAGCATTTTCACATCTTGTTGTACCTGACCAGCCTTACAAAATCTTTGCCAATCCCTGAAGGCCTGTTAACTGAAACCCAAGCCACTTACCAAAGCCCAGGGGACCCAAGATTCTCTATTCTTGGCCTAAAAACATTTAATAGTAATAAAATAAAAAGTAATATAAAATTTTTAAAAATAATGTAAAAGATAAGTAATATAAAAGTGAAAGTAATATGTCAAGTTTTCTCCAGAGACAGAACACTCAGAGAAGGTTTACCCAAAGCTCTGTGTCAGCTTCTTTTAAACTGACCTCAGATGCTCAAAATCCAGCCTAGAATTTGATCACAGTTAGGCTAGAAGCTAAGATAATGAGAGCTTTTCTGTGGATTGTTCCCAGGGTGGGACGTTAGGAAGTGTCACCATCTCTGGCCTTTAAATCATGGAGTTCTTACTGCACAGCCTTGATCTAAACTATGCAGGAATTACTGCTTGTTGTCCACGTGAGATGAATAGGTCACGGAGAACAAGGTTTTCCTCCTTCCAAAGGGAGATGGAGAAACCATATTACTTTTGGAAGAAAGAGCTTTAAGCTGGAGAATTCAGGACCAGCATGAAATTAGTCAATCCTGTATTTTTACAGTTACTTGGGATTTGGATTGAAAGCTGCAAGATTAGCAACCCTGGGAGCCCTGGAGACTGAAGGTTCGTCTGGGTGCCTGTGCTGGTCGGGGTGTGGTGAGAGTGACACCAGTACTCAGCTAGCCTTTTCCCTACCTTGGCAGTGATTCTGTGGCAGAAGGGGTTATGCTGAAGTAGGAGGCATATGTTGTATAATGGACATAATAATGGCAAATTCCTTTTCTACTTTATGAGTTCAAATATTTTGATAGATTATAGATGTAATTAGCCATTTCTAGCATGAAGTCTGTTGGTATAGGGGGTCTGTGGCCAGGGGGCTGAAGCATCTGCAGAAATTAAGACTCAAGGAGTAAATTTGGCAGGAGCTCGCTCAGGCCTTTAAGTTTATGTGGGAGGTGCAGGCAGCAGTCCACTTACCAGATAGAATAACCGAACAGCTCCATTCCTCTCTTCATAGGTGGAAAAGGGGTCTAAAGTTCAGCTTTTGGGGTCAGGCAGAACCAGGTTCAGTTCCAGTCTTGTGATTTGGGGCCAGTTAGCTAACCTTCTTGTGCCCCTTTTCTTCACCTTAAAAGAGATTTTGCATTTAATTCAATTTGTATGGCACGTGGTTCACAGTAAGCTATTACTGTGATGATGATTTAACATTTCAGAGTTTACATTTTCAGGTGTATTAAGTCTTACAACAACCAATGAGAAGAGTAGACCAGTATTTTTTCCCTTTTTTTAGAAATGAGGGAACTTTATTCCATTATCGGTTTTAGATTTAATATATGATGAAAGCCAACGACCCCTCTGCCAAATAGACATAAGCATGAAAATGTGCCTGGAGTTTCAGGGGGTTTGCCAAGCCCATCTGTGAACCCCAAGGAAGAATTCATATCATAGGATGCAGTCATGGAACTAATTCCATATGATTTTAAGGCCCAGCCACCTTGATAATACCTTTTAACCTTGCTGGCTTCTTGTTTGCCTTTCTTTCTCTCTCTCTCTCACACCCTTGCCTCTTACTTTGTGGTCTGGTTTCTTCCAGGAATTGATGGACACACTTTCCGAAGTGCCTGTCTGCCGAGATGGTTGGAAGCAGAGTGGATCTTTGGGGGTGTGAAATATCAGTATGGTGGCAATCAAGAAGGCAAGTGGTATTTTTTCTGCTGGTTGAAATTACCTTTATAGTAGAAGTCTGGAAAAGTCCCATGGGAAACTTCTTCTGGCGCTCGAGAGAAGAGAAGCTTGTCTTTTGCAAGAACTAATTCCAAGGAGATGTTGGTATGCCTCCACGAGTAGTGTATCATGACAGTGAACACGGCAGCTGTCACTCTCTGTGCATCTCTTTCCCTGCCCAAGTGTTGTGGGTCCATTAGAAACCTCTTCTTAGCCGGCATCTAATGTATTAAGGGTCTCGGGCCTTAGCAGGGTGAAACTGTCTCAGATTCAATTAACGTTTAGCTATTTCAGTTAGAGAATTGAGACGATAAAACAGTAATTGATCTTAGGTATTACAAAAGGCATAGACGTTCAACTCAAGGGAGCAACTTAATTTTTCCAGTGAAGGAAGCAGGTGAGCCTCTGCATACTTATCATAACTACCTTGAAACTCAGTGCTGGGTGGCAGCTCGAGGTGGGCCGTGGCTTCTTTGGTAAATGCAGGTTAGGGACGGAGCCTCGGTGGAGAAGCAGGTTACCAGTTCTCCAGAGGGATGAAGCTGCAGAAGCTTGTTGTCTTTGTCTGTAAGCGCTTCGTCCCGAGCCTCAGCTCGCTTTGGTCCTCCTACTGTTCCTCCCTCAGCAGCTTTCTCGCTTTCTCACCTTGCCCCTGTGTACCTTTGCCCCAACAGGAGAGGTGGGCTTTGAGCCCTGCTATGCTGAAGTGCTGAGGGTGGTGCATGGAAAACTTCATCAACCAGATGAGATCCAGAGAGGCTCCTTCTACGCTTTCTCTTACTACTATGACAGAGCCGTGGACACAGACATGATTGGTAAGTTCACGACCAGTGTCAGTGCAGGGGGCAACCGGGCAGGGCTGTGGGGAAGGGAAGGGACAAGGGAGTATCTGCAGTGCTTGGCTGAGCTGGTCACCCTGCTTTTCTCCCAAGTCACTCAAGTGGGAGAGGATGGTTTAGAATCTTTTGGGGCTAGAAAGTGGCCTAAACAAGTATACATGAGGTCTTTTTTTTTACATCTTTATGGAGGTATAATTGACGTAAAATAAAACACACATATTTCAAGTATATGATTTGGTAAGTTTTGACACATGTAAACACCCACAAAACCATCACCAAATTCAAGATAGTGAGCATATTCATCACCCCCAAATGTTTCCTTTTTCCTCTTTATAACTGTTTTTCTTATCATAATAGTAACACATTTTGTTTAGCTGTGAGAATGTATATATGTGATCAGTCATGGCCTAAGATATGAATTAATTTTTTATTTTCTACTGTATTTAATGGCCCCTTTTTAATGGGCCAGTTTTTTTTAGCTGTAGTTAAGCATATATAACAGATTATAAATAAACCGCATAGATTATATTGTAGGGATATGTCATGTTTGTTTATCTCATTTTTAATATTGGAATTTTTTTTATTTTCATTATTATAAACAACACTAGGATAAATTTTCTTATGTTTCCTGGAAGGCCTTTTGACATCATCTGCTTGTTTTGTTTCATTTCAGATTATGAAAAGGGGGGTGTTTTAAAAGTTGAAGATTTTGAGAGAAAAGCAAGGGAAGGTGAGTGTCAGTGGAAACCACTGAAGGCAAGCCCGTGAGGCTGTGCCAGCCAATCCAGTGACCTTAAGTTCACCTGATGCACCTCAGCCAGCAGAAAGCCGCTCAGCAGGCTGGTTTCCTATCTTTGTCAGGAATTAAAAGCAGTAAGTGGCAAAGAAAAAATGAGAATACAAGAGTTTGGACAAATGGTGAAAACCTTTTCTTCTTACTACATTTCTTTCTTTCTTTTTTAAAAGAAGTTGAAATAGTGTTATCAGTAGTAATGAAACTATAACCACTAGGATATACGAGAAATAGTTGCAGAGGCTTCCTTGAAGGAGTCCATCATAAATGCAAATAACTGATCTCACCCAGAGGCCGTGAAATAGGACTGGTATTTCCATGTCTTCTGGGACTCAGCATTAACACTGTATAAGGGACTTAGTTGAATTAAGCCCCAACATTAGGTCATAGAAATACATGTCATAGCAAATGAACTAGGTAGGACCCATACATCTTTGAGTAGATGAGGTGTCACGTCAGAAATGTGCAGGTTCTTGATGAGCTGGAGTCCTACAGAGGCTGTCAGTGCACAGTTCTAGCTGCTGAGACTCCCAAGCATCTGGGAGAGGAAGAATGAGGATTCTGCTGTGCTTATTCTCAGTCCATATTTAGAGAAAATCACACCTCTCAGATGGCTGCAGACTTGCATTGCACTCTTTTCTTTCTCTCACCGCCAGTGTGTGATAACCTGGAAAACTTCACCTCAGGCAGTCCTTTCCTGTGCATGGATCTCAGTTACATCACAGCCTTGTTGAAGGATGGCTTTGGCTTTGCAAGCAGCACCATCTTACAGGTAAGAGAGAGGACACCAGTGTCACGTAACAGTCCTCTCATTTTGCTGTTGGGGAGAAAGAGTTAAACACTTGTTTAGTAATCAGAGTGGCTGCAGGTGGAATTTTGAGATAATTTTATTCAGGCTATGGACAAGGCAGTGTGCAAGGCACCATGAATATGGGAAATTAGCTTGATGCAGTAGCAGCTTCTAAGTACAGTTGACCCTTGAATAATACAGGCTGAATAACATGGATTCTTTTCAATAGTAAGTATTACAGTACTACACAATCTGTGGTTCGTTGAATCCACAGATACGGAGGGCCAACCGTACAGTTATATGCAGGTTTTTGACTATACCCCCTGTTGTTCAAGGGTTCACTCTATATTACCAAGCTAGCTATCCCAGAGGTCACAGAGCAGAGTGGCTTACAGCCCAAGTTAAGATGCTCAAGTCACATGGTTTATTAAATTAATTTCAAAAGTCAGAGTGAGAAGCAAGGGGAACACACAGGATGGGGTGCAAGCAGTGCTGTACTTCCTGAATTCTGGGTTCACATGTTCTGCCTGTCTTTGCTGCTGACAGTGTGGTTTCAAGTACTGTAGGTAACGTTTGGTCAAGGGAGCACAAGGACAGGGTGCCTGTGGCAAAGCTGCTCTTTTTGAAGGAGCGCGGGGCAGGTACACCGGCCAGTAGCATCAGCTCACTCATTAGCCCATTTGATGATTTTGTTTGGCAGAGGACATGAGGGACCTCTGCCAAAGGGTATCACCAGTGAGTGGCTTACTAAGACCTCATGAGTATTGAGTGCCTTGAGTAGTATGTCATATGTATTTTGTGTGTGCCTCATATATTTAGTGCCTCTTGAGTTTTGGGTCCCTCTTTGTCTTCCTTACTTCATCTGTAGTAGCTTGTTTATCTATTCCAAACACATCTTATAAGTTTCATCCATCCCGTATTTTTTATATTCTATACCGTAATTGAGTAATTGAACATTTTAGTTACAAAGATGATTAAGATGTAATCTTTGTCCTCAAATATTAATAGTATACAGACCATTAGAGGAGATGTAACAAACATACAACTATGCCACAAGGCAACTTTGAATTTTAAGGTCAAGGACGTAGGTTGTACTTTGTGAAGTTCCCTTCTCTTGTGTCAGTTCCCCTTCCTGTTTCTTCATTTCCAGATCAGTTTATAGTGCCTCATTTCTTGTGTTATACAGATTTCATAAATTCATTTGTACAAAGGTATTTGGATTTAATGTGTTGTTATGAAAGTGAAAGTGAAGTCGCTCAATCGTGTCCGAATCTTTGCAACCCCAAGGACTGTAGCCTTCCAGGCTCCTCAGTCCATGGAAATTTCCAGGCAAGAGTACTGGAGTGGGTTGCCATTTCCTTCTCCAGGGGATCTTCCCAACCCAGGAAACGAACCCGGGTCTCCCGCACTGCAGGCAGATGCTTTACCATCTGTGAGCCACAAGGGAAGCCCTGCCAAGAATATTGGCATTTAAGGAGTTACTTGCCCATAGTCAGTAAAGTGTAGTGTTAAAAGCATGGGCTCTGTTCTCCATCAGATCTGGGTTCAAGCTCTGATTCTGCAAGCTTACTAGCTCTGTAGCCTTAGATGACTTACTTCCCCCCTCTTTTAAGTTCTTCATTCAAAACACGGGGGTCCTTAAGTACCTATTTCTTAGGGCTGTTATGAAAATTGAGATAAAGTACAGTGCCTGGCACATATTAAATTATTAATATTGTTAGTGTAGGCATTTCACACCAGTGGGAGGCTTGGGGTCATCCTAAGCCCTCAATACTAAGTTAACTACTACCTGTACTTAAGCATCAACAGTAACCAAATCATTTAAGGACAGTTTTCTGCCATTTCCATTTCTGGCATCCTTTTAGTCTTCATTTCAGTGGCAGCAGAATTTGCATCAGGGGTGGGCAGTCCCCTATTCCAGAGATCACTTCACTTTGGCATCGAGGTGCTGAGGACACAGGAAGGACATTTCAGGGTGTTGTGGCTAGGGGGCACTCCCAGTGTGACCTGGGTATCACAGACTAAATCTCAAGATAATGATTCACATGCCATTCTTCTCAGCTTTTGGCACATTGACTGTTGACTTAATTTTATTAACACAGAAGTAGTGTGTCATAAGAAGTTAGAAGATTAAAACCAGTCCACTGATTTGCAAACCTGGGCATAGCATCTTTATAATAGTTTATGCAGAATTTCCAGTAAAACTGATAAAAATGGAGTTATCTGGTCGAAGCAGAGGTAGGGGGCCTGGAACACCACCATTTGCCTCCTTTCTCCTTTGAAGCACTTCTAAGGAACCCCTAGGATTCTGAAGAAACAATTTGATAAATGCTAATCTAATCCTGTTATGTAGTTGAGAAAATTAACTTTTGCCCAAAGTCACTGAACCAGCTGAAGCACAATCTGGCCTAGAATGCCTAAAATCCCTTGGTTGGTTATTAACGAGTGCTTAAGAAGAGGAGGTTAATTACAAAGTATGAATTGAGAAGCACTAAGCTTCTCAAGCACTAAGAACATACTAAATGTTCTTTCCTACCCCTAAATCTACTGCTAACTCGTTATATATTTAGTTTCAGGACTAGGGAGAGTTCAGAAGCCTATCTAAAAGGTCCTTTTCAGAAGTCCTGAGTTGAGACCACTTCCTGGGCCAGAACATTCAGGGATCAGATGGGCAGGCATAGGGGCACTGGGCAGTGGTGGAAGAGGAACTTGCAGGGAGGTTGGGAGAAGCCTCCAGAGACTGGCTCCTCCCACTGCTGCCTTGGTTTGGCCATGTAGAAGATCTGGGAAGATATTCTCTGCTTGTTGTGCTTGCTAGAGTTGAAAATGGAATAAAAATGTGAAGACTTTTTTTCTCCTTCCCAACAGCTCACGAAAAAAGTGAACAACATAGAGACCGGCTGGGCCTTGGGGGCCACCTTTCACCTGCTGCAGTCTCTGGGCATCTCCCACTGAGGCCATGCCATTCCTCTGAGGCCTGCATTTGCCAACATTTTTAAAGGGAAAACTAGAGAGGAGAGGATTCTGTTGTGTTCTGAGCTTGTCTGGGGGCCACCTGGACTGAAGCCTAGCAGCTGGTTTCACCAAGAGGAAGGGGCTTTTGTAGACAGGTCTTGTCCTTGGGTCTAGAGATTTTGGTTTAATTTTATACATCAAATGTGAACTGTTTCCTCACCACTCCTTGTGCACAGCTGGTACCAGAATCGAAATCTTTGAGGTTCCTTGTGTATCAGAGCCAAAAGTAACAGCTTTGGAACTTAACCTTGGGGAACCTAGGGATGGAACCATGGCAACCAAAGAAAAATCTCATTTCAGCCCTTTTAGTGCCTCATCCCTTTGAACATTTTAATTATCCTTAGATGTTAAACTGATGAGTCCCATGACCTATTGACATCAGTATTTTTCCTACACTTTGCCCTGTCCCTTTACCTCCACTCACCTGCCCTTAAAAAAGTTTTGCTTTCCATGTGTAACTCAAAAAGAAAAACACCGTATCTCAAGTTACACGATCCTACTTTGTGTTAGCGCCAACCCAGCCAGCTGAGAGCAGCCATTCTAAATCTCAGCAGGATGGAGAGCAACTCCTCATTGGCCAGAAGGGGGACATCCAGTTAAGGGAACATGTTTTGGGAGGGTGTGGCTGCCTTGTATAGACCACCTTCTTTTAATCAACTTTTTATCAGTCAACCCTCGGATTAGTGAACATATCCAATCTTATATAAGGAGTATGTGCGTGTTTTCAGTGCAAGCACCTCCTCCTAGGCTCGTGTTTATATTGTCATCCTAAACTTTTCTTTGTATTTCTAATACAGCTATACCCTGGCTTCTGGTAAGAGGCCTGTGGGTGTACTTTCCAAGGATCTAGATTTTGGTAATAGCCCCTTTCAGCTTGCCCTTTTATTCTCTTTATAGCAGTGTCTCTTTCTGCCCTGCCCCCTGTTCATTTTAGCTAGCATCCTCTACATAGTTGTCTAGTCCCAGGGTTTCTGATATCCTTCTTGGTGATACCTAACATTTGACTTGGTTGGCCATCTTGGCCCACATCCATATAGTGGATGCTGACTTTGAATATTCACCATTCGATTTTGTGAATTATTTCCCCTAAAGTCCATTATCTTGTTCTTTCCCACATTACTATCATTTGCTTGTCTACCCACTTGATTGTTCTTGGACTTGGAAGATCTTCCTGTAGTCTGGCTCTTTACCTCCAGCTTCCTTCCAGCACAACTGTTATCTTCACACACTTGTAGCTTCCACAGTAGACTCAGCTTTTTCACATAAATATACTCAGCCCTCACACCAGTTCCCGGGGAACCTTACTTTTAAAGGTATTCCACTGAGTCAAGAAATATTTAATATCTGATATGTGCAAATAACTAGGTACATTTCTATATACTTATCCCCCCAAATTTGTTTTTTCAATTCTATGTGGCATTTTTTCATTCTTCACACTGTTTAATTATACTGAGGTCACCTTTATACCTATTCTCTTCCTCCAAAAATGCTAGAACAGAATGAAATAATAGAATCTTTAGAGTTGGAAACAGCTGAAAAATGTAATCCACTCTTCTACCCACTGCAGTCCCTTAATGCTTCTAACTCGTTGTCACTCAGTTTCTGTTTAGGCCTGTTTCCAGACAACCCATTCCACTTTGGGACTGCACTGTCAAAAAAAAATCCCTCCTCCATAGTCTTACTTCTGCTCTAATCTCTTCTTCTACAGTCTTTGGGTGTTTTGAAGAAAACACCTCCTAAATCCCTTACATTCTCTTTAACATACCACTTGACCTCTGGACCTTCCCATCTTTGTCCAAAGAGAAGGCCATTAGAACCAGTCTTCATGCACTAAATGTTCTTCAAGATTAGGGGCAGGGAATCCCCTGGTGGTCCAGTGGTTAGGACTCCATGCTCTCACCGCCAAGGGCCCGGGTTCAGTTCCTGGTTCAAGAATTGAAATCCCATAAACTTCACTGGGGGAGACCATTTCCCATTAGAAACCAAGTTTTCCCAAGAGATAAGCTGTGTTCACTAAAGACTCCTCCAGCTTGATGGGTTCAGAGGAGTAAGATTTCCTGGTCTTTTATCACCACAGTTTATCTCTGAAACTTTTTTTATAAAGGCCACACGTTGTTCAGCTGACTCTTTTAGTCATCCCAAATACTTTCAGAACTCTTGGGTAGAGGCATTATAACTCCAGAAATGTAGCTACATATTTTCTGATAATCTTGATTAGAACATCTGGAGAATTAACCAGTTTATCCATTATAGGAGCAATTTGGAATGAGAATTTTTATTTCTTACAAAAAAGTTTGTCTGTAGTATTCTTTCTGCCGCTAGTATACTTTTCAGGCCTCTTACTAAGAGGTCCTGCAGGGTCTAATATTGGTGATTAGGTTTCCTTTCTGTAAATACGTGACATATTTCAAATACTTAGGACAAGGCCTGGCACATAGTGGATGTTGTGTGTATGTTTTCATCAAAACATCCTCTGTGGGTTATGGAGGTCCTTGCAGGGTGTGCCTTAAAATTCATGTCTTGCCTGATTTTGTGTACTTTTGTAGTGTCCATGTTCTTTTTACCTTTCTATTTTCTTATGAAAGATGACCTTTTTTCCCTACAGTGACCTTTCTGGACTTTGCCAGTAGTCACACAGCTTTTCCCAGAGCTGCCATCTTTCATTCTGGGCACATTTTTCCTGAGATTCCAGGGAGATTTGCAACATTCATGTTTTTACTCTAGGATCTTATAAATTTTCTGCATTTACCTGAAAAGCTCCCCTGTGGTAACACATTTCCCACTCCTTCAAAAATATTTCCCAAGAAAAGCTTACTTTGGGTCAAAAGCAGACTGTTATCTTCTTTCATCTTCAAATCAGACTTCGGGCAAGATGTTCTTTATGGCATACAAATCCAATGGATCCAAAAATCTCTTCGATAGGCATCTCGGGTACTGTGAGGTAAGCACTTCAAAACTGCAGAGTAAAGCAACCTGCCGTCCGCCCAGGTCGGCCAGCAGTCTGCAATCAAACATGAACAAATTCTGCTGCTAATCAGATTCTTTTCTTTTGACCTGGTTTCTGAGGTCTTTTAACCTGTGCAATGAAATTATTTATTGTTTTATGACAGAATACAGTGGTGTCCCACAGAGGAGCCATCGATGAAAAGTGGTGCTGTGATAAGGAAGTAATAACTAGCATTTTAAAATTTGGTTTCCTTTTAAGAAAGTCTAATATACCTATAACAAAGGTTAAAGCAATTTGTCTTATTTTGCATTCTAGCATTAATTTTAAAATAGCAGTTCTAACAAAAATGCATCAATTGACTTTCTAATTCTTGTCTTTATCAAAAAAAAAACTATAAATTTACAACCAGCATTTTAAAAAAGTTGTATAAATCTTCTTTTTCAAAAAAATTGTTAACAAGTGAAAATGAATGAGATGGCACCTTAGCAATTTTTGTTTTAGGTAATAAAAATCTCTTTTCAACCAAGTCATAGTCTTCCTTTGGTTTTTTTTCCCTTGGCTTGGTTGATATGCCCTTCTTACCATAAATTATCACTCATTATTTGGGCTCCAAAAGTTCATTAAGCAGAGGAGAAAAAGAGACTGCAGAATTCTAATGTAAATTTATTAAATTTTGAAACGACGTGATGGTCTTGGAAAAAGATGTTCTATATTCATTTTTCATCAACATAATCTCCAGAAGAAGAGTATTCATTTGCTTGCAAAGGCCATAATCTGTTCCTAGAGATAAAATGAAATCAAGTGAGTGATACTCTTAACATTTTAAGGTATGAAGGCAGGTGAAGATAATACTTTAAAATATTTAAAGCGACTGAAGCAAAAATTGGCGGAAATTCCAGACAGATTCTCCTTCCAAGTCTCTCCAAAGTAACTTTTAATGGAGGTTTCTCAGAGAAGAAGCTGGACAGCAGCAAAAGGAGTTTAAGCATCTTTAAGAGCCCCTATTCACTATTTTATATAAAGTTACTGCTTCCATGTGGGCTAGTACCAAAAAGCCCAGCAGGGACATTTCTGCTCATTACCACTGGGGAAGGTATTCAGATAAAGATCATAATTTAACAGCTAAGAAAATTAATTCAAAGAAATTAAAAGAGTCATTGGCTGAGTCATTCCTCAGTGAGCAAGACTCTTGGAGATCTGGGAGACCTCTCTTACTTTGAGTGGAGACACTGCATTTGTAGCCTGCAAGCCCCAGGTCCTGAGCAGCACGAGGGGGGTGGCCCTGGTGGAATAGAGCCTTTTCAGTAGGTCCGTAGCAGCCAGAAGAGTGGTGTTGTGACGCTGTCGGTCTGTTTCATAACTTGTGAGGTGGCTCATGGAGCCTGGAGGGAAAAGGCAAGGTTACTTCCCAATTCTATAGTGCTGTTTTCTTTCCTAGCAAACCAGATGCGTTTATGCCCACTACATCTGGCTCCTGAGGAGCCATTTTCCTGATCTTCCCATATTACATGAGCTCGGGATACTTCTCCAAGGTACATGAATCCTTACCTAAGTCTTTGCCATTGAAGGCTGCAGTAATGAGGTGATGGAGCAAGCTGGAGATATCCCCAAAGCCCATGTTGACACCTTGTCCTGCAAGTGGATGGACCCTGTGGGCTGCATCCCTAAGAATAAAGCAGAGTTCAGGTGTGGCCTCCAGCCAGAGGGCAAACGGAGCGGCTCTGCTGTTACCGTCTTACCCAATGAGGGCCAGCCGAGGCCGCACGTACTCGGCAGCATGTCCCAACCCAAGAGGAAACAGGACTCGGCTTTTGGCATCCACCCTGGCTACACTGGGGGGCAGCTGGCGAGCTGAGACTCTAGTGGGCTTCAGAAAGGCAACCACGGACTGCAGCAGGGAGCCAGCTGAGTCAATGAAGTCTGTGTGGTTCACATCACTCCACTGAGAAGTATCAACCACAAAACAAAGTGAAAATTCATCAGCGATTCCAGCAGGAAATTAAAACATTCAACAAGGCAACCATTTTATAACCAAAGCCATGGGCAGTGGTACCTAACACACCTAACAGATTCAAACCACAAGTGACAAGCCCGTCAAACGAACGCAAAATGCAATTCCCCATCACTCCCCACAAGCTGTAGGATCAAGCCAAACTGCTCATGAGCTGCCCCTGCCTACCTCTAAGTTTCATCTTCCACCATTCCTAACCCTCAAAATGCACCTGCCAGCTACAAAGTAGCTCTCTCTACAGCATGCTCTTGATTCCACACACCCCTCTGTATAGAATGTCCCCTCAATTCTAGTTCACCAGGGTAACACCTAGCAGCATCCAGAAGCTATCATCGCTTTATAAACCTCCCTCCTAACTGTCCTCTGTGTCTGTCGTACTCCTCCAAGCGCCACAGTATAGTATCCTATGCAAACTCTACCACTGGACCCAAACTCATCTCTGTGTCCTCCCTCACTTGACTTTGAGTTTCCTGAAAGCAGGGACTATATCTCACTTGTCTAACTCCAGCGCCATCTTCATAGCAGCACTCATAACTTGCTGAATGAATGTACTGCAAAGGCCTTATGCCAGGAACATACACTAAGTGACCCAGAAAGGGTCATCATTTATCTTGGAAGCCATTTGAGTACATTTAGTTCCTTTGGTTCTTGCTGGCTTCTGTTAAAAATTATCAAAGTATTATCGCTTCAAAAAAAGTTACTTATCCAAGTAACCTCCACCCAGGCAGCTGTTTCAGTCAGCAGAGCAGCAGCCCACAACCCTCAGAAGGGCACACAAGCCAGTTTCTGCTGTTTTACATTTTCCTGAAGCCTCTCCCCCATGTAATCCAGATCAAGTGGTACAAGTCCCAAGGGGCAGTGATTGTTCCTTTCTTCTTACTCAAAACCACCTTTCTGTATCTATCCCCGCAACACATCATTGGCAGGTGATACTCACAAAGGCAGAGTTAATGGCATCCACAAACTCCTCCTCCTCCATGCTGACCAGCTCTGCTGCATGTTCATGGGATGTTGACCAAACCAAGGAACTCAAAGTGTCTGAGAGCTGTGTAGAAAGAACTCAATGCCAAGGGCTGACACTTCGGTTCCTAAGAGCTCTCAGGCATGAGAGACAATAAGAAGGGGTAACAAAGCTAGTCTGGGCATAGTCCTCGCAACCAGCAAAAGGCTGAGTGGAGTGAGGTTCGAAAAGGAGAAGCGTTGACATGTTTAAGAAGACGAGCCAGAAGGACCTCTTACCGGGAGCAAAGCAATAGGCCCAGAGGGGAGAAATCTCTGCCAAGCTACATTGTTTTCAGTGGCCTACAACACACAGGAGAAGAGTTCTTGTCAGAAGTGCCCGGTACCAGTTAGGCATGAGCAGGGCCCCCGATGGTGGGCTCAGGATCTTACCTCCGATAAATGCAGAGTAGCCACGACAGCGGATTGGTCATAGTTCCAGCTAACATTCCGGATTCCCGCAGCCTGCCGCACTCCTGAGTTGTGACCGTCTGCACCAATCTGCGTGCAGACAAGAGCCTGCTGAGTCTGCCAACCTCTTAATTAACAAAACTATTCCAGGAGGTTGTCCCTGCCTCCTAAAAGTTTTCTCTAGTTCCAACTGCTGGCAAGCCCATCTGGGGCAGACAACTCTTTATCACGCCTGCCTCACTCCCAGCCCCTAGAGGAGAAGCCCTGCGTAAGTGATCCCAGCTTCAATGAACAGACCACAGCTGGACATCTGACCCAAGAAGGGCCAGCCATAGGTTAAATTCAGCCAAAGTCTCTTCATACTGAACTAGAAAGCAGTAAGGCAGACACTGGAGCCGAACAGTCCTGATGTAAGGTTGAGAATGGCTGCCATGTAAAAGAGGAAGCTGATGAGCACAGAAAGAGAGAAAAGAAATGGGAGATGCAAGATGAGTGACTACAGGATTCCTGAGAGGCAGGGAAAGGGCTCATTTTCTGACCCTCTGATTCCCGTCCCTGTAAGGCCAGCTATCCTTTATTTCAAGACATACGATGGTCCGAGAGATTGCCTCCTGTTCAGCATTTACAATAGGGCATCCTAACTGGAGCTGTCTGAGTGGGTCCAGGTCCTTATAGCCAAAAGCTTTGCCTCAAATCAACTTCAACTATAGCTAAGATCTAAAATGAGAGACCACAGACTCTAATAAGATGTGGATATGCAAGACCCCTGGCAAAATAAGAATCTTCAACTACCAACAATTTGGTCTGGAGGGTTCTGCCATCACCTAGGGTAATATGAACCCAAGGGCTGGAGTCTGCCATGGAAAATGGATAAGGCCAGGTATAGCTGACTGCTTTGCTCTTGTAGAGAACGGTCACTCGGTCTAGGGAGGTCAGAAGAGAGAAAACAAAACATTAGACAGTTGGCCCACAGACTGAGGAAAAAACTAAGTAACTAAATAAAGCAAGGTCTCCAGACAGCTTATCTTTATCTTATCATTGACTCCTAAATAAGAAAGGTAAAGACCTAAAAAAATAACCCATGTGATCAACGTTATGGTCAAAGAGCTAAAAAAGACAGAGGCCACAGGGATGTGTGACCACAGTGTGTGACCTGACCAGGCTCTCTTTTTCCCCCCACACTCCTGCTCCTCTAGTTTCACTCTATGCCCAAATGAACGCACATGTGCTTTCAGAGCAAACGGAGTGGGGAATACCACAGGCTCAAACAAGTTCTGAATTTCCTAAGGTTTTCCTTCCCCCTGCAAGACGTTTTACTTTTCTGATCATAAAAATTATATGTTTATTACTTTTACTTTGTGTAAAAGTCTGAACTACAAATAAAGGTTGGGGGGGGCGGGGAATCACCTTTAATCATACCACTCAGATATAGCTACAGTTAAAGCTTTGTTCTATTGCTTTCCAGGTAATTTCCTGTTTGTACATGCACACACACCATTCCCCCTCACACACACACACAAGTGGGATCACACAACACAGACTTTTTTTCTAAGTGACTATTAGATCTAAGTTATCTTTAAAAGCTACATGGAAGTTCATTTCATGGATGAATCATTATCTCATATCAAAAAGCATTTAAGTTTAAGTTGTTTCCAATTTCTCTCCCTCCAGAACCCTGAAATATCTATAAAACATATATATATATATACACACACACACATATATATATAAAGGGAATTTATACCCAGACTACACAAAGAACCCTTATAACTAAAAAAATAAAGACAATCTAGTTCTAAATGGGCAAAAGATTTTGCATAGACACTTCTCTGAAAAAAAACCCCACAAGTAGCCAAAAAGCATCTGAAAAGACACTCAACATTGTTAGTCATCAGGTAAATACAATCAAAACTATGAGATACCACCTCACAGTTACTAGGATGGCTATTAAAAAAAAAAAAAAAAAGAAATGCTAAGGGGAATAAGTGTTGGCAAGGGGTGGAGAAATTGGAACCCTTAAAATTGTTGGTGGTAAAGTGACATGGTGCAGCCTCTTTCAAGTTTGGCAATTTATGAAAATGTTAAACATAGAATTATTACATGACCCAGCAATTCTAGTCCTAAGTATCCACCCAGAAGAAATAAAACATATATCCACACAAAAACTTGTATACAAATGTTCCTAGCTGTATTCACAACCACTAAAAAGTGGAAACAACCCAATGTCCATCATCTGATGGATGGATAAACAAAGTGTGATATATCCACACAAGACTGGAGTACTGATACATGCTACAGCATGAATAAATCTCAAAAATGTATTCAGGGAGAAGTCAGACACAAAAAAATACACATTGTATAATTCTACTTAAATGAAATGTCCAGAAGAGGCAAATTCTGAAAAACAGAAAGTCACTGAATTGTACACTTAAAATGGGTGTACACTTACTGGTATGTAAGTTATACCTGAGTAAAGCTGTTTTAAAAAGAGAGAGAAAGAACAACTCTGAAATAACCCTCAGAGGGTTTCTTTATGGTGAACATCAGTATCTGTAGGAGGGATCCTTCTAGGAAGTTCCAGAATAATTCCAAGTTCTCCTTCCAAAGAGTGACTGGAAGATGGAAGAGTCAGGGGCCTCACCTGACACAGCCTCCAGCTGCTTAGTGAGAGCATGCATGATGACATCGTTCTCCACTATATAGCCCATGTCATCTAAATTATCCTTATCGAATATTATCAGGGCCTCTGAGCAGGCATCCCACACCTGGAAACACAAAGCGAAAGCATGTATTACAACCCAAGGGAAAGGAGGTGTTACTCTAATCAGACACTGAGCACTGCTTTCCCAAGGGACTGAAGCAGAAAAACCCCAAGGTGTCAGTCCCTCTGGCAGGAGATGTACGGTAAGAAGAAAATTCTCTTGTGAAATGCTTCCCTCCTACTTCCTGAGACGGAGTGTAAACTCTGCCTGAATTCTTCCCACATTTACAGAAAACCTGGAGAATGTGGTACTCCATTATTTTAACTCAAGACAGACCGAGATATCTTGCCAAAAGTGATAAAGGAGGCACCTGCATGCGCCGAAAGGCTCTGTATCTCATGTTGCAGATGTGGTCCCAGGCACCAAAACCTACAAGAAAAAAGAGCTACATATAGACCAGAGCAATTTCATGGGACCTATATCCCTCCTGGGTCTCCCTTTGTCCCTCCTTCCTGTTGAGTGAGAGAGACTGTTCTCAGTATTCAATTATAAAGAAATACTCACCACTTCTACCCTGTTTGGCTAGGAGCTAAGCTACTCTGTTCCCCAGTTCTGATTCCACAGCATGAAAAAAGACCCAGCTTTCATGATCAAAGGTCAAATCACATTAAGAGGGAGAAACAATAAAGGAAATGAAATCCATATTGTACTTTCTCTTCACCATCCTTCTAAGGTTACAAAGTGTTACAAAGTCATCCTACTGAGTTACAAAATCCTACTGAGTTACAAAAAAAGTGTTACAAAAATCATCTTACTGAGGTTACAAAGTGTTAGTCACTCCCTCCCTTGTGTCTGACTCTTCCTGACCCCATGGACTTTAGCCCATCAGGCTCCTCTGTCCATGAAATTCTCCAGGCAAGAATACTGAAGTGGACTGCCATCCCCTTCTTCAGGGGAATCTTCCCAAGGACTGAACCCAGGTCTCCCTCACTGCAGGCAGATTCTTTACTGTCTGAGGCACCAGGGAAGCCCACTGAGGTTACAAACTCCCTGGATAAAGATGATTTTTTGTTTAAATCTAGAGAACCTAAGCAATTCATTCATTGAGATATTTACTGAGCACTTACTATGTGCCAGATACATTTCTAGGTACTGAGCACAAAGTGGGAAACCAGACAAATCTCAGCCCTTCAGCAGCTGACATTCTAGCTGGAGAGATAGACCAAAAAAAAAAAAATAATAATAATAATATCAGGTACTAAGTGTCATAAAGAAAAATAAAGCAGTATAAGGGGCTAGAAAATGATACAAGAGTCTCATTTTAGATGGGATGGTTCCACATAGGCTGGCTTGAGGGAGTAACATCTGGCAGAGACCTGAAGACAATGTGCTAACTGTGCACACATCCATCTACACCCTAAAAGCATTTAGCATTTAGACTCCCCAGCCCCACAGAAGGCTGACTCTGGGAATAAAGAGGATGCTGTTACTAAGTGAAGGGTCACAATTAGTTCATATAGTTTCAATTCCACCAATTTATAATGACCCAACATCACAAATGATGTCTACATGGACCCACATGTCTGCAGGAAGTATTCCTCAGACTGGAAGTTGACACATGAACAATTCTTGGGATCTTCAGCTATGTACTAGACTTACCAACCCCACCCTCCTCTCCCAGGTGCCCCGCTGACTCTGCCCTCCGGGACATCCTGGAAAGTCAAAGACATGAGGCTGGCACTATGACAGAGGATCTTCTACTCACTACTGAGAAGGGTTGCAGAGCCAGGGGAGATGGAGCTGACCCTGTTGCTGTAAGTTTCTGGCAATTTCCCCAGTACTTTCTTTGGACCTGCTTCTAACAACAGGATTTTCTTGTCACAAAAGTGAATATCATGTCCTAAAAAAAAAAAGAAGAAACAAAATGTTATATCATTTTAGAAAAATCAATTTATTCTCTTTCTCATTTCCAAGAGAAGTACATATTAACTAATTCCTTAGTGCTTAGGATACAAATTTCTTAAAGGACACATAAAAAGGGAACACCATACAGAGTCCTAAGCAGTAACATCCAGCACCTTTTCAGTCATGTAAAACACCCTGCTCGTGGCAGTAAGAACTCTCCAGACCAACTCCTGCTATGTGCAAAGAATAATGGCATAACCTGTAACAAGAGAACAGAATGCCCTAGAAAAGAAAAAGGAAGGAAGGCTGCAGTATTTAGATACCAGATAGTTACAACCTTAAAAGTATTAAGTCACTAAAAATTGCAAATCCTGTTCAACAGAAAAATAGAGCTAACAAACAAAATTCCTTGTGGCCTCAAGATTAAGTCAAAGATAAAAGAGCTTGTAAAAGAAAAGAAAGCCAAAAAAATACACCAGTGGTGCCAAAAACTCTGGTCATAAAACATCTGTATAGTGAAGTAAAAAGAGGACTTGGAGACTTGGGTACTGGGTGACTAGCACAGACACAAGAGCCTCCACATTGCCTCAGAAAAAGACGCAGGGAAAAGATAAGCAGTGAGTTGCCACTACCAAGAAAGGAGAAAACAGCTGTGATGGAATTACCGGAGAGAAGAAACACTGCTTTTTTTTTACTTAGTAATGGTCAGGGAAACCCCAAAAACCGTGACCCCTCTTTTTATTTTGGAATGTAAATGAGAAAAAAACAAAATACTTTTGTAACATACAACAAAAAAGGGTGAAAATCAAGGGCAGCTCCAGTGGGAAAGGAAGTCGAGTAGCGCTGAACCCACCAGGTCGGCATGGCGCCCCCTGGCGTGCGGCAGCGGTTCTGCTCTGAAGGACGGGAGCCCCGGCCAAGGCCGCGCTCAGCAGAGGGGGTGGTTTCTTGTCCATCACCTCTCCCGGCCTTGATCTAACAGTAGCCGCCCCCCTACCGAACACCCCCGCCACCTGCTCCCTGTGGAGCCTACTCGCTGAAGCCTCGCCTCCACAGCAGTGTTCTTCATGCCGTGCCCGCACACCCCAAGCCCCAGGAGAGGTCAGTTCCTTGTTCCTCTAGGGTAGCTTTCATTTTAATCATCTTTCTGTTCGTTATTTACAGATCGTTCTCCTTTGCTAGATTCTAAACTCCTTGGGCGCCAAGAATTCTTTTCTTATTGCAATAATGTCCCCAGCAGTATATACTGTTGTCTCCTCAATCCACAAAGAGATACTCAATGTCTTAACAGACATTTTTGTTCAATGACAGACCAGGAAACATTTAGGAAAAGAGTCAGATTTCCATCCCATACTTGTCCAGGGGAACAGAAATAGAAAAAAATAATAAAAATACATATTTTAAAAAGGCTATAATATCATTATAGTTAAAGCATAAACATGTATGACTTAGTTGTTGATTGAATTAAATGAAATTACAAATTACAGATGAATATCTAAATTTTAACCTTGAAATCATTTCACTCTATAAAGAATCCAAGTTAGTTTTATCAAATGACAACCTAGTGCCATAATAATTTGTCATCTTTATGAATAACAAGATTATTATATTAATAGTTTACTTTTTCCTGCATATCTAAAAGCAAAGTTCCATAGAATCACTATTATCATTATCATCACTGCTGTTTATTAACTCCTATATGCCTGGTGCAATTATATATGGTTTACTATAGTATCTTCTGATAAAATCCATACCACAATTTTATGAAGAATAAAAAGCTATTCTGTCTTAATTTTAGAGGTGACAAAAATCAATGTACAGAAATTGTGAGTAATTTATACAATTCTACCCAGATAGAATTAGAGAAAAGACCGAGGATTTAAATACATGCAATCTCATATGGAGACATGTCACTTCATCATTTAACTTCCTTTAAAGGAAGTTTCCTTCTTATTTAAAAAAATCATTGGACTGGAAACGAAAATCAGAAACTCTGGATTTTAATCCCAGCTCTCACAGTTTCTAGCTTTCATCACCCACAAATGCATACACAACATTATGTACTTTATAAATTTCCTTCGGTCAAAAAAAATTAGATCTCCAACCACATAAAATAGTCAGGTTCAATACTTTATTTTTCAGTATTTTTAGCTATTTAATATCATGTTTTAGGAAACTCTCTTGGAAAAAAATTACTGGAGAATATCATTTACAAGTAACAATGCTGAGAGGGAAATAGACATTTCAAGCCTAAAACATAAATTAATGTGACTTTAAAGAAGAAAAGAATCAAGGAAAACATAAACTGGTCTATAGGGAAATGTGAAGAGGCCACAGAAAATTTTCACTTTTAAAGCAGCTATCCAAGATTAAGTGGATGTCAAAATGTAAAAGTTGATCACCATATAAACTATTAACAAAGAATATTTTTGGAGATACAGACCATGATGATCAAGGGGAGACACTAGCAAGCACAAAATCTCAAGCAGGTTGTTTATTTGACTCAGCAGGACCTGCCCAAGGACAGAGTCTCCTTACTCTCTTCATATTTTATATGAAAAAAGTAGAGGCTTGCTCACTGAATAAATTGTACCAAAGACTTATAAATCTCCCATCAAGCTTCAATTTTCATGTTTTAACATTCAGTATTTTCTCTGAGCTTTTAAAACGGGAAATTAGCTGGTGTGTGAATTTTTTAGGGAAAACCTATGCTTGATAGGTTTGACTTACGTAGAGGCAGTGACTCATAACCTGGTGTACTCAGCCTACGACCTCTCTTTTGTAAACTTACACAGAGGATTGTTTGGCAAGTATCTGCTTAAAGTCATTCTTGAATTAAGGAATTTATACTTCTATGGAAAAAAAAACAGAAAAATGAACAATTACATACAGAATTCTCTACGCTTTTAAAAACCTTCCGTCCTTGGGATGTGGGCAAATGGGGTGAGAAAAAGAACAAAACAGGAAAGAAAAAAAGCTAAACAA
The DNA here is from genome assembly GCA_024291935.2 of Okapia johnstoni. Lineage (NCBI taxonomy): Eukaryota > Metazoa > Chordata > Mammalia > Artiodactyla > Giraffidae > Okapia > Okapia johnstoni. Next base: position 16,280,712 of record CM044307.1, read on the forward strand.
AGAAAATAGCACAACACCAAATATTAATGAAATTAGCAAAAAGTAAGACTAAAAAACTTTTCAAGTACATATTATACAAAATTGTATAAAAAGTTAATAGGTAAAGTCACTACAAGACAATTAAGCTCTTCTCTGTTTCTTATTCTCAAACTGTGGGAATATAGGGAATCCCCTGGCAGTCCAACAGTTAGGACTTGGTGTTCTCACTGCCAGGCCCAGGTGTCAACCTTTGGTTGGGATCTAAGATTCCACAAGTTGCTTGGCACAGAAAAAAAGAAGTATATATATATATATATTAGATTTAGAATTTAGTATGTGTGTATATATATACATATATATACATGTTTAGAATATATATATGAAGTTTATATATATATGGAGCTTAGAATCTAGTATGTGTGTGTGTATATATATATATATATATGTATATATATATATATATATATATATATACAGAAAAAAAAAGTATATATATCCACAAGATACTTTTAAAAGATGCCTATAGCAAGTGCTGATAACTGTATTTTATAAAATGATTTTGAGATTCAAGCCCATTAGCTTATATAAAGTACTGTTTGCCACCAGTCACCTAGAAGAGGAAACTTCCCCACTTTCTAGGGAAAATGTGACTATCACCCCACACTGAAATCAACAAAGACTTTCTCACTATCGAAAAATGAAAGTGTTAGTTGTTCAGGCGTGTCTGATTCTTTGCGATCCCATGGACTATAGCCTGCCAGGCTCCTCTGTCCATGAATTCTCCAGGCAAGAATACTGGTGTGGGTTGCCATTTCCTTCTCCAGGGGATCTTCCCGACTTAGGAATCAAGCCCAGGTCTTCTACACTGCAGGCAGTTTCTTTACCGTCTGAGCCACCATGGAAGCCAGAAAACTCAAATCCAATTTCTGAAAGTCACTGTACAATTGTTAAAAGCAAAAGAATTTGTTAGCCTAGGTTCAAATTCCGTCTCTGCCTGGTGTGAGACTCTGGTCATTACTTAACCTTGCTAAGCAAGTTTCTTCATATAAAAGATGAAAATATCTACTTCATAAGGTAAGAGCAGTCTAAATTATACGTGGAAAAGCAAAGGTTGGACTCAAAGTAGATCACAGGCTGAAAGGTAACAACTAAAACTATAAAACTTGTAGACGAAAACACAGGAGCTAATCTTTCTGATTTGAGGTTAGATAATGATTTCTTAGACATGATACCAAAAGTAAAAGTGGTAAGAGACTGATAAACTGGACTTCATCAAAATTAAAAACCTCTGTGCTTCCAAGGACACCATCAAGAAAGTCAGAAAACAATTCACAAAATGGGAGAACACATCTGCAAATCATTTATCTGATAAGGGGCTCTTACTCAGAATATACTGGCTTGGCCAAAAGAATCATTCAGGTTTTTCCATAAGATGTTATGGAAAACCCTAAATGAACTTTTTGGCCAATCCAATATAAAAAACACAACTCAATAATAAAAAGACAAATAGTCCAATTTAGAAATGGGCAAAGGTTCTGAACAGATATTTCTCCAAAGAAGATACACAAATAACCAATAAACACATGAAAGAATATTCATCATCACTAGTCACTAGGGAAATACAAATCAAAACCAGGAGATGTTACCTCACACTCACTACTATAACTTGTAACAAAAAGACAACACAGTGCCACCCAGGATGTGAAGAAACGAAACGTCTCATTCATTGCTGGTGGGAGTGTAAAATGGTGCGGCCGCTCTGGAACACTGGTAGTTCTTCAAAAGTTAAGCCGAGTTTACCAAACGACCCAGAAAATCCACTTCTAAGAATATATTCAAGATAACCAAAAATACATGTTTACACCAACAAAAGCATGTACGAGAAATGATTAGTAGCATTATTTGTTATAGCTCCAAAGTGAAAACGACTCAAATGTCTATAACTTGGTGAATGAATAAACAAATTTGCTATATATATCCACCCAAAACATTATTTATTATTTAGCAATAAAAAGAAACAAAGTACTGGCACATGCTGGGCTTCCCCTGTGGCTCAGCGGCAAATAATCTACCTGCAATGCAGGAGACTCGGGTTCGATCCCTGGGTTGGAAGATCCACTGGAGGAGGGCATGGCGACCCACTCCAGTATTCTTGCCAGGAAAATCTAATGAAAAGAGGAGCCTGGCAAGCGACAGTTCATGGGGTCACAAAGACTAGGAGGCGACTGAGCACGCACACACTGGCATATGCTACAACCTGGATGATTCCTGAAAACATTTAGCAGATTCCAAGTATATGAAAAAGTCCAGGAAAAGCCAATCTATAGAGATGAAAAAGTACATTAGTGGTTGCCTAGGGTGCTAGGGTGGAGGAGATGGGGGAGAGGGTGGGCTGCATGGGCAGTGACTACTAACGGGTTTGGGTTTCTTTGGGGGGTGATAAAAATGTTCTAAGATTCATTGTGGTAATGGCTGCACAGCTGTACGAATAAACTAATAATCATTACATTCTATGCTTTTAAGTGGGTGAAGTTTATGGTATGTAAACTATATCTCAATGAAGCGGTCTAAAAAACATCAACAAGAAAACCGCCTAACCTAGCTCAGTAGACAACTGCCGGATGACTTCGGTGTCCAGACCGAAATAACCCTGGGCGGGTCTGTGCCCCCACGTGTCAGAAGGCCTCTTACGGGCCCTCCTACTTTTGACCCTTCGGAATCCTGAAGGAACAAACGTTTTTGCCCCCGGGGTCCTGCGGTTCCTCTGAGCGGGGAATGGACCACAAGATGTGCAACACTCAGGCTTTAGGCAAACAGTGCCAGGGCTCCCACACTCCTCATCGTTCCTTCACGGCCTCGTCCCCACAAATACCGGCCTGGAGATGCGCTTACCTAAGGCACAAGCCATAGCGGCGCCTACCAGGCCTCCCCCTGACACCACCACATCGTACACGTTGTCCGCCGAGGCGCCAGCCCACCTCCGGCAGGAGACCCGCGGGCCCCTCTGGGCAGCGGCAAAGACAGCGCCCCACCGGACCCTAGCCAGTTGGGCCGCCATGGCGCGGACCTCCGCCGTATCCGAGCGACTGAACTGAACTGAACTGAACAGGCCCGCCTTAGGTAGCACTTCCGGAGACGAGCCGTCCAATCAGCGGCCGCTAGAGCTACGATCTTAAAACCGGAAGTATAAAGTGCAAACAGACTAGGCCAATCAGAAAGCGAGCCCTCCCTGCCTGGGCGGGATAGATGAGAGGCTGCCTGGAGAGGGGACTGTATCCGCCTGGAAGCCAATCAGAGACCCACGCTAGAAAGGGGCGGAACCTGAGCCGCGTCGCTTGCGTCTTCACCTCCGCTGTCACCGCCGTTTGTCTCTCTACCGGGCTAAGGAGATGACCGTGGGGAGGTCTGCAGGAGCCTCTGGCTGCGCTCAGTGGAGCCATCAGGTGAGGGGAGAAAAAGAAGGAGAGGGATCAGGTCTGCACACCGGAAAGGAAACCCTAAGAGAGGGAGCTGTTTGAAACGTTGCCTTGGAGACAGACGCCCGGGGCATGTCACCAGGGCGTGGGATTCTAACCCGCAGTGTTTGCAGACGCGAAGGCGGGCTCTTAACTCCGGGACTTGAACCGCTTGCGCCTTGCGTCAGGCTCTTCATAGAATCGTAGAAGTGACCCTCAGTTTTCGCTTATCGTTTCAACCACCTCCAGGATTGTTGTCTCCATTTTGTATTGTAGAAGAGAAAACGGGCACAGAGAGATTAAATTTGCCCCCAAATTTCAGAAGTGAAGTGAAGTGAAAGTAGCTCAGTCGTGTCCGACTCTTTACAACCCCAAGTCCATGGAATTCTCCAGGCCAGAATACTGGGGTGGGTAGCCTTTCCCTTCTCCAGGGGACCTTCCCAACCCAGGGATCAAACCCAGGTCTCCCGCATTGCAGGCGGATTCTTTACCAGCTGAGCCACAAGAGAAGCCCAAGAATAGTGGAGTGGGTAGCCTATCCCTTCTCCAGGAGATCTTCCCGACCCAGGAACTGAACCGGGGTCTCCTGCATTGCAGGCGGATTCTTTACCAACTGAGCTTTCAGGGAAGCCCTCCAAATTCAGAGACAGAAAGCAAATTGGTGGTCTCAGGGCTTGAGGAGTAGGGATGGGTTAGGGAAAATAGGAAGTGATTGCTAAATGGAATGAGGTGTTTTGAGAGATGATGAAAAATTCACTGTGGTGATGGTTGCACAACTGAATATACTGAAATACACTGAATTGTACGCTGAGTTGTATGAATTATATCAACAAAGTCGTTTTTTAGAAAAGAATTTTCCTAAAGTTACATGCTCTTCGGAGAAGGCAACGGCACCCCACTCCAGTACTCTTGCCTGGAAAATCCCATGGACGGAGGAGCCTGGTAGGCTGAAGTCCATGGGGTCGCTAGGAGTCGGACACGACTGAGCGACTTCACTTTCACTTTTCACTTTCATGCATTGGAGAAGGAAATGGCAACCCACTCCAGTATTCTTGCCTGGAGAATCCCAGGGACAGGGGAGCCTGGTGGGCTTCCATCTATGTGGTTGCACAGAGTCGGACACGACTGAAGCGACTTAGCAGCAGCAGCAGCAGCACATGCTCTTCAGTAGCAAAATGAGGGCTAGGGCACACATACCTTTGACTCAAAATCCAGTGTTCTTTTTCAGTATGAGAGCCAGATCTTTGAGCACCCAGTTCAGCCATCACCAGGGGTCACTTGGAGGCCGGAAGCTGCCCTTCCCCCAGCTGCAGCCAGTCAACTGTGCCATCCCATCATGGCCCCAGCCTGCCTCTCTAAGGATTTCTCTGCTACTGTCCTCCAACCACACTGACCCTCTTTCTACCTCTCCAAGAGTCATTTGTTCCGGCCTCAGGTCCCTGCCTCAAGGCCTTTGCATGTGTTCTTTTTTTTGAACCCCAAACCCTCTTTCCCCACATCTTGGCAAGTCTGACATTTTCCTCACCAATCAGGTGTCAACCTGAAAGTCCTCCACAGTGAGAAAGTAAAAAATCATCCCAGGACTGAGAAAGTACAACTCAGACTGTAACAGATCCAGATGAGGCCAGCAGCAAGATCAGCAGACATCAGTATTTCTCACAGGGCCACACTGTACCTGCAAAACACTAATACCCCATACTTCTAAATGATTATGCTTACTTATCAACTGCTTACCCAGCCCTACTTTGTTCTTGCCACCTTTTGAATAAAAATGGCTCATTCACCCACTTACTAAACTGCCCTCTTCATGATAGCATCCATCCAGAGTTGATCCCTGCTTCCCCTAACCCTCCTCAGAATCATTCAGGACAAACCAACCCTAGAAAAAGCCCTCAACCCCCGCCCCAACCAAGTTTCCTAATTTCCCAAAGTGTGTGCTAAGCTGCTTCAGTTGTGTCCAGCTCTTTATGACGCTATGGACCATGGGTCACCGGGCTCCTCCATCCATGGCATTCTCCAGGCAAGAATACTGGAGTGGGTTGCCATGCCCTCCTCCAGGGGATCTTCCTGACCCAGGGATCGAACCCACGTCTCTTACGTCTCCAGCATTGGCAGGCTGATTCTTTCCCACTAGCACCACCTGGGAAGCCCCTTCAGAAGGTATTCTGCAACAAGTTAATAAACCTAGTTCTGATTACAGGTACATTCCTAGTGGTCTTTATCTGATGGACTTTTATCAACAGAGAAGCTTCCCATAGCCACTCCATCAGTCAATCACAGTTTTGTGGCTTTTATTGAATTATTATCATCTTACATTGTCTTTCTCCCTTCACTAGGATGTAAGCTTCATGAGAGTAGGGACCTTATTTGTCTTGTTCTCAATCCAGTGCCCAACGCACATTCAATTCAGCCATTCAGTCGTGTCTGACTCTTTGCGACCCCATGGACTGCAGCATGCCAGGCTTCCCTGTCCATCACCAACTCCCAGAGCCTACTCAAACTCATGTCCATCACGTCAGTGATGCCATCCATCCATTTCATCCTCTGTTGTCCCCTTCTCCTACCGCCTTCAATCTTTCCCAGCATTGCACAGTAGACACCAGTAAATATTTTCTGAATGAAAGGAGTGTTTAAGCCCAGTTAGATTTCCCACTTTCTAGGACTCTTTCCGGAGAAGGCACTGGTGACCCACTCTAGTACTCTTGCCTGGACAATCCCATGGACAGAGAAGCCTGGTAGGCTGCAGTCCATGGGGTCGCTACGAGTCGGACACGACTGACGCGACTTAGCAGCAGCAGCAGCAGGACTCTTTCAGCTAAACCACTGTCTCTCCTGTTAATTACTCATTCCTAGTAAGAGGGTGGGAATTAGCTAGCATATGAGAAAAGCAGAGGTGTAGACAGAGGAAGCAGGAAAAGGGAGATTGGCAACTAGTAGGTAAAACTCCCAAAGGGCAGGTCCCAGAGTGTGGCCAAGGTCACAGGTGTGGGATTCCTGGAGTGCAGCGGTGCATGGTGAAGGTAGATACTCCACAAATCCTCACCACACTGCATGAACCAACTTCAGCTCTGCTTCCCTTTCCTGCCCTCCAACCAAGCACAGCCTATATCCTGAGACGTGAAATTTCTTTAAAGCAAGTAACACATTTTCCTTGGTCCCCTGCCCCAGTCCCTAATATATAGATTTATTAACGTGAAATTAATAGTTACGTGTTGAAATCATAGTTTGACCCACAGTCTATTCTATTTCGTTTTAGATACTTTCCCCCAAATCCTCCTCAGACACAGACGCAGACAAGGAGCTGCGCAGGGATGCGCTGGTTTTGCCCAGGGCCGGCAAACTCAATGAGTTCCTCAGTGCAGAGGAGGAGACAGACTCTACTTCTGACTCGACTGGGAGTTTTTTCGAGACTCTGCAGGCACTGAGGGAACAAGACAGGTGGTGCCTGTTGGAATCCCTTTATCTGTCTGACCCCGACAGTGATGAGAGCCTCTCTGAAGAGGATGAGGACCTGGAGCATTTCTTCCAAGACAAAGGCAGGGGGAAGCCACAGGTGCAGTACCCCCCATCTGCGAGGTAAGGCAGTGCACAGCCCTGGCCAAGTCACATTGTGACTCTAGGCCTCATCTTCCTCCTCAGTAAAACAAAGACCTCCTTCTGCAAGTGCCACTTACCCAGGCTCCAGCTCAACATCAGCCAAACGTGTTCTGATTCCTACCCAGAAGTCCTTAATCATGCTTGGTAACCCTTAGTCACCTGAGGCTTTGGGATCAATTAAAGAGATGCCTTTCCCAAATATGTTACCTCCTTGAGAATGGCATCAAGGTCCATTTACCTTGCCAAGCCCTGCTCTATGCCTTTATAACTTATCTCTTGTAATATTTCTTTTCTCCTTCCAATAATCCTGCAAGCAGATATCATTTTTGCCGTTCTGCAGATGAGGAAATTGAACCTTGCTGGAGGTCACACAGCTGATAATTGTTTGAAGCAAGTTTTGAACCTGGGCCTGACTCTAAAGCCCTCCTCCTCGTCACTGCCCTCTTCTCTCTACCAAATGAAAAGATTAGAGTGCAAAGTGGAAAATTCTTAGATCAGTTCTAAGAAGAGACTTTCTTCCTAGGGCTGCTGGGTTGGCCTCTGGGAAGGAGAGGGGCCCGGTTGAGAACAAGGCATGCCTAGAGGCAGTCAGTAAGTCATCTGCCTGCAATGCAGGAGACCCAGATTCGATTCGTGGGTCGGGAAGATCCCCTGGAGAAAGAAACGGCAACCCACTCCAGTATTCTTGCCTGGAGAATCCGATGGACAGAGGAGCCTGGTGGGCTACAGTCCATGGGGTCGTAGGAGTCAGACATGACTTACCGACTAAAACCACCAGCCACCAAACCAGATGCCTGTGGGGCTGTGACGTGAGGCTGAGAAACTAGGTGTGACCTGCTGGAAGTGGGGGGCGGTGGGGGGGGAGGCAGAGGACCCTGCCCTGCCCTCCACGCACACAGCTGCTCTGCCCCCCAGGTGTGGCTCCGTGAGGCGCTGCAGCTCCTGGGGCACCCTGCCCTCCAATACTCCCAAGGCTCAGCCGCAGCCACCATCCGGCTCCAGGCCTCCCTCCCGGCACAGAAGCATCAGCTCCTGGGCATCGTCCATCACCGTCCCTCAGCCATTCCGCATGACGCTGCGCGAGGCCCGGAAGAAGGCGCAGTGGCTGGCCTCCCCTGCCTCCTTTGAGCCCGAGAGGCAGCAGGCCGAGAAGCAGGGCCGGGAGGAGGCCGAGTGCCACCGGCAGTTCCGGGCCCAGCCCGTGCCCGCCCACGTCTACCTGCCCCTCTACCAGGAGGTCATGGAGCGCAACGAAGCGCGCAGGCAGGCGGGGATTCGGAAGAGGAAGGAGCTGCTCCTCTCCTCCTTGAAGCCCTTCAGCTTCCTGGAGAAGGAGGAGCGGAGAAAGCAATCTGCTCCACAGAGGGACCTGGCCACCGCTGCTACAGCCCAAGTCCCCAAGCAGAAGGCCACCAGGAGGATCCCCAGGTCCATTCTGGAGCCAGCCCTCGGGGAAAAACTCCAGGGTAAAGACATCCTTCACCTCCAGGCCCCCACCCGCCCAGAGGTGCCGAGCTGGTGCTTTCGGGGAGTGAACTGGGCTCAGGGGTCAGCCTGGCTTGGAGATGGGCTGTTTGGGGGTGGACCTGCCAGAGACCTTGCTCATTGCAGGCCCAGGCCACCGGTAGGGTTGGGTCCGCCAGTACAATGGGGGTGCCTGGTCGGCAGAGGGGTGGGAGGCCCCAGGTTCATCCTGATGACCTCATCTGTCTCAGTGAGTGGATGCCAAAACCTCTGTGGCAGCACAGGTGCCGGAGCAGAGAACCACTGAGACGTCCCGGGACGTCTAGCCCAGTACCACTACTAGCCAGCTGCCCCTAAGGAAAGGCCCCCTCCCACCTCCCGTGAGGTACTTATTTCAAGAAGCAAAGCTCAGTTAAAGGACTCTGGCTTTATTCGTTCTTTCAGTAACACATGCCACACCCCAGGTGTGAAGAAACAGATGTGGAGTTTGTGGAAAAGGGAGGGAGACAGACAAATCATTACAAATGTGATGAGTCACTTGCAGAGGATAAACGGGGAAGCCTGGGGGATCCTGTGGAACATGTAACAGAGGGACCTGACTTAAGAGTGTGGTGAGGCGTGGGAACAGTGAGGAAAGGTCCCCAGAGAAAAGTGAGCCGGGGGGGCTAACCCTGAAGGAGGAGTCGTGGAGAATTAGAAGGAATGAAGAGTTTATCAGGAAGAGACAATAGCATTGAAGGTAAGAAAGCTGAGCACATTCAAGGCATGGAAAGGTAGAGGGGAAAGAGAAAGGAGAGGGGTGGGACCGACAGGCACAAGCCAGGCCTGGGGCCTTGTAGGCCGCGGGAGGGAGTTTGGCCTTCATCCCAAGGGCAGCAGGAAGACACTGAAGGGGTGGGGTTTTGTTTTTCAGATTTTATTTATTCATTTATTTGGCAGTGCAGGGTCTTCATTGCGCCATGTGGGATCTAGTTCCATGACCTAGATCTGTTACCTAGATTGAACCTGGGCCTCCTGCATTGGGAGCATGGAGTCTTAGCCACCTGACCATCAGGGAAGTCCCAACTGAAGGGTTTTAGGGTGGCTCGTGGTCAGATACACAGTTCAGAAAGCTCACTCTGCTCTGGGGATAATAAAGGGGGATGGGTGAGTCCAGAGGGATTGTGATCTACAGAAGCCTATTTCAGTGACTCAATTGAGAAATTATGAAGCAGAGAGGACAAAAAGAGGCTGGCCCAGAGAGAGGTTAAAGAGGAGGAGCCGGCAGAACCTGTGACTGACTGAAATGAGAGGAGGCAGCAAGAGTGATGTGGGCTTGGGCAGCTGAGTGGACAGTGGGGCCTCTGCCCAAGAAGGGAGACCTGGGAGAGGAGCCGGGGCCTGGCCCATCCCTCCTGCTTCATCTCTGAAGAAGGCACTGTAGAAAGTGCTCAGTAAGTGTAAATGGTAGCTGCTTCTGCAGCCTGATTGGGACATAGCAATAATGTCCTAGTCAACATTCATTAGGGCACTCTCGAGAAAAAAAAAGAGAAAAAAAAGGAAGTTGTAGTGTTTGCCATTTTCATGGAATAAATATTCCTATCCTGGCCAATTTCAAGCTTTCCACACGGTGCCAACTGGCTTGCAAAATCCCTGGAAAGTTAATCACGGTTCCAGCCTCGTTACTCCATCATTGTGAGTGTTTAAGAGGGAAATCTCTCCAAACCTTCTGGTATGAAGCTTGGTCCCTTCTCATCCATTGCCACCCTGACTTCTTCTCCACAGAAGCTGAGCTTCTTAGGAAAATTCGCATCCACATGAGAGCCCTAGACATGCTTCAGAAGGCCTCCTCCCCCATTGCCCCCTCCAGTAGCCAGGCTGACCCACAGCCTCGAACAGCCACACGGACCCGGGAGGAAAAGCTTGGGTTTCTGCACACTGACTTTGGATTCCAGCCTCGGGTGAATCCTGCCGTCCCTGATTATGAAGAACTTTACAAGGCCTTCCAGAAGCGAGCCGCCAAGAGAAGAGACACCCGGGAGGCAACGCGCAACAAGCCCTTCTTGCTGAGAACCGCCAGCCTGTGTCACACTCGGAGGCCCTGTGATGTTGCTGCCTCTGAAGGGAGAAAGGTGAGAGCCCAGGCAGGAGGGCCAGGATCAAGGCCCAAAATACAGGAGGGCCCAAGTCTCAATGGAAGGCACTTCTCACATTTTTCTATTGTTTAAAAAAAAAAAATACACTGGCTCAGCTGTAAACAGATTCACAGACCCTAAAAATTTAAGAGCACAAGAATACTTTCCTTCCCTCCCTCTCGGTAGAGGGACTTTGCAGAAAGAAGTCCAAGCAAGTCTGGAAGCCAGGGAGTTGGGATCCGTTAGCCATGTCCCAGTACCAATTCCAAAGAATTCTTCTCATCTAATTAAAAACTTTGGGACTGATATCCGAGTCTTGGCCCTTAGATCTCGTTACCCTTGTTTTAATCCCAAGAAAGAAATGAAGACTTTGACTAGTACTTCACTGCAGCTGAATCCTAGTGAAGACAGAAATTAACTGCACATGCTGTCCCACCAATATCAGCCTTTGTTTCTTCTAGGAATCTCCACAGCCACCCGCCACACGCCTGCAGAGGAGTCATTCTCTGAATGGCCTTGCTTCCCTCTCTGCCAACACCCTCCCCGTACATATCACAGATGCCACCAGGAAGCGGGAATCTGCGGTCCGGTGAGTAGTCAGGCTGCATGAGGCTCATGGTGCTCAGATCTCGGGCCAAATGCTGGAACGCACCTGTCTGCCGAGTCTCCTCTCCTGTTATCAGAGAGACTGAGAAAGGGGTGGAAGGGGAGCCTCTGATCAGGACAGGAATTCATGTGACTGTCACACACTGAGTGCTGCAGAATGCCTAGCCATCACTCAACCAGTACCCTTGAGGGACTTACTTTGTGCTGGGCACAGTGATAAAGCTGGAGATAACTTACGGAACCTATAGTTTAATATCTAGTCTGAAATACAGAAAAGCAAAGAAGCAAACTATTATATCTTGTGAGTAGTATAATGATGGGGGAATATGAGGGAACTGTAGGGGCACTGGGCAGCCTGGGTCTCTTGTAATAGATGTCTAAGGTGAAACCTGAAGAATGAGGAGTCAGCCAGACAAAGGCTGGAAAGAAAGAAGTTTCCAAACAGATGGAGATCCACTGGTGAAAGAGGAAGCAACAGGAACAGGAATTCAGAGAAGCCTGAACCTGTGTGTGTGACCCTGCCACAAAGAAGAGGAGTCGTCTATGGCGGAGATTTGAGATTTTCTGATTCATCTTAGGGAACTATTATACATCAGTTGGGAAACAGGAGCCTCCCTATTTTTAACTCTTTGATTGACCTGACTCTGTCCTGGTGGTGTTCTCATCCAGCCAGTGCCCCCAGCAGGAGTTCCTCCACAGGCCTCTGAGCTGAAGACAGCAGAAACGGTCACAGTGTAATAGGTGGCTTAACCCTGGGAGGACTGGCATCTCAGTGCCTTCCTGTGGGGCTCACAGGAGTGCACAGAGCCTACTTGGCTGCTTTTAGAAATGTATTTAGAATCCAAAGGATACTCCCTTCTTGCTCAAACTTCAGTCAGAGCTGCTAAATCAAGGCTCAGTGCATCAGTATTCTGAAGTCTCACTACGATAGATCTCATGAACCAGAGGGTGGCCCACCTGCAGAGGATGTCCACGTCTGTGTTCTGGCAATAGGGAGTTTGACAGATTAGCAGATGAAACTTCCCTACCCTCCTTCCTAGTATGTCCATTTGAATATAAACATCCAACTGCACGAGTCTTGACTTTTTTGGTAGAGTTCTCCGTAGTGCCTTGTAGAATACTTACACAAACTAAATGCTGCAAGTTGACCCCAAATTGTCTATGCATTGAGGGAGACCCATTTCCAGTCTCTGTGGAAACGCAGATATGTATTCCCAAAGGACCATGAACTCAGGCACCTTCCAAGCTACCCTTTACAGCACAGTTGTCAAGGGCAGAGGCTAGGGAGTCAGACATCCTGGTTCTAACCTTGGTTTTCACTTGCATGCTGGATAGCTTTGAGCGAGTAGTTTACCCTCCTTGAGGCCCAGTCTTGTTGCCTATAAACAAGATTTACTGTCCTTACCTCAGATGGCAGCTGTTAGGATTACAAAAACTAATGGCTATGAAGTACTTATTGGGTCAGTGTGGGTAGCTCAGCAAATGGTGGTTATTAGTATTACTGTTTCCAGATAGCAGGAAGCCTGAGTGTAAGAGTATTTTATATCATGTTTTCCAGTTCAATTAATGAACTTCTCCTAGGATAGAAACTCACTGTCCATGGTGCTGGAAAGGCTTCATCTGCCAGTGCATTTAACCTCAGAATCTTATTCTTTCTGAAATCCCAGTGTGGTAAATTACTCACCTGTTCATAGAAAAAACCAACTGACTTTCCAGGGAGGTTACTAAGATTGCTTTAAAGTATACCCAGGTTGGTCATCTGTGTTTCTTTCTTGCCTCTTCCCTTTAGATGTTCACTTGAGAAAAAGGACAAAGCAGATGAAAGTACTCAGTGGTTGGAGATGCACAAAAAGAAGTGTCAGGCCATATCTAAATCTGTCACCTTGCGTGCAAAAGCCATGGATCCCCATAAAAGCCTGGAGGAGGTGTTCAAAGCAAAGCTGAAAGAGAATCGGTCAGTGTTCTCTATGTGTCAAAGGGATAACTATCTTGGGAGCCACTTGCCTTGAAAATGGCGTTATTACAATAGGCTCCTGTAATCATAGTCAAGAATTTTACCAGGCACAGTTAGGAATTTCCAGTGTCTATGGGAGTTATTCCACTTAACTGGAATTAAGGTATTCCAGATTGGAAAAACCTGGAATTCACTCTGAAAGTCTTGTTAATTCCAGGAACAAGGACCGTAAAAGAGCGAAAGAATATAAGAAAGAATTGGAGGAAATGAAGACAAGAATACAAAGGCGGCCGTATCTCTTCGAACAAGTTACAAAGGTAAATCTAAAGTATCATTCATTTTCTGTCTTGGATGAGATGGCTTTTAGAAATTTTGAAAGTTTAATATCTGGGTATTAAACACTTCCCTTAGGCTCAGAAAGATTCTAAATTTGGCTTATTTTATTACTACTGTATTTCCCAAAGTAAGTAGTGCATTGGTGAACACTGTTTGGACTGATTTCATCCAAGACTGGATTCCAAAGGCATCTATAAAGGGATATTTCACTTCCTGGGGTTTTCTAACTATAGTCTAGTTTACAGTTTGAATCAGAATGGAGGTTATATCCTAGACATACAATTGACAGTCTTGCTCTGTTCGAGTATCTCTAACTTGCTAATGTCACCTCTCCTCCTGTAGTGCTGCTGCCCTGGGCATCCCCAGCCTCTAGAGCTGTGGCACATTTATAGGTCCTCAGGGGTTGGGATGCTCGCAAGCATCCCACAAGGCCTCTTCCAGGTTAAGTGGCTTTCTGACTGCAAGATTCACTTTAAGATGTTCTCTGGACTTTTAGGGAAGTTGGGCTCAGTTGAGATTTCCCTAAGGAAGCTCTGGGGCTACTTTAACAGCCTTAGAAAGGCCACCATCCCAGACAGCTTTGAGCTGCACCAGGCCCTGTAGATCTCTCTCCTCTCCAGAGTTTCAAACAGAAGTTGGCATTCCCTAATGACCTGGTTCCAAATGCTGGGCATTATCAGTGCGTTACTGAGGCATTTCCTGGGTCCAGTCCTCCGCAGCTCCCTACATATTACACATACACACACTCACACACACACTGGATTGTCTTGGATTTACTTAGCAACTTAGATTCCTAAGTAAAAATTTCTCATAATGACTTTTGCTCTTTATGTTAGCTTTTTCCTAGAAAGCTCACTCTCAGATCTCAAAAGATCTTTCACTACTCTGGGAAAAAAATCACTTAAAAATAATAACCCTTTTCTGGTCTATGTACAGACCATCCATCCCATTAAGAATGTTACTAGTGCAGCTTATTTTAATTCATTTTGTTGTATGTAAGTGTTCTGGTAATGGTTTGGTTGCTTTTGAATCTTAAATGTTTTTAGTCCATCTTTTTCATTGTTGTCTCACTTGGTCTTCCAAAAATCTGAATCCTTGGCTGACAAAGGTGTGGTTCCCAAAACAGCAATTGGCATCTCCTAAGAGTATTAGAAATACAGAATTGCAGGCCCCACCTGGGAACTACAAATAAGTATCTGCATTTTAATCCGATCTTCAGGTAGTTCCTATGTACTTTGAAGCTTGAAAACAAGGCTCTAAGTAATTTTCATACAAATCTGTGTACGTACAGCATTAATGGTGGGGTGATGGGGTGGGAAAGAAATATTATAAGCATACAGATTAATCAGGCAATTTAGAATTAATCTGGTAATTCAGCTACAGCAGATTCATTTCCATTCCACAGGACCTTGCCAGGAAGGAAGCAGAACAGCGCTATCGAGACACCCTGAAGCAGGCTGGGCTGGATGAAGACTTTGTGAGGAACAAGGGTCAGGGCAGCCAGGTTCTACAGAGGAAGGAGCAGTGGGAGGTCGGTGATTGTCCCAGGTGATTGGGATCATCCTGCAGCTCTCAAGCTGCATCTCTAGCAGTGCTGCTGGGAGGAAGCTTTAGAACACCCACTCATATTCTGAGGTCACAATCGTATACTTATACTACTACTAAACCAGGGATCTCCAACTAACACATTTAAATTTGATGTGTAGTGCAGTTGTGAATAAAATATAACCATTGTATATTAGGTCTAGATTCCTTCAATTTGAAACTGATCATTTTTCCAATTCCAGTCCAATGCCTTCACTTTTGAAGAAAAATTATGTATATTTTTACTTCCTATTAAATGTTAAATTACACTCTTTGACAAGTGAAGGTAGAAACCTTTATAGAGCCACAATAAAAGCTGTAGTATCTTGATCAAAGCCTTTCTTTTCCCTTCAGCATGGTCACCATGGCTTGTTCAAATCTAGCATTTTTTAAAAGTAACTCAGTACCACCTCCTCCATTGATACCATCTAAGTCAAAGGGAAAAAATAGTATTTCCATTACTCTCAAATTTTGTTAAGTCCTAGCAGCCCTTCCCCTAATTCCTATCTCAGTTTTCCTTTCTATCCCATACAGAATAATGATAATGTTGAAACCATGCTTAAAGCCTTACATGATGGTTCCTTTAAAATTTAAAACTGAATAATGCTTCAATTTATTCTGCAGCACTCATGAAACTACAAAACTTGGCATCAGGAATCCACAGCAGGATTTAGAAGAATCTCTGGGACAGCTTTCAAACCCCAAGAAAGAACTGGAGGAGCTGTCTCACGAATTACCAGATAATCTCAGAACACTTGCTTAATAAGGATACTTACAATACTGTTTTTGAATAATATCAAGCAGCAAACTTGGGGTTGAGTCAAGGCAGGCAAAACTTGGATTCTGAGTCATGGTTACTTCTGGAGAATGGGGGAAAGAAAAGTAGGTAACAGAGAATGGTCCAAGATAAATCAAAGTGAGAAGTTCAAGATGGAGAGATCAGAGCTGATGAACGAGTCTTTGTGTCTCACACTTAAGCATATGTACAGAAAAAAGGTGTAAGCCTTCCTGGTCAGGAAACAAATGGGTCATATGGGCTGGCTGTAAGACAGCCTGAGATAGACAAAGAGACGGGAAGAGTACTGTCCTGCTGGACTATAGGCCTAGAATTGCCAGATAAACCACATTTTCAACAGAAACCAGAATCTGCATGTTGGCAACTAATTTAAAAATTACTGAGACTCCCCTGGTGGTCCAGTGGTTAGGACTCTGCTTTCACTGCCAAGGTGCAGATTCATTCCCTGGTTAGGGAATTAAGATCCCACAAGCTGCAAGGACCAGCCCCCCCCCAAAAAAATTATTTGGGAATAATGCGTGGGCAAAACAATTCACATTTGTGTATCAGATTTAGCCCATGGGGGATGACACCTTTGCAACCCAAAATACAGGGTGTCTCAGTCTCAACACTATTGACATTTTGGGCCAGATGACACTTTTGGGTGAGGGAGCCACACACTGTAGAATGTTGAGCAGCACTCCTGGCCTGTACTCACTAGATGCCAGGAGCATCCCTCTCCCCAGTTTTGACAACCAAACATGTCTCCGGATATTGCGAAAAGTCGCCTGGGTGGGAAAATGTCCTTGGTTGAAGATCACTGTTCTAGTATAAAAATAAGTGTAAGTTCTAGTATAAAACTGGCATTTTAAAAATAGAAGTATGAACTCAGGGTAATTATGCATGTCATTAACAAACTCTCCAAAGCAACAAGGCATCTTGAAAGCTGAACTTCTTGGTGAAGTTTTATGGTTGGTGGCAGGATTTAGTTCACCCAAGTGAAAAGACAGCTCAGTCTGGGATGAAAACTCTTCAAAGGAAAACCTCCCCTCAACAGTCTTACTGAGAAACCACAGCCAACACGTAATCAAAATCACTTTTGGGAGAAGTCTATCCCAAAACTGTGCAGTGGGAAGAGAGGTAGGTCCAGTTACCCAGCCCACATTCACTGCTTTCTTCCTTGTCTGCATCAGACGGTAACTGAAGAGAAGCTCTCCTACACTCATCATCTAGGCCAGGAAAGATGAACAGAGGCGAAGTGGGGTCCTTTTTTGTTTTGGTTCTGGCAAATTGTGAGCCATAAGCATCTTGTTCCCACTGAATGCACTCTGGGATCAGACAAAGCTGCTCTTCCAGGAGTCAGCACCCATGGCTCATGTCCGTCTTTCAGTTAAATCGCCTTGGTTTAGTAACTGTAAGAGATTAAAAACAAATCTGGAATAGTTACCAGTGAATAATAGGAAAAATAACTCATACTAAGTGAAAGGTTTACAACTGGGGGTGGGGAATACACTACAAGGGTGAGTCAGGGACAGCTAGTTCCAAAGCAAGAGACATGCACAGACTGATAGATCTCATTTATATACTGACCTTAGGACAGCACTTTGACCACTTGATGCTGTCATTTCCACTATGGCAGTAAGATATCCTGATAATAATAATAATAATAATAATAATAATATTCTATAAGCCAAATTATTACTTGTGTAATCACACTCACTAGTCAGGCAAATCAGAACTGGTGGAACCAAACATCTTACATCGATCAGTTTACCAAGGTACCGTTAAACCAAAGTCAGTTCACCAAAGGCTGTAGGTTCAAGTAGAAGTAAAAGGAATGGGGTTCTGCATGAAAGCTACAACCAGTCATGAAAAATCATAGATTTCCTGACCTTAAAATACCTTTCCTGTGATGAGGAAGACAAGCCTGAGAGTCTCCAATAGGGTGGACATTCCGCTCTACACCCAGGGTTCCTACTATAAGGTAGTTTTGTATAATAATTGATGAAACTGGGTTCTATTTGCTTATGAAAACAAAACAAGATGGGGATAATACAGTGAAAACAGGATAAACACTGAGCTTGTTATAAAATCTAATCAAATAAATTTTGAGCTGGAGATATATTTGGTGATCTTAATTTAGATAAAGGTAATTTACATAGTAGGATTTAATGGTATGGAAGTTAAAGAAATTTAAAGAAAAGCATAAAACCTAGAGAAAGAAACTACAAATCTGATTTGATGCTGTGTGGTAGAGATTGAGAATGGTATGTATTTAATCTAGACCAAGAGCCACATGTTTGCACTCAAACTTAGCTATGGCACTTTTTTTTTTTTAATGTTTATTTATTTGACTGTGTCCTGCAGGGTCTTTTGTTGAGGCACACGGACTCTCTAGTTGTGGTTCAAGGGCTCTAGAGCACACAGGCTCAGTCGCCCCTGACATGTGGGGTCTTAGTTCTCTGACCGGGGATCGAAACTGCGTCCCCTGCATTGGAAGGCAGATTCTTAACCACTGGACCACCAAGGAAGACCCCAGCTATGGCACTTTTGAGAAATGTTCAAGAATTGGTAATTTCTGTTTTCCTCCTTTTTTTAATTGGGAAATATTCTAAGATAAAGTCAAAGCTAGCAGGCAATCACTTATACTGGTTCTTAAGTTCAAGAATGTAAACTCTGTGGGGCTACAGAACGCCATTTGGGGTGACCTTTAGTCCACAGGGGAGTGAAATCCTGGAGAGTGTGACAAAACGTGACCGTGCAGGATGTTCAGCTGCATCTAAGAGCGGCACGTTCCTCTGGTGGCATCCACAATTAAGCGTCTGAGGTTTCCATCATAGGCCCTTGTGTTCTCCCGGGGTGAAGGCCAAGTTTTCTTTTCTTTTTTTTAGGCAGTCCGTGTCATTGTGTCTGCCTGAGGCTGTCAGTGAGCATCACCCAGACAAGGACACTTTGAAGCCGATTCCATGTTCAAGAGAACAAATGTACTATTATTGGACTTTATGCATACACAAAACTGACCATGTCATACCCCGTTTAAAAACATGTCGTGTCTTCCCAGTGCCCCCAGGATAAAATCATGTCCTGTAAGACCCTCCAAGAGAAGAACCAGCTTGTCTTTCCTGCTCTCATTTTTCCATTCCACACCTTTCTCTCCATTACACTCAACCCTTTGTGGTTCCATAGCTGGGCATGCTCCCTCTCACCTTCTGCCTTTGTACATACTGCTACCTTTATACCTGTTAAATTTCTTCCAAATCCCTCCCACGTCTCCATCAAGATGATTGGTATTCATCCCTCAGTTCTCAACTTAAGCTCTAAAATTTATTCCATGACTTCCCCCAAGACTAGCACTACTATCCTGAATAAAATCTGCCGGTTACTGACCTGTTGCTCTTCCCATTCTAAACTCTCTACACAGCACAACTGCAGGGGCACCATTTATACAGCTATGGAGTTATAAAAGTTAGAGGGCCTAACTCTGACTATAAGCTCTTTGAGGCAGAGATTGTATTTACTACTGTATAACTAGTACCCAGCAGGGTGCCTTGTGCTAAGTATCAGAGGATATCAATAAATTGTTGTTAATTTTATTGGGTATGATAAAGATATAATTATGAAAAACTATTAGAGGTATATACTGAAATATCTACAGAGGAAATGTCTGTGATCTGATTTAAAATACTCCAATATAAATGAAAACATCAACAGCAAACAGCAGGAGGGAGTGATAAGAACAGCAGACAGTTAATTGTTGAAAATGGGTTGATACCTACCTGGGTTCATTATACTAATCTCTTCCTCAGTATATATACTCTTTGAAAACTTCCATAATAAAAAATTTTAGACAGATATATGAAGCAGGGAAAAAATAAAGGAAGGCTCCACGTGAGACATGTTCCAAAGTAGTCACCAGGAGGAGGAGACTTAGGAAAGAACCAATGATAACAAATAACAAAAGCATTCAATATAACATAAGCAAGAATGAGTCAATGGATCACAACAGTAAATACAAAGAAGGGTTCTGGCAAAAACAGCATGTTCAGAGCCTTGTGAACTTGGGTATCCTCAGAAATATTACAGAAAAATTGAGACTACTCAATATAGGAGGCAGGGTCATTTGAACACTGTAATGGTGGACTGTGGTCTAAAGGTTATAATGAAAGGTAAAAAGATACTCTAATGCCAAAGCCAGGATATACAGGCTTTGGGAAAAGCGTGTGCATATAAAATAAGCTCATGATGAAGTCATCTACCTCAACACAAGGCCAGTAAAAGGACAATCCGAAGATTCTAAAAGCCTGACTGGTTTTCATTCTGTTTTCTGGGTCAGAACCAAAAAAATAGAGTAAGGGGTGCTTAGAATCAACCTGAAAGCCCTCTTTGATTTAGATAATACTTCTTACTCAACAAGCAAGTGGACACATTCCCATATGCTCAGTTGGTTCAGCCTCGTTATCTCCCAGACAAACAACCCCGACAAAATGAATGATAAATTAGGGCATGTGTATCAAGGAAACTCAAGTTGAGAGCCCCAGATGTGAATGACCAATCTCTCAATTCAGGAGACCCTAACACTCAGATTAGTTTAAAGGAAGATAATCTAGTCAAAGTCTCCAGGAAAGGGAAACAAGAATGTTTTTCAGATCCTCTGAAGTAGATTCCCAACCATCCCCCACCTTACTCTCCACAGAAACAAAGTAAGGGCAAAAGACAGATTTACCTCCTGTGGATTTACAGCAGTTAAGACAGAAACCTCATACGACTGCCTCCCTGACTGCATGGTCACCAGGTGATGTGTCACATCAGGCACTGAAGACAGAGGACGTGGGGATCCCTCAGCAAGCACCTCTGAAACAGCAGAAAAAGGTTTCAGTGCAAAGTGAATCCAAAGATTTCCCTACCTTCATTATCAAGTCTCTCATTAAGAACTCTCAAAACTGTTCCCCAAAAAACTGAATCCCACATTCCTGTGTTTCTTCCAAATTAATTCCTGCCTGATAATCATTATCAGTGAATTTCGAAAGTATTACAAAAGGGGGATGGGAAGAAAAGGTAAAAAATCTTGATGTAACAGTTGACCATTTCTCAACACGCAAATTTTGAGTAATATGGCTTCAGCACTATTAACTGGATTAAACTGCATATGAGTCAGGGAACCAGAGCCAACCTGCAAAGCAGTAATGGAAACAGCACAGTAAGTGCTGGTCAAGCACTTAAACCTGGCTCCAAGGTTCCTACTCATTGTCTCTTCCTCCTTTGAGACCTTCCCCCTTAAGGCTGGCTAAGGAGCTCCACGCCATTTCTATGCCTCATGCTTCAGTTATCCACTAGTATCATTTATGAAACAGAAGAGGCTTACTGCGGAAGCACACTCTGGGCCTTGTAGGCTCCATATGTAAGTTACACAAACATGGTCTTTATACTCAAAACTGACTAGGGTATGAGTAAGGAAAACACAAGATCTGACTTATTAAATGTTTATCAGCAGAATCACCATGAAGATCTTCTGGAAACAGCTTACACATAAACCACTTAGCTCTCAAATAAATTAAGACGGGCTTTCTAGTTTACATGCTCTTCCAGGATACCACATAACTTAATGTTTGCTTAAAACACTGCCTTCTACTCACTCAGTGTTGTTTCCCAAATGTTAAGTTTTGACTTCTCAACTAGATTTTAAGGTCCCTGTCTTCTACTTTTATCTTTCCCATGGTGCCAAGTACACAAGTAGGCACTGAATAAATGCATGCTGACCTCACCTGTTAAGTTTTTCAGAGAAGAGGGCCTGGCCTGTGTAACTTGGGTGAACTTTCTATACCAGAGAGGAGCAACTGTTTCCTACAGAGCCCTTTCTTTTCTCCAGAAGATATGGCTTTTGAAGGTATGGAGAAATTGCTTTAATTCTCCTCTGTAAAACCTGGTTATGTTCTGTTTAAATGTTTTAAAAGTTAAGTTCTTCCATAACTGCAATAGGAAAGATAGAAATAGTTGGGCTAGGATGCTAGGATTATGGACAATTTTCTTCTTAAAACTTTTTATTCTTTTATTACATTATCTTTTCAATGAAAAAGAATTTTTTTTAAAGAGTCACTTATCCACTTCAGAGACAACACAAATGGTACTCAATCATGCCATTTCTACTCACAAGAAACGAAATTAATTAAAACCTCCATTTCGGAGACAACCCCGTTCCTTAGTCCCTAGTTGCAGCCAGTTTCCCCAAATAAAGGCGAGTTGAAAGTCTTACCATCATCAACTCCTAGGATAGAATTGGTATTTGGTAGGTTCAAGGACTCTCCACCAAGGCTGGGCTGAGAATTCATAGACACCAGGTTTTTACTGGTTACTGAAGCCTCTTCAAGCAAACTACTGCCCATTAGTGGCTCAGCTGCACAGAGAATAGGATGTGAGAGACATACAGCACTCAAGGCTGTGCCTGGTCCCCATTTTCCTTCAGGGGAAGCTGGCCTTTTCTTTCAGAACTAAAAATTAATCTGTATCTTGGATGTCACCTATTTCACTTACTTTTGGGAAGCAAAAATAAACCTAGGAGGGAAGAAATGAGCCTCATGGATAAATACCCTTGTTTGTGATCATCATCTGGATAATTAACATATGAAATAGGATAGGTGCATCCCTAAAAAGGAGTATTCAGAATAAAATGATTAAGAAAAGACATGGAAAGGAATAACAATAAAATGTATTATCAAAGTTAAGTTAGCGTAAAAAAAAGGGAGTCATGACTGATAAGTAAAAAATGCTTAAACTACTGTCACACAGAAATCTTCACCACAGTGAAGTGCTGGTTCATGCATCAGTACCAGTTACCACCAAAATAGCTAGAGGAACTTTTAAAACTATAGACTCTGGGGTTTTACTCCCAAGGAATCTCATTTATCAGGTTGTCTGGTGTTGCTGGATGGGAGGGATGGACAAGCAATATAAAATGTATGTTTTAAAAACCTGCAAACAATTTTACTGTATTTGGAAACCACTAGTCCACCAAATGAGACCAGTCTCTCTACCCAAAACAGAAGCAGAAAATTTCCATATTAGACAGGCCAGTTATTTGCCTCTCTGAACCCCCAAAATATAGCCCTCCCTCTACCTTCTTCTCCTTACCAGCTGGTTCCTGCTCTTGACTCCCAGCTGCTCCCATCTGCAAGTGATGCTTTCTCATGTGCACATTCCTGCTCCCACTCTGAGAGAAGGTCTTCCCACAGACTTGACACTGATGTGGCTTCTCTCCTGAAACACAGACCAAAAAGACAGGGTGCATTTCTGACAGCAAGAGAATGGACTCAAGCCCTCGATGGAGAAGCCCAGAGGATGTCAAACTAAACACAAAGAGGCTGCTCCTTCTCACATTCCCCAGGCTCTCCACCGTCAGTCCCTGGGGGAAGGATGGAAGCCACCAGGCAGGCTTAGCATACTCAATGCTCCCAGCCTCCGAGGCTCTCCAGACCCACTGGACTGCTGCTTCCACAAAACAACCTCTCTGCTATAAGATCATGGGAGACATAGAACATTTCCTACTCCTTTCAGATACAGTCTTCCATGAACCTCAAGGACATGCACCATCCTCAAGGATTCCAACCCTAGATTCATAATATACCTTTATCTCATTTCCTGCCACAACTCTCAGTCTTCAACATTCACGCTGGTGGTTCTTATACAGAGTGATCTGAACTATCCCCTATGTCCTCAAGTCTGAAAACCTCAACCTCCATTTTACCTACCAGGACAACCACACTTAGGGCAGCATCAAAGACTCTTGGCCTACATCTAAGTAGTAGATAGCAAAAACTAAGTGAAATGACCAGAAAATTTCCAGAAGAGACAAAATCTCTAGAGGCAGAAAGCTGGTCAATGATTGCCTGGATGTGGGGTGGGAGGAGGAACTGACAGCAAAGGGGCACAAAAGAACTTTTGGTGTGATACAAGTGTTCTATAATTCGATTGTGAGGATGACCGTATAATCCTATATATTGTCTAAAAAATCACTGATGTGTATATTTACAATAGGTGAATTTTAAGGTATATGCATTATAGGTGGGGAAACAGTGGAAACACTGGCTGACTTTATTTTTCTGGGCTCCAAAATCACTGCTGATGGTGATTGCAGCCAGGAAATTAAAAGATGCTTACTCCTTGGAAGGAAGGTTATGACCAACCTAGATAGCATATTTAAAAGCAGAGACATTACTTTGCCAACAAAGGTCTGTCTAGTCAAGGCTATGGTTTTTCCAGTGGTCATGAATGGATGTGAGAGTTGGGATGGTGAAGAAAGCTGAGTGCCGAAGAATTGATGCTTTTGAACTGTGGTGTTGGAGAAGACTCTTGAGAGTCCCTTGGATTGCAAGGAGATCCAACCAGTCCATCCTAAAGGAGATCAGTCCTGGGTGTTCATTGGAAGGACTGATGTTGAAGCTGAAACTCCAATACTTTGGCCACCTCATGCGAAGAGTTGACTCATTGGAAAAGACCCTGATGCTGGGAAGGATTAGGGGCAGGAGGAGAAGGGGATGACAGAGGATGAGATGGTTGGATGGCATCACCGACTCGATGGACATGGGTTTGGGTAAACTCCGGGAGTTGGTGATGGACAGGGAGGCCTGGAGTGCTGCGATTCATGGGGTCGCAAAGAGTCGGACACGACTGAGCGACTGAACTGAACTGATTATAGGTCCAAAAGCTGTTAAAAAGTAACTATAATGGGGACTTCCCTGGTGGTCCAGTGGCTAAGATTCTGAGCTCCCAATGCAGGGGGTCTGGTTCAGTCCCTGGTCGGGGAACTAGATTCCGCATGCCACAACTAAGAGTTCACATACAACAACTAAAGATCCCACATACTGCAATGAAGATTGAAGATTCTGCATGCTAAGATGCAGTGCAGCCAAATTAGTTAATTTTTAAAAATAACTATAATGGACTGAAATATAGTGAACATATAGAAACACATGAATTCAAAATAATACTAGCAAAAGAGAGAGAAAAAGCAGCGAAAATAACACTACTAGAAGTAATCAGAGCACCAACTTCTTATTCTGAAAACTCAGCTAAAAGAATTACACATTTATCCTATTGTTCATGTGCAAATTACCAAATAATCCTAGTCAACAGAGATCTATTATACAGAATAATTCCAGCTAACAAATATGAATAACAAAAGTAGAAAAATTAACATTTTATAACCCCAATGAAGTAACAAATTTAGGCATCATTCAAAGATGAAACCATTAAGTCAAAAGGTTGCAAGGGAATGTTACAATGAGGGGATTAAGGTGTTAACCACCTGAACCAACTGATCAGCTGTGACAATCAAGCTCTGTGTGCCTCCTGAGGTGATGCAGAATGAAACATATACAACCGCACATAACATCCTTGCCAAAACCTTTGAACCTTTTAGGAAGTATAGGGGAACAAGTTAAATGATACAAAATGAGGTAAACCAACACATCCAGAACATGAGATGAGCTATAGGACCTGACTGACTCTGTTGTGCAGTAAGTCTAAAACATGAAAATCAGAAAGTATAGATAGATCTACATTCAGGACTTACTAGCCAAGTGCAACAACTGGACCTTTTTTGGGTCCTGCTTTAAACAAATCCACTTTAAAAGACATTTTTGAGACAAATGGAAAAAAATTAAACATGGACTGAGTCTGAGATAAAACAAAGGAGTTACTGTTAATTTTGACAGATTATGGTAATGGCATTATTGTTACGTAAAAAAGTATTTTTTCTCTATTTTTATGTAAGTTTGACAAAATTTTACATAACAAAATAAAGAACAATAAAATGAAAACACTCTACAAGCCAAACACAACACACCTGGAAGTCCACATCTATCCCACTGACTATTAGTTTGCTATCTCTACTTAGAATTTGTCATATTAAAACCCTGCTCTACCCCTAGGATCTCAGCTCTGAAATTCACATCCCTGACTGATTATACTTCTCCAACTTCCTTGCTCCCATTGAACTGCTTTGTTGTCTTCATGACAAATAACTTCCAGTTCCTTCTGTCTATTCCTCCCATTCTGGCTTCCCTTTGCTTTCCATGGCTAGCCATTTGAACAAGTTCCTGATTCCATTCTAGACTCTCACTCTACTTCGAGTTCACTTCTGCCTTGGCAAGCCTCTAAATAACTCCATGTACCATAGCTGATGTAATGTAGAAATACCCAGCATACTGCCAAGTAAATTTATTGATTTCCTCAGAGAAAGGTCTCAATCAGAAAGCAGTTCAATAGCTCAGCTGAAAATAGTAATTAGGTTCTTTTCCCCTTGATTATATGACCCTTTGAATGTAAGCATCAAGGGCCTTGATTTCCGATTCTGTCAAGAAAGGGAGGAAAAGCAAGGCATCTGTTTCTCTTTAGGTTTCTTTACACTACTACCCTAACCTTTTACCCTTTTGGCTCTCTCTCTTCCCTGAAATCTATGAATGGTACCTGAGTGAACCACCAAATGTTTTCGAAGACTAGAATACTCAGCAAAGGAACGGCCACATCCTTGGGCTTCACAAAGGAAAGGCTTCTCTCCTAGAGACAGAAAATGAGATCAAGACTCAGTCTTTTGATGAAATGACTTCTATTCTCTTTTCCCACCAATCTTTTCCTGTTTTCAATCACTTACTCCGATTTATTGAATTCACGCTATACATTTCCACTGGACTATCCAGCAGGTATCACCTCTCAGTGATCTTCTGGTACACAGCTCCACCCCACCACCCCCATTTTCTTTGGAGTGGCTGCCTCTGAACATAATACCTCCTTCTCCCTCCTCATGGGCTGAGCCCCAGCTGCACTGAGCCATCTTCTTACGTGATCCCATCCCTTCTGAGAAAATCAAGAAACAGTGTATATGCTCTCAGAATTTTTACCTTATATCAATTCTTTAAGATTCAGTTTTAAGATTAAGAATCCATATTTTTGAAGCTTATAAAATAGGTATTACATAATCCCATCTTATAAAAACAACTGTCTAGTCAGAGATATACAGAAAAATCTGTTACAATGTGTTAACAGTAGTTATATCATGATAGTGGTATTATGGTTTATTTTCCTCCTTGTGCTTTTCTGTAATTCTCATTTTCTACAGTATTGTTATTTTAAAAATGAAAGATGCATGGTGAAAACTGAACACTGACAGTACTATTGACTTCCTGGCTCTGATACTGTACAATGGCTACATGTCACTTTGGGCAGAAGCTGGGTGAAGCACAAACGGAATTCTTTGTACTTTTTTTGTGACTCTTCATGAAGCTACGAATATTTCAAAATAAAAAATGAAAAAAATCAGATATGCAGTCCATATTTCCCAAGGGTCACAACCTAGTGAATAATAAATGTATTTATAAATAACTTTAATATAAATTCCTTTATAAAAAACTGCTTACATGTATTTATAAAGGGAAGAAATTCCTATTGTGGTTAAATTTTTTTAAAAAGCTGAATTTAAGTTGCTCTTAAAAAGTGACAAGGATGAAAGGAAATTTCAGGCACAATAACTAGTATGCACACAGCCTTGAAACTGAGAGTGCCCAGAGCAAGTTCACAAAATGACAAGTGTGAAATAAGTGTATATGTATTGGTCTTTGCCCCTGGTTCCTGACACAAAACTCTTAAAACTCTTGTACACAGGGGTGCTAGGAGAATTTTTTGTTCTAACATTTAGTCTTGGATCCCAGCTCCTAACACAGAGCTCCTAAACCCCTTGTAATTTTTTAAGTGATAACAGCACAAGGATAATCTGCTGTTCTAACATTTGGTCTTTGATCATGATTCCTGACACAGAGTTCCTAACCCCCTGGAATTTCCTAGGTGATAGGAATGTATTTTGTTCTAATGAGATGACTCTTGGTGGGCTCCTGGATGGGGGCTAGTCACCAGATTAGATGCTTGGGAATTTCAGCTCTACCCCCATCTTTCAGAGAGGAGAGACAGCCTGGACATGGGCTAACGATGAATCATGCCTACATGATGAAACCTCCATAAAAATCCCAAAAGCACAGGGCTCAGAGAGCCTCTGGGCTGGTGAACAGGTCTATGTGCCAAGAAAGTGGCACACCCCAACTCCACCGGGACAGAAGCTCCTGTGCTTGGGACTCTTCTGGACTTCACTCTTATGCATCTCTTTATCTGGCTACTCATTTGTATCCTTTATCATATCCTTTATTACTTAATAAACTGGTAACACGTTTCCCTGATTTCTGTGAGCTGTTCTAGCAAATAATCAAATCCAAAGTGGGGAAGGGGGTTGTCATGGGAACCTCCAACTGGTAGCCAAGTCAGACTGAGGTTGAAACTGACATCTGAAGTAAGTGGCAGTCTTGTGAGGCTGAGCGTGTGGGATCTGATGCTATCTTCAGATAGTGTCAGAATTCAGTTGTTCAGTTGTAGACACCAAGCTGGTGTTGCAGAGAACTGCTTGGTTTCGGAAAACACGTCTGGTATCAGAACTGTTATGAGTGTGACAGTGTGAAAGAGTAAAGGAGAAACACAGAAACTCAGCAAGTAAGGCTGGCATGGTGACAAGCCAGGAGCTGGGCCTTGACGGAGGGAGGAGCACAGCTCTACACTGCACTGTTCCTTCAGACTGTACCACACAGCTTAAGGCTTATGATTTCCCAGTGGTCTGTAACTTTCTGGAAAGCATATCTGTATACTCACACTAACCTCAGAATGCTATGTACTCCAAAAGTTGCCAAATGAATAAAAAATATACTCATATATATGATAAAATGTCAGGAAAACAGAAAATTCCAGTTAATAAATAAGGTTAAATGTTTAACAAGATGAACTCAAGAACCTTAGAAAAAGAGGATTTCAAAAATGATTCACCAGAATCTAGTGGCACGAGTCTCTTCATCAAGCTGGCTTAGGTGAGATGGCCTTCCTGTTCAGAAACTGAGAGGATGATGATTTTCTGAGATAAAGAAGACTCGAGGTTCAAAAGACACTGCTGCAGAATGGTTAAAGAGCATGAGCCAGTTAATCCTGAGTCCCAGTCTTACCACGACCACTTATCAGTATGGGGAAAATATTTAAAATCTCTGAGAATGAGGTTTTTTTTAATCTATAAAATTAACATAATACAACCTCAAAAGATTACTTTGAGGATTCGATGAAATGATACAAGTTAAATATATTAAGCACAGTGCCTGGTACACAGCAGTCTTCATGGTAAACCACTAAAAATGGCAGCTTTAATTACTACCATTACTAACTAAATAAGAGTTGAAGTCAGTTCTGACATCTGAGATAAAATGAGCTGTCAGCACTTAAAAATGACATACTTGGAAGAGCTCTGGAGTCATACCAGAATTCGAATGCCAGCTCTACCACTTCCGAGCTGCATAATGTTGGACAAGTTCCTTAACTCTCTATCCTTCTGTTTCTCCATCAATAAACACAATATCTAAAGCATGACTTTGAAAATTAAATAAGACAATGCATATGTGCTTAGTACATATTAAATTGCCTCAATAAATGCTAATTTTTATTACTATGCTAATTATTGAGATTCAGATCTGTGAGGCATCCAGGAAGAAATGATTAAATTGAAGTCTGAGATTGCAAAGAGAGTATATCGAGTAAAATGGGAGAAACTCAAAATTCTGAAATTGGTCCACAATTGGATTAACAAGGGAAAGCTAGCAAGAGTCAGAATGAAGAGAGAAAATCAGGTCACACTGAATAAATGATGTTCAGTTTTATCAAATGCTACAAAGATGAGAGGCACAAGGATAAAGAGGTTACTGAATTTAATAAGGCATAGTGAACTCTACCTTCCTTAGCTATTCAGCTAGATGTTTTTCTTGTTCTTTTATTCAAACTGCTTTCTTGGAGCAAGAATAGTTTATCCTTTCAAGAACGAGCTGAGAACAGAGCTATTCTTTCCTGAAACATATCCCAGTGGTAATGTCAATCTAGAGGAAATCCCCAGAACACATGAGGCTTCACCTTGGCTTTCACTTTCTAAATGCCATTTATTTGTACCTGCTGTCATTCTAGCAAGGCAAGAAAAAACAAGGAAGAGAAAGAGAAGATAGCAAGAAAGTAGCAAGAAAGTGGGAAGAATAGTTACACATCCTATGGTAGTAGTTTAGGTTCAATGATTAAGCTCTAGCAAGAGTCAGCACAGCTTGGTCAAGGGTTTGGGAAGTCACCCTTAAACTTTCAGATTAAGAAGTCAAGGTATCTTTATTTTGCTCCTTTGATATTAACATGCTGTCTGCCCCCAGGACAAGGCTCTTCTCCATTCTGTTTCTCAGGCTGTGAGGCTCTAACAAAAAAGTTAACTCAAAGTCAGGGATTAATCTTAGCTTTTGTATTTCCCCTCACCTGACCCTAGTTAGTGCCTAAAACAGGATCTGTGTGGTTTGTGTAACTCAATAAATGTTAATGAACAAAATTAAAAATGTTCAAGGATATCCGGAAAGACTCACTTTTGTCCATATCTCATCAAGTCACTGTTATTAGAGAAGGCCTTATATCCCCTTTCTGTTTAAGGCTACGAGAGGCAGAAATCAAACCGTTCATTCTCACGAAGAGGTGATGATAAATGTTACTGAAATAACTGAAAAGTGCCCTGAGGCATCTGAAAAAAAGAAATTTCATCTTCAGAGTTCTAGCAACAACCCCAATCTTCATCTGCTAAGGATAGCCAGCAAGCACTGAGCCAAGCAGCAGACGGCCGGCGGGAGTGCTGAGGTTGCACACACCTGTGTGGATGCGCAGGTGGTTCTTCAGGTTTCCAGCTGTAGTAAACTGCTTACCACAGTTGGACTCAGGGCACACAAAGGGCTTCTCCCCATTGTGGGTCCTCATGTGCACCTTCAGCCTCTGTAGTACATAGAAGCTTTTCCCACAACCTGCTGCAGGGCAGATAAAGGAGCGGTCGTTTCTGGCAGGGGAAAAAAGAATCACATCAGCAACAAAGCCTGAAAATGCTCTTTGCTAGAGAGAACAAGTCATAGCTCCTATTGACTCTCAAAGCAGACAGTAAATCCCAAATCTGGATGTATGAGAATCACTTTAAGTTTGTTAAAACTACAGATGCCCTACGTCTTGAAAATACTGATTCCATAGGTTCAGAGTAGAGTTTAAGCTTATGTACTATTAAGTTCTTGAAGAAATTATGTTTTATGATGAGATTTTGAGAACTCTTGCCTAAGACATTTAGGTGCCAAATGTCTTATTAAATATTTGTCAAGAACAAGGTAAATGAGACAATGCAAATGTCTCTATTAAAGAACAAAAGACATCTTAACCACAAGTGAGCTGGAGCCCCTGTTTTCCTTTAATCTGTCAAGTGGGGAGATTTCTGTCAAGTTCCTTCAGAAGCATCAACATTCCTGCATTCCAAGTATGGAATTTCGGGTTTGCTCACCGATGAGTTTTGAGGTGGTACTTAAAGTGAGCTGGCCACACAAATGTCCGGTCACAGCCTTCAACTGTACACTTGAGCTTCTTCTCCATTTGAGGAAGGGGCCCAGAATCTTTGGGTTGCCCATCACCAGAACCAAGGTGGACATTTTCTCCTGTAACAGAATCACGTATTTGTAATCCAGAGAAGGATTCTGCTCAGATACTTTGGTTCAAACAATAAAGCCACTGCTAGTGATCATTAATCACGTATCTATCTCCACCTTCCCCAATGATCTTTGTATATTCATTTGACAAATGTAAGAAATATCCAAAATGGTTTAATTAAAAAAAAAAAAAAGCTGCATTCAATCTATTTTGCATTACAGATTGGTGAGGAAGCAGGTACGGCAACACCAGAAGTGGAGTCCTACAGAAGATCACCTGATACTCTAGGTAATCAAAACTTGTATTTTAAGAAGGAGCAGTCAGTCTGGCTTAATCATGGACTTACAGTAGTAATTTCTTTTGTAGACAACCAGGCTAAGATTTCTATCTTCTGAAGTCATTTTGGCTGTTTTTGTCACTCTAGAGAATAAGAATCACCTTCTCATTACCTGACCACCCCTACTCAGTTATGAAATATTTAAGAATGCAAAAACTCAGCACATTTTAAAATTTCTAATCACATTTTTAAAAGTGAGAGATAGTATCTGCTCAAGTTTTTTGTTCAGTAGAATAAAAGGAGGTGAGGAGAGGAGCATACACTGCAGTGACTTCCTTAAATTTAAATGAAATTAGCTTAACTAAATCTTTAAATCAATTCCAGATTAGCAGGTGGTGCATCCTTTCTTTCATTTTCTTCAATACCTAGTTGGACATCAATAGAGAAAAACATTCATAACCACTTGTCATTGTTCAGTTGCTAAGTCGTGTCCAACTCTTTGTGACCCCATAGATTGCAGCACGCCAGGCTTCCCTGTCCTTCACTATCTCCCTGAGTTTGCTCAAACTCATGTCCATTGAGTCAGTGATGCCATCCAACCATCTCATCCTCCGTCGCCCCTTCTCTTGCCCTCAATCTTTCCCAGCATCAGGGTCTTTTCCAATGAGTCAGCTCTTTGCCGTCGCCCTGGAGCTCAGCTTGCCCTCAATCTTTCCCAGCATTCAGGGTCTTTTCCAGGATTGAGTCATTTCTCTTTGTCCATCAAGAGTGGGCATCACAGTTCGAAAGCTTCAGCTTCAGCACCAGTCCTTCCATCATGAATATTCATGACTGCTGAAAAACCATAGCCTCGACTATTTCCTTTAGACCTCTGATTGAAACTGATGTCTTTGATTTTAATACACTTTATTGTGTAGTCACCAAGGGACTCTAAAAAAGAGTCTCCAGCATCACAGTTCGAAAACATCAGTTCTTCAGCACTCAGTCTTCTTTATCATGCTTCGTGCATTCAATTTTGCATCGATATAATCATAGAATAGGGGGAAAAAATCCTTCAGAAAAGAGTGAGTTGCCTTGTATTTAAGTCATTAAAAAGTTTCCCAAAGAAGTGCTCTCTAAACCACTTTGCTTTTGTAAACAAAGCACTGTTTGCAGAACTGTCTTATGACCTGGTTTTGCACACTACCCCCAAAAAAGAGCAAGAGAGACAAAGAAATTCAATACACCTTATACTGTACATATTAAAGAACACTGTAAACTCTTCCAACACTCTACAGTTACGTGGCTAAGGTCTTTGAATTTGGGATAAAATTTTCAGTGAAAGTAGTATTGTATAGAGCAGGCATCAGTAAACTTTTTCTGTAAAGGGCCAGACAGAAGATATTATGGGCTTTGTGGCCATATGGTCTCGTCACAACTACTCAACTTTGCCATAGTTAGCAGCCATAGACAGTCTGTAACTAATGGGCATGCCTGTGTTCCAATAAAACTTTATTTATAAAACTTTATAAAACAGGTGGTTATTTGGTCCTTTGTGGACTCCTGATATACAGCACCACATACAAAACTAAAATATTTCTCTATTTCAACTTAGATCAAAGTGACCGTATGTTTGTGTTAATGACGGTACGTACCTAACCTCAATTATCTGTTGTATTACCTTAACTGTCACAGGTTAATGAGAAAATACAGTGGCAGATCTAATACAAAAAATATTATGGCCAAGGTTTTGCAGGAGTTTAGGAGGGGCTTGAATAGAGCCATGGTCCTCAAGCTTTAACATGCATCGTAACTATTATGAGGGCTTACTAAAAACTAAAAATGTTTCTGACTCAGTAAGATGAGACCTGATAATGTGCATTTCTAAATTACTGGAGATGCAGATGACCTAGCGACCACACTTTGAAAATCACTAGAGAAAAAGCGGCCCAGAGTAAACAGTACAGGCATGCTGAACTCAAGAAAAACCACACTATACCCTATTTGGATATTCAGAGGTATTCTGATGAACTGGTTCCACCCTCCTTGCTCTGCCTAACCCCCAAAAGCAGCACTATGATAGCTGATAATTGCTAAACTGCCATGAGCAGCAATCTAGTTTCAGTGAAACACTGCCATCTGCCACACTGATTTAATATTAATTTCATTTTTATCTGTTTTGTAGTTTTATTTCTACTGATAAAACCATTTGACTTCATAATGGTGTAAAATCTCTAAGTATAAAGAACAGTACAAATTCAACTGACGGTAACACCAAAATCTGTGAAAAAATTTTTTCTTTTAAAAAGGGTTCAGTATATTATTTAAAGCTGACAATTGTTAACTGATTCTGCACATGAACCTGGCATGGCTGAGTTATTTTATAGAAAATAAGATATGTAATTTAAACATTTCTAGCCTTCTGCTCTCACCAATAAAGTAATCTGGATTACATGCAACTCAAAAGATAGCCATTGTCTTAACAAAATCTCTGCACAGAATACTGGAAAGGAAAATAACACAGGGGTCTCACCATTGCTGCTGGTTTTTGCATTCTTTGCCAGCTGTGCCCGAGTAGCAGCAATCAAACTGTCATGGGCCAACTCCTGAACCCGGAGGAACCAGGGAATGCTACTGTCTGTGCTCTCGCTGGAGAGGAAATCATTCCCTGAATCCTCTGCCTCATCTTGTACAAATACCAAATGTTCGGCTGAAGAGCCCAGACCTGGAAGAAACAAGAGGATATATGGAAGTAAGCCATCAAGTAATCCCTTTAACCCTAGCTCAGAAACTCTCCATGTCCTGAATCAGCTATTCCAGACTTTCACGTCTCACCTCAAGCTTCTGTTCTCATGCAAGATTAGGTTGTGATCTCTCTACTCCCAGCTGACAGACTAGTCTTTATCTTACCTCCTCCTGTTTCACAGGCAAAGTGTGTTTCCAAGCAAACTGACTAACCCTTACCGCTAGGGTCCAATCCTATCTTTTAGCTATCTCCTCTCCACCTTCAACCCATTCCTCCTTAGCGGCCACCTTACAGCGTCCCTTTCAGTCTTTCATTCTGTCTAAGCTCAAGTCTCTCCCACATTTTTCTTTTTTATAGAAAATCTCAAGTACGACTCTAAATATCACTTTCTCACCTATTCCTTCAAAGTCATGTTTCTTGAAGTTTCTTAACTTCTAACTTGTGTATCTAATTTCTCACCTGCTGTCCACTCCCCACCTCTTTTAACTCTAGGCTCCATCTCTCCTACCTCAGTAACAACTGCTCTTGCTAGGTTCACCAGACATACACTCCCCAGTCCTCACCTTACTGGCCCAATTTGTAGTATCTGGTATGATTTACAGAAGAAAAGATACTAAATGTGGCTTCCCCCACATCATTCTCATCCAGTTTTCTTGATCCTTCTCTCTACTGGCTCCTTCCCACTCTTCTATCACCCCCTTAAAATTTTTTTTAGGGTCCCAGATGTGCCCTCGTTTCTGTTTATGCTCCAGACTACTCCTGAATCAAAGAATTCATGCTCACTGTTTCATATACCTCCCAAATGCCCGAGGAAGGAACCTCCTTGGAGGAGTTCGTATGATTTGGAGTATCATCTAGTAAAGGGAAAATACCACAGCTTTATGTAGTAGCTGTCTCCAAGGAGTTCACCATTTTGATACACAGTACCTAACACCCTTGTAACATCACTTAGCAACTAACACCCTTATAGGAGCAGACAGCATTTTCATTTTATGAATATAAAATCTGCCTCAGAAAAGAACAGAGTGCGAAAGGCAGCTAAAGCTCTAAAGGACATCAATCAAAATGTGAGCGGCAGACTCCTCTGGTAGTTGGCAGTAACTAATAACAAACCATCCACATTTGGACATTATAGACCTTTGTCCTTTTGAGGAAAAGTAAATATTAACTCAAGAATACGATTTAAATTTTAAACTGTTTTTCTTAGGAAAAGATGCCACTCTTTAATTTTTATAACATGTATTTGAGAGGTCTGGTGAGTCATTAAGGGAAAAATCACAGCCTGCGACACAACTGAAACTGTATAGAATCATCAACATGTTTCATTAGGGTTCTGGGTTTATGCCAGATGTAAAGAAATAATTCAGAAGACTTGCTTCTAGAGCTTTATTCTAGGGGAGGGGATGAATTTCTAAAGATTCTAATTGCAACATAATGAGGAATTACGCTACTGTGCTAAAGCCAAAGCATCCAGTGTTTTCAGGGGTTTCATTCATCTTCATAGAATGCAGGTTACATTTTTCTCTTTTTTGAAGGATATAACCGATAAGATTATAGGAATAAAGTTAGAAGCCTAGGCACAGCACTGCCGTTCAAAAGCCTGATGAAGTTGCACAGCAAAGTAAATGAACTTAATGCCACTGAGTCGGTTAAATGGTAAGTTTTATTCTACATATATTTTACCAAACACACAAAAAAAGCCTGTTCTTAAATACAGTTCATAGCAGCACTGTTTGTCATAATATGATGCTGGAAAATAACTACATATTCACCAACGGTGGCATGGATCAAGAAGTTGTGGTACACTCATAGAACAGTATACAGCAATGAAACCAAACAAACCACAGCTATACACAAGGATGAATCTCAGAAATATAGAGAAAAAGAAGAAAGGTACAACAAGATATATTCATATGATTCTACTCATTTAAAGTCCACTTGACTATTAGCAAGGAAAGCATTATTTTTGGATGCGATGAATTCTTTATTTTCTGGAATGAGACTTGGGGGATTCAACTTAGAAAGTGAAGTTCAAATTCGCTCAGTCATGTTCAACTCTTTGCGACCCAACGGACTATACAGTCCACGGGATTCTCTAGGCCAGAATACTGGAATGGGTAGCCTTTCCCTTCTCCAGGACTTAGAAAACAAAGAATTAATTGTTAAAAAATTGAGGACAGTGGTGACATATGGAAGAACAGAGGTTTTCTTTATTAAAGAGAAACCCATGGGAGGCCTGGAAGCTGGTAATGTTCTCCTTCTTGACTGGGTGGTGGGTATCTCCCTCCTTAATGACTCTTCAAAATGTATATCCATATAGTTTTGTGCTTTTCTGTGTCTAGCACATATCCCAACTAAAAACATGTAGGTTATATATCCACACATATTTAGGAGGGAGGGGAATGGGGTTAGCGAGGTATGTACAGATATGTTTATGTTTCTAATAATATGTTTCATGAGCTGGAAGGTGAGTACTTGGGTTTTCCTTTACTATTATCTATATCTGGTGTCTAAAATATTTTAAATCAAAGTTAAAACTAAAAGAAGGTAATGTAGAAAAGAATATGGATGCTCTTGTTTCTGTTTTCATTTCGTTAGTTAAAAAATATTTATCCAATAAATTAGGAGAGAAAATTTAGAGGAAAAAGCCTAATGAAGATCAACACTTATTAGCGCATGGAAATTTTCACATATTGAAAATCCACAAGGATTTGGAAAGACTACCAACATATCAGTAGAAAAATGGGAGTTGAGAGACGGAAGATGTGGGAAAGACAGGAGCTAGATAGAGACACCTTAAATCAACACTGGTTGAATATATCTGCCCTTAAGTCATTTCAAAAATCAGAGGAAAAAAAAAAAAATCAAAGAGAAAAGAACACCACTAGAGGATAGCAACCAAAAGATTTTATAAGAAATAAGTTGTCACAACAGATGACCCTCCCCTGATTTAACATTAATATTCCAAATTTTGAATATTTCAATTTCCAGAAAATAAAGAATTCATTGCATCCAAAATAATACTTTCCTTGCTGGTAGTCAAGTGATGGGATCTCCTTCTTCTCATACAAAGGTAATCTCACTACCCATGCTCAGCATTCTACTACTTCCTCCTACCTCTCCTGGAGTCTCCTTACCAATTACCCACTCTTTCTGTTCACAGCTTCTCTAATGGGCTCTTTCCCCTTAACACAAAACCACCCTCTAATATTTCAAATCTTAAAAAAATTTAACTCTTTAATCTACTCTACATCCTTCTCTTTTTCCTTCCCATAGCAAGACAACCTTTAGAAAGTATACTTCCTCAACTAGACTCATCCTTGCAGTGATATCTCAACCTGCTCCAGCCTGGCTTTCCATTCCCTCTCCAAGGAACATGTCCTGCCTAGGGCAATAATGACTTCACCGATCCTATGGCATTGGTGGTGGTTTAGTCACTAATCCTGTCCGACTCCTGCCAGGCTCCTCTGTCCATGGAATTCTCCAGGCAAGAATATTGGAGTGGGTTGCCATTTCCTTCTCCAGGGGATCTTCCCAACCCAGGAATTGAACCTGGGTCTTCTGCACTACAGGCAGATTCTTTACCGACTGAGCTACGAGGGAAGCCTATCTCACTGGGATGGTCCCTGTATCACTAGCCTCTGAGAACCATTTGTCAACTTGACCATTCCCTTGGGTTCCATGCCTGCACTTCACGCCAGTATTCCTCCTATTGCTCTAGCCTCTCTTTATTCCCTCCTTCACAGGCTCTCCTGCCTCACCCTGTACCTTGAATAGGTACCTTGAGTTCCATGCAGTTCTGCCTTGGCCTCCTTTCCTTCTCACTCTTACTCTATGGGTGTTCATATCCATTCTTATGACTTAAACTACTGGTGCAGGGAGCTGGCAGTCCCGTGGTTAGGACACCACGCTCTCAATACTGAGGACCCAGGTTCAATTCCTGGTTGGGGAACTAAGATACCACAGGCTGCACTGCACAGCCAAAAAATTAAACAAACTACCAGTGCCCTTATGACTCCCATGGTTGCCTTTCACCATGACTCCTCTAATTTTTAGTTTCTACCAGTCAGTTATAAAGTCAGTTATCCCATTCCACCAGTATCACAGAGGAGGCTAAGTTCTTTTAAGTCTTGTTTATCTTATCTTTGATGATACTAATTTTTACCTGGTAACATTAGCCGACTGCATTCTGAGGCTTCAGTCACTGGAAGTAGGGACAAGCAAGTTATGTCTTTAGCTTCTGATTCTACTAACCCCTGTCCCAGAGGGATGGACGTATTCTGAACAAATTGTACCAGGAGCTGGAGGGGAAGGCGGGGATGTGGAGACAACAAATAATACAGGTTGTCAGAAATATATCTAAACTTCTGAATTTACCAAAAGGAGACTATGTATTGATAATTAAGTCTTTTTTTTTTTTTGATAATTAAGTCTTGATTGCTCACTACTATCTGCCTTATTCACAGAAAAACCAGATTAACTATAAAATATTATAAGTTATTTTTATCAAGTGTTCTATTCCAGACAAAAAGTGAATGATATGGAAAGTAATAACCTTCCACAAAACAGAGAAATGATAAAAATAATTATATTTATAAATGGTGGCTATTACAAATTCAACTGCAACAATGTGTATGATTATAATATACCTTATAAAGCACTTGTCTGTGTATTGGCTCTTTTAATCCTCACTGAACTCAGTAAAATTGAACATGTATTTTAAAGGTAAGAAAGCAAGATGAAGACACTAAATCACTAGTCCAAGGTCACATTACTAGTCAGGAGCAGTGTCAGTCTTCAAACTTAGGTAACATGATTCCAAATTTAGCCATCTTTTCACTAAACAACACAAATGTTCTAAAATTAGAATGAGAAAAATGAATAAAAATTATGTTTAAATCCCTTAATCACGTTTAAAAAGAAAACTTGTTAATATATAATTAATATAATTATATTAATATATACAAAATTAATTAACATGGTTTGTGGTAGTAAAGACTTAAATATGTATACATATTTATGCCATATGAAAAATAAATTTTGTCATTATCTAAATGTATAATAATTTATACTTATTTAAATAACAAATATGAAAGTGAAAGTCTCCCAGCCATGTCCAACTCTTTGCGACCCCATGGACTATAGAGTCCATGGAATTTCTCCACGGCAGAATACTGGAGTGGGTAGCCTTTCCCTTCTCCAGGGAATCTTCCCAACCCAAGGATCAAACCTAGGTCTCCCGCATTGCAGGCGGATTCTTTACCAGCTGAACCACAAGGGAAGCCCCAAAACTAGCAAACATAAAAAGTCATAAAAGGTAAGCACTGAAGTTTTAAATTTTTGAGAAAGTAACGGGTAATAGAAAAATAACAAACTAGTATTTACAAAACCATATGACCTATAAAACTTAAAATATTTACTTCCTGGCCCATCAGAGAAGAAGTTTGCTGACTCTTGAACTAAGAACAAACTCTCTAACACAGCCCACCAAAAGAAAAAGAAACCAGTTGTCTGGGCTCACCTCTGGTTTGGATTCTAACTCATCTGATAACATTGATTCAGCTTCCAAATTCTGTAGCTGTTCAGGGGACAGGTTAAAATTTTAATTCAGAGTCAATGACACCTTCCTGTTGTGCTCATATTCCTCTAGGAAGTGCTATGCTTTTCCTGTAAGATGCTGGGCTGGGTGGGTAATCAATGTCACCTAAAAAAGGAAAAAAGAGAGAGAGACTTCAGAGCAGTAGGAAAATGTAGCTAAAAAAAACAAAGCCACTTCTTTATATACCCCCAAATCACAACAGCAAGTAAAGAATTCAGTCCCAAACACTTGTTTTAAAATAGTACATGCCCAACATGTATCAAAACCCATAAACAGTCATACTTTGATGCAGAATTTCTACTAAGAATCTAAGAACACAGAGAACAGACTTGTGGTTGCCAAGGGGGAAGCAGGTGGGGGAGAAACGGATTGGGATTAGCAGATGCAAATGACTATATATAGAATGGATAAACAACAAGGTCCTACTGTATAGCACAGAACTATATTCAATATCCTATAATAAACCACAATGGAAAAGAATATGAACACATGTGTATATACATGTATATATACATATATATACACGAGTCATTATGCTGTACAGCAGAAAATAACAACACTGTAAATCAACTATACTTCAATAAAATAAATTTTAAAATAAATAACTAAAATAAAAAATAAGCAAAGGTTTTAAGTATGGAAAAAGCTATATACCCAAAGAATTCACCTTATCATCTGTGATAATAAATAACTGTGATAATAAATAACTATAAGCAACATATAAATACACACATATATTAAGTAATGGCTGACTATGGTATGACACTGTCACTTAAAAATAGTTATGAAAACAAAGCAACAAAAAAATGTTAATGACATTACATTAAAAAAACAAAATACAAAATGATACATTTGCTATCATTAAAATCAGTTACTACATGCACAGGAAAAAGTAAAAGGAAATTCACACAGCCATGATAGTTGCTGTACTGGGTGGGTGGTGGTAGGCTGGTGTAACATTTTTCTTCATTTCTCAATTTTGTATAAAAGATATTTATACAGTCAAAATTTGAACAGTGTTTCCAAAAAAAAACAGGACTCTTGGGACCCTCATGAAGCTGTTTCCCCCACTTAAATTCTTACTTTCTTCATGACTATCTTCAGTGTTGTGTTTGGCTTTTTTGTTTTTTGTATTTATCTATTACAGATTTTTGGTGTGTGATTATCATGAGGTTTGTTTCGTTTTCATTTCATTTTGCTTTTTGGCTACGTTGGGTCTTTGCTGCAGTGTGCAAGCTCTTCACTGCAGTGCACAGCCTTCTCTAGTTGTAGCACGTGGCTTAGTTGTGTCATGGCTTGTGGGATCTTAGTTCTTGGACCAGTGATCAAACCTGCATCCTCTGCTTTGGAAGGCAGATTCTCAACCACCTGACCACCAAGAAAGTCCCTACCATGAGGTTTTGATATAGTAGTCTCTCTCTGTCTCTCTCTCTATACACACACACACACACACACACACACACACACACACGATTGCTTTAAGTTGCTGATATCTTAATTTCAAATGCATTTTAGATATCCTGCATTTTTACTCTCTTCCTCTCACAATTACTGGTTTTGATATCATATTTTACATCTAATTGTTTTGTGTGTCCCTTAACTGCTTATTGTGGATACAGATGATTTCATTACTTTTTTAACTTCCCTGCTAGTTTGTGTGTGGATGATTTCCTATCATAACTGAATGTTTATCTTTGCCAGTGAGCTTTCGTATTTCATAATTTTCTTTTTTCTAGTTGTAGCCCTTTCTTTTCCAC
Organism: Okapia johnstoni; assembly: GCA_024291935.2. NCBI lineage: Eukaryota > Metazoa > Chordata > Mammalia > Artiodactyla > Giraffidae > Okapia > Okapia johnstoni. The sequence goes on from CM044307.1 coordinate 16,322,480, forward strand.
GTAGAGAAGTTTCTTTAGTGTTTGATGTAAACTGGTTTGGTGGTGATGAATCACTTTAGCTTTTGCTTGCCTATAAAGTTTGATTTCTCCATCAAATCTGAACAAGAACCTTGCTGGGTAGAAGATTCCTATTTTCAGTTTCTTCCTTTTACTCACTTAATGTGTATCATACCACTCCCTTCTGGCCAGCAGAGTTTCTACTGAAAAATCAGCTGATAACATTGTGGGAGTTCCCTTGTACGTTATTTGTTGCTTAGCCCTTGTTGCTTTTAATAGTTTATCTTTACTTTTTGTCATTTTGATTCCTGTGTCTTGGCATGTTCCTCCTTGGGTTAATCCTGTATGAGACTTTTTGCACTTCCTGGACTTGGGTGACTGCTTCCTTTCCTGCTAGGAAGTTTTCAGCTATTATCTCTTCAGGTATTTTCTCAGACCCTTTCTCTCTTCTCCTTCTGGGACCCCTACAATGGGAATGTTAGTGAGTCAGATGTTGTCCCAAAGGTCTCTTAAAACTATCCTCATTTTTTTTTTCATTCTTTTTTTCTGTTCTGCGGCAGTGATTTCCACCACTCTTTCTTCCAGCTCCCTGATCCGTCCCGCTTCATTTATTCTGCTACAGATTCCTTCTAGTGTATTTTTCATTTCAGTTATTGTAGTCTACAACTATGTCTGGCTGGTCTTTGTATTTTCCAACTCTGTTAAAAACTTCTTGTAACTTCTCACTCTGTGCATCCATTCTTTCCCTGAGGTCTTGGATTATCTTTACAGTCATTACTCTAAACTCTTTCTTGGGTAGACTGCTTCCTTTCTCCACTTCCCTTAGTTGATGTTTGGGAGTTTTATCTTGTTCCTTTGTCTGGAACATAATTTTTGCCATCTCATTTTGTCTAAATTTCTGTTTGAATTTTTGTGTACGTGGTAGGTTAGCTATGTTTCTCAGCCTTGGAGAAGTGGCCCTCTGCAGGGGATGTCCTCTGTATCCCAGCAGTACACTCTCCTCTTGTCACCCAAGGGCCAGCGCCCATCTGGTCCCAGGGCAATTTCTAAGTATTTGCAGACTCAGTGCCACAGACTGCGGGATCGTAGTTTTCTTGCTTCTGGTGTCTACCTGGTGGGCAGCGCTGAGTCAAGGGGCATGGTGGCTGTGGGATCAGGAAGTCTTTAGGCAGCCTATCTGTTGATACGTGGGGCTGTGTTCCTGCCCTGTTGCTTGGCCTGAGGCATCCCAGAACTATAGGCTGTTGGGTGGGGCCAGGTCGTGGTGGTAATGACCCAAGCAAGATGTCAGCTGCCAGCACGAGTTCACACAGATGAATACGCCCCAATATCTCTGCCAACAGTGTTGACGTCTTCAGGGTCAGCCACAGTCACTGCCCACTTCCCAAAGAGACCCTCCAAGACCAACAGGTAGGTCTGGTCCAGGTTCCTAAGAAGTCACTGCTTCTGCCCTAGGTTCTGGTGCATGTGAGACCTTATATGCACCCTCCAAGAGCAGAGTCTCCATTTCCCTCAGTCCTGTGGAGCTCCAGAAATTAAGACCCAAATGCTCCAGGTGCTCCCACTTCAGATGCCAGATCCCCAGGGTGGGCAGCCTAACTTGGAGCTCAGAACTCTTACTCCTGTGGGAGAACTTTTGGAATTTAATTATTCTCCAGTTTGTGGGTTGCCGACCTGGGGATTATGGGATTTGATTATATCAAGAGTGTGCCTCTCCTAGCGTCTTGTGGCTTCTTCTTTGTCTTTGGATGTAAAATATCTTTTTGGTAGGTTCCACTCTTTTTCACTGATGATTGTTCAGCAGTGAGGTGTGATTCTGGTGTGTTCATGAGAGGGGGTGAACTCAAGGTCCTTCTATTGTGCCATCTTATCTCCCACCCTCTAAATTCTTACTTTCTTAAAGCTTAACTTTTCTTTCAGGATTTTGGCAAATAAGTCTGCTTTATTTTGTACAATTTTTGCTAAAATTGGGAGCACTATTATATACAAAGTAAGCATACAGTATAAAATATATCAAGGATGGAAGTTTTCAATACATACCAAGGTAGAATGGAAAGTCAGAACAAGAAAGACTTACTCTACAAAAAAAGGCATTTAGAAGTATGTGAATAAATGTTTACTGCCCTGTTGGTTCAATCCTCTCCCTATTGCTGGCTTCCAGAAATCCTCATTTTCATCATAAAAAAAGCTTATAAAATGTAAATGAAAAGGCTTGCTTTAAGTTTACCACATAAAATTAAGTGTCGTAAATCTGACTTTTCCTTTTAAATGTTTTTCTCACTTGAACACTATAACTGCTCAATGTAGTTTACCAATCCCTCTTTTCACAGAAGAAAGAACCAAGGTTTAGTACAATTATTTGTCCAAATTATTAAGCTGCAGAGCCAGCATTCCCACCCAGAGCAAGTTGGAAAAAATAGTAATTAAATCCCTCTAGGTCTGGTCTTGAATCTCCAGGATTTAAGAATTCCTTTTTCCCAATTTCAGCTCATTTCAAGAAGCCAATAAATTATCAAATGTTTGTTTAGGTTACCTTAGGGTTCCTCTAACTTTAAGATTCCAGAATTGTAAAATCTCTAAGAAACTAGACAACTATTTACTGTCCTTTATATTTGTTAGCTTTCTTAGAAACTAATGGTACTGGCTCCATTTCTGATATCCTTATTAATGAAAAAATTTTTAAAAATTAAGCATATGAATATGTGTATCAAACAAAGGGAAAAAATCAGATACACTAGATTTTTAGACAATTTTATAAATCTGTTATAATAATTTAGAGAAGGGAGCTGCCACCTCTCTTATAGTTTAAGAGCCACTTCTAGATCACCATTTCTCAAGGGTTCATGGTTATCTGTGACATTTCATTTTAGTGTTTTCATTTCAACGATAATTTTTAAAAAATTAACACCCATGCATTTTCTGGAACAAATCAGTATCCATATTATAACTGAGTTCTGAGTTTTTCCAGTAGTCATGTATGAATGTGAGAGCTGGACAATAAAAAAGGCTGACTGCAGAAGAACTGTGGTGCTAGAGAAGACTCTTGAGAGTCCCTTGAACAGCAAGATCAAACCAGTCAATCCTAAAGGAAATCAACTCTGAATATTCACTGGAAGGACTGATGCTGAAGCTGAAGCTCCAATACTTTGGCCACTTGATGCAAAAAGCCAACTCACTGGAAAAGACCCTGATGTTGGTAAAGATTAAGGGCAGAAAGAGACAGGGCGACAGGATGAGACGGGTGGATGGCATCAATGACTCAATGGACATGAGTTTGAGTAAACTCCAAGAGTTGGTGATGGACAGGGAAGCCTGGCATGCTGTAGTCCATGGGGTTGCAAAGAGTTGGACACAACTGAGCAACTGAACAACAACTGAGTTCTACCATACAATCTGGTGCCCAGTTTGTGGTTTGTACGTTGGCTGTATAAATAAAAGAAAGACAAGTAGGTTGCAATACAACAGGCAGATGACCTCAAAAGAATCTGTACTGGAGCACTCAGTACCTTATCAAGTGTACTGGGTGGATCTCATCTTTAACACAGCAACCTGCTATGTACATTTAGCTATTTCTAGTCCCAATTCAGATTACCCATTTAACAGATTTCAAAAACAATTCAAATGTTTTTTTACGTAACACCTTCACTGAGATGTAATTCACGTATCATACAGTTCACTCTAAGAGTACAACTAATTTTTTTAGTATATTCAGTTATGTGACCATAACTATGATCAATTTTACAACAATTTCATCACCCCCCAAAAGAAACCCATTAGTAATCCCTCCCCATTTCCTCTCAAAACTTCCCCTGACCAAGCCTAGGCAACCACTAATCTATTTTTTGTCTCTAAGGATTTGCCTATTCTGAATATTTCATATAAATGGAATCATACATGTAATCTTTTGTGCTTGGTTGCTTTCACTTAGCATAATGTTTCCAATGCTAACCCATGTTACAGAATGTATCAGTACTTCATTTCTTTTTACATTATCCTACTGCACGGATATATTATACGTTTTATTTATCCATTTTTCAGTTGATGGTCATTCGGGTTGTTTTCCAATTTGGCTATCATGAATAATGTTGCTATGAACATTCATATGTAAAAATTTTGTGTGAACATGTTTTTATTCTTCTGAGTATACATTTAAGAATAGAACTGATAAGATGACACAGTAACTGTGTTTTATCCTCTTGAGAAATTACCAGGCTATCTTCCAAAGTGGCCGCACCACTTTATAATCCCACCAGTAGTGCATGAGGGATTCAATTTCCCCCTATCCTCACTCTTTAAAATTATATCTTTTTTAAGACAGCCGTCCTAGTAGATGTGAAGTGATAATTCACTGTAGTTTTGAGTTGCATAACCTGATGGCTAATAATGTTAAGCATCTTTTCATGTACTTATATACCATTTGTACATCATTTTTGGAGAAATGCTTATTCAGATCACTGGCCCATTTTTAAATTTAGTTGTCTTTTTATTATTGAGTTGTAAGAATTTTTTATATATTCCAGATACAAGTCTCTTACCGGATAAAAGATCTGCATAAACTTTCTTCCATTCTGTGTTATTTTCTTCTGAATAAGGCAACTCTAACTCTACAAAGTTACCAAATAATACCTCACTGAAATTGGCATTCAAGGACTTCTGGCCAGTTTTGGTTGAACATGAGATCTAATTATCATAAACTGCTTCACAATGCCTTCACATTATAAATACTACCTTGTATGATATTCTCTACATTGCTATTATTAAAGCTAAAATATAGACATGGATTATGTATATTAGTGAATCCAAAGCTAAATCTTTCCACTATTCAGCTCAATATTCAGTTTAGTTCAGTCGTGTCCAATTCTTTGCAACCCCATGGACTGCAGTACACCAGGCTTCCCTGTCCATCACCAACTCCCAGAGTTTACTCAAACTCATGTCCATCGAGTCGGTGATGCCAGCCAACCATCTCATACTCTGTTGTCCCCTTCTCCTCCTGTCTTCAATCTTTCCCAGCATCAGGTATTATGCTCAATATTAAGTATTTCATTTCAGTAAAACAACATCTCTACTACATAATATGAATGTTAATTTAATTTGGATTTTCTTAGGTTTTAGTGTGGTTAACATCTATATACTTCCCTGGGCTTCCCTGGTGGCTCAGAGGTAAAGAATCCACCTGCCAATGCAGGAGATGAAGGTTCAATCCCTGGGTCGGGAGGATCACCTGGAGAAAGAAATGGCAACCCACTCCAGTATTCTTGCCTGGGAAATCCCATGGACAGAGGAGCCTGGCGGGCTACAGTCCATGGGATTGCAAAAGTTGGACATGGCTTAGAGACTAAACAGCAACTTACAGATAAAAATATAAATCCGTTGTAACAATGGACATAACACTGATAACCTAAATTGTACTAAATACTTGGTTCCTACCTACTTAATACATGGCCATCAAGACACATGAGACTGCTTAAGAAAACAATCTTGCTTCAGCATATATATTTTTTAAAATTCCACTGACCTTATCATTGCTATTACTGAATTATTTGTAAATTTGTTTTGATTTTATAGTTAACGGCCATCAGATTCAATATAGGAAAGATAAGGATTACTTAGCTTTTTGTTTGAGTACATTTAGAGTAATTACAATGAAAATAATTTACAAGTGTGAGGTGGGGGGAGTGTCCAATGTTTTTCCTTCAAATGCAATTTACTTGACAGGCAACTCACTCCAGTATATTCTTGCCTGGGGAATCCCCTAGACAGAGGAGCCTGGTGGGCTACAGTCCATGGGGTCGCAAACAGTCAGACACAACAGAAGTGACTTAGCACACATGCAGAGTGAAAGGCATAGCTCTACTCAAAGGGAAGCTATTCTCAAGATAATTATGGGTCTCAGAGGAAATTTCTTCTCAGGATTTCTTATGCTATTAATTAAGATAAGAGATTAGAGATGCAATACCAAGCAGTGTCCTGTGATTAAAGAATCACTCAGCATCCTTTAATGTGGACAATCATTTGTTCATTTTTATTTTCTACCTTTACCTGGTGGACAGGTAAATGGTGGACAGGTAAAATATGTATTATTTGCTTTTAAACAGAAAAATTACTAATTTAGTACCATAACTAATAAAAGAGACAATGGTACTTAATTGTCAGCAACAAAGGCCAGACATATCAAATCATATTTTCCAAAAATCATAAAGAATCTTGGCTCTGGATAAAGAGTTTATAACAAAACAAACTGATCTCACAAAACCAAGGATTGGTCTAATAGTACTTTTCAGACCCTTTTCCCCTCTATCCTGGGTAACAACTAAATTTTACTGCCTCTATGGTTCCCTATGGCCATCAAAGCATACTGCTTGAGGAAAATAATCTTGGTCTGGCATATATTGTATTTTTAGAAACCCATTAGTTCTGCCACTGCTATTATTGAATATATTATCCCATAGTCAGCCTAAGAGTTTAAAAGAATGCAGGAAACACAAACCTTTGCACAAACCAAAGCAAAAAACATAAGAAGCTCTGAAATGTTCTGGGAATAAGTAATGAGAGAACTCCTAACAACAGCAAAGTAGATTAAGGACAACAGCAATCTCTATGATCAGGACCATACGGAGAACAACTTTCCCTCTGCTTTTAGCCAAATAAACAAATCCTAGGAACTGAAGTTTGATAAACTGTATTCTTTTTCTACAGTACACTCAACATCATCCAGCAAATTATGCATTAATACTAAGAAGATAAGTTTAATAAAAAAGTTGAGGTGTTTTTTTTAAAAATCCAAGGTGTTTAAAGCAGGAACATAAATTCTGCCTCTGTTTCGCTGGTTGAGATCTGGGCAAGCTACTCATCTTCTTGGCCCTAGGAAACTCATCTGAAATACAGAAATGAAATAGATATACCCTAAGCTTACTTACCTATCAGTTAACAGAAATAATTATAAAATTCTTCAGAAGCAAAGTTTTGTGTAAGTGCTTAAGAAACAAGCAAATCTATTAAATCCTTAGTATACTATAAAAGGTTAAGAAATCTGCTTTTTTGTTACTGAGTCCAAATTTCCTATAAAGCAGTGGTTTTCAAACTTTTCTGACCACAACCCACAATAAGATACATTTTCCATCATAACCTAGAAGAGTGAAATACACACAGCATGCCTGTGTGTATCAGACACTCCGTCACATCCAACTCTTCGCAACCCCATGAACTGTAGCCCACCGGACTCCTCTGTCCATGGAATTGTCCACGCAAGAATACTGGAATGGGGTACCATTTCCTCCTCCAGGGGATCTTCCTGACCCTGGAGTTGAACCCATGTCTCCTGCATTGCAGGCAGATCCTTTACCGCTGTGCCACCTAGGAAGCCCTAAAATACACACAAAGGTATACAAAAATAGCATACTTTCATAAAACAATAAAATACTAAAGTACACTAATCTCATGTACTTTGAATTTTTTTTTTAATGATAAGATCCACTAAAATGATCTCACAAAGCTATTAACAGGTTGTGTTCCAGAGACTGAAAAACACTTTTATTTTCAAGTGTCTAAAACACATATGTTTAACAGAGTCAGTTATAAAAACATAAAGCCATAGAAACAAACCTGCCATAAATATATATTATCCAACAACCAGCATTCACTGATGAAAGTCTCGGTGGAACTGAGATTACTTGAAGCCCATCCTCAAACTTCCCTAAATGTCTGCAAAGGAAAATACTACACACTAGGCACCAATCAGCAAAGAAAGACAAAGTGTCTTTATAATGAACCAGTTTTTGGTCCCACACCTCAGTGAAGGACTCTCATATGCTAGACAGGAATTAGTGGTAACACCATTTCCCAGAGTAGGTATGGCCTAAAACCAATGCAGGCTACATGGAGAAATACTGGGAGGGAAAACCAGACCAAAGTAAACTAAGCAAGCAATGAGGAACAGAGCTGATACAGGTCTCCTGCCTCAATCCTGACTGCCATACAGAAGGGCGCATATTCCAAACAGAAAGATGACCAGGGGCCTTTGATACTCTACATCATGAAAGAAACAGAACATCATTGTGCCAGCCTCCAAAAAGCAATGTGATTCCACTCTAGAATACAAAGCCCAGAATACCAGCATTGTTCTTATCCTCCTGAGGGAGGCATAAAATGCCTTGACCTTAACTCGGTTTGGTAAAGAAGGGGAAGAGGGAGAGAGGATAAGAAAAAAGAGAAGAAACTGCAAAACACTGTGCTCCTTCAACTGGTCACTACTCACAAAGGTTAAAATAAAGCACAAAAGTTCAACCGAGAGGACTAATCTCGGACCAATCTGCTTCTCAGCTCCCTCTACTTCTACCTGTGGCTGACCACAGATACAGAAGGGAACAATACTCAGTAATACTTAAAAAACAAAAACAAAATTCTACTAATGCTAATGAATTACAAAGACCAAAACTTAAAATTTATAAAAGAGCAGTTTAAGTTTTGGTATAAAATGGTAGAGAAAGAAACAGAAAAATCAAGTAACTTTTTAATATCATATCTAGTATAAAATATAGCATGAGAGTTAATTAAATTTTAATGATAAAGTGGTAATGAAGACTGATCAAAGACATCAGGAACACAGAACTGTGAAGCCAGAATGAATTTCAGAAACTGTAACGTTCATCCTGGGGCTTCTTTCTTCTCTTCCCGGGATCTTCTGGGGTGCCCCATTCCTACGGCCTTGATTTTTATTTCAGTCACCTCCCCATTTCTCTGCAATCCTTCAGAGACAAATTTAAAGCCAATGATCTTCATGCTGCCAAATTTAACGGATACTCTGCTGTCTTCAACTTACTTAACCTTTGCAAGGGACAACTATTATTTTTGATTGTTCTACATTCATTCCCCCTGTTTAGGTGACAGGATCCACATTTTGTTTGGGGATCTACCCCTCCCTCACTGGATACATTCTTGGTAGGACTGTAGAGTAAGGTGTTCTTTCCTACCCTAACCAACTGTTGGGCAGTCAACTGATTTGTTCATCAGATACTTTTAACTTAGAAAGTGAATTCTAAAAGAAGTTAACTAAAAAGTGAAAACTGCTATAGCAACCTGTTCATTCCAGTACTGCAATTATCAGTCTCTCCCTGGGGCTGCTCAGATTTCTGTCCTTTTCAAAGCCAGGGCCTTCAGCATTTCCTTTGATCCTGTGAGCTGCCCACATCCTTGTCATAAATTCCTCTTCTCCTCAAGTAAATTGGTCATTTGCAACCAGAGTCATAACTGATATTTTCCCTTAGAAGCATTGCCTCCTTCCGCAAACACTTTACTCTCTTTTGCTTCTAAGATCCTCATTTTAATCCTACCTCACTGGCCACTCCTCCAGTCTTCTCTGATAACTCCTATATTCCTCCTCCACTCACCTTCTAAATACTAATGCTCTTCAAGAGTTTGCAGGCCCTCTTCTCTTACTATATTATATTCTCTTCCCAGTGTGAACGCATGGCTTTAAATTACATGGTCTCCAAAATTCTAACCTATAGCCTAGATATCGCCTCTGAGCTACAAATTTGTACATATAATTGCTTATTTGACATCTCTACCTGATGTTTTGATATCTCAAATTTAACACATTCAAAATGAATTCTCTCCCAAGCCTGCTTCCCATCATCCCCTGCCAGCCCCTCTGACCACAACCCTCCACTCAAGGGAAGGCCATCATTCACCCCATTTAGAAGTTACTTTTATAACTTTCTTTCCTTTCCTCCTAGTATGCAGTCCAGCTACAAGTCTGGACTTGAGTCTATCTCTAACCCACCTACTTCTACTGCCTCTACTCTACTCCAGGCCACCATCAACTCTCGCCTTAAAGTACCGTTACTGCCTCCTAACTGGTCTCCCTGCTTCTATTCTTTGCTTCCCTTCATTCTGTTCTCTTCACATCACTCAGTATCATCTTAAACTATGAATTTTCACATTTTCTTCATGTGGCTTCCCAATATATCTAGAAAAAATCCAAAATCCTTATCCAGGCCTATAAGGACCTATATGATCCATTCCTGCCTCTCCAAAAACATTCCAGAGTTGTTCTCTATTACTTGCTCACCAAGCTCCAGCCAAATGGCTCTCCCTTAGTTCCTTGAACACATTTAGCTCTTTCCTATGCTAGCAATTTGCACGTGTCATTTCCTCTCCCTAGCAATGCTTTCTCTTCCATTGGTTAGCTGTTTTTTTATTTTCAGGGCTCTGTTCAACCATCAACTCACATAAAAAGGTTATGTATGCCTGATCACTTTATCCCAGGCAAGTTCCCCATAACCCCAGTTTTACTTTCTATCCATCCCTACTGTCTCCATTACAGCACCCATCACAATTTCTAATTCTTTTGTTTTTATATAGTATTCACTTTTTGTCTGGCTGTCATAAAAAAGGACAAGCTTGTTTACAAATTGTAAGCTCCATAAACAAGGACAAGAACTAGTTTGTCTTGTTCACTACTTTATCTCCTAGCACCCAGAACCCATCACCTGGTGCCTGGCAGAGTACTGTGTGTAATTCATAAAGAATTTAGGTCTCCAAGAGTCACTTCTGATACTGTGAGGCTCTGAGATTGTCTTTACTATGAGCTGTAAGGGCTTTTATACATGCTTCTCTGTAAGCAGCTAGTAGGCACTAAATAAATATCTGCATATTGAATGGATGACACCACAAATGATACCCAAATTTTTGTCTCTATTACTGACCTCTCTCTGAACTCCAAACTATTTCTAACTGCTTGCTAGGTATCCCCACGTGGATGTTTATCTCAATTTTAACAATGTCCAAAATCCAGATTGTCATCTTCCCCACCAAACCTGTTCTTCTTCCCGTATTATCCATTTTAGTTATTGCCCAATTTTCCTCCCACTCAGCTACAAAGTCTAGGTCTTGAACAATCTCTCTCATCCTCCATATCTAAATAATCACAGTGGTTCTGATTCCTCCAAATTTATTCCTACCATAATGCACTGTTTAGGTTTTTCATTATCTTTCAACTCCAACATGAAAACAAGCTTCTAACCGGCCACCTTGCCCTTAAAATTCCCCTTTCCAATCCATCTTTTATGTAGCCACTTGAGTTATCTTTCCAAAACACAGAGAAGTTTATGTCACTTCCCTTGCCCAAAGTTCAGTGCTTCATAATTAACAGTCAAATCCCTAAGCATGGCATTTTAAATATTCAACAGTATGTCCTCAAATACTGTTTCAGTTAAAGCATCCACTATACTCCTCAATGAACCCTTTTCTCCAGTACACACTGGATTGGCTACTAAATGAACACTCCAACCTATTTCAGTGTTCAAGATCTTTCCTTTGGGATAGTTCTTCAGTAATAAGACCCTCCAGTGAAAATGCTGCAATCCAGCTGTGATCTTTGAAATCCTTTCCTGTCTTTAAAATCTATCTCATATGCCATCCTCCATGAAGACTCATCTTCTCCCTCCGGTCAAAACAAATCTATTCTTCCCTGGTGTTCTCACAACACAGTTTAACCTCTCTTTTAACAATTATCTCACCCTGCTTTGGGAGTTAGTTGTCTTCCAGCATGTTTTTCTCACTGGTTAAGGTTCACTGAATTTATTCATCCTCCCATTAACTCAGCATGGTGCTTGCACAAACTAAGCATTTAGGAAATATTTGCTGAATGAATAGGTAACCTTCTTCATTTACAGGGGGTGTGGGTGGGGGTGTCAAAGCTAGAGATTAAGTAATTTGCCAAAAACGAGACCTCTACTTAGACGCAAAATTTAAAAAACTAGAACCTAAATCTTTCGAGCTTAGCTGACCTTTGTCTCATACGAAGACAGTGGAATTTTTCACTCCCTATCAATAACAAAATGCCCCTGGTTTTATTTTTAAATATTTCTTTTATTCTCTTTACAAATATGCCGCGTCGACCCTTGGCTCAAAATGAGGAAGAAGTACAAATTCTTAACTTTCAAGTTAATAATATTTAACTTTCAAATGAATCCTAAGTGCATTTCAGAGCCTGATGAGCAAGAGGGATAAACTTTAATAAACTAATTGAATTCTTTTCTCCGAAGAGACTTCAGAAGATAAATACTACCTGCGAAACGAATACAGGCGGTAAACACTCAGCCCCAAAACCTCCGCCTTCAAATGACACGCGAAGGAGAAACCGGCGGCCCAGCCGCTCCGAGTCGGCAGTCTTCCTTCTTCTAGTCCCAGAAAGTAAGCGGACATACGGAAGAAGAGGGTAGATCTGAGGCTGAAATATCAGGGCAGGGTCGCCTTGGCCATCGTTCCCCGACTACGACGGCCTAGTGAAGGGCCCCAAGGTTGGCGGGCGGGCCTCGCTGCGTGCAGTCTGGGAGCCCCCGCTCCGGGCACCCGCTGACTCGAGCCTTCTCAGGTCGGTCTTGTTCCCATGCCCCTGGCCCCAAAACCAAGTAAAGGAGCCGAAACACCGGCCCCAGAAGCCCTCGAGGAGAAAAGCCGAAGACGTAGGGCTTCAGACCCGCCGCTCCAGATCCGGGTGGGGTTTCCCGGGGGCGGTTTCGCGGTCCTCTCCGAGGACAAACTCGGCCCGCGCCCCCGAGGAGCCGGCGCTGACTTCCTCCCTCTCGGAGACCACCCAGCCGAGCGGGCCTGTTCGGGACCACCCCAGAACTCACCTTCCAGTCCCGGGCGGCAGTCCGTCCGTCAGTCGGTCCCGAATTCTGTCCACACAGAGCGTCTTCCGGCTCCTGCCGGAAGCAGTTCGAGCGCGGGACAGGAAGTTTGGCCGCCCCCCACGCACACACCCACTCGCTCGCCTCCCAGCCCGGCGACGGTAGCGCCTAAGAGGGTTCCCGCCCGGGGGCCTCAGGCCTGCGCGGGCCAAGTTGGCAGCGCAGGGCTTGGCTCTGTGAGGGTATGTCCTGCGCTCTCCCGCCTCCCGCTCATTCCCTCTCGGCCTTTGTAGCTCTGTGGTCTGCGAAGCCCGAAAAAACGGGGTCAGTCAATTCTAGTCGTGACGTCACTGCTTCCCTGCTGCAACTGACGGGGTAGTTTTTCCTGTCAGCTGAGATCAGTACAGGTTGCAGTGGAGGCAAGCGAGAAAGAAAAGATCACTGCTTAAACATTTATCAGAGTTCTCTCAGTGAAGAGGACTTTGAAGCTTAAGTGCCAGAGAAGGGAACTTGCAGAATAGTTCTGCATTGCATACCGGGCGGGGTAAAAAATTGAGACTCAGGTGTATAACTTTTTTTTGGAATGTGGATTCCCAAGAGTCTTGGTTCCGTCAGTACATTCGGATGTAAAGAGCTTTCGGATGTCCACAGGGGGCTAGAACCCTTTAGTTTCAGGCTGGATGCCACAACTTAGAGCTTTGTGTCTGACTTGATTTTTGAGATTAGTAATTTTTGAATACTTGCTGGGTCCCAAAGGATGAAGGAGAGACTCAGCTAAGATAGTGGTGTGCCCTGTAGGCCCACCAGGCTTCTCCAGGCAAGAATACTGGATTGGGTTGCCATTTCCTTCGCCAGGGGATCTTCCCTACCCAGGGATCAAACCTGCATCTCCTGCGTTGGCAGCCAGTTTCTTTACCACTGAGCCACCTGGGAATAAAAGGCATTTTCTGAGAAGGGCGTTTTCAAGAATAGAGACAGGGTTGAAGAAACCAGTAGTTCCCTACACAAACGATGGTGATTTGAAAAGAAGCAACACCTTTCAAGGGAAGGTAATTCCTCCTTAGATAAGCCAAGTTTATCTATCCCAGGTGCCTATGGGATTGTTGTTGTTGTTCAGTCGCTCAGTTCTGTCAGACTCTTTGTGACCCCATGGGCTGCAGCACACCAGGCTTCCCAGTCCTTCACCATCTCCTGGAGTCCGCTCAAACTCATGTCCATTGAGTCGGTGATGCCATCCAACCATCTCATCATCTGTTGTCCTCTTCTCCTGCCTTCAATCTTTTCCCAGCATCAATCTTTTGTAATGAGTTGGCTTTTCACATCAGGTGGCCAAAGTGTTAAGAGCTTCAGCTTCAGCATCAGTCCTTCCAATGAATGTCCAGGGTTGATTTCCTTTAGGATGGATTGGTTTGATCTCTTTGCTGTCAAGGGGACTCTCAAGAGTCTTCCCCAGCACCACAGTTCAAAAGCGTCGATTCTTCAGCACTCAGCCTTTTTTAATCGTCCAGCTCTCACATCCTTACATGACTACTAGAAAAACCATAGCTTTGACTATACAGACCTTTGTCGAAAGAGTAACATCTCTGCTTTTTAATATGCTGTCTAGGTTTGTCATAGCTTTTCTTCTAAGGAGCAAGTGGGATATTTACTTGGAAAGTGAAAGTGTTTGTTGCCCAGTTGTGTCTGACTCTGCAATCCCATGGACTATAGCCTGCCAGGTTCCTCTGTCCATGGAATTCTCCAGGCAGAATACTGGAGTGGATTACCATTCCCTTCTCCAGGGGACCTTCCTGGCCCAGGGATCGAACCCAGGGTCTCTTGCATTGCAGGCAGATTCCTTACTGTCTGAGCCACCAGGGAAGGGCCTACCTAGCTCAAGAGACTGGAAATAAGATACAGATTTGGGAGTTATCAACACTTAGACAAGAGATGAAGCTCTCTCTGGAGATGAAATGGAAAAGTATATGCAACAGAAAGAACTGAAGGCCACTGAGGTCAACTGGAGTGACTGATTACAACAGTATCTACACAAAAGTATACTAAAGTTTGTAAACTGCTGACCATAAACCAGCACAACACTCAAAAAAAAAATCCTCAATTTTACTGTATTAAAGGGTTGATTACAATGAATAAAAAAATGCTCTTACATAGAGATACATTAATAGGTCCTGAACATTCATGTTCACAACTACTTGTTACTTTTGCTCAGTCAGTTGTCATTTTTTGAAGCTGTATTTGTTGTTTAAATCTTTTTTATCACTTAAAACTTGAAGTGATGTCTATACCTACTTCTCTTGAAATCTTTGTAACTATTTGACAGTATGTGCCTACTAACCTAAAATAAACATAGGCTTTTATCAATATAGATTTGGGTTTTTAGGCTATACCATGGACTACTTGGCAAAACACAAATAGATCATCTTCTGTAGTAGGTCCCTCCATCAACCTAACCAGCCTCAGTTATTTAACTTATACTGCTTCCAACACAGAGCCTCTGTTCTACTCCAAAAACTGTTCCACAAGCTCTGAATTTCCCCAAACTCCTGCACACACACACACCCTGCCATTAAGTCCCTTTTCCATCAACACAATATGGAAACACCGTCCCATTTATTCTTGCACCAAGCTACAGTTCAAGAATTATGTAAAGCATTTCCAATTGAATACATATTTATAAGTGTCTTCTCAAGCATTCTATAGTAAACAAATGTTATAAAGTTAATAATTTGTACAATCTATTAAAGTTACATTAAATCTCCAACAGTTTCTGAATATCTGATATAAATTTCATGTAATATTAGTTTTAGCAAAAGAAGGAAAAATAGGTCATGTTGACATCAATCTATTATTGTAAATAATCATAGGATGTAGAGTACATAGATGATATTGAAAACACAGGAGTGAATTATGTTGTGCAACTAAGAAAATATCACCTTTTATCACATTTAAAGCAAAAACTATCTATACTCTTAAGGGTTGTTTTTTTTTAATGTATCTTGAAATCTTTCAGCAGAATGGAAAGAAATCCATGTAGTTCCTTGATGAAGATGTTTATGGAGATTACAAAGAGGTATCTCCTGAAATGCAAACTATCTGCTTTCCAATGTTACCTCCTGTCATCATGGACTGGAATGCAGCTGGAAAGAAAAAAAAAAAACACAAAGTTATCCGACAACATAATGTCACCATCATACATGTTTGTCAGTAGACCAGGCACATACGATTAATGTGAATAATTTCTTTGATGATTTTAAGTACCAAAGGAAACTTTCATGAAAAGAAACCGCTAGTAAAACACTAGCAAAGTTACAGGACAAACCAACACAACTAACATCTTAAAAATGTGTTTTTTACCCAAACTATAAACGTGGGGTCGCTAAGAGTCGGACGGCTGAGCGACTTCACTTTCACTTTTCCCTTTCATGCACTGGAGAAGGAAACGGCAACCCACTCCAGTATTCTTGCCTGGAGAATCCCAGGGACGGGGGAGCCTGGTGGGCTGCTGTCTATGGGGTCGCACAGAGTCGGACACGACTGAAGCGACTTAGCAGCAGCATAAATGTTTAATTGGCATCTACATCCATGTTCAATGTTACAGAGTCTGAAGACTACAGCAAAATAAGTATAAGGATAAATGTCAAAAAAAACAATTTTAATAGCTTAAAAAATATTAGAAATCTAATCATAAAGTTTTACTAAGTAAGTGAAATGAACATCTATCATGTGAATGAATTTTATATTTCAGTTTGGTAAACACATTAACCAAACACATTAGATTTTTTTCTCAAAAAGGAAAAATTAGCTGTTTGGTTTAATTCTCTTCATTTGAAATAAAAAGAGATTGTTGAAATCTGTGTATGTTAGCCAAAAAAAAGAAACCCAAATACTGAAAATCTGCCTAATGTAATCTTATGACTGATGACTTAGAACCATTCAATCTGAGAAAGTTACCTAGAGGCTAAATAACTTTCACAATTCTTAATATTTTTAATAACTATTTACAAAAACAAATATTTTACAATTTGAAATGAGAAAACAATAGCTCTTAAATACCACTAAGTTGAACTTTCATAGAGTTTAAGATATTTAAGGTTTCACAGGAAAGAAATGTGACTCAAAGAGAAAAACATAACTGAAAAGTAGAATTGAAAAAAGACAGTATTTGTGCTGAACTGATGTGTACAGTAAATAAATCTACATTCATCTTACCTCCCATGTTTTCCAATCCATTTATCATAGTCTCTTTGATCTGTAAATCGAAATAGGTATATTTTATATTGTTTAGACTTCAGTGTTTCTACTTAATGGTTTGCATTTTTGCAAAAGGCAGCAATATTATTTAGCACTTTCTAAAAACATATTTTTCATCTTATATAGCTAGATAAGAAAAGTTTCCTATCAATTGATTTTTTAAAATATTAATACAATCCTATTTTCCCACTGTCTAATCTTCAGTTCGTAATGTCATATGCTGTACACCCTCTTTTCAAAAAACAAACTATATAAGCACACATACACATACAACTTTGCCTATCATTTGCATGTTTCAAGAACATTCGAGATCAGGGGTCTCTGGACCTCAGATTGATAACTGCTGATTTTCAACCACAACCAAGAGATCTATCAGAAGGTCCAGGAAGGGCAGGTTGTAGGGTGGTGGATAGGTACTAAGAAATGCTTAAAAGATTTTTGAGAAAGAACAACTTCTAACACATAGTAATATTCCATAAATATTTGCTAATGAATATTACAATTTAGAAAAGACAAAAAACCTATTCATCTTGCATATAATCTAAGAAAAGTAAAGTTTAATAAAATTTTAGATAAAGGGAAAGATGAGAAGCTTTCTAAACCAGGAGGATTATACTCCTCTGGGAGGTAAAGTTAATTTATGATATTCAATATACTTTTCTTTTATAGAAATATTTATTATGAAACTAATACTAAATTCAAATAATACAAAAGTATATCAAGTAGCAGGAAGAATGATATTGATCAAGAATAGAAGCAAGTTCTACCTTTAGCTTTCCTTCTTTAAACCATTGACTCAGCTGGAGAATACCAGACTCAAATTTATCCTTATAATTTAACACCAGAAATCTTTCTCTGTAGTGGGGAACAAAAGGATAATGATCAGAGGCTAGGAAGGGAGAAAGCTCATATCAAATCATTCCAGAATTCAGAAACTTGTTAATCACATAGAGTCTGGTCAAATACAACTTTAGGTGCAGTTACAAGCATAAGTATAGTGGACTTCTATTGTTTTGTCTGCTCAGGATCTACAATCCATGTAGTAGTAACACTGTGGTTTTACTTTGTGGGTGGCATCTTTTCCCCACCCTTATGTGATGAAAGACAGGCCAGTCTGCGCTGATATGTATCAGCTTTGGGATCTGATAAAACCACAAGAAGAGAGCTGTTTTCTTTTTGCTTGGATTGCTAACCTGGTGAAATGTAAGAGCAAAGATAACAGTCATCCTGTTGCTGCTGTAAGAGGAGAGTCTGCAGGGAGCCACGACAACCCAGAAAAAAGCACAGCCCGGGGTGAAGAAAAACTGAGTCGAGACACCACTATGCAAACCTTTTACCCAGCCAAATCTAAGCCAGTACTAATATTGAACTTCTCAATACATGAACCAATAAATGTCCTTTGGCAATGGCACCCCACTCCAGTACTCTTGCCTGGAAAATCCCATGGACGGAGGAGCCTGGTAGGCTGCAGTCCATGGGGTCACTAAGAGTCGGACACGACTGAGAGACTTCACTTTCACTTTTCCCGTTCATGCACTGGAGAAGGCAATGGCAACCCACTCCAGTATTCTTGCCTGGAGAATCCCAGGGATGGCAGAGCCTGGTGGGCTGCTGTCTATGGGGTCGCACAGAGTCGGACACGACTGAAGTGACTTAGCATAGCATAGCATAGCAATACATGAACCAATAAATGTCCTTTGTACTTAAGCCAATATGAGTTGAATTTCTAACACTCACAAAAAAAGATTGACTCAACAGGCGCATTTTTCAAAAAGTTTTATGCCAGGGAGCTAGTTAACCAAAACCTAAATATTGAACCACCTTAAAATGTACTTTTTCAAATTTTATTTAATAGGAAACAATTATATATGAAGAACAATATATTTCATATACATCTGTGATCTTTAAACCTGTTGAATCTGGTAATATGGGGAAAGTGTAGAACATACCTTGTGATGTTTCTTTCTTTCTGGATTGCTTCTATAGCAGGGGGTAGTAGAGGAGGATAAGGCACATCTTTGTTGTACTGAGAAATTTGACCACATAGGATGATGTGGCTGTTCCGATTCATCTGTTCAGAGAAAATTGATGATTATACCTTAAGATATACACCTTCCCTGTATTTAATGATCTTATGGCTACCTCAATAAAAGCCTCCTTGATTCTAGTATTTAATCTTTCTTTTTTTTTTAATGGCCGTACCACATGGTCTGTGGAATCTTAGTTCCCTTATCAGGGATTGAACTTGTGCCCTCGGCAGTGAAAATGCACAGTCCTAACAACACTGTGGGTTAGGACTAAATACTATAAGGAATTCCCTATAGTATTTAATCCCTTAATGGCAATTAATTGATTTTGTTCTAAAGACTCACCCAGTATGTATATCAAAGAGTTTTAATTAGCTAGCAAATAAATCTACCCCAAAGGTTTTTCCAGTAGTCACGTATGGATGTGAAAGTTGGACTATAAAGAAAGCTGAGTGCCAAGGAATTGATGCTTTTGAACTGTGGTGTTGGAGAAGACTCTTGAGAGTCCCTTGGACTGCAAGGAGATCAGTCCTGAATATTCATTGGAAGGACTGATGCTGAAGCTGAAACTCCAATACTTTGGCCACTTGATGCGAAGAGCTGACTCATTTGAAAACACCCTGATGCTGGGAAACATTGAAGGCAGGAGGAGAAGGGGATGACAGAGGATGAGATGGTTGGATGGCATCACCGACTCAATGGACATGAGTTTGAGTAAACTGCGGGAGTTGGCGATAGACAAGAAGGCATGCAGTCCATGGGGTCGCAACGTGTCAGACATGACTGAGTGGCTGGACTGAACTGAACTGAACTGAAAGGAATACAGAGGTAAAAAATAAGATTTTGGTAATCTGCAAAAGAATTTCATTAGTTGTCATTGTCATCATTGTTGCTACTTCCATTATTATTGGTGGAGTATTTCTTTGGGTTTAAATAATTTAACCTCAATTGAAAGTAATTTTATATATAGTAAAGGACAATGCAGTGTCAATAGCTAATGCTGATAAATTATAAATCTGTCAATTAAAATATGCAAATACCTGTAAACTATAAAAATCCTTTCCCTACCCAAAGTCAGAGGGCGATGGCTGAGAGCTGACGGTTAAAAGTGAGTTAGAGCTTAGAACTTCACTTGTATAATACAACTGTAATTTTTCACAAAAATAAAGGTGAAAATATAACATTGCTAGCAAAGAACTAAAACTGATGCTCATAGTGCAAATCTGCAAACAAATGGAAACAGCTTCATCAAGCTCTTCTGTATCACTTAGAATACTGACCATCATGTTGTTTTTCACCATAAACCCTACAAGTTTATAAAGTTTTTTTCTTTCTCAATATCAGGTAAAAAGATATCACATCAAATAAAATGTAGCATTCAAATTTATAACAAACAAATCAGAAAACAACCTGACTTATCACTGTATCACTGATGTCACCACCAACATTGTCGAAGTAAACATCCACTCCAGCTGGGCATAATTTATGGAGTTGTTCTGCAACATTCGCCTCTTTATAATTAATTGCAGCATCGAACCCCAATTCTGAGGTCAAAAAGAGGCACTTCTCATGTGTTCCACAAATGCCCACGACTCTGGAACAGCCCAGCAAATGGCCGATCTAGGGGAGAAGTTTTTGAAAATTAAACAACTTTCTCTTGTCACAATTTAAGTGTAAAAATGTGAAAATATGAAAGATAATACAAGTACCTATATGAAAGTGTTCATCACAATTTAGGCTTTTGTAAGTCTTTTTGAGAAAGGTAATTTGAAACCAAAAGAAATGAGAACAGATATAACAGCATTCTTAAAAACATTAAGACTGAATAAAATTAGACTTAGTTTGAATGTTAAAATCTCACAATTTGAAGATGATCTCATAAAAGGAACAATCAAACCAAAAACATCTCTATCTTGCAGTTCAATATTTTTTGGGCCTGTGAGGAACTAAAATCACTATTAAGATAAAATGTTTGTTTCTGGGGTTTCACACTTTGAAGGCTACTATTCATAAAATAATGTACTTTATAAAACTGTATCATAATGTTTACTATATCTCTGCTGCTGTTGTTTAGTAGTTAAGTCATGTCTGACTCTTTTGCAACCCCATGGACTGTAACTTGCCAGGCTCCTCTGCCCATGAGATTTCCTAGGCAAGAATACTGAATGAAGTGGGTTGCCAATTCCTTCTCCAAGGGATCTTCCCAACCCATGGATTGAACCCATGTCTCTGCGTCTCCTGCACTGCAGGCAGATTCTTTACCAGTGAGTCACTTGGGAATATATTAACCTATCTCTAGAACCCAATAAGTGCTTTCTTATTTGAAGATATTTTTAAAATATAAGTTTATTTTTTCAATTCATGGAATTCCAGACAGGTACTCTGTGATTTTTCTCCTTCATATAGATTAGAGCAATGCTCCAGCATTTACCATGTCATTTTTGGTTAAAAGAGAATAAAATATAAAAAATCAACAACATTTTTCACATTGTTAGGAAGCGAGTCTAAGCATGCAATAATACCATTTCTACCAAATATATGTAAAATAACATTACAAATTTGTTCAACTGTGTATTTTAAACTATATACACAGATCCAGAGATTCAGTTATGACCAGTTTTTTAGAAAATCAGATAATCCTCCAAAAGCTTACCTGCCCAGCCAAGGATCCACAAGCACCAGCAGCCCCACTAACAACCATTGTCTGATTAGATCCAGCAGTGATATGACCTTTTTCCTGTACCCCAATCAAGGAAGTCAAACCAGGCATCCCTATAGCTCCAAGAAAGTATGAAAGGTGTCCATCCACAAGCTGTGGGTCTACCTAAAATAAAATATATACCTTTAAAAAAATAATATTAGGAATTTCTGTCTTAAGTCAACAATGTAGAGACCATCTATGACTTCATGAATATGAACTCCCCAAATTCATATGTTAAAGACCTAACTCTTTCAGTGTGACTGTATTTGGAGATAGGGTCTTTACGGAGATAATTAAGGTTAAACGAGGGCATCAGGGAGGGGCCCTAATCTGATTGGACTTAGGGCGTTAGAAGAGGAAGGGCCACCAGAGATCTGTTTCTCCGCAGTTACACAGAAGAAAGGCTGGATGCTGTGTGAGGATACAGGGAGAACAGGGCCATCTGAAAGCCAGGAAGAAAGGTTTCACCAGAAACCAAATTTTCCAGCACCTTGACCTCAGACCTCTAGCCTCCAGAACTGCAAGAAAATAAATTTCTGCTGTAATAATAAATTTCAGTCCATTGTATTTTGTAACAACAGTTCAAGCTGTTCAAGCGGACTAATAAACAACCCAACATGAACAGTAAACCATTTTTCAGTCTTTCTTGCCAGTGTCTCAAATATATCAAAAGAGAAGAAACACTTAACAGGAAAATACTACACAAAATTGGAAGGTTTAAAAATCTCTGAGCAATTTCAGAGTAAACACTTATCTATATAAAAGTCAGCTCAAACTCTTTAACAGTTCTTGTTACTGATACTTCAAATGTGTCATGAAAATACAAGGAAGGTGTGATACAATTTCTTCTCGTTTAATTACAGAATAAAATGAGGTCTCTCAGCTTTTCAGCATTTTACACTTATATGTTTACCAGGCCCAATCAATAGTTAATTGTACATCTCTTACATTTTCTGTCTGTTTTCTTATCTATAACATTAAGAGAATATGAAAAAAAAATTATATAGAAAGACTCTCTACCATAAAAGTTTTATAGTAATTTCAGAGATTAAAAATGTAACAAACCTCTGAGGAGGCCTTACAAATAGCTGAAAAAAAAAAAAAAAAGTAACAAACCACCAAAAGTAATCAAGATTCACCACCTTGATTTGCAATTAAACTGCCACAAAGAAAAAAATGGCAGTTTTTAATCAGTTTTAAATGGCTATCAGTCAAGTCTGACGTGTAGATAAAGGTAATAGAGATATTAAAATCTACAATACACGGAAAGGTCTACAGTACACTATACAGAAATATGGTGGTTTGGTGGTTTAGTTGCTAAGTCGTGTCCGACTCTTGTGACGCCATGGACTGCAGCTTGCCAGGCTCCTCTGTCCATGGGATTTTCCAGGCAAGAATACTGAAGTAGGTTGCCATTTCCTTCTCTAGACATAGAAATATATCCTGTAGGTAACACTTATTTATTAGTAAAGCCAGTAAAAAAAACATTGTGAGATAAGTTGTGTTTAGTAAATATCATTTTTCTATCCTTTCTGAATTCCTCTTCCTCATTTCTAATACCTACTCCCCAAACATTTTTAAGCTCTCCCCAACTGCTCAATTTCCCACTATATCACTATGACAGGGAAAGCTGGAAACTGCTGAATGTTTCTTTTTCACTTGCTACTAAGAAATTTCTACTTAAACATCATTTATTAGTATCATTGATAAATGATTGTGTAATGTCTCCCATATCACTTGTATCCTAACAGCCACCTTTAACTAACTGTAAGAATTTGTAATCATAAAAAATACTAAAACTGTACAAAGTTTTTTACAAAGCCTTAATCACATATAACTAAATTTAATTTAAATTAATTCTAATTTAATTAAATTTAATTTAATTCTCACATTCACTGGTGAGATAGCTATTGTTTTCATTTTGCACATGAGGAAACTGAGGTTAGAGACATACTGTAACTTCCTTGATGACAATTATTCGGCTGAATTACATGAAGCTGCCAGTTTTTGTAGGTCAAAACAGACAAATACTGGTAAATTCACATGACTCAACCAAACAGTAGAAACCGAACTCAAGATTTCTGCCACAAGATGGAATTTCAAGAACAAACCAAATGGATTTCTTAAGTCAAGTGGTAATTGCTTGTTGTTGTTGTTCAGTCACTTAGATGTGTCCAACTCTGCAACCTCATGGACTGCAGCACGACAGGCTTTCCTGTCCTTCACTATCTCTGGAGTTTTCTCAGACTCACATCCATTGTGTCAATGATGCCACGCAACCATCTCATCCTCTGTTGGACCCTTCTCCCTCTGCCCTCAATCTTTCCCAGTATGAGGGTATTTTCCAATGAGTCAGCTCTTTGCATCAGGTGGGCAAAGTATTGGAGCTTTCTTAGGAAACTTTTCAAGTATTTAACTATAAAGGGCATTCTGGTTCTTAGCATAAAGCATTTTTTGATGCTTATAGCTCAAGTTTTATTCTATACATGTAAAATTTGAGAATTAAATATGGAAAACAACATCATTCATTGGCAATCTAAGAACTGTCATATATAGTTACAGCCAACAGTGGAAGAGGAATAAAGGCTTTTCACATTCTGACAGCTATCTAAAAAGAAAACATATGCTTTTATTTTTTCCCTGACAGCAAACAAAACCGAACACCAAATGCACAAAGAAGTACTAACAAGAGAGAAAAATCAGATACTTGATATCGTACATCACCTTTTCAAGGATATTTCCATCCAGAATAACCTTGGTTTGCCAGGGCCAATAGAAGGAAGTCACAAAATCGCCTTTCGTAAAATTTGTGTGTTTGCTTTCTTCTATAATTCCAACACCTCCACCATCAACCACCTGAGACAGCTGCCAAGGTGTTATATAGTCACTGCCAGTATCTTCATTCATTCTACAACGCTAAAAAAAGAAACATAGATTGGGATACTTCTGTCTGATAATACTGAACCAGTTTACTTATTTACCCAGTGATTAAAAGGAAGTATATAATTAAGTAATATTAAGTACAGTGTTAGCCAAACAAAACTTATCTTAATTTCTCTCTTCCTTTATTTTTTATCCTGAAAAAAACAAGAAGTGAAATTTAAGAAGAACTTAATGAACCTAGAGCCTATTATATAGAATGAAATAAATAAGAAAGACAAATATCATATACTAACGCGTAAAGATGGCACTGATGATCCTATTTAGGGGGCAGCAAAGGAGACACAGATGTAAAGAACAGACTTACAGTCACAGTGTGGGAATGAGAGGGTAGGATGACTTGAGAGAATAGTATTGAAACATATATATTATGATATGTAAAATAGACAGCTAATGGGAATTTTCTGTAAGATGCAGGGAACCCAAAGCCAGTGCTATGTGATAACCTGGAGGGATGGGATGAGGAGGGAGGTGGGAAGGAGGTTTAAGAAGGAGGGGACATATGTATACCTATGGCTGATTCATGTTGATGTATGGCAGAAGTCATCACAATATTGCAAAGTAATTACCTTCCAAACAAAAATAAAATAAAATTTTAAAAATAAAGTAAAAAAGAATTTAAGGAGCTTTCCTGGTGGCTCAGTGGTAAAGAATCTGCCTGCCAATGTAAGAGACAAGGGTTCGATCCTTGATCCGGGAAGATTCCACATGCCATGGAGCAACTAAGCCTGTGTGCCACAATTATTGAGCCTGTGCTCTAGTGCCCAGGAACAGCAACTGTTGAGCCCACTTAGCACAGCTGCTGAAGCCCTCAGCACCCTAGAGCCCGTGCTCCACTACAAGAGAAGCCACCGCAATGAGAAGCTTGTGCACTGCAATCAACAGTAGCCCAACCCCCTGCCACCCAACCCCACAACCCCCCTCGAACTCTGTAACCAGAGAAAGCCTTTGTGCAGCAACGAAGGGCCAGCACAGCCAAAAATGAATTAATAAATAATAAATGATTTTTTAAAGTATTTGGGAGGATACGTGTAGCTTCTATGCAAATTCTATGCCCTTAAAAGAAAAAAAAGAATTTATGTTCTAAAATTTGATTGTGGTGAACAGATAAGTTTGTGAATGAACTAAAAACTATTGAATTATACATTTTAAATGTGTGAACTATATGACAGGTGGATTGTATGTGTGTGTGTGTTAGTCGCTCAGTAGTGTCCGACTGTTTGTGACCTCATGGACTATGTCCTGCCAGGCTCCTCTGTCCATGGGGATTCTCCAGGCAAGAATACTGGAATGGGTTGCCATTTCCTCCTCCAGGGGATCATCCTGACCCAGGGATCGAACCCATGTCTTTTATGTCTCCTGCACTGGCAGGCAGGTTCTTTACCAGTAGTGCCACCTTGGAAGCCCCTCTTAAACAATTAAATTTATGTCCTATATGCTAGCATAATACAAGATTCTGTGTCAATGGTTTCAATGGATTGTAGCAAATTAGGTACTCTTACATGTTGCTGATAATATTATAAAACGTCCATTTTTAATAGAAAACAGTCTTGTAACATATAAACCATAATACCACCCATTTCTTCAGTTGAGCAATACTGCTTCCACAATGGAAATAACCCAAAAGAGAAATGAAACAATTTTTACACAGCTGTTCATCAAACTTCAGACCAAGTACTAAATCATTCCCCCTAACTTAAGATGGATGTTCTCTTTATTCAAAGACAAAGTGTCACCACAGTACCACACCCTTCCATAGAACTAGGGCTAAAGACTTCTCAGGGAGGCAATCAAGGCTTTCTTCCTCTCTGTGGCTCATTCTTGCTTCTCTTATGAAGGCCAAGATGGACACACCCACAGTGTGGTCCAGGAGACGGAAGAGATGGAAGGCTGCTCCATCAAGGGGCCCTACATGGTCTGGTTCAGTTCACCAGGGTAAAAGACCACATGGCATATTGATGCCAAAGCTCCTGTGGGAATATACTACACTTCTGCTTGTGTGTCCCTCCCATATACCCTTTTAATTTTTTTAAGATTTAAAAAGAAATTATTTCTTTATTTTTGGCTATGCTGGGTCTTCATTGCTGCACAGGTGCTTTCTCCAGTTGCAGAGAGTGGGGGCTTCTCATTGCAGTGGCTTCTCCTGTTGTGGAGTACGGGCTCTAGGACACGTGGGCTCAGTAGTTGTGGCGCACGGGCTTTAGTTACCCCAAGTATGTGGAATCTTCCCAGACCAGGGATGAAACCCATGTCCCCTGCATTGGTGTCAGACTCTCAACCACTAGACTACCAGGAAAGTCTCCATATACTCTTCAAAGCAAGTACAGCAGCCATTGGATACTGGCCACACCAAGTACCCGATTCTTAAGGCTAATTGAAAAAGTGGGAAGGAGTAATTCCCCATAGGTAGGTGAATGATGTCTATAAGATGAAATGTTACACAACCAGCAAAATAATATTTGGACTAATTTCTCATATGAAGATATGAATATAAAATCACAAATATGAAATAAAAATAGTATATACATATTAAATATAACCACGTAAAATATAGTGCATACATAGTGATTAAAATCAGTCATAAATGTGGAATGATATAAAATTTCAATAATTTAATGCTCAGCAGATTCCTTTTTTCCCTTTAAAGATGTTTATGCCCTTTTTTTTAAAGAATACTTTTTTAAAAATATCTATTTGGCTGCACTAGGTCTTAGCTGTGGTATGTGGGATCTAGTTCCCTGACCAGGGACTGAACCCAGGCTCCCTGCAGGAAGCCTCAGAGTCTTAGCCACTGGACCACCGGGGAAGTCCCACTTATGTCTTTTTTTTTTATGAACAGTGTCTAGTGAAAGCAACTAAAGTCATTTTCTTCCTTCTTTTAATTGATATTTAATAAGCACCTATGCTAGTCACTGGAGATACAGGGATAAATAAGACCTCTGTCTTAGTAAGTTTTTATTAGGGAAGACAAACATCTGAGAACTAAATAAATAATTATTCATTAAAACTGGGATACATGCTGAAGGTCAAGGTATTTTTGAGAAAATCTAATAGAGAGGAATAGTCTGAGGGTTAAAGGTGATTTGTCAAAGTAAATCTCTCTAAAGCATAAAGCAGGCTTCTACGGAATAAGAGGGGTTGGTCAGGTAAAGGGAAAGGAAGATTTTAGATATGGAGGCTTGTTTTCATTTGTACCCAGAAGTTTGGTTTTTTAAAATTATTATTTATCTATTTATGTCTGTGTTGGGTCTTCATTGCTGCAGGCTGGCTTTTACCACAGAGCTCAAGCTCTAGAGCGTGGGCTCAGTAGTTGTGGCACATGGGCTTAGTTGCCCTGAGGCATGTGGGATCTTCCTGCACCAGGGATCAAACCTGTGTCCCCTGCAATAGCAGGCAGAGCCACCAGGGAAGTTCCCAGAATGTTGTTTTAATCAGTTATTGTAATATGACAGACATAGATACAATTGCCTTGAAAGAAGAATTTATTATAACACCCAAGAGAAAAGGCATCATATCGCACAGGGTCACATGGGAAAGCACCAGAGTTTGGAGGCAAAAGCAGGGTGAGGACATCATGGCCCACTCTTTACTGTGGCTTCCAGGAAAAGGAGTGGGTAAGGTAGGGTAGGCAAGCTTGAGTACATTAGAACTGGACAGACTGAATCATTTCAGTGGGCTCTGGCTCATGGATGTGTTCCTAGTTGTCTGGCACCTAGCCCATGGGTGATTTAGGGTGAGGTGGAAATACTGATGGTATGTGAGAGGTAGATGAAGGAAGTGGCTGGAAATATGGGCTTTAAGTTGATTGGTTTACATATGAAAGGTGTCCCACGAAAATTATTATCTCTAAAAACCAGCTAGCACTGGGAGAGGCAGTCTCTCCAGGGTTAGCAAGGCCCCTAAGATGTCAAAGCATCATAAAATACAGAAAACGATTTTATGATAAATCATAAAATACAGAAGGACATGATTAATACAAGGCCTAAGCCAAAAGGCGCACTGGTTTGTTACACAAGAATGAAGTCCAGCAAGGTGAGGAGGGTCAAAGGTCAAAGGGTATGGAGAGGCTGCGCAGGCAAACAGGGGCCAGAGTCTTAGACCATGTCCAGAAAGTTAATCTTTATCCATTACTAAAACCATTACTTAAACCATTAGAAGTTAAGTAACTTATAATCTTATAAATCTTACAAACCATTATCACATAAGTAACTTATCCATTACTTAAACCATTAATAAAGTTAATCTTTATTAATGGTTTAATGGGAAGCATTAAACCATTTTAAGCAAGCTGACATGAATAGTTGCTATTACAAAACATTATTACAAAAACAATATTCTGGCTGCAGTGTGAAAGATGGTTTAAGAGGTCAAAGAGCAAGGATACCCCAATAGGAGAGAAACAATGGTGATTTAGACTAGGTACATATCTTTTGAGTTTACTGAGAAGTGGACTGAACTGAGAAAGATTTATTAGGGGGGACCCACAGGACCTGAGAAGGGGAGGACAGAGAATGAGATGGTTGGATGGCATCACCAACTAGATGGACATGAATTTGAGCGAGCTCTGGGAGTTGGTGATGGACAGCAAAGCCTGGCGAGTTGCAGTCCATAGGCTCACAAAGAGTCGGACACGACTGAGCAACTGGACTGAACTGAACAGGACCTGAAGATTGAGAGACAGACACAGAGAATGAAAAGACAAACTTCTCAAGAAGGATTCAGTGCTTTCTACCTTGAAATGAGTAGATGGAGGAGCTATTTACTTCTCTGGAGGAAAAAGTGGTTTTGTTTGTTTGTTTGCTTGCTGTTTTGAGGTTGGGTGTTTAGAAGTAAAAATCATTAATTCATGACATCAGTTCAGTTCAGTTCAGTCACTCAGTCATGTCCGACTCTCTGCGATCCCATGAACCTCAGCACACCAGGCCTCCCTGTCCATCACCAACTCCCGGAGTCCACCCAAACGCATGTCCATCGAGTCGGCGATGCCATCAAGCCATCTCATCCTCTGTTGTCCCCTTCTCCTCCTGCCCTCAATCTTTCCCCAGCATCAGAGTCTTTTCCAATGAGTCAGCTCTTCGCATCAGGTGGCCAAAGTATTGGAGTTTCAGCTTCAACATCAGTCCTTCCAATGAACACCCAGGACTGATCTCCTTTAGGATGGACTTGTTGGATCTCCTTGCAATCCAAGGGACTCTCAAGAGTCTTCTCCAACACTACAGTTCAAAAGCATCAATTCTTCGGTGCTCAGCTTTCTTTACAGTCCAACTCTCACATCCATACATGACCACTGGAAATACCATAGCCTTGACTAGATGGACCTTTGTTGGCAAAGTAATGTCTCTGCTTTTTAATGTGCTGTCTAGGTTGGTCATAACTTTCCTTCCAAGGAGTAAGGGTCTTTTAATTTCATGTCTGCAGTCACCATCTGCAGTGATTTTGGAGCCCAGAAAAATAAAGTCAGCCACTGTTTCCACTGTTTCCCCATCTATCTGCCATGAAGTGATGGGACCAGATGCCATGATCTTAGTTTTCTGAATGTTGAGCTTTAAGCCAACTTCTTCACTCTCCTCTTTCACTTTCATCAAGAGGCTCTTTAGTTCTTCTTCACTTTCTGCCATAAGGGTGGTGTCATCTGCATATCTGAGGTTATTGATATTTCTCCCAGCAATCTTGATTCCAGCTTGTGCTTCCTCCAGCCCAGCGTTTCTCATGATGTACTCTGCATGTAAGTTAAATAAGCAGGGTGACAATATACAGCCTTGATGTACTCCTTTTCCTATTTGGAACCAGTCTGTTGTTCCGTGTCCAGTTCTAACTGTTGCTTCCTGACCTGCATACAGGTTTCTCAAGAGACAGGTCAGATGGTCTGGTATTCCCATCTCTTTCAGAATTTTCCACAGTTTATTGTGATCCACACAGTCAAAGGCTTTGGCATAGTCAATAAAGCAGAAATAGATGTTTTTCTGGTACTCTCTTGCTTTTTCGATGATCCAGCAGATGTTGGCAATTTGATCTCTAGTTCCTCTGCCTTTTCTAAAACCAGCTTGAACATCTAGAAGTTCACGGTTCACGTATTGCTGAAGCCTGGCTTGGAGAATTTTAAGCATTACTTTACCAGCGTGTGAGATGAGTGCAATTGTGTGGTAGTTTGAGCATTCTTTGGCATTGCCTTTCTTTGGGATTGGAATGAAAACTAACCTTTTCCAGTCCTGTGGCCACTGCTGAGTTTTCCATAATCCTTGTTGTTTTATCATTTCCCCACCCCTAAAATCTTTGGGTCATAAATATCTCTCACTGTAAGAGTCTCAGAGGGAATTCTGCTGAATGGGAAGTTTGTTTCAACTCAAAAAACTCTGTGAAGAACACTTCCTTTTTTGTTTTTCAACTACAGCTGACTTTTGAACAACACAAGAGGTTAGGGACACTCTAGGTCAAAAATCCATGTAAATCCACGTATAACTTATAGTCAGCTCTCTCTTCTGCATCCTTGGATTCACACTGTGTAGTACTGTAGTACATATTTAGTGAAAAAAAAATCCCCACATGAGTAGACCCCTGCAGCTCAAATCTGTGTTGTTCACGGATCAACTGTACTTCTATCTGCTCTGTTTGATTTTTAAAATACTTCTAAAAAAAAAAGACAAAAACCCCAAACACTTCTAACTTGGAACCTGGGCTTTATTTTGGTAAATTTTATTTTATTCTCTTAATTTACTTTGTATTTATTATTCTAGGCTTAAGTGATATTCTTTACACCGTGTTCATTAGGGCATGTGTAATACTTAGATGCCCTGAGCTAGGTGTTTATACACCGAAGCATAAAAAAGTCTTAAGAAATCTGAACCATTCATCATCAGGAACTGACTCTGAATACTGGATACTGCACTGTCATTTTCCTTATGAATTTGTGATAATTATTCTCCTCACATGATCCACTCTGCACCGTCTAGAGTGACAAGGCCTATAGCATGCCTGAGCTTGCCTTGGCTGAAAGAGGGCACATCTTTAGGTCTGTGGGAAATGAGTGACCTATTTCACTCCTCTGTTTCAACTTGAAAATTTGTCTATTTAGAACGTGTTAGACCAATCATCACCTCATTTCCCTAGCCCATAAAGAAAAACTTATTGCTGCCCCTGGGAAGAATTCTGAATGAAGTCATCAAGATGCAATCCATTGTAAGCATAAGCAAGTGTGATAGGTCTAAAACTGGAAGATAAAGCCTGAACTACATTCATGGATCCGGGAGCCTTCTGGAGGCTCCTACTGTTCTGGAAGAAGGTGGTACTGCCAGTTGGGTCCCCATTGTAAGTGCAGCTTGAGAAGAGATAAATCAGGGTTCTATTTATCTTCTACAACGGCACTTTAGAAGCCAAAATGAGGAAGTAAGCCTATGCATAGAAACTGTAATATTCTTTGCCCAACTTCTACTTTTCACAGATCAATGTATAGGAGCTTTCTACATATCAGACATTATTATCTTTTTGTTGTTGTTATTTTTACTGCAAGTTTGCCATTTAACTTTTGATTTCGTACATACTGTTTTATTGTGTTTAAATACAGTATTTTTTTTTAAGTCACATTTATCAATCATGTTCTTTCATATTATCTGTGTTTGCTGTCATTTTAGGAAGTCTCTCATTTTCCAACATTATTCAATTGTTCAGCATATTTTTCCTAAAATTCTTTATGGTTTCTTTTTCCTTTAACTTTTCATTATCTTTTGGAATTTATTGTGATGCAGGAGTTGGGCTAAGGATGTAATCTTTTCCCCAAAATCAGTCAACTGATCTAACACAGTTTATTGAATAAGCAATTATGACATTCTCTCTTTATTTTAATAAATACTCACAGGCACTACTTTGTGTGACAAAACTAGGACAAAGAAGAACAGAAATTAATGAAACAGGCAATAACAAAACACTACAGAAAACTTACAAAACTGTAAGTTGGTCCTTTGAAAAGACTAACAAAATTGACAAAGTTTTAGCTAGACCTGACCGAGAAAAAAATTAACAAGACTTCAATTATTAAAATCAGGAAATGAAAGAAAGGACATTAATACTACTTACCTTTCAGAAATAAGGAAGGAGTATAAGGCAATCCTAAGAACAACTATACGCCTATAAATTACACAACTTAGATGAAATGGACAAATTCTCAGAAAGACACAAACTACTAACGCTGACTCAAGAAGACACAGAAAATATTACAGACCTACAACAAATAAAGACATTGAATTAGTAACTTTCAAACTTTCCAAAAAGAAAAGCCTAGGTGAGATGCTTTCATTGGAAATTCTACCAATCTTTTAAAGAAGAATTAATACCTAGTCTTCACAAAGTCTTCTAAAAATAGAAGAGGGAACAGTTTCCAACTCATTTTATGAGGCCATATTACCAAAACCAGGCAAACACGAAAGAAAACCATGAACATGGTCTTATGACCTTATGGATGCAAAAAGCCTCAACAAAACAGTAGTAAAATAAATCTAGCAACATATCAAAGGCAAGGAACTATACAGCAGGACCATGTGGGAATTTTTTTCCCAAGAATGCAGGTTTGGTTTAACATCTGAAAGTCAATTAATATAACAAACCATAGCAATGCATTAAAAGACAAAAACCACACAATCATTTCAACAGAAGCAGAAAAAGCATATGACAAAATCCAAATCCCCCTTTTGTGGGAGGAGTTAATGGGGATTTTATTGTTTAATGGGCACAGAGTTTCTGTTTAAGATGATGAGAAAGTCCTGGAAACAGAAAGTGCCAATGGCTATACAATACTGTGAATGCCCTTAAATATACACTTAAAAATAGTTAGAATAGCATCCTTTATATTTACATGCATGTTACCACAATAAAAATTATCCAACGCCCCTTGATGATAAAAACAATCAAAAAAACAGGAATAGAAGGAAATCTCCTCAGCCTAGATAAAGGGCATCTAGAAAAATCCCACAGCTAACAATAAGCTTACAGGTGAAAGACTGAATGTTTCCCCCTTAAGATCAGAATCAAGCAAGGATGTCCATTCTTGCCACTTATAACACTATATTCAAGGTTCTAAGTCAGGGTAATAGGCAAGAAAATGAAACAAAGAGGATCCACTAGGAAAGCAAGAAGTAAAACTATCTCTGTTTATAAAGCCTAAGTTCATGTGCCTGATGGCCTCTCAGCTGTAGACCTAGGCAACATATAACTTCTTTTCAATAAACCTCCTTTATCTAGAAGTAGCATCAGTGAGTTTGTTCCTTTCAAAAGAGACCTACTAGAATAAAGAGCTTGTACAGAGTCTGAGAGGATTTCCCATCTTAATTTACTATCTCAAGTTTTACTTAGTACTAGGAAGTGATCTGGACTTTTGAAAGACACTGACTAATCACATGCACTACTATTATGAAAACATTCCTTCTGTAACATTCCTTAATAACACCAGTGAATAAACACAAAGGTAATTTGTAACTTACAGGTATCAAGATATATTGCTCAAATATTTATTAATCATGAGGATTATACAATAAAATTCAGATGTGGGACCTCCCTGGTGGTCCAGTGACTACGACTCTGTGGTCCCAATTCGGGGAACCTGGGTTTGATCCCTGATCAGGGAATTAGACACTGCATGCTGCAGCTAAGATCCAGCTCAGTCAAAATAAATAAATATTTAAAAATAAAAATAATAATAAAATAAGTTTTAAAAATAAAATAAAATTCAGATGCAACATGAAAAAATATGGGTATAAAATTATTTTCACAAGGTCACAATACCCTGATTCTTACCATGTAAGGATCCACGGAAAGATAAAGAGTTCTGACTTGTACTTGTCCTTCATTGACACAATCTGGTAAGTTTACTTCTTCTACTCGGAAATTTTCTGCCACTGGATGACCATTTTTTCCTAAAATATTAGACAAAAATATAAAATCAAAAAGGCACTTTCCCATAGAATTATTTATTATTCTTTACATGGTCACTCTAGGACTTACAGCACTCCCTAAATACACACGTGAATAAATCTATTGCTTTGAAATTTCTCTGTAGCTCAGCATAAATTCTTCAAATAGTTTCAACTGCTCTTGGCTTTCTCCAAGAAGTTCCTTTGGCACGTTGCTGCCAATGTCAAAATCTTTTTTAAGGTGATAACAGGTAAATCACCTCATCTGTTACAAAATTATAAAAGGATTTCAAAAAGGGAAAAAGCACAGCCAGTTTTTTTTTAACCAGGAAAATTAAAATTTACAAAGTAGCAGAAACACCACATTAGCCAAAGTAAACCGGTAAACTTATCCTTCCTCATTTTAATATGAAAACAGAAACTTAAATGAATATAATCAAAACTTCCTATTCATTTTTCAAATTTATTTATTTTTAATTGAGGGATAATTGTTTTACAGTATTGTTTTGGTTTCTATCAAACATCAACATGAAAAACTTCCTATTCATTGAATGATCAAATTTCTAAAGCGAAAACGGAACGCAGACCTTTTAGTCGAATTGCTCTCTTTCTAAAACTGAGAAAAGCTAAGTGTCTTCCCCAGGCCACACGCTGAGGAAACACCAAAACAGAGGGAGCACAGGCCCAAACCTCTCAGGTTACTTCCACACCTAAGCTTCTGTGGTTCGGGTTAGATGTCAGGTAGCTGACTTATGATGCAACAGGTCAGTGCTTTTCACATAAAACAGAAAAGCACATCTTAAGAATCAATATTACACGTTATAAACAAAAAACAAAAGCCAAATATATTTGTAATACAATCTTCTAAATATTGTAATAACTTTAAAATACCTTATTTCTTCAACAAGTGGCCTTGATAATTATTTAAAAAATGATTATATTGTCCATAGAATTTCCTCTAAGATCTCAACTTGTGTTAGCATCCTCCTTCCTTCATTTACCACATTGACATTATAGTATTACTTTTTGTTACTCCATTTGCATTGATAATTAAAGACCACAGCCGTTCAGACAAATACATCACAGACATCACAGACAAACACATACCAGGTCTGGAATTCAATACCACTCTTTGTACAATCATCACCTTGTTTGCACAGTGGTCTCACAAGACTTCTGTATAAAATAACTCCTATAAACAGAAACGTTTTACGTCACAAGAAAGTAATGATATATTCAACTATTTAAAAGCTAAAAAAAAAAGTACACTTGTGTTTCTGAACGAGGAAAGGAAAAATCATATTTAGGATCCAAAAAAGATTATAGTTTCCTGTCAAGAGTTTGCCTCCTAAAGCAAGTATGTGAAAAATACTAAATGTAATTAGAATATTTGGCTAACAGGAACAAATTTACTGAAGACTGAGTGGAACAAAATGTTTTGGCCTCATAATTCAAGCACACTCATCTTCATGTCATCATGATTAAGGCTCCTACTGTGGCTTGATTAAAATAAAACAATATGATCTATTCCTCTGGAGTTAGCCAGTTAATCTACTGCTTAACTGAGATGTAACCATATTTTTAAAAACTCTTTTATTTATCAAAATGGAAATTTCTTAGTAGTTTTGCTGATTATAAAAGTAACATAACAAAAAAGCATTTTAAAATCCTCACCTTCTAGGAAGTTATGTAACACTGGATGGCTAAGTAGATGAAAAAAGATCAATTTATTCTGGGTTTACAATTTGAGCTAATGAAAGGGGTAAAATGAAGTTCCAGTGCTGGCACTATCTGACTTGGACCTTCTTACTTTATCCATCACTAAAAATGAAAACAGACTGTGTGCCAAGGACTGTTATGCTATGAAATATACATATATACATGCACATACATATTCATATAGTATTTAATATATTTAAAAATTCTATTAGATATTTTTATTATTATCCCCAATTTATAGATGAGGAAAATGAGTCTTAAAGGGTTGAAGCACTTTTCTAAGGTGGTGCTGTATGCACTCGGTTTCATCACAGCAGGAACCCTATAATGCCTTATAGGGCTAAATATATATTTTTTTAAAATCTTCTGTTGAATCACCTTGTGTATAAATTACGCAGAGGTTAAAAAACAAAGTTTTCCAAACTGACACTGGATCCAAAGAAAACTGACCTTAAGTGGTGTTTAACAGCACCATGATAGCTAAATTTTCAACCAAAGGAGTCTTTTCAAATGAGGTTTCATATCTGTCACCCTTTTCTCTAATTACTTTCAATGTATGCTTTATTTCTTCAGATGATACACACGGTAGACTTGTCCAAATACTGCTTATCAGCATGAAAAGTAAACTATTAGTCTTTCCCTCTGTATTAAATTAGAAGTTTTCAAGTGCCAAACACTACAATTAACTAATGCAGGATAATCATGCAATATCTCTCAATGGCACAACAAACAACATATTTAAAACACAAAGATATTTAGTTCCAAAATTAAAGTCTAAAATATGATACACCAGCTCTAGATCTGAAAGGAAGGGTGGTGGTGGTGTTAAATTCATCCCAAATGGGAAGAGAAAAACAGATGTCCTTATTGACTGACATCAAGCAAACCATATTTGCCAGCTATGACATTAAGTAGGTTCTTAATTGGTGGTAAGCAATATTCCCTGGTGGCTCAGGCCATAAAGAATCCACCTGCAATGCAAGAGACCTGGGTTCAATCCTTGGGTTGGGAAGATCCCCTGGAGAAGGGTATGGCAACCCACTCCAGTATTCTTGCCTGGGGAATCTCTATGGACAGAGGAGCCTGGCGGGCTACAGTCCACAGGGTCACAAAGAGTCGGACACGACTGAGCGACTAAGCACAGCACAGCACAATATTCCAAAATAATACAAGATCAATTATCAACCAAAAATCTCTAGCGCCCCTTAAAAAGAGAGTGTTATCTGAACGTCTACCTTGCAGCCTAATATAAGGGGAAGGGCACTGAACTAGGAAAAGCAGACTACACGTCCTGCTTCTAATCACCTGGGATTTGGGGAAAGTTCCTTCTCTCAGCCTATTTCCTGAATGTTCTTAAGTGCCAGGACTAAGGACTTAATAGCCATTGGCTCCTTTAACCCGCCACCCAACGACCCTCTGAGGACAGTACTATTGCTGTTCCCATTTTATAGAGGAGGAAAAG
Source organism: Okapia johnstoni (assembly GCA_024291935.2). NCBI lineage: Eukaryota > Metazoa > Chordata > Mammalia > Artiodactyla > Giraffidae > Okapia > Okapia johnstoni. The sequence goes on from CM044307.1 coordinate 16,360,114, forward strand.
GAGGCACAGAGGTTGAATAACTTGCCCATGATCACACAACTGATAACAAAGACACTGCGTGTACTAAGCTGCTTCAGTCCTGTCCCACTCTTTGCGACGCTATGGACTGTAGCCTGTCAGACTTCTCTGTCCAAGGGATTCTCCAGGCAAGAATACTGGAGTGGGTTGCCATGCCCTCCTCCATGTATTTTAAGAGGAGAGACCCAGGGATCAAACCAGAGTCTCTTATGTCTCGTGCATTGGCAGGCGGGTTCTTTACCACCAGCACCACCCGGGAAACCCAATGAAGACACTAGTGTGTTAGTCTCTCAGTCCTGTCCAACTCTTTGCAACCCCACAGACTGCAGCCCAACAGGCTGCAAACACAACACACACCACTGCCATAACAGGAGCTTCCTAACACCTTTAAGAAAAAAAAGGTTCTCTATCATGATCTTGCTCAATTATTCCACCACAAATGACTGTTGCCCACAGCGTTATTACCAAAGGTGTAAATCTCTGGGATCTCCTCCACTTTTTCGGGATGGTGGCTCTCCTCTCCTTTGATATTTCTGGTTTCCTTCTTCCTTTCCCCAAGTCTAGTATGTGGGGACTCCTGATTGGATCTTTGTTTTCTCACCTTCCTCTAGGGCTCCCACCACCAACCACTCACTTGTATGTAAATTACTAAAAAAAAAAAAAAAAAACCTTCAGCCCAGAATTTCAAACATTTTCCAAAATGTTACCACCACGAAGGCAAGGGACTCATGCCTGTTTAGTTCAGTGATTTATGTTCACCCTCTATGCCTGGCACATAGTAGGTGCCCATTAGTGTTAGTCGCTTAGTTGTGTCCCGACTCTTTGCGACACCATGGACTGGAGACCGCCAGGTTCTCTGTCCACGGGGATTGTCCAGGCAAGAATACTGGAGTGGGTTGCCATTTCCTTCTCCAGAGGCTCTTCCCAACCCAGGGATCAAACCCAGGTCTCCTGCATTACAGGCGCTTTCTTTACTGACTGAGCCACCAGGGAAGCCCAGGTACCCATTAAATATCTGCTAAATGAACGTCCCTAGGGCACCTTAGACACGATTCTGTCCAAACTTGAGGTGGCTTTTGTTGTTCAGTCGCTCAGTCGTGTCCGACTCTGCGACCCCAGGGACTGCAGCACGCCAGTTGCTTACTACCAACAATTCTTTAAAAAAAAAAAAGAAAAAGAAAAAAAAGCCCTGCTTCTCCTCAAGCATTCCCTATCCCAGTGACCTAGGCAATAATGCCAGCGTCTAGGCAGCCCCGGGAGGAAGCCGGGAGGTCCTCCCAGTCAGTAAGGAGCCCGCCCCGGTTCCTTGATCCTCCCTCCCCCGGAAGGCCCGACCCACACGCGGGAACCCCACCCTTACACAGCCCCGGCCGGCGGCCCCTAGCGCCTCACTCACCGCAGACGAGCTCGGGAGGAAGTCTCGCGCGCTTTGCGGAAATCTGCAAGGCTCTAGCCGGGCGACCTCTGCCCTCCGGCCGCAGTACGCAGGCGCACGACTAGACCTTGGCCCTTCACCCCGCTCCCTGCCCGCGCAAGGGCTTTTGGAATTTAGGCTGCGCACCGAGTCTTGGTGTTGCCAAGAGAAGCTGGGAAGGTGCGGAGATTTGAAAACCAGTCACATGTCTGGGCGAAGTGTATTAATAAATTAACCGGGATTGGTGCCCTGTGGCTGCCCCTATTGGCAGGAAGCAAAGAACATACGGTTCATCCTTGACCAGTGGGATCATTTCCAGCAGGCCCTGGAAGGAATTTTGTTCTATGGATTTCTCCCTGAGCCTCGGCTTGGAAGATCACAGCCAGTTAGGGGCCCAACATGTCTACCCTTCGTTTATAGACTGAGGAAACTGAGACTCAGAGAACTGCTGTGATTGGATCATCCACCTTTCAGCTGGTTATGGGCAATGCTGGAGTTTATATATAGTCTCTCCAGACTGCTGGCCTAGGACCCCTTCCCTTACAACAGGGCTGTCTTTTCTTCCCCAAAGAACCCCAATTTGCTGAAAGATGGATTACCCAGTGTGAGCTGGTTTCTCAGTTTCATAGTTGTTAATTACCGTGTTTTGTGTTGAATTAGGTTGAGCAAGGATTATTCCTGGGACACTTGGGATCTCCAAGGACTTCAAACCCTAAGGGAGTCCATTCTGAATTAGACAGGTGAAATGGCTGCTATTTATATTATATTCACGACAGAGCTAATAGCTCAGTATAAATCACAGTATTTAGAAGCTGAAAAATGACTAGGATGGTGAGCAAGGATATAAGAATCATTAAACAGGCTGGAGCACTTGGTAGTTGCACCTCTGAGCTTTTTACTTCTTTGGAAAAGCTTCTGGAAAGGGCTGGAAGGACCACTACTCCAGAGAAAGTGTCTCCCTTCAGCCACAGCAGAAAAGCTACTAATGGCCTGCCCTATCCTGGCAGAACCTCCCATAAATTGAGCTGGGGTGGTGGAGGAGATAGGAGTAGCTCCCGGGCAAAACACTTCAGATTCCACTGTTCTTACCCGAAATTTCAGCAGTTTACCTCAAGTGTAAATGTTTCTCAGATTGTTATATACCCCTGGTCAGTTTCCAGAGCACAAACTGGTTGTTTTTGTTGATTTTGTCCCACTTTATAGTTTGGTTTTGTGGGGAGTGGATTTGCCAATCTCATATTTCTCCACAACCAGAAGAACATTATTTATTTTTATTTGGCTGTGAAGAATCTCCATTGTCATGTGTGGGATCTTTAGTTGTGGCACGTGGGACCTAGTTCGCCAAGCAGGGATCGCACTTGTGCCCCCTGCATTGGGAACTTGGAGTCTTAACCACTGGACCACCAGGTAAGTCCCTGGAAGTTTATTTAGTTTTATTTTTTAGTTCCAAATAATTTTAAAGAAGGGCTTGAGGTTTTTGTGTGCATCAAAAGAGGCATGGTAGGGGGGAGCAAATATCAAATCTAAAACCTCAGAAACATAATGTTGAACAGAAAAAGCAGGGAAAGGAAGAAACAACAGTATGATTCCGTTTAAAGTTTTAAAACATGCAAAACAATACTGTGTGTTGTTTATGGGTACAATTACTGTTGCAAAAGCATAGAGACGTGCAAGGGAATGGTAAACTCCCAATCCATGTTGAGAATGATTACTTCTGGAGGGAGAGAAATACCATCCAGAAAAGGGGAAAATATAATTATATTCCTCAAACTGAGTAAAGAGTATCTGGATGTTTCTTTTTTTCATTCTTATTTTTTCTTTTTGACTGCACTGTGGGGCTTGCTCAGTCTTAATTCCCAACCCGGGCCCTCTGCTGTGAGAATGTGGAGATCTAACCACTGGACTGCCAGGGAATTCCCTGGATGTTTCTTATATTATCCTGTAAACTTGCTATATTCATAATATATTTCATTATAACAAAAAAGTTAAATACCAGATATATTATTTTAAGGAGGACATGAGAGTTATATTTAAAAAAATCATATTGGCTTTTGGGGCACATCTTTTATTAAGCAGATAATAAAATATTTTTTTCTGTAAGACCATATCTACACCCACTGTAAGATATAAAAAATTTAAGTAGTTGGGGGGTTTCAATCAGACTCATTTCCAGCTTCCTCCTCTCCAACCTTCCTCCTCCTAAGCTTCACATTCGCCTTCCTCATTGTAACGCACTGTACACTCTTTTTTTTAAATGTGTGATTCAATGTATGTGCAAAATACAAGAAAACATAACTATAATCTATGCTGATAGAAGATGGAAGAGGAGTTCATTCTAGGAGGTAGGTATTAACTGTAAAGTACAACCAGAGAATCTAGTGTCCTTGAAATATTCAACGTTCTACGTCTTTATCTTGCAGTCTTTGTTCAGATTATATTTGTATTAATTCATACTAATTAAATAATTGTAGCTAATTAAAATGGTTAATTTATTTTAAATCAATTTAATTTAATTAAATCAATTTAAATTAATTAGCTTAAAATTTATCATGTGATCATATAATAGAATATTTGTTTCAATCATAATTAATAACCAAAGTTTATTTTTGGAAAAGTCAGAGATAACCTCAGGATGGGTGTTTAGCAGACATTTTTATAATTATTATTGCAAAAAAATGGAAGAAAACATTCTTGAAATTCTCATAAGGTAGGACTACCAACAGAATTTTTTGGAATTATTGTTATCTTCCAAAATAGTTATTTTACATACATTTGTTATAACTATTAAAATTCAACCTGTCCATAGTTAATATTTTATGAGCTTTCAAACAAGGAAGTCATCATAATTTTGAATTTAATTAAATTTAATTAAATAACTACTATTGAGTGCTCAAGTGTTATTTAATAACCACAGCACACTTGATTCCCTGTGAGTTTTCTGCACTTTGCTGCTCTTGCTTTTTTTGTTCTGGTAGTGTATATATATATTATTTATATATATATAAAATATTTTTTTATTTCTAATTGATTGATGATTGGTTTACAATATTGGTTTGATTTCTGTCATACATCAACATGAATTAACCATAGGTGTACATATATCCCCTCCCTTTTGAGTCTCTCTTCCACCTCCCACCCATTCTTACCCCTCTAGTTTATTGCAGAGCCCCAGTTTGAGTTCCCTGAGTCATAGAGCAAATTCCCATTGGCTCTCTATTTACATATGTTATTGTATATGCATCCATGCTACTCTCCATTTATCTCATCCTCTCCCTCTCCTCCCCCACTCTTGCCCATAAGTCTGTTCTCTATGTCTCTATGTCCATTGCTGCTCTGTGAACAGATTCATTAGTACCATCCTTCTAGATTCCATATATATGCACTAATAATACAATATTTGTTTCTCTCTTTATACCCCAAAGGAGCCAAAACTGAAAAAGACACATGTACTCCAATGTTCTTTGCAGCACTGTTTACAATGGCCAAGACATGGAGGCAACCTAGATATCCATCGACCAGTCAATAGAGAAAGAAACTGTGGTACATACATACAATGGAATACTACTCAGCCATAAGAAGGAACACATTTGAGTCAATTCTAATGAGGTGGATGAACCTGGAGCCTATTATACAGAGTGAAGTAACTCAGAAAGAAACACATTATACACTCTTGTCAAATTAATAAGCAAGTGAATAGATACCCATTGTGTGCTTAACACCAGAGTAGGTGCTAAGTGGGATATCGTATGTGAGAGTTCCTGACCCAGGAAGTTTATAATGAAGTTGGGAAAATGGGGAAGTAACAGTATATGCAGTATGTGATAAGTACCAAGCAGAGTGAGATTGCTGATAAATGCTTCATTCATTCATTGAGCAAATACTTCTTTATTGTCCATTACATGTGGGTATTGTGTTACACATTGTGAAAAAGATCAGCACAAACTTCCTCCTCACCATGCTTAGTCTAGAAGGGACTAGGACAAGTAATCAGGCAGACACAATACTGTGTTATTTGGTTACATACATAGGGGAAGTACAGGATGTTATGGGGCTTCCCAAGTGGCTCAGTGGCAAAGAGTCTGCCTGCTGTGACAGGAGACATGGGTGAGATCCCTGGGTCAGGAAGATCCCCTGGAGGAGGAAATGGCAACCCACTCCAGTATTGTTACCTGGAAAATTCAGTGGACAGAGGAACCTGTCAGGTTGCAGTCTATTGGTCGCAAAGAGTCAGACATGACTGAGCACGTATGCATGCATGCTTCTCTCTAGGACTTCGTATTCATCTCTGGATCAGTCCCAGGGACCCTTGTCTTAATCTTCTCATCTGTGAAGTGACTGCCTTTATATTTACTGCCAGAGATATTGAGAACCTTAATTAACATTTAGGACAGAATTTGTAATCCTCACAACATGAGACCCGTAACTAAAAGACCATATCATTATCATGGCCCACTTCATTTTATCTGGATGTTTTCTTCACTGGATTGGTTTCACATTTCAGTGTGAATTAGTATGCAGTGTTTTTGTTAAATTGAATTTCACTCCCCAAAGTGTTTTCTTCTTCAGTAATGGAGAAATGAAGCATACATTATTGCAGGAATAGCGTCCTCACTGTGGTCTTGTCATTTCACAAGAATCTTAAAACCAGAGTTTGGCTGAATTATTGCTTAGAGAAGAGACCTTCAGAGAAAAGGCATGTGCCGCAGGAATAGCTTTAAATGCTATTGTTTTGTGTTTTTACCTTTTTCTCTTCTTTTCCATATTTGATTTGTGGGAAGCCAGGAGAAGAGTAAGCCTGGCATCCTTTAATCTCAAATACTTCTTTTTTTAAAATTTATTTTATTGAAGTATAGTTGACTTCCAATGTTGTATTAATCTCTATTGTATAGCAAAATGATTCATGTATATATATATATATATATATATATATATATATGTTCTTTTTCATTACGATTTATCACAAGATATTTAATATAGGTCCCTGTGCCATAGAGTAGGACCTTGTTTTTTAATCCATTCTATGTATAATGGTTTGTATTTGCTAATCCCTAACTCCCAATCTAGTCCTCCCTCACTTCCCCACTTAGCAACCACAAGTCTATTCTCTTTATCTATAAGTCTGTTTCTGTTTTGTAGATAAATTCATTTGTCAAACACATCTTTTATTTTTATTTCTCGGCTGCACGGTACAGCATGCAGGATCTTTGTTTCCCAACCAGGGATGGAATCTGTGCCCCTCTGCAGTGAAAGCTCAGAGTCTTATCCACTGGACTGCCAGAGAAGTCCCTCAAACACTTCTTTTAAATAGTTCTTGTTTCTCCCTGAGCTGCTCCATCAATCCTGTGAGGCTGTGCTCGCGAACCCTCCGATATTCTGGAGAGGACTGTCCAGCGACTCCTCCTTGCAGCTGGGAAAATAGTGGGCAAGAGCTAGTGAACTCAGAGCTGCTGATTCACACCTCAGCATGTGTTCTCATCAGAACCAGACTCACTGGTAAGGCAATCAACACCTGCTTCAGTGTTGATCATGCCAAGAGACAATAAAAAGATGTAGAGATATAAAAGATTATGTGTCGCGTGCTAAGTTGCTTCAGTCATATCCAACTCTTTGTAACCCTATGGACTGTAGCCTGCCAGGCTCCTCTGTCCATGGGATTCTCCAGGCAAGAATACTGGAGTAGGTTGCCATGCCCTCTTCCAGGGGATCTTCCCAACCCAGGGGTCAAACCCATGTCTCTTATGTCTCCTGAACTGGCAGGTGGGTTCTTGACCACTAGTGCCATGTGGGATGCCAATAAAGATTATATAGAAGTACAAATAGCTAAAGACTAAATTTAAGGTGCCATTTAGGTGTCTTTATGCTCTGATTGGTGCTGTCATTATTCACAAGGAGAAAAGTAGCTGCAACTGGGAGATGCTCACTGCTGTGCCCCTGAGCAGCACATGTATCACACAAGCAGCAAACTCAGGTTTGTAATCAGTTATCCCTTCACAACTACAGTAATTCCCCATTTTTTTTTCTGATATCACTAATAAAAATACTGTTATAAGTGTACCTCCTTTAGTTGATTTCATCAACCTGAACACAAAATCATTAAACTAGCATTACAGTGGGCTTCCCTGGTGGCTCAGCTGGTAAAGAATCTGCCTGCAATGCAGGAGACCTGGGTTTGATCCCTGGTTGGGAAGATTCCCTGGAGAAGGGAAAGGCTATACCCACTCCAGTATTCTTGCCTGGAGAATTCCATGGACTATACAGTCCTTGGGGGCGCAAAGAGTTGGACATGACTGAGCGACTTTGACTTTCACTCACAGTAGTATCTTCTGACAGCACAAAGCCTCTGAGTGCACAGACGGGATGTGGGGGAGGTGGAGAGTGTACCTAGGGAAGAGCAAGGGGAAGAGGTGTGTGTAATAAAATCAGGAATAAAAATAAACTGAAAAGGGTGTCGAATGTAAGCAGTCTAAAACACAGTGTGCAGCCAAATCCTTGGCAACGGAATGAAATTACTCTCAGAACATTCAATTAAGCCACTATTTTCAGAAACTTGTTGGAAAAAGATGGCTAAGCAGCAAACTGCTGAATATCACCCTGAGAAACAGCTAAATGACAGCTATGTAGTCAAAGTGGATAGATGAACATATGAATAAAGATGTAAGCATTTTTGTGTGTTGGAAGTTATATTGCTCTGAGTAAATCATTAAGAATTTGATAGTTTAAGGCTAAGTCAGAAGAAACTCTCATTAAGCAGCTCTTTAGTGACAGGTGTTTCAATAGGTGATTGTTGTTGTTGAGTCGGTCAGTCATGTCTGACTCTGCGACCCAATGGATTGCAGCATGCCAGGCTTCCCTGTCCTTCACCGTCTCCCGGAGCTTGCTCACACTTGTGTCCATTGAGTTGGTGATGCCATCCAACCACCTCATCCTCATGCTCTGTCGTCACCTTCTCCTCTTGCCTTCAGTCTTTCTCAGCATCAGCATCAATAGGTGATAGAAGCACCCAACTCTGTTCTCCATGCTCTGTGGTGCATGCAGTGCCGCAGAGACCCCTGTGCACACACAGTCCCCATATACCATGTATGTACATATGTACTTAATCTGCTGCTGCTGCTGCTAAATCACTTCAGTTGTGTCCAACTTTATGCGACCCCATAAACGGCAGGGGTTTATGGGCTCCTCTGTCCTTGAGATTCTCCAGGCAAGAATACTGGAGTGGGTTGCCATTTCCTTCTCCAACGTATGCATGCATGATAAGTCGCTTCAGTCGTGTCTCACTTGATGCAACCCTATGGACAGCAGCCCACCAGGCTCCTCTGTCCACAGGATTCTGTAGGTAAGAATACTGGAGTGAGTTGCCATTTACTTAATCTGAGTCAATAAGGAGTTCATGTCTGAGCCACAGTCAGCTTCCAGTCTTGTGTTTGCTGACTTTATAGAGCTTCTCCATCTTTGGCTGCAAAGAATATAATCAATCTGATTTCGATATTGACCATCTGGTGATGTCCATGTGTCGAGTTTTCTCTTGAGTTGTTGGAAGAGGGAGTTTGCTATGACCAGTGTGTTCTCTTGGCAAAACTCTATTAGCCTTTGCCCTGCTTCATTTTGTACTCCAAGGCCAAGTTTGCCTGTTACTCCAGGTATTTCTTGACTTCCTACTTTTGCATTCCAGTCCCCTATAATGAAAAGGACATCTTTTTTTGGGTGTTAGTTCTAGAAGATCTTGTAGGTCTTCATAGAACCATTCAACTTCAGCTTCTTCAGCATTACTGTTCAGGGCATAGACTTGGATTATTGTGATATTGAGTGGTTTGTCTTGGAAACTAACATTCTGTCATTTTTAGGATTGCATCCAAGTACTGCATTTTGGACTCTTTTGTTGACTATGATGGCTACTCCATTTCTTCTAAGGGATTCTTGCCCACAGTAGTAGATATAATTAATTGTCATCTGAGTTAAATTCACTCCTTCCAGCCCACTTTAGTTCACTGATTCCTAGAATGTTGATGTTCACTCTTGCCATCTCCTGTTTGACCACTTCCAATTTGCCTTGATTCATGGACCTAACATTCCAGGTTCCTATGCAATATTGATCTTTACATCATCGGACTTTACTTCCATCACCAGTCACATCCACAACTGGGTGTTGTTTTTGCTTTGGCTCTGTCTCTTCATTCTTTCTGGAGTAATTTCTCCACTGATCTCCAGTAGCAATTTGGGCACCTACTGACCTGGGGAGTTCATCTTTCAGTGTCCTATATTTTTGCCTTTTCATACTGTTCATGGGGTTCTCAAGGCAAGAATACTGAAATGGTTTTCCATTCCCTTCTCCAGTGGACCATATTTTGTCAGAACTCTCCACCATGACCCATCTGTCTTGGATGGCTCTACATGGCACGGCTCATAGTTTCACTGAGTTAGACAAGGCTGTGGTCCATGTGATCAGATTGGTTAGTTTTCTGTGATTGTGGTTTTCAGTCTGTCTTCCCTCTGATGGAGAAGGATAAGAGGCTTATGGAAGCCTCCTGATGGGAGAGACTGAGGGGGAAACTGGGTCTTGTTCTGATGGGCAGGGCCATGCTCAGTAAATCTTTAATCCAATTTTCTATTGATGGGCGGGGCTGTGTTCCTCCCTGTCATTTGAAGGTGACAAATAGATTCAAGGGATTAGATATGATAGAGTGCCTGAAGAACTATGGAGGCAGGTTCATAACATTGTACAGGAGGCAGTGATTAAGACCATCCCCAAGAAAAGAAATGCAAAAAGGCAAAATGATAGTCTAAGGAGTCCTTACAATAGCTGTGAAAAGAAGACAAGTGAAAGGCAAAGGAGAAAAGGAAAGATACACCCATTTGAATGCAGAGTTCCAAAGAATAGCAAGGAGAGAGAAGAAAGCCTTCCTCAGTGATCAATGCAAAGAAATAGAGGAAAACAATAGAATGGCAAAGACTAGAGATCTCTTCAAGAAAATCAGAGATACCAAGGGAACATTTCATGCAAAGATGGGCACAATAAAGAACAGAAATAGTATGGACCTAACAGAAGCAGAAGATATTAATAAGATGTGGCAAGAATACACAGAAGAACTATCCAAAAAAGATCTTCATGACCCGGATAATCACAATGGTGTGATCACTCACCTAGAGCCAGACATCCTGGAATGTGGACTCAAGTGGGCCTTAGGAAGCATCACTATGAACAAAGCTAGTGGAGGTGATGGAATTCCAGTTGAGCTATTTCAAATCCTAAAAGATGATCCTGTGAAAGTGCTGCACTCAATATGCCAGCAAGTTTGGAAAACTCAGCAGTGACCACAGGACTGGAAAAGGTCAGTTTTCATTCCAATCCCAAAGAAAGGCAATGCCAAAGAATGTTCAAACTACCACACAGTTGTACTCATCTCACACACTAGCAAAGTAATGCTCATAATTCTCCAAACCAGGCTTCAACAGTATGTGAACTGTGAACTTCCAGATGTTCAAGCTGGATTTAGAAAAGGCAGAGGAACCAGAGATCAAATTGCCAACATCTGTTGGATCATAGAAAATGCAAGAGAGATCCAGAAAAACATCTACTTCTGGTTTATTGACTATGCCAAAGCCTTTGACTATGTGGATCACAACAAACTGTGGAAAATTCTTCAAGAAATGGGAATACCAGGCCACCTGACCTGCCTCCTGAGAAATCTGTGTGCAGGTCAAGAAGCAACAGTTAGAGCTGGACATGGAACAACAGACTGGTTCCAAATAGGAAAAGGAGTATGTCAAGGCTGTATATTGTCACCCTGCTTATTTAAGTTATATGCAGAGTACATCATCAGAAACGCTGGGCTGGAAGAAGCACAAGCTGGAATCAAGATTGCTGAGAGAAATATCAATAACCTCAGATAGGCAGATGACACCACCCTTATGGCAGAAAGCAAAGAAAAACTACGGAACCTCTTGATGAACGTGAAAGAGGAGGGTGAAAAAGCTGGCTTAAAACTCAACATTCAGAAAACTAAGATCATGGCATCTGGTCCCATCACTTCATGGCAAATAGATGGGAAAACAGTGACAGACTTTATTTTTGGGGGCTCCAAAATCACTGCAGATGGTGACTGCAGGCATGAAATTAAAAGATGCTTGCTCCTTGTAAGAAAAGTTATGACCAACCTAGACAACATATTAAAAAGCAGAGACTTTACTTTGCCAACAAAGGTCCATCTAGTCAAGGCTATGGTTTTTCCAGTGGTCATGTATGGATGTGAGAGTTGGACTATAAAGAAAGCTGAGCGCGGAAGAATTGATGCTTTTGAACTGTGGTGTTGGAGAAGACTTGAGAGTCCCTTGGACAGCAATGAGATCCAACCAATCCATCCTAAAGGAAATCAGTCCAGAATATTCATTGGAAGGACTGATGTTGAAGCTGAAACTCCAATATTTTAACCACCTGATGCAAAGAACTGACTCATTGGAAAAGACCTGATGATGGGAAGATTGAAGGCGGGAGGAGAAGGGGATGACAGAGGATGAGATGGTTGGACGGCATCACCAACTCAATGGACATGAGTTTGAGTAAACTCCGGGAGTTGGTGATGGACAGGGAGGCCTGGCGTGCTGCAGTCCATGGGGTCACAAAGAATCGGACACGACTGAGCGACTGAACTGGACGTATGTACCTACTGTGCATCATCTCTTACTGTAAACAACAGCATGAGGCCCAGCTCCTGCACATAAGAGTCATTAGAACACTTGAAACTTGCTGCTTTTTTCCTGGAGGCCTCCAGCTGCTGTTACCACTTTAATGTCCTCATCTAGACACAGAAGAATAGCTTCCCTATGGCACAGTGGATGGGAATTCGCCTGCCAGTACAGAGGACATGGGTTGGACCCCTGGTCGAGGAAGATTCTACGTTCCCAGGAGCAACTAAGCCCCTGCGCCACAACCGCTGAGCCTACACTCCAGAGTCTGTGAGCCACAAGTACTGAGCCAACATGCTGGAACTACTGAAGCCCACGTGCCTAGAGCCTGTTCTCCACAACAGGAGAGGCCATTGCAATGAGGATCCTGCACACTGCAGCAAAGAATAGCCCCCATTCACTGCAACTAGAGAAAGCCTGTTTGCATCACCGGCGACCCAGCACAACCAAAAATAGATAATAAAATAACTTTAAAAAGAAAAAAGAGCCACCACAGCCCCAGGTCCCTGGATAGTATTTTAAAAGTTTAATTTTTTTCTTCCTGGCTAGTCTCTTTCCCGTTAAGCAGGGAGCTTTAATGCTTTATTGCCTCAGTGAAGGTGTATAAAAGAGCAGAAGGCAGTCTTGCTTTACAGTGCAACGTCTTTAATAAGAAAGTTGAAGGGAACTAATTGCCTTTATTTTTTTTTTTATACTTCTTCAGCATGTTACAAACAATCACATCAAAAACAGTATACAGATAAAAAATGTCATAGATGACATAAGAAAATAGTGTGTGTGTATATATTTTTTGCATATATATATATATATATAAATCTACAGTATTTACCACTGTTGATATATATATATATTTTGAAGCAGCTCTGACTGATTGCCTTTAGTCTTGGCTTCCTGGCAGCGCTGCAGGAAAAAGGCAAAGCCCCAGAGAGGAAAGGCACTGGGGCCCCTTAGCATTGCACACAGGTCCCATGGTCCCAAGTAGGGCAGAGGAACAAAGGTGTCACCAGATCTGAGGGGTTCCTGGGAATGGTACAACGTCTGCCTCGGTGTTAACCCTCAACAGTCACTGACTGGAATTGGGGAAGATTGTGGAACCTTCACTTTATGTGGAACCCGGGAACACTGAGAGCCGGGTGTGCTAGCCATTTTACACAAGACTCTTGAGCATCCATGGATTTTGGTACCTGTGGGGGGTTCTAGAACCAATCCCCAGGGATACCGAGGGACGACTGTATTTGGCCTGTCTGTTAGAACGGCACTCAGAGGCAGAAACTCCATTGATTTGGAAAACAAAGAAAATGCTGGGCTGCTAGTTGGACTTTGTGGACTGAGAACATGTATTCTCTGTACAGTCATTGGGAGAATTGTACAGGGTTTTGTACCCCATCGACATAGCTCAGCTGAAGCTACGTTTTCCAGAATTTCCTCCCTTTGTATTGTACACATTAGGCTTGGCCACAAGAGAAAAATCGTGAGAGATTTAGAAAGCAAATGCAAAGCAGCGGCCAAGATGCTCTGGAGGTCGGTCTGGGTGCTGCTGGGCTCACACTCCCCATCGCCGACCTCCTTGGCTCACCTCGCTATTGAGGGGCCGCAACTGGGCCCATGCCTCCTCCAGTGCCTGCCGCTCCTTCCCAGGGTGCTTCCTAAATAAAGGACTTGCACTCAAATCCTCATCTCAGGGGTGGCTTTTGAGAAAAACCAATCTAAAACAGCCCGCATTGGATGAAACGATGTACTGAATCGGACAAGATTCAAGGTAAACTTCTCTCCTAAGGTCATAGAAACCATCTCCATGTGTATGGGGAGATGCCCACAAGGTCTAATCATCGCGGCACTGTGGGTGACACCAGGGCAGCTGCAGGTCTCAGAGCTGGAGCAGGCCTCTGGCTCTGCCTGTGGGGACGTCCAGGGTGGGGGGTTGGGGTCGGTCCATGGGTCCCAGGTCTCCAAGAATTCTACATCCTGTCCAGCATTCCAGTAGAATGTGTGTTGTTAGTGTAGAGGACCTACTGGTGCAGATAGAGGCACCTGAATATGACCCATCTGAGTCATCTGAGTCCCTGTTTCCTTCCTAAAGACCTGGTGGCTCAAATGGTAAAGAATCTGCCTGCAGTGGGGAGACCCAGGTTCTATCCCAGGGTCAGGAAGATCCCCTGCAGAAGGGAATGGCGACCTACTCCAGTATTCTTGCCTGGAGAATTCCATGGACAAAGGAGCCTGGTCAGCTACAGTCTGGACATGACTGAGCAACTAACACACACACTCTTCCTTCCTTAAGATCTACCTTAGCACCATATCCTGGTCCAAAGAAACACAAGGGACTTCCCTGGCGGCCCAGTGGTTAAGACTCTAGGCTTCCACTGCATGGGGCACAGGTTTGATCCCTGGAGGGGGAACTAAGTTTCTGCGTGTTGCACAGTGCAGTCAAAAAAAAGTTTATTAAAAAAAAAAAACAGAAGAAGAAACACAAATCTGATTCCAGACAGCCCTGAAAACAACAAAGACTTTACTAAATATCTGTGAGGTCAGCAAAGCCTTTACTACACCTCCTCAGAGAGGTCAGTTGAGGAAGGAGTAACTATGCATATTACCTGAAGGACAGCAACTTCTTCTGCCCCAAGGTAGATCTCCAGGGCTCCAGCCCATGGTGGACTCTCTGCTACCATCTCCCAGCCACCTAGTTTGCACTGGCTGGTGGGGTTTCCAAATCACATAAACCAAGACTTGTCCTCAAGAGGTTAAGTAAGAAAATGGATAATGTTGTAGGGGATTAAGGATGGGAGGGGTGGTTGCTGATGAATTATACTTCAAAAAGTTTTTGTCCCTGTCACATGTGAAAATTAATGCTTTAAACTGACCATAAATTCAGGATTCACCACACCCTCCTCACCAGAAATCAGGCCTCCTCTCAGGGACAATTAGCATAGACTTATGGCTGATTCACGTTGCTGTATGATAGAAACCAACACAACATTGTAAAACAATTATTCTCCCATTAAAAATTAAGAAATAAATAAATGAAGATGACCAAAAAAGTAGCACATCTACTTCTCAAGCACCTCTCACTTCCTCTGGAAGCCAGTTCCAAATTCAATAGGTACCACAGGGGGGATTGCTAATGACCTCCTAGCCCATTCGTAACATTCTTTAAGTCAGCTTCACCGGCTGATGCAAGTAACGTGACCCATTGCCCCCTGGCAAGATGTGAGTGTCTCTATCCGCCCTGGCACAGTCGTGCTCACAGTTCTCAGGTAGCATTTACTACTGTCCAGACAGTAAAATCCAGGCAAGTACAACAGGGCTTCTGAAATTGGCTGACCTCTAAGTCCTTTCCTATTTTATTCTCTTTGGCACTGATGTATGAAGTAAAGGCTTATGTGGTTGAGACAGTGCCAAAATTTCATTTTCTCTGTTACTGGAGAGGAAGCAGGAGAAAAGAAAACACAAAACAGGGCTCACATTGTTTTTCTCGCAGGGGCTCCCTTGCTTCCTGGGCAGCTTGCCTCTGGAGGGGACAGCAAAGCCACTGGTCGTGGGAACAGAAACTCTAAATTGCATCAGAAATGGCAGCCACTGCCCATGAAGGCTGAGCAAACTCCCTAAGTTACCCAAGCAGTAGGCAAAGGAATTCAGAGGCAGCAAATGCTTGTGCCTCTGTTCCCTCCCACCTAGAAAAATGCAGGCAACGAGTTGTCAAGTGGGAAAAGATATTTTCAGCTAGCAAAGCCCTGATATCCAAAATATACATACTCCAATCAGTAAGAAAAAGACAAATAACCCAATAGAAAAAATGGGCAAAAGACTTGAATAGGCATTTCATAAAATTAAAAAATATATCAAAAAGATGCTCAAGTGAATTAATTACTAGAATAAAGCATCTTTAGACAATAATGAGATACCTTTACACATCTTACAAAAGAAGCAAGAATTAAAACATCTGGTAAAATCAAATGATACTGAGGATGCAAAACAAAGGGAACTCTTGGCTGGTGAGAGAATAAATCTGTTTAATTCGGAAAAGCCCTTTGACAACATCTAGTACAATTGAATATGCATAGATGCTGAGTACAGAGCCTTCCACCATCTGTTCCAAACCTGACCACTTCTCTTCCAGGTCTCTGAGGACCTGTCGGACCTGGTTTAGCTATATGAAGACATGATGTCTGGTTTGGGAGACTGATTTTCCTTCCCTCCCTCCCTCTCTTCTTTCCTCCCATCCTTCCCTTCTTTCCGTTTTTCAAAAGAGAGAGATAAAACATACATGTATAAAATGCATAGAACATACTCGGACAGTTTAACAAACAGTTGTCCATTGGTATCTGTAGGGCATTGGTTTCAGGACTCAGCATGGATACCAAAATCTCAGATGCAAAGTTCCCTGATGTAAGGTAGTGTAGCATAGTCAAGCCCTCCGGATTGTGGTTCAACATCCATGGATAATGAGGGACCAACTATAATTTCAAAGCAACTCTGTGTAAGCAACACCTAGATCAAGAAATAGTAACTATTAGCCTCCAAGAAGCCTGTGTATGTCCCCTGAGTAGTCACAACCCCCTCTCTCCTCATTAGAATTGACTGCTATTATCCTGACATTCTTGATGGCAACTTCTCTCTTATTCTTTGTAAAGTTACCACCTATCTTTAAACTTTACGTGTATGGATTCCTACTGAATACATTCTTCTGTGTCAACATTCTTTGCCTCAACATTAGGTTTATGATAGTGAAGCAAGTCACTGGCCACGTAGCTATAGGACGCTCCTTTTCATTGCTGTATTGTATTCCCCCATATGGATACAATACAATGCATTTTTCCATTCTGTTCTTGATGGATAGTGTTGTTTCCAGTTTGAGGCTACCAGGAACAAAGCTGCCAAGAACATTCTTGAATGTAAATCCTGGTGCACAGGTGCAAGAGCTTTTCTAGGGTGATGACCTAGTGTGGCTTCCCTTTAATCCAGCCTTAGTGCATTCACGCTTCTTGCCTGTCTCCTCTTTCAAAACTAGCCCTCAGAAAAGGTCATAAATTCACTCATGCTAAGGTAGGAATGGCTGAGAAGTATTACTCTCTATCCTCTCCCATATAACTGTGAGCTGACAGCAAATGAATAAATTTCTACTTGTAGAATTTCAGGTATCTGGAGGCCAGGGGAGAAGTTCATTAGGGTTGGCTCTAGGAAGAAAGTATCACATAATGATAACACTGTGAAGCAAAAAAAACAAAACTAAAAACAAATAGCCAAGATGTTATATTGATTTTTTTTTCCAATCTCACTTCCTACTTTCAGTAATCTTGTGAGAGGAAAAAAGAACCATAAAGACTGTTCTGTTTGAAAAGTAAAAAACCAGGCACAAGAAGTGAAGTCCCTTTTGCAAGGATCAGTCGGCAGATAATGGCTGAGCTGACTGCAGTGGTCAAAAAGAAATCCTCAAGGCCAAATGCCCAAGCTTGAGGCCCAGCTCCATCAGCTAAGTGAGTCATCTATTCCAAGCTGGTTTCCTTGACTGTGAAATCAACATGATGATAGTACTTACTTTATGGATTTGTTGCGAAGCTAAAATAAGGAAATGACTAAATTCCATTTTGCATAGTGTTTGCCACTTAGTAAAGTGCTCAAATAGTATTAGATATTGTTCTGCATATTTTTATTATTTGAAGCTGAGTGGGGGTTCTTTCTATGAGAGCAAGTAAACAAATGATCTGATGCTATTGGGGATCCTGGCAAGCTTACAGTGTAAAGGGGAGAGAAGAGGAAAAGAAAGTAGAAGCTGGAGTGAGACATGAAATGGGCACATCTGCTAGATGGGAGGAAAGTGCTGAATTTTCAGGGTAGGGGCTGCTGAAGGCCATCCAGTGGGGTGAGCAGAAGGCCTGAGCCCAGGGAGGCAGGGGGATGCTATAATAGGTCCAGCCCGGGGAGAAGTTTGAGTGGGTCTTGCTAGGTCAGGACAGAGAGGTCAGATGTAGTCAATACATGAATAGCAACTGCAGGGAAAGAAGTGGGGCAGAGAGCAGTTAACAAATAAGGACGTGCACACCCACAGGGCGGCTGAAAGTCAGTGCTCCTCTGGGAGCTGATGGCCACCCATCTCAAGTACCAGTGAATCACTCAGCTTTTCTCTTAGCTTAGAAGCTTATTCATTCCACTTGCAGGCATAGCCACAGCCAGAAAGTGTGTGTGTGGGTGTGGGTGTGTGGGTGTGGGTGTGGGTGTGTGTGTGTGTGTTTCTGCCTATCTGTCTGTCCCAAGGGGCAACTATCAGCCAATGAAGAATGAAAGTTGACAGATAAATGTCCCAACCTCCCATTCTTCAGAGGGACAATTCTGGGTGGTTTTTACCTGGTTCTTCAAAGAGTCTCTAAGGAGATTGTGCCAATTGTTCACAGTGATAACCAGCTCAGTAATGCATCTTTCATTGGCTTTCCCTTTTTCCTTGTATCACTCTCCCCTGTTTTGCATTGTCTTCCTAAGATATCCTCTCAAATAAACTATTGTCACCAAAGTCTTTATCTCAGTTCTGCTTTAGGAGGGACCCAAACAAAGTCATAAGGGGCTTCACAAGTGGTGCAGTGGGGAAGAATCTGCTTACCAAGGCAGGAGACGCAAGAGACATGGGTTGGATCCTTAGGTCAGGAAGATCCCCTGGTGTAGGAAGTGGCAACCTGCTCCAGTATTCTTGCCTAAAAAATTCCATGAACAAAGGAGCCTTGTGGGCTACCATCTGTGGGATCACAAAGAGTCACACAACTGAGCAACTGAGCACAGGCAAAGTCATATTATTACCATCTAACACAAATCAAACAAACATCTCCCCACCCCAAACCCTAACTTAAACGCTGTCAAAGAAACATGACCAAAATGGAAATTAGGAATGCTTTTTGCCAAAAGAAAATTTCAAAAATTAATTGGGTCAAGATCATAGCAAAAGTTAAGGTGAGGATGGGACGTTCTGAGACAATAACATTGAAACATGTATATTGTCATATGTGAAGCAGAACACCATTCCATGTTCTATGCATGGGACGGATGCTCAGGGCTGGAGCATTGGGATGACCCAGAGGGATGGGATGGGGAGGGAGGTGGGAGGAGGGTTCGGGAGGGGGAGCACATGTGAACCCATGGCTGATTCACGTCAATGTATGGCAAAAACTACTACAATATTGTAAAGTAATTAGCCCCCAACTAAAATAAATAAATTTATTAAAAAAATAAAAATAAAAATAAAATAAAATAGGGGATCATAATTAAAAAAAAAAGATCATAGCAAAAGTTAAATGCGTTCAGACAGACTAACCAAATGTGGATGGACATATGAATAGAAGAAAGAAAAAAAAAACGTATTAGAGGCCTTCCCTGGTGGCTCAGTGGTAAAGAATCCACCTGCCGATGCAAGAGGCACAGATTCAAACCCTGGTCTGGGAGGATCCCACATGCTACGGAGCAACTAAGCCCGTGTGCCACAACTATTGAGCCTGTGCTCTAGAGCCTGGGAGCCGCAACTACTGAGCCCACACACCGCAACTACTAAAGCCTGCACACCCTAGACCCCGTGCTCCACAACAAGAGAAGCCACTGAAATGAAAAACCCACGCACCGCAACTAGAGAGTAGCCCTCATTCACCACGACTAGAGAAATGCCGAGCAGCAACAAAGACCCAGCACAGCCAAAAATAAATAAATAGATAAATTTTTAAAAATATATTCGACGAGAACATGAGCGATCTGGAAATACACTCTAGAAAACTTTTCACGTAGGACCAACCACACATGAGGTTGTCCCTTGTAGGGCTGTTTGTGCTACTAGGATTTGAAGGTTCCAGGGGCTCACTACTGAGAGAGAGGATGAGCTGAGCAATTAGGAGCAAGAAATTGCATGTACCACAGCCATGTGGATAGTCTGTAAAACAGTGGAATATGGCACAATATTGCTTATATAAATATTCCATATGTATACTATATATCTTACAAGGAAACACACGAATACTGTTATAGCTATCAAACATATCAAAGCAAATGTCTATAGTGGAAAGGGGGAATGGGAGTGGAAAACAGGGAGAAAAGGGAATCTTTAAAATATATGTTTTATACGAACCAATGATGACTATGTGGAGTGTGAACTGAGGAGGCAAGGAGTATGATTAAGTCAGCTCTGCACCTGAGGTTCAAAATGAAAAAAAAAAAAGAATGTAAAATATAGGAAGACACTGTATAACTTTAGAATAGCTAAGGCCTCTTAAACAAGACATAAAAAACCCAAGAAAGCGAAAGTCGCTCAGTCGTGTCCGACTCTTTTCAACTTCATGGACTGTATAGCCCACCAGGCTCCTCTGTCCATGGAATTCTCCAGGCAAGAATACTGAAGTGGGTTGCAATGCCCTTCTCCAGGGAATCTTCTCGACACAGGGATTGAACCCAGGTTTGCTGCATTGAAGGCAGATTCTTTACCATTTAAGCTACCTGGGAAGCTCCAAAAGACACAAACCATAAAGGAAAACCTAGACAGCATATTAAAAAGCAGAGACATTACTTTGCCAACAAAGGTCCATCTAGTCAAAGCTATGTTTTTTCCAGTAGTCATGTATAGATGTGAGAGTTAGACCATAAAGAAAGCTGAGCACCGAAGAATTGATGCTTTGTTACTGTGGTGTTGGAGAAGACTCTTGAGAGTCTCTTGGACAGCAGGGAGATCCAATCAGTCCATCCTAAAGGAAATCAGTCCTGAATATTCATTGGAAGGACTGATGCTGAAGCTGAAACTCCAGTACTTTGGCCACCTGATGCAAAGAACTGACTCATTTGAAAAGACCCTGATGCTGGGAAAGATTGAAGGAGAAGGGGATGACAGAGGATGAGATGGTTGTATGGCATCACCAACTCACTGGACATGAGTTTGAGTAAACTCCAGGAGTTAGTAATGGACGGGTAAGCCTGGCGTGCTGCAGTCCATGGGGGTCACAAAGAGTCAGACACTACTGAGCGACTGAACTGAACTGAACTGATAAAGGAAAAAATTCTAACTTTGACTATATCCACAAAGAGGCATCTATCAGGATTTTAACAC
Organism: Okapia johnstoni; assembly: GCA_024291935.2. Taxonomy (NCBI): domain Eukaryota; kingdom Metazoa; phylum Chordata; class Mammalia; order Artiodactyla; family Giraffidae; genus Okapia; species Okapia johnstoni. The sequence goes on from CM044307.1 coordinate 16,381,290, forward strand.
AGTATTTCAGCAATAGCTAAAAATTGAAAAGGACCTACAGGTTCATCAGGAGAGACATGGCTAACTGTGGCCTATTCACACCATAGAATACTATTTAGGGGTCAAAAAGAGTGAAGCTGTCCTGTATATACTGATAAAGGACACAAAATGCAGAGGCTAATGTCAGTCATACAGGTTTCTCTCTACCTGTCCTAACCCTGCCAGGATACATTGACCGCTGAAAAAAGCAAGTAAAATATAAAAGTACAAAGCAATACAATTTATGCTATAAAACAGAGGGTGGCACAAAACCAAATCTAAGTTCTATGTACATGTAAATACCTAGAATGAGGTCTGGGACATTTAAAAGATACATATATGTGTAAAAAAGGGAGATTGGGGAAGGAGGGAAGGAACTTGAAAAGGTTGCTACCTGATTAATTTCCCTGTGGCAAGACCTTTTAGAATAGTTTTGAGGAATAAGGCCAGTTTTTCCAAGTGCCACTGGGTTCTTCTTAGACATTCATCTCTCCACTGTCTTAGCCCTGGAGAAACTCTGGACCTGAGACTGCCCTTTCCTGAGTTATCCAGCAGGGGGCAAAAGCACCATGAGCCAGCTGCCCTGGCAAACCGCTCAGTGACTTGGAATTTAAGGCTGGGCCCCGCCTGCTTGAGCAGCAGACATTTGGCCTGGTTCTCCACCATTAAAAGCTGATTAAAGTTTTCCTGCAGAGTAGCAGATTCGAATATGCACTCTTTGCGGAATATTTTAAAAATTCTGAACATGCATTTGAGTTCAGGGTAAGACCTATTTAAAAAAAAAATAGATTTGGCCCAATTAATATTTTACTATGGAAGTAAAATATATTCATCATAATTTCTTTTAAAGTATAAAGTGGAAAACATGTAGTTTATCTGGAGAAAATAATGTATCTCTTTTCTAGACTTTTATAAACATATATAAACACTTTACTAAAAGGGCCATCATATATACATACGATATATATATATGTATATATATATTTCATAGCTGCTCTTTTTAATTAGATCAATATGATCTCATAGGCATCTTTTAAGGATTCAATATTAAATGAAGTTTATAGACATGTTATTAACCCAGTTATTTCTGCTAAAAAGCATCCTGACACTGAGAGGAAATAAGATCTTATGCTATTGTTTGGGATTTGGGTCTGGTTCTGTTCTGACCGGGAGGCCCTGGCGTTTCTAGGAGCAAATCAACAGCAGAGGAATCCAAGTCCATCTCTGGATCCACGCCTCAAAATGGCATGGAGTTTTGACAGCCAAGAGCTTATGTGTTCTGTAGTCTTTTGTAGCTTTCCCTACACGTGGCTTCCTGGGTGATGGATGTTATTTCTATTTATTGGATAACAGAAGATAATCACAGATCAGCTTCAAAATCTCTCTTGGAAGGATGATCAAGCTGTCTCTCTGCATATTGTGTGGGCTGGCTTACTAGAAAGCGAAGACTTTGGATGGCCAGATTTTTAGCCGTTTCTGTCAAGAGAAGGTAATTATCTCATTGTAGGAATTTATAAATGTAGCCCTTGGCTAATTACATTGTTTGGTGGAGGTTTAATGCAAAAAAGGATAAAGTAAAGATAAGTTGGATTTAAACTGTCTTTCTTTTTGGCACTATTCATCCAGTCGTGCTAAATCTAAATCCCAAGAAACTTAACCAGATGAAAAGTAGAGTTTGATTTTTTTTTAACGAATTTCTTTCTTGTTTCAGAAGGAATTCAAATAAATAGAAAGTCAAAGGATTTGCTGACAAAGAGGGGAACAAACATATCCTTTGAAGATCAACAACCACACAAAACCAATGTCCAAGGAAACTAAAAATAGTTTTGTCACCAACTATCAAAGACCCAACAAATGCAAGATTTGTAAGAAAATGTGATATCATTTGTCCAGAGGTATAAGAAGGATTTCCAAACCCAAGCATCTTGGCAGACAATGGCTCAGACAATGGCTGAATTGAATAATCAAAACAACTGGAACAATGAACCACAGGCATAAGGCAGAAAGGGCCTGGGTGGTCGGGCTTGTGGTGAGGTGACTGCTTGCCAAGCTGATATCAAGCCCCCAGATGAAGAGTTCTGCAATTGTATTCCTTCTTCCTCAGGATCGAGGTCACAGGAGATTATCCACGCTGGTTTAAACTACCAAGCTCCCAACCACCTCCAAAGTTTTCAACGTCTAGAATATCTCCAATCTTTTTATGTGGCAGGGCACAGCCTGATTGGAGTCTGAAAGACCTATTTTATTACATATATATTTGTTTTTGGCATAATGGAAGCCAAAGGTTGTTGAAGGTAAATGTCTGTTTCACAGAACCACTGAATATGAATAACTTTATAAAGGAAGTGTCTCATCCCAGTATAAAGGCAACAGACGATGCAGAGCCTATTATTACACCAAACAAATGTGCTGTAAAATGCATTTATCCTTGGGAGATGATAAACCAATGAGGGGAGAGGATTGTGAATCTAAATATTAGAGCCAAAGACTATAAAACCCCTAGAAAAGAGAGAAGCAAATCTTCGTGACCAAGGATTAGGCAATAGTTTGTTAGATATCATATCAAAAGCACAAGTGACAAAAGAAAAAAAATAAATAAATTGGATTTCATTAAAATTAAAACTTCTGTGCTTCAAAGGACATCAAGAAAGTATCGGATATCCCACAGAATGGAGGGAAATATTTGCAAATCATATCTCGGATAAAGGATTTGTAGCCAAAATATGTAAAAACTCTCACAATTCAACAATAAAAAAGCAACTCAGTTTTTAAAGTAGGCAGATGAGTCAAATAGACATGTCCATAAGCACATGAAAACGCACTCAACATCATTAGCCATCAGAGAAAGGCAAATCAGAACCAACATGACATGCCACTTCATATCACTAGGATAGTTAAAATAATAAAGACAGATAATCACAAATACTGGCAAGGATATGGAGAAACTGGACTCTCATACATTGCTGGTGGGACTATGAAATGGTATAGTCCCTTTAGAAAATAGCCTAGCAGTTTCTCAAAAAGTTGAACAAAAAGTTACTCTGTGACCCAGGAATTCCACTCCTAGGTATATACCCAAGAGAATGGAAAACATAAGTTTACAGAAAAACTTGTACATGAATATTCATAGTAGCATTACTCAAATAGCCAAAAACAGGTTGTTTCCACCCAAATGTCCACCAACTGACAAATGAATAAATAAAATGCATTTTGCCCATACAATGAAATATTAGTCATCTCTAGAAAGGAACGAACTACTGATAAATATTACAGTAAATGAACCTTGAAAACATTGTGCTAAGTGAGAGAAGCCAGACATAAAAGGCCACAAATATGATTCCATTTATATGACATATCTAGAATAGGCAAATCCATAGAGAGTAATCTAGAGAAAGTAGGTGAGTGGTTGCCAAGGCCTGTGGGAGGAAGGAATGGGAAGGGACTACTGATGGCTGCGGGGATTCTTTTCGGGGGTGATGAAAATATATTGGAATTAGATAGTGGTGATGTTTGCACAATTCTGTGAATGTATTAAAACTGCTGAACTGCATACTTTAGAAGGGTGGATTTTATGGTATGTGAATTCTATCTCAATAAAGTTATTACAGTAAATACATGCATAAATTAGGAGAGACATGAATAAATGAATGGAGATTGGTGACAGTCCAACTCCCTCTCCCCGATAAGCAAGAGCCGGAGGCCCTGGGTACTGACCTGGGGGGGGTAGCCAGGCCCTAGCCCACGTGCAGGTTGCCAAGGGAAGAGTGAGGAATGAGCAGGAGACGACATCCAAGGGCAGAGGTGTCACCGGTACCTCTCAAGACGTCACTTTTCAGTGTAAAGATCCTGGTAGGTGGTGACCCATGGAAACTGAGAAAACCTGCACTGAGCAAGAGGGCTTGGCACAAAGGGAGGAGGAGGAGCCAGGGTATTCCCTGAGATAAATAAAAAGCACAGCCAACTTTACAGCTGCCTGGAACCAGGTGTGAGCAGACAGGGAGAGGTTAAGGGCACCAAGCAGAAATTGTGTGGTTTTTAGGGAGGCTGATTTGTGAAAGCCGTCATCCACTATCCTCAAAGTGATTTGTGACATTCATTTTGTTCAGTAAAACTGTGTGCCTCCCAGGGATAACTGTAGGCAATAAAAGGAAAGTAAGAGCCAGGAGCTCACTGCACTGCCTGGGAAGAGACAGACAGCTACTCTACAGTACAATAGGTGCCATGGTGAAAATAAATTCCAGAGCACAGAGACGGGTCACCAGATTCAGGTAGGAGGGTCAAGGAGGGCTGCCTGGAGGAGGAAGCACTTGAGAGGAATCCATGCCTTTCCGGAGGTACTGCTACTTCAGGAAATTGCACCCTTGGGAAGCCGATGATCCAAGATAGAGCCCATTCCCTGCTCACAAACCAGCCATCTCTCCTGTGCTGCACTTTTATCTTCCATGAGAAAGGGCTCTAACCTGGAGAGGAAGCATGTGGCCATGGGTTCTAGCTGTGAGTCCTGATCCAGGCATCGGACTGCTTTGTGATCTTAGACACCTCAGATCTATTCTACCTGTGAACAATTTCCTCCCCTAAGGAATAAGAACTGTGGTCATTCTTCATGGAGGTCGGTTCTTTCCTTTTATTCAGGTGAGTCAGATGTTCATATATATAAGGAAAGTCTAGAGTCACCAAATAAAGATCCACTGAGGGACTTTCCTGGTGGCCCAGTGGTTAAGCAAAGAATTCCTACAACAAGACAGTTACTGCTGCCCTGGGGGAGTCTTCTACCCACAGCCTGAAGAATATGAACATAACCTTTAAATAAGTTACCACCTATCCTGAAGATGTGATATATTAAATGGAAATAGATGTAAATAAAATTTTGTTATCTCAAAAAAAAAAAAAAGAATTCATGTTGCAATGCAGGGGACATGGGTTCAATCCATAGTCAGGGAACTAAGATCCCACATGCTGCGGAGCAACTAAGCCCGCATGTTGCAACTACTGAGCTTGCGAGCCACAACTAGAGAGTCTGTGTGCTGAAACGAAAAACCCTGCATGACACAACGAAGATCCTGCGCGCTGCAACTAAGATCCAACACAGTCAAACAAAGAAACAGAAAAGATCCGCTGAGGTGAGGAATGGTGCTGGTGGAGTCAGTCCTGCCCCTAGAACATCTGAGTACAGTCATCTAGGCCCAGGCTTCCCTCCCAGTGTGTTCATGAATCAGTAGATACCTGGTGGCCTGGGGTGGTGATCTCTTTAGTCTTCAGAAGGCTGTACAGGGTCTGAGGTGGCTAGAGGCACCTGTCCCTTTCCCCAGGCATTATAAATACTACCTTTCTTGCCTCTGTGTGTCATGATGTAAATAAGAATGGGAAGCATGATCTAGCATCAGTGGCATTGCCAACCCTGGAACTCAAGCTATCTCTTACCACAGAGGGCCAGAAATTGACAAGTAAATAATGTTTTTGCCCTAGTGATGCATTTTTGGTCATAGAATTTTTGCTCAGGAAGAAAGCAGAGAAATAGTGTCTCCCAGAAATGAGTTATCTACAGTTAGCATGACTGTGGAGTTAGAGTTCTATAAACCAGCAGGCCAAAAGGGTTCGGCCAGTCAGGCTTGGCTAATCCACTGGGAAATTTGGTCAACTGGGGCCTGGTGATTCATGCTGACTTTCAGGAGGTAGTAGCCAAGCAGGTAACAATTTTATTCTCTGAGTCAATTGGGTTCCTGACCCCTATTTTAATTGTACCATGTTCCAAAAATGCATCCTGTCAGGAATTGTGTTGTGTTCCCCTCAAAAATATATGTTGAGGGCTTCCCTGGTGGTCCACTGGATAAAAATCTGCTTCCCAATGCAGTGGAGGTGGGTTCGATCCCTAGTCCAAGAACTAAGATCCCACATGCCACAGGGCAACTGAGTCTGCATGCCACAAGCAAGGTCTGCAAGCTGCAACTAAGACCCGAAGCAGTCAAAATAAATAAATAAATATATATATATACACATATATATTTAAGTTAGAGGTTTCCCCAGTGCTCTGTGACAATCTAGAGGGGTGGGATGGGGTGGGAGGTGGGAGGGAGGTTTAAGAGGGAGGGGATATATGTATACCTACAGCCGACTCATGTTGATGTATGGCAGAAACCAACACAATATTGTAAAGCAATTATCCTTCAATTAAAAATAAATAGATTGTTTTAAGTTAGAGGTTTCTTATTAGAAAAAAAAAAATATGTCGAAATCTTAACTCCAGCACTCCAGAAGTGAAGTCATTCAGTCGTGTCCGACTCTTTGCGACCCCATGGACTGTAGCCTACCAGGCTCCTCTCTCCATGGGATTCTCCAGGCAAGAATACTGGAGTGGGTTGCCATTTCCTTCTCCAGGGGATCTTCCCCACCCAGGGATCAGACCCAGGTCTTGCGCTCTGCAGGCAGACATTTTAACCTCTGAGCCAACAGGGAAGCACTCCAGAGTCTGACCTTATTTAGAAAATGCTCACTGCAGATGTGATTAGCTGCGATGTCAAAGCGGAGTAGGAAGGATCCCTGATCCAAGATGACTAGTGTCCTTCTAAGAGGATGGTCACATGAAGACAGATATGCTGGGAGAAGGTGATGTGAAGAAGACAGAGACTGGAGAGAGGCAGCCACAAGGCAAAGAGTGCCAGGGAGTGCCCACAAACCCCCGAGAAGCAAGGGAGAGACGGGGGGATTCTCCTGCCTGTTTAGGAGGGAGTGTGACTCTGCTGAGACCTCGATTTTGGACTTCCAGACTCCAAAACTATAAGACAATAAATGTCTGTTGTTTTAAGCCACCACATTTGTGGTGCTTAGTTACAGCAACATTAGGAAACAAATACATCCTCCCCAGGCTGATGTTTTCTCAGTGTGCACAAAAAACAGCTTGTAGTCTTTATTTGAAGGGCTGAAATTTGGCATTTTTTTTCAAATCCCCCAGGACTTCAGTGCTGTTTTTGAAAGTGTTGGAATGTCAGGATACAGTCCAGTGCTGGCTCTAATTCTCTTACTCTCATTACATGGGCTCAGCCTCCTGGAGAAGCACCTGGAAACACCAATTTCAGGTTCTACGTGAGACCAAGTGAATGAAAAAACTGGGCTTCTTTTTTCTAGTTTTTCACACATGTTCCCCAGCTTACACTTCTGTATGCATTGGTAGTCTTTCTCAGTCACTCAGTCATTCATCAAACCCTTACTGCATAACTGCAGCGTGTCAGTGATGGACAGACAGGACTTTGCTCGTGTCTAGGGGCTGTCTCACATGGTTCCACTGCTGCTGATGCTGTCTGTAAACCCTTCCAGGCTTCCTCACCTGTAGGTGAGTAACACCTACCTAACTCATAGTGTATCCTTAGTGGTGACAAACTTCTATCTCTGAAATGAAGAGATGAATTTTTGGACAACCCAGAGTCCTCATAGTCATGTCTGGTGAATGAGGTGTACGATTAAACTGAAAAAAATAAAAGTCTAGGTCTTTGTTTTTCCCCTAATAACCTCAGAAAAAATAAAAAACAAATTTTGCTAACAATGGGATAGTTTCATAACTCAGAAGGTGATGATGTGGAAGAACAGTGTTATTTGGATATTTTTTAAATATCTTATGACATCATGGTCATATAAGGAGACGCTTTTATCTCAAGCTTAAGGTCCTCACTCAGTAGCCTCACTCATCTTTTTTCTTTGTCGTTCCTTTGCTCTAGATAGAGGGCCAGGTGAAGGAGCAGGGTCTTCTGTCTCTTTTTCCTCCCTATCTCTTCTTTCTCTTGATGTTACTCTTGAGTAAGTAGATGGTGAAGAGTGCAGGGCTCAGAACTTTCAAAACAGCCAGTGAGTGCATCCCAGGGTGAGAGTCTTGATTGCCCTCATTAATTTTCTTGATTTGTCCAGGGATCTTCTTCCAAGGTTGTCATCTCATTGTGATGTGAGCCTCATCACAGCTGCCACAACATGTCACAAGACACATTCAGAGCAGACGCTCAGAGTTAAAGCTGCAAGTGAAAACAGGAAGCAAGCTGGGCTTTCCATTACGGAGGAAAACATCTCAAGATGCCTGGGAGAGTGTCCTGAGCTTCTGCCTCAGGAAGCTGACCTTTAGCTCTCAGTTTAAAATATTCCTTTGTGATGTCTAGAAATGGCCAAGATTAAATTCAGTGTTCCATGTTGCAATCGTATATCTATTTAAAAAATTTTTAATTTTATTTATTTTTGGTTGTGCTAGGTTTTCATTGCTGCATGGGCTTTTCTCTAATTGCAGTAAGCAGGGGCCACTCTCTAGTTGCCATGCATAGGCTTCTTATTGCAGTGACTTTTCTTGTTGCAGAGCTTGGGCTCTAGGCGCATGGGCTTCAGTAGTTGTGGCACGTGGGCTTAGTTGCTCTGCAGCACGTGGGATCAAACCTGTGTCTCCTGCATTGGCAGGTGGATTCTTAACCCCTGAGCCACCAGGGAAGCCCAATTGTATACATATATTAATTATACTGTTTTATATCAGAAGAAGACCACCATCTCTGCAAAGGATATAGGGGGATTCACTCATTCATTCATTCATTCACCAGATGTGTATGAAGCGACAGGCACGTTGACAAGCAGTGGGAAAGCTAAAGCTAGAAACACAGTCTCTAGTCTTGAGGGGCTCATGGAGGAGAGAGAGATGGAAACAGAATCAAACCAGGACTTTGAACCTCCCCGCTATACCTTGAAGGCCTATCCCTGCATCCAGATCACCCTGCTTCAAAGACCTTTCACGAGCAGGCCAAGGAGAGACATACACCACTCTTCGCCAAGAAAACTTCCTGCTCACCTCTCTGATGCATCTCTGCTACTTTCCCAAAGCATCTCTCATCTTGTCTTACCCTCAAAGTAGAATCTTAGTTTTTTCTCTCCTCCCTACATGACCCCTCCACTTGCAACCTGGCTTAGTAAAACAAGACTTGATCTCAAGTGTCTCTGATTGCTTCTAGGAAGCCTTTATTCAGTATGTCTGGTGCTGCTGGACTATAAAGTGTAAGGCAGCGGGCATGAGACCAGAGACCAAGCTGGGAGTCAGAATAATGTGGACTTTATAAGTCAGATTATTTTTCACAGTGGCTGCACCTACCCTTGATTTGTGAACAAGAATCCAAAAAACTTCTCTTCTGCCTCCCTCTTCCTTTCTCCCCTATTTGTTGGAAAAAAAAAAATTGGGCAGTCTGTGCTTACAGTTCATATATCACTGATGACACTGCTGTGATGGTATCATTAAGCATGTTTCACTGTCTCATTATAGTTCCTGGTGGTTAGATTTTGAGGTTTAATCAGATTTAGGTCTGACTTTTTTGGCTAGACTACTTCTAGGGTTGCCAGGCTTGGCAAATAGATGTAAAGGATTCCCAGTTAAACTTGAATTTCATACAAATAATGAATAGTTTTAGTATAAAAATATCTCATGGAATATTTGAGATCTATTTACACTAAGCATTATTTATCTGAAGTTCACCTCTAACTACTTTATAAGAGGCATTGTGTCTGTCCAGCAAGAGGCACATAGTATCTTGCTCGCTCTTTTTTTTTTGTAGTGTTAGCAGCTGTTGATGGTTGTGACCTAGACTGGTTATTTCCCTAGAGGTTATAAAATCACGATGTTCTAATTCTTTTCTTTTTCTTCACTTCTTAGATAGAATATGGCTATAAAGAGAAATTTCCCCTTAACAACTATTTACCTGGTCTTTTTCATACAGGAAAGGCAGGACACCTGCTTACTTCTTTCATTTGCAAGTTTTCAGAATAATTGGTTCCTAGCATCCTCCAAAGATGACCAATGAGTTGGGTTCTTTCCTTTCAAAGAGTCATTATGGACTCAGGGATTTTGACAGGTATGTCTTTTGATCCATTGCCATCAGTATTCTTTTAAATACTCAAGTTGTCCCATCTTCAGGCGGTGGGAGCCCCTTGAACTTCACTTCTGAGTCCTTGTAATGCCATCCTTGTTGTCTTTGTCATCTTCTTTGCTTTCTGATGAAATGAGATGTTCCAGACTCATCTTTCAGATTTTTGGCCCAAAGTCAAACTTGGAATCAGACATCTCTCTTAGAATCTCCTTTAGTGGGAAATAATATATAGAGATCCAATACTTCTGATTCCCTTATTTAAAGTTATAACAACTTCCCATAACAAAAACATATGCTTCCTGGGATCCCCTGGCGTCCCCTTCTGTTGATTTATTTTATTCCATATGATCCATCAATCTTCTAACATATCACATTGTTTATTTTATCATGTTTATTGCCCATCTCTCACCACTAGATTGTAAACTCTCTGCGGGCAGAAACTTTGATTTGTTCACTGCCTGTACTTAGTAGGCACTCAATAGATATTCCTTTAATGAAAGAATGTCGTTGGATTACAGGTTCTCACATTAGCATGTGAGAAAGTGAATTTGGGAGGCACCACTGTGAAGCAGAGGAGCCAGGCAAGCATCTCTTTCAGTTGTTCAGGTGGTGAATGATGGTGGCTAAAAGTAGGACGATGTCTGTGGAGACAGAGAGAAAAGACTAGTTATATCGTCTTGGAGGCAGAACCGACTGGACACAGGGGTGGCTTGGATGTGGGGGATGAGGAAAAAGGAGGAATGAAAGGTGGCCTGAGCAAAAGGATGAATAAAGAAGCTAAGAGGGGTAAGAGGGGAGAGAAGTGGGGAGAGTTTGAGAATGAAGAGAATCAAGGGTTCCATCTTGGAACTATATCAATTAAAGTGTCTGTTAACGGCCAAGTGGAGACATAAAGCAGGCAGTTGAGTCCGGGCTTAGAGATGGAGGTGTAAAATCAGGAGTCTTCAGAATCTGGGTGGCATTCAGAGCTCTGTGACCTGATGAGATCATCTCGAGAGCTTTAGACGGAGACTAGAAGCTGTTCTAAGACCAATTCCTGAGATACCCCAACATGGAGTGACCGGAAGAAGCAGGAGGAGCCTGTCAAGGAAACTGAGGAGGTGAAAGAAATGGAAGGGAAATCAGGAGAGAGTATCACTGTTAAAAGCAGGAAAGAAGAGTGAAAGGGAGGAGGGAAGAGTGAAAGGGAGGAGGAAGTGGTCAACTGTGGCAGATGCTCCTAGCAAATCAACGTTGATGAGGGCAGAGACAGACTCATTGGGTTTCCTACACAGAAGTTGCCGGTGACCTTGACAAGAGAGGTTCAGTAGTAGAGGAGGAACAGGTGAATGAACAGGCAGTGAAGACTGGAATCAGGGAGAGCAGATGACTGGTTCAAGAAGCTATGTTGTGAAAGGAGAAATGAATGGGAGCAGGAGCTGGAGGGAGATGTGGGGGCACGGAAAATACATTCAAAATCGGAGACGCTGTATAATGACGGAGATGGCTTATATGGTTGATGGGAGATTCTAACAACGCAAGACAGCAAAGCAACTGTAAGAAACTGTTCATGTAAGGCAGCTAAGTAATAAGAAAAACCTGAACCCAGACAGGGAAATAGAACTGACTGAACTTACGAAGCAAGCTAACTTAGAGAGCTCCCAATTTCAGACCAGAGGCAAATGCCAGGGTGCATAATTTCTCAGCATCCAAACCTACCTGTTAACTGCCTTTCCCCTCCTCACTCCCACTCCAAATAAGCACACGTACCGAAACATCACACCCTATCCAAAAGCAGAGAAAGCAGGATGCATATTGGGATCCTGGACAAATGCTCAGCTGCCCCCAGGATGACCCGATCTGGGTTCAAAGCCAAAACAGCACAGAGAGTTTCCTTGTCCCCCACCTACTGGATTTAAGTGAGTTTTTAAAGCGCTCTTCTCTGGCTACCCAAGGATTAGCCATGTGTTTCAACAAGTGATTTAAAATCATTACTTGTCTCTTTTGGTTGAATCTCAAATGTTTGAAATGTACACAGCTTGGCAGGCTGGCCTGGGCAGCTGAGCTTCAAGAGGACATGTCCCAGCCATCTGTTGCCCTGCTTCATACCAGCCTTCTGCCCTTCCCAGTGGGGAGAAGGACTGGGCTTGGCAGGCAAATGCAGGACAAAGACAACTGCAGCCTTGGCTTCAAACACTTGCTCACACAATGTCTTGGGTGGAGCTGGGGGGATGGAAAGTTACTGCGTTGTTTTCGCCTGAAGTTACTGAAGTGCTTCGCCTGAAGGTAAGGAGTTTTCTCTCCATTTCAGAGATCCAGAAGGTTTTAGGGACAGAAACAAAGACATTACCTCTGATTTCCCCTCCGTCAGAGCAGCTCAAACTGTGCTCAACCTTGTGCTCAACCACTCTGAGGAGATTCAGGAATGCAATATGAAGATTCAAATTTCATTTTAAAAATATCAAAGTGGCCTTCCCTGGAGGCGCAGTGGATAAGAATCTGCCTGCCAATGCAGAGGACACAGGTTTAATCCTTGGTCCTAGAAGATTCCACGTGCCACAGAGCAACTAAGCCCACAAGCCACAACTATGAGCCCATGCACCGAAACCACTGAAGCCTTCGCTCCCTAGAGCCTGTGCTCCAGAAGAGAAGCCACTGCGATGAGAAACCCTGCACCGAAAAGAAGAGTAGCCCCTGCTCGCTGCAACTAGAGAAAGCCCGCTCAAAGCAACAGACACAGCACAGCCTATATATATATATATATGTATGTATTTTAAAAACTGCTATTAAAAGGTATCTAGTCTATAACAACATGAATGCATTAAATAGACACTTTTGGCCTGTCAAGACTTCAGTGATTTAAATTGCATCATCAGGTAAATGAACTTTTTTGAGGGGAGGGCCCCTCCAAAAAGTTGGAGGGGGGCATGGCAACCCACCTCAGTATTCTTGCCTGGAAAATTCCATGGACAGAGGAGCCTGGTGGGCTACCGTTCATGGGGTCACAAAGAATCGGACATGACTGATCGACTAACACTTTTGCTTTTTCACTTTCAGTCGATTTTATGATTCTTTTTATATAGTAGAATTTAAAAAAAAAATTTTAGATTTACGAAGAAATTGAACAGAATTCTCACCTTACCCTTCTGTCTCCAGCTCTCACACTTTCCTATTAATAACATTTTATATTGGTATGGTATATTTGTCACCATTGGTGAATTGATATTGAGACATTATTATTAGCTAAAGTCCATAGTTTATTCAGGTTTCCTTCTTTTTTTTTTTTTTTTTTTTTTTTTACCTAATGGCCTTTTTCTGTTTCAGGATCCCACCTAGGAAACCACAATAAAGTGTCATGTCTTAGGCTCCTCTTCGCTGTAACAGTTCCTCAGACTTTCCTTGTTTTCGATGTCTGTGAGCACTAGTTGAGCTTTTTATCCTATTTGCAATCCCTCTATTGGGATTTGTCTGATATTCTTCTCGTGAGTAGACTAGGGTTATGGGTTTAGGATGCTCACAGAGGTAAAGTGCCATTTGCATCACATCATATCAAAGGTACATGCTAACAACATGATATGACTGTTGACAATGATCTTGCCTGAAGTAGATACCTGCCTAAAGTAATGTTTGCTGAATTTCCCCACTATAAAGTTTTCTTTTTAAAAGATTTTATGTAAGTATGGACTCATGGATATTTATTTTATACTTTGGATGATAATTTGATACAATTTAATTTTGTTCCTCAAATTGTTCAAGCTTTGGCCATTGGAGCTCTTTCATTTAACTCTTGTGCCCTGTGACATACTTCCATCGATGTGATATTTTTTCAGTAAACTCAGTTTTGTGTGGACTTTGGCACAAATTCCTCTTGGTGTCTCTAAGGCTAGGTTGGTCCTGATATTGGGTGTGCTTCGTGCCAGCCTGAGCATGTCTGCTTACCAAGTCAGAGCAAAGAGCAGAGTACTTCCTGCTCTGGGGTCCACGAGGCTCCATAAACCAGCAGGCTTGTAACACTGCATACAGAGTGATAAAAGTGTCGTGTTTGTTTAGTACATGCTGTAAGTTTTAGTTGTTAATTGCCTGACTTTTACATTTATGATGAGGATGAAGAACAGTTGTTGGATATTTTGATACTTACTCATTCAATTTTGAAACAAAATTTTCCAGTTCTCTTTCTAGTTTCTAAGGTGGTTTAATTTTAATCTCAAAAGACAAACTGAAAAAACACTGTTAGCAGGAGTTACGAACACAAACCCTGGTGCAGAGGCTGCCTTGATTTAAATCTTGACCTTGGGCCAATTATTCCACTCCTTGGTACCTCAGTTTTCTCATCTGTGAAGGGCTTCCCTGGTGGCTCAGACAAAAGAATCTGCCTGCAATGCAGGAGACCTGAGTTCGATCCCTGGGTCAGGAAGAGCCCCTGGAGAAAGGAATGGCTACCCACTCCAACCCTCTTGCCTGGAGAATCCCATGGACAGAGGAGCCTGGCAGGAGCCTAGTCTGTGAGGTTGCAAAGAGTCAGACATGACTGAAGCAACTTAGCATGCACACTAACTTTAAAATGCAACAGGAACTGACTCTGGATAAGTGAAGCAGAAGAGGAATTAATGGGAAGGATATTGAATAACCCACAGAATCTCTGGGAAGGCAGGAGAGCCAGGCTTAGGGCATGAATGAGACCAAGGATGCAGGTAAGTAGCCAGGAGCATGGCCAAAATGGTGTCACAGAAGCTGGGCCTGGCCTCAGAAACCCAGAAAACCTATGCACAACCAGAGTCAGAGCCTGAATGATGACCTTGCTGCTCCTGACAACCTTGGATCTAGACATGTCCCCTGCAGCCACTACCACCCCACCCCAAAAGGTTATCTAAGGAGCTGGCTCTGTGATCTCTTAGTCAGAGTTCAGGGCACTGCACCTAATTGGCTGAGTCCAGGTCACATGTCTAAGCTCTGGCTATAAATGAGGCTGGGAAGCAAGTGTCTGGCATTTTCAGCCTCTGTAGTGAGAGTTGAGCAATGGGCTCTAATTTCCAGGCTTCCCTGATGGCCCAGTGGTAAAGAATTTGCCTGCCAAGCAGGAGACGCAGGTTCAGTCCCTGGGTCAGGAAGATCCCCTGGAGGAGGAAATGGCAACCCACTCCAGTATTCATGCCTGAGAAATCCCATGGACAAAGGAGCCGGTTGGGGATACAGTCTAGGGGTTTCCAAAGAGTCAGACACTACTGATTACAAGCACGATATGATAATCTAATGTCTACTAAGACTTAAGATGAAGTCTTCCACACACCTGCAGAGGGACTCTGAAGCTGGGCAGCCAAAAAGTGACAAACGTCACCTATCACCCCTGCTTTCACAAATTTTGTTCCATCGTATTAACATCATTGATGGACTTCATAATGAATAAGTCTGAAAAACTTTCACCCAGTCCTGTGGTGTCCCTCACATTTTTCAAGTGAGAGGTATAGGTGACTAATCTCTATGAGTCCTAAGGAAGATGACAGCTCTGCTGGT
The DNA here is from genome assembly GCA_024291935.2 of Okapia johnstoni. NCBI lineage: Eukaryota > Metazoa > Chordata > Mammalia > Artiodactyla > Giraffidae > Okapia > Okapia johnstoni. Next base: position 16,396,673 of record CM044307.1, read on the forward strand.
TGAGTCTGGGTAGAAGCTTTTCATGAAGGATCTGACTCTGGGCCTTTAAAGATGTTGCACTCCTGTAAATGACAGCAGATATTCTTGTGGTTGATAAAAAGCAAATTCCTTTAAAAGATAGCAAAGTGATTGTTCTTTATCATTTTGCATTGATCCACAGCTACCAAAATGACCATGGTCATCCTGTGGTCTTTGAATTTTTTTTGCTTGGAAAAAGAAGTCTTTAAATTTGAAGGTTGGAAACCCTTCTCATTGTCCAAACCCTCCTTTTCTAAGTGGAGCAATGGAGGCCCAAGAGGTCCTGTGACTTACACAAGGCCGCAGAGCTGCTTTAAATCAGGCCCCCAGCCTCATGCCCTGGGGCTCAGCGTTCCTGCATCTCCACACTGCCAGCAGCTAGCCCAGGAGCAGGTCCAAGGGGCCAACCCCACAGCTACTGCCTTCCTGAGGAGTCGGAGACCCAAAGCTGCTTTTGAATACTGGCCTGTGGCTGCTGCTGCTCCCTTAGTTACCCTTATTTTTGAGATGAGAAATCCTGAGTGACTTTCTCTTTGCCTTGAGAGAAGAAAGAACAAAAAAATAAAGAGCAAGATTATAGCCCCCACACTGGTGCAGGGCTTCTTCACCTGCTGGACTCCAAACTTTGCTGGCCTCAACTCTGCCTCTTCTCAGTGTGGCTAACCTTCTGCCCTAACCTTTGACTTGCTGCTCCAGATCCTGGGAACCAGATTCCCTGGTCCTGCATTTACACCCTGACTCCCAGTTGTGCAGCTAGGTCAGATCCTCATGTCTGCTGAGTGCACCCTGCCCTGGAACTGCCTATTGCCTTGCCTGGCCAGTCAGATCTAGACCTGGCCACACCTCAGGAAGCTCCTGGAGGCAGGCTCATACCTTAACCCCCATCCCTGGGTATCCTCAGCACCCAACAGGGCATGGTCCAGCAAACCCCCATTGAAGGCATGACTGTCCTGGTCTGTCTGGGTGCTGCCCACACCTCGTCATGACAAACTAGAGCAAAGGGAGGTGGAGGTGCTGAGAGGACAAACAGTGTGAGAGATTTTCCTTCTACCCTTCCTGGGGCTATTTTTACCTTGATTGACACCACTTATTTATCGATTTTGGTTGTGCTGGGTCTTCATTGCTGCATGAGGGCTTTCTCTAGATGCGGTGAGTGGGGACTACCCTTCATTGCAGTGCACAGGCTTCTCCTTGCCATGGCTTCTCTTGTTGTGGAGCGTGGACTCCAGGGCTCAAGCGCTTGAGGGCTTCAGTAGCTGCAGCACCTGAGCTTAGTAGTTGAGGCTCCTGGGCTCTAGAGGGTGGGCTCAGTCATTGTGATGCATGGGCTTAGTTGCTCAGTATGATTCCGCAGTTTGAGGAGTCTTCCTGGACCAGGGGCAGGGACCTAACCCGAGTCTCCTGCATTAGCAGGTGGATTCTTAATGCTACCAGGGAAGTCCAACACCACCTAAGCGGGATCAGGCAAAGTTGACTTAGCTAAACCAGGGAGTGAGACATTCATTCATTCATGCGTTTGTTCAGTAAATATGTACTGAGTACCCTATGTGTCAGCTTCTATGCTGGGCAAGTGTACTGCTGATCCTGTTCGTGATGCCAGTTGCCCTGCTATTCACACTGTGCGCCTTGTTCACTGAACCCACGATAGGCAAGGCTTGACCTAAGGGGCTAGAAGGAGATTCGAGGAGCCATAGGAACTGCAGACAGATTTATTCTCTCCTGGCTGGCATGGCAGCCATAAGACAGCCCCTCTCCCCGCTGATGCAGCAGCCGTGGCAGCAGCCACAACATAACCATAACGGAGCCATAACAGAGCCATAACATAAGCTCATATAACATAATCATGATGCCATTCCAGTGTAGTCGCAGGGCAGCAGCATCCAGGGCTTTCATGGTAAAGCTCATACAGGTCTACGGCACAAAGTAGCTCGTGACCAAGTGCGTAGCTTGTGACACACATGCTCAGTGCTATAAGTGATCTCAACTGTTACACAGCCATGCAAAGTCATTGTTTACAGAACATGGGGCGAGAAGGCAGGAGAAGGTGGGCTGAGAGAGCCTGACTGGTGCCATCTTGTTAATTTCCTCACAGCACGCAAAGATTTAATGGTGAATGAGATATTCTCTTCCCTCAAGATGCTTAGAGAAAGACAAAACAGGGGACTGATCTTTACAATACATTATACAGTGTGGTGACATAACAATAACTAGTATTTATTGAATGTTCACCATGCACTGGACTCTGCGCTAAGCCATTGTCTGTGCATTGTTTCTTGTACTCCTCACAAGAATCCTACTAGTAGATACTATTATTATCTTCATCTTACAGACAAGGAAATGGAATCACAGAGAGGTTGACTGACTTGCCCAAGGTCATACAGCTCAGGCAAGTGGCATTACTAGAATTTCAATCTATACTTTGACTCCAAGGCCAACGCGCCTAGCTCCTCCACTAGAATAGTTCTGCCTCATTACAATAGTGGATGATGCGCTGTACTATTGGAGCATGTAAAGGTACACCAACAGTGTGCCAAGGACATCCAGAAGCGTTCAAAGACTGCAGTTAGTGTCAACATGACCAGCTCATAGGGAACGAAGACTGCAGAGAGAATAACCTGAAGGGTTCAGTAGGCAGCAGTTCACAAAGGTCTTTAAAAGCCAGACTAAGGGGTCAAGATTTTAATCCAAAGGAAATACTAAAGGATAAACAGGAGAGTTTCACAATCGGATGGCACCTCAGAAAACTTTTCTTAGCTGTACTTTGGAGAAGGAAGGGAGTTAAGCGAGAACGGAGTCTGTTACAGTTGTTCAGTCAAGAGCCAATGGTGGCCTGAATCGTGGACTGGCAGTGGCCTGAGAGAGAAGCAGACTAGATGCTGCCCACACACCTGCTCATGACAAACTGGAGCAAAGGGAGGTGGAGGTTCCACAGATCCAATGTCAGGCAATTGGCCAAAGTCTAAACAGGCAAGATGGTTGTAGAATAAAAGCCCAGGAGAAGGTGGTGGAGACCCAAGCAACAGAGTTAAGAGGCAAATGAAAGGACTCCAATCACTGAATGAAGACAGAGAATTTTCCACTGGGCAAGTGGGGACAGGGGAGACCCCGGGAAAAGAGGAGCAGGAACCAGGGTCCCCGAGGCTGTCCCAGGCTGGCAGTGGGAGTGAGGATGCTCACCAGCAAGACAGGGATTCAGAATTCCTTTTGTGACCCCCTGTCCCCACCACTAGCCAGGGGGTTCCTATTTAGTCAGGTCTGGCGTCATAGTTGGTAGGAGGGGAAAGAGCAGAGCTCTGTCGTCAGAGAGAGTGGGGTTTGAGCCTCACCTGGAGCCACTTACTGGTTCTAAAACTCCAGGCAAGTTACTTAACCTCTCTGAGCTTTAGCTCACTCATCTGTAACACAAGGAGAACCATATCTACTTCGTGGGGTTATTGAGCAGGAATAACAGCGCCTACCACACAGGGTTATCATGAGGATGTGGGAGTCAAGGGCCAGGGCTGCACTGGGATGGATGCTGAGCCAAGTTATCAACCTTTCTTCTTTATCAGAAGCCATCTACCAGCTGGGCCCTGGGCTGAGGGTGCTATGTTATTTCCTTCTTAACAAACCGAGGGTGATATTACTCTTCCCTTTTGTGGGTCAGGGAACAGTGCAGTCTGTGAAGTGTCTGAGCTTGAGACCTCTCTTTCTTTGTGAAAAGGAAAATTAGTGCATATTAACAAGCTGTTAAAGACACACTAGGGCTTTCCTGGTGATTCAGCGGTAAAGAATGCAATGTAGGAGGCGTAGGTTCCATCCCTGGGTCGAGAATACACCCTGGAGAAGAGAATGGCTACCCAATCCAGTATTCTTGCCTGGAAAACCCCATGGGCAGAGGAGCCTGGCAGGCTACAGTCCACAGGGTTATAAAAGAGTGGGACATAATTTAGCAACCAAACACAAAGACATGCTAACAGTAAACGGACCTTATGGCTCAGCTGGTAAAGAATCTGCCCACAATGCGAGAGACCTTAGTTCAATATCTGGGTAGGGAAGATCCCCTAGAGAAGGGAAAGGCTACCCACTCCAGTATTCTGGCCTGGAGAATTCCATGGACTGTATAGTCCTTGGGGTCACAAAGAGTCAGACACAACTGAGCGACTTTCACTCATTTAGTCCCTTTGGCATAATCAGAAAAATAAAAAGAGAATTGAAAATAAACTTACTTTTTCATTGTGATTTAATGCACACTCTTGAGCCACCTAAAAGCATCTTGCCTCCTCAGTCTAAGCCAAGTCATGTGTCCAATGTACCTGGAATTCAGGCTTCCTTTTTTCCCAACAGTGAGTAACTTTATTAGTAGAAAGAAGTGTTTTCACTGAAACCCAAACCTGAGACAATGTGATCCACTTTTTAGCTAGTTCTCATAGATATCCCTCTTCTGTCTCAAGAAATTAAAAAATGGGTTATTTGAATATTAGAAGACCTTATACACATTTAGATGGAGGAGCCTGGTGGGCTACAGTCAGTGGGTCCCAGAGTCGGGCAAAACTGAGTGACTAAGCACACAGCACAGAATATATTACTTTTCATTTTGGAATTCAGGTTTCTTAAGTTATAGTGCTATGTTTTTTCTACTACATCACAGTCATCTTTGCAATCATTATTTTAAATTAGGTCTAGTGCCTAGTGTGTGCCCTAGGCAGCTCTGTCACACATTCATAAAGCACAAATATCATAGCTGGGAAGAACCTCAGAAATAATATAATCCAACTCATTTTATTTTACATATGAGAAAATCAGTGAGTTTGTTTACCTAGGCAGGTTCAGAATTGCCTGTCAGTTGACTGGAACATATAATCAACGATATAGCTATAAACAGCCCAGAAGTACAAGCTGTCCCCAGTCTTGGGTTTAAACCAAGCTTCTTGATATCTCAGTCCTGCCCTAGCTTCAACCTTGCTCTTTAATTTGGTTTTTTGGTTTGTCTCCACCTCTGTAGGAGTCGTTTCCCCTTGGCCCTAAACTACCAAAGTGGCTTTAAGGATCACAGGCCTGAAGGGCATGAGCTAGTGGGTCAGGAGGAGCGTTATATGAGAAAAAAAAATGAAGTTGTCAATAACTGTGAAGGCTCTCAGATTTTTTTTACCTACTTTGCAAGTTAACAAGTTAACTTGCCACGTGGATGCTGGCAGAACACAGAAGACTTCTGCATCAGAAACAAAGGACTTCTTTATCCACAGCAACAGTAGCAAGATTATGGACATTTTCCTGTGGTGATTCCTGAGTTCCACTTCCCAAAGGCAGCACAAAGAGGGCCAGGTGACCTGCCCCTACAGTGAGGCCCACTGCAAGAGAGGAACCCTAAGCTTTAGGAAACCAGATTTGAAGTAATAGTTAGTAAGCAGGCGTGTACTTTGCTCTGAGAAAGACACTATCTGAAAAAGATAGCTTGGAACAAAGGGCAGTTTGCTCATAAGGGACACACACAAGGCATGCAGAAATGTGATGTGCGTGAGCTCAATGTGATGTGCGTGAGCTCACGGTCCTCTAGCTACACCAGAAGGCCAGGGATGGGGAAGACAGGCGAGTGGAAGTGCAGGTCAGTTAATCCTGTCCTTGCTCTATTGATTCGTATTGGTTTTAGTTGTGGAAAGAACATGTGGAGGTTTGTTTGTGGATTTTGGCATGTGTCTCACTTTTTCATGCCCGTAGCCTTTGATTCACTGCCTTGACAGGGTTTAGGCAATTCAAAGTGTTCCTTTGCACAGCTGTTAGAAACCTCTAGAAGCTCTGTAACGTCACAGAAGGGAGAAGAATGTAGCCTTCCAAATCAGCTTCCTGGAAATAGGGCATGCTGGGAGAGCCATGGGGGCCACACTGCAGTCAGGTATCCACGTACACCCATCTCTTGCACTACGTCCGTCAATACCTATAATAAATGAGGTAAGGTTTGCCAGTCACCACAATACAGTCTACAAGACCCCCCAACTTGGTCTAGTCTCTCTTTGGGACCAGGACTACACGAAATCAGCCTTTAATTGCTACATGGGCTCCATCTCTAAGGCAGTTATTTTGAATCCTGTAACCAAGACCCAGAATCCAGACCGCTGATTATTAGGCCTCAAGGCTGTTGGTTTGGGTACTCTGCCTAGGGGAGAATGAATTCTTAGGTTAAAGGAAGGTCAATGCAGCTCAGGACAGGAGCTCATAGATACAGCCAGACAACCAGGAACCTGGATATGGTCCACGTGGGGGTTCAGTGGCATTCTATAGATCCTCCAGTTCTTTGCAACCATATCAGGTGGAAGTTAACTAATTTACTGAACTCAGATGGGGAGAGCCTGGAAGGTGAGTCAGTGACCACACCCTCCTACTAGGGGCAAAGGGAAAAATTATGTCAGGAAACCAGGCAAAGCCCCACAGTGCAGGGCAAAGGCTGTTTGAATGGGATAGCTTTCAAGAGTGATTCTAAAAGAGTGATAGGGGAACTTCTCTGGTGGTCCAGTGGTTAAGAATATGCCTTGCAATTCAGGGGATGTGGGTTCGATACCTGGTCGGATAACTAAGATCCCACATGTCACAGCTACTGAGCTCTCATGCTTTGGAGCCTGTGCATCACAACTGGAGAGTCCATGTACCTCAATGAGATTCCACACGATGCAACAAAGACCCAGTGCAGCCAAAAAAATAAAAATACAGGAGTGATAGAGAGGCCACAAATGGTCCAGCTGATGGCCTGGGCTGCTCTAAATATAAGTGTAGACCTGGTCCAAAGTGGTCCTTCCACCTTAATGCCCTCTGGAAAACTCTATTTGAAATTAGGATGTATCAATAAAAGGGGATACATTAGGGAGTCCATGGGGTCTTGTGCCCTGTGTAAGAAATCCACAAAATACAGCTTTTCTAACACAGTTCCTTGGAGATACTGTGAAAAATTCCAGTTCACAAAGACTCCTCAAAGAGCTTACAGACTCTATATACGGCCATAGTATGTGGTCCCTTGTGTGGTAATCCCCAGATATTACCACACTCAGAATAGGAGGACTTCCTTTTCCCATAAGTCATGAGACCTAAGGTAATCTCATGAATGTCTAGTGACTTCTTGGCCTGAGAACTCGAATGACACCTCCTACGTTACTGCTAAGACTGATGTCCTAGGACCGATATTTATTACTGGCAGAGGATTGTGACAAGACTTCCTCCCCACCGTGCAGGGAGCTTAACCTTTGAGCTATGAACAGGAAAAAGCAACCTGTGCCGAGTGATTGAAGTCTGGCATTGCTGGCTGACCCGGATCCCAGGAATGCTGTGTAGACTGCCTTGACTCTTGGGTTTGTGTTTTCCTCTTCGTTGTGAAAAGAAAGATTCATTTACAAACTCTGGGTGGTAACACAACCTTGCTGAGGAAGTGTGGTCATCAAATGCACAGAGAATTTCCACAGCAGCTTTTGACAGCTGACTCTGGTTTACTTTCGTTAACCATTTCTACACTTGCCCTCCACATTGTGGCCTGCTAGAGAAGGAAATGGCAACCCACTCCAGTGTTCTTGCCTGGAGAATCCCAGGGACAGGGGAGACTGGTGGGCTGTCGTCTATGGGGTCGCACAGAGTTGGACACGACTGAACAGACTTAGCAGCAGCAGCACCAACAGTTACCACTTCTGAGAAGCTCCAAGAAACAGTTTGCATGTTGGGAGTTCATCCCTAAAGCAGCGGATGAAACCATATACCATTGTACTTTCAAAGACCTGTCCCTGAGTTTCAATGGGCCTGTTACTCTGGGAACCTCCCAGGAAGCTGACATTCTGATACTGTGCCTGGCCCACCCAGCCAGACTTCCTGCTCAAATTGTAATCTGAAAACTGGGGCTTCTAATATACATTGTAACACATGTGTCTAACACATGATGCAAATACTTCCCAGAAAATACTACATTTAGAAAATGCTCCTGTAAGAGTTTTCTATGGCTACTGTAACACATTACCACAAAATTGGTAGCTTAAAGCAATGCAGACTTTTATCTAATGAGCTAAAATCAAGGTGTCAGTAGGGCTGCATTCTTTTCTGGAGTCTCTGAGAGAATCTGTTTCCTTGCCTTCTCCAGTGTGTGGAAGTCACCTCCATTTTTGGCTCATGACACTTTTTCTCCATCTTCAAAGTTGGCAACCTTGTATCTCTCTGACCATTCTTCCAAAGTCAGGTCTCCCTCTGGCTGGTTCCTCTTCTGCCTCCCTCTTCTATGTTTAAGGATCCTTGTGATTACATTGGCCCATCCCAACAATCCAGGATAATCCCCCTATTTTAAGATGGGCTAATTAGCAACTTTGGGTTCAGTCCCTGGGTTGGGAAGAGCCCCTGGAGGAGGGCATGACAATCTACTCCAGTATTCTTGCCTAGAGAATCCCCATGGACAGAGGAGCCTGGCAGGCTACAGTCCATGGTGTCACAAAGAGTCGGACATGACTGAGCAACCCAGCACAGCACAGCACAATTAGCAACCTTAATTCCCCCTTATCGGGGGAATTAACATTCATAGGTTCTAGGAATTTGGAAATGGACATTTTGGGGAGGACTGTTATTCTGTTAACCATCCATAATCCCCTCTTAAATTACATTTGGACAATTGAAGGTAAGTAATGTCTTATTTAAAAAACTGCTGTGTCTATCTTTTCAGCCAGACTATGCAGAGGGGCCAAACCTTTTAACTTAAACCATATCTTAAATGTACAGTCTACAGCTGATCCAACTTTCCTCATGAGTTGACAGTTGGGGGGATTTTTTACTAAAAACCCAATTTGGAGGTCTTGGAGTCCTATGACATCCCTATAGAATTCCTTTTGCTTGGTCAACAATTTCCTTATATAACTGACACTTAAGGAACACATATATAGGAGCTTTACAAATTAATTCTTGGGAGTTCCCTGGTGATCCAGTGGCTAAGACTCCACACTCTCAATGCAGGGAGCCCAGGTTCAATCCCTGGGCAGGGAACTAGATTCCACACGCTAAAACTAAAGATTCCACATGCCACAAACTGAAGATTGAAGATCACAAGTGTTGAAACTGAGATCCGGTGCAGTCAAAAAAAAAAAATCAAACTAATTTAAATCTTATAACAACCTTATCAAGTTGCAATGATCCTCATTTTATAGACAAGGAAACCGAGGTGCAAAAAGGCTAAGTAAGTGGTGTCTCTTCAGTGGAGATTCCGTGTCCAGGACTCGTACGGAACCAAGGTGCACCAATCCCCTGTCTATTGACCCAGACTCCTGCCTGCGGACCCTGACCACAGCCATCATGCCCCGTGGGCAGAAGAGTAAGGCCCGTGCTCGTGATAAATGTCGCCAGGCCCGGGCTGAGACCCAGGATCTTCATGATCAGACCACCACATCTGGGGGAGAAGAGACCACCTCCTCCTCCCCTCCTGATTCGGACAGCGCTCCCTCAAGCTCTTCTGCTGTTGGCACCCCCAAGGGGCCTCAGGGAGCCCAAGGCACCACCAGTGCTGCTGCGGGTGCTATATGCAAAAGATCTGGTGTAGTTGCCAAAGCACACTCAAGATCTGGTGTTGGTGCCGAGGGCCAAGTTCAGGAAGATGCAGATTCCGGCCAGGCCTCAGCTGCTGCTGAGAGCTCTCACACAGATCCTCTGACCAGGAGGGCAGACATGTTGCTGCAGTACATGCTGTATAAGTATCAGTTGAGGGAGCTCATTAAGAGGTCCGAAATGCTGAAGGTAATCAATAGAAGGTACAGGGAGCAATTCCCTGAGATCCTCAACAGGGCCTCTGAGCACATGGAGCTGGTGTTTGGCCTGGTGCTGAAGGATGTCAGGCCCAACAGTCAGTCCTACACCCTGGTGAGCAACCTAGATTTCAGCGACAGTGAGTCTATGAGAGGTGACTGGGGGCTGCTGAAGAATGGTCTTCTGATGCCTCTGCTGGGTATCATCTACCTGAATGATAACCACGCCCCTGAGGAGAAGATCTGGAAGTTCCTGAATACGATGGGCATCTATGATGGAAGAAGTCATTTCATCTTTGGAGAGCCCCGGAAGCTCATCACAGAAGATCTGGTGCGGGAAGAGTACCTGGAGTACCGCCAGATGCCCGGCAGCGATCCCCCTCGCTACGAGTTCCTGTGGGGTCCTAAAGCATGCACAGAAACCAGCAGGACGAAAGTCCTGGAGTTTTTGTCCAAAGTCATGAATTCGGTCCATACTGCCTTCCCGCTGCATTATGAGGAGGCTTGGAGAGAGGAGGTAGAGAGTTCTGGAGCCAGAGCTGAAGCCAGTGCCGGCCCTTCTGCTTCAACCAGGCCTGGCACTACTGCCGTGGCCAGTGCTGGCCCTTCTGCTTCGGCTAGACCTGGCACTACTGCCTCGGCCACTGCGCACCCCAGGGCCGCATCCGGCCGCTCATCTCGCCCCTAGTGTGGTCTGAAGCCTGTTCCTCACTTTGTAGCCAAAGAAGCCTGTCAACCTGTGTTCCTGATATGCATCAATAACTTGTTGACTTTATTTCCCCCACTTTTCAGTTCTTAAAATTTTTCAACAGAAAGTTTATTTAGATTCATGATATAAGTATATGAATAATATGGGTCACACACGATTTGCTGTTTGTCAAATTTAGGAGTAAGAATTTTGCTTTCTGAAATAAATATTGGAAATCCTCACATCACTTTTGTGATCCAGGATGAGAAGAACATCACTTTAGGATAAGAACGTCCTTAGAAATGTGAAAGACACCGCACTAATAGAGGCTCAGAACATCGATACATCGGTAGGGAGATAGCTGAAATTTCTTCCGTTTTTGGCTTGCTTTACTCTCTGTTTAGTCTCCCTTTTTGTAAGCGTAAAAGATACATGCTTTCTTTTGCTTATGGTTTATGGTTTTCAAGAACGTTTTAGAATATAAATTATAGCAAATGAAAAAACAAAAAAGTCTAAGTAACTTGTCCAAGGTCACATGGGTAGTATGTGGCAGAGATGGGACACGAAACCAGGCAGTGTGTGGGAAGCCCCAGATCCTTGTTCCTAACCATCATATCAAGACCCCTCATCCTCTCAGTTTCTGCTGGCTGGGCAGGCCCCTGATGGTACCAGTTATGGCACATGAACTTGTGGATTCTTTAATAAAGCCAACCCCTACCTCCCAGAGCTGGCATCTCCCGCTTTGCAGCTTGGTGCTCATTTTCCCCTGTGTTTTCACTAGTGCAGACCCATGTCTCCCCTGAGCTTGTTGCAGGGTCACCTTGCTCCACCAGGGTAGTCCCACGGGAGGCTGCTGGCTCTTAACCAGCTAGCTGTGCCACGTGGAAACTGTGGGGACTGAGGAGTACTAAGCCTCAGGCCTGGCTCTGCCTACCCAGCTTGAGCACAAGATTCATTTTGAAATGGCTGCTCTCTATGGGAAATAGATGGGGAAACAGTGGAAACAGTGTCAGACTTTATTTTTTTGGGCTCCAAAATCACTGCTGATGGTGATTGCAGCCATGAAATTAAAAGACGCTTACTCCTTGGAAGGAAGGTTATGACCATCCTAGACAGCATACTGAAAAGCAGAGACATTACTTTGTCAACAAAGGTCCGTCTAGTCAAGGCTATGGTTTTTCCAGTGGTCATGTATGGATGTGAGAGTTGGATGGTGAAGAAAGCTGAGCACCGAAGAATTGATGCTTTTGAACTGTGGTGTTGGATAAGACTCTTGAGAGTCCCTTGGACTGCAAGGAGATCCAACCAGTCCATCCTAAAGGAGATCAGTCTTGAGTGTTCATTGGAAGGACTGATGTTGAAGCTGAAACTCCAATACTTTGGCCACCTCATGCGAAGTGTTGACTCATTGGAAAAGACCCTAATGCTGGGAAGGATTGGGGGCAGGAAGAGAAGGGGACGACAGAGGATGAGATGGTTGGATGGTATCACCGACTCGATGGACATGGGTTTGGGTAAACTCCGGGGGTTGGTGATGGACAGGGAGGCCTGGTGTGCTGCGATTCATGGGGTTGCAGAGTTGGACATGACTGAGCGACTGAACTGAACTGAACTATGGGGTATAAAACCACTTTGGAGGCAGCTTCATCTCAGAGTTCCAGTGGGGAGCTGGGTGAGAACCACTCCCTCCCACCTTGTGCTTGCTATATGCACGTGTGTGCTAAGTTGCTTCAGTCATGCCTGACTCTTTGCAACCCTATGAACTGTTGCCCACCAGGCTCCTCTGTCCATGGGATTCTCCAGGCAAGGATACTGGAGTGGGTTGCCATGCCCTCCTCCAGGGGATCTTCCTGACCCAGGGATCGAACATGTGTCTCTTATGTCTCCTAAATTGGCAGGCAGATTCTTTACCACTAGTGCCACATGGGAAGCCCTTGCTTCCAGTACACTCATTAGGTAATGCACCTTCCCCACTCCCATCTGAGACCTGGAGAGGAGGAAAATCATAATAATTTTTTATTTATTTAATTCATCTGGCTTTACCAGTTCTCAGTTGCAGCATGTGGGATCTTTATTTGTGGCATGTGAACTCTTAGCTGCAGCTGGAGGGATCTAGTTCCCCGACCAGGGATTGAACTGGCACCCTGAATTGGGAGCATGGAGTCTTAGCCACTGGACCAGCAGAGAAGTCTTCACGATGCATTTCTGACCCTCTTCTCTCTTTCCTCTTTCCCCTCCCACCTTCTGGCAGGCCAGAAAGGCAGTGGCTACTCTTTCATTGCCTTAGAGGTGGCCTAACTGGCTTGGGCGGAAGGGGCCTCTGCTCTGTTCAGAGAGGACTCAAGGAGCTGCTTCTTTAGGTTTGGCCTTGATTTACCAAAGAAGGAGAATTCAGAAGGATCTGAAGCCTGTCTTATGTCATGACTTGTCTCTTCAACTATCTAATGGGACAACACCTTGAGGCCTGGCCCATCATAGGCCGTCAGTGTCTGGCAGTTCTTTATTACTCTTTAAACCCAGAACTTTCACACTTCTTTGACTGCATGCAGGAAATATGTTTTACACTATGATTCCATACAAAAATATGTATCATTGTACACAAGTGAAACAAAAGCTATACAAAATAATACTTATTATTACTTAATGCAATGCATCTGATAATTTGAAAACATTTTTTTTAAAGAAAAACACTGGCAGTGACCCATAACCCGCTTCTCTAGACAGACTTGCTTCCTTCTCTGGAAGTTCATAGTACCTGAGGTAGAACTCGATTATTATACTTCTCACGTTGCATTCTAATTTATGTGTCTTTCTCTTCCACTAGGGAGAGACTTTGTCTTTTTCATCTTTGTTTCTCTAGCACACCCACCAGTACACATTCAGTAAGTGTTAATTGAGGGGGTGAATGAAAAATGCCTGCTTGCGAGTGCCCCAAAAGAGGACAGCGGTTTCTCTTATTGTGGCACCCAGCATCTAGTTCTGGTGTCCGGGGGCTTAGACCTTGTCACTGAGCAGCCTGGGCTCAGGACAGGAGTTTTACAGAAGTGAGGACAGATACCTCCTGCAGAAAGGACCTCAGTGTGTAGAGGATGAAGACCAGAGACTTTGACTATTTCCCTCCCCTTAGTTTTTTCCCCTAAGCTAATCTCTTTGCATACCCCTGCTAGAATGTCTTTATGTCCCCTACAATAATTTAATAATATAAAACTGACTACGCAGAAGCAAGATTCAGGGCATTTAGATCTTTTGCAAAGCCAGACTCTAGGAAATGTTCCCATTGCTGAACACATTGGATGTGGTTTAGGTAGCAAAGCAAATGACCTAACAAGGAATGTATGTGCTGAGCCTAGTTCCTGTTAAATTAATAGATTCACGTTCTGGCACATCCACAACCTCATGTCATAGCAACCGGATGACGGCATGGCAACACAGCAGCTGCGGCCACTGCACATGAGAAGAATCAGAGCTTAGTGTCTCTGGAGGAGAAACAGAAACAGCCTCTACAATTGCCAGCTTCTGTGGGATTGGCTGAGGGGAGGGGAACATGGAGGGGGTGGGGGCAGCCCTAAGTAGATGCCCCAGAAAGGGGCGAAGGAGTAGAACATCTTTCCTGCTTCCTAAAATTTTGTTTTGTGTTTTCAAATAATTAGCTCCAGTCAGAGAGGAAGTGATGCTGAGAGAAAGATAACCATCACACGGACAGAAAGTTCTTTGTAGTCCTGGAAGCAGTGTGGAGACGATTCTCATCAGAGATAGTTCACGGCTTGCTCTTCGACAGCAGGACCACGTCTTTCTTTTGGACCTCCCCACTGAAATTCCCTATCCCTTCTGTGTCCCCACATTTGGACCTATCTCTTCTGGCTGCCAGGGTTGAAGGCCCATCTTTTGAGCTCCCTTCCAGGACCAGGGTCTGACTCCACAGTCACTGGGTGTGCCAAGGCCTTGGGGATCAGAGCAGATGCCCTGAAGAAGAGGAAGAGGCCACCTGGACAGATGTTAATTCTTGTGACACAAAGACATTTGCACTCACTAGCAGGTTGATGACACTCAATACCAGGGCTGCCAGGGACTGAGCAGCAACACACACTCTCTGACCTATTTTAAAATTAAGCATGACCTCTGTCCTGTAAAAAGGGTAAGGACTGGGTCTTCTGTTCTTAGGCTTTGCTTGTTACACTTAAGACTGGTCTAGGACCCTGCCTCTTTCTCTATGTGCTGCTTTCCAGGTGAGGGACCAGGAAATTCGTGTGAGCTTGTTATTGGACCCCTAATGATTTACTTCTCTTTTCCCTGTGCATTAGTCATCTGTGCCTGTGTAACAAATTACTCCAAAACACAGCAGCTTGAGACAACAAATATTTATTACCTTACAATTTCTGTGGGTCAGGAATCCAGGCAGCTTAGCTGGATATCTCTGTCACAAGGGCTTTCATGAGGCAGCTGCTGGCTGGGGTTGAAGGCCTCACCTGAAGGCTGATTGGGAGGGGACCAGGGGGAGGTAACCCTCATCAAGCTAACTCCTGTGGTTGTTGGGAGGCCTTGAGCCTCATCTACAGGGTTGCCTTACGACATGGCAACTAGCTTCCCCTACAGTGAGTGATCCAAGAAAGAGCAGGAAAAGAAACAGAGCACCCAAGATGGAAGCCACATTAGGTTTTCTTTATAACCTAGTCTCAGCAGTGACATCACGACTTCCGCCACACGTGATTTGTTAGAATTGAGTCGATTAGTCTAGCCCACACTCAAGAAGAGGAGATTGTATAGGGCATGAATACCAGGAGGGAGGGGACCCCTGTTAGCAGGGGGCTGTTTTCTGGGTGCCTGCAGCAGCTTCTGCACGTGGTGAGACTCTAGCAAATATGTCACCCTATACAGAGAAAAAGCGATGCGTGTCCGTGCATGCATAAGTATCCTTTAGACATTTACACTGTCTGCTAATTATTCCTGGGCATGCAGTAATACTGAATATTCATGAAACTGTGACTGAGAATTCAGAATCACAATACTGAACAAAGAAATATTCTGCTCTTGTTCTAGTGAAGATGGAGTACCACAAGATTGTTTTCAGAAGCATATTCTCTCTACGCCTCGATTATCATTGCCTGCCTTAAGCAGAGCACATTGAGATATTAACTTCTATTTCACAATTGAAATGGACAATCCCTCCACCCCCCCCCCCCAAATAGTGTGTCATAAAAGTTTCAGAGAATTTATAATGATTGAGAGACTAGTAATGAACTTATTTCTCAAAGCAAGATTGTTTTTCTCACCTGATATGTGTGGTTATTTAAAATATGCCATTAATAACGTCTCGGTAGAAATGACAGCAGTGCATACAGGGCTACCGTGTGGGGGCTTATGTGTTGCTAGGAGAGCTTCTGTCTTCATACTCCTAACCTTTGGGTGAGTCTGCCTTCGCGGTTTCCCACTCGGTATTAATGCAGACCTGAGGATCATTTCTCAGGTGTCACTTTCTATCAGTTTTACATCCACCTTTCTGGACAAAGCCTTCACTCAACTCTGCGGTTTCCTGTGCCTTAGTAAAAAGATGAAACCTCGGAACAGGCGGTTCTGTGATCTGGCCAATGTGCTAGTAGCAGCAGTATTTGGGGAAAAAGGGAAAATTGTTGAGTCCTAACTGATGCTTTTGAACCACCTTTGAAAAGGTCCCTGTTTTCACAAGTTACAATGAAGCTAATGTTTCTGTTATGAAAGCCCTCCACTGCTGTTTCAAATGTCTGCTTTTTTTTTTTTTTAAACCACAGCAAAGGCTAACCGGTTTTCTCTCCAGCTTTACCGGATCAGGAATTCTTCCAGAAAGACTGCCTCCGAAAGACTGCCGTTTAAACTACTTTGTTGCTATTTATCGGAAACTAAAAAGATGGCTATTTGTTGTAGTTTTTAATAACGTGAGCTAATGTACTTTGGGCGATGATAGATTTCGGAGTTACTTCTGCCTGAAGCTCCTTTTGTCAGGACGCCACCCTACCCTCCAAATCACTTTGGTCCATGACGAAACACAGACTGCGTCAGGCCCCGAAGAGGTCTGTGAGTTGAGTGTAAAGGAGGAGGTGGAAATCGCGAGGGAGGATTAGAACAGAAACTATTTTGCAGCCCTAACTTGGGCTCTGAGATTGCCCCCTGAAGTCATAAACGCTGTACGTCCTGCGCCCTTATAATCCATGGAAATGACGAAGGACAAGGGTGCCGATCTTTTGAGGGGATGTGGGGAGAGGAGACCCGTGTTTTAAGGCCCAGCTTAGGCATTATTTGGTGCAATCAAAACAAAAGCAAAGCAAAAACGAACACAGAGCCCCGTGTTTTCTAACATGATTTTCTAGCCTCAACACCAAACAGAAAAACTTTCTCTTCCTCCTTTCCCATCCTTTGTTTTCCTTGGAACTCCAGTTCTGGGCCCCTGAGCCCCAACACCATCTTCCCCGACCCTGCAAGTCTAACGCGCGGAAACGACCAGGCTGGACCGAGCCTCCCCCAGAGGGACGCAGACGGACCGCAGCCCTCTTCCCTCCGCGGCCGAGGGCGCGCAGAGCCGGGGGCGCGGGCGGCTGCAGGGCCCGGCGCGCCACCGCGCGAGCTGCTGGGTCACCGCCCGGCCGCGCCACCCGCTCCGCGAGGAAGTGACGACTGCGCTGTCCCGAGAGCAACAAAGTTTGAGTCTGCGGGCCCTGCTCGCCTGCGCCCCGCGCCCCTCCGAGCGGCCCCGGGATCCAGCGCGCAGGTGAGTCGCGGGGCTCGGCGCAACCCCCGCCCCCGCAGCCGCGGCGCCGCCGAGGGGCCCCCGAAACGCTCGGGGCCCGGGCTTGGCGGCGCGGGCGAGGAGGGCCGGCGGCTCTGGGGTGGCGTGCGGGGGCCGCTGCAGGGAGCGAGCTCTGCGGCCGGGATCCGGGCCCCGGGCTGCGACCCTGTTTGGCCGCGGGATTTCAAAGCAGCCCGGGGCTGCAGCCGGGCCTCTTCAGGCGCCATTGGCGAGCGCAGGGGTGCAGGGAAGGGGCTTCCCGTCCTCCGCCCGGGGTCGCGGGGGCGGGGGGGCCTATCCCGACAGGCTGGGCTCAGCCGTCCCCCAGCCCCCGCCCGGCTTCCCAGGGAAGCGCGTTCTGACTCTTCGCAGCCCTCGCTGAGGTTGCAGGAAGGAAGTTAAAGGAACTTTCCCCCCCACTTTTCTTTGCTTGGCCGGACAGTGACGAAGAGCACAGCCACTTGGAAGTTTGGGAAACACCCCTGCGCATTTCCAAAAGGCAAAACCCAGAACGGCCCCAAAGTCCCCTTTGAACGAATTCCTGACTCCCCCCACCCCCTTCTCCTCCTACACCACGTCCCGAGCCCGACAGTAATCACTAAGGCCTAACACTTTGCAATTTAGCCATAAAAACTGTCAGCACACCCACATACATATGTGAGTATTTTCTATATAAAACTCCCAAACCCGCTTCCAATGGACTCTGAGGCATCTCGCTCTTTTTCTGTTCTTCCAAAACTGCTAGGGCTTGCAGGAATGTGCTTGGGAACTTCGATGGTGGTTCGCGCCGCCTTCGGTAGCCTCGTGGCGTAGGGTTGTTTTTTTTTTTTTTAAAGAACAGCTGAGAAGTTTATGACATCCCTGCAAAGTAACTTGGGACTGGCGGGCCGGGCGGGTGGCGCCCGGGCTCCGGGGCTTGGAGTCTGCAACTGGAGCGGTAGCGGCCGCGTCGGGGACGCGTTGGTGTGTGCAGGAATGTTCGTCGGTGCGGTGGAGACTCCGACATGGGATGTCTAGAAGTTGAATGGAGCAGTTCCTAGCAGCAGCTTCCTGCCGGCCTATAATTACAGCGTGATTGCACAGTCAGGCATTGTTGGCCTGGATGTTTATACACAGGCTATTGTGCAAGACCTCGGTGGCAGCGAACAAAACGCGCATTTGCATTGCAAATACCCAGGACAGATCTGGGTCTGAGCTGCAGTCGCCGAGTTCTTTTCAGCCTTTCACCTTAGCGAGGTGATTTATTTCCTCGCCTCTCCCTTCACCTCGGATAATTTGCCAAATAGCCAGACAAGTTGAGTGGACCTGGGAGGGCATGATCCTTCCACTCCCAACCTCAGGCAGCCTGAAAACTGTCCCAGAAATTGTACCCTTATTTGTGCCTGTAGAAAATGTGGGATGACGTCAGCAGGAAAAGGAGATGGGAGATGGCTATCGACCTCCCTAAACGGGAAAGCAGTTTGAATTAGCAAAATTGCATGGTGACTGGCTTGGGGCCTGGCTGCAAAGAGGACACGTCAGACATGTGTGACTGTGCTGGTGAACTAGACTTTGAGCCGTCAAGTGTCAGATGTAGAAACTTAGTAGGTGGGTCCCTAATTCCTTTATTGTGTTCTGGGCAAAGGGAAAAGTGCTGGGTCTTTGAGACTGTTGTCTGTGGCCAGTGTCTGGGGTGGGGGTGGAGGAGTGACTCATATTCTTTTTCTCCAGGGGAACCCCTCCCTCCTTCCTGAGCAAGCCCGGCTACACAGACCAGGGTTGGGGAGGGGGGTCCTCACACCTTCTGAGCCGCGGTGCCGCAGGAAGGGAGCTAAGCCTTCAAGTGTGGAAAGAAGGCAAACAGGTTTTCCTTGAGGGCCTCAGAGGTGGCTAAGTGTAGCAAAGGGATTTAAAACACAGTCACAAACATGGACAGGCTGTATGCTGGGCCTTTCTTCCAACATGCCAAATCTCAGCCCACTCTTTCCGTGCCCTAGGCGGAAGGTTCTGCCAGGGCAACACTTGGCCCTGCTGAGGGAACTGTGTAACTCGGTGACAGGTACCGATGGCCCAGCACCCTGGAGCTTCCCCATGCCTGGCCTTCTCCCTAACCAAGGAACAGAGTTTCACCTAGAGGGAAAACGCTGTTTTGCAACCTCATGCCAGCTACATGTCATGGGCACAGTGACCATTTGTCCAACCAAAACATTAGGGCATAATCCCTGGCAGACACCTAACGTGCTTCCAGAGACTCAAGGAAAACCACGTGAAATCAGGACGTTTCTGGAAAGTCTGGGGCATCCAGACACAGTTGCCACAGGGGAAAGAGGGCTAGAGCAAAAACACCGCAGGTAGGAGTTCCCATGAGTTGCACAACTAGTTGTGTTGTGTACATTTGGGCTTTTACTGAACTTGACTGTCAAGGTCCTGGTTAACTGTATCACCTGACCAGGGCTGCTTTAGTAAGAGTCCACTGGTAGCACTAGTCTAAAGGGGAGGGAAAGGGAGCATTCCCTTCTGACTCCGGAGGAAAGACAGCCTTGAGTTTGCAATTTTTTGTCTTCATATAGACTGCGCAGAGACTAAAAGTGCCCAAAGGGCCCCTGGGATTGTGGGCGGGAGAGCGGAGGAGATGAACCTCTGCTGCTGCTGCTGCTAAGTCGCTTCAGTCGTGTCCGACTCTGTGCGACCCCACAGACGGCAGCCCACCAGGCTCCACCGTCCCTGGGATTCTCCGGGCAATAATACTGGAGTGGGTTGCCATTTCCTCCTCCAGTGCATGAAAGGGAAAAGTGAAAGTGAAGTCGCTCAGTCGTGTCCGACTCTTAGCGACCCCAGGGACTGCAGCCTACCAGGCTCCTCCGTCCATGGGATTTTCCAGGCAAGAGTACTGGAGTGGGGTGCCGTTGCCTTCTCCAGATGAACCTCTAGCAGAGGCTGAAGAAAGAAGGACTCAGGGCTTCCCTGGTGGCTCAGTGGATGGGAATCCGCCTGCCATTGCGGGGGACTTGGGTTCGATCCCTGGTCCAGGAGGATCCCACATGCCGGGGAGCAACTGAGCCCGAGGGCCACAACTGCTGAGCCAGTGCTCCCGAGCTTGTGCTCCGCAACACGGGAAACCACCACATCGAGAAGCCTGAGCACCACAACTAGAGAGCAGCCCCTGCTCGCCACAGCTAGAGAAAAACCTGTGCAGCAACGAAGACCCAACGCAGCCAAAAATAATAAATAAATTAATTAAATTATTAAAAAAAAATGAAAAGGACTCAGACACTCCACCCCTGGAATCGTAGAACCACCTGGAGCAGTCGCCTGCGCTTGTCATCAGTTCAGCCTGGCTGATTTTTGTGCCTAACTCAGGCCCTTTCCCTGGCTTGCTCAGCTTTGCCTCTGTATTCACAGAACTTGCAGTTGTACACAGCCCAGTTTAAGACTGGAAACTTAATCCTGACTTCCTCTCCCACCTTACGTAAATGCTGATTTATGGCCTAAAGTGACTGCCCAGTTTGTGGCCCCAGAACAGCCCTGCCTCCTGCCTCACTATGCACGAGTAGGAACAATACTGAAAAAACTCTGCATCAAAACTTGACAGATTTTTAAAAAATCACATTATTGTTTTAAGAGGAGAAGCTGTTTGGGTAATTAAGAAGCTCCCAGCAGGTTTGACAAAAACTCTGAGGCTCCACTGAGAGAGGCAGAGAAGTCCCCCTGCAAGACGGTGGTCTTATTGTGGAGGCCTTTTATGCTCTCGGGCCCAGTATTTATATTTCTGTTCATCTGCCTCCTCCCAGCTGCCTCCCTGCACCACAAGCCTGTGTTTTGACATCACAACTAACCTCCAAAAAAGGAGGCAGAACCACTCCAGCCAAAAGAGGGCATTCCAGACCCTGAAGAAAGTGCTGCAGTTTTCCAGATGACTGTTAGTTCTGTCCTGCAAATTTGTTTCCTTCTTTAAAATGTGCCCCCCTTCTTTTCTCATTTTCACTGAAGCATCTCTTTGTGAGACCCTTAAACGTTTTTTTTTTTTTTCTTCTTCTTCTACATGACACAGGGCAGTGCTTTACGACTTTCTGTCTCAAGTGCCACTTGAAATACACACAGGTCTTTGAATGAGCCTGGAATAAAGGGCTCCTCTGTAATCTCACTTAAAACGCCTGTTTGCAAGGGTCACCCTCCTGCTCAGCAACCTTCAATGGCTCCCCACTGTCTGCACGGTAAGGATCAAACTTCTAAGCTGGCAGTCGGGGCCTCCCACGCAGGGGTCTGGCCTCCACCGCTCTCCTGCCCTAACCCTCTGCTTTGACCCTGTGACCCGCTCTGTGTGTCTGTCCAAACTGCTGGTGGCAAACGTTCCTACCTCTCATGCTTTCCCGGAAGTCTGGAATGCCTTCTCTTTCCTCTCTCCCACTTGGCTTAGTCTTGCTCTCCTTTTTAGCTTTGTTTCTCTCTTTAAGAATTTCCTCTGTTCCACCCTGTGGGCCTCTCCCTGAGATTCCAGTAACATTCACTGGGGCCCCCTGATGGAGGAAACTTGAAACTTGGTCTAAAGGACTTTCAGCTTTGGATCATAGCTTCAAACATATCTTTCATTTGGCTTCATAAATGTGCTTTTAGGTGGATCAGTATTATCACTTTTAACTATACTGGAGGTCCCTGTTTTATATATCTTTGTCCTCCCAGCCCTGGTGTTCCCTGGGGCTCTCTGGTGAGGAGGATGATGGTGGTGATGGTGAGGTTGCAACAGATTCAGTGGTCTTCAGATATTGTTGGCTGTGCATAGACACACACACCCAAGCCAAGCACCAAGAATCGCGGTTCCCAGTCTTTATTCTGAACATCTAGCCACCTTCCTCCTTCCACCTGTTAGCCTCTCTCTGGTACCTCCTGGCTTTGCACCTCATTGTTTGGCTTCTTTTCCAGTGCCTCTTCCCTGTGGGTGCTAGACAGAGTCTGTCCAGCTTCAGGACTGGCTCCTCCTTGTCTTGATTTGAACCTAGCTGACCTGCCCCAGGATGTCCTAAGTCTGAGCACTGGCTGGGGCCGGGGGGTGGGGGGAGACCATTCATTTCCTGGGTTGGCCTGGTCCTCCAAGGGAACCAACTGATAGAAAGAACTGGGGAACTCTCAGACGAGAATTATGAGGAAGGCAAAGAGATGCTTCCTGGTTGATTGCAGCTTTGATTTGCCCAAACAGGTATTGACCTATAAAACTAGACTATACTATAAAGCTGAGTCTTGGGGAGATCCTGGCTGAACCCTAACATCAGGCTTAACTGGGAGGATTCTGTTGGCTCCACTCAGTTCTCGTGCTATTAATCTCAACCTTGCCATATAAGCTAGAGTCTTTCTTTTTTAATTGAGATATAATTCACATACCATAAAATGCACCCCATATGCTAGATTCTTTAAAATTTTTATTTAAAAATAAAATCTGGTTGGGACTTTCCTGGAAGTCCAGTGGTTAAGACTCTGTGCTTCCAATGCAGGGCTGTGGGTTTGATTCCTGGTTGAGTAACTAACATCCCACATGCCAAGTGGTGAGACCAAAAAGAAAATAAATAAATTTTAAAAATCTGATAGGTTCTTTTTTTTTCCCCTCAGTTTTATTCTCAGAAAGGTAATATACAACCCAAGTTGCCCATCAGCAAATGAATTGATTAAGATACATAATGTGAAGTCGCTCAGTCATATCCAACTCTTTGCCACCCCATGGACTGTAGTCTATGAGGCTCCTCCATCCATGGAATTTTCCAGGCAAGAATACTGGAGTGGCTTGCCATTTTCTTCTTCAGGGGATCTTCCAGATCCAGGGATCGAACCCAGGTCTTCTGCTTTGCAGGCAGACACTTTACCTTCTGAGCCACCAGGGAAGCCCATATATATATATATAGGGAAGATATATACACAATGGAATATTATTCAGACATTAAAAGAATGAAATTCTGCCATTTGCAGCATCATGGATGGACCTAGCGAATATTATGCTTCGTGAACTAATTCAGACAAAGATGAAACTGTATGATACTACTTATATGTGTAATCTGAAAGATAATGCAGATGAATGTATATGCAAAATAGAAACACTCATAGAAAACAAGCTGGTGCTTACCAAAGGGGAAAGGAAAGTGAAAGAGACAAATTTGGGGTATGGGATTAAGAGATACAAACCTGTATGTATAAAATAGATAAGCAGCAGGGATATATTATATAGCACAGGAAATTACAGCTGTGATCTTAAAATAATTTTTAATGGAATATAATCTATAAAAATACTGAATCACTGTTATACACCTGAAATAATATAATATTGTATATCAACTATACTTGGATTTTTAAAAAACAGGCAATACATACATATAGTTCAAAGTTCCATAGGAGTAAGTTACACAGTATAAGTGTTAGCTTCTCAGTCATGTCCAACTCCTTGCAACCCCGTGGACTGTAGCCTGCCAGGCTTCTCTGTCCATGGAATTCTCCAGACAAGAATACTGAAGTGGGTTGCCATTTCCTTCTCCAGGGAATCTTCCCGACTCGGATCAAACTCGGGTTTCCTTTATTGCAAGGCAGATTGTTTACCATTTTAGCCACCAGAAAAGTCCATACAGTATAAAGTAAATTTCAAAAATAGTTTCAATATAGACAATAGATTACTGTACAGATATATATATATACACTAAACAGTTGCTGCTGTTGAGTTGCTGAGTCGTGACTGACTCTTTGCTACCCCATGGACGGTAGCCCACCAGGCTCCTCTGTCCATGGGATTTCCCAGGCAAGAATATTGAAGTGAGTTGCCATTTCCTTCTCCAGGAGATCTTCCCGACCAAGGGGTCAAACTCAAATCTCCTGCTTGGTGGGTGGATTCTTTACTAATGAGCCACTAGGGAAGCTGATATGGATATAAACATATATAAATGGGCAATAGAATTAGAAAAATAATTTTGTATTTTAACCTTGAGAGAAGGAAGACCTTTTTTGAAATTTTTTATTATTTTTAGGAAGACCTTCTTAAGGACAAAACAGAATCCATAAGAAAATATTGATAAATTTGATAACGTAATATTTTGAAAAAGTAAATTTCCCGTCCTCTAATGTTACCCATTTCTTCAATCCTTAAGTGTCTCTGTCTTAGGCAACTACAATTTGTCATTTTTCAGCCATGCTTCCAGATGTGGCTTCTGCACATAGAAGAAAATATGAATATATAAACAAATGCTGGCGTACTCTACACAATGTTCTGCATTCTGTGGTTTTCACTTTTAATGTGTCTTGGAGATTGTTCTATATCAGTGCCCATAGAGCCGCTTCATATTTTCCGTTGGCTAAATTGTATTCTACTGTATGAAAATGCCATCATTTATTTTACTGTTGTTTTTTAAAAAATATATTTATTTATTTATTTGATTGCGTCAGGTCTTAGTTGTAGCACGCAGGACCTTCACAGCATCATATGGCCCACAGGCTCTCTAGTTGTGGTGCTCTGGTAGCCCTGTGGCATGTGGGATCATAGTTCTCTGACTAAGGATCGAACTTAGGTCCCCTACATTGCAAGGCAGATTCTTAACCACTGGACCACCAAGGAAGTTCTTTAACTAGTCTGTTATTGAAGAGCATGTGGGTTGTTTCCAGTGTTTTGCTGTTGCATGCAATGTTTCAGTCAGGATGTTGAATTCAGCTTTTAACTGAAGTTTCTTGATGCACTTAATAAGGGTGAAACTGGGATTTTCCTAGAAAACTATTTCTGAAAAATTGTGCATAAACTGCACTTAATAAACCCACATTGTCTAAAATCTGCTGTTTCACAAAATAATCAGTTTTTAGAACTGTTGAGCCTTTTATAGCTTTAGGACCTTAGGGACTGTTCTCATCCTGTTTTATAGTAACCGTAGTAACAGCATCTCAGAGAATTTAAAGCTGGAAAGGGTACCTGAGGTAACTCATTTTTATCTGGAAGATTCAGAGAGGACAAGTGACTTCTCTAAGACTACACAGCTGCTCAGTGGAACTCAGTCAGGCGCAACCCGCACATTCCATTTTCTTTCACCATCCTGCATCGACCGTCTTAGTCATCATAATCATCAGTTCCAGTATTTGTAAACCAAGGGTTTTGTTTACAGCGCTCTCTTTAGTTTCCTTCAGGCAGTACACAAAGATTTAAAAAGAAGACACTTGAAAGAAAAACGAAACCAAAAGCCGGGGTGAAAGCGAGGTCTTTAGGAAGACAATGGGGTGCTAGAAGGCCCAGGAACACTGTTCTAGCACCCCCTGGGAAAGCCAATGAATGCAAGACTGACTGTTTTCACTGGACATTTGTAGAACAGCTGCAGTTTTCTTAACACTGCATATGGCCCAATCAGAGATCCCACCTGCCCCTTCACTCCAGGAGGCTGGCAGTCAGCTTCTGAGATAGGTTTATAGCCAGAGGGACCTGTCAGCTAAGAAAATGCAGTTTGGTGGAGTTGCATTTTCTGAGGATCAGATTCTAAACAGTGTGTCGGGACTTCCCTGGTGGTCCAGTGGCTAAGACTTGGAGCTCCCAGTGCAGGGGGCCTTGGTTCAATCCTTAATCAGGGAACTAGATCCCACATGCCACAACTAAGAGTTCGCATGCCTCAATGAAGATCAAGATCCTTTTCGTTACAGCTAATAAATAACAATAAAATAAAGTCAGTGTGAAAAGTGAAAAATAAGAATGCAATCAAGATTAACCTTGAAAGTCCCTTAGTAGGGCAGCAGGCAGCCAGCAGACACACAAGCTCTTGATACTTCATCTTAGGCGGTTCCTCTAGTTCTGGAAGAAGTTGTCGTTTCTAAGGTCAGGCAGCAGATAAAGTGGTTGGCTTGAACTTGGGGGCTCTGTAGTATGAAATATGTGTGTGTTCAAACAGTACACTCTCACCCAGCATGCTGAATGCTTGTACTGTGATATCCCGCAGGCAGCAGGCTCGGGGCTCTTAGCCCAGGCTCACCCTTGAACACACAGCAGGTTTATAATTTAGGAAATAACCACAGGAGGTTAAGCAAGAAAGGTTCTTTGAACAGGTGAGTTGGGTGTGATGCAGAGATCCATGGAGTGGGTTTTAGACTGCAGGATTGCAGAGGAAGGACTTAAGCTTTGGGTGACCTGTCATTGCTGTAAGGCTGGGAGAGGGCAGTGCCATGCGTGGCAGACACTTTCCTCCCATCTGCTCTCCTTCTCTCTCCTTCCCATGTCTCCCCTCCCCAGCCTCCCTACTGCTGGCAATTGTAAGAGGCCTGAGAGGAATCTACCCCATGAGCCTGCGTCTGCTTCCTCTGTGGCCTCCCAACAGCATGTGCTTTGGGACAACTTAGGAGCTAAAGCCACTCTCGGATCCCCATTTTCACTTGCAGTGGAGGTGGGGGAAGCCTCAGAATTTCCTCCAAGAAGCCTGTGCTGATGTACCCAGCTAGCATTTTGGATGTGAATTCCCAGTAGCAGTGGAACGCTGCCTGTCACGGTTTATAGAATGATTCCCCTTCGCATTCATTCTTTCAGTCACTCACGCCATATGCAAGGTGTTGGGATGCAAAGATAAAGAAGAGTCAGCCTCCCGCTTCAAGGGGTTCACAATCGCTGAGGGAGACAGACACGTCCAAAATCTAAGAGCCATTAGTGCCACGGATGTCAGTGTGAAAGTGTTCAGGGGTCTGCAGGGCTCAGAAGCGGGATGGGGTCACTTCGGCCAGGCCAGAGGAGAGTGGGACCATTGGGCAAGGTCTAGCATGGCCCCAGTGCCTTGCCCGGTACCTGTGCCCAATGAGGGCTGTGGAATTAATGAGGACGAGGCTTTCTGGAGGAGATGGTGTTTGTGCCGCGTCCTGAGAAAGGAGTAGGCGTCCACCAGGTGGCAAAGGGGATCAGGGCATTCAAGGCACAGGGAGCAACTCAGGCAGGGCCTGGCTTGGAGGCATGACACAGCACGGTCTGCTCCGGGAGCTACAGCAGCGGGTGTGGTGCAGCGCTGGTGGGAGGGGGTGCAGAAAGGGGCGGGTGGGGGCCAGGTCACGGGCCAGCCATTGGCGTCTGCAGGGAGATTGGGACCTTACTGTGAGGGCAGTGGGAGCCCCTGAGATCCCATGGGTGTGTGTGTGTGTGTGTGTGTGTGTGTGTGTGTGTGTGTGTGTGTGTGTGTGTGGTGAGGGAGAGAGAGGATCAGATTGCCTTTTTAAAGATCACTCACTGTGATGTGGAGGATTGACTGGAGATGGGGAAGTTGGGCAGCAAAGGGACCAGTGAGGAGGTCACTGCGGGAGGTCAGTGGGGTCCCTGGGGTGAGATGATAAAGAGTCGGAGCCTGAGCGGTGCGGGAGGGAAAAGCTGGATTAGGAAGGTGTTGTGGGAGTTGGGTTGACAGGCCTTGAGGACCAACCGAATGAACAGAGCAAGGGAGAAGTTGGAGTGTTTGCTTTCTACTTGAAATATAAGGAGGAAGGAGCAGGTTTTAGGGGATTGGAGACACCTGCAGAACATTCGAGAAAGCAGTTCCAGTGGGCAGTTGGACACGTGGATCTGGGGGCAAGATAAACCCCTGGAGGATGGCATTGGGAAGCATTGCTTCCCCCATGGACTCTAAGCAGGCTATCAATAAATGTATCATTTCAGTAATCAATAAACATATCATTTAAGTAAAAATGATTCCTTAGTGTGCAGCTACAGCTTCAAGACAAGTTCCAGACAAATCCAATTACCTCCCATTAGCCCCCTCTGTTTGTCAGACATTCTGGAACAGACACTTGGGAATCACCAGGACACAGTTGGAGCTAGGGGAGCTGATGGCATCACCCATGGAGAGCATGCAGTCGGAGGTGAGGGGATCACCATTTAAGGGGTACAGTACAAGGGGAGTCAGCAATGGAGACCGAGAAGGAATCAATGGTGAGAAAGGAAGGACATCAGGAGAGCATGGTGTCATAGATGCCAAAGGAGGAGGAAGCATTGCATTTTATGACAACAGAGACCATGATTTTATTCACCAAGTACAGCACATGGTACACATTTTCATGTCTTTTATTGAGTTGAAATTGATCAACTGTTCATCCCTGGGGACATCAAGAAAGAGAGGACTGAAGAGAATGATCGACGTAGGAATTTAAAAGTTCCTGGAGCTTTGCCATGAGTAGTGTCTTCTCATTTGATTTAACCTCCCGGAGAAACAGGTGGTATGGGTACCACCTGCCCCAGGGTTGGAATGACATGTGCAAATTCTCGAACTTAGGTTTCTTGACTCCAAGGCCACCCTGCCCTGAATTGATGGGGAAACAGAGAAGAGTCCAAGAGAGTGGTAATGCTTTTAATTTCTGGTATTAATTCCCCAAATTGGGGCATCTACTTGGAACCGGGGTAGGATGGATTGCTATATTCAGCATTTACGTCTTTTTGTTCATATCTGTGATTATAAGGTGGCTATAATCCTCTCTTATGTACAAGTATTTAAACGAGACTTTTCTCAGAGGAAAGGATAGAAGCTTGAGCAAAAGTGTTGTCTCGGGGGGCCAGAGGAGTCAGTGTGGAGGTCGAAGGACATGCTGGGGTAGTCTAGGTCTTTGGTCTGCAAACAGCAGAAGCTGACTGTGGCTAAATTAATGAGAAAAGGAATGTATTGGAAGGATATTTGGTGACTCACTGAATGCCCTGGAAATCTGGAGAAGGAGGCTCAGAAATCTATCAGGATCTGTGGGAAGCTGGGTAGCTGGAACCAAAGACAAAGTGATGATGCCACTGGCCTGGCTGCCAGCTAACCTGAATGCTGCCACCACCTCTGGAATGAGTTTTGAACTCTCCTTGATTCTTTGTGGTGTCACTCAATCCAGAGGCAGAGCCCAGGTGGAGCATCTGGTTGGCTGGCTTAGGTCACATGCCCGTGTTCTCATACATCCTGGAGTTACAGCTTCCCAGTGGCAAGTGAAACTCATCCTTCCACAAGGACTCACAGCGCCAGGTTCCTGAAACCTGGGGATGGGTGCACAGGCCCAGTGAACAGGTGTCCATCATGGAAGCCAGAGCCCATCCTAACCCTCAAACTGGGAAGATTGGACAGTGCAGGTCATAGGAGGTGGAGACAGGGCATCCCTCTTAGGCCACTGAAGATATCCACATTTTGATCTTAGTCCTTTGGGACGTCTTTCTGAATCCTTTAGTTTCCAGCTAAACTTTAGGATCCTTTTGTGCTTTTGAGCGTTTCATTAGCAGTTGGGTTTTTCCTCTGGAATCTGAATGATTCCAGTGGAAAAGAGAGCTCATCCCAGCATCTGGATCCTCCCTGAACATTTGGAAAACTTCAGCGCTGCCTTGTAAGGACTGAGGCCAAGGCTTGGCTCTCTCTGCCTAACAGGCAGCTACAGTGTGAATTCTGTTTCTCCTCTGGATTGGGCAAGACCCGTGGGGCCATGAGGTGTTTGGGAGATGCTATCTTGCTTTCCACTGGAGGTTGGAGTTTTGGCTTCAGGCTTGGTTTGTGGAGGGCTTCCCTGGTGGCTCAGATGGTAAAGAATCCGATTCTGACAGTAAAGAATCTCCTGCTGTGCGAGAGACCTAGGTTCGATCCCTGGGTTGGAAAGATACCCTGGGGAGGGGAATGGCTACCCACTCCAGTATTCTTGCCTAGGGAATTCCATGGACAAAGGAGCCTGGCAGGCTATGGTCTGTGGGGTCACAAAGAGTCAGACACGACCCAGCGACTAACACTTTCACTTTTGCTTGGTGTGTGGAATGATGGAAGTCCCTGGTGCCCATGCTGTCCAAAGCAACAGGACTGGGCCCTTCTCAAGTTCTGACAATGTCAACCTGTTGGAGGCATTTAAGCCAATATCCTGGCTGAGAAAGAACTAAAGGAACTAGGGCTTCATCTATCTGTGACTGTCAGCATCGCCAGTCGAACCCCTGCCCAATTTCTTCATCCAGACGAGAGGGTGCTGGTTAGGTGAGCGCCAGCTCCCTTCCTGCCCCCAGCTCCTCTGGTTATAACTCTTTGAAGTAAGGGCACTTTGCATGAAATCTTGGTCATTCAGTTCCAATAAACTTAGATGAAGCAGTTCATTTGCTTTAAAGGGAAAAATGCAGTTTTGAACTTCTGGACTCATGGCTGCAGTGGCTGCCAGTGTTACAGGAGATTTTTTCCCCTGGTGCCTATTGGTGGGGAGCTGCTGCCTCCACGCAGCTGTGTGTTAAGGGCCGAGTTCTTGCATCCTGGACTGGGGGTGAGGCCTGAGCCTGAGGCCTGCTCACCAATGTGGGGTCAGGGTGACCCCCAGCAGGGACGAGCAGGAGTGTTCCTCTCCAGTGTTGGCTCCGGCCCAGTTTGCACCAATTTGCCCATTTCTGTCCGGATGAAACGGAATTGCGTTAAAAACAACGCTAAAGCAGAAAAGGAAGTCTTGAGGGATCTGAGTTATTTTACTGAAACACAGCTTTGATCGTGAAAGTGAAAGTGTTAGTCGCTCAGTCGTTTCCACTCTTTGCGACCCCACGGACTGGAGCCTGCCTGGCTTGTCTGTCCATGGAATCCTCCAGGCAAGATCATGTCAGCCTTCTTAAAAAGCCTTTGAGGGCTGCCCGAGTCCTGCAGGAGGAAGCTCACCATCCTCAGAAAGGCGCCCGAGGCCCTGGGAGCCCCAGCCTACCTCTCCTGCCGCACGCACTTCCCTTGAACCGCCCTTCATGTCTCTGCTCCTCAGCACGGCAGTCAAGCCCCTGTGCCTTGTGTGGCATTGTCCCCCTGCCTGGAACGTCCTCCTTGTCCATTTGCTGGCGGATGCCCACAGAGCCGGCCAGAAGTCACCTGCTTCCTTGCTGCCTTCCTGAGCCGCCACCCTAGTGTTTCTGCAGTCACGCTTCCCCATAGGAGGAGGCTGGCATCAGCCGCAGGTGTGCCTGGCTCCTCCCTGGCCTGGCACACAGTAGGTGTCTGTGATGTGACTGGAAGGGTGGTCTGAGGGGATGTGAGGACATGGGGTGGGGGGCAGGTCCAGGACCTGGCCTAGGTCGGGGGCACCTGTGGTGGGTGAGCTGACAGTCTCCCTTGGCACCTGTGGATGGAGCCAATACCCTGGGGGCTTTACTGTTGCTCTGAGCCTGAGGGAGACCCAGGTGAGGGGAAGAAGGGGATATAGGCCCACAGAGAGCCAGTACCTGGGTCCCCCTCATCCTGGAGAGGACTCTGAGGAGGTGGTGGTGAGGAGCTGGTTTGAAGGTGGCAGAGATTTCCCTCCCCCATCAGCCCACCCCCTGAAGAACGATAAACACCAGCTGCCCTTGGAGGATGACCCCTCAGTGTCCATGCCCCGCACTGTCTGCCGGCTTTGCACAGAGAAGGAAATGGAGAGAACGAGTCACCCGACCGTGAGAGGAGACCTTGAGGTTTTAAAATGAAAGCCCTGTTCAGCCGAATGGTGGTCAGGACAGGCTGCACTGCAGCTCTTCCTGTCGGAGGGGCGTTCAAGCACTCGCTGACAACGACTGCAGCAGGAGCCCCAGAGCAGGCACTTGGGTCTCATTTTGTCTATAAAATGAGATACTTAGACACATGTGGTTCTTTTCCTGCTCAGGAATTCCCCAAGCCTGTGAACGAGTCTGGCAGGCAGTGTAATTTATGATGCCTCACAGGGGAACCCGTGTTACCTCTCAGGGGCCTTCCTGGTGTGGAACAGTTATCAGGGGTCTGCATGCCACTTAAAGAGAGAGCCATGGAGAAGCATCTTCCCTGCCATGGTTGATGAGGCAGACTTTCTTTCTGAAAAGATTTTCTTTCTCCAAGTCAACTCTCCCTTAATGGCTGAGTCCATACATGCATGGTCCTACTTGACTGCCGGTGAGTGCAAGGCCTCTGTTGTTTGCAAAATATGTTTGCAGAACCCGAAAGCACATAGTATTTCTAAAAGCTCCTTTAGGAACCCACTGAAGTGTGTCTTTGTTCTTGGCACCTGGAAGGTCAGCCCAGAGGAAGCTTGGGTGGTGGGGTGGGTTTGATGTCCTAGGGAGGTGTTGGCCCACTTGGGGAGGAATCTCTTTTCAGATCTGCTTTTGTTTCTGCCTCCATGGGACCTGCTCCCTCCTCCTGTCCATCTCAGTCCTCCACCTTCCCACCGACATCTCTGGCCTCCTTCCTCATCCCTCCCCAGCAGATTCAGTGGAGCTCCCTCTAACATCCATTCAATCATAGGGTTTATGCTCCAAACGCCCAACCCACAGGGGCAGTTGGGAAAAGTGGACTTTAAGGGTAGATGTTGATTGGCAGGATTGGAAGGTTTGTCAAGAAAACTACTTTGGAAAATAGATAATTCAGATAACTCACACAGAGCAACATATCTTTAAAATGTAGAACTTAAAGCTATAAAGAATGTTAATTTCCTTTTATGTATTAGTATTACTATTGAGAATTTATTCTAAGGAAATAATTCTAGATAAGAGAGCTATATGCACAAAGATGTTAGTAACAACATCATTTGAAATAGCAAAAAACTGTAAACAGCCTGAGTGTTCCACATGGCTACATAATTTGTGATACTTAGACTCAGTGGACTGTTGTGCCACTGTTAGACTAGTATGAAGATATTAATTCATGGGAAAATGTTGAAGAATTATGGTGAAAAAGTGGCTTCTGCTTTAATAGGCAAAGCTGCACATATATTTATTTAATGAGGGCATAAAAACTGCTTACATTGGCTATGGTATAAATTGGGGTAAGGTAAACACAAGGTTTAGGTGACGTGGTCATGAATGGAGTATTTGTGTGTTTAAAATTGCTTTATATATATATACATTTATGTAATACTTTAATATATATTATACTTAATGGACATGAGTTTGAGTAAACTCCGGGAGTTGGTGATGGACAGGGAGGCCTGGCGTACTTCTGTCCATGGGGTTGCAAAGAGTCGGACACGACTGAGCAACTGAACTGACTGACCGACTGACTGATACTTATAACAATATCTCACTCTAGTATTCTTGCCTAGGAAATCCCATGGACAGAGGGACTTGGTGGGCTACAGTCCATTGGGTTGCAAAGTGTAGAACATGACTTAGAGACTAAATAACAGCAACAATACTTATATCAATATAACACGTTATATAGTAACATGCTTTATTATGCTTTTATAACATTATATCAATATACTTTAATATATATTATATTTATACAACATTTATATTTGTTGTTGTTGTTCAGTCCCTAAGTTGTGTCTGACTCTTTGCGACCCCATGGACTGCAGCACGCCAGGCTTCCTTGTCCTTCACTATCTCCTGGAGTTTGCTCAAACTCATGTCCATTGAGTCAATGATGGCATCCAACCATCTCATCCTCTGTCGCCTCCTTCTCCTCCAGTCCTCAGTCTTTCCCGGCATTAGGGTCTTTTCCAATGAGTTGGCTCTTTGCATCAGGTGGCCAAAGGATTGGAGTTTCAGCTTCAGCATCAGTCCTTCCAATGGATATTCAGGGCTCCCTTTGTGGCTCAGACATAAAGAATCCGCCTGCAATGCAGGAAGCCTGGGTTCGATCCCTGAGTTGGGAAGATCCCCTGGAGGAGGGCATGGCAACTCACTCCAGTATTCTTGCCTGGAGAATCCCCATGGACAGAGGAGCCTGGTGGGCTACAGTCCATGGGGTCACAAAAAGTCAGACACGACTGAGCGACTAAGCACAGCACACACCACAGGTGTTCTTTAGGATTGACTGGTTTGAGCTCCTTGCTGTCCTACTTTAATATATTTTATACTTATGTAACATATAAATGTATAAGCTTATATATATTTTATTTATATTACATATACTTTTCTTTAAAAAAAGACCTTAACGTATCGATGTCTTAGGATCTGGGTGGGAAGGAGGCCCCTGGGGAGGAACTCCAAACCTCCCATCTGCCACCACCTGAAAGAAAGAACTGGTATGTCTTATCAGCACACTGCACTGCGGGGGCTGGAGAATTCAGATTGGCTAACTGAGTCTTTTAGTAACAGGAGGCCTGACTTCATAGGCCGACTAACTACGTAACTTCGGGGCTCCCAGCATGGACTCTGCCTGGTGCAGGCGATCCCCAGTGGCCTCAGAGTCCCAGATGATGGTTCGCACCTGGGTTTCCAGGGCTCCAGCCCAGTGAGCACATGTGGCTCTGAAGCTGAGACTCTGGCTCTGAGCTGCCTACTCATCTCTGCCTGGTCCCGCAGGCCTAGCCGCAGTAGGAGACAGATTCTCTCTTCTGCAATTCACACAGGCAGCAGAGAGGGTGTGATTTGCAAACTGACCCTCTGCGGCCCTGCCTTACCCAGGGGGAGCCCCAGTGAGTTTGTGTCTTGGGTGTTTGCAGGGTTGCACATATTCATTATAGTATTGAAACTTAGAAACTTAGAGTTGCCCTTTAACCAACCTCGGGGGGCTTCCCTTGTGGCTCAGCTGGTAAAGAATCCTCCTGCAATTCGGGAAACTTGGGTTTGATCCCTGGGTTGGGAAGATCTGCTCGGAGAAGGGAAAGGCTACCCACTCCAGTATTCTGGCCTAGAGAATTCCATGGACTCTATAGTCCATGGGGTCGCAAAGAGTCGGACACGACTGAGCGACTTTCACTTCACTTTAACCAAGCTCAGGAAGGAAGCCCCCACATTCATCCAGTCTCTCTCTGGCTTGGCCTGCAGGGCCCTCTGACCCCTCCCATCTTGCCAAGAGCTCTGCTGGGACTTGCAGCTGCAGCTGTGGCCTGTGGCTGAGCAGCTGACTGTCTTCTGACCGTCTCTGACCACCTTGTGTCTCTGGCATCTCAGAACCTTGAGACGCCTAGTGAACGGCCTTCTTACCTACCACTCCCCTTTGGATTTGCCTCCCTGTGTGTAGCCTTCTCCCTGTCTTCTTTTTTTTTAATTGGAGTATAGTTGCTTTACACTGCTGTGTCAGTTTCTGCTGTATAGCAAAATGAATCAGCCATCTATCCCTTCTTTTTTGGATTCCCTTCCCATTTAGGTTGGGCTTCCCTGGTGGCTCAATGGTAAAGAATCCGCCTGCAGTGCAGGAGACGCAGGAGACGTGGGTTCGATCCCTGAGTCAGGAAGACCCCTTGGAGGAGGGCATGGCAACCCACTCCAGTATTCCTGCCGGGAAAATCCCATGGACAGAGGAGCCTGGTGGTCTGCCGTCCATGGGGTCACAAAGAGTCAGACATCACTGAAGCGACTGAGCACACGTGTCCGCCCATTTAGGTCATCACAGAGCATTGAGTCGGGTTCCCTGTGCTATACTTTAGGTTCCCATTAGTTATCTGTTTTATTCACAGTAGTGTATATATGTCAGTCCCAATCTCCAGTTTATCCCCAACCCCCCCCCTCAGCTTTCTGTCTCAGTATCCATGCATTTGTTCTCTACATCTGTATCTCTATTTCTGCTTTGCAAATAAGATCATCTTTGCCGTTTTTCTAGATTCCACATCTACGTGTTAAGACACGATGTTTGTTTTTCTCTTTCTGACTTAACTTCACTCTGTATGACAGACTCTGGCTAGGTAGCCTTCTCAGTGGGGAACTTTCTTGTCACGTGGAGTGTCTGGAGGGCCCACGATCATTCTTTCCCTGTGACTAGCCCAGTCCAAGGCAGGAAATGGAGACTCCTTGTGTTGTTTGGAGTCCCGGGGTGGGTGGAGCCAGGAGAGCCCTGGGCAGACCTCGAGTGGGCAGGTTGGAGCCTGCTAACGCAGAAGCCACTGCAACAGAATGTGTGGAGAGATGGGTTTATCACAAGCCTACATGCGCTAAAGCCAAATTCCAAAACTCTCAAAGATTTGAGGTTTGTTGTTCCATGATCAGACTGTGGCTGGAGGTTTGCCGGGGTGAGAGGGAAACTGGAGAGCGTGTGGGCCCAGGGCTTGACTGGATACTCACGAGGGTACTCCGGCCAGTTTCATGTCCTCATGTCACACAGGCTTGTGCGTGGCTGTCACTCAGGTTGTGTGTGGGTGTGGAAGCAGAGATGAGGAATATCCACGTGCTTCCCTTCAATATAGTATTCATTCTTTGATGCTGTGGTCCCATTCCCACCCACTGCAGTGATCTCAAGCCAACTCCAAGGGGATCATTGCTGGTTGGTGTACTAACTGATACAGAATCTAAGTAACACACTGTCTTCCTGAGCCCAGGACCCAGCAATAACTGCTCGTCTCAGTTCCCTAATTTAGAGACCACATGTGTGCCCCAGGCTTGTCAGCAGCTCAGTTTCTTGTAGCTTGAAACACATTTCCATAGAAACAATGCTATAAATGGTGGTTGGGCTGGTTCCTAGGCTAGCCCGCAAAGAGCCCCAGTGTCACCTACGAAGTTGCTGAAATAAGGTATTAGTAAAATTGAGAGCGCAAATGCAGCAGTTAAGAGCTAGCACCCAGGACTCTGGAGGTTAAATGGTGTGGGTTTATTTGTGTCACTTTGTTTTTTGGGCAGAAGTGTCTTTCAGAGCCCTCCTGATAAGGGAAGCCTCTGGGCCCTCCTCCTGCCCACGGTCATAACCCCTCCTCTCCTCCTCTCCTGGTTTACATTCCTTCTTCCTTCCTCATCAAGGCAGAGGGCAGAACCTACCTGTACCTGGGACCTGGGCTGGGGTATTTTTATGATGAGGAAATTTTGTCCAAAGGCCTTTACATCATCAATATCATCATCATTATTATCATCATTATTATTTAAACCATCTTGATCAACTTAACAGAATAAACATTACACCTTGGCAATTTGCACTGTTCAGCATTTTCTGATTGCTGCAAAATGTTCCTATGGAGTTTTAACATAGTTAAAAAGTCCTCCTCTACTATTTTTTGTTCTGATTCTGTCACTTAACTTGAGTTCATCGAGTGGTTTCATCAGATTGTTTCCTTGTGTCAATCCTTTTGTATTTCATTCTGTTACCATACCATACTGTAATCTGAATGGAGTTCCATTTCAGTTCAGTTCAGTTCCATTTGGGGGGAGTCTAAATACAGGCTCCTATGAGCCTCTTTTATAAACACTCCTTTGTGGTGGTAGTTTTAAGTTGTTTTCATGGGATCTGGTCTCCTGACTGTAATAACCTGATCAAGCCTTCAACTCTTGCAACACAATGAGGAATCACATTCTAGAAGGATCTGAGCAGTTTACAGCCGCACCGCAGTGTACCTGCAGCTGTTTCCTGATGACCTGCCAACAGCAGCATTCGTGTTTAATTTATTTATTTTCACCTTGACTCGGGTCATAATGGGTCCTTAATGGTGTTCTAATTTGCATATCTCAAATTGCTGCTGAGACCCAGCATTTTTCCTCCTGATGATTTACTGTTTGTCTTTCCTTATGTGTCAAACCGTGTTCATCTGTGACTGCGAGCCTCCCCCGCTTACAATTTATCTCCTCGGAACCACTTTCCTGTTGGGAAATAACAAAGTTCTGCCTTCCTCCCTGCCTCCCGGATGGGGCCCCGCCCCTCGACCTGGGCTAACTCCTCTCCACATCTGCCGGGACTCAGGCTCTGGCTGGCGGTGGGAGGTACCAATGAAGAGGGGGCTGTGCCTGTGATGGAGGCAGAGAGGAGGTAGGTGCCAGGCAGGGGCTTGCCTGCTGGTTCTGAAATAGGTTCAGTGAAGTGACCTCCTTGGAGGGAGGCTGTGCTGGGAGATTCTGGGAGGAGCCAAAGGCGGGTAAGGGCTGCAGAGGGCACCGGAGTGCATCTGGTTTAAGGGTCACCCACTGAAAGGCCAGTAGGGGAGTAGGGGGATCTCAATAACAGAGGCCGGCTGGGTGCAAGAGAACACCATAGGCGAGATGATAAATGACAGTGACCCACGGCCTAGGAAGGGGTGAAATCTGTGGAAAATTGGAACGTGTACCTCCCATCACAGTGCCTGGCACAGCTACATGACTCCACCCCCAAGAAGGAGGGCCCAATGTAAGCAATGTTCCTTTTTTTTTGGTTTTTTTTTTTTAATGACAAACCAGAAATCCCGATTTTTAACTTAAGTCTCCTGATTTAAATAAATGTTTGCAAATACATTTAATTCAATAAAAATAAAATACATTATATAGGTCAAATGCAGTGTATCTGGGAATGAACCTGGTTTGTGAGCCTCCAACCTGTGACCCCTCATTACTTGATGATTTTTCTGGGAAAACAGGCCCAGGGAGGTATCCTCAAATAGCAGAGATCAGGACTCAGAAAGCCCGGCGGTCAAGTACCATCTGTCTGACCTTGGAAGAGCTGTTTAACCTTATCTATAAAAAAGAGGATAATGGCTTCCTCGGGGTGCTGGGTGGACCTGCTGGGGTCGCATCATGTCAAGCATTTAGTAGATGCTCAGTTAACGTGTTGATAAGTCCTGCTTGGGATCATCTGGAAAATTAAAGGAAAAGCTTAGGCCCAGAACGTTGCTCTCCTGACTCCTGTTCAGAGCTTGTTTCACATCACATTGGCCTGCTTTCATGGGAATTTTCAGAGCTGTCCGGACACAGGGGTCCTTCTGACCTCTGGGAAAATACAAGTCACTTTATGAGAGCTTGCCTGACAGTTACTGAGCTCACGTAATGGGGACTTAGCTCTGTGGGCTTTGCCTTGTAGTCCCCAGAACCCAGGAGATCCACTCTCAGTAGTAGTAGCAGTAGTAGTAATAATAATAATACCATACAGGGAATTCCCTGGCAGTCCAGTGGTTAGGGCCCAATACTTTCAGTGCCAGGGCCTGGGTCCTATCCCTGGTCGCAGAACTAAGATCTTGCAAGCTGTGTGGCAAAAAATAATAATAATAATAATACCATATACCATTGACCCTAAGAAGCCAATGATTATAAAACAACCATTATTTTATGCAAACTATGAAAAAGAAAATCCTGCTAGTTAAACCATGATGTGCTATCAATTGTAAGATGCATCCTGATTTCAGAGATATTAAAATGGGGGAAATGTGCATCTTAGAATGGAAGAAACAGAATGGTAATAAAGTAGTGATAGTAATAGTTACATCTAATTGCTTACCTCAAATTTTTACAAATATTATTTTACTTGTGCATTTATCAATAGGCCTTTAATTTTCTAAGCATTCACCATGTATAGGCACTAGGGAAACAAGGTGACTCAGACCTGGGCTGTGCACTTCAGAAGCTCTGATCCTAGTAGGGAGGTGGTACAGGAGGCAGCTGTAGAACAACGTATAAGGGATGGAGGCAAGAAAAACAGAATGTCATGGGAGTTAGGAGAGAGCGCGGCTGGTCTGATCATTAGGGGCAGAGACCGAGACAGTTGGAGGTGCCTGGGATTGATAGGAAGTTCTCTGAGGACTTCCCAGGTAGCTCAGTGGATAAAGAATCCACCTGCAGTGCACTAGACACAGGCAGATATGGGTTCAATCCCCAGGTCGGGAAGATCCCTTGGAGGAGGGCACGGCAACCCACTCCAGTATTCTTGCCTGGAGAATCCCAAGGACAGAGGAGCCTGGCTGGCTGCAGTTCATGGGGTCACAAAGAGTCGGACATGACTGAAGCGACTAAGCATGAGCCCGCATGCGGAGGAGGAAGGGAGTGAGCAAAGGGGATCTTGGCTGAGGAAGAAGCTAATCAAGGAAGGATGTGTTGCAGCTGGAGCTAGCTTCAGCCAGATGCCACAGGGAGCCCTGCAGTTGGCATTGCACCAGCACAGATATGATCCCACCTTGAGGGAAAGGGGTCCCATCTTTTGGACCCACCCCTCTCTGCCGCCCCCCCTCCCCAGTCAATCATTGCCTGCAGTGCTCTCTCCCAGCAAGGGTTCCCTTTGAGAAGGGGGCAACTGTGAGCCCTTAGCAGCCAACACACAACAGTAGCTGGGGAATGGCGTACCCGCCTGATAAAAGGGGATCTGGCAGGGGCGGGGAGTCTCCAGCAGTGTTCACTGCAGTGGGTGTCCTCTGCTTGAAGGAGTCAAGGAAGGCTTCCCGGAAGAACTGCCATTAAGCTCAAGTCAAGAGCAGGGTAAGGTTTACCTGTGGATGCAAGGAGGAGGAGCGTATGTGAGAAAGCAGATGTCTTGGGGAACTTCAGGTTGTTTGACTGTGTGGGCCTGGAGCTGGGAAGTAGGGCAGAGCCAGATCATTCCAGAACCGCAAGTGCCTAACAGTCTGGCTAACAGCTTTTTGCAGCAGGTAATGGGAGCTTTTTTTTTTCCAGCCACACCACATGGCATGTGGAATCCTTTTTCCCCCCTACTAGGGAGTGAACTCGCGTTGCCTGCATTACCAGGCAGATTCTTAACCACTGGACCATCAGGGAAGTCTGGTGGGAGCTATTGAAAAGGGATGTGATCACTCTGTATCACTCTGATCACTCTGATCACT
This sequence comes from Okapia johnstoni, assembly GCA_024291935.2. Classification (NCBI taxonomy): domain Eukaryota; kingdom Metazoa; phylum Chordata; class Mammalia; order Artiodactyla; family Giraffidae; genus Okapia; species Okapia johnstoni. The sequence goes on from CM044307.1 coordinate 16,437,156, forward strand.
CTGTATAGGTGATAAATATCCTAGACTAGATCAGTTAGGAGAGGAGAAAAAATGGCAGCCAATACTTAGGAAAGACTTAACATACACCATTGTTTTAAGCTCTTATCATCCCCATTTTGCACATGAGAAAACCAAGGGGTTAAGTAAGTTGCTCAAGGTCATCAAGCTAGTGTGAGCCAAGAATTGGATTCAGGTCTCAGCCTGTGCTCTTAACCTGTACATTCTCATGAATATGAATTTTGGCTTCTAGTTCAAGGTGCATCATTTGTATTTGTTTTCATTTAAAAATAAGGCTTTAGAAAACTGCCCAGTGCATATGCTGGATCTCAGGGGTCCTGTTCCTCTTGACCCACAGCCATAAGGTAGGGAAGCCTAGTTCCAAAGAACAGCCCGTGAAGGAGTCCGTTCTGGGGTTGGTTTTGCAGGGGGCGTTGGACTGTGCTGAAATGAGGCCTTTGGGAAGCTGGAAGCTCTGGTTCTGTGAAGAAAGGGCGTTTCTGTTTGTGGCCCTACTGGCCCTCCCTCCCTGGCGGCCACACCTGTTTTGTCCTTCTCCCTATCCCTGGCCAGACGTCTGTCCCAGAGTGACAGCAGCAACTGGGGACATCTGCAGAAGCTCCCTCTCGGGCCTGACAAAGGCACTCAGAACCTGGCCCAGGCCTGCGAGAGAGGGAGGTGGAGGTGGGGGTCGGTGGGTCTAAATCCCTAGAAAGTGGCATTCTTTTATGGTTTGTGTCACTAATACTTTACAATGCATCTCATAGGGACCCAGAACTCAAGACTCAGAGAAGCTAAGTGTCAACTCCCCCTAAGATCACACAGTGGATTGGCTTTAGTTAGGCAGGATGCAGACTCAGTCCTGGTTCCCTGTTCTTTCTACATACAGCCTTGTCTTTCTTCTGTTGTAACTGTAGGTCATGAGGTCCCAGAGGTAGGTAGTCCCTTTATTCTGAAAAGGGAAGTGACAACAGGACACAAGGCACCTTAGGGACATAAGGTGGACTTGAGGTTTCCTCAAAGGTATTTGTACTCTTAACTCCCCACATTCCTGCAAAGGTTGGTTATTCACTTAAACACACTGTGAGTGCTGGCCTGGTTGGAAAGTCCTGACAGAGAAAGGACGATGGAAAAAGGACTGGAAAGCAGGCATGGGGTTTGGGGTGAAGAAAGCTCTTTTTTTTTTTTTTTTTTTTTTTTTTTTTTTTTTTTTAAGAAAGCTCTTTTAAATGAATGACGGAAACAAGGTTAATGGAGGCAGGTGGACGGGTGGCGAGGACCTGGCTTCCCTGGAAGCTTCTTTTATCTCTTAGTAACAGCTTTATTGGGATAGAATTCACATACCACAGAATTCCCCCGTGCAAGCTTCTTCATGGTCTTAGGTCTCAGGCCCCAGAAGAGGATGCGAATGATGACGACTCAGGGCGGTGAAGGGGCAGTGAAGGGTAACTCGGTGCAGAGTCCAGAGAGCCAATGCTGTTCCTGGAAGCCTCCTGAATGCCATATTCTATGGTCACCGGGACCCAGAGCTTGAGATCCTGTCCAGGGTGCTTTGCTTCCCGGAGTGTTTCTCAGCAGATGCACTCCCTGGGACCTGGAGCTCTGTGCTCTTTGCTGTAGTTTGCAGCTTGCTGGTAGAGAAAAGCCCACTCTCTGGATAAGGTCCCTGCACCATCTCTTTTTTCTTATCTTTTCTTCCCCAAACGGCACCCTTTTTAGTTGCCCCTGTAGGAAGAGTTAGAGCTTCTAGAACCAAAACTTTCACTTCACATGTCAGTGATTCTGCACTGTCATATCTGCAGCAAAACTGACCTCCAGGGCCTTCCTGGAAGAGCTGCAGCTTTCTTTACACGTCCTCATCTGCCGGCCTTTGGGAGGGAGATTTCTCCTGCCAGGCAGGCACCATCTGGGACAGTCTTGGGCCCTCCTCCCCTCCACATGCACATGCCCCTTCTCCTCCCTCTCTTCCTTTGTGAGCGAGAGAGCTACTCCAAGATGAGCAGGGCTGTTCCAGGTCACTGACTTCTGTTACTCATGCATCCTGCCATCTACCCCTGCTCCCTGTGCTGTTTCCTGGGCCCAGCCCAGCAGCCTGGCATGGGACAGGGAAGGAGTCCTGGCGGGACAAGGCTGAGGAGTGCTCTTTGGAGTGGCTCCCACTTGTTCCCTGTAGGCTGGGCTCTGGCTCCATGGTGGCAGGCTCTTTTAGGAATGTGCTCCCCAGCCAGGGTTCTGGAGGGGAACATCCCTGGGCTGGTCTGCACTGGCTCTTGTGGGGCTGGCTCTGGGCTGGCCCAAGCCCACCTCTGGGGACCAGGCCCAAGGGGGAGGTCAGGATGGCTGCAGGTTTGCAGAGGAATCTGGCAGCAGTGAGCACTGGAGACCATGTGGCTTTGCTTTGGTTCCCTCACTTGGATGAGGTATCAGTGGGAAGGAAAACATCAGACAAATGGAAAAAACAAAAAAGATTTTGCACAGAACCTCTGCCAGGAGTCCTGGGAGTCCAGCCTCTACTTGGGGGCCTGCCTGCCTGAGCACCTCAATCCCTCAGTGACTCACTGCCTTCCTCTGGGGGAGATGGGAAGATGAACAGAGGTGACAAACTATTGGCTTGCCTTGTGATCTTGTGTAAGTCACTCGACCTCTCTGAACCTCAGTGTTCCCATCCATAAAGTGAGCGAGATGATACTTCTCACACACACAGGGTTGTTAAGTAGGCTGTGTGGGGGACATACTTTGAGAATTGCCAGGAACAATACTGTCAGAGCAGATGCTAAATCTGAGAGCCTGGGCTTTTCATTGTTGGAGGTGGTTTCCCTGGCTCCTCTATTCATTTTTTGGCAATCACAGAATCACGGATTTTAAACTGGAAGGAATTTTAAGAGGTCATCAGGTCCAGTCCCCTGACATAATTATCTTTATTTTGCAGATAAGACTAAGTTGTAATTCCTGTGACATATGTGTAAATAAGCCCTTTTTCTTCTGGGTAAGTTGTGAGCTCCAGCTCCACACAGGGGCTCCCACCAGCGAAGGGGTGGAAGAGGACAGGAAGGTCATGCCTCTTAGAAGCAAGTGTGGGGTTTTGAAGGTTTCTAGGCAGAAGGTACCAGTATTTGTCTCTGTCATCCACTGGGGGCAGGGGGAGGGCGGTGGTGGGGAAGGGCCTTGCCCTGCAGGCTCAGAAGGGCGGTGAGAATCACATTCTGCTGCCCCTCCCCTTCCCCCTGAGAAAGCAAAGGATGCACCTGCCTCTCAGGACTGGCCACAGGGGAAAAGCGGCTGCTGCCAGGACACAGTATATTCTTCAGTGGCTTTTCCTTCAAAGAAAAATCTCCTTCTGACCCATCTCCTTGGGAAAAACAAAAACAAATGAAAAGAGCCAGGGAAAATGGGCTCCCTCCCCAGGACTTACTCCTGGCTCTGGAGCTTCACTGTAAAGATACTTGGGGGCCAGCCAGAACCACCTGAGTAGCAAAAATGTTTCCCATCTTCCCGGCGTTGAGGAGGCATCAGGTGATGGCAGGGAAGGTAGGGGAACTACAGGCACGCAGCCCAAAGCTGCCCAACTCTAGCCTCAGTTGCTAGAATTAAACCGAGGCACTTTTTACATGTAGGTAATCGAGAGTCTTTTATCGGAGCTGGGACCAGTCTCTCAATAACCTTAACACCGCTAGCCAAAAAGGGAAACTGGGGGAGACTGTTAATAAAGTGCCTTGGAGAGGACTGCGCGTGCCCTACCGTATCCAAAACCAGAGTTTTTCTTTGTGGAAGAAAGCGACTTGTGTCCTCCCTAGCATCACACACAGACTTTCCTGGCAGGCCCGATGGGTTTCCAAACATTTCGTCACCGTCTCCTCCTGACCTTGGTGTGAAGGGAAAGAGCCGCGTGGCCTGTTGGTTTCAGCAAAGCCATCGGGGGGGCACCGTTCCTGGGCTGGGGGAGGGTGGCGACTGACTCTGGAGTGGAGGTGAGGTCTGCTGGAAATCCCCAGCCCGGGCAGCCGCCGGAGGTTTAAAGACGCCTTCCCCGGCCTTATTTGGTCTCAGGAAGTGGGCGGCGCCGGGCCTGCTGGCTGAGAGGCCGACCCGAGACAGTTGTGCTGATGAAGTGGTAGAGCTGGTTCCTGCTCGCCGCCGTGCCGCGCGCGCCGGCCGGCCGCTGGGCGCTCCGCTCCCAGCCCGGAGTTGTGCAATCCTTTGTAGCACGCCGGAGAGTCCTCCTTCTTCGCTGCTGCCTCTCGCCCTCTCTCTCTCCTTTTTTTTTTTTTTTCTTCAAGCTGTGAGCTCAACCGATGAGTCAGAGCAGTGCAATCCTGACACTGCATCGCAGGACTGGGGGTGACACGGAGGGGAGGGAGAGCGATCGCGAGGCGGAAACCACAGGCGCGGGGTGCGTCGAGGCTCCTGCGCCGCAAGCAAGGGGTGACAGCCCGCGCGTCCCGCCCGGGCCCCGCCAGCAAACTTCCCAGCCTTCGGTGGCGCGGGCTGGCGGAAACCTTGCGAGCGCCGCGGGGCGGCGGCGGCGGCGGCGGCGCCTGTTTGTTTTTGAAATCGGGAGTGCGTGCAGGCGGCTGGAGCCTGGGAGGCGACCCAAGGCAGCGGCCCGCGGCGGAAAGAGGACAGCCGATGCGGGAGCTCGGGTCGGAGCGGGGTAAGTGGGGCTGCCAGGCCGGCGGCCGAGGCCTGCGCGCGGCTCGGCGCAGATCCCGCCCTGGCGGCAGCGGCGGCCAAGGGACCCCGGGCTGCTCGCGAGCAGAGGCGGCTGCTGGGCGCGCGGGCTGCAGGTCTGCAGGCGCGGCCCGGAGCGGGGGGGCGCGGGGCGGCGGCAACTTCTGCGGCCCGGGCGGCGGGGGAAGCGCGCGCGTGTACGTGCGTTTGCCGCCCCGCCGCGCGCCCCTCCGCGGCCCGCACCCCCCGGGCCCGCAGCGGCGTGTTTGTGCAGCTACGCAGCTCGCGCGCGGCCCCCGCCCACCCGGGCGCGGCCCGGGCAGGAAAACCCTCCCAAGCCGCCGGGCCCACGGTGGCGGCCGCAGCAAGCTCAGGAATAGGGCTGCTCCTCCTCTGCCTGAGCGAAACGTGGTGTCCTACGGGACTCGCTTGCATGACCTAGCCCGGTTCTGGGAGGTGGGGGCTGGGGGGTGGGGGGTGGCTCGCGAGCTGCGGGAACTTGGCGCGGGAGCCCTTCCCCTTGCACCGGAGAGTGGACGTGGAAACTGCGTCCGCGCCCGGAGTTTTTGGGGACGGAGGTGGTGGGGAACCGGAGCTGGTGCAGCAGAGGCCTAAGCTGGAGCGTTGCGGGCGGGCGGAGCGGCCTCACCCCGCGCACCCCGGCGCTGCTGGCGCACCTCGGACCTGTCACCCCGCGGTCGCCCCCGCGCGCCCCACGCCGCTCGGGCTTGCGGAGCCCTCCAGCCGCCTCACCTGGTGGTGGTGCGTTTGGTGGTTCCCATGCGGAGCTCGGGAGCCCGGGTCTTTTTCTGGACCCTGCGTATGGCCAGCTTGGTGGAGGTGGTCACACAAGTCTTTCATTTCACTCATGCAGGAGCGCTTGCACCTCCAGGGCTCCCCACCCAGGCTTCTGGATTTAAAGGCCTGGGGCTTTCAAGCTTCAGCCCCAAGGAAGCCTCAGGAAGGCAGGCCTGGAGGAGGTACCTGCCAGCCTAAGCGGGGGTCGGGGTGGGGTGGGGTACCCTGGGTATTCCAGCCCAGCCTCCCGAGTGAGCTGCTGGAAGGATGAAAGGGGAAGTTCCTCTCCCCCATTTAAAACTTTGTCGGTCAAAAACTTGAGTGGCTACTTCCTGCTTCCACCGTCCCACCGGGACCTGGGTGCCAGCCTGTAGAGCCTTACTCAGGGAACGGTGGGCTGGGTGAAAGCTGGCTGGCCTTGGGTGACTATGGAGGCCACCTAGGCACGTGTGTGCAGGGGATCCCTGTTGGCAGTGGTGACAGGCGGGGGTGGGGGTGGGGTGGGAGGTCTGGCTTGCTCCAGCAGAGGGAGCCTTCCTGGTGGCCTCCTGGAGGTCTGGCCTCTGCTGGGCCCTGCAGCTCCAGGACTGAGGCTGGAGCCTTGATGAAGGAGGATGAACCGCAGCTCTGCAGAGAAGCCTCTCTTTGCTTGTGGGGCCCCTGTTGAGGCAAGGAAATCATCTGTCTTGCTCCAGAACCTCCCAGTGATGCTGTGCACGTGCTGCTTTCGCGTCAGAGAAATGTACCATTTTCATAGGTGGTTAGAAGGCTTCAGGAGGAAGGGGAAAGGAGAAGCCATCCCTGGTTGGAAATTTATGGATCCTTTTTTTTTCCTACGGCTCTGGACAGTGAATAATAGGAGTGTAAACATTCAATTACTGTGATAAACCATCTCATCGCATGTCTCTGGCCCAGTCTCCTCTCTAATTGGATTGGCCTCTGGCAGGTTACTCTGGTCTGAGTAGCTCCCAGGGGCCAGGGAGGTGAAGAACCTGGAGGGTTCCTTCTCCCACTCCCCCAGCCATGCAACTCGCTCTGGGAAGACCTGACTGCTGCCAGTGTGGCCTCTCCAAGCATCGGGGAGAACCCACTCTCTTCCTAGCTCTGTCAGCCCCTCACCTCCCACCCTCCCACCCCCCTCAACTGGAAAGAGTGCCCTGGAGTGCTCGTGGGGATGAGAGTTCAGCTTTTAAATGTGGAATTTAAAAATAGCTTGAGTGTTTAGCCCTGTGGGCCACTGCTTTTAATAAATGGAGAAAAAATAAAAAGGCAATATGCAGTTACAGATTTCAGCTGAAGGCCTCCTGTGGTAGGGGAACTCAGGGAAGGGCTGCCCAGTGGAGCCAAGGCCTTGGCCTCCTGAGTGGGAGAAGGGTGGGGGGAGGGGAGCACAGAGCAGAGGATACCGGAATGGGGAGTGGGATCCGCCCAGGAATCTTGGCTTTGACAACCCCTCTGATGCAGTTTGGTCTCACAGAAGGAGCCCTTGCTCCTGTGCAATAAGGATGACCACAAGTAGTGGGGAGACTCCGGCTTATCCTTGTAATCCTGTTTCAAATGCCATTTCTTTGGAGAAGCCTCAGCCTTCTTCTGAATACTCCTTATATAGCCATTTGTGTACCTACTGTAGGGTGGTGGTCAAAACACAGACTGGGAGCTAGAGTTTCTACACCTTCATAGAGTTGTGGTGAGGATTTTGCAGGTTAGTATCTATACATCAAATGGTGAAAGCTCGTTTCAGCAATACCATAGCTCGTCTAGTATATGCTTTATGTTGTTCCCATAGTGTCCGACATCTAGTATTTAGCTGAACAAGGGAATGAAAGATCTCTGTCCGAAAACTGTAAACTTAGCATGTGGAGGGCCCACTGAGTCCGGCTGCTGGATTTCATACTCTGCCATTGGTTTCAAAGGAGTTGGTCCATGTGTGATTCGGATACTGGTTAACCCAGTCTCCTGGCACTGCCCAATGGCTGGCCTTCTGGATAGTGTGTCCCAGTAATCCTGACCCCAAAGGGACCTCAGAATGAAAGGGTACTGGAGCCTCCTGCCTGGGAATCTGCTAACCTGGGCACTTCCTTTGGCCAGGCCAGTTGGCACCCTTCCTGTGTGTGCATGCATTAGTATAGAAGCAGCCTGGGGCCTCCATTCTTCCCGGACATGCCAAAGGCTCCAGAAAATGCAGCCAGGGGTCAAGTTCCATTGGAAGAGTAGCTTCTGCATGGGATTACCCTGCCTGTATGGGGCTGAACTAAACTCTTCGAGTTGGGCTGGAGCTGGGTGGAGTGTGCTGAAATCCCCAGTTCTTACTTACGGGATCTGCATTTGCATTCGAAGCAACATTCAGGATACCGTGAGACTGTGAGCTCATTTTATGAATCAGAAGCATTACAGCATAAGTTCAGTGTTGGAAACTGCTCTTTGGAATCCAGATCACCCTCCCTCCACCCCCAACAACACACACACTTATAGGGCCCTCACGGCCACATACCTGGGAACAATAAAGTTAGCAGGGCAGCAGCAGTTCAGATTCCAGAGCCATCAGGCAAAACTTGTCCACACCTACTTCTCTCCCCACACTCCGAACACCACTCCTGGATGGCGTGTGGACAGTAGCTGGACAGTGATTCTGAAGGAAGCCTGGCAGGCACAAGTGAACAAGGCCCCGGCCGACCTGGGTTTGTTCTTGAGCTTCCCTGCTTGCCGTGTGGCTCTGAGCGCTGATTACCTTCCTGAACCTCAGTTTCCCCACCTATAAAATGGGGAGAATAATAATTCCTCATGGAGTTGCTGTGAAGGTTGAACAAGATCATGCATGCAAAGTGACTGACCTGTATGTAGCAGGTACTCAACAGATGACGGCTAGCATCTCACCAACTCCTACCGCGCCCAGCTCCTGAGTGCCTTTTGCTCCTTCCAGGGAAGTGAAGTGAAGTTGCTCAGTCGTGTCTGACTCTTTGCGACCCCTTGGACTGTAGCCTACCAGGCTCCTCTGTCCGTGGAATTTTCCAGGCAAGAGTACTGGAGTGGGTTGCTATTTCTTTCTCCAGGGGATCTTCCCAACCCAGGGATCGAACCTGGGTCTCCCGCATTGCAGGCAGATGCTTTTTTTTTTTTTTTTTACCATCTGAGCCACCGTGGAAGCCCCTTCCAGGGAAGGGAGCAGGAAAGGTGTGCTGCTTGTGATAGGAGGGTGCCCGGATTCCAGGCCACTGGGGCTTGTGGAAATAAAGCTCCTGTTTGAACTCCCTAAACCTTGGGCGGAACTGCATGATACACTCCTACCTAGACCAGCCCAGACCCTGCTGTCTGGGTCCTTTTGCGAGGATTTGTGTCCCTGCAGCTGAGGGTTAAGGGCTCAACTTCCCAGAGATCACATTGTGCTCTCAGGAACCTACCCGCCCAGGCCTCAGGCTGAACTGCTCACGTGGGTGGGAGGAAGGCGGCTTTCTCAGTCAGGGAAAAAGTCCCCTTGTCTTTGCTTCACCTGAAGCCTCTCTGTGTGACGTCAGTGGGGGTTTGGGGTGGAGCCTGGGGTGGGAGTTGCTCTTAAGAGAGCCTTGGCTCTTTCAACAATTGAAGTAGCAGAGGCAGAGTGGGAGGGTGTGTGTGGGAGGGCCACCAAGGTATTATTATATAAGAAGAAACTTGCCACGTGTGGGAAGAGAGCTGGGGTTCTGCAGGGGTGAGGGTTGAGGGCTCCCTGAGGGACTCGACTTGCTAGCTGTGGTTTTCGGGGACGGGTGGGGAGGACAGGGAGCTGGAGGCTGGAGGCGTCCCTGGCAGTGGTTGTTGGTTGTACTCTTCCTGGAACAGAGTCTGGTACTATGGGCAGGCGGAAGATGCTCCCTGTACCCTCTGCCTTTCTCTCCAGCCACAGGGAGCTCGTGGTGAGACCTCTTTTTTTCCAGGCAATGCTTCTTCCTCCAGGAGCCTCAGGAACAGAGGACGGGAGCAGCCAGGGCAGGTTTGTCCAGGTCTAAGCTTGGAGAGAGGGAAGTACAATAAATAGGCTTGCAGCCAGAAGGGGGTTCCCTCTGGAAGGCCACCCATCTCCAGGGAGGTGGGGTCAAGAGAGAAAGGAAAATGGTGAGGGATTTCGATTCCTAGCTTTTTCCAGCAGCTGGGTGGACAGAGGCCCCAAGCCAGCTTTCTGTTGCCAGAATTTGCCAGCTGTTTGGAGGGGAAGGCCCCAGAGCTCAGAAAGGAGCTTAGAAACAGCCAGAGTGATAACTCAAAAGAGTCCCAAGAGTGCGTGTGGGCTGGCCTCTCTCCGCCTTCCTCCTGCTTTTCCTCCACCTTCTCCTCTTCCCAGCCTGCTGGCAGCTCTTGGGGCACACCTGGCTGACCTCAGATCCTCCTCCCCACCTGACCTGGCTCTGTCTGACCTCCCCAGCCAGCCCGGGGCCATTGTTCTGGGGTCCCCAGCTTCCAGGAGTCACCCCAGAGCTGGAAAACACTTTGGGACAGTTAGTCCTTCATGTTCAGACAGGGAAGCTGAAAAGCAGCAAGCTCCTTGAGGTTCTATAGACTGTCCCCACTTTCGCTTTAGGAAGGGGGAAAGGCTCCCGTGTCCTGTCCCTGGTCCACTGTCCTGCCCCTCCCAGCTGAGAAACGGGGAAGGGCTGCTTCAGTGCAGGAAGAGCCCAGAGGAATACTGTCTCGGCTCCTGGGTGTGGCCCCCTCTTCGGCTGGCTCCATAGTTATTTATTTGTCTCTGTGTGTGTGTGTGTGTGTGTGTGTGTGTGTGTGTGTGTGTGTGTGTGTGTGTGTGTGTGTGTGTGTGTGTGTGTCTGTGTGTGAGAGAGTGAGTTTTGCGGTTGGGAGACTGGATCTGACTGAAAGCAGAAGTACCCACGCTCTGTGCGCTCTGCAGCGTGCAGATTGGCCCGAACAGGACAGTCAGGAGAGGAAGACATGGGCAGAGGCCCCTCTGCTCAGCGGCTACTGCTGCTCTTTTTAATCCCTGCTCACTGCTTGCACACTTGAGCATAAACAGCCCTTCCATGTTGCTAGCAGCTGCCTTTCCTTGCTGGCTTTGGGAAGAAGAGCTGCCAAAAATAACCAGGCGGGCACTTCTACTTGTGGGACACTCACTGTGGTGGCCTCGGGGCAGGCCTCCTTGCTCCCTGCAGGCCCCGTGGCCTCCAGCATTCCTGCCCAGACTGTCTGTGGCTGACTGCACCCCCCACCCCTGACTCCCTCAGGTGATGGCACTTTCCCTTTTATTGCTTTGAGAGGGAGCCCAGGAGAATGGAGGCACTATTAAGTGCTTGGAAGCCCTGCCAGGTTTCATCCGGGGGCTCTTGTCCCACCGTGTCCCTGCAGGCCCTGTTGGCACAGCTGGGAAGATCTGGGGAGGCCTGTGCTGAGTGCTCCTCCTGGGCCCCTGGGCCAGATGCCTGCAGAGCCCGGTGCTGTTGCCGGGACTCCTGGTCCCCCTTTCCTCTTCCTGCCTGGCCAGTCCTGCTCTCAGCTGACTGGGGAACTGGAAGGGTCAGGCCATTTTGTTGCCCTCCAGGTGTTGAAGATGAATCATGAATGATCTGCCCCTGCCCAGCAAGGGGGAATGAAATCATAGTTACTGAGCTCTTATTTTGTGCCAGACACTGCATATGTATACATATATATATGTATATATGTGTATATATATAAAACCCTCATTTAATCCTGCAGTAACTATGTGGTAAAGATATTATGCCCATTTACTGGTAGGGAAACTGAGGCCCACAGAGAGGCAGGCGATTGGAGAAGCCGGGACACCTTCTGTTTGACCCCAAAGCCCTGTCTTTTTACCAGGCAGCTGCCACACCTTGCTGGGCTGTTTTCATGTGTGCAGAGAACAATGCTTTGACCCTTGGAATGAAGTGTTGATGGTAGGAATTCAGGCACCATTAAACTGGCTGATAGGGGAGATATTTTGGGCAGGGAAGGGTGGGGAAGACCCCTCTGAGGCCTCTCTCTCCAGACTTTACAGGCCAGCCAGAAGCCCAGCCTGAGCCACCAGGCCCTGCTGCGGAGGTCGATAGGCACATAGGGGTCAGCTCTGTGTGTGTGTGTGTGTGTGTGTGTGTGTGTGTCGGGGGGTTGAGGGTGGGCAGTGGTGGATTGCTGGGGGAGTCACTCATGCATGAGAGGAGTGGAAAGGTTTACTTTAGGCCTCCCAGAGACCTTCCAAGCATCTCCTCTTCCCCAAATATCCCAGCCACTGTTTGTCCTGAGAACAGCTCTGGGGCCACAGGCTGGGGTTAGGTGGGATCTTGGGCCTCCCTTCCTGGCTGCTGGGTGTGACCCCAGGGCCCATCGTTCCAACTGACTCGGCCCAGGTCCCAGAGAGCCCGGTTGGTGTGTACTTGGGGCTTGGACTGGATGCTCTGCCGGTGCTGGGTGCCAAAGGCCTCTGGGTGTATTTCAGGAACAATAAAGAATAAATCAACACAGGAGAAAAGGGCCTGCAGCAGCTGCTCAGAGACCCAGAGAAACGCAAGGAATGTGTGAGCTTTTGGCAAAGGCCCTGCATCTTGACCGGGGCCTGAGAAAGGCCGTGACACTGACTGGATGGCTGGACGAGTGAGGCAGGCGGCTGGCACTGTGCCCGCTCCGCAGTCCATCTGGGAGGCCCCAGGCAGCCATGCTGAGAGCCCCCACGCTTGCTGGCAGCAAGGTTTTGTGCTTCTTGATCACTGACAGGTATTGGAGAGCCATGTTGTCCCCATTCTTATCCTCCAAACCAGCAGGGTGCCCCCCCCTAAAAAGAAGCACTCCCATAAAAAATAAAAAACTCCCTTTCCTCCCTCCCCCCAGGCCATCAGGTAGGTCTTAGTTCCTTCTAGGGCAGGCTAGGCGGGAGAGCCAGAGCTGATGAAGACACCACACGACACCACACGCTAGACACCCGCCTCCCCCTTCCTCCCAAGAAGGAGAGGCTGCAGTGCCAGGTCTGAGAGAGCCCTGAGTCTGAGAACATCCCCTGGGGACCCTGACCGTGCGTTCTTGGCCAAGTCACCTTACCTCTCGGGATTTCAGTCCCATCAGCCATGAAATCAAGATTTGGACCAATGGTTTTTGGGGTGGCCTTGAGCATCTGTCTCCTTTACTCAGGATGCACAGTGAACAACCTTTATTTGGAGATTTCACTTCTTGAGAAGAAACCCTCTGAGAGTCCCATGCAGAGAGGTGCTGGGGCTAATGCTCGGCGCCCTGGGTGGGGGCCATTGGCACTAATAAGGAACCCAAGCATGGACTGATCTTACCCACATTTCAGGGTGCTGGGGGAGGGGGCAGGAGCCTGGGCCCCCATGGGGATTTGAGGCAAGTCACTGCTTTATTTTTAAAGAGCTGTTGGCCGACCGTGGGTGTGGGGCTGGAGTGTGTGGGAGGGATGTGGCTTCCTCCTAAACTGAAGATATTGAGCTTTACAAGTTGGCCCAGTGATGGTGATCACCAGTAATAGCGTCTTCATCTTCAAAAGCCACTTGCCTCCCAGGCCTCGCTCACTCACCTTTCCTGACCAGCCACACTTCCAGGACATGACAGCGGTTTTCAGGCCAGCTGAAGCCAGGGAGAAGACGGAAACAGCCCAGAGGCTGCTGCCATCCATCCTAAAGAGCCTGAGGTGCTCCCCAGCAGGTGACTGAGCCTGCGGCCCTGCAGACAGGGCTCTGGGTTCCAGTCCTGGCCTCCGTACTCCTATGACCACAGCTCTTCAGGTGCCTCGCTGAGAAGGAAGAGTGTCATCATACCCACCTTATCTTGAGGATTTAACAGGATCATGGGTGTAGGGGCCTCAGCACCATGCTTGGCACATAGTGCCCTCTAGAAATGTTGGAGGTGCTGATGATGGTGAAATAGAAGCCTTATTTTTGCTATGTTGGGCTCCAAGCCCTGCTTCGTGTTTTGCCAAAAGGTTGGGACCTCCTGAATGGTGGCATGAAGCATTGTTGGCATCCTTGATTCTTGCTCCTGGCTGTGTATCTGCAGGCAAGTTTCTTTCCTTCTCTGGGCTCTTTGTGGAATTGAACCAAGTGAACTGCGACATCCCTTGAGATTTGGAATCGGTTTAGCTTCTCCAGCTATAGCTCTGCTTTGGTGGTTGGCTCTGAAGAGAGGCACGAGCCACCTTTCTCCATGTGGTGTGGAGACCCTTATTCCAGAGGGTGATCCTGCTGACTCTGCAGCTCCCAACTCACCCCCATCGTTCTCCCACCTCAAAGCACTATGGGCTCTCCTAACTTCCAAGAGGGTCTTGAGATGCTTGTGATTTTGAGGGAGCCTGTTCCTGCACACCGGGGCTGGGGTTATTTCTTGGGAGGGAGTCTTATATAATATGCTCTACTTGGAAATGGCCCCAGGAAAAGCAGCAATTCTAGGAGGAAACGTGAGAAAATGGAGGGTCCACAGCTGGCTTTGTGGGGTTCTCATGTGTAGCATTCCTTTTGAAGCCCACAACACGATTTGAGACTTTTTTCTGGAAGTATGATGAAAGGACCAGGGACTTTTTCTTTTTTTTAGGTCCAGGGAATTTAAAGGCAGACGACAAGATTTTGACAGAGCCTCAGTTTCCTTCTGTAGCATGGGGACAATGAGGAGATGCCTGGGTAGGGAGATTGTGTTTGTAGATTAGGATATGTCAACTGCCTGGCATGGGGGAAGTCCTCTGTAAATGTTAGCTTCCTTCTTTGGGGGAAGGATCTGCCTTTTGGACATTCGGTAGATTGGCTGGGGGAGTGAAATTTTTGCTTGTGGCCATTTTCCCAGGGAGAAGCAGGGCTGGTTAACAAGCTGTGATAGCTCTAAAGGGCTCTCCCTCCTCAGCTTGTTTTGATTCTGGGATCAAGCTTGGCGTTGGGGTCAGTTTCAGTGTGTGTCTGGGGTGGTGGCTGGGAGAGGGGCTACCCAGGCATTTGCAAAAGTCTGAGATGTGTGGCTTCCTAGGGCTGTGCAGAAGGTGTGGAGAACATGGTCTCAGTAAGGGAGTGGCCTTTCTGAGCTGTGAGAACTTGACAAGTTACTTCTAACCTTCATTTCCTGTAAATTCCCCAAATTTCCTTCTATTTTTGGTTTCTGCTTTTATCTCATTTTGATTGGAGAACATACTTTGTATGACTTCAGCTCTTTCAGATTTCTTGAGACTTGTTTCATGGCCTAATTTATAATCCTTACAGGAGAATATTCTGTGTCCCCTTGAGAAGAATGTGTATTCTCCTGTTGTTGGGTGGAATGTTCTATGGATATCTGTTAGGTCTATTTGCTTTATAGTGTTCAAGTCTTCTGTTTCCCTGTTGATCTTTTGTTTAACTGTTCTATCCACTCTTGAAAGTGAAGGCTCCAAATATTGTTGAATTGTCTGTTTTCTCATTCAGTTTTGACAGTTTTTGCTTCATGTGTTTTGGGGGCTCTGTTGTTAGATACACATACATTTATTATTATAATATCCTGTTGATGGATAGACGCTTTTACCATTATGAAACATCTTTCTTTGTCTCTAAGAGATTTTGTCTTAAAGTCTATTTTGTCTAATATTAGCCTAAACATTCCAGCTCTTTTGGTTACTGTTAGCATGGTATACTTTTTTCCCATCCTTTTACTTTCAACCTATTCGTGTCTTTGAGTGTAAAGTGTGTGTCTCTTGTTAACAGTTGGATCATGTTTGTTTGTTTGTTTGTTTGTTTTAATTTCCCCAACCTCTGCCTTTTAATTGGGGTGTTTAATCTGTTTACATTTAAAATAATTATTGAAAAGATTAGATTATATGTCTGCTATTTTTGCTGTTTGATTACTGTGTCTGATGTCTTTTTTTGTTTCTCTGTTACTCTATTACTACCTTCTTTTGTGTTAAATAGATATCATTCCAGACCTGTAAAATGGGACAAAGAAGACTGAGGGTTAAATAAGATGTTGCTTGCGGTGTACTCAGCAGTGTCTGCCAGGTAGTAAAAGCTCAGGTGGGGCTTAGGCCCTGTAAGAGCCACAGTCAGCCCTAGGGCTCCTGGGACCCCTCGTGCCTCCTGGGCAGGGCACGGTGACCTGGCAGGTGGCTCCCAGGGGACTGAGAAGCAGTAGGTCCTTGGAAACCACCCTGGGCCAGGATCTGACCTCTAGCCTTTCCTCTGCTCCAGCACTTGGGCACCACCTGGGCTGCTCAGGAAGCACTATGGATTTCTCCACCTGGAGCCTGTACCCTGTTACCAGATCCATGAACCAATCTCTCAGGGTGGGTTTGAGAACCACTGCTCAACACTCACGGGCAGCAGAGTGTGATAGAGACCTGGTGCCAGGCTTGAATTAGAATCCTGGCTCTTCCCTTGGGACCTCAGGCTGTGACCTGGTACAAGTTACTTTTCAGAGCTAACCTTTCCTCCTTTCTCAGGTGGGAATAAGTGGTTGTACAAGTAAGTAATACTCACACTCGTTGGACACGTGAGCAGAGCTAGTGGCTACTCTGTCTTGTGGCAGTCACTTCTCACAAAAGTGATTCCTGGACACAGGCCTTGGTCCCCCTCTCCCTCGCTCCTAAATTCCTCAAAGGCAGAAGAAACCAATGAGTGGTGGGTTCTAGACCAGACACGGTTATCTGACAACCAGTTCACTGTTCTCTCCATTGGGCAACATTGCCTCCGGGCCCTGCGTATCTCAGCCTTGCTGCAGAAACAGAAGGGAACTGAAGAAGCCTTGTGGACTCATGGTTAACACCGAGTAAAAGCATGCAGATTCAGAAAGGGTGAGAACAGTGTGTGCTGGAGGGCTGCCTGGAGGAGGTAGGCTTTGAAGGGAGGCAGGTTGTCAGAGTGGCGGCAGGGCTTCCAGGCAGAGCGAACTGCTCCGGCCAAGGCTCAGAGCCAGGGAATTCTTCCCAGGGTCACCTATTCCCTGCATGTATCTCGAGCCCCAGGACAGGCCACCTTGCATTATAATTCATGTGTGTTTCTGTTCTCCCGCACTGGACTGGTAGCTCTGTGTGGGTAGGGACTGTACCTCATCTCCTGTGTCTCCTCAGAGCCTCGCTTATAGCCAGTTTTCGGCAAATGCTTGTTGAGTGGATGAAGGGGCCGTGGGCGGACCTGCACGGCTACAAGGGGAAACAGGTGGGGCAGGGCCAGGATGAGGGAGTTCCCTGCGAGTGGCCTTCTTTGTATGTTAGTCTGGGGCAGAGTCTGGCACTGGGGCTAAGGCACAGACTCCAGGGAGCCCTGCCCTAGACCTGCCAGCGAGCCAGGCCGTTCCAGAAGAGGAGCCAGACCCTTCCAGAAGGGGAGGGTGGAACTGGAGCAGCCTCTGGTGGCGTGAACCCTGTAGGGCCTAGAGACGGTTGTGAAGTCCCCATGAAGCCCTCTCCAGAGGCTCAGTCACTAAAGGGCTGGCTGCAGGGACACTTGCTTTGTCTCTTCTGGAGATAGCCCAAGCCTGCCAGCTTCCACTTTCCCCCTCCCCCCCGGAAGTCCTGAGTGCTGTAGAAGGGGATTTCCTGAGCTGCCTGTGGTCCTCAGTGGCCCTTGCCCAAGAGGGAGGCAAGCCAATCCCCACCGAGTATGGACAAAAGCTGGACCAGGAGCTCAGTCTTTTCCAGGCTCTGCCTCAACCTCGAAGTTTTCTCTCTGCCTCAGCTTCCCTGCTGTAAAATGGATCTGGGTGTCCCGACTTTCTCAGACATCCTGGGGGTGTTTGTGGGGGCAGTAGGGGAGGGGATGATAAAGGGAGATGCCTGAATGAAGCCCCATAGGGGGTGCCTCCTGTGGCAGAGGATTCCCTCTCACTTGTATCCCTTTAAAAGCATCTCCATGTTGGCATTGTTACAGTCCAAGCTCAAACTGCAGGCAGCTGGAACCCTGGCCAAGCCTCTGAGCCTGTCCAGCTTGACGGCTGGGACCCCTGGGACTCGTGACACCCTGGCCTATCAGCCTGGCCTCTGCATTTCAAGGCTGAGGTTCAGTCTGGAGAAGTGATAATCCGAGGACACTCTCTGGGCTGGGAACAGGCAGATCATGGGGCTGTTCTCTCACACCCCCAAGGGAAGCGACACTTGTGGGAGGCAGGTCCTCATCTCTGTGGCTGGCGTCTCCTTCCTTATTGGTTTTACACGCCTCCTGAGAACACAACTTGTGTGTCCAGTGGCTTGGAGAAATGGGGCCCTTCAGCCTGGGTGTGAACTTCCAGTTAGAGAGGGGCACACAGCACTGCAAATGATTACTCTGTGTCCAGAGGCAAGGTCTAACTAGGGCCTGGGCAGCTCTAGCTGGCCCAAGATGGCAGTTGTGGGCCATTTGCCCAGTCTACCTGCAGCCAATGGCCCCAGAATATCTGAGCAAGAGCTTTTCAGGATATGAGCCTGGGCTGGAGGGCCAGCTGGGCTGTGCCGGGCTCCTCTGTAGAGGGCCCCTCGTTACTGCCCTGGGCATCATAGCCAGACACATTGGCTCTGCCCAGCCATGTCAGGGCTTGAGGTAAACAGATCCACAGGCTCATATCCCTGGCCTTGGTCTAGGCAGGAGTGGGAAGCCTTGCAGGAAAAAAGAATGGGCCAGGGGACGACAGTGGTGGCTAGCACTTTCTCCACTGTCTTGCATGTCCTGACCTGCATGTGAAGCAGTGACTGATAGTCAGGGAACAAGTAGCTTTGGGGCCCACAGTTGGAAAAGGATTTGTGTTCCGCTTAGTGGATGGGGTCTGGGGCCACTGATGGGGTTATAAGGCTGGACTTCATTTCATCACAGGGTGATGTGCTCAGGAGCTCTTATGTACATCAGGGAGAGGGACCGGAAGTCAGAGCTGGGCAGGAGCCCAGGGTGGACACATGGGCATGAACAGTGGCTCTGCCCGGGCAGGGCTCTGACTCACTTTGGGCGCAGTCTTGAATGAGCAACCTAAGAGGCAGGTACAAGCCTAGAGCCAAGGTACAATGATCTGCCTGCCGACTCTGGCCCCCTGCAGCTTGTTGTCTGCTGGGGGACAAAGAAATAGGCATCTGGAATTCAGTGGGTTGAGCCCAGCCATGGCGTTTAGGGGGTATTATGGGCTTAGAGTATAGTCCCTGGCTCTGACTTGGGATGAGGGAAGACTTCCCAGAGGAAGCAGTGTCTATCGGACCTGCAGGATGAATAGGACTTGGTCAGATGAAAAGGGTGGAAAGGTGTACTTGTCAGGGGAAACGCCTGGTCAGAGACCTGGAACAAAGCAGGAACGGGGTTTTGGAGCAGGAGCCGCTCTGAATGATGGCTCCAGCATGGAGTGTTGACACAAATGACAGAAGCCCAAGTCTGCAGGGACTTGTGGGCCGGATAGGGAGTTTAGACTTTGTCCTAAGATAGCCAGATACGAAGCTGGCTGGCCTAGAGATCTGGGTCCTTGTCGGGTGCCGTACTTAGGTCTGTTTGCCTCACGTTGGAGACGCATGAGCTCTGACTCCACTCTTCCTGCTGCTGAGTTTGTGGGGCCAGGGGTGGCAGAGGTAAGAGCAGGAACTTGGAGCATTAGCATCCTGGGGTGGAGGGATCCTTCCGTCCCCTGTCATCCCCAGGCCAGAGCTGAGGCCCCGAGGCCACTGGGACTGGGCTGGGCACCCCTTTCCTGGCTTCTATAACCTTAACTCACAACAGTCTTATCTCTCAGATGACTGCACCGAATGCCCCAAGCTTGAGGGTTGTCCCCTTAGTGGTCATGGCCTAGCCCCATGGCCAGTGAGGGCTCACTGGCCTCTCCCAGCCTCTCCCACATGCAGCTGGGCCGCTGGTGGCACGTGGGGAGCACTGTATGTTCGAGTTGCCGTCCTTGGAGGGTATGGTGTCACCACGAGCACAGAACACCCGGGAGCCTTTTTGGCACCTTCCCTCATGTATCTGCAGAGCACGTGTGGGTTCAGCGCTGTTATCTTTTCTTTGTCTACACTGCTTTCCTCTGTAGAGAGAAAGTGTTTCTCACCGTAGGTCCTCCTGAAAGCCCCAGAGGTCCCTGGCTGTTGAGATCAGATGCTGGCTGTGTCTTCTGCCCAGGGCTGTCTGAGGTGTGGTCAGGGACTGGTTGCAGCAGCGAGGCTCCCGGAGGAAGGCAAGAGTGCATAGAGCCTTGACAGACAGTCAAACAGACTGATAGAGTGGGTGTGAGTGTCTGGGGCCCCATGATGTCTGTGGGTTTCCTTTTGCCGTGTTTCTGCATCCGTTTGTCAGAGGCCCTGCAGCTGGTCCCAAGGGCGAGCTGCCTGCAGGAGTTCCTCCTTATACCCCGTTCCCTGAAACCTCAGGGTTGCATTGGGTGAGAACCTTCAGAAAGGATGGCTTCCTACCTCTCCCTCACTGTGAGGAAGGCCAGGCTGACTTCCACCTGAGGGACAGAGGAGGAGGGCTGGGGCAGAAGAAATGGGAGGATGTGGCCTGGGCCTGGGTAGAGCTGCAGGCTGTGAAGTATGAGTGGGCTCTGAGAGCTGGAAGCCCCACCAGCAGCCCCCAGAACTGAGGCAGGGGTGGGCTTGCAGGGGCTGGAGGGTCCAGCTCTGAGAGTGAGGTGGAAGTGACCAGTGCAGTCTCAGGTCCTTCCTGTGGGTGGACCTCCCACGGCTGCTGGCGCCTCTGTGGTGTGGACCCCCCGACCCCTCCTTCCTTCTCTTCCTGCAGGTCTGAGGGCCTCAGCTGTACTGGGGCAGAATAGGAGAGGTTTACCCACCAGCTGTTCAGTTAAGGGGCTTCCTAGCACCAGTAAGGAGGGTGATCCTTGTCTAGATAATTCTTGCT
This sequence comes from Okapia johnstoni, assembly GCA_024291935.2. NCBI lineage: Eukaryota > Metazoa > Chordata > Mammalia > Artiodactyla > Giraffidae > Okapia > Okapia johnstoni. The sequence goes on from CM044307.1 coordinate 16,457,339, forward strand.
GTGCTCTGGGAGGGTGGTATGCAGAGAGGGCCCTGGTGTCTTTGCAGCATGCCTTGGTGGTGATGGTTTAGTCATTAAGTCGTGTCCGACTCTGGCGATCCCATGGACTGTAGCCTGCCAGGCTCCTCTGTCCATGGGATTCTCTAGGCAAGAATAGTGGAGTGGGTTGCCATTTCCTTCTCCAGGGGATCTTCCTGACCCAAGAACTGAACCCCCGTCTCCTGCATTGTAGGCAGATGATTTACCAACTGTTATGAGGGAAGCCCAGCGGCATGTGTTGGGGATGAGGAATAAGAACTTGGTCTTGGAGTTCAAGCCCTGGCTCTGCAGGACCATTACCGTGTGAGTTATTCAGCCCTTCAGAGCCTAACTCACCTGTAAAATAGAGGTTTAAATAACCATGCTTCATGCTTTGGCTTCATGCTGCTTTATAAAGCTGTTGTGGGAATTAAACATGTGCAGAGTACTTAGGATCTGCCTGGCACGGTGCACTCTTGTTGTTCATATTATTATAAATACTGCTACTTCTCCTTGCCCTGCTGTCTTGGTGTGTCCTCCCCTCCTACCACTGGGTTTCTCAGGTCTTCCACTCTTTTCCCCATCCCCCCAGATAATGATCTTTCTTTAAGGGTCGAAGGCTTGGGTATCTGTGCTCTTAGCATTATTAGCAGCGTTCCAGTGGGGGGTGACAGGGAGGCCTCTGCAGAAGCTTCAGCCTCCCCAGAGTTGGCCCCTTTGATTTTTTTCTCAACCAGTCCCTGGCCCAGCAGCTTTGGAAACCTGCTGTGGTGTGAGGAGCCAAGGCTCTCCCTGGTGGGCAGGGTAGGGGGTGGGCGGCAGACCAGGCCTGACCAAACAGCTGCGGCTGAGCCAGCGTGGGACTGGGGTAGAAGCAGCCTTGCCTCTTGGATGCCCTTTCTCAGACTCCACTCCGACCTCCCCAGCCCCAGCCCCAACCCCAACCCCTCTGTGCTGAGCGGCCATGCCTGTGCACCTCCATCAGGCACACACTCGCATGTGCACCCAGGCCCATGGGCCACGTGGGCTTTCCCTTCCTCCAAGCCCCAAGCCTGTGCTGCGGCTCACTAGGCAGTAGGGCTGGGATGGGGTGGGGGGTGTTGTGTCTGCTCTGTGAGGGGAGGGGAGGCTCCCTGCTCCCTGGAGGCACGTGGACCTGCCAACTCCCCCTCGTACCCCCCCTTACACACACACTCTCACACGCACGCAGACACACTTGCACGCACACACACACACACACACACAGCATATCCTTCCTTCCCCTGTCTTGTACGTGGACCTGCCAACTCCCCCTCGTACCCCCCTTACACACACACTCACTCACATGCACGCACGCACACGCGCGCGCACACACACACACACACACACACACGCACGCACACGCGCGCGCGCACACACACACACACACACACACACACACACGCACACAGCATGTCCTTCCTTCCTCTGTCTTTTGTGCTTCATTCTGATTGGAGAGGCAGAGCCAACTCTGGGACTGTCCCACCCTGCAGATTCACCCTGGCGCCCAGGCTTGTTTTTGGTCTGGGGGCTGGCTTTTGGGTCTCTTTCTGCTTCATGTGTTGGCTTGGCTGTCAGGGTGTGAGAGTTTAAAAGCAAAAGAAAGGGGTTTGTTCAGAAGGTGGTTTCTGTGGCCTCGGCGCCCTCTGCCTCCCAAACCCTCCCGGGGTGCGGCAGGGGGTAGGGGGGTGCGCCTGGGTGATTCGGATACCCACCTCGCCCTCCCCCAGCTTCCACAGGCGAGACAAAGGGGATGCCACTCGGAGAGCCGCTCTCACTCAGAGCAGGGCCGGGAGCTGAGGAAGGAAATGGAGGAGGAAGTTCCTCCCCTTCTGGGTGCTGGGTGAAAGTGAAAGGCAGCAGGGGGGCCGGGGTGAGTCACGGGAGGGGAAGGGATCTGCGGAAGCCTGCAGAGGAGCGATAGCACTGCCGCCTCCCTGCGGCCCGGGGCATCGCTGGGTGTAGCCAGAGCTTCACACTGGAGCCTGCCCCCAACCCAGCCAGCCCGCCTCTGCGCCCCTCGGCTGGTTTCCTGCAAACTCCCCAGGCTGCTCACGGTGACCTGGGCGTCTAGTTTCTGACACCGAGGTCAGCCAGGACCTGTAGATGTATTCACCGGGGTGGTGGTGGGGAGCTTCCCCAGCTCCCTCCCCTTCCCTCCCTTCTAGACTGAGTGGCTCTGGATCCGAATCTTAGCATGGCCAAGAGGTAGGCCATGTAGCTCTCACCCTCACCAACTTCCCAGAGAGGCAAACAACAAAAAAATGAAACCAACCCTCTCCGAAGAAAGAAAAAGTCTTCAAAAATACATGCACAGTATAGGTGTAAGTTATAACTTGCATGCAAGTAATAAAAACATATGTAAATTATAAAATACTGGTCTGGATGCCTTCTGTTCAGTAGCAGGATAAAAAGAGTGACCTGGGTTGTTTGTTGTTGCTTTTAAATCAAGTTACAAAGCAAACACAGGAACGCTGTGAGCACGTTGGTCACGCTGTGTCAGGGAGAAACCTTCAGGACTTGTGTTCTAGAAATCTGCCTCCCCTCAGTATCACAGCTATGCTGTTCTTTGCTCAAGATGTCAAGAGCTCTTTGGCGGTGGACGAGGGTGGGTGGGGACTGCTGACCAGCTACCAGGCTGAGTCCTGTCAACCTGCCAGCCCAGGTTGCAAAACAGGTTCCGTGCTCCTTTGGGGAAGACTGTGGCTGCCACAGTCCCACCCAGCAGCTCCTCCCAGGGGTGGGGTTAGGACTGCACACACACCCTTCTGGGGCCTCACCTATGTGCAGAGGACAGCAGCCTAGTCTTGGGCCTCGACTCTTCAAGGGCCTCGTGGGGCTCCCGACCCCGCAGCTGCACAGTTGGGAGCAACTCCTGTTTTCTCCATTTCCTGTCTGAGATGTGCATGGAGTGTCAGAGGAGGCACTGGCTGAAAAAAACCCCCGCTGGCTCTGTTGGAGAGGCCACTGCCTGGACCAAAATGTGAGAGGACCTGCTTGGCTGCCCAGTGGGCTGAGGCCTGGCTTCAGAGGAGAAGGGAACCCCATATGGCCTTTGTCACCCCTGATCCCAGCTTGACTGCAGGGGCTCGGGCTGGATCTCAGCCCCAGCTTGCCCCCTCGGCAGGTGCCTTTGTGCTAAGCGGAAGTTACACAACCAAATGAGCCGTCTTGGACGCTAACCAGGAGGGCGAGGTGGTGGGACTAGGGGAGAGTCCCAGAGCACCCTGGGAGATGTTGCTGCCTCCTGGTAGCTCCCCCAAGGCCCTGGCTGCTGCCTCGCCATGGTCAGTCTGTGGCCTTGAGCTTGTCCCCAGGAGGCAGTGGAGCCTCAGGACCCTCAGGGCCCTCCCCTCACACACGTACTGACCTTTGGGGGCATCCTTGGGAGGCTGCAGCTGACACTGTTGCTGTTCTTCTGTCTGCAGGCTCCAGGGCCCTGTGGAGCATCATGACCCGGGAGGAGTAGAGGAGCCTGAGAGCCTCTCCGCAGAAAGGAAGAGCCCACCAATCTTTCTCCCTGTGCCTGACCGCATCATCCAGCATTCCCTCTGGCCTCCCCCCTGGCTGCTGGATTAGGGCCGGGCTTCCAGCAGGACCGTCCCCCAGGGGATGGGCGACTGGTGAAGTAAGTCTCACTGCCGGGGGGGCCCCGCTGGCCACACCATGAACCTCCAGGCCCAGCCCAAGGCTCAGAACAAGCGGAAGCGTTGCCTCTTTGGGGACCAAGAACCAGCTCCCAAGGAGCAGCCTCAACCCCTGCAAGCCCCCCAGCAGCCCCCGGCCCCTCCGCAGTCCAGAGTGAAGGAGGAGCCTTACTTTGCCCACGAGGGTCCAGCAGGGGCTGCTCCCCACTCCCAGCCGGTGGAACTGCCCCCTTCCAACAGCCTGGCCCTGCTCAACTCTGTGGTGTACGGGTCTGAGCGGACCATGCTGTCCCAGCAGGTGGGCTCGGTCAAGTGGCCCAACTCCGTGATGGCTCCAGGGCGGGGCCCGGAGCGGGGAGGGGGCGGGGGTGTCAGCGACAGCAGCTGGCAGCAGCAGCCGGGCCAGCCTCCACCCCACTCGACGTGGAACCGCCACAGCCTGCCCCTCTACAGCGGACCCAAGGGGAGCCCTCATCCTGGCATGGGGGTCTCTACCTACTACAACCACCCGGAGCAGCTGAAGCGAGAGAAGGGAGGGGGGCCGCAACTGGACCGCTACGGAAACGCCGTGCGGCCGATGGTGCCGCCCAAGGTGCAGCTGGAGGTGGGGCGGCCCCAGGCGCCCCTGAACTCTTTCCACGTGGCCAAGAAGCCCCCAAACCAGACGCTGCCCTTGCAGCCCTTCCAGCTGGCGTTCGGCCACCAGGTGAACCGGCAGGTCTTCCGGCAGGGCCCACCGCCCCCCAACCCCGTCGCGGCCTTCCCGCCCCAGAAGCAGCAGCCACCGCCGCCGCCGCAGCAGCAGCAGGCGGCTCTGCCCCAGATGCAGCTCTTCGAGAACTTCTACTCCATGCAGCAGCCACCACCCTCTCAGCAGCCCCAGGACTTTGGCCTGCAGCCGGCCGGGCCGCTGGGGCAGTCCCACCTGGCCCACCACAGCATGGCACCCTACCCCTTCCCCCCCAACCCTGACATGAACCCGGAACTGCGCAAGGCCCTCCTGCAGGAGTCGGCCCCGCAGTCTGTGCTACCTCAGGCCCAGATCGCTTTCCCCCGCCGTTCCCGCCGCCTCTCTAAGGAGGGCGTCTTGCCTTCCACCGCCCTGGATGGGGCTGGCACCCAGCCTGGGCAGGAGCCCGCCAGCAACCTATTCCTACATCACTGGGCCCCGCAGCAGCCGCCACCCGGCCCCCTGGGGCAGCCCCATCCTGAAGCTCTCGGGTTCCCGCTGGAGCTGAGGGAGTCACAGTTGCTGTCCGATGGGGAGAGACTGGCACCCAATGGTCGGGAGCGGGAGGCTCCCGTCATGGGCGGTGAGGAGGGCATGCGGGGGGTGGGCACAGGGGACTGTGGGCAGGTGCTACGGAGTGGGGTGATCCAGAGCACCCGACGGAGGCGCCGGGCATCCCAGGAGGCCAATTTGCTGACCCTGGCCCAGAAGGCAGTGGAGCTGGCCTCGCTGCAGAACACAAAGGTGAGTGGCAGGGGTTGGGGGCAGACCTGGCAGAGGGCAGGGTGAGCTGTGTCTAGGGCCAGGGGAGAGCAAGGGACTCCAGGTCCACAAGGGCAGTTTTCTCCCTTCATTGAAGGAAATGAAAGAACCCATCCATTTCAGAGCGTTTTGAACTTCCCACATGCAAAGAGGCTCTACGGATATGTAGGTATATCCACATCTGAAGGGAAGACAGGCTTCATTCACATACAGGGTTGCAGGCAGGAAAATGCAGTGCACCTTCGTGGGTTGCCTTCTTCATTTGGGTCTTGGGAGGTTGGGAGTAGGGGGAGGTGAAACCATTTCCAGATCCAGGATGCTAGAAGAATGTGGTAGTGGTTACACAGGGGGTTATACTTGTCACACTGCATCAAACTATAATTAAAAATAGGTGCATTTTGTTACATGTTAATTATCTTGCAATAAATTTAATTTGAAAGAAAAGACAGTCTAAACAGGGAAGAAGAATGAATAGAATTTGAGCACCTGTGTTGTACTTGGAGTTTCTTATCCCTGATCACCAGTAGTTTCTCATCAAACCTTATGGGAGGGATGCTGGGATGCTGGCTTTTACCCCATTTTATTGCTAAAGAAACTAAAGCCCAGCTGGGATTTCCCAAGATCATAAATATAGAAGCTAGTATCTGACTCCAAAGCCAGTGTTTGCCCCTTCTTTCACGAGAGGTCTCAATCCCCCAAACCTATACAGCCAGACCTTTGTGTAGAAGGCTGCAGAATTTGACTTCAGCCAGCTGCAAGTGGGGAAATAGATAACGAAGACCACCCTTACTTTGCCACAAGTTCCTTGCTTACTTTCTTTTGCAGAGATATGTTTTGAGTATGTAGATGCTATTTCACATTCCATTCACTGTCTAGGCCAAACAAAATATGTCTGTGAGCCATTTGTGGCCTGAGATGGCCATCTGGGGACTTCTGCTTCAAGCCAAGATGGGAGAACCTGGCAGAAAGGAGGTTATGAAGAATATTTGGGAATATGGTGGAGGAAAGGTGGTCAGGGAAAGGCCACGTTGCCATGGACCATTGGGAACCATCCTGGGTGTTTGAGCCTGAGTCCAATGGGACTAGGGGTCCCGGACCAGCAGATCAGGACTTACCTTCTAACCATCTCCATTTTCATTTCCTCTCGCTCCCCTTCTCCAGGATGCCAGTGGCTCTGAGGAGAAGAGGAAAAGTGTATTGGCTTCAACTACCAAGTGCGGGGTGGAGTTTTCTGAGCCTTCCTTAGCCAAGCGAGCACGAGAGGACAGTGGGATGGTACCTCTCATCATCCCAGTGTCTGTGCCTGTGCGGGCAGTGGACCCAACTGAGGCAGCCCAAGCTGGAGGTGTTGATGAGGATGGAAAGGGTCCTGAGCAGAACCCCGCTGAACACAAGGCGTCAGTCATTGTCACCCGCCGGCGGTCCACCCGTATCCCTGGGACTGATGCCCCAGCTCAGGTATGAGAGGTGCCCCGTGCAAACAGCTCCGTACCTGAGTGCTCCTGATGCCTTAGTAGTGATATTATATGGGAAAAAGCAGACCGTGGCAGTATAGGAGGGATTCAGGCTCCTGTGGGGATATTATTTATATTTTCCAAATGGAATTTTTGGACAAATGGCACTTATAGAGGACAAAGAAACAATTTTATACTTGAAATGTGGACTGTTTAGGAAAATCCAGGGTGTGTGAGTGTCTTTTATTTCAAGTCAACAAATTTTGATTGGGCCTTTTAAATGGGTCAGGCCCTGTGCTGAGCGCTGGGACGTAGAAATGTTTACTTGTTCTGGGATGTAGAAATGTTTACTTGTTCTGTCAGTACAAACATATGTGTTGCAATCTCCCACTAAGATTGAGGTTTTGTCTATTTCTTCTTAGTTCTCTCAGTATTTGTTTTATACATTTTGATGCAGTGTTCGTTGCATGCTCATTTAGAACTGGAATAGAAACTATCATGAAATGTTTCTTTTTTATCTCTAGTAGTTTTTTTGCCTTTTGAAGTTTGCTTTGTCAGGTATTTCCCTTTCTTTTGGTTAGTGTGGGTGGGAGGATGGGATCTGTACTTTTTCTGTCTTTTTACTGTCAGCCTTTCCATATCATTCTACTTTAAGGTGTATCTTTCAAGTGGCATGTAATTAAGATTTGTTATTATCTGTTCTAACAATCTTTGCCTTTTTGTTAGAGCATTGATATGGTTTACATTTAATGTAATTACTGGTAAACTTCAGTTTAAATGTGCCAGGCACCTCTTCTTTCTCCCTCCCCCCCTTCTTTTTTGTTTTCCTTTGGATTGATTGAGTTTGTTATTCCATTTCGCTTCTTTATTAATTTATTAGTTATATACTTAATGTATTACTCCTTTAGTGATTACCCTAGTAGCCTTTTTTTAACCTGGATTTCTATGAGAGAACTAAACCCTACAGAAAGGGATTTGAGTGACCATTTTCTCAATTATCTGGAAGATATTACATAGCTAGTACCATTCTAGATGCATTGGAGAGAGGTTAACTTATTACATAGTGAATGCCTTACGACATTAGAGCTTAATTCTCTGTTTCCTAGAGAATGCATTCTTGGCTTATTGAAATCTAATGTAAGTTAATGCTTTACCTCTTCTTGGACAATGCAGAGTTCTTATAACCCTTTAACTCCATTTTCCCCTAATCCCTAACTCATAGAATTATTGACATGAATTTTCATTCTCTATATAATAAATTTTAACATTATCAGGACATTGTAACATTACTGTTTGGTTCAGTTGTTTATTTTAGATTTATTCATGTATGTAGATTGTTTTGTTTTTTGTTTCTTATATCTCCAAGTTTCCATCTCAAATCATTTATATGCTGTTTGAAGAACATCCCTTAGTATTTCCTTTAGTGTGAGTCTGTTAGTAATAAATCTTACTAGTCTTTGATTTTCTGAAAATGTTTTTATTTCATGTTCATTTTTGAAGACTAACTTTGCTGGGTAGAGAAGTCTGTGTTGGTAGGTTTTTGTTTTCTCTTTTTCCGGCACTTTAGAGATGTCATCCCATTGTTTTCAGGATTCTATTATAGTTACAGTGTTGAGACGTCACTATAACCCTTATTGTTGCTCCTTTGAATGTAAAGTATCTTTTTATCCCTGTTGCTTTAAGATTTTTGTTGTTGTTGTTTCTGGTTTTCAGCAGTTTTGCTGTAATACCTAAATATTATTCTCTTTGTATTTATCCTGTTTGGAGTGCTTCTTGAATATTTCTTCCGCTCCATTTTTTCTCTCCTCTCCTATGGGACTTCAGTTACACATTTTGTTAGAATTTTTCACTGTATCCCATATTTTGTCTGTCATTCAATTTTCTATGTTTTCTGTTATTTTTTTTTTCCTTGGACTGACCTATGTTTCAGTCCACCCATTCTCTCTTTAGATGTGTATAATAGGTTGTTAAGCCCATTCATTATACTCTTGTATTTTGTTATTTTTCAGTTATTAAATTTTCATTTGGTTCATTTTTAGAGTTTCTAGTTCTTTGATGAGAGTCTCAACCATGCCTTTTATTCTTTTGCATAACTTAAGCATGTATTTCTTTTCTCCTCCTTTTTTTTTGGGGGGGGGTTATACTGCATGGCTTGTGGGATCTTAGTTCCTTGACCGGAGATTGACCTGGGCCTCAGCAGTGAAAGTGCTGAGTCCTAGCCACTGGACCACCAGGGAATTCCCAAGCATAGTTTTCTTAAAGTTTATATCTGATAGCTCCATTAATGAGATCCCTGTGGATCTGTGTCTATTATCTGCTATTTCTTGTTTTTAAATCCTGCCTTGCTCTCTTGTATATCTGGTTATTTTTAATTGAATGTCAGACATTATATATGAAAAGTTGTTGAGATAATTAAAGACTCTGGATGATGTTCTCTCCTGGAGAGGATCTGTCTTTGCATCTGACAGGTAGCAAAGAGCACAAGCAATCCTAGATTGCTTTAACTCAATCAGATAATTTGAAGCTAGGCATTATTCCATTTGAGAACTAGTCTATTTCTGATTCACTTTTATTCCAAGGATATTGCCCTTTGGAGTCCCAAGCTGAAAGCCTACAGGTTTACCAGGTTCTCCTTCTTTGGCAAGCTCTAAACTCCAGTTTTTATCCTGATGGCTCCTTGAATTTATTAAAAGCTCTGCTCAGTTTTTCAGCCTCTCAGTTGTCTCTTTCATAACAGCATCTATCTCTCAGGAAAACACAATTCCAAATGCTGGACTCACCTTTTTGGCTTTCCTCTTTTCCCTGGACCTTGGCACTTTAATTCTTTGCCAACTCCCTTTGCTCTCTTGATACCCACAGAAATGTGGCTTTGTATTGAATCTGGATTTTTTAGTCATTCTCAGCTGGAGAGTTGGCTTGCATGCCTGGTGTCTGTAACACGTAAGAGAGCTCCAAGATTTTCATGAGCAGCATAGTCTCTGCTCTCTGGAATCTTGTTCTCTAGTTAGGGGAAAGCTTGTGGTGGAGACTAGAGGCCTGGGCAGCTTATCCTGAGGATGGCAGGAGGGAGCCTAAGCAACTACACGGTTCAACATGCCCATTTCGTAGATCAGGAAATAGGTCCCAACAAGGCCAGGGGCTTACCTAAGAACATAGAGTCAAGTAGTGGCAGAGGTAGCCCTGGAATTTGGATCTCTTATATCCTGCCTGAGGAGTCTCTCTACACCCAGCTTTTGGGGAGGTCTGTCTGTCTCTTTCTCTCTCTTTATCTTTGTGTTATGGACATTTTTGATCATGTGCAAAAATAGAGTGGTATAATGAATCCTAATATCTACCCATCACCCTCTTTTACAGTTTTCAAAATGCAACCAATCTTCTTTCATTTGTACTTCCACTTCTTTCTGCCACTGGATTTTTTTTTTTTGAAGCAAATCCCAAACATCACATTATTCTAACCATAAATACTTGTTTTTGTATCTGAAGTACATCATATTATACATAAGAATTCTTTTGTTTTGTTTCTTTCTTTCCTTCCTTCCACAGTATCATTATCACACTGAAAAAATCAATAGTCAAATAATTTATTAATAGAATAGTTTAAATCCATTTTTCCTTATAAAATCACAAAACATTACTGCTGAGTTTATGTTGGATTTCTTGTCTAGCAAGTTTGGGGGCTTTTGGCTCCAGTGCATTTTTTTTTTCTCCTGTGCAATCATGTTGTTCCCCTAAGTAGGGGGGCAATGAACAGTGTCATTTCTTCCTAGTCTGTAGAACAGCAGAGAGGGTGCAAATGGCTAAAAGACAAGGCCAAGACCTCATGGGGAGTCAGGGCCCTCTGCTGGAAGGTCTTGTGGGAGCTGGAATCTGGGAGGGGCAGAAAGCCTGTGGTGCCTGGGCCCACTCAGTAGGTGTGGCCAACCTCACCTGTGCACCTAGGGAGGTGATCGAGGTCGCTTGCTCACTCCTGTTGGACTCCATTCTCTCTCGAAAGCGTAGGGATGCAGCGAAGAGAGGCCTGTATTCCTGTACAGCCCTTCCCTCTCTGTTCTGTGTGGAGGCCCACGAAGGATACCAAACAGGCAGAAGTGTAAGCCAGCAGGGCTAACTTTTGACAGCACAAGTAGGCTAGCCTGTGATTGTAGGACTAAGACTGTGAGGATCAAAGTTCTTCAAGGACAGGGCTGTCCTGTTCACTACGTGGGCACATGCCCAGCTTGGGTCTTGGCACACGATACAGGCCTCCATCTAATGTAGAGCTTGGGGTTTAAGTAGTGATAGCAGCCAGTACTGATTAGTTACTATGTACCAGGTGCTGTTCTCAGTGATCCCGTGTATTAATTCATTTAGTCCTCTTAGCTACCCCATTGGGTAGGTATTTGTTATTCCCATGTTAAAAACGAGAATGCACAGAGTAAAGTAATTATAAGTGGTAAGGAAAGGAAGTAGCTCCCAGTTCAAGTGATCCAGTCTCAGTGCCTGGGCCCTTTAACCACCCTTAACCTTAGTTCCCTGTAGCATACTTCACAGCAGGTGTTAGCAGCTGTGGCCTGTGTGCTAAATCCAGCCCTAAGACTGGTTTTTACACTTTTCGAAGGATTATTTAAAAAGAGCGGGGGTAGGGGTAGGGTCAGGAGAAGACTGAAGACTATGCATCGTCGAATGTGTGCCCACAAAGCCTAAAATATTTACTATTTAGCCCTTGACAGACAGTGTGCTGACCCTGCTCCCTGTCTCAGGCTTGCCTTGGTGGGTGTGGTAGGCAGACTGAGTTCCGGAGGTGAGACTGGCAAGCAGTGGTCAAGACTTCAGTGTTCCCAGAGTGTGGGACGTTGAGCCATCTTGGTTCTGTTTCCTTCTCCAGGCTGAGGACATGAACGTTAAGTTGGAGGGGGAGCCTTCAGTGCGGAAACCAAAGCAGCGGCCGAGACCTGAGCCCCTGATCATCCCCACCAAGGCGGGCACTTTCATCGCCCCTCCCGTCTACTCCAACATCACCCCCTACCAGAGCCACCTGCGCTCCCCTGTCCGCCTTGCCGACCACCCGTCCGAGCGGAGCTTTGAGCTGCCCCCCTACACACCACCCCCCATCCTCAGCCCCGTGCGGGAAGGCTCTGGACTCTATTTCAATGCCATCATGTCGACCAGCAGCATCCCAGCCCCTCCTCCCATCACGCCAAAGAGTGCCCATCGCACCCTGCTCCGGTCTAGTGAGTGACACCCTGTCAACCCCACCCCTGGCAGCCGTGGTGGGCACGCAGTGTGGAGGGGAGGAGGGTGGTGGACAGGGAAGACTCGGGCTTAGGGCTGCTGGGGACTGAGCCGGAATGCTGTGGGAAGGGGGCTCTGCTGTCTGTCTTCTGAGAGAGAGAAGGAGGTTGTCCTGGTGCAAAGTACAAGTAGGGGTGGGGCGGAGGAGATGTTACCCCGACTGCTTGGACTTAAACCCCAATTCCATCATTTACTGTTACATCCCCTGTGGAAGCCATTTAAACTCCCTGGGTCTCAGTTTCTTCTGTATTTAAGTGAGGACGTTTGTAGTATTTGGTTAACGATGAAATGCCAATATGTATTCAGCTATTTTTAGAATCACAAACAGCAGTTTCCTATGGTTCAGCCTAATAGCTTGCCTCAGAGGGTTGTGGTGAGGTTCACATGCATTAAGACATGTAAAGCACTTCACATCGTCTCTGATGTGTCACATTTGTTCTTAATATTATGTGGCAGATTCTGTCTCCTGGGTCTCTTCAACAGTCATTTTGGCCCAGAGCACACATTTTACCTGGGTGGTGAATTGCTAAAAAAATGTTGTCCACTCCACATTTCCCCTGGAAAAGGGATAATCCTATCAGGGTGATAGAGAGGATTAAGAAAAAGTAAACCTATCCAGAGATAGGACAGGGGTGAGTCACCACATTAACCTCTGACCCTGACCTCATCATGACATGGCTCTCTGGTGCCCCCTGGTGTCTGGGTGAGAAATGACTCGCCCCTGAGCTGATGCACCTTTGGCTCTTCCACTTCTAACTGGAAGCTTGGAAGCTTCTTTCCCTGCCTGGGTCGTGCAAGAAGAAAGTCACTGTAGAGATCACCTTGGCGACAGAGAAGAGGTCCTGCCATCCATGAGTATTTTTCTTGCACTTAGATGTAAAGCCTGAAGCGGATCCTGTGAGGGCACCAAGTAACATGGGGGACGCTGTGGTGTGTTCCAGAGAGGGTGCTGGGTCACTAGGGAGTTGACTTGGAGGCCTGGGGGACAGGGAAGCAAGCGTCCAGGCAGAGTGGGATCAGCCGTCAGTGAGTGAAGCGGCCTTAAGCTTGGGAGCCTGCAGAGGCTGCTAGCCCTGGTGGTGAGGAAAGCATTTACTGAAAAGAGGGTGGGGCTAGAGCTGAACTTGAACTAGGAAGCGGGTGGGGAGGGCGCGCTGGTCTGACGAAAGGAGAGGTGCAAAGGCCTGGAGGTGGAACGTGCAGGAAGCGCGAGGGGCCACGAGGGATGGACGGTCCAGGCAAGGCAGTGGCGGGAGGCAGAGTTGGCAGGGGAACCGCCTTGGACGCCTGAGCTGAGGAGTTGAGGTTTCCTCTCAGGTTGCAGAGAGGAGTCAGCAGATTTTGTTTGTGGAGCCAAGGGAGTGTCTTGATCGAGTAGGGCATTAAGATTAGCTTGGAGAAACTGAGGCAGCGAACCTGGCCAGGAAGTGAAGGGATAATTATGAAACAGCGGTCTCCTTCACCGCCTTGCTCCTGTGGCGGAAGTGTCTGCCTCTTTTACTAGAGCAACCGTAGTTGAACGTTGGACTTGATGCTGTCCTGTGGGAGCTCCCAGGGCAGCTCTAGTAGTGTGACTGGTAGTAGTAGTAATAACAGTAGCTAGTATTCATTGAGGGCTGGGCTTTGTGCATGATTTCATTGAACCCTGACATCATCTTAGGGAGATAAGTAGTAATAGCCCCTTGTAGTAGGTGTGAACACGGAGGGACCCACGTATTTGGTAAAGTCACAGCTAGTTGTCACAGTTGCAGGCTGCAGAGTCAGGACTCAGGGTGCCTGATTGCCCAGCGTGAACCTCTGAGTCACCGCTGTGGCTCCTATGCATGCAGAGCAGCCACCCCGGGTTGGGGAGGATGGCCGTGTTCAAGGGAGGAGGGTGCTGTCTCCTAACCTACCTTTTGTCCCATAGATAGTGCCGAAGTCACCCCGCCTGTCCTCTCTGTGATGGGGGAGGCCACCCCAGTGAGCATCGAGCCGTAAGTGCAGCCTAGTCTCTGGCCCAGGGGTTGAGGGTGGCCAGCTGGGGCCCAGGGCACGCAGGCAAGCCCTCAAGGAAGAGGAGGGTTCTGTGGGCTGAAGGTCTTCACTGACCCCTCCACCCCAGCTTCCATGTGGAAGTCACAGGGAAGGCAAAGGGACCAGCCCAGTTTGAATTTGCCTCTGAAGAAAATCAGAAGGGATCCAAGAGGTTCTTTCCTTGGCTGTAAACCTGGAGCTTCTCCTCTTTGCAACTTCTGGGCCTTGCCTTTCCGGCAGCACCAGGTGCCGCTTGCTAGGCTATCCTCACAGAAGCTGGATTCCCTCACACCCAGCTGAAGCCTTGCCGTGCTCAGCCACTCCCCACCCCCTACTCCTTCGCCATTCCCCAGGGAGAAAGTCGGGTTCCCCATCCCTACACGGTGAGGCCTCACTCCCTGTCCTATCCACCCCTGCAGACGGATCAATGTGGGCTCCCGGTTCCAAGCGGAAATCCCCTCGATGAGGGACCGTGCCCTGGCCGCTGCAGACCCCCACAAGGCTGACTTGGTGTGGCAGCCGTGGGAGATCCTGGAGAGCAGCCGGGAGAAGCAGAGGCAAGGTGAGCAGGCATGAGCTAGCAGGCAAGGGGCCCAAGAGCCTGCTGTTGGGCCATGGGTGGGGTAGGCCCTGACCCGACCTGGCCCGGCCCGGCCTGGCCCAGCTCAGCCCTGCAAATGCTTTTCTGTCCTTCCTTCCCCAGTGGAAGACCTGCTGACAGCTGCCTGCTCCAGCATTTTCCCTGGAGCCGGCACCAACCAGGAGCTGGCCCTCCTGCCTATCTGCCCTCCGCAGTCCAGTTAAGTGCCCACCCTACTCAGCACCCACTGGCAACTTATCACTACACAGGTGGGCTGGTGGGGTGGGCTGGGGGCCTCAAGGGGTCTCTAGCATCAGTGGGGCTCAGTGCTGAGTCACAACCCGGGGTGGGGCAGGGGTGGAGAGGTAGGAGGGCAGTTAAGCCAAGATCCAGCGTGAGGGAACCCCAGAGCTGGAGTGGCTCTCAAGGGGCTTCCTGTGCCCTGCAGAGGAAGGGAGAAGGGCTTGAGCAGGTGGGAGCCCATTCAGGCAAAAAAGCCCAGGAGGTTTGGGTATCAGGAGCAGGAGCCTGGGGAGTGCCATGTCTTATACTGGGCACTGTGCTTTCAGAAGGACATTAACCAAGTGGCATAATCATAGTAGCCGCTGGTATCGAGCCCCGTCTGGTGGTGCATCCGTCTGTGCCAGGCAGAGCACATAGACTTCTACATGCATGGTTTTACTCAGTCTGCATCACAGACTGGCTGTGAGGTGGCTTCTATTATTAGATCCCTTTTCACACTTTCACAAGTGGGGAAAGTGAGGCTCAGAGGCTAAGCAGCATTGCTAGTAAGTGGCAGAAGCAGGACGTGCAGCCAGCTCTGAGTGCCTGCAGAGACGATGGGTGGACGACCTCACGCTTTTCCGCTGCTCAGAACAGTCCCCCGCAGTGCTCCCCCGCCCTCCTACCGCGGCTCCCTCCTTGCCCTGCAGGCTCCGACCAGTGGAAGATGGCTGAGAGGAAGCTGTTCAACAAAGGCATTGCCATCTACAAGAAGGATTTCTTTCTGGTGCAGAAACTGGTAAGCTGGGGCTCTGTTTCAGCGGCAAGAGAAGGGCAGGAGCCACCTGCAGGATTTGGGGGCTCCCTCTGCTAAAGAATCTGCCTGCAATGCAGGAGACCAGGGTTTGATCCCTGGGTGGGAAGATCCCCTGGAGAAGGAAATGGCAACCCACTCCAGTATTCTTGCCTGGAGAATCCCCGTGGACAGAGGAGCCTGGCAGGCTACAGTCCATGGGAAAGTGTAAACAGGATCTAATTAATGAATTTGTGACTTGCCCATCCCTCAGAGATAAGTCATGTCTTTTTCCTGCTTATGCACAGAGGGCCCTCACTGACCCCTTGGGCTCTGTGGACAGAACCCCCCAGTTCCCAGTGCAGCCCAGCAACTGGCTGAGCCATCTGAAAGCCTGGGGAGAAAGGGGAGACTCAGCAAAAACACTCTGCTCTGGGTGGCGGGGTCGGGGGAAATAGTCCAGAAACCAAACCCAGTGTCCAAAGGGATTTGTGAAACAGGAGGGCTAGGGTTTCAGAGCTTGGGAGGATCATTTGGTCTCACCCTACTCACTACCTCGGACAGGGCAGTGGCACCCCACTCCAGTACTCTTGCCTGGAGAATCCCATGGATGGAGGAGCCTGGTAGGCTGCAGTCCATGGGGTCGCTAAGAGTCGGACACGACTGACAACTTCACTTTCACTTTTCCCTTTCATGCACTGGGGAAGGAAATGGCAACCTACTCCAGTATTCTTGCCTGGAGAATCCCAGGGACGGGGGAGCCTGGTGGGCTGCCATCTATGGGGTCATACAGAGTCGGACACGACTGAAGTGACTTAGCAGCAGCAGCAACTCACTACCTACCAAGAGACTTGCCTTAGGCCACACAGCCATTCAGTGACAGAGTTAGGACAAGACTTAACCTCCTGCTTCCTCTGCAGGTTTTCCAGGGCTTTCGTGTTAGTCTCCCCTGAGTTCCTCCCCGACATCAGGGAGTTTGACAGTTCTGTCCTCACTGCTCCCTGAAGAAGAATGAAATCGTATGCCTGGATTAATGTAGAGAGGCCGTGTTACTGGGTCTAGCCTGTCTTTTAATGTGAATGGTGCCCAGACTTTTTCCCCTTTAACTTTACATTTTGAAAAATCTCAAGCTTACCGAAAAATGGAAAGAACAGTATGATGACCAGCCATATATCTGTCAGATTTACCAGTTGTTAACACTTGCCACACTTGTTCTCTCTCGGTGTCCATAGATAAACTCACATACACGTGTTCTCTGTTTTAACTGATCATTAAAAGTTACAGCATGACATTTGACCTAAATATTTTCTGAAACAAAGGTATTCTCCTGTAAAACCAAAGTACCATTATCACACCCAAGAAATTTAAACTGACATAGTAATACTCTCTAATATGTAATCCATATTCAAATCTCCCCAGTGGCTCCATGTTGTCCTTTTTTAGCTTTATGTAAAAAAAAATGGTAAAGTGTTGTTAATTGACTTGGTCAGTGGTTTGTGCAGAGCAGACATTGGAGACATGCTTGTATTTCCTGGGTTTACGGGATTTAGTGTTTATTAAAGTTAAGGGGGGCCATGCAGAAGTGAGAAAGGCTGTAGTGCCACCAGGCAGGTGA
This sequence comes from Okapia johnstoni, assembly GCA_024291935.2. Taxonomy (NCBI): domain Eukaryota; kingdom Metazoa; phylum Chordata; class Mammalia; order Artiodactyla; family Giraffidae; genus Okapia; species Okapia johnstoni. The sequence continues at coordinate 16,474,465 of CM044307.1, forward strand.
GCTGAACCAGGAATTCTGACCTCAGTTTTGGCTTCAAACCAGATCCAGACCAAGACCGTGGCCCAGTGCGTGGAGTTCTACTACACCTACAAGAAGCAAGTGAAGATTGGCCGCAACGGGACGCTAACCTTCGGGGATGTGGATACGAGTGATGAAAAGTCGGCCCAGGAAGAGGTTGAAGTGGATATTAAGGTGACTCCCTTCCCAGCTTCAGCTGCTTAGGCTGAACTGGGAGCCTGAGGCCAAGCTCTCCAGGACTCCCTGGAGGGGAGAGAGAGGAAGGCAGTGCCCCTGACAGCCCAGGGAGTTGATGTCCTGGGCACTGGCCCTGGACCTTTGGGTTGCCCTCTCTACCTGCCAGTGTCATTGTCATGATACACTGTGTTGATGCAGAACATTGGGGATATTTCCCACAGTGTGTGTACCAGTTTCAGTTTGCTGTCCCCTCATAGCAGACCTCTAACACTATTTCCTCAACTTTAGTCATTCTTGTGTCACCTTTATGAATTCTGCTATATCTGCATCCTACCACATGTCACCATTAGTACTTTTGTCATGTCCACACACCACTTGTGCTATTACTTATTTTTCTTTAAGTCAACTCTAAAGGGAAACTTTATATCACCATCATAAATAGAAAACCAGTGCTCCTTGTCACAGAAGGTACTGGTAAAAATAAATATATATATGAAAACCAAACAATGTTATGAAATTCTAGCCAGGTACTACCACCTGCCAAACCTCTGAGATGAGGCCTGACCTCTCCTTGTTAAGTCTAGAGAAGTGTAAAAGACACATTAATGCCAATTTGAGGCTTTGTCCTTGACATAGTCAGGGTTGAAAGAGAACTGAAAAGAGAATGTTATTTAATCCTGTGTCCATGTATCCACCTAATACCATCTTGGGGTCATAAGTCTACATTTGGTGACATGCTGCTCTAAGACAGGGAGTGATTTAGTTCCCATTTTTGCAGATGGGAAGAGGGTAGAGAGATATAAAACGTTACAAAGATAGTTTAGAATGGAGCTCAAAGTGGCTGCCTGGCCCCACCAGGCCACCCTACCCCAAGAATCCCTCTTGGATATACACAGGAAGACAGGTGGCCTGTGGGGCGGGATGGGCAGGTTCCCTCTATGCCTCAGCCCCACCTCAAGTGCTTGGTCTCATTCTGAGGGCTCCCAGGCCCTCAAGCCTCTGCTCTTACAGGCAGACTAGCTGTGGAAGGGTGTAGGGTAATAGCACAGGAGGCTGTGCTGGGCCAAGCAAGGTGGGCAGGACTAGCTAGGGCTGGTGAGCCCCTCGCTGGATCAGAATTAGTGTATGTGACTGTGTGACCGCGCTGTGGGCTCACTGCCCTGTTCTTGTCCCCCATAGACTTCCCAGAAGTTCCCGAGGGTGCCTCCTCCCAGAAGAGAGTCCCCAAATGACGAGAGGCTAGAGCCCAAGAAGGAAGAAAAGGAGACCAGAAAGGAGGGGGAGGAGGAGATGCCAGAGACCCAGGACAAGGGGGAGCAGGAAGAGGGGCGAGAGCGAAGCCGGCGGGCAGCGGCTGTCAAAGCCACACAGACACTACAGGCCAATGAGTCGGTAAGTCTGGCCTCCCCTGGGGGAGCCCAGGGCCAAGGAGGATGGCTGGAGCTGGGCCTTGGGGTGTGGGAGGGAGGGCAGAACAGGAACATGATGATGATTATCATCATCGTGGCAGGAAGTGTACTAAATATTTTATGCTGTTAACTCATTTAATCCTCATAAGCCCAGGTAGTAGGTACTGTCATTATTCCCATTTTACAGATGAGGAGATTGAGGCCCAAGATAAGATAGCTAGTAGGCAGCCTGACTCCAGAATCTGCTATTAATTTTACACTATTCTGCTTCTGTATCTGAGACACAGAGGAAAGAGGCTTTGTGAAAATCCAGAAGGTGTGTGGGAGGGTTGAGGAAGCACTCCTGATTTATGGTTCAAACAGGGCTTCCCCCTAAGAGAGCTGCGTCCTTGGCAAAAGTGTCTAAAATGGGGCTGAGACAATGGGAATAACAATAATGGCGCCTCATTCATGTCTGCGAAGTGCTTTCCTGTTCATCATTTCATTCATTCCTCATAATAACCCCATACAGTGTTGACCCTCACCTTGCAGATGGAGGAAACTGGGTTCAGAGATGCTAAGTGACTTGCCTGAGGTCCCACCCCAGGTCCTCCTAGGACAGTGTTTTGTCCAGAACATCACAGGCTGAGAAGCAAGACACACCGGCCAGGGCTGTTCCTGGTCAGGGAGAGGCCCCCACAAGAGAGAGAGCCATGGGAAGGCTCTGCTGAGGAACTAGTATGAGAGTCTTTGTTTCATTTGTATTGTATACCTACACACTTGCAGGAAACCCCACTCCCAAACTGTAGACACACAGCGGTTTGCTCCCTTCTGAGCCTTGGTAGCACTCCTCTAAGAGCTGTTCTCTGTATACACACTCCACTGAGTTCTGCTGAACTTTTATGCATGCTTTCCTATGGGGTTTGACCCAGTGCACACGTGTGTGACTTCTAATGGCCATCTGGGTCTCCCTTATCCCAAGGCCCATGGTTCGCATACCCTGAGCAGCACCTCTCCAGGTCTATGTCAGGTGTCCTGTGCTCTCTGTTACCTGCTTGGCATTCCCCATGGTGGCCCCTATTGTCATGAGCTAGCTGCCTGTGTGTCTGTCGCTTCAGACTGAGTTCTCTGGTGGCAGGGCCGTCTGTCCCAGCCTCTATACCCTCTGAGTGACCTGGCATGTTACAGAGATTTGAAGATCATTTATGGAATGATGTCATAGATGAAATACTGAAAACATGAAGCCGTGTCATTAAGCAAGACCCCTGTCAGATGTATCAGGAAGTCCTATCTTATAGAGCTGGGGCTGTCCCACCAAATTACTGTACCAGCAATTTGTAAAAACGGAGCTGGTCAAAGATGGAATGGGCTTCCAAAAAGGCAGTGAGTGCCTTGTCACTGGAAAGATTCAAGAGGATGCTAAGGGACCATTGGGCAGGAGTGCGATCTTTCCGAGCCTGCTGTTTGCTGATCTTCCAGAATTTGGGATTCTCATTTCCCTAAAATCTCTCACCTCTCCTCATTTGACCCTCTCCAGGCCAATGACATCCTCATCCTCCGAAGCCACGAGTCCAACGCCCCTGGATCTGCAGGTGGCCAGGGCTCAGAGAAGCCAAGGGAGGGGCCAGGGAAGTCACGAAGGGCACTACCTTTTTCGGAGAAGAAGAAAAAAATAGAGACCTTTAATAAGACCCAGAATCAGGAGAACACCTTCCCTTGTAAAAAGTGCGGCAGGTAAGATGGCAGGCCCAGTCTCCACCGGTACCTGGCAGGTTGGCAGCGGTTGGGGGGGGGGGGGTGGCCATTCCTAGGGGGAAGTAGGAGGAGTCACAGCTTGCGCCTCGCCTCCTGATTGGCCCAGGGGGTTTCCAGGGCAGTGACGTCCCCTGGCAGCTTTTAGAAGGGGAATGATGGCACTGAATCGGAAGCCCGTCGGTCTCTTTGTTGGAGGGTGGGGCTAGGCCACGTGGCACCGGGCAAGCCAGAAGGGCCGGGGAGCCCCGACAGCAGACGCAGACAGGCAGACAGACACACACACATACACACGCAAGTGCTCTGGCCCGATGGTCCTAGAGCGGGGTAGACAGACCACTGACTGGAGCCCCTCCTGTCTGGCTACAGGGTGTTTTTCAAGGTGAAGAGTCGCAGTGCCCACATGAAGAGCCACGCCGAGCAGGAGAAGAAGGCAGCTGCTCTGAGGCAGAAGGAGAAAGAGGCCGCGGCCGCTGCGGCCACTGCGGCTGCCTCCCCGCACCAGCCGGCCCTGCGGGAGGAGAGCGGTGCGGGCGAGAGGGGCTGACGCCTGGGGCTCCCGAGCCTGCGGAGGGAGAGATCGCGCGGACTTGTCTCTGCAAAACGAATACGACAATTCAATAAACGGCCCTTTTTATTTATAAAGGCCCCAGGAGCAGTGTAAAGGGCTGCAGGATCCAGTTCTCTTGCATTTGGTCTGTCGGAAGTTTTCCTCCCCGCTTACTAGGAACTAGGAGAGTGCCTGCTCGCCGGGGTTGCCCCTGGGGAGGGGCCCCAGCGCCACGATTGATCGCTGCCTCTCACACGGACCTCTGCCCGCCATGCAGCCGCTGCTTCCGTCTTTGTTCCCCCTGCTCCGATCGGTCACCATGGAGAGCAAAGCACAAGTGCGCCCCCTTGGCAGCATTCATCCCCACCCCCCGCCCCAGGGGACCTACCCGGGCCCTGCCCGCCCCAAGTCCCAGAAAGAGGGATTCCCTGGGAAGGAGTGTGGTGGCCATCTCCGAGAGGGAGCTCAGCCTGGCCCTTGTGCCGGCTCCTGCATGACGGTGTCCAGGCCGTGCTGCTCCGGTAACTGTGTCCTTAGAGAGGCCACCTTCTCCCCGGGAGGGAGGCTGCCAGAATGGGGCGGGCGGCAGGGAGAGAGACCAGGACTGGTACTCATCCCTGTGCTGCTTGCCAGCAGCCTGCCGGGGCGGGAAGGTTTTCTCGGATATTCGGGGAAGGAGCCAGTGCTCCTTGCACGCTCTCAGCCTGCTGGAGGGAAGGGGCTGTGCACAGGATGGAATTTGCAGTCTCTCCAGGGTTAGGCCTGAGGGAGCTTCTGACAGGCCTTGGCTTTTCTGGTTTCCCACCATTTTGCCAAATACCTTTAGGCCCTGGGGGCTGCTAACGGAGCTTAGCCTAGGCCCAACCTGCTTCTCCTTGGTGCAAGTTCCCTGCTTGCCTTTGTCCTGCCCTTGGCAGCTGCCACCTTAACCCCACCCTACCTGGTCTAGCTGATATCCACAGCTCAGCCCTCAGTCCTGCATGCTGGAGATTTCTGGATCCTTCCCTGGGAGGGGGAGGTCTCCTAGCCAGATTGGACAGGAGCCTTCATTCCTTGACTTGTGTCATTTGGGAGCTATTTATTTATTCTTAATATTTAATTTTTAACATCCTCTCAGGGACCAGGGGCTTCCTTCTTTCCAGAGGCCCAAGTGCATTTATCCCAAAACAAGGCACCTTCTTGGCACCCCCCTCCCCCTCCCCCAACCTCCTATTTCCAAGACCCTCAAGTCCCTTGCCCCATTGCTCTGGAAGTTTTGCCAATAGGAATGATAGTAGCACTGAAAGCAGGTGGAAGGTGTCACCAAACCACAGACTAGCAGGGTGAAGGGAGTTCAAATGCAGTTCTTATTGCTACCTCTTCTCCCTGCTGAACATTCAAGTTGCCTGAGGGGCTTGGCTGGAAGCCAGAATTCTGATTGTTTCTGGCTTGAATAAGCCATATTTGGTGTGGAGTCACTGAAGTGAAAGGGCTAGAAGATTCAGGAGGCCCCTTCACTTGCCAGTCCCATAGGAGGGCTGAGTTATTTTTCTGATCTTTCTATTCAACTTTAGTTGTGTAAAAAGAAGTTCCAAGTGAATATATGACAGGTCTACATGTTAGGGAGGAGCCAAAAAGTATTCATTCTGCTATTCTTCTGAGATAGCCTAAAAGGCATCATATTGGTAACTGGGAGTGGGGAGTTTTGTTCTAAACTATGCACTATCAGGTTTTGTTTTGTTTGCATTCTTTTCTGTATTAATATGATTATACAGGAGCCCAGCTCTGGGAGTAACAAAATTCTCCTCCCTCCTCAACTCCTGATGACTACCTAGATAGACCTCTAACTTCCCAGTGAGTTTCTTCCACAGGTTTCTACATGCTCAACAGCCCAAGATTGCAAAAATCTCCCAAAACAGGAAGGTAGCAAATTTAGGCTCTTTTCTAAGTCACATGTGTAATATGAGTGCCTTTGCAGCTTTGCCCCAAAGTGCTACTTACGTTCCCCAAGGTTTTTTTTATTTAAATCGCATTTAGTTTCAGGCCACTTTTTGGACATGTGGTAACAGAAACCTCCTTTGTCTAGAGTGATTTTCCTCTTCTAAGCTCACAGAGACAAAAGCAGGTGAATATAGATGGAGAAAATCAAGATGGTACCTTTCTGTATTAACCCCACCCAACATCGTATTTTAGAAGGGTTTATGTTCCAGAATGAATTTATATCTAGAATGCAGTGTAAAAGGTGAAATGTTCAGTGAACAGATGCAGTTGTGTCACATGACCTACCATAAAGTAGGTGCAGCCATAGAAGCTGGCATAGGTATATCCTTTATGGTGCTTTCTCCCTGTGAACACGTTCGGCTTGTATTTTTTTTTCTTATACTCAAAACTCTGCTTTAAGAAGTTTAATAATAAACACCTTCAGCTTTATAAGGTTCTCCCCATACTATCTCACATATCCATCTCTCAGCCTCCATCTACACTCAGCTAAGGGCATGAAACTAACCTAGTGCCTGTGTTCTAGACCATCTCTGAGGTCTCTTACCCACCCATGGAGACAGTGCTTCAGCACTGTCCTCCATGCCTTCAGCCACCCCCCTCACAGCTAAGGTGTACACCCATCCTTTCTGCTGCCCACTTCCACCCTGGCACAGAGGTCGTGTGCTGCTTATGTCTAAAGGGATCCCATATATTTAACTGCCTCAGTGTCCTAACCTCTTTCTTCTCACATGCCAGATGTTAAGATGAAGGAGGAATACAACACATATTCAAGCCTCAGCTATTTAAATGTTTTTATTGAGGCTCACTTTTCTTGGATGGTATTTATTACCAGACTGGCAAGCCTAACTCCTTAGGTTTACAGAAAGTATGCATATTTTTATAAAACAATTGTATGTCCTCCCCATATTTTTGCTGTGTTAATATTTGCCTCTAACAATTTGCAGCTGTTTCACCTTTTCCTCATTTGTCTCTCAGTCAAAGGCCTTGTTGGAGGGGACAGAGCACAGGAACAGCCTTGACAGCCTGTAATTATTGTACAAATATTTTAATAGCATATAAATAAGTATATTCCTTTTATTTTGAAAAAAAATCAGACACTGCCTTCTGTGTGTTTGCTGCCTGTGGCACCCTTTTTTAAAAAGACTGTTACATATTAAAATAGTGTACATATATATAAATATTACCTCTTTTGCTGTACAGTTGTGATAGACCAGACTGAAGATTTTATTTTTTGTGTGCTTTTTATAAAAAAAAAAAATTAACACACTAAAGAAAATCTTGCTGATGTGATTGTAATGTACCTATGTAACTTATTTACTTTTGAATGTTCTTCTGTATCTTTAAACCTTTTATTAAATAAGGTTTTAAAAATTCATAGTTGAATGCTGTGTCCTTTAGGGGAGATTTTCACCATCTGGGGTTGACGTAAATCGGCCTTTGCTTGCTTGCAAGGGATTACTTGAAATTTTTGAACCATAAGCATTCTGTTTTCTCAGCCCATTGTCAATGATGCCAAGACAGGGGAAATAACACACTAGCGTTTGCCTAGCTACAAAGGTTACTTAATAGATCTAGATCTTACAAAATTTTAGAAGAAAAAGTCACAACTCAATGTCTGACAGGAAAACACTGCACACTTCCAGCGTTTTAGTCTGGGATGAAGTTCGCGGAGGGTGCACAGTGCGATCGATTGACTGGTACAGCATCTGTTTTTGAACAGCAAACTCTGGGAGTTGGTGATGGACAAGGAGACCTGGCGTGCTGCAGTCCATGGGGTCGCAGAGTCGGACATGATTGAGCGACTGAACTGAACTGGACTGGCTGAAGGAGCGACGTGAGTTAAGACAAGTCTTCCTTGACAGACATCATCTTCAATTCACTCCAGAATTATATTAAACTTTTAAACACAGTGCTTTGTTTAAAAAGGAAAAAAAAATCTGGAAAGTGTGGAAAAGGAAATGCACCATCAGAGAATGCTCCGCGAGCCTCTTGCTGGCACCATGGCAACCGCAGGCCGTCGGAACGCCAGGGTCTGGAGTCTTCCGCCGTTGCCTTGGCTACGCTCGCGCAGGCCTCGGCTGCGGGGGCGGGGCGAAAGCCCCTCGCCGGCCAGCCCCGCCGCTCGCTGCCGCAGTAAAGCCGGGGCTGGCTGCGCGTCATTCAGGCCGGCACCCTCTCTACGCCGTTCCGTGTCAGCTCGCCGCAGCCCACGCGCAGCCGCTGCGGCCTGCCTTCGCCGGCGCCGCCTCTAGCCTCGCTTCCGCCTCCTTCCCCGCGCCTCGGCTGCTGGTGCTCAGGGTATCCGACTGTCCTCGCCGCCAGAGGGTTATACCTGCTCCAGCGAAGAAGCCGCTCTTGGGCTGGCCTCGCTGCGACTTCTGGACGGTCTCCCCCTGCAGGGGCGGCACAGTTCGCAGTCTGCAGAGGAGCGGCTTCTCGCGCGCCTGAAGGCCGAGCTCTGACCGCGGAAGCCGGGTTGATGCCAGAAGGAGCAGCAGCGAGTGGCCGGCGCCTGGGCTGCGGAGAACGGGCGGCCACTCCCCGGGATCACACGCCGGCGGCCTCTTCCGAGCGCGGCGTCTCCTGCCTTCTCCGCCTGCCTTTTCTCCGGGCCTCTGCGCGGAGACGCGACACCCTGCCTGCAGGTGCGGGACCTGGCCCGCGGACGCCCACCGGAGACACAAGATGGCGTTGGGCGCGTGACTGAGCATCCCCCAAGCTTTGCTCCGAGGACGCGGAGGACGGAGCAGGTGGGGGCAGTGAAAGGACGAGAGCCGGACTCTGGTGTCGTTTGTTAATTGTGACTGCGTGAAGCTTGACTCTCTCGGGCAAATTTCAGGGCCGTGTCCGCTGTCGTCCTAAGCCCTTTAGCACAGGGAGCCACAGTCTTAACTCGTATCTAACCCCCTGATAACCCAACTATCAGGGGCCCTTGATAGTTGGGGAAAATGGCGATGACACTGTTGGAAGACTGGTGTAGAGGGATGGATGTGAATTCCCAGAGAGCCCTGCTGGTCTGGGGGATCCCGGTGAACTGTGATGAGGCTGAAATCGAAGAGACCCTCCAGGCTGCGATGCCCCAGGTGCATTATCGAGTGCTTGGGAGAATGTTCTGGAGGGAAGAGAATGCCAAAGCAGCATTGTTAGAGCTTACTGGCACTGTGGATTACTCTGCCATCCCCAGGGAGATGCCGGGTAAAGGAGGGGTCTGGAAAGTAGTCTTTAAGCCTCCGACTTCCGACGCTGAATTTCTAGAAAGGTTGCATCTCTTCCTAGCCCGAGAGGGATGGACTGTGCAAGATGTTGCCCGTGTCCTTGGGTTTGAGAACCCCGCTCCGGCCCCAGGCCCAGATATGCCAGCAGAGATGCTAAACTATATTTTGGATAATGTTATTCAGCCTCTTGTTGAGTCCATATGGTACAAGAAGCTGACGTTGTTCTCAGGGAGGGACATCCCGGGGCCTGGGGAGGAGACATTTGAGCCCTGGCTGGAGCACGCTAATGAGGTCATAGAGGAGTGGCAGGTGTCTGATACAGAAAAGAGGCGGCGGTTGATGGAGAGTCTTCGAGGCCCTGCCGCTGATGTCATCCGCATCCTCAAGACCAACAACCCAGATATTACCACCGCCGAATGCCTGAAGGCGCTCGAGCAGGTGTTTGGAAGCGTGGAGAGCTCCAGGGATGTGCAGGTCAGATTTCTGAACACGTACCAGAACCCGGGAGAAAAATTATCTGCTTATGTCATTCGTCTGGAGCCTCTGCTGCAGAAAGTGGTGGAGAAGGGGGCCATAGATAAAGAGAACGTGAACCAAGCCCGCCTGGAACAAGTCATTGCGGGGGCCAGCCACAGCGGGGCCATCCGAAGGCAGCTATGGCTGACCGGGGCTGCGGAAGGGCCGGCCCCTAACCTCTTCCAGTTGCTTGTGCAGATCCGTGAGGAAGAGGCCAAGGAAGAGGAGGAGGAGGCTGAAGCCGCCCTCTTGCAGTTAGGTCAGGAGGGGCGCTTCTGAGTCCGGAGAAAACGGGCTTTAGCGCAGACCTAGATCACAGCTGCTTTTTGTGTCTCTGTGCTGTCCTGCAGGTTGGTCTCCTAGTGGTAAAGACTTAGCCGTGGTTTTTCTGGGGTAAGTCAGGCCTGCGTATTCACGTTAACATTGGTAAGAGCTTGCAAGTGAGCACCAGAGCTGCTGCAGTACAAGTGAGTCATGTCAGCCACAATGCCAGGGACAGGCTTGGACAGTGCATGTTGTCAGTGCTGCAAGCTGTCATCATGGCGTCATCAGTTGTGAAAACCATGGGAACTCGTGGCACTTCCCAGAGGTAACTGAATGTGAAATTGCATGTTCATAAGTTTAGTGCACAGCCTGGCTCACACAAGAAGTGTCGAGTAAAAATGTGAACTGTTGTTATTACTACTATCGTGAGTAGTTCTTGTGTTTACTGTAAATTGTTCCTGATTTATATTAATGGGAAGAAATGTGAATTAGATATTATTCAACTTTACAGTGCAAATTTCTTAGTTTTTATCTTTAAACATCTAGATAAGTTTAATTGAAACGTGTTCTGAGGCTGCAAAATGAGGTGTTAGAAATGCTGCACTTACAGAGTTGTGTAAATCAAGTTTTCACTGAACAAGATACAAATAGAACAGGGAGCTTAATATGAACCAGTTCAGTATCTATTCCCCCATTTCAAATCTTTATCATTTAAGAGTAGTTTACCTTGTTCATGCTGGTTCTAAGTATTCTAACTTTGAAGTTATCAAATACATTTATATTAATAAAAATATTTTTTAAATTCTGTTGTCTTGTTTTTCTGACATGTATGAAAAATTTCAGTGTAATTAAGCTCTATGATCGTCTTAGGAAAACTTCGCCATGTCACTGAAAAAAACCCCAAACCTCAGTTCTTTTACTTTAAGCTTTGTATCATACTATGTAATTTGAAGTTGCAGTACCTTTTTGCATGTTTTCTACCAGACAAGTGTTTGAAGGCAAAATAGACATAACTAAATATTAACTTACTATAAAATGTTAGAAAATCCTGAAATGGAGTTTAGGAGGTTATCTAGCAATGCTTCCTCCTCCACCCCCCCCCCCCCATGGCTCTTTTAAATCTTTTTTCAGCTAAAAATGTTTCACTGCAGGAATAGTAACTCATCATACTTGTATAAAATTGATGGTTCAGTATCACAGCAGTCACTTATATCAAGAGGATATAAAAAGAGAAGTATGAGTTAAAACATGTTTATTTGGTTCCACAGAGTGACTGAAGTTGTCCATCTTTTGAAATTCTAGTAAATCCAGAAGTGATTAAATGAACATGAGTTCAGTGGAGTTTTCCCATAGTAACAAGGCTTTAAATTTATAGTTGGTCTGCATAACGATCACAAGGTAAACTTATTTATAAAGGCTGATAATTGGTATATGGTCTAAGAGATTTTTCTGTACACTCATTCATGTCCGCACTTACCATGTCTGTTCCTCCATCTTACTTTCTTCTCTCAACACACACATCACATCTTTGACCCCTGCAACACATTTGCTGACCTTACCTTACCTCCATAAGCATTCCCCTTCTTCCCCACTCATAACTTCCTCCTCCATTCCCACAGGCTTGGCACTGGGTAGACACTCCTCACCTCTCACAATCCTGTCTTCACACACTCACTCCCACCTTCTCGCCAATACACCATCATAAACATACTCCCCCTTCCCACCATACACATATATACACATTACACTCATAACAAAAAGAAGTAATAGCTTCTTCATGTTTTTTACCCAATATGGACATACTTTATCTGTATATAGGGATACACCATATCTTTTTATGGCTGTAGAGTTGATTGCATTTTAGGAGGGAAGGTCATCACTTAGGATTCTCTCATTATATGTAATAATTGCATATATCTACATATACATACATACATACATACTAATGCAATACATATATATGGCAGAAAACAATGTCAGAATTCTAGATGTTCACCCTTTATTCTAGAAAACAATGAATGAAAATAATGTGCTATTTATGATCTGAATTAAAGTTTTCTCTTTATAGGCTCAAACTCTGCTTTATAAAGGAGGACAACAGCAAGAAACATATCCTCATTAACAAAAGAACTGTGGAATAAAGAAGTAGAAACTGCACTACAGTCCCATTCTGTGACCAAAGTTATATTTGACAGCACAGAATATGTGCTGGGAAAATGTGTTATATTACTACTATTGCTGGGCTCTTCCTGTTTCTTGTGTATCAGAAAAGAGCTGGCCAATACCAGGCCATTTCAGACAACAAATCAAGGGCCTATCAACCAAGCTTAACTTTGTACACTTCTGGAGGTGAGGAGAGGACTAGCAATGGCCAAGTGCGGTAGTAACTTGCTGTCTCTGGAAGTGCTTCTTCCAGGATCTTAAGTCATTTGAAATGGTGCCCAGAGAACTTCTGGGTAAGACTTAACAAACCTGAGAGAGGAGATTATCACTGGTAGTAAACTACCGAAAAAAAATTTTAGCATAAAGAAATGAGTCAATCCCCCCTTCTTTTTCTCCTTCTCAGTCACACACAAGCTGTGTGGAATGTTATCCAAAGACTGAATTTCTTTGGAACTGAATATCATTCAGAGTTCACATAATTGCTCTATATTAGTTAAAACTAATGGACAGTAACCAAAAAAGATACAAATAGATTTTTTATAAAATAACACAATTTATTACTGTTTTAAAACAAGTCTCACAAAATAACATTCGGAAAACTCAACATTTCTAAATAATTTAACACAATAAGTTTAGTCATAAAGTCATGCTACAAAATTCCTGCATATAAAAGATTATTACCAAAGTATTAATACATGTTAAAATGTTCTTCAGAATGGAGTTGGTTCTAGAAGCCAAAGATTCTGGAATGATGCTCGTGACCATGACTGACACCCTGGGAGGAGCTGCCTATGTGTATATTCTCTACAGCTACCAACTCGCTGGTCTTTTGATGAGATTGATCACTCTAGGCAATAGCACCTCAGAGGCAGGTACCCTGCTGATCAAAAAAGCAAAGAACATCCCACCATTGTAACGTTAGCCACAACTTAATCTAGCCAACGTCTAAATTAATTTTTTAAATCTAGATGTAGGAAAGATAACTCATAAAGTTTCCATTCTGAGTAGCAGAATTCTACTTAATAAATCTCCCAGAGGGATGACCTCATGTAGCAGACATGGAAGATGACACCAACTAGGGAAATAAGGAAATCCTGACTCTGATTATGTTGACACACAACTACTGCTCTGGTGGGCTCAGAACGAGCAAGGATGAGCTTTAATTCTCTAATATCCACATGCAGGCTAGGTATTTATCCATCTGCCCTTTGAGAGTACTTTTCACCAACATCCAGTTCATTTTAAAGTGCAAATCTACTGTAAAATAGCTTCCTCTCCCCCACCGTGTTAAACTTGCTAGATCATAATTTGGTTGGCTGGTTCCTTCTAACCAGCCCAATATGGGAAATTAACTAGAATCCAATTATGACTCCTCCAAATGTCAAATGAAAATTTATCTTAGCTTAGAAAAAGGTAAGACAGTCTACTTGTTCATTTTCTTTCTTTGTAGTCGCTGGTTGATAATAAGGCAGGAATGGAGATGTAAATGAGGGATTTCTAAAAGTTCAGTGATTTTTTTTAAAAAAACATACTCTTAATTTTTTTTTTTATTGCACTTACTTTATAGTTAAAAACACTCATGCTAAAGTGAAGATAAAGGAATATGGTCAAGTTAGCTGTGTCAGAAGCATCAGCTCTGCTGCACTGAATTTGTTTTATATTCAGTTATTTACAGACATATTAAGCAGGCCAAATAAAATGCATGCCAAAGGAACTGATTTCTGCTAAAGGATAACTTCCAATTTAAGTTATTTTTCTCCCTTTGCCAATATTTACAATGTAAGGTCTTTGTGAACAGACAATCAGATTGCAGTTAGACAATCAGACTACTCATGATTGATGCTTTGACACTTCCCCCCCAGTTTTTTTTTTTAAAGTTAGTGACTTAATCCATCCTTTCTAGGCCCTACGCTTTTTCCATTTAGTCCTAAGAAAAATCCAGCTGGAAGATTCTGGGTCACACAGACAACTACCTTCAACTCAACTTACACATCACCAACTCTGAGGATAACAGTTAAGATTCATTTCTTAACTCCTCCTTATTCTACTTCAGGCCAACTGGTAAGAGGTATCAGAAGCGTCTATTCAAGTCAAAATTTCTCTTTCTACACGGAACCATATTAACATGTGTTATACCACCTCTATTTGTGGAACAGATCCAGTAACCATACCAAGTTACTGGCCAATTATCATGACCAGACATTCTTCTGATCACATGCAAAATCAGTGTCTATGCCAGCTACTTTCAAATATAATTACCAAAGTTTATACAATATTTTTCTGTATTTAGTGACTGCTACAGTCTACAAAATTTGTGCATTATTGGACAATGAATGAATAAAGAATGAACACCTAAAGAATGATGATCCGTTTTCTAAAGTATACTCAAAATGTTAAACTTCAGAGACAAAGCAAAATCTATCATAAAGTTGGATTCTGTTGATAGTAAGGAGAGGTAGATTAATACTTATTGTCCTAAGATAAGTAAGAATGCTAAACAATAAAAGTAGAGACCCTGCTGAAAAACATAAGTTGAGCCTTCCAGCCCTGAGTTTCTAATGTTACATGAAAATTATTAAAATGAGCATTACAAAGGAAAACACCAGTAACCATGTCCTTCCATCCATGATTATCAAATACATCACCTTCTCTGAAACAACTCAGGTAGCATATGACTACAGAATGAAAACAAATGGACCTTGGAAAAAGCAATGTTGCTACAAAGCACTGGTTCTTAACCAGGGGTGAATTTGTTCCCACCCTTATGCCCCAGAGGATAGATGGCAATGTCTAAAGACACTTTTGGTTGTCACAACTTGGGAGAGTGTTCTACTGGCATCTAGTGTGTAAAAGCCAGAGATGCTGATAAACATCCCATACTATAAGGAACAGCCATCCCCCACAACACTATCCAGTGTAAAATATTAATAGTGCCAGGTTGAGTAACTCTGGTTTAAAGGAACATACTCCTATTTACAAAGAGCACAAAAATCTTTCAAAACCTCACTAGGTAATACAAACATAAGCTTAGAGTTAGAGCACATAGGAAAGCTGAATTCCTTGGTAGGCTATAATAAAATTTCCTGTGAAAAATTAAAAGACTGTACTGATTCCCTGGTAGCTCAGCTGGTAAAGAATCTGCATGCAATGCAGGAGACCCTGGTTCGATCCCTGGGTCAGGAAGATCCCCTGGAGAAGGAAACAGCTACCCACTCCAGTATTCTGGCCTGGAGAATTCCATGGACAGAGGAGCCTGGCGGGCTACAGTCCACAGGATCACAAAGAGTCAGACACAACTGAGTGACCTCCACTTTTCACTTTCACTGATTCCATCACTACAGGAATAGAAGAAATTGAATGATCCACTAAAATGGCATTATGCTTTAAACAAGGAACACAGAATCCATTTCAAGTAGGTCAAATATCTAATCCAAGAAGCATAAATCAAAGGCATTTACTATCAGCTAAATTTGCAGCAGTAAAGGATGACAAAGAATTATTCGAAAGAATATTCTGAACTTTTTCATATACCTTATCTTTCATTTTCTAATGACATGAATTCTGGCTCTCATTCTAAGAAAAGGATGCACAGAAGTCATTCAAATATTTGTTGAGTAAAACTGAATTATAAATTGTGTGTGAAATGAACACAGAAAAGCACCTTACACTTCTCTGAGAACTATCAGTGATTAAAAGACATTAAGAAACAAGGAGATAAAGCAATTATCCTCCAATTAAAAAATTTTTTTAAAAAGGAGAAACAGAAAAAATTAGTTTCTATCCTACAGAATTCAAAAAAAAATCAATCATCAACAGTGTAAGTAAGCCATTTTATAAATAAATTCAATATGAAGTCATTCATTCATTCCCTGTTATATTCACTTCCAGCGTAACTTTTGAAAATACATCCATGCATAGCAATATGGCTTCAAATTTACCTACTAGATGAAGTGCAAAGTACAAGAAAAGATCGTCTTCCCTCTTAGTTTATGGGCCTTAAATATCACCAAGGGTAGTTCTCATTGCCTATGGTTTGGAAAAGAAATACTCAAAGGCTCTGAATGTATAAGCCAGTCAGAGCAAAGATTTCTTCCTATCAAACTAAGGAAGAGCAAAACGAAGCTAAAAAAGTACTAGACTTTTATTTAGAATTGATTGTCAAAGCAGTGGTCCCTTTTGATCAGAGTGATTCAGAGAAATCATGTAGTTCCTACTAAAATAGCTGAAAACTTCTGAAAGCCAGGACTACTTTTGTTTCTTTGACTGGTTTTACACAAGTAAATGAGGAAATATTAATAGCAACCATTAATAGTCTCTGGTTGAGGGACTTTAGGCACAATTTGGCAGAGGGCCTCGACTTCTTTTTTGCAATCTATCAGTGACTCAGTCATGGCCTACTATGGACTTCATCTGGATTACTGACTACCATATTTTGCATTTTCCAAAAACAATTTTTCTTATATGATAAATTATAAACTCTGCATCCAGCTATTGCTCTGCAGTTCTGAGGTTAAATCACCTAGTATCCGTCACAGAAGACGCAATCCTTAAAAATATTGCCATTTGCCTGGGATTCCATAATGAAACATCTCTTTTCCTTCCACAACCATTTACATAATTTATTTTTAGAGCTGTTTAACTTAAACATTTCTAAAAATATACTTTGAAATACTAAATTTGACTTATTGAAAATACCAAATCCAGTCTTTTAAGTTCTATACATTTACAACAATTACTTCTTTCAATGTGACAGTCAACAGACTGAAGTTATTAGGGCAAATTTTAAAAAATATGAATGGCCAACATTTAAGCTAGGAATTCAAATATAACTACTGCTTATATACATTTCCTTACCTAACAAATAAGGAACTATAAACCAAAAAAGTGTGCCTAAGATCAGGTCCACATGTGTAATAAGGCCAAAGTATTGGTCTACAGAGTGATCATGACAGTCATTTTAACCACTGACCTGGATCACAGAACAACTGGCTGATTGTGTACAGGACTTGAGTGGACATGCAGGTCAACACAACGCAAATTCCAGTTGACAATGCACACACTTGTGGAACAAAAGATAAGTAAATACAACATGGGCTTATAAGGCCTCCAAGGTACTAATTTTTCATTTTTTCACCCTAACTTTTCCAATTTGACTTTGGTATCTTGATTCTAGGGCTGCTGCTGTATTTCTAAGAGGAACTCTTCCCAAACCAAAGGCATGACATATTTGTGCTTCTGAGTCATAAAGAGATGGACCTTCAGGAAAGATGGCCTACAGATTCAATAGTTAAGTATATATATTTAAATGCCTGGTGTAAAAAAAAAAATCTAAACAAACTGAATAAAGCAACACATTTCTTTTGTTGTTAAAAATGACTGGTCTATAAAGGTTTCAGTAGATGGGGCCACACAGTATGTAACTGGGACTGAAGACAAAAACTGAAAATGTATAGTTTCTAAAAAGAGAACTAGAATATATAAGGTTGGTGTTGTTGTTGGGGAGAAATACTGAATAGGTTTAAGAGAATAAAAGATAGGAATGAGAGGTTTGTTTTAAGAACCATTTGCCCCACATAGAATCTTTAAAATAAACAACTATACAAAACTTATCTATTGTTCTTATGACATTTAAATAAGTTAACACCAAGTAGAAAATGTAGTGTTAGTTATCCTCTTCCTCATCTTCTTTAATTACTGGGGTACCTAGAATGAAAAAGAAAATTATTTCTGGTCATTCTCAAGAGATTGTGAAATTCTAAATGAAAATATTTTTCTGTAAACCTGAGGATGCTGTGAAGTGTGCCATAATAAAATGATATCACAAAATAATCTTTTAAATTTCAAGTTATCCAAAAAAACCTCTAAGAAGAATTTCCAAGCTGATTAGGTAATTATAAATATTCAGCTCCCCAAATGAAGAGCTGCAAATAAAAACACCTACAGGTACCAGGCAGAAAAATAAGGCCCTATACACAAGAAAAAGTCTGTATATTAAACACAAAGAAATACTCATTTGTCACAACAAAATATGCAATCCCAGTATTGCCAGAATCTGAATTTCCATGTTACTCCCCAGATATTAAACATTGAGGATAAATTGGAAAAAATAAAAAGAACCAAGGAACAGAAAACAAAATACATCTTCAGGCTCTCACTGGGCAAACCCATTTCTGAGCTCTGGCACTTGAAGCATGCCCATAATTTGACCTTAGTCAACTCTTCTGTCTTACCTCTTCAATCAGTGACCCTCCACTCCACATAAACTGATCAACTCAACTGTCTCCCAAATTCATCTTGCAAACCACTATACCTCTGGACTCTTGGTTAACAAAGTTCCTCCATTTTGGAATGGCCTTCCCAACACGCCTCCCATCTAAGCCCTAGCTTTAATTAAGAACCAACTCCAGTGCCTCTTCCTGTGTGATTCTTCTTTATGGCAATGAGCAGAGTTTTACCTCTCTGTACTTCTCACAGCATCTGTTTATGGGGGCTAGAGAATGTCTTGTTGAAATACACATACAAAGTACACAAATTGCAAGTATGCAGATTGATAAATGTACCCAAAATGGACATATCTGGTAACTAGCACCCAGATTAGGAAGAGAACATTATCAGAATCCCCCAAACTTCCTCAAGCCCCCTTCCTAGTCATTGTCCCCCAACAAAAGGTATATTCTATCCTAATGTCTAACACCATAGATTATTTTGCCTGATTTTGAAATTGGTATGAATAGAATGATATTGCATACACTCTGTGTTTGGCTTCTTTTGCTCAACAATATGTTTGTATCATTCATGTACATTGTGTGAAGTTGTAGTTCATTCATTCTCATTGTTCTTTAATGTTCCATTGTACGAATATGTCATAATTTATTTATCTATTGTTGGTGGGCATTTGGGTTGTTTCCAATTTACAGTTATTAACATAGTGGTACTATAAGCATTGTCATACATGCCTTTTGGTAAACATCCACACTCTTTTTTTTGGGTATGTAACTGGGTCATAAGGGGTGTGTGTGCAGTGCTTTTGTAGATAATGCTAGTTTTCCAAAGTTATACCAAGTTATGTTGCCATCCAGCAGGTTATGAGAGTTCTAGTTGCTCCATTTTCTACTAACATTTGGTATAGTCTTTTTCATCTTAGCTCTTTAACATCTCTCAGTTTTTCTTATAAGCAACTGAAGAGGAGCAAAAATACGCTTGTGAGCAGCCCTGGCCATGTATGTTCTATCTCACTGGTTTAAGGAAGACCTAGGTCTTCCAGGGGCTGTTCACACTGACCTGAAGTCAATACTTGGTCCAAAAGGCTATACGTGGCATGGTCTATTCAGGGTTTACATAAGAGATTCTTTTCTATTCTTAATGGAAGGGATTCACTTTCTGTGCACAATCAGAAAGGAAGACAAATGATTTCAAATAGTTTTGGAGTCCAACCAAAGTTGAACATAAAAAGGCTAAAGTCCAAGACTCTAATATACCCTCTCTTTTCTGCTATTTTATTTTAAATTATGAACATTCTTTCATATAGGTACAATATAAATAATTTAAAGAATAACAGAACCAATTTTTATTTACCTACCATCCAATTTAAGAAATAGAACATCACCAGTATCTAAGAAACCTGTTTGCCTCTTCCTGTTTATTCCTATACCTCCCACAAAAGTCAGTCTACCTTTTTACCCTTTGATAAGTAACCAGGGGGAAAAAAGGGAACATACTGCATGAATGGCTCCCTGATAGCACCACTGGGAGGAGGAATGACCAAGAGAGGTCTGTGATTTTTATCATTTTTAGTTTTTAGATGACAAAAGAAGAAAGTTTGGTAAGATGAATTATTAACCAGCACAATGACAAAAAAACTATTAAGTGGTAGAACTGGGACTTTAAACCATGACAAAAAAGCTAGTAAGTGGTAGAACTGGGAGTTGAACTCAATCAGTCAAGGATTTTTCTTGACATTGTCACCTGTCTTAGGTATTGAGTGTGTGCGCTCAGTCGCTCAGTTGTGTCCAACTCTTTGTAACCCCATGGACTGTAGCCCGCCAGGCTCCTCTGTCCATGGAAATTTCCAGGCAAGAATACTGGAGTGGATTGCTATTTCCTTCTCCAATCTTAGGTATTAGGAAACTAAAATTAGGGAGGAGAAGGAGAGAAAACACTACAATTTTGGTCCAATTGTGAAAAAGCAACTGCTTACCATTTATGTCTAATTATTTTACAATATAATATATTTGGGACTTGAGAATAAACCCAGATTTCTCATAAGCTTTTGGTTTAGGGATGATCCTAGAAGTTTTTCATCTCATTCTGGCCCAAACTTGGACCATAAAATTTCCTATGGACAGAAATGGCCTTGGAAAAGAGAGAGAACCTATCATTTTCTTGAGCTTTGCTGCTTTTCATGATTCCGTGCTACAAATTCAATTCTTATACCCAGAAAATATTTCCAAGCTGGCCCACAGTCACTCACCATCTAGCTTTTTCAGTTTGGGCACTCTCTTGGTTGCCTCTTCAATCCAGTTCCCCTCAGCAGTATGTTTCTCTTCCAAGGGATTGCCTACAAACACCAGGTCTTCTAGGCATGGCAGTTCTGCCAACTTCACAAATTCAGCTACAAGTACAAAGAATACATTACATATTAAAATGGCAAGTTTTACTGTTATGACTTTAGGGGTTGAATTCCAATATCACTAGCTCTCAGTTTGTGACTATTTAGACCAACTTGTTAAGATTTTGAAGGAAGTAGGAGAAATTATACCATAGGAAGCCATTCTCTGAAGACATAGAAATGGTGACATACCTCTTCTACCTTTGTGTTAGCCTAAGGATTGGATACAAAGAAGAAATGAGGTTCAGAATCAACAAATCAACCTCCAGTGGTAGGTCTCCTCTATACTGTACTGCATCAGTATCAGCTAAATTAAACTGCCTTTGTCTCTGCCCATCCCTTCATCTCTGAATACTTAAAGCCTTAAGTACATTCAAGCCTCTACTGTAGAATGTATCACACAGTTTTTGAATTATTAACTCATAATCTTGCCCACTAAGCCATGAACTCCTTGAGGGCAGGGATAGTGTCCTATTCAATTATGTATCTCAAGAGCTTGGCATGCTTCAAGGCACACAGCAGGGCTTTAAAATGCTAAATGGATGGTGTACAACAAAAAAGAAAACCAATTACACATTAAATAAGTCTTCCACCTAAGAATTATTAAAATGGAAATTTTTTTCATGATTAATAGGACCAGGACCTTACAACCATTTCTAAGTAACCATTTAAATGTAAATGTCAAGTGTTTAGATGAAATATAGGAACTCATATAGCTATTTCCCTCTGTGCTGAGAAAGAAATGTCCTCAATTGTATCTTGTTCCCTACTGGGCTATTTCCTATAAACATGAGGTAGAAGATTAGCAAAAAGCCAGCCTCACCCCAGTCTTTCACCAGGTTATTAGACATGTAGAGAATCTTCAGTTTCTTCATTACATGGATCCCTTTCAACTTCTCAATAAAATTGTAGGAGATCCACAGTTCTTCTAATGTGTCCCCTACTGCTTCCTGAAAAAGAAAGCAATTTGATTTACATGCTTATTTTTTTATATAAAAACATAAAGACAATGGCCTTCAGAGAGAACTGAGACCCTCCTGTCCACTGGCAGGAGAGCTGAAAGCTGTATGGGGGTTTTTTCTCATTAAGAAAGCCATGTAGAACATTTTCTTCCTTTCTTCAAACTAATCTGAACTGAGAATAGCTACTGAAATCATCAAGAGGGGGAATAATAGTACTATTTTATCACTTTTATTGAACAGTATACTTTTCAAATAACTTGCCTATACCTGCTATTATTTGATCCTTATTTAAGGAAAATCATGTTATTTAATTTCTAACATAGAGTAAGGGCTTTTTCTAAGATCACAATGCTATTTTGTTTTTGACCACACCATGCAGCTTGTGGGATCTTGGTTCCCCAACCAGGAATGGAACTTGGGCCCACAGCAGTGAAAGCTCAGAGTCCTCACCACTGGACCACCAGGGAATTCCCAACAATGCTATTAGATAGTAGACCTACGAGAATTCCCTGGCGATCCAGTGGTTAAGACTCTGTGCCTTCAAGGCAGAGGGTGCAGCATATGAGACTAAGATCTCACATGTCGCAGGGTGCAGCAAAATAAGAAAAAAGTAGACTTAGGTCTAAATTTCAGGGTGTTTTTTTCCACAATATTTGTTATGAAAACTTTCAAACATAAAAAAGTTTAAAGAATATTATTGTAAATATCCATATAACCACTACCCAGTTTCTACTGTAACATTTTACTATATTTTCCTATCACATATCTGTTCATCTATCCATCCTGCTACCTATCCATCAATTTATCTCTCTCTTTTTCTTTTTTTTTTGATGTATAAAACTCAAACCCAACCATCACAATACAAAGATTGTATCATACTGACTCTTAAATGCTAGATACAATCGATGGTAGCACAAAACCTTTTCTTTCATATACAAAAGACAAAATGTAATGATTATTTGTTCCTTAAAGAACAAAAACTACTAGGCAGAATCAATTCAATGTTCAAGGTCCTCTTTTTTTTTCCCTTTTTTTTTTGGCTGAGCATGCAGGATCTTAGTTCCTTAACCAAGGATTGAACCTGTGCACTATGCAGTGACAGAGTGGAGTATTAACCATTGGACTGCCAGGATACTCCCTCAATCCCCTCTTAACCCAAAAGAATTTACCTATATCTGCATGGTAATGTCTAGAATGTAGGACCCAGGTCTATGTTCTGGTACCTGTCACTTTAAAGACTACAGAGAGAATAAATGTACTCTGGATAAAGATCATTAATGTATTTTCCATACAGATGGAAACAAGGGTAAAAGCTGAGAATGGAGTGGCCTGAGCTAGTTCTGTGTGTCATCCCAAGGTCCACAGTTTATCTTAATTTCAACTTTCTAAGTAGAATAAATAACAGTTTCAAAGTAAAAATTTTAAATCAGTCCATTCCAGCACTTTGATATTAGAACTTTGTGATTTAACCAGCCTCCCTCAGGTAAATTCTGATACCTTCTCTCAAAGGATCTAATTACCATATCATATATAGCATCAGTCTTCAGGTAATTTAAACTTTGTTATATACATTTGCATTGCACTGCATCCCCATCCATCTCATATCTCCAGTTTAGAACATGTGAGGCAGTAGAAAAAAATAGTGATTAAATACTAATTAGAAAACTTAGGCTCAATTCTAGGGTTTTTCCACTTATTTGGTGTCACTTTACATGTGCAGGTGAGGACTCTTGGTCAGTTTTCACATAGCCAACTTGAACAATTCTCCAAATAGCCAATTTGCTTAATTTACTCTTTTACTGATATAGAATAGTTGGGACAAAGTAAATACGCATTGAAGACTACAATAACTATTGACAAACTACTTATCTCAGCAACAGGGTTTAACAGTGCCTGTTCACTATACTTGGACACTTTATATAACTATCTGAGCCTCAGTTTCTTTATCTGAAAATGAAGATTGAGGATTTTTTATCTTAAAATGAGGATATTATCTACTTGTGAATTTCAAGTGAGAGAATGCATGTAAAGAGTCTGCTACATAACTATCAATACTGGATAATTATTAGGAATATTGGAGAGTGCCTAGAATTTAAGAAGAAAAAGATAAAAGCAGAAACTGGGTAAAAAATATGTTAGGCAGATTCCCAAAAGAGGAAACATACATAACAAATAAATATATAAAAATATGTTCAAAATCATACAGATTAAAACAACATATTGTTTCTATCATATTGGCAAATATTAAAAATATGGATACTCAGAGATATTGAGGGTGGAGGGGCTAATCCTCATTTTTATACCATTGATGGAGATGGAGATGGCATAAGCACGGTGGGAGCAATCTGAGGTACTTGTCAAAATTTAAATGCACAAAAATAACCTCAGCTTTTCTATTTTTAGGAATCTAGCCTATGTAAATATTCAAACTGCTAAAGGATATATGCAAAAAGATGTTCACTACAGTATGATATGTAATAGCAAAAAAAAAAAGAGAGAGAGAAAGACCCCCTTCCTCAATAAAATATATGGAAATACTCTACATGCTCAGCTGTACTGGAATAGTTAAACACATTGCTATATATACTGATAAAGTAGAAAACAACAGCTATGGAAAAGAATGCATTAAATCTGCCTGTTTTTACATGGAAGGATATTCATGATTAAAAAATAGCATGAAAAATATGCACAATATATTATCAGTACAAATATAACACACACACACTCATACTTGCATGCACATACACGTACACAGATGTCTGTACACAGAAAAAAATTTAAAGTATACAAATATTATTTTTGTTATTCATGGAGCTAAGGTAGGGAGAGCAAAGACTTTCACAGTGTATTTCATTTATTTATGAATTGCTTGATTTGTTTTTTACAATTACATCTATTACTCTTAGAATTTAAAATTTAACCTAATAGTTTTTGTAAGCAGTAATAAAATATTTGGAGTCACAATAAATATTTATAGAGTGCCTACTACATGTATCAAGCACCAGTGTAGATGCTGATGAACAAAACTGATACACTTACCAGAATTTGTGTGTGACACAGAGAGAAAGAGAAGGAGAGATAGAGAGAGGGAAAGAGAATAAACAAATAAGAAAAATGGGAAAAATTATGAGTGGTTAAGAGTTATTTACTAGAGTTCTGTTCTGTTTTTGCATTAGCAGGAGGATTCTTTACTCCTGAGCCACTAGGAAAGCCCTTTGCTTGGTTAGCTCTAAGCTATCATGTAGAAGAGACTTAGATAGATAGCTTACTTTTTACATCTGAAGTGAGTTCCAGTATATAGTATGTTATTGGAAAAACTGCTGTTTCTTAATCGGAGAGGGCAGTGGCACCCCACTCCAGTACTCTTGCCTGGACAGTCCCACAGATGGAGGAGCCTGGTAGGCTGCAGTCCATGGGGTCGCGAAGAGTCGGACACGACTGAGCAACTTCACTTTCACTTTTGACTTTCACGCATCGGAGAAGGAAATGGCAACCCACTCCAGTGTTCTTGCCTGGAGAATCCCAGGGACGGCGGAGCCTGGTGGGCTGCCGTCTATGGGGTCGCACAGAGTCGGACACGACTGAAGCGACTTAGTAGTAGCAGTAGTTGGGTCTCTTCTGAGGAAGTGACATCTGAACTGAAGTGTGAAATTTAAGGAGCCACTGCAAGGAGATCCAACCAGTCCATCCTAAAGGAAATCAGTCCTGAATATTCATTGGAAGGACTGATGCTGAAGCTGAAACTCCCAATACTTTGGCCACCCGATGTGAAAAATTGACTCATTGGAAAAGACCCTGATGCTGGGAAAGATTGAAGGTGGGAGGAGAAGAGGATGACAGAGGATGAGATGGTTGGATGGCATCAGCGACTCAATGGACGTGAGTTTGAGTAAACTCCAGGAGTTGGTGATGGACAGGGAGGCCTGGCGTGCTGCCGTCCATGGGGTCACAAAGAGTCGGACAAGAATGAGCAACTGAACTGAACTGAACTGAACTGAATGCGGAAATCCAACAACAACAAACAGTTCTAAGTAGTTTATATTTATATAGACTCCCTTCCTTCAATTTAACATTCCATGTTTCATATATTAGAGTAGTTATCTGTAAGTTACTGAGGAAGCTATTCAAATCATGCTATGAGGCTGATGTGTCTAGATGAATAAATCAGTTAGTATGTGAACTTGTCTTAAATCCAGCTTCTGTATCTACATGCAGACATTTTTCTTCAATCTGTGCATAAGTAGAAAGCTTTTGGACGGATTAAATGTTGTTTTTGGTATATGTATACACACACACACATACACAAACTAAGAGGAAAAAAGAAACTGTTGGGGGTTACTGATAGCAGTTTATAGAAAGAGTTCTAAGTGATGGTTCAGCTAGATAATATCTCCATTCATGCCTTTAATCCTATATTTACAATTTCTTGTTGGTTTTTAGGTATATATTACATTTCATGGGAGAACCTATACACCATATCAGTACTTAAGAATCTAGCGTTCAGTAAATACTTGGGGGAACATCCAGCATCTATCATATTGGTCCTAAAAATTTGGGGGTGTATTTGCAAACTTTTCCTTTATAGAAAATTCAAAGTAATGTTTAGCCTGCTGCTGCTGCTGCTGCTGCTGCTGCTGCTAAGTCGCTGCAGTCGTGTCCGACCTGAAGTGTAACAAATTCTGAAATTTTGTACTATGATTTAATACTTTACCCATTATGAATAATGTCCCCCTATATATGACATTTCGGAGAAGGCAGTGGCACCCCACTCCAGTACTCTTGCCTGGAAAATCCCATGGACGGAGGAGCCTGGGAGGCTACAGTCCATGGGGTCGCTAAGAGTCGGATGACTGAGCAACTTCACTTTCACTTTTCCCTTTCATGCACTGGAGAAGGAAATGGCAACCCACTCCAGTGTTCTTGCCTGGAGAATCCCAGGGATGGGGGAGCCTGGTGGGCTGCTGTCTATGGGGTCGCACAGAGTCGGACACGACTGAAGTGACTTAGCAGCAGCAGCAGCATATATGACATTTTACCATCTAAAACTCGCAGAATGAAGAAAAAGCAAAATGTCTTTAAATTTACCACTCATTTAGAATATAAAACATTTTTTATAGATCATTAGGATTTTATTAATTATATATAGCTAGAAAGCAAACAATTCATCTACTGGTTATTGTTTTGGGGAAAAAAACTTCCTTTTATTAACTTCAGAATGTAATCTCTAAGAATTTCCAAGCATTTTATGAATTTACGTGGGTAAGCAGACAGGTAGGTGTGGGGATATGATCAGATAATTCAAGATAATTCCAAAATTGCTCCTCTGAACACTGATTCCTATTCAGGTGTTTTGGCTGTTTCTGTAAAGGGGTGGGATGGTGGTAGCCATTGTAGCCTGACTGGTCATGGGCAGTTACTATTCTGTAGTTTCAGAAACAAACCAGTTTCAACCTCAATGACTCTGATGAAGCACAAACTAGACTTACTGAGGTGGGGTGGGGGAACAGGAGACCAGAGTTACAAAATATTTCAGAGTTTTTATGAAGTACTTAACAATATGCACTTTTTAAAAGTTATTGTCTTTGGGGGAACATACACAAGAAAAAGAAATTAGCTTCATCTTTTCTGAATTTGCCTAGTTTTACAATATTCTTTCATTTCAACCTCTTTGCAAGGAAACTGAGATGCCAATAAACATGCAAATAAAATACACTGTCAAAAATTTTAAAAAGCCCACGTTTGGTAAAGGGAAATGGGAACCTTCCTACATTACTGGTGGTGGTATAAATTGGTACAAACTTTCCTAAGGGTAACTTGATAATATGTCACAAAAGTCTTAAAAGAAATTCATACCTTTTGATCTCACAATTCTATTTCAAGGAATTTATCCAAAGAATTATTCTTAGATGTATGCAATAATATAACTAAAAGGAGACTCATAATAGCATTGATTATAATAACTCTAAACTGGAAATAATGAATAATGAGTAACGTATTTAAATAAATTATGGTATATCAATAAAATAGAATATTATGCTGTCATTAAAAAAGAATATGGCTACAAATTATTTTAAAAACTTAATATCCTCTGATCAAAAACCTTCAATGGCTTTGTAAGCCACTTGGGAAAAAAATCTAAAATCTTATCATGTCCTATAAGGGTTGGTTCTTGGCTCCTCCAACCTCACTGAGGGCAGCTCTCCCTCATCGACATTTTTGCTCTTACTCAAGTAACCAAGCAGCTTCAGTTTCAGGACATTTGCACTTGCTGTCCCTCTCCAGTCTGGAGCACTGGTTCCTTGGTCAGATTTATAAGCCTACATTCTCATTTTCAGAGAGGACTTCCCATCAATCCATGTTCTCTTATATGCCTCGCTTTTTTGTTCATTGCATTCACCACCACTTGATGTATTATCACACAATTATTTTCTAGTCTATTTCCCTCCACTATAATGTAAGTTCAATAAGAACAGGGACTTTATTTTATATCCTGCTGTACCTCTAGTGCCTAGAACAATGCCTGGCTAAAAGGCATTCAGAAAATATACTGTAGGAATTTGCTGAATGAATGAATGACATGGAAAAATTACCTTTGTATATTAAGTAAAAAAAAGAGATGCAAAACAAAATGTATGATTTCATTCTCTACATTCTCATCAAAGCATAGAAAAAAAGGCAAGAAAGATGTCAATCAAAATGTTAGGAGAAGGGGACGACAGAGGATGAGGTGGTTGGATGGCATCACCGACTCAATGGACATGAGTTTGGGTAAACTCCGGGAGTTGGTGATGGACAGGGAGGCCTGGCGTGCTGCAGTCCATGGGGTTGCAAAGAGTCGGACACGACTGAGCAACTGAACTGACCTGATAGGTACTTTTTTTTTAAAACCAGCCCACAGGATTTCTGTTTTACTGTCAATAATCTCAGTGCTTGCAAATGGGAGCAGTTTTAAAACTGCTCTTTGGAAGTTAGCTTGCTGGGTAATGCTTCCTTTTAAAGACTGAATAGATGAAGTTTGTTGTTTGTTGGAAGTGAACAGCACAGAACCCTTCGATTCACCTCTGAATATCCCTGTTTACAAAGAGTAACTTTTCTTTCTTTTTTTTTAAATTTTTATAATGTTCTGTTGGTTTCTGCCATATAACAATGCAAATCAGCCATAATTATACACATATCCCCTCCTTATTGAGCCTCCCCTTCCTCCCCCATCCCACCCCTTGAGGTCATCACAGAGCACCAGGCTGGGCTTCCTGTGTCATACAGCAACGTCTTACCAGCTATCCATTTTACACATGACAGTGTATATATGCTGATGCTACTTTCTCCATTCATCCCACTCTCTCTTTCTCACACTGTGTCTACAAGTCCATTCTCTACATCTGCAACTCCATTCCTTCCCTGCAAATAGGTTCATTAATACCATTTTCCCAGATTCCATATATATATTAATATTCTAAATTTGGTTTTCTCTGACTTACTTCACTCTGTATAACAGGCTCTAGGCTCATCCACATCACTAGAACTGACTCAAATTCGTTCTTTTTTTATGGCTGAATATTATTTCATTGCATATATGTGCCACATGTTCTTTATATAGGTACTTTTTATATTTGCTTTTTTATTTTGAAAAGTTTATGCAACAGACAAGTATTATTATATACTCAAGAAAAACAGTGTGTGCTTTTTAAGTAGTAAGTAACAACCTACCAGTCCATTTAAGTTCTTTATGTTGTTTCTTCCTAAAGACAATATTCTCAAGTTTTCTGTAGAGGAAAGAAAGCAATTTTGCTTTATTAGAATCATATCACACAATTGTTACAAATCTAATATAACAAAGCTTTAATATATTTATATAATAAATATCCTTATATAATAAGAAAGGCTGTACTAACAAAAAGTGGTAATCAAGTAGGAAATAACACTGACCTATCTCTAAGGTAAACTCTACAATTGCACATCACATCAATATTAAATTTTAAATGTTTAGCTATTTGAAATGCACGGTTTTAAATTACTGGCTAGTAAGAAATATTACACAGATAAGAGTAAAGAAGATTTGAGCTTTAAATTTGGGAGCATACACATTTCAAATCTCTTATAGGATGAGGACTTTTACCAGAAAATAGAAACATTCTCATGTATAGTCCCCACCTCACTCCACAAAAGATTAGAAGCAAAATCAAGTGAATTAGTATTTTAAAAATCTTTTATTTTTTAGAATAATTAGATTGTAATTAGGTTTAAAAAGAAGTATATTTGTGTTTTTTAAAAGGATGTTTCTTTTGTCTATCTATAAGGTTATTGCTGGAAGAAAAAAAAAGTAGAAACAGTGGTTGGTTTCGGGGGAGGAACTGAGAATCAGTCCATGGGCAGAAGAAGATATTTTTAATTTAGCTTCTTCTGAACTTATTTGTATAACACCATGTACACATATTATTTTTCAAACTTAAAAGATTTCTAGTAAAACATGCAATCTCACTTCTGTCCTAAAAATCTACTATGACTACTTATGCATAAGTTATACATTTAATTTTCACAACTTAAACTTTTATAACTCTGCTATCCAATATGGTAGTTACTAACCACATTGTTATTCAGTTGCTAAGTCGAGTCCGACTCTTTGCAACCCCATGAACTGCAGCACTCCAGGCTTCCCTGTCCTTCACTATCTCCCTGAGTTTGCCCAAACTCATGTCCACTGAGTCAGTGATGCCATCCATCCATCTCATCCTGTATCACTTTCTTCTCCTTTTGCCCTCAATCTTTCCCAGCATCAGGGTATTTTCCAATGAGTACGCTGTTTACATCAGGTAGTCAAAGTATTGGAGCTTCAGCCTCAGCATTAGTCCTTCCAATGAATATTCAGGGTTGATTTCCTTTAGGATTGACTGGTTTGATCTCCTTGCTGTCCAAGGGATGCTCAAGAGTCTTCTCCAGCACCACAGTTCAAAAGCATCAA
Organism: Okapia johnstoni; assembly: GCA_024291935.2. Taxonomy (NCBI): domain Eukaryota; kingdom Metazoa; phylum Chordata; class Mammalia; order Artiodactyla; family Giraffidae; genus Okapia; species Okapia johnstoni. Next base: position 16,505,017 of record CM044307.1, read on the forward strand.
TTCTTTGGTGCTCAGCCTACTTTATGGTCCAACTCTCATATCCATACATGACTACTATAAAAACCATAGCTTTGACTATATGGATCTTTGTCAGCAAAGTGATGTCTCTGCTTTTTGATACACTGTCTAGGTTTGTCATAGCTTTTCTTCCCAGGAGCAAGTGTCTTTTAATTAAAGTGAATGCATCCACCATCTGCATTGATTTTGGAGCCCAAGAAAATGAAATCTGACACTGTATCCACTTTTTACCCATCTATTTGCCATAAAGTGATAGGACCATATTAATTTAATTAAAATTATACATAAATTCAGTTTCTCAGTCACATTAACCACATTTCAAGAGCTTAATAGCTATAAATGGCTAGTGGGAACTATATTGGGACAATACAGATAATTCTATTGGATAATACTGTTCTATAACATCCATAATTCAATCAGTTCAGTTCAGTTGCTCAGTCGTGTCCAACTCTTTGCAACCCCATGAACCACAGCATACCAGGCCTCCCTGTCCATCACCAACTCCTGGAGTCCACCCAAACCCATGTCCATCGAGTTGGTGATGCCATCTAACCATCTCATCCTCTGTCGTCCCCTTCTTCTCCTGCCCTCAATCTTTCCCAGCATCATGGTCTTTTCAAATGAGTCAGTTCTTCACATCAGTTGGCCAAAGTATTAGGGTTTCAGCTTCAACATCAGTCCTTCCAATGAACACCCAGGACTGATCTCCTTTAGGATGGACTGTTAGATCTCCTTGCAGTCTAAGGGACTCTCAAAAGTCTTCTCCAACACCACAGTTCAAAAGCATCAGTTCTTCTGTGCTCAGCTTTCTTTATAGTCCAGTTCTCACATCCATACATGAACACTGGAAAAACCATAGCCTTGACTAGATGGACCTTTGCTGGCAAAGTAATGTCTCTGCTTTTTAATATGCTGTCTAGGTTGGTCATAACTTTCCTTCCAAAGAGTAAGCGTCTTTTAATTTCATTGCTGCAATCACCATCTACAGTGATTTTAGAGCCCCCCAAAATAAAGTCTGATACTGTTTCCTCATCTATTTGCCATGAAGTGATGGGACTGGATGCCATGATCTTAGTTTTCTGAATGTTGAGCTTTAAGCCAACTTTTTCACTCTCCTCTTTCACCTTCATCAAGAGGCTCTTTAGTTCTTCTTCACTTTCTGCCATAAGGGTGGTGTCATCTGCATATCTGAGGTTATTGATATTTCTCCCAGCAATCTTGATTCCAGCTTGTGCTTCTTCCAGCCCAGCATTTCTCATGATGTACTCTGCATATAAGTTAAATAAGCAGGGTGACAATATACAGCCTTGACGTACTCCTTTTCCTATTTGGAACCAGTCTGTTTTTCCATGTCCAGTTCTAACTGTTGCTTCCTGACCTGCATACAGGTTTCTCAAGAGACAGGTCAGGTGGTCTGGTATTCCCATATCTTTTAGAATTTTCCACAGTTTATAGCGATCCACACAGTCAAAGGCTTTGGCATAGTCAATAAAGCAGAAATAGACGTTTCTCTGGAACTCTCTTGCTTTTTCGATGATCCAACAGATGTTGGCAATTTGATCTCTGGTTCCTCTGCCTTTTCTGAAACCAGCTTGAACATCTGGAAGTTCACGGTTCATGTATTGCTGAAGCCTGGCCTGGAGAATTTTGAGCATTACTTTACTAGCGTGTGAGATGAGTGCAGTTGTGCAGTAGTTTGAGCATTCTTTGGCATTGCTTTTCTTTAGGATTGGAATGAAAACTGACCTTTTCCAGTCCTGTGGCCACTGCTGAGTTTTCCATATTTGCTGGCATATTGAGTGCAGCACTTTCACAGCATCATCTTTCAAGATTTGAAATAGCTCAACTGGAATTTCTTCACCTCCACTAGCTTTGTTCATAGTGATGCTTCCTAAGGCCCATTGACTCCATATTCCAGAATGTCTGGCTCTAGGTGAGTAATCACACCATTGTGATTATCTAGGTCGTGAAGATCTTTTCTGTACAGTTCTTCTGTGTATTCCTGCCACCTCTTCTTAATATCTTCTGCTTCTGTTAGGTCCCTAGGTTAAGAACAAAATCCAATCCAAGCTCTCCAAGGAAGTAACCAAATCTCTCAGAAACTCAGTTTTCTTTTATGTAAAATGAGGAAGTATAGGCTCTATCTTATAGGAATATAAGGACTAAATGAGATAATTGTCTAAAATATTCGCACAATGCCTAATCCATAGTAAGTACACAATAAATGATGTATGTGTATATAGGTATCAGGCATTTATAGTTATATAAGCTTTGGTTTTAATTTATTTAATTTAATAAAAATTTCAAATTATCTGATGAGAAACATTTAATTTTCAGAACAAGGGATTAATATTTTAAAAGCAATCTAATTCTTGCAAAATAGTTGAAATAAAACCCCATGTTATCAGCTGAATTGTCCCCCACAAATCCATATGTTGAGGTCCTAACCCTAAGTACCTCAGAATGTGACTCTATTTGTTGATAGAACCTTTAAAGAGGTAATTGAAGTAAGATGACATTTTAGGTAAAATCCAATATGACTGGTGCCCTTATAAGAGAGGAGATTAGGACACAGACAGAAACAAAGACAAAGGGAAAAGATGGTTATACACAAGCCAAGGAGAAAGGCTTCAGAAGAAATCAATGGTACCTACACTTTGATTTTGGACTTCTAACCTGTACAACTATGAGAAAATAAGTTTCTGTTGTGTAAGTCATCCAGTCTGTGGGATTTGTTATGGCAGCCCTAGCAAACTAATATACTTTATATGTAACTACAAATATGTGGAAATTAAATATATAAGAAAATCACATAATCAATTATTCTTCAGAGCTTCTTAATATGGAACAACACTATCTTTTTCTATTTAACACGGAATAAAAACTTTATTCAAAAAGTTATTCATTCAATACGTAATTATTGAGCATCTACTATGTGCCATGCATAGCTATAAGCACTTGCAATATAACAGTGAACAATGCGGATTCAAATTCTTGTTGTCATGGAGCTAATTTCTGGCAGACAGTAAGCAAAACAATTAAGTGCATTAGCTAATGACAAGTATAAAGCAGAAAGAAAACCAGGCAAAAGGAATGAAACGGCAGGGGGTAGAAGCATCCAACATGTTAGATAGAAAGTGACTTCGAAGTAAAGACTCAAAGAAAGTGAAGCAGCTAGACATGAGGCTATCTGGAGGAAAAATATGCAGAGGGAACTTTAGCTGCAAAGGCTTCAAAGCAGGACCATAGCAGAAGTATTCACAAAACACAACCTAGCTGAGAGAATGAGACGAGAGTAATAGGAGATGAAATTAGAAAAAAACAGGCCTTATAGGGGATATAACAGAGGAGACAAGAAATTACCAGGGAATTTGGCCTGAGCAGCTAGAAGAATGCAGTTGTCGCTGCCTGATACAGACACACAAGAAGCTGGGTTAACAAAGGCTGGGGAAGGATAGCAGGACTCAGTTTTGAACCTGTTAAGTATGAAATGTCCAGTAGACATTCAATGGAAATGTCGGGCAACTGAATGTGTAAGGCTGGAGTTCAGAGGAGATGTATGGACTTGAGCTATAAATTTGGGAACCATCAGCATACAGATGGTAAAGCCATGAACTGGATGAGAATGTGGAGTAGGTAAAGACAGAAAAAAGATCCAAGAACTGAGGCTGGGGATACCCCAACATTAAAAATTTTGAGGACATGAGACTGGGAGGAAGCAGCCAGAAAGGCAGGAGGAAATCAAAAGGGTACAGTATCCTAGAAACCCAATAAAGAAATTGCTGCAAAGAAAAAGAAATCATCATGTCAAAATGCACTTAGGTCAACTAAGATAAGAATTGAGAAATGACCTCAGATCAGAGATAACAGATATATGCAGATCTTTCAAAGATAATATCTAGCTTAATATATACAACTCTTTCTAAAAAATGCACATGAAATGGCAATGAGAGGGCTAAAAGGATCTTATTTATTGCTTTCCAGGGAGGTAAATTATGATATCAAAGTTAATAGATTAACTGTTCTAACATTACACAATTACATATTTTCCATATTTTTATATGCTGCATAAGTAGAACACCACTATATGGAAAACACTTTTTAGGTCTTGAGGAAAATCAAAACATTATCGTAAAGTTATATTTATTTATTTAGTAAACTGAAGGAGTATACTGTTTTAACACCAATATTTACCTTCTAATCTTTAAATGAGAGTATTATTCATATTGTACAGCTTTTCAGCCTCAGTTTGAACATACTCATGTCATACCATTTTCTCATCACAGCTGTTAGGGTTAATCTGCCTTAAAACCCCCCTGTTAAATAGCAATACTTGTTTATTTCAGATCTTCTCATATTAGCATAGTAGGTAAGACATAGTGCTCATGAAAGGAAAGGGGTAGGAGGCAAGCTAGAGTCATATATTCAGTATTTTATATGGATCAGTTGGCTTCATTTTGCTTCATAGTCACAAAGTGTATTCTCTGTAGACTGCAGAAATACCATTTGTTACAAGCAGAACTAAAGTGAGATGTGTCTAGTATAGCAAATACATGATACAAACGCCTATCCTCCCTTTCCATGTTTACATTAGACATCAATAATTGATCAAGGTACTCTTTTCCACTAAATTTCTGGAACTCTTTTTAATATGATTTTCCTGAGAGTCACTACCAAGTGATCAAAGAGAATACGAGTTACCAGCCCTTTATAGAAGTTTACCCAATTTCATATGTTAGAGACATGTTTTTATGAAAGAAAAGCATGTTGTTCATACTGGTAAATGTTATCAATTCAGCCTCATGTAAGCAAGTTATTTCAATTACAAAGAAACTGAAAGAGAAGAAAATGAAATACTTCAAATTGTTTAATGAGTCAGTGAAAACTGGAATAGACTGAATCATTTTAAATACAACTCTAATAATAAACACTTCCTCTCCAGCACTATATAAATACTGAATGCAACTTTGAGTAAGGTACCAGGCAGGGGCATGGGGAAACGGAGATTAGGAATAGAAGATTAAAAGACTAATAAAATATGGTGCTTGCCCTAAGGGGCTCATTATCTAAAGAGACAGAACATATCCCTAACTATAATAACAGCTACTATTTCTTGAGCATTTATATGCACCAGGCACTATTCTAAGCACTTTATACACACTGACTCATTTAATCTTCAAAATAAATATTTGAAGCTGTTGTTCAGTTGCTAAGTCGTGTCTGACTCTTTGCGATCCATGAACTGCAGCATGTAAGGCTTCCCTGTCCTTCACTATCTCCTGGAGTCTGCTCAAACTCATGTCCATTTTGTTGTGATGCCATCCAACCATCTCATCCTCTGTCGACCCCTTCTCCTCCTGCCCTCAATCTTTCCCAGCATCAGGGTATTTTCCAATGAGTCAGTTCTAAGCATTAGGTGGCCAAAGTACTGGAGCTTCAGCTTCAGCACCAGTCCTTCCAATGAATATTCAGGGTTGATTTCCTTTAGGACTGACTGGTTTGATCTCCTTGCACTCCAAGGGACTTTCAAGAGTCTTCTCCAACACCACAGTAAGAAAGCATCAATTCTTTGGTGCTCAATCTTCTTTATGGTCCAACTCTCACATCCATACATGACTCCTGCAAAAACCACAGCTTTGACTATATGGATCTTTGTCGGCAAAGTGATGTCTCTGCTTTTTAATACACTGTCTAGGTTTGTCATAGCTTTTTTCAAGGAGCAAGTGTCTTTTAGTTTCATGGCTGCAGTCCACATTGATATTGGAGCCCAAGAAAATGAAATCTGACACTGTTTGCACATTTACCCCATCTATTTGACATGAAGTGATAGCACCAGATGCCATGATCTTTATTTTTGAATGTTGAGTTTCAAGCCAGCTTTTTCACTCTCCTCTTTCACCTTCATCAAGAGGCTCTTTAGTTCCTCTTCACTTTCTGGATTATAATCCAAGGTAGACTGTTATAAATGTTTCCAACAAAGAGTAATTATGATGACGGAAATCAAAGAAGTCTTTAGAGATTTTCCTCTAAATAACATTTAAACTTTGCATTCTTAATGTTAATTTTGTTTCTTGTAGGGTTTTCCTGTTACAGGAAGGGGCTGTTCTCAATGAAAAGCACTGCATTAACAAGTGCACAACGTCATAAAAAAGAATGACATATTTGGGTGTAAAGAGGATGTTACAAGTTTTTAAATGACTCTGAATGCAACTTTAAGGCATCTGGCCTTTACTAGGCAAAGGGGCGGAGAAGGCAATGGCAACCCACTCCAGTACTCTTGCCTGGAAAATCCCATGGACGGAGGGGCCTGGTAGGCTACAGTCCATGGGGTCGCTAAGAGTCAGACACGGCTGAGCAACTTCACTTTCACTTTTCCCTTTCATCCACTGGAGAAGGAAATGACAACCCACTCCAATATTCTTGCCTGGAGAATCCCAGGGACGGGGGAGCCTGGTGGGCTTCCGTCTATGGGGTCGCACAGAGTCAGGCACGACTGAAGCGACTTAGCAGCAGCAGCAGCAGGCAAAGGGGCAGAGAAGGCAATGGCAACCCACTCTAGTACTCTTGCTTGGAAAATCCCATGGACAGAGGGGCCTGGTAGGCTGCAGTCCATGGGGTCGCTAGGAGTCCACTTTCCCTTTTCACTTTCATGCACTGGAGAAGGAAATGGCACCCCACTTCAGTATTCTTGCCTGGAGAATCCCAGGGATGGGGGAGACTGGTGGGCTGCTGTCTATGGGGTCACACAGAGTCGGACACGACTGAAGCGACTTAGCAGCAGCAGCAGCAGGCAAAGAGGAGTCATTAAAGGTCTCTGGTCTGGAGGAGTGATAAATAGAACAATATTTTCACAAAGAAAACTCTGGTGTCAGTGCTGAAGGTTAACTGAAGAGCAGAAAGATAGGAGACAAGGAGATCAATTGGGTGGCCATCACAAAAGTTGTAAGGCAGTGTTTTTTCAAATTGTGGATCATGTAAAATCAACTTAATGGGTTGTCAGCAAGGACCTACTATATATTAATAACAGGAAAACCTACTCAATATCCTGTGATAACCTACATGAGAAAAGAATCTAAAAAAGAATGAATATATGCACATGTATAACTGAATCACTTTGCTGTACACCTGAAAGTAACATAACATTGTGAATCAACTATACTCCAATAAAACAAACAGAAAAAACCTTAGTGGATTGTGACAAACATTTAAAAAACCATGAAATCACACTAAAAATTTTTAATAATGGAACCTGTGCTATAAGGGTAAATACTGTTTTACAAATTTTAATCCAGTTCATATGAGTATGTGTATATTTGATATGTATATTTATGTATGTGCGTGCATAGTCACTAAGTCGTCTCTGACTCTGCTACTCCATGGACTGTAGCCCACCAGGCTCCTCTGTCCGTGGGATTTTCCAATCAATACAGGAGGGGGTTGCCATTTTCTCCTTCAGTGGATCTTCTCAACCCAGGGATTAAAGTCACTTCTCCTGCATTGGCAGATGGATTCTTTACCACTGAGCCACCTGGGAAGCCCTATGAACATATGTACTGAGTTATTAATTCAAATGTATTTCTTATTGTGGGAAGTGGTAAAAAACATTTGAAAAAGATGACCTAAGGGGGAAATGATGAGGGTCTAAATTAAAGCTGTAGCTCCTGGAAATGGAAACGCAACAAATTATTTGAGAGCTCTTTCAAAGAATAAATTTAACAGGACTCAGTGATGAACCTGGATGTAGGGCTTGAGGGAAATAAAGGGGAAATATTATAAGATAAATGATGGCTCACCAAAAGATACCTACATCCTAATCCCTGGATGTGAATGTTACCATATATGGGAAAAAATATTTTGCAGATAAGAGTAAGTTAGGAATCTTAAGATAGGGAAAATATCCTTGATTATCCAAGTGTTTCCTAAATGCAGTCATGTGTGTCCTTATAAGAGGGTGACAGAAAAAGATATGACAGAGACAAAACAGTAGAAGGAAATATGATCACAGAGGCAGATACTGGAGTGACACAATCACAAGCCAAGGAATATGGCAGTCACTAGAACCCAGAAAAGGCAAGGAAAAGACTCTCCCCTAAAGCCTCCAGAGAAACTGTAGCCCCCTTAAAACATTGATATTGGCCCAGTGAAACTGATTTCAGACTTCTGGCCTCTAGAACTGTGAGGAAATAAATTTCTGAAGCTTTAAGTGTTTGCAGCCCACAGGCAACTTGCATAAGGAACCTTGACAACGGGGAAGAAGTCAATGCCACTAAAAAAGATAAGGAGCATAGAAAAACAAGGATGTGAGGAACAAAATTTTAAATATAACAAGTATGAAATACAAGAGAAATGAAATACAAGAGAAATCTGGACAAAAACAGATAATAAAAACTTGATTTTCTAGTTAAGATATTTCAATTCTAACTCTACAAGCTTTAAAATGTCTTTAAACTATTCAGGTTTCATGTTATCTCTAATTTTCTTTGGATAGTCAAACAAGTCACATAGTTTATATATTCTTTCTATCATCTGACAATTACTATGGTTGAAACAGGTGCCAGCTTCTAGGATTATGCAGTGTCTCTGGAATGTTTATTCCAAATAACTAAACAAATCCTAGAACCATCTGTTACTGTGGATCACTTACTTAAGCCATTCAGGTTTGCAATTTTTTCAATGCAGTTTGTAGACAGTGAAAGCTTCCTAAAAGAGAAAAAAAAAAGAATATTTGAATTAATAAGAAAAAAAGTTAATAGTATAACAGAAATTATTCCTCAAGTGCTCTCAGACATTTCCTTTTCACACTGAATCCTTTTTTCCCCTCTCAGACATGGCATGCATTCTTTCATTTTGAAATCTTCAAACTTTCTCCCTGATTACAAAAGTTAATAAACATTCACTGTATAAAATTAAAAAAACCTTTTTGTGGACAATTTGGTGTTTTCTATTAAATTTTTTAAATGCATGTTTTCTTTGACCCAGTAATTCATTTCTAGGAACATATCCTATGGAAATACTAATGCCAAATATATATGAATTAAACTATTTACTGTATTATTATAATAGCAAAAAAATGGGAAAAAAATTTATAAACACCCATCAGCTGAGGAATACAGATAACAAAATACTATGCTGCCACTAAAACAAACAAGATTGGGCCATACATACCAACTGTGGAAAATGTCCATGATATGTATATTATAAAAAGTCACGTAATCCTAACCACCCCAGACATTCTCCCAGAGATAAATACTTTCACCAGTTTATATATATATTTTCTATATTTTTTCCCTATATATACTTTAATTGTATAAAAACAAAATTTCAAAGGGAGCATAATTACACACTATTAATCTTCTCTTCACAAAAATGTTTAATATCTTAGTAAACTTCACGCAAAGAATATAATAAAAGCTAATTTTATTGAACATTTCATGTGTGCCTAGTATTCTTCTAAATACTTTACATGTATTAACTATTTTAACCATCAGAATGATCCTATGAACTACATATTGGTAACCATATTTTATAAATGAGGAAACTGAGACACAAAGATGTTAAGCAATTGGCCTAATATTACACAGCCAGAAAGTAGTAGATCCAAATTTAAACCCCCCCAAAACTGACCCTAGAACATGTGATCTTATCCTTCTGATTTGATTTGAAGAGGAATTATTCTCTTTTTTTTTTTGCTTAAAACAGTAAAAGCAATTACTGTACACTGTAAATTATTGGTCATATGTGTGTATTTTCTAGTCATTCCCCACTCCCAAGAATTACCAGTGAAAGTGAAAAATGGAGTGGAAAAGTGGAAATTTAGTTGGGGAATAATTCTGTAATTGTTGTATAGGCAACCTGCCCAAAGATTGTCAGCAAAAATATGAACAGGATGACTTGTAAGCAGTTTCTAGGGTAATTTGGTGTAAGGTATAGAACCTTCTCAAGGTTTGATAAAAAGATATTTGACCACTTTGAAATAATGCTCTTTGAAATCATGATTTTGAAGCCAAAAAACACATTTAAGGTGGATTTTTATGTAATACACTGTGTTCTCATCACAAAGGACAAGCTGCATACAATAACTAAATTATGTTTGCTTTTCCCTTTAATTCCAAAGATAGACATTAGTCTAATACATGTGTTCACAAATATGTGCTTAAGAGTCATTCAGATTGCTTATTGTAAATACAGATACCTAGTCTCATCAGTAGATTCTTTTTCTATAAATTTGAAGTGGGGCTTATCTGCTGCACAAGTTGGTTCTTAGGTAGGTAGTCAGGGAACCGCACTTAGGAAAATACAGGATGAAGAAATCAGAAAGAACCCCAAGTGATTCTATAACATTCTATAGCCCTGACAAGACATTGAAGCTTAAGAGCATGGTTACAAGGTGTCATGGTATAATTGCCTCAAATTCGTCACAGTACTCTGCTAAAAAGTATGCAGAATATTCAGGAAATCAGTTAAAATAATAAACATAGATCTGATACTTAAAGTCTTGGGAAAATAGGATTACAAGTAAGTGTAACTTAGTGCCAATGAGAAAAACAAAATTAGAAGGCTCTACAGAGAATGCTAGGACTTCCCTGGTGGTCCAGTAGTTAAGACTTCATGCTTCCATTGCATGGGTTCGATCCCTGGTCAGGGAACTAAGATCTTACATGCCGTGCGGAGCAACCAATAACAATAATAATAAAATGAAATTTAAAAAAAATGCTAACCCTGGTAACTCAAAAACTGGTTCAATTTTGGTTGATAATTCCTTTTCTTTATGTTTTTAATATTTTCTAGATGTTTTACAATGTATTTTCATAATTTGAGAAATTTTTCAAAAGCGGTAACTTTTATGCTTCTGAGTATGTATAGTATTGACTTTGATGGATAATTTTACAAGAGAAACTACTAGATTTTATGACAGAGAAATCGTTTTATTGTGTTATTTAGCTTCTCCTAAGAGACAAGGAAATTTATGTAAAGAATCCACCTTCAGGTGCGATCCCTGGTCGGGGAACTAAGAACCATGGGGGAATTAAGCCCGTGCACCAAAAGTAGAGAAAAGCCTCTGTGCTGCAACCAAGAGCCCGTGCACTGCAACAAAGACCCAGCACAACCAAAAAAATTCATACTGTAAAAAAAATATGATACAGGATAGTTTAGGACTACTCTATTAATGACCCTATAAACCAATAACCTTTAATGTTTGGCCTTGCCAAAGGGAATATCACAGGAAGGAAAGGAGGGAGGAAGGGAAATGAAAACCAAGAAAATAAATACATTTTTTTAGTCTGTGTATTTAGAAAAGGAAGGGAAACTTAACAGCAATACTAGAAAGGATGAAAAAAGACAAGCACTCACTCGCAGTTAGAAAGCGTGGACAAGGATGCATCCATCTTCTCTATAGGGGGAATCTGGGCATACAGCTTTATCTCTCTGGCTTCAGATGGCTTCTGGCTGGTTTTCTCTTCCTATAATAAAAATTAATGTGGAAGAAAATAATCCCAGATCATAATGTGGAACTAAAAAGGCCAGATTTTCTCAAGGCTTTTCAGTATTTATTGCAAAATAGCTATTAAAATTCAGTAATTCTGTACATTCTTGACAGAACACTTACTGACAACATTTACTTACTGAACCTGATAACTAGCTTATACATGGCTGATTCGGATAATTCCGTCAGGTCTCAGCCAAACGGGAAAGAGGAAAGAAAATAACTTTTATTTCTGTAGTTTTTTAAATCTTTCAAGAGTCTATCAATTAATAAACAAAAATAAAACACAACAACTAAAACATTCTCCTGGGGAGGATTCCTTGTCCCTAAACAAACTTTTCTTAAGTATCAGATTTAGATCTGTAAGACCAGCTGTTTTTGTCATCTCATCTTTCTGTTCCTATATACAATTGAGTCTGAGTTACAACCACCAAATACCAAGAATTTGGGAAGGTATTCTCTTTATGACAAAGCTAAGGTCAAATTTATTTGTTCTATAACAACTTACTACTACATTCTATGTGACAGTTTAATTTCAGTACCTAATACAATTTAAATTTTAATTACCAGGATATGCTGCATAATAATACTTCCTAAGTACTTCAATACTTAGTTCTATCTCTCCAACAAAACAGGAAGATACTGCAGCTCAGGGACCATTTTTTTGGCTTTCCTATGTTTTCTATTGTTGTTGTTTAGTCGCTAAGTTGTGTCTGACCCTTTGTGACCCCATGGACTGCAGCAATCCAGGCTTCCCTGTCCTTCACTATCTCCCGGAGTAGGCTCAAACTCATGTTTTCTATAACTAGTGTGATATAAGACACAAAAGAGGCTTATTTTTTTTTAAATCAAATCATAACACATCAATAATAGAAAATATATAATCAGTTGAAAGACATCGAATACACATCCGCTCAGTATTTGTTTGTGTGCCAGAGGTTAGGAGATGGGAGACTGACATCTTTAATAAATGTTCTGTTAATGAGAGTAAGAATGAGCAGGACGTCTGCAAATAATCTTAAAGACTTACAGCCACAATACAATCTAGAAATAAAACGTACAAACCAAACCAAATGGCCAACCACTTGTTATTATAAACCAAGTGTTATTAACCATTTGTTAATTTAAATATTATTATATTATCCTAAAACCTGCTTCAAGGAAACTGTATTGAATACTAAGCCTACTCCATACTTTTCTTATGAAACAAAACAGATTTTTCACTAGCTAAACAGAAAGGAATTTTTAAATTGCAATTAGGGTATAAAGAAACTTATAAGCACTAAAAACAAGAATTCAAATATTTCATTATCCTTCCAGTGAACAGGAAGGGTGATTTCCTGTAGGACTGACTGGTTTGACCTCCTTGCAGTTCAAGGGATTCTCAAGCATCTTCTTCAGCACCACAATTCAAAAGCATCAATTCTTTGGTATTCAGCCTTCTTTATGGTCCAACTCTCACATCCATACATGACTACTGGAAAAACCATAGCTTTGACTACATGGACCTTTGTTGGCAAAGTGATGTCTCCACTTTTTAATACGCTATCTAGGTTTGTCATAGCTTTTCTTCCAAGGAGCAAGCATCTTTTAATCTCAAGGTTACAATCATTGTCCGAAGTGATTTGGAGCCCAAGAAAATAAAATCTGTCACTGTTTCCACTTTCCCACATCTATTTGCCATGACGTGATGGGACCAACGTTAATTATATTAATCATTTGTACACTGCATCCCGAGTACTTACTTATCTTCTAACTGGAAGCTTATACCTATTGACTATCTTCATCCAATTTCCCCTATCCCTACCCCTTGCCTCTGGTTACCACAAATCTGGTGTCTTTTTCTAGGAATTTGTCTGTTTGTTGAAACATAATTGACTTACAGTGCTATGTTAGTTCCTGGTGTACAACACAGTGATTCAATATTTCTATACAGTACAAAATTATCCGGAGAAGGCAATGGCACCCCACTCCAGTACTCCTGCCTGGAAAATCCCGTGGACGGAGGAGCCTGGTAGGCTGCAGTCCATGGGGTCACTAAGAGTTAGACACGACTGAGCGACTTCACTTTCACTTTTCACTTTCATGCACTGGAGAAGGAAATGGCAACCCACTCCAGCGTTCTTGCCTGGAGAATCCCAGGGACGGCGGAGCCTGGTGGGCTGCCGTCTATGGGGTCGCACAGAGTTGGACACGACTGAGGTGACTTAGCAGCAGCACAAAATTATCACTTTTTATACAGATTTACTGAGATATAATTGACATATAACATTATTTATGTTTAAGGTATGCAATGTGATACTTTGATATATGTACATATTGCCAGATGATTACCAGAATAAGGTTAACACATCCAGCACCCCATACAATAAACTTTTTGTGTGTTGAGAACATTAAGATTACTCTCTTAGCAACTTTTGAGTATATAATACAGTATTATTAACTATGCTATACACAGATTCCCAGAACTTATTGATCTTATAACTGGAAGCTTCTACCCTTTGACCAACTTTTCCCCATTTCCTCCATTCCTCAACTTTGGTAACCACCATTGTAATCTGTTTCTGTGAGTTGGCTTTTTTACACATATAAGTGAGATCAGAAATGAAAAAACCTCAAATCGTCTTTACCTATCTGACTACATCATTTAGCATAATGCACTCAAGGTCCTTCCATGTTGTCACAAATGGCAGGACTTTCTTCTTTTTATGGCTGAGTAGTATTCCATTGTATACAAATACACATTTTCTTTATCCATTCATCCACTGATAGCCATTTAGGTTGTTTTCATGTCTTGGCTATTCTGAATAATGCTGCAATGAACCTGGGGATAAAGATATCTCTTTGAGATAGTGATTTCATTTCCTTCCGATATACATCCAGAAGTGGGACTCCTGGATCATATGGTAGTTCTACTTTTAATTTTTGAGGAATCTCCACAGTGTTTATATTAACCACTCCACCATAACACTATACCAACTTACATTCCCACCAAAGTGCAAAAGGGTTCCCTTTCTTCCACATCCTCACCAACACTTCTCTCTCATATTTTTGATGACAGCCACTTTAACAGGTATAAGGCGATATCTCTGGGGTTTTGATCTGTATTTCCCTGACGATCAGGCATGTTGATATCACTTGAGAATTTTTATCTGAGGTTTTTCCACTTGTCTATGCATGATTTTCATTTGTTCACACTCACCGTCTCTGTTCTGACCACCAAGAGGCTAAAAGCATCATTTATCTAAAGCCTAGATAATCCATAGCACATGTCACTCTATCACTTAAAAATGACATGTGGTTTGATAATGATAAGGTTGAAAAAGAGCACAGAGATTTCAGCTGTCACAGTAACTGACAAATTAGCCTTTCCAGATTCAAATTTTCCAATGGTCAGACTTTTTAACTGAAATTTTTATTGCAATATTTGAAGAGTCATGTGCAGTTATAAGAAATAGTACAGAAAGAGCCTTTACACACTTTGCCCAGCTTCCCCTAATGGTAACATTTTTCAAAATTATAGTATCACAACCAAGATATTGATATTGATACAATCCACTAATTTTAATCAGATTTTCCCAATTTTACTTGTACTCATTTGTACATGTGAGTGTGAATGTGTCTGCATGTGTGTATTAAGTCTATATAGTTTTATCACCTGTGTAGGCTCATGTATCCACTAACACCATCAAGGTAACTAAACAGTTTCAATACCAAAAGATCCCTTGTACTGAAGGGTCAGATTTAAATAACTATCCAAAAATTATCCTAATATGGTTTCTAGAAGTAAGAACTCATAAACTCACCCATCTGGCTAGGGCTTCTTTGATTGTTGTTGCTTTCGCCTTAAAAAGAGGAAAAAAAACAAGGTTATCTTTATTGGTGTGATTTGTTGACTCAATTTTCATGCAACAATTATTAGCCCTGGCATCTACCATTAATAAGATTTCTTTTTTTGAGACTTTATATGAAAAGAGAATATTTTAATTTCCTAAAATCAGAAATACTTACTTAAACACCTCTCAGAGAAATTAAGGAAATCATGATGCATCATGTCATATGCTTTACTTTCACGTGGTTTACAAAAAACAGAACTGTCAACACTGATATTAAAATATATCTTATTTCATTATTCTAAGATTTATATCTTCCTTTACATTTTAATATCTTTGAAGTTTGGATACATCTTACAGCCAGGAAAAATTTATAATTGCTGCAGCTAGGTGGCACTGATGAAGATTTAGAAAAATATTAACCATCTTATTTAATACACATACCATATATATTCATTTTCATGTTTATCAAAGGATAACACATGATAAAAATCTATATGCCTAAGTACATTTAAAATAACTCTGTCAATAAATAAAAAATAAAATTTCTCTAAGTGATAGGAAATTATGTCACAGTTTAATTCCAATTTCTTATTTTTCTTATTTTTTTATTTTTTAATTGGAAGATAATTGCTTTACATGGTTGTGTTGGTTCCTGGTGTACAACAACATTAATCATTACTTTTCTTTCTTAGAAGAAGGTAAAATAATGTTGTACTTTAAAATCAATAGTATCTTAGATTCAATTTAATATGATATTAAAAACTTTAAAGGTAAGAAAAGGAAGATATCCTTTGAATCATTGCTGGAGCTCATTTTATAAAAGAGAGAACCTTAAACAATAACAAAAGGAATTATGCCTCTGAAGTAAAGAGGCACTAATAAATAACACAAGTTAAAAATAAAACTATTAATTTAAGTAAAATAATAAAATTAAAGACAAAGAATGTAAAAATTTGAGGAATATAACACTTAAAAGGAAACTTATGCTTAAAACACATTAATTTAAAAATAAGAGAACAGGGAACTATATTCAATATTCTGTGATAAACCATAATGGAAAATAATATGAAAAGGAATATATATATACGTATAACTGAATCACTTTGCTGTTTAGCAAGAGTAAACACAACATGGCATATCAACTATACTTGAATAAAATAAGTTTTAAAAAATAGAAAGCAAGGGATAGAAAACAAATAAATTAAGCATTCACAATATTTGGAAAAGTACATCATGAAGGCAGAAGGAAATAGAAAGGAAGAAATCAATGAAAAACAGAATGAGAGGAAAAAAGACGAACAAAACTAAAAGCTGGTTCTTAAGTTTCTGGCAAGCCTGACTGAGCAAAAACGAGAGATATACAATTAAAAATACAGAATAAATGAGAGATGACACAGACACCACAGAGATTTTTAAAATAAAATATTATAAGCAAATATATGGCAATAAGTTTGAAAATCTAAAGTATACATTTCTAGAAAAAAACAAAAATGCCAAACTCACAAGAAGAATCAGAAAATATGAATAGACCAATAACTATTTGAAAATTAAAAATATAATCAAAGAAATTTACCCACACCCTCCTCCCCTAAAGCCCTAAATCTAGATAAATTACAGATAAGTTCTACCAACCTTTCAAGGAGCAGATATTCCTTGTTATGCAAGTTGTTTCAGAAACCAGAAAGAAAAAGAGGGAAAGCTGCCAACTTATTTTATGAGACTAGGATAATCTTGATGCCATAACCAGATAAGGGCCCCTCTTTACTTCTCAGAACAGATTTGAAAAATCTTAGATGCACAATATTAGATTTCCAAAGCCAATGATGTATAATGATCATGATCAAAAATGGCTTATGCCAGGGGCATAAAGTTTGTATAACAACAGAAAAATCTATTACAAATGTAAACCATTTATAAATGGATTAAAAGGGGGAAATTACATTTATTTCAGTAAGTGCAAAAAGAGCAGTTGATAAAGTTCTACCTCTGATATTAAAGCTTTTAACTAAGGGTTAAAGCAAAATTCCTTATTTGATAAAAGCTATATATCAAAATGGAGAAGGAAATGGCAACCCACTCCAGTATTTTTGCCTGGAGAATCCCATGGACAGAGAAGCCTAGCAGGCTACAGTTCATAGGTTGCAGAGAGTCAGACACGACTGAAGCAACTTAGCACGCACGCATGCATATATTTATATCAAAAAGCTCTAACCAATACCAGCTTAATGAATATATTCATTCATTTGAGCAAATATTCACTGGTTACCTCCTATATACCGAACATTCTTCCACTTGCTTCAGATATATCAATGAACAAAACAAAGATTCCTGCCTTATGGGAATCTACATCTACTGCTGGGAGACCAATGGTAACTGATATAATAAATAAATAGATAAGTTATATAGTATATTAGAAGGTGATAATTACTAAGGAAAAAGAAAAGGCTGAGCTCGGTAAAGAGTATCAGGATGTGTGGATATATGTATGGTGGATATTTGTTTTAAATAAGGTGGTCAAGGTGGGCCAAATTGGGAAGGTAACATTCAAGTATCCTCAAACTCCTAGAAGACAACATAGGCAAAAAAGGTAATAGAAATAAAAGCAAAAATAAACAAATGGGACCTAATCAAACTCAAAAGTTTTGCACAGCAAAACCACCATAAACAAAACAACCTGGGGGCTGGAAGGAAATATTTGTAAATGATGTGACCGATGAAGAGCTTAATTTCCAAAATACACAAACAGCTCATATAACGCAGTAACAAAAAATAACTCAGAGACTTCCCTGGTGGTCCAGCGCTTAAGACTCCATGCTCCCACTACAGGGGGCACAGTCAATCCCTGGTTGGGAAACAGGATCCCACATGCTGCATGGTATGGTAAGAAACAAACAACCCACTGATAAAATTAGCAGAAAACCTAAACAGACATATTTCCAAAGAAGACATACAAAGAAGACATCCAAAGATGGCCAACAGGCACATGAAAGATGTTCAACATCACTAATTATTAGAGAAATGCAAATCAAAACTACAATGAGGTATCACCTCACACGGGTCAGAATAGCCATCATTAAAAAGTCTATACTGATTCACTTTGCTGTCACCTGAAACTAACACAACACTGTAAATCAACTATGTTGTTGTTGTTGTCATTGTTACTCAGCTGTTAAGTTGTGTGTGACTCTTTGTGACCCCAGGCTGCAGCATGCCTGGCTCCTCTGTCATCCACTCTCTCTTGGAGCTTGTTTTGCCTTTAATCTTTCCCAGCATCAGGGTCTTTTCCAATGAACTGGCTCTTCATATAAGGTGGCCAGAGTATTGGAGCTTTAGCAACAGTCCTTCCAATGAATATTCAGGGTTGATTTCCTTTAGGATTGACTGGTTTGATGTCCTTGAAGTGCAAGGGACTCTTAAGAATCTTCTCCGGCATCATAATTTCAAAACCATCAACTATACTTCAACAAAAACAATTTTAAATTTAAGTCCACAAATAATAAATGTTGGCAAGGGTGTGGAGAAAAGAGAACACTCCTGCCCTTTTGGTGGGAATGTAAATTGGTGCAGCCAGTACAGAAAATGGAATGAAGTTCCTTAAAAAAACTAGAAAGAGAACTACTCTATGATATAGCAGTCCTACTCCTGGGCATATATCTGGAGAAAACCGTAATTTAAAAAGATATATGCATTCCAATGTTCATTGAAGCACTATTTTACAATAGCCAAGACATGGCTAAATGTCCATTGATAGATGAATGGATAAAGAAAATGTGGTATATATATATATGTACAATGGAATACTACTCAGCCATAAAAGAATGAAATAATGCCATTTGCAGCAATATGGATGGACCTAGAGATTATCATACTAAGTGAAGTAAGCCAGACAGAGAAAGACAAATATCATATGATATCACTTATATGTGGAATCTAAAAAAAAGTTACAAATTAACTTATTTATAAAACAGAGGTAGACTCACAGACATAGAAAATAAACTTATGGTTATGAAAGGGAAAAAATGGAGGAGGGATAAATTAGGAATTTGGGAGGAACATATACACACTACTATTTATCAAACAGATAAACAACAAGGTCCCTGTTTAGCACAGGGAACTATATTCAATGTTTTGAAATAAACTATAATGGAAAAGAATATGAAAAAGAATATATATTTATAAACATGTGTAACTAAATCACTTTGCTATATACCAGAAAACAACACAACATTGTAAATCAACTATACTTCAATAGAAAAGAAAATAGTATTCTCTTTAAGATCCCAGACACATCAAGGATGCCTATCTCCATCACTGCTACTGTTTAACATGGTACAAAAGATCTTTATCAATATTACACTAAAAAATAAAACTATGTGTAGATGATCATCTGTGTAGAAAATGCAATAGAGTAAACTAATAAATACTAAAATAGATGGAGTACAGCAAATGCAGAACACTGTTGACAGGTTAGAAAAATTGAGAGATATTTTCAAAATAAAACCAACAAAGGACTAACATCTAAAATATACAAGGAACTTTTGAAATTAAAAACCAAATTAAAAAAAGGGAGAAGTTGGCAAAAAATATACACAGAAAATTTACAGAAACTGAAATCCAGATGATGACTAACAATGAGATATTTGAACTCACTGAAAATCAGAGAAATGTAATAAAACAATGGGATACTAAAATACATCCTCATATAGGCAAATCAGAAAATTGGTGAGAATGTAGAGAAATAGAAACTTTCATGCATCACTCAAGGAAGTAAGAAATAGTATAGCTGTTCTGGAACCCAATCTGACAGTGCCTAGGGAAATTAAGTATGCAGAGATCCTATGATCCCACAATCTCACTCCTGGGTATATTTTCAGGGGAAATCTTTGTTGTTGTTGTTTTAGTGATTAAGTCATGTCCGACTCTTTACAACCTCATGGACTGTGGCCTGACAGGCTCCTCTGTCCCTGGGATTTCCCAGGCAAGAATGCTGGAGTGGATTGCCATTTCCTTCTCCAGGGGATCTTCCCAACCCAAGGATCAAACCCATGTCTCCTGTTTGGCAGGCATATTCTTTACCACTGAGTCACTAAGGAAGCCCTAGAGAAATCCATGGTTGGATCCAAAAAAAGACACTTATAGGAACCCTTTCAAGTTGGAAGCAATCAAGCTATCTATAAATTGGTCTATAAAGTGACTAGTTTCCCTATAGGTAGCAGGAGCTAAAACCTGAAATGTCTAAATAACAAATGGACATCATTAATGGGTAAAGCTGGCCATGTAAAGAGGATAACCACTATTTGGTTCTAGAAAACCACTGGCAGGTGGGACTTGGGACCAGAGTTACTCTAATATCACCTTTCTTCAAATATGAAAACTCTTGTTAATTGAAAGTAACACCCTTACTTTATGTACCATCAGGAAAGAAAATATGCTCCCAATTATATCACACCATCATATATTTCAGTAATACAAAAATAGGAAAAAAGATGTGTCTGATAGTAAAATATGGTATTTCTGATTTTTCAGAGAAGCCAGAAATCTGCATTTTGGTGTAAAATATGATCATTTTTAAGACACTATAAGCTAATTTTATTAAATAAAAAACTATGCGGACAGTATTTCTAGTGGGCCCCAAAACTACAAGCTTGCAGCTTCAGTGAGCTTCACTTAATTACTAGTTCTGATTCTCCATTTAAAGATTTTCAATAATTCTTATGGTTCCTATTTCCAGAATTATTTAAGGCCAGTTATTTCTTCACCTGAATATAAATCTATGTTCCAGAATTTTTAAACTTTCCTTTTTTTCAGTTAAATGCCTGTGGAAGATAGTAAGAAATACAGAAGGGAAAACTATTTTTAAGAGTAGCATTTAACCTGGTGGCTGAGGGTAGGCATGTTTTCCTCATCATTTGAATTTCCAGGGTTCAATTTCTGCTCACTTCTATAGCAGAAAACTAGTTAAACTTATTCTTTATAAATATTTCTCATTGGAAAAGACCCTGACGCTGGGAAAGACTGAAGACAAAAGAAGGAGGTGGCAGAGGATAAGACAGTTAGATAGCATCATGGACTCGATGGACATGAGTTTGAGCAAACTCCGGAGATAGTGAAGGACAGGGAAGTCTGGCCTGCTGCCATCCATGGAATTGCAAAAAGTAAGACACGATTTAGCAACTGAACAACAATAAATATGGAGAACCCACTCCAGTGTTCTTCCCTGGAGAATCCCAGGGACGGCGGAGCCTGGTGGGCTGCCGTCTATGGGGTCGCACAGAGTCAGACACGACTGAAGCGACTTAGCAGCAGCAGCAACAATAAATATTTGCATTAGGCAGTACAATCACATACTTTGCTAAATAGCTTTGGTTGGGTCTTTAACCAACCAACAACCTAAACTACTAGTTGGATCTACCAAATATGTAAGCAAGACAGTGCTCACTTTAAGTAGGAAATGAGGAGCATCACTAGGTAAAAATCATTACTTCATAAAAAGATTTGATTGGATAGACCACCGACAGATTTCAAGCCTAAGAGATTAATATTTCTCAAAGTGTCAGGGGGAGCTCTCTAATTTTAGAGTCACTTGACATGCACATTTCTGAAAACCCCCACTTATGTTAAAAATTCATAATCAGCACTCCAGTTTAGTCCAAAATCATACTTACACATACTGAAATTTGAGAAACACTATCTTAATATGTTCTATCAGAGAGGGTTTTACAATGTCACTAACAACTGAACTGAGAGTCGTTCAGCGTGCAACATGGGCATATCACAGGTTTATACACATTGCCGCAATCAGTGTTACACACAATCTCTCGTAACCAACCCCACCCTCCATCTTGCTTGGGGGTGGGGGGGTAAATTACTTATATTAAAAAAGATATCCTTATTCACACTCTCCCTTCCATCACTTGTCCCACTCTAATCCGCTCTTTTTCGAGAATTTTCTGATCTTTGCCCTGCCTTTTCTCTGCCCAGGCCGCCCTCACCCCCGGACAACCCAATGCCAAGGCTTCTCTTTCGCCCCAGGCCTCTGAATCCACCGAGCAAGCATCCGCTACCCGCTCCCTTCCGGTGTTCGAGGACCTCCCCAACCCTCAATCCTCCACAGTTACCCTTTTCCACTTCCAATCTACTCGGAGCTTTGGCTGCGAGGCCTAGAGGGTACTTACCATTCCGGCGGTTGCTACTGTCACTGCTCTGGTTGCTAGGGTCTGCCGGGGTCAGTGCGCAGGCGCACTTCTCGGAGCTCGCCTCGGATTCCCTACACGGGCAGCCGTCTTTTCTCTCCGCCTTCACGGTGGCGCGAGCGGGGCATTGTGGGACCGTGCGAGCGTTTGCCCGAGTCGTCTGGCTCGGCAGCGCTCGCTTCCCGGGGACTGCAGCGCAGCTGAGAATGGCTTAGGGAGCTCGGGAGCTTAACCTCGTAGAGAGGTGGGGGGATAGCTTTTTCTTTTGTGAAAGTAATTTCAGGCTAATCTGGAGTGACGTAGGTGCTTAGAGTTTAAAGCTTTTAAACCTCCCTGTAGCAGTTTCACCCAGCCCGTCCCCACCCCACTCCACCCCCTCACTCCCCCGCCCCCACCCTATCCCTCTGGGTTGTCCTAGAGGACTGGTTTTGGGTGCTCTGCTTTGTGCATTGAACTTTCACTGGCCATCCCTTTTCCGTATTGTAATGTACATATTTCAATGCTATTCTCTCAAATCATCCCACCCTTGCCTTCTCCCACTGAGTCCAAAAGCCTGTTCTTTACATCTGTGTCTCCTTTGCTGCCCTGCATGTAGGATTGCCAGTACCGTCTTTCTAAATTCCATATATATATATATATATATATATATATATATATATATATATATATATGTTAATATACAGTATTTGTTTTTCTCTTTCTGACTTCACTCTGTATAATAGGTTATAGTTTCATCCACCTCATTAGAACTGACTCAAATGCATTCCTTTTTATAGCTGAGTAATAGTCCATTGTGTATGTGTACCACAACTTCTTTATCCATTCATCTGCTGTTGGACATCTAGGTTGCTTCTGTATCGCTATTGTAAATAGTGCTGAAATGAACATTGAGGGTACATGTATTTCTTTAATTCTGTGGGATTGCTGGGTCATATGGCAATTCTATTCCCAGTGTTTTAAGGAATCTCCACACTGTTCGCCATAGTGACTATACCAGTTTGCATTCCCATCAACAGCATTTGATGCTGTTGATGGGAATGCAAACACCCTCTCCAGCATTTATTGTTTGTAGGCTTTTTGATGATGGCCATACTGACTGGTGGAGAAGGCACTGGCAGCCCGCTCCAGTACTCTTGCCTGGAGAATCCCCAGGACGGCGGAGCCTGGTGGGCTGCAGTATGTGGGGTCGCGAAAAGTCAGACACAACTGAGCGACTTCACTTTCAGTTTTCACTTTCATGTGTTGGAGAAGGAAATGGCAACCCACTCCAGTGTTCTTGCCTGGAGAATCCCCGGGACTGCGGAGCCTGGTGGGCTGCTGTCTATGGGGTCGCACAGAGTTGGACACGACTGAAGAGACTTAGCAGTACCAGCAGCAGCAGCATACTGACTGGAGTGAGATGATACCTCATTGTGGTTTTGATTTGCATTTCTCTAATAATGAGTGATGTTGAGCATCTTTCCATGTGTTTATTAGCCATCTGTATGTCTTTGGAGAAATGTCTGTTTAGGTCTTTTGCTGTTTTTGATTGGGCTGTTCATTTTTCTGGTATTGATCTGCTTCTATATTTTGGAGCTTGATTCTTTGTCAGTTGTTTCATTTACTATTACTTTCTCCCATTCTGAGGGTTGTTTTCACCTTGCTTGTAGTTTCCTTCGTTGTGCAAAAGCTTTTAAGTTTAATTAGGTCCCATTTGTTTATTTTTGTTTTTATTTCCATTACTCTAGGAGGTGAGTCACAGAGGATCTTGCTGTGATCTATGTCAGAGTTTTCTTCCAGACAACAGGCTACTTTAAAGCTGCATATATACAAATAGTTTTATATTCCAACCCCATCTCCATGAGGAAATTACTAGGAAATGGGAAAAAAATTATGAAAACTAGCACCAAAGAAATGGAAATGATTTGGTTTGAAGTCTTAAGTCCTGGTAAATCTAAAAAAAGATTCTGCAGGTTTCGAGTTATAAAAGTATAATACTTCATTAAAAAAAAAAAGACATTAAGCTTTAAAAGGCCCTTTGACCTCTCAGTAAACTTAAGATTCAGTCAAAATTACTGACCAAAATCCGTAATTAAACAAGGTTTAAATTACTTTAAAGGTCTAATGAAGGTGTAATATAAAGTGAACAGTATGGGTGGAAAGGTAGTAAAATGTCAAATTAATATCCTCCTAATGTTGGTCTGCTATTTCTCTTCCAACACCCCTACTGGAGATTATGTTATTCAGCCACCACTTTAGGAGAATTTCCCAGCCAATTGCCTCCTACTCTTTCTGATATATACTTCTGTGTTATTCCAGTTAAAAGTGCCAAATAAACCTATATAAGTACAGAAGAAGAAACAAGAACATTAGGATACAAACCAAACTAAGAGGCCTAAAAATTCCGGTGCCAGAGACCATTGCTAAATTCTCGCATCTAGAAACAAGTTGTAGAGTGTACATATTAAGGTAGTGCTTTTACAAGGTGGTCTTCTCAACATTCAGATATCTCAGCATGTCTTGATCTGCTCTGTTTAAAATCAGATAAATCTCAAGCACGTCTAGATTGAAGATTAGGACCAGAAAGCCTAAAGCAAACCGTGAAAAAGACATAACTACAGACCCTCAAATCATTCTGGCAATGGAATTTTCCAGCCATGGAGTTCAAAATTCTAATGTGATTATCACACTAAATAAAACTGAGAATTTTGTTTATTTCAATTCATTAATTCCCATTATGGAAATCTGTGAGGACTTTATAGGCTATTTCCAAAAAACCCTACCGTCTCTCATCCCCTAGTATGAAAATGTTAAATCTCTCATATAAATGATTCTTAGTTGTTCCTAAGGATCCTGAGGGTGAGAGGAGGGGGGATATGCCATGCAGCTGCTAAGTCACTTAAGTCGTGTCCAACTCTGCGACCCCATAGACAGCAGCCCACCAGGCTCCCCTGTCCCTGGGATAGGCTCTTAAAAACCCAATTATTTCACTCACTGATTCACTCACCCAGCCTGTGTTTATAAAGCTCAGAGTTACAGCTCAAAGAATTTGACTGCATCCTGATTTTAACATCAGCTAACTGTCTGATTTGATTAATTTGATTTGATTAAAACACTTTAGGCCTTGGTTCCTCATTTATATTATAAATAAGCTGTTCTTTGACCTATGAAATGAATAACACAACAGTTTTCTCATCATGGTGAAGGTCTCCACGATATTAAAGTATGTCAGAAACAACAAAAAGGTCATCTTTACCTTAACATGAAGGCAGTATGAAAGCGTGAACAATGTAGTGTGACCTCAGTCACTTTGGGTCTTGAACAGACACCACTGACAGACAATATTTGTATTCTCTCACCATTTTAACAAGAAATGAAAAAAACGTGAAATTTACACAAAGCTCCGCCTAGCAGAGATAGGCAGACAAGCATTTAACACTAGAAACTAAAGCAGTTTTAGGTTTGGTAAGAACAAACCTGCAAGATGTATGCTCACAAGGAATAACTTCTGCCTCACTAGAAGTTAGGAAGATGGGCACGTGGCAGAAATATCCAAGCAGATTAAATTTAAATCCCAACCACGATTTAGAAGAATGAATGTCCCACCTGATGTCTAGGTGGCAAAACAAAGGAATTAAGGCACTCGCGTTATTTTCAGACGACAAATTAGCTAGCAAAGCAAGCTTGTTTCGAAGTCCAGTCCTTAAATCCACTGCAAGGCCCTGTGCGTAAAAAGCCGTAGACACCAGGGGGCAGCAGGAAGCCGCGTAGGTGGCTGGCCAACCTCCACCCCCCCACCCCATCCCCGAGGGCCACGCGGCTGCGGCTGGAGAACCGGTGCTGCTCGCGGAAAGAGGCGAGCTCCAG
Organism: Okapia johnstoni; assembly: GCA_024291935.2. NCBI lineage: Eukaryota > Metazoa > Chordata > Mammalia > Artiodactyla > Giraffidae > Okapia > Okapia johnstoni. The sequence continues at coordinate 16,531,395 of CM044307.1, forward strand.
GGCCAGCTGCACTGCCAGCCATCACGGCGCGCGGTGGACGGTCGCCTCCACAGAAAGGAGGGTTTTCATTCACTGCCCTCAGCATCCTTGGGGAGGCAGGGATCCTTCAAGCCTGTCGGCGTGAGGCTCCACAGAAGCCCCCTGGGCTGCAGGCCCTGTGAAGTCGCCTCCCAGAGCTTGGAGCTTGGTCGCTAGCCGAGCCCAACATACCCTCGCTCCCTCGGCCGTCTGCTTCATAGTGGGCAGGCGAGAGGACGAGGCAGCCTCGGTCACTGACCCCCTCCAAAGTGCCGCCTTCCTGGAGCCTAAGCCTTTCACTTTAATACCCAGAAGCTCATTGGTTAGCCCGGTCTTAGGCGTGACGGTCAGGGTCGCGGCCTTTTGAAAGGAAGGGAATGATGTGGCCATAGCCCTCCGAAGCTGGACAGGGTCTCGGGGGTTTGAAGTGCGGCCAGCCACTGGGTGTCGAGATCTTCGGGGCTTTTACCGCAGCGAAACAGAAGTGGCTTGGTGCCAGGGTAACCAGGCCAAGTAGGTGGGGATGGGCGGGGCGTGGAGTGGCGTGGCGTGGCGGGGCCTGGAGATGGGGGCTCGGAGGGGCGGGGCCCGGAGAGGGGGCGGGGCTCGGCGGGCAGGGCGCGGAGGGGCAGAAACCAGCAGGTGGGCCAGAGGACCTGGGTCAAGGCATTCCTCTAGGTAGCCAAGTTCCAAGATTGAAAATTCAGACAATAAATAAAGAGTAAGTATTAATATATCAACAGTATATATCAGTAAACTGTTTTGCTCACAACAAATACTTTTTTGATAAAGGATTCAATTTTATTTTGTAAAGTATCCTTTGAATTTTAAATTCAAAATTTGTAAAGGATACTTTCTCAGTAAGGAAAAGATTGAAGTCTAGGTTCTCAGTCATAAAAGCAAAGCTCTGCATTCATAAAATAAAAGCAAAGCTTAAGATATTAAGTATGTTGATGCTCCCAAACCTCAGAGTGGGGTTCAGAGACAAGAATGAAGCAGAGTCTATTCCTTAAAGGACTTCAGTGGGCAGGTTCCCAAGCTTCAGATATGGTCAAAAAGTGTTAAGTTGCTCAGTCGTGTCCAACTCTTTGTGACCCCATTCACTGTAGCCCACTAGGCTCCTCTGTCCATGGATTTTCCAGGCAAGAATACTGGAGTGGATTGCCCCTTCCTTCTCCAGGGGATATATCTGACCCAGGGGTCGAACCTGGGTCTCTCACAGTGCAGGCAGACTCTACTGTCTGAATCACCAGGAGCCAGATATGGTCAGTTAGGGCCCAAAGAGTGTATGGGACTCTCAGTGGAACAAAAGTTCAGTCCTCAGAACCAGAACTCAAAGCCAAATCTAGGCCAGCAGTTGAGACTTGGGCAGGCACTTCTTATATTTTTCCTGCTTAAGGTTAAGATTGGTCCTACAGATAAGATCACGGTTTAGCCTATATACACTGGGAAAAGTTCAGGGGAGAAAGTGATGGACCTACCAGTGAAGAAAGTAGGGTTGCTAGGGCTGAGAATCTGGTAGGACCTGACAAGGAGTTGGAGATGGTTGCTTTGTTACAAAATGTTTCCTAGGTGTTCTGGAAAACCCAACACATGTTGTATGGATAAGATATTTTTTAAAAATATGGTTGGTTTTATTTATTTTTAATTTATATTCTTATTTTTGGCTGTGCTGGGTCTTCATTGCCGCACACAGGCTTTCTCTAGTTGTGGCAAGCGGGGGCTACTGCCTAGTTGGGGTGCACTGGCTTCTCATTTGTGGTACTTTCTCTTGTTGCAGAGCATGGGCTCTAGAGTGTTTGGGCTTCAGGGGTTGTGGCACGTGAGCTTAGTTGTACTGTATGTAGCATGGGGAATCTTTCTGGACCAGAGATTGAAACCATGTGCCCTGCATAGTCTTAACCACTGGACTACCAGGGAAGTCCAGGATTTTTATTAATACATGGTCTATGATTACAGTGTTACAATTTGCTGGGCCTGACAGATTTTTTACCATTGAGATGTTTGTGGAAGAAAGTTTGAATTTGCTGCCAGGCATCTGCTTGTGCATTTGAGTGAGCCTTTGGCTCACCTCCATGGAATATTGGTTGGCCCAAAACTGCATTCACAGAGGCTCTACAAAGAGGAAAATAAGGTGGGTTAATACAATGGCCAGTTCCTGGATAGTAGATTATCTGGGGTCTGTCTTTCCCATGGGCTTGTAACCGTTCAGAGGCTATGCGAGCATAGACTTCACTCTTCCAGCTACGATCATCCATGCTAACAATAAACAGGAAGGGCCCCTGGGCCTTTTCCAATGGAATAAGACTTTGGTGGTTGGTTTTCTCCAGTGGGTTGCCCCAAATATCCATACAATTGAAAAAGCCTGACTCAGTGATTGTATATTTTTTTAGGTCATAGCTGAGCTCAGGAATAATCATATCTTTGTAACGCAGAGGAGCTAATGTGTTGGCCACGCAGGCATTAATAACTACAGTGGCTGTGATGCCCTTCAAGAAAGAGGCCATTGAGAGACACAGGTCACCTCCTTTGGAGAAGCCAAGAAGCCCAACACCAGGGCCTTTCACCTGATGAAAAGAGAGAAAACAAGTTTAGAATTCATAAATGGAGACTTTAACTGTGATTTTACATTCTCTAGGCAGCTTTCTGAAATGTCATTTGCTTTCCGTCCTTATGCAACAGTCCACAAAGTTCAAATGTATTTTCTAATGAGCAAATCAATTAATTTCTTAGTACACAGGGCCTCCACTAACATTTATGGCCACTGGGTTAAGAGTACACACAGAGGCCCATATACCCTATACCTAAATACTTTAAAAAGTTACAAATATTTAAAAGTTAAATAAAATATATTTTTCCTGTAACCTTGATAAATACACCTCCATAACAACTTATAAGGTCAGGTTCAAATTTTATCTCTTGGAACTCCTTGGAGTTCTGTACTGGAACATGGCATGGAGGCAGCATCAGCCCCTGCCCCAGTCTCTGGTTTTTAGCCAACTCTCCTTCTCTTCCCATCCCTGGCTCCATCATGTACCTTAAGAGCCCCCTTACACAGGGACATCCCAGCCTGTATGTTTAAGGCCTAGGTATATTCCCATTAATGGACCTAGAGAAGCGGCATAGGGCCTGGAAGCAAGATCAGAGCTGGTTGGCAGATAATTCTGGCGTTCCAGATCTAAAGGGCATGGTGGGAGGAGCACATGGTTTCCAGGTAGACACATTCCCTTGGTCCCTGGGGGCAGGAATCCAGCCAAAGGAAGACCAGAGAGTGGTCATCTAAAACAAAAGGCTCTCAGTAGAAGCCTGATAGTCTCTTCTTGTTTCCGGGGCCTTATAACCCATAAGTTAACCATCAGTTCAAGATCATCTAGGTTTAGCAGCTTTGTTGAGACCAGTCCCTGAATTCTAACAGAGTTAGACCTTGCAGTACATCTTACTCCTTAACATTAGAATGTTTGGGTTTCTTTAAGTCTAGATAGAAGCAAAGAGTATGTATTCCATTCCATTTATAATAATTCCGAGATGTTTTAATTAACTTTTTCAGTCTCAGATAAGAACTTTATCTACAAAACCATAATGCAGTTAGCACACTTAACAAAATTAATGATTCCTTCACATCATCAAATACAAACGCCTTTATTCAAATATCACCAATTCCTTCAAAAATCTCTTTATAGACAAACTTTTCTCCTCTACACATTTACATTAACTTTTTCAAGGGGGTGGGCGGCACATGCAGGATCTTAGTTCCCTGACCAGGGATCACACCTCTGCCCCCTGCAGTGTACATGCAAGTGGACCACCACTGGACCACCCGGGAAGAACCTACATTAATCTTATAAATGAGAAAAACTGAATCCCAGAGAGGGCACCTCCTTTATTCAGGATTATAAGGCCAGTTGGTAGTAGACCCAGAACCAGAACTTAAGGTTAGTGACTTTTAAGTCCAACTCTTTGAATTCTGATCAAGAACTAAAGGGAACTAAACAGTTGAGTCACAGGAGATTGGAGAGATAGGTAGAGATGAAAACAATAATCCTAACAACTTTTGAATAAGCCTTTGTGTCTCATGCCATATTTCCAGCCCTAGGTGTCCTGGTAGAGCTTTTGGATCCAGCCCTGTGTTGGCTCCACCCGCTCTGCTCTGCATTCAGGCAAGCACCAGAACCTACCTTTGGATGCTGTAGCATGAAGTCCACGGCTTCTTCAAAGTACTCCAGGCACACATCATTCAGATGTTCAGGGAGGTCTTCGAATCTGAAATAAGCCAGGGCAAGCACAGCAAAACCATGTCCGGCCAGGAGGCTGGCCCTGTATTTACAAAGGCCACCACTACTTCCAAACAGGTCGAGGATTCCAGGGAAGGGTTTGCTGCCTGGAGAGCACAACAAATCATAAGGGTTTTAGGCACTAAGAAGACATTCTTGAGTTTCAGAATTTGGTCAGCAAAAAGGAGTTTTTAAAGCAAAGAAGGTTGGGGTTTTAAGGTGGAGGAGTACTCTTTTTACTTTCTATTTTTTTTAAATAAACATTGGGGAGAAGAGAGGGGGAACAAAATGCCTTATTTTCTCCAGAATTTTTCACATATTTGCAAAAAACAATAATAATAATATAAACCAAGTTAGAAATAACAGCATGAAATGTACATTTCTACCAAATTGTCCTTAAAAAAAAAAAAAAAAACACCTGAGAATGCTTTGACAGCTGTAAAACACTCTACATATACAGGGGATTATTAGAATATACTCCCTAACTTCTTACGCTCTCTGCTCCAGCCTTAAAGAATGCCATCCCTAAATGTGCCCTGTTCTCATTGGCCTCTGAAAATGGTGTACACTATTCTCCTCCCCTCACCACCTTTTTTGACCTGGTTGATTCATCAGTCTTCAAATTTAAGTTTAGATCTCCATTCCTGGTAGCTTTCCCAACCTCCCCCACCAACCCCCTCAGGCTGAGTTGAGTTAGGTAGCCTTTTATTTGTTCCCACCAGCACCCTGGGCCTACAATTCCCATATCATAGCACTTACCATTCATAGAACCAAGTATAGTTGCTTATATACTCTATTAGGTGGGAGGTACAGTGAGGCCCACGTCTGACTTTGCTAGCTACTGTATGTAGCATAATCCTTGATTTAATATATATTTGTTAAATGACTGAACTTTTCTACATTGTTTATATAAAGTCTTTGAGTCAGAACACAATAAATTTTAAGTGGGCCACAGTAGTACTAAAATAGTTAACAGTTGACTTACTTGAAATATCATGGCTGGGCAGTGAAAAAATTTTTTTAAAAACTGAAAGTCTTTAGGAGATTCTTATTGAATCAGTCAGCATGATTTATTGAGCTGCTATTATATCCCTGTGTAAGCCTCTAGGAATATAGAGATATGGAGATATGTAAGCCACAATTCCAGCCCCAGGAATTCATAGTTGAGTGGGCAGCGACCAGTTAAGGTTGTAAATTGCTAAAGAACTGTAAGAATAAAGTAGGGCTTCCTGTTTTGGAGAATAATCACAGGATTCAGTTTAGGGATTCTGTGAACAGTGGCAGCTCTAGCATTTGTATATAGTAGGGGTTTCAGTCAGGAATTTGGTTGGAAGGGGTGGGTCAGCTGTCCGGTTTGCAGACCACTTTTACCTAGCAAGCATCTTGGTTTTACTTAGACTAGGGTTTCTAACCTTAGCACTATAGATACTTTGAGCAAGATAATCCTTTGTTGTGGGGTTGTCCTGTGCATTGTGGGTGTTTCACACTGAATCTGGCCTCTACCCACCACCCACCAGGTGCCAACAGCACCCTCTCCCCCAGCTGTGATAAGCAAAAATATCTCCAGATATTGCCAAATACCCTTGGAGTAGGGAAAATCATGCAGGTTGAGAACCACTGCCAGACGGTTTATGACAGGAGAAGGGGACCTGCAAGCAGTTTGTTTGTTTGTTTTTCAGTAAGTTTGATGTGAAAGAAGGCAAAAATCATTCTTGCACATCAGCAGAAATCATTGCCTAATATTAGTATTAATATCTGAGATACAGCTGTGTGGCTGGCACATAAGCAGTATAAATGTCCTTTTTGAGTCGACTGAATGCACTTTTAGAATACAGCTAAGGGAGTAGCAGTACCTCCAGGCAGTGCCCTGAAATTTAGAGGAGAAACTACCACCCAGAATTCATGGTAGGCTCTGGAGCTTGGGGTCGAGTTTGGAGAAGTTCCACAACCACCAGGGTTCCGTAGGCACGCAAAGGGTCGCCCGGGGTCTCGGTTCTATACCCAGCTTTCCACAACAAACTGGGAAGGTGGCGGCTCACCTGGCGGCAGGAAGAGCGTGGCGCGCACCCGGCCCGCGCGCACCGGCTCGCGCCGCACCCCGGGCGCCAGGAAGTCGCGCTCGTGCACCGCCCGGCCCAGGAGCCGCTGGGCCTGAGGCTCGTGACCGTCGAGCACCTCCAGCTCCACGGCGAAGGGCGTCTGCACATCCCTCTTCACCAGCTGCGTTAAGGGCTCCTCGGGCTCCAGAGCCCAGAAGAGCCCCATGGGCTCGAGCCCCGCGAAGCTGCCGCCCAGCGCAGGCGCGCGCTCCAGGTCCAGCAGGCCGGCGGCGTCGGCGCAGTAGCGCGCGTGGGCCCTGAAGAGCGCGCCCTTCTCGTCGCGCAGCGACGCGCGCAGCGTGACTGGCTGCCCCGGGGCCAGGCCGCGGACAGCGATGCGCACGGGCTCGTCCCAGCGGCAGCGGCCCGCCGGTTCCAGCGTCACCGTCACCACCATCCAGATACCGACGGAAAAGGGGTGGCCCGTCAGAGTCAAGGGCAGGGCCTGGCGTCTCTCCACCAACCTAAAAGGCCGTCGCAGTTGGAACCTTTGAGCTACTCCCCTTGGTGGTCGTAGGGACACTTGCTAAACTGCTTTGTGAGGTCTCCTGGAGTATGTGCTGTCCGCTACTGCGTGAGTGGAAGAAAGTGTCTGCTAAAGCAAAAGTTACTGTTAATTATTAATCCTGCTGTCCAGGGTGGTGAGTGTCAAAATAGAGGAACAAAGACTTCCGGGAGCTAAGGGACTGGGAAAGATATTGGCAGTTCCAAGAAGCATTTAAGTATTAAAAAGCATCCCAGGTGATTGTAACTCAGGGGATCTGTTGGAAACAAAATCCTACCCTTGTCCCTCAATCCTGTTACCAAGAACCCATAGCGGCTTCCAGAGCAGCTAGGTGTTTATGGAGTGCAACCTTCCTGGATTCCAGTCTGACTTACTCCTTAATAGTGATCCTTAGCAAAGTACATAATTAAGCCTCTGAATCCAGTTTCCTTATCTGTAAAGGATTTATTGTGATGGCTAAATAGGGGACGACAGAGGATGAGATGGTTGGATGGCATCACCGACTCAATGGACATGGGTTTGGGTAGACTCCAGCAGTTGGTGATGGACAGGGAGGCCTAGCATGCTGTGGTTCATGGGGTCGCAAAGAGTCAGACACAACTGAGCAACTGAACTGAAATAGGCAAACACAGGCTTGACACTGCACTGATGCTGTAGTAGATGCTCAGTGAGAGTTTTGTTCTTCAATTTGGTGCCAAAAATCTTGGCACCTTGTGCACCCATACCAAACACATATAGAGACAGAGATCTGGAGGAAAGAGAAGTGAATGTGAAAGTCGCTTGGTTGTGTCCGACTCTTTGGGACCCCATGGACTATACAGAGTCCAAGGGATTCTCCAGGCCAGAATACTGCAGTCTGTAACCTTTCCCTTCTCCAGTGGCTCTTCCCAACAGGAGTGGGTAGCCTTTCCCTTCTCCAGGGGATCTTTCCAACCCACAGATTGAACCCAAGTCTCCTACATTGCGGGTGGACTCTTTACCGAGCTAAGCCACAAGGAAAGCCCAAGAATTCTGGCTGGAGTGGGTAGCCTATTCCTTCTCCAACAGATGTTCCCGACCCAGGAATCGAACCAGGGTCTCCTGCATTGCAGGCGGATTCTTTACCAACTAAGCTATTAGGGAAGCCCTGGAGGGAAGAGATGACTTTATTCCTTTGCAAGACAAAGGTGGAAAACACAACAGTCTAACACTTTAAGAACTGTGACTCTAGCCCCTCCCAACCCAGGGAAATTGCGAGAGGTTATATAGCCCTGTTCTCCTGGTCTAGGGTAGGTGTTAAGGCTCAAAGTAATGAAAGTCGTGCATTCTTCTTCCTCTTCATTTCAAAACAGTCACAGCTAGTGTCAGATAATTGGGCCCAGTTGTCTCTGGGTTATGGAGATTCCGCAGATGCTCTCAGGAAAGAAGCTGGTTGCATTGCTCTGCTTATCTTACCATCCTTATTCAGTCGCTGATCTGAGACTTTTTCTTTCTTATCAGGAGGACAAATGCTTTTAGAAGTTATTTTATCCAGGAGCATTAGTTATTTACAGTGGGAAAGTTCATTCAGATACCTCACATGGAAAAAAAAGTCCACACATTTTAATATATCAGTATTTAATGTAGCCTGTTAAGTCAAAATTCATGGTGGATTTTAATGTAAAGTCAACATTTATCCTCTTACATCCCAGCTTTTTGTTATCACTCATCTTCCAGTTTCCTGATTGTCGAGGCTCACATTTATATTTCCAGCTGTCATGTCTCCTCTGAGATTCAGACTTGTTGGTCTAATTTCGTATTTGGCATCTTCACTTGGATGTCCAATAGGAAAATGTAACGTGACAGAGTTAAAAACCTTGGCTTTTTTCTCCAGACTGTTCTTTCCTCAGGGTTCTCTGTCTCAGTAAATGGCATCAGTGTTCATCTATTGGCTTCCCAGATGGCTCAGTGGTAAAGAATCTGCCTGTGATGTATGAGAAATGGGTTCGATCCCTGGGTTGGGAAGATCCTCTGGAGAAGGGAGTAATCCCACTCCAGTATTCTTGCCTGGAAAACCCATCAACAGAGGAACCTGGAGGGCTACAGTCCATGGGGTTGCAAAAGACTCAGACAGGATTTAGCAGCTCAATAACAAACAAACAACAATTCATCCATTAATTTAAGGAATGCAAAAAAAAAAAAGACAGCTTGGAGTCATTCTTGTGTTCTCTTTTTCCATCCCATCATCAAACTCTGCTGCTGTACTTTGGAATGTATCCTGAATCTGACCACTTTTCATCACCTGCATTGTTAGCACCCTACTCTGTGAGGTGATACCTCATTGTGGTTTTGATTTGCATTGATGAACAATGTTGAGGATCTTTTCATATGCCTGTTAGCCATCTATACACCATCTTTGGAAAAATATCTATTCAGGTCTTCTGACCATTTTTTAATTGTTTTGTTTTTTTTGATATTTAGTTGTATGAGTTGTTTATTATTTTGGATATAATCCCCTTGTTGGACATATCATTTGCAAATATTTTACCCAGTTCAGTAGGTTGTCTTTTTTTTGGTTTGTTGATGGTTTCCTTTGTGCAAAACCTGTTAAGTTTACTTAGGTGCCATTTGCTTCTTTTTGCTCATATTTCTTTTGCCTTAGGGGACAGATAAAAAATGTTGCTATGATTCATGTCAAAGAGTGTTCTGCTATATTTTCTTTGTAGAAGTTTTTAGGGCTTTAAGTCCTACATTTAGGTAATTTATCTTTGGTTTACATTTTTGTATATGGTATGAGAAAATATTCTAATTCCATTGTTTTACATGTAGCTATCCAGTTTTTCCAGCACAACTTGTTGAAGAGACTGTGATTTTGCCATTGCATATTCTTTGTCATAGGTGAATTGCTTCCCTTGTCATAGGTTAAATGACCACAGGTGCATGGATTTATTTCTGGGCTCCCTATTCAATTCCGTTGACGTATATATTTGTTTTTGTGCCAGTACCCTGCTGCTTTGATGACTGTAACTTGGTAATACAGACTGAAGATAGGGTACATAATACCTCCAGCTTTGTTCTCTCTCTCTTTTTTTTTCCCCCTCAAGATTGTTTTGGCAGTTTGGGACCTGTTGTATTTCCATATAATTTTTAGGATTTATTTTACTTCTGTGAAAAATGTCATGGGTATTTTAATAGGGATTACAGTACATCTCTAGATTGCTTTGGGTACTATGGCCATTTTAACTATTAATTCTTCCAATCCAAGAACTCAAGACATCTTTCCTTTTTTTTTTTTGTATTGTCTTCAGTTTTCTTCATCAGTGTGTTATAGTTTTTGTAGGTGCTTCATTTCCTTGGTTAAATGTTAAAGGATCCTCTCTAAGTGGAGAAGAAGATTCAAAAGGAAAGGGGAAATTGCACTAAGAAAGGAAAATGTGTAGTAAGAGTTGAAGATGAACCTCTTAAAGAAGCTAGTAAAGGCCGCAGCCGCTGATTCCGGAGCCGGGGTGGCTGCCTCCGCCGCCACCGCCGGAGGAGTGGGCTTGGGAAGGAAGCGGTCACCGCGCCCGGAGCTCCGCTCGCAAGATTCTCTGCCCCCTGCAGTCCTCCCACGGGAATGACCATGGATAAAAGTGAGCTGGTACAGAAAGCCAAGCTCGCCGAGCAGGCCGAGCGCTACGATGGCATGGCTGCGGCCATGAAGGCGGTCACGGAGCAGGGGCACGAGCTCTCCAACGAGGAGAGAAACCTGCCGTCCGTCGCCTACAAGAATGTGGTCGGTGCCCTCCGTTCATCTTGGTGTGTCATCTGCAGCACTGAACAGAAAACCGAGAGGAACGAGAAGCAGCAGCAGATGGGCAAAGAGCACCGCGAGAAGATGGAGGCTGAGCTGCAGGACATCTGCAATGATGTGCTGGAGCTGTTGGATAAATACCTTATTCCCAATGCTACACAACCAGAAAGTAAGGTGTTCTACTTGAAAATGAAAGGCGATGATTTTAGATATCTTTCTGAGGTGGCATCTGGAGACAATAAACAAACCAGTGTGTCGAACTCCCAGCAGGCTTACCAAGAAGCATTTGAAATTAGTAAGAAAGAAATGCAGCCTACACGCCCCATTCGACTGGGCCTGGCACTTAATTTCTCCGTCTTTTATTATGAGATTCTAAACTCTCCAGAAAAGGCTTGCAGCCTGGCAAAAATGGCGTTTGATGAGGCGATTGCTGAATTGGACACACTGAATGAAGAGTCTTACAAAGACAGCACCCTGATTATGCACCTGCTTAGGGGCAATCTCATTCTGTGGACGTCGGAAAACCAGGGAAATGAAGGAGATGCTGGGGAGGGAGGGAACTAATGTCTACCGTGCTTTGTGATCTCTTCAGTGTCACTCTGTACCCTCCACATATATCCCTTTGTGCGATTAAAAAAAAAAAAAAGAAGCTAGTAAGAAGATTCAAAGGCAAAAAAGCAATTATAACAACAATAAACAGTTAAGGGTAAACATGAAAATGTAAAATCTGACGACGAAAACACAAAATATAGGTTAGGGGAATAAAAAACGCAGATCTTTTAGAATGTGTTTGAACTTAAAGGACTAAATGGTTACTAGTTCAAAACAAGTAGATATAGGTCATCATATATGCAACCTGTGGTGACCACAAATCAAAAGCCTACGATAGACACACAAAAACTAAAAGCAACACAGGCACACTACTAAAGAACATCATCAACTATGCTTCTCCTTGCTAACTATGACAAAATGGAAGAGGAAGAGGTGATCTAAAGAATGAACTGCTACATAGGAAGCAACCAGGGATTGCCAGATTTAACAATGATACTGTTTCTTCTTACAACTTCTCCAGATGGTGAATTACTCCATAATCAACACAGGAATTCAGAACAAAGTCGAACCCAGGGTGGATCTGCGTGAGAGACTTTGTTAAGAAAAGATTCAAGGTAATGCTTCATAAAACATTTCAGAATGGCAAGAGGTCCTCTAAAGATTTTAAGGTATACCTAGCAGATCCTGTCTGTTAAATAATAGAATTTATGGGAACCTTAAGGCTGTTTGCTTGCAGCATCATCTCAAGGAGCCCCAGATAGAGAAGTTCCTATCTCAAACAGATTTGCAGTGGTGTATTATCTAAGAAAGTGAAACCCACTAATAATTTTCAGAAAACCTGCATAATTCTTAAGAGAATTGTTCTGGTGGAAGCATAGTCTGAACTAAAAGAGAGAGTATATGAAGTATATTAGAAGAGAGAATATAAGAAGAGCTGAATCATTGGAAGAGACCCTGAGGAGGGAAAGACTGAGGGCAGGAGGAGAAGGAGGCAACAGAGGATGAGATGGTTGGATGGCATCACCAACTCAATGGACATGAGTTTGAGCACACTCTGGGAGATGGTGTAGGACAGGGAAACCTGGTGTGCTGCAGTCCATGGCTTCACCAAGTCAGACATGACTTAGCAACTGAACAACAAAAGACAGAGCAAAATAAAAAGAGACAGTTGGATGTCTCATCCATGTTGTCCAGGAAACAGATCCAGGAGGGTTTTTTTTTTTCGCTCATTGAGGAGCTACAGAGAACAACTCACAGAGTGTAAACTGAGCAGCAATGGAAGAATTGGCAACATGTTCTCAGCTGGATTTCAGAATGGCTAGGGGCCAGCGACTGTTATGTGCCTCGCACACTCCCCATTTTTGAACAGGAATGTCTAAGAATTATACTTACCCCACCACCGTATCCTGATGTATATGTACATACAGTTAACTTCCTTATTTAGTTCATAGACCTTAAGATTGAGAAGATGCTTAAGGAGCTATACCCAAGGAACTATACCTGAGGAGCTTCATCTGTACCTGAACCTGATATAATTGATGCAGTCTTGGACTTGGAGCCTGAGCATGGTGCTATACTAGAATGAGACTCTGGTGGGGAGGGGGGTCCTCAAAGGAGGGATGGGTGTATTTTACATGTGGGAGGGATGTGAATAGTGTAGCTTAGAAGGCAGATTTTAAAAGGTGATTACAGTGTTTCCCATTCCACATGCTTTTCTAGAGACTCTGCACTCTCCTATTGAGAGGTAGACTCTATGTTCTTCTTAAAGTTTGTGGGTCTTTGTGATTGTCTTGACCAGTGAAAGTGTTAGTCACTCAGTCGTGTCTGACTCTTTGTGACTCCATGGACTGTAGCCTGCCAGGCTCTTCTGACCATGGAATTCTCCAGGCAAGAATACTGGAGTGGGTAGCCATTCCCTTCTCCAGGGGATCTTCCCAACCTAGAGACTGAACCTGGGTCTACTGCATTGCAGGCAGATTCTATACCATCTGAGCCACCAGGGAAGCCCATCTTGACCAACAGTGTATGGCAGGAGTGATACTATGTAGCTTCCAAGACTAGGTCAAAGATAAGGCCATGCAATTTGGCCTGATATGCTGGGATGCTCACTCTTGGAAGCCAGCCAAATTAGCCACTGTAAAGGCCCACATGGAGAGAACTGAGACCCTGTGAACCCATAGCCCTGCCCGAGATCTTAGCTGACAGCCAATACCAACTTCCCTGCCTGGTGAGTAGAAAAAAAGAATGGTTAATGTTTTAAGCTACTATGTTTTAGAGTAGTTTGTTACATAGCAATAGATAACTGAAATACACCCCAAATATAGTCACATAAAACAATATTTTGTTCATGGATCCAGAATTTGGACAGCGCTTGACTGGTACAACTCTTCTCTGCTTCAGGATATCTGAGGCCTTCACTGGGAAGATTCAATGGCTACGGCTAGAATCATCTGGAGGTTTGTTCACTCACGTATCTAGTACCTGAGCTGAGATGACTGACAGGCTGAGTTCATTTGGGACGATCACAGGAAGTGCTCACAGTTGGCTTCTCCATGTATTTGGGACTTCCTCACAGCATCACAGCCTCAAGTTTGTCAAGCTTATCGGGTGGCTCAGCCCTCCAAGAGCAAGTGTTCCCAGCAAACAAGACAGAATCGTCATGGCCTTTATGACCAACCTTCTGAAGTCACAAAGCATCAGTTCAGCCCTACTGTACTAACTGAAGCAGTCAGAAACCCATCCACATTGAGGGCAGAGGGTGTAGATCTCCTGCCTCTTGGTGCCAGAAGTAGCGAAGAATTAATGTTATGAATAATTTTTCTGGGACTTCCCTGGTGATCCAGTCCTTAAGAGTACACCTTCCAGTGCAGGGAATGCAGGTGTGATCCCTGGTCAGGGAACTAGGATCCCATACGCCAGGGGGCCTCTAAGCCCATGTACTGCAACTACTGAGTCTACACGCCACAACTAGAGGGAAGCCTACATGGTACAAGGAAGAGCCTGCGTGCTGCAACTGAGACCCGATACAGCCAAATAAATAAATATTTTTGAAGAACCAACTTTTCTGTGATATGTTAAATATGATTTTGTTTTTAACTGACTTGAAGTTTATGGGTGTTACGAACTGATTCTGTCCCCTCAAAACTCAAATGTTGAAATCTGAAACTTCAGTGCAATAGTATTTGAAGGTAGGGCATTTAGGAGGTTGTCAGGTTCAAATGAGGCCCCCATGATGGGATTAGTGTCCTTATGAAACGAAGAAGAGAAACCAGAGGTGGTTTCTCCTCTCCCTGCCAGGTGAGGAGACAGGGAGAAGGCAGCTGTCTCTAGGCCAGAAAATGCCCCCACCAGGAACTGAATCTGCCAGAATCTTGATCGTGGACTTCTCAGACTCCACAACTGTGAGAAATGTGTGTTGTTTAAGCCACTCTATCTATGGTATTTTCTTAGAGAAGCCGGAGCCAAGACATCGTCCTCCCAGACTATGTGGTTGATGTCTTTGTCAGTTTTAGAAAATTCTCTACCATTATCTCTTCAAATATACCTACATAAGTAATGATGCCTCTAGGAATGTCACAACATGAGTTTCCAAAGTTTGTTCTTAGAACCAGGAAGCAAGAAGAAAAATAGGTCATCGTCACGCTCCTTTGTATCAGAGTTTTGACTAAACTGTTCTAGAGCCAGATGCTCCCCTTCTTACCATCACTCCTCCTCCCAGGGGATTCTTCTCTAACTCTATGAGAAAAAGGTCAGTCTGGCTATCCTATCAATACATCTGTGTATATTTTAGCCAATGAAAATTCCTCTGTCAGTAGTAGTTGAACCAGTAGCAAATGCTGAATGGTCATTCTCTCCCAATGATGGAAAAAGTAACCCAGTATTTGTTCAGCTTTAAATTTCATCTGTGCCTCTAAGTGTGAAGTAAAAACACCTAGATGAAACACAAATTTTAATAGTGGGGATACTTTTTACTATTTGGTACTGTATACTTTTACTCCAATCTTCTACAAGAGGTATGTGTTACATTAGAAAAATTCATTACAAAATAAAACTCCAAAAAGTTTCCTACATCATTAATAACAATGACATGAATTTAATGTTACCCAGGGGACAAATGATTCACATAAGATTATGAAACACTAAAATCCAACCTTGAATCTCTCTCTCCTGTCAGTAGCAGAGCAGTGCATTACAATTTGGGGGAAGGTCCAAGGTGTTTGGTGAAGAAGGTTAGAATTTGCCTCCAAGCATCTACCTGGGCCTTAGAATGAGCCCTGGGCTCCCCACCCCATATTACGGGTTTGTCCAGTAGTTTGTGCAAAGAAGCCGGGCACATGGGGAAATAAGGAGGCTCAATGTAGTGCCCAGTCCCAGGATAAGAAATTATCTGGGGTTTTTCCTTTCCATGGGCCTGTAACCGTTCAGAGGCTATCTGGGCACAAAACTCACTCCTCCAGTTATGGTCATCCTGACCAACAATGAAGAGGATGGGACCCTGGGCCTTCTCTATTGGAATCATGCATGGGTTCTCACATCCTCCTACAATATCATTCATTACATCCACAATGTCTAGGAGGCCTGAGAAAGCTACCTTCATTCTCCTCAGGTCATTGCCCAACGGTGGAATGTTGCTGTCCTTGTAGTGAATGACTCTGTGTCCACTGAACCCAGATCCATTGATGGAAACCGTGGCTGAGATGTTCTTCAAAAATGAGGCCATGGAGAGACAAATATCAGCCCCTAAAGAAATGCCCAGAAGCCCAATGCGTGGGCCCTTGATCTGGAAGAAAAGAAGAGATAAGAGTCAAGAACTTACCCAAGAGAAAAACGTTTTTCTAAATGCAACTAGAGATGCTGCTAGCTTTAATTTGTGAACTGGCCACAAGACACTCAACCTCAGTTCACAGAGGAGTTTCTTCCCATGTAAAGACTATCTTGCTGGACATGTGGCAAACAAATCTTAAAAACTCACTGGCAAATTTGGGAACTGTTTGCAAACTTCCAGAGAGTCACGCACTGGAGAATGCTGAGTCATGGAGCCTGTTGAGTTCAGAGTCTCACTCAGGTGGAATTATATAGCATCAATGTTCTTGGGTATCTAACCTGTGAAAGGAAAGTCTGTCCCAAGAAGTGAATCATTATCAGACCACATCTAAATATATACTGAAAAATGGTTAACTTTATAGAAACAAAGTAAGACTTCAGAGTCCATTTAAGTAGTTCTTAGCTTCTGAAATGGGTGGACAAGTTTCGATCAAGTCTGAGAACATATTCTGCTATCAGAAACATTAAGATTAAAAAGCATGCAAAGCTAAAAAATTTAGAAACTCCACTTGAAGAAATTTTAATATTACTACATAATTCCCTGAAATAAAATCTCACATGAATTTTACGATGAAGTCGGCAATTTTAATCCATCTGACAGAGAAAGTGGAGTATGTACCTAAAACCAAGGACGTCTTCAAAAGAAATGTCTGTGAAAGAAGAGTAGAGCAGCATCAACCCACTCGGCACAGGTGAGGGCAAAGTGACACCCTCTCTGCAGGTTCTAGAGAGAATGATAAAGGACATTAGGAGCACCTGGGTGTGTTGAAGCATGTAGCACAGGGCTTCTTCAAAGTAGTCCAGGTCTATGGTATCGAATTTCTTGGGGAGATCTTCAAAGCTACAATAAGCTAGAGCCAATGTGGCAAAGCCATGGCCAGCCAGAAGGCTGGCCCGATACTCCAACAGGCCTCCTCCAATACCGTAGATGTCAATGATCCCTGGGAAAGGTCCAGATCCTAAAGAAGGCAACATTATAAAGAGAGTGTATTATATAACTTATTAAAGGATTTGCTTTCCTTTTAGAACTCTTTCTAAAGTATTTAGTGGGTGCCTATGAATCAGAGGAAAGAAAACAGCTCCCTCAGTCATTATTGAACAAGGGATACAAATTCCAAATTATCTCCAAGGTATACTTGGAGAATCTTTAGTTGTAAAGGAGGGTAATAAAGTCTAATGATTATATCATGGAAGGAGGATTTTAGACAGTTGATTCGCAGTGTTCTTTTATAGGATTGGACACAGAATTGAGAATCAAAACGAAGCTTTCAAAAGCAAATCAAAACCCTTGGTGATACCTTTGGTTCAGATGTCTGCTTAGAGGAAAGAAAAAGAGAGATCCTGCAAGGCTTTAGGTGAGGAAGGCAGTGAAGTCTGAAAAGTGATCTGTGGCAGAGAGGAGCATGAAAAAGTGGGTAAGGGGCCCAGTGTACGCAGGACACTAGAGAAGGGTGACGTGGCAATAGTTTCCTCAGCTGTCATCATATTGTGTAAGACCATCATACTGTGTCGGAGCTGAAGGTTATAGAAATCTGTAGTTATTAATAGCAAAGTGGACCTACGGACCCCATCCAGTCCTTTTTTTTTTTTTTTTTAATCTGCATAATAACGGTATCCACCTCTTTGGGATACAGAGGTTAAATGAGATAATGCAAGCAAACCGCATAGCAGAGTGCAGAACAAATCAAAAGCCTCCACTGTGGCTGTGAGGTCACTGATTTAGTCAACATCCTCTTCTCTGACCCTGATCCCAAGCCACCCTTCCTGGGAAGCGGTATCACAAACCCAGATGGCCTAGAGAACAGGCTCGCGAGGCCCCAGCACCCCAGGCTCACCCGGTGGCAGGAAGAGCGTGGCGCGCACCCGGCCCGCGCGCACCGGCTCGCGCCGCACCCCGGGCGCCAGGAAGTCGCGCTCGTGCACCGCCCGGCCCAGGAGCCGCTGGGCCTCGGGCTTGTGACCGTCGAACACCTCCAGCTCCACGGCGAAGGGCGTCTGCACATCCCGCTTCAGAAATCGCCAAAAAGGCTTCTCAGGCTCCAGAGCCCAGAAGAGCCCCATGGGCTCGAGCCCCGCGAAGCTGCCGCCCAGCGCGGGCGCGCGCTCCAGGTCCAGCAGGCCGGCGGCGTCGGCGCAGTAGCGCGCGTGGGCCCTGAAGAGCGCGCCCTTCTCGTCGCGCAGCGACGCGCGCAGCGTGACCGGCTGCCCCGGGGCCAGGCCGCGGACAGCGATGCGCACGGGCTCGTCCCAGCGGCAGCGGCCCGCCGGTTCCAGCGTCACGGTCGCCACCATCCCGGGCCCACAGCCGCAGTGTGGACCCTGAGCGTGAAAGCGCGGGCGGCTACTGGAGTTTTTGCCTCAGGCCGGGTGGAGGGCGCTCGGACGTCCGAGGGTGTCAGGCGTCGCCTGGAGCCGAGAGAGATCTGTGGCTGAGCCGCCTCTGGTCTCGGACCCCTGCTCGTCGGAGGTAAAAGCACTGGGTCTTTCTTCTGGCCCAGGGCGGGGCGCACAGGGATTTTCTGCTGTCTATAATGTGGCGCGGAACCCGCCCCGCCGACGTCTCAGTTCTGCCTCAAACGTCTCTTGCTTGTTGGAGTGAAGCGTGATGGATATGGATTCGTGGTGAAACCGGAGCTGAATGCCTTTAGGCAGAATTCCAAGAATTCTAGCCTCTCCCAACTTTTTTTTTCTAAGACTTTTAATGAGTTATACACATATACGCACGCACACACAAAACCCTGCATAAATCCTAACTGTATATTTCAATGTATTTCGTAACCCAACGTACTTGGGCAACCAAGCTCAGGGGTCTAGAAACATCATTGCCAGCACCCCAGTAGCACTTCCCCTTGCCCGAAGTACTCTGTTCTGAGTCCAACAAAACGGGTTAGTTTTTCCCAACTCTGCATTTTACGGTGATGAATCCTCCAGTGTGCCGTTTTTATTGTCTTTTAATTACATTTGTGAGATTCATTGCTATTTTTGAGTGTAGTTGTAGATTGTTCTTTATCTCTGCCAAATAGTATTTTATTTTGTGATCATAAAGGTATTGGTCGAATATTACTTACTATAGGCTTTTGGCAGTTCCCAGTTTGGGACTCCTAGGTATAGTACTCTGAATATTCAAGACTATATCTTTTGATTGACATACATGTGCCTTTCAGTGGAGTGAATACCTGGGAGTGGAATTGCTGTATCATTGGGAATGAGCATGTTCGGCCTTCGTAGATACTAAATATCAGCCTTTTTTAAAAAATTAGTTTATTTATCTATTTTTTAACTTTACAATATTGTATTTGTTTTGCCATACATTGACATGAATCCACCATGGCTGTACATGTGTTCCCCTTCCAGAAACCCCCTCCCACCTCCCTCTCCATCGCATCCCTCCAGGTCATCCCAGTGCACCAGCCCCGAGCACCCTATACCATGCATCGAACCTGGACTGGCGGTTCGTTTCACATATAATACATGCTTCAATGCCACTCTCCCATATCGTCCCGCCCTCACCCTCTCCCATAGAGTCCATAATACTGTTCTATATATCTGTGTCTCTTTTGCTGTCTCGCATACAGGGTTATCTCTACAGATTTACTAAATTCCATATATATGTGTTAGTATACTGTATTGGTGTTTTTCTTTCTGGCTTACTCCACTCTGTATAATAGGCTCCAGTTTCATCCACCTCATTAGAACTGATTCGATTGTATTCTTTTTAGTGGCTGAGTAATATTCCATTGTGTATATGTACCACAGCTTCCTTATCCATTCGTCTGCTGATGGGCATCTAGGCTGCTTCCATGTCCTGGCTATTATAAACAGTGCTGCGATGAACATTGGGGTACACGTGTCTCTTTCAAGTCTGGTTTCCTCAGTGTGTATGCCCAGCAGTGGGATTGCTGGGTCATATGGCAGTTCTAGTTCCAGTTTTTTGAGGAATCTCCACACTGTTCTCCATAGTGGCTGTACTAGTTTGCATTCCCACCAACAGTGTAAGAGTGTTCCCTTTTCCCCACACCCTCTCCAGCATTTATTGCTTGTAGACTTTTGGATAGCAGCCATTCTGACGGGCGTGAAATGGTACCTCATTGTGGTCTTGATTTGCATTTCTCTGATAATGAGTGATGTTGAGCATCTTTTCATGTGTTTGTTAGCCATCTGTATGTCTTCTTTGGAGAAGTGTCTGTTTAGTTCTTTGGCCCACTTTTTGATTGGGTCATTTATTTTTCTGGAATTGAGCTGCAGGAGTTGCTTGTATATTTTTGAGATTAATTGTCCGTTGTTTCGTTTGCTATTATTTTCTCCCATTCTGAAGGCTGTCTTTTCACCTTGCTTATAGTTTCCTTTGTTGTGCAAAAGCTTTTAATTTTAATTAGGTCCCATTTGTTTATTTTTGCTTTTATTTCCAATAGTCTGGGAGGTGGGTCATAGAGGATCCTGCTGTGGTTTATGTCGGAGAGTGTTTTGCCTATGTTTTCCTCTAGGAGTTTTATAGTTTCTAGTCTTATGTTTAGATCTTTAATCCATTTTGAGTTTATTTTTGTGTATGGTGTTAGAAAGTGTTCTAGTTTCATTCTTTTACAAGTGGTTGACCAGTTTTCCCAGCACCACTTGTTAAACAGATTGTCTTTTCTCCATTGTATATTCTTACCTCCTTTTTCGAAGATAAGGTGTCCATAGGTGCGTGGATTTATCTCTGAGCTTTCTGTTTTGTTCCATTGATCTATATTTCTGTCCTTGTGCCAGTACCATACTGTCTTGATGACTGTGGCTTTGCAGTAGAGCCTGAAGTCAGGCAGGTTGATTCCTTCAGTTCCATTCTTTCTCAAGATTGCTTTGGCTATTCGAGGTTTTTTGTATTTCCATACAAATTGTGAAATTATTTGTTCTAGTTCTCTGAAAAATACCGTTGGTAGCTTGATAGGGATTGCATTGAATCTATAGATTGCTTTGGGTAGTATACTCATTTTCACTATATTGATTCTTCTGATCCACAAACACAGTATGTTTCTCCATCTATTTGTGTCCTCTTTGATTTCCTTCACCAGTGTTTATAGTTTTCTATATATAGGTGTTTTGTTTCTTTAGATAGATATATTCCTAAGTATTTTATTCTTTTCGTTGCAATGGTGAATGGAATTGTTTCCTTAACTTCTCTTTCTGTTTTCTCGTTGTTAGTGTAGAGGAATGCAAGGGATTTCTGTGTGTTAATTTTATATCCTGCAACTTTACTATATTCATTGATTAGCTCTAGTAATTTTCTGGTGGAGTCTTTAGGGTTTTCTATGTAGAGGATCATGTCATCTGCAAACAGTGAGAGTTTTACTTCTTCTTTTCCAATCTGGATTCCTTTTATTTCTTTTTCTGCTCTGATTGCTGTGGCCAAAACTTCCAAAACTTTGTTGAATAGTAGTGGTGAGAGTGGGCACCCTTGTCTTGTTCCTGACTTTAGGGGAAATGCTTTCAGTTTTGCACCATTTAGGATAATGTTTGCTGTGGGTTTGTCATATATAGCTTTTATTATGTTGAGGTATGTTCCTTCTATTCCTGCTTTTTGGAGGGTTTTTATGATAAATGGATGTTGAATTTTGTCGAAGGCTTTCTCTGCATCTATTGAAATAATCATATGGTTTTTATTTTTCAATTTGTTAATGTGGTGTATTACATTGATTGATTTGTGGATATTGAAGAATCCTTATATCCCTGGGATAAAGCCCACTGGGTCATGATGTATGATCTTTTTAATATGTTGTTGGATTCTTTTTGCTAGGATTTTGTTAAGCAGTTTTGCATCTATGTTCATCAGTGATATTGGCCTGTAGTTTTCTTTTTTTGTGACATCTTTGTCAGGTTTTGGTATTAGGGTGATGGTGGCCTCATAGAATGAGTTTGGCAGTTTACCTTCCTCTACAATTTTCTGCAAGAGTTTGAGTAGGATAGGTGTTAGCTCTTCTCTAAATTTTTGGTAGAATTCAGCTGTGAAGCCATCTGGTTCTTCATTTCTTCCTTTTCTAGTTGCTTTAGGTGTAGAGTTAGGTTATTTATTTGACTTTTTTCTTGTTTCTTTAGGTGAGCCTGTATTGCTATGAATCTTTCCCTTAGCACTGCTTTTACAATGTCCCATAAGTTTTGGGTTGTTGTGTTTTCATTTTCATTTGTTTCTATGCATATTTTGATTTCTTCTGTGATTTGTTGGTTATTCAGCAGCATGTTGTTCAGCCTCCATGTGTTGTAATTTTTAATAATTTTTCTCCTGTAATTGACATCTAATCTTACTGCATTGTGGTCAGAAAAGATGCTTGGAATGATTTCAATTTTTTTGAATTTACCAAGACTAGATTTTTGGCCCAGGATGTGATCTATTCTGGAGAAGGTTCCGTGTGCACTTGAGAAAAAGGTGACATTCATTGTTTGGGGGTGAAATGTCCTATAGATATCAATTAGGTCTAACTGGTCTATTGTATCATTTAAAGTTTGTGTTTCCTTGTTAATTTTCTGTTTCGTTGATCTGTCCATAGGTGTAAGTGGGGTATTAAAGTCTCCTACTATTATTGTGTTATTGTTAATTTCCGCTTTCATACTTGTTAGCATTTGCCTTACATATTGCAGTGCTCGTATGTTGGTTACATATATATTTATAATTCTTATATCTTCTTGGATTGATCCTTTGATCATTATGTAGTGTCCATCTTTGTCTCTTTTCACAGCCTTTGTTTTAAAGTCTGTTTTATCTGATATGAGTATTGCTACTCCTGCTTTCTTCTGGTCTCTATTTGCATGAAATATTTTTTTCCAGCCCTTCACTTTCACTCTGTATGTGTCCCTTGTTTCGAGGTGGGTCTCTTGTAGACAACATATATAGGGGTCTTGTTTTTGTGTCCATTCAGCCAGGCTTTGTCTTTTGGTTGGGGCATTCAACCCATTTACATTTAAGGTAATTATTAATAAGTATCATCCCGTTGCCATTTACATTATTGTTTTGGGTTCAAGATTATACACCCTTTCTGTGTTTCCTGTCTAGAGAAGATCCTTTAGCATTTGTTGGAGAGCTGGTTTGGTGGTGCTGAATTCTCTGAGCTTTTGCTTGTCTGTAAAGTTTTTGATTTCTCCTTCGTATTTGAATGAGATCCTTGCTGGATACAGTAATCTGGGCTGTAGATTATTTTCTTTCATCACTTTAAGTATGTCCTGCCATTCCCTTCTGGCCTGAAGAGTTTCTATTGAAAGATCAGCTGTTATCCTTATGGGAATCCCCTTGTGTGTTATTTGTTGTTTTTCCCTTGCTGCTTTTAATATTTGTTCTTTGTGTTTGATCTTTGTTAATTTGATTACTGTGTGTCTTGGGGTGTTCACCTTGGGTTTACACTGTTTGGGACTCTCTGGGTTTCTTGGACTTGGGTGATTATTTCCTTCCCCACTTTAGGGAAGTTTTCAACTATTATCTCCTCGAGTATTTTCTCATGGTCTTTCTTTTTGTCTTCCTCTTCTGGGACTCCTATGATTCGAATGTTGGTGCATTTAACATTGTCCCAGAGGTCTCTGAGGTTGTCCTCATTTCTTTTCATTCTTTTTTCTTTTTTCCTCTCTCTTTCATTTATTTCTATCATTCTATCTTCTACTTCACTTATCCTGTCTTCTGCCTCCGTTATTCCACTGTTGGTTCCCTCCAGATTGTTTTTGATCTCATTTATTGCATTATTCATTATATATTGACTCTTTTTTGTTTCTTCTAAGTTCTTGTTAAACCTTTCTTGCATCTTCTCGATCCTTGTCTCCAGGTTATTTATCTGTAACTCCAATTTGTTTTCCAGATTTTGGATCATTTTCACTATCATTATTTGGAATTCTTTATCAGGCAGATTCCCTATCTCTTCCTCTTTTGTTTGATTTGGAGGGCATTTATCCTGTTCCTTTACCTGCTGGGTATTTCTCTGCCTTTTCATCTTGTTTATATTGCTGTGTTTAGGGTGGCCTTTCTGTTTTCTGGAAGTTTGTGGTTCCTCTTTATTGTGGAGGTTCCTCACTGTGAGTGGGGTTAGACGGGTGGCTTGTCAAGGTTTCCTGGTTGGGGAAGTTTGTGTCGGTGTTCTGGTGGGTGGAGCTGGATTTCTTCTCTCTGGAGTGCAATGAAGTGTCCAGTAATGAGTTTTGAGATGTCAGTGGGTTTGGTGTGACTTTGGACAGCCTGTATATTGAAGCTCAGGGCTATGTTCCTGTGTTGCTGGAGAATTTGCGTGGTATATCTTACTCTGGAACTTGTTGGCCCTTGAGTGGTGCTCGGTTTCAGTGTAGGTATGGAGGCGTTTGATGAGCTCCTATCAGTTAATGCTTCCTGGATTTAGGAGTTCTCTGGTGTTCTCAGGATTTTTGACTTAAGTCTCCTGTCTCTGGTTTTCAGTCTTATTCTTACAGTAGCCTCAAGACTTCTCCATCTATACAGCACTGATCATAAAACATCTAGGTTAACAATGAAAAGTTTCTCCACAGTGAGGGACACCCAGAGACGTTCACAGAGTTACATGGAGAAGAGGGAGGAGGGAGATAGAGGTGACCAGGAGGAGAAGAGGGGAATCAAAAGGGGAGAGAGCAAGCTAGCCAGTAATCACTTCCCTATGTGCTCTCCACAGTCTGGATCTCTCAGAGATGTTCATGGAGTTACACAGGGAAGAGAAGAGGGAGGAAGGAGACAGAGGTGGCCAGGAGGAGAAAAGGGGAATCAAAAGGAGAGAGACAGATCCAGCCAGTAATCAGTTCTCCAAGTGTTCTCCACAGCCCGGAACACACAAAGAGATTCACAGAGTTGGGTTGAGAAGAAAAGGGGGAGTGGGGAGATGGAGGCGACCTGATGGAGAAAAAGGAGAGTTAAAAGGGGGAGAGAGCAATCAAGCCAGTGATCTCGCTCCCAAGTAAAAATGGGTACTGAAGATTGGGTTCCTGAAGATACAAAGTTGATAACAAATACTAAAAAGCAAAGATAAAAATCTAGAGTAGAGGTTAGATTATCAAAAATACATATTAAAAGAAGAAAAAAAAAAGGAAAGAAAAGAAAAAGAAAAAAAAACCCACCAGAGTCACAAAAATTATAAAGTGTATATATATGAAGTTTGCTTTAAAAATAGGGTCTTTTTTTTTTGCAAGCTAATAGTAGGTTATAAAAATGAAAACTGAAGGAGTAATAAGGGACTTAAAAGTAAAAATAAAATAAGAAAATTAAATTAAATTTTAAAAAGTTTAAAAATTTTAAAAATGATAATAGTAAAAATATATCTAGGACTGTCTCTGGAGCTGTTATGGACAGTGTGTGGTCAGTTTATTTTCAGATAGTTCCTTGGTCCAGCTTGTACTTCTCATGGTCTATAGGCCCCTTCCTGTGTAGTCGGTGCTAACTACAGGGTTTTAATCCTTTGCATCTGTCACTTCCAAAGTGGTTCCCTCTGTTTCTTTTAGCTTCTTTTGTTTGCTGGTCTCTTCCGTGTTGAATTTCCGCCCTGACACAAGGAGGGCGATGGTGTTCACTTTTTTTTAGTCTCTTGTTCAGTCGTGCTGTGGGGAGGAATACTGCAAACAAATCTCACTGGCGTGTGCTCACAATGATTCAGCCACACTGGGTTTGCCCTGCTTACAGCGTGTGTGCTTTACCAGTCTACACTGCTCAGGCTCTAGGTTGCACTGCCGGGAACTGTCTGAAGCGGGCCCCTGGGGTTGCCTGTATTTCCCAGGTTTAAGCCGCTCAGGTTCTGGTTCCTGGCTACTTCACAAAGGTGCAGACTTCATTGAGCCTGGGTTTTGTGCCCTTTCCAGGTCCAAGAAGCTCAGGTGACCAGGTTTTTGGCTAGCGCGGCCGGGGGCTGTGCCTTTTTCCCTTCCCCTGTCCCATCCGCTCGGTTTTCTGGGTGTACAACGGGCACAGCTTCCCAGGTGTGCCGTGTGTCTCCCCTGAGGAGCTGATCTCTGGCTGCGACCCTCTCGGTGGATGTCGACCCTCCAGAGTCCCAAGAAGTCCTGGTTAGCAAGGAGGTCTGCTTGCAGTTTGATATAGGAAGCCTCTCTGGGGCTGCGATTCCACCCTTCCAGCTCTGGCTGCCCTCGCCTGCCCGTCTCTGGCGGGGGATGGGCCGGTCCGCAGCCGGCTTGCTCTGCTCAGTCCTTTGTTCTGTGAGTGGGCCTGGCGGTGTCTTAGGTTAAGGCTTTTCACGGGAAAGCTATCCCACGGTCTAGGTTGCTGTCTCAAGCTAGTTCCCTCAGATTGCCCTTGGGGCATTCAGGCCCAGTCCTTACCCAAAGCAATGCAGCCCGCCCCTACCTGCCCAGCCCCCACTTGCTAGTTGGGGATGCGCGAGTCTGGGCTGCTGCTCCGCTGGGAGTTGCTGTTAGGTATGTAAACCACGGGTTTTAGTTATTTATTTATTTTTCCTCCCGGTTATTTTGCCCTCTGAGATTCCAAGGCTTGCCACAGACACACTGGAGAGAGTGTTTCCTGGTGTTTGGAAATTTCTCTCTTTTTTAAGACTCCCTTCCCGGGATGGATCTCCGTCCCTACCTCTTTTGTCCCTCTTTTTATCTTTTATATTTTGTCCTACCTCCTTCTGAAGACTATGGGCTGCCTTTCTGGGTGCCTGATGTCCTCTGCCAGCATTCAGAAGTTGTTTTGTGGAATTTGCTCGCCGTCTAAATGTTCTTTCAGTGAATTTGTGGGGGAGAAAGTCCTAAATGTCAGCCTTTTGAATGTGATCCTAGAAGCAATGTAGGTATAATGTTTAAGGATACCCAGCATTTTGCATATAGTATAGTAATAGCTACTCTTTAGCGATGTCCCATCTATTTTACATACACAATTTAACAAGTCCATAAAACATTGGGAGTCATTTTCAAATATTGGAAAGGAGAAACGTGAGGCTTAGCAAATGTAAAACTTCTAAGGATTAGCCTCTAATAACTGTCAGAGCCTTGACCAGCTCCAATGTGGAACTCAACAGTGAGCAGCAGCATTGCAGTGAAATGTAATTAAAGTTCTAGCTCCGGCTTCATCACTGACTAGTTCCGTAAGCTGAAATAAGTTTATATCTTTTGGGGTTTAAGAGTTCTTGTGTGTAGCATGATGGAAGTCTGCTATAAGGAGATCCAAGGTGACAGTATGTGTGAAACTCTGAGAGGAATACTAGGAAGCGAAATTCTTGCTTCATTTTGTAATAGAGATTGAGCCTATGTGTGTTTTTTTTTCTCATGGTCTCCAGATATTTGCTATAGGTTTGCATACTGCTTTTCAAATTCTTTTTAAAGGAGAAAAAGAATTCCAGAGCATACGTAAGCAAGGGCTTCTCCAGTGGCTCAGCTGGTAAAGAATCTGCCTGCAATGCAGGAGACCCCAATTGGATTCCTAGGTCAGGAAGTAACCCCTGCAGAAGGGATAGGCTACTCACTCCAGTATTCTTCAGCTTCCCTGGTGGCTCAGACCGTGAAGAATCCGCCAGCAATGCAGGAGACATGGGATAGATCTCTGGTTTGGGTAGCTTCCCTGGAGGAGGGCATGACAATCCACTCCAGTATTCTTGCCTGGAGAATCCCCATGGACAGAGAAGCCTGGTGGGCTACTGTCCGTGGAGTCACAAAGAGTCGGACATGAGTGAGTGACTAAGCACATACATAAGTAATGATTACAAGTTTACAGTGGTAAATGATAAGAGTCTCTTCTCTGTCCTTTTGCCACTTTCCCCAAAAGATGAATGAATCCATCTAGATTTTGATTAATATTTAAAGTAGGTAAATATATGGGAGTGTAAACACACTCTGGTACTATTCTTTTCTTGTTCTTTGCTTTTTAAAATTAAAAACATGTCACATGTTTTTTGTATTATTTTCTCTCTTCAACCACTTTGTTTAATATAAATTTTAATTTTTAAAATATTAACAGGCATTATTTTTAATATATTTGATATATTTATTTTTGCTTCAGTTTTCTTTTATTTTCTATTTGTTTGGCATGCCTTTTTCATCTCCTCACTTTCAGTCTGTGTGTCTCTTTAGATCTGAGATGAACCTCTTGTAGGCAACCTCTAGATGGGTCTTGTTTTTTACCCATTCGGCCACTCTGTGTCTTCTGATTGAAGCATTTAATCTATTTACATTTAAAGTAATTACTGAGGGTACTCCCTGGTGGTGCTATGGTTAGGATTTGGTGCTTTTTTACTGCTGTGGCTTTTTTACTGCTGTAATCAGGAAAGTCAGATCCTGCAAACCTCATAGTGCTGCCAGGAAAACAAAAATGAAGTAATGTTGATAGGTGTGTACTTATTGCCGTTTTGTTGGCCATATTCTGGTTGTTTTCGTAGTTCTTTTTTGTTTCTTCTTTGTTTCTCTCTTCCCCTGTGACTTGATGACTATATTTAGTCTTATATTTAGATTCCTTTCTTTCCTGTCTGTTATCTAATTCTATTTGTGCTGGCCAGGAGGTTTATTTATGGATATATATTTGATTATTTTAAGTTTCTGATCTCTTAATGTCAGACACATTTTAACCACCCTGCATTTTTACCCTCACCACCCCACCCCACCATTTACTGTTTGTGACATCATATTTTACATCCTTTTATGTATATCTTAACCTATTTATTGTGGATATAGATGATTTGGTTACTTTGTCTTTTAACCTTGCTTTGTAAATGGCTGAACTATGCTACCTTTTTTGTGCCTTTACCAATGAAATTTTTTTTTCATATTTTTAATATTTCTAGTTGTGGCCTATTCTTTTCTACTTAGAGAATTTTTTAAAGCATTTCTTCTCAAGTAGTTTAGTGATACTGAACTTCTTTTAGTTTTTGCTTATCTTTAAAATTCTTTATCTGTCCTTCAAATCTGAGTGATAGCCTTCCTGAGTACAGTGTTGTTGGTTGTAGATTTTTTTCCTTTCATCATTAAAAAATATATCATGCTGTTCCCTTCTTATCTGCTGTGCTTAGTCACTCATCCGTGTCCAGCTCTTTGCAATCCCATAGACTGTAGCCCACCAGGCTCCTCTGCCCATGGGATTTCCCAGATAAGAATACTGGAATGCGTTGCCATTCCCTTCTCCAGGGGATCTTCACAACCCAGGGATCAAGCCCACATCCACCTGGGTCTCCAGCATGTCGGGTGGATTCTTTACTGTCTGAGCTAGCAGGTAAGCCATTTCTGCTGAAAAGTCAGCTGGCAGTTGAAAAAAATAATTTTTGTATCTTTATTTTTGTCTGCTCTGGATCTTCTGTTGCCGCTTGTGTGGGCTTTTTTAGTTGCAGTATGCAGGCTTCTTATTGTGGTGGCTTCTGTTGTTGGGGAGCACAGGTTCTAGGGAACATAGGCTTCAGTAGTTCTGGCTCAGGGGCTTAATTACCCCATGGCATGTGACATCTTCCTGAACCAGGGATCAAAGCCATGTCCCCTGCATTGGTAGGTGGATTCTTTACCACTGGGCCACCAGGGAAGTTCCTCAGCTGAAATTTTTATGGGAATTCTTATGTATATTTCTAGTTGCTTTTCTGTTGCTGCTTTTTACTGTTGAATTGAAAGAGTTCTTCATATATTCTAGGTCCAAGTCTCTAACATATATGTGATTTGGAAATATTTCTTACCATTGTGTGAGATGTCTTTTCAACTTTTTAATGGTATTGTCAGGGGAGTGTGTAATTTCCTCGGTTCTGTCTCGTCACAACAAAAATTTGAAGTGACGAACATTAAAACCATCGGACAGAACATGTCTCAGCTCTCGGACAGACTGTATCACAGCTCTCAGCTCTCAGACAGATCAGTGTTACAGCTCCGTGTTACAGCTCAGTTTTATTTGGAAAATACATCCTTGAGGCATGAGGGCATGCCGACCCAAAAGACGGCGAAGAGGAGAGAATGAAAGAGAGAGAGTGCATGCACGTGGGAGACCCCCCCACCCCGGCCCTTTGGCTCCTCTTTTTATATGTTTTTTCCTCCCCCTGGGCCTGGCTTATGTAAATTGGGCTAGCCAGGAGTGCTGTTTGTTCTACCTGAGGTCCTCACTCCGGTCCTCGGACCTTCCTTTGTTTTGTTTTCGCGGGCTTTTCCCTTCCTTGTCTTTTAGCCATCGTCATTCTGGACTCCTTTTTCCTATTCTAACTACCTAACAGTAACCTTTGGTGCATAAAGGTTTTCAAATTTGATGTCCAATTCATTTATTTTTTCTGTTTTTTCTTATGCTTTGATGGCAAACCATTATCTAATCCAAAGTTACAAAGATTTGCTTCTATATCTTCTTCAAAGAATTCTATAATTTGAGCTGTTACATTTACGCCTTTAATCAATTTTGAGTTCATTCTTGTGTTTGCTGTGAGGTAGGATTGAAATTCATTCCTTTCATATGGATATTCTATTGTGTCAACACAATTTGTTGAAAAGACCATTCTTTCTCCCTTGAATTTTCTTGTCAAAAATCAGTTGACTGTAAGGGTGATAAATGTCAGGATTTATTTCTGGAATCTCATTTCTATTCCATTGATCTTTTTGTCTGTTCTTTTGCATGTACCACATTGTTTTAATTAGTGTTGCTTTCTAGCAAGTTTTAAAATTGGTCATTGTGAGTTTTCCAGTTTTATTATTCTTTGTCAAGATTATGGGTTTCTTGAGTTTCCATAGGAATTTTAAGATCAACTTACCAGTTTCTGCAAAGAAACTTGCTGGAATTTTGAAGGAGGTTAGATTGAATATGTAGATCAATTTGCAGTGTGTTAGTTTGCCAGGGCTGCTGAGTCGTGTCTGACTCTTTGCGACCCCATGGACTCTTAACCTGCCAGGATCCTCTGTCCATGAGATTTTCCCAGCAAGAATACTGGAGTGGGTTGCTATGCCCTCCTCCAGGCGATCTTCCTGACCCACTACTGAACTGGAGTCTCCTGTGTCTCCTGCACTGACGGGCGGGTTCTTTACCATTGAGCCACCAGGAAGCCTTCTAGTGGCCAAGAGTAAAAGCCAGGCTCTTGTTTGTTAGTATTAATTCTTCAGTACACCGTTGGAAATTTTTGACAACTTTCTATTCACTTCTGTATAGAGCCTTTTAATCTGAAGCCAAAAGTTGTCTACACAATACTCAGCCTCATCTTGTGTGAGCACATGCTTCCTGAGAGCATGGTGACTTTATACTGTGGTTGTGTTTTCTCTTATGCTGAATTTTTAAATCTAAGTAAACTTGGTGCTTGGTGAAGCCTATTCTGTTTTGTATATTTGTTCATTCAAAACCAAGACCATTGCTGCTAGTAGAACAGATTGTGGTTTACAATCTTCTATGCCTTAATTTTTTTTCTCATACATATCCTACTTCTTATTTCTGGAAATTGTGAGAGATTTCTTAAGTCTTCTATGAATCCTAATTTGACTACTAGCCATGTCTATTTTGTTTTTAAGCACATCAACTGAATTGTGTATGTCAGCAATCATTTCCACTTCCTAAAATGCCTTGTGTATATTAGGAAAAACCTACTGTTCTCCTCCTGTGTCTCTTTTCTATGTGACTCCTTTGCTACTCAGAACACTGCACTTCTGACACTTCTGGTCACTATATGTGTGGTGTAAATCTTTGAGACAACCATCTGATGTCCTAGAATTTAATTCAGTTCTAACACTGTCTACCTGGAGATGGTGTCAGTTCCCTGAGGTTAAGGTCTCAGTCCCACAAAACTGCTCTCACCCCACCCCAGCTGCCAATTGCAAGTAGTAGGTCCCCAGGTTACCCACAACTTCTGTGTGATTAGGCTATAAATCTGAGGTTTCCACAACCCCTTCCTCAGGTTCTACTGATTTGCCAGAGCAGCTTGCCGAACTCAGGGAAACCCTTACATCAACTACCTTATTGAAGAATATGATAAAGGATACAGATGAATGGCCAGATGAAGAGTTCCATTGGGTGAGGTCTGGGAGAGTCCCACTGCAGGAGCTTTTGTCCCTGTGGAGCTGAGGTGTGTCTCCCTACCAGTGTGGATGTGTTTGCCAAACTGAAAGCTCTCCAAACCCTGTACTATTGGGATTTTTGTGGAGGCTTCCTCACATATGCTTAGTTGCTAAGTCATGTCCAACTCTTTGTGACCCCGTGGACTGTGGCTTGCCAGGCCCCTCTGTCCGTGGGGATTCTCCAGGCAAGAATACTGGACTGGGTTGCCATGCCCTTCTCCAGGGGATCTTCCCAAACCAGGGATCTAACCCAGGTCTTGCATATTGTGGGCAGATTATTTACTGTCTGAGCCACCTTGGAAGCCCAAGAATACTGGAATGGGTAGCCTATCCCTTATCCAGGAGCACTTCTCGATCCAGGAGTCAAACCAGGGTCTCCTGCATTGCAGGCGGATTCTTTACCAGCTGAGCTACCAGGGAAGCCCTTTCCTCACATAGGCATGCTCAATTACTAACTCAGTTTCTGGCTCCTTGTCTCTCTGAAAAATTGAGAGAGACAGCTGAAAATTCCAAGCTTCTAATCATAGATTGGTCTTTCTGGTTACTAGTGCCCACACGGTCCCCATCCAGGAGCCCACCTAGAGTCACCTCAATAGAACAAAAGATGCTACTAGTGCTGCTATCACTTAGGTATTTACAAGAGTTTTAGGAACTCTGTACTGGAAGTTGGGAGAAAGGTGCAGGCAGATACATATTTCTTATCATTTCCACCTTCCATCATCAACTCATCTTGCAAACTTTAACACATACATATATTCACACACATATAATTTAAATGGCAGATAACAAGATGATGTAATGTGGTCAACATATATGAGAATCATTTACTTCTGTAATACATAATCAAATGCTGCTGTAGGTCATAAAGAAATAGGAGAACATTCTGAAGGAATGGGAAATGTAGTTTAAAGGGAATACAGATATTTTCCCAATAAGAGGGGGAGATATTCAACGTTACTAACAGCAACAAAAAAAAAAGTGCAGTAATATGAGATTATCTTTTCAAACCACAAAATTTATAAAATTATAAAGGATTAGACACAAAGGCATACATACACACATATTGCACCAATGTTGGCAACATGGCTGTTTCATACAGTGTCCTTGAT
This sequence comes from Okapia johnstoni, assembly GCA_024291935.2. Classification (NCBI taxonomy): domain Eukaryota; kingdom Metazoa; phylum Chordata; class Mammalia; order Artiodactyla; family Giraffidae; genus Okapia; species Okapia johnstoni. Next base: position 16,564,466 of record CM044307.1, read on the forward strand.
GGTGTGGTTGGTCATTTCTGGTATGCATAGTAATTTCCTTTCAAAGAATCTCTCTTAAAGAAATAATCAGTGACACACAAAGACTTATACATGTGTATGTCCCTTCATCTCAGAACAGACTTTATAAAGAAAAACTATCAACAGTGTCAAGGGCTAACAACAGAGGACTGATTAAATGAAGGGTAGTAGCACCAATCAGTAGAATACACATCACTGTTTTTAAAAAGTCATGTGTTTGAAGAATATAATAATAACATGGTAAAATAATCACCATATGATATTAAAGTAAAAAGAATGTACACTTGAGTAAAAACTCAATGAATACAACAAAAAGCATAGAGGAAAATGGAAATATTCTGACATGTTAAGGGCATTAGTTTCTAGTGAATGGATTATATGCAATTCCTTTTCTGCTGAATAATTTTCTCTATTTGCCAAGTTTTCTGTGAATTTTTATTACCTTATATTTAGAAAAAGAGAGATCCTATCTGTTAAGACCCATATCAAAAGCCACTCTCTGAATTCTTTTCTAATCTTCACATCATAGTATATCACATCTCCCCCCAGAACATAAGCCTATGGCATCTCTAGTCCCCTTTTGTTAGATTCTCCTACTAAAAAGAATTTAAAGAGGAAATCATCTTTGTGTCTTTTGAAACATGTGGTTTGCAGTTTCACTTGGGTCATTTATTGGCCCCCAAATCTCTGCTGCTTCTGCCTTTATCCCTCAAGATCAGCCCCAGAACCTCTAGAGAAGCCTGACTCTCCAGCTTGGTTAATGGGAGATTCCTTCAACTGTCATGGAACATGCTATTTACAGAAAGTGGTGGAAAGAGGAAGGGAGGAGGGCAAATCACATACACATTGTTAATAATCAAGGGGAGAGGGTGTAGGCATTTTAAGTTGCCTGTTAGCTCCTGCAAAACCACACTACTAGGTAAAGGCCAGGATTTAAACATGGTTCCAGAACTATACTTGTAACATTAGTGCCCTGAAACCACCCCTACCCTCACACTGCACGTCCAGGAAATCCACTGCAAGTCCAGGTAGAAGAAAGAAGAGCCACTTCCTTTCCATGTGGCTGGGGCTGTTACCCTGCAGAGAGGATGGATGAGCTTAACAAAGAGAGAAGAAATTGGATGTGGGGAGACTGAGCCCCAGCTCTACAGGTACCATGCAAAGAATTTCTATGAGTCTTGGTTTCTTCATCTGTAAAATGGAAATGACATCTACCCCAGAGTGGGATAGAAGAAAAATCTGACTAAGCAAAGGAGCACTGGTTTTGATTTTCAAGAGAAAACATCTGTCAGAAGTTGCTTTATTGAAAAAGAAAGTTGAGAAACCAAAACACCATGATCATAAATGAAAGTATCTTTTACTTTAAACACATTCAGCTTTAGAAAAGTTTAGTAAGTTTAATGTGTATTTATATCAAGTAATACAAAACTAAATCATTAATTTGCATGCTAATCAATATTAAAGTCACTTATGTCATTCATCTAAATGATGTTATACCAGCTTTCAAAACAACTAAATCACAAAATCCATATGTGAAAATGAAAAACGTAATTGAAATACATTTGCACTAGGAGACTCCTTCCTCATTCAAGAAGATTCAAGAACGAAAAACAATTAAAATTAAAAGCTTTTGCACAACAAAGGAAACTATAAGCAAGGTGAAAAGACAGCCTTCAGAATGGGAGAAAATAATAGCAAACGAAGCAACGGACAATTAATCTCAAAAATATACAAGCAACTCCTGCAGCTCAATTCCAGAAAAATAAACGACCCAATCAAAAAGTGGGCCAAAGAACTAAACAGACACTTCTCCAAAGAAGACATACAGATGGCTAACAAACACATGAAAAGATGCTCAACATCACTCATTATCAGAGAAATGCAAATCAAGACCACAATGAGGTACCATTTCACGCCCGTCAGAATGGCTGCTATCCAAAAGTCTACAAGCAATAAATGCTGGAGAGGGTGTGGGGAAAAGGGAACACTCTTACACTGTTGGTGGGAATGCAAACTAGTACAGCCACTATGGAGAACAGTGTGGAGATTCCTCAAAAAACTGGAACTAGAACTGCCATATGACCCAGCAATCCCACTGCTGGGCATACACACTGAGGAAACCAGACTTGAAAGAGACACGTGTACCCCAATGTTCATCGCAGCACTGTTTATAATAGCCAGGACATGGAAGCAGCCTAGATGCCCATCAGCAGACGAATGGATAAGGAAGCTGTGGTACATATACACAATGGAATATTACTCAGCCATTAAAAAGAATACAATCGAATCAGTTCTAATGAGGTGGATGAAACTGGAGCCTATTATACAGAGTGGAGTAAGCCAGAAAGAAAAACACCAATACAGTATGCTGCTGCTACTGCTGCTAAGTCGCGTCAGTCATGTCCGACTCTGTGCGACCCCATAGACGGCAGCCCACCAGGCTCCTCCGTCCCTGGGATTCTCCAGGCAAGAATACTGGAGTGGGTTGCCATTTCCTCCTCCAGTGCATGAAAGTGAAAAGTGAAAGTGAAGTCGCTCAGTCGTGTCTGACTCTTCGCGACCCCATGGGCTGCAGCCTACCAGGCTCCTCCGTCCATGGGGTTTCCCAGGCAAGAGTACTGGAGTGGGGTGCCATTGCCTTCTCCGCCAATACAGTATACTAACACATATATATGGTATTTAGTCAATCGGTAAAGATAACCCTGTATGCGAGATATCAAAAGAGACACAGATAAATAGAACAGTATTATGGACTCTATGGGAGAGGGTGAAGGCTGCGGGATATGGGAGAATGGCATTAAAGCATGTAAATTATCATATGTGAAACGAATCACCAGTCCATTCAACGCATGATACAGGGTGCTTGGGGCTGGTGCACCGGGATGACCTGGAGGGATGGGATGGGAAGGGAGGTGGAAGGGGGGTTCTGGAAGGGGAAAACATGTACACCCATGGTGGATTCCTGTCAATGTATGGGAAAACAAATACAATATTGTAAAGTTAAAAAATCGAAAATAAACTAATTTAAAAAAAACTAAAAACATATTTGCTTTGAAAATTTTTAGTAGTTTTCATCTAAGTAGTTATCTAACTAGTATACTAATTTACAGCTATGATGTTCACTTCCATTCTTAAATTAGAAACTCAAATCTGATAACATTTTTGATATTTTTTATTCTTTTTTCCACAATAGGTAATCATTTATTTATTAATTAAAAACAAATTATAATAGTAAAGAATTCAAATAATTATGGAGCACTAATTGTGTACTAGGTACTGTTAACTGGGTATTACACCTTTTCTTTTCAGAGTTAAAGCCTTGTCAATTATGGTTTTTTTGCTATTTGTTTCATTTTCTGTAGAATCACTCTCCGCTCAAACAACTGAAAAAGTATGTAATTTATAAAAATCTAAAAAGCTTCTTGGTAAGTTCACTTTAACACTGAAGAGGAAAAACTCTAAGTAATTATTGAACAGACGAAACCTACACCGGTATACACTAACTGTGGCAGCTGTTCCTAGCTGTTCTATCCTTCCCTTGATCACAGCTTAGCTAGAATTGTCCCCTTTTCCCCACCCAGGTGTTTATGGAAGAAAAGCTGGAGCTGCTGCCAAGCATCTACCTGGGCCCTGGCATGAGCCCTGGGCTCCCCTCCCCAGATGACAGGAGTGCCCACAATGGTGTGTAGGGAAGCCAGGCACAGGGGGAAGTAAGGAGGCTCAATGTAGTGCCCCGTCCCTGGGTAACAGATGACCTGGGGTTTTGCCTTCCCGTGGGCCTGCAAGCGTTTAGAGGCCTCCTTAGCATAGAATTCACTCTTCCAGTTGTGGTCATCCTGACCCACAAGAAACAGGAAGGGGCACTCGGCCCTTTCCACAGGAATGAAACTCTTCCGGTCAGGTCCTTCCAAAGGGTTGTTCAGCATTTCCAGGATGTCTGCAAAGCCATCTTTAGTCATCTTGACTCGACTTGGGTTGAAACCCATAGGCGGCAGAGTCTCACCTTTGTAGTGTAAGTTGCCACCAACACGGGCCACAGAGCCATTGATTATGACAGCTGCACTGATGCCCTTCAGGGAGGAAGCCATGGAGAGGCAGAGCTCGCCTCCTTTTGAAATCCCAAGCAGCCCAACTCCTGGACCCTTCACCTGAGAAAAGGTCAAAGGGAAAACGAATGAGTCCATGAAAAGTGCAGTGTGGCCAGTAGTGCCTGGACTTGAGAGTCGGGGGAACTGAGCCTGAATCTGGGCTCTCCCAGTTATCAAGGTCTGCAGCCTTAGGATACTGGCCTATCCTTCCTCTGTACTTGCTTTCCACAATTTCTCCATCACCATTCCCGGGTGTCTTCAACAACCAAGTGGATGACAATGAAATACTTTGGTCTCGCAGTCCCTTGACCTCCAAACCTCCAGTAATCTTTTTCTCTCTCACACCGAAGATACACACTCCCATTGTCATAACCTAAACTGAGTCATCAGTAAGTATATCATTGCCAAGATCTCAACTTCAAGCATTCTACTCTCTAATCACCCTTATATTTACCTCCAGTTTAGTGATTCTAGTAGTGCCCACTGCTACCTCTTTGAGACTCTGACTACCATTTCTTCACCATCAGTACCTCCCTCATGTTCTCATTTCCCACCTCATCCAGCTTAGATTTCAAGCTTCATCATTATTTTGACTCTCCTGCAAACACTGTTAACTACTTTAATTGGTCATACTTGCCGAAAAAGTTCTAACCTCAGTTAAATGCACTTATAATTCACTTCCTCAGGGCCTGCATTTGTGCAAATGAACACTGCTACAGAAAAAAATACACGCTTGTGTTGACACAACTTATTTTCATGTCATGACCACAAATTTCAAATAAACATCCATACTGCCCCTTGGTCCTGCCATGCATCACTGATGTTTGCTTTCCACTTCTCTTAAAGCCCATTTCACCTTGTCTCCTACCTCTATAAGCCCCTTTAACTCTTATTACCCATCACTTTCATCTCATCCTACTTCATGGAGAAAACAGAAGCTATCAGGTAGGAACTTGTCCTCATTTCCCCTTCCAAGTGTGCTTAGTTCCACATGAAGCAAGCTCCCTGCTTCCCTCCTGTTTCCTAAGTAGGTCTGTTCTTCTCCAAGGCCACCCCTCTGCTTGTCCTTGGGATCTCATCCACTCTCATCCTCAGTGACTTTGCTCCTGCAATGACTTCCTCTCTCTTTCCTTTGTAACTTTCTTCTCTACTGGCTCATCCCCATCCGTGTACCTCTTACATTTTAACTCTAGGTAAATTTTAGCTCTAGTTCCATTCAGTTCAGTCACTCAGTCATGTCCGACTCTCTGCGACCCCATGAATTGCAGCACACCAGGCCTCTCTGTCCATCACCAACTCCCGGAGTCTACCCAAACCCATGTCCATCGAGTTGGTGATGCCATCCAACCATCTCATCCTCTGTCATCCCCTTCTCCTCCTGCCCCCAGTCCTACCCAGCATTAGGGTCTTTTCCAATGAGTCAACTCTTCGCATGAGGTGGCCAAAGTATTGGAGTTTCAGCTTCAACACCAGTCCTTCCAATGAACACATAGGACTGATCTCCTTTAGGATGGATTGATTGGATCTCCTTGCAGTCCAAGGGATTCTCAAGAGTCTTCTCCAACACCACAGTTCAAAAGCATCAATTCTGTGGCACTCAGCTTTCTTCACCGTCCAACTCACATCCATACACGACTACTGGAAAAACCATAGCCTTGACTAGACGGACCTTTGTTGGCAAAGTAATGTCTCTGCTTTTAAATATGCTATCTAGGTTGGCCATAACCTTCCTTCCAAGGAGTAAGTGTCTTTTAATTTCATGGCTGCAATCACCATCAGCAGTGATTTTGGAGCCCCCCAAAATAAAATCTGACACTGTTTCCACTGTTTCCCCATCTATTTCCCATGAAGGGATGGAACCAGATGCCATGGTCTTAGTTTTCTGAATGTTGAGTTTTAAGCCAACTTTTTCACTCTCCTCTTTCACTTTCATCAAGAGGCTCTTTAGTTCTTCTTCACTTTCTTCCATAAGGGTGGTGTCATCTGCATATCTGAGGTTATTGATATTTCTCCCGGCAATCTTGATTCCAGCTTGTGTTTCTTCCAGCCCAGTGTTTCTCATGATGTACTCTGCATAGAAGTTAAATAAGCAGGGTGACAATATACAGCCTTGAAATACTCCTTTTCCTATTTGGAACCAGTCTGTTGTTCCATTTCAATTCTAACTGTTGCTTCCTGACCTGCATACAAGTTTCTCAAGAGACAGGGATGATCTGGTATTCCCATCTCTTTCAGAATTTTCCACAGTTTGTTGTGATCCACACAGTCAAAGGCTTTGGCGTAGTCAATAAAGCAGAATTAGATGTTTTTCTGGAACTCTCTTGCTTTTTCGATGATCCAGTGGATATTGGCAATTTGATCTCTGGTTCCTCTGCCTTTCTAAAACCAGCTTGAACATCTGGAAGTTCACGGTTCACCTATTGCTGAAGCCTGGCTTGGGGAATTTTGAGCATTACTTTACTAGCATGTGAGATGAGTGCAATTGTGCAGTAGTTTGAGCATTCTTTGGCATTGCCTTTCTTTGGGATTGGAATGAAAACTGACCTTTTCCAGTCCTGTGGCCACTGCTGAGTTTTCCAAATTTGCTGGCATATCGAGTGTGGCACTTTCACAGCATCATCTTTCAGGATTTGAAATAGCTCAACTGGAATTCCATCACCTCCACTAGCTTTGTTCGTAGTGATGCTTTCTAAGGCCCACTTGACTTCACATTCCAGGATGTCTGGCTCTAGGTGAGTGATCACACCATCGTGATTATCTGGGTCATGAAGATCTTTTTTGTACAGTTCTTCTGTGTATTCTTGCCACCTCTTAATATCTTCTGCTTCTGTTAGGTCCATACCATTTCTGTCCTTTATCGAGCCTATCTTTGCATGAGATGTTCCTTTGGTATCTCTAATTTTCTTGAAGAGATCTCTAGTCTTTCCCAATCTGTTGTTTTCCTCTATTTCTTTGTATTGATCGCTGAGGAAGGCTTTCTTATCTCTCCTTGCTATTCTTTGGAACTCTGCATTCAGATGGGAATATCTTTCCTTTTCTCCTTTGCTTTTCGCTTCTCTTCTCTTCCCAGCTATCTGTAAGGCCTCCTCAGACAGCCATTTTGCTTTTTTGCATTTATTTTCCATGGGGATTGTCTTGATCCCTGTCTCCTGTACAATGTCACGAACCTCTGTCCATAGTTCATCAGGCACTCTGTCTATCAGATCTAGTCCCTTAAATCTATTTGTCACTTCCACTGTATACTCATAAGGGATTTGATCTAGGTCATACCTGAATGGACTTGTGGTTTTCCCTACTTTCTTCAATTTAAGTCTGAATTTGGCTCTAGTACCTCTTGCATTTTAACAGTCCCTTGACCTCAAATCCACTCTGACCTAGTTTCTACTCCCTTCACAGCAAAACTTGTGGGAATCTTTGTAGTTATTTTATTTCTTCATTCACTACTCGGTCCCCTCCAGGGTAATTTACCCTATTCCATAAGCACTGCTCTTGTCAATCACCAAACACTTCTGTTATAAATGGCCTTTTGATTGACCTTCAAACAGCAATCTTTTTTTTTTTTGTCATGGTTTCTACAAGAGCACCCTTAACTGATTTCAACCATTCATTTCTCATTAAAGACAATGGAAATGGGATATTATTGTAATCTCAGTTTTTGAGAGGAAGAAACAGCCCCCAAGGTCATAAAGCTAGTTAAGTGGCAAAATGAAATCTCAAATTTAACTTTTCTATCAAACATATTGCCCTGGTTCCACTATACACCACCACCTTTTCTAAGAGCTCCAGTGGTTCTGTTCACCTTGAACACTGATTGAATTATAAAATAAGCAAGGTTCATCTTCTATTCCTCTGATATCCTGAACCTCTATTTCCTACTAGCCAGGTTCTTTGCCACCAGGTACCTCCTTAAAACTGAACACTCTGCTCTCAGATGGGCACATTAAGGACAGGTCTGTTAAACACAAACATTTAAACTGGAGACAGTGATCTCTTTCCCCTTTTCCTCAACTTCCTGGGTGAAACCCAGGGTTCTCAATGTGGGCTTGTAATGAAATACTACAAAATACTAGAATTTAAAGTTCCATAATTTCAGTGAGGACAACTTTACCAGCAGGAAATCTAGCAGTAATATCTAATTGCATGGAAACTCGCTGGGAAAAGTGACTATGAAAGGTAGTGTGGGTTGGGGGCAGGGAGTGGCTGTCAAGAATTTGGTCAAATTCTATGAAAACCAACAGCATTCCAGAGAAGGAGAACTGATATGTAAAACATAAAACTAAAGAAGTTCCAACCTGAGGGTGATTAAGCAGGTAGTTCACAGCTTCTTCAAAGTATTCCAGGTGGAGGTTCTCCAGGCCCTTGGGGAGGTCTTCATAGTTATAATAAGCCAGCGCCATCACAGCAAAACCCTTCCCAGCCAGCAGACTAGCTCGATATTCCAGAAGGCCACCTCCAGCTCCCAAAATGTCCACAATCCCAGGAAAGGGCCCGGGTTCTGGAAACAAAACACAAAACTAAACAACACTTGAAACTCTTTTCAGTGGTGGCAAAAGCCATTTTTGCCTCTCTGGTGATGTCACAGTTTTCTGTTGATCAGAAATGCTAAACAACTCAGGTCTTCAAAGGTCCAGACTGTGGCACAGGCTAAACCCACATTCCCCTCTACACCCAGAGCCTCAAAGCTGCACAGAGTTTTACAAGTTTTACAAAGAACATGTACTATTTTTGTGAGCAAAAATCAGTTACAGGACTTCCCCGGTGGTATAGTGGATAAGAATCTGCCTGCCAATGCCAATGCAGGGGACACTGGTTCCATCCCTGGTCCGGGGAGATCTCACAGGCTGCAGAGCAGCTAAGCCCCTATACCACAACTACTAAGCCCGTCCCTTAGGTCCCGAGTGCTGCAACTACTGAAGTCTTCATGCCCTAAAGCCTGCATGCCGCGGCAACTACCAAGCCCAAGTGCTACAACTACTGAAGCCCGAGCACCCTAGAGCCTGTGCTCCACAAGAGAAGTCTCCATAAGGAGAAGTCCAAGCACCACGACGAAGTGTAGCCCCTGCTCAATGCAACTAGAGAAAGCAACAAAGCAGCAATGAAGACCCAGTACAACCAAAAAAAACAAAAACAAAAAGAATTAAAAAATAAGTTACAGATGGGACTTCCCTGGTGGTCCAGTGGCAAAGAATCTGCCTTGCATGCAGGGGACAGGGTTCCATCATGGGTCAGGGAACTAAGATCACACATGCCGAGGAGCAAGAAAGCCCTCACACCACAACTACTGAGCCCATGTGCTGCAAGTACTGAGCCCAAGAGCCACAACTAGAGAGTCCATGTACCACAAGGAAAGATCTTGCCTGATGCAACAAAGATCCCATGTGCTGCAACTAAGATCCAATGTAGTGAAATAAATAAATAATTATTTTAAAAAACCAGTTACAGACAATGAAAACAGCAAAATCACTGCCCTCTCTTGCACCCCCTCCCAAACTGACAATGCTAAATACTAATGAGGATGTGGGACAACTGGATGCTTTACACATTGCTGGTAGTGTGAAAATTAATAAAGGGGAACGTCACAATGGATCTGGAGGACAGAAGGGGCGCTCTCAGCAGTCCACTCCACATCAATTTTAGGAAGGACTATCAATTACAAATCACAACAGAAGAATCATTAACAGGAAAGAAGCATCAGTCACAGGTCCCAACAAAAAAGATGTACATTGCATCCCCTCCAAGAAACTGACTACCCCAAGAACTCAGCCAGTGAGAAAACACCATCACCCTAAACTGTCACTTATCACCAACGGACTTTTGTTCAAAACAACTCCTCCCACCTTCCTCCTTTTTCTCTATTAAATAACTTTCCTCTTCTTGGCTTGTTGGGTTTGCCTATGGTTTTTGTCATGGCTTGCTTGTCCCAAATGGTAATTCTCTGTTATTTCCAAATTAACCCATTTTTTACTGGCCAAGTAACTACCTTTTATCTTTAAGGGCAACAGTGGGGATGCACATTGATACATTCACTTTGGGAAAAAACTGAGCAACTTCTTATAAAGTTAAACATACTTTATAAAGTTAAACATAACTTAGGTTATGACCCAGCAATCTCACTCCCAGGTATTTGCCCAAGAAATCAAAACTTGTGGTCACACAAAAACTTGGATGCATGTTTGCAGTGACTCCAAAGTCTTGGAACTCAAATATCCTCCAAAAGGCAAATGAAATAACAAACTGTGGCACATCCATTTAATCGGAAACTTCTAAGACACAAGAAGAAGGAACTACCAACATATGGAGCAAGAAGAATGAATCTCACATGCGTTATGCTAGGCCCCAAAAGCTATCTACTATGTATGAGTCTAGTTACTTCACCTTTTCACTATTTACATCAATAATCTGTATATAATGTATAAATTTTAAGGAATAATTATAAGGCAAGTACTTTAGATTTTTAAAATAATTTTATTTATTTATTGACTAGGCTGGGTCTTTGTTTCTGCTCAGACTTTTTCACTAGATGCGGCGAGCCAGGGCTCCTCTCTGGCTGTGGTGCGAGGGCTTCTCATTTCAGTGCCTTCCCTTGTTGCTGAGCATGACTCTGCTGCGTGTGGGCTTCAGTAGTAGTGGCACCAGGTCTCAGTAGTTGTGGTTCCCAGTCTCTACAGCACAGGCTCAATAGTTGTGGTGCACAGGCTTAGTAGCTCTGCAGCATGTGGGATCTTCCCAAACTAGGGGTTAAACCCACATCTCCTGCATTAGCAGGCAGATTCTTGAGCCTTAAACTTTTCTTTCTAAAGTATTTCACTTTTACAACTTTGCTTCTAACTTCCACAGTATATTAAGATTTAAGAAAGAGTAGATGAATAGCTGTGTTTCTTTTTTAGCAGTGTATGCGAGTTCCTTTTCTTCCACGTACTGGTCAAACACTGGTAATGTTAGACTTCTAAATTTTGAGGATGTTTAATGTAGTCATCCCAATCCCAAAGAAAGGCAATGCCAAAGAATGCTAAAACTACCGCACAGTTGCACTCATCTCACATGCTAGTAAAGTAATGCTCAAAATTCTCCAAGCCAGGCTTCAGCAATAGGTGAACCGTGAACTTCCAGATGTTCAAGCTGGTTTTAGAAAAGGCAGAGGAACCAGAGATCAAATTGCCAACATCCGCTGGATCATCGAAAAAGCAAGAGAGTTCCAGAGAAACATCTATTTCTGCTTTATTGACTACACCAAAGCCTTTGACTGTGTGGATCACAATAAACTGTGGAAAATTCTGAAAGAGATGGGAATACCAGACCACCTGACCTGCCTCTTGAGAAAACTGTATGCAGGTCAGGAAGCAACAGTTAGAACTGAACATGGAACAACAGACTGGTTCCAAATAGGAAAAGGAGTACATCAAGGCTGTATATTGTCACCCTGCTTATTTAACTTCTATGCAGAGTACATCATGAGAAACGCTGGGCTGGAAGAAACACAAGCTGGAATCAAGATTGCTGGGAGAAATATCAATAACCTCAGATATGCAGGTGACACCACCCTTATGGAAGAAAGTGAAGAAGAACTAAAGAGCCTCTTGATGAAAGTGAAAGAGGAGAGTGAAAAAGTTGGCTTAAAACTCAACATTTAGAAAACTAAGATCATGGCATCTGGTCCCATAACTTCATGGGAAATAGATGGGGAAACAGTAGAAACAGTGTCAGACTTTATTTTGGGGGGCTCCAAAATCACTGCAGATGGTAACTGCAGCCGTGAAATTAAAAGACGCTTACTCCTTGGAAGGAAAGTTATGACCCACCTAGATAGCATATTAAAAAGCAGAGACATTACTTTGCCAACAAAGGTCCGTCTAGTCAAGGCTATGGTTTTTCCAGTAGTCGTGTATGGATGTGAGAGTCGGACTGTTAAGAAAGCTGAGTGCCGAAGAATTGATGCTTTTGAACTGTGGTGTTGGAGAAGACTCTTGAGAGTCCCTTGGACTGCAAGGAGATCCAACCAGTCCATCCTACAGGAGATCAGTCCTGGGTGTTCATTGGAAGGACTGATGTTAAAGCTGAAACTCCAATACTTTGGCCACCTCATGCGAAGAGTTGACTCATTGGAAAAGACCCTAATGCTGGGAAGGATTGGAGGCAGGAAGAGAAGGGGACGACAGAGGATGAGATGGCTGGATGGCATTACCGACTGGATAGACATGAGTTTGGGTAAACTCCAGGAGTTGGTGATGGACAGGGAGGCCTGGCGTGCTGCGATTCTTGGGGTTGCAAAGAGTCGGACACGACTGAGCGACTGAACTGAACTGAACTGAATGTAGTGTGTAGTCTTAGTTTGCATTTCCTTGATTCCTAATGAGGATAAGTTTTTTTTTTTAACTTTTTCATTGGCCTGCGGCTTTTTATGTAATGGTAAAATTAACCAGTAGTTCAGAAGATCTCCGGTGGATAGCAAGAGACCCTCCTTCATGCTGTTTTTGTTGTTTGGTTGTTAAGCTGTGTCTGGCTCTTTATGACCCCATGGACTGTAGTCCGCCAGGCTCCTCTGTCCATGGGGATTCTCCAGGCAAGACTACTGGAGTGAATTGCCATGCTCTCCTCCAGGGGATCTTCCCAACCCAGGGATCAAACCCACATCTCTCAGTCTCCTGCACTGGCAGGCAGGTTCTTTACCACTAGCACCACTTGGGAAACCCATCATCTCCCAGAGTTTGCTCAACTTCACATCCATTGAGTGGGTGATGCTAGCTAATCATCCCATCCTCTTCTGCCTTCTTCTTTTGCCTTCAATCCTTCTCAGCAGGTCTTTTCCAATGAGTTGGTTCTTTGCATCCTTCACGCTGATTTTCTTGTTTTTTGGGTCATGCTACGCAGCATGTGGGATCTAAGTTCCCTGACCAGGGATCGAACCTACATTGGAAGTGCAGAGTCTTAACCACTAGACCACCAGGGAATTCCCTTCACGCTAACTTTCTTAAATCTTAATATACCATGGAAGTTAGAAGCACAGTTCCAAAACTGAGAAACTTTAGAAAGAAAATTTTAAAAACTGGAAACTACCTATAGTTGTTGTTTTCTCCCATTACAACTGTCTTCCCTTTCCTTGAGATGTCTTTGCCCTGACCTCTGTTTTGGAACGAATCACCTTCCCAGCCAGTCTTACGGTGCAGTCCTGTCTCCGGTCCATTCCTGTTTCAGGCCCCAAGGACCTTCCAAATGTTAGGAGCTATGTACTTATTACCTTCTTCTCTAACATAGAAAAACAAGGATGCTGGCGGCTCACCTGGCGGCAGGAAGAGCGTGGCGCGCACCCGGCCCGTGCGCACCGGCTCGCGCCGCACCCCGGGCGCCAGGAAGTCGCGCTCGTGCACCGCCCGGCCCAGGAGCCCTCCGACCTGGGGCTCATGGCTGTCGAGCACCTCCAGCTCCACGACGAACGGCGTCTGCACGTCCCGCTTCACCAAGCGCAGCAAGGGCTTCTCCGGCTGCAGAGACCAGAAGAGCCCCATGGGCTCGAGCCCCGAGAAGCTGCCGCCCAGCGCGGGCGCGCGCTCCAGGTCCAGCAGGCCGGCGGCGTCGGCGCAGTAGCGCGAGTGGGCCCTGAAGAGCGCGCCCTTCTCGTCCCGCAGGGACGCGCGCAGCGTGACCGGCTGCCCCGGGTCCAGGCCGCGGACAGCGATGCGCACGGGCTCGTCCCAGCGGCAGCGGCCCGCCGGTTCCAGCGTCACGGTCGCCACCAACCGGGCAGTGGTCCAAGAGACTGGGTTACCAGTCCTCAGCTTTAGAGTTCCTGCCAACCGCACCCAGCGCATCGGGTCCCATCGGCAGAATCCAAAGTGTCTCAGGAGAGCCTGAGAGGAGGCCACCATTTTGCGCCTTCTTCAGATATGGGATCAACTGAAGATGACTGTGAAGAAAGTTAGAAACCGGTTAGAGATCCTCCAGCGGAAGCCCGCTTATTGGCTGGCTAAGCGCCCAGTGCTCTGGAGAAACTGCTGTATTGCTTGGAGAGCCGCGGAGTCTTGCCAATCAGTGGCCTGCATTTGAAAGCAAGAGCGAAAACAGACTCACAGGAACTTTATGCTGTGAAAGAATTCCCTGATTCTGTGTCTCAGGAGCTCTTTGGCTCTTGCTACGTGGGCTGTACGAGTGTTGCCCTTGCAGGCACCTGGCACTTAACTGTGGAGTCTGCCAAGCTAATAGCCAGAGGAGTGGCATTGAGCTTTATCACTTTGTTGCGTAATTCACACCAGCTAATTATCTGAAGCTGAATTGCAATACTTTGGTCACCTGATGCGGAGAGCCGACTTATTGGGAAAGACCCTGATGCTGGGAAAGATTTTGGGCAGAAGAAGGGGACAACAGAGGATGAGATGGTTGGATGGCATCCCCGACTCGATGGACATGAGTTTGTGTAAGCTCCGGGAGTTGGTGATGGACAGGGAAGCCTGGCATGCTGCAGTCCATGGGGTCGCAAACAGTCAGACATGACTGAGCGACTGAACAACAACAAATCTTAGGTCTTTTCTTTTAGAATGTGCACTATGGTGTTTTGTTTGTATATTATTTGTGTATATACTTACTTTTCCACACCATTCCACAGCTAATGGGCCTGGCATCTTACTAGCTGTGTGATCTTACTTTCATTCCTTATGAGTGTAAAAATAGCCCAATGAGGTGATAGTTGTTACTTTGTTTTCTGGAGTGTCATGTTGCTCCTTTTCAGTTCAGTCGCTCAGTCGTGTCCGACTCTTTGCAACCCCATGAACTGGAGCACACCAGGCCTCCCTGTCCATCTCCAACTCCCAGAGTTTACCCAAACTCATGTCCATCGAGTCGGTGATGCCATCCAGCCATCTTATCCTCTGTCGTCCCCTTCTCCTGCCCCCAATCCTTCCCAGCATCGGGGTCTTTTCCAATGAGTCAACTCTTTGGATGAGGTGGCCAAAGTTGCTCCTTTTACACAAACGTTATCTCCCTCTCACCCTGGATTTCTCACCTTTTCCCACTTTTTCTTAAGCTGTCAATTCCATCCAGTGGTGAATTTTTATGAAATTTAACTGCAGACCCCTTCTAAGGTCTCGTACTTGATTTTACATTCATGAATGTACATGCTTTCTATTAGAGAAACTTGGAAATTGTACAAGCTTCAAGGCCACCAAAGCTGTGTTTGCCTCTGTTCCTAATAAAAGCCACCTCTGTGAACTTCCCAGATGAGACTTTTTGCCTAGTTTCAAATATTCACTGTGTTTTTCTCTAATTATTTTTGTAACAGTTCTGTGGGATACTTCAAAGTCTATTTTGTGCACAAGAGTCTCAGAAACAAGAAACTTAGGAGAAAATTAAGTCCCCAAAGAAGTGAACTAATTTGCTAAAGGTCACCCAGCTAGAAAGTGGAAATTCTGAGATTTATACCTTTGCAATCCAATTCCATCTGAACCATCATTCTTTGCTTCTTACATAATGATGTTCTAGTTGAGAAGATGTGAGGAACAGAGACTCATGTACTGTTGGTGGATGCATATACTGGCATGATCTTTTCAGAGCAACCTAATTAAAAATATTTAAAGGATACATTCTCTTTGATTCACAATTCCACCTCTGGACATTTCACACATTTATAAATATGTGTAAATATTTGGCTATAACAATACTTACATATCATTGTTTTAATAGAGGAAAAAAGAAAATTACAATATAAATTTGGTTTAGTCAATTTAATTGTGGTGCATTCATATAACAGAAGAAATGTAGCCATTAAAAATAATATAGCAGAATATGAGGAAAAAATTTTCATGACATTGAAAGCAGGTAGAGAACACTTTGTAGACATTAAAATATATATATTAAAACTTTTTTTGAAAAAAAGAGTAGTAGAAAACTACCCTAAACTGTTGTCTTAGGCTTTGGGGTATTATGGGTAGTTTTTTTTTTAATACTTATTTATTTGGCTGAGTTGGGTTTTAGTTGCAGCACATGGGATCTAGTTTCCTGACAAGGGATTGAATGCAGGCACCCTGCATTGAGAGAGGAGAGTCTTACCACTGGACCACCAGAGAAGTCCCATATGGTTAGTTTTAATTCTCTTCTTTGTGCAGAATTTCACACACACACACGGCTTGTATAATTAAACAGGGTTTTTTTTTTCACTGTGGTAATATACAAAGATAAGATTTACCATTTTAAAATGCATAGTTACCTGAGTATATTCACATTGTTGTGCAGCCTTTAACACTATCTCCATTTTTCATAACCTAAACTGAAATACTATACCTATTAACCCATCATTCCTCCCTCTCCACCACAGCCCCTGGAAATCACTATCCCACTTTCTGTAGCTGTTACTTGACTAGTCTAAGAACCTCTTAGATAAGCGGAATCGTAAAGTATTTGTCCTTTTGTGTCTGGCTTATTTCACTTTACATGTCTTCCAGGTTTGTCCATATACGTAGCATATTTCTGTATTTTATTCCTTTTTAAGGCTGAATAATATTCTATTATATATGTATACCACATTTTGTTTATCCATCCATCCACTGATGGACATTTGGGTTGCTTCCACCTTTCGGCTGTTGTGAATATACTATGAACATGGGTGTGCAAATGTCTCTGTAAGCCTCTGCTTTCAATTCTTTGGATATATACTCAGGTGGAATTTCTGGATCACATGGTCATTTTAATTTTTTGAGAAAACTTGACCAGGGTTTTAATACTTAATTTTAAAAATTCTTTCAGTCGTTTCATCTCAGGGAACACATCCATTCACTCTTTTGTGAGGGTCCCAGTATCTGAGCACAGATTGAGCTGTGGCACTAAAGTCAGTGCTCAGGTTGGTCAGCAAGAGATGGTGATCGCTTGAATAGCACTGCCCCAGGTCAACTGGGCAGAATTTGATTGCCAAAAATTTTCTTTACTGTAAGTACAAATTCTTTTCACAAGGGGAATCCTGAAGACCAGTATTCTGTAGGCCTGGAATTTTATTATTAAATATATAAGACTTGAAGAATATCCTTGTAAAAACAGTGTTATTGGCTGATAACCCAGCCAGAATTTAGGAAGCAGAGGAGATGGGACTGACCTGTGTGAAGGAAGGAGATTAAACAGGAGCAGAATAGAAAGAGAATGGGAAAGGCCCCAAAGACACTCATTCTGCTTTACCATTTGTTTCATCAGGCTGCTGGTCTGAAGCACGCCAGAGCCTGGTGTTCATGTGTTCCCCTGCTTTGTCTCTTTCTCAGTAGGACTTTTGAACAGATGTGGAGGGGAAAATATTGAGCTGCATAGACCTAGATGTTTTTCTTTCAAAGGAGGACCAAGAAATCCATTTTGCCACCAATCAGTAAGTACAGTATAATTTCCCAAAGCTCAGTTTACAAAGAAGGAAATTTAATAAATAGCTGAAGATACTCCTGATTGAACCTGTAGGTTCTGTGAGTAGACTTGTGGAATCCTAAAGAGGTGGTTGCCTAGTAACCAATATAAGCAGCTTTGGAATCTAAAACTAAGGAAGGTTTAAGATGGCAAAACCTTGCTTCCCGTTGAAGATTGTGTGTGGGAAGCCACTTTGAAGGTAATTTCGAAATACTGCTGCTGCTTCATCAGTATGTGAAAGGAGCTTGTTAGCATCAGATGAATGATAAGAAGCAGTCAGAAGTAGTTGAAAAGATTTTGGATTAGGTGTCAAAGTGTCAGTGTTGCTAGGTACTAACTAGTACTGTGATCATAGTTACATGTCTTCTCTCTGGACCTCAGTTTTGGCATCTATTAATAAAACAGTTGTGACAGATCATCTCTATGCCAGAGTTTCCACAATAATCTGATGAGACAACCCTCTTGGTTTAGTGGTTAGGACTTGGCACTTTCACTGCCATGGCTGGGGTTCAGTCCCTGGTTGGGGAACTAAGATCCTGCAAGCACGCAGCACAGCCAAAAAAAAACAAAGAAAAAGAAATTAAAGGGGGAGAAATGTAGGGAACTTTCTGTTAAGAAAGAGGCAGCAGAGAGAGGGTATTTGAAATAAGCCTGGTTAAGTGTTCCCTGATCCCAGTCTCCTCACTAACTAAGCTTCTTTCATAAATCCCATGGATACATCCTGGAGCTATAGTTTCTCTAAATTTAATGTGTATAAAAACCTCTGAGATCTTGTTAAAATGCAGATTTCTAGGCTTCACTTGCAGCCTCCTGAGTCAATATTCTAGAGTGTGGAACACAGGAGTCTGCATTTTAATGAACTCCTCAGGTGATCTTGATGCAGAAAGTCTTTTAGCCATATCTAACAAGCACTGTCCCAGAAGCTGAGTGTCCCCTCTTGGGCCCTACCTCAGAACTTCAGAATCTGGAGGTAGAAATGAGAGTGTACTACTTTTTAAAAACTCTCAGAAGATACAGTGCTACGGCTTATAGCATTTCCTTCTGTGCCAGTTTCTACTGCTTTAGTAACAGAAGGAAAAATACAAGATATTATTCCTTTTGTTGCTGTTTAGTTGCTCAGTTGTATCCAACTCTTTGTGACCCCATGGACTGTCGTCTGTCCAGCTCTGCTTGTCCATAGAATTCTTCAGGCAAGATTACTGGAGTGGGTTGCCATTTCCTTCTCCAGGGGATCTTCCAGATCCGGGATTGAACCCTTGTCTCCAGCATTAGCAGTGAGCCACCAGGGAAGCTCAATTATTCCTTTTAGCATGCATTAATTAGCCTACTTCAACAATTTCTGCAGAATAAAGGCAATAGAACAGGGGATGAGGGTACAGGACTGGCAAGATGAAAAGAAGAGTGGAACTAAATTTGGAACCTCTCAGATAGCACCCATTTTGAGTCTGGATTCTTCTATCAGGTTTTAACTGGAGGCATAAACCTTCTAGCCCCACTCCCACCTATCCAGTCAGTTTCTTAAAAGTGCAAGAGATGTTGCTGGTGGCTGCTGTTTACCAGATTACAGCGCCTTGGTCTGCAGTCATGCCAGGTTTGAGTAATTGTACGATGCCATTTATTCAGTTTCTTATGCTGTCTGTGCACAAAAGCACCTGGGACCTGCCACTCTGCATTTGCCTCTTAAGGGCTATTTGTTGGGAGGGGACCCTGCCTCTGTGTTGGTCCAGGTAGCATTTAAGTTTGGATAATATGGAGCTTCCAAACTCCGTTTGTAGGTCTTTTTTTTTCCCCTCTCTTAACTACCTAGGACCCTAGTATTCCTAAACTTTTCCCTTAGTGCCCAATGCATCTAACTGTGGGGTCCCAGAGACTTGCCTTCTAAAGGATAAGTACTCTATGTTCTAAATCAATAATAACAGTTTCTCTCAGTTACGTAATACTTTGCAGATTGCAAAGAACTTTCATACATGTTCCCCTAATTTTAACCTTCATATAAACACAAAATTAGAACAGATGTCAGACTCTATTTTCAGATTGGTAAACTAAGGCAAACCTTAGAGGACGAGATAGTCGGATGGCATCACTGACTCCATGGACATGAGTTTGAGCAAGCTCTGGGAGATGGTAAAGGACAGGGAGGCCTGGAGTGCTGCAGTCCATGGGGTCTCAAAGAGTCGGACATGACTGAGCGACTGAACAACAAGGCAAACCAGGGTTATTAAATCATTTGGCAAGAATAACATGGCTGGGAGGTACAGAATCTGCCTGACAAGCCTCTTTTGACCAAATCTTAGAACATTTTGTCCTGTAAAGACGTGTCCATATGTGTTTCCTTCTTTTTCAACAAGCCATCTTAGATGACGATGACTATTCCTTGAGAATTTATAATAACTGATAATGATAATATCGTGTTCTTTCTGGGGTGATAACATTGTGACCAAAGATTCTATATGTCACAGGCTAAAGGGCTTATATTTGGGGACACCCCAAATCATTCCATATTGGTGAACCTTGGGGTGAAACTAGTCCTCATTCGGTTTTTCAAGTGTTTGGGCTCAAAATGCCTCCTGACTTAGAAGCAAGATACTGACACATTGATAGGTTAAGAATGATGAGATGTTCTATTAGGCAGTACAAAAGGCAGGAGTGCATTAATACTGTTTTCATCTAAGTAGTTCATTTTCCACCAGGCAGAACAGACACTGTTCAAAGAAAAATATTACCTTGTGAACACCCTTTAGCCTTGCCCTAATTTTTTTTTAATCTGACTTTAAAAAATACTCAGTGCCCTGTGGCCATGTGGCCTTTGTGATTATGAAGAGATAAAACAACTAAATTTAATCTTATGCTAAAACAGTCATGGAGGGTCACATTAATCATGTGTGACTTAGTTTGAGTTACGTTATTAATTCTGGCCTAGTGACAACTATGTAAAAGCTGACCCTTCACAAAAAGAAACTCACCAAGAGGTCAGATTTAATACACAGAAGACAGTGGGAGAAATCAAGCCCTAAAAACAGCAGGTACTATTCTGGGTGTTGTGAAGGGAAGAGAGAGGAGTCAGATCTAGGCTAAAGGGTACCCTGTGCACAGGGCAGGAAAGGCAGGAGTTGGCACTCAGCATGACAGGACAATAATCTTGCTTTCATGATTACATGTTGGGTGGGGAGGCCCTACCTGCCCCTGAAAATGGCAAGGCCAACACAATGCCATGGTAGGGAGTGGAGCCTGGGCCAAAGCCAGTGTGGCACAGAGTTAAGTGCTCTGAGGTTGGATCGGATAGCTGACTGTGAAGCCTGACTCTTCTACTTATGGCCAATGTGATCTGAAGTAATTTACCAACCCCTTTGAGCCTCAGCTTCTTCCCACAAGCAGTAAAGACCATAATATCAACCTGGTGTAAAGCTCTTAGCAAAGTCAGTTCAGTCAGTTCAGTTGCTTAGTAGTGTCGGACTCTTTGCGACCCCATGAACCACAGTACGCCAGGCCTCCCTGTCCATCACTAACTCCCTGAGTCCACCCAAACCTCTGTCCATCGAGTTGGTGATGCCTTCCAGCCATCTCATCCTCTGTCGTCCCCTTCTCCTCCTGCCCTCAATCTTTCCCAGCATCAGGGTCTTTTCCAATGAGTCAGCTCTTCACATCAGGTGGCCAAAGTATTGGAGTTTCAGCTTCAACATCAATCCTTCCAATGAACACCCAGGACTGATCATCCTACTCTATAACTATCAATTATTGTTATTAGGCCAAGGAAGTGCTTCAGAAGGAATATTTCTTAAAAAAAAAAAAAAAAAAAAGCATGAACTCCAGGCATTTGTTCTCTACAGAATTTTCCATGCTAGCTAAAACCCGGAAACAGCTTGCCCAATAGTCAAGAGCTAAGGTGATTTATCTCCTTGGTAAAAACGTTCTGCAGCTGTAAAACATTGTAACAATGAAGTCAGTGTAGCCATATGGAAAAGTACTGGGTGATACTGAAAGAGCAGACTGGAGACACTGTCCTTATAGTGCTGTTAAGGAGTCAAATACTTGACGACACAAGGTGTCACAGGGTAAAAGTTCAAATAACTGAAATGGACTAGGAGAGGTTTGTAGATTTGTGTGTGACATGGAGGCCTGGAAGAATTACGAAGTAGGCAGGAATTGAGCTGACCTGGAAAAATGGACAGAATTTCATGTACAGGACACAGAAGAAAGCTCTACTTGTGATGGGAAGGACACTCAGAGAAGAGCTAGAAGAGTCGGGAGGAGAGGTTATGTCAGGACGAGGTCATAAACAGGTCATGCTCAAGGAGAACCCTGAATGCCAGGCTGTGTTGTCTGAACTTTGCACTGTAAGTTTTTTGAACAGGGAGAAAGCCACGTTTGGGGGAAAACTGGAAGCATGGGATACTGTTAAAAGGCAGTAATCTCTCAGGAGATGAGGGGCTGAGCTTTGGGACAAAAGTGAGAACTGGAAGCAAAGGTCTAACACAAGGAATACTTGGATTGTTGCAGCATCTCTTTCTTTTGTCTTTCTAATTCACATGGCTTCCCCCTGCTTCCTCATCTCTTCTCCAAGTCTTTTCTTACTGACTGCTGTGGACCACCAGCTTCTACTGACCTAGAGCTCTCATCAGTTCTCCTCACCCCCTTAACAGATGCCTGGTCACGCTCCCAGACCCTCCTCTGGACCAAGCAGCATGGAAGGAGGCATTTGCAGGGAAACAACGGCTAGGACCGAAAAGGGAAAGACCATTCTTCCACACCGTTTCCCTCAGTCACTCCCCCCATGGCTGGGATGGGGCATGATTTTCTCCCATGTAAAACCAAGAAACAAAAAGCAGTGTGCCTCCGTTTCCGGTGTGCCTCCAGTCTTCCACTTCAGCCCGCAGCACTGTGCACACCTCAAGAACAAATATCTCAACAAGGCCAGTGCAAACCTGACGTTTTCTCAGGAGGTGGTGTGGCAGCGAGGGCTGCCCAGCGTCCCTTACAGCCAGTACAGTTTTGACCATCTCTACAACGCCAGTGGCATCATTCAGCCTCACCAGGTCAGGAAGGCCCGGCCTGAGAAAAAGCCCGTCTGCCTCAAGGTCTCGGATTCTCCAGGTCCCCCAACAAAGGTCACCTCCCAGGCTGTGAAGACGGAAAGCTATGCCAATCTTACAAAGCTGAAGAAGTCAAAGCCAGCTAGAGCAGGCCAGGAAGCATCTAGCCCCCTCAGTCTTCATCCAAGCAAGGAGCTGGACATGCTGGACCTGTCACTTGCTCCAGAAGTGAACATGGAGGAGAGGGAAACCTGGCTTCCGCCTCCTGAGAAGGAGGCCAGAGCCTGGGAGGCCGTGGTGCTGGAAAAGCTGAACAAGCGCACTGCCCGATGGATCCAGAACAAGAGTCCTTTGAGGCCAGGGGTGGCCCCCAGTAAGTGGCAGAGTTTCTTGCGCCAGCAATACGACTGGAGCCACATCCGTGATGAGCTCATTTCCTCCAGTGACCTGGACCTCTTGAAACAGCTGGAGGAAGAAGAGATGGCAGAATTTGAGGGTCGAAGTGTCGTCCTGTCCACCCAGGAGGAAAAGAAGCCAGAGCTGCTGCTTCCCGTCTATTATCGGTAGGCTAGCCGGGGCCTCAGGCATGCCTTTGAGAATCCCTGGGTCCCCTTCAAGGACTCCCAGGTGAGCTCACGTTCCTCATTGCAGAACTCTCCCATTAACCTCTTGTGTTTTCTACCGCCAACCTAAGACTTCCACAAAGTAGGGTTTCTCAACCTCGGCCCTCTGGGCATCTCGGGTTGGATAATTCTGTGTTGGGGGTGGCCGGCCCTGTGTACTGTAAGATGTTTGGCAGCATCCTACTTAAGCCAGTAAGTAGCACACTCCACCTGTGATGACCAAAGATGTCCCCAGATGTTGATACATGTCCCTCTGAAGGACAAAACTGCTCCCAGTTGAGTACCACTGCCTTTAAAGGAAGGAGTTCTTAGCCTTTCCCATCAGAGCCATTCTGCTGTTCCAGGTACTAACCAGGGGCTCCTAGAAATGTGTCCGTGGTGAGGCTGAGGAAGGCAGAGACCTCATGTTTCTGAGGTTTGCTCCCACCTTACTCTGAATAAGGAGCCAGTGTGTCACTCACTCAAAAACTGACTGGCAGCAGGATGGAGAACTAAACAAGCTGAGAGAAGAGGAGGATTGCTATGCATTTCTCACGTGGCTTCCTTTTCATCCTGTAACAGCCCTGATTCCTAGAAGTGAGCTAAAAATGAGTGGCAATATTTATTCCTTCATTTATTGCACAAATATACATTGCACTCCCACTACTTTCCAGGCACTCTGCGAAGTGCGGGGAATACAATGTAAAGGAGACAGCTGTGGACCTATCCTTTAAAAGAGCTTACTGTCTGTCCACTGAACAACCACACATGAGAGATAAAGTGAGGTCATGGAGGAGGTGGGCTCCCTTCCCCAAATCCAGGCACCCTCTAAGGGCACCGATTTTAAAGCTACCTGTCCCCTCTTTGTCCCCTTCTCAATCCTTCCAAGACTGCCGAATTACTTGCCACAAGTGCAGACAGCTGAAACCATGCCTGGCATGAATAAGACGGCTGAGGAAATCGATGAAAAGGGGAGTCTCTACAAGCCCCCAAGCCAGAGCCACGTTCGACAGGTGAATCCCCGAGCTGGAAAGTTTGCTTACTCCACAGACAACACCTTTGAACAGGAGATTTACTTCGGTAATGAAGCTGAGGTCCTGTAGTTGGGGCTGAGGGGGACATGGAGCAGGGAGGTGGAAGGTAGCAGCAAGGAGCTGGAGGCATCACGGATGTGGATGAGAGGCCCTGGATGAACCAGGTGGTCATGGGAACATCTCCTGGTTAACCAACACGGGAGGGTTTTGGGCAGGGGGTAGGGGGTGGACGGTGGGGATAGGGAGTAGGTATCCAATGGGGATGGGATTCCCCGTCTCTATCCCCTCGTGCTTACTGAGGAGGCAGTGGAGGGTAGGATGGCAGAGCAAGCAAGATGTGACTTTGGGAACAACCTGCCTCTTCCCTGCACACCCTTATTCATTTGGCATTTTAAAACTTCATATGAAATGAGACCATTCTGTATTCAATTTGTTTTTTTAAATGGATTTTTCCGGGGAAATAAAAGGAAATTCGGTCTGATCCTGGTGACCAAAAACCCAGGAATAGAGGAGGAGGGGGTTCTAAGGACTCATTATTTCTTTATCTGTTCACAGATGAAGTCCAGATCGTCCACCAGATTGGTGCAAAGAGAGACCAAATTCTCCTGGAAAATCTCAATCGATACATCAAGCAGTTATCTAAGGTCTTCCCTGAAACCCCAGAAAGGTGGACTTCTCAGCCAGTTCCTGAACCAAGTAAGCAGGAAGCTGATACTGATAATAGGAGTAAAGATGGAAGTGGGCCTATTTCTTTAAGGTCCCTGTTCAGCAGGTGGGAACACTGTCAGCATCTAGGGGAGTCCCTCCTAACTAACTAAGAATCATCTCATAAAATTATAAGATACTAACTGTAACAAGGAAAAGCCTCTGTGGCCCATACAGCTGTAATTAGACAGAACTTAAGTATAACCAAGCAGTTTGGGGCCAGTAATTACTAACGAGACAGATCCTGGCTTAACAGTTCCAAAGGAAGTACATTAAACCTCTGATGTAGCACTCTACCCTCCCACTCCATTCTCAGGCCCATACCTGCTGCAGGCCCTAGGGTCAACCAGTGTTTTAAATTTCTATTTCATGAGTATATCATTCTTCATTCTGTATGTTAGGTAAGGAAGAGGGAAAGGAGTTAATCAAGAAATCAACTTCTGAAACAAAAAGTGCCCATCCTCCAAGAGACTATATCTTGATTGCCCATGACTCTTTTCTTTGCAATGTCTCTTCAGATGGGCCCCCTGGTATGCAGGAACTAGCAGTAGTAGTGACCCATTCTTTTTCCCACCAGCCCCTAACCTGTCTCTAGTGTTACCTGGCTCTACAGGAAACAGCCACAAGAGTAGACAAGGTGCTAATGATGGCAGGTGTAGGCAGTTTCCACCAAACTCACACGTACACCCTCCTTCTTGTTAAGGGCTACCATTATAAAGTGGTGAAGAAAGCATGTAGCAAAGCCTTGGATTGGGTCTTGGCAAGTCACCTTCCAGGGCTACAGCTGCCTCATTAAAACTGGACACTAGGGACCTTCCTGGTGGTCCAGTGGTTAAGACTCCACGCTTCATTGCAGGGGGCATGGGTTCCATCAAAGTTTGGGGACCCATGATCCTACATGCTGCCGGGCATGGCCAAAAAAGCAACAACAACAAAAAAACCTGAGACACTAATCAATCCTACAGCAAGGCACTTGTAAACCCTTCAGTTCAGTCAGTTCAGTCGTGTCTGACTCTTTGCGACCCCATGGACTGCAGCACAGCAGGCCTCCCTGTCCATCACCAACTACCAGATCTTGCTCAAACTCATATGCATCGAGTCAGTGATGCCATCCAACCATCTCATCCTCTGTTGTCCCCTTCTCCTCCTGCCTTCAACTTTCCCAGCATCAGGGTCTTTTCTAATGAGTCAGCCCTTTGCATCAAGTGGTCAAAGTACTGAAGTTTCAGCTTCATCATCAGTCCTTCCAGTGAATATTCAGGACTGATTTCCTTTCGGATTGACTGCTTTCCTTTAGGATTGACTGCTTTGATCCCCTTGCAGTCAAGGGGACTCTCAAGAGTCTTCTCCAACACCACAGTTCAAAAGCATCAATTCTTCAGCGCTCAACTTTCTTTATAGTCCAACTCTCACATCCATACGTGACTACTGGAAAAACCATAGCTTTGACTAGATGGACCTTTGTTGGCAAAGTAATGTCTCTGCTTTTTAATATGCTGTCTAGGTTGGTCATAGCTTTTCTTCCAAGAAGCAAGCATCTTTTAATTTAATGGTTGCAGCCACCATCTGCAGTGATTTTGGAACCTCAGAAAATAGTCTCTCACAGTTTCTATTGTTTCCCCATCTATTTGCCATGAAGTGATGGGACCAGATGCCATGATCTTAGTTTTCTGAATGTTGAGTTTTAAGCCAAGTTTTTTATTCTCCTCTTTCACTTTCATCAAGAGACTCTTTAGTTCTTTGCTTTCTGCCATAAGGGTGATGTCATCTGCATATCTGAGCTTATTGATATTTTTCCCAGAAATCTTGGTTCCAGCTTGTGCTTCATCCAGCCTGGTATTTCACATGATGTACTCTGCATGTAAATTAAATAAGCAGGGTGACAGTATACAGCTTTGATGTATTCCTTTCCCAATTTGGAACCAGTCTGTTGCTCTGTGTCCATTTCTAACTGTTGCTTCCTGACCTGCATACAGATTTCTCAGGAGGCAGGTAAGGTGATCTGGTATTCCCATCTCTTGGAGAATTTTCCACAGTTTGTTGTGATCCACACAGTCAAAGGCTTTAGCATAGTCGATAAAGCAGAAGTAGATGTTTTTCTGGAACTCTTGCTTTTTCTATGATCCAATGGATGTTGACAATTTGATCTCTGATTCCTCTGCCTTTTCTAAAACCAGCTTGAACATCTGGAAGATCTTCGTTCATGTACTGTTGAAGCCTCGCTTGAAGAATTTTGACCACTACTTTGCTAGCATGTGAGATGAGTGCAATTGTGCAGTAGTTTGAGGCTTCTTTGGCATTGCCTTTCTTTGGGATTGGAATGAAAATGCCTTTTCCAGTCCTGTGGCCACTGCTAAGTTTTCCAAATTTGCTGGCATATTGAGTGCAGCACTTTCACAGCATCATCTTTTAGGATTTGAAATAGCTCAGCTGGAATTCCATCATCTCCACTAGCTTTGTTCATAGTGATGCTTCCTAAGGTACACTTGACTTCACATTCCAGAATGTCTGGTTCTAGGTGAGTGATCACAGCAACATGGTTATCTGGATCATGAAGATCTTTTTTGTATAGTTCTTCCGTGTATTCTTGCCACCTCTTCTTAATATCTTCTGCTTCTGTTAGGTCCATACCATTTCTGTCCTTTATCAAGCCCATCTTTGCATGAAATGTTCCCTTGGTATCTTTAATTTTCTTGAAGAGATCTCTACTGTTTCCCATTGTATTGTTTTCCTCTATTTCTTTGCATTGATCACTGAGAAAGGCTTTCTTATCTCTCCTTGCTATTCTTTGGAACTCTGCATTCAAATGGGTATATCTTTCTTTTTCTCCTTTGCCTTTAGCTTCTCTTCTTTTCTCAGCTATTTGTAAGGCCTCATCAGACAACCATTTTGCTTTTTTGCATTTCTTTTTCTTGGGTATGGTCTTGATCACTGCCTCCTGTACAATGTTACGAACCTCCGTCCATAGTTCCTCAGGCAGTCTGTCTATCAGATCTAATCCCTTGAATCTGTTTGTCACTTCCACTGTATAATTGTAAGGGATTTGATTTAGGTCATACCTGAATGGTCTAGTGGTCTCCCTACTTTCTTCAGTTCTTGAATTTTGCAATAAGGAGTTCATGATCTGAGCCACAGTAAGCTCCTGGTCTTGTTTTTACTGACTGTATGGAGCTTCTCCATCTTCGCCTGTAAAGAATGTAATCAATCTGATTTCGGTATTGACCATCTGGTGATGTCCATGTGAAGTCATCTCTTGTGTTGTTGGAAGAGGGTGTTTGCTTGTAAACCCTTAGTAGCTTACAATCCAACTCCTCCTCCCAAATTAAGAACATTACAAAGAAAACAATAAATTAGGAATTAACGGCCAATTATATCCTACTTTTAATGGCAATATATCAAATGTTGAATTTTATGAGCAAATCTTGTTACATATAAATATATTTATGTTCCTAAAGATTTTTTAAATGTATATAAAGGTTTATATGTACCTCATCTTTTCTTCCCTACATTTCTCTGCCCATCATCATGGCTTTATCATGTCTGTGGTCACCACCTGTCATGACTCCCAACGGGACTTGTACCCAGTTTTCTACATAATCACAGGAAAGCTGGCTCTTCACAGTTTTATTTTGCATTGGTTCTAGCTAGGAATAGGCATGTGATGCTGGCTGGGAACACAGGCCCAGGGCAATGGGCATAATACCTCATACTGCTTCCCCGCACAGCTTGCAAGCCTGTGAAAGGAGCCGTGCGCTGGACAGCTTTGCCCACACTGGCCAAGGATCTGCTGCTGAAGGTGGGTGAGAAGGACGTGCCCATGAAGACCAGGAAACTGAAGAAGCAAGCAGAGTCACTGAAGGAGGATGTGTCTTGGGAACTGGTGGTCCTGCGAAGGATGCTGCAGGAATGGAAGATGGCCTGGGCTCTAAGTGAGTGAAGAAGAGGTGCAGGGGCGGGGGCGTGGGGTGGTGGTCCTGACATGGCAGTGATTTGTGAAAGAAGAAGTTCTCACCTTGGCCAAGTGTGTGATTTCCTTTGAAAATCCATCCCTCTCTTATGAAGAATAAGAATCTGGTTGCCTCACCAAGGCTTGACTAGATAAGAGCTTTTCATACAATGACAGTTGCATTTATCTGGATGCTTTTTGCATGGGCAGGTTCTACATCAGTAATTTGTGGAAACCCACTACCCAGAGAACTCTTCACAGGCAGAGACCCTATCTTACTGACCCCTGAAACTTCACACTCCATACATGATGCATG
The DNA here is from genome assembly GCA_024291935.2 of Okapia johnstoni. NCBI lineage: Eukaryota > Metazoa > Chordata > Mammalia > Artiodactyla > Giraffidae > Okapia > Okapia johnstoni. The sequence continues at coordinate 16,593,570 of CM044307.1, forward strand.
AAAGAAAGGGTGAATATGCTGCCCAAGCAATGGAAATGCAGTGATCAAAAGAAACTGCAATTGGCTCTCCAAAATTCGTTTGTAAATTTGGAATTAGCACATAGTTACTTTGCCTTCACAGATACCAGAATAGTGTGCCTGGGGCAAAGGAAGGGCCCAGCAAGGACTGTTGAAAACTGCCAGATTTGAGGACTCAAGGGCTGCTGGCTTTCAGAACGTGAAAAACTAGTTTAATTAGTACAGGAAAAAAGAGGTGATCCATCACATAAACTGGTTCAGATAAACAAAAAGGGTTGAAAAAGAGATTTTGAGTAAAAACTACCAATAGGGAGCACCTACAGGCGGTGGGAGCACTGAAACAAAAGCTCATGCCTATAAAAATTGTTGCTATGCTTGTGGCTCAGCTGGTAAAGAATCCACCCACAATGCAGGAGACCTGGGTTTGATCCTTGGGTTGGGGAGGTCCTCTGGAGAAGGGAAAGGCTACCCACTCCAGTATTCCGGCCTGGAGAATTCCATGTACTGTCCAGTCCATGGGGTCACAAAAGGTTGGACACGACTCAGTGACTTTCACTTTCACGTGCTGTGTTTGGTCATGTCTCTTTGTGACCCCATGGACTCTAGCCCACCAGGCTCCTCTGTCCATGGAATTTTCCACACAGGAGTACTGGAGTGGGTTGCCAGGCTTGCCTCCAGGGGACCTTCCCGACCCAGGGATTGAACCTGCAGGTCTCTTGTGCCTCCTGCATTGACAGGCAGATTCTTTACCACTAGTACCACCTAGGAAGCTGCTATAAAGAAGACAAAGTACCCTTAATCACTGTCTTATTGTTCCATTTTCCAGAGGATAACAATAAAGAGTTATTTATGGGAATTCCCTGGTGGCCTAGTGGTTTAGACTCAGGCTTTCACTGCTGTGGACCCAGGTTTGGTCCCTGGTTAGGGAATTAAGATTCCATAAGCCATGCAGTAAGGCCAAAAAAAAAAATTATTTAAACAAACAAAAAAGATAGAATACAGGATGGGATTGGGAGGAGTTTTGTTCGAGAATTAATACCTAAGAAGATTCAGCTCAGTCTGTAATGAATCTGCCTGCAGTGCAGGAGTCTGTAATGAATCTGCCTGCAGTGCAGGAGACCTGGGTTCGTTCCCTGGGTTGGGAAGATCCCCTGGAGAAGGAAATGGCAACCCACTCCAGTATCCTTGCCTGGAAAATCTCATGGACAGAGAAGCCTGGTGGGCTGCAGTCCATGGGGTAGCAAAGTCAGGCATGACTGAGCGACTAACACTCAAGAAGATTCAGGGAGCATCAGAGAAATAACTTCCCTCAGGGCGGCATCTCTGGGGCCCTTTATGCTTCTGAGCTGTTTTGCTTAGATTGTCCTGGGGAAGGGGCCTTCTTGTCACCTGTCTGCAGCACAATATCTAACCCTAAGTGGTCCTCTTCAAATTCTCCTCCTGTGGTGTAGTCATCGAGTGGCACCATAAGACTGTTGAGGGCCTGCTGCGGAGCCTGGTGGACATCCATGATGACATCCGCATCCAAGCCATCGTCACTTGTGCCACAGCTGCTTTAGAACGGCCCCGTGTTGCCATCAGTCGAGGGGACTCCGGTAAGAGCCACAGTTGGACTGCTCGAGAGTATAAGCAATTCACAGGACCACAGAAATTTTGAACTGGTGGGGACCTTGGGGCTTATCTGAGATTATTTCACAAAATGGAAATAAAGACCCAGAGACTGACCTGAATACACAGAACTTCTCAGCAACAGAGATGAGTTTAAAATTCCGGACTTCAGGTCTAGTGCTTTTTGCACAAATTTCACCACCCTTGGATGCTTAGTAGTTCACAAGCAAATTCACATTGTTCTGCCTTGAGAGATGCCATTCTTAATAGCCAAAGGATATATGTATATATGTATGTATATGCACACACTTTTCTCCCAACTGCATTTTAGTCCTTCTTTTGATAGCATGTTGACAGCCTCAAACTCAACACATCCCAAACTAAACTCATCACTCTTGCCCTTAGACCCCTCCCCACATCCCACATAGCAACCAGCAGCCCCATAACTCAGCCAGTTTGAGTCAGGACCCTGGGAGTCAGCCTGGACAAAATCCTTCCTCTCCCCACAACTAATTGACCAATAGATTCTACGGATCCTGCTTCATAAACATTTTTTTTTATTACAAAAGAAATACAAAGTGTCATTATCAGTCAACACAGAGGAGTATAAAAAGAGCTTCCTTCCAACCGACCTCCCAGCCCCAATCCCACCCCATGCCATTTCCAGGGTAAAAAATGTTTAGTTTGGCATTCCACAACCTTCTGTGCTTTTACAAACACATGCCAACATATATGTATGTGTTTCTATTTATCACAAAAATGAGTGTTGAATTTTACCAGCCATTTTATAGTTTTTCTCCTTTAATTTGTGGATATAATGAATTCTGTTGTTAAAATCTTAGAATAAATCCTAATGGATCATTCTTTTATTACTCCACTGGATTTGATTTGTTCATATTTTAAAATGTTTTAATATATTTGTAAATGAAATTGGTAGCTTTATGTTTATTTACACTATTTTTGTTAAGTTTTAGTTTTTACTAGTTTTGTAAAATGATTTAAGAACTTGGCCATTTTTCCCAATGGCTGTAACCTTTTGAAAAAGAAACGTCAATAGCATTTTTCTTTGCTAGCAATAAGCAGTTAAAAAAGGAACATTTCCCATCTACAAGAGCTACAACTATAATCTACCGAGGAGCTGGTTTAACAAGACACAGGACCCAGATGACAGAAAGTATAAAATGCTACTAAAAGGGCATAAAACCCACTGACTCTTACTAACCCCCAAGTGCTCTCTCAGATACCACCTTTTGTGTATAGCCTGGGCTGACACTTTTTCCTTCTCTGCTGCTGGTAGCATCCTAATATTATTCTGTCCTAATATTTATCATTCTGTCATAATTGTCTGTTTACTTTTCTGCTATCTCTACCAGGCAAGGAACTTCTTAGAGGTGGGGACTAATTCTCTACAAAATTGTCAAGTTTTTAAGGTTCCATTTCACTTATTTCCAGTTTACTGAGTTCCAGGTATGAGCATTTAAACTCCAGCTTTTCAAATCTGCCGCTCCCTCTGCTAGGAAATCTTATCTCTCTCTTGACCTGATTAACTTCTATGCATGCCCCTCAACTTTAAGGCATCACCTCCTCTGAGTCTTCCCTGCCCCACCCCCCTGCTATATGCTTCCACACACATGCTCAGTCGTATTTGACTCTTTGCAACCCTATGGACTAGAGCCCACCAGGCTCCTCTGTCCATGGGATTCTCCAGGAAGAATACTGGAGCAGGTTGCCACTTCCTACTCCAGGGGATCTCCCCGACCCAGGGATCAAACCTGCATCTCCCACATTGGCAGGAGGATTCTTAGCACTGTAGCCCCTGGGAAGCCCATACTTCCACACGCACACATTTTTTAACTGTTTATTTTCTTGAGTATTAAATGGGGTGATGTGTGTTAGTGCCTGGCATAGAGAAAACCTTCCATAGGTGGGAAGAGATATTATCTTATCCCCAGATCTCCACATACAAAGAGCACTTTTGTCTTTCCCTTTCATGTGATCCCTTTCCTGGGTGTTGAGACTTTGATTTGTCTTGTTTCCTCCCCACATCTTCCCAAAGAACATTATCTTACTCATTATTTCTTGAAACACTCAATTGACTTCCATCTGATCCCCTCAAAGGCACATATTTCATCTAGCCCTTTCTAAACATATGGCATAGTGGCTTACAGTAGTGGTAAAAAGGACAGATGAGAAATTTTATATAAAATCTTAGCTATAGGTCTAGCTCTGCCACATCTTGGGAAGTCACTTATCCTTTCTGAACTTCAAACTAAAAATAGGATGATAGTTGTGGACAAAAAGTTAACACAACACTTTCCCCTTCTACTTGAGAAATGAGCTTTAGTTAAATGCCTGCCTGTTGCCCCGATAACCTGGTAAGGACAGAAATTATCTTCTCAGGCCACATATCTTATGATGAAAATGAACCCTGACTGCTAAATGACATTTGGACTGGGAAGAACTACAAATGAAACATACATGCCTGAAGGAAGTACCATTCTCTGGGCTCCCAGGAATGCTGTGACTTATCAAGGCAGGACCTTTGAGGACCCTGGAATTATATCTATGGAGTTGTTATATAAAAAAGATAATAACTCTGGTGGAACATAAGACTTATGCCCGGAGTCGATTCTATGCTCCTGAGCTGTCCCCAGAGTGCTAGAAAAACCATTCTCAAGAGCTCTTGCCAAAAGGAACACCTGATGCTTCCCTGTGGGCAAACTGTGTTCCCATCCCATTTCCTTCCAAAGACTAGTGGCATGTATGGCCTATGATAGTCTTGTGAGGCTGTTTAGTTAAACCTAAAAGGATTCCTGAATAACATATGTTTCAGGTGAGCTCCACAGTAATACCTGCCTTGCCTACTTCAGTGAGGGTTAGAAGACTGAATGAGATAATGAATACAAAACACTATCTAAGTGGCAAAGCACTACCTAAATATATTTGCTATTATTACTAAAATTACAAAAATTTTGATTTTCATCACTAAAACTCAAGGTGATGGTCACCATAGCCTAGCTGGAAACATATTCATTTGGCCTGAATACAGCTCTGCAGAGACCAGATGATAAAGATGTGAGAACAGGAATACCCAGCACAAAAGTTAGCCTTAAAATCCCACCCATTGTAGGGGTTCAGCTAAACTCGAATTAAGTAGCAGTAAGCATCTGCAACCGAGGCTGCAATTGGCCCCCATGTGGCTACAGGGAAAAGCTGTGTTTTAGAGAAAAGCAAAGAGACTAGCTAGCACCCTCTTACTGGCTCTCTTTTGATCACAGACAAGAAAACGATGAAAGCCTCATCTATTCAGGACTTGCCAGAGGTTCTACAGCCCCCACTAATGGCTGCGCTTTGTGATAAGAATGCCAATGTGCGGATGGCAGCAGCAGTATGCCAATATGCCATACAGTCACATAACCCTCTTGCCCAGGAAATCATGCAGACTGCCCTTCTGAAGGGTGAGTAACTCTTGTTACTTCCAACCTGGAAATATGGGGTAAAGAAAGAACATCTCACCATCAGCTTTTCCTAATCCCTTCCTCTCCACCTTCATGCTCTTTAGATATTCGGAGGATTTCCTCTTCCCAGGTACTTTACGAGGCAGGTACACTGCCACCTAGTGGTTACTGGATGCATTTGACTAAACCATGTCCCCTTTCCTGTTAGATTTTTCAATTGAAAAGATAATGTAACAAGATTAAAGAATACATTCTAAAAATTAAAAAACCCACTTGAACACATCACGCTTCCATTTTTGCACATTAACTTACAGGCACTGTCCACATGCATTGTTGGTGTAATACCAGCAAAAGGTTCTGTCTGATGTTGATAGGCTCCTGGTGCCTAACTGCTCTGAAAGACGTACTTGCTCCTTGGTTGGCGGCAGGGGTGGAGGACAACTGTCTGACCAGTTTGGCCTTCTGCACAGAGACACTCAACAACTTAATTCGTCTGTCTTAAGAAAGCTCCACTTCCCAGTCTCTAGTGAGAGGAAAAACTGTTCACTCAGGCCAGAGGTGACTTACTGCTCTGTTACCCAACAAAAACATTTTAGGATTTGACTTTTCAGGTTAAGATTTTCAACCTACATTTAGAACCTTGATATGATCCATTTAAATGTGATTTAAATTGGAGACTGAATATCAGACTGAGGGGTATAGGAAAGTGAGGCAAGTAGAAGTCTTGTGTACCAACCCAAAAGCTGCTCTCTCTGTGGGGAGAAGAGATGGCCATTCTGGCCTTTTTCACCTCACTGTGGCAGGTAATACCGTGGACAGCTGGGCTGCGGCTCAGTGCCTGGCTCTGGAAGGTGCTGCCACTTACCCCGTGATTAAGAGGATCCTCCACCAGCTATTTCATAAGAAGAATGAGGACACTGAGCAACAGTCTTATATGCTCCTGCGCCATCTCAGTGGAAAGACAGTATGTGTCCATTACAGGGTCAGAGAGAAAAACAAGTTTAGGGGGAACAATTGGGTCTCTGAGGTCAGTGCGTGTAGGGAACTGAAAATGCAGATGGGGACTTGCCTGGTGGTCCAGTGGTTAAGACTCTGCACTTCCACGGCAGGAAGCACTTCAGCCCCTGGCCTGGGAACTAAGAAAGACCCTGCATGTGAGGTGCAGAGACAAAAAAAGTCAAAAAAGAAAATGCGGGTGGTTGGGTAGGGTGGTCTCACACACACAGGTAAAACTGGACCAAGTGTGCGTGAAGTGGGGTGTAGACAGGGAAAAGTGACAACAGCTAGCTGAGAAAGGTGAGGAAAGTAGGCTGCAGATAGTTTCTAGCTGTATGCTAGAAGACTTAACAACATGCAGAATTTGCTTGTGCTAGAGGTTTACCATTGAAAAACACACAGACATACAATTGTGTTTACTTCCAGTAGAAATGTGAAACTCAGACTGAGGCATATACAAACCATTTTAGGGGGAAAGATAGTTAAATCAAGAAGGTCCCAGGAATCTTCTGTTTCGATTACTAATTTGTATTTTGTTCTTGACATCAGTTGTGTTGGATGGAAGAAGGCCCCATTGTAAACCCACTCTTTACTTTGCTAGCAACGAGCATCCCATGTGTTTGTGACATTAATCATGCTGGATGCCAGATTAGGATGTAACTTCTTTAAGGTCCCAGCATCTCTAAAAGTGACCATGGATATCCATACAAGTCTTCCATTTCCTCAGACCCTGATACATACCATGCTTGCTGAGGAGCTGAATAGCTGTCAGTGGAAAGACCGCATTGTGGCCTGCCGGGCTCTCTCCTGGATCGGTGGAAATGTCAGTTTGGTAAGCATTCTCTTCGTTTCCAGGACAGAAGGTCTAAGCAAAACTGGGCTCGGGAGCTCTTCCACTTTTTGCTGCTATCTAGTTTCCCATTCTTACCAAAAAGATCTCTGTTCCCATATTGCTGCCTCTTAGTCCTAACCCAGAATTATCTTCACACGCCAACATATCGTTCTGTTATTTAAGCCACTGCCTCTCAGCCTGATGGGAGTCCACGAACCGTAACCTATCTACAGTGAAACAAGAATAAAAATTTTAAAAAATTTAGAAATTTTTTATAGTAATTTGACATTGCCTTCACGTCAAGGTACTTTATAAGTATCTGTCAACATAGTCCCCTCTTTCAAAGAGCTGACATTAGTGTTGGAGTAACAAGATCAATATATACAAATGATTCAAGAACAAGAGATATTTGTGATGTACTCTCTTAAAACTCTTCAGAGAGACACTAGTATGGGCTGAACTTAGTATAAGTTCTGTGAAGGAGTGTGGGACAGCTGAGCAAGACTTAGACAGAATTAAGGAAAGACTTCCAGGAATGGGAAACCCTGACCATCATCTAGGCTTTCAGCTGACCTCCTTCTTGCCATTATTTTAAAATCAACTTCAGCTGTCCAAAAGGACTTTTCCCCTTCTTCCTATGTGCCATTATCTTTTCCTTGTAACACTGGGCAACTCCACAATGGCCCAGAACACTGCCGATTTTGACCCTTGAATTTTGATGTGGAAAGCACAAAACTTTGCCATTCAGTATAGTCAGTATAACTCTGAACTTCCCTGGTGGCTCAGACGGTAAACAGTCTGTCTGTAATGCAGGAGACAGGGGTTCTATCCCTGGGTCATTCTAGTCTGTGTTAATTCTGCCTGGACCTTGCTGCTAAAGTCCAGGACCAGCAGCACAGGTTATCACCTGGGAATTTGCTGGAAATGCAAAAATCTCACCTCGGGTCAATTCAATCAGAATCTGCATTTAACAATGTCTTTTTTAACAACATCTGATTCATTTGCACATTCACCTTCTCAGCACTTGTCACTAAGGATGGCCTATTCAAAGTAAAAAGCTACGCAGAGCAAGCAGGGGATGGGGTAAAGATGAGACCATCACGTCAGATTGATGGGGTTAAACATGTCCATCAGTTCTTTCACTTATTCAGTGGGCCTGCAGTTTCTGACCACATCTTACATATTAGGCAGCAAGCTAGCACTGGGTATGCAAAGATAACATGTCTTCTCTTGCTAAATGTCACACATAAACAGCTATAACAGATGTAGCTGTAAAGTATTATAGAGATTCCTTATTGCTTACAGAAGGCAGAGGTGGGTTCTCTGAGGAGAGGCTTTTGAGGTCAATCCTAAAAGAATAGGAAAACATCAGGTATGAAGGGTGGAAAAGGAGCTATTTCAGGAAGGGAGAATAGCTTTGGGCACATTACCTGATCACCAAGTCATTTTTATCCCTTCTGCTTTGAGAGATGTACTAACACACAGGGTAGCCAAAGGTCCTAGCTGGTCCAGTACATAGGACTTGCCCAGGCAAATTGGGATGAGGTGGTCACCCTACTAAAGTATCACCTTCATATTTTAAGTCTCAAGTGCAGCTGACAATATAGTATGGTTAGTTTAAAGCATGAGCTTCAAAAACAGGCCTGGATCTGAGTTCTGGCTCCAAGACTCAACATGTTAACCATGAGTAAGAAATCTTAGCCTCTACTTTGTCACCTGTAAGTGGTAGTATCTGCCGTATGGGATTATTTGGGAGGATTAAGTGATGGGTAAAACCGCTTATTAGTACAGTGCCAAGTACAAAATGGGATTCCCAGGTGGTTCAGTGGTTAAAGAATCCACCTGCCAATGCAGGAGACAAGGGTTCAATCCCTGGGTAGGGAAGATCCCCTGAAGGAGGAAATGGCAACCCACGCCAGTATTCTTGCCGGGGAAATCCCTTGGACAGAGGAGCCTGGCAGGTTACAGTCCATGGGGTCGGAAAGATTCAGACACAACTTAGCAACTGAACATGCAAAACTGACATGGTGATAAATGGTAGCTAACTATTATACTTATAGGATATGAAACATAAGTTGATCCAGCTGATGTTGAGTGACTGGAATAAGAAAGTGAGACACGCAGCTGCCCAAGCTCTGGGGCAAATGAACCTTGGCAATGAGTTGCATGACACAATCAGGTAAGACCTTGTCAATATGGAGAAAGAAACTGCATTTGTTGAGCTGCTCACTATGCTCAGCCTTGTACAAGATCCACTGCAGATTTTTTTTTTAATAAGATAAAGTTAACAGTCCTTATAGACACTAAGAATGTGGCTAAGGGAAGAACCATTAATTGAATGCCCATTAAGTGTTCAGGCAGTTTTAGATGTCATAAGAGTTCAAATGTATGACATGATTCTGATTATACAAGATACACGAATGCCTAGTAAGGTCAAGTTTCATGAAGGATGGATAAGACTACATAAGCAGAGAGAAGGTAAGACATTCCATACTGGAAGCCAAATACTGAAATGAACATGACACATGTGAAGGCACGAGAAGAGAACTTGACTGAAGCAAGAGGTGTATGTTTCAAGTTTTCTTTATTCAGTCATTCAACATGGTTTAGCATCTAGTGTATGTTAGGTAATAGGGATTCAAGTAAATAAAACAGTTCAGGTCTCTACCTGGTGAAACGAATTAATGGGGATAAGGCTAACTAGGAAAGGGTGGGAGTGGATAATGGCGAGCCTACAGAAGCTGATTTCAGCCTGAGGGCACTGGAGTGGGGGTAAAGAAAGGAACGGAAAAAGTTTAAGGAGCACCTGTGCCTTACAGAATCAAGCTGGGTCAAGGAAATTTCCAGGAGCGTGTGGAAGCCCTCTCCCTGATTTGTGGGCTCAAGCTCATGACCGCCAAGCTTCTCCCAAGCTTTCTGAAATGCTTCTCTGATGACTTCATGGCAGTTCGGCAGGCAGCTTGTTTGGCAGCCAGTGAACTGCAGATTCGTGATAATATGGTGAGTCAAAGAAACATGTACCCTTCTTACCTGATTAACCCAAGAGGACATTACCCTGTGCTTCCCTCATACATAGATCACTCACCATTCTGTAGGGACAGAGAATGAGAGATCAGAACAGGAAGGTGAGGAGATATATAGGCCACACCAACAGTTAGGACCACACATAGCTCCAAGCCAGCCTAGATTCACTCTAGAGCACACCTCTGAATCCTGTTCTCACCTCAGTTAACCAGCTTCTCATTACGTGTGCTCACAGGCTTTGGGATCAACTCCAGTGGATGGAGTTATAATCTCTAGTTATTAGAGGAAAACCTGACGGAGGTATTCAAAAGCAGCCTGTACGGCCATAGATCTGTGAGCTGGGAAAATCAGTCTCTAGACAGGAGAGAACACTGTGTGTAAGCCAGTACTTCCGGCTTTAGCTCATTTGTCACTAGATTTGATAGATCACTTTTCCAGTTAAAGCACATTTTAGAGAAGAGGGGACCCTGTCTCTGATACATCCTTGCTTTTATTCTCTCCACTCAGCACTGCCTTTTATCCGTCCCAGGTCCTTGAATGCCTTCTGAATCTGATACAGAGAGATCCCTGCTGGAAAATCAAGGCCTTTGCCATTCGAGGTATTACGGCAGTGGCTCCAACTCCTCTACCTCTAATACCTTCCCATATTTTATATAGAGGATCCCCAGAATCTCTTTAGGAAGAGGGTAGAGGGGAGGGGAGGGGATTATCACAGCTTCTCAGAAGAAATTAAAAATCATTTCCTTCAATTTCTAGTTAAGGATCCCAAGTCTAGGTCTGTCAAACTTGTTCAGGTAGAGGACTGACAAGGCAGTCCCTGCCAAAAGAGTTAGGTATGAGTTCCAAGTAGGTATCCACTGTTGGATATACTTGCTTTCTGTAGAGGTGTCAACCACAGGACTCCATAAAAGTCAGACCAGATTTAACACTGCTACAAACCTAAATTCCTGCCCTCAAATTTCCTTGAGCTTCTTTTTAGGGATTTTTGACATTGCTCCTTTCTGACAGTCTGGCAGGTCCCTATGAGAATCAGCGCTGGGTAGAGCCATGAAGTGTAACTATACCTTCTTTCCCCCTTACCTGACTAGGATGGTCTTCTGAGTTATCTATCCCGTATCTCATCCCTAGGTAAATACATTAGTGTATTCTCACATCCTAATGGACGAGGATGGTATTGAATATCCCCCTCCTGGGAATTCTCTAGAGAATTCCTGAAATACTAATGGTGATTGTCATCTAAAAGGAAAGCTATCTGCTGGAGAAGGGATAGGCTACCCACTCCAGTATTCTTGGGCTTCCTTTGTGGCTCAGCTGGTAAAGAAGGCACTTGCAATGCGGGAGACCTAGGTTTGATCCCTGGGTTGGGAAGATCCTCTGGAGAAGGGAAAGGCTACCCACTCCAGTATTCTGTTCTGGAGAATTCCATGGACTGTATAGTCCATGGGGTCGCAAAGAGTCCGATACGACTGAGCAACTTTCACATTCATCACTTTTCAAAGACAATATACTTACCTTAGTTTTTGCATATTTAATTTAGCAAGTGGTTGCCTATACTTTCTTAGTATTTACTAGTAAGGCTGCTTCTGAATGCTAGGACACAGCCAACTCAGTCTTAAGTGACAGTGGGACATGCCCTCTAATCTCTGCAGCTTTGGGGCAAATTGGCTGCGTGAGTCCCCAGCTGACAGACCTCCTGCTCTGGGCTATCCACTATGAAGAATCACCAGGTGTACGACTAGAGGCTTGCCGGAGCATCCTAGCCCTCAAACTTCAAGGAGACCAGGTCAGGGACACCTTCCTCGACGTGCTGCTCCTAGAGAACCATGAGGCTGTTCTGAAGTAAGTACTAACCTCTGGTTCTTGCCATGACCTCTTGTACTGCCACTTCTTCTAACCTTGTTAACAGACTATGTCCTTGACTCTTCAGGCTGCTTAACAGCTGTAAAAACCACAGGCTCACCTGTGCCGTTTATCTACTTATCCATGTAGGCAACAGAAAAACCAGACTAAATTAGACTGAAAGTGAAGTTCATGTAGTTTACGTGTTTGTTCAGCATTCCAGGTGGTTTTTAATTCAATTAACATTTATCAAGCCCCTACTTAGTGACAACAGGCTTTGGAGTCCAAAAGACCAGGATTTGAACCCCAGCTCAGACATGTGCTAGCTATGTGAGCCTGGGTAAGTTAATTCTCTGAGCCCATTTTTTCATGTATCAAATGCAAACAGTAGTCTACCGTATGGGCCTGTGGTGGTGATTAATGAGATAACATGTTAGTACCTGACATCAAGGTGTTCAATAAACAGTATCTATTAGTACCTTCAAATACATCATCTCAGAAACTACAGAACACCCCTACAAGCTAAGCATCATACCATTTTTGCAAATAAAGCTCAGCAAAACTGCAGTTTTAGGATTCTTGTCTGATTCCAAGCCCTGTATTTTCCACCTCCATGCTTTCAAGGATAGGAAGATTTAATCTAAGAAGTCCTTCTTGCCTTTCAGAGAAATTCACCATGCAATGAAGATCCTCAACTTAGAAAACAAAGGAAACCAAGAAATGCTTCAGGAGATCAGGAACAGGGTAGATAAGTATAAGCTATGTTTTCAAGAAAAAATTCGGGGTTCTCGAGTTCCTCCCTGGTGGCTCAGTGGTAAAGAATCTGCCTGCCGAAGCAGGAGATGCAGGTTCCATCTCTGGGTAGGAGAGATTCCCTGAAGAAGGAAATGGCAACCCACTCCAGTATTCTTGCCTGAGAAATTCCATGGGCTGAGAAGCCTGGCAGGCTACAGTCCATGGGGTCGCAAAAGAATCAATACGACTTAAGAGACTAAACACGAGTTCCTCAGACTCCTTTCCCCACCCCCTCCCCAAGCACGTAGATACACTTTTCACCAGCACAGAAATATTTTACACAATTGCACAGAAAACAGTATCACTTGAAGATACAAAACACATCTGTGCAAGACAGGATTATAAAATCCTATCAGTAAAAAGACACACAGCATAAGTCCTATTAGTCCCATCACGTAGCCGTTGAGATCCGAGTTTGTTGTTTCTGAAATACTGTTTCCTTCCCTTCCCGTGTTCTCCCCACCCATCCTCTAAACCCAAGTTCTTTCTTTTTTGCAGATGGGTATAAAAAAGGAATGAGGGACTGGAGCTGACCCCTTAGATTTTCTTTTTCCTTCTAAACTTCTCTTAATTCCTAATCTGGGCTCTTTCTCCAAAGGAACATTAGCTGAACAGGTGGTTCTAATTTTTCAAAGCTGCTGGCAGAGATGAATAGAGGGGAAAAAGGCTTTTAAAAAGGCAAAAGATTCTTTCTAAATATAATTCACAAAACCAATTTCACATCAAGCATTTCTTAGCAGATTCATCATGCCCAAAAGCTAAAGTAAATTTTTGATTAACAGGTGTAAAAATGTCCAACCAACATCACGAGAACAATGTTCTCAGACATTTTATGTACCACCTAATATTAATAAGCATGATGCAATATCGTACTTCATTAACACTCTTTGATGCTCTGCAGCCTGATATAGTTTTTCTTTTTATCATCATCTGTTCTGTTTCAGATTCAAACACTAAGCCAAAAGGAACTGTTGACACAGAAAGTATTCGAGATTGAGGCAGCCATAAGAAAAGTGAAGGAGGAAGCAAAACGAGTTTACGTGCAACCCAAAGAAGGGCGAAAACCACTGAAGCTCCATACTTTTCTCCAAGAAATTTTTCAGGGTAGGTTTTCTAGGAATGAGTCCTATACCTTGATTCCCTTAACAAGCCTTTTACAGGACTGGATGTCTGGGGACTTAGTTGTGAGCCCTATAGGATGAGAGCCAGGAAAGGATACTTCTCTTTCTTCTTGGCCACCATCCTCTGTCTATCTTTTCTTTGCCCCTTGGGTTTTGATTTTGCTATCTGGTCCCTTTACAAAAATGAATGATGTAGCTCTAACTGAACCAATTTGAAAGTGAGATCAAAAAAAAGAACACCTTAGAAAAACAAAACAAAAAAACTGCTGTTATGTCTGGTTCAGCACTCAGAAAAAGCCTTGAAGCTTAACCTTGAATAGGCCGAGATGTACTCTATGTACATCTAGGCTTTTGCAACTTAATTCATGAAGTTCTCAGCTTTATATAACTGAAACTATCAGTTATGGCAAAATGATCTTAAAAGTTCCAGATACAACCTAAATGATGAGGTAGAGACATCAAGCTGTACCAAAACATACTTACAAAATCAGTGCACCCAGGCGTAGCAGCAGCCTCAGGTCATTCAGCCAGCTGCCCACCAGTCACCACCCCAAACCCAGGTTTTCTGGTTCCAAGTCCAGTGTTCTCTCTGGTACACCAGGCTCTTTTCCACCAACCATGAGAATATTCATTTGCCAGATTTGGGGAAGTTTCTTTCAACTACCAGAAAAAAATAAGAGTGGAAAGTAACTTGAACACCAGCATTCCCTCATGGCCAGCCTGCTTCAAGTTGGCTGACTGTGGTCTATGACAACAAAGCTAGGTGACATGCTGCCTACTTTAGGAGCAGTGCCAGCCACTGATGCAAGCAAGCACTGAGCAAAAACATAATACCCTTTAAAAAACATAATATACTCGTAACTTTTCTAATAGGATTGTGCTGTTTGGGGTTCAAGGAGCATGATTAAAATGAATCAATTACCCCTAGGGTTGCAAAACTGGCCCCAATCCTACATCCACCCCAAGTTACCTTGCGCCTCAGCCATTGCAGTTTTCCCCTATCTACCCTCCTCCTCCCACATTTCTTCAGACCATGCCACACAATAATCTAGCCTCAGAAAAGGAAAACTCTTTGGCACTTTAATAACTTTTCTAACATTAACACAAACTCACAGTAACAAATAGGAAACAGACCCCAACCCTCCCCCCAAAATGATGAAAGACAACTCAAATAAAGGATGCAAATTCCAAGTAAAAACTTCTGATGTCTCAAGCAGAATAACACAGCAAATGCCACACTGTACTCTGAAGCCTGAGGGTGATGATGAAGTTGGTCTCTCAAATGATCAGGAATCAAGATACTCCTGCAGAAAAGGCTCCTTTTTCCATCTCCAACTCCTGCTTTTATTTCTGTGCCTAGGTGAGGAAGTGTCTCCTAGAAAATTGTCTGACTTCTGTGACACTGAGGCAGTTATAAAGGTAAATATAAACACACTGATGGGTATCAAGTAACGAAATGACCTTTCTCCTTCAAAAGGTAGTAGGAGAGAATCACTACTGTCTTATTTCTGGCATTTAGTGAGTAACTGGTTCAGGTTAGAGGCATCTTGGTGAGCAGTAGCCCCTTATCATATAACATGGTTGCCAAGGAAAGCTGGTCCTCCACAGTGTCACAGGGCAAGTCCCCTACTCTCACAAACTCTGGGTAGGAGCGAAGCAAGAGTTCCATGGCATCAGCTTGCTGCGGGTATATCTCCAAGCACTTGGGCTCTTCCAGGTGATAAACTCGGGAGTTCTCCACTGTGTAATAGAGAAACAAATGGCCCCCCTCACCCACCAGCCGAGCTATACCATCCTGAAGCATGTGCACTTCTGTTTCTGTTGTCAACTGGACTCCCACATTTACAGGTTCTCCAGCCTCCCAGCGAATTGGGAGCCCGTAAACGCTTAGTGCCCTCTCCCTGTCAGTCAACACAGGAGGCAAAGAATCGTGGATGAAGTCTTTGGCTCGCTGGTCAGCCACAGCATCGACTGGGGAAAAGTGTCCCAAGCGGGCAACCAGGACCCGCACCTTCTCCATGAAAGCGGTTCTTCGCGGATCCTTAGAATCCGAATGCTGGGCTCCCATGTAATCCATAAAGTCTCGGGGCAGTCCCCTACGAAACTCCACATTTTCCTCCATTGCAGCCTGCACTGCCAGGGGCAGTACAGCCTCCAGGAAGTCGCCCCAAGTATTACGCTGGAATGTGGACAAGGTCAAGTGCAGAGAGTGCACGCCATCCTGGCATTCGGCTTGGTGAATGAAGCCTCGGGGGAAATAGAGTAAATCTCCAGGTTCCAGCATAGTCTGCAGCACCGGCTCTCCCAGGTCGTCCTGGCTGAAGTTGGGGCTGGATGTCAGGGCCAGTTCCTCGGTCGGCACCCGCGGTCTGTAGACCCGCCAGAGTTTCCTACCTTCCAGCTGCAGCACGAAAGCCTCTATGTCGTCGTAGTGGGGGGCAAAGCCCTGAGAATTGGGGGGCGTAAGGTAAACGTTGGAGCCTGCCATGCTTCCGAACTGCTCCTGGAGCACGGCCAAAAACTTCCACACGGTGGTGGAGAAAGCCTGCGGACAGAGGAGGCGCAGGGAGCAGCCGGCCCGGTACAGGGACCACGCGGCGGCGGGCAGGGCGCGGCCGGGCGGGTTCAAGGTCTCGCGACGCCCATTGATGTAGCGCGCGGCGTCCAGGTGCTGCCCGAACTGCACCTCCTCGTTGCGCAGTATGGAGTCGAGGTCGGCGGTAGAGAAAAGACCCTGGTAGTAGCTGTGGTCCTGCCGCCGCACCAGCACCGCCTCGCGCTCCCACAGGCGCCGGTAGAAATGGTCCGGCGGCATGGGCGAGATGAGCCACTCGAAGAGGCGCGCCGCCCGTCGCCGGCTGCTAGGGATGCGGTTCAGCTCGGCCAAGATGCGCTGCAGCGGGGAGTCCCAGGGCAGCTCCCCGCCCGTGCTTTCCCCCTGCGGCCCCGACAGCGTGGCAGGAGCCACGGACAGCGGGGCGGCCGCCAAGTGCTGGGCAGAGCACAGCAGGGCCGAGGTCTCCACCAGGCGCGCGGACGGCCCCGAGGCCGGCACCAGGCGCGCGGGCAGCGCGGATGCCTCCACCAGGCGCGCCGGCGGGGTCTGCGCTTCCACCAAGCGTGCCGCCGGCGTCTGCGCCTCCACCAGGGCACGGGGAGTCTGCAGGGAGCGGGACGCGGGCGAAGCCTCCAACAGTTCCGCGGGCCCGAGCTGGCCGTGCGGCTCCCGCCCGGTCGCATCCGAGAGGGCCGCCGCCCCTCCCGCCAGCGGGTCCCCGGGTTCACCGACTGTCGACTCCACCCTCGAGTCCTCCGAGTCCTCGCTCGGCAGTGTCTGGGCCCTGAGCGCAGCCATTCGGGACGAGACGCTTCTCCTTAGCTGCCGTCGGATCTTCCTGGGCCTCAGGGGGAGGGCCAGGACCGACCCGCTGTGTGGCTGTTGCTGGCGCCGGCGCCTCAACCGCCCGCGCCTCAGTAGCCCGGCGCTAGCCCGTAACCCGTCCATGGTCCGACCCTCCCGCTAGCGCTGCGGGAGACGGCCGGAAGCCGGCCCACGCACGCCGCGGCCGCAGTGTACTCTGGGAAGGGGGCGGGCCTCCAGCTGCCTTCAGGTAGTCCATGCCCACCGTTCTTCCACCGGCGCTTCCTGCTCGCCCAGTTAGAAAACGTTAATTAAATGCTTGGCTTCCGCTAGAGCCGCGGAGTCTCTGACAAATTAACATGGGTTCCATATTTAGAGGGTAATTTAAAAATCAAGTTGTCAGGGACTCCAGGAAAAAGTTGCGACTTAACTCGCCTTTCCTTCCTGCGTCTGCAGATTGCCGTGTTCACAGGGTTGTCCCTGATTCCGAATAACACGTTGCCCAGCAGCTTTGCATGAGAAAGCTGACAATTCTTGGTTTCAAGGAATGCAGTCAGGCAAAGTTCTAAGTTCAAACTTCTGGTCCACCTGGTCCTCTTTACAGATATTGATTGAAGCCCTGAATTCCGCCGCCTAACTTCCTTTTGTCCTCTCTCCATTACAAATTTTCAGTCATAGCCCTCTCTCCCTGAAAAAAAAAAAAAAAATCCATGGACTTTTCTACTTGTATTTCTTTTTTAATATAACAAATGTTTACTGACTACCTACTAAGTGACGGACATTGCGACAGCATGGGGTAACAATCACAAGCAAAACAATGAAATAGTATCACCTGCCCTCTTGGGACTTAAATTTCCGAAGACACAATCAACATACGAGATACGCACAATCGTTTTTCTTCCCTTCATCTTTGCAATTTCAATCCAGAGAAAAATTCAAGATATCTCCAAGGCTACTTCTTAATTAAACTGAATGGAATGTTTTCTGACTTAATTCCATATTCAGCAAACATGCTGACTTTACCTGCCCGGGGTTTCTCTGATGGCTCAACTGGTAAAGAAACCACCTGCAATGCGGGAGACCTGGGTTTCATCCCTATATTGGATCCCTGGATTGGGAAGATCCCCTGGAGAAGGGAACAGCTACCCACTACAGTATTCTGGCCTGGAGAATTCCATGGACCGTGTAGCCCATGAGGTCGCAAAGAGTCAGACAAGACTGAGCAATTATCACTGTCATTGTTATCTGCCCAACACCCCCCAACCCCCCACCCTCCACTGTGCTGGTCTATGCGGCAGGTTGGAAAAGAATTTCCAGACATGAGGCAGAAGGAGAGGATAATAAAGTTTGTTAGAGTGGAACATGCTTTTACAACAGCGGGCCAGCTTAAGGGAGAGCCGAACGTTTTTGCAGGCTAGCAGCCAATTTTCATAGCCTCAAAACAGAGAAATTTCCTGCTGGAATGGTGGCATTAGGTGATTGGTTAGGATGCTATATGGTGGATAGTTGGGTGGGTATTTTACATAATATGGAGTCTGAGAACTGGCCAGTTTTGATCCGAAAGCTCATGGCAACAGTTGCTATGGGGCTTGGTCAGGTTCAGAGATTTTTATTCTGTGAACTTTGTACAGGGCTCCACACCCACCCCAGTAGGAAGACAGAATTTCCTTTGGGTGACCATTCTTTGTCTTACACTCAGTTGTTCTGGATCAGGTGGGGCTCCACTTGGGCTCCAGAAGTGCTGCAGAGCACAGTGAATGCTCCAGACTGTGGAAGGCCTGGAACATCACTGGAATCCAGTATCCTAAGGCCACAATGACTGGTTTGTACTTAACCGCTGACACAAATTTCTTCGTTCCAAATGAATCAAAGGAGCTTTGCTCTACAGACAGGCTGCCAGAGATTCTGGAGTCCACATGCAGAGGTGAGCAATATCCTCATCATTTTTGGTGGCAGTTGAGCATCCATCCAAGAAAATTCCTGTGTCCCCAGACTGCTGTGGGAGACCAACTTGTGAGTTCCACGTGTTCGCTCCAAGCTACCCCTGCTGTTTAAGAAGAACTGCGCGCTGCACCTTGGGCCAGGGTCTCTCATCAATCGCCTACCCTCAGCCCATCTCTCTTGGGTGGAAGGGGTGGAGAGGGGGCCAACCTAAGCCTCATGAAGGGAATCAGGGCTATTCTTGTATTCTTGATATCTGCCCTTCCCACCCCCTCTGGAATTCTGTTTTATTAGCTTCAGCTTCTCTCTCCATAATCTTCAATCACACCTCCTCTGAACCTTAAATCAACTTATTAAATTTGGGCCTCTCATTTTGTTGGGGCTAGTGTGAGGAAAGCAGGAGAGACTCCATCTTGAAGCCTGTCATCCATCTTAAAGACAGAATGTGAACTGGGCCTGAACCCTGCCCAAGAGTGAGGAAACCATTGCTAGTGAAAACTAGGTCTCCTGGAGACTTCCCTCCCTACAGATGCCAAACAGAGATTGTAGTTGAAGTCGGGCTGTCCCTGTTAGATTAACCATGGAGACATCCCCCCTTGATGTATAATCATTGTCTATCAGTCTAGTCAGTTCAGTTGCTCAGTCATGTCTGAGTCTTTGCGACCCCATGGACTGCAGCACGCCAGGCCTCCCTGTCCATCACCAACTCCCAGAGTTCACTCAAGCTCACTCCATTGAGTCGGTGATGCCATCCAACCATCTCATCCTCTGTTGTCCCCTTCTCCTCCTGCCTTCAATCTTTCCCAGCATCAGGGTCTTTTCAAATGAGTCAGCTCTTCCCATCAGGCGGCCAAAGTATTGGAGTTTCAGCTTCAACATCAGTCCTTCCAATGAATATTCAGGACTGATTTTCTTTAGGATGGACTGGTTGGATCTCCTTGCAGTCCAAGGGACTCTCAAGACTCTTCTCCAACAACACAGTTCAAAAACATCAATTCTTCAGTGCTCAGCTTTCTTTATAGTCCAACTCTCACATCCATACATGACCACTGGAAAAACCACAGCTTTGACTAGATGGACCTTTGCTGACAAAGTAATGTCTCTGCTTTTTAATATGTTGTCTAGGTTGGTTATAACTTTCCTTCCAAGGAGTAAGCATCTTTTAATTTCATGGCTGCAGTCACCATCTGCAGTGATTTTGGAGCCCCCAAAAATAAAGTCTGACACTGTTTCCACATCTATTTGCCATGAAGTGATAATCATTGTTCCCCTCCTTTGACCTTAATTGTTTGTTCTCCTAGCACCTACTTGTTGTAAAACTCAATCATATACAACAAAGAGGTTGCTAACATGTAACCAGTCACGTAGTGGGAAATATAAAACTGGGCCTCTCAGAAACATCAGGGTCCTTGTTGGGAACTGATTCCCCTTGGATCTGCTGGCATAATAAACTGGACTCTACTGTCCAGTGTCCTCCGAGGTGTGTTTTGCAACTCCAGATTCCATAACAATTTAATGGACACAGTGAGGGTGCAATTGTCTGGAACTTGGTCACTGTCTCCATGTAACTATTGTTGCTTATACACAGAGATTACTTGTCTTCATTTGAATCATTTATGATAAATTCCCAGGATTGAAATTCTTGGGTCAAAGGGCAGGATAGTTTTTGTGCTTATTACAGGTTTTACCAAACTCCCTCCCAAAGAATTTACACCTTTGCAAACAGTTATGAACGTGTTAGACTTACATCAAGTTACTCTCTCAGATCTCAGTAATCTCATCTGTAAACTGGGAGTGGTCATTGAATGTACTTCTTCATAGTGTTGTTGTGAGGATAAAATAATGGATGCAAGGCACTTAGTGCAGAATCTGGTAAAGGTTAAAAATTGTAGCTATAATTTATTATTATGAAGCAAAGCCATGGACAATGGCTTTGGTGCCTCTGGCCCAGTTCAGAGGAACTAGGAGTGCAGGAGGCAGAGAAGTACTTTAGTTGGGCAGGATGGCAGCATGAAATGGGGAGATTGTTAGTACACATGCCCTGTGGAAGTTCAAGTGGGTCAGTGGGACCATATCAGACAAGGCCATTGTGTGAGGTTTCGCTCTGCAGTTACCTGGCCAAGGGCCAAAGACCAAAATAAGGGTTGAAACCAACTGATGTTCTCCTGCAAAGTCCTGTGCCCTAATCTAGGGCTGCAGTGTCTGGAGGAAGGGCCAGTAGAGGGGGAGCCCTCTTCCTAATTGACAAACAGGCTGTGTGTGCTGGCCAGACCCTGATAACAAGATTCTCTGGGGAAATACTGCAATGGGCAAGTTAATGATGTCAGTGGGAGCTTTGTTTTTTCAGAGAGAAGTTTCCAAAATAAAGTGACCCATCCTGTAGTGAACTGGGGGGATGAGCTATGCTTCTTGGCTGGCAAAGCTGGGGAATACTGTGCTTAGCAGCAGGAGGGCTGTGGATTTGTCTTTACCACATCCTGTGCGACATCTTCTACTCTAAGTCTTCCCTGTGACCTCATCCTCTTCTTTTTTCAACATTTTTATGATTTCCTCAAAGAAAGAATGTTGTTTCTATCTGTCTTCTAAGTTTCCCTTGCGACTGGGAGGCACCTTTTGGGGACTGGCTTACCTTTAATTTCATCATTTTCCAATGGATCTACTTAGATCAACAAAAGTAGCTACTAATAACCATTTTCTAGGACTTCCCTGGTGGTCTGGCAGTGGAGAGTCCATTCTTCCAATGCAGGGGGTACAGGTTTGACCCCAGATTGGAGAACTATGGTTCTACATGTCACAGGCGTGACCAAAAGTGTTTTAGAAAACAAAACTATTTCTAGAAATATAATTTACTGACATGGAATAACTTCTCAATATACCATTGAACAAGGAAAAAGAAACAGACAAAATAAGTGATACAGTAGGTTCCTGTTCAGGATATGTGTGTGTGTGTGTGTGTGTATGTGTGTGTGTGTATTTCTATCTATACATTTGCCCATATATACATACTAGTGAAAAAAGTTTGGGAGTCCTTATGCCACAATATTTAACAGTGACTGCCTTTGGATGGTGGGATTTCAAGTGATTTTTATTTTCTTCTTTTTTGCTTATTTGCATGGTCTGGGTTTTCTACATTGTAAATATCATTTATACAATTAAACATATAGTGTTTTTTAAACAACAAACTTCACTTCCTCTAATTCTTTCATTTTTCCTCGTCTTTAATCATTGTTTGCCTTGCTCTTGTTTTCTTGAATTATCTTTATTAATTAAATTTGATATTGAGATTATAAATGTTAATAATGTTCATCAGAGAAGCTGCTGTGGAAAAGAGATTGGATAGAGCCAATCCCATATTTAAAGCTACATAGAATGATTTGAAGCCTCTCAGAAAAGTTATCTCCTCCACCAAAACCCATTGTTAGTTTTTCCTTTGGATTCAGTTCAGTTCAATTCAGTTGCTCAGTTGTACCTGAGTCTTTGTGACCTCATGGACCGCAGCATGCCAGGCCTCCCAGTCCATCACCAACTCCCAGAGTTCACTCAAACTCACGTCCATTGAGTTGGTGATGCCATCCAACCATCTCATCCTCTGTCATCCCCTTTTCCTTGCCCTCAATCTTTCCCAGCATCAGAGTCTTTTCAAATGAGTCAGCTCTTCCCATCAGGCGGCCAAAGTATTGGAGTTTCAGCTTCAAAATCAGTCCTTCCAATGAACACCCAGGACTGATCTCCTTTAGGATAGACTATTGTGTCTCCTTGCAGTCCAAGGGACTCTCAAGAGTCTTCTCCAACACCACAGTTCAAAAGCATCAATTCTTCGGTGCTCAGCTTTCTTTATAGTCCACCTCTCACATCCATACAAGACTACTAAAAAAACCATAGCCTTGGCTAGATGGACCTTTGTTGACAAAGTAATGTCTCTGCTTTTTAATACGCTATCTCGGTTGGTCATAACTTTGCTTCCAAGGAGTAAGCATTTTTTAATTTCATGGCTGCAATCACCATCTGCAGTGATTTTGGAGCCCAGAAAAATAAAGTCAGCCACTGTTTGCACTGTTTCCCCATCTATTTGCCATGAAGTGATGGGACCAGATGCCATGATCTTAGTTTTCTGAATGCTGAGTTTTAAGGCAACTTTTTGACTCTCCTCTTTCATTTTCATCAAGAGGCTCTTTAGTTCTTCCTTGCTTCCTGCCATAAGGGTGGTGTCATCTGCATATCTGAGGTTATTGATATTTCTCACTGCAATCTTGATTCCAGCCGGTGCTTATTCCAGCCCAGCGTTTCTCATGATGTACTCTGCATATAAGTTAAATAAGCAGGGTGACAATATACAGCCTTGACGTACTCCTTTCCCTATTTGGAACCAGTCTGTTGTTCCATGTCCAGTTCTAACTGTTGCTATTAGTCATTGCCTTTTTCATTCATTCTTCCCCCCTCCCCACATTGGGAAGATATATTAGATTGCCAGGCTGCCATAACAAAGTACCACAGACTGGCTGACTTGAACAACAGAAATTTACTTTCTCACAATTCTAGAGGCTGGAAGTCTGAGATTAAGGTTTTGACGGGACTGATTTCTGGGTCCTCTCTCCTTGGCTTGTTGATGACTGGCTTCTCTCAATCTTCATATGGTCTTTCCTCTGTACAAGTCTGTGTTCAAATTTCTTCTTTTTATAAGAGCATCAGTCATATTGGATTAGGGTCCATTCTTAAAATCTCACTTTAACTTCATAACCTCTTTTAAAGAACTTGTCTCCAAATATAGTCACATTCTGAGTTACTGGTTAGGACTTATGAATAACACGAGAATTTTAAGAGACACACTTTAGCCCATGACAGAGGGGTGATATATACTAAATCACAAATTCCTTGAAGCACTTTTCCTTTTTGAAGGGAGGATAACATGATAAGTTATTGAAAAGGGGATAGGGAGAAAAAGAAATTTAAGGAATATAAAAGAAAACGAATGTCCAGGGTAGTGGTTTTCAGCCCAACATGATTTTGTACCCGCCCCCCACCACCTCCTTCCCAGGGAACATTTGACAATATCGAGAGACATTTTTGTCACAACAGGGGAGATGTTACTGGCATCTAATGCACAGAGGCCAGAGAGGCTGCTAAACATTCTACAATGTGTGATACAGCACTACAACAAAGGATTATCCAGACCCAGACCTAAATGTACCAAATATACCTAAATGTACCAAAAGACGCTTGCTCCTTGGAAGAAAAGCTATGACTAACCTAGACAGTATATTAAAAAGCAGAGATATTACTTTGCCGACCAAGGTCCATCCAGTCAAAGCTATGGTTTTTCCAGTAGTCATTGTATGGATGTGAGAGTTGGACCAATCCAAAGCTGAGAGCCGAAGAATTGATGCTTTTGAACTGTGGTGTTAGAGAAGACTCTTGAGAGTCCCTTGGACTGCAAGGGGATCAAAGCAGTCAATCCTAAAGGAAATCAGTCCTGAATATTCATTGGAAGGAAGGACTGATGCAAAAGCTGAAACTTCAGTACTTTGGCCACTTGATGCAAAGGGCTGACTCATTGAAAAAGACCCTGATGCTGGGAAAGATTGAAGGCAGGAAGAGAAGGGGACGACAGAGGATGAGATGGTTTGATGGCATCACTGAGTCTATGGACATGAGGTTGAGCAAGCTGCAGGAGTTGGTGATGGACAGGCAAGACTGGTGTGCTGCAGTCCACGGAGTCACAAAGAGTCAGACACAACTGAGCAACTGAACTGAACTGAACTGAAATGTATCAAGGTTGAGAAACCCTAGGATAAACTTTTGGATTACTTCATCAATATAAAATTTGAATATCTTTGATCCAGTAATATTAATACTATTTCCAAGAATCTATCCAGCAGAAATATTCACCCATGTGTGGAAACATATATAGATAGATAGATAGATAGATACTTATGCTCATTGTTTATCAGTTCAAAATTGAAAATGGCTCAAATGTACTAAAGATCAAGAATTCTTGTCAAAAATTATTACTAGGAAAGATGTTGAAAATATATTGTAATTGAAAAACAAATTGCAGAACAATATGTATGTTGTCCCTTTTTGTTGTTAAAAATGCAACCCAAGTACATTTATGTATGCTGCTGCTGCTAAGTCGCTTCAGTCGTGTCCGACTCTGTGCGACCCCATAGACAGCAGCCCACCAGGCTCCGCCGTCCCTGGGATTCTCCGGGCAAGAATACTGGAGTGGGTTGCCATTTCCATCTCCAGTGCATGAAAGAGAAAAGTGAAAGTGAAGTCGCTTGGTCGTGTCCGACTCTTAGAGACCCCATGGACTGTAGCCTACCAGGCTCCTCCGTCCATGGGATTTTCCAGGCAAGAGTACTGGAGTGGGGTGCCATTGCCTTCTCTGACATTTATATATAGTTTCTTTAAAACTACATGTGTTATATATGTGTCTATGTGCACAGTTGAATACCTGAAGTCAGAGGTTGCCTCTGAGGAATGACATTATCGGCACTAAAAGAACTTTCATGCTTAAATTTATACGTTTCTGAATTACTTGGCTTAAAGTCTCAAGAATATAGGACTTTGCTTTGGCAAATGTGAGACAGACTCCAGGCTAACTTTGAGAATATTGACTCTTACTAATTTGGAATACTGTTTTACCAAATTACTGTAAGTCAGGGAGCAATGTATTGTAATAATCCTCAAACCAAATCTGGCAGGACTCCTGTGGACTAAGAGTGATTTTTATATTTTTAAATGGCTGATTGAAAAAAATCAAAAGAAAAAGAATATTCTGGGATGTAAAATTTACACAAAACTCAAATTTCAGTGCCAACATATAAACTTATATTGGAAGTTTGCATTGTACTCATCCATTGCATACTCCCTGGGGCTACTTTCATGCTATAACAGCAGAGTTGAGTAGTTTTGACACAGGCTGTCTCACACTCAAAGCATAAAATATATACTATTTGGCCCTTCACAGAAAAAGTCTGCAAAGTCCTTCAGTACAATACGTAAGATGTTGTCTAGGATGTTGAACTTCCAACTTTTTTGCTACAGACCCACTAAAAGAATTGTGAAAAACTATATCACCTCTTCACCTTTTTCCATCGACATCAAAAATGTTTTCAAGGACTTCTCTGGTGGTTCAGTGGTAGAAAATCCTCCTGACAACACAGGAGACACAGGCTCCATTCCTGATCCAGGAAGACCCCGCAAACCACAGAGCAGCTTGGCCCCTGTGCCACAGCTATTGAGCTTGTGCTCTAGAGCCTGGAAGCTGTAACATGAGAAGCCTACACACTGCAACTAGAGAGTAGAGAAAGCCCACACACAGCAACAAAGACCCAGCACAGCCAAAAATAAATAACACATAAATACTTTTTTTAAATGTTTTTAAGTTTAAGTAGACAGATTACAAAGAGTCTAATTTCTAACATCTACATATTCTGGCATTATATATTGATATTTTAATTAATTGTTATATCACTTCAAAAATGCATCCACTAAATTTCTAACAGTTTGGTACCTACCATCCATCCCCTGGAGAAGGAAATGACAACCCACTCCAGTATTCTTGCCTGGAGCATCCCATGGACGGCAAAGCCTGGTGGGCTACAGACCATAGGGTTGCAAAAGTCAGACATGACAAGCAACTTAGCACACATATATCATCCATATTAAAAACTGTAAAATAAACAAGCTCTTCTTTGAAGTTGAAAATTTAATCTTTTTTTTAAACTTACATTCTATTTTTAAATGAGTTCCACACAGAATTTTATTATAGTATATTCTATGTTTATGCTTGAAAATATTTTTAATCATCATCACACTATCTGTAACAAAAATATGTATTTAAATTGAGGTTACAATTACAGTCTCTTACCATAGTCTGGGCTTCTTCCTGGGACTCCCTGATCTCCTAAATGATTTTTTTTTAATTTGTATTCATTGAGATTCATTCTTTTGCTGTATAGTTCTATAGGTTTTAACAAATGCATAATGCCATGTATTCACCATTTTGGTATCATATAAAATAGTTTAACCACCCTCAAAATCTTCTGTGCTTCCTCTTTTCCATCCTCTCTTCCTCCCCTCAAACACCCAACGATCAATGATCTTTTTAGTATCTCTGTTGTTTTGCCTTTTCCAGAATGTCAAATGTCAATTAAAATCATACATTAGTAGCCTTTTCAGGCTAACTTCTTTCACTTAGCAATATATATTCAAGATTACCCATACTTTTTTGTGGCTTGAGAGCTTTTTTCTTGTCTGTGAATAATATTTCATCATATGGATGTACCACTGTTAGCTTTTCCATTCACCTATTGAAGGTTGGTTCTAGTTTTTAGTGATTCATAGTGATTATGAATAAAGCTGCTACAAACATTCATGTGCAGGTAAGACTTACTTTTTATCATGATTTCAGTTTTATTTTTTAAAATATTTATTTATTTGTTTCGAGTCTTAGTTGCAGCATGCAGTTTCATTTTTAGTTGCAGCAGTCAAACTTTTATTTGTGGCATGTGGGATCTAGTCCCCTGACCAGGAATTAAACCCGGACCCCATCATTGGCAATGTGGAGTCTTAGCCTCTGGATCACCATGAAAGTCCCATCATTCTTCATTTCAAGCATAGTATTCAAAAAATATAATAAAAATGATTGACAGAGAAATATATCTTGAAAGTCAAAATTAAAATGATATAGCCCATCATAATGTATTTATTCAATTTTTTAAGTAATAAAAAACAAGATAATAAATAATGTGTTGGTTCTTACTATTTAAATAGCAAAAATACAATATAATATGTAGCTGAAATTATAAGTTATTTGTGAAGTAAGAAATATTATACAAGGCCCAGTGTTCTTTCTGCAAATATGTAAATAGGCATATACCGAACTGTGGGGTTAAACTTTTGAGATTAATTAGAGAATATTTAAGTATATTAAAACCACAAACAATCTCATTAAGTTCATCAGACATCATGACAAAGTTGTTCCTATTTATTTAATGAAACAGGAAGATACATGCATACACAAAGGCAAATTCACTGTTTGTAATACCAGTATAGGTTTGATCCCTGCAAATACACAATTCTGATGTGTACTATTTTGCTTGATTCCTATTACAAAAGAAAAACATATGGTGCATTTATTTATAATGCAGTTTTCCTGCACCACCACATTCTGGTAAAAAAAAAACCACACACAAAAAAACTCCAAAGAATGTAAAATTTCCAAATTCAAAATAGTCTTTTTGTCAAGGTAGGTGATAGAATATATTTTATTTAACAGTTTGTTAGCTTAATTGATAGCATGTATATATTTAGACATTTAGTAAATGGTCTTCCATTTATACTTTGACCCTAACCTAAGAATACATTTAGGAATGAGATAGATATCACTCTTTTTATTCCATAAAGAATACAGAAACTTAGGTTGATATTAGAACAGCCTAAACTCCTGGAAATGCTTTAACCTAAGTACAAACTTAACCCTGACCTTCACTACAAAGGTTTATAATATGAAAAGAGAGCAGTGCTGTGTCCCCAGGGGCTGTTCACTCTGATTGAATCTATCTCAGCACGTCTGAGGAATAAAGCTCTTTAATCGTTGCTACTATAGTTCCCATAGCTGCTGCTACTTCTGCATAACAATAAAGATAAAGAAAACCCAGTCTCTCCCCAGAGATCACCATGTGAAGGTCCAAGCCTTGGGTGGGCAATTCAGGCATATTCTCCCCATTAGGCTGCTAACTAGGATCAAAAGATTCGGCTCTTGAACTCATAGATTCGATTCTCTTATTTATGATGGTGGTTCATAGAGCTATGGCTGAAGAGGCTTTATCTTTGGATGTACCTGGCACATGAGGACCACATTCAGCATGTGTGTTCATGTATTAATATTTCTCTGCAGCCTGTGAGGCCCTGCGCACCAAATCCCTGGTCACAGAGTCCAGTCCTGGGCCTAAACACAAGAAGCAGAGGTCGCTCATCACTTGTCAAAGATCTACGCACTGCCCGGGAAAAAAGGATTGCGATGGGACCATTTGGATATGACAACCAAGATCTCTAGCTAAGTGAAAACTCAGAAGTTTTTGCCCAGGGCTTTTTCCTCTTGAAAGAAAGGTAATTATTTCTAGGATGAGCCCTTCTCCTGCTCCAAGACACAGGCAGCAGTGGACTTCACAGCAGCACATTCTTCTCTTTGCCTGATGTATAATCTCTTTGTCATTACGTTTATAAAGAAAAATCTATTTAATGTTGACGTGGCTTTTTTTTTTTTTGACTTGGCTTTTTAATTTGCACCATATACACAGAGAGTTCAAGAAAATTGACATCACACTACGTGACAATGCATATTTTTCCATAACCCAGGAAAGTTGTATACTAAATGTAGGTCAGAACTCCAAATTTTACTAGAATAGAAATATTCAAAGACCCAGAATCTTTTGCAAGGTATGCAAAGAGCCCTTTGAAACCCAAACTAGAATCCCATTAGTCTGGGAAAGAAAGTCATAGGTGATGTTTTCTATCCACAAGTCTAGTCTTGTTCTAAAGCAAGCTCTTTAACTGCAGCCCACAAGGCAATGAGAAAGCCATGTCACAGGACTTTCATAAGAAAACAGAGTCAGTACAGTATTTCCCACCTTGTATTGTGTGCATGGGTGTGAACACTTTTAGATCCCTGTGAGGCATTGCTGCAGTTTCACAAGGCTGATCAGCAATTCTTACGAGCCTCAGTGTACTTAATGCTTGAAAGACTTAGATATCATGGGAGAGTTACAAACTGTATCTGTATCCTAAGCTGGGATCCTCTAAGAGCACACAATACCCCTAAACTTGCCATGGAAGAGGAAAGATCCAGAATTCACAGTAGTGTGAATCCAGCTTTCTTTCCATAATATTGATCGCTATTTACACCCTAAATTAGCTTTGGGACTTTCAGTGATTATTATAAAACAAAGGCAATATGAATCTCACTCTGTTTTTCTTCTGATCAGATCCTCTGTTCTAGTGCACTATTGTGATCAGAAATATGAAAAGCAATAATTTACACTATGAACTCCTAGCAGCTATGGAACATGGAGGGAAAAAAGAACTTTCGGAGATATCAGTTAAGTATGAAAAAGAAAATCTTCCCTTTTCCTGTTTCATGTAACCCATGTTTTTATTTGTTAATTTACACACTTCATCCCAGTGAAACACTAGTCCATTAAGCACCACCACATATATCAAAGTTATTTCCCTGTCTATCAAATCTGAAGATTCCGAGATCTGGCTACCATGAGACATTTGAGACAAAAAATAATTCTGTTTGAGTACTTTCTCAGTCCCTGTATCTTTGACTTTCACTTCATAATGAAAGGACTTTATTGTGCTCTCTGCATCACTGGCAGGAACAAGAGGGCTGAACTGAACCCTTCAGTCAGTCAGCAAGGCCAAACAGAGGGTCTGTTAGGCTATCTGTACTGTGGGAAGGGCAGCAGCAGCAGCAGAAATCACCCTTGTCTTGGAGAGATTTTATAAGACACACATTTAAGAACCTTTCACAGACAATATGCTTAATCTAGTAGGAATTGTGTGGTACACCACAGATGTGCTGTGGGAGGCCAGGGGAGGGGGTGCTGCCATAGTCTTGGATCTCAGAGACAGCAAGAGCCTTAGAGAGGGGAGAAGACCCTCCAGGCTGGGGAAAGGACAGGAGAAAAGCTGGAGGAAGGAACTTGGCAGAAGTCCTTGAAGGCTCCATTTTCAGCTCCTGTTTCCAGATCGGTTCACTTGTTACTTCACAGTTAAGAAGCTGGGCATCCATCTCCTTACCTTTGTACTGTGTGTGTGTGTGTGTGTGTTGGTTTCTCAGTTGTGTCTGATTCTTTGTGACCCCTTGGGAGCGATAGCCCACCAGGCTCCTCTGTCCATGGAATTCTACAGGCAAGAATACTGGAGTGGGTTGCCATCCCCTTCTCCAGGGGATCTTCCTGACCCAGGGATGGAACCTGGGTCTCCTGCATTGCAGGCAGATTCTTTACTGTCTGAGCTGCCAGGGAAACTGAATATATTCATATTAATAAAATGTTATAATGGCAAAATACTCTAGAGGTCTCACAAATCCTTCCCTGTCCTTCCAGACTGAGGCTGTTGTAAGAGCTTCTCTTCCCACCCAGAATGTCTCAGCTGTCTCCTTTCCATTGCTCCTATTTTCATCTTTCCTCTCCCTTCTGTCACAGACATCCACTAACTCCACAGGTTGAATTAGACAAAGGATTGCTGCCAATCCTACTGTAAAAGGAAGCTTCTGCTTGGTCCAGCTTGTGCAAGAAACACCATGTTGACCTTCTCTTGGCCAAGATCTAGAGAAATTTTCCATTTTTCCATCAAGATTCTTGTCTTTACTAGCTTACACATTCCATCTGTTAGCATTCCTAGTGAACTACATCAACAGAAATTTCCTGACCAGCGAAAAGGGGTTGGTGACTCAGAAAGAAAATACCTGCGTTAGAATTTATTCTCTCCCCTCCCACAGCCTCCCACTGGTTATCACTTAATCCTCCCACACCACCCCATCATTTCTAGAAGAACTATACTGTCAGCAAATAGTTACCAAGTGCATGTATTATTGAGGCATCATGGATATTCCAAGAAGTACAAGACAGTTTTTCTGACTCTGAGAAATTTGTTGTCTTGGTTGATAAAATGGGCTCATTTGTTGGAGGCAGCATCAGAGCCTCTAAAAAGTCAAGAGTGAGCTGGATACTCCTTTTTTGAGACTTCAGCTATATTTTTAAAAATTAAGTACCAGAATGATATCTTTTAAAATATGGTAGGTTTTTAAAGTGTACACTTAAATTATTGTTTTTTAACACAAAAATTTACAATAACTAACTTTTAAAAAAATGTCAAAATTCTAAATTGACAAGAATGTTTATAGCAATACTATTCATAATAGCCAAGAAGTGGAAACAACCCAAATTTCCATCAACTGACATATGGATAAATAAACTTTGATTTATCCATAGAATAAAATATTACTTGTCAATAAAATGTAATGAAGTACTAGTGTGATGACAGATGAATGGATAAAGAAGATTGAGATATATATAGATGTATGCACATACATATACATACAATGGAATATTACTCAGCCGTAGAAAGAATGAAATGATCCATTTGCAGCAATATGGACGGACCTAGAGATTATCATACTAAATGAATTTAGGAAGACAGAGAAAACAAATATCATATGATATCACTTATATGTGGAATCTAAAAAAAAATGATACAAATGAACTTATTTATAAAACAGAAATAGACTCACCAGACATTGAAAACAAACTTATGGTAACCAAAGGGGAAAGGAGGTGGAGAGGAATTAGGAATCTGGCGTTAGCAGATACACACTACTATATATAAAATGATTCCCTGATAACTCAGTTGGTAAAGAATCTACTGGCAATGCAGGAGACCTTGGTTCAATTCCTGGGTCAGGAAGATCCTCTGGAGAAGGGATAGGCTACCCACTCCAGTATTCTGGCCTAGACTATTCATGGACTATACAGTCCAAGGGGTAGCAAAGAGTCAGACACATCTGAGCAATTTTCACTCACTCACTCACATATATAAAATAGATAAACAATAAAAACTTTTATGGCACAGGGAACTATATTCAATATCATTAATAACCTATAACGAAAAAGAATATGAAAAAGAATATATATGTATAATTGACTCACTTAGCTGTACACTTGAAACAAACACAGCATTATAAATCAATATACCTCAATTTAAAAAAAATGATGTAGTACTGATAAATGCTACAACCTGGCTGAACCTTATGCTAAGTAAAAGAAGCCAGTTACAAAAGACCGTATATTGTATGATTTCATTTATATGAAATTTTCAAAATAGACAAATTTTTGTGTGTGTGTATTCCTTCTTAAACCAGTTGTCTGCTGAAGGGCACTTGGGTTATTTCCATGTCCTGGCTATTGTAAATTGTGCTGCTATGAACACCGGGGTGTATGTATCTTTTTGAATCAGAGTTTTCAACTTTTCAGTTGCATGCCCAGAAGTGGAACTGACGGATCATGTGGCTGCTTTATTTTGAGCTTTTTGAGGAACCTCCATACTGTTTTCCATAGCAGCTACACCAATTTACATTCCCACCAGTAGTGCAGGGGGGTTTCCCAGGTGGCGCTAGTGGCACTAAAGGTAAAGAATCTGCCTGGCAATGCTGGACACAGAAGAGACGAAAGTTCAGTCCCTGGGTTGGGAAGATCCCCTGGAGGAGGGCATGGCAACCCACTCTAGTATTCTTGCCTGGAGAATCCCACGGACAGAGGAGCCTGGTAAGTTACAGTCCACAGGTTCACACAGAGTCGGACATGACTGCAGTGACTTAGCACACACGCATGTACAATAGTGTAGGAGAGATCCCCTTTCTCTAACTCTCTCCAGCATTTGTTTTTCTTGCAGACTTTTTGATGATAGCCATGCGGGTCAGTATGTGGTTTTGATTTGTATTTCTCTAATAATTATTAGTGTTGAGCATCTTTTCACGTGCCTGTTGGCCATCTGTATTTCTTCTTTGGAGGAGTGTTTCTTTAGGTCTTCTGCCCATTTTTTTATTGGGTTGTGGTTTTTTGTGTGTGTGTGTGCATTGTATAAGCTGTTTGTACATTTTGGATGTTAACCTCTTGTCAATCGCATCATTTGCAAATGTTTTTTTCCCAATCCATAGGTTGCCTTGTCATTTCTTTGACAGTTTCCTTTGCTCTGCAAAAGCTTATAAGTTTGATTAGGAACCATTTGTTTATTTTTGCCTTTGTTTCCTTTGTCTTAGGACACAGGTCCAAAAAATGTTGCTATGATTTAAGTCAGAGAATGTTTTGCCTATGTTCTCTTCTAGAAGTTTTATGGTATTATGTCTTATATTTAGGTATTTTAACCATTTGAGTTTATTTTTGTGTATGGTGAGGGAGTGTTCTAATTTCAGTCTTTTACATGTAGCTGTCCAGCTTTCCCAGGACCACTTGCTAAAGAGACTATCTTTTCTCCATTGTATATTCTCCTCTCCTTTGTGGTAGATTACAGAATAAGCAGTTTGTGGAAACAGCAAGCAGATTACAGATTACTTAGGAGTGGGAGAGGTGGCAATTAGGGAGGGAGGGTTGGAGAGGGGAACAGGAATTGACTGTTAATGGGTGTTTTTTAGGGGGAACAAATACATTCTAAAAATACATTGGGGTGATGATTGTGCAACCTTCTGAATATACCAAAAAACATTGCATCGTATGTTTTTTTTTTTTGACCACACCTCGAGGCCTGTAGGATCTTAGTTCCCTGACCACGGATCAAATCTGTGCCCCCTACAGGGGAATCGCATAGAGCCTTAACCACTGGACCACATCATACACTTTAAATGGGTAAATTGTATAGTATGTTAATCGTATCTCAATTAAGCTGTTTTTAAAAGTTTAAACTGAAATGGCTTCATGACTGTGAAAGGCCCACCAATGTAGGATGCTGGGCAGTGTGGAGCAGTGACCGGAACATTGGTTTGAAAGTCGACATGCTTGAGTCCAAATATTTTGCTGCTTATCAATTATGTGACCTTAGGTGAATTACTTAATTCTCTGAGGTTTATTTTATTTATTGTAAAGTGGTGACAATAATTCCTACTTCATAGGGTTTTTTTTAAGAAATATAAATTTTAAAAAATATTAAAGAGTTATTCTGTTCCAGGCACTGTTCTAGATTCTGGGATAATAGTTGTGACCAGGACAGTCAAGGCATGAAACTTCTCCAGCTTAAAATATTGGCCATTAACTTAAAAATATTAGAAGCCCTGAAAGCTAACACTGTGCCAAACACATTTATGAGCTAAGTTTTGCCCTTGGGCTGACAGTTTGTGATCCCTGGTATAGGCTTTTCAGATGGTGAGTTTCTAGACTATTGCCCACTTGGCTGAACCTCAGCACCCTCAGCCTGCTCCCATGTGCTTCCAACACCAACCGAAGAAATAATCCTCATAAAGTCCAGGGAAATCATCCTAGCAAGTAATTGAGCCAGCTCTATAAGATGCCGCAGGCTTCCTCAATGAGCCCATTCATTTTCCAGGCTTGGACTGAGCTGGCACTTTCTACAGGGTAGGTTTGAAAGCGACATGTGCTTCCCATGCCTTTCAAAATCATCTGTCCTCTGAGAACCTTTTTGGGAGGCCAGTTCAGGACACCGTCTCAGATGTTTGGATTTAACCCTTTCATTCTTCTTTACCTGCTGATGCCTAACACCGCGACTATTTGTGACCAGATATTCTAAGTATGCAGTAGCTGCATAGGAGGCTGTTTCCTGGAACTCAATAATGGATGATTAAACTGTTTCAGTTCTCTAACATATCCCAGACCTCAGAAAGAAAGCGTTAAATGTATCTTGTAGCTTTTCAATTCAGAATCAAGCAACCTCACATTGCTCATTTATCCAACAGAGAAGTAGAGTTTAAAGCTCCTGAGAAGAGGAGTTCTATAGAGAGTATTTGGGAAGTCAGTGCCTTCATTGGGGTCATATTACCCCTTCAACAGCAAATTGTTTTTTGGAGTGCTTCACTCCCATAGGGTCATGGAATTCCACAGCACCTCTGAGTTTGAGTCTTTCACGGGCAGAGCTAAGTGGAGCACACCAGACTTCCAAAAGCCTCTGCTAAGTCAATGTGATGTAGAGAAAAATGGTAGACTCGTGTTCAAATTCCCTTTTGCTATACTAGTAACTATGTGATTCTGTGAAAATTACCTTATCATTCTGAATTTTACCTTCACATTTGTAAAATGGGAAGAATAATACGATCTCATGGGTCTTTTGGAGTGGTTCTCAACCCAGTTACATATTAACATTGCTTTTTAAAATGGCTGATTCATGTCAATGTATGGCAAAAACTACTACAATATTGTAAAGTAATTAGCCCCCAACTAAAATAAATAAATTTATTAAAAAAAAAATGTGACAGCCTGCCCTACAAATCAAGTCAGAATCTCTGAGGGTGAAATCAATAGCAATATATTATAAAAGGTCCATGGATTATTCTAGCATATAGTCACAATTGAAAAATCACTGGTGAGGATTAAATGTCACTTGTGTGTAAAAAAAAAAATGGTATTTGTAAAGAAGTTCTTATTTGTTCCTAGTTACTCCCTAATTTAAGTGTCAAACCAGCAACTGACTATACTTTTGGTACAGGTTCTAAAACTGTACCACCAGGTGTCAGTCTGACCATACAAGTTGGTCCCTAGAAATTTTTATTTCCCTGTTTTCTCAATAACAGCCATGTACTGTCCCCATGAGCATTTGTTGAGTACCTGCCTGTCTTATGCCAGCTACCGTGCTAGTGATCATGTGATTTCGAATCATATGACAAGTAGTGAGGGTAGTTATTGCCTCAATTATGAGGAATCAGAGGGTCAGAAAGATTTCTTGTACAGGATGTACAATAAGCAGCAGAACTGAGATTCAAGCTTCATTCATTCATTCACTCATTCAAAATCACTGAACCTCACTAGGCACAAGGTACTGTATGTGGTAATTCAGATCCAAAGGTGAACAAAACATAATCGTTATCTTCTGGAGGTTCATTTTATCCTTTACTTGTAGGTACATTTGGAAAAAAGGGGGCATTTTATTTTATAGTTGTTTTTAACCTCAGGTGAGCTACATATAGAACTGAAATTCTCTATTCCTAAGAGGGTAAAATTGCCCTCATAGAATATCCTGGGATGGCCGTTCCACTGTACCCAGCCATTATAATAAAACTAAAAAAAGTTGAGAGCTTCTTAGTTACTAATGAAGCTAGAGACCACATTTGTTTTACTACTGTCTCGTTAGCTTATTTATATCCTCAGCTTCCCTGGTGGCTCAGATGGTAAAGAATCTGCCTGCAGTGTGAGAGACCTGGGTTCGATCCCTGGGTTGGGAAGATCCCCTGGAGGAGGGCATGGCAACCCACGCCAGTATTCATGCCTGGAGAATCCGCGCAGACAGAGGAGACTGGTGGGCTACAGTCCATGGGGTCGCAGAGTTGGACACAACTGAGCTACTAAACACACGTTAGCTTACTTATATCCTCAGCAGCAAACTATTAGCATAGATTATATGTCTTAAGCTTTAGTAAATGGATATTTACTGAACGAATGAATTCCTAGTATTCTAAGCACTGTGCATAAAAAACCACAAGGGAAATGTTTAAAGAAGTCTGCATTGTATACCGGTAAACAGATTTGAATATTTCCTTCCAAAGTTTGTTCTAAAAGTCTCCAGTTAATTTGTCCCTGAGGTGGGAAATTCTCAAAAATCTTGGAAAAGTTTCTAAATGAGCCAGGGACTAGAGGACTATTATATTACTACATTTGATCTGTGGCTCGAGTCTAATGGCTACTCTGGAGCTTGCTCTATGTCACAAAGACACCAGCTGTTATCCATCTTGGAGTTGTCATTCACTAACCAAGCAGTTTGACAAGTAGGACCATAAGGATTACCAGGTTGGGTCAGACCTATAAGTCTATTTAATAGCCTCTTATCTTGGATGAAAGGTTATTTAAGTAGTGGTTCTTAAACCTGGTTAGGAATCAGAATCACTTGGTGGAGCTTTGCAAAAATAAAGTACACCTACCCCACTCCAGTACTCTTGCCTGGGAAACCCCATGGACGGAGGAGCCTGGTAGGCTACAGCCCATGGGGTTGCGAAGAGTCAGACACGACTGAGCGACTTCACTTTCACTTTTCACTTTCATGCACTGGAGAAGGAAATGGCAACCCACTCCAATATGCTTGCCTGGAGAATCCCAGAGACGAAGGAGCCTGGTGGGCTGCCGTCTATGGGGTTGCACAGAGTCGGACACGACTGAAGCGACTTAGCAGCAGCAGCAGCAACTCCAATCTAATGAAGTAGAATCCCTGGAACTAGGAGAGGAACCTGGGATATTGATATAGGACTGTCTGGTTCACTCATGTATGCTTCTGCACTTTGTAAGTTTGCTCTAATTGTTTCTGTATTCTGAGTATATTCCTTCCTTGGATATTGAGTTCCATGGACTTATTGCCTACAGCTTGAAATATTCTTTTTATTTTTGTCAGTCCTCATTTTAACAGTACTGAAAGTTTGTCAGTTACATTGTAATCCTAGGATTTGGGCATTTGAGAGCAGAGTTCCTGTTGGTCTTACCCATGCATCTTGTGATACTATAGACTTAACTTACCCCCTAAAGCATGCCTAGCATGACCATTCTTGAGATTTTTTTGGTTTACAAGCAGCTCTAGCTTTATTAAGTGATCCTTCTGCATGAGTGAGACAACCTTTGTCCACTTAGTGCAATAGCAGAAAAATAATATCTGTTTCTGTGATGATTGTGACCTGGGATTGTTGCCACTGAGGTCATTCAGGGCAAGGAAAGCACTTGTTGAACGTTTTGGGTTAAAGTCCTGTTATGAGTCTAGTCAGTCTGTTAGCATTGGAGACGCCAGGAAGGAGAATATGCTTTCATTTAAGAACTCAATGACTAACATAACCCTTTGGAATGGAGGTAGTGGGGCAGGAGTATTTACAGTAAAGTATACAAGGGAATGAATAGAGAAGTAGAATACCAGGGTTACAGACCAGCCAAGTAGAATAAAAAAGGGTCTGGTTTGACCACTTCCTTTAAAAAGTGTGTGGGGGGGTGCTAAGTGGTAGGTGGAGAACCACAATTGGTGTGTGTTCATTTTAAAATCGCTATAAATATTCTTTGATAAGTCAAAGTTTCCAAGTAGCCTTACGCACATGTAAAAAAGAACCAGAGGAGAAAGACGCTTAGGAGAGTGACAGGCAGGGAGAAGCGTTTCCACGCCACAGCCTATGCAGGCCTGCAGGCAAGTTAGGTCTGGCCAGGATCTGTTTGCCCAGAAAACTTACTGGGGCTTGGCTGGAAATTCGTAATACTCCAGTGATGAGATTTTTGGTTGGATTCCTTGTGGACCTCAACAATGAACTTGCTCTCAATTAAAGTTCTTAGAAAACAGATCTCCAGGGACTGCTCCACCCAAGATGAAAATACTGTGGCCTCTGATTCCAGTACAGGAGCTCAAAGATGAGCTGGCTCCTCTATGAATCGACACTCAAAATAATAATAGCTTTTCCTGCCATTTCTTTTCATCTAGAGATTTCAAAGCGTCTCATAAATATGTGCCCATTCCATGGTTACCCTATTAAGCCACATCTCTGACAGTCATCTTTCGCGTGGGATGCTTCCATCAGTTGATGGCTGAGCTGGAAACAGAGTGTGGGCCTCCTGATTCAAGGTCTCATGCTCAACACTCACTCCCAGTCTTCACTATCCAATCTGCAGCTGTCTGTGGTGCTCCCTTGGAGCACAGTTCTTAGTAGGGGCTGGGGTGTCGGATCTGCTCGCTTTTTTGCTGTCATCACCACCCGCTGACTGCATTTCTGGTTCCCTGTGTCCTGGCAACTGGACTGTGTCTTAGTTATTTGGAATGTGAGAACTGTTGAAGAATCTCAAGAGATTCTTCATGTCTTATAATCCTTCATCCCAATTCACAGCTCCCTGACAATCTCAGGCCCATCAAAGTGCTGTGTCCTGTGGTATTTTCCCCCCTCTGTCTTCATCCTCACTTCCCCTCTGCAGAACAAGAGGAAGCCACAGACCGGGAGTTTTTGAGGTAGGAAGGAATGAGAAGGAAAAGTCTTGTCTTTCCTTTCAGCTTGTCCTCTTTGTTCCCAAGGAGGGGGCTGAGGCCATGGACCTTGACCCACAATGGGAAGATTAGCAGGATGCGTCCATGTTTCTGTCACTCACCCTGAGGCAGCTGACTTTTTAATTTTTTTATCTGGAGCAGGGATGACTCAGTGCAGACCTTGGATGGGGAAATCCATCTCGGAACCTGAGAGGGAAGCAGCAGAGGGCCACTACTGGCCCAGCATTTTCATTTAATTTTCAGACCAAAATGGTTTCGCTCAATCAGAGGAAACGGAGTTCTCCCTCTTCCCACTGTTGGCAACTGAAAGAATGGCCCTGTCTCTCTGTTGGGGTCCAACGGAGACAGGAAATGAGATTTCAAATTCATAATGCAGGGAAGGCCCTGTACATGCTGGTGGAATGTTTTATTTAGTCATACACCACCACTCTGCTTTTACCTACGAATTACTACTAACCACTAGTGATCATTACATGATAATTAGCACATGCTTTTTTTTTTTTTTACAACTCCCATAGCACCACCCTAAAATAAATGATGGTGTAGGGAAGGAAGGCAGCTCCTAGAGACAACTCCTGACTCATTCATTCACTGAACATTTAGTGAACTACTTTGGGTCAGGCCCCATGCTAGGAACTGTGAGCAGGATGGATGGGTTCCTGATATCACAGTGCTGCAGGAGGATGTGCTCCACGCAGATTTACTCATGGAATGTGTGTATCCAAAACAGAAGTGCAATATATGTAAGAGCCCAACCCAGTGGTGCCTGGGAGAGGAAACATCAGCAAGCCCCACTGTAGTAATCACTTTGAAAGTGAGATCTGTAGAATGAGTAGGAGCCAGTAAAGGGAACCTAACTTAGGGTGCGTGTATGCTCAGTGTGCGTGCTCAGTCACGCCCGACTCTTCATGACCCCATGGACTGCAGCACTCCAGGCTTCCCAGTATATCACCATCTCCCGGAGCTTGCTCAAACTGATGTCCGTCGAGTTGGTGATGCCATCCATCCAGCCATCTCATCCTACTTAGAGTAAACCTATATGATTGGTATAATTTCCCCGTATATAATATTAACCCTCCAAAGTAAATCCCAGTCTCCATCAAATACAGTGCCTCCGACTCTGCTTCTGTATAGTGTGATGCTTACCTTGGGAAAGTGTGAAATTCTACACAAGTGGAAGATGTAATTATTGTTACACTAGAGAGTATTTCAGGGAGGAAGATGGAATGAGGGAAATGGGTGTGAAAATCAGGTTCTTCTATTTCCACAGCCCAGGCTGCACTCTCCCGGCCCTGAGGATGATCTGGGTCTGACTCGGGAAATATGCTTGTCTGCCTTCCCTTGAGCAATAACATCCTTTTCTATCAGCTGCTGCTCTAAGAAGACACTGATGTCCTTTTGCAGGAAACTAACAGGAAAAGAAAGAAAGCCTACTACTAAATACACTTCCTGAGGGCAAAATGAAATGGCTGCTGCTCTGGCTGCCTGGAGGAAAAGGCTGAATAAATAAACACACCATCCCTATTGTGTAGGCAGGTTTCCTGGGGGCAAGTCTTCATCTTCTCAGCCCTTCTTTCCCTTCTAAAATTGGCATCCTGCAAAACAGCAGACAGATCTTCTCTGGCTACTGAGAGGTGTTGAGACTTATAATTCTCCTCTTTCTCAAACCCAGAGGAAACAGAAGAGGAGACAAGCGACAGGAAGAGGAACTTGATGTTGCTACATACCTCTCCTTTAACCTCACAGATCTTTCCCCAGAACTTCTGCTTTGAGCTCTTCTGTGCACAAATCTAGAAACACCTGGGAACATGTCCAGAGAAGCAGAGGCCAGGGTTGTGGCATCTCAGAAAATCAAGGGGCCTGTTTAAATCTTGGCTGCACAGGTGTCTTGATTTGGAGGCAAAAGTGTAACTGTTATCTGTGAGTATTTATCAAGCGCTAATGGTCTAGCACCACAGAAGAAACTGCCTAAGATGGTGACTTTGGATCAGAAAACAGCTCCAGTTGAAAAGATCCTAAGGCATTTCCTTGTGAGGATAGTTTTTTCTTCTGCCTGGAACACTGACAAAAGGAAAGAACCTGTACAAATGTAAAGAGAGTGGAGGGAGGAAGGGGGAGAGAATATTTGAGTAGATAGTCCTGGACTGAAAAGATGAGATGAGGTGAGCTATGCTTTTGGACCTTTGTGTTTCTACAATATTTTTGATTTAAAGATCATTTATGCTTTAGGAGTTCTCACCCCGCCCCCCGCCACCACCACATTTTTCTTATAACATAATCATGTGTGAGCCCGGACAAATGAATCAAAGCCAAAAATAATGGAGTTTCCTTGATAATAGTTCCACATTTTCTCTGGCTACAGGCCAGTCCTCAATATCCTCCTTCTTTATAAGGAAGCCACTCAACCCAGCCCTGCTGGTCACTCTAACCTCATAGTGATCTTTCGTTCATGTTGTAAACTGGGCTTTTTACTTCCAACTTTCTAATTGCAAAATTGCTCTCTCTTCAGCCTCTTGATTCTGACTGCTCCCAGTCCAGGGATGCAATCTGCCCCTTGGGTGCCCTCACGTCACCCACAGAGCCTGGTGGGATCCCTCTTTTTCTCATCCTGTTAAGGATTGACAGCAGACTGCAGAGTGACCAGTGAAAGGGGCAAAAGTCACAAGCCATGTCCTTGCTCATTCTGGGTACACCCCCTCTCTCTGGAACTTTAATGGAGCCAGGTTCAGACTTCTGAAAATTGGAGGTGCTGCCATAATTACCCAATCTTGCTGGTCTTGAGCATGCCCTGCTTAATATAAGGCAGGCAGGAAATTAGACTGGATCATGGCTTTGTTGCTCATATTTTCTGAGCCCCAAATCTGGAATTGTGATCTGGAAAGTATAGGGTACACGTGGATAAATGAGACTAAATATTTGAAAATAAGACCATTCTGGGCATTGCATATCTGTCCAGTAGCTTGGCAAAGGAACCAGATATCACACACTCATATAATGTTAATAACAATTAACATTAATAATAATTAATGAGAATTTACCATGCATCAGGTCCTTCCTGAACTATGTAGATTATCTCATTTATTGCTCATAAAAGTTTCCTCCGAGTAGCTAGAAGGGAGAGAAAACCAATCATTATATACTCAATAATAAAATTAATAGAATAGTATTGTATATACTAGGTGCATAATATATGCCAGGCTCTGAATTGAACACATTCTCTGCTTTAACCTTTAAACAAAACCTGTAAGTAGGTATTATTATTATTATCATGTGGTAGGCTGCTTCTAAAGTGACTCCAGGGACTTCCCTGGTGGTCCAGTGGTTAAGACTTCGCCTTCCAAAGCAGGGGATGAGGGTTCAATCCCCAGTCAGAGTGCTAAGATCCCACATGCCTCATGGCCAAAAACAGAAAGTAGAAGCAATATTGTAATTAATTCAATAAAGACTTAAAAATAAATAAATAAATAAATAAAGTGACTCCAATAATCCCCCTCCTGGTATTTGCACCCTTGTGCAATCCCCTTTCCTTGAGTGTGGGCTGGACCCAATGACTTGCTTTTGACTAACAGAATGTGGCAAGAATACTGGGATGTCACTTCTGTGATTAGATTGCAAAAGACTGACTTCTGTCTTTTTGGCAGTCTTTCTCTCACTGGCCCTC
The DNA here is from genome assembly GCA_024291935.2 of Okapia johnstoni. Classification (NCBI taxonomy): domain Eukaryota; kingdom Metazoa; phylum Chordata; class Mammalia; order Artiodactyla; family Giraffidae; genus Okapia; species Okapia johnstoni. Next base: position 16,636,948 of record CM044307.1, read on the forward strand.
TCTTTTTCCCTCATGCTGGCTGGCTGTGATGAAGTAAGCTGCTATGTTTTGAGATGCTCTATGGAGAAATTCACAGGTAAGGCACACAGAGGTCCTGAGCCAACAGCTCATGAGGATCTAAGGCCTTAGGCTAAAGCTTGTGAGCAAAGGAATCCTGCCAACAATGATATGACTGAGCTAGGATGCAGGTTCATCCTAATGGAGCCTTGAGGTGACTGCACCCTTGTGAGACACCCAGAGCTAGAGCACCCAGTTAAGTTACACCACGATTTCTGACCCACAGAGACAGAGGTAATAAATGTTGGGTTTTTTGGGGGTTTTTTTTTTGGTCTTTTTTTTTTTTTTAACTTTTTTCTTAATTTTTTACTTTACAATATTGTAGTAGTTTTTGCCATACATTGACATGAATCAGCCATGGGTTCACATGTGCTCCCCCTCCTGAACCCTCCTCCCACCTCCCTCCCCATCCCATCCCTCTGGGTCATCCCAACAATAAATGTTGTTTTAAGCTACTAAATTTTGGGATAATTTGTTACCCAGCAAGAGATAGCTAATATATATCCCACTTTGTAGATGAAGAAACTGAAGTTTAGGTAAATGAATCCACTTTCCCAGAGTCACATGGCTAGAAATAGCAGAGCCAGGATCTGAACACATTTAGTTTCAGGGTCTGAGTTCAAGTCTACTTTCTTATGAGGTTACAAGTGATTAGGAAACTGGAGTTCTAGAAGGCATTCTACTCTCTGAAATCCTTGGAATGTAGCCAGGTTTCCAGGAAACTCTTTGTGTGTGTGTGTAAAACTGGGATGGACAAAAGTTTAAATGTTGCTAAGTGCTTTGGGTGGTCCACTCCCTGTTGCAGAAGAATGGCTGGTCCACCCATAGATCTGGTGATAGTAACCAGGGGCTCCATTCAATAGCACAATGGCAGAGCTAAGAGCTGCAACCCGTCCATTTTACAAGCACTCAAGCCATCTTACTTCTGCTATGCAAGGTGGGTAGAGGGGTATACACACTTTCCTTGAGGAAGAAAATGCCTGCACTGAGTAATGAGACGGTATGGTGTGCTACTTAAAAATCATATGAGACCTAGAATTGGAAATCAAATGGTTCTGCCTGAGAGGACACCCTTTTCCACTGACTTTTTTTTTACTTTTTTGCTTCTTCCCATCCAAGGAACAGAGTCTTGAATTTTGAAACCACAGTGCTTTGTTCCAGCATGGAAAGCAACTTGGCACGTCCCTTTGTTGGAAGCTCCCCAGTTTGGGATGGCAAAAACATCTTCTTCCAGAAAATTTCCCTTTGTTTACCCAGAGCTTCATGCCAGTGGTCACCTTTATGAAATCAAAAGACGATGCATTCATTGGCTGGCTGCAGGAATCTATCCTTCCTTGTTGGCTTTGCCCTGGTGCCAAAGCAGCAGGCTTTGAGCTCAGGGGTATTTCCAGGTGGCAACAGAGCAATGATGGCATAGGGTAGAGTTCTGGCCCCATTCTCCTTTCAGCCAGTGGCAGAGGCTTTACTTTGTTGGTTCAATTGTGCAACCTGGTGTAAAGTTCGTATCTGGGGCGGTTGGGGGTAGGACTCTAAGCTGTCTCAGCACTCTGACTGTGGCCTCTTGACTCTCTCATGTTCATTACCCTCTTCTCCAAGGGCTTTCTCTCTCTCTCTCAGCTCTCATTCTCTCTGTCTCTGTCTCACTTTTTGTCTCTTTCCTCCCTTCTCTCCAATCCCTATATCCCTGTCAACCTCCACTTTCAGGGATCCTAAACTCAGGGAACCACCTCTTTTTTCAAATATTGTGACTTTGTCCCTAACTGCTAGCAGCAAGCAGCTCTGGCTCTCGTCTGCTTATCTGACTGATTTTCTTTTCCACCGACTGTTTGCTTCTCTAATCCATTTGGAATTGTGTGCAGAAACCAGGGAGGGAAAAAAAAAAAAATCCCAAAACAAACAAACAAAGACAAATGGAGTTTTCATAGTGAGTTTGTCCTCCTGGACTAAAATAGAAATGAAAAGACACTCAGGTTTTGCTCCCTTGAAAAGTGGCATGATCAAAGAGAGGAGTAGCAAAGAAAAGAGAGTAAAATGCACCAGCACACATGAGAGCCTAAGGCAAACCATACCACTCAGATATTGGGCCATCACTCTGAGTCCATCATTTCCCACTTAATCAGGATTTATAAAGGATATTTTTGCCTTTAACACACCTGCTATGCTGGTTTTGCTCAAGTGGTTCTGCACAGATACCATCTGCACCACCTCCACAACCAGCCACGCAACACAAAGCTGCAGACTCCCTGACTCCAGTGTCCTTGCTTTTTAAGAGCGGGCCTTGAGAGTGATGGAGAAGCACCTAATACAGGAAAGAAAAGAGAAGTTGGATGGAGTAATTGCATGATAAGATTACTTTGTGGACACAAAATCAAAATGTAGGGTACAAACAATAACTTTTCCAGTTACTGCATGGGCTTTGATAACACAATAGCCTTCTGCTGGATCAAAGAATGTTCCTTAAAACCATCCTTCTTTAAGGTTTTCTCTCTTACTGGGTTGTATGTGTTTATATTACATTTTTCCTCTTAACTGATTTTCAGAAGGAATGGGAGTGATAGAAGTATATATGCATGTATAAGCAAAAACATTTATGAATGCCTTTTTTTTTTTTCTGTTCAGTTCAGTCACTCAGTCGTGTCTGACTTTTTGCAACCCCATGGTATGCAGCATGCCAGGCTTCCCTGTCCATCACCAACTCTCGGAGCTTACTCAAACTCATGTCCATTGAGTTGGTGATGCCATCCAACCATCTCATCCTCTGTCACCCCCTTCTCCTCTTGCCTTCAATCTTTCCCAGCATCAGGGTCTTTTCGAATGAGTCAGTTCTTCACATCAGGTGGCCAAAGTATTGGAGTTTCAGCTTCAGCTTCAATCCTTCCAAAGAATATTAAGGACTGATTTCCTTTAGGAGTGACTGGTTGGATCTCCATGCAGTCCAAGAGACTCTCAAGAGTCTTCTCCAACACCACAGTTCAAAAGCATCAATTCTTCAGCACTCAGCTTTCTTTATCGTCCAGCACTCACATCCATACATGACCACTGGAAAAACCATAGCTTTGACTAGACGGACCTTTGTTGGCAAAGTAATGTCTCTGCTTTTTAATATGCTGTCTAGGTTGGTCATAGCTTTTCTTTCAAGGAGCAAGGGTCTTTCAATTTCAAGGCTGAAGTCACCGTCTGCAGTTATTTTGGAGCCCAAGAAAATAAAGTCTGTAACTGTTTCCACTGTTTCCCCATCTATCTGCCATGAAGTGATGGGACCAGATGCCATGATCTTAGTTTTCTGAATGTTGAGTTTTAAGCCAGCTTTTTCACTCTAGTATATGAAATAGAAGGGTGACTTCCCTGGTGGTCCAGTGGTTAAGGCCTCATGCTACAGTGGCCCTGCCTCCACTGTAGTCAGTGCAGGTTCCATCCCTGGTGGAAAAATTAAGATCCCACATGCTGTGTTGTGTGGTGAAAATAAATAGAGGCAATGAAATAAAAGGAATAGCTGAACTTTGTGGCAATTTTCTTGGTTTTGTGATAGTAATTTTTTTGAGTTCCTGAACTTCCATGGCAAGTCCTCTTAGTGAGGCTGGCCTAATTCTATGTTCTCCATGGCACATAGTCACTATGACTGTGAAAGAGCCCTTATTACCCAAAGTACCATAATAATGGTCATGCCCTCCCATGACGTTATTGTTTTCTATCTGTCAGGACATTAATTGCCTTCTAACTTGCTCTAAAATTGGTAGGTAGAACACACCGCCAAGACTAGAGAGAAGAAAACTGCTGGTAATACATTCAAAAGCTTCGGACATACTGCCACCTCCTTCTCACTGGAGCATCTTCACATTTACATGTTACTTCTTTTGTTATGGGAATGTTAGTTAAGGCTTGCCTTATGTCTTGAATCCCATCTTATCATGGTCAATGTCTGATCTTTCCTTCAACTGAATGATTCAGACATTTCTGCGGTTATTTTGGCTTTTCCGCTTTCCTTTTACAGGCTTTTTATGAGTCACTGAATTGAAGGGGAGTTTATTTCTAAATTGGAAGGTGAGGATGAGAGGAGGGGGAGGAAAGTTCCGGAAAAAAACTAGGAAAAGACACCTTACTGTTATGTAGTTACTGGAGGAATAATTTCCACTTAGTTTGGTGCTAGAGGTATATAGTTTATTTAAATGACTAAAAATATATGCGAGAAAATAGACAATTTTTTCTTTGAGAAAAAACTGAGAACCCCACAGTTTTACACTTCTTGTAGCTTGCTGAAATAGGATAGAAGGGTAAATAGAAGAGATATAGAACAAAGAGTTAGCAGGTATAAGAAAGTGGCAAGGTCTAGATTCTTGGTACCACAAGAAGTCCCAATCATAAAGGGATGCTTAAGGGGGAAGTACCCTTGAACTTTCCCAATCCATTCCTGAGTGTATGTTTCATGACCCATGAGTTTATGTATGCTGGGTGGAGTTGTGAGGAAGGTACATTTATTTAAATCTGATTTAGAAATTGCAAGAGTAATTAGGCCAGCATTTTGCCATTCAGGAGCAGGAAAAGTGGGTGGAAATGAAAAAGAAAAGCAAAAAGCTTAAATGAAAAAAAGATGAATATACATTTCTAGGAGCACATGAGTTTTTATAGCAACATCAAATTTCTCAAGAGTGCCTACTGTGATTTGTACCCAAGTGAATAAAAATGCAATGATTTATTCTTGTGCATTGTGCCAATAGGAGAAAAGAACTGCAATTCATTCAACGGCCCTAATTTAGACTGCTAGGAAGAGAGGTTTAGAAAAAAGATAAATTGTTAAGTATCTGACACACATCTAGTAGGGTTATTTAAGAACCGCTGAGCATAAAAATCAAGTTGCAGGGAGCCGAATTCTCTTTTCGAGAGCATCACAAGGGTAAAGTGTGGCCCCTTTAGTCCAAACTTGCTGTTGGCTGCTTGGTCACTTCGCAGCAGCCAGCCATGAGTGAGTCTGGAAGCTGGAGACCTCGCAACACGCCACTTCGATTTATTAACTGCAACCAAAGTGGACTGACTTCTGCTAAATAAACGGCTGTGCTTTGCCCTTTAGCATGGAGACTTCTGGAAAGAACGTCAAGGAAATTGGGCACCATAGGATCTCAAGGGGAAATTTTAATCTATATAGAGCGTTTCTCTCACCGAGTTGTAATCGATTTTTATACATAACTTCTAATATTGCTGTTTTGTGTAAGTACTACCCTCTGGGTAAGCTGGCAGTGATAAGCTTCTCCTTATTGGGAGAAAGTTGGAGAAAGGCACGAGATTACAGTCACCTCTACCACAAAGAGTTAATCCTTCCCGTCGGATTTGAGCGTCAGTCCCTTCCTCGCTTTCTACTGCGCAACCAAACTGTGCTCAAGCTCGAACCAACCAAAGTCGACCATCCTTTGCCAGTTGACTTAACAGACACTTGCGGTAGCCTATCAGAACTTTGAACTGTCCAAACATCAACCAATTACAACTAAAGCTTGGTCTAGGACGCTCCAGGTCCGGGAGGGGGCTAATACCGGGTCAGGAAAAGGGGCGGTAAGGAAGCTTTGACGGACGGGTACACGAAACCAATAAGAGCAGAGAGATGCCGCCCCACTATCCAATCGCGAGGTAGGAAGTGTGAAACGGGGTGGGACTGTTGTCATGGGGGAGGTGGAGGAGCTAGGTGGCTACTGGCGCCCGAGGTAGAGAGGCAGGGGCGCTGGAGTTGGTCGGCGGCAGCTGCAGGTGAGTTCCGGTAATGCGGGGCCTTAGGTCTGGGGGCCGTCGCGGGGGGTGGGGGTGGAAACTCCATCTCGGCGCTCCCGAGGCGGAAGCCAGCGGGAGGGGGCCCTCGACTGCAGGTCCAGCCTGGCCCGGGCCGGGGCGGGGGCGGCGACGGTGACGGCGGCGAGTTCGCGCTGACTGGGCTGGTGGGAGAGCCGCCCGGCTCCTGCGGCGGAGTTCGTGGTGTGGCAAGGTAGGCTGGGGCCGGACCCAAGCGGGTCAGGCCAGCAGGTCCCTCGGGACGCCTAGCTGGTCGGGTCCGGGACACTGACCGGCGACCAGTGTGTGTGAGGGGTAGGTTCCCGGGGAGACGGGAGCGTCTGGGGTCCCGGAGAAGGGGGTGGCCGGTTACGACCTAGTCCAAGGGACGAGGTGACTCGGGAATACTCCGGACACCTTTAGGTGTGAGGAAGAAGGGGTGACCCGGGAAGTCCGGGAGCGGCCCGAGCGGAGAAAGCCGGGGGAGCCAGGAGACTGGGAGTGGCCCGGGTCCGAGGGAGAAGGGAGGCCGAGGGTGGCAGGGGTCCCCGGCGAGGGCGTTGAGGAGAGAGGCAGGGAGGGGGCTGGGGATTCTCCTGAGAAAGGCGGCCATCCGCGGGAGCAGCGCTGTGGGAGCTCTGGCGGGGCTTCGGTTGACCGGACCGCTGGAGACCTTGAACGGCTTGGGGAGGAACGGGAGCGCCCTGCCGCCTCCACCGCTGGTCTGCGATGGGAGATCCAAGGCTGGACTGGGAACTGGGTGTGAGGATCTCCGGGAGAGCAGAGTTTTGAAAGAAAAAAAAAAAGCCAGCAAAAACAGCAAAACCTCGAGGGGGTAGGTCGGGTTTGAGAAGTGGTGAGAGGTTTAGCCGAGGAGTGAGGTCCTCTCAGTTGGGGATTAGTCAAGCAGAATGACTCGGGGGTAGGCGGGGGAAGTAGTTTCCTTGTAGGAAGGGAGTAGGAGATAGGGCGTGCGTCGTAGGAGGGAGCGAGAAAGTTGCTCAGGAAGAGACTAGTGGTCTTGTGGAAACTGAGCAGGACAGTAGGTAACGAGGAGTAACGTGGGGGTCTTTAATAGGTTCTAATGACTTCAGAAAGAGAAGAAACTTCAGCTGCATAATAATACTAACGTGCCATCTAGGGCCAGAGAAAGGGTTCTCAAAGCAAGATTGTGACTTGCATTCCAGTGCTTTAGGGAAAGAAATGTTTAAGACGAGAGCAATCATGTTAGAAAATAAGGACATGGACAAGATGGGGAATTGGAATGGCAAAAAGGGAGGAGTAGCTGAACTAAAGGAGTAGGACTTGATCGGGAAGAGGAGAGGCAGGAAGAGGGGTAGGCTTACTTTCTCCAAATTAGAAAGAAGTTTGAATTCTGGTTCCACCACCTAGCTTCGATAGCTTAACCTCTCTGTGAAGAAGTTTCATCTGTATAATAGGGATAAGGATACTTCCTACTTCTTAGGGTTGGTTTTTTTCACGTGAATTAATATCTGTGGAACTTTGAGAATAGTAACTGGCACAGAATAAGTCCTATATACTGGATTTTTAAAAAATGTGTAGAGGATGAAGAAAGGTTTGAATTCTTTAATGCGTTGTTCTCGAACTTTAACTTGAACCCGAATCACCTGGAGGGCTTGCTAAAATACAGACAGCTGGTTCCATCCAGAATTTCTGATACTGTAGGTCTGGGATGGGGCCTGAGAGTTTGAATTTCTCTCAGGTGATACTTATGTTGGTCAGGGGAACATTTTAAGAGCCACTTGCTTTACTGAAAGTAGTAATAATGTAGCAGGGGATTCCTTGGTGGCTCAGTGGTAAAGAATACACCTGCCAATTCAGGAGACGCACTTTTGATCCCTGGGTCGGGAAGATCTCCTGGAGAAGGAAATGGCAACCCGCTCCGGTATTCTTGCCTGGGAAATCCCGTGGACAGAGGAGCCTGGCGGGCTACAGCCCTTGGGGTCAGAAAAGAATCAGACATGACTCAGCGAATAAAACAGCAAAATAATATAGCAGCCTTAAAATACCTGTCTACCTGCTAGACAGGTAGAAGCAAATTGCAAAATAAAGAAGAAAAAATTCTAATACTATATAAGGGATACCCTGTTTTTTTGTTGTTTAGTTGCTAAGCCACGTCCAACTCTTTTCGATCCCATGGACTGCGCATGCCAGACTCCTCTGTCCTCCACTATCTTCCGGAGTTTGCTCAAATTCATGTCCATTGAGTTGATGCTATCTAACCCTCTCATCCTTTGCTGACCCCTTCTCCTTTTGCTTACCCTATTTTAAGCCTGTGTTTTTTGAACTGGATGATACTTTATTAGTAACTGTAAAATCAATTTAGTGGGTTATCACCAGCATTACAAATAAATGAAATAGAACAGAATTGACTACTATTGCATATGGCAAGGAGAAATATTGTTTTGGGAAATTTTGCTCATACGTGTGTGTTAGTCACTCAGTCGTGTCCGACTCTGTGACCCCATGGACAGTAGCCCGCCAGGCTCTTCTGTCCATGAAATTCTCCAGGCCAGAGTACTGGAGTGGGTTGCCATTTCCTTCCCCAGGGGTCTTCCCTACCCAGGGATCGAACCCAGGTCTCCTGCATTGCAGGTGAATTCTTTACCATCTGAGCCACCAGGATGATGTACATGTGTGTACTAGATTACAATGTAAAATGTATTTCTTACATTAAAAAGAGTTTGTAAAACTGGTTTGAGCTATGGAGTGCAGTAAAAACGATGTTTCAGTAGGGACATCCAGGAACTGGGTTTATTATTTGTTTTTCTTTTTGTGGTATTTCTTTCTCAGGTGGTGATACGTTCTGTTAAATTTCTTCAGTTGATGATTTGGTTTCTCCTGTGTTTGCCTTATCATACTGTGTTGTGCTTCTTTTTAGAAATTGAGAATATTTGGCATGAGTACTGAAGGGTATTTGAGGCAGAGAGATGAAATTGAGTGGTGTTTCTCAGATGTGGTCCACTTTTGTTTCACTCATGCCCTCTTCTTTAGTTTTTCTTACCAGTATACTATAAAGCACAGTCTGTAAAAAACCTAAGTATACACAGACATGTTGACAGTAAACAACTAATACTGAAAGAGACTGGTTTGAGAAAAGTTCATGTGTAGAAAGTAAGCAAAAACCAAATAAGACACATTTCAAAAGAGAAAAGCAGAAGGGTGTTTTCTTTTTAGAGAGTAAAGGAATTTTAAAGTTTTTCATGGCCTTTCATACAAAATACATACTATAAAAGCATTTTTAAGAGAGCCAAATATACTTGTTTATTTTAGTTTTCTAGGTTTTTGAAGAAAAATGGTGATAATACTGGACAATTAAATGCACCTGGGATAGAGTTTTAACTACAAAGTAGTTTATTAAGCGGGAGCTTTTGTTTTGATGGTTTTCTCCCTTGAGAATGATCTTGATATGGCATATGTTGTAAGTTTAACTTGTTTGAGGGATCTAAATGTAATCTACATACTTATTTAAAGCTGTGTTGAGAATATATACGTATATTTTTTGCTGTTCTTGGTTTGATTTTTTTCCTATAAGACTAGGTGGTTTATATTTAGAAAGAGTTAATTTATATCTGTTTTAATGGATGTAAGAACAGAGAAAGCAGTATTGAAAACAAAGAGATTCTTACAGCTCTCTTTAAGATCTTTATTCCAGGAGATTTATGTAACCCTTTCATTAATGTTTTATGAAATTGTGAATAAACTTTTGGAGTAGCTTTGCATCAGGAATTTTAGATTTTTCTCTCTGAAAAATAATTTTATTTGTATTTCATGTTTTTTTATATTTTATTAAAATTTCAATCTTTGTAAAAAATTTCAATCTTTGGAAGGCCACAAAACATGTAATCATTGCATATTTGAGTTGAAACACATAGGCGGTCTTTTCATAAAACAAATTTACTAATTTTTGTGACAAAGGTTGCAAGGATGAAAGCTTTTAAATTCCTTGCACTGAGTTAAATGAAGTATCCCTACCACTAGAATGGTTGTTCTTTAAGTTATTGTACAGTTGATAGGCACTTTTGTGTAGATCATTTGGTTCTTTACTAACTGATGGAAGAATGTAAAATCTTTAATAGAGTGTGGGAAAAATATAAAATTAATTCCTCATAATTGTGGACATTAGTTTGATTACTTGCTTTTTGATAAATGGACTTTATTCAGTTGACTTACTATTTACCCATAATTGAATCATACTTATCTACAAATAGCTCTCATTGCTCAACCCTTTTTACAGTGAGATTCATTAATCTGTTGTTGAAAAAAATGGTGATTTTTAAATCCCAAAGAAACTGCTTTTGACTGTACAGTTTAGTGAGGCTCTTTTTCCCATTTCAAAGAATATTCATGTAAATTATTTTTACAAGTGGAATGTTCTATTAACACTAGTTAATTAAGTTATTTCAGTGAAGTTTTATCTTTTATATGTAGCTTCTGATCTGGTTTTTGCTCTTCAAATACACATACAATAAATCCTAATGGAAATGTGCTGCCTGAAAATCTGGAGTTCTGTGAAAGTGCAAAAATCCCAGTGTCTGGTTTTTGGTTTGCTGGGAGAATTCCTTTTATCAGAAAAGTTCCCTAGGTAAACTTAATACCTGAAAAAGAGGTCTTTTAATAGAGTACTTGGAAAGCTACATTTTATTTTGGACTTGTCAAAATACATATGTTGTGTTTAATAAATTTTGATTTGTATGGAATGGATCTTAAATTCTGCCAGTTTCTGAACTCTGATATGTTTCCTTGGTGGGGCTGGGGAGAAAGGATATAGTTGTACTCCTTAAATTAAAAACATTTTTTTTTTTGCTATCATATTTCTTTATCATAATATCATGGTAAATCTTTTATTTACAAAGAAATATAATTTTTTGAAAATAAAGACCAATTTATTTGCAAAGAAAATTTATCCTCAGTAATTTAACATATTAGAAATCTCATTAAAGGCAAATTCTGTATAAGGCATTTTAGGCTGTTTGTTCAGCTATGAAATACAAGTACTGATAAATAGAATGTCTTTATCATATTGCCATATATTTTTGAGAATGTAAAATATGCACTTGGAAATCTTAGGGCAAAAGGAGGTTTGAGACTAAGGGAGAATGAGGAGAATACTGCCGTGTTTGAGGAGGAGTCTGGCGGGTCTTCAGGAAGTCTGTCTAGAGGAGTGAGCCGTTCCTGGCAGTTTTCCTAGCGTGACATATGTAAAGGACGTTGATCCTATTTGCAGCATTCTCGCATGGACAGATTTTTCGTCCTGCTTGTTAGAACTCTTCCTTTGTTGTGTTCCACTCAGGAAAGCATGTCAAAATACAAATGAACACCCTGAGAATTACTAGTCCTAGGATGGGAACCTGGGCAGGACCATGTGGATTTAGAAGGCAGGATACTTGACTCTGCTCTCTAGCTCTTGGGAATAGGTGCCCAACAATTGTTACTAGGCCATGCCTTCCCACTTGTCCTTTCTAATGGAGTCTGGGATTAGGCAGGAGGAAGACTCCAGTCATCTTAAATGGATGAACCAAGGAGTTGCTTAATAATTGACTTTCAGTGCCTTCCCTTTCTCTCCCTACCCAAACTCTCCCTACTTGCGTGTTGCTACCTTACATTCACGAGCAAAGTCTTGAGTTCTCTGATTAGATAGCAAAATATTAATTATGGTAACTTGTTTATATTAAAGTTATATAGTTAATTAGAAAAATGATTATCATTAGTTTTTTCCAATTTAGTTAGGGAGGAAAAAGGATTTAAAGCTGTAGAACACTTGCTTGGCTCCTGAATAAAGACAAAGTCAGGGAAGTCAGGAACACAGAAAAAAAGCAAAATTCATATCGTCTAAGGTTGACTGCCTTTGACTTTAGAAAAGTAAAAGTGATGCTTCTGACTTTTTTAATCAGGAATTTTAGCTCCTAGTGTTATTTAATAAAGATAAACTTTTTTCAACCTAGAATCTCACAGACTCACAGAATAGCCTGATGATCACAGAAGTACATTTGTAACTACCATATAGAGAAATTGAAAAAAATATCATTTGTGTTCCGAGGAAGAATGATACGATAGAAACAACCCACGTTCTCTGATTGTTTGACCATGCTTTTGGTCAAACCATGCTTCTGTCATTTACTAATTGCCTAATTAGGCAGTAGGCAGTTTATGAAATCTTTCATAGCCTTAGTTTTGTCATCTATAAAATGGAGCTTGTAATATCCTCCTTAACTATCCTGATAGTGAGAATTAAACAAAAAGCATTTTATGCATTTATGCATATAGTGGGCACTCAACACACAATGATGTTAATAATTAGTAATTATAGCAATCTTAGCCCTTTCTTAATATCCCGGATACTGTGAGTATAAGCAACGTGGTAGTTAGAAAAACAGGAATTAACTTTACAATTTTACATGCATTTTAAGTATTTACAATCTTTGTTTTTGTGGTTGGTTTACATGGGGTAAAAGGCTAATATTTACATGGGGTAATGAGGCTAATATTTTTTTATGTGGTCACGTTGTATCTCCAAGCATATCATCTGATCCTCTTCTGTCTTGAGTTTTGCTAACGTTGTTGTTCAGCTGCCCAGTCGGTCTGACTCTCTGCGACCCCATAGACTGCAGCACGCCAGGCCTTCCTGTCCCTCACCATCTCCCAGAGTTTGTCCAAGTTCATGTTCATTTCATCGGTGATGCAGTCCAGCCATCTCATCCTCTGATGCCCTCTTCTCCTTCTGCCCTCAGTCTTTCCCAGCATCAGGGATTTTCCTAATAAGTGGGTGCCATTAACCCTGCTACTGGAAAAAAAGTTGAATGTTAATAGATTTAATGACTTAAAATTTGTTCTAAATGCTAGTTAGAAAGGATCAGTTTATCTTTTTTATAGTTAATACATTACTCTTCATGATTCAAGATGAAGTAGATTTTATTTCTTAACTTAAGCCCTGTACCTTCCTTAGTTAAGGATTTGGTCAAAGGTGAAAGATAAATCTTTTTTCACATGTAGGAAACTGTTAAAAGCTATATTATCTCTTAAATTGTCTCTGATGAAAGCAGCTGTATAATTTCCATAACATTCATGATGTTATGGGCTTTATTTTAATTTCATCAGTGAACATAATTTTTGAATAGTTAACTATTTTAAAGAGTAGATTCATTCTTTTTTCTTTTTCTTTTTTTTCATTTTTTTTGGGGGGGGGCGGGGGTGAGGGAGCTGCCTCTTGTGGCTTGCAGGATCTTAATTCCCTGACCAGGGATTGAATCTAGGCCACGGCAGTGAAAGCACTGAGTCCTAGCTTCTGGATAGTCAGGGAATTCCCAGATTCATTCTTATTTTTGAAAATTATTCATTATTCGTAGTATGAAGGGATGTTTCCTATGATAGCAGAGTCTTTCTTACTCTTGCAGCGATTATAGTACTAAAGACTGTGTTGGGTATATTGGCAAGAAAATGAACTGTAAATATCTATTTATATGACTGGTGGGGCTTCCCTGGCAGTCCAGTGGTTACGACTCTAGACTTCCAGTGCTGGGGGTGTGGGTTTGATGCCTGTTCAGGGAACTGAGATCCCACATGCTGCACAGCATGGCCAAAAAAAAAAAAAAATTTTTTTTATGACTGGTCATCATTTCTAAAAATGTTAACATATTTTATCAAAAGCTGTTGATTTCTTAATGATCCCTTCCTTGATATTCTAGCTTAATTTTAGAAACCATACGGGTTGGTATGTTATCATATTGGTAAGGATTTTTTAAAAATTTATTTTGTGATCTTAGATTTAATCTTCATAAAGTTGTAAAGTTTTTGAAGTCACAACTTTATCATTTTTGGTATTCTCTGGGATACAAATGTGCTGAGTGAATGATGGGAAGACTGACTGCGAGTTGAATTTATAACATCAACTAAATTAACTTTGGCCGAGTTCAAATCCAGCTCTACTTCCTTAGGCAAGTTAATTTAGCTTCAGTCTTCTCATCTGTAAAATAAATTGCTTTGAGAATTATGAGATAATTTGTGTAAAGCATTTAATGATGCTTAGCTCATAGTAAATACTTAGCAAACCTTAGCTACTGTTGTAAGGATACAGGATTGCAGATAGGAGGTAAAGTGAACAAAGCAGATAGGAGGCAAAAGATTTTTCTGTTTTTCTTTTGCATGGACTATGAAAGAATCATATATTAAATTGCACTATGAAACTTAAACTTCATTTAGACATTAAAAGCAATCTTGAATTCTTCTTGACTCTATTGTCTTATTTTTAGTTCAGTCAACCTGTGGAAAAATTTGAATCTTTATTTTAAATCAGCTGTATTTTTTGCCATTTAGTCATAGTAAATTCTTAATTATCTACACCCAGATTAGCATTGTTATAACTAATCCCTAAATTCTTTTGAATTATGAAGTGTAGCTAAGGAACCAGTTAGACACATTTTTCATTAGACTTAAGTTTTATTTAAGATAATATTTAAATACTGTATCTCCTTGGCATTGAATATCTTTGTTAGCAGTTCTTAATCTGTTGCCTGCAACTCTTTGGATTGAAGGGTAGATGTTTTCTGTAGTTAGTAAAGCGCTCTCAAACCCATTTGCTTATCAAATATTATCTATAGACAAAAGTAATAAGTTCTGAATACCTATATGCATTATACTTACACATGCTGTGCACTGTGTACTAAGTCACTTTAGTCATGTCTGACTCTTTGCAACCCTATGGACTGTAGCCCACCATATTCCTCTGTGGGATTATCCCAGGCAGGAATAACTGAAGTGGGTTACCATTTCCTCCTCCAGGGGATCTTCGTGATCCAGGTATCAAACCCAAGTCTCTTATGTATCCTGCATTGGCAGGCAGGTTCTTTACCACTAGCGCCACCTGGGAAGCCTTACACATATGTTTAACATTTGTTACTTTGTACATCTGTACATATGCATATACATTTATATTTGAAGAATTGTTCTTCAGTAGTTAAGTTGGACTCTTTGTGACCCCATGGACTGCAGCACACTAGGCTTCCCTGTCCTTCACTATCTCCTGGAGTTTGCTTAAACTCATGTCCGTTGTGTCAATGATGCCATCCAACCATCTCATTCTCTGTCGCCCCCTTCTCTTCCCTTCAATCTTTCCCAGCATCAGGGTCTTTTTCAATGAGTCAGCCCTTTACATCAGGTGGCCAAAGGATTAGAGCTTCAGCATCAGTCCTTCCAATGAATATTCAAGGTTGATTTCCTTTACGATTGACTGGTTTGATCTCCTTGCAGTCCAAGGGACTCTCAAGAGTCTTCTCCAGCACCACAATTCGAAAACATCAATTCTTCATCACTCAGCCTTCTTTATGGTCCAACTCTTCTATCTGTACATGACTACTGGAAAAACCATAGCTTTGACTATATGAACCTTTGTGGGCAAAGTGATGTTTTTCTTTTTAATACACTGAATAGGTTTGTCATAGCTTTTCTTCCAAGGAGCAAGTGTCTTTCAATTTCATGGCTCCAGTCACCATTAGCAGTGATTTGGGAGCCCAAGAAAATAAAATCTGTCACTTTTTCCACTTTTTCCCCTTCTATTTTCTATGAAGTGGTGAGACTGGATGCCATGATCTTCGTATTTTGAATGTTGAGTTTTAAGTCAGCCTTTTCACTCTTCCTTTATCACTCTCATTTAAGAGGCTCTTTAGTTCCTCTTCACTTTTTTAGAGTGGTATCATCTGCATATCTGAGGTTGTTGATATTTCTCCTTCTGTCTTGATTCCAGCTTATGATTGATCCAGCCTGGCATTTTGTGTGATATACTCTGCCTGTAAATTAAATTAGCATGGTGACAATATACAGCCTTGGCAAAGTCCTTTTTCAGTTTTGAAGCAGTCTGTTGTTCCATGTCCAGTTCTGACCATTGCTTCTTGACCTTAATACAGGTTTCTCAGGAGACAGGTAAGGTGGTCTAATGTTTCCATCTCTTTAAGAATTTTCCACAATTTGTTGTGATCCACATACTCAAAGGCTGTAGTGTAGTCAGTGAAGCAGAAGTAGATGTTTTTCTGGAAACCCCTTGCTTAATTTGTGATCCAACGGATGTTGGCAGTTTGATCTCTGGTTCCTCTCCCTTTTCTAAATCCAGCTTGTACATCTGGACATTCTCGGTTCGCATACTTTTGAAGCCTGGCTTCAAAAGGATTTTGAGGATTGCCTTGCTAGCATGTGAAAATGAGTGCAGTTGTACAATAGTTTGGGCATTCTTTGGCATTGCCCTTCTTTGGGATTGGAATGAAAACTGACCTTGTCCAGTCTTGTGGCCACTGTTAAGTTTTCCAAATTTGCTTGACATATTGACTGAAGCACTTTAACAGAATCATCTTTTAAGATTTTTAAATAGCTTAGCTGGAATTCTGTCACCTCCACTAGCTTTGTTCATAATAATGCTTCTAAGGCCCGCTTCATTTCACACTCCAGGTTGTTGGTTTTAGGTGAGTGAACACACCATTGTTGTTATCTGGGTCATTAAGACCTTTTTTGTATTTTTCATGTTATTTTCTGTATTCCTATGTGTATTCTTGCTACCCCTTCTTAATCTCTTCTGCTTCTATTAGGTCCTTGACATTCTGTCCTTTACTGTGCCCATCCTTGTGTGAAATGTTTCCTCAGTATCTCCAATTTTCTTGAAGAGCTCTCTAGTCTTTCCCATTCTACTGTTTTCCTCTATTTCTTTGCATTGTTCACATAAAGAAGGCTTTCTTATCTTTCCTTGCTGTTCTCTGTAACTCTGTATCAGTTGGGTATATCTTTCCCATTTTTCCCTTTCTCCTTTGCCTTTCGCTTCTCTTCTAAGCTATTTGTAATGCCTCCTCGGACAACCACTTTGCCTTTTTTCATTACTTTTTCTTGGTCACTGCCTCCTGTACAGTGGTACGAGCCTCCATCCATAGTTCTTCAGGCACTTTGTCTACCAGGTATAATCCCTTGAATCTATTTGTCACTTCACTATGTAATCATAAGGGATTTGATTTAGGTCATACCTGAATGACCTAGTGGTTTTCCCTACTTTTCTTCAGTTTAAGTCTGAATTTTGCAATAAGGAGCTCATGATCTACAGTCAGCTCCAGGTCTTGTTTTTGGTGACTGTATAAAGCTTTTCCATCTTTGGCTGCAGAAAATAAATCAGTCTGATTACAGTATTGACCATCTGCTGATGTCCATGTGTAGAGGTATCTCTCGTGTTGTTGAAAGAGGGTGTTTGCTATGACCAGTAGGGTCTCTTGGCAAAACTCTATTAGCCTTTGCCCTGCTTCATTTTGGGCTTCCCTGGTAGCTCAGCTGGTAAAGAATCCACCTGCAATGCAGGAAAACCTGGTTCGATTCCTGGGTTGGGAAGATGCCCTGGAGAAGGGATAGGCTATCCACTCCAGTATTCTTGGGCTTCCCTGGTGGATCAGTTGGTAAAGAATCTGCCTGCAATGTGGGAGACCCTGGTTCTATCCCTGGGTTGTGGAAGATCCCCTGGAGGAAGGGATGGCAACCCACTCCAGTATTCTTGCCTGGAGAATCCCCATGGACAGAGGGGCCTGGCAGGCTATAGCCCATGGAGTCGCAGAGAGTTGGACATGACTTCAATAACTAAGCACAGTGCAGCATTTTGTACTCTGAGGCCAAACTTGCCAGTTACTCCAGGTATCTCTTGACATCCTACTTTTGCATTCCGATCCCTTATGATGAAAAGGACTTCTTTTTTGGTGTTAGTTCTAGAAGGTCTTGTAGGTCTTCATAGAACCGTTCAACTTTAGCTTCTTTAGCATCAGTGGTTGGGCATAGACTTGGATACTATGGTGTTACATGATTTGCCTTGGAAACGAACCAAGATCATTCTGTCATTTTTGAGATTGCACCCAAGTAGTGTGTTTCAGACTTGTTTTGTTGACTATGAGGGCTACTCCATTCTATGGGATTCTTGCCCACAGGAGTAGATGTAATGGTCATCTGAATTCAATTTCCCACTCCTGTCCATTTTAGTTCACAGGGTCCTAAAATTACATCCAATTTGAAGAATTGTAGTGAAAGTGTTAGTCTCTCAGTCATGTCTGAGAGTCGTGTGACACCACAGACTGTATCCCATCAGACTCCTCTGTGGAATTCTCCAGGCAGGAATACTGGAATGGGTAGCCAGCCAGCCATTCCCTTCTCCAAGAGATCTTCCCAACCCGGGGATTGAATTTGGGTCTCCCGCATTGCAGGCAGATTCTTTATCGTCTGAGTCACCAGGGAAGCCCAATTTGAAGAATATGTATGTTCCAATAAATGTTGAGATCAATTTTTAAAATTTTCACTTTATAAGGCTAGACTGAATTCATAGGTAGCCTTGGTTATTTTGACTCCTCCATTTTCTGGCTGAAAATTCAGGTATTACCATGTAGGGATCGGTTAATATTTTGACTTTTAAAAAGCTGCATCATACTAAAAGCTCTCAGCCTGCTTTTTCTACCCTTTTCTTGCCCAAATATATCATTTGAGAAACTTCTGTTCCCCCCAAATGGCATATACCTTTTAAAAAATTCAGGTGTAGTTGACATGTAATGAAATTGCATATATTTAAAGTATACAGTTTCATGAGTTTTTATCTATTTACATACTACAATCAAGATAAGGAATATACCAGTTTAAAAGTTTCCTTATGCCTTTTGCGTAAGGTATACCCTTTGGTAAACCATCTCTCCCTTTCCACACTCAGAATAACAATCTGCTGTCAGTATAGTTTGCATTTTCTAGAATTTTATGCAAAGAGGATTGCAGGGTGTATACTCTTTGAGAGGGAGGTCTGGTGTCTTTCACTTTGTCTAGTTAACTTGAGATTTATCTATGTTATTTTGTGTATCAGTAATGTGTTCCTTTTTATTCCTGAGTAGTGTTCCAATATGTATCACAATTTTAAAAATTATTCTGCTGTTGATAAGACATGGGATTGTTTCCAGTTTCTGGCTATTCAAATAAAACTATGAACGTTCATGAATCACAGCACGCCAGGCCTCCCTGTCCATCACCAATTCGCGGAGCCCACCCAAACCCATGTCCATTGAGTCAGTGATGCCATCCAACCATCTCACCCTCTGTCGTCCCCTTCTCCTCCTGCCCCCAATCCTTCCCAGCATTAGGGTCTTTTCCAATGAGTCAACTCTTTGCATGAGGTGGCCAAAGTATTGGAGTTTCAGCTTCAAAATCAGTCCTTCCAATGAACACCCAGAACTGATCTCCTTTAGGATAGATTGATTGGATCTCCTTGCAGTCCAAGGGACTCTCAAGAGTCTTCTCCAACACCACAGTTTAAAAGCATCAATTCTTCGATGCTCAGCTTTCTTCACCGTCCAACTCTCACATCCATACATGACTACTGGAAAAACCATAGCCTTGACTAGACAGACCTTTGTTGGCAGAGTAATGTCTCTGCTTTTCAATATGCTATCTAGGGGGGTCATAACCTTCCTTCCAAGGAGTAAGCGTCTTTTAATTTCCTGGCTTCAGTCACCATCAGCAGTGATTTTGAAGCCCCCCAAAATAAAGTCTGACACTGTTGGCACTGTTTGCCCATCTATTTCCCATGAGGTGATGGGACCAGATGCCATGATCTTAGTTTTCTGAATGTTGAGCTGTAAGCCAACTTTTTCACTCTCCTCTTTCACTTTCATCAAGAGGCTCTTTAGTTCTTCTTCACTTTCTGCCATAAGGGTGGTGTCATCTGCATATCTGAGGTTATTGATATTTCTCCCAGCAATCTTGATTCCACCTTGTGTTTCTTCCAGCCCAGCGTTTCTCATGATGTACTCTGCATACAAGTTAAATAAGCAGGGTGACAATATACAGCCTTGATGTACTCCTTATCCTATTTAGAACCAGTCTGTTGTTCCATGTCCAGTTCTAACTGTTGCTTCCTGACCCGCATACAGATTTCTCAAGAGACAGGTCAGATGGTCTGGTATTCCCATCTCTTTAAAGAGTCGGACACGACTGAGCGACTGAACTGAACTGATGAACATTCATGTACAGATTTTTGTTTTAGGAACATGTCTTTTTGTTTCTCTTGGGTGTATACCTAATAGTGGAGTTGCTGGGTCATATGTTAAATCAGTTTCCAAAGCTTCTATAGTTTACATTCCCACTAGCAGTGGGAATGAGCATTCTGACTTCTTCACATCCTCACCAGCACTTGTTACTATCTCTGTCTTTTTATTGTAGTCATTCTAGTAGATGTGAAGTAATAATTCATTGTGAGTTTGTTTAGCATTTTCCCGATGGTTGTTGATACTGAGAATTTTTTTTGTGGGTTTATTGGATATTTGTATATCTTCTTTGAAATATGATCTATTTGGATCTCCTGTCCGTGTTAAAAATGGAATTATCTTTTGTTATTGTGTTTTTAGTTATGAAAAACTTTAATATATGTTCTGGATACAAGTCCCATGTTAGATACATGATTTGCAAACATTTTCTCCCGATATGTGGCTCATATTTTCACTTTCTTAGTGGTGGCCATTGAAGTGCAAACCTTTTTCATTTTGATACAGCCCTGTCTTTGTGCTTTTGGTATAATATCTAAGAAACAGTTGCCTAATTCAAGGTCATGAATATTTATGCCTGTGTTTTCTTCTAAGAGTTTATATAAATTTTAGCCATTACATTTAGTTCCATTTTGGGTTAATTTTTGTGTATGGGGAAGGGGCCCAACTTAATTTTTTTACTTATGGTTATCCAGTTGTCTCAGCACCCTTTGTTGAGACCATTACCTTTTGTTTATTGGCTTGTTAGAAAAGGTTAATAAAATTTTCTGCTTTGTTACTAATTCTTCGAAATAGCAATTTGTTGACCTTTTGGTCTAGTGGGGCAGAGGGAAGCAGTTTAGAGTTGTAAGAATGGGTTATAAATGAACCCACTGACTTAAATATATGATTGTCAATTTCATCCTTTCATTACTTTATACTTGAGTGTTAAATGAAATTCAGCTGCCATTTTTCTGCTTACTGGGCAATTTTGTGCACAAAGTTCTACAGAAGCTTCGGTGCTGGACCATTTAATGGAAATTGGGGTTAGGTTTTAAACATGTGACATAAAGGAAGAAAAGCTTCTGTTACACCTTTTCCTTCTTTAACTCCCCTATCCTGTTACCTTTTTTATCTTAAGAAGACTCTTTTGGATTATTAACACATATCCTTTTTCTGAGGGAAGATCAAGTACTAAGGCTTTTTTTTTTAAGTTGGAGATTGAAGGAAATGTTCTATAATGATGATTGAAAACATTATAGAGAAATTATAAGTATTTTTATTAGCCTTGGTAAATTTAAAATTCAGAATTAATACCAGAATCAAAGTTTCCTTTTCTGTGTAATCCTAGTTGAAGATTGGAAACAGGATGATATTTGTCTTTCATTTAAAAAAATCATGAAAATACAGTTATTTTACAACTTGTGAGATTACTTAGCTTTTTGAAAGAAGCTTATTTTTTTATTTATAGAACATTTGACTCTAAATTGGGTTTTTAAGTTTTTCCCTATGTTTTAAGAGGCATTATTCTCTTTTGGAGGTCTTACAAGCAAAGGGAAAAGTATACATCTTTTACAGAGTATTTAAATATTACGTGTCTCATCTCTGTTTGTAGAGTTCTGTTTCTTTAGACTATGAGGCCAGTACTTTGCCAAGTAAGAGCTAATTTCCTGGGAAATCTGGTTGCTGGCTTGACTTCTTGCTGTGCCTTTCTCTTTTGTTGCTTTATAAAAGAGCGGAGCCCAGTCCTGTGGAAAATCACTAAATCATCGAATTATTTTCCCTAGCTCAAATCAAGCATGATTGATATATATTTGCATTGTATTGAATTCTGTAACTTTTTCTTATTAGAGATTTGTTAGGACCTTGAGGGACTTTGGCTTCATTTAATGAGCTGGCTGCTCATATCTGAAATAACACTTATCAGTGTGTTCCTTTAACGAATGTTTTTATCCTTCTGTTGGGTGTTTTATTTTTCCTCTCTCTCCAGTAGACATAGTTAGTGAGGGGTAACACTGGTGTTCTTACAATAAAATCCAGACAGTTATGAAATATAATAGTAGTTTCTATGATGTTGGCCTCTAATTATGATTTTTTAATGAAATTGTTTCTAATTTTTCCCCATTGCATATTTTACTGTATACATACATTTGTAAGCTGCTTTCATTAATATACATTTTAATATTGTTAAAATAATTTGAAAACAATTTAAAACAGCTGAAGAATATTCCAATAATGGATGCATTATCATTTATGCAACCAGTTTCCATAGTGTTCACATTTAGCTTGCTTGTTGATTTCCAATTATTATAAACAAAACTTCAGTTAATATTGCTAAACCCAAATCTTTGTCCACATTTCTATATTTTTAAGATAGATACATTTGAATGGAATTATTAGGTCAAGTTATACATTTCTTAGAGCTTTCAGGAGAGCAAAACATTGCATTGTTGCTCTCTAGAAAGGTTGTACCGATTTACATTCCCCTTAGCAGTATGAGACTGAGGTACGTATTAATACCTTTGCCAGCAGTGTTATTATTTTAAAATATTTTAAAGTATTTAAAATGTTAATATAAGGAGAAAATAGTAACCGGTTTCTTAAATTTGTATTTATTTGATCTCTAGTAGACTATTTTAAATGTGATCATTAGCCTTTAAGTATCTCCTTTAAGTGAAGTTATATTACTGCTCTTTGTCTTTATTTTTTTCATTTTCTGAGTGGGCTCCAGTTTTTACATGGAATCTAGGAATAATATTCAAAGCAGGATAATATTCAAAGCTGTGACTTAATTTATATAATGATCAGTGAAAGTTGTTTAATGCCCTTTCAGTTTAGTTTTACCCTGCAACTACTTTCTGATTTTTGCCTGTTTTTGAATTTCATATAAATTGAATAATACCATATGTACTCTTTTTATCTGGCTACTTTTGTTTAATGTGTTTTTGAGATTCATTTTGTTTTATACACTCTTATTGTTAAGAAAACCGTAACCAATAGAAAATTACAGCAATGGTATACCCTTTTAAATAAAATGTCATTAAAGCATTCTCCAAACCACAGTTTGTTAACTATTTAATTTACCTCAAGTCCAGGTTGTATCTAAGACATCATTTCCATCACAGTAGCCATTTAAAGCCAGTCTTATTTCTATATGTGGGTAATTTCTGGAGGAGCACTCTACTCAGGATGAACATGGACCAAGAATGCATAAGAAAAGTATATGTGCAGCTACATTTAACAGTTTCCATAGGAGTATCACTTAGTAAAACCCTGGGATTAATTTTCCTTTTAAAAGCACCAATGAAAAAATTTCTCAAAAAAGTTTATATTGTGGCAAGAAAACTCAAGTGAGTTATTAAATAAAAAAGTGAGGTTATTTTCAGAATAAAAATTATCTTCAACTAGGGATTGCTTAAAATCCAGTTTAAATGAAACAGAATTTGAAGAAAATAAAAATAAGACATTCTCTATGCTATAGCTCCCTCAGTCATGTCTCACTCTTTGCAACCCCATGGACTGTATGTAGCCCGCCTCTGTCCATGGGACTTCCCAGGCAAGAATACTGGAGTGGGTTGCCATTTCCTACTTAAGGGGATCTTCCCAACCCAGGGATCGAACCCTGGTCTCCTGCATTGACAGGTGGATTCTTTACCGCCGAGCCACCACATGCTTTATTTACATGCACTAATTTAATCCTCATATTAATCCCTGCTAGAGTAGGTACTGTTGTTATCCTTACTTTCCAGTTGAGGAATCTGAAGCACAGAAGTTAAGCAGCTTGCCTCAAATCATAGAGCAAGTGGTGGACTCATATTGTTATCCTCAGTGCTAAAGAAATTAAATCAAATGCAATAAATTTTGCATTCTTTATAGAATGTGTGGTAGTGGTGGTCAGAATTTAAACTGGGATTTCTAAGTTTGCAAATAGACTCTTCACCAGTCTCTCTCTCTCCACTGTCAGTACTCCTGTCATGTTTCCCAGGAGGGTGATTTATGGAAGGAAAGTATTATCTGAATAAACAGATGGTGGACAACCCTAGTAACCTGAGATTGAGTGCTTTCCTAGAGAAGATGCCATTTCTCTCTGTACCTTAATTCAGTCCTGGAATTGGAGCAGCTATTTTTGGACGGTTTTCAGCAGTGTTTGTTTAACTGGTCTTTGTGAAAATCTCTAAATGTAAATGTTTAACATCCTCTGGAAACAAACCGAGTAAGATGTGAGGTTGATGGAACTTGTGCTTGAAAAATGTTGGGCCTAATAATAGTACTATTTAAAATACTTGATATTCATAGATATTTATGATACATTGACTCCAGAATCACAGTTCTTAAAATTGTTTTCTTTCTTTCTGAATCCCTTGCATACTGACCCATGTAACTTTTCTTTGAACTCTTCTTTGTCATTGGTTTGGGTTTAGACAAGGTTAATCTTTGAGTAGAGGGCTATATTTTTAGCCAGTTTCCTTGAAAGAAGGTTTGGAGATGGAAGAAGATGAAAGAAATATTGGCTTTTTCTTTCACTACATCTTTTGTGGCTTCCTCCACTTCTGAGTTGTGTCTGATATCATGGATAACTTGAAGTTGGGTTAGATGGGAAGCGTTTTGTGTGTATTAAATGAGAGAATGTAAATTCTTGAATGAATAAACCATTAGATACAAGTTTTAATTCCTGTGTTACCACAATCTGTGATTTGCCTGTGTTTTAATTTTTCCAGGTCTTTGTTCTCTTCTTTAATAAAGTGAAGGCATTGAGGAATTCCCTGGTTGGTCCAGTGTTTAAGACGCCACACTTCCAAAGCAAAGTTTAGTCCCTGGTCGGGGAACTAGGATCCCACATACTGCATCCCCACCCCCCATCCCCCCCAAAAAAGTGAAGACATTGGACTCGATGCTCTGTAAAGTTTTTTTGTGTGTGCCGAAATACTTAAATTATTCTAAAAATTACACCGAAGGACTTCCCTGGTGTTCCAATGGCTAGGACTCTGCTCCCAATGCATGGGACCCGGGTTGGATCCCTTATCAGGGAACTAGATCCCACGTGGCCCAACTAAGACCTGGTACAGCTAAATAAATAAATAAAAAATAAAATTATAGTGAATAATACAAAGAATATAATTCAGCTATATAGAAAATAAGTAGTACTAGCGCCACTTACTGAGTAGCATCCATTCCTCATTGATCTGGAGGGAGGATCTTGTTATTTTTTGGCTATGCCTGGCGACTTGTGGGATCTTAGTTCCCCAACCTGGGATTGAACCTTGCCCTTGGCAGTGAAAATGCCGAGTCCTAACCACCGGACTGCCAAGGAATTCCCTACAGTGAAGATCTTCGAGTCATATGTAATGTTGTATATAAACATGGGCCTGTTTTTATACTCTATTTGCCTGTCCCTGAGCCAGTACTAATCTGTCTTTATTTACTGTAGCTGTGTAATAAGTGTAGATATCTGGGATGGTGAGGCACCATAATTCTCCCACGTTATTATTCTTTAAAATTATCTTGATTCTTCTCTCTCTGTTTAGTCTTTAAAATTCTTTGATTTTTTGTATAGTACTGTAATAGACTTCCCTGGTGGTAATACTTCTTGGTAATCAGTACCTTCATATTGAATGTGTAAAATGAACAATAGCCAGTTACATGCTATGAAGCTTACGGATAACGGTGTCACAAGTTAATGTTAGTAAAAATATGACTCTTGACTTTTGAGAATATAAATAAAATGCTTGGTGTTTCCTTGTAGAAATGTTTAATTAAATTACTTTGAAATTTAGGCTGGGTCTAGTATTAAATATTTTGAATACTCCCCTCAACTCCCTGCCCCATTCCATGCACCTTTTGATTACAGTTTGGAAAGAGTAAGCAAGATTTTTGAAAAATTGTTGTTTAGACAAATAGTTTATAACCACTTTAAAAAAATCATGATAAATTTCACATGAAATTGATGAAATATGCTTTATGAGCACCTTTTACTTTAAAACTAATTGTCTATATAAGCTCCATCATTTTGAATTTAGACCTGGAAAGAACATTAGTTTTCATTTACTTGAAAATGCTTCATGTTTTCATTTTATAGTGGATAAAGTTGAGTTCTGTATCACACACTGCAAATTTTGTTTCCGTTTCCTAACTACCATCATCAAACATTGCAGTAGAACTCTATTCCTCATGCTCTGAATCTCCTCTCTTTGTCTACTCTTTACTTTCTCCCTTTTTGTCTTTTCATTGAGATTGTTTGGTCTGTTTTGAGTGCGTTTTCTCTGTTATCCTTCCAAGCCTAGTAGAGCCATCTCCTTACATAAGGGCTTTCTTATGCATCACCGTCTCGACATTATCTCTCTTTCTATTTTGATTCTATAGCACTTTGTGCCAATGTTGTATGGCATACTGTCTGCTTTGCATTATAGTTATTTATACAGTCCCCTCCTCCTACCCCCAATTAGATTATGTACATATTGGGAACAGGATCCTAGTTACTTTGACTTACTCTTTATAAGTCCCACAGTTTCCTGTCATAGTTTCTTTTGTGTAGTGTGTCCTTAGTAGTGTTGGAATTGAATTAATTTAATAATCTCTGCATTTATAGAGCTTGTGGAGTAGTGGAAGGAGGTGCACAATAAGAAGATAGATAAATATGTAGAAAAATTGCCATTTGAAAATAATGACTAGTATGTTATTATGAGAGAATAATAGGGGAGCCAGTTTGGATCTTGTTGGTAAAGGCCACACTTAGGGTTGACATTTAAGTTGACATGAAGAATTCAGAGTAGCCAGCATGAGGAGAGTTGGAGGTAGAGCATTTTGTACATGTGGGAAGACTAAAGCAGGAAGGAACTTGAATTTTTGAGAAACTAATGTGAGGCTGGAACTTAGTGAATGTGAGGAAGAATAGTTTGTAAGATGAAGTTAGTCATAAAGAAGCCAGATTGCAGAGTGCCTTTTAGGTTGCTGTAGGAGGGTTTGAATTTGTTCTAAATGAAACGGGATGCCATTGAAGGATTTTAAACAGAGGATAATATAAATATGCTTTACACTCTAAAAAGATCCTTATGGCTACTATCTGATAATTGGATTGTAGAAGAAGGGAGCAAGAGGGAAAGCAGGAAGAGCAATTAGAAGGGTGGTGGAAGTATACATAGACGTGGGTGGATTTAAAATAACATTAGAATTTTTAAGATTTACCAATGGGTTACATGTGAAGGAGAAAAAGGAATAAAAGACTCAGGGGTTATTCCAGATTTCTGGCTTGGTATTTGAGATACAAGAAGACGGGGAAAACAACTTTTTATTATTATTAAGAGGGTGAGAATCATTGTTACGGACCTGTAAAATTTCAAGAGACACCTAAATGATAACTTTGGGATATTGGAAACTGGAGTTTAAGGAGAGGCACTAGTGGAAATTGTCATTGTATAGATGAAATTTAGAGCTGTGAGGAAAGGGTGAGATCAACTGTCTGGTTCTCAGCTTGAAGGAACTCCAAATATAGCTATCTGATGAAGAAGAAAAAGTGATTGTTATGTAGGGGGAAACCAGGATTTGTCATGTCATGGAAACCAAGAGAGGAGAGATTTAGTGCTCATTTGAATGACCAGAATGAAAATAATTGGTGATCTTGTGTTTGTTGTTCTCTGTATGTCCCTCCAGATTCACTCTTGCCCTTTTCTTCCCTGCTTTGTGCCTCAGAAGGCTGCCGTCTATTAATTGCATCACTCAGGCTTCTTTGCCTTCTGATTGCAGGTTGCATTCAACCAGGAGATGACCGGGTTCAGTTTGGGGAAATGTTACAGATTTGATTGTGGCAAGAACAGGAAGCTTTCATCTGATAGCTTCCATTTTCTTAGTAAAAGTGTCAAAAGAGTTGGGAGGAAATGGAGAGAAAGGGAGAAATGTTTAAGAACTGAGGAAAAAGTATAAAGCAGCAACTCCAGTGAACTTTCAGAGCAAAATTGAAACTGGACGGGACCTTGTGGGGCCCTCTCAGGTGCAGAGGCCTTTCTGTGTCCCCGTTTCTTGTTTGTAGAAAAAAGACTTTTAGCCTGCTCAACATTCCCTGTGTTCCAGATTCAAACAGTTGCTATTTGGGGGATGAAGAAATGCAGAAAGAAGCCACAGTGCAGGGTCCTGGTTCCTCCTCAGGAGATGTGCATCGATACATCTTATGTCTGAGTTCTGCAGGAACCAAGGTCCTCCACCCAGTGGAGTGTGCTGACTTCAGTCTAAGCATAAACACGTGGACCCCAGACTGATTGGAGCCAGAGGCTGATGGCTGAGATTTGTGGAACCCTGTTACGTCATCACCAACCAGTCAGAAGAAGGTCACACATATTATAGCCTTTCCTTGTAAATTTTACTTATAAAAATTCTTCCCTGAAAACCATCGGGGAGTTCAGGCCTCTTGGGCATGAGCCATCCCATCCTTGTTCAGACCTTTCTTCACTCCAAACTCTGACATTTTGGTTTGTTTGACCACTCTGTTTGTCAGGCACACCAATTTGGTTGAGGTTGTTAAGTGTAAATTTATGACAGTAACTATTCTGCCTGGATATATGATTTTCTTCAATATTCCATTGCTCTGTTGCAGTCATGGAGAAAGTTAGCTGGAGTTTTGCTAGGAGAATATGAAGGAGAGAGAGATCTGGCGAACCCTGAACTGAGTTCAAGGAGTGATTATATTGATGGACTGTGAAATCTAAGATAGATTAAAAAAAAACGAGGGACTTCCCTGGAGGCCTGGTAGTTAAGCCTCCACACTTCCATTCTAGAGGGCATGGATTTGTTTCATGGTTGAGGGAGCTAAGATGCTGCATGCTGCACAGTGCGGCCACACAAAAATCCGTGTGAAACCAGGAGATGGATCAGGAGAAAGTGGAGGGTTTTATGAATAGATTCACTTATTAAGAACTAAGAATTATTTCTGATGGCCAGTTGAACAAGTGAGTTGGAAAGATGAAATTTTTGTATTGTGTCTTTCTCATTTACATTCCAAATGACCAGAATTGGTGCAGACTTAACCACTTGGAACCTTTTATTCTCTTTTAAAATATTTACTTATTTATTTGGCTGCACCAGGTCTTAGTTGTAGCACACAGGATCTTTGATCTCCATTGTGGCTGCGGGGTCTTTAGTTGTGGTATGGATGATCTAGTTGCCTAACCAGGGGTCGAACCCAGGCCCTCTGCATTGAGAGCATCAGGTCTTAGTCACTGGACCATCAGGAAAATCCCTGGAACCTTTAGTTCTAAGTAGAAAGTTTAAACCTGCTTGCTAACCAGATTGAAGTACGCGCTCGCACACACACACGCACACGGAGTTAATGACCTATAGAGCTTAGGAATGTGATTTCAAACATGACATATTTTAAAGTTTTTAAAATATCTTTTTAGTCTATTTGGTGAGTACAGATATTTCTCAATATGAATAATACTTTTCAAATTAACTTCCTTTGTTTACTTCTACTTTCTATAAATAGGACACAGGAAAATACTTTTCCTCTGGTAAATATCTGGATCTATTTAGAATCTTTCTATGAAATTTGTGACATAAGATCTAAACTTACTTTTCCTTAAAACCTTTAAAAAACTTATTCATTACTGGTATTTGTTTGATGCTAAATTGTGACCAACTCTTTTGCGATCTCATGGACTATAGCCCTCCAGGCTCCTCTGTCCATGGGATTTCCCAGGCAAGAATAACTGGAGTGGGTTTTCATTTCCTTCTCCAGGGGGTCTTCCTGACCCAGGGATTGAACCTACGTCTCCTGCATTGTCAGGCAGATTCTTTACTACTGAGTCACCTGGGAAGCCATTATTGGTATAGATTTTTGAAAAATAGTTTGGCAGGTTGTGTTTTTTCAGTTGCTAGGTCGTGTCTGACTCTGCCACCTCATGGACTGCAACATGCCAGCCTTCCCTGTCCTTCACTGTCTCTTGGAGTTTGCTCAGACTCATGTCCATTGAGTCAGTGATGCCATCCAACCATCTCATCCTCTGTCATCCCCTTCTCCTCCTGCCTTTAATCTTTCCCAGTATCAGAGTCTTTTCCAGTGAGTCAGCTCTTCACATCAAGTCGCCAAAGTATTGGAGCTTCAGCTTCAGTGTCAGTCTTTCCAATGAATATTTCCTTAAGGATTGACTGGTTTGATCTCCTTGCTGTCCAAGGGATTCTTAAGCATCTTCTCCAGCACCACAGTTCAGAAGCATCAATTCTTTGTCACTCAGCTTTCTTTATGGTCCAGTTCTCATATCCATACATGACTACTGGAGATTCTTAATATATAGTTAAATATACACTTACCATAATGATCCAATAGTTCCACTCCTAGGTATTTATTCAAGTGAAATAAAAGCTTATAGTCATGGAAACCTGTATGTGAATACCCCAAGCTAGAAACAAACCCAAATGTACCTCACCTGGTGAATTGATAAACTTTGGTACATTCATAAAAATGAAATACTATTTGGCAGTACGTACATCAACATGAATGGGTATCAGATACATTATGACATTATGCTAAATGAAAGAAGCCAGACTCGAAAGGCAATATACTGTATGATTCCATTTTAATGATATCTTAGAATAAACATAACTAAAGGGACAGAAAACTGATTAGTGGTTGCCAGGGTGTGGGGGGACAGTTTGACTGCAAAGGACAGGAGAGAGTTTTTTGTGGTGTTCTATATTGTCTGTGTATGTTAGTCACTCAGTTATGTCTGACTTTTTGTGATCCCATGGACTGTAGCCCGCCAGGCTCCTCCGTCCACTGAATTATCCAGGCAAGGATACTGGAGTGGGTTGGCATTTTCTTCTCCAGGGGATCTTCCATACCCAGGAATCAGACCCAGATCTCCTGAATTGCAGGCTGATTCTTTACCATCTGAGCTACCAGGGAAGTCCACATTGTCTATATCTGTTCTATATCTTGTTTGTGGTGGTGGATACATGACTATGTGTTTTTCAAACTCAGAAGTGCACGCTCAAAAGTGAATTTTAGTATATATAAATTATACCTCAGTTAAAGTTTTAGCGTATAAAATGTCACAATATTAACATATTTTGGAAAATATCTCAAGAAAATGTAGTTTGTTTTTAAGAGTTTGCTTCTGTAACTTTTTGGGAGTAGAGAGTGGTGGACAGGCATCATTGGTGTTCGTAAACTGATTTGAAGCTCTAGGAAACATGTACATGCTGAGTTTGCGTTTAGCAAACATGCTTATTGTAAGTTTAAAAGAGTGAGTGTTATAATTAGTAAAGCCTGAGAGACTTAGAGTGGCTTTGCTTTACAGATAAAGAACCTGAAGCCTTGTTTAGGTAGCTAAAGTCACGCAGCTGCTTAGTGGCAAAGGCAGGTCTAGAATTTAAGTGGTGCATTACTAATTTGATGCTTGTTTTACTAAAACACTTTTTATTCTGAGTTATTTTTTCTAGAGACTATCTTAAATTCCCTTTCAGAACCTTTCAATTGTGTCATCTTTGAGCTGGAAACCACTCCCTTCCTAGTGGTAGGAAAATCCTGTGTCTGGCTGATAATAGGAAGGCTAAATTTGAGAGATACTACATCACTTAAAACTTTGTGTAGATATAGCAAACAAATTTAGTTATAAAGACACTTTGCTTTAACTGTGGAAAACTGGATGCTAGGTTTTGGGGTTTCAGGGGCTACCATTTAGAAATTGATTTTTTATAACTTTATTACATAAAAAATAATTTTTAAAATTATTATGATTATTGGTTTGTTGGGAAGTAAGAAAAGGTTTAAGAGTGTTAGGTTCTTTCTTGTTACCTTAAGTAATGAAGATTTATAAATACTGAGATGTAGGAGGAAGCCCTGGAGATAGTCTGAATAGTTATACATTCAGGAAATGGATAATGAAATACCCTTTAGAATGTAACAGCAGATTTAGTTGTTTTTTATTCTGGAGACTCAGCTAACTTTCATTGTCTGTCTTGTGTTTACTTCCCTCCTTGTATAGTAGTTTCACATTTGCCATTGGATCTCAGTTCTAGAACCAGGCTCAGGTTCCTGCCCCTCAGAGATATTGGTGATATTGTGGATATTGCAGACTTAGTCACAGACCTAGCAGGTGATTTCTTTCTTGATTTTGAAGCTGTGTCTGTATCCTGCAAACTTCCTAGGGATTATTTCCTGCCATCCATAGCCCCAGGCGGAGTTGGCCGTTGTTTTCTTTACATGGGAACCTTAACCAGCCCTAGCTCTGACCTAGCTCTGCTAAGTCCTCTTTCTGAAATGGAGCACTTTTAGACCCTGATCCCCAGGGAAGCCAAACTCCCAGCTGCCTCTGCTTGTTTGTAGATCAGGAACCCAGTGGGCCCCTGGCTTCAGCCTCACATCATTTTGCATCTGTGTTCCTTATCACTGCCTGAGACATATTTATATTATTTTTTGAAACAGCTATGCATTGTTTTTTATATATTTGGTACATTCATATGTTAATTGTTATTTGGATGAATTTCCTGTACCATCTTGACTAGAAGCCTTTTACTTGTTCATTGGCTAAGTTGTGTCTGACTATTTGCCACCCCATGGATTGCAATATATGAGGCTCCTCTATCCTCCACTATCTCCTGGAGTTTGTTCATATTCATGTTCATTGATCGATGATGCCATCCAACCATCTCATCCTCTGCTGACCCCTTCTCCTGTTGCCTTCAGTCTTTCCCTGCATCAAGGTCTTTTCCAATGAGTTTGCTCTTTGCATCAGATGACCAAAGTATTGGAGCTTCAGCTTCAGCAACAGTCCTTCCAGTGAATATTCAGGTTTGATTTCCTTTAGGATTGATTGACTTGTTTGATCTCCTTGCAGTCCCAGGGACTCTGAAGAGTCTTCTCCATCACCACAGTTTAAAAGTATTCATTGTTTGGTGCTCAGGCTTCTTTTTGATCCAGCTCTCACATCTGTACATGACTACCAGACAAACCATAGCTTTGACTATATGGATTTTTGTCGACACAGTGATGTCTCTGCTTTTCAACACGCTGTTTAGATTTGTCATAGCTTTCCTTCCAAGGAGCAAGTGTCTTTTAATTTCATGGCTGCAGTCACCATTTGCAGTGATTTTGGAGCCCAAGAAAATAAAATCTGGCACTGATTGCACTTTTTCCCTTTCTGTTTGCCATGAAGTGATGGGACCAGATGCCATGGTCTTAGTTTTTTCACTGTTGAGTTTCAAGCCAGCTTTTTCACTCTCCTCTCACCCTCATCAAGAGGCTCTTTAGTTCCTCTTCACTTTCTGGTATCGTCTGAATACCTGAGGTTGTTAATATTTCTCCCAGCAGTCTTGATTCCAGCTTGTGATTGATCCACCCTGGCATTTTGCATGATGTACTCTACATATAAATTAAATAAGCAGGGAGACAATATGTAGCCCTTTTGTACTCCTTTCCCAGTTTTGAACCAATCCATTGTTCCATGGCCGGTTCTAACTGTTGCTTCTCGACCCACATATAGGTTTCTGTGTTTCTCAGGAGTCAGGCAAGGTGGTCTGGTACTCTGATCTCTTTAAGAATTTTCTGTAGTTTGTGTGATCCACACAGTCAAAGGCTTTAGTGTAGTCAGTGAAGCAGAAGTAGATGTTTTCTGGAACTCCCTTGTTTTCTCCATGATCCAATGAATGTTGGCATTTTGATCTCTGATTCCTCTGCCCTTTTTTTTTTTAGACGTAAATATTTTATTGAAGTATAGTTGATTTACAATGTTTCAGGTGCACAGGAAGGTGATTCAGTTATACAAATACACATATATTATTTTTGAAATTGTTTTCCATTGTAATTATTACAAGATATTGACTAGTGCCCTATGATGTACAGTAAACCTTTGTTGCTTGTTGCATATATATTTTTTAATCAGAAATCTAGCATTTTATTCATACTAAGTAACACAAGTAGAATCCAAATTATGCATGTCATAATTTTTTAGGCAAAAATTCATAAGTTTTCTAAAATATATATATTATACATGTTTATATGTTGTATAGTTGCTAAGTCACGTCGACTCTTTGCGACCCACGGACTGTAGTCACCTAGGCTCCTCTGTCTGTGGGGTTTCCCAGGCAAGAATGCT
This sequence comes from Okapia johnstoni, assembly GCA_024291935.2. Taxonomy (NCBI): domain Eukaryota; kingdom Metazoa; phylum Chordata; class Mammalia; order Artiodactyla; family Giraffidae; genus Okapia; species Okapia johnstoni. Next base: position 16,670,861 of record CM044307.1, read on the forward strand.
GGAGTGGGTTGCCATTTCCTTCTCCAGGGTATCTTTTGTATACATATATACTTCTACTTTTCTACTTTTGTAGTTTTTGTACTACACTTGATAAAGACTTGAGAAAGAACATTAAAAAAGAGAGAAATGGAGAAATTGTGGAACATAAACAAAATGAATTCTGAGCACTGAATATGAAATAGAAAAAATGAAACAAGCTAGATAAAAGTAAAAGATCATCATGTAGTCCAGTTGTTTTTTAACATGAATGCTCATTAGAAACTTATCTGGAGCTCTGGAGAAAAAAGCAATACATGAGCATTTGTATTTTTCAGAAAGTTTCAAGATAATTCTGATATGCATCTGAATTTTAAAATGGTTACAGATTTTTCTGTTAGATCCTAGTTTTGATGATGCAGACTCCTATTATTTTTCTGTTGACCAATCATATACAGTGGTATTAAGTGAGTAAGAGTTACATAATCACAATAGTGAGAGTTGGACCGTAGAGAAAGCTGAGCGTGGAAGAAGTGATGCTTTTGGATTGTGGTGTTGGAGAAGACTCTTGAGAGTCCCTTGGACTGCAAGGAGATCAAACAAGTCAGTCCCAAAGGAAATCAGTCTTGAATATTCATTGGAAGGACTGATGCTGAAGCTGAAACTCCAGTATTTTGGCCACCTGAGGTGAAGAACTGACTCATTTGAAAAGACCCTGATGCTGGGCAAGATTGAAGGCAGGAGGAGAAGGGGATGACAGAGGATGGGATGATTGGATGGCATCATTGACCCTATGGACATGAGTTTGAGTGAGCTCTGGGAGTTGGAGAGGTACAGGGAAGCATGGCATGCTGCAGTCCATGGGGTTGCGAAGAGTCGGAGACGACTGAGTGACTGAACTGAACTGAATCAAGATCGTGAGATGTTTATCAGTTTTCACAATCAATAGCCAGACGAGGGGGTCAAGCAGAGTGATGTGGTAAGTGGAAGTGCATACATGCACATGTTTTCATCCACCCAGCCAGTCTGTCTTTGGTTGGTGCATTTAATCCATTTACATTTAAGGTAATGATTGATATGTATGATCCTATTACCGTTTTCTTGTTTTGGGTTTATTTTCTGTAGGTCTTTTTCTTTCTGTTGTGTTTCCTGCCTAGGGAAGTTTCTTTATCATTTGTTATAAAGCTGGTTTGGTGATGCTGAATTCTCTTAACTTTTGTTTGTCTGGAAAGCTTTTGATTTTTCCATCGAATCTAAAGGAGAGCCTTGCTGGGTAGAGTATTCTTGGTTTTAAGTTCTTCCCTTTCACCGCTTTAAATATATCATGCTATTCCCTTCTGGCTTGTAGAGTTTCTGTGAGAAATCAGCTGATAGCCTGATGGGAGTTCCCTTGTATGTTATTTGTCATTTTTTCCTTGTTGCTTTTAATATATTATCTCTGTCTTTAATTTTTGTCAGTTTGATTACTATGTGTCTCGGTATGTTCCTCTTTGGGTTTATCTAGCATGGGACTCTCTGTGCTTCCTGGACTTGGTTAACTATTTCCTTTCCCATGTTAAGGAAGTTTTCAGCTATTATCTCTTCAAATATTTTCTCCGGTCCTTTCTCTCTCTGTCCTCCTTCCAGGACCCCTATACTGCAAATGGTGTGTTTAATATTGTCCCAGAGGTCTCTTAGGCTGTCTTCATTTCTATTCATTCTTTTTTCTGTATTCTGATCTGTGGCAATGATTTCCACCATTCTGTCTTCCAGCTGTTCTTCTGCCTCAGTTATTCTGCTATTGATTCCTTCTAGTGTATTATTGATCTTTGTCTGTTCTTTAGTTCTTGTAGGTCTTTGGTAAAGATTTCTTGCATCTTCTCAATCTTCACCTCCATTCTTTTCCCAAGATACTGGATCATCTTCACTATCATTATTCTGAATTCTTTTCCTGGAAGGTTGCCTGTCTCCATTTAGATTTTTTTCTGAGGTTTTATCATGTCCCTTCATCTGGGACATAACTTTCTGCTTTTTCATCATGATTAACTTTCTGAAATAGGATTTTTGCGTTAGCCGCTGTGAGACTGTGCTTCTTCTTGATCTTCTGTCTGCCTTCTGATGGCTGAGGCAAAGAGGCTTGTGTTAGCTTCTTGATGGGAGGGACAGGCTATGGGAAAAACTGGGTCTTGCTTTGGTGGGCAGGGCCTTGTTCAGTAAAGCTTTAATCCAATTATCTGCTGATGGCTGGGGTTGCACTCCCTCCCTGGTAGTTGTTTGGCCTGAGGGGACCCAGCCCTGGGGTCTAAGGGCTCTATGTTAGGGTTAATGGTGAACTCCAGGAGGGTTTACGCCAAGGGGGAGCTTCCAGTGCCCCTGTCCCTGTGGTGAGCCCCTGCCAACCCACACCTCCACAGGTGGCCCTCCAAAACTAGCAGGTAGTTTTGGATCCATCTCCTGTGGGGTCACTGCTCCTCTCCTTTGGGTCTTGGTGCATGCTAAATTTTGTTTGTGCCCTCCAAGACTGGAGTCTCTGTTTCTCCCAGTCCTCTGGAAGTCCTTTAATCAAATTCCGCAGGCCCTCAAGGCCAGATTCCCTGGGGATTCCTTGTCTGTTTGTCAGATCCCCAGACTGGGAATCCTAATGTGGGGTTCAGAACCTTCACAGCAGTGTGGGAAGTATTTGTAATAGTGTTCTCCAGGCTGTGGGTCACCCACCTGGTGGATATGGGATTTGATTTTACTGTGAATGTGCCCCCCTACCATCTTGCTGTGGCTTCTTCTTTCTTTGGATGTGGGTTATCTTTTTTTTGGTGGGTTCCAGTGTCCTCCTGTCAATGGTTGTTGCTAGGTGCAGTCTTGGTGCTCTCGCGGGATGAGATTCCTGTGCCTTTTCTAAACCCAGCTTGTACATCTGGAAGTTCTCAGTTCACCTACTATTGAAGGCTAGCTTGAAGGATTTTGAGCATAATCTCGCTAGCATGTGAAATGAGCGCAGTAGTATGGTAGTTTCAGCATTCTTTGGCATTGCCCTTCTTTGGGATTGGAATGAAAACTGACCTTTTCTAATCCTGTAGCCTCTTGAGTTTTCCAAATCTGCTGACATACTGGGTGCAGCACTTTAACAGCATCATCTTTTAGGATATTAAATATCAACTGGAATTCCATCACCTCTGCTAGCTTTGTTTGTAGTAATCCTTCCTAAGGCCCACTTCAGATCACACTCCAGAATGTCAGCTCTAGGTTAGTGACCAAACCATTGTGGCTAAGTTCTTAGATTGATACCTAGCATAAAGTCAGTTCTCTATATATGGCAACCATTGTATTTTCAATGAGTCCTAGAATTTCTTGTTGTTTTCTGTGTGTCGATAGTATAGACAGATAAATAGATGTATGTGCTTGTGCATGCTAAGTCACTTCAGTCATGTCCGACTCTCTGTGACCCTATGGACCGCAGCCTGCCAGGCTCCTCTATCCATGGGATTCTCCATGCAAGAATACTAGAGTGGGTTGCCGTGCCTTCCTCAAATAGATGTCTACTTGTGTGTGTGTATATATATTTATATACATGTGCACTATATATATCCACACACTATTAGATAAATGTCTATAGTGCGCATATATGTATAGTATGTGTCTGTGTATATATTTGTGTATCTATATAGTGACCCCAGGCTGCTCTGTCCATGGGGATTCTCCAGGCCAGCAGACTGGAGTGGGTTGCCATTCCCTCCTCCAGGGGATCTTCCCAACCCAGGGATTGAACATAGGTCTCCCTCATTGCAGGCGGATTCTTTACCGTCTGAGCCACCAGGGAAGCCCAAAATAGCAATGCTGTCCTTAAAGATTGCCATTGTATGGGTGGCATACCAACTTTCGATTTGATATATCAGTTTTATTTATGGTGACTATCCTTTGGGTTTTGTCTGCCTTTATATTTTCCCTGACGGTAAATTTGTTCACTGTATGAGGATTCTTCTTTTGCCAAAGTTAGAAATTGGTTAGACTTTATCATTACATTCTGCTTCATGATGTCGTGAAAAATAAGGCCTGTCTGGAGAAGGCAATGGCAACCCACTCCAGTACTCTTGCCTGGAAAATCCCATGGACAGAGGAGCCTGGTAGGCTGTAGTCTGCGGGGTCGCTAAGAGTCGGACACGACTGAGCGACTTCACTTTCACTTTTCACTTTCATGCATTGGAGAAGGAAATGGCAACCCACTCCAGTATTCTTGCCTGGAGAATCCCAGGGATGGGGGAGCCTGGTGGGCTGTCGTCTATGGGGTCGCACAGAGTCGGACACAACTGAAGCGACGTAGCAGCAGCAGCAGAGTTCAAACTGGGACTCAGCCTTTCTTGAAGTCACTGGTTCTCACTGGGGTCAGTACCTGCCCATGTTGTGCTTGGATCTTCGAGGGAGACTCTTGGTTGCCACAGTGATTAAGGTCGGGTAGGTACAGCATTGTCATTCAGTGAGCAGCAGTCACGAATGCCATACATCCCACAAGATATGAGACAGTTCTGCATGGATTTTGAACATTTCCCCAGACCTTCTTATGGGTGAAAAACCTGTTTGTACTCACCTGATTCTAATTTGGTTTTGCATTTAAACACAAAGTAGTTTTTTGCCTGGCTTTAATAGATACTGAATTTTCCAGGAATGTAATTACTGAGTAAATGGAGGGCAAATTGTACTTTGTTTTGTTCAGAAGCAAGAGTTGTTAACTGTTTTGGAAAATCATATTACCAGTGGCATTGCGGCTTATGGTATTTGATTTCCCCACACAGCTCATTTATGCCAGTCTTCATTTGTAACTGTCATGTTCATGGTATTTCTATGTGTGGGAGCAAGTGTCTATTTCCTTATTAATATGAATTCTAGGATGGTTATATTGGAACATTTATGTATTAAAATATTTTATTAAAAATTACTTTTTCTCCTCTTATTTTACGTTAGGCAGTATATTAATTTTTCAAAACCAAAGATAGGTAGGTTACCTACTTGCATTACATTTCAGCTTTATGCTTTCAATACGAAAAACTTTTGTTTTAGTGGAGTTTCAGGATGAAACCTATATTTAATGGAAGCCTATGTGCCCTTTCCAGAGTGAGAGAGGAGGTCCATGTTGGTTTTCATTATTGATGTCTGTTCTCTTTTTCTTCCTTCTCCCTTCCTTTTCTGTTTTCCTTTCCCCTTATGATCTACTTCATATATAGATAAGAATATGGTGCTGTATATGTAAATAATAAAGCATATAATAAAATCAGTACCTGTGAACCCACCACCCAACTTGAGAGAAAGAACATTACCAGTGCTGTTGGTATATTTCTTTTTGATTTCCATCTACTGTCTTTCCACCAGGAATGAAACTATTCAAGATTTTGTTTTGGATATATTTATTTATCATTCTCTTCCTTTTCTTTTAATTTTACCACATTTGTATATATTTCAAAAATTTATCAGTTTTATTTTTTAACTCTAAAAATGGAACCATGCTGTATGTGTATTCTTGTTTGCTTTGGCTAATCAACATTATGTTTTTAAAGATTCATTCTTATGGATATGTGTAGTTGTGGTTAATTTTCTCAGATGTGTGTATGAATTGTATGACTGTTACCACAGTGTATCTCTTCTTTTAAAGACAGACATTTGTTTTTTTTCTTCCATTTTGTTGGTATTACAGTCTATTCCTACTTGTGTCTTCAGGTACAAGTACTTCTCTACAACAATAAATTTTAAGCATTTTTGATGGTGATCAACCCCTGCCCACCTCCACCCACTATTCAGTTCAGTTCAGTCGCTCAGTAGTGTCTGACTCTGCACGCCAGGCCTCCCTGTCCATCACCAACTCCCAGAGTTCACCAAACTCATGTCCATCGAGTTGGTGATGCCATCCAACCATCTCATCCTCTGTCATCCCCTTCTCCTCCTGCCTTCAATCTTTCCCAGCATCAGGGTCTTTTCCAATGAGTCAGCTCTTCCCATCAGGTGGCCAAAGTACTGGAGTTTCAGCTTCAACATCAGTCCTTCCAATGAACACCCAGGACTGATCTCCTTTAGGATGGACTTGTTGGATCTCCATGCAGTCCAAGGGACTCTCAAGAGTCTTCTCCAACACCACAGTTCAAAAGCATCAATTATTTGGCTCTCAGCTTTCTTCATAGTCCAACTCTCACATCCATACATGACTACTGAAAAAACCACAGCCTTGACTAGATGGGCCTTTGTTGACAAAGTAATGTCTCTGCTTTTTAGTATGCTGTCTACGTTTGTCATAACTTTGCTTCCAAGGAGTAAGCATCTTTTAATTTCATGGCTGCAATCACCATCTGCAGTGATTTTGGAGCCCCCCAAAATAAAGTCAGCCACTGTTTCCATTGTTTCCCCATGTATTTGCCATGAAGTGATCCACCCACTATTACACAGACAGAAAAATGAGAATCAGTATTCAGCCATATTACATGTGATGCATTCCTGTTTTTCTCTCTTTTTCTCTTTTCTCTTTATGTGCTGACTGTGCCCTAAATGACTTCACAGTTCATGGTCGTTGACTTGGTTTCTTTTGGAGAACAGGTGTGTTGATCTGGCTTTCCTTTACTTATAGAGTGTTTCAGAGATAGCATTTCATGAGGTGAGAGTGCAGCTGGCTAAGCAGGAGGACTGTTCCACACCTGGAAACATCTGGCTCTTGAGCTCTATAAAGTTTCAGCTAGCACTAAATTTGGATTTAGCCCTTAAGTACCTGCTACTTCTTGATGAAATGAGTCCCTTAGGTATGCCTTAACTAAATATTTTGAGTTATCCCAGTGTTACACCATTCTCTGAGGATGCACGGAGCTGGGTTGCTTCTGGCTTTCTATTCTTGATATTTACCGTGATGTCAGACTTGGCTCCTCCTATTGCTTATCTTAACCATAAACTGTATATTCTTTAAGGCTCAGATGTTAGTAGTTAATTCTTCAGTTTTCTGGTGCCTTGCTAGTGTGCATATTCAGATACTTCACGTATTTCCTCTTTCTTGAAGTCTTCATTCTGCTTGCAGACTAAATAGCTTGAATTTTTTTCGCTGAAGAGGAAGAGAGTTAATTTACATGGGAATTTATTTGACTTTAATCTTAAGTAATTATAAAGTTAAGCAGAGAACTACATGTTTTAACTCTGATTCAGTGTTTATAGTTATTTAGAATTATTAGAATTGTAACTTACAGAGCTATGCTTTGAATCTCAGGAAGAGTATTTGCACTTGGTACTGTTCTTAATGACTCTTAACAGGAATAACCAAGGTACAGTTGTGTGTATATATATCTGTTTTAGCTAGCACTAAAACTTGTGTATATATAGTTTTAAATCTTGGTTTTATGACTGTAGGACTCAAAAATAATAAATAGGCATTATATTCATTCCAGTCTAGATGTTGTGTATGGTTTGCATTATTGTTTTTTGTAGCAAAATATATGTAACATAAAATTTACTGTTTTAACCATTTTTAAGTGTACAGTTCAGTGGCATTCAGTATGTTCACATTGGTTGTGCAACCATCCCCACCACCCATCTCCAGAACTTGATTGAAAGATCAAAATGAAGCTGTGTACCTATTCAAGGTTAACTTTCTATTCTGCTCTCCCCTCAGCCCATAGCAACCTCCATTCTGCTCTCTGTCTCTAGAAATATGACTACTATCTACCAGCCACCTGGATTGTTTCCATTTTTTGGCTGTTGTGACTAATGCTACTATGAACATTGATGTACAAATATCTGTCTGAGTCCTGCTTTCAGTTCTTTTAGGTATACACTTAGTAATGGAATTGCTGGATCGCATGGTAATTCTGTGTTTAATTTTTTTTGAGAAATGGACATACATTTTACTGGTTTTCTTTTGCATCTGTATTATAGATATATTTTTAATAAATAATTACAGGTCTGTTTCTGTAATTTTTCAGTGGCCGCATAGGGTTCCAGACTATGGATATGTCTTGGTTTATTTGTAGATGTTTCTATCATTAACAATTCTTGCTATAATAAACACTATTATGGTTCATTTATTCATCAGATATTTACTGAACACCTGCATATGCTCGGAATGTGTAATGGCTCTTTTGTACAGATGTATTTGCACACATCCATTTACTTAGGATAAACTTTTTAGAAGTGAGACTGTTGGGTCAAAGGATGGGCATATTTTGAAATGTGATTATTTTCCTGAAAGTTTTTATACTTATAAACTATTTAAAAATATAGTCCCAAATAATGAATAGGAATGTCAGATTCCCCGTGCTTTATGAAACACTGGGTATTATCCATCATTGTAGTATTTGTTAATCTGAGATGAGAGTAATTTGCATCTCTGGTCACTACTAGTGAAGTTGAACATTTTGTGCTTACAGTTTTGTTTCCTCTTTTGTCAGTTGTGTATTCATATATTTCTGCTCCTATCTTTTTCTTATTAACTTGTTAGAACTCCTTATATACTAAGGATATTAAATATTTTATATATATTGTTTTATATGATAGGTATTTTCCCTAATTTGTCATTTTTGTCTCTTATTTTTTCTTCATAATCTCTTGCAGTGTAGCTGCTTCACTTTTTATAACCAGTTTTATTAGTCCTTTACAATTTCTGTTTGGTCTCTCTTTTCTGGTGGTCTTGGCCCACTCTGATTTAACATTCTGTGTGTGTGTGTGTGTGTGTGTGTGTGTGTGTGTGTGTGTGTGTGTGTGTGTGTAAGGGAGTGATTTGTAGAAAAACTTTCTTAGAAATAGAAATCTCTGCATGAACTGATCTGTTTTGAATTAAATCTGACATTGAAAGTAGTTTGGGAAAATGAAATGTAAAAGGCAGGTGAAGAATCAAAAGTTTAACTTCTTTTTTTTAAATGAAAATCTTCGTAAAGATTGATGAAAACATTTCCAAACCAATACTTACTTGCCATAGAAAACAAGTATATATTGAACCTAATTTACTTTTTGTTGATATCTTAAGGATTCAGTAAATATTTACTTGTTAATTTAGATACATAGGCTATAGTAGATTGGAGAAATGGTACATTAACTTCGGGAGATATTCCACAGTTTTTTACTTGTTCTCAAAATTTCTTTCATTATATGTCGTTAGAGGTTGTTGAAGAGGATGCTGCTTTGGTTGGTATTCTTTGTCTTTGTAAGTGCTTTTGCCTGTATCTCATTCCTTGAAACCTTTGATTACTTTTAATCCTGATTTTTTCTGTATCCTGTTGCTATATCTGGTACCTGACTTCTTTGATCTTTTCAATACCTTTATTCTTTTGTTTCTATTCTTGATTTCAATGTGAGCTTTATAAGGATTTAAAGAACTTAATCATACCATGTAGTCTTTAATTTTTATATACAGATACTTTCCAGCATTGTGTACATTTTACGCTCCAAGTGCACAACTCTTCTGGACATTTAAGTTTGCTAACTACCTGGATGTTACTGGAGGATGTATATGTAGAGCAAGTATTATAGTCATTTGACCTAGAATATAATAATGAAGAGTGAAAATATAATAATGGAGAGTGGAAAAGCTGGCTTAAAACTCAACATTCACAATACTAAGATCATGGCATCTGGTCCCATCACTTCATGGAAAATGGAAGTGGAAAAAGTAGAATCAGTGACAGATTTTTCTCTTCTTGGGCTCCAGAATCACTGTGGATGGTGACTGCAGCCATGAAATAGAAGATGCTTGCTTCTTGGAGGAAAAGCAGTGACAAACTTAGACAGCATATTAAAAAGCAAAGACATCACTTTGCTGACAGAGGCCTGTATAGTCAAAGCTATGGCTTTTCCAGTAGTCATGTATGGATGTGAGAGTTGGAGCATAAAAAAGGCTGAGTGCTGAAGAATTGATGCTTTCAAATTGGTGCTAAAGAAGACTTTTGAGAGTCCCTTGGACTGCAAGGAGATCAAACCAGTCAGTCCTAAAGGAAATCATCCCTGAATATTCATTGGAAGGACTTAGGCTAAAGCTGAAGCTCTAATACTTTGACCACCTGATGGGAAGAGCCAACTCCCAGGGTCTTGGAAAAGACCCTGATGCTTGGAAATATTGAAGGCAAAAGGAGAAGGCAGCAGCAGAGGATGAGATGGTTAGATAGCATCACCAACTCAATGGACATGAATTTGAGCAAACTCCAGGTGATAGTGGAGGACAGGGATGTCTAGCTTGCTGCAGTCCATGAGGTCACAAAGAGTTGGACATAACTTAGCCACTGAACAACAAAAAATAAGAATGAAATAAAATTATACTTATAATGATTTGATGAAAATGTTGAGCCTTATGAACTTAATCGTGAACCTGCCTTGTGACCTTGATCAAATCCTAGTTTTCATTTTGTAAATTTAGATGGTTTCTAATTTTAGCTTTCTTTGCCTTAGAGTTTTGCTTGCATAGCAAATGCAAGAGCCAAAGAGTTAAGAGTTCGAGGACTTTAGGGAACATCTGCTGTCTAATTTGTTTTCTCTACAGATATTTGCCTGGCACTGTTTGGTTTTGAGGATACAGTGAAGTCCCTGGCTTCATGGAGTTTACAATCTTTTATGAAATGACGGTTATAAAGAACTCTGTGATCTTATTTAAAGGGTTGTCATTTCATTTCATTTTGGTGGGTTTTAATATGCTTCAAAGAAAAAGGATTTGGTCCCTTATATGCCAGATAGGAAATGAGGAACTGTAAAGCAGGAGGAAGAAACCCTAAAAGAGTGAACAAGGACAGTGTTCACTGTCCTCTCAAATTTTTCTGTGTGTATGAATAACATGAGGATTAAATTGCAGATTCTGAACCAATAGGTCTAACGTCGGGCCTGGGATTTTGCATTTCTAACAAGCTTCTGGATGCTGCTTGTGGTACCAGTCTATGAACCACAGTTTGAGTAGCAAGGAATTAGTACTTAATTAAGAGAAAAGAAGAATAGCCTGTTAACCTTTTTGAGAGGAGGGATTTGGGGCCATGCAGCATAGGCTTGGAGTTCTGAGCAACACATCACTCAGAACTTGACCTTGGTGAAATGAAATTATAAGAGCTATTAATTTCATATATAAAGAGGGAGTATTGAGGAGGTAGTCAACATCTGTTTTTTTTGAATGGCATCTAGAACTAAGGCTAGATGGTCTTAAACCTTTGAAAAGATACTAGAAGGTGAAAGACATGAGGATCTTCAGGTATGTAACTAGTCAGATAAACAAAATTTATGAGTAAAGTATTAGCTAGGAGGACTTAGTTTGTAATTGGGAAGATTTTATCTCCTCTTTATACTTATTGTAATTGGCATAGTGATTCTAGTTTTAAAAAAAGTAAAAGTAAGGGCTGGTTGTTGTTTTTTAATATGTATATGTATTTTTTCCTGTAGGCACATTCTGTGTGGAAAGTATGTCAAATTTCTTTGTTACAGGTCTGAATAAAGCTTAAGTGTGCTTAGGTAGCCCTTTTCTGATCTGTGCCTCTAGTGTTAGCTACTTGGAGCATAAATAACCTAGGAGTTCATTTATCTTCATAGAATTAGCAGAAGACTCTTAATCTTGGAGGTGGTATAAAATGCCCAGCGGATATCAAACATTTACCCATAGGAAAAAATTTGGCAAGCCAAATCTTTGAACCAGCAGCCTTTTATTTAGTTCTGTGAATTCACAATGCTAGTGTTTCCAATTATGTTTTTACATTTTTTTCCCCCATTCTTGTACTATTTTAGAAGTAGTATATAGTCATATATCCTCTTTAATAAACACCTAATTTGCTACAGATTGAAGATGTTGGGAAGTTACTCCTAACACCCATAATTTATTATGGCTCCTGTCATTGGAATATTGGTTTCCTTTGAAAATAGGTATAATAGGGTAAGGAGACTTCGTTATTGTTTGTTATATAGGCAGAAAGATGTGAAATGTAATCATGGATTACATTGAGATGTTCCTTTAATTGTATTGGTTCATTATGATCAAATGAACTACATATAATGTGTTTTTACTAGTTACGTACCCAGTCGATTTCTGGCATATTTAAAAAGCATTTGCTGCACTTATTTTGGTATTTAGTTCTTTTTTAACATAATTGTTAAAACTGAAAGTAAAACATCAAAAGCATTATAGTCTGTTCTGGAATCAGGCCAAGGAAAAAACGAAGTAAACCACATTGTATGCTAAAAATATATTTTGCAACTTATATCTGAAATTGTTTTGTTAGAACATCTATTGGAAATGAATTTCAACTCTCCTTATTCTGTAGGTTTTTTATAATGTAATTATCTCAAAGTGGATGCCCATATAAAATAAGTTTCCAGTGTCTTCCAATTTTTAACTCAGTTTAACTTTAGAACCATATAAGCCTTTCCTATATATTCTGAAAACTCAATGTAGTAATACCTGGAAATGTAATTGAAATATAAAATAAATGAAAAAGTAATGTAAATGTAAAGTAAATGAGAAAGAAATTACAGATAAGCTTAACATTGAAATAATTAAATTTAAAAGAATAAAAAAAGGACACATCTTGTTAATTTACACTACTGCACTGGTGTGTGGGGCTTTTGAGGGCAGGGACTATGTTATATATTTGTGTTTGCACACATATTAAAGGACTTTTTGTTTAGTGTTTTTTTTTTGTTTTGTTTGTTTTTTTAAGAGTCATTAGAGCAAATGTTCCTAGTTCTGGTAAAATCTGTTTTGTTTTTTCTTTATTAAAGAAAAATATAAAAGAGTAGTCTGGGGTCATGCAGCCTGTTTTTTTTTTTTTTTAATATCAACCTTCCTGCTTAGTAGTTTTGTGATGTTGAAAGTAACTTCTCTATGCCTCAGTTTTTCTAGTTATAAAATTATAATGTTAATAATCCATTTCATAAGCATTGTTATTGGGATTAAGTGAGATAATTAATCCATGGAAAGTGTTTTGAAGAGCTTTTGGCAAATAAGTACTTTCAAGAATATTTTTTAAAAAAAGAAGAATATTAATTGCTGCTAATCTTTTTATTCAGGAACACCACTATTGGCATTGTCAGTGGTGAATTTATTTTGCTTTTCAAAACAGGCATACATATCCAGGTTCCAATATCATAGGTTTGGGTGATTAATATATACACTTAAAATTAGTTGTGAATAAAAACCTTAAGAATTTTTACTTTCAAGCTACTATAACTTTAATTCTTATGGGGGAAAAAGAGAGAAGTCATTCATTTAATAAGTCATTTTTTCCTTATAAACTATTTGATACCTGTTCTTGACAAGGCATTGTACTATGTGCTAGAAATATAAAATGGAGCAAACTTGGTTGTGTCCTTCTGTTGTTTATAGGCTAGTAGAGAAAGGTACCACTGAGTGTAAATCAGTGTTGAAATAATCCCTTTTATGCCAGATCATTAATACATGAAACATTTTTATTTTGCCTTCTGGAAGGTATATAAGCCAAACTTTTGGGTGGATTGACTCTTTGCCTTTAACATCTTATCTATTTACGATAACTCAGTGGTAGCTGTATCATTCCTGTTTTGCAAATATGGAAATTGAGGCTCAAAGAGGTAAATTCTCACACAACTACAAAGGTCAGTCCAAAATCCTGCTTATTTAAAAATGCATTCATCCTGCTATTCTACCTCCTACATATTTGTCATAGGTGCAAAACCTCTATTTGAAGACTTAACTCATTAAATTGTATCTGAAGTTTATGTGTTGATTTCCCTGTTACATTGGGAGATTTTTTTAGAGCAGAGATTAGTCTGAAATATTTCTAGGGCTCCTCAGCCACTAGTAGAGTACCTGTCATTTATTAGGTACATAATATTAGTTGAGTAATGAGCGTCGAAGAATTGATGCTTTTGAACTGTGGTGTTGGAGAAGACTCTTGAGAGTCCCTTGGACTGCACGGAGATCAAACCAGTCCATCCTAAAGGAGATCAGTCCTGAATATTCACTGAAAGGACTGATGTTGAAGCTGAAACTCCAATACTTTGGCCACCTGATGCGAAGAGCTGACTCATTGGAAAAGACCCTGATGCTAGGAAAGATTGAGGGCAGGAGGAGAAGGGGAAAACAGAGGATGAGATGGTTGGATGGCATCACCGACTCGATGGACATGGGTTTGGGTGGACTCAGGGAGTTGGTGATGGACAGGGAGGGTTGGTGTGCTGCTGTTCATGGGGTCTCAAAGAGTTGGACACGACTGAGCGACTGAACTGAACTGAATGAATGAATATTTAGAATGTTAGAAGTAAAAGGAATTTTAGATTCATGTACATAATATTAGACACTCAGTTCAGTTCAATCTCTCAGTCGTGTCCAACTCTTTGTGACCTCATGAACCGCAGCACGCCAGGCCTCCCTGTCCATCACCAACTCCCGGAGTCCACCTAGACCTTCAACATCAGTCCTTCCAATGAACACCCAGGACTGATCTCCTTTAAGATGGACTGGTTGGATCTCCTTGCAGTCCAAAGGACTCTCAAGAGTCTTCTCCAGCACCACAGTTCAAAAGCATCAATTCTTCGGCGCTCAGCTTTCTTTATAGTCCAACTCTCACATCCATACATGACTACTGAAAAAACCATAGCCTTGACTAGACAGACCTTTGTTGACAAAGTAATGTCTCTGCTTCTTAATATGCTGTCTAGGTTTGTCGTAACTTTGCTTCCAAGGAGTAAAGGTCTTTTAATTTCATGGCTGCAATCACCATCTGCAGTGATTTTGGAGCCCAAAAAAATAAAGTCTGACACTGTTTGCACTGTTTCCCCATCTATTTGCCATGAAGTGATGGGACCAGATGCCATGATCTTAGTTTTCTGAATGTTGAGCTTTAAGCCAACTTTTTCACTCTCCTCTTTCACTTTCATCAAAAGGCTCTTTAGTTCTTCTTCACTTTCTGCCATAAGGGTGGTGTCATCTGCATATCTGAGGTTATTGATATTTCTCCCAGCAATCTTGATTCCAGGTTGTGCTTCCTCCAGCCCAGCGTTTTTCATGATGTACTCTGCATACAAGTTAAATAAATAGGGTGACAATATACAGCCTTGATGTACTCCTTTTCCTATTTGGAACCAGTCTGTTGTTCCATGTCCAGTTCTAACTGTTGCTTCCTGACCTGCATACAGGTTTCTCAAGAGGCAGGTCAGGTGGTCTGGTGTTCCCATCTCTTTAAGAATTTTCCACAGACACTAGAATTTCTAAAAATTTTAGATCATTTACATAGGGTTATAGCTTTTGATTTTTACTCTTTAGGGTATTTAAAACACAACTAGCACTGTCTATCACATCATCTTATAAAAGGAGCCATTTTACCACCGAAATAGTAGGAAGGACGGGTTCATAGTAGGCAGTTTGGTAACTTTAAACCCATATTTTGGTCATAGCTGGCACCCATTCAAGAAATGCAGTCCTCTCCTTTTAGAGGTAATGTATCTCAGAGAAGTATCTTAAGTTCTTACAGCAAGGCAGAATGGTCACTGAATTTAAAATCCAGGTCTTCTGACTCTCAGCCCCAAATTTTGATCCTGTCTGCTCAATCTTCATCAGATGATGAGATTCAGTTCAGTTCAGTTCATTCACTCAGTCGTGTCCGACTCTTTCCGACCCCATGGACTGCAGCATGCCAGGCTTCCCTATCCATCACCAACTCCTGGAGCTTGCTCAAACTCATGTCTATCAAGTCGGTGATGCAGTTGAACTATCTCATCCGGTGTCACCCCCTTCTCCTCCTGCCTTCAATCTTTCCCAGCATCAGGGTCTTTTCCAGTGAGTCAGTTCTTTGCATCAGGTGGCTAAAGTATTGAAGCTTCAGCTTCAGCATCAGTCCTTCCAATGAATATTCAGGACTGGCACATACAATTTATGCCTTCACTAACATCCTATAATTGTTAAGAAGTAGAGCTGGATTAAATCCGTATTACCCAAATCCATTTTAGTGAAACCTGTGCATTCACTTCTGTGTGATCTTACCCTCCTCTAACAGCCCCTATTCAGTTGTAGAGATGGAATTGTAAGTGATTTAAAAAAGACATCTATATTTAACATTTTCTTTCTTTGAAAGTTTCAGACTTGGGACTTAAGCAACTTCTTCCAAGGAAGAAGGCCAGTGCATCTGCTGTTATAACCCAAGATCTTGTCCACATCCATAGATTGGAATATTGGTGGGCCAGCCATCCTCAGATACCTCACTCAGGACAGGTAAGTGAAAGAGGAATCAGGATAAGAAAAGTAGGATGAATGCTAGTCTTCCTTCCAATTTTTTATTAGGTGCAAACAGTTGACTGCCTTTAAGAATTTAACCCTTTAAGCTGGTGAAAAACAAAGCATCTGGAATCTTAGGTGGTTGGGGCAAAAGATTTTCTTGCTTGTAAAATATGTGTCAAATGTTAACAGTGGTGAAACTTAGGATAATTAAAGTTTTTTTCATTCTCGTTTTGTACATTTTCCAGATTGTATTTATGAACTTGTGTTATTTATTGTTGCATAACAAACCACTCAAAACTTAGTGGTTTTAGACCTTATCAGTCAGTTATTTTGCTTGTGTATCTGTAATTTGGGTAAAGCTTGATTGGTCAGGACAGCTTGTCTGTTAACAAGTGGAGTTAGGTGGGGTTGCTGGATGAAAGGGGGTAGCTCATTGCCTGGGAGGGAGCTGTAATCATTTGAAGGCTTGTTCACTCTTGTGTCTGGTAGTTAATGCTGGCTGTTGGTAGGGGCCTGGGCTGTAGGCAGAACACCTGTATATGACCTGTTTTTGACTTTTTGGTTTCCTCACAGCATGTTGGCTGGCTTCCAAGAGAGAGCGTCCCAAAAGAGCAAGGTGAAGTTGTATGGCATATTTGACTTAGTTTTTGGAAGTCACATACTGTTACTTTGCTCTCTTCTATTGGTTGAGGTGGTCATGAAGGTCTCCCCAGGTTCAGAGGAGTAGCTGGACATAGAACCCTACCACTTGAAGGGAGGAGTATCACCATAAGATTATAAGAGCATATGGCATGGAATCTGCCATTTAAGATAAAGAATATAAACATGGGTGTAATAAATGAAAAAGGTGAGTATTTGCAGGAAATTATGGTGTATGAGTCCAATAAGAATTTTGTGTGCTCTTCTTGTTTACTGAAATATACTGAAAATAAGATGCCTAAACAGGAAGTAAAATCAATTTTGAGTTTTATTTCATACCGACAAAGCAGCATGCTGCTGTACTCAAAAGTAGAGACAAAACTTTATAAACAAGATGAAAAATAAGATTTGTAGTTCAGGTTTTTTTGTTTCTAGAAAATACTAGTCATTTTTATTCAAAGTCTACCCGGGTGTTTTATTTTCTTATTTTAATAATTTGAGAATTATTTGGGAAACTGGTTTCTTAATATGGTAGATTTGAAATGTTTAACAAAAGTATGTAAAATTTGTGGCAAGAAAGTGATTGTCATAGCATAGAATTGACCATGTTAATCTTTTTTCTTTTTTTGGCCGCATGTGACATATGGGATCTTAGTTCCTTGACCAAGGCTTGAACCCTTGCCCTTTTTATTGAAAATATGGAGACTTAACCACTGGACTGCCATGGAAGTCCCTATATTAATCATTTTTTAAGTGTACAGTTTAGTGGTACTAAATATGTTCACACTCTTGTGCCACCAATCTCCTAAATCTTGCAGAACTCTAAATCTTGCAAAATTGAAATTCTACCCAACAAACACCTCCCTATTCCCCTGTCCCTTTAGCCCCTGGCAACCAACATTCTATATTCTGTGTATAAATTTGATCACTCTAGGTACCTCATGTAAATGGAATTGTATACTATTTATCTTATTGTGACTGGCTTATTTCAGTTAGCATGGTGCCCTTGAGGATCACACATGCTGTAGCATGTATTAGAGTTTCTTTCATTTTAAAGCTGAATAACATTCCATTGTTTGTATATAGCACATTTTATTTATCCATTCATCCTTTGTTGGACACTTGGGTTGCTTCCACCTTTTGGCTATTGTGAATAATGCTGCTATGAGTATTGGTATACAAATACCTCTTTGAGTCCATGCTTTCAGTTCTTTTGTGTGTATACCCAAAAGTGGAATTGTGGTACTTTGCTTAAATTTTGAGGAGCTGCCATACTGCTTCCATAGCTGCTGCACCATTTTACATTCTCACTAACAATGCAGAAAGGTTCCAGTTTCTCCACATCCTCACCAACTCGTGTTTGTTTTTCAGTAATGGTCTTTCTAATGGGTATAAGGTGGTATCTCATTGTGGCTTTGATTTGTATTTTTCTAATGATTAGTGATGTTGAGCCATCTGAGCATCTTTTCATGTGCTCGTTGGCTTTTATACGAATACAGTTTCTTTGGAGAATATCTAAGTCTTTCACCCATTTTCTAATCAAGTTGTTTGGATTTTTGTTGTTGTTGAATTGTCGGAGCTCTAGATGTTAACTGCTTATCACATACAAGATTTACATTCTCACTATCACTGTCTTGTATTTAGGTCTCATTGGTGTCTTTCAACTGTCAGATAGGCCCCCAAACAGCCTGTTTTCTTCCAACTTTGTTTTCTAGTCTGTTAGGAAGTTACTTTGCATAGATATCCGCATTAATTTTTACATTACAGTAGATGCTTACCTTATTTTACTGTGCTCTGCAGATACTGCATTTTTTTTTACAAATTTAAGGTTTGTGGCAACCCTGCATGGAACAAGTCTATTTACGCCATTTTTCCAACAGCATTTGCTTATCTCATGTCTCTGTGTCACATTTTGGTAATTCTCACAGTATTTTAGACATTTTTGTTTTCATTATGTTTGTTATGGTGTTCTGTGATGAGTGATCTTTAGTCTTACTGTTGCAAAAGATTATGACTCTGCAGCCTCAGATGGTGGTTAACATTATTCTTAAATTAAGGTATGTACATTGTTTTCTTAGACATAATGCTATTGTATACTCAAAATATTTAGACTACAGTGTAAGCATAACTTTTCCCCAGTTTTATTGAGATATCATTTAAGTGCTGTGCTGTGCTTAGTCGCTCAGTCATGCCTGACTCTTTGTGACCCCAAGGACTGTAGCCCCTGTCCATGGGGATTTTCCAGGCAAGAATACTGGAGTGGGTTGCCATGCACTCCTCCAGGGGATCTTCCTAGCCCAGGGATCAAACTTAGGTCTCCTGCCTTCCAGGCGGATTCTTTACAATCTGAGCCACCAGGAAGTACAGCAGTGTATAAGTTTAAGGTATACAGCATAATGATTTGACTCATATATATCATGAAGTGATTGTCACAGTAAGTTTGTTGTTCAGTCACTAAGTCACTCTTTTCCAACCCATGAACTGCAGCACACCAGGCTTCCCTGTCCTTCACTGTCTCCTGGAGTTGCTCAGACTCATTTCCATTGAGTCAGTGATGCCATCTGACCATTTTATCCTCTGTTGCCCCCTTTTCCTCTCAGTGAAACTTATCTGTCATCTCATAGTATAACAAAAGGAAAAACTGCAGCCCGCCAGGCTCCTCTGTCCATGGGGATTCTCCAAGCAAGAATACTGGAGTGGGTTGCTATGCCCTCCTCCAGGGGATATTCCCAGCCCAGGGATTGAACTCAGGTCTCCGGCATTGCAGGTGGATTCTTACCCAACTGAACCACCAGGGAAGCCCATAGTAAAACAAAATTAAAAGGAAAAAATTTTTCCTTGTGATGAGAACTCTTAGGATTACTTTCTTAACTTTCATTTATAACACACAGCAGTATTCATTATATTTACCATGTTGTACATTATATCCCTAGTACCTGCTTATAAGAAGTTTGTACCTTTTGATTGCCTTCATGTAATTCTCCCCTTCTTCACTCCCCTCCCTCTGGTAACCACAAATCTTTTTTTCTATAAGTTTTGTTTTTGATGTGTAATTGACCTACAATCTCCAAAATTCAGTTTTAGAATATCTTCATTACCATCCTCCCCCCCCAAATTCCTTGTGCCCGTTTGCAATTAATTCTTGTACGTATGTCCAGCCTCAGGTAGTCAGTAATCTACTTTGTGTTTTAAAAATTTGCTTTTTCTGGAGATTTCACGTAGTTGGAATCATACAATATGTGGTCTCATGTCTGGCCTTTTTCACTTAGCTTAGTTTTTTTTTTTTAAGATTTTTTTGATATGGACCATTTTTAAAGTCTTCATTGAATTTGTTACGGTATTATTTCTGTTGTCTATGTTCTGGTGTTTTGGCTGTGAGGCATATGGAATTTAGCTCCTTGATCAGGGATCAAGCTCACACCCCCTGCGTTGGAAGATGAAGTCTTAACCACTGGACTGCCAGGGATGTCCCTAGCTTAATGTTTTTGAGGTTCATATTGTAGCGTGTATCAAGCAGCATTGTTCTAAAAGTGAATAGTATTCCATTGTATGGCAATACCACATTTAAAAAATTCATCGGTTGATAGACCTTTTTGGATTGTTTCTCCTTTTTGACTGTTATTATATTTGTGTTATTATATTTATCATGTCATGCTTTAAACCTTTTCTACTTATGTGATTAATATGTGACTATAGTATTGTCCAGATATAGTTTAAATGCACACACATGAAGGATAAGCTAAAAATATTTTAGTAATGGGGTACAGGATCAAAAAAGTTTGGAAGTCACTGTTCTAGTCCAGAACAGTCAGAAAACAGAAAGTAACCAGAATTATCGTAAGTCACAGGTCTGATTTACCACTCATAATTATACTCTACTACTTGTGAAATAAATTTCTAACTGTGGTGTTTAAGGAGCCCTACCTTATGGGCCTAAACTCTTACCTGTTTTCTAGCTACCACTTCAGTTTTATAGCTCACTGATTCCTTTTAGATTATTTTCACCAAATTCCTTGTAGTTCCTTCAATACATTCTGCCTTTGAGCTTTTGCCAGCTATTCCCTTTGCCTAGAATGCTGTTTCCTGCCCACCTTGGCCTCTTGGGGGTACTATGATAAATTATTTACACTGCAGATAAATTGCCTCTTTGAATTGCTCCGTGGCTCACCCAAGTCAGTTTAACCACTTCATCTTCTATGATACCTCTGTATGTAGTATCTACCTTTATTATAGCAACTCTCAAACTAAATTGCAATTATGTATTAGTGTATTTGCATCCTTCATTGGACTGCTACGTCCTTGAGGACAAGGAATGGGCCTGTTCATCCAATATGTGTTGAATAAATGAATGAGTAGTAGCCTCATGGATGAGTCCCTTGCATGATCCTGAGAGTGAGTACCTTCTTAAATTCTGTTCTAGGGTACCTCACTTGCCTCATCCTAGTTTAGACCCTGTGGTGGTGGTTTAGTCTCAGAGTTGTGTCTGACTTTTATAACCCCATGGACTATAGCCCGCCCGCCAGACTCCTCTTTTCATGGGATTTCCCAGGCAAGAAAACTGGAGTGGGTTGCCATTTTCTTCTCCAGGGGATCTCTTCCTGACCCAGGGGTCAAACCCAGGTCTTCTGCATTGCAGGCAGATTCTTTACCATCTGAGCCACCAGGGAAGACCTGTTAAGTAGGTTAAGTTAAATTTTTTCTTTTTAAAAATGTATATTTGGGTACTTTCTCCCACCCCCTTGATATGATTGTCCTAACCCCAGAGACTATTGAGATTTGGATGATTACTTGTTAGATGCAGATTTTTTTTTTTTTTTCTCTTTTTTTGGTGGCCCCCTGGGCTTGTGGAATCTTAGTTCCCTGACCAGGGGTTGAACCTATGCCATGCTATGACAGTGCCAAGTCCTAACCACTGGACTGCCAAGGAATTCCCCAAATTTTCTAATTTTATCATTTTTGGAATCATTTAGAAATCTCGTTTCCTTCCGTATTTTCTAAATTAAGCCTTGCCTTTTTCAAAAAAGAAAAAAATGATGCCACACCATCTGTTGGAGATGCAGAGTTTCGCGTTTTCAAAAGGGTCATTAATTTAGTTGGAAAGAATAGTAGCTATTGTCCTGAAAAGGTTTCAGGACAGTCAAGGTGGTATGTTGAGACTTCTGTCATAAGTACTATTTGTTTCTTCAAAAGGCCTGCTGATAGTTTGATTTCAGGCACAGAGAAAGAAGATTCTTGATACTGAATCATTTTAGGAATCAAAGATTTTCATTAGTAAGCAGAGTGAATGATACCAGAATTCCTATGTAGAGTAGGGCAACTGTGGTTTGGAGAAGCCGAAAAAGAGCTTTTTCTCAGTGGTTATGCCAGTGGTGAAATGATAACAATACCAACTGCTGTTTACATTTATTTGTGTACCAGATACTGTGTTAAGCCATGTATATACTTTCTTCTTTAATCCGGATGAGGTAGATGGTTTTACAGATGAGGAGACTGAAGCCTAGACTGGTTAAATGACTTTGAAAACCAGAAGGAGAATTTAAATCCAGGATTAATTCCAAAGAGTAGATGCTCTTTCCACTACACATAGTACTGATTTGGGTGTCTTTTACTTATAGTGAACTATCTTATTTTTTAGGCCGAAGGATAGATGTTAAATTGGACTTCTGGGAGGGTAGAATGGAAAGTTGATTTTATAATCACCTTCTGTTCTTGTTTTATAGTATGGCATTGTTGTATATAGATAAGAAATTTGAGGGCCAGCAGTAACTGATAGCATTACAGCTGTTTGTTTGAAGTTGAAGGTGGTTATTACAATTTTAAGTTAATCCCATTTTAAAGGATCAGTTTTAATTGTTTTATCCTTACAAGTGATAGCTAAATTCCCTTGTGTTCTATTTGCCTGACTTTGGGGGAACTAAATGTTCATATTTCTTTTAAAAGAAACTTTTGTAAGAAAGGGATTAAGGAAATGTCTCTTGCCATGTTACATGTTTCTTCATTTTTTAAAAAACTATAGTATAGTTGATTTACAATACTGTGTTAGTGTAGGCAAAGTGATTCAGTTATATATATATATGTATTTTTTAAAATTATCTTCCATTATAGGTTATTACAAGATATTGAATATAGTTTCCTGTGCTATACAGTAAATGCTTATTTCTTCATTTTTTGTGTGCAAAAAATTATTTGTCATTCTGTAGATTTTGATTCATAAACTAACACACAGAAACTGAAAGTTTTGATATAGCTCAAAGTTCTCTAATATATTTTGTTTGCAACATCTTTTAATAATTGAAGTTCAATTCAACAAATTTGTACTAATCAATTCATTGAAGATGTTGAGGTAGGTAAGAAATGGGAGCCAAAACTTCATGGTCTTAAAGAATTTTAAATCTATTAGAAGAGATGGAACTTGTAAATAACCATCAAAAAGAAATTATGTTTCTTACATAGATGCCAAATTTCATTGTGCAACTTATAGTACTTCTTGAGCTTATAGGTGAGAAATATTCTTACTTGCTTTGTTATTTGCTTCATGGATATGGCATTTGATCTGTGTCCCGAAGATTGAGTAGTATTTTACCTAAGATGGAGTCTGAAAAAAGGTCAGTTTACATTGAGGGGTTACTTAAAGACAAGGAAGAAGAGTGGAGGTGCCCCCTGGTTCACTAAGTGAGGTGTATGGTTTCTGAATCTTTTCATTCCTGTTTGATTTTTTTTTTTAGACTGGACGTATTTCGATAGTTTGATTTTTTTTTTTTTTTGGAAAACATTAAAATAGGAGAGAAAGAAAAAGTATATTTTAATTCAAAGGACATTGAAATCTTATTCACAACTTTTGGTTACTTTATTTTTCAGTTCTAAAATTTCTATTTGTTCTTCTTTGTCTTCTGTTTTTTTTTTGCTGGTGATTTCTAATTTAACATTTATTTCAAGAGTGTTGATATTTATTTGAGCATTTTTACAATAGCTGCTTTAAAGTCCTTGTGGGATAATTCCAATATCTAAGCTCATCTCTTCATCACTGTTGTATTTTCCTCACATGAGCTGAGATTTTTGTGGTTCTCAGGCTGAGTAATTTTGGTTTGTATCCTGGACATTCAGTCTGAGTATTATATAATGAGATTCTAGGTTTTGTTTACTTTCTGTGAAAAATGTTGATCTTTTGTTTTAGCATTCTGTGGGTTGTGATTCCAATGTCAGTTCAGTATTTGCAGCTCTGTCAGTGCTTTTCAGATCTGTCCCATGTGTGTTGCTCTCAGTGGTCAGTCAGGGATTTGGGTGGAGGTCTACTCATTTCCTCCGTTTTCAAAGTTTATATTATGTTAATTGGCGTCAGATTCATACCTTCACAGGTTGAGAGGGAGCTTAGAGCTCATAAACAACTTTGTAGAGACATTTTCTTGAGAATGGGGAGAGAGAAGGAAAAAACAATGGAGTTTGGCCTGCCCACTTGGAAGCAGGGTTCTATTGAACAGAGAGAAATAGTCCCCTCAAGAGTTTCGCTCCTGGAGGCTTTTCATTCCTAGTTGGTTTTTCTGTTGTTGCTTTGCATCCACCACAGAAGGCCTAGGGACTGCAACGTGAGAGTATGGAGAGAAAGGAGAATGAAAAAACACCCAAGTGATTTCCCCGATTTCTTTGCACTTGAGGCGTTCCCTTTAGAGGAGCCATGGGCTACAAAGCTGGACACGACCGAATGACTGAACACCCCTATTTTCTGTCCTTGAGCCAGATAGCTAGAGGGTTTCTCCGGCATCTCTGCCCCCACCATTGTGTTCACTTCTGGGTTTGGGCTGTGCTGAGTTCAGGCTGGGAGATACTAGAGGAGGAAAAATGCTAAACTTACAGCAAGTTCTGTTGCTTTTCTCAGATCTATCTGTAATGTTTACATTTCAGAGTCTTCACATAGCTGTTCATGCATTCTATCCAGGTTTTATAGTGTTTATTACGAAACTGTTGGAAATTCTTCCAACATTTCTATTTTACCATTTTGTTTTGATATAATTTTAAATTAATGGGAAGTTGTAAAAAGATGACAGGAAGGTTCCTCTACCCAGTGGTTACATCATATATAGCTAAAACACAATACTCAAACCAGGAAATTAACATTAACACCTACTTTTTATCATGGAACTTTGAAATGCATAAGAAAGTTGAAAGAATAGTACCATTATATAATACCGTTATCATACCTAGGAATATTAACAGTATGAGTTTTTTTGGACAGTAGTCTTAATGTTCCAGGCGTCTGTTTTGACGCTTGAAGGCTTAAGTTATTGTTCATGGAGATGACTCTCCTGATGAATACTCTTATTGATTAATTTGAGAGTCTGGGCTCTTCCAATGTGTGCACTTCAAAGCCTAGAGAGCTTCTTGATTCTATATTCTTTCTGTCTTATTCTTCCCTCAGCTCAGACTTCTTGCAGTATTCTAAGCAGATACTCATTACAGTAGTCCTTATCAGAAGGTTAGAACTTTGTCAGACTGATTTATTACTTACATAGAGTTTCTGATATGGTGATATAAAAGGATTGTATAAAGTGTAAGTAATTGAAAATCTGACTACAAGGCTTAAACAAAGAGAAGTTTGTTTTCCTTACATAAGCCTGGAAAGGCAGTTGCTCATGTTGCGTCAGTGACTCAACAGTGTTGGGGCCCATATCTTTGTAATTTGCTTGGCCTTCATGGTCCTAAGATAACTGCCACAGTTCCCCCACCCACAGTTATAGAGGACAGCAAAAGATTCAGGCCAAGAAAAAGCTTTCCTGGAAGTGACTTGCTCAGAAGTGCTGCTGATGTCTCATGGGCCAAAATGGGTTTTATGGACACCTCTAACTGGCCTCTATAGTGAGAGGCAGGAAGGATTGGGAGTGGCTTTTTGGGTAGCCAATAAATAGTATCTGTCCCAGTTGTATGATAGCATTCATTTTACTTTACAAATACATTCATGTTGTTTCAGTATGATGTTCAACATATAGGTGCTTTATAATTACATAATAACATCTTTCTGGGTACTGTGGGAAACACGGAAACAAAATGAATTTTAAATTTAGTTGTGAGATTTTGGTTATGCAAGGTGAAACTCGCTTGAATTCTGGGACTTGGTATAATGGTTTTGTGCTGGGAATTTCAGTTATTCTTTTTTGCTCAGCATTATTTTAAGATTTAAACATAATGTATAAATGTAGTTTATACCTACTGACTGTTGTATAATATTGCATTTTATGTGCATTTCTACATTTTATGTATTTATCTGATAACGGATTTCTAGATGTGGCTTAAAAATTACTAATACACTAGAATTGCTGTGAACTTCCTTATACATATCCCCTGTTGACTTGTACAAAGGCTTCTCTGTAGTCTACACTGAAGAAAGGAATTCCTGACTTATGATCTGTACACATACTTAATTTCACTAAATACTGCCGGATTGTTTTCCAGAATGGTTGCTCAGTTTATGCTCCCACTGGTAGTGTATTGGGGTTCCTATTTCCTTAAATCCTCACCAGCATTTAGTCTTATCCATCTGTTTAGTCTCTTCAGTCTGATGGGAATAAAGTAGTATTTTGTTTTAATTTACATTTCTGTGATTGTGAGGTTGAGCATCTCTTTACTTTGACATCATTTGTCTCCCTTGCATATTGACTTAAAAAGTTACTGAAATAATACTTGTTAGTTGTATTTATTTTTGAAACTACAAATAGGCAAATATAAAAAGGTTATCTCTAATACTCTAATACAGAGGTGATTGCTGTTAATATGGCTATATTGTTCTGATCTTTAAATGATGCATACACATACACATTTATATATACATACACAAATGTGTATTTTTGTTTATTAATAGGATCATATTACAGAATTTCATAACTTAAATTTTCACTTGCCAGTAGTTTATGACCCATTATGTTTTTCTAAATTATCAACTCACCAGAACCAGTAATTAAAGAATTATGCAATTATTGGTAACTTGGTGTTAAGTATGGTGGAGATAGTTACACTAAAGAAACTGGCAAATGCTACAAATCAGAGCTTCCCCTTCCCTGCTCAGTTCCATCCAGAGCCATTTTATCAGCACACTACTGCTTATATACATTATATCAGTATAGATATACTTCATTTTCAGTGGCTTCATAGAAGTCCATTTCTATGTATCAGTGGTTCTCAGTGTGGTTCTTGGACCAGTGGTATCAGTGTTAACTGGGAATTTGTTAGAAATGCAAATTCTTGGCCTCTACCCAGGCTTACAAAATCAGAAACTCTTCTGTTGGCTCCCAGCTGTCTATGACTTACAAGCTCTTTAGGTAGTTCTGATGCATCCTAAAGCTTGAGAGGCACTGTGTGTGCAGATGTACTGTAAGTTATCTGATTGAGGTGATGATTTCTATATGGTAAATTCCTAGATAAATGTTCATTTAAAAGTCTTTGGATGTGTATTGCCAAATCGAATTCTAAAAAGGCTATATTAATTTCCATTCCTACCTGAAGTCTACATCAACTTCATTTTAGATTCTTTTCCATGTAGAGAAAAGTAGCTGTATTAAAGATCTTACTTCTTTTTTAGCTGTGTTTGTATCCTTTTATACATCCTAAAACTCAACTCACCTGCATTATCATCAGCGATAAAATACTTTTTTAAAAACAGAACAATTGAGATAGAAAAAACAAAAACTATGCCTTTCCTGCTGCAGAACACATCTAGCATCACATATGGCTATATTTGTGAGTACCTACCTTTAATCCCTGTTGTGAATGGTTAGTTGAGGCTTCTTTCCTTACCTCTGGTACGTTACGTCATTCTGAAACACCACTTTAAAATATATGAAGACTTGCTTGCTGTGAAAGTTGCTACTAATGGTGCCAAGCTGTTAAAATGGGGAAAAGATCCCAGCAAGAACTTGTGACTCTTCTTGGCCCACATAGACAATGAGCTGCAAGTACTTTATTGTAAAGACTTTTATTAGATTTGGAGCCAGTATTGGGAATTTTTTTCTATATAGCCATTGTATATTTTGACATTCAAATTCTAAAATTTTACTTATTTACTATAAATTTGATTTTATCTATTTTTAACATCTGACATTGGGGAAGAGAATGGCTAGCTTCTTGACTGAAACTACTTTAAGAAAATAAAAAGTCTAGCAGTACATTCGGAGAAGGCAATGGCACCCCACTCCAGTACTCTTGCCTGAAAAATCCCATGGACGGAGGAGCCTGGTAGGCTACAGTCCATGGGGTCGCTAAGAGTCCAATACGACTGAGCGAATTCACTTTCACTTTTCCCTTTCATGCACTGGAGAAGGAAATGGCAACCCACTCCAGTATTCTTGCCTGGAGAATCCTAGGGATGGCGGAGCCTGGTGGGCTGCCATCTATAGGGTCACACAGAGTCAGACACGACTGAAGTGACTTAGCAGCAGCAGCAGTACATTTATTTCAGTTCTTAAGTAAAGATGAATGTGAGTGAATTTCTGGCTTTTTTCTGGAATTTATATTATATCTGAAATGTTGTATATTTCCAAATTTTGTTTCTAACAGTGAGTGAAATATAAAGTGAATGTAAATATATTTTACAGCAACATGAATGTTGACCACAGTGCATTATTTTTTCATGTAATTTATTCCTAGTGTGTTTAAATGTGTTCTGTAGTCATCAATGTGATCTAGCTTGCAGGATTTCCACTTTTTTCTTCTAGAATTTGTCAAAATTCTTGAAACTTTCTGGAAAACAAATTCAGTAAATAGAGTTTTTTTGACCTTTCTTTCATTTGAACCACCATTCTTTTTTTCTGTTTTGGCACCATGGCTTATGTGATCCCAGTTTCCTGACCAGGCACTGAACCCAGGCCACAGCAGTGAAAGCCCAGAATCCTAACTGCTAGGCTACCAGGGAACTCCCTGAACCACTGTCCATAATAGGGAATAGTAATCTTTCTTCTGCAGGAACTTTTGGTCTGATACGAAATAAATCAATTGATTGAACGTGTATGTCAGTTTTCATCTTTAATATTTGATTTACAAATGATTAAAAATGAGTTTTCAGAGCCACAATAGACAATATTGATTTTTAAAAGAAATAATTACTTAACTATGTATAAATCATTTATTCTAGTAAGCTTCTACCAAATTTGCTTTCTGCTATAATGTAATCATTAAAATGTTTTAAGTCATTTCTCATTTTAAAAAAAAGTCCTCACAGAAAAGTATGTCTTACAAGAGAGAGGTTTTCCATAATTTCCATTTTAATGATAAGATTTTTTCTATTCAGTTTAGTTCAGTCGCTCAGTTGTGTCCGACTCTTTGCGACCCCATAGACTGCAGCACGCCAGGCTTCTCTGTCCATCATCAACTCCCGGAGCTTGCTCAAACTCATGTCCATAGGGTCAGTGATGCCATCTAACCATTTCATCCTGTCACCCCCTTGTCCTCCTGCCGTCAGTCTTTTTCCAGCATCAGGGTCTTTTCCAGTGAGTCAGTTCTTCGACCAGGTGGCCAGAGTATTGGAGTTTCAGCTTCAGCATCAGTCCTTCCAGTGAATATTCAGGACTGATTTCCTTTGGGACTGACAGGTTTTATCTCCTTGCAGTCCAAGGGACTCTCAAGAGTCTTCTCCAACACCACAGTTCGAAAGCATCAATTCTTCAGCGCTCAGCTTTCTTTGTAGTCCAACTCTTATGTCCATACATGACTACTGGAAAAACCATAGCTTTGACTAGACGGACCTTTGTCAGCAAAGTAGTGTCTCTGCTTTTTAATATGCTGTCTAGGTTGGTCATAGCTTTTCTTCCAAGGAGCAAGGGTCTTTTAATTTCATGGCAGCAGTCCCATCTGCAGTGATTTTGGAGCCCCCCAAAATAAAGTCTCTCACTGTTTCCATTATTTTCCCATCTATTTGCCATGAAGTGATGGGACCGGATGCCATGATGTTAGTTTTTTGAGTGTTGAGTTTAAGCCAGCTTTTTAACTCTCCTCTTTCACTTTCATCAGGAGGCTCTTTAGTTCTTCACTTTCTGCCATAAGGGTGGTGTCATCTGCGTATCTGAGGTTATTGATGTTTCTCCCAGCAGTCTTAATTCCAGCTTGTGCTTCATCCAGCCTAGCATTTTGCATGATGTACTCTACATATAAGTTAAATAAGCAGGGTGATAATACACAGCCTTGACGTACTCCTTTTCCCAATTTGGAACCAGTCTTTTGCTCCATGTCCAGTTCTAACTGTTGCTTCCTGACCTGCGTACAGATGTCTCAAGAGGCAGGTCAGGTGGTCTGGTATTCCCATCTCTTTCAGAATTTTCCACAGTTTGTTGTGATCAACACAGTCAAAAGCTTTGGCATAATCGATAAAGCAGAAATAGGTGTTTTTCTATTAGACTTCTTAACAAAACATCTGATAGATTATCATTTATTACCTTTCCTTTGATTTATAATCTCAGTAATTAGAATTGGGCTGATAATATATGTTGTTGTTCAGTTGCTCAGTCGTGTCTGACTCTGCGACCCCATGGACCACAGCACGCCAGCCTTCCCTGTCCTTTACCATCTCCCAGAACTTGCTCAAACTCATGTTCATTGAGTCGGTGATGCCATCCGACTGTCTCGTCCTCTGTTGTCCTCTTCTCTTCATGCCCTCAATGTTTTCCAGCATCAGGGTCTTTTCTAATGAGTCAGCTTTTTGCATTAGGTGGTCAAAGTACTGGAGCTTCAGATCCGGCCTTCCAATGAATAATTAGGATTGATTTCCTTTAGAATTGACTGGTTTAATCTTGCAGTCCAAAGGACTCTCGAGAGTCTTCTCCTACACCACAGTTCATATGATTCTCAACAGAATCTTTGTGCATTGCTAGATACTAAGGGCTTTTAAAATATTTAGACTTCATTATATAGAACAAATTTTGAATTGAAATTTTCTTTACCTCTGTTTTGTTTTGTTGTCAGAATTTCCTGGTAGTATTCAGTTAAGACTCGGGGATTTTCTTCTAGAGATTAGGCAGCCTTTCTTCCCTTAGGAGAGTTATTCAAAGTCTTTTTTTCTTTGTGGTATGTGTTTACCAGGCAGAGTAGCCAGTGTATTCTAGTAAGAAAACCTTTTGCCAAAATACCCAATAGAGCAGAAAACTGACCTACTTAATGCTGACAAGTTTAAAAAAAATCTATGGAATTGTACCAGTATTGAATCAACTTCTTCCTTCTCTTGTGGTGGATAGGATGGGGTAGAGAAGAGGGTAAGGAGACTGAACTGCTGTAGGGGAGTAAATGAATATTTAATTACCTGAAATGATTTGATTAAAAGCTATTCATTTTGTACCATTTGAAGGCCTCTAAAATGTAGCAGTTCTTTATAGATCTCTTTAAACCTAAAAAAAAAAAAAGAGGCCTAGGAAATCCCTAGGGCATTCATACTAATCTAGAAAAGCCCTGTAGTTAAGATTGTCAGTCAGCATTTCATGAATAATGGTTTTTTTTGTTTGTTTTTGCAGGATATGGTAAATTTATTTAAAAATTTCAGTTATAGTTTTATCAGTGTAGTACATTTCAGAATTTATAGATACTGAAACAACAAAAAAAAGAATGTTCAGAGTATTTATTTGTAGCAAGTGACTATGGGTATTAACTTTATCAAACTGGTTTCAACTGTTACTCAATCTAATTTTAACTACTCTCTATATAACTAGCTTTAAGTTTTAGAGCTGTGCTGTTTAGTGCAGAAGCCACTAGCTGATGTAGCTATTTAAATTGAAAGTAAATGAGTTAAAACCGAATACAATTTAAAAGTAGTTCCTCCATCAAAGTAGCCATATTTCAAGTGCCTACTAGCAAATATGTCTAGTGGCTACTGTATTGGGTAGCACAGATACAAAACATTTTCATCATTGTAGAAAGTTCTGTTAGATAGGAGTTGTTCTAAAGTCTGCCTCATTCTATCATTCTTTACTTTTTTGCTTCCCAATCTGGGCACTGTTGACTTTTTAGGGAGGATAATTTTTTGTTGTGGAGATCTTATATGATTTTTATCAGCATCCCTGGTCTTTACTTACTGTTAATAGAGACCAGTAGCACCCACTCAGTTGTGACAATCAGCAGTGTCTCCAGACATTGCCACATGTCCCCTGGGTGCAAAATCAGTCTTGTTTGAGAACCACTGATGTACTTACATGTATTAGCTCTATATCAGTTAGTTATCACTTCATAAAAGGCTTAGTAGCTTAGATGACAGTCTAATAGCTCATGGATTGGCAGTTCGGCTTGGGCTATATTGGTCTCTGTAGTCTGGTGGTGGTTTGGCTGGGGCCAAATGGTATTATAGAATAGCCTCACTTAAATGTATGTTGGTTGGCAAGCTTTTGGCCAGGGTAGGGTTGGGGAGTTTGTTCTTTTTGTGGTCTTTTTTAGCAGGCACATTCATTCACTTGATGACTCAAAGTTCTAAGAGAGGCAGAGATTGAAATGTTCAAGCGCTTTTCAAGTCTCTGCTGTATCACACTTTTTAATGTCCTATTGGCCAAAGCAAGTTATATGGCCAAAGCTCAAATTCAAGAGGTAAAGAAAATGAATTCTTCTTGATGGGAAGAGTGGCATCTTGATAGGAAGAGTAGCAAAGTCACATTGTAAAGGAGTGTGCATAAGGAATGGGGGGAATAACTGGCCATTTTTGTAGATAGTCTACTGCTGTTATTGTCTGGATAATACAAATACCTTACAGCTCTTTGATTTCATTTATCATTCTCCTTTTGGTTTTTGTTTCTTTGATTTGGGTTTTTTTCTTTTGTTTTTTTATTATTGTTTCAAATAATTCAGTTATTTAATTTTACTCACATTTTCTCTTTCTAGTATTCTTGA
Source organism: Okapia johnstoni (assembly GCA_024291935.2). Lineage (NCBI taxonomy): Eukaryota > Metazoa > Chordata > Mammalia > Artiodactyla > Giraffidae > Okapia > Okapia johnstoni. The sequence goes on from CM044307.1 coordinate 16,703,460, forward strand.
ATCTTTCCTATGTTAACTGTGCTTTCATCTGAGATTATTTTCTTTCTTCACAGATAATTTTTTTAAATTTTTAAATTGAAGTATAGTTGATTTGTAATATTGTGTTGGTTTCAGGTAGTGAATATTCACTTTTTGCCTGAAAGCACTTTTTATTTTGTCTTCACTTCTAAAGGACATTTTCATTGGGCATAGAATTGCCGGTTGGTAGTTATTTTCTTTGAACATTTTGAATATATCATCCCATTACCTTTTGACTCCATTGTTTTTGTTAGAGAGGTAATGTCTTCGGTTTTCATGTTTTTATTAAGGCTTTTGGGTGGTTTTCTTTGCATCTAAGGTGCTTGAGTTTCATTTGTACTCTTGAGTCTGTAGCTTGATGTCTTTTGTCAGGCTTGGCATATTTCTTCTGATATTGCTTCTACCCCACTCTTGCACTCACTTTCTTCTGGGGGTCTAAGTATGTATATATTAGATCTTTTATAGTTTTTCTTGCCGAGAGAATTGGTCTAATACAATCTACTCTATAATAATTTGTAATGGATGATAGATCTTTTTTTGCATCCCAAATATCTGTCATATGCTGTTCAGTATTTTTCATCTTTTTTTCCCCATCTGTTCTTCATCTATATATTTTCTGTTGACCTGTTTTCTGTTTCATTTAGTGTCCAATCTACTGTTATAAGGATGTGTTTTATTATTAATTTTATATTATGTATTTTTTAGTTCTAGAATTTTAATTATTTTTCTTTTGTAGATTCCATTTCTGTGGCGAAATTCTCATCTACTTTGCTGAACATATTAATCACAGTTTAAAGTCTGTGTCTAATAATTATAATAATCTAGATCCCCTTTTGATCTTTTTCTCTTGTCTGCTTTTTCTTGTGGCTTTCAGTCATTTGGTCTTGTCTCCTAGGATTCCTAGTAATTTAAAAAATGAATGTCAAACATTAAATATGAGAAATGATAGAAGCTCTTAATGGTGATATTGTTCACTGGAGAGGATTTAATTTTCTTCTGGTAATAGTTAAAAGTAGGACCAGATGACCTTGATTCAATACAGGCTTGAGATGATTTGAGGCTTTGTTTTAGGCTTCTTAAGGGTTGGTTTAAATCCAGTTTCCCCTTAGTCTGAGAGTGCTGTCCTTCAGAGGTATCAAATAGAATTCTGCAATGTTTGCCAGGGCCTCTCCGTCTTGGCAGGCTCTGAACTATACAGCATGTTCAGACTCACTTTTCTGTGATTGCCTTTTATTCTGAGACTACCAAAAGTTCTACTTGTCTGATAATTGTTTTTTGCCTATATTTTGACTTCTCACATCCTCGCTGTCTTCCTTGTTTACTTTTTGTTTTTAAATTCAATTTTTAGTTTTTCTTGCCAAGAGAATTGGTCTGATACAATCTACTCTATAATTATTTGTAATGGATGTCTCTACTCATTATTAAATCGTTTATCAAATAATATTTATTTATAATGATCAAGCATTATTATAAACAATTTAAAGCATGTATTAATCATTGCAGTCAACTTGATATATGAGTATCCTGCCTTTATGTACCTTATATTCTTTAGGGAGGAGAGCTACCAAGAACACATTTGTTTATATTGTGATAAACAGTAGAGGAGACAAACAAGGTATTATGAGTTTATTATAGAGTTTTAGTTCTATAGAGTTTATTATACAGATTTAGTTCAGATGACATGGGTAATCAAGGATAGCTACTATGAGAAAGTGAAATTTGAGCAGCACTCTGAAATGTGAGGTTATTGGTATTTCTCCCGGCAATCTTGATTCCAGCTTATGCTTCTTCTAGTCCAGCGTTTCTCATGATGTACTCTGCATATAAGTTAAATAAGCAGGGTGACAATATACAGCCTTGATGTACTCCTTTTCCTATTTGGAACCAGTCTGTTGTTCCATGTCCAGTTCTAACTGTTGCTTCCTGATCTGCATACAGGTTTCTCAAGAGGCAGGTCAGGTGGTCTGGTATTCCCATCTCTTTCAGAATTTTCCACAGTTTATTGTGATCCACACAGTCAAAAGCTTTGGCATAGTCAATAAAGCAGAAGTAGATATTTTTCTGGAACTCTCTTGCTTTTTCGATGATCCAGTGGATGTCGGCAGTTTGATCTCTGGTTCCTCTGCCTTTTCTGAAACCAGCTTGAACATCTGGAACTTCACAGTTCACATACTGTGGAAGCCTGGCTTGGAGAAATTTGAGCATTACTTTACTAGTGTGTGTGATGAGTGCAATTGTGTGGTAGTTTTAGCATTCTTTGGCATTGTCTTTCTTTGGGATTGGAATGAAAACTGACCTTTTCCAGTCCTGTGGCCACTGCTGAGTTTTCCAAATTTGCTGGCATATTGAGTGCAGCACTTTCACAGCATCATCTTTTAGGATATGAAAGAGCTCAGCTGGAATTCTATCACCTCCACTAGCTTTGTTTGTAGTGATGCTTCCTAATGCCCAGTTGACTTCGCATTCCAGGATGTCTGGCTCTAGGTGAGTGGTCACACCATCATGATTATCTGGGTTGTGAAGATCTTTTTTGTATAGTTTGTGTATTCTTGCCACCTCTTCTTAACATCTTCTGCTTCTCTTAGGTCCATACCATTTCTGTCCTTTATTGTGCCCATCTTTGCATGAAGTGTTCCCTTGGTATCTCTGATTTTCTTTAAGAGATCTCTAGTCTTTCCCATTCTATTGTTTTCCTCTATTTCTTTGCACTGATCACTGAGGAAGGCTTTCTTATCTCTCCTTGCTGTTCTTTGGAACTCTGCATTCAAATGGGTATATTATTTGCTTTTCTCCTTTGCCTTCAGCTTCTCTTCTTTTCTCAGCTATTTGTGAGGCCTCCTCAGACAACTATTTTGCCTTTTTGCATTTCTTTTTCTTGGGGATGGTTTTGATCCCTGCCTCTTGTACAATGTCATGAACCTTCATCCATAGTTCTTGAGGCAGTCTGAAATTTAATATTCCTAACTAGTTCCAACCTTTTGATCTGTTTACCTAAAGTAGCCAAAATGATCCTTTAAAAATATAAATCTCATTATTCCTCTGCTCAGAAACTTCTAGCGGTGCTGATCTTGTTAAGAATAGAAGAATAGATTTATTGTACACCTCATAAATACACCAACTATCCTGTGAAACTCTTTGAAGCACTTGACTTCCTTTCTGACTTCAGTTTCTACACTCCCTTCGCTGGGGGAGCAGTAGATATATCGTCTCTTTGCTGTTCCTCCTGCACAGCGAACATAGTCCTGCCTCTGGACTTGTGCGTTTGTTCTTTTGACCTGGAATGTTCTCTCCTACCTCTCTACTTGGACTTGTCCTCTCACTAAATACCTTCAGATTTTTATGTTCAAGCATAGCCTAATGAGTAAAGCCTTCCTTTACTACTTTATTTAAAAGAAAGTCCTCCTTTCTATCTCCCTTCCAATCTCAACACTTAACTTTCCTCTCATCCTGCTTGATTTTTCTTCATTATATATTTGTTTCCTTATTATTTTTATAGTCTCCTCAAATAGAATACACCAGAAGGGTAGGGGCTTTGTTTCATTCTCTGCCTTATTCCATAGTCTGGAAGAGTATCTGTTGTATAATTGGTCCTCAATTCATCAATTTGTTGAGTGAATGAAGATACATTTTCTGGTTCAAACTACAACTTTTTTTTCACAAAGTGCACTAAAAAATTCTAGAATTAGAAAAAAAAAATCTGGACTTAAGCAACATGTAGATGTTTTTGTCTAATATAAGAAGAGGAACTATCACTCTTTTGAGACATGTTTTTGGATAAGATTTAGAAACATGGATTTCTTTTTTTTTATCAAAATATAGTTGACATACAATATTATGTTAGCTTCAGGTGTATTACGTAGCCATTTTATATTTGCATAAATTATGAAATGATCATCACGATGAGTCTAGTCCCTATACACAGTTATTATGTTATTGACAATGTTCCTTACACTATATGTTACATCCCTGCAGCTTATATATTTTCTAACTAGAGGTTTGCACTACTTCATCTCTTTTACTTCTTTCTCCCCCTCCATCCATAATGTGGGTTTCCTGATAGTTTAGATAGGTGAGTTAACAACTGGGTAAAATTCTGTACACAAAGGGCAAACATGTATATTTCCATAACCCACTTGATTCTGGAGAGGAGTCTTTTTGGCCTGTTCCCAATGTCTTTTTATGGCTTGATAGCTCATTTTCTTTTTAGTGCTGAATATTATTCCATTCTTTTGATGTATCACAATTTACAGTAATACGAACCTTCAAGTTGCAGGCTTGCAAAGATGCGAACATGCATTCGCATGTCCAGTCATGTAAGTTAGCTCACGTGTCTAGTGTACATTGCCACGTGTATGCAGCCTCTACAAGTGGTTGTGCTTTTGTGTACCTTACTGTAAAGTACTGTTGGTGTGTAACACGAGGAGCTTACTAATGAAGACCTGATAGAATTGGAGGCACAGAGAAAGGATAATTTGAGACAAGAGGAAGAAGTAACTGAAGAACCGAAGAGATTGACAATACAGGAAATGGCAAGAGGATTTTCTGTGTTTGAGGAGGCATTGTCAGTTTTTAGGCACAGCATCTGAATGTAGAACAGTCCACAAAGTTGTAGCAGCCGTTCTGAATGCAGTCCAGTGCTACAGTGTGTGTTGTCTGTGATGAGAAAAAAGAGCTAATGCTCAGACATCGCTGGATCGTTTTTTCAAGAGGGTAGATAGAATTGGTGGTGCTAGTGGTAAAGAACCCGCCTGCCAGTGCAGGAAACATAGGAGACGCTGGTTCAATCCCTGGGTCGGGAAGATCCCCTGGAGGAGGGCATGACAGCCCACTCCAGTGTTCTTGCCTGGAGAATCCCATGGACAGAGGAGTCTGGTGGGCTACAGACCATAGGGTTGCAAAGAGTTGAATATGACTGAAGCGACTTAGCACAGCACAGATAGAATTGGATCCAACAAGGAACCAGAACCAGCAGGTTGCCATTATTGTCAAAATTGCAGCTTGCCCTCCATCTCCTACAGCTGAGGATCCTTCAGCTCTGTCATCTCCCACCTCCCCTCCCTCCTCCAGTCAGTAACTCTTCTTGCCTGTTCACCCAATGCCAGCCCCTGTATGCCAGTTGTTGTCCTGTACTACTGTACTTTTTAGGGTGTACTCTACTGTAAGATTAAAAATGTTTATTTTTTGTGTTTGTTTTTTATGTATTATTTGTGTGAAAAGTATTATAAACCTATTATAATGCAGTACTGTATAACTGATGGTGTTAGTTCGGTACTTAAGCTGACTTTGTTGGACTTAATGAACAAATTGGACCTAGGAAAACGCTCTCAGAACTGAACTCGTTTGTGTGTAGGGAAATTAACTGTATTTATTCATTCATCGACTGAAGGACATCTTGGTTGTTTCCAAGTTTTGGCAGTTATGTAGTAAGTTTTTATAAACAATCGTGTGCAGGATTTTGTGTGGAGTTTTTCAGATTCTTTGGGTAAATCCCTAGGATTGTAAGGTAATAGTATGTTCAGTTTTGTAAGAAACTGCCAAACTCTTCCAAAAGGCTGTATACCATTTTACATTTCCAGTGACAATGAGTGAAAGTTACATGTCCTTGCCAGAATGTGGTGTTGTCAGTGTTCTGGATTTTAGTGATTCCAGTAGGTATGGAGTGGTATTTCATTGTCATTTTAGCTTGCAGTTCCCCAGTGACGTATGATTTTGAACATCTTTTCATGATCTTTTTTTCCCATCCGTATATCTTCTTTGTTGAGATACCTGTTCAGGTCTTTTGCCCATTTTTAAATAGAGTTGTTAGTTTCAAGAGTTCTTTGTGTATTTTGGATAACAGTCCGTTTTCTGATGTGCCTTCTGAAAATATTTTCTCCCATTCTGTGCATTGTAATCTCTTCTCTTGACAGTGTTATGCAGAGCAAAAGTTTTTAATTTTCATGAAGTCTTAACTCATCAGTTATTTCTTTTATGGATAATGCCTTTGGTCTATTTTTAAAGTTTTTACCATACCTAAAGTTATCTAGATTTTTTTTGCCCCATGTTATCTTCTACAAGTTTTATAGTTTAGCATTTACATCCCAGTCTGTGACCCATTTTGAATTAGTCTTTGTGAAGGGTGTAAAGTCTGTGTCTAAATTAATTTTATTTAGCATGTGGCTGTCCACTTGTTCTAGTGTCATTTATTGAAAAGACTATCTTTTCTCCATTATAGTGCCTTTATTCTTTTGTGAAAGATCAGTTAACAATATTCACATGGGTCCATTTGGGGCTTTAAATTTCAGAATGAGTTTGTCAGTATCTGTAAAATAACTTGCTGGAATTTTGATTGAAATTGTATTGAATCTGTAGATCAAGTAGGGAAGAATTGATACCTTGATAATTTTGAGTCTTCCTATCCATGAACATAGATTATCTCTCCATTTATTTAGTTCATCTTTGATTTTGTTCATCAGAGTTTTGTAGATTTCAAGATCTTTTATGTATTGTTAGATTTGCCATAAATTTTACCTAAGTATTTAATTTTATAGGTGCTAATGTAAAATACATTGTTTTTAATTTCAAATTCTTCTTGTTTATTGCTGGTATATTGACTTTTGTACCTTGTATGCTGCAACTTTGCTTATTAGTTCCAGGTGTTTGGCCGATTCTTTTTGAATTTTCGGCAAAGATTATCGTATCATCTGTGAAAAGACACTTTTATTTTGTTTTTATATAAAATACAGTTTTATATAGAATATACCTATTCTCTTTTATCTCCTTCTCTTGTCTTACTCCATTAACTAGCATAATGGATGCTGTTATAATATGTTAACTAATGGTGGTGTTTTAAAAAGCAGTGGTGAGAGGAGACATCTTTCCTTGTTCTTTTTTTAAAAAATTGTTTTTAATTGGAGGATAATTGCTTTACTATATTGTGTTAGTATCTGCCATACATGAACATGAATCAGCTATAGGTATACGCGTGTCTTTTCCCTCTTGAATCTCCCTCCTCCCTCCCACCCCATCCCACCCCTCTAGGTTGTCACAGACCATCAGATTTGAGCTCCCCATATGTTCTTAATCTTATTAGGAAGTTTTCCAGTTACTCCCAATTAAGTAAAATGTCATCTGTAGGTTTTTATAGATGTTCTTTATTAAGCTGAGGAAATGCCTCTCTATTCCTAGTTTATTGAGAGTTTTTATCAGGAATGAGTGTTGGATTTTGTGAAATGCCTTTTCTGTATCTCTTGATATGATCATGTGACTTTTCTTTTCAACCTGTTAACGTGATGGATTGCATTAAATAATTTTTAAATGTTGAATCAACCTTGACTAACCTGAGATTAATCCCACTTGATTGTGGTATATAATTCTTATTATACATTTTTGGATTTGATTTGCTACTATTCCTGGTCACATTTTTATTAATAGTTTCATTAGACCCTTTCATGGCATACTGATCAAGTACTCAATTGAAGCTTTGAAAAATAGCCATATATATTAGATAATGGCATTGAGGTCAGATTTTTTTTTCCCTCCCTAGACTGAATTGGTTAAATCTAGCAGGATGGAATTTAGAACACATTATGAAAGATTTTTTGAAAATCAGTTTAATATGCACAGTTAATGGCACAAACTGTTTTTTAATTCCAGCTCTGTCACTTAGATGCTGTGAAACCTTGAGCAGGTTATTTCATCTCTCCATTTCTCAGTTTCTTCATCTATAAAAGGAAGGTACTGATGGTACTTAATCACATAACATTCATTATGTTGTTTTGAAATATAAAGTAATACACATTAATTGTTTAAGACAATAGCTGGGATATAGTAAGGGCTGATTAACTGTTGAAAGTGAAAGTGAAGTCGCTCAGTCGTGTCTGACTCTTTGCAACCCCGTGAACTGTAGCCCACCAGGCTCCTCCATCCGTGGGATTCTCCAGGCAAGAGTACTGGAGTGGGTTGCCATTTCCTTTTCCAGGGGATCTTCCTGATTCAAGGATCGAACCCAGGTCTCCCGCATTGCAGGCAGACACTTTAACCTCTGAGCCACCAGGGACCTGTGGTTATTATAAAGTTCTACACTTAGGTTCAAACTCAGTTGTTTAGGATTTGAATGGTATGATTTAGCACAACTGAGAAAGATTAGATATCTTAGTCTTTTGTTGATTGTATACATAGGTGAGTGATAGTGTATTTGGATATGATAAAAATTAAAGTTTTAAAAGAGTGGTTAACAGCCCTGATTTTACCTTAGTCAATTTCCCACTAAAATTGTTCAAAAGAAAAAACAAAAGAAAGGAAAAACAAAAAAAGCCCTTTGCCAGAATCTAGGAGAAAAATATGTAATTACTTACAAAGTAGAGGATCTGGATTGAGAAAAACCAATCTAAATATTGGCTAAGATTCAATGAAAGAAGGAAGGAAAATGTTTCATGACTTTTTTCTCATGTTCTGACCTGAAGACATAGTTGAGCACCAACTGAAAAATTGATCTGCTTTTCTCTCTTCATGACTTTCAATCTTAAAAAATTATTCATATAAAAGTAACCTTTCTTTTCTCAGTGAGACCTAAACTGAACATGCTATCTAATATTGCAAACTATTTTGTTGAATTTTTTCTATAACTTTTATTTTTTAAGTGACTATACAGTTTCCTTAGGTTTATAGTTTATCTCTCCCACAACTAGAATTCTAAGTCTCATGAAGTCTTTTTTCACTGAAATACCTACAACAGTGTGTGGGACAACACAGTTATTCAGTAAATATTTGCTGAATTAGTTAGATGAACAACATCTCAGACTGATGCTCAATATATTATACTAGTAAAAGCAATAGCAACTTTAATTCAAGTCAGGGCAGGGGCCTGGAGTTCTGCCTCCAAGTCCTGCCCTTTTCCACCCTGTGGCATCTCTCTAAGTAGCATGGTTTGAAAACTGTTTTGCAAGTAATGATCTATGAAGTTGCTGGAGTAGAAGTTGCCCGTTTCATTTTATCCTTCTTTCTGTATTGGAGAAGGCGATGGCACCCCACTCCAGTACTCTTGCCTGGAAAATACTATGGACGGAGGAAACTGGTAGGCTGCAGTCCATGGGGTCGCTAAGAGTCGAACACGACTGAGTGACTTCACTTTCCCTTTTCCCTTTCATGCATTGGAGAAGGAAATGGCAACCCACTCCAGTGTTCTTGCCTGGAGAATCCCAGGGATGGGGGAGCCTGGTGGGCTTTCGTCTATGGGGTCGCACCGAGTCGGACACAACTGAAGTGACTTAGCAGTAGCAGTCTTTCTATATCTTGAAATAGTAATTCCCAGAAGACATCTGGCCTCAGTGGAATGGTGGTAGATACATGTGATTGGCTACAGAATGGCTCATTTCCTATGGGAAATATACTTTCTAAACTATAAAGCTCTATTACAACCACTGGTTGAGAGAACTGCTGGTAACATTGCATATGACACCAATTCAGAATATCAGAGAACATTATCATGCTAACGTTTTAGATACTAAACAAAAGGAAACAAAAAAACAGCAAAGAATATCAATAAAGTTGGGATAAAACCCTAAAATATAAATAGAAACAAATCTAAAGTGTTTCAAATTAATAGCATAAACACACTGAAGGGGGAAAAATAAGTAACCCAAGTAACTTTTGAGCATCATGTACTTTGAAATTCAAAATAAAAAGAGCTGTAAACAAATAACAAACCCTAATTTGTAGGCTATTTTTTGTAATAGTATGAATTGGCAACTTTGAAACTATTTTCTATCTATATTAGGATTCAACAAATGAAGAAGTGTGTTGAGGATAACTGGAGCCAGATTTTTCAGTTGTTGTTGAAGGTAGTTTTATATATACGGAAGAAAAGACTCCAGTAAATCCTGTGATGTTGGATTTGAATCGGAAGTTATAAACTCATGGTTTTTAACATTTATTTATATAAAGACAGAAATATACATGTATGCATGTAGACACTTATGTATCTTTCTCTTAGGGATGTGTATAATTGTATATATACATATATATGTGTACACATATACATATATGTGTATGCATATACATATATGTGTACGCATATGTGTATATGCATACACATATATATGTATATATGTGGCTATATTCCAGCTTTGTTTGCTAAGAGGCCTTGAAGCAATTGCAGTGAACGTACCTAACTCCCATACGCTGGTTTCTAAACCATTTTCCACTTAAAGGAGACCAGAGCTCCTTGGAGAAATGGCTGATCCCAGGAAGAACTGGGTCAGGGAAAGTGCAAGAGGAGTCTGGAACACACTGTTGTTTCAGAAAGAAAGGAGGTAGTCAAAGAATGGTGGGGATGTTTCAAAAGGAGCAAGAACCAGTGTGGAGAAGCAGCCACCGGCCAAATGAATGATGATAGTTATAGATTATAAACTGCTGAAAAAATAATAACCATACAAATACAAGTAAGTGAATGAATAAATAACTTAAGTTGGGGAGAAGGGAAAGTTCTTCATTAAAATGGCTAATAAGTATAGAACTGTTGAAATTAGAAAATGGCTGTTTTGCAACAATTAAAATAGTACTTTCACACAAGAATCCTCTGCAGGTACCAAAACTGTGGAGTAAAGTTTGATGAGGAATATGATATTTACATAGTCTTGAGACAGTTCCTAACAATGTATTTACGTATTACAAAGAGAAAAGCAGTAACTTCAGGGTAGAGAATCTTGACAGATACTCATTAACCAAATGATCAAAGTTAGCATCACTGGTAATTGATGCAGTGAGAAGCACCCAACATTACTTCGTGACATTCCTACAAAAAATGCATAGCCTGAATTTAAACATGAGAGACCATCAGACAAACCTAAATTGAAGAACATTATACAAAATAAATGGTCTGTGTTCTTTAAAAATATCAGTCTTACAAGACATAGGCTGAGAAACTGTTCTAATTGGTAGGATTCTGAAAGAGACATTACCACTAAATGCAGTGCATGATTCTGAATTGAATTCTGGACTGAGGAAATCAGTAGCTTTAAAGGACATTTTTAAAACAGTTAATGATATTTGAATATGGGCTGTAATTGTATAGTAGAAAATTTAACATTGACACAATACTGATTTGGTTAGGTATACTGTAGTTATCTAAGTGAATGTCTGTGTTCCTGGAAAACTTTATGAAAAAAAAATATTGAGGGCTGGAATGCTAAGTGTCTGCAACTCACTCTCACGTGGTTCAGAAAAAAAATGTGTAAGGAAGCAAGGGACTGACAAAGCAAATGGTGTGAAATATAAATAGTGGTATTTGCAAATTTTGTTGAAGCTACATAAAAAATTTACCTAAAAGTTCCTGAATTAAAATACTTGAGTTGTGATTGAACTGACTTGATCTTATTAATAATTTGTAGAATTCATGAAAAGGACAAAAAATTGTTCTCATCATTTAGAGAAAGGAGCGAAGCAAATGCTGATCAAGTAGAAAAACTCCAAATTATTAGGATATAGAACAGAAGGATTTTTTTGTTTGGATTTTTGTCATGGCTTAGTAACCTCAGGCATCTCACATCCTATGTTCATTTCCTTAAACTTTTGTGAAATAGGTAGTTTGACTTCTTAAACATTTTCCTATTTAGCTAAAAAGTTTTCTTTAAAAAAGTGCTTTGTAAAAATTAAATGACCTTTGTTTCAGACAGATCATTTTATAATTTTATTAAGAAAAGTTGAAGGCCGTTTTTGCCATTATTTGTTAAAAGGGGGTATTCTGGGGGATAGAAGTTCTTTCTTTATTAAATCTTTGAGCTACAATGAACGCAGTCATTTTAATAATTATTTTTATGTAATGTACCATTTTAATAATATAATTTACATTTTAAACTAATAACATTGATAAAAATGCACCTTGGTGATAGTATTGATGAACTGTTTTAACAAAATTATCCTACTGGATTTTTGTATAATTTCTATTTTTCCTAATTTTAAATTGATTTTTGTATTGTATTGCTAAAATCACCCCTTCAAAGAAACACCTAACCTTATCGCTGATAGATGTATTATTGGCAAATGCAGGTATTGATGGAAATCTGATTATTCATTGTAAAATTATTTTATTGAGATTCTAAAGCAGTAGTGACAGTTTCAGTTGTTTTGACTAGTGTAAAATTCCAAGTGTAAACAGACACAATTATTCTTCAGTGGTAATGATAGTTCTAACCTACTTTGATGATGTGTCTGTTTCTGTTTTTCTCTTATAAAAATTCCTTTCTACTATTGGTGGGAATCACTCCTCCTTGACACCCCTCTTCCTGTTTTGGGCCCCTTGAATACTACTGGTCTTAGAAAGTGTATGCCTGGAATGGGATTCATGGGAGTTGTTATCAACTGACAACAATGTCTTTTCTGTTTGTCTCTTTCTCTGTGTATATATGGTATTTTATATTTCAGAGATTCAGTAGTTTACCTGTAGGCATTTGACTGCTATTCAGAGGAATGATTTATTATTAGTTAGAGGAGGTTATGGTTCTGTTTGTTTGTGGACCTTACAGTTGCTGTGGTGACTTGAAGTGGTCATCTTCGTTATATCATCATAATAAACCTCTGATTCCTGAGGGAAGTTGTGAGCCTTCTCTTTTTATTTTGTGTATCTGTGTTTTGTTTTTATTTATCATATCCATGTAATGTAGCAATAATTATGTTACAAACAACAATTTTGTGAGATGTTTATTATTCTCGTTTTACAGATGAGGAAACTGAGGCTTGGTGAAGTTACGAAAGTTGTCCAAAGTCACACAGCTTGTAAAGGGCACAGTCAAGATTCAGAGCCAGGTCTGTCCAATTTCAAAACTCTTAATCATGGCCATGAAACTTTGCAATAGCTGTGAAGTATCAACCTGTGATAAGTTGTATTGATAATTAATATTGTTTAACTGTCATTTAACTCTTACTGATAATTTTTGATGGTTTTTTCATCTATAATAATTTTGTGTATCTTTTAACTATCATGAAGAGAAACATGACATAGTAATGTGGGTCTGGGCTCTGGCGACAACTACGTGGGTATGAATAAGCTTCTCAACTTACTTGTGTGACACTGGGAAAGTTACTTAACTTTTCTGTACCTCAGTTTTCCTATCTGTAAAATGTTGATAGTAATATAATCTGCCTGATATGGGTGGTTGTGAAGATTAAATGATTTAAAGTATGCAATACCCTTGGGCTTCCCTTGTGGCTCATCAGGTAAAGAATCTGCCTGCAATGTGGGAGACCTGGGTGTGATCCCTGGGTTGGAAAGCTCCGCTGGAGGAGGGAAAGGCTATCCACTTCAGTATTCTGGTCTGGAGAATTCCATGGACTCTATAGTCCACGGGGTCGCAAAGAGTCAGATACCACTGAGTGACTTTCACTTTCACTTTTCATACAAAGCTCTTGTAACAGTGCCTGGCACACAGTAAGCATTCAATAAATGTTAACTACTAGTATTATCATCTCCTAGCAACCAATAAAACAGATGATCATTATTTCTAATTCTCTGTTAGGAAATTTGGATAAAGCAAAGTTTAAGCAGCTCATGAAACCTACATAAACCAAAATTAAATTGAGTAAGTTAGACCTAAAGAAAATCATTCATTTGATCAAATGCAGATCCATTGTAAAGCCAACTGGGAGACTGCTTCTAGGTCTTACATGTACAAGGGTATTGTATGTATGAGGACCACAGACAGGTCCATAGGAGCTCAACATGACCATTGTATCATGAATGTTTTGTCTGTTTTCCTCTTGTAAGTGGAATTTGTATTCAAAAAAAATGTTTACAATTTTAGGTGACTTAAGGAGATTGTGTTCTGGCAGTGTTCACAGATGATTATCAAGAATGAAAACTTTACATGTTGTGTAAAATGGTGGCACCATTTCATCACTTGCAGGAGTGGTTATTAGAGCTTGCGTTGTGGTGATTGTGCACACTGATTGAGCTTTGAACCAGTGGGGCCACAGCACATTCAACTAGAACTGAGCCAGGTACTGATCACATGCTCCTCACTCATACTTATTCCCTGTAGCTGTCAGAATTCTGAAGTGTGATAGCAACTCTTGCTACAATTTAGTAAAGTAAAATACCTGTAATTAGTAAAATACCTGTAATAAGTTTATACCAATTGCAAAAATATCTATCAACAGGAGTAATTTGAGTCAAGTTATGTAAAAGTTCAAAACAGTTCTTGCTTTGTATATAAGCCCAATACTTCAGAAACTTTAATCTATACATGGATTTAATTTATTCTTTTTATTATATTGAGCCTTCCTCTCCTAAAACATAGTGTCTCTTTCTAGCTATTTAGATATTTTTTATTTATTTATGGCTGTGCTGGTTCTTTATTGCTGCTCACACTTTTTCTCTAGTTGCAGTGAACGGGAGCTACTCTAGTTGCGATGCGCAGACTTCTTACTCTGATGGCTTCTCTTGTTGCAGAGCATGGGCTCTCCTGTGCGAGGGCTTCAGCAGTTGTGGCGTGTAGGCTCAGTAGCTGCAGTCCCCATGCTCTAGAGCACAGGCTTAATAGTTGTGGGGCACTTACTTAGTTGCTCCAGGGCATGTGGATCATCTTGGAACAGGGCTCGAACCTGTGTCTCCTGCATTGGCAGGTGGGTTCTTTACCATTGAGCCATTAGGAAAGCCCCTTAGATATTTAAAAATATCTTTCAATAGTTTCTTTTTCTCATAAGTCTCTCAAATCTTCTCTTAAATTTAGTTATTATTGTTGTTAAAATTTTAAATAGTAAGTTTTTCCTCTTTTTTTTACGTTTTCAATTTTACTGATAGAAACTTTTATGGTATATAAATCTCTGTTCAGCCACCTTAGCTGAAGTGTGATGATTGCAATTGTGTCTTTCTTTCCAGTGCTTAGATAGTTTCTTTTTCTTGCCTTGCTATGCTAGTTAGGACTTTGAGTACAGTGTTCAATACAAGTGTTAAAGAGTGGGCATTCTTATATGTCAGTTAGCTTTTAAAAGTAAGTGGTCCATTAATAATGACGCAACAAAGATCCTGCGTACTGCAGCTAAGACCTGAGGCAGCCAAATAAGTAAATAAATATCTCTAAAAAAATAAAAGTAGTTGCATTTTAAAAAAAGAAAAAGGGATAAGTGAAGATATACAAGGCAAATGGAGACAAGACAATCACAAAGGAAAGTGTTGCTATATGACCACTCGTTTCAGTGACTTTTTTTTTCTCCCTTTCCTGATAGCAAACTTTAGTAAAGAACTGATATTCCATATCATTGAGGTGTTTTGAGGAAGTCTCGAAAAGATTGATTTTGTGTTAATCATAAAATAGTCATTTTCTTTTTTTCTTTTTCCCTTCTCTTCCTCCCTTTTCTTTTCCTCTCCCCTTCTCTTTCTTTTTCTTCATACTTGAATTGGGATGTATCTGTCATATTGGGGTGCATGTTACTTTTGATATTTCACAGTTAACAATTATTAACAATTTTGGCAGCATTTCTGTTTTGGAACATAAAATAATGATATATCTTGCCATCAGTTGATGGCATCTTGATGGCAGTTGATGGCAGCTTTGATGAAATATACATTTTTGCATACATACCATGACTCTATCCTACCCTTCCTCTACTTGAAATGCCCCTTGAAATGCCCTGTTGTTTTTTTTTTTTTTTTTTTGTCTCTCCCATCCTGTGCTTATATCATTCAAGATCTTAATGGAAGAAATAATCCTTATTTTGTCATCCTGGCTTCTCTCCCTTCAGCACTTAGCACAATACTTTGTCAGGCACAGGGTTGTATTTAACAATTAAGGAAAGTATGTAGATACACTGAATCATAGCACAGACTGTGACACATTTATATTAGTGACCGGTTTTTTAGCTTCTTGGTGAGAAAAGATTAATACCTACATTAATTAAGATTGTTTTAAATATAAAGAACAGAGCCCAGTGCTTCCTACATTAAGCAAGTTAGAGAATTTATTGGATGTATGTTCAGTCATCTGATGACGTTCAAGAAAGTTTAACCAATGAAACAAAAAGAAAGTGATTAAAGGAAATTTCCTGGTGGTCCAGTGGTTAGGACTCTGCACTTCCACTGTAGGGGGCATGGGTTTGACCCTTGTTGAGGAACTAAGATCCTTACAAGCCACACAGGGCACAGCAAGAAAAAGAAAGAAAGAAAGACAATTTAAAAATAGAAAGCACTGTGAAGGAAAATGAAAAGAGTAGTAACACTAAAGAATTACAAGGACCTCCCTGGTGGCCCAGTGGCTGAGACTCCAAGCTCCCAATGCAGGGGGTGATCCCTGGTTGGGGAAATAGATTCCACATGCCATAACGAAAGAGTTCATGTGCCACAACTAGAAGATCCTGTATACCACAACTAAAGATCCCCCGTGCTTCACCTAGGCCCTGACACAGCCAAATAAATAAAAATTAAAAAATAATAAACTATACTGAGATATTTTTTAAAAAGAATTATAGAGGATGGTATTTTAGAAAGAGAGGAAAAGAAAGCCTCATGAATGAGGTAACATTTAGGTTGAGACTTGAAGTGTGAATGGAAGACAGGAGTTCTTGAAGTTTCTGAGAGAAAAGCATTTTAGACAGGGAAACAGCAGGCCCAGAGTGGGAAAGAGCTTGCAGTTAACTGAAAGAGACTACTGGTTAGTTGAGGAGAGTGTCACTTTGAGGTAGGAGAGGCAGGCAGGGGCTCTCCCATAACATGTTAGTGTCTGCTCTGCATTTGTGCAGTGCCGGCCACTGTTCCCAGCACTTCTCAAGCAGTGTTATTTATTTATTTATTTTTTGCAGTGTTAGTTATTATGCCGTACTGACTCTCCAAATGCCGAGAGTTTGGATTTAACTTGAAGATGCATTGGGAAGCCATGGAACTATTATTCAGTGCCCTGATCCATTTTTAAAGATTACACTGAATGCTTTGTTCATGGTTGATCTGAGGGGGCAGCAGAGGAAATTGAAATAAATACTAGTCGATGGCTTCAGGTAGGAGATGTAGTAATCTTGCACCATGGTCCTTTATGGTAGAGGTGGAGAGCAGTGGACAGATTTAAGATACATTTACAAGTCTTGTTGATGGCTTGGGTAAAGGGAGAGGATTGTAAGGGGAAGGAAGGAGTCAGATTGGAGAAAGTTAAAGAACTGAAGAGATGATGTGTGTAGATAATTTGTAGTTATTTGTCAGAAAAGGAGAGCAGAACTGTTTTTAACCTTCTTATTTCCATCATTTTTCCAGTGCCATTTCTGTCTCTCTTTTTTAAATTCTTGGAACCAAATATATTTTTATTCTAGTCTGCCTCTCCAGATTGCAGCACCTTTTTCTCATCCCACACTTGACAGATGCTTAGAGGAGGAAAGTCAGTTAAAAAGTAGGCTAGCATTCTCAGCAGTTCTGCCCTTTTTCATCAAGATGTTCCTTGCTAAATCAGTCCTTGCTATATCAGAGCAAAACCATTTTGTTCTATAAGTAAAGGTTTAATTCTTGAAGGAACAGCATCTTAGGAAGTCAGTCTCTGTATATGTGTGTTGCAGGATTAGGGGTGATGGTCATACATATTTTTATCTGTTAAGTCTCAACATACCTTAAAAGATAAAGTTAAGAGTAGCTGAATCACCAATTCAATTCACCAGTTGTTTTCTCAATTGAAAGGCAAGTGATAAACTAAAAGATAAAATTGGTTGTGAAACTGAAAAAAACTCTCAGAAGAGGTAGCTTTTTTTTTTTTTTTTAATGTTTCTTATATATAGGTTCAGCTTTTGAAACCACCTTTGACTGCAATTTTAAGTAGACAGAGTCTTTCCTTATTTTTTGAAGCTCTAGTTTTCCATTATTTTTAAGGAGTGAATAAAGAAGCCATGTATCAGAAAGAAAGAATTTTGTGGATAAGATGAAAATTAGTAAGGCAGAAATCTGAAATTAAAGTCAGATAATAGATAAGGATCATAGAATACTGTTTAAACAAGTGTTTCTTAAGTTTTTAGGATTAATAGTTACAGAATCCTTTGAGATTCCAAAGAAAGTTGAAGAATCTGGCCTCAGAAAATACACAGAAACATGAGCATTCAGATTTGAACATAATCTTAGGGCATTGCTAAATCTGAAGAGCCTATGGGGGTACATGCTGCCCTGGTCAAGAACATGTGCTCTGAATGGTAATCAGGGCTGGGGAGTAATATGTGGCTAGAGAGCATCAACATTCAAACTGTGACAGTAATCTCTTCTCAAATACCAGCCTTTTGGGCAGCCCAAACTCCATTTGTTGTTGTTTTTTAAACTTTTGGTCTGACTGCTGATAAAATAATTTTTAGTTTTAGCTGTTGAAAATTAATCTATTCTTAAATTTTTTTCTGTGAAAATGCTGTAGGAAAGCAGTTACCATATATGTGTAATCTAGAAAAATGATATAGATGAACTTATCTGCAACGTAGAAATAGAGACACAGACATAGAGAACAAACATGATACCATACGTGGTGGCAAGGCTGATGGTGGGATGAATTGGAAGATTGGAATTGGCATATATACACTATTATATATAAAATATATAACTAATGAGAATCGACTGTATTGCACAGGGAACTCTACCCAATGTTCTCTGGTGACCTAAATGGGAAGGAAATCCAAAAAAGAAGGGATATATCTATATCTATATATACTTATATATAGCTGATCCACTTTGCTGTACAGCAGAAAGTAACACACATTGTAAAGCAACTATACTTGAATAAAAATTAATTTAAAAAAAAAGAAAGAAAATGTCATAGATGGCAGGGTTTTCTGAAATAAGGCAATACAGTATTCAGGATACCCTAAGAAATGAAACTTACTAATAAAGTCAAAGTGAAATACAAACAAATTTCAAATGTACTGATACCTAAGATGATACAGAAGCTGAATAAATGTTTCCTTTTAGAACTAGATTTAAAAAGCAAACAAACCAACTCTTTGTTCTCTCTTCTTTTCCATGAATCTGTTTGTAACATAACTTTCTCACAAAACTGACCATGAACTTTTAAGATGAACTTTATTAGTCCTATAGGTTAAGTATTGGACCTATTTCCTTCACTGTTGGTGATGAAGCTGTACTTTGTTACTTTTCATTTGGCTCAGGGCCTAAGTGGAACACTAAGCTAGTGATACAACTTAATAAGTTATAAATTATTTCCTGTTTCAGACACATTATGCCAGTTAGACCAATATTTAATGAAATCCAGAATTCTTAGGATTCATTGATTGAGTAGGAGATTGACTAGATGACCTACCTCTAAGTCTTTTGGCTATGCTAAGAGTCTAGGATTCCTTACATGTTTTCACTTGATCAAATAAAAGGGTTTTTTTCATCACTCTAATTCTTGAAAGCGAGTTCCACATCATAAGAAATCAAGGAAAGAAAATGCAAAAACAAAATACTTTGTCTGGGGTATAGTGTTGTAGTTGTTTAGTTGCTAAATCGTGTCTGACTCTTTTGCGACCCCATGAACTGTAGCCTGCCAGGCTCCCCTGTCCATGGGATTTCCCAGGCAAGAATAGTGGAGTGGGGTTACCATTTCCTTCTCCAGGGGATCTTCCCGACTCAAGAATTGAACCTGTATCTCCTGCATTGGCAGGCAAATTCTTTTCCACTGTTCAGTTCAGTCACTCAGTCATGTCTGACTCTTTGTGACCCCATGGACTGCAGCACGCCAGGCTTCCCTGTCCATCACCAACTCCCGGAGCTTACTCAAACTGATGTGCATCGAGTTGGTGATGCCATCCAACCATCTCATCCTTTGTCCTCCCCTTCTCCTCCTGTCTTCAGTCTTTCCCAGCATCAGGGTCTTTTCAAAGGAGTCAGTTCTTCGCATCAGGTGGCCAAAATATTGGAGTTTCATCTTCATTATCAGTCCTTGCAATGAATATTCGGGACTGATTTCCTTTAGGATTGACTGGTTGGATCTTCTTGCAGTCCAAGAGACTCTCAAGAGTCTTCTTCAACACCACAGTTCAAAAGCATCAATTCTTCTGTGCTCAGCTTTCTTTATAGTCCAGCGCTCATATCCATACATGACTATTGGAAAAACCATAGCTTTGACTGGACAGACTTTTGTTGGCAAAGTAATGTCTTTGCTTTTTAATATGCTGTCTAGTTTGGTCATAGCTTTTCTTCCAAGGATAAAGCATCTTTTAATTTCATGGCTGCAGTCACCATCTGCAGTGATTTTGGAGCCCCGAAAAATGAAGTCTCTCACTGTTTCCATCTGTTTGCCATGAAGTGATGGGACCGGATGCCATGATCTTAGTTTTCTGAATGTTGAGTTTTAAGCCAACTTTACCACTGAGCCATATAATGTTATACTTTAAATGATCACTTGATATATGGCATTTTTAGCTTAGATTTTTAGTGACGGAACAAATGATTATTATTAAGATTATTGTTAGCAGGTGTACAGTCAGAACATTTTTTTCTTGTCCCTAATAGCTCAGTTGGTAAAGAATCTACCTGCAATGCAGGAGACCCTGGTTTGACTCCTTGGTCAGGAAGATGTGCTGGAGAAGGGATAGGCTACCCACTCCAGTATTCTTGGGCTTCCCTTGTAGCTCAGCTGTTAAAGAATCCACCTGCAATGTGGGATACCTGGGTTCGATTCCTGGGTTGGAAAGATCCCCTGGAGAAAGGAACAGCTACCCACTCCAGTATTCTGGCCTGGAGAATCCCACGGACTGTATAAGGCCATAGGGTCACAAAGAGTCAGACACAACTAAGCGACTTTCACTTTCCTTATAGAATTCTGGAATAGGTGTGTGATGAATAATACAGTGGAATTGTATATATTCGCATTCAGCCATGTTTGTTCAGAGGACAGTAAAATGAAAGAGTTAAAAACAATATAATTAAACCTAGGTTTAGATTCTCTCTGCTTGTTCTATCAATGAGTTTCTGCGGTACAGTGTTTTTGTGCCTCCCATACAGTGTGTGAAGAAGGAAATGGCACCTCACTCAGTATTCTTGCCTAGAGAATCCCGTAGACAGAGGAGCCTGGTGGGCTGCTGTCCATAGTGTTTCACAGAGTTGGACACGACTGAAGCGGCTTAGCGTGCATGCGTGCATTGGAGAAGGAAATGGCAACCCACTCCAGTATTCTTGCCTGAGAATCCCAGGGACAGAGGAGACTGGTGGGCTGCCATCTATGAGGTCACAAAGAGTCGGACACGACTGAAGCATCTTAGCAGCAGCAGCATACACAGTGTGAGCATACTGTGTAGTTCTAGTTCTGGGTATTAATAGTAACAACAACGAACACTCAGGAAATACCGCCTGTGTACCGGGCACTGTACGCCATGCAGTTTGCATATAATGATTCATTTCATTCTCACAATAGCCCTATCAGGTAGATTCTATTTTTAATCTGTGTTTCTTGGATAAGGAAACAGGCACCGAAAAGTTAAATAATTTGTTCCAATTACACGGTTAGTAAGTGGCAGATTTGCCTGGTGCTAGAATCTGTGCACTTAGTCCCCTCACATTACCTCTCAAAAATATGCCACACTAAGCATAATAACATTTAGGCATATGCATATAATTAGCGGGCTTCCCTAGTGACTCAGATGGTAAGGAATCTGCTTGCAATGCGGGAGACCCAGGTTTGATCCCTGGGTCGGGGAGCTCCCCTGAAGAAGGGCATGGCAACCCCAAACAAGAAAGAAAACCAAGAGAACAATAAATGTAATTAAGGTTAGTGTTACTTCTGGGGGAAAAGAAGAGGGACATAATCAGCAAAGGTTCATGTGGGGACTTCTAAAGGTTTAGTAATGCTCTACTTCTTAAGCTGAGTAGAAGATACACAAATTTTCATTTCATTATGTTCTGTAACCTACATATGAATGTGTATATTCTTTTGTGTACATCAGCTATTTTATAATTTAATTATGTGGAAAGCAAGTCACCTAAAATCCTTCTGAGGGTAGAGATGGGGAGTGTAGAAATATAAATACATACACGTATAATTATGAGACATCTAATTAAGGGGTAAGAAAAATAAGTTACATTTAATATAAAATTTGCATCTCACTTTTTGGTCAACACCAGATGGTCAACACCGAAATCAGATTGATTATATTCTTTGTAGCCAAAGATGGAGAAGCTCTATACAGTAAGCAAAAACAAGCCCAGGAGCTGACTGTGGCTCAGATCATGAACTCCTTATTGCCAGATTCAGACTTAAATTGAAGAAGGTAGAGAAAACCACTAGACCATTCAAGTATGACCTAAATCAGATCTCTTTATGATGATACAGTGGAAGTGACAAACAGATTGAAGGGATTAGATCTGATAGACTGCCTGAAGAACTGTGAACGGAGGTTAGTGACATTGTACAGGAGGCAGTGATCAAGACCATCCCCAAGAAAAAGGAGTGCAGAAAGGCAAAATGGTTGTCTGAGGAGCCTTACAAATAGTTGAGAAAAGAAAAAAGCTAAAGGCAAAGGAGAAAAGGAAAGATGCACCATCTGAATGCAGAGTTCCAAAGAATAGCAAGGAGAGATTAGAAAGCCTTCCTCAGTGATCAATGTGAAGAAATAGAGGAAAACAATAGAATGGGAAAGACTAGAGATCTCTTCAAGAAAATCAGAGATACCAAGGGAACATTTCATGCAAAGATGGGCACAATAAAGAACAGAAATGGTATGGACCTAAAAGAAGCAGAAGATATTAAGAAGAGGTGGCAAGAATACCAAGAAGAACTAGACAAAAAAGATCTTCATAACCCAGATAACTAACCATGATGGTGGGATTACTCGCCTAGAGTCAGACATCCTGGAGTCCAAAGTCATGTGGGCTTTAGGAAGCATCACTACGAACAAAGCTAGTGGAGGTGATGGAATTTCAGTTGAGCTATTTCAGATCCTAAAAGATGATGCTGTGAAAGTGCTGCACTCAATATGCCAGCAAATTTGGAACTCAGCAGTGGCCGCAGGACTGGAAAAGGTCAGTTTTCATTCCAATCCCAAAGAAAGACAATGCCAAAGAATGTTCAAACTACTACACAACTGCACTCATCTCACACGCTAGTATAGTAATTCTCAAATTTCTCCAAGCCAGACTTCAACAGTACCTGAACCGAGAACTTCCAGATGTTCACGCTGGAATTAGAAAAGGCAGAGGAACCCGAGATCAAATTGCCAGCATCCGTTGGATCATCGATAAAGCAAGAGAGTTGGAGAAAAACATCTACTTCTGCTTTATTAACTATGCCAAAGCCTTTGACTGTGTGGATCACAACAAACTGTGAAATAGTCTAAAAGAGATGGGAATACCAGACCACCTGACCTGCCTCCCAAGAAATTTGTATGCAGGTCAAGAAGCAACAGTTAGAACTGGACATAGAACAACTGACTGATTCCAAATTGGGAAGGGAGTACATCAAGGCTGTATATTGTCACCCTGCTTATTTAAGTTCTATACAGAGTACATCATGAGAAATGCTGGGCTGGATGAAACACAAGCTGGAATCAAGATGGCCAGGAGAAATATCAGTAACCTCAGATATACAGATGACACTACCCTTATTATGGCAGAAAGCAAAGAGGAACTACAGAGCCTCTTATGAAAGTGAAAGAGGAGAGTGAAAAAGCTGGCTTAAAATTCAACCTTTAGAAAACAAAAATCATGGCATCCAGTCCCATCACTTCATGGCAAATAGATAGACGGGGAAACAATGAAAACAGTGACAGACTTTATTTTCTTGGGCTCCAAAATCACTGCAGATGGTGACTGGAGCCATGAAATTAAAAGATTTTGCTCCTTGGAAGAAAAGCTATGACCAACCTAGACAGCACATTAAAAAGCAGAGAGATCACTTTGCCAGCAAAGGTCCGTCTAGTTAAAGCTGTGCTTTTTCCAGTAGTTTTGTATGGATGTGAGAGTTGGACTATAAGGAAAGCCGAACGCCAGAGAATTGACGCTTTTGAAGTGTGGTGCTGGAGAAGAAGACTCATGAGAGTCCCTTGGACTGCAAGGAGATCAAAGTCAATCCTAAAGGACATTTGTCCTGAATATTTATTGGAAGGGCTGATGCTGAAGCTGAAACTCCAATACTTTGTCCACCTGATGGGAAGAACTGACTCTTTGGAAAAGACCCTGATGCTGGGAGAGATTGAGGGCAGGAGGAAAAGGGGATGACAGAGAATGAGATGGTTGGATGGCATCACCGACTCGATGGACATGAGTTTGAGCAAGCTCAGGGATTTGGTTGGACAGGGAAGCCTGGCATGCTGCAGTCCATGGGGTTGCCAAGAGTCAGACACGACTGAGTGACTGAACTAAGTCTCACTGTTACTGAAAAGAATAAAGTTGTTGAAATTTCGTTTGTCCAACCCGATCCAGAATGAACCAGATGGGAATTCCCTGGCAGTCCAGTGGTTAGGACTCCACACTTTGACTGCTGAGGGCACGGGTTCAGTTCCTCATTGGGAAACTAAGATTCTGCAAGCCACGCAGCACAGCCAAAAAATAAAATGGATCAAGAAAGAAAGAGAAAGAAAGGAAGGAAGGAAAGGGAGGAAGAAAAGAAAAGGAAAATAATTTTAAAAAAGAGAAATTTTAAATGAACCAGAGGCTTTTGTAAGGACATTAGAGAGCTGCAACTCTTAGGAAAGTGGGGACTTGTCTCTCCAGAGTTTTTTTTGTTTCTAAATTATGCTTGTTTGCTTTTCTTTTTTCTCTTGTCACAGTTGCACCTCTAACTTTAGGCCCCTCTTGTATGTAAATTATAAGGAAGATTGGACAAGACAATGCTTTAGAAAACTCATTGTGAGGAAGAAAAATTCACAAACAGTATATAGCACATACATGATATGCATAGGAAATAGACACATTCACAAAACTTGACCTTGACAATTAATTATGAGTTTCCCCTTAAAGAAAAATATCAAAGGTATCAAAAATGGTAAAATTACTGTTAAAACAGTGTTAGTTGGTTCTGAATGTAATAGTATATAAACTAAAATCTGAAACCATGGGTACCATTCTGAATAGCTGAAAAAAATTAATAAACTCACAGGTATCCTTAGTTTAGCTAAAGAGTCTTTTTCCAAGAGACTAATCTCATTAAAAGTGAAAAATCACATCAATTCAGAATAACATTGGGAGTACTTTAAATCATCCACAAAGTACAGTAGTATACTACCTTGCAATAAATCCAACACAGCCAAGGATATTTTATAATGTGGAACAGTTTGCTGTTTTCAGCTGAAATCAGTTGAAGTAGCTTGCTTATGTTTAGGAACTATGCTGTGAGAAAAATATCTATTATATTTGTATAAAGAAATCATAAACTAAGCTGCGAGTTTGCTTCCCTCCTCCCTCAGAATTACAAGATTCATCCATGTTGACTGTTATAACTGTAGCTGATTCACTTTTACGTTTTCTCTTATTTTTTATTTTTAAAAGTGTTTAAATTGAGGTATTATTTTTATTTCTCCATGGTATTCTAATGTTTGAATAGTCTGTATTTGTTGTGTTGATGGATAATTAGATTCTAGTCTTTGTTATTTTATTGTTACAAATACTAAACAATGCTGCACAGACACTATCTTGTACACCTTGTGCACATGCTTGAGTGTCTTGAGGATATACACCTGGAAACAGAACTGCTGAGTTGTAAGGGTATATAAATCTTCAACTTTGCCAGACAATGGTAAATTATTAATTAAAATGGTTGCACCAGTTTATGCTCCTATAAGGGTATGAATGCTTGATGCCCCATATTTTATTGTCTGATTCTTTAATATTTGCTAAACTGACAGATATAAAATAATAGTGTCTTGATTTGCATTTTCCTCATTACTAATGGGTTGAGCATTTATTTCACTTTGTTGGCTGTTTCTGTTCCTTTGTAAAGTATTTGCTCTGTTTTGCTCATTTTCTATTGATATTTTATTTTAAACTAATGTTTGTTTTGCTTATTGATTTTTAGAAATTCTTTAAAACTAGGGTACTAATATTTTGTTTATGGTATGTAGCATATATCCTCATAGTTTGTGCCTTGTCTTCATTTTCAGATGGGTGATTTTTCATAAGCATATAAAGATTAGGGGAAATGTTTTTGTTAGACCAGTTTTATTTGGAGTAGATAAAATATGATTCCCAGAATCCTTAAACTATACTTTTAAAAAGTGAGATTTTTAATAGTCTTTCTAAGTAATCCATTCCAACGTAAATAACCGCTATGAAGGAAAAAATCTTGTACTATAGAGTTACAGACCAAAAACTCTTATTAAAGCTTTAATATTAAAATAATCCAATTTTATAACCATAAACCTGACTACGTGGGCTACACTGATAAGCCATTTTTAGAAATGGTACTTTTTGTCCCACTAATTCTTGGTCCTTTTAGTTTTATTATGTTTTTCTAATAAGAAAGACCATTTTCAGTTTGTAGCTTACCATATGAAACATATTTATTGTTTTTTACTTTTTACTAGAGAATTTTTGTTTGTTTCAAGACATGGTAGTAGTACACCCTACAGTGACTAAATAGGCCATACATAGAAGGAGATTCTTTTAGGAACTTGAACCTTCTTAGTTGGTGAATGTAACAAATCAGATGATACTTTTTTAGAGAGAATTCATTTAGAAAGCTTTGCTTTATTTGGAGTTGTATTTTGCCATTTTTTGTAGTGTATTACATATGTGTGTGTGTCTATATATATGTAGCATTTAGGAACTAATCCTACAAAGTTGTCTCTGCCTTTAGATGTGGACTTCTGTGGCTGGGGGCAGTTATTTCTTACAAGTCTGTAGACTCCTGTTAAAGTACCATTCATGGTAAATGCCTAATACTTACTATTCTTGTTCATTTTTTGTTCTTTCCTCGGTAGAGCAAATTACCGTGTGTGCTTGTAATCCTTCTTACACTCATATACCTAGGCAGTGTTCAATAAATCTGTGTCTTGTCAGTTCAGTTCAGTTCAGTCGCTCAGTCGTGTCTGACTCTTTGCGACCCCATGAATTGCAGCACGCCAGGCCTCCCTGTCCATCACCAACTCCCAGAGTCTACCCAAACCCATGTCCATCGAGTCGGTGATGCCATCCAACCATCTCATCCACTGTCGTCCTCTTCTCCTCCCGCCCCCAATCCTACCCAGCATTTGGGTCTTTTCCAATG
Organism: Okapia johnstoni; assembly: GCA_024291935.2. NCBI lineage: Eukaryota > Metazoa > Chordata > Mammalia > Artiodactyla > Giraffidae > Okapia > Okapia johnstoni. Next base: position 16,730,597 of record CM044307.1, read on the forward strand.
AGTCAACTCTTCACATGAGGTGGCCAAAGTATTGGAGTTTCAGCTTCAACATCAGTCCTTCCAATGAACACCCAGGATTGATCTCTTTTAGGATGGATTGATTGGATCTCCTTGCAGTCCAAGGGACTCTCAAGAGTCTTCTCCAACACCACAGTTGAAAAGCATCAATTCTACAGCACTCAGTTTTCTTCACCGTCCAACTCTCACATCCATACATGACCACTGGAAAAACCATAGCCTTGACTAGACGGACTTTTGTTGGCAAAGTAATGTCTCTGCTTTTAAATATGCTATCTAGGTTGGCCATGACCTTCCTTCCAAGGAGTAAGCGTCTTTTAATTTCATGGCTGCAATCACCATCTGCAGTGATTTTGGAGCCCAAAAAAATAAAGTCTGACACTGTTTCCACTGTTTCCCCATCTATTTCCCATGAAGTGATGGGACCAGATGCCATGATCTTAGTTTTCTGAATGTTGAGCTTTAAGCCAACTTTTTCACTCTCCTCTTTCACCTTCATCAAGAGGCTCTTTAGTTCTTCTTCACTTTCTGCCATAAGGGTGGTGTCATCCGCATATCTGAGGTTATTGATATTTCTCCCAGCAATCTTGATTCCAGCTTGTGTTTCTTCCAGCCCAGCGTTTCTCATGATGTACTCTGCATATAAGTTACATAAGCAGGGTGACAATATACAGCCTTGACGTACTCCTTTTCCTATTTGGAACCAGTCTGTTGTTCCATGTCCAGTTCTAACTGTTGCTTCCTGACCTGCATACAGGTTTCTCAAGAGACAGGTCAGGTGGTCTGGTATTCCCATCTCAATGAGTTTAATTACCATGAAAGTATGATAATTTAGCTGACCTTCTGATTAATATTATAGATAAGATTTTCTGTTTGAAACAGTTGAGCCAAATACTTTGAGCAAAAACTGTCTTTAATTCCAGCAGTGGAATTTAATACACTTTTCTCCCATTTAAATATTCTAAATCTGATTTCAACAGATATTATATCAGCAGGTAGTGCATTTTCTAGAGCAGGTATGAAAAGATTCAGGAGCATTTCTAGTATTAAGTGTCTGGATCCAGTTCACTATCATTTGCTAGATTATTATAGTAGCCTCCTAATTGTTTCCCTGCTTGATTCTTGTTTCCTTCAATCCTTTTTTAAACCAGCTGCCAAATGTAAAATGTAAGTGCTTTCTTTTAGAATCCTCCAGTGATTCCCCACTTCTCTTAGAGGAAAATTGAAGTGTTTGGCCTACAAGGTTCTCTATTAACTTGTTCTGTGTTACCCATGTGGTCTCATCTCTCCTATTCTCTTGTTGTCTTCACTTTGCACTGAACACACTGACCTTTCTGTTTATCAGACACTCTAGGCAAGACCTTTAGGACCTTTGCATTGATTATTTTCTTTTTCTGGAACGTTATCCTACTGCATGACTCACTTTTTTACCTACTTCAATTCTTTACTCAAATGATACTTTCTTAATTTAAAATTCTATCGCTACCTCCAGAGAAGGCAGTGGCACCCCACTCCAGTACTCTTGCCTGGAAACTCCCGTGGACAGAGGAGCCTGGTAGGCTGCAGTCCATGGGGTTGCTAAGAGTCAGACACGACTGAGCGACTTCACTTTCACTTTTCACGTTGACGCATTGGAGAAGGAAATGGCAACCCACTCCAGTATTCTTGCCTGGAGAATCCCAGGGACGGGGGAGCCTGGTGGGCTGCTGTCTATGGGGTCGCATAGAGTCGGACACGACTGAAGCGACTTAGCAGCAGCAGCAGCAGCATCCCTACCTCAGTACTTCTAATCCCCCTCTTAACCCTATTCATGTTTTTCTCCATAGCATTTACCATCTTCTAATATACCACAGAGTTGGTGGTGTTCAGGTAAATGCTTTACAGTTAGTTTTCCAGATATAGTTCCTACATGAATGATGGTTGATATTTTTGCTTGTTTAGTGAGTAAGATGAAAGTGAAGCAATGAAGTTGTGTGTCAGAATTTCACTCATTTGTCAATGACATGAGAGGCTTCTTTGCTGAATTGGATAATAGTTTTCAAATAGAAGAGTATACCTCAAAATTTTTGTGCTATTCCTAAGGTAGTGCTTTAGACACCACACACTTTTAGGTTCAGTCTGCATTGTAACATTTTCTCCATTGGTTTCTTAGGTCTGGACAAGCACAAAACAATCAATCAAACGGTAATTGGTAGCTTTTGCCAAATTTCACAGTGTAAATATTTCCACTGTGGCCGATTTCAGGTTACCAACATGAAGTCACTGAATAAGATATTTGGAAGAGATGTACAGTAGCCCAGCATTAGGCAATATTTCTACCATAGAGATACAAAATCATCAATAACACTAAGAGCACAGATGATAGTAAAATGTAATGTAAAAATAGGAAGTAAGATTTTAGTATTTATCTTTGTTTTAAAATAACTATAAGTTTATATAATTTAATTTGTAACAAAGGTTATGTTTAATACCAAGTTCACAAACTTGCTGAGAATTTAACAGTTGGATCTTGTCAGTCAGCGCATCGCTGTGAATAATCTGGCTGTTTATTTTCTGTCTGTCTCCTTCATAGAGGCAGAGGTTTTGCTCTGTATTGTTTACTGCAGGCTGGAATGGTAGGCAGTCAATGAATACTTGCTAAGTGAATTTTAATTAAAATAAATGTGCTAGATGCTGAGCAAAAAATAAATTTTGTCTTCAAATAAATTTTCATCTTTTAATACGAAATTTTGATTATAACAATAGCATAATATTCTTACCTCTGTGAATTATTGACCTAGATTATAAATAAAAACATGCTACTCTGAAAAGGATAGAAGATTTTTAAATTTTCCTTGCTGAAAGGAAAATAATCATGTGATCTTTCTTTTATAAAAAGAAAAATATGAAGCATATGTGCATAGGAAAAAACAAAGGAAAAAAATTCTGAAATGTTGATGGAGGTTATTTCTGTTTGGGATTACAGGTCATTTGTATTTCATTCTTCAGATTTTTCTGTTTTTCCTGTTCTTTACAAGTCACATCTATTAAATGATAAAATTATTTTTAAATCAGCTTCTTTATCATACCCTGGTATATAGTATTTTAGTTGAAAGAGGAGGAAAGTAAAACATTACAGGTAGAATGTTCAGGGTAAAGAAAGAGAAAGAAGTGAGAAAGCCATTGCATATTTGAAAGGCCCGATCTTCATAAGATTAGGCAGGGAAGTACTGGGAGATAAGGCTGCAAAATGTTGGGCTCAAATTGTAGAGGCTTCTGAATGCCAAACTCCGACATCAAACTTTAGAATCTTCAACAGGTTTTGAAGATAGTCAAGGAAGAATTCTAGGAATTTAATCTGGCACAACTCTGTAGGAAGATTAGAGGAAAGAGAGCTTGGAGTCCAGGGGTTGTTGCAGAGGTCATGGATGAAGTGATTTTTCTACCAGGGCAATTAGGAATAGAAGTGCTGAATGGCTGAATACCAGAGATAACTGATACCTGTTCCCATCCAGTAGCATCTATTGATGAACTTTGTATAGAAGAATAATGGAAACGTGTCAGAAGTATGCTGTTGACATTTTAAAGCTTTGATGGGTGTAAAGGTGATCACTGATCACTGGCCTTACTACTTTGTTAAACCAGTTGTTGGATTGTGGAAGGTCACGGAGTGGATCCTAGGCAAGGGATTCAGCGTAGTGAATGTTTACTATCTAGAATATAAGCCTCGCAAAAACTTATCACTGGTATGGCTATATCAAGTCATACTGGCCAAGTATATGGTGTGTGTTTCTCTATTCACATTTGAGTGTGCTGGGTTTAATTCTGTTTGTTATATACTAACACCTGTTAGAAAAAATTAGGAAAATAATGAGATCATCACAAGAAAAGTTTCACCTATCCTAACTGCTTATGTTTGCCCTGGTCTTTTCCCTGAACTTCAGGCTTATACACATCTCTACCTGGCAACCTGATAAACAGACCCCTCAAATTCAACAGTTCGGTTCTCTGAATTCTTCTATCCATCTTACTGAGGCCTAAAACTTAGAAGTCATATTTTGATTTCTTTCTCTTCCTCACTTTTTATAATCAATTCCTGCTCTTGACTTCCCCCACAAAGACAATTCTGTTGATCAACCAAAACTGAGTTTATTAAACTTACTGCAGCAAGGGAGAGCACCACTATGATAGATAGAGTCTTGGTAGTTAGGGGAAGTTAGGAAAGATTATTTCTAGGGTTTTGAGATCTGGACTCAGATGGTTTAAGGCAGGTCCTTCAAGGTGGGGAACTGATTGGGATGGGCAAAGTTTGCGACACAATATTTAAAATTAATGGACATAGCAAGAAAAGCAATCTGTTATCATGTTAGGAGAACTGTTTGCCCTGATGTACAAATTGTTTGCCCAGATAAATTAGTTTGTTAAACTTTCCTGACAAAGTGTAGCTAATTCTTGGCTTACAGTCTTGTCATCTTGGGCAGAATGCTTTCCTGAAGCACAGTTACATCATGTTGATTCAGTTAATTCATAGATTTCCTGAGTCTATGTTCTGTTGATGTTGTTGCCTCTACCTGAAATAATCTTTTCCCTCTTACTTTCCCACAGTATGTGACTGTTTTTTGTTCTTTTAAAACTTAACTCAGGCAGTGTCTCCTATAGGAAATGTTTCCTGAACCTAGACTGCTTCTAAGTGATACTGTATATAGTGCTATTATTACATTCTACATATTGTACAGAAATTAACCTTTTATAAGGGGAGAGAGCCATCTAAAGGCCAATTGTCTTATTAATTTCTGTATCTACTAGCATTAATAACAGGGCCCAGCACATGGTAAGTTTTCAGTTTTTTACTAACCCAAGCAAATTGGGTCAGAGGAGGAAGACCAGAGGAATAGGAGATAAGAGGTGATGATTTAACTTGAAACTAATGCGATTGAGGCAGTATCAATGCACCCAAATACAGAAATTTAAGTAAGAGAGGAAGAGTTAAGAGTACAATTAGGAAATGCTCCTAATTGGGGTAATAGTTTGTGTTGATTATTTCTCCAAGAGTGATACTGCAAAGAGAACACCAATGGAGGATTAATATTTGAGGAATATCTACAGTGGGTGGGAAAAAGTAGAGGAAGCCCTCAAAGGCATCGGTAGAAACAGAGGTGAGGAGGATAAACCAGAGGAATTAGAGTGCTGGGGCAGGGGAAGGCAGGGAGGTATACAGAGGAGGGCTGGAATTATGATGTCAAAATTTGGAGAGCATTTAAGGAATGAGAACTTTGAAAAGATTTCCTGATTTGGGCAATTAAGTTGTACGCAGTGGCCTCTGAAAATCTAGCAGAATGGGAATATCGTTTTTAAAAAATTTAGTTTCTAGGACAAAATAACTTTATTCTCACCTTTTATACTTAGAAAAATATATTCTTTACCTATATTCAACCAGGACTTCCACAGGGGGTATGATTTTCTTTATTTGGGAGTCAAGTTTAACCTTATTGAGGACCAGTAGTAAACATTACTTTGAATTAATATTTTCTATTTTTTCTTGTTACCTTTTGTTTTGTAAGCAAAATCGTTATACATAGATTACTTGAAAATAGAATGTTTGGTTTCTCCCTTGTATTAATTATTATCTTAATTGCTAGATTATTTTGTAGGCCAGTGGTAGTTGTGCATTAAGAAGTAGCAAGCAAGATACTATGATGATGTATTTTCTTTTTACCAAGTTCATTTTAGAACAGTTACAGATACATCACTAATTTTCAAAAAATTTCCAGCTGTGAAACCCTTTCCTTAAACTTTAACATGGAGCCCCAACATGTAAATCAGAGAAAGAGAAGCTTGTCTGTTTGAAGCTGTGACAGGGACTGAAACCCCTCCTGAGAGTTGTGTTAGGCTTCTAACCTCCTCCTCTTTCCTTCCAAACACCTGTGGTACAAGGGACTCCTCTGTGGAAATTCTAGGGCCACCTAAAGCACAGTTCAAAAATCACTGATATGTAATTCTCTTTGTAGAAACACTGATGTCAAGCCATTTTAATACTGAAAGTGACATGATATTTAGACCCCCAAATCAGATGATACTTCCAGTCTGTTATCTTTATTGGTCAGTAGAATGGTACGACAACAAAGAGCAAATAAATTTGTACTGGTGCTATTTAGACAGAGGTTGGATATCAGGGCTTCCCTGATAGCTCACTTGGTAGAGGATCCACCTGGAATGCAGGAGACCTTGGTTCGATTCCTGAGTTGGGAAGATGGATTGGAGAAGGAATAGGCTACCCACTCCAGTATTCTTGGGCTTCCCTTGTGGCTCAGCTGGTAAAGAATCCGCTTGTGATGCGGGAGACCTGGGTTCAATCCCTGGGTTGGAAAGATCTCCTGGAGAAGGGAATGGTTACCCACTCCAGTATTCTGGCCTGGAGAATTCCATGGACTATATAGTCCATGGTCTCGCAAAGAGTCGGACACAACTGAGCGACTTTCACTTCACTTCATTTCACTTCACTGGATGTCTTCCTTTCAGGGAAGTTGTCCAAGTAGTTCCTTTGTCAGTGGGAGGTTGGCCTACTATTAAATGCAGTCTCTTCTAACATTGATGATTCTCTGGTCTTACTGTCTACATTTATCCCACCTTGTAAATACCATCTAATAGGATGGGATCTATTGTATCTTTCATTTCTTCAACTTTATAGTGTGCTGTATATGTGACAGGCACTGTATTAGGATGCAAGGGTACTATTTACACTAAGTGAGTGTGAACAAATAAGATATAACCTTCCATAAAGGAAATAGAAAATTGCTGTAAGGTTTGAGGAGTATAGTTATGGAGGTAAGCAGAGGGTATTCATGGGACTCATATGAAATGAAGGGACCCAGACCAGATAGGGGCTTTTCAGAGAAAATGCTGCTTCTATGAAGGCTGAGCTGACTCTTTGAAAATGAGTAAACTTGAACCAGAAGCAAATAGAGAAAAGTCTTTCTAAGCAGAGGAAGGAACATGTGCAGAGGCTCGGAAAGATACCCTGCCTTGTTTGAAGAACTCTGAGTAGGTGAGTATGCCTGGAGCTTAGCATGTGAATGGAGCTGGTGGGTGAAGCCAGATGAAAAATGACTGTTTGCACTATGCTTTGGAATTTGGACTTTACGTTAAAAATGATGTGAAGCAATTGAAGGATTTTAACCAGAGTAATTAATGGTCAGATTTGTGTTTTAGAAAGCACTCTGGCATTAGTCAGGAGAACAGATTGGAGTAGACCTCTCTTGGAAGCAGACAGATGATTAAGTTATTAAGCTTTTGCAAGATATAAGCAAAAATGAGGATAGTAGAGCTTACATGGTGGGTGGGGAAATTAATTCAGGATATACTAAGGAAATAAAATCCATAGTTATTGGTCAGAGAAAGAATAAAAGTAGAGGTGACTTTCAGGTGTTTGACTTGGCCAGCTGGATAAGTGTATAGTCTTTTTTTTGCTAAGAGAAAGAAATTAAAAAGAAAGGCATCATACAGACTTTTGTCTCAAGATTCTTAGAGTGCCATCTTAAGCAAGGATATGGGTGCTTTTTATTTTCTTATATTTGTATTTGTATATATTTTTGAAACGTGATATGAAAGTATATAACAGGATATATTATCAAGGAAGGTTAAGGAATTCTTTTTGGAAGTATATTAGACTAAGGTAGATTCTCATTTAAAGTAGTTTAGGAATAAGTGATCTACTTAAAAGCAAAGGAATGGATTACCTTTTGTCCATCCAGTTCTTTCATTATTTAATATCCACCTTACCTACTCTGTAAATCAACTTTGAATTGAGAAATAATAAATTCATTTTTAGAAAATCCAGAGATTTTATCATTCATATCTCAGAATTTTTACCTTTTAAGAAAATATGTGGTAAGATTGGCCTGTTTGTGTGAATTAGCTAATTTGGTAATAGTTCTGCTGTGGTGTTATGCACTTTAAAATACAAAATGATTTTCCTCTGAAGGCAGACTTTGATTTTCAAGTCTTTCATCAGTGTTATGTGGGAATTAATGTTCCATCCCTTGTTATTTAACATTCCTGGCAGAGATGTTTCCTTTATATAGCTTTGTCACATCATTTTCTCAAGTTAAGATCTCCTTTTAGGCTGGTTGAGGTGCTTAAATCCCTCATGGAAAGAATGAGCAATGCTCCTTAACAGAAAAATGAAGGTGTTGGTTTCAGATTTTGAGATTTTCTCTATAAAGGGATACATTCATTATATTTATTCATTGACTCTTAAATGCTCCATGGTTTCTTATTAGATAGTCTTCATTCCCTGTAGTTTTGAGATTTCTTCTGTACCTTTGAAAGCATTAGAGAAGTGCTTCTTCCAGTAACAAAACAAAAACACTGACTATAGTTTAAACCAAAAAGATTCCCAGATTTCAGTGTTTCAGAATGATTTTTTCCGATAAGGATCAACATTTTCAGAAATTGTTAGCAGTTTATAATTTGGCCTACATGTACAAATTTCCTTATTCAGTAGTTAACATGGATTTGAGAGGTAGATCAGTAGGAATAGTCATTGGTTTATTACAATTAAAGTACTTGAAAGTTCTTAGAATAACATCTCTTCAGATCCTACAAGAGGTTATTGTTGTTTTACTAGAACTAGTATTACAATTGTCTTTGCAAAAAGTGAAATGATTTGTTTGTTTGAACTTAGTTACTCTAAAAGGAAGTATGTTAATTGCTCATTTCCCCCTAAAACAAAACCTTTGATTTGGGATGATAGTTTTTTATTAGTATCGTAATCTAAACTTTAAATATGTGAGAAGGTCGTGACTTCCTTTTCATATTTCTTTTACAGCTTGTAAAAATTAAAATGAATAAACTACGGCAAAGTTTTAGGAGAAAGAAAGATATTTATGTTCCAGAGGCCAGTCGTCCACATCAGTGGCAGACAGATGAAGAAGGAGTTCGTACTGGAAAATGTAGCTTCCCAGTCAAGGTAAGACCTCATGTTTCTATAAATTTAGATGTGGAAAAGAACTGACAGTTTATTGTATGTGAAATTCCATTAATTAGGACAGTTAAAAGAAAACACTTCAAAAGCTAATCTCTTTATATTCTGCTTCAATGACAGAATCAGTAAGAAAAATAGATTATAAGTAACGATTTTTCTCCTTACATTTATTTATTTTTAAATATATATGTTTTATTGACTTACATTGTTTCAGATGCACAGCAAGGTGGTTCAGTTATACAAATACACATATATTATTTTTGAAACTATTTTCCATCATAAGTTATTACAAGATACTGACTATAGTTCCCTATGATATAAAGTAAACCTTTGTTGCTTGTTGCATATCTATTTTTTTAATTAGAAATCTAGCATTCTATTTATACTAAGTCAAACAAGTGGAATCAAAAATGTCATAATTTTTTAGTTAGGCAAAAATTCATAAGTTTTTTAAACTATATTATACATATTTATATATATGTATAGTAGAGCTTTTCTACTACACTTGATAAAAGCTTGAGAAAGAACATCAAAAAGAAGAGATGAAGAAATTGGAGAACATAAACTAAATGAAATGCCAGCACTGAATATGAAATAGAAAAAGTGAAACAAACTAGATAAAAGTAAAAGATCATCATATAGTCTGGTTGTTTTTAAACATGTCTGCTCATTAGAAACATATCCGGAGCTCTGGAGAAAAAAAGCAATACCTGAGCATTTGTAGTTTTCAAGATACTTCTGATATGCATCTAGGTTTTAAAAAGTGATTTTAAAAGGTTTCTCTAATAGATGCTAGTTATGGTAATACAGAATTCTATTATTTTTCTATGACCAGTCATGATACAGTAGTATTGAGTGATAGTTACATAATCACAATAGTAAAAGATGTTTATCAGTTTTCACAGTCAGTTCAGTTCAGTCGGTCATGTCCGACTCATTGGGACCCATAAACTGCAGCATGCCAGGCCTCCCTTTCCATCACTAACTCCTAGAGTTTACTCAAACTCATCTCCATTGAGTCGGTGATGCCATCCAACCCTCTTATCCTCTGTCATCCCCTTCTCCTCCTGCCTTCAGTCTTTCTCAGCATCAGGGTCTTTTCAAATAGGTCAGCTCTGCACAGGTGGCCAAAGTATTGGAGTTTCAACTTCAACATCAGTCCTTCCAATGAACACCCAGGACTGATCTCCTTTAGGATGGACTGGTTGGCTCTCCTTGCAGTCCAGGGGACTCTCTTGAGTCTTCTCCAACACCACAGTTCAAAAGCATCAATTCTTTGGTGCTCAGCTTTCTTTATAGTCCAACTCTCACATCCATACATGACCATTGGAAAAGCCATAGTTTTGACTAGACAGACCTTTGTTGGCAAAGTGATGTCTCTGCTTTTTAATATGCTGTCTCGGTTGGTCATAACTTTCCTTCCAAGGAGTAAGCATCTTTTAATTTCATGGCTGCAGTCACCAACTGCAGTGACTTTGGAGCCCAAGAAAGTAAAGTCAGCCACTATTTCCACTGTTCTCCATCTATTTGCCATGGAGTGATGGGACCGGATGCCATGATCTTTGTTTTCTGAATGTTGAGCTCTAAGCCAACTTTTTCACTTTCATCAAGAGACTCTTTAGTTCTTCTTCACCTTCTACCATAACGGTGGTGTCATCTGCATATCTGAGGTTTTTGATATTTCTCCTGGCAATCTTGATTTCAGGTTGTGCTTCATCCAGCCCAGAGTTTCTCATGATGTACTCTGCATATAAGTTAAATAAGCAGGGTGACAATATACACCCTTGACGTACTCCTTTTCCTATTTGGAACCAGTCTGTTGTTCCATGTCCAGTTCTAGCTGTTGCTTCCTGACCTGCATACAGATGTCTCAAGAGGCAGGTCAGGTGGTCTGGTATTCCCATCTCTTTCAGAATTTTCCACAGTTTATTGTGATCCACACAGTCAAAGGCTTTGGAACAGTCAATAAAGCAGAAATAGATGTTTTTCTGGAATTCTCTTGCTTTTTCAATGATCCAGCGGATGTTGGCAATTTGATCTCTGGTTCCCCTGCCTTTTCTAAAACCAGCTTGAACATCTGGAAGCTCGTGGTTCACATATTGCTGAAGCCTACCTTGGAGAATTTTGAGGATTACTTTACTAGCATGTGAGATGAGTGCAATTGTGCGGTAGTTTGAGCATTCTTTGGCATTGCCTTTCTTTGGGATTGGAATGAAAACTGACCTTTTCCAGTCCTGTGGCCACTGCTGAGTTTTCCAAATGTGCTGGCATATTGAGTGCAACACTTTCACAGCATCATCTTTTATGATTTGAAATAGCTCAGCTGGAATTCTATCACCTCCACTAGCTTTGTTCGTAGTGATGCTTCCTAAGGCCCACTTGACTTCACATTCCAGGATGTCTGGCTCTAGGTGAGTGATCACAACATCATGATTATCTGGGTCGTGAAGATCTTTTTAGTACAGTTCTGTGTATTCTTGCTACCTCTTCTTAATATCTTCTGCTAGGTGCATACCATTTCTGTCCTTTATTGTGCCCATCTTTGCATGTAATGTTCCCTTGGTATCTCTAATTTTCTTGAAGAGATCTCTAGTCTTTCCCATTCTATTGTTTTCCTCTATTTCTTTGTATTGATCGCTGAGGAAGGCTTTCTTATCTCTCCTTGCTGTTCTTTGGAACTCTGCATTCAAATGGATATATCTTTCCTTCTCTCCTTTGCCTTTCACTTCTCTTCTTTTCACAGCTATTTGTAATGCCTCCTCAGACAGCCATTTTGCTTTTTTCCTTTCTTTTTCTTGGGGATGGTCTTGATCCCTATCTGCTGTACAATGTCACGAACCTCCATCCATAGTTCATCAGGCACTCTATCAGATCTAGTCCCCTAAATCTATTTCTCACTTCCATTGTATAATTGTAAGGGATTTGATTTAGGTCATACTTGAATAGTCTAGTGGTTTTCCCTACTTTCTTCAATTTAAGTCTGAATTTGGCAATAAGGAGTTCATGATCTGAGCTCCTGGTCTTGTTTTTGCTGACTGTATAGAGCTTCTCCACCTTTGGCTGCAAAGTATATAATCAGTCTGATTTCGGTGTTGCCCATTTGGTGATGTCTATGTGTAGAGTCTTGTGTTGTTAACCAAACAAAAAATAAAATAATTACAGTGGCAACCCATAATGGGAACATAATTAATTTAACAATATGAAATAATTGCCTACAGCTTGGAGGGGGTCAAGCAGAGTGATGTGGTAAGTGGGAGTGCATGCATGCACATGTTTTCACCCACCCAGCCAGTCTGTGTCTTTTGTTTGGTGCGTTTAAAGGGAAAGTGAAAGTGAAGTCGCTCAGTCATGTTCGACTCTTTGCAACCCTGTGGACTGTAGCCCACCAGGCTCCTCTGTCCAGGCAAGAATACTGGAGTGGGTTGCCATTTCCTTCTCCAGGAGATCTTCCCAACCCAAGGATCGAACCCGGGTCTCCCACGTTGCAGGCAGACACTTTAACCTCTGAGCCACCAGGGAATACTTATGGTGCGTTTAATCTTTTTACATTTAAGGCAGTTATCGATATGTATGATCTATTACCTTTTCTTAAATGTTTTCTTAATTGTTTTGGGTTTATTGTCTATAGGTCTTTTCCTTCTCTTTCCTTCATAGAGAAGTTCCTTTAGCATTTGTTGTAAAGCTGGTTTGGTGGTGCTGAATTCTCTTAACTTTTGCTTGTCTGGAAAACTTGATTTCTCCATCAAATCTGAAGGAGAGTCTTGCTGGGTAGAGTGTTCTTGGTGGTATGTTCTTTCCTTTCATCACTTTGCCCTTCCCTTCTGGCTTGTAGAGTTTCTGTTGAGAAATCAGCTGATTGCCTGATGGGAGTTCCCTTGTATGTTGTCATTTTTCCCTTAATATTTTATCTCTGTCTTTAATTTTTGTCAGTTTGATTAGTATGTGTTTCTATTTCTACTATGTGTTTGATTACTATTATTGGTGTGTTTCTCCTTGGATATATCCTTCCTGGGACACACTGTACTTCCTGGATTTTGTTGACTATTTCTTTTCCCATATTTGGAAACTTTTCAGCTATTATCTCTTCTAATATTTTCTCAGATCCTTTCTCTCTCTTTTCTCTTTCTGGGACTCCTTTAATGCGGATGTTGGTGAGTTTAATGTTGTCCCAGAGGTCTCTTACTGTCTTCATTTCTTTTCATTCTGTTTTCTATATTCTGACCTGTGGCAGTGATTTCTATCATTCTGTCTTCCAGGTCATTTATCTGTTCTTCTGCCTCAGTTATTCTGCTGTTGATTCCTTCTAGTGTATTATTCATCTCTGTTTGTTTGTTCTTTAGTTCTTGTAGGTCTTTGGTAAACATTTCTTGCATCTTCTCATCTTTCAGTTTAGTTCAGTTGCTCAGTTGTGTCTGACTCTTTGCAACCCCATGGACTGCAGCATGCCAGGCTTCCCTGTCCATCACCAACTCTCGGAGCTTGCTCAAACTCATGTCCATCGAGTTGGTGATGCCATCAAACCCTCTCATCCTCTGTCCTCCCCTTCTCCTCCTGTCTTCAGTCTTTCCCAGCATCTGGGTCTTTTCCAGTGAGTCAGTTCTTTGCATCAGGTGGCCAAAGTGTTGGAGTTTCAGCTTCAGCATTAGTACTTCCAATGAATATTCAGGACTGATTTTCTTTAGGATTGACTGGTTCGATCTCCTTGCAGTCCAAGGGACTCTCCTGAGTCTTCTCCAACACCACAGTTCAAAAGCATCAATTCTTTGGTGCTCAGCTTTCTTAATAGTCCAACTCTCACATCCATACATGACTACTGGAAAAACTGTAGCCTTGACTAGATGGACCTTTGTCAGCAAAGTAAGGTCTCTGCTTTTTAATATGCTGTCTAGGTTGATCATAACTTTCCTTCCAAGGAGTAAGCGTCTTTTAATTTCATGGCTGCAGTCACCACCTGCAGTGATTTTGTGAGTCCAAAAAGATAAAGTCTCTCACTGTTCCCATTGTTTCCCCCATCTGTTTGCCATGAATTGATGGGATCAGATGCCATGATCTTTGTATTTTTAATGTTGAGTTTGAAGCCAGCTTTTTCACTCTTGTCTTTCACTTGCATCAAGAGGCTCTTTAGTTCTTTTTCGCTTTCTGCCATAATGGTGATGTCATCTGCGTATCTGAAATTATTGATATTTCTCCCAGCAATCTTGATTTCAGCTTGTGCTTCATCCAGCCCAGCATTTCTCATGATGAACTCTGCATATAAGTTAAATAAGCAGGGTGACAACATACAGCCTTGACATACTCCTTTCCCAATTTGGAACCAGTCAGTTGTTCTTTTAACTGAATTCAAATGGGTATATCTTTCCTTTTCTCCTTTGCCTTTAGCTTCTCTTCTTTTCTCAGCTCTTTGTATGGCCTTCTCAGACAACCATTTTGCCTTTTTGCATTTCTTTTTCTTGGGGATGGTCTTGATCACTGCCTCCTGTACAATGTCCATAATTCTTCAGTCTGTCTATCAGATCTAATCCCTTGAATTTATTTGTGACTTCCACTGTATAATCCTAAGGGATTTGATTTAGGTCATACCTGAATGGTCTAGTGGTTTTCCCTACTTTCCTCAGTTTAAGTCTGAATTTTGCAAGGAGTTCATGATCTGAGCCACACTTAGCTCCCAGTCTTGTTTTTGTTAACAGTTAAAACAAGTCCTGTAATCAAGGAAATCCTATAATCAAATCCAATTGCCCTCAAGGCCAGATTACCTGGGGATTCCCAGTCCCTTGTCAGATCCCCAGGCTGTAAAGCCTTACTGTGGGGTTTACAACCTTCACAGTGGTGGGAGAATTTCTTTGGAATTATTGTTCTGCCCTCTCTGGGTCACCAGCCCATCTGGTGTGGGATTTGATTTTATTGTGATTGTGCCCCTCCTACCATCTTGCTGTGGCTTCTTCTTTGTCTTTGGATGTAGGTTATCTTTTTTTAGTGCGTTCCAGTGTCCTCCTGTTGATGGTTGTTCAACAGCTAGTTGCAATTTTGGTGCTCCCGCGGGAGAAGATGAGCACATGTCCTTCTACTCTACCATCTTGCACCGGAAGCCTTCTCATTATATTTAAATAAGAATTTCTGGTATATAATCTGAAATCACTACAAATAAGACCACTTCTGATGAAAATACTAATCCTGAAATACCTAAAAATTCTGAATTATCAAGAAGCAAGTTTTTTTCAACAGAATATGCTTCCTAATGGTGGAACAAAGGAAGTGGATGTCTGCTTTCTTAAATACAGGCCTGGTATGTTCTATAAAATTTTACATCAGAGGAGTTAAATCAAAAGGGATTTTATCCTTAATCGTTTTTTTTTCCTATTTGAATAGATGTTTTTATTTATTTATTTTTTTTAATTGGAGGCTAATTACTTTCCAGTTTTGTAGTGGTATCCTTAATCTTGTAACTTTTAATTGTGTTCATTTAAACTAATGCCTTCATTTGTCACATCAGAAAATGGAAGCTTTAAGAGATTAAGAACATAATGAAGAAGGGGGTGCCTTGTAGGTGCTTTTTCTTACTGCTACTTGAGACTGAAGAAGAATCGTCTGTATTTAAGGTCATAGAAGAAATAAATGTACGTGCTACACTGTTTAGTGAGAAGAACCAATTAATAG
This sequence comes from Okapia johnstoni, assembly GCA_024291935.2. NCBI lineage: Eukaryota > Metazoa > Chordata > Mammalia > Artiodactyla > Giraffidae > Okapia > Okapia johnstoni. The sequence continues at coordinate 16,746,231 of CM044307.1, forward strand.
ATATATATGCTATAAGATGTGTGAGGAGGAAAAAATAGAAGGAATTACACCAAAATGTTAATATCTTGAAGAAGAAACTTTAGTTTAATTTGAAGTGTTAGCATTTTTCTCTATTTTTTGTATAATCTTACGTGTGAATATTTTTATTGTGATTTTTCTCCTCCTCTTTTACTGCCTTGGTACTGTGCATGAAACATGGACTAAAGCCTCAGAAAGAAAAACAGTCAGTATGATTGGAAAAGTGATTTTGAGAATCTGTGGAAACTTAATACATGACTATTACAATACCCAAATTTTCCACAGTCCATCAGTGATGAAACATTTTCCTAATCACTTAGCTTGGTCTGTGCAACTCATTTGCTGAAACTTCTTTTATAGGAATAATAAACTTACTATTTAATTTTAAGTGCTTCAGTTCAGTTCAGTCGCTCAGTCGTTTCTGACTCTTTGCGACCCCATGAACTGCAGCACGCCAGGCCTCCCTGTCCATCACCAACTCCTGGAGTTTACCCAAACTCATGTCCGTTGAGGCAGTGATGCCATCCAGCCATCTTATCCTCTGTCTCCCCTTCTCCTCCTGTCCCCAATCCTTCCCAGCATCAGGGTCTTTTCCAATGAGTCAACTCTTTGCATGAGGTGGCCAAAGTATTGGAGTCTCAGCTTCAACATCAGTCCTTCCAATGAACACCCAGGACTGATCTCCTTTAGGATGGACTGGTTGGATCTCCTTGCAGTCCAAGGGACTCTCCTGAGTCTTCTCCAACACCACAGTTCAAAAGCATCAAGTGCTTAGTATGATATTAAGATACAAAAAAAAAAAACCAAGCTTACCTCTGTTACATAAAACCTAACACTCTTCTCTACTGCCCCACAGCCAGCCAACCAGTAGATGCATTTTGATTATACAAATCAAGTATTAAGTATTGGGTTCCTTAACATCTTACAGAAAAACCCAAATGAACTTTTTGGCCAACCTGATATATTGAAGTGCGTCCTCTTACACTTGGAGGATACTTTGCAACCTCATAGGAGGGCAGTCTGGAAAATATCAGTTAAAATTTTCAATGCACTTTTCATTTGACTAGCAATTTTACATTTGAGAATTACATCTATAGATATATACTGTGATGAGTGATCATTCTAGTAATTTGTTTATAATAGTAAAAATCTGGAAACTCAGTTAAACATCATTCTGAGACTAGATAAATTATGACATCTGTTGAGGGGAATTCTTTGACACTTAAACAATAAGGTAGATCTTTCTTCACATATTTATAAATTATTTTGAACTCCTGCTGTGTGCCAGACAGATTTTAAGTGGTAAGCAAATAAGAGATAGTTCTCGCTGTGTGGAGTTTATAATCTCTTTATGGGGGAGAGACTTTAATTTGATATCTCTGTTAATAATACATGATTACAGACTGAGATAAGTGCTTTTTATTTACTTTTTCTCGTTTCACAAAGTTTTTTTTTGTTTAAATATAGCTGATACACAATGTTATGTTGGTTTCAAGTGTACATCTAAGTGATTTAGCTATACATTGTTTATATTCAGTTCTATTATAGGTTATTACAAGATGCTGAATATAGTTCCTTGTGCTATACAGTAGGTCCTTTTTGTTACCTATTTTATATATAGTAGTGTGTATATTTTGATCCCAAACTCCTAACTTTCCCCCCCTCCCCTTTCCCCTTTGGTAACGCTAAGTTATGGCTGAGTAATATTCCATTGTCTGTATATTTCACATCTTCTTTATCCGTTCATCTATCGATGGACAATTGGGTTATTTCCATGTCTTGGCTATTGTAAATAGTGCTGCTATGAACGTTAGGGTGCATGTATCTTTTTGAATTATAGTTTTCTCCTTATATATGCCTAGGAGTGGAATTGCAGGATCATGTGGTAGCTCTGTTTCTAGTTTTTTTAAGAAACTTGCATACTATTCTCCATAGTGGCTGCAACAGTTTACATTCCCACTAACAGTGTAAGGTGGTTCCTTTTTCTTGGTGCCCTTTCCAGCATTTATTATTTGTAGGCTTTTTGACATGGCTATTAACCAGATTTAGAAAAGGCAGAGGAACCAGAGATCAAATTGCTGACATCCATTGGATCATCGAAAAAGCAGGAGAGTTCCAGAAAAACATCTACTTGTGCTTTATTGATTACGCCAAAGCCTTTGTGTGAATCACAACAAACTGTGGAAAATTCTTCAAGAGATGGGAATATCAGACCACCTTACTGCCTCCTGAGAAATCTGTATGCAGGTCAGGAAGCAACAGTTAGAACTGGATGTGGAACAACAGACTGGTTCCAAATCAGGAAAGGAGTACATCAAGGATGTATATTGTCAGCCTGCTTATTTAACTTATATGCAGAATACATCATGCGAAATGCAGGGCTGGATGAAACACAAACTGGAATCAAGATTGCCGGGAGAAATATCAATAACCTCACATAAGCAGAAAACACCAGCCTTATGGCAGAAAGCGAAGAAGAACTAAAGAGCCTCTTGATGAAAGAGAGGAAAGTGAAAAAGTTGACTTAAAACTCAACACTCAGAAAACAAAGATCATGGCATCCAGTCCCATCACTTCATGGCAAATAGATGGGGAAACAGTGAGAGACTTTATTTTTGGGGGCTCCAAAATCACTGCAGATGGTGACTGCAGCCATGAAATTAAAAGACACCTGCTCCTTGGAAGAAAAACTATGACCAACCTAGACAGCATATTAAAAAGCAGACATTACTTTGCCAACAAAGGTCCATCTAGTCAAGGCTATGGTTTTTCCAGTAGTCATGTATGGATGTGAGAGTTGGACTATTAAGATAGCTGATTGCCAAAGAATTGATCCTTTTGAGCTGTGGTGTTGGAGAAGACTCTTGAGAGTCCCTTGGACTGCAAGGAGATCCAACCAGTCAGTCCTAAAGGAAATCATTCCTGAATGTTCATTGGGTGGATTGATGCTGAAGCTGAAGCTCCAGTACTTTGGCCACCTGATGTGAAGAACTGACTCATTGGAAAAGACCCTGATGCTGGGAAAGATTGAAGGCAGGAGGAGAAGGGGACGACAGAGGATGAGATGGTTGGATGGCATCACCAACTCAATGGACATGAGTTTTAGTAAGCTCTGGGAGTTGGTGATGGAGAGGGAAGCCTGGTATGCTTCATTCCATGGCATTGCAAAGAGTCGGACACAACTGAGCAACTGAACTGAACTGAATTGATTCTAACTGGTGTGAGGTAATACTTCAGTGTAGTTTCGATTTGCATTTCTCCAATAGTTAGTGATGTTGAGCATCTTTTCATGTGGCTATTGGACATCTGTATGTCTTTGGAGAAATGTCTATTTAGGTCATCTCATTTTTTGATTGGGTTGTTTGATTTTTGATATTGAGCTGTACAAGCTATTTGTATATATTTGGAGATTAGCCCCTTGTCAGTCATATTGTTTGCAAGTATTTTCTCCCATTCTCTAGGTTGTCTTTTTTTTGTTGTTATCTGTGGTTTTCTTTTCTGTGCAGAAGTTTTTTAGTTTAACTAGGTCACATTTGTTTGAGATAAGTGCTTTTTAAAAAGGGAATCTGGTTCTCTAATAGCACGTAACAAAACGACATGACCCAGACTATAGGATCAGGGAAGGCTTCTTTGAGAAGGTAAATTTGACCTGATATCTAAAGGTTTAATAGGAATGAATTAGGTGTGAAAATAGGCAGAGCATTTCAGAATGATGGAAAGTATATGTACATAGACATTGGTGGTGGGAGGAAAGAATGATATCAAGGAGCTAAAGGAAAGCTATAGTATTGGAAGTTTAGATGAACCTGGAAAGAAGTAGGGCAAAGATTTGTAGGCCATGTTAAGGATTTGGGACTTCTAGGGTAATGGAATTTTAAAAAAATTAAAAGATGCTTGTTCCTTGAAAGAAAAGCTGTGACAGACCTAGACAGTGTATTAAAAAGCAGAGATATCACTTTGCCGACAAAAGGTCCGTATAGTCAAAGCTGTGGTTTTTCCCGTAGTCTGGAAACTGGTTTTCCAGCAGTATGGATATGAGAGTTGGACCATAAAGAAGGCTGAGTGCCAAAGAATTGATGCTTTTGAACTGTGGTGCTAAAGGAAATCAATCCTGAATATTTATTGGAAGGACTGATGCTGAAGCTGAAGCTCCAATACTTTGGCCACCTGATGCGAAGAGCCAACTCATTGAAAAAGACCCAGATGCTGGGAATGACTGAAGACAGGAGGGGAAGGGGATGACAGAGGATGAGATGGTTGGATGGCGTCACCAATTCTTGAGTGGACATGAGTTTAAGCAAATGCTTGGAGATGGTGAAGGACAAGGAAGCCTGGTGTGCTGCAGTCCATGGGGTCACAAAGTGTCAGACACAACTGAGCCATTGAACAACAACATAGTGGTTACAAAGAGTCTGGTGAAAGATTACTAATCCAGAGGGGAGATAATGGTAGGCTGGAGTAGGGTGGTGACTGCTGTGATGAAAAGAAAAGTAAATTGAAAAATAATTGAGATAAAGGCCCAGGAATTGGATACAGATTGCATCTGGGAAATGAAAAGGGGTAGTATTAAAGAGGATACCTACTGGCTTGTTCCAAACTGATAGAGGTGGTGATCATTGATACACGAAATACTGAAAGAATGTTCTCTGCATGTGCTTATGCAGAATATTTTAGGGTATCATTAAGTGATAAAGGCAAGGTACATAACAGTTTATATGGAATGATTCTATTTATAGTTAAAAAGAAAAAAATTAAAACTTCCCTGGTGGTCCAGTAGTTAAGAATCCACCTTCCAGGGCAAGGGATGTGGGTTGGATCCCTGGTTGAGTAATGAGGATCCCACGTGCCGTGGGGTAACTAAGCCCACTTGCCGCAACTAGAGAAGCCATGTGCTGCAACTAAAACCCAGTGCAGCCAAAAATAAATAAATAATTAATTTTAAGAAAAGAAAATATCACGTATATGCTCACATATATGTAAGAAATATCTGTAAGAAGACGACACAGGTGATTGAGAACTCTGGTAGTAAAGAACTGGTGATTTGTTCACTTTTGAATATATGTCCTTTGGAATTGGTGGCATTTTTTTTTATCATGAACATGTATCATATTTATAATTAGCATATATATATATTTTCAACCTCATTCATAGGATTCTGAGAGGTTAAAATAATTATAGTAAAATTAATTGAAGCAGTTTTAATTGGCAACAAAATACACAGCTTTAAAGTATTTTATGTAAGATAAATAAGGTTCAGTATCTTTCCATGTAGTTCTCATTTGTTGTAAGAAATTGCTGGTCGGGATGTATTTTAGAGGTAAGCACAGAAGATACAAGATTTGTATCTTAGAGGGACTTCTCAAGCGGCGCTAGTGGTAAATAACCCACCTGCCAGTGCAAGAGACATAAGAGACGTGGGTTCAATCCCTGGGTTGGGAAGACCCCCTGGAGGAGGAAATGGCAACCCTCTACAGTATTCTTGCCTGGGAAATCCCATGGACAGACGAGCCTGGCAGGTTACAGTCCTTAAGGTCACAGAGAGTCTTACATGACTGAAGCAACTTAACATGCACACACAATATCTTATACAGGTAGGGCAGCTTATTTAGAGTGTTTTTATTTGGTCTTTTCCAAATGGTCTTTTGAAATCCTTTCAAGATGTTCATCTTCTCTGCTGTGTGTGCCTCCCTTACCTGCCTTCCTTCTAACCTATCCCACACACTTAACATGCAAGTGACCCAGGGTAGAATGGGAGAATCAGAACCTGAAATTTTTCCCCCTGCTGCTGCTGCTAAATCACTTCAGTCGTGTCCAACTCTGTGTGACCCCAAAGATAGCAGCCTACGAGGCTCCCCCATCCCTGGGATTCTCCAGGCAAGAATACTGGAGTGGGTTGCCATTTCCTTCTCCAATGCATGAAAGTGAAAAGGGAAAGTGAAGTCGCTCAGTTGTCTCCGACTCGTAGCAACCCCGTGGACTGCAACCTACCAGGCTCCTCCGTCCATGGGATTTTCCAGGCAAGAGTACTGGAGTGGGGTGCCATTGCCTTCTCCGATTTTTTCCCCTATAACCTAGAAATAGATGCATTTTCTCAGTCAGATATAACTTGGCAAGTGATATCTGGGCTTGCCTTAGAAACCATGAATTCTAAACTAGGATTGGTGTGAAAAGTTTCCCATGTAGGCAGCTAGTAGAGTGGTGGGCATGTTCACTGAGGGAGAATGTATTTGGGGGTAGAGATGAGTTCTTTTTGAGGTACATATGAGAGATGCACATGTAGATCCCCACTGACCAAAAGCACCATGAGCTTTGATTTTGAGGTTACAAATTTTAGTGAGTAGGTGAGTTTGCAAATATGGAATCCTCAAATTATATATATATAGCTATATATAAATCATCATTAGAATCATGTGTCAGTGAGATTGCCTAAGTGAGAAGAGAAGGCGGCCTGGGACAAATATAGAAAGGACAGGCAGTATAAATGAGTATCTTCAAAGGAAAATAAGAATGAGTAGCCAGAGAGAGAGAAGAGAAACCAGGATAATGTAGTCTCAGAAACCAAGATTTTCAAGGAGAAAAAAGTGGTCAAATGCTATAAAGAAATCAAGTAAGAAATGAAACTTCATTAGATTAAATATTTGAAAGTGTTGGTGATTTAGAGTGGAGTCATGGGGATGGAATCTATGTAGAGGGGATGGATGCAAAATAAGGAGATAACAAATCTAGAGATTACTAATCCCAGAATTTTTCAGACAAGGTTATGTGATGGGAAAAGGGCTTAAGGGGGAAGTATTGCAAGAGGTAGAAGAAAACTTTTGGTGGTAATGACTGATTGTGATGATGGTTTCTCAGTTATATATATGATTCAAAAACTCAGCAGATTGTGTACTTTAAATGTGTGTATTTTGTTGTATGTCAGTTATATCTCAGTAAGGCAGTTAAATTTTGTTTTTAAGAAAATTTATCTTCAGACGAGACTATAAAGGCAGAGTAAAAAAAGGAGTGTGAAGTTGAAAAACTATGTGTGTGTATTTTGTTTTGATTTTTTAAAACAGATTTATTAGATATAATCCGCATAAAGTGAAGTTTACTGATTTAAAGTGTGTAAATCACCAGTGGCTTGATTTTGTGTTGAATTTTGTGTTTTTTTAAAATGGTAGAGACAGGAGCATAAAGGTCTCTACAAAGAAGCATGAAGAGAGTGGATTAATTCTAGAGTGGAGGAAGGATGCTGCTTCTATTTTAACAGTAGCAAAGGTGGAAAACAGGGCAAATGCACTTAAATTTATGGTGTTGGTGGCCTGAAATTGATGAGATTCTATTCTAAAGATATATTTTCTCAGTGAAATAAGAAGTGAAGGCATCTGTAGAAGAGCGGAGAGAGAGATTGTAGAATTTGATTTTGAAGACTGGCGTAGCTACTCTGGAGAGGCAATACAGACTATGCAATTACTTGAAATAGAAATGCAGTTACTAGACGTTAGTCAAATGAAGCTCCAGCTGGTTTGATCTCTGCCATGTGTTTTTAAATATACTAGTGCCTGTGAAAGTGTAATAATATTAGAGTAGTGATTAAAGTAAGTTTCAAAGCTTGTCTTACAATTCTATCTGCTAATAAAAAAAAAAGATACTATTAATAAACAGAATCCAGCAACCAAATTAAAGAATAATTTATATCCTCGCTCATTATTATCAAATGGTAAAGACCGAGGGAACAAATGCATTTTGTATCAGAATGGGACAGCTCTTTACAGACATATACATGGAGACTTCCCATTACTTTCCATTGGCTAAGGTGGAATCAAGTCAAATGTATAGTTGAAAGTCAAGAAAACAATTATTTGGTATTTTCAGCCTGTGCCAAGGAGGCAAGCTCTGCTTGCAGGGAAACCAGTTGAAAGGATGGCTGTCACGTAGGCAGCTAACAGTGTCACCACAGTGACTGTATCCTGTATGATCTTCACGATCCTCTCATTTTGTGTTATTTTTTCCTACTGCCGCTGCTTTAATCAAGTCCTTATCTTTGTTTTCTCCCTCAGGCCATTACAAGAGCTCTTGACTTTTTAATTTTTTTGCTTTTGATCTTGTTTCCCTTCCAAACTATTGTCTTCGTGCATAGTAGTGATCTTTCTAAATTGTAAATACAGTTATGTCACTTTCCTGCTTCCTGTGCTTCAGTGGCTCTGTAATAAAATTCTGGAGAGGCATCTAGACTTTTGTAAAAGTGTACATTTTTAAGCCAAACTGCCTGAATTTGTGTTTGATGTATGCCAGTTATTATTAACTGTGTGATCTCTCTTAAAAATTACTTACCCTCTGATGAATGGATAAAGAAGATGTGGTATGTATATACAATGGAATATTAGCCATAAAAAAGAAATGAAATAGGGACTTCCCTGGCTAAGACTCCACGTTCCCAATGCATGGGGCCCAAGTTTGATCCCTTGTCAAGGAACTAGATCCCACGTGCCACAAATAAGAGTTCATGAGCTGCAAGTAAGACCTGGTGCAGCCAAATTGAAAGAAAGAAATAGAAGTTACCTGTTGACACAATGGATAAGAATCTGCCTGCCAGTGTAGGAGGTACAGGTTCGATCCCTGGTCCAGGAAGATCCCAAATGCCTCGGAGCAACTCAGCCTGTATGCCACAACTACTGAAGCCTATGTGCTGTAACAGCTGAAGCCTACGAGCATAGAGCCTGTGTTCCGCAGCAAGAGAAGCCACTGTGATGAGAAGCCCTTGCACTTCAATGAAGAGTAGCCCCCGCTCACTGTGACTGGAGAAAGCCCGTGCACAGCAATGAAGACCCAGCACAGCCATAAATAAATAAAAGAGTGAAATAATGCCATTGCCAGCAACATGGATGGACCTGGAGATTATCACACTAAGTGAAGTAAGCCAGAAAGAAAAAGACAAATAACATATTATATTGCTTATATAAGGAATCTTTTAAAAAAAGTTTTTTAAATGAACTTATGTATTAGTGCAAAACAGAAGTAGAAGCACAGATACAGGTAACAAATTTACAGTTACCAAAAGGGAAAGTAGGTGCAGGATAAATCAGGAGTTTGAGATTAACATATACACACTACTATGTATTAATATAAAAAAGATAACCAACAAGGACCTGCTATATAGCACAGAGAACTATACTAAGTATTTTGTAATAACCTATGAGGGAGAAGAATCTGAAAAAGAAAGTGTGTGTGTGCACGCGTGCACATGTGCACTAAGTCACTTCAGTTGTGTCCGACTCTGTGTGACCCCATGGACTGCAGCCCGCCAGGCTCTATGGGCTTCTCCAGACCCAGGGATCAAACTGGCATCTCTTACGTCTAACCTGCATTGACAGGTGGGTTCTTTACCACTAGTGCCCCCTGGGAAGCTGGGAGGCCAGGAAGCCCCCATATATGTTTTATATGTGTGTGTGTGTGTGTATGTATAAATTGAGTCACTTTGTACTGTACTTGAAACAGTTTAAATCAATTATATGTCAATAAAAAATTTAAAAAGAAATTACTTAACCTCTCTGTGCTTCAGTTTTTTCATCTATAAAATGAGAACTAGAATTAGTATAGGTTATTAAAATTAAGTTAGGGCTTCCCAGATGGTGCTAGTGGTAAAGAAACCTGCCTGCCGATGCAGGAGACGTAAGAGACATGGGTTTGATCCCTGGGTCGGGAAGATCCCCTGAAGGAGGGCATGGCAATCCACTCCAGTATTCTTGCCTGGAGAATCCCGTGGACAGAGGAGCCTGGTGGGTTACAGTCCATGGGGTCACACACAGTCAGACAGGACTAAAGTGACTTAGCACACGTGAAAATTAAATGAGTAGATACTTTACATGAAAAACACACCAGTAGCACATAGTGCGGAGAAGACAATGGCAGCCCACTCCTGTGCTCTCACCTGGACAATCCCAGGGACGGGGGAGCCTGATAGGCTGCAGTCCAGGGGGTCGCGAAGAGTTGGACGTGACTGAGTGACCTCACTTTCACTTTTCACTTTCATGCATTGGAGAAGGAAATGGCAACCCACTCCAGTGTTCTTGCCTGGACAATCTCGTGGATGGAGGAGCCTGGTGGGCTGCAGTCCATGGGGTCACACAGAGTCAGACACAACTGAAGTGACTTAGTGCACATGTGCACGCGTGCACACACACACTTTCTTTTTCAGATTCTTCTCCCTCATAGGTTATTAGCAGCAGCAGCACATAGTGAGTACACGATAAATATTTGCTGCTGCTTTTGTTGTTATTGGTTAGATGACAACTGAATGTTGAAGTTTTTAATCTGCATTTCTTATTTCTTGGGTGTTTTCCTTAACTGATTTTTTTTTTAAACACTGCAAGTTAAATATCTTCTCTTGAAAAGGAGTCAAAGTTTTTGATAGATGTTTGGTACCTGAGGACTTATGCATTGGTCATACCAACCTCTTAGCTGTAAAAATTCTATTTATCCCAGGAGATGAGATATTTTCTGTTTGCTTACAATTTTACTGCTTGAGTGTGACAGTCTTCTGCGTACTCAATGTTTCATTTCAAAGCTGCTTCACACTGTAAAACTTAATGTTTAATCATGTATGATACCAATGAAATAAATCAACTGAAGTGACAGTTGGTTGAACAGATACATTATATTCACGTATAAGCTTGCCAGGATTCTGGCAGTGACTAGTACATCATAATTTGCTCTTCTTTCTGAAACATTAAAAATTTGAAAAAAATGTGTCTTTGCATTGAAGCAATGAGATATTTCAGATAAGTTTTTAACATAAATTGTGACATGTTCTCCTACCTTCAAACGTGTATCAGCTGTGCTTTTCTTTTTAACTTTATATAGCTCAACATTTGCATCTGTCCTACACCATTGGTTGTCTCTCTGTCTTGAGTTTATTGTAAAAGTTTTCATTATTATGACTTATTGTTGTTTAAGATGGCACTAAGTAATGTGTTACATTTCCTTCTCTGTGATTCCAGTAACCCATTGATATAGTCAGAAGATACTCACTGAGTGCTTGCTGTGTTGCAGACATCTGGGCACTGTGAACACAAGGGAACAAAAGGGACAAAATCTTTGCACAGTGCATACATTCTAGTGTATATTAACAACGAACAAATAAATACATACACAGAACCTAATATATAAAAAGGGAATGAGGTGTTAAGGAAGTGCAACAGAGGGTGAGATTTAAAATAGGATCGTCAGGGAAGCCCTCATGAAAAGTGATTTTTTTTTTTTTTTTTTTTTTACCAAAGACCCAAAAAGAGAAAGCAAATTCTCAGGTGTCTAAGGAAGCAGATTGTAGATAGCAGGGTAGCAAGTACAGAAGCTCTGGGGCAGAAGAAAACCTGGTATGTTGGAGACACAGCAAGGAGTCCAGTGTGTTTAGAGCAGATGGCACAAGTAGAGGTGAAATCAGGTGAATAGCAGGGTACCTTGATTATGCGTGTAGTTTAGTACTTTTCAGTACTATCAGACCTATCACCTGTTAATTTACTAATTATATGGCATTGTCTGAAGCACTTAACTTTTTCGACATCTAGTGTCTCATTTGGAAGGGGAAGTTTTTTTACTCTCTTTATTTTAAGCTTTAAATTTAAGTGATTAGATTTAACCCATATGCTTAGTTTTGTGTTTTTTTTTTTTTTTGACTGTGCTGAGTAACTTTTGGGATCTTAGTTCTGCGACCAGGTTATTGAACCCCAGCTCTCGGCAGTGAAAGCACAGAGTCCTAACCACTGGACCGCTGGGGTGTTCCCATATATACTTAGTTTAGATCAATTGTTCAAATGTAATTGTACTCCAAATTTATACATAAAAAATAGTCCATTTTAATTTAGCTACTTCTTTTTGATTAAAGCCCCTAAACAAGTTTTGATGTATGTTGTGCACATCTGCTTCCTGTATTTGCTATATAACATAGGCTCTGTGTATGTGATAATGTGCCTTATAGCTTCTTATAAATTAATGACTGTCACTTTTTGTTAATGTTGAGAACTGCTAACTATGTAGTCTCTCACATCAGAGCTCTTCAATTTTTCTCATGGAAGACAGTATGAAAGCAGAGAAATAATCTACTTTTTAAATATTTTTTTCAAGAAAATGAAAAATGACGTAATTCATCCAAGAATGAAATTCCACATACTAGTTTTTCTAAGCTACATTTTTGTGAATAAAAGTCCCTGACTCAGAGGGAGTTTGGAAAAGGCATATAGACGAAAGAAGTCCCAGTGTCAAATATTTTAGCCATTAAAGCATAAATCAGCTTTATTCAGTGAGACAGTATCTCAGAGAGGAAAAGAGACCTTTTTAATAACGTTTTTTTCAATTGGCATGTTTTTCTCATAGACACAAGGCTGATTTCCATCTCCACATTTCTAAAATAGATTATGTCACTGAGTTAGTCCATGTGAGATACTTTTATTTTCTTCTATTTACCAAGTCTTTTCATCAAGTCTTCCCTCCTTTCCCCACCCCCCGTCATAAATACCTGTATGTGACCAGTTGAGTTAATCAAGATGATAAAAATAAAACCTTTTGGAAACACTTTGAAACCTCTGTTCATTTCTCCAGATTGGAAGGGAAGAGGTTAATAGTCATCATATGCAGATGACATGATGCTTTATATAGAAACCCTAAGGACTCCGCATACAAACTTTTAGAACTGATAAATGAGCTCAGCAAGGTGCAGAATGCAATATTAACATACAGAAATCTGTTCCATTTCTTTACACTAACAATGAAATAGCAGAAAGAACAAGTTTTTTAAAAAAAAATCTTGCTTAAAATTGCATCAAAAAAGATAAAATACCTGGAAGTAAACCTGACCAAAGAGGTGAAAGATTTACATGCTGAGAACTGTAAAACATTGATAAAGGAAATTGAAGACGGTTCCAAGAAATGAAATGATATCCCATGCTTTTGGGTTGGAAGAATTAATATTGTTAAAATGGTCATACTACCGAAAGCAATCTGCAAATTTTTATGCAATTCCTGTCAAATTACTTATGACATTTTTCACAGAACTGGAACATGTACTCCTAAAACGTACGTGAAACCACAGAACACCCAGAATTGCCAAGGCAATCCTGAGGGAAAAGAACAAAGCTGGAGGCATTAACCACGAACCCCTTCCCAACTTCAGACAGTACTACAAAGCTACAGTAGTTAAAACAACATGGTGTTGGCGTAAAATCAAACATATGGATCAGTGGAACAGAATAGAGAACCCAGGAATAAAGGCATACACCTATGGTCAATTAATCTTCGACAAAAGAGGCAAGAATATACATTAGAGGAAAGACAGTTTCTTCAGGAAGTAGTATTAGGAAAGCTGGACAGCCACATGTAAATTAGTGAAGTTAAAACACTCCCTCACACCACACACAAAAATAACTCAATGTCCTAAAGACTTAAATATTAGACGTGACATCATAAAACTTCTAGAAGAGAACATAGGCAAAACATTCTCTTATGTAAATCCTAGTGATATTCTCTTAGATCAGTCTCCCAGTGCAAAAGAAGTAAAAACAAAAGTAAACAAATGGGACTTAATCAAACTTAGAAACTTTTGCACAGAGAACGAAGCCATAGACAAAAGACAACCTGTGGACTAGCAGAAAATACTTGCAAACGATATGACCAGCAGGGGCTTAATTTCCGAAATATATAAGCATTTCATACATCGTAATATTAAAAAACAACCCAATCAAAGGATGAATAGAATACCTAAATAGACATTACTTCAAAGAAGACATACAGATGGCCAACACATTAAAAGATGCTCAGCATTGCTGATTACTAGAGAAATGCAAATCAAAATTACCAAGAGGTATCACCTCACAGCAGTCAGAAGGGCCATTATCAAAAAGCCTACAAATAATAAATGCTGACAAGGGTTTGGAGAAAAGGGAACCCTCCTACACTGTTGGTGGGAATCTAAATTGGTACAGCCACAATGGAAAACAGTATGGAGTTTCCTTAAAAAAAAAACAAAAACTAAAAATAGAATTACCATATGATCCAGCAATCACACTCCTGGGCATATATCTGAGGAAAATTATAATTCAAAAAGATATATGCAGGTACTTCCCTGGCAGTCTATTGGTTAAGACTGCACGCTTCCACTTACTTCCATCCATAGTTGAGGAAGGAAGATCCCACAAGCTGTGTGGTGCGGCCAGAACATAAACATGCACACACATACACACAAAAGGTACATGCACCCCAGTGTTCATAGCAGCTCTGTTTACAATAGTCAAGACATGGAAGCAACCTAAGTATCCATCAACAGATGAGTGGATGAAGGAGATGTGGTATACATATATATACATACACACAATGGAATATTACTCAGCCATAAGAAAGAATGAAATAATGTCATTTGCAGCAACATGAGTGGACCTAGAGATTATCATACTAGGTGAAGTTATATATGTATGCAGGTCAGGAAGCAACAGTTAGAAGTGAACATGGAACAACAGACTGGTTCCAAATAGGAAAAGGAGTACGTCAAGGCTGTATATTGTCACCCTGCTTATTTAACTTATATGCAGAGTACATCATGAAAAACGCTGGGCTGAAAGAAGCATAAGCTGGAATCAAGATTGCTGGGAGAAATATCAATAACCTTAGATATGCAGATGACACCACCATTATGGCAGAAAGTGAAGAAGAACTAAAGAGCCTCTTGATGAAAGTGAAAAAGGAGAGTGAAGAAGTTGGCTTAAAGCTCAACATTCAGAAAACTAAGATCATGGCATCCGGTCCCATCACTTCATGGCAGATAGATGGGGAAACAATGGAAACAGTGGCTGACTTTATTTTTGGGGGCTCCAAAATCACTGCAGATGGTGATTGCAGCCATGAAATTAAAAGACGCTTACTCCTTGGAAGGAAGGTTATGACCAACCTAGATAGCATATTAAAAAGCAGAGACATTACTTTGCCAACAAAGGTCCATCTAGTCAAGGCTATGGTTTTTCCAGTAGTCATGTATGGATGTGAGAGTTGGACGGTGAAGAAAGCTGAGTGCCGAAGAATTGATGCTTTTGAACTGTGGTGTTGGAGAAGACTCAAGAGAGTCCCTTGGACTGCAAGGAGATCAACCAGTCCATCCTAAAGGAGATCAGTCCTGAATATTCACTGGAAGGACTGATGTTGAAGCTGAAACTCCAGTACTTTGGCCACCTCATGCGAAGAGCTGACTCATTGGAAAAGACCCTGATGCTGGGAAAGATTGAGGGCAGGAGGAGAAGGGGACGACAGAGGATGAGATGGTTGGATGGCATCACCGACTCGATGGACATGGGTTTGGGTGGACTCAGGGAGTTGGTGATGGACAGGGAGGCCTGGTGTGCTGCGGTTCATGGGGTCGCAAAGAGTCAGACACGAATGAGTGACTGAACTGAACTGAACTATATGTGGAATCTAAAAAAAGATGATACAAATGAACTTTTAAAACAGAAGCAAACTCACAGACATAAAAAATGTACTTACAATTACTAAATGGGAAAAGGGAGGGAAGGGATAAATCAGGAGTTTGGGACTAATAGATGCACAGTATTGTATATAAAATAGATAACCAGTAAGGACCTACTTATAGCACGGGGAACTATATTCAATATCTTGTAATAACCTATAATAAAAAAATCTGAATATGAATCTATAAGATATATATATATATAACTGAATATATATATTATTTGATTCACTTAAAAGTGAATCTTGTTGTTTTATATGTTTATTCAAAATTACAGCAGTTAAATTTTTAATTATGTAGGTTTTATGCACTCAGTCAGTATTGGAAAGATAGGAGTAAAAATGAAGAATTCAATATGTGAACATTGTAAGACTATTGTGGGTCAGGCTGCTTGGGTTTGAGCATTCATTGGCTGAATAGTTTTGAGCAAGTTACTTAAACTCTCTATGCGTTTCCTAGGGCACTAGTTACTGTGCCCTATGAATTGCTACTGTTTCACCTTCATCCAGGGCCAAATGGTGGGAGATTGAGAGAGAGGGTGAGAAAGCAGAAGTGAGGGTTGGGGGTGTTGACCCCCCCCCCCCCTTTCTGGAATCACAGTCTGTCAGAGGTGCGTGGCTCTTGCAGGTTTCCCTTGCTGCTCCCACTGACACCACCACAGGGTTTCCTGGGGACTGGGGTGTGAAAGAACAAAAATAGATAAATAAAAGGGGTGGGAATTCCTGTACTCTTTGAGGATAAGGTATTCCCATACCTGGTCCTTGAGCCAGAGATAGAGTGCTTTTCCCAGAGTTCTGTGTGTGCCATAGCACTCCCTTTTGGATATCTGGCTGTGTTAAGTTCAAGCTGGAGGGACCAAAGGAGCGAGGAGAGGCATGGAAGGTAAACTCCCCACCAGTTCAGAAATATTTTGAATTCTGATATTCTGATTCATCTTACACTCTTTACAGAGAACTCAAATAGGTGCTCCATGCATTCTATTCTGGTTTTATGATTTCATTCAGAGTGTGGGGCAGGGTGCTGTGCTATGCTAAGTCACTTCAGTTGTGTCCAACTCTGCGGCCCTATGGACTGTAGCCCACCAGGCTCCTCTGTCCATGGGATTCTCCAGGCAAGAATACTGGAGTGGGCTTCCATTTCCTTCTCCAGGAGATCTTCCCAACCCAGGGATCGAACCTGCATCTCTTTAAGTCTCCTTCATTGACAGTGGGTTCTTTACCACTAGTGTCACTTGGGAAACCAGAACAGGGTAAGGCATGTCTACTCCCATCTTACCAGAACCAGACTCTAAATTTCCTTTTAAAAGAGCACTTCTGATATTGCCATTATCCCTTGTACTTTCTAACCCAAGACTATTCCCATACTAAGATGCAATTTGAATAATACTACTACCTTGCAAAAAAAAAGCTTTTTAGCTCTCCATTGCCTCTGGGATTCAGTACAGACTCATTTCAGTGTTCAAGTTTCCTAGCTGCATATATCTCATATTCTTGCCAGATGAGGAATACTTGCTGATGTATTGTTATTCTGTTCTACACCTATAGTTTTTGTTAAATTCTCCCTGCCTAAAATAGTTTCCCAGCCTTTCCCATAGGACTTCTTCAAGTTCTATACATATTTTAAAGCTCAGATATACTATCTTCTTAAAATTTTAGTTTTTAGCCCTCTTCTTATGTACTTCCCATAAAAGGAGTATGTGATCTCTTCAGGCCTTGAATAGCTGTTATTTTTCTTTGTACCTTTTCAGTATATACACAAACACATGCTTTGTTTTAGGATTATTTTTTATGTCTAGAGATACAGTGTCTAGCACAAGCTTTTATGCCTCAGATTCAGTAGATTCAGGTAACATTTACCTGAATGTTAACCTGACATTTACCTTTCCTTATTATGTTCTTTTTCACCTACTCCCCTTCAACAACTCTTTGAGACCTTTATTCTCAATCTCATTCATATGAGGACACTGAGGATAAGTAAAGTAACATTATCTTAACTGTTCTGTAATGCTATGAGTTTCTTGAGTGGAATTTTAGTATTCAATTTTCTACCACATAATGTCTACCATATAGTAGCTACTCAGTAAACACAGCAATATCCGTAACTCTTCTCTTCTTTCTACAGTACCTTGGACATGTAGAAGTTGATGAATCAAGAGGAATGCACATCTGTGAAGATGCTGTAAAAAGATTGAAAGCTGTATGTATTTGATGGTTGCCAGTGTTGATCTATATGCTATAAACACTTTTCAAAAGATTTTGCTCAGTAAATTTCAGTGACCCACTATCCAGTAAGAACAGTGTTTCTTTTAAGGCAAAAGATGTGCGCCCATTAATAAAGAGCATTCCACGTTGCCCATGCAGAGGTGTAAGTTTTAATGACCAGCTTCTTCAGTGTAGGCCAGACATTATCTAAAAAATAGTTTTAATTCAGAACCCATGTTAAACTAGTGGTGTGAACTCTTATAGATGAATAATATTCTAAAACCAGGGTAAAACTATTTCAGTTAGTCACTTAACCTAACTGTGATAACTGGATTATAAATTAGTAATTTTAAATCTGTAGGAAACAGCTTTCCAGGAAAAAGTATAAAATAGAGATATCTGTTAATGGCTGGTGAGGTTTATGTTGGGGAGACTTAACTATCATTACTGCTACTCCCCAGTTTCCTTCTCTGTACTCCTCTAACATTAAGTATTTCCCTGCCTTTTGCACAAACTTCAGCATACTTGAAGTGGAGAGTCCTTTTCCAGGGTCAATATGTCTATTTTGCCTATTACGCCATAGAATACATCCCAGGCACATGCCTGTGTGTTTGATAAAAGGAGTTCAGAGTTCATAAAGGTTCAGATTAAGGTGTTAACTTCATAGTTTGGATAGGTTTGAAGAATGTTTCTTAGATTCTGACAGCCCTTTTCACAACCTTCCTTTTCTCCAATGTGTGGCCTTTCCCGCCTTTGCTCTGAAAGCTTTAAGCATTACTTCTGCATGCCCTTGCCCCAGACAGCATTAAATACTTGTTGCTTTGGGTTTGCTGGTATGCTAAGCTGCCACAAGTTTGGCTACTAATGAATAAGTGCTTTTTTTTTTTCCCCCTCAATTTGCTTAATCAAAACTTTTCTGCTTCTTGGTGTATTTTATATGACCTCTTATATGTAGTTCCTCAATATAAAAGATATAAAATTAAGGAAGCAACCAACTCGTCGAAGTGGATTGTGTTTTCCAACAAATGCCTGAATCTATTATAGAAAGGAAAGGAGGAGAAAAATAACTGATTACAGCATGCAAAAAACTTTAAAAAAAAGAAAAAGGACAACCCAGAACAATATACAGATACACATACATACCCTTTACCTCAGATTTTGGTTATTTAAATTCTTAAATGTTTGAATACCTTCTTAGTCTTATCTGTGCTCTTCATTTAATCATCATTAATGTTAAAGGAGCTTCATAGTTTTATAGATTTGCCATGTCCACCTAAATATGTTCCCCAGTTAAATGCAGCCTCAGATAATGCAATTTTCCAAGAAACTTAAATTCAGTCTCTTATTTAACAAAATAATTCTAAGTTCACTAAGAGAATAAGATTAAGAACACTTTTAAAAATTTTTAATTGAAGGATGATTGCTTTACAAAGTTGTGTTGGTTTCCACTGTACAGGAATGTGAATCAGCCATAAGTGTACATATATCCCCTCTTTCTTGAACCCTCTAGGTTGTCACAGAGCACCAGGCTGAGCTCTCTGCGTCAGTTTCCTACTTGTTAATACTCAATGGAACTTCCCCTTCTACTAATACCCTTTTAATGCTGTATGGAAACAGTTGCAGAAAGTTGGAAGTCGTCAGATGTTGTTCATCCTCAGATCATGTTAGTCTACAAAAATTCATGATTTTTATCTTTTCATATTTTTACTACACAGAAATTTCTAGATACCTTTTTTCCTCCTTTTACCAGACATTCATCTAACAGACATCTGTAATCTACTGTGCCATATGCTTGTATTGTGCTAAAAGCTGTGTCTGGAGATGTGTTTATTTTCATAGATGATAAATACTCCTCTTAGAGTTTCAGATAAATGGAAGCAAACATAAAAATGTATAAACCTACAGACTGAAGAAGAAATAGCATGTCTGGAACAAGTTTGAATGCCAAAAAGTTTTAAAATGTAAAGAATTATGTAGCTCCGATTCTTTATGTTTAAGAAAATACACATCTTAAACCTATCACTCAAATGATTGTTGAACTAAAAATGTAACGTTCTAGTGCTTTTTAAATTTGTGGGAGATTGAAGAAGCAGGATAATTTGCAAGTACAGGTTTTTGATTTTCTTTCCAAGTGATTCCTTAAAATTAGGATTACTTTAACTTCAGTTAGAAGTTATCAACATACTTAATATTCTCAAATGAAAAGATATTGTAATTAAACAACATATACTTTTCAGAGCATAGATATGTTTAATTTTTTTTTACGTTATATGCGTAAAGTTAGGTACAGTATTTTCAGTTCATTTGCTT
Organism: Okapia johnstoni; assembly: GCA_024291935.2. Lineage (NCBI taxonomy): Eukaryota > Metazoa > Chordata > Mammalia > Artiodactyla > Giraffidae > Okapia > Okapia johnstoni. The sequence continues at coordinate 16,766,244 of CM044307.1, forward strand.
TGTGGTGTAATTTACTTAGCCACTTAGGGATGTAGATTGTATAAGATAAATGACAGAAACGACTGTTGCCCATTTTGAGTGCCTTTATGACATAGTTGCAGAGTGAGGAGTACTAATTTTGTAAAAAGTGTTTTGGGCCTTTGGTTATCTTGCTTGATACTGGTGCAAGATGCCCTTTTAAAATGTCTTTTCTTCCCATTGTCTCTGTAAATGTCTTTCCCACTCTGTCTTGGTTTTAGACTAGTTTCATTACATTACCAGTTTCTAATATGTTGGGTTTTTATTCACTATTTGATATATTTGTTTTAATATATGTTCTTGTTTTAGCAGGTAAAAGAATCATAATTGTTTTTTAAATTAGTTTTATTCTCTAATCTAATAACTGTCTTTTGATGCATTTTGCACGTCATCTTTTTTCATTAACATCTGAGGTCTTTTATAAAAAGAAGGCACACTCCATGTTTAACAGGAGCTTTTCTGGGAGCTAAATTAAATATTAATGAATCTTCTTCTGGCACCTTCCTATCCCTAAAGAATGGTGAATCTTTTAACATGGCCTGCATCTTTTAAAAGCTGGTGGTCACCTAAAAGTCTAACAAAACTGGAGTCACCAAACTTGGCAGCAGAAATAAGCTTTGTCTTACTGTGTAACTACCCACTCTCCTTATTATGTTTGTAGCTTAAATTGAAAACATTTTGTGCAAATATTTGATGCTGTTTGTGATTTTTCAAAACCTAGAGAAAAAACAAACTATTTAGTGTTTGAGAATGTTGAATGAATTTATAATTATCTGTTGTTGTTCAGTCGTGTCTGACTCTTTGTGACCCTGTGCACTGCAGCATATCAGGCACCTCTGTCTTCCACAATCTCCCGAGTTTGCTCAGATTCATGTCCATTGAGTTGGTGATGCTATCTAACCATACCGTCCTCCTAGATAAATTATCTAAGAGAGTCAAATTTCTGTACAGTTGTCTTTTTCTAGGCATTTGTTCACTGTTAATAGCAGTTTATAAAGGCTTAAAGTGTAGTTCAGCCAAAACTAAGAAGTGTTAGCATTAAGCTAGCTCGGGTGAGTTAGAACTCATCTACTTTGCATAAATTCTTCAGACTTTACACGATGGCCAGTTTTCAGAATTTGTATACGCTTAGAAATTTGTGCTGGGATCACAGACACTTGTCTCTCTTTTACCTATATACACTTATAACTGTCAATGCAAATTTCTTTATTCTAAAACAGTAGAATTTTAAAAGAAAATACAACCATATTCCTCAAATTTCAGTTGTGGCTCACAGATGTGGTTTGGTTCTCAAATATATTAGTTTTCTCAACTCCAGTGAAAGCATTGGGTTTGTGTTCTTTATAAATGATTTATTCCATGTTTGAAATTGAAGATATCTGTTAATTCCCCATGATTGCTATGGAATTGATCAGCACATACATACATATAAATCAATCCTAATGCATTAGTAAGAATTCTCTAAGTGACATCTTTAACTCAATAAGAAGTCTGACAAGGACCCTCGCTGTAGCATTTTTTAATGTTACTGTGTGATCATTTGAGTGTGGACTGGTTTTCTAATTGGTGACTTCCACATATTTGACCACTGATTTTAAATTGAAAAATGTATATCTACCAATATATTTATCACTTACTATTATGAAAATTTAAATGCAAATCTCACCAAATCCGTATGTCATAATCTTTTTCTCTGCTGCCAAATTTGAATAATCTGTTTTAAAAGTCAAAAGAGAATGCTCAAGTAACTAGTTGCTCTGCATGAATACAGGTTCTGAGTTCTTCTCTTTCTGTGGATTCTTAGGCCGTACAGTATGTTTCCCTGCATTTTCATGCACCCTTCCTTTTTCCCTGTCACTCCTGGTATGGATAACTCTTTAAAACTCTCACTCCCTCCCCTTCTCCTACTTTGCCCTTCACCTGCCTTCTGTGTGTGCTTATTGCTGTGAAACCCTGGGACATTTAGCCCATACAATAATAGCGCTCGACTTGTCCCCCTGTTCCTCCAGGAAAGGAAGTTCTTCAAAGGCTTCTTTGGAAAAGTAAGTTTGATGCCACATTCGTGCCTTGCTTTATAAGGAGTTACACCCCTAGTATAGCATTGATGTATTTTTTAAAAAGAAGTACAGCTTTGGTTTCTCTATAAATGCGGGAATTGATTTGATGGAATATGGAAATTAATGAATCTGGAAGCTGCTGTCTATGATATTACCTGTGTGTTTGTTGATACTAAATCTGATAATTCCTAGGAAAGTCCAATAAATAAATCAAGTAGGTTAAAAAAGAATTGCTTCCTCAAAACTAGATGTTAAAATAAATTTAATTTGATTTAGAAAAATTGTTCATATTAGAATATTTTTGAACAAGTAGGCTTTACTTAGTGCTCAATATTGACAGAGAAGTAGGAAGAAATACTAAATTCAAGTGAAAATTGAAGGAATCCCACATTTTACATTCATGGCTATTACTTTTTTTTCAATTTAAGTTAAATTTCAGATGAAGTAAGGAAAGTATGTGAACTTATCTTTGGGGATCCTGTGGTTTTTAACCTGGGATGGTAATTTAAGAAAAACTATCTTAATTAGTAGTCTATCAAATGTATATCATATGTGTAATGTTCTTTATGTAGGTGCTTTTTAAAGAATGATTGTTCGGTGTTCATATTTCCTTAGAATATATAGGATGACAATACAAAAATAGATAAATACATTTCTAACACTTTTGTGTCTAAGCTTATTGTTTAGTTTTGAGTAAGTGCCACAAAATAATTCAGACTGAGACAGTATAAGAAAAAACTACTGTCATTTTTATAACTCAGTGTACATTACTAAAAGTTTGTCTTTATGTGAATATAAAATATAAAAATCCCATCACAGTTTTTCACTGGGTGGTTTTGTTACTTTAAAGAACTTTTTTTTTTCCTTTTTGGCCACACCACATGGCATGCTGCATTCCTAGTTCCCTGACCAGGGATCAAACCTATGCCCCTTATAGTGGAAGCTTGGAGTGTTAACTGCTGGCCTGACAGGGAAGTCCCTAAGAAGACCGATTTTTTTAAAATGATTAGTTTCCATTTCCTTCTCAGTTAAGTATTTTAGTTGTAACTTTTTTTTTTTTTCTCCCCCACATGTTCTGGTTTAAGTTGGGCTTCCCTGGTGGCTCAGAGGGTAAAAAATCGGCCTCCAATGCAGGAGACCTGGGTTCGATCCCTGGGTCAGGCAGATCCCCTGGAGAAGGGATTGGCTACCCACTCCAGTATTCTTGCCTGGAGAATTCCATGGACAGAGGAGCTTGGCATGCTCCATGAGGTCACCAAAAGTTGGACACAACTGAGCAACTAACATGTTCACTTCACTTCTGGTTTAAGCTACCATTATACTAAAGTAAACAAGTTTGAAGGATTTTAGATTGAATGGTTTATTCAGTAACTGCTATCAGTCTGAAATAAAAAGTCATGTAATGTATCCACACATGTCACAGTAAAACTTTTAGTAGGTATTTTGAGCCTGAATCAAATGAACAGGTCATAGAATGTGAGACACATTAACAGGTCCATAGAATGTGGGATCTATAGCTAGAAAGAATTAATCCTGTAGACATTTGCATACTTATAAATAGGCATCCTGATTGTTAAGTGGATTTTTTGGTGGAGCATTTTTTCTTTTCCAAATATAATTTCTCAAAGCAATTTCACATCAACCCAATTAAAATATAATTTTAAGTATTTTCTAAGTGATCAGTTTTTAATGTATCTACTTTGGTCAAGCTGTCTTATCTGTGAATGCTAGGTTGTAGAAAATATTAATATGGTTTATAAAAACATATGTTAAAGTGTGTTTTTTTAAAAGGTTATAGCATCATGTTAAAGAACAAAAATAGCTATCACGTGAGACTCGGTTCCTAGGTGGCAATATTCATTGCTGTGTATAATGAGGTCATTGTGCATCTAATGTCACTGAACTGGGTCACACCATGCTTCTTAGCTATTTTCACTGCATTTTGCTACATCGCAAATTTATATGGTATGAGAAAGAAAACTATGAATTATATCACTTAATCCTTACAGTAAGCCTGAAATTATTATTTTCTCCTGTCTTACAGTGAGAAAACTGAAGTTTACAGAGGGTTAAGTGACCTGCCTGAATTCACAGATACAATAAGTGGTAGAGTCTAGGATTTGAACCCAGATAATCTGATTTCAGAGTCTACATTGTTAAATCACTTTGCTATACAATCACTCTATTTCCAGATTATTTACAAGCAAAGTTTAACAGATTTAACCTTATAAAGATGTTAGTAAATAAAGAGCTTCCTAAAACTCAATTTTCTACCTTTCTTTTTTAAAGGTAGCAATTTAATTTTGGATTTTTGTCTCTGGTCAATTTACTTTATTATTAAAGCTTTAAAGAATCTTTTCTAGTGGTTCAAATAATATTTTATTTATCTAGAGATCTTTAAATCATACTACTGAGATTTTCTTAAAAGATACTAATCTGTCCCATAATGTGAACAAATATGACCCTTAGAATTCTTTTTTTCTTTTTTAAAAATTTATTTATTTTTTAATTGAAGGATAATTGCTTTACAGAGTTTTGTTGTTTTCTGTAAAACTGATCCTTAGAATTCTTTTTATTCTTCAGTTTTATTGAGATATAATTGACATACAGCACTGTATGTTTAAGGTGTACGGCATAATGATTCAACTTCATATGTCATGAAATAATTACAGTTCAGTGATCCTCCCTATCTCATAGAGATACAATACAGAATTCTTACGTTAATGTGGGGAGAATTCTTTTTATGGCCAGGCAGTTTATTCTTACATATAAAAGTTGCCATCATTTAACTCACTTTCAACACTAATCTACAAGAAGTCGTCTGGTGAAAGAGATTTGGTTTGTTGCGTTTGCTCAGTCGTTTGTGTTTTGATGAAAGCTAAAAATGAAGAATCTCATAGAACTGTATGTTAGGGAGTTTTTATCTAGCGCTGCTGCTGCTGCTAAGTCGCTTCAGTCATGTCCGACTCTGTGCGACCCCATAGACAGCAGCCCACCAGGCTCCCCCGTCCCTGGGATTCTCCAGGCAAGAACACTGGAGTGGGTTGCCATTTCCTTCTCCAATGCATGAAAGGGAAAAGTGAAAGTGAAGTCACTCAGTCGTGTCCGACTCTTAGCGACCCCATGGGCTGCAGCCTACCAGGCTCCTCCGTCCATGGGACCGTCCATGGGATTGTCCAGGCAAGAGTACTGGAGTGGGGTGCCATTGCCTTCTCCGTTATCTAGTGCAGCTCCTCATAAATTTTGATACTTTCTTAGCCTTCGTGTTGTGTATGTTTTAATGGTCCAACAGTTACCAAGTTTCCACCAAACATATTTGCATAACAGTAGATGGATGAAAGAATTATTAGCCCTGATGAATCATGAGTTCTCCTGATGACCAGGAGAACTGCTGCTGCTTTTCTGTTAGTTGTCCTGGACCTGAATACTCTGTCCTGTTCCTGTTGGGGGCCTGACCTCCCTGTTCCTCCATCTAATGGAAGCAGTACTTTCAGAAGCTTTATTAATGAGGAACAGATAAACCTGGGTGTCCTACAGGTCTGTATTATTAACCCATTGTAAGATTACATACGTCTTAGAAGGAGGGAAAAAACTCTAAGACTCTGAAATATCTTTTTCTAAACTTAGCTACATTAAATTGCTCATTATTTTAAGAAAGCCAAGAATATTCTCCACTTTTTAGAAAGTACTATATACAGCTCCTAGTGTATTTGGCTGTACTCAGCAAATGTTTTATTAATATTAGCAAGCAATTACTTGGCCCTTAACACTTGAAAATGATCTTAAATTTTAATGTATTTGAGGAAACTCACGAGCTCAGTAAATCTGTATTGCCATTTTATGAGGAGCTGGCTGAACATAAAGATAGAAAATGTTTTTAGGCCACCCTGTTAGGTCTCTTTTTAAAGCCATTGTATTAGAAAAACTCAGTTCAATCTGCCTCCTGTTAGTCTTTCGCCTGTGTATCTCTTTACTGCTGACACAAAGCACTTTACTTTTAGTCACCGAATGTATAGAAATTTTTTTTTCCCCTACACCAAGCAATTATTTGTGACACCAGCTGAGACACTACAGTTTAACTCAGTTCTAACCCTGTCTACTTGGAGATAGTGTCAGACCCCACAGGTTTAAGGATTCAATCTAATAAGACTGGTCCCACCTACTTCAGATGCCAATTGCAGGTAGTCGGTCCCCAGGTTACTCATAATAACTTCTGTGTTTGACTACAGATTTGACTACAAATTGGAGGTCCCCATGACCTCCTCCTCAGGTTTCATTAATTTGCTAGAACAGCTCACAGGACTCAAGGAAACAGTTACATTTACCAGTTTATTAAAGGACATGATAAAGGATACAGATGAACCGAATGAAGACATACATAGGGCAAAGTCTAGGAGTGCCCCAAGGGCAAGAGCTTCTGTTCCTGTGAAATCAGAGTATGTCACCTTCTCCATTTGGATGTGTTTGCCAACCTGGAAGCTCTCGGAACCTTGTACTATTAGGATTTTGTGGTGGCTTCCTCGTGTAGATATGACAGATTATTAATTCCAATTCCATCTCCTCTTCCTTTTTTAGAGGATGGAGGAATAAGACTGAAAATCCTAAACTTCTCATCATGACTTGGTGGTTCTGGTGACAAGTTCTTATCCAGGAGCCCACCCAGGGTTTTATCATTGAACAAAAGATGCTCCTAGTGTTCTTATCACTGAGGAATTTAGAAGGGTCTTAGGGGCCTTGTGTCAGGGATGGGGTCAGAAAACAAATACCAGGACAAGAGATGCTCTTTGTGTTCTTATTGCTTGGGAAATTTCAAGGATTTCAGGAGCTCTGTGCCAGGAACCAGGAGCAGAGACCAGTGTATATTTTCTAGTATCTCACAGCCATCTACTTGTATTTATATAGAGCTTTATACTTAGTGATGTGTTTTGACCTACTTTCTAACTTGCTACTCAAAACAGTTCAGTGAATTAGATATGATAGTTGATGAAACTGCATTTTACAAATGAATAAACAAGCTCAAAGAGGTTACCCAGCTAGTAGTAAATGGTAGTGCCTACTCTGAAACCAAGGTTTTCTGAAACGTAGTGCCGCGTACCTTCTCCTGCCCTGTGTTGGCCTCTGCTTTCCTCAAGAGGCTTTCATTACAGTGAATGGAGAAATGTCAGATGCTGGGGACAGTAAACTGCTCAAGGGCCTGAACGCTTCCCACAAACATACACTGTATGGCCTGCACACAGTCCATAAATTTAAATTAGTTGCCAGTGTTTCAAACATTGAAAGCTTTCAGATTGAAACCATTATATCTATTTTAGGAATGGCAGATCTGGCAAAACAGCTAGCTTTGTATGCGGCAACAGTGGCCTGAGCTGAGTAGTGGCCTGAGCTGAGTAGCCGTTATGCCCTTTGGTTGCCTGTTGCCACTTCCCTGTAGCTCCCTGTTCTCACCGTCTGCTTCAGTCATTTTGTTACCTGCTTTTAACCCTGTGGGGATTTGAGTTTGTGAACTCTTCCTTGGGCTATTATTTAATTTGGGGGACGGATTAACCACTTCTAACTGTATAAAAATCACCAAAATTATTGTAATACCTGTTCTAACAGATGCTGTTAATGTACTGCCAGATATTATTTTTTTCAAGTTTTTATGCTGTTACAATTGTTAAATGGCATCATTAGAAATGGTTGTGTTTTAGAGAATACATAGTTGAAAAGTAGTGCATGGTTATATTGGTTGCAACTAATTCTCAAGAGTAAAACATTTAAATGGTATTTATGAACAGTTAAGTCAGTGTGCTCACATCTACATTCTATTTAGATTTCCTGTGTTTTCTCCTTAATGGCAGATTGTACTTGGACCACTCTGGGTCCTTTCCTCTGCAAGTGAGGGAGTATCTGCTGCCTCTTTCCTTTTCTTCCTTTCTGCTTTTTTAAATTCCCATGCCCTTTCTTCTATAAAATTTACCTTCTCTCATATCTTAGATGCACCTTTTAGGGTTTGTTTTTGAAGTGCAATATAACAAATTTCTAAAGAAGGAAAAATAAAAAAGAATTCCAGGAGTCATTAGAATATTTCCATTGATCCTTGGTTTCAGTATTTCCTGTAACATGATCAACTAATATGTCAAATGCCCTGGCCACTGATCTTTTCTAGACTAAAAAAAAAAAACAAACTCATTAACCTTTCAAGTTGTTTTTTTAATTTGTATTCATAAAAAGTCAGTGGTTCTCAAGCCTCAAGTCACAGTGTGTGAAACATACTAGGAACTGTACTAGGCTATCCAGATCAACGATGAGCAAGATGGTCTCCATTTATTTAGTCCAGTTTAGTCTCACTTTCAAATAACTGTTTGGCTATGCCTTCCTTTTCCTTAAATCTCCAGAATTTCTTACTCTGTTCTCTCTTTCAGTTGATGACCTTGCTTCCTGCTTCACTGAACAAGTAGAATCAGCTGGAAGAGAACTCTCAAACACAATACCACATCTCACCTACATGCATCTGTGCATATATACTCTATTTTCCCTCCTATTCAAGGGATAAGCTGTGTTCCTAGCTGAGGCCAGCTCCTCCACAAAATTCTTATTCCAGCTCTTACTCACTTCAGTATTGCTATCCCCCATCCTCTATAATCAGTTTTTCTTTCTCTAGCAGATTGTCCATTAGCATGAAAACAAACCGACTTCTTAAACGGAGGTTTCTTCTTAGTGCCTTCAGTTTCTGCTCTCCTTTCCTCTGTTGAACTCTTTTTATCAGACTTTTACCCTCACCACTTGTCAAGTCATCTGTATTATTATTCCAGTGGTTCTATTTACTCAACCTATCAACAGCGTTTGACATAGCACATCCCTCCCACTCCTTGAAACGCTATTCATTTGGAGTTAAGGGGTCATGCTTTCTTGATATTCCCTTATATTGCTGCCTGCCTCTCAGTCTGTGAACTCTTCTGTACCTACGCTTGTCCCTTGATGATCTCATCCAGTGTCATGGATTTAAATACCATCTCTATGCTGATGATTTTGAGGTTTCTATCTCCAGACATCTCCCATAAATTCCAGAGTGGTACTTCCATCTTAGAAACAGTATAGTGTAGGGGTCAAGGACAGACTGGGGATCTGGATTGCTTGTATTTAATCCTGGCTCAGCTGCTTAGTAGCTTTGTGACCTGGGGAGATGTTTTTAACCATTTTGTACCTCAGCTTCACCACCTATTACAAAAAAAAAGGGATAATACTAATTCCAACTTCATGTGATTGTTCTGAAGATTAAATTAGTAAATACAAGCAAAGTGTACAGAATAGCTTGCTGTGTGAATAAGTGTCAGTATCATTATCACCAAACATTTCACCCTAAGGCATTTCATATTAATGTGTCACAAACCAAATTCTAAAACTCTCCCCCAGACTACTCTTCCCTAGTCTTTCCCATCCCAGTCCCTGTGCTTTAGCCATAAATCCTGGATCTGATCTTGACTTCTCTCTTTCTCTTTTACCTTATATCATCCTGTCAACATTTCCCATCTGACTATCTCCACCACTACCCCGGTCCATGCCAGCTCCTCTGCTCACCTGAATCATTGCATTAATGTTCTACTCAGTCTGCTTTCATCATTACCCCTCTATCATCTGTTCTCAAGATATCAGTCTCAGTGATCTTTTTAAGACAGGTCTGATTGTTTCCCCACTGTGCTTGATCCTCCAGTAGCTTCCTGACCTACCCAGAATAAAAACCAAAGTCTTTTGGGCCTAGTGAGCCATTGTACATGAATTCCCTCTGTCCCTTTTCCTATCTTCTCCTATTCTTACTTCCTCTGTTTCAGCCACACTAGCCTCCCTGCTTTTCCTTGAGCATACCAAGTATGCTTCCACTTCAGGACCTTTGCACTTGCTATAACCTCTAATCTGGAACACTCATCATCCAGATATGTGTGTGGCTCACTTCCTCATCTCTTCCCATTCTTTGCTTAAAAGCCCCATTTTCATTGAGGCAGTCATTGAGAGAATCTTATTTTAAATTTCAGATACTACCTTCCTCCATATATAAACACTCACTGTTCCCCTTCCTAGTTTTATTTTCCTCTGATAGAAGTTATCACCATCTGTCGTAGCATCAGTGCAGTTCAGTCGCTCAGTCGTGTCTAACTCTTTGCGACCCCATGGACTGCAGCACACCAGCCTTCCCTGTCCATCACCAACTCCTGGAGCTTACTCAAACTCATGCATTTTACTAATTTGGTTTTTTATTTCTTCCTCACTAAAACATAAGCTTTCTGCGGACAGACCTGTTTGTTCACTGCTGAGTCTTTAATGCCTAGAATAGTATGTGGTCCATAATGGCTGCTCCAAAATGTCTGAGTTAGTGAATGACAAATGCACTGCTTGCAAGTTCACCCTGTAGTAAAAACAGGTTAAAAAAAAAAAAGGTAGCAAATTGTATAACAATAACAAGTACTACTGGAGCAGAGAGGGAGAATAAATGCAAGAGATTGTGTTTAAGGCTTCTGAGAGGAGATGATACTTAAGGCTGAGACTCAAGACTGAGTTCCAGTTAAACTAAGAGGAGAAAGGCATAGAAGGAGCAGCATTAACAGAGCCACTGGGGTGAAGAGAACCTGCTCCAAATCATTCATTCATTCACCCTAGGGATATACGAAAGGAGACAGAAGGTAAGACCTAAGTTTATGGTAAAGACAACCACGATGGTGGGGGGGTCTTTCACTGTGAGAAGAGGTATAATGAATTTGGTTTCAGACAGGTTGAATTTTAGGTCCCTGTGGAATTTCCACTTTTTCTATTATATACGTTTGAAATATGAACTTAACATTAGAATAATTTCTGTTCTAGGTTCTTTCTTCCCCTCAAAAAGTGATTCGGCATACTGGAAGAGCTCAGTTGCCTCAAAAAATCTGTTTTGTTGTTTGGTTCATGACATGCTATTATCCTTAATTTTTCCTGAAAGCCTTTAAAGGCCCTTTCACTTAAGAAAGTGCAAGATAAAAGTTACTGTACTTTCAATAAAGCAGCCATTGGAGATAGTACCAGTCTCAAATTCTATAGAAAGTTGTATTTTTCTTCACTGCTCTTTCCTTTGAAGATACATACTGTATCTTGGAATTTTAAGACAAAATTTGTTCATTACACAGTCTGTTCAGAAATTCAAATGTCATCTAATAGATTTGAAGGCCCTTCTCAGATTTTTTTTAAAAAGAAGTCTTCTTGTTCGCTTATCACAAGGCACTCTGTGCCATGGTTGCCTGCTAATATGTTATTACACCATAATGACTGGGTTATCTCTGTGTGTAGGTGTGGCAGAAAGACTGACCAGAGATTCTTTACATACTGGGTACCCTTGAAGACCTCTTTGGTGTGTAGCAGAAAGAGCTCTGCACAATAGAGTGGCAAATCACTGTTGCTCAGAAAGAGTGACTTGCTCTAATCTTCCTGCCCAAATTGGTCTTGTTTGCTGCTGTTCCTTCTTAACATTTCATAACTAAGCCAAATTACGCTTCTGTGTGTCTTTATAGCATTCCTTTGCTTTGGCTTACATTAGAACACCTTTTGCTCTTACTGTATTCCCAGCACAATTGTTTTGCCCCCAATATTACTTCTATTTATGTTGATTAATTGCATGTTCTTATCTCATTGGTGGCCTTGGGAATCACAGAACTTTAGAGTTGGGCTGCACCTGAGTTCAGGTCTCAGTTAATATAATAATTTTATAATATTATATATTATACTATAATATAATAAACTAGTGGGATATAAGGACATTTGTTTTAAAAAATAGAAAATAAAAAGAATTTGGGGTAATTCCAAACAGATCTAATATTTCAGTATAATGAATTGTCCTTCCAAAATCCTTTTATAAAGTTGTATTGTTACAAATCCATGTACATTTGTTTACATATTGTCTGGCTGCTTTTGTGCAGCAAGGCAGACTTGAGTAGTTGACACAGACTGTAAGGCTTGCAAAGCCGTAGCTGTTTGGTATCTGGTCCTTCACAGAAAGTTTCCTAATCTGTGATTTAAACAGTTTAGAAACTTAATTCTCCAGCTACAAATCTGAAGTACTTCCCCAAATAACAACAATATGTATAGCAAAAGAGGGACTGTAAGGATCTGTCAACACCCTGAGAACCCTACCAACTTATATGCTCTCCATCCTTGAAAAAAACTTTCTGAAGTGGTATTGACTTAAAAAAAACAACAACAAGCAGCTGGACATGAGTAGGTAGATGGCAGTTCTTTATTGTAATTAGTTATTTCATTGCCTTTTGTTATGAGTAAGCTTTGATATTTAGGAGAAAAGGATCTTACAGTATACTGAGCTTGTTTAGTTACTATTTCCATGTCATTTTTGCAACCGGTTTGTGTTTCTTCACTAGTATTTTCATGTTAAGATTACTTGTGCATTTCTGTTACTTGCAAGTACAAGTTTCCTGACTTAGTAATTTGTAATCAACTGATTTCCTGCTATCCTTTTCTCCATTGTCAGAGTCTGCTTAATTTCTGTACTGGTTTGTATCTGCCCATAATAAAAGGTGTTTAAGGGAAAAGTTAGTTTTAAAATTCAAAATTGGATATTTAGAGAGTTGAGTGGTTACTTGAAAATTATACTTAATTTGATATTTTTCACTCATAGGATAGCCTGATCCTTCTTAGATTTCACCAATTTAAATTCTAAGTTATTGAAGTTCTTTTCATATTAGACCCTTTTACTTTCCTTGAATAACAAGCAGTTTTCCCTTTGTTATAAAATTGTATTTTTTTATGCACTGACACTAGTCAGTGTGAATTCTACCCATTACCTTGAAATTATTATTAAAATAGAAAGCACTGGAACCATGGTGATGAAATAATTCTTAATTCTCACATATACATTACCCCTATCACATTTTTACTAGTGTCTGAAGTATTATGTAGTCTTTTTACGGGTTGTTTATGTAACTAAGATGTATGTGTATTCTACATTTCATACTTATTCTGGGTTATCTGTTTTTTTAGGCCTGTGGTTAGCTAACTTGAACCTTATCTCCTAAGGTAATTGGCTTAAGTAGACAGTTTCAGGGTAAACAAAAGGAAAACTTTCATCTTCTTTCTATGACTTTTATCATTTTCTAAAAAGTGATTAGGAATCTTAGTTTATGATACCAGAATGAAAAACTCTAAAAAGTTGGCGAATAGTTTAGAAGCACTGCTACTATAGAATTTGTGAGAGGAAGTTTGGACTTAATTTCAGCTGCAGGTGTGTCTTTGATTGTTAATATCTCAATCCCTTATTGAAGTAATCATAATGTGGCAAACTCTACTGGCATCCAAGAACTGGCACTCAAATGTATGAACAAGTGGAAAAAGTCATATTATCTGTTTTCATCCCCTGTTTCGAGTGGTCAGAATACAATGCTTCACTGATACATTTAGTACAACACCATAAAGATTATTATAAAAACATACCTCAAAAAGCAGAGATGTTTTCATAGAAGTCTAATTGGGCCAAGAAAATATTTCCCTGTGTATGATAAGGAGACTAAATAGGGAGCAATCCCATTCTAAAATGATCTTTTAGTTTTCCCACCTTCAGTCTCCCAACCTTGAAGTAGTTTTGTCTGTTGCATCAGATGCTGCATACTGTAGGCTACTGTTGCACAATGAACATATTGATAAAATTGCAGATTCAGATTTCTTACACAGGATTCTCAGTACCATTTGGCAGCCTTATATATCACTGATTTAACTGTCTCCTCTTTCCTATAGCAGATATTTAGCAAATTTATTCCTTCAACAAATACTTCTTAAACTCCTGCTCCGTACCAGGCATTGTTCTAAGTTCTAAAGATACAGCAGTGAACAAGTATGGAAAAAAACCTTGCCTTCATGGAACTTACCTTCCAGCAAAATACTAAATACTACCTAAGCATTGGTTAAATATGGGCAGTTATAGTTGTTGATGGGTATATCTGTTTATCGAAACCTCATCATAATCCCATGAGGTATGTGACATTACTAACATCATTATGCAGATGTGGAATCTGAAGCATAGAGAGGTCAAGTAATTTGCTCTTGTTCATACTAATAAGTGGCAGAACCAGAATTCACACTCAAACAACAGCCTGGTTCCAGAGTCTCTGCTGAGTCGCTGTACTATACTGGCCAAATACTGCTATTTAAGTCTTTACACTCTTAAATCTGCCTACCTTTTTCTCCCTAGCAAAGAAGATCATCTCATCTCCTGAACAGATGAATTTGTGGCTCTTTGAAGTAAACTTCCTCATAAATTGTCACTCACTCCTTTACTAATCTGTCTTCATTTGTACTCGGCTTCACTACATCCCTCTGTTTCAAAGAAGGGACGTACCCCTTCCCATCTAAATTTGTATTCTAGCTTCATCCTGTTTCACCTGCTTGAGGACGTTGTTCTCTACGTTACTCTTCTTTTGGGGCTTTAGTCTCCAGCTTTCCACTGGCTTTCGTCATTCAGCAAATAAGCATTATCTGTTGTCGTCATTGTTGAAAGTGTGTCTTACTCTTTCAAGAAGCTTTGTTGTTGGGAGAAATTTTTAAGTTTATTAATGTAACGATAAATGAACACTAATTGTTTATTGCCCTCTTTAAATTCCAGGTGCTTTATATAACTCTGGTCCTTTTACCAACCCCACAGATCCTTTACAGATGAGGAAGTAGAAACTCAGAGGACTCGGTAACTTCCTTAGCTTATGAATAGTGGCATTGAATTCAGACTTGTATCTGTCTTACTCCAAAACCCATTCTATTTCTAGTATAGCACGTTAGTTTACCACAATTTTTAAAGGACCTCCTTTGATCCTCTGCCTGTCCCCCGTTGCTGTACAGCTCTTTTTTGTAGGAAAGCTTTTTTAAAGAAAGTATTTAATATATGTAGACTCTTCTTGCCTATCATTTACTTCTCAACCCATTCTAGTCTGACTTCCACTTTATTAGATCCTCCAGAGAAACAGAACCACCATCTGTTTTTCTCTCTCCCTCCCTCCTCTCTCTGTCTGTCTGTCTGTCTCTCTCTCTCTGTGTATACACACACAGACCAGTAGGCTGGAAATGCAGGCAGAATTTCTTCTCAGGGAAACCTCAGTTTTTACCCTTAAGGCCTTCAACTGTCTGGATGAGGCCCGCCCCATATTATCAAGGGTAGGGTAACCTCCTTTACCTAAAGTTGCTGCTTCTGTTTACTCACTAAGTCATGTCCAACTCCTTGTGACCCCATGGACTATAGGCCAACACATTCCTCTGTCATGTGATTTCCCAGTGAGAATACTGGAGTGGGTTGCCATTTCCTTCTGCAGGGGATCTTCCTGACCCAGGGGTCAAACCTGTGTCTCCTGCTTGGCAGGAGGATTCTTAACCACTGAGCCACCTGGGAAATACTTACCTAAAGTTAGTTGATTGTAAATGTTCATCACATCTGCAAAATACCTCTATAGCAACATGTAAGCTAGTGTTTGATCAAACAACTGGGCAACCATAACCTAGCCAGTCTGAAACATAAAAATAACCAACCACCTCAACTCTATCACTCGATGGTGTCTTACAATCATTGCTAAATCCAGTGGACATTTTTCACATCTTTCCTTACTTGGTCATTTTACAACATTTGACATTTTGGACCACAAATTACTTCTCGAAACTCCTCTCCATTAGTTTCAGTGATGCTAATCTCTCTTCATTCTCCTCACTATTGCTTTTCTGATATTTCACTACTTGTCTCCCAATTCCTTAATTATTGATATTCTCTCCTGTCCTTGGCCCTCATATTGCTCCCACAATTGATGTTTCCCAAAACTAAAATTCCATCTTAAGAGTTCTCTACCGAATTTAGATCTGTATATCCCAATTGCCTGGATGTTGCACACACATCTCAAACATTGCTTGTCTAAAACTGGAATCCTAGATCTCCCCCTCTCAAACTTGCTTCTGCATCTCTTCCTATTTTCATAGTTTGTGGTACCCTCTCCACCCAGTTACCCAAGCCAGGAACCAGAGAGGGGTCTTCAACATTTCTCTCATATTCACCATTTCAGACTTCTCATCTCCAGCCCTATATCTCACCCAAGAGAGCTAAACCCTCATTTTCTCTCACCTGGAATCTTGTTGTGGTATTTCTACCTCTTATCAGTCTCTTTCCAGCTCCTCTACAGTGCTGCCAAAGTGATATTTAAAAAATGCAAATCTGTTTAATCATGTTCAGAATTCTTTTAGAAGCTCCTAATTGCCCACAGAATTAAGACAGAATTCTTTAGCAGGCATACACAGTCCTCCATGTCTAGGTCTTTTGCTCTTTATATCCCACTGTGCCTCACCACTTTCAGGCCACACTGAAATATTTATAGGGCCCAGATTTGCTCTGTTGTTTGCTTCCATGTCCTGTACTGCTGTTCCTTCTGCCTGGGATGTCTGCTACCTCTATTACTTCCCTGCATTCCTACCCCTACCTGGGGCATCTAGAAAAGTTATTTTAGTACCCAGTTCAGTCTTCAATTTTAAAAAGCCTTCCCCCAATCCCACAAATAGATTTGACCATGCCTTCTTTCTGACATTGTTACAAGCTGTTTTCAGCTCTACTATAGCACTTGAAAGCATTAATCACTCAGTTGTGTCTGACTCTTTGTGGCCCCATGGACTATAGCCCGCCAGTCTCCTTAGTACTTAGTATTTCCAGGCAGGAATACTGGAGTGGGTAGCCATTCCCTTCTCCAGGGCATCTTTCCAACCCAGGGCCTGAGCCCAGGTCTTCTGCATTGCAGGCAGATTTTCTGCTGTCTGAGCCACCAGGGAAGTGGTATCACTGACTACTGTATTATTTATTTTTTATCTGAGTGTCACCTTTCAGTGGACTGTGAACTCAAGTATTTCTATTGCCTGGCATGTAATAGGCTCTCATCAGATTTGAGGTCAGTGATGGTGGAGATGGAGCCCAGAGTAGATTACACATTTCACTTAAATGAGACCATGCTTTATTGAGGAGTGCTGGGCTTGGACATGTAAAGTGGAGAATGGTAGACATTTCTTTATCCTCCTTTGTCCCTCCCAGAGTAGTACCAGATTTCTTTTGATCTATACTTTCTTATGATGCTTTGATACCTATTCTAAGCCTTCACTTTGCTTTTATTTTGTTTGTATCCTTGGAACAGGTAAAAAGAAAGGAAGCTGCTAAATTACTGTTACAAACTCCCCTGTCCCATTTTCATTCCATCACAGGAGAAATCATTCATCAGCTTGTTCTCATGTGACTTGTGCCAAAGCCTTTTCTCAGCCAGCAAAAGGAATTTATGTTATAATAACAATATTTTTCCAAGTTTTTTAATCCTCCTGTGTCCCCAAAATGTCTGTCTGCATTTAATGTCAAATTAAAAACTAAAGCAGTTCTGTGTTAATCCTGAGAGAATAAGTAATGCTTTTTAAAGATTGCTAAAGGAATCATGAAGATTTCTTGGGTTTTTAATATGAAAATTTCAGGTGACCAAGGGCACTACCATACACATTGGGGTCAAAGGATAGTAGTATGGTCAGCATCTCAATTTAGACTTACCTATTACTTTCTACTCTGAATACACTTGTAGAAGCTACTTGTGGTGTAACTCCTTATGTATTTAATATGTATCTAACTCTTGGTTTTCGTGGTTGAGTTTTGAAATGGATGAAGAATCTACTTATTCTTTGCCCTTTACGGAATGTGATATCTTGGTTTTTATTCCATTTGTCCTCCTTGCCCTTTACTTAATTTTACCGTATTGTTTTGCTTTGTGTTTCTGAAATAATGGCTTTGGCTTGTTTTTTCTTGAATGTTTCTGCAGTTTGATTTGAGTATCTGGCTTTGGGCACCCCTCCTGAACCTTGGACTCCATCTGTACTTGTGACTTATGGAAGGCAGAAGTCAGTGTTTTCTATGGAATATGACGTTTTTTTTTTTTTTTTTTTTTAATATATATATGTGTGTGTCTCTCCCCCCACCCCTTCTTTTTTTGGTTTCTCTTAAAAGACTGGAAAGAAAGCAGTTAAGGCAGTCCTGTGGGTATCAGCAGATGGACTCAGAGTTGTGGATGAAAAAACTAAGGTAAAACATTCATAAGCTTAAATGTTACTGCTCATATGTTTTTTTATCCCTGTGATCAAACATAATGCCATTAAGATGTTGTAGTCACTGTATATCCTTCCACTTTGTCCAAAGTACGATCTTCTGAGAGACTGGTTAATGTTCAGAAAACCAATTTAGTTACTCATTTACCTTATGAAAAATAGAATTTTCTGAGCATTTTGTTCTACATGATACAGCATGTTTAGCCTACAGTGTATTTGCATTTAATGTTAAGATCTGAGTTCTATTTTTGTTCTGACACATTAAAAAAAAGTTTACCCCCACAAATTTGATGTAAAATATTATAGGCCTTTTGCCACTGTTAAAAAAAAAAAATAGACCACATCTAAAGTTTCTTCTTGTTCCTTAATAAAACACTATTTTTAGAAAGTTATATTTGAACTCATTAACCTACTATTTAACTGAAGACTCAATTTAAGTGAAATCTTAAGGACTAGTAAATTGCTCATATGAGTTAACATTTATTTAAGAGTCCACACAATATCTTAAATATACATAGCATTTTGCATTAGAAAAAAGTGATCCTAAGTACCTAAATAAGAACAGACATAGACTCTGCCCTTAGAGAGCATAAGGTGTTACTTATACACATACATTTAATCATTAATTAAAACTTTCTAAGAGACCTAAAATCTGGAGAAATTTTAACAGAAGGCAGTTTTCAAAAAACAAAAACTCAGATGTCACCTGAAGGAGAAGAAAGCCTAGCAGGCAAAGAACAGTTTTCATGCATAGCTTACCTGATATACTTAGCTACATGTTAATTCTTTTGACTGTTTTTTTTTTTTTTTTGAGAGAACTGGTGGTCTTAAATGTACATTACAGTTGGAAACAACTATTATTTTAATTAGCTTATTTTTAAGAACTTGTATAGTTTTCATTCCTGCTTTGGATGAAATTTGTTGTAAGTGGAGGCTATATCTTTAATTGCTGTGTGCAATAGTTATTACTAGAAAGTAATGTTGCCCCCTGGTGGTTACTTGTAGCACTGGAATTAATTAATTGTCCCCGCAATGAATGATAATAGGAATGGATGACTTGTTACCTTGGGACCCATCATGGGCAGAGAAGAAATGTTGCAAAAATGTGGATGGTCGATAAAGGGCTCCTGCTTAGACTGTATCAGTAACTCCTGCATAGCAAGAGATACTGAAGAGGAAATGCATAGTAATCAAGGTTATGCAAAATAAAATTAGAATGAGCCAGCAGAATTGCAGAACTTTTAAATGATTGGCAAGTTTGTTTGTGGAACAACAGGAATTCTCATAGTTATGCTTTGTAAAAGTCATTTTGTTTGTATGCTTCAGCACTTCCAGCCACCACCTCAGCATCTAGGGATTTTAGGCCATTGGAATATCACACAGAAGCACCAAAGAGCCTCAGTATTTAAGAAAAAACCATTTTGCATGATGTTTACATTATATATATACTATGCCATTCAGCAGTATTCAAAATTAAATGATAAGTAAGTTAATAAATACATAGAATTATTCTGGAAATGATGTTATTGAATGTAAATTATATGGGGATTGAATTTATTGTTTGACATATACTTTAAAATTGAACATGGAATTTACTATCATAAAACTAGAATCAGTAGGCATGTGTATTATAGAACATGAAGATGAGGTGAGGGAAAGAAACATCTGTGGAGAGTGCCTCTGGGGATCTCTTCTAGATCAGGTCCTTAGTATTCCGACTTCTGACTCAGATTGAGCTCTTCCACAGCCCTGATGCATTAGATGTAGGGATTCTGTGTTGTGAAATGAACATTCTGTGTTTCTTCTGAGAAACTTGATTGACCTCTCAAGTCCACTGTTCCTTTGTGTTTCCCTTTTCCTAGGACCTCATAGTTGACCAGACAATAGAAAAAGTTTCTTTCTGTGCCCCAGATAGGAACTTTGATAGGGCCTTCTCTTACATATGTCGTGATGGCACAACTCGGCGCTGGATCTGTCACTGCTTCATGGCCGTCAAGGACACGGTGAGTCCAGTAGCCTGAATTGCATCATGACTAGCCTCAGTCACCAAGCTTCTTCCAGGTTGGCTCAGCCAGTTTCCACTACATTTTTAACAAGTATATGTTGTTACAGTACTTGTAAGCACCTAAATGAGCCTGCTTTCACTCCGTTTATTCAAGTAGTTCATACTCTTGATGTAACCCTACCACTCACAGAGCAAGATGATTGGCTGAGATCCGACATCATTAAAGGAAAGTAAAAGTGCTCTGGTGATGGTGGCTGCTAAAGTTTATAGAAAACTTTTCATTATTAGAACTGTTTTCAAGATCCTTACATGTATTTGCTAATTTGTCTGGGTAGAAGATATTGGTATTTGAAAGGTGCTTACGAATTCATTTGCAAAAAGACTCTACCGCAAGAACTGAGTTTGGAGTATATTTTTAATTAAAAAAATAGAAATACTAAATTATGGTACAGTGAGCTGTGCTAGAAATTGTTACATAGTAGAAATTTTTGGTTTTGTTTAAAAGTAGAGAATAATCAAATTTGTCATCTTTCATCTAAATTACCCAAAATTCTGATATGAAAAACGAGTCTCTTAGGTGATGATGATCTCAATTATAGTATAGCATTGAGTATGTAATTTCTGAGTTTTTAAAAGTCCAGACAGAGTAAGGCAGTGTAGCTATTCATATAGGCTACAACTCAGTGAACTCTTGCCAAGGTTTAACCTGGAAAGGAAGTCGTGGCCATACTCTAATATTGACCAAAAGCTTTTTAAAAAGCAGTTCTAACAACAAGTATTAGAAACTCAGGCTCCGAATCAGATGTAGGTTCCAGTCCTGTTTCTGGTTCTTACTAGCCGTGGGATTTGAGCAGGTTATTTAACATTTGCTAAGTCTTGGTATCCACTTCTATAAGATGGAGATAACAGCTGTGAAGACTAAATTAGGTAACAAGTGTAAGCCCTCTTAGCATAGGACCTGGCTTGTGCTAACTGCTCCAAAGTGGTGGCTGATATTGTTAAAGCTGCTTCTCCTAGGTTTGACACAAGCGCTTTGAAAATGGGTTGAAGTAACTAAACTACACTTTCTTCCTCTGTCTCTCAGACCGTAAGTCACAAAGCAGTGTATTTTGCTATCACTATACTTGTAAAATCCAAAGAGTTTTGCTATATTTTAAAACCATTCTGTTGTCAAATCATAGTCCTCAGGCTGTTTGACTCTGGTATCAAACAGTGGTTCTTCTGTATCAGAATCACCTGGAGAGCTCATTAAATTAGATGGCTGGGCCCCACCCCAGAGTTTTTTATTCAGTGAGTCTGGGATGGAGCTTGAGGGCAAGTCTGTCTTCAGGAACTTCTGCCATAAGGCCTAGCAGAAATAGTAAGCTTCTTTGGCCTATAGCTCTGTCCTTGTACTAGAGCTGTGCTCAAATGCAGATGGGTTCTAAAATTGTTTCCACCCTCTCTCCTATTTCATGCTTCCATGCCTACCCATTTATCATCCTACTAAGAAGTTACATGGAAACTCATGTGGATTCACAAAGAATGAGTCTGTCAGTCTGTAAATGAGACTTTACATTTTACCGTCATGTGAAATCCTAGGGACAAAAGCATTTCATATGTTTACCCCTCCTTATGGTATCTGACATTGGCATATAAAATGCAGTGAAATTACTTACTCAGAGCCATATGTAGGAGCAGCTGCTTACATGGTATGATCTTGGAAACGCCACAAAAGGTTCCCTGTTCTCAGATATCTCTCCTCACTGTTAAAAGATGCCAGCAGTTAGAGGTATCACCTCTAACCATTTTATTCCACAATTAGATAAAATATGGATAACCCTGATTTAAAAAAAAAGAATCCATTGAATTTATTAAATTTACTCTAGATAATCCAGTGTATCTTTAAAACAATATTTAGTTTACACAAACCTTCCTCTCCTCCCACACACCAAAAATTCAGGTTTATCTGTTTAATTCCTTTACGAGTAGAAAATGTGGCTGAAAACATGGTTTTATTTTTGCCTGTGTGTGGTTGGGAGGTAGAGTTGGGGTTTGAGAGAGCTGAAAAAAAAATAGGGGTGGTATGGGAGAGAGCCTGGAAGCACTAAGAGCCCAAACAGGGCAAGAGAAGAGCATTCAGAAAGGGAGCGGAAGACAGCTGAGCTTTCCTGTGCCTGACTCCTTCTCATCCCTGGAGATGGATTTATCTGAAGTTTTAAGTCTGTGCCTTTTGTTCCTAGACATATTGGCAGTAAATTTAAGCTCTGAAATTTGCCCTGTCTTTCCATTTGTTGCTTAGAAATGCATAGTAAATATTCCTATTATTCCCCTACATGGCAAATAGAGGTTTGGGTGTCAAGACTTAGGGCCTGGAACTTTAAGCCGTGTCTTCTCAGCTGATAGCCAGAGCTGACACAAGTGACAGAGGGACCCAACTGTGACTAATAAGAAAGTTTCGGTGGCTGCTGACAAGGCCCAGTAAAGGCCCAGAGGTCGCTTTACTCGGTGCTTACTGCAGTAGAGGATCATAGCATTACCTAAGGTATTATTCATTTAGATTGATTTGGCGTATTAATACACTAAAGTCTAATGAGCTGGAGTTCCTAACATTTTGCCTGTGTGAAATCAGACTTGTTTGTGGTCCAGCTTATTTGTAGTTGTTGACACCATAACTCTAAAAACATTTTTTAAATCTTCTGTTGTGTACAGGGTGAAAGACTGAGCCATGCTGTAGGCTGTGCCTTTGCAGCCTGTTTAGAACGTAAGCAGAAGCGGGAGAAGGAATGTGGAGTGACTGCTACTTTCGATGCCAGTCGGACCACTTTCACGAGAGAGGGATCATTCCGTGTCACCACAGCCACCGAGCAAGCGGAAAGAGAGGAGGTTATGAAACAAATCCAAGATGCCAAGAAAGGTACAATCTGTTCTACTACAGTGTGTGTTTATTTAAACAGCTTTTCCCAACAGGTTAATATTTGGAAGCTGTCAGGGGCATAGAGAACTCTTAGAAATATATGAAGACCTTAAGAACAAAGCTGAAAATCGAAACAGAGTGGCTTGTTTAGTGGCTTCAAAGTATTTACTCTATCCATTAATTTTAACTACCTGGGGAAGCTGAGAGTGCAGTTGAAGAAGCTGAAGATATTTAAAAGCAAAATTGGGAAAACCTGTATCCTGGAACAGATTTTTTTTTTTTTTTAAATTCTGGTGCATCTGATCTCTATGAAAAGCAAATGCTATCAAGGACCTACATCTTGAAGGAAGTGCAAGTCCCAGGTTTAGGCTGCAAAGGACCCACAGATGGTGATGCCAGGTGGAAATGCAGGCAGAGACATCTCAGTGATACTCTATTAGATTATGACTGTTTAGTACTTTCATGAAAAAAGGCCACAGATTTTGAGAAGCTGGCCCCTCACTATTTTTTCCATAGCCCCACTAATTTTAGTGTGTGGTTTTGCAGAATGTGAGTTTTTTTAAGGTACACTTGGCAGCATAGCAAAAATGCCTGTCCAGACATTCAAGTTACTCAGGAGGCTGTTGTCTGAAGTTGAGTCCGGTGTATTTTAGAACTGAGTGCTAGGGCTTAAGGAAAAAATGTTTTGCATTCTTTTGTATAACTTGAGCTGAAACCCAAAACAAGGAGTATTTTGAAGTTAAAAAGTTTGGTTTAAATATACATTAATAAAATTTTGCTAATTTTTTTACTGTATTCTTTTAATTCTAAACCTGCCATTTTACGTAACATCAGGTTCCCAGGTGGCACTAGTGGTAAAGAACCCGCCTCCCAATGCAGGAGCTTTAAGAGACATGGGTTCAATCCCTGGGTCAGGAAGATCCCCTGGAGGAGGGCATGGCAACCCACTCCAGTATTCTTCCTGGAGAATCCCATGGACAGAGGAGCTTGGCAGGCTACAGTCCATGGGGTCACAAAGAGTCTGACATGACTGAAGTGACTTAGCATGCACGCATTAATCTAATACCCAAACAGCTCTTATTTAATTTTTAAGCCAAAAAAAGAATATATGTTTTTACTTGAAATTAAATTATTGATTATGATTTTTTCATTTCTTACCAACATTTATGCCAGGATACCAAAGAATAAAAAAAACACAGTGCTATTTTAATTAGACAAATGAATGTGTATAGCTGTTATTTAATGTGCTTCAGTGATTTTCAGACCGGAAGCATATTCTTTGATACCACCAAATAATACTTTTTGCTACATACAGCAACTGCCAGAATGGTTGAGTCCTAGCATCTACAGAGGATTGTGGGGAGTTGGGGGGAAGTAGAGATTGACCACAGTGAGAGTGTGATACAGCAGGTATTCACGTGGAAACAGTCTTGTATTTGTTTACTCCAATTTAAAATTTGACTTCTGTATGCTTTTATTCAGGAGAGCCTGTTGTCCAGACCTGCTTTATGGCAGTCTTTAACATCTAATCAAACTTAAGCTTGTTTAGACCCTTCTGACTCTGCCACTCCTAAAGTCCTCTGTGTACCCCCCACCACCACCAAAAAGCAAACATTGAAAACTATGCACCATTGTTCTTTAAAAGACCTCACATTAAGAGTTCATAGGTACTGGGGTTTTTTGTTTTGTTTAGTTTTGTTCAGTGTTTTAATTACTACATGGCAATAAAAGATCTAATATCTGTGTCTTAGTAGATATACCATGTGACATGTAGTAGATTATTAAACCTTTTATTTATCTGAAAAACAGGAGATCTGAGCCCTGCTTCTAACCTGTCTTTTGAGATACATAGGGAAGTAGATGGGTAAAATGATCTAGGAGGTTTTTGGGGTTCCTCAGTGGTGTGAGCTCAAATTATTTGAAGACATTGCCCTAAGGTCCTCGTTCACCTACTTTCTTGAGCTGATACAGATAAGACAGCTGTTGGTTCGTCAGTGGCCCCTGGCAGCATTGCCACCTCCCCATCCTCTCCCACCTCTCCCACTCTGGATGCCACTGCCTCTCTGGAGATGAACAATCCTCACGCCATCCCACGCCGGCACGCACCAATTGAACAACTTGCTCGCCAAGGCTCTTTCCGAGGATTTCCTGCTCTTAGCCAGAAGATGTCACCCTTTAAACGCCAACTGTCCCTGCGCATCAACGAGTTGCCTTCCACTATGCAGAGGAAGACTGATTTCCCCATAAAACACACAGGTAATGCGGCATCCCCAACTCCCTGGGGCTCGGGCACTGAAGCATCACATCACCTCCTGTGGAGTCTCTGATCCCATCAAACTAGCCACCCCTCTTCTGAGGCTGTTTGGTGGCTGTGCATATCTTGTATCATTTCCCATTGGCAGACAGTGGAGGCTCACGGAGAGAGATAGGAGTTGTTCATTTCTGTTTAGCAATAGGTTAACAGAGCCATGATGGGAATTCCTAGTCCGAGCTACACGGTTTGTGATTTGTCCTGATAAAGGTGTACCTGCTTTCAGACATCAAGGGTCTCAAGTTTCCCTTCTTATTCTGCCATTTGGGGCCCAGCAGGAAATTAATTTAAAAGGCTTTGGAAACACATCGAGTTAAATAGCATCACTGTCAGATGTACCAGAAGAAATGGATAAGTTCTCTTTGTCCTTGTGGCTGGTTGGCTCCATAGGGAGGAAACTCTAAACGGGTCTCCTGTATAAATCTAAGATCTGTTGTTCATCAGAGACAGTGGGATTGCTCACACATATTCATTACCTTTCAGAGCTGTCACACAGGCCTTTGTGTAGCCTCTGTACAGCTGAGCCAGCCCCAGTAGCTCTATCCTCATCATAAGATCTGGAGCTGCAGTGTCAGATCCGGTCAGTGCTTTTATTGGGCCCTATTTTACTTCACTCTCAGACATGTTGAGCCAGTGCTATAACAGAATCTGAGGAAGCTGTGTCTCAATAGGGCACTCTCACTGCTGGTGGCACAAAAGCACAGAGATTTAAGTTCTTTGATGGATAAAACTCAGCCTAAAGAACAGTTAAACTAGATCATTACTGAAGGTCTTACCCCCTCTCGAGCTCCTATAAAAACCAAAACTCCAGATGCTTCAAGTACCTCATTTTCAGTCTCCCTCTGGAGCAGGCGGGAAACAAAACCATTATTGTCTTTTCACAGTTGAGCAGACAGAGGTTCAACACATATAATTAGCTTCCTCCGTGACACAGAAGTATTCCAGAGTCGGTATTAAGAACAAAGCCTCTAGAGTCCTGGACCTCAGTTCACTTTTCATGTTAACACTTTGAAGAAAAATGACAGTGATGACACTGTCATAGTTTATGACAGAGAAAAGGACTGAGTGCCCACTGGTGCCCCTGACTTTAACCCATTTTCTCAAAAGAGTCACTGGGGGCCTCTAGAACTTAACTCACATCACCAGCTTGGGACCTGGTTGGAAGACAAACAGGTTACATGTGTCTTCTAGAAAAATCTCACTGTCTTGGCACAAAAAGAGAACAGCGTGTTCTCAACAGTGTCACACAGGAAAGGAAATACAGAAATCTGGGGGTTTGCAGGGGAGGAAGGCAGACCTTAGTACAGGAATTGTTACCAAGCCAGTGAATGGTGGTAAGTTTTTTGAAGCTGCTTTTATAGCCCCACCTAACAGTTGAGTCTTTTTCTTCCACACATAACAGAGGCGGTGTAAAATGCCACCTCACGTGACACTGCTCTGTTCCAGACTTGTTCCGTTTTTCTGTCTGGAGCCATCTTCTGTCTGTCTTCCAGTGCCAGAGGTAGAAGGCGAAGCAGAGAGTATCAGCTCCCTGTGCTCACAGATCACCAATGCCTTCAGCACACCCTCCGAGGATCCCTTCTCATCCGCCCCAATGACCAAACCAGTGACAGTGGTGGCACCACAGTCTCCTGCCTTTCAAGGTTGGTGCCCACTTAGACTGTTCAGCGATTTTCTTTGAAACTAATACTTTTATGACACTGATCACTAATGTAAGTTGGCATCCTGAGCTTTCCAAGACCTGGTCAGACCCACTGCATTTCCTTGTTTGATATTGTCTCAGATTCATTAAATTTCCCTATTCGACAGGGTCTTTGTGCTTTGTTCCCTTCCTGTTTCCTGAGATTGTCTGCATTTTGCACGTACCTACCGTCCTTTCATTCCATCCTCTCAGGAGCATCAGTAGTCCCAACCCAGACAAAGCACCCAACCAGTTCTCCAGAAACAGCAGTCACGAGAGTTGGTTCTAGCATCATGCTCTCTTTACTACAGTAAAGAAAGCTGGGTGCTTACTGCTGACATCCCAGTGGAGGCCAGGGAGGCCCATAAACATCCTTCCATGTACACAGTAGCCACCCTCACAACAGAGAACAATCAGGCCTAAAATATCAGTGGTGCCAAGTCTGGACTCACCTAGTCTTTGCCCTGTCACAAGAGTCCCATAAAGAAAAAGGCACTTCTCTTGGCTCTTCAGTTCATTTCATCTTCTATAACAAGTATCCTAAAACTAGTCTTTGTGGCATTGAAGAATTAGTAAAAGTTGTTTTCAGAGACAATTAATAGTTAGTATTGACTCAAAGGTCAACAAAGAGCCTGTATAACTTAAATTACAGATGTTAGAATTTGAGCTTATATAATTGATCTTTCTTCATTTCTTTTGGGAGAGAGCTCAGAAGTTTTGCTGTGCAGACTTTTTTTGCCTGCACCTGTTGAAAAGCTGCAACATGCTTTTCCTCCAGGAGGGAGTCTCTTTAAAAACAAAACAAAAAAACCCTTAATATTCATATGCATCAGGTGGCTTTTCATTTCATCTAACAGATATTTATACTGCAAATAATAATAGGCACTATTTATTGGGTACTTAGCACCATGTCTGCCACATACATCATGGTAAGGACTCATGCATTTTCCTCATCTCATTTAAGTCTCACAATAGTCCTTTGAGATAGATATCACAGATAAGGAAAATTAGGCTCAGAAAGGTTAAGTAAATTGCCCAAATCACACAGCCAGATGTAAACCCAAGTCTTTCTGAATATATGTTCCTGTTACATTCAGCTGACTCTGTGCCTATTTACAGGGTAGTGGGTATACAAAACTATAAATAGAATATAGTCCTTTTCCTGCCTTTAGAGGACTCGCAGTTTTTGGATAAGCTCGTCTTTTAGACAAGCCCTGGGTCAATAGCACCAATGCCATAAGCATAGTTGCCAAGTCCTAAAGAGAGAATGATTATGGTGTAAGGCAGGAGAAGGTGCCTGCTTGTCTGCTCTATACCAACTATAGAGAGCTGGGCAAAGGAGTAGAAACTGATGGGATAGCCGTCTGGAGTAAAGGAGCAAGGACTGGATTTTATTAAAGGGAGACAGGAAAAAACAGTAAGTGCCTTAAGACATTACAGACATTACTGAAGGGGGGAAAAATCTTTTAAAAAGATGTAATATGGGGTTTTTGAGAGAATTTATTGAGATGATGCACACTAAAGCACTATTGCCTAGCACATAATAAGGATGATTGTATTAGCCATTGTTGGCATAATTTGATCTTTTGAAATAGTAATAGATGATCCTTTATGCCAAAGGCTAAGCTATGTCTAGAATAGATTTTTGCTGCTTGTAATACAAAGCAGTTCTTTTAACTTAATTTGAAATTGTTTTTCTAGTCTTCATTACCTCTCTCCCCATAAACATGTTTTTCTAAAAGTCATTTAACTTTATCAGTACACCCATTTTAATTACAGACTGATTCCGTCTTTGCCAAAAGGTTTGTGTATTCATTGCAGATGGCATGTTTTCCCACACCAACTTTTCTGTCTTATCTTTCCACCAGTATTGCATATTGGCCTGACTGACTCAGCTCCAAGGGGTCACCTGTACACCCTGCATGAATTAACTCCATCAATGTTGTCTGCTCCCATTGTAGCTAATGGCACTGACTCAGCCTTCCATGTGCTTGCTGCTAAGCCAGCCCCTACTGCTCTAGCACCCGTAGCAATGCCTGTGCGTGAAACCAACCCTTGGGCCTATGCCCCTGATGCTGCTAACAAGGGAATTGCAGCCACACATTCGGGTAAGGTGACCACAAATGGCGGTGAGGATTCTGGGATCAGATAAGTGACCTTGGTTTGAAAATCAGCCATTTACCTTAGTGGGAACCAGGAAGGAATCCTTTTAGGAAAAGTGGGATCCCTTTTGGAAATGGACTACTATTGAGGAAGGATGGTGTCAGAGAGGAGCTTTTAAGAGGTTAGATTGATAGTTCTCAGGACCCTAGAGCCACCCACAGAGCTTTCATAAGACACAGATTCCCCGGCCCGCCCTCGCAAGAGCCTGTGTCTGGGTCTGGATCTGTGGACATGCCTGTAGGAAGAGACGACTCAGCCTCCTACAACAGCAGGCCTACAAAAAAGGCTACAAAAAAGCAGTTCACCAGGAAGACATGTGTCTGGAAGGCGGACAGCAAGTCCCTGGTTATTTTCTTCTCATTCTGTTAGAGAAGTAGGTGAATCACCTCAGCTGTTTAGAGTATATGCAAGCTGGTTTCTGGACCACAGATGAGCCACACCAGTAGAGGCAGGGTTCTGATGCCAGCCAGCAGCTTCCATTTTGTGCAGTTGAGCCATCTCTGGCAGCTCCCCGACACGGCTGAGGTAGACCACAGACAAGGGCTGAGGTCTCCTGGGTTCTCTCTGTCCTCCCACAAAACCTCCTCAGCTGGTAATAGAGACTTTCCTCCCACCTACGAAAACCACAGACCATCCCCCTGGGGAGGCTTGTTCCACGTTACAGTCATCAGATAACCGAGATTGTCAGGTGAAGAAAAAAGCCCCTGAAGGTTCTGATTCTTCCCTCTCTTCCTCTTGTTGCTTCCAGGGACCGAGTGGGGTCAATCTTCCGGTGCTGTCTCTCCAGGTCTCTTCCAGGCTGGTCACAGACGCACTCCCTCCGAGGCCGACCGCTGGTTGGAGGAGGTGTCCAAGAGCGTCCGGGCTCAGCAGCCCCAAGCCTCAGCTGCCCCTCTGCAGCAGGTCCTCCAGCCGCCTCCATCCACTGCCATCTCCCAGCCAGTGCCACCTTTCCAAGGAAATGCATTCCTCACCTCTCAGCCCGTGCCAGTGGGCGTGGTCCCACCCCTGCAGCCAGCCTTTGTCCCTGCCCAGGCCTGTCCTGTGGCGAATGGGGTGACCTACGCAGCCCCTCATGTGCCTGTAGTGGGCATCACTCCCTCCCAGATGGTCGCCAACGTGTTTGGCACTGCAGGCCACCCACAGGCTGCTCAGCCCCATCAGTCTCCCAGCCTGGTGAAGCAGCAGACATGCCCACAGTACGAGACAAGCAGTGCTACTGCCAGTCCCTTCTTTAAGCCTCCCGCTCAGCACCTCAACAGTTCTGCAGCTCTCAATGGCATAGACGACAGCAGGTTGGCCTCGGGAGACAAGCAGACCGAGGCTCCTGCAGGTACCTGCACGGTGGATCCCTTTGAGGCCCAGTGGGCAGCCTTGGAAGGCAAGTCCAAGCAGCGTACTAACCCCTCCCCCACCAACCCTTTCTCCAGTGATTTACAGAAGACTTTTGAAATTGAACTTTAAGCAATCCTTATGGCTTATGTATTTTGTCTGTACTTAGGCCTGGGCTGGGGGTGGAGGTCAGAGGAGCAAAGGGGACTTTGCATTCCCAACCAGTATGCTTTTCACTAATCCCAAAGGTCCCCAAGGGTATGTCCAGGCATAGCATGTGGAAGGGGGTGATTGAAAAAAGGGGAGAGACCCATTCCTAGGGAAGATCTGTTTTGCAGTTAGAAAGTCAAGGAGCTGTCATCCTCTGCCCTGCCTCCTCCCTCAGCCACTTACCAGTCTCTGGCAACAGAGGGGCAGAAGTATCTGAACAGGAATCTGTATTCAAAGCACATTTACTGGAATATAAAACACAATGGGAAGCGAAACGATCTCCTTTTGTTTTTCAGGCCTTTCACCTGCCTGCTCTCTCAGCACTGGCCTTCTTAAAGATCTAGAACAGGGTGGCCTGGGCCGGGGCTGGGGCCGAGAGGCAGGCTGCACTGCTGGAATTCCCAGCAGGGCCTGTCAGGAGCTGCCCAGCAGAGCTGTACTTTAGGGGTAAAGTTGAGCTTCCATTTTGAGTAAGAATAAATATTATAAATATATATCAAAAAGCCAAAATCTTTATTTTTATGCATTTAGAATATTTTAAATAGTTCTATTAAAAAGTTGTATGAGTTGTAAGTAATCTTGCCAAAGGTAAAAGGGTTAGCTGTAAGAAATTGTACATAAGATTGATTTATCATTGATGCCTATTGAAGTAAAAAAGAGGAAGGGCTGGAAGTTGCAGGTGGGATCCCTAGCTCACTTGGTATCATTTACTGTAAGCAGCACACCGCAACAACAATCATGCTTATGACCAGTATGGTCCGCTAGGTAGTAGTTTTAAAAAAAGAGCAAGCAGTATTGTCCTGGTTTTACACCTGTAATGAAATTCTAATGTCATTATTTTAATGGGTTCAATCTAAATAGAGAATGTCTTTTCTTTTCTATACTGCTGCAGTTTCCTTATGTTAATCCTTTAACACTAAGGTGACAATGACGTAATCATATCCATGAGACGGGAACGCAGGTTACTGTGTTGGTTTGTCATGTAGGTCTTGGTGGGTTTTGTTTTGTCCTTTTAAGTTTTGTTCCCACGAGTTTTGTGGGGATGGAGGTCCTAGTCTTGTTAGCACTGTGTGTGCGTGTGTGCGCAAGTGTGTGTGCGTGCGTCCATCCCTCCTCTTGTGGTGAGCTGAACATCTGTTGCCAGTTGTAACCACTTGACCTCTGGTAACATAAGATCCCATCTCATTTTTACTTTCGAACGTTGGCCTTACAATCAAATGTAAGTTATATATATATTTGTACTGATGAGAATTTATAATCTGCTTTAACAAAAATAAATGTTCGTGGTAGAAGCTTTTGCCATGAAGAGCTGTTCTTTGCCCTTTTCCCTATTAGCGAATGAGTTTCAGTTCCTTGTGGTCTTGTCCTCTCTCCATTCTACTGCTGCTGATCTCTAGTTTGATGGCTAGAAAATCTTCCACTGGGGCTAGTATACTCTTAAAATTCCTATCTGTATTCATACTCGAGCTTCCGGTCGTTCCTAAGCACATCTCTGATGTCAGGTTCTTGCTGCTCCAAGTGCAGACTTGAACCTGGCAGTTGTGTAGAGACACAGAACCTCTGCCCCAGCCCAAACCTATTTGTCAGAAGCATCATTTTAACAAGACTCACATTCTGAGAAGTTGGGCTGCAGCAGTGACTTTGAACCGTGGATATGTATTAGAGTCATCTGGGAGCTTTTAAAATCCTCATATCCAGCCCATACTCCAGACCAATTAAATTAAAATCTCCAGGGAGTAGACCCCCAGGTTCAGTTCTTCAGAAAGGCTCCCAGTGTGAAAACCACTGGTCTAGACTGAGTTTTACTCTCTCCTTACCCCACCACTCTGACTAGTTCCAGGAGCTAGCTAAGGTCTGGAGTATGCCACAAATTTTCCAAATACTGATTTAACTATAGAACAGTGGAGTCCAAGAAAGTAGCCCTTAGCTTCCAATCTCTATGGCCAAACCAGCCATGGTACATGGAAAGGGATGCACCTCAATGTTTTTTAAAAATGGAAAGAAAAAAAGACCTCTGTCCCAGCCCATGTTTCTGTTGCTGGATGAGAGGTAGACCAAGAAGTATCACTCACCCATGAAGCAATTGTTTCTTTTCCAGCCAGAGTGTTGGTAATAGCAATCACCTGTCCCAGTAATGCCGGTTTTTCCTGTGTCCCAGAAAGACCTCTGTTACTAGGCCCAGCCCGTCCTCTGGGGGATAGGTAGAAGGTTAAAGTGGAAAGGAACTTGGAAGCTCATTGAAACCAGGCCTCTTGTCTTAGCAGCAAGGCCTTAAGAGGCTGAGAGAGGAAGAATGACCTAACTCTGAAACCACTTCCCTCTCTTAACGTCGCCCTCCCTTCCACTGGTCCTGCTATCCTGCTGATACTGTGTTTTACAATAGCCTGGGTTTTAGTTTTCATTATCTCCCACTTTGCTGAGGGCTTTCACCAACTTTGTGCTGTTAACCATACGCACGGATGGGATCTGAAGATGGTCGCTATACTACCTAGGAAGGGCTAGAGAGACTGGAGCGATGAACCACATCTGGACCCCAGATGGGACCTAGTTCTAGCAAAGAATGTTTCCCTAACACACACACCAGGAGTTAGTTACCTTCCCGAATCAGACAGGACACACCTCCCCACCCAGCTTTAAGCAAAGTGAGAACTCGGGTAGCTGGCTTTAAAAACACAATGAGCTGATTCTGTGTAACAAATTATAGAGAGAAACTGTCAAGTGAAAGGTGTCCTTATTGCAAACAAGACGCCGCTTCTTGACAACCCAGCAGGCACAGGTGGTTGGGTCAGAGAAGCCTACACCGCTGGGACCACTGCTGCTGGCACTCCACAGCGGGGGGCAGCTCTGACCAGGCCAGTGTCTCCAGAGAACTCCCTCCGCCAGCCAGAGAAGGGAGACCAAGAGCCTGTCTCCTCCCAGCGCTATGAGCTGTGTCCCTGCTGCCAGACGGGCTGCGCGGGCGGCTGGACACGGGAGCAGCTGGCACAGCAGAAGCTGGAGTAGTACTCGTTGCCGCAGAGCCGGGCCTGCAGGATCAGGTCACAGTTGGCCAGCTCCGGCTGGTCAACACAGTCCCTGCTGGGGTCCCGGGGCTGGGCGGCCAGTGCTGCGAGACACCAGGGGAGAAAGGGTGGTAAGAGAGCTCCGTGTGGCTGGAAACTCACCTGCCGTGTCATTTCCCTAAAGGAGAGCAGCACTGTAACCGCCAGGTTCCCAAAGATGCCTGGTCACTGTACCCCAGTAACACCTGTATGTCCAGCTGAGGGAGGGCACACGGTTTTCACTGTCGTGGGCCCTGCTACGGCGTGCAGTGGGCCTCCTGTTATTCTTTTGTAGCTCTCCCCCACCCCCACCACTCGCCCCAGTGCACAGCCCATCGCAGACCCCCAGATATTGACTCTGCAGCTGACTAAACATCTCTGGACGTTAACCCCTGCTCTGACTACTGAGACCTGAAGAGCCACATGAATATACGGCCGTGGCCTCTGGACAAGGAGAGCGGGGTCAGCCCCAAGCACAGTTTTGAGTTGGCAAGAGCTGTCCTCTCTCCTCACTGCTAGTTTCCTCCCACTTCAAGCGTTTTGTGCCTTCAGTAGCCTCAGCTCAGTCACTTAGCTCCCCAGCTTTCCAGTTGTTCCCACTTCCCCCAGAGACAGCAGAGCCCGTCAGGCAAGTGATGGGAGGACAGGCTGTGAGCACAAAGCGCCGGGCACCTCCCCTCTGAGTCTACTCGGCGCTTCCGTAACTTACAAATCACGGTGGCAGTTTCATTCCGCTGCTTCATCTTAGGACTGAAGTCGTTTTGTCTAGTTAACCTCCCTTTTCTTTCTGGGAGGGGCTCTCGGGGCTCAGCTCGGCTTAGGCCTGACAGCACCTCCCCAGAGTCCCCTCACAGGGTTGCGGGAGGCCCCCCGCAACGCCCTCTCCCCAGATACAACTAGTAGACAACACCTAACCAGCCAACGGCTTTGTGAAGGCTTGGCTCATCAGTGTAACAAGAGTATGAACTATCTACATTTATATAAAGAACAAGCCATTTATGCTTATTTTTAACAATCATCACTCTGGTTATCAACGTAATCTCAGCTGTCGCGGCCCCTGGGCTCATCACAGCCAGAGGTGAGCAGGTGCCGGGTGTGGTGGTACAGGCTGGGCGCCATCCTGGCTCTGCCCCTTCCAGCCGGGGGACTTGGGGCAAATGGTTACATAAGCTCTCCCTGTCTGCTGTCTCATCGAGTTAATGATAGCAACTGAAGCACATAGTAACCATGGCTAAAACAACCAGCACATAATGGGCATTCCCATTCAGAAAAGCGTGAGTGACCCTCACTCCCCATGTTTTAACCTTACAGTATTTTCTGTTTCTCACCCTAAACCTTTAGGTAAAAAGCTTGACAGCACTTTGTTGTACAGCAGAAACTAACACAACATTGCAAAGCAATTACACTCCAATAAAGAAAAAAAAAAAAAGCAAGCTTGCAAGGTGTCCCCAGTAGAACTATGTTCCTTAAACCAGAGAGGGACCAGCTCAAGGCCCCTCCCCCAATACGAACCCTGCAGTCCCAGCATGCCGCCAAACCACGAACCGGGCACAGTGAGGCAGCCTCAACCAGTGAAATGCAACGAAAGGCTTAAATGGGTGACGGCAGATACATACGGCTTAACTGATGGAACCAACACAGTTAAAGGAGAGGGGAAGACAGCTTCTCCTTAAGAGGTGCCCTCCTCCCCCAAAGAAAGTGTCTCAGATTACCAACACTCATCCAGAAGAAAAGAAGAAAGACTGAGGGCATAAGTGTGCCATCTTGGAGCCAGTCACATCACACCATCTCATCTTGGTGACCACACATCATTAGGAGCCCCACCAAACTTCAGCATCAACCGAGTTTCTGGTTCCAGTTTGGCTTCCCATGCAGACACGCCTCTACCTAATCATAGACATGCCCATCTGGGGGCCTCCTGACAGCGATCTTTCTCACTTAAATCTGCACTCTGGCCTGTCTCAAGTCTTGTACGTTTGGTAAGTATGTGGACAAGAGATCTATTTGCTGGGCACGATCGAGGTGAAAAGCGGCCCCTGCAAGATGGTGCCTTTGCCAAGGTACCACCTTCACACACACATGCACTCAGCCTGAGCGCCCGGTGATGCCAACCCCTGCGCCGGGTCCTGGCTGGGTCCCAGTCCCTGTCGTCATAAACTGGAAGCCCCTCGTCAGTCCCGCTCACTAACCAACATTTCTACCAGACTGCAACCTCTAACCTGGTCAGTTCCACGCTCAGCCTGTCAGACAGGAGGCAGCCAGGCCTGACGCCCCGCGTGGTCCTGGTGAGGTGCTACAGCCTCGACAGCCGGGACCGCCCAGGCCAACCAGCACAGGTGGACCCTGGTGGTTCCCTCCCAGGGCTGCTTTGGGCCACGCGATGACTGGCCCGCCCCGTCACGCAACCAGGAACTGGCAGAGCCCCTCAGACTGCAGAGCCCGTGCCCTCCGCGTCTGGCCGCACACGGCCAGCTCCCGAAGACAAGCAGGTGCCTGGGGTGGGCCTTCCTTACCCAGCGGGACCACCTTCACCTCGGTGCTGCGGCTGACGGCCTGGCTCCCACGGTAGGCGCTGCATGTGTAGGAGCCCTCGTCCCTGGTCTGCAGGTTGTGGATCAGCAGTGTGCCGTCCGGGGACTGGTGCACGCGGTGGCCGTCGGCCCGCACTGGCAGCCCATTCCTGGAGGAGAGAGGATGGGGGAGAACCTCCAGGCCCTGGGGTGCTGATCTGGTTCTCCCGGGGCCGGGGAGGAGGCAGTCTAAGGCCCCTCCAGAGCCGCCCACTGACCCAGACGTACTCAGGGCAAACCTCCTCCGAGCCTGGGGGACATTGGGCCATTTCCTGCCTGGAGTGTTGGGGGGCTCAGGCTGCCCCAGGATCCCCAGTGCCTAGCCTCGTGCTGACATACTGCAAGGAGGAAGGGGGCATAAAACTGTTTGCTGAATGAATAAAAGCCCAACAGACTTGGGGTAAAAGACCATTCAAGCCCCCAGAGCTGAGTGGAGCCCAGTGTTTCTCAGCCCAGCAGAGCATCTGCCACCCAGGGGACATCTGGCAACACCTGGAGACTTTCTGTGGCCATGACGTGGGAGGGAGTGCTACAGGCACCCCGAGGCTCGACGCAGCTAAACATCCCCCAATGCACCCTGACAACCAAAACTGTCAGCCCAAATCATTGACAGTGCCACGCTTGAGAAGCCCTGGTGTGTAGCCCAACCAGCAGAGGAGAGCGGTCCTGGGGCTTCCCCATAAAGGGAGGAGGGTGCTGTAGCCCCTTCCCCTGGCACCAGGCCAGGAGGCAGGAGTAGAAATGAGGGGGAGGGCTGCTGGTGACAGCAAGGTTCTGCACAAAGGTGGACCCCACCCCCCACCCCCAGTTTGGGCTGTACGAGTGCAGGTGTGAGGGCCTGAGGGCCAGGAACAGAGCCTCACCTGGACCATCGAATGTTCACGCTTTCTCCTGCCACCACACACAGCAGCCTGGCCGTGTCCCCTTCCGGCACCGCCATCGTGGAGGGCAGCCCTGTGATGGTCAGCTCCCCTGGGCCCGAGGAGGGGGGCACTGTCAGCCACAGCACACCTGCGGTGCCCCTCCTGACCCCAGAGGCCACTGGCCACTCACACCCGCCCACTCAGGCTGCGCCTCACCCAGCACTCGGAGCTGGACCCAGCGCTGGTCCCGGTCATGCCTGTTGAACGCGACACACGTGTAGAAGCCCCCGTCCTCCACAGCCACGCGGCTGATGACCAAGGAGCCGTCGGACTGCAGCTGGTATCTGAGGGGGCCTAGCACAGTCAGGGGGCTCCATCCCAAGGCCCCCGGTGGATGGGAGGGGGTCAGGGTCTCCCCTCCCCTGGTGAGAGGCTGAGTGGGCCCTGCTGGTCAGCGGGGTCTGACCACCCTCCAGCTGCTGGCACTCTCATTTACTTAATGATGCCTGACTTTAAAACCTGGCAACAAGCAGATCATTGCAAGTTTTTGGATACAGAATAATTCTGGTTTGGGTTTTGAGGTTTTTTTCCTACATTCGTTTATTAGGCCCAGTCCTGGTTTGGTCACTTAGGAGCTGGGTGGTGTGAAGCTTTTGT
This sequence comes from Okapia johnstoni, assembly GCA_024291935.2. NCBI lineage: Eukaryota > Metazoa > Chordata > Mammalia > Artiodactyla > Giraffidae > Okapia > Okapia johnstoni. Next base: position 16,804,146 of record CM044307.1, read on the forward strand.
GTGTCACACGCGGATAAAACAGCACCCCTTTGGCTCTTCTGCACGTCACATGAAAGAGATTAAGCCTCAGCACGGGCCCCGTATATGTTAGCTCTTACGATTACAGCCAGAAGGGTGTCTGCCTCCACTTCCTTTCTCTGCCGTGACCTGTGGGCCAGCCTCTTACGACTGTCCGCTAGCCACACTCTGGAAAGGCCCAGAGACCCCAGCGTGGTCTGCCAAAGGAACCCTCCGCCCAGCAACCCTGTCTCTCGAGGGCCCCGGGGTCCCGCTCAGGTCTGACCAGGGGACGGCGCCTGCACGGACGGGGCGGGGCCAGAGGCAGGACAGGGGAGAGGAGCTTGAACGAACCTGGGGGAAGAGAGAGGCTGCCCGTCTCTCTGCCATTCGATGGTCGGAGGCGGGAAGCCCTCAGCACGACAGGTCAGCCGGACCCGCTGGCCTGGCTGGGCATCTAGCACCCCGGGCTGGTTCCGGTCCAGACGCACCCTGCAGAGCAAGCATCGCACAGCCGTGAGGGGGTCCTTGCCGCTGCCACCCCCGCTGACCACCCTCCTGCCTGGGGAGGGGACCTCTGCCCGGCCTCATGGGCCCCTTCTCCCCCCAACCCTGACCAGATTCCACTCTCCAGCCTCAGCCCTTTGTTCTGGTTGGGAAACACTGACAACTATCTGGGACCCAGACTCAAAGCCAGCTCCGGCTTTCTCACCTCCACCACCCAGAATTTCTGTGTCCTGCCTGCCCTGCACCAGGTCCTTGATGTGAGCCACTCCAGCCCTCTGCATCCACTCTGTAAACTCCCTTCTTCAAGGTGGGTAGGACTCCCCATCCCCGCTTCGGCGGCTGGGCTCAGGGAGCCACGTACGTCTCACCCTCCCCTCCCAGAGCCCCGAGCAGGTGGCCGGCAAGCCCGGTCATAGCACACACAGGCCTGGGGACTGTTCACCTTCCCCTCCTCTCACCCACCGAGCCCTCCCCTGACCCTGGCCCTCGATGGGCCAAGTGGACAGCAGATAGCGCTGAACACCCTCACCTGGTCATGGGCCATGGGTGCGAGGCGGCAGCGGCAGCTCCCAGGTCCCTGGTGGGGCCCCCTAGGTTGGGGTCCCAAGGACTGTGGTCCTGGTCTGGGTTCCTGGTCTCAGGGAAGTGCCTCGGTTCAGCCTTAGAAGGCACGGCCACGTCACCCTCTGTTGTGAGGCCAGAAGCAAGGGGTGAGCTGTGGGGAGAAGTGGGTGGAAGGAAGGGTGCCCACGAGGCTGGCGGGGGACTGATTAGAAGTGAGGGCCACACGGGGCAAGACGTCTGCCCCAGGTGACCTGGAGCATGGGGGCCCCGCCACCAGGATGCCGCGGCCCACTTCCTGCCCTAGTCCTCCAGTGTGGGGGCACCCCGGCCGGTACCCCCACTCTGGGGCCCAGGAGAACCCACGGGAGGTGGGGTGAGGACAAGACCTGTGACGCGAAGCTGGACCTGCTGAGAGTGATGGTCTGGCCCGGGGCCCTCACAGCTGTAGGTGCCCGCATCCTCCGCCCTCAGGGGGCTGATGACCAGGGAGCCGTCGGACTGCAGCTGGTACCTGAAGGCGGGGAGGGGGCTTCAGCGCTGTGTCCCGAGGCAACAGCGAGCCTGGCTCCCACCAAAGGGGCCTGTCCCCTGCTCTCTCACCCTCCCATCCCCGGGAATCGGAGGAGCTGGGCGGGGGAGTGGGCTGGCTGCACCCACCTGTCAGAGGAGATGGGCTGCCCGTCTTTCTGCCACCTGGAGTGGGGGTCCAGGGAGCCATCCTCTGGGCAGAAGAGCCGCACCAACTGCCCCAGGGACGCCTGCACCACAGACGACCCCGAGCCCGCCAGAGTGATCCTGGGAAGGTGAGATAGAGAGTCACATGAGGGCCAGCACCAAGGACTATCCCTTCATCAGTGCGTCCCCACAGAAAGCCTGGGACTGTCCCATCGTGGGTACCAGAGGGGCCCATGGAAGCCATGCTCCAGAAGCCCGTGGAATCAGGAATCCACCCTCCCCACCCCACTGCCAAAATATCCACAGGCATTGTGCCCTCAACTTGTTTCTGCAAGAGCACAAAATATGGATCTCCCTGGGGGTCTCGTGGTTGAGAATCCGCCTTCCAATGCAGGAGACACAGGTTCAATCCCTGATCCGAGAAGAACCCAACTGCCAAAGGGGAACTTGCAAAGGGGAACTAAGTCCATGAGCCACAACTACTCAAGCCTGCACACCCAGAGTCCATGACCCAGAACCAAAAAGATCTTGCTCGCTGCAAGTAGAGAAAACCCTGCACAAAAAGACCCAGCACAGCCAAAAATAAATTAAAAAAAGAACAATTTAAAAAAACAAAAAAAACAAAAAAAATGAGCACAGACTAGGCAGAGCCCCAGGATGGAGAGCTTGGGAGAGAAAAAACACCAGGGTCATGTCGGAAACCAAACACATTCCTGATCCCTCGGGAATTCAAAGTTTTATTTGTTTTTAATCTTCCCAACTCTCATTAATAGGACAGTCAAAGAGTGACAACAAACGGGACCCACACTAAACCTATGAGATCATATCCCCATTTTACAGGTCGAGAAACTGAGGCTTCGAGAAGCTGGATAACTTGCCAAAGGTCATGAAGCTCTTAAGCTTCAACTAGACAGGCCCTGGACCATACCAGCAAGATCTGCTGGAGGATTCAGGCACCACCACCCACCCAACCCTGGGCAAGCCTCATGTCTCCAAAGCCTGGGCTTCCCCACCTGTGGAACGATGGTAGCAAAGCCCTCCAGGCTGGAAGACTCCAGGTGAGAGGTGGAGGGAGGCCCAGCTGATCTCAGGGTTTTAGCCCTAAAAGGCTCAGCCCCTGGCCTGGGGCCCTATCCCCATCCCACCCGGGGAAGGGGAGCCTCACCTGTAGGAGGAGCCACGGGAAGGAGGCGCTGGTCGTCCTGCATCTCCGCTCAGTCCAGGGGCGCTGGGCCCCTCTCCAAAGGCCTGTCTGTGGTCCGTCACCCCCGGCCCAGGCTCCTGGTCTCGCCACCGGAGGCCACCAGAAGGCAAGGGTCCTCTATGGACCACGGGCCCTGGCCCATGCCGGCCGGCCTCCTGCTGGCCCCCAGGACCGCTGCCGCCACCATCTCCGTGGGTGCTCTGGCCAGAGGCCCTGGCCCCGGGCTGAGGTCCCCGGCAGGCGCTCACACACTCCTCTTCCGAGGCAAAGTTGTTGGCGTTGCCGTGGCAGCCACCGTACCAGAAGCGGTTACACTGGCCCACGGAGGCGATGAAGTACCAGCGGGCAGCCCAGTCGGTGCAGGAGCCATGGGCACTGGGCAGCAGGCACTGCACTGGGTACACTGAGGGGGGCAGGAAGCACGCAGGTCACCGGGACCCAGTAGTAAAGCTGCAAACGTGGCCCGGGACTCAGGAATGAGGCCCTTCCCAGCTTCAGTGCACAGCCACACTACTGCCGGGGCCCTTGACTGGCTCTGGGGACAGACTCTGCTCACTGCCCTGGGACCCCAGCAGAACCAGCCTGTTCTGCACCCCCAGAGCTGGAGCCCTGCAGAGGGTCAGGGCCGTGACCTCCCTGGACGAGCTCCCTCGTGCTCCTCCCCACCCGACCCAGGCCCCCCAGTGCACACAGAGCAGCCCCAGGGCCAACCCTTGACGTGCTTCGCACAGAAGGAGCACCCAGCCCTGAGCCCCCACAGGCTGCCAAGATGCCCAGGGAGGGGCCCCACCCTTGTTCCTGGGGCCCCACCCTTGTTCCTGGGGCCCCACCCTTGTTCCTGGGGCCCCACCCTTGTTCCTGGGGCCCCTTAGCAGCTCAGAACCTTCTCCAGCCCCCAGCCTAGCCATCCTTCTCCACACTCATGTGACCCTGCAGGCCCCCCACTTAAAGCACCCCCACCCAGGTGCCCAGCTTCCTGCAGACTCTGCCCCCGGCTTCTGGCGTCCCCGAGACGGTCCTTGGCAGCTCCACGTGGGCACGCGTGCTCCCACCTCACAGTCCTCCCTCCGGGACGCATCCCAGGCAGGGTGGGCACCCCATCCATCCCAGCCCTGACCCCCTCCCGCCCTGCCTCTGGAGGGGGCTGAGCCCCAAGGAGCAGCACAGGTCTTCCTTCTCCATGGACACGCTCCTGACCATGCTCCAGGCTCCCACAGGCAGCCAGGCTGCCCCGAGTGCAAAATCAGGGGCGAGAATGACCTGTCAGGCAGGATAATCCAGCACCGTTCTCCGGCCCAGCACCCGGCAGGTGCCAGCAAGTATTGGTGGAAGAAACGAGCAATAAGCCAGCCAGGGGGGAAGGTCGGGGGCCTCTGGAGGTGGTGAGGGGACAGTGAGTACAGCAGGACAAGAGCCAGGAAGGATGAGGAGGATCGGCCACTCACTGGAGCTGGGCTGGCCCACACAGCCTTCCCCCAGGGGGCCCGCCGCGGAGGCCATGTGGTCATAGCAGCAGCCGAACTGGGAGCCCCGGCACTCGGTGGGCTCATTCTGCTGGGCTTGGGGCCGGTGGGCACTGGGGACCTGGGGAGAGAGTCCAGGATTGGCAAGTTAGACGGAGGTCTGGCTCTTGGTTGGGGGGACTCCAGGCTGCCAGGGGTGAGGATGGCAGGAAGAGAGAGGGACAGAACTGTGACCCTATGTAGCAGAACCCCAGCCCTGGAGATCAGATCCCGTAGAAGGTCGGACGAACCCCTAGCCTGGGCCTATCGCTGACACCTGTGCCTTCGAGAGGACGAGCCAAGCCAGCAAGCTTCAGGGACCTCCCTCCTCAAGGTCAAAGCTGCCACGAGCCAGCGTCACAGCGGCGCCAAGCAGGCCTGCGGGCTGGACTCGTGGACCCGGGGTGAGCAGACACTCACTGCGGAGGCCGCCGCTCTCGATCCTGGCCTGCCCCTGGCATTGTCGCGTCCATAAGAGCTCGTGCAGCCCGCCTGATGGGGCCCCTCGGCCACGGTCACCCCGTCAGGGCAGCACCCGAACCTGGACAGACATCACAGCCCTGACCCCCGCCCCACCAGGGACCCTGAGTTCAAGCACCCCAGGATCCAGGCTCTGAGGCTCCCTGAGCCAGGGGGGCTTGACCAGGTGAGGATCCGAGTGGGGAGATGGGGCCCTTGCGTGCAGGGCGAATCATGTGGCAAACCCCAGTCTCCGCCACGTCCACTCACCATGTAGGGGCTCCCGGGGAGGGCAACAGGAAGACAATAAGCAGAGCTGAACCCTTAATAATCAACAGATTCTCAACTCACACATCCCACCACAAAATCAAGAAGGTGGAAAGTCACCTGAGCGTCCCAGACACCAGGTTCCCAGGGAGGTTTTACAGAACAGAGGCAGCTAGGAGACGAAGCAGCAGAGGGGGTCAAAGGAGCCCACGGCTTACTTCCCCTCCACCAACCAGGAGGTGAGAAGGAAGGTGAAGGAGGGAACGTATCGAAGCACTCGTGTGCCAGGCACCGTGTGATTTGTTTCATCCTCACAGTGGCCCAGTCAGTGGCTGTCACTGTTCCCAATTCTCAGCAGAGAAAGCCAAGATCAGGGAGGTTAAGTAACTTGCCCCAAGTCATACAGCTGGGTCGCTGGCTGAGCTGAGACACCCCCAGGCTGCTGACTCCAGAATCATGGCCCTTAGCACCCCAGCCCGAGAGAGCAGGAGCGTGATTTGGGTCACAGAGCTAGAATTCATACCCTACTTGCCTTCCCCGAGCCTCAGGCTACATCTCAACAGGCTGACCTCTACAGAGAGAGCGGGGGTGGTTTTACCCCCACCCAGCAGGTTAGGGAGCTCAGTGGGAGGAAGCCAAGTCCCCAGTTTTGCCCAGACTGGGCAGCTCAGACACGACAGCCCTGGAGTCCCACTCCTGAGCTCTGCTAACCCACCCTACCCACTCTGAGCAGAGACACTGCCCCACCCATCAGACACACCCCCATCAGACACACCCCCTGAAGACATATCTTCCCTCTCTGACCTGGGGAGTGGGGAGAGGCACCCACCTGCTCTGCTGACATGAGGAGGCCCCAGGGCAGCCTTGCCACTGTGGCCCAAGGGATGCGGTGTGGCCGTCGGGGCAGCACCCGTGGGAGCTCTGTCTGCAGTCGTGGGGCCCCGAGGCTGACCGCAGAGGCTGCCGGTATGAGGAGAGCTGCAGAGATGGGGTGGGGCCCGGGGCTGACAGGGGTGGGCTCTGGTCTCCTCTGGGATTACCATGTGCTGAGGGTTGCTCCTGGGGTGCCCACCACTGGTCTCTGAAATCTAGAAAGAGGAGGAAACAGAAGATACGTGATGTCTCTGCCTGACTCCTCACCCTCCATCTTTGTCCATGTCAGACCCTCCTCTCCACATCCCTCCCCACTACAAACACTTGCTCCCAACCTCAACCTCCACCCCAAGGGCCCAGGGTTCGGGGCTTCCACCAAGTTTCTCACCTGAGGCAGAGGCCTCCCGTGGGCCCAAAGACATCTGGGGGTCCCTGGGGCTGGTGTGCACTTCCGGCACGCTGGGGACCTCTGCAGGGAGCCAGGGGGTCAGGGTGCAGAGGGAAGGCCACCCCTCAACATCTGCTCCCTCCCCACCACTTAGGCAGGACCCGGGAAACCCAGGAGAGCAGAAGTGAAAAGGAGCAGGCTTGTGTTTTTGTCAACACCCTTCCCAGGTTTCAACAGTCTTTCGTCACATAGAAAATGCCCATGTCACGTGTTTAGCAAAGAGAAAAGCCGCATATAAGAGAGCATTTATGTTTGATCCCAACAACATAAAACAAAAAATGGTAACAAAAATTTTTAATTGGATTGAGGAAAACATAATCCAATTTTTAAATGGGAAAAGAACTTGAACATAGACTTTTCCAAAGAAGACACAGAGATGGCCGATAAGCACATGAAAAGATACTCAACATCATCGGCCATTAAGGAAACACAAACTGGAGCCACAGGAGATGCCCCTTTGCAGGCACTAGCAGGGTTCTAACCAGAAAGACCGAGATAACAAGGGTCGGTGAGGATGAGGCTGAGGCTGGGACCCTCATGCAACTGCTCGTGGGAATACAGAATGGTGGAGCCACTGTGGAAACAGCCTGGCAATTCCTCAAAACTGTTAAACAGTTATCATATAAGCCTGGAAATTCCACTTCTAAGTATAAACCCAAGAGAACTGAACATATACACCCACACAGAAACTTCTACATGAATATTCATAGCATCATTATTCACTAAAGCCAAAAGGTAGAAACAACCCAAATATCCATCAACAGACACGTGGATAAACAAACTGGATACATCCATACGATTAAATCCAATTTAGCCGTAAAAAGCAATGAAGTGCTGATGTATGCCACAACTTAGACGAACCTCAAAAACATTCTGCTCAGTGAAAGAAGCCAGATGCAAAAGGTATGCTATTCCTTTTACCTGATATACCTAGAACTGGCAAATCCATAGAGACAGAGAGATCTGGCTACCAGCGAAGGGGATCAGAGTTAATGGGGAGTGATTAATTGATGGGTACAGAGTACTTTTATGGGGTGGTGAGAATTTTTGAAACTAGAAAGATTGAGGGCAGGTGGAGAAGGGGACGACAGAGGATGAGGTGGTTGGATGGCATCACCAACTCCATGGACATGAGTTTGAGTAAGCTCTAGGAGTTGGTGATGTACAGGGAGGCCTGGTGTGCTGCAGTCCATGGGGTCGCAAAGAGTCAGACGCGACTGAGCAACTGAACTGAACTGAGACAGCTGGTGGTCATACAACCTTGAGAACATAACAGATAGGAGCACATTGTACACATTAAAGTGGTTAACTGTGTGTTATTGAATTTCACCTCAATAAAAAGTTCCATATTAAAAACAACTGAATTGATAAATGGATAGAGAGTAGATGATGAAAATGTAATTACAACAAAATGTTAATTGTAGAACTTGATGGTGGGCACATGACTGCTTGCCACACAGCTCTTCATCTCTCCTGTGTGATTAAAGTTTCTCCTCGTCTTTTGTCCAACTTGGCATATTTACTCAGTATCACAAACTGTACCATTAGAATAGGTGAATTTTATGGTGTATGATTTTTAACCTCAACAAGGTTTTTAAAAAGATTTTTCATTATAAAATGCTACAGAAAAAATGCAAAAGGCTGTAGATAAAATTAGGACAACAGGAGTTTTTAAAAATGATGCCCAAAATAACACTAGCAAGATACGGCCAAAATGTTAACAGTGACTATAAAACAGACTCACTGACACAGAGAACAGACTTGTGGTTGCCAAGGGGGAGGGTGGGAGTGTGGGGTTAGCAGATGCCAACTATTACATAGAGAATGGATAAACAACACGGTCCTACTATATAGCACGGGAACTATATGCAATACCCTGTGATAGACCATGTGTGCTAAGTCGCTTCAGTTATGTCCAACTCTCTGTAACCCTATGGACTGTAGCCAGCCAGGCTCCTCTGTCCATGGGACTCTCCAGGCAAGAATATTGGAGTGGGATGCCATGCCCTTCTCCAGGGGCTTTTCCTCACCCCAGGGATTGAACCCGTGTCTCCTGCAACTCCTGTATTGCAGGCAGTTCTTTACCACTGAACCACCAGAGAAGCAACAGAGAAAAGAATACAAAAAAGGATGTGTGTGTGTGTGTGTGTGTGTGTGTGTGTGTGTGTGTGTAAAAAACTGAATCACTTTGCTGTACAGCAAAAACTAACACCATATTGTAAATCAACTCTACTTGAATAAAATAAAACACCAAAAGTGCTCACAGTGAAAGTTTGAATGCTTGGTGTGTGTGTTTTGCCAGATGGTTGGGTGAGGCGGAGGGTGCTTCCTTCTATTTGTTAGTGTTTTTCAAATTTTCCACAATAAACATATCACTACATAGTGGAACACAGTTACAAAAAAATAAGTAAAAAGTCCATCTCCATAGGGACTACATCTTGCCAGTCCCAGGGAACTTTTAAAAATAATAATTTAGAGTTGGAAGATTCCAGTAGATGTGCGGTCAAATCTTTGTTTTCCATGTATTGCCCATCCCACCGGGGCCAAAAACTCAGACAAAGGTCAGTTCAAATTCTCTCCCCAGTTCTGGTCTCCTGTCTATATTTGGCCGTGGGTTCACAGGCCCCAGCCAGCCTGGGAATTCTGGCTGTCCCTCTGTGGCTGGGAAGGCAACTTTCCGCCAAGCCCATCCTGCCTCTGTCACACGTGAGGACTCCTATGACTCTCTTCTGCCACCGTCTCAGGCTTTAACTCAGGGTCTGGGGTCCCTTCCCACACGCCAGAGCCTTCAGGCTGTGCCAGCCGGCGCCCACCCCTCCATCCCTCAAACTCTGAGCCTGCACGTCTGTAGCCTGCTCCCCACTCTCTCCACTTCAGCCTGACCCTCAGGCAGGCACCAAGCATCCTAACCATCTTCCAAGGTGTCACTTCAAGCCCCCAAACTTTGAACGGCTCCCCTGAGCTTATCAGACAAATGTAAGCCGTAGCCAGAGGCCTGAGGCCTTCAGCATCCCCCAAGCCTTAAGGGCACCCCCTGAAAAGACCTGTCACAACCCCCCCACCCCACCCTGGGCCAGCGCCAGTCCTGTGTCCCAACTGGTCTCACAGTTAATGAGCACTGGAGATGGGGCCAGAGTGACCGAGAGACTGAGTTTCAAATTTTGTTGAATTAGAATTAAATTTATACTTTAAACACTGACACGATTCAGTTATCGGAAGATGCTTCAGTATGTCTGGGACAAGTCGGGTAGGTGAGTCTGCTTTTTCAACTGGATATCTCATGACCTCTAAATTGAGACCGACCACACCAGTGGGATTCCAGCGTCTGAACTGAGATGTGCTATAAGTGTAAACTCTCCAGTGGACTTTGAAGATTTAAAAAAAAAAAAATCTTGTGAAAAAAAAGAATATAAAATATCCTACAATTTTTATATCGATTCCAGGCTAAAAATATTTTATTGGGTTAAATAAAACATATTATTAAATGCAGATTCACTTGTTTCTTTTTACTTTCTAAAATGTGGTTCTTAGAAAATTTTTAATGACATGTGGGCTTGTTAATTTCTACTGGAGTATGCTGCTCTAGGGAAGGGGGAAGCAGAACTGTCCAGCGTGTCGGCTCTCAGACGCCCACCCCTCAAGAGGAGCCCTCTTTGGACACTCAGCCCCTCCTCCAGGGCAATCGCCAGTAAGCACTATAGTACTAAAGTACCCAAAACAGCAGAGACCACCCAAATTCTAAATTCTCACCCACAAGTGGACTTCTGTGGTGCCCCTAGAAATCACAAGATGAAAATGTTCACACTCCAGATGTCAGTGGGGGTCGGGGGGAAGCAGATACAAAAATCACAGATACATTACAAGGAAACACACTGAAGATTTATCCAGCAACGGCTGGGATCAAGGGCAATTTAGGTTTCTCTATATATACTACATTTCTATTTTTTCCAAACTTTCCACAATGAACACACATTATTTTTATAATTATGAAAATAGCAATGAAGGTTTCTTTCTTTCACAACCCACCCTGGCCTGAAGCTCTCATTCCATTTCCTTCCTTTCTGTGTGAATGCCTCTTTAGGGCAGACTTAGGGCCACCTCTTCCAGGAAGGTGTCCAGGGGCCCGGGACACTGAGCAGCTTGAATGAACTGGACTTATAAGGGCCTGAGGAGCCTCCGGCTCATGCAGCCTGAAGGCCAGGCCCAGGAGCCCAGCCCAGGGCCTCACCACTACTGCTACCCACCCTCCATACGGATGTGAGAGCTGGACCATAAAGAATGCTGGGGGCCAAAGAATTGACACTTTTGAACTGTGGTGCTGGAGAAGACTCTTGAGTCCCTTGGACTGCAAGGAGATCAACCAGTCAATTCCAAAGGAAACCAACCCTGAATATTCATTGGAAGGACTGATGCTGAAGCTGAATAGTTTGCATCAGGTGGCCAAGGAGCCGACTCATTGGAAAAGACCCTGATGCTGAGAAAGATTGAAGGCAGGAGGAGAAAGGGACGACAGAGGATGAGATGGTTGGATAACATCACCGACTCAATAGACACGAATTTGAGCAAACTTTGGGAGATGGTGAAGGACAGGGAAGCCTGGCATGCTGCAGTCCATGAGGTTGCAAACAGTTGTACACGACTGAGCGACTGAACGACGACAACAACTTCATTTACAGAGTACTGTGTGTGCGGGCACTATGCCAAGAGATCACCACAAGACTGGAAAGTCAGTCTCATTAACCCCACTGCATAGCTGGGCCAGTGGAGAAGCAGAGAGAAGAGACCAGGGTCACACGGCTGGTCAGCAATGGAGGGGAGATTTGAACCCAGTTAGCCACTGACTCTGGGCCACCAATTCTTGGTCATCTTGCCACATGCCTCCACTGGCATCCTACCATTTTCCCCATTTGGCACATCAGGGCCAAACACACCTCTCTGCAGTCTCAGAAGGCCACGCCCCCAGCCACCCCTGCTCAGCCCCAGCCCGCACCTTCCCCCAGTAACACTTCCTCAAACCAAGTAAGCCGATGGCCTGTGTGCCACTTGTCCACAGCTCCTCACAACTGGGACACCTTCTTTCCTAGTGGGGATGGGGGTGAGGGGGGTCGGAAAAACAGAGGCAATGTGAAGGACATCTCTCCTGGACCACCTCCCTCTCTACACTCAGTCCTTCGACAAACATTTACTGAGGACTGACCACGTACCAGCTAGATTCTGTGGGGGTATAAACAGGAAGAAAGAACAGCAAGAATAGTTTCAAAGAACAGCAAGGAGAGATAAGAAAGCCTTCTTCAGTGATCAATGGAAAGAAAGAGAGGAAAACAACAAATGGGAAAGACGAGATCTCTTCAAGAAAATTAGAGATAGCAAGGGAACATTTCATGCAAAGATGGGCACAGTTAAGCATAGAAATGGTAGGGACCTAACAGAAGCAGAAGATATTAAGAAGAGGTGGCAAGAATACAAAGAACTATACAAACAAAAAGATCTTCACGACCCAGATAATCACAATGGTGTGATCACTCCCCTAGAGCCAGACATCCTGGAATGAAAAGTCAAGTGGGCCTTAGGAAGCATCACTATGAACAAAGCTAGTGGAGGTGATGGAATTCTAGTTGAGCTATTTCAAATCCTAAAAGATGATGCTGTGAAAGTGCTGCACTCAATATGCCAGCAAATTTGGAAAACTCAGCAGTGGCCACAGGACTGAAAAAGGTCAGTTTTCATTTCTATCCCAAAGAAAGGCAATGCCAAAGAATGCTCAAACTACCGCACAATTGCACTCATCTCACACGCTAGCAAGGTAACGCTCAAAATCCAAGCTAGGCTTCAACAGTATGTGAACCAAGAACTTCCAGATGTACAAGCTGGATTTAGAAAAGACAGAGGAACCAGAGATCAAAATGCCAATATCCGCTGGATCACAGAAAAAGCAAGAGAATTCCAGAAAAACATCTACTTCTGCTTCATTGACTATGCTAAAGCCTTTGACTATGTGGATCACAACAAACTGGAAAATTCTTCAAGAGATAGGATTACCAGACCACCTGACCTCCCTCCTGAGAAACCTGTATGCAGGTCAAGAAGCAACAGTTAGAACCAGACATGGAATGACAGACTGGCTCAAAATTGGGAAAGGAGTACATCAAGACTGTATACTAAAAAAAAAAAAAAAACTGTATACTGTCACTCTGCTTATTTAACTTACATGCAGTGTACATCATGCAAAATGCTGGGCTGGATGAAGCACAGCTGGAATCAAGATTCCCAGGAAAAATATCAATAATCTCAGATATGCAGATGACTCCACTCTTATGGCAGAAAGCAAAGAAGAACTAAAGAGCCTCTTGATAAAGGTGAAAAAGGAGAGTGAAAAAGCTGGCTTAAACCTCAACATTCAAAAAACAAAGATCATGGCATCCGGTCCCATCACTTCATGGTAAATAGATGTGGAAACAATGGAAATAGTGACAGATTTTATTTTCTTGGGCTCCAAAATCACTGTGGACAGTGACTACAGCCATGCAATTAAAAGATGCTTGATCCTTGGAAGAAAAGTTATGACAAACCTAGACAGCATATTAAAAAGCAAAGACATCACTTTGCCGACAAAGGTCCATATAGTCAGAGCTATGGTTTTTCTAGTTGTCTTGTACAGATGTTAAGAGTTGGACCATAAAGAAGGCTGAGTGCTGAAGAATTGATGCTTTCAAACTGTGGTGCTAGAAAAGACTCTTGAGAGTCCCCTGGACTTCAAGGAGATCAAACCAGTCAATTCTAAAGGAAATAAACCCTGAATATTCATTGGAAGGACTGCTGCTGAAGCTGAAGCTCTAATTCTTTGCTCACCTGATGGGAAGAGCCAACTCATTAGAAAAGACTCTGATGCTGGAAAGATTGAAGGCAGGAGAAGGGGATGACAGAGGATGAGATGGTTGGATGGCATCACTAACTCAATGGATATAAGTTTGAGCAAGCTCCAGGAGATGGTGAAGGACAGGGAAAACTGGCATGCTGCAGTCCATGGGGTCACAAAGAGTCAGACACGACTGAGCAACTGAACAAGACAGGAAGAAGGAAGGGGACCTGGCCCTCAAGAAGCTTATAGCTAGTTGGCCTAACAAGCCACGAACAACCATTGCAGCTGCTAGGCATGACAGCAGTCACAGAGAGCTTTCGGGGGAGGGGGAGAGGTGCTGTCTCCCAGGGGGGACACACGGCTGCCTGCTGAGGCTGCCGAGAGCTGGCCTCTGTGGACGGCAAAGGCCTCACACACAGAGACGTGAGAGGAGGGTGGTCCAAGGGGCTGAGGGCACAGGCAAAGGTTCAGTGGCAGGAGGTGCTGGCCAGGTTGCCAGCAGGGCAAGAGGCCGGGCCAGGCTCCAGCTGCCCCTCCTAGCCTTACCTGGAGGGAGATTGCAGGGCTGCGTGTTGCAGGCCTCCACGGCCGCGGGCTTGGACGGCTGCAGGCTCCTGCAGTGGCTGGGGGGCCCAAGGGCACAGACCACCTGGCGCCTCCGAGTGCCCGAGCTGCAGCTCTTAGAGCACTGAGGACCCCCGGGAGGGAGTGGGAGAAAGAATACACCATGTAGGGTAAGAGACCCTCAGGCTGGGGTTGCCCATAAGGCAGGGGGAAGGGGAGGATGCATGAGTCCTATATGTCAGACCCAGGGACCAGGACTGGACAGTAGGGGAGGGGAGGGGAGGGGAGGGGAAGAAGGGAGGGGGGAGGGGAGGGGGAGGGGCAGTACTCACTAGACCCCAGGCGCCCACGTGCCAAGCCTGGTCACTGAGTGGAGGACAGTCGTCGTGCACACAGGGCTCAGCGAGCGGGGGACGGTCCTCCAAGGAGCAGGCCGTGGCGTGGAGCAGAGACCCCTCGTCACCCTGGCAGGTGACACTCCGCCTCCGGACCCCCACACCACAGCTGACAGAGCACTGTGAGGACCAGGTTGTCAGGGCAAGCTGGTCCTCGCCCAGCTGGGGGCCCACCAGCCTGGCATGGAGGGCAGACAGCACTCCATGGCCCCAGGCCCAGAGAGCCTGAGTCACCCTCCTGAGGTCACACAGCCTGAACCACGGCGGCGGACACCCAGCTGAAGTACATTTTCCTTTATTTCCAACTACTACACACGTAGCTGGCCGGAAGCAGTGACCAGCAGTCCCAACCCCTCCTTCGCCCCCAAACAACGTGCCCAGGTCCTTCTTTCCCACCCGCCCTGGACCCTCGAGAAGGAGGAATAGCACTGGAGCAGGGATCCAAGCCCCTGCTCCTAGCCCCAGCCTTGACCACAGCCTCCGGGACCACCTGGCAGGTCCCTTCTCTCCCAGGAGCCGCTTCCCCTGCAGATAACAAGCTTTCTAGTGTTGCCGGCGGTCACCCAGGCCCACCACCCAGCTCCTGATGGCCACCCCATCCCAGCGGGGCCGGCCTCACCTCGCTCCAGGGCTCCACACTCCAGCCTGCACAGCGCTGCAGGTTGCAGGCCCGCATGCCTCGGGGGCTTCTCAGGCAGACCCTCGCACTCAGCGTCCTCGACAGCCTCCTGGGCACCAGCCCCATCAGACGAGACACAATAGATGGAACGGGACTGGGAGCCGCCCCCACAGGAGGCCGAGCAGAGCGTCCAGGGCCCTGTCTTCCAGCTGGCGGGGAGCAGGAACACAGTGAGGCAGGCCCTGCAGCTGGGTCTGAGGTCCAGACCCGGGAGGAGGTGCCAGGAGCAGAGTGGGGACCCCCTCCCCGGCCCATCCTCCGAGCATCAGGCCGTCCAGGTGAGGGGCAGAGAGCCCTGCCCAAAAGCCCAGGTCCAGCCCTGCTCACCATTCCCACCACTGTGCCCGGGTCCCTGTAAACATGGAGCCTGGCTGCCTCCCTCCCAGGGCTCCCGTCCTCACATGGACCCCTTTCTCCTTCTCACCATGTCACCATCACCCCAGCCAGACTCCACTCCCTCCAGGTCTGACCTTAGCGGAGGGGGCATCTCCACAAGGGGCTATGCTCACCCATGTGTGCAGCGGCCCTTCCCAGCCCTGGGCCCCAGGACCTGGATGACAGGACCACCCCTGCCGCACATGCAAAGCCAAGCCTACCACCAACCCAAGAGACCAGCTGCCTGCCACCAAGGCCACCGGGTGGAAGATGGCACAGCCCTGCAGGGAGCCCGTGGCCTGAGAATTACCTGTTCCTGCACACACGCTGGGCCCCAGCAGGGTACCACGCTCTGGGCCGGTGCAGGTAAGAGGTCCT
The DNA here is from genome assembly GCA_024291935.2 of Okapia johnstoni. Classification (NCBI taxonomy): domain Eukaryota; kingdom Metazoa; phylum Chordata; class Mammalia; order Artiodactyla; family Giraffidae; genus Okapia; species Okapia johnstoni. Next base: position 16,819,892 of record CM044307.1, read on the forward strand.
TTGTGCACAAACAAAGGCATCGCCAATGCCCTCAGGCCCCTGGGCCTGAGCCCTGGTCCACTCCTGGCATCCGTCAATCCCCTGCCAGCTCACACCAATGGGGCCTCTGGTACCCACACCGCTCCCCCACTGTTAGCCTGGACATTCTGGGCAGTGTGGGCTCACGAGGGTGGACAGAACCACCCAGGGTCTCACGCTCAGGCCACCCCCCTGCCCCCTCCCCATGCCAGCCACAGCTGTCAGGAGGCCCCCAGCCTCCTCCTTTACCCAACACCTAAAGCAGCTGAGGGCCTCCACCCTCTTCCCACCGAAGAGCTTGGGCCCTGCCTGGGCAGAGGGGCTGGCAGGGCCTCACCGCTTGGTGTGCGGGCAGGGCTGCAGGCTGCAGGGGCGGCGGTCAGCCGGCCGTGGCTGGGGCTGGCATAGGTGCTCGGGGTAGACCTCGTCGTCCATGGTGCAGAACACCCGGCGGGTCTGCTGACCTGCAGAGGCCCGGCCACGGCGGGCAGCTGGTCAGTCCATATTCACCCAATGCATTCTCTGGGCCAGGCTCCCTTCTGGACACATCCCGAGTGTCACCTTGATCGAGCCTCAGTGACACCTCCCTGGGTAGGTGGGCATCACCATCTCTGAGGCTCAGAGAGCTTTATCTGTGGGTGACGGAGCCCCTCTCTGACATCTGGTCACTGGCTCCAGGCCCACCCTCCGCCGCCAAAGGAATACCGTGTCCTAGGAGATGCCACTGCCTCCAGGAAGCCCTCTGGTTTGCTTAGCTAAGGTGGGGGCCCTTGGTCGAGTCCCCCCACTCCTGGGTTTCTCCAAGGTGCCCCCCCATGACATGCAGATGTTGCATCTACTTGTCCACCTCCCACCCATGGCTGCAGCGCCTGCAGGAGAAAACAAGCCTTGCACACAGCCACGTGTACCCCCCACCCCCAGGCTGCTGCCCTCACCTCCACCACATTCGGCGCTGCAGTCACCCCACGAGCCGTGGCTCCAGCTGAAGCCAGGCCGGGGGGCACCCAGGGGCAGGTGGTACTCGAAGCGCACGCCCGGGTTGGGCTCCTGGCTGATGAGCTGTGCAGGAGGGTCCCCATTGAGGCCGGATGCCAGGGGGCCAGCCCCTGCTCACCCCAAAGCCCTCCTGCCAACCTTTTGGGGGCCAGGTGTCCGCACCCCTCTCACCTCAATGACCAGGGGCTCCGAGGTGGGGCCACGGGCGTGGAGCTGCTCGGGTGCCAGGTCCCCTTCAGCTCCCCGCTCGTAGTGCAGGAGGGTGCTGGCCACAGGCAGGGCATGGGCGCCCTCGATGGTCCAGTGCCCGTTGAGGTAGTATTCGCCATGGATGCTCTTCACCGCTGTGTCAGGGGAGCACCCCAGTCAGCTGCCAGGGCAGGACCCACCTCCCAGCCACAGCCCCACCCTGGACCCCAAAACTGTCCTCACCCAGGAAATTCCTGCTGGCGGCCGCCTCCTCGATGCGGATGCTGGTGGCCCCCATGGGGACGATGAGGATATGGTTGTAGCCTGAGGGGCAGAGACACTCTGGGATCACCAGCCACAGGGAGGAGTTGGCCCTGAGGCTGCCCAGTGCCCAGCCGCACAGGTGGGGTTGCCAAGTAGGACACGGCAGGGCCGGAAGCTTGGGAAAGAGCGTTTCAGAAGTAGGAAACAGCTGCACAGAGGGTGGACGGGTCCAGCACCCAAACTGATGGGAGGGGTGGGGAATGGAGGGAGGGGACAGATGGGGACGATAGAGGAAGGGGTGAGGACACACCCAGGCATCACTGGATAAGTGGGTGGAGATCCTAGTGTGAGCCCACAGGCTCTTGGGCAAGGGTTTGGCTTCCACCCTGAGGCGTGACCTCAGGCATTTTATGACCTGACCACCAGATCACACCATCTCGGTGCCATGCCAGTGAGCAAGATGCCAGGAAGGGGCAGGCGACAGACCCCAGTCTGAATCGTCTGCAGACCCCACGAGGACCCCACCTCTGCTGAGGTCATTGGCCTCAAAGACGCCCATGATGGGGTAGCAGGTTGTGCCGTCGCCCCCACACTGCAGACACTTGTCCTCCTGCTTCAAAGAGTCCAGGGTGTGGTCACAGCCGACGACCTGCCAGGCGGAGATGAGAGGAGACGTGAGAGACCAGGGGGGTCACGGTCACACCCGGACTGGAACCCTGGCCGCCCACGGTAACCATTTGCTGGCCTCGGGGCCCAAGCAAGCCTTGAACGTGGCCGGCAGCTGATCATCCACCTCTCCTGCCAGCATGGCACCCGCGTCCCCTTCTCCGGCAACAGCATCTCATTTTCCTTCAGAAGCCACCTCTCCCACAGTGTGTGGACACGGCTTCCATGCAGTAGCGTTGGGCCACTCAGCAGGTTGTATGCTTTGCTCAAGGAGTTCGGGGGAGCCCCAGGTGAGGACAAGCCAGAGGCCACCCCAGGTCGCTGGAACTCCTGGGAACAGCGCTCCCTGTCCCAGGAGCTGGCCAGGCTGGGACAACTGAAGCCTGGGGCTGCTGGGCCATCTTCACACCTCACCAGAAGAACTTGCCCAAGCCTCAGCGGACCCAGAGGAGAAGCAAGCCAAGCGAGGAGAAAGGCTTTTCCAGAATATCAGCCAGGCCCCTGCAGCCAGCCAGCCCCTCCCTCAACAGCTTTTCTTTCCCCTTAAGTCAGTTTTAGTTGGGCTTCTCTAACTTGCCACCCAGAAGCTTCTTCTTATTGTTGAGTTTTCAAAGGGCAAAGGTAAGAGGGCTGCAGGACATCGGCGATGCAAGGCGCCTTAAAAGCTAGTCTTGAGAAGACGTCACTGTCAGGAGAGCCTCTGGTGGGGGGGTAGGTGGACATCCTGCAATGAGCCCCAAACCAGCTGTTGGGGGGTGGCGGGGACAACTCACCCGGCAGCTGCCATCCACACAGATGTCCCGTTTGCCAGGTTCACAGGGTGTCCCATCGACAACAGCCTCCTTGTGCTTGTAGTAGAAGCTCTCCCCCTTGGGGATGCAGTTCAGCTCACATTTGTTGGGGGCTGCAGCAAGCAAGAGGGGAAAGGTGAGGCTGAGAGAGGTTCAAGGCCTGTCCAAGCAACAGTGAAGTGTGGGGAGGGGCTAGAAACAGGCGCGCGCGCGCGCGCACACACACACACACACACACACACACACACACGGAGAGAAAGTCCTACACTATCACAGCTCCAGTGGCTCAAAATCCCACCCCCATCACAGGGGGAAAGGATCTTCTCCATGAAACGGATATATCTCTGGGAATCAAGTCAAGGAAAAATCCTAGAATAAGGAAAAAGCTAGACACTTGAAGTGGTCTATCTCAGCATTACTATTTATAATAGTCTGGATGTCAGCTACTCTTTAATTATTATCACTATATTATTACACTTGTGGACTGTACTATTAAAAACTGTGATTATGAAGACTAGCCAGTAATGTGGGGCAATGTTTATAACAGATGCAAAGTAATACCATGTAACAATCACAAATACATAGAGAGAGAAAGTAATGTGAAAGGGGCTAGAAAGAAATGCTAGCAGCAATCCTATGAAAGAGGTGGGTTAAGGTAATTTTCTTGTTTCAGTTTTTATATTTATCTGTTTGAATAGCCCAGGAGTGCTAACAGGATTGTAGTCACTTCCACCACAAAGAAGGCACCCCTCGGCAACCCTTTTTAAACTTTCCTCTGTTCTAATTTTTCTGTAATATTTTGTTGTTGTTCAGTTGCTAAGTTGTGTCCAGCTCTGCTACGCCACAGACTGCAACACTCCAGGCTTCCCAGGCCTTCACCGTCTCCTGGAGTTTGCCCAAACTCATGTCCACTGAGCTGGTGATGCCATCCAACCATTTCGTCCTCTGTCTCCCCCTTCTCCTCCTGCCCTCAATCTTTCCTAGCATCAGAGTCTTTTCCAATGAGTCGGTTCTTAGCAAATTATTTTCAACATACCCTCACCTTAGGATCCAGGAGGAGCAATGAATGCAAACTACTCCACTGGGGCCTCCACCTCTAGCTAAGACCACTCCCCTAGCCCACAGCACACACAGGACATAAAATGTTCACTGACTTGGAATCCAGAGTGCCAGAGAGTTTCCAGGAGCCATCTACAGTGAGCAGTGAAAACTCATACTGGGAAGGATTATCCTACAGCATATCTGACTCATCGAAAATGCTTTAATTACACCATGTTAGTGATTTTTGTTTTTGTTCTGTTTCTCTTGAACTGCTCTAAAAATTAATGACCTACACCCTCCTCAAAGTTACCCAGAGCACAGCCTCCAGCCCCAGAGATTCTGAGTGAAGGAGCTCTTGCCACACCAAGCCCCCAGGCAGCCCAGCCTGCGGTTTGCCCAAACTTGGGCACAGGTCTCAACCCCACCCCCACCCCCCCAGCACCCCACCCGGAGTGTCCTGCCAGTGAGGAAGGCTTCAGGGAGCAGGCCAAACAAAAAAAGGCTCAAAACTGCACAGAACTGGCCAAGGCTTGGTCTGAAACATTGTATACCCAGGGGGAAAGGATGGAAAAACCTCAAAATGGTCACCAGTGTTGTGCCCTGCTGGGAGTGCTGGAGGTTTCTCTTTAAAATGTATTTGACAATGCGTCTAGAATATGGTGAGGGCTTCCCAGGTGGCTCAGCAGTAAAGAATTCGCCTGCCATGCAGAAGACGCAAGAGATATCGGTTGGATCCCTGGGTCGGGAAGATCCCCTGGAGTAGGACATGGCAGCCCACTCCAGTCCTCTTGCCTCAAAAGCTTCATGGGCAGAGCAGTCCATGGGGCCGCAAAGAATCGGACAAGACTGAACGATTGAGCACCATAATATGGTAGTGAGAATTGCGAAATGCAAAGTCCATGTAGCAAAGAGATTCCCCAAAGAAGGGGCCCAGCGTAGGACAACACAGGGCGGGGCAGCAGGGGCGCCCGAGGGGCGGCGCACTTACCCCCGTAGTAGGGCAGCCACTTGTAGCGCTGCCCCTGGAACTCCTGGCTGTCGAACTCAGCGCACTGCTCTGCTCTGAAGTCGCGGGTGCCGTCGGGGCAGCTCTGTGGGAAGGAGGGGGCAAGGGAGGGGGCTTGTGGGTCCACCACCGGGGTCCTCCGTCCCGCTGGGCCCCGGGGAGGCCGGGGCCCTGTTCCCCCAACCCTTGTTGCAGCTTCGGGGAGGGGGGGTTGGGCCCCGCCCAGGGCTCCCGTGAGTCCCCTCCAGAGGCCTTGGGATAAGGAGACGAAGGTATCATTTCAGGCCGGGGGGAGGAAGTGGCTGCCGTGCACCCATGTCAAGGCCAGTATGTCCGCCGAGGAGGGGGTCTGGGGAGCTGTCCTCCACCCCCAGGGGCTGTACCTTACCTCCGTGCGGCAAGAGCGGTGGCTCCGGGTGGGACCCACGCAGCTGGAGCCCCCATCTCTCCTGCAGGGCGAGAGCACTGGGAAGAGCCGAACCCCCACGACCCAGCGCCTCGCCCCCTCCTGGGGTTCTCCCACAGGTCTCCCCGACCCGCTTCGAGTAGCTTCGGTGGGGCTACCCTGTGGGCACTGCTGGGCCAGAGGGGTGGCAGGAGAGGAGGGGGCTCACAAATCCCCTTCGGCAGGTACAATGAGCCCTGTGTTGAAATCTGGGAGAAGCCCGACCCAGAAGACTAACTAGCCTAGAGCTTGGCTAACTTGGGGCCACTCTACCTCTTAAAGCATATTCCCAGAGAAGACTCAAATTCTGCCCTTGGAGATACAATAAGATGCAATGGATACCCACTTGGTAAGGTTATTCTGCCATTTAAGAGGAGTAAACGAGGATAAGACACTTAGAACAGTATCTTCTCTCTGCCTCTTCAGGCAAAGTTTTCAGGAACCGTTAAACCCCCTGACAGGCAGAGCGTCATCACCCCTTCTTTTGTGCCCTATGGTACTCGTCAGGGTGCAGGGCACACAGCAGGAGCTTAATAAGTCACTTAGAGTGAGAAACATCTATACTTGACCAAGGGGCTGATGGCAGAGAAACCGCACACGTTAGGAATTGTTGAGGATAATTCGTTAATTCAACAAGAATTCATTACACCTGCCGGCACTGCCGGAGAAGCTAGAGACTCAGGGGTGGATAAGCAGGAATGGCGCCAGCCCCCTGAAATAAGGTTGTCATTGCAATCAGAGTGTCAAATGCGGAAATGACTCGATTTCAAGTTCTCCACTGATGCTGCTCCTAGAACAAACCTGTCGTGTGGTAGGTTTTGCCCTTGTGGCCCTGGCACTGGCCCCGGGACACTAGCTGCTCCCCTGCCCCTGCCCTCTTTTAACAAGCTGGCCCACCCCGCCTTCCTACCTCTGGGTGTAGCAGGGGCGCTCCCGGAAGCTGACGCCGCCTCCACAGGTCCGGCTGCAGGGGCTCCAGTTACCCCAGGAGCCCCAGGTGTCACTCTGCCGCCTCACCTGGGGAGCCTGGAGGAGGACACGCTCAGCAGTGGGAGTCAGCACTCGGAGCCCCCAGAAGAGCGCTCCGGGCTGCCCTGACACCCCCGGCCTTGGAGCATCGCACTTGCCTGCAAGGAGCCTGAGACGATGTCTCCTACAGCCGAGCCTTCAGGACTGCAGCTCCCCCAGGCACCCCAACATCCTCATTTGTGGAATAAGCCAGCTTTTACCATAAGGAGCTGGGAGCCAACTCAGCCTTCCCATCCATTAATGCCGCCTCTACCAGCTGCCCCTACATGCTCACTACAGTAGGCAAGCTGTAGGCAGAGAGAGCTCTCCTCTTATCATGCCTGACCATGACATCCCCTGGCTGGGCAGAGTCTGGTCTGAGAACCAAGATGTCTACAAGCAACCCCCAGACCAGCAGAAATGCCCTCCCAGGAGGGAGATATAAAAGCGCAGGAGGAACGGCGTGTCATCAGGTAGGATGGGCTCCACGTGTGCGGGGAATGCAGTCCACGGGCAGTGCCATGTTTTTGTAGCTCTGGCCTAGTAAGAACTTAACCTAATCGTGTGCATGTGTGTGTTAGGATGGGGTGGTGATTTCTTCCTGCCAAGCTGTGGCAGGGGCCCCCAGGATTACCCCAGTATCCATCCTCCCCTTCTCCCATTAAGAGAACCTTTGACTCCTAGCTGGATAGCTGGTTGCCCTCCCACCCAAGTTCGCTTCCCAGGTTTCCTGCAGCCAACCACAGCTATGTCACTAAATTTTTGTCAGTGAGATATACATGAAAGATGCTGGGTAGCAGCCTTCCTTGTGGCTCAGCTGGTAAAGAATCCGACCGCAATGCGGGAGACCTGGGTTCTATCCCTGGTTTGGGAAGATCCCCTGGAGAAGGGAAAGGCTACTCACTCCAGTATTCTGGCCTGGAGAATTTCATGCATTGTATATACAGTCCATGGGGTCACAAAGAGTCGGACACGACTGAGCGAGATTTCCTTTCCTAGCAGTCTCCAGTACAGGCATATTTCAGAGATATTGTAGGCTTTGTTCCACCAGAATAGAGCAAATATCGTGATAAAGCAGATCACACAGCTTTGGGGATTTCCCAGTACATGTGAAAGTTGTTTGTACTATACTAGAATCTATTAAGTGTGTGATAGCATTAAAAATAATGTACCTCAATTAAAAAGTGCTTTATTGCTAAACAAATGCTAGCCATCACCCAAACTTTCAGCAAGTCGTAGTCTTTTTGCAATGGTAACATCAGAGATCATTAATCAAACATCACCATAACAAACATAATAATGATTGAAAAGTTTGAACATTTTGAGAATTTCAAATATGTGACAAAGTGAGCAAATGCTGTTGGAAAAATGACATTGATAGACTTTCTCAACACAGCATTACCACAAACCTTCAATTTGTAAAAAAAAAAAAAAAAATGCACTAGCTGCAAAGCACAATAAAGCATAATAAAACAGAGTGCCTGTAATCTCCTTAAGAGACAGCTTGCATGTTCATTTGTCCTTTTTCTTAGTCCTCCTATACTCCTTACTGCTGGTTAGAAATCAGATGTGATGGCTGGATTTGGAGCAGCCTTCGAAACTATGTGGTAATTTAGGAACAGAAGTTTCAAACACTGAAGCAAAGGTACAAGAATCCTGGAACACTTGGTAAGACAGAACATCCCTAGATTTCTGACCATGTGTGTTTATGAGAGAGAGGAATCAGGCCTTTTTTTGTTGAATGACTGTCATTTGGGACTCTAACAAGAAAATAATCCTAATGGATACAGGTTCCCGCCAGAAGGATCTAGTACCCTGCAGCTGACTTCAGAAGTCCACATGCTACACACATATTCTCTCATTTACTCCACAGAACCTGACCATCCCAGTGCATGGAAAAGAGATGCAGAAAGAGAGGGAGCCTCGAGGAACAAGTGGACGCAACAGCAGGTTGGCTTCACTCCAGGCCTCTGCTCTTGTACCAGGTTCCCACCAACCTCACCTGGAGAACCAGTGGGGACACTGGATGAGGCCTGAGGAGCTGGACGGGTGTTAGACTTGCTTTCTTGCTGGGAGGCAAAACGTGGATTGGAAATATGTCCTGTTTGTTTGAAGGGGACTTTATTTTAGGGTATCACAACATAATAACCTCTAGAGGAAAAAAATCCCTGCCATTTTCCCTAGAAAGAACTCAAGTTCTCATGCGGAAAAGCAAACTTCCTCACGTAGTGAGCCTCCCACCACGACCCAGGATCTCGGGTGAGGATGGAGGTTTGTGCATGCACAGATTACACCCAGTGCTCTTCTAGCGCCACGGTGCCAAACATCTAGTTATCCTTGGTTTATAATAAAGCCATGAACCCTGAATCAGAACAACTCACACATGTTTGCTGAACCACATACAAAACCAAGAAGGAAGGGCCAACCAGATCAAAGTCTGAGCTTTCACTCTTCAAATCATTTACCCTTCACTTGTAAGCCAGCCAGAATCTCCGAGCTGCTAAAAACCAAGATATAAAAGTGTTCCGTGAGACTTAAACTTAAATTTACTTGGATTAGTTCCTATCTTAAAGGGGAAGGTATTGGGTGTTGGGGGTAGAGGGTGACTTTCCATGGATGAGAAGCACCTCTCCCCCAGACTCATCACTGTGAAAAGTGAAAGTGTTAGTCACTCAGTCCTGTCCGACTCAGTGCAACCCCATGTACTGTAGCCCGCCAGGCTCCTCTGTCTATGAGATTCTCCAGGCAAGAGTACTGGAGTGGGTAGCATCCCCTTCTCCAGGGGATCCTCCCGACCCAGGGATCGAACCCAAATCTCATACATTGGAGGCAGATTCTTTACCATCTGAGCCAACAGGGAAGACTCATCACTACAACATAAGAATTCTGGAAGCGGCCCATGGGAACTGCTGCTTTCTTATCCTGCTGGCCTCATCCTAGCTACTAATTACATCTGACCAAGGCCTGTTTGGATGGCAGTCTCACTCCTGAAGCACGATACCTGAGCCTCCCCAATCCACCCTTTCTTGCCACCGGGCTGGGCTTACTGGTGTGCGCAAGGCAACAAAGGGCGCCCCTGCCACCCAGCCACCTTGTGCGGTCAGGATGGGGTGGGGCAGGCATCCTAGAGCCAGGCCCTGTCCTGTAGTCTCTCTGGCAAAGGGAAGCACGTTCAGCCAGGAGCAGCACAGACACATCTCGTTTCTCTGTAATTACCCAAACCACGAGCGGCATGATGGTGTGAAGCTAGAATGAGCTGGTCTGGTCCACCCTCACCTGGGCCTGTCCTCACCTGCCTCCTGCCCCCCTCCGCACCCCACCAGCTCCTCCTCCAACCCCTATCTGGGCAACTCAGGAGCCCCCTTTCCTGCCACACTGTTCCTGTGGGATCACCTGCCCAATGTACCAGGGTGGGAGTGGGAACAGAGCAGAGGCAAGGAGACTGGAAGACCCCTTGTGAAGCCTCCCCTGACCAACCTGGGGTAAGGGGCAGTGAGAGGCATGATGTTCTATTCCTCCTTAATCAACTATTCATTCTGTTCAAGCTGACCCTTGTCAGCACTGAGAATGATCCTGTGAAGGGTGGGGAGGGGATCCCGCCCAGCTAGAATCAGCCTGGGTCATGGTGCGGGGTCCTGCCCCCAGTTACAACCAGCCTGGGCTATGGAGAGGGGCTGGGTATTGCACCTGGCTAGAACCAGCCTGGGCCATGGTGGGGGGGTCTCACCCCCAGCTACAACTAGCTTGGACCATGGAGGGGGGTCCTGCCCCCAGGGACAACCAGCCTGGGCTATGGAGAGGGGCTGGGTATTGCACCTGGCTAGAACCAACCTGGGCCATGGTGGGGGGTCTCACCCCCAGCTACAACTAGCTTGGACCATGGAGGGGGGTCCTGCCCCCAGGGACAACCAGCCTGGGCTATGGAGAGGGGCTATTGCACCCGGCTAGAACCAGCCTGGGCCATGGGGCAGTCCCACCCCCAGCTATAACCAGCCTGTGCCATGGAGGTGGGGTATTGCACTCAGCTAGAACCAGCCTGGGCCACACCCTCCCCCCAAACAGTAGAACAGGTAAGGAGAGGTTCCAGCCCCACGTACCCAGGTGTTTCTAAGGGAGAAAGCGCCTAACAGGCCCCATGCAGGATCCCTCATTTCACCTGCATGCAACCTGTGCGTGGCAATCATTACTCTCCAATTTAAAGGAATCTAAGATCTGATGATTTGCTTACGGTCACACAGCTGCTAGGAGGTGGTCTGAGTTTCCTCCTGGTGTCCTGACACTATCACCACGCGCCCCTGCCCCCACCACCTGAGCCATGACCTCAGTACAGCCAGGCAAGAGGAGGAAGCCTGTGGCGAGGACCTCAGGGTGTGGCACTGAGGATACAAGGACCAGGGGGTAGCAGAGGTGACCTGGGGACGCCAGAAGGTGGTGGAGAGGACATGAGGCAGGGGGCTCTAGCCCACTCTCTGCTCTGACTGAGGCCCACGCTAAACCCGCTGTCCACTGCTGACTCCCACTCCTGCCTGCCCCCTGGGCCCTGGTCGGAGGAGGACTTCTCAGCTTTCACTCACATTTCCACAGAGACAGCATCACCCTGCCCTCTCCCAAAGCAGTGAACAGTGTGGGTCCTTTCTCAGGGGTCCTCCTGCGGGGCTCAGGAGGCAGGGCTGTGAGTCTCCCCCCGTGGAGCCCTCTCCAGGGGCGGACGGAATCTGTGCCCTGCATCCTGTTAATGCGGGAGAAGCCGGGCAGGAGCAGCTCTAGGAACAAGCCCAGCTCGGCGGACGGTCCCCTCCCTCAAGGTGGGACCTGTGATCTAGAAGATTTCCTGTACCTCCTTGGAAACCAGGTAGGTTTTCCAGGTAGGCCCCTGGTAATGACAGTTACTGTGATCACCAGTTGCCTTCCTGTATCCACTCTCTGAATTTCCACTAATGTGGTAGCCACTAACCACATGAGGCTGTTTAAATTCATGTTCATTAACCTGGAGCCCGCGCTCAGCAACAAGAAGCTCATGCATGGCAAGTAGAGAGTAGCACGCATGTAACAACAAAGACTCAGCCCAGTTAAAAATAATTTTAAAAATCAAATAAGATTCAGTTCCTCAGTTGTACTGACCACATGTCATGTGCTCAGGAACTACATGGACCCAGTGGCTATCTTATTGGACAGCAGAGATGCAGAGCATTTCCATCATCTCAGAAGGTTCTATTGAACAGCCCCGCTCTAGTTGGAGAAGGGCCTGGCAGCCCAAACCTCTAGATCCAAATAGCCCCCATTGAGAGGCAGCCGAGTTTGGTCAATAGGCAGGTGGCAGACATCTGATGGGATGGCCATTTGGCCCTGCTCCTTGGCTGGTGCCAGCAAGGACCCCTCTTCCTTCCACTGTGATAGACTACCCTTCGGGAAAACTGTGCCCCAAAGCCAGATGGCAAGTTCTGGGCACCAGAGGTTGCAAGGTCCCTCTTTGAAGGCGCTCAGGCCAAGGGTTCGCCTCTTTCCGGCCCCACCATCCAGACAGTGGCCTCTTGGGGTTGGCGCCGCGGCCACTGGCCACTGGTGGCTCCGACTCGCAGCGACCCTGGGCGAGGGTGGGGGCGGGAGGAAGGGTCGCACTCACCGAGGACCCGGGCGCGGGGGCCAGCAGCAGGGGCACCAGCAGCAGCTGCAGCAGCCGCATCTCGGCCTGGCCTGCGGGAGAGGCGGGGATTGGAGCGGGCGGGGCGGGGACGAGGCGCCGCCCCACCCATCCGAGCCCCACGCTCCCCGCCGGCTCCCGGACCGGCGCGGAGGTGGCGGCCCGTCCCACCCCCGCAGGGTGCCCACAGGTGACCCGGACACCCGCAGCAGGACTGGAGGGGACGCCGTGGGGCGCAGCGGAGGGTCTTATACAGTGAGGGAGAGCAGGCCCGTCTACAACTGGCTTCTAAAAGTTCAAGAGTAACTTCTTTCAGGGTTTCAGAGGGAAGAAAGGAGAGCAATTAACACTGGTTAAAAGTCGGGAGTGCAGTGTCCTGTTTGTGTGTACAAAATGCCTGTGTGGTGTGGCGTGTGCGAGTGCAGTATGCATAGAGAGAGTACAGTCTGGTGCGTGTGCGCAGTAAGTGTGCAAGTGTGTACATGTCACCGTGCTGGAGAATGCCATACACAATGTGCCCCGTTCAGTACCAAACATTAAGCGAGTACTGACTTGCATGCTTAAGTTTTAAAATCTGTAACTCCACCATGGTTCTAATTTTTTCTAAGCATAAAATGACTTCAGTTTCCAAGAATAAAATAGAGCGTGCTAAACCAAGTTCAGCCAAATATAACCTGGCACATCTATGCTGCGTTAATTTAGTACCAAGAGTGATTCACGTTGGCATCATTTTCACTGCAAACCAGGGGTTCCCGGAGCTGGCGGGGTGAGGGGTGGCGGCCCTGCCTGGGCTCTGCGACCCCTCGTGGAAGAGCCGTGCGCACGAGGGGAAGCCGGGGTGCGTGCGGAGCCTCGTGCTAGGGCTAACGACGGAGATGCTGCTTCTCTGAAGTAGAGACGGCCTTCGAGGGGCGGGGACGAACGCGGCTAAAGGAGAGACAGCAAGGAGGACAGGAGAAAAGAACTTAAAGAGTTGCTACTGGGAGCGGCGGACGCGTGCCGAGTGGGTCTGCGGCCCCCGCGCTGGACGTCGGGTCCCCGCGCGCCCTTCCCGGTCCCCACGCAAGGGTGTCCCCTGCGCCCGCCCCGCGGGGGAACGGGCCCGCTGCAGCCCCCGAGGCGGAGAGGGGCGGCTTCCGACGTGAGGAGCCGGGCCGGCACCCGGCTCGGGCTCTCCATGGCCACAGCCGTGACAGCACCAGGGAAGAGGGGCGCGCGGTCTCTGGGACCCTGTGCTCCGGAGCGGCATCCGACGGAGGGAAGGGCAGAGGAGGCGGGAGGGTTGGAGTGGGCCGCCCGGGGTTGCGTCTGTTTCAGCCCGCCCTCTGCCCTCCGAGGCTCTGAGATTTCCTTTTCGCTCGCGACCTCCCCCATCCCGGCCCGAGGGCCCGCAGCGCGGAGCGGGGACCCGGCTCCGCCCCAGCGAAGAGCGGGAGGCAGGTCTCCTCCCGGGACCCCCACTTCCTCCGACACTGCTCTCCCTGGGAGCCGGGGCAAGGCGGGTGGTGGGGCAAATTCCTGCAGCAGCCCTGAGGTGAGCCGCCCCGGGCCCTCGGGTCCTGTTCCTCCGCCTCATACCTGTCTCCAGGAGCCTCGGGCGCGCAGGGCCGACGGGGCCGCTCCATCGGTGCCCGCCCCGCCCCAGTCTAGGAGGTTGGCCCGGTCGCCTGGAACGCCGGCGGAGGCTGGGCTTTCTCTCTTCGCTGCTGGCGGTCTTCCTTCCCGCCCATCTCCCCCTCATCCAGCTCTGCTGTCATCCATCCCCGGTGACCTGCAATGCCCAAGGTCTCCATCCCTTTGGGTCTGTGCCAAGGCTTGGTTTGCCCTTCACATTTGGTGCTGGCACCAGTCCCATTTCCTCTGTATCCAAGTCTTCCGGTTCTGTGCCATCCTTCCTCCGCACCCACCTTACCACAATAAAGCCCTGTGTGCACCTGCCTGCTTGTCTTCTACCCCTGAATTCTATGCTTCCGCGCGACTCAGTTTCTCCACAAATTGCTGCTTCCCACCTCTCAGCCACCATTTCCCACTGCCTACAATGCATTCGGGAAACCCCTCTGACCAGGCAAACTCCTACTCATCCTTCAAGATCCGCCCAACATCATCCTCTCTAGAAGCCTCCCAACACCACCCCAGGCAGCTGATGGCCCCTCTCTTCCTCTGCTGCACTTCTCTGGTGCAACACCCTGCGGGGCTCAGAGTCTCCCTACTTCAGCTCTGAGGTCCCTGACGGTAGAGTGTGCATCCCTGTCACCTGTGTCCACAGCACTAGTTGGGATCAAAGTAGGAGCTAATTTTCCTTCCTACTTGTCTTTCTTTTTCTTAACCAAGGCACTCTCTCTTGTCTGCCATCTCTGTCTCAGAAACTGGAAATCACCCATCCTCAGAAAACTAGCCCTGATCCTGGGACACGTCAGAGGTGGGGTGATCTCGAGGTTGGCTCCTTTTCCCTCATCCTCTTCTGCCTGCAGCCCCTTTCCTAGCCCAGCTATTGGGCATTTCCCTCCCCAGCCTCCCGAGGAGCAGGGAAAAATCACCAGTGGGGAGCTTACCCCCTCTTCAGACCTGCAGCTCCGGCAACTCATCTCCCTGGACCATCACGGATGCTCAGACAAAATGCTTAGTAAATCATAAGCATGTTAAATTTGGCCCATTACTTACCTATCACTGAAGAAAGGAGACGCAGCAGCTGTGCAGCTGGGGCCCTCTGGGGACTTGTGTGAATTCTCACACAAAGATAAAGCTTGGCAGAGAAAAGGAAGTGGGATTACCCCAAACCTCTCTAGAAAAGGAAAAATCGTTTCTCCCATTCAAAACCCCCACTCCCCGTCTGCCTCAGCCAGGAATTTTCTGAGCTGGGTCAAAGGTCCCTGTAAAGTGGGAGGCAGCTGCTTCTCTTCCTGTGGGGGGTGGGCAGCCAAAGCACCTTCCTGATCTGTTTCTGGTTTTCCTCTCTGATCCCCTCTTCTCAGATGCCCAGGTTTCTTACCCCATACCTCAGCTGCAAAGGAGACCCAGAGGCTGGGCAGGCAGGTCTGTGGACCCACCAGGCGGGCTCTGGCCGTTACTGGTTAGGGCAAGCACTTGCCTTTAAGCCTCATGTCCCACCACCTCAGAGGGACTTGGTGACCACAGTGCCCAGCACACAGTCCTTGTTCACAAAAAGAACAGTGTGCACAAAAACGTGGTGGTTTAGAAAGAAGATTCCAGGAAAAAAGTGTAAGGCCTCTCCCCTAGTAAACCCCCCTCTGCCCTGGTCCTGTGTCACCCTCTGTGGCTGCAGCCTGAGGTGGCAGAAGGAGCACTGCCCTGAGAGGCAGACAGCTGGGTTGGGAGCCTGTCTGCCTCTCACTGTGTGTGAACTCAGGCAGGTCATGTCACCTCCTTAAGTCTCAACTTGCTCACTTGAGCTTCACGTGGAGGGTGGTGTAGAAGGGAAGTAACTGGCTTCTATAAAGCCGCTACTAGGTGCTCAATAAGAGTGGGTTCCTTCTGTCCCGTGCTCCCTCCACCTCTCTCCTGGATTCCCTACATCTTGATCATCTTTGTAGATTGCAGATCCAGGGACACAACCAAGAAATGAGTGGCCAGACCTCTCTGTGAGGCTGGGTTGGGATCACAAGCTGGAGAGGAGGGAGATGGCAAAACCCCAAGAGCTCCTGGGATGCACCTCCTCTAGGAAGACTTCCTTCCACCCACCTGCATGCCCATGATGCAGGGTTCGCCTTAGCACTGTGAACTACTGCAGTGACACATTCGTCTCTCCTCCCTCTAAGTTGTGAACTTTACAAGGGCAGGGGTCTGTGTTTTTCATCTTTGGACCCTGCACCAGGGCTCCATAGTGCTCCTCCAGAGAGTGGTGCAGGAAACACGGTTGACTGACAACCTCCTGCTGCCATACCTCAGGTCTACACAACTCTGAAGGCTCTCTTTGCCCCAGATCCCTTCTGTTTGTCTTTGCTGCATTTCCCCCCAGTAGACCTCTTGTGCATCTAACCTGACCTGACACACGGGGCTCTTGGTTACAAACCACAGAAAAGGACATAGCTAACTGAGAAAAGTTCTTCAGAGGAAAGACACTGGGAGCTCATAGACTTGACAAAAAGCTGGAGAATCAGCACAGAAATGGGCTGCAATCACAGAAACAGTCACAGATCATGGCCCAGGACCAGCACTGGTTAGGACATCCCACTGGACACTTGACTGCTGCCACCGCCACTTTTAGGCAACATGGGCCCTCGTTGCCCCCAGAAAAAGCCCCGAATGGTCCTTGCAGACTCTAGCCCCAACAAGAGCATGCCAGCACCCCGACCTCCAGGACCTGGGAAACAAGACTTGGCAGGTCCCCCAGATGGGAGTTCAGGCACTGGGTTACCCCAGAGAACAAATGTGGCACCAGCACTCGGTTAACCTGAACTTAGAGAACACTGCTTCTCTCCTTTCTGCTCTTTTGGGGGGCGGTTTATTAATTTACTCATTCCTTGAATACCTGAGTGCCTACTCTGCTGGAAGCTGGGGAGAAAAATGTCTAGTGGTGATAAACATTTAACAACAACAACAACATTTGTCCCTGGAGGACAAAAAGCACTGCTTGTAGCATTGATCAGTTTCTATGGTGTAAACACCCCATGGCTGTTTTCAAGCTATTGAAGCAGTGTCACTAAACATAGGGTTGCACTGTCAACTCTCCCAAGCCATGGGCGAAAACACAGACTGTCCTGCCCTTGGGGAGTTTACCTTCCAGTGAAAGTGAAAGTCACTCAGTCATGTCTGACTCTTTGAGACCCCATGGACTATACAGTCCAAGGAATTCTCCAGGCTGAAATACTGGAGTGGGTAGCCTTTCCCTTCTCCAAGGGATCTTCCCAACTCAGGGATCAACGCCAGGACTCCTGCACTGTGGGTGGATTCTTTACCAGCTGAGCCACAAGGGAAGCCCCACCTTCTAGTAGGGCACTGCCTTCTACCCTTGTGTGTTGCCTTCAGTTCAGTTCAGTTCAGTCGCTCAGTCATGTCCGAATCTTTGCGACCCCATGAATCGCAGCACGCCAGGCCTCCCTGTCCATCACCAACTCCCGGAGTCTACCCAAACCCATGTCCATCGAGTCAGTGATGCCATCCAGCCATCTCATCCTCTGTCGTCCCCTTCTCCTCCTGCCCCCAATCCTTCCCAGCATCAGGGTCTTTTCCAATCAGTCAACTCTTCGCATGAGGTGCCCAAAGTATTGGAGTTTCAGCTTCAACATCAGTCCTTCCAATGAACACCCAGGACTGATCTCCTTTAGGATGGACTGGTTGGATCTCCTTGCAGTCCAAGGGACTCTCAAGAGTCTTCTCCAACACCACAGTTCTAAAGCATCAATTCTTCAGTGCTCAGCTTTCTTCACAGTCCAACTCTCACATCCATACACGACTACTGGAAAAACTATAGCCTTGACTAGATGGACCTTTGTTGGCAAAGTAATGTCTCTACTTTTTAATATGCTATCTAGTTTGGTCATAACTTTCCTTCCAAGGAGTAAGCGTCTTTTAATTTCATGGCTGCAATCACCATCTGCAGTGATTTTGGAGCCCCCCAAAATAAAATCTGACACTGTTTCCACTGTTTCCTCATCTATTTCCCATGAAGTGATGGGACCAGATGCCATGATCTTAGTTTTCTTAATGTTGAGCTTTAAGCCAACTTTTTCACTCTCCTCTTTCACTTTCATCAAGAGGCTTTTTAGTTCTTCTTCACTTTCTGCCATAAGGGTGGTGTTATCTGCATATCTGAGGTTATTGATATTTCTCCCGGCAATCTTGATTCCAGCTTGTGCTTCTTCCAGCCCAGTGTTTCTCATGATGTACTCTGCATATAAGTTAACTAAGCACGGTGACAATATATATACAGCCTTGACGTACTCCTTTTCCTATTTGGAACCAGTCTGTTATTCCATGTCCAGTTCTAACTGTTGCTTCCTGACCTGCATAAAGGTTTCTCAAGAGGCAGGTCAGGTGGTCTGGTATTCCCATCTCTTTCAGAATTTTCCACAGTTTATTGTGATCCACACAGTCAAAGGCTTTGGCATAGTCAATAAAGCAGAAATAGATGTTTTTCTGGAACTCTCTTGCTTTTTCGATGATCCAGCAGACGTTGGCAATTTGATCTCTGGTTCCTCTGCCTTATCTAAAATCAGCTTGAACATCTAGAAGCTCATGGTTCATGTATTGCTGAAGCCTGGCTTGGAGAATTTTGACCATTACTTTACTAGAGTGTGAGATGAGTGCAATTGTGTGGTAGTTTGAGCATTCTTTGGCATTGCCTTTCTTTGGGATTGGAATGAAAACTAACCTTTTCCAGTCCTGTGGCCACTGCTGAGTTTTCCAAATTTGCTAGCATATTGAGTGCAGCACTTTCACAGCATCATCTTCCAGGATTTGAAATAGCTCAACTGGAATTCCATCACCTCCATTAGCTTTGTTCGTACTGATGATTTCTAAGGCCCACTTGACTTCACATTCCAGGAAGTCTGGCTCTAGGTGAGTGATCACACCATCGTGATTATCTGGGTTGTGAAGATCTTTTTTGTACAGTTCTTCTGTGTATTCTTGCCACCTCTTCTTAATATCTTCTGCTTCTGTTAGGTCCCTACCATTTCTGTCCTTTATCAAGCCCATTTTTCCATGAAATGTTCCCTTGGTATCTCTAATTTTTTTGAAGAGATCTCTAGTCTTTCCCATTCTGTTGTTTTCCTCTATTTCTTTGCATTGATCACTGAGGAAGGCTTTCTTATCTCTCCTTGCTATTCTTTGGAACTCTGCATTCAAATGGGAGTATCTTTCCTTTTCTCCTTTGCTTTTTGCTTCTCTTCTTTTCACAGCTATTTGTAAGGCCTCCTCGACAGCCTTTTTTTTTTTTTTTTTTGCATTTCTTTTCCATGGGGATGGTCTGTGTGTTACCTTATAATAAAACAAATCTTACAACACAAATATTCAAATATTTCCAGTATAAAAGTCACAACCAGACTTTCCTGGTGGTCCAGTGGTTAAAAATCTGACTGCCAATGCAAGGGACATGGGTTTTATCCCTGGTCCAGGAAGATCCCAGATGCCAAGGGGCAACTAAGCTTGTGCACAGCTTCTGAAGCCCGAGCCCTCTAAAGCCCACAAGCCACAAGAGAAGCCACCACAATGAGAAGCCTGTGCACTGTAACTAGAAAGTAGCCCCTACTAGCTACGACTAGAGAAGCCCACACTCAGCAATGAAGACCCATCACAGCCAAAACAACAAAACATAACCTATGCTACAGCCCACCAGGAATCCAAAAGGAGAAAAGAACACTTCACATTTGAGGATTTTTCTGCGTCTCTACTTCTCCCCACCCTCCAACACATGTATCCATTTCCCTTGATAGAGTCATTCAAAGTTAGGGGGTGGGAAGGAGAATGTTCAAACCCTCAAGTGCCAGTCTGCACACACTCCATCCCCCCTAAACCCCCCAACCCACCCTGGTCCATGGGAGGAGACATGAGACAGGCAGTGCTTATTGTGGCTGACAGGAGGGGGCTGTCATACACCGCTTGGCCTTGGAAGGGAGTTATATCCTCAGAGCAGGGACAGAATTACTGGTTTCCCGACCCTTCCACTGACACAAGGGCCATCCAGAGACAAAGAACCAAATTTCTGGGATGTCCTTCTGTGCCCTGGGGCCTGAATCCAGGTCCTGGGACAGGGATCCAGGGGGAGGTTGAGGCCTTGTGAAGACCCTGGGGTGTGGGCAGGACACTGCCCGGGGTGGAAGAGCCCCGAGAGCAACAAAAAGGAGGAAGAGAGGTTTTCCAGAAAATTTGTCCTGATTGGCGCCCACACGCAGCTCTGTTCTCAAGATCTCATCCTCTTCCTTCCACATGGACATAACCCCCCCCCCCCCACACACACACACACACACTGCAAGAATCTGGGCTACAGTCTCCTCTGGAGGAGCCACTTGACTGAACTTCAGGAGACGTGCAGGGAGTTTGTGTGAGGAGACCCCCTCGCCCACCATCTGTTTCCTGAGGTGGAGGGGCTCTGGCCCAGGCCCCTAAAAAGGCCAATGTGGGGTGTGGTATGGGGAGAGCCCCAGAGCACCAGCCTGGAGGGTCCCTCCAGCCTCTTATGGGTGGCCCGGCCTCTGGAGCACAGCTGGTGTCTCATGGCTGAGCAGGGTGGCCTCAGTGCCTGAGTCGTTGCAGAGAGAGGCTGAGGTGTTATCCTCTGGTTGTGGTCCTGACACGGGCTGGGCATCCCCTGCTCCATGCCTGCTGTCCCTGTGGGCTGCCAGGGAGGGGTCCTGGATTGGGACCCCCAGAGGCCAGCAGCTAAGACTCCTGAAATCCTCTCCCCTTGGTCACTCTCCACTTCTCTCCCAGGACACTTCTCACCTCCTCTGCTGCTTCAGCTTCTGTATTTGGATGATTCTCACCCAGAAACTGAGTGATGTCTGTGCCTTGTGCCAAAGTCAGAGAACCAGTACCCTGCAATTCAGAAACAGACGTTCCAACACTCAACTTATCAAGGGGAAAGTACTAACTTTTTATCTTCCTGCTGTGCTTCTCTAACCAGTACATTTCAGACCCGTTATCTTGGACCCCTCTTTCAGAATATAATGCTATTTAAAGATAAGGGGTGGTGTGGTTACTTCTGTATTAAAACAGGCACACAGACATACAACGTGGATTAAGCTTGAGAATATGATGCTAAGTGAAATAAGCCAGAAATAACATCGCGTGATTCCACTTCTATGAGTTACCTAGGGAAGGCAACTTCCCAGGTGGCACTAGTGGTAAAGAACCCGCCTGTCAACGCAGGAGACTTAAGAGACGTGGGTTCGATCCATGGGTTGAGAAGATTTCCCTGGAGGAGGGCATGACGACCCACTCCAGTATTCTAGCCTGGAGAATCCCATGAACAGAGGCACCTGGCAGGCTACAGTCCATGGGTCGCAAAGAGTCGGACACAACTGAAGCGACTGAGTATGCATACAGAGAAGGCAATTCATGGAGACAGGAAGTGGAATCATGGTCACCAGAGGCTGGAGGCAGGAGTGGGGCAGGAATGGGGTGTTAGTGCTTAATGGATACAGTTTCAGTTTAGCAAGATGAAGAGTCCTGGAGATGGATGGTGGGTGGTGACAGTTGTGCAACATTTTGAATATAAATACCACGGAACTATACATTAACAAATGATGAAGGGAGGGGGCTTGGGTTCAATTCCTGGCCTGAGAACTAGATCCCACATACTGCAATGAAGAATTCGCCTGCTGCAACTAACACCCAGCACAGCCAAACAAGGATTTTTTAAAGAAAAGATGAAAGGAGTTCCCTGGTGGCCTAGTGGTTAGGATACTGGACTTTTTTCTTCGCTGTGGGCCAGATTCAATCTCTGGTTAGGGAACTGAGATCCTATAAGCCATGCAGCTTGGCCAAAAAAAAAAATTAAGACGGTAAATTTTATGTCATGGGTGTTTTACCAGAATAAAACAACAACAAAATGCATTGTGAAGTAAAACTAAAACTTTTGTTTTCTTAAAACTCTGGAGACATTGCTGCCTGTGGCTGCCACTCTGGACTGTGCCCTAGACCTGCAGGGTCTCTCATGATCCTCTGTTGCTTGAGCAACTTTAGTTAGAGAATTTGGGAAAACTTGCCTGCATTTTACAGAAGAGAAACCAGAGGCCCAGAGCGGTGCTCCAGTTCACAGTGCCCTTGTCCTGGAGGTAAGAAGCACAGGCCTTGGCGCCAGACCTGGGGCAGCCTCTCCCACTTTGTGGCTGTGTGTGTCTGTGACCGTTACTCATCTTCTCGAAGTTTCCACTCTCTCACCTGTGAAATGAGGATAACCCTACTCACTGGTGAGATGAGGAGGCCCGAGACGATGCTTGGGATGGGCTCTGTGGAGGGTCTGGGCACGTCAATAGTAAATGCTCCATGGACATTGGTTTTATGGGGCAAGTACGCTTCTCTGGGGCTTTTTTTGTGTGTTAAATGAGGGGTAAGAAGTATCAAGAACCACACTGTCTTTTATTCCTCCTGCATTCAATGTGGTAAAAGTGACCGAGGAGAAACCCATACATTTCTCAAGATGTCACAAATGTGCCCTGGGGAAAGAATCCTGTTTGGATTCAACCCGACCACCTATTTATAAATACTGGGTCTTCTAAGTGGATAAGGCCAACTGACCTCAGGCTTCAGAATCTCCAGCACAGCCTTATAAACAAGGGCAAAAGTGGTTCATGTTTGTTCTTACTTAAAACACATTCCCACACATGCGCCTTGTTTACGTATCATCCTGCGTGGAAATCCCCTCCTGTGGACCCCTAATCCACCCATTACTTCAGTTACTCAGCAAACATTTATTGAGTCATTTCTAGGAGCCCCAGATGGGTGGGTGAACGCACGCACTCAGCTCCCTCTTACCACCTCGGCCCGCCTGTCCCCTTACCTGGGGAGTGGGAGGGTTTGAGCAGCTGGAAGGCACACCTCTGTGGTCCAAGTGAAGGTGCCCACATTGGTTTGCTCAGAGGCATCAGGGTGCATGAGACAGTTTCCTCTGCCAGCTTCCCTGTCCAGAGAGCCAGTCTGCAGACAAAGGCTGTCTGCTCTGAGAAGAACAAAGGAGGGTGTTGGGGAGACTGGGGTGGGCCACAGGAATGTCAGCCCTCAGGGAGATGGAAGGAAGAAGCAGGTCCTGGCCCCCCACCAGCCAGAGACAGAACCCTGGAGCAACACAGTCTGGGAGCAAGGGGCTTGTCTTGTGAGAAACTGGTTGGGCAGAGGCGGCTGATCAGGGAGGGGCTGCGGGAAACAGCTGGGCTGGCTGAGCTCCCAGTGGGGAGATGAGGCCAGACTTGTCTCCAGTCCCGGGGGCAGGGGCTGGGGCCCTCTGAGGGGGCGGCCAGGCCTCTCCTGCCAGAAGGCTGCAGTGCAGCCAGGAAGATAGGCAGCGCCTTCCAAGTACCCAGGGGCTGACGGGAGGGGGCCCAGATGGCCACTGGCCACTCCACTCGGCCCCCAGCTTGGCAGAGCCAGCTCCCAGGCCTGGTCCCTGGTGAGTTCCAAAAGGGACAGGGCCACTCTGGGCCAGATCACCTGCCTTCCCTCACGGAAACGTTCACCAATGCATCTGACTTGAAAACAAAAATCAATTTATGCAGCAATTAACAAACACTTGGTTTGCCTTGGTGAATCATTTCTTTAATGACAAAAGTTGCATAATCACTTGTAACAAGTCTATGACTTCATTATTTACTGGTTTAAGTCATGACTCTATTGCACAAGCAAGGAAAGGGGGAATTCTAATCCTTGTTGGTTAGAAAGAATTCTCCAAAGAACGATGGGACAGTGAGAGAAACCAGGTCCCTGTCGCTCCTGAGGGTGGGCCGCTCTGGGCTCACTGCCATGGATTCATTGGACACCAAAGGGGTGTCCTGGCTTAGAGGGCAGGATCCTACATCACCAGAGTCAAAGGGGTGAGGCCACTGATAGCACATTAACCCCTAGGACGGCTGGCTGCACTGTGAAAGTGAAAAGTGAAAATGTTAGTCACTCAGTTGTGCACGACTCTTTGTGATCCCATGGACTGTAGCCCCTCAGGCTCCTCTGTCCATGGAATTTTCCAAGGCAAGAATACTAGAGTGGGTAGCCATTCCCTTCTCCAAAGGGATCTTCCCAACCCAGGGATCGAATCTGGGTCTCTTGCATTGCGGGCAGATTCTTTACTGTCTGAGCCACCAGAGGTTCCCATTAAGGCTGAAGGCCTTAATAAACTGCCATGGAACCCAGCTCCAAATGCCAGGGAAGTAACCCGAGAAGGCAAAGTAGCCACATTAACAAAAGTGAAGCCTAGCCCAGCTCTCCCAGTCCTGCCTTAGAGAGAGCACAGACATGGAGGAAATCAGGGTGAAAGCAGACACCCTCCTGGAGTCTTCAGACCTTACCCTCAGACCCCAGTGCAGGTTACCCAGGATAAAAATGCCCTTTCTCTCCCACTGGAACGTTACTCAAGCCTGATGACCTTTCCAAACTGGATGACCTTCTTGCTGGACTATTCCAGAGAGGACCCCTGAACTGGGAGGGAAAGAGGCAGGGAGGCTGGGTTAGGGGGTCTCAGAAACAAGACTTCCCAAGGAGATACCACAATGGCAGAAGGTGGCACGGAGGTCATTTTCAACATCTCAGAAAATCGGAAGGAATCACACATTCACATTTATCTGGCTCACTCAAGTTAAAACTCAGTCATCTCATTAAATATTTACGGTATCTTATGGCAGATGTACGTAGATCCAGTGAGTAGACAGAAAAACAAATTATTTCCTAATGAGTTATTCAGTTCTTGGTGGACAAAATCTCTGAAAATCTAAGCGCAAGATAAAAGTTCAAAGAAAAATCTCTCTTCAGTTTCCTTGACAGACGTGATAACCACATTGGGAGATGATGTACCAACCCTTAAGACACTCCCTTAAATTCAGGTATTCAGGTACAGTATGAGTATAGTTATCTAGCTGCTAGTGTTGTTTCCACTTTTAAATCATCCCTGTATGTGTATCTTGGAATTTAGTGGTTCTTGACTAGCTCTGCTACACAAGAAAACAAATGTAATCAAGATTTTACCCTCGGTTCACCTTGTGGTGTTCTATGGTAAAAGGGTAACAAAATCCTTTCCTTTTGCAAAAGGAATTGACCTTGGGTTACCACAGAATGAAAACAGTTTTAGAAGGAAAAAAAAAAAAAGACAAACTGAGGCAGCAAGAGCACGTCACCTTCTCGCCTCAGAATTAAACACTCCTACAAAGCTGGTTTCTGAGGCTCTTCTGTCTCCCGCCTTTAGAGGGCCCAGCATAGCAGGCACGGAAGGGCCAGCCCACGTAAGAGAATCAATTTCTGTCAAGAACAAGAGGCTCTGTTGTTGAAAGGTCCCTGTGGTAGGTCAGCCATTACCCTCCACAGTTTCTACAAGTCATTTAATGAAGGAGGTATAGTTTAAGTAAATACGGAAACAGATTTAGTTAGCAAATTACGTTTCCCTCTGGGAAACCAACACCTAAACTCAAAATCCAATTATCCTCGGGTATCTCCCATGTTCTTCCTGATTTTGTTTTCAGTGTATGCTCTTTGTCTTCTTGCCATTTCAGATTCTTCCCAAACTTGGTTCAAATGTTATGTTGCTAGAGAAAACTCTGCCCTTAACCCCCGTCTTTCGTGGATCCCTCCTTTACCCTGCATTCCCATTCAGACCATGTAGTAAGTTAATATTGTGCTTGCTTATACTCAAGCATGCTACCATTTCACTTTTAACCAGATCCTAAGCACTGGTGGGCAGAGTCTCCCCCGACTTTGGCACACAGGAGAATTACCAGGGAGAGGGGTTGGGCCACAAAAAGTTGTAGTACTTACCTAGTGATGCAGGAAATCCAGCCTCATTACTCCTGCTTCTTAATGTGCTGGGGGGAATTCTTTCTTTTCAGCAAGAGCACCATTGTCAGGGGCCCTAAGAATCAGATACTTCTCAGCTGTGAGGACAAATCATGATGCTTCTCTGGCAGACTCTAGTGACGCTGCCTATGAGATTTAGAAACACAAGTGATGCTTGACTCCCATAGGAGGGTAAGAACAGCTTACTTCCTCTTTGATGCCCTTGGCCAATGTTACTCAGGAACTCATCCACCCCTTCTCTGCTTCTTCTGAAGACAATAGGCTCTTTTTTCTGCCACAAACTTATTTTTGACCAGTAATTCCAAACATTCTGTAAGGAATTCACTGTTGAGAAACAAAAGGCTTTACCAGGTCAACATATGCTATACCAGGTCAATAAAAGTAATGTTGTTTTTTTCCATCATGTGACCTAGGTAATAATTTAAAGATAATCCTCTGGATTATAAGATCTCTGCACTGTACAACATACATCCTGTAAGTTATCTTGTCAGTCTTTACATCCTTAGATGTTTTCTAGAAAAAATATTTTTCAGAAACGTGTTAAAAATAATTAAGACTTCTTATAAATAGATTTAATATAGTACCCTTCCAAGGTGTGGCCTGCTATAGTCCGTATGACTTATTTATGAGTGAAGGATGGAAACAATGCATGTGTGCTTATTTCCTGATAATGGCTGAAGTTCTCACAGTTACACGTGATAGTACTTTCATGTAAGAAGACGAGCACACCTGGACTCATGCGGTCTTTATTGATAAATAACAGGAAAATCTGCAATCATCTATCAAAATTATATCTTACCAAGAATTTGAAATCATCTTAAAAAAGATGTATTCACAGTCAGTCTGAATCATGTACAAAGCATTGTCTGGAGAAGCAGAAGACAGGCAATGAACATGTGAGGGTCAATGATCCCACAGAAACTCACACCCAGCGCCTCAACTGCGTGGTAAACATGACAGTCCTGTATGCACTGCTCTACACAGCTGACTAGGAAGCTGTCTGGTTGCAATGCTTACTTGTTTTTAAAGGAAAACTGCCTCCTGGGAAGTCTTTCCTGCTACACAGGCCAGGATGAAGTGCTAACACCAGATTTCAGGGTCCATCGTGGACCCAACTACTTCCTCAGGGAGATGCTGAAGCTGTCAGAGGTCCCGGGAAATGGCTTGGATATTCAAGAGGGGAGTTCACTTCCGCACCAGGCCGATGACCTTCAATGCACAGATCTGACGTGTTCCGTGCAGAGGAGAGGGCAGTTCTGACAATGCCATCCAGACGATCTGGAATGTGAGCGCTACAGTGGTCTTGTTGAGACACCTTGCTCTGCAACTTCAACGAGGGTTGTGAAGAGCTGAAACCATTGTTTTTAAGTCTCCTGTGTCTGGGGACTTTTAAAATCAAGTCTTTTCCCAAACTCCCGTGTTCAGGACACCCTTGATGTTGAAAACAACAGATCAGACAGTTTTTTATACTATCCAAAAGCAAATTTAGACAAAAAGGAATACTTTACTGAAAAGACTGGTTTCTGGAAGAATCAGGTCACCTCTGTAACATAAATTTTTAAGCCTTCAATAACAGTAATCATGAAAAAGGGTTTTGACAAGTAGACAGTATTTTAGAGAAGCTAAAATGGTGTTCACCAGAAAACAAGAGACTGCAGCTACACTGAGGATACATTTGGGTCATTTTTGCTTCCTTAGGCTCCAGCGCCATGCCAGGAACAGGGAAGACATTGAAAAAAACTCTTCTGAGTGGTTTCTGAGCTCATTTTCTTTAGGGCTAGATCATAAACAGGTGAATACAAAAGGCCAGGCCCTGGGGGTCAGGATCAGAGGCTTCCTTGAGATGTCTGACCCCGTGAGATCTTACGTGGTGGTTTAACTTCTGTCTTACCTTCTGCAAATTATGATTAAAACTACATATATAAAGTCTGCTGAGGCCAAGTAAAAGCCAAGGACTAAACATGTTATCTGTTTGTAACATAAGGAAGGTTTTTAAAACCAAGGAACACTGGAAAAAATGGAGATCCAGGAATTTAAAAGTAAAAACATAACCTCATCAGTTGTTGCTTCTGTAGTGCAATCAATAAATTGTTGACTTGTGATTTTCTTCCACGTTGCTTGGAAAGATCCCTTTTCTGATCAAAGTTTAGTCATTTATAATGTGTTGTGATCCAAGGACTACACGCTTACCTGGTGAGAAATCAGAAACAGAGAAGCGAGCACTTCTTCTTTGAAAAAAAGCTCTATAAATCCTCCAAATATGGTTGGAATTTCCACAGGCTGGTTTATGGCAAGATTCTGTATGTAAACACTCTGTGTAGGCCAGTCAGATGCAGACATCAGTGGGTGCCATTCCTCCTACTCCCCTCCCCCTCTCATAAAGCAGGTCAGCTGGGCTGGTCATGCTTTATCAATGGTTCTGGCTCCACAGCCACCCCTCGCCCTTGTATGAGGGCACATCCTCAGTGGAATTGCTCTTTTCTCTGGTGACAGTCTATTTTTCATGGTGGAAGACTAGCATTTTGATATTGCAGAAATAACTGACTTGACTTTAAGAAGAAGGTTCAAAGGAAAAGTTCTGTGTCTAAGACTGGCAATTAGAAGAAATAAGCTGTTCTATGCTGAGATGTGGCTCTGTCTTGCAGAGAGTGACAGGTCCACTGCAATCTTTCTACATAGGCCAGTAACACACAGGAGGGATCTGAACACAATCTCACACACACATCCTCTTCAAAGGTAAACCCTTCATGAAAGGTATAGCACATTTGGGAGCCTTGCACAAATAAACTACTCAGGGCTCCCTTCAAGACTGCTTCAAGTCACATACTGGAGTTTGGGTAGCTCTGCTGTAGCTTGTTGAATTGTGTGTCTTCCTAGAAGAGAATATCCATGTTGCCACATATCTGAGGAGAAAAATGGCATCTTGGGGAAACAGGGCTAAAGGAAAAAAGAGAGATGATAAAACCTACTCTCGAGCCCCAACTTTCTTGGCAGAGCTGTAATTTTCCCTACAGTTCTCACAGCCCAGGAGCCAGTTTTTACACACAGGGTAGTACCGGCACATTACTCCTAAAGTGAATTTCTTAGAAGAAATATTCCATGACAGAAAACAAATCCTCTAAACTCCACGGAGAACCCAAAGCAGGTCAAATGCGAGCTGGAGAGAAAGCAGTAGGAAGCTGAGGGAGAGTTGGCCTCTCTTCAGCCTCATGAGGAAACCACGTTCCACACAAATGCTCACAGTATGGTCACTATGGCTAAGGGCTGACTGTGTAAGAGAAGGGGTGTGGTCGCCATGGCTGAGCACTGGCTGTGGTAAGAGGTGTGGTCACCCTGGCTGAGGGCTGGCTGTGGTTGGGGAAGGGGTGTGGTCACCATGGCTGAGGTCTGGCTGTGGTTGGGGAAGGGGTGTGGTCACCATGGCTGAGGGCTGGCTGTGGTAAGAGGTGTGGTCACCCTGGCTGAGGGCTGGCTGTGGTTGGGGAAGGGGTGTGGTCACCATGGCTGAGGGCTGGCTGTGGTTGGGGAAGGGGTGTGGTCACCATGGCTGAGGGCTGGCTGTGGTTGGGGAAGGGGTGTGGTCACCATGGCTGAGGGCTGGCTGTGGTAAGAGGTGTGGTCACCCTGGCTGAGGGCTGGCTGTGGTTGGGGAAGGGGTGTGGTCACCATGGCTGAGGGCTGGCTGTGGTTGGGGAAGGGGTGTGGTCACCATGGCTGAGGGCTGGCTGTGGTAAGAGGTGTGGTCACCCTGGCTGAGGGCTGGCTGTGGTTGGGGAAGGGGTGTGGTCACCATGGCTGAGGGCTGGCTGTGGTAAGGGGTGTGCCTGGCAAAGCTTCATCCACAGGTGCCATGTGCCCACAGGCAGTGACTCTATTTCTATTCATTGTCCAACTGAATTGCTCAGGGGCTGAACTCTGAGGCCCAGTTCTCACAGAGGTACATTGAAACGAAAGGTAACACTGAAGGGAAAATACACAACACCCATTGTGAGTTTCTTGAGGAATCGCTCGGAGCCTCTCCTTCACAGGACATGACCTCATCTTGTCCCACTGGCTGCCGGGGGCCTCTCCTCTCTTGGCAGCAGGTTCTCCTCCAGACCCTCATTCTTCCTCAGCTCACCAAGTGAAATAACAGCGTTCTCCAAGCTTTGTACAGATACAACTGAGTCTTAAACTTTATAAACCACTGGCTTTTGGCTATTGGCTCAAATTCTGACCTACCGTCAAGAGACAATGGGTTGTAGTTTAAAAAAAAAAGAAAGGAAGGAAGGAAAAAACCAGGACAGAAAAGTGCTTCACGAGCAATTTTACTCTTCTTTAATTCTACCATCTTTGGGCACACACTGTATTTTGCTATTGAAGAAATTATGACAGCAGGGCTGAGAGCACTGACTCATGACACATTCTTTGCACCACACAAAGAGCAAAATCCTAGAACAACTGGACCATCTGCTACCACAACAGGGCTGTCTTATTCACCGTTCAGGAGAAGTGCTCGTGAGGGGAGTAAAGGGAGAGAGAGGGAAGGAGGGAGGCACCTGGGGGCAAGTGAACCTCCCAATATGCCTACAAATTAGGAATTTGGTGGAGAATCCAGAATTTACCTAAGGGTGATAGGGAATCGTTGAGTTATACTCCCATTATTTCCAGAAATTACTGAATTTGAACCTGAGGTTAAGACTTTTAAGATAAAGCAACCTCAAATAAGTTCAGACTGGCCTTGGGAAGAAATGGCAGCCACAGATAGTAATGAGCTTCAGTGCTTGAGAAGAAGTGTCAAAATCAACCTATACCTCTGACTTGACTCAGGTGAAAAAAAGTCTTATTTAAAAATGGTAAGTCTGCAGCAAAAAGTCTGAAAGTTCGAGTCCCTTCCCATCTTTCCATTTTGCTGCTGGTGCCTGCTCTCCTCATGGTATCTCCTGGAAAGGTTCAGAATTCAATCCAGATTTATTAGGTTGATTTTCAATACGTAGCTTAAGATGAAGAGTCCTGTTTGGTTTAAACCATTTCATTTAACCTCCTGGTAATGGTAGTCCTGAGAGTCTGCAGCGTTGGTAAAGTCCACCTGTGACCATGGGTCAACCTGCTGGTGGGAGCACAGCAACGTTTTGGCCCATGGCTTTGCCTTGTCCTTGTCCCTCAAATCTGGTCGTTTCTGCATTGAGGGACTTAGTTCACCACAATGACATGTTCAAAACCGTTTTCTGTAGAAACATCCTTCCAACGCCCAATAGTGCAGGTGGTCAGGAAGACTTAGAAGGAAGCTGCAAAAAGTCCAGCGGGGAATCTTGACTTTGTTAGATGTGGACACTGGAAAATCACCTTTGTCCTCCCCAGATTTTATTATAGTCAAAGGAGAAAAATCCATGAGATTCTAACTGTAAATATGCTAGATATAAAACTGATGGAATGCTAACTGGTCCATAAAGGGCTGAACAAGATAATCTGTGGCAAAGTAGAAAACAAGCCCAAAGGTGATAGAGATCGGAAGAGCTGGTAATGCTTTCTTGAAAATGGCAAGGAGCAATAATGTAAGGCACAAACCCTGTGGAGAAGGGGGGAAAAGACACAAATGCAGACATAATTATGCAAGTATTCTGTGCAAATCAACTCAATCACAAATCTTGGTCTTAATTTAGTTAACTGAATATACGACCCTTTGAGGTTAAATTTTAGAACAAAAGTTTTTTCATTGAATCTGGAAACATTTATTTTCCTTCACAACAGAGATTATTATCCATATATTATTGATATTTCATCCCCTAATTCTAGGTAGGGAATAGAATCTGAAAATAAGCAAAATAATTTTTGAAAACAAATTAACAATACTGAAATTTCTATCTAAAATATTGACTTGGCTACTGTAGGTTTAGTTTGGCTAGCTAAAAATCCCAGAGGTAAAGAACATTCTTTATACTGTCTGGGGGCAAAGAGGTACTCATGGAATAAACCAACAAATGTTTGTTTATAAAGTGTCTAGTGTTTTCTTGTAAACACAGAGCAGCTATATAATACAGCCCATTTTTTTACCCTAGTTAACTGAGACACTAAAACACATCCAGAGAACTAACCTCAAAAGAGAAATAAATGAAAATTCTAACTGGTCATATGACCAAGATAAATCACAAATAAAATCACAAAATAAATACGTAAGTAAAGGCTCTCATCTAATCTCTCATCCAACTTCACTCATATATATATATACATGAGACATCACACCTCCAGCAAAAACAACAGTAAGAAATATCTTATGAGTTACTTAAAATCACAGTTCTGAAAGCTCCAGGCTCACACTGTGACTCTATAAGCAAAATCCATGTGTGATCAGGCACTGTGTTAGCTTTTCTTGCCTCATATTGCCTGCCCAAAGGACACTGTATGCTGCAGGCTGTGGCGCTAAATGCAAAACTGCCACCAAACGCACAGAGGAACTGCTTACCCCTTTAAGACTGATCTAATTCTCTATATAATTATTTATGCTGCCAGGCTTGAAGCAGTGGTTCCTAGTCAGAGGTGCTTACCAGAATTTCCTGGGGGAACTTAAAAAAAATACACAATTAAAACAAATTAAATATCATCTCAGGGCAGAGAAGCACTGTTTTAAAAGCTCCCAGGTGATTTCAATGTGTGGCCACGTGGAGAAACTATTCAGGTGAGGTCCAATTATTTGTGTTTTTAAAAAGCTCCCCAGGTGATTGGAACACTCAGCTGAGCTGGGGTTAAAAGAACTGCCTTTTAATCAGAGTTTTGAGATAAGGAGTTCTAACAGGTTTTAATCAATGTATACTTACAATTAATATAGCTACAAAACAGGCTATGGTTGTGTTCCAGTCTCCACTGGCTGTTGCAGAAGCTTTACCAACGAGAACACTGTAGAAAATGAAATCTCCTAATCCAAGTTTTACTCCCCCTAAAACAGAAAGATTATGAATATAAAAGTTTGTCACTCTTTGCTATGACTTCACAATTTAAAAATGTGCCCTTTCCCCATCCCATACTGAATGTGAAGTCAGTAAATGATATTATACAAAGTTAGGCTTTAATTAGGTTTTCCCTTTTTTTTGGTTTTCTATAACAGGAGGTTCAGATGCTATAGGGCTGACTCTGGGGTCTTAACAGTAGATGTTGCTATTATATATAAAAATAATGACAGTAAATAATAATTGTCATCTATTGTTACCTAGTTTATACCTGGCACTTGTTCTAATAAATCCTCACAACAACCCCTATGAGATAGGTATCATCTCCTTTTATTTGAAAAACAGTTTCACTGAGGTATAAATTATTTCATAAAATGCACCAATTCAATGACTGTAAAAAATTTGGAGTTGTGCAACCATCACCATAATCTACCACATTTCCATCACTCCACTTAGATACTTGTGTTTCAAGCCTTAAGCAACTGATCTGCTTTCTAACTCTATAAATCTGACTTTTCTAGACACTGCATAGAAATGGACTCATAATATGACGTTTTTTTGTAACTGGCTTCTTTCATTTAACATAATTTTTAAAAACTGAAGTATAGTGACATTAAAAAAATCAAGATCATGGCATCCGGTCCCATCACTTCATAGCAAATAGATGGGGAAACAATGGAAACAGTGACAGACTTTATTTTCTTGGGCTCCAAAATCACTACAAATGGTGAACGTAGCTGTGAAATTTAAAAATGCTTGCTCCTTGGAAGAAAAGCTATGACCAACCTAAACAGCATATTAAAAAGCAGAGACATTACTTTGCCAACAAAGGTCTGTCTAGTCAAAGCTATGGTTTTTCCAGTAGTCATGTATGGAAATAGATGTGAGAGCTGGACCATAAAGAAAGCTGAGCACTGAAGAACTGATGCTTTTGAACTGTGGTGTTAGAAAAGACTCTTGAGAGTCCTTTGGACTGCAAGGAGATCAAATCAGTCAATCCTAAAGGAAATCAACCCTGAATACTCACTGGAAGGATTGACGCTGAAGCTCCAATACTTTGGCCACCTAATGTGAAGAACTGACTCATTGGAAAAGACCCTGATGCTGGGAAAGATTGAAGGCAGGAGGAGAAGGGGGTGACAGAAGATGAGATGGTTGGATGGCATCGCCGACTCAATGAACATGAGTTTGAGCAAGCTCTGGGAGTTGGTGATGGACAGAAAAGCTTGGCATGCTGCAGTCCATGGGGTTGCAGAGTCGGACATGACTGAGCAACTGAACTGAACTGATGTACAATGTTGTGTTAGTTTCAGGTGTACATGGTGATTCATTTATATATATGTGTGTATATATATATTCAGATTATGTTCCATTACAGGTTATTACAAGATCCTGAATATAGTTTCCTGTGCTATATAGTAGGTTCTTGTTGTTTACCTATTTTATATATAATACTATGTATCTATTAACCCCAAACTCCTAAATTATCCCCCAACCCACAGGTTCCCCTTTGCTAACCAAATTTGTTTTCTATGTCTGTGAGTCTATTTCTGTTAGTAAGCCCATTTGTATCATTTTTTTAGATTTCACATATAAGTGATATCACATGATATTTATCATTCTCTGACTTACTTCACTTAGTATGATAATCTCTAGGTCCATCCAAGTTGCTGCAAATGGCATCATTTCATTCTTTTCTATGGCTGAATAGTATTCCATCATGTATAAGCGTACCACATCTTCTTTATACATTCACCTGTCAATGGACATTTAGGTTGCTTCCATGTCTTGACTACTGTAAATAGTGCTGCTATGAACATATGGGTATATGTATCTTTTTTAAATTAGAGTTTTTGTTTTTTTCCAGATATATGTCCAGGAGTAGGGTTGCAGAATCCTACGGTAACTCTAGTTTTTTAAGGAACCTCCATACTATTCTTACATAGTGGCTGCAACAATTTACATTCCCACCAACAGTTCAAGGAGGTTCCCTTTTCTCCATATCCCCTCCAGAATTTATTATTTGTAGACTTTTTGATGATGGTCATTCTGACTGGTGTGAGGTGAAACCTCATGGTAGTTTTGATTTGCATTTCTCTAATAATGAGTGATGTTGAACATCTTTTCATGTGCTTGTTGGCCATCTGTACTAACATAATATTTTTGAGGTTTATCCATGATTTTGGCATGTATCTATAGTTTGTTCCTTTTCACTGATGAATAGCTTGTCATTGTATGGATATACTATATTTTGTTTATCCATTACCAGTTGATGGACATTTAGATTGTGTTCAGTTTTTGGCTATTATGAATAATGCTGCTACGAACACCAGTGTACACATCTTTGTGTGGGCAGATTGCTTTCATTCCCATTGGGGAGATTCCTAGGAGTGGATCTTCTGGGTTATGCTGCTGCTGCTGCTAAGTTGCTTCAGTCGTGTCCGACTCTGTGCGACCCCATAGATGGCAGCCCACCAGGCTCCGCCGTCCCCAGGATTCTCCAGGCAAGAATACTGGAGTGGGTTGTCATTTCCTTCTCCAGTGCATGAAAGGGAAAAGGGAAAGTGAAGTTGCTCAGTCGTGTCCGACTCTTAGCAACCCCATGGACTGTAGCCTACCAGACTCCTCCGTCCATGGGATTCTCCAGGCAAGAGTACTGGAGTGGGATGCCACTGCCTTCTCTGTTCTGGGTTATATGGTAAATTAATGTTTAGCCTTTTGACAAGCTGCCAAGTTGTTCTCTAAGATGGCTGTATCTGCGCATTCCCACCAGCAGTGGACAACGCTTCCGATTTCTTCAGTCCTCACCAGTACTTGGTATTGCTGTCTTTTTGATTAAAGCCATTCTGAATCGTGATGTTGAGTATCTTTTCATGTGTTTATTAGCCATTATATTTCTCCTTTGAGGAAATGTTTATTAAAAGTATTACCCTATTTTAAAAATATCTTCCTATTATTGAGTTGTAAGAATTCTCTTTATATCCTAACTACA
This sequence comes from Okapia johnstoni, assembly GCA_024291935.2. Lineage (NCBI taxonomy): Eukaryota > Metazoa > Chordata > Mammalia > Artiodactyla > Giraffidae > Okapia > Okapia johnstoni. The sequence continues at coordinate 16,855,324 of CM044307.1, forward strand.
AATTCTTTAACAGGATTTGAAAATATTTTCTCTCAGTATGTGGCTCTTTTTCCTTTTTATAAAAAATTTTAATTAAAAAAAAAATACTTACTTATTTTTATTTGGCTTTGCCAGGTCTTAGTCGGAGCACGTGGGATCTAGTTCCCCGGCCAGGGATCAAACTTGGCCCCCCTGCACTAGGAGCATGGAGTCTTGGCCACTGGACCACCAGAAGTCCCCCCAATTTTTAACTTTTTAAAAATTTATTTTTGGCTGTGCTGGGTCTTCGTTGTTGCACGCAGGCCTTCTCTAGTGCGAAAAGGCAGGGCTACTCTTCACTGTAGGGCTTCTCATTGTGGTGGCTTCTCTTGTTGCGGAGCACAGGTTCTAGGAGTGCAGGCTTCAGTAGTTGTAGCACTCAGCACATGGGATCTTTCTGGACCAGGGATCGAACCTGTGTCCTTGGATTCTTAACCACTAAGAAGTTCCCTTTTGCTTTTGTTAACACTACTTTTAAAAAAAAAAATGTGGTTAAATACATAATTCAGTGGCATTAAGTACATTCACACTGTTGTGCTACCATCACCACCATCCACCCACAGAACTCTTCATTTTGCAGAAGTGAAATTCTGTACCCGTTAAGTAACTCCTCCTTCTTCTCTCCCTCCAGACCCTGGGAACCACCATTCCACTCTCCATCTCTGAGTCTACTAGAGGTACTTCATTTAAGTGGAATCATACAGTATTCATCTTACTGTGACTGGCTTATTTCACTTAGCATAATGCCTTGGATCATCCACACTGCAGCATGTGTTAGATTTTCCTTTCTTTTTGAAGTTGAATACCTCATTGTATGTATGCACCACATTTTGTTTATCCATTCATCTGTCAATGGACACTTAGGTTGCTTCCATCTCATGGTCACTGTGAATAGTGCTATGAACATGAGTATATAGATATCTCTTCTCTCTCTCTTTTTAGGCTGTGCCATGTGGCTTGTGGGATCGCAATTCCTCAACCAGGGATCGAACCCTCATCCTCAGCAGTGAAAGCACAGAGCTCTAACCATTGCCAGGGAATTCCCTAAATATTTCTTCTCTAAATGGTACTGTTTGAAGTTTTAAATTTTGACAAGGTCCAAACTATCAATTTTTTTCTTCTATGTAACACTGTTGTATTAAGGAACTCTTTGCCCAACCCAAGGTCATGAAGTTTTTCTATGTTTTCTTCTAGAAGTTTTATAGTTTTACTATTTACATTTCAGTTTATGACACATTTTGGGTTAACTTTTGATTGTGTTGAAAAGATTATATCCCTTTGCCACTGAATTATTTAAGCACCTTTGTAAAAAAAAAAAAATCATTGACCATAAATATAAAGGTTTACTTCTGGACTCTCAGTTTTGTTTAATTGATTTATATGCCTATCTGTGTGCCTGTCTTGATTACTATGGTTTTAGAGTAAGCTTTGATTGAAATCAGATTGCTTAAGTCTACCACCTTTTTTCTTCTCTTTCAAAATTGTTTTGGATATTCTAAGTTCTTTACATTTCCAAATAAATTTTAGGATCAGTTTATAGAAATTAACAAGCTGATTCCTAAAACTTATACAGAAATGCAGAGGTCCTAGGTTTTCTATTGTCAAACATTATTTTTAACTTTTCAAATTCTTTTCAATGCTATGGATTCAAAAATACTCTTTGACTTGAGGCTCAACAGTAACCCATTAAGCTTTACAACTTGCTTTTACCTTTCTGGTTGTTAAGCAACTATTGCCAACTGAAGTTTGATCCTGGTCTTAAAGCTTCGTTGACTGAGTTACTTTTGGAAGACAGGGGTTGAGAGCCCTGAGAAGCAGGGTCTGCTCCAGATGTGTGTGAGAAGGGAGCGGGGTGCTGGTTAGTAAGATCTTACTGAGTAGCCAGAGTTTCTTTTTAAGTTGTGGAAGCCAGAGTGAAGTCTTCCTTAGTGCAAAAAATAAACCATATGACCCATGCAATTCAATGCTCTGAATTAGAGAGTCAGTTATCCTTTAATTTGCTAACTTTCCCAGAATGATGAATACTTCTACCAGTTTCAAGTGTGCAAAAGAGCCCAACTCATTCTTTAACCCTCAAATTCTTCAGCTACAAAATGGGGATTACAGAGCTATTTCACAAGGTTGGTATCAGAGTTAAAAATAATACAGAAAAGTTCTTGGCACACACAGTGGCTAAACAAATGATAGCCTTAAAAAGATTTGATACCAAATAGTGCTATAAGAAACTAACTGAAAGAAACTAAGTTCTTCAGGGAAGGAAAAAAAAAAAAGCTATAGAAATAAATTTTAAATAATAATGCAGATGATGGACTTCCCTGGTGGTTAATATGCCTGCAAACACAGAGGACTCAGGTTTGATCCCTGCTCTGGCAGGATTCCACATGCCGTAGGGCAACTGGGCCCATGCTCCGCAACAAGAGAAGCCATTGCAATGAGAAGTCTGTGCACTGCAACTAGAGAGTATTCCTGCTCGCTGCAACTAGAGAAAGCCCAGGTGCAGCAACAAAGACCTAGCACAGCCAAAAATAAATAAATAAAAATTTTAGCACACAAAAAGATACTCAACATTATTAGTCATCAGAAAAATGCAAATCAAAACCCTGATGAGATACCACTTTACACTCACTAGAATGATTATAATCAAAAGACAGATAATAAAAAGCATCAGTGAAGATGTGTAAGAACTGGAACATACAAACAGTGCCAGTGGGAATGAAAAATGGTGCAGACACTTTGGAAAACCGTCTGGTAGTTCCTCAAAAGGTTAGAGTTACCATATGACCCAGCATTCTATTTGTAGGTATAAACCCAAGAGACATAAAAACATATGTCCACACAGACAGGTACATAAATGTTCACAGCAACAATACACCTAGTAGCGCAAAATGGAAAAAATCTAGATGTCCATTAACTGACGAATGGATGATAAATGTGACATATCCTTACAATGAAATATTTGGCTATAAAAAGAAATGAGGGGGCTTCCCTGGTGGCTGAGGGGTGAAGAATCCGCCTGCCAATGCAGGAGACACAGGTTTGATCCCTGATCTGGGAAGATCCCACATGCTGTGGAGCAACCAAGCCCGTGCGCCACAACCTCTGAGCCTGTGCTCTAGAGCTTGGGAGCCACAACTACCGAGCCCATGAGCTACAGCCTGTGTTCCGCAACAAGAGAAGCCACTGAAATGAGGAGCCCTCGCACCACAACTACAGATCAGCCCCCACTTGCCGCAACCAGAGAAAAGCCCAAGCAGCAACAGAGACCCAGCACAAGCAAAAGTAAATAAAAAAAAAAGAAAGAAACCAAGTCCTCGCACATAATATAACATAAACCTTGATTCCATTTAGCTGCAATGTCCGGAAAAAGCAAAATCTATTATGATGGTACATTAGTTGGTTTTTTGGGGGGATGGGAGTAATGAATACAGGGTCTCTTTCTGAGGTGATGAACATGTTCCAACATTAGCTTGTGGTGATGGCTGTACAACTATAATAAAAACCACTGCACTGCACACTTTTAAAGGGGAATACAGGATAAGAGGGACTGAAGAGGTAACAGTAGAGTCTGAGGTTTCTTTATGGGGTATTGACAATGTTCTAAAGTCAACTGTGGTGATGGCTGAATAATTCTGTGAATATACTAAGGCCATCACTTTAAATACAGGGCTTCCCTTATGGCTCAGCTGGTAAAGAATCTGCCTGCAGTGTGGGAAACCTGGGTTCGATTCTTTGGTTGGGAAGATCCCCTGGAGAAGGGAAAGTCACTCCAGTATTTTGGCCTGGAGAATTCCATGGGCTGTATAGTCCATGGGGTCATAAAGAGTTGGACATGACTGAGCAACTTTCACTTTCATCACTTTAAATGGGTGAACAGTATAGCATGTGAGTTATGTCTCAACAGAGGTTTACCAAAAAATAAACAAAAATAATGTACCAATCAAGCTTAAAATTATAGCCTCACTTTTCATATATTAGCTTATGTTTGTGTAAATAATAATAATATTATGGCAAATGCTATAGTTATGTTTCACAGAATTCATTTTAATGGACAGAGAAATGTAGGTGTATTTTATTAGCAAAATTAAAATAGACTCAGGAGAATTCCCGGGTGGTCCAGTGGTTAGGACTTCACTCTGCACTTCCAATGCAGACCACTGAATAAACATGTTTTAGATTTCTAATTAAAAACTCTCAAAAAAAAAAAAAAAAAAATAAAATAAAAACTCAGTGTTCAGTTTTCTGATTAAATTTTGATTTTGATAAGGCTGTTTTGGAAGACACACATCTTTACATACATATCAAATTCTGCTATAAACTGAGACTTTTCTGTAAGTAACCACAAGTCTGATTTATTTGTACAGAGAAAACCACTAATGAAGAGATGGTTACGTGTGTGCTGGATGCTTAGAAGAGAAAAGAATGTCAATTATTAGTTTATATTGGTTCCAAATAAACGAAACAATCTGAAGTTGAAAGGGACAATTTTTGGGTTTTCCTTTAAAAAGAAAAAGTTACTGATGAAGAGAAGGACACAGATGATCAAGAGAGAGACTCTTTAAGTAGGAAAAGCAGTCATGAGAGAACCCCACCGCTGTCATGTTCAACAGCTATATTTCTGACTTCTTTTGTTTCTACACATTATTGAGAAAAGAAGAGACAGAACAGAAGAGGCAACCTAATTACAAAGGTAACTCTGCAGGCAGAGACAATACCAGCAAAGGTAAGTTCAAGCCTGGCTAAAAGAGGAGGCGATTGCGTCTGGTTTCCCAGGACTGTGAAAGGTGCAGGCTGCAGCTGACTCTAACATCTGGAAAACTTATCCAGCACCACAGTCATGGATCTGCCCAGGTTCTAACCCAGGTAAAAGACTAGGGGTGAGCTGTAAGAAGTGTTCTGCTCAAACTACAGGATAATGTCAAGGTCACAATTAATAGTGACTAGAAAAGGAATCTAGGTGTTCGTTTCTTTCAAACTACTTAATACTTCTGTATGTTTTAATCAAGAGTTTCAGTTCTGTGAAAATGAAAACACTGAGGTAACTTAGTTGGGAAATGTGCTAATCTCTCCTTATGCAGTAAATCACCTCTCTAAGACTAAGTGAGGAGATGACTGAGCCCTAACCAGTGGGCTCTATTGGCTAATATCCTAAGAAGCCCCAAGTGCTGACCTGAATCTAAGCAACTATACACCTCAGACACTGAACAAACCCTTACATTACTGCACAGAACCCAAATCCCTTTGATTTTCTTCAAAATTAATAAAATGCGGTGCTTGCTAACAAAGGGTAGGAACAATGGAAAAGGGCAAAACATTTAAATTCATAGGTCTCTGTGCAGCAAAGAGCGAAATATATTGATGACATTTTTGTACACCTGAAGTTTTATTGGAATAATATTAAAAAAATTTTTTTTACCTTACAAAATCAATGCTAAAGGTCAAGGATATTATCAAATTATTAAGGGATAATTTTAAAAAATCTGAGGGGTAGAATTTGGTCCATTAATAAATTAAACTATGAGAAAAGCAGCAACTATTGTTACTTCTCAGTAAAAACTGCACTGCTGTTTAGAATTAGACTGGAACACTCTGACTCACGCTATTTTGGGAACAGTATGATACTGCAGCACCTTAAAAACCCAGGACTCTCATGACTTGCCAATGTAGAAAAAGGCACATACTTTCCTCTGGGTCCTCACTGGCCAGGATGCTGCTGGAAAGGTCCTGCACAGCAGATCGCGACTCAGCCGTAGAGTGATGAGGCCCCAGACGACTGTCCCTCTGGGCTTCCCACTCTTCACTGAAGCCGCCATCATCACTCTCTGTCACTGTGTCTTGTGACTCACTTTCTGTGCCTTCAAGAAAAAGTGGATATTGCAGCTATAGTACTTAGAAAAATCTCTCTATATCTTTAAGAAAATTACGTGGGAACAGTAATTTACCTGTCGTAACTAGGTGAGTTGGCTGGCCCTTAAACAACAAATCAAGGGTTATTTCAGTGCCCGCTGGTTACTCCCACAACAGCCATTTCTCCCCTTATTTCCTGAGGGCAGAGTCATGATTTATTTGGGTTTCCACCTCTCACCCATGACTCTGGTGGTAAATCCTGTTCAGTCCAAGCTAAGCGTGGTCACCCTACCCTCCCTCTTCCCATGAAAGCTCTAAGGCTGTGGGGTTGGTACCAGCCAATGTGTGGTGAGACAAAGTCTGCTGGAAATTTGGGGACACTTTTGTTCACTCTTTATGACACGAGCAGCCCCTTTTCCCCTGGATGTTGTCTTATCTAGATATGATGCCCGGCACTGCAGCTGTCATCTTGTGACCATGAGGAGCAGTGCGCCGAGGACCAAGCCCACATTTAAGGACAGCAGAGCGGGAAGATGGGAAAGAACTGGGGCCCCTGATAATTATTGAGTCATAAAATGAGCCAAGACTTCTGGTCACATGAGAGAACATTTCCTCTGATGTTTGCAGCTGATGGCACTAGCTAACTGATGGCACCCACCACTGGCTTCAGTGACTAGGTTATAAAAGCAGACCATGACTAGGGGGTGGAGGATGGGAAAGGAGCAAGGGAATTTTTTTTATGGGCTAGTCATTTTGTTATCATGACTAGGTCTGACTGAAAACTGTGGGTATAACATGATTGTCTCCAGAACCTTCCACACATCAAAAATAATTAAAATACATAAGTGAAGTTGGTAATATTTTTTTCTCACTTATTTTATTATTTATACAAGTAATGGACGTTCAAATTTATTCATCTACCATGAATAAATGAAGCTTGTACACTTCTTACTTGTATGGACTGTTTTTTGAGAGAGGTTCTAGTAATATTGTAGTTTTAATTTGTATTTTTTCCTTAACCAGATCTTCATAAAACCTGAATCTTCCCTGAGCTTGTTTATAAAATCATAAAAGTATAAGATTTAGAAATAAAAACAGCAGTCCCTGCCCCATCCTTCCTCAATCCTGATCCCCATCCTACTTCCACCCCCTTCGGCTGTTTGTTTGGCATTTACCTCCATAATTAATTATAAACAGCATGCTCATAGTGCTGGATCTTGATTTTTTTTTAAGGTACAGGCAAGCCCTGAGTTCTATTATTTTTTCCTCTTACAGTCCTATACCCCTTTGTTCCAATCTAACTTCTAGTTCCTGTAACACACTAGTTTTCAACTGGGGGTAGCACCTCCCTTCCCCAGGGTGGTTGGAAATAACTAGGATGGGGGAAGTATTTGGTCACCGCAACCTCCAAGCCACTCTTGGCATCCAGTGGGTGAGTGAGGGGCCCGGCATGTTAAACACGCTGCATGGTGTGCAGAGAGGAGTGCACACAATGAAGAACGCCCACTCGAAACACCAAAGTGCACTCCCGCTGAGCGAGTTCATCCAGCTCCTTCTTTCAAGGTCCCTGCCCACGGTGCTTCCCCTTCTGGAAAGCTCTTCCACTCTTCAGCTGGCCATCTCCTATTACCACTTCCTCAGGGAAGCCTTCCTGACTTTCTAGAACAAATGAAAGTCCTCTACTATAGACTTTCATAGCAACTTACACTTCTCCCTTGTAGAGCTTATCACAAACTGAATGAACTGTCTGTTGAACATGTGCGTCTCCCCAAAAAGGCGACAAGCTCCACAGGAACAGGACCTCTGATTCAGTGCCCTATCCCCAGTGACAAAAAATACCAGGCACATGGCCAGGTGCTCAGTCTCCATTTGTCAAAAGAATAAAATCTTGATGTACAAAAACACACTCGAACTCATATACTCACAGGTAACTAATCTTTCCACTGTCTTTAGCTTAACAAGGTTAACACAATAACTAGATATGGAGCAACTGTTTCCTCCATTTCTCACTTCTCTACCAGGTCTACAGCTGGTCTAATCCCAGCCTGATTTACTACCTTGGTCACTGCAGAATGGGCCAAATATCTTTGGGTCCCAAATACTAATTCCCAGTTGAAAGTGTCCTCCTCACAATTACTCAAATGCTAAATCAGCAGTTTTCTTGTCTCTATAAAAACGGAATTCTCCCTTTCCTGACGAACGGCATCTCAATTAAAGCCCTTTCTCTGACTAACTTTTATTTTGCCTTTGTTTGTCTGCTTCCTCATAATGTTAGTCCTGTTTTTATTAAAAAAAAAAAAAAAGTTTCCTTTCTTTTTGACTACTGATATCGTGCTGTTATTCCTCAACTCTTTCTAACTACAACTCCTCCTAACCTGTGTTTGTCTTAACATTTTCTGTAGTGTCTACAGTGGGCCTTTCAATCTCCTATCCTACATCATTATTCTTATCCTCCTCCAGAAAGTCATGTCTATCTGGATATTCTATCTTCTTAGCATAAACATCACATCTCAAATCAAATTATATTTAAGTTGCCTTGACCTTGTCAGACAAGGAGCTCTTATTTTTACACATGTGAAGATAGTGAGTGCTTCCTGGACCTTTCTAAAATCATAGCTTCAACTTGAACATTTTCATACTGGTATTAATGGTAGAAATTCTTAACCTAGGCTGATTGTCGGGTTTGGGGCATGTGAATTCAAGTATTTATCTGTGCTTGCTGGGTGTTACTACAGTTTCCAGGAGATTCTCAAAACAGTTCATGACCAGTGATACTTAAAATCATCGCTTCATAACTCATAAGATGACAATGATCCCCCAAATCAGGAAATAACAAAATAAAAGCCACCTACTTTGTGCATTGTAATTGGAGTTTTTGGATACTTTCCTTTGGGCTTCTGGGTCTCCTTCTGCCATATTCACCAACCATACCATTGTTGCTGTTGAGAAAGACAAAAGTCCAGGTAAGCATTGGGAACACAGAAGGAAGGCTCATGAACAGAGAGCAGGCTGTCATTTCTCCACACAAATCAGAGAAACAACCAGAAGTAAATGCATATTAAAAATCACAAAAGGTTCTCTTTGATTTTAGCAGATCAAAGAAAAAATTCTGAAACTGGATGTTTACTGTGGCTTTCAAACTGTAGCTGCTATAATAAAACTTCTCATTATCACTTATAGTCCCTGAAAAGTAACCAGAAGGAAAATTCTTTTTCACTATTGATATCAGGCTGTTATTCCTTAACTCTTTCTAACTACAACTCCTCCTAACCTGTGTTTGCCTTAACATCTTCTGTAGTGTCCACAGTGGGCCTTTCAATCTCCCAGCCTAGGTCATTATTCTTATTCTCCTCCAGAAAGTCATGTCTATCTGGAATATTTTATCTTCTTAGCATAAACATCACATCTCAAATCAAATTATACTTAAGTTACTCTGATCTTGTCAGACAAGGAGTTATCATTTTTACATGTTTGAAGATGGAGCTTTTTGGACCTTTCTAAAATCACAGCCTCAACTTGAACATTTTCCACTGAAACAACTGGACTAGTTAAATATCCTAAAATAGTGTGAATTCACTGATGAAAATCACTTATTGGAAATAAATTAGAGGACAAACAGAGGCTCACAAAGCATCAAATGAATTATTATAATTCAAAAGATGCAAGTAAGTTCCCTTCATATTCTGTCTCACTTCGGGGATTTTCAATAATGCTAAACTGTGTTATATACAGGGAATAAGGAAAAAAGGTTAAAAGCAATAAACATCAAGAGATATTCAATTGTCTTCTATTCTCTATGTCCCTTCCACAAAAATCACATATATATTAATATATCTATATAGATCTAGATATACACATACCCCCTCATCACACTTTTAATTAAGAGGCAATGTGAATACTCTAAAATGGTGATTCTCTTACGTACTGCAGGTATGAGGAAACATGGAGGGGAATTTGGTAACCACTAACAAAACGACATGCACATTAACCCTCTGATCTAGCAATAAGACTTCTGGGAATTTATCCTGAAGATACACCAACAGTAATACAAAAATACATGTAGACATGTGCCACTCTGGGTGACAGCAGAAACCAAAACCCCACAGCAAACACAGTTTAATCCATTCCCTTGGCATCCATGTTTCTCTGGCATTGTGTCACTGATTCTAGAATTCTATCTATTTGCCTAATACTCTAAGGTTTCTTGAATAACTTATGAAAGAAATACATAACCAAAGAGGATGAAAATCCTGTAATAGCTGCACTTACTCATTCACCACAGCTTTACAATTCTGAGGTTAGACAAGTTTCATTATAGGATAACTGGATCAGTCAGTAGCAGCTAGGCAGGCAATTCACTGTAACTAAACCCAAACCCAGTGAAGAGGAAATATGGTGATCACCAGGGTTTACAAATTTCAGTAGCCTTCTTGGCAGCAAGGCCAGAAAGTATTTATTTGATTTTCTTTCTTTATACAAGTATAGAAAGATAAAGCTGCAAATTCTTTCAATACTCAGTACTACTACAGAAATCAGGGGTCAGCAATCTTTTTCTGGAAAGGGCCAGATGGTAAATATTTTGTGCTTGTGAGTCACATCTGGCCTCTGTCACATATTCTTCTTTGTTCTTTTCTTTTTCATTAACTCTTTAAAGATGTAAAAACCATTCTTAGCTTACAGGGCTGTACAAAAACAGGCCACAGGCCAGATTTGGCTATGGGCACTAGTTTGTTAATCCCTGATATGAATTATCATGAGCAGAATATATACTTGTTGAATGAATTAATATTACTAAAGTAATACCTTAAAAGCCCACTTTCCAGTTTTTCTGGCTTAACACCAAACATCTTAGATCAACTGAAAAATAAGGAAATTAAAATTCAACATAATCTAAAAACTTCCCAAAGTGATATGAAAACAGAGAAAAATTTACATAATGGTCAACCTCAAGGAATTGTTACCTTTGTATTTTGAAAAGCTACCAAAGAGGTGTGCCTCTTTTCTGTCCAAATGAGGGACACAGAAAACAAAAACGCTCAGGTTTCCTGAGGGTAAGATCCTTTAGCATACTGAATATCCTTAACTGGGGAAGAGTATACAAATGTATCAAAGGATTACATTTTTTAAAAAACAAACAACTGGGAGAACCAACTTAAAACTTTTTATATTCATGTATATATCCATTTCAGGGGGAAAGTACTGATTAATATATATTAATTATAATGTATATTCTACTTTAAAAAAACACCTCTCAAGCTCAATGGTTTATGAAATGCTCACTAAAGATTCAGTATTTCATGAGAATGCTTTCTTGAACCTATTTAATTTACACAGGAGTTAAAGGCTTATCCTTTCCCATATACAAGGAATTATTGCAAAATATCTCAGCATCAATTGTTAAACAGATTCAAGTTTTAAAAATATTATATATGAATGATTTCTTACAAAAGAGAGTAAATCCTTTTTCTGAGTATAAAATTAACATACAAGCTTAATGTCGTGGCTAACTGAACAACCTCTTCACCCCTCTTGCACCCACTCTTACATGGCCTCACTGAGACTGGAATGCAGTTTTCTTCCTCCTGACCAGGGGCTCAGCTATGTAACTTGCTTCAACCGTTGGTACATGGGCAGAGGAGACAGTGTGCTAATACCAAGCCTAGGCCTTAATAGGCCTGCTGCCCTCCTGTTCCTCCAAACACAAGAATATCACCTTCAGCTAAACTGCTGGTCCAAGGAGAAACGGGGAATATGTGGAGCAGAGCTACCATGGCCAAGTCAGACCAGCCAAGCCAACTGATTTGCAGGTGATGGTGGTGAATGAGTATTATTTGTAAGGCACTAAATTTTGATCTGCAGGTGATGGTGAGTGAGTATTATCTGTGAGGGACTAAATTTTGAGGTTGGTTTGTTACACAGCATTATTGTGGTACTAACAGTAGATACAACAGCAGAACAATGCCAATTTCTAAAACTAAGAAAACACTTAAAACTCACAATCCCTTCACTTTGACAGTCACAATTAACTTTTTAAAAAATAATGAGCATCACATTAAGACTCTACAAGTAGTGAAAGATATAAGGAAGAAAGTAAAAGCTGTCTCAATCTCTAAATCCCACTTTCCAGAGGTAAACACTAGTATCATCAGTTTTGAAATGTATCATTGGGATTTTACAAACACACATCCATACATATTTGGTCCTTTCCCCCACTCCTCCCATAGGACATTGCATATATTGTTTTAAATCTTGCTTTTTGCATATATTAATATATAATCTTTGACATTTAAAAAAAATCAGAAATACATAGAGTTACTTCTTTCTTTTGGAGTACAACTGGCTGCACAACTATGCATTTTAGGAATGTACCATAATTATTTGAAAGTGTTCCCTTTTGATAGACATGAGCTATTTCCATTTATCTTTTAATAGAAGCAGTGCTTCAGTGAACATACTTCTTTACTTTTACAAGTATATTCCTTAGTCTAAATTCCTAGCATTCACTATTAACATTTGGTGTGACATTCTACATGCACAAATATAAAATATATAAATAGTAGATTTTAATTTCTAGGAATAACACAGAAGAAGCTTACACCCAACTGCTCATTAAGAGGAAAATGTTGATGCTCAAAGCCTCGTCTGTTCTTTTTGGCTGAAAAACACAGTAAGAATGTGGTAATACATTTATATTGGAAAAAAGGTAAGAGAAAGATCCTTGCATTTCAGACACTGGGTGTTCTAAAACTTTACCAGATTTCTTCCACTACAAGCACAATTCCCATGTTCTCCACGACCCACAAATGACCTAACATCAAGGTCACAAGAATGATTTGAGGTCAACTAATATGTGTTCCCAACTTGATCTCTCTCTATATCTCACTATCTTCTGCTTTTCTATCTTCCTTTTCCTTCCTCTGGGTTTCCCCTGATGGTCCAGTGGTTAAGAACCCACCTTCCAATGCAGGAGACACAGGTTTGATCCCTGGTCCAAGAAGATTCCACATGCCACGGGGCAACTAAACCCATGTGCCACAACTACTGAGCCTGCGCTCTAGAGCCTGTGTGCTGCAACTGCTGAAGCCTAGAGCCCACGCTCCACAAGAGAAGCCACCACAGCTAGAGTAAGCCCTCACTTGCCACAACTACAGGAAGCCCACGCAAAGCAACAAAGACCCAGTGTAGCCAAAACCAAAAAATTTAAAGGCACATATCCCTTGACCTAGCAATTCCATTTCTACAAATGTATGTATACAACAATATTCACAAATTCTAAGTGTTTTCTGCAAGTACTGTTTGTGATGGAAATGATCTAAATGTCCATCAATAAAAATACCCTTTACTGTATATAAGAGAAAACTATGCAGACATTTCATGTATGCATGCTAAATCACTTCAGTCATGTCCAACTCTTTGCAACCCCATGGACTGTAGCCCACCAGGCTCCTCTGTCCATGGGATTCTCCAAGGGAAGAATACTGGAGTGGGTTGCCATGCCCTCCACCAGGGGATCTTCCCAACCCAAGGAAGAAACCCGCATCTCTGACATCTCCTGCATTGGCAGGCAGGTTCTTTACAGCTAGTACCACCTGGGAAGCCTGAAAAATGCTGATTTCCCCAATAATCTGGTATTTTCTTCTTTCCTTTACTACTCTCTCTTCATTTCTCACTCTCTAAACAGAGCAGTTGAGAAAGATCTATTCCTGGTGTCCTCTTCTCTTTTCCTTTTATTTGAATCACTCATCTACTCCCACAGCTGCAACTACTACCTCTGTACTGGTGTTCAATTCTGCATCTCTATTACCAACCTTTTCCTCTGCACTAGTACTTCATTTATAAACTCATGATGGAAATTTCTCCCTGAATAGCTCACAAATCCTGCCAAGAAAATTAGATATGGGCCACAGGTAACACTACACAGATTTCTCAGATAAGAAAAACCTCTCTTCTTCATCATCCTTCTTTAGGCTTTAAACTTCTCTCACTCATCACTAAAAACAACTGAAACTACTCCCAAAAGCTCTCATTGAGGCCTTTCCCTTGACTGTCATCATCATTCTGACTCTCATCATTTTTCACCTAGATCATGGCAATATTCACTTGGTTATGCTTCCCAGTATCTCAGTTCTCCCTCCCTCCCATTCATCTTGCCCAAAACTGCAAGCTTACAAAGGCACAGCTCTGATCACATTACTCTTCAAGAATCTTCTATGATTTCCAAGCTATCATGAAGAGGATACAAAGATCTAAACCAATCACTCAAAGCTATCCTGGATCTTGCCCTAAGTGCCTTTCCAAACCCATCTCCTAGTACTCTCCCCATTTTGTACTCCATGTTCTAGTCAACTTGAACACTTGAAACTTGAAAAAGATGCTCCACATTTACACTTTCATGTGTGGGGCTTCCCTCATAGCTCAGTTGGTAAAGAATCCACCTGCAATGCAGGAGACCTGGTTTGATTCCTGGGTGGGGAAGATCTGCTAGAGAAGGTATAGGCTACCCACTCCAGTATTCTTGGGCTTCCCTTGTGGCTCAGCTGGTAAAGAATCTGCCTGCAATGCAGGAAACCTGGGTTCGATCCCTTGGTCCAAGCCATTCTTTGCAACAAGCCCACTTTTGAAATTGACTGTTCCATCTGTGCTTGCCAAAATCCAACCCACCCTTAAAAGGGTCAATCCAAATGCTATCTCTTCAATGAAGCCTTCCATGATTCTCCACTCAGATTTTCCCTGTTTTGAGCTCTTTCTGTACTTTCTGTTCCTTCTGAATCTGACAACAGTCTGCCTTGAATGTTATTTATCTATTTGTCTTATCTCACTTCTAAACTGTAAGCAAGGGAATACCCTGGCAATCCAGTAGTTAGGAATCCACACTTTCACCTCCAAGGTTGTGGGTTCAATCCCTGGTCAGGGAACTAAGATCCTACAAATCACATGACACAGTCAAAAAAAAAATGTAAGCAAATGCACTCTGGGGGAAAGCAAAGCATCTTCACCATCTTTATATTCTCCACAGTGCTCTGTGGGAGCAGGTCAGGTCAATGACCAATAAATACATACTGAATGATTTGGAAGAGTATGACTCTACAACAAACCAAAAACGAAGGCCAACACATAATGAAGGAACAGTATAATTCTTTCAACATACCAGTGCGAGAGCTGTCTACAATGTATGCATATAACAAATATCCTTGGAAGGAAGGTTATGACCAACCTAGATAGCATATTTAAAAGCAGAGATATTATTTTGCCAACAAAGGTCCGTCTAGTCAAGGCTATGGTTTTTCCAGTGGTCATGTACGGATGTGAGAGTTGGATGGTGAAGAAAGCTGAGTGCCGAAGAATTGATGCTTTTGAACTGTGGTGTTGGAGAAGACTCAGAAGAGTCCCTTGGAACTGCAAGGAGATTCAACCAGTCCATCCTAAAGGAGATCAGTCCTGGGTGTTCAGTGGAAAGACTGATGTTGAAGCTGAAACTCCAATACTTTGGCCACCTCATGCGAAGAGCTGACTCACTGGAAAAGACCCTAATGCTGGGAAGGATTGGGGGCAGGAGGAGAAGGGGACGACAGAGGATGAGATGGTTGGATGGCATCACTAACTTGATGGACATGGGTTTGGGTAAACTCTGGGAGTTGGCGATGGACAGGGAGGCCTGGCGTGCTGCGATTCCTGGGGTCGCAAAGAGTCGGACATGACTTAGTGACTGAACTGAACTGAATACGATTTTAAATAAGAATACTGGCTCCCCAATCTCTAAATATTTCTTCTATCTCCACACACACTGAAAACTCCCTTCAATCAATGTCAGACAGAAGATAATAATTTGCAAGGAAACAGAGATCTGCGGGAGCCCCACCAATGCCATGCATTTAAGGCAAGAAAAAGCACCGTGATCATGACCATCATTACATGCATTTGAATCGTTATAAATTCTAAGCTGTTTACTAATTTAACATCATTCTGAAATACTTACAAGAGTAAATAAGAGCTGGGAAGAGAGTTTCATTTCTCTCTTGAGCTGTTTCAACCAGCATACGAAGCGGGCCTTTTGGACACAAAACAGCCACTAAATCTAGAAAAAGAAAAATAGAAATGACATCTGAAAAATGTATTGGCTAAACTTATAAATGAGTGTGAGTGTGTTAGGGAAGAATTAACCAATTGAAAGGTTTAATTTTTTTTTCTACAAGAAAGATATTGAGTGAATATGAAATAAGCAGCAGGTAAGCTGATGGGGGAGGGAGGCGGAGACAATCTAAACAAAATACACAACATCACACAGAGATCTTTGCTTTTGGTTTGCTTGCTATTTGGTTAGCTTACAGTGCATTTTGGGTTCTAGGAATAAGTCTTCCCAGTTTGAAAGAAAAGAGGCAGAAATAATCACAAGACAGAATTATTGTAGAGCAGCTGTCAATTTCCAATAAGCAGAAACAAGGACAAGCCATTTCCAAACTAAACGTAACTATGAATCACAAACTGAAGTTTTACACCTTAGGAGGGATTTAATAGAGAGGATATGACTGAACTTTTTCAAAATATGAAGAACAGAGTAGAAAAGATGCATCTCCTCTTTTTTTTTTTGGTGTCAGGAGTGGGATCCTCTCTTTTTTTGAAAACAGTATAGGTACTACTTAGGAATACTTGAAATAAGAGGGCAGTAAATTTAAACAAAATAACTCTGTGTGAGAATGTTTAAGCATTTCTTCAGTTCTCCTGTCAAAAGCACTTCACAAGTATTTAGGTCTCAGAATACATGTGGTGCTAAGAAGTGTCTTCTAAAAATTGCAACTCAAAACCAGGAAGCAATAATGCATAAATTATTCTTGATGCTACCACCCTCTCTTCTCCAACAACTGGAATTTTTTCTTATATTTACTGTGTCATGAAAATTCAGAATATAAAAATAAAGAAAATAACTTCAAGCATTTAAGATGTAAAACGGATACAGGTAAATTTTTAAAGGAAGATTTGATCACTTGCATTGACATCACTATCATTCAGCTGCATTTAAGTAATAAATCTCACACTTTCAAGTGGTCATATCTTCTTGTACACTGCTACTACCACTGCCATAATACAACGCACAAACGTACAGAAACCTCTGGTCTCACTGCTTCCACTTTGATTTGTTGGGATGAGAAAAGGGGAATTTTCCATGCTCTGAAATAATGAAATTTTCAATCTGTTTCAACCTTCAGTGTTCTGTAACTCTCTTGGTTTTTCAATATACTTCTTCCAATAGAAATGTTAAATGATAAACCCTTATTTTTAGAGCAATTAAAGTAAATTAACTTTGTTTTGAAAGCTTTAGAACAACCTTTGTGACAAACTGAGATCTTGAGATCTTATGAAAATGAGAGTTACGAATCATTACTCTAAATATTAGACACAAAAATCTCTTATTTTAGAGGAACTCAAAGGTCTGTAGAGATAATTTGTATATGTATATAAGAAACAGAGGGTTGATGGAGAGAAACAGTGTATTGTAGTAGAAAGAATATGGGACTTAGGACTCAGATTCTAGATCAAATGGTGTAAGCTTTGGCAAATACTTTACCTCTACAAACTTCTGGTTTTTAGCAGTGAAACAAGTATAACAACCTTGCTTACTTCACAAGATTATATATTTTTGAAGAACGGCTAATATTTACTGGTAGATTCTGTATACATTTACTGTATTCACTGTCCAATTTAATCTTCATAGTAACTAAGACTCCACTGTTGGGGTGTGGTGTATCTGTAGTAACACACCCAATAAATTACAGGAGTAAAAGAGTCTGGATTTGAATCCAGGCAGTCTGTCTCCAGAAATGGCTTTTTTTTTTTTTTTTTGGAAATATCAAAAACAGAATTAGACTCTGTATTATGATTCACCCCTGATGTTTCATTTATTAAGTTTTAATTTGCTCTAGTGTCATAATGGTGCCCTGTGAGGCCTATACCATGAGACTGTAAGGGAGGTGAAAGTTATACTGCACACCTTGTTCAAGAGCCCAGCATTGTATATGTAGAAGTGAAAGAGTCACGAGGCAATGTCTGCAACTCCAAACTGAGGCCTGCATTGTGGATTTAATACGTACAGAGACATGTATAACTTTGATTTCTATTTTTGGTATCTGTGAAGCCAGAGATTCTCAGTTACTCTGCCTAAAGAGGGAAACTTTGGATAAGTAACTGCTGTTGTTACCACTGGCAGAACCAGGTGGCTAGACCACTGGCAAAGTCTCAAGGGTCTGTAAAAATGCACAAATAGGCCAAAATAGGATGGCTGCCTAAAGTTCAGCTAAACTTGGATCCCAAGTTAGCTGAACTTGGATTCCATTCCTTGATCAAGGATGCCTGGATTAAGGCATGAAAAGCACAGCTCTCCAGTGAGCTCCATCATACGTAGCTCCACTGCTGTCCATAACGTGTACAAACTCCCACTGCTGTTTGTTCACTCATTTGATCCCAAAGGGCTCCTGAGGTCATTTATGTCAGTGGTAGCAATGGGATTTGAATCTAAGCCTTACAACCAGAAGTCTATGGATCCTTCCATTAACTCATCACTGAGTTAAACTAGAGGCAATAATAAAACATTTTTAAAGGACTCAACTTCAAAAGATTTGAAATCTTTATATGAAAAAGATATTATAGCTAACTGATTATTTACTGAAAAGTTATGGGATATTACTGTTATTTTCCCTAAGTCAAGATAACTAGAAGAGGAAGGAAAACACACCAGGAGGTATTTCTGTGATGAACAAAATGTCAGTCTCGGGTTTTACCATATACTGAAATCACAGCCAAGATGAGCCAGGCAGTCCATTCTGGGAGGTACTTGATAAATACCAGGGCCATGAGGGCACTGATCATAATGAGATACGCCTGCTGGAGTCTCAGTGGACCTTTCCAATGAATGGCGATCATTCCCACCACACCAAAATTCCAGATCAGGAGCGCAACTGAAATGTAGTCCATGGCAACATTATAGGTTTTAAACACTTCCCTGAAAAAAATTAAACAGATATTTGCATCATTCATAAAAATGGGAAACAAGTATCACAGCCGCAGCTGTAAAAATAAGTACAAAAACTAACAACAACAACAAAAAAGGCCATATAACACCTAAAATACTATTCTGTACTTCAGGAAATCCTTGCAGTATCTGAAATTGGAAAAAAAATAATGAAACATGCAAAATAAAGTTTAGAGCTTAGGACATACGGTATTATTTTTGTAAAATTAAATTTAGTGCATCCATTTAAATATAGGCATTTTATACATATATTTATACACAAAACATGGAATATAGGCATGACATATTGCTGCCTGAAAAAAAAAACCATGATCTCATTTATGTGAAATAGTGTATGAGAAGAGACAGCAAGAGATTAATATAGTAATTCCTGAAAAGACGTAGGACTTAGCTTTAGATGACGGGAGTTTGAAATTTTTTTAACTTTTTTTTTTTTTCCACAATGAATGTTTAGCATTTTTATCATGAAGAAAACACTATTTTAATTTGGGTAGGGGGAAACTTCATTTTAAAATAAAGAGATACAAATACAGAAGACAGGTAATTGAGGAGAAAGAAGGTAGTCATTTAAGTGCAAACTTTAGATTTTGGAGACTATGCAGAAAGATGATGATCTTTCCATTTAAAACTTTCATAGCAAATGCTGAAATTTCTGGACAATGCAGCTATTCACAGTTAGCATTTCAGATATCCCAGCACTTGAAACAAAAACCAAAAAACTCTAAACTATCATTAATTGTGGAAAATTCTTCAAGAGATGGGAACACTAGACCACCTGACCTGCCTCCTGAGCAATCTGTATGCAGGTCAAGAAGCAACAGTTAGAAGTGGACATGGAACAACACACTGGTTCCAAATTGGGAAAGGAGTATGTCAAGGATGTATATTGTCACCCTGCTTTTTAACTTATATGCAGAGTACATCATGTGAAACTCTGGACTGGATGAAGCACAAGCTGGCACAAAGATTGCCAGGAGAAATATAAATAACCTCAGATATGCAGATGACACCACCCTTATGGTAGAGAGCGAACAAGAACTAAAGAGCCTCTTGATGAAAGTGAAAAAGGAGAGTGAAAACATGGAATTAAAACTCAACGTTCAGAAAACTAAGATCATGGCATCCGGTCCCATCACTTCATGGCAAATAGATGGGGAAGCAATGGAAACAGTGACAGACTTTATTTTGGGGGGCTCCAAAATCACTGCAGATGGTGAATGCTGCCATGAAATTAAAGGAAGCTTGCTTCTTGGAAGAAAATTTATGACCAACCTAGACAGCTTAATAAAAACCAGAGACATTACTTTGCCAACAAAGGTCCGTCTAGTCAAAGCTGTGGTTTTTCCAGTAGTCATGTATGGATATGAAATTTGGACCATAAAGAAAGCTGAGCACTGAAGAACTGATGCCTTTGAACTGTGGTGTTAGAGAAGAATTTTGAGAGTCCCTTGGACTGCAAGGAGGTCCATCCTAAAGGAAATCAGTCCTGAATATTCACTGGAAGGACTGATGCTGAAGCTGAAACTCCAATACTTTGGCCATCTAATGCGAAGAACTGACTGATTGGAAAAGACCCTGACACTGGGAAAGATTGAAGGCAGGAGGAGAAGGGGATGACAGAGGATGAAATGGTTGGATGGCATCACTGACTCAATGGACGTGAGTTTGAGTAAACTCTAGTTGGTGATGGACAGGGAGGTCTGGTGTGCTGCAGGCCATGGGGTCACACAGAGTCGGTCATGACGGAGCAACTGAACTGACTGAACTGATCGTTAATCTTTGGCTAGGTAATACATGCCTGAAATGGAAAATTCCCAGCATATACTGTGAAAAGTTTCCCCCCACCAAACCTTGTCCCACAATTCCCCTTTCTAAAGGAAAGCACTATTATTACTTTCATGTACATCCTTCCAGAAAGCATCCACACGTATCATATATCTACTTTTTTTACTGGACACAAATGATAGCACATACATTGTTCTAAACCAGGTTTTTTCTCTTAATGATATTCCAGGAGAACTTTCCACTTTAGCATACCAGAGTACCTCATTCTTTTCAATGGTTTTATTGCATAGATGTTGTTTTTCAGTCGCCCGGTTGTGTCTGACTCTTTGTGACCCCATGGACTGCAGCCCTCCAGGGTCCTCTGTCCCCGGGATTCTCCAGGCAAGAATACTGGAGTTGGCAGCCATTCCCTTCTCCAGGGGATCTTTCTAAACTAGGGATAAAATCCAGGTCTCCTGCTTGGCAGCCAGATTCTTTACCACTGAGCCACCTGGCAAGCCCCATGTACAAGACGATGACTTACTAGTATGATGAGTTGTATTGATATTTCCTAATAATGAGCCAGTCTTCCATCCTGCAAACAAACTCTACTTGGTCATGTGTATTATGCTCTAAAAGTGTTGCTGCTGAATTAGTTAATATTTAGTTATTCTTTGGCATCAATTAACAGGACTGGTCTATGGTTTCCTTTTTCTTTATTATTTATGGGGTTTTGGTATAACTATTACTCTGGCTTCTTAAAAAGAATCTGGAAGCTTTTCTGTTTTTTTCTATGTCCTTGAACAGTTAAAACAGTATTAGAATTATCCACTCCTTAAAGGTTTTCCTATGAAATTATTTGAGCCTGGTATTGTTGTTATTGGTGGAGGTGGATAAGAACCTCTTCAACAACTTTCTGTTTTTTTCTTTCCTCTACTTAGATTTTCTATCACTTCAGTGGTCAGTATTGGCAATTAGCTTTTTCCTAGAAAATCAACTATTTCATAGAGATTCTTACATTGATTTCTTTGGTCTATGGTCATTCTCTCTGCCTCTACCAAAGAATTAACCCTTCAGCTTATTTTTTTACTTTTAATGTTTCTGTTCCTAATTTGAGATCTAGTGCAATGACCCGCATTCTGCTACTGGGGCTGAAAGACCAAGTGGGCAAATCTCTGAGTCCCTCTTTCTCTTCAACAAAGCAGCTCCACTTTTTTCTACGTTGTATGTGCAGTTCCCATGTAAGATTTCAGTTGAAAGAAAAAGACTGATAAAAAATAAATAAAAGTTTGAAAATCAATTAATTCACATTTATACATATTTGAAATGCATTAATATTCTGATTTACAAATTATAGTAAAGAATACAGTAAATTTACTTTACTAAAAAGACAGAATTAATTGCAATGTTGAGTTCTTTCAGTTATTATAAATAAGAATCAACAACAACAACAAAAAGAATCAACAAAAGCATATCCCTATTGATAATATTAACACGTTGTATATATACCAAATATGATCTATACATGGAAACATTAATTTAAGAATAACTCATCAACAAAGAACATTTCTTTAAGTGATAGTTATAGAGCCCAAACAGTTAATTTCTGAAAAACAGACCAAATATTTCGCCACTTACCCCAAGTAAATGAATGAGAAAAAGAACAGCAACAATAGGGATGAAACAATAAGCCAGGCATGGATGACCTAGAAAAGAATTTCAATATAATTAACAGATCCCACAACCTAAAAAAAAAAAATTCAAATTTCTTACTTCAAAAATACTATGTTATTTCTGTATATGTTATGATTTTCAAATAGCAAAACATAAGCAGCTTTAGGAACAATAAATACCTATAACAGTTGGTGCTGAGCTACTCATAAAATAGAAATTTCAGAGGTATACATATAGACCTTCATTCCTTTAGAAATAGGAAAAATTTTTAAAGAAAAGATATATTCAAAATAAATTATCAAAGACAACCTATGGAATGGGAAAAAATATTTGCAAATGATATGACTGACAAGGGGTTAATATCCAAAATATATGAACAAATCACACAACTCAATACCAAAAAAAAACAGAAAAAAACAAACAGCCCAATCAAAAAAATGGGAGAAGACATTTTCTCAACAAATACATACAAATGGCCGACAGGCACAGGAAAAGATATTCAATACCATTAATTATTAGAGAAATGCAAATCAAAACAACAATGAGGTATCACCTTATACTTGTCAGAATGGCTATCATCAAAATGATCACAAATAACAAATGTTGGGGAGGATGCAGAAAAAAGGGAACTTTTATACAGTTAGGGGCAATGAAAATTGGTGCAGCCACTGTGAAAAACAAAATGAAGGTTCCTCAAAAAGCTAAAATTACCCTATGATCCAGCAATTCCACTCTTGGATATATATCCAGAAAAAAAAAAATCTCTAATTTGAAAAGATACATGAAGCCCTATGTTCACAGCTGCACTATTTACAACACGCAACATATGGAAGCAACCCAACTGCCCATCAACAGACGAATGGATAAAGAAGATGTAGTATATGTAAATACACACACACACACACAGAGGAATACTACTCAGCCTTAAAAGAGAATGAAATTCTGCCACTTACAGCAACATGGATGGAGCCAGAGAATACTAGGCTTAATGAAATAAGTCAGAGAAAGACAAATACTGTATGATACCATTTATATGTAGAATCTAAAAAGTAATACAAATGAATGTACATGCAAAACAGAAATAGATACACAGATTAAATAAAAACAGTGATTACCAAAGGTGAATGAGAAGTAGGGGGTAAAATTAGAGGAGTATGCAAATGTTCACTGCAGGACTGTCTACAATAGTTAAGACATGGAAGCATCCTAAATGTCCATCAACAGAGGAACGGATAAAGAAGATGTGGTACATATACACATTGGAATACTACTCATCCATAAAAAGAACCAAATAACGTCACTGTAGCAACACGAATGAACCTAGAGATTGTCATACTGAGTGAAGAAAGTCAGACACAGAAAGACAAATATCATATGATATTGCTTATATGTGGAATCTAAAACAAGGGGGGCTACAAATGAACTTATTTACAAAACAGAAATAGAGTCACAGATGTAGGAAACAAACTTGTCATTACCAGAGGATAAAGGGAGGGTGGGATAAATTGGGAGACTGGGATTGACATACACATACCACTATACATAAAATAGACAACTAATAAGAACCTGCTGTATAGCACAGGGAACTCTACTCAATACTCTGTAATGGCCGGTATGGGAAAAGAATCCTAAATAAAGGCAAGTGGACATATACATACATACATACAAACATACATACATATATATATATATATATATATATATATATATGTATACGTGATTCATCTTCCTGTACACCTGAAACTAACACAACACTGTAAATCAACTATACTCTAATAAAAGTTAAAAAAAATAAATTAGGGGTATGGGATTAAGAGATACAAACCACTATGTGTAAAAGAGATAAGCAACAAGAATGTATTTTATAAATTAACTATACTTCAATTAGAAAAGTTATCAATAGAGTCAACAGTTAACATTTAAAGTTTAAAGCAGCAATATTTTCAATAGAGGAATTCTGATGTATTCCTACAGTAAAAAATTAATAAATAAAATAACTGATAATAAATTGATAAAATAAAATAACTGATAAATCAAAGTCACAAAATTGAAAATCAGAAATTCAGTTAAGTGACCAGTGTATACATACATTAACTGTACAGAGAAAACAGGCCTTCTAAATTATATAACCATGTGAAGAAAAAATATTCAGTATCTGAGATTTCAGTAAGTATTAGTATGCTATGTTTAATTTTACTTGGTTCATTAATAATGCTTATATGTCAGTCCATCATTATAATGCAGAATTCATACAGCACTAGATAAATATTAGTCCCTACAACTCATGTAAAGCATATTAAATTGAGAGATAGAATCAGAACTTGATTATTCATCAATCATTTTGGGGGGCCTAGCCATATAGCATACTTTCGCCACCTGATGCGAAGAACTGACTCATTTAAAAAGACCCTGATGCTGGGAAAGATTGAAGGCAAGAGGAGAAGGGGATGACAGAGGATGAGATGGTTGGATGGCATCACCGACTCAGTGGACATGAGTTTGAGTAAACTCCGGGAGTTGGTGATGGACAGGGAGGCCTGGTGTGCTGCAGTCGATGGGGTCGCAAAGAGTCAGACATGATTAAGTGACTTAACTGAACAGAACTGAACATACAGCATACAGGATCTTAGTTCCCAACCAGGGATAGAAACTGTGCCCCCTGGAATGGAAGCATGAAGCCTTAACCACTGGACCACCAGGAAAAGCCCCTAGAGCTTGATTAATCTATTATACAAGATAAAAAAAATTTATGGTAATTTTACGTGATGAGTATATTTGGGAAAATACTATACAACCCAAGGAGTCTGCAGTTTTAAAAAATAGAATGGAGAAATAGGATAAATTGTCAAGTAATTTTTAACCAAAAGTAAAATTATTTTAAGGTAGATACACCCATAATAAGCTTTATTCTTTCAATGAATTTTACTGTTTAATGACAGAAGAAGCTACTTAACCACCAACTTTTCCAAACATAACTCTTAACCAGAAAGATCAAATTAAACCTTAAAGAAATAAAAAGAAAAGCTCCAGGGCTTCCCTGGTGGCCCGGTGGTAAAGAATCTGCCTGTCAATGCAGGAGACACAGGTTTGACTGTGCTCTGGAGCCTGGGAGCTGCAACTACTGAGCCCATGTGCCACAATTCCTGAAGCCTTGGCTTGTGCTTCAGGACAAGAGAAGCCGCCACAACGAGAAACTCAAGCACATTTAAGTGAGTAACCAGTCCACTGCAATGAGAGTAGACCCAGCTCTCCATAACTAGAGAAAAGTCTACATGGCAATGAAGACCCAGCACAGCCATAAATACATAAATAAAATAAAATAAAATTATAAAAAGAAAAAGAAAAGCTCCAAATCAAGAATATTATTTTGTCTCCATTTAAAAGAAAAAAATCTTCCACACCCACCTCCCAGATCCAGTTGTTCCAATTATACAGCTCTAAGTTATCAAAATCTAATTGTTACTAAAGTTAACGTTAGAATCTATGTTCATTTTCTCTTTGGCTCTGTTTTGATCATTCAAGGTGGCATGTGATTATTAAATCCTTTGAAAGAAAAGATTTCTTAAAAAGTCTCTCTGCCTTTGTTTAAAAAAACTTCATAAAATGTTACAACTTGGGAAAAGGTCAAAAGAGTGGCTTTCCATCATGAAATTTGGTATTCCTTCAACAGTTAAAGATTCTAAATTTACCATCCAAATACAACAAATTTAATTTCTAGTGTTTTTCCGTAAAAACTTCCCCTAACATTTTATTATAAAAATCTTCAAACACACAGTGAACCACTGCCCATATACCACCTAAATTCTACCCTTCACACTTGCTGTACTTGCTTTGTAACATTTCTATCCATCTCTCCACCCAATGAGTCCATTTTAGTATTTATCAAAGTAAACTGAAGACACCTGTACATTTCCCTCTAAGTACTTCAACTTTAGCAAAATATTCTGAAGGGAGTCCTTTATTTCATGTGCAAAGAAAACAATAAAGCTTAAGCAAAAAGGAATCTTCCCATATGCATCCTAGCCCATTGTATTCACAAGTCAGCTTTAGAAATAATCCAAGTATCATGGACTGTAGACCCGAAAGGCTCCTCTGCCCAGGGAATTACCCAGGCAAGAATACCGGAGTGGGTTGCCATTTCCTTCTCCAGGGGATCTTCCCAACCCAGGGATCGAACCCAAGTCTCCTACAATGCAGGCAGATTCTTGACTGCTGAGCCACGAGGGAAGCCCCATATAAAATAACACAAAACAAAAAACTTTCAACAGTGGGAGATGTATATGAATATTCCATATTAAACTCCAAATTAAGGGCTAGAGTAAATATTGCACACTAGGAATCCTCAACTTTCTTAAGGAAAGTTTTTTTATCTTGTTTTATATGGGGAGGGGCAAGGGAACATGAAATGCTATTTTAAAAAAACAGTATTTTTCTGAATACAAAGTAATATATATTTATGACATATAGAAAATATAGAAACAGTAAAAGAAAAAAAACAATTTCCACTGACCACTAAGAACCAAAGTTGATATTAACCTTTCCTTTTCAGACATGTTTGTCTGTATATGTAAAGTCCTTTAAAAAAATCAGAATCATGTAATATAAGAGTTTACATTCTGTCTTTTAAAAACTTTATTTTTATGAGACAAATTCTCATTCCACCAAATATTTTTTGAAAATATATTTTAAATGCCTCAATAATAGTTTACTTATATGCATGAGCTCACAATTTAACCTTTGCCTTATGCATGGAATCTGTGGGGTTTTCATTCTTTTCCAATTACATTTTATACTACGATTAATATCTAGTATGCAAACATTTTTCAGAATTTTTAATTCTCTAGGATAAATCATGAAAGAAAAATTACAGAATCAAAGTGTATAGACATTTTCTAACTACTGACTACTGATATATACTGGCTTAGTGATTCCACAAATAAGTCCTGACTAATTTTTACCAAGTCAATAAGCTAAATATGTTAATTTGCTATTTCAATATATAAATTTTTTTGCTAGTGAGGAAAACACATACATCCCTCTCTCCTCTTTTCCTCTCCTGGCCATCCAGATTTCCTTCATAATTTCTCTTCTTGGGTTTTTAAAATATCTTATTAGGATATTCATAATTTTCTTAATTATTTGTAAGTGCTCTTCATACTGCAAAAATATTAGCCCTCTCCCTGTAATAATGATTTTAATGGTTTTCTTACTAGGTTAATCACGGATGTTATGATTTTCTGAATTATTACCTGAATTCAAAGCCTCTTCTGATGACTAAGTAACACCTCCCCTTTTCCTAGAACATCAGGTGGTAAAACAGGCCTTTCTCATCTTGCAAAAATCCCTCGTTTAGCTTTCCTGTTTCAGAGCTACAGTCTCTGAAACAAATGAGCCCTGATTCAGTACAGCATGGCAAAGATCTCCTCTAAACACTGAACAATCTAGGCCAGAAATCATGGGACTTCAGTAAGATATATGGTTTCATCTATATCAAATAATAAATAATTAAACTGGCTTTTCCAATTCTTCCTTTTTAAGGTTTGTTTGGTCTTTTAGCTTCCTGAGCTTCTCAAAGACATTGCACAACCAACTCCTGACACAACAAATCCTCAGGGCTTATTTCCAAACAGGTCCTGGCAAGTTTCTGAATTGTTGACTCAAAAGCCCCTTTTATTTTTATACTAAGAATCAAAGTAAACAACTTGTTGCTATAGAATTGGTTGGGCTGGCCAAGACACAAGCATTTTAAAAAGCAAAGCAAAACACCACCAGTGAATGGGTGAACGTGGAAATCCAGCTAAGTATAAACCTTTAGACTGTCTAACACGAAGGACTAACTAAAAGATGTACAAAATCACCAAAAATACCTCGAGATAGGCTCTAGTTAATAAGGAGTAAAAGCCCATTCCATCCTGTCTCACCTACCAAATACACCTATAAAATCTGGACCAAATGCACGCAGCTGCCCAGTACATAGGCTGGGGAATCAGAGTACCAGGAAGCCAGGGGTAAGTTTACCACCTTTTTCCTCCAGTACTACCCTCCTCCACCTGAACTCAACACAACCTAAGTGGGCTTTAGCAAGATGAGAAGCCCTCCAAGTTCCTGCTGGAGAAGCAGAAAGAGGCTTCCAAACACCAAAGAAGAATGCAAATCCCTAGGGGACTCCCAGTAACATGTGAAGAACAAAAGTAGCACACAATCCAGATACAAGTCACAAAGAGAGTCCAATAAAGCAGAGAAATGGAACTGGAGGGTAGACACTTCTATGTAAACAAAATTATATATAGTGGGGAAAAAAAAAGATACAAGTAATTGAGACATGAGCACGTTTAAGCAGTGGGAGGGGAATGGTTTTACATCATTTGCTCTTTGGGTGCCTGAGTGTAGATGACTGCCTGTCATATCACATCTTTTGTCTTCAATCTCCAGATTCTGATATCAGACTGCAAACGGTCATCACTTAGAGGTTATTACTTCCATCCACTCAACAAACAAGGTTAATTGTTTAGGTTAATTAAACAAGGTTAATTCTGTATAATTTTAGAAGTCTGTGAACAGTGAAAAGGTGAATAGTGAAAGAGTATTCAATCTCACTAATAATCAACTAAAAGCAAATTAAGACATTTTTGCTTTGCCTGTTAGGGTTAGAATAGATATTATATATATTTATATATATATATATATATATATATATACACACACATATATGTATTTTTAACCACACTGTACAGCACATGAGATTTTAGTTCCCTGACCAGGGACTGAACTCATGCCTCCTGCAGTGGAAGTGTATAGAGTCCTAACCACTGGACTGCCAGGGAATTCCCTGCACAGGTATTTTTAAAAATTCAGTGCTGGTGAAAGTAGATTAAGACAGCCTCATTCACTACTAGTGTTAAGTACAAATTGATACTATCAATTTGAAAACAAAATTCTGCATACCAGGACAGCCAAAAATATGTAGACAATTTGCTCCAGAAATTCTGTGCCTGGGCTTATACCCTAAGGAAATAATTTGAAGAACTGAAAAGCTCTATGCATAAAGACATTCACTGTTTTTTAGGATAGTGAAAATCTGTAAAGAACTCAAACGTCCAAATTATGGGAAGTAAACGACAATACACTCATTGAGTTAAATATTATGTAGTCATTACACATATTTTCTAAGAATTTATAATATGGGAAAATGCTTATGCCAAAGTAATAGTTTTAAAAAAGGACACATACTGATTGTACATTTTATTTTAACCATATTAAAGAATATACTGAAGTAGATAAAATACAGAAGTAAAGAAGAGTGTAGAATTCAATATTTGAAAAGTTATTATTTATTTCTTTTATTTGAGAATGAGCCTAAGGTTCATGAACTGTAATAATTTGTCATTTTTCTGAGGCATGAATCTGAAACATGTGCCAGGCAGCTGAAATTCACTGGCAAGTTACTTAGGTAGCGTGAGGTAGGGAGCAGAGGCTGGGAGGTCTGGGTCTGTCTCTTCCCTGCATAACAGCCCCTGCCTTTAATTCCCAAGCAAAAAATTTCTGTTCCTGCAGGAGAGAAGGTGAGGGAATGGACGGGAATTCAGCCAGTCACCAATGAGTTCAACAATGGCATCTGAAGGTGGCTTCGCTTCTTTGTACTCAAATTGAAGGGGCTTCCTAGGTGGCTCAGTGGTAAATAACCCGCTTGCCAATGCAGAAGCCTCAGGAGGCTCAGATTTGACCCGAGTGGGGACGATCCCCTGGAGAAGGAAATGGCAATGCACTCCAGTATTCTTGCTGGGATAATCTCATGGACAGAGAAGCCTGGTGGGCTACATTCCATGGGTCACGAAGAGTCGGACACGACTGAGTGACTGAGCATGCACGCATTCAAGCTGAAAACCTGATTTTCTGTGGTTATACATTACTTTATGGGGACAATTATATCACATAGTGCTATTTGTCAGTGAAGGAATTCACAAAGGTCTTAGAATATATTCTTCTGGAAGGTCCTAAGTATACTGCAAATCAAAATGTTGAAACCATTTAGACTGTGATATTTTATGAAAACATTTGTTTTTCATTTATGCCTTTTTGTTCCACAAATGGGGGGGGATTAAAAATTAACTTAGTTTTAGAATATAAGACCTTTTTCTTTATTAGACCGAGTAAGGTGACAGGAAAATCCAACCATAAAAAGAGAAGATGGTGGAGGGCTGCCCTGGTGACTCAGTGGTAGAATTCACCTACCAATGCAGGAGACATGGGTTCGATCCCTGATCCGGGAAGATCCTACAGGTTGTGAAGCAATCAGCCAGTGTGCCACAACTACTGGAGCCTGTGCTCTAGAGCCTGGGAGCAGCAACTACTGAGCCCATGCGGCACAACTACTGAAGCCTGCATGCCCTAGAGCCCACGCTCCCCACCCAGAGTAGCCGCCGCGGTGAGAAGCCCAAGCACTGCAACTAGAGTAGCTCCCACTCGCCCCAACTGGAGAAAAGCCCACACAACAGCAAAGACCCAGCACAGCCAGTAATAAATAAAATTATTAGGAAAAAAGAAGAAAAAGACTGTGGAAAGCAAAGCTCTGTGTCTCATGCTCACCTTGTAGCACCTGTATTTATATAGAACCACCAGGAGAATCGTCATGAAGACAATGACGCTGATCATGATCGCTGCATTCAGAATTGAGTGCAGGGCTCTCTGCCCCACAGTCTCCGTGTCTTCTGAAAATGGAGTATAGATTCTGTAACAAAACAAAAGCCCCAGGTGTCAATGGAGATTCTAAACTACATGCTCTCCAAAACCAGTTTTGTTTCCCGGATTTAACTTATACCTTATAAATCACTTTTTTTTTCAGCTCAGCAATCTAACCAAGAATTTTTAACCTAAGAAAAACAGCTTTATGTTAAAATAAGCTCTTCAAAATAAAAGGAGATGGTTAAAATAGAGGTGGACCTATGTGTGCCAGACACTGGCTCCATCTAGTGGTTATGCAGATGTGGTCTAGAGTACATATTTTAAGCTTTGTGAGTCATATGGTCTCTGTGGCAACCATTCAACTCTGCCCTTGAGTATGAAAGCAGCCGAAGACAATACATAAATGAACGGACACGGCCATGTTCCAATAAAACTTCATTTACCAAGGGAGGAGGCAGCCAGATCTGGCCTGTGGGGCATAGCTTGCTAACCTGGTTCTATAATATGCAGCCAAACCTAACTTTAACTTACAGAGACAACATTCCCCAACTCTTTTGGTAATTGTCTCCAACCCCTGCTCTTCACTCACTGTCTAAGCCTTTCTCTCAAAAGGTTAAAGCTTGGCTTTCAGAACCCCACAGAGTCTTCCAGACACTTGCCAATTTCAGAATTCACTTAAAACATCTTGAGCCCAACAAGGGTCCCAGAGACAGAACTAGGTGACATCTGAATCAAAGCATTTTTCTTGGAGACAAAGGGCAGACACCAACAGCACCAGAGAATCTACATGGCAGTTTGGCAAACACTTAAGTGCCAGTTTGCCTTCCTTCTTCATCCTTTCACTGAACAACTTTTTTTTTTTTTTTTTGCTGAACATTTATTATATTCCTCACACTGGAAACAAAAGTGCTCTCATAGTCCTTGTGGTATAGAAGGCAACCAGGCATTAAATAAGGAAAGTAAATACACACTTGCATATTGTGACAAGTGAAAAAAGAACAGGTTGCAAAAGAATACCGGGAAAGGTCTAATTCTTTTAGGAGGATCACGGAAGTTATTTTTCATCCAAGATGAGAAGGATGACAGGAATTAATCCACCAAAGTTAGAAAAGGAAAAAAACATTCCAGGGAGAACAATGGGCCCAATGGCCCTGAGGTGCTAAAATCACTACTCAATTCTTTACTTGCTCAATTCCAAATATATTGAGCCCAATCTAGGGATGCTACATAAAAAATCTAACTCTGCAGCTTTATTTTCTCTATGTAAAGCATCATCTGCTTCCAGTCATCAGAGAGGATGGATTCTCTAGCCTTCACGGCCCTTCAGTGCAGAGGTCAGAGGTCTTCAAGGTGATGATGACACGCTAAGCAGGATAGCTAGACTAGCCTTGAGAATAACAACCCACAATACTCATACGTACAGCTGCCCATCCTTCCGGGTATAAAAGCTGACTGATTTGATGGTGGCCACGACCACCACCATACAGAGAGTCACAGGGACAAACAGCATGATCACATGTTTGGCGCCGTATTTCAATGTCAGCTCCTCATCTTCCTCTTCCTCTTGCTCCACCACCTGCTGTGAGCTGCTGGGGGCTTGGCCATTGGATACCGACTCGGTGTTGCCACGCCTCCGCCTCTCGTTGCCATGTTCATGCCGCTCTCTACTGTCATTCTAAAAACACAGGAAGAGATTTTTCAGTAAGTCAGACTCCCAGGAGAATCAAAGTGTTCTATATCAAAACCAGAAAATGTAATGATTAGATCCCAGGTTAACAACAGGCCCATTATTACACACGTTTCCAAAAACTTAAAGCAAGAGAGAATCAATTTACAAGAAGTACGCAGCCTGAAAGTCGAGATTATATACCACTGTCCACTGGAGGAACCCAGGTCCCCCCTCTCACCTGGCTCTTTCTAACTCTAATACAACTGTACTCATTCTTTGAGATTTTTGACTTAAAAAATGACATCTGCATGAAGCCTTCTTTATTTGCTGCAGCTCCAAGCAGAGTACTCTCGCCTATTTCAAAATCATGAAATGTTTTTACCTGTAATTTCCTATCAGTTATACAAGGAACTATCTCACCTTCATTATTAATAAGACTTAGAAATTGCTGTAGGGGGATCTCTCAGTATTATTTCTTACCATGTACAGTTATCTCAAAACAGTATTGAATTTAAAAACAAACAAACAAAAAAAACCTTTACAGAAAGAAACTAGGCCTTAATTCTGATGCTCTCCAAACGCATCCCCCTCTGTATTGAGGAAGGGAACAATAAATACAAGGATGAAGAAATGAAAGTAGATTCCATTTTCCTCTAGTTCTAACCATCACTTTTTTACCTTTGCCCTTATCCTGGGTCTATCCCTGCCTATTCAAGTTCAATCTCCTTTTTGATATTATTGTATCTAAAATTCAGTTTTTGTAAAGGGTAGAATGAATCTCAAGAGTATTAACAACA
The DNA here is from genome assembly GCA_024291935.2 of Okapia johnstoni. Lineage (NCBI taxonomy): Eukaryota > Metazoa > Chordata > Mammalia > Artiodactyla > Giraffidae > Okapia > Okapia johnstoni. Next base: position 16,888,796 of record CM044307.1, read on the forward strand.
ACAAAATAAAAACAATAGAAAATAGGATAAAAATAACAGAGAAGTAAATAAAACAGGATATGAAAGTAGACTGATAGTCATTGTTGCTGACAAGAGGTAATCAGCTTGGTTAAGACAGGAAGCTCATAGGAAGACATACCTCGTATCTTGTATCTCATTTTTTGACTATAGCATTTAACCAAGTATGTTACATGCTTGATAACAGCGGTACTAGGGATTGTAATATGTGCCTTTTTGGGTTTTTTTTGGCCCCACCTCAAGGGCTTGTATGATCTTAGTTCCCCAACCAGGGGTTGAACCTGTGCCCTCAACAGCCAAAGCCCTGTATCCTAACCACTAGACCACCAGTGGATTCCTGATGTGTACTTTCACATTTAACTCTCACAACCACCTTACCATCACCACTTCCCAGGCAAGGAAACAGCCGCAGCTTGTGTTATAAAGAGGGTTTGAACTCAGGTGTGCCTGACTGCAGAAATCAAGCTCTTAACCTCCTCTCAATCCGTCATTCACAAGACACCATGACCGCTCTGCAGACTTATTGTGGACTTTCTCTTTCACTTGACTTTCAATTTATTCATTCCATAAGTAATTATAAGAATTCTATATTCCAGTTACTCTGCTGTAACACTACAGAAGAAATTAAAAAGAAATTAAGAAGATCTAGATGCTGTTCTTAGAAGCTCATAAGATAGTTTTAATATTAGAGAAATACTAGAGATATGAACAAAGTGCTACAGAACTAATTTTTTGTGATCATGAAAGGCAACATATGGTGGGAATGTAAATTGATGCAGCCACTATGGAAAACTATATGGAGGTTCCTTGAAAAACTAAAAGCAGAGTTCCCTAATGATCCAGCAATTGCATTCCTGGGCATAAAACTCTTAATTCAAAAAGATACATGCATCCTAATGTTCACAGCAGCACTACTGACAATAACCAAGACACGGATGCAATCTAAATGTCCATCAACAAATGAATGGATGAAGAAGATGTGGCATGCGCACACACACACACACACACACACACACTGAAATATTACTCAGCCATAAAAAAAGAACGAAATAATGCCATCTGCAGCTCCATGGGCCTAGAGATTGTCACACTAGAGAAAGACAAATATATGATATCACTTACATTTGGAATCTAACATGATAACAAATGAACTTATTTACAAAATGGAAACAGACTCCCAGACATAGAAAACAAAATTATGGTAACCAAAGGGGAAAGAGGGTAAAGAAGGGATAAATTAGGAGTTTGGGATTAGCAAATAACAGACTACTACATATAAGATAGAATAAAATAAAAGGTCCTACTGTATAGGACAGGGGACTATATTCAATATCCTATAATTAACCACAAGGGAAATAATATGAAAAATAAAGAAATACACATATATGTGTAACTGAATCACTATGTATATATGTATATCTGAATCACTTTGCTATAAACTTGAAACTAACACAACATTGCAAATCAACTATATGTCAATAAAAATTTAAAGCAAAAAAGAAAGACAACATGAAAGATACAATTCTTGAGTAGAAACTTCAAGAGTGGAAGGTGAATGAGCTCCAGGCAAAGACAACGTGAACTGTGACACAGGCCCATGCAGAAAACCAGTGAGTACTCCTGAGGTGGCTGAGAACAGGGTGCTCAGGGCTGGTGGCAGGAAAAGGAAGGTTAGGAACAGGTTGTAAAGAACCTTGTTTGCCATGCCAGGGACTTCAGACTTTGTCCTGTAGGCAACAAAAAGTCATAAAAATTGCTAAGATTGAGGAAGTGACACATCAGATTATGTTTCATTTTTAACAAACTTGATGAAGGGGTGATGGAAAATAGGAGAGGTGTGAGAAAAATACTTCTGAAGCAAATGACAGAGCTTTGTGGCAAATTACATGTGAATGGCAAGGAAGGAGTCAGTGAGGACTCTGGAGGTTTTGGCTTACCAGACTAGGAAGGTGGTGATAGCACTGATGGATACAGACAGCACAAGAAGATGAGCAGGCTAGAGGAGCCGAGAGAGGTTTTTGTTAGATGAGGAGAGAGAATCTAGACAGGTGAATTTCACGCTCAGAAGAGAGTTAAAGGAAGCCATTAGTTTCTATAGCTATGAAAGTTGATGAAACCTCAGGGAGAAAAGTATAGATGGATGTGTTGGTCATTAATGTAACACAACAGCTGTGGAAGGAAAAATACAAAGTGAGATGACCACCAAGGAGAGAAATGTGAATAACTCCTAAGCTTAAGCAGCAGGTTATCTGTAAATCGTAATGGACTGGGGAATGAATGGAAACTGAGAAATTAAAGGCAATTATTCCTTGAAGCCAAAAAAGAACAAAAATGGACAAAAGAGGAGATTCAAATTTTAAAAAGTTATTTTAGGGATGTCAGAGACTTGAGCATACTTGTCAGGTCAAAGTATCGAGTTAGGCTTAGAGGAAAATGTTGATGATACAAAACACAGAGATGATAACTAATGAAGCAGGGTAGGGGATAAATGATGGGGAACAGAAGAAGAGAGAAAGCTGGCCTTACAAAGGCACTGGTGCTCTCTGCCTCAGTTTGACCTCATGGAGGAAACATTTATGAAGACTCCAGGCCTATGAGAGTGGAAAGGAAACAATTGCAAAGCACAAAAGACAGAAAAATATATACCACTTATCAAGAAAGATAATTTTTGCTGAACACAAGTCACTGAAGTTCAGTAGGAAGGAAAGGCTTATGAGGAAGGTGGGATCTAGACAACAGAGGCATAGTGGGGTAGACAGCTGAGAAGCAGGAGAGCTGAGGGAATTCACACTTCAACTCTCTTAGAAGGAGGGGACTATGCCATATGCTAAGAACGTTGCAGTTGTGGCTAATATTCAGCAATACAATTACGGCCAACTTGGGCTGATTAATGTTTAGTATAAACTAAATGCAAGTAATAACAGCTCTCTTAATATAGTATATACAAAGCATTTATGTAATTTAGTATTATATGAATTATATAAAGTACTTATGTAATTTAAAAGCACTCTCACTTCATCTTATTTATCTTTATATGTTGGGAGGTTTTGGTAGATGAATAGTAAAGCAACTGATCCAAAATTTCATAGTCAGAAAACAGCAGAGGTAGGAAAATCAAACTCAAATCTCTCACTTCAAAACCGTTCTTTCTATGGCACCACAGCTCTCCTATAAGGCTATGTGAGCTGTTTAACTGGGTGAACCTAGCATAAAAGAGGCAATCATAACATGCTTGTTAAGGGTACTCGACTGGATATTCTGGTTTATCGTGAACATTAGTGACCCAACCCTGCCCCGCCCTCAAAGCTGATACAGGATACTAGAACACTGTTTCGCATAATACTTTGGATACTACTTTAAAAATTAACTATATAATTTATGTCTTTTTTTAAAAATACAATTTATTTACTTAAAGAGGTAAAATACACATTTGATTCTAAACTCAAGAAGTATAAAAAAGCATACAGTAAAAAACCTCCCACTTAACTCTCAGTTTCCTAACCCCTCAGGTCACCACTGGTCACTGTTCTCGGCAAATCCTTTCCAAGTTTCCTTATTCATACACGAGCAAATACAAATACATATTCTCATTCCCCTTGTCCACAGAAATGGTAGCACAAGAAATGCACTGTCCTATACTATGCTTTCTTTTTTAAATTGTATCTTAGAAAGTTTTCTACATGTTAGTAAAGAATATCCTTATTCTCTTAAAAAATTGCTTTTAACCAGCTGCACACACTGTGTATGAAGATACCATAATTTACTAGGCCAATCCCCTAGTGATGGACACCGAACTTGTTTCCAACTTTTTGCCATTTCAAAGATCACTGCAGTGAAGTTATTTCACACATGAAGGGGCATATTTATAGGATACCTTCACTGAAGTACAAGGTCAAAGTATATACTCATTTCATATCCTGATTTATACAGCCCAATATTCACTCAGCAATGCAGGAGAGTGCCTATTCAACAAGCCCTTGTCTACATAGTAAGCTTGCGATGCCTGAATTTTTACCAAACTGATAGGTATTAAAATACAGGATCTCAGTTTAATTTTAACTTCTATGTTTCTCTTATCATTAGAAAAAAATGATCATTTTTTAAAATGAACTAAGTATTCATATCCTTTGTCATTTTTTCTATTTGGCTTATGGTACTTTGTTTTAGTTAAAGCTTTTTAATTTAAAAAACAGTGAATGCCAGTTATGTACAAGGACATACCAGTCAACAAGACTGCCCTCACGAACTGATTTCAAGCAGGGGAAGACAGCTAATAGACAAGATAATTACAGATTAGGACAGTACCATAATAGGGTGATGTGATAAACACATAGAATGGGACTTTCAAGTAATGTGACCAGAGAATATCTTTCTGAGGACATGACATTTGAGCTGAGACTCAAAGGATAAAAGATGTGAAAGAGCTTTTGTACTCTAAAGATTAACTCAGCAAGTCAGGGGTGTCCAAAACCTGCATACACCAAAGAAAGATTTGGCCTGGCTCCTAGGAGATAACCTTTAAGTCCTTGGAACAGCCTGCCTATTAAGACTGTTTCTGTTTACATGAGGCCTTGGGTCACACTGTTAACAATGTCATCCATGGTGGGAGTCTTGAGCCACATGATATCTGCTGACCTTAGGAGTGGTTAGAGAACTATGTCCAGCCATGTTTACACGACCAACCCTGAATAAAACTCTGGGTCACCCAGGCTCAAGTATGTTTTCCTGGTGAGCAGTACTCTCTGCATGTTGTCTCACACTGATCCTAGGAGAATTAAGCACTTGTTTGCCTGACTCCACTGGGACAAGACAATTGGAAGCTTGGGCCTGGTGTCTCCTGGATCCTTGCCCCTGTGCCTTCTTCTGTTGCTAACTTTAATCTATGTCTTTTCACTGCAGTAAACTGTAACAGTGAGTATAACAGCTTTTCTGAGATCTGTGGGTCCTTCTACTAGCTTATCACTGAACCTGAGCATGGTCTTGGGGAACCCTGATTATATGTACACACTGAAAATCATAAACTATTGCTAAAAGAAATCAAAGATCAAAAGCAAAAATAGACAAATGGGACTACTTCAAACTTTAAAACTTCTGTGCATCAAAGAAACAAACAGAGTAAAAAGGCAACCAGAGAATGGAAGAAAATATGTGCAAATTATGTATTTGATAAGGGGTTAATATCCAGAATATATAAAACACTCCTATAACAACAAAGAAACAAATAATTTGATTTTAAAATGGTAAAAGACTTGAACAGACATTTCAATAGACATTTCTAAGAATATATACAAATGGCCAACAAGCACAAAAAAGATGCTCAGTGTTACTAATCAGAGAAATTCAAATCAAAACTAAAATAAGATCTCTTACACCCATTAGGATGGCTACTATCAAAAAACTCCCAAGAAAATAACAAGTATTAGCAAGGGTGCAGAGATGTTGAAACCCTTGTGCCCTGTGGATGGGCACGTAAAAGGGTACAGCTGCGACAGGAAACAATGCAGGTTCCTCAAAATATTAAAAACAGAACTGTCATATGGTCCAGAAACTCTACTTCCACAGGTACAGATCCAAAAGAATTGAAAGCAGTATCTCGAAGAGATATTGTATTTCACACCCATGATCACTGCAGCACTATTTTCAAGAGCCAGAAGACAGAAGAAACTCAAATGTCTAACAACAGATGGATAAAGGACATGTGATACATATGTAAAACGGAGTAATATTCAGCCTTAAGAGAGAAGGAAATCTTGTCACTTGCTAAAACATGAATGAACCCTGAGGAGGTTATACTGTGAAATGTATAAGCAAGTTACAAAAAGACAAACACTGCATGATTCCACTTATATAAAGTATCTAAATTAGTCTAACTTGAAAAAAAAAAAGTATAACTGTGCTTGCTAGGGGCTCTGGGGACAGGGAAATGGGGCTATGCTGTTCAACAGGTGCAGAGTATTAGTTTTGCAAGTTGAAAATGTTTTAGGAATCTATTGCACCATAATGTGAATATAGTTAACACTACTGAGCTGCACATTTAAACATGGTTAAGATGAGAATTTCCCTCATGGTCCAGTGGTTAGGAATCCACCTGCCAATGCAGGGGACACGGGTTCGATCCTTGATCCAGGAAGATCCCAGGAGCTGCAAAGCAACTAAGCCCATGCGCCACAACTGTTGAGTCAGTGCCCTAGGGGCTGCACTCTGCAACAAGAGAAGACACTTCAAGGAGAAAACCACACACTGCAAATAGAGAGTAGCACTCACTGCTCACCACAACTAGAAAAAGCCCCAACACAGCAACAAAGACCCAGCACAGCCAAAAATTCCAAAAACTACATAAGTTTTTAAAAATGGTATCTCATGTCCTTAAACACAATTATAAAAAAAAATTTTTTAAGACCTAAATAAATGTAGAGCTATACTGTGTGTTCATGGATAAAAAGGCTCAATACTGCTAAGGTGTCAATTCTACCAACATTCTCCCTCCTCCCCCCCGACCCCACCAACTGATCTATAAATTCAATGCAATCTCAATCAGCTCTTCTATAGTAATGTTTATTAAGTTAATATAGAAAATACGGGCTTTCCTGGTGGGTCAGTGGTAAAGAATCTGCCTGCCAACTATGGAGACATGAGTTCCATCCATGATTCAGAAGATTCTACATGCTGCAGAGCAACTAAGCCTCTGAGCCACATCTACTGAGCCTGTGCTCTAGAGCCAGGGAGCCGAAACTACTGAACTCACCCACTTCCCACAGCTACTGAAACCTGTGCGCCCCAGAGCCCGTGCTCCACAACAAGAGAAGCCACTGCAGTGAGAAGCCTGTGCACAACTGGGGAGTAGCTCCCGCTGGCCACAACTGGAGAAGAGCCTGTGCAGCAACGAAGACCCAGCATAGCCAAAATTAAGTAGATAAAATTTATTTTTAAAAAAGGGAAATACAGGAGGATGTCCAAAACAACTTTGAGAGTTGGAGAACTAATGCCACATCTCATACAGTTATAGCTCTCAAAAAAATGTTGTACTGGCACAAACAGACTAAGCAGAGTCCAGAAAGAGCCTGACACATATGCACAACTGATTTTTGCCAAAGGATGGTCTTTTTCAACAAATGATGCTGCAACTGGATAGCCAACTGGAAAAAATGAACTTTGATCCATACATCATGCCATATACAAAAAATAGTACTCACAAAACAGACCTAAATGCAAAACCTAAAACTATAGTTTCCAGAAGAAGGTAATATAAGAAAAAACTCTGAGAAAAAAGAGAGACCCACAAAAGGAAAAAACAGATAAAAGAGATTTCATCAATATTTATACCGATCTATTTCTGCCCTTTAAAATACACTAAGAAAATAAAGACAACCCACAGACTGGAAGAAATTGCTTGCAAATCACATATATCATAGAGGACCTGTATCTGGAATACATAAAACTCAGTAAGAAAACAAACAACCTCAACCTCCTAAAAAAAGAAAAAAAGAGAAAAGAAACAACCCAATTTAAAAACTGAACAAGGGATCTGAACAGATACTTCACCAAAGATATTAGGAAGACAAGCAGATGAAGATACACTTCACATCATTATTCAGAGAAATGATGTTTATTTATTGTGAAATTAAAGTCACAATGATATTAGTACCCATTTACTAGAATGGCTAAAAAACTGACAAGACTGTACCAAGCGTTGACAAGGATGTCTAGGAACTGGAACCCCTGTACTGGTGCAAAGTTACTGCACCAGTGCAGTGCAAAGTTACACAATCAATTTGGAAAACTGTTTGACAGTATCTTAAAAAGTTAAATATATACTTTCTACACTGGATCACATTCTACTCTTAGGCATTTACTTACTCAAAATAAATGAAAGCACTATGTCCAATCAAAGATTTGTACATAAATGTCCACAACAGCTTTATCTGTAATAATCCAAAACCAGAAACAATGCAAACATCCATAAACAAGTGAATGGCAAAAAAAAAAATACCTGTGGTATATCCATATAATGGAATGCAACACAGCAATAAAAAGGAACAACTGATACATGCTGTACCACTGATGATCTTGAAATAATTATGCTGAATGAAAGAAGCCTTACAAAAGTTATGTACAGTATGATTTCATTTATATAAAATTCTAGGAAATGAAAACTAGAATACAGTGACAAAAATTAGCAAGGGATTGTCTGATAGCAGTTGGGGAGGGACAGAAAGGAGAGATTACAAGGGAGAGGAAACTTACAGGTGATGGTTATATTTATTATCTTAACTGCAGTGGTGGTTTCCATGGTATACATGTATGTCAAAACTGATCAAATTGTATACTTTAAATGTATACTTTAAATATGTGCAGTTAACTGTGTGATAATTATTCTTCAATAACGCTGTTTTTCTTAAGCGTTTTTCACAAAGAGGTGAAGAGGTGTGTAGGACCTTCGAAAATTGTCATATTAGAAAGTGACAGAAGTACTAAGAGATTTCCAAAATGCAAAATCCCAGCTAAATATTAGAATGATAACTTAGCGTTATTTTAAAGGCTAATTAAAAACAATTTCTTTTATTATGGAAAAAGTTAAATATGTCAAAAGTGTATAATAAAGCCCCATGTGGAAAAATCTAAAATACTGTCAAAAGTGTATAATAAAGCCCCATGTGCACTTGGCATGTGTTCTCAGTCCCTCAGTTGTGTCCGACTCTCTGCGACCTCCTGGACTGAAGCCCACCAGGCTCCTTTGTCCATGGGACTTTCCAAGCAAGAATACTGGAGTGGGTTGCCACTTCCTCCGCCAGGGGATCTTCCCAATTCATCTTCCCAATGTGTCTCCTTCATCTCCTGCATTGGCAGGCAGATTCTTTACCGCTGAGTCACCTGGGAACCACATGTGCACCTGACCTTCAATTATGTCATCTCAAGGTTAAATCTTATTCCATTTGTATTCCCACCCACTTTGCCCCTAGTTTTATTTTTAGGCAAACTCAGACATATCATTTCCTTTATAAATATTTTAGTGTTAATATATATTTCTAAAAGGTAAGAACATGAAGGCCTCTTTGTATATGTGGCTTGGTAACTCATTTCTTTCTTTTTAAAAAAAAAAAATATCTTTATTGATTTATTTGGCTGCACCAGGTCTTACTTGCAGCATGTGGGATCTAGCTCCCCAACCAGGAAATGAACCCAGGCCCCCTGCATTGGGAGTTTGGAGCCTTAGCCATTGGACCAACAGGGAAGTCCTCATTTATTAATTAAAAAAAAAAAAAAACCACTTTTAGTTTTTAGAGCAGTTTTAGGTTCAGAACAAAACTGAGCGGATAGTACCGAGAGCTCCCATAATACCCCTTGCCCCCGCAACCTTCCCCATCAACATCCTACACCAAAGTGGTACATTTTCACAATCAACCAATCTTCATTGGCACATTATCACCTAAAATCTATAGTTTACTTTAGGGTTCACTCTTGGTACTGTATAGTCTCTGGGTTTTGAAAAATCTGCAATACATGCATCTACCATAGTACCATACAGAAGAGTTTCACTGTCCTAAAAACCCTGTGTTCTGCCTATTTATCCCTCCCTTCCCACTATGCTCTGGCAACCAAGGATCATTTTACTGCCTTCAGTTTTGCCCTTAGAGACTATTTTTAAGGTTCAGAAAAACCAGTGTTGTAGCCATTATAAATGGTTTCATTTCAGTGGCAAAGGCAGGATTACTCACTACACAAATGTTGTAAGTTTCAGGGAGGGCGGGGTCCTATGGGAAGTGGCCAGTACGTGGGAAGTGAGTTCCTACTAAGCCACATTCCCCAGAACTCCTACACTGTGAAGTCAGAAGCTTCATTTTAATTCTTTCTCCCTTCTCTCCCTTCAGAATATGTACAAGTCCAACCACTGAACACATGTGGACCCTCAGGCAGGGAGAGTAGTTCTCAGGCAGCAAAGATTGTGGAGGTACTTTTGTGTTTGTTGGGGGAGGGGAGGTATTTTTAATAGAGGCTGCTTACCCATTTGGGTTTTTTTTTTAAACCTTGTTTTCTGCCTACCTGTCCTTGGCTTTTAGTTTTATTTCTGTAGTTAAAAGAAATACTATAAATAAAAGTTTATAAACATTTTTAGAAGTTTTAGAAAATGTTATCAACTTGTGTTTATAAATAGAAACTCAGCATCCTCCTGAGTCTCTGCTCCACAGCACGAACATGGTGAGCAATCTGACGTACTTTCAGATACTTTTATAGCCATGTTCTGCAATCTGCTTTGCCAATATACCTCAACTTACACATCACACTAGCAAAAAGAAATAATTAAAAAAAAATTACAGTAGCAGCACAGTAAAAACTATAATAATAATTGCTAAGATTTATTGACTATGTATGTGTGAGACACTCTGCTAAGCAGCTCAGCTGAGTAATCTATTTAATCCTTATAAAACTGAGTTAATATTCTACACTTCATTTAACAGATAAAGAAACTGATGCTTAGAGATATCAGATAGTTTGCCAAAGATCTCACAGCTAAGAGGTTCCAGAGCGGAGATTCTACTTCAGACAGTTTAGTCAAAAAATCCTACTATTCTCCATTACCTTATAATATTGATTGGGTAAACCATAAGACAGATTATCTTAAAATTCTCACTGTTATAAATAATATTTCAATGAATATTCTTGTCTATATTTCCTGGTACTTTTATGGAAATGTTTTTATAGAATAAGTTTCCAGAAGTGGTTGTACTTGGTCAAAAGGTACATGCATTTATTTATTTATTTGGCCGTACCTCGAGACATGTGGAATTTCCCCTACCCAGGATCAAATCCATGTCCCTGCAGTGGAAGCTCGGAGTCTTAACCACTGGAGTGCCAGGGAAGTCTAGTGTATGCATTTTTAGATTTAATTGCCAGATAATCTCCAAAAGGCATGTGTACGTAGTAGACTCTTTGACAGCTTGCTTCCAAATAAAGACAAACTTTCAACTCCTATGAAAATCAAATGAATAGTGCCTATTTCCCCATATCTTCAGTAGCAATAAGAATCAAGCCTTGCCCACTGAAAGGCGAAAGACAAAGGTTTTCATTTCTATGTCTCTGATTACTAGTAAGGTTGATCAACTAATCTTTTCATATATTTATTACCATTTATATTTCTTTTTCCTCCTTCATATACGTATACTGCTCATCAGTTCAGTTCAGTTGCTCAGTCATGTCCAACTCTTTGCAACCCCATGGACTGAAGCGCCAGGCTTCCCTGTCCATCACCCACTCCCAGAGCCCACTCAAACTCATGTGCATTGCGTCGGTGAGGCCATCCAACCATCTCATCCTCTATCATCCCCTTCTCCTCCTGCCTTCAATCTTTCCCAGCATCAGGGTCTTTTCCAATGAGTCGGCTCTTTGCATCAGGTGGCCAAAGTACTGGAGCTTCAGCTTCAGCATCAGTCCTTCCAATGAATATTCAGGACTGATTTCCTTCAGGTTGGACTGGTTGCATCTCCTTGCAGTCCAAGGGACTCTCAAGAGTCTTCTCCAACACCACAGTTCAAAAGCATCAATTCTTTGGTGCTCAGCTTTCTTTATAGTCCAACTCTCACATCCTAACATGACTATTGGAAAAACCATAGCTTTGACTAGACAGACCTTTGTTGGCAAAGTAATGTCTTTGCTTTTTAATATGCTGTCTAGGTTGGTAATAACTTTTCTTCCAAGAAGCAAGCATCTTTTAATTTCATGGCTGCAGTCACCATCTGCAGTGATTTTGGAGCTCCCAAAAATAAAGTCTGTCACTCTTTCCATTGCTTCCCCATCTATTTGTTATGAAGTGATGGGACCAGATGCCATGATCTTAGTTTTCTGAATGTTGAGCTTTAAGCCAACTTTTTCACTCTCCTCTTTCACTTTCATCAAGAGACTCTTTAGTTCTTCTTCGTTTTCTGCCATAATGATGGTGTCATCTGCATATCTGAGGTTACTGATATTACTCCCAGGAATCTTGATTCCAGCTTGTGATTCATCCAGTCCAGCGTTTCTCATGATGTACTCTGCATATAAGTTAAATAAGCAGGTGACAAGATACAGCCTTGACGTACTCCTTTCCCGATTTGGAACCAGTCTGTTATTCCATGTCCAGTTCTAAGTGTTGCTTCTGAACTGCATATAGATTTCTCAGGAAGCAGATCAGGTGGTCTGGTATTTCCATCTCTTTAAGAATTTTCCACAGTTTGTTGTGATCCACACAGTCAAAGGCTTTGGTGTAGTCAATAAAGCAAAAGTAGATGTTTTTCTGCTCATACCTTTTAGTAATTTGTTTCTGAGTTATGTCCCTTTTAACTTCATAAGAATTCTTTATATATTAAGATATATCTGTCACTAGGTATATAAGCTTTTGCTCAGTTTGTTTTTTGACTTTGTTCATGGCAGTTTTTGCCACACTGAAGTTTATTATTCTGTATTGCTGAATATGAACTTAGATTATTTAATAAGGAAAACAACTTAATCTTACTTTTTTCATTGAATATTATTTCATGTATACATTCCCATGTACCAAGTCAAAGGCCTAAAAATTAACACTGTATTCCATTACATTGATATATTTATAATCTTCACGTTATTTACTTAACATACATATTTATTTATAAGAAAAAGTATTGTGGGAGGGAGGTTCAAGAGGGAGGGGATGTACATATACTTGTGGCTGATTCATGTTGTTGTATGGCAGAAACCAACACAACATTGTAAAAGGAGACTCAGGTTCGATCCCCAATCTGGGAAGATCCTACATAGCCACAGAGCAACTAAGCCCACAAGCCAGAACTACTGAAGCCTGTACACTGTAGGGCCGCACACAATTAGTGAGTCCACATGCTGCAACTACTGAAGTCCATTCACCTAGAGCCTGTGTTCTGCAACGAGAGAGGCCACCACAGTGAGAAATCCAAGCACAGCAACTAGAGAGTAGCCCCTATTCGCCACAGCTAAAGAAAAAGCCTGCATGGCAACAAAGACCCAGCACAGCCAAAAATAAATAAATAAAATTATCTTTAAAAATAAATTAAAAAAAAATAAAAGTACCAATAAGACTTTATAGATATTGTTTGAAAGTTGTCTGTTGAAAGTGAAAGTCACTCAGTCATGTCTGACTCTTTGTGACCCCATGGACTATACGGTCCATGGAATTCTCCAGGCCAGAATATTGGAGTGCGTAGCCTTTCCCTCCTCCAGGGGTGCTTCCCAACCCAGGGATCGAACCGAGGTCTCCCACATTGCAGGTGGATTCTTTACCAGCTGAATCACAAGGGAAGCCCAAGAATACTGGAGTGGGTGGCCTATCCCTTCTCCAGTGGATCTTCCCAACCCAGGAATCAAACCGGGGTCTCCTGCATTGCAGGCAGATTCTTTACTGGCTGAGCTGTCAAGGAAGCCCTAGATGTTGTTTGGATTTCCACAATTAGAAATGTGAGGCCTGCACTGCAGAAAAAATGAGAAGAGTAGCTGAACTGAAGAACTGGCAAATGAAGTGGAAAACTTGAAAATATTTATTAATCATACGCAATGTTTCCAACAGCATGCAGAATTCTATCCAGCACCTGCCCAAGCTTTGAGATTGCCCAGAGTTAGAGCTTTAACCAGTACTCCATCATCAAGGAAGGTTGTCATTTCCCTGAACAGTTGACATAACTGGTGACAGATAATATTACACATTTATGGTGCTGTTGTGTGTGGCTTGAACCTAGAGCTTTTTTTTTTTAAACAAACTATTGAGATCTGTGCCAAAGATCTCTGACTTTACTCTCATGCAAAAACAAGCATGTTTCTCTGGAGGTCACCCCAAGATTTTAAGTTCTTTTTTCTCTTTACTTCATTTTGATATGAATGGGAGGGAAAACAAATTACCATAAATGGTACAATAACATCATCATCCAAAGGCTGACTGATTAAGCCTGTGAACCTGATTCAGCTTAAATTTAGCTCACTCCTTTCACTTATTTTTTTCTTCTCAAGGTCCCAGGTACTTAATCACCACTTTAGACATCTTCTATGTCTGCATTCTGTTTAATTTCATAAGACTTCTCACACTTTAAAAAAGTGACCCACCATCATCTAGAAAATGAGAGGGTTAGTTCTACCAGCTTATGATTTGCTAATAAATTAATAAAGTTCTCTGCATTTAGTCTTTTGAATTCAGAAAAGATACTGCAAATGACCTTGTTTATAAAGACCAGACACATTTTAATGTTGTAAATTTAGTAGCTGAAGGTAACAATCTGCATGTATTTCTCAGCAATTGCTTTACACAGGGAATTATTATTGACCTTTTAATTAATTTCTACTTTAAGGCTTCTTTTTTAATTGGTAAATAACTGATTTTTTTCTTTCTATTCTAAATCAAAAAGGCTGTTGACAATTAACTGCCTTAAGGGCTAGAAAATTTGGGTCAGAATAAACTAATGAGAATTAAAATTAAATTAAAATTGAATATTGAATATTCAATTTATAAATCTAATTGTTTTTCTCTAATGTCACCTTCGCTTTAATCCTTTAATCAAATACAGTGGCTCTCAAATTATGGCCCCTGGACCAGAAGCATTGGCAGGATCTGGGAAGTAGTCAGAAATGCAAATTCTCTGGCCCTATACCAGAGCTACAAAATCAGGAATTCTGGGTTTCGGGCCAGAGAATTTGTTTTAACAATTCTTCCAGGGGACTCCAATTTGAAAATCACTGCTGTAACATATTTTAAAAGGCTTAATTAACAATATAAAAGAATTTTAGACTTACTTTAAAAAAAATCACTTCTTTGTATCTCAGAAAAGCACAAAGCCCTCAGCTGATCCACGATAAGGGATGTTAAGTCTACATCAAATCAAAACATGAACTCTACCCATCAAAATTTTGCACCAGAAAATAAAACTTTACAAAATAATAGGCAGTTCAATGGTTAAGAATCCACCTACCAACTTGGTCCAGGAAGGTTCTACATGCCATGGGCAACTGAACTTGTGTGCCACAGCTAGTGAAACCCACGTACCTAGCTCCAAAACAAGAGAAGCCACTACAATGAAAAGCCTGTATATCACAACTACAGAGCAGCCCTGTGCTCACCTCAACTAGAGAAGTGCTCAGCAGATGAAGACCCAGTGTAGCCAAAAATAAACAGAAAACAAAGAACTTCAGTTATTTAACAGCTTACAAGCTTTGCCATTGGTCAAAAACACTTGAGTTATTTAACAGTCTACCTTCCAGTCTCCAGTCCCTCTAGATATGGCCAACCAACAGCAAAAACATGAGGTCCACTCTAGCTTCCAGTAGAGGTGGTGGGTAAACTAATGGAAAGCAGTTAATATTTTTGGTTGAAGCAGGACACGCATTCTTGAGAGAGAAATAAATAAAATGGATTCTCCACTTGGTTCTCGTGACATGCCAAACTATCATTTGACAGCTGTTCTACATAAAATCTGGAGCTCTGCCCCACGTGGTGACAGCAGTGCAGATAATGACATGGTGTCAAGAGCAGTGATATGATGGCCAAGGAGTGGGTCCAGAGAACAGGGCACCCAGGGCACCCTCTCACACAAAAGATGAAGTCCTTATGCAACTGAGATTCACTTCGGATTATTTGCAGAAACAAAATTTAAAATTTTCTCTTGCTAATGTGAGAAAAAACCCCAAAACCTCTTTGTTCTTTGGCAGGGAGATTTGTACTGAACTGGTTTAGAGACATTTGGTGATTAAATTCTAAAGTCAACTCAGAAACATGAATAAGGTTCTGCCTTTAGAGATTTACAACCTAGTAGGGCTAACAAGCATAAAAAAGTAAAGCATTCTAAAAACTGAAATGGTGAAAACAATGCAACTCCTCTCATTTGTTATGAGCAGGAATTAAGATGTTTTATATGGGCTAGTTTTCTAGAAAATGAAAGTTTGCTTAAAGTTTAAATCCAAAAAGTCAGTATTTTTACAAAACCTTTTTATAAAGCACTGTAAACATTTCAGTCTTTTAAATGGAAACTGACAAACACAACTGAAGCTTTTATCAGTGGCCTTTATAAATTCCAATTACCAAGACCTCAGGCTATCATGCTTTTCTCTTCTTGTGACCTTCCTTCACATTCAAAAATTTTCCTCTTTAGAAAAACATTTCTTTTTAAATTATGAGATTACTGTATTATAGAACATGCGGAAAAAACAAAAGGGAAGATCACCAAAATCACCCTTTTCCTTGTCGGGCTTTTATGGTATGGACATAAAACAATAAATGGAACAGCTGAACATTAGCTGGACTACACAGAAATTTCTAATATAGTTTATTTCAGTTCAGTCGGTCTTTATAAGATAGAGAAAAGTTTTTTTTTTTTTCATATTCAGGCCTGCTGAATATTTCTTTTAAACATTTTTTTTTTTTTTTTTTTGGCCATTCCATGCAGCACACGGACCCTAGTTCTCCAATCATGGATCAAACTCACAACCACTGCATTGGAAGTGCATAGTCTTAATCAGTGGACCACCAGAGAAGTCCTTTTAAAACTATTTTTAATTGAAAAAAAAACAATGATTTTCATTTTTAATAGGAAAGGATAATTCACCTACTTACCTAGTCTGTAAGGAAGTTATTCACTCTCTTCAGCGTCAAAAATATTTGTAAATGAATTTTCTTTTCTTTCTGTAACATCTAGTGTAAAATTGCATGTTTGTGCACTCTAGAGTCGTATAGATAAGTACTTTATAGAGTAGCTATTCAAAGGAGGGGAAGACAGAAGGAAAACTTGCTCATTTATGATAAATGTCCCTAAAATGCCAGGCCCTAAAGATGCATAATGTTTGTGAGAGCACCGAGTCCAGCACACTGAAGACATTCAGTATGCTGGTTTCGTCTCCTGAGGGCAGACGAGTGACCTTTAAACTTGTTAGTCATGGAATCTTTTGTTCAAAGGGATCCACGGAAGATCGGTATGTGACACAGATAAAACAGGAGTTGCTCTGGCTAAGGAAGGGCCACCCGGAGACCCAAGTCTGCGATTCCCACTTTTCTTCTCTCTTCTCTGAAATAACAGTCTGAAAATGAGTACAAAGCCTGCAGCATCCAAACTTACACAGCCATACCCCAAGAACCTTCTAATCCAGCCCAGTCTAACTTTTCAAAAGGCCATTCCTAGGGAACAGCGAGAAGGAGAAAGTCAAGCTGCTGACACACGGCAGTGGAGCAAGTGTGTTATCAGAACACTCCTTACTAACCACCCACCCAGACACGAGGGGCAACAGCCCCTCTTTCCGCCTCATCAACCCCTCAGGTGTTCTCTTTCAGGGCTTCCCTTGATATTCATTTTAAATTGATTTCATTTGTTTAAAATGCTCTAGCAATACAGTGTGATCTGCTTCTGATATCCCCAGAGAAAGCCCCCCTGTCGAATTATACTGTAGGACAACTCTTCTTCCACTAGTGTTACTTCTTCCATCAGTCACGACTTCCCAGTTGGCTCTACCTGAATCCTAAGTATCCATGGAAGTTTACTTTGGGAAGACTTCCTCCCACATTTTGACCCTTAATTGAATTCTCAATCTCTGGCCACCCAGTGCTGTAGTTCACCGCTCAGTCCATGAACTAACCCCCTGCAGATTTGGCTGATAGTCCTTCAGCTTCTGTGGCTGCTTTTAGTGACAAGCACACATTAGCTCATGAGACAGTCCATGCTCTTTCAGAGATACAGTACTTGTGAGGAAGTTTCTTTTTCCTGATTCAGAACCTCTTTCCTTCCACCGCTGGCTCTGTCCTTTGGTTCACACAGAGAAAATCTTGGCCCTGCTCCCCACCCCCTGTAGCCTGTGCGGCTTACAGTTGGCCTTGTGTTTTTCCGGATTCTGGCTCCACCTCTAAAAATACTACCGCCATCCCAGCCATCTCATAGGCCATCTGTGGACTCCGCCTTCAACATGTAATGATTAGCTAGCAGAGGAGCAGGCAGCTCTGGTCTGCATGTGGAGCCGCTGAGTCTCTGTGTTCCACGCACAGATTAACATCCCTTTCTTTCTTCTCTCCTTTGACCTCTCCCAGGTCTGCTACACTCAGCCCTGCATTCATCACTCTGTCAAGGAGCACTTACTAAGCACCATCAAGAACCAGGCCAGCCAGGCACTGAAAAACTAAAAGCAAATAAAATGGACTCAGCCCACAGAAAAGTAAGAGCAAGCTAGGTAGAGTAATAAACAGCTGGGAAAGCTGGAGAAGGTATCAGAAAGAGAGGTGATGTCAGAGACAGGGAGGAATGGTAATCAACAACCAAGAGTCACGCAGCCTTGCGTCCCCTGCACCAAAGGGGACAGTGTTTTCCCTTACTTGAAGTTCAGCAAATATGTAAATTTGGTAAAGCTGACAAAGCCTGCTCAGTCCTGTGCCTCTCCGGGAGGTGAGGGAGGGTGGTCAATGAATCCACAGTCTGAAAGCGTAGTTGCAGAGGTTGACACTGTACCTGGCTACGTACAGTATTGCTCAGGTGGTTGTCCTCGGACATCTGTGCATTCTGGAAGTAGGACAAGGGTGCAGGTAACTCTGTCATTGGAGCAAATGTATAGATATACTTTTTCACAGAAAACAGAGCTTCTTGGGGTTCTGAAAAAGGGAAAAAGAAAACAATCTTTGGTGCATTACAATTATACTTCTATTCTGAAACACTTTCACAAATGACTTTCAGCAAAAACAAACCTTTCTTTCATGTGTTCTCCTCCAGGCCACGCTTTCTAAGGACCTCACAGGCTGCTGTCACTTGCTGGCTCCTGGATTAGGTCTGGAACAGGATTTTATTGGGTTACCCAGAGTCAGTCAAGTTCTAGTAAATCCATTCACACCAATTAAACACTTACAAGACTAATTTGTAAACCAGAAATGCATTACTATGCCAAGACCTTCAGTTGACAAACTTTTGTCAGCTCAAGTTACTTCTTGGTAATGAGTAGATCTACTTGAGAAACCAAATATTTCCAATCACTATCATATCTAATGATTTCAGATCTAGAGCAAAGGGTGCTAAATGATCTTAAAGAATGTTCTTGTCAATGTTTCTTTTCCGACCCACCCTAATTTATATCACCATAAAATTATCTGTTTTGTGCTTTTAATTTCTTTTTATCATCTCTTTTCCTTTACCACAATGCTCCAAGACAACAGAACTAGGTAACATGTTTATTTTACAAGAGCAGAAGGGGACTCAAGTTCAGTGACTTGCTTAAAAGCATTCAACTGGGCAGACCAGGACCAAAACCACAGACTCCTGACCCCCAGCCTCTCCTCTGCCTCCTTGCACAGCCTTGCTCACACATATCACTCCGTCTTCCAGACTTCACCCTCCCATGTGCCTGTCTAGGTACCTGAATGTCGATCAGCCTTAGGACTTCAACTTTGCTTTTCATTGAAAGTCTTCAGAAATACAGAAGAAAAAAAATTGGTTTGCATACCTAAGCAGTACTCTAATTCATTTAAAGTGTCTAAAACATTACCATGTACATACTGACATGAAAGCGTGCTGTCAATATCGTTTCATTTCAGGATCTTCTATCCTCTATTATTCCGCTTTCTTATTCTAATGATTTTTTTTTATAAAAAACCACATAAAACAACTTTTTCCTCTAATAAAGGTACTGACTTCCAATTAACCCTTATCACCTATATCTGGATCATTCAAATCATGACAAATTCTTAATCAAGGTATGCTTTCCCTTCTATCCCGTGTATTGTTTTTTTGGGCCATGCCATGAGGCATTGGGGTCTTAATACTCCAACCAGGGATCAAAACCTGCAGTGAAGGCACAAACACTTAACCACAGGACCACCAGGGAAGTCCCTATCCTACATGCTTTTAAACACTGTGCCTACTTTTCACCTCCCCTCCAACTTCAGCCCATAGTAAGCTGGCGTGAGATCAAAAGATCGCAAATTAATATTAACTAAAAAAGATGTAATTATATAATGAGACAATTCTGCTTAAAACATACAATATTAATTTGTTTTAAAAAATAAAATGAATAAATAAAATTATTTTAAAAATAAAATGAATTAAAATTAACAGTAGACTCCATGGTTACTTTTATGGGAATTGATCACCAGAAGGGGGTACACAGGAAGCTTCTGGAGTGATTGGTAATGTTTTGTTTCTTGATCTGGGTGCTAGTTCCATAGAGGTGTAATCTGAAAATTCTCTGAGCTCTACACCTATGATCTGTGCACATTTCTATATACTTCAATTTAAAAAGTCAAACAGATTTTTGAAGGTGTAAACCTATATTTAGGGTTTGGCAACATGTATGCTAGCTTACCCAAATGGGAGGTGGATTCCAGCAGAAGTTGTATTCTCAAAGTATTGAAAGCAAATGTTCTGACCTATGCTTCTAGATTTTTAAAAGTTGACTATCTAATTGAGAAGCAAAAGGCAAATGAGAACGAAAAAGATATACCCAACTGGATGCAGAGTTCCAGAGAATAGCAAGAAGAGATAAGAAGACCTTCTTAAACGAACAAGACAAAGAAATAAGAGGAAAACAGTAGAACAGGAAAGACTAGAGATCTCTTCAAGAAAATTGGAGATATGAAGGGAACATTTCATGCAAGGATGGGCATGATAAAGGACAGATAAGACCTAACAGAAGCAGAAGAGATTAAGAAGAGATGGCAAGAATACACAGACGCACTATACAAGAAAAGTCTTAATGATCCAGAAAACCACGATGATGTGGTCACTCACCAAGAGCCAGACATCCTGGAGTGTGAAGTCAAGTGGGCCATAGGAGGCATTACTATGAACAAAGCTAGTGGAGGTGATGGAACTCCAGCTAAGCTATTTACAATCCTAAAAGATGATGCTGTGAAAGGGCTGCACTCAATATGTCAGCAAATTTGGAAAACACAGCAGTAGCCACAGGATTGGAAAAGGCGTTTTCACTCATATTAGGTATTATTAGTAATCTAGAGATAACTTAAAGTATACAGGAGGATGTGTATAGATTGTATGCAAATATTATGCCATTTTATATAAAGGACCTGAGCATCCAAGGATTCTGTTAGCCATGGGGTGGGGCTTGGTGGGAGTCCTGAAAGCACTTGTCCTCCATCCCTGCCCCCATCAAAGGACAACTGTATTTAAGACACATCTGTATTTACATGTAAAACACTAAGGCTAAGGAAAGGTGAAAGAATCTGCCAGTATAAGTAACAGCAATTCCAGAACCCAGATATTCTGACACCCAGCCCAGGTCTTTTGCCAGTTCACCTGAAGAAAGCTCATGCCTCCACCAATGCATTAAAGATCACAATGCTGCAGGGTGACCCTTCCTGGAAGAACTACCCATTATATGGAGCTCAGTAGGAAGTGGAGGCAGGCAACAGGGCTAGTTAGGTCTCCAGTCAGGCCTGGAGAACAAACAAACATTGTTGGTACAAAGAAAGGGGCAGGCAAAGCTAGATTTGATTCGGGGCCAGTAACAGCTGAAAACAATTGACGACTACATGGAGAAGGCCAATAACCCACTGTCCCAGCAGCGTGGCAAAAAGACACTACTGGACCTTATAACAGTGCCATGAAAACAAGAAAAGACAGTTGTTGGGAAGTGAGGATCTTTCACATGACCTGAATTGCAGAGGGAGTGGGAGTAGGGATGTAAGTAGATTTTGGTGTTTTCTCTCTCTGGCCATCTGCTAAAGATTTTCTGAGGCTGATAAAGCACAACACTTGAATTCACTGCTATCCATTTCCTTTTTCTCAAACATTTGCTCAATCAGATAAAAGGAAAAAGAAATCCTTTTCTGATGGGCAGCTATAATTTCTTTCTATTATACACAAAGACTAAAAGCCCCAGGAGAATACAAATAATCGCAAAGTTTAGATGTACTGAAGAGAAAAATCTATCTAACCAGAAAACCTTCTATCCATCAGCACTTTAAAAAGTATCACAGGAACAATGCTTGAAATCCCAAAAAGCAGCTTATTAAAAATTCATTTAGGGACATACCAACAGAAAAGTATGTTTCCGTCTCTCACTACATCCCAAGGTAACAAACTAAAATTAATAATTTGAAATTAATCTAAAACGTCAGGAATACAGCCTAGAAAGACTCTCAATTTTAAGAGATTAGGAAGCAAATACTCTCCCCAGTCCCACAAGAGACTTCGTGAAAGTGACAGGCCCTAAAAAGAGCAAGCATAGTGATACATCCAATTTGGTGATTTTTTTTTCCCCTGCTTCCTTCCTTCCCACTCTGCTGTGAACCATCTGCAGTAGATTAGATTATTATTCAGCATATATTCACTCCCTCCCCCAACATGCCCAAGAAAAGATGTTGAGCTTGGCTCTGTGACTTGCTCTGGCCTCAAGGTGGGTGCAGTCTACTACCCACTCCATGCCTTCGGGCACAACCTGACAACTTCCTTTGGTCATGGGATCTTGGCAGATGCAGTACAAACAGTTAAACTGTGCTTGTGCAGGGGGCCCTGCCTTCCTGTACTTCTGCTGTTCCCTCAAGAACTTATTTGGGTAGCCACTGCCCCTTCAGCCTGGGGCCCAGAACAAGAAGGGCAAAGCAGAATTGCCCTAGCTGTCACCTTTAAGAAGAGTGAGAGCTAATGCTCTAAGGCACTGAGTTTGGGGGAGGCCTACTATGTAGAGTTATCATGGTTGTCTTTAAATAATAATGGTTATGTGGGCTCAGAAGATAAATGAACAAAGACTTACAAATCTAAAATTCTTTATCTGAAGCCCTTAGGACTAAACAGGTTTAGAATTTATGTATTTTTTGGATTTTGTAAAGGTGAAAGTGAAAGTCGCTCAGTTGTGTCCGACTCTTTGCGACCCCATGGACTATACAGTCCATGGATTCTCCAGGCCACAATACTGGAGTGGGTAGCCTTTCCCTTCTCCAGCGGATCTTCCCAACCCAGGGATCGAACCCCGGTCTCCTGCACTGCAACATGAGGCAAATGCCATGTTTTATAATGCTCCCTCAGGGTATTAGATAGAGCCATAGAATCAAACACACTAATAAATATGTAGTAAAATATATAAGAAGCCTTAAACTACATAAAGAGGTTCAGGTTAGAGTTTGCCGTCAAATGATTTAGGAGCTTTTGGACTTGAGAACTGTGGAAATGGGACCATGGTCCTATATTATTACTTATATAGTTAAAGAGATTCTTTTCCTCTCAATTTTCATTTCAGTAACTCTACATGGAAGATGTAATTACAATGAGTCACTGTGGAAAATCTGTTGTGGAAATGGCAGAACACAACTAATCTTTAACAAAGAAAAGGACTATTCACAGTTAATTTGGTAAATCATTGACTGTTCTCAGCAATGCATTCTCTTGTTCGCTTTAGATCACCTTAAGGAACTGTACAAGGCATAGTGAAAACCAAACATGAACACCCTTTAATCAACAGACCCTTGCTGGGATTCTGTACACACCCACACCCTATGGTAGGCACAAGGGGTGCTAGTGCATCCGATGATGCTTCTGGTCACTTAAGGCGCTTACTGTCTAGAGGGGAGGACAGACAAGAATGTTTTTACATTAATAACATGTTGAAATAAAATTATTTAGATGTACTGGGTTATATAAAATACACTGTTCAAATTAATTTCACCTGTTTCTATCTTTAAAAAATTTGCTCATCAGAAAACTTAAAACTGACCTTTGTAGCTCTCACGTGATGTTTCTATTGGACAGTGCGGCTCTAAAGCTTCAGTTCTTTCTCCGACAACAGGCTTAATACTGAAAATCCCTGACAACCCTTTCCTTCCTGAAGCTTCCCTCCCTTCCTCAGTTTAGTGACACTGCACCATGGAGGTTCTCCTCCCACCACTCATTCCCCTCAGCTGGTTCCTTGTCCTCTTCCACCCTCTCATTGTAAGTGTTCCTTGGCTCTGCCTGGGCCTCCTTGTCCCCTTCCTTAGGCTTCTCCTCCACTGTTCCCAAATCAACTGGTAAGGCTATTTAAGGGACGCATGTTTACAGCCGCAGGCCTGTCCATGGGATATTTCAACTACTGGCACTTGAAAAGTGATACTTCCAAACCGATTTCTCCTCTTCCTCTCCAGACTCTCCTTTGCTCCTAGCTTTCTTATTCCTGTAATTGTTTCCCCCATTTTCCAAACAAAGCCTCCTAGTCAACTTAACATTTTACTCCTTGCTCCTCAATTGGCCGTCATATCCTCTTCATACTTTTCCTCCTTTCTAAGCCTCTGTCACCGCCAAAGGCCAAATTTTCATTATATCTCACCTGGATCATGCAAAAGTCACCTCAAATCTCACTCATTTTAGACCTTACGTACCCAAGGCAAAGTTCTTGTCACAAAACTTACTAAGAACAACGCTCAAAACATCTTCCAAATCTGCCTGGCATTGATCACACAAAGGAGATGCACTATTAATTTTTCAGAATACATCCAAAAGAAACAAGTCTCTCCCTGCAATCTGAGGTAAAGCAGTGGGAGAGCAGCAGCAGAGGGAACCTGGGATCTAAGGGAGGGGAAGGGGACCACAAAAGCCTTGCTGACAAACGTTCTACCTTTCCTGCTGGAATGATTCTCAGAGACCAACTCCAATCCTTCAGTTCTCCACAAATGGAAATTCACGCAGCAGTCTAGGACCAGAGGCAGCCACTAACTTAAAATTCAGCACCAGACCATATCCACTCAGAGGAAAGTATGCCGCGAGTTGTGATAACTATTTTCCCAAGAAGATGAGCCAATGAATGTAAAAACAGATGATAGATGCTGCTTCTATCATCTACTTTTCTCTGGAGGGAGGAGGGTAGGAAGTGAAGGAATCGATGCACTCAATAAATAGGCTTTTCACTGTTAAGGGCTTGTTACTAAATGGAGGTGGGAGGGGGTTTACGTTGGCAGAACTCGGTAAATGAGTTAAAGGGGAATTGAAACTGGCTTTGGCAGGTGACTGAAATCAGCCAAATGCAATCGGCTCCCATCTCGTTCCTGTTTTTACCCTCCTTCGTTAGAGTGATTTAAAGTGCACACTGGGTACTGGACGCTTAGGATCCAGAGAGCTGCTCTTCCTAGTACACCCTCTGATACAACGCCCTCCTCAATTCAACTCCGAGGGTGGAAACCTTTCCATGGTGAAAGATAGCTCAAGTAACAAGATGCCCTTAACCAGATATAATCTCCACCTGCCTCAAACTTGAGAGAATACTTAGGACTTTTACAACGTGCTCTGCCATATAGTGATTTGCCTGCCATTCTTATCTCCCATAGTAAACCTTGAACGCTTTATTCCTCTTGTCCAAAGCAGGCAAACAACGCTTATAAAATTATTAACTTGACTTTCCTACCAGAGAAGCAGATATTTATTTGAAAGGAATTTGCGGGATCAAAAAGCCAAGTATCTAAAATACAGGCAAAGCACTGGACATAAAAGCCTCGCGACAGTCCTCATTAAGGCAAAAGCATCAGACCCCGGTGTTTTCCGCCTCGAACTGAGACAGAAGGAAATTAGCCCTGAGTGCCACTCGCTTCCCCTGGACAAGGACACACTCAGGGGACGAGGCGCGGAGTTTCAGCAGTTGCTCAACAAGACCCAGCGCAAGGCGCTTCCTCTTTTCTCCCGCTCCAACCCCAGGCAAGACAGTCAATCCCCGCCCAAGGCACCTGCGCCCTGAGCTGTCTTCGGGAAACCAGCACTTCCGTACCAAGGCTGAGGAGGGGGACTCTCTCTTCAACGGGACTGCGCGCCGTGCCCGGCGCCCGAGAAACGGGCCGCCCCTCCTTGTTCCCCACACGGGGTTCCTCGGTCCCAGCCCGACCGCGCCCCACTCCTCATCCTCGAGGACACCGGCTCCGCGGCCCGGACGGCGACAAAGGGCCCGGCCCTGCCCGCAGCCGCCTGTACTGGCGCCGGATGTGAGGCGCGTTCCTGTCACCCCCAACTCCCCTTCGGGCACCTACCCCCTTCCTCGCCGCCACCGCCACCGGCCTCTAGCAGCTCAGGTTCCTTCCCGAGCATCCGCTGTTTTGTTTCCGATGTGAAATCGCGGCCTTTGGAACTGACGGCCCAGGCCCCGCCCAAAAGTCTTCACCGGTGTCGTCACTTCCGGACGGGGCGTCGTTGGTGACCCGCCCCCGAGGGGCGTGGCCTTGGAGGGCCCCAGCGGCGGAGGGGCGGGGCCCAGGGTGGAGGGGTGGAGCTTCCGGTGGAGAGTGCCCAGGGTGGAGGGGTGGAGCTTCCGGTGGAGAGTGGCGATTGAGGCGGGGAACCTGGCACTCCGGTCGGGTTTCTGACCTGGAGGGACACCCCCGCCCCTGGCTCACCAACCCCCATCCCCGTGGGCGCCAGCACGGGGAGGTTATCAGAGATTAGAGGCTGCTCCTGAACTGAGGATCAAGATTTCTACGTAAACTAGACCCAGTGTGTGCTTCTCCGGGCCTACAACTAATAGTATGTTAAATCGAACGTTTCTTTCATTTCTCTACAGGACCTATTTGTACAGCGTTTCTCAATGCAAATCAGCGGCACCACAATCAAAAGAAAGCTAACTTAAATTGTAAATCCCTGTGCCCTCCACCCCCTCCCTAATCAATCAAGACTTTTGGTGGGTGAGGAGAACCTTAGAAACTGCATTTTAAACAAACATCTTCTGGGATTCTTGGGTTCCAAGTTTAAGAACCTATCTTCCTCTATAGTAAGCTTTCAAAGCATGACTGTCTCATTTTTGTAATACCCAAATGTTACAGAGTAACTGGTGCACAGTGACTTGCCCTATGGTCCTTTGATTTTTTGCATCTGCCAGCTTTCCATTCAAATGTCTGTAAAAACAGTACCAATAACTAACTCCTTAAGTAGCAGACCACACACATACACTCATCTGAAAGCTTGTGTGTGTTAATCACTCAGTCGTGTCCGACTCTGCGACCCTATGGACTGTAGGCCATGAGACTCCTCTGTCCATAGGATTCTCCAGGCAAGAATACTGGAGTGAGTTGCCTGTACCCTCCTCCAGGGAGTCTTCCCAACTGATGGATGGAACCCCCATGTCCTACATCTCCTGCACTGGCAAGTAGGTTCTTTACCACTAACGACACCTGGGAAGCCCCTTAACAATGAATACCATCATGTAAAACCAAAGGTGAACAATGGAGAAACGTTCAAATGCACAGGTAGTTAATCAGAAAACTGAAAATGAAACCAGTAACAGCACCTGGCCAAATGAGACTTTTTATTTCTCTTAAATTTTCCCAAGATAACCCTTAGTATTCCTAGAGCATCAACCCCCAGCCCCTTTCTCCCAGCCCCAATACATGAATGGATTTAAATAGGTTTTACACACAACTTTATATTTAAGAACAAAGTAGCATTTGTTTTTCCATTAACAGGGAATGTTGGTGAAATAAAAAGGTTGACACCCCCAAGTAAATTTTTGAAAGTTCTCATCTCCCACTTCCCTCCTCAAACTTCACAAGGGTAGGAATTTTTGCCTGTTTGTTCACATATATTACAAGTGCTGAGAACAATGCCTAGCACATGAAACAGTTCTATACATTTGTTAAACAAGCATAGGCTAAAACCCATCCATCTGTGAACTAGTTCAATCTCTCTGAATGCAACCTGGGATGTAAGTAGAAAGTCTTAAAATGCTGGCAAACTATCTTAGAAACAAAAACTTTGTGCAAAGATATTCATGGAGTATTATTAATAGCAAAAATTGGAATGTTAAATGTCTTACAATAAAGTATGGTTCACCCACCACAATATGTGATTGTTTATAAAGATTATGTGTAACAAAAATTCTTATCCTGTTAAATAAACAGATCTGTAATAGACATTTATGCATATGGCAAAACACATTCCTGCAAAAAGGAAATAAAGTGATTTTTTAAAAAGCAACCACTGGCAGAATAACTGGATTACAGATAAATTTTCCTCCAGTATTCTGTATTTCTTCACCTTTTAAGGTATACAGAAACCCAGGAAGCACTGAGGAAGAACCAGTAAAAAGACACAGACTAGAGAAACAAGGCTAAATGACATCCCAGGGAAAGATTGAAGGCAAAAGAAGAGGGTGGCAGAGGATGAATAAGTTAGATAGCATCACTGACTCAATGGACATTAATCTGAGCAAACTCCAGGAGATAGTGAAGGGCAGGGAAGCCTGGAGCTCCAGTCCATGGGGTCACAAAGAGTCGGACACGATTTAGCAACTGAACAAGACACCAATAGAGAGCAAACGCCCAGAGTGCCAAGATGTAAACTATGGTGTAGCCTCTTAAAAGGGCAGAGTCTCATTTAGGATTATCACCAGTCACCAGTAAAACGTAAAAACACTGAGTGAGACTTAAGAAATGTGAAGCACACATAAAACTGTAAGCTACCATTTATGGAAACTCAAGTGTAGTGAAAAGGAAAAGGGAGGACCTAAGGTTAATTTCCTGTGTTTTTCAAAACTTATTCCAGACAGAAGGAAGAAAGAAAATAATGAAAATACCTGAGAGTGGGGGAGGTCTTCTGAATAGAAAGCAAAGGTTCAAAATGCATATCATAGAATGGAGCTGGAATTGGAGACTATGCCTAAATGAAAGTTAAGATTTTGTTAACGTGAGATTATTGGCTAAGGGGGGAAATCAAATGACTTTCACTCATTCATACCTACCTAAGATAGCACTGGAAGTTTTTTGTGTTTGTTTCTTCCTGTGCCACACAGCATGTGGGATTTTCGTTCTACAACCAGTGATTGAACCTGTGCCCCTTGCAGTGGAAGCAACAGTGTTAACCACTAGACCGCCAGGGAAGTTCCAGCACTGGAAATTTAAGAACAATAAAAACTGCAGTGTTTGTGGTTAAGAAGTGAAGTTCAGTAAAAGAATGAGAAAAATAATAGAAGGTCCAGACTACCTGCAGTTGTGCTTTTATATTTTCCCCAGAAATGTCTGAAACTTGGGAGAATGGAGAAACAAATGACAAAAAAGAAAAAAAGGAGGAAAAAATCAGTAATAAGCAGTTAAAGACGAAGCAGATGGAAAATTCAGGCTGCCAGACCTGTTAGAAATACTTGGGGAGAGGGGCTGTTCAAAATTAGAAAGGCTAGAGCAGTCACTAGTCCATCAAGTCAGGACCAAGGCCACTTCTTTACACTACTGATTCCAAGGCAAAGTAATCCAATTTATTAACACTTCCCACATAAAGATTGTTTGTCTTTATACATTACTGCCCTGTTTACTATGGGAGTCAAGTAGGATCTGGCTCCTTAAATTGAAACAGCTCAAAACGAAGGGCTGGTTTTATCTTACTCATCTTGTTATTTTTTAGTCTTAAATTCTGTATGACTGTCAATATTTTATTAAACCTACTTTCTTTCTTAACCAAGAACCTGGACCACCTTTATAAAGAAGACAACTTTGCCTCAAGAATATACTCAAAATGAAACTTGCGCATCTAGCTTTTCTACCCATGGTAACAATGTTTTTAATTGATAAGGAAAAAAATGAACCTTAGACTCTAAGGTTTCTAGACTCTAAATGTGAAGTGTTTACTAGTTTTTCCTTTTGTGACAAGAAAAAAACAGGAAAAATCATTTAGAACTATTTTTAAATTCACAATACTTTTTGCTTCAAAGATTTGCTAAAAATGCTTTCTATAAGAGAACTTTTATTAACCAGCACTTTCCTCTGCCTTTAGGTGGCTATTAGCAAGACCATACCTAACCAATATAAATTCCTGCAATCAGAATACTATTCTTTAATCTGCAATGTCCATTCAATATTGGTAGCCATTAGCTAAATATAGCTGTTGAGGACCTTTAAATATGAATATTGCAAAGAAAAAACTGGATTTTAAAATTCAATTTAGTCACACCTGACTTCTGAACACTTGAAATATGGCTAGCGTAATTGAAAACTATTTTAAATTTTAATTTTAATGAATTAAACTTGACAGTGCAGACCTATACCATGAATTATAATCCAATATGCAGGCCCTCTAGATATCCAACATAAAGATCATAGCACTGTTGCAGTGGGTAGCTAAGACTGTGGGATCTGGGGAATTTTCTGACCGCTCAGTGGTTAGGATTCTATGCTTTTACTGCTGAGGGTCCAGATTCAGACCCTGGTCAGAAACCTAAAATTCCATGTGCTATGCAGCACAGCCAAAAAGCAAAAGACTCTTGATTTTTAAGGTCTACATATTACAACCTCTGCTGAGAAGCTTCCTCCTATCCCTTGCCTCCCGACCTTGAAGTCAACGCATCAAGTTTGACAGTTCATATAGTGTACATGGCGTATCTATTAGTGATCTCATTTTTTTTCTCCACCACTAGACTGTCAGCTACTAGAGGGATTCTGCCTTATTTATGTATATCACTCCATCTAGCTTAAAACATGAATGGCACATATTAAGTGTGCTTCAATGGCAAATATGTCATAAACAAAAAGACAAAAGGGTTACCTGACTTAACAATCCAGTTACTACTCTGTGCAAGAGAATCTAGAAGTCATTTATTCAACTAATACACGATGTGGCAGAGTAGGTAGACTCGTGGAGTGTCATTTAAACAACATGGCTTGAAAAGAATTTTTATTCATTTTTATATACAGAAATTCTTTTCTTCCTGGGTATTTTAGATTGCCATTCCTAATTTCGTCTTCATGAGTCAAGTAATAAAAATGAAAGGCAAAAAACCTTTCAAGATGAAAATTAAGCATTCAAATGCAAATAAATATTTCAATAATTTAATACAATCACAATTCAAAAAATCTACCAGATTATCAAAATACTATATACCAAGTTCACCTTGGTTTCTAGTATGAATGTAATAGTTCCTGGGGTTAAATATATGCGTGAAAAAAAAAATGTGTGTACATTTCCTAGTTTTCCTTCCTGAAACTTAGACTATTCCTTAGCCTATTTGGAATTCCTTCTAATAGCTTTTTATAGCTAGTGGCATTCACAAATCAATTTCACCATCTTTTGCTAAGCAAAACAATTTCTCAATTTTGTATTAATAGAAGGCTGATATATGACTTGGAAACATGTATAACCATTTTGACATAAAACCTTTCAGCAGTTTTTGGGTAGAAAGAGGAAACATTCACAGAACTTATATGAAAGAGCTGGGTAAATAAGCTTCATATATACATTGTATACCTGCTTGCATTTATCTAAATTTAAATTTTCTTCATATTAGAGAAAAAAATGATAAGTGTTTAGTCCAATTTGACTCGAGTTCATTGTTTTTTCAATTTGTCCACCATATCTACTATTCATGCCTGATTAATACCTGAAACTGCACTCTCCACAAAATAATCATCAGCCTCTACTATCACATATCAGGAAGTACTCTGATAAGATTCAGAATGAGTAACAACACAATGTTCTCTAAGGAGACGATGTTCTGGGGCTGGCTGGGAATAAAGTCTAGAATATTGGAGCCGTTCTTGGGCATCCTTTTAGAAGATTACTTTTATGTTCTTAATATAAATGATACCTATCATTTATCATTTGCCTCAAAAAATGTTAAGATATACTTTAAAAGAAAATAAAGGAAAAAAAAGTTACGCTGCATTTATGCAGTCTGTTAGGATAAAATACCAGCACTGACACTCTGAACTGCCAATCAAAGTAGTCCTTATACCACTTAGCACTGGCAACATGTGGGAGCTGGTCAGAAAGGCCAAGTCTCAGGGCCACCCTAGCCCCTACTAAGTCTGCATTTTAAAAAGATCCCCCAGGTGATTCAGGTACATGTTAAAGTTTGGGAAAAACCACTTTCTTCCTGTAGACAGATGTATACATTTAAAATTATTTTATTTTTAGGGTCAAATGGAGAAAAACATATTTGTTTCCTAGCTGCCACATCAGAATGGCTCTCAAGACTTGCATGTAATTTTATAACTTGAATGGGCAATAATATGGATTTAACTGAGGGTTCCAATTTGAAATTAATCTATGGACAAATGGTAAAGACAACCCAGAAAGTTCAAGCGATTTAGTAAAAATTTTCTTAAGTGTAATATTCCTGACACGAGAATATGCCAGCTTATTCTTATGCTTATACATATCCAGTTCTTTACATACAAACCTGAAAAATTCTGAAGACCCTGAAGTATAAGCTTGGTGGCAGTATCTGACTTGAACTGGCATTAAACAATTAATGTAGCAGTCTTTAACTCAATGATCAGTCAGATCAGATCATTTGCTGCAGAAATGTTAATATATAAATTTGGGATCCTGACACCAATCTCACTGGAGGTATTATGCAGTATATGGTATGTGCCCCTAAGGGCTTCACATGAGGGCCCTTTTAAGGTAAATATAATTCAAAGAGCAGAAGAGACCAAAGCAAGGAAAATTAAATCTACCTGAATAAACCTCCATGCTAATGCTGGCTAATAAATAAAACCAACCTAATATGATGCCTCAGAAGCAATAATATGGTAAGAGAAGACAGAGAGGCATAATAAACTGCTCGAACAAGAAGTTACATTAGGGGATCAATCTGAGAAAAGACTCGCAAATTAATTTGTAAATGACAAAGAACATGTTTCTAAAAATTTCCCTTCAGAAACTACAATTTAAAATATTATAACACTGAAAGAGAGTATATCTCCATAGATGTCTAGACTAACCCAAAATAAGGGAAATGGCCTCTTCTCACCTTCAGGTACTAATACTCAAAAATCCAGCCCATCAAAAATTCAGCCCATATTTTCAAGTTAAGTTTCTAGTATGCACCGCATAATTACAACATGATGCCATTTATTTAACAAGACTCTGAAAGAATGAGTCCCCAAGATCAAATATATACATTTTTAATATTTGATATATTTACATAATGGAACCATGTACATCATGGTTCAATGTTAAGAACAGTGTTTTCAAATGTCCTCTTAAGATGTAAAAAAAAAATGTGTAATTCAAGTTCAGTTATGCTTTTTATGGTTTTTTTAACACACCCCCTCAATCTTTTTTAAAAATAAATACTCAGACATGGGAATAGCTGCACCTAATTTCCATTAAGAACTGTTTAAAACTTGGTACATTTTTGGGTAACTTTGCTCCCTGCTGAAGTCCTGATCTATAATAAAGAAAGCCTCATGTATATCTCTAATAACACGATCAGTACAGTTTTGAACGCTGATGAGCAGAAGTAAACAAGGTGTGTGCCTGCATACACACACACAAGATATAAACCCCTGACAAACACAAATGAGTGGTAACTGCTTTAAATGACTGACTTTATCCTCAGGAATTAGATGTAGACTTTGAATTGCTATGCTAAATTGCTACAGTATTTTGTCACATGTTTTCTAGCCTGTAAAATTGCCTAATTTTATCTTCTGATAATTTTTTTAAAGATTTTTTTTTTCATTTATGCTTCCTGAATGAAGCTTTCTTTTTTATTTTTTTTATTTATTTTTTTTTTTTGTGAAGAAGCTTTCTTTTTTTAAAACAAAGGGGTACATCAAAATTAAACTGAGGATCAATGAAGTGCAAAAAAATGCATAAAATAAAGCTCTCCAGATTCTAAGGATCTGCCTCATTTCTGAACAATGAAATCAAGAGGGAAAACCACCATGATTCACACTCCCTTAAAGAGAGGCTGACACAACCAGCTATCAACAGAAAAACCCATTTCATTCAATAGACTGTTGTTTGCCACAAGAGAATACCATGCTCTGGGAGACTAATAACCTAATTATCCCAGACATCTGGATTGGCACAATACCATGTTTCCTTTACAATTCTATTCCTGAATTAGGAAATGTTTAAGGGAAATTTTCAAAGCAAACTAGGAAAAAGTAAGACTTTTATATATACACTCACACAAACACATTCATACAGAGATAGAGTAGGAATGGACTGTTGGATAATTTTCACACTCTAAATTTCATGCCATCATGAGGGCCTGCCATTTTTGATCAAGGAGGTAAGGGTAATAGGTATGACTGGTTATTTTTTCTATTTAAAATCATCCATGTTGGTGCCTGTACAGTACAGTTCAATATTAAGTGCAATTCTGCATAAGAATTGGGGAGTCATTTTAATATTTACAAGGAACAAATCAGCAGAACAAGATTATATCAGAGGCTGTATACAGTAGCTGCGGCTTATAAAACATACAGTAATTTGTACCTAGTGAGTATAAAGAGAACCATGGTAGGATTCAGGTAGGATGTCTTTACAACCAAGAGAGTACACACGGCATCAACAAATTAGAGGACAAAAAAATTCACATTTTCTACATTAAAAAAAAAATTACAGATCTCACAAATGTCTTTGAAGACAAAAAAATAAAAGTCCTTTGAAGGGTGGGAAAGAAGAAATCTGAAATGGAACTCTTAATGTAAAAGAGTTTTACTTCACAAGACCAATTTTCTTGGCTTCTGTTTCATATATCAATAATCTCCACATCTTGACTATAAAAACTTCTGCTTCTTCATCAAGTACCTAGAAAAGGAAAAACAAAAAAGCCAGTTACACGTGTAAGAAAAGCAATCACCAGCAGCTCCCAACAAGGCAAATGGAATAAAAAAGGCTTTTCTCTACCAACAAGCATTTACTTTATTTATACATGTCCTGAATAACTATTTCCTAAGGAAACCACATGTTTGTTATAAAGAATATAGTCAATCAGACAATTAGTTATATAATCACGTAATACTTAGTACAGAGTATCTCACTTACCCTCTCCCCAAGAACCTCACAATCTTAACATTTACTGAGCCCTTATTACATGTGACACTGAAATATTAAATGAGAATACATGTATAGCATTTTAATATAGTTATCTGGGATACAGTAAACAAAATGAACACTGTCATTCCCAAGGGACACAAGACTACTGAATAAATAAAAGGTCCTTTCCCCTTGGCAAATCAAATGATCTTTTCTTTATATCTGTGTCTCCTTTGCTGCCCTGCAGAGGGCTAGGGTGGGGAGGGAGGTGGGGCAGGGGGGGGTTCAGGATGGCAGGGACACATGCGTACCTGGGGTCGGTGTTAATGTATGGCAAAAACCATCACGATACTGTAAAGTAGTTATCCTCCAATTAAAATAAATAAATTAAAAATTACTTGGATTCAAATCCCACTTCTCCCTCCTACCAGTTACATGCTCTTGGTTGGGATACTTAATTACAGTGAGCCTCAGTTCTCTTATCTGTAAAATGGAGGATACAGTAGCTATGTCATACTGGTTCTACTATGGGAATTACATAAGTACAAAGTGCTTTGAAGAGTGCTCGTAACACAAACCAGAAATTTGATTTTTCTGAAAAATTTCCCTACATTTCTCAGTGATGACAAAAAAACACAACTTAAATCAGACGTCCACGAGCTAGACTTAACCTATAATTTAAAACTACCATGCTGCAGGAATTCCCTTGAGGTCCAGGGCATAGAGAACTCCTTGTTCCCACTGCCAAGGGTGTGGGTTCAAACCCTGGGGTCCCGTAGCCAAAAAAAAAAAAAAAAAAAAAAAAAAAAACTTTGCTGCAATACTAAAGTGGAATTGTACCCTGGACATAACATAGGTACAAAAATGCAGCCACAGTTCATTAGCTTACGTAAAATGAGTGAAGGTACAGTCTGAGAAAGTCATATTGCTAATAAAAACAAGATACTACTTGAGCTGAAAATTCAGTCTCATTTATTCAAGAAATATTTAGAGGGTCCATGAGCTATCACCAGAACAAGCTGACAACACTAGCCCAGTTGGTTTCCTCCCACTGTGATCAACACTGAAGTAGAAAATAATAAAAAGCAACATAAATGATTAAACGGTAGTTTAATTATACTCCAAAAATCAAACTATTTCAACAGATCAAAATAGTGACATATGTCATCTTCACCAACAGTAATTATATCCCTGCCAAGGCAAACCAGAACACTGATTTTTTTTTCTTTTCGGCCGCACATCTTGTGGCATCTTAAGTTTCCCAGAGACTGAACCTGGGCTCTTGAGAGTGAAACTGTGGAGTCCTAACTATTAGACTGGCAGGGAATTCCCTATTTTTTTTAAATTCCTTAACTCAGGAGTAACTACAAAGCCCTCTCTTTACCTGAAGGTAACTATAAAGAGAGACTGGAAGGTCAAGGACATTCAACCCCTAAGGATCTATTCACATTTCTCCTTTCATATGAGGCTCAGCATTACAAAACCAAAAGCTTTTCACAATTTTTCCCCCAGGAATTTTAAATAGATACATTAGGCTAGCTAGGCAATAGAAAATTAATGTTATCTGGCTTTAGACATCATGAAGTGCTTGAACACATAATATCTTGACCTTTAGAGCTCCTTTTGGTTAGGCAACCCCCATGCCACTCCCTGACAACTTTAATTGCAGCTCAAAATAAAAGTTTCCCTGATCACCTATCATCTCGTATCATGCTTGACATTTCTTCCTCCCTGGCTCTTCTTCCCATTGCTACCTTCCCACTCAGCCTTTTAGACTCTATTTCACTTTATGCTAACCATCCTCAACTGTTAAGATTTTTCATTTGCTCACCTTAATTGAAAACCTGATGTGACCCTGACAGTCTTGTGGCCTTCTGAGGAAATTCCTCCCTTTCAAAGCTTTAAGTCTCCACCACAGAGGGAAAGCTGCTGGATCTTCACTGGTTCTCTCCTCGTAAACAGTATCTCCACTGAGGTTCACAAGACCTCACTACACCACCCCTTCACTCCAACAGCAGCTGTCTAGGAAATATCTAGTCTTTCATCCACATTAAATGAGTGCTACGGCAGCTGGTTCTTGCATTTCTCTCCAATCCCAGTCCCAACATGCAGCAACTTCAATTTCTATGTGTTATAACCCAGCTTAAAGTTTGTTGATATTCTAAACAATGACATCAGCTCTGCCCCAGAAACTCCCATGGCCATACTCTGCACCTTGCCGTTATCTGGACCAATTCACCACTTGTACTGTTTAAACTACTACCAACCCAACAGACACCTGTTCAAGTAACAAAAGAGTTACACAATCTTCAAGCCTCAGTTTAGATAATTCCTGTGATGATTTCTCTAACTACCCTCAACACCTAACTGCTCTATCTCCTCCGCCTCCATATTTTTTTTTTACATACACCCATTATATTAAATATGTTATAGTATCAATATTGGTATACCTGTTTCCCTACTAGTTCTTTAAGGGTAGGTATTCCATCTTTTTGTGCTTTTAAGCACATTGCTCTACCTAGGTAACACTTAATAAATGTTCTCTAAATGTATGGATAGATTCAGAATTTATATTTACACACACAAATACTAAAGACAGGTGAAGGAAGAGACTGATAAAGAAAATTTTAACTATACTGATGTCTAATGATATCTTACTGTGAATACCTTTAACCTCTTAATGCATATTCGAATTTTAATTCAGTCCTATAAAGAGTCTAGAACCAATACAGGTAGAAATTCAATCAAATTCAGAGGAGCAAGTATGATTATACTAATCTTAAAATATAAATAACAGTAAATTTTCTCTTACCATGGCAACATCATCTAAAATGCTCTGAGGTGAACTATGAGCCATAACCTAACAGAAAAAAAATTAATGTCAATTTGAAAATAAAACATTAACAATATAGTAAAAAGATTTTTTAATGTATCCTCAAACTAGTATGAAAATTTGTGACTGAAGAATTTTTCTATAAATTTCTATAAATTCCCAGAATCACTCTCTTTTCAATCAAAGTTTAACACCAAAACCTAAGATCTCAATCACCACATATCTGTCTTCTAATTCAAACCCAGACTTATAAATGTTTACGCTACAATAATTACAAGTGGAAAAGATAATTTGCTATTCCTGATGTTAAAGGAGCAATAATGAGAGAAAAATAGCATTTCTTTAAAATGCAATTAGCTATTCCTTTGTAGAAATACAGTGCTTCTACTGTTAACTGTCTTAAGATAAGACTGGGCCTTCAGAGGACAATGAAAGGGTGAGGCCACCTCCCGGTGGTCAAGAGCACGACTTTCACAGGCGTGGCTATGCTGCTTATTATATAATCATGATCAAGACACAATCTCTCCCCAAGTCTCAATTTCTTCATGTACCGAATGGGGACACTGTTAGAAACTTACACTTCCTAAGGTTGTTGGGAGGTTTAAAGAAGATAAAGTTTTGGAAAATGCCTAACAGGACTTGCCAGGAAAGAAGCCTTGCACACAGTAATCAGTCGATTAACACCACTATTATGCTATGAAGGACATTATTTTGCTTCTTTTCCAAAGAATGGATGACTGACAAAAAACTGAGACAAGTGACTGGCTTGTCTCCACTAAACCTCAACTGTACTTCAGCAACATTCTAACCATTAAGATAAGAATTTGGTGACAAAGCATTCTTGGGGGTAAGGAGAGAGCAAACTTGCTAGTAGCCCGCAATTCTGTCTCCTTTGACCCTCTGAAATGAAAGCACTCGGTGTGGGATCTCAAATTGTATAGAAGGGTACACTTAAGTAGCCATGAATCTCATAATTAAAACTAAATTATCAATGACTTGGCCCAACAAAAAATTCAATTTAGAAAATCTCTAACATTTTAAAGTATATAACAAATATTGGAGGTGGAAAGAGTAAAAGACTAACCTTAGAACAAACAAAATCAACTAACGTAGCTTCTTCTTCACCTATGTATTCTATGATTTTTTTATTAATCCATGGTCTAATTCGTCGTTCCATCAATATCTGTAAAATAAAGCATGGGCACTAAGTTGAAGAGCTTTTAATTACTTACTTAAAAAGCCTATAAAATCTCTTATTAATTTTTCTTAAAGCTAAAATATAGAGTAGTAAGATCATTCGCAAGTTGAGGTAAAACAAGTATGTATCAGGATACAATTATTTGCTTCTAATTTATGAAGACTTCAAGTACCACTAAGACTTTCCACAATAATATGTTATCATATTATAACATATTAAGTCTCAAGACTGAGCTTCCCTGGTGGCTCAGACGGTAAAGAATCCGCCTGCAATGCAGGAGACCTGGGTTCAATCCCTGGGTTGGGAAGATCCCCTGGAGGAGAGCATGGCAAAACACTCCAGTATTCTTGCCTGGACAATCCCCATGGACAGAGGAGCCTGGTGGGCTAAAGTCCATAGGGTCACAAAGAGTCGACCATGACTGAGTGACTAAGCACAGCACATGTCAAGGTTCTAGCCACATTATCACCTTACTTAAACTGAGTTTATGTGCTATATTCAGAACCAAAAACTTGCAATAAAATGATGAAATACAATTTGCTACTCACAGAATCCACAATAGACCAATCCAGGGGATAAGCAAACAGTTCAGGTTTGGCTGTAGGGATTTTTTCAATGAGACTTTTAATATGTTTGCGCTTTTCTTCAGTGTTTACAGTGCCTTTGGCAGCATTCTTATCATCTTCACCATAATCCAAGGGAACCAGTTTCCTTTTCCGGGGTACATCATCACTGTCTTCATCCTCAAATTTGTTAAAGACACTATCTACGGGGAGCTTCTTTCTTTTCACAGAATTAGGTTGACCAGGACTATTGGAAGCACCTATAGTAAAAACACTGTATTAGCATGGCAACTTAATCTTCAAATGTTACATTATACAACCCACCATCCCTCAAACGCAGTGTAAATGTACTTCCACAAATCTCAGAGAAAGATCCCAACTGTAAAAAATAACTCACTACTCACAAGTGCTAGAAAATTTAACTTTTCACTTCTTCTCAGAACTCGAGGCAGCTGCAGATATAGGAGCACTAGTAGAACTACGAAAACAATTGTGAGCTAGAAAGGCATTTTAAAATCATCTTTTTCTATCTACCTACCAAACAGCGCAGATTTATTTTTTCCGTAAGGCAAAACTGAGGTAGCTGTAAGCGGGTGGGGAAACAAAGGAAAAAAGGAAGGAAAAAAATGCTAACATACCCAGTTTAAGACTTAGTCCTATTTTTGGCCTATGCTCTTCAGGTTGTTGTTGATCTGGTGAATTTTCGTGAGGAATAATAATACCACAGGGAGACTCATCCCCAGGAGTGTTGGGAGTTGCATTGCCACTGGCAGAGGAGACAGATGGAGCAGAACTGATGGGCCTCAGAGTTGGCTTGAGACAAGGTTTTTGCTCTGGCTCCTCTTCCTCTTCCATGGGTTCCTCCCGTTTTTCTTCTTTTTCTTGCTTTTCTTCTTCCTCTTCCTCGGATTCTGGTTCTTGCTTTATCTGTGGTTGTCTGCGCCTCTCAGCCTCTTGTTCCATCTAAAAACCCAGAAAATAACCTGGTTAACTGAAATGAACCCAACTATCTCCAATTCAACCAGCTCTGTGTTTTATCTACATTTCACAAAACCTCTATTTTTCTTTATCACTAGGAATAAAACATTGCCTCCTTCTATAATCAGAATCTGTAAATCTACAGCATATATTAGGTACTCTGCAAAATGTTTTAGTATTTCACATATATTAACATTCTTCAGTGGCTTATATCCACTTTTCAGAGAAAACAGAGGTTAACTGCTAATAGCTAATTCAAAGTGAAAAAGTCTTTTTATATTTTTATTAAAGAAATTATAATCACAAATTTTACAGTAGTACAGACAATACATAAGAGGCAACTCAAATCCTCAGCCTGGTTATATACAATCATTTTTTACTTCTTGATAATGGCTAAAGGTACATTCACAAATAGGAAAAGGAAGAAGTGGCACTGAGGGAGAATTCTGAAGTCAAAGCAAAATGAACACTCCCCCTGAAACTACAAAATATAATAAAATATAACCATCATAAGAGTATTATAAAAACTTGGATGAATAGCAAGTTTTCTGAGCATGAAAACAAACAAAAACAGAAAAAACAAAAGTAAAAATATGTATCATGAACTACAAGAAATTTAAAGTCTGTGCATATCACCATCTATCAACTCACAAAGGAAATACAATGACCACTAAACAATCTGCATGGCATTCAAACCCACTGGTACTCAGAGAATTAAAACGTAACAACATTCCTCAACCTAAATGTTACAGCGTTAAGGATTTAAAATACTAACAAAACTGTCATGATGATGAAGGTATGGAAAAAAAAGACACATGTGCAGGGCTTCCCTGATGGTCGAGTGGTTAAGAATCTGCCTGCTAAATGCAGGAGACCTGAGTTCAATACCTGGTTTAGGAACTAAGAACCCACATGCCAAGGGGCAACTAAGCCCGTGTACCCTAGAGCCCACGAGCCACAATGAGAAGTCACCAAAACGAGAAGCCTGCACACCACAACTGAAGAGTAGCCCCCACTCACCACAACTAGAGAAAGCCCAGCACAGCCATAAATAGATAAAAGATACATGGGCTAAAAACTGGAGAAATTCTGTGTAGATTACACCTGATGCAAAAGCACATTAGAAAACAAAACAGACTCACAGATATAGACAACAAGCTGGTGGCTGCCAGAGGGGATCAGGGCAAAATAGGTGAAGGGGATTAAGAGGTGCAAACTTTTAGTTATAAAAAATACTTATGGGTAATGTAACATACACTGTAAGGAATATAGTCAATATTGTTATAATAACTTGGTTTGGTGACAGATGGTTACTTGATTACGAGACCTATCAATTCATAATGTATATAAATGTCAAATCACTAAACACCTGAAACTAATATAATACTGTGTATGAACCATACTTCAATAAAAATTTAAAGAAGAAAAAAAAAAAGTACATTAGAAAACACCACGTAATTAGAAAACAGCTTTATAATCCCATTTACAAAGCTTGTGTGTGTGTGCGGGGAGGGGGGGTATATGTATACATGTGTGAAAACATTCCTAAAATAATCAGACACTTACAATGATTATAACTGGCTGATAAGAAATCAGTTTTTCATCACTGGGTTTTATGTTGTCTAAAGTTTCTATTTACTCATGTAAGTACTTAATTAACAGAAAAAATACTATTTCATTGTGAAAAATAAAAGGGACATGTAAGAAG
This sequence comes from Okapia johnstoni, assembly GCA_024291935.2. NCBI lineage: Eukaryota > Metazoa > Chordata > Mammalia > Artiodactyla > Giraffidae > Okapia > Okapia johnstoni. Next base: position 16,930,743 of record CM044307.1, read on the forward strand.
ACAAAGTTTCTGTTAATATAACAGATATTTTTCTAAAGTTGACATGAAGAATTTGTAGTATCAGATTCATGATACACTAAGAGTAAAAACTTTAATACTGACACACTATTCTTAAAAGCAAGAATTGGTATGCCATGTCCTATGACAGAGTTTTCCTTTTTTCCCCTTTAAATGACAAGCTGTTCAGAAAAACATCTTTATTTTTGAATCAAAGTATTTAGGTGGCAACAAGAGAACTACAAAAGTTACTAAGTGTCAGATGATACACAGGAAGAACAGGTTTGTAAATAGTCACATTAAAAGATATTCACTTAACAAGTAATACTTCACAGAAATAAAGGAATAAGATATAAGGAAGATGTTGAAAATAATGCTGTAAATCAACTAATACTGATGACTTGCATAATAAAGAAAAAGTACTAACATCTTCCCCCAAAGTAGCAAGATGCATGGAATATAAACATTTCCCTTATAAAGTAAACTCCATCATAGGTGGTTGGCTTAAAATGATGCAACAGTCTTAAAAGAACACTGTTTCGGATGTTAACAGTATCATACCCGCTGGAGCTCCGCATCTGGATCCGGGTGCCCTTCTGCCAGAAGGCGCTGCCTGATTTCCTCCAGCTCTTCCTTCTCTCTCTTCCTATCCCGTTCATCTGCTTCCATTTCCTTTTCCCTATCACGCAATCTTTTCTGAAGAGCACTTCCTCTGCAAAAGTAAACCACAACAGGCCTTACTTAATACTCAAGGTCAGCAACTACTACACACACTATCTTCAAAAGCAATTTCTTTCCATATTAAAAGCTGCATTCTAAGAGACTGGAGACTGTCTTAATGCTCTCTATCTGTAAAACACCCAAGACAGCATGCTCTCTACAGGTTAATGCTTACTAAGTAAGCACTGTCTTATCATATATCACCATGCCTCAGAATTAAGCCATTCTAAATGAGTATCTAAAACAGGTTAAAAAAAAAAGTAGCTTTCTGAGGGAAGAAGGCACTCATTTTATACCTATTCCACACGGAAACTCTGTAACACATAATTTGTTTTCTTGGATGCCAAATTGTGAAACATTAATACAAGAAGTAGTAATATCCCTAATAATAGTTTGGTGTGTTCAATTTACACTTAATGTTAGCCAAAAGGCCGAGAAGTGATGCATGTTCAATTTAAATCAGTTCCTCTCCTCGTGGGGAAAAAAAAACCCACAGAAGGAAGAAGGGCATAATTGAGAGAAAGCAGAGGTTCTATCTAGCACTTTATTACATCTCAGAATATTGAAATAATGTACTGCTATTTTATGATTCAGTAATTTTATTTTGCATTTTCTACAAAGTCAAACCCTTGGCATTCTTTCAATATAAGGTGTTACTCCAATGTTTTGATTATTTTGGCTAGTGTATTAAATCAGATTATACATATTAAATGCATTCACTACATGCCTAGATTCTTTCAGGAAAGTGAGAAGAAAAAAATCAAAACAATGCTCATAACCTTAGGGAAATGGTAGTTTGGAGTGGAGGGAACAGAACAAAGCAAACAATTTGACCATAGTGCCATAACTGTTAGAAGAATGAGAGAAGTCGAGAAAAGCCATGGGAACAGAGATGAGAAAAGACAGGCTTCACAAATCTCACATCATAATAGTAAAGTAACTGGGTGGGGGAGGGCAGACTCAGATTACTATGTAGCACTCCAGAAATCCTTGAAGACAAAAATTTCTAGACCACCTTAGATAATCATGAAGGCATGTTAAAATTTGCTATAAAAACTGAAGTTCTTTAAAATGCATGAAGAAAAGTTCATCTGTTATAATACTATTATGAACTTCCTTCCAAGGAAGATCCATAGAATTGTCAATTCTTTTCCAACAGGCCCCAACCCCTGGAAAACAGCATTATCGACTACGGGGGTAACTACAAGACAAATTCAGATTTTTCTCTCTCACTCCACTGAGTGAACTTGCACTCTCTGGTGCAGAAAATACAGCTGATAATAGACTGACAGTGAGAGTTCATAAAGCAAGGCTTCTTTACCTGTAGTATTTGGGATCATCTCTATCATCATCATAGTCTTCTAAGAATTCTTTTAGTCGTTTAGCTTCTTTTGCCTTTGAAGAAATGAAGGACAAAATGTGGAAAATTAATTTAAATTACATTTCCCCCTTTCTTGGGAACAGATTTTTCTTATCCATAACACCTGAACTTTTTATATTCTCATAAACTTCATATATGAAATGTAAATAACATTAGATTTTTAAAATCTTTTTATTCTTGAAAGCAAATCAGGGCTTCCCTCACGGTGCAGTGATTAAGAACCTGCCTTGCAATCCATGGGACACAGGTTTGATCCCTGGTCCAGGAAGATCCCACATGCCAGGGAGCAACTAAATCCATGTGCTACAACAAAGACCCAGCACAGCCAAAAACAATTAAAAATAAGTAAAATTTTTTTAAAAAAGCAAATCAGATTCAGAACTTATCTATGAAATGGAAACCACAGACTATGCTACAATAAATTCTCTCTATATTATAATCTCCATAGCAATTTTTTTCTAATGAAACCTGAGCATACCCAAGAAATAAAACTAAAAGTTATCTTATTGAATCTGTTAACTGGACAAAAATATTTTACATTTTCACTTACAGGTAGATGATGGTACAAGAAATAGTTTTTATGAAATGAAGGATTAAAAGTCTAAATCACATTTATATATCAATCTAAAGGTAATGCTGGACTGAGTACACAAAACATGAAAGTACAGAAATCCCTTGCTCTTATTTTTGGAATTTTAAATACAACTACTATTATATTTCACAGAAATATTATTTAATCTTTATATATATAGATATAAAAATATTTTAAAATTAGTATTTATAATCTAGATCTCTACTATATTAACAACTTCTATGTGTGTATGCTAAGTCGCTTGTCATGTCTGACTCTTTGCGACCCTATGGACTGTAGCCTGCCAACTCCTCTGTCTATGGGGATTCTCCAGGCAAGAATAATGCAAGTGGGTTGCCAAGCCTTCCTCTAGAGAATCTTCCGCACCCAGGATGGAACCCTACTCTCTTATATCTCTTGCACTGGCAGGTGGGTTGGGTTCTTTACCACTAGCGCCACCTGGGAAGCCCAACAACTATTATATGAAAAGCAGACGTAGGTTCCTGTCTACAGTAAAATATTAATAATTTCATCCAGTTTAAATGTTATTGATACATCGCTGTAAAGACTCCCCCCCCCCGACACACACAAAGTTCCCCAATCTAACTATCTATTCATGACCAACTCTTTTCCACAGACAAAATTAATCACTTTCTCTGTACTCCACTCCCAAAATATCATGAACACACTTTTAACCATACCTCAAAACAGTCACGCACACAGTACAGTAACTACCTCATCTCCCTGACAATACTATCCAATGTTTAAACAGTACGAAGCATTACTTATTCCTATACACTCAGGACCTAACAAAAAATCTGCCAAATGAATGCAAGTAGATTGTCAGGTAGTGATGACCATGTTTACAAATATCTAAATAAAACACAGGAAGACCCATAAGATACGTACTAAAATATTAACTCAAGTCACCTCTCATGAGGAATACAAACTTTCCCTTTTTATACCATATACTTCTGTTCCTTGAACATTTTTTAATTAACAAGTTAACTATTTTCTAACTGAAGTTTTTTTTAAGCTCCCCAACAAAAAATTACTAATAGGAAAATTTTCTCCAGAAAGACAGGTTTCAAATTTGATTATAGGAAATGGAATCACGTCTTAAAGTAATTTTGTCTTTCACTATATCATTCTCTATTTCTAACCTAAGGGTTAAGAAGAAATTCTAGAATGGGAGCTACAATCCAGGGAAATCAAAATTACTGTAAATAACTCTAGAACTTTAAAAGATCTACCATCCGTAAAACCCATACTACCTAATTGCTGTATGCTCCCTTTTGGTTACTTACAAAAATTCCATCTATGTCTCATGTTCAAAAGCTATTTGAAGAAGGTTCCTAACTTTAACGATGTTTTTGGGAGAACAGACTCCAAACTGGGGACAAAGAAACTTTCACGAATCTCTGACAAGACAGAACATATGGAACACAGTATAGAAGCAAATACTATGATAAAATATATTATCTTTTCGTCATTTTACTTCATTAACCTACGCCAATTGCTTCACTATTAGTTCATCAAATAGTGTAAACGCAAAAAATAAGATTCATTTGTAAGATTATAATGTAGTTAAAAGGAAGGATAATATAGTAACTTGGGGAAAAACAGTAACTCATAAGTGCTAAAGTGCTATATACTGAAGTCAGTAATTTTGATTTCTAAAAACAGATCTTCTCATAAGACTGTTTCCTTCACCCAAATATACTACACTGATACAGAGTATCAAAGCCTCTAAAACCCTCTTCAAATTAAAAAATGCTGCAGATTCTTAATCAAAGAAAGTTCTATAAATCCTCATTTTATACATTATTCTATAACAGGTTTACTTTGACAATATGCCAAATGATTATTTAGTTTGTAGGAAGCCAAACTACAAATAACAGGAAGAAAGGGAGGCGAGAGGGAGATTCAAGAGGGAGGGGAAATATGTACACCAATGGTTAATTCATGTTGATGTATGACAGAAATCAAACCAATATTGTAAAGCAATCAATTAAGAATAAATATTTTAAAAAAGAAAAATAGGAGGAAGAAACATTTTGGTGTATTGAAACTGTCTCAACTTCACCTGAAATACATAAAAATTATTTATACTGGAGCTCAGTTTTTTTTTTGAGATGATACTTTTTAATTATAAAGTCATTTCTACTTACATGATTTGATCTGATTTTTATCTGAAAAACCACTTATTGTTAACCAAGAAAATTACCATTTCTCTTCTTCTTTCTTCTTCTCTTTCAGCCTCTTTTTCATATTCCCGGGTTTTCTTTCGTTCTCTGATTTCCCAATTCTTAAGGCGCTAAAAAGAGAAATTGTCAAAAGTTTTAAAAATGTATACAAAAGGTTCTAGAATTTTTGACTAACCTACTAAATACCAACTTTTATAAATAAAAGCATTCCTTCAAGTTACCTCTTGATAGGCAGCCTCTTTCTCTCGGAGCTTTCTTTCAAGTTTTCTTCGTTCATATGCATCTTCTTCATCTTCTTCTCGATCTCGCTTCTTGTCTTTCTCTCGCTCGCGCTCCCGCTCCCTTTCTCGCTCTCTCTCTCGCTCACGCTCCCGCTCTCGTTCCCGTTCTCTCTCTCTTTCTCTTTCCCTCTCCCGTTCCCTTTCACGATCTCTGCTCTTTTCTCTACATAAACAAAAGATTGTAAAAATCTGTCAGTTTCCTTTGTGTTTTCCTTTAAAAACCAAGAGAAAGGACAACATATAATATGAAATAAGAGACAAACTCACAAGCCAGAATTTAGCATTTGGTGTCTGCAGAATTGTAAGCTCCTTCATACAAGTCAGAAAGACACAGAATATAATCCTAGCCCCAAATTCTGAACTGCATTCTAAACTCGATATTAATGCTTATCAGCATCTCAGAAAACAAACAAAAAAATCCTGAATAAGAAAAATGCTAAGGGCCAATGAACGTGACACAAGATAGTCAACTTCAGTAGTGATCAAGCCAATAGAGACAATGGCAAAGGTGTGAAGCAAAGAGCATTCCGGCATGCTGCGTGCATAAACTAGAACTAGAGTGGACTCTTGAATAATATGGGTTTGAATTGCGCAGGTCCACTTATACATGGGGGCTTCCTAGGTGGCTCAGTGGTAAAGAATCCACCTACCAATGCCAGAGTCACAGATGACTCAGGTTTTATCCTTGAGTCGGCAAGTATTTTTGCTGAGATAATCCCAAGGACAGAGGAGCCTGGTGGGTGGGCTACAGTCCATGGAGTCACCAAGTCACACACAACTGAGCAGCTGAGCACGCACACACGTCTCAGCCATAGGTACTACAGTACTACACAATCCGAGGCAGGTCAAATCAACGGACACAGAACCACAGATACAAAAACCGTGTATACGGATGGCCATCTATAAGTTATACTCAGATTTTTGACTGCACAGAGTTGACACTCCTAACCCCAGCATTGTTCAAGGGTAAACTGTACATCTTTCAGCAGTAAGAAGTTCTCAAACATTTAATTCAGAAGGATAAAACCAAACTGAAGATTTGTGATGCCACGGATTCTAATCAAATACAAATACATGTATATATGAAACAATATACCTTAGTCAAAGTATAAAACCATGATTTTATACATGTGAAATCTTAACAGTAATTATTCAAGAGAATGATGGTTATTCCAGGGGAGGAAGGAATTTAATGCCCACTACAGATTATAAAGCACTGAATTTCAGTAACTAGTGGACCTCGTTTCAGCTACAATTAAGTGGAATATCTCAACACAGTAATGTATATATGAAAACTAGCTTGGGAAAAAAGTGAACTTTCCTCTCTTCCCTTTTTCTGTTTGCTTCCTTCTACTCACTCCCTTCTCTTTTGTTCATTTTTGCTCTCCCTCATTCCTGAAGAATTGGAGACGATACCCCATACGAAGTCTATATAATGATGAAAAAATTTTAAATAAAACAGAGGTGAAATCACTAGGAACCATCAAGAAAAAATGAACTTGTTTGGGAGGTAAGGTGTGACCATCCAGTGGGCTATGGGACCAAATCAACACCAGGAACTAAAAGCAGTGCAACTAGAGCTGATTTTCCACACAGGAGACCTCAATCAGCGACCAAAAACAATGCCCACTGACCAAGGGAATCACGTCTATCCAAAACACTGGGAGGACAACTGGTGTATTCTAGATCTGAGTAAAAACTGGCTTCACAGAAAGGAACCCAAAGTTGAAAACTGTTCATTTAAGCAATATTTCACATGTGTGAGAAAGTAAGCCAGGCATGCTCTGTGGCTCAGGAAATTCTCTTATCACATCAATGTAAAGGGCCCCAGAGTACTAACCTGTAATTCTATTAAAACTATCAGGCACACAGTAACTTCATACAGCCTTACCTTGATCGACTCCGATCCTTATTCCGATCTGAGCTCCGTTCTCGATCGCGGTCCCGATCTCGCTCGCGGTCCCGGTCTCGATCTCTCTCTTTCGTCCGGTCACGATCCCTATCTCGTTCTCGTTCCCGCTCCCGTTCCTTCTCCTTTTCTCGTTCACGTTCTCTTTCCCTTTCTCGTTCCCGTTCTCGCCTTTCTCGTTCCCTTTCACGCTCCCTCTCTCTTTCTCTCCGTTCTTTCTCAATTTCCTGTCTTTCTTTTTCCTTTTTGCCTTTCTCTTCTTCCAGTTTCTAGAAACCAATAAAAGCACTTTTAGAGTTAACTCTATAGTTCCAATATTCAGACTTTTCCCGGCGCAATGCCCAATACTGGGAACAACAACAACAAAACCAAACCACTGGTACTTCAACATTAAATACTAGAGGTTTTACTTGACAAATTAAATTGAAGCAATCACAAGCCTAGACAGATTTCGTGCAAAACCATATACTCTATATAGACCAGGAATCTCCAATCTTGGATGCTGGGAGATTGTGTCAAGTGTGGCTGACCACTCAATGACTATGTAATAACTAAAATGACCATGAGGAATGTGATGGTTCATAATAATTTCTAGAAATACAATCACTTGGCTAACATGTAATTCTTCCCATTATGAATTTCTTTAAATCAGTAGGGTAACTATTGCTAACTATAAGCCCAGACTTCCAATTACCTAAGGATTATTAGTTGAGTGTTTCAAAGGGGAAGGTGGGGGAAGAGAGTAAGGTCATTGGAATGCAACTAGTCTTCTGCCCTCTGATTTGCCCACCCTCCAAAAGACAAAGTGAATTCAGCCATCATCTGCCCTATCACGTATGGAAATATTTACTCCCACCATTACAAGATGGACAGCCCACCAAATACAAAAAGTTTGAAAATCACTCACTTCAAGCAGAAAGGTACATAATCACAGTATTTTATTTAATAAGATTAACTTCTGGCTTAATTTTAAAGCAACATATTTATACCCATTATGCCTATAAGACAATGAAATATATCAACAGTGATAAATCCATCCTTGGAAGGAACGATTGCATATTAACTTACAGATGCTGTGCTAGGACATGGATCGCCAACACTGGATTAACCTTGCCTATAAGCTATGCTTCTGGGAGGAAGAGCAAGTACATGGTTCACAAATAAACCAAAGAACAAAGTCAGACCAAGTTTGTACCCTGACAAGATTACCAGTGTACCACACAGTTTCTACACAAACTCAGGGAAAAAAAAAAAAAAACAAACCCAAACAGGAAAAACAAAACAAAAACAAAACACATTTTTCCTGTTTTCATGTTTAGTGTCATAGAAATGAAATTTAAATTACAACAATAAAATGTGCATTTTTTTCTTTTCTCAGTCATGTAAAGCATTTAAAACAACTTTAAAAAAGCAATCTTACCTGTTATACTCTTTTTCTCTCGCTCATGGATCAGAGAACTGATAGAGGATTATGAAAGAAAAGCTAATGCGTGAGAGATCAATATATTCAGCTGTGGTGCCAGTCTATATCAAAATGGAATGGAGGCAAAGCCAATACTGAATACATTGAAATTACAAAGAGAAGAGAAAAGAAATGGCAGAAAGAGGACAGAAATTGTAAACTATTTAAATGGGCAAATTCTAATTTCTGAAACAGGCATCTAATGGAATTTTTAAAATGTATCATAAAATGAGGCTATACTAAATGAAACTTACCTCAGTATCATACACTTAAAAGAAATTTGTTTATTTCTGAGATAATACTTACAGATTATTTTAGCTCTTCCAATAATAATTTTTTTGGTAGATTCCCTCAATTGTTCTACTTTTGCTTAATCACTATACTACTTATTTCTTAAATGTAATTTCCATTTAATAATAATTTGTTTCAGAACTCATTTCAAAAGTTTTCTTCTAAGTAAATGAAAAAGTGAGTGAATCTGGTCCATACTAAACACAATTCTAAAAGATTCTATAATATATATGCAGTTAATAGATACACACACACACACATATATATATTTTTAAGACAAAGACTGGAGAAAGAAAAAATGAAGTGAGTCTAAAAAGATTTAAGAAAGTAGTGAAATAATGAAGAGGAAAGGACAGAAAAAAAAAAACATAGATCTTACCTTATTTTCTCTTCAGACTCGTCCGTGCTGTAAATGGACGCCCCCTGCCACGCTGATACCCTGACAGTCTGTGGTTATTTAATAAACTCATACCAAAACATGCAAAGGTTCACTGAGCTCAATTTTTGTTACTCGAGTTTCAAATACCCCTTTTAAGCATACCACCCAATAAAAAGAACGGCTTTTCTTTTGCACTTTGATTTTATTTTTAAAGCACATTTTGGAAATTCAAAACATTCTCTCCCCACAGTGAAATACGTGTAAGGCAGTCAAAGGCCTGACAGCTTCTCAAACTCTGAAGCAAATATCTTTGCAATCAATTTTTTAAAACATTATTTCCTCATACTTTACCAATGACATGAAAGGATTTAACAAATAACAACAAAAGGGGGGCAAACCACACACACACACTGTATACTGCTTTCAAGCCTACTCAGACCCTGAATTTGAGTACTGAACCCAACCAAAAGTATACCTCTAAAATGACTTCCCATGGACTAACTTCTTAACTCTAAATTAGGAAAACTACATTTGTGCTTTTAGACATACTTAATTCCTAAAAAAGTCCTGTGTATGTGAGCTGGGCTCAGCATCAGGATAATGTGTTCAGCAGCTTTGATTCTACGACATTAACTGTCAATAAGGGATTTTGAAAGCTATAAGAAAACATAAGATTAAATAAAATAAAAAATGAACACTTAACATCTCACTGAGTTAAAGGTCACTCAATCTTAGGAGTAAGAACCAGTAACATCTTATTATCTCCAGCATCAAAATACATTTCATGCAGTGTTTGCATTTCACTGTCCGTAAGCATCACCTTCAATACCAGCGAACATTCACAGATGCACTGTCATTGAGAGAAGCTTTCAATAGGCAAAACTCGTTAAGTGGGATTTACTATGCATAAATATCCATTTCCAAGCCAGTTACCCCTTTGCATATTTTTCTGAGGGGGCATCCATAAATATAATAAAAAACAGAAGCTCATACTTACATCCTATTCCTTGTTACTTTCCAAGCTGAGAGTTTCATCTTGCATTAGTCACCATATGATCTCTATCATAATGGTGGGGGTCAATGAATAGATTAGCTTTATGGGAATTTACAGTTCTTCCATGCATCTAAAATTTGGTAAGTCTGGTAACCACTGACCTACTTTTTAAAATCTCCCCCTCTCAACTTAAATCTATACAAATATAATCTTAAATTTTAATCTCAGCTCTAAAGAAAAGGTTTTCCTAAGATTAAGTAACTGCCCCCAGAAATACACTACAGTGTATGTTATTCTGCTGCCCCCTTGAATTGTTTAAATCTGACCTTGATGTTTATGTTGAAATCTAAAAATAAAACTAGCTTTTATTCATATTAAAGTGAGATGACTGCAGAGTAGTCAGTAACTGAGAGATCTACATACAATATGCCAAGGACTACTCTAATATGGCACTGGTCTTCTGTTTCTTTGTTTCTAAGTATAAATTAAACCTAGACAAAAAGCATTTAAAATCATATTCTACTGTAAGGTTGATTTTTTTTCTTTGTTTGCTTTGGATTCTGTAAAAAGTCTAGATTGGTATCAAGTGAAAAAACAAGAATACTACCTTGTGTGTGTCTCTGAATTTGCTGATCTCTCGAGATATCAGGTCTCTCTTGTCTTCTTCCATTTCTATAGCATTTATATCCTCCTAAAAAACAGGGGGGACAGGTAAGAATGCATAAAGATCAATCTACATTGATACAAACAGAAATTCAAGGCTATTCTGTACAGGCTTTACAAAACACAGGAGTAAATAAAAAATACCTTATATAGTAACAAATCTAAGTTAAATAGTAAAGAAACAAGAATCACACATCTGGCAAGTAGCAGTAAACATTTAGTTACTGTAAAGCCTGTAATGTAAACGAACCTTAGTGATGAGTGGATAAGGGATCAGTGGGGCCACGGGAAATCTGCGGAAGATCTGCGGAAAAATCCACAAAAGATTAAAACAAACAGTTCACATGACTCTGAAAAACAATTTTCTACATGTCTATACTGTAACCAATGTCAGATTTCTGTAACATTTTCTTGATTTTAAATTACTTGATAACAAAAGAGATTGCACTCAATCTATCACCTACCACTTCCTCCTTCCAACACCCACAACCAGTGGAATAAGGAGGATCTCACACTAGCAGTGTGAGACCTTATCCATCCTTTCCCAGAGAGAGGAAACAATCAAACAACAAAGTTTACCCAATAATTCTAGCCACAGAGCAGAATTTTTTGACTCTCTCACCTCAAACCATTTCAAATGAAGGTGTCTAGGTATTTTCTCCTTTGCCATTAAAGGGGAAAGAGGAAGAACAAACTCTACGGGTCTCTATTACCCTATACCTGATGGACTCTTACCAATTACTATTTCTAATGATTGGTACTTCACTAGATAGCTTTTCATGGACACATAAGAAGAAGCCAAATAATAAAAATGTATCTGATGTATCAGAAAGAAAGCTGAAGGTGGCTTAATAAGGCAATGAAATCCAGAACAGTATGAACTACAAAAATGCCTTGATATTAATTCACAATGTTTACAGTACTACTTTTCCAGGGCATATACAATCCATTCATATAATATACTTCCAATATGTTTAAAGAATACTCCCCATAATTTCTGTAAGTATATCCAAATGAAAGTAACTAAGAAAATCAAACATTTTCTTTCAATCTGGACTCCCTACTGTTCAATTAGCTTAGACTGACAAAAGTGGGTGATGATATAACAAAATACTGGAGAGGAGTTTTCATCTTGTGTTGCTCTTTCATAGTACTCCATTTATAAGGCCAACAGCATTACTGTTGATGGAGTGAAATGAAACGTGGTTTATAAGGAAAAGTGGCTCAGAAATCTGAAAATGGGTCAAAATCCTCAGTGAATAAGACCTGGTATCCCACTTGGAGCAGAGAAAATTAAGGAGTAAGGCAAAACAAGGCCAGCTCTTCCGTGGCAAAAGGGGGGGGAAAAGAAAACTTTACTCCTTAATATTAATTCCTATCTATCACTCAAGTTTGTCCTTTTCCCCTCTTACTTAATGAATCCACAAATAAACACAAGCTTCCATGTCACTGCATTTTAAAAATGGAAAAACAGGAATGTTTTTGGTTTAAAAAAAAAAAAAAGGAAGATAAAACATGTTCAAATTAGCCTTAACAGTATATTGTTATAAATGCCAGTCATTCTATTTTCCCCTCATAAGTTGGAATGTAATGAAAGCACAAGAATGACAGCACAAAATGTAAATTGTAGAAATGATTCTGCTGGCATAAATCAGTAACACATACGTCCTCCTTCTTTTCCTTCTTCTTCTTCCTGGGGTGAGAGTCAGACTCTTGTGAGGGGGCATTGAGCTCACTGGAGTATTCCCGTATTAAAACTTCAATGGCCCCTTTGATCATCTGATCTCTTCTCTTTGTTTCTTCATCTAAGGCTTCTTCGTCATCATTAGTGACAGTTTCTGGCCTGGCATTCTTTAAAAAAAAAAAAGGTAGATTCAGGAGATAGGAAAGGGGGGGGAATCTAACATCCAAATCATTTTAAAACAAGTTAGTACACAAAACAAACAAACATGTTGTCTCCAAAACATCTTTGTAGTCTTATTAAATGCAGACTTAGCTTTACTCTCAACTTCACAAAACTAAATTGTATTTGTTTCACGTTTTTTTCCTTAGATATACTGTACTTGATCATTTTCTTTTCTTTGGTCCCTTGATATCTAATATTCTGACCCCTAACTAGCAACAGAAAGATTGAATCACAGGGTTAGCATACCACACATCTGAAAAACTTTCACAATTTTTCAGATCCTCTTGCTCAATACTTGCACAAACTAATGATGTTCACTGAGTAACTCATTCCTGTGTTGAAAACTTAATTACATTGAAAAAGCAGAATACAATTTTATGTACCTATGATAGCCACCATTTTAAATAAACAAAAACAGGGACTTCCCTGGCAGTCCCGTGGTTAAGATTCAATGCTCCCATTGCAGGGGATGAGGGTTCAATTCCTGGTCAGGGAACTAAGAACCCACATGCTATGGGGTAAAGCCAAAACAAAACAAAAATACATATAATATTTATATTATACAATAAAATATATTAAAAAATACAAAATATATTTATAAAATAAAATATATAAAAAATATAATAAAGTGCAAAAAATATACAATAACCAAAAACATATGTAGGTTAAACAAATAAAACTATACACAACAAAGGCTATATACAACAAAATGTGAACATTAGGAAGACCAGGAGCTGAAATGATGGCTTCTCTTTTCCCCCTCTGCTTTCTGCAATGTGGGAATACCATTTAAAAAACTCATAGGAATCAACTCTAAATATGCGCATCTCCTCACAACTTGTGAATGTAACATAATGAAAAATAAAAACAAATTCATGCTGTACTTCTTCTCACAAATAAGTAACAGACTATGGGGCTGGGGAAAAGAGGCCGGGTCACAAGGCTTGTGGGATCTTACTTTCCTAAACCAGAGACTAAACCTGGGCCCCCCTCAGCAGTGAAAGGGCACTGTTTTAACCACTGGACCATCAGGGAATTCTTTCCCAAGACTCATTATTTTTTAAACGATGTCTAAACTGTTACCTGTGTCCATGCGGGAAAAAAATGACTGGTTTCCAGTATCCTACTATTTTTGTTTTAGTTTCTAGTTAAGTTATTAATCCAAATTCAAATGACAAAATTTGGAGAATGACCTCAAACTCCAGACAATTTCATTACCCTCTTCTTGTCTTAAAAACTTGGAAAGGAGGAAAAGTATGACAAAGAAGCAACAAAAAAGTATGACAAAGATAAACATAAAGATTTATGTATACGGAAACTTAAAACTACATACATACTGAGTAAACATATACTGTGCAAATTTTCAGATACAAACAAGGATTCTGCTTTTCCGGACAAATGCTGGCTCTTGGTCACAATGCTCTAAACTCTCTTCAAGGTGAGTGTCATGCCTTGTGGCTCCTTCATATAACTGAGCTGTGATTCCATATCAACCAGCATTCTGAAAGCTATCCCCAATGGATACTTCTTCAGCACGCATTTATTTCTTAATTTGCTCAAATTCTTGAGATTACTATATGCAAGACACTATGTTAATTGGTTAAAAATTCAAAATTAAAGAAAGAAATAACTTTCCCTTAAGTATTTAACAATATAAGAGAAGGAAGAAGGATGAGAGACACAGATATAGGTTATGATACAGATAATGTTCATGTTAGTCCTTAAATGTGGTAACTAACCACTGAGTTCCTTCCTTTCTCAAACCTGCTCCTTCATCTAATTTTCTTATACCCAACTATCTACTTGGCATCTTGGATAAAATACGATGCTTTAATCAAGGAGAGTAATTCAACTGTTTACATTATTTACCAATTTATTTTCATAATAAAATTGTAAACTAAATTGTAAACTAAAATTTGGTGATGTATTCCTTTCTTATTCTAAATCAATGATACATAATAATAAGGTCTTTATGCAGCTTTCATTAAAATCCCTTCAGTAATACTCTGCTTCTCCAAAAGTTTTAAAATGGAAAGAATTAAACCACCAGTAACTTGTCACTGAAACCTCAGGTCCTGAAGACACATACAACTATTTTAATCAACCCTCAGCTGTTGAGACATAAATTCTGTATTATGAAAATAAACCTCATGAGAGAAAATCCAGTCTGTCTTTAGCATTTTACCTACATTCTAAATCTCTTTCCATGAAACCTCTACATCTCCATGCTCTTTTAAACATAAGGATAGAGGTGGAGTTACAAATCCAAAGCCTTATTCATCTAAAAATATTCATAGCCCCTAAATTCCCTACCACCACTCATCCTAAACTAGGACTTAAATATTAATATAGCTAAACAGAAGTAAAGCATTTGGAATGAACTAGTTCACACTACATTACAAATGACTACCACCCCTTGATCTATAGAGAAAATGTACATTTTTTAGAAGGAAAGCTTATGAGCCTAATCTCTTAAACAATTGTTAATGTAAGAAAGACAAAAATGACAATATATGTCTTGGGAGGAAAAGTTATTTTTAGTTTCAACTTAAACTCTACTTCTGGGTCCTGAAGCACAGACACCTTCCTGATTTCATTTTTTCTTCCACTTCAGAAGCAGAAAGCACACTGAGCAGCGAACAGTGAAGGGTCCAGCAGCGCGGTGCAATATGAGAGGGTCAAAGAACAGACTGAGTATCCGAGATGTTTACATGTCCCAACTATCTGGCTCTTTTCAGAGAAATTAAAAGCTTTTATAGTAAAGCTACTAGTTGGAAAGTTAGGTAAAAACTCCACTTGGCTCACTCTTTGGCACTGACCTCTAGAGTCCAAAACAAGAACTCTGGGAACTAAGCAAATATAAAGCTCTTTCTTTTGAAAAAATGTAGATTCCACCACACTCACACTAATTTCCAGACAAAAAGGTGACGGTAGTCCTACCTGCAGTATCTGATCTGTCCTCAATTAAAAAACATAAAGTAGGCAGCTCTTTCCAAAGGTTATTTGTACTTCCAACACTTGGAAGTCAATCTTAAATGTGTGGTAAACAAGCACTATTTCTGATGATTAAGCAGGTATCTCTAGTCCTAAACTGCTATTACTAAACAAGAGGTAAAACAACAGGACAAGGACTGAGATCAGTGCTGCTACCGCAAATGAAATACTTTTACTGGAGGTAAAAAAGTTCTTTCTACAGATTCTGAAAAATCTAAATAAAAGCTTTTAATAGCGCTACTAATCAAGGCACATAATTCTTGTTAAAATTCTGGATCAGGAAACACATCTTTCTAGACAAATTCGTGGTTCTTTTTGAATCAGAGAACTATACAACTAGTGTTGTTTCTTCTGCCTGGGAATCAGGAAAATGTCTGGATGAGGTACCACACATGTTTCTCAATGTCTCCTCATATCATCTACTTCAAATCACTATTTTCTAAATTTCTCCAACAAATCAACAATAAAAGATAAAGAACAAATACACTTTCACATTTACCCTGAAAAATCATGACAATGTATTTACTTGTTTGGAAAAAAAATTTTATCTGATAGAATTATGCGTCTTCATTTTACTAGTATTGTTGAGCAAAATCGACAACTCTGCAAAACTATTCCATGTTTGTCTTACGACTTCAATACCTCTGGAAACCATGCCAAATGCACCCAGAAGTCAGGTCTGTTAATTTTTTAAATTTCATTTTATCTGAAATAACTGCTCCATTTTTATTAGAGGTAGCTTCAACTCCATTCTTGAGGAAAAATATAAACAGATTTCAATTGTGATTCCTCTTACTAACAGTGATTACAAAATAAATTCACACAATTATACCTTTCCTCATTTATATAAACACACAGTGAAGTGATTTACTTTATGATCAGAGTACACCATTTTCAAATGCCACAATTTAAACCACCTCACAAATGACCAAGTAGAGTAAAATAATGAGTCCAGGGGAATTACATAAAGAACTCTGAAAACACTGTATCCATGCTTTATTTTAAATATGAATTTGGTTATCACAGAAAGGAAGATCTAAGACCGTTGGCTTTTTTAAGGTTTTAGGGGTATGACAGACAATAGTGCTGATATGAAATAAAATACAATTTCTCTGGAGTATAAATTGTATTAATTCCTTATACAGCTAGGTAAAGACAGTAAATATTATCAGGTGAGCAACATAAATGCAACGGTTACAATAAATGTTCACCCCATTCTCATCACGAGTAAGACTCTGACCTAGGTTCTGTGGAGGTACAAGATGAAAAAATAGTCTGTGAACTTACTGCCCTATCTTATAATCAGTGAATGTAGGACATGGGAATGAAAACAGGGGATAGGAAGGTGTGAGAGAGCAATACAAACAAAATACACTACAAAGCAGACTGACATAACAGTAAAATCCTGCTTTATATAAAAAGAAAGGATTTAATTCTGCCCGAGAGGAATCAAGGGTAGGACTCATGATAGTTACATGAATCAAGCAACATTTAAACTAAATGTGGATAGAATTTCAACAGGGAGCTTGGATGGGCAACAAGGACATCAAACCACAAAGGAGTTTATAGGAATGTATGAATGACACATGGAAGGGGACTGATGGAGTAAGCCAGAAAGGTAGGTGGGAGCAAGGTTAGGATGCCATGCTAAGAATATAGGCTTCATACTTTGAGAAATTCAAAACCATTAAGGATGTATGTGCAAGGGGTTGACATAATTACACTTAATGTCTTATACCTTAGAGAAAAATGCCTGGAAGAATATGCAACAAAAATGTCTACAGTGGTTACTAATGATGATAGAATTATGGGTTGTACTTAACGTCTTCTTTATAGGTTGTTCTGCTTTTATGAATACTTTTACAATGTTTTTGTAAAGGAGGGAGTGATGGAACTAAGAAAGCTACTTCTATTTTGAATAACAGTTAAAAGCCTCAACAGACCAAAAAGGCTGTTTTGTTTTTATAGAGATAGGCAATAATTTATCTACTCTGGATTCATTCAGCTTAATATGTCGAAAGAAACTAGAAAGGGAAGACAAGAAAATATACACTAAGGCTTTAGCTATTTTTTGCTTTGTTGAGAGTGAGTAGTAATGTATACATTATAACACAACATACAAAAACTTCCTTTACATTAGCTTCATTTAATAGAGCCACCACCTGATAAAAGTAATAAGACTTATTTTCATTTAATAGAACCCGTGTACTTCTAAAAGAGAGGGCAACTAATAAAAATTTTGTAGGTTGAAATATATTTTGTACTTACTTACAAAGCTGTCTTAATGAATTAGCTCTGTTTGGAATAGTCTGTACCAGTGTTTTCTCTGGCAAGTTAACCTTGTCCAGCCTCCCTTACTACCTTCATCCCAACCTGGAACAAGCAAACCAACAGTCATCCACCCACTATGGGTAGATAAAAGACTTAAAATAACTATATATAAAACACACTCTTGATGATCTTGTGAAGCCCTGTATTAGATTCATTCATAACGAGAAGCTTTACACTGAAAAAGCACAGTTGGCCTAGACAAGACAATGCTGTAGAAAACATACCCCATTAGAAGCTTTCTTCTTTGCTTTCCATTCATCTAGCTGTGCCTTTGTCTTTGCATCAACTTTAACAAGTAGCTTCTTCTCTCCAATCTGCAGGTCATGCAATAACCTGAGTGCACGGAGCGTAGATTCCGGTTCCTTATACTCACAGAATCCAAAGGCTAGCAAAGGAGACAAGGAATTCAGTAAGATATCAAAACAATTATGAAAGATGAAAAATATTTATGGAAAACTGAAATCATTAGAGACCAAAGCATTATAGCAAAGATTACTTCATCCCTCCTTTTCCTTCAATTACCTCTGACACAGATTTCTCTTTTAGCACTCTCAAATAACCAAAAGAAAAAAAAAAAAAATGGGAAAGGAAGGAAAATTCTCATCAGGCAAAATGCTACTTTTTAGAAATGCTGAAAAAATACTCAGCAAACTCAGCAAATTTCATGATTATTTCTTTTAATTATTTCATGAATTCATTCCATCCTCAATTTCCTCACAGCTACAGAGGCAAGAAGGCTGCTGGAACCTAAATACAGCACTTTTCAGTTCAGAGACGTTAAACTACAAAAGTACTGATCTTTTATTCTATTTACCAGTCTAATTTTTCTGTTTCATTTTAATAGCTAGTCTCATTATTATTTTCATGATTTTTAATAAACAGATATTAAAAGTTAAATTTTAAAGAGCAAACATTGAAAATAAAATTAAACAAAATGAATCCAAATATGTTTACAGTTAGTGATACAATTACATATTGAATGATTTTAAAACAGAAAATTTGACCATACACTTAAGTGGAATATATCCTAAAGACAAAAAGACCTGTCAACAAGCATATGCTGATGACAGTATTGGTGCTATTGGTCTGAAATTATTGTATGTGAAATGTGAGAGGATAACAATAACAAATAATAATTATTTAATAGTCTATCATCCCCAGTGTTGAAGCTCAGGATTCTAAGTGTGGAAGAAAAGAAACATAGACATATGACAAAAAAGATTAGCTAAAAATCTTTTAGGCTCGAATTTGAATTACTGTTCACTGGCAAAGTAAAGACCAAACAATGGTTACAGTGAGTGCACCAATTTCCAGATGGTCTTTTTGAAAACAATTTCCCACTAAAAAGAACCAGAACTTCTTGAGAAATGGCTGATCCCAAGTCTGGGGCAGCAAAACTACTAGCTGAACTTTGAATATCTTATTGACAGATAACAAGGAAGCTATCAAAGGCATTTAGGTTTGGGTCAAAAATCACTGAAGATCCAATTTCCAAAGGCAACCTGAGACAACTTAAGCTTCACTAGGGATAATGACAATTAATCTAAATATAATAACAACAAATTGAATATGAGTCAATCTAAAAGTTCAAAATAGGTCTTAAAAAAGTCACTGCTAGAGGATGCTAAGAACACAAG
Source organism: Okapia johnstoni (assembly GCA_024291935.2). NCBI lineage: Eukaryota > Metazoa > Chordata > Mammalia > Artiodactyla > Giraffidae > Okapia > Okapia johnstoni. Next base: position 16,950,466 of record CM044307.1, read on the forward strand.
ATCATTCTTTTGAAAAATGAAAGAACAAAGCATTTATCCCATTTTTCTTACAGAAATTTTATCTCTAAGTAGCCAAACAGTACATGGAAAAGGAAGTTTATCCTTATGGATGTAGTATTCTACTAACAAATGATGATTTGTTCTTCAATGAAGGAATAACACAATTCTTCCAAACAGACTGTTATATTTGGCAACCCCCCAGTGAATGAATCAACATAGTCAATGACAATAGCTGCTACCATTTAAAAAAAATTATAACCAAATACGACTCTTAATGGAAGAAACTCCTTTAGAATTCTTACATATAAAAAGCATCAACAAAAATAACACAGACAAACTCAAATTTGCTCAAGTCTCAAGCTACAACTACCCAACAGTTTACATTACAATGCAGTGGACAGAGATGCAAGGCACATAATTCTACTGGAGCTGAAATCAGCAAATCCAAACTGAGAGAACACTACTAGGCAACTGACCCAGTTTCTCCAACAAATCTCAAGAGAAAGAAGACAGACAGAAGAACTAAAAATATTAAGAGAGTCTCAAAAATATGTCAACCAATCGCAATGCAGGGACTTGATATGAATCCCGAGTCAAAAGGACTATTTAAGAAACTGACATTCGAGTCAGCTGGCCATCTGATCATTTGATTGGATATTGACTGAATGTTGGATATCTGAATACTGAGAATAATTAGAAGAAATGTTTTTCCCTTTGGTCTTATAATTGCATTTTAGGAATGTTTTTTAAAAAGAACTTATCTTAGGTGGGAGAGGGATTCAGGATGGGGAACACATGTACACCCATGGCTGATTCATATCAATGTATGGCAAAAACCACTACAATATTGTAAAGTAATCAGCCTCCAATTAAAATAAATAAATAATTTTTTTAAAAAAAGAACTTATCTTTTAGAGACATAAAAATATTTATACACAAAATGATCTGGTGCTCAGGACTGTACAATAATATAAAAAGAAAATGGACAGGGTACAGGTTAAGCTCAAATGGCATGACCTAATAAATGTTAAAACGCTAGATAATAAGTACATAAGAGTTCACACTATTCTGCCAATTTTATATGTGTATGAATTTTCCCATAATAATAGTGTTTAAAGAATGTATATCAAACAGGTTTCTACCAACTAGTATGAAAAGAATAGTTTGCTTTTAAGACTAACAGGTCATCTCTTCATCTCTTCTCCTACATTTCCTTCCTAAGTCCTGTTTCTTTTAATTGTTCGATCTTGATCATAAACTCCTGCTCTAAAACAAAAAGAACTTTTTAAAGTAATAAGAAACCAGCTAGTCTAATTTTTTCCCCCTCTCCTACCTCCTGTTAGCCTTTTTCACTTTCTAATCTCACCTCTCAATTGCCTTTAATCCTTATTCTAGTAGGAGTGAAGGCAGAGTGCTAACAGAACTCTTCCATGGTTAATGACAATGACAGCAAATGCAAACGTTAACTTATACTCACAGGTTAAGATGATCTCAATAAATAAGGAAAAAATTACTTACCTTGAAGTTTTCCAGATGCACCTTGTACTCTCTTCCAGCTCAAAACCAAGCCACATTTCTATAAAAGAAAACAAAAACGATCCTTACCACTTAAAGTTATAAGGCAAATAAGAACATAATTATATTCCTGCTTAGGAAAAAACAGAAGCCAAAAAAATTCTTCCCAGCAACTAAATTTTGCAATTCCCACAAGCTTATTATATGAATAAAATACACAAGTCATTTTAAAGGAAAATATAAATTCTTACTGACTCTTATTTCCAGAAAACTATCTTTCAATAAATTAGACATTTTACAGTTTTTATCTTACAAATACATGTAAATAAACCCAAAATGCCCAAACATTGTAATAGTTAGAACTATAACAAATTCAAGTAAATACTGTAAGTCCATAAAGACTGTTTTAAAACACACGTATACATTATAAAGGATTTTTAATGACATAGGGAAATGCTTGATATAGGATGCAAATATATCACGAGACATGAACTGCAGATGCACAGTCAGCTTTTTCTTTTTGGCCACACCCAAGGCGAGTGGGCTCTTCAGTCCCCGACCGCGATCGAATCTGCATCCCCTGCATGGGAAACATGGGAGTCTTCACCACTGGACCATCCAGTCTTGACCACTGGAAGTCCCAAGAGTAAGATTTTTAACTATGTAAAGAAAAAAGTTTCCATAAAATGATCAGAAATACTCTAAAATGTTAATGGGGCAGGTTGTCTGAAGGGTGGGATATTTATTACATTTTGTTTACTCACAAAGCTTTTTATTTCTAATTATTAAAGAAAAATTAGAGGGTTTAAAAAGTTTTTGGAAAGTAATAACTAAAGATTGTCAAAGCTGAGAAATGCATGGATTTTTGACATCTCTGTTCAGAGAAACTACTAAAATGATAGTCAAAGAATAGGGACTTCACTGGTAGTCTAATCTAGAAGTCAAGACTTTAAGTTTCCACTTCAGGGGGTATGTGTTCAATCCCTGGTCAAAGAACTAAGGAAGATCCCACACACCTCGCAGTGCAGCCAAAATACATACAAAAGATACAATACCATAAGGTCAAACAGTGTGAGAGAACAGAACCAGAATTCAACAAAATTTTGCAAAGACAAAAGGCAAATGGATGGATAATAGCTCATTCAGGAAAGCAAAGAAAGCTATGACTCTAAGTGTGTACAGAAGCAGATACTGATAAGAAAGAAAAAATTAGGCTAACTGATTCTATCAATACAAAACCTAGTGGATCCAGACTGGGGGCAAAAGGTACTGTGGAGAATTGGGCTGAAGTATGAAGCTGAATAAAAATAAGTTACTGCCTGACAATACAAATATGAAATAATCAAAGTCTCAGAGGCTTCAAGCAATTACCCTTTTCCCACCCCTAGAGAAGAGAGCCTGAACAGCAACAGTCTGAAGAAAGTGAACAAAATAAGCTTGCGATGTGGAGCACCAGATATGAAAATACAGATGAGAATTACAAGAATAAGAAGGGAAGAAAGTAAAGATATAAGAAATGCTTCAAGTCAATCCTGTACCTGCAATCTCATACAGGCAGCCAATCATAAACTCACTAGGCATAAAACTGGAAGTTTTCTAGAGAAACCAACCCACCTCAAAGATCACTCCTCGGAATTGAAAACCTCTGGCTGCCAGTCAGATTACCCTACAGTGATCCCCAACATTTTACAAAGTCAGCTTATGTACACAAAAGTCTTTTAATACCTAATTCTTAAATACAGACATCAAAGCTCCCCAGACATCCAAGTAAAGTCTTAAAAGAAATAGAAGAGATAAATTCAGGAATTCAAAGATATCTTAAAAAACACTCTGCTGCACATATACATCAATAACAGTTTTAAAAAGCTATGTTTCAAATTGAAAACATACATATACATCCACACAAAAACTTGTACACGATTATTCACAGCATCATTATTCACAACAACCCAGTGGAAACAACTGGTTGTGCATCAAAATTGGTTGTCCATCAACTGATAAATGGATAAACAAAATGCAGCATATCCATTAAATGGAGTATCAGTTGGCCATAAAAAAGGAACCAAGTTCCACTAACAAGCTACACCATAGGTGAGCCTTGAAAAGATCAGGCTAAGGGAAAGACAAAACAAAAAAGCCACATATTCTAAAATTCTATTTACATAAAATGCCCAGAACAAGCAAATCCACAGAGACAGAAGGTATAATAGTGGCTGCCAGATGCTGAGGGGAGGAGAAAATGGGAAGCAATGTTAATGGGTACAGTGTTTCTAAATGGGGTGATAAAAATGTTCAGGAATTAAGACAGTGGTGATGTTTACAAAACTCTCTGAATATACTAAAAGCCACTGAACTGTGCATTATAAAAGGGTGAATTTTATGGTGTGTGGATTATATTCTCAATAAAGATGTTTTTTAAAATGTCCTCTGAGGACTTCCCTGGTGGGTCAGTGGTTAATAATCTGCCTGCCAATGCAGGTGGACACAGGTTCAATCCCTAGTAAGGGAAGTAAGATTCCACATGCTGTAGGGCAGCTAAGTCCATGCGCCACAATTGCTGAGCCTGCACTAGAGCTCGCAGGTCGCAACCACTGATCCCGCGTGCCGAGAGCCCGTGCTCAACAGGAGAAACCACTGCAACGAGGAGCCCACACACCACAGCGAAGGGTGGTTTCCTCCTCGCCACAACTAGAGAAAGCCCACATAAAACAATCAAGACTCAGTGCAGCCAAAAATAAATAAATAATAATAAAATTAAAAATACATCTGTAATAGAAATAAAATAAATAAAACGTCCTTCCAATGCTCCACCCTGGGGGAAAATCCGCATTGTCTTTAAAACTGAAGATAAGCATGCCCAATGACAGAAACTTCACTTCTAAGAGAATACACGATAGAATTTATTTCATGTTCACTTAGAATACGTGCTGCCGAAGCGAGCACTTCCATGTTCACTTAGAAAGACATATTACCAGTAATACCACAGCAAAACATAGTATCAAAAAGTGAAGACAATCCATATGACCATCAGTAAACCATTTGACAATTCACAGCATATCTCTATAATGCAATGGCACACAGCAGTGCAAAGTAAACAAACTAGAGCTACATATACACTGGGTGAAAAAACCAAACTGTGGAGGAAGACAGAATTCAAACTTATAAATGATAAACTTTTATGAATATAAATATGTAATTAAAGTAAAAAATATGGTCAGGAATGATAAACAGCCAGTTCAGGATAATGGATTCCCTCTGGTTATTACCTCTGTGGAAGACAGAAATGAGAATTAGGATCTTCATGTTTTGTTTCTTTGGGATGAAAATCTAACGCTAGTATCACAAAATACTAAGATCTGACAAAGCTACGTTTTATGTTTATTTTCTAAATCCCTTTTTCTTCTGAACACTTTTTAATGCAAGGATAACATGATTTATAAAACAGAAATGGCAATAATGTACATTACTTAAAATGAAGAAGGAAAAAATTTTTAAATAACTTCTCTAAGACATAGTAGAGATTATGGAAGGAGTGAGTATGGATACTGTTATTTTTCATTAAAAGTCAGTATTTTTTCACTTAAAATGTGCATGTAGCATCAGGATGAATTTTTAACACTAAAAATTAAGAGAAAAAAGAAAATCAATGCCCAAGTCAAAAAAACTGACTATATATGCTCAGAATAAAAACTTTAAAGGGAGTTAATCAATCACCACTAGATGTTAATATCATTGTTTCAAAGGCTTCGAAAGAAAAGGACTCACACAGTCTCAAAATATTAACCCAGAGATTACTCATTAATGACAAAGGGAGAAAAGACACCCTAAAATGGAGAGATCAGGCCACCTTAACCAAATATAATACCACCAAAAATGGAACCAAGAGACATGGTGTTTCTTGCTATGCTGCACCTGAGAACAGTCATCACACATGGCCCATTCTTATAAAAAATGCTTACTCTGAATCTAACTATGGGTAAACAATCAATTCAAATTGGGTGAGACATTCTGCAAGAGGCCCAGACACTTCAAAACATCAATATCACAAAAGACAAAAACAAGTAAACAAAGAGAGGCAGGGAACTGTTCTATAACAAAGAAGCTATCTAAAGAACCACGACAGTTAGATGCGATGTATATACATCCCTGACTGGATTATAGACCAAAACCAAAAAACACCTATTATAGAAACTGTTGGGAAAATTAAATATGAACTACATGTATTTTAATTAACAATACTGAATCAGCCTTAAATTTCCTAAGTGTGAAAAATGAAGGGGAGTATCTTGGTCATAGGAGGTATAAGAAGTATTCAGAGGTGAAATGTAATGCCACAACTTACTCCCAAACTATTCAGAAAAAAACTGAAGGGTGTGTTGTATGGAGAAAGAGAGAGAGAAAACAAACGTGGCAAAATGTGTTACAAAGGTGGTCACTATTTATTCAACTTTTCTGCAGGACTGAAACTTTGCAAAATATAAGAGACAATAATTCAGTCTTTTCTGACTTTTCTTAAGTCTTAAATTAATAACAAAAAAATTTTTAAATGAAAAATAAACAGTTTAACTTACAGCAAGGAGCTGTCTTATAAGCATGTCTGAGGCTTTCTCAGAAATGTTGCCAACAAAAACTGTAGTGGTGGGACCACAGTTTTCATCATTCTCTTTAGCCTTCAAGCCTGGATGATCCTTTCGTGCTCCCAAATGCTTTCCAACCATGGACACGGTGGGTACCAAGACCTAAAGTGAAGACAGACAATAAAATTTGAACTTGCAATTAAATTTGCTGCCATGCTTAATATAACATTAGGCTAAAACATCAATTTTAGCTTTTTTTTTCCTTTGGCCACACCATACACCATGTGAGAACTTAGTTCCCACCCCAGGGATGGAACCCATGTCCCCTGCAGTGGAAGCTCAGAGCCTTAACCACTGGACCACCAGGGAAGTCCCAAAACACCTATTTTAAAGTAGCAAACATAAAGGACATTATTACTACAGGTTCTGTATATTTAATATAAAGTTCTCAAAGCATGTTTTTCATTAATACAATTTATTCATGACAAGTAAAGTGTTACTATTAGATTCTGCTGTTGTTGTTCAGTCGCTAAGTTGTATCCAACTCTTTTGCAACCCCAAGGACTGTAGCCAGCCAGATTCCTCTGTCCATGGGATTTCCCAGCAATAATACTGGAGTGGGTTACCATTTCCTTCTCCAGGAGAGAAGGAATCTTCCTGGATCAGGGATCGAACCCACATCTCTTGCACTGGCAGGTGGATTCCTTACCACTGAGCCACCAGGGAAACTCACTATTGGATGACCTTTCTTTTAAAAACAACTTAGAAAAGCAAATAAAAAAACTTGGACAGAAATTTAATATTTAAGACATCAAAAATCATTTAAAATTTTCAAATATACCCACACATTTCTTCACCTACTGTACTCTGTACTAGCATAAAAGGAAATTTCAATTATCCCTGCTAATTTTCCTGCAGAATTTCAAATATTCCCATAGCACTCTCCCCACACTTTAGGTTTACCTTTTCTCAGTTACTCGTGTTTCTATCTTATTTTTCCTTTCATAAAGTTCAACTTCCCAGAAGAAATAGTCCTACTCATCTTTGTATTTGGAATTGAATCTTGCAAAACATACACAGTAGGCACTGAAGTGGTGAATTAGGGGAGCTGCCTTTTCCTAGGCTGAAACGCAGGAGGATAAGAGTACTTGTCATGTGGAGGTTTCCCAGTGCATGTCTTCCAATGAATGTCCAATGCAAGAAAAGCTGGACTGCCCCCTTGGTCCGCCTCACAGCAAGTTCCTACTTCATTACCCTTTTAATATAAGTTAACACTTCCCTCCCTCTTCAAAACCCACAGGTTAAAAAAACAAAAAACAGCTAAAAGGAATGAGACCTAATCTCCCTCACAGAGGAATTACAATTTAAACCCTATATTCTACTAATTAACTCAAAGAAAAATTCTGGTTAAATAAACATTAAGAGGGTTATCATTTAATCACGTTACAATATACTAGCATTCTTAACTAAGATGCCTAGAGTGTATAGAAGCTTTTATGAATGTGGAGAATTAAAGTTCAAGACATAAGACTGAATAATGAAACACTTCAGCAGAGAAAAGGTTTCAGTAAAACTTAAAAAAGCCTGAAGGTATCACACCAGAGGACAGAGAAAAAAATAGTTTTGAAGAAACTAAAAATCAGGTATGTCACAGCAAAGAGTAAAAATATATTCAACTTTTCGTTTCAAATTTTAAATTTCTACTAGATCATTTCTTCATTTTTTTTTTTTAAAGAAATCAGATATGTCAGATCACATCTCCTACTTTCAAGGACCAAGACATGAGGGAGTGATGGAAGAGCCAATGTCTAAATCTGAAGTAATAGTATATGAAGTCTAAAGAATAAGAGGAAAATCACAAAAACAAATTAACTTATTTAGGGAGCATTATTTTAGGAGCAACTGTACTTGAGAGAAAATAATATTATTCAAATTAGTATGATATATATGAATGCTCTTTCTTCCCATTATTCTTTCAAACATTTAAAATAATTTATCTGAGTTTATCAAGTTGTTTAGATTCAATTAAAAGCAGTAGTACTTGCAATTCCTCCTTAAAAGTTATACTTACAGTTGGAGCAGGAGCCATAATGCTCATCGGTACAGGAATCATTGGGGTCCCTAAAAAAGAAGCAAAATGAGTCTTAAGAATGTAATTATATATACAAGAATATACTCTATATCAAGTACATGCCATAAAAATAAGTACCTTCATAGTTCTTTTAAGGGGAATTATAAGACTAATGAAAATGAGATATTAATGGTATTTTTCAAAACCAAATGTAGTTTACAGATTGGTCTATCTAAATAAAAACAAAAACACTCATAAAGCAAAGACTACTACAACCTGGTGTTGCTTTAATGAGTACAAAATTCTGGACAGTTATCAATTAATTTAGTATGTGTTTTTTAAAAAGTAAAAGGAATTTAAAATTTATTCTATAAAACCAATACACTGGTAAGGAAACAAACGATTTTTCATCGTCACCTTTCCTGATTCTGAACAAGTGATTAAGCTTTATTCTCAATGCCTTAAAATTTCTTCACAAACTGGAAGTAATCTATTCTTCCCTATAACTCTGTAACACAAGGACTTTGTTAAAAGTATGTTACTAGAAAAGATTATCAGAAAATAGATATTATGAGACTAATAAAAAAAATAAAGAACCCCTCAAAAACTGATGCCCAAATGAAAGTGGCTCAGGACACTATCCTTCTCAAGAAATTAATGTTTTATGGTTGATAACTATTCAGATTTCTGTTAACATTATTTTCTTAATCCCTCTTTTCAGGACGAACTCCTTTATTACAGAGCAGTTAAGTTACGGACTCTAATTCAGTAATTGTTACATGGAATTATAATACACTGATAGTACTCAAGCTCTCCCACTACGTCCCTGGTGGCAAGGGGGTAATAAATGCATATCCATGATTATCTAAAAGAACAGCTTAAAACAACCAGTTACAAGCATAAATGTCTTAAAATTTTTTTACAAGTACAGCATTCTACTCCACGAGGTATATGCATAAGTAGTTGTTTTTTAAAGTTATGATTTACCCTCAAATTCCTGAAGCTTTAAATGATACTCCATAAAAATTCCACATTTATCTTGTGGCTTTTCACATCTACTCCAACACAGCTGTGTACTTGACCTAAGGGTAGGAGGCCCCCAAAGCTGAGCCTCTGTAATGTACATGTTATGAATTAACAACCCATCAAATTAGCCAATTGCAAGGTACTTTTGATTCTGCAACAGTCAAGATCTTTAGTAAACACTGTAATTTCAAACAGATAATCTAATGCTTAAAGCCAGGTCACTGATGGAAAGCTTTCCTAAAAAAGAAATACTTCTAGTTGGTTTACAAGATCATTTGTTGATTTCACCCTGAATTACACAGATTCTATGCTAAATGAAAATACTTCCCAACATGCAAGGTAAGGAGAACTCTTAGATACTATCTTTCATAAGGGAAACTGAATCTGTACAAAATGCTTTCAATCCCATTAAACCAAAAAAAAACTGAACTACCACTCATAAACCAGAGGAAAAGTTTAAGTCAAGCAATGCTAATTATAAATCTCAAGCTAACAGTTCTCAAATGTGGGTTCTTAAATGGATACTTAGGCATCACCTGTGAACCTGTTAAAAAGACATTCCTGGGCCCTAATTTCTAAGGATTTGATTCAGTAGGTTGGGGTTGGACCTAATAAAATGTTTTTTACTTTATAAAACACTGACTAGAGGAAGCTTTTAGATAGAACTTTGGAAACCTCTCCAAGATATAGTCAAATACACACACACACACATATATATAAGGCAGAATAGTATAGACAGGATGTTACTACATTATCTGTGTTAAAGGAATTACACAAAAACAAATGGAACAGAAAAATATATACTTAGAGTGGCTTGTAATATGCACCAAAAAATATCTGGAAGGATAAAGAAGAAACTAATAACCCTGTTTTGTTTTCGTCTTTCAGTAAGGGGATACTAACAAATTATACAGGAAGGTGGGAAAAGTTTTTCACTGTATACCTTTTTGATTGGTATAAATGTATTACCTATTATTTAATTAAAGATTTTTAATTTCCCAGGTGAGTTAGATACTCAGCCAGAAATGAAAACTCCCACCATAGGAAAATGAGACATCACATTTCTAGAACGCTAACAGGCAGCGTTTCTACCAATACTCACACACATATTTTCTAAAGATAATATTGCAATGACATAAGGACACATTAAAAAAACCAGCGTCACTGGTGGGAATGTAAACTGGTACAGCCCCATGGAAAATAGCATGTTGTTGTGGTTTAGTTGCTAAGTCGTGTCCAGCTCTTTGCGACTCCATGCACTGTAGTCTGCCAGGTTCCTCTGTCCATGGGATTTCCCAGGCAAGAATACCAGAATGGGTTGCTATTTCCTTCTCCAGGGGATCTTCCAGACCCAGGGATCAAACCCAGGTCTACTGTACTGCAGGCAGACTCCTGCCTTGCAGGTAGAATCTTTACCGACTGAGTCACCAGGGAAGCCCCCCAAAAATAATATGCTGCTGCTAAGTCGCTTCAGTCGTGTCCGACTCTGTGCGACCCCATAGACGGCAGCCCACCAGGCTCCGCCGTCCCTGGGATTCTCCAGGCAAAAGTACTGGAGTGGGTTGCCACTGCCTTCTCGGAAAATAGTATGGAGGTTCCTAAAAGACTAAAAGTAGAGCTACCATATGATCCTACAATCCCACTTCTGGGCAGATACACAGAGAAAACTTAATTCAAAATATACATGCTCCTCAATGTTCACAGTAGCACTATATACAATAGCCAAGACATGAAAGCAACCTAAATGTCCATCAACAGATGAATGAATAAAGATGTGGTATATACTGATGTTTACAATGGACTATTACTTAGCCATAAAAAAGAATGAAATAATGCAATTTGCAGCAACATGGATGGACCCAGAGATTATCATATTAAGTGAAGTAAATCAGAGAAAGACAAACATCAAGTGATACCACTTACATATGGAATCTAAAAAAATGATACAAATGAACTTATTTACCAAACAGACTCATAGACAGAAAACAAACTTATGGTTACCAAATGGGCAAGCAGGGAGGAAAAAATTAAGAGTTTGAGATCAGCAAATATAAACTACTATATACAAAACAGATAAACAAGGATTTACTGTATAGCACAGGAAACTATATTCAATATCTTAAGTATAATGAAAAAGAATCTTATAAAAAGTATGTGTGTGCGTGTATATATATATAAAACTGAAACACACACAAAAAAATCCAAGAAACTGAATCACTTTCCTGTATACCAGAAACTAACACAATACTGTCGTCAACTACAAAAGCAACAGTACCCACAAACTTACCTGGAGGCACAGGTGGTGGAAAGCCAGGGAACTGTGGGGGTGGGATCCCTGGTGGGAGTGCTGGGATTCCCATCGGAGGGCGATTCAAATGAGGGGGAAAAGACATTCTTACTGCAGCGGTCTAAAGAAAGAAATCATGGCAAATCATGTTATTTGAAAAATTTAGAATTTGATATGCCTGGTTTCTTAGCCTTCATTTTTAGAGTTATCTGCAAAATTCTGAAGTTTCTTACCCAAAGGAGTTGGCAAAGACCCTCTTTTCTCTGTCTGTCCATTGAGAATTTTTTAAACTTAAGATCTTTTCTAAAATAAGTTCCCAAAATGTACACGATCTAAGTTCAGGATAGACTCCTACAATCATATGGGAATACATATAAAGGAAGAAAAAAATTTTGAGGTTCAGTTAATATCAAAAAATTAAGTACCAAACATCAATGAATCTTTTTAAACCAAACTCAGAATTCAGGAAAATATCTAACAGTTTTTAAGTGTTCTGAAGCATTCATTTGCTACGCATCCTGAAAACTAAATTAACAAAGTCACACAGTATTTGTTGATTCAGTGTTGGTCAGTTCTTGAAGGACAAATCAATGTCTCAGTGACATTCTACAAACGTGGGGAGGTGGGGGGGAATCTCCAGGTATCAGGTCCCATTGTAACCATTCAAATATAAAGAGAATATCCAATTTATGACAATGAAAAAAAGTGATAATTTTTCCTAAACTTTAAAGCAAACCTCTTAACCATTCCTGAATGATATTCAATGAATGGATGAAATTCAAGAATCAGATGCTGGTATTTGATTTTTAAAAATACAAGAATACATTGAACTGTTTCATTTCATTTATGACATTAGTATCACTTAAAAGAAACTTTTCTTTTCCCTGATGAATAGAAATACTTAAGACTTTCCCTACCCTCAAATTTTATATTGTCAATATTCTTGTCAACGTACTCAAGTATCCAAAACTACTGGGAAAAGTTTAGAAAAATGATGTTGGAATGTCCTAGTAAGATTCCAGGCACCAAAATAAGTGGATTGATCTGATATTAATGATGCAGCTAAAAGTAGTAACCTGATTAATAGGAGATTTTCTGTTGTATCGTTGGAAAAACTCCCCTACCTATACTCTATAACAAGGGATCCAGAGTTGTCTGAAGCTTTTAAAAAGTGTTTTTCTCTACTATATTCTTTTCTATGTTTTATGTATTGTTTTACTCATCCTTCAGAAGAGAGAAAATAAAAAGAGCATGTCTTCCACTTCCTTACCCCTAATCCCAAGTTTGATATAAATCATTGTATTCTTCTAAAATATCTTTCTCTATACAAACTAATATATAATCATTTGTGTTTCTGTGCAAGCAATATAATCATAGTATATTGTTATGTACATTTCTCCCTCATTATTAACATCTCTTCATGTCATAAACTTCTACTCCGTTCTTTATAATGCAGTAAACTATTACTATATAGATACAACTATCTACCAACATGGATGGTTATCTCTGTATTTTACCTCTAACAAATATTAAATGTTCTTGGACATAATGGACATATACCTCTAAGCACCTGTGCCAAGTAATTCTACAATACAGATCAGTACAGTTATGTATCTACACTTGACCTCCAAATCCTCCTCCAAACCTACTGTACAAATTAATATTCCCACCAAGAGTACCTAGGTATGCCCCTTTCTTATATCCTCACCATCATTCCAATCTGATAGGTAAAAAAACTACTTTTGTTTCTACTTGCATTTCCCTAATCATTAATGACACTGAGTATCTTTTTACTCGTTTATTAAACATTTCTTTAAAAAGCATGCCCGTTATCCTCATAGCTATTCTTCCTCAGAGTGTTTTCCCTTAATAAGTTAGGATGTTGAAATATTCTATAAAATCTAAACTTCAATTTCAAAAACACAACACACTTAAAATATTCAGAAAGCTTTACAGGTAAAATAAATACCTAGAATGATGCCATATACCAGTAAGTAAGGTATTGGAAATGCCTTAAAATAGTAGGTATGAATGCAACTAATTTAAGACTGCAAATGTGTTGAATCTTTAAATAATTTTTAAAAATACTTTTCTGCCCAAAACAAAAACAAATATTCTATATGGAAGGGGACAGGAGTGTATATCCTTTGAAAACATTGAGGGCTACTGTCCTACTTACAGAAGCTCTTGTATTATCATTATAATACTCTATCTCAGCACTTTCTTAGAAGAACAGTTGGTATTAATACCTGTTGAATAAATAATCAATGAATGAATCAGTAAACAAATAAACTCTAAGAAACTCTTAAAAAAAAAAAGAAACTCTTTAAATAAATTTATTAAGAAGCTACCATGTGTGGGTACAATTTGAGCAGTGACAAGTATCTAGCCTCACAATGGTTACAAAGACTGAACCATGAATTCATCTTTAGAATCACTTTTCCCCCAAGTATTAAATACAAATACCACTTAAAAAACAAAACAAAACAAAACTCTATGTTCTTGGTGTTTAAACTATTTTTTTCAGTTTTCAAATGTCTTTTCATTTTGTTAAGAATTAACTAGATTATGTTTTAGTTTATGCAATATACCCATTTCATTCACTCCAATTTTTCTACAGAATATTTCCCTTTTATTTGGAACTGTTTAAAACGTGCTTACTCAGAAGCTGAACTTCAAAGATGAAGGCAAGCTTAATAAGATAATGGCCCCTCCTACGGAAATTCAGAAAACAAACATTTCTGGTGATCTCTGATAATTGTTAATGTTCACTTTAAACATCCTAAAAGGAGAGTATCAACCACATATTTCAACATAAAGTTTGGTACGTTTTGATGTATGTGAAATGACTGAGAATAAATTTTTAGAATAAGCAAAGTTTATCATTTTTACCTGTAGTTGACAAACTCTTACAATACATTATAAAGATATTCAAAGTTGGTATGTACTTTGTTGAATAAAATAGGGAAGAAAGCTAAGGAATGCTTTATTTTAAACAAGGTGGTCAGGCTTCACCAAGAATGCAACATTTAAAAAGACTTGCAAGAGAATGAGGCAGGAAGCCCTATATTGAGGGCAATAGCCTTTCAAGCGAAGGAAACTGCAAATACAAAGAACCTGAGATGTGTTTGCACAAGGAATAAGGCCAACAGCTGAAGCACAGTACTGGCGCAAAATGGAGATGGGAAGGGGGTTCAAAGAATGTAATGCTTTGTAAACCACTGTAAAAATACTGATTTTCACCCTGAAAGGTTTTTGACTTGAATTATATTTTAACAGTGTCACTGGCCCCTATGTTAAGACTGGAGGAGAACAAAGGTAGAGAAGTAAGAGACTATTGAAATAACCCAGACAAGAGACATGGCCTAGAACAGGTGGCGGTAGTGAAGTGGTGACAAGTTACTGGTTTCTAGATATGCTCTGAGTGTAGCCAATTGCCGAGGGATTGTGTGTGGGGTTTAACAGAGATGAGGAGCTTATTTTATCAGCATTGAAATGACTTAAATTATTTAAAGAATATTTTAAATTTAAAGCATTTAAAGAATACTTGAAAAGTAGTGTCTCAGTTTTGGAAGGTTCAAAACATTTTTATCCACCAAGGATGAAACTTTATGGCCCAAAATAACAAAAACAAGCACCTATGTTGGAAGTGTTTCCTATCTCTATTCTGGCAGTAGTCAGACAGGTTTATGCATTCATCAAAATTGACTGAAATTAAAATGGACGCATTTTAATGTATGTAAATTTTATCTCAATAAATTTGGTCCTCCCCCAAAACAAAATAAACTTCTAAAGAAACTTATCTATGCATTCTGCTTTTCTTCTTCACCTTTTTTAAACCACTTTTTCTGCACTCTTAAGAATACCATTACTGCTTACGTGCATTCATCCATTACAGATTTATCCTGACAGAAACAAAGTATTTCACCTGCGATATAGACTTACAGGCTAACCTCATCAGGACAATTTCTAAAATGGTAAGAAGCAAATGAAACAACAGACCCTCCTCAGCAAACATTCATATACAACTTATTCATTTATCCCATAAAACATCTAGCTCCAATTATGTGCCAGGTTCTTTTCTAACATTATTTTTATTAGTTCTGAAAGAGAAAATTTTAAGTAATGTGTAGTTATACATTCATATACAGCTTATTCATTTATCCCATAAAACATTAGCTCCAATTATGTACCAGGTTCTTTTCTAACATTATTTTTATTAGTTCTGAAAGAGAAAATTTTAAGTAATGTGTAGTTATACAGCCAATCCAGTGGCTCAACATTAAATATAAATGATTATTAGTGTAGCATGCACTGTTTTCTGCTGTGCTTATAGCCTGCAAGGTACAATGGACTGAATAACTGTCTCAGCCTAAGCAAGGAAAGCCTAACTCAACCGAGATTAGTGGTAGTCTAGAGCTATGGTGGGAGCAGGAAGTGACTTGTAAACAAAAAAGAGAGATCCTTTGGGATAATGGTTGCACATCTCTGCACATATACTAAAAATCACTGAATCATACATTACAATGAGTGTGTTTTATATGTCAATTATATCTTAATAAGCTGTTTTAAAAAGAATTAGCAATACCAACTCTGGACCCCTTCCGGAAAAACCAAAGACCTGTAGACTACACTGTATCAATATTAATTTCCTGATTTTGTTGTCAGTTAAGAGAATGTAACTGTTTTTAGGAAATACACACTTAAGTATTCAGGGGTTAATAGGGACACCACATCTGCAACTTACTAGCAAAGATTTAAGAAGAAAACTATCAAGACAAAAAGGAGAGAAAGATAAAGCAAACAGGTAACATGTTAACATTTGGGGAATCTGGGTGAAAGATACTTGAGAATCCTTTGTATGATTCTTACAATTTTTTTTAAGTTTGAAATTATGTCAAAATAAAAAGTTAAAAACAGATAGCAGTAATTCTCAGTGAAAATATGTTTTTCATTTTCTCCAGTTTCAAAATTCAAAAAAAGTTAGGAAAAATTATATTCAAAAAACTTTGAGGAATCAATCAAAATCCTCTTATGAACGTCAGTTGTAGTATCAGAAAAAATTATCAAGAAAAAGATAAACAGCATACTTTTAAACCATATTAAGAGTCAATGATTACTTTCGCTTCTACAGTATAAAACTGTCAATATAATTTTTCTCTAAATTATGTGTAAATGAAGAAAGTATATGAAATAAGCTAACTTGGGGGTAGCCAAAAAGGAAATAATTCATCTTCTGGGGTTACCAATGTCATGAAAATATCAACTAATTTTAATCTACTTTTGTTTACAAAAGCTTTCAACACAGGTCATCTCATTTAGCCTCCCAAATTACCTACTGTAAATATATTCTTCTCCTTTTACTGATGAAGAAACTAACTTATCCAAAAGAACACAATTCGTGGGTAAGGGCTCCAAGGTCCCCACTATCCTGAAATTACCAATCCAAAGGCTGTTTTCGCTTATCACAATGCCTCTTTCTAATAATAACATACCAATGATTAACTCTGACTTTATACAACTCTATCCAGGGTACACTGGAAGAAATGTTAACTCAGGGATAGGCTCCTGTACTTCAGTGAAAATTCTTAAACAGCAAACACTATCGGTTAATATGCACTAAACACTTACTATGTTACCTGGTTATTGCACTAAGGATTTTACATACGTTTTTCTCAATTAATTCCCAATTCCAATAACCTAATAACCTTCACTTTACAAGTGAAGAAAACCAAGGCTTCAAGAAAAGTTAAATGAGTTACAACAGCATAGTATCTCCACTTGAATGGTGAGGAACTATTACTGACCAACTGTTTGCCTTTCCACCCTCTAAATATTTTGGAAATAACCTTTTAGAAAGTAAAGCTCTCAAAACAATATAAAAATTGCTTATACACTACTGCCAAATACCCAATTCACGGTACTTCACAACTAGAGCAGTCTGGTGCAAGAGAAGCCCAATTTCCTCCCTCCTTCTGGGCCGCTCCACTCTGCCCAGTTATCAAAATGGCTTTTCCGTGGCAATATAAAAACCATATTACGTAACTTCAAAATAATCTTCATACTCCTAGAACTTGTTCTAAAAACGTGTTGTAAAAGCAGTAATGAAGACCACAGAAAGATGAGAACGAAGTAACATATTCTAACGTGGAGCTTGGACTTCTCCTAGAATCAATGGAGACACCGTTTACTGTAACTTCCAGGGGAGCAAAGGGGCAGGGCCACAATACTCATCACAATCTTAAGGCAAACCAACAGGAGGGTGCTAGAAAAGTTGGGCAGAAGCTAAATTTAAGTGGGGGGGGGGGGGGGGGGGGGACGGGGGGAGAGAGAGCAGTTCACTCGGTGGCGGGCTTTAGACGACCAGAGAGGAAGGGAAAGAAATCAGACGGTGGCCAGCCCCGCTACCCAACCTCCGCTCAAAAGGGTGGGTGCTGGCCGGCTTCTAGGCAGAGTCTGGACCAATTGTACCCTAGGCCCGGAATATCTACCGGAGGGCTTCCGCAGGCTCAGGCTTGAAAGGTATCTCAGGAAAGGACTCCCCAGGGGGGCGACCGCTCGTTTTCTGGCAAACGCGGAGCCCAGAATGGGCCGAGGCCACTCTGTGACGAGCCGTGGAAAGGAAAGGAAAAGTGGGCGACAATGCAGGAGGAAGGCTCTGCCGGTAGGTCTGGCCTGCACCGGCTGCCGCTAGGCCCACAGATTTTCGAGGCCTTAGAGAAGTGGAGAAACCCAAGCCTCGTGCCCGTCCCCTCCCCCACCCCAACTCCCCGCCCCCGTCCCCTTATTCCCATCCCACCCCGGCCCTCTCGCAGCCTCCCAGGCTTTCCCTCTGCCCCCAACGAAAGTACCCAGCCTCCCGGTTTCCACACGCGTTCTGAGGCGTGAACTCACCCGCCGCTGAGAAAACGGTACTGTCTTCGCGGTCTTCCGGGCTCCAGGTTACGAGTGGGCTCCACCGGTTCGGGGTTTCTGCGCGCCGCTATCCGGGAGACTGGTTCCAAAGCGCCTACTCGCACAGGCCGCAAAACACCGCCGCGCTGCGCGGAGAGCTTCTGGAGGTCTTCCTAGTGCCCGGCGTGCATTGCGGCCAGGGGCGTGGGGAGGAGGATCATAGAGAAGAACGCGTATAGATAGTCTTCACTCTTGGTTCTGAATCACCTCGCAGCGGCGAATCACCATAGAGATGGAGCGCCTAATGAGGGCTAGAAAGTCTTAAGCCGTCATTTACGACCCACCCTGCCATTTTTGATTGGAGCTGATTGAATCTTATGATTACGCGACGCCATCTTGAGGTCAAGGTTCCGGCTGGACTCAGTGTGAGGACTGTAAAGAGGGCTTCTCGCTTTCGGTAGTTTGTGTTTTGGGGGTTACAACCTTGCTTTGTGGCTCATTGAAGTTCGATGTGCTGATAACTGGGCCTCACCCAGCTCCTCAGTAGAAACCCCAAGTGCTAATCCTAGAAAACTACTGTTGATACCAAGAGATAAGTGACTAAGGCTGTGAGTTTGAAAAAGTGCGCACATACACAAACGGGAAAGCTTACACGCGCGGGTAGGGCCAAAGAGGCGGCTAAAACATGTTTGAAATGCCTAAAAACGACCTGTAATAGTATTTAACCCATAGAACTTAAGTTATTAGATTAATTAAAATCAATTAATCACGAATGATTAGGTTATTCAATTTATGGGTTGTACATCAGTATCTATTTACAGGCCTGTGTTTCCCAACTGCTTGCATCTTAGAAGAGTTATCATTTATTTAGTATAAAGTTACTGTCTGTGAGTGCCTGGTGCTGGGAGTATGGTAAATAGAAGTGAAACTATTATCCTTGTTCAGGAGAGCTGCAAACAACGCAGAATAGAGGACAAACTGAACTGACCACTGCCTATAAAATTGAACATGTCTGTATACTCCCTATCCGGTTTTCCAATTTATTTTTACTGTATAACACTTTTTCCTTATTTTATGGTTTGTCTGCCCATACCCCACTAGATGTAAACTTAAGGAGGGCGAGAATTGTATGTTTTGTTCACTGCTGTGTATCCCAAGTGCCTAGGATGATGCTTCATACATAGCAAAGGCTCAGTAAATATATGTTGAATGAAAGAAATGGTTATATGTGGATACCAACTGCATAAAACGCAGTAGGAGACTAATGTGGAATGCTATACCGGTACCACCATTTGTAAAATTTACATCCATCTGTATTTCTGCTTGTGAAGTTTGTTACCGTCAAGAAAGTCTAATAAAACCTACTCTCTCAGAGCTATTGCATGGATTAAATAGCTAATACATGTGAAAATACTTTGTTCAGTAAAGTGCTAGTCAAATGCTAGTTATATTTTCAAATAAAAAGTTTGTGCTTTTTTTTTTTAACAACCATAAGCATAAACAGAAATCTTCTCAGGTTATCCCTATATATAATTAAAGACAATGTACACAAATTCATGTATTACTTGTATGATAAAACCTTAGAGAAGTCTCAACAATTTGCTTTCCTATAGTAAACATGTTGTTTATGTTGACCTGCCCTCTTTTCCCCAGATTTTGGTAAAGGCACTCCAAATTTCTTAAAAGAAACCATCCTTCCACTACTTCAGATCTTTGTAATTTGGATAGAAAGTCCCAACCCTAGCAAAAGGCCTTAGGACATAGGGAGGGACTTATGACCCAATCAGAGCTGGTAATATAGCCCTTACATTGTATCAGGCACTATCTTAGGCATCCTACAAATATCAGCAACTTTAAATCTCATGGCAACCCAGGTAGTAGAAACTATTGTGATTGTTGTTCAGTTGCTAAGTTGTGCCTGACTCTTTGGGACCCCCATGGACTACAGCATGCCGGGCTTCCCTGTCCTTCAAACTCATGTCCATTGCTCAAACTCATGTCCACTGAGTCAAGGATGCCATCCAGCCATCTCATCCTCTGTCGTCCCCCTCTCCTCTTGTCCTCAATGTTTCCCAGCATCAGGATCTTTTACAGTGAGTTGGCTCTTTGCATCAGGTAGCCAAAGAATTAGAGCTTCAGCTTCAGCATCATTCCTTCCAATGAATATTCAGGGTTGATTTCCTTTAGCATTGACTGGTTTGATCCCCTTTCTGTCCAAGGGACCCACAAGAGTCTTCTCCAACACCACAGTTCAAAACCATCAGTTCTTTGGTGCTCAGCCTTTATGGTCCAGCTCTCACACCCATACATGACTACTGGAAAAACCATAGCTTTGATTAGACAGACCTTTGTTAGCAAAGTAATGTCTCTGCTTCTTAATATGCTGTCTAGGTTTGTCATGGCTTTTCTTCCAAGGATCAAACGTCTTTTAAATTTGTGGCTGCAGTCGTTGTCCGCAGTGATTTTGGAACCCAAGAAAATAAAATTTGTCACTTTCCAGTTTTTCTGTATCTATTTGCCATGAAGTGATGGGACCGGAACTATTGTGATACAGATGAAAAAAAGCTAAGGCTTGAAGAGGTTAAATAAGATTATAGGAATAGCAGATAATTGATGAAGCCAACCTAGTTACTGAGTCCATGCTTTCAACCTTTACACTATGTGCTTCATCCTATCAAGAAAAATGCTTAAAGGGGGGAAGGCAGGAGAACTCTTCCTTTTTTCACTTAACTTTGGGAGGATTTAAACTTAGAGCTGTTGTGGTCCTTTAATGGACCAGAACTTGGGGGTACAGAGTCGACCGATAAGAAAAGAAGGAAGAAAAGAGGCTGATATTCCCTGGTTTACACAGTATGCCAATATAACTCTAGGACAAAGAGCTAGCACCATCTACGTAGGCTCAGGGCGCCCTCTCAAAGAGGTCTTGAAAGCCGGGGAAAATAAGTAGACACGGCGGACACCTGTGCTCCGTGGAAACAGCCTGAAACGAAGAGAGGGAGAGAGCGAGAGGGGGAGAGAGAGAGAGAGAGAGGAAAATGAAGAAAGACACGGTGACCAGTGCTCTGGTGGAACAAAGGCATTTATTCAACATATGGTGGGCATATATACACTTTCTTACCAGATAGCCCTTTTTAGCAGAGATAGGGATCAAAAGTCTAACAAGTCATCTAGAAAGCCGGAGGTTAGAATTATTCTCTAGAGAGGGGGTTGTAACAGT
Organism: Okapia johnstoni; assembly: GCA_024291935.2. Classification (NCBI taxonomy): domain Eukaryota; kingdom Metazoa; phylum Chordata; class Mammalia; order Artiodactyla; family Giraffidae; genus Okapia; species Okapia johnstoni. Next base: position 16,972,053 of record CM044307.1, read on the forward strand.
TACTTTACATATCAGAAAGGAGGAGACTTGTAAATGGCTGCTGTTCACCATATGGAATTTCCATACGAATGAGATACATGAATTTCTATTATCCCCGAAAGCCGGCTTGCCAGCTCTCTGGCACCTGTATTCAGGTGCTGTTAAGGAACATAGAATTCATGCAAGACTGAAAACAGCACATAGGAAGCCCCTTATTAAATGTATCCTGACAAGAGCTGGTGGAGAGAAAATGAAACCAACACAGAAGAAAGCAGGGCTAAGCTGACAATATCATTTGAAATCATGGATTCAGCCATTCTTTAGGCCAGTTATGCTTCTAGGACTTCCTTGGTGGCACAGTGGATAGGAATACATCCCCCAATGCAGAGGACACAGGTTTGAGCTCTAGATAGGGAAGATCCCCTGAAGAAGGAAATGGCAACCCATCCCAGTATTCTTGCCCAGAAAATCCCATGGACAGAAGAGCCTGGTGGTCTACAGTCCATGGGGTTGCAAAAGAGCCAGGTACAACTTGGCATCTAAACAGCAACACAACAACATGATTCTAGGCTTCTTGGTTTGTAAGCCAATAAATTCCTTTTCCTAAATCAGTTTGAATTGAATGTCCCGTCCTTTCAACAGAAAGAGCCCTAAATAATGCACTCATATATCACTTGTAGGGCTTCCCAGGTGGCACAGTGGATAAAGAATCCGTCTGCAATGCAGGAGACACAGATTCAATTCCTGGGTTGGAAAGATCCCCTGGAGGAGGGCATGGCAACCCACTCCAGTATTCTTGCCTGGAGAATCCCATGGACAGAGGAGCCTGGTGGGCTACAGTCCATAGTGTTGTGAACAGGCAGACAAGACTGAAGCAACTGAGCACGCATGCACATATCACTTGTCTTGGATAGAACAAGCTATTCATATGTAATTACCCTCAACCCCAACCTGAGGGGCCCTTGCTGAGGAAGGCAGCTGAAGATAATTAATTTGTATATTGCTACCTGTATTATGTGGACTTACTAGGTGGCTCAGTGGCAAAGAATCTGCCTGCCAATGCAGGAGATGCAGGAAATCCAGGTTCAATCCCTGTGTTGGGAAGATCCCCTGGAGTAGGAAATGGCAACCCTCTCCAGCATTCCTGCCCGAAAAATTCCATGGACAGCAGAGCTTGGCAGGCTACAGTCCATGGGGTTGCAAAGAGTCAGACATGACTGAGCAGGCACGCATGCACGCAATTTCATTATGTACATTCTGGCCCTATTCCTTTCACCATATTTGAGCCAAATGGTCAGCAAAATATCAGGTAACCTATGAAAAGAACATACTTTAGCTGAACCAAGCAGATCATCCCAGGAATTTAAACTCAAGATCAATGAATTGATAGCAAAAGAAAAATGCAGTGATAGGTGAGAGAGTAGGTGAATTATGTCAAAAACAGAAGATCACCAGAATAGGTACATTTGTGCCTTGGATTGAGAGGAGGAAATTATTGGAATTCATATCAAGGCATCTGAGTTGTCATCAGAGCTCCTGGAGCTAAGGTGGTGTGTCCTGACGAAGCTCCTGTCTTCCAAAGGCCTAGCCATACAGCTTCCTGTATGATAGTCATCTGTTTCTCACATAGTTTCCATGTTAGACACTGAGTTCCTTCAAGGAAGGAACCATGTGTGTATTCACCTTTAAATGGCTAAGCTATATACATCAATATTTAAAAATCACAGCATGTCTTTAAAAATAGGAAAATAGTTTTAAACGGCCAGATATCAAGCAGTTTGTCTCTACATCTCTGCCTGGAGCTCCAATTTAGGCTACTTTGTCATCAAGATTTAGACTTTCTGTGAATTCAAACTGCTGTCAATTGGCATTATTAAAATATTTATGTAATTATAGAAGATAGGCATATTGTGTTAGGTCATCTAAAATTGATTATTGAAAAAGTAATAGCATTGGGTAAAAGAAGAAATGGGTATAAAAAAGGACAGCTTTCCATATGAAATGGTAATCTGTGGCTCAGTTGGTTAAAAAAAAACTGCCTGCAATGCTTGGAGACCTGGGTTCAATCCCTGGGTCAGAAAGATCCCCTGGAGAAGGAGCTGGCCACCCACTCCAGTATTCTTGCCTGGAGAATCCCATGGGTAGAGGAGCCTGGCGGGCTACAGTCCATGGGATCCCAAAGAGCCGGACACGACTGAGCAACTAACACACACCGTATGAAATGATGAATTAGACTATTCTTTGGGCTATAAAGAAGAGATAGTCATGGGACTTCCCTGGTGATCCTGTGGTTAAGAATCTGCCTTGCAATGCCAAAGACGTGGGTTCTGTCCCTGTCCAGATCTCACATATTGATCTCACATATTGCAGAGCAACTAAGCCTGCTTACTGCAACTACTGAGCACGTGTACCAGAACTAGAGAGTCCGTGTGCATCAATGAAACATCCCACATGACTCAAACAAGACCTGATGCAACCAAATAATTTTTTTTTTAAAAGAAGAGATAAGTAGCTTTGAAAAATGGAGGATCTGTTAAAATGTAACGATAGAAATATGCCAAGTATTAGTACCAGCACTTAGGCTAGCCTGAGAATCTAGTGAAGTCAGGGAAATCTTCCAGGAGGAAGTATTATCCTGAGCTATGTTTAACTAGGACTATAGGAGGAAGACAATTGATGAATAAGATATAAAAACTGTTTCCTTTTATTAGTAATCATAGAAAAGCTATTACCATAGTGAGGTATTGTTTTAAAGTCATTCCATTGGTAAAAATTAAGGAGTCTAATAATATAAGAATGTAGAATAACAGGAACACTTAGGGATTGCTGGTGAAAGTGTACATTGGTACAACTATTTTGGCATAACATAGAAAAATAAAACATGTGCTTTGCCTAAGAATCAGCAGTTCAACTTCTAATTTCATAAAGAAACTTCTGTATATACAGCAGTACACATGTTCAAGAATGTCCATGGCACCATTGTTCATAAAGGAAAAAACAATGGAAAGTGTTCAAATGGTTGACAAGAGAATAAATATACATATTTTCAAAATTTACATAATGAGCATTGTATAAAGATAGAATGAATAAACTACAGTTACATACACGAAGTGTTGAGTCGAAGAAGTCATAGAACTGCATGTTGTATGATACAATTAATATAAAGATTAAAAAATTATATAAGTAAGCAACTATTGTTTAAGAAACACATATATGTGGTAAACTATACTTTAAAAAAATTAATTAAAAATTCAAGGTAAGGGCTTTCCTGGTGGCTCAGTGGTAAAGAATCTGTCTGCCAATGCAGGAGACGTGGGTTCTATCCCTGATCTGGAGAGATTCCACATGCGTCAGAGCACCTAAGCGCTTGCGCCAGAACTATTAAACCTGTGCTCTTGAGCCTGGAGCCACAACTATGAGACCGTGCGCTGCAACTACTGAAGCCCACATGCCCTAGAGTCCGTGCTCCGCAACAAGAGAAGCCACCCCAGTGAGAACCCCACACAGTGCAACTAGAAAGTAGCCCCTACTCAGCACAACTAGAGAAAAGCCCACACAGCAATGAAGACTCAGCAAAACCAAAAATGAATAAATTACCTAAATTATTTAAAAAAATAATTCAGAGTAGTGGTTATCTCTTGGAATTGCTATTTCTCTTTTGGAGAAAGCAAAGGTGGAGATTGGAAAAGAACATATAAGTATCCTCAATGGTTTTGATGATGTTCTAGTATGTAAATTCATTACTGGGTTTAATGATTTTAATTTTATTATTATGCTTTACAGTTTACATATGCACTACATATACTTTCAACGTAGCAAATATTACATATATTTTATCTTAGAAATAAATTACACAACCATATCTACATATACAACACTTATAGAAATGGTTCATTTTATTTTACTTTTAAAAATTTTATGTAAATAGAACCATACAGTTTTTCAACTTTCATTCATTAATAGAGTTTTTTATATTAAATTAGTATATAGAAATCTGCCTTATTTTTAAAACTGCTACGTTTTATTCCATAATATGGTTGTGTCATAGTGTCTGAACTAGAAGGTTTTCAAAAACAAGAAACAAACAACTCAGAGTGGCTTAACCAGTAAGGAAATGTATTGGCCCATTCAGCAGAAAGACTAAATAGGCTGCCTTTCAGGACTAAGTGATCCAGAACTTTAATAATCTGATCAAGAATGTGCTTCTTCTGTCTTTATTTTTTCTTACCTCCCTGCTCTACCATCTATAATGTGGGCCTTGTTCGAAGGCTAACTTCCCTCATGGTCATAGTGCGGCTACTTTGAGCCCATCAGTTGAGTTCAATTCAGTTCAGTCGCTCAGTCATGTCCAACTCTTTGCAACCCCATGGACTACAGCATGTCAGGCGTCCCTGTCTGTCACCAACTCCCAGAGTTTGCTGAAACTCAAGTCCATCAAGTCCATCAAGTCAGTGATACCATCCAACCATCTCATCCTCTGTCGTCCCCTTCTTCTCCTGCCTTCAATCTTTCCCAGCATCAGGGTCTTTTACAGTGAGTCAGTTCTTCGCATCAGGTGGCCAAAGTGTTGGAGTTTCAGCTTCAGCATCAGTCGTTCCAATGAATATTTAGGACTGACTTCCTTTAGGATTGACTGGTTGGGTCTCCTTGTAGTCCAAGGGACTCTCAAGAGACTTCTTCAACACCATAGTTCAAAAGCATCTTTTTTAATTGTCTTTTAACTTCATGGCTGCAGTCACCATCTGCAGTGATTTTGGAGCCCCCCAAAATAGAGTCTCTCACTGTTTCCATTGTTTCCCCATCTATTTGCCATGAAGTATTGGGACTGGATGCTATGATCTTAGTTTTTTGAATATTGAATTTTAAGCCAACTTTTTCACTCTCCTCTTTCACTTTCATCAAAAGGCTCTTCAGTTCCTCTTCACATTCTATCAAAAGGCTGGTGTCATCTGCGTATCTGAAGTTATTGATATTTCTCCTGGCAATCTTGATTGCAGCTTGTGCTTCATCCAGCACAGCATTTCACATGATGTACTCTGCATAGAAGTTAAATAAGCAGGGTGACAATATACAACCTTTCGTACTTTCCTGATTTGGAACCAGCCTGTTGTTCCATGTCAGGTTCTAACTGTTGCTTCTTGACCTGCATACAGATTTCTCAGGAGGCAGGTCAGGTGGTCTGGTATTCCCATCTCTTGAAGAATTTTCCACATGATTCTTAATTAAAGAGAAAGTATAACAGGATTTCAGAAGTTCTTTTTTAAAAAAATTTTATTGAAGTCTAGTTGATTTAAAATTTTGTGTTCTTTCTGCTGTACAGCAAAGTGATTCAGTTATATACATTTTTTTCATATTCCTTTGCATTATGGTCTATCACAGGATATTACATATAATTCCTTGAACTATACAATAGGACCTTGTCGTTTATCTATCTTATGTGTAATAGTTTGCATCTACTAATCCCAAACTACCAATCATTCCCTCCTGCATCACCCCCACTGCGGGCAACCAAAGTCTATTCTCTACATCTGTTAATCTGTTTCTGTTTCATAGATATCTTCATTAGTGTTGTATTTTACATTCCATATATAAGCAATGTCATATGGTATTTGTTGTCCTCTTTCTCATTTACTTCACTTAGTATGATAATCTCTAGATCCTTGCAAGTTTCTGCAAATGACATTATTTCATTCTTTTTTTTATGGATGAGTAATATTTCCATTAAAAGATGCTTGCTCCTTTGAAGAAAAGCTATGACCAACCTAGACAGCATATTAAAAAGCAGAGACATTACTTTGCCAGCAAAGGTCTGTTTAGTCAAAGCTATGGTTTTTCCAGTAGTCATGTATGGATGTGAGAGTTGGACTATAAAGAAAGCTGAGCACTGAAGAATTGATGCTTTTGAACTGTGGTGTTGGAGGAGACACATGAGAGTCTCTTGGACTGCAAGGAAATCCAACCAGTCCATCCTAGAGGAAATCAGTCCTGAATATTCATTGAAAGGACTGATGCTGAAGCTGAAACTCCAATATTTTGGCCACCTGATGGGAAGAACTAATTCATTTGAAAAGACCCTGATGCTGGGAAAGATTGAAGGCAGGAGGAGAAGAGGATGGCAGAGGATGAGATGGTTGGATGGGATTACCGACTCAAGGAACATGAGTTTGAGTAAACTCTGGGAGTTGGCGATGGACAGGGAAGCCTGGCATGCTGCAGTTGATGGGATCGCAAAGAGTCAGACGCTACTGAGCGACTGAACTGAACTGACCTTAATATTTCCATTATACATGTAATGAAAAAATATATAAATATATATATATATACACCACATCCTCCACCAGCTTTGTTCATAGTAATGCTTCATAAGGCACCCTTGACTTCACATTCAAGGATGTCTGGCTCTAGGTGGGTGATTACACCCTCATTCTTGCCACTTCTTTTTAATATCTTCTGCTTCTGTTAGGTCCATACTGTTTCTGTCTTTTACTGTGCTTTTCTTTGCATGAAATGTTCCCTTGGTATCTCTAATTTTCTTGAACAGACCTCTAGTCTTTCCTATTGTACTGTTTTCCTTTATTTCTTTGCATTATTCACTTAAGAAGAGTTTCTTCTTTCCTTGCTATTCTTTGGAACTCTGCATTCAGATGGGCATATCTTTCCTTTTCTCCTTTGCCTTTCGAATCTCTTCTTTTCTCAGCTATTTGTAAGGCACAAAGCTAGTGCAGGTGATGGAATTCCATCTGAGCTATTTCAAGTTCTAAAGCTTATTTAACTTATATGCAGAGTACATCATGTGAAATGCCAGGCTAGATGAAACACAAACTGAAATCAAGATTGCAGGGAGAAATATCAACAACTTGAGATATGCAGATGACACCACCCTTATGGCAGAAAGCAAAGAGGAACTAAAGAGTCTCTTGATGAAAGAGGAGAGTGAAAAAGCTGGCTTAAAACTCAGCATTCAAAAAACTAAGATCATGGCATCCAGTGCTATCACTTCATGGCAAATAGATGGGGAAACAATGGAAACAGAGAGACTTTATTTTGGGGGGCTCCAAAATCACTGCAGATGGTGACTGCAGCCATGAAATTGAAAGACACTCGCTCCTTGGAAGAAAAGCTATAACCAACCTAGACAGCATATTAAGAAGCAGAGACATTACTTTGCCAACAAAGGTCCATCTAGTCAAAGCTATGGTTTTTCCAGGAGCCATGTATGGATGTGAGAGTTGGACCATAAGGAAAGCTGATCACTGAAGAATTGATGCTTTTGAACTGTGGTGTTGAAGAAGACTCTTGAGAGTCCCTTGGACTGCAAGAAGATCAAACCAGTCAATCCTAAATCAGTCCTGAATATTCACTGGAAGGACTGATGCTGAGGCTGAAACTCCAATCCTTAGATCCTGATGCTGGGAAAGATTGAAGGCAAGAGGAGATGGGGACAACAGAGGATGAGATGGTTGGATGGCATCACCAATTTGGTGGACATGAGTTTGAGCAAACTCCAGGACTTGGTGTGGACAGGGAAGCCTGATGTTCTGCAGATCATGGGGTCGCAATGAGTTCTATATAGCTACTGAACAACAACAATACCACATCCTCTTTACCATTAATCTGTCAATGGACATTTAGCCAACATGTGTTGGCTATTGTAAATATTGCTACTAAGAACACAGGGGTACATGTAGCTTTTCAAATTATGGTTTTATCAGGGTATGTGCCCAGGAATGGGGAGTTTTGAATCTTATGGCAACTCTAGTGTTTTGAGGAAATTCCATGCTGTTTACCATTGAAAGTGAAGTCGCTCAGTCGTGTCTAGCTCTTTGCAACCCCGTGGACTGTAGATTGCCATGCTCCTCCATCCATGGGATTTTCCAGGCAAGAGTACTGGAGTGGGTTGCCGTTTCCTTCTCCAGGGGATCTTCCCAACCCAGGGATCGAACCTGGGTCTCCCGCATTGCAAGCAGATGCTTTTACCTTCTGAGCCAGGAGGTTTACTGTAGAGGCTGCACCAATTTACATTTCCACCAACAGCATAGGAGGATTCCCTTTTCTCCACACCCTCTCCAGCTTTTATTATTTGTAGACTTTTTGATGACGGTCATTAGGACTGGTGTGAGGTGATACTACATTGTAGTTTTGATTTGCATTTCTTTAATAGCGATGCTAGCATCTTTTCATGTACATATTGGCCATCTATATGTCTTCTTTAGAGAAATATTTAAGTCTTTTGCCCATTTTTCAATTGAGTTATTTGATTTTTTGTTATTGGATTGTATGAACGGTTTCAATATTTTGGAAATTAAGCCCTTGTTGTTCATTTTGTTTGCAAATATTTTTTCCCAGTTCATAGGTTGTCTTTTCATTTTGTTTATGGTCCAAAGTTCTTCCAGAAGCTTAAGGAAGAACTTTCTAAAACCCTTAGGAAGATGAATTGATCGCATCCTAAATTGTTTCTTGTTTTTGCCTGAAATAAAAGAATTGGTAAGATACTCTTAGAAAATCAAGCCTATCCTTTGAGGTAAGAGAGAGGTCAACTTTCTCCAAAATCTAAAGTCTGTGAGGGGAAAATGTAGATATTTGAGCAAAATTAGAATTATGTTTGAAAAGAGAAAGAGGGAAACAGAATCTGAGAAGGCAACCATAGTCCATTATACAATTTATTTAATAATTTTCTTATTTATGACATTTGTTTCCAATTTGTATGCATTTAAACAATTATGCAATTATCATATTTACACAAGTTTCCTTCAAAATATAAGTTCATAATTCTGATACCTAGGAATGGAAAGGAGTAGTGGAAGAGTATGCTGATTTCTAAATTTGAATAGATACTACCAAATAGTTCTTCAAAGGAGCTATACCAACTACATTCCTAAAAATAGTTTAAACTTGAATACACATATATACATTGTTGTTGTTTAGTTTCTAAGTCCTGTGTGATCCTTTTGCAACAGCATGAACTGTGTAGCCCACCTGGCTCCTCTGTCCATGTAGATTGTCTTTCCTTCTCCAGGGAATTTTCCCAACCCAGGGATCAAACCTAAGTCTCCTGCATTGAAAGTGAAAATCGCTCAGTTGTGTCTAACTCTTTTTGATCCCATGGACTGTAGCCCACAGACTCTTCTGTCCATGGAATTCTCCAGGCAAGAATACTCGAGTGGGTTGCCGTTTCCTTCTCCAGGGTAACTTCCTGACCCGGGGATCGAACCCGGGTCTCCTGTACTGGCAGACAAATTCCTTACCACTGAGCCACAAGGGAAGCACATATATACATGCGTACATCAGTTCAGTTCAGTTCAGTCGTTCAGTCGTGTCCGACTCTTTGCGATCCCATGAACCGCAGCATGCTAGGACCCCCTGTCCATCACCAACTCCCAGAGTTTACCCAAACTCATGTCCATTGAGTCAGTGATGATATCCAGCCATCTCTCCCTCTGTCATCCCCTTCTCCTCCTGCCCTCAATCTTTCCCAACATTAGGGTCTTTTCAAATGAGTCAGCTCTTCGTGGCCAAAGTATTGGAGTTTCATCTTCAACATCAGTCCTTCCAATGAACACCCAGGACTGAGCTCCTTTAGGATGGACTGGTTGGATCTCCTTGCAGTCCAAGGCACTCTCAAGAGTCTTCTCCAACACCAGTTCAAAAGCATCAATTATTCAGCACTCAGCTTTCTTTATAGTCCAACTCTCACATCCATACATGACTACTGGAAAAACCATAACCTTGACTAGACGGACCTTTGTTGACAAAGTAATGTCTCTGCTTTTAAATATGCTATGTAGGTTGGTCATAACTTTCCTTCCAAGGAGTAGGCATCTTTTAATTTCATGGCTTCAACCACCATCTGCAGTGATTTTGGAGTCCCCCAAAATAAAGTCAGCCACTGTTTCCATTGTTTCCCCATATATTTCCCATGAAGTGATGGGACTGGATACCATGATCTTAGTTTTCTGAATGTTGAGCTTTAAGCCAACTTTTTCACTCTCCTCTTTCACTTTCATCAAGAGGCTCTTTAGTTCTTCTTCACTTTCTGCCATAAGGGTGGTGTCATCTGCATATCTGAGGTTATTGATATTTCTCACGGCAATCTTGATTTCAGCTTGTGCTTCTTCAAGCCCAGCGTTTCTCAAGATGTACTCTGCGTATAAGTTAAATAAGTAGGGTGACAATATACAGCCTTGACATACTCTTTTTCCTATTTGGAACCAGTCTGTTGTTCCATGTCCAGTTCCAACTGTTGCTTCCTGACCTGCATACAGGTTTCTCAAGAGGCAGGTCAGGTGGTCTGGTATTCCCATCTCTTTCAGAATTTTCCACAGTTTATTGTGATCCACACAGTCAAAGGCTTTGGCATAGTCAATAAAGCAGAAATAGATGTTTTTCTGGAACGCTCTTGCTTTTTCGATGATCCATCAGATGTTGGCAATTTGATCTCTGGTTCCTCTGCCTTTTCTAAAGCCAGTGTGAACATCTGGAAGTTCATGGTTCATGTATTGCTGAAGCCTGGCTTGGAGAATTTTGAGCATTACCTTACTAGTGCGTGAGATGAGTGCAATTGTGCAGTAGTTTGAGCATTCTTTGGCTTTGCCTTTACATGCATTTGCTTTAATGGTAGACAATGACTATTAATTTAGTTTAACTTACATTTCCATGACTTTTTCCAGTGAAGGTGATTATCTCATCCTGCAACTATTATCTGAACCTGTTCCCCACCAATCCAATAAAACTACGTCTACTACTCCTCTAGTATTTAATACCTCTGACCACTACCTTTTTTTCTTTTGACTACGCCACACGGCTTGTGGGATCTCAGTTCCCTGACTGGGTATTGAACCTGGGTCACAACAGTGGAAGTGCAAAATCCTAAGCACCAGACCACCAGGGAACTCCCTGACCACTGCCTTTAACAATTCCTTCTTCCTTGGTTTCCATGTCCCAGGTTCTTCCTCCTACAACACTGCTTCCTCCTTCTCAGTCTCCTTTGAATGGTCCTCTTCTTATTCTTACATCTTAGAATGTTGTTCGTCCTCAGTGTCCTGTTGCAGGCGTTCCTCCCTTCTTACTCTAAGTGATTACATCACTGACTCATCTACTCTTAGGGCTTCAACAGTGAGTTTACATATATAGATCTATTCTCGGATATGTGTCTGTAGCCTAGATTGTGAACTCCCTTCTCTTATTGGCCGGCTATCTACCAAGTGTCTTTATTAGGATTTTTCCTGGGCACCTCAAATCCAACTTAGGCAAAACTACACTTAATATCATCCTCCCTGTTTTTTTTGCTTTGGTTTGTGTTAAAAGTGAAATTCACATAAAATTCACAATTTTAAACATTCTTAGGTCTACAATTCAGTGGCTTTTAGTGCATTCACAATGTTGTACAACAATCACCACTAATTCCAGAACTTTTCATCCTTCAAATAAAATTCTGTACACTAGGCAGTCACTCACTCTCTGTTATCCATTCCCCACAGCCCTGGAAACCGCTAATTGGATTCTTGTTTCTATGGATTTGCCTATTCTGGGCACTTCCTATGAACAGAATCATAGAATATGATTTGTGTCTGACTTGTTCGTTCCCAGATTGTGCAATGGTAAAGAATCTACCTGCCAAGCAGGAGACCCAGGTTTGATCCGTGGGTCAGAAAAATCCCCTGGAGGAGGAAATGGCAACCCGCTTCAGCATTCTTGCCTGGGAAATCCCATGGACTGAGGAATCTGGCAGGCTACAGTCCATGGGGTCACAAGAGAGTTGGACATGACTGAGTGACTTAACAACAACAACATCTTTCACTTAACATGTTGTGAAGGTTCATCCATTTGAACCGTGTAACAGTACCGCATTTCTTTTCATGGCTGAATAACATGCTGTTGTATGGATATGCCAGGTTTTATTTATCCACTTATTAGTCGATGGACATTTGAATTGTTTCCACTGTGAATAATGGTACAATGCACATTTGTATACAAATTTTGTTTGAACGTATGTTTTCCATTCTCTTGAATGTTGTCTCTGGGAATGGAATTGTGGGATTATATGGTAGTTCTCTGTTTAACTTTTGAAGGAAATACCAAACTGTTTTCCATAGCAGCTGCACCATTTTACGTTCCCACTAGCAACGTTTGAGGATTTCAATTTTAATATTTGTAATTCTCCGGATTTTTTCCCCTAGTTATACCTGTCCTAGTGGATGTGAAGTGATATCTCATTGGGATTTTGGTTTGCATTTCTCTAACGAGCATCTAGGGCTTGCATGGTGGCTCAGATGGTAAAGAATCCACCTGCAATGTGAGAGACTTGGGTTCAGTCCCTGGGTTGGGAAGATCCCCTGGAGGAGGGCATGACAACCTACTTCAGTATTCTTGCCTTGGGAAATCCCATGGACAGAGGAGCCTGGCACTATAGTCCATGGGTTTGCAAAGAGTTGGACACAGCTGAACGACTAAGCACAATGAGCATCTATCCATGTGCTTTTTGGCCATATGTGTATCATTTTTCTCTAGTCTTTTTAGACTAGAGAAATGTCTGTTTACATTCTTTGCTCTTTTTAAATTATTTGACTTCCTATTATTAAGTTTTAAGAATTCTTTATGTATTATGAATATTAGTCTCATCAGTTCAGTTCAGTTCAGTTGCTCAGTCGTGTCCAACTCTGCAGCATGCCAGGCCTCCCTGTCCATCACCAGCTCCCAGAGTTTATTCAAACTCATGTCCACTGAGTTGGTGATGCCATCCAACCATTTCAACTTCTGCCATCTCCTTCTCCTCCTGCCTTCAATCTTTCCCAGCATCAGGGCCTTTTCAAATGAACCAGTTCTTCCCATCAGGTGGCCAAAGGATTGAAGTTTCAGCTTCAGTATCAGTCCTTCCAATGAATACCCAGGACTGATTTCCTTCAGGATGGACTGGTTAGATCTCCTTGCAATCCAAGGGACTCTCAAGAGTCTTCTCCAACACCACAGTTCAAAAGCATCAATTCTTCAGCACACAGCTTTCTTTATAGTCCGACTCTCACATCCATACCTGATTACTGGAAAAACCATAGCTTTGACTCGACGGACCTTTGTTGGCAAAGTAATGTCTCTGCTTTTTAATATACTGTCTAGGTTGGTAATAACTTTTCTTCCAAGGAGCAAGCATCTTTTAATTTTATGGCTGCAATCACCATCTGCAGGGATTTTGGAGCCCCCCAAAATAAAGCCTCTCACTGTTTGCATTGTTTCCCCATCTATTTGCCATGAAGTGATGGGACCGGATTCCATGATCTTAGTTTTCCGAATATTGAGCTTTAAGCCAACTTTTTGACTCTCCTCTTTGACTTTCATCAAGAGGCTCTTGAGTTCTTCGCTTTGTGCCATAGGTGTGGTGTCATCTGCATACCTGAGGTTCTTGATATTTCTCCCGGCAATCTTGATTCCAGCTTGTGCTTAATCCAGTCCAGCATTTCTCATGATGTACTCTGCATATAAGTTACATAAGCAGGGTGACAATATACAGCCTTGATGTACTCCTTTCTGGAGCCAGTCTGTCTTTCCATGTCCAGTTCTAACTGTTGCTTCTTGACTTGCATACAGATTTCTCAGGAGGCAGGTCAGGTGGTCTGGTATTCCCATCCCTCTAAGAATTTTCCACAGAGGTATGATTTACAAATATTTTTTTCCTATTCTGCAGGTTGTCTTTTCACTTTCTTTACAGCATCCTTTGATGCACAAAATTTTTAATTTCGATGAAGTACAATATACCTGTTTTTGTTTGTTTGTGCTTTTTGTGTCATCGTTGAAAACTGTTGTCAACTGAAACTGTTGCCAAGTCTAAGATGTCTTAGTGTGTTCAGGCTGCTACAGCAAAATTCCACAGACTAAAGAGCATTATGAACGGCAGAAATTTAATGGCCACAGTTCTGGAGGCTAGAAGTCAAAATCAGAGTGCCAGCAGGGCCAGGTGAGAGCACTCTTTCTAGTTGACTCACATGGCAGAAAGGGACTAGAGAGCTGTGTGGGATCTCTTCTATAAGAGCACTAATCTCATGAATGGAGCACCATTCATGAGGGCTCCCCGCTCATGACCTAATCAGCTCCCAAATAATAATATTATTAATATTCTATTTATATCATCCCCTTTGGGGATTAAAATATCAGCACATAAATTTTGGAGGGACATAAACATTCAGATACTAGCACAAGGTCATGTGGATATGTACCTGTATTTTTACTTTGTTTTTTGTTTTTTTGGTGATGCCGTGGGTCTTGTGAGATCTTAGTTCCCCAACCAACAATTGAACCTGGGCCCATGGCAGTGAAAGCTCTAAATCTTAACCATTGGATCACCAGAGCACTGCTTTTATACATACACACATATATATATGTGCATATATATATACACACATATATGTATATATATATATTGGGGTTACACTGGTCTTTGTTGCTGCATGCAGGCTATCTCCAGTTGTCAAGAGCAGGGGCTCCTCTTCATTGTGATGCACAGGCTTCTCATTGCAGTTGCTTCTGTTGTTGTGGAGCACCAGCTCTAGGCACGTGGGTTTCAGCATGTGAGCTCAGTAGTTGTTTCTTGTGGGCTCTAGAGCACAGGCTCAGTAGTTGCAGCCCATGGGCTTAGTTGCTTCACGGCATGTGGTATCTTCCAGGACCAGGAATTGAACTCATGTACCCTGCATTGGTAGGTGGATTCTTTTAACCACTAGACCACCAGAGAAGCCCCTCTGTTTTTAATAAAATTTCATTGTTTTATCTTTTACATTTACATCTTGGATTTGAGTTAATCCTTATATATGTTGTGGGGCTTCCCTGATAGCTCAGTTGATAAAGAACTCACTTGCAAGGCAGGAGATCTCGGTTTGATTCCTGGGTCGGAAAGATCCTCAGAAGAAGGGATAGGCTACCCACTCTAGTATTGGGCTTCCCTTGTGACTCAGCTGGTAAAGAATCCGTGTGCAATGTGGGAGACCTGGGTTCGATCCCTGGGTTGGGAAGATCCCCTGGAGAAGGGAGCAGCTAACCACTCCGGTATTCTGGCCTGGAGAATTCCTTGGACTGTATAGTCCATGGGGTCGCAAAGAGTCGGTTACGACTGAGCGACTTTCACTTTGTATATGTTGTAGTATAGGGGTCCAAATTCATTTTTTCACATGTGTATATCTAATAATTGTCTCAGTACAAGTTTTTGAAAAGACTTCTTTCTTCCATTGAATAGTCCTGGAACCTTTGTAAAAAATCAACTGACAGTAAATGGGTGGGTTTAATTATAGACTCTCAATTATATTCCTTTGATAAATACTTCTATCCATGTGTACGTACCACACTGTTTTGATCATTGTAGCTTTCTGAAAAATTCTGAAGTCAAAGAATGTGAGTACTCCAGCTTTGTTCTTTTTAAGACTGTTTCAACACTGCTACTCAGGGTTCCTTGCAATTCCATAAGAATTTTAAGATCAGTTGTCCATTTCTACAAAAAAAGTGTTTGGAATTTTGATAGAAATTTAATTGAATCTGTAGATCAGTCTGGGGTATATTGCCATCGTAACAAGATTAAATCTTTCAATCCATGAACACGGGATGTCTTTCTGCTTATTCATGTCTTTTTAAATTTCTTTCAATAGTGTTTTGTTGTTTTCAGTGCATAAGTCTTGCATCTCCTTGGTTAATTTTATTCTGAGGTAGTTTATTCTTTTTGATGCTATTATAAAAGTGAAACTATTTTCTCCTGAAACCATAACATTCCTGGGAGAAAATATAACTGGTAAGTCACTTGACATCAGTCTCGGCAAAGATGTTTTGGATCTGACACCAAAAACAAAAGCAGCAAAAGCAAAAATAAACAAGTAGGACTACATCAAGCTAAAAAATTTCTGCACAGCAAAAGAAACCATCCCTGAAATAAAAAGGTAACTTGCTGAATGGGAGAAAATATTTGCTGTCATGTATCTGATAGGTGGTTAATATACAAAATACATAAAGAACTCATACAACTCAATAACAACAACAAAAGATCCAATTTAAAAACATGCAGAATATCTGAATAGACATATTTCCAAAGAAGACCTACAGATAGCCAACAGGTACGTGAAAATATGCTCATCTCTTATCATCAAGAAAACGCAAATCAAAACCACCTCACCATCACCTCACACTTGTTAGAGTGGCTATTATAAAAAACACAAGAGATAAAAAAATATTCATGAGGATGTGGAGCAAAGAGAGTCCTTGTGTACTGTTGGTGGAAATGTAAATGGCAGAGTCACTATGGAAAGCAGTATGGAGTTTTCTAAAACAAAAGCAAAACTACCATAAGATGTAGCAATTCTACTTCTGAGTACTTATAGGAAGAAAATGAAACCACTAATTCTAAAGAATATATGCCCCCCAGGTTCACTGCAGCATTGTTTACAATAGGAAGATATGGAAACAACCTAAATGTTCACTGACGGGTGAATGGATAAAAAATATGTGGGAAACATAAGTAATGGAATGTTATTCAGCCATAAAATCAATGACGTTTTGCCACTTGTGACCACATGGATGGACCTTGAAGACTCTATGCTAGGTGAAATAAACCAGAGAAAGGCATACATTGCATGCTCTCACTTTTTTGTGAAAAGAAAACCAAGCTCAAAAATACAGGGAACAAACAACAGACTGATGACTGCCAGAGGTGGAGGGAGGTTAAGGGATGGGCAAATTGGGTGATGGGGGTCCAAAGAACAGACTTATAGCTATAAAATAAATAGATCATGGGGGTGTAATGTACAATATTGTGACTGTAGTCAATAATGCCACATTGCATATTTGAAAGTTTAAAGTTAATCTTAAACGTTCTCATTCAGTTCAGTTCAGTCACTCAGTCATGTCCGACTTTTTGCAACCCCATGGACTGCAGCACGCCAGGGTTCCCTGTCCATCACCAACTCCCGGAGGTTACTCAAACTTATGTCTATCATTACAAGAAAAAAATTGGGGGGACTTCCCTGGAAGTCCAGTGGTTAGGACTTGGTGCTCTCACTGCCCAGAGCCTGGGTTCGATTTCTAGTTGGTTGGGGAGCTAAGATCCCACAAGCCACACGATGTGGCTAAGAAAGAAAAGAAAAATTTGTAACTATCCCAAAGGAAGGCAATGCCAAAGAATGCGCAAACTATCACACAATTGCACTCATCTCACACGCTAGTAGAGTAATGCTCAAAATTCTCCAAGCCAGGCTTCAGCAATACATGAACCATGAGCTTCCAGATGTTCAAGCTGGCTTTAGAAAAGGCAGAGGAACCAGAGATCAAATTGCCAACATCTGATGGATCATTGAAAAAGCAAGAGAGTTCCAGAAAAACATCTATTTCTGCTTTATTGACTATGCCAAAGCCTTTGACTGTATGGATCACAATAAACTATGGAAAATTCTGAAAGAGATGGAAATACCAGACCACCTGACCTGCCTCTTGAGAAACCTGTATGCAGGTCAGGAAGCAACAGTTGGAACTGGACATGGAACAACAGACTGGTTCCAAATAGGAAAAGGAGTACGTCAAGGCTGTATATTGTCACCCTACTTATTTAACTTATATGCAGAGTACATCATGGGAAATGCTGGGCTGGATGAAGCACAAGATGGAATCAAGATTGCCAGGAGAAATACCAATAACCTCAGATATGTAGATGACACCACCTTTATGGCAAAAAGTGAAGAAGAACTAAAGAGCCTCTTGATGAAAGTCAAAGAGGAGAGTCAAAATGTTGGCTTAAAGCTCAACATTCAGAAAACTAAGATCATGGCATCCGGTCCCATCACTTCACGGGAAATGGATGGGGAAACAGTGGAAACAGCATCAGACTTTATTTTTGGGGGCTCCAAAATCCCTGCAGATGGTGATTGCAGCCATGAAATTAAAAGATGCCTACTCCTTGGAAGGAAAGTTATGACCAACCTAGATAGCATATTAGAAAGCAGAGACATTACTTTGCCAACAAAGGTCCGTCTAGTCAAGGCTATGGTTTTTCCAGTAGTCACTTATGGATGTTAGAGTCGGACTGTGAAGAAAGCTGAGCGCCGAAGAATTGATGCTTTTGAACTGTGGTGTTGGAGAAGACTCTTGAGAGTGCCTTGGACTGCAAGGAGATCCAACCAGTCCATCCTAAAGGAGATCAGTCCTGGGTGTTCATTGGAAGAACTGATGTTGAAGCTGAAACTCCAATACTTTGGCCATCTGATGGGAAGAACTGATTCATTTGAAAAGACCCCGATGCTGGGAAGGATTAGGGGCAGGAGGAAAAGGGAATGACAGAGGATGAGATGGCTGGATGGCATCACCGACTTGATGGACATGAGTTTGGGTAAACTCTGGGAGTTGGTGATGAACAGGGAGGTCTGGCGTGCTGCAGTTCATGGGGTTGCAAAGAGTTGGACACGACTGAGCGACTGAACGGAACTGAACTGATGGTGACAGGTATTAACTATTGTGGTGATTTTCTTGCAGTGCATGTACAGATCTAATAATGATATTGTACACCTGAAACTAATACAATGTTACACGCCGATTATAAGTTTTCAAAAATGAGTTGGGACGTGTTCCCTCTTCTATTTTCTGGAAGAATTCGTGTAGAATTGGTATTGCTTCTTCCTCAAGTGTTTGGTAATAGTAATAGAATTCAACAGCAAAGCTGTCTGGGCTTGAAATTGTCTTTGTGAGGAAGTTTTAAACTAAAATTCATCTTAATAGATAAAGGGTTATCTGATTACATTTAGAGTCATGTGTTGCAGTTTGCTTTAAGGAATTTGGCCGTTTCCTGTAAGTATTTGATTTTATAGTAATAAAAAGTTATTAATACTGTTTATTATTCTTCTACTATATTAGGATTTGTGGTGATTCTTGTTTCCATTTCCGTAACTATGTTTGTCTTTTTTCTCTTTTTTGGGTAAGTCTAGATATAAATTTACCAATTTAAAAAAATCTTGTCAAAGAACCACGTTTTGGATTATTTTCTCTATTGTTTTCCATATCATGAGTTTCTGTTCTGATCTTAATTATTTTTTTCCTCTCTATTTATTTTGGATTTAACATGCTCTTATTTTCTATTTCCATAAGACAATAGCCTAAATAACTGCTTTGAGACCTTTATTTTTTTTCTGAGACAAGCTTTATATCCTATAATTTCTCTCTAAGCATTGTCTTTATTTATTGTGTTTTCATTTTCATTCAACTCAGAATACTTTCTAATTTCCTTCGTGGCTTCTTTGACCAAAGCATCATTTAGAAGTGTATCGTTTAATTTCCAAATATTTGGGGATTTTCCAGATACATTTCAGATACAGATTTCCAGTTAATTCCATAGTGATCAGAGAAAACACTTTATATGATTTCAGTATTTCTAAATTTACTGAGATTTGTTTTATTGCCTAACATGATCTATTTTGATGAATGTCCTGTGTGTACTTGAAGAGAAGGTGTGTTCTGCTGTTGTTGGGAATATCAAGTTGGTTGATAATGTTGTTCAAGTCTTTCCTATTTTAACTGATTTCCTTCAACTCTGTGCATTTGTCTATTTCTCCTTTCAATTCGAATCTCAGACCCTCATGATGATAAAACCATGTTTACAAATTCTCAGAAGAGACACTTGTGATCATTATTATAGAATATAGTCCACCTATAACTTTGGGAGACAGTGGTGGACAGAGGAGTCTGGCGTGCTACAGTCCATGGGGTCACAAAGTCACAGCTTGACAACTGAGCAATAGTCACAGACAGAGACAGGTTTCTTTTCTTGCTCCCCCTGCTGGCAGGTAAAATTTTTTAGTCCATCCTTGGACTCCAAGCTCTCTTGGGGGGATTCCCTTGTGGCTCAGCTGGTAAAGAATCCACCTGCAATGCAGAAGACCTGGGTTTGATCCCTGTGTTGGGAAGATCCACTGGAAAAGGGACCGGCTACACACTCCATTATTCTGGCCTGGAGAATTCCATGGATTGTATAGTCCTTGGGGTCACAAAGAGTCACACGTGACTTTCACTTTCTTTTCTTTTGCAAAGACTCTATTTTATTGCCCAGTTTCCTCTTCTGTTTCTCTCCTTAGTAATTGTTATCAAGACTCTGAGACTTCTCTGGTGGTCCTGTGGTAAGACTCTGTGCTCCCAATGCAAGGATCCCGGGTTCGATCTCTCATCAGGGAACTAGATCCCGCATGCCACAGCTAAGAGTTTGCATGTCTTGACTAAAGATCTGCAACAAAGATTGAAGATCCCAAGTGCTGCAACTAAGACCTGACACAGTCAAATAAAGTAAATAAATGTATATATATAAAAGACTCTAGGGTAGTCCCCCCTAGGCTTCCCCAGGAATTACCACCCTGCTTGTGTTTTGTTTTTTTTTAACTTTCTTTTTTTACTTTCTAACATTTGGGGATTGCTCATATTTTCCTGTCAGTGTAGTAATGTATTTAAATATATATTTTTTATAGTTTACCTAACATCTGAGTATTCTGCTGCATAAGTCTTTTTTTAGGATACCATGTCAAGCATACTGGTGGAAACAGAAGTTTCATTTTGAACTCCAAACTGTTTTTATTTACTTATTTGATGTTGCTACTATGTACTCATGGTCCATGGTCAGCCCACTGATTGAACAAATGTCTCATCAACTCTCACACAACAGGTGTATCTCTAAACACAGAAAAGAGATTATATATTAAGCACACTCTCTGTAGCAAATGTCCACTCTATTCACTGTTTTTGGATGTTAATTCTAAATGTCCTGGGCAGAGAATCTGACTGGCACAGCTAGGGATCAAAGTATTTTCTAGTACCTTTTTAAAAGAGAAAAAGTTTTTAATTTGTTGATGTCTCATTGTATCAATTTTCTTTTATGAATTGTGCTTTTACTGTCATGTCAACAAATTCTTCACTTAGCCTAGGTCTTGAAGATTTTCTCACGTTTTCTTCTTAAAATTTTATAGTTTTGCATTTTACATTTACATCTATGATCAGTTTTTAATCAATTTTTGTGTAAGGTATGAGGTTCAAGTTAAGGTTAATTTTTTTCCTTTTGCCTATTTTTTTTGTGCAATTACTCCAGCATCATTCTTCCTCAAAGATAAAGGAAAGACAATCCTTCCTGTAACTGAATTGCTTTTGCACCTTTGTCAAAAATTAGTGCATCTCTCAAAGATGAGAAATGGAGAAGGAAACAAGATCTTTAATATGTTATTTGACACCAAGATTGAGATTTGGCAGAAATGATAATCACCAGATTGTTCAATTATGTGAGCCAAATCATTTCTTTTGTTGATTAAGGCAGTTAGAATCACAACTTCTGCCTTAACTACTGGAAGGAAAATATAGCTCATAGGTTGGTGGACTCAAACATATCTGATGAAATAGATTATCATATTTTAAAATGCCAAACCTGGAAACCTTTTACTTGTTTCGTATGTCTTGTTGGAGTTAAGACCTTTAAAATGCTGTGCTGAGTGACCTAAGGAAATCAGTAAGTCCAAAAGCTTGGTTTGCTTACCTCATAGATTCTACTTTCCTGTCACCTTTTGCATTATTCATTTTTTTCTAATTAAAATTTTTAAATTTTATTTTTTATGGTGAGATATACAAATGGGCTTCCCTAGTGGCTCAGAATCTGCAGGAGACCCTGGGTTGGAAAGATCCCCTAGGGAAGGGAATGGCTACCCACTCCAGTATTCTTGCCTAGAGAATTACATGGACAGCGGAGCCTGGAGGGCTAAGCCAATCCATGCGGTTGCAAAGAGCAACTAACTGTATTGTATTGTACTGTATACAAATGGGAAAGTACAAAAAACATACAAATTGTGTAAAGCAAAATCTAGTGAGTATTGGTACAGCTACTACGAAGGTCAAAAGTAGAACACTCCCAACAAACACCCAGATGCCTACCATATGCCCTGATGATATCAGCTCCCTCCCTGAGCTAACCACTAGGTTTGCTGTTGTTCAGTTGCTAAGTCAAATCTATAGTCCCCACGCGACCCCACGGACTATAGCACACTAGGTTCTTCTGGCTCCTCCACTATCTCCTGGTTGCTGTTGTTCAGCCTCTCAGTCGTGTCCTACTCTTTGCAACCCCACAGACTGCAGAATGCCAGGCTTCCCTGTCCCTTACCATCTCCCGGAGTTTGCTCAAACTCGTGTCCATCGAGTTGGTGATGCCATCCAACCATCTCATCCTCTGTCGTCCCCTTCTCCTGCCTTCAATCTTTCCCGGCATCAGGGTCTTTTCCAATGAGTTGGCTCTTCTCATCAAGTGGCCAAAGTACTGGAGGGTTAAATACCATTTAAAGTTTTAAAAAGGATTAAATACCATTTTGGAGAAGGAAATGGCAACCACTCCAGTATTCTTGCCTGGAAAATCCCATAGACGGAGGAGCCTGGCAGGCCACAGTCCATGGGGTTACAAAGAGTCGGACATGACTGAAGCGACTTCACTTACTTACTTAAATACCATTTTGTCTTCAAGATATATTAATGTTCTCATTTTATGATTAGGAGTATGAAGCAAACTATTAAGATTATAAAAAATTATTGTGGTAGGTTAGAAATAAAGCCTTCTAGGGAAATTTTGTGACATGCTAACCAATCCTTAGAGCCTAGCTCAAGATCTTTTATCTTAAGTTCATTTCTAAAATCCCTCTTTTCCTCTTCTCCCTTTAAAACCTGAAAATTACAAAGCACTACAGATAGCTTAGTTCTTAGTATCTTGGTTTGTGACGTGGCATTTCTCAACGAAGTTCTGCTGTTAGTCCAATTGTTGGCTATCCGTCCAGTCTTGAAAACATAATTTTCAGCAATATAACCCTCACAAATAACTTATATTTTATTATGTAGATTTGGCTTTACTATTGGTCTAACTATGTCCCTTGAATCACCAGGTAACAAATTATCTCACTTTAATTCAGGAGATGGGTTCTTGTCCCAGCTTTGTCAATTACTTGCTTTATGACCTTGGCAAGTCACTGAACCATCGCTTTCTCTCCTGGGTTAACAATTATCAAGACAGAGTCATAGAACATGAGAATTGGCAGGGACCTTTGAGATTACATTGATACAATCCTTTTATTTCATAGTTGCATGATTTGCCCTAGAGCTTTCTAGAACAATCACAGTCTTCAGCATCTCAGACCAGTGCTCTTTACACCAGGCTTTCTTCCGGTGTTGTCCTAAGAAACAATAGAAAAGACAAAAAGTGAAAGCACTGAATAAAAGACAATTTACAAAAAACAAAACAAAACAAAACAGGTACGAGTGTTAACCATTAGCTTGTATTGTAGCCTGAAAATTTACCTGGATAAACGTACCCCTCTCTAACCAAAAGACGATTTAAAACTTGGAAGTTCTGAAGGTATGTAAGGAAAGGTCAGAGAAATAAATTAATGGAGAAAAAAAATGAATGGTTGGTTTGCAGAACATTCCAAGACTACTTATATTCCCATATAAATTCTTTCTGGTCTTAGTTTGTGCAAGACGAAATTGGGTAACTGGAGACTGCCTGTTTTTAACACATTTCTGAAGGAATGGTGTGCCATAAAAGTTACTTGAAATCGAATTATTTGCCTGGCCTATACTACATATTACATCAGTTCTCTAATTTAGAGCCACTCCTTCTCTGGCCACTACCCAGAACAAGCTGAAACCTGCGGAAACCACAGTCAGCGCAAAAACTCCAAGTCCCTTAATGCTCGACGGCCTGTCTCCAGCGCCTCTTCGCAGGAGCAGCGTCCTCCGTATCGGGAGTTGTAGTCATTCAGAGGCTTCACTTCCGGGAAGTTGGGGAGGGTGCTCACCGGCTCCTCGCCCTCTCTCCGCTTTTCCCTCACTGGGCTGCAGCGCTCACGCCTTCCTGTTAGTCCGAGCTGGGAGAAGTTCACTCCGATCAGCTGATCCTAACTGACAACAGGAGAGGAGGAAGCCCGGGAGGCAGCGAAGGAGGA
Organism: Okapia johnstoni; assembly: GCA_024291935.2. Taxonomy (NCBI): domain Eukaryota; kingdom Metazoa; phylum Chordata; class Mammalia; order Artiodactyla; family Giraffidae; genus Okapia; species Okapia johnstoni. The sequence goes on from CM044307.1 coordinate 16,995,989, forward strand.
GGGGGTGCGGAGATGGAGATGAGGATGGATCCACCGGTTCCCTGAAGCACAGCCGCCGCCTCCACCGGCGCCCCGTGGTTCCCGGACGCCGCCTCGCCGCGACAGAACTGCTTAGTGGTGGGGTTCCCGGGCCGCCGCGGTCGGGGAGGGAAGGGCACGGCCCTGCGCCGGGCGAGCGAGCGATGGCCCTGGAGCTCCCTCTGCCCCCGGGAGGAAGGGGGAGCGGGTGCGGCTGGGGTGGGGGTGGGGTGGTAAAAACAATGGATTTGGCTCTGGCCTCTGCCAGCGTTGGGGAGATTTGGGGGGGACCTTCTTTGTTCTTAGATCCTGCTCCAGCCCCTCTGGTTGAGGTGGTGTTGCCTGGGAGGAAGGAAGGGTGAGAAATCCCCGGCTGGGGAGAGGCGTCGAGGTGGGAGGCCGAGTGGGCAGACTGTTTGTTGGGTCTTGGTGGGCGGAGAGGTATCCTTTTGAAGGTTGGTTTTACGTTTTTAATCAATTGTGACAATTTTGAGTTTTGTTAACGTTGCGGGAGCTGCTTGGGCACGTCTGTGATTAGAGTGTAAATAAGGTCTCCTAGTCATTCCTTTCGCCTTCCCTGTTTATCTAAAAATTAGATGGATAGATTGATTTCGGTATGGGAGGAGTGAATACCTGATAGGAGGGCTTTACATTTCGTTGGTGCCTTAGAATGGGTGTCCAGGCGAAGAGGAGCTAGAAATATGATTGTAGAAGGGACAAAAGCCCCTTTCTTGCTCCACTTCTTTTTCTTTCTTTTTTTTTTTTTTTAAGTTATTTTAAAGTTGGGTTTTGAGTGACAGAAAAATTATTTAACTCACTGCACGCCTGGCTTTGCAGTGGGCCATAGTGAAGGAATTCTGTCTCCTTTTGCTCCCTTTTTTTGCAATTAGAGAAAAGGACAAAAGGAAGTGCAATAATTGTTTTTAAGCACCATAGAATGGTGACTCTTTCCAGGTTTAGAGCCCTTAATAGGCATCTGTCTAGAGTTGAAACAGCCCAGTTACAAGGGTCTTTAGACCTGCCCAGGACTTTGATGGAGCTAGAGTTTATTATTATTGCTTCTGTAGCTTTTTACAGGCATCTTTCTTCACCTCTCCCAGTTGTGGAGTGGAGGGACGGGTGCAGAAGGTTGTCCCTTCAAGGACTGTTTGCTTAGTGCTTTCGATTCTGAATTTAATAACTCGAAACAGAGAATTTCAGTCTGGGAAATAAAGCGACAGAGTCTCTTAAGTGCTTTGATCCTAGAGGTAGTTGTTGTTTTCAAAAGGAGCAGCCTTAATCATGATTTTGAGGAGAAATTTCTAGGAGCAGAATGAGTCAGTGTTTAAGTTTCAAGAATGAAATTTCTCTTGGGAGTTTTGGCCTCATATTTAATCACAATGTTTTTATTTTTTGTTAAAGGTGCACTTCTTTTAGATGAGTGAAATACTTTTCCTGCCTCTGTTCTAGGTGTCCCCAGAAATATTGACTTGAGGTTGGATAATATTGAAAAGCTCCTGACCACTCTTTCATTACCAAAACCTTTCGGCTGAGGCCCCACCCATGAGACCACCTCAGTAAATCCATCAGATCTCTCTCAGATAGCCATAAAAGACCCTTTCAAGTTGATTTTGACCACATATTTGCCTGCACTTTATGGAGGATGAAACTATCAAACCAAATCAACGTTGCTGCTGATTCAAGAGTCTTAGAGGCAGAAAATTAAACATTGGAACATTTGTGAGTGTGTGAATAATTCTAATAGGACATCGATTGTTTTTTTTAAAAAAACAAAACACTTCTTTTTTAGGGTATTCAGAACCCTGTGGAATTGTGTGCAGTCTTCTGACCCAACACCTCTGTCTTCACTTCCCCTGGGGAAAGCCCAGGTACCGTTACATGGTAGGTGGTTTCCTTCCAGTCTGAATATGAGTGCGCAGACTTCCCCAGCAGAGAAGGGCCTGAATCCAGGGCTGCTGTGCCAGGAAAGTTACACCTGCAGTGGGACTGACGAAGCTGTCTTCGAGTGTGATGAATGTTGCAGCCTGCAGTGTCTCCGTTGTGAGGAGGAACTCCATCGGCAGGAGCGCCTGAGAAACCATGAGCGGATCAGACTCAAAGCTGGCCATGTCCCTTACTGTGACCCCTGCAAGGGCCCCAATGGGCACTCTCCAGGTGTGAAGCAGAGGGCAGTGGTGAGGTGCCAGACCTGTAAAATCAACTTGTGCCTGGAGTGCCAGAAGAGGACTCATTCTGGGGGTAACAAAAGGAAGCACCCTGTTACTGTGTACCATGTCACTAAGGTCCAGGAGTTGCTGGAAGAAGAAGGGATGGATGAGGAGACCAAGAGGAGGAAGATGACTGAGAAGGTTGTGAGTTTCCTCCTAGTAGATGAAAATGAAGAAATTCAGGTAAGCACTCAGGGATAGTAGGATTCATGTGGTAGTGGAGGAGATGTGTCGTTGGCAGGTGACTCTCAGGGAACGTCCAGGAGGAGCTCACATTTTAATCACTAAGAGGTAAGACTTCTGAAAGCGTAGGTTGCACGGAGTCAGGTTCAGTCACTTACCAGCTGCATGACCTTGGGCTGAATTATCAGTACTTTACCTCTCTGAGCCTTAATGTTCTCACCTGTAAACTGGGGACAGTGCCTACTTCATTGGGTTGTTGTGAGGAGGAAATGACACAGTGTTTGTAAAGCCTGTTAGGTAATGAATACTCAGTATATGATAGCTGTCATTATTACTAGGATTATTATCAGAAAGAACTGATTTAGAACCATTTTCTGAATGAGAGCACTTTGGTAAGTTGTGAATACATGTGAATAAGGAGAAACTGTGTGTACAGGGAAAGAAACACTGACTTTTTTGGTGGGTCCCAGGGGAGTGGAAGGCTGTAAGTCATAACCCTGCAAGCTCCATTGGGAGACAGGTCTTTGAAAAGTGGGCATTTCCTGAGGGTAGTATCCTCTCCAGATGGGCTCTTATTCTCATATATTGGCTTCTGATCAGTAGAGGACAGTAAGGGCATCTGTGGTTACAGGACTAGAGAATATTTGATTTAATTTCGAGCTAGGGAGAGGGTGGTGAGTGACAGCAACATTCTGGGGAGATGAAAGTGTGTGACAGTTGGGCCAATTGGGAAAGGGGGTAGATGAATGTTTATACTTTCCAGTGAAGCTAGTATCATTATCATGTCTATACTTTCGAATGAAGACTGCTTGAATTCGCATCCTGGCTTCACTCACTGACTTTATAACCACGGATAAGTTATTTAAACTCCATGCCTCAATTTCGCTTCCACATCGTAGTAGCAATTGAGAGGCTTCAAAGAAATTAGAAATGGAAATGGAAAGGCCCTTATCACCAGGCCTGGCATTTGGAGTCAGCATCAGTTTGTTGTATTTGTCAGTATCAGGGAGTATTTGTGGCACATTCAATACTTTTAGCTGTGATGACTTCTCAAGCCTCCAGATTGGAGGAGTACATTTGTAAGTTACCACTTGGAAACTCTCTAATTACCCTTGAATATTTTTCATCTGTCTTTTTCCTCCTTAGATAAGATTATGGAGATGAACTACATCATGATTTCTATGTACATGTATTGTCAGCTAAATACTTTGCTAACACAGGCTTTTCTTTCTTGGCTGAAAGGATATAGAGTTATGGAAGAGTGACCCAGATCCCCTTCTGCCTCCCTTGTTAGCAATAATGTCTCCTTGATGGATTATGCTCTAATTGGGTGACAGTGTGGACTAAATATTTATAAATGGAACACTTGGATTTGGATGATTCTTGTTGGTTTTGCCACCAGTTCTCCTTAATATGGAATACTTTGCAGTGTTACCAGTTTCATAAAATGAGACGAAGCTTTGGGATGACCAGTAATCCTCATGGATATTGTGTCAACACCAAACAGAGTGTGTTTTGAGGGGAGGAGGCTGTATTTTCTTTTTGTAGCATTGCTACTACATATTTCTTAGTAGAGAATTAAGAAAATAGAAGAATGTATACCAAAGAAGACAAATCCAACTGTTTGTGCATCTTTTTTTCTTGTAATGTGTTTTATTTATATATGTGTGTGTATACATTATAATTGGATTGTTCTGTAAAGATTTCTCTTTTCATAAACATTGACCACTTCCCAGGAAATAACAGTTTATTAATTGCCAGCAGCTTTAGTTGGGACTAATGGATTAGATGAGAATTTTAGGTGGTGATTTGTTAGTGGAAAAGTACGTGAAGAAACTATCTGGTTCCCTTTTCTAATGTGAACGTCTGAAACGATTAGAGAGGTGATTGTCTGATACAAATCTAGATGATGAACTCAGCTAGATTGTAAACTCTTGGAGAGCAGGACCCTGTGTTGTGCCCTGGGTCATACAATGGTGGACACGTCAGCCCATAAATACTTGATTGGTGATGTCACATCTCAGCCTCAGTTTTTTAGAAATGAATATCACACACATACTTAGTAAAAAGGCTAAAATCATATGAAAGGACATACAATGACAAGAGTTCCCCTCCTACTCCATGCTCTTGGTCTCTTTTGTTAGAACATTCACCATTAACAGTTAACTATGTGCCCTTCTAGAATTTTTGTCACGTATGCTTATGAATATATGTATGCATCCTTTAAATTTTTCAACAAAAAGGGAATCTAATATGCTTGCTGTTCTGTCCTTGGCTGTTTTTTTGCCAAAGGATACTTCTTGTAGAACTTTCCTTATCTGCACTTTGGGGTTTACCTCATTATTTAAAGGCTGCCTAGTACTCGGTTGAGTGGTTTTTCTATAATTTTAGCCTATTACAAGATATTTGAGTTATTACAACTAAGGATGTATTGAATATCCTATAAATCTATTTAGAAATGGAATCTTTGTCCAATGATATGTGCATTTTGAATTTAGATCAATACTACCAAATTTCTGAACCTTATTTTCTTTGTTCCTGCAGTGCTTCTCTGAATCTCCCCTGGGTTCTGGTCTTGGCTCATCATAGTTAAAATTTAAAGAGCTCTTACTGTGGTACTTGGCGCTGTGCATAGCATTTGAGCTCATTGAATCCTGATGATAGATAGCTCTGTGTTAGTTTCTTACTGTTGCTGTAACAAATTATCACAGATTTAGTGACTTAAAACAACACAAGTTTATTCTATTATAGGTCAGAGGTCAGAAGTCCTAAAATGGATTGATAGGGCTGTGTTTCTTCTGGAGACTATGGAAGAATTTGTTTCCTTATCTTTCTAGCTTCAAGAAGCCTCTTGTGTACTCTGGCTTGTGTCCCCACCATCCAGCTTCAAAGCTAGTAGTGTTAACATCTTCCAATCCCTTTTTCCATCTTTTTTCTTCTGCTGTCACTTGCTTCTCTGCCTGTGGCCCTTCTGCCTCCCTCTTACAAGGATCCTTATGGTTATGTTGGATCCACCTGGATAATCCAGCATAATCTCCCCACCTCAAGGTCCTTAATTCAGTCATATCTGCAAAGCCTTTTTGCCCCATTAAGTGACATATTCACAGGTTCTAGGCACTAGGATGAGGGCGTCTTTGGAGATGGGGTGGGGGCAATTTCACCCTACCACAGCCTATGAAGTAAGTTGTATGTCTTAGTCAGTTGGGCAGCTATAACAGAATAGCATAGATGGGGAGATTTATTAACAACAGAAGTTCATTTCTCATGGTCCTAGAGGCTGGGAAGTTCAAAATCATGGCACTGACAGATTCAATGTCTGATGAAGGTTTGGTTCTTGACAGCTGTCTTCTCACCGTGTCCTCACATTGCAGGAAGAAGCTCTCTGGAGTGTCTTTTATAAGCGCACTAATCCTGTTCATAAGGTTTCTACCCTCATGACTGACTCACCTCTCAAAGGCCTTACCTCCTAATGCCATCACGTTGGGAGTTGGATTTCAACATATGCATTTTAGCAGAATACAGCATTTCATCTACAAGCAGTGTATTTTCTCGGTGAGGACACTGAAACACAGATGAAATGACTTGCCAAGATCAAGTTACAATAAATGGCAGAGGATTTGCGCTCCAAGATCCTTGTGCAATGATACTTCTAGTCTCTCTCACCAAGTCATTTAAACTTTCTAATCAAACTTCATTCTGGTCAGTAGCATCAGCTCACCAACTCCTCACGGCTACTGTGAGGATCGAATGAAACACAGCTCTATGTAAACGCAAGACTGTTAGCATTGAAGAACTCCTTCCTCATATCAGTGAAGATTTCATGGTTTAGGCCCCAGTTTAGTTTTTCTCTGCATGTTTCTAGGCATTTGTGGGCTTTGATCATTTTCAGTTTAGTGCATAGGTATTATTTTAGCACCTTGTAGGCTGTTACTGTTATGGGAGGTTCCCTCAAATTCTCTGGCCTGGAATCTCCTAAGATTTGTTGTTTGTGATCTGAGTATTATTTAGTTTCTTTCGGAAAACCTGGAAGGACAAAAAGCTTCCTTTTGGAGGTGACAGTTTTATCATTAACCCATTGCCATTTGAGTGTATACTGGAATGGTAAATTTGGGGAGAGATTGAGTTTTAGTCTCAGAAGCAGGAACTCTTTGGTGGCTCTTAAATGGACACATTTGGCCTGCTAGCCAAAGACGTTTCATTCATTCCTCACATTTATGGAGTATATCTGCTGGTGCCAGGCATCGTCTAGGCAGTCACATGCTGTCACAGAGCTTACCATTAAGGGAGGAAAGCAAAGTTCACATATGTAAAACATAAAAAAGGTGGTTCAGATGTATAATCAAGGAAAAGTGACTGAGAAGCCACTTTTGCCAGATGGTCAGGGAAGGTTTTCTTGCCTGGAGAATCCCAGGGATGGGGGAGCCTGGTGGGCTGCTGTCTATGGGGTCGCACACAGTCGGACACGACTGAAGCGACTTAGCAGCAGCAGCAGCAGCAGCAGCAGGGAAGGTTTTATTGTAGAGGTGACTCTTAAGCAAAGACCTGATGGTTAATACTACCTGGGGAAGTAGACCTCCAGACAAAGGAAAATAAGAACAGAAAGCAGGTGGGCTGGCATGTTTGAGTAGAGAAAGAATGCCTGTGTCGCTGGAGTGAGCTAGCAGAGTGGTGAGGATGGAGGTACAGAGGTAAGCAGTTGCTGGATCCTGTGGGGCCTTGTAGGCCATGGAAATAAGTGTGGATTTTAAGTGTCATGGGAAGCACCAGATTGCTTTATGCTAGAAGGTCACTTGCGCGGATAGAAGTTTTTTAGAGATGCTCTTGGCTTTGGTGTGAAGACTACAATTTCTCCTAGACATTGTATTGTCTAGGAGAGGGCAAGAGGAAAGCAGGGAACCCACTTAGGAGGCTGTAGCAGATGCAGGGGGGAGAAGGAGCCTGGATTTGGTGCAATCATTGTCACGGTGAGATGGAAAGACGTTGATGAATTTGGGACAAAGTTTGGATGTAAAACAGGAATGCTGATATGTTGGGTGGGCGGGTGAAGAAGTGAGAGAACTCAGTAGTGACTCCTAGGCATTTGGTTTGTGCAAATAACACCTGCTTAAAACCCCAGGTTTTATTGACTTAAATTGATAAAACTTTTAAGAACTCAATTCACATAATAAAGAAAAAGTTAAAGTACTCTCATTTGGTATTATCTAGCACAGTAGTTCTCAACCAAGGGTGATTTTGGCCCCCCACCCCAGGGGTGGGGGTGGGGGTGGCATTTAGTAATGTTTGGAGACTCCTCTGATTGTCACTGCTGGGGGATCGGGGATTATGTACTCTTGGCTAGTGGGTAGAAGCCAGAGTCCTGCTGAGTATCTTAAAATGCAGGGTAACCCCCACCTAGTACAAAATGTCAAGGGTGCTAAGATTGAGAAAACTGATGTAAGAGATGAAGATTTGGTCTGATAGGAGACCTGGATTCCATTGAAGTGGAAAACATTTAACCAAAACACCACTTTTTCTTCCCTCTTCTGGTTCTTTGTGTTCCTCAGAGGTAATTTAGCTGAAATCAATATTATCTTTTGGCATATTTTGTAACCTCTCTAGTGAAATGGTTAGACCTTCTGTGTTGTATTCATTGATTTTTCTAGACATTACTGGAACTGTGCTTGGAAAACCAGAGAATCATGGGTCCATTATTTAGAAACTCGAAGTAAGTAAATGGTCTACAATGACAAGAGATCTATAGTCTCTTGAAGTTAGAGACAACGCCCTTAGCAAATAACTCAAAGGTTAGAAGAATAAAGTTCTAACAATTAGAGTTCTTAATGGAGGTAGGGGGTAGTATTTTCCTCTTTGTTGAGTCTTATGAGGGATTCAGACATCTTGTCTTGCTGAAATATTTCTAGTCACAGAAATGGTGAAAAAATTTATATACTGTATATGTATATAATAAAATTATACATTTAAATGTACACAGATACACATCTAATATATATATATATAAATATTTAAGCCCCAAGTTTTTCTTTCTTTTTACAACCACGCCATTCTCCACTGTCTCTTTTCTACAAACTTGCTATAACTACCCTCTTTCCAAAAGAACAGAGCTGCACACTAACAATCTGTTGCCCCTGTTTCATCCTCATGCTCACCGAACCCCGATGGTTGGAGAGCAGGGTGCTCTTCATGCCAAAAAGCTCTGGAAGTTAAATCCCCTCCTGCTGAACATGTGGGGTGATAGGGAAGCCCAGTGACCCAGGAGTGGTCCATGAGACACTTAAGAAAGTGTCTCCTGGGGTAGGCTTTCCTAGACTAGAGATCCAGAGCCTTGAGCCCTGTCTGAAAGGGAAGACCAGGGTGAGTCTTCCTGTCCTTCAGTGAAGTCAGTGGTGGACCTCATCTCACTGAGACCGTTCCTTTAAGAAGACCCATCACGTTGTTTGGCTGCTTCACTTGTTTACAGTCCCAGAATAGTGTGGCTCAGAACACTGGGAGTTGGCCTTTTTTTTTTTTTTTAATTGGCTAAAAGAGACATTATTCTAGTGGGATTCAGGAATGGAAAATAGCTGAGGATGTTTTTGTGCTGTATGGGAATCCTTGACCCCAAACAGGCTGTGCTGGTCTGTCCCATTTCTATTCTGCTTCTGTCTGAGACTCATCTGCGAGTGACCCCCTTGGCCTTGTCCTCTGCGTCCTGGTCTAGGGTACCTTCCAGGGGCTTGCTCTTCCCAGGACCTCTGTTTCAGAGAAGCTGACAGAAACCCCTCAGGACTTAACTAGTCAGTAGGTCAGGAACCTGGGGATCATAATCTTCTAACTTGTGGAACGTCCTCATTTTTCTCTTCGAATGATCAAACTATTATAATGTAAGGACTCATTTGGTGCTGTTGCTGGTTAGTCCTTTGGCAAATTCTGGTCAAAACACGAATATATTTATTCTTGGTTATTAGATGCCATGTTAAAAAATGTAACAAAAAACCCTTCCCATAGATCTGCTTGGGAGCTGTCTGTCAAAATAATAAGCAGTAATTGGTACAACAGCAGAGATTCCATCCCCCTCCACCACCTTTTACTCACAGAAACCCAAGTAAAAACCCCTTTTGTTTAGTAGTAGTAGTCGGGGGAGGGCATTGTATGATATTATTGGGAAACCAGGGTTGAGAGTGACTCAGACAAACAGGAAGATGAAAGAACCCCTGTTATATGCCTCTAATTTCTGCTCAGCATCTTGTGAGCTCACTCAGCCTTGGGCTTATTCGGTTGTAACAGACTCCTGGCATTTAACCTGGGAGGCTATTTTGTTTAGTCCAGGGCTGTTTAAAATTTGACCCATGCAAGCCATCAAAACCACTGTGAGTCAGCTTTTCAGGGAACCTATCTTTAACTATTTCACGTTACCTCCAGTTTGTATGATTCTAATTTTTTCCTGGTCTGTCAGTTCCTTGAAGTGATTGATTTTTTTTCTGGAATTCGGCAAACATTTGACTTTTTTGAGCCGGGGTTAGTATACTATGCAGATTTCTTATTAAGTTGACAGTGTATGTTTTCCCTATGGATGCATCTCCTGGCTGTACTACTCTTGAGTTGATCCTGCAGATTGTGTCACGTGGAAGCCTTCTGATGGCTGGCTGGACTTTTCTGGGGAGTCCTGCTTGCTCTGGAAGAGCTCCCAAGAGATCATTTCCGGCTGAGGTTAGAACTGCAAAAATGTATTGAACACATTTCATCAGTGAGGGGCAACCAGTGGAAACCTAGTGGGTGAGACCACAAAGAAGGGAAAGAGATAAAAAATTTTCAGGCAAGAAGGATTGGAGAGACCTATGAGAAGGGACACAGAGGAACTTTTGGAGACAGGAAAGGGTGGATGTTTCCTTGGAGGATGTTTTGTTCATTTTGCCCCTCTTTCCAATGGCTTTTGGCCAGTAATTAAGAGGTTCCCTTTGACCTGTTTGTGAGGTCAGGTTGGTGGTGGCAGAGATGTATACCCACCATACGTAAGCACGTGGCCTCTGGCTTGAATTCATGGAGGATAATTCAGGTTTTTTTTATAGTTTCTGGAGTTTTTTTTTTCCTCCTCCTTCCTAATTTTATTCTACTTGTGATTGTGTTATTGCTGTCTTTCCCAGGGAACTTGACTTCTAGAGTACTTGAACAGACAGAACCTGGCTCTGGCATGTAGTCACAGATACCCCAGGTTCAAGTTAAGGAGAGAATATAATCCCAAGCAATTCAGCAGTCAAAGAGTATTCTAGAAATTCCTCTACTTCTCAGCCCATTTTCCTGCCTGGTGAATATGTCATCCAATTAATACATGGCTGAACCATTTTCCATAATCTCTCATAACCTTTCTTTTCTAAGAGTTTGATTCAGTTTACGTGTATCATTCAACAGCAGTCATAAACATTTATTGAGCGTCAATTTTCTGCCTTATTAGTTTGAGTAATCTCTGTGAAGAATGCCTTAAAGTGAAAATTCAGAGGTTAAGCATGACTGGGGAGGGATGGCCAGGCCTTCTTTCCTGGGAAGGCGCTGCTGTCTTTTGTCCTTGTCTCTGAGTAGAGACTGCTTGAGGATCCTGATTCTCTGTGCACACCCTTTCTGGTCCTGGTGACTGGGGGTTTTAGTCTGTGGCCGGTAGGTCACTGGGTGCACTGTCATTTCTCCCCCTGTCTTGGTCAGCTCTGTTGTTTGGAGCTGGATCACCTCACAGGCAGCCAGAAAGACAGGCTGCTTTGCCTTTCTTCTCTTTCCTTTCCTCCCTCCTCCTTTCCTTCTTTTGTTTCCTTCCTTCCTTCCCTAATTCTCTCTCCCTCTCTCCTCTCCCCTCCCTCCCTCTAGACCCTTCCTTCCCTCTCTCCCTCCCTCACTTCTTCCTTTCTTCTTCTCCTCCTACTGCATGAATTATGAAGTTAAATCTACCACTGCCAGGGGAAAAAACGTTTCTCTCCAGAGCTACATGTAAATGGTGTTAGGCTTAGTGAAAGTCGCTTAGTCGTGTCTGACTCTTTGCGACCCCATGGACTGTATAATCCATGGAATTCTCCAGGCCAGAATACTGCAGTGGGTAGCCATTCCCTTCTCCGGGGGATCTTCCCAACCCAGGGATCAAACCCAGGTCTCCCACATTGCAGGTGGATTCTTTACCAGCTGAATCTGGGAAGCCCAAGAATACTGGAGCGGGTAGCCTATCCCTTCTCCAGCTGATTGTCCTGACCCAGGAATCCAACTGGGGTCTCCTGCATTGCAGGCGGATTCTTTACCATCTGAGCTATTGGGGAAGCCCTTTAGGCTTATGTACCGTACTTTTTTTTTTTTTTTTTGGCCACACCATCATGCAGCCCGGGGGATATTCCCCAACGAGGGATCTGATTGAACCTGGGCAGTGAAAGAGCAGAGCCCTAACCATTGGACTGCCAGGGAACTCCTGCTTATGTACTGTTTTGGATTGTTCATACATTTCTTCTCCTTTCACTACCATGAAGATTGAGTTTGCTGCATTTTTTTTTTAAAGGATTGATCTAGATTTTGGCTTTATAGTGCTGCCTTCCTTGACCACCAGATTTAAAAGAGCAACTCCTGCCTGTTCCTGTAGTCCTATTCCTCTCTCCTGGTTTTTCTTCACTCTGCTTATCATTGTTTGACATAACATGTACTTAAAACCAACCCTTGTGGTGTAACTTACACATAATATAATATATACATCAAAAACCATTTTTTTGTTTTTTGGCTGCATCCCATGGCCTGTGGGATCTTAGTTCCCAGACCACGGATCCAACCTGAGGCCCCTGCATTGTAATCTCGAAGTCTTAACCACTAGATCTCCAGGGAAGTCTCTGTAATGTACACATTTTAAGTGTGCAGATTTGTGAGTATCAACAAATGTGTGTACACCTGTGTAACCACCTCCACAACACCCGAGATGTAAGTACTGCTTGCTAACCAATTGCGCTCCTGGATCTCTCACAACACAAGGTATAGAGCGTTTCCCTCCCCTCAGAAGTTTTCCTTGTACCCCTAGAAAGTCAGTCCCCAGCAATCACTCATCTGCCCTCTACAGCTACAGGTTTGACTTTCCTAGAGTTTTGTGTAAATAGAATAATTCAGTACTGTTCTGTATCTGGCTTCTTTTATTCACCATAATGTTTCTGAAAGTCATCAGTGTTGTTGCGTGTCTCAGTTCATTTCTTTGTATTGCAGAGAAGTTCCATTGTATAGATGTACTGCAGTTTTTTCATTTGTCCATGGACATTTTGTTTGCCACATATATTGTTGCTTATTGTCTTTCTTCTCCCCATTAGCGTGTAAGCTTCCTGAGGGCAGTGATTTTTTTATAGGGGTATAATTCATGTAACATAAAATTAACCATTTTTAAGCAAACAATTCATTGGTATTTGGTACATTCAGTGTGGTGCGGCCACCACCTCTGTCTAGTTCTAAAACATTTTCGTCATCCCAGAAGAAAACCCTGTACCTGTTAAGCAGTCCATCCCAGAGGGCAGTGATTTTTTTGTCTTTTTTATGCAACATTTGTTATTTTCCAGTTATAAAAATAACATAGACTGGTCATGTTAAAATACTGAAAATGCAGAACTACAAGAAAGTGTCCACTTTTATCTTAATTTTACAATGAAAGTCACTAGTACCTTCAGTTCTTTTGAATGTTGCGTTTACTCTTTGAGTGTGGCCTAGAGGCAGACCAGGGCATTGCAGCATCAGTCAGCGCTTAACAGCATTTACCGCACGCCTCCCCTGTGCTGAGTGCTTGCTGTGCCTTCTCTCAACTTAATCCCCGCAGCAATCCTGTGAAGTAAATTACGTTGTTACCCTCATTTTACAGGTGAAATAATGGAGTCCCAGAGAAATTAAATTACTTCTTTAAGGTTTTTCTGAAGTCAGTGAGTGGTAGAGGCAGATTGGACTCCCTCTGGTTTTCTTTTTTTTATATATATATTTTTATTTATTTGGCTGTGCTGGGTCTTAGTTGCAACATGAGAACTCATGTAGAGACAGATGGGATATTAGTTCCCTAACCAGGGCTCAAACCCAGGCACTGTGCATTGGGAGTGCAGAGTCTTAGCTGCTGGACCACCAGGGAAGTCCCCCCTCCACTTTAAAAAAAGATGTTTTCTTGGCCACACCGCACAGCATGTGGAATCTTAGTTCTTCAACCAGGGATCGAACCCATGTAAGTAACCACCGGACCGCCAGGGAAGTCCCCAGATTGGACCCTTAGGGGTAACACTATGCCATTCCCTTCCCTAGAGAGAATATAGCATCTAGACATTCTGTGCTGTGTTTATTCACTTACTTAACAAATAAGTACAGATTTCCTATTGTGTGTCAGGCCCTGTGTTAGGGCACTAGTGGTGAACAGCATGGCTTAGACCCTTGTCACCCTAGAGTATGCTCTAGTGGGAAGCTGGAACCAGGAATAATGGGAAAATGTTAACAGAGGTGGTGGGAGGGGACTGGAGGCTGTGATTAAGAGAAGTGTTGAGAAAATTGTCCATGGCGTGATCCAGTTGGAGGTGGATCTGAACTGAGCTCTCGCTTTTTAAAAAATTAAGACATTTCCTTTGTAGTTTATCTCAGGATATTGAATATAGTTCCCTGTGCTCAGCTCTCCCATCTTCTGTCGAGCCTGGAGTTGTTACTGCTAATCCCAGAGCCTTTACCAGAGCTTCCATCTGTTTCTATAGCTGGCCAGATAAGAGTATGCTATGCCACGCCACTTAAAAGGGGGCATCTTCCATTTGGAAGCTCCTTGAAAGAGTTCCTTGAGGATGATGTGGGTCTTGAGGATGACGTGGTATTTCCAATCCCCAGAATCTAGCATTGCTTTGGAAAGCTTTTCACTCAGATATAAATGGACAGCTGAACTGGGTGAGTTGGGTGAAGTCAAAGAAACTGACCATAGAGCTAAAAATGACCCTTCTAAAAGAATTTGTTTTGTGGATCATCTCTACATAGAAACATTTCTCTTTCCTGCTAGAGGAGCTGCAGGCAGCACTGTGAGGTCATATGTCAGAGGCACCACTGGTAGTTAGAAGACATGGGAGGAGAATTCCTGACCTCTCAAGTAATGGAACTCTTTTGAGGACACTGGAGTGGAAGAAAATGATCTTTGCCCTTACCAAATGTGCTCAATGTGTTTGTGAAGCCAATCTTGTGACTTTAGTGGTCTTAAGAAAACATTTGATTGAGAAACAATTGCTTTTTACATGAAAATTGATTGGCACATGCATGGGTAAACACAAAAATGTACAGTCCTTTGAGGATAGGATGAAAGGTAATTTTCTGAACTAGCTGGGTTGGGGGGAGCAGGTTTACTAGAACTTTCTGGCAATAGGTAGGGGTTTGCTGTTGGAAGGGAACCTTCTTTGGTTTTGGACTTTAACAATGGACTGGCTCCTGGTCTGTTTGACATCGTTTAAGTAAAATTTTATCTGAAAATTAGGCCATGGACTTAAATCTTTGCCAGAGTTTTTTTCAATATGATGAAAATGGCTCTGGATTTTTCAGAGAAGAGCATCCTCACTTTTCACTTCTCCTTTTCTTCCTACAGAAGATGGAAAATGTTACCTAAATTTTATACTTACGTTGGTCTTACACCGTTAGATTAGTGCCAGATACTAGATGAAGCTTGATATATATTTGTTGATTGGTCAACAGAGAAAAAACACAGCCTAAAAGTTGAGAATTAGGTTTTACTTCGTGACTTTACTGAGGAGTATAGCTTAAGGTGGCATCTCAGATGGCTCTGAGGAACTGTTTCAAGGGGTTGAAGGAGGAACCAGGATACAAGGGAGTTTTTGCTGGGGGAAAAAAAAGAAAAATTTTCTAGTCCAACATCAAAAGATCACTGCTAATCACAAAGAACAGAAATCTCAAGTTAATGATTTCAGTGCTTTTCTATGGGAAGATGCAAGAGTCTGGGCTCATTGAAATTATTCCTTTGATATACATCTTCACTATCTAGAGTCAGTATTCTGTTTTTCTCCATCCTGAATCTGCTCAGGGTGAACTATGGCAGGAGGGGTGGGGTGGCTGCAGTGACTGATGGCTTGATGGAGGCAACATTAGTTGTTTACCAGAATGGCAGGCAGCATTCTTTGTTTACTGAAATGGCAAGCAGCATATTTTTTGTCTACAGATTAAATGAAGTAATCAAGTTCTCGTTTCCTTCTGAGATAGTGGTCCCAGTTCTGTCAAGATTGAGAATCTGGTTTGGATTCTTTGGGTTCTGTCTCTTTGTCGGAGCTCAGGCAAAAATGGAATGAAAGCAGAATAAACCAGAGTTGTTGTTCAGTCGCTAAGTTGTGTCTAACTCTGTGACCTCACGGACTGCAGCATTCCAAGCTTCCCAGTCCTTTACTGTCTTCCAGAGTTTGCTCAAATTCCTGTCCATTGAGTTGTTGATGCTATCTATCTCATTGGCTGCCAGCCTCTTCTTTTGCTTTCAATCTTTCCCAGCATCAGGGTCTTTTCCAGTGAGTTGACTCTTCGCATCAGGTGGCCAAAGTTTTGTAGCTTCAGCATCAGTCCTTCCAGTGAATACTCAGGGTTGATTTCCTTTAGGATTGACTGGTTTGATCTCCTTGCAGTCCAGGGGACTCTCAAGAGTCTTCTCCAGCACAGACTGTCACATAGATGTAATTAGTGGGAACTTAACTTTGGGGATAATTTATCAATTTACAGTAATTTTAGAATCTCAGTGGAGAGGTATAAAATCATCTTTGTTGTCTCAAGGGTGGGATTTACCATGAACGCTGTGGGGGGCAGAGCAGTCATGCTTCCCTTAGCCCTTTCATTACTTTGGGAAAGGACCTGATTTTTGTCCTCAGCTATAAAAACTTAGAGGACTGTGTGTGTGTAGTTGGTGCAAATCAGATCCTCTGCACCCAGAGCAACAGAACTGAGAGGACCTCAGTCCTGAGTTTCTTTCCTTTGAAGTGTGTTCTGGTGTCTTGAACTTTAGTACCTCTGTTCTGTTGAACTTTCCTCCTTCCAAGGCTTTTTACTTCCGTTTCTGTCCCATCTCTTGCTTTTCCCTCCCTCAGCCGCCTTAGAGCAAAGCCCACATGGTCATTCTTTCTGGAATAATTCTCTGATGGCTGAGAAGGAATCTCTCGAGGGAGACTGTCATCATTCCCCTTGCCTGCTTGGGTCAGAGGTTGCCTTTTTCACTGTTGTAAACTGCTCTGAACTCTGAGCTGAAACAGTGGAGATCATTGAGTACTATTACATTTCATTCTAGAAACTCGCCTTGGAACTTTACACAAAACGAAAAGCTTTGTGGGTGAGACAGTGATTGAGAGAGGGGTGTGTTGTTTGGTTTCTTCAAGATGGGTATGGTGATAGTGAAAGCCGCTCAGTCGTGTCCGACTCTTTGCGACCCCATGGACTATACAGTCCATGGAATTCTCCAAGCCAGAATACTGGAGTGGGTAGCCTTTCCCTTCTCCAGGGGATCTTTCCAACCCAGGGATCGAACCCAGGTCTCCTGCATTGCAGGTGGATTCTTTACCAGCTGAGCCACAAGGGAAGCCCAAGCTATAATCAGTATCAATAATACTATGTTGTTTTGCTTAGGGGGAGTAGAAAGGAGTTATCAGGAGCAAGCAGTGAGATCTTTTCATTTTCAGATAGAATTAGTTTAAATTTCACCCCATTACTGCCTCAGTCCTTGGATGAGCAACCTCTGAGCCACAAGCAGGCACAAGCCCGGCTGCTGCTGCTGTGCCCCTGGATGGTTTCCCAGCGGGCTCGTCTTTACTAAATAATGGCTGGTATTCATCAAGCGCTTGCTGTGTGCCAGGCGTTGTACTGTGCCCTTTGCGTGCCTTATCACCTTTAGTCCTCTCAGTAGCCTTATGGGTTGTAGAATCTCTTACCATCTCGTTTCCCTGAGGTTTCAGGGGTTAAGTAGCTTTTCCAGGGCCACACTGGGAGTGGAATTTGGGTGTTTCTGACTTGCCTGAGGTCCATGTGAGTGGGAGGAGGACAGAAGGCAGAGGTTGGGGAGGAGCACCTTTGGGGTGTTGCTCCTGTTTTTGCTGCTGGGTCAGGGCTGAGGACCATTCCCAGCATGTCAAGTTGGGTGGGGTGGCCAGTTGGCAGGGCTCAGAGTCAGGTAGCTTATTTCAGCCCAGGAATGGAGCAGTGTGGGAACAGGCAGAACGAGCAGAGCAGCAGCCTTGTCTCCCCGGCCCCATCCTTCCTTCATCCAAGGGGAGTCTTCTTATCTTTTCTTGACCTTCTCTTCTGCCGACTGACGGCTTCCCAGGTGGCTCAGATGGTAAAGAATCTGCCTGCAGTGGGGGAGACCTGAGTTCGATCCCTAGGTCAGGAGGATCCCCTGAAGAAGGGAATGGCAACCCACTTCAATATTCTTGCCTGGAGAATCCATGGACAGAGAAGCCGGGCGAGCTACACAGTCCATGGGGTCGCAAAGAGTTGGACTCAGAGACTAACACTTTCAGTTCATTTTCTTCTGACTGAAAAACCGGTCTTGCTACTTACTACCTAGGCTGTTGTCTCCTTCCTGGCTCAGGGGAAACTGCCCACAGGTTAAGGATGAATTGAGTAGTATAACAGGGAGCAAAATAATGCGAAGGGCAGAAGAAGGAAAAAGGAAGCCTGGTTTTAGTTTGCCAGGCATTTTCTCGTTTATCTGTTGATTTGATTAGCAACCAGTACCTAGTCAGGGGAGGCAAAGATGGTTGTATCCTCATTTTACATGTGGAAAAATGCAGTCAGTGCATATTGAATGATTATCCAGGGCTCCTTGGTAGAAAAACTAGCCTGAGGTTTGAGCTCCACCTCCTAGAATTCTTCACGCTGGACTCATCTGCACATGCGCACATGAACTTGTGTGTTTAACATACCCCAGGACATTTGGTGCCAAAATCATATCCCCAAATGCTGACTCCACTGAGTTACTTATGTATGTTATGCACATCATTTGGTGGGTACTTCATCGGTATAAATCTTGAGACTCTGTACCTAACCCTGTACCTAACAGCTCCTACAGGCCCCTTTTCAGGTGCCCACTCTTGAGTGTCCTGGATACCCGTTGTGTTTTTTTTTGGATAATGGATTCATAATTGAATTCATTTCCAGGGGAGAAAACCCCTGGGCCTCGTCTTCTTCCTCCAGACTGTTTGATGACTCTTGCGGCTGGCCACTCTGACCTTATCTGACTCCTTGCTGGTAGAAGTTTATGGAGCTTTTGTTTTGTTTCTCTTGCGGTCAGCTTAGCAGCTTGGAACGATACTGGCTGAGTGACATGGGTTCAAAGTGGGCTGTTCTGTGTAACTTCTTGTTCCTCTCAGTTGCCTGGGAGATCAGTGAGCCCAGTTATCAAATGCTGCTGCTGTGTTCAGCCCTGTGGATGATCGGGGGTGGAGAAAAGTGATCAAAGTACCTAGCAAGGTGCGCTGCATTCATTCATTCGGTAACTCCTGTGTGAGGCCGTATCCCAGGTACCAGGGATATAAAGGCAAACTCGATTCTGCCCTCTTGGATCTAGTGAAGGGCACTATCAGTGCAGTGAGCATTCAGTAAATAAAATATCGTCATTAAGGCTATTCCTGTAATAATCATAGTGATGTTATTAATAGAATAGTGAGTACTTTACTATCTTGATGAGATTATGGGAAATGAAGACATCATATTATCACACCCAGTGGTCTGCATTCCTGTAACTTCTCCTTATCAAACCAGCAGACTGTTGAGAGTCAGGAATATGGGGTTTTTTTTGTTTGTTTGTCTCCTGGCTGGAGGATGAGAGTTGTAAAGGTTCATCGCTCCTTTAGCTGGAGTAGAACACTGCGTGTTTGAATTAGGAGCTTGACCCTGGGGATTTGTGTTCTGAGAGTTACAGGCCCTGAGCATCTTCCTGGAACTCTAGTCTGGGATCTGTCTCACTGACACCAGCTCCCTTCCTTCCTGGCCTGACTTTTTTCTTTTTTTAATTTCGTCGCGGCACACAGGCTTTCTCTGTGGTGTGGGCTTCTCTTGTGGAGCGTGGGCTCTGGAGCGTGCAGGCTCAGTAGTTGTGGCGCTCGGGCTCATTTGCCCTGTGGCACGTGGGATCTTAGTTCATTGTTTAGGAAGCTGCATCACCTGCATTGGAAGGCAGATTCTTAACCACTGGACCACCAGGGAAGTCTCATTGCCTGACTTTTTATAAGGAATGCAGTGCTTTTAAACTGTAAACAGAGGAATTATGGATAGATGGAGTTTGACTAGTAAGTTGTTCTTTTTTTTTTTAAACAGTCTTACTTAGATGTAAGTCACATACCGTGTATTTATCATCCTTTTAAAATATACAATTTGCTGCTTTCAGTATATTCATAAAGTTGTACAGCCCTTAGTACTAAGTCCTTCGCATTTTCATCAACCCAAATAGGAACCCTGCACCCACTAGCAGTCACTCCCTGTGTTCTGCTTCCCTTCACCCCTGGCAGCCACTAATATATATTCTGTCTCTATGAGCTGACCTATTGTGGACATTTCATATAAAAGGAATTATATAATATGTAACATTTTGTGTCAGGCTTCTTTCACTTAATATGTTTTCAAGGTTCATGCATGTTGTAGCATATATCAGTACTTTTTATAGTTGAATAATATTCAGTCATTGTATGAATATACCACATTTTACATGTTCATTCATCAGTTGATGGACCTGTGGGTTGTTTCCATCTTTCGCTATTATGAATAATGCTACTGTGAACATTCATGTTCAAGTTCTTTGTGGATGTATCTTTTTAACTCTCAGTAGCTCAAGGCTACTGAGACATATGGTAAACTCTGTGTTTCACTTTCTGAGAAACTGCCATGCTGTTTTCTAGAGTGGCTGTGCATTTTACATTCTTATCAGCAGTGTATGAGCATTGAAATTTCTCTGTATTCTCATCAAAACTTGCCATTATCTTTTTGATCATAGCCATCCTAGTGGGTGTGAAGGGATATCTTGTTGTGGTTGGTTTGCATTTCCCTGATGGCTATGGTGTTGAGCGTCTTTTCATGTGCTTATTGATAATTGTATGTCTTCTTTGGAGAAATGTCTGTTCAAATTTTTTGCTTAGTATTTAATTAGGTTATTTTTTCTTATTGAGTTGTAAGAATTATTTACATATTCTGGACCATTAGTCCCTTATCAGATATGTGGTTTGCAAATATTTTCCCCTGTTCTTTGGATTGTCTTTTCATCTAATGGTATCCTTTCCAGAATAAAAGTTTTTAATTTTGATGAAATCTATTTTATCCATTTTTTCTTTTGTTGTATTGCTTTTAGTGTCATATCTAAGAAGACATTGCCTAACCGACAGTTGCAAAATTCCCTCTTATGCCTTCTTTTAGGAGTTGATAGTTTTAACATTTTTATGACCATTAAGTTCTTATATACTGAGGCTTTCAAAGTTCCTGTTAGCTGTTTGCTAGGGGTAAGTGCTGGGTGAGAGACTATTATCCTGGGACTTCTTTTCCTTGCCGCATTGACAGGTCAATCGAGGAGCCCTGGCAAGCACTTAATTCTTCTTGGGGGTGTTTCTAGCTATTTTGTGGTTTTCGTATTTCATTGTCTCCCCCCCCCCCTTTTTTTTGGGAAGGTAATGAATGAAGAGGACTTCATTAGGAAATTGGACTGCAAACCTGATCAGCATCTGAAAGTGGTTTCCATTTTTGGAAATACTGGGGATGGGAAGTCTCATACCCTCAACCACACTTTCTTCTATGGCCGAGAAGTCTTCAAAACCTCCCCTGCCCAGGAGTCCTGCACTGTGGGAGTGTGGGCAGCGTATGACCCAGTCCACAAAGTAGCTGTGATAGACACGGAAGGGCTCTTGGGGGCTACAGTGAATCTAAGCCAGAGAACACGGCTGCTGCTTAAGGTCCTGGCCATCTCAGACCTCGTCATCTATCGAACTCATGCAGACCGACTGCACAATGACCTCTTCAAATTCCTTGGGGATGCCTCAGAAGCTTATTTGAAACATTTCACTAAGGAGCTCAAGGCTACCACTGCCCGCTGTGGCCTGGACGTCCCCTTGTCCACCCTGGGCCCTGCTGTTATCATTTTCCATGAGACTGTGCACACCCAGCTTCTGGGCTCTGGTAAGTAGATGGGGTTTGGTTGTCACACGTTGACCTTTCTGGGTACGCTGGGCTGCAGTAGTGACTTGGCGGTGGTAGATTGCCCAGAAAAATTTCTGCCTGGGCAAGACATAAGGAAGTGTTTCAAGAAGGACAGAGCGATCAACCATGTCAGAATCTGCTCATGGGCAGGATGAGGATTGAGAATTGCTGATTGGCTTTGGTGATATAGAGGTCCTTGGTGATCTGGGTAAGACCGTTTCCCAGGGATGGTAGGCCTGAAAGCCTGATCAAAGTAGGATCAAGAAAAGAGAAGGAAAAAACTTAAGGTAGTATATTCATCCCTTTCACAGCGTTCTATAAAGGGAAGCAGACAAATGAAGTGACAGCAGGAGGCTGATGTGGGGGGTTTCAGGGAGTTTTCCCTTTTTTGAAATTTAAGATGTGAGGTATTGCAGATACTTGTGTATTGCTGGGAATGATGAAAGGAAGAGATGCAGATGTAAGAGAGAGAGCAGGAGTGACACACAGGTGGAGGGCTGACCTTAGGAGCCTGGACGGTTCATCCATAACAGGAGAGAAGGGAGATTATATGGACATGATTACGGGTAAGTAGGTAGATGTGGTGGGAGTTGTCGTATTGTTTCTGTTTTCTTAGAGAAATAGGAAGCAAGAGCATCACCCGAGTGGGAGGATGAGGGAGCAGCTGCGACGGTCATTGGATGCAGGTGGGGATTGGATGCAGGTGGGGACGATAGAGTTGGCTCTGAAAACAGTTTCATTATTAATGTTCATTCAGTTAACAAAGTTTATTAAGTGCACAAGGTCACATGCTGACTGCCAGGACCCGAAACTGAAATAAAACCAATTCCCACCCTCGAATAGCTAATAGTCTAGTTGGAGAGGCCACACGTGTTCTGTTCTGTGGTGGGTGTCGCTCCTGGAGCTGTGAGTGCAGAAGAGGGACGCTGTACATCTCTTTGTGGGATCTAGGAAAGAGGTGACATTTGAACTCCAGAGACTGGCTAGATAGAGGAGGGGAGGAAGGATGCTCTAGGAAGATGAACCTGTAGTGGTTTGAAGGAGCTTGTTGTGTCCAGGGAACTCTAGGTATTTGTACACTGAGTTCCTGGATTCCGTTCCTGCCCATTTCAATGCATCCTCCTCGAGGGATGAGGAGTGATGTTTTTTAAAAGCTTAATTTATACTTTAGGTCATGTCATACTCCTGCTTCCAGCCTGTCAATGGCTTTCTATTACATCAGGATAAAATCTAAACTCCTAATTATAGTGTCCTCCTTCACTCCTGCCTCTGTCTCTGAACTCTCTCTGCTTACCCCTTTCACTCCCACCACTAGCTATACCAGACTTTTCTCTGTTCCCATCTTTGCACATGCTACTCTGTCTACCTGGAACACACTTTCCCCCAGCCAGCCATCCTCTTTCAGATTCAGCTCAACTCTCAGCCCTTTGGAGCCTTTGCCAAGTGTCTCCTTTAAAATGGTCCTTCCTGCACCCGGGTGGTCCCGTCTTGTTAGATCACCCTGTTGATGTTCATCAGGGCAGCTGTCACTCTCCAAAATCATCCTGTTTGTTTGCTTACTGGTTTTTGATCTTTTCCCCTTGGAATGGAAACTCCAGGAAGGCAGGAACCTTGCCTGTCTTATTCACTGCTGCCTTTGAAGAGCCTGGGTGAGTGCTTGGCGCACAGTAGGCTGTCATCAGATACTTGCCAAATGAAGAGGCTCAGTGTGTCTGAGGCTTGGATTGTGTGGGAGGGAATAGTGGACACAGTGAAGGATCAGATCGTGCATGGATGGCCTTGATTTAGGTCTCAAGTATGACAAGATCCCTTGAAGGATTTTAAGTAGGGAGTTAATGTGATCAGATCTGTATTTTCAAAAAGATCCCCTGAGGTCTGTTGCAGGATGAACTAGAGAGGCATGCTTAGAGGAAGGGAGGTGGCCAGGAGCTTATCACAGTACTAGGTGAGGAGTGATGGAGCCTGAGCCAGGGCAGCGCAATAGGCGGGGAGTGGACAGACTGGGACCGGGGAGTGGACAGACTGGGACCATATCAAGGAGTTAGAATCTGAAGGATTTGGGTCTAGTGGCCTGGGTCTAGGATACTTCCCGTGATTAGCATTTTTATGCCACTTTGGATCTTCACAGCTTTGGTGAGGGGAAGGTCTAATTTCCTGTTCAGGGTTTTGAAATAACCAGTCTTTCAAAGTAACTTTTTTTTCCCATAGGCTTTACTTAAAAAAAAAAATCTTATTTATTTTTGTCTGTGCTGCGTCTGTCACTGCATGGGCTTTTCTCTAGATGCAACTAGCGGGGGCTACTCTCTAGTTGCAGTGCGCAGGCTTCTCATTGCTGTGGCTTCTCTTCTTTCGGAGCACAGGATCTAGGACATGAGGGCCTCAGTAGTTGCGGCTTGTGGGCTCCAGAGCACAGGCTCAGTAGTTGTGGCGCATAGGCTCAGGCACTCTGCAGCATGTGGGATCTTCCCAGAACAGGAATCGAACCTGTATCTCCTGCATTGGCAGATGAATTCTTTACCACTGAGCCACCAGGGAAACGCCCCCCCACCCCTTTTTTCTTTTGCTGTATGTTTGCACTATGCACTATGCTAGGTGTTTGTTTGTTTATTTGTTTTTTAAAATAAAAGCTGAATAACAAAGATAACATTTTTTTCCTTAAATTTTTAAAAATTGTTACTTTTCCCCTGTGTCACACGGCATTTGGAATCTTAGTTACCTGACCAGGGATTGAACCTGTACCCTCTCCAGTGAAAGTGCAGAGTCTTAACCACTGGCCCGCCAGGAAAGTCCCAACATTTTCTTAAAATAAATGCAGACTTAATGTATCTTTGTTATTCAGCTCAATCAACAGCAGCTATATTTTACAAATGAAGAAACTGAACTCAGAGAGCTTAGGTTATGTAACCAAGGAGGTTCCAGCTAGTATGCTGCAAAATTGGGATTCTGAATCCAGAGTTGTTTCTAGATCCAGAACTTTGGCTACTTCTCTTTGATGACTGTACCTTTAAATTTGAGCTAAAGCCATATTTCCAGTGTTAATTGGAGTGATTTTGTTGTTAAAATATTAAAGGAAATTATGCTGTATGACTCGTGGAACTCAAACTGGGGCTTGGTAACAACCTAGAGGGGTGGGATGGGGAGGGATGTGGGAGGGATGTTCAAGTGGGAGGGGACATAGGTAAACCTACAGCTGATTCCTGTTGATGTTTGGTAGAAACCAACACAATGCTGTAAAGCAAGTACCCTTCAATTAAAAAAAATAAATTTTAAAAACAACATAATCCTTTGTCAGCACAGAATCTAATTTCTAAAGAATAAAATAATTTTAGTTTTTTTTTAAAAAAATTAAAGGAAATTAAAACCAAAAGTCCTTCCAAGGTTTATCTCCAAAATGATTATGGGATCTGTTTATACTGCTGCTCCCTAAATTTCTGGATAAATGTTGGTGAAACTATGGGAAGGCTGATACCCTCACACGTTGGCAGTTTTCTGCAACTTCACTAGCATAAGACCAGCACTTCGAAAGCAGCTATTTATTTTAAATGCTCATTAGTAGGTGACTGGTGAAATCCATCCATAGGATGGAAGACTATGTAGCCATTAAAAAGAATAAGGAAATGTCTTCTCACAGTGTATCAAGTGTACAAGGACACATGCTTACAGTATGTTATTAAGTGATGAAAGCAAGTTGCATATATGTGTTGGGAATTGTGTAGGAAAAAAAAAAGTCTGAAAGGGTAAACACAGGACTGTAGTTCCCTTTGAAGAGTAGGAGAGAGCAGAGGACCTACATTTCTTTCCTTTTATGCTTTGACATGTTTGGATTTTTTACATTGAGCACATTAAAAAAAAAAAAAGACACTTTTAGTTAAGAATCCACCTTGTAATGCAGGGCACTCAGGTTTGATCTCTGGTTGGGGAACTAAGACCCCCACATGCTGTGGAGCAACTAAGCCCTCGTGCTGCAACTAGAGAGCCATGAGCCACAATGGAGATCCCTCATGACGCAACTTAGACCTGCTGCAGCCATTAAATAAATAAATATTAAAAGCTAAATAAATGATTCTCTCTTTTTTTTTAAAAAAGGTACTTCCTTGAAGTGTAACACATATACCAAAAAAGTGCACATTATATCAAAAGTGTATACGTGAAGCCCTTTCACAAGCTGAGGGTACATGTGAATTCAATACCAGGTCATGATACACCAGCCCCTACTTCACAGAAACCCCTGCTTGTGCTTCCTTCTAGGCAATTCCTTCCTTCCTGACTTCCAACAGGATAGAGCAGTTCTGCCTGTTTATGTACTTTATATTTACGGAGTCACACTACATATTCCTTTTATAATGAAAGACAGAAGACTTTTTTTTTAAAGAAAGGCCCCTGTTCACACCCCTGTTTCCGCTTGTCCAGATCACCCCTCCGAGGTGCCGGAGAAGCTCATCCAGGACCGGTTCCGGAAGCTGGGCCGCTTCCCGGAAGCCTTCAGTTCCATTCACTACAAGGGGACAAGGACCTACAACCCTCCCACTGACTTTTCTGGGCTTCGACGTGCTCTGGAGCAGCAACTGGAGAACAATACCACCCGTTCTCCCCGGCACCCAGGCGTCATCTTCAAAGCCCTGAAGGTCAGTTGGTTTCTGGCCTGAGTGCTTCTCACTGGGGCACTAGTGGGTGGTGAGGACACTCAGTTCTCCAGCTTCTGTTAGTGCTGGTGATTAGAAACCTGGGCTGGAAAGAGAGGATCTGTGAAAGGAAGGGCATGAGTGGAGTGTGTTACCTGTTGAATGGTGTCATCTTGCTAGGAACATGAATCTTGGATGATAGTTAAAAGGTGACAGGTCCTCATCTTGGAGAAAAACCTTATTTTACCATTCTTTATAATGAAGACATCAACTCAGTTCCTGCCAAGACTGCTTTCATTTTATGGTTTACTTTGTGTACACCTCTGTGTTACCAGGCCTGCAGGCGGAGGACAGAGGAGCAGGAAGGGAACAGGGTCTTTGGAGCAGTGCTGCAAGTGTGGGATTTGGAGAAAGGACAGTGTTGACATGAAGACTTGAGCTAGGGATTTGAGGGTGCCCTGAGGGTTAGGGCATAGAGCCCGAGACCAGAAGGGATAGAAGAGGTTTGCATAAAGCTAGGCTGGCCCTGGTTGACCCAGGAACAGACTTTGAACGTATGCTGATTTGCTTCATCCATGGAGTTTAAAAGGTTTGCAGTGGGACACAATGCAAGCAATTTCTGCATCTGGGTAAACTGTATATGCAAGTTTGTTATACTATTCTTGCAACTTTTCTACAGGTTTGAAATTACATCAAAATGAAAAGTTTAAAAAAAAAACAAAAATAACAGGAAGAGGGAATGAAAAGTTACTCCTCAGAAAAGTGTATGGTTTTTGCATAGTGGTTACTAAAGGCTAGATGTTTGTATCCTCACAAAATTCATATCTTGAAATACATTAATGCCCAATTAGTATACATATACTAGTATACATACATATCCAGGGGCTTGGGGGAGGTGATTGGGTCGTAAGAATGGAACCCTCTTGAGTGACTTTAGCACCCTTACAAATGAAGCCCCAGAAAGCTCCTACCCCTTCCACCAAGTGAGGACACTGTGAGAAGGCACCATCTGTGAACCAGAAGGCAGACCTTCACTTGGAGGCTGCCATGCTGCACCCTCATCTTGGATTTCCAGCCTGCAGGACTGTGGGGAATAAATTTCTGTCATTTATAAGCTTCCCAGTTTGTGGCATCTCATTATAGTATCCTGATTGGACTAGAAAAACTTGGGACTCCGGAGTCAGACAGACTTGTGTTGGGATCCCATTTCTGCCATTTACCTGTTGCTTGGTCTTAGGGATTTAGTTTGTTCGTTCATCCATTCAACAAATAAATGATTGGATCTCTGTGTCAGAGTTTGAGGTGCTGGAAATAACCATGGAGAATAAGATCGACAACAGTCTTTGCCCTTATAGTATACTTCTTCAAGGGCGTCCCAGGTGACTCCATGGTAAAGAATCTGCCTGCCAGTGCAGAAGATAACGAGTTCAATCCCTGGGTCAGGAAGATCCCCTGGAGGAGGAAACGACAACCCATTCCGATAGTCTTGCCTGGAAAATCCCACAGAGAGAGGAGCCTGGTAGGCTAGAGTCCATGGGGTCACAAAGAGTCAGACACGACTGACCACACATGTCCTTGTAATGGCTTAGAGGTAGTCAGGTGGAAGATTACACCCAAATATTGCGAGCATTCTTAAATGGAGGCTGAATCCATACTATGTTTTACAAAGGGCTGTAAAATCTGATCCATAAGAATATTGACAACTAGGCCAATGGCTGCATTATAGAGTTCCTTAGGTTTTCTCAAAGTTAACCTAGCTTAATGTTTACATAAGACCTTCAGGGACACCAGGTGCCGTAAGCAGTAATTAGTGCTCGGGGATTTTACCTCGCGCATCTTGGATGTCCTCCTCCAGGCCAGTTTGTCGGGTACTTTTCTGTTGCTGTTGTTGTTAGTTACTTTTGAGAAAAAGAGTTACACTGTGTTTTTATGAGGTGATATGATTCATGAAGCTTTCTGTGATTAAAATGAGCCTGGTCAGCCGGAATTTTGAGGACTCTTGGTAACTGTTAGCCTCAAGAGTTTACCTGGATCTTGTATTTCCTGTTCTCTGAGGCAGGGTCTGTGCTGTACTGAGATGTGGGCCCACGGCTCTGTCCACGGGATGGAGTTACCTGTTTAAGCTTGAGTTTCGGGCTCTCCTCAGGGAACTCTAGGGTCTTACAACTTAGTCAGATCCTTGAAAAAATTGTTTTGTCCTTTTCTGGTTGTTTTTAATCTTCTTTAAATTAGAAGTTGTTCATTCTCTGATAATCATGCTTATAGAAAGCTACCTTTAAGGTCTGCATTAGGCAAATTGACCTAGGAGAGGTTTATTGCTGTTAAATACTCTTAACAGAAGTCTTCATAGTTCATAGCAGTGTATAGTATAGTGGCCATTTACTTTCATCCACTTATTTTTTGTGTTATGTTGTTGTATTTTTTTTTTTAAAGTGGCCTTGCCTTCTTTTTGGAACAAGAGAGTGGGGATGGTTATAAACAGATAAATTATCAGTGCCAAAATAGCTTGTTTGACTTTCTCTTTCTCCCATTCTTTTCTTTCCCTACTGGTGTTTATTCTTCACCTTGTCCAGTTCCTCACTGACTCCCTGAGGAAACACTTCAAGAGGCCTTAGGATATATTCTAGTATGGTTTATATGATTTTGTTTCCTCTGTGATTTTATCTTTATTTTACATAACATACACAGAAATATTGTTAGAAAAAAATGTATAAACCTTTTGGGAAAATGGAGAGACAAATGTATAAACCTTTTGGGAAAATGGAGAGGCACTGTGTGTGCACTGTGGGGCAAGACTGTGATGTCCAAACAAAGAAATCTCAACTCTCTAGTAAGACCACCACCATGCAAGGGTAAACACTGACAGGCTTGGCAATAAAATGTCAAAAAGGATATGAAGCACTGTAAACTCTTGCAAACTTCTGGTTGAGGTAAAATTAGTACAGCCACTTTGAAATGCAGTAATATAAAGAAATGCATAATATATATTCCAACCATGTCATTTCTAGAAATTGGCCTTAAAGCAACTTTTCCACAGGAACACAGAGACCTATATGAGGATGTTAATGGCAACATTCTTATAATAGCAAAGAAAAAAGCAAACTAAGTGTGCAAAAAATAGATAAATGGGACATTATATGATTCTTTGCTACTTATTTTAAAAAGAGAATTGGGGTTGTGATGTATCTATGTGCACTTATATACTTTGCTTTTTTTTATGGAGTGTTGAAGCCTAGCATTTTTTCCATGCTATTAAATATCCTATAAAACCATGTTTTTTTAAAATAGCTGCATGCTTTTTCATTTATATGGATGGATCATTTTTTATATGTAGTAGTTCTGCCCTTATTTTAACAGTACTTTCCACTTTCCTTATATTTTCTGAGTACCTAAAGGTATTGCCCACATTCTGCCTACTTCCTTAGGGTAGGTTACAGCTCCCAGTACTGCTGGCCAACCTTTCTGTGGAGTGTTTACTAATGTCATGTTCTGTGCTTTGCACTGACGTGTATTTGTTCATTTTATCCTCATACCAGCTCTGAGGTTGAGAAACAGAGGCACAGAGAAGTACGCTGATTTGCCTGAGATGACTTGTCTAGTGAGTGGTGGAGAATTTGTTTTTTTAGTATTCATTTATTTATTTGGCTGTGTCAGGTCTTAGTTTGCAGCACGGCACTCAGGATCTTCAGCCTGTGTTGTGGCACATGGGATCTTTTTTAGTTGCAGCACGTGGAATGTAGTTCCCGACGAGGGATCGAGCCCAGGCCCCCTGCGTGGGGGGCGCAGAGTCTCAGCCACTGGACCACCAGGGAAGTTCCAGTGGTGGGGAATTTGGAATTTGAACCAGGTAGTCTGGCTCCCAACTCTGTGCTTTTAAACCCTGGGCTGTGTTCCTTCTCAATAGTTACTCCACTTTTAGGGAGGTCAGGAGATGGGTCATCTTTAAAGGTGCCTGATACATATTGCCAGTTGCCTTTAGAAAGGACATTCTTATAAGTTGTATTTGAGTGTTTGGTTACTTTAAAAAGTTATTTTTTAAATTGTAAAAGCAATGTGTGTTTGTAATAAACAATTGAAATAGTACAGATTCAAATAGTACAATTCCAATACTAAGGTGTATGACTTAAGTCCCTTTCACTCCTCTCCCCCTCACTGTATGATAACGGTTATAATACTTTCTGACATATGCTTCCAGAAATTTTTAGTGCTGCTTCAGTGCATACAGAAATATATGTATATAATGTATGTATACATTTTCTTCCTAAATAAGTCAGATCATAGAGAAGTTAAATCTTTATTTCCTTCCGCATATTCTTTTCATGTTCATTATTGAACAGGAAATGTGATTAATGAGAAAGATTGAGGGGTTGTAGGATGTTTGTGTGTGTGTGTGTGTGTGTGTGCGCGCGTGCGTGTGCACGAGACCTTCAGTCGCTTTCTGCTCTAGTGACTTTCCCATATGTTTCCCATTCATTCTGCTGATCTTTTCGCTCTTCCTGCCATTTAGCCTCATTGTGGACCAAGCCCCAGTTCCTTTCTCCAGCTGAGTGTTTCTCACTTCTTAACCTCTCACTCGTTTGCTCGGTTTCCACAGTAGCAGAGCATATTCTCACTGATGAAGTAAGTCTGTTTAAAGAAAAGAGATGCTCAGGTCCCTATTGTCTAAGGAAATTGAATATTGAATTAACTGTTGTTGCCTGTATTTACAGTTATGAATAATGAAGAGAACCATTTTAAGGTAGGATTCATACAGGTTTTATGTAATACCTCCTTTAGCCTCCGATCTCTAAATGTAGGAACTCTGACTCTCTAATTCTGTCACATCAGGAAGCACCTATTAAGTATTTACGAAGTTATTATATATTTTGGGGGGAAGTGGCATTGTGGATTACATATGAGTCTCCATTTTGAATCAGAAAATTCACTGCTAGACTTTGATGAGTCGAGTGAAACTTACAGGTTAGATAGTAAGAGCTGTACTGTTGTCAAGGCAACTAAAGTTCAAGACCATTTAGTCTCCAGGCAGCCTTCTCCAGACTGACCTCAAATGCTTTCCCAAGCTTTCTCAGGTAAGGCCCTTCCCTGCCTCTTATGGCTTTGGGGCCTCAGGATGGGGAGAGCCCAAGAAACCCTGAAGTGATGTGAGGCTTGGAATTCTTCAAAGAGGTGAAGTATATGGATTAGGTGGTAATGTCCACACTGGAAAGAAACAGGTTACAGAGGAAGGAAGACAGTGTCTCCTTACCCTTGTATCTAAAACACACAAGCATCAAGTTTTTTTTAACAGTTACTGTTATGTTTCCATACTGTTTTTTTGGCTGCACCATGCAGCATGTGGAATCTTAGTTCCCCGACCAGGGATCAGACCTATGGCCCCTGTAAGGGAGGTGTGGAGTCTTAACCACTGGACTGCCAGGGAAGTCCTATTCCCATACTCTTGATTCATGTAAGTCCTCCTGATGCTTGTCAAGGTCTGATTCATTACTGACTGCCAGCTCTTCAGTGAGTTGTGAGAGAAATGAGATGCTTGTGTTACCAGCATTTGAGAGGATTGGTGGCCAGCATCTGAAGAGGTGAGGCTGGTTGGTCTAGGAGTTCCCTTTCTGATGTCATAAGAAGTTACTGTTGCCTTGGCAAACATAAGCCAACAGTTGTCTAGGGCCGGTGGCAATGGAAGTTCTATGGGGATTTGTTGCATGGCAATCAGGCTGCAGATTGTTTCATGCTAAGCCTTGAGATACTTAGAAATGTCCTCATTTTTCTGAAGAACTTGCAGAGAAGTGAATCAGGCCACTTGAGTTTGGGACAGAAAAAACCTTGTGCTGTCACTATTATTGGGCTGCAATTTTACATTTACTGGGGAGTGGCATGCCTTCTGAATTCAACCCAGCTGTTGGATTCATGCTAAAGTTGATATTTTTCCTGAGGACAAGTATTACTTAGGTTATCCTTTCAGTTACCTATTTAAAAGAGAAAACTAGGGCTAAAAATGCTCTTCTTTGGGTTTCATTATACATCTTTAGTAGCTTCTGCATTCCTTATTTATCTCTCCTTTTTTTCTTTCTTATTTTAACACTGCATTTGGTACTTAAGCATCTTTTTGCAGCTAAAATTCACCCACAAATGCAATCAGCCATGAAGACCAAGGAGCTGTCATGGAAAGGAGAGAAGCTCTTATATCCCTTCTGTTAGCTGGATCAGTTGGTGAGGGTATCTGAGGGAGAAAATTAGAGAATTCTCAGCGTAAAAAATAAAAATATTAATCGTGGCAGCTCACGTTTTCTGAGCTCTCGGTCTATGCCAAGTGTTCTACGGAGTAACTTTGTTTGATCTTCACAGTGTAAGCCATGGAGACCCCTGCTAAGGAAGGTACTCCTAGCCACCCCCATTTTACAGATGAGGAAATTGAGGCACATGAAGAACTATCGACTACAGGCTGAAATAATTTTTTGTGTGTGAGGGTCCTCACATTTATGCAAATTTTCCATTTTGTTTCATGCTATATCCAAATTTATTTTTTATGTAAAAATAACTTCCTTGGACTTCCTTGATGGTCCAGTGGTTAAGATTCTGTGCTTTCACTGCAAGAGGTGTGGGTTCAGTTCCTGGTCGGGGAACTAAGATCCTGTACACCACATGGTGTGGCCAAAGAATAAAGCAAAAACTTCCCCAGATCTTTCAGTAAATTGATGCATTAGGAAGATAATGCTCTATTTGCCCACCAGCTAGCCCCAGAAAGTTAGGCACACAGCTGTTTGAGAAATACAGCTTTAAGAGTAATTGGTGATTTGGCCAATCAGTGAGTAGTTAGCCATAAATTAGAGAGGCCCGTGGGCGTGGGATGGGCCTGGTGCAGAGGCAGGGCCAAGGTGAGGAGGAGAGGATAGGTTGGTGTGTGCATGGGGCTTGGTGCTGGGGCACTTCATTGCAGAGGTCCTAGTTGAGTGCTTGTTAAGACGTATGCTGGACTGAGAGGAGGATACAGAGGTAGTATGTGCCTTTCACAGTGTTTGTGATCTAGTCTGGGAGATCAGATACATATATCAGGCTTATAGCTTTGCCTCATCACTTAGTACCTGGTTCAGATGTTGAGGACAGCAGGTGCTCAGAGAAGGCAGAGTGTGATCTTCCTAGAGTGGTTGGGAAGGCTTCATGGAAAAGGTGAGACCAAAAATTCCCCAAAGGATGGGTCCTACTCAGAAGTAGGAGAGAAGATGATGGTGTAGGCTAGTGAGTGATTCTGCTGGGTTTGCGTCTTGTATATTCTCTTTAATAGTCACATGTATATTCCTTTATAGTCTGTCTGCAAATCTTACTTGTTTTCCCTTAGTTACTTTTTACAAAATTACTACCAAGAGAACAGGACTATATGTGTTACTCTTAGATTGTTTTTTTGTTTTTTTTTGGTCCAAGTCAGGGATTCCCACTTGGTCAGCCGTCACTAGCAGGTGGTATTTTATGGGCATGTTCATTTTCTTTGCAGGAGCTGAATTTGAATGCACATGGGTGAGTCCCACACCCTTAATCTGACACATTCTTTGCCACTATTCTTGCCTTGAACACCTGACCTGACTCAACATTGAGAGCTTGTGCTTTTGAAAACACTTGGTTTACAATTCAGGGTATTAGACTTCATTGGAAAAAAGGAAAAGGAGTTTTAATAAATAAGTCTCCTTCAGTGAAATCCATTTAGAACTTGAGAATCTTAGTTTACAACCTAACCTGCCCCTTTTCCGAATCTCATCTTAAAATTTCTTTTGCCTTTTTACTAAAGAAAGTAGCATCTTGTCCTTCTGTTCTAAAGCTACTTTTACATCTCTTCCCCTGAGTAGTGTCTGGCTGCCACAGAAAGAGTCGAGACTTAGGGACTGTGAATATTTTATAATTTTTAAAGCCTAGAAAACCCATTTATATTTAATTCATATGACTTTTTCCACTGCATATGACTGAAGGCTTAGAGGGAAAAAAAAAATCAGCCTGAAGAATACTTTCAATATAAAGTAGTGAACAAAAAC
Source organism: Okapia johnstoni (assembly GCA_024291935.2). NCBI lineage: Eukaryota > Metazoa > Chordata > Mammalia > Artiodactyla > Giraffidae > Okapia > Okapia johnstoni. The sequence continues at coordinate 17,030,171 of CM044307.1, forward strand.
AGGATTAAAAATGGAAGCTTCCTTTAAACGTAAAAATTTCAGTCTGTTACTTCACATACCTTTATCTTTCTTCTTGGCATTTATTTTGGCCGTTGCTGTCTTTTAGGTTAGTTACTGTAGTTGATAAAAGGCTGCCAATACCTAGAATAATTCCTCCTTGCTTTTTGGCTGATAACCCTTTTTTCTACATAGAGATAGTTCTGTGGCCAGTAAACTCCAGTGAGTGCCTGTGGTTAGAACTGGTGGAGACGCCCAGAACACTCCCGGCGCACTTCTGAGCTCTGTCTCCCTCCGACTTCAAGACAAGCCACCTTCGCGAGTGTCGCTTCCTTTCCCAGCTTCACAAAGATGAAATGGGCATTCGTCAGTATCTGGTGGTTTTGAATGAACGGTGGAGTGTGTGACGTGTTTATAACTTCCAAGGTCATTAGGAGAGAACAGTAACTTTGCTTCCTTCTGAGCTCTTGAGAAATGGGCCGGTTCTTTCTGAGGTTTCCTGTGGTGAGGATTGGTGTAAGTCAGGCCAAGAAGGTGGAGTGTAAGGAGCAGAAGTCGCTGGCTTCCCGCTTCTAGCTGCAGAACCGGTAAGAAATAAGCCAGCAGTGAGGGCGTGTTAAAAGGCAGGCAGTGGAAGGCCCAGAGCTCCGAGCTCTCTGCTGAGTCCCTTCGCATGTCACCTTCCCTCCGCGCAGGCCCTGAGCGACCGCTTCAGCGGTGAGATCCCCGATGACCAGATGGCGCACAGCTCCTTTTTTCCAGACGAGTACTTCACCTGCTCCTCCCTGTGTCTCAGCTGCGGGTAAGTCCCCACCTTGGGAAAAGAGCCTCAGAACGGCGCTTCGCAGACTTCCCTGTGCCTGCAGATCATGTGGGGTCTGCTTAAGTTAGACTGTGACTAAAGGATGGAGTGGGGCCTGAGATAGGGTATCCCAACAAGTTCCCCGGTGAGCCTGATGGTCCGGGGACCACACTTTGAGGTTGCGGGGGATTCCAGGACACATGGTTATGAAGAATCCCCTGAAGATTCCAACCCGGTTTAGATGTGAAATTGACTGGTTTGGGTACCTTTCACTGCAGAAAGCTTTCAGTTCAGTTCAGCCGCTCAGTTGTGTCCGACTCTTTGCGACCCCATGGACTGCAGCACGCCAGGCTTCCCTGTCCATCACCAACTCCTGGAGCTTGCTGAAACTCATGTCCATCGAGTCGGTGATGCCATCCAACCATCTGTCATCCCCTTCTCCTCCTGCCTTGAATCTTTCCCAGCATCAGGGTCCTTTTCAGCGAGTCAGTTCTTCACATCAGGGAGCCAAAGTATTGGAGCTTAGCATCAGTCCTTCCAATGAATATTCAGGACTGATTTCCTTTAGGATTGACTGGTTTTATCTCCTTGAAGTCCAAGGGACTCTCAGGAGTCTTCTCCAACACCACAGTTCAAAAGTATTTAGCACAGAAAAACAAAAGCACGGAAAGCTTTAGGTTGCCTGTTTTTCTCTGTTTCTCTTACCAGAGCTTTCAATTCTAGTCATTCCATCCATTCATCGTGTGCACAGCACTGGGGTAGGTATCAGTCCTAGTGGATTCCTTTCATGATGAGGGCAGATGCCTAGAGCACATTAGAATTATCCAAGGAGCTTTCCAAACGATTGAGGCCTGGGCCTTGCCTCCAGGGTTTCTAACTTATCAGATCTGGGGTGGTGCCTCAACATTGGTGTATTTAAAACGCTCCTCAGGTGATTCTGATGTGTAGCTGAGTTGAGAACATTGAGTTAGGGCAGTATTCTCAAACTTTATGTGTGCATCACCTTGGGATTTTGTTAAATGCCGATTCAGAATCAGCAGGTCTCGGTGAGATTCTTTGTTTCCAGCAGGCTCCTGGGTGATGCTGTTGGTCCTTTGTTACAGGGGAAACAGCAGTGATTCTCAATTTTAGCATGCCTCAGGAGAACCTGAAGGACATATTACAACAGGTGGTTGGGCCTTGCTCCCAGTTTCTCATTCAGTAGGTCTGACGTAGGGCCTGAGAATTTGCCCTTCTGCTAAGTTCCTGGGTGATACTGATGTTGCTGAATGGGGACCACACGTTGAGGCTCACTGGATTAATTTGAACTGTTGATAGCTACTCAGTCACAGGCTGGTGACTTGTTGGATGGAGCCTGGGGGTTTAAATGCAGTGTGTCAGGGTCAGATTGCAGACTTTGTCTTGTAGACACTCGCCCACCTCTCCACCGCTTTCATCATTTCATCTGATCCTGTCCTCCACATTTGCCCATATGGGGGAGACCTGAGCCTTTTCTTTATGAATGGCCCTTTGGCATTGATCCCTATAGGTCAACTCCTGGGCCACCACGTTTGCTCTGAGTTTGTAACAAAGACTTGGTTCTTGGATTAAACAATTTGCACCTAGGGAGGACTGAGGCTTGTCTTAGAGAGGAAAGAGGGATGTTAGTTGCCAGTGTGACTTCCTTTAGTGGGCCCCAAGAGCCCAGCAAGAGGGGCTTAGGCTCTGTTGGATCATCCCTTTTCCATTCTAACTGTACCTCACCAGGGTTTCCAGAGCTTTCCCTTCTGTCACAGTGAAATTCTAAAGTCCTGGTCTCTGGTTTTGCGTTGTCAGGAGAGCAGAGCTCACTGTTCATTTGGAAGGTTTTCTTGTTCAGCTTAAGCCTCCTCTTAATGCGTTGTGAGAATTCGAGGGTCAATTTTTGTGTTGCATCATGGCAGCCTGTTCTGATTAAACTTCTTATTTCATGCTGTTTGGATGTTTGAGTTCCCTGAGGGCCGTTCAGGTTTTATCTCTCATCAAGGTGCTGTCTTCTGGCTCCTCCAATCCTACTGAGGGACCTGGTGGTTTTCCAAGAAGAGATACCCTTTTGGCCCTTTCTCCTCATGCAAGAGTAATAGGTACTCTACCTGTGTAGCACTGTTGATTGCAAGTATGAGAGAGGTCCTTAAGTTTCCAAAACAAACTGCTGTCTCTCTGGTCAGTATTTGGGGCCCAATTAGTAATAGGGGGTCTGGTTTTGCCCCTGCATCTGGCTTACGCTTGTGCGTAAGCGGCCCTGGCTCCTTTTAGCAGCTTCATGTCAGCTTTGGTGCCTCCCTCAGGGCTGGATGTAAGAACAGCATGAATCACGGGAAAGAAGGGGTACCTCACGAAGCCAAGAGCCGCTGCAGATATTCCCATCAGTATGACAACCGGGTTTTCACCTGCAAGGTGAGTCCGCCCAGCCTCTCTTCCAGCAGCTGGCTTGCTGGCCACACTTCCCTCTTGGGAAGACTGGCTCGGGACCACTCTTGACTGTATCCCAAAGTATTTGATACTCAAATTGAGTCTCTCTGGAACTTCTCTCCAGCTCCAGCCATTAAAAACTCACATGTCTGTTGCCAGGGGCCCCTTGGTTTATTTTCTTTAAGCTTAAATTCCCCCTCACTCTTATCCTGTTGAGCCTGTATGCCGGGTTCATCTACACTGACTGTTTATTCTTAAGAGTGGAGTTGCTCTTCAGAAACCCAGTTTGGATGAATTTCTCCTATCTGTGACAGGGATAGAATTTGAAGCTCAGTTTTGGGCCCCTGGGATGGGTACACATTCAGATCATAATCATTCAGGGCACTGACTTGTTTGGAGAAAGACTTTCCTCTGCTCTGCTAAAACCCAGGGTCTGTAAACCCTCAGCAGGTCTGATTTGCAGGCAATGGGGCCGGACAGGGGTGTGGAGAGGCCAGGGGGTCTGGTGGACAGAGCAGAAGCTGGCAGAGTGCTCCGTGTTTCAGGCCTGCTACGAGAGAGGCAATGAAGTCAGCGTGGTGCCCAAGACGGCTGCTTCCACTGACTCCCCCTGGATGGGTCTTGCAAAATATGCCTGGTCTGGGTGAGTTTCAGTGGCTGACAGTTGGGTCTGTTTGTCTCTCCAGGCCCCTGGTGTGGGGTTCCAGCATCTGTCTGCCTTCCTTGTAGGTACGTGATCGAATGTCCCAACTGTGGCGTGGTCTATCGTAGCCGGCAGTACTGGTTTGGGAACCAAGATCCTGTGGATACAGTGGTGCGGACAGAGATTGTGCATGTGTGGCCTGGAGTAAGAGCTGTTTTATTTTTGTTTTCTCTTTGGGTTGTCCAGTTATTCCTGCATATGGGAAAGTAGAACTTGTTTACAATGATGGGTAACCATGAACTTTAATATATTGGTGGTTTAGGAAGGTGTGATCTGGAGTGCCTTTTTTGTTCTAGACCCTTCACTTTTTCCCATTTCTTGCATAAATATTAGAAACACGACTTAAACTAAAAATTGATATATAGTTAATCTGCCTTAGCAAATAAAACTTTATCTTTTCATATTCTCCTCACTCATTTTCCGTATGTATGTTTGTATAGATACAATTATAATTTATGTGCCACTTAACTGCTTTTTTCTTGTACCACAGTTTTGGTTTGTTTCCATATTGCTTTCACTTTTCCTAATTTTCATTTGTAATCACTGTGTAATATTCTGTCTAATGTTATAGTTTTATTTCCACATTCCTTTCATTTTGAACGTTCATGCTGTTTATGATTTTTTATTATCAAAGAAAATGCTATCGTGACCATCTTCATGTAAGAAAGCCTTTTCTTTGTTTTGGAGTATATTCTTCTTGAAGTATATTCTAAGAAGTATAATTACTATGGACCTTTACTGTTTTTAAATTGGATTTTTTAATTCAATATGTTGGAAAACCAAATCTGTTTATGAGGCAGTGATACAGTGCTTTCATTCTGCATTAAACCATGATTCACACTTGGAATTACCCATCAATCACAGCACATCCAAAGCCTTTTCCCTTCATGGAAGAAAGATAAGCAATTTTCTATGTGTTGTTTGCTTCAATCATGTCAGACTCTTTTCAGCCCCACGGATTATAGCCCACCAGGCTCCTCTGTCCATTGAATTCTCCAGGCAGGAGCATTGGAGTGGGTAGTCATTCCCTTCTCCAGGGAATCTTCCCAACCTAGGGATTAAACCCAGGTCTCCTGCATCATAGGCAAATTCTTTACCATCTGAGCCACCAGGGAAGCTATTTTCTATAAGGGATTTATTTTACTTGGTGGTTTTCCCCTTTCTGGGTAATTCCTAAAGCAACACATCGTCACCCAGCCTGGGGTGGGAGACCTCTTGGAGGAGGTGTCCTCTTTATATGATTGTTTATTTCCTGGGTTGTATATCTCACAAGCAGAGTAAGTTCTGAATTGAACAATTGTGCACTGAGTCCTGTGGTCATCTTGAAGAGTAGTATCAGCAATGACTCATAGGGTGTGATATTGCCTAGAAGCCAAAGGGATTCTGTCCTGACCTTGCTCTTCTCTGCCAGAGAATCTGTGGTTCTGAGTTGGCTGTGATGGGTGTGTAACTCATTTGAGACCCCTCTCCCTCCTTCCCTTTACTCCCGTCACTCAACATGATGGGTGCCTGCATTTTCATTTCAGACCGATGGATTTCTGAAGGACAACAACAACGCTGCCCAGCGCCTCTTGGATGGGATGAACTTCATGGCTCAGTCGGTATCTGAGCTTAGCCTTGGGCCCACCAAGGCTGTGACGTCTTGGCTGACAGACCAGATCGCCCCTGCCTACTGGAGGCCCAACTCCCAGATCCTGGTATGGTGGCAGGATGCCCTGGGTCCCTGGCATGGCCCATTCTCCTTGTGCTGCTTCACCCTGCCCTTAGCTTGTTCTGTGAGGAAGGCTTGGAATCTCTCTCCCAGCCAGATTAGCTTCCAGAGTGTTGGAAAGGATGGGACACACTTAAGACACTTAAGACAGTCAGTGTCCTCTTTGCCCACTGATTTCCCCTGTTATTTTCCAAGTATTTCCTTTGTGGTGGATTTTAGTTTACTTCCCCACAAGAGCCAGTTGTTATTGGTCAAGTGTCTGAGGTCATACCTATAGACTGGAGGAAAGGGCACCTTTAGAGGTCATTTAGGGTCATCCCCAGCTTGATACACAAACCTCACGGCTCCCACATCAAGGGAGCCCCCAGCTTTGACCCAAACACTTGTGACAGGAGACCTGTTCTTCCTCAGCTTCCCAGAGGCTCATGAGAAGCCGTGAAAGAAATGAATCCTCGTTGCTTTTATGGCTGAAATTACATAGTCCTTTCTGAGATCCCTGTAACTCAGCCAGGTGGATGTGAGGTACCTTTCCAGCACTTCTTGGAAGAAAATGTTAATCACAGCTGTGCTTCAGTAGGGGTGTTCCATGTGGCTGGAGGTCTTAGGTCCCCTCCATACCATCAGGGTCCTGCTGTTCTCAGATGATCCTCAGAACTCCCCGGGTTGACTTTCTCAGCTGAGCAGACATGAATGACACCTGCCTCTCTGTTTGTTTTGGGCTTGGAACAGAGCTGCAGCAAGTGTGCTACATCCTTTAAAGATAACGACACCAAGCATCACTGCCGGGCCTGTGGAGAGGGCTTCTGTGACAGCTGTTCATCCAAGACCCGGCCAGTGCCCGAGCGGGGCTGGGGCCCTGCACCCGTGCGGGTGTGTGACAACTGCTATGAAGCCAGGAATTCCCAGTTAGGTAACGTGGGGCCCAGGAGCCGCAAGGTGGAGGGGGACCCTCTCCTTGGCACTGGGTGTTGGGAACGGGACTCTCACCTGCCCAACCCTGTTCCTCCCTGCCTCACTCTTTGAGAGCAGTCGCTCCTCTGGTCTTGCCCCGGCATCCTCTAAGCTCTTTGTTAACTGGGTCCTGGGGGTGCTGTTCCTTGGGTGGGGGAGGGTTAAACCTGTCCTGTGTTTACCATAGGCTTAGACTGAGTCTTCTCCTGGAGGAGGTTCTAGGTCATGCTCCTGGCCCACTGTAAAGGAAGGTTATAAAATAGCCCCAGAGGGCTGAGGTCAAGGACTAGCAGACCTCACTGGCTACAGTGTGGGAGCCCACAGCCCAGACCCTTGCCACCCTTGCGGAGTGGCACAGGGTGCCCTAGGAGAAGCATCTAGAATTTTCCATTTGGGAAATGACTAGGAGGTGATGGCGTTTCCTTCATCATTGTCTGCAGATGTCACTGAGGCACAGGGGGACGACGAAGGCGGGACGCTGATCGCTCGGAAGGTGGGCGAGGCCGTGCAGAACACTTTAGGAGCCGTGGTGACAGCCATTGACATACCACTAGGTGGGCCTGGCAGTGCCCCTCTCGGGTGCCTGTCTGTGGGTGAGGGCTCGCGGAGTGCCGTGCCTTGGGCTGTCGTTTTGTCAGTCTGCTGACCTGGATTGAGTTGGGCGGCAAGGAGGCGACTGAGAATTTACTTTCCCTGCTTCATGCTGAATACCTTGGTGGTTTCATGTCTATTCCTGGAGGCCATCCTCTTAGGCCATCTGTTGCTGCATAATAAACCACCTGAAAATGGAAAGGCTTAAAACAGTCACGTCTCACAGGAAAGGCAAGTATTTTCTAAGTGGCATTGCCTGGAATTACTGCTGGATTTTCCAGTAAGGCAGCTGGATGGGTCTTGGGGGGGCCAAGCCAACCTCACTTACACGCTGGGCAGCCTGGCAGGGACGCCTCAAAGGCTGGGATCAGGAGAACTTCCCCCTCACCCTCATTGCCTGTATTCTCCATGCCTCTGCACATGGTTTCTCCAGTGCTGGTGACTCCTTATGTAGTGCCTCAGGGCTCTCAGGGCTTTCCAGGCCCAGGCCTGGAAACTAACTCCTCCACTAGGGTCTGCTGTAGCCCCAGAACCTGCCTAGATTCGAGGGAAGGGGCAGGGCCTGTCTGCCACACCAGCCAAGCTGTTACTCCTTTAAGATTTAAGAGAGCCACTCACCTGATGTGAGGGGGCGAGCTTATCATAACCAGGATGGGAAGAGGGAGATGAAGGGAAATCTGCCAGTGTGTGGCGGGCTTAGGCAGGGCCGACTGGGCCTGGGGCATTCCAGCCCTTCATAGGGGAGAGACCAAGGGCTCCTGGGTGGTTGTGATGACAATTGCTTCGATCAGATTTAATCACTGTGGCTCACAGAATGAGCTGATGACAAGCTTTTGACTTGAGAGTGTAGAAATAGATGGATTTATCCAGCCTGTAGGCTCAGGTTGCATGGCTTAGGTGACCAGGAGGGCCAGGGGCCACCCTTGGCAGAACCTGCCAACTGTGCTTAACAGGCGCTCACCTGTTGAGCGCTCACTGGCTGTTGGGTCCCAGCTCATCAGACACTTTATTTCTTGTAATCTTGTAACTGCTTTTGAAGGTGGGTTGTTACAGATGAGTAAACCCAAGGCCCTGAAACCGTAAGGAACTTGTCTTAATCCCACAGCTAACTGACTAAGGCTCAGTGGAACTGGGATGAAGCTGTGTCCTGACTCCAAAGCCCGAACTTCACCATTGCCCCAGTGGTTCTTAATTCAGCCATAGTTTCGGCTCACCTGGAGAGCTTAATAGACAGGCGCCTATCAGCGCCTGGGCCCCAGCCCCAGACATTCTGACCTGCGTGGTAGGGGGTGAGGGAGACCAGTGATGTGTATGCGGTTAGACTGTGAGCCAGTGATGTGTCTGCTGCTGGCGTCTTGCCCGGTGGGACTCGGGGTGCTGGGTCCCGTGTGTGCCGCCTGTCATGGCCCCTTCCGTGACACAGGTCTGGTGAAGGATGCGGCCAGGCCGGCGTACTGGGTCCCGGACCATGAGATCCTGCACTGCCACAGCTGCCGGAAGGAGTTCAGCGTCAAGCTCTCGAAGCACCACTGCCGGGCCTGCGGACAGGGCTTCTGTGACGAGTGTTCCCACGACCGCCGGGCTGTCCCCTCGCGAGGCTGGGACCATCCTGTCCGAGTCTGCTTTAACTGCAATAAAAAGCCCGGTGACCTTTAACCCCAGCTCCCTCTCCCAGTCCTTCACAATTCCTTAGGTTCTCAGGGTTAGAAACGAGGTCGCGTTGAGGTAGGCCCTCCTCCTGGTCACCTGTGGCGGTGTGTGTCCTCTCTCCTCATTCCGGGGGCCCCTTTCCCACTGTGGGGTGGCGGGTGGGGGGGGTGCAGACAGCGAGCTGGGGTGAGCCGGGCGGCGGGCCTGAAGGCGTGAACCCCGCCAGGGCGGGGGGGCCCGAGCAGCTTAGAGCAAAGGGGAATGAACTCGAATCCACTGCATTTTATTTGTTAAAAATAATAAGTACGTAAAAATACACACACACACACACACACACACACACCCACCCACCCGTATATACATATGAAAGGAACGTGGAGCGCGTTCAGGCTGCGCTGGCCGTGAACAGCTGCGCTGGCCGTGAACAGCTGCGCAGTCCGTCCCCAGCAGGGACCCGGGGGCAGCGGCAGCAGGTCTTCCCCCATAAAACCGAGCCAGGTCCAAGGGCACTGCACCGCTAGCCTCCTCTGCCGCTTCTCTCCGAGCCTTCAAAGCCTTTGTGCCCCTCGGCTGCCAGGGTAGGAGCTTCCCAGGGACCTTCTGCTGAGGGTGGCCTGCGGGGGAGCTCCCAGGGCCCTCCAGAGTCACATCCTAATCCCTGGCCTAGGCCTGTTTCAGAGACCACCCAGCTTCGCGTGCAGGTCACGGATGGGTGGAGGGTGTGGTAGGGTCCCCGGACCCAAGGAGTCCCCAGGCCCAGGTGACGTGACGGCCCTTGAGTGGGGACAGGCATGGAAGGAGATGGGCCTTCCCCAGCAGTGTTCCCTGCTTGTTGATGCTTCCATTTGCTCCACCACTTGGCTTTCCCTGCCCCAAAGTGGAGCACCTGCCCCCACCCTCCCCTCCCAGCCCCCTCGAGCCCACTATCTACCGAGTGTTGCACTAGGGTTTTTGCTTATTTTGAAGTGTCTTAATTCTTTATTCCCAGACACACGACCCCTTGAGCTGTTGGAGGGGTGGTCATGAGAAATCTTCCAGGGAAACAGCACAGAATGGACTGTTAGTGGTTTTTTTCAAAGTATATACAAACATTTCAGCGGATCATTATGAAAAAATTCTCCAGTCCTGGCGAGAGAAGTCAGATGAACTTTTGTTTCTCAAGAGCTGGGACATCCGTATCTGTCGTGACTGGAAAGAGACCGTTGTGCTGAAATCCTGTCATCATGGTGGATTTTATCGTCAATGGCCAAAAACTTAGAATTCGAAGTGACACAGTTTTTGACTGAACTAGTGGGTGGGCCAAGCTTCAGGGAGGTACGTGGTGGTCACTCTTGGTGTGTCACTGTGACGTGAGCCCTGGAAATGTGTTGGTCCCTCTCAGACTTGCTTCCTTCCCGCCTTCTGTGGCCCAGTGACTGAGGCCTGCTCTAGTACTGTGTATTATTAAATTTGCCGTTATAAAGGAATTTTCCTGCAGAATGCGGACTGTGGCCTCTTTAAGTTCATCAGTATTGTCTTGTTACCTCTTTCTAGTTGATGAAAAGTGAAAGAAAGTGAAGTCGCTCAGTCGTGTCCGACTCTTTGCGACCCCATGGACTGAAGTCTACCAGGTTCCACTGTCCATGGGGTTTTCCAGGCAAGAATGAACTGGCCTAGGGGTGGCCAGTCCCCTTTCTGGTGGCTTTTCAGAGCCAGGTGTATTTTACCTGTACTCAGTGTCTAGATGTGGCAAGTGCGTGCTGGGGAAACTAAGCGCCCTGGAGGTTTCTGTGAAGCTCAGACTCAACAGTTAGACGATTACAGATGAAACGGAGTGGAGGACAGCTTGCAGAGGCCCAAGTGAGGGTGAGACCTGTCCCAAGAGAAGGGGCAACAGGGTGAGGCGTGTGGTTCACATCTCGAGGCCACGTTTTATCCCGAGGCACAAGAAGCCATTGAGTGCAGGGATCTTTGGGGAGGGTCATTCTTGTGGCGGTGGCCTCGAGAGGCAGACTTCAAGGAGTGGGCCCAGAGGCTTCTACCAGCATAACATGAATGGAGGCATTTAGTCTGCAGCTGCTTTCAGAGATGGCTACGTGGAACATTTAGACCAGAACAGAGTGAGGGCTCACAGGTAAGAGGTGAGCAGGTAGTGCCCTTGCTGGGGGCTCCGAGTGTTGATCTGTGGGCATTTCTGGTGACCAGTGTGTGCTGCTGTTCTCATCTGTTAAGAAAGCCATGAGCAAGCAAACAGCAAAGAGTTTATTGGAGCCTGGTGCTGACACCACCCTTGGTTCACTCTAGACCTTTCATTGTCACCGGGAGGGTCGGGGCAAAATGGCCTAACAGACCTGCACGTGAAAAATACCTCCCGAGCGTGTGACAGACTTGGTCTTTGGGACACTCTTGACAAGCCAATGTGCCAAAATGCTTTATCAACTTCACAGTGAAGTTTAACCACTTTTCATATCACCTAGACCAAATGTTAGGTAGGAGCAGTGACCACTAACCAAACATAAAGAACAGATTTCTAAATTAAGAAGTTTTGATTATGTCCCCACCTCCTTTTTTTTTTTTTAAGCCTAAGGCAAATGTACAACTAATTCTTTGACAACTATATTTGCCTAGTAAGAAACTTGGGATATAGCACAGTTGATAAGGAGTTAGGAAGGTGTTTGGGAATGTGATGTGCTCAGTCATATCCAACTCTTTGCGACCCCATGGACTGCAGCCCACCAGGCTCCTCTCTGTCCATGGGATTTTCCAGGCAAGAATATTGGAGTGGGTTGCCATTTCCTCCTCCAGGGGATCTTCCTGACCCAGGGATCGGACCTCCATCTCCTGGGTCTCTTGGATTGCAGGTGTTACCGCTGGTTATAGCAGGTGTAACCACCAGCTATATCTCAGAGCTCATCAGGTACTGTTTTGAGTAGTCAGTTGTCTCCTGTCTCTGAGAGACAGTGTACTGTTCAAAAGTGGACTGAGTAGCCACAGCTTCTCTGCAGTACAGAATTGTGGCAAAAGCTCTGCACTAGAGGTGCAATACCAAAGATACTCTCCGTACAAGGCAGATCATGTTATAAACAAACTTGTGAGAACTTAGAACTTAAGGGGGTGAAAGTATGAGTGATATTAGGGTCATAGCTTAGCACTTATGCTTGTTTGTGCTCTTTGGGTGGGGGCATGTCACCAAAATCAATCCAAAAGATTCTGCCAGACCTTTCAATCATGTAGCTATTTCCTGGGCCCTCCGTGCACATCAGCACGCTGGGGCTGCAGAGATACAAGGGCGATGTCTAAATGACTTAACACCTAAGAATTCTGGTAATTGGCAAGCTTCTTAGCCTTTGAGTGCCAGAAAAATTTATTTAGATGGTGATTAAATATGAAATGCTAGCACTTTGTGATTTCTCCTTAGCACTAGGAGTGTGATACCCGAGTATGGTCAGCAACTGGAGGAGTGTGGAAAGTAGAGGACGTGGTCTCTTCTGGTACCGAGTCCCAGGTCTCTACTTCCCAGGTCTGTGGTCCGTGGTCAGTCAATTTCTCTGCCCAGAAAAGGATGCTGATAATTTTTATATTATTACTACTGCCCTACCTCCTTTATGGGTTGTTTTAAGGGTCAAGTCAGATTGAGATAGGGGAAAGTCATTTATAAAACCTAAAACTCTGAAAACATTTATTATAACATGCAGCTCATCTACTGGATGACCATTCTGATTGATACTCTAATGAGTTTTGGATTTGTTTCTCTGTACATTAAGTTGTAGGAGGGTTCTGGCAGGACACAGATGTGTAACACTCAAGGGGGTAACTGTAGAGCGTTTTAATTGGTGAAGCACATTGGACTAGCAACAGAGAGATGCAGTTACCAACTGTAGGTCTGAAGGGACAAATGGAGGGAAGTTCCTGGAATCCAGAGAGCTGTGTTCCAGCAGAAGCTGTAGCCTGGGGTGGAGGAACACAGCCACAGCCCACCAAACCCCAACAGGAGGGGAGCCAGAAACTCTCTCCCCTCAAGCTCCTGCCCTTTGCTTTCCTGCTGTTATGTTCGATTGGCTGAACCCAACCCGAGCCAGGGAGCCTGCTGAAAGCTTTGCAGCAAAGCCATGAAAGCTGGCCTCAGTCTCCATCTTCTGTTCCCTCACCCAAGATCTGAGCAGATGTTGCCATAGCTGGTTTGATGCTACGGCAGCCAAGCATCACGAGGTTCTAAATCATGAACAGAAGCAACACACCATGTTGTGGTTCTTTATTTGGTAGAAAGACAGGCTCTTTGTATTAACACTGTATAAACATCTCACCAACCGCTGCTCCTGGGATTACAAAAAGGCAAAGCCTGTTTTCTTTGAATTGGGGCCCTTGAATCAGATGGTCAAGTCACCATGATAAAAACAGGAGCTGCTGTACCTAACATTCTGGAAGGTGCTTCAAGAAATGCATGCTAAGGCCTGCGTAGCATCTGAAGGGATCCATCTTTCCTTTGAAAGCCAATGAATGGTAATAAAGGAGAATCCCAGAGATCTGACGCTGGTGTTCAGTGAGTTTGAGAAGGCTAGTTTAATGATGACCAACTCAGCCTTAAAAATCTTCCTCTAGAGACTCAGAGAGATGACTTCCCTTCTCCTCACCTGCCTTTCTTAAGGATGTCTTTCTGGGACCCAGGCACTGACCACTAACAGTCTCCTTATCAGGCTTCTCGAAAGGGCTTTTGGTGAAAAAAGCAGCTTTTAGTTACTGTCTATCTTCAGCCTTTAGAAAATTATTTTTTCTTAAAAAAAGGGGGGGGGGAGAGAGATCCTAAGGAATTCAACAAGAAATAGGCACCTTTTATGAAAAGGACTCTCAAGGCTCTTGAACCCACAACTTAACCGAAATCACTTTACTGAAGTATCTCCACATAAAACACAACACCTCTTCCTCAGCAGCTGGATGGATGGTACATGTGCACATAGACCACCCACTTAAAATGCCCTCACTGCAAACAGCAATTGTGGCAAAAATACGGCTACCTTAGCTCCCTTGAGTCACATTCACATCCCTCCAGGCCACACCCTGCAGAGTTAGCTGTAGGAGAAGCAGTAAAGGTCCTGCCGGACGGCCATGAGCAGCCCTGGTGCTCCCCGGGTGCCCCCAAGCCGAGAAGAGAAGGCCACGCTGGGAATGTCGGCCTTGGAGGTGGGGTATGGGGAGGGTATGGTTCTGAGTAATTGGCCATCGTGGAGGCTCCAGATCCTCGTGTAGCAGTCCTGGCCCACTAAGAAAGAGGGAAGACGTGCGGCAGGTTAGTGAGAATGCACAGGACCGGGGCCGAGGGTGGGGGGTGGAAACTGTGACCCTGGCTTCTACGATTCCTAAGGCCAAGGGTGATTCCACATGAGCCAAGCAAACTCACAACGGAAATTGTCTCTACAGATAAGATGTCCCTTTTGAAAATTAAAGTTACAGGTTGCCCTGGAGCTCCAGAATCACGAGTTGCTGGTATTCAAGGGAACAAGATGCAAAGGCTGGCTGTGACACCCTGGGTGGTTCATGGGGCATCTTGGCTATCGGGTGGCCCATTCTGTTTCTCTTGGTGACAAGGGCTGTTCAAAAGGGAGCCTAGCCCACCTGTTCTAGATGACATGAGGCTCATTTCCTTTTTATGAGATAGTAACCAGGACAATCTCTTTAATTTCATTACATCTCGGGGCAAATTGGGTGATAACTCTCTCCAAAACATTTTCTGCTTTAACGGTTCAGTTCATAAGACTTTATAGTCTTCAGTGTTCACAGGTCAGAGGAAAGTCACCAGACACCACTGATTACAGCAGCCCAGGCAATATACGCTACTGGGGGAAAAGGGCAGATCTTAGGTGTCACGGATTTCAGTGTGTGCTTTTGACCATCCAAGTTGACTCTATGACCTTAGGGGTGGGTCAGTTCAGGTTGTGCAGTTCAAGGATTACTGCAGCCAGCCCAATCCCCACACCTGCTTCTCAGTAAGGCTCGTATCTTTTCTATCGTCCAGAACACAGTAACTCTTCTGAGGTGAAAACTTGGGGAAAATAGACTTAAGGAAGTTAATTGCTGGTGGTGTGGTAAGAGTAGTAAAAAAAAATTCTAAGAAAGTTCTAGCAAAGTGATGCTTCTCAGCTACAAAAAGTTTCACAGCAGATAAGTACTTTCTGTAGGAATATTAGAAAATTTGAGAAGAAAATTCTGTGAAGACCGAGACTATACCCCTTAATGCCAAGGGGCTAGTATTTCATTTGTGAAACTGCCAAATAATTATATAATCTGTGATCAACTTGCAACTCCTTTCAAGGGGGCTTGGTGCTTGAAAGCTCTGCTTCTGTTCTACACATCATGGGATCACAGCGGTGGTGGTAAAGGGACCAGGCATTTGTTCCTTTACAATGACCTTCATCTCTTTTCCCAGCATCCTCTGGTAGAAACATGAGTATAAAGAACAGGGAGCTCAAGCTTTTCAACAGGACGGCTGCCCTGAATGTGGACCTGGTGAACAGACTTACCCCCACACCCAGGTCTCCTAAGTTGCTGTGTTTTACTGCTCCTCACTGGCCTGTAACCGAAGTGATGTCTGCCTAGTGATGTGAAGACCAAGGGCCAGCCACATTGCTGGGGGTTAAACTGTTGCTCACTGATTGCCAACTCTGCACCCCACCTTGACTCCCAGACCCCACCTGTCCAAACCCCCCTTTATTCAGCTTGTCATAGAGCCATGTCTTCTCTGCTTTAGCTGCAGGGGGTCCTAAGGGTCAGGGTCGGTGGGATGGAGCGACTCGTCCCCAGGTACCTGCCAGTACGATTCCTTCCTCCTCGTGCACGTGCAGGGGCAAGTGGGCATACTCGTTCACGTGCCCTTCGTACTGCCTGATGCACTTAGTGGTCCTTAGGTCCCACAGCTTGATCTGTGGGAAGAAGCACAGAGGCTGTCAGGAAGGGTCCAGCAGGTACTGGTGAGCCCCAGGCATGAAAGCCAGAGGGGGCGAGGTGGTCTCCACAGACCTTTTCAAGTGAGAAAATGTAAGTTGCCCGCTCTGAGTTCAGGAACCCATCAGAGGCACCAGGACCAGTGCCCCATCCCTTTAGACCAGACAGGGCTCCGAGTGGGCGGCAAAGCAGCCGCCCTGCACACCTGGCACCTCACTTGGTCTCTACAAACCTCTCCCCTGCCTTGGTCCGACACAAGAGTCTCTGCTGCCGAGCCCCTCCCCTGGCCCAGAGCAGCTCCCGCGGCTGCAGAGTCAGTGGCGCTCGTACCGTGCTGGCCATGTCGGACGCCATCAGGCTCTGCTCTGATTGGAGGAGCTGCAATGAGGTCACTGCAGAGTCGTGGGACAGGCGGGTGGCCTTCCAGCCCTTGCCCTGATTTTGACAACGCAGATCAATGGCAAAGATTTCGCCAGAACGACAGCCATTAAACAGCAAAGGAGCCTGTGGAGAGAAGGACTGCTTGGTACCTCCCTCCGAGGCTGGGAAGGGTGAGTCCCCCAGAACACACCCCCTGCCTCCCTTCTCCTTTGAGTCAGAGGAATGGGTAAAGGCAGCCTGGTTAGGGTTCGAGCCTCAGTGGAGACGGAAGGGTTTCTTATCAGAGGTCAAGAACTGGACACCACGTGTCCCTCCAGTGTCCTCCCCGCTGGCTGCAACGGGGCCCTAAGGCCTCACCGTGAAGTGAGGGTGTCCCGTCCCTGCCAGGTTGTGAGTGAGAAAGTAGGTGATGAGGGTAGAGTAAAACAGACTAGAAATCCAGGGAAGACGCAGGTCCCAAATAGAGTGGGAAGATGGCTGAAGAGACCTGAATGATGAGTTCTGTGCTTATTGCCAAAAGCAGGTCGGCACATCTCTTCTACCCTTTGAAAGAAAGGTGGCATTTTCTACAGGTCAGGTCTTTGAAATATAGTTAAGGACCAGAATTTTGATTTTTAAATTTATAAAATGGTACCTTGACAGCTGCATATAAAACTGTTACAAATTGGGACATAATTTATACATTAAAATTTTTTTACTGTCCTGCTGGCTCATCTAAGTACTCAAGAACTAACACTTCATTGGGACTTTAGGAAGTTGCTGAAAGCCAGCTGAGCCAGGCCTTTCTAGATCGGCCAAATTTCATTCAGCGCTGACTTATTCACCCGTTAATCACTTCGGATGCCCTCTTTTTCCCTGTAAATGAGAGAGGAGGACTAGATTCCACACAAGGGAATCCCGTTCCAACCCAGCACAAGGTCCCCTCTTGGGAAACTCTATGTTAGGCCCTCCCCAATCCAACCAACCGTGAGAGCAAACTGCTGGGTCAAGACGTTGCTGTTGGTCCCAAACGACTGCCGGTGTCCCGTCACCACGCTGGTCACCAGGACTCGCCGAGACAAGCCTGGCGGAGATGGACACGGGGCGGTCAATGTCCCTCTAGGTCTGGGGAGAGAAACCGTGGGCCGGCGTTTTGGGTCTGTGACCTCCCTCACCCTGGGCAGCTGGGTGGCTCACCTGTGCTAAAGCAGTTGTTTGCCTGGATGTTCAGGGACCACGCACAGGACCAGGCCCCGGGGATCCGGAAACTGCAGAGCATGCCAGGCCGGTCTCCTGCTGAGGGAACAGCAGCAGTGTTTCAAGTCCAGCTGTGTGATCTCAAGCAAACTTTTTGTTAATTTTTTAAAATTCATAAAACATACATTAAGGGCACAAATCATACTATACCCCTTAATGAGTTTTCTCAAAGTAAGTAGAGCTATGTAACCGCCACCCAGGTTAATAGAACATTCTAGTACCCTGATACCCTTCATGTTTCTTCCCAATTACTACCCTCCTCACTCCTCCCTAAAGGGAACCACTATCCTGACTTCTAAGAGCATCTCTTGGTTTTGTAAGGCAAATTCTGAACCTCTTTTTGCCTCAGTTTCCTCCTTTGTAAAATGGTGATACTCCATCCTCCTGCTTCATAAACTGGCTGTATGATGAAATGCTAGGCACAAGGCTAAGTGTGCATTAAATCACTGCATTAAATCACTTAATCTTCCATGTAACTCGAGGGGGCAGATATTTACATTCCAGAGGTTAAGCAATCTCTTCAAGATGGTTAGGGGCAGAGCTGGGATTCATGCCAGGTCTACCTGAGAGGCCTGATCCTTGTCTCTGATCCTAATTCTCTGAAACTGAAAACTTCATATCCAGAATGCTGCCAGGCCATCTGACTGCCTTCACCCATACAGAATCTAAGTATCCCTGACAGCACCTTCCATACAGTAGGAGCTTAACAAATGCTCTCTTGGTGATTTGTATATAGGCAGCCTAAATAAATATTTTCATCTCCTGTATTGGTTACACATGCTTTTAACTGTTCTGGCTGCTGAAAAGACCTAAGAGGAGGGAATAAGTGAAGATGTACATGCTTCCAGTACAAATCCTGGGTGGGGTTTAAGGAATCCTCCCAGGTGCTCTGCAGACCGTCCCCACCTTGTGAACTCCCACTTGGACTCACCAGCCTGTGGTCTCCACCAGTCTTGTCCAAGCCATCACTACAAAGCTTATGCTGCTGCTGGCTGCAGCTCCTGGGAGGCAGAGGACAAAGATGTCCCCCAGCACCTCCTTATCCAAAGAAAAAGGACCCTGTGTACCTGCATGATTACTGACAAACAGTGACGTGGGGAGCAGGGTGGCACAGCCCGGAGTCTCTGCAATTCCCAGGAGGCACAGCCTGGAAAAGCTGTTAAGGACAGTCAAGACCGAGTCTCCTCCAGGAGGAGAATGGGCATCAGCACTCTTCAAAAAAATCATCCACGTTTAACAGGCTCACATTTTCCATATTTAGTTTTGGATATTTTAAAAGGAAAATATGTCACAGATACACTTAAAGGCCCCTTTTTAACTTCCCCCACACGGAGAGAATTGCTACTCTAAAACAGGTCTGAGTTCTAGGCCTTAATATTTCTACTACACAGTATTTGTTCAAAAGCAATGTAGAAGCATTCGATTTTAAAACGGCATTACACAGACTCTTCTACAACTGTTCAATGTGCATTGTCTCCGAGATGTAATTATGGTCATGTTTGTAGCTCTGGTTCAACCATTTACAACACAAAGCACTCCTTTGTATTAACAGATCACAATTTATTTATCTGCTTTCCTGCTGCTGGGCACTGAAGTGGGTTTTGCCCCCCGCCCACACCCTTTTTCCCTCTCTTTTTGTCCTTCTGTCTTCCACTCCCATGTATGGGAAGCTTCTCTTAAGAGTTTCTTACACCTGTGATAAGGATTTCATTTTACACTACGGTGTGCCATATACACACAAACATTTGAAACAGGAGTTCCACAAAACGTTCACCCTTACTAAATAGGAAACTGGTATTTTCTAGCAGTTTTCCCCATTCTCCTCCTACACCAAAACTTGGCACTATCAGACCTTAAAAACTGTGTTTATCTGAATGGGTATAAATTATCTTTTAATTTGCATTTCTCTGACTACATCTGATTAATCATCAGGTTTCCCTTTCTTTGAACTGTCACTTTATATCCTTTGCCTGCTTTTGTACTGGACCGTCTTCTGATTTAGTTCCTTTCCCTTCAGAGTTTCAACAGGAACCTGTGTTTATTCCCTACTTCCTCGCCTTTTACTCTTCAACCCACTGAAATCCAGGTCAGACCCTCATCTTTTCAGTGAAACGTTCTCCCCATGGTCTCCAATGAGCTCCTAATACCTAAACCCGATGAATGCCTTCCAGTCCTGCCCTGAGCCACGCAGCACGGTTTCTAATGACACACTCCTTCTTGGCCTCCATAAGCACTCTCCTGGCATTCCATCCTTGGACCTTCTATCACTAAGATAGCCCAGCCTAGGCTCTAAGCCTCTTAAACTCGTCTCTTCTCCACTACTGCTCGTCAGTTCACTCTCTCTCCACTGCTCTTAGTCCTGTATCTGCCTTCCCTCCAAGGTCTCATCCTCACCATCAGCCTCCCTCACTGCTATATGAGAAGTGAATCTATGACCACCGTCCTCCAGGGGCATCCCACAGCCCTGAGGATTTGGTTTTGCAAGGTCCTACCTAACCAAAGACATCATGGATACCAAGCCACTTACTGCTGTCAAATATGCCAAGCTCTCTTCTCACTCTTCCTTCTAATGGGTGCTCTGTCCCCTCCTTCCCATGTGGGAGTCACCTCCAGAAAGGCCACCCCAATCCCTGTACTGTACAACTGCCCCATGGCCATCACTGCAGAGTGATCACCTGTTGAGGTGCCCAGTTCCAACCTTCCACAGAGATTGTAGATGCTCAGCAGATGCTGGAATGAACATACACACCTCATCGAAAAATGTACATCTGTGCCAAGCAGGTAACAGTCTTGACCACCTGCATGTGTGATGTGTAGGTATCATGTTGCCTTGGGTGGTAAGCCTCATGTTAAATATCTCTAGTGCAGAGGCTGCTGAAACTATACATGAGAACCCTGTGTCTTGGCAGCTCAATTCTTTCTGAAATAAATTTCTTTTCCTTTTAAGTTTGTAGGGCAAGGATGGGAGAAAGTCCTTACCCATGTTATTATGGCTGAAACCCAGATGACGCTCAAACTCTGCATGGTACTTACAAGGACCAGTATCAAAGATTTAATCCTTTAATAGGCCACAGGTCAATGAAGAAACTAGTTAAGTGTAGAAAAAATTCAGTCGAACCTTCCGCCACTCTAGGGAAAAGAGCAGATGGCTGGTCTGAACCAGGTGTCATTTTTGTAAAGGGAGAAAGTTCAAGACCTTCAGTAAAAGCAGCAGGTGTATAAAAGCCTGATTACCCGAAATGACCACCAGAGGGCAAGCTGCTGATCAAACAGCGATAGACCCCAGTCATTAAACCCCATTACAGGCATACTTTGTTTTACAATGGTCTGCTTTACTGCTCTTTGCAGATAGTGGCTTTTTAAAAAAAAAAACAAAACAAAAAACAAGATTTGTAATAACCTGATGTTGAGCAAGTCCACTACCGTTGCTATTTTCCCAATGGCATTTGTTCATTTTGTGTTTTTGTGTCACATTTTGGTAATTCTCACAATATTTCAAAAATTTTCATTACTATTTTATGTTACAGTAATCTGTGATCAATGATCTTTGATGTCTACTGCAAAGATTGACTTGTCTTCAACAAGTCAAGCTCAGATGATGATTAGCATTTTTAACAACAGTCTTTTTAAGTTAAGGTATGTACGTTGTTGCTCAAATATAATGCTGCTGCACACTTAACAGGATAGTGTAAACAACTTTTATACGTACTGGGAAACCAAAAAATTCATGTGACTTGCTTTATTATGATATTCTCTTTATTGCAGTGGTCTGGAACTGAACCTACACTATCTCTGAGGTAGGCCTATAAATGAATTTTTATCCTCACAAAGAGAAGCATGGAAAAATGCCATGTTGTCTGAAGATCAGAAATGGGAGTGAGGTTCTTGTTTTGCCTTTTTTAAGGCTTGATCTCTTCTGCTCTCTGGTAAGATCAAGACAGTAACAGGTGGTCCCATCACTATACAAACCCCACCAAACGAAAGCCACCTAAAATTTTCTATTTACAGAACACACACAAAGTTTGTCTTACATAAAATTTATAATCAGATCCTAATAAAACCCTTTGAAACAGTGTTGTGGAACAAATTAAAAAAAAAAAATACTCCCCCCTTAAAAAATCCCCCCAAACCAAACCAACAGATTCCAATTGAGGCATCATTTGTTGAGGACGCACAACATGGCCAAGCACTGTGCGGAGTGTATCACAGATGTTAACCAGTTAACCTGATGACAACTCTAAGTTAGTTTCAAGAACTCATTTGTTGTGGAAATAAACCACAACAAGACTCATCAACGCGTGGCTTTGACTCTGGGTCCTCTCCATGAAGGACATGATGGACTGCTAACCTCTGCACCATCAAGAGCCCCCAGGGACCCCAGCTACCCTGACACTGCACTATGTGCCCCTACAATCTGCGGAGGGAAGATGGAGACTAGAGCGAAGAGTGCTCTGAAGAAGGCCATCAGGGGGCAGCAACCTAGGCCCAGAGCCCACAGCCCCAGTCCACGTCCAAGAACATCCTTTCTGGTGTGCCCTCAGCCTTCCCGCCCCACCTGCAAGGTTCGCCTTCCCTCTGTCTCAGGAGGACCTGGGGTCCCTTTTTAAGGCTTTACTGTTGCTTTGTGCTTGGTTCCTCTGCTAAAGCACCAACTCTCAAGTCCAGAACTCTGTCTCATATGTGGTGACATCAACATAGTTCCAGCACTTCAACTACTTCTCTGTGCTCCATGGGAATCCCTATTTTCTAGCAGGTGCACCGCTCTTTCCTCCAGGGTAGACATGCATGCAGAATGGTCCAGACCTTACAAACCCCACAGGTGCCCAGGTCTACACCAAGGTGCGGCCTGCCCACCAAACCTCTTCACTGCCCAAAGATACAGAACGTGGGAATCCAGGTGATTCAGCGAGGCCCAGCACATGGCGTTCACCTGGTGAGGAAACACACAGCAAGATGGGAAGACTGGTCTGACTGCCAACTTAGAAACAAACACTTTCTTACAGAATACAGATACGTGACTGCTTTCTTCAGGTCTCACTGCTTGAACAGGGGCTGAAATGAGCTTCTGAGGACAAGGAAGCTCCCTGCCCACCGCATAGAACCTTGAAGGCAAGGGGAGGAAGCAAATCCTGGGCCGGGGTCCTTCATCATCAGCACGGGAGCCTCACAATGAGGCATCTGGTATACCCTCCAGGGTGGGGATGGATTCTCTGCAACGGATCTCACTTCACCCAGAAACCATTTTCAACCTGTGTCTGTCTTGTGGCCCAGGTCTCAACAGAAGAGGAATTCACAGCTTCTTAACAGATGCCATCATCTCAAATCAATGTGAAGGCTGCCCCCTAGTCAGCAAGTAAGCCCCTTACATTTATGTAAATTTCAGTGCTGGCTAGACTGGCTGGGAGATGAACACAGAATGACGCAGTGGGAGGACCCTCTGCCCACCGTGGCCCACCTCCTCCCAGGAGCTAAAACACCATGTTTTCCCTTGTGAAAATGAGGTAATGGAGCCCTGCCTCCTTCACCAAGCCCTCTCCTCTCCTCTGAGTGTGGCCAACTGCCGCAGTGCCCTGGATCCAAAGGCAAAGCGGCTGCCAAGACTACAGCGCAGGGCAGCGTACCTTCCGGTTGGTGAAATAGAGGTTTTCGTGCATGTGCACCGTGAACGTGGGGGTCTTCAGGCCGTGCAGGCTGATGATGCCGTACTTGGAGCCCCCGACTTTGACATCGTTCACAGTGAAGAGCCGGTCACTGTTGGTATCCGCCTGGAGAGGGGAGGTGGACTGTGGGTGACCGCTCAGGCTGAGCTAGGTGGGCTGCCTAAGACCAACTGCCCAGCCCCCACGCTCTCTGTGCATTTCCACCAGGTGAGGGCCCCTGTCCCTGAGGGAACATCGAGTGACCTGACTTGCCCCTATGTGGTGTAGCCATCACTGGGCAAAGCTAACAGGTATCTGGCCTCACAACTCAGAGGAGCAAAAATGGCAGTGGGGGGCACGGCAAGTAAGTCTGACCTCACTCAACTGGGTGTGGGAGAGTCCTAACGTCCACCCAGAGGACTGCTCAGATGAGCCTCATGGTAACAGAGCATGTGGTCATCATGCAGGCCACACAGCAATGTGGGAAATGCTAGCTATAACTGCCAAGGGCTAAAAAAATGCAAAATCAGATTCCTATTACATAGCTACTATGATTACCACTGCAGGAGACCCCAGTTCGATTCCTGGGTCGGGAAGATCTGCTGGAGAAGGGATAGGCTACCCCCTCCAGCATTCTTGGGCTTCCTTTGTGGCTCAGCTGGTAAAGAATCCGCCAGCAATGCGGGAGACCTGGGTTCGATCCCTGGGTTGGGAAGATCCCCTGGAGAAGGTAAAGGCTATCCATTCCAGCATTCTGGCCTGGAGAATTCCATGGACTGTGTAGTCCATGGGGTCACAAAGAGTCAGACATGACTGAGCGACTTTCACTTCACTATGATTACCACCCAGTAAAAAAAGGCACTGAGTGGGGAAAACAATTGCAATAAAAAGATGGCACTGGGATGTGGGTTATTTTTAAGCTTTTCTTTTCTTATTTAAAAAATGTGGTTAATTATTTCAAAGCAAAACCTTTATATGTGTGTTTTTAATATATATGTATAAATATACACATATACACATTGGTTTGGATGCTGGTGAAAACACTCTCCCTTTGCAAGTTCACTCGGCAAGAACAGGTATTTTCCTGAAGAATCATTACCATGACTAGCGTCAGATTGAAAATCTGATCCCTGGGTGACAAACTGCCCTTCCCACCGCTCTGGTCACACCTGCCATCCAGTTATCATAACTTAGTGATGGGGAGGGTCCTGCAAGCACCAGCACCGAAGTGTGAGGACCGAGTGCCCAGGCCATGCTAAGCAGCAGGTGCACAGTGACCTCTACCGTCCCCACCTGGTGGATGGAAGGGGCTCCTGAGGGGAACCCACCACAAGAAAGGATTCTACTTGATTCAAGTCAAAGTGTACCCCAAACACAGGAGAGAATGTGAGTCCTGGCCCCCAACACCCCTTCTACAGAAGGGTTCTGCTGCTGAGGTCTCCTGCGGCCGGACCTCAATGGTCAATTCCATCACCTCAGCCTCCCGTCATACCAGCAGACCACTGAGGTTCTCTCACTCTCCTCGACCGGTCCTCTGCCTCCAGGAAGGCCTCCAGGGGTTGCCAGTCTAGCTCAGCAGTCTGACTCCTTCTGTCTGTGGTGGACACTCTGATTCTCTGCCAACATTTCTCTGGCCCCTGGCTTCCGGCTTGGGTCTAATCGGAAGTGGGAACTTTCTGTTCCCCAGAAATGATGCAATGGATGATGAAATGGAGGTGTGCTGGATGAGCAGGCCCTGCTACTGAGGTCAGGGACAAAGCAAGAGACGAACACGCTGTTGCTTCTGAAGGACACTGGAACTTCAGGTTTGGCCACCAAATCCTGTCCAGCACGGAAAGGATTAGAGGCCCCTGGTCCACTATGTACTTTCTCACCTGTGTACACAGCATACCTAGTGGAAAGTTACTTTGTGATGGTTCTCCCTCGGCAGTGGACCCTGGCTTTATGCCAAGCAACACAGCTGTAGTGATGACAATGGTCACAGCACAGCCTGTCTTGCCAGCTTGGTCTCTGCTGCTGGGGTAGCTGCTAGTTAGAACCGTAACACCTGATTTCATGGCTCGTGGCTTCTATGCAGTCAGGCTTGATGGAAACCAAAGCGAAGCCACGAATGGTCCAGGAGACGGCCACTACACCCCGGAACCCGCGGATGGCTCCCTCGCACTCACCATTATCAGGTTAAACTGGTCAGTTGCCAAAGCGGAGGGATCTGAGCTCTGAATTTGGACCTTTTTCCTCTGCATGCAGCTCACTCGCAGCTCGTGGGCTAAACTGCAGAGGACAAAGAGAGCAGCAGGGGAGGGTGGACGCCCTACCTAGGTATCCATGAAGAAGATACAGGGCTTCTGCTCTGTCCCACAGCCGGAAGACCATCTTCGTGGGTCAGTTCTCTCTCCGTGTTAAATCTCAGCAGTGGAGCTGAGCAAGGCCCCAGGGAAGCTCGATTTAAGAATCTTAGGAAAACTACAGCAAAGAAATGGGTGGCTCACTCATGGTGTCAAAGAAGGTCACACTAGAAAGACTGGTTTTGGATCCTCTAGCACAGCTCTTTCTCTTGGGATGAAGAGCGTGTGACCGAAGCGAACAACCTGCTGAAGGGCACACAGTTCATGCGCAGCCGCCCCTCCGATTGCCTCCTTTCCTCTTCACCAAGGCCAAGCTTGTCTTCGGGTGAAGAACAGATCTTCCTAACTAGACCTTTAACTCTCTTCCCACCTGCACTGGCTGGTACCGCCTGTAGGGCCGGCCTTCCCCGGAGGGGGCCTCCCCAAGGAAGCCACCCACACTCATGTTGTTTCTTCCCTGGCCCAGCTGTAGCAGGAAGCAGCAGAGTGCAGGGGCTAGGAGCTCAGGCTTGGGAGTCAGACAGATGGTCAGTCCCCTTTCTACCTTTACCCCGAACAAATCATTCAACTCTGAGTCTCAGTCTCTTCTTTTGGAACCTGGGGGAAGGGTCAACCTACCTCACAGGTCTTTAGTTAGAACTGTAGACATCATAAGTGTTTGAAATTTAGTACATACCCATTTAACATGTCAATTTTTGCTGACAACTCGTTAGAAGGAGAAAAGGAGGCAGAAGTCTGATGGGATGAAGTTAAAGGACCTTCTACTTAACTAGAAAGAAACTACAGGTAATGAAGAGGAAACACCTTGAGAAATTCCTGCCCAGTTTCTCTGCCTAGATGCGTTCCCCGCTCTCCCTGGCTCTAGAAGGAAGGTGATGCTCCCAGGGCTGACTTCAGCAGCGGAAGGCAGGCTGTGAGCTGGAGCGCCTCCACTGTGAAGGCTCCTCAAAGAGCAGCTAGCATGCTATGTCGACTTAATTCTTGGACCATGGAAATAAAAAATAGGAAAAGAACACTGATGAAGAAAACATGACCATGAGGCATTCTCTTACCGGCAGTAACTGGTGGCATTGAGAAAACCCAGCTTGCTTTTCTGGAGTAAGGAAGATGCATTAAATCCCAACCTGGCTATTTTCTAAATTAAAGAGAGAAAGATTCGATGAAGTTTTCTGTTATTGTATAATGGATTCTGTTTTTAGGATGCGATAAAGAAACAGGTACTAAGTTGACAGAAATTACACGCAGAAAAATCTGATTCTCTCCTTTGCTAGTCTCCTCTCCTTGGAAAGAGGAAAAGCCTATCACAAGAAAGAATGTGAGAGCTGCAAAGTCTGCTCAGCACCCCTCTCTCCAAGGCCCCCGTCAATTTAAACCTGAGGTGAGGCCGCTGAGCTAGCGAGTGCAGGAATGGCCCTGGCCACTCAGGTCTGCATCGTGCTTTCCATTTGAGCTACAGTGACTGTGGGGCCTGGATTTTCCATTCCACTGCTCCCATGATCGCTGAGATGTCCTGGCATCTCATCCCCAGAAGGGATCCTGGAAACCCTCCTATCCAAACCACACGTTCTGGTTTTCTGTTGAAAATATATAGTCACAGAGGCTGTATTGGGTTGCTATCTAAGAACCTCCGGGGGAGGAACAGAGTGTCAGGATTACTGAGGAAACCCAGCAAATGAGAAAAGGCAGTGGTGGTGGGAGGAGCATCTTGCCTATTCCTATTCTCTTCATCAGGTCCTCGTCAGAGGAAACTCGATGATACCCCCAAAGTGTGCTAGGCCGAGTGTTACGGGGGTGTTTAACCGACACCTCCTCACCGGCAGGAGTGGAGGGATGGGGCAGTCCCCGGGCGTGGCACCGACCTTTCCCTGCCGCTCCTCTTCCTCTAGCAGCTTCAGCCTCTTGCGCTCCATCTCCTTCTGCCGGATACTCTCCTTTGTGAGCGGGTTGCAGTTGTTATGTCCAGGCAGCAAGCGGAAGTAGCGCTTCTTTTCAGGATCAAAGTAATAACCTGGTAGATCTTAAGTCAAAAGAAATAAAATTCAACTTAAAGCTCCATGAACTTAGCCACCCAACGAGGAGCCCAGGGGCCTGTCCACCACCCCTCCCCGTCGCCGGTCCTTTCCGAGGGACAGCAGGTGGGCGAGCACTGCCAGTCACCACCCTGGGCCCGAGTTCAGCCCTGTGGGGAGCAGTTTGCCTCAGGATCTCAGTTCTTAACACACTCAGCTCCTCCCCTGAGTGTTTCAGTTTGCTCCCTGGATTTCCTCCGACTCAGGAATGGGCTAATGACACACCTAGAGTGTACCACACATGAGTGAAGACACACAGGGCTGAGGAGAAGGACCGTCAGAACAGAGAACCAGATGACGAGGGATGACTAGGCTTCATCTTTCCCCGCAGGAGCCCTGTCCGGCAGGAGGCTTTACCTGGCACAGAAGAGCTGTCAGCTGTGCTGGAGGTCGAGGGGGCCTCACCATGGCCATCGTTGGAAGCCTGCGGGCTCTGCTGAGCCCCTGCGTCATTCCTGTTGACACACAGAGTAACTTGCGGCCAGTGAGTCCCAGTCATTCTCTGACCGTGGGGTCCTGCAATTCCATAGCCTTCACATTCCCAACCCTTGATTACTTGGGAAGCACTGACCCTTCTCTTCCTTGGAAGCAGTTTACCTACTGCCAATATACCAGAGTTAGGGCAAGGTTTTGGTTTCTTAGCCTTTACAAGATTCAGGTCACAGTACTTCCGCTTTTGTATCTCCTCCTTTGAGCATTTTCTGAGGTCTTTTGGAATTTTCCAGATGAAAATGAGAACAGAACTCTTGGCCAGTAAGAATTTTATCAGCTGGGCACATCTGTCAGCTTAAGAGTAGCTACAAGGCCAGGTGAACTGCAGTCTTTACTGGATTCAGCAGTACAAAGAATTTACATTTCACTTGGCTACCCAAGCCTCCAGTTGGAGAAACTGGGGTTCGGGCACAGAGGTGGTTTCCTCAACAACACTCGGACAGAGCCATGGTTTAAAGACTCATTCTGCAAAGCTACAAGCAGCTCTTGTGGCAATTATAGGCTGAAGGATATAATGATAGAACAAAAGACCTAATTTTAGAATTCTGATAAAGTCCACTTTAAAATTATGAACTTTCCCTGCCCCCTATAATACTGAAAGGAATACAAACTGCAAAAAGGTTAAAAAAAAAAAAAAAATCAAAGAACTTCCTTTTTTGCCTATAAATATTAACTATGAATAGTTTCGGAGAATATTATTTATTCTCCCTTTTAATGGCCCAGAGCTTCCCGAGGCAGTTCATCTGTGATCAGCAGCAAGAGAGAGAGGGATGTCATGACAGATGTCTACATTTCTAGTCCAAGGATTGCTGTTCCCGTCTTTCCACGTGGAGTGCAGAGGATTGCTGTCCTGCTTGTTTCCACGTGACTCTGCCAGGCTGAGTCAAGGTGATCTTACACAGACCACATTCTAGTGCACGTTCTGCTCTTGGGGGAAGGTCTGGGGCCCATGGTTCTCCTTATACAATGTACAAACATTGGGTACTATCCTGATCTTTCTACAACATGGGTCGAGTTTGGGATTTCAGCTCAGAGTCCCTATTAACTTGCGCCAGGCGAGGCTCACCCATATGGAAGGCCTGCGCAGGGGCAGGCAGCCTCATGGGGCTGTACACACACCACTGAGACCCTCGCAAGAGAAGGACTGAATAACAAGAGTGACTCAGGGAGACCAAGTAGCTTGCCCGATTTCACACGCGAAAAACGCAGAGCCTCGAACCCAGATCTCCTAATTCTAAAGCCCTTGTTCCTTCTATAACAAGGTGATGCCTTTTTAAAACTTCAATTTTAGGGTTTTTTTTTACTCTTTGAGTTAATCTGTTCTAGAGAAGCATACTGGCATTCAACAGCTTCTGATCCAATAATTAGAAATTTGTCCATTTTAAAAGGAGATCTGGAGAGTGGAATGGTTCTGAAATTGGCATATAGGTCTCCTTTGGTGAGGAATGGGCTGTAGAGACCTCCTAGGGCCAGAAGTCAGGTCAGCAGCCCTGAACTGTCAGGAGGTATCCACTCCTGGGGTGGGGTGGGGTGAATCATGTCCTGAGACTAGACTGTTTGCACTTCATTCATGCAGAAAACCAAATGTGGAAAATGTTTATTATAGGGATTTCACCTAAGTATACGCTATTTTATTTTTTAAGCTGGGTGGTAGGTACATGATATTCACTGTATTATTCTTTATACCTTTCTGTGTTCATTAAATACTAGATATTATGTATTACATAGCCTTACTTGGGATTTAGGCTGAATTAATGAAATTAGGTTTCCAGAAAGTTATTTTCATAGGCTGAAAAAAAAAAAAGAGAGAGAGAGGAAAAAAGTCTAAAAAATGGAGAAACAGCTCCTCAGTTACACCAGACAATGTTTCCTCTAAGCCTGTGGCTAGGGCTCTGGCCACACGTCATGGTCACACGGAACAGAAAGATGAGTGTGGCCATCTCACTACTCAAAATGTAGCAGACAGGCTGGTCCACAGCAGAGACACCCCCGTGAAAGCATGTGAGACGTGTAGACTCTAGTCGGCCCCACCTCAGATGCTGCATTTTGTAGAGACCCTTAGGGAGTTACGTGAGTGTGAGGGTGCTGGTGATGCTAGGAAGACACTGGGCAACGGCACTTGCCTCTCGTTAGAACCATGCTGTCTGAACCAAGCATTGTGTCGGTGGCCCCTTCTCCTGTGTCTTCTGCTCTGCCAGCTGCTTTTATGCATTTCAGCTCCTAAAAGATAGAAAGAAGACACAAAAAGAAATTACATGCAAATGCACGTACGCACATCTTTCTCTTCTGTTTGCTTTTGACAGTTCAGTTCCTTCATGTACAGAACTAGGCAAAAGGATGTCCCCAATCTGAGTTATCATGAAAGCTGCCACCAAGCCTTACCCGGAGAAGGACTCCCACCAGGTGGACACGTGGATAAAACCCAACGCGCCCGTAGCCATCTCTCTGTCTGCAGCCCTCTTACCTCACAACAGACACCAAGCCCACCAACTCGCCAACCCCCATTCCCCGGGTCACTGTGTGACATGTTGACAGACTCTCCCAATTACTTTTCGACTGAAGTCTGAGCCTGCCATGAGAACCTTCTTCGGCTAGTTTTCTTTTCCTTACCAGATTCACACCAGAGCTATATAATAATTGTTCTTTCAATCCACACACATCCCTGATTCATACAGAACAGTTAATAGTGAACACTTTCTCTTCCTCAGTATTGAGCAGGAAAAATTGTGAACAAATTAAATAGGGCCAGTGCCTGTGACTTCGCAATGTGCTTTAGAGAGTGTTTTAGCTTCCCGAAGCACATTAACTGTTAAAGGCAAGGCTGTGCGTGTGCATTTGTTGAAATGACGACACTGATGTTGCCATAACTATTTCAAGTGGCTTTTTCAAATCTTACCTCGAATAGCCTGAATTTATCACTTAGTTGTCAAAATGTCACAAGTTTTAACACTGGGAATCACACTAGGAATTCTTAAGAGACTGAACGGTAGTATGGAGGCCAGTTGCTGTGAGATTCATGCTTTCCCAACACCCAGTTGGGATTCCTTCCCCACTCACTGGAGCCACCGTGACATCTGATTGAATGTACTCTATAAATGTATTTAAGTGCCATGACAAAAATCGGAAAAATATTTCTAGGGCTGAAATACAACCAAAGAAGATTAGAAAATCTACTTGCCTTTGTACAAGAGACAGGAATCAAGACCATCCCCATGGAAAAGAAATGCAAAAAAGCAAAATGGCTGTCTGAGGCTTTACAAATAACTGTGAAAAGAAGAGAAGCGAAAAACAAAGGAGAGAAGGAAAGATAAACCCATTTGAATGCAGAGTTCCAAAGAACAGCAAAGAGAGATAAGAAAGCCTTCCTCAGCGATCAATGCAAAGAAATAGAGGAAAACAATAGAATGGGAAAGACTAGAGATCTCGTCAAGAAAATTAAGAGATACCAAGGGAACATTTCATGCAAAGATGGGCTCAATAAAGGACAGAAATGGTATGGACCTAACAGAAACAGAAGATATTAAGAAGACGTGGCAAGAATACACAGAGGAAATGTACAAAAAAGATCTTCACGACCCAGATAATCACGATGGTGTGATCACTCACACTCACCTAGAGCCAGGCATCCTGGAATGTGAAGTCAAATAGGCCTTAGGAAGCATCACTACGAACAAACCTAGTGGAGGTGATAGAATTCCAGTTGAGCTATTTCAAATCCTAAAAGATAATGCTGTGAAAGTGCTACACTCAATGTCAGCAAATTTGGAAAACTCAGCAACGGCCACAGGACTGGAAAAGGTCAGTTTTCATCCCAATCCCAAAGAAAGGCAATGCCAAAGAATGTTCAAACTACTGCACAATTGCACTCATCTCACATGCTAGTAAAGTAATGCTCAAAATTCTCCAAGCCAGGCTTCAGCAATACGTGAACCATGAGCTTCCAGATGTTCAAGCTGGCTTTAGAAAAGGCAGAGGAACCAGAGATCAAATTGCCAACATCCGATGGATCACTGAAAAAGCAAGAGAGTTCCAGAAAAACATCTATTTCTGCTTCATTGACTATGCCAAAGCCTTTGACTGTGTGGATCACAATAAACTGTGGAAAATTCTGAAAGAGCTGGGCATACCAGACCACCTGACCTGCCTCTTGAGAAACCTGTATGCAGGTCAGGAAGCAACAGTTAGAACTGGGCATGGAACAACAGACTGGTTCCAAATAGGAAAAGGAGTATGTCAAGGCTGTATATTGTCACCCTGCTTGTTTAACTTATATGCAGAGTACATCATCAGAAACGCTGGGCTGGAATAAGAACAAGCTGGAATCAAGATTGCCAGGATAAATATCAATAACCTCAGATATGCAGGTGACAACACCCTTATGGCAGAAAGTGAAGAACTAAAGAGCCTCTTGATGAAAGTGAAAGAGGAGAGTGAAAAAGTTGGCTTAAAGCTCAACATTCAGAAAACTAAGATCATGGCATCTGGTCCCATCACTTCATGGCAAATAGATGGGGAAATAGTGGCTGACTTTATTTTTTTGGGCTCCAAAATCACTGCAGATGGTGATTGCAGCCATGAAATTAAAAGATGCTTACTCCTTGGAAGGAAAGTTATGATCAACCTAGACAGCATATTAAAAAGCAAAGACATTACTTTGTCAACAAAGGTCCGTCTAGTCAAGGCTATGGTTTTTCCAGTGGTCATGTATGGATGTGAGAGTCGGACTGTGAAGAAAGCTGAGTGCCGAAGAATTGATGCTTTTGAACTGTGGTGTTGGAGAAGACTCTTGAGAGTCCCTTGGACTGCAAGGAGATCCAGCCAGTCCATCCTAAAGGAGATCAGTCCTGGGTGTTCATTGGAAGGACTGATGTTGAAGCTGAAACTCCAATACTTTGGCCACCTGATGCAAAGAGTTGACTCATTGGAAAAGACCCTGATGCTGGGAAAGATTGAGGGCAGGAGGAGAAGGGGACGACAGAGGATGAGATGGTTGGATGGCATCACTGACTCGATGGACATGGGTTTGGGTGGACTCTGGCAGTTGGTGATGGACAGGGAGGCCTGGTGTGCTGCAGTTCGTGGGGTCGCAAAGAGTTGGACATGACTGAGCAACTTAACTGAACTGAACTTGCCTTTATTCCCCAACTTCTACTTTTGAGTAGGGAGTGTCTGCCTGTTAGCATCAAACAGAGCACTGGAAGTCCAGACCTACGTTCCAGAATTCACTATTTATCCAAAGACTCTGTCAACCTGATTGTGAGTTGGGGTTAATGCAATACAAATGAACAGAAACGTTTCACTTTCATCCTCTGCTGTGACATCATAAATTGCCCTAGTTTTATTTACTCCTAGTCTGGTTCACTCCTGACAATACCGAGTGGTATTACTCGCCTAAAATCCTTTCCACTTCCTTCTAGTCACCGTTAGTACATAGCACAGATCCCCACTCCACCCAGAAGACGGACGTTACCAGCACAAATACCCCAACTTCTTTCTCATCCCCTGCACAAATGTCTGCCTTTTCTAATTCTTATCATCTTCCCTCCTGTCCAGGAGAAATACGTGTCCCTGTGCCTCTTCCAGGCCAACCCATCCCTCCTGACAGTTTCCTTCTCAAACTCTGTGGACATCTGTTCTCATATGTTTAATCCATCTCCCACTTTCCTTATCTCAGCTTATAAACATGCTCTGGTTTTTAATTTGTATGTGTTCCACCTCCAATCCAAAAGGAACAAAACTGTCTGGAAGCACGATCTGTATGTATATACCCTACTTCTTTATTTTCCAATCATTCCTCAATGCAGTCAGGCCTCCTCTATCCTCACACTTCTGCTAAAATGCTCTTACTGAGGTGTTAATTAATGATCACTTACTTGCCAATGTTAGTGGTCTCTCTTTAGTCCTGATTCTCAAGACATGTGACACCACAAAGCTTCATGCTTCTTGAGGTTCCTGGAATAGCTTTCTCTTGGTTCTCCCCTGACTTATCAAGTTCATCCTTCTCTCGTTTCTCTTGGGCCAACCAGTCTGTGTTTCCCAACATTCTATCCTAGATCCTCTTGATTCCATACTTAATATCATCTCACCTACAAACAATTTCACCTCTATCCTAGCATTCCGCTAGAGCACGGGTCCCCAACCTCCAGGCCTCCAGACTGGTACACCTCCTGTCAGATCAGCAGTGTCATTAGACTAGAAATAAACTTCACAATAAATGTAATGTGCTTGAATCATCGTGAAACCATCTCCCCCATGGAAAAGTTGTCTCCCATGAAACTGGTCTCTGGTGCCAAAAAGGTTGGGGACTGCTGCTGCTGCTAAGTCGCTTCAGTCGTGTCCGACACTGTGAGACCCCACAGATGGCAGCCCACCAGGCTCCACAGTCCCTGGGTTTCTCCAGGCAAGAATACTGGAGTGGGTTGCCATTTCCTTCTCCAATGCACGAAACGGAAAAGTGAAAGTGAAGTTGCTCAGTCGTGTCCGACTCTTAGCGACCCCGTGGACTGCAGCCTACCAGGCTCCTCCGTCCTAGTTCTTATTAAAAGGCCACCTCCTGTCTACTTCTACAGACCTAGCAGATTCAACTTGTTCCCAAGAGTTCAAATCTCTCTCTAGTTTCCTAGCCTGCTCTCTTACCTATCTGTATTTCCCTTCTCTGAAATTCCACCATTGCTTCACCCCATCCAAAAATATAATTTTATTAATTTTTCTCAGTAACCACTTTAATGGCTCCTGAATTTAGATCAATTATCTTAAGCCTCAGACAAAAAAAGAGTTGTATTTATTAAAAATAAGTTAAAAGATTATCATTATTACCAACTCAATAAAAAGATAATGGTGAGTCAAAGGCTTCAAATCACCCAGCGGGAGGCAGGCCATCAGCCCACCAGCGCCACTGTCCTCAACAGAGCACTGCACAATCACAAGGACACAGCAAATAAAAAAGAAATGGCAACTGCTGGTTTCAGCCGAAGACATTAATTCTAAACTACCAACTTACACAAACACAGGTTCAGGCGATGCAACAGGATAAAGGAGGCTGACAAGATCAAGCCAAAGTCGTAATAAACAGATGTTGACCAAACACAGAAAAGAATTAAGAGTAGGATGAAAACGGTATCTTTTGTACTTTTAAGAAGTCTGTTTCAGAGGTGGGGAGTATGTCTTCCCCAAGTGTAAACATAGTTCAATCTCAATATCCACTTTATGGACCAGGCTTGCACCTTTCCCTCTGCACTGAACTCTGTACTCCCACCTCCCACCATTAGATGTGATGTGAATTCTTTAAGACAAAAATCCTACTTTGTTCCTTTTTCTATTCCTGGCACTCAGTAGTTGGCTCTCAGTAAATGTTCACTGAGCTAAAACCAACTGACCAACAACCAGGCAACCAACCAACCAGGCAACTCTGCAGCTATTTTAAATCCCAAGTAGCTTCCTTCTGCTCTGGGTATTTTCATTTGATATTCAACATACATTACAAAGTGCCCACTCACGTCAGGCACTGGGCATGGAGGGGCAGGCAGAGATAAATTGTGGTTCCCATTCTCAAGGGACTCGGCGCTTAGAGGGAAGATGAATGAATGAACCAATTCCTACAGTGCATCTTCAGGGTGATGACAGGCTCTCTCCAGGTGCAGTGGGGGAGAAGGCAGTGATGGCTCGGAGTGGAAGAGCCAGAGGGGACAGTGAATTTGAACCCAGCCCGACAGGCAAGGTGGCAGCGTGAGGAGTCCGCGAGCAGTTTTTGGTGTGGCCACAGCCTAAAGTACAAGGGATTTGGGAGACTGGGCTAGAGGCAAGCAGGGTCATATACTGAGGTCCCTGGGTGCTGGGTGAGTAATGTTAGACCTGTATTTTAGAAAGGGCACTTTAGAGGCAGTGGTGGAGGGAATAAGTTGGAAGTTAAGGGTTGCTGCAGCAACTCAGGTTAGATGAACCCACCAACATGGAAGTGATAGTGATACCTGGGATAGAGAACCCTGTAGTCAGAAAGATGTAGAAGGTAAATTTCACAGGAGAGGTGGACAGAGGGCAACTGAAAACTGATAAGTGAATAACTGGTAGTGTTCTGACCTGAGAGTCCGAGAATAAAGAAGGAAGGGCAGTTTGAGGAACGAAGTCCGACGTGAACAAGCCAATCTCAAGATGTGTTAAAACGGGTCTGGGAATCCAGAGGGGAAATGAGGTGAAAGATATAGATTTGAAAGTCATCAGCACATGGTAACAGATTGAGACAACTGTGGCTCAAGCCAAATATACAGTGAGGATTAAAATTCAAAATTAGAGACAATTTTATTGGACAGTAACATGAAGTCAGCACAATCAGTTTTTAGATTGGTGTTTCTCAACCAAGGGCGATTTCACCCACCAGGGGACATTTGGCAATTTCCAGGGACATTTTTGTTTGTCACAACTTGGGGATGGGGAGGGGTGGGCTGCTCTGGCATCTAGTGGGTAGAAGCCTGGGATGCTGCTAACCATCCTATAATACAGGACAGCCCCTTACAACAAATTACCCAGCTCCAAATAGTGCTGAGGTTAAGAAACCCTGCTCCAAAAGGAAGTGCTCAATTACAGTTTTGCTGGGGATGAAATGCTGGCTCTTAGCTCCTTGGGAACCACTCTGCCAGACACAGACATTAAATATGTGTTGTGGCAGGCTGAGCTTGGCTTTGCCTTTTAGAATATCTTTCAAGTACTTAAAGAATAAAGAATAATAATTTCTGAGACCATTATTCTAGAAAGATAATGTTAATCTCAAACAAATAAAGAAACATGCCTTAACTTTTTGGAAAATGTCTGAGCAATACTTATCAAGTAATTTAAATGTACATGCCTTCTTCTGGGAATTGATCCTAAGAAAATAATCCAAAAGATTCTAAGAATTATATGCAAGACATTTACTACAACTTTCCAACTCACTTTATGAAGCTAGTAGTCTTCTGTTGCCAAAACCAGACAAAGGTATCACAAGACAAGAAAACTATAGATCAACCTACTTTATGAACACAGACACTATTCCTCACCCATATGCTAGCAAACCAAATCTAGGTTCAACATAAAAAAAAAAAAAATCAGTGCAATACACATTAACAGAATAAATGAGAAAAAAAAAACCCATGTGATTATCTCAACAGATGCAAAAAAACACTGGACAAAATCCAATGTCCTGCTGGACTTCCCTGGTGGTCCAGTGGTTAAGAACCTGCCTGCCAAAGCAGGGGACATGGGTTTAATCCCTGGTCCAGGAAGATCCTACATGCTATGGGGCAACTAAACCTGCGTACTGCAACTACTAAAGCTTGTGTCCTCTGGGGCCTGGGCCACTGAAATGAAGATCCAGTGCAACCAAAAATAAAATTAAAAAACAAAACAGCTCTTTAAAAAAAAATCCAATATCCTGTCATGACAAAAACTAGGCATAGAGGGTAACATCCTCAACTTGATAAAGGGTATTGACAAGACCCCCACAGCTAATATCATAATGGTAAAAGACCGCAAGCTTTTCTCCTAAGATCAGGAACAAGGCAAGGATGTTTATTTTCATCATTTCCATTTAACACTCTCCTGAAAGTTCTAGCCAGGAACAATTAGGCAAGAAAAAGAAATAAAAGGAATCCAAACAGGAAAGGAAGAAGTAAAACCATTTATATCTGTAGATGACATGATGTTATACATAAAGAAAATCCTGAAGAATTCACATATACACATATGCACAAAAACTACTGGAGCTAAGAAATGAGTTAAGCAAGACTGAAGGATGCCAAATAACTGTACTTCTATACACGAGCAGTGAACAATCTGAAAATGAAATGAATACAAATCCCTTTACAATAGCATCAAAAATAAAGTACTTAGCGATAAATTTAACAAGTGCACAACTCTGTACACTGAAACTACAAGACATTGTTGAAAGAAATTAAAGAGGACCTAAATAAATGAGAAGACAATCATGTCACGGACTGGAAGACTTAAGATGGTCTACAAACTGATGTACAGATTTAACACACCGCTATCAACATTCCAACTGCCATCTTTGGAGAAGTTACTAAGTTGATCCTGAAATTCATATGGAAATGTAAGGGACACAGAAGAGTGAAAATAATCTCGAAAGAGAGCAAAGTGGAGGACTCACACTTCCCAATTTCAGTGCTACAGTAATCAAGACACCTGTACTGGCAGAAGGACAGCAACATAAGTCAATGGAGTAGACTGAGAAATAAAGAAATCCAGAAATAAATAAATAAATCCACAAATAAATCCATATATTTATGCCTATTAATTTTTTAAAGAAAACTATTTATCTATTTATTTTTAGCTGCGCTGGGTCTTTGATGCTGAGTGTGGGCTTTTCTCTAGTTGCCTCAAGTCGGGGCTACTCTCTAGTTGCAGAGAGTGGGTTTCTCATTGTGGTGGCTTCTCTTGTTGCAGAGCAGAGGCTGTAGGGCACACGGACTTTAGGAGCTGTGGCTCGTGGGCTCAGTAGCTGCGGCACGCAGGCTCTAGAACGCAGGTACAGTTGTTGTGGCACCCATGCTTAGCTGCCCCACAGCATGTGGAATCCTCCTGAACCACAGATCGAACCCATGTACCCCACACTGGCAGGTCAATTCCCAACTATTGGACCACCATGGAAGTCCTGACAATTGATTTTTGACAAAGGCGCCAAGACCATACGGGGATGGGAGGTAGTGGCAGATAAAGAAAAATCTTTCAAATGCCCAAAGCTCTGGATATTCACCTGCAGAAGAATGAATCTGATTCCTGTTTCAAACCATATATAAAATTAACTTGAATGGGTATAAGTTCTCGAACTATAAAACTTCTGGAAGAAAAAAAAGTATAAATCATCATGAACTTTGAACAAGCAACACTTTCTTAAGTATGACACCCAAAGCACAAGAAAACATAGCTTAACTAGACTTCATCAAAAGTAAAAACTTTTGCGCTAAGAACACTATCAAGAAAGTGAAAAGACAACCCACAGAAAGGGAGAAAGTATTTTTAAATCATGTATTTGCTAAGGATCTAGTATCCAGAATATATATACAACTCAACAAGAAAAAAATAACTCAATTAAAAATAAGGAAAAAAATCTGAAGACAATTCTTCAAACATATACCACTTAGAAATGTGGTAAATAGCCACTCAGAACATGAAAAGATGCTCAACATCATTAGTCATTGTGCTGTGTGCTTAGTCACTCAGTCGAGTGAGACTCTGCGACCCCATGGGACTGCAGCCTGCCAGGAGCCTCTGTCCATGGGGATTCTCCAGGCAAGAATACTGGAGTGGGATGCCATGCCCTCCTCCAGGGGATCTTTCCAATCCAGGGATTGAACCCAGGTCTCCGCATTGCAGGCAGATTCTTTATCATCTGAGCCACCAGGGAAGCCCTCATTAGTCATTGCTGCTGTTGCTGCTGCTGCTAAGTCGCTTCAGTCGTGTCCGACTCTGTGCGACCCCATAGACGGCAGCCCACCGGGCTCCCCTGTCCCTGGGATTCTCCAGGCAAGAACACTGGAGTGGGTTGCCATTAGTCATTAGGTAGATGCAAATCAAAACCACAATAAGATACCACTTTATATCTCTCAGGCTGGCTACAAAAAAGAAAAAGTATTGGTGAAGATGTGAAGAAACTTCTGGTGGGAATGTAAAACACTGCAGTCACTATGGAAAATAGTTTGGCAATTCCTCAAGATTCCACACCGAGTTACCATATGACTTAACAAAATCCAGCAGACATGAAAATATATGGCCATATAAAGATCTGGACAGTAATGTTCATAGCAGTATTATCCATAATTGCCCCAAAGTGTAAATAATAAAAGTTTCTATCAACTGATGAATCAGTAAAAATATAGCACATCCATACAACAGACTGTTATTCAGGCATAAAAAGAAATGATGTACTATTGTCGGAAGCTACGTCATAGATGAACCTTGAAAATACTATGCTAAACGAAAGAAGGGGGACACAAAAAGCTACATACCCTATGATTTATTTGATGTATATGAAATCTTCAGAATAGGCACATTCAGAGAGACAGAAAGAGAGAAGCAGTTTTCAGGGGCTGAAGGAGGAGGGGGTACAGAGTATGGGGAGCATAAAGGACCAGGTCTTCTTTTTTTTCAAAACTTCTTAAAAGCCTATTTTTCTGTTACGAATAACTGCTTTTTCCAGTTATCCCCGATGAGTTGATAAAGACTCTGATTAAACTGTTTTATGCTTCCAAGAATAAGAGTAACTATTACATCTTTTTATTATCTAGGTGGTAGCTTTGAAAAATTTTTATAGAATTTTAAGCGATTTATGATGTTCCATGTGTTTCTGTTCATGTTTTCTTAGGCAACATTCCACCAAATTACTAGTACCATATATAATACTTGAGTATGACAGCAGTTAAAAAATGTTTTAAATTATAATTGGTTTACGTGTTAATTTCTGAAGAGAGAAGTGATTCAGTTATACACACACACACACATTCCCAATACGGTTTATCATAGGATATTGAACACAGTTCTTTGTGCTGTGCGGTAGGACCTTGTTGTTTATCCATCCATTCTACATGTAATAGCTGACATCTGAGAACCTTAACCTTCCACTCCACCCCTCCTCCAACTCACATCCCCCTTAGCAACCACAAGCCTGTTCTCTATGAGCATGACAGCAGTTTTACTTGTTTTAAAGTCAAAATCAAACTGAATATGACTTTAAACTAAAATTTATGCTTTGTGCATCTGTAAAACATGGATATCAGTCAGTTCAGTTGCTCAGTCGTGTCCGACTCTTTGCGACCCCATGAACTGCAGCACGCCAGTCCTCCCTGTCCATCACCAACTGTCGGAGTCTACCCAAACTTATGTCCATTGCGTTGGTGATGCATGGATATATTGGTATCATATTTCCTTTATTCTGCTTGATTATACACTTGTTGAAAGGCAAATTTACAGATCAAATGATGGAACTTAATGATTCAGTAAAAGTTTTCTCTTTTTTAAAAAGAAAACTTGTCTTTTTAGTTAAAGCTTCATGGAACAGAATTTATATTTAATCAGAATGACTAGATAGGATCCTTTTGGGAAGTCAATCTAAAAGAAGCTAACAGGAATTGGTAGAACTTTTGGTTTTTTATATTTACTTACTACAGGACTCCCAGCCAGGCTTGAAGCCCATAATCTTAAAAAAAAAAAAAAAAAAAAGTGTGAGAGTTACACAAAAAGACCATATATCACTGGGTAGGAAGTGAAATGACTGGGTATGTAATATTTTTTAAAACCTTTATCTTGGGTCGGCATAAATAATCTTTTAATTTCCCCCGTACTTTCAGCAGCATTCCATTTTGATGTTTAGCAAAGCAAACCAGAATAAAGTTCTATAATTCAGCAATCCTGAAATCTGAGTCATATTAAGATAAAAATGAAAATGAGACGTGTACTAAGTAAATATCTAATTCATCTTCTTATTGATCCTCTCTTAGTCCACAGGTGGACAACTGTCCTGTTCCAGACAGTGAGCTGAGCAATCTCTGAAAAGGACTCTGTGAATGTACTCTTACAATATATGTGAGATGGATAATCAGGTGAATACCTAGAGCTTCTGAAAACCTCAGAGGTTCTCATCAATCTTTTGTATATTTTGGTTAGCAGCAGTGTATACCTCTGAAGCTTTGATGAGAAAAAGCATTTCAATAATAATAAATTCTGAAAATAAAGTCTT
This sequence comes from Okapia johnstoni, assembly GCA_024291935.2. Taxonomy (NCBI): domain Eukaryota; kingdom Metazoa; phylum Chordata; class Mammalia; order Artiodactyla; family Giraffidae; genus Okapia; species Okapia johnstoni. The sequence goes on from CM044307.1 coordinate 17,071,806, forward strand.
CATATCCTTTACTTTCTGCTTTTCAGAAATGCCAACCATTTCCTCCAGATGAGGGCTGTCTGTAGGGCATCTACTGTAGCTCTTTATAACTGGGTTCATCAGGAAATAACACGTTCAGCGGAAGAATGTGCTGATGTAGCCTTTCTACTTCAGGTAGCTGTTTGGCGACTCCATTTCATGTCACTGTGAGGTCATCCCGTTTCGCTTACGGTTTCTTCCACTCACTGCTGCGGCGTACAGACAATCCTGCGGCGTACAGACAATCCTGAAGGTCTGTACAATCTTAAGCGGTTTTTCGGGCCCTCCTTAAAAGCTGGGGTCTTTTGCGAGGCTCTCTCCTGGGCAAGTCGGCTCTGACTCGCAGCTTGGCAGTTTTCTGCGCATGCGCGCCAAAGATGCGCACAGCTCACCAAACTGCTCCTGGTTTGAGCTGCGCAGTTTCCGAGTGCTGCTTTTTTCCTCTTCCCCAAGACATCATTCTAGGCCTGGCGGCCAAATCCCGAAGGTGCAGCCCGGAAAAGGCCGGGCCCGGGAATCTCAGACCTAACCAGGCAGCCTCTCTCCCGGCCTCTGTGCAAGGTGGGCCCAGTCCTGCCGAAATTCAGCACGGGGCCGAGGATCACTACCCCGTCCTACCGAGCACGTGGCCCACAGCGGCTTCCTCGGGGAGTGATGAAAATATCCTGGAATAAGATGGTCGCCGGGCTTCCCAGGCGGCGCTAGTGGTAAATAATCCATCTGCGAATGCAGGAGTCATAAGAGACCCAAGAGACGCGGGTTTGATCCCTGGTTCTGGAAGATCCCCTGGAGAAGGGCATAGCAACCCCTCCAGTATTCTTACCTGGAGAATCCCATGGGCAGCAGAACCTGGTTGGCTACAGTCTATAGGGTTGCCAAGAGTCGGACACCATTTAGCGACTGACGCAGCACACACACACACACAAGATGGTCACACGACCTTGGAAATATTCTACAAAACCTGCCAAACGGTGCACTATAAAAAGGCGAATTATATCCTCCAAGTGAAAGTCGCTCAGTCATGTCCGATTCTTTGCGACCCCATGGACTATACAGACCATGGAATTCTCCAGGTCAGAATACTGGAGTGGGTAGCCCTACCTTTTTCCAGGGGATCTTCCCAACTCAGGGATTGAATCCAGGTCTCCCGCATTGCTGGTGGATTCTTTACCAGCTGAGCCACCAGGGAAGCCCAAACAAACAAAACTTTTCCTGCTACAAAAGCACTATGACGTTTAGAAATGAGATACATCCTAAATATCCAGCGACAGCTGAGTTAAAATTATATAAGTTACCGGACTGCAGCGTGGGAAACGCTACCGCCACTGGCTTGAAAAGCCCCACATAAAATGACCTCTACGGGGGGCTTGCCATGCCCACCCTGCGTAATATTTAAAACACCTCATAAATGAAGGAAATCAAGGCTTTGAAGGCTAAAGATGGTACCCAGAAAGACACAGTGGGGTGGGGGTGGGGGTGGGGTTGAGGAAGGGATTCTAGTCCTGCTGGTCTGCCTCAGGACACCACCTCAGCTGCGATCTCCACGATTATTTAAAACTAGAGTTTGGGGTTTGGGAATTTTGTTTCCTCCTGGAAGCTGCGGCCTCAGTTTTCTTTCCTTCGAGCTGTTGGATTCACAGGACAAGGTCTGTGGACCACCCCATGTCCGTCCTGGGGAAAGGGGGGGCGGTCATGGTTTCTGAGGTCAACTGAGGAGACGACAGAGCTTTTTGGACACCGCGAGCGCTAGCTTCGTCGCTAAGGCACCTCGGTGGCCCCACCGCTTGCTAGTGACCTCGGGTAAAACACAACCTCACTAGGGCTCGTTCTGCGTCCGACAGAGGTACTACCGGCCGACCTCACGGGGTTAGTGTGCGGAAAGCTTCGATAATGCTTATAAAGCAGTTGGCAGTGCCTAGCACTCTAGGTGCTTGCGTCAACTGCTTATGCTGACCTGTCTGAAAGTCAACCACAATCTGAACTTCCAGGTAAAACCGCCACCAAGGGCCTGCAGTCCAGCCACCGGCAGCTGTCGGGTGGCACCTTGACATCACAATTTAGAAAAAACGCTCCATCGGGGCAGACACGGAGCACCGATACTCAGGGCCTCCCTCTCCCGTCTCTACGGCTGCAGATCGAACAGGACAAGCGAGCTCCACGCGCCCACAGACTCCACTCAACAAGAGTTCGCCCGCCCAGCCCCCTACCCACGCCGGAGTCATGCCGGCTTTCCACGTGTTCGGCTCCTCCTCCCCGCCCCTTTTCTCCGGCCTTCCCCCCCCACCTCCTATCTCACCCCGGCTCTATCAGAGGCGCAGCAGCGGCCCCCGAACCGACGCCAACAGTACTCCAGTCAGCGCAGACTTACTCGATCAGAGGGTTTTTTTCCAGCTCTCACCTCGTCCACTCTCCAGGGTTCACGGATAGGGAGAGCCAGCTGCCCCTCCTTTCTCATTGGGAGCGCTGTGGGTCTACCGGAAGGTGGATCTTAGGGAGGGGGCGGGGATTGGGGACTCGGCTCCGCCCAGGCCTGGCGAAAAGGCAGCGAATCGGCGGCTGACTTCTTTGGGCTCCGTCCTTTGGGGCGGGGTCATGGGCTCTTGGGGCGGAGGCAAGCATGTTTGGGGCGGGGCCGGGGTGAGGCTGGGGCCGAGTTGACACTCGGCAAACGCCGTGGCTACCTCGTCCCTAGCGGTGGGTATCCCACCCAGCACCGGGTATTTTCTGTGTCCAACCCAGTTAATCCAGCCCAGGAAAGTCCTCTCGCCGCTTAGGACCCCCTCCTTTAAACTTACGGAGGAGGAAAGAGTGTGTTGTGGAAAGGGCGAAGGAGGCTCTCAGACGAGAGGAAAAAGGAACCGGTGGTGAACTGGTGGTGACGTGTTTGGTTGTGTCCTCTGGTAGCTGAGACTGCTGACTGTACGTCTGCGTGGCTCCAAGGTGCAGAAGAGCGTGCCCGCAGCTTCAGTCCGGGAGCTTCCGCTGTAGATCAAGTTCTGTTTCCTTCTTGCTGTGTGACCTTGGGGAAGTCTCTTCCCTTTCTGTTCCTTGGTTTCTTCTGCTGAAACAAGGAAGTAGATCTAACGTTCTGATGTTCTCTCTAGTGGAAAGTTTGTTTATACAATTAATATTTCCAGAATGGTCTTTCTGTGCTGTGCCTGCTCCAGGTATCAGCTGACGGTTGTCAGCTGACATAAAAGGTGGAAAATGGAAGTTTGTGTAGGGCCCTTGACCAGAAGTGGCAGTTTGCTTTTTTTTTCAGATTTGGTTTATCTTTACTGTAATTGAAATATAGTTGATTTACAATATTGTGTTAGTTTCCGGTGTACAACAAAGTGATTCTGAAGAAGGAATTCATGGGGCCTGGACTCCATCTTAGGCCTGTTCGTGCTGATCATGTTCCGCCACCTCTCTAATGGACTCTGAACTCTGTGCTTAGTGCCTGTGGAAACGACAATAGAAGGACAAGGCCCCCTCTGGACAGGGGAATCTTGAAGATTGTATTCAGGTTACTCATCACCTAAGGGAAAACATACACTAATCCCCCTACCTCCTCCGGACAGGTCATAGATTTTTTTCTGTCACCTCGGGCTTATTGATAATTGATTGTTTGTATATAGCGTTATTGTGATTGTATTTACCTTTCCTTTGTTTATGTAAGTCACAAGGAAATTGGGGTGGTGGGTTCAGACACGTACACAGGGGGTATAAAAGATTTTCACAAATGCTGGTCGGGGTCTTTGGCTAAGAGGAGACTCTGCCTTGGGCCCGCCGGTGTAATAAACTGCACTTCACTATCTGCATCGTCCTTCTGAGTGAGCTTGTTTCCCGGAGCGTGTATATATATATTCCTTTTCCATTATGGTTTGTTATATGATATTGTCTACAGTTCCTGTGCTATACAGTAAGACCTTGTTGTTGATTCATTCTGTATATATTCTGTAAACCTCAACCTCCCACTCCGTGTCTCCCTCACTCCCCTTCCCCTTGGCAACTAACTACAGGTATGTTCTCTACATACCAGTGACAGTTTTGTGAGGAGAGCTGGGTTCAAATGGGCCAGGCTTGGTTGTTGCCATGAGCAGACCTGGTGCACCATGTGGCCTGTTAACCCAGGGCTCTGAGTTGCTAGACCCCTTATTAAATAGATCGTGGGGTTAATCAATTGTAGCCATGTGTGAAAGCATTTCAACAAATAATAAGGAAGGCAGGATTCTGCCTCTCAAGAATTTTATATAAGAAAGGGTGTGAGTGGGAAGAGATGATCAGAGTAAGGAGAGAAGTTAGTGTAAGTCAGAATAAAGGACAGCTTCATGAAGCTTGAGCTGCCTGGAAGAGAAAACAGAGAAATTCTAAGCTGAACCAGCAATCTGACTGGAAACCTGTTCAGGGAGTAGTGAAGCATTCGTTTTGGCTGAATGGGAGGGGAGTCTTGGAAGAACCAGAATAGGTTGGATCAAATGTCAAAGTTAGGAGCTGGCAGAGCGAGCCTCTGTAGCTTTGAGAGGTGGGGAGTGACAAGTTTAGAGCTGTGTTTTGGGGAGATCACAGCTATGGTTTGGGCAGCACTGGAGAAGAAACTGGAGAGGAAAGATGCGGAAGTCACCTGCGAGTCTCCTTAGAAGATGAATGCACCCACAGTCCTTGCAGAAGTTAGTCAGAGCTGAACCAGAGTGGTGGCAACTGGGATGGAAGGGAGGGGTAGAGTCAAGACAGATTTCAGAGGAGGGGGAATCTGTAAGATGTGAGAAACTCTGGGAAGAATCAAATGGGATTCCAAGTGACAGAGCCCAGGTCACCAGAGGAAGTCGGAAGCAGTTGGCTTGGGGCTTGCTGAGAGAATAAATGATTAACATTCAGCCCCCAGGCTCTCTGGAATATTCACTGAGGGAATGAATGGAACAGGATGTGCCTTGGGGATCTGAGGTAGGCTCGCCAGAAAAAGGATTAAAAATATTTGCAAATCAATGCCCAATGGAAGCTTGGCCTTGGGCAAGTCTTTTGTCATTTGTGAACTCCAGTTTACTCATAGGTAAAATGAGGATAATGATACCTGCTGAAGTGTTTTTTTTCTCATACATATATATGTCTGTGTATACACACACAGGATATTGAATATATTTTTCCTGTGCTGTTACACTTGTGCAACCCTGTGGGCTATATAGTCCATGGAATTCTCCAGGCCAGAATACTGGAGTGGGTAGCCTTTCCCTTCTCCAGGGGATCTTCCCAACCCAGGGATTGAACCCAGGTCTCCTGCGTTGCAGGCGGATTCTTTACCAGCTGAGCCACAAGGGAAGCCCATATATATATATATGTCTGTGTGAATATACTTTTCTGTATTCAGGAAATTGAATATATTTTTTCTGTGCTATACAGTAGACCTTGTTGTTTATCGAAGAGAGTGGCTGTGAGGAGAAAACTGGAAAGCACCTTACTGCTTGATCTGTAACTCCTATGGACTGAGCATCCTTTATTATGTGGATGACTTGATATGTGAATAGTGCATATTACTTATCAAAAGAATAATTCCTTTTTCTCATTTCATCTCCAGAATTTGAAGCCAATGCAAATAAGTTTTTCTTTGAAGTGGCACCTAAAATGAGTCAGCATTAACTTTGACTACATTAAAAAAAAAAAAAAACTTTTAGAGTCCTTGTCATGTGCCACATATTTCTAAGCCCTTTCCATATATTTGTTTTTTTAATTACCACAACCCTATGAGGCATGTACTATTAATATCACCACTTTATTGATGAATTGAGTCACAGAGAAGTTAGGTAACTTGTTCAAGCTGGTGAAAGATTGAAGGCAGGAGAAGGGGACGACAGAGGATGAGATGGTTGGATGGCATCCCTGACTCAATGGACATGAGTTTGAGTGAGCCCCGGGAGATGGTGAAGGACAGGGAAGCCTGGCGTGCTGCAGTGCATGGGCTCGCAAAGAGTTGTACACAACTGAATAGCAACAACAACAAGCTGGTGAGTGGCACAATTTGTGCTCTTAAGGCAAAAAGTATCATGCTGCTGCTGCTGCTGCTGCTAAGTCACTTCAGTCGTGTCCGACTCTGTGCGACCCCATAGACGGCAGCCCACCAGGCTCCGCCGTCCCTGGGATTCTCCAGGCAAGAATACTGGAGTGGGTTGCCATTTCCTTCTCCAGTGCATGAAAGGGAAAAGTGAAAGTGAAGTCTCTCAGTTGTGTCTGACTCTTAGCGACCCCATGGACTGCAGCCCACCAGGCTCCTCCGTCCATGGGATTTTCCAGGCAAGGGTACTGGAGTGGGGTGCCATTGCCTTCTCTGAAAAAGTATCATAATGAAAGTCTAAACACATACTTCAATTATAAAATATTTATAACTCTTACCACAGAAAAGGCTTATTTTCCTAAAATATAAAGTGCTCCTATAAATAAACTCAATAGAAAAAGGTGCAGTGGCTGTACCAATTATGCAGAAAAGGAAGTCAACATGAAAGGGTGCTCAGCTTCACTCAAGGAAAATTAAGTTTAAAACTCCTCTGACATACTCTTTTTCATAACCAGATAGGCAGAATCCAAATGTTAATACTCAGTGAGGCTCCTGGGCTTCCCTGATGGCTCAGCAGTAAAGAATCCGCCTGCAGTGCAGGAAACGGGGGTTTGATCCCTGGGTCGGGAGGACCCCCTGGAGGAGTACATGTCAATCTACTCCAGTATTCTTGCCTGAAAAATCACATGGACGGAGGAGCCCAGTGGGCTCTGGTCTATGGGGTCGCAAAGAGTCAGACACGACTAAAGCGACTGAGCACAGGATAGCATGGCGAGGCCCCCATGCAAGCTCTAAGGGAGACAATTTGGCAATGTATCAATATTTATCAAAATTAAAAATGCACATACTTTTGACCTAGCAGTTTAGAAATTCATCCTAAAAATACATTTGCTTATATGAAAAATAACTTAGGTACATGAAATACTTTGTAATAGTGAAAGTTTGGATGCCATCTTAGAGTCCATTAGTTGGTAGTTTAAAAAGTAATGGCACATTCATTCAGTGGAATACTGTGCACTTAAAAAAATAAAAGGAGTCTCTTTGTATGCTAATGTAAAAGTATCTCCAAAATAGATTCTTGAAAAAAGCAAGGTGAAGAGAATGTAAAGTATTATATAGGGTAAAAAGTGTGTGTGTGTATGTATGTATATCTCCCTGGAATGATAATACTCATTACCTATTGGGACCTGGGTGGTTAGGTGACAGGGATGGGAGAGAGTTTTCACCCTATTGTACCTTTTGAATTTTGACTATTGGCTTATATTACTTATTAAAATATAAAATTTAAATATTAACTAAATCCACACATTGCACACAGCAACCAATTGCAGGAGTTGTTCATTTTAAGAGGTGACATGTTAATGTGTTGCTGTAGGAACACCTGTCAAATCCCGTCAGAGAGACACTAATCTAAAATGTAATCGATACAAGAGAAACATAATCAACATGTCCACTGTATAACAGTCCTCCCAGAACCCAGAAGAAAGGATTCTTTTCATCAGAATTTGTCAGTGTTTATTCAGTATCCAAGGGATCTGAATGTACTTGGTCACTGGAAATCATGATCCAGAGTAATTCTCCCATTATTTCCTAATGTGAATTAAACATCCCACAAAACTCTCCCAACCCCTTAGTATGATCACATGTTCACTGAACTGCCAATGACTGATTCTACCACTTAGGACATGATTTTGTGAAGGAGAGAGCCCTGAGTAACAGGCAAGAATATTATGGGCACCTGGAAGTTATATATCCTGGTAATAATTAACCTATGGTATTGGTATTCTTGGGTGGTCTGAAGCAGTTTCCAAGGGTCCAGCCCAAGTAACTGATAACATCAAATACTGGAACCTACAAACTCAAGGATAAGACTCATGGTGCTGCTAAAATATGATGATGGAATTCCAGTTGAGCTATTTCAAAGCCTAAAAGATGATGCTGTGAAAGTGCTGCACTCAGTATGCCAGCAAATTTGGAAACCTCAGCAGTAGCCACAGGACTGGAAATGGTCAGTTTTCATTCCAGTCCCAAAGAAAGGCAATGCCAAAGAATGCTCAAACTACTGCACAATTGCAGTCATCTCACGTGCTAGTAAGGTAATACTCAAAATTCTCCAAGCCAGGCTTCAACAGCACATGAACTGTGAACTTCCAGTTGTTCAAGCTGGATTTAGAAAAGGCAGAGGAACCAGAGATCAAATTGCCAATATCTGTTGGATCATCGAAAGAGCAAGAGAGTTCCAGAAAAACATCTCCTTCTGCTTTATTGACTATGCCAAAGCCTTTGACTGTGTAGATCACCATAAACTCTGGAAAATTCTTAAAGAGATGAGAATACCAGACTACCTGACCTGCTTCCTGAGAAATCTGTATGCAGGTCAAGAAGCAACAGTTCAAACTGGACATGGAACAACAGACCGGTTCCAAATTGGGAAAGCAGTACATCAAGGCTGTATACTGTCACCCTGCTTATTTAACCTATATGCAGAGTACATCATGAGAAATGCTGGACTGGATGAAGCACAAGCTGGAATCAAGATTGCCGGGAGAAATATCAATAACCTCAGATAGATGACACCACCCTTATGGCAGAAAGCGAAGAAGAACTAAAGAGCCTCTTGATGAAAGTGAAAGAGGAGAGTGAAAATGTTGGCTTAAAACTCAACATTCAGAAAACTAAGATCATGGCATCTGGTCCCATCACTTTATGGCAAATAGATGGGCAAACAATGGAAACAGTGAGAGACTTTATTTTGGGGGGCTCCAAAATCCCTGCAGATGGTGACTGAAGCCATGAAATTAACAGACGCTTGCTTCTTGGAAGAAAAGCTATGACCAACCTAGACAGCATATTAAAAAGCAGAGACATTACTTTGCCAACAAAGGTCCGTCTAGTCAAAGCTATGGTTTTTCCAGTCGTCATGTATGGATACGAGCATTGGGCTGTAAAGAAAGCCAAGCGCTGAAGAATTGATGCTTTTGAACTGTGGTGTTGGAGAAGACTCTTGAGAGTTCCATGGACAGCAAGGAGATCCAAGCAAACCATCCTAAAGAAAATCAGTCCTGAATATTCATTGGAAGGACTGATGCTGAAGCTGAAGCTCTAATTCTTTGGCCACCTGATGTGAAGAACTGACTCATTTGAAAAGACCCTGATGCTGAGAAAGATTGAAGGCAGGAGGAAAAGGGGACGACAGAGGATGAGATGGCGGGATGGCATCACCAACTCAATGGACATGAGTTTGAGTATGTTCCAGGAGTTGGTAATGGACAGGGAGGCCTGGTGTACTGCAGTCCATGGGGTCGCAAAGATGTGGGCACGACTGAGCGACTGAATTGAACTGAACTGAAATTATTATTCTTAGCTAGTAGCATCAGCCTGACCAATTTGACAGTTAATAAAACATGCTTGATTCAGAAAATTAAAGAAACAGAGAAGCACAAAATAAAAAATACACCCAAATAACCTATAATAAACTCATACCTCCCCAAACCACTGTTAATATTTGGATCTGTTTCTAAGCATGTATTTGTTGTAGTTGTCTATATAGTTCATTAATTCTTCAACAAATATTTATTGGGCCTGTGCTAGGTGCTAGGGGTACAGTTGTGTTTTTTTAATAATTAAAAAAAAAATTGAAATAATTACAAACTAAGGATCCAACCGGTCAATGCTAAAGGAAATCAACCCTGAATATTCATTGGAAGTGTTGATGCTGAAGCTGAAGCTCCAATACTTAGGCCACCTGATGTGAAGAGTCGACTCATTGGAAAAGACTCTGATGCTGGGAAAGATTGAAGGCAGGAGGAGAAGGGGGTGACAGAGGATGAGATGGTTGGATGGCATCACCGACTCAATGAACATGAGTTTAAGCAAGCTCTGGGAGATACTGAAGGACAGGGAAGCCTGGCATGCTGCAGTCTATGGAGTCACAAAGAGTTGGACTGGACTCAGCGACTGAACAACAACAAACAAAAAGAAGATTCCAAGTAGTATAGAGACCTTTCATACTGGAATACTCTTAGTTGTATTTTTTCAAACAAGGATGTTCTACATACTCTCAAGATAACCATCAAATTCAGAAAATTAACATTTTTATACCACTACCGTCTAATCCTTGGTCTCACTCACTTATCACCTATTGTCCCAATACTTTCCTTTATGGCAAAAATATCAGTTCAGAATCACATGTATTTAGTTACATCTGTTAAGTCTTCTTCAGTCTTTCTTTAATTTTAATAACCATGATACTTTTGAATATTATAGTCCAGTTAATTTGTAGAATGTCCTTTAGTTTGGGTCCTCAGTTTGGGTTTGTCTGATGTTTTCCATGATTGGCTTCAGATTGTATCTTCAATAGGAAAGTCAGAGAAGTGACAGCATTCTTCTTATTGCATCCTATCAGAAGGCATATGATTTTGGTTGGTCCCATTATATATTTTGGGACCATTATATATATATATATATATATGTGTATATATATATATATATATATATATATATATATATATATATATATATATATATATATATATAAAACAAACATATATGTTAATTTTCACTTCTTGATTAAGGTGATGGCAGGCAGACTTCTCCTATGTAAAGTTACCCTTTTTTAAATTTAAAAAATAAAATTAAAAAAAAACCCTTGTCATAGAGACTCATAGGAAGTTGCAAAAATATTCCAGAGAGTCTCTGTACCTTTCATATAACTTCCCCTGTGGTAATATACATAGTACAAAATCACTCTTTTTTTTTGTAATTTGGTTAGTATTTATGAGTCTATGTAAATATTCTATTCTTTATCAAACATTTAATTGATTATTTATGGGCTTAGAGTTTCCTATGTTTTTCCAGTGGGCTAAATCCATCCTTATCATTATTTATTTTGATGCTCAAATAGTCCCAGGTTTGCTAGATTTGCTCTTCCTAACTACTTCTGTTTCCTTTTGACTTGTCCTCATCATTCTTTGATCATTTTCTTCTGGAAAAAGATATTCCGGGCTCATCTTGTTCTTTTTCTGCCGAAGCCTGAAATAAGTCATTTATCTAAGGTGCGCCGGTCTCTTTTAGTGGAAATTGGTATTTAGAAGCCAAGATCTGAGTGCTAAGTGTACTCGTTGCTGTTAGAGTATCCCTGTCCCAAGTATACTGCAACTTAGGGTTAAAGTTGGAAATATATACCCACACACTGTCACATACAACACAAACACATGTACACATTTACATCTATATTAACCCTATCTTGAAAACCAGTACCTCCAATTCCAATCCATCTCCATGGGGTTCATTCAAGATTTTTCTTTTTCTGTATTTGTATCTCCCTTCCCCAACAGTAAAATTACCATTATTTAGTATTTATTATCTCCCCACTTCAGATGTCCTCCTAACCCCACATGGGTTCTAAGAATCTGTGCTGGGTCATACTCTCCACCCCCCACAAAGAAGATGCCTTCCTCATCCTCCTGGGCTCCAGCACTCCATGTGAAAATGTAGTTTTGGAGAGGCAAAAATCCTTCCTTTCTTTCAAGGAGTTTACATTCTATTGGTGAGGAAAGGGAAACGAAGAAATAAAAGTAAAATGTGAGGTAATGATGAATGCAATAAAAAAAAAAAAAACAGCAGGATAATGTGATAAGAAGTGCTTGAGGTGCTATTGTGGGTTGGTGATGCTGATTATTCTTTTCATGCACTCCCCCAATCCTTTTCCTGCTCTGTGCACGTCTACAAAATGTATTATGTTGGCTCCTCTGTGACTTCCTTCCTTATTTTCCCCTTCTCTTTGGTCACTCTGTGCGGTGTATGGAACTTCCCTGACCGGGATCAAGCCTGGTTCCCTGCAGTGGGAACACAAGAGTCTTAACCACTGGACCACCAGGGAAGTTCTACAGCCCGCTTTCTGATAGAATTCAACCAGTAGGAGATCAGGGCACTGGGAGGAGAGAGAATCCCTTGCCTGCTTGGGATGTCTTTTCTGTCAGTAGCCCCTCCCCTGGCTCCAGTGTTCATCAGGCTCCCAAAATTCCATTTCCTCCCCGTTTCCCTTCAAGGCCCCAGGTGGTAATAGCTTCTCTCTGTTACTAGCTTGTGGGTGCCCCAATGGTCTTGTCTTGTCTCTTTTTATCCTGCTTACACCTTTGTTAATAATATCTTCATTAAAGTCCCTTGGATCATTGAGTTGGAGTCTATTTCAGGAAAAGGCTCTTTCAGGAAATGACTCTTTTTGTTTAAACAATATGGTGAATCATTTTTCAGGTCAATACATATTCTTATACAATATGATTTTCAAAAACTCAATTTGATCAGTTAAAAAAGGAAAACATTAGCCAGGCTTGTCCTTCTGGAATTGTGTGCAAAGCGAAATCCCTCCTTGTCCTGTACCTAACCTGAGGCCTAAGAAGCTTGAGTTGTGCTTTCAAGGCGGCAGCATTGATCTTGGAGAGGCAGCAGTGATTGGTGGCATGAGCGAGCTGTTAATTCCCTGACCAGGTATTGAACCTGAGTATCCTGGATGAAAACAGGAATCCTAGTCACCAGACCAGAAAGGATTAGAGGCTAGAGGTTAGAAGCTATTTTCCCTTGGCTCTTGCCCCTAGTGAAAAATGCATTTCTCATGGAGACAAAAACTATAAAAGCAGGTACATACTTTGTTATTAGAGACATAGCACAACAAGTGGGAGACCGCACAGAGAAACCGTTAAGCTAGAAGCAAGGCAGAGATACATACCTGGAGAGAAAGACATGGGCATCCTCCTTAAAGAGGAGGAGCTCAGAAAAGAGGTGGTTAAATCATTTATATAGGGCAGTTCTTCCAGATCTTTGTCTTCCTTCTGGCCAATCACCTTGTTTTGTCCCCCTTGGCTAATTTGTTTCAGGACCTTCCCTATAGACGTGCACACATATCTCAGTCAATATGGATCTCGACACAAAGGAATCTGGGAGAAGCAAGATTGACTGTGGCCTCCTGGCATTGGCCCCTGTCTTTTTGACCCCCGAGGAGTCTTTCTGCGCATGTGTAGTGTCTCCCTTGCCCCAAGGAGGGGGAATATGTAATCTCTTGATCCTTTACTCAAACAAGGTTTAACCCCTCTCTGTTTCTGCCATGACTATTATCTTAAGGGTGCTTCCCTGGTGGCTCAGATGGTAAAGTGTCTGCCTGCGATGCAGGAGTCCCGGGTTTGATCCCTGGGTTGAGATGATCCCCTGGAGAAGGAAATGGCAATACTCCAGCATTCTTGCCTGGAAAATCCCATGGTCGGAGGAGCCTGATAGGTTACAGTCCGTGGGGACGCAAAGAGTCGGACACAACTAAGTGACTTCACTTTCTTTTTTCATGATCTTAAGGTGTCCACAAAGAGACAAAGCCTGTCCATTTACCTGGTTTCTGTTGTTACTTCCATTTAGGCGGGCAAACAGGAGGCTGATTGTAAATGCCTCACCCGGAGCCACCTATCTCTGTTTCAAGAAATGCAAACAGGATGCTAGTTTTAAGTGTCCACCTGGAGCCCATCTGTAAACAGGAGGCCAGTTGTAAACACCTCGCCTGGGGCCCATGTGTTTTCCTGCTCAGTATGCAGGATGTTGTGACTCTACACCCTCATGGCATCCAGATTAGCCCAGAAATGCCATTTTTGGCCTCTTTAGGATACAGAGAGTATTTTCTTCATCAGGATTCATCCTCAGTTGTGCATTTGTTCAGTCCCTGCCCACCTAAAGAGGGTTCTCAGCCATTAGGCATCAACAGGGCCCCTTCTGGGTTATGCGGGTCGTTGAGCCTTCTTCTTCTTTTATTACTCTATCTCCTTAGTGCTGGGCTTCCCTGGTGGGTCAGATGGTAAAGAATCTGCCTGAAATGCGGGAGACCTGGGTTCAATCTCTGGGTCGGGAAGATCCCTGGAGAAGGAAATAGTAACCCATTACAGTATTCTTGCCTGAAAAATTCCATGGGCAGAGGAGCCAGATGGGCATCAGTCCATGGAATGGCAAAGAGTTGGACATGACTGAGAGACTAGCACTTTCACTTTGTTTCACTTAGTGCCAAGGATTGTGGTTCCATTCGGAGGATTCTGCAAATAATTTAAACACCACTCCCATCCCTCACTAAACATTTACAAGCCTGGAGGTCTTCCCAGGATGATCTACAATGGAAGTGAGAAAGGGCTTGCAGGAAGAGTACCTTGCTATAGCTTCGATGTGGTTAGTCACTCAATCGTATCTGACTCTTTGCAACCCCATGGACTGTAGCCCATCAGGCTGCTCTGTCCATGGGATTCTCCAGGCAAGAATACTGGAGTGGGTTGCCATGCCCTCCTCCAGGGGATCTTTCCAACCTAAGGATCAAACCCAGGTCTTCTGCATTGCAGGTGGATTCTTTACTGTGTGAGCCACCAGGGAAGCCCAGAGCTTCTGTGAGCATGATTCAAATAGCTCCTCAGCAAGATTGAAGAACATTAAAGAATGTGCATTGTTTCCCGTGATTGGCTTTATAAGTGTCAACAGCTTTATAGAAATAGGAAGCTATAGATTGAGAGAAGGAAAAAAATATCCTGCAGAATAAGAGCAGGAAAGAGAAGATTTATGCATGTAATTGCTCCAAATTTAATGCCTCCCTGGTATCTTCTGCATTTGAGTTTCTGTTTAGCACTGATAGGAGGATTGCCTTTAGGGAACAGGAGGAAGGGAGTAGGAAAGAGTTCGGCTTCTGTTTAGATTTAGGAAACTACAGTGGACTTGAAGCAGAACTGAATTCATCAAAAAACTCACGTGTACTAGCACCTGGGGAGGCTTTTTACAAATCTGGTGGGAATGTTGTTCCTGATCCCAGGAGGGGAATCGCTGGTGTTTCTGTTGTATTTTCTAGAATCATATATATAGACAGTCAAGTAAAGCAAGAAGGCTCAAGTATGGAGCCTGCTGCTGCTGCTGCTGCTGCTAAGTTGCTTCAGTCGTGTCCGCCTCTGTGCGACCCCATAGATGGCAGCCCACCAGGCTCCTCCGTTCCTGGGATTCTCCAGGCAAGAACACTGGAGTGGGTTGCCATTTCCTCCTCCAGTGCATGAAAGTGAAAAGTGAAAGTGAAGTCTCTCAGTCGTGTGCGACTCTTCATGACCCCATGGGCTACAGCCTTCAAGGCTCCTCCGTCCATGGGGTTTCCCAGGCAAGAGTACTGGAGTGGGGTGCTATCGCCTTCTCCAGTATGGAGCCTCTTCAACCACAAATAGCATCCTCTCCCTATCTCTCAGATGAATCAACACTGAAAGCTACATGCTCTCACAAAATTAATTTCTTCCTTGTTTTGTCCCAAATTTAACTATCTAGTCCTCTGTTAACCATTAAAAGAGGCAATTTGAGGTACTGTGATCCCACTTTTCCAGATTAGAGAAATACTACACTCTGGATAAAGAAGAAAACATTTGAAGGTGTTTTGTATATTGGAAGGGAGACACTTTTTTTGGCCTCACCTCATGGCATGTAGAACTTCCCTGATCAGGGATCAAACCCAGGCCCCCTGTAGTGGAAGCTCAGTGTCTTAACCATTGGACTGTTGTAGCCATGCGTTCCGGGAAACACACTCACTCAGAAGGACAGTGCAGATAGTGGAGTTTAGTTTATTACACCGGCGGGCCCAAGGCAGAGTCTCGTCTTAGCCAAGGACCCCAACCAGTTTTTATGAAAACCTTATACCCTAAGCGTACGCGCCCAAACCCACTTCTCCAAATTTCCTGAAACTAGTCTGAACAAAGGAAAAAGGAAGATACAATCAAAGTCAACCCATGATTCATATACCTTAAGCCTAGGTAGTTAACAGTGGTGATTATCAATAGGCTTGTGGTCGTTCCTCAATAAGCATAATAGAATGTATGATTCTATTTGGTCACACAGATAATTAGGGTATTCTTTAGGTGATGGAGAGCCCTGGGGCTCTTCCTTCCGGGGGCCTGGTTTTCCAGTTGGTATGTCGTTTTTTTCCTCAATAAGCATAATAGAATGTATGATTCTATTTGGTCACACAGATAATTAGGGTATTCTTTTAGGTGATAGAGAGCCCTGGGGCTCTTCCTTCCGGGGGCCTGGTTTTCCAGTTGGTATGTCGTTTTTCGTAGATACTGGACTTATAGTTCAAAGTCCGCAGTCTGGCCCAAGATGGAGTCCTGCTTTCAAGATAGAGCCTGTTCTATTTCCTCCTTCAGGACCACCAGGGAAGTTGACACTTATAAATAATGTTGCTTATTATTGTTAATAATCATCTCAAATGCGGTCTAGAGTATAAGACTGTGGCATAAGTCAGCCTGTGTTCAAATTCCTGTTCCTTTCCTACTTAGCTGTAGGATCTTGGGCATGTTTCTTAACCTCTCTGAGCCTGTTTCCCCAAGTGAAAAGTGATGATACTGTTATAGCCACGCGTTCCGGGAAACAAGCTCACTCAGAAGGACGATGCAGATAGTGAAGTGCAGTTTATTACACCGGCGGGCCCAAGGCAGAGTATCCTCTTAGCCAAGGACCCCGACCAGCATTTGTGAAAATCTTTTATACCCCCTGTGTACGCGTGTGAACCCACCACCCCAATTTCCTTGTGACTTACATAAACAAAGGAAAGGTAAATACAATCACAATAACCCCATATTCAAACAATCAATTATCAATAAGCCGAGGTGACAGAAAAAAAATCTATGACCTGTCCGGAGGTAGGGGGATTAGTGTATGTTTTCCCTTAGGTGATGAGTAACCTGAATACAATCTTCAAGGTTCCCCTGTCCAGAGGGGGTCTTGTCCTTCTATTGTCGTTTCCACAGGCACTAAGCACATTCAGAGTCCATTAGAGTCCATTAGAGAGGTGGCCGAACATGATCAGCACGAACAGGCCTAAGATGGAGTCCAGGCCCCATGAATTCCTTCTTTAATACTAAGGCTGTCCACCTCCATGTGAGGATTAAATACATGTGGATTTTGCAAAGTGCCTCACCCACTGTGAGCACCTGAGGACTCAGCGAAACAGAACCCCCAAAGTTGCACTGTAATCATCTTCCACACAGTGGGCATCCCAGAAGCTCAGCTGTACTCTCTTAAGAGAGCAGGGAGAATCACAGAGGGTGGTTTCCAGGCTTCCTTTTTCCTACTCTGAGGGGTAGGTGTGATTTTCCTCCCTCATGTCTGAAGTGATAGCTCCTTCAAACGAGGTTAAGTGTCAGCCATGGTAGCTTTTGTGGCAGAAGCTTTAACCACTTCATTTTACCGTGGAGGCTTCAGCAGAACAAGCTTCTCGTCCTATAAATGGCTTCCTCTCACTGCACCTTTGTGGACGGGGTCTTACGGTGGGATCGGCTCATTTTCTGGAGCTAAATAAACATTCGTTCCCACTAGCCCCACGGTGCTAGCGCCGCTAGTAATGAGAGGGAGCGTTGCCCACTGCTGCCGATGCCATTAGGGACGCCCTGGTAGAGTTGTGCTGATTGCCAGGGGTGGGTGTCAGAGGCAGAGAAAGCACAGCTGGGGCTTTTCGCCCCCAGCAGATCGTGTCGTGCAAGCAGCCAGAGCAATCATTCTTAGACTAGTGAAGTCAGGATGTAAATTCTAAGGGGAATAAAAATGGGTGAGGTAAAGGCTTTGAGGTCTGTAATTTAGAGTCATTTTTTCAGGTTTCTGAGATGTTGAATAAGTTAAGGTAATATGACAATGCAATTGAAAGGACACTTCGTAGGAGAGTAACAGCTTGAGAAGCTCTGTATTAAGGAACAATCTCTGAGTTGGTTTCCTTGTCAAAATTTGCACTTTCTGGCCAAAGCGTACACTCTCCATGCTCAGTAAACATGCATTGTAAGTGCTGAGCCGTGGGGGAAGTCTTCAGAATGAATAGGGCCCATGGCAGTGCAATATGCACAGCATAAATGTGACAAAATCCACTGGTCCCTGGACTATAAGACTGAAGCACCCTCTGCATATACTCTGAGCTTGTGCATGGCCAGCTGGTTGGCAGAGAATGCTGAACTGATACCAACATGAGATTGTTAAAGGAATAGGCGATTCTCAGAATTTGCTTAAGGTAGGCTGGACTATCCAACACAAAGTGTTTGTAGGTGCTGATTTTAGATGAGGATATTTTTGGCTAGATAGACTGAGATTTGCAGATAGATGGATGTCCTAGTCACTGCTCTTCATGCAAAACACCAGAGAGCCAGTCAGGCTAGCACAAGCCAGGGCAGAATTTAGCAGAAGGATTTTGGGGTATGTCATGGTGTCTAAACCAACCTTCATTCTCTGGTAGCTCAGTCAGTAAAGAATCTGCCTGTAATTCAGGAGACCAGCTTCCATCCCAGGGTCAGGAAGATCCCCTTGAGAAGGAAATGTCAACCCACTCAAGTATTCTTGCCTGGAAAATCTTATGGACAGGGGAGCCTGGCGGGTAACAGTTCGTGGGGTTGCAAGAGTTGGACATGACTTAGCAACTAAACCAATACTAAGGTGTCTAAGAGGAGGTGGCGCTGGAATTAGGAACTGGAGTATCAGGAACCCAGGTGATTTTTATCTTTGCCTTTTGAAAGCTACGTGAACTCTCATCTCTGCTTCTCTCTGCACATCTGATTGTTGTCCTTGACATAAATCTCTGCAGCCTTGCACCTACCCTGATAAGCAATAAAGTTAAATATAAAAGGTCTAATAATGTTTTAGAAATGAGGAACTATAACTAAACAAATCTAAGGAAAAGAGGCCTCTGACAAAAAAAAAAAAAGAAAAAAAAAGGTAGAACCCAGAGTTCAAGAAAAATGAAGAAAGATTCAGATTTCCTTGGCATTAATTGGCATCACTAGGAGGGAAGAAACGTCCAGGTCCCCCCAGCGATAATACCGTGAGAGTGGAGGGAGCCAGGACTGTCAAACCACTCTGAGTGAGGTACCAGGCAGGAACCTGGTGGAGTCAAGAGGGAGCTGAAGGAAGAGAGATTTATATTGTATAAATGCTGAAATCAGGTCTGTGTGTTTGAGAATTTTTTGACTATCCTGCTGACTCAGGTCTAGGCAATATGGGTAATAAATTGGACATATCCTTGCAGCTTCACCTGGTTTTATAGTTGGCATTGCTACTAGAGAAAGCTGGCCTGGAAAAGGTGAAAAATACTCTATAAAAATGAAGGTTTATTCAGTGGTGATCCGGTGACTAAGACTCCACACTTTTAATGCAGGTCATGAAAGACAGAGTTTCATCCCTGGTCAGGGAACTACATTCTGTGTGTGCAACTAAAGATCCTGTGTGCTACAACTAAGACCCAACAAATACTGAGTGTAGTTCCCTATGCTATACCGTAGGTCCTTATTGGTTAGTTTATATATTGTAGTGTATATATGTTAATCCCAGACTTCTAATTTATCCTTCCCTTGCCCCTTTGGTAACCATAAGTTTGTTTTCTATGTCTGCGGGTCTATTTCTGCTTTGTATCTTCTTTTTAAATTTTTAAAAGATTTTAAATTTATTGTTTAACTGAAGGATAGTTGCTTTAAGTATCTTCTTTTTTTAGATTCCACATATTGCAATAGAATGTAAGTGATAACATATGATATGCTATTTGTCTTTGGCTTGCTTAATTTGATATGATAATCTCTAGGTTCATCCATGTTGCTGCAGTGGCATTATTTCATTCTTTTTTACGGGTAAGCAATATTCTATTGTGTGTATAAACCACATCTTTATCCATTCATCTGTGGATGGACATTTAGGTTTCTTTCATGTCTTGGCTATTGTAAATAGTGCTGCTATCAACACTGGGGTGCATGTATCTGTTCAAATTACAGCTTTCTCTGGATATGTGCCCAGGAATGGGATTGTTGGATCATATGGTAGCTCTATTTTTAGCATTTTAAGGAGCCTCCATACTGTTTTCCGTAGTGGCTATACTAATTTACATTCCTGCCAACAGTGTAGGAGGGTTCCTTTCCCTTCACACTTTCTCCAGCATTTATTATTTGTAGACTTTTTGATGATGGTAATTCTGACCAGAGTGAGGTGATACCTCATTGTATTTTTGATTTGTGTTTTAGAGGGTAAAAGTTTGATGAAGTTAAGGATATGTACGTAATTTCAAGATATTGCCTAGAAATACTTATTAATTACAAAGTGGGGAAGGGTGATTTATACAGTGGAGAAACCTGGCAGATATCACCTTAATCAAGTGGCCAAAGTTAGTATCACCTGTCATGACACAAATTTAGATTGGGTACCATCTGATAATATGCAGCAAGAAGAACACAGCATCACTTTTGTAGTATTCCTGACCAAAACACATCACTTGAAACTATTCATGAGAAAACGCCAAATAAACCCATGTTGAGGGACATTCTACAAAATATCCTGTAATCTTCAAAAGTTTCAAGGTTATAAAACACAAGGAAAGTCTGAGGAACTATTCCAGGTTGAAGGAGACTAAAGAGATGACAGTTTTATGCAACATGTCACCTGAACTGGATCTTCTAGTTTTCTAAAGGATATTATTAAAACAATTTGCAAAACTTGGAATGGGTCTCTATATTAGATGGTGATAATGTGTAATGTTAATTTTCTGATTGTATTTTGGCTAAGTACGGGGAATGTCCTTGTTTCTAAGTGTTATATCACGAAGTGTTCAAGTATGTTGGGGCATCCCGTTGGCAACTTATTTGGAAATGGTCAGGAAAACAAAAGGTTCTTTGTCCTAGTTTTATAAATTTCTTTGCATTTAAAATTATTTCTAAGTTACAAAATTATCTGGACAAAAACTGAAGGGAAAATAAAGATATTTTATTGGCTAAACAAAAACTGAGAGTTCACTATCAGCAAGCCCACTAAAATTTTAGAATTCTCAAGAACTTTTTTTTTTCCAGGTAAGACGAAAAAGATCTCAGGAGAAAGGTTAGAAATACAGTAGCGAATAAAACACAAACAAAGGGATAAGTAAATGGGTAACCTAGGAGAATATCAACTGTGGAATTTCAAAGTAAAACACATGACAATAATAACAGATAAATTGGAGGAAGACATGTGGAGTTAAATGTTCTAAAAATTTACTGAATTTCCTGGAAGATTAAACTGGTTATATATTAGATTTTGGTAAGTCATGAATTAGAATTTTTAAGGTACACACTAAATGTAAAAGAACAGAAAAATAATATAGAACTTCAAAGTATGTAAGAAAATGAAATGATAAAAAATGCTCAGTCTGGCTTCCCTGATGGGTCAGTGGTAAAGAATCCGCCTGTCAACGCGGGAGACATGGGTTCAATCCCTGATCCGGGAAGATCCCACATGCCCAGAGCAACTAGGCCTGTGTGCCAGTTATTGAGCCTGTGCTCTTGAGCCCGGAAGTCACAGCTTCTGAGCCTGCATGCCCTAGAGCTCATGCCCTGCAACCAGAGAAACCACCACAAAAGGAGAAGCCTGTGTGCCACAGCCAGAGTAGCCCTTGCTTGCCGCGGCTAGAGAAAAGCCCACGCAGCAACAAAGACCCAGCACAGCCATAATAAATATACAAATAAATAAAATGCTCAGTCACTCCAAGAAGAAGGCAAAAAAAAAAAAAAAAAAAAAAAAAACCCAAAAAACCAAAGGAGAGAAAAAGGAACATAAAACATATGAAACAAGAAGCAAGCACATAATATTTAATCCAAATATATCAGCGTTTACATTAATTATATATGTATTATATTATTGTATACATATTACAATAATATATTTGTATACATATTAATTGTGTATGTATAATTTACAATTATATTAATTGCAAGTGCCTCAGTTAAAAGACAAGGATTATCAGACTGGATAAAAAACACAACAAACAAAACCTAACTATCCAATATTTACAAGAGACACTTAAAAAAATCCTCAGGGTACAAAAAAATCTGAGAATCAAAGGAGAGGAAAATTATACTGTGTTAAGTAGGAGAGACAGCTGTGTGGCTGTGTATTGAACAACACAGATTTATTTTAAGGCAAAAAGCATAACTAGAAATAAAATGGTCACTTCATGATGATCACCGGTTCAATTTACTAGGGGGATACAATAAATCTACCTTGAATATATTAAAATATGTTAAAAAACTAATAAGAAGAAACTAGCAAATCCATAATAACAGGCTATTTTAATGCATCAGTTCAGTTCAGTCGCTCAGTCGCATCCAACTCTTTGCAACCCCATGGACTGCAGCATGCCAGGCCTCCCTGTCCATCTCCAACTCCTGGAGTCCACCCAAACCCATGTCCATTGAGTCAGTGATGCCATCCAGCCATCTCATCCTCTTTGTCCCCTTCTCCCACCTTCAATCTTTCCCAGCATCAGGGTCTTTTCCAATGAGTCAGTTCTTCACATCAGGTGGCCAAAGTATTGGAGTTTCAGCTTCAGCATCAGTCCTTCCAATGAATATTCAGGGTTGATTTCCTTTCGGATGGACTGGTTGGATCTCGTTGCTGTTCAAGGAACTCTCAAGAGTCTTCTCCAACACCACAGTTCAAAAGCATGAATTCTTTGGCGCTCAGCTTTCTTTATAGTGCAACCCTCACATCCATACATGACTACTGGAAAAACTATAGCTTTGACTAGACGGACCTTTGTAGTCAAAGTAATGTCTCTGCTTTTTAATACGCTATCTAGGTTGGTCATAACTTTTGCAAGCGTCTGTTAATTTCATGGCTGCAGTCACCATCTGCAGTGATTTTGGAGCCCCCCCAGAATAAAGTCTGTCACTGTTTCCACTCTTCCCCCATCTATTTGCCATGAAGTGATGGGACCAGACGCCATGATCTTAGTTTTCTGAATGTTGAGCTTTAAGCCAACATTTCCACTCTCCTCTTTCATTTTCTTTAGTTCTTCACTTTCTGCCATAGAGTGGTGTCGTCTGCATATCTCAGGTTACTAATATTTCTCCCGGCAATCTTGATTCCTGCTTGTGCTTCCTCCAGCCCGGCGTTTCTCATGATGTACTCTGCATATAAGTTAAATACGCAAGGTGACAATATACAGCCTTGACGTACTCCTTTCCCTGTTTGGAACCTTTCCCTATTTAATGCGTGTCTCTCAATAATTGACAGGACAAGAGGATGAAAATCAAGAAACGCCTGAAAGATTTTGAACGACACAATGAGCAAACTTAATTTAATGAACATATCGGTATACACAACATTGCATCCAATAACCGCAGGATACATATTCAAGACCAAGTAGTGTTTACCAAACTTGGAGATATCATAGTAATCTTTGACAGACTTAAAGTGACTGAAATAATACTGTGTGTTTTGTGACCACAATGCAATTATACCAGAAATCAGTAGCAAAAAGATAACTAGAAAATAAATCCCCTTGTGTATGCAAATTGTATGAGGTGTCTTTAGTTAGGTTATCCTCCAAGTAAACAGCCTCAGACTCTCCTTGACTTACTAACATATTTCTTTTCCATTCATGTTAATTCATGTTTTTGATGTTGCAGCTCTGCTCTACCCAAGCTATGGGTTAGCCTCAGGTCTGCTTTCCATATCTTTTTATTCTGGGATCCAGTCTGAAGGAGACATCTCTAAGTGGGACATACGTTTCTGTGGCAGAAGGCACTGGAGTGCAAAACCCCTAGCCAAACCACACAATTTAGTGTAAAAGCTCTGCTCCAATATAGCATACATGTAACAGTCCTTGGGCCCAAGAAAGCCACCTGGTCAAATCCACCGTGAATGGGTATGTATTATCCTATTACAGTTTAGGAGGGAATGACTAATTGAGAAAAATAATATATCTACATCTTAATTTAAGAAATGCGTATCTATGTAACCCACAATTCAAAGAAGAAACCACAGTGGGCATTCGGTAAAAAATTGAATTGATAATTAAAAAACCCAGCATGTTAAAACCCTAGAATGCAGCTAAAGCAATTCATAGAGGAAAGTATATACTTAAATGCATATGCTAAAAGGGAAGAAAGACTGAAAATCAATGGGATAGGCATCTCACTTCACCTCAGGAAGTGAGAAAAAGAATACTCCACAGTAGTTGTGTCTCAGGAGTATACTGAGTGGCTGGGGGACAGGAGTAGAAAGAATTATTTTTCACTGTATATCCTTTTTATGTTTTAAATTTCACATCATATCCACTTACAATTTTTTTCAGGAAAACACAGTATTGAATATGGCTTATGATGCATCCATTCCTTATATACATTTAGCTTGAGGGACTTGAAAGGAAAAAGAAAAAGAACAAAAAGAAACCAGTTTAGGAATAAGAAGGGAGAAGTAACCATCGTCCAAAACAGAAAGATCAGAAGAATTTTGAGAGACTGTGACATACAACTCTATGGCCACAAACTTGAAGCCTTAGAGCAAAGGATTATTGCCTATCAACATACAGTCAAATTTGACCCAAGAAGAAATGAAAAACCAAAATAGATTACTTATCATAGGAGAAATCAGAAAGATGATTCAAAATCTACTATTTAAAAATCTACATTTTAGGACTTCCCTGATGAGTCCACTTAGAGAAACTGAGTCCACCTGCCAGTTTGGGGGACACAGGTCCGATCCTTCGTCCAGGATTCCACATATCATGGAACAACTAAGCCCGTGGGCCGCAGCTACTGAGCCCTGGTGCTGAAAACACTGAAGCCCGTGTGCCTAGAGCCCATGCTGCACAAGAGAAGCCACTGCAAGGAGAAGCCGGTGCACTGCAACTCGAGAGTAGCCCCCACTTGCCACAACTAGAGAAAGCCTGGACACAGCAAGGAAGACTTAGCGCAGCCAAAAATAAATAAATAAAAATCTACCTTTTAAAAATGGGGACCAGGTAGATTCCAAGCTGAATGTATTACCTAACCTTTAAAGAATGGATGATTCTGAAGTTATTTAAAATATCCCTGTCTATAGAAAAAAGGTAAAATCCTCCAATTTGTTTCACAAAGCCAGTATAATTTTACAACCAAAACCTGATAAAGGTAGTGCAAAAGTAGAATTATAGACTGATCTCACTAATGAATATGTGTTTGCAGAAATTTTAAATGAAGTATCAGCGAGTAGAATCAGGCAAACAGAACCTAGAAATCTCTCTCTTTCTCTCTCTCTCTCTCTCTCTCTCTCTCTCTCACACACACACACACACACACACACACACACACACACCAGTAAGTACAAACAACAAAAACATTAAAACCCTCCTATAACACTCCCTGGTTACAGGACTGGGAGGGCTTTGTTAAAGCGATTCACTGTCAGGACACTTCTCAATAAATTCCATGATTTAAATAATGGAGAAAAACCTTATCATCATATCAGTAGCTTCAAAAATGCATTTGATAAAGTTTATCTCATTCCTAATAAAATTCTAATAGTAATAGCATGAAACAAATATGTTGAAAGCTATCTACCAAAAGGGCTTTCCTGGTGGCTCAGTAGTGCCTGTCAATGCAGGAGATGCAGGTTTAATCCCTGGGTTGAGAAGATCCCCTGGAGAAGGAAACGGCAACCCACTCCAGTACTCTTGCCTGGGAAATAGCATGGACAGAGGAGCCTGGCAGGCTACAGTCTATGGGGTCACAAAGAGTCGGATATGACTTAGCAATTAAACAACAACAAATTTACCTAAAACTAACAGTAAATACTGTCATTCATGGTGAAACATGAAAATAATTTCTGTTAAAATCACCATTATAATTTGACTGGCAAATCGAATAACAAGAGAAAAGTTATCCTTTTGTTCCTGATAATATGATTACACAGAGAAACTGAGAGACTCTGGTTAAAAAAAGATAATTTGGTATTGGGGATAGATTTTAAATAAAGATCAAGAATTTTACTAAATGTGTAAATGGGAAAAAGTATTGCATTTATAATAGCAACAAAATTAATGAAATACTTTGATAAAAATCTAATAAGACATAGGACCTGGATAAAGAAAAGTATAAAATATTATTGTCACTAGTATAAAACCACTAAAGTCTGAATAAGTGCAAAGCCATATCATGTTCTTGGATATAAAGACAATATTTAGATGTCAGTTCTCCACAAGATAGTATGTACACTTAATGCAATTCCACTTATAATGCTCATAGGTTTTTTTCTTAATTAGATAACATAATCTTAAACTTTACACAAAGGTTAACTGAGATACTACGGGAAAAAATATCAGATATTGGAATTTATTGATGTAAGAATTGATGTTGGTATAGGAATTGTTAGAGCAGTGGACCACAACTGAGAATTCAGAATTGGTGCACATAAGAGGTTAATACATACTAAAGGACATCTGAATTTAGTAGATAAAGGATGAACATTTTTAAATGATGTTGGTTCACCTGATTATTCTGCCAGAAGAAAGTAAATTTGAACCTCTATCTTACTTCATGTCCACAAATAAATTCCAGATGGAAAAAAAGATAAATATAAAAAAATTAAATATTTTATGAGATAATTTAGGAGGCTACATGTATTTTCTAAAGATCAAGGAGATCTCTTTTACTAAGACTAGGAATCCAGAAGTTATAAAGAAAAGATAAATATATTGGACTAAAATATTTTAAAACCACTTATATTATAAATGGTTTCATAAACTAAGTTAATGGGCAAATGATAATATCTGTAATGTGATGATAGAATTAATTTCTATAATCTTAACAAATTTCAGCTCATATAAATTGACAAGAAAAATACTAAGTAATCCAATAGAAAAGTGAGCAACAGATATGAAGAGAAAATTCTCTCAACAAGTCCAAATATTCTCTGCCATATAAAAATATGCTCAAATTTCTTGATGGTCTACAAGGCCATTAGTAGTACCTTCCCATAAACTGGAAAAGGTCAGGGCCCTTCCTCCACACTGAACACAGCAAGGATACTTGCTTTTGCAAGCCATTTGTGGGCTGGATTTCAGCCATGACAAACTGTGTACAAGCTGTATAATGCATACAGTGGTCTGGACTAAGAGAAATGCAAATTAATAATGGAATATTGCTCTATATCCATTAAACTGGCAAAACTTGAGCTATGGTACCTGTTGCCAGCAGGGATGTGGGGGAAGTATGCTGTCATACATTGGAGTTGTAAAGTGTTCCAGCCCTTTTGGAAGGCAATCTGGAAATATCTATTAAAATTAAAAATACATATTCCCCTTGACCCCAGAATCCTACTCCTAGGAATCTATTCCATAAAAATAAAAGTGCTAATTTGTAAGGACATGTGTGCGGGAATGTTTATTGTAGCATTGTTTGTAGCTGCCAAGAACTGGAAACATGGTGAATGGCCATTAATCACAGAATGGCTGAAAAATTAAAATATATTACTCCATAGAATATTACATGGCCATTAAATGGAATGAATTATAGCCTTGCCAGATGTCTGACAGAGATTTCCATGAGATACTGGTTAGTGAGAAAACAAAGATGCAAAATGAATGTGACGTGATCAGTCCTGGGTGTTCATTGGAAGGACTGATGTTGAAGCTGAAACTCCAACACTTTGGCCACCTGATGCGAAGAGCTGACTCATTGGAAAAGACCCTGATGCTGGGAAAGATTGAGGGCGGAAGGAGAAGTGGACGACAGAGGATGAGATGGTTGGATGGCATCACCGACTCGATGGACATGGGTTTGGGTGGACTTAGGGAGTTAGTGACGGACAGGGAGGCCTGGCGTGCTGCAGTCCATGGGGTCGCAAAGAGTCGGACATGACTGAGCGACTGAACTGAACTGAACTGAACTGATGCCATTATGGTAAAAAACAACCAAAAAACCCTCCTTACATATGTGGGAATATATGAATACGCATGTGTGAGTATGTATGATAACAAAAGGGAACCTAAATGGACTCTAGGTTGTTAATGTTGAAAGAAGAGAGGAAAAGAGGGAAAAAGTTGTCCACGATAAAAACAGCAAGTTTGATACAATCCCATTCATGTAAAACTGTGGGAATATCTGTTCCTAGGTGTGTACATATGTGTGTATGTAAATACAGCAAAGGAAGTTCACCTCAGTGTTACTGGTTAGGATGGTGAGATTTCAGTGGATTTTTATTTTCATGATGGTTTCTTTATATATTGTTCCAATTCTTTATAATGGACGTGTATTATTTTTATATCCAGGAAGAAGATGAAGTTATTTTCACTTTGAAAATAAAAATAACAACAAAACTCAAATAAACCCCAAACCAGAAATACTAATATGACCCAGTAATACACACATTCTTATTTATAGTTGGCTGGAGGGGACTCAGCCTGAAAAGGGAATGGAAGAGAACGAACAAAGCAAAGGTCTATCACTCTGAAGTATTGCCTCCATTGCAAATTATGGGGCAGCTGGGAAAATGTTTAAAGTCACACATATATTTGTTACAGCATCTCTTTTTGATGGTTTCCCTGTGTCAGCAGAATTATTTGCTGCTTTTTGTAAACTTAGAAACCTTCAGTGGAAGTTTGATATTTTGGTATTTGTTTTTTTCTTTATGGGTGAACACACGGAGTGGAGGGTCATGAGAGGGGAAAGGACTGTGTAAGGAAGAGACTGGAAGGCCTCTCTAGCAGCTGGGGTCACCACTCTTCAAAGTTGCTGCTTTGAAGCCGTACAATTTTTATTTTTTTGGCCGCATGGTGCAACGTGTGAGATCTTAGTTCCCCAACCAGGGATCGAACTGCGTCCCCTACAGGGGACGCACAGAGTGATAACTACTGGACTACAAGGCAAGTCCCCGAAGGAGTACAGTTTTATCCGTTTAAGAGTTTTCCTCCCCGCTTTGCAGATGGCTAATGAAAATGGCATTATGTGATGTTACAAACCCAGAATTGCACATTTTAAGTTGAGAGTGAGATTCACTTCTGTGTTTTGGGCTTGAGAGAAGAGTTATTTGGATTGCGGATTAGAGATTGGGAAACTTGTTGACCTAGATTTAAGTCGGTGTTGTAGTTAGCCTGGGTTTACTTTTACTCAGTTATTCTTTCACAACTGAGAAAAACAACAGAAATCTTTCCTGCCCATAAAATGAGCTGTCCTAAGAGTATGTCTAAGAGCTGTTGAAAGATTTAAAAGGGCTCATTTATGGATAAAGTGATTTAGAATAGGGCTTGTACCTGGGAAGCGCACAGTAAGTAATGCTCTTGTTGTTTTTACTAGTATTACTATCAATCTTTACTTATAGGGTGGGCTTGACTGTCTGCTTGCATGGTACACACTTTTTTTTTTTTTTTGGAAATGGCTAATAATACATGTCATTGATGTAATTTAAGATCGAGATGCTATGTGAATTACTTTCTGTATAATACTTCATCCAACACTGTGAACTTGAGGGCACTAAATTCTATTTGGTGGCAAAATTAAATCAATGGTTACTTACAGTCACCACATAATGACACTTAGGGATTTAATAAGATATAAAAAATACTTCTGATTTCCTTAAATAAATGGGGTTTTCAATAAAATCATGCGTTACTGATGCTTGATTTGGGATAAGACACATGGAAAGTACAGGTCTGTGGGGGTGTGTTGTGCTCAGTCGCTCAGTCGTGTTCGACTCTTTGTGACCCCATGGACTGTAGCCCGCCCCAGGCTCCTCTGTCCATGGGATTCTCCAGGCAAGAATACTGGAGTGGGTTGCCATGCCCTCCTCTGTGGGGTTACCTAGCAGTTTTTGTCAAGGGTGTCTTTTTCTAATAATTAGAAAAAGAATTTTCTGATGAGTAGTGACAGAGGATCTCTCCTTGTCAGATCCCTTTGAGCTCTGTTCCTGATTCAGTTCAGTTCAGTTCAGTCACTCAGTCATGTCCGACTCTTTGTGACCCCATGAACCGCAGCATGCCAGGCCTCCCTGTCCATCTCCAACTCCCAGAGTCCACCCAAACTCATGTCCATTGAGTCGGTGATGCCATCCAGCCATCTCATCCTCTGTCGTCCCTTTCTCCTCCCGCCCTCAATCTTTCCCAGCATCAGGGTCTTTTCCAATGAGTCAGCTCTTCGCATCAGGTGGCCAAAGTATTGGAGTTTCAGCTTCAACATCAGTCCTTCCAATGAATATTCAGGGCTGATCTCCTTTAGGATGGACTAGTTGGATCTCCTTGAAGTCCAAGGGACTCTCAAGAGTCTTCTCCAGCGCCACAATTCAAAAGCATTAATTCTTCAGTGCTCAGCTTTCTTTATAGTCCAACTCTCACATCCATACATGACCACTGGAAAAACCATAGCCTTGACTAGACGGACCTTTGTTAGCAAAGTAATGTCTCTGCTTTTTAATATGCTGTCTAGGTTGGTCATAACTTTCTTTCCAAGGAGTAAGCGTCTTTTAATTTCATGGCGGCAATCACCATCTGCAGTGATTTTGGAGCTCAGAAAAATAAAGTCAGCCACTGTTTCCACTGTTTCCCCATCTATCTGCCATGAAGTGATGGGACCAGATGCCATGATCTTAGTTTTCTGAATGTTGAGCTTTAAGCCAACTTTTTCACTCTCCTCTTTCACTTTCATCAAGAGGCTCTTTAGTTCCTCTTCACTTTCTGCCATAAGAGTGGTGTCATCTGCATATCTGAGGTTATTGATATTTCTCCTGGTAATCTTGATTCCAGCTTGTGCTTCCTCCAGCCCAGCATTTCTCATGATGTACTCTGCATATAAGTTAAACAAGCACGGTGACAATATACAGCCTTATTGTACTCCTTTTCCTATTTGGAAACAGTCTGTTGTTCCATGTCCATTTCTAACTGTTGCTTTCTGACCTGCATACAGGTTTCTCAAGAGGCAGGTCAGGTGGTCTGGTACTCCCATCTCTTTCAGAATTTTCCACAGTTTATTGTGATCCACACAGTCAAAGGCTTTGGCATAGTCAATAAAGCACAAATAGATGGTTTTCTGATACTCTCTTGCTTTTTCAGTGATTCATCGGATGTTGGCAATTTGATCTCTGGTTCCTTTGCCTTTTCTAAAACCAGCTTGAACATCCAGAAGTTCATGGTTCATGTATTGCTGAAGCCTGGCTTGGAGAATTTTGAGCATTATTTTACTAGCGTGTGAGATGAGTACAATTGTGCTGTTGTTTGAGCATTCTTTGGCATTGCCTTTCTTTGGGATGGGAATGAAAATTGACATTTTCCAGTCCTGTGGCCACTGCTGAGTTTTCCATATTTGTTGGCATATTGAGTGCAGCACTTTCACAGCATCATCTTTCAAGTCTTAAATAAAGTCTTTCTTGCCATTTGAAAAAAAAGAATCTTACAATATCACGCACTGAGGACGAGTTAAGGGGTTTTGCTGTTGGGTTTGGTGTTCTGTTTCATCCAGCTATAATGTCCCGTCACCTATATGACCTCTATAGTTCCGAAAGCAGAGTCTTAGAAGGCCATTACTAACACTTTGTACCTCCTTCACCCTCCCTGGAGTTCTGGATGAGCTATTTTGACCCACCCACTGGGAGAGCACTCCTGGCATTGGAAGGTCAGGAGCCCTGAAAAGAAGGCAAGAGATGAGAAGGCCTCATTCCTCCTGCATTAGCTGTGAGTCGGCAAAAGAAACCCCCTACAGGGCTTCCAGATTTTAAAAGCACCCTGGTGCTTAATGACAATTGTGTGAGTGCAGAGCAAATGCAGGAGGACTCTGCCCTTCTCTAGCCTTATTCTTCATTCCATTTCTGTGAAAATAGAAACTAGTCAAATGTCCTGACCAGTGGTAGCCTGAATTTTTACTCCTAGGGTTCAACTGCCTGCCTCACTTTTGGCAATGTTGAGTAAGTTCCAGCTTGTGTTTGGCATCTCTCCTAAAGGGCTCTGTCTGGGCACAGATTTGTAACCCTTTCCTAGCAGCACTGACTTCCCAGGCAGCGCTAGTGGTAAAGAATCCGCCTGCCAATACAGGAGAGTCAAGAGATGTGAATTCGATCCCTGGATCCGGAAGATCCCTTGGAGTAGGAAGTAGCAACCTGCTCCAGTATTATTCTTGCCTGGAAAACTCCATGGACAGAGGAGCCGGGTGGGCTACAGTCCATAGGTTGTAAAGAGTCCAATACAACTGAACACACCTAGCAGCACCATGTGCCCTTGATGCATTTAAGACATCTGGTCGCCCTTTAGTCTCTTGGTCCTGGAAAGAAGATTGGGAACAATCTTAGTTCTTAGTCTGTGCTCTGGGAACCTCTCTCCAGACTGTCTGAGGCATAAATGTCTGTGACTTCTAGGCCAAATGAATAGTCATCGGATGTATCAACCATCAGGAGACGTGGCCCGTGGGGCTTTTCCAAAAGGCAGGGCAGGGCATCTCAGGCCATTCTGCTGGATATTCAATTTCAGGCAATTGACCATTTGTTCAGAGGACATAAATACAGGCTGTAGATACAACTTGCATTCTCACAGAAAGAAGTAGAAGGTGTTGCAGATTTCGTGAGGCAGATGGGCTCACCAAAGCTCAGAGAGGAAAAGGTGACTTGCTTTTATGACAGCATGCCCATTTTTTGTGGAGCACTTTCAAAAGATCCTCATGGTCTTGCCCTATCCTAAAATGACACTAGAGGGCGCTCAATTGCCAGTAACAAATTTGGGCGGGTGGACTTCACGCAGTATTTCAAGACTTTAGTTTTATTCTTTTCAGTAAAGAACAGTTGCACAGCTCCATCTCCTCCTAGTGGGGTGTCAAAAGAGAAGACACTCTAAGGTGGACTAGATGTTGGTTTCCATTCTGGCTTTCTCCCTGAAAATCCAGGCTTTTGAAATATCCCTGTTAACAGTGAGTAACTTGCTAGTACACACATCCTGGATATTAACATTTAATTACATCCTCTTGTTGTCCACCACATCCACATCTAATCTTTAGATATCCCAAAAGGAAATTCTTGAAAACATGGACTCCATCCATTATAAACTCAAAGACTTGACCGACAGACTAATTTGGCTCTCACTTTGGTTTGAGTTAATGTCCTTTTCCTTGTACACAGGCACGTCTTGCCTGCCATTTTGGCTGGGGATTATCTGGCTTCATGGAGGAGCAAATGGCAACCCACTCCAGTATTCTTGCCTGGAGGGTCCTATGGACAGAGAAGCCTGGTGGGCCACAGTCCGTGGGGTGGCAAAGAGTCAGACATGACTGAGCGACTAACACTATCTGGCTTCATTGGATCTAGTGGACCACACCCTGTTTGCCTCTGACTCTCCTTAATCCCACCATCCCTTACCTTCTGTTCTTGCCTTTCTTTGTACCTCTTAGGCACCGACCAGGACTCAACCTTTCATCCTTTTCCTGAGGAGAAGGGAGAAATATTTCTCAGGGGCTAACATCATCAGGTGCTTTTCCTTATGTCACTTACACTATGACATGAACGTCTTCCCAGAAACCCTTAAGAGCTGGTATCTGATATCTCCATTTTACAAATGAAGAAACTGAGGTTCAGGATTAAATTATAGGCCAGAATTTGTATACCTTGTAAGTAGTTGAGCCAGGATTTAGTCCCGAAGTTTTCTGATTATGCTTTCCTCTGTACCTCCCTCCTTACTCTTTAGTATTGTCCTCGGTGTTTACCACATGAAAGTTTACCAAAATTCACAACGTAGGATAAACACTAGCTTAAGAAAAACAGTACACAGATGAAAATGAACCTCAATTCTGATGAAATCTGCCCTCTTATCCCCTCCTTATGTGGATTTCCCAGGTAGCTCAGTGGTAAAGAATTCACCTGCCAATGCAGGAGACTCAGGAGAGGTGGGATCCCTGGGTTGGGAAGATTCCCTGCAGTAGGAAATGGCAACCCACTCCAATATTCTTGCCTGGAAAGTTCCATGAACAGAGGAGCCTGGCAGGCTATGGTCCATAGGGTTGAAAAGAATTGGACATGACTGAGCGCAGACACGCATGCACCACCCCCCCTTATAACTGAAGATCAAAAAGAAATCAAACTTGAGATAGGAGTAGCTTTGGTCATTAAGTAAAAATGCATTCTTGGTTCAGCCTCCTCACTATGAAATTTCACCTTAGAAAGCATCCCAGAGTGGCTAATATGTGACATCACAACACTTATATTTGACTTTACAGAAAGACCAGAAATCCAAAGGCCTTCAGAATCTCTGTTAATGAGCTCATTTGTTTGGCATAGTTATAGCTTCAATATTTGAAGCTTTTCATGGCAAGGAATTTCCCTCTGTGTTACTTGGTATGTGGGAAGAGGCTAATATGAATATAGAATTATCAAGTAGAAAGTTGAATTTCCTCCAGCAGACATGCTTTCTACTGTCTAGTACAGTTATAAGGGAGAACTGGTCATGGAAATTTCTGCGTTAGTGGGCTTCTGGCATTATTATGAGTAGAGATTAAAAAAAACACTTTGAGATATAAATTCATCTATTGTACAGTTCACCCTTTAAAGTGGACAGTTGAATGAGATTTGTTGTATTCCCAGGTAAGTGCAACTATCACCGTTGTCAACTTTAGAACTTTTTCATCACCTGAAGAAGAAATCTTGGGGAATTCCCTGGTGGTCCAGTGATTAGGACTTGGTGCTTTCACTGCGGGGGTCCAGGTTCAATGTCTTGTCAGGATTTAAGATCCCGCAAGCCATTCAGTGTTGCCAAAAAAAAAAGGAAATCCTTTTAGCTGTTACTCTCCTGTTCCTCGCACCTGCCCATCCAGTCCTACGTAACCACTAATACAGTCTTAGTCTATGGGTTTCCCTGTTTTGAACTTTCATGTGAAAGGAACCGTATAGAATGTAGTCTTTTGTGACTGTTCTCTTTCACTTAGCATGATGTTTTCAACATTCATCCATGTTGTTGCATGTATCCATACTTCATTCTTTCTTATGGTTGAATCATATTCTATTGTGTGTATATACTATCTTGTGTTTATCTATTCATCTGTTGATAGACATTTGAATGTTTCCACCTTTTGACTACTAAGAATAATATTGCTATGAACATTCATGTACAAGTTGTTGTGTAGATGTATGTTTTTTTCTTTTTAAACTTTTTATTTTGTATTGGGATATAGCTGATTAACAATGTTGTGATAGTTTCAGGTGAACAGCAAAGGGACTCAGCCATATATATATACATGTATCCATTTTCCCCCAAAGTTCCCTCCCATCCAAGCTGCCATATAACATTGAGCAGAGTTCTATGTGCTATACAGTAGGTCCTTGTTTGTTATCCATTTTAAATATAACAGTGTGTACATGGACATATGTTTTCACTTCTTGGGGATCTGTACCCAAGAGAGGAATTGCTGGGTCATATGATAATCTATGTTTATTGTTTGCAGAACTGCCAGACAGTTTTCCAAAGCAGCTGCACTATTTTACAATCCCACCAGCAGTGTATGAGAGTTCTGTTTTATTCATATCCTCCTCAACACTTGTCATTTGAGTATTTGATTCTAGTTATCTTCATGGATGTGAAGTAGAGATGTTTAATAGGGTGGGATGTATATTAGTAGATATAGTTATTTACACGTTTATGTATTCTTTTAATTATTAACCGTCTGCTTGGTCTAGGGCCAGGCTACAGAGATTTAAAACTGCCGTACCTTCCATCCACATTTTATGGGGTAGAGAGACAGAAAATGAGACACTTAAAATATAAATATATTTTCTTTTTGGGGGGGGGCTATGCCACACAGCTTGTGGGATTTCAGTTCCCCAACCAGAAATTGAACCTGGGTTCTAGCACTGAAAGCCCAGAATCCTAACCACTCGGCCACCAGGTAACTCCCCCCAATATATTTTAATGTAGCTATGGATAAAACTGTGAAAACCAAATGTAGCAAGTGATTAATTTGAGATCCATTTAATCTGTGTAGGTTTACATCCTATACCCTACCAAATGGGTATGAGTAAA
This sequence comes from Okapia johnstoni, assembly GCA_024291935.2. Lineage (NCBI taxonomy): Eukaryota > Metazoa > Chordata > Mammalia > Artiodactyla > Giraffidae > Okapia > Okapia johnstoni. The sequence goes on from CM044307.1 coordinate 17,107,625, forward strand.
ATATTTAGTATCAGCTTTATTAAAAGCCTTTTTTTAAAGAAACATGATAGTTTTCGGAGTTATCATGAGTGAGCCCTCTTGTGTTTAGAAGATAGCCCTTTTTTCCAGAATTGTCAGTGAGTTCCAACTATTACAGTATGGCAGTTATACAAAGTTTTGTCTATTGTGCAGGGATAAAATAAGTTGGTTGGTGAGAACAGAGAACATATGGTGACTTTGGGAATCCAGGTAATCAAAACACATCTCATTTCTTGTCTGGACCTTAATGATCCCCTTTCATTGGATTTTTGCTTCTCTTCTTTACCAGAACCAGTCGCTTCCATTTTGTCTCCTCTTCCTGCAGTCCTGTCTCATTCATCCTCTATCACTATTTTCTTGCGGGGAGGGGGGGGCGGGGGCGGTTCTGGACTCTGTGGGAGGAGCTGTCCCCAGGCTGGCTGCCCCTGTTGGCTGAGATGCATTTAAAATGCACTGAGTCCTCTGTGGACTTCAGGAACGTTTCCTCACCTCCTTTTATTTTTTTTTCCCCTTGAGTAAACGTGGAGTTGAAGTCCTTTCGCAGCTATGTAGGCCAGAGTTCATCGCCTAGAGCGTCAGAGTAGAAAACATCTGCGATTCAGCAGGCCTCTGTGCCCGTCTTCGCCAGGGTGTGCGACATTTTAGGTCCTGTGGCGTCTGTCCACCTCTCCTGCTCGTGGTTACCTATTTTTATATGGTGGTGTAAATATCTGCAGAACACCCAGACTTGGTGCGCTTTCCTGCGCTTGGCTCTCCCACTTCTCCTGGATGCATCCTGCCCAGCGACAGAGGAGAAGCCGAGGTCATGTCAGTAGTTGTGAGTGAGGGAGACAGGTGCCTCGGGGCGTCTCCACACTTAAAGCCATACCCCGCAGAAAGCCCTCTTTGGGGGTTCTTGGGGCAGCCATTTTGCAGATGAAAGGCAGTTTCTCTTTACCCAGGAAATGGCTCAGGGGGTGGATTTAATTTTTTTATGTGTGGATACAATCTGAAGGGAAGTCAGTTCCTTTGTGTCTTGGTCCAGGCATGGTTCTCGTCACTCCCCGCAGGGGTAATGGTGGAAGGAAGGTCCCTGCTTCCTGCTTCATTCTGGTCTTCTCTGTGGGAGGACCTTGCCAGGGACTTTGATTTAGGAGGCAAAAGCTGCCAGAGTTTCAGATATGGCATCCACGCGGATGAGCCAAGGGAGGACTTGGAAAATTTTGGTCTTGGCAGGTAGAGAGAGGAGTTAGCTCTCTTAAAAAAATGGACTGCATGAGAGCTCTACAACCAGTGTCTCTATCAGGGAAAACTGAGGCCCATATGTGATTGTCTGGCCTTAGTGAGCCAGTCCTCAGAGTAGACTGTGATTATGCCCTGTGATTTGAGTGGAGGAAGATCCTGTGTAAAAATTTGCTGCCTTTCCTGGTTACACCTGAGATTCTAATCAAGTCACTGCTTGTGTGTGTATGTGTGTGTGTGTGTGTGTGTGTACTGTGTATTTCATGAAGTCTTGATCCCTTTCTTGTGAAGGTTTTGGAGTGTCCTAGAATCCCCTGCAACTACCTAGAAGGGAGACTTCTCTAAGCCATTTCGGAGCGTGGCCTGAGGGGAAGGGTGGGATTAGCAGGAAGGGATTTGGAAGAGGCCCTTGATGGAAGGTGCTTCTCTGGTGGTTCAGAAGGTAAAGAAGAACCTGCCTGTCAATGCGGGAGATGCGGGTTCCATCCCTGGGTTGGGAAGATTCCCTGGAGGAGGGCATGGTAACCCACTCCTGTATTCTTGCCTGGAGAATCCTGTGGACAGAGGAGCCTGGGGGGCTACAGTCCACGGGGCTGCAAAGAGTCGGACACGACTTAGTGACTGAACAACAACAGCCCGATGGAGGGTAGAGTCCGTTGAGGAAAGAAAAGCCAGAGGAAGAGGGTATAAGAGTACCCCAGCCTAGGTCGCCATTCACCCAAGGAACTCATATGAGCATTATGGGGGAGATTGGAGGATGAGGGGTTACGATTTTTATTAAGACAAGCCCCTCTCCCACAGTCGAAAGTCCTAGGACTTCATTGGTCTCCAGTCTTTAGGACTTGGCCTTGACTTCATGTTTCTCTAGTCAAGGGGAGCTGGCTGTTGGCATTTCCGGGAGCCAGAAACCTGGCATTATCCCTGGCCCTTCTCATCTCCCTCCAGCCCACGGCAAGCATGAAACCACGTCCTGAGGGTTCTACTTCCTTAGAAATCACGCATTCTGTCCTTTATCTTCATCCCAGTGCCAATGCCTCCTAGCAGGTTCCCAGCCCGCCAGCTCAGTCTCTTTCCAATCTGTGGTCGCATCGCTGCTGAAATGAGCTTTCTAAAAAGGCACCAGCTTCATTTTCACCCCAGCTTAAAATCTTTTAGTGTTGCCTGACTGCCTTCCAGACAAATCTTAGCCCTGGCAACATCCGCATCCTCACCTCTCTAGCTTTTCCTGTCTCATTTGTCCCCCTGCAACTACCTTCCTATGACGGGATCCTCTGAAATCATGATGCCCTCTCACACCTCTGAAGCTTTTATGTGAGCTGCCACGTCTGCAAGGACATTTCTCCTCCCATAGGTCATTTGAGACTCAGCTCAGGGATCATCTCTTCTAAGAGGACAGCCCTGACCTTCCTGTCTGGTTGGTGCCTCATCCAGCCCCACAGTGTCCCCTGTTCTTCCACCTCATACATTTTCACTGCCTTCTCCCCCCTTCCCATATCTTTCAAATATGAGTCCTTTGAAGGTGGGGACTGTCTCAGGTCTCACTGCAGCCTGAGGCCCAGCAGAAAGGAGCATCATGGAATAGAGGAGGGAATCTACAAATATGTGATGAATGCATTAGCTGTTTTTAGTCTATGTTTTGCATCTGGAAAGTCTTTTACTCCTTGACTATTTCTGAAATCTACCTAATCAGGGTCCAAACTTTCTCCATGAAGCCTTTCCCTTCGTCAATGTTAGAGGTAGTTTGCTCCCCCCACAGAGGTTCTTTGGCGTGTATCACTTCTCCCTTGTTTTATACTAATTTCTGAAAATCTTGATATCATGAAGTCTCGAGAACCCAAAGGAGTGAATGCATTCAGTAAACACTCAAGGATAGGATTATGGGCTCCATGCCAGGAAAAGGCGAGACTGGCTGGGCAGGTCACTTTTCCCTTTTAAGTCACATCAAGTAATTACACTACTTGCTTATAGGGTTGGGCCTACTATTTTTATTCTCTCTCCAGATGGATGGGAATTGCTTTTTGAGGGTTGTTTCCATGTCTGGTTTATTTTTATTTCACCACCTGTGCCTAGCACAAAGCCTCTCGCATGGAAAGCCTCTGATAGATGAGTGAATGAATGAACTGAGTGAGTGGAAGGAGCGTGCATTGGTTTCAGTTCAACTTGTCCTGAAATACAAGGTTTCAGAGGTTTGGCCCTAGGAGCATCTCCCATATCCAGACTTTGATTTGTTTTTTCTATGCTTTGAGATTTTGTGAATGGATTAAGAATCCCACCACCACCTACATCCCCAAGAAGAGAGAAAACCAGATTACAGTTTTTTTTTTTTTTTTTTTTTTTTAAAGTCTTTTGCTGTGCCATGTGGCATGTGGGATCTTTCTTAATTTCCTAGGGATCGAACCTGCGACCTGTACCCTCTGCATTGGCAGCATGGAGTCCTAACCACTGGACTACCAGGGAAGTCATCAGATTACAGTTTTGGGGCCCGCACCTCTTCAGCTCAGTGTCTATAATATACCAGAGCTGGTTCTGGATCTCAGGGGAACCAGCATGGCCAACCAGCTGCCAAGGCCATGACTGATTGTTCTGGGGATGAAAGGAGGGATTGAGGGTGAGCTTGTTCTTGTTTTTTAAACACCCACAGGACTTCAGACTCCGTCAGCTTGCAGAGCCTGCTGGGAACTGCCTTTATTTTGGATGGCTTTTGTGGGGAGCTTCCTCTTTCATTGAACTCTCTGGCTGTTTGTGAGGCCTGTATCTCCTTCCCTTACTTCTCTCTCTTACAGAAGTCAGGCGGAAAGGCTGACACTTGCTACAGAAATGCCATTCTTCCCCTGTTTCTGGATGAGCATCTCCTCACAGCTTTGATTCACTGTCTGCTGAGACGGTCTTCAAACTTTTTAAGAGAAAACAGATTCCACTGCCCCTAGTGGTTCAGGTAACTGGGTCCTTGGTTGCACCCCAAATGGTACTTTGGATGAGTGGCATGGAACACATGCTTAAGCTGGACCAGGGAGATTTGCTAACTGATGTCAAAGCTGAATCTGAGAGGACTACCTGGGATGGATTAACATGACCGAGAAAGGCCTCACCCTTCTTTCCCTGGTCACATACACTGTCTAGAGCAATGCTGTACCACAGAAACACAACATGAGTATTTTAAAATTTCTTAGTAGCTAAATTAAAACAATGGAAAGAGGTAAAATTAGTTTTAATAACATTTTTAATTTAACCCAGTAAATTCAAAATATTTTTATTTCAACATGTAATCAATATGAAAATTATCAATGAGATATCTCACATTGTTTTTTCATCCTAAGTCTATGACATCTGGTGTGTATACACACTTACAGCACATCTGGACCCAGACTAGCCATGTTTCAAATGCTTAGGAGCCATGTGTGACTCACGGCTCCCATATTGGACAGCACAGCTCTAGACTCTCCAGGTGGGGTGGGGAAGTGGTTACTTTGGGGTTACTCTGTCCTTCAAATGAAGTCACCTAACCAACTAAATCAAGCTGAAAGCTTTGGGAAGTGGTGGAGTATAGTCAAATATATGACTATCTATAGAGCCTTAGACATGGGATTTTAAAACTGTCTTGATATTACAGTCTGGAAGAGGGCATTTAGGGGTTTCAAGTAATTATATGACCCTTAACTCAATTAGTCCTATTTATTATTTCATTCTCATCAAAGTTGTTCTTTGCTTATTTTTCTTGGATTAATGAGTTTAAAAATCTAAACTTGATGGACATTCACTTTCTGATATGTCTTTTTATTTGGATCCCCTTCATTCCTATGCCATCAGGAAAGAATTAAATACCTACATAAAAAATAATAGTCAGCCTTAATTGAGAGCTTGCTATGTGCCAGACACTTAACATGCATTACTTCATTCAAGTAGGTTCTATTATTACTGCCATTTATCAGATGAGGAGACTGAGACATTCAAGTTCCTAAATAAATTTGCTCAAGATGACCCAGCTGGCAAATGGTGACCTCAAGCAGGTGAATTCCAGGGCCCAAGCTTCTAAATCACATACAGCACTTCCTTGCAAAATTAAAGTAAAATTTAACATTCTTCCCAAATTTTTAGGGTTCTGGTCTTGTTTGAACCTGTCTACTCTAAGTTCTTTTGCTTTTGAGCATTCTGGCAAAAAATATGTTTTTTTGTGGGGTGAGAGCAGTACATTTTAAGTCCTATTTAAACAATTTAGCCTTATTGCAGATGGGTCAGACTATCTGCAAATTGACAGAACTTGCCCTATTGTAGAAAAAAATCTTGATCTATGACATAAAAACCAAAGTTAAATTAATAATAACTCTTATATGTCTTATAATTGATAAAAGGTGAATTCACAACAATTCTGCTTACTTAAAAGCCATACCTATGTTGACAGAGTTAAAATGGCATTCCATTAAATTATAAAAGGCAAGGCTATGCTACTTAAGAAACCAAAATCCTGTCTTTAATTCATAATTTTTTCAATTCAATTATTATAAAATATAACATAAATGCTTAAATTCTGGATTAGTTCCTCACAGTGGGGACAGCTAGTCTGCCATTTTCAGATGTACTGGATATTTAGGAATTATGCTTGTTTCTGCATCTTGGTCTTAATAAATGACTATACACGCTTAGAGTATGTAATATGTAATATAAATTTATTTTCCCTCTCCTATCATAAGCCTTGTTCAGGGCAGGCACTACCTTTTCTGATTATTTATCAAGTGCATATATATTTATCAAGTGCATTTAAAACATGCTTTGCCTTCCAATCTGAATTGCTATGCTTTTTTTAAAAAATTTTTAATCAGAGGATAATTGCTTTACAATGTGTTGGTTTCTGCTGTAAAACAGCATGAATCAGCTATAAGTATACCTATATCCCCTCCTTCTTGAGCCTTCCTCCCACCCCGCACAGCCCACCCCTCTAGATCATCCCAGAGCACTGAACTGAACTCCCTGTGCTGTGCTTTTGATATCTCAAAGAGGCTTTGGGAGTTCTGACTGATAGTTCAAACTCATACTTCTTGGGCCTTTTAATGTTGTCAAGGCCCATCACAGGCAAAGTATTAGCTTTTGAACCAATACCTTGACAAATTAATAAAGGACCAGACTTTTCAAATTTTGATTTTAGAAAAGGGGAATAACTTTTCAAATTGTAAGATGCTGTGCAAGAAGTTACACAGGGACTTTGGGGTTAGCAGATGTACGATGCAGATGTAAACTATTATACATAGAATGGATAAACAACAAGGTCCTACTGTATAGCATAGACAACTATATTCAATATTCTGTGATAAACCATAATGGAAAAGGATATTTAAAAAAGAATGCATATGTATAATTGAATCACTTTGCTGTGCAGCAGCAATTAACACAACACTGTAAACCAACTATACTTCAAAAAAAAAAGTTACAAATTTGACTCTGCTATTAACTTGGCAGAAAGAAGGGGTTAAAAATGTCAAGTCTTACAAACATACTGATTCAGTCCTCTTCTGTTTATCTGTAACTCTAATAGTGTATGGAGTTGAACTCTGAAAGTTCTGGAACATAAAACAATTTTTATTTATTGTATCCATTGCTTTGAGAGCAGCACTGAGAAAGGAAGTGAGAGGGCACAGTTTTGAAAAACTGGCAATTTGGCATCTCCTCTCCCCTTTTTTCACCCATCCCCCACTATCTTAGCTATTTGACCTGATTAAACAACTTTGGGACGGGAGCCAGATTTCTGTATGCTAACGAGGCCGCTATTCATGATTTAGTGAGATTTCATCCCCCCAGAGCTTCCAGGGTGCCCAGTGGAAGCCTGGCTTCGCAGAAGTCTTCTGATTTTGTCAGGGGTTCACCAGTGAGTAGTTCGCACTGGCTTGAAGCAGACAGAGACTCTCTGAGCGCCTCGGGTCACATCGGATTATTCATTAGCAAAGTCTTTTCACCTTCTATCTAATCAGCTTAAGGTGACTCCAGAATCGTGTGTGCTACTCCCCGAAAGAGACCCTGGCAACACTCAGCCTAGGTTCCACAAATTTTGGCTGGTTACTCGCTTTCCTGGGAGCAGAAAGTTTGCAAAGTTCCTTTAAATCTCCTCTTCCCTAAGCTTAAAGGTCAGGGTGCCAGGGCCCAGTTAGCTCCCAAGTCAGCCGGAATCTGACCATTTCAGAAGTTTCTGGTGTGTGTGAGAAGAGAAGAGGGGGTAGTCGGGAACCATCAGAGTGACCACCGCTTATTACGTAACGAAAGCCCAGGGAGCGAGCTTGACATCGAGACATTCCAGGGGGAGGGGAGCTGCTGTCCTGGAGTCGCCAGGAACGGCGGCGGCAGTTCAAGAAGCCAAGAAGGAAGGTGCCCGAGGTAAAGACAACACTTCGGGAAGGAGAATGTAAAAAAGCCACAGGACCCAGAGCATTAGCAAACGACAGGACACATGTAGTCATTTGTTAGACGAAACGGCAGCCTTTCAACTTTTGCAAGGGAACAAGGGGATTTGTCCTTTGGGGGATTTAGGAACGTAACAGCAAAGCCAAAAGCTAATGAATGGAGTTCAGCGGTTTGTTGGCAATACTTAAGTATTTCTATCCAGTACTTAAATATTTTTGTCCAGGAGCGCAACTCTCTGCAGTTATTTAGAAAGTAGGGATTCAAACCAAACTAAGGTACTCTCCGTGCGTCTCCACTTTCCCCAATCCGAAAAGGAGCTGCTCGCGCGGTACTGCCCCTTTAAGACCTGCTTGCTCTCGGGCTCTACAAAAGGGAGTGACCTCTGGGCTTTGACAGCTCCCCTAATAACTACCACCGAGCAGGCTCCGCCCACCTGGCGACCAGCCGCGCCGATTGGCCGGCTGGCCGGTATCCCGTACTCTGATTGGCTCTCCGCTTCCCCTGAGCGAACCTTTAGAACTCTGAGACAGACAATATTCTGTTACATTGTAGCAAAATGGCGACTGTCATTCACAACCCCCTGAAAGCGTAAGTAAGACTAAAAAATGTACATATTCCGCGTGGTTTCAATATGAAAAAAAAGGCGCCTTCTGCGTGCGGAGCGCTGCCAATGCACAGCGCCTACAGGCACCTACAGCCGCGGCGGGGCTTCTCTCTTTTCTTTCAGCTCCTACTTCTTCATCTTTTTTTTTTTAAACCCCAACGCGCAGAAATGTCAGGAGATGCAATTAACAAGGAGAAAATTGTTACATTTTTGTTCTTTTAAATTGGCGGACCGAGAAGAGAGGGGTTGTCGGCAGGGGAGCCAGGCGCTCAAGAGCTCTACAGCTAGGGGATCGTGGGCAGCTCGGGGATAGCACGGTCCCCTGAGTCTCTCCGGCTTCGCGGGGCGGGGGAGCGCGGCGCGCGGCGCGGGGGGGGTGGCGGGGCCGGCCCTGCTGGGGGGGGCGAGCGCCGGACTCTGGGGCCGCCTTGGGCACACTTAGCTGAGCCCCGCGCCTCCGGAGCCCGCGGCCCCCCGCCCGGCTGCTAGGTCCTCCGGGGCAACCGGACCGACCGCGGCAGCTCCGGAGTTTGCAGGGCGCTCTCTGCCTTCCGATCGCTTGCGGGGAGTTTGTGCAAACCTTCCGGAGTTAGGAGGACCGCAGGGGGGAGCAGCGGGCCCCGGGTGCCCTGGGGCCCAGGTGGTTGCCCGGGGCTTTCCTGCCGGGGCAGCCCCCGGGAACGTGACGGGCGCTTCGGGCGGTCGCCGGTGTGTCTCCGGGTGTGTTTGTCCGGGAACGGGCTGTAGTAAATGAACGACTCTGGTTAACTTGGGGTTGATTTGGAGACAGGGAAGAGCTGCAGGTCTCATGAATGGTGTTCTCGGCTCCTGCGGGCGAATAGCCGAGGCGAGCGAGAGGCAGCTTATTGGGGAGCTCGCCGCCCGAGCCGGCAGCGTCTGCTCCCGAACAGAGCGAGGGGCAGGTGCCTCTGGCCGCCGCTGGGAGACTTTGAGCGGACGCCCAGATCCGGGACGGAGGGGGGCGGGCTGGGCGAGGACACGCGGGGGCCAGCTCCGGGTCCCACAGCCAATTCCTGCCCGCCGTCCTCCCCCACTCCTTTTTATCCTGGCTTCCTTCCTTCCTTCCTTCCAGTCGGTGGAACTGTTAAGCCGCCAAGTCCGCTCGCGATCGCGGAGCCGGGGGTGGCTTCGGAAAACTAGCGTCGCTCTAAAAGGGGTGCTACTGGCAGTGATGTTGGCAGAGGGGCGCTCCCTCCGGATCGCGGCGCGACGTGGGTGGGTGGGGGGGGGGGCGGTTTGCGCGCCTGGGATTAGGACTTCGCAGCTGGGCTGGAAGCCGCGGGCGAGAGGAGAGAGGGAGGTGCGGGTGTGTGGGGCGGGGGAGGGGGGGGCGTTTCGTGCCGAATTCTCTACAGTGCGTGGCGGATGCCCACTCTGGTTCTTTCAACTCAGCGCCTCCGCGGCTCCCCTAGGAGTTGAAAGCCAGGTTCGCGCGGAGGGTGGGAGGGGGGCAGCGGGCAGGGGGGTCTTAACGCGAAGGAAAGCGCCGAGAGAATGGGAAGCGTTTGCACCAGCTATCTCCTATCGGTAATAGGGGAAAAGGGTAGGAATGTCCCAGATCTCGGAGTTTTACATGTGTATATTATATACACACACACACACACATACTAACGCTGCTAAGAGGACATTGGACGCTGAGGCTGATTAGAGAGCAGCTCTCGGCTTCAGTTCTCGCTCGGAAGCTCCGATACACTGCACTTGAACGCCACAGCGTTTCACCCAAGAAAGCAAATGTTTTATGGCAGAATAAATGGGCGTAACTTCGCGGCATCCCCTCTCCTCGTCGCTCTCGCTAGCCACATCGCTGATGCTGTGAGTTTTTAACCGAGCCCACAGCTGATTTGCAGTTTTCACATTTCCAGCTGAAAACGCATAGGGGGGCGGATGCCTCCTGGTAAACTCAAGTTAGAGAAATCCATTTCGCCTGTGCGCCAGGTTTGTTTCCTATTGGGAAAGCGGTACCCTCGTTACCGTGGAACCCGCTTACGCGCGGGCGGGCGCAATATCTCTATGCAGTATCTCTATACTCATTTCTGCCCGTTCCAGTTTTTTGTTTCTGTTTTTTTTTTTTTGGACCGCTGAACGGTGCGTTTTGTCGGGAGGGTGTATGTGTGGGGTGGGGTTAGAAGTGCGGAAAGGGACAGAGTCGCGGGCTGGTTATTGGAATTAGTTCTGAATTATTACACTTGTACTTTGTATAATTAGAAACAGTTGCAATGTGATGTATTTGTAATTCCGTGTCGACACACACACACACACACACACGCATACACACGACACTCCAGTCGGCTTTTTCTAGGTGGCAGTTGAATGGTCATTTATAATTAGCCGCTCAATTTTTGCATCCCGACCCCTTTCCCTGGGGGTAAGTGGGTGTAAACAATACCACGAACCAGCCGAGCCTCCTGCGTGCTAGACGGTTTTTAAACTCCTAACGCAGGAGCATGCACGACGTTACAGGGAGACCTACATCATCTGCCTTTATTTTGAAAAACAACTTGTTTAATAGAACATCTTATATGTTTCATTTGTTTTTAAAAGTTGCTGATCAGGAAACAATACACACGTGAATAAATTATGCATGGGATAAATTAGAACAAAGCGCAGAGACACACCAAGCGGAAGGGATGGATGATGGTGCTGGGAGGAGGGGAGCAGGGAGAAAGGTTTGGAGAGCTATGTTTTTATCCTCCTGTGTCCCTCCTGACAATGAAACGGAGCTGAACAGCATTAGCATTTTCTCTGTGTGCGTTTGGAGTCTTTTTCTTCCTTCCCTAAAAAAAAAAAAAAAGAGCCAGCACCAAGGACGCCCCCTATAGAAACTGGTCACACAAAGGTTTCCTCTAGGACTGGGGGATAAAGCGGCAGTAGGTAATGTTCTGGGAAGAAACAAGCGACACCTCTTTAGGGCTCTGCCTAAGCTTCGTAGGGACCATTTTTCATTATATCAGCTTTTTCCACGTGGAACATTCGGTAATTCAATAGCTTGAATAACTGGACGGCACAGTTTGAATCTCATTGCTTTGGGGTCTTCTGTTGGGCCCCAATCTCCTGGAGCCACATCTCCTCTCTCAGCAGTTCAGCTTTCTTCCTGCCTGTCTTTGATCTTCCTTCAACTCCCTTTCTTATTCCTCCTCCTTGTACCCTTCAAGCCCCTTCCTCTCTGAAGCTGACAGCCTGGCTTCTCTGTCTGTTGTCGCCTTTAACATCTTATTACTGCCCAACAGGGTGTTAGAGGCAGAAACAGGAGCCGCCTGGACTGATCAGATCACAAAGGGAACTCAGCAGGTGGCCCCACAACCAAGCAGTCACATCTGGGCAGATAGAATATGAAAGCATCGATGGACATGTATGATGTGTAAATAGGTATTGCACATTATTTAATTTAGCAGCTACATTGTCTGAGCCTAGATGTATGAGTCACTCTTATTTCTTACATGGACAAGCAAGATAAGGGCCATGTAGGGAAGTAAATACATATGGGTAACATAAATATGGATTTGATAATCCATTTGTCTATGTGTGAGTCTGCCACATTACCTATCATATTTTGGTTGATTGCTACATACCTAGGGAACATAATGCCTTTTTTTTTTTTGCCCTGCTATATTCTTAAAAAATTTTTTGTTTTAAATTTTATATTGGGGCATAGTTGATTGACAAACATAATGATTTTAATATAAATTCTAATCTTATTTGATATTCTATTTCACATTAACCACCCTCCCCCAAATTTGCTATCAACACTTTAAACAACTTACTCTTTTATTAAGTTATCAAAACCCTGGTTTGTATGCACTTAACTGGGAATGTCTGCCACCTTCTGCCAGACTGGATTATGCACATATATATCTATTATACTAACTGCCTGCTTAGGAAAGAGTAACTGTTATTATTATTTAATTATTCTATATAAACCAACAGGGATTTATGCCAAGTAACTATTTGTTTATAAATAATGAGACCAATAGACTGGTCATACCTAAAACATGTGAACATCCAGATATGTAGTTGTATTGAAACTTTTTTTGTAAGGAGTTTCCCTTGGTTGGAGGCTTTTTTTTTTTTTTTTTTTTTTTAGTCTCTGTTTTGTAATTAAGGACACAACTCTGGGAGAAGCAAATATACTTACTCAGCCAAGGTCAAACAGCTGGTCATGTGTATAGATGGACCTCAGATCTTCGTCTTTTTATTCATTCTCTGATCTGGAGACCTGTGTATTCTAATCTAAAGTGGTTTTGTGCCTGTGAAAGTTGTGAAATTGTTGCCACTTAGAAGCCAGACCTCACTCTTGCTGTGGCATTCAGTTTAGATTATCAGAGAGGATGGTGCAGAAGGGGACACGTTCCTGGTTCTAATCCGCTTCTGGCTCTTTCTGTTGGGGTGGGGGGATATGGGTAGGTACTAAATGGGGAACACTGGGGTTGGGATTTGTGAGCTTTCAGCTTTTTATGGACATTATTTTAGCCCCTTATGAAAAAGGACCCTCGGACATTTTAAGCCAACAGATGCCTAAGAACCACCTTCTCCATCTGCTTCTGGTTGCCACTGGGATGAGGGCGGGGGGAAGCCTTAAATTCTCCAAACTTCATTAGCACACATTATTTTTCAGTGGGAAGAATGTCTGGTTTTGATGAGATACCCATAAAGGTTATTAATTTCTGCCAGAACCCAAATGAAGGCATCGTCACAGAAAACTGCTGGGCTTGCAGACCACCTGGGAGACATTCAGAGGTCTCCAGTTGAATGGGAGTTGCTCAGTTCTAGAAAGTGGCCTGGAATTCAGAGGCAATTTAATTGGAGACTTTTCATCCTCCTTGTCTTTTTGGAACCATGCAGGTGGCTGAAATTTAGGTACATCTGAGAAACACCATAATGTCTAGAGCTGTTCCAGAGTCATCTGCTCAGATCAGTGCAGAAAATAAAATGCCATGGTCAACAAGCTTTGTTTTGAGCTTGCGCCAGAAAAAGAAAGGAAACTGAGGCTGACGTTTCAGTTTTGAAAGTGCAGCCATCCTGATTATAGTGGTGCTGGGTGTGGGTCATGAAAAGCATCAGAATTCAGGCCTGTTTATTATCCCAACCTCTGCAAAGTAACTTTTGTGGTTTCTGAGTGTTCTGAAAGTCACTAGAAGACAAATGTAGCCCAATGTGGCAAGCCCCTGACCAAAGAAATGCCACAACCACTGAAACAGTTTTTTGCCCAGCCATGGTTTTCCAGCAGGGGCCTATGTAAGCATGACCCTAGCTTTAAATAATCTTTAAACATGTAGGTATTTAACAAGACAAGATTAAAAAGTCTCCTGGGGAGAGGGGATGGGGAGGGGATAGGTAAGTGGATAAAACTACTGTGTGGTCTGAAACTCTGAGATGATTGTTTAACAGCAAGAGAGACTGATGTTATGATCTATTGCAAGTTCCAAAGTTTTCTTTAGTTGTGTGAGCAACTGGGGAGAGATGAGGTGTTGTGGTGTTTTTGTAATCTGTTTCTCTTATTGGTCCGGTTACTAGTGTTTCACAGTCTGTCAACCCATATGGATGAATGGAGCTAACATCGTAAAACTGTCACTGAAGGAAGGTTTTTGAAGCCTGTGATTTGCATCAGAGTTTTAAGTCCAAGAACAATGATGGCACATGTCTAACCCCCCTTTGCAACCTCTCCGCCCTCCCTGAGTCCAGAGCATGCCATCATCTCAGGTTGCTATGAAATGAGTGAGTTTTTCTTATTGTTATTCACTTCGAAAATCTGCAGTTTGTATTAACTTCAACTGGAAGCTCCCCCAGAACAGGTTTTTCATTCCTCAAAATTTCCACCGGTCATCCACATGGCCTTATCTCAAACTCTGTCCCTCTTAAACATTTGTTTCTCACCAGTGGCTATGCTTTTGTAGCTTCAGAAGTAAAAGCTTCAGGGAGAGGATCCCAGAGATTTGAGCTCGGTTTTCAGCCCTGCCGCTTACTAGCTATGAGACCTTAGACCCAGAACTTCTCTGAGCTGCATATTCCTTGTCTTTAAGATGAGAGTGATGCACCTTGATTGCCAAAATTCCTTTCCAGTAAAAAACTGGTGGCTCTTAGACTATGGTTGATTAGGAAGGATGGGGAGAACAGTTAGGGACCAGTGTTTGAATTCTTCCTCATTTTTTAAGTGTGGCTATAAAAGGGAGTTAAGACTGGTAGACTCTCCTGTAGTTTCATCTTCCCTGGTCCAGTCTTGCCACATTCTGTTACCACTTAGGGTTCTGATCTCTCTCTTCTCAGGGCCCAAGGCTGAGGACCGGGTGGTGGCCCATTTAGAACATGGTCTTTTCTTCTGATTCTCCCTTTTGAACACTTTTCTCCTCATTAACACTCCAGCCAGAGGATGAAGACGGGAAAGAGAAATGAGAAGATTAATTGGCCTATTTTTCTGTTTACAAGCACTCAGATTACGTTTTTGGTTGTGCAAAAGACTAGAATTATTGGGAACATCTATCTTTTTCTTCCTGTTTTGTGTAAAAGTATGGTAGAAGAAAGGGAACCAAGCAAAAGACTTTCTTCTCTGGATTTCATTTATCTACAGTCTCCTTCCATCTGCTCTTCCTCTAACATGGCACCCATCCCAGTTAACATGGAAATAAATGCTTATTTCATTTCCTATGGGCAGTTGCAAATACCTGACCATTCAGTGAACTGCAGTAGGTGGGCCTGTACTGATGTCTCAGTGAGCTTCCTCTGTTGTACCCTGTGATGATGCAGTCCCTTAAATTTTTTTATACTTGTGGTAAGATATATCAATATAGAACATGTATATTTAGCATGTATGACATGTAGATGTACCATTTTAGCCTTTTTTTAAGTATTTAGTTCACCCACATTAAGTACATTCATAGTGTTGTGTAACTATCCATTGTATTCATTTCCAGAATTTAAAAAGTCTTCCTAAACACACTCTATATCCATTAAACAGTAACATCCTCTGTCTTAATGAAGACATCCTCCTCCCCCCATCCCAGTTTCTGGTAACCACCATTGTGCTTTCTGTCTGTATAAATTTGCCTATTCTAAGCACCTCATATGTGTGGAATCATACCATATCTGTCCTTTCGTGACTGGCTTATTTCACTTAGAATAGTGTTCTTAATGCTCATCTGTGTTACAGCATGTGTCAGAATTTCCTTCCTTTTTATGGCTGAGTAATATTCCATTGTGCATACATGCCTTATTTTGCTTATCCATGCATCCAGTACTTGGGTTGTTTCCACCTGTGGCTATTGTGAATAATACTGCTATGAACATGGGTGTGTAAGTAGCTGTTTGAATCCCTGCTCTCAGTTCTTTGGGGTATATGCCTAGAACCCCCCCTTCATTTTTAGACTTATTAAAATTCATGGAGTACATTTCTAGATAGTACAGGCAACTCCTTCCTTCTAAACTTAAAAAAAATACTCATGGCATCATAGAATTCAACCTCTTTCCCCCCTCTCCCTTTAGGACTACCACTATTTTGCGGGTGGGGGATAAATGCCCTGGGAACTCAGAGACTCACTTCTTTTATCCTCAGCCATGAGGATTGCCTTCATCTTGTCATCCCCTCCACCCCCAACCTGTTGAGGGTAGGGACTCCCCGTGGGGGTCAGGGTCTGGGTCTGGGGAGGCCCCAGAGGCTGCAGCAGTAGTGGTCACGTGGTGGGGCTGGAGCGAAGGTCTCCCAGGCAGAGTGGAGGTCTCATCTGGCAGCAGGTGTTCTGGCGGAGGGAGCACCTGGGATGACAGGACAGCTTGAAGGTCAGGAGGTAGTAAATCTGACCTATCTTTTCATAAGGTGAGAAGGGCTTGTATCTCCTTTGGCCTCCCTTCCCTGCACTCAGCCCTGCTTACCTCCCCCTGAAGGGCCCAAATGAAACAATGGATGTGAAAACACTTCAGAAAGTGTAAAGTACAAATTGGAGGTGTTACTAGAACTGCCAAGTTTCCCGTAGCTAACGGAGGCCTTCTCAGAGAGTCAACAATATCGCATGTATCAAACGTCACTTTCCTATATTCAAACTAAAATAAATGAAAAGATCCTGGCATTACACATCCTATCTAATCATTGTTTCTCAGGAAATGCAAAGCCTCACTCATTCAGCTGTGTGTAAATAGCCCTGGGATCTCAGTGGGGTTTTCCCATCTTCCGGGTTTGAAATAGTTAAGAATAGGAGCTCAAGGGAAGCCTTCGTTTCATTTTCCATTGTCAACCCCAAACTGAGTCCATCCAAAGCTGGCGGGCAGAGGGAGCATTCTCCTGGAACTTGGGCTCTGGTCATCTGTCAGTCTCTGGCTCCTTCTACCAAGAAGACTCCAGGGAGAGAGAAGGGGAGAAGGTGGGGCTGGGGTTTAAATCTGCTAGTGAGCAAAGAGGTTGCGATGTTGGCGTAAGGGGTCAGTGGCAAGAATTAATTCTTTGTACATGAGTAGACTGTGGGCAGGATGGTGGTGAGGGTCAGATCTCAGAATAACAGAGTTATTTGCCAGCCTTGGAAATGCTTCAGATTTAAGCTTGCTGCAGAAACACAGCATTCCTGTACTTTATAAAAGCGGATTAAGTGAGAAATGTCATCCTTGCTCCCATTCTCCTTAACTAAGGACTCTTTACATGTCTTTGTTTGGCTGCTAGTTGAGCTTAGTGAGAACTGTTTCACTCTCTTTGCAACTTTCTTCATCCTGTCCTGGCCACTCCTGCTTGCCAGTCTGCCCCTCGGTACTAAGCAGCATGGTAGCCTCCCTCTCGGCATCTAGGACCTTCCACTCCAAGGAAGGCCTCCAGTCTGTCTGTTCCTCCTTCCAGATCCTTGATCTTTGACAGGACAAAGTAAATGCTTGTAAACCAGGAGGCGGACTGTTCTCCTAGGCGTCTAGGGAAACCACTGTTGTTTGTGGGGGGTGGGGAGGAGGGGAGGCAATGTGGTGCTGGAGGTGGGGGAGGGCAGGGTGGATGGGGTAGTCGAAGTAGAGAGAATATATTCTCTCCTGCTAATTATTTTCCCCGAGGACTTAGCCAATGCAGAACCATCTATTATCGTGGGAGCGCTCTATGGTGGTTCTGCCTGTGATGAATGCTAAGTGGAAACAAGCAAGAAAAATTAACAGGCGGCTGCTTCTGTCCACCTAATTAAAATGCATATCCAAATGCATAATTCCTTATGTTTCCCCATGCACACACTCCCCTTCCAATCCCAATTCTATGGAGGAAAAAAACCCTACTTTCTCCCAATCATTTCTCTTGATTATACTTCCATCAAGAGAGAACTGGAGGGTTCCTTTAGAATAGTGAAGGGCCATTTTTGTAACACTCTAAAATTGCTGGTTTTTTTTTTATGCTTAGATTGGCCCCCAAAATTCTGAGCTCTTTTTTGTTTAAAATGAAGAACAAAAACTTTATCTGACTGCAGAGAAAAGGGAGAAGGAAGGAAGTAGAGAAAGAAAGGGGGGAAGAAAGAGAGAGAGAAAGCAAGAGAGAAAAAAAAAGTTCCCACAGTTTCCACTGACCTTTTAGTTTTGTGCTAAAAGTCTGGCTTGGATCAGCAATGAGAATTTTGAAGGTCTATTCTATCTCCTCTTCCTCTTCATTCCCTTCTCTGACTTGGCACTACTTCCCTCAGTCCCGCAAAGAAACATAGCCCAGAATTTTTCAGAGAGATTTTAGAAGATGCATCTACCTGTGCAGAGAGGTAGAGAGAAAAAAGCAAAAGCCTCTGTTATGGGGGCAAGATCAGAGATGCTGACATCATGGTCCCAAGTATGCCTTAAACAAACAATACCTCTTCACCCCTCTCTTCCTCACTTTTTATTCATCCAAATGATCAAGTTCTTCCCCTCAGAAGAAGAGTTTTATTCAGGGGTTATAAAATATTTAATAAGACATGAAACTTAAGTCACTGTGTTCAACTCCATGTCACTGTCATCTTGGTAGTGGTGCCCCTCCTCTGGGCAGCAACCCCCACCCTCCCATTCCTGAAGCCCCTTGACTGCCCTCCACAGCAGCCCCAGCTGTTGATTTATCAGGGCCGGCTGGCTCAGCAGTGCATGGAGATTGCTTTTAATTAACTCTCTTCATTTTTCCCAATCTTCAGGGAGCAGCAGCCCTTTAATGATTTTAATATTTTATCTGGATTTATATCCGCCTTATTTGTTGTTGTTTGACTTCCGCATTTGTTCTTCCTGAATCGCTTCCAGACTGATCTATTTGTGTGCCCCTTTCAAACCCTGTCCCCCAAGGCCTTCCAGGAGAAAGGGTGCTGAAGAAGACCCACCCTCTTTTCCCAAGCTGTCTACCGCGGCACAGGGAGAGGTGCCTAGTGTTGGTCTCTGCCATGGTTTGGATGAGAACTTTTGTCTTAGGAATCCCAGTCTCACCTGACTTAGCTGAAGGAGTTTTTGAGCTTCTCATTAAAGGAGAAAAAAAAATCTGAATTTTAGAAAGTGAAAATTTTCTAATCTCTTTGCCTCTTTCATGCTTGCTGCCTCTGTGAGGGAGTGAGCATCCTGGAGAGTTGGATAAAAACTGCTTCCTGGGCCCAGAGGTCTGTCATCTTGCCCATTCCAACCTGACATAGTTTAATGGAACTCCCTGGAGGATGATGACCTCAGGGCGGGGCTGGAGGTAGGTGCCTTTTCATACTGTTCATGGGGTTCTCAAGGCAAGAGTACTGACGAGGTTGCTAGTCAAGTCTTCAGGCCACTTTCCATGTCTTTAGATGCGGCTGGAATTTGCTCTGCAACTGCAAAGAAGAGTACGGTCAGAAAGAGGGCCTGCAGAGGCACCAGTTGCCTTCTCTGTTTGAGAGTGCCTGCTCCCTCAACCCTTGGTTCTCCGTTTCTGCACACACTTCTTACACACCACCATCTGAACACCTTCCCACCCCTGACTTCCAGCTTCCTTTTGGCTACAAAGTCTGCCCCCTCCCCCAACAGTCCCAGAGAGGCCCTGGCAGACAAACTTGCATGGGGGCTAGTTTTCAGAACCAGCTTCTCCACAGAACACCCTTTTGACATCTCGGTTTGGTGATGTGTCTTTGGGATTATTTGTTGCTAGGCAACTGCCAGCTAAAGTTTGAATCTGATCTGGGGAATTGTAGTGAATTGCCCTGGGTGACTTGTATCCACATTTAGGGACTTGGCTTTACAATCCTTCGAATAGGAAGTTGAGAAGATATTTTTCGATGTGCCTTTCTGGAAAGAGGTATTGGTTTGTAAAACCTAGCCCACCAACTGGCACACAAATGTCTGTACTCACAGTGTTTGTTCTGGTGATTAAAATGGTGATTTTTTCCCATCTCCTTGTATTTATCCCTTGAGGTATGTTAGCTTTGAAACCTATGATGTGTCAGGTACTAAGCTATCTGCAGGATGCAGAGACAGAAACCATGGCTTCTATATCACAGTTTGGTATTCAGGCTACTCAATGTCCTATTGAGTGTTTCTTCCTCACTTTTCCTTGGCAATCACAGGCCCTTTTGAGAATCCTGTGAAAGTTCTGGATCATCTCCTCAGAAAAAATGCATATCTGCATCTGATTTTATGAGTTCACGGATGTCGAGGAGCCCATCAGTGGATGCCCTAGAGTCCACTGGCTCCAGGTTAAGAACCTTAGATTGAGAGATGTGGGTGAGCTTGTTACCCTGAAAGGCTGCTTCCGTGTCCCTGCTCAGAGAGGTCCCTAACCCTTCCCACCTCTCCTGTAGTCTCACCAAGTGGCTCGTGCCTCCTCAGCCCCACCCTGCCCCAGTGGCACATGATGAACACTTACCTGCTCATCTTCCAGACACTTCCAAGTCCCCTCCTCTCCAGCAAAGCCCTTGCTACCCTCAGGTAGAATTGGCCATACCTGCCCTTGGCCCCATAGTCCCAAGGATACTTCCCTCTTGGCCACTGAAACACTTAACGCTGGTTAGTTAAAATGGAAGGCCCTAGAAGGTTGAAGGGTGGCTGCCTGGGCCTTTCTGTCTCTAGGATCTAGCATTGTCCTTGTTGTTCTTTAGTCACTAAATCATGTCCAACTCTTTTACGACCCCATGGTCTGTAGCCCACCAGGTTCCTCTGTCCATGGGATTCTCCAGGCAAGAATACTGGAGTGGGTTGCCGTTTCCTATTCCAGGGAATGTTCCCGACCCAGGGATCAAACTTGCATCTCCTGTGTCTCCTGCATTGGCAGGTGTGTTCTTTACCACTGGGCCACCAGGGAAGCCCAGGATCTAGCAGAGCGGATGTCTGATAAATGTGTGTGGAATGACCGAGCAAATGAAACCAGCAGGCTCCTCCCGCCTAATTTGCTTCCAGCTCTTTGAAATCAACTTGTTTCTCATTCTCTCCCTGGCAGGAATTTGGAAGAGGCAGCAGAATTACTTTCCCCAAATTCTTCAACTTCAGGAGTTGGAGGATAGGCACAAGCTTACCTTGCTTGCATGTGGCATGTGAGGCTGTGATGACTGTCAGCATCATATATTCTAGACCCTTGTTTCTTCACCACTTCATCCTTGTGGATCTAAAAAACTTGGCTTTTCTTCCCTTTGGTCTTGGGAATTAAAAGCAAGTCTTTTTACTCTGCCTTCTTTCAGGGATTAACTAACCCAGGGCTTGCGAGTAGCTACTGATAAATCAACCATACTTTTATTAAGTGCCTACTTTGTGCTCAGCTGTGTATGGGATTTCCTTTAGCCTTATTTATACCTGAGGATTTTTATGGGTTTTTAAGATGGAAGAGATCAGGAGGTGCTAGTACTACAATGGTTTAACCCAAAGTTGGGGTCCTATGAGAGTCTATTGCCTGTCTTATTGAGCTTTGGAGGTAACTGTGGCCCAGTCACTGTTTTCAGGTATATATTCTTCAAGAAATTTTCCTGTACTTTTATCATGCCTATGTAGATACAACTTTCCCTATGACTCTATCCCAAACATATTCAATGCAGGTAAATTTATTTGACAATGAAACAAAAAGTAATGGCCTGGGGGTCATGTTGTTGCTGTTGTTCAGTCGCTCAGTCGTGTCTGACTCTTTGTGACCCCATGGACTGCAACACGCCGGGCTTCCCTGTCCTTCACCATCTTCTGGAGTTTGCTCAAACTCATGTCTGTTGAGTCAGTGATGCCATCCAACCATCTCATCCTCTGTCGTCCCCTTCTCCTCCTGCCTTCAGTCTTTCCCAGCATCAGGGTCTTTTCTAATGAGTTGGCTCTTCGCATCAGGTGGCCAAAGTATTGGAGCTTCAGCTTTAGCATCAGTCCTTCCAATGAATATTCAGGGTTGATTTCCTTTAGGATTGACTGGTTTGATCTCCTTGGGGATCATGAGAGGGCCGATATTCTTCATAGTGAGAGAGATAAAAATCTCTGTCCTCATAACTCTTGCTGCTCTTCCACCCTCCAGATCATTCAGTGTTGAGGCCCTGGAGAGGCCTGGTTCTGAGTCAGGAGGAAGGTGAAGGCCAGAGGTGGAGACAGGCTATTGAAGTCAAGTTTTAATCAGATCTTCGTCCACTACACATCCTTCAATGTGAAGAGCTAGAAAGAAAGTGCTGATGGTGCAGGAGCAGAACCATACCAAAGAGTTTGTGAACTCAGAGGGGTCACACCGCACCAGCACCTACTCAGGACTTGAACTCTCCTTCCATTCTGGGTGGAGCCCTTTGGTACAGAGGTTGCACGTGGGGCTGTCCAGTTCCTCATGCTCATTTCCTTTCTGGGCAGCCATCCCAGTGTAACAGACACTTATACATATTCTGTCCTCATTTTATCTAATTACACACATCTCTGGGGGATGGGAAACAGGTTTGGATCATTCGCTTTTAGGTCAGTTATGCACAGGGTAGCTGAGATGAGCACTGATCTATGGAGTTCGATGAAATTCGGGAAGCTCCCAGAGTTCCCTGGTCCACAGCACACCAGGGGGCATTGTTTGCCATCTTAGGGGCTGGAGATCCCAGTCAGTGCAGGGGAGGGATGGAGCCTGGCTGGTTCATTAGTCTGAATGTAGGAATCTTTCTGAGACTGAGCTCGCTCTTGCTATCCTTGGAGCAACAGGATTCCTTTATTATTTGACGATCTGCCTAACTGAGAGGGGGCTTCCCCAGTAGCTCAGTGGTAAAGAATCTGCCTGCCATGCAGGAGACACGGGTTTGATCCCCAGGTCAGGAAGGTCCCCTGGAGGAGGAAATGGCAATGTACTCCAGCATTCTTGCCTGCAGAATCCCATGGACAGAGGAACCTGGCGGGCTACAGTCCACAGGGTCTCAAAGAGTCGGACATGACTTAAGCGACCTAGCACGCACGCACGCATGCTAACTGTGAGGACCCAATTCTATAGGTCCCTCTTCTGGTGATCATTTGTGTTCACTCATTATCTGCCTAGCATGTGTTCAGTTTCCTGAGAAATACAGAACAAAAGAAGCTCTGATCAATGCAACAGTCTCTAACATTGCCCAGTGTTTCCAAGAATTCCTGTCTCCTTTGCAACCCAGATGAACTGGTCTGGACAATACGATAGCTCCGAAAGGTCCACACCTTTCTCCACAACCCAGAGCTGGCAGCCTTGGGCAGTCCAGCTTCCTGGCATCTCTCCTCCAGGCTTGATGGTAACTTTTCAAGTCCCCAGGAAGGAAGTGAAAGTGAAAGTCACTCAGTCGTGTCCGACTATTTGTGACCCCCAAAACTATACAGTCCATGGAATTCTCCAGGCCAGAATACTGGAGTGGGTAGCCTTTCCCTTCTCTAGGGGATCTTCCCAACACAGGGATCAAACCCAGGTCTCCCACATTGCAAGCAGATTCTTTACCAGCTGAGCCACAAAGGAAGCCCCCAGGGAGGAAAAGCCGACTGGTTACTCTTTTTCCTTTTGCTTTCTGCTTCTTATTTCATTTCTTGACTCAGACCTAAGGCTCCCCAGTGCTCTGGGAGCCCTAGATCGAGGAATAACCCATGTGATGCTTCATACCAAGGTCTGCACCTCTAGCCTCGGTTTCCTTCTGACCTCTTGTCCCCTTCATCTGTGCCCCACTGACATCTTTCTCCTTTTCCCTGTGCATCGCACCTTGATCAAAAAGCATTGAAGAGGCACAAAAGGAAGGAAAGAGTATCTGTCTAGTCCCCAGGAGGGCACACTCATTCTCATCCACGGAGGAGCAGGGAGTGGGGAGGAGGAAAAGGCAAAACTTGCACAGAGCAAATGGTGAGAAGAAGCGGGAGAGAGGTAACAGGGACCATGAGGTTACCCGGTGGGAAGAACTGTGATCGGTGGGCAGTCCAGCTCCTGAGGGGTCTGTGAAATTGGAGGAGAGAAAGCGGCCCCGCAGAGGGGATGTGTCACAGAAAGTTTCAGGGAAGAGGTGGCTTTGAGCTGAGTTTGGAAGGACAGAGGGATCTGGTGAGGCTTAGGAGCGGTGGAGGGTGAGGATGGGGAAGAACGGGCACGACAGGGATGTGAACAAAGATTCAGGAAGCATCTGAGTGACTCTTTAGAGAATCTTCTTCCTTTGTGCTGGTGTGAGTTGGGGGAAGGGCCAGTTGAGAAGGAATGTGTGGAGGACAGCAAATGGGTCCATTTGGCTGGGGGTCCGTGAAAGTGAAAGTGTTAGTGACTCAGTCCTCTCCGACTCTTTGCGACCCCATGGATTGTAACCCACTGGGCTCCTCTGTCCATGGGATTTCCCAGGCAAGAATACTGGAGTGGGTAGCCATTCTCTTCTCCAGGGGATCTTCCTGGCCCAGGGATTGAACCTGGCTCTCTGGCATTACAAGTGGATTTTTTACCATCGGAGCTACTAGGAAAGTAGGAGTCCATGAATAGAAGGTAAAAATGGGAAATAGCCTGGGGCCGGGTTTGTCTGAGCGGAGCCACAGTTTGGCAGCCAGTTTCCAGGAAGTACTTGAACACTTCAGAGGTTGAAAGAGAAGCTTCAAGGGGAAGTAGTGGTTTGTCATTGTCAACCATTGACAATCCTCAGCAGGGAGGATTGTCATCTGCAGATCCCTTGGTTCCTTGATTATGTGTTCTGGGTTTTTCCCAGGGCACCCCCAGAGGAGGTAAGGCACAGGAGGCCTCTAGGGGGCCTGGACTGGTATGAGCCCCCCCACCTCAGCAGGTACAGGACAGCCTTGGTATGCCATTCAGGCAGATATGCCAAGTGGGGCAGGATGATGGGATAAAGCCCATCCAAGTGCTGGATCTAGAAGTCTTTCTTCTTTTCTATGCTTTATCACCACCCCCTTTCTTTTCAAAAACAAAGACAACTGCCCATAAAAGGTTATAAGTAAAACATACAAGTCCATTCTAGGGAGGAAAACATAAACGCTGACCCTCATAGTGCAATCACAGTCTAGTGCTCCGAGGATTAGTCTCACGGTTCAAATGGGAGTGGGGTGGGGGTGGGGGCAGTGAGGCTGCAAGTCTCTAAGACTGTGTTTCTTCCCCCGGGAAATGGAGGTAGTTTATTTTGAGGGTAGTTCTTTTCCACTCCTACCCAGGCCCCGCGATACGCATTCAAACTGCCCACCCAATGTCCACTCCCTCCTGCTGAAAGGCCTGGGCCCCGGGGAGCTTGCAGGATAGCCTGGTGTCACCCCAGTCCTCAGGTTCCTTAGCACCTTGAACTCTCTGAAAGCTCAGATGCCCCGTCCTAGGACGCGAGAGGGTGATGAGCAGTGGCCATGTGGCTGTAGAGTCTGAGTCACATCCAAGCCCTGTGACTGTGGGCAGGATCTCTCACCCCTCTGTGCCTCAAAGTCCTCATCTGTCAAGTGGGAGAGATGGTGCCTGCCTTTGTAGGGTTGTTGGAAGAATCAAACAAATTAATATACATTCAGGGTTAGAAGAGTTGGCCCATCTTATCCTCTTAATATTAATAGATGTTGGCAGTGACTCTGCTTTTCTATCTGCAAAATGCAGACACACTAGCTGATTTTTTCCCATACTGGCATCTTAAGGAAAATGAGATAATAAGTAGGAGAAGCTCTGATTTTCTTAGCAGAAAGAAGTTCTAGAATTCAATGGCGTTACTGTCAGTAACTCTTAGAACCAATGTGCCAGGAGAGACTTTGAGAGGGATTTATCTCTGGGATGCTTTGTCCAGGAGCTCAGGTTATTGCGTGCTGCTGGACGGGTGCTGGTCTTGGGTCCTTCTGAGAAGGAACAGAATTGCACAGATGCAGAAACGCTGAGGTGAGCTGTGCTGTGACCGAACTCCAGGCTCCTTCTTCCAGTCACTGCTGCCTCCTCCAAGGGGGGAGGCAAATGCTTCCTGCCTGAATGGGCTCTGCCCTAGGAAAGGGCTTGAACAGCCTTCAGACCAAGGCGGGTGAGGGTGGGAGCTGGTCTGTGTGCTTGTCGCCCCTGTGGCCCGCTGCCCCTTTGTCAGACACCTTGCTGATCGTGGCCCTCCTGTCCCTGGTGGGTGTGTGTATACATGTTCCCAGCACACGCTTTTTGTAGGCAGCGATCTGTGCTTGACAAGCTGGCATTCCAAACTCCAGATCTTCCAAACACCAGACCCCTATGTTATTTTTAACTGTCCAAAGTTTTTTCCACGAGGTGTAATTGATGAGACTCAATAGCTTGGTCAGAGAATCTAAAATTCAGCTTGTTTTGTCTCCCTTGAATGGGCCTGTGTACGATGACCAAGCAAAAAAAACACTGTTTCGAAACTGACTGGTCTAAATCTTCCCACCCATCCCATCCCCCACTTCTCTTTAGGGAACAGAAGTGAACACCAAGATAACCTGAGCTCGCCTGTTTCTGTGGCTGCAGATAGGAGAGAGGCAGATCCCTTCTGTCTGTGACCTTCTCCTCCCTGCTCTCTCTCGGAGTCCCGATAGTGAGGGACAAAGCTACGTTTTCAGAGAGATAACAGGAAGGGCATTGAGGAGTTGGGCGTGCAATCTCTTCTGGCCTTCTTTTTTGGCCCCCACATTCCCCGAGGGGTAAGTCACATTCTCCTCGTCCTCTGGGGCCAGTCCTGGACAGATGCTGTTATTTCAGAGTGCCCGACATCTTGTGACATCGAGTGACCACCATCCTTATAACACTGGAGAAGATTCTCAGCTCTGCACACCCAGAACAAAGTGCGCCATCTCACACTGGCCTGCCATTTACATCATGAATTTCTTCAGCTTCGTGTGTCATTTCCCTTTTTCGTCCACATGTCTCTCCAGGCTGTGGTACACTTGGCACTTACATTAATCAAGCGTGCACAAGGTATCAGTTACCGTGGCACTGGGTATCCAGAGATAAGCTAAACCAATATAGATCCCATCTTTGTGGAGCTTGTGGTCCAGTTGGGTAGATAGACATTGATCACATACATATGTAAATAAAAGCTGAATCTGTGTTATGTTGGAAGGTCCAGGAAGATAGAAGAGAGTGTGATACAGGGAACTGTTCTGGTCTGGTATGTTGAGGGAAAGTTTCCTTGAAGAGGCAATGCTTCATTGCACACAGAGGGGACCAGCATGTACAAAGGTCCTGTGGCACGTTGGAAGAACCAGGGAAGGCTGCTGTGGCTGGAGCGCAAGAGAGAAAGGGAAACTGTGGCTTAATGATAGGGTAAGAGAGGTCAGGAGGGACCAGAACACAAAGGGCCTTGATGGATATTTTAAGAGTGTGTACTTTCTCCTAAGAGCAGTGAGCAGCCACAGCAGGGTTGAAGTCAGGAAGTGACTTAGTTCCATTCATAGTCTAAAAATTGCCCCCTGGCTACGGGGAGATTTAGCAACAGAGCCTGGGAAGGGAGGGATGAGTGAGCTTCTAAGAGGGCTTTTCTGGGTAAAATTTAGGAAATAAAAACGTGATGTGTGCGTGTTCACAAAGGACAAGGTGTGAGCTGGACAAGCGCGTGACAGTAGAACGTCCTCTTGGACTGCCTTCCCTGCTTCTACTCGTTCTCAGTCCCATTTGGTAGTTTACGGAAGCTGACAGCCGGTCCCCATCCTCGGAGGTTTCTGATACTGTGGACAAGTCTGTTTTCCTCCCAGGCAGAGTCTGGAGCTGTCTGCTTCCCTCTGCTCTCCCTGCTGCTCCCTCCAACTGTCCTTTGAGCAACTCAACATGTGGCCTGAGGACGCTGTACACAAGGGACCTGGGTGTGAGTGGTGAAAGGTGGATTCCTGGGCTGCCTCCTGGACCTTGAGAGTCAGAATCTCAGGGGTGAGGCCATGTAGTCTGGTTCTTGTTTTTTTTTAAAGTTTGAGAACTGCTGTTCTTCCAGCCCTGCACACTAACATTACATTAGTTACTGCAATGGTGCTTTAAATGTGTGTGTGCTGGGGGTGGGGGTGGGAGGGTAGACGGGTACCAAGTGCTTTCAAGGCACAGAAGGTCTTCTTTGGCCCTCACAGTAATGTGCTGGAGGAGATAAGGCTCCGGTAACTTCAGTTAACAGATGGAGTTGGTGGGAGGATGGAGCTCCAACTGATGTCTGACTCCATGTGTTTTCCTTTGCTCTCCTCTCTTCCCACCTCTGGGTGGGCAAGGTTAAAAAGGACACTTCTAATTTCCAGGTGTAGTTCCTTTTTTAAAAAAAATACCCAATATGTTTTTTGGGGCTCAGGGGATCCACCTAAAAAGTGAATATCCAATTAGTATGTGAAAGGGTGGAATTAGATAAGTTTATTATAATATTTATATAGATTAATATGTACATATATTAATATATATAATTACTATAACCTTTTAGTATGGAAGATGTCAAACCTGTACAGAAATACACAGACTAGCATAAAGAATCTCCATGTGTCCATCATCCAACCCAGCCTTAACAGTCATAAGAAGGGTGGGCATTTTTTCAGTTGTTCAGACTTTGCTCTGTGGTACTCTCATTTCTTTATTTATTTATTTACTTGTTTATTTAAAAATTTTGTATGGGATTATAGTTGCTTTACAATGTTGTATTCGTTTCTGCTGAATAGCAAAGTGAATCAGCTATAGTAGTAGTAGTAGTAATGTTAGTCGCTCAGTCGTGTCCAACTCTCTGCGACCCCATGGACTGTGGCCCGCCAGGCTCCTCTGTATGTACACATGTATCTCCTCTCTTTTGGGTTTCTTTCTGATTTAGGTCACCACAGAGCGCTGAGTAGAGTTTCCTGTGCTGTACAGTAGGTTTGTGATGCTCTCTTTTCTGTGTCCATTGGACGAAATACCTGATAGGAGAGCAGGCAGCAGGAACAGAGAAGCTATCAAAGCACCCCACCAGCTAATGACTGGAGAGAGGCAACACTTTTTTGATTCAATTTGTTCGTCAACAGAACCGCTTGTAGACAGAGCTTGTGCTTGGATCTGTAGATCTAAGAAATACCTTGGAGACCATTGGTAGTCTCCCTCACAAGTCTGACATGACATAAGAGGCCAAACAAGCTCTGTGGACAGTCCTCAGGCTCTGCACAGTTAATAAGAGGCAGATCCTCCAGCCCTGCCTTCCTTACACAGCACTGAGGGTCTCTCGACATCTTTGCTCTAGTGTTTTCCAGCATGAAGTTATGGAACAGAGCCCCCCACCCCCCTACTCAGAGCCCTGAGGGTTGAAATACCAGTATTTGACCATCTCAGCTTTTGCTCCCTCTTTGTGGGAAGAAACTCTTGGTGGAGCCTGGGGGTGAAAGCCAAGTGGGCTACGTGCTCAGTTTCCCTTAGCTCTGCCTGCCCTAAAATGCTAGAAGCCCTGAAGCAAAATAGGACAAATTAGCAGGTGTCACAGGCTTTCAAGAAAGGAAGAAATGGTTTCACTGGCCAGCTTCCTGGAGGAGGTGGGAGTGGTGGTGGGTATTGACGGATGGGCAGAAGTCAGGGAGCTGAGGATAAAGACGCCGTTCCTTTAAGAGGGGAACTAATCTCTCAGCACTGCACGTAGACCAGGATTTATTTAGCACCCCCTAAAGCGGAAGGCTCTGTACTTCACAGTGAGGGGGCTACCAAGACACAGGAGATATGCTTTCTGTTC
Source organism: Okapia johnstoni (assembly GCA_024291935.2). Classification (NCBI taxonomy): domain Eukaryota; kingdom Metazoa; phylum Chordata; class Mammalia; order Artiodactyla; family Giraffidae; genus Okapia; species Okapia johnstoni. The sequence continues at coordinate 17,136,818 of CM044307.1, forward strand.
TCGGGGAACTTTCTGTCTAGTTGAGGGACAAGACATATGTTGAATATTAATATAAGTGGGACACTCTAAGACGCTAAGATGCAAGTTGACTTTCAAGATAAGCTTAAAGAAGAGTGTACTGGAAACCAGAAGGTGAATCACAAAGCCGCACGTAGTAATAATATCAATGGCCGTGGACTCGGGGTCTTCTGCATGTGCGGCCGTGGTCCAGATGTGGCGATAACTGCATCATTACACGGCAGCTTTTAAAGAGTCATGCTCATTCCAGCTACCATCTCTTGAACACCTGTGTCTGTTCGGCAGCCCTGTGCTGTGTGCTTGCACACATGAACTCATTTAATCCTCTTAGGAAGCAGGCAGCATTAACCGTTTTATAGGTGAGAAAACTCCGAAGAGTTGAAGCAACTTGCCCAAGACCCGAGGCATGGACCTGGGTCTGTCTGTCCAAATGAACCTGGGTTCCAAAAGGAAATGTGAAAAGCAGCCAGGCTGAGTAGTTGGGAGGGAGAGGGCCGGACAGGTAACAGAGAACCTATTCTAGACACCTGTGTGAAAAGTGTGGTGCGGATCCTGTAGGTGGATGGACATTTGAGGGTGGTTAATTTGCAGGATGGTGTGAGTGGGGAAGCTGTGGCAGGAAGTGACTGGGGTCTATGAGGGGGTGGCGGTGGGAATGCGCCTGGTCAAACTGAGTAATGAAAATCCTCACAGCCCATCAAACTTAATTAAAATCAAATAAACACTCCGACAAACCCATCTCATACCAAGTAGGGCGTCAGGCGAGCTGCAGGGACATAGAGCTTCGTCCTTATGTAATACTTGTGAAGTATGGCTGTGCTTTGCACCGACAGGCTCCCTCACACAGTCGTGGTGTCAGCCTGGTCTTGGTGCCCCACCTCTTTTCTCTTTTCTCACCCCTTTCCGTTTCTTCCTGACAACAGTTATTTCAGCATTTTGCCGTTTACCTGAAATCCCTCTCCATCCTCTCACTCTCAGAGAATGATTTCCCCCAGACTTGTTCAAGAAAATCGAAGCCACGAGGCAAGGAACTTCCTTGTCATCCTTGCCCTCGGCCTCATCATGATGAAAGCCACCTCTTCCCCCCCCCCCCCCCCCCCCCCCCCCCCCCACCCCTCTTCCTGCATAACTCTCCCATTACCCTGGTAAATTTTTTTCACAGTGCATACAACCCTTAGAAATTATCTTTATGCGTTTGTTCTCCTGTCTTATGTCTGCCTTTCCTCTTGGAATTTATGTTCCATGAGAGCACAGACTGTGCCTGTCTTGGACACCGCAGCATCCATGGTCCCAGCACATAGTAAATGCCTGGAGCAGTGGAAGGTGCTCAGATGTGGAAACAAATAAGCAGATTCCCACGACTTCCTCCAGCACTCATGGTTTGACCTTCTTCTCTCCTCCTGACTGTCCTACTGCCCATTTGACTCCATCAGGTTGTCCCTCCTCAAACTTATGTTCTAAATAAAATTTTCTTCTTCCCCTTAAGCTGCTTGTTCCTCTCGGGGTTCACTATCATTTAAACAAAAAACCTCACGGTCATCTTTGGCTCTTCTCTCTCCTCACTCCTATATACACTTAGTCCCCAAGTCCTGTTGACTTAACCTTGGCAATACCTCTGGACTCCGTCCCCTCATCCATTCACCTCTCATGCAGGCAACAGAAGTGCTCACAAGGACGCTGGTAGGAGCTTCCTAATTGACTTCCCAACCTGTAATCTCTCCCCATGTCAAGTTATCCCTACCGACAGGAATAGGATAACCGCTGTTTGGTTTCTTTTTACTTTCACCAGCACCTACTGATTGTAGATCCATCCATCTGCCCATCTACCCAACCATCTATCCATCCATGCCTGCATCTACCCATCCAGCAATCCATTCCATCCATCCATCCGTTCTTCTGCCTATCCATATATCTACTCATCCATCCATCCATCTATCCTTTCCATCCACCCATCTCTTACCTATTTACTGAGTGCCAATTGTGTGCACTATGGGAGGTGCTGGGTAGAGAACCGAGAGCACAGTCTTTCCTTTCATATCAATTTTCAACCTCGTAGGTGGAGACAGATATAAACAACGTTGACCTTCAGGTGTTACAGGTGCTTTTTATTCATTCATCAACTATTTATTGAGTTTCCACCACATGCCACACACTGCAGGTGCTGGCGATAGAGCCAGTCCATAAAGCAAGGTCCCAGCCTTCATAGAAGCCACATGCTAGCGGAGGAGACCAGCAGTGGACAGAAATGCAGGTATAAATGCTATGGGGAAATAAAGCGAGGGTGAGGGGCGCATGTGTGTGTGTTGCCCCCTGGAGAGGGTTTTCAGAGAGGGCTTCATAGAGAGGGTGATGTTTGAGCAGAGACCTGCAGGATGAGAGGAATTGGCATGGGCAGACAGCTGGGGGAAAAGTATTCTGAGCAGAGGGAACTGCTGATGCCCTTTGTCGAGGCCCTGCTGGGTTGGGAGTGTGCTTTGGGGAGTGTGTGCAGGGCATGGTGAGATACAAAGAGGGGAGGAATTGCCCTACTGGAGGGGCCAGGGGGCACTCCTCAGAGGAGGTGGCCACACTCCCTGGCATGACAACTCAGCCTCACATTCCACCACCTATCCATGAACTCTGAGCTTGAATCATACCAGACCATGGACTTTCCACCTCCAGGCCTTTGCTTCTCTGACCGTCTCTGCCTCCTCTGCCTCCTATGCTTCTCCCTGGTGAACATCTGGTTCCCACTCACCCTTCAAGAACTCAGCCACCTCCAGCCAGAATCAGTTGCCCCTCTGTGGGTCCCATAGCACTTTGTTCATGCCAGTGGAGCACTTAGCACAGTGACGAGCTGAGTCTGGGCCGGTCACCTCCACCTGTAAAAGCTCCTCGCACAAAGGAACTGTATCTTAGACCTTCCTGGGTCCCCAGTACTTTGCACTGTGTGGGCACACAGTAGGTGGTTTGATGCGTGTTGTGTTGGAAAGTATCTTGTTTTGTTACCAGACCTCTCTCTATCGACATACGGGCAGACGTACATGCCCCCTTTCTACACATCAGTTGCTTAAAAAGTTCCGCAGTTCCTAATGAAAGCAAGAAGGTCATGAAATTAATTTGTCACCCTGATGCCAGCTTCACTCAGCTGACTTGTGGCCTGGGAAGGGGTTTTTAAACATGTGTTTCTAATCTCTGTGCTAATTTCTCTTCCCTTTCTCAGTCATCTTCCCCTCAGACTTGTGGGCAGGAGCTGCCTTCGGGTCTGGTGGTATCCGCACCTCCTTTTGAACCATTTGCACAGATGTTTTCCAGCTTTGGGCCTGAGAAGAGGGGAGGTGGTCTCTGATTTAGGAAGGGTAAGAGGGAGGAAAAATGAAATGAGGTTTCCTCCCCTCTCGAAATTCATTAGAGCTTATTTATTTGCTTGCTGCTGCTGCTGCTGCTAAGTCGCTTCAGTCGTGTCTGACTCTGCGACCCCACAGACGGCAGCCCACCAGGCTCCACCATCCCTAGGATTCTCCAGGCAAGAATACTGGAGTGGGTTGCCATTTTCTTCTCCAGTGAATGAAAGGGAAAACTGAAAGTGAAGTCACTCAGTCGTGTCCGACTCCTAGCGACCCCATGGACTGTAGCCTACCAGGCTCCTCCGTCCATGGGATTTTCCAGGCAAGGGTACTGGAGTGGGGTGCCATAGCCTTCTCCGTTATTTGCTTGAGAAAGGCCTAAAATACATGTTTTGCTATGAACTGGATCATATGTCTTTAAGGGGATTCTAAGATTTTTCCCTCTGTCATGTGGAGTTAAGAATATTTCCAGGTGTCCTGGGATTAATTTATTAAGTCAGAAAATAGTTACTGGGTTGTTGTTGTTTAGTTGCTAAGTGGTGTCCGACTCTTCTGCAACCCCATGGACTGTAGCCCGCCAAGCTCCTCTGTCCATGGGATTTCCTAGGCAAGAATACTGGAGTGGGTTGCCATTTCCTTCTCCAGGGAAGCTTCCTGTCCCAGGGATCGAACCTGTGACTCCTGCATTGCTGGTTCCTCCCTGAGCCAGCAGGAAGGCCCATTTACTAAGTACTTAGCACTATTCTGAGTGCCGGACATCAGCAATGAAAAACAGGAGCAAAATCCTGGTGTTCTTCTAGTTTACATTCTAGTGGAGGCAGATAATGGTGATCTAAGTAAGTAAATGGCTGGAATGGTGATTAAATTATATGAGGGGGATGGGATAGGGGGGTTTAGGGAGGACAGTTAAGGTGGCCAGGGAGATTTCACTGAAAAGTGACATTTGAGGGTCATCTGGGGGAAGAAGATTCAAGGAAGAGAGAGCAGCAAGTGCAAAGGTCCTGAGGTGGTCCTTACTTAATTTGCCTGATGTTTTGCAGAATAGCAAGAAGGCCAGTATGGCTGGAGTAGAGTTAGAGAGGGGGAGAGTAGTAGGAAAACTTTAGCTTATTTTTGGAGTTGGGAACCTACTGGAGGGTTTTTACAGCATCAACCTGGCTGCCCAGTTGAGGGTAAACAGATGAATCAGGGGCTGAGCAGGAAAATGAGTGAGGAGGTAGCAGCTGGGACCAGGGTGGTAATTGTAAAGGCTGTAAAAAGTAGCTGGATTTGGAATACACATTATAGATAGGGAAGGCAGTTTTTGCAGAAAAATTGGAAGTGGGATATGACAACAAGAGGCATTATGGATGACCTCGAGGTTTTACACCTAAGCAAGTAGAAGAATGGAATTGCTGAAATGGTGAGGATCGAGGGGCAGTGGGCATGTGTGGACCCAGCTTTGCCCTTGTTAGGCCTGAGATGCTCAGTCAACATCCAGGTGCAGAAGTCCAATAGGCAAGGATATGAATGCACCTGTTTTTTTTTTTTTTTCTGACTGAAACTGTGCAGCATGTGGAACTTCCCTGACCAAGAATGGAACCCAAGCCCCCTGCAGAGGAAAGGCAGACCAGGAGTCACCAGGGAAATCCCAGCACCTACCCTTGTTGACCTCCACCTGGGGAAGGGGGTTGGATGTGGTCCAGGGAGACTTGTTGGGACCTGGATGCAAATTGGTTGCTCAGGGTCTGTACCATTGCCCTTTATTTTTTTTTTTAAAAAATTATTTCTTTAAATCATACTTGGACTCAATTCAAGAAATATTTACCAGCATTAGTTATTTGCCAGACATTGTATTAGGTGCTGAGGATAAACATAAAAGTAGGATTGAAACGTTTTTTTCCTCTTGGAGTTTATAGTTAATGGGGGAAAGTGTGCAAAGCATGCATTTTTATTAGAACAGTGAATGGTAAATCCACAGTTAATATGAGAATAGACCCTTTGTCTTGATGAATAAATTAAAACCTTTACTCATAACACTCTATTGCTATTATTGTGATAAAAAAAGAAAATTTGAAAATGTTTGTGGTTTTTCCAGATTGAGCTTTTCTTGCCAAAACATTTTATTTGCAAGTCTTTGTGCCCTGAGTGCAGGCATAAGTGATTCACTGAACACTGCTAAACGTTTTCCCATGACCAAGCGTTCACATAGGAGGCCTCTGGTTGTGTTCTTGAGGTCATATAAGTCATTCCTGGAAGGGAAGTTTTGTTTTTAAAAACTGCTACAGTCATGCATGCTAGTAAAACTTTACCTAGTTCAACATCAAACATGGATGTGAAAACTTTGTCCAAGTGGCAGCAAAGGTTATAAAAAATCTGATATGAATGTGGCATGCAGTGAGGCCTGACTGCCCTTTCCTTGGCCATCAATTACTGACCCGGTGATTACTTAGTCTGGTCTTTGTGTCCCATGAAATGGGGAACTGGGTTGGGGTGGGTGTCCTGCTGTCAGCCTGCTACACGCAATGAGGTGGATCCAGGACCTTGCTTCAGACATAACGTACCTTTCAAGAACAAGTTTCTAATACAGAAAAAATCTGAAGCAAGGATCCAGATTGATAGAACCTATCTTTCAAGTATTGTTGCATTTTCTCTCCACAAATATTTGGAAATGTCTTTGTGAGATACATGGAAGAAGAACAATTATGGGACTTTTTATATAACATTCCAACCTCAGCATAAATAGAGTCCGAGGTAAAGGTCATCTGATGCCTGAGACTGGCACTGACCACTGCCATCAAGGACATTTGGTTGGGTGAAATTCTATCTCTTGACGTCAGATCATGTCTTTCTTTACTTTGGACAAGATTCCACGTGATTCAAGGGTGTCTTAGAGAATAGACCCTTGACCCTAAATCTTGGAGCTACATCTACAGTAGCTCGGCCTTTGTGTGGGTGGCACTCTTGTCTCGTTCACCACCGATGCCCAGCCCCTGACTCAGTGCCTGGCACAAGGTAGGAGATTGGCAAGTATTTGTTGAATGGATGAGTGAAACCCATCCTCCACCAGTCAAGCTGTTTTGCCTCTAAATAAACAGAACCTGATAGTAGCTGACTTTGAACAGGAGTGTGTGGGAGCATTGCTCAGGCACATCCCTTCTGTCCCCTGGGCAGGGGTAAGATCAGACACAGTGGCTTAGGTACCAGAGTATGCCAACAGATCTGATGGATGATTTTAGAAAGTTTGGGGGAATGGTGTGGGAGTGGAAGAGAGCCACAGGAAAAATGAAGTTAAACTGTAATAGTGAAAGAGAAGAGTTAGCCTAGGGTGATGAAAAGCTCAGGTAGAAAGATTGCTGGCTGGGGACCTAGCTAGCTTTTGGGAAATATTGCTTCCCTGTTGTCCTTGAAAGAGGTTCCTCTTTTGCTGTATATTATGAAAACTTTCAAACATAGTATAGTGCAGGGGTCCCTAAACCCTGGCACCTCCATTGCTTGCATTATCACCTGAACCATCCACCCCACCCTGTCCATGGAAAAATTGTCTTCCACGAAACCAGCCCCTGGTGCCAAAAAGGTTGGGGATCACTGGTATAGTGAACCTCATATATTCATAACTCAGCATCAACAATTAGCAACTCAGAGCCAGTCTCACCAACAGCCTACCCCAACCCTCCCACACCAGGGATATTTTGAAATAAATCCCAGATGTCATTTTATCTGTAAATATTTCAGTAGGTCTCTACAAAACACAAGGATTCTTTATAAAATCATAGTTACAATCTCATTGGAGTTAATAATTTCCTAATATTATGAAATATCCAGTTAATGTTGAAATATATATGTCTGTGTATACATGTCAGTCAGTTCGGTCACTCAGTCATGTCTGACTCTTTGTGACCCCATGGACTGCAGCACGCCAGGCTTCCCTGTCCATCACCAACTCCCAGAGCCTACTCAAATGCATGTCCATCACGTCAGTGATGTCATCCAACCATCTCATCCTCTGTCGTCCCCTTCTCCTCCCACCTTCAATCTTTCCCAGCATCAGGGTCTTTTCCAATGAGTTGATTCTTCGCATCAGGTGGCCAAAGTGTTGGAGTTTCAGCTTCAGCATCAATCCTTCCAATGAATATTCAGTACTGATTTCCTTTACGGTAGACTGGTTGGATCTCCTTGCAGTCCAAGGGACTCTCAAGAGTCTTCTCCAACACCACAGTTCAAAAGCATCAGTTCTTCAGCTCTTAGCTTTCTTTATAGTCCAACTCTCACATCCATACATGACTACTGGAAAAACCATGGCTCTGACTAGATGGACCTTTGTTGGCAAAGTAATGTCTCTGCTTTTTAATATCCTATCTAGGTTGGTGTATATATGTATGTATGTGCATATAAACATGCATATATACTATTGTTTTAGTGGTGTTTCAAAATGAATTTATTATCTTTACAAAAATGATGTATACTTGTTACTAAAAATTCAAGCAATGCAAAAATGTAAAAAGATGAGAGCAAAAATAATCACTCCAGATCCGTTAGATGAATGTCTTTTTAGACATCTCTCTATGCCTGTGTTTACAAAGAAGAGCAAATAGAAGATGGACTGTCAGAAAAACTTTTTTAGTGATATATTAAAAAAAGAATCACTGAATAGGACACCCAAGGTTCTTGAGCTTTTGCATAAGGCAGGGCTAGCTTGCAGAGTCCTTGAGGGCAGGGCTGTGCCTGAGTTATGTTTATATATCCCCTCCCCCATCAACTCAGGTGGCATTCCAGTGGTCAGGGACTGTAGTTTGAATTGAGGGAACCCTTAAGAAATTACTCAGTCATCTTATGTGGTAGAATGGCCCATGAGTTGAAATCACTCGCCGAGATCCCACAGCTACTTGGGATGCGTGTAGGGCTGGAGCCCATGCTCCAGAGGCCAGTTTCAATGCCCTCTCTCCGGTCCATAAGACTGAGTGGTAGCAAAGTGGTCCAGTGCACAAGCTTGGAGTCAGGTACACCTGAGGCTTGATTCTTCTCTGAATCTTTCTCGTGACTTTGTGGCTGTGAGACATCTCTTACCTACAGAGTTTGCCTACCTCAAAGGGCTGTTGCAAAGAGTAAAGGAGATATTGCTTAAAAAGCTTGTAGCATGGTTCTTAGCACACGCATGGTGCTAAGTCGATTCAGTTGTGTCTGACTCTTTGCGACCCCGTGGACTGTAGCCCACCAGGCTCCTCCGCCCATGGGATTTCCCAGGCAAGAATACTGAGTGGGTTGCCATTTCCTTCTCCAGGGTATCTTCCCAACCCAGGGATTGAACCTGGGTCTCCTGCATTGTAGGCAGATTCTTTACTGTCTGAGCCACCAGGGAAGAACTCTTAGCACATACCAGGTGCCAAATAAATGTTAACTGTAATTATTACTATTTGTAGTAAGAGCAGCAGCGGTAGTAATAGTTCCATCATTTTCTTATTTTACTAGAATTGTCAACTGGGACTCAGAAAGTTCAACCCTCTCCCTGCCTCCACTCCCCTCAGGTTCCTGGGTGCAGACTGAACACAGTGCAACCGTGTTCACGGTTCAACTATAACCGTGACTTTTGCTTTCTTCCTGCCACTGGGAAGTGAAGAGTCTTTCATGTGGGGATCCTTTTCCTGTATTGCGTCAGCTTCTGGTTGGCCATTTGGTGGTCAAGGTTCGTGCGTCTTCTCTCTGTAGGTAGCTTAGTGCTGCTGCCTTAACAAGAGCTTCGCAAATAATTATTCTAAGCTCTTCAAATAGAAACGCCGGGCAAAGGGCTGGGTGCAAGACATCTGGCCTTCACTGTCGCCCCTTCGGTTTGCTGACTCAGTAGCTCTTCCAAGGCCCTCCTCCAAGCCCAGGGTCTGTCAGGTCACTAATGGAATCTGCTGGAAGCAAATTAACTCATGAGAAAAGGGCTCACAAATCACTCCAGCTCCTGGTGTCTGCCCCAGGACGGCTGGCACTTCCCCATTCACTCGTAAGACCTCGCCTCACATTTCATAGCTCTCTGGGGGAGCCCCACATTTTCTTGCCTGGTTACTGAGGAGCACTGGGGCGGTGCTGGCATCTCAGCCCCCACAGCAGACCTGTGGCCTGTGTGCGTGAGGCGGCCATCTGTGCCGCCTGACACGCCTTCCTGTGTGGGAGGCCTGAGCTGGCTCCATGCGTTATTCGCACTTCTGGGTTTGGGTTGGCTTCTCTGTTTGCTCCAAGTGGAGGCTAGGAAAAGGCGTGTGTGTATGTGAGTGTGTGTGTGTGGGGCGCAGGTCTTAAACATGGTCTTTCCTTCTTCCCTGATCACACGTGTTCTTTTCAAAATATTGTCTCAGGTGGGGTGGGAGCCATGCTCCACCTGAGTCTGTTCAGTCCCCTGCAATTCCTGGAATGTAGTTTCCTGGAGCTGAGTTGTGTTTGGGGGGCTCTCATGAAGCACACTGGAAAATGCTCGCAGCCTTCTGGAAGTGGCAGGCTGCCACTATGCCATCCTTCTTCCTCTCTCTCCTCACCCCTCTCGCCTCCCCTAGTGTTGCCTCATGGGTCCCTGAATAAATTGAGGGTGTTCTGGTGAGGGATCCTCCTGGCTACCGTTGGAGTGATAAGAGAAGAGGGAATGATGCTCTCTTCCTGCCCCAGAGAGAGGGGTCCGGGGTGGGGGGACAGGATTTTGTGGCATCAGAGAAGCCCCAGCAGCATCCTGTGGTAGAAGAGAATTTGAGTGATGAAGTGGGGACAGGACAGTGACCAATAACGTGCCTGGGCTGGAAGGAACCAGAGACGTCCCCTTCCTTGCTCTGTCAAGGGAGAAAGTCCGTGTCATGCCTGCCTGGAGCTGTTGCGTGAGATGAGCTCTGTGAGGACCCGAAGAACAGTCCCGGCCTTAGAACATGCTCATTGAACACTTGTTTCTGTCTTTCCTTCCAACTCACCCAGATCTTCGACAGCAGTGGTTGACCTTAGATTCTCAAATGTCTGACATTTCGTAAGAATAGAATTTACCCCTGAGTGCAGGAATCGTTACCTGGGGCTGCTGTTGACCACTCATGCCTCGAGCCGTTAACCACCCCCCGACCCCGAGGTTCGACACCTCCCACGTGTTCACTCCTGGCCTCGCCATCTTCTCTCCTGGCCTCATCACCGAGGGATGTCCATGTTTGTTTTGGACCAAACTGACACATGGGTTAAAGTGTCAGTAGAGGGGACTTCCCTGGTGGTCCAGTGGTTAAAACTTCATGCTCTCAATGCTGGGGGCTGGTGTTTGATCCCTGGTCATGTTTGATCCCTGGTCAGGGATCCCACATGCCACAGCTAAGAGTTTGAATGCCACAACTAAAGAACTCACATGCTGCAACTAAGACCAAGTGAAAGTCACTCAGTCGTGTCCGACTCTTTGCGACCCCGTGGACTATACAGTCCATGGAATTCTCCAGGCCAGAATATTGGAGTGGGTACCTGTTCCCTTCTCCAGGGGATCTTCCTAACCCAGGGATCAAACCCAGGTCTCCCAAATTGCAGGCAGATTCTTTACCAGCTGAGCCACAAGGGAAGCCCAAGAATACTGGAGGGGGTAGCCTATCCCTTCTCCAGCAGATCTTCCCAACCCAGAAATTGAACTAGGGTCGCCTGCACTGCAGGCAGATTCTTTACCAACTAAGCTATGAGGGAAGCCTGCAACTAAGACCGGGCACAACCAAATAAATAAAATTTTATTTTTTTAAAGAGAATCAGTAGAGGCCTTTGCTTTCCCTACTATCCCCTTGCCCTTGGCCAGTGGGACTCTGAGACTGTCTTAGTTAAAAGATTCTGTGCAGAAGTAGGGCGAGCTCAAGGAGAGAGCTGCAGGGTGGTAGAAAGGAGGTCTGAGTTCTGTATCCTCAGGTGGCTGAGCCTTCCAGATTCAGCCCAAGACCCATATCGCTGAAATTCATTTCAATGTTCTGAATCGACCAATACTGCTTCTACAAACCACGCTTGCCCTAGTCAGTTCCCCACTCTGTACCTCAGTTGCTTTTTCTATAAAACAGGGCTAATAATAACAGGCTACTATCTCACCACGGGAGGCTTCCCTGGTGGCTTAGATGGTAAAGAATCTGCATGCAGTGTGGGAGACCTGGATTTGATCCCTGGGTTGGGAAGATCCTCTGGAGTGGGGCATAGTAACTCACTCCAGGATTCTTACCTGAAGAATCCCATGAACAGAGGAGCCTGGTGGGCTATAGTCCATGGGGTCACAATGAGTCCAACAAGCCTGAAGCAACTAAGCACATAGCACATCTCACCAGGGATAGTGATGAGATGGCATATGGGAAATCTCTTTGAAAAGAAGGCAAAGGGTGGGCTCAATTCCTAGTTCCCTTATTTGTATTGTACTGTGTTGTATTTTTTCTTCCTGTCATGACAAATAAGCCATTTGAGAGATCATTTCATTCATCTCACAGATAAAAAGGTGGCGAGGTAAGTGTACATCATCCTTGCTTAATAAATCAGAGTGATCGTCGCTGGCGAGTCAGGACTGGAGCTCAGGAGCTGGGCCCTGGGCCTCCCAGTTTGGTCTCCCCACCCCTTCTGCCTGTTACTTTTTCATATTTCATATCAAAGTCTCAATCGTTCTTTCAAGTCCTGTGTAGTCTGGGCTCTGATCATCCGGGGACTGCGCAATTCTTATTAATATTAAAGGTGAGAGTTTTCTTAGCCTTCTTCCCTTCGTTTCTAAATCAGTCTCTGGAAGGAGAGGGCAAAAGTAGAACTGGAAGGACAGCTAAGCCCCCCAAGGAATGCTTTCTGGTGTGTTGCAAATGCAGGCTCCCTCTGGTGACTTTAAGGATTCTGATGAGTGAAGTGTGAACAGTAACTGATTAGCTGCAGAACTTCTGTGACTATTAGAGTCTTGATTTCAGGGTCAGGCTGAAATCGACAATTTGATCCTGCTGCACAGCTCTGCCAAATGCCAGGAGTTCAAGAGACCCAGAGTGTACATTTTCCTTCATTTCAGCCTCCTCGTCACTGATTTGCTGATAACTGTATCTAGCAGTATTCGTGAGGAAAACAGATGGAAGTGAAAATTTTGTAAATGAATTGGATTTTCCTGTTGGCCTCATGACTTCAACCCCAGGGTGTTTTTTTTTTAAACTTCATTTCTAATTACTTTGCAAATGATAAGGGCCCTTTGAGATGGATCTCCATTTCTCAAGCTTCCAACAGCAGTATTCTCTAAATAAACACTTAAATGATGGAAGAGGTTGGTGTCATTTGAAAAGTCCATTCTTTAAGAGAAGAAAAAAAATGATTTTAATAATTGGAGGGATTCCAGCCTATCGGTTGGTTTTGTGAGTTTGTGTGTTCTGGCGATTCATAGGGACTAAGAATTGGGAGCAGGAGCTATGTCTGATTTGTGTAGAAAGATGGCTTTTCAGCTGTTTCTCAGATAATCCCTAAGAAAGTCAAGTCTAGAAGCCTCAGTTGTTTCCTAGGTGTTGGAGCTACATTTCTGCCTCTTTCTGATACAGCTTCACCCTCCTCTGTGAAGTAGGTTTCAAGATACTGTCCTTTCTTAGCTTGATGCATTTTAGATGAAGCAGCCCACATGTTGAAAATATCGTGACGAAGGTGTGTAATATTTTTTGTATAAAAGAAAACAAGCTATTTCCAAGACTTACTTGCTTACTCTGCAGGGGTATGGAGACAAATGCAACCCATGGGGGGAAAATGATCTTGGAGTGACTTTTCATTTCATAATTTTAGACATTTAAGAAGTGACATACTGACTGTAAAAAATGCACAGTACAGGACATGAAATGAGAAGAAAAAAAAGAACAGGAAAAAAAAAAAGACTTCTTTCCCTCTTACCCATTCTTCTTCCCACAGTTAAGGACACTTTTTGTATCTCCTTCCAGATATTTTCTATGGCTCTGAAAGCATACACATGTATACAGAAGGCTATGTCAGAATAGTTATTGGTATTTGAGTTAAAAAAAAAAGTCAGTCATAGGGTGATTTCCTGTATTTCTTTGACTGTATGGTAAACTGAGAGCAAACTCATTCAGTTTGTTGTTGTTTAGTTGCTTAGTTGTGTCTGACACTTTTGTGACCCAACTCCATGGACTGTAGCCCACCAGGTTCTGTCTATGGGATTTTCCAGGCAAGAATACTGGAGTAGGTTGCCATTTCCTTCTCCAGGGACTCTTCCGGACCCAGAGATTGAACCCACATCTCCTGCACTGGCGGGTGAATTCTTTACCACTGAGCCACCAGAGAAGCCCAAACTCATTCAGACTCTTTAGGAAAATCCTTTTTATAAAAACTTAAGCATCTCCAACAAGGCTATTTTTGCACATGGCATGGGTTCTGTTTAGTGATGCAAACAGTACACAGTGTACAGCAACAAAAGCGATTGAAGTTTTTGACAAAACACAGACTAAAAACATTCACTGTAGAAATCCATGTGTAAGGTTATTGCCTGTGTGTGGAGAAGAGATTGTAGGGTGTTTTTACAGTATTTTTTTTTTTATCAGTGGCATACAACTTTTCCAGGTATCTCACAGCAAAATATTAAAGGTTGAATAAACGTGTAATGTGAGAATGTGTGATGTTTATTGCCAAACACAGTGACAGGCTGTGATCCTTATGAATGTGAGCTGTGGGAACTTCTGGACTGGTCCTCTTGAGATGGAGAGACCAGCCAGGTGGGCAATGGCCTCGGTGTGCACACACAAATCCAACCCCTCCCCCTTTCAAGAAACAGGGTGGGGGTGCCCAAACAGGCTTAGTGTGGCAAATTGGATCCAGATTTCAGTTTTCCCCCCTCCATGTTCTACCTGGGCTCTCGCGAAGGGGTTTTGAGCCCAAGTCCAATCATGTGAACTCTGGTTCCCGGCTTAGACAATGATCAGGGTTCTCACCCTGTTTCACTTTGCAGCCTCCTCTGGAATGGGAGCCTTGGGGACACCCTCAGAAGCAGTGGCTCCTTGGCGGCCTCCTCCGTCGCCCCAATTCTGTAGGTTCATCCATCTCCTGCAACTTGACTCTCTCTGGAGAACTGATCTCGGAGCCCAGGGCTCTGTTTTTCCCTCCGCCGTCCCTTCAACTACCTGCGGCCCCTCTTAGCTTCCACATCCTCAAAAGGGATAATGTTCTCCTTGAAAGCGTCTTTTGAGGATTAATTGATGTTTGCTCTATGCTTTGAAGAGAGAATCCTATCAAGTCGCGCTGCTGTCCTCAGAGCTGGCCCTGGTTCCAGCTGGTGCCCAGCCTGGCCAATGGGGACGTGGGGCGGGCACACCTCTCTCATTGGCTGCCTTCCTGGGCATATCGTTTGCCTGCTCAGTAGCCACCGTCGAAGGCGATTACCCAAATAGGAGGCGCAGATCCTCAAGTGGACACTTTGTACATTGTATGTTTTTTCACTTGGAGAAAGTATTTGCATCAAAATGATCATCCCTCGGGAAGCCAGTTTGTGCCCATCTGTGACATTTTCTCATTTGGAAATTGTTCTTTTCTCTCTCCTTAAAAAAAATAAAAAGCTTCAGAAGTGAAGGAGCAAGTGGAGTTATAATCTGCCACTTCTCAAAGAAGTCCCTTTGCCAGGCCATTTATATGTTAATTGTGTGTGGTTTAGGGAGGAAAAGGATGCTACCTGGTTCATGATAAGCACATTCATCTCAATGAATTCTTTGTTGGAACTGTTTAATCGAAGAAATGGAAGCTGCAACCTCCTTATTGGAAAGATCCACATTATGTCGTGTGAGTTAAGAACCTCAGGGTTCCAAGGAGAAGATGGATAAGAAAAAAAAAAAAAAGTTTGTTTTTAAGACACCTCAAACAAGGAGTTAGGAAAACAAACCAGTCAAAAACACCTTAGTTGTCTTGTGGGTGTGGAGGGCAAAGCCAGCTAAGCTACTGGGGTCCTCTTCCAGGTCCTAGGACAGGAGTCAGCATGGGACAAGAGATTGGGGACCTGCTGCTGGCTGTTCCAGTAGGGCGTTTCAAGGGGAGCCAGCCTTGCCTATCAGTCCTGCAGCACCCGATCCTTGTAAAGTCTCTTAAGCCCCTGGGGTGGAGTTGGAGGTGGGGGTGAGGGGGGGGTGGGGTGGTTTGTTTCTCAGCACAGGTCTTTTTCTTTTAAAAAAAATATTTATTTATTTATTCGGCTGCGCCAGATCTTAGTCGTGGCCTGTGGGATTTTCCATCTTCTTTGTAGCACGTGGAATCTTAAGTTGTTGCAAGTGGGATCTAGTTTCCTGACCAGAGATTGAACCCGGGGCCTCCTGCATTGGGAGCGCAGAGTCTTAGCCGCTGGACCAACAGGGAAGTCCCAGTACATGTCTTCTTAATAGAAGGCATTGTTTCCCTTTTCTAAATTATATTCCCAGATTCTTGAAAAATCGAAGACAGGGCCACCTTGAACTTTCATTCCGTCATGGTGCCATCAGCAGCTGCCACCCCTTATCATGGGGCAGTGGGACAGACACTGGCTTCCCACCTGGGGCACATGTTGGTTTCTTAGCCATGTGGGAAGTTAATGAGAAGATAGTGCGTTTGTCCAGAAATACATGTGTGAGCACACATGCATGTACAAACATACACATACACACACCATCCCAGATCCAGGCCAGAGGGGATTACCTTACAGAAAGGTTACATCTCAGCAGGTTCAGAGTGTATAACCTGAATTAGAGATTTGAGAAAAGTTAATCGGGGCATGGAGGTAAGATGGGGAGAATCAGATTACCATGGCATATGGTAAAAGAGGTGTTTGTGATCTGTGCGTTGAAAAGTGCAGTGCCTTTCTTTGGCCTGTTCATGCGTTTGGAGCAGCAGTGGGGGTGGGTAGTGACTAGAGAGGCAGCAGCAACAGACCTGTATTGAAGCCTCTGTAATGCTCTGGACAGTGCCTGGGACACCCAGGAGCTTGATAAAAAACAATATCTAATGATTTCCAGCCCTGGCTTTGCTGATGAACTCAACTTCGAGATCTGGAAGAATGCACTCTCTCCCCACTTTCTCAGTTTCCTCATCAGCGAAATGAAGACACTACAGCAGGCATTGCAGACACAAGCTCCCACAGGAGCCTGGCAGGCCGTGGAAATGAGTGAAGGGATGTCTGGATGGGAAAAGTAGAGCAGGGACTGGCGTGGACTGTGGTAAACTGGAAATTTACGCTCGCTCATCACGATGTCTGAATTCAACTCTAGCCATTTGCCACATGGGAAAACAGGGCCCGTTGTTGCCAGGACTCCTGATTTTTCTTTTTTATCAAATTAAAAAAATTGTGCATTTATTTTTGACTGGGCTGTGTCTTTGCTGCTGCAGGCAGGCTTTCTCCAGTTGCACTGTGCGGGCTTCTCATTGCACTGGCTTCTCTTGTTGCAGATCACAGGCTGTAGAGCACAGGCTCAATAGTTGTGGCACATGGGCTTAGTGGCCCTGCAGCATGTGGAATCTTCCCGGACCGGGGATCAAACCTAGGTCTCCTGCATTGGCAGGTGGATTCTTAACCACTGGACCACCCGGGAAGTCCAGGACTCCTGATTTTTCCAGAGACACTTGAAATCTGAATGTGTATATAAACTCTAACAACTTGACATAAGTAATTCAATTTTCAGAAAGTGTAGTACAACCAAACAAAATGTACTTGGGGGCTACATTTGACCTATAGTCATTAGGTTTGCAGCCTCTTAGGAGAAAGCCTGCTTGCTGCCTCCCTCCCTGGGCGCTGTCTCCACTTTGCCGAGTCTAGAGTGTGAGGAGGAAGGAGCTGGTGGAGGTGAAACCTGGACCATACAGTTACCAAGCTCGATGGGCAGATCTGGATGGTGCAGCTTCGAGGAGGAGTGTTTCAAGGCTTCCCTGAATGGAAGCGGGCAGGGAAGCACACCCAGGGCAGGCAGCCGAGGGGCAAAGACACAGGCTGTGGGTGGCAGTGGCAAGGGTGGTGGGTGGGTCGAGGTGGTAAGGGCAGTCCAGGGAGCCAGAGGAAGGAAGAGGGAGCGAGGCGGGCCCCAGACCGAGGCTGTTTGCCCTCTGCCCTGCTGTAGTCTGGCGGGTGTGTGCAGCCGGTCACCAGCTATGCTCAGAGGCAAAGTGTCACGCCCACACTGTAAGCTCGGGGCATTAGGCACCTATTCAGACCTGGCCCAGCCCTCCCAAAGTGTCATCATAGTAGGGAACAAAAGCCTGTCACACATGGAGAGAGGCAGAGTAGCCTCGTGGGTAAGAAGAGAACAAGTTTAGGGTTCAAACAACTTGGATTTGAATCTGACCTTTGTCACTTATGGTCATGAGGCTGGGGCAAGTTACTTCTTTCTGAGCCTGGTTTACTCATCTGGGGATAATAAAAGTTCCTACCTTTTAGGGTTGTCATGAGGATTAACTGAAAACGAATGCTGTAATGTATGTGACGTGCTTAGTATAGTACCTGGTCTGTAGTAAGTGCTCAAATTGAGCTCTTCATTATTGTGAGATAAAGCAGTAACCTCAGCTAACTTGTGGTTAAGCACAAAATCCATCGTCTCAACAGAGAGCCAACACAGACACTGTACAGATTGACTCCTCCTCTGGTGCAAATGTTTTCCTAAACATAGATTCTCTGGCCTGAGCACCTGTTTCCTAGGAATGTGCGAGACACTGTACCCACCTGGATAAGGATCTTCTACTGAGATTGGGTAGGGCTTCCCTGGTGGCTCAGATGGTAAAGAATCTGCCTGCAATGCAGGAGACCTGGGTTTGAACCCTGGGTCAGGAAGATCCCCTGGAGAAGGGAATGGCAACCCATTCCAGTATTCTTGCCTGGAGAATTCCATGGATGGTGGAGCCTGGTGGGCTACAGTCCATGGGGTTGCAAAGAATCGGAAATGACTGAGTGACTAAGCACTCACTGAGCCTGGATAAGTCTGTTTGGCCCCAGTATCATCT
This sequence comes from Okapia johnstoni, assembly GCA_024291935.2. NCBI lineage: Eukaryota > Metazoa > Chordata > Mammalia > Artiodactyla > Giraffidae > Okapia > Okapia johnstoni. The sequence continues at coordinate 17,155,060 of CM044307.1, forward strand.
GGTTTACATAATGGTGTTTTCATTCATCTTACAAATATTTGATGAGCAATTATTATGTTTAAAGCACTAAGACAGTGTTTTGGGGATGCTGTGTGGAGTAAGACAAGGTTCGGTCTTTAAAGTGCTTAATCTAGCATATAAGGTAAGCTGCCATGTGTGTGTACATGCATGCTAAGTTGCTTCAGGTATCTCCTACATTGGCAGGTGAGTTCTTTACCACTAACCCACCTGGGAAGCCCTTAAGCTGCTGTAATATCTCCAAACAGATTGGCTAAATAAGACAGGTTCTTACTTCATGTAAGTCCTAGGGGGAATCACACCAGACTAGTAGGGTAAGTCCATAAAGTCATTTTTGGACCCAGGTTTTTTTTTTTTTTTTTTTTTTTTTACAATTTTTCATCGCTTTTTTTCATCCTAGTTTTTCAAAATCTGGGAAGCAGCTTATTATTAAGGGACTTCCAATAGCAAGGAGAGAAAAGAAAGCCTTCCTCGGCAATCAATGCAAAGCAATAGAGGAAAACAATAGAATGGGAAAGACTAGAGATCTCTTCAAAAAATTAGAGATACCAAGTGAACATTTCATGCAAAGATGGACTCAATAAAGGACAGAAATGGTAGGGACCTAACAGAAGCAGAAGATATTGAGAAGAGGTGGCAAGAATACACAGAAGAACTGTACAAAAAAGATCTTCACAACCCAGATAATCACGATGGTGTGATCACTCACACTCAGCTAGAGCCAGACATCCTGGAATGTGAAGTCAAGTGGGCCTTAGGAAGCATCACTACGAGCAAAGCTAGTGTAGGGGATGGAATTCCAGTTGAACTATTTCAAATCCTGAAAGATGATGCTGTGAAAGTGCTGCACTCAGTCAGCAAATTTGGAAAACTCAGCAGTGGCCACAGGACTGGAAAAGGTCAATTTTCATTCCAATCCCAAAGAAAGGCAATGCCAAAGAATGCTCAAACTACCACACAATTTCACTCATCTCACACGCTAGTAAAGTAATGCTCAAAATTCTCCAAGCCAGGCTTTAGCAATGCGTGAACCATGAACTTTCAGATGTTCAAGCGGTTTTAGAAAAGGCAGAGGAACCAGAGATCAAATTGCCAACATCCGCTGGATCATCGAAAAAGCAAGAGAGTTCCAGAAAAACATCTATTTCTGCTTTATTAACCATGCCAAAGCCTTTGACTGTGTGGATCGCTATCAACTGTGGAAAATTTTGAAAGAGCTGGGAATACCAGACCACCTGACGTGCCTCTTGAGAAACCTGTATGCAGGTCAGGAAGCAACAGTTAGAACTGGACATGGAACAACAGACTGGTTCCAAATAGGAAAAGGAGTACGTCAAGGCTGTATATTGTCACCCTGCTTATTTAACTTACATGCAGAGTACATCATGAGAAATGCTGGGCTGGAGGAAGCACAAGCTGGAATCAAGATTGCCAGGAGAAATATCAATAACCTCAGATATGCAGATGACACCACCCTTATGGCAGAAAGTGAAGAAGAACTAAAGAAAGTGAAAGAGGAGAGGGATAAAGTTGGCTTAAAACTCAACTTTCAGAAAACTAAGATCATGTCATCTGGTCCCATCACTTCATGGCAGATAGATGGGGAAACAGTGGCTGACTTTATTTTTCTGGGCTCCAAAATCACAGCAGATGGTGATTGCAGCCATGAAATTAAAAGATGCTTACTCCTTGGAAGGAAAGTTATGACCAACCTAGACAGCATATTAAAAAGCAGAGACATTACTTTGTCAACAAAGGTCTGTCTAGTCAAGGCTATGGTGTTTCCAGTGGTCATGTATGGATGTGAGAGTTGGACTATAAAGAAAGCTGAGTGCCAAAGAATTGATGCTTTTGAACTGTGGTGTTGGAGAAGACTCTTGGGAGTCCCTTGGGCTGCAAGGAGATCCAACCAGTCCCTCCTAAAGGAGATCAGTCCTGGGTGTTCATTGGAAGGACTGATGTTGAAGCTGAAACTCCAATACTTTGGCCACCTGATGCAAAGAGCTGACTCATTTGAAAAGACCCTGATGCTGGGAAAGATTGAGGGCAGGAGGAGAAGGGGACGACAGAGGATGAGATGGTTGGATGGCATCACCAACTCAATGGACATGGGTTTGGGTGGACTCCGTGTTGGTGATGGACAGGGAGGCCTGTCGTGCTGTGGTTCATGGGGTCGCAAAGAGTCGGACACGACTGAGCGACTGAACTGAACTGATTCACATCCCATGGCTTAAACTTAGTCACATGGCCATATCCAGCTGCAAGGGATGTTTGGAAATGTAGTCTGGAGCAGATGATCATGTACTTAGGTAAACCTTTGGGGTGGAGGTTATTATAAAAAGGGAGAAGGGAGAATCAATAGTGAGAGACAGCAGTTTACGAGTCAAGGAGACAGAGAAGTGAATGAACTCTCATATAACACATTTAGGTAAATGCACCTCATAAGAGCATTGTTGTTCAGTCCCTAAGTTGTGTCCATCTCTTTGCAACCCCATAGATTGCAGCAAGCCAGGCTCCTCTGGCTCCTCCATTGTCTCCTGGAGTTTGTTCAAATTCATGTCCATTGAGTTGGTGTTGCTATCCAATCATCTCATCCTCTGTCACCACCTTCTCCTTTTGCCTTAATCTTTCCCAGCATCAGGGTCTTTTCCAGAGAGTCAGCTCTTCCTGTCAGGTGGCCAAAGTATTGGAGTTTCAGCTTCAGCATCTTTCCCTCCAATGAATATGCAGGGTTGATTTCCTTTAGGATTGACAGATTTGATCTCCTTGCAGTCAAAGGACTCTCAAGAGTCTTCTTCAGCATCACAGTTTGAAAGCATCAATTCTATTGTACTCAGCCTTCTTTATGGTCCAACTCTCACATCTGTACATGACTATTGGAAAAGCCATAGCTTTGATTATATGGATCTTTGTTGGCAAAGTGATGTCTCTGCTTTTTATTATACTGTCTAGATTTGTCATGGTTTTCCTTCCAAGGAGCAAGTATCTTTTAATTTCATGGCTGCAGTCACCATTGACAGTGACTTGGGAGCCTGAGAAAATAAAGTCTGTCACTGCTTCCACTTTCCCCCTTCTATTCACCCTGAGGTGATGGGACCATTTGCCATGATCTTAGTTTTTTGAATATTGAGTTTCAAGCCAGCTCCTTCACACTCTTCTTTCACCCTCATCAGGAGGCTCTTTAATTCCTCTTCACTTTCTGCCATTAGAGTGGTAACATCTGCATATCTGAGGTTGTTGATATTTCTTCTGGAAATCTTGATTCCGGCTTGAGTTTCATCCAGCCCAGCATTTCGCATAATGTATTCTGCATACAAGTTAAATAAGCAGGGTGACAATATACAGCCTTGTCATACTCCTTTCTCAATTCTGAACCCATCAGTTGTTCCATGTCCAGTTGTAACTGTTGCTTCTTGACCTGCATACAGGTTTCTCAGGAGACGGGTAAAGTAGTCTGGTACTCCCATCTCTTTAAGAATTTTCCACAGTTTGTTGTGATCCACATAGTTAAAAGCTTTAGCATAGTCAATGAAGCAGAAGTAGATGCTTTTCTAGGATTTCCTTGCTTTCTGTATGATCCAATGAATGTTCACAATTTGATGTCTGATTATTCTGCCTTTTCTAAGCTCAGCCTGTACATCTGGAAGTTCTCAGTTCACATACTGCTGAAGCCTAGTTTGAAGGATTTTGAGCATAACCTTGCTAGCATGTGAAATGAGCACAATTGTCTGGTAGTTGGAACATTCTTGGCATTGCCCTTCTTCGGGATTGGAATGAAAACTGACCTTTTCCAGTCCTGTGGCCACTGCTGAGTTTTCCAAATTTGCTGACATATTGAGTGCCGCACTTTGACAGCATCATTTGTTAGGGTTTTAAATAGTTCAGCTGGAATTCCATCACTTCCACTAGCTTTGTTCATAGTAATGTAAGTAAGGCTCACTTGACTTCACACTCCAGGATGTCCAGCTCTAGGTGAGTGACCACACCATTGTGGTTATCCAGGTCATAAGAGGACCAGCTATAATCCTTGAGTACGGAAATATCTTGTGGTCCTCATGGGAGCCTAGGCTTGAGAATCAGACTTCTAGGTTCAAATTCCAGCTTTCTCTTTCACCTCTGACACCTACCCCAGAGGGATGGTGTGAGAATTAGATATTAACCTACATGAAGCTCTTAGGAGACGGTCTGAACCAAAGCCAGGGCTCAGGAAGTATAAACTATTTCCATTGGGGAGTGAGGGTGGAATGTGTTTGAGAAAGTCTCTTGACTCAAGGATGTCTGGAGAATTACCCATGGGTTCATCACCTCATTCAGGTTTACATCTTCCCATAGGCCTTGTCTCTCTGGATGCAACATTGGGCATTGAACCCTTGCCCCCCTCATCATTGAGAAATGCTAATGAAGATAAGCAAAGCTATCTGAACAGGCTGGTGTTTTGAGAAAATAGAATCAATTTGTGTTAGTCTGGACTGGATGTAAGGGAAGAATTTAGAGAGGATGTTTCAAGGTCACACTTAGCCTTTGATAGCTTGAGTAGGATCCAGTGCATTTAGTACATGGTCCACAGACCTCTTCCTGAGTGTATCTTCAAGTAAAGAGCTCTAGAAATTATTTTAAAACTCTGCTGCTTAGCTAAATAAAAGGGATAGTGAACCGTGAGTCCTCACTGGGGGCCAGGGAGGACTTTGCCCTTGGGGAAGGCCCTTTCAACAAGAGGAGAAAAGTGGAAAAGCTGCCCCCACTGGGTGCTTCACTGGCAGAAATTGGGGTGTCTTCTTACTGGGAACTGGTGTTCTGTGATACGCAGAGGGTATCACATTTTCCATCTTATACAGGTGTCATGTGGAAAGAGAACTACTCTTGCTTTAGAACAAGAGCCTTAACTTCCCTTGGCAACTCACACAGTGAATAGATTTTAGCAGAAAAATAAACAGACGTTGGAAAATGTTTTTTAACCAGCTTTCTGTACTGTCTCATCTTTGGGTCTGAGGAGCTTTCATACCTTTCTCAGGTCTTTTTCTAAGACAGGATCTGTTTAAAATTGGACCTCACACTCTTCTGGAAAGGAGCACAGGATTCCATGTCACAATGGGCACCATTTTTGATTCTCTAAAAACATCCAATTGACTTCCAGGAAATGGGATGGACATGGGAGAAGGGAGCACATATTGAAAGTTTCACATGTGTTTAGGAACCCCTGTCTCTGTAGAGAGGCCAGCAAAGATGGGCCAGGTGCATGAGTATAGCATCTGGAGGTCTGGGTCAGAGCTAGTTCAAGGGCATGTAGGCAGGTGGTTGTGTTCCTGCCTGTTGCTCGTAACCTTAGTTGAACTTCTGGATTTGACCTCTAGGTATTATGAAGATCCTACATCTGGCTGGCCTGCAACTTTATTGGCCACGTCCTAGAGTTTTCACCCATATATTCTTCAGCTCTGTGAACCTCCTTTCTTCCCTATTACTGGTTCCTAGCTAGGATTTCATTCGTTCCTTACCACTGGGATCAATCTTTTATTCTTCTTCCCTTAAGAAAGGCTTATCAAGTGGATAGAGCAGTAGTGGGACCTGATTAAACTTGCGTCTCCCATTCTTGGAGGACTCAAACGAAACTTTGGGGTTATCTCTGCGTGAGGTTTTATGTGTAGTTCCCAAGGTGTTCATCATAAGACATCCACTGTACAGTCTGTGGCTGGACCACACCATCCATGGGGCACTCTCTGAATTAATATTTCAAAAGAAACAGATCCTGTAATTCTCTTGAGATCATAATTATTTTACATTGTACTTAAGTTTGTGTGTGTATATATGTGAAGAGCGTGAATCTGTTGTGTAAACATTAAAAATGTGCTGTATGTATAGCAATCCTGCTTTGCGTTTTTTGATTTTTTAATAACCTGGGCACCTTCTGAGAGGCCCTGTATTAGAGCCTGCTAGATTAGTGGCGAGCAATCCATTTTACATAAGAGGGCAATTCAGGAAAAGTAAACAAACATATTTACGGGTTCTTATTTTTTTTTCCCCTCCAATCAAAATGAAGAGAGTTTTATTGAGTTTCATGACCCAGGAGAGGGTGGGGCATCAAGGAATATTGATCTTTATAATTTACTCTACTGAGAAGATAATATCAAGGAATTTTTTTCTTAGAATGTACTGAGAAAACAGATGGTGCTTTTTAGTCATTGAAAACTTACATCCACCATTTGGAGAGTGTTTTCTAACTTTCCATTCTTGAGTTAGACCTCTGGATGCCTGTGTGAGCTTTATCACTGCACAGACTAATCCTGTAACCTATGAGTTGGTGTTTTGTATATGTTAGTACCTCTCTTGCCCAGTATAGTGCCCAGCACATAATAAGGGCTTGGTAAGTGGAGACATGGGTTCAACTCCTGGGTTGGGAAGATCACCTGGAGAAGGAAATGGCAATCTACTCCATTTACTTTATAGATGGAGATTGAATAAGTTAATGTATGTGAGCACTCAGAGCCGTGCCTAGCGTGTGTAAACCCTGCATACGTGTTAGCTGTTACTATAAATATTGTTATTGAACTGAATGGAAACCCCATTTGCCTGTGGTATTAGAGCCTTTATAGTGAATCTCTTTCCATCTCTGGCTTCTAATTTGTCACCATTGATCAGCTTTTCTTTCCATTCTCTATCTGTAAACATGGATTTGATTTCCATATAAAATAATGATGTCTTTCCCCTTCATTCCAAACATTTTTTTAAAGAGAAGAAAAACAAAAAACAAAGCCCCTGAATGTTTCTGAAGCAAACCTGGGTCCAGCTGAAATGGATAGTGCAGTGGATTATTTACCTGGGTGGAGTTTGCACATATAGATTTTGTAAAACCTTTCCTTTCCAAAGAAAGAGCCAGTTTTTCTGTGGCCTCTTTCATCTCTTCTCACAGAAGCCTCTTCTGCCACATTCAGCTAAGCAGTCTTTGCATGGACAGGAGAGCTCCCAGGAATGATGCATGCCAGACGAAATCTGGCTCCAAGAGCCCCGTCCACCTGACTGCTTTACTCTTTGGGACTTCCCTGGTGCCTCAGACAGTAAAGTGTCTGCCTACAATGTGGGAAGGTCTCCTGGAGAAGGAAATGGCAACCCACTCCAGTATTCTTGCCTGGAAAATCCTATGGACGGAGGAGCCTGGTAGGCTACAGTCCATGGGGTCGCAAAGAGTCAGACACAACTGAGGGACTTCACTTTCACTTTCACCTTCATTTTTGTTCCATGTCTTTTTTTTAAAGTTTTTTAAGTTTTAAAGCTCAAAGTACATCATACATACAGTATATATATGCTAAGTCGCTTCATATGTGCTCTTTGCAACCCTATGGACTGTAGCCCGCCAGGCTCCTCTGTCCATGGGGATTCTTCAGACAAGCATACTGGAGTGGGTTGCCATGCCCTTCTCCAGGGATACATACAGAAAAGTACACATTTATTCAGCTCAATAAATTCTAACAAATTAAATTTACTTATGTCATCACTGTCCATATTAAGAAACAAGAGGGCAGAAGTCCACCTGTGCCCCTTCCAGTTACTACCACACCTGCTACCCCATCCCCAAGGGTGACCATTCTGATTGTAACTCCCCATGGAGTGGAATCTTCTGGCATGTTCACTTTAGTGTCTGGATTCCCCCATCAACATCGTGAGAGTCATTCATAGTATGGGCTGTAGTTGTAGGTCTTGCATTCTTGGTACTGGGTAGTATACTGTCATGTGAATATACCGTGATTTCTTTGCTGGTTCTATTCTTGCTGGGCATGTGGCAATTTCTGGTTTGTGATTTCTCTGAGTTGTGCTATGAGGAGACCTGAAGTGTGCCTACCTGCCAGTGGGATAGCTAGGTCCCAAGTAGGCTGTGTTCAGTAGATGCTGCCAAGATCTCGTCCAGAGCAGGGGGTGCCCATCATCTGCTCAATTTTTTTTTAAGCTGAGCCACCCGGCATGCAGGATCTTAGTTCCCTGTCTAGGGGTCGAACCTGCGCCAACCCCCCCACCCAGGCTGCAGTGGAAGTTCTGTCTCTTAACCATTGATCCACCAGGGAAGTCCCTCATCTGCTTGATTTTATGAAGAAAAGTATTCCACATTCAGATTTGATTTGAGTTTTAGAGCAGAATAACATTATACTAATTCTGCAGATTTTTATCATTCCTATTGCTCCCCTCTGATGCGTTATGGTTGGATGGCATCACCAGCTCAATGGACGTGAGTTTGAGCAAACTCCAAGCAACAGTGAAGGACAGGGAAGCCTGGTGTGCTGTAGTCCATGAGGTTGCAAAGAGTCGGACACGACTGAGTGACTGAACAACTCATGCGTTATGAGCCATATGGTAACCCGGCAAATTCACTCGAGTTGCTGAAACTGCTTCTTTTCAGGAAGGTTCTTGAAAGGCTTAGAACTGCTAACTGAAATGGAAGTTTTAGGGATTCCCTCTCCCCAAAGCATATCCTTTTTTCAGGAACAGAAAATCCTAATTACCACATCCCCTGCAAAAGGAGTACACCCCTCCCCACCACCTTACATTTTTTACTGAATGCAATTTAGAGCTTAGGAAGCTTTTGAGTGAAAATCAGACATCAGTGAGATTTCCGATTTTCCACAATCTGCTCACTGGACGATTCCTCTTATAACTTCAGTTACAGCTGCTCCTCTTTGGAATGTGACAAAGCCTGGCGGGTGGAGAGTCAAAAGTCCTTCCATCTAGTCCTGACTTTGGGTTGTAAACAATCGCAGTGCAAGGTGCTTCCAGAAGGCAGAGAGAGAGAGGCCTTCCCATCCAGTCCTAGCAACTTTCTAAAGAAGGACCTCCAAGTCTTAGAGGGAATTGAATTGAAACAGTTAGTTTTGGCTTGCCCTCCTTTCCTTGACCCCCCGAACAACAAGCTAGAAGCAACATCATATAGAATAACAGCAAAAACAGCACTTCACACATGGCTCCCTCTTAACAACCTCTCACAAAAGCACTCCCGAATTCTGCAGCACCAGGCGGTTATCACTTTACTTTACAGATGGGAGAATGAAGACCTAGGGAGCTGACACAGTAAGACCCTGCAGGAACTAGGAGCTGGAGCTCAGACCCACACCTGGGGTTTGCAATTCTAAGAGCACAGGGGTCCTATTCTAAGGGAACTTTTAAGGATGATGTGACCCTATTGGAGCTCATGATCATGTCTTTTGATGGATGACTTTCACATCCTGCTCTTGGGCACTTTGTCTGATTGGAAAATGATGTTTGGTGAGGACATACGTACAAGGAGTTTATTGCTATTTTGTATGTAATGGCCAAGAATTAAAACTCAGTGAATACCTGTCAGCAGGGAAATGGTCCAATAGCAATTGTTCCTTCATCCTGTGGGTCGTTACAGAACCATTAAAAGGATTTGAGCAATGTATGGCAGAATAAATAATAATAAATAAGAGGGAGAAGAGTATATACCTCTCCCCAAATCCCTATTTATGTATGTTCGTGTATGTAAAATTATTTATATGGGTATGAGGAAAAACATGGAAGGACACAGACTGAAATGTTAACATGGGCCATATGGGGAAAGCAGGGTCAGAGTTGGGGTGCTGATGTGGGAAGACAGAGTATAGGAAAAGAGCATAAGTGATAAAATGCATTTGAATAAATTATATATATCTACACACATATGCATAAAGAAACTCATAAAAAGTATATGCATAAATAAAAAATTCAAACAAACAAAAGAGTGGTTCCAATAAGAACACGGCTGTGAAGCCTATGTGGGTCAGTTAGCTTGGCAAGAATGAGAGCTCAGTTCTGCGGCCAAAGGCTTTACCCTCCAGGTCAGCTCTGTTGCAAGTGAAGACCATGGGTCAGAAGGGGTCAGGGAAAATGCGTGGATGGCTGAGCACAGACACCCTGCTGTGTCTGGCAAACTGATGCTTACCGGTACAATCTTTGAAGAGTCTGTCACATATTGGCATTTTCATAACTTCTCACAGCTATCTTTATCCCCATTTTATGGATGAGGAAAACTGAGAGCAAACACTCTCAGTCACCTAGTGAATGAGTGGTGCTGAGATTCAAGTCCAGGTCAGAGTCTAGGACTCCTGGTTTTTAGGCCTCATCACAGCTTGGAGTTCACATCCCACCGCTTTTAATGAGATGATCAGGGCCGGTCTGCTTTGATCTGAACTGAGATTTCTGCAAGGCCTGTCTCACAGATGTGTGTCCTAAAGGATGGGTTTCGCAACTGAAGCCAGCCAAGCCACCATCTAGTGAATGTTTTCTGTGTGTCCTCGCTGGCCTGGTTTTGGATGGCAGAGTTTCTTACCTGTGTGAGCGCAAAGCAGTCTGTTCAGGCTTCTGTTCCCAGGGGATAAGGGCTCCATGGAAAAGTAGGGCACCTGGACACCTACCTGAGGACAGGTGAAAGGCAGGCTGGCTTGTTTAAAGGAGAACAGTGTTAGCAAGTCTGACATCTGGCCCCCGAACCATATCCCCAATGTTTTTGGGAATAAATGCTTGGGCTTTCATGGGGATCTGTCTCCTACCTCTTCTCACCGCCTGCCTTCCTCCCCCCACACCCCTCCCCAGCCTCACTAAACACAAAAGAACTAACAGTGGTGGCTTGTTTGGTGGCTTGGTAATGTGGCTTCCTTCTAAATCCCTGAGTGCCTGTGCTGTCACCAAGGGTCCCTGAAAGTGAATACATAAGATAAAAATCTCGGTTCTGCATATCAATGTCACCTGGGATGACCTTTCTCTATCCTTTACCTTGGTTTTCTCCTTCATAAAATGGGCATTGGATTTTTTTTCCTGCTTAAGATAGAAAGAATATATTTGTGATGTATAATTTTTTTTTTTAAACACAAAAAACATGTTATAGATCCAGTAAGATAAAGTCAGTTCTCTGTGTTAGTTTTTGGCTGAAAGTAACAGTGCTGCTGAAGCCAACAGCAATCGCCATTTTTTATGTAATAAGTCTGGATGTTTCCAGTGCTATAGGACCCCTGTTTTTACCGGGTGCTGTGTCTTAACAAGGTCATTGATGACTTCCAGGAGTGGTCCTTTTGCCTAAAGGTTAAGTTGACCACAGAGGGTGAGTCGGCTTCAGGAATGGCCTTCCTGGGCCCTACTGCCGTTCAGCGTGGCAGATGGCCGCCATTTCCCTGGTGGGGCTGCAGCAGCTAGAGCTTGAGCCGCCTGCCGCCTTCCTTCACTGATGGCAGAAGCCCCTTGGATCCCATAGCGGAGGACAAAAAAAGGAGAAGGCGAACAGCCAGCTGTTGTGTTCACTTGAGGGTTTCGGGCAAGGCTCGCCCATGCCTGAGTTTCTACTCTCTGCCCACAGGTTGAAGACTGAGCCTCATGGCCGGGGACAAACTGCCCCAGTCTCTCAGAGCCTTGGATTCTCTCTTTGTAGTGGAGCAAAGGCGTTAAGACGAGCCTGTGTAACTGTCATGACTGTGAACAGCCATCCTGTTATTAGCTCCTTGGAGACTGGGATTCCAGTACTTGGTGCAGTGCTTGGCACACAGTAGGGACCCAAAGAAATGCTTTTCATTGGTATGGAACCCCCAGAGTTCCATGGCTAGACAGTGTGGAAAGTAATCATTTAGGAAATATTTTTCTTTGCTCTTTTGCATTCTTCAGTGCATGATAAGTGGGGGGTTCTCTTCTTTTCCTCCATCTTTCTTCTTTGCCTTCGTTTTACTTAAAAAGTGATTGCCTTCTGCCCTGTTGAGTAGAGTTGACAGGACCTTGTCACACATCCCTGTCCTGTTTGCATTTCTGAGAGCTGGTGAAATCTGTGCTCTGCATAACGGTAGGGAGAGATTGACCAGCTTGGGAGGAGAGCTTCTCTGTGTCCTGGGAGCCATTCCTAACCCTTCCCTACCTCCATTAGGTCTGTAGAGTCTTCTGAGGTCCCGGACGCTATAGTTTACCCAGGTCTAGATTAAGACAAGGGCTGGAGCTCTCAGTGGGCTCCCAGGCATTGAATCGGAGGATGTCCTTTAGAGAAAAGGAAAAAAAAATCCACCTCGATGGAATGATAAAAGGAATGACATCACAGTAGGCATGGCAACTGCAGGGTATCATAATCTCCCCACGAGGTGGTCAGAACCCCAAGGGAAGACCTGGTTTCTTTGTGCTCTGCTTCTCGCTGGGTGGACAGGGACAGGGAGGCCTGGGGGAGGGATTGCTTACCCAAGGGCTGGAAGAGGCCAGAGGTTCTGCTTTTCACTCCAGCACTGCCTCCCTGCTCTGACGGTCTCTCTGGGGAGGTCAGGTGCCACCTAGAAGCAGTTTCATTCTCTCACTTTATTATCCAGTGTTACCCTGGGGCTTTGGCAGGAGAGGGGGAGCAAAAAGAGAGAGAGAAGCGTATCATTGTAGAGGGAAGTAGCGATGAAATTATCGTCAGGAAGTTCTGTGGAACCCTGGAGCTCCAACCTCAGGCTCTGCTGCCCGGAGGCTCTGAGCTCCTCTGATAAACTCACAGTCCAGTCTCCTGTCCCACTCTTGGCTTCTCCGGGCCTTGACTTCTGTAGCCGACGGTGTTGAGCTGGCTGTCGACCATGTAAGTTGTGCTAATTTCAAAATCACTTGTGTCCAAAGCCCAAAGAGATTTAGAGCCACTGCCTTGGGCACTGTGTGAACAGAGAGCTGCTGTATATGCGGTGAATGGTGCCACTCTGGACAGCTTGGAATGCTGGCCCACAAGGTCATCTGGAAACACAGTGCAGGGGTGTTGGGTGTTGAATAAGGGGCAGGAACCAAAAGATTGCCATTCTGGGACTTCTGGGTACCCTGGGCCCAGAAATCATTTCTCTCTTCTGCGTTTGTGGAGTAACTATGCCCCAGGTCATGCCTAGCTGCTGTCTGTCTGTGGGTCTGGTCTGCTTGCTTGGCATTTTAGGGTCTTAGAAGTGAGGCAGCCTCACCAAGGTGGGAGTAACTATCAGGAGGCGCCTGTTCCTTCTCTACTCATCAGCAGAGCCACCACCCCTAGCCTGTGGACATCTGAAGACATTTAAGAGCCTTGAGAAGCATGCTTTTTTGCTTCTTTAGCTAGAATGGAGTTTTGGCTTCTTTAGTCAGAATATCTGGGCAAGTAGAAATTGCTTACCCAGCTCCTCTTGCCTATGGGAACTTCGTAAGATGAATTTATTGTCTAAAATTTCTTTTGTTGAGATAAAATTCCTATAATATAATGTTCACCATTTTAACCATGTACAGTTATTGGGTTCTTTTAGCATTTTATTTTAAAAATTATTTATTTATTTAAACAGGATTAAAAGAGAATAAAAGCAGAACTATGTCATTCTTCTACTTGAAAACAAAGTAATTTCTTACATTTATATCCAGTTGATGTTCAAATATTGATTTTTCGTATTTTAAAGTGTGCAGTTGAGCGGTCTCAGTATATTCAGTGTTGTACAAACATTACCACTATCTAATTTCAGAACATTTCATTACCCTAGAAAGAAATCTCTTACCCAAAAGCAGTCACTTCTCATTCTCTCCTCCCTCTGGCCCTGGCAACCATGAATCTGCTTTCTGTATCTATGGATTTCCTTGGTTTAAATATGTCATATAAATGAAATCAGACAATATACGTGGCCTTTTGTGTCTGGGATCTTTAACTTAACATGTTTTCAATGTCTAACCATATTGTAGTGTGTTTTTCCTTTTTATGGTAGAATAATATTCCAATGTGTGAATATTTTATTTATCCATTCATCAGTTGATAGACATTTGGTCTGTTTCCACTTTTTGGCTATTATGAATGATGCTAATATGAGCATTCAAGTATAAGTTTTCATGTGGTCATATGTTTTCAGTTCTCTTGGGTATATGCCTAGGAGTGGAATTGCTGGGTTGTATGATAATTCTATACTTAATTTTTTGAGAAACTGCCAAACTATTTTCATTTAAAAATTATTTTTATTTATTTTAAAAAATCGTTTTAATTTGTTGAAATGTTTTTTGGCCATACCATGTGGCACGTGGGATCTTAGTTCTCCAACCAGGGATTGAACTCACACCTGCTACAGAAGGAGCGTGGAATCTTAACCACTGGGCCACCAGGGAAGTCCTGCCAAACTGCCTTTAGAGTGGCTGCACCATTTTACATTCCTACCAGTGGTGTATGAGGGTTCAATTTCTCCACATCCTTGCTGACACTTGTGATTATCTTTATGATTATAGCCCGTCCTAGTAGATAAAAAGCGATATCTCATTGTTGTTTTGAGTTGCATTTTTCTAATGATTAATGATGCTAGGTGCTTTCATGTGCTTATTGGCCATTTGTATATATTCTTTGGAGAAATAGCCATTCAAATTCTTTGCCCATGTTGTAATTGGGTTGTTTGTCTTCTTGTTGTTAAGAAGTGAGTTTCTTTTAATACATCATTGTTCCTTCCTCGACGCTAGCATGGTGTGACCAGCCTGTGGAAGATAAAGGAGTTTAGTGGGTCACTTAAAAGCAGACTGAGGTCTCTGCTTCTTAGGCCAGTCAATGTTCTTGGGGGTGGGGGAGTGCTCCTCTTCCTCGCCAACCCTTAAAACACTTGGGTTCCCCAGAGTTTCTTAATTCAATTCTTGTTTTGCAATCAGTTTCTCTCTAGTTGACCACATCCACACCCATGACATCATGACTATATATATGCTGATTACTCTCAAATGCATATGTCTAACGCAGACTTCTCTCTGGGGCTCCACATTTATATATCCTCGTGAGACCTCAGCATGTTCAGAACTTGCTGCCTTCCTCTGCCAAACCTTCTCCTGGACTCCCCACCTGGATGAGCAGCAGCATCATCTCCCAAGTCAGCGGAGCTGGAAGTCACCTTGGACTCCTGTCTGTCAGGCACGTCTGCCCTCTTCCTCTCAAGGACTGTCTCTTTGCTTTCTTTAATAGCCCTCTCTAATTTGTCCTCAGTTCTTCACTCCCACTCTAACTGTTCAGATCTTTGTCATTCCAATTAGACTCCCTAGTTTTGAGTTACTGCCATCCGTCCTCTTCTGGAATGATCCAGTTATATCCCTCCCATCTTAAAACCCAGTGCTGCCTTGTTGCCACCTCCCCACCCCCGAAATAAACATCTTGTTCCTTTGTCCAGCATACAGGCCCTCCTGGATATGATCTCTACCTACCTTTCAAATCTCATGTTCTTCTGCTTCTTCTCCCTTCAACTCTTCCTTTGATCATAAGGAATTCTTTCAAGTTTCTTGAATGGGTTGCATTCTCTCAAACCTTCATGCCTTGAATGCCACACTATTGGCATGGGTTTCATATGTGTAGTCAAGGGTAGAGTTTTAGGGATCCCATATGATCCAAATTAAAAACTACTTTGAATAGAGAACATGGAGACTGTGGGTCAGATGTGAATTTTGATTCAAGAATTTATATGAAAGAATTTCCATACTGAGTAGAAATTAAACTGCATTCTGTTGTATTAATGAACCTCATATATTGAAAAGAGGATGAACCTCTTTTGGATTCTGACTCTGCTCCACCCATAACTTGTTGTAGCTAGTTATTTTCTGAAACAAAACCACCGTGATACACAATGTGACAAGCATATGTGTATTTGGGGAGCTGATGGGACAAAATATTTGAAATCAGTTATGGATCCCAAGGTTGCTGAGCACCAGCATCACATATTTTTTGGAGCCCTACACCTCTAATCTCTGGGAGGTCTTATAACTTTTTCTAAGGATGTTAGTCCTTAGATAGAGAAACTCTGTGAAACTGAAGGAGTGAGTCCTGATTCCTTCCAAATCATTAAAACAAGTTTAATTTAGATTATGAACTAGTGCTTTCTCTCCCTGAAATTTTTACTTAGAAAGATTTCACACCTTCTGAAAAGTTATAAGAATGGTAAAATGAACATCTCTGTTGTTTGCTTAGAGTTACCATTTACTAGCATTTGGCCATGTTGGTTTCCTATCTCTCTTCCCATTATATGCACACGTGTGCCTCCCTATAACACCCTCCGTCTCCCAAATGGTCTTTACAGTTCTCTTTGTATTTTGGTCATAGTATCAAATGGTCTGGAGAAGACAGATGATTCATGATGGAGCAAAGAAGGGAGTTGCTAGATTCTCCCGCAGAAGGTGATTTATTCTCTTAACAGTTTCCAAACGGATGGAGAAGCCATGAGACTAGATCAGTAGCCCCTTCTGAGAAATTGTTTAGCCTTCCCTCATCTGAGGCTGCAGATGTGATCGACTATGTTTTCAGGACGGGTGAGGTTTAGTTCATAATACACTTTCCTCTTCTCTGGGTATGTTTTGGAGCCCCTAGCGAAGCCATGTGGCTTCAAGCTCTCAGCTCAGCGCCACCTGGAGCATGCTGGGATGGTCCTGAGCAGATTCCTTTTTGTCTCTGAACCTCAGTTTCCCCATCTGTAAAATGAGAGTTTGGGTCAACTGCTCTTTAAGTCCCCTCCTTGTGATTATGTCCCCTGACCCTGTGATGGTGAGAAAACCTTCATCCTTTGGGATACTGTCAGAAGACAGATATTTTATGTATGTGTGAGGTGAGCCCCAGAAATTTATGATGGCTGGGCTTTGGCCAGGGCCATGTCTGGTTTATAACAAGGACTGTTTTCCCCCTTGCAAGAGCTACCAGTGCTCTGTCTGCTGAGGCAGGAGGTGGGCTTGGCGGGGCTGGAGGAAGCAGCGTGAACTCTGACCCCTGTGTCAGAGTCTCTCCACCTCCCCTTCCTTTGAGGTTGCCTGCTTGTTTAATTTGTCGCTCCTTTGTTTCCCACACCCTTTTATGGCTACTTTTGTTCAAGGATATTGCCACCTCCTTTTTCGGTCCCTGGCCTGCCTCCAGTTTAAATATCTCAAGCAGGATGGCAGCGACCTGACGATGTGGATGAAATGGGTGACTTTAATGGTGGACCTGAGCAAGGCTGCACTCTTATACTCAGGGGGCGAGAGTTAGTCAAAGTCCAGGTAGCAGAGGGATAGCGATACTAATAGTTAGAGGATTTCCCCAGAGTTCTTATTCATAGAGCAGGGGTCCTGGAGTGGCCAGACTTTATTTATGGGTTTAATCCCCATGGGGAGATTTTGAGAAAGTTCCCGTAACAGAGGGAGGAACTTAGGTGTGGTGGGATTGGGGAAAGGAACTGGTGAGAGCAAGGTGTGATTCGGGGTTCATCTATTTCTTCAATAAATGTTTATTGAAGACATTCTACATTATATGCAAGATACCTTTACCCAGAACATCCTAAATCTGGGTCGCCATCCGTATGTGCCAGATGCTTTGCTATGTGCTATAGGAGAGGTATGGAAATAACATTAAAGGTATAGAAATAATATTAGTCATTGTCATACCCCCTCTCTCCTGACAATCACATGCCAAGCATGTTGCTAAGTGGGTTACATCAATTCCGCTTAATCCTCCCACCTCTGTTGGGAGGTCCTGCAGGAGAGGAAAGGGAGGTTTAGAGCAGGCACTCGCTCAAGGTCAGGCAGTGAGTAAGAAGCAAAATTGAGATTTGAGGTCAAGTCTGATGTCAAATCCCATCTTCTTAATCTCTCCTTCCTCAAAACTGGTTTAGGGACTGGTGCCAGTTTGTGAGGAGGTTTTCACCGCTCTAAAATATAAGGGTAATAAATTAATAACTAGTTTGTTAATAAGGCTTCCTTTATTTAATTCACTGGTTCTCAGCTGAGATGATCTTGCCTCCCAGGGGTGTTTGGCAATACCTGGAGACATTGTTTAGTTGTCACAACTTGGGAGTGCTACAGGCATCTCCTGAGCAGTTGCCAGAGATGTTGCAGACCATCTCACAGAGTACAGGATGACTCCCCAACAACACCCTCCTGCATCCCTGCCCCCCCCCCCCAGCAAAGCCTTATCTGGCCCCGAGTGTCAATTGTGCTTAGTCAAGGAACTCTGATTTTATTTGAAGGCTTATCCCTAATCTTAAAACGATATTATTCTGACCTGTGCAATATGTATTAAATGTTCTTTCTTTTAAGAACTTGAGTACTAGATGGCAGTTGGGTTTTATAATGAATGTCCTTAGCTGGCTAAGTGAAAAAAGTTGACAAGACTATGGTGATCCCTGTAATTTTTTTTTTTCTGTTGTTGTTATAAGTTTCCTGAACTTTGAAATCCAAGCATCTAAGAACTGCTCAATCTAGGTGTGATTTAAAAAAATACTGTTTGTTAAGGATTAAAGAAGAAAACAGTCTCACATTGCATTGAAGGCAATGCCTAAGGCCCCCTTGGGGCTCCTGGATTTGATTGACTCACTAATGGTTGTTGACCTCTTGGTGCTGAGGACTGTGCCAGGCCCTTTGGGAGGTCAAAGGAATTTTTCATTCATGGGCTTGTCATCTCTGTAGGGTGAAAAGCGAACCTACATGAAAAAAGCAAGGAACAAAGAAATAGCCTGGCAGATAATGATGACTAAGTCACCGGTTGATGCTAACATGGCAAACCAAGGGGTTTCTACTGGGAAGAATTTTAGGTTCCTGGCGTGGGTCTGTCATCAAGTAGTCTATGTGACCTTAGGCAAAGCACTGAATTTCTCTGCCTCTTGCTTTCTTACTGGTTTCCTGTCTTGGCTGAACCCACATGAGAAAGCCTCCTTTTCCTCCTGCCTCCAATGGGATACGCAGCCCTGTCGATTCTATTCTGGCAATGTCTCCAGAGCCTGATGAGTCTCTTCCTATTCCAGTGCATTCTCTACTCAGCAGTCAGAATAATCTTGCTAAAATATAAATCTGATCACATCACCTGCCTCTGCTTAAAACCCTGGGTGGTTTCCTCGTTGCCCTCAGGACAAAGTCCAAGCTCCTTGGCTCTATGGTCTGGGCCCAGCCCACCTCTTTAGTCTCATTTGTCAGGCTGTGCCCTTCACCCCGACTCATGCCATAGTCTGGAGACAGCAGACGGCTTACTCTTCTCTGAGCACAAACAGCAGGCCCACCTCCCTGGAATCTCCTTTCTTCTGTTTTCCGCTTGGCAAAATCTTTTCAGGTCAGTCATCTCCTCCGGAAGCTGCCCCATATCCTGGAGAACAGAGTGCGTGTCCATCTCTCTCCCTCACTGGACTGTGAAGCTGATGGGGCGGGGGGGGGGGGGTACCATGTTAGCTTTGCTCTGTCTTGTAAACTTCTTACACTGTGTGGTACTAGCATATCGTAGGTGCTCAACCGTTGCTGAGTAGGAAACCAATGGAGAGAGGAGGAGAAATTTAAAGTGGAGATAACAGTGTTTATTCTTTGTTACCACCCAAGGTTACTTGTGGCATGAACATGAGATAATATTTATTGAAGGACTGAAAAATGAGAGGCTAAGCAGATGCAAAAGAATGTATTCATCATAAGCTTCAAAGGGCGACATTGTTCACTTTGGAACCATGGGTGAAAAAACCCTAGAATTCCCTCCATCATATCACCATTAATGTGTATGCGCATGTGCTTATGCACACACACACACACAGCAGGTCTAAGAATGAAGGTTGTCGGGTGCTGGAAGTTGGTGTATCAAATAGGAAAGTCCAGATGGCCAGAATTTTGCACAGTTCGGTAGAAATATGTCTTGTTGGTGCAGAAACAGACGTGGCATGAATTGTGACTTGGTGGCGTGGACCTGCTTGGGGCCTCTAGTGACAATAGGTCCTCTTCTTTCCCAGAAAGTGGACTGAGCATAGAGAGGACAGTGGCAGGAGGGAGGAGGGGTTTGGCTTCCTTTTTCTTTTGTGTCCCCCTTTCTTTCTACCCCAGTCCTCTTTCTACCCCAGTCACCCACATTGAACATGGTACATCAAAGAAAGAAGCAGCAAAGAAGTGGAAATAGACGTCTGGACATGGGTAACACTTTGCAAATACTATTGCGTTAGCCTGTATTATCCTTCTCTGCGCAGGTCCCTTATTCCTAGCACCAGCCCCCAGACCATCACTCCATGCAGGGGAGGTGTTTTCTTTGTATTCTCTTGTACCCTCTGCGGGTGCCTGGCACCCTAGTCGGTGTACACAAGTGTTTGCTGAATGAATGAGTGAGCTCACTGGGTCAGAATGAAGTTTACCTCTTGTGCCAGCGTCCTGGGGTGTCGTCTCTCTCTCTCTGGTTTCTGATATTTTCCGAGACGAGGGGTTCTTTTCCTTTTCCCCAGATGGAGGATGAGGCGATTTGTGACACTCCCTCTGGCCATACCCCCACTGCGGCCCACAGGTCTGATTTTCCTCAGAGGCATCGAGTCTTGGGCTTGGATCCCTCCTCTTCTCCGATCCCCGAAGGTTGCTGTGTCCCAGCACAGGGGGAGCAAGGCCCTGCAAGGTGTGCAGGGAGGGGAGCCTAAGGAATTAATTTGTTAATCTTTATTACAAAGGCCGCTTCTATTGTTTACAGGCCATTAGAAACCATTATCATCTTCCCAGGCTGGGCAGACAGCACCTAGCTGCTTTGATGCATTTCTTGGAGCGATAAGGAAAATTTATCCCTTCAGAAATTTCTTCTTGGTTTATTGTTTGGCTCAACTAGTCAACTTTCTCTCCAGATGTCCCCAGACTCAGGCAACTTTTTCGAATTGCTGCTGGGGGAGGTTCAGATTAGGATCCTATAATTCTGGAACTGGAAGAGACCTGAGATAAATGATTGTCCATCACCTACCACCTTCCTCGGACACCATCACCCCTATTTTTCCCCCCAGAGCAGAGCAGTTCCTGGACACACCACCTTCTCAAAGAATTTGCTCCTGTTGAGCTCTGAGCAGGGTGGAGTTTTCTTCTCACTTTCAGCAAACCTTCCTGTGTCCAGGATCATGTCTCCTCTGCTGGGAAGGCTCCTAGAGCTCTTCCCACACTCCACATTGCCAGCCCCTTACCCAGCACCCCAGGAGTACTGTGCACTTAGGTGACAGGGTTATCTTCACTCTGCCCTCTTCTGTGATAGGCATATCTAGCCTTCTCCTGGGTGGGCTGGGCAGAGCCCTTGAGGGCCCTCACCCATCTCCCAGACAATCTGTCTGCTCCAGGGGTGGTTCTTGAGGGCGTGACATTTCATCTGGACAGATATGGGCATCAGGATGTAGGCCACATCCACCTTGTTGTGGCCAGGATTTTTTCCTGTGATCCTATGGAATGTTCTATGTCCTAGACCTCAAAAAAAGTCCCTCACACTGAAGCCTGAATACTGAAGTCACTTTTCAGCTGATTGGTTGAAGAGTTCCTGTGTGCTCTGTAAGAGATGAGCCAGCTTGCCCGATCCTGGGCACTCACGTGCTTTTTGGACAAATGAATGGAATGGATGGATACAGGAATAAGGGATGTCAGCCAGGACCAGGTCACTCCTTATGGGGCTGCGTATTCAACTCATTAAGTATTTCCTGAGTGTCTGCCATGGAAGAGTTGGTTGTTGTTGTTCAGTCACTCAATTGTGTCCGACTCTTTGTGACCCCCATGGACTGCAGCATGCCAGGCTCCTCTGTCCTCCACTATCTCCTTGAGTTTGCTCAAACTCATGACCATTGAGTCACTGATGCTATCTAACCATCTCACCCTCTGCCGCCCCCTTCTCCTTTTGCCTTCAGTCTTTCTCAGCATCAGGGTCTTTCCCAGTGAGTCGGCTCTTCACATCAGGTGGCCAAAGTATTAGAGCTCCAGCTGCAGGAAGAGTTGGTGCTGGGGGTCAAAAGATGTGTAAGACCTGGTTCTTGACATTCAAGCGTTTATATCTAGAGGGAAGTGAGACTCTTATAAGAGGAGGCAGGCAAGCACACATGGAAATAGAGAGACCTTGACTTGTTGAAGGAGTGTAAAGGGCGGTGGGTTAATTGCAAATGAGGGATCAGGAGAGCTTCGGGGAAGAGATGGTTTGTAAGGATTACAGTGAATAAAAGAAGAGAAAGGAAAGCAGATCCAGACTGGTAAACAGCAAGTGCCAACATTTTGATACATGACAGTGCCTTGAGCTTGCCACAGACCGGGCCTGGCAGCCCCACCAAAAGCCACTTCTGTCTTCAGCCAGCGAGGCTCCAGATCCATCTCAGACAACACCAAATAATTCCAGGAATTTTTTCCAGGCGTCTGACCCGTGGGCAAGGCTTTGGGCAGACATTCCTGTCCTTCAGACTTCACAGGGGCCCCAGTGAGTTTGCTCTTTGGAGGGTGCAGAGGACACACTCAGGGGTGCCCTAGAGTTGGTAAAGGGGGTGGGTAAACTGCCAGCACTAGATTCCTCAGTTTCCATCAAGTCTCTTTGCCCCTCCCCTAGCCGGTCTCATTGCTAGGCTGAGCATCACCCTCTTCTGAAGTTTGCTCATGCTCTTCCCTCTCTAGGAAAGCCTTCCTCTCATTTCTGTTTGTCTGATTTCATCCACCCTTCCAGAGGCCCAGCCTCCTTCTGGAAGGATATGCATCTTTTTTTCTGAGCACCCAAAGCAGATCCCCTGCTGAGGGTGGCGATGGGTCTCCTCCCTGTCTATCAGAGGCATGGCACAGGATGACTGCCCAGGAGATGAAGGAAAGAATGTAACTTCCTACTGTCCCACTTTTATTCCAAACAAGTATCTAAGGTCAACATGTTTTAACACATTAAAAAAAACCTTCCAAATCCCCCTGATTTTTCGTGTTCTCAGGGTAACTGCTTAGTTACCTTCCAGAGAGTGGGAGAAAGCCAATAAAGGGAATTCTTAATCTCCAGGAGCCGGACGGAGTGCAGAAATGTCTTGGAAATGGAAGATTCCCTTGGCTCCTTGCTCCAGCAGTGCTGCAGCCCATTTGTAACTGTGGGCGAGGGCTCCCTCTCAGTGTCGCTTATCTCTGCTTCACATTCACAGACTCACCAGCCTGGAGTCTCCCTGGATTTTGTCCAAGCCAGTTGGGAATGCATAATAGCTGAGATATGGGATGGGGTGAGCTTGCCACGTCCTTGCATGCTGCTGTGAAGGTCTCCCATCTCCCCTTCTCTCTTCCCTTCCAACCTCTTCTCTGGCATTGGGAGCTAAGCTTTGTGGTCCCACCTCTCTAATCTTTGAAAGAAGGCAGATTCAGATTCCACGTTTGCAGGTGGCTGTGCTAGTAATTATGGACACCCCTTGGAGATTGGGAGGGACGTTTGGGTAAGCAGATTTAGACCAAATGGCATTTAGCTAGCTGCCATTTTGAAATCTCAGCTAAAGGGTCTTTTGAACTTCTGAGCTCTGTCTATAAAATCTCCCCCAGCTCACTTGCCTTTTATGACCAAGAGTTTGGTTTTGCTTTAGTGGTTTTCTGTTTTGTGCTTTTTTGCCCTGGCCAGAAATAGGGATGACAAAATGAAAGGCCCCTGGAAAGAAGATTCTAGCCTTCCAGTCTAGAAGATGGGAGCAAGGGCTGCTGGGAAATTTGATGAGGTCTTGTTGGGGGCGGGGTTGGGGGTGGTCTGGAGCCTGCACTGGAGGTGTTCGGGGAGGCAGATGGCATGGGGCCATGCTATTAGTGCTCTTGCCCCGGGAGCGGCTCTGTTCAGGTGGTACAGTGGGTGCAATGGCTGGCAGAACTACAGTACAGTTGTGGAAGCTACAACATCCTTGTTGAAGATGGTCTTGGGCACTGTTAGAATGGATAGTTTCCATGCCACAGACAGAAACTGAGTCACTAGCTGGAGTTACCAGGGGTATTCTAGTGTGTTCTTCCCTTCCAGTGTCTTTAATGCAACATCATAGGATTCTGGACAATGGCTCAGTGCTTTTTAGGTGAGTGGGACGCTTCTGACACACGCACGAGATTGTAATAAAGCCACATGCCTTTGTTTGTTGTTTTACCTTTAAAAATTAAATGTGTGTGTGTGTTTGTGTGCATGCGTGTGTGTGCATGTCTGTGTGTGTGCATCTGTGTGTGAGGGGGTGGGGCAGGAAGGGAGAGAGAATGTGAAGAATTTACCCCATTGCTACAGGCACGGGAGTGGGGTGAGGTGATGGGTGGATTGATTGGTTATGGGACGAGGTGCTGGGATGTTTGTTTCTAGAATAGTAGGTTTGATCGTTATGAACCTTATTTTTTGTTTGTTTGTTTGATTTCATGTTAATATTCCTCCCTGTGTGTCTGTTGTAATGAAGTACCACAAACTGAGAGGCTTAAATAACAGAAATTTACTGCTTCACAGTTCTGGAGGCCAGAAAGCCAAGACCAAGGTGTCGGTGGGCTAGGATCCTTCTGAGAGTTTCGAGGTAGAGCTCTTTGGGCCTTTCTTAGCTTCTGGAGGTTTGCTGGCAGTCTTTGGTGTTGCTCGGCTTGTAGAAGCGTCATCCCATCTCTGACTTCATCCTCATATGGCGTTTTCCCTGTATGCATGTCTCTGTGTGCACATTTCCCCTTTTTATAAGGACATTAGTCATACTGGATTAGTTGTCGTTGTGTGGTCTGTTAAGACGTGCCCAACTGTTTTTTCGACACCATGGACGGTAACCTGCCAGGCTCCTCTGTCCATGGGATTTCCCAGGCAAGGATACTGGAGTGGGTAGCCATTCCCTTCTCCAGGGAGCTTCCCAACCCAGGGATTGAACCCTTGTCTCCTACTTTGGCAGGCAGATTCTTTACCCCTGAGCCACCTGGGAAGCTCATACTGGATTAGGGCCCATCCTAACTACCTCATTTTAACTAGTTAGGTCTGCAATGACCCTGTTTCCAAGTAAGATCAGATTCTGAGATACTGGGGGGTCAGGACTTTGGTATATTCCTTTTGAGAAGACATGATTCAACTCATAATACTTTCCTTTCTTCTCCTAAAAAATGGTGTGTGTGTTTTGTTTTTTTTTAAGAGGACTTTACATTTTGAAAAATAAAGACCTCTGAAGTGGTAAAAAATTAAAACACTACAGAGAATAAACCGGAGAGGAAGATAAGTCTCCTCCCATCCTCAGGCCTTAGCTCTTCAGTTTACCCTTTTTTTTTTTTTTTTAGCTGCACTTCTCAGCTTGCAGGATCTTAGTTCCCAGACCAGGGATTGAACGCTGGCCATGGCCATGAAGGGCTTCCCAGGTGGCTCAGTGGTAAAGAATCTGCCTGTCAATGCAGGAGATGCAGGTTCGATCCCTGGGTCGGGAAGATCCCCTGGAGGAGGAAATGGTAACCCACTGCAGTATTCTTGCCTGGGAAATTCCATGGACAGAGGAGCCTTAAAGAGTTGCACCCAACTTAGCGACTGAGTGCACACGCATGGCGGTGAAAGCTTGGAGTCCCAACCCCTCCAAGGACCACCAGGGAATTCCCCTCATTCTTTACACAGAGCCAACCACTGTCGCTCATTTGGTTTCTTCTCTATTCTTTCTGGAGTTGTTCTATGAGTATAAATGTGTATCTATCCTTTTTTTCCCCCTTAAAATAGCTGCATTCTAAATGCTCTGTTCTACACCTTGCTTTTTCGATTTAACAATATATTTCAGAGATCCATATCAATAGGTATATGTCTATCCTGTTTTTAACAGATGTACTGTATTTCATTGTGTGGATACACCATGATTTAATTAACTTCACCTCTCTTGATGGGTATTTAGGTGATTTCTAACCTTTGCTATAATGAGAAAAATTATATATACATTTCTTTACCCACTAGTGTAAGTCACCTATATAGCTCCTTCTTAAAGTTCACATATAGTATATAAAGAAAGTACATTTAAGAAATATTTGTTAAGTTCCTGCTCTGGACAAGCATTTGATATTTTATCGTACTGATATTCATATTTACTCAGCACAGTGGCTTGTCCTAAGTCAGTAATGAAAATTCTTGCATATTGATCTCTAGTTTTGATTATTTTTAGCATAGCTTCCTAGGCCTAAGTCAAATAACCAAGAAATTGTTGTCTCTGGATCCTTATTGCCCGACTGTTTTCCAGAGATGTACCAATTTATGTTTTTGCCAGCAAAGTGCTTATCTTGCCCTATAGCACTAGCTTTATCATTAAAACAAACAAAAAGCATTGCTAATTTGGTATGTGAAATATGGCATTTCATTATTTTAATTTTTTACTTGTTTATTAGCCATTCTTATTTCCTCTTTTGTGGCTTGTCTGTGTCCTTTGGCCTTTTATCTGGTAAGGTGTCAATGCTTTTTATATCAACTTGTGTGGGCACTTACTGATATTGATTTGTCATATCTGACATATATGTGGCAAATATTTTTAGTACTTTGTGCTTTGACTTTTATATTATTTTAAACCAACTTTATTATGATATTATTTACACACAATAAAATGTACTCATTGAAGTATATCGTTCTCTGGATTTTGACAAGTGTATATTCCCATGTAACCACAACCAGGACAGACTGTTTCTATCATTCCCCCCAAATTCCCTTGGGCCTCTTTGCAGTCCACCCCATCTCTTGCCCCAGGCAAACATTGATCTGCTTTCTGACACTCTAGATTAGTTTTGTTGGTTCTAAAATTTCATGTAAATAGAATCATACTGTATGTGTTTTTTAGAATCTAGCTTATTTTACTCAGCCTTTTTTTTTTTTTTTTAAAGATTTACCCATGTTATTGTGTATGGTAGTAGTTTGTTCCTTTTTATTTCACTCTATGAATATACAACAATTTTTTATCCATTCACCAATTGATGGACATTTGGGTTGTTTTCAGTTTTTGGCTATTATGAATGAAGCTGCTGTGAGCAACTGTGTACAAGTCTTTTTGTAGACATATTTTTTCCTCCCTTTTTGGGTAAATTTGTAGACATGAAACTGCTCAGTCATATAGCAAGCACATGTTTCTATATAAGTGACTGCCACACTCTTCTGAAGTGGCTGAGCCATTTTATATTCCCAAAATGTATGAGCATTTTGGTTGCTATGCATCTTCACCAGCACTTAATATTATCAATTTCTAAAATTTTAATTATTTTAGTGGGTGTGGTGTCTTATAGTTTCAATTTGCATTTTCCTGATGACTAATGATATTAAGCATATTTTCATGTGCTTATTGACTGCCTGTGTTCTTTTGCGAAGAGGCTATTCAAATATTTGCCCATTAAAAAAAATTGGTTTGTCTTCTCAGTACTGAAATGCTAGGGTTCTTTATGTATTTAGATATAGGTCCTTTATCACATATATGTATGATGAATAATTTCTCTCAGATTGTGTTTTGCCTGTTCATCTTCTTAACAGAGTCTTTTTTCCCATTGTAGTAAAATATGTGTAACATAAAAGATGCCGTTTTATCATGTTAAGTATACAATTCAGTGGCATCAATTTCACTAACACAGTTGGGTAACTGTTATTCCTATCTTTAATAGTCTTTTGAAGAATAGAAACTTAAGTTTGATAAAATTCAACTTATTCTTTTCCTTTTGTGTCTCTTGATTTTGTGTCCTGAGGAAATTTTGATTTTCCCTTTATGTTTTCTTTTCAAAATTTTATAATCTTAATGCTTAATTTAATTCTATGGTCAATTTGGATTTACTTTCTGTATTTACATGAGGTCAAGTTTGATTTTACTTACTTATTTTTGGTACTGATATCCACTTAAAACAAGTAGAACTTAGTAGATGTTACTATTTTTCTTTTGTGAGCCACTGATTTATTTCCTTCTGTTTATCTTAGAAATTCCACATTCCCATTCAGCTATCAGACAGATAATCACCTATATAATTCTTTCTTAAAAAAAAAAATTTTTTTTAACCTCAATTCTTTGATTCACTTGGAATGTGTTGAGGTTTATGTGAAGAGTTGAAGGACTCATTTGATTCTCCCTCAACAGTTGAGTCAGAGAAGGCAATGGCACCCCACTCCAGTACTCTTGCCTGGAAAATCCCATGGACGGAGGAGCCTGGTAGGCTACAGTCCATGGGGTCGCTAAGAGTCGGACACGACTGAGCGACTTCACTTTCACTTTTCCCTTTCATGCATTGGAGAAGGAAATGGCAACCCACTCCAGTGTTCTTGCCTGGAGAATCCCAGGGACGGGGGAGCATGGTGGGCTGCCGTCTATGGGGTCGCACAGAGTTGGACACGACTGAAGCGACTTAGCAGCAACAGTTGAGTGAATAGTGGGAAGGGGAGTTCCTAGAGGAGATACATCTTCCCTGCTGGCTCAGCAGGTAAAGAATCCTCCTGCCAGTGCAGGAGACACAGGAAGCGCAAGTTCAATCCCTGGGGTCAGGAAGATCCCCTGGAGAAAGAAATGGCTATCTACTCTAGGATTCTTGCCTGAAAAATCCCATGGACACAGGAGCCTGCTGGGCTACAGTCCATAGCATCGTGAAGAGTCAAACACGACTGAGCAGCTAAGCACACACAGATACACACAGTGGGGATGTAAGGTAAGCAGAGGGTAGAGCTTTTGTGAAATGGATGCCACTTGGCCTCGAAGTAGTGGCGAGAAGTAGTTGTGGGAGATAAGTCAGAGAGGCTGGCAGGGGCAGCAGCAGCCTATAGAGGACCCCCAGACTCTGTCCCCTGGGGTGGGGGGCACAAGCCACTGGAGAGATATGATGGGAGTGTTGCTTTAGCAATGCATAGGTTTGTTCTGATTGGGGAGAGACAAGAGGGAATGAGAACAGAAAGTGAGACCTGGCAATTCCTAGCTTTAAAGAGAGGATGAGATGGGGGTTCAGTTCAGTTCAGTTGCTCCGTCATGTCCAACTCTTTGCGACCCCATGAATCGCAGCACGCCAGGCCTCCCTGTCCATCACCAACTCCCGGAGTCCATCCAAACCCATGTCCATCGAGTCGGCGATGCCATCTAGCCAGCTCATCCTCTGTCGTGCCTTTCTCCTCCTGCCCTCAATCTTTCCCAGCATCAGGGTCTTTTCCAATGAGTCAGCTCTTCACATCAGGTGGCCAAAGTATTGGAGCTTCAGCTTCAACATCAGTCCTTCCAATGCACACCCAGGACTGATCTCCTTTAGGATGGACTGATTGGATCTCCTTGCAGTCCAAGGGACTCTCAAGAGTCTTCTCCATCACCACAGTTCAAAAGCATCAATTCTTCGGTGCTCAGTTTTCTTTTGGAGAAGGCAATGGCAACCTACTCCAGTACTCTTGCCTGGAAAATCCCATGGATGGAGGAGCCTGGTAGGCTGCAGTCCATGGGGTCGCAAAGAGTCGGACACGACTGAGCGACTTCACTTTCACTTTTCACTTTCACGCATTGGAGAAGGAAATGGCAACCCACTCCAGTGTTCTTGCCTGGAGAATCCCAGGGACGGCGGAGCCTGGTGGGCTGCCGTCTGCAGGGTCGCACAGAGTCGGACATGACTGAATCTACTTAGCAGCAGCAGCAGCAGCAGTTTTATTTATAGTCCAACTCTCACATCCATACATGACCACTGGAAAAACCATAGCCTTGACTAGACAGACCTTTGTTGACAAAGTAATGTCTCTGCTTTTTAATATGCTGTCTAGCTTGGTCATAACTTCCCTTCCAAGGAGTAAGTGTCTTTTAATTTCATGGCTGCAATCACCATCTGCAGTGATTTTGGAGCCCAAAAAAATGAAGTCAGCCACTGTTTCCACTGTTTCCCCATCTATTTCCCATGAAGTGATGGAACCGGATGCCATGATCTTAGTTTTCTGAATGTTGAGCTTTAAGCCAACTTTTTCACTCTCCTCTTTCACCTTCATCAAGAGGCTCTATAGTTCCTCTTCACTTTCTGCCATAAGAGTGGTGTCATTCGCATATCTGAGGTTATTGATATTTCTCCTGGCAATCTTGATTCCAGCTTGTGCTTCTCCCAGCCTAACGTTTCTCATTATGTACTCTGCATATAAGTTAAATAAGCAGGGTGACAATATACAGCCTTGACGTACTCCTTTTCCTATTTGGAACCAGTCTGTTGTTTCATGTCCAGTTGTAACTGTTGCTTCCTGACCTACATACAGGTTTCTCAAGAGGCGGGTCAGGTGGTCTGGTATACCCAGCTCTTTCAGAATTTTCTTCAGTTTATTGTGATCCACAAAGTCAAAGGCTTTGGCATAGTCAATAAAGCAGAAATAGATGTTTTTCTGGAACTCTCTTGCTTTTTCGATGATCCAGCGGATGTTGGCAATTTGATCTCTGGTTCCTCTGCCTTTTCTTAACCAGCTTGAACACCTGGAAGTTCATGGTTCACATATTGCTAAAGCTTGGCTTGGAGAATTTTGAACATTACTTTACTAGCATGTGAGATGAGTGCAATTGTGTGGTAGTTCGAGCATTCTTTGACATTGCCTTTCTTTGGGATTGGAATGAAAACTGACATATTCCAGTCCTGTGGCCACTGGTGAGTTTTCCAAATTTGCTGGCATATTGAATGCAGCACTTTCACAGCATCATCTTTCGGGATTTGAAATAGTTCAACTGGAATTCCATCCCCTCCACTAGCTTTGTTCGTAGTGATGCTTCCTAAGGCCCACTTGACTTCACATTCCAGGATGTCTGGCTCTAGCTGAGTGATCACATCATCGTGATTAGCTGTGTCGTGAAGATCTTTTTTGTACAGTTCTTCTGTGTATTCTTGCCATCATCTGCTTCTGTTAGGTCCCTACCATTTCTGTCCTTTATTGAGCCCATCTTTGCATGAAATGTTCCCTTGGTATCTCTAATTTTCTTGAGGAGATCTCTAGTCTTTCCCATTCTATTGTTTTCCTCTATTTCTTTGCATGGATTGCTGAGGAGGCTTCCTTATCTCTCCTTGCTATTCTTTGGAACTCTGCATTCAAATGGGAATATCTTTCCTTTTCTCCTTTGCTTTTCACTTCTCTTCTTTTCATAGCTATTTGTAAGGCCTCCTCAGACAGCCATTTTGCTTTTTTGTATTT
Organism: Okapia johnstoni; assembly: GCA_024291935.2. Lineage (NCBI taxonomy): Eukaryota > Metazoa > Chordata > Mammalia > Artiodactyla > Giraffidae > Okapia > Okapia johnstoni. Next base: position 17,185,805 of record CM044307.1, read on the forward strand.
CTTTTTCTTGGGAATGGTCTTGATCCCTGTTTTTTACCATGTCCTAGACCCGGGGTGAGATACTTGATTTCTCTGAAAATTAGTTTCCTTATCTTTGAAATGTAACATCATATACTCTGGAAATACTGAAATTCCTGAAACTTGCTATACCTCTGTGCCTTTGATGAAACTCCTGCTCCTTCAAAGCAGAGGTGGGAGGCGGGGGAGAGAGATCCTCTACTGGTGGCCTTGAGGAAGGGACATGAGCCAAGGAGTGCAGGTCATCTCTAGAGACTGGAAAACATAAAGGGATTTTCGCCTTAGAACCTCTAGAAGGATCTAGTTCTGCTGACACCTTGACATTAGCCCCGGGAGACTGATTTTGGACTTACAACCTCTAGAATATAAGAGTGTAAATGTGTAGTGTTTTAAGCCACTAAGCCTGTGATAACTCATTACAGCAGGAATAGGAAACTAATACAATGCACTTAAGATTCATCCAAGTTATTGCATGTATGGATGCATTCCATTGTATGGATGTTTCACCACTTGCGTATCCATTTATCAATTGATGAACACTTGGGCTGTTTCCAAGTCTGGGGCATTATAAATAAAGCTGCTATGAACATTTATATATGTAGGTTTTGTGCAGACATATGTTTTCATTTCTCTTCAGCAAATGCCTAATAGTGGGATTGCTGGGTCAGAAGTGTATATTTAATTTTATGAAAACTGATTAAGTGCTTTCCAAAGTGGTGCATTCCCACCAGCAATACATGAGAGTTCCAGTTATTCTATATGCTTGCCAATGTGTGGCATTGCCAGTCTTTTTAATTTTAGCCAGTATAATAGATATTCAGTGATATCTCATTGTGATTCTAATTGCATTTTCCTGATGACTAATGATGTTGAACATTTTTTTCCACAGGCTTTTTGGCTATCTGTATTACTTCTTTTGTGAAATGTCTATTCAGTTCTTTTGGCCATTAAAAAAATTGGGTAATTTGTCTTATTATTGAATTTTAAGAGTTCTTTATTTATTCTGACTACATAGACTTTATCAGATATACGTTTTGTAAATATTTGCTTCAAATCTGTGGCTTGTGTTTTTTTTTAATTATTAGTGTCTTTCAAAGAGCAGATGTTTTAAATTTTGATCAAGTCCAGTATATCAATTTTTTTTCTTCTATGGATTATGCACTTTTGTGTCCTATCTAAGAAATCTCGATGCTGCTGAGTGCTGTGTTATGTTGCTTTAGCCGTGTTCAACTCTGTGTGACCCTATGTACTGTAGCCTGCCAGGCTCCTCTGTCCATGGGATTTTCTAGGCAAGGATACTGGAGTGGGTTGCCGGTTTCTCCTTGCTTAATCCAAAGTCATAATGATTTTCTCCCTCATTTTCTTCTAGAAGTTTCATAATTTTAGTTCTTATATTTAGCTGTATGATCTGTATTGAGTTAATGTTTATATATGGTGTGAGGTAAGGATTGAGGTTTTTAAAATGCAAAAAACAATTGGTTATGCCTTTGACTAGTTAGCAACCCACTCCAGTACTCTTGCCTGGAAAATCCCATGGACGGAGGAGCCTGGTAGGCTGCAGTCCATGGGGTCGCGAAGAGTCAGACATGACTGAGCGACTTCACTTTCACTTTTCACTTTCATGCATTGGAGAAGGAAATGGCAACCCACTCCAGTGTTCTTGCCTGGAGAATCCCAGGGACAGCGGACCTGGCGACTTAGCAGCAGTAGCAGTTGACTAATTAGGGTACCAGGTTAATGCTGGCCTCGTGAAATGAATTAGTATTGTACTAGGTGCTGCAGGGAATATAAAGGTCAGATCCAACCTTTGCTGCAATCATACACATAAACATACTTCAAGTATTATAAAGGCTGTGTTTAATGGACTCCATAAGGAAATGCTTCTGGCACTGTAAGAAGAAAGAGGGAAGCCATGGGAAGCCTCAGAAAAGCCTTCCTGAAGATGGTAACACTAAGAAAGTGCTTTAGTAGGGCTGCAACTTTTCTCAGCCCTGGGGGTACTGTCTATTGAATGATGCTCCCTTCTGGGCTCACAGAGTATAATGTGAATGGTGTCCACTGAGAATTGTAAAAATAGAGGCCCTGCTAAAAGACCCAGCTGAGAGACTATGAGGGAAGGTGGGTAGGTAGGCAAGGATGCTGTTAGAGGGGATTCAATTAAATTCATGACTGGTTGTTTTGTATACTTATCCTTTTGTCTCCCCAACTTTTAAATTAACTTTCACTGATCTGCATCCTCTCCACATTGAATATGGTGCTGGAGGCCTTGGAGAGGAAGGTGGGGAGGTGGGGGACCAGCCCTCCTGGAGCACCCCTGGCTCTGTGTTCAATCTCAGTCCTCCCACCAACCTTACAGTCACCGTTTTAAAATAAAAAAAGAAAAATTGGCTGCACCATGCAGCATGCCCGATCTTATTAATATTTCCCTGACCAGGGATCAAACCCACGTCCCCTGCTCTGGGAGCGAGGAGTCCCAATCACTGGCCTACCAGGGAAGTCCCCAATCGCAGCTTCTTTATCTCCACTTTTGAAGATTAAAAAATGAGTCTAATAAAGATACAGTGCCTTGCACAGGGTCAGTGGCTAGTGAGTAGTGGAGCTGAGATTGCCGTCAGGACCCCAGCTCCCCTCGGCTTCTCTGGCACTCTCCCCCTTGGCTCGGAGACGACTTCATTTCCAAGGAAGGCAGGCACACAGACAGGAAAGGAATGGGTGCCAGGGGAGGTCAGGATGAGATATTTGTGAGTGGGTTTGTTCTGATTTAGCAAAAACACTCAGTGCTGTGGTCCGGGCTGCGGCTGACTGGCTGTGTGGTCAGGGTTTGCAAAGCTTCCAAAGATCCTTTTGCTAGAGGGGCTTTAAAAGCTGCAAGCTCTCAGCAGTTTCTATCAGTTGGGATTTTTTTCCCTCCAGACTGAATCCCGTCAGGGTTTTACTGGCTTCTGTGTTCCCAGATTGACCTGTGTCTCTGTCATCTGAGCTGCGCGTCTCTGTCCTCTCACCACTTCCTGTCCCCGGTGTCTCCTCGGGAAAGCATTCTTCACCAGCTCCATCTCCTGGTCCCCAACATCCGCCTCGTCACTCTGTCAGAATTCTCTGGTTTCTCCAAGAAACATGCAGTTGAGCACATCAGGGACAAAGGAACTCCGGGGCCTACTTTTGATCCAAATTTGGGGGTTTGCTTCTTTTCCTGGTATCATATTTTTTTAAAAAAAAATTTACAAGTTTTTTACACCTATTTAAAAACATTTTTTTGGGGGGGGGCCATATCCTGTAGTATATGACATCTTAATTCCTCAACCAGGGATTGAAACCATACCCCTGGCATTGGAAGGCAGAGTCTTAACCACTGGATCATCGGAGAAGTCTTGGGGCTCATATTTTTAAAGGAGCTCTCAAACACCAGGGCGCCCTGAGAAGTTACCGCTTGAGGGGCTTGGGTGAAATCCGAGGTCACCATGTGTGGAAGTTGCCCTTATCCCTGACCCTGTTCTGATATCCCGACCATGTGGAATGACCTTATCCTCAGACTGCACTCAGTGAGTCTTGCTGGCTTGCCCTGGGCATTGGCTTCTTGTCCTTTGCCTGGTCACCACAGGCCCTGCCCCTGTCACCTCAGAGGCAAACAGAGATAGGGCCTCGCTAGGCTGCTGGCCTCGAGGACAGCATCACCCCGTGCTGCGTCAGCAGAAAGAGCATCCACCGTCACCTGCATCCTGGAGCCGCTCCCCCACCGCCCTAGGAGGCCTCTGTGCCCTCTGGCGCTGCCCACCAGGCCCAGTCCCCAGCGCTCCAGGAATTCCCGGTGGCTCCCGGTGACTTCACTGGAAGCATTCTGGGTTGGTTCTCCTTGCCTCCACCTCCTTCCAGGACTTGCCAAGGATGACGCCTCCAAGCCCCTCCCAGCTCCCAAAATACCAGTCCTGCCTGCCAGCCCTGCCAGAAAATGCTTAGCACATTAGCGGGTTTAGCCGCCACAGTTGCAGCCATTTAGGAAGCTGCAGAGGCGCATAGATTTCATTCTGGAATTCTTTCCAGCTGCTCGCTATTTTGACAACACTGAGTGGCACCGTTACCAGGAACCTGCAGGGCCTGTGAGCTGGAAGTGGCGGGGGGCCTGGGGGCTGGGGTGGTAGGCACAGCAGTCTTTTCTCCTTGGCTGGTCTGCCTCCTTGCCTTCTGGAGCTCGCTTGGAACTGATCTCGGATACCAGCAGCATATTTCCAGTTGTCACTGTGCTGCGGCTTCTGCTTGAGGGAGAGGCAAGAGGCCACAAAGCAGAGTGAAAGGAAACAGCCCCACCAGACATCTTCTTGGACTCGGAAGAACTTGCCGCAGTGGCCTTCCAGCCACTTAATAGCTGAGGGCTCTGGAGCCAGTCACCAGCTCTCTGAAACTCCACTGTTCCCATCTGTAGATCATGTGACCTGATGCCTCTCCCCTACCCCTCTACCTCAGGATAAGATCTGGGGTCTACGAGAGAAAGATGCACATGGAAGTGTTTTGGATAGTGGCAAACATTTGCATTTCTGTGAGCTCCTGGAGGGCAGGGACTCTGTTTAATCTTTGAATTTCTTCCACCATGTTGGTTTGTTGGATAGCAAAGTAAATATGATGACTTTCTGGAAGTTTCTCGCTTGCCCATTGATGGTCAGTGTGGTGAAGAGAAGTAAGGCTATGGGTGTATTAGTTTGTTAGGGCTTTTGAAACAAGATACCACAGACTAGGGGCCTGAAGTGACATTTATTGCTTCATAGTTCTGGAGGCCAGAAGTCTGAGATCATGGTGCCAAGGCTGGTTCCTTGTGAGGGAGCCTCTGTTCTAGGTTTCTTTTAGCTTCTGGAGGTTTGCTGGCAACTTTCGGTGTTCCTTGGTTTGTAGAGGCATTGCCCTGATCTCTGCCTTCATCTTCACACGTCTCTGTGTCCAAATTCCCCCTTTTTATGTAAGGATACTAGACATGTTGGATTAGGGTCCACCCTCATAACCTCATTCTAGCTAATTACAACTTTAATAGCCCTATTTCCTGACATGGAAGGCAAGGGGTCTTCTGAGCCCAGGGGTCAACGGAGCATAGGGAAGACCAAGGCAGTGTGCCAGGCCTGACTGGGAAAAGAGTTCTGATGCAGAGGCAGGGCCTTATTGGGTGAGGGACTCCATTTTATACTGCCATTCTCAGATTTGGGGAAGTGGATTTTCTCCATACAAGCAAGACTCATCTTTCTTCCAATTCGGAAGCGTGGGTGCCCAGGTGTCAATGCAGGACACTGCCGAGTAAATGTGGTTCCCATTCTCTGCCCTTCCCTTCCTCCTTCTGAAACTGCACAACTCAGACGGGATTCAAACCAGCCCCAAACTTTCAGATCGGGACTTGAACCCATGGATGAGACTTTTACTCAGCCAAAACGTGAATTGGGACTCGGACCCATTAACTTTTAATTAAGTTACTTGGTGGCTCAGATGGTAAAGAATGTGCCTGCAGTGCAGGAGACCTGGGTTCAATCCTTGGGTTGGGAAGATCCCCTGGAGAACACGCTCCAGTATTCTTGCCTGGAAAGTTTCATGGACAGAGGAGCCTGGTGGGCTACAATCCATGGGGTCACAAAGAGTTGGACACAATTGAGTGACTAACACTTTCAGTTTCTTTGAGGACTTAATGAAGCTCAGATTCTTTATGTCTCAATGTGGAAGGAATTCAGCAAGAGACAAAGTGATATGTAAGAAGTGAATTTATTTTGAGAGACATACATTCCACAGACTGGATGAGGTTCACTGCAAAAGGCAAAAGCAGCCTGAAATGTGGGGTGGTTAGCTTTTATGGGCTGGGTAATTCCATAGGCTGGGCTTCCCTGGTGGCTCAGTGGTAAGGAATCCTTCTGCCAGTGCAGGAGATGCATGTTCAGTCCCTGAGTTGGGAAGATCCCCTGGAGAAGGAAATGGCAACCCACTTCAGAATTCTTGCCTGGAAAATCTCATGGACAAAGGAGCCTGGCGGCTATAGTCTATGGGGCTGCAGAGAGTCAGACATGCGTTAGTTACTAAACAATAACAATTTCATAGGCGGATTGTTCCAACTATGGGCTGCTGCCCACTTTTTGGTTATTTATGGTTGGCCTCAGAACTGTCCTAGCACCTATGGGCGTGTCATTTTACACATGCTATTGTGTACAATGAGCAAATACTGAGGCTCAAAGTCCTCTGGAAGTTGAATCTGTGGTTGTTTGGGGTCTAGTTGGTTCTAACCAGTTTATGTCATATTCACAATTTACTCTTGAAGGATTGTGCCCTGCCCCCTTCCCTCCTGTTTCCCTTTGTCATCCTTTTTGTCCCCCACCACAGTTTCCTACCCTAGCAAAGTGATGCTCAAAATTCTCCAAGCCAGGCTGCAACAGTACATGAACCAAGAACTTCCAGCTGTTCAAGCTGGTTTTAGAAAAGGCAGAGGAACCAGTGATCAAATTGCCAACATCCATTGGATCATTGAAAAAGCAAGAGAGTTCCAGAAAAACTTCTGCTTTATTGACTATGCCAAAGCTTTGACTGTGTGGATCACAACAAACTGTGGAAAATTCTGAAAGAGATGGGAATACCAGACCACCTGACCTGCCTCTTGAGAAATCGGTATGCAGGTCAAGAAGCAATAGTTTGAACTGGACACGGAACAACAGACTGGTTCCAAATTGGGAAAGGAGTACATCAAAGCTGTATTTTGTCACCCTGCTTATTTAACTTATATGCAGAGTGCATCATGCGAAATGCCAGGCTGGATGAAGCATAAGCTAGAATCAAGATTCCTGGGAGAAATATCAATAATCTCAGATATGAAGATGACACCACCCTTATAGCAGAAAGTGAAGAGGAACTAAAGAGCCTCTTGATGAAAGTGAAAGAGGAGAATGAAAAAGCTGGTTTAAAACTCAACATTCAAAAAACTAAGATCCCTTAAAAAACTGGAAATAGAACTGCCATATGACCCAGCAATCCCACTGCTGGGCATACACACCAAGGAAACCAGAATTGAAAGAGACACATATACCCCAGTGTTCATCACAGCACTGTTTACAATATCCAGGACATGGAAGCAACCTAGATGTCCATCGGCATATGAATGGATAAGAAAGCTGTGGTACGTATACACAATGGAATATTACTCAGCCATTAAAAAGAATGCATTTGAATCAGTTCTAACGAGGTGGATGAAACTGGAGCCGATTATACAGAGTGAAGTAAGTCAGAAAGAAAAACACCAATACAGTATACTAACACATATATATGGAATTTAGAAAGATGGTAATGATGACCCTATATGCAAGACATCAAAAGAGATACAGACATAATAGTCTTTTGGACTCTGTGGGAGAAGGTAAGAGTGGGATGATTTGAGAGAATAGCATTGAAACATGTATATTATCATATGTGAAACAGATCACCAGCCCAGGTTCGATGCATGAGACAAGGTGCTCAGGGCTGGTGCACTGGGATGACCCTGAGGGATGGGATGGGGAGGGAGGTGGGAGAGGGGTTCAGGATGGGGAACACATGTACACCCATGGCTGATTCATGTCAATGTATGGCAAAAACCACTACAATGTTGTAAAGTAATTAGCCTCCAATTAAAATAAATAAATTAGAAAAAAAAACCCAAAAAACTAAGATCATGGCATCCGGTCCATGGCAAATAGATGGGGAAATAATGGAAACAGTGACAGACTTTATTTTCTTGGACTCCAAAATCACAGCAGATGGTGACTGCAGGCATGAAATTAAAAGACACTTGCTCCTTGAAAGAAAAGCTATGACCAACCTAGACAGTACATTAAAAAGCCCAGACATCACTTTGCTGACAAAGGTCCATCTAGTCAAAGCTGTGGTTTTTCCAGTAGTCATGTATGGATGTGAGAGTTGGACTATAAAGAAAACTGAGCGCCGAAGAATTGATGCTTTTGAACTGTGTGTTGGAGAAGACTCTTGAGAGTCTTGGACTGCAAGGAGATCCAACCAGTCAGTCCTAAAGGAAATCAGTCCTGAATATTCATTGGAGGGACTGATGCTGAAGCTGAAACTCCAATACTTTGGTCACCTGATGTGAAGAACTGACTCATTTGAAAAGACCCTGATGCTGGGAAAGATTGAAAGCAGGAGGAGAAGGGGACGACAGAGGATGAGATGGTTGAATGGCATCACCGACTGGATGGACATGAGTTTGAGCAAGCTCAGGGAGTTGGCGATGGACAGGGAAGCCTGGTATACTGCAGTCCATGGGGTCGCAAAAAGTTGGACACGACTGAGCAGCTGAACAACAAACTTCCCAAACCACTCAGCTAAAGAGAGATGTATACAGTTCTCAAGTAGAACCTCAAGTTTTACTCTTTTATTCACAGGGGTCCTCAAAGGGTCGGAAATGGCCTGCTTGTATCAGAGTTATTTTGGAGAGCACAGTGAAAAGTCAGGCTCCCGGTCTCCACCCTAATCCACTGAATCAGGAGAAGGTGGTGGGGGGGGACCAGGGATCTACCTTTCATAGTTGCTCCCCAGGGACTCTTGTACACACCTGGGCTGAGAACCCCTCCCAGGGTTCTACTTCCTCTCCAGAGCCTTCTTTGCTTCTGGTTCCACCCTGGCTGTCCAGACCCTGCCCTTCCCCACAGCTGGGGTCTGAAATGCAGGGCACCTGTGCTCTGCAGCCCCACGCCCTCCTTCCTTCCCTGGGGTTGAGCATCTGAAAGTTCTGGTGGACAGAGGGCAGTCAGGTGTAGGGGAACAGAATTTGCCACCCCCAAATATGTCTCTTTGGCATATTAGTTATTTTAGGCTGGTTATTTTCGGAGAAACAGCCAACAGGGAAAAGAAAAGCAAACTGAACACTGAGTAGGAGTTACCGTTTTGTAAGAAATATTTACATTTATAAGGGAAATCTCCATTCATAAGGGTTTCTCCCTCACGGTACCCAAAAGAAGCTGATCAGATCTCCAGAAACGCTACCCACCAGGAAGGCAATGACTTCAAGCTGTGCGACAACTTTATCCTTTTTTACTGTACTTTCCTGCTCACCTCCCACAGTTGACTCTCCGAACCTCCCCACCCCCCACCTTCCCCCAGCATTCTCTTTGGTCTTTAGCCGAGCATGTTAATTAAGGTGAGGACTTTGGCCATTTGGGGGAGTTACTTAGTTTTCCTGGGTTTCCCCCATGTGTACATGTTATTAAATTTTTGTTTGGTTTTCTCCTATTAATTTGTCTCATGTCAAGGTAATTTTTAGACCAGCCAGAAGGACCTAGAACTGATTTTCCTCCCAGACATGGGCTTGCTTATGGGTTGGAAAAGAGGGTGGCTGGTGACCTGTGCTCACCTGCTGGTGTCTGACCCTTTCCCCATGTCCTTGAATCTTTCCCCTGCTCCACTCTGCCCCAAGGCCTCATGTGGAGAGACCAGGTCTTGGGTCATCAGGCAGTATCCCGGCAGGGCTGGGGAGCCCTGAACCCTCTTTGGAGATGGTATTAAAGTTTCCAGTGACTGAAAAAGAGTGAATATTCTGGAGTGAAATCTTTGACCTTGGTAGAGGCGTGGGGTTCTTTGAGCACTTCTGTTTTGTCACACATCTGTCCTCTGCTCTGTCTTCCTCTGCACACATTAGACCTTCAAGACTCTTCGTTCTCTCCCATACCCACAGTTCCATTTTGCAACCCCTTATCAGAAAAAACACACCACTACCAAAAAATATCCCCCCATCAAAACAAACAAACAAACAGCCCACCAAAACAAAACCCACAAAAAGTCAGTACATTCTAGCAACTTAAAAAATTTGAGAAGGGGGAAGTACTGTTGTCCTACTTACTAACTGGGTGGCAATTAATCACCCATAAGCTTTACATTCTATCCTGTGGAGCCCCTGCCCCGTCTCTTTTTCTGAGATATACAAGCACAAAAATATAGGGTGTATTCTTCATAGGCTCTTAGGAGCTCACAGCACATTGGAGCTAGAATGTAAGCCCCATAATGGCAGGAACACGCTGTAGCCCAGAGTCTAGAAGGAGTCTGACACGTAGGAGGTGCTCAGTGAACTTTTTTTTTTTTTCTTTTCAACTGAATGAATATCAGAGCTGAAAGGCACTGCCAAGTTCAGTTTGTCCAGAAGGGCCAGATGAGCAAACAGAGGCTCAGAGAGGTGAAATCATTCACCTGAGTTTGCATAGCAAGTAGGTGGTCTGGCCCAGGGGGTGGAACTCAAATCAACAGGACCATTCCTGAGCTCCCCAGACTATCAAAATCCAAGCCATGGCTTCTGAACTACATTCTATAAGCCCAGAGACCTCTGGCTGATTCCTTGGTGGAAGAAGCTGTTCAGACCCTTCTCTGTGGGTCCAAGATCTCAGAAGTTTGGATGGAAGCAAAAAGCTTTTGGGAAGGGTTTCCCCCCTCTCGTCATAGACAGCATCTCTGAAAACGGTACTTGGATTTCTAGGCTGACATTCTAAACACTACCTCATCCTAAAAGTAAATGGTGAACTATTTTCACACACTCTTAAAATTTTAATTTGGAAACCTCTTGTCCTTGGAATGTAAAATTCACCAGACTTTTACATACTGTGGGCAGAGCTAGTTTCTAGAACTCTCTTGCCAGTTCCACTTGTGGGGAAGGACCAGTGGGATTTGACTAGCTCAGTGACTTTTACTGTTTGAGTTCAGAATGTCTTGTTTGTTTGAAAATGTTCACTCAGTTCAGGGTTCTCCCCTCTGCCCCTCACTCCCCTACCCCAACACACACACTCCTTCTTTACAAAGCAGGACACTTTCTAGTGGGTGGTGGTGAAAAGGTAAAATTATTAACGTAAGCACCAGTCAGATAGTCCTAATTTCACCTCGATCTGTAGCCCTCCTAGACTGACCCTTACTCCATTTCTGATCTCCCCCCTTCCAGACCTTCCATCCGTCTTTGACCCACTCCTTTTCCTAATTCTCAGTTTATCCCAGACCTTTCCCCTGGTTCTAACCCTCACTACATCCCTCACCCCATTTCTGAGCTTATCTTTTCCCATCTGTGAGGTCAGAGAGGGGTGACCTCAGGGAGGGAGTGGGATTTTCCTTGTCTTACGTTAACCTGGTATTTTTTGAAAGTTGAAAGTTTAGTGGTTTGTTTTTTAGGCAATGTCAAAAGGCCCTTCTGTCAAAACTAGTCAAGTCAAAGGGCAGTATGAAGGTTATGCAGGAGTCAGTATCATGCCCCCTTTCTAACCTGTCAATAATAATAATAATAAAGCATTTATGGAGCCTCTGTTACGTATTAAGCGTGGCATTAGGCACTTTCTCTAGTATTTATTTGTCAAATTCTCACAGCAACTCTAGGAGTCAGATATTTTAATCCTTGTTTTATTGAGGGTAAAACAGGAACAAACATTTTAAGGCATTTGCTCAAGGGCATACGGTGAGTAGGAAAGGCAATTACGGAATTATGGACACTTGTGTCCTGAATAAGTGAAGTGTTTCCTTCAATGTCCCCCTTGTGGATGTCCAGCTGGTGAGCCTGCTTGGATATCTTGGTGCAGTGTGTGATGGTAGCCTCCAAAATGCCCAAGATCAGGGAAAACTCTCCTCCTTAACCCTGTAGGTAGGTAGGTAAGCACTCCCTTGGGCCATGCTACAAATAAACCTGGGAACAGTTTTCCAAAGAGATAAATGGTATAGAGATGGGATTTGGTATTGAATTTCTCCCTCATCTTGCTTCATTTTAATTAATATTTAAGCACTGGGCAGTATGGTGGGGACGACAGAAGATGAGATTGTTGGATGGCATCACTGACTCAATGGACATGAGTTTGAGTAAACTACGGGAGCTAGTGATGGACAGGGAGGCCAGGTGTGCTGCAGTCCATGGGGTCGTGAAGAGTCGGACACGACTGAGTGACTAAACTGAACTGAGCTGAACTGGGTGGTATGGGGACAAAAAAGAGACCAGCCTGCCCTCCAGGAGCTCACAATGTAGAGGAGACTGACGCAATTAACTCTGCAATAAGGCACAGGGCAGCGCGCTAAGGGACAATGTCTCAGAGAGTGGAGAATTTGGGGAGAGAGTAACACAAAATCATGTCACATTTCAGGAGTCACTTGGTTGTGCCAGGGGAACCACTGACTGAAACCGCCCGCCCTGACCAGATACCATAGTAGCCACTTCCATGAGTTATCTTACAACAAGAGGTCTTGGTAAGAGACATGGAACTAACAAGCTACCACCAGTGGGAAGAAATTGGGAAAGGTCAAATTGGAGAGCGGAGACACCAGTCCATACGTCCTCCCAGAATCCTTCTTGCTGGAATCCATCTTGGATGAGTGATGTGTACACCATCAGGAAGGACCCTGAGTCAAATGAATGGCCAGAGATAATCCAGAAACTAACCCCATCACCATAGAACCCAAGAGTGCGAGCCACATGGCAGAGCCGTCCTCCTGATTTCCCTTATCCTGCTGCTCTCCACCCAGGCACCCCTTCCCAATAAAGTCTCTTGCTTTGTCAGCAAGTGTCTTAATGTTTTGACAAGAGCCTACTCTTGGATCCTGGAAGGGGTCCCCCTTCCTGTGACAGTTGCACATCCACTACAGGTTTTCGGCACTTCCAAAATAGCGTTCCTTGCAAGAGCAATCCCTCCTCTTTCTCAGTGAAAGAAATTGTTATAATGCAAAATGTTTTTCTCAGAGTTTGCAGGGCTGAACTTTGTTGTTGCTAAAGGTGATGAACGTGGAGGTGATGTGAGGTGAGGGTTGGACCCAAGGAGGTGGATGTGGAGAGATGGGTAGAGGGGTAAGGATTGGGTCTTACAATGGCCTGAGCCCCTCAACCTGGCCCTGGCTGAGGGAACTTTCATTGAGGGAACTAACTGAAAGATTAAAATCAAGGTTCTGCGGGTTTCAAGGAGAACACGGTTAATACTTATCAAATGTTGGTCAGGCAGCATCATGACCAGGAGGTGGCAAAAAAGGGAGGAATTGATGACTGTGAAAAAGTAGTTCTGGGGAAGGGTAGGCGCTCCGCAGAATGGACAGATGAGAATACTGTATATTTGAGGAGCTTCTCGGGAAATGTAAGGAACGAGGGGGGTTCATCACTAGAAGGGCCTTTGAGGATTTCAAAGCATGATCGTGCAGTCCCTGTGTTAGTGTGTGGGGCAGGTGAGAGGAAAGGAGGCTGGGAAGTGTGGAGGCCTGAGCGGGGAGGAAGCCCTGCCCAGAGTCCAGGAGAGGCAGAACACAGGGGCCGTGGTTCAGGGGGACCGGCTTCTTTGGCGACAAGAGACACTTTTTCCTTAGGCACTAGAGACAGTTGTCTTTTCCACACCCTTGCTGTTACCAGGACCCACCAAGATGACCCCGTGTGCCCGTTATCATGTGGCTCCTGCTCGTTTCCTCCAAGTTCAGGCTTCATCTCAGCTTTGGAGGCAGCAGGCATTCTCCTTCCTCAGTGATGGCCTGTGGAAACAGGTCCCGGCCGGGGCTGGGGGCTGCACCGTGAACTCAGAGGTATGTGTGTCTCCAGGGCTGGTCAGGGACTCGCATGTGGAGTAGGAGGCAACTAAGCTCAGGGAGGAAAGTGACTGCTGCTTTGTTTCCCTCAGTTGCTAGCTCGATGCCTCGCAGAACCTAAGTTTCTTGAAAAAAAACACAAGGAAACAGCTAGTTACAGCAGAGTGACGAGAATTCAGATATTCTGATTTTTTTTTTTTCCTTTTTTGGACACTGTCTTTTCCATGACACCATCCAGGGTTCTGTGTATTTTATACCAACATTTTCATTGGAATAGTGAAATGACATCTCTTTATTAATAGGGTGGATTCACTGAGAAGAAGCAGATTCAGGTCCCTTTGAGGGTTTCCATCCCCCAGCCTTCGCACTTCCTCATGCCCCCCTTCCTGCTACTTCCTCTTCTTTCTGCCTCCTTATAGAAAAACTAACAAACAACAAAAACCCAACCTCCTGACACCTTATCAATTCCAGTGAAAAAGGCCTTGTACATAAATAATTACATGGAAAAAAAAAAGTCCTGCCCTCAGATAAATGTGAGAGGGTAGTGGCTTGGGCAGTGTTCAGCCTTTGTTTAAATTAGGGATTCTGTGGATTGTCGTTGTTTTGTTGCTGTTCTTGTGGGCTGGTGTGCAGTAGCCCAGTGTTCACGCAATGCCTTGACTTCACGACCGCTTCTCCTAGGATCATTACAGAATGGCATAATGTAGCTATTGTTGTCTTCCACAAAGAAGCACTGTCATAGGATGATGGGATGAGGCTGGGGGGCGCGGGCGGGCAGTGTGGATCTGGAAGGCGGGTCTTTGTGCTGGTGTGAGTGTGTGTGTCCTGGACAGCCATGCTGGATCTTGAATTATTTTTCTTCTTCTGTTCTTTGAGTCCCTAGCCACCTGTGCCTTCTTTTCCCCAGTTATTCAACCCTGATTTTCCTCACCAAGTTCCTCTTTTAGGCTGCTCTATCGTCTTCCCTCCTAGAGTTATCCCTGGGCCTAATTTGAGGACTTCAGCCAAAGATGCCAAACTAGGATGTTTGAAGGAAATGTTTAAAATTGCTTTGGTGAAGTGATTCGCCCGAGTCTGATGGCTCAAGGGCTTGTGGTGTTACAGATGACCTCATGGATCATCCAGGCCAACCCCTTTCACTGGACATCTGAGTTGTTCAGAGCCCTTGCACTGCAAAGCTCGTGTTACTTCTGGGACATATTGGATATCTATCCACTCATTCATTCCCTCACTCAGCATAAGCTTGCCAAGCGCTTGCTGTGAGGCTAGGGCCTGGGCTAGGCGGTGGGTATATAGTGATGAGAAGAAAAGGGCACCAATCCTGTCCTCATGGATCATCCACCCCAGGTGCCCATGTAGGCAGGGGAAAGGTCTGCAGGTGTTGTTAGTCCCACTTGACCCCTGCGGAATCCAGAGCTGGGCAACATGCTGGCCCTGACTCTTGAAGCTAGAAATTAGGACCAGATTTTCATGGCCCATGTGCCATCCAAGGCCAGGCAACACTGTTTTTTTCTTTTCTTTTCTTTTTAAATGGTAGTGAGATCTCTCAGACTGAGATCTCCCTTGGAGATTTTTATGTTAATACCTGCCTCTCATTTCTCCCTATTTCCCACCTCCGTCTCTCACCAGACTCTTCTGCACTGGGGCTGGTAGTTACATGTAGAAATGTTTTGGACTCCACCCACAAGCGCCACTCGCATCTGAATGGGAGGACTACCTATGTTACCATGAACCTCAGAGGCCATGGCCTTCTCAGTTCACCCTTAAAGATGCAAAGGACAGGTTTCACTGAAGCCAGGGGACACAAGGAGGGCCACTGAACTGAGGTTCTGTAAACAAGCTGAAAAGAGAAGAACTTTTCTACCCTCGGAAGTAACTTGCCTCAGTTTTGCCACCTGGAAAGGTGAATGTTATATTAAAAACTTATGCTCTTTATCTAACATTCAGCTTTAACTGGGAGTGCTTATTTTATCTGGCAACATTACAGGGCAGGGTGGGTGGGTGGAAAGGTGGGCAGTTGGGCAGAGACTCTGCTTCCCCACGGGCTGATGACGGCAGGATGGAGTTATTGGCGCCCCGAGGTTCTGAAGGGTGATGTGACAGCAGGGTATCAAACAAGATCTATCAGAAGATGAGAGACTGAATGTCTCTGCTGTTTGTGGCCTTTGGAGAAGTCACCATGGAAGAGTCAAACTCGCACAAGCCAAGAGAAAAAGAGGGGTCTTTAGCCTTTCTTCTTACCCAACTGTGTCTGAAGATACATTCCGTAAAGTAAACAGATGTATTCCCTTTGTGTATATTTTAAAAAGAACCCAAATTCTTTCCTTCTGGTGAGTTAAAACAAACACCCCGGGCTGAAAGTCTGTGTGCTCAAAACTCTGTCTCAGGCCCCAGGCTGCTTGGGGTGGGGTGTGTGTACCTTGAAGTGGGTGCTGACAGATACTAGGGGCTGAGGGCTAAGCATCTTTGTGCCCATTCCCAGGAGTTAACTCTGAACTCGGATTTCTATGTGATTCTAAAGAGCATAGTGTATGACCACTGGGCAGGTCCTTGGAGATGAGCCAATCTGAAAACCAGGAACTCTCAGAACTGACCAGCTGTGAGGTGTGTCACTTCACAGATGAGGAATCTGAAGCCTAGAAAACTTAGTGATGAGCTTCCTGCCCAAAGAGGCTGAGCAGGGTGAGAACCCAGGTCTCCTGACTCCCAGGTTGTCTGTGGTTTACTGTGACTGTGTGCTCACCGGTCTTGTTGCCTCTCGAATACACACATGTTGAGGGCAGGGACCACGTCCCTGGTCTGTTTCATGCTGTCCCGGGAGCCGGCAATGACCCTGAACACCAGCTATTCCTGTTTGCCACAGGCAACCTATACAGCATATTAAAAAGCAGAGACATTACTTTGCCAACAAAGGTCCATCTAGTCAAAGCTATGGTTTTTACAGTAGGCATGTATGGATGTGAGAGTTGGACCATAAAGAAAGCTGAGCGCCGAAGAACTGATGCTTTTGAATTGTGGTGTTGGAGAAGACTCTTGAGAGTCCCTTGGACTGCATGGAGATCCAACCAGTCCATTCTAAAGGAAATCAGTCCTGAATATTCACTGGAAGGACTGATGCTGAAGCTGAAACTCCAACACTTTGGCCACCTGATGCAAAGAACTGACTCACAGGAAAAGACCCTGATGCTGGGAAAGACTGAAGGAGAGAGGAGAAGGGGACGACAGAGGATGAGATGGTTGGATGGCATCACTGACTCAATGGACATGAGTTTGAGTAGGCTCTGGGAGTTGGTGATAGACAGGGAAGCCTAGTGTGCTGCAGTCCATGGGGTCACAAAGAGTCAGACATGACTGAGAGACTGAACTGAACTGAAGAAGAGCATATTTGCTGGCTGGTACCCACACACCACCATTTGTGGGTGCCATTCCCTTTGCTCCTCTGCGTGAGTTTCTTTTCCATGGCTCATCCAATGTTTGTGGTTTCCAGGCTCTGGCATCTGAGTCATCCCGAGGGTGGAAGCTGGGCAGGAATGGTATCTACCATCAGGGGTTATTCCTAAGGAAGCTGGTACTTCTTACCCTCAATAGTTACCCCTCTTTTCCGTTCTTGGAGTGGTTCTGTGTGCAGCTCTATTTTTTATCTCTCTTGTAAGCAGTCATTTACCAGCTGTAAGGAGAGATGAGATGTAGAGCTCACATTTTGGGTCAGTGCCTCGCTTTTGTGGCAGCAACTTAGTCTTGTCCAGGTGTTCTGAGTTTGGGTGCTGGTTTCCTGGTCACCCCCACTAAGCACCTGAATCGCAAGCAAAGAGACAGCTGAACCTGCCTGGTTATGGGATCACCCTTCAGTAACCCCTGAAAAGATCCTTCTGCTCAGAACTTTGTGATGACTTCACAAAGGCTATGAAAGGGGGACCATGATTTGTAGCGGGGTGAATGGTATATGGTTTCCTAAAATGATTGCCTGAAGTGTGAGCCTGCACAACACAAGGAATAGTTCATGGTGTGGTTCTGTGTGAATCACCAGTTACCTCCCCGAGGTCATGGTGATGCCATCAGCCAGGTGGCAGAGGAACAGGCCTTGTCCTTGCTCTGAGCATCATCTCCCTTGTTGCTATCTCTTTGTTTCTGTTTCTCGTTCTTCGAGCCACTTAGTGTCCCTCCATGGCCATCTGGACTCCTCATATCCTTGTTTCAAGGCCAGAGCCTCATAGATACATTTGTGGACATCTGCCTGCAATGACTCCAGATCCAGACATGAAAGCACAGTGCCTGCATCCTCAGTAACTCTTTCTGTGGCTGCTGCCCAGATCTCAGTGGATGCTGAGAACAGAAAGAAGCTACTGCCTTGGGCTAGTTTTTCATGTGATATAGTGCCTGTGAATGCTAGGAATGGTTTCTTCTTGTACAGCAGTATTTGTGGGATTATGTTAACTACTCTGGCTTGGGGGTCAGAGAGGAGAATAACTATGGGGTGAGTGCTACCCCATAGTTTTGTCCCCCAGTGTTCCAAAGACCAAAGCCACATGGAAGTAAGTGCATGGCTATTTCCTTTCCTGTGTTATCAAGTGATCCCTGACTGCAGTGGCGTGAGGGTATTATTTGTCTCATGCCTGTTTGTATGTAGGCTCAATTTGCAAACAAACACATAACCACTTGCCAGGGCTTCCCAGGTGGCGCTAGTGGTAAAGAACTTGCCTGCTAATGCAGAAGATGTAAAAGACGTGGGTTTGATCCCTGGGTCAGGAAGATACCCTGGAGGAGGGCATGGCAACCTACTCCAGTATTCATGCCTGGAGAATTCCATGGACAGAGAAACATGGCAGGCTGCGGTCCATAGGCTTGCACAGAGGTGGACGTGACTGAAGCAACTTACACATGCAACCACTTGCCTGTCAGCCCCATCCACTCATCCATCCACTAATTGATCCATTGGTTGATTATCTGATCCATCCATCCATCTATCTGTGCATGCATCCACCTGCCGACCCATCCAGTGATGAGTGGTAAACTTATGGGACCAGAAAGGTAAAGTAAAATGAGGAAAATGGGCTTGTTAGATACAGAAGGAAGTGGTGGGGACTGTTGTAAGCTGGAGAGTGCAGTTTACTGAGCTGCCGCATACAACATTCCCTGACTCTAACCTCTTCTCAGGTTTGATGTATGGCAACTGATGGCTACAGTGAACCATCTTCATCTCACAAGCATTTGGGTTGCCAGCCTAGATCTGTTTGGAGGGGCCCCAGGCTTCTTCCTCAGGCTTGTGCAGGGTCTTTTGGTAAAACCAAACCCTGGAATGTGCACTAGTCAGGGGTTTTAAATGTTGCAGATGGCAAAAAACTCAACTCAAATTGCTTAAGCATAAGGAGGAATGTATGGGCTCATGTAGCTAACGTTCAGGAGTACATCTGCTTCATTTGGGACTGAATCTAGGGGCTCATCAAGGTCATCTGGATTTCCTCCACCTCTCCTTTCTCTCTTAATTCTGCTTTCTTCTACACTGACTTCCTTTCCAGAGAGGCTTGCTTCATGGAGTCTCCCAGCCGCATATACATTTATATTAGCTTTTTCATACCAAGAGAAAGTGCCTCTTTCCCTCCGAAATTCTAAGACCGATTCTAATTTGCCTGCCTTGGACCGCATGTTCATTTACCTTTGATGCAACCACTAAGGCCTGGGGCGGTGGTTTTCTCATCGGCCAGGGCTGGGTCATAAGCCTCTCTCTAAAGTTGAGGGATGGAAATGAGTTGATTTTACTCACCTGATGGTGGGGAGAGCTGGTTCACTGGAGGAAAACAGAGGTGGGAAAACAGAGGTGTTGTTATTGGAAGGAGGTGGCATGGCAGCTCGACAGACAGATAACCCATGCCCACCATAGACAGGGAGGATGGGCTGATGCACAGATTGGCCCTTACTGTGAGCAAGACTCAGGACAGTGAGCAGGACCAGAGCTGCTCGCCCTTTCAGCCTTAGCCCCCTGGTTTCAGTAGCAGCTACCCCTCACCTCTGTCCTGCCCTCATTAGGCACAGGATGAGGGTAGCACTGGGCTTCGTGGACAGACTCTCCTATTCTGCCTCCCCTCTGCTCTGAGACTCTTGGCTCCAAGGAAACCTGATATGTATGTGTGTGTGTGCATGTGTGTGTGCGTGTGTGCGCGTGCATGCTCAGTTGTGTCCAACTCTTTGTGACACCATGGACTGTAGCCCGCCAGGCTCCTCTGTCTATTGGATTTCCCAGGCAAGAACACTGGAGTGGATTGCCATTTTCTTCTCCAGGGGATCTTCCTGGACCAGGGATCCAACCCACATATCCTGCATTGGCAGGTGGGTTCTTTACCACTGAGCCACCTGGGAAGCCCAAGGAAACCTGGTACTCACCCCAGAATTATGACTTCCAAAGATTTTGGAGTTTGGAAGAGGGCAGTAACCCAAGAGGATCCAAAAGAGCTCAGAGCACTGTAATCTTCCAACCTGGTCCTGCTGTTGTAGGAGGAGTTGCTGAGACTGGTTTCAGAAGTGCCTGACTTGGGCTCAGAACTTGGGTACGCTGATCCTATGACTTGGCCCAAGGCAGGAACTCAGGCTGTTGGAAGAGTCATTCTTAGGAATATGAAGACTTTGGTTCCACCCTGGGCAGAAGCTGCTGGAAGAGAAGCAGGACGAGGCTGTATCCTCAGCAGCTGGCAGCCCCTGGTGCAGCCTAGAGGGGACCCAGAGTTCTCCATTGGGACTTTGGTCCCAGAGAGTAAGTCAGGCAGATGTTGGGCCTGACCTTAGTCACATGGAATCCTCAGTGCCAGAAATACCACCTCTCGGATTGAGCAACCGTTTTCTCCTTGCCCTCAAGAATAATTTTAACTGTTTCCTACCTTGTTTTTGTTGTTGTTGAAAATATGGTGACCAGACAGTGGAATGTGAGAAAGCAGATAGATGAAGGATAAAGGGACCTCATAGAAGGATATATTTATAGAAGCACTTGAAACTGTCAGTAAGTAAAACTCTGTTAAGAAGTAGTATTATTGATGGTGGAAAGCACTCAAGAGACTTGACACTCTATCTTGTTTGCTACAGCAACCCAGTGAGGGAATGACAGGGAAAGGTCATTTTCTTTTTAATGTCACTTTACAGAGGTAGAAATGGTGATTAAGAAAATTAGCAAAGTCTTGCAGGTATGAAGAGTTGAGTCTAGAACTTAAATCTCTAAACAACTAGTCTATTTTTTAAATCACTGTACCCTTCTCTGGTGGCTCAGTCCGTAAAGAATCCACCTGCCAGTGCAGGAGACCGGGGTTCAATCCCTGGGTTGGGAAGATCCCCTGGAGGAGGAAATGACAACCCGCTTCAGTAATCTTGCCTGGAGAATCTCAGGGACAGGGGAGCCTGGTGGGCTACAGTCCATAGGGTAACAAGAGTTGGACACGACTTAGTGACTAAACCATCACCACCACATTATAAGTTCACGTGAAACTTTCTTTTTCACTTGACTAAACTTTCCAAAGAAAGAATGCTGACTGAGAAGAATAAAGAAAGTGAGTCTTTTATTAGGTATCACATAACCAAATCTGAGAATATTCCTTAAACCATAGCATCTCAATAGAATCATGCAATCCAACATAGTTTCAACTTTCCAGCATGTCATTCATTAATTCCCAGCTTTATTGATGCATTGATTCAGTACTTTATTCATGAAGCAGTTACTGTGTAACTATTATACACCAGGCCTTTTATTGGCTGTTGAGGATGTGAGGATGAAAGAGATGCTGGTTCCTATTAGTTTTGCTTGTTAACAAAATGCCCCAAGGCTTAGTGGCTTCAAAGAGCAACCATTTATCTTGCTTACTGTTCTGTGGGTTATCAGTTTGATCTGGGCTCAGCTGGGTGGTTCTTCTGATCTTGGCTGGGCTCACTTATGTGTCTCTGGTCAGCTGATGGGTAGGTTATGGGTTGGTTGGACTAGAATAGCCTCAGCCAGGACAGCTTATCTCTGCTCCTCCTCTATATTCACCCAGCAGGCTTGTTCACATGCCAAGCAACTAGGCAGGTTTTCAGGAGAGCAGAGTGGAAGCTCGCAAGGCCTCTTGCAGCCTGGGCTTGGAACCAGCACAACCTAGCTTCCACTGTAGTCTACTGGTCAAAGCAAGTCAATGGGTTTATCCTAGCAGACTCTTCAACTGCAGTTTTATTATATTGGGTTGGTCAAAAAGCTCATTTGGGTTTTTCTGTACCATCTCATGGAAGAAACTGGATGAACTTTTGTTAGTTGCTCAGTCAGGTCTGACTCTTTGCGACCCCATGGATTGTAGCCCACCAGACTTCTCTGTCCATGGAATTCTCCTGGCAAGCATACTGGAGTGGATAGTCATTCCCTTCTCTAGAAGATCTTCCCGACCCAGGGATTGAACCTGTGTCTCCTGCACTCCTGGCAGGTTCTTTACTGTTTGAGTCACCAGGGATGCACTTTGGGGCCAACACAATACTCAGTCTCCTTTCTAGGTGCTATGCTTAGTCCTCTATCTTGCTTCTCTTGTCACTTCTCCACACCTCATCCTACCCCATTGGGAAGACCCACCCTCTCTCCTTTTTCCTTTTCTCTAATTCTACCTACCTTTCAGATTCTACCTTCATAAAACCTTCTGGAAGTGATTCTAGAGTCAGCTGACTTCTCAGTTCTTTTTATCAGCAACAATACTTATTGCACTCACAGGGTATTTGAATTAGGGGCTGAAAAGGTTAAAAATATCCCCACCCTTCCCAGGTGGCGCTAGTGGTAAAGAACCTGCCTGCTGCCAATGCTGGAGACATAAGAGACACAGGTTTGATCCCTGGGTCAGGAAGATCCCCTGGAGGAGGGCATGGCAACCCACTCTACTATTCATGCTTGGAGAATCCCATGGACAGAGGAGCCTGGCAGGCTGTGGTCCATAGCGTCGCAAAGAGTTGGACACGAATGAAGTGACTTAGCATGCACACACAAAGAGGTCTACTTTCTAGGAAAACTGAAATAATAAAACCTACCTCATAGAGTTGTTGTGAGGATTAAATGAATTACTATGTACGATGCCTTGCATAGTGTCTAAAACATGGTAAGGTCTCCATGAATCCAACATGCCAATATCATTTTACATGATATTTAACCAGTAAACCATGTGAGAGGCAAGTTTTCCTGTCTTCTTTACAGATGAGGAAAGTGATGCTCAGATAAGTTATATGATTTCCCAGAAATCACATAGCTAATTTAGCAGGAGTTCTGAAATTCAAATTCTAAACCTCTTTTAACCTCACTTGAGATACTTCAGTGATGGAATCAAATAATCCAGGATAAGGCTGTATGATAAAATCCTTTTTCCTTTGGTCCCTGCCTCAGTTTGCTCATCCACAAAATGGGAAGGTAGAAAGATTCCTGATGGGAACTGTGGACTATAACCTGCAGCCCAGATTAATCACAAGGCAAATTAAAATAATACTCAATTATCTGTAAGAGAAACACACACAGGGGAATGGAGTATGAGTTTGTGGAGGAGAAGAGTGCTTGGGCTTTGTGCATGTATTCTTTCTTCAGAAAGTAAACTGAGCTTCCTGTTTCTGGACTATATCCCAACTAGGAAATTCTGAGCACGAATCTTAAGTCTTCAGGTGTCTCTGCTGGGTCCCTCTGGTCTCATAGCATCAGTCTGCATTGGGCTGAATGGTCCTTCTGCTTCCTGGGGCCTGACCAGGCCTACTGGTGTTTGCAGACAGTCACGTAGTTCGTATCAAACTGGTTTATTTAGTGATTGGACCTGATAAGAGCAGAGTAACTGACCAATGGACTAGTGGGCAGCTCACTGGTTGCCATTGACTAAGCATTTATTGTGAACCCAGCATAGAGAGAAGGGTGTGTCTCATTTTTTATTCCTTATGATATAAGTGGAAAGTTAGTATGTACTTCAAGTTGGGAAAATAGAAGCTGACATGGACACTAGGTCATGGAGTGGGAGGTGGATGTCCTGTGCACAAAGGCACTGTACACCCTCCACCTTAGTTAGAGTTTTGCTTCAAAGTAGGACATCTTCAAAACTCTTTTTATTTTTATTATTTATTAAATTTATTTAAAAATTGAAGTAGAGTTGCTGTATAATAGTATGTAAGTTTCAATGTACACCTTCAATATTCTCTAGTTTAGGGCAGAACCTTACTCCTCAGAATCTCACCGTCGCTGTAAGAGTTCTCCAGTGCTCTTTGTTGCAGAACCCACCTTTGGCAGACAGAATAGGGGCCCCTTGAAGTTGTCCACACCCTAACCCCTGGAACCTTGAATATGGAGAAAGGGAGTTGGCGGATGTGATTAAATTAAGACTTTGAGAAGGGGAGGTTATCCTGGATTATGTGGCTGGGCCGATGTTATCACTGGGGTCCTTGTAGAGGGAGGCAGGAGGCTCAGAGTCTCACAGGAAAGTGACAGTGGAAGCAAAAATCGGAGTGATGCAGTGGGGGAAGGGGTCACAAGCCAAGGAATGTGGGCCGCCCTAGAAGGTGAAAAAAGCAAAGAAACAAGTTCTCCCTTAGGGCCTCCAGAGAGAATGCGACCTGGCTGACACCTTGATTTTAACCCTCCGGGACTCATTTCGGACTTCTGACCTCCAAAACTGTCAGATTCTGTGTTGTCTTATGGCACTAAGTTTGTGGTCACTTTTTAGAGCAAAAGTGGGAAACCACTACACCACCTTTCCATGTGTTCTGTTGAATATTCCGAAGTTCCAGCCCGCCAAGGCTTTCCCTCCTTTGTGACCAAGTGCCCTTTCAGAAAGGGGATAGAAGCCCTTGACCCACCCCTAGGGAAGGACTGTGCTGTGAGTTATGTTCCTGCTGGTGTGGCTAGTTTGCATGGAATTATTCACATATGGTTGTGCTTCTGAGCATGGATCCTACTGGCTAGACAGCTGGCTGGTGGTAGGGGTGCTAGCTGAGCCATTGGCTATTTTATTCTTTAATATATTCTGCTGCTCTTCTTCCCTGTGGACAGAGAGGCCTGTGGAACAGACAGTGCTGTCTGGGAATGACCCCCAGCTGTCTTTTCTGCCGCTGGTGGTAGAAGCAAGTGGAGGTGGGACTCCACATCATAGTAATAACGGCTAATATGGATTGATCACTCACAGTGAGGCTATTTCATCTGTTCTCAGCTGCCTATGATGACGGTCATATTATCCCATTTTATAGATGAGGAAAGTGAAGCTCAGACTGGTCAATAGGTCACAGAGCAAATAAATGAGAAGCCAGGACTCAAACCTGGCCTCCTAATGCCAGCGCCCAGCCCTTTACTGAAATGTTTTGCTGTCTCTCACGGGTTGCATGCCCGGAGCAGGCACTCCTGCCTACTAGCTCAATGAATGAATCGCTGTCACTCAGACAAACCAGGGACAGCTTTGTGAATCCCCATCTGGGGTGACAGAGTAGACTGAGGGGCTGCCAGGAAGCCCAGCCGGACAGCGAGGAATTTACCCCTGCAGGTGCACAGACAACATGGAGCTGGCTATCTCGCTTAGCATCTTGTACCTGGGCTCGTGGGCGGACCTGACTAAATTCTTCTTGAGTTTGCTGATGTCAGGCGCCAAGCAGGAAGTGGGGGTGGCAATCCCTCAAGGTCTCTATTTTCCCAGGGCTTCCCTCACCCCGTCTTTGGGTGCTCCAAATGGCCAAATGGCCCAGGGAGGGTGGGAGTTGAGTGTGGGCTTGTTAACTTCCTTTGTTCCTTCTCGAATATGGAAGAGAGATGGGAGGAAAGAGTGAGGATGGAGTTAAACTGAGTGTGAAGCTGCAGGTTGGAGGGGAGCCCACGTGCCTTCCCTTGCTTAGAAATTACCCACGTCCCTAATAAATTGGCGGATTGTGTGGCTGCTTCCTCCCTTTCGCTTTCTTTTGTGTCTTGCTTTTGTGAGGGAGAATTTACCACTGATGAGCCTCATGCTAGATAATGAATAGAAGGCAAGTGACCCCAGCTGTCTCTGCCCTATGCCATCCCCAGGAATGTCTTGTCAGCCCTAGTGGTCTTCTTTGCCCAGCCAGTTTGTATGGGATGCTGCTGCTTCATTAAATGGCCTCATGACTGCTGTCTGACGGTTTTGATTTCCTTCCCCTCCAGGTCTCCCTCAACTTATTACTTTATTTGCAACATTGAGCAGAGCAAGGCAAAGATGTCGATCTTCCTTTTGTTCTCAGTTTCTCTGAATGTTAATTGCATCTACTCATGTTTGCCATTCTCCTGTCTTTTGTGTTGTTGTTTAGTCGCTAAGTTGTGTCTGACTCTTTGCCACCCCATGGACTGTAGCCCACCCGGCTACTCTGTCAATGGCATTTCCCAGGGAAGAATATTGGAGTGGGTTGCCATTTCCTCCTCCAGAGGATCTTCCTGACCCAGGGATTGAACCCACATCTCCTGCATTGGTAGGTGGATTCTTTACCACTGAGCCACCAGGGAAGCCCTCTCTCCTATCTTTAGGGAAGATTAAATTGTTGGTATTTAAAGGGAAGAGGAGGGAATCCTTTTGTTTTGGCAGCACCATGTTGCATGCAGGATCTTAGTTCCCTGGCCAGGGATCAAACCTGTGCCCTCTGCATTGAGAGCTCAGAGTTTTAATCACTGGACTGCCAGGGAAGTCCTGGGCAGAGAATGTTTTTGATTAGAGTGAGAAGGTTCAAATTCCAGTAGTGCACAGATTTAAAACTGAGTTCTGTGTGTTTCAACATGGTCTTTTTTTTTTTTTTTTAAGATGTTCTGGATGTTTTCCAAACAGTCTATAAAATGCTGTGGGAGCCATTCACCTAGAGACATCACATCAGTGATTTAAGGTTTAGGGGGACTAGGGGAGAGGAGGTTCAGGAAGGCTCTGGAGATTTGGGGCCCATCTCATGCTGGGTCACCGGAAACGGCCTCTGCTGATTGGACCTCATCCTGCCAGGACACGTCAGACGGGGCGTGGTGGGGGAGGGATGGTCTGGATGTGCAGGTGTCAATGCTTGTGGGTCCTGGGAGTGCTTTGTTACTCTGGGGAACGAGCCGGCCAGCAGTCATGTGGACCGAGGTCAGGAGACTGTGCTGAGCTGGGTTCTCCAGGAGCCCAGGAGCCAGGACTAAAGTCTGGACTATTTTGGGCTGTGTGGTGGCAGAGCTGGGGGGTGTGTGTGTGTGTGTGTGTGCATCCTTATGAGTCTGTATCCTCCAAAATTCACTCCCAAGACTAAAAATGTGTGGGTTTTTTTTTTGCCATTGCTTTCCAAAAAAGAAAAAAAACAGGTCTTTAGTCCTTGAATTGTATTAGTGGGGAATATTAGGTCCCACAGCAGAAAGGCTTTCTTCCTTTTTGTTGCCGCCTGGTCCCTCCGCCCTCCTCTTGCGTTTCCTCGTGGCTGTCTAGAGCACGGACATGGAGGGTCCGAGCCTGCGGGTGGGTTTGTTGAAATGCTGGTGTGTGCCCCAGGATGAGCGCATGGCTCCCTGCCGGCTCCGCAGAAAGGAGGGGTGGGGGCATGCTCCCATGACCAGGCTGGTCCGCGCTCACTGTGGCCAAGTGATGCCATGCCCCTTGGGCAATGTGATTCCAGGCAGCCTGGAGCCCTCCACGCCCTTCCCTAGCCCATACCTCCCCTCCACCCGACTCCCTTCTGACCCTGGGTGGCCAGCGACTCTGGACTGCCTGCCTGGACTGGATTTGAGTCTGTGACCTTGCTGAGTGAAGAGCTGGCCTGTGGAGGTTGCCTGGACTGGTAAATTAAAGACTGAGGACTTGGACTGATGTGTACTTTGATCCCCCTCCTCGGCCACTTAGCTTTGTGGCTTTGGTTAAGTTCCCTGCCCTCTTTGAGCTGCAGCCTCCTCATCTGTTGGTTTCAGGGAGGATGTTCACACATGGCAGCTGAGTCCCGTACCTGCTACACTGCGGTGGCCTGACAAGGGTGATCGCTGAGGCTGGGGGGTTGGCTTTGTGTGAGTTACCCCCCGCACCATCCAAGGGGTCCCCAGCAGGCTGCCTCCAAGGAGCCTGAGTCCAGCAAAGGACACCCCTGCCCTGGACGCGATCACCTGTGCTTTCCCATTCCAGTCCTGGGCAGAGGCTGCAGTCCCTGCAGGGCCACCCTGGAGTGCCCCTCTCCCCCTCCGTGGTTGGCAAAGGGCAGAGTCTGCCAGGAAAACCTTCAGCCAGCAAGTCACCATTTATTTATAGGTCTTGGAGGGAGACAGCCCCCAGGCTGTGGGGAAGGGCCTGGCGGAGGCAGCTGCAGGGAGCAGGGGCAGCCGAGGGGGCAGTGACTGCGGTGGAGGGTCTGGAGGACGTGCAGAGGCTGGGCAGAGTTTGCATGTTGGAGACTCAGGGTTCCAGCCAAAAGCAGCCGCTTCACCCAGAGATGGCTATTTATGAAAGTATGGACAGGGGAAGGTACAAGGAGATGGCAGCGCCCCAGGATGAGGTCAAGGGGAGAGGGGACAGTCCCTGGGATGGCAGAGGATAGCTGTGCATGGAGAAGGCTGCTGGGCAGGAGCTGTGATCTTTAGTAGAAGCTGCAGCCATCCCACAGTGACCCAGCGAGGAGGTGGCTGAGGGAATTCAGACCCCATCTCACTCTTTTCCTTCTCTCTGATCTGCCCCTGGCACCTGTGGCTGGCCCAGGCCACCAGAGGCAGAGGGGAGGGAGCAAGTGGCTGACCATGCAGGACTCCTGGGGGGACTTGGCAGGGAGAAGCATGGTAGAGAGAGAACCGGGAAGGGCCAATGGAAGAGATTCAGGGAGGCAGACAGAGTGGGGGCTGAACTCAGTGTACTTCTGTGTGGTCTTGGGGGAGTGTGTCAGCTCTCCAAGCCTCAGTTTCCTCATCTGTAAAATGGGAATGGTAAAAACAGTCTCTGTCACATTGGGGTACAATGAAATACTAAGTACTCAGCAAGGTTCCTTGTATAATTTAAATGAAGATCAAACAGATCAGCTGGGTTCACATGAAAGTGTCCAGCTGAGCAGCTGCCATGTATTGTGTAAGACCTAGTGGGGTATCATTTATCCAGTGCCCACATGATACTTACTGAGTGCCTCCTCTCTGCCAGGTACCCAGCCTTAGGCACTGGGAATACAGGGATGAACAAGCCAGACCAGTCTTTCCTCCAAGGAGCTGACGTATCTAAGTGGGGCGAAGACAGGTAGTAAGTAAATATAAATAAAATAAGTTTTAATAGTTGGAAAGGTGCTGAAAAGGCCATAAACCAGAGTGATGGGTGAAGAATGGGTGCTCTCTGAGGGGGTGGGCTGAGCAGAGCCATAGGAGCAGAAGCAGCCAGCCCTGTAATGAGCAGAGGGTGCCTGTAGAAGGGGCTGCAGGCCCCCAGCCAGGAGGAGGATGGCGTCTCAGGGCAGACAGGCCGCGGGGAGCTGGGCACCTGTTGGATCATGGCGTCTCCATCTAGGGTAAGTGGGAGGACTGGCATCTACACATGCGCAGTGACCATTAGCTGTTTTTCTTATTATTTAATACAGATTATTATTTTAGAAAAGGGTGGTGTAAATCAGTTCAGTTCTGTTCAGTTCAGTTGCTCAGTCATGTCCGACTCTTTGCAACCCCATGGACTGTAGCACACCAGACTTCCCTGTCCATCACCATCTCCCGGAGTTTGCTCAAACTCATGTCTATTGAGTCGGTGATGCCATCCAACCTTCTCATCCTCTGTCATCCCCTTCTTCTCCTGCCTTCAGTCTTTCCCAGCATCAGGGTCTTTTTCAATGAGTCAACTCTTCGCATCAGGTGGCCGAAGTATTGGAGCTTCAGCTTCAGCATCAGTCCCAATGAATATTCAGGACTGATTTCCTTTAGGATTGACTGGTTGGATTTCCTTGCAGTCCAGTGGGTACAGTGTAAAGCATTCCCATGGATCAGCAAACGTTTACCGTCAAGGCAACATGACTGGAGTGGTTGAAGAGCACAGTTCTGAGATAGACTGGCCTTGGCAACCTTTGGCTCCTGGCTTAAGCTGTCTGAGCCTCGGTGTCCTCATTGCATGATGAGGGATCAGAGGAGCATCTCTCTCATGGAACCATCATGCAGGTGAGACGCGTCCCTATTTCTAAAGCACTTAGAACCTAGCCTGGCCTGGTCAGCAGTACTGCTGAGGCTCAGGAGCTGATGCTGGTAGGAGGGGGCATGAACCATGGCCTGTTGTCAAGGAGCTCACAGCTGGGGATGGGATGTATGTTTACAGAAACTCTGGAGAATTCCCGGGCAGTCCAGTGGTTAGAACATCACACTCTCACTCTGTGGCCAGGGGTTCAATCCCTGGTTGGGGAACTAGGATCCCACAAGCTGAGGCCAAAGAGAGAAAAGGAGACCCCAGCCCCTCAAGGCAGTGTATGATGGTTACTGCATGTATGGCCAGACCATTACTGGAGGAGGCATCATCAGAGGGCTGGGGGGTGGGGTGGGGGGTGTGGACAAGAAGGCTTTGAGGAGAGATGGGAAGATAACAAAAAAAAAATTTTTTTTTTTAAAAATGCTATCCAGATCTGATGGCATCAGTCAGGTAAAGACAAAAATAGTCCAATCTGTCTGCCCCAGAGCACTGCTCTTGCTTTTCCTGTGCAGCCCTTTGCCAGCTTCCCCAGGCCCTGCCTCAACCTACCTCTTGTGTCTATCAACAGGGGACAGCTCACCCCTCCACCCTCCCCAAAACCTCCTTCAACCTGCTGGATGTTGTGAGACTGTTCTACTCTCAACTTCCCTCAGGACAGAGAGAGAAGGAAAGATTAGAGGTCAGAGGACAGGAGCTGGGAAGCTGGGAGGGCCAGGGTGGAAGTGGAGGGCAGTGTGGGTGGAATTAGCCAGACCTCTGTGTTGTCTGGCAACTGGCAGATTCTTCTGGTAAGATAAGTGGAACCCTCTGCAAGGTAATTATTAGAGAGCATAAATTCCCCATATAACCTGTCCTCAGAAGAGATATTGATGGCCCTGGGGCAGGCCAGTGCTGCAGGCTGCTCCCTCTCTGCAATATTGACTCCTGTCCCGCCTCCTCCTCCCTCTCCTCTTCCTCCTTCGTTCAGTTCAGTTCAGTTCAGTCGCTCAGTCGTGTCCGACTCTTTGCGACCCCATGGACTGCAGCATGCCAGGCCTCCCTGTCCATCACCAACTCCCGGAGTTTACTCAAACTCATGTCCATCAAGTCGGTGATGCCATCCAACCTTCTCATCCTCTGTCGTCCCCTTCTCCTCCCGCCTTCAATCTTTCCCAGCATCAGGGTCTTTTCAAATGAGTTAGTTCTTCGCATCAAGTGGCCAGAGTATTGGAGTTTCAGCTTCAGCATCAGTCCTTCCAGTGAATATTCAGGACCTCCTCCTTTGTTGCCTTTCCTCTAATCAGCTGCCCCGCCCGTCCCTCCTCCCTTCAGACCTCAGCCTCCGGTCATCGGCTTTTGTGGACCTTTCTTTTTGCCTGACTGGCAGCTATCTTAATGGCGGAATTCCCGGAAGACTGCGTGGCCACGTGCATCCTTGTGGCTTCAGCAGGGTTGGTGGAGGAGGGGCAGCCCCGTGGGGAGGAGTTTCTAAGACGGGAAGGAGGCTCTAGCTTCAGTGGGGCTGGAGTCCCCAGATCGAGTCAGGGTTGGGCTCTTTGAAGGGCCGGGACTGGGCCTGATCCTGGGGATTGCAGCTCAGGTCTTAGCAGTGTAGGCAGGTGGTAGGTACCTGTTGGCACATCTCTGCTTGTACAGTACCTTCTGAAGCCCTCTCTTCTCTCCAGGGCCTCCCAGGCTTTGGCTGATATTCTGTAAACATTTATGTAACACATATAAGAAGAGGCAAAGGGCTGGGTAAGGGGCCACCAGAGAAACAGGGTTGCTGGAGGAGTCTCTCCTTTCTTGTTCCAAACAGTTCTGTTCCAGCCCCAGACCTGCACCCCAACTCTTGACCAAACTAGACCTGTCTGGCTTAGAAGCCCACTTACTGCCATCATGGACAAGTTCTAAATGGGGGGACCTTATCGTTCTCTTACTCTACACAGCTTATCAATAGGGTGACCCAATCCTTTGTCAGCCAAGCAAAGGCACTTTTGAGAGGGAAAGCAGGTATTAACAGTTACTCAAGGACGTCAGTGTGAACTGGAACTGTTCCATACAAATTGGGTCCTACTTCTTGAAGTTCTTTGCCTAAGATGATGCTGGTAAATAAAAGCCTCCCCAACTTTCTACAGTCCTGGTGGTGTTTTAGTATGACTTAGAGATTGGACCAGGGTGATGGGGGGGAGTTGGTGGTGCTGCCTGGCTGGCCTGCCTTTCCGTAATTTGGTTCTGCCCGTAGTCCATCCTTTACAACACGCAAGGGTGAGTCTCTCAATTTTTTGGTGGGACCTGGGGGCCCAGCCAGGCTGAGAGACTTGTCTACCCACAGTGACTAAGTTCCATCTCTGACCTGGAACTGAGGTCCAGCCTTGATTCCCACCTCAGGCTATCAGGGGCCAAGCCCCATCCCTCTCTGTTCCATGCGATGGACCAGCCTCATCAAAACAGCCAAGAGCTGGGATGCTTCTGTCAGCCTTATGCTGATCCTGATCACTTTCTGGAGGAGAGAGAGATGGGTGAGTGAGGCAGGGAGGCACCAGAAGAGGCATGAGTGAGGGGGGAGAGTGTCTCTGCTGTGCCTGGTTTTTCCTGTGATTTTATTTAGAGTGAGGGGGGACAAGTGAGTTTTGACGCCTCCTCCTTGACAGAGAGCACCCCAGGTAGGGGCACTGCTCCCAATCCCTCTGCTGTCTCAGCAACAGTCTTTAGCTCACCAGGAGGAAATGAGGTCTGTGCAACAGTACGAAGCATCGTTTTGCCCTTCGACTCAAAGTGTTTCATAAGTGAAAAAGGGCTTTCCAGGGAGGCTTGGAAAAAAAAGTTTTCCGCAATGAGTTTTGCTCACTGTGGTTAACGATAATTATTAAATAGGTAGGGTGAGCTAGTGCTTGTTTTCCTTATTATTAACTGTATTTATGGGTTTTTATTAAGTTGTGCCCAGCTGAGATAATTGTAAAACTATCTGCTTAAGATTCTTAGGGTTCCCATTCTATTTTCTTTCATTTCAAAGGTGGAGTATTTTCGTTATTCAAGGCTTATGCTATAAACTAGGAGTCAGCACACTTCTTCTGTAAAGATCCAGAAGGTAATTATTTCAGGCTTTGCAGGCCGTGTGGTCTCCATTGGAACCCCTTAGTTCTACCACTATGGTATGAAAGTGGCCACAGACAATGCATGGCCGAATGGGTGTGACTGTCTTCCAATAAAACTTTATTTATAGAAATACATGGTGGGCCAAATTTGGCCCAGGGACTGTAGTTTTCAGGTCCCCTCTGTAAACAGAGGATAAATTCCTAAACTAGGAGCCTGAAGACTGAGGATTGAATCTCAGCCCTGCTGATGTATGACTGGAGGAAGTCACTTCACTTCTCTGGTGGTTGATTTTCCTTGCAATAGAACCAAGGTATCAGACCAGATGATCTCTAACACTCTGAGTATTAAATCCGACTCTAGTTTATGATAATCTGACATCTTTCTTTTCCTCCCTGCAGTAGATGTTCAGAACCACAGGGCCTCTCAGAGGCCATCACCACTTGTCCACCTTTGGGATGGATTTGGTTTCTAAACCACACAGTGGTGATGATGGTGGTTTAGTCGCTAAGTCATGTCTGACTCTTGTGACCCCATCGGGAGGGGGCGGGCTACACTCTTGTGTAGCTCGTCAGGCT
Source organism: Okapia johnstoni (assembly GCA_024291935.2). Classification (NCBI taxonomy): domain Eukaryota; kingdom Metazoa; phylum Chordata; class Mammalia; order Artiodactyla; family Giraffidae; genus Okapia; species Okapia johnstoni. Next base: position 17,219,070 of record CM044307.1, read on the forward strand.
CCTCTGTCCGTGGGATTTTCCATGCAAGACTACTGGAGTGGGTTGCCATTTCCTTTTCCAGGGGATCTTCCTGACCTAGGGACTGAACCTGAGTCTCCTGCATTGCAGGCGGATTCTTTACTACTGCACCACTTGAGAAGACCCCATACATAATATTTTGTATTTCTCTGATGGTATCTCCTCAGGCAGCCCCATCACAAACCTACTTCTTTAAAAAAAAATTATTTATTTTTGGCTGTTCTGGGTCTTTATTGCTGCGAGGGCTTTTCTCTGGTTGTTGTGATCGGGGTTCTCTCTGCGGTGGCTTCTCTGGTTGTGGAGCATGGGTCTCTCGGGGGCTTGGGCTCCAGTAATTGTGGCGTGTGGGCTTAGTTGCTTCGTGGCATGTGGGATCTTCCTGGCTCAGGAAGATGGCTCGAACCCATGTCTCCTGCAGGTTCTTCACCACTGAGCCACCAGGAAAGCCCCCCAACTTACTTCTTGAGTTACTGAGGGTGAGTCTGTGACAGGAAAGTTTGTCTCTGGACAATTTGGCAGAGGCTCCCAAGAGAGAAATAACTAAGATTAACCAGCAAATTGGTGATGATGTTAGAGAAACCAGATGCCTCCAAAAAAGGAAGTGCTGCTCAAGTCATTCTAGTTCTGGAGGCCCTACTCTCTGTAAAGCGGTAGCAGTGTCCCCGTGGGGACCGATAGTGTAGTGGCCAAGAGCGAGGTTTTTGCACTGAAATTGCCTGGGCTTCTGTCTTCACAGCGCCACTTAAAACCCTAGGCACATCACTTAAAACTCTCTGTGCCTCAGTTTTCTAACCTGTGGAATAAGAGGAAATATTAAGATGGGGTTGTTATGAGGATGAAATGAGATTATGCGTATGAAGTGCTTAGAACAGTGCCTGGCATACATAGTAAGTGACCAATAAAGGGAAGCCTTGCAACTATTATTTTCATGATCATTATCATGTTGTCACTCCTCTGTAAATTTGTAGAGGGTGTCTCTTCCTCATTTTTATTTTTTTCATTTAAAAGATTTATTTTATATTTGAAGGATATCTTAGAAACTCAGAGTTATTTTTATTTTTATTTATTTTTGGCCATACTGTGTGTGGCATGCAGGATCTTAGTTCTCTGACTAGGAACCAAACCAATTGCCCTCTGCAGTGGAAGCTTGGATTCTTAACCACTGGACTGCCAGGGAAGCCCCTCATCCTCATTTTTATACCAGACTCGTCTTCAACTTTTGGGTTGCGGATGTGGCCTGAATGCTTTTCTCCTGTCCTATATGTTAAGTGACTCTTGATGAGGTAGAAAGACTGAGGGAAGAAGATGGGGAAAGGCATGGGAGGAGAGGAAGGGAGGGAAAAAGGAGTGAAGGAAGGAAGGGAGGGAGGAGGGAAGTAGGGAGGAGGGAAGGAAGGAGGGAGGGAGGAAGGGAGAAGACTTGGAAAAATAGGTCCATGAAGAAAGGAGAATCAGGTTCTAAATGCAGTCATGTTTCCTAATACTTGTAGGGATGGGAAGAAAAACAGACCTCTTTCAAGCAGGATGGAGGTTTTGATGTCCTTTGTCATTATCCTGGGATGTAGAGGTCATGAGGATATGCTTAGGTATTTCTAGAGTGCACTTACCTTTCGGTTTGGTTTTGAGTTTTCACGATATTTCTACCTCTTCCACCAGAGAATTTAAATTTCAAGACAGGCTGGTCATATTGGCCTGGCTTTGTTCTGTCCTTATTAAAACGTTTACAGCTTTGTGCCTCCAAAAACAGCAGACCTGAGACAGTTTTCCCAGGGGGCTGCCAAGAGAAATTGGGGTGACTCTCAACTTTGCAGCAGGTTAAACGAGACTCGTTCTCCTTTGCTCAGCTTGTTCCTTAGAAGGACAGCCCAGAGATCACTCGGGTCTGCAGGGCGTTTGCTTCTGGAGGCTGATTTTAACAAACTCTGACAGGAGGGCAGAGGCCCCCAAGCAGGGTCAGGACCACAAATCCCATCCCAGCAGGTGCATGATGGGGAGACAGCGCCCTCCAGATGACCTTCAGGTTCCCATTGATTTCCTGTCCAGTGGTGCTTCCCCACCCCCATGCTGATCCTGCCCCAGCCACCACCCGTGGGCTCTGGGCTCTGGACGAGGACATGGATCCGCTCTCTAAGAAAGAACATGTAGAGGAGGTTAATTCAGAGAGAGGCCCTTTCAGGCAACTGAAGTAAATTACTCTGGAGACCATGTTCTGGCCACCGCTACTTTACAGTGCCAATATCAGTCCTGGAATGTCCTTTTTCGGGCATAGAAAGGAGTGGCTGATGTCATGAATGGCAGCATTTATCCACTTGGCCCTACTTCTCTTCAGGCTTTGGGTTGTGTAGGTGGCATTGTGGGCTCATAAGCAGGATTTGGGCATGGACAGTAGACTCCCCCACTGTCTAACCCGCTGAGTGTGTTGGAAGATCACAAGTGAGAAGATGGTGGTGTGATTCTTGCATTGCTGGGAGCCTCTCCCTAGCACTGACCTTCTTGTCCCCTGGAAGCCTGGGCTTCCACACCCTGCAAACTCTCTGCTGCAGGTTGGCCTGGATCTTTCTGTATTTGTTCAGTGTTATCTGACAAGCATTTCCTATGTACCCAATCCTGTGTTGTATGTAGGGGATCCAGTTGTAGGCAGGGAGATAAAGATCTTGCTCATCCAGGGTTCACAGTTTGTTATGTGATAATGATCAGCAGGCCAAGAGAAAACAGAGAGACTTTTTTTGAGAGTGGTAGATAGTTTGAAAAAAAAATGAGATAGTAAGGGTTAGCATAAGAGGGGAGTATGTTGGACTACCCTAGATTGGGCTACCCTAGATTGGGCTACCCTAGATTGGGCTACCCTGGATTAAATGAAAGAGAAGCCAGCCACGAGAAGATCTGGGAGAAACGTATACCAGAAACAGGAAAAAGCATGTGCAAAGGTCCTGAGGTGAGGTGATTTTGGTTTATTAGAGGGACAGAAGAAGTGCAGTGAAGAGTCCAGCAGGGAAGAGGGGGCAGGAGACAAGATGAAGTAGGAAAATTGGGCACAGCCACATAGCCACAAGAAGTTGTTCACATTATATTCTAAGTGCACTGAAGGCCATTGGAGGGATTTAAGGAGGAGAATGTCACGATCAGATTTCATTTTAAAAAGATCACTTGGTCTGCTGCACTGAGAATTGACTACAGAGCATGTGTTCTTCGTGGCTGTATTTTAAATGCCAGACGAATATTCCCTTTAGTGGGGAGGGCAGCGCTGAGGCTCTTCTACTCCAGCAGGAAAGACGGGGTCTGAGGATGTATTTGCCCAAGACTTGACTCTAATCCATGGTCGGCTTCTCCTGGCAATCACACTCGGGAGACAGCGTGCTGGTGCCCAGCACACAGCTGGGGTTTCAGAGAGGACTCAGTCTATGAACCAGGGAAACTAAAGATACTTGCTCAATCAATGAAGTTTCTGTGATGGGTGTGTGTTTTCTAAGTATGCTTCACCCTCGATAAAGCATCCCCCCTCCCCTACTTTTGAAAGTTGGTTGCATTCTACACATTCTTTAGGCTCCAGAGGAGAGATTTATTTTGTCACGTCTGGATGCCATTTGAAAGGCAAACCTTGGACACCAGGAAAGCGGCGGTCTTCTTCCTCCCCAGAGCATCCTCCTTTTCTGACTCCCCGCCCCCACCCTCCCATTATTTACTGGAAGGAATCACTCTGTTTTCCTCCTGCCTCCAGTCTCCTGTCCTTGGCAGCCCCTTGACTTCCACCCCGAGTTGTGTATGTCATCAGAACACCCAGTGGCAGCTCAGAAATCATGGCCAGGTTCAATATAAATTCCGTCTTGCTTAGGCAGCTTTGCATAATAAGTCCCTGAAAAGTCTTCACCAGAGTAGATACCGGAAAAGCGATTTATTGGGTCTAGCAGGCCTGAACGTCAGACTGAGTGGCGTTTCAGGCCACGATGGGAGTTTTAGGGTTCAGATTCTTCGTCTGACTTGGCTTTTGTAAGACGATACCCTTGGCCCCCAGACGCCTTTCCTGTGATGTTAGGAAGGTCAGGGTCACCTCCAGAGGGACCACTCTAAGGAAGTCAGGATCTCTGTACAATTGCCTCGACCAGGCCTCATGGGTGCTTTGTGAGATATGAGGACTTCTGTGGGACTCGTCTGCTGCAGTTGAGTGCTGCCAGGTTAATCCATGCCCATTGCCTGAAAACATTTCCCAGAGGAACTAAAGAAGCCGAGTTAAAGTCAGTTAACCAAGGTTTCCCACGCTGCTATTAAAATATGGCTGAAGAGTATCACAGGGCTCCCTTGTTCGTGCCCTTGCTTTGCAGGTTAGGGAAGCTGCGAGTCTTGGGACCTCCCCTGGTGGTCCAGTGGTTAAGAATCTGCCTTGCAAGGCAGGGGACTCAAGTTTGGTCTCTGGTCAGGGAACTAATATCCTACATGCTGTGGAGGAACTAAGCTTGTGCATTGCAACTGGAGAGTCTGTGCGCCCCCAACAGAAATCCTGCATGATGTGCTAAGACCCAATGCAGCCAAATAAATAAATAATTAAATAACAAACAAACAGAAACATTGTGAATGTACTTAACAAAAAAAAATAAGTAAAACCCGATTTTCACTGTTCTCCGAATCATTGGGGGATCTGTCAAATATCCAGATGTATGGATTACATGCACGCTCTGGCATCAACATTTCACACTGCCACCCACCCTCCCGCCTGCATTGATTCTGACACAAAACCAAAGTTTGAGAACCATTGCCCTAGATCATTCTTCTGGAAGGTAGGGTGATGGCATTCTTGATAAGCACAGAAGGGGTGTTTCCCGTATCACCAGAGCAAGTCTTCCTGGGGGTGGTCTGATGGTAGCACAGCATGGCATTCAGTGAGCTTCTCAGAGAGTTTGGAGAAGAGGAGGGTTAGTTCTGCATCTTGGCGTGAAGGCTGTAGATGGAGAAATACAATCTCAAGAGTTGAAGTGATCTTTTTTAAAGAGGATGAAGAGAATTCACTAGGATTTGAATTTACAGGATCTCTTTTTTCAGATGCCTCATCCTGTGCCCTGGAGAAGCCACATAACTTCAGGCTCACCTCATTTTCATCTGGAGAAAGAGGTTCCCCTCACATCCCTCAGCTGTGACACTTCCATGAGCTTGCTGAAGATGGTGTGATGTTTCCATTCTCAGCACAGTGCTTGGTGGGGTAGCACAGAAGTATAGACGTCTTAGTCCCTGTCTTCAAGATGGGTGGGGAGAAAGAAGGACGGTGGTAGAGATTGGCCAAACATGAGTGAGACAATTAAGGAGCTCAGAGAGACAGAGAGCAAGAACCACTGGCTGGAATAACTGGGGAACCTTCCTGGAAGAGGTGGGGCTTCAGCCAGCCCTTGAACAGGGTAAGATCAGTCAGGCCAAGGATAGGAGGCAAGAAAATTCCAGATAGGTAGGGAGGGAGGGTTCTGAGTAAAGTCTTTTGTTGGAGTCCAGGGAAGGCCTGACCTGACCACCTGATCTGCCTCTTGAGAAATGTGTATGCAAGTCAGGAAGCAGCAGTTAGAACTGGACCTGGAACAACGACTGGTTCCAAATAGGAAAAGGAGTACATTAAGGCTGTATATTGTCACCCTGCTTATTTAACTTATATGCAGAGTACATCATGAGAAACACTGGGCTGGAGGAAGCACAAGCTGGAAACAAGATTGCCAAGAGAAATATCAATAACCTCAGATACGCAGATGACACCACCCTTATGGCAGAAAGTGAAGAAGACCTAAAGAGCCTCTTGACGAAAGTGAAAGAGGAGAGTGAAAAAGTTGGCTTAAAGCTCAACATTCAGAAAACTAAGATCATGGCATCCGGTCCCATCACTTCATGGGAAATATATGGAGAAACAGTGGAAACAATGGCAGACTTTATTTTTTTGGGCTCCAGAATCACTGCAGATGGTGACTGCAGCCATGAAATAAAAAGACGCTTACTCCTTGGAAGGAAAGTTATGACCAACCTGGACAGCATATTAAAAAGCAGAGACATTACTATGCCAACAAAGGTCTGTCTAGTCAAGGCTATGGTTTTTCCAGTAGTCATGTATGGATGTGAGAGTTGGACTATGAAGAAAGCTGAGGCAGAAGAATTGATGCTTTTGAACAGTGGTGTTGGAGAAGACTCTTGAGCAAGCAGATCCAACCAGTCCATCCTAAAGGAAATCAGTCCTGAATATTCACTGGAAGGACTGATGTTGAAGCTGAAACTCCAATACTTTGGCCACCTAATGCAACGAGCTGACTCATTGGAAAAGACCCTGATGCTGGGAAAGATTGAAGGCGAGGGGAGAAGGGGACGACAGAGGATGAGAAGGTTGGATGGCATCACCGACTCGATGGACATAAGTTTGAGTAAATTCCAGGAGTTGGTGATGGACAGGGAGACCTGGCGTGCTGCAGTCCATGGGGTTGCAAAGAGTCGGACATGACTGAGCGACTGAACTGAACTGAACTGAACTGAGGGAAGGCCTGTCTGCTTCTTATACACAGGAAGGTCAGAGAAGGATTTATTCATTCACCCATTTACTCATTCCTCCATCATCAACCCAACACAGCAAGCTCTCTGCTGGGCTTTGGGATAGAGCCAGGTGTGGTCTCTGCCCTGGGAGCAGGCTTTGATCCCTGAGATCCATGTGCAGGTCTACTCTGCTCTCCTTGATGCTGGAGGCTGGCCTCTCCACCCTGCTACCAAATGTCCAGGGATGGAGGTTTGGGTGGGCACCTGCCAGCCTTAGAGACATTGCGGTGGTGACTGTTGTGTGTGTGTGTGTCACGTGGAGGGCAGTCAGCCTGCTCAGGCAGAGGGAAATAACGTGGCAGGAAACACTGCTCTTTGATGGAAGGATAAAGGAATCACCTTTGGTTACAGGCATTTACCTCTGAGTTAGAGGTTCTATCTCATCTATTAATAATCATTTCAGACCTAAAGTAGGAGCTTATTGTGGGAAAGAGAATTTAGGCTCAGGGAGGGTAAGTAACTTGCCCCAGGGCTGTGAAGCCAGTGGGCAGTGGAGCTGGACTCAGCCCTGCCTGATTCCAAGTCTCTGATCTACCCCAATATCAAGACTCTCCATGGTCCTTGACAGCTCAGTAGAGCAGCTTAGGACCTTTGGGCACCAACGTGGCTTCTGTACTGAGTACAAAACTGAAAACTGAGAATGAGGGAGATTACTTTTTGTCAGCTGGCTAGGAGAACTGTTGGAGTAACTGCATTCAGTAGACTGCTGAAATAACCAGGAGGTCGTGCTGAGGACTAAGTGAAAGTGCCTGCAGACATTGTTTTAATTTTCTTTTTTTTTAAGTTGCCAGTAGACAGTTGTATAATCTCAATCACCAACCTATATGTGCAACAAACTCAGAAGACCATGCATGAAGCATATGCTTTACTGCTCTGATGGAAACATCTACCATAAGTGAGTGATATATGAGTTGTTGAAAGCAATTCAGCAAAGAAGTTTTGGGCACCTACTGTGTGCTGGGCTCTGTGCCAGATGTTGGAAGTGAATCGGTGAAAAGGCCAGCTATGCAGGGCTCCAGGGAGTACCATTCACACTGAAGTTTAATATGAAAGGCACCCCCTTGTGTGGCTTAGTGCAAAAACTAAGTGGCTGTGTGTAGTGGCCCTGCCCTCATGGAGTTTATAGTCTAGTAGGGGAGACAAATATTAAACATTGACTTGAGTTGAAAATGACATTATTAATAGTATTATTATTTTTGTTGGAAGAAGACAGAATGAGGAGGAAGGGGACTGATTCTCTCTCTTACTCATTCTCTCTCTGTGTGAGTGTGTGCTCAGTTATATTCAACTCTATAGCCCTTCCTATTTTATTTATTTATTCTAAAATATTTATTTCATTTGGCTGCATTGGGTCTTAGTTGCAGCATGTGGGATCTTTGTTGTGCTTTGTGGGATTCTCTCTAGTTGTGGTACTCAGGTTCAGTAGTTTTAGCTCAAGGGCTCAGTGGTTGCAGAGCACTGGCTTAGTTGCCCTGTGGCAAGTGGGATCTTAGTTCCCTGACCAAGGATGGAACCCTTGTCCCCTCCATTGCAAAGTGAAAGTAAAAGTCACTCAGTCATGTCGACTGTTTGTGACTCCCATGGAGCCTGCCAAGCTCCTGGGTACATGGGATTTCCCAGGCAAGAATACTGGAGTGGGTTGCCATTCCCTTCTCCAGGGGATCTTGTCGACCCAGGAATTGAACCCAGGTCTCCTGTCCTGCAGGCAGACTCTTCATCTTCTAGCACATTCCCAGAGCCTCCATTGCAAGGTGTATTCTTAAGTATGAGATCAGGGTGGCAGCCCTCTTCTCGGGCTGCAGATAATTGCCTTCTTGCTGTGTCTTCACATGGCAGAGACAGAGAGAGACACACACAGAGAGAGAGAGAGGAGAGAGAGAGAGGGAGAGAGAGAGAGAGAGAGAAGAAGAGAGGGGGGAGAGAGCTAGAGAGGAGAGAGAGAGAGAGAGAGAGGGGGAGAGAGCTAGAGAGGAGAGAGAGAGAGAGGGGGGAGAGAGAGCTGGAGGGGAGAGAGAGAGAGAGAGAGAGAGGAGAGGGAGAGAGAGAGAGAGAGGGAGAGAGAGAGGGAGAGAGAGGGGGGAGAGAGGAGAGAGGGTGAGAGAGAGAGAGAGAGAGAGAGGAGAGAGAGAGAGAGAGAGGGAGAGAGAGAGAGAGAGAAGAGACACAGAGGGAGAGAGGAGAGAGAGAGAATGAGAGAGGGGAGAGAGAGAGAGAGGAGAGAGGGGAGAGAGAGAGGAGAGAGGGGAGAGAGAGACAGACAGAGAGAGACACACAGAGGGAGAGAGGAGAGAGAGAGAATGAGAGAGGGGAGAGAGAGTGAGAGGGGGAGAGGGGAGAGAGAGGAGAGAGAGAGGGGAGAGAGAGACAGACAGAGAGAGAGACACAGAGGGAGAGAGGAGAGAGAGAGAGAATGAGAGAGGGGAGAGAGGGGAGAGAGAGAGAGGGAGGAGAGAGGAGAGAGGGAGAGGGGAGAGGGAGGAGAGAGGTGGGAGAGGAGAGAGAGAGATACAGAGAGGGGGAGAGGAGAGAGAGAGAGAGATGGGGCGGGGAGAGAAAGAGAGAAGAGAGAGGGTGGGGGGAGAGAGACAGAGAGACAGAGAGATGAGAGAGAGAAAGTAGAGAGACGAGAGGAGAGAGAGGGGAGAGAGAGGTGAGAGAGGAGTGAGAGAGGAAGTGAGCTCTCTCGTGTCTCTTCTCATAAGGGAGAGAAGAGAGGTGAGAGAGGAGAGAGAGAGGAAGTGAGTTCTCTCCTGTCTCTTCTTATAAGGGCATGAATCCCATCGTGGGTGCTCTACTCTCATGACCTAATTACCTCCCCAAAGTCCCATCTCCAAATCCCATCCATTGTGGCGTCAATACCTGAATTTCAGAGACGGGGGACGTGGTTCAGTCCACAGAAAGCACTAAACTTGGTTTTCTTTCAAGGGCAGCTTTAGGAACAATTAACTGTGAGGAAAATGAAAGGCTCCCCCTGACACCTTGCCAAAGATTGCCCCCTGCTCGCTAGTTCTTACAAAACATGACACAAACGGGAGATGGCTTTCTGCGACACCGTCAGAGTGAAACATGTTTCAATGCAAATAGGAGGAAGGCAGCAAATTGGCATAGCTGAGTTTTACTGTGTGTGTGTGTGCGGGGGGCGGCTGTGGACGTGTGGGCCGCTGAGTGAGCCCGCAGGAAAAAGCTAGGTGCCGGCGATCCTGCCACAGGCTCGGCTCCTCCTTATCTCTGCTTATCTCTGTTTCTGAGCACAAATAGCTGTGATGGGCCAAGGTCCTGATTTTTACAGCCAGAAGGGACCTGTGGTCATGGAGCAGGGAAGGAGAGAGAGTAGGGGAGCTCTTGGAGACATGAAAGAATTCGTGGCCGACCGCGAGGAAGGGCAGGGGAGAGTCAAGGACACGGGGCCCGGGAGAAGCAGGGCTGGGTTCCCTCAGGTCCCCGCCGCCACCCCTAGAAGCCTGGAGACCGGGGAGGGAGCAAGACTCCGGCCTGACGTGAAGACTTCGCTTTTGGACACAGGTGTGAGGTAGGGCAGGACACCCGTCCCCGGGTCAGTACACGGGAATGGGAACAGGGGGACCCTGAAGAGGGAGGGGGCCCCAGGGGTCTGGGTTGGAAGGTTGGAGCTGGGAGTCCGTTCAGGACAGCGGACGTGGAATCTAAGAGCACGCGTGGGGGACTTCCCTGGAGGTCCAGTGGCCAAGACTCCGTGCTTTCAAAGCAGCGGCTGCAGGTTCAACCCCTGGTGCGGGGTTGGGGGGGGGGGGGGTGGTGGAGGACTAAGATCCCATCTGCCGTGGACACGGCCAAAAAAAAAAAAAGAAGAGAGAGAACAGGCGTGGTTTTCTAGAGAGGGAGGTGGAACTATGAGGATGAGGAGCTGGCTGTCTTAGAAGGGGTCTGGCAGGCTCTGCAAATCACATGTGGAGCCTCGGCGGCAGTTATTTTGGAGAAGTCTTATTTTTTCCACTCTGAATCCTCTTTGGCTCCTGGAATCCATTTCTCCACAGATATGCTCAAGGAGGGCGCCTGGAAAGCTCTCAGAGGTAGGATGGCTTTCACCCTCCAGAAGGGATGGCTAAGGATCCCACAGAGCCCCTCACGAAAGCCCCGGAACCGCAGCCAGCTCTGCTCCAAGCCTCAGGCCGGGGGGGTTCCTGCTCTGGCGGGGAGCCCAGCAGTTTGTCCCCCCTGCCTTCCCTGCTTCTGATTGCAGCCTTGAGTGGCCCGAAGTCAGTGTTGATGAGAATATCCTTCTCCTGTGCCTTGTGCCAGCTTCTTTGAGCCCAAGACATCTATCATCCCGGAGAGAGTCTAGCCCCTCAGTCTGGGGCAGACAGGTGATGGCTGAGGCTGGGCCGTGCCTGACCCACCCCAGGGTGCACTGGTCACCACTCCACAAAGTGAATCATTCACTGTCAGCCTTTCCCCGCTCCCTCTGCCCCTTTCGGCTTTCATGCAAATGTCACCCCTGGGATCCTATCAAGTAGGATTTTTTTTTCTAAAAAGAAATGCCATATGGGTGGGGGGAGAGATAAATTAGGGGTCTGAGATTAACATATACATACAACTACATTTAAAAGAGGTAAACAACAAGGACCTACTGTACAGCACAGGAAACTCTACTAATTATCTTATAATAACCTATAATGGAAAAAGAATATATATAAATATATAATGTATATTTATAATATATATATATATATGTATAACTGAATCACTTTGCTGTACACTTGAAACTAACACAACATTGTAAACAACATTGTAAGTTGACTGTGCGTGCTAAGTTGCTCCAGTCGTATCCGACTCTTACGCGACCTCATGGACTGTAACCCACCAAGCTCCTCTGTCATGCAATTCTCCAGGGAAAGATACTGGAGTAGGTTGCCATGCCCTCCTGCAGAGGATCTTCCCAACCCAGGGACTGAACCTGCGTCCTTTAGGTCTCCTGCATTTGCAGGTGGGTTCTTTACCAGTAGTACCCCCTGGGACTTCAATAAAAAAAGAAATACCATGTTGAAAAGGACATTTTCCCCTTCTGTTTAACTTGCTTCTCACAGGTTAGGGAGAACTGGCCATTGATTTTCTTCTAGAGAACAGAGCAAGCCCTGTGCAGATTTTGGCTAATTAACTTTTGGAGAAGTGCCGCTTGAATTTATCAGAGGGTGAAGTCTCTTTTCCCCTCCAATGTTTTTAAAAAGGCTTTAAACTTTTGTTTCCGAATCTCTGCCAACGCCTGGCCTGTTTAAAAATGACTTCCCTGGAGATGGTGGCAAAGGGTGATGGTTGTCATATTTTTGTAACTTCAGTCTTCAATACAGTTGTTCCAGTCCTCAGAAAATCTCTTCTGTTTACATAAGAGAGGTATCATTCACACAAAGATTACATTTAAAAATACACATTCCCCCTCAGCATGCCTGTTACTAATAACATTGCATGTTATGAAAGTGGAAAGTATTTAAGATGAAATTAATTTTCACCCAGCGAGCCACTTTGTTTGACTTTTTCGTTCCATTCGGTGTGGGGCATGGACTTGGCCAAATGCACTTCTCATTGTCAGCAAGTTCACCTCCTTGTTTCTCTTTTTTGGGATTGAAGCTGTTAGAAATGAGTTCCGGGCACATTCAGAGAAGTCTCATCTGGGATCGTATTGTACATTTCTTTTGTACTGGCTTCCAGAAGTTTGTTTTTCTAAGTGGAAACCCTCTTCTCTCCAGTCGATGAGTTTTAGTGTACAATTTTTTTCTTTCTTCCTTTCTTTCTCTTCCTTCCTTCCCTTCTTTCCTTCCTTCCTTCCACAGGTTCTCTTCCAGCAGAATTTCTGGAGTTGGAATAGTTAACATCTTTTTTGGCAGGCTGTCAGAAGATCGTGGGAAACCAGATAACGGCTCCTTGCTTAGGACACCTCTTGGTCGTGTGTTCTTGTCAGTTCTCATCTGTGTCATGCGGCTGGTCTCTGTTCCGTGGAGGGAAGCTGGAGCCTCCAGGACACCCCGGACAGGCTGTGTGTCTGAGCTGCCCTTGACAGTTCTGCTACACAGAGCTGCATCGCCTTAGCAGAGGGAGGCACTTAAGCTGGTGGGACACAGTCGCAAATGCTTCCCAGAAAATGGTTCTTCATTTTTGATCAATCTCGTGATCCTTTTACTAACTTTGATTACATCAGCTTATGCGCAGTTCTGTTTTATAGCATTCTGATGGGCTTTCATTCCCCCTCCCAATTCATTTGCAGCCGGGTGACTATCATAATTTGATTACAGTTAGGTTTTGCAACTGCTAGACGCTTTCTGAGCTGTTATGGCGTTCTTGTGAGAGGGAAGATGCCCAGAGGTAGAAAAGGAGGTTTGTCCACCAGTAGTTTCTGAAAGATGCCTCAGAAGCTTCAGTGATTGTATCCTCCCAGAATAAGGAATTTGATTTAAACATTTTGGTGGAATCTGACACTTTGACTTTTAAAAAAGAGTAAGAGGACAAATACTATATGATAACTACCTATATGTGGAATCTAAAAAATACAACAAACTAGTGAATATAACAAAAAAGAAGCAGACTCACACATAAAGAGAACAAGCTAGTGATTACCAGTGGGGAGAGGGAAGGAGAGAGGCGCAAGACAGAGGTAGGGAATTAAGAAGTATAAACTTTTATATATAAAATAAATTCCAAAGTTATGTTGTACAATACAGGGAATGTAGCCAATATTTTATAAGTGGAATATAACCTTTAAAAATTGTGAATCACTATATTACACACCTGTAACATAAAATATTGTACATCAACGACACTTCAATAAAAAAATAAAGAGGACAGAAAAATCCATTTAAATTTTTCCTTTTTTTTTTTTTGCTCCTCTAAATATTTTAGTTAAGAAATATTTTAAACTTAGACCCCCCCGCCCATTTTAATGTCACTGTGTCTCCAGAGACCAAAACAAAGGGGCATTCATAATGTCCCTTCAAAATGAGCTATTTGATTCTCCCTTTTGGCTGTGCAAGTCCTCTGGCTCTTCTCCTTCTGTCTTTTCCTCCTCCTCTTCTCTAAGAATCTCTACTTTACCTGGTAGACATTATGTTATTACAGATGCAATTCCTGGGACCATTTATTCACCTCTGTCATATGCCTATAGTTTATTTGTTAGGTATTTGATCTTATTGATTATGTCTGTGTTTTATTACATTTGATCAATTATATCAATGTTATATTTTTGGTCTTTGAAAAGGACAGTATCTTAAAATTAGTAGCATCACCAAAGGATACCAAAGATTCAGGAACCTAAAATTTACTGCGCTTAATCAGATCACCACTCCAGTAAACCCAAAAGGTCTTTCTATTTGTGGATTAAACTCTGGGAATCGAATTATTTTGAGTCCCAAAATTCGGCTATTATTACTTTAAATGCTTCTTTCATTTGTTTTCTATCAGAAAGTTATTTTTCTTCAAGTGTGTGGTTTTAAAAGATTGGTGCGTGCCCTTCTTCATCTCCTCACCCCTATAGTAGCTATATGTTTACAGGGTGTTTCCTCTGACCTTCTAGTCTTTTCTATGGGGTGTTTCTCTTCTACTGTAATGGAAGTCTTTGTATCTTTGCTGGTGATTTCAGTCCAATCTGGAGTGTCTTTGCTGGTTACCACTGAGGAATAAGTGTGGCTAATGGGGCATGTTAAGGGGCAGGGGGCTCTGGAAGCTGAATGTCCTAGCAGACCCCATGCAGAAGGTTGTACCAGAGCTACCTCCATTCTGGAGTTGGGACCTCATGCTTCCTGGGACAGGGACATGTTACTCTTGTGTCATGTGTGTGCTAAGTTACTTCAGTCATGTCTGACTCTTTGCAGCCCCATGGACTGTAGCCCATCAGGCTCCTCTGTCCATGAGATTTTCCAGGCAAGAATACTGGAGTGGGTTGCCCTCCTGCAGGGGATCTTCCTGACCCAGGGATCAAATCTGAGTCTCTTATGTCTCCTGTGTTGGCAGGCAGGTTCTTTACCTCTGGTACCACCTGGCAAGCCCCATGTTACTTTTACTGGTGGTTTATTCTTGGGGTCCTAATTCCTCCATTAATGGGGTCTCTAAGTTCCCTGGAGGATTTGGTATAGGAAATAGAACCTGTTGGAGACCTGAAGCTGAGCTGGATTCTGCTGCTTTCCAAAGCTCTTGATCCCCGTTGTCTTGGTCTTCATAACTGCAAAATCTTCCCTGGCAGGTGGGTGGGTGACTTCAGTTTCCTTCTGGGTGTGTTCTGGTTTTCCCTGGCCTCATTCCCCCTCGCTCTGTCTCCCTGCAGGCTTGGGGACCAGTTCTACAAGGAAGCCATTGAACACTGCCGGAGTTACAACTCCCGCCTGTGTGCAGAGCGCAGCGTGCGCCTCCCGTTCCTGGACTCGCAGACCGGGGTGGCCCAGAACAACTGCTACATCTGGATGGAGAAGAGGCATCGAGGCCCAGGTGAGCCATGCCACCCCTGGGATGTGCTCATGTTCGGGCTCCCAGCCTGGATGCAGGCTGATCAGAGATTGTCCAGGAATCCCTGCAGCTTGGGTGGGAGTGGAGGTGGGACAGGCTGTATTGGGAGCCTGGAATACTTTCAAGAAACTCAACTGCTTCTGAACGTGCACTCTTAGCACGTGCCCCAAGGATGATGCAGGACATTGAAGCCACACTGGCGGGAAGGGGCAGAGTGAAAGAATTCAGGATGTTTAGTCCCTAAAAGGGAAGACTAAGGCCATGACAACTGCTTCACCTTTTACTCTGTGTGTTGGTGTAGCTTAGTGGTTATAAGCTGGAAATCTGAAGTCAGATTTTGGTTTGAGGCTGAGCTTTGTCATCAAACCTCTTGCCCTCAGGCTCCTCATCTGTAAAATGGGGATACTAATAGTACCTACTTTAGGACTTTGTCAGGATTAAATGAAAATCTTCATAAAAAAACTCAACCTGTGTAGAGCACATAGTGTGTACTAAGGCTTCCCTGGTGGCTCAGTGGTAAAGAATTTGCCTGCTAATGCAGGAGATGCGGGTTCGATCCCTGGGTTGGGAAGATCCCCTGAAGAAGAAAATGGCTACCTACTCCAGTATTCTTGCCTGGGAAATCTCATGGACAGAGGAGTCTGGTGAGCCACAGTCCAGGGGTTGCAAAAGAGTTGGATACAACTTAGTGATTAAGCAACCAAAACAACAAAGTATGTTTTCCCAAAATGCTACCCATTATTGTTGATGTTATTATTATTATTATTATTACTGTGATACTAGTCTTCTAGGTTTCAGAGAACAGAATAAAGACCACTGGGTGGAGATCAGGGAGGTAATTTAACATAGTTTTCTGGCTCTATGTTGGTATATTTTGAAAAAATTTATTATAGAAGGTTTCAAAGCCATGCAAAAGTGGAGAGAAGAGAAAAATGAATTTCTGTGTATCGTTCACCCAGCCTCAACAGTGATCAACTCATAGCCAATCATTTCATTTATACTCACCTTCCACTTTCCTCCTTGAACCTAGGTTATTTTGAAGCAACTCAAGACAGCAATATTATTTCATCTGTAAATTTTTCAGTCTGTATCTCTAAATGGTAAGAACATAAACAAACATACCAGCCATACCTACCAAAACTCAAAGTTAAAAATGAGACATTAATAGCATCAAATATTTGTTCAACATTTATTTCTCTGTGTAATTGAAATCAGTATCCAAATAGGACTTCTACATTAAACTTGGCTGATGTGTCTCTTAAGTCTCTTTAAATCTGTAGGTTTCTCTCTCTCTCTCACTTGTTACTTGTGGAAGAAACTGGGTTGTTTGCACTGTAGGGTTTCCCAGAGTCTGGATTTTCTGATTGCATCCCCATGGTGTTATTCCTGTGAATTGGTAAAAACAGATTCAGGTTCAATTTTGGGGCAAGAACAGTTCCTAAGTGGTGATGTGTGCTTTCATCAGGAGCCTCATGGATTCTGGGTATTTCTCTCTTATTGATGTTAGCAGCCCTTGATGAAAATTGTCTAGATGCTTTATTTTATTAAGGGTTCAGAAATGGTGACATTCAGTTTGAGGCTATCATTATTTCTTCATTTATTAGGTCTACATCATTTATAAAGGAACCATCTCCTTATTAAAATTTTGGTTATTGTGGGGTATAGTACACATATGAAAGTATGGATAAATGACTTTGCCCCTTTAGTTATCAATTTTCAAAATAATGAGCTGGGTTCCCTTGTATTCTCCAAAGATGATCAATAAAGTTATTATGATTATCTTGAGTACCATCATGAATTCATAGACATAAACTTAGTGGATAATTTTAATCCATTGCAGCTATTATTCTTATCAATGCTTAAATTGCCCTCATCTTTGGACAGCTCAGTTGGTAAAGAATCTGCCTGCAATGCAGGAGACCCCAGTTCGATTCCTGGGTGGGGAAGATCCACTGGAGAAGGGATAGGCTACCCACTCCAGTATTCTTGGGCTTCCCTTGTGACTCAGCTGGTAAAGAATCCGCCTGCAATGTGGGTGGCCTGGGTTCGATCCCTGGGTTGGGAAGATCCCCTGGAGAAGGGAACAGGTACCCACTCCAGTATTCTGGCCTGGACAATTCCATGGACCGTATAGTCCATGGGGTCGCAAAGAGTCAGACATGACTGAGCAACTTTCACTTTGGATAGTAGGGTTTATGTCCGGTGCTAGTGTGTTGAAACAGCCTAGTAGTTTCTGTAGCATCCTTGCTATCCGAATATTGGGACAGATGTTTCAGGCTCATCTTGTACACATCTTGCCCCACACCCTGAATCACCTATTTCTTTAAGAAACCCCATTTCTTCTTTGTAAGACTATTATTTGGAGACTACAATCTGGTGGTGCCTGTTGCTCCTAGGCTGGTTGTTGATTCTAGGACTTTTCAGTGAGCAGAACTAAGAAATATGATTTCTTGTTTCTTTTTCCTTGTTTCTCGTTTTAAGAGAAAACACATTGTTAAATTTACTGATATTGCCCATTCAATTCAGTCTTACCCAGTTTTAACTTAACTATCTTCATTCTCTATCTCCTCTCTCCCACACTGAAAAGAATACTGGCTCTTTATGCATAGTTTTTTTTTTGCTTTATTCTGCAATAGACACACAACAATATCAGAATAAAATGAGACTACCAGCAATACGGTGACTAAAATGGTTTAAGTCTGTATTTCTTTCTTTGCAATTTTTTGTTGTCTTTAGCATATTTCCTATTAAGGATGTAGAGTCAAATTATTGTGTTTTAAGGTCGCTTGAAATAGTTCCTCAGTGTGTTTGTGGTACTAACTCAATACACAGTTGGATTTATTTGTTTCATTTTTGCTTTTACTTATTAGGTTTTACTGTTTTTTTTTAATTTTATGTAATTACTTTGTCTTTTTTAAATTAACTTTTTATCTTGAAATAATTGTAGATGGACAGGAAGTTGTAAACATAGTACAGAGAGATCCCCTTGTACCCTTCACCCAGTTTCCCCTAAGGGATATATCTTATGTAATTATAGCATAATATCAAACCTGTGCCCCCTGCAGTGAAACACAGAGTCCTAACTACTGGGCCACCAGGGGATTTCACCCTTCATTCCCGAAGGATATTTGTTTTGTTGTCGGATATAAAATTCTGGGATGATAGTCCTTTTATTTTAACACTTAAAAAACGTCTTGCTTCTTCCTTTCAGCCTCAGTAGTTTGTGATGAGAAATCTGCCATCATTCAAATTATTTTCTCTTGAAAGTGAGGTGTCATTTTTCTCTCATTGATTTTGAAAGTTTTTGTTTTTAGTTTTCAGAAATTTGATTTTGATATGTCTTGGTGTAGATTTCTTTGAGTTTATCCTTTTCAGAATTTTCTCAGCTTCTTGAATCTGTAGGCTTTATATATATTATATATATATATATATATTTTTTTTTTTTTTGCCAAATGTGGAATATTTTCAACCATTATTTCTTTGATTATAATTTTTAGTCTCACTCTTTTTCCCTTCTTCTTCTGGGATTCCACTGGGAAAGAGAATGCTGGGACTTCAAAATGTTAAATCCTTTGTTATAGACCCAGAAGCCCCCCCCCCCCCCCCCCCCCCCCCCCCCCCCGGCTCCCTACTTCCCTCTCCTCCCTCCTTCCCCTCCCTCTCCTCCTTCCTTCCTTTTTTCGAGTCTACTGGATGACCTCTATTATATTCTCTTCAGGTTCATTACTTCTTTTATCTATTCTCTTCATTCTGCTGTGGAGCCCTTTCACTGAGGGTTTGTTTTGTTTTCGTTATCGTGTTTTTCAGTTCTAAAATTTCCATTTGGTTCTTCTTTATAGCTTCTATTTCTTTGTGGGACTTTGTAGTTTTTCATTTGTCTCAGGTGCTGACAATTATTTGTTTGAAACGTTCTCATGATGGTGACTTTAAAACTCTTGTCCGACAATTCTAACACGTGTTGTTGGTTCACTGTTGGTGTCTGTTGTCTTTTCTCACTCAAGCTGAGATTTTCCTGGTTCTTCATAGGAGTGATTTTGATGGAATCCTGGACATTTTGGCTATAATGTTATGAGGCTCCAGACGTTATTTAAATCTTCTATTTTCACAGACCTTCTCTGACACTGTGCCGACAGGGGAAGAGAGGTGCCCCTTGTTACTGTCGGATGGATGAGGAAGTCCAGGCTCCCCGTTCAGTCTCTGTTGACACCCCAGAGGGGGAGGAGTACCTCATTATTGCTGGGTGGAGGTGGGTTCAGACTCCCCACTAAGCCTTCACCAATGCCACCCTAGTTGGGAGGAGGAAGCACGCCTTATTACTGGTCCCTGTGCAGCCTCCACTGATGCCATGGGGTGTCACTTGACCTCCTCTGACACTAAACCAGCAAGGATATTAGGATGCCTCTTCCCTGGTCCTTCAGCTAGAGAGAGCAGGATTTTCTTCAATCTTTTTTGGGTCTACATTTGTTGGTGTTTCTGGATAATCAGTTTTCTACAACTCAGTCTGGGGTATATAAAACAAAAAGAATGCCCAGAAACTTGCCACCCTGTTGTTTCTTGGGTATGAAAGTTCCTAGCTGGTCAGTCTCTTTACCTTTCAGTACCTTATTTTTGTTGTATACACAATGTCTAGGAGTTTTAGTTGGGTTTAGTGGGAGGAATATGGGAGAGTATATCTACTCTATCTTTCCAGAAGCAGAAGACCCTGGGTTGCTTTTTTTATTCAAAAAAAAAAAAAAACTTAACAGCTTTATTGAATTTTAATTGACATACAGCAATCTGCACATATTTAACATGGGCAATTTGATAAGTTTTGACATGTATATACCTGTGAAACCATCACCACAACCAATATAATGAACATATCCATGACTCCCCAAAGTTTCCTTCTGTCACGTGTAATCCAACCCCCCTTTCCTTCCTCCTCCCTCTACCTTTCATCTCTCCCAACCCCCAGCCATGCTTTCTATACTGGAATCATACAGTATGTACTTCTTTTTTCAGTGACTGGTGGATAAGGTCCTGACTTCTTTCACTCAGCATAATTATTTTGAAATCATCCATGCTCTAGCATGTATCAATGATTTACTTGTTTTTTATGCTGAGTAATATTCTATTATATGGCTACATCACAGTTTATTCATCTGTTGATGGACATTTTGATTTGTTTTTAGTTTTTGGCTGTTATAAATAGAGCTCCTGTGAACATTTGTGTGTAAGTCTTCACATGGACATATACTTTCATTTCTCCTTGGTAAAATACCTAGGAGTGTAATGGCTATGTCATAAGGAAGGTCTGTATTTTACATTTTAAGAAACTGTCAGGCTGTTTTTCAAAGTGGTTTTATCATTTTATATCCACCCCGACAATGTACAGGAGTTCCAGTTCCTGTATATTCTCACTAACACTTGGTATGGTCAACTGTTTAAAGTTTTAGCTATTCTTATTTTTATACAGTGGTATCTCCTTGTAGTTTTACTTGTATTTCCATAATTAATAATGTTGAATATCTTTATATGTGATTATTTTACCATCCTTTGGTAAAATGTTCAAATCCTTGGACCATTTTAAAATTGGGTTTTTTGTTGGTTTTCTTATTAATGAAAATAGATCTTTATAAATATTAGATTCAAGACCTCTCCAAATTTGTCCTTCTTTTTTGAAGTTGTTTTGGTCACTCTAGGTTCTTTGTGCTTCCATATGAATTTTATAATCAATTTGTCAGTTTCTACAAAAAACATGGTGGAATTTTGATTGAGATTGTGTGGAGTCTATAGACCAACTTGGGGAAAACTGACATTTCTTAACGTTGAATCTTCCAACCCATGGATATAATGTATCTCCCCATTTATTATTATTTTTTTAACTTTTCTGATCAATCACTTTTAGTTTTCAGTGTACAGGTCTTTCACATTTTTGTCAGCTTTATCTCTATATACTTAATATTTTTGATAATATTATAAATAGATTTTTAAAATTTGAATTTTCAGATTTTTCTTTGCTAGGGTACAGAAATGCAATTATTTTTGTGTATTCACTTGTCCTACAATTTTGCTATGCTCATTTATTAGTTCTAGTAGCTTTCTATAGATTGCATAGCATTTTCTCTATAGTTGATTATGCTAGTGAATGAACAAAGCTTTTCAATATAGATGTGTTTTATTTATTTTACTTGTCTATGTAAAGTAACAAGTACTGTATTGACTATGTGAAATGACAAGTACTATTTATGTAAAATAGCAAGTATTGTACTGGAATGTCCAGGACAATATTAAGTAAACGTGGTAAGAGTGAACATCCTTTTGTTGTTCCTGATCCTAGGGTGAGAGCATTCATTCTTTCATTTTTAAGAATGATGCTAGCTGTAGTTTTTTCTGTTTGTTTTGTTTTTACTGCATCACACGGCATTCAGGATCTTAGTTCCCCAACCATGGATCTAACCCTGGCCCCTTGCAGTGAAAGCATGGAGTCTTAACCACTGGACTGCCAGGAAAGTTCCAGCTGTAGGTTCTTTACAGTCGCTCTTTATCAAATTGAGGATGCTCCTATCTCTAATTTGACGGTTATTTAAATCAGTATTTGGTATTGGTTTTGTCAATTGATTTTGCTGAGTCTATTGAGATGATCATGTGATTTTGCTTTTGTTAATTGTTAATATGATGAGTTATATTGATTGGTTTTTGCATGTTAAACTAACATTGCATTCCTAAGATAAACCCTACTTTGTCATGACATGTTATCCTTTTTATATATTGTCAGATTCACTTTGCTAAAGTTTAATTAGAACTTTTGCATCAATCTTTATGACAGATATTGGTCTATAGTTTTTTTTTTCTTCTCCTTGCTGTGTCTCTGTCTGGTTTAGGTATTTGGATGGTGTTGGCTTCATTTAATGAGTTGGGAAATATTCTCTCCTTTTCAATTTTCTGAAAGAGTTTATATGTAGAATTGATATTAGTTATGTAGAACTGATATTAGTAGCTACAACATGTAGGCTCAGTAGTTGTGGCTTGCAGGCCCCAGAGTGCATGGCCCTTAATAGTTGTGGCACTTGGGCTTGGTAGTTGTAGCACACGGGCTTGGTTGCTTAGCAGCCTGTGGAATTTTCCCGGACCAGGGATAGAACCTGTCTCCCCTGCACTGGCAAGTGGATTCTTACCCACTGTGCCACTAGGGAAGTCCTAAATTTAATTTCTTTAATAGGTATATAGGGCTATTCAGGCTATTTCATCTTCAGTGAGCCTTGGTAGTTTGTGACTTAAAGGGACATGTCCATCTCATCTAAGTTATGCAAAATGAGTTGCATAAGATTGTTCATACTGTTGTTGTATTATCTTTTTATTATGTGTAGAATCTGTTGTGGTATATCCTCTGTTATTCCTTACATTGGTAAACTTGAATTTTTTCTTTCACCTGATCAGTCTGATTAGAAGTTTATCAATTTTATTGATTTCTTGAAAGAAATAGCTTTTGGTGCAAGTGATTTTCTCAAATTTTTCTGTTTTATATTTTATAGTTTCTGTTCTGATCTTTAGTTTTCCTTTCTTCTATTTTACTTTGGATTTAATTTGCTCTTCTGCTTATTTCTCAGAGTAGAAACTGAAGTCAATGATTTGCAGTCTTTCTTCTTTTGTAATATATTTTCTCCCTAAGAAGGAGGGCTTAGCTCATTCTTGAGCCTCGTTTCATAAATTTTGGTATTGTTTTCATTTTATTCAATTGAAATATCTTCTAATTTCCCATTTGATTTCTTATTTTGTGCATAAATTATTTAGAAGTATGTTATTTAGTTTCCAAACAGTTGGGAGATTTTCCAGAGGTATGCCTTTTATTTATTTCTACTTTAATACCATGTGGTCAGGGAATGTCTGTATCACTTGGATCCTTTTAAATTTACTGAGACTTGTTTTATGGCCCAGAATATGGCCTGTCTTGGATAAATGTTCTCTTTAATCTGGAAAAGAATGTGTATTTTCCTGTTGTTAGTTGGAATGTCCTATAAATATCAATTAAATCAAGTTATTGATAGTACTGCTCAAATTTTCTACATTCTTACCAATTTTTATATTTGTTCTGTAAATTATCAAGAGAGTAAATTGAAATTTCTGACTGTAGTTGTGAGTTTTACTATTTCCTCTGGTAATTCTTTTAGTTTTTGCTCCATATATTTTGAAGCTCTATTATTAGATAATAAACATTTAGGGTTATTATGTTCTCTTGATAAATTGATTGCTTTGTCGTTTTGTAATGACCCTTGAAATCTGTTAATATTCTTTATTCTGAAATTTGCTTTCTCTAATATTAATCTAGCCATTCCAGGTGTACTTTGATTAGCATTAATATGGTGTATTTTTTTCATTCTTTTACTTTTAACCTAGTTGAGACTTTATGTTAAAAGTAGATTTTTTAATAGGTAGTATTTGGCTATGTCTTGCTTTTTAAATGTAATCTGATCTTTGTTTTGTTAATTTGGGTATTTAGACAATTTAAATTTAATGTGATTATTATTTTTTTATGTTGTTTATTTGTTTTTAATTTATTAAGTGATTATTTTTATAGTTAGATAAATCCTAACTATAAAAAAAATCATTTTGCTATTTGTTTCCTATTTATCCATCTGTTTGTTTCCTTTTTTCTCATTTTCTTTCAGGGGTTAATTAAATTTTTTGACTCCGTTTTCTCTCATTTTTTGGCTTATTAACTAAAACTCTTTCTTTTGTTATTTTAATATTTGCTTGAAGTTTATGGTATGCGTGTTTAACTAATTATACCTATACGTATCACTTTACCTTCAAGTGATATTATACTGCTTGGTGAATAGTGTAAGCACTCTACAACAGTATGGTGGTAAACAGAATAATGATACCCTACCCCAAAGATGCACATAGCTTAATCCCTGGAACCTGTGAACATGTTATTTTACATGGCAAAAAGGACTTTGTTAATGTGATTAAGTTAATGAACTTGATATAGAGAGCTTATCCTAGATTATTCAAATGGGCCCAATGTAATCATAAGGGTCTTTAAAAGAGGGGGAAGGATGGTCAGAGTCAGAGCAGGAGATGGGACAGCAGAAGCAGAGGTCGAAACGATGCAACAGAGGCAGGGGCTACCATCCAAAGAATGTAGGTGGCATCTAGTCTGAAAAGGCAAGGAAGTAGATTCTCCGATACCATGATGTTAGCTCATTCAGTAAGACTAATTTTGGAATTCTGACCTCTGGAATTGTAAAATAATAAATTCGTATTGTTTTAAGACTCTCTGTGGTGATTCTTTACAGCAGCAGCATTTGGAAACTAATACAAGTGTACTTTAACATAAAAGTATTGACTATTGACCTTTGTGCAATTGCTGTCATACATTTTATTTTTATATATGGTGTAAACCTCATATTACATTGTCGTTATTTTTTTTAGTCCACATCTTTTAAAGAATTTTGAATGATGAGAAAAGCTTCTTATATGATTACTGATATACTAAAAGTCATTTCTAATGTTCTTTATTTTTTTGTGTAGATCCTTAATTAGATCTAGTATCAATTTCCTTCTGCCTAAAGTTTTTCTTTTAACATTTCTTGTAGTCTAGGTCTGTTGATGATTAATTCTTTCAACTTTTGTGTATCTGAAAATATCTTTAGCTTGCCTTAGTTTTTTAAAAGTTATTTTTGCTGGGTATAGTCTCTAAATAGACAAGTTTCTTTTTTCCCTTTCAGTATTATAATAATTGAACTACTATTTTCTTGCTTGCAGAGTTTCTGATGAGAAATCGTCCTTATCTTTGTTCCTTTATTTGTAATATAGCTCTTTTCTCTGGCTGCTTTTAATATTTTCTCTTTATCACTGTTTTTGAGCAATATTGACTATGATGTACATTGCTACAATTTTTTTCATGCTTCTTATACATAGTTCTGTTGGAGCTGCAGGTTTATAGTTTTCATCAGACTGTGAAAATATCCAGCCCTGTTTCTACAAATACTTTTTCTTCCCTCTCTTCTCTTTAGGGATGCTAGTTAGACACATATTAGGTTGTTTGAAGTTGTCCCACTATGCTGTTCTGCTTTTTTTTAAAATTCTCATTTTCTCATGGATTTTTATTTTAGATAGTTTCTATTGCTATGTTTTTAAGTGTTCTAATCTTTTCTTCTCCAATGTCTAGTGTGACCTTAATTCCATCTAGTATGTTTTTAATCTCACACATTGTAGTTTTCATTTTTATAAGTTAAATTTGAGTCTTTTAAAACAGACTGTTTCAAGCTTTTAAACATGTGGAATATAAATAACTGTTTTAGTGTCTTTCTGCTAATTCTAACATCAGTGTCAATTCTGGGTTGGTTTTCATTGACTTTTTCCCCCCTTTCATTGTAGGCCATTTTGTAGCTTCTTTACATGTCTTGTAATTTTGAATTGGATGCCCAACATTGTGAATTTTACCTTGCTGGGTACTGTATATATTTTTTATTCCTATAGATATTTTGGAACTTTGTTTTGGGTCACTGTCAAGTTACTTGGAAACAGTTTGATCTTTTCTTGTCTTACTTTTAAGATTTGTTAGGTGGAACTTGAACAGTTTTTACTCTAGGGCTAATTCCCCTTTAGCAAGGCAAGACCATTCTCTGTACCCTACCCAGTGCTCCATGAATCATGAGGCTTTTCCATTGTGCTGGTGGGAACAGACTATTCCCAGCTCCTAGTGCTCACCAGGCACACCTATGTTCTTTCAGGTGGTTCTTCTCTTGGCATTTAGTAGTTTCCTCACAAGCATGCTGTAATCAATACTGAGGTGAATACTTGAAGGAGACTGTTTGTGTATCTCCACAGTTCTTTCTCTGAGCAGCTTTCTTGTGTTTGCTGTTTTTTTTTTTTTAATTTATTTTTAAAGTGGTTATTTATTTATTTAAATTTTGGCTGCACTGGGTCTTTGTTGCAGCACATGGACTCTGCATTTTGGCACATGGGCTTTCTCTTGCTGTGGCATACAGGCTTAGTTGCTCTTCGGCATGTGGGATCTTAGTTCCCCAACCAGGGATTGAATTCGCATCTCTGAATTGGAAGGCAAGTTCTTAACCACTGAGCCACCAGGGAAATCCCTGTTTACTATTCTTTTCCTTGAATTCTAGTCACCTTGGTCTTCCCAGACTCTCAGCTCTTTCTCTTCAACTCAAGAAGTCGTCTGATTTCTACCCATGTTCCTCCTCCCTGTGCTGCACTCTGGAAACTCTCTCAAGCAAGTAAGCTGGGGCAATCACAGGGCTCACCTTGCCCATTTCCAGTATCTGAGGGACCACTGTCCTTCATCGCCTGATGTCCAGTGTCTTGAAAACTCTTGTTTCATTTTTTTTTTCTATCTTAGCTTCAGGTGGGAAGGTAAGAATGGCCCTTAATATGCCATCTTAGCTCAAAGCAGATGTTTGCTTTTCTTGTTCAATCACTAAGTTGTGTCCTGCTCTTTGTGACCCCATGGACTGCAGCACACCAGGCTTCCTTGTCCTTCACTATCTCCCACAGTTTGCTCAAATTCATGTCCATTGAGTTGGTGATGCCATCCAACCATTTCATCCTCTGTCACCCCCTTCTCCTCCTGCCCTCAATCTTTCCCAGCATCAGGGTCTTTTCCAATGAGCAGGCTCTTCACATCAGGTGGCCAAAGGATTGGAGCTTCAGCTTCAGCATCAGTCCTTCCAAAGAATATTCAGGGTTGATTTCCTTTAGGATTGACTGGTTTGATCTCCTTGCAGTCCAAGGGACTCTCAAGAGTCTTCTCCAACACCACAGTTCAAAAGCATCAGTTCTTTGGTGCTCAGCCTTCTTATGGTCCAACTCTAACATCTGTATGTGACTACTAGAAAAAATATGAACCTTTGTCAGCCAAATGATGTCTCTGCTTTTTAATACACTGTCTAGGTTTGTCATAGCTTTTCTTCCAGGAAGCAAGAGTCTTTTAATTTCGTAACTGTAGTTACTGTCTTCAGTGATTTTGGAGCCCAAGAAAGTAAAATCTGCCACTGTTTCCATATTTCCCCTATCTATTTGCCACAAAGTGATGTGACTAGATGCCATGCTCTTAGTTTGCTTTTATATTTTAATTTTCCTTTATAATAATGTCAAATATTTACTGGTTTTAAAGTCAAATCTATAAAGCATAGTATATTCAGAGAGTTTAGCCCTTTTCTACTTCTGTTTTTTACTCTGTTCCTTTCCGCTTTCTATAGACAACTTTCTTTTCTTCTTGTTACTATTATTATTATTATTGTTCTATCTGTAAGTAACTTAAAAAAATAGTTTTTGGTTTCTCTTTTTATTAAAAAAACCCATGTAAAAACACAGAATATGTGTATCTATGTGTGTATATATCCCCATTTGTTAAAGAAATGATAATATAATATGCACACTATTCTCTACCTTACATTTTTCACTTAATGATATATTCCATTGCAGTGTATACTCACCTGCCCCTACTATCTCCTCCCCCCACTTCTTTCCATAACTTCATTATAGTCCATTGTGAGGATATACTATTGTTTATTCAACCAGGTCCCTGTAATGGACATTGGCTTGTTTCCATCTTTTTTCTAGTATTGAATATACCACAATGGATGCATATTTTTGTATTTTTGCATGTGAGTCTGTGATAGAGAGTCCTGGAAGTGAAATTGCTAGGTCAAAGGGCAGCATGTATGCAGTTTTGTTAGATAGGCCAAATTCTCTTTCATAGTGTTAGTTGCGCAGTCATGTCCTACTGTTTGCGACTCCATGAGCTGTAGCCTGCCAGGATCTTCTATCCATGGAAGTCTCCAGGCAAGAATACTGGAGTGGGTAACCATTTCTTTCTCCAGGGGATCTTCCTGACTTAGGGATTGAATATGGGCCTCCTGTGCTGCAAGTGGATTCTTTACTGTCTGAGCCACCAGATACTCAGAGGGTTGAGCCTTTTTGCATTCTCACCAGTGGTGGATGAGATTGGTAGACATCTTTCTAACAATAAAATATTTCACCAGCATAGGAGACTGCTTCATGGAAGGGTAAGGACTAGAATTATCAAAACAGAGGCCAGAGTGGAGACTCAAGTCAGGGATAGTGTAGAGGCAATTCTTGTGTCAGGTAAGAATCAGATCCAATAACTTCTAAGCTCCTGCTACACATACTAATATTGATACTGTAAAAATTTCTGACAAATTTAGAAAGAATGTCCTAGTCAATATCTGGTTTTCCATACATTTTATATACTCTACTATAACGTTTTTGTATTACCAAGATGCATTTCCCCATGAGCAATTTCCGTCTTAGTTCCTCATCTCCATAAGCCCCGCCCCTTCTGGGCGTTCCGGGGCACCCGCCCCCTGCCCTGAGGCCCGATTCTGCGCCGTGGCCTCTTCCGGGGCTGATCTTTCCGCCGATGTGGTAGGAAAGGAGAAATAAATTCCACAAGAAGTGGTTTGATAAGGTTGGGTAGGTTGGCCAGAGGTCTTTTCCTGAGCGTTTTGGCAAGGCGAGCGCTGTGTTTCAAGCCTGCTGCATATGGACCAGCAATGGAATGGCTCAATGGAGAGTTCTGTGGGATAGTGGAGAGGTTCTGAGTGCTGGCTGAGAACTAGGCTACCATTACGAGCTGGATGACCCTGTACCAGTTAACCACTGTTAACCCCGCTGTCCTCATCCTTTAAATGTCTCATAGGTTTGTTGTCACAATGAGATAGCAGTGACTGTGAGGTGCTAGCCTGGAACAGACTGAGAGCTCAGTGAGTGTTAGCTATTGTCCTGTGTCAGTTTTTTTTTTTTTTGACCTGGACCATATTTAAAGACTTCATTGATTTTGTTACAATATTGCTTCTATTTTATGTTTTGGCTTTTTGGCCACAAGGCATGTGGGATTTTAGCTCCTCAACCAGGGAGTGACCCTGCACCCCCTGAGCTGGAAGGCAAAGCTGTAACCACTGGAGCACAAGGGAAGTTCCACTGTGTCAGTTTTTGAGTGTGATGGGGGACCAGTGAGGGACTTGGGGAGACCTCTGGGCCAGAAGAAGCAGGCAACATTCTGGATTTGAGGTCTACCTTGCCGGGGCAGTCTTGTCACACGGGACCCTGAACTTGCATGTTAGAGAGAAGCTCCCAAGAAGAATAAGAGGGGAGGCTGGAAGGGGATGGTCGGCTAGCCAGATAGAGAGCCATGCTGGGTGCTGGCATGAGGTGCCAGGTACCCAGGACTCCAGACTTTCAGGGAAGAGAAAAGGCACTGTGGCCTGGGATGGTTCAGGAATGCTTTACTTAAGAGATGGTCCATGAGATCAGGGCAGCTCTTAAATAAGCCAAGAGAAGAGAGGAAGACAGAGCACCAAGAAGTGACACGGCTGTAAGTGCTTGGGAAATACATCTTCCCTGCCCCTCAAGCCCTACCTGGGGCTTATTACTCATCCTTCCAGCTCTGCAGACTTGGTCCACATTGTCATCTTCAGCCACAAACAGTAACAGTGCACTTATCATCTGTGGGCCTTGGGGAAATAAATATGAGTAAGATTTGATCTAGTGCCAAGTTCCTTATGTGGGAGGTTTACAAACTACAGCTGCCTTGGTGAATCTCTGCTATTCTGGTTTGGAAGGATTGGAGTGGAACCAAGACTGGAACCCTTTTCAATACCTACTTCTGTAGTTCTGATGCCCTGTCTTGGTGAAGAGTCCTAGGCTCTTGGGCAGGTGTAGTCACCGCCTCTTTCCTCTAACTCTTATTGCCCTCTAGTTCTTCATTCTCTCAGCTGGCTCTCCTCTGAACCCAAGCAGGTGGGCAGGATGGGCATTTGGGATGCAGAAGATGCCTGTCCACTCTTGGGATCAAGGGTCAACAAACTGGCATAGGTAAACAACAGGAAGGTAGATTTTGATTTCAAATAAGGGCAAGGTGAAACTCTGTCACATCAACAGTGACCAACAGTGGGTCAGTGTGTCCTGTGAAGTAATGAGGAGGGAACCTCGGGCCACTCTCTGAGCTGCTGTGGGCAGACCCCTTCTCTGGGTGGGCTTGAACTGCCACTGCTCAGCTCTGGTCTGGGGAAGAGGAAGATATTCTGATTCTTCTTTTCAAATCTGTTCCCATCCCATTTCATCTTCTGAATTCTTAATGGCTCATGCTGTGTCTGTCAGAGAGGCTCATAACACTCAGGATCCACCTGCTGAACATGGGCCATGCATGTGACAAGCAATTTACATGTGCAGGCACCCAGCTCATCCTGCTGAATTTTCCTATGGAGCCAGTTCTTCCCGCAGCCAGTGTATGAGTTCCTGAGTGGGTGTGCGTGTGTGTGTGTGTGTGTGTGTGTGTGTGTATGTGTGTGTGTGTGTCTGCCATGCCTGCACTTGTATATAAGTGTACCTGGAGTTGCAGCTCAAAGTAATAGCAGAGCAGTTTGCTCTGTGGGGTGTGTGAATGGAGGGGTTGCTGTGGTCTTGGTTACTGGGAAGGCTGGTCACCCCTCTTGCCTCCTGCCTTCCCCTCCTCTCTGTATATCTCATTTGCCCCAGCCCCAGACTTCCTCCTTCAGGTTAATTTCCCCAGCTGCAGCTGTGCCGCCACCCTCCTCCCCACCCCCTCCTCCATCTACCACACAGACACATGGGCTTTGAGTTATGTGCCTCCTGTTCTAATGAGATAAACAACATAACTCTCATGGGGCTCTGCTCATCCCTGTGTAAGTGGAACTGCGGGGCTGAACGTGTTGGCTCTATAAAGGCACCCTGGTGCTTGTCAGCCCAGGGAGGATGGCAGGGAAGGGGGCAGGAGCCCTTCTTGGGGGCATTTGCTTGTTGATACGAGTTGAAGCAGGCATCAAAGGGGAGCCCGTTGCCCCCCTTGTGGCTAGAGGAGCAAAGAGCAGTCATGTCATGCCAGATGGGGGCCACGTGGGCAGAGAGTCCAGGCTTGTCTAAGTCAGCTAACTCCTGATAATTAAGAACTGATGTCTGTACAAGACTTCATGGTTATAAAGAGCTTCTTCTTGAATATAAACTAATCCCCCTACAGTCCTTGTAAGGCAGGTATCATTATCGCCTTTATCTTAAGGCGAGGAGACAGGCTCAGAGAGGTATGATGAGATCCCCAAGGTGACCCGAGTCGGGGTATGAGGACTCGCGCTTGTCCTCTGCACCGTGGGACTCCTGCATCCACCAGAGAAAGTTACAGAAGGAAATAAAGACAGTCCCTTCTTCTGGGCATTCAAACTACTTCCTAAAATAGACTCTCCCGGGAGAAGGACCTGCAGCTGAGTGGCCCGAGGCAGCTGAACAGGCAGTGTGGTGATGGCAGCCTCAGGGAGGGTGGAGGACTTGGACAACGGCTAATGGTTTCAACCTCCGGTCACTTAGACCTTTTTGAGTGTGCTGGTCAGGACCAGTTCCTTCTCACAGACCTGTTTTTGGTCAGAGTGGAAATACCACGGAAGCAGCCTGTGGGGCAAGAAGGAGTCTACAGCACAGACTCCCTTCTTGGGGTGTGTGGGGTGAGTTCTGTGTTCAGTGCAACGGGTCCCTCTTGGATGGTTTGGAGATGGGTGGAGGAGTCTTCTGGAGTCAAGAAGAGCAGGAGCCAAGGGTCATCCACTTTCTGTGTTTCTGAAACTCAGTCATTCTAGTTGAGTTTATTAATATTTGATAAGTGTTTCTAGATGTGCCTGCCAGGCACTGTGCTAAGCTTTGGGGATACTTGAGATGGACATGGCTCCTGCCACCTTGCATCTTATTAAACCAGTGGGGATGACAGTCTAGTAAGCAAGCAGTTAATGACAATGTCTTGGGAAAATTACAAGGAACCTTGGGAACCTACTGGAAAAACGATCAGACTGGTCTTGGTACATCAGAGGGAACATCCAAGTAGTAGCTCGATGGTGCTTAGACATCCAGAGTTTCTTTGTCAGATATGACAGTCTATAAAGTTCTTTAAAATAAAGAGGTGTTCAGTTCCCCCCACACCTCCATGTGGACAGGGTAGCTCTGGCATGGTTTGGAGCATTGGTGTTAGTTCTCCAGGTGATTTTTGGCTTCAGTCTGGATTAAGAATTGTTCATCCAAGATAAGGGGGGATTACAGGACCAGTTCTGGGACATGGAGCAGTGGGCCAGCCCTTATACTTGGCCTTCTCTGGGATCCTGGGGAACACCAGCCCCAGCAGTGGCCAAAATATCTGGAATGGACTCCAACTCCATGTACCCATTTATAGGAATCATAAATTCATTCACTTTTCAAACAAAACAAAATTTTGTTTCCTTTAATGCTGGAGTAGTTGCCTCTGCTCTGGACCCAAACCAGTGTATGGGTAGAGATGACAACGCAAATGAAAAATGAATGAGTGGAGGTACAGCAGTGACGCTTTTAGAGATTTTTCTCTGAAAAACGCAAAAACGAACAGTTTTTCTCTTAGCTTTTATTATTTTTAATTTTTAAAAGACTTTTTGATGTGAACCATTTTAAAAATCTTCACTGAATTTGTTGCAATATTATTTCTGGTTTGTGTTTTGGTTTTTTGACTTTGAGGCATGTGAAATCTTAGCTCCCTGACCAGGGATTGAACCCTCAAGCCCTGCCATTGGAAGGTGAAATCTTAACCACTGGACCGCCAGGGAAGGCCCTCTCTGAACTTTGAAAGCCCCAAAATGGAAGACAGAAGATGGGGAAAAGGTCCTGATGTTTTGTACCCGCGGTCCGAGGTCTAGAAAGGGCCCCTTTTATGGGGGAGCGGCCTGTCTCTAACAGTTGTCAAGTGCCACGTTTATCTACAGAATTGTGACTTCCATGAAAGTGAACTGCAACATATTCTTTCCCTCACTCACTTTGGCAAATGTTTCGTTTGATTCTTCTCTGTGTCAGCCACAGTTCCAGTTCTGGGGATTGTGATGTGAACAAGACCAAGTCCCTGTCCTCACCAGGCTTTTCTCTCTAATGATGGGGGCGGGTCAGTTGACTTGCTGGTTTATTTGGGGGTGCATCAGGCAGGCTTTCTAATCTGCAGATCACCTAACCAGTCTTCAGCCCTCTTCCTCTGCCCTCAGCCTCCACCCCTTGCCCTCTTCTCTGGGAACAGACCAGGGACTAGTGTGGGAAGTCCACGTTCTTCCAAGGCCTCTGGATGCTACACTGTATGCCACGTGAGCCCCAAGAGTGTTGGCTGGTGAGCAGGAAGCTTTCTCATAGGGTGCTCGGCCTGACACACGATGCTGGTGTGGCGCTTTCGCGTCAAAGGCCAAATCCAAGTGGAGGTTCTTGTTGAGAGACCGTGTGATCCATAAGCTCAGCACTGGACTCTGACCTGTTTCTTTTTGGTAAAGCCCAGGCAGGGATGTGGGCTTCCCTTGTGGCTCAGCTGGTAAAGAATCCTCCTGCAATGCGGGAGACCTGGGTTCGATCCCAGGGGATTGGGAAGATCCCCTGGAGAAGGGAAAGGCTCCAGTATTCTGGCCTGGAGAATTCCATGGACTGTATAGTCCAGGGGGTCTCAAAGAGTCGGACACGACTAAGCGACTTTCACTTCACTTCAGGCAGGGATGTACAGATATGCCGGCTGTGCAGGGGTGGAGCCTGCTCCCAGGAGAGGCTTATATTCTGAAGGAGTTGTCAGGGACTCCCTTTGGCTTCAGTGAGCTACCAGCAGCTGTCAGTGGGTGGAAGAAGCCAGTGGGTAGGAGATCTGGCAGCTTGACTCTGTTTCCTTGAGATGTTTCCCCATCCAGGCTGTCAGCAGGTAGACAGAATGACTCCTGCTGCTCCACCTTCAAGGGCACCTCCTTGGCCTGGGCGGAGGGGCAGTTGATGGGCAGTAGCTGGACATACACTGCCTTGAAAATACCGTGATGAGGATAAATCTGGAAAGGTCCCTCCTGCGGTTTGAGGTCTCGCTGATCTTCTCCCTAGGCTGAGAGAGCGGAACTGATTTTGGTAACAACGATGGCTCACTTTTGGCATGTGCCTACTGAGACAGCAATGTAGAGCGGTCAGAGCCAGGGTCCTGGGGTCAGGGGGCCTCGAGTTTGCCTGGGCTCCACCATCTACCAAGTGTGTGACCTTGACACGCCCCTTCACTTCTCTGGGCCTCATTCTCACTGTGATTGAGAAGGTCAGACAGGGTGGTTTCCAGGGCCCCATCCAGCCTGGAGCCTTTAACCTTTATACCATCTCTGTCTACAGGCCTTGCCCCGGGCCAGCTGTACTCATACCCTGCCCGCTGCTGGCGTAAGAAGAGACGATTGCACCCGCCTGAGGATCCGAAACTGCGGCTGCTGGAAATAAAACCTGGTGAGTGCCCGGTGGAGCTTGGTTGGGCTGAGACAGGAGAGGCGGGGAGTGCTGGGCTGGCCAAGGACGAGGTTGCTCTGTGGAGTTTTCCGAGAGAGTGCGTGTGCCCACATGGCGCTTTCAGGAATAAACACATTCACCTGCCCCCCACCCAATACCCCCAAACTTCTCGCCCTCTGTTGGGTGGGGCTCAGGCCTTCCCCTTCCTTTTGTCTTTCTCTTGCTACCCCAGGAGAGGAAAGCAAGCAGGTGCAGGGCGGGAACAGGCCCAGGATGAATGAATTTCCTACACAGCTGAAGGAGTTGCAGCTATTTGGGACTGGGTGATACCTTCTCGGGGTTTCAAGTAAAGAAACCTAGTCCCAGACTGTGATCCAAGGAGAATAGTGCCCTGTGTACCTTCTACCTTACTGGGAATGAACTAATGGAGCATCTTACACGAGAAGGGCCAGTCACTAAAAATAGAACCTATCTTGGACATAGAAATGAAAGAGTTTGAGTTCAGGATTTGCTTCTAGGTGACACTGATTGCTTTGTGGCCCTGCAGAAAGAGCTGGTTAGTTTCTTTACTGATCTGTTATTACGCTTCTGAACAGATGGCTGTCTTCAGACCTTGTGGGCTGCAGCAAGGCCAAGTGATGGCCCTGGGTCCGTAGCGTTAAGGGAACCTCTGCTTTGGGGGATGCTGGAGCTGGGCTGTGACTCAAGAATGGTGGCAACAGTGCCCTTAAGTGGAGTAAAGGCAGAGCTCACTTGCCTCCTTCCACTGTCACCAAACAACACAGACCTGACAAGGGTGGTTGTCTGACAATGTTACCTCACTCCTGCCTTTCCACACTGGCTCCCTAGGCTGCGTTTTTTTCTGCAAAATCTCTACTAAACCAGTTGTTTGGATGCTTTCTCACAGTTCCATTGGTTAGCATGCTTCAATTGCTCACTCTAACCCAGATTTCACTTGTGCAAAAGTTTTGTTTGTTAGGGGTAGGTGCTCCACTCAAATTCTCACATGGCCTTGCCCCATTTACAGACTCCTGCAGACACTCCAGGGTGATGACTGAGGTGGTCCCAAACTCCCTGAAATGCAGGTTATAGGAGAACCAAGTCTCATGGAGCAGGATTGTGAGCCACATGCATCTTTTTATATTTTCTAGTGGCCACATTAAAAAAAAGAAAAAACTGGTGACAGTAATTTTTAACAATAGATTCTGTTTAACTTAAAAATATCATTTCAGCATGTCATCAGTATAAAAATTATGAATGAGATAGTTTTCTTTTTTTGGTATAGTTTTTTAATTCCAGTGTGTACCTTAAACTTTTAACACATTTCATTGTAAGCTAGCTGCATTCAGTGCTCGACTGCCACACGTGGCTAGTGGTACCCATGTTAGCTAGTATGGTTCTAGAGTTACACTCCAAGTGTGGTCTTGACCATCAGGATAGGCATCACTTGGGAGCTTTTGGTCCTCACCCCAGACCTGCTGAGTTAGAATTTGCATTTTATCCAATCCCAAGGACTGCATCCTCAGAACACATGTTGAAGTTTGAAGATTTACAGGTGGTTGGACCACAAGTCAGGATGGGATGACTCCACACCATCTACATGCCTTTATTAAACAATTATCAATATGAACAATTTATTTTGGAGGTGCTGGCTCCCTCTTCTCTTGTTCCAGATCTGGAAGTGGTCTGATGACTGATGAGGTAATCCCCGACTTGAGATTTACCTTGACCCATGTTAATTCCACCCTAATCAGAGCTTTGCAGTAGGTGCTATAGTGAGAGGGTGAGCCCGCACCCACTGGCTGTGTGGACTTGAGCGAGGGGACTATTTGGGTGTCTGTTGCTGGTTGGATGTATCTCTGTGTTGGAGTACGTGAACCCTCTGGGTATATTTCTGGATCTGTAAATAGCACAGTAGTACTTGGGATTCCTAGCCAGCCTTGCAGCTTCCTCATGAGGATCAAACAAGCAATATGTAATAGTATTTGCCATTTCTTACCCTTTCAATTAAAAATTAAAAAAAATTGAGTAGGTAATGCAGTCACATTCCAAAGATATAAAAGGATATATTTTGTAGTGAAAAATAAGACCCAGGCTCCAAAGAGGCATCAATAGTACCAGTCTTCAGGGATTCTTCAAGAGACAGGTTATGCGCACACAGG
Source organism: Okapia johnstoni (assembly GCA_024291935.2). NCBI lineage: Eukaryota > Metazoa > Chordata > Mammalia > Artiodactyla > Giraffidae > Okapia > Okapia johnstoni. The sequence goes on from CM044307.1 coordinate 17,255,528, forward strand.
AATTACATCTGTATGACTTTCCCTTCCTCTTTTCATGCAGTACAACCACCTAGCATTTTGCCCTTTCCCTTAAAAATGTGCCTCAGGCACTGGCCATGTCAATATGTAAAGAATTTCTTCATTTCTTTTCCACAATTACATGATATTCCATTATATGAATGTACTACAACTTATTTAACCAAGCTGTTCCCAATTTTCGTTTCTCAGGTGCTGAGCTGTTCAGTTTTGTCCAACTCTTTGTGACCCCATGGGCTATAGCCTGCCAGGATCCTCTGTCTATGGGGATTCTCCAGGCAAGAATACTGGAGTGGGTTGCCATTCTTTCATCCAGGGACTCTTCCCGACTCGGATCGAACCCAGGTCTCCTACACTGCAGGCGGATTCTTTACCATCTGAGCCACCAGGGATTTTTTTCCAATTTAAGCAATGATGCAATGAATATTTTACATGTATATAGTGAAAGTGAAAGTATTAGTCACTCAGTTGTCTGACTCTTTGCGACCCCATGGACTGTATAAGGACATATCATGCATTGGAGAAGGAAATGGCAACCCACTCCAGTGTTCTTGCCTGGAGAATCTCAGGGACAGGGGAGCCTGGTGGGCTGCCGTCTATGGGGTCGCACAGAGTTGGACACGACTGAAGCGACTTAGCAGCAGCAGCAGCAACTTGTTAAAGGATTTTATTATAAATGCTTGACATTAATTTTAAATTGTTGTCTTTATTCTTTTTTAAAGTCTTTATTCTTAACATTTTAAAAACCTTTATTAAGAATACTTTGTATGAGACTAATTGGATTATCTTTTATAGAATCAAAAATGTTTAGCACTGTACACACCTCAGACATCATTAACTTCAGTTCTTTATTTTCTTGAGGTCCAGACACTCCAGTATTCTTGGGCTTCCCTTGTGGCTCAGCTGGTAAAGAATCCTTCTGCAATACAGGAGACCTGGGTTCAATCCCTGGGTTAGGAAGATCCCCTGGAGAAGAGAAAGGCTACTCACTCCAGTATTCTGGCCTGGAGAATTCCATGGACTGTATAGTCCATGGGGCTGCAAAGAGCTGGACACAATTGAGCGACTTTCATTTTCAGACAAGTTGGGAGATTTGCTCAAATTTACACAGCAATTCCCATGGGAACTGGCAGAGAACCCAGGTTGCTTGATTTCTCTGTTCAGTGCTGCTTCTGCTTCCTCATGTTGCTGATAGGTGTACTAACTTAAAAGTTATCAAAATTTTTCCCATAAAACTTTTATTTTATGATTAGAAAACTAATATATTAATTATTAAAATGCATCCAAGAGATAGTTGAAATTCCTTCAGTCATAAATACCAGACATTCAAGTTGAATTTGCTTAAGCAATTCAAAGGGAAGTTGGTTGATATAACAGTGAATCCCAGCGTGGATTTGGGCTTCAGGCACAGCTGCATCCAGGGGCTCAGATGTTGTAGTGGGGGCTCTGTGTATCTCTTTCCACCTCTAACACTGTCTTCTCCTCATGGGGATCGCAAGGTGGCCACCAGCAACCCAGACTCAGCACTCACCACAGCTGGCAGAAAGGCAGTCTCCTTTAATATCTGTGTTGGAGAAATCCCTGGAAGGACTGATTAGCTGACTGGGTTTATGTTCACTCACCCCTCAGAGCCACATGTGGATGGAACACTCTGGTTGAATCATCATTATAGCCAGTATCTGAACTACACACTGGTGGCTCAGATGGTAAAGAATCTTCCTGCCAATACAGGAGACCTGGGTTTGATCCCTGGGTCGGGAAGATCCCCTGGAGAAGGAAATGGCAACCCACTCTAGCATTCTTGCCTGGAGGATTCCATGGACAGAGAAGCCTGGTGGGCTACAGTTCATGGGGTTGCAAAGAGTTGGATACAACTGGGCGACTAGCACCATCCCCACACACAAAGCATTTTCATTTATCACTTGTCACTTTGGTCTTTAACCATAGCCCTGGGAGTTAGAGAGGGAAAGGAGAGGTAAAAGTGTCATAAGCCCATTTTATAGTTGAGGGAAGTCAGATTGCTGGCAAAGCCAAGGAGCATCTACTGTGCTGCTAATGTGTCTGAGGACTTAGAGCCTCATTGTTGGTGGGACCGAGGCAAGGAGCTACGTTAAGTGTCTGGTCCTTCTGGCTACAGACATGTACTCGGGCACGTGGGTCTCCAGGAAGCTGAACATAGAGCAGCTGGGGTCATGATTGACTTTGGCCTTGCCCTATCCTTGGGTCCGGGGGAAGGATGGGGCCCTTCCTTCCCCCAAGGGGAAGGCCCCTGGGGCTGGCGGTGTCCTGTAGTCATGTGCCCAGCAGCACCATGTCTGGATCTGTGATCTTCGAGAAGTTTCCTTGGGCTCAGTCCTCATGCTTGGAGCAGACACTAAAGTGGCTTCTCCCCCAGTGAAGGCTCAGCCTCAGAGACAGTCAGGGTCCCGTGGGAGGACCCTCTCTGCAAGGATGAGTACCAGCCTGGTTGAGGGTGGGCCCTCCGAGGTGTAATCATATCCCCAGGTGGCAGAAGACCCCAGGCAAGTCAGGCCTGCCCAAGGCAGAATGGCTGCTCCACACCTGCACCTAGGTGTTGAGAAACTGTAAACAATCCAGGGCTGGAATCAACAACTTTGCAAATGACAAGATATCCATCTCAGGTGAATTTGTTCCCTCTCTGGGTAATCAGACCTACTCTTACACCTACTAAAAACAAAAACAAAACCCCCCAAACCTTGGGCCAAATGTCAGTCATTTTTGTATCCTGTTCTGAGTGTGTACCATCGGGCCAGGCCTGGCTCTCAGGATGTGTACCACCTCACCAGCCTGCAGCTGTAGGTTGTGAGCAAAGATGCCAGGGAAGCATCTGAGAGTCAGTGATAAGGAGCCTCAGGCTTGAACCTCAAAGCATCAGGGCCCATCCAGAGAACATGAAGCAGCATGACCAAAAAAAAAATGTACCACTCTCTTCCTGGAGGCTTCACACGTTTGCCTTTGAATTTTTCACACAAGCCAACATTTCAGAAAAGGTCCTTCACCCAGAGCCTCAGCTCGCCCGAATGGCACCTTTGTGCAAAAGTAGAAAAAGATCCCCTGGCTGGGCAGACATTTATAAATGATGCCCCTTCTGGTGGGTTACGAGGTATGTTCTGGATCTCGGCTTCCTTCTGTCCCCTTAGCAGGTGTCCCTGTGTAGGTAACACATGCCACCTCTGAGAGGCTCTGCCATCATCATTTATAAAATGCACAGCCCTCAACTGAGAGGACCTCTCCCCTTTTATGGGGGGAATGTCCTCCCAAAGCACAGAATCAACTTGGACAATATTTCAAAATGACTGTTTCTTATTTTTATTCCATTTGATTTGGTCTCAAAGAGAGCTGTGTTGTTTTTTTTTTTTGGTCCGTACTTTTGAGTGTGACTCAGGGTAGAACCACTGAACAGAGTTCCTGGGGAATTTGCTGCAAACTTCTAGTAGGTGGAGTCAGTCAACTGGGTGGATGGAGGCAGGCCTTCCTGGGAATGGGGGGCAGTTGAAGGGAACAGAGATGAGAAGCTAGGGATCTGCTCTCTTTACACGCGGAAGTGGAGCTGGGTCTAACCTGTTTGAAGGTTCATGCACAGTGCCTGTCAGTATTTAAAAATCACCTGCCCTTTGACCTACAAATTCTGTGGCTAGAGAATTTTATTCTATAAATAAATATGGACTCCCAACGGGTAAGGTTGTCCATTGTGGCATTGTTTGTAACAACAGCAGCAAACAGAGAATAGAAACAACCAGTAGGTCTTTTGGCAGGGGACTAGTTAAACATAGAACATGTCCGTAAAATAGAATAGTATTTTGTCCTTTAAAGGAATGAGTAGGAAAAAAAAAATGGAAAGACATCCAAGCTATATTGTTTAGTGGAAAGAAAAAAGCAAATTGCCCAACATTATGTATAGTCCTCTTTGGGCAGACCTTGCTGAAAATTGATAATCAGTTTGTCCGTCCTGAGCTGAATCTCTTTAAATTTATGGAAACTGGAAGACTGAGTTTATGTTGGAAAAAAACAAATGAGTGACCCAACCACCCTTGGCACCCCTCCACCACCCAGTCCCCATGGCTGCCCATCATTTCCTCTGTCTTCCCTCCCACCCTTCTGGTGTGGGTTCTCCTGAGCTCTGCCCGACAGGCTCTAGGGATGCAGTTATGTCTACGATTCTTGGAGCCTCCCTTGGGCTCCACCATCAGCCTGTCAAGTCCTCTGGGGAGAGAGAGACAAAGAGTTCCCCTGATTTGCGAGAGATGGGGCATTGGCCTGGAGCAGAATTGTCTCAAAGCATGAGTTTCCTTCCATCTCAGACCTTTCCATGCATGATAAGGAGCTGCCACAAGCAATTTGTCATGCCAGCACCCAGTTTGTCCCTCCTGTCTTCCTTTGTGATCCTGCCTGAGTCCAGCCAGTGGTGGGCAGCTTTGAGCAAAAAAAAATGCCAGGGTGGAACGTGGCTTAGAGTTGTCCTTGACCCCAGGTCTTCAGAGCTGAGAGTTTTGTCAGGAAACCAGGTCAGGGTAAGGGGTGGGGGATCCACTCAGGAAATTTGAGGGACTTCGGAGCAGGTCTCAGCCAGGGCTGCAGAACCATCCACTCTGATTCAGCCCTACACAGCCCTAAGCTCATCTGTGACATCGCAGGGTGGGGAGTGGGGAGCCGATGGTGGCTGCTGTGAAGTCATTTGTTCTTGGGCTAAATTATACATTGATGGAGTACTCCCCAGGCCTGCTGTCCTCACTGTGAATATGCCATCCTGCCCATGTTTCTTTACTACTTGCTGAAAATAAAAATGTGTCTGTGTGGGGGTGGGATGAGGCCGCGAACTGGGGCGAACTCTGGAATTTGAAAGCATTCTCAGCGTCCCTGGACCTATGTGTTTCTCACGCCTAGCATCATCCCTCCAATCAGTCTTGAATAAACATCTTGCAACCTCCTACTTGCGTGGGCGTCTGAAGGACAACACACACAGCATTATTTCTCTCCACTGACTGACAATGGAGCTCACTGTTCTCTGCATCTTGCATTTGGCTGCAGGGGCAAATGCAAGGTGTTTCACTGCGCAGCCATCACAGTTCAGGCAATGTGAAGATGGGCAGGGGCCTGGTGCCGGGGAGGGGCCTTCCCTGGACCATTGCCCCCAAGAATGGAGCTCTGTCCTTGTGAAGGGGAAGCCGAGCTAGCAAGAGAGAAAGGTGGATAGTAAATATCCATCAGAAGGCCCTGAAGAGTGGGGCAGATGTTGGGCAAAAACCAGCTGATTAAGAAAGAGCCTTTAACTTCACTTTTTTTTTGAATAAGGAAAAAGGGCTGGGAGCAAACTTGTGTCCTTCTGAGTTAAATGCTCAGATAGATGGCTTAGATCAGTTGAGCATCTTCTTGTTCCAGACTTTTAGGTCCCTGTGGTCTAGGACAGACGTTGTTTTAGAGGTTGGGAGACTGTGGCCCGGAATTAGGGAGCGAATTTCCCAGGGGGCGTCTGTGGTGAAGCCAAGGAAGGGACCCTGTGGGGGAACCTGTTGGAACTGGCGCCCTGTTGCTCCAGGACCCAACACGCACATCCATCCTGGGGTCTCAGTAGGGCTCCTGGAATGTACCTGAGGCCTTGCCAGCCTCCTTCTGCTCTAGTGCCCTTGGGGACCAGCATATCTCTTTCAGATTCCAAGGGTGATGGGAAGGAAGGCAGCCAGGAATAGGGTTCTGGTTCTTTCTCTTGGGGTTTTTTTTTGGCTGCTGTTCAATGACTGGGAGTGATTGACCAGGATAATCACCACCTCCCCCACATGTTATTGAGGGAACATGAATGGTTGGGCAGAAACCCTTGGGGGATGGTAGTTGAAGATACAGCCCAAAGCAGAGTGTGCCATAGCTGGCCACCAAGCAAGTCCCAGGGACCCTCGGAGGGGTGCCTCCTAAGGGGGCAGTCCAGGCCCGAGTCCTGCCTTCGGGGGCAGCGATGGAACGGCCTGCTTCGCTCGCCTAGGGTGCTGTCCCTGCCGCACTGAACTGCCAGAACTCTACAGATGGGAGCGGGCCGCAGCCAACTTCCCCAGCTTTTGAAAATCCTGCATCTTAATTAGTTTCCTACTGCTTTTGTACATGGCCCACATTTTAATAGTCTCCGGGCTTCTTCCACCATTTGCTCTCTGATGTTCGGCTCGATTTCTCTTCTCCTCAAGACAGTCCCTCCGACTCCTCCGGCACCCTCCCAGCCCGGGAACAACTTACGGAACGCCGATGTGCCAAGCATGTAGCCTGAGATTGATGAGCCTGTCAGCTGGCTCCCTCTGGCCCCCCACCCCACCCCCGGCTCCCCCTCTCCTCCTCACAAGGATGAGCCAGTGGGGGGGGGCAGTGGGCAAGATGGGGGGACGCAAGGAAAGGGACCTGTAGAGCCCCCAGCCAGGTGTGAGCCAACTGACAATGTGACCTTCTCCCGGTCTGCAGAGGAGTCCGGCTGTGTCCTTCCGAGGGGGGAAGGACGCTGGGCTCCCCACCCCATCTGTCAGTGCTTATCTGTCCCTGCACGGGGGGTTGCCTGAGCGTGGTACGGCCGGGAGAATGGATGCCTTCAAGTGCATCGGGGGAAATGACCAGTCATTTATCTCTTTCCTGCATTGTCAAGAGCTGCAGCCATCCATTCTGGAGGCCGGCAATAGCAGCAGCTTCAGCTCTTGTTGGCCTCGTGAGCTGGAGAGAGGTGGGCAGGCCCCTCCAGCCCCCGCTTCGTGCCCTCCTGGCAGCCTGGGGACAGGCGCCGGGTCTGGGGGAAGGGGCTGGGGCCTCTGTCACTGTCCTGCAGGGCTCTGGGAACCAGGGCTGGCCCAGGAATTGGGCGGCCGCTGGGAGTCGGCCGGGCTGTGTGCTTAGTGGCTGCAGGGATTGCATGACTGGATTTTGAAGCTGGACCTGGCAGAGTCACGTTTAGAACCTGGCTTGTGAGACTGTCGCCCTGTTACACCAGGGCCTGTGCACTTGTATCTCCCCCTCCTGGAAGGTGCACAGTTTGAGTTCAGAGGCCCATTCAATGCTTCATCTGTATACCCAACACCCAGCACCCGACTTGGCACTTCGTAGGTGGATAGCAAAGATTTATTAAAAGGATTAAGGAAAGAAAAGGGCCTCCCGGTCTCTGATCTCAAGCTTGAAGAATGTGGCTTAGCTCTCATCATGCCCCTTGCACAGAGGAGGGAGCTCGAGTGGGCTAAGGGGAGCCTTTGGAGCTGACCTGGCCTTCCTGTCCACTGCCCAGCCTGGCCTGGGTGGGGTGGGGGGGCCTGTCCCGGCTTTACCATCTTGCTTGATTTTGGTTTGAGCTCACAGGGCCTTCAGTATGTCGAACAGCTGTGCTCTGCAGGAGATAAGGCCTCCAACAGAAATCACAAGACCTGGGTTCAAGTCCCGACCCCTCCACCTTGGCTGTGTGATTTTGAGCTGTCACCTAACCACTTTGGCCTTGATTCTCTATCTGTGAAATGTGTATTGTGGCAGCTGTTCTGCTTGTTTGCTGGGATTTTTCCTAGAGTCCCGCTGGAAGGTGGGGCTGGAGGGCTTGGCAGATGTGAAGAGACACCGCTGATGCCACCCCCACATAGTGCTGCTGGGTGGGCTGAGGGGGCCTCAGCTGATGCTGTTCCTGTCCCCAGCGTGTGCTCACTGCAGGCAGCTCACCGCCCAGCTGGCAGAGTGTGTGCCGTGTGGCCAGAATGGGAACACGTTCTTCCTTACAGTCTTTAAAAGCCCAAGGCTAGCGCCTTCTGTCCTAAGAAGACCTGGCATCTGGCTATGGGATATGCCTTTCCCAGAACCATAGCTTGCCCAAGCTCACCCCTGTGTCCCAGGACTTGGTCCTCTGGCATCCGCTGCGGGGAGCACAGAGATAAACTTGGAAGGCTTCCTCTCTGTTTTACAAACACCTGTCATCCCATGGTGCTAGGCTGGGCCTGCCTGGCTGGGTCTTTTCTCCTGCCCTTGGCCTAGGCCGATCTGCCTTCTCTGAGAACCGTTCCTTTGTGGATTCGCCCTGGTGTGGCTTCATTCCTTTGCCCCTTGGCACTGGGCACCCATTCTCTACACCTGGCCTCTATCCTGATTCACTGTGTGGGGATGTTCCCTGCTCAGGGGCCAGGGGACTGCCCTCTGGATGTATCTAGCCACCAGGAAGTAGGCACCATGTGGACCGGGCCGTTTCCTAAGCACTGGCTCATTGTTGATCCCCTCACTTCTACCTTCCTTCAGTTAATTTCAGAATGATCTTATTGAAATACAGACATCATATTGTCACCCTTTGCTCGAAACTGCCAGTGTCTTCAGAAGCTGTTGTTGTTCAGTTGCTCAGTCGTGTCTGACTCTTTGTGATGCCATGGACTGCAGCATGCCAGGCTTCCCTGTCTTTCACTCTCTTCTGGAGTTTGCTCAAACTCATGTCCATTGAGTCAGTGATGCCATCCAACCATCTCATCCTCTGTCATCTCCTTCTCTTCCTGCCCTCAATCTTTCCCAGCATCAGAGTCACTTCCGATGAGTTGGCTCTTCGCATCAGGTGGCCAAAGTACTGGCGCTTCAGCGTCAGTCCTTTCAATGAATATTCAGGGTTGATTTCCTTTAGGATTGACTGGTTTGATCTCCTTGCAGTCCAAGGGAGTAAGCATTCTTGCAGAGGCCTACCCAGCCCTTCAAGGCCCCAGAACTCTCTGAACTGGGCTCCTGCTCTCCCCTGGCTCACTGTGCTCCGGGCAGACAGACCCCAGCTTCGAGCCGAGTCCCACCCTCAGCCTCCTCTGTCCTCTGTTCTATACTTGACTTCCTCGCTTCCATTCTCCCTGGGCCCATGTCCAGGTGGGGGAAGCTGTGTCTCACCATGTCTGATGGTCTGAGTATGTTAGAAGGGGAGGAGTTTTGCTTAGAAGTGCAAGGAGAGGGAGACTTTAGGAGGTGAAAAAGAGGGGCTCCCATGAATCGAGCATCTTCCTGTGCAGACACTATATGTCCATGATCTCATCTGGCCCCATAACAACACTGGGAAGTGGACTTTGTTCTGCAGATGAGGAGAGCAAGGCCAAGGGTGCGGTGCAGGGTACGAGACCTGAGATTTCACCCGAGCTTCTTGCACTTTCCAGTGATCTGTATTCCCTTGAACCATTTCACCACTCTGTACATTCCTGCTATCCTTCTCCTCTCTTACTTTCCTGCTAAGTTGTATCAATTTGGTTGATCTGCTAACCAGCCACCCTTCAACAGTGTGAGCTTCCTTCAACAGTATGGGTGTTTTTCTGTCTCTCAGAGGTGGGAGATTGCTTATCTGTGGTGCCAACCTCTGGGTGCTGCTTCCAGGGGCTCGCCCTTTCGTGTTGGCAAGGGGTGAGGGGGTTGGTAGAGCAGAGGGTGGGGACCGGAGGCCTTGTCGGGGGCATGATCAGTCCTCCTGCGGTGTGGATATCCTGGCCTTCTAAAACTATTGGTAACAAGGACCTGCAGGGTGCAGCCTGGATGATGGGTCCTCATTGTGAACCTCATCTATTTTGAGCTTTATGAATCACAAAGCAGGGAGTCAAATGCAGCCAAGAAAATGGCACCCCTGAGGAATGAGCAGATGGATTCCGGGGGCCCGCCACCATCTCAGGAAATCAGGGCTTCAGTCCCCTCCAGTCTCCTCCCCTGTGGGGCGAGTGATCTCAATCCCCTCCTCCTCCTTCCCCGTGAGCCCGAGAGTCTGGTGGGCATAAATGAAATAATGATTCTTAAGCATTTTGCTCCTTGTATAAATCCAAGGAAATGTGATGAGCTTAACTCCTCAAAATAATAAGCAACCAGAATAGAAGACTGCACATTTGTATTTTTTAAAGAAAACTAGAGTCAGATGGGGAAAAAAAAAATCTGAGCACTCATGATGTAGCAGGACTGTCTGCCATTGTCTGTGGGATTTCTCCCTCCTTTGCACCATGGCTCTACCTCCAGGCTCCTGCGTTACAGAGAGCCCGTGATGGATGGACGGATGGATGTGGCTTGTCGGGGTGTTTCACCACGATTTCCCTTGGGGCAGCCTGTCTGTCAGCAGAGCACAGCCTCCCCAAAGATGGTATCTCTTGCAAACTCGACAGCTAACAGACAGCTCCTCTCTTTGTATATTTCCCCAAAGAAGAACTGTCTTAATCTGTTTTTTATATGGCATATTTTATTATAATCCATATATGACTTGCAGGTTCCCGGTCCTCCATCCTGAGCCAAAAAAAATGCACGAGGAGTCAGAGGTTCCATGAGTCCGTGACATCCAAGCGTTTGCATTTTTAAATGACCTGGGATTTAATTACTCACCACGCTCCCATGTTGCACTTTCGGGTTCGTCTTGCCTGCATCCTGTTAATGAGCTCAGTGGCTCCAACAACCCAGTGGAAGCCTTGCATTTGGTGCATGGGGTGGCAGGCTTGGGGCACCTGTGTCAAAAATCTGTGGCTTTGATCTTTACCCGAGAGGATGGCTGCCCCGTCCACAGCCCTGGAGAGAAGTCACTGCTCTTCACTGGTGATTTTTGTTTTGTTTTGTTTTGTTTTGCTTTTATTTGTGCTTTTCTTTCTTTTTCTTTTTTAAAAAGACTTCTATGCTTCAACCCTTGTTTGTCTAAGAGGTTTTTTCTTATTTGGAAACCGATTTGCTTCGGTTTGCACAGAAGCTGTCTCTGGTGTGATGGATCGTGCTGGAAGTCACCCAAGGAGTATCTCTGTTCCCAATTAGAAGTGGAGGCAAAGCTGCGTATGGGGGCCCAGGGAGGCGGCTGGCTTGGGTGACAGCTGCTGCCGCTCTGGAGAGAGTAACGATCCGTGGGTTTATATCCATGTGTATAAAGTCAGGCTAATTTAAAGATGAATTATGTGTGTGTGTTTTAGCCCATTTTCTTTAAAGTTAAGTGTTTGATGGCTCCTGTCAGGTTATGTGGTCCCCAAATTTGTGTGAGGATCAAAATGAATACACTTTTAAAAAGTTATTAAACCCTATATCCAGATGATCCGCATTAGAATAAAACTGAATCAGTGGCGTCCCTACGGGCTCCGTAGGGAGCGTGTCTAGGATGTGCATTGTGCAAGAGCTGGGACCTGTTACCTTATTTTTCCTTCATGCTGGGACCTCCTGTGGTCCAGAGGCAGGGAATGTACCCTCTGCAGCCTTATGGGGAGGGTACTGTTTAGCCTGTCACTCTGACCTTGTGGGCTTTACCCATAGTGCTTTGAAACCAGGGTTTGCCAGGGGTCAGCTAGAATGCTGTTCGGGAATGGCTCTCAGATGGGTATCAGGTAGACAATGCTAAGAACTGTATTTGAAACGCCCTCCCAGTTTTGAGAAGCAAAATTTTAGCAAATGTTGCTTTTAATGTTATAAAACTTTAGTGTTTCATAGGGTAACCACCAGTCACATGTGGCCATGGAACACTTGAAATGTGGCTAATCTGTATTGAGTTGTGCTGAAAGTGTAAAATGCACACTAGATTTCCAAGATTTAATGTGAATGAAATGATGTAAAATATCACGGTAATTTAAAAATATGGATTACATGTTGAAGTGATAATGTTTTGGATATATTGGGTTAGATAAAATATATGTTAAGACTAATTGTACCTGTTGATCTTTGCTTTTATAAATGTGGCTGCTAGAAAATTTAAAATTGCGTGAATGGCTTGCATTATATTTCTGTTTGACAGTGTTGCTGTGCCATTAAGTCAGAATCATTCAAACGTCAATGATAATAACACATAGCATTTGTAAGACACTTAGAACATCCTGCGCTCTCTACATATATGATCTAATTTTGACTCGTAAGTTTTAAATAGGAAAAGGGTGAAGAAAAAATTTATAGCCTCTTTTCCCCACTGTTTCCCACACTAATTTTTGTGGGGATCTTTTCAGAGTTTCTTTATGGGGTATATTACCACATTTAATTCTCATGCTAACACTATGAGATAGATGCTATGATAATTCCCATTTAACATATAAGGAAACAGAGACTTAAAGGTTGAAATAACCATCCTGTGGTCCTTTGGCTAAAACATGGCAAGGCCAGGGATTGACTTCAGGGGTTTCTGAAAGCAGAACATCTATGAGCCGATTAAATACTTGGGAAAATTTCTCTGTGACCCTGGGAAGGTCTCTATGTCTTTCTGGGCCCCACATTTCTCGTGAAGTGATTGGACTCTGGATGCTGTTGAGGGGCTCGTCTAGCTCGTCAAATGTAGGAGAGCCCATTCAACTCTTCCCGTTTTGCTTCTCTTCTCCCTCTTGCTTCTGACCTGGTGCCCATCTCAGAGGGCCAGGACCAGAGGACCAAGAGGCTGGATTGAAAGATCAGAAAGCAGGATGGAGGAATAGTTAGCAGGGAGGAAGAAGGAGCAGGCGGAGAAGGAAGAGCAAGTTTACCAGTGATGGAAAATGCTCTGTGAGTTCAGTACTGTTGTGCTGAGGGAACACCCCATAGAGATGTTCACATAGAACACAGTCTAAGACCTTGACACAGACCTGCCCTTGGCCTCAGCAAAGGTCTGCCTTTTATCTTGAAATATGAAAACTGTGGTGGAGAGGGTCTAGGAATGCAGTGAACATGCACAAAGGTTTGGAAAAAGACTTTTCATGGAAGGACCAAATCGAGGCAAGGTGAAGTTCATACAGACTAGCAATTAGGTGAATGGGTTCTGAAGCAGATTGGGGTTAAGGCAGGATTTTGTCCCTTACCAGCTTTCTGATACTGAGCAAGTTCTAAGTCTCCCTAAGCTGCAGCATCCTTATCTTGAAATGGGATGATAACTGTACAACTCACCTCTTGGGTGGTGGTGGGGATTAAGTGATACATGGCAGTAACAGCTGACACAGTTTGAGTGTTTACTACCTACCAGGCATTCTGCCACATGTAGATTGTGTTTTTATCTTCCCTTTTAGTTTAGTTGGTAAAGAGTGTGCCTGCAATGCAGGAGCCCCGTATTCAATCCCTGGGTCAGGAAGATCCCCTGGAGAAGGAAATGGCAACCCACTCCAGTATTCTTGCCTGGAGAATCCCACGGACAGAGGAGACTGGCAGGCTACAGTCCATGGGGTCGCACGAGTCGGACATGACTTAGCGACTAAACCACCACCACCACCAGGCATTCTGCATGTACACAAACACATCAGTGCTCGTTGGGGCTGAGCCTGCAAACTACTACTAATACAATGAGTGGGGCTCTTGTCACCATCTTTACTGTGTCTAGGAAAGATCCTGGAGAAGGCACTGGCGACCCAGTACTCTTGCCTGGAAAATCCCATGGACAGAGGAGCCTGGTAGGCTGCAGTCCATGGGGTTGCTGAGTCGTACATGACTGATCGACTTCACTTTCACTTTCATGCATTGGAGAAGGAAATGGCAACCCACTCCAGTGTTCTTGCCTGGAGAATCCCAGGGACGGAGGAGCCTGGTGGGCTGCCGTCTCTGAGGTCGCACAGAGTCGGATACAACTGATGCGACTTAGCAGCAGCAGCAGGAAGGATCCTTTGGCTGCATTCTTGTCCTGCTGAGTGGCTCCTGGTGAAGTTACTTAACTTCTCTGAGCCTCAGGTGACTCGTTTATAAAATGAGATAATTAAAGCAGATGATCTGTAAGGACTTCTCAACTGTAAAATACTGTGCAGTTCTGGAAATAGAATTTATTTAGTGTTGAGAAGGCTGAGGGGGATACTAAAATATGAACTTCATATATATATATATATAAATATATATATGATTCTTACAAGTTTGAAGGATGGTGAACAGCTGTTCTCTTTTGGCTGAGGACAGGGCATGAGGCAACACATTTTAATTGTTTGATATTAGACGTTTGGAAGCCTTTCCTGACTTGGGAGAAAGACTAATGTGTCATTGGAGCAGGCTCTAGAGCTGCACACTTTGAACTCATCAAGGCAGACGGTTGGCTATTTTTCTGACACTGAGATGAAACTTCATCACACAGGCCTTCCCTGAAGCCTTGATCTTAAATAGATACCCACCCCCTCCTCCACCGCCCCCAGCACCATATTCTTCCTTCACATTTCACCCTGTTGTTTTCCTCTGTAGCACTCATGACACTTTGCATATTTATTTTGTACTTAGTGCTGAATGTCTGTCCTTTTAGATTGTAAACCACATAGAAGCTAGATTGGTCATTATTTGGTGTGACCAAATAATGCTGTCTCTGGGGTTCTGTGCAACCCCAGAGACGGCAGCCCACCAGGCTCCTCCGTCCCTGGGATTCTCCAGGCAAGAACACTGGAGTGGGTTGCCATTTCCTTCTCCAATGCATGAAAGTGAAAGTGAAGTCCATCAGTCGTGTCCAACTCAGCCACCCCATGGACTGCAGCCTACCAGGCTCCTCTGTCCATGGGATTTTCCAGGCAAGAGTACTGGGTCGCCAGTGCCTTCTCCAGGATCTTTCCTAGACACAGTAAAGATGGTGACAAGAGCCCCACTCATTGTATTAGTAGTAGTTTGCAATACACAGTATACACACCATCTCCTGTGTATCTGGTTCTAGCACAGTGGTTGTCACATAGCAGGTGCTCAGTAAATATTTGCAGAATGAATAGATGGGTGAATGAGTTTCAGGGGTAGTTGGCTTGGCGGTAGTGCTTCTTGATAGAAGTGAACACTCCGCTTGCCTTTTATTGGTAAGAAAAATCCCAAAGACCTTACCTTTCAAGAATGTTAGATACTGTTTCTCCTTCCCATCATCATCTCCTGGGGTCTGATCATACGTACGTGTGAGTTTCTTCAGTTTTGATGGGCTGTCCAAGCACCCTTCCTTGTGGGCTGGTCAGCCTGCATCTGGTTAAGGGGTAGGTGAGGTTTCATTTGAGGGAGAATAAAGCCCCAGGGCTTCCCTAGTGGCTCAGATGGTAAAGAATCTGCCTGCAATGCAGGAAGCCTGGTTCAATCCCTGGGTGGGGAAGATCTCCTGGAGGAGGGCATGGCAACCCACTCCAGTATTCTTGCCTGGAGAACTCCCATGGACAGAGGAGCCTGGCGGGCTACAGTCCATGTGGGTCACAAAGAGTTGGACATGGCTGAGTGACTAAGCACACCCATACAAAACCTGATGGAACATGGCTTGGTTGTTCTGGTTATTTCCATTTGCTCCCCCAGATCCGCTTTTTGTCCTTCTTTGCACTGCCCCGTGCCCCTGGAAGTTGACCTCAGTGGCTTTATCAGTGAGGTTCCCTTGCCCTCTGGCTTCCGGTTTAGGTTGGCTAATGGGAGGACAGAGCAGGAAGACGAGGGAAGGATAGAGAGGTTGGGCATGTGTGCCTAGGTTCTCTGGCCCATGGGCTAACAGAACTACACAAGAGCTCACCCAGGCTCTCTCCAGGTCTTGCAAACACGCTCTCTCTGTCCCTCCAGAAACAGCAATGCTCATAACTCCCTACTGTTAACTCCCCTGGGTGCTTCCCCATTCCTTGTTCCCTCATTCCTGTCTGCTCTCTGTAAATAGTCCCCACACTGGACTCCATACAGATGGGCCATTCGTTCCCCTGACTGTTTGCTGGGGCACCTCACCCTTGTGGTCTTGCACCATCTTTCCTGATAGAGGGTTGGGACCATGCATCTAATTGCAGGGCCCCGGGGGTATGAGGTACAGGGCCCAAAGAGAGGGTTGGAGGGATATTTTGTAGTCAGTCTGAGTGTGATCACCTGTTCCTGAGGTTTCTGTTTTTAATGAAACAACAACAACAAAACTGACCAAAAGACCTCCACCCATCCTCTGGGTGGGGGATGGGAGGACTTCTCGAGAAAGGGGTTCAGGGTCTCTCTCTGGTTTCAGTCATGGGCAGGGCCGGCTCTGGTTGCCACTGCTCAGGAGGCCCCATGACCTCCAGCCCCAGGAAGCCAATCAAACTCTGATGTCTTTAGAACACACGGCCCCACGTGCGGGCACTGCAGCTCCTGGCTGCTGATTGGGGGCCTGTTAGGCATCCGCTCTTTCATTCTGTTTCTTCCCTGGGCTTCAGAGGCCTTTACTTCCCTGGTGAGTTGATTAGAACAGCCTCTCTGAGGTTGAAATAGCTTTTCATGGAGCAGACTGGAGCTGGGCAGCCAGCATGGCCGCGGGGAGGTCATGGAGTTGACAGATGAGAGTTGGCATGGAGGGAGAGGATAATAAGACGTGAGGCTGACACTGGTGCACCGCTTTAGAGTTTTCAAAGTGCTTCAATGTGAAGGAACACATTTATGCTCCACAAAATGGCCTGGTGGGGGGGCTGGGCATTGTCACCCTCACTTTGTAGATGTGGAAAAAGGGCTGGGGGGTTGGTCCTTGAGTGCCTTGCCCAAAGTCACAGGGTCGGAGAGTGGCAGGAAACAGGACAGAGACCCTGGCTGTCTGACCCCGTGTCCATCAGGTGCCCCTCCTACCCAGCCTCTGCTGTCTCTGATGGAGCAGGCAGGGCTGGGCTCTGGCTTGGAGACTGGGAACTGGAGACGGAAAAGCTGGACCCAACTCCAGTGTTTGCGTTCGACCAGGAGGAGAGCACGCAAGCCATCTCAAGTCCTTCTCAGATGCTGCGGTTCCTGCTTGCCCTCAAGGGCACCCCCCTCCTGTCCCTCCTGTCCTGAGTGGGCTGACGCTGCTTTTCTGTTTCTCAGAAGTGGAGCTGCCCCTGAAGAAGGATGGGTTCACCTCAGAAAGCACCACCCTGGAAGCCTTGCTCCGCGGTGAGGGGGTGGAGAAGAAGGTGGACGCCAGGGAGGAGGAGAACATCCAGGAAATACAGGTATTTCTGTGCTTGTGGGGTAGTGCGGGGAGAGGGGGGAGGCGGTGATCCCGAGCATCACCACCCTGCCTCCAGAACTGCAGTCCCAATTTGGGGCCTTCTCTCCAGGGCCAGGACTGCGTCCCCACTGCCCCGAGGCACCGTTGCTGGGAAGCTGGCCTCTGTCTCCCCGTTCATCCACTCAAAATGGGTTTGGGAGCCTGTGTGTTCCAGGCACTGTGCTAGGCCCTGGAGACATGGTACTGAGCAAGCCTGACTGAGTCCTCACCCTGGCGGGGCGCCAGTAGCCACGGCCCAGGCTTGAAAGCTTGGTTGTGTGTCAGGCAGCCTCTCAGGGAGTTCCCCCCCAACCCCTGCCTCATGCCCCATCCTCCTCCGCTCTAGTTGACTGGCTGCCTTGTCCTTCCCCAGCCCCACCACTCTTCCTTCAAGGCCGGTTTAGAAGTCACCCCGCCCCCTGCCAGGCAGGGTTGGTGGCTCCTGTCCCCTGTGTCCACCACCCTCTGTGTACAGCACGGCTAAGGCTGTCACCAGGCAGGGTCACCATGCAGCATTATAACGGTGCACTCTGACTGTTTCTTCTTTATATTTCTTGAGTCTCCGTTGTTGGCACAGCAAATTGTAATAATATTAATACAAATATGAAATAAGTTTTTAATAATTAAGCACAACGAGATTATTAAAATTAAATCAAGTTTATACTTAACATTAAAATTTTACATTTTATGTTGTACATGTATATGGCTATAAAATTACATCTTTATTATTAATTTTGCATTCAATTTAATATTTATGTATTAATTTATTAGCATGGTAATTAAATGACTACCAGTTACATGTTTGGTTTGCTTCGTAAGTATCTCCAGCATGCGGATTCTGTCCAGTTGAGGGTGGGGCCTTCATGTTCACCATTGTACCCTTGGGGCCTTTCACATGCCCAGCAGAGTCAGGTCGCAATAAAGGTATTGAATGAATCCGTGAACGTGGCCTCCTCTGCCATCCCTGCCTTCAGATAAATAGGTGCTAAGTTGCTTCAGTTGTGTCCAACTCTTTTCAGACCCCATGGACTGTGGCCCGCCAGGCTCCTCTGTCCAAGGGATTCTCCAGGCAAGAATACTGGAGTGGATTGCCATTTCCTTCTCCAGGGGACCTTCCAGCCTCAGAGATCAAATCCGTGTCTTTTAAGTCTCCTGCACTGGCAGACAGGTTCTTGACCACTAGCGCCACCTGGGAAGCCCCAGAAGAGAACAGGCTCTGTTCTATCTACAGCCTGAGCAATTAATCACCAGGCTCCTCTGTCCATGGAATTCTCCAGGCAAGAATACTGGATGGTCGAGTCTCTTCTATTTGGTTGTCACAGCATGGCTTCTCAGAGTTACAGCCCTACTAAAGATCCTTATTGATGCAAACCTTTATTTGTCTGACTCACCTTGGAGTTGCCTTCGACCCCTGTCTTTCTCCCTCACCCAGTATCTGTTCATCAGGTATCCTGTTCACTGCTCCCTTAACGCAAATCCAGAGTATAGCTCTTCTCCGAATATGTCCTGCTGCTACCTTGGTCCATGCTCTTTCATCTCCCGTCTGAACTGCTGCTGTTGGTTTCTGAGTAGCCCCTGCTGATGACTGACGGGGGATCTTCCCTGTGTGCAGAGCCCTGCACTGGTCCCTGTTCTCCCAAGTAAAAGTCACATCCTCTCCCCTCCCTCTGACTTGCTGCTTCCTCTTCCAGGCTCACTCGGCTCCAGGCACCCCAGTCTTTTGCTACTCACACCAGGCACGCTCCACCTCTGGCCGTGCTCTGGCTTCCTCCTTTGCCTGCAAAGTCCTCTCCCTAGACATCTGCTCGGCTCTCACCCTCACCTTCTTCAAATTTAGCTCCTGTCTCTTCTGCTCTGTGAAGTTTCCCCTGACCGCCGAATGTAATACCACATCCTGTGTCCTCCCCACCCTGCAGCAGTCCCCATTCTCTTACTCTGCTTTCCTTTTCTTTTTCCCCACTGGTTTTATCATCTAACATAACTTATAATTTACTAACTTATTATCCTACTGTTTGTTTTCTGTTTTTGTTTCCAATAGAATGTAAACTCTTCGAGGGCAGAAATCTCTTGTCTATCTTGTTTGCACCGCTTTTGTATCTCCAAGTGTCTGGCACATAGTAGTTCAATTCAGTTCAGTTCTGTTGCTCAGTCGTGTCTGACTCTTAGCGACCGCATGGACTGCAGTAGACGCACAATAAATATTCACTGCGTGGATGCATGAGTGAACAGATTCCTGTGAGTTGCCATCCCCTCTCCATGCCCTGCTTTGATAACTGACCTTTCATCCCCAAACACAACTCTGCTTGTACCATACCCTTGTTGAAAAAGCTTGGCCTAACATGCTTTTGTTATCTGCTAAATAAATGCAAAATGATGAGTGGGATCTTCTTGGGCCTCCTCTCTTGGCTCCTAACCTAGTTTTCAGGCTTATTTCCCACGATTCCTTTACTCCCTCTGTTCTCCAGCCTTCTTCCCTCCGTGCCTCTGGTCATGCTGTGCCCTTTATCTGGAGAGCCTTTTCTTCCATCGCCACGTGTACCAATTCCTCCCATCTATTAGGCTCGGCCCCGATAGCACCTTCCCCGTGAAGCCTGTCTTGATCACACCCACCCCCTAGTTCTCTTTTTACCCCTGGCATTTAGAGCACCTAGTATTTTCTTTTTCTTCTTCTTTTTTTACTCTTCATGTATTATACCCCGTGTTTTTGACTTTTAGGTCTTTGAAGTCATCGTTTGTCCCATCTGTAATCTGGTTGAGGGTATTTTTGCGCAGTTAGTGTAATTTGACCAAGTCAGTCAGGGGGACAGAACCATTGCCCAGAAGTCTTGATGCTCCAGTGATAGGCAGCCCTTTCCTTTTCGAGCTGGAGATGAGTTTGAGTCCTTCTCAGGCAGCATCAGGCCAGTGTGCAGGTTGTCATTGTTGAATCATCATCATCGCCCTCATCCCTGATGTAAACTGAAAGCCTACCGTGTGCAGAGTATGGGGCTGCCATCCACTGTGCTAGAAGCCAAGACCAGGACCAAAAGCCAGATGAGTGTACATGTTTTTATTGACTTTTATTATTAAAATAAAGTATGCACGTAGCAAATGAACTGTTTTGTTCATTTTCCTTTCATTCATTCATTCCACCAAAATTTATTCAGGGCTCCTCTGAGCAGGCATTGTGCTGGGTTCTGGGGAAACAGGGAAACCAAGGAGAGACCCGTCCCCACCTCTCATGCTTATATTCTAGTGTGACATATAGATGGAAAGCAAGTAAGCAAGTCAAATAGCTGCCTTTCAGGATAAATGCCATGAAAAGAACAGAGTGCAAAGACTCAGTCTAAGAGGAGGAACAGATTCTAGGTGGTGTCCTAAGGGAGACAAGGGCTATCCCCCAGTCCTGTGGGAGGAGAAGGTGTCAGCAAAGCGAGGGACCTGGGGAAGGGCTTTCTGGATGGAGGAATGATGCTCTTGAAGTTCTCATGATAGATCTGAGCTCATTGCATTGAAAGAACAGACAGGCTGGTGCAGCTGGAGCAGGGTGCCAGGGAGGGAAGGGCCTAGGATGGGGCTGGAGAGGCGGGCAGGGCCAGACCTGGAAGAGACTCGTGATTCCATGGGACATGAAAAAGCAAGCCATTCAAGTGGTTTTCACCAGGGCAGTGAATTTGTGTTTCCTGAAGACCCGTCTAGCTGCTGTGTGGAAAGGAGACTGGATGCAGGGCCTGCAGTGGAAGGAGGGAAATCAGCTAGGAGAATTTTGCACTGTTCCAACCAGTGATACTGGAGTCTTTAAAGAAGAATTCCTCTGAAATGCAAAAAAAAAACCAAACAATTCCTCCTTTAAAAAAAAAGCCAAAAAGCACAATCACAAACGATCATTATCATCACCGTAAAGACTGTTTAGAGTCTCAGGGAGAAAACTTATTTGAAAACATGTTTGTTCTCCAGGTAATACCCTTGGCCAGGGAATGCAGGCATATTATGGAGGGTGAGCTGCGTCTCTAGCTGGACACAAGTGTGCTGCTCTCCTGGTAAAGGATGCCCCCTCTGCTTCCTGAGCTCTGAATACGAGTTCTGTTTGTGAGGAGCTCCTGCCTCCTCCTGTGCTGTGTAGGGAGGCTTCTGGTGTCAGGGCCACGCCGCAGGAAACACAGAAACATGGGAAATGCTGCTGTTGCATGTGAGGCCCGAAGCCCAGACCAGAGGTTCTAGAGATGCAGGGAGGCCGATGGGAAGAGGGAGGGAGAAGTCAGTTTCCTCCCAGACGTTGAGGCTGGGCAGTGCGTCTGGGGACAAGTGCAACCCCAGCTTTTGCCTTCTAACCCAGAGTCTATACGGTGGGTAATAAACACCTTCATAATGAAAAAAGCGCAAATGGAGTCAGAATTGCACTGAAATGCCAGAGGCAATGACCTTTAAAGTCAAGACACTCGGAACTTGCCATGATTAAATGACTTCAACACCCAGAAAGTTTGCAAGGTGGCTCTACAAACAGCAACAGCACACCTTGTATTTATGCCACATCTTTTCACCGAAGGCTGCAGAGCCCTGGCTTGTCACTGTCCCGCTGGTGTTCCCCCTGATGGTTCAGGAAGCCAAGGCGCAGGGAGGCTGAGCTGCTCGTGCTGGGCTGCGACCAGCGTTCCCTAGCTGCGGGCCAGAGGTTGTGTCCAGCTGCTGCTGCTGCTTCTCTATGAGGTGTCTAAGGTTGGCCCAGAGAGCCTCAGTGCTGTCAGCTGATGGTGTCCCATTTAAACCTGGTAGAGAAGCCAGAGAAGGATTTACTATACCTGTTTTGATTTCTTTGGGAGAATTTGGTTAATTAGAAATATCCTGACCACAGTGATAGGAATGGAACTCTCTGACAAAAAGGCAGTGGGAGAAGATCACTGGAAACTCACCCCTGGGCTTCCTGCTTTGAGGGCAAGCCAAGGGCATGGTCTAGGAGGCCACTTGAACAGTGATGGTGATACTAGAAATCAGTACCATGCATGCTGCCTTCTAAGCCTTTTCATAGCTTGTGTGATTGTCACACCATCACCATAGGATGGCTGGATGCTGGTGTCCTGTATAACTTGGTGCCCGCCCACCTTTCCAGCATCATCTTATGCCAGTCTCTCCCTGAACCACTGAGCACTGGTCACACTGGCCTCCTCGTTCACCTCCCTGCTTCTGGGTGTCTGCTCATGCTGTTCCCTCTGCCTAGAATACCTTCCCTCCCCTTTTCCCCTTGGTCCCTGTTCCCAAGGTTGGTCCCTGTTCCCAAAGTTAGTCCCTGTTCATCCTTTACATCTCAACACCCTTTGTTCACTTCCCCAGGTGAGCCCTACCTGACCTCAGATAAGGTAAAGTTTCTTTCTAACAACCTCTCACAGCGCCTTGAACTTGTTTGTCACTGTTTTCATAGCAGTTGTAATTACATGGTTATGTATGCTGTTTGAGTCTGTTTTCCCTGCATTAAGCTGGAGAGTCCACTGGGGCCAGGTCTGTAGCCACATTGAGGCTGATCTAGGACAGCACCTGCCATGTAGTCAGCCCTAGATAAATGTTTGTTGATTGAATGAATGAGTTCCTATTTTGTAACTGGGGAAACTGAGGCATGAAGCAATGATCACTCTCCCAGGGTCACACAATCAACTTACAAAGAAGCTCCTAGGACCCCTGACATGGAATCCATGGGCTCCCCTTCCCCTTATCCCACTTCTACCCTGGGGGAGGGGAGGCTGGTCCTTTGCCATAGTCTCTTATTCCTCCCTTGAACCTGGGGCTACACATCTCACTTTTCCTTTTCTTGCCTCCCATCAAGTGAGCAAGGTGCTCAGGTCCTCTAGGAAGTATAATATGCCTTGGAATTCTCAGACACAAGGGCTGGGAGAGAAATGGAAACTCTGAGTTGATGAACCTGACCTTGCTTTAGTTGTGGATTCTGCTGTATAATCTTGAGCAGTTGAAACTATTTTCAGCCTCAGTTTGTTTACCTGTAAAATGGGAATTGGCTTCTCTGCTACAGTATGACTTGCAGGGCTGTTGGAGAGAGAGAATTAAATTAAAGCTCTACTACAAGTTCATTGGAAGGACTGATGTTGAAGCTGAAACTCCAATACTTTGGCCACCTGATGCGAAGAGCTGACTCATTTGAAAAGACCCTGACGCTGGGAAAGATTGAGGGCAGGAGGAGAAGGGGATGATGGAGGATGAGATGGTTGGGTGGCATCACCAACACAATGGACATGGGTTTGGGTGGACTCTGGGAGTTGGTGATGGACAGGGAGACCTGGCGTGCTGCAGTTCATGGGGTCGCGAAGAGTCGGACACAACTGAGCGACTGAACTGAACTGAACTGAACTAAAAGTGCTGTAATGGCAATCCATTTCTCTTAAAAGAACATAACAATGAGAGACGAGGAATAACACATTCATGTCAATTCTGGTCAGATGGATAGGAAGTTACTTGTTTTCATGAAACTAGGCAGGATTCCAGAATGCCAGGAAAGGAGAGACATATTTTCCTATCTTTGAGGTGGGCCTTGAGGAACAAACGGAAAATTATATTTAAGTAAGCTTTGGAAAAGACCCTGATGTTGGGAAAGATTGAAGGCAGGAGGAGAAGGGGAGGACAGAGGATAAGATGGTTGGATGGCATCACCAACTCGATGGACATGAGTTTGAGCAAGCTCCAGGAGTTGGTGATAGACAGGGCAGCCTGATGTGCTACAGTCCATGGGGTTGCAAAGAGTCGGACATGACCAAGTGATTGAACTGAACTGAAGTTTTGACCAGACATCTTGGGCCTACATAGATGAGTACCCTTACTAGAGTATGCTCTCTTTAGAAAACATTTTGTGGGCAAAAAGTGTTGAAAAGGTCAGTGTTCTGGGAGGACTTGGCTGGAGGGGTCTTGGGAGAGAGAGTCGGTGCAGCCAGGAGCCCCAACTCCTGGCCAGCATTTTGGAGGCCGAGCCACGGCATCATCTTCACTGCGTTAAAAAATAACAACAATAAAACACAACACCCTCCACATCGCCCTCTGAGGATTTTTCTCCTTTGTGCTTTATTTCTCAGTGCTTCTATTTTCTTCTCATTTCAGAGGGTTTTAGAAAATGATGAAAATGTAGAAGAAGGAAATGAAGAAGAGGATTTAGAAGAGGATATTCCCAAGCGGAAGAATCGGACCAGAGGACGGGTAAGCTGGGGATGCCAGGAGGGAGGGAAGAGATTGGGGAGGCGGGGCGGCCTGCCAGACACCTGGACCCCAGATTCAGAATCCCACTGCAGCTGGATCGAGAGTGTATCCATGGTCTTCCTCGCAGAACACCCAGAGAGGAAACCGCCAGAAGAGCTCTGATTCCGGGTGGTAACCTGCCAGCGTTTAGAGCTGGCTAGAGGGAGAGAAGTGGCAGAGGGCACAGCGAGGGGATGGGGAGGGTGAGGGTCAGGTCAGGGTGAGGGTAGAGGATGAGGACAGTGTGACTGCCGGCCCCATTCCTCGGTCGTAGAAGAAGGCTGAAAGTGTCCTGCCCCCGGGGCTGCCCCAGCCTCACAGGATCAGGACACCTGCTTTGGCTTACCTTTCACTAGGCAGAGAGCAGAAGCATTCTGGGGAAGCATGGGGGGCCGTAGCTGATGGTTCCTAGGCAGGTGTGGCAAGAGTTTTGGAGGTGTGTGGGCCTGGAATGCGGCAAGAAAAGGCCAGAAGCCTGGGGAATGGCAGATGGGAAATCTATGGTAGAAGGAATAAAAATATGAGGGTGACCCTTGAGGGGAGGGAGCCAAACCTGAGAGGTGCTCTCAGGCATTTGGGGTGGTCCTCCAGAGTCCTCACGCTCAAGGCCAAAGGGGTTGTTTCTGTGGTCACCTTCAGGGGTCTGCAGGAGTATCTGAAAATAACCCGGTGGAATGGGCCCTGCGGGGATGAGATGCCACTTTCCGTCTGGAAAATTAGCGCTCTGAGGCCAGTCTGGCTCCTTCAGGCTCTGGACGGATGCTTACCCCTTCCCTGCATGAGAGGCTAGTCCTGGATGCCCTCTGGGCTTGGGTCGAGTGGTGATTATGGCAAGTCTCTCTATTCCCGTGGCTCTTGAGTCTGGGCACACATCAGAATCACCACAAGAACCTATCGAAATGCAAATTTGCAGGACCCATTCTAAGAAGCTGTGATTTAGGAGGTCCGGGGTCAGGCCTGGAAGGCTGTATTGTAAGCAGGGTCCTAGGTGACTGGTGCAGGCAGCCCAGCAGTGCCCACTCTGAGCTACGGTGCTCTGACCTGGACAGGAGCTGGAATTTCTCAGTCTGGACAGGGCCACCTGCTGATGCCACACATCGTATAGAGTCACAACTCAGCTTCCTCCACGATCAATACTTTGACATTCTTGTTTAATCTTTTCTTTACTCCCACTTTTAGTTGGTTTGTATGTTTGTTTTTTGTGTGTAGTTTTTTTTTTCTTTTTTTTGTATGTGGGGTATTTCAATGTAAGTCCTAGACATTTTTTTTTTCATTTAACCTGTGCCATATCTTAATGTATATCTTTAACAGGCATGATTATCATACCTAATAAAAATAACTATTCTAATATCCTCTACCTTCTCATGTGGCTCAGTTGGTAAAGAATCTTCCTGCAATGCAAGAGACCTGAGTTTGACCCCTGGGTCAGGAAGCTCCCCTAGAGAAGGGAATGGCTACCCACTCCAGTATTCTTGCCTGAAGGATCCCATGGACAGAGGAGCCTGGTGGGCTACAGATCATGAGGTTCCACCACCACCATGCTGGTATCCAGTCCCTGATCATTTCCCCCTGATTTTCTCAAAAATGGCTTTGGCAGTTTGAAACTTGTCTTTTGCATTCTATAACATACTTCTTCCTTGCTATTCCCTGTCACACACATACTTTTTTTTTCTCCATGCCATTTATTTGTTGAAGAATTTGGGTGGTTGGTCTTGTAGAATTTTTCATATTCTAGATTTGGCAGACTGGTGGTGTCTAATATGTCCCTGGATCCTCTTTATTTCCTGAAAACTAGTGTTTTGATGAGAGACAATTAGATTCTGGATATTCATGTGTGTGTATGTAAATACCTTTTTGGTGGGGCTAGACTCTTTCCTAGGTGTGATGTGTGTTTCTTATGCTTCACATCTGCAGGCGTATGCTGTCCACTGGTTCTGACTTCAGTGGTAGTAAAACTGATCAGTGAATTTGGGTGTTGTCAGCCAGAGCTCTCCTTAGAAAAGTGCCCCATCGTGTTTTCACCTAGTCATCTTAGTGGCCACTGATGAATTTGCCTGGACCCATGCCTTCATTGGGGGTTACAAAGTAATGAATGATCTAGTTCTATTGTTAAACAAGACTTTAGAATGTGGGCTTTCTGGGCCTTTGTGAACTCCAGTTGCTCTATGCCTGCAGGCTGGTTTCCATGCCTTCTCTTAGCCCAAACCAAACTTACTCTAGTAGATGCTAGACAATGGTTGTTTTTATATCTCTACTCCCTGAAATCTAGGCATTGAACCTGCAGTCAACAAATATGAATTGGGTGTCTTCTCTATAAGAACACCATCAGAAGCAGCAGCAACAGCCATCTGTACTGAATGTATACTTTCTATACATCAGGCAATGATGAGGCTCTTCACAATAAGAGCTTTGTTACTGAGGGTGACGGTAGGTCCTTTATGCTGCATTCTGTATTTCTTCACTGTCCACTGGCCACCTGTGGCTACCAAACACTTGACATGTTGCTCATGCAAATTGAAATATGCTGTAGATGTAAAATATTCACCAGATTGCTAAGGTGGTTGTTTAGTCGCTCAGTTGTGTCCAACTCTTGTGACCCCATGGACTGTAGCCCACCAGGCTCCTCTGTCCATGGGATTTCCCAGGTAAGAATATTGGAGTGGGTTGCCATTCCCTTCTCCAAGGGATCTGCCCAACCAGGGATTGAACCCAAGTCTCCTGCACTGCAGGTAGATACTTCACCAACTGAGCTACCAGGGAAGCCATAGATTTTGAAGACATAGTATGAAAACAATGGTGACCATTTCATTAATGATTTTATATTGATTACATACTGAAATAAAGATATTTTGGATAGATTGGGCTAAATAAAAAATATTACTAAAATTAATTTCATCTTTTTCTCTTTTCACTCTTTTAAAAAATGTGGCCATTGGAAAATTTAAAATGGCATGTAACTCCCATTGTATTTCTCTTGGTCAGCACTGCTTCTTTCTTTCCTATGAAAGTGAAGTTGCTCAGTCGTGACCGACTCTTTGCAACCCCATGGACTGTATATTCTTTCCTATAAGTTGGTATTATTACTTCTGGAGAGGTTAAGAACTTGTTCAAGGTCGTCCAACCCAGTAAGGAAGAAGTGAGGATTTGAACACAGGTCTGTACTTTTCCACTGGGTCACGCATGGCCCAGCGCTTACCACATGGCCATTGGCTAGTTTGTTGAATGAATGGTTTAATGATAGGAAAAGAACAAAAAGTCTTATTTGAGCTTTATGGGAGCTGAGAAAAGGCCCGAACACAGCAAGGGAGCTAGATGGGGTCTAGGCTAGTTCTGGACCCATCTGTGCTGGCTGAGGGGCAGTCAAATGCCTCTATGTTGTGCAGTGACATGGTGGACATGTCACCCATGGTGGGAGCCATGGAAGGACCTAAAAGTTACAGGTGAGCCTGCCTGTGCTGGAATAAGGAGTGGAGACTGCTTCATGCACAACCTCAATGAAGGTACCCTTTAATGTGTATTCAAGCTGCTGCTGATACCTGGAGGACAGTCACTCCCGTTTCTGTTGTCAGGACTGAGACGCAGTCTAAGGCTGTCTCAGTGTGTGGTCCCTGCGCTTCAGCATCAATGTCACCTGGGAGCTCACTAGAAATGCAGATGCCAGACTTCACCCCAGTTGGGCTGAATTGGAGTCTGCACTCTAACAAGACTCCCAGATGCTCTGTGGGTTCATAGAAGTCAGGGCTAAGGTAGTGATGGCAAGAACAGTCTCTACCTTGTCAGAACCCTGAGTTCAAATTGCAGCTCTATCACTTACTAGAGTTTGGGTCAATTATGTAACCCCTGTGACCTTGACCAAATAATCTAAGTACTGTGGGTCTCAGTTTCTTCATCATTAAAATTGAGTTAGTAATTCACAACCGATTTTGAGTGCTTAATAAAGGTGAAATATTATTAGGAGAGTGCAGGCAAAGGGAACAGCTCTCTGACTTTGACAATGGAGATTCCCTGAGATTTGAGAGAAATTTAGGCCCAACAATAAATAATTGGCCCTAGTCTTTGGTAGCTTTAACGCAACAATAAGCCCTATTGTAAGTCTATGGTAACTTTAGCCCAACAATCAAAGCTCTTTAAAATTCATGAAATTCCTATGAGGCATCCATGTGAGTGTTATCAATCAGTTGATCAATCAGTAAGTGTTTATGATGCAGTATGGTGTAGTCCAGTGCTTCTCAAACTTTAATGTGCATATAAAGCACCTGGTGATATTGTTCAAGCGTAAATTCTGATGCAGTAGGTCTGGTGGGTGGCGACTGAGATCTTGCTCGATTAGCAGTATCCCAGATGATGTCAGTGCTTTCTGGTCTGAGCACTGCACTTTAAATAGCAAGAATGTAGAACAGTAGTTCTCAATATTTATTTGGTCTTAGGGATTCTTTACTCAAAAATTACTGAGAGCCCCCAAAGCCGTTCTTCTGATGGCTTATAACCAGTGATACTTCCCCTATTAGAAACAACAGAAACAGAAAAATGTTAAACTTAAGAGTACACAAGCATGTAGACTGATGATATCTTGTGTGGTGTAGCCCCTGGAAAACCCCACTGTGCACACGTGGGAGGATGAGAGTGAAAACTTTCAGATAACACTTTAGTACTATTACAAAAATAGTTTTGACATCAGAGACTCCCTGAAAGGGTCTCAGCGACTCCCAAGGATCCCTGGATCACTATTTGAGAACAACTGGTACAAAGCAACTAACTCTCTGCTTGGGACTGAGTCTGTCCTAGTTGAGAATCTTTTAGTTGTAGAAAACTCAATGGGTTAAGCAAAAATGGGAAGTAGTTGAAAAGCTGCTGAGCGATTGCCCCAGATTTGAGCAATTTTTGAAGGTTCAGGAAGGACCAGAAAGTGGCAAGGATTTAGGACAGGGAAAAAGTAAAGAACCCAGGCAGTTTCTGGTGTCTACTCCTTCCTCCTTCATTCTTCTCTCACAAGATTGCCTCTTCTGCTTCTCTGTGCATGGCCCCCATAGTTCCTGAGTTTATGGGTCCCTAGTTCAAGTGACTTGTACAAACTAGAGTCACTGTTTTCCAATTCAAAGTCCATTGGGGGTAGAATCTGATTGGCCCAGCTTGAGTCATGTGTCTACTTCTGAGTCAGCCAATCAACAGTGGCCAGTGGGGCAGGGCCCTTGTGGTGCAGTCATGGCTGCCATGGCCCACTAATGTGTGAATGGGAGGTGGAGTGGAGAGGAGTGGAGTGAGATGGGCAGTTCTCAGAGGGGGAGGGTGGTTTCTCTGGACATCAGTCTCAAAGTTTTCTGTTAGCAGATTCTGGAAACCTGGGCCTCCGTCTTCCACTGGCTCTGTGACTATGGGCCAGTCATGAGCCTTTTCTGAACCTGTTTCTTCAAGTACCAAATGGGAATGATATTAGTTGGTTAAACTCAGATGGTATTGTAGGAATTAACTGAGGTAATATATAAGAAAGAACTTTGGTTGCTGTGTGCCCCGCATAGTACTAAGTGTCAGGGGTTATAATAAAATGTGGAGTGTCATCTTTGCTCTCCAGGACCTTTGAATTAAATTGAGGAGAAAATGCTAATAGTCATGATGCAATTAGAAGGCAGCAGGCTTATGACTGTGCACTTACCAAATGCAATAAGAATTCAGAGGAAAGAGAAATCAACTAGGCAAGGATGGGAAATAATTCATTGAGTATTTCCTGTAGACCTAGCACTGTCCCCTGTGGTTTCACACCCCCTTATTAGCTCTACAACAACTCTGCAATAAAGATGTTGCTCTGCCCATTTTACAGCTGAGAAAACTAACATTAGACAAGTAACTTGTCCAAAAACACATGCTAGTGTTTAAAGATATGTCTGTCTGACTTTAAAACTGATGCTTTATTCCTTAGCGTGGCAAGAGGAAGATTTTGGAGGAGTGGCATGTTAACAAGGGTAAAGCATGGACCACATATAGCTGGGCAGAGTAGAGGCTGATCCATGACAAGGATCAATCAAAACAAAGACTTGGATGTAGCATGAGCATGAGGTGATCATGGTAGGGTTGGTATTAGGATATCACTGGATAAATCAGTAGGCTTCAGATGGCTGTGACTGAGTATATGATTGAATGGATGGCCATGGGCTCCTGTCCTTCACTCCTTTTGTCTCATGAATCTGAGTATCATGCAGGATGCATTGGGTAGGGTAATGCAGAGGTAGAACCCTAGCTGGTGAGTTCTTTGAGCAGCTCAAGGGTTAATTGATGCACCTGGATTAAGATATGGAGTAAAAGGGAAATGCAAAGTCTAAGATGTCCTTTGAAGGAAGACACAATACCAGTTGGATACAGAGAATGAAGGAGAAGAACCAAAGACAATTAACTTGCTGACTGGCTGCCATTTATTCAGCACACATTTATTAAGAGCTGTTTAGGTGGCTGGCCCTGTGCCAGGTTCCAAGAATAATGGTGGCCCAAATAGATCCATTTTCCACCCTTATGTGGGGGAAACGGAAAACCAGCAAGTACACCAACAAATATATAGTATAACATTGTGCGTGTGTGCTTGGTTGCTCAGTCATGTCTGACTCTTTGTGACCCCTTGGACTGTAACCTGCTAGGCTTCTCTGTCCATGGGATTCTCCAGGCAAGAATAGTGGTGAAAAGTGAAGTGAAAGTGAAAGTCACTCAGTCATGTCCAACTCTTTGTGACCCCATGGATTATAGAGTCCATGGAATTCTCCAGGCCAGAATACTGGAGTGGGTAGCCTTTCCCTTCTCCAGGGGATCTTCCCAACCCAGAGGATGAACCCATGTCTCCCACATTGCAGGCGGATTTATTATCAGCTGAGCCGCCAGGGAAGCCCAAGAATACTGGTAGTCATTCCCTTCATCCAGGGGATCTTCCCGGCCCAGGGATCGAACCTGGATCTCCTGCATTGCAGGTGGATTCTTTACCATCTGAGCCACCAGGGAAGCTCAGTATAATGCCAGATAATGCCAAGTGCTGTGACATGAAGCAGGATGGAAGGCATGAGTGAACATACATTGGTCAGGAGGGCTTCTCTGAGGAGGTGACATGTGAGCAAGACAAGTAGGATTCTGAGTTTCCAGGCTTGATATGTTGCAGGAAACTGGAAGAGTGCTTCCCTGATAGCTTAGTTGGTAGAGAATCTGCCTGCAATGCAAGAGACCCTGGTTCAATTCCCGGGTTGGGAAAATCTGCTGGAGAAGGGATAGGCTACCCACTTCAATATTCCTGGGCTTCCCTTGTGGCTCAGCTGGTAAAGAATCCGCCTGCAATGTGGGAGACCTGGGTTTGATCCCTGGGTTGGGAAGGTCCCCTGGAGAGGGGAAAGGCTACCTGCTCCAGTATTCTGGCCTGGAGAATTCCATGGACTGTATAGTCTATGGGGTGGCAAAGAGTTGGACATGACTGAGGGACTTTCACATACATACATACCAGCCACTGGAGGCATCCCTGGCCTGTGTCCCCGATGCCCTGGAGCCATGATCCCTGTTTGCAGTTGAGGAAACTGAGGTGCAGGGAGAGAATGGGAGCATTATCAAGCCCTGGCTCTCAACGGGGCCCCCCCTCCTTCTCAAGCTGCTCCCAGTTCCGGCTCTCCTCCTCTCCTCCCTGGCGGGCGGGAAGTATTTTTAGTCTCCCCAGCCCCCTCCCCGAATCGGCCTTTGCCTCTGTCATTCTGCTTGACTTGCTTTCACCTGCTCCGAGGCGGCTGTGACAGGGCTGCGGGCTGCACACGTCAAGCTGTCCCCAGCTTCTCCAAAGGGACGTCAAGGGGAGGGGGCGCGGGCAGCTGAGGGTGACCACCCTCAACGTGGGCAGGGAGGGAGGCCTGTCAGTGCCTGGGGCAGGGGGTGGCTGCCAGGGCTGCACAGCTCCCTCTTGGGGTCAACTCTGCGTAATGAGGGCGAGCGGAGGGGTCTGCTGGCTGGCGGGGTGTGCAGGGATGGTGGGTGGGGGGTGGGGAGGTCAGGCGGGAAAGCACCCTGGAGGGGAGGGAGAGGGAGGGGGAATTTTGTAATTTGTTTTGGAGAGAGACAACGGAGGAGGTGGTGGCCGCAGGAGCTTGGCAGGTGGTTGTTGATTGTGAACTGTGTGTTTTTGGGGAGAGTGTGTACATCATGCGACTGGGGTACAGGCCTTTCTGCTATGATGTCCCCAGGGAAGTGTGTGTGTGTGTGTGTGTGTGTGTGAGAGAGAGAGAGAGAGAGAGAGAGAGAGAGAGAGCACCTCAGGCCTTTTGACTGTGAAGCCCCCCTGGGACCACTTTTCCAGGCCAGGTCCCATTTTCCCTGCACACCAGGTGCTGCCATGTTTTATTTCTCATCCACTGCACCTTCCTGTCTCTGTCCCCAAAGACCCCAGTAGGCCCTTTCCCTGCTTGGGAGTTTAGTGCTACTCATTAGCAGAGAATGACCCGGAGGAGGCTAGGGTGCTACCCACGTGACCCCTGTAGGACTCACAAAGGTCTAAAAATAAACCCTGCCATGTTCTCATAACCACTGTCCCAGGGCTGCCAAGCTGCCAGCTCCCTCTCTGGCTGCTCTTGTCAATCCTTGGAGGTGGAGCCCACCCCCCACCCACCCCCACCCCTCCCCCTAGATGATGCTGGCCCTTTCTGGAGATGCACACATGGTGTGGGTGTCAAGAGTCCAGCCCCAGGAGACTTTGAGGTGTCAAGGTCTTGGCCACTGGCTGGAGACCAGAGGCAGACCACACAGGGAGGCCTCAGCAGATGCCCACCCCATGGAGTAGGCTGAGAAAGTGAGGAGGAGAGCTCCCCACGGGCCTGGGCTCCTGCCCCAGTTCTGGACCTGGCTCGCTTTCGAGACACTTTAGCTGGAGGGGGATGTGAACACAGGAGTCTGGGGCGATAGCTGCATGCTCTTGCTACTTGCTCTCGTTTTCCCACCATCTTGGCTGCTGGGGGGAGTGGGTTTGGCATCCACATGCAGTGTCAGCAAACCTGGGAGCTAAGGAGTTGGAGGAAGAGGTCCTGGGGGCCACAGTAGAGGATGGGAATTCTGACTGCCCAAGGCTCTGGAGTCAGACT
Organism: Okapia johnstoni; assembly: GCA_024291935.2. Classification (NCBI taxonomy): domain Eukaryota; kingdom Metazoa; phylum Chordata; class Mammalia; order Artiodactyla; family Giraffidae; genus Okapia; species Okapia johnstoni. The sequence goes on from CM044307.1 coordinate 17,288,642, forward strand.
GTCTTGAGTTTACATCCTGGCTCAGCACTTAGTGACCAAGTGACCTTGGGTGATGAGCTATTTCACCTCTATGTTGCTTCAGTCTTCTCATCTGTAAAATGGAGATAATAGTAGCACCTGCTTCTTGGAGTTGTGAGGATTTAATGAAGTGGTACAAGTGAGTTGCTGAGTCATCTGGGCAAGTTACCTAGCCTCTCTGGGCCTCAGTTTCCTGGCCCATAAAGTGGAGTTGGTATAGGTACGAGTGGGGTATAAGGTTGAATGAGGAGATCCAGGTGAAGTGCTCAGGGCCTCATAGAACACATGCTGGGGAACCATAGTAACTGTCAGCATAACAATCACCCCGATATTCCCATGTCTCCCCAGGCCCGTGGCTCCGCAGGTGGCAGGAGGAGGCACGACGCCGCTTCGCAGGAAGACCATGACAAACCTTACGTCTGTGACAGTAAGTACAGAAGATGCCACCTTCCTGCCATGGGCCCCCACCCTTCCCTGAGCTGCTCCAGCCCGGAGCTTGCTGGCTCCTCCTCTCGGGCCCGGACCTCAGCTTGCCAGCTGGCTGCCACCTCACCTCAGTCACACCTGGCCTCCTCTGGCTGCTCCCCCAGGCCTGGTGTTGCTGCAGGAGGGAGAAGCCAGCCTGGGAGGCCTCCCTGCCATGTGTTCCTTTCCCTGAAGTGGCCTCCTTCGTGGCTTTCCTCTGGCTCCCTCTCTTTCACTCTCTCTGTCTCTGTAAGGCTCATCCTCTATTTCTTTTTCTGTTTCAGAGAATTACAAACAAAAACATAACTCAAAATCCTCCAACAGAGGTGCTTGGCTCAAGCGGCTTTTCATTTGTTTCCCTTTAATTTCCTCTCTCTTCTTTCTCTCTCTCTCTCCTGTCCTAGGTAAGGCAGGTTATGAATCTTTCTCTGACGATGACTTAGTTTAATAAATGGCCCGCGATCCATCTCCAGCCTTTCTCACTGGCTTCAGGAGCATCTTTGGACAAGTGACTCCCCGGCTCCGGGGTTTAGGGTCTGCAGACAGAGCTGGGGAGGGGCTGCCGGGGGCAGAACCACGGGAACAGTGGCCGCAGGTGGACCTCGGAGACCTACAGCTTTTGGAGGGACTACCATCAGCCTGAGAGAGCTTTTGTCTTTCTCACCCACCAGAGCACTGGGCAGTGGGTTTAGATCCTTGCCCTAGTTATCTCCTCACCGAATCGGGTGCCATCTGCTTGCTCCATGGCAGGGGCGGCCCTCGAAACCGCACTCCCTGATCATCTTCCGTTCCTGCCTTCTCTCTGAGGATGCAGAGCTCTGCCACGGGTGAGAAGGGGCTGCTGTGGGACCACTGAGGCCTGGCTGGGCATGGTGGTCCCTCAGGCGCCCCACCCGCCCTGCCGGTGTCTGCGATCGCTATGAAAGCAAGAAACCCCTGGGGGAGATGGGGGGCACAGGCAGCGCATTGGGGGTGCTGCACGTTTCCTCCCTCTTCGGTGGCCTCTTTTGATTTCCACAAGTTGTTCTGTGCCTGGTGGGGTGACAGCTGGTTGGAGAACATTTTGCTAGAAGAACTCAAACTCCACGACCCCCATTTGGCTGTTTAGTACACCATGCAGATGACAGTCCTGAGACAAGTCCAGCAGGTAACATCGTCTCCATCCCCAGGTGATCCAGGTTCAGGATGAGGAGGGAGCAAGGCATGGGGTCTGATGTCTCTTGGCAGTGCCAGGAGGTGCCTGCTTTGGCACCTCCTGGGTTTTGGTTCCTGGAAGGCGTTCAGTTTCATTCTGACGCATAAAAGCCAAGCATGCTAGCCCCTCAGGAGACTGCTTTAGGGCTGGGAAGGGTGCTTTAGATGCCCTGGGAGCAGGCTTTCCCGCTGTGTCTGGCCGGAGCAGCCCAGCTATCAAGAATGCCAAGAGCTGTTTAGGAACTGGAGTATGGCAGCTCCATTCCTCTTTTAAAAGCCTGCATTTTCTTAGGTGATTTTCTGTCCCCACCGACAGTGGGATTACCTTTTGCTCTGTCTCTCCAGCTCTCATCAGGTTCCCAGGCCATAAGAATCCCAGACACATCCGTGCCCTCCTTTCCATCCTCCTCTTGGTTCCTGTCTTCACTCCTTTGTCTCCGAGGTCTGCCTCCTAAGGGTTAAATCCAGGACGTGCCCTTTGTGGGTGTCCCCACCTGGCCTGGCTCACACCCTCTCCCCCAGCTCCTGCGGCTTTGTTTAGGGGCTCTCGGTGCCATTTGCTGTTTCCTCTTTCCCTCCCCTGGGGTCTCTTCCTCCTCCTGTGTTTCCTGTGGTGCTTGGGAGGCCTGATTGCAGGCTTTCTGAAAGCCTCTGCAGTTGGTTCTGCCTACACAGGCCTCCCTTTTCCTCCCTCAGTGGAACCAGGTCCACCGTGGAATGCCCTTCTCTAGTCTGGCTCTCTTAGGAAACTGTGTGGCAGCTCAGTGATTAATAGACTTTATTTTTATCTGGTGCCCTTCAGACATGTGATCCTTTGGGATAGGAATGACCTTTGGAGAGGTCGCAAGGCCCACCTCCCACCCCCGATCTGAGCAGGGAATGCTTTTAATAATCTCTAATGCATCCTAAGTAGAGAGGTGTCTGGTCAACTCCTCGAATGTCCCCAGGGATGGTGTTACCATAAGCTGCCCTTTATTCCATGATTCCAACTGTGCTTTGAATGATTGTTTTTTTTCCTTAATAGGAGCTGAAATTTTTCTTTTCTACAGGCCCGCTTAGCTTTGTGCATCTTTTCCCAACCAGTAGGCACGTTCAGCATTTTGTCTGTGCTGGAGGCCCTGGTAACATCTCCTTGTATTCTTGGTTTACCTAGGAACACATCGCATAATTTCTGTGCTGGCCTGTTCTGAATCCCCTTCCAGGTTTAATTTAAACTCAGCACTCTCATTGAAAGTAGTACCAAGGCCAAGTGGTTCAAAGAGTAACAGACACATTTCCTTGTTTATTTTACACATCGGCTCTTACCACCACCTGCATCTGTAGAGAGCAGAAGTAATTGGCCACCCCATCGCACTGTGCCCCATCTCAACCACTTCCTACTCGGTGCCGGTCCTGACCCCTGGGCTAATGCCTCTCCAGGTGTGTGCTCTTTTCTATTTATGCATTTGATTATTCCTTCTTCCATAAATCACTCTGCATTCGGCCCTATTGAGTTTCCATAAAGAGATACAATAATATGTGACTTCAATATACAAGATTCAATAAAGGCAAATTTAAAGACAGTGCCCAGTAGTTAAATTTCATTCTTCACAAATTCGCAATCCCTGCCATTTTTGTATTGTGTGTGGTTTGATTTGCATAATCCCCACTCCATATTTTGAATTATTTATGAAAATATTAGGCCACCTTGGACCCTACCACCTCTTCTCAGGTTTCTGTGGAGTAGTTGTAGCTAGTTTTTCAGGTGTGATTGTACTTAACCCTTCTTGGTATCTATTCCTATACAGTCGTCCTGCTCTGTTCTTGGTCCAAGGTTCTCTTTCAAGATGAATGGTTGAAATATTATCTTACTTGCTAACTTCAGGTGATGGATAGTTTACTTGTTACTTTTCACTCAGTCCTTGAATTTATTCCATCTCAGGGAAATATTCAATCATCTAAACATAATTTATTTTTTACCCAATCCTTCATTTTCCAGCAAGTAACCAATCTCTATTAATTATCCTGAAAGTCTACCCAGCTTCAGGATTAAAGCTCTCTTTCTTCCCTTTTAATCTCTTGCTGAAGGGGAGAGAGTGTTCAATCCCTTCAAGTAAAGTATCTGCACGAGACTTTGTAGAAAAGGCTGTTGGTGTTGGTCAGAGTGTGGGCCTGGACGACCTGTGCAGAGATAACTGAGATGTTATTAAACCTGCATCTTTTGAGAGCTTTTCAGGGGATACTTAGGAATACTGGGAATGATTCTTCTACTTCATTTGGATCCGAAGGCTTCTGGCCTGTGACTGATCAGCCCTTTTATTATTCCCTGCTTTTTGCATCTGAACGTTCTGGAGGCTCCAGGAATTCTCCAGGCAGAGAGTCACTGGCTTGCATTTCTGTTTTAGTTGTTCTCTTTAGAATCTTTCCTGTTCTTTCAACATTGTTATAAAACTCAGTAGTCTAATATAAAATTCAGCAACCCAGCAGTTGACTTTAATTTACTCAATAACTTTAAATCCCAGTAATATAATTTACTCCCTTTTATAGGTGGGATGATGACAGAGGATAGATCTGTGCGAGAAATCCTTGGGTTTGAGCCACTCGAGTATTTTAAAGTCATTTCAGGCATTTGCCACTTTGCTTCCTAACTGTTCCCAGCCCTTGATTTTCTCTTTGCATCACTACGGCAGACTCCTGCTGAGAGACTCACTTTTCCATTTTCTTGGGGCTTCCCTGATAGCTCAGTTGGTAAAGAATCTGCCTGCAATGCAGGAGACCCTGGTGCAATTCCTGGGTTGGGAAGATCCCCTGGAGAAGGGATAGGCTACCCACTCCAGTATTCTTGGGGTTCCTTCATGGCTCAGCTGGAAAAGAATCTGTCTGCAATGCGCAAGACCTGGGTTCAACCCCTGGGTTGGGAAGAGCCCCTGAAGGGAAAGGCTACCCACTCCAGTATTCTGGCCTGGAGAATTCCATGGTCTGTGTAGTCCATGGGTCACAAAGAGTCGAACACGACTGAGTGACTTTCACTTTCACTTGTTCAAGAAGCATTATGGGAAAGAGGATGGTGGTGATGGGATGATTTTTAGGAAAGGGAGAATATTTGTCTCTAAGTTTCGGTCATTTAGAGAGGAACAATGCACCCATTTGCCCTTCTGCGGGGCACAATAGAAGTGATTTGTGAAGTTATTATTTTCTTTCTCTATTTTTAAAGAAATTAAAAAAAAAGTTAATTTAAATTTAATTTCATTGTAGGAAAAACAGTTAGCCTGAGACTTACCCTCTTAAATTTTTAAGTGAACATTATATGCTGTTGAATAGGGGCACATCATTGTACAGCAGGTCTTTAGAGCTTGCTTGTTTTGCTTGATGGAGACTTTATGCTCGTTAATTAGCGATTTCCTATCACCCATTCCCCACCAGCCCCTGGCACTACCATTCCAGTCTTTGATGCTATGGATTTGACTACTTTAGATAACTCATATAGATAGAATCATGCCATACCTGTCTTTCTGTGTGGTGCTGTGCTTAATCGCTCAGTCATGTCCGACTCTTTGTGACCCAGTGGACTGTAGCCTGCCAGGCTCCTCTGTCCATGGGGATTCTCCAGGCAAGAATACTGGAGTGGGTTGCCATACCCTCCTCCAGGGAATCTTCCCAACCCAGGGATCATACCCTGGTCTCCCACATTGTGGGCAGATTCTTTACCATCTGAGCCATCAGGGAAGCCCATTTGTCTCTCTAGGACTGGCTTGTTTTGTTTAGTACAATGTTCTTAAGGTTCATCTATGTCATTGTATATTGAATAATGAAATATTCCTTTTAAAGGAAGACTAGTATTCCATTGTATGTATGTACTACATTTCTGTATCCATGCATTCATTGATGGACATTTAGGTTGTTTCCACATATTGGCTATTGAGAAAACTGTTGCAAACATAGGAGCACTAATATCTCTTTGAGATATTGATATCAACTCTTTTGGATAAATACCCAGATGTGGGACAGCTGGATCATACGGTAATTCTACTTTTAATTTTTTAAGGAAACTCTGTACTGTTTTCCACAGCAGCTGCACCATTTGGCATTCCCACCAACAGTGCACAAGGGCTCTGACTTCCCCACATTCTCGCTAACACTTGTCTTTTGCTCCCAGCCTTTTCTGATTATGGTGATAGTGTCTGCTAGTGGGTGCTTATGTGTGCAGAGCACAGTGCTAAGCATTTTATACATTGCTTCCATAAATCCCAGTGCCAACCTTGAGAGGCAGGGACAATTGAGCTCACTTTACTGAGAAGAAACAGGCTTAGAGAGGTGAGAGGACTTGTCCAAGGTCACACAGCTAGTTAATGCTAAACCTGGGATGTGAATCCTGTTTCTCCAGCTCCAGAACGGACACACCCCAAGACATTTCCACACAGACTGCTGGCTCATATGCCCTCTTGATAGAGAATTTGGTTCTGTGTGGATCATGGCAAACTGTGGAAAATTCTTAAAGAGGTGGGAATACCAAACCAATGCACCTATCTCCTGAGAAACCTGTATGTAGGACAAGAAGCAACAGTTACAACAGACATGGAACAATGGACTAATTCCAAATTGGGAAAGGAGTATGTCAAGGCTGTATAGTGTCACCCTGCTTATTTAACTTATATGAAGAGTACATCATGCAAAATGCCAGGCTGGATGAAACACAAGCTGGAATCAAGATTGCCGGGAGAAATATCAACAACCTCAGATATGCAGATGATACTACTCTACGGGCAGACAGCAAAGAGTAACTAAAGAGCCTCTTGATGAAAGTGAAAAAGCTGGCTTGAAACTCAACATTCAAAAAATGAAGATCATGGCATCCGGTCCCAGCACTTCATGGCAAATGGATGGGGAAAAAATGGAAAAAGTGACAGACTTTATTTTCCTAGGCTCCAAAATCACTGCAGACGGTGACTGCAGTTATGAAATTAAAAGGGGCTTGCTCCTTGGAAGGAGAGCTATGACAAAGCTAGACAGCGTATTAAAAAGCAGAAACATCACTTTGCCGACTAAAGTTTGTATAGTCAAAGCTATGATTTTTCCAGTAGTCAGGTATGGATGTGAGAGTTGAACCATAAAGAAGGCTGAACGCTGGAGAATTGATGCTTTCAAATTGTGGTGCTGGAGAAGATTCTTAAGAGTTGCTTGACGTGCAAGAGATCAAGCCAGTCAATCCTAAAGGAAACCAACCCTGAATATTCATAGGAAGAACTGATGCTGAAGCTCCAATACTTTGGCCACCTGATGCGAAGAGCCGACTCATTGGAAAAGACCCTGAAGCTGGGGAAAATTGAAGGCAAAAGAAGATGGGGGCAGCAGAGGATGAGACGGTTAGATATCTTCATCAGCTCAATGGACATGAATTTGAGCAAGCTCCAGGAGATGGTGAAGGACAGGGGAAACTTGGCGTGCTGCAGTTCATGGGGTGGCAAAGATTTGGACATGACTTAATGACTATACACAACAGCAATAGCAAATATGTCCTGCTCCGCACCGAAAGAGACTTTGGTTCTCCTGAAAGCTGAGGAAACAACATGCTTTAACAATAAATCAATGAGCAAGCACGCTTTATTTATGAGGTGAGGCCCTGTCCACTGTTGACAGACGGCTTCCTGGTGTCAGGTTGGCAAGCTGGAATCAGGTAGTAATTATAGCTGAAGTGGAATGGAATAGTTTACATAATTTTGAGCCTTTTAAATTTAAATCTATTAAAATCATTCTACCTCCCACCCCTAACTGGGTTATTAGGATAGATTAGTGACAGAAGGCACACAGATGTGATGGAAGCCCTCCTGGGAACTTAACTCACCTCTGAGTCTTGTCAGTCTCAACTCAGTCTCCATATGAGCAAGAACTTTGTCCCCTACCACCCTCACCCCACTGATGTGTAGTTTGATTGTGTGGCCCATGACTTCACTGCGTTGCCTCTCTTCTAGAAACCTGGTGGGCTTGTAACTCTGTCCAGTTGGGCCAGTGTCAGAATAGGGTCTGGGTCCCTCCCTGTTCTTCTGGGTGGTAAGACCCCAGGGAGAATGTTTGGGACAAAAAGCAGGGTCTGAGAGTAAACCCCCTTGATCTACCTTGATTCCACCCCTCAAGTGGCTATGACACCACTTTTCTCATTTGTCAATGATGGGGAGAGCTCCTTTTTTTCAACCTTTTAAAAATATTATTTATTTAATTTTGCTGTACTGGGTCTTCATTACTGTGCATGGGCTTTCTCTAGTTGCAGTGAGCAGGGGCTGCTCTCCAGTTATGGTGCCCAGGCTTCTCATTGCATTGGCTTCTCTTGTGGAGCATAGGCTCTAGGGTGCTCGGGCTTTAGTAGTTGTGGCTCCTGGGCTCCAGAGCACAGGCTTAATAGTTGTGGTGTACAGGTTTCATTGCTCTGTGGCATGTGGGATCTTCCTGGATCAGGGACTGAACCTGTATCTCCTGAGTTGGCAGGATGATGAGCCACCAGGGAAGCCCCGGGAGCTCCTTTTTAAAAAAATTAAAAAAAAATTATTTGTCTGTGATCTTAGTTGTGGCATACATGATCTAGTTCCCTGACCTGGGATCAAACCTAGGCCCCCTGCATTGGAAGTGCGGAATCTTAACCACTGAATGACCACAGAAGTCCCAGATCCTTTCTTGAGTCTCTAGACCTCCTTAGTCAGTCGCCTTCCCCCCATCATGGGCTCCTTTCTTCCCAGGCTTAACAGTGAGGCTCTTTCCCTGAGACATAGCATGTTGGGGTATAGGGCATTAGGAGACCACCATGCGGGGCCTAGAGCAGCCCCAGCTGCTCCCACAGTGTTTCAAAAACTCTGCTTGACTTTGTACATGTGTGCATGCGTGCTCAGTCGCTTCAGCTGTGTCCACCTCTTTGTGACCCTATGGACTGTAGCCAGCCAGGCTCCTCTGTCCATGGGATTCTCTAGGTAAGAATACTGGAATGGGTTACCATGTGCTCCTCCAGGGCTGCTTGGCCTCAGCCTCCTTAAAATCACTGCCGTTTCCCCTTGTACCTGAGTGCACAGGAAGAATCAGATGACCACTGCAGTCTTATTAAAAATTTTCTGAGGGCATTAAGGCCCCACATTCTCTAAGGCTCACATGCTTCTAGCTACAAGCTGCAGCAGAAAAGCCAATAATGTGGGCTTCAGGCTGGCTGCCCTTGTCGCTGGAGGGAAGCCGGGCTCATCACTCAGTTGTTGCGGATATTATCTCTCAGGTCCTTGAGTGAGGTGCAGCAGGGGAGGGATGGGACAGGCTCCATGCCCCAGAAACTTGATTTGTGGAGCAGGGCCTGTGGCATGGGTTTGATCCCTAGAGACCCAGTGCATTTGTTCCTGCAAAGCTGGGACTGTTTAAATATTTAAGTGTCCTTGCATCGTGGATGCAGGTTGCAGGTTGTCACAGCAGGACTGGTCAGAGACAGGGCTTGGAAACGGTCGAAGTTTCTCATTCATGTCCTCAGACCTTCTCGCTCTCTTAAGAACCATGTCCTTGACCACCAAACCTAGGGTTGCCTTGCCTGTAACCCACACTCTTTTATTTATTTTATTGAAGTATAGTTGATTTACAGTATTGTGTTAGTTTCAAATGTACAGCAAAGTGACCCGATTATATATACATATATTTTATGTATTTATGTATTATATATATTCTCTTTTCAGTTGTTTTCATTACAGGCTATTACAAGATATTGAATATAGTTCCCTGAGCATGCATGCTAAGTTGCTTCAGTTGTGTCCTACTCTTTGGGACCCTATGGGCTGTATCCCACCAGGCTCCTCTGTCCATGGGATTCTCCAGGCAAGAATACTGGAGTGAGTTGCCACGCCCTCCTCTAGGAGATCTTCCTGACTCAGGGATTGAACCTCAGTCTCTTACGTCTGCTACACTGGCAAATGGGTTCTTTACCACTAGCACCTCCTGTGAAGTCCAATAGTTCCCTGTGCTAAATAGTGAATCCTGCTGTTTATCTATTTTATATATGGTACCGTACATCTGTTAATCCTACACTCCTGATTTATCTCTCCCCTCTTCCCCTTTGGTAACCTTAAGTTTGTTTTATACCTATATGCAAACCCTCTTGAATTACTTTGTCATCCAGTTAGAAATAGTATACATTTATTGTGGAAAAATCAGAAGTTACAGATAAGCATAAAGGGAAAACTAAAAATCACCCATAATCTTACTCTTCAGAGATAACTTGAATTTTATTTCATTGTATCCTGTTTTAGGGTTCTCTTTATGATCTCCATCTACTATACCCTCTCTCCCCCCCCAAAATAATACGTACCATGTTAACCCATCCCCCACTCAACAACACACAAGGACCATCCTTCCATGTCAATAGGGACACTTTTATAACAACATTTCAGGGCTATGTGGTGTTCCATGATATGGCCATGTCCCAGTTTGCCCAATCATTGTTTCACTTTTTGGATGTTTGGACCAAAACTTGTCCGTGATTAAAAACGGTCTTGCAGCTCTATCTTTGCATAACGCTTTTAGTATTTCCCAGAAGCAGAACTGTGGGGTCAAAGGATCTGGCGCACAGCCTTCTGATTTCTCTTATTTCAAGTCCTGGTTGGGGCTCAGGGAAGTGGGTTAGCAAGAGCTGCATGGAGAAGGAGGTGTGCTGACTTTGGTGTGAGAAGCCTGAGGTCAGACTGTGGCCCTGCCGCTTGTTAGCTTGTTATCCAGAATTTTTCGAGAAAATCATCTTGCTGCTGGGAGTGTCCAGTGTCCCGAGGTGTGAACCGGGGAAGGATGCGGTTGAGAAAGCTGCCTGTGATAATGTCTATAAAAATGCTTGCACATGCATGGTATGTGCTTAATGACTGTTTGTTCCACCTTTGCCTTTTCCTCATTTCCTCTGTCTCCAGTGTTGTTGGCAAGAGAAGGCTGCTGTCACAGGAGGAGAGAACACAGGCAGTTTTCTTTGAGTAGATAGATAGTGAGCGCTGTAGGAATCCAGGGGAGGGCATGGCCAGGGCCAGGGACTGAGGTGGCAGAGAGTGCTTCCCTAGGATGCCACACAGGTCCTCGGTGAGGGTGTGCTGAATTGACTGAGGTCTCCAGGGATGGAGGGGTATGTGGGAGTCAGCAGGGAGTAGTAATAGTAATGGCAAAAGTCTGCTGATTTATATTATGGGCCTGGAATGTTCCATCTGTTTCATCTATACTAATTCTTTTTTTTCATATTTAAATAAAATATTTTAAAAATATTTATTTACTTTTTGTTGCTACGCAAGACCTTCCTCTAATTGCAGCAAGCCGGGGCTAGTAGTTGTGGTGCATGGGCTTCTCATTGTGGTGGCTTCTCTTGCTGTGGAGCACAGGCTCTAGATGGCACAGCTTCAGTAGTTTCGGCTCACAGGTTCTAGAGGGTGGGTTCAGTAGTTGTGGTGCATGGGCTTAGCTGCTCTGCAGCATGTGGGATCTTAGTTCCCGAATCAGGAATTGAACCCGCGTCACCTGCTTTGGCAGGTGGATTCTTACCACTGGACCCCCAGGGAAGTCCCATCTATATTAATTCTTTAATCCTTGAGAAAGGATCTCCTATCACCAACTAGGAGATAGATGGTGTGATCATCTCCATCCTACAGATAAAAGGATTCTGAGGAGAAGAGGGGTTATTTAACTTTCCTGAGGTTACACAGTGAGTAACTGGCAGAGCCAAGATTTGATCCCAGTGGGCAGTCTCGCTCCCCTGCAATCTCGCCATCCCCCAATGGTCACTCACCTCCTCCTAGAGTCTGCCTTGCCTTATGTATACCTCTGCATAGGCTACCTCTCACATTGTTTGATAACAGTTTTTCTATTTGTCCATTCTTCCAGCTGGACAATGAGCCTCTGAGAGCAGGGGCTGTGTCATATTCAGCTTGCATCCCAGACCCAGCCCAGTGGTTGCTCCCAAAATGTTGATGAATGTGGGTTGCACACACCAGGATAAAAGATAGACCAGCATGGCTGACGCAGAGTGTTAGGGGAGGGAGATTGGGAGGTACAGAGTTGGATAAGGATGCTCGAAATACCAGGCTGAGGTGCTTAGAGTTTGGCCTGTATAGTCCATGGTGCATCATGGATGGTCCTGGAGACATCTCTGCAGTGGTTAATCTCTAGGGTTAGGTGTTTAGGGAAGAGAGCCCGAAGCCTGTGGGCTAACAGGAGCCTTTTCTGGGAAGGAGAAGACATGAAGTCTGGATGGTGGTGACAACAGGAACAAAATGGATGGGGCAAACAAGCAAGACTTTATGAAAAAGAAATTCGCAGAACCTGGCAGAGGACAGACAGGATGTAGGGTGCAAGAGAGAGGGAGGTGGCAACAACAACTCTTGAAGTCTTGAGCTTGAGAGGTGGAGACATGACAGAGGCTTAACTGGAATATTCTAGAGGAGGAGGAGGGAATTTGGGAGAGCAGTGACACTTTGACATATGGGTTTGTGGACACGGCAGGATATCCATGCAGAGCTGTCTCACAGATGCTAATGTACATTTGTTTCCCCTAAGTTAGTGAGGGACTTACACTGATGTCATTGGTGGATGGGGGCCTGCTTCAGGCGAGGGTCATTGAGACATACTCGGTAGGTTGGGTCTCACAAATAAAGCGTCTGAGGGAGCGTTTATGTCAAATATTCACCCAGATATCCCATAAGAGAGCGCACTAGCCAGATTCCCAAATGTTTGGGGGCTGCCACACTTTACGACATTGCTTCTGATTCTTTTTTAACCTTTCTATGTTTATCTTCCTCAGAACTGTGGGCAGTTATATTTATTATTGAAATTATTTTCAATGAAGATTTAAAAAAAGAATGATATTTTACTCTTTAAGTTAATTGTTGTTGCTGTTTAGTTGCTAACTTGTGTTTGACTCTTTTGCAACCCTACAAACTCTAGCCCCCCAAGCTCCTCTGTCCATGGGATTCTCCAGGCAAGAATACTGGAGTGGGTAGCCATGCCCGTCTCCAGGGGACCTTCCCAACCCAGGGAATGAAATCGTGTCTCCTGCATTGGCAGGCATATTCTTTACCACTGAGCCACCAGGGAAGCTAAGGATGGGCTAATGTATGATTCACTAAAATAAGGAATCAAAGGCAGCATCTCTATAAGGTCCAAAGAAGATGGCTCTTGAATCAGAAGCCCAGGATTTGCGTCTTTACTATGACATAACCTAGCCATGACCTTGGGCAAATCATGAAAACCTCTCTGTGCCTGAGTTTCTTTTTCTGTCAAGTGAGGACAATAAGATTGACTTTAGAGTGTTTTCAAGAGGGTAAAATGAGACTGTTATGTGTGAAAACTGTTAGTTCACTGCCTGGTTCATAAATATGCTCAATAAATATTTATTTTTTGTACTAAGTCAAGAAGGGGTACTTATTTCACGCTTAGGCTGAGTCCCCAGTTGTGTCCTGTGCTCTGGCTGCTGGAGTTGTGAGGGGCCGGGGAAACATTCTGATAGAGCTAAATTAATGATCAGAAATAGCTAGTGTTTAGAGAAAATTTGCTGCGTGCCATGCAGTGTGCTAAGTACTTTATAAGGATGGACTCATTCAGTTCTGGTAAAGGATCCACCTGCAATGTGGGAGACCTGGGTTCAATCCCTGGGCTGGGAAGATCCCCTGGAGGAGGGAACGGCTACCCACTCCAGTATTCTGGCCTGGAGAATTCCATGGACTGTATAGTCCATGGGGTCGCAAAGGGTCAGACACGACTGAGTGACTTTCACTTTCTTTCACTTTCATTCAGTTCTGACAATATCCACATGAGGTATAAAACTATTATTATCCCTATTTTACAGTCAAACAAACTGAGGTTTGGAGAGATTAAGTAACTTGCCAAGATCATACAGCCAATTAACTGGCATAGGATGACTGACCTCAGAGTTCACCAGAATTATGTTACCCTGCTTCTCAACATTGCAATAAAGAGTTCCACCAACACATTTAATGCTTTGCTGTGGGGAGTTTCTGCATTTCTCTGCTGGGGATACAGAATCAGGTTATAGAGTATTTTGAAATGGAAGCCTTGTTGCTTATCTCCATTCTTCTTGTGTTCTATTTTGTTAAACCTGTAGCCACATTCACATACAGTAAATTCCTCAAATATGCAGAACGTTCTTCCTTGATGCAGACACAAGATTTGTGGATCACTGGCATTTGGTAGATCCTAGCTCTGGGCTCTCTCCTAATACATGGGTCAGTGCAGGCCCTGGGGAATATGGCTCTGAAAAATCCAGATGTTACACCCCACCCTTCCTCCAGACCCTTGTGTTTCTGTCCAGAAGAATTCAGCTTAAAGTAAGCACCAAGGGTGGCCTGAAAGAAAACATGAGGCCGCATAAAGGCCTCTGCCAATGTTTACTCCTTGGAAGGAAAGTTATGACCAACCTAGGCAGCATATTAAAAAGCAGAGACATTACTTTGTCAACAAAGGTCCATCTAGTCAAGGCTATGGTTTTTCCAGTGGTCATGTATGGATGTGAGAGCTGGACTATAAAGAAAGCTGAGCACCGAAGAATTGATGCTTTTGAACTGTGGTGTTGGAGAAGACTCTTGAGAGTCCCTTGGACTGCAAGGAGATACAGCCAGTCCATCCTAAAGGAGATCAATCCCGGATGTTCATTGGAAGGACTGATGTTGAAGCTGAAACTCCAATACTTTGGCCACCTGATGTGAAGAGCTGACTCATTTGAAAAGACCCTGATGCTGGGAAAGATTGAGGGCAGGAGGAGAAGGGGATGACAGAGGATGAGATGGTTGAATGGCATCACTGACTCAATGGACATGGGTTTGGGTGGACTCTGGGAGTTGGTGATGGACAGGGAGGCCTGGTGTGCTGTGGTTCATGGGGTCGCAAAGATTCGGACACGACTAAGTGACTGAACTGAACTGAACCTGGCTTGATGGGATGGGAAGGGCAGAGGCAGCCTCTGGGTGGATCCTATGGCTGGGAACCTACATAAGTTTTCTGTCACAGTTGAGGGAGTCATTGCTGCAGGAGGACCTGGAGGACCCAGAGAAACAGAGATGTGAAGTGTTAAATGGGAAGACTCAGAGATGGTCTGAGGCAACTGCCATGTTTTACAAATAGGGAAACCAAGCCCAGAAAGGTGAGGGATTTGTGTAAGGGTGCATGATGGGTTAGTGTCATTGCCAAGGCCAGACCCCATGTGTGCAGAGGGCCACCTGCCCTGCCAGCCTCTGGCTTGAGAGGATGAGGGAGGGAAGCCTACCTGGGCTTGCCCAAGAGGACCTTCTTGGTGCCTGCATGTTGCAGGACCTGGGCCATTCATTGGTGAAGCCACCACTTTCACTGCTTGAGTTCCATAGAGCCATTATTGACTCTTGAGAAAAGACTGGGTGTTTATCTTAGTTGTAGGGATTAACACTCCACCCTGCATACACAAATCTGAGCTAATGGCTTTCTGCAGTCCCCTGGGTTTTGTCCCAAGCTCATTCACAGCAGGGCTTTTCTCACTTGGCGCTTCTCCTCACTCGGGGGATTGGTGTAGACATTCCTCCACTACCCCTTGATGGTTCTCTAGAGAGAACACTGAGGGTTGTCAGGAAGGTATCAGTGTTAGTTGCTCAGTTGTGTCTGACTCTTTGTGACCCCATGGATTGTAGCCCACCAGGCTCCTCTGTTCATGGAATTCTTCAGGCAAGAATACTGGAATGGGTTGCCATTCCCTTCTCCAGGGGATCTTCCCAACCCAGGGATCAAACCCAGGTTTCCTGTATTGCAGGCAGATTCTTTACCATCTGAGCCACTGGGGAAGTCAGGAAGGTGTGGGGGTCCTGTCCTGCCCCAGCCTGACATAGAGTTCAACCTTAGAAGGGCTGAATGGCAGAGAATTTGATGATGGCGTGATTGTGGAGGTGTGGACAGGGAGGGGGAGCCCTCCTCATTCTGAGTCCCAAGGAGCAGGGAGGACATTGGCTCACAGGAAAGACTGGATCTGGGGGAAGGGTCACCCTGCTCCAGGGGTGCTGCCTGAGCAGGGACGGGCATGGAGAAGATCCCCAATGCCTCTCTCCTCACCCTCCATCCCTCCCAATGGCCAAACTCCACCGGAAGCAGAGGGCACGAGGCCGCAGAGGTTGGCTCTGGGCACTGGGAGGGGTGGTACATGGAGAATGAGTAGTGCATCTTGGAGTCCGTGTGCTTCAACCACAGGCCTGAGTTCAAATCCCACCTCTGCCATTTAGTGAGTTGTCTCAGTGTCCCCAGACTCAGTTTCCTCCTCCGTGAAACGGGATGACAATCCCTACCTCCTGAGCTGTTGTGAGACTCCATGTAAGAATGTGTGCCTGCCTGATAGACTGTCAGCAGGCTGCCTTGGAGGCATTGGCAGGTGACAGGCACCGCTGGGTCGATTTTTACAGACGGGGAAGTCGAGCTGCAGAGCGAGGGCAGTGGCGTCCTCAGGGCTGTATGGAAGTGCCAGGGGGCAGAGCTGGGAAAGAGATGCGGCCCGGTGACTCCCAAGGCCCAGGCTTTGTCTCTTGGACACTCATCCCATAATTGCTTTGAGTCGCTGCTTTCAGGCTCTCGGAAACCACTGGCTCAGATACCCACTGCGTGCTCCAAGTTGGGCTGATGAAAATGTGCCAGAGTCATTAAGTTATCAGTGGGGAAGGCGGCCACTTCTCCCCGGCAGGAAGGATTCTGCTGTCTCTGCAGCCGGCTTTGTTCACGCACACTGCCCCTGATTGTTCCTCCTCCTCCTCCTCATCCTCCCTCCTCCCCTGCCTCCCCGTCCTCCCCAATCCTCAGAAGGAGTGAGGGATGTAGGGTTGAAGTGCAGGGTGTGGGAGGTGGCATCGTGCTGTAAATATTCTGGGGCAGCCCTAAAGGTATTCATAACTCCAGACAGGAGGTCCTGCCTGGAGACTCCAGCTCTGGTAGGGAAGTGGGCAAGCTCTCATTTTGCAGCTTGACAGATGGATTTGCCCCAGGGGAAGGAGAGAGAGGGAGGCAAGCCGGACCTTCCTCGTTGTCACAGCCGGCCCTCTTCATGTGCGCTGCGCCAGGAACACAACGATCCAGGTGCGAGCTGCCAAGGTGAAAAGAAGGACCTTAGGTTGTGCACAGGCAAGGTTGAGTGGTCCCGGGGTGCTGGCTTCAGAGGCGCCTGGCTAAGGAGCCTGCCCTGGGGAGGGAGATGGGAGCCGGAGGAGGGGGCGAAGCCCTCTCTGAATGCTTCTGCCGTCTTGGGGCTCAGTCTGATTCTGCACGACAGATAATTCCAGAGTGAGATTGCTGACGTGATAAAAGGATAGCAGATGGTTCTAATACTTTATTTTCAGAATGTATCTTTCCCAACATTCTATTTTCTTACAACTCCATCACCCTGGACTTCAGAGGAGAAACTACTAGCTCCTCCCACCCCCCTACCACGTCTTTAGGGTTTATTCCCTTTGTGGAGCCGCAGTGTGGATGGCTGACAATGGCTGAGGCTTACTGTGAGCCCCGCACTGTTTTCAGTGTATTCTCTCACATAGCCTCCCAGCTGTGCGGTAGGTGTGCTGTCGTGATTGTCCTGTTTTCCCGAGAGGATGCTAAGGCACAGAGAGATTTAGCCATTTCTCCAAGATCACACTGTCAGTCAGCAGCAGAACTGGGATTTGAACCCAGGCAGTTCAGATCAGCTTACCCACATTCCAAGACAGATCCTGTCTCTCTGAAGGCAGGGTTGACCTAGAAGCAGGGCCGGAGCTGTCGCTGGCACTAAAATGACCACTGCTGAGTGACTCACCGCTCTGGCCAGGTTTCCTATTAATAGTTACCTCAGAGGGGAACTTTACTCCTGACTAGAGCTGGCTGGGTCCTGAACTCACTGCGGCAGCTCTTACACGACCAGGGTGGCTGTTTGGAATAAGTTAGTCCTGGATCTCCACCCCCTGCTTCTATAGGTTTCCAGGACCAGATGCTTTTTTTTTTTTTGTCACACCTTGCAACATATAAGATCTTAATTCCCTGATTAGGGAGGGATTGAACCCATGCTCCCTGCATTGAAAGGTGGCATCTTAACCACTGGACCACTGGGGAAGTCCCCCAGATGCATAATTTGCAGGGCCTGGTACAAAATGCAAATGAGGGGCCCTTTGTTTCATAGTATTAAAAATTTCAAGGTGGTGACAGCAAAACATTACACTAAGTGTGGGGCCCTCCTGACCCTGGGACCCTGTCTGAATGCACCGGTCTCACGTTTACAAAACTGGTTCACAAGTGTTCAGAGCGGCAGGAAGATGTGATGAAATCCATATAGAAGGTGAGATGGTGCTGGATGTTCCTTCTCTTCCAAACCAGTCAAAGCAGGATTTCCAAGGAATTTCTTTTCATCTCAATGCAGCAGTCTGATCCAGAATGCACTTCAACCAAAATAAATCTTAGGAATCTCTTGGCCCTAAGGTGAAGTCATCTGAAGGACTGGGACTTGGGTCAACAGCTTTGTTTTGGGGTCAGGCATCTTGTTCCATGGGCTTCCCTGGTGGCTCAGATGGTAAAGAATCCGCCTGCAATGCGGGAGACCTGGGTTCCATCCCTGGGTGGGGAAGATCCCCTGGAGGAGGAAATGGCAACCCACTCCAGTATTCTGGCCTGGAGAATCCCCAAAGACAGAGGAGCCTGGTGGCCTACAGTCCAGGGGGTTGCAAAGAGTTGGAAATGATTGAGTGATTAAGCGCACACAGCACATCTTGCTCCATGAACTCCAGTCTCTCCTAACCCTGCCTTTCAAACTCCTCTCTCCCTCCTGCCTCTTTCCCATTAGCCTCCAAGCCTGCTCAGATCTATTCTGTTAAAGGACAAGCCCCGCTCAAGTCTCTGTGGACTCTGCAGTCCCATCCACCCACCAGATGACTCTTGCCCCTTCCACAGCCAAGCTGGAAGGAATGGTGTGTCGGCCCCATTGCCGCTTCCTCATTTCCAGAAGCATCCTAGCTCCCTGAAGCCTTGCCTTGTCCTCTGGGAGTTTGTGGATTCCGTGCTCACTAGGTGACCTCCTACTTGCCGAGCCCGCTGGTCTCTTCTCAGGCCCTATCCTTCTTGGCCCTCTGGGGCATCTGACCTTATCCAGGCTCTGCCTCTAGAAAAGGAGGATGCGTGTGGCGGTGAGCAAATGTCCTCCAAGCCCTAGATCAGGCCTGGCACATGGTACACAATCAGTAGCTGTTAGCAGGAGCCGAGACTGCTGGTGTCATCTCTAATGTCACCTGGAAACCCTGCTCCTCTGGCCTCGGTTGCTCACTCCTGTGTGAGTCTTTCTTTCTTTCTTCTTTCTTTCTTCTTTCTTCTTTTTTGAAAAATATTTATATATTTTTATTTATTTGGCTGTGCCTGGTCTTAGTTGTGGCACGCGGGCTCTTCCATCCTTGTTGCAGCATGTGGATCTTTAGTTTAGGCATGCAAACTCTTAGTTTTGGCATGTGGGATCTTAGTTCCCCACCCAGGAATCAAACCCCTCTGCCTGCATTTAAAGGTGGGGTCTTAGCCACTGAATCACCAGGGAAGTCCGATATGTATAAGTTTTTCTTAACAAAAATTTTATGTTGGTTTCTCTTTCTCCATCAGACTCTTAAGATACTGGTGTTTTCAGAGTTCTGTCCTGTGTCCACACCTTTCTTCTTCCTCTCCTCATTCTCTCTTAGCACTTCTCTCCCGATCCATAAGTTCCACTGCCACCCAGGCATCTCCAACATCTGCATCTCCTTCCTAAACTCCAGGTGTATAAGCCAGCTGCAGACTGGGGAATCCTGCCTTCACTGTGGCAGCTCTTCCACGGTGAGGGTGGTGGTTTGGAATAACTTAATCCAAGATCTCCACCCCAGAATGGACTTATTCCCTTCCTTCTCTAAATCTGATTTTCCTGCTACATGCTTCCACCCCACGGCCCAAATCAGAAGCCTGGGTGTTTTTATTGCTTCCCTTAGCTGACATCGAGTGTAGGCCCTGAGCTGAGCCACTGGGGCTGCATCAGTGTCCTGACACTCAGGGCCTGCCATGCTTACTGCTGGTGGGAGAGACACATACTGATACACGACTCATCCTGGGACGATAACACACCAGGGTCCTAATTGTGATTGGAAAGACTGGAGAACTGAAGGATCATGAAGGATCATTAACTGAAGTTAATCAGGCAAACTGGGGCTGGGGGACATTCTGGGCAGAGGCCTGTGCAAAGGCTCTGTGGTGGAAAGAAAACTATTTAAGAAATGAAAGGTCAGTGGGCAGGAAGGCCGAGAAGGAGGTGGAATGTGGCTCCAGGCGAGGCTTGGGAGGTGGACGGGTGCTGGATGGTGCATGGCCAGGAAGCCGAGTTGGCCGAAGTCTTTTTAGGCTCCTCCTTGCTTCTTCCTCCCACCTGCTTCCACTTCTACCAGATTCTCTCTCTTTAACCTCCTTCCTATCCTAAAGTCCTCATTGTTCACACATTAAAAATTAAAGTAGCCTCTGTTGTTCAGTTGCTCAGTCGTGTCTGATTCAATTTGACATTAGATTTAGATGATTTCAGGATGTCTTTATAGTTACATCAGATACCGGAATGGGTTGCCATTCCCTTCTCCACAAGATCTTCCCATCCAGCGATCGAACCTGGGTCTCCTGGATTGCAGGCAGATTCTTTACTATCTGAGACATCAGGGAAGCCCTAAAATAGCCTCCTGCCACCTCCAAATCCATCTTTCACACTAGAGTCTTAAGTGGTATTTCTAAAATATAAATCTGATTAAGTTGGTCCTCCAGATGCACACAGTCCTCCCCTGGCCTCCCACTGTCAGAATAAAGTCCTGCCCACCTTCCTCTCCTTAGTCTCCTCATACCCACCCCGAAGCCCGCTTCCCACTGGCTTTACTAAACACCCTGCAGGTCCCAGAGGTGCTGGTGGGATGTGCTTTGGTGCCCACAGCCCCTCCTCCTCTGTCTGCCTGGTGATGTCCTGCTATCTCACTTGCCATAGCTCACCCACCTCATCCGGGAAGATGTCCCCCCATCCCTGCCTCAAGCCCGTGCACTGGCCCCTCCACTTTGCCATGCACAGACTCACATTGGTGCTTGGGTCCCACCTCCCTCCTTGCTAGTTGATGTGTGTATCTCCTCTGCTAGACTTCGGACTCCTGGAGGGAGGGGACTGGTGCTCATTTATCTTTGTCCTCTGGTGCCTCAAGACTGGGCACACATTAGGTGTTTAATAAATGTTTTCTTGAAGACCTGGTGATGAAGGAATGACATTGTATAAGCAGGTGGTAAAAAATGAAGCACCACCTGGAAAGCTCTGCATGTAGGGATCCTGGTTAAGGGCTCTGGCTTCCAGGACCTCCATGTGCCGCGTCTGGTTCTGTTTCTTCTAATAATGGAACACAGATCTCAGGGCTGCCTCCTGCTATGCCTGTCTGCCACCACCATCTATCCAGAAGGGCAGGCAGACATAGGGTGGGCAGAGTCAAGCCTCAAAATGTTCAATCTTCTAACAGTGGTTCTCAAACTGTAGTGTGTATCAAAGTTACCTACAGGGCCTGTTAACACACAGATTGCCAGGCTCTACCCCAGACGTTCTGATATGGTAGGCCTGGGGCAGAACCCAAGAATCTGCTTCTCTAACTGCTTCCCAGGTGCTGCTGAAGGTGGTGGTCTGGGGAGTACTCTTTGAGAATCTCTCTTCTAGCAAAAGGATCTGCTCTAAAAACAGTTACTCTCTGTGGTGTTGGGGAAGGAGATAAAGGAAGCTTTTTGCTTGGATTTGGTTTTGTCGGTTTTAAGAACTATTAATGTGAGATTAATGTGGATAGATGGAGCTGGTTCTACACACCTACCTCCTCCCCCATCTCCTGGTTTTCTACAAAGTCTTGCTGGGTTCACTCATCAGCTATTCAGTGGGTATGTTTTGAAGGTGTAAAATGTGTTCGGCAGCATGAGAGGTAGAGTCGTTGACATCAAGAGGAAATTGATATGAAATGGTCCTAGGAGAGGCCCTCCAGTGCAGTCCTAGCCATAATTTAAGGAAATCAAAGAAGAAATGTCCGTTCGGGTGGGTAGTGAGTTCCCCATCAGTGGAGTTGTTCCAGAAAGGCATCTAGAGTGTTCGTGGGAATAAAACAATTGGATAGCTAGTTAGACCACATGATTCTTAAGATCCTGGGATTCTGTGATTAAGGAAGACGGTGTGGTGACTCAGTGGTAAAAAATCCACCTGCCTGGGCACTCAAAACTGATGCTCTGGGAAAACCCAGAGGGATAGGGTGGGGAGGGAGGTGGCGGGGTCACGATGAGGGGACACATGTACACCTGTGGCTGATTCATGTCGATGTAAGGCAAAAACCACCATAACATTGTAAAGTAATTAGCCTCCAATTAAAATAAATACATTAATTAAAAAAAAAAATCTGCCTGCCAATGCAGGAGACCCAGGTTTGGTCCCTGGGTTGGGAAGATCCCCGGGAGAAGGAAACGGCAACCCACTCCAGTATTCTTGCCTGGGAAATCCCACGGACAGAGGGCCCTGGTGGGCTGCAGTCCGTGGGTCACGAAAGAGTCAGACACGACTTAGTGACTAAAACAACAACAACACGGTGTAATCACAAAAAAACAACACAACTAAAATGCGGTGGAGCGTGTGGTGGGAGAGCTGCAGGGGCGGCTGAGGCATCCCCATAGCAGTACTGATGTTATTGTCCTTATTTTAATAAACACATTTACTCCTCACCAGTAATATGCTTGGTAATAAAATGAATTTATGTCCAGTGACCCCGTAATTTGCTGTTTATTGCTCTTAGATCATTTAAAAGGTTAAATAGAAAAAGCCACAAGCAGGCCCACAGTGTGCCTCAGAGGCCTCCTTAGGGCCCATTTCCTGAGTCAAATGGAATTGAGATGTGTAGTGCCATGTTATTATTTTTTTTTGCAATATTTATGTGTGCCCGTGAAGGGAAGAGAGAGAGAGGGAAGCCAATTGCAGGACTTGAATTTATAGTTACTAGGTCAACAACTTGATCACCAACTTGAGTTTCAGACTCTCACCTTGTTAAGATAGTACAGACAATTGCCAGATCCCGTAGTAGAGGTAAAGGTCAAAGTCTGTCTTTCAGGAGGGCCCAGCGCCTCCTGTGGGCTCCTGTGGTAGACCACACTGAAGCTCCTCACCCCTCACTACTGTTTCTTGAGCATCTATTAGGTGATGGGTACTGAGTGAGATACTTTACAAATGTTATTTATAATCCTTCAAGGTAAGTAGTACTATTGTCTTTTTCAGATTTAAAAAAAAGTCACATAGGGATATGTGTCTTGTTCAATTTCACAGAGAACTCAATTCATTTTTGGAAGTCAACATAACTATGTGATTGAAAAGCAAGATAAAAGATAGGTGAAAAATTATAGACCTATCTCAAGTCTGAGTGTAGATGTAAAATTAGAAAATAGAATGCAGCAGTATATCAAAAAGGTAATACACTCTGATCAAAGAGGGTACATTCTAGGAATACAAGAATGGCTCAATAGTAGGAAGCGTTAGGAAATCAATGTAATTCACCATATCAACAAACTAAAGTAGCATCATATGTTAGTAGATGCTGAAAGGCCAGCTGGTAAAATTCTCCTGTAATAAAACTAACTCAGGAATAAGATGAACTACTTAAACTTGATAGAGAATAAAACCTAGTCACTTACAGTGAATTCTAAACAGTGAATCACTAAATGCAATTTCACTACAATAGGAAAAACTTACTTTTGCTGTCTTAGAATATGGTCTTGGTGATTCTTACAAATGAATTAAGCTGAGAAGATAAAATAGTTTGTATAAATATGAGAAAGAAGATATGACATTATCTATTTTTGCAGAAGGTTATAATACTTGAAAAACCCAAGAGAATCTAGTAAGAAAGGAAAAAAAAAGTTGCTCGGTTGTGTGCAACTCTGAGATCCCATGGACTTTACTCTGTGAAGCTCCTCTGTCCGTGGAATTCTCCAGGCAAGAACACTGGAGTGAGTAGCCATTCCCTTCTCCAGGGGATCTTCCCGACTCAGGGATCGAACCCAGGTCTCCTGAATTGCAGGCAGATTCTTTACCATCTAAGGACCAGGGAAGAAAGGAAACCCCACCAGAAATAATAAGGGAGGCTTGTAAGAGTGTTGAGTCAAAGCTCTTCTCTATACTGTGGAGGTCATGAAGCTGGTCAACCTTGGCACCTGGAAGTGGGATTTGAAACCATGTCTGATGATGAAGCCTGTGCTCTTTCCACCTTGTGAAGTGTTTACTCTCACAGCTATAACCCAGGCTTGTGAAGGGAGAGTCTCTTAAAGCTGCCAATTTCAGCTGGTCCAGCAGATTGGGTGGGGTTTGCTCTGCTGGGGAGAGATGGGGGCAAGATGAGAAGGTTGGCGCAGGATTTTTACTGGAAGGCCCTCAAGACTTCTGCTACCAGCAGTGCCATCCCTCCAGGGGCTGGGATATTGGGCTTTATGGTGGGGAGGGGGGTGACAGTGGTCTAGTGTTAGCCATTTAGGTGCTGAGCAGCCAACCAAGGGAGCTGTCCCTTTCATCTTTTTGGCCCCAAGAAACCATATTTGTGTTGCTTGTTGCCCTTGTCTCCTACTGTCCACTTGAGTGGTGGGGCCTGCCAGGACACATTTTTAGAGATTTGGGGTATCAGAGACTCCTTAGGCCATCAAGGACACAAGCTCTTGGCTAGCACATCTACCAAGGATGCCTCGGATTTATGGTTTTCACGGTGGAAGTGGAATGTGTTTTTCTGGCACAAAAATCACTGAGTGATACATCAAAACTATGATCCACATAAAGCTTTTGTACTTCATACAGAGTCAACCACAGGGTGGCAGAAGGAGTACTGCACAGGAGTCCAGGAGACCTGGGTTCCAGTGGCTGGCTCAGCCATAGCTAGCTGTGTGTTCCCAGGCACATCACTTAACTGTGCTGGACCTTACTTGCCTCATCTATATCACGGTATATTGGATGAAATGAAATAGACTCCGGTCTGTGCATGCTAAGTCGCTTCAGTCATGTCTCACTTTGTGACCCCATGGACTGTAGCCTGCTAGGCTCCTCTGTCCATGGAATTCTCCAGGCAAGAATACTGAAGTGGGTTGCTATGCCCTCCTCCAGTGGATCTTCCTGACCCAGGGATTGAACTCGGCCTCCTATGTCTCTTGCATCAGCAGGCAGTTTCTTTACCACTAGTGCCACCTTGGAAGCCAAAATAGATTCCTAATACCTTTTAACTTCAAAGTTATACTAAAGATCACCCTTCCCATGTGCCCAGCTCTGTTCTAAAGTGCTTTGCACAGAGATTGACTCATCGTAACGACTCAAGAGTGAAGTACTGTTATGATTCTCACTTTCCCCCTGAAGAAACCTGAGGCACAGAGAGGGACAGTGACTTTCCCAGGGTCTCATAGCTAGGCAATGATGGTGCTCTTACTCAGTTCAACTACTGTGGGTTTTTTTTCACCTGTGTCCGTGCTATTATAGCGCTGTTGGTTCTGTCCAGTGGGGTGAGGGGTGTTGGGAGTGGAAGACATTTTTTCAAGGAAACCCAGCTCTGGGGTGGATGGATGAGCCACTGCCTGGGAGATTGATGGCAGCGGCTGCAGACTTTGCTGACATTTTTGTTTTCCTTTCTTCTTTTCCTCTCTAGTCTGCGGCAAGCGCTACAAGAACCGGCCGGGACTCAGCTACCACTACGCTCACACTCACCTGGCCAGCGAGGAGGGGGATGAGGCTCAAGACCGGGAGACCCGGTCCCCGCCCAACCACAGAGACGAGAACCACAGACGTGAGTCCCCGGGGGTCGGGTTGGGTGAGTGGTAAGCTGGATGGGCAGGGCTACCGGCTTTCACTTCTGTTCACCCGTGGGATCGTCTGCTGGCACCCGTGGGTTGATCTCAGTGACCTGCGGTGAGCTGGCTATTTCAGCTCCCCGGATACCCCTGTGGGTCAGCGGAGCCCCGGGCTTAGAGTGGGCTGAGCAGGGGTGGCACACCGAGCTCTGCTCCCAGAGGACAGAAGGTAGGTGTAAAGGCCAAGGGAAACCTCCTTATCCTGGCCATCGTCAAATGCCACACCTGACAGTCTTTTTCCGCAGCTCCAGAAGATCCATTCACAGCTGCTCTTCTGAGTTGGGCAAAGCCCTGGGGTGTGTCAGTTCAGACAGACCTTCCAAATGTCTCCTTGGCCACCAAGAGACACAGGATATTCTTGATCCATCATCTTGGCTCTTGTAGGGTCACAATTTGGGTTAAAAACTACTGCCCTAGAGTTTCCACGCTCTTCTCTTGAGCCCTCAATCAGCAAACATGACCTGGGTGTGCTTGTCATTTGGGATGTTGGGCTCTGGAGAGACAAAATGATCCTGAAATTTGTGTTTCCATTTCTATTCTTTCTTTCCTTCTTCAGCTTCCAGTTATGAATTAGAGAGTCGCAAAGGGCTTAGCATTCACCACGTGACTTCCCTCTGTGACATTCTTTATGGCTTCTGGACCCACCCCAAACTCAGGATGGGATGGGATGATGGGATCTTTAGGGCTTGCTTCAAAATGTGGGTCATTCTAGGATCATGGGGTGAGGAATAATTGTGGACATGCCATGTGTTTTTTATTTTGTTCAGAAGATTTTGTGGTAGGGGTTCCTATAGCGAACAAGTCAATGTAATACAAGGGATCAGACCTTTAAAAATATTCAAATTCTAGAGTTTGAGGGTGACTCCTGTGCATGTCAATCAACTCAGTCAACTGATGTCAATTGACTGCCTTCATCCAGTATTTGAAACAATGAACACACATTGGCCAAAACCTTTCTTTGGATTAGTCTGGGTTCTCCCCTAACCCCCAACCCACTTTCCCCTTGTAGCACTGCCTTCTGTCTTAGTTTCCTCAGATTCCCCAAACAAAGTACCAAAGACTGGCTGGCTTACCAGTGATTCGTTTTCTCATAGTTCTGGAGCTGGAAGTCCCACATCAAGGTGTCATCAGGGTGGGTCTCCTTGGAGGCCTCCCTCCTTGGTTTGCAGGTGCCCGCCCTCCTGCTGCTTCTCATACGGTTATCCTGTTGGGCACATGTACTTCTGAGGTCTCTGTGTGTGTCCAAGTTTCCTCTTCTTATAAGGACACCAATCAGATTGGATGAGGGCCCGTCCTAACAGTCTCATTCTAACTTTTGCTTTTTCCTCATCTCTTTAAAGGCCCTAGATCCAAATATAGTCGTATCCTGGGGTGCTAGGGGTTAGGCCTTCAACACATGAGTTTGGGGGGGACATGATTCAGACCATAGCATCTTCTTTAATTCTCACTCTCTTTCAGAATTCAAGCCCTTCGTGAACCTCTCTTCTGGTGCAAGCCAGACCTTTTATTTTCTCATCAACTGTTGTTATCCGGACAGAACCTGAAAGCAGGCAGGAGGTGCCCTCCTCTGCATGTCAGCTTCTGAGTATCCACGATGCTGAGGTCTCTGCCTGCTCCCTGAGGAGAGGTTCCCTTGGTCCTGTCACCCTTATCTTCCAGAAAGGAACATATATTGACCCGTACCAATCAGTTGGGTTTTGCATTCTGCCATCTCTCCTCTCCTCCTGTCTCTGATCTAAGTGGCCAAGACGTAGCTATTGTCTCCTGCCTCTAGGAGGCCATGAGTGCTCTCCTTTGATTTGAGTTGCTATCTGGAAGGTGTTGATTAGCAAAGTTTGCTCTCTCTAAACTATTTATCAGCTTGGTGTTATTTCCCACTCCCCCCAGTGCTGGCTTGTGGGCTTGCCTGGTGACTCAGTGGTAAAGAATCCACCTGCCAAGGCAGGAGACACAAGTTTAATCCCTGGGTCAGGAAGACCCCCTGGAGGAGGAAATGACAACCCACTCTAGTCTTCTTGCCTGGAGAATCCCATGGGCAGAGGAGCCTGGCAGGCTACAGTCCACGGGGTCACAAAGAGTCGGACATGACTTAGTGACTAAACCACAACAACTGGTGCTGGCTTATCTCTTCTTTAAGGACTTCCCTGGTGGCTCAGTTGGTAAAGAGTCTGCCTGCAATGTGGGAGACCTGGGTTCAATCCCTGGGTCAGGAAGATCCCCTGCAGAAAGAAATGGTAACCCACTCCAGTATTCTTGCCTGGAGAATTCCAAGGTTAGAGGAGCCTGGTGGGCTACAGTCCATGGGGTCACAAAGAGTTGAACACAACTGAGTGACTGACACTTTATCTCCTTTATGGTAGTGGTGGTTTAGTCACTCAGTTGTGTCTGACTCTTTGCAATCCCATGGCCTGTAGCCCTCCATACTCCTCTGTTCATGGGATTTCCCAGGCAAGAATACTGGAGTGGGTTGCCATTTCCTTCTCTAGGGGATCTCCCTGATCCAGGGATCCAACCAAGGTCTCCTGCATTGCAGGCAAATTCTTTACCGACTGAGCCACATGGGTATATCCTTTAAATCTCTTCTCAAATGTCAGGCCGTTTTGTTCCTCACACCGCAGGGTTTGGCGTGCCTCTCTTTGGTCTGGATCTTTTGTGTGTGTGCGCATGGTGATGGCAGCCACAGAGGAGGGTTCCTTGTGACCTCCAGGTATACTGTGGGCCCCAAGTGGACCCTGGGGTTCTCCTCCTTAGCCATTCCTGTGGGCCCCTCCCAGCTGTCTGTTCAGTTCCAAGGTGGGCATTGGCCCCTGTTATTCTCTATCCACTGGGATCTCCTCACGCTGTCTTGTGGGTCGTTGTCCTTATGTCCTCACCATGAGGCTGGGCAGCCTTGCTTAGGGAGGAAGCTGCATCTTTTCTCCTGGTTGGAGACACATCCCTGAGTATCCAGCCATGTGTTCTCCTCTCTCGGGGGGTTTGCCAGCGAGCACTCTTGTTCCAGCCCCGTTCCATCCCCCTCCTCTCATCCTGCTCATGAGAAATTGGGTTCTTCATAAAGGATTATGCAACTACTGGAGGGGTTTAAACTGCATAGAAAACCAACAGCTGTTGCTGGGCTCATCCAGGGCCTTCTCACACAAGGAAGGTTCTAGAACCCTCACAAGCACCATTTTGATGACATCTCCTCCCAAGGCCTCTGAGAAGTCTGTGATTAACTCTAATTTTACTAGCAGGGATGGGGGAGATGGGCTGTGGCAGAGATACCCTCAGTGTCCACTGAGCCCTCCCTCCCCTCTTCCTCAATTTCTCTGGATGAATCCAAGAGACAGCGGCTCTCTTCCTGGGCTCCCTGCACACAAACACACCGCCTGTTTGCTGCTCCAAACGTGTGCTCTGTTCCCTCCCACATGTCCCTGGTGAGCGGCCCCCTCACCATTTTCTCATGCGCTCTAATTGCCAGCATCATTAATACCCAGTCATTAGCTGCTCCCACTGTTTGGGGTGGGGGTGGGCGCCCATCCATCCTGCCCCTAAATGTAACAGGGGCTGTGCGGGGAATCGAAGGTGACAGCTTGGCAGCATCCCGAGGTCTCAGCCTATGATCCTCCCTTGGCAAGGCTTTTGGAGTGGGGGAGGGAGGCAGGATGGGCTCGTCCCCATTTCCCCCAGGAAAGGTTAGGGATGCCAGCGAGGTGGGAATGCTGACTTTTCCCTCTTTGAGCAGAGCTGCAGGGGGACCCCAGCTGCTTGTGAGCACAGGGCTGCGGGAAAAGCTGCCCTTACAGACGCTGGAGATGTCACGGGCATCTGCCTTTGCACCACCTGCAGCCGCAGAGACCTTTTGACTTTGGTCCTCCTGCTGTCCCTTGCTCATTCCCCTAGCTGCGTCTCCAGCAAAGCCCATTGCTCGTCCCTGCCGTTGCTGAAAGGGCAGAGTGGAGTGCTGGAACCGGCTCTGACTGCCCCCTGCCCCCTGCTGCCCTCTGCTGCCACTCCTCCGTCCTCCCGCCCCCTCCCAGCTCTGCTGCCTTTGTTCCTCTCCTAGGCTCGCATTTTCTCCTGAATATATGCTGCATGCCTCCCCGGTACATCTGTCCCCTTTGCCATGTGCCCTTCCCTCTCTGCCTCAACTCCAGGCAGTGCAGGACTGTGTTTAGCTCACATACCCTTCCTTGGGAGACAGGACTTTTCCGATGGGGTCCTCCCTGACTGAGCTGCCATCCTTCTCCTCCCTGTAGAAAGCTGGATTCTTCTTACTTCTTCTATTAATATTCCTCTGACCACCTTCATCTACTTTCTTCTTCTTTTTTAAAAATATTTTATTTATTTATCTGGCTGTGCTGAGTCTTAGTTTTGGCACGTGGGATCTTTGATCTTCATTGTGGCATGATCTTTAGTTGATGTGGGATCTAGTTCCCTGACCAGGAATCGAACTTGTGTCTCTGCATTGGGAGCAAGTCATCTTAGCCACTAGACCACCACTAGACCCTTTCATCTACTTTCTACGAATGCCAATCACCACGTGTGCCTATATGTATACATACAGATACACACACACACACACACACACACAGACCATATTTATGTGAACAGATGGAGGGAGGGTTTGGGCAGGTTAGGACTCTGAAAGCTGCCACTCAGAGGCGTCCTGTCGTGACTCTGTCAATGCCACCTTGGTACACAGGGTAGCAGCAAGAGCACTGGGTTACAATTCAAAACCCCTTTGACACAGGCTCACAATGTCAAAGCTCTATCTTCTTTGCACAGTGGTAGTCTATTACAGACGATGTTTTCAAGGTGCCTTTCTTTGGGGGTGGTGTGGGTATGGGCATTTCTGAGGTCGTGGACCTGTATGAAAAAGCTGTGTGAATTAATTCAGTCTAGTATATTAATTGGTCCATACATCCATCTATCCATCCATCCACCCATCCATCTGTTGGTTTAATGACCATGTATCAAATACTGTCTTGGTCCCTGTCCTTGAAGAGCACACAGTCGTGAGCAGGACTGTTTAATAGGGTTTGTATACAGTCTGGTGAAGGAAGCCAAGGGCTCAAGAGCACTGCACACTTTCTACTCCAACGGCAGCAGTGCTCCAAGTGTGACTTCAGCATCACCTGGGAACTTGCTGGGAATGCAGTTTTTTGGCTCCACCAGACCTTCAGAAACAGACTCTGAGGGTGCTGGTCAGCAATCTGTTTTTTTTTTTTTTTTTTTTTTAATAATTTTATTTATTTATTTAATTTATTTTTTGGCTGTGCTAGGTCTTTGTTGCTGCACGCAGGCTTTCTCTAGTTGTGATGAGCAGGGGCTACTTGCTAGTTGGGGGCCGCAGGCTTCTTGTGGCTGGTGGCTTCTCTTGCTGCAGAACACAGCCTCTAGGGTATATAGGCTCAGTAGTTGTAGCTTCTGGGCTCTGGAGCACTGGTTCAATAGTTGTGGCACATGCGGCCTTAGTTCCTCCACGGCACGTGAGATCTTCCCGGATCAGGGATTGAACCCATGTCTCCTGCATTGGCAAGCAGGTTCTTTAGCACTCAGCCACCGGTGAAGCCCCAGCAAATTTGGTTTTTAAAAAGTCCTGCAGGGCATGAAAGCTTCAGAACATTAGAACATTTAAAAAGCATGAGGGGATTTGCAAAGGCTTCCCTGAGGAGGTGACCTTCAAGGTAACCCTTGAAGAATGAGGAGAAATTGACTGGATGGGAGAGAGCTTCCCAGGCACAGGGAACTGTGTGCACAAGGGCAGAGGTGTGAAATAGCATGTTGCGTTCAGACAGTTAGTAGTAGTTGGGTTTGACATTGGTGTCGGAGAAATGGTGGAAACATGTGCAAGGGCCACAGCTTTAAGTATCTTCTCTGCCAGGTTGGGTAGTTGTCATCCTATAGGAAAAGGAGACTTTATTTTCTTGGGCTCTAAAATCACTGTGCATGGTGACTGCAGCCATGAAATTAAAAGACACTTGCTTCTTGGAAGGAAAGTTATAAAAAACCTAGACATTATATTAAAAAGCAGAGACATCACTTTGCCAGCAAAGGTCTGTATAGTCAAATCTATGGTTTTTCCAGTAGTCATGTATGGGTGTGAGAATTGGACCATAAAGAAGGCTGAGGCTGAAGAATTGATGCTTTTGAACTGTGATGCTGGAGGAGACTCTTGAGAGTCCCTTGGACTGTAAGGAGATACAACCAGTTAATCCTAAAGGAAATCAACCCTGAATATTCATTGGAAGGACTGATGCTGAAGCTCCAATACTTAGGCCACCTGATGTGAAGAGCTGACTCATTGGAAAAGACTCTGATGCTGGGAAGGATTGAAGGCAAAAGGAGAAGGGTGTGGCAGAGGATGAGGTGGTTAGATAGCATACTGACTCAATGGACATGAATCTGAGCAAACTCCAGGAGACAGTGAAGGACAGAGGAGCCTGGCCTGCTGCAGTCCACGGGGTCGCAAAGAGTTGGACATGACTTAGGGACTGAACAACAACAAAGAAAAGGAGAACCATGACTAGAAGTAAGAATAAATGATTTATAAAGAAATACATGTGGCACATTATTAATTGTTGGGCTTCCCTGGTGGCTCAGCTGGTAAAGAACCTGCCTGCCAATGTAGGAGACACAAGAGATGAGGGTTTAATCCCTGGGTCAGAAAGATCTCCTGGAGGAGGAAATGGCAACGCACTCCAGCAGTCTTGCCTAGAAAATTTCATGGACAGGAGCCTGGCAGGCTACAGTCCATGGGGCTGCAAAGAGTTGGACAAAACTGAGTCTGCATGCATGTGGGTGCGCCTGCGTGCGTGCACACGCGCACACACATCCACACACACATTATTAATGGTGGTATGGTATCTCTTTCTTATTTAATAGCATAAATGATTGTAAAATGTTCTCTACAACATACTTGGAGCTTCTATGAAGGAAATGTGTTTTAAAACATGGAGCTATAGAATTTATTCCAAGCCTATGTCTCAGGTTCCTGGCATGGAAGTTGGGTTGCCCTCAGTCCCAAGAGGGCTCAGTCTTCTGTTTAGTAGTGGTGGCCTGGCATATAGCTAGGCTCTCAATATCTGCCAAGAGAAGAAAAGTTCCCACCCCAATGTGCCTGTGGAGGGCATGCTGTACTCTGCAGAACTGAAAGAGGAGAGCCGAGTTGATTAAGGGTAATGTCGGCTGATTAGATAATCTGAAAATTAGCCTGATAATGTGCAAATTATCTAAAAAAAGCATATGATGTCATTGCCACACTGATGGGGAAGATGGAACAGATGTTGGTCTTCTGACATCTCTGTCCTCTAGCATATGGCCCAGGGGCAGCGGATACAGCTTCGAGAGAGAGAGAGTGAAAGTTACATTTTGCATGAGCTTAAGAATTTTGGATCACTCTGAAAGGTGCCCGAGAAGCTTTATAACCCACACAACCCACCCTACCACTTACCCAACCTTGACGCAGGGAATTCAGGCTTTGATCCGGGGCTCTGTCTGAAAAAGTGAGCTGCTTCTAGCTCCCTAAAGAGCAAATTTGGAACACAGGTGTTCCTTAGGTGAATTATTGTTTCACTGAACAGTTTATAGATTCCAAAGCTAAGAAGAATCTGAGGGATTGCTCTGGCCTTGAAGATATACTTGTAGTCAGCTCTCCAAACCTGTGGATCATCCACACTCTGGACCCTGTGGCTGAGAAAATGGCATTGGAACTGGCCCAGCCTGTGTGTGAATCATGACCTGGCCACCTTGCCATCTTCTGTGTGTGTGGATGTGGGCCAGTTACTTACACTTCTCTGTTCCTTTGTTGCCTCATCTGTGAAACAGAGAGAACCATCTTTCTGCTCCTGTGGGGTTTATGTGAGTCTCCAGGCGATGTGGGTGTCTGGCACCTGGCCCTCTTGCCAAGAGTGCCTACATCCTGCCTCAGTGCCCTTTGGGCTAACAGAACTTGTCCAGACCACAGATGGATGATCTGAGTCAGGGTCTGTCTGTGGCCATGCAATGCTGAGAAACTGACTGCTTATGGGGGTCTCACTGGCCTCAGGTGAAACTATCAGAGCCTGACCTGGTCCTGGCACAGCCTTTGCTAACTCTTAGATATGGGACACCAATCCTTCCACACAAGTTAAACATGAGTGTTTATTGAGCGCTTACTGGGCATACGCCCTCGTGGGGCCAAGTGTAACTGGGGCTCCCAAAAGACAGAACATGTAGTCTTGGCCCCAGGAAATGAGATGGATTTGAGACACCAGGTAGGAGGAAGCTGTGGGGTGGAATCTAGCAAGTGTCTGGCCCTGAATTTCCCATCCTGTTTCCCCAGCCACTTGCCTTTCTGTGAGCCTCTTGTTTCTCTCACATCTTTGGCCTAATTACCTAGAATGTTCAGGATTGAAGAGTTCCATGTCCTGATCAGTGACAAGGACGATAATACTTGCTGACATTCCTTGAATGTGTCAGACACTGTGCTAGGCGTGCCGTGTTTATCTCATTCATTCCTCACAGTAACCTTATAAGATAGGTGCCGTGTCCCCTAGAGGACACCAAGGCACACAGAGACCAAGGGATGTGCCTTTGGACACGGAGCATGAATGTGAATTCTCCAGTCATGTGTTGCTTCTTGGGAAAGCTTATTTATTACTGTGATCTATTTTTCCTGCCTTTTCAGAAATAAAATTGTTTTATAGAGGAAAAGAAAGTGAGAAATACATGGTGGAATACCTAATGGTGCCAGGCACTTTATACGCATCATCTCATGTGACATCTGCAAGTCCATGAGGCACATGCTTCCCTCTGATTTTATGAATAAGGAAACGGAGGCTCAGAAAGGTTTAGGAACTTGCCCTAGGTCACAGAGCAAGATGAGAAGTTGAGATGTGAATGTGCTTAATTTGGACACCATTCAATTATGTCAGGACACTGGAACCCCAAGTGATGGATCCTAGTCTTAACCTGGGACGTTTGTCATGGTCCTACTGATGACCCTTAATTTTCCCCTATAGGTCAATTATCAAGTGCATCATATTGCATAGTGGCTTTTCAAAAGAAATGAATGTATTAATGGGCAATATTGAAGTCAGCTTGGGCTATATAACAAAACACTATAGACTGGGTAGCTTAAACAATAGGAATTTATTTCTCACAGTTCTAAAAGTGTCTTTTAGATGGGTCGGTGTCTGTGGGGACTATCTCCTTGGGTTGGAGATGGCTGTCTCTTTGCTATATCCTCACATGGTCTTTTCTTGGTACATGTTGCTGCAGGGCCAGGTGAGCTAAGTCCCATCAGTTGTGTCTGAGTCTTTGTGACCCAGTGGACTGTAGCCCACCAGGCTCCTCTGTCCATGGGATCCTCCAGGCAAGAATACTGGAGTGGGTTACCATGCCCTCCTCCAGGGAATCTTCCCGACCCAGGGATCGAACCTGTGTCTCTTATATCTCCTGCCTTTGGCAGGTGGGTTCTTTACCACTGGCACCACCTGGGAAGCCCCACAAGTTGGTAGAGAGAAGCAAACTCTCTGGTGTCTCTTCTTATAAGGACACTAATCTCCACCACGAGGGCCTCATCTCCACTAAGGGTGAAGACTTTAACATGTGCATTTTAGGGGAGAGACAATTCAGGCCATAGCAGGCATATTTAATCTTCAAAACAAACTTCAGCTATTTATGACGTTATGTGGAACCTCGTTTACAAATTCTGCTTCAGACTTGTAAATGAATTTTGCTCTGGAAGAAAAAAATCACGCATCTCTCAGTTCAACCATTTTTCTGCATCTTTCTCTCTCATTCTATGTCTCAGTCTTTCAAAGTTCTTTTTATCTCTTTCTGGCCTTGTTCTTTAAAAAGGTAATGCTGTACCTAAAGTGAAAACCCTAGGACTCATCCTTGGCTCTGTTTTCCTTCACCACCCATATTGGCTCCCCTTCCAAAATATACCACAAATCAGTCTCCCTTTCTCTATCTCCAACACCACCAGCTTCAGCTCCTGCTTGGATCACTGCAACTTCTTTATTAGTCTCTCTGCCTTTATTCTTACCTCTCATAGTCTCTTCTCCATGGAGTAGCCAAAGTGGTCTTTTAAAAGTATAATGTAGATTATGCCATGCCATGCTCTCAAAACTTTCATCATACTTGAATACAATCCAAACTCTTCACCTTGAGGGCCCACATTTTTGCTTCTCAAAGTGTGGTCAGCAGTTTCAGCATCGCCTGGGACGCAGGTGACCAACTTGTCCAGGTTGGCCGAGGACATTCCTAGTTTTAGACTGAAAGTTCTGTGCCCTGAAAACACCTCAGTGGCAGGCACCTTGGAGAGTTGGCTACCCTGTGGGGGAGCTTATAAGAAATGAGGATTCTCAGGCCCTCCCTGGGCCTATGAATGCTAATCTGAATTTAATGAGATCCCTAATTGATTTGTTTGCACCACACTCAAATTTGAGAAGTGCTGGCCTCCAGGGACTGCCAACCACTCTGACTTGACTTCCCTTGGGTGTGTGGTTATACATGCCTGTGGCAAGGTAGTATCAGGTGGGCCAGCTAAGAGCCCCACTACCTGGGTTCAAGGCCCATGTAGCTTGACCTTACACACACTTCCTTGTGCCTTATCACCTGTGTGAAATGAGGACATTTATGCATCTATTTGTGCTCAGTTGCTTCAGTCCTGTCTGACTCTTTCGACCCCATGGACTATAGCCCGCCAGGTTCCTCTGTCCATGGGATTCTCCAGGCAAGAATACTGGAGTGGGTTGCTATGCCCTCCTCCAGAGGATCTTCCCAATCCAGGGATTGAACCTGAGTCTCCTTCATCTCCTGCATTGCAGGCAGATTCTTTACCACTGAGCCACCAGGGAAACCCTAATGTATCTATACCACAGGGTTATGCGATGGTGAAATAAGTGAATTCATACACAGTACAGCAAGATGTGTATGACGCAATGTGATATGTCTGTCATGTGTCTCATTAGAGCTGTGGTCCTCCAGCTTGAGCACATCAGAAACACCTGTTCCTTAAACACACACACACTGCTGGATTCCACCCCAGAATTTTGGATTAGGTAGGTCTGGGGTGGAGGCCTAGAATTTGCATTTTTAAGAAGTCCCTGTGCGAACCACTGCCTTAGGGAGGTAGAGCTTTCGAAAACCGCTAAGCAATCAGTGTTTCCCTTTAATTCTTTTTTCTTTTGGAAGGACTGAATCACGTAACCAGGCATAATAAGGCACTGTTAAATCTAGGGGGAACTTGGTTTTCATCCTTTTCCTAGGACTCTGTCCTACCACAGGTAATGTCTGTGTGGCTCCCAGCACCCGATTTCCGGCTTGCTTTCTGGGTGTGGTCCTTGTCTGGGCCCTTATCCCTGGGCTAGCCTGCCCGTCAGCTCTGTGGTCCTTGACTCTCTCCTCCTCAGGTCTGATGCTTGGAGCTCATCTTTTTCTTTTCCCTGAGTACTGTTTTTCAGTCTGAAGGACACAGAAAATGCTGGTCCTTGGCAGACCGATGGGGCTGACAGGCCTGAGTCCCATGGAGGTGCTGGTGAGGAGGGGTGGAGAGGGGCAAGGCAGAGAAGAAGAGAGGAAGGGGGCTTGCTGAGTTCTGCCGTCACGGTAATAATACCCTGGCGAGTGAAGCAGACCAGGCTTCTCCTGCTCGACAGCACTGGGATGGGCTGCCGTTCTCTCAGGGGAACGATGCCACTTCATTCACAGCCCTTCTGACATTGTTCCTCTCAAGTGAAACATTCTCCCCCTCAGCTGACTCGTTTGGTGGCAATAACAAGTTGCTACGCCAGGGCATGAACTGACCACATGACCTGCTGCTGGAAAATGGAAATGTCTCCTTGTGCTTTTCCTTAATCAGCACCGAGAAAAGTAATCCGTTTTGCTTCGTCTTTTTCTCACTCTCCCGAAGCCTCGGTGACAGACCCTGGGTTGCTGGCCTAAGGCTGGAGCACAAAGGACAGTACTGTCGGGTCACGTGACCGTCCAGTCAGAACTGGGGACGTGGGGTCCAAACTCATGGCAAATGGCAACTCTACTAAACACATCCATTAAAATGGAGACATCAGTGTGAACAGACACATGCTTTCTGATTCTAAAGCACAGTGTCTTGGAGTAAATATTTACGGGGTCTGTGTCTGACGGTTTGAATCTTGTTTTCTATAAAGACAGAGGGAAGAAGACGGATATGAAGAAGGTTGGGATGACTGGCATACACTTAACATTTTCAGGAAGATTCTACAGCCACCAGAGCACATAGTAAGTCAGGGCCTAATATTCTCAATGGCTACTTCAGGGCTCCTGGCAAGACAGCAAACATGGGGTTCAGGGGGGCCTGGGGGCCAACTTAGACTGGGAGTTCTTAACTCCTTCCTTCCTGGCTTTCCAAGAAATGCCTAAGGGAGAGGCTTCCCGCAGGATGGCAGACCTGTTGACTTTCTCCACCACTGCTTTATTCTCTCTGATGCCCCACCCCGAGTCTTTATGTCCCCGGTTACAGCCAGGACTGATGCTGGCAGTGCCTTAGGATGGTCAGTCAGTGCTTAGGAGACACTTTGCATACCCTGAATTCCTGATCTTTGACTTCCCTTTTACTGACAGTTGTTTTTTTTCCTCTCCCAAAAGCCTCTGTGAAGATTTGCCCATCCTTTCATTAAGTATTTATTGTCAGCTCTGTGTCAATCACTGTGTCAGGTGCTGGGGATTCAGAGATTAAAGACACTGCTCCTGCCCTCAGGGAGCTCACGGCTAACATGGAGAGAGACGCGTACACAAATATGAAGCAGGGATGAAAGGCTGAGTTCCTTGGGGTTTGGAAAACTTCGCTTTTCTGTCTCTTCTTTCACCCTATTATAATCCTCAGATAATAGGCCTAAAGGGGGCCTTAAGACGACATCTCGTATATTCTCTTGCCTCTAGATGGGCACACATTCAAACAAACCTGGGCCAGCGACATCTTCCCACATGCAGAGGCCTCTCCAGAGAAGCCTGCTCCTCCAACCAGACCTCCACCTGTTGAGCCGCGCTCGTGTCCAGCTTTCTGACAGCAGTGTGCTGCCGTTTCAGCTCCTCCTATTTCCCGTTGTCCTTGACAATATGGAGTCTGGCGACTTAGGCCTATCCATAAACCCGAAGACTTATTAAATCAGTCCTTGGCCTTCTTGTCTCCAGAAGGCCTCATCTGGGGGCCTGGAGTCATTCTGCCTTAGCAGCACCTCTCCCAAGTCCCTGCCATGCACTCACACTGCGTTCAATGCCAGGTGGCAAGATGGCGCATGAGGACTGGCGGCCATGTGATGAGTGGATCCGGGTGTCTGTTTTTCGCTGGGCTCCCTGGCTGCCCCATCTTCGACATTCATGGAGGAGGGCATCTTTCATCTTCCCTCTGGAGCCGCGGGATGGGGATGGAGTTGCTATTAGGTGGCCAAGAAGAACCAGCCTGAATGGAATCCCAACATTTTTATTCCTGGGATCTGTGGGATTTATTTTTTCATCAGTTCTAGGAAAGCAATGAAAAAAAGGTGTCAGGCCTTGGGGATAATTTATATGAGTAAACACGTAAGGAGTAGTGTGAGCAGGAGCATGAGAATTAAGGCCATTTATCCAGGCTTGGAGGCTCTGTGTGCCCTCTGGTCCAGCCTTCCCCGCAGCCTTTATCTCATCACGTTAACCCTCTCCTGGCTCTGCTCCACTTGGGCCCGGCATGGATTTCTTCCCAGCCCCAGCCTTCCGCCGCCTCCCCCTCCCCTCCCGGGTCCCTCATTAAAGGCTGGGTGGAAGGGAGCAGGCTGCCGTGGTGGCCTCCAGCTGAGGCCTGCTCGCTGATTCTGAAGGGAAGGCACGTTGGCTCCCCGCTACACCTCCCGCCCTGTCTTTGCAGCTTCCTTCACTAGCCCGGCCTGTTCAGTGTGCCCTGTGTGGCCAGCCGGGGGCCGCCTTCCACCTTCTCCCTCTTTGCCTCGTGCTTCTCTTTAACTCCGTCCTCTGAAGATGCGCTCTGAGCAGCCACATGGCACCAGGCTAGGATGCTTTACACTTGAGAGATGAAGTAATAACAGGTGGCAAGACCAGAGGCTGCCGGAGCCCAGGATTCTGGTTGCCATGGCAACATGTCAGACCTGTGGAGGGATGGGAACTGTCAGCCGTGGAGGGTGGTGGGGGAACGAGGGAGGGGTAGAGGGGTGCAGAGAGGCACAGCGCCTCCTGGAGGGCTCTTCTCCCTGCCCGCCCTAGGTTCCTTGAGCAGCTGCACCGTCCTGCTAGCTGGCCCTGGCTGGACAGCTGCAGGCCTGGACTGGGGTGGGGCTGGGTGGTGGGCATGGAACAAGGCCCCGAGGCTGTGCACCCTGGCAGGCGGTCGGAGCATCTGCTCGGGATGTGAAGTCATGCTTTTGTGGATGTGCCATGGAAGAGCCTGAACTTCGGCTGGCTTCCTCTTTCCCTAGGACCCTAGGGAGGAGGCTCTGGTCTTGGCGGAAGCAGGTGAAGGGCTGTTGCTGGTGGCCAGCCTGTGGCCTCCACTCATTCTTCTCCTAGTGGCAAGCGCGTCACTGCAGAAATCAGACCGAAAGAGGGGCCAGACAGCCCTGTCTTGGTGGGAGTTGAGTGGAAGGTTTGGAGCCTTGCTCGCCCTTGCCACATGTCCTGGCTGAAGTCG
Organism: Okapia johnstoni; assembly: GCA_024291935.2. Classification (NCBI taxonomy): domain Eukaryota; kingdom Metazoa; phylum Chordata; class Mammalia; order Artiodactyla; family Giraffidae; genus Okapia; species Okapia johnstoni. The sequence goes on from CM044307.1 coordinate 17,328,804, forward strand.
GAAGTCCTGTGATGTGCTCCTGTGCTCTAACACCTTTCCTGAAGGATGGCTCACCCTTTCCCCAGTGTGCTGATGGGATTATTTGGGACCTGGCTTCCTTTCTCTTGATTTGTTTTATCTGAATACCCCCTCCCACCTTCTGTTATTATTATTGTTTTGCATTTTTTCATGAACTTTGTTCCTGATTTCCATTTTTTTCCTTTGAACTTTTTAAAGTTACCCCCCTCATGCCCCAGCTGAACCCCTGAACTCTCAAAAGTGTTAGTCACTGTCATGTCTGACTTTTTGCCACCCCATGGACTGTAGCCCACCAGGTTCCTCTGTCTATGGAATGCTCCAGGCAGGCATACTGGAGTGGGTAGCCATGCCCTCCTCTAGGGGATCTTCCCAACCCAGGGATCGAACCTGGGTCTCCTACATTGCAGGTGAATTCTTTACCATCTGAGCCATGAGGGAAGCTCTCTCAAGGCTCACTTTATTTTCTCAGCAGCTTCTTTGTTTCACTTATATGATCTCAGCCCATGAACATTAATCAACAGAAAACCAAATCCATCATTGCAGACGCTGCCATTGACATACCACTCGGGTCTTAGACCTCCCTGTCATCCTGTTCTATGGAGCGGGACTCAATTTCCCATAAGCAGAAGCGGAATCTCTATTTAAATCCTATTGGCAAGGTCTGGGCAAGCTTCCTATTTATAGTAAAATCCTTTTTATAATGATCTCATAGATGGTGCCAGGAAATTGCTCACGGATGGGTCAGGCCAAAGGCCAATAAAGCCATGGTGTGAACTTTACTTTAAAAAATTCCTTCATGAACCTCTGGAATCCTCTGGAGAAGTGTTTTCATGGAGTCTATGACAATAAACAGGGCCACCGGGATGGATTACTGTGGTAGAGACATTAAATGTAAGTTCAAAGGGAATTTCCGCTTTTATCAGGCCAATCTCAATACTTTTTATCGCTTTGGGCTTCCCAAGTAAAGTAATGGGTGAATCACGTTGACTTTAAAGAGATTTATGAAATGTTTTATATGCAGAATTGGCTCTGGACTTCCTGGAGGCAGAGAAGTGTGATTAGAGACAGAATGTCTGGGAACACTGACAACCCAAGGGGTGAATCCCACTTCCTCCACTTCTTAACTAGGCCCCAAAGCCTGCCCCTTCATCTCTTTGGGCTTCCGTTACCTCATCTGTCAGATGTTCCCTGCTTCACAAAAATGTTGTGAGACTCAATGAAATAGTATGTGCAAAGCATCAGGGTAAGATCTGTTACCATATTGTAGTGTCATGAATGTCTGCTTTTTTATCTTCTCAAAAAGTAGTTGAACAGGGGGCTAAGTGGGTAGGCACAACCTGTTGTTCCCTTCTCAGGAGACAATGAATCCTACTCTTATACTTTCTTTGTATGTCTGTGTGTAGGACAATGTCGTTACCTACTGTAACAGGGGTATAGTCTAATGTTATTCTTCCAGCAACCCAGGGCCCTTGGCTACCCCCTCTTGTGTACTCGGGGAGTAGCTAGACATGACCCAGACCAGATGACCGATCAATCCATTTGGACATGGACCAGCTCTTCTCTCTAGGAACTAGGGAAATAACCCAGGCAGAGACGGCTATTCAGAGTGACTGGTAACTGCCTCTGTCCCCCTAGGAGGAGCTCCCTAGGCATCCCTGGGCCGCTTACCCACCTCTCTGCCATCCTTTCCTAAGCTGTTCATCTCACACATCATTGTTAACCATTTCCTATGTGCAGGACATGTTGGTTTTCCAGCAATGAGTTGGATATGGATAATCCCCAATCTGAGGGAGTAAACCATTGACTATGGGGGAATGAAGCAAGTGTACACATGTATAGACAGGGGAAAGGTCCTAGAAGTGATGTCAACAGCATGCTATCCACAAGGCCTGACTGGTCATTTATGGCTGGAGAATTGGGAGACCTCCATAGGAGAACCCTCACCCTGAAACTAATCCTAAAGATCCCCAAAGGGTAAGAAAGAGAACCAGATGAGAAAGCTGTTGGTTAGTCATCCCATACTGTTTTACCAAGATGGATGGAAGCTTGAGCTCACTGTCGTGAGAGGAGAGTAGGAATTGAAGCAGAAAGGATTTCACTGGAAAATGAAGTCTAACTGCTCACATCACTTTCTACACTGGGCCCTCACTGGGCTAAAATCGTACTCACCCACCTGGGCTGTCACAGCTGTACACACCAGGGCCTGCAGTTAGAAGCTGATCACCTTCTTCATCCTTTTGGCCCGGAACTTTGTATAACCAGCAACCAGCACAAATAAATATATGTGGAGACCCAGCTCTGCTTCAGTTTCCTCGGAAGCTTCGCTTCATCAGATGAATTCAATTCTCTTCTTTGGTCTTTCCCCATAGATTCGATTTCTCCACTACTGTCTGCTAGGTTCTACTAGATTGTTTCTGAATTTTATATTTCTTGCCAGCTTCAAGTCCCTAGTTTCATACGGTTTTCTACCAATGGTCTGTTGGTGGTAAAAACTGTAAAGAATTATCTGGGCTTTCTTTTTTGTTTTTTGCTGCATAGGGTCTTAGTTATTGTGCTCAGGGGCTTCTCTCTAATTGTGGTTCATGGGCTCTGGAGCATGTGGGCTCTGTAGTTTGTGGTACATGGGCTGTCTAGTTGAGATGTATGGGCTTAGTTGCCCTGTGGCATGTGGGATCTTAGCTTCCCAACCAAGGATTGAACCCACATCTGCTGCATTGGAAGACAGATTCTTTTTCACTGGACCACCAGGGAAGTCTCTTTCAGGGCATTCTTATACTTGATATTCTATGTCTTCATTTTCATAAATCACAAGGGATACAGTATGTTGGAGAAAAACTAGATCCTTTGGTTGCTTACAGATTTTGTGAAAGGGGAGAAGTCTGACATAAAAGGGAGTCCCTAAGAGAGCAGGAAAGAAAAAGGTGATGAGACTGGGCCTCATGAGAGGATCAGTGTGATGATATACATGGGATTCTTTGATCTCTCGTCATGCAGGAAGCTACCTAAGTTGTGATTGGCATTTCCACATTTTATATCTAGTTCATACCAGGCATGAAACTTAGCTTTGGACACTCAACCCCTCCATTTGAAATAACCCACTTCTTTCTGTTCATCTTTTGATTGATTTCCATAATAGTTGCTTAATGAAGAAACCCTGAGTTTATTTGCTTCATAAACATACTTGGATTTCCTTGAGAGAGTTCTAAAAATGGTTAAGATGGCAATTGAGTGAAGAAGAAGAAAGAGACTTCCTTCTGGATTTGGGCAATGAATTTTATAGGCAGAGAAAACTTTTTGCGGATGCCCTGCTTTTTGGAGATTATTTGCAAAACCATTCTGTATGATGCACATCTATCTTTGAGATGCAATGACTGATGAAGAAAAACCCACATTCCCGGAGGCCACAAGGTGTGGCCCCCTTCTCTGTTTACCCCAATCAGCCCCCACTTTTCTTGCAGAGAATTGTCTGCCTCCCTGAAGATGAAAATCAATGACTTAGAAACTGATTAAGCAATCCAAATAGCAACTGATAAATGGATTAACCCTCTATAATGTAATTCTGTGAGCTTTTGTCTTCCGCCTTCCCCAGGTAAGTTTTTCTATTCCTGGAGGCAAAGAAGAGGCATGGAGGAAGCAGAGGCCAGGGGGAATCATATTAAAGTGGGTGAATCCGTTTATCACTTACTGTCTGGATGGTATTTCTGCTCACATATCTGCTTCCTTTTACAGATTTGTACCCTACGGGACCCTGATTAATGTTAGCCAGTGAATAATGAAAGATAGCAGCAGACGTTGGAATTGGGGAGGAGGAAGGTACCCTTGTGGTTTAGGCTGATCCCATAAACAGAGAGACTTTTCTTCTTTGTCACAGACTGAGAGTGTTAATATGACAAAGAAGTGTCCACAATAGAGATCGAAAAACAAGGAAAATGAAAGCATTTCTCCTCATACAAAGAACCTGTCCAAAGCATTCTAACCAGCCCTTAGAAACTGAGATTTCAGTGCTTGAGGACATGTGCTGTTTTCACAAGGCTTTGTTTTGAAAAATCATGTCCCAAGATATTCCTTTGCTTTTGTGTAAGGCCTTTCAGCAAGGGTGCCTTGTGAAAATCTTAAGCCTCAAGATATGCTCATTAACTCACCATTCAATCCATGTCCAGTATGTTGTTTTTCAGTTGCTAAGTCTTGTCTGACTCTTAGCGACCCTGTGGATTGCAGCACGCCAGGTTTCCCCGTCCTCCACTATCTCCTGGAGTTTGCTCCAGTTCACATCCATTGAGTTGGTGACACTGTCCAACCATCTCATCCTCTGATGCCCTCTTCTCCTTTTTCCTTCGGTCTTTCCAACCATCAGAGTCTTTTGCACTGTGTTGACTCTTTGTTTCAGGTGGCCAAAGTATTGGAGCTTCAGCTTCAGCAACAGTCCTACCAATGACTATTCAGTGTTGATGTCCAGTATGAGACTGAGTTAAGTGTCCAGTTCTTATTCTAGGGATCTGCTGATTAACTAGTCCTGGGTGCTTTCCATAACCAATGAGTCTGGACTTTAGGGAGATGGATGGGGCTGAACAAGAGTGGACACCTAGGTATCTGCCAACATGTGTATCAGAATCCCCAAGACCATCTTCAGGGTCCTTCCTGGAATGATTCCTTCATCCTTGCTTCTTTGCTTTCCTTTTCAGAGACAGAAGGAATATTTCCTAAACAGGAACCCTTTCCCTAGGTAGGGCAAGGCCTAGGTAGTGACCTTTCTCTTTCCTGATGGTTGTCATCTGATGTTTGGACCCTGAGGGCCAGTTGTTCAGGAATGAGAGAAGTTCACTTGACTAGTAGGCTGTACGGATGCTTCAGTGATCCAAGGATGCAATCAGAGGAGCATGGTTGTTTCTCTACAAACAAAGAACTGACAAATATTGCAAAAACCAAACTCGGCTCTAAACGGCTGGCAAGACATTAGTACCATTGAACAGAGGAGAATCATAAAACTGCCCAAGAAAACAACCTGGTTGTAACCAAACCTCAGATTCTAAACTTCATATTCTTTCTGGAGCAGATTCAGCCACACCAGCAGGAGAAGAGGGGCCAGTGGAGACTCACTTCAGCCTAACTCTGGATTTTTAAAAAAATGTTTCCACAGCCCAGAAAGGACCGGATGGGACAGTCATTCCCAATAACTACTGTGACTTCTGCTTGGGGGGCTCCAACATGAACAAGAAGAGTGGGAGGCCGGAGGAGCTGGTATCCTGTGCAGACTGTGGACGCTCTGGTGAGTGTGGCCCCTTCTCTCATCGTGTGCCCGTAGGCCAGGAGCTCTTCCACTCCATTCCTCTGCCATCTTGTCGGGGGCAGGGACGGAAGGGTGGGTTCAGAAGTGATGGTGGTGATTTTTCGAGTGCAGGGGGGATTTTCAGGTTATTTTGACTTTTTCTTCTTCTTGAGTCTTAAGAACTAAAATCTATGTTCTGGGATCCAGGGAAAAGGGAAAGAAGAAGGTATGGGCTTGTGTCTGTCCGGCCTTTTCATGAGGTGGATATCTCTTGGTGTGTGTTGTTATGGACGACAGTGAGATAGCGTGGAAACAGCTGGAGACAGAGGCGGTGTGCTTCCTCGTATCAGGTGATGTGCACATCACAAAAAGACGTGTTTGTTCTGTGGAAGTGCCCTGGGCAAACTGGAAGAATGTGGAGACATGAATGTTGAGAGAGCTGCCACACCTGGAGTTGCGGGGGAGTCAGAGACCCCTAGGCTTCTGGGTAGCAGCATAAATACCACCTCCATTGGCCACTCATCCCATTTTCTCATGTGGAAAACCAAAGAGAGCCTGGTAGATCAAGGAGGCAAAAGGGCAGGTGTTCTTAGGACTCTTCTGGAGTAGACTTGGGATGTTTTGAATTTTCATCTTTAATCTATTCAAAGACTAAATCTGGTTTTGTTCTTTCGTTCTTAAAATGAGTTCAGTCTTCAGGCTTTTGTTTTGATTTTTTTTTGTGCTGGATCATGGTTGGCTTTTCATATTGTTTTGTGTTGTAATGAGGCCCATTTGTGTTGTAATGCAAGGCAGGGAGGAAAGTTTCAGAGGAAAGTTTCAGACTCATCTTTAGTCTCATCAACTGCTGACTGGTAGATGAAATTTAGTTCTGCTGGATGGTTGGTTCCAGCAGCCGGGAGTCATGGCTCCTTCCCACCTTTCTACCCAGCATCTGTTCAACTCCTAGTCCCGAGAGAGAGGGCCTGAGATAACCACACCTGGCTTTACTATAGCAGCTCAGTTCTTCCCTGGCTCTGTCCTCAGACTTTAGCTTTTAGTCCTTTAATATTTGCTTTTGGATTGTTTAAGGTTTAAGACTGACTTGAGCGGCAAGTCAGTAATTGGAAAAGCATTGTGGTTTCCACTGCACACAACCCCCCACATTTAACGCTTAAGGACCCTGACAGGGTGGCCCATCTGTGAAATTCTGTCAGTTCCTTTACTTGCCAAATGTGATACCTAATGTTGAACTTTTTATTCTACTGGTGCCAGCTTAGACAAGGGGGCCCATGTGATAGTGGACTCTGGGATTTAGACACTCAAAAAGAAAACGAAGCAAACTCAGAAAGAAAACAAAGCAAATGAAATTCAGTTCAGCATTTTTAAAGAGCAAGCGATCAGACAAAATCTCTACCACCAGAAGCAGAGTTACTTGGTGGCATGATATTCTAGTCAGAATTGTATGGACTGCTGTGGGTTGAGGATGGGTTAGAGAGGGCTACTTCAGAATTCTCAGTGAAAATTGCTGAGATGTCTCCTCTTCCTTTCCTACAAAAGATGGGGTACTTGAATGTGATCCATGGGGGACCAGAAGTGGGGAGCTGGTTTTTCCTATCCAAAGCCTTTCTCTCCCACAGCCTTAACTCAGCTTATTCTTCCCAGGATCTGTCTGCTATGTGACCCAGGGGTCCGTTTTGTACCAGCCTAGGTGTTCTCATTGCATTCGCCAAGAATTAGTTTTGGTGGATAATTTAGTCTAGGTCTGACTCTGATGTTCCTGAAGTAGCTGACATCTCGGGAATAAACAGGTGGCATTAGCCCATGGGATATGCTTTGTTGAGCCAGATGGGTGAATACTTCTCTAGGGCTTCCCTGGAGTCCTTCCAAGGAAGAGTATGGAGCTCAGGAAAGCTGTCTTTTCCTTCCCATCTACTCCACTACCTACTTTTCCTGGGAGAAAAAATGAGATTCCTGAAACTGACACTGTAAGTGGAGGCTTGTGACCTCAACAGGGGTCAGTCCTGGGGCCCATTTAGAATGTGAAAGAGTTTGTACCCAAGTTTTATAGATTTCAGGATACTGTCTTTTATTCAGCTTTGCCACTCCTAGCTCCCACTTTCTGAGTGCTCTGATTTAGACTGAACAACCCCAGACTTTCTGGAGTAACTTAGACCTGGGCGTGTTTAAGACCTGGAGTGTGTGTTCACGTGCCTGCATGCCTGTGTGCACACATGCGTCTTTGTGAATGCACATGTGTGTGGGTGCAGGACACAGACATGTCCTCCAGGGGTAAACAAAACGAGAAGCTCTTTGAATACCTACCACTTATCAGACTTTCCAACTTCTTTTCGCTTTCAGTGCAAATGAACTACATGTTGTAAGGGCAGAATTGAAAGGGTTTGGGAAGAATGGGATTAGAAACGGGTAAAAATAAAAATAAAGCAGATGGAGGCTTAACCACCTTGACCGGGTTATCTGACAGTAATACCTTTGTAAAGCTGACTGTCAAAATGAAGGACAAACATTGTGCAAAGAAACGCCAACTGAAAACACCAAAGAAATACCAAGCAGGCTTAAAAACCACCAAGAAAACTCATTGTCTGGGGCGGGTGGAGCGAGCGTGCATGTGAATGTGTGCCTTCCGAAGAGAAGAAAGATCGTGGTTGAATTTTGCGCTGTCAGAGCTGCGGACAAATATATTGTGGTAGAGATGATGCCTTTCTGGGGAAGGGAGAACCCTTTTCCTTGGAAATGTTGGCTTTGTCCTCTTACCCCAAACCCCTGTCACCAGGTGACTCACCCAGTTAATCCCTTTGGTGTGGAATGATGTATGATCTTGCTATTAAGAATAACACTGTAATAATGTAATAAGAATATTAATAATGCTGTCTGTTGCTTAACCCATGTGCTGATATATTCATCATACATGTCAGCTCATTTGGGAGGAGAAGGCAGGAAGGAGAAGGAGGCAGCGGCCGCAGCACGCACCACGGAGGACTTATTCGGTTCCACGTCAGAAAGTGACACCTCAACTTTCCACGGCTTTGACGAGGACGATTTGGAAGAGCCTCGCTCCTGCCGAGGACGTCGCAGTGGCCGGGGTTCGCCCACAGCTGATAAAAAGGGCAGTTGCTAAACGCATGGGACAGACTCTCTGGGCAATTAGCCATCACCCTGTGACTTTGGTCATTGTTCTGGTTCTGATATATATATATATATTTTTTTTTTAGTGAAAGACAGTTTAGATTTTCCCTTCATCCTGGCTTTTTCCTCTCCCCTTCCACACGTTCCTCTCCTCCTTTCCCTCTGTTTAGGGTACATACAGCAGAAGCACAAACTACTGAAAAGAAGCAGAACAAGAGAGCAGCATTAACAGTCCTTCAGAGAGCCGGCATTGTGATGTACTATGTATTTTCCATAGATATGGGAAGTTAGGTGGATTAGCTCTTTTTGGGGGGGGATCTTTTTGACATGAGCAGAGTTGATTTCCTCAGTTTCCCTATTTATTGGCAAAACGAAGAGAGGAGGAACATTGGGTTTGGAAACAAAGAACCAATAATGTTAAAAAATGATTATTTATATATTCTAGCTATTACTAGTAGACCTCCTTTTTTTGAGACAGAGCGGGAGAGAGAAGGGAAATCAAAAAAACAAAAGTAATGTTCCATGTAGAAGAAAGCCTCTGTGGGGGAGGATTGATCCAAGGCGACCCCGTCAGGAGGATGTCCTCGATCGGAGAGGGTGGCGCCATCTGTACCCCATGGAGTCGGCGGCTCCCCACAGCAGACCCCTCCCCACCTCTCCTCCTCGACCTTCCCATCTTCCTCCCTGCTTGCAAGAACGTGTCAGCAGCTCCTGGGAAGCCGGGCCGCCCACGTGTGGCCTCCGTCCAGTGCCTGGGCCCCAAGCAGCAGCGCCTGTTGGATCCTCTTCCTCCATCAGCAGAGCTGCTGTTTGGTTGTTGCTGGTTTTTCCCTCGCCTTCCTCCTGGTGAAGAGCGATCTCCAAACTCAGGAATGGACTCTGAGCAGAAAGTTGTGGACTCAGCAGTGACAAAACCACCCAAGGCTGCACTCGTGGAAGACAGAACGTTACCTCACCGTAGAGTTCCCTCTCCCCTCGCCCCAGTCTAAAAACATATAAATGCCCATTGGATGATCGAATCTCCCATATTTCTTCTATTTTTTATAGTGCCCTCCAGGCACTTTGTTTTATGTTTCCAATAGCACCTCCTGAAATAAACCAAAGCAACCCTTGCTCAAGGCCCCTGGGGTGATGAAGACCATCCACCTCGTTGCCAGTCCCAAGGATGAACAGCTGTGCGGTCCTTGTCCAAAGGTATGTCCTGGCTGACTTGTCTTATAATGAGGGAATACCATCCTAGTCGTTTTGTTTTCTTTATGTTTTTTCCTTCTTTCTTTTTTCCTTTCCCCTCTTCTAACTTGTCTTTTGTTTTTCTGGGTTCAGACCCCCTTACTCATGTGGGAGTGGCCCCTGGAGCATCTTTCTACCCAGCCATCTACTGTCTCTGTGTGCATGCATACTTATGTGGGCCTGGGCCTAGGTGTGGGATCTGAGTCTTGCTTGGACTCTGGGGGGCTCCGTGTGGAGAATGGGGGATTTCAACTGCAAGAGAAATGGCTGGGGGAGTGCTTGGCTATGCCTGGAAGCAGAACCCAGGGAACTGAGATTGGAGTTGGCTGCTGTCCTGGGGTAGGAGTGAAGGGACTGCATGTCTAGGGTGGAATTCTTTGCTCTAGGTACCAATTAAAAGAAGATCTCTGATTAGGTACAACATTTAACCCAGCTGATGTGAAGATTCTGAATTCCCCCCTAAGCGTGGTCAGGGTCTCCAGCCTTCATGAGAGTGTAGGTGCAGAGGCGTAGGCACTGCCCCTTGGCTTGGTTTGGGAGACCCAAGAGGCCACCCAGGCAATAGGCTGTAAGTGTTTGGAAGGATCTACTCTGACAATCCAGCCTTTGCAGAGCCTCATGAATTAGACCTCTCATTAAACTAATACACCAACCCAACAGAAGCAAGGACCAAGCAAAGAAACCCACAAATGGACTCTTTATGCTTCCCTTTCTGGTAGCCTGAGGCAGAAACGGCTTCCACTTTTCTCCTGCTTTAAATATGTAAGTGCTTTCCAGGGCATTTATGCTCAGTTGTGAGAGAATAAGAGTAACTACCTCACCCACTTGGGAGATAGTCTGCCTGATCTGTATGTGGCCCTGTTCTTAGAAAATATGGCATAAACCTCCAATGTTGTAATATTCCTGCATGCTCATGTGTGGGAAAAAGCCAACATAGCTGGTTCCAGTTGGTTTCTGCTGAGGGGCTTACAACCTGCTCTTGCTGTCATCCTTCACCCCTTTATTTCATCCGTTCTGTTACTTTGACTCGGGATTCATAGCCTTATAGTTTGCTCCCACTGGTAAAATATGAGCTTCTACACTAATAAAAATGTATCCAACCAATCTATATGGTCATTTGAAATCTTGTAGTTGCTTGTAGTCCTGAAATTCTCAGTGACAGCTTGACTTTGAACTTGAAATTAAAAAAAAAAAACAACCTCACATAATCAAAGCAAATTATGAAAATTCATCTAATTTCAGAGTCTAGCTTGAGGTTCTGAAGGGGAACCATGAATGAACTGTCTAAACTCCCATGCAAAGATTTATCTGAGGATGGCTATTGCTCACCTATTTTAGTTTTACTGCATAACTTGATCTTCAGTGTCTCTTGTTTAGGGTGGTAGATGTCCTCATCTTTCTTAGTTGGTGTAGCAAAGGTGAATGTAATCATGCATCTTAGCATTACTTGAGTACCTTATCTCATCTTGCTTATAGTATCAGAATTTACAATCTTAAAAAACAAAAACAGGAAAAGAACTGGAAGGTACTTTGAAGATGATCAAGTTCAAGTCCTTCATTTTTGATTGGGAAAGATCAACCCAGAGAGACTGAGTTACATTCAAGAGAAGGAAATGGACATTGCTTGGAGGCAGATGTCTTAAGGGGAACGAAGAAAACTCTAAAAGGAAGCTTAGGAGGAGGAAGCTGGCTTTCCAAGTGCCTTGATGGTCAATGTTATAGTTTTCCTCCTTTCTTTATATAGCAATGGCAAACCATTTATATGCCAGGCCTTGTTCAGTTTTCCCTGGAACAGTTCATTTAATTCTCTTGACTACCTGTAAGGTAGGTGCTTGTATTACCCACAGTTTATGGATGAGGAAACTGAGGGTTAGTAATTAAGGAATGTACTTGAAGTCCCAGAGCTAATAAGGAGCCAGATTTTGATCCTTGGCGACCTGACTCCAGGACTTATACTATTTACTTTTAATATTGTTCTGCGTTGTCCCTTGCATGTTCCATATATGGAATATAGGTATATATAGATATATCTCTCTTCCGTTTTCTCAGGTCCACCTGAGAACTTTAAAATGTAATCGGTCTTATTAAAAGCAATTTCAAAAGTGAAGAGTAAGCAGTTAGATCCCCCAAAGATAATTCCAATTAAAATTCTGTGCACAATTTTATAGAGAGCTCATCTTCTAAACCACCGTTTCTAGACAGTCCCTCCTGATGCCTATTAGGGACAAAGATCTACTTTCTTGCAACCTCAGAAACTGCAAGAGTTGTGTGAGTAGTCAGCACATCTATTGTTTTGTTGTTGCTTTTGTCAAGTATCAATACTCAAGTATTAGTACAAAATAAATTAGAGTCAACAGGATGAAAATGGTCTGATTAGTTTTCTCTGTCCTCAGCTCAGTAAAGCACCACCTCAAATCCTTCAGATGTCACCTAATTTTTTGAATCCTAGCCCAAAGATAGGAGTATCAAAGATAGTAAAACCTTCTAAATTTGTTGCAACATACAAAACCCCTGGGGGGAACTCTTTCGGTAAAGGTGATTATCATTGCTGTCTACCTGTTGTTTTTTCCTACCTAGGACGGTCTAATCCTTTACATCTGTTACTGAGACTATGTAGAGGGCAGACCCTCTAATCACGATTAACACTGGGAATGAGAAATTTGCATTTAATTTTTTTAAAGGTACTTTAAAGTCACTAATGCGATTTGCTACGGGTATTTTAGAGAGAAAGATTTAATAAAAACATGATGTTCACATCAATAGTATCCCTTTAAGTCTTCCTGCTTACCTTGCATCTCTCTTTGCACCTAATGGGCTGCAGCCTGGTATTGCCTTTATATAGCACTTGAGGGAACACAAGATCATTACTCAGGGAGAAAACTAAAGGCTGTTTGGAGGTTCTCACTTCATGGTGGAATAAAATTAATTAATATTATCCCAATATGCCTCCTGTTACATCTGATGAATATCATCTTGAACTTGTACTTAAAGTTTGAGCAGACTCATGTGTTAGGAATTTTTCCATGGGGATTGTATTGACTTCTGGAAGTGAAGTTACTTGTGCCATGTATTTTCTGAATGAGGCATTTTTTGAGTAGAAGCCTGGAGTAGAAAAGTGTGAACCCAATCCCTTTGTGAGCTTGTTTCCATGAATCTCTGCCATGGTTTCTCTGTCCCTAGGATATGGACATTCCTTGTGTGTGTTAGTTGCTCAGTCATGTCTGACTCTTTGCATTCCCATGAACTGTAGCCTGCCAGGCTCCTCTGTCCATGGAGTTAGCCAGGAATGAATATTGGAATATTCTCCATGCAGGAATACTAGAGTGGGTAGCCATTCCCTTCTCCAGGGGATCTTCCCAACCCAGGGATTGAATCCAAGTCTCCCACATTGCAGACAGATTCTTTACCATCTGAGCCACCAGGGAAGCCCTGGACATTCCTTACCCTTTCACAATATATAACCAACATTATCTAACCATGATTCTTCAGGCAACCCCGTGAGGTAAAATAGATTTTCTTTATACCCATTTTGCTGATGAGGAAACTAAGGTTTGATCAGGTTAAATGACTGGTTTGAAGTTCCAGGGTCAGTAGGTGGTGTCTGGGTCTCTCTTGAGTATGATCAGTCAAGGGCTTTGAGGTCTTTCACTCAAGACCTCACTGGATTGAAAGGAGGCATCTGATGCTGTAAAAACCAACCCAAATCAACCCAACCCAACCCAACCCAACCCGAACCGAACTCCTAAATCCCAGCCTATTATCCCCTTAGAATCTTGTTGAGAGGTGGCAGTGTCTAAGTTTTCATGAACTTCCCCGAAGAACTGAGGTTGACTGGTGGTCAGTGTGCTGGTGGTGACATCGGAGTGGGATGGATGGAGGGGTGAGGTGGCAGGGAGTGAAGACCTCAGACTCTGTTTTGATCACATACCCAAGTACTTCTAACACTGAAACACTGATTTATATGATTCTGTTGTGCTTAATAAAAGTGATTTCTGACCATTTACTCAAAATAGGAAAAACCGTATAGGGAAAATCGTTCAACTTGATTGATTTATGAAACAGCTGAGAATGACAGAAGATCCTTGTCATAGCTAAATTATTGGCTAGAAAGCATTGGCAATTAAGTTTTCAAAGTGTTTTAACACTGGCCCTTTGCCAATAACTAAGACTTAATTTTTTTTTAAGTTTTGAAATAGTTTCATACTTACAAACTTGCACAAATAATACAAAGATTTTCCATATACACTTCACCCAGATTCTTCAATTAACTGCAGCACAATGATCACAACCAAGGAATTCACATTGATGCAGTACTACAATCTACGGACTCTATTCATGATTGATTTACTCCATTATGAGTGACTCAGACATTTTGCCTTTAAGGTGAGGTTTAGGCTAGTATGTTTGTAGAGTATAATATTTTCATTCATTTAGTGGCTAGGGACTGAGTAATAGCAGCTCAGCCTTGGGAGGGATAGGATGAAATTAAACATAGGGTCAGTGGATTTATTTGGAATCTAGCTGGGCAAACTAGATATTAGTAAGTAGTTAAAAACATATAAGAGTGTCATGGGATGGTATGTGAGTATTTTTGCTGTGAATCACAGCAGTCAGGGAGATTTTCTTGGAGGAAGTCATCCAGATCAACAAAGAGCTGTAGCTTGACTATTGCTATTTAATCTGTAGGCAAGGGTGTCTATTGTGAGAGAGAATGAAGATAGTGCTGAACAAAAAGCAAAACTGGGAATCACAGCCTGAAATGTAAAATGGCAAAAATAACAGTATTTTTAAAAAGAGCTTAAGTATTGTTCCGTAGCATTTTGTCCATGTCCCTGCATTAGTGCTTACCAAAACATATTGTGATTTTTTTTGGTAGTCTTTCTCATCAAACAGATGGTGTGTTCCTTAAGGGCAAAATGATGTCATGCATGTCCCTCGGACAGTACCCGACACCATTGTGCCATAATCATTTGTTGAGCATCATTTTTGAGCTAATTAGTGGAAGGATTTAGCATCTCCTTCTATGCACAGTGGATGCTCAAGAAATTTTCTTGGCAGAAAAGTTGAAGCCATAGCTGGACACAGCATCCATTGGTCAAGTGAAGAAGGTAAATGAGAGCCAGAAGGCAGTGACATGGTGGTGGGGGTTGGGGGAGGGAGAGAGAATGAGGACATGAGAATGGAGTGAGGGGCAAGTAGGAGATCTGTGGAGTGATGGAAAGTAAGCCTCCTGAAGGCGGCTGAGAGCAGAAAACTGAGATGTAGCAGGACACTCCTAGTGGCCCGCAGTTGACCCAGAAAGAGAAAATGAATGTAGGAGCATAAGGTTGGGAACCAACTAACTACTTTCTAGGTGGCTTAATTAGGGCAGAAGATGAATCTGTGTGTGTGGATGTGGGTGTTGGGGGTCAGAGGTAGAAATTTGAGGAAACAGAAAGGATGTGGGGTATGGTTATGAGACAGACTCACCAGACAAGCAGTGAAACAAGGCTGGGTGGGTGGGGATCTGGGTCACTGCCGGGGTGGGGGGACTGGAAGACGCCTGGCAGAGGGTGAAAGTCTGATAGATGCCCAACTTGGCAAGCACTCCCTGGGGGCTCTGGAGAAAGGCCAGCTGGTTCTGTTGCTGGAGTGAAGGGGCTGGAGGAGATGGAACAGTGAAGAGATGAGCACAGGGGAGGAGGAGTGGGGGAGCCCAGGAAGGGACAGCAGAGAAGCAGATCCAAGAAGGGGACAGTGGGATGGGATGGGATGCAGAGGAAAGATTCAGGAACAGGGGTGTAGGGAGGGCTTGGCGGTGGGTGGAAATGAGGCCCTTCTCAGTCTCCCTTTGAAAGCATCGGTGGATGGAGAAAGTCCTGGCTTTGGAAGTGCATCAAATCCAGTCCTGTACACCTGACCAGTGAAGCCTTGGGTACCAGAAGCAATGGTGGATGGGAAGGGGAGGTGCAACTTGGAAGAGGCTGAGCAGCTCATTAATTTTTTTTTTTTTTAGTTCATTTGATTTTGAACTTTGTTCCCTGCTGGCTTGGCCACTTTACAGTTGAACCCTCCCCGCCCCTGCACTCACCACTCAGAGTGAGCTGGACACCATGGGGACACCCATCTGTGCCCTCAGGCACTGCTTCTTGGGGTGAAATGTGATAGTCCTTGGTTTTATTGCTTGCTCTTTTGTGCCGACTACTCCATTCCAAAGACCAAAATAACCTGGCAGACTTCATTTCAGCTAGAAGCAAAATCCTTGCCCGGCTGGTTCCCATCCAGGCTAAAGGGACCCACTTGGTTTGAACTGCCACCACGTTCCAAGGCTGACTCCAGGGATCACTGGGCTAGTTGAGGACTGGAAAAGATATCTTGGCTTGATTCTCTCTCTGAGTAATTCTGACACCCTGGGGCAGGGTTGAGGATGAGAGCGTTTGCATGAAGCAGTGTCCTTTTGGCCTTAGATCGAATGGGGCACCCGTTGGGCTTTGCTGTGACTACTACTGGTCCTGTACCATAGATACTCTTCATTTCCATTTAAGTAACAGGTGACAGATTCTATCATAATGGTCCTTCTGGAGTATTTCAACAGGGAAAAGATTGTTTCATTTTTAAGTAGAGGAGGAAAAAGTAAAGATTTTGCTAATACCCAGTTTTGCCTGCTACACCACCTAGGAATTAAAAATCTAGCCATGCCCTCTGTTTCTCATGTCATTCTGTTGCCCAGGAGAAGCTGATCTCTCCTATTCCTGGCTGATATTGAGCTGCTGGTGTTGAATGAAGGCACGAGAGACAACTAGTCTGGTGCTTGTTGTGCATAGCCGTGGCCTCATTCACGTGGCAAATTGTTAGTTGTTTCTGTCCCCCCCCCCCATTCATTTCATTTCCACCACTTCCTTAAATTGAAATCTTTCTTTTTTAGGCAGTTGTCCTGTGCTGTTGTTTTTTGTTTTATCTTTCATTGCCTTTCCCTCTGCAGTCAACGCTCTGACCTGGAGACTCCGGCATCCTTCAAGCAAGCCGTATCTGAAGAAGGTGGAGAGAAGCCACGAGAATCAGCACCTCCTCTTCCTCTTCCTCCTCCTCCTTCTCCTCTTCCCTTGCCTGGCCCCCTCCTGCGCATGTGTTTCCGCCAACACAGGAGCCTGGATTGTGGACAAGCCTCCAGCGCAACTCAGCTCGGCTCAGAGAAGTCTCGGGAATGGCCTCACTTTGTGCAATAAGAAGACTTTTTTTTTTTTTTTAATTCTCCATTACTTTTTTTTTTTTTTAAGTGTCTGTGAGAAAATATCCAGGTCAGACTGGAATCGCTCTACCGTAGAAATAACTGAACACAAACAGACTTACAGGAAAAAAAAAAAAGAGTTAACTATTTTATTTATTTCAATATTTAAAAGAGAAAGTGCTGATGTGGCACAGTATTTTTGTTTAAAGTACCTTCAACTTCAAAAGTTAAAAGCAATTTTTGTGAAGACATGAAAATCAATAGAGGACTTACTGTAAAATAAAGACTGCATATTAACTCTAAGGAAAAATACCCCACATTTTTAATAAGAGAATAAAGATCAACTCTGCTCTCTCAGGCTTTTTAAAAAGCCATTCATGTATGTTCTTTAGGTATTTTTATTTCTGCAAGTTGGATGTGGTAAGTGAGGAGTGATCAGTTTGTTTTTTTTTTCTCCTTCTTCAAAAGTCTATTGAAAGTGTTTGATTATGTGTTAAGACTTGACTGAAATAAATTAGCCACAAGGGCTATCAGCAGTCTCTCCACTCCCCCCCTAAAACAGTCAAAGAAACAAACTCTCCCCTCACCCCAGGCAAGCCCCATTTATCTGATGTCAAGAAGCAGCCTGCCTCCTGGTTATCATGTCTGATGAGGCCTAGTTCTGAAAGGAATTCCATCTAGCGATTAAATATATCTCTGCAAGTTCAACAGATTTAAATACGGACAGCTTTGTTTAAAATAACCCAGTGAAGAAAGAGAAAGAGAGGGGAAAAAAAGAGAACAAAAAATAAGCATTTGCAGGGATGATATTAAGTCCGTTCCCTAACAACTGCTAGAGGAGACTTGCAAAGGGGCCTTCTGCTGATCCAGCTTCTAGATGTCCCCAAGGGCGAGGAAGGCCAACCTGATGGACGGAAAGCTCATATTCAGTTGCTGTTGGGGAGAAAGGCGGGTGAACTGTCCTTTTATGGCCATGTTAGTGGAAGTGAATGTGGCCTATGAAACACATTCAACATTGTATCTTCGGCCTAGTGAAGGAGCTGGGGTGACTGGCTGGGCCACTGGGTTTTGCTTCCGGTCTTATACATTCAGGCTCTTGAATTTCCCTCACTGCTAAGCAGAGTCATAATAATCAATGTACCATCTAACGCTGGATATTCCTCTCAGGAAGTCTTGGGTGACAGTGTTAGTGGGATGGTTCTGAGCCCAGAATCTCTCTTTTATCTTAGCGAGGGGAGATTGGAGAGGCACAGAATTCTTGCCAGTCCGTTCAAGGCCAGTCCCTGGGGGAGATCACCAAGAGTATCTTTTTTTTTTTTTTTATCATTTTGTTGTCCTTTCTGTGACATTTTCTGATTGAAAATGTCCTTTATCAAGATGATAATTATAATAATAATCCACTCTCCAACCAACTCCCACGAGTTATAACATGCGTAGAATTGTGATAAAGTTTTGCATAATGTAGGGTTTGTATCAAGTTTGTGTAAGTGTCGGTTAAAATAAAAGCCTGTTTCCAATGCTCCTATAGCATCTCTGTAAATGTTGCTTTTCCATCCTCATCCTCCATGAGTTCAACTTTCACACTGTCCTAAAGTAGGGGCTCCTGAAAGGATTCTGCCCATTCACGTGCCCAGGATCTGTTGAGCCCTATTGTTTTGTTTAGAAGCACAGTCCAGAACAGAGGCTGCCACTGGCTTGGCTGACAGGTGGTGACTTGGAAAGTGAACGAGGTCCAGGGTTGGTACCAGCATCCGAGCTTTGAGTCCAGAGTTGCTGTTACCCACCCACCATCACCACAGCCACCGTCACCCTCTCCATAGCCAGAATGGAGCTGTGGAGAGCTCAGTTATGTGTACTGACTTAATATACCCATCCAATGTTGCTGTCACACCCTGTGCTAAGATAGTTTTGCACAATAATGCACGATGTAGTGTGTGCTTGGGAAAAGCTGAGAGGTTAATGCTTCCACTTCCTGGAAGGTAGTGGTGTAGGCTCCCCAAGCTGCCAGTTGGTGCAGCTGTAAACCTGCCCCCCAATCCAGAATAAGTATCTCCTTGAGTGTGGAGGTGGACACTTCTCTGATGGGTCCTTTAGGTCAGAGTGAACCAGGCCAGCCTCTCAGGCCAGGTTTGCCCCCGGAGTGTTGCCAGCCCACACACAGGCCAGGTGGAGATGGAACAGGACACTATGCTGCTGCTGCTAGTATGTTCCATCTTCCTTTAGACATTATGGATTTTATACATTTCTCTAGCAGTAAAAAGGATTTTCTCCCTCATATAGCCTCCCTAGGGTTTTCTTCTTTTTACTGTGGGTGAAATATACATGATATTAAATTTACCATTTTAACTTTTTGAAGTGTGTGGTCAGTAGCATTAATTACATTCACATGGTTGTGCAACAATCCCCACCATCCATCTCCAGAACTTTTTCATCTTTTTCAACTGAAGCTCTATGCCCATTAAACACTGTCCGTTTCCCCCTCTCCCCAGCTCCTGTCAATCACCATTCTACTTTCTGTCTCTATGAATTTGATCATTCGAGGTACCTCATCTAAGTACAATCATACAGTATTTGTCCTTTTGTGTCAGACTTGTTTCTCTTAGCATATCTTCAAAGTTCATTCATGTTGTAACGTGTCAAAATTCATTCCTTTTTTAAGATTGAATACCATTCCATTGCATGTATATATTACATTTTCTCTATCTGTTCATCTATTTATAGATACTTGGAATAGAAAGGAAGTTTTGAACATTTATTACACACTACCCACTTCCTGCGTGTGTATGCTAAGTCCCTTCAGTTGTGTTCGACTCTTTGAGACCCCATGGACTATAGCCCGCCAGGCTCCCCTGCCCATGGGATTCTCCAGGCAAGAATACTGGAGTGGGTTGCCATGCCCTCCTCCAGGGGATCTTCCCAACCCAGTGATCGAACCTGCATCTCTTATGTCTCCTGCATTGGCAGACGGGTTCTTTCCCATTAGTGCTCCTGGGAAGCCCACCCACTTCGTACAGTGACTCAGATTTGAGATGGCTGAATTTAGAGGTTACCTAGGGATTTAAATATCTTCTTAGGAGGGAAGTGATTGCACCTGAAATCCTTCTTCTACTTTGTACCCTGGAAGAGGGTACTTTGACTCCGAAGAGCAAATACTTTCTACCTAAAGTGTGTTTTGTGCTAGTGCTAAATCGCTTCAGTCATGTCCTACTCTTTGTGACCCCTCGGACTGCAGCCTGCCAGGTTTCTCTGTCCATGGGATTCTCCAGGCAAGATTACTGGAGTGGGTTGCCATTTCCTTCTCCAGGGGATCTTCCTAACCCAGGGATCGAACCCACGTCTCTCTTGTCTCCTGCATGGGCAGGCTGGTACTTTACTGCTAGCCCCACCTGGGAAGCCCATATAAAGTGTGTTTTACTTCATGACTAAGGCTTTCTCTGTAGAGACTGTCTTTGGGACGCTTGTAGGGACAAGATGTCTAGCATGGAGCTGTAGTATCAGTATAAATAAGGACGGAGGAGACCCCACAGAATCTAATGTCTCTAATGGCAGGTCATGGGGCAGGGATTGCCTTTTCTAAATGTCTGACTGTTTATTATCGGCAAGGTATGCATATGCTTTCAGTCTAAAGGTGGTTACTGACCAGGAGGGTGGGGAAACGTGTACATGTGAGCCGGAGAATGAGAAGAAGAAGTCATTTTTCCTCATCCATTTGGAAATATTGAGTTGACCTAAAAATTTGTTGGGGTTTTTCTGTAAGATGTTTTGGAAAAAGTTGAACAAGCATTTTTGCCAACCCAATATATTAATTTGTATGAAGAGTTAGCTCTGGGTTTGAATTCAGATGCCTACAGGGCAGGTATCTTTAATGAGTAAAACAGGCCAGGGATGAGAAAATGAACAGGGCCAGGGAGACAGGGAGCAGCCTTTATGCTCAGCTTCGGGCACAGCGAGGAGAACAGGGAGGGTTGGCGGAGGGCATGGAGAGCCAGAGAGCACCTGAGCGCACCTGTGCTGTGAATGAGGCAGCTCCCACAGCTCAAGGGGGTGCTGCCTGCAAGAACCTGATCCCAGGGTGCCCAGGTCCTCTGGTTTTTCAAGAGGGGCCAACATTTTTAAATATTTGGGAGATCTCCCCATTTTAAAATGTTGGTTGTAAATTAAAAACACTGAAGATGCACTTTGTGTGGATGAAATCAAATGTGAGCATGTAGCAGATATCCTTTGAAGGCTTTGGGGCAGCTCACCAAGGGCTGCCAGGTGGTGAAAGTTGAAGAAGCCGAGGTTAGGTGGCTTGGACCAACCTCCATCATGACAGCAGATCTTTGACTTAGCCTGTGAGTGCGTCTGGTGGTATCCTGACTTAGACCTGTTACATGCTGGGAATGGTCCTTTGGTAGCCCTCTGGATGGAGCTAGGTCATTATTCATCATGTGTTAGGGATTCAGGATGTGGTTCCATGAAAAAATATTCCCCCATCCAACCCTCTGAAAGATCTCCCCTTTAAACTCTAGGCACAGCTGTAAGTTTAAAGATATGTTTTTATTTCACATTATTATTGATGATGAGTTATCTGTTATATCACATTCCTTTTATCCTTTTTTTTTCTAAGAACTTCAAATTATTCCATATGATTAGAACTGAATTCATTTCATTGTATCCCCAAACCAGCAAATTCGCTTCTTTTGATTTAAATAAAAACATATTTGTACATATATGCTATCTTACAAAGTGTCTTCTGAAATAAGTTACATATTAAGATTCCCTGGTGGCTCAGACAGTAAAGAGTCTGCCTGCAATGCAGGAGACCCAGGTTTGATCCCTAGGTCGGGAAGATCCCCTGGAGAAGGAAATGGCAGCCCACTCCAGTATTCTTGCCTGGAAAATCCCATGGATGGAGGAGCCTGGCAGGCTACAGTCCATGGGGTCACAAAGAGTCAGACACGACTGAAGTGAGTTCATATCATATATTATGAGATGTAAAATACTTATAAATTTAAATAACAAAAATTCTGGAGGGATATATATTTATATTATGTATACTTATATTTTATTATATAATGTATATTGACACTATATTATAGTTATATTAAGGGGACAGCAGAGGATGAGATGGTTAGATAGCATCACTGACTCAATGCACGTGAATTTGAGCAAATTCCAGGAGATAGAGGACAGAGGAGCCTGGCCTGCTGCAGTCCATGGGGTCACAAAGAGTTGCACCCAACTTAGAGACTGAAAAACAATATATTAAGTGTATTTTATATATTATTATTATCATTC
The DNA here is from genome assembly GCA_024291935.2 of Okapia johnstoni. Lineage (NCBI taxonomy): Eukaryota > Metazoa > Chordata > Mammalia > Artiodactyla > Giraffidae > Okapia > Okapia johnstoni. The sequence goes on from CM044307.1 coordinate 17,350,931, forward strand.
CAGAATTTTTATTTAGATTTCTCTTGTAAATATTTTATATCTTTTATGTATCTTATTTCAGAGGACACTTTGTAAGAGAGTCAAACCAGATTTTATGCAAAGTCAAAGTAAAGAAATTGTGTTAGTTACTCAGTTGTGTCCGACTCTTTGCAACCCCATGGACTGTAGCTCGCCAGGCTCCCCTGTCCATGGTATTCTCCAGGCAAGAACACTAGAATGGGTTGCCAATCCCTTTTCCAGGGCATCTTCTTGACCCAAGGATCAAACCCAGGTCTCCCGCACTGCAGGCAGATTCTTTACTACCATCTGAGGCACAGGGAAGCCCATTTTATGCAAAGCAGTATGCAAAAACTAGTCACTTGGGTCATTAGTTGTTTTTTGGTTTTGTTTTGTCAGGGTGGAGAGAAGGTTATTACGAATAAGCAATTTGTTTTCCTTGTGGTTTATAATGGAGGGTTTGAAAACTTTTTCTATAAAGACCCAGACAGTGAATATTTCAGACTTTGTAGTTCAGACGCCTGTTGCAACTACGCAGCTCTGGAGTTGTAGCATGAAAGCTGCCTGAGTTAGTATGTAAATGAGTGGACATGGTTGTGTTCCAATAAAACTTTATTTACAATAATAGACAGCTGACCAGATTTGGCTCAGGGGCCATTGTTTGCTGATCCTGATTTAGAAAGCAACTATTATACTGTTAAATTGGGTGGTGATAATTTTAAGGTATTTTCCAGGGCTCAGGACTGAGGAAAAGAAGAATTTCAAATCATCAGGTGAAGGGCTAGGAGTGTATTCCAGGGTCAGCCATGTCTGCTGTATTGAGATCCATGTGAAGAGATGTTTCAGAGCCAAAAATTCCATCACAAGGTTTTAGAGAGCTGTCTACCAGAATTTCCAGTCTGAGTGCCGAATACAAACTACAACAGTGCAGAGCTTGCCTAAAGAATCTGTCAATAATCCAACCAGCCTATGTACTAGTCATATATAACTGTGACTCTGGGGACATGATGACTAATATGGTTCATCTCTGGTAACTTAAGTAGGAAAAAAGGCCAACTTTAAAATAGTGAGACTTGTGCAGATGGTGCCTACGGGCCTCATGAACGTAGGCAGTAGTGTGTCATCTGTATGAGATAAATGATAAAGGACATTTAGTGGAACCTGCCATGGAAGGCGTGGAGTTGCTGTAGTTAGAGAAATGGTCTCTCTCTGGTGACTACTGATTCTTCCGTGATTGTGTGGCTCTCTGAAATTGTTAATTGTGGGGTATTGAGGATGTTAGTGTGATACCTTTCTTCCTAAGAACTCAGACTCTTGTGTGGTCATATTCAGAATCAGGAGACTTCCCCCACCTTCTTAACTTCACATCCCCAAAGAACTGATAAGAAATCGTTTCCCTCCTTGGATGGTGGAGAAGATTCCTGATGCTAGACATCCTATTGAGTTAAAACCTTACAAATTGAATAGGAGATTATCCTGAAGGGTAGCCTATGAGCTAGTCATGCGAAGTGGCAGCATCCATGTCAAATTTATACGTGACGTCCTCTTTAGCACTTACTAGAAGCAGCTCAGTTGTTTGGAAACATACATAACTTTCAGATCTCGGGATACCTTTTAGTGGGTGCTTATTGCTAAATTCCCCTCCTTATTTGCAAGTTTCCTTAAAAAAGACAGGGGTTGAGTTGGGCAGGTTGTATATTTGCTCCATTTGCTGTAAGCTCTGCCCTGTGATCATATCTCTGAGTTCACCCACTTGTCAGTTTTTAGGCATAGACTGGAAGGAGAAAGAGTTTCAGACCAAAAGTTAGAAAATCCTATTATGACTCATGTTAATGTATGGCAGAAACCAACACAATATTGTAAAGCAATTATCCTCCAGTTAAAAATAAATAAATAAATACAAGAAAATCCGTTTATATTTTACATAAACGTGGTGTGAGCAGCACCCTCCCTTTTGTGCTTACACCAGATATTTCCTTATACCAGAGTAGAAAATACTTGATGACAGGTGATAACAGTGTTCATCAATGGTTTAGCACCAATCTGACTCATAACAGTTATGTTGACTGTGCTATTAGTGATCACCTGGCAAGGCATAATCATAGCTGAGATGAATCTGGAAGTCCTAGTGGAACATTAGCTGAAGGAGTGTTGTGTTGTTTATTTTTAAGTAAGTGTGATACCAGGATGTGTTATATTGGGAATAATGTGCAAGGGCTGGGAAGTACTTTTCCACCCCTGTTTAATATTTGATACCGCCATGTTCAAATTAGCCGAAAATAACTGTGGAAAAACCAAAAGGTACAAAAAAGATTATTAACAAGTTTAAAGGAGCGGACAATAAATCCTTTAAGAAAAGGTTAAAGGATTTGGGCTTAACTTGAGGAAGAGATTAACGGATCATTTAATAACCATCATTACTTGTATCATTGAGAAAAAAGAGACTGACCAGTTGTTTCTGGTCTCTAGAGAGGACAAGGAGAACACCTTGGGCCTTCGAACAAATTGACGAACTTCTTTTGCCATCAAGGATTTTTGACAACCGAGGCTAAAATAGAACTCTCTGCTAGTCAAGCATTTCTTCTGGGTCGAGTTAGGGGCATGGACCAGATTACCTCTTGGGGGCCCACCTGGCTCTGCAATGCTTTGAATTACAGCTGGGCAACCTGAAAGAGTGAGTGCCTGACTCACCATCAGGGAGTGCGAGACAAGGGAAAAATTAGTCTCATGAATGCATGGTATGATTACTAACTAAAATACACTTCTAAGCTTGCTCCTATGCACCCTGGAGCAATGTCCCAAGCCTGTATGGGGACTCTTGTTTTGATAGTGTGAGACACCAGCTGGAGAGTGAACGTGGTGGCAAGAGACAGTTTCCTTCAGAGAAACACCCAGTATGGGAAAAAGAAAGTGAAAAGCAGCAGAAAAGGACAGTAAGGCCAAAAGGCCACTAAGTGAAAACGGTTCTGCTGAAACTCCATCTGAATTCCCATTTCTCACGTGGTTGGACCCCACCATGACCAGTGTCACCCTTGGTGCATGGACTTCTAAGTTGCTCATAGGGCCTGGAAATTATTCTCAGCTGGATTTTGGTTGAATGACCTCACTGACATTCCTGGGTTTGTACTTTCTTCTCCCCAGCTTGGTGGGGAAAGAAAGGTCTTATTAGAAGACAAGGTTAATTTTATATTTGTATGTATTATATAAAAATTCTGTTTGGGAGAGGGGGTGATCCGGATGCTTTCTAAACTTAGACAAGAACTCCTATAGATTAGTTGTGTTTGGTATTTGATTTAAAGAAGTAGCAGGGGTTGTACTGCATTTAGTGCATGAAGTCAACTTTCTGTGGTCTAGAAGTATAAAAGAGGTTGGAAATGGAGGTGACTTGTGTAAGAAGGGGTGGAGGAGGGGTGTGATGAATTGCTAGCATTAACACTTATGCTGAAACTTCTACTTGGCTAGTGGTTTGAAATCTTGAAAACTTCTTTAGTTAAAATAGATAGTTTTCCCTCCATAGACATCAACCTTTCATCTATAATTGAAAAATAGATCAATGCATTTTGACCACATACTGTTACTTTGCGTAATGACCCTCTAGTTATTGGCTTGTTTTATGCTACTGATCAATTAATCAAACAATTATCAAATGCCTTCTGTGTGGCAATACTGTGCCAGGTTTTGCAGGACATAGGAGCAAAGGGGAATTGAAACAAACTTTGGGGGATACTTTCTATGTGCTGTAAGGGCTTCCCTGGTGGCTCAGATGGTAAAGAATCTGCCTGCAGTGCAGGAGACCTGGGTTCAATCCCTGGGTTGGGAAAATCCCCTGGAGAAGGGAATGGCAACACACTCCAGCATTCTTGCCTAGAGAACTCTATGGACAGAGGAGCCTGGTGGGCTATATAGTCCATGGGGTCACAAAGAGTCAGACACACCCGAGTGACTAACAGTATGTGCTAGTGACCAGTGGGCTTCTTATAGATGTTAGCTTGTGAAGGCCATGTTTAGTCCTTTCAACTTAAGATTATTATTCCTATTTCACAGAAATGGAAATTGGAGCTCAGGGAGAAGGAACTGATATAGTAGTCACAACTGGTAGCATTTGCTATTTCTAATCGAGGATTTTCTGGCCCTGAGACTCTATTCACTGTATAAGACATCTTTTCTGCTCATGAGGAGGAGAGACAGGTGGTTAGTATATTATTTAAGACAAGACCACCTAATTTTGTGCCAAGTTGGTGCAAAATCTAAGTATTAGCAGAGTGCAGGCTGAAGTAGGTCTTCATGGAAAGATGAGTAGAGTCAGGTGGGCAAAGAGAAGGCGGGCAGCTGATGGCAACGGTGGGGAATGCCAGAACAAAAGTTCAGAGTTGCCAGTGACACTAGGTTTGAAGCCAGCATAAAGATGAGCCTGAAGGGTGTGGGGCAGGTTCTGGGCTGTAGTGAGAAGACTTAGGAATGTAAATAGCATCTGCATTGTGGTGGGGCCTGATCCACAGCAAATGAAAATCAGGAATGGGAGGAAGTCAGGGGTGTCGTGAGTTCTTGAGCAGCAGAATGCGATGTTTAAGATGGTTATGTGAGCAGAGCCCCCCTGCGCATGTCAAGAAGTTTGGGTTTGTACACGCTTCCCACCAGACTGCCTCTGACCCTGTCCTGATTGTAGGATCCTAATGCTTATGGAGAAAAGAGGTGATCAGAATTTCTTCTAAATAACTTGTAACAGAACCCCAGTATATCTTGTCTTCTGTGTGACACTTGTCCAGATGATGAAAGGTTCATCTTGCTTGGTATCAAATGGTTCTGTGGGCATTTTCTACTAAGTATATCCTGAAACCAGAGAACCTGCTGTTATACTACTGACTGCTTTGCAATGCATTTGGAGAGGAGTATGGGATATCCCAAGAGGCTGGTTGGCCCAAGAGAGCTTTGTATCTAGAGATCAGTTGAAATTTGGGATCAAAATCTATAATTGTCTTGCTAGTCAAGCTAGAGAAAGGGTTTATTTACATAGGTACCCTTTAGGCTGAAAGGTCAGTGAGGAAAATCAAGGAACCCAGGCTTAGATTCTGGCCATGGACTTTGTTTGAGTGTAGAAGCTCCTTTTGGTACTACTGTCTGGACACCCTTAGCTGATTTACATGCCGGAGGATCAAGAAGTTGTGAGGCTGCAATCTCCTGTCCCCACTTCCGTGTCTCTATCCCAGGCTCGTACTCCACATTTCATCGTGTTTATGGGGTCCTCACTGGCCCCCAAGGCTGGAACAGTTGTAGTCAGGTGTGAGGAATATGGATTATGAGTCCAAAGACCATGGGCCACAGTGGCCAAGGATGGCTGGCTCTTCCTAAGCCATAGCCATCACATCTCCATGGAATCTTCCTATCAACTTGGACAGGGTTAGGCCTGGACCACTTAGCAGATGAGAGACCAAAACTTAGAAGGGTTAAATGACTTGGCCAAATCTACACAGAAGTGGGAGGGCCCAGACTGAGCTTCCAGGTCTTCTTTCTGATATTTCCATGAGTGCATTATTTGCATTGCTTGTCACCCGCCTGTAATGTTCAGTGACAATTGCCTTGGCTTTAGGCACAGCTAAAGGTGGAAGAGCCCTGGACTGAAAAGGTTGTTTGGGGAATTCTCTGGCAGTCCAGTGGTTAGGGCTCTGCTCTCTCACTGCCAAAGGTCCAGGTTTGATCTCTGGTTGGGGAACTAAAATCCCACAAGTTGTGCAGTGTGGCCAAAAAAAAAAAAAAGTGTGTAATTTTGGGACTTCTCTGGTGGTGCAGTGGTTAAGACTCTGTGCTTCCACTGCAGGGGCCTCAGGTTTGATCCCTGGTTGGGGAACTAAGAGCCCATATGCCACACAGTGGGGGAAAAAAAAGGAAAAAAAATTATCTGACAGCACAGAATTGAAACCCATAATAGAAGAATATACACCTTCCCTGGAAAAATGATTGGATGGCAGCCTCTGGATCTACCCCTTCCCATCCCATCCCCCAATGTTAATGTAGCACCTGGGCCTCGTACAGCACCATCTCACCAAACTCTTTCAAAATTGCTCTCCCCTTCATCTGTCTTCAGATTGTAACATTGCCAGGAATCTGTTGTAGCCAGTGTTCTGGGTCTGAGTTTTAACTGCCTCTAGTGTGATGTTCCAGGAGTTTCATGCATCCACCTATAGCACCTACAAACTGGCTTGAAATTTCGCTGTGTGCCTCACAGAGAACACCCCAGGCCTGCCTCTAATGGTGAGTGAGGTCTATCACAGGCAGGCCCGAGAGCGGGTTTGGCCCCGCAGAGGCTGAGAAGGTTGGCTTCTGGAGAAGTCTCTCTGCCTGGTGATTGACGCAGGGAGACAGAGCATCAGAGACAGCAACTTGCCCTCCCTGCTCCCTCTCCATTAATTCCAGGAAAGTCTGCAGCTGCTACCCACTGCTTCTCCACCGTTCTGGTCTCTCCGCTGTGCTAATCACAGCTCATTTCTGCTGCATGCCTCATTTGGGGGAAGAGCGCTCCAGGGCTCCCAGAATGTGGAGAGAGGGAAGCGAAGGACGGTTGGCCAAATGGGTCAGTCCATTGCTGCTGGGACCGTCACCTTCCTCCCTGGAAGGCCCTTGTGCCTTGTTCAGGGCTCACTGGGTGAGAGTCTCCCCTTGGGCTTCTCCTGGGACCAAGTGGGGCTGGCTTTGGATGCTAAGGAGAGAAGGGAGACCAGGCTCACTGAGCACCAACTACACGTCATTGTGTGTGTGTGCTCAGTCATATCCAACCCTTTGCAACCCCATGGACTGTAGCCCACCAGGCTCCTCTGTCCATGGGATCCTCCAGGCAAGTATACAGGAGTGGGTTGCCCATTTCCTTCTCCAGGGCATCTACATGACCTGAGGATTGAATTCGCGTCTCCTGCATTGGCAGGATGAGTCTTTACCACTAGAGCCACCCCGTTCTCTAATCTCCTTACCTCCTTTAATGACCTGTGACATTGGGCCCATTTTACAAGCTGAGGGAACTGAAGTGGAGAAAAGTTAAATACTAATTTGCTCCAAACTCAGCAAAGGCATTGGTCTATTTGACTTCGAAGGCTGTGCTCTCTCTTGCCATTTTTCTTCTCCTTTCTTTCCTTTTTAACCATTGTCCAGGGAGGGACACCCTCCCGTGTCCTCCCCCTCCCTCTTTTGGCTTCTGTTCCTTCTTGTTTCCTCTCCTCCAGCCTCCTCCAGGAACCTGACTTTTTTCTGTAGAAACCAGAGTCGCATTGGCTCCAGGGCGAATCCATCCTCGCTGGGAGTCCTGTTACGCATTGGCTGGCCAGCACTGCGGGTTTAGGCATATGCTAATGAATGCAGGTTTCCCGGGAAAGGGCAGACTGGCAGTTGCAAAGAGCCAGCTGCCCTGGGCAGGCTGCTCGTGCTGGGCAGCTCCGTAGGACCATTTTAGGTGGCTGTGAGCCTGTCGGGAGGGGAGCAGAGAGTCCCCTCTCTCTTCTAGGCAGGGAACTTCTCCTTTCCTGGGACTTCGTTCCCTTTCATTACTTCTTTTTAAGACCCCTGGGCTTCATTTGGTTGACCTGCTTCCAAAGAAACTCAATCTCCATCTTTGCCACTAAGGAATCCAACCTGGTATTGGTCAGAGGATCTTGAAAATTCCAGGATGCCATTTTAGTGAGAATGTAACCATAAAAAAAAATTACATTTTTCCTCCATCCCCCTGTCTTCCTGCCTTATTCCCATTGTCCAACAAAGGAATGTTTCTAAGGAGAGTACCCTGTCTGTGAAAGCCTTAGAGCTATCCCTTCTGGACACTTCTACCTCCCAGGAGTCTGTTGAAAAGGGAGCTGGATGCAGAGTGGATGGTACCCAAGAATATTTTGGCTGCAGGGTTCCGATGTGGATTCATCGTTCCGGAAGGCAGAGTATGGAAGGAATCAGCTGGTGAGGCCCCAGGGGCTCTTGTTTGCAGTGGTGAATGAATGAGAAAGGGGTAGCAAGAAACAGGACGCAAGCCCCCCTCAGGGGGATGCTCCCAGGGGTCCATCCACGCTATGAAAAGACAGTAGGCCTGGGTTAGGGTCCCAGCCTCGCTGCCGCCATGCCCTGTGACCCGGGGCCCATCATTTCACCATTTGGGGCTCAGTTTCCTTGTATTTTCTAAAGAAGGGGTTGGACCAGGTGGTCCAAGGTTCACTCTGGCGCTGACAGTCAGAGGCTCAGGCGGAGCAAGTCAGAAATGTGACATCAGCCTCTCCTGTCTGAGAGACTGGTTTACATTTTAACTGCGGCCTTTTGGAGGTCAGGTTTTTAAGCCCCTGGGGTCGCTTAGGTGGTGGAAGTTTCAGGCACTGTTACAGGGATTGGTGGAGGGGAGGTGGCAGTTTATATCCCTGCCCTCCCCTCAACCACTCCCCAGCATGACCGCTAATCAGGGAGGTGTAGATGCCTCCTCCATCCTCTCTGTCCACTCGCCCCGTGACTCCTCCAGCCCCTCCGCTCTGTCCACCTCATCCCTGGCTGAAGAGGCAGATGGAGGCCTGGCTGGGTCAGAGGTAGACAAGCATCTTCAGGGTGGGTCTGGGCGCCTGTGGAATGCACACCTGCCGAGATTTGAGAATCGTTGCTGTTTTCCCCTCTCTGACTTCCAGAGTCAGGCCCCGCTGTCCCACCGGGCCCGTTTCAGATAAGGTGGTGTTGGTCCCCCATGTTGCCCTGTCCTAGGCTGTCGGGTGCAGAGGCCTCAGACCTGATCCAAAAGAGGAGGAAACGGAGACATGTGGTGGAGACCTCAGAGCTCCTGGGGCCCGGCGGGCGTGAGGCTCCAGACTCCGAGTTGAGCACTCTCTCCCTCGCCTCCAGCTGCCCCTTTCTTTAGGCTCTGTTTCTCCCGCTTTTGGTTTCAGGGAGCTAATTAACTCCTTTGCCTTTTAAGTCCTTCCAGTTCCTCACCTTTAACTCTGTGAAGGTGGGGTTTGGAGGGGGCCTGACCTGGTTTTGCCCTAGGATAATTCGGGACTGCTTTTAATCCCACATCCTAGATTAGCTGCCAGGCTGGGACAAGCCGTCCCCCCAAATCCTCACAACACCCTGACGAGCCCTCAGGTTCTCCCCCCACCCCCGCCCTCGCCGGGCAGCCTGCAGAGTGGACAGGGGACAGCCCGTGTGGAGAGGGAAGCAGGACCTCGGCGCAGGTGGGCAGCCTCTGACCTGGGGAGCTGCTGGATGGTCAGTGCACCCTGGAGGGCTGCTCATCGCACCCCCACACCCGCCTCCGTGTGTCAGGAGAAGGTCTCTCCCCACTGCCTGTTTCCTGTGGCCTGGTGGTTACCCGAGGGGAGGTTGGGGTAAGATGTGGTCGGCATCTCGCCTCTAGTGGTCTTGAATAAATGACCTCACCGCTTTGAGCTTTAGTTTCCATCAAATGGGGACAGTGACACCCGAGTCGCAGGTCGTTTTAAGAATTAAATGAGGACCTGTGTTCAGAGTGCCTAGCACCCAGGAAGCACATTGATAAATGGTAGCTATTAGTAGTAATCATACTAATATTCCTCTAGGGAAGACTCAGAGAATTGAGTTTCTGCAGCTTGTTAAAAATTCGGCTAGAATTCTAGTTGTGTCTCCTGAATAAGCAAGGACCCAAATCTCTATTCTAGGGTCTTATTTTCATTCTCTTACTCGTTCCTTCTACCTCCCCTCTTCGCTGTCCCCCACCTCTTTCTGTGTCTCCTTGCTCCTTCGCCCAGCATTGACTAATTCTTCCACTTCCCAGTCTCTATTTCTCCTCTCTGTTCTCATGATGCTGGAACCTGGGATGACTTATTTTCTTATTCATGAGCTGAAATGCATCCTGGCAGTTCTGAAAGCTGGTCCCATTAGCCTTTCTGCTGGCTGTGAGTTCCACCTCCCACCCCCAGGAAGACACTGCAGCCCGCTGGCTGCGGGCTCCCGTCCTGGCTGCCGGGTCTGCGCCACCCCTGGAGATGAGAATTTTCCCACAGTGGTCCTTTGCCATCTTGGCTCTTTTTTACTTTCTGTTCTTCGGGTTCCCCACCACCAGGGCAGTGGGCATATGAGTCTGGAACTCAGCGGAGAGGTCTGTGCTGCAGATATCAATTTGGAAATGGCAAGTGTGAGATGATATTTGAGGGAATCGAGTCAAACTAGATAAAGAGAAGAGTCTGGAGTAAAGAGGAGGATCCAGCAAAGGAGACTGAGAAAGGGCAGTGGGGAGACAGGAGGAGGGCAGGTGAGTGTGCTGAGGAGAGAGTGTCCAGGAAGGTGGAAGCACAGGCCCTGCCAAGGGGCTGTGCTAAAAAGAGGAGCAGGACCTGGGCCCTGGATGGAGGGAGATGCTCGGTCAGGGTCTCCTTGGGAGATGGGTGCTCTTCTAGCATATTTGGATTTTTTAGATTTTTTTTTTACTGTGGTAAAAGTCACATAATATAAAACATACTATTTTAGCCATATTTAAGTGTACAGTTCAGTGGCACTAAGTGTATCCACATTGGTGTGCAACTCTCACCATCATCTATCTCCTGAACTTTTCCCCTTCCTAAATGAAACTGTGCCCCCATTAAACACTAAGTCCCCAACCCCTCCTCCCCAGTGCCTCCACCCTCTGGCCCCTGGCATCTACCAGTGTACTTTCTGACTCTAGGAGTTTGGCTAGTCTAGGTATCTGGTATAAGTGGTGTCGAACAGTATTTGTCTGCACCTCATGGATGTTGGTGCTTCCCTGGTGACTCAGATGGTAAAGAATCTGCTTGCAATGTGGGAGACCTGGGTTCAATTCCTGGGTTGGGAAGATCCCCTGGAGCAGGGCATGGCAACCTACTCCAGTATTCTTGCCTGGATAAACCCATGAACAAAGGAGCCTGGCCGGCTACAGTCCATGGGGTCGCAAAGAGTTGGACACGACTGAAGTGACTGATCAGGCATGTACACAATGTATATTGGAATGCATTTTTAAGGTTAACTTATTATATGTCCTACAAACAGACTGTACTTTCTTTTTGTTTTGTTTTTTCCCCCTGTTCTTCCAGCATATTTGTATGCTGGCAGAACAGTTGACTAGAAAGAAATAAATTGATGATTCAAGAGGCAATTATAGAAGGAACAATGTTCCCAAGAAGGTGTGAGAGGTCAGGCTCCAGGCACAAGTAGGAGCTGGGAGACTTGTTCCTGGTATCAAGAGGTAGACAAGTGTAGGGGCACAGGGGTGAGGAGGTGGGTGGAAGCACATGGAGAAGATGAGAAAGTTTTATTCTTATTACTTATGCATTCTTTTCTATATATAAGTCAACAAGAAGAGTGTGAGGAAGGGCCATGAGGTCTGGCAGATTTGAGAAGCTGTGGGAGAATGGTTTGCCAAGTTTTGTGGTCACCACTCAGTGTAGACTGGTTAGCTCAGTGGTGTGATTTTCTATACCTGGGTTCAGCATGGAGCCTGTGGAGGGTTGGGTTTATCTGGAGTTAGGGTGAGCAGGAAAGAGGGAGAAAGGGGTGAGCAGATAGATGCAAGGGTGTGATTTCAGGGATGGATATGGAGTCAATGGCTATGGGCTTATGAGAGGTAGTGACCAAGAGGATGAAGTGTGAAGTCAATGTGTTGGCACCCTTGATCCATGAATTGATAGCACCCTCAGTAAGTTAGAACCAAGCTGGTTATTACTAGCTGCGCTCTTTTGATTTTAGCTCAGGTATATCCCTCTTAAAAATAATTGAATAGACACTAAAATAGTAAGCGGTGAAAAGCAATGCTTGTTCTGGGGCTGATGGATTCACTCATCTTTCAATAAGTGCAGTTTAATTAGGCTGCAAAGATCCTCGATGATTCATGATGACAGTTGAAATGATATCTTATGTCTTTTCTACCCCGGTCAGATCAGTCCCGCAAACACTGGGATGGGCACTTGTGTTTGTTCTCATTGGCACAAAGGAGATATTCTAAGTGCTTTGCTGTCTGAAAGGCCTTATCTTGGAGACGGAGTGTGTGTTGTCTCTCTCTGGCTGCTGGGAGGAGGCTAAGGCCTCCTGTTTATGCACAAGACCCCCAGGTCAGTGGCAAACAGAACTGCTCTCGGGAAGACAGCTTATGTCTGGACACTGGCCAGTATGAATTGATGTCCTTTGTATCCAACAATCACAGGACTGCCTGAAACACTTACGAGTATGTTGACAGTAGGCTCTGAGGTTGAGAGAAATACAGAGTTTCTGGGAATGGGAATAGAGGTTTATTTGTTAGTGCCAAGACGAAGCCAAAGAGTGGGAAAACCTTGCCTTGGGAAAGAATGTTTTCCATTTTAGCAAAGCAGGAGCACACACCCTATCGCTGTGATCCTCACAATAGAAGGATGAGGTGGGCAGGAAATATTTTGGAGCCCTCATTTGACCAAGATGGACTCAAGGTCAGAGTAGCCTGTAAACTTGCCCGTGGTCCTGCACACCTGCATCATGGCATAGCTTGCTGTGTGTGGGAGCCTCAAGGGGAATCTAGGAAGCAGAGGGTCATCTAGTGCAGCCCAAGGACCCGGCATCAGGGTCTGCATGTTTAAGCCCTCTCCAGGGTACTCTGAAGCTGGAGAGCCACTGGGTCAGCAGAATGGCCTTCCGGTGGCTTGAGGAATTGGGCGGGCCAGCAACTAATATGTCCTCTCTGAGTTCTTTGTTCTCCAAAGAAAAAGGAAAAATTCCCCCTGAGGACAGGAGAGTGGAAGAGGTGGGTTCTCAGGATGTGTGTTGGAGAAAGGGAGCAGACTATGATCTTCAAGAAGATTGAGAGACTGGTTAGAGGGTGCCCCAGTGGTTAAGAATCTGACCAAGGTCACCTGGTTTAGATCAGCCCACTTGGGGCCTCATCCACAAAGCAACTTGTGACTTGCCATACCCATCTCAGCCACGGAGTTCGGCCCTTGACAGTGGCCACGGGGTGCTTCTGGGGAGGTCGTGAGCAGTCTTTCTGCTGTCGTTCTTAAAGATGGCACAAAGCAGGTGTGCTGGGTATGATTGGGCAGTTTGACTAGCCTCCTCTCAGCCGTTTGGTTTCCTTGTCTGCGTTGGAGAGCAGAAATGTCTTCCCAGAAGTGGACTATTTGGGCTGGACTTGAAGGCTGAATAGAAGTTCCTAGGATGGGCACAAGGGGAAGTCATATTTCATGGATCCTTTTATTCATATGTGAATGGATGGAGTCACTCATTCAGTGAGAGTCTTGTTGATGGAGAGGTAGGGAGGGAAGTCAGAGTAGAGAGAAAGAAGATTGGGTGGGGTTTCACAGGAAAGAAGGGAGTGAGTTTAGGACAGTGCATCTTATTAGCATCTTGTGAAAATGCAGCTTTTAGGTTCATAGGTCTGGGGTGGGTGTTTCTAACAAGCCCCCAGGTGATTCTCATGCCCCTGGTCCATGGGACCACACTTTATGTAACCAGAGTATAGACTACTTGCTTGACAGGTTTGGCTGTGAATGGGAGTTGAGAGGTGGGTCATAGAGAACTTTGTGTGCACAAGTGTGAAATGCAAAGAGAGAAGGGGGTTTGGGGGGTGGGGGTGGGGAGAGGCAGGATGACAGCAAGTTCTTTTCCTTGAGACTGTCACAGAGGGTGTAGACGTGGTCTGGCCAGCGGTCAAGAAAGAAGACGAATCTAAAAAAGGCATTTGTGACCAGGCAGCAAAGAGGCTTGTGACACTAAGGAGCTTACTTCCCACTGTGAGCAATGAGAGAGGTTGGAATTATTTAAGGAGGAGTGGGTTGGTACCTTATAACTGATGAAGTAGAAAAAAAAATAAGAACCACTCTTAAAACTTTTTCTGTTTAGAAAGGGTCTTTCAGATGATTTTCTGTGCACACAGAAATATGCGACAGTAGGAATACTGTCAGTCAGTCCAACCACAGAACAAGGCCACCATCTGGTTTGCGGTCTTAGTGGTTTTGATTAGGGTCTCTGACTCACAGAAAGGGAAACAGGAGTTAAATAGCTGGTGACTTCCTGAAGGTTCAAATTATTAATTCTCATATGAGACTTTTAACCTATCAAGCTTAATAGCTTCCTGCTCAGAGGTAGCAGCTAGGTTTATTCTTGCGTGAGAACTCACAGGCCGTCATGGTGGACTGAAGAAGGAGCCAGGGCCTCAGCATGAAGAGTGAAGAGAATGTTGCATTGATTAACGATGTCTGTTGTCAACATGGGATGGAATGGCACCACTTATTTAGCTCTCTCAGAAGGGAGGTCAGATTTCTGGTGATGAATATTCCCTCATACCTATTCCTCAGGTGAACCAGAGCCATTTTAGAGATACTCAGTCCTTAATTCCCCTGGTCGTGGAACGGTGTTGATTGCCATCTAACCAGAAGAGCTTTGTGAATCTTCAAATGCTTGTGAGGCTCTTGTCTACATATCAAAGTACCAGGAAGGGCTCTCCTTTTGCATTACTCTAATATCGATGGGTATTTTCATACTGAATAAACTATGTGTCTTAGGGCATCATTTCTATTAAATCTGAAGACAGATGCTGGTCACTGGAAATAGCCATTGATTTGCTTCCTCTTGTTCTAGCTCAACTCCTTAATTTATCCAGAGGAAAAAAATAAATCCCATGTAACACCAACCCCTGTAGCTTTCTAAATAAACAGCGGGATCAATTCTCATTCATGAATTTGTTGGATAAATAGTTATTTGATGGTAAGGAAAAGTCAGATTAATCTTAAGATGAGAATTTGGCTGCTGGAAAATGATCTATGAGTTGGACTGAGTGCCCCCCAAAGATGCAGGATGAGTACAGAGCTGGTGCTGCCTTTGTGTTGGGGGTTGGAAGCAAATGCTGAGTTAATGCAAGGCCAGGCAGATGGTGCTGGGTTTTGCCATACTCCCATGGAACCCAAGGATGCTTCTCCGTTAAATAGGGTTGGTTCTGCGTGATTTTTGTTTCCTTCTTGTTGAGGATGTTGAAGGATATCAGGGACCTCAGGGGCTTTCAAGGAACCTGAGTGAGAGGCTTCAGGGAACCCGGTTCTCACCACCATCACCCCTCATTTTTCATTCTCCTGCCATCACAACTTGGAGAGCAGACTAGTGATGTGGAGGAAATGGGGGGTGAAGAGAGAAAATGATGAAAAGGAGTTGGTGAACACTTGCTGGGGCTTCAGAGTGGGGAGGTAGGGTTGTAGGCATCCTGACTGTGATGCAGTCTGGTAAATGCAAAAGGGTGGCCTTTTCTGCTCTTTTGTTCTTCTAAATAAGGTGAGTAAGGAGCATTCCTATCCTTTCTTGACTGACAGTGAAACAGAGGTGTCTGGGGCTGATGTGAAATTGGCTTTGGATGCCGATGTCTTTGCCAGGCTCCACCCAGGGAGGTGGTGATGGGCTGTCCATACAGGTAGCTCCCTGTGGGGTAACTGGCCCAGCATGGCTGCGTGGGATGATGCACTGGGGAGAAGGGAAGGACACCTCCTCACCCCAGCCTCTGGCCGAGGAGCTGTGGCCAATGAGGTCAGGGGACCTCTGTTGAGATTCTCGGGTGCTGAAGCCCAATGATGTCCACAGGCTTCCTGCAGATTCCAGGCCCTCTTGGCGTGGGCTGGACTGGCTCACTCCATGGCTAGTCTTCCCCAGGGTTTTCCAGGATTAGTCACTGCCAGATGGTGAGGACTCGATACCTGGCCTTGTGTGAGCAAACCTGGCTTCCTGAGGGATTTCGCATGAGGCATGGAACACTGAGGCCTGGAAAGGTCTTCAGGAACAAATAGTCACCTTTGTGTGGTAACAACTGAGGAGACTGAGGCAAAGAGGAGCTCAGTGACCTACATGATGGTGCCTTAGGGAACTTCCTGTGAGTAAAAGGGGGATTGCTGTCAGATTTAACAGCTTCAAGTATGGAGCTGAACTCAAGCTGGGCCACCACACTTGTGTCGACTGTTGGTGACCATGGCACGGGATGGAGGAGGGAAGGAAAGAGTCCAAAGGACAAGTGTGTGAGGACGTGGCTTCTAGCCCTGGCTCCATGACTTGCGGTCTGCCTGAGCC
Source organism: Okapia johnstoni (assembly GCA_024291935.2). NCBI lineage: Eukaryota > Metazoa > Chordata > Mammalia > Artiodactyla > Giraffidae > Okapia > Okapia johnstoni. The sequence goes on from CM044307.1 coordinate 17,366,936, forward strand.
ATTCTGAGCCTCGGTTTCCTCACCTGTTAATCAGGCATATTTGTATCTGTCCTGCCTGCCTCACATGATCATTGTGGGGAATCCAAGGAGACCAGTGAGTAGAAAGGTGTTTACTTGAAAATGTTATGAGAATTATCATTAAGATGTCTAAGCATTGCTTTCTTTAGCCCACACACTGCCTATAGGTGGATGTTCTGCTCGTATCAGTTTGTGGAACTTCCGGGGAGTCTCTGGCTTTCTTCTAATAGGGTGAGGAGTGAGGGCAGGAGGGTCCTTGTTCCAGGGAACCTACATGGAAAGCTTGTTGGAGGTGAGAGAGGGGCTCAGGAAGGTGGAAGGAGGGTGGAGCAGGGTGAGGGTGAGACGGGACTAGAGGTCAAGCCCAGAGGCCAAGATGGCAGCCTCTCTGGTGGAGAGTCCCCCTCTGGCCCGCACCGAGCAGACACGTTGGGCCCAGGAAGCTGCAGATGTGCTCTTGTTGCACAGTGAGGTTTCACACCTATTCACTTCTTTTTTTAGTCACCCTCACATTGTTGCATAAACTGTCTTAATTTTTAGTATCGGCTCTTTTGAAGATGATTCATTTAAAAAGTAACAGCCCTACATGGAGGAGAAGTGAGATAAGACCCCAGACCCTACTTCTGCCCTTCCTTGTTCAGGCCAGCGCTGGCCCTTCTGTGGCAGGGACTTGACCAGGTGGGAGTCCCGTCAAATACCTGGTTTTCTAGAGCCTTCCCCCAGACCTCTTACTGTTTCTTCTTTGTCACTGCTTTTGTTATCTGTGACCTGTGTAATCCCCTAACGCAGTAGCTTAGAACAACAAACATTTATTACGTCATGGCTTGTGAGGGCCAGGAATCTGGGGATGGCTCAGCTGGGTGGTATGGGTACGTGTTCTCTCAGGAGGTGGTGGTCATGATGTTGGATGGGGCTGTGGTCGTCTCCAGGCTTGACTGGGGTTGAAGATGTTGCTCCAGGCCTGCTCACATGATGTTGGTAGGGCTCAGCTCTCATCTCAGGCTGCTGGACTGGGGGCCTCAGTTCCTTACTAGCTGATGGCCAGAGGCTGCTCTCAATTCCTTGTCATGTGGACCTTTCCATAGGGCTGCTCATAACGTAGCGGCTGACTTTTTCCCAAGGAGGGAGAGGGAGAGAGGGACAGAGGGAAGAAGGAGGGGGGTGGGAGGGATGGAGAGAGAGAGAGAATGAGAAAGAGATCAAAATGGAAACCTGAGTGCCTTTTTATTATTTAGCCTCCAAAGTCGCATATTGTCACTTCCTTTTTACTGTATCTATTCAAACAAGTCAGCCCACGTTCAGAGATTGGGGAATAGCCTTCATCTCTTGAAAAGAGGAAGATCGAAGAACTCGAGGGTATTTTTTAAAAGCACCGTAGTCACCAACATTACTGCCTGGCAATCATTTCCATCCTCCCCACTGCTCAGCCTGACTTGCAGAGTTGCTCTCCTGCCTGCGGCGCCAACATCCCTCCTGGATCTGACCATTCTTAGAGAACATGCACGGCCACTTGACCAGATTCTGGAGCCACCGCCAGGACGTGCCCCAGCCTTGCAGGAGGGGCTGTGACACCTGGGACTGAAGAGCTTCAATCCAAGGTCAGGAGGAATGAACTGGCTTCCAGAGACTGGATACATCTCCTAGGGCACAGATGGAAAGTGATTCTGGCAGGGCCTCACTTTGGCCATGGAATCTACTTAAAAAAATGACCCCTGCTGTCAACAAATGGAATCAGATAAAGGCAATACTCCTAAGACAGCTTTATATGGTGTTTGCGTATAAACACCATGAACTTAGCTTGATGTACAAAGCCTGTGGAAGGAGAAGCATATTGTGAGATTATTCTCTCTGCAATGCTGAAACCACCCAGTCATCCAGAGAGGGATGAGGGTCCACTACTCCTGGGGATCACTTTACCCAGTTTTATTCAGCACTGACTCACAGTGTAATACTCAGTTCTTTTCTTCCTCTCCCTTGATGTCGGTGGCCATCCCATCCTCTTCCTTGGATGCCATGAAGTTCTCTCTCCAGGTTCTCCTCATTTTGTGACTCCCTTGTCTCAGTCTTTCTCACTGAGTTCTCTTTCTGGTGCCCTTTCATGCCTTCAGTTCCGGTGGTTACCCTCTCCACTATTCCCAACTTTTTATTTTTTACTCTGTAGTTTCTCCCTGTGGCTTCCCTGGTAGCTTAGCTGGTAAAGAATCCTCCTGCAATGCAGGAGACCCTGGTTCAACTCCTGGGTTGGGAAGATCCCCTGGAGAAGGGATAGGCTATCCACTCTAGTATTCTTGGGCTTCCCTGGTAGCTCACATGGTAACAAATCCACCTGCAATGCAGGAGACCTGGGTTTGATCCCTGGGTTGGGAAGATCCCCTGGAGAGGGCGTGGCAACCCACTCCAGTATTATTGTCTGGAGAATCCCTATGGACATAGGAGCCTGGTGGACTATAGTCCATGGGGTCACAGAGTTGGACCTGACTAAGTGACTGAGCACAGCACAATCTCTCCCTGAGTATCTCACTAAGTTCCAAGGCTTCGTCTACCACCCACATCTGATGATTCCTAAATCTACACCTCCAGCCTGGTCCTCTCTCCCGAGTATAGCCCTGCATTTTCTCACCCACGCATGGACAACTCCACTGAATATCTCATTACAACAAATACAATATGCCAACATTGAATCTATTGTTACTCTCTGCAAGCCTGCTGCCTCCTTCTCAGCTAACAGGATTATCATTTACTCTGTGTCCCAATCTAAGAATCTCAGTATCACTTTTTACTTCTCCCTTTTGCTCACACCCATGTCTAGGCAGGTATCACGTCCTATTGACTAATCCTACCTCTCAAAAGTTTCCTACATTTATCACCACTGTTTCTAGGCTGGTCCTGGGCTAGTGTCCCCACTAAAACATAAGCGGCCTAGGAGTAGGAGCTTTTGTTTGTGTTACTCACTGCTTGGCACCTCCCATAGTGCCTGGCACATTGTAAGTGTTCAATAAAAACTTTTTGAATAAATGGATATTTGACTGGAGCTGTCTCCCCTATATCTACCCTCTGTCCTACCACCAGAATCATCTCTCTAAACCGTGTGTGCTAAGTTGCTTCAGTCCATGGGATTCTCCAGGCAAGAAAACTGAAGTAGGTTGCCATTTCCTTCTCCAGAGGATCCTCCTAACCCAGATATTGAACTTGTGTCTCTTATGTTTCCTGAATTGGCAGGCTTGTTCTTTACCACTAATGCCACCTGGGAAGCCCATGGCTTCTCTAAAGCATGGGTACAAGCAAATCAGGTCCCAGCTTAAAAAACTCTGAGGATTTCTCACTGCTTACAGGGTCACATTCAGATTTGTATATCTGTGTACGGGGCCCTTCACAATCTTTCCTGTTACCTCTCTAGCATCATCTTTTGCCATTTCCCTTTTCCCCTGCTCCTCTTGAGCTACTCTGCTTTGCATGGATGAGCCATGCAGTTTAAATTTCTTGCAATTTCCTCTCCTTGTAATTCTCTTTATTCTTTTTCTTAGAAAACTCCTATTCATACTTCAAGGCCAAGCTTAAATGCTACCTCCTCTCAGTGACATTCCCCAAGCTCCCCATTATTTACTGCTACTCCTTCTGTAAGCACTTTATTTCTTCCCCTATTATAGTACTTATTGAATTGTATTATAGTCATTAATGGGATTCCCAGGTGACCCACTCCAGTACTCTTGCCTGGAAAATCCCATGGACAGAGGAGCCCGGTAGGCTGCAGTCCATGGGGTCGCTACGAGTTGGACACGACTGAGTGAATTCACTTTCACTTTTCACTTTCGTGCATTGGAGAAGGAAATGGCAACCCACTCCAGTGTTCTTGCCTGGAGATCCCAGGGACGGGGGAGCCTGGTGGGCTGCCCGCTATGGTGTCGCACAGAGTCGGACATGACTGAAGCGACTTAGCAGCAGCAGCAGCAGCAGCAGCAGCAGCAGGTGGCACTAGCAGTAAAGAACCCGTCTGCCAATGCAGGAGACTTAAGAGACACAAGTTTGATCCCTGGGTGGGGAAGATCCCCTGGAAGAGGGCATGGCAACCCACTCCAGTATACTTGCCTAGAGAATCCCATGGACAGAGGAGCCTGACAGGCTATGGTCCATAGGGTCACAAAGAGTTGGACACAGCTGAAGCGACTTAGCACAGCATAGCACATAGCCATATATATATAAAACTTATAATAGTTATCTGGTGTTGTATAACAAATTACTCTGAAATGTAACAGCTGAAAACATAAATATTTATTATCTCATAGTCTGGGTTAGAAATCTAGGTGTGGTTTAAGCTGAGTGCCTTTGGATAAATGTCTCTTGTGAAGCTGCAGTCAAATTGTCATCCAGGGCTATAGTCTCATCTGAAGGCTTAACTGGGAGAGGATCCAGTTCTAAGCTCACTCACATGGTTTTTGGCAGGATTCATTTCTTCCCAGGTTATTTTACTGAAACATCTTCAAGGACGTCTTAAACACAGCAGCTGACTTCCCTAAGAGCAAATGAGTGAGAAAGCACAAGATAGAGTGTTAAAGATGAAGCTTAATATTAGGAGTGATATCCTATCACTTTGGTCATATTACACTTGCTAGAGGTGAGTCAGTAAGTCCAACCCACACTCAAGGAGAGAGAATTACATATGCTTATGAAGAGCAAGAAAGTGAGATTGCTGATAGTCATCTCAGAGACTGCCTGTCATATCTCCCTAACCTGAGCTCCTCAAGGCAGGCTCCATGCCTCATTCATTTTTGAAACTTCAGCACCTAGTACAGTTCCTGGAAGGTGTAAATACTCAGTGAATTTGGTCAGATTTAGTAGAATTATTTTTCTATACAAATCTCATCACAATGAAGTGAATTGCTAAATCAGAAGAACCCTCAAAATAAGACTGAAAAATGGTTCAAAAAATAAAATGTAAGACAAAGTGTTTAAGTGTTATGGACACACTCTAAGTCTTCTATTTCTAGGCATGTCTACATTTGCTTGCCGGTCTTGCTTGCTGATCTCACATAGAAAAGGCTGGAAAAGCAAGAAAGCATCATTTTTCTTTTGACTTGGTACAGATCTGAAATATTTTTGAAAGAAAAAAATGGAATACCATCTCAAATTTCCTTAGATAACTCAAAAACTTAGACCACCCATGAATCCATCTTCTGATTCATGGAAGATCAGCAGTTGGAGGATCACAGATAATCAAGATGTTGATTAATCACTGCTCTTTTCTGCTACTACCATCAGTGATGCCATAAAATCCTCCAGGAAGATTTTAGGATCTCCGCTCTGTACAACAATTTCTTCTTCAGGTTTACTTTTCCAAAGAAAGTTCAGAATCTTTAGCCAGGGCCCATGGCTGGATGCACATGATGTCCAGAGAGGTCTGAACTGCACAGCCAATGTCAGAGATTCACAGCGGAAATTGATGTTGGGCTCTGGAGGATGATCCAGGCTGGCCTCCGCACACTGCTGTGGGACAAGCATCACTTTGGCAGATAATTGCCTACAATCTACAGTTCCAGCTAAAGATTTAGAAGGAGAGTCAACCTGAATTCCTCATGTTGGTTACTCTCTTCTTCCATTCCCTGCCTGGAAATATCTGCCCACCGCTACACAACCAGCTCAACCAAGATCTAGTATTGCTCATGGGTGAAACCTTTTCCAAGGCCTCTGCTGCCTGCAGATTCACTGGCAGTTCATTTGTACAGGCCCAACTTATTGCATCGCTTGGGTGGTATAATTAATGAAAAGTTGACCATTTTCAGTGTCTAGATTTCTTGTGTGTTTTGTCATGGTATTGATCTATGAGTGGGCTATTTCAGTGGAAGAGTTGCCAGAAATTCTAGCAGAACTAACTGATTATTTAAATTTCTTTCTTAGTTTCTTTCACTCTGAGTATCAGATGGCAAACTTTAGAAGGCTTGTTTTGTCCAACCAGATGGACAAAATTTGGATCAAGAGTATCTCTAAAAATAGTGTTGATGGGTGGCATAGGCAGAGTCACAGCTTCGTGGATAGTAGAGTCCTATCCTTTCATTAATATGTTGGAAAACTAATGTGCTAGAGGCAAAGTGACTTGTCTCAGGGACTCAGATGCTGCATCATATTTCAAATTGTGGTACTTGCTCCATGACGGCAGGTTTTGATTTTCCCACTGCTCTATCTTCAGTGCCTAGAAGAGTGTCTGCCACATTTATTTAGTCAACAAATACTGTTGAAAGAATGAGCAAATGAATAAATTATCCTTGGTCCTCAGCTGCAGTGACTAATTAGAGGCATTTGGATCATTACTGTGGTTCTTGACATCTTTCTGGTGCCTTGGTCCTAACCTGGGCCAGTCAGGTAAGTTATATAAAGCCAGGTCAAGGCTGACCCACCCCCTGATTTTGCTTTACAAAGACCAACTGCAGGTTTATAGATGAGACTACTCAGACCACACTTGACCATGAAAACTTGGGGGAATTTCTAGGGCCATTTGAGAATGACACCCTGAAGCCCTTAGTGGTTTAGCCCATTAAAAGTGCTCCTAATGCTCTTGCATGAATATGTTTTCTATGGTTATTGATGACAATGATTGAAGTTACAATCCCTATGGCTTGCCTCCTGTGTGCCACCTGTGTGCCTTGAGTATGACAGCTTTGAGAGAGGATAAGCAGACCTCTAAGATGGGTTGAACTTGCTGATGGTAGTGTTTTAGCCCAGCAAAAGGTAGCCATGGCATACACCGTCATTTATTTTGAGTGTGTTTTTGTTACTTCGGTCTTATCCTTTCTACTCTCTTTCTCCTCTTCATCCTTGTGAAGGACTCAAGATGATGAGAAAAAGGGAGCCATGCAGATATCTCTGGAATGCTATTGTCGTCATCGATTTGTAGATGTCCTAGTGTTAGAAGTAATATCTGGGGTAGATGAGAGGTGAGCCTGAGACCACTGCAGAAGGTTTACAAAGAAGGGCTGGAGAAGTAATATATATGGGGAAGCAGTGCCTTGGGAAAAGCTTGTCACAATGCAGGTGCACAAAGTTTGAATTCTTGACGGCTCAGAATTGGTCTCCATCCCCCTTTACAGACTAAGTATAAAGACTCAGAGCCTCATTCCCTCCTCTTGACAAACTGGGTCTCAAAGTGGAGGGGGATTGAAAGAGAAGGAGAGAAGGAGAGAAAAGCAGAGACAGAGACAGAGAGACAGGGAAGGAGAGAAAGAGCGAGAATAAGGGAAAATGAATGGGTCTGATGGAGTGAGATGGTTTCCCAAGGTGAGCTAGTAATATTTTTTTCTCGTCAAATTACTCTTTAGCATGGATGATTCAGATTTGACTGCACTGTGCATGAATTCTTCATAGCTGAAGCTTCTTATGTATGTTTGCAATATGTAAATATTAGAACTTGTATGTGTGTATGAATATAGAGAACTGCTAGAAATTTGAGCCAAATTATTTTCTAATGAATGCTTATGGAGACTTGTTTTTGGTGCTATTTCAGATTGGAATTGATCCTACATATTTTTCATAATACGATTTCTATAAACCAGGTATTGAGACAGAGGAGCACAAATTTGAATTTTGCAGTTACTTGCCTGAGAACCAGGGATATTTTGGTTTTCCTTTCCTGAGAAATTAGTTTTTAAGAGTTCAACATTGATAAATAAGGTAATAAAATATAATTGGATGTTTATAATTTCACAATGAATAAATAATAGACCATGCTACTTCCGCAGTTATTTGTATCTGTTTTATTTATGTTTTCAGCAAATACCTGGCGAGATAATTTTTTTTCCTGGAACTCTAATTTAATCAGTGATGTGGCTTAGCCTAGTCCAAATTAAATATTGGCAATAATGAAATAAAAAACTCTTTTAATAAGGATCATAATGGAAGAGACACATGTCATAGTAGTTTATAGATTTCTTTTTGCCCAGGGTTTGTTGAAAATGAACTGTGTTTCTCACTGTGCTGAGGACCTATAGAGTGACACTGACTGGCAACTTCTCTTAGTGTCTAAGTCACAACTGTAATATGAACTCAATCAACAAGGTATATTTAGATATTTTTACCCCTAATATGTTGCAAATATCCATTTGTGTGGATAGCTGTGTATGAGCATGTGTGGAAGTAGGCAGCTGTGAATATAAAACTAAAACTGCTTTTGCCTGGTTATTTGTCTGTGTGCCTTCTCACTGAAATACTACCACTCCTGTTCACTGTCCCTGGAACATTCTCCGTGTCTATGCACATGGACTCTGGAAAGAAATGAGACGTGTCCTTCAGGGGGCAAGGGGGCATTTCTTGCTTTCAGATGCCTGCCTTCTCTCTCTCTTTTAAAAAATTACTTTTTATTGGAGTACAATTGCTTTGCAATGTTGTATTAGTTTCTACAGCAAAGTGACTCACCTATACATATACATACATCCCCTCTTTTTTTGACTTCCTTCCCATTTAGGTCACCGCAGAACACAGTAGAGTTCCCTGAGCCATGCTGTTGGTTCTCATTAATTATCTGTTTTATACATAGTATCAATAGTTTATGTAAGTCAATCCCAATCTCCCAATTCATCCCACTTCTTTCCCCTCTTTGTATCCATAAATTTGTTCTCTATGTCTGTGTGTCTATTTCTGTTTTGCAAATAAGATAATCTATACCTTTTTTCTTAGATTCCACACATAGTATTAGTATACGGTATTTGTTTTTCTCTTTCTGACTTACTTCACTCTGCATGACAGTCTCGCCTGCCTTCTTTTTTCCCCTGAGTTAGGGAGATTGTAATTTCGTACATACCAACCTCATGAACAGTCTTCTTTCAGAGAAACTTCTCACACCCCACTGGTTTCCGTTTTCTTCCCAGCTGCTGAAATAGCACCCTGAAGCCAAATCTCTGTTGTCTAAAACCCCTGTCCAGAAGCTAGGTCTCTGGATATGGTGGCCAGGGGTTACATTTTCTATTTCAGCTTGTAGGGAAGATTGAGGTCCGTTTTGGAAGGTGGTAGGGTTTCCCAGGTGGCACTAGTGGTAAAGAAGCCACCTGCCAATGCAGGAGATATAAGAAATGCAGGTTTGATCCTTGGGTCAGGAAGATTCTCTAGAGGAGGGCATGGCAACCCACTCCAGTATTCTTGCCTGGAGAATCCCATGGACAGAGGAGCCTGATCAGCTACAGTCCATGGGGTCACAAAGAGTTAGACATGACTGAAGTGACTGGCACAGCACAGGGCTGGATTTAGAATGTCTCTTCATGCCAAGTTCACTGCTGGACCAAGTAAACAAGCGGGCAGATTTTATTGAACCCTCCTGATAGAACCAGTTTGGAGGAATGCTTAGGAAGGGCCTTGTTTTTAATGATCTGGCTAAGATGATTTATGCATACAACCCCACTTTCTAAATCCATTTTGGTAATTGGAATTTTATAAATGTCCTGTTGAATCATCTCACCCAGGGGACCTGGGAAGGGATGTTACCCCTTCACTCCACTAGGACGCACATGCATGTTCAGTCATGTCTGACTCAGCGACTTTACTCCACTAGGATATTTAAATAGCAATGCAGATATTCCTTGCTTTAAGAAAACTGGAAATATGGAAAACTCAGATTTCCAACCAAGCACATTAAAGAATGATGGTTAACTTTACAAAAGAGATAAGGACAGAAATCTTTAAGTAGTGAGTGACCATAAATTGCTTTATTGCCAGTGTGCCTCTATTTTGTGCCACCTTTGAATTGGAAGGGCTTCCCTGGTGGCTCAACTGGTAAAGAATCCGCCTGAAATGCAGAAGACCCAGGTTTGATCCCTGGGTTGGGAAGATCCCCTGGAGAAGGGAAAGGCTACCCACTCCAGTATTCTGGCCTGGAGAATTCCAAGGACAGAGGAGCCTGGCAGGCTACAGGCCATCAGGTTTTAAGGAGTCGGACATGACTGAGGGCTTCCCTTGTAGCTCAGCTGGTAAAGAATCCGCTTGCAATGTGGGAGACCTGTGTTCGATCCCTGGATTGGGAAGATCCCCTGGAGAAGGGAAAGGCTACCCACTCCAGTATTCTGGCTGGAGAATTCCATAGTCCATGGGGTCACAAAGAGTCAGACACGACTGAGCGACTATCACTTTGGATTGGAAAGACTATTACCCACTTACTTCTAAAGATTTTAGAAATTTGTCCTGACCTAAATAAGGAATTCTAGTAGTCAAACTTAGGTATGGGCTTCTGGTAGTTTTCCTCAAAAGTTTTTGTGTTGTCCAACAATGTGTATTATTCCAGTAATTTCCATGGTAGATAAGTCTTACCCTTGTAGTTTTATCAAGGAGATGCCTTCTCCAGTTTGTAGAGACAGGCACAGACAGGCAACCGTTCTGGTGGCACAGAAAGCAGAACCTAGTTCTGGGTGTAGCTTTTGCTCCTGCTAACGGCAGCTTGGGTGACTTACGTCTTTGTGTCTCACCCTCCTGGGCTGAGAAGTTGCATCATTGCCTTTCCTCTCCCACTCGAGTCTGAGTTCTGAGTGAAGGAGCTCTGCAGGCAGAGCTGAAGCAACTCTGAAAGTGAAAAGGTGTTAGTTGCTCAGTCATGTCCAACTCTTTGCAACCCCATGGACTGTAGCCCATCAGACTCTGAGCCTCGAATTTTACCTGGGGTGGAGGGCTGTGTGAGCTTCATTCCCTTTCTTTGAGTTTAAAGTCTTTGCGAGGAGGCTAGTGACTGTCTCAAGACAGGAACACAGAGAAAGCCCATGGGATTTTTTTTGGGGGGGGGAGGGGAGGGTGGACCTCCAACAGGAGTTTCTCAAGCCCACTTGCTACTGTTCAGTGGTCCAAAGCCCTTCTAGAAAATGTCTTCAGAGCTCAGCACAGAGGTCACAGAGGTCTTGAACAGAGTTGGCATTCAGTAGATACTTGTGGCAGAGAAGGCAATGGCACCCCGCTCCAGTACTCTTGCCTGGAAAATCCCATGGACGGAGGAGCCTGGTAGGCTGCAGTCCATGCGGTCGCTAGGAGTCAGACATGACTGAGCAACTTCACTTTCACTTTTCACTTCCATGCATTGGAGAAGGAAATGGCAACCCACTCCAGTATTCTTGCCTGGAGAATCCCAGGGATGGGGGAGCCTGGTGGGCTTCTGTCTATGGGGTCGCACAGAGTCGGACACGACTGAAGCCACTTAGCAGCAGCAGCAGCAGATACTTGTGGAGTGGGGTCGGCTGCCTGAAGCTTGCACCCCCCACCCCACCGCCCAGCCTTGGGGGCGTCCAGCAGGCTGTGGGGCTCCAGGTCACGCTCTGGAATGTGCTGACCTTCCTTCCCAGGGAAGGAGGCACTGCTCAGGGTGTTATTATTAGTAGCACGGCTTCTGCTCTGCTCTGGCAACATGCCCTCACTCAGGGTCCTTACTGAACAACGACAAACCTACGAACCTTGGCAGTCAACACAGCCAACTGACCACGTTCTCCTCCTCTTGGGCACTGTGACCCATACTTGCTGGTCTTACCTCTCTCTGGCCATCCTTCCAATTTCCTCTGTTGGTCCTTTCTTTTGATCTTCAAACAGTTCTTTAAAGCTCAGTTCTAGACCTTTTTCTCTCTTCTTTCCTCTTCTTTTCTCTTTTCTTAGATAATTTCATTAATGCTCATGGTTTCAATGACTGCCTATTTGGCAAAACTTCCCTGGTGGTTCAGATGATAAAGAATCTGCTTGCAATGCAGGGGACCTGGGTTCAATCCCTGAGTTGGGAAGATCCCCTGGAGAATGAAATGGCTACCCACTCCAGTATTCTTGCCTGCAGAATCCTATGGACAGAGGAGCCTGGTGGGTTACAGCCCATGAGGTAGCAAAGAGTTGGACACAACTGAGCCATTAACACACTCATTTAGCAAAAACTCCTAAATTTGTATGTTTAGTCTGTACTTCTCTTTTGAGCTCTAAACCCCTATATTTGACCTCATCCACTTGATGTTTCCACCCCAAATCTCACAGACTTCCCAAATTCAACCTGCTCAAAACAGAGTGCTTCTCTCCTCCATTTGGTCCTTCTATGCTTTCCATAGTCTTCCTCATCTGTGTAAGTTTCACTGCAGCCCATCTCCTTTCTTAGGTCGAAATCTTGAGACTACTTCTCATCATCTCTCTTTCCCCCACTCTGAAACTTCAAATCATGGTCAGGTCCTGCCAATGATTTCTTTAATACTTCTCAAATCTTCACCTTCATCATGCTTGCCTTTCTCCTGCCAGCAGCATCTGTCTTCAAACTAGTTTCCTGGCAACAAGTCTTACATCTTTATATTCCCTTTGCCTCCACCCCCAATTTTTTCCTTTGACAGCAGCTCTTTCCTTTCTCCCTCCCTTTCCTTCCCTCCTTTTTGATGACAATTTTTTTGGTGTGTTTTCCTTATTTAAACAGATCTTTTCAACTTTTTGCTCTGAAATAATTATAACTACATAGAAAGTTATAAAATAGATTACTGAGCGGTCCCATGCACCCTTCTTTCAGTTTCCCCCAATGGTAACATTTTACATACCCATAGAACTTCTATAGGTATGTAAGTACACTGTGAACCAGTAGTACACTATGTTCCACAGTACACTATGAACTAGGCGGTTGACAGCCAAGCAATCACAGACCTGCTTATCTGTGTTACTGGTCTTATATTCACACACATGTGTTTATGCATGTATGTATATTGTTCTATGCAATCTTATCACATACATAACTACCACTGCAATCAAGGTTCACAATTGCTATACCATCCAAAGTTTCCCTCTTGCTGAAGGAACGCTCTTTTAAATCCAAAACAGGGGATATATGTAAACATATAGCTGATTCACTTTACTGTACAGCAGAAACTAGCACAACACTGTAAAGCAACGATACTCCAATACGATTTTTAAAAAATGAAAAAGCTAGTAATCTTAGAAAAACACACAGAGTAATCTAGTCACTGCCTTGCCCAAAAGGCTTTAATGATTTTAAAGCCCCAAAGCCTTAATGAGGGGCAAAACGTGCCCAGGTAACCTGGCTCTAGCTCCTCTCTGGGTGCTTCTCACCCACATCCCCTCCTCCTTTGCTTGCTGAGCCTCTACCTACTAGCTTTTCCCTTCCTTTGAATTGGCCAAGTTCCTCCACTGCTCAGTGCCCTGCCCCTCCATGCACCATCCTCCACACATGGAAGCCTCTCCCTCACCCATCCAGCTAACTTCCTCATCTGCCAGGTATCAACTCCAAGATCTTTCTCAGAGAACGTTTCCTTGACATCTCAGGCTAGATACGATCTGTCTGTGGTTTTTCATTGCCAATTATGATTTTCTTTCATGGCATTTATCACACAGCTGTAGGTAAATAGGCATGTGTGTAGTTTATTAATTTGAGTTTTCTCTGACCAGACTAGAAGCATCTGGAGGTGGGTGGGGGGCGGTGTGTGGTCTTGCTCACCAGTGTATCTCTTCTGTCTGGGACCATGACTGCTCTAGCAGATGTCCAATAAATCCTTGTTCATGAACAGTTACTATAAGCTGGCTGTGTGTGGCTGGGTGTACACTGAGGCTGTAGAACCGGGCAATGCCAACCTGCTAATCTAGGTATCTGCTCCATGAATTAATCGTCAAACTTCCTGGGTGTCCTGTCTAAGAATGTAGGCATCTATGGTGCAGACCATTCAGAATCTCAAGCTGGTGTTTTCTCTCGTATTCCCATCTCAGTACTCTGTGTGAGAGATCGGGATAGGGAACAACCCCAGCTAGTGTTCTTAGATATTTGAGATGCTGTCAGGAACATCAGCTGGATGTTCATCCAAGCTTTTAATGTAAGGCTTCTCTCTCCCCTGGGTCACTGGTATGGTGTCACTTTGAGAAAGTTATCAGTTCAGAGCAATGGGTTTCTACCTTGGATGGCTTCTGAGAAGTCCTAGAAAAGCTTTGAGGTCCCTCCTTTCCTCAGTGCTCCCACCTTCTGTTGGTGAAGTGTCCCCAGCTCTCTCAGCATGAGTCCCCACTCTCACTCCCAGAGATAGCTTGGTGTGGTGTGCGTTGCTGGAGCCCCAGATCTGAAGGGTTTATCTGTTGACTGAATGGACAGAATTTCCCCCAAAGGACCATGATGGAACCAGCTTTGTGAGGATATGGAAAAGAGGAAATGGGGGTCTCCTGCTGAGTTGTGACTTTGCCAAGGAGTGGTGGTACCATGTGGATCTTGACTCTCTGTGCGGGACACTGGGTTGGTAGAACTGCCTCTAACTGGAGGCCCATCTATACTCTTCTTTGGAAGCTCACAATCCCTCATGTGATAGAGGCCAAGCAATGCACGATATGGTGGATTTGGCAGAGCTGGGAGCTCTGGAGAAGGGTGAGCCCCCAGAAACAGGCAAAACTGTCCATTCTTTGAGACAGTGTCAGTAACGGGCTTCACCTTGAATGCTCTGCCTTCTGATTCACATCCCTGAGTGACCTGGGGACCTCATCCAAGTTTCCTGTCCCTGTCAAACAGAAGGTCAAAGGCTTCACATTCTGTGGCTCATAGTTGTTCTCTCGCTGCTGGCCTCTGTCTTTTGGGTGAGCTGTAGCTGAAGGTAGAGCCCAGCCCTGCAGGTCAAGCCTCTGGTGTTGGACCGCTGGGGCTGGGTGCTCTAAGGTCACATTAATGTCCCTCCCTGCTCTTGCTATTGTCTTGGCCAACGTGATATTTGGGATGGAGAGAAGAGTTCAGGACAGAACTGGACATCCTTGCCATGATGCTCTACTTCTCCAGCCTCCCTCCTGTTCCTGTGTAGGGTGTTGACTTCTGCTGGTCCCCTGGTCGTGGGCACGGAGGAACACTTTAGGTGGCAGTGCAGAGCCTTTCAGTGTCCCTGGGCTCTGTCCACGGGGGCCTCACACGCTCTCTCTGTTCTCTTCCCCTGCATGAACAGGGGAAGCATGAACAACTTTGCAGGTCAGAAGGATCAACTCCAAATAGCTCTTATGTTGCTCCCACCACAACTGATGCTGGGGAGATGATGTTGCTGACTCTCATAGCGTCGCCTTGTGCTGTGTGATTTCCTTTCTCATTCTCTCTGATCACCACTTTCTGTCCTTATCAACTGGTTACACCTCTGGGGGAATATGGCTCTTAGGGCAGGAGGACTTGGATGACATCTCTCCCCAGCAAAGGGTTAATACCCACTCCTCTCTTTGGGCATTGATCTGCTGTAACTGTGGGTGGTGGTGAAGAGGGAAGGTAGGGCCCCATCCAGGACCCCAGTTTGCTTCTCAACCCATGCTACCCTGCCCTCCCTCCAAGTCAGGCATAATGTTGTGGTGTTGAGGGGTGACAGGTTAGGTCCTCTGGCCTTAATGCTGCCGTTTCTGCTTCCTCCAGGTCACCCCACCTGCCTGCAGTTCACCCTGAACATGACCGAGGCTGTCAAGACCTACAAGTGGCAGTGCATAGAATGCAAGTCCTGCATCCTCTGTGGGACCTCGGAGAATGATGTGAGTATGGGTTTCCCACGTGGGAGGGGAAATCCAAGGAGCTGGGAGTCCTTTGAGGATGGAGAGGAAAGTGGGGTTCTCATCACTGGACTCCTGGGGAAAATATCCATCAGGACCCTTCCCCCCTTGACTTTTGCCTTGAGGACCCTTGGGACCCTTGTGCTACAGTGACCTTGGCTATTCTTTGTGCCTCTAGAGACAGGTGCAGGAGGTGATGGCTGGAGATTGCCTTGCTGGCTTTCAGCCCTCAAGGGGTCAGTGGTAGACAACGGTGCCCATCGCTTACTGTTGGGATGTGCTTGGCTTTTTACACTACATTCTGGAATGTGTCATCTCATTTGGTCTAAATATTAAGCATAATAAATGCAGAATTAAAAAAAAAACACTTTTATGGACAATTTCAAACATATACAAAGATAGAGAAAATAATGAGACTTGTGTACCCCATCACCAGCTTCAACAATGATCAGTACGTGTCCACTCTTGTATTGTAAATGTTGCCACCTCTTTTGCATGAAATTATGCTCCTAGTCATAATATCATTGCACCTGACAATATTCCATACATATCTTAAAAAGATAAAGACTACTTTTTAAAAGATTGTGAGTATATTTTTAACGAGTTGAAAACATAAGGATTTACCTTTTAACAAAAATAACCAAAATATTAACATAGATTTAAGAAATCAACAATTACTTAATATAATCAAACATCCAGTCAATATTTCTATTGCCTTGATTGTCTTAAATATTGCCTTAATTATCTTAAATTGTTTCTAAATGTTTTTATTATGGTTTATTTCAATTGGGATTCAAATAAGGCCATGCATTGCCAATTAATTGGTATGTCTTTAAAGTTTCTTTTAATATATAGGGTTTCCCTTTATTTTGCTCTTTTTCCCCCCTTGATTTTTTGTTAAAGAAATCAGTTTACTTGTTCAATAGAGTTTCCCGTGATTTTATTTTACTGACTGCATCCCTATGGTCTTGTATGACATTTTCTTCTGTCTCTTGTATTTCTTGTATGATGGTGCTTAGAGCTAGAGGCTTGATCAGATCCAGGTTCTCTCTCTTTTTCTCTGCCTCTTTAGTATATAAAAATAGTAAGACTACTTAATAAACAGTGGTGTATACTTTCATCAGGAGGTACGTAATACCTGGTATCTCTCTTTTTGTGAAGGTAGCAACTGTTGGTGATCTTCAAACATTGACTATTTTATTAGGGATTGTAAATAGTGATATTCTTAATCTATTATTTCTTCTTCTTTGTTTAATAGCTGGAGTAATTCTATAAAGAGAAACTTTCCAAGCCTTGTATTTGGTTACCCTCAGCTATAGATTATGTAGAAAAAGCAGGATAAATACTTGATTCTTTCCCTTCATCAGTTTTCAAAATAAGGGAATGTATTCAACACCTATTCATGATCAAAACACTCAAGAAAATAGAAACTGTGGGATACTTTCTTAACATGATAATTTTTTTATATCTTAGAATTAAAGCCATTATCTTGTTTAATAGAGAAATGTTAGAGGCATTTCTAAGATCAGGAACCAGGTAAGAATGCCCACTAATGCTATTACTACTCATTACTCTAGAGATATTAGCTAATGCAACTAGGTAAGAGATAACAACAAGTATAAGAATTGTAACAAATTAGGAAGTTTTTCTCTATTTCATAAACTATGATAGTATATCTGGGAAGGTCTAGAGAATCAACAATAAAGCTAACTCAAACATTAAAGGTAGTAATATATAAAATTATCATACAGAAATTAGTAGCCCTCATATGCACAAATAATAACCAGTTAGAAGACATTATGGTAGAGAAGCTCCACTTACAATAGCAAAAAAAGGAGAAATATTTAGAAATAAACTTAGCTGTGAGTACAGAAGACCTAAATAAAGAAAAATTTTAAATGCTCTTGAAAAGACATAGAAATAGATTTGAACAGATGAAGACATAGTATGATCTTGGATAGAACGACTCAAATTGTAAAGATTTCAGTTCTTCCTAAGTTAATTTATAAATTTGATTTAAACCCAATAAAGTCACTGACATGCTTTTTAATGGAACTAGACAAGTTGATACTGAAATTCATATGGAAAAAATGCAAGATTAGCCAATGAAACACTGAAAGACAACAGATTATGAAGGGAGTCTAGCCCTACCAGACACTAAAACATAGTATAATGCCTCTGAAATTAAAACAGTATGGACAAAAAGACCAATGGAATGGAATAGAAAACCCACAGATCAACCCAATTACCTATGGACGTTTAGTGTAAGCAAAATGTTGATCTTCCCAGTACCTCAGACGGTAAAGAATCTGCTTGCAATGTGGGAGATCCAGGTTTGATCCCTGGGTTGGGAATACCTGCTAGAGAAGGGCATGGCAACCCACTCCAGTATTCTTGCCTGGAGAATCCCACGGACAGAGAGAGGAGGCTGGCGAGCTACAGTCCATGGGGTTGCAAAGAGCCGGACACAACTGAGCGGCTAACACTAACACACACCCACAAAGGTTGTATCTAAAATTATTGGATCAAAGATAGACATTTTCATGAATGGTACTGGGACAATAGGGTAACCATTTGGGAAAAGATAAACTTAGGTCCATATCTCATATGATACAGAAGAACAGTCTTCATGTGAACTGGGAATATACACGTAAAAAGTAAAACCACATTAGTACCAGAAGAAAACATGGGTAAATTCTTCTAATGTAAATATAAGGTAAGATTTTCTGTGATTCAGAATTCGGTAGGAATAAAAGAAAATGTTGACAAACCTGACCACATAAACATCTGCATAGTAAAGAACACAATAAACTGAAAAGACAGCTGACAAACTGGGAGGAAATCTCTGCAGCATATACTGCACATAGCACAAACAACAGCAACACAAGATCATCTTTAGGAATCAATATGGAGTGATTTCCAGGATGTGTTGTTAAATAAAAAAACAAAGCAAAAATATCTATAGTACGTGGCCATTTTTGTAAGAAGGGAAAAGAAAATATATCTTTTCTAATTGTGTGAGAGAAATAGAGGAAGGATAAATAAGAAACTAGAAAGATTGGTTACTGTCAGAGTGAGTGGGAATGTACATCCCAGAAAAGGATTCCCGTTCTACTGAAACTGTAGCCATAGGTGAATTCTGGTTCTTAAATACTTAGGAGTAAGAAACCCTTAAATTGTGCTTCTCGTGGGAGATAGGATGCGCTGGGTTTGTTTTTTTTTTTTTTCTTTTTTTGGTAATATTGGCAGGCAGTTACCTGAGAAGCAAATGGAAAAGAAGAGATCATGGTGCTGGACAATTATCAACCCATGAATGATACATTTAAACCCACAGATACCTTGGTTTCCCTCTGAGAAAGTCTAAACCAGGATATCCTGTCTTCTTATTTAAGTAGGAGTTGTCAGTGTATTCCAGATATTAGTAATATTGTTTCTCACATCTCTCCCTGTTTCCAGTCCCTCTTCTAACTTGCTTCTCCTCGTATCATCCCTAAATCATATTGTAATTTAGCTTACTTGAGTTCTGACAATAATGGTGTAACCCTTGGAATAGACCATACCATTTTCATTGTCATCCTGCATTTCTGACTGCTGCTTCTTAGCCTCTTTTTTGTCTGCCTGTCCTTAACTTTGGTGTTCCCCAAGCCTCTATTCTTGATCTTCTTTTCAGTAACTCTTTTGAGTTCTTGGTTTTTCAGAAAATTCAAAGAAAGCTATGGATTTACTTTTTCCTTAGAAAAATGTACATTTGGACTTGTATGCAAAATTGTTCATTTAATTGCAAGGAGTTCACGGACACCCCTCCATGAGCACAAGTTCAAGAACATCTGCTTTCACATACTCTGGGTTTCTTCTCCCAGGACCTTCATTGCCATCTCATCACCAAAGACTCCCTAACCCATATCTCATACTCAGGCCTCTCTCCTGATCTCCAGCTGCCTTCAGGGCATCCTCACCAGGTGATCTGTAGATCTACAGGACATGTTTATAGCTGAGGTTGCCTTCTGCTTCCCACAGGCCTGTGCCTCTGCTCATGGCTTAATGGATGGCTGCATCATCTGGCTTGCTGACCAAGACCACAACCTAGGAGACACCCTTGATTTCTTCCTTTTCACTCTCTACAGCTAATCAATGACTCTCAAACGGAAGCAGGCCTCTTTTCTCTCCCCCAGCCCATAACCCTAGTTCAGACCATCATCGTAAGTTATCTCTTACCTGGATGACTACAGTAGCCTCCTAAGTGGTCTTCCAACCTCAAGAACCAATCTCTCTCCACCTGGGCGTCTATTCTGATACAGTAGCTAGTGAGATCTTTCTAAATTGCAAGTCTAACCATGTCACTCCTCTGTTGCTAACCCTTTGAAAGCTTCGCATTGTGTCCTATTGAAAGGTCTTAGCATGATAAAAAAAAAAGAGATCTTTCGTGGTCTCTCCTGCCTCACTGCTTGCTCACAGGGGTTTCCAACTTCTATACTTTTTCCAGGATTTCTAAACTGGTGAAAGCCAAGGTGAGATTTTATACAAAACTCTGCAGACGTCTTATAAGCCATCAAAGCAGACCCAAAGATAACTGAATAGAACAGGGCTGAACCTGGAGAATGGGGACCAGGTCACAAACACTTACTGAGTAGCTCCTATGCACAAGGAAGTTCTGAAGGAGACGTGGAGATGAGTAAGACAAGGTCTGCCCCAAGGGCTGTGCAACCTCTGCAGGCATGGACAAAAGAGCCGTGTTCCAAACGGACTGTGTGCAGATGTCTACCACATGCCAGGCTTGGCAGCATAAAGTAAAGTGCAATTAAATGTCATAAGAAAGAGAAAGTACATGAGAATGCAAGAGGGGTCAGAGAACTTCCATTTGAGTAGATTAGTGAAGTTTTTGTAGCACTGAAGTGTTTGAAGTCTTGAAGGGTGGTTAGGGAATAGTCCAGAAGAGAAGGGGCCAGGAACTGGGAGAGCCTCCAAACAGAGAGAACTACAGGAGCAAAGGTGTCAACTGTGTCCTTGGAAGTTAACCACAGCACAGGAAAGGCCTATTCTCATCTGGGCTCCAACCTCCAGCCTCCAAGGAGGCTTTTAGGAGCTGACAGGTGGCATAATATCACTTGCATTTCTCTAGTAATGAAACCCTGAAAAGGTTCTGAGGTGTCGTGGATGTTACAAGCAAGCATGCTGCCCATTTCATAAATGGAAAGAGTGAGGTCCAGAGCAATTCAATTAGGATTTGCAAACATTTAGAGTACTTTCTATTCACTAGGCAATTATCCTGAGGAATACAGAAATGCATTAAATTAATTTTCTACCCTTGTGGAGGCAGAATTGTTGGTGATGTGAGTTCAGAAGCATAAAAACAGGTATCCCTTTAAGAAATAAGCCCGTGGCTGAGCCCCCAGAAGGTAATAATGATGAGGTCACCAATAACAACAGCAGCTACTTCTACCACTTCCTGAGCCCTCACTTAAAAGTGCAGGCCTTGTGCTAAGAGCTTCACATATCTTGTCTCATTTAATTGTCATAACCTTTCAAGGTAGGTATGACCACTCTCGTTTTACAGATCATGCAACTAAGGCCCAGTTCAACCAGTTGAAATTCCAGCTTGAAGGCCAAGGAGATGTTTCCCAGGCCTATGACTGAGATGATGGGAAAGGTGTGAGTTTCTAGGGGAAACTGGTCCAGACCCAGTGATGCTGGTTAAGAGGTACAACCAAGGAAGCAGGGTCTTCACTGCTGCTCAGCCAATCATCTCTGTGCACTTAATATTTTCTGAGCAGCGTTATTCTGCTGAGCAACAGACTTCAGCACGTTTTCGGAACTGGGACTCGGTCTCTGGATCATGAAAGTCAAAATAAAATGGGGCTGATAAAAAGTTTAGGGCCGAGGGGTGGGGCTTGAGGCTTGGGAAGGGGCTGCTCGTAATGCCGTCTCATTTCTTGTAGGGAGCTGGAGCTGCCACTTATGCTGGGAACTGCTCAAAGAAAAAGCCTCAGCCTTCGGCTGCCAGGCCTAGGGTCCCTGGTCACACATAGAAGGTGACTTGCCACTGGAGAGGCTGAAGCAGAGCCCAGTTCAAACCCGATCGAGCCCCTGCTCCCGTATATCCAGACAGACCAACTGTAAGGAGGAACGTCAATCAGTAACCACAGAGCACGTGGCCACAGGGCATCAAGGGGTGAGGTGTCTGCTTACCTCCTACATGCAGGTTTCCATTCTTCAGCCAGCCCCCCACCCCTTGTTTCTGCCAGAAAGATGGTAAACTTTTGAAGAATGACCCCAGCCACAGCCCTGTGGACCCTCCCTCACATTTATCCTAGCACCACGGCCCTCTCACTGGTTCCCCGTTTTAAGGTCCCATTTTGACCCATCAGTCACTCCTGTGTGGTTTGGTGTTTCATATTATCTATCATGTTCCAAGAAACCTTCACACAGCTTCCCTGCCCTCAGCTTTGTCTTTTCATCCCGAAGTCAGCAGAGGAACAAAAGGCTGTGGAGAAGTTTTTATTTATTACAAACCTCCCTGGAAACTTCTAGACTCGGGACCTGGAGGCCATCTAGATGGTGAAGCCCTGAAATCCCTCCTGGTACCTCCGTCTCTTTGAAGAGGAACATTTTGCTGCTTTCTGCACCCCCAGCAGATATCCAGTGATGTCCACAGCCAGGGGTGGGTCTCTAGATGGGGCTGGGGAGGGAGGGGGAGGCCATGAGAGGTGGGCGGAAACGCTGTGAAGGTAATTCTAAGCCCCTGTCACAGCCAGTCAGTATTTGCTGTCCATCAGGAATGGCTTTGCAAGGGACCAGATTGTCAGAGCTGGGGCATCCTTGAGGAGAGACAGGCCGCAGTGTGGGCAGAGCTCTGAAGAGGTCAAGACTCTGCCTTCCACTTGGTCTGGGTCTGGAGCTTTCCCTGGTGGACCAAGAACTGGGAAGGTGAGTGAAGGCTGCCAGGTCAAGAATCTGAATGTTGGTCCCGAGGACTGCAGCTCTGAGAAACCCTTCAGTATTGACGTGACACCACGGATCCCTTTTCCCGAGTAACTCCTTCCTTCTGCATCGTGTACGTTTGCCATTGTCTGCTGAGACCCGACTCTGGGAATTTCAGGATGGGGGAGAAATGATGATTCCCTAAATAAATAACTGGGATGATGTGATTATTTATGACCAGGGCGACCATCACGCAGAACCTTCAGCTCGAGGGCTGCTCTTGTCTCCGAAGTCCCCAGTCCATGCTGGAGTCTCCCTTTGGAAAAAAATGTGTTGAGAAGAAAGAGGTGGGGAGGCGCTCAGATTCCGAGAAGTCTGTGTTGGAAGTCAGCCCTGTGGGCTGGAGCAGGCCCGGCTACCTTTGAATCTCCGCAGCAGTGGTGACGGTAGCAGCACACAATAACTGACTCATTTCTGGAAAAATCATTTGCCCAAAGGTCTCGGTGAGCTGGACCCTCACACGTGCTTGGCTTCCTTGAAATCAGCTCCATCTCTGTGGTTCCGGCTGCTTACAACAAAGGCCCAGGTTATTTTTAGACCTTCAGCTCCTGAAAAAAGCCCTCCGGAGGCCTGGAGGCTCCAGCCACTTGGGCTACCTCTGCCCGGCTGCGGCCTTCATGCCAGGACTTGGCAAGAGCCCTCCTTCCCAGCTAATTGCTCTTGGCCAGTGGACCCGGGGCAGCCTGGCGAGGAGCCAAGCTGTGTGGGTCTCTCCCTGGGTCCTCTGCAGGGTGACCTGTGGCCAGAGGTGGAGGTCAGTCTCCTGCAGAGGCCTGTGGCCTCAGAGGGAGTTACACGGGGACATAATGATCTCGTTTAAAGGGCCGACCAGATGGGATTTCCATCTTCCTCTGGAGGGATTTCCTTCCGCCTGTTGGTTGGTGAACCCGTTTTGGATTCTGGAGGCCCAGGGAGGGTTTGGGAAGCTGCCATGTGGTCAAACCATCATCCGTTTACCCGAGAGGGTCACATTGGAGGGCCAGATTTCCTCCCCTAACGGCCCTGGCTCTCTGTCCTCCCACAAAACCCAAAGTGGGCATCCTCAAAGGCTGGTTATTGGTTTTGAAAAATCACTTTGATTTAATTTTAGGAAAAAAGTCGTCAAGCTGTTCGCAAAAGCCGCAAACGGCTTAAAAGCTTAAAAAAGCAAATCTGAAACCCAAACAGTGACCCTGCATGTGACAGACCCTCTTTGGAGAGTGTTCCCCACCTCAACACACTTGATGGGTAGAGGGGCACTATGTTCTTTCTCCAGGCACACTGGCTGCCACAGAAGCTGTGAGGTGTGATTGAGTCTCGCAGACCAAGGAGGGTGCTGGAACCTTCCACAGTGTGAGGGTGGCCAGGACTCTGCAGTGAACATCAGGAAGGCCCAGGATTCCCTTTTCAGTTTCACTCCCTGCAGGATGGGCCCAATCTCTTCTTTGGAGACTCAGTTTTCCCATCTGGAAAATGGGGACAGAAAAGCCGGCTGGTGAGATGGCACTTGCAGGATACTGCACACAAAAATCATGGTCACACTGATCACCTTCTGTATTGAAAAAAGGAAGGTATTGGTCAACAACTGCTCTTTTCTTGAGCCCCAGAGAATGAGCGGGAATTGTGGGGTGCACATGGATGCTCAGGGTTTTTGTTTTACCCCTGCCACTGAGTAGCTGTGTGACCTTGGGTAAAGCACTTAATTGTCTCTGAACCTCAGTTTCCCCATCTGTGAAATGGAGACAATACGTGTCCTGCCTGTTCCACAGTGATATCAGGAGTCTTAAAAGGCATAATGTTATATAAATCATCATTGGAGAGCTGGGCTTGTCAGGTAGGGACCCCAAAATGATTTTCACACCCACTTTCTCATGTGAGTTCGCCAAGGTTAGATGCCTTCTTGGAATCGCCATTTTGACAAAACGGGGTTTATGTCTTAAGGAACAGGCTGCCTGTGGTCAGGGTCACTAGGTCAAGCTGTGACAAGAATATTGTGACTGAGAATGGATCTGTGGTGGAAGGTGAGGATGTACACTGGGGCTGGGGATTTCAGAATGAAGATACTCCCTTCTATAAAGTCAGTGCAGCCTAGGAATGGGTCTCTGACTTCTGGGGAGGGCTATCATTCAGTTCAGTGTAACAGTCACTTGAAAACTTTGGTTTTTAAAGCCCAGCTCTGCTAGTTTCTAGCAGAAATGACTTGGGGAGATGACTTAACCTCTCTGGGCCTCATGTTCCACATCTGAGGAGGGGGGGATCTGGCCTATCCAGCAGGGTTCTTTCAGGGACTAGAGGCAATGGCGCTGAAGATCCTGGCACGGGGCTTGGGTTCCTTGGGTTGCGGGGAGGAGGGCCCCCACACCATGGTAGCTCCTGTCACTGTGCACAGAGGCCACCATGTGGAGGTAAGGATGCTGCTGCCTCCCAGCTCAAAGCCCATGCACAGCCAGGGTGCCCTGGTTCAGCTTCACCCTGATGCTGTGGCTCTCACCAGCCAGAGAGGAGGTGCGGCTGCAGGGTCCAAGCCGGAAGTTGAAACCCTCTGTTTCCTGTGGGTATTTTTGAAACGCTGCCTTTGGGGCCTGCAAATCCAGTGCAGGCACCAGAGTGAGGAAATAGAGAGACAAGGCCCCTGGTGGGATGTTCACCTTCTGACTTTCCTTCTCAACCCTGCACTGACTCAGAGTCCCGGAGGCAGGAGCCAGCCGGTCCAAAGGCGCCCGTGCTCCTGTCATTGCCCCGGAGCCAGGTAGGAGGCCTGCGCAGGCCTCGGGGGCAGCTGCTTCCCTGGACTCGGCTCAGTCTGTCTGCAACCAGGATAGCAAGCCCGTGGGAGGGAGGCCAGATTCCTTCGGAGCTGGGGAGGAGAGCAGGTTTAAGGTTGGGGGAGGGTTTGGCTTTCACAGTGATGGTTTCATGATACCCTGGAGAGTTTATGCTCATGGTGCATTTTAGTCTTTGTGCTTTGAACACAGCATGATTCCTTTATGCCCTTCCCTTTAAAAGTTCAGATATTTTAAGGAAGAAAAATGAGATGATTATTATTACTCTTCCTATAGGGGCAAACTTAAGAGACAGATCTATGCTCTTGAAGAGAAATTATGGGCACCCTTAGGCTTCCAGACTCAGAGAAGAGGGGCCTCTGGTATCCTCTCTGAGTCCTTGTGTAGGGGGTGAGTGGGGAGCGCTGAGGACCCCCTTCTCTGCCCCCTAGGAGGTTCTCAGCCCGAATTCAGGTGCTGGGACCACAGCCCCCCTTCCTCTCATTCCCTGAACCCCCAGGCTCTTCCCTGCCACCCACTGTGGGCCCCTGCTCAGGGCATGCCTGTGTCCCAACCCTAGGGAGACATGGCTTCCCGGGCCAGAGCCGAGCTCACACTCCTGGTAAAGGTGCCCTACTTGCCTCCTTTTCTGAGCTAGACATTGGTGTCACCTAGAGTAGGCTCATATCCCTGGAAAGGGAGGAAGAGGCAGCCCTGAGGAAGGAGTGGAAAGGGTCAAAGATTTTTACTTCACGCAAAGTAAAATGAAGAGAATTGGGGCTGGGGGAGGACCCTTGAGGGGGTCAGAAACCTGGGTTCCTCTTAGGAAAAAATCCTACACCTAAATAACTAGAAGGCATGAGAAGAAAGAGATGATATAACTCATTTTTTTCTCCCTGAAGGCCTAATGGTAACGTGTTTTTCTGTTTGGTTATTTCCCCATAGGCCCAACCTTTGTCAGTTCTGGACACCAAGCCGGCTCTACCTTTTTCGAGAAGCCCCTGGCCTCTGGCCCCCTGGGTTGGGGGTGGGGCACTTCAGAGACCAAAGCAGGCAGGAGTGATGCCCTTCACGTAGCTGGAGGTGGGAGGTACAGAGGGTCTCCTGGTTGATCGCAGTGAATTTTCCCAACCCCACAGAAAAAGCATCCTTTGATGTTAGTGAGATGAGCTGCTGCGGTCCTCCTGGTCTGGATGGAAGGTGGGGGCATGGCAGAGAAAGAGATGGTGGCAAAGGCCAGGCTGGATCACCGCCTGCCACCCTGTGAGTGGAGGACTGCCAGGCGCTGCCTCCAGAGGGGTCAGGCCCGGGAGGCCCTCCCTGACCTGGTCCCCAAACCCAGCCGGCCAGCAGCTGGGACCCCAAGACAGGGGGACCTGGCCAGTCCTCCCCACCGTCCAGCAAGCTGGATGGGGTTCCTCTTCCTCCTGTTGTCTGCTTCCCCTTTTGAGGATCTTACTCCCATCCCCCAAAGGAGGCTTTTTGTTTCCCAGTTAGCCCCGTTTCCCCTGGACACCAGGTGAGTCGGGAAGAGGGTGGAAGCACAGATGCTTTTGTTTGCCTCAGGCCTTCAGGTCTCCCCACCCAGCGCCATGGCCCTGCTGGTTTCCTTGGGTCTAACTGGTCAGTAGTCAGAGGCGGGGCTCTGCAGCTATCAGCAGGGTTAGGACTCCCCCCGTCCCTCCTCCCCCAGTTCCTGAACATTCCCAGGGCTTGGGGATCTGGTCTCAATTCTCCACCACCACCAGCCCTGGGTGTAGAAAGAGCAGAGCAGGTGGGTTATTAGTTCAGGGCCTTCCAGGGGGCTCGAGGGGGCTTTGACCATGGGGAGCTGGGTCCTCTTTCTAGGGAGGCGGGACAGCTGAGGTAATTGTTCTGGGAGGGAGGCCAAAGGGACAGGAAGCTGTCCGCGGGTGCCACCCACCCGGGTGCCCTGGCTGCGGGAGCAGGGCTGGCTGGCCTTTGAGCATCTCAGCAGCTGCTCGGGGGAGGGCGTGGCTGCAGGGCACCCTCCCCAGGCTACTGGGAGGAGAGGCCACAGGAAGCACCTCCAGGAAACTGTCAGGGGGAGGGTCGTGGTTTCCCAGAAGGAACAGGGGCCCCCTGTGTGAAGGGAAAAGCTTTGGAAGGGGGCAGGTTCCCAGAGGAGGCGCTCTCCGGGCTCTCAGAGGGCCCTGCCCGGGTCCCCTCAGATGGCTGAGACCTGAGGTAACTCCCCGGGGTCCTGGGTGGGAGGCTCTGGGAGGGGGGCACACAGAACGGGGGTCAGAGGGCCCAGGAACACCCTTGGTCACAGTCTCTGTTCCCAACCCCCTCCCTCTCTTTGCTCCAGTGCTTTGAAAGAGAGGCATTGCAGGCCTTCCCCCTCTTTGGCCCCACCAAGAGAAGGAAGTATTTGTGCTGATGGTGACATTTTCCAGGCAGGCCAGAGGAAGGCAGAGACTGGGACTGGCGGGCAGCCAGAACCCTCTTCGACAGAGATATAATGACTAATCATGACCTCTAGCCCAGGCAGCGAGCAAAGTGGCCATTTAGGACAGTACCAACCCAGTATGGCAAAAAAAAAAAAAAAGCTGCTGTGGTGGGGAAGATAGAGGGTAAGCAGTCACTGTAGGAAATGGGGGGAGGGGAGGTGTGAGCCCCCCAGACCTCTGTTTTCTGTCAATACAACCCCTCAAGTCTCCATGTTGTATTTATATGGACTGCATCCTGTTTGCTTGCCTCTCTGCATCTCTATAATTCCTATCAATGTTATTAGTATGGATGATGAGAACAGAGACATGTACACACACACACACACCCGTGGCTTAGGGAACCAAAGCAAACCTCTGTGTTGCTCCAGGATGAGAAGGAGAACCTGCTGGTAATCAGAAGCCACCAGACAAGATGCTTTCTTTCCCTGAGGTCCTGCCAGGCCAGCTCCCCCAACTTCTAGCCCCTGCACAACCACAGGGAGTTGGAAAGAAAGCCTTGTGCTTGTAAAGTCATTGGCCGTAAGGACTCTCTCACCTCTCCCCTTCACTTCTGCTTCCTTGGGGCAGATATTTGGCAATAGTTGGAGACCTGGAAAAAAGTCTTGATTCTGCTTTCTGTTGAAGGTATGCAAAGATTTTCTGGGTAGCACTGGGGTTGTGGTTTTGTTGACTTTGCCCTTTTATGATCATTCCCCACCGAGACCTGGGTTCTTCTCTTCCTTACCCAGCCTTCTCCCTTCCCGCACCTTCCCTTCCTTCCCTCCTGCCAGGCTGGATGCTGCAGGATGGGGTGGTAGTGGAAAGAAACAGTAGCACAAAAGAAAAAGAAAACACTTTCCCCCTGCACATTTTCACCATGTAGTTGAAGGCCTAAATTAGGTACTAGAAAAAAAAAAAGGAAAACACAAATATGTGAGTAAGAGCATGAAAACATAGAACAGTTATCCCCGAGCAGAGGCGGTGGGGGCAGGTGGCTTAAGAGAGGCAGGGTAGGGAGGCAGGGTACTGGCTCATCGATGCATCTGGCCCATGTGGCATTTGGGAAGGCAGAGAGTCACACTTTGGCAAGAGATGCTCAGATGCTTAGGGGGCATTCGTGCCTTGGACCAGGAAAGGGAGTGTGTCCATCCTTGTGCCCACCACTCATCTGCTCCATTTGCCCATCTGGGCATCTTTCCTCCAGAGGAGCATGAACACATTTCCTGCCTGCCATGAGGGACTGCTGGGAAGGCTGGTACTGGCCAAAACACTTGGTGGGATATGGACTACAGGCCGGACAATGTGCTAGATTATCACAGGGGCTGGAGGAATAAAGTACATCTTGGCCCAACCTTCCAACTGCTTTTCAGCCTTAAAATTCCACTCCCCCAGGTACCCTGATTGCATGTCAGGTGGCAAGCCATCAGGGAAGGTATGTGTGTGTTTGGGTCTCTCTCTTTAGGACACATGTTCATCAGTAGAAGATGAGCAGGCCTAGGCATCCCTTTATTCTCACCCTCTGGGGCTGGGGGAGAGGAGCGCAGTGGACCTCAGCTAGGTGGCTTTTAAGTCTTCCAAGCACTGGCTGCCCTGGGAAGATGGGCATCCTTAACAGGAACGAGAGTGAGATGATGAAGGCACCTGGGCTGGAGTGTGTCACCAGCTGGAGGGACTCAGAGCCTGGGCCTCCTTTGGGCCACTGGGTGATGGACAGGCAGGTGCAACTGGCAGGGCCTGATCAGAGGTCGAAAGGGACCCACACAATGGCCTTGTCCAGTCCCCACTGGAGGAAGCAGAGGTGAAGAGTGGTGGGACGCAGGCCTCATGCATGGGTTGGGTGGACTCCCACGGAGAACCCAGCCAGGCTGTCCCAGCTGCACAGTGTTTCTGGCTTGGAGGTGGAGGGGGAGGGCATGTCAAAGGTATTTTCAGTAAACCTTCTCTGTCTTCCTTTGGCCAGGTGCTCGTCAGATCTGAGCTTCATGCTCCACTAGACTCCCACTGTCTGACAGCATCAGAAATTGGCTATTTGCTCCAGCTCGCCCTTCCTCTACACACGTCACAGCCAGATCCCAGGTTCTAGCTATTCCCTGAAGAAGCCGCCCCAAACTGGCTTTCAGGCTGAGCACCTGGGCTAAGGGGAAGGCTCATGTCCACCCCTGGGTTGGTGTCAGCTCAACGTTGGCCTAAAGCAGCCTTCACTTCCTCCGTGGGGCAGGTTCTGGGGAACGCTCTTCCCTGGACAGCACTGGCTCCCAGAAGGCAGTTTTGGTGATCTCTGTGGAGAGGCAGGGACATGAGGCTTTCATGATACTTGGCTGGGGGTCTGCTTTTAAAGTGCTTGAGAACCCAAAATGCATTCTGGGGTTTGATCTACTCATCCATTTGAAAGCCTTTGGGCAAGGCTTTTCTGACTGACCCAGTTTCAGCAGTCTCTTCTGCCGGCAGGAGGAGAGAGAGGAAGGCCATCTGACTTGGATCCCATCCAGGCCAGACTGGCAGCACCTCCCCCAGGCAGCCGGCCTCAGACCCTGAGCCCACAACCCACCCTCTCCCCCACCCCCAGCTCCATGAGGGGTGGACGCTGCTGGCCCAGTGGGCTGAGCCCTGAGATGGTCTTCCCTCCTCTTCTACTGAAGTCTACTCTCAGGTTGAGAATACATTCTGCTCAGACCCCTTCCTAGCCTGAAGGTGACCCACTGGACCAATTAGGAAGTGGAGGTCTGGGGGAGGGACTGTCCACATCACACAGTCCACTGGATCAAGAGTCACAACAAGTCCTCAATTGGGTCTGCATCTCCCTTCCCAAATGTGTTTAGACCGAGGGCCGTTTTAAAGCCCAGTTTCGATGACATTCCCCTTTGAGAGCCAAGAAATGGAACATCTCTGCCAGGAAACCAAGATAAACTGATTTTCTTCTCCTAGCTGCCTGAAGTCCCACTGTGTTCCTCCTCAGAGAGAGGTTGATTGTGGCAGCTTTGATGTCTTCCTGGGGTTCCTCTGGGTGAGCTGTGGCCTCTGGGGTAGGAAGGCTGAAGGGGGTCCCACAGGAGGGGACGTTGGCCCCAGTGTCATGGGAGGAGGCTCAGGCCTCTGCAGGCTCTGGTTGAGGAGAGAGCATGAGGAGCCTGGGAAGGGGTTCCCTGAGCTTTCACACTGCCTGTCCCAGCTGGTGAAGAGACCCTGGTGCCTCATAGCTTTGGGAATTTACCATCCTCGGATTGCTTTGGGCTGTGGTTGGAAAGGTGGCCCCTGGAGATGTTCCATTGATCTCCAATTGCCAAGGGCCCATTTGTACCTCTAGACCCACAGATAAGAGGCAAACTGGGTGTCCCTTCTTCAGGTGTGGGCACAAGAGAGGAGGCCATTTTCACAGTGTATGCCCATCACTCCAAAATGCCTTCTAGTCTCTTCTACCCACATCTCTTACATCTTCTGAGTTGGTAGGTGGGTTCTTTACCACTAGAGCCATCTGGGAAGCCCTTCTCTTCTACTCACCCTGCCTCAACTCTTTGCAAAACTCTTAGTCATAAATGAATGGCCAAGAGAGTTGACCTCCAGCAACAGAAATGCCTGCTAACGAAGGTCTTCCTTTTATGCTCCCTTGAACTCCCTCCTCACTGGACCTTGGGATCCAACACCCATTACCTCCTGCTGATGGGAGAACTTGGAGTTGTCCAGCCCCGAGCCACTCAAGTACCTCAGACAATGTCCAGGACTGAGGCAGACATGACTTTCAGGAGGTTAGAGAGAAGGGCTCCAGACTTAGGAAGTTGCAATGGCCTGAGGAGATCTCTGCTGGCTCCTCTAAAAAGCCACCACAGCAACAGACAGACAGAAGCCCCCGTTCTCCCACCCCACAGCCTCTTTCAGGTGTGATGTGATTGTTGTCTCAGCCATAGGTGTGTGTGCTCTGCTCTGCTCCTCTGTCTTCCGGGGGTGCTCCTTTCTCCTGTGTGTTAAGTTCCCACTCTTGTGGCTCCTGCTGTGAAAAGTGCTGTGATGTTTCTGCCCTGTCTGAGGGATATTTTGAGGTCTCTCAGTGTTTCAGTATTGGAGATGAGGCCGTGCCACGTCTCCCAGCGTCCTAAGAGGACACGCGGGTTCTGTGACTTCCCAGAGAGCGGGTGTACTGTGAGCATCCGGGAGGATCTCCAGGTGGGAAGCACCCCACACCTGGAATTGGATCCACCAGCGAGGACTTGTCCAGAAGCCGGATCCACTGCTTCCTTCAGAAGAGGGCTGATGGGAGGGCTACCTGTGAACCAGGACGCTGCCCTCTCCCCTTGCTTTCCTCCTGTCCTGACCTGGCTTCTGGGAGGGGTGCTAAGGAGAGGTCAAGTCCTGTAGCCAAAGTGGGCATCAAGCAGCCTTTATCTTAGGGACCCCTGGACATCTGAGCCCTTCCATGGAGCCCTTGCCCATCCAGAAAGACTGAGTCACAGGCCCTGTCCCTTACTTGCTGTGGTTGTATCTCGTTCTGTGGTTGGTTAGCAGTGTTGACGATCTACGTAGTGAATCTTTTTGTCTGCAATTTAGAGAATGTGTAAACAAATAAAAGGTTTAAAAACTCTTGGCAGTTTTTGGTTCTTCTCTCCCCACCCAGCTTCCCAACCCCCTGCAACCCCCAATCTTTAAAAATGTATAGAGCCTGTGTGAGTAGACCCCTTCCATTCTGGGATGTCCAGTGGGACTACACGTGTGAGCGTGCATATTCATGTGTGCATATTCAGGCTGCTGAGAAACGCTGGAGCTTCCAGGTTTGAAGGAGACTTCAAAAGCAAGGAGTCTTCCAGGTCTCAGTGGCTCTTGCAGATGGAATTCTGATCCCGTCACACACAAGCTCCAGCGAAGCCATGGTCATTGTAGCTTTCATGGGCACAGCAGGCAGCTCCACCACGGGTGCCATCCCATGAGCCCTCTGAGAAGATGGCGGGGCATTCCCAAAGAGAAGCCCCTGGAGCTTCCGGGGGAGGTGAGGCCAATGATTCAGAGATGACTCACAGCTGAGGTGGTGGCAGCAGTGGGGGAAAGAGAGACCTCAGGCTCAGGACCCATCTAGAAACCAGCTGAGTCACTGCTCCTCCCCTGGCAGGTCATTGCCTGTAAGGCAGTGAGATGGCTGCCCAGGGGCAGGAAATTCGCAGGAGACAAGCCTGCCCCAAGTCCCCAGTCTGCTTGGCAACCTCCTTAAAGGCACAGCCTCTGGGTGCAGGGTCTGAACCATGTGAGAGTGGTTTCCGGAGGCTGCAGCTTGGGTGTCAGTCTAAACACATTCAAGGTAAATAAGTAAATAAAACTTCTACTGTGTGCTAGGCACTCAGGATACAGCAGAGAAACAAGACCCCACACCCATGGAGCTTACAAACCACATAGGTAATAATATGACATAAGAGGGACACAGTCCAGGAGACATCTGGGGAGCCAGACCACAAGCAGGGACTTCTGGTCTCAGTCAGCGTGCTTCTAGTTGGAGTTGACTTGTGTTTTTTGGAAGGCACATGAGGACATGCAGCGGGGTCAGACGGGGTCTCTTTCAGTCCCTCTGCTGATTAAATGTTCCGCTGTCCTTCAATGTCATCACACGCCTTCAGCCTTTTCTCTCAGAAGTGGAGTGTCGGGCGGTTCTTTCTAGCAGAGGGGCGGTTGATAATGGTTGCAGACACAGGCTGTCGAGTGGAAAGGCCAGGCCTTCACCCAGGATGGTCTCAGGTGGGAGCTGGGCAGGTAGTGCTGAGCTGCTCATTCCAGCACTGGGGGATTCAGGTTCATAACTAAGTTCAGGTAGGAAAATATGGCATAAACACCTACCACAGGGCTTTCATCTGCACGTAGGGAAATGTGATGTTTCTTCTCTGAGCCTCGGGAACCAGCTTTGCATCCCAGAATCAACCCACCATTTCCTGAGAGAGGGCTTCCAGGGAGGCAATGGGTCTTGGGGCCCAGGAAAGTGACCTAGTACAAACCAGACACTGATGTTGCTCCAGAGAGTGGCAGGGATAAAGGAGGGAGGGGAAAACTGGAGGGACCCACAATGTTATGCTCAAGCAAACTCAGAGCAGAACAGGTTTCCTTTGTTCTGTCCTTGGCAGAGGAGAAAGCATGGGGAGGAGGGACTAAGGAGAAGGGACCAATGGATAACCCTTCGTGTTGGAGAGTTGAAGGGGGTGGGCTGGTGACAGAGATGGTGTGACTTCTCTTTCTTGATGGAGCAGAAAGGAGTCAGAAGGTCTCAGTCTCATGTTATCTTGCTGGGTGACCTTAGACTTTAGTAGATATAGGCAAGACTGTCTACAAAGCCAGCCCCAAACTTAGGCAGGCTTGGGGAAGGAGCCAACAGATCAGGACAGTACCCTTGTGGAGAACTAGTGCCTGTCCTTCTCCTGGCTTGGGTCAGAGGCCCTGGGATGTCCTGCAATGCCTGACTCCAAGCAGCCCTGGGAAGGACATGACTTCATGCCAGACACCAGGAAGCTGGAAGGCTGCGTCATTCTACAGCACTGGTTTTACAAGTACAGGGGCCTAGGCTTCTAGAAGGGACTTTGGAGATGTCCAGAGTCCTCGTGGGGCAGGGGTGAAGAAAAGGTTCCTAAGCCCCAAACTTAAAACAAATGATGACAGTTCAGTTCAGTCGCTCAGTCATGTCCGACTCTTTGTGACCCCATGGACTGCAGCACACAGGCCTCCCTGTCCATCACCAACCCCCGGAGTTTACTCAAACTCATGTCCATTGAGTTGGTGATGCCATCCAACCATCTCATCCTCTGTCGTCCACTTCTCCTCCCGCCTTCGATCTTTCCTAGCATCAGGGTCTTTTCAAATGGGTCAGCTCTTCACATCAGGTGGCCAAAGTATTGGAGTTTCAGCTTCAACGTCAGTCCTACCAATGAACACCCAGTACCGATCTTCCTTAGGATGGACTGGTTGGATCTTCTTACAGTCCAAGGGACTCTCAAGAGTCTTCTCCAACACCACAGTTCAAAAGCATCAATTCTTTGGTGCTCAGCTTTCTTTATAGTCTGACTCTCACATCCATACATGACCACTGGAAAAACCATAGCCTTGACTAGATGGACCTTTGTTGGCAAGGTAATGTTTCCGCTTGTTAATATGCTGTCACTAGCATACAGTTCTGATTTAATCCGTTTCATATATTGTTGTTTGCTGCTTTAAACATACACACACACACCCCCATGTAAAAACATCTTTGCGTTTTCATGATAGGAGGGGCCTTTGAGGCTTCAGGAGGCCATTGTGGGCCTACCACCCTCTGCCCAGAGTGGAAACCACCTCTGGTCCCAGCTTTCTCCAAAGGAGGCCTGCCACCTGGGTGCTCCTCCCTTGAGTTTCTCTTAAACAGGAGCAACATCCTTCTCTACCAGGGCTTTCACTCCCTCCTCTTCTGGGGGTCCCTGCAGCACGCCCCTCCCCACCTTGGCTCAGAAGGCCACCCCCTGTCACCTCCTGTCACAAGCTGCAGCCCCTGCCGCGCTCCAGCGGGGCCAGAACAACAGTGCGTCCCCAAGACAGGTGGGTTGAGAACCAGTTTGGGCTAAACTTGAGGTGATTAGCAATTTTAATGCTCGTTCTGTGGTATTACAGCTGTGAGCCTCATTAAAGCGCTCTCCAGGGGGAGGCGAGCAGAGATTCAGGTGTCAGCGCTGCTCCTCACACCCGCGCCTGCTCGCCAGCTCCCAGCCTCTGCTCAGAAGCCGGGCCCAGCCTGCTCCGTCTGCTGGCATCTGGGCCGGCCTGCCGCTCTCAGCTGGGACTCGCCCCTCCTGCCCCCCATCTCCAGCTCAGCAAGCTCAGAGTCCCTTCCACCCAAAGAGAAACGTGCCCCCAGGAGGGAGCGGAATGGCTGCCACTGGCCCTTGTGGCCCCCAGACCAGCTCGGAAAGAAAGGGGTCTTCGTGGGAGCAGGACGCCTGAGCTTGCCTTCTGCAGGCGTCCTGGAGTTTTTATCCAGAGCGGTTCCTTTCTTCCCTTCCCACTCCCCCGCAGAGAAAAGCCAAGACCCTGTGCGCACCCCCCTACCTCCTGGCTGGAGTTCCCGGCTTGCTTGACTGGCATCTGCTGGGGTGGCCCCTCCTCAGGAAGAAACCCGAGTCCCTCTGGCTTCTGTGTCTGGGATTCCTGATTGCTGGAAGTGGAGGCAGGGGACGGACTGTTTGCCAAACAGAGAAATATGAAACGTTCCTCAACCCCCTTGAAACCTGGAGGAAAATAATGCCAGCCCCCTCCAGGGACTAAACAGAGGCTCAGCCCCAAACAGAGGGAAAACACAATTCCAGAGAGTCTCCCTGGGGGGTTGGGGGAGCTGAGGAGGGCCTGGCAGGGGTCCCAGACCCTTCGGTCATTCCCCTTTCTGTTCCCCTCACACCTCTGGGAGCTCTGTGTCCATGGAGATGCTCAGAGGGGGTCATCTCAGCCAATTTGATTAACGTAACATCAATGTCTACTGTGGGCTGCAGCCTGGTGGGGGGGGTGGTCATCTAGAGCTCAGTGTCAACAGTAGAGGTTCCCCATGGGAACCGCCCACCAGCTGAGGGGACAGTGTGTGCACAAATGGCTCTAATTCAGGATGGAACGAGGGATGATGGTCCTGAGCATACACAGTCGGGGAGAACAGGTCCAGAAGGGTTGGGGGCATTGGAGCAGAACCGGGAGGGATGCTCAGGACTACGATAGCGGTGATCTGGAATTCAGCAGTGGGCCTTCCAAGTGGAGAGGATGATCGGAACAAAGACCCCCCTCTCCCACCCCCGCTGCTTTATTTTAGGAACTTTAGGTTGGCCTGAGACCTTATAGTAGGTCCTGGGACGCAGGCTGCCTCTCGGATCTAGGGCACACTCTTCCATGGAGCCCTAGTTGCCATCAAGACTGCACAGAGGCTGGGAGCTGGTGTTGGAGGCTCTGAGTCCTTAACCTGTGAGAGATAAGTCTGAGGTCTTCCAGCAACTCTCCTGTCATTTCGTCTGACGTGTGGGCTGGGATCCTGGGATCCTGGGATCCTGTAACCCTTATGCCCTCTCCTCTCCGTCTAGGCATCCGCCCTAAGAACAGCTCCTTATACTGTGCCCAGCTCTTCAAACCTTAGTGTGCATCCTTTCTAGGTGGTTCCTTCCAATATTCGTTTCCCACAGCTACTCGGAGCTTCACCACCCTTCCGTTCTGTCTTTGGTCAATGTGTCTGAATTGGTTCTATGTAGAATGCCATTTCCTGGGTTTCCCGCACCCCACCCTTTTGTACTCATACTCTGTCCACCTACAGACAATTTTAAGACTCCACTCAGCCTTCTGTCCTCATGGAACCTTTCCTGACTTGCCCAGGGAGCAGCCATGCCTTTCTTAGAGTCCCAACTATGACTGGTACACAACTCTCTTACAGTGCCTGGCACTCCCTGCCCTGTTTGTGAGGTTTCTTGCTGGACTCCCCCATCCAGCTGATCTTTTTAAAGGCAAAGGCTGTGCCTTATTCATGGTTTAATCCCAACTGCCCTGGTCCATATTCAATGAATGTATGAATGGATACATGGATGGTTAGATGGATGGATACATGAGTGAGTGAATGAACAAACCAGAGGAAATAAAGTATGTGTGTAGAGGGATGTGGAGCATAGGTGGCTTCACAGATATAGGTATTTTTCCTTCTGGGGAAAGGCCTTGGCAAAATTAGCTGCAGGTCTGCCATGGGCACTCACCCTTCTCAGGAGAAGGCGGCTCTATTGGGTGGGAAGGACTGGGTGACTGAGTGTTTACTCATCTCTCTCTGCTGGGTGCCTGTAGCCCACTTAAAATCTGAATCCTTCGAGTCCCACTGCATTATTAACAGAATCTATATTAAGTGGGCCACCCTGTGTTCCTCTTAAAGGAAATCCACTTCCACTTAAAGAAATAATAAATTATGAAAACGATCTCCATGCTTCTCTGGGGTAAAAAAGACCAGCTTTCTCTTTAAAGAGCTCATAAAGGACCCTGGAAAAAAAATAGATTGTTAGATTAGTCCCTCTAATCTAAGCACAAACTCAAGTCATTGATAAAGAACACCTAAATGTACAAGGTTTAAAACTGGTGGTTTATAATTACCCTTTGATTTTAAAGGACTCAATCTTCCTCCAAACAGAACTTGAATTGGAGAGGAGGTTTATGCAACTTCTGGGGTGATCTTTTCCTTGTGCTTTTGTTGTGTCATAAAATCATTAGCTTTCCTCTAGCTATGCCATTTAAAATATACACTGTTCTCAGAACCGTATGCTTTTAATTATGTCTTGAGGCCAAAACTATTATCCCTGGGGATACAGTCCCAATTACCTAATTGAAGTCAGTAAGAAAATACATTTCAGTTACAAAAGTCACTGTACTCTAACACTTGGAGGCCCATTTGTGGACTGGAAGGAGACACCAGCAAAGTTCATGGCTGCCTCAGTGGACACTATGAAACTCAAAACTGCTGGTAGAGGGGATTTGGGGCCTGGGAATGCTTGCAAGGAAGGCTAGCATTGCCACTTGTAGTAACTGTTGGCAGGAATGTTGCGTTAGCTCTGAGAGCCTCCGTTGCATTACCTGTAAAACGGGTATAATGACACCCACTTTTTGAGTTGCTATGAAGGTTGAAGACAATGACGTGTGTATAGAACCTGGTGCACAGGGCCCTTTTTCTCTCTTCTCTTGCCACCCACTCTCTCACACTTTAATGACAAATGTGATAATCACTTCTATCCAGGAGAAAAGGTGAATAAGATCTTGTCCCTTAAGAAACTTAGGAGGCATAAGAAGGCCAAGAAAAATATGTGGCTGGGGAGTCTGAGACAGGTGGCTTTGCCTTTGTCTCTCAATGGAGAAAATTACCTCCACCTTGTATCTTACATTTGTAGAAGATGAACTGAGACGACTCAGGTAGAGCTCTTGGGTCTGTACCGGGCACTGGATAGGTGCCCACGGAATAGTTGTATGGTTCCAAATGGTCAAGATTACTGATTGAAATGAGGGAAATGTAGCAAATGTCACAGAGCTGTCAGATGATGTGCCACGAGAGTTCAGGGGGAGAGGACTTCCAATTGGAGAGAAAGCCATGAAAGCTTCAGAGAGGAGGTGGCATTTCAACTCATTGAGACATTAGGTGATGGGAGGAGGAAGAAGAGGGAGACCATTCCAGGCACGTGTGAGGAGACAAGAAAATGTGGCTGGCAGTCCAGGCTGACCAGTGTGTAAGGAGTTTTAGGACCTGAGGCAGGGAAGCCTGGGGCTGGAGTCTGACCTGGAAAGCCTTCAGTGAGGGGATGGAGTGGGGAGCTTTGATGGAGAGCTGTTAAAGGTCCCTGAGTAGGAGGCATTAGTGTGAACTTCCCCTGTGATTTGTGAACTGCTCTGGATTTGAAGTGGGGATGAGGGAGATCCCTGGCTCTCCAACCAGGGCCTTGTCAGTCAGAGCCTGCCAGTGGCCACAAGAGGAGAGACTTCCCGGGTGTAGACCAGATGCCAAGGGTGTGTGGGCGGGAGTGCCCAAACCAGGGGGTTTGGGTTGAGAAGGAGGGGCCAGAGGCTGAAGCCCCTTTGCTCTCTGCTCTGTCTACTCCTCTTTCTCCCTGCCTTTCTTCTCTTTCTCTTTCTTGGAGCTGCTGCAAACTGGGGGAGGGCTGGAAACAGTACCAGGACCACAGGAGGGGAGACCCTGCTGGGATTGAGAAGGGAATAGGAGAGGCTAGGGAGCTGGAATGGCCGGGGTGGGTGGGCTGTTGGCCTGGCCTCGCCCTCCTGTGAGTCCTTTGGGGTCTGTAGCCCAGGTCACGAGAGGCGTAGCTCTTATGGTGTCAGGGAGCTGGGCCCCGCGTCCGACCCTTGGATAACCCTTCTCTAGTCCATGGATGGGCTTCCAAAACTTGGCTGTAAAGTCACGTATATGTCTGTCTGCCTGGTTTCCTCAGGTTCTCAACAGGATCTGAGGCACCCGCAGAATGGAGGCACCCCTTATAAAAGCAGATGAGGAAACTTTGGCCTGGAGAGCGAGCCTGACTCGCTGGGTCCCACAGCTGGTTAACTGCCAGCCAGGGCCACTTGCCATTTCTTCTGTAAAGGGTGTGTGTCGGGAGAGCCATGGGGCTGGGTGCTGACCCAGGAGTGGGAACAGAGAGGAGAGAGGGAGGGGAGAGGGAAGAAAGGAAAGCCCAGAATTGCCCAGGGATTAACCATCTGTGTGTTTCGTGGGGGCCTGTCCCCCCAGGACACCTGAGCCCCTCCTCCAGGTATTGTTCAGGTTTTTTCCCAGGGATGGACCGGGCTGGGTGGGTGGGGGTGGGAGAGAGTGGGAAGGGAAGGAAGAGAGATAGAAGGCAGCAACAAGGGGAGAGTGTGAGGGGTGGGGGAGGAAAAGACGGGTGTTCCAGGGGCACAGAAAGTGGGCGGCCCTCCTCTGCTGCCTCCCAGGGCCTTGGGGCCAGACGGATGTGAAGCGAGGCTGAGGGCCTCCACCACCAGGATTCTTCACAAACATGAACTCGAGGGCTTGCTGGCTGGAACCGGGGTATTGTCGTTAGTTCGGATTCTCTTCACTCCCCTCATTCCCACCACCTCTTCTTTCCCACACTCGCTGGGCAGCCCTTGCTGGCTTTGAAATCGCAGGCTCTGGCAGCAGGGAGGGACCTAAGGGACCAGCCAGCCCAGTGGTTTTCAAAATGTGGCTCTGACAGACCTCGGGGGGCTCTGTGAGATGAACAGGTGTGCAGCCGGAGCAAGCACACTTGTGCCTGATTGGCCTCCCGTCTGCATTTTTGTGGGGGAAGGAGCTCCTTGGCTAAAAAAACATGAATTCTAAGCTTCTTCTCCACCTCCCCTACACCTTATAGAAAAGGGAAACTAAGGTTGAGACTTGCTGCAGCTGACAAGGAATCTGGGCTGGTTCTCAGGTCAGGCCTCCCAACCTCAGACCAATTATCTGACCTCTTCCTTCTCCCTGGCTTCTGAAGGAAGTAAAGGCGTTGCAGAGAAGTGATGAACCTGGATGATTTTTGAAGCCAGGAAAAGGATGATGTCGGAGCTCCAGAAGGAGTGCAGCTCTCCTGCCAGCAAAGCCTGGGGAAATTCTCTCCATTGCCCCACTGCTAGAATCCTGGGTCCTTTTGCTCCTGCCCAGCAGGGAAACGGGGTGAGGGGACAAGGGGCAGGGGTGGAAGGGAGCCCCTCAGTTTTATCTTCTGGAGGTTTAGACTCTTTGCTCCTCCAACCCAGGGGTGTTGGGATGACTCTGTGTCCTTGTCAGCCTGGTGGGACGCTCTGACAAGCCTGTCTCTCTGTCTTCCAAGGCTGAGTAGGCAGATGAAAGCAGTCGCAGCCGCTGAGCTGGTGCTCCAAGCAGAGGTGGCTTCTGGGCAGCTGCTGAAGGCCTCATTTGCATATATGCAAATGATGCCTGGCTCCTCTCTTTTCCAGCATCATCCAGGCAGACCCAGGTGCTGTTGGAAGAGTCTCAGATTCCGCATCAAAATAAGCCTCTTGAATAGGGTTTTTTTGGTCTTCCAACATGAAATTTCCTTTGAACTCCTAAAACCCTGGTACCTTTCTCAGTGCCCAGGCCCCGGCTCTATCCCATTCCAGTCATGTTAGCTTCTCAAAGCCTAGGAATCAGAGCTGAAGAAACGGATTTGGAGATAACCAAGATTAGAGTAGAGTTCAACCTGGGCTGCCTGGAGGTTCTGGGTGCCGATACCCATTCTTCTGCTGGTTCAGGGTTACCTGAGGTCAGCCTTCTAACCTCTCTGTACCAAAGTGCACCGATGGGTAAACAAAGAGAGGGGCTGAAGGCCCTTTTCGGCTCCAACAGTCTGCAAATGTTTGTGAACATCTGTGCATTAAGGCTCTCTGGTTGTAAATAACACACATAGCAACACAAGGCCACTGAATTGAAATAGAGTGACATATTGGGAGGACACACGGATGTCTCAAGAACACAGGACTGGCAGTGACGGGTTCAGAAGGGGAGGGGAAGTAGGGTAGAGAGGCCTGTCTGTCCCCCCCATCTCTTCTTTTAGCTCCTTTCTGGGCAACGGCTTTAATCGTGTTTCTTGAGACTGATTATTCTCTGTTCCTCAATGAAAATGAATATCCCTCAACACCAAGTCCAGGCAGAGTAACTCACACAGACTGAGTCAAATGTCTATCAGGCATCTGATTCCAGGTTCCTAGAAGAGAGCAACTAATGGTCTGGCTTAAGTCAGGTGATCCCACTGGTCCCATTAGCCATGGCCAGGAGGTCAGGGACATGGAGGAAATGAGGCCCATAGGAGGTCAGGGACATGGCTGCCTGAGGCCCATAGTCTGACTCTGAGGGAAGGTTTCCAGGTGCTGGGCAGACACAAAAGAGATCCACTACATCCTACTAAGTATAAGGTGCTGAATTAAGGTGAGAGCTACTGAGTCTTTACAGTGGGACAGACACTGGGCTAAACATATTTCCTACAAGTTTCAACAAACCATGAATTAGATGTTATTATCACATTTAATCCTCATAGCTATCCTTCCAAGTGGGTTCCATTATTCTACCCATTTTACTTACTCCTTGGAAGAAAAGCTATGACAAACTTAGGCAATGTATTAAAAAGCAGAGACATCACTTTACCAACAAAGGTCCATATAGTCAAAGTTATGGTTTTTCTAGTAGTCAGGTACGGATGTGAGAGTTGGACCATAAAGAAGGCTGAGCACTGAAGAACTGATGCTGTCAAATTGTGGTGCTATAGAAGACTCTTGAGAGTCCCTTGGACTGTATAGAGGTCAAACCAGTCAATTCTAAAGGAAATCAACCTTGAATATTCACTGGAAGGACTGATGCTGAAGCTGAAGCTTCAATACTTTGGCCACCTGATGTTAAGAGCTGACTCATTGGAAAAGACCCCGATGCTGGGAAAGATTGAGGCAAAAGGAGAAGGGAGGGCAGAGGATGAGATGGTTGGATAGGATCACCTACCCAACGGACATGAATTTGAGCAAACTCTGGGAGATAGTGGAGGACAGAGGAGCCTGGTGTGCTGCAGCCCATGGGGTCTCAAAGAGTCAGACACAATTTAGTGACTGAACAACAACAACAACAACACATTTTACAGATGGGGAGCCTGAGGATTGGTGAGGTTAAATAATTTGCCTAAGGTCATGCAGCTTATACAGCTGAGATTCTCACCTGAGTCTCTCTGAGCATCAGATTTATCTTCTTTAAAACAGTAACTTCTATTCAGTAGGACTATTGTGAAGATTAGTGATGTAAGGTATGACCAGTGGTTGGTGGAGTGCTTGGCATGTAGTAACCACTTATTTAGGGTGAAGTGGCTCTTTGGCCAGTGCTTGAAGTCCTGTAGGGACTGGGGATTCAGTAACTTCAATAACAGGTAATTCTACCTGTAGGCAGTCCTGACTATTAAAAAGTTCTTTATTTCCTAAACTTTTGGACTAGAATGAAGTTGGACTCAGTAACTTCTAGCTACTGACCCTAGCTCTATCAGTTAGGGGTTACAGTAGGCAGAATCATGACTCAAAGATGTCCACGTCCTAGTCTCAGAATCTGTTATGTTACATGACAAAGGGGAATTGAAGAAGGAATCAGTTGACCTTAAAAGAGAGATGAGTTTAATATAATCACACAGGTCCTTATAAGATAGAAGAAGGAGGCAGAAGAGTCAGTTTCAAGGTGACATGACGTCAGAAAGACTCAATCAGCCATTCTTGGCTTTGAAGACAGAAGAAGGGGCTGTGAGTCAAGGACTGTGGGCAACCTCTAGAAATTGGAAAAGGCAAGACAGTGGATTCTGTTAAACCTCTGGAAAGGAATGCAGCCCTTGAGACCTTGATTTTAGAACCTCTGACCCTCAGAACCGAAAGATAATACATCTGTGTGTTTAAAAAAATTTTTTTATTGAAGGATAATTGCTTTACAGAATTTTGTTGTTTTCTGTCAAACCTCAACACGAATCAGCCATAGGTATACATATATTCCCTCCCTTTTGAACCTCTCTCCCATCTCCCACTCCATCCCACCCCTCTAGATTGATACAGAGCCCCTGTTTGAGTTTCCTGAGCCATACAGCAAATTCCCGTTGGCTATCTGTTTTACATATGGTAATGCAAGTTTCCATGTTACTCTTTCTGTATACCTCACCCTCTCCTCCCCTCTCCCCATGTCCATAAGTCTATTCTCTATGTCTATTTCTCCATTGCTGCCCTGTAAATAAATTCTTCAGTACCGTTTTTCTAGATTTTGTATATAAGGCACTGTGTTTGTCATAGCTATAGAAAAACTGATAGAAATAGAACAGAAAGTAGAAATAGTGAATAGAAAAGCTAATACAGGGGCATTCCAAGGAAATCAGATCTTTGAATCCAGCGTTTTCTTCCTCTATCTTCTCCTCTAGGCTGTATAACCCTGGTTCCTTTAAATGCTCCTCATGCGAACATTTTAGAGTTCAAACCATATCAGAACCAAGAAGAGACTGTTAAGTTTAGCAATTATTGGTTCAGTGGTGACTTTCCATAGAGGTAAGATACCTAAGGGCTTCCCTCATGGCTCAGTTGGTCAAGAATCCTCCTGCAATGTGGGAGACCTGGGTTCCATCCCTGGGTTGGGAAGATCCCCTGGAGAAGGGAAGAGCTACCCACTCCACTACTCTCCAGAGCCTGGAGAATTCCATGGACTGTATAGTCCATGGGGTGGCAAAGAGTCAGACATGACTGAATGACTTTCACTTTCACTTTTCAAGTTACCTAAGCAGCACAGATGGATGGATGGAGTCTAGACTGCAAAGGTTGGTTATTGTATGATGGCGGCGATGATGGAGAAAAGTAAATGCAGGTGTTATTTATCACTCCTCAGCCTCTCCCAGCACCCTGCTAAATATCAGAGTAACCTTTAAAGAAGGCAGGAGGCCATCAGTTAAATAAACAGATGCCTTGATGGAAGATAGAAGAGTAAACATAGGCACCATCTCATAATTTACTGATGGTAA
Source organism: Okapia johnstoni (assembly GCA_024291935.2). Classification (NCBI taxonomy): domain Eukaryota; kingdom Metazoa; phylum Chordata; class Mammalia; order Artiodactyla; family Giraffidae; genus Okapia; species Okapia johnstoni. Next base: position 17,411,582 of record CM044307.1, read on the forward strand.
ATCAGCCTATACATTCAGTGGGCCGTTCTCCATCTGACTAAAGACAAAGGAAGAAATCCATCACAATGGTGTAAGGACCTTCATGAGACCCAATAAGCAACAAAACAGATTACAGAAAAAGGTTGGACATCTTTTTCCTGCAGTTAAATTTTTATTTAAACAAGAGGTTGCGTAGGACTTTGGAATGATTTATGCAATATGTTTGGAGATGCAAGGGATGGATCAGATGATCTTTGGATAGAATGCATGCGTGGACAGTATGTGTGTGTGCATGCTAAGTCACTTTAGTCATGTCTGACTCTGTGACATTATGGACCATAGCCCACCAGGCTTCTCTGTCCTTGGGATTCTCCAGACAAGAATACTAGAGTTGCCATGCCCTCCTCCTTGGATAGTATATGTCACCTCTTAATTCTAGGATCAAAGGTTGTGATTTCAGCCTGCACATTCACACTCATGATTAAACCTTATACACAGTTTGCTTAGTACAGATGCTTAGTACACGCTGAACCATAGTTCCAGTGACCTGATGATGTGTATGACATATTCAGCAAAAGTGGGCCAGGGATTAATATTGCTAAGGTCAGCCTGGTCATTTTGGGTACGCAGGGTGTAATCTTTCACAATCTTTCATAAGGGTTCACTACTCTTCCGTATCTTAGTTCATCTATAATGGACTGGCAGAGAGAGATGGTTATTAGAAAATAAAATGCACTTAGAGTTCCCCCATGAATCATTTATGGAAGACACCATGCTTAGCAAAGCCGATGAAAATATGGCTGGTAAGGGCAACTCAGTCACTATTTCTGGATGGCTTTCAAGCATGACTACTGACCACAGAAATGGGCCTGGATGCACTGGAAGGATTTAGTGTGGAAGGGAAAATGTGTGGGTGGCGAATGAGCCCAAGGGGGCTGGCTTTCAGGAGTCACCCTTTTGTGGTACCCACCCTGTGAGGGTCCCTCACATAAGAAGGGGTCCTTTGCCTTGCTTTCTTCCATATTCCCACTCTAGGCCAGAGGAGGAGAGGCCAGCTGAAAAAGCAGTTGATTCAACATAACTGAGGTTTGGACAATTAATTTGTAAATATGCAAGCAGCTCCAGAGAGGGAGGAAGTGGTTTCCTCTTAGCACACCCGGTGAAAGATGGTGTGATGTTATCAAGGCTTTTGGGTAACCAGCAGAAAGTTTTTTAATCCTCACTCTGCCCACACTCAGACTATCAGAGCTGCGATAGCTTAACGAGAGGGGCCTCAGGAGCCCAAAGAAGGAGAGAATCCGTGCTCTCTGGGTCAGCTATAAATAGAACTTGTTAAGATCTTTCTAGAAGGCTGGGAAAAGCAATCAGCTAACTGAAGAACTGTCAGGAGTTTGCCCAAGGGCACAGTTGGACCTAGGCTTTTTGTTTCCTTCACAGTCGATAACTAAGGGGAAATGTATTTACTTTTTCCAGGTGTGTCTGAATCACAGCGGACCTCCTGTTGGGGAAGTAGTGTGGAGGAAAAGGAAGAGGGTGAGGAAGAGGAGGGCTGCACTTGGGGGCAGGATGACCCCGCTTTGAATCTTTGCTCCACAGTAAATCTCCTACATATGAACCTTCAAGCTGCAAATTTTCAAAGACGAGAACATGTGTTTCATCAGTGTCAGGCATGAGTGAAATGGCAACTTGCCCTTCCTCTCCTATTGCCGATGATCCTTCACCTCTACCATCTCTCCCCTCCTCTCCTTCCTCTAGTCAATAACTCTTCCTCTTTGTTCACTCAATGTCAGCCCCTGTATGCAAGCTGTTGTACGGTGCCACTGTACTTTTCAAGGTACTGTAGTGTAAGATTAGAAATGTTTTCTTTATTTTTTGTGTTTGTTTTCATGTATTATTTGTGTGAGGAGTATATAAAGGAAAAGGTCAGTTTTTATTCCAATCCCAAAGAAGGGCAATGCCAAGGAATGTTCAAACTACCGCACAATTGCACTCATCTCACACGCTAGCAAGGTAATGCTCAAAAATCCTTCAAGCCAGGCTTCAACAGTGTGAACCGAGAACTTCAGATGTATAAGCTGGATTTACAAGAGGGAGAGGAACCAGAGATCAAATTGCCAACATCTGTTGGATCATAGAAAAAGCAAGAGAATAATAATAATAAAAAAAAAGGTCTACTTCTGCTTTGTTGACTATGCTAAAGCCTTTGACTGTGTGGATCACAAAAAACTGTGGAAAATTCTTAAAGAGATAAGAATACTAGACTACCTTACCTGTCTCCTGAGAAACCTGTATGCAGGACAAGAAGCACATCGAGGCTGAATATCGTCACCCTGCTTATTTAACTTATATGCAGAGTACATCTTGCAAAATACTAGGCTGGATGAAGCACAAGCTGGAATCAAGATTGCCAGAAGAAATATCAACACCTTCATAAATGCAGATGATACCACTTTAATGGCAGAAAGAGAAGAGGAACTAAAGAACCTCTTGATGAAGGTGATAGAATAGAGTGAAAAATCTGGCTTAAAACTCAACATTCAAAAATTGAGATCATGGCATCTGGTTCCATTACTTCATGGCAAATAGATGGGGAAAAAGTGGAAACAGTGACATATTTTCTTTTCTTGGGCTCCAAAATCACTGCAGATGGTAACTGCAGCCATGAAATTAAGAGACATTTGCTCCTTGGAAGTAAAGCTATGACCAACCTAGACAGCATATTAAAAAGCAGAGACATTACTTTGCCAACACAGGTCCATCTAGTCAAAGCTATGGTTTTTCCAGTAGTCATGTGTGGATGTGAGAGTTGGACCATGAAGAAGTCTGAGCACAGAAGAACTGATGCTTTTGAACTGTGGTGTTGAAGAAGACTCTTGAGAGTCTCCTGGACAGCAAGGAGATCAAACCTGTCAGTCCTAAAGGAAGTAAACCCTGGAGGGGAAGTGGACGACAGAGGATGAAATGGTTGGATTGGCATCACTGACTCGACGGACATGAGTTTGAGCAAGTTCTGGGAGTTGGTGATGGACAGGGAAGCCAGGCATGCTTCAGTCCATGGGGTCACAAAGAGTTGGACATGACTTAGCAACTGAACAACAGCAACAAACTTTCAAAGTCTTTGTTCCCTTTCCTGTAAAATTCTGGTAATGAATGGACTGAATTAATCTCACTGCAGGTCTCCTGGGTCTCCAGCTTAATGACTGCAGATCTTGGGGTTTCTTGGCCTCCATAATCACATGAGGCAATTTCTTATAATAAATCTCTCTCTCTCCATTCGGGCATTCCTGAGAGCTCAGTTGGTAAAGAATCTTCCTGCAATGCATATAGCTGTGTCTAATCTCCTATTTGTTCTATCTCTCTGGAGAACCCTGACTAATACAAGATTTCTTCCTAGGCCTCTGACCCTTAGGCCAGTTCACACAGTAGCTGGGGATGAAGGTCAGGGAGTCCAGGATCTGCTTCTCTCAGCAAAATACTGTGGGAAGGAGTCCTTTAGCAGGGGCTATCTTCCTGTATTGGTTTTCTGGCATCACTCATAGAGCCATTAGCCAAGCAACCCATAGCCCCTTGCATCACGTTGCCCATTAGAGTCACTATCTAAATACATAACAATATGAGAGGTACGCTGGAATGGTAGAAGGGAGATAGGCTCTACAGACAGACAATGACCAAGAGCAAGTCACTTAACTTCTGGAGTCCCAGCATCTCCTCTGCAAAATGGGGATAAATGTATTACTTTTTGTGACAGTGCCCAAAATTAAATGAGATGACTGTAAAAGTTACTGGTGTGTGAAAAGTGCTCACCAAAACCCTAGATTCATTCTCCTTATTCCTGCCCCCCCCACCCTGGTATTGTAATTCTATCTATGGTTGTTTCTTTTTGGTGCTGCTGGCAGAGCTGGTAGAACTTTCTTGAACTCCTGTCTTGGTACTGCAGAATATCCAGATCCTGAGAACAGTAATGGTTGCTTGAACTGCATCATATCTTCCTTTGTAGTATTTCCCACATTCACAATCCTCCTCACATTCTCCTCTTCTGTCCCTTGGAACATTTTTAGTAGTTATCCTATAGCTCTATATAAAGGACTCTAACTGAATTCAGCTGTAAGGCAGGGCACTCTTTGGATTTGGAAAAGTCGTAGATTTCATGGCAGAGCAGGTGATACAGACTTTGAAAGAGCAAGAATCTTGAGATGTAAGTATAAAGCAACATTATTTTTATTTCTATTGTCCTTTTCAAATGTACTCATGAAGGGAAATTCTTTCCTTACCCTAGACAGTAACTCATGCAGTTCCATGACTTTCCTGCACCTTCTTCGATAACAAAAAGCCCTGCAGTCATGCTAAGTCACCAGACAGTGTCTCAACCCAGAAATTAGAATGCCGAGACCCATGCAATTACCTAACCCCCACAACTCAATAGCCAGGGCTACTACAGGTGGGAAGACTGTGGGTGATGAAAGTGTGGGAACAGAGGGTTTCTTCTTCCTTTCTTGGTTCCTCCTCCTCTAGCCCCCCAAGTGGAATTAAGGTCCTGAAATGGAGCAGGCAGGGGAGAAGAGAGGAGATGGGGAGGGAGGCTCTTGCTTGACTGGCTGTAGGGAGGACTGATGTTCTTTCATGATTGGTCCATAGGAAGCTCTCCATCACCAGGACTATCTGCTGCAGCTCTCTTGTCCAGGGCAGTCAGTCTCCTCTAGCTCATCACAGCACTCTTCCCATAGCTCACAGGACCTGGAGATCATTTCAGCTTCTCCCTGCTGCGGACGGTTCACCTCTTGAGAAGGCCTCTCTCGGATTGGTCCAAGGTGACCACACCCACTCTCTCTTGCACCAGTGGCTCATATGTGGTCCAAAAGAGACACCCGGGTGTCCCTGTCCAGAACCACTCTGGGAATTTGTGGGTGAGTCCCAAAGCTGCATAAATATCTCCTTCCAGCCATGGTGGGCGCAGCCAGCCAGCCCATCTCTCCCTGCCTTTTAACTTTCCAGGCAGGAATCCAATGCAGGTCCACTCTGTCCCCTGAATCATAAAGGATGCTTACCAAGCTTTCTGAATGGTTCCCCTGAAGCCCCCTTCACTATAGTTGAGAAGAGACATGGAAACTTCTCACCATTCCTCCTGGAAAGGGTGAAGTTCACAGTACATCAATGCTTTTTTTCCCTAAATTAATCTTCTCTACAAACCCTCTCCTTCAATCTCTAAAAGCCAGAGTATTTTATGCCCTCAGTGTGGGTGTAGGTGAGAAGTTTGAGTTCCACAACAAATTTTTAGATCTTCTCTTAAAAATGTGCTTCTTTTGGCACCAAATTGGGATGTCATGTCTATTGTATCATGGTGCCTCTGGCAAAACTTTCAAGTTTAACATCTTTTTATATTTACTTTGCTTCTTTCATAGCTCAGTTGGTAAAGAATCCACCTGCAATGCAGGAGACCCTGGTTTGATTCCTGGGTCGGGAAGATCTGCTGGCGAAGGGATAGGCTACCCACTCCAGTATTCTTGGGCTTCCCTTGTGGCTCAGCTGGTAAAGAATTCCCAGAGTCTCTGTTGGAGGAAGGAAGAGGAACCCTGCCATGTAGGATTCCTCCAAGGATTCCAGGGTGGCACTGGTCTGGACAGGATACCCATCACTCAGGCTAGATTCTTTGTTGAAGCTCTGGGCACATTTTCCATATGTTTTCATCTCTGGGTGTTCATTCTCTTCTGCGAACTGGTCTGCCACATAAGACCAGAGTCTGCCAGCACCTCCCATTTGCAACAACCACGCAGCCCCTCCTGCAAGTCAAAGGACACAGTAGGCACTGGATGAATGTTGAGTGGGTGACCGAAGCCAATAGGCTCAATTAGAAGCAGTCACCAGAGAACCCCGTTTGCATTTAGTTCCATTAATGCCGCAAATGTGAGGGCTTTCAAAGTGTCAGCACCATCCCAGAGGTATTACATAGTTATTTTGGTCTGAAGCCAATGGAGAGATCAAATTTAGTTCTCCAGTCAAACCTGGTTTAATATGCTTATTATGAAGAAAACATATTGGGTGGGGAAAAAAGGAAAGATAAGATGAAAAAAAATCACCCATATTCTACCACTGAGATAATTAGCGTAATATTTTCTTAAATATTTCTACTTTTTTGTATATTGTTAAATAATCATACTCATTTTTATGTATAAATTTGTTTCCTTTACTTCATTTCCAATATCATTTAAAAGTTATCCTTAAAGTCCTTTTGATTCTTTATATAATGTTTTTTATGTTTACAAAAATAATGGATGGTTATAGAAAATATGGAAAAATGGAAAAGTTTAAAGAAGAGGCAAAATAATATCATAAAACTTCTACCCAGACTTAGCTACTATATTTCCTTCAAGTCTTTTTTCTATGAATTTATTTATATGTATTGACAATATTGGCAATCGTATGCTGTGTGTTGTTGTTGGTTTTCAGTTGCTGAGTTGTGTCCGACTCTTTTGACTCCATGGGCTGTAGCCCGCCAGGCTCCTTTGCCCACGGGATTTTTCAGACAAGAATACTGGCGTGGGTTGCCATTTCCTTCTCCAGAAGATCTTCCCAACCCAGAGAGCGAACCTGCGTCTCTTGCATTGCAGGCCCATTCTTTCCCACTGAGCCACCAGGGAAGGCTATGCTATGTGTAGTTTATTTAAATACTTCTTTTTAAGTCAACAAATATGTTCACATGGTTAAATAAAAATGGCCAGTATAGAATTGCTTGGGAGGAAAAGTGTGTCCCCAGTTATGATCCGCAGAGGCAGCTGCCTTTAGTCCTTCTGGTATTTTCTTCTGGTGGTTATGTCAGCGCATATCTCCAGTTGACAAGGGTCTACCGCTATTTCCTGCTTATCAGTGTTAGACTTTATCTGCTAGACTTCCTGCTCTCACAGTGTGGCTTCTCTGGCCTTGTCTCCTCCATGGTGGGAATTCTTCTGTTGGTTACTTTTTACTGTAAGCATCAAACTTACATCTTTTTAATCTCGTTTTATTAACTGTATACAGTTATTTTGACCCTTCATTTTCTTTTATTTTTTTTATTTTTTTTTATTTTAATTGGGGGCTAATTACTTTACAATATTGTAGTAGTTCTTGCCATACATTGACATGAATCAGCCATGGGTTCACATGTGCTCCCCCTCCTGAACCCTCCTCCCACCTCCCTCTCCGGGCCATCCCAACGCTCCATCCCTGAGCATCCGTCCCATGCATAGAACATGGAATGGTGTTCCGCTTCACATATGACAATATACATGTTTCAATGTTATTGTCCCAGAACGTCCCACCCTCACCTTCTCCCTCAGAGTCCACAGGACTGTTCTATGCATTTGTGTCTCTTATTCTGTCTCACATATAGGGTTACCATTACCATCTTTCAAATTCCATATACATGCATTAGTATACTGTATTGGTGCTTTTCTTTCTGGCTCACTTCACTCTGTATAATGGGCTCCAGTTTCATCCATCTCAGTAGAACCGATTCGAATGTATTTTTTTTTAATGGCTGAGTAATATTCCATTGTGTATATGTACCACAGCTTCCTTATCCATTCGTCTGCTGATGGACATCTAGGTTGCTTCCATGTCCTGGCTATTGTAAACAGTGCTGTGATGAACATTGGGGTACATGTGTCTCTTTCAATTCTGGTTTCCTTGATGTATATGCCTAGCAGTGGGATTGCTGGGTCATATGGCAGTTCTATTCCCAGTTTTTTAAGGAATCTCCACACTGTTCTCCATAGTGGCTGTACTAGTTTGCATTCCCACCAACAGTGTAAGAGGGTTCCCTTTTCTCCACACCCTCTACAGCGTTTATTGCTTGTAGACTTTTGGATAGCAGCCATTCTGACTGGTGTGTAATGGTACCTCATTGTGGTTTTTGATTTGCATTTCGCTTTTAATTTTAATTAGGTCCCATTTGTTTATTTTTGCTTTTATTTCCAATATTCTGGGGGGTGTGACCCTTCATTTTATACAGGGAGGATATTAACATCCCTCCCCCCAAACAAACACACACACACACAGTAAAGAATCCACCTGCAATGCAGGAGACCTCCTACAATGCTGTAGATGTGGGTTTGATCCCTAGGTTGGGAAGATCTCCTGGAGAAGGAAATGGCACCCCACTCCAGTATTCTTGACTGGGAAATCCCATGGACAGAGGAGCCTGGCGGGCTACAAGTCCATGGGGTCGCAAGAGTTGGACACGACTCAGCGACTAAACCATCCATATCACCTATGCGCATGGTGGTCCACAACAATGACATTTTCCATCTTTCCTATAAATTCATCTGGAAAAGTAGAACTTCCAAAAACTTGGTGTGAAGGCAAGTACTTTTTCTGAGTCCTTGGCTCTTCTACCAAAGCACTAGATTGATTATTGTGTCAGGTACAGAATTCTAGGTTCAGGGTAATCTGCGTATTGTACGTAAACTTTGGTGTCTGCCTTTGTTTTCATGGTGTCATGTTTATGAGATTCTTGTAGATTGTTGTACATATCAATACTGTGTTATTTTTATGGCCGATTAATGTTCCATTATGGGGCTTCCCTCATAGCTCAGTCAGTGAAGAATCTGCCTGCAATTGCAGGAGACCTGGGTTCCATTCCTGGGTTGGGAAGATTCCCCTGGAGAAGGAAATGGCAAAGGAATCTCCAGTATTCTTGCCTGGAGAATCCCATGGAGAGAGGAACTTGGCAGGCCACAGTCCATGAGGTCTCAAGAGTTGGACACGACTTAGCGACTAAACGATGATTCCATTATAAGTAAATGCCACAATTTGTTCATCCATTCATCTATTGGTAAACATTTGGGTTGTTGTTGGCTTTGATGAAGTGATAATGAGTGTTCATAGTCAAGTATTTTTTTGTGGACATATATTTTTATTTCTCTTGGTTAAATACTGAGGAGTGGACTTGCTAGGTTTTGTGCTAAGAGTATGCTTAACTTTATGGGAATCTGACAGACTGCTCTCCAAAGCTGGAATACGTTTAATTCCTATCATTCATAAATGAGGTTTCCAGTTGCTCCATGTCTTTGCAAGATACTTTGTATTATGCATCTTTTCAATGTTATGCATTCTGGTAGGTGTGTAGTGGTATCTCACTGTTTTAATTTGCATTTCTCTGGTGATTACTGATGTTGAGCATTTTTTCATGTGCTTATTGCTTATTGGCCATTTGCATAACTTCCTTTGTGAAGTGTCATCAAATCTTTTGCCCACATTTTAATTGGGTTATCGTCTTATTTAGTTCTAATTTTTTTTTTTTTGGAGTCAAGCCTTTTGTGAGATAGTCCCATGTGTTTTTGAACCTTATGTTTTCCCAACTTAATATTGTATTGTAAGCAATTTTTCATGCAACTACTTTGTTTGAAAACAAATATGTTTATATAACGTATGTTTATGTTAAATAATAAATATATTATTTGTTAATATTCTGCCATACAAATGTGTCATTATTTATTAAATCATTCTCTTTTTATTGGGCATTTCTGTTTCAACTTTTGTTTTGTGATTATTCTAATATGTATCCTCTTACAGAAAGCTGGTTTCTCCTTAGGATAGATTCCAGGAAGCAGAGCAACAAGTTCAAAAGTTAGTGCATATTAAGGGCTTATGTTATCTACTGCCAAATTTCTTCCCAAAAGTTTGAACCAATTTAAAGTGCCACCAGTGGTAGGTGAAAATCACACTTTATGCCACTGCTGCCAGCTCTGAATATCCTTACTTGAAAACAATTTTTTAAAATACTTTTTTACTAACTCAATAGGTGGTAATGGTGGCTGATTTTAAGCTGCATTTCTTAAATTTTTAGTGTGGTTGGATACCTTTCGAAGTGTTTGTTAGTCATTTGTTTTTCCTCTTCTGTGAACTGTTTATTCATCTCTTTTGTTCTCAAATGGGCTTCTGAGTCAGGTTTCCCAACTCTGCAGAGATCTTGCAGCAGACGAGTGTTCAGTGTTGGAGTCAGGGGAGGAGAGAAACGTGCCAGCAGCTGACCAAAAAGCGGGGTGCTGGCTCCGTGGGGCACCCGGGACGCCGGGGGACCCTGCACACTCCTTCCTTCACACAGGCCAACAACTTTGTGAAAGCTTGCCTTTATTTCTGTAAATAGTAAGAGGGTAACATAGTCCCCAAAAAGAGGGACGAAAGCTTGCCTTCAGAGCTTTAAATTGTAACTTTTTGCCTAATGGAGCACAACTGTCATATGCAAGGTCACCAGACAGGGTTAAAACGGCTCCCAGGCCAGCAAGTTTTGATAGTAACCCAACAAAAGAATTTCCAGACCTCAATAAAGTTTGTCCCCCTAGAGTAGGGGGAAGGGTGCTGTTCTCAGTATCAAAATGGATGTCAAAATGCACCTGGGCCTGTGGGTAAAAAGGTCCCATGGGTCGTGATCCTCAGATTTCACTGGATCCTGCCTCAAACTGATCATGCACTATGTCTTAAGCCCTGCGAAGGGCCCCCTGAATGTTTGGAGCCCAGGAGTGGCTCACAGAATTCTCACAATAGTTTCTCATGTAGGTGTGGGAGTCCCCAGGGATGGGTCCCATGAGCTCATGACTGACAGGTCTTTCTGGGAATCCCTGGGGCACCCCGCATGTGCTTACAGATGAGAGACCCCTTGACAAAGTTTATGAGAGCCCCTGGGGAACCCCGTATATCAGTTCACAAACAAATCTTCCCCAAGTATCTCTGGGAACTCCCGGGGGAGGTTCCCACAGCGTCTTGCAGATAAGAGTGCCTCCAGTATTATGGCGGTCCCTAGCTGGTGCCTCACTTCTGCACCTAGCAAGTTCCCCTGCCCAGGCATTCCTGGGAGCCCTGGGAGAGTTACTCCTGAGTTCACACCAAGACCTCCCCTCGCCAATATGGCCGCTGCTCCTAATCTGGGCTCCCTGAGCTCTAGCGCCTCCCACTGGACCTCGAAAGGGGACACTGCCATCCCCTGGTGGGGGATGACTCCTCCCTCTAGTGGAAGTCTTTGGAGCCTTTGGGATGGCAGAGCTGCAGAATAATTTGAAGCTAAGCGGGGTAGCATCCATTTTTCTCCTCTGCTGGAGGGTAGCCAAGCTGGGCTGGCTATGCCTCAGTGGGTTACATGGTGTTTGTCGACAGCTCTTTCTATTTTTACTGACCGTTCTGTTCTTACTGGGATTCAGATAGGAGTCTTGGTGGGCTGGGCCAGAGACACATCCAAAGGACAGAATTAGCCTCCTGATGACAGAGGTTTTCTCGCTGGGCTAAGTTTATCACATCACTGCTTCTCCCCGCCACCCCCCGACCCAGGATGAATCCCTTCCCAAGAAAAATCTGCAGGCTTGCTCATAACTGGCTGTATTGTTCAGTTAAGGGGTTTATTACAAGATGTGGTTATCAGTTTTACTGAAGAGTAAGGAAACCACCCAGGAAAAACACCCAATGACTGTTGGAGCAAAACCCATGCTGGGTCCACCTACACCCACTTTTTTTTTCTCTCTCTGAGGTAGGGACCAGACAGTAGAACTTCCACTACAGTTTTCCCCAAATATCCAGCATCTCTGCCACCCATTCTGACCTCCCAGCCCATGGCTGCCGCCTCACATTACTCACTTCCATTTTCTGATTATCTGGTGGAAAGTAGGTCACGTGGGGTCTAGAAATGGATGTGGTTTTCAGTCTCTGCAGTGCAGGAAGCGCAAGAAGGGGTTTGGCATATGAGTGTTAGGTGATTCACAGTAGGCCTCTCACAGACATAGACCCACCTTCCCAGAAACACATAGACACTGCTGACACTCTGTTTAGGTTAAATCCATGCTCAGGGATGACAGGTCTTCATAGCTGCACACAGTCCTAACACCCTCTGGGAGCTGTTGCCCTGGAATGACGATTCACTCTGTCCCTTCCTCGTGGCTCTTGTGTCCCTATACTGTGTCCTTAAAGCATCTTGTTTTGATATTAAATAGATAACATTACTAATTTATTCTCTTATTCTCCTTGGTTGACCACCTGATTCATTTATCAGATATGTACTAAGTGCCTGTTATGTGCCATGTACTGTGACAGGGTTAGGGGATGGAATGAAGAATATGATACAGTCTTTGTTCTTAAGAATCTCAGTGTGTCACAGGCAAGCAGCACAAGGCATAGAGTCATTATCAGAGAGCTGTGAATATTGGGGTAGAGGGAAGTCCAAGGTGACCTGGGGGTCAGGGGGAGCTGTGGATGGATCGTGATGGCTGTATCATTTCAGGACAGAGTGAGCCCTGCAGTGAGCCCTGCAGTGAGCCCTACAAGTCAGAGAGGTGGAGACTGGAAAGGCCTTTCTGGCCAAAAGAGCCACATGTCCAAAGGAACATTTAGGGAACTCTGAGTCATGAAGGAAGACTGAGGATAGAGTCCAGGGGTGGGGGTGTGGAGAGAGGAGGACACAGGTGTCATCGGGGCCAGGTCATGAAGGATCTGCAATTCTGTGATCTGAAATTCAGATTTAATCCTGTAGAGAACTTGGATTGTATTCTGAGGATAACTGCTGAAGAGTTTTACATTGTAGAGTAATGGGGCTTAGATTTGTCTTGGAAACATTTGACAGCCATGTGGCAGCCATGTGGAGTATAGATGAGAGAGGGCCAGGGAGAGCAGGATAAAGACCCAGCCCAGCTGAGAAACTGTGAGTCTTGAACTAGTGGCAAGGTGGAAGGAGAGAAGAGGATGGATGGGAGACATGTATGGAAGGTAGAACCCCTGGATACATCTCATCCCTCAGGGGTTGGTAGGAGTGAGGCTAAAAGAAGTAGATGCTTTGATGTACCACCTGGAATTCTAGAGCTGAAGGACTTATTCCTCCAACTGCTGGGAGAATTGCCCTCAGCTGAAAATAGTTACCTTGTCCAAGTTCACATCTCTTTCCTAGGTAGCTTGCATCCAAAGACAACATTAGGGTATAGAAGCAACATCTCAGACCCACCTTGAGACAACTCTGAGGGCCTTCTCAGCATCAGAGCCCTCTGAAAGGTGGGCTCTGAAACCATGGTTGAGGCTTCACTGAAGTTCAACATCTTCTTTTCTCAATCCTGCTTTTCAACCTTCCCTTCCACAGGTGGAGATCCCAAGAGCACTTTCTGGTACATCTCCTTATGCCAGTCTTCATCTAAGAGGCTGCTTCATGGAAAATGCAAACCTGTAGTGGATGATGTCTTGCTCCCTGGTTGTGAGCAGAGTGGAATTCAGAAAAAGGAGGTGATTTGAAGGGGATAGGAGGGAGTTTAAACTTGGAAAAGTTGAGCTTGAACTTTCTGAGAGTTTCAGGAAGTTGGGACTACATTTCAAAAGAAATGTGTACATTGCAAGTATAGATTTGGGAATCAGTAGTGTTCTGAGATTAGTTCAAGTCTTGAATTGATGCCTTTCCCAACAGGGGGCATATACCACATTTCCTGGAAATGGAAGTCCCATGAACTTTGGGTTTCTTCCTATTTGGCTTCATGTCTGGCTCCTAACTGCGTCCTGAATTCCTGATCCATTGAGTTATTCTGGTTGTCAGCCTTGCTTCCTTAGATTCTGACCCTGGGCTTGGTTCAACCTCAGACCTCAGCTCCAGTCTCTCCTATACTTGTCCACTTCACTGTAGCCTTGACCCAGTGCCCAAGACCTGGCTTTTCTCCCTGTCTCCATGATCCAATGCCCAGACTACTCCTGTTGTGAATCCCTCTTAGAATTCTGAGTATCTCAATGGTAAATATTGTTGAGCTAGTCACTGTCAATCCCTGCCTTCTCTAGACTCTCTTGGCTGAACGTGGTGATGCTTTCACTCCATGTCTGTGTCATTTTCTGGACCTTCCCACTGTTGAGCAGAGTTTACTCTGTAGCCCCACTCATTGTCAGGATACTGCTATTCCATCTATCTTTGGGCATCGACCTGTCTCACCTTGGGCCTTTGCACTGGCTATTCCTTTGATGCTTGTGTGCCTAGTTTGTTCCTCTTTGTCATTCAGATTAGAGTCTCAAGTGTCAGCTTTTCACAGAGGACCCCCTTAGTCACCCAGTCTAAAGTAGCCCCCAGTTATCCTCTATCACATCATCCTTATCACTTATCTAACACTTTCTCATTTGTTTCTTTGTCTTTCTGTCTTCCCCTGTTGGAATGTAAATCTCTAAAAAGGATGACCTTCACGGTAATTGTTTACCATTCTGTCCCCAGACCCAGAATAGTGCCTAGCACATGATAGTTGTTCAGTAAGTGCCTGCCACATATTGGAAGTTCAGTAAACATTGAACAATTGGCTCACTGAGTCTGTTTTTGGCAGTTGCAGATGCTGGCTAGATGGAATGTAATTGATTGAACACCTCTAGAAGTTGCATCAACTGGAATTAAATCTGAAGACCCTCACACTCTGTCTCCAAGTTTCTGGCAAAACCTGAAGTCTCTGAAGCAAAACCTGCCTGAAATATGACCATTTATGTTATGGGACTTCAGAACCCCCATGCTTTGGCCATCAGTTCATTTCATCTCTTGGATGATGATTCTGTCTCATTTTGTTCTCTCCTGCACCACTAGCTTGATTGGTGGTGATTAGCAGAGGGTGGTCCATTCATGTGAAACACCTGCTTCCCACCTGTGTCCCTGTGAGCAGTCAGCTTTGGACGCAGTGCAGGAAGCTGGTGGGTGTCCTTCATAGCTGAGTGGGCTTCCAGAATTTTCTCCAGGAGTCAGATCCAAACTGGCACCATATGGGTGACCATCTGTATGTCATTTTGCCAGCATTATATTGAAAACACCTGCCAGCTTGTGAAAGAGACCTGGGGAGACCTGGGGGCACTAAGGCGGATTGACAGAAAAACTGGCCCAAGAAAAAGGCTGAGCTAGACAGAGTAGTTTCTACTTTTGTGAATCGGGGTATAATTCAATGGCCTCCACTTGTTCTTGAAACCAGAAAATACAGGCTCAGAAGACGGTCTTCTTACTTCACTTCCATCAGACTACTTGGAATACAGTGACTGCGTCAAAGGCTATTTTACCCAACCCAGGGTTGAAATGCACATCCCAGCACATCAAATATGATGTGATAAGGGGACTATGTATGGTCGAGGCTATGGTTATGCTCCTAGTCCTGCCATCATGGCCAAGTTATTCATCCAACACTAGTCAGGCTACACCTATGTGCTAATTACCAAAGCTTCTTCCTTGGTCAGTGATAAGACTCATGGAACTGAGAGTCAGCACTTTAGACTGAATGGGACTAGGAGGCTTCCCTGATGGCTCAGCAGTAAAGAATCTGCCTGTGATGCAGGAGATGCAAGTTCAGTTCCTGGGTCAGGAAGATCCCCTGGAGGAGGAAGTGGCAACCCACCCCAGTATTCTTGCCTGAAAAATCCTGTGGACAGAGGAGCCTAGAGGGCCACAGTCCAAAGGGTTGCAAAGAGTTGGAGCGACTGGGCGACTGAGCACACACACCAGGGGGAATACATCCATCAAAAGTATAGGGGAAATTTTGAGTTTAAGCTGAAGGTACCCCATCTGAAAACATTTCTTAGTTCTGCACTTGTGGTTTGCATGTGTGATTCTCTCATCTTTTAAAAAATATTTGTTTATTTATTTGGCTGTGCCGGGTCTTAGCTGTGGGCTCTTGGGTCTTCATTGCACCAGGCAGGATATTTAGTTGCAGCATGTGAACTCTTAGGTGCGGCATGTGGAATCTAGTTCCCTGACCAGGGATCAAACCTGGGCCCCCTGTACTGGGAGTGTGGAGTCTTAGTCACTGGACCATCATTCCATCAGAATCGGGAAGTCCCCGATTCTCCCATCTTAATCTCCAACTACACTCATTCCAAGCGATTGGCCCTTTGGGTCCCTGAATAATTTTTCAGCCTCTTTCATTATTTTATTTTATGAATTCCACCATTTGATGCTTTTGAAGTGCTTCTTAAGTGCTGTGTGATATAATAGCCATGAGGGATACACAATTGACTACAAGAGCATCCTTGCCCTGAAGGAGCCAGAGACAGGCAGGGGAGAGAGGTGTACCTGTCATCCCTGCAACAAGTCCTTAAAAGGGGGCCCTTATCCCAAACTTGGGGGGAAGAGGGATCAGAGAAGGCTTTGGAGTTGGGGGAAGGGACACCTGAGCCAAGCTCTGAAGGAAGAATAGGATTTAGTCGAGAAGGGAGGAGAAAGGAAAGCATTCCGGGCAGAGGTGGAGCCATGTGCACAGCCTGCTGGTGAGCAAAAGCAGACCTTTCAGGGCACCATGAACACTTTCAAGGCAGCCTCAGCACAGGCTCGTGGAGAGAGAAAGAGTCACATAAAGCATTTGGACAACGTCCTAAGGACAAGAGCTATGGAAGATTGATCAGCGGTATTGGAGGATCAGCCCTGAAATGTCTGGGAGATGATCATGGCTGCAGCATGAAAAATGGCTTGGAGAGAGACGGAACTGCATGCAGAGGGCCCAGGTAGGCTGCGTGGTGGGAGCCAGAAGCAACTGCAGGGCAAGCGGGGAGGAGGAGAGTGGTTGGGCAGAACTCATACATGGACAGAATTTGTATCCGATTGGCTGTGGAGGAGGAGGATGGAGAGAATGAGACTCAACCTTAAAACTTGGGGACATGGATGGCTGGGGGTGCCGTGAGTAAAGACAAGGACCCTCAAGGAGGAGCAGGTGGGGACACCCTGTCCTCTTTCTGCAAGCTCAAAAGAAGAGGCCCTGGGTTCCAGGAGGCTTTCTAGAGGGGATGCTAAGGACCCCCTCTTCTCATCAGCATACTGTCCCTGGTAGGGAGGCTGCTGTTGAGTCCCTTTGGGAAGCTTGCAGGGGCCGGGCTGGCCAGACTGGGCATAGAACACTGTCCACAGATGAGGCCACCTGCCTGTGAATGAGTCCCCCAGGTCTCTGGGCCCCGACTGGGCATATGAGAAGGGCCTCATGGCTTGGACTGGCTTTCACGGGGCAGGTGGAAGAGACAGAGGACGGGGCTTTGGCTGGCAAGCCCTGATCCCTTCTGAAGTTCACAGAAGCACACAGTTCTTACCCTCATTTAGCTGGGAGCTTGACTCCTAGCTTCTTGGTTGTGTAGGAAGCTGAAGAACTACTTGAAAGAGATCGTATGCATAGATTATATTAATACCAACACAGGCTCCGCTTTCTCTGGAAAGCAATTTCAGAGCCACTTCATTCTCCACCTGCATTTGGCTAACGGCCTGATTATAGCCACGCTAATAACCTTCCAACACTCTCAGGAGCTGTGCAGGCTCTGAAAGGTGCCGCCCCCTGCCTCCTTGCCCTATTTCCTGTTTCTCTGGGATGGCAGTGACAACAGCTGTTTATTCCTCCAAGGGCCCGAGTTACTTGGAGGAAAGGCAGATGGCTGTGGGCTCATTCCTGAAGTGCACTTCTGGGGACCATCAGCCCCAGCTCCCAGGCTGACAGCCCACACAGGGTTTTACAGGTCAGAGCCTGAGTGATTCCCATGAATATGGATGCCGAGGGTGGAGGCTGATTGCTTCTCTCCTGCAGGGCAAAGCTGTCACCCTGGTTGGGGGTGGGGATGGCATTTTTGCTAAGATAGAGGGTTGGGGGGAAGGGTTGTCCCTTGAGTCCCAAAGCAAGATGTTTTGAGATTTAGGATGCTGGCCCCTTGGAGGAAACTGTCTCTATCAGGAGAGGCAACACAGGGAGACAGGGGTTGGCTGCCTGGTCTCTCCGTTCAGCTTCTCTTTGTTGGGCCCTGACAGCAGCCTGAATGGCCGGTTTTCTGCAGGGGGGTTTTGTGATGGCCAAGAATTCGGATGGCTGAGCATCAGGATGTCTTCCTGTTCTGAGGGACTTCGTGTCCGGGTCCGTGCATTAGCCGATGGTGTTCTCTCAGGTTGCTCTTTATCTTTCATTCTTACTGTCCCACTCCCACTCAGCCTCCCTGGTTCAGTCTGTACCCCCACTCAACTGCTCCTTGGGCCCACCCCGATGACTCCAGCCCACACCGGTGACTATTCGAAGAGTTAGTTACTGCAGTGACCTGCGGTTGTCATATACTCACTTCATCCTGATATGCTGCCTTCTTGCTCGGTGTTCTGTATGGGTCTCATCTTTGCACTGAGATTGTGAGCACCCTGTGCTCAGGGACAAGGCCCGATACTGCCTGTCGCGGGTCTCCTGTGGCACTGGCTTGATGCTGAGCAGAGCATTCTAAGGGAAGAGTCTCCAGGGCATCAGCGGTCATTGTCACCGGATATCACTCTCCGAGGGCTGTGGGAATGCCTCATTCCAAAAGAGATGCCATCAGAGACTGGTCCATGGGTTTCTCTTCAGTGTCACTGACCATCAGGGCTGGACGTTTATTCCTCTTTCTGCCCTTCCACAGCCCCTTAGATGGTCTGTAGGAACCCCTTGGCGTTCTGCACTGGGTTTGTTGTTTGAATGACTGGTTTTCCACCTGGTGTGGCAGCTGGGAGAGTGCTGTACTCTGTCCTAATCCTAATGGTTTTCTGCTAAAGATGGTACATGTGACATGTGACAGTGATGGCCAGGGACAACGACTGCTCATTCAGAGGTCCTGAACCATTCGGGCCCAAGTCATTTCTTTTTCTTGGAAGATCCCTCAGCATGCCTTTCATCAATGTTCACTCAAAAAATGCCTATTTACCCCCTGAGCCTCAGCTCAAATGTCACCAGTCTCCTATAGTTTCTCCTAATCCCTGATTCCCCAAATTCCAAAATGTTTTATGATTCCTTTCACTTGAGTGCTTTACACATGAAGCCATATTCGTGTAAGTGCCCAGCCCACTGGCAGACTCCCACAAATCCTTTCACAGCACAGACCTGCTTAGTGTACCTTTATATCCTCAGCACTAGGCTGACATGTTGTGAGTGCAAGATACACATTTGTGGAATTGAACTGAGTGAATTCTGATGCCCACTGGGAGCCATTGAGGTGTTTGAAGCAGGAAATAAATATATTTGGCTAGTGCTGGAAGTCTTCTGTCTGAGACAGAAATGTGACTGCAACTAGCCTCATTCTGGATCTCAGGGGAGAAAAGAATGAAGCAGAATTCCCAGAATTGGATGTCAGATGGGGTGTGAAGGCTGAAGGAGAGAGGGCACCAGAGGCTGACTCCCAGGTGCTAGGAGATGGGGTCTGTGGGTGTCATCAAGGCATTTCATGTGGGAACAGCAGGATGTGGGTGTGTCCCAGAAGATAGCAAAGGCCCTCCCAAACCAAAGAAAAATTGAAAGAGCTCTTTCCTTTCCAAAGTAGTAAATGAGTGTCTTTTGAATGAGGGAAATTAAGTTCTAATGTTCAGAGCAGTAGATTGGCTATGAGAAAGGAGTAGACCAGCTATAAGTCAGAACCCAGGTGTGAAGGGAGTTAGCTAATTTCAGCCACTTGCTATAAGGGCCGGGCAGTTGAAGGTCAAGACTACTGGCCCCTGGAGGTAGAGGAGTGGCTTTTACCCTGTGCCTATTCCCAGACCATTCACTGAGCCCCTGTGCTTGGCTTGAAGGTGACCCACTCCAACTTCTATTTCAACCAAGATATGATTGGGGGGTTTGAAAGCAACGTCTCTCTGTGACTGGGGCTGATGGCCTGGAGTTAGATCACCACTAATCTGAGCTATTCTTGTGTCCTTCAGACCTGGCAGTAGCAGCTCAGTGACATGAGGAAATGCTTTCTCCTGTGGGGGCTGCAATGGGCTTCTTTCAAGGACACGGGGACACATAAGTTACCTTTCAACCTTGGGTGGTAGGTGGGGCTTTGGATGTCATGTGTGCCTGGAGCTCCAGGGTCATGGTTTAGAGGGGTGCATGGTGTGAAATCACTTCTCCCTGGGCGAATTTTTATGCAGACATGGGCAACCTAACGCAGCTTTCTTCAAATCATCCTCACCTAGATGTTTCCTGGTTGACATTTCAGCTATTGCCCTGTCATGTTGGGAAACAGAGCTGCACTAAATGCATGTGCTCTTCAGAGGTGGGGCCAGAACAGGCCACCTGTGGAGGGAGGAAGGGTGGGGAGACAGAGGGAAGAGGTAGGTGCTAAGAGCTGGCGAAAGCTACAAGGATATAGAACCCTGGCAGTGTTTTTTTCTTTGTTTGTTTTTGATGTGGACCATTTTAAAACTCTTTACCGAATCTGTTGCAATATTGTTTCTGTTTTATGTTTTTTTGTCGATGTTGTTTATTTTTGGTCATGAGGCATGTGGGATCTGAGCTCCTGGACCGGGGATTGAACCTGCATCCTCTGCATCGGAAGGCAAATTCCGAACCACTGGACCACTGGGGAAGTCTCCTGGCTGTATTTAAATGTAGAGAACTAGGTTTCTTCTTTAAGAGGTTTTGTTCAAATATCTGGGACTTAGTCACAGTAGAGCACTCTTTCAAACTTTCAATGTATTTGCTCAGAAAATTTTCATAGCGATATGTATTTCATATGCATATGAATACAGAATTCTGGGCAAGAGGAATTGCTCTTGAGTTAGAGGCAGTTTAGGGCTCTGTTGTTAGTGTCAATAATATCTCTGCCTGTTACAGCCCCGTGTTGGGAAGTTCAGTACAGATATGCATGAAGGTGAACTTAATAGACAAAAGAAGGGCAGCCTCATGACCCTGGGGGCCCTCTACCAGCAGCCTCACTCTTAAGATCATGCCAGTCATTCCAGAAACGAGGTGTTCTTTAAACCAAGTTCAATGCTGTCACAAAGCCTGTGTGTTTATTTCACCTGAAAGACATAAGGTATCTCAGAGCCTTAGGCTCTCAAACCAGGGCCCTGGTTTAGAATTCAGTGGAATTATTATCATGAATGATACTTGCTTGATTTCAGATCTCCTCTGAATATCATTCTTTCTTTCCAAGGCAGAGGGGACAGCAAGTTGGGTGGGGGGGGTGCACTGAGGGCCTGGAACAGGGCTGTTGAGAAGCCCCAATTGATAGAAAGAGGGAAGGTAGGTTCCCACTCTCCCAGGCTGCTTGCAAGGTTGAGATCACAGCATGGTCTAAGGACAGCCCTGTAGCATCAAACTGTGTGGTTACAGATACTCACTCTGATGACATGTCTGAAAATGAAGTGAAATTTCTGGTACAAATGGTTGAAACAAACAGGCAAAAGGGTTTATGCTTCAAGGTGCAGTAAGCATTGTATGAGATTACCAATGTGCCCTGATCTGTCAGTTGCTTTCTGCAAGGAATGGCATTATTTTGTTGGAGATCAGGGTCCATTTGCTATGAACTATCATCACTTCTTTTCTTTCTGTTACAGATGACAGGGTGATGTGATCCCGTGAAGATTCTGTGTGCACTCTCTGGGGAGGAGAACACCGCCATCTTGTTTGTTGCTGGAAACCCCACATGCGGTGGGCTATGTGCATAGATGCCCGCCTTTACATGGCCAGAGACTGGAGGAAATGCCTTACATAGAAAAACTGGGAGAATAAAACATGTGCTGATTGTGTGGAAGAGAAAGCAAAAGGTGACAGGAGAGCCTCAGCCCTAAGGAAAGAGCTGAGACTCTTTCCTCAGCTGTGTTCACGAGACTGAAACTGGATATGAGGCAGGTCACCTTGAACCCTATTGAGGGGTCTAATGACTGAGAAGTCAATGGGCTATTGTCATCAGACTGTTTCCACAAGAGGCCATCCCACAGATGGCCCTTGAAGACCTGGATGGGGAGCCGTGAGCGATAATAGGATGACTTCCCGAGAGGAGCTGGGCAGATGGGAACGAGGTCCAGAGCAGAAGTCACCCAGCCCAAGGACTGCTCTAGGCAGAGCACTGCACACCACAGGGCTTCCCGAGGGGACTGGCTTACTGTCGGAAGTGATGGAGGTGTGGAGAAGGGCTCATCCCGGGTGCACTTCTGTGGGCAATTGGGTGAAGCTGGAGGCAGGCGTGCCCATCCCCCCTCACAGCTGCCGTCCAGCTACCCACCTGTGATCTCTGTCCCAGAGCCTTCTCCTGCAGAAGGAACAGCATCCGTGGACCTCCAGGTCACATCTCTGTATTCCCCTGGGGCAAGGACTCCCCGACTCCTAGATTCGTCCTCCATTGCACCTCCTGCTGTCCTTCTAAGTGACCTCAGCATCCCCTAGCATGACCCCTACCTCCTGCACATGTCCTTCCTGCTCCTCTCCACTTCAGCTATAGCCATACCCTAGCTACCTCAAAACTGCTCCCTCCTCTGATACAATAAACTCCGAAATTTCTAAACACCACCTCTTAACCATGTCACTTCCTTCATGGCTTTTATGCCCAGGAAACCTGCTCCTAGCTTCCCCCTTTTGAATCAGTCTTTTAAAAGTACATATATATTTATTTATTTATTAATTTTTTTAGCTGTGAGGCATGTGGGATCTTAGTTCCCTGCCTAGGGATCAAACTCTCACCTCTTGCAGTAGAAGCATGGGATCCAACCACTGGACCACCAGGAAGTCCCCTTTTGGATCAGCCTTAGGTCTACTGACCCCACCCTGCTCTTCTGCTCTGATTTAAATCCTCTGAAATATTCAATACTCGTTTCTCGATTCCCAACCCCCATATTCACTGAGTCACCAAGGGGCTTTGTATTCTACCGCAGCGTCCTGTGAGTCTGCCGGCTCCCTCCCTCCTCACCGCCAGGCCCGACCCTGGTCTGAGGCATCACGACATCATTCTTCGGTGTCTAGCTCTGACCTTCCTTTTTCCTTCACACCAGCTCTAGTCCTCCACACTCTGCCCGCTCCAGTCATGGGGGTCCACTCCCTGCTCCCTGAACAGGTCAGCTACCCCCTTCTTTATCTCTTCTCAGATAGAATTAGTTGCTCCTTGCAATGTGTGTGCTTTTTGCACCTGTGCCCTTGGCTTTGGGTGCCACTTGGTTAGTTCCATGTCTGTACCTCCCACCAGAAGGTGTGGTCTTCGAGGACAGAACCACTGCTACTCAACTCTGTAAGGTTGGCAGCCAGCCCCACACCTGCCACATGGCCAATCGCAATAAATATTTATAGATGTAAATTTCCCAGGACGTGCCTTCCATCAGAACTGGCTCCCTGGGTCGTTGATCAGGTCAGCCACCAAGTCCTGCCTCATTCCCACCTACATTCTTTAGGGCAGATGCATGCCTGCCTTCTGCCAGTTCCTTCTTCTTCTGTGGGGCCAACTGGCTGGCCATTCCTCTTCTGCCAAGCCTGAGGCTGGGCTGTGGAGGGGGCGGGAGGGGGCAGCAGGGACCGGGGATGGCACAGAACGCTGTGTGAGTGAACTGGCAGAAGTTCTGTGGGCTCGCCAGCTGGTACCGTGTGGGAGAGAGCCAAAAGGAAAGTTCGTTTTTTTCCTGCCCAAAGCTTGGCATCCTGAGTGCAGTCACGAGTCTCAGTGCTCAAGGCTTAGGAGTGAGAAGTGTCAAGGTCACCTCTGCTTTTGTGCCGGACCGGGGGAGGGGACTTGTGGATGCTGTGTGTGTCGGTGTGTGTGGGTGTTGCCAGTCACTTGGCATGTCCAGGCAGCTAATAACATGCCTCCACAGCACAGAGAGAGGAAGAGCCTCTGTTCCAATTTGTAACTTATCTTTTGTTTTGATCCCAGCGTTTCCCCCTTTGTTTCTGATGTGATGCATTTTTCTGCAGGCTCAGTGAGTTCACTTTGGCAAAGTCTTGCATGAATAGAAGCATTTACTCAATAGATTAGCTCATAGTCACAGACATATATATGTGTGCATGTGCATGTACCTGTCTCTCTCTCATTTTGTGTATACGTGGAGCATCCTTAACCCCCAAATGATGGACTTGCTTTCCAGGAGGGGAATCCAGGATGGGTTTATGAGGGTGGAAAGCAGAGAGCCAGCAGAGGGGGTTGGAGTTGGTTTAGGAAAATTCTGGGTGCAGCCAAACAGCAGTGCAAAGACCTTCATCCTGGGGAAGATGGAGGGAGGTGTCTTTGGTTGGAAAAGAAGTGGAGAAGAGTTATATGTCTTTTCTGGGCTTCAATCAAACCCTCTTCCTGTACAGCTCTCAGGCTGAAAGAAAACACAGAAATCATTTAGTCCAGTGGTTCTTATCTGCCTGTGTATCAGAATCACCTGGGATTTTTTCCAGTTTTATTGAGATTTAACTGACATATAACATTATGTTAGTTTAAGGTGTACAGCAGAATGATTTTATTCATGTATATATTGTGAAAAGGTCACCACAGTAAGTTTAGTTAACATCCATCACCTTGAATACTTACAATTGTTTTCTTATGATGAGAACCTGTAAGATTTACTCTCTTAGAACTTTCAAATATATAACACAGTATTGTTAACCATAGTCTCCATGCTGTAGATAGATCCTCAGAACTTATTTATCTCATACCTTTTGACCACCTTCACCAATGTCTCCCGTTCCTTACCCCTGCATCTGGCAACCACACATCTGTTCTGTTTCTACGAGTCTGGGGTTTTTTTCTTTCAGATTTTACATACAAGTGAGATTATGCAGTATTTTTGCCTAACATTTCATTTAGCATAACGTTCTCAAGTTCCAACCATGTTGTCTAAAATAGTAGGATTTCCTTCTTTTTTATGGCTGAATAATATTCCAGTGTGTATATACACCATGTTTTCTTTATCCGTTTGCTCATTGACAGGAGCTTAGGTTGTTTCTACATCTTTACTACTGTAAATAAATCTGCAATGAACATGGGAGTGGGCTTCCGTGATGGTTCAGTGGTACAGAACCTGCCTGCCAATGCAGGAGACGGGGTTTTGATCCCTGCGTCGGGTAGATCCCCTGGAGTGGGCTTCCGTGATGGTTCAGTGGTACAGAACCTGCCTGCCAATGCAGGAGACGGGGTTTTGATCCCTGCGTTGGGTAGATGCCCTGGAAATGGCAACCCACTCCGGTATTCTTGCTTGGGAAATCCCATGGACAGAGGAGCCTGGTGGGCTCCAGTCCATTGGGTCGCAACATTTGAACATGACTTACCAAGTAAACAACAACAACGAACATGGAGTCCAAGTACCTCTTCAACACAGTGCTTTCATATCCTCTGGATATATACCCTGTAGTGGAATTGCTGGATTTGTGGTAGTTCTATTAAGTTTTTGAGGAATTCTGTACTGTTTTGTATAGTGGCTGCACTAATTTATCTTCCCACTAACAGTGAACAAGGGTTCCCTTTTCTCCACATCCTCAGCATCACTTGTTATCTCTTATCTTTTTGACGATAGCCACTCTAACAGGTATGAGGTGGTATCTCACTGTTGGAATAGCTATTTTCATTTGAATTTCCCTGATGATCAGTGATGTTGAGAATCTTTTCACGTACCTTTTGGCCAATTGTATTTCTTCTTTGGAGGAATGTCTGTTTAGCTCCTCTGCCCATTGTTTAATTGGGTCGTTTGTCTTTTTGTTATTGAGTTGCATGAGTTCTTTACGTATTTTGGATATGAACTCCTTATCATATGTATGCTGTGCAAATGTGTCCTCTCATTCCATAGGTTGCCTTTTCATTTTGTTCAGAGCTTCCTTTGCTGTGCAGATAGGATTATTTATGAAAAACAGACATTCCTGGGCTTCTTCTCAGAACTTTTCATTTGGAACCTCCAGAGGTGGGGCCTGACTCTCTAACTTTTCCCCAGGTGGGGTAGGGCTGGGCTCCCATGAGCTGCCTAAGGCCACACAGCAAATGGTGGCAAATGCAAGGTTAGCACCAGAGTCTTCTGACTCCGTCCAGGACATTGCCCGAAATGTACCCGAATGTCCCTGGGGCTTAAAGCTTTGGAAACAAGGCTCATATTGGATGCAGGAGAGTGTTGAGTGGATGGCTTATCCTGCAGACTGCTAATCCACCTAATTTAATTAGTTCCCTACATGGGGGCTTGAATTCTCAGCGCAGGCAGAGATGGCTGAAATGGACCACGTTCTCTGGGATGACCCGGCATCTGCTCACCTTGCCTTTGACACTAGGCAGGATTTCAAAGTCTGTGGCTACCTTCCCCTGCTCTCTCTAGGGAGCAGCTCTGTCCTCTTGCCGACTTAGAAAAACAGGCTTGGATCTCTTCCTGGTCTACAGCTCTTCCACCTCCCTTCGTCCCCTTTTCCCTTCCTCTCCTCCCCACCCCTCCTCCCCCAGTAGCTTTACTGGAATATGAGTCACATACCATACAATTCACTCAATTAAGTGTGTAAGTCAGTCGTCTTCAGTATATTCACAGAGTTGGAGTTGTGCAAACCTCACCACAATCAATTCTAGAACATCTCATTACCCCTAATAGAAACCCCATACCCATTAGCAGTGACCACCACTCGCCCCCCAAACCTAGGCAATCACAAATCTACTTCCTGTATCTGTAGATTGGTCTATTCCGCACATTCCGTCTAAATGAAATTGTCTTTGGTGACTGGCTTTTTCACTTAGCATGTTTTTCTAGGATCATTCACACTGTATTATGTATCAGTACTGCGTTCCTTTTTATAGCCAAATAATACTCCCTTGTATGGATGTGTCACATTTTGTTTATGCATTTATCAGTTGCCATTTATCAATTTATACTATTTCTACTTTTTTGGTCATGGTAAATAATGCTGCTGTGAACATTAGTCTTAAAATTTTTGCATAGCTATAGCTTTTTTTCCTAGGTACATACTTAGGAGTGGAACTGCTGGGTCACATGGCAACTCCAGGTTTATCTTTTTGAGGAACTGTCAGACTTTTCTAAAGTGGCTGCAGCATTTTACATGCCCACCAGCAGTCTATGAGAACTCCAATTTCTCCACACCCTCACCAACATTTGTTATTATCTATCTCTTTAGTTATAGCCATCTTAGTGGGTGCCAAGTGGCATCTCATTGTATTTTTGATTTCCATTTCTCTGATGGCTAATGAGGCTGAGTTTTTCTTTTCATGATACTGGTTGACCATTTGTATATCTTCTTCAGAGGAATGACTATAGAGATCTTTTGCCTGTTGGTAGGGGATCTATGAGGGGCTTCCCTGATGGCTCCGCAGATAAAGACTCCTCCTGCAATGCAGCAGACACAGGAGATTCAAGTCGATCCCTGGGTCAGGAAGATTTTTGGAGGAGAGTATGGAAACTCATTCCAGCATTCTCGCCTAGAGAATATCATGGGCAGAGGAGCCTGGCAGGCTATGGTCCAAAGGGTTGCAAAGAGTCGGACCCAACTGAGCTGAGTGACTAAGCATGCATGCAGGCAGAAGGTCTATGAAGTCCTTCCTGCTCAGTGAATCAATGATGCATGGCTCCAATATGTACTATTTCTTCCCTTTGTTTCCAAGTTGGTGATGGACAGGGAGGCCTGGCGTGCTGCCGTCCATGGGGCCACAAAGAGTCAGACACAACTGAGCGACTCAACTGAACTGAAGCTGCTTCTTTTGGAGGAGGAAATGGCAACCCATTCCAGTATTCTTGCCTGGAGAATTCCATGGACAGAGAAGCCTAGCAGGCTACAGTCCATCGGGTCACAAAGAATTGGACACGACTGAAGCGACTTAGCACTAAGTTGCTTCTGTTAGGTGAGGAATCATGCATTCTCATCATTGTGCAGGTTCTGTGATCATGTGCTTCCTCATATAGGGGCTCATGGACTTTGGAGGATTAAAGAGATAACTTTTTACTGAAGAATTTGTGGCCAAGGGGCCTGAGGGGTGGACAGCAGTGAGGACCTGGACACCAGGCCTGGATCTTCCACCTTCTCTCAGCCTTGCCTCTCTGGGCCTCAGTTTCTTTCTTTTTTATTTTCAATATGTATGTATTTATTTATTTGGCCACACCAGGTCATAGTTGTGGCACATGGCGTCTCCCATCTTCGTGTGATCTTTACTTGTGGCATTCGTGCTCTTAGCAGCAGTGTGTGGGATCTAGTTCCCTGATCAGGGAGTGAACCTGGGCCCCCTGCATTGGGAGAGCAGAGTCTGAGCCACTGGATCACCAGGGAAGTTCCCTAGGCCTCAGTTTCTTCATGTATAAAAACAGAACATTGAGGAAAGTACTACTGATCTAGGCGATAACGTGAATTGTGTAAAGTGACAAAAGCCAGACTCAAGAGGCCAATACCGTCTGATCCTCTTCATGGGTCTCTCTGCAAAAGGCAGAACTACAGGATCAGAAAACAGATCAATAGCTGCCAGGGATGGGGGTGGGGATAGGTGATTAACCATGAAGGAATTTGGGGGGATGATAGAATTACTCTCTGGATTTTTGGCTAGTGGTTAGTTACATCATTGTATAAATTGTTCAAAACTTGTAACTATATCTAAAAAAGGGTGAATTTTATTGTATGTAATTATACCTCAATACCCCACTCCAGTACTCTTGCCTGGAAAATCCCATGGACAGAGGAGCCTGGTAGGCTGCAGTCCATGGGGTCAAGAAGAGTCGGATACGACTGAGTGACTTCACTTTCACTTTTCACTTTCATGCATTGGAGAAGGAAATGGCAACCCACTCCAGTGTTCTTGCCTGGAGAATCCCAGGGATGGGGGAGCCTGGTGGGCTGCCATCTATGGTGTCGCACAGAGTTGGACACGACTGAAGCAACTTAGCAGCAGCAGCAGCAGCATACCTCAATAAACAAGCAAAATGTAAAACACACATGTACACACTCATATGCACATACACACATTCACAATTGGACTAGAAAATCTCTAAGGAACTCTCAGAGCTGATATTCACTGATTCTCTACTATGGGTGTGGTTATGGAAACGGTGGCAGCAAGAGATACCCAGAGTCTCCTCTAGTTTTTAAACGTTTTCCTGATCCCACCTCCTCTTCTCCAACTCAAAAGAGTATTCATTGCCTTAATGGGAGAAAGGGAAAACAGGCTGCACTGGTGTGATGGGCCATTTTAGGAATAAGGCCCTTCCTCTGGGAGGTAGGTGTGTCCATGTGGCTGATGGATGTTCTCTGAGGATGGAGGCATTGGCCAGTCACTTATCCTGGGTCTGAGGTCTGAGTTGTTGTTGTTGCTGTTTAGTCACTAAATCATGTTCTACTCTTTGCAACCCCATGGACTGTAGCCTGCCAGGCTCCTCTGATCATGGGATTTCCCAGATGAGAATATTGGAGTGGGTTGCCATTTCCTTCTCCAGGGGATCTTCCCAAACCAGGGATCGAGCCTGCATCTCCTGCATTGGCAGGAGGACTCTTTGCCACTGAGCCAGCTGGGAAGCCCCTGAAATCTGAGTAAGCACCACAGAATGGAATATTTCTGAACAAGAGCCCAGAATCCAAATCCCGGTGAAGCAGCCATGAGGCTTGTCAGACAAACAGGAGTGCAGTTGGCGAACTCACACTTCCGCTTCCGTTTTCCTCCAGGGCCTGCAGAAGGAAGCCTCCCCACCTCAACGCTCCCCAAACCCTCTCCCCTCCACCCCCACATCTCTGCCCTGCTATTTACTGAGGCCTAATGTGGGATTATTGATTGAGGCCCTTCAGGTTACACACGGTGAGGGAACAAGGCCCTCTCTGGGAAGAAGAGAGAGAGGGGTCTGTCATAGGCAGAGAGATACCACTACCTGCATACAAAACCCACACCCAGCTCTGGCAAGAAAGGCTGGGAAGCTGCCCAGCAGGGGTTTGCAAAGGCCCTCCACCTTCACCACCTCTGCCTCCCAGGGCATCTCTCAGATGCAGCCACAGCTCATATCAGCACTCGTTTCGTGAGTACTTACTATGTTCTAGGCGTAGGTGAAGTCCTCTACATTAATTCATGACCACCATAAGATTCTGAAATGCTTATCCCTGTTTTACAATTAAGGAAACCAGTGTTCAGACTGAGGTGTGTCCCAGCTGCTGCCATCAGAAGATGTTACTCGCTTTGCTGAAACAAGCCAGATGGGGCTGGGCCAGCCCAAGGCTCTGAGAGCGCGGAGACCTGCCTTGAGGGTCAGGAGAATCACAGAGAGCTCCAGGCCAGAGGGAGCTCTCACTGGGGCACACACCCCACTCTAAGCCTCTTGAAAACAAGTCAGAGGCAGCAGCCTCTCGTTGGCCTGAGTGGCCTGCCCTGTGCTGTGCAGGGTCGGGGAAAGATCCTATAACCCCACACTGGGGATGCGGAAAGGAAGCCCGGGGAAGGCGACCAGGAGTCCAGACATGAGTCTGAGCAAACTCAGGGTGATCATGAAGAACTGGGAAGCCTGGCATGCTGCAGTCCACGGGGTCACAAACAGTCGGACATGACTTAGTGACTGAACAACAACCACCAAGGAAAGGATAGCCTCGTGTCCTTTCTGCCAGAAGTCCCCTAAAGGATGTGGGGAGGGAGGAAGCACTCAGGGGGGACATCAGACATTTGTGGGTGGGCACAGCTCTTAGTGTTGTAATGGGCAGCCCCAAATGCCCACCTCCACCTTGGACCTCAAGCAGATCTCTGTCCTTGGTGGTCAGTGGGATTGTGTGCACAGTGACAGCTTGCTGGACAAAGATCTGGAAATAAGCCAGATGACTGGGCTGGGAAGGAGGAGTTCTGGGTTCTCTGGAGCAGGTGGCCATGATCAGGGAGGACAGGAAAGTATGGTTGTTTTGTGGTGGGGCCAGGACCTGACAGTGGGGTAGGCTACAGACCTGACACTTTAGGGGCTGTTGCAGGTGTGACCTTGGTCTTGACCTTGTGGGGCAGGAAGTCTTGCTCTGGGAGATGACCCAGGGGTTGGGAGACAAGTTCATTCCCCATGCCATTTGCACAGGAGACCCATTCCCACACTTCCGAGATCATTTCTACTTTCAGGAGCAGAGTTTCTGCCATGAAGCAAACTGGCAGGTGCCAGCCTCATCATTAAAGAATCGCAGTACCGTGGTTCCTTTTATACCTCCTTCTCTTCCTCCCCTTGTCAGCCTGACTTCAGGTTCTCAGAGTCCTGCTGCTTTGGTGTGAGTGGAAGATGAGATTGTCGGTC
The DNA here is from genome assembly GCA_024291935.2 of Okapia johnstoni. NCBI lineage: Eukaryota > Metazoa > Chordata > Mammalia > Artiodactyla > Giraffidae > Okapia > Okapia johnstoni. Next base: position 17,442,411 of record CM044307.1, read on the forward strand.
GCTCAGGAAACCAGGACTCCCTGTAAAGATCCCCATCTGTGTGTAACAGACTCCATCTTGGGACTTCATTTAAGAAAGTCAGATTGGTGTCTGGCCACTGCTGATGCTCACCAGGCCACTGGGATTTATGGTCGGGCACAGACAATGGGGCATAGAGTCCATGTAGCCAAGGACTCCCTGGCAGAGTCAGGGGCATTTTAGCCTTCCTGTGACACAGTTATCCTAACCTACCAGGAGGCATTCCCCACCCCAGAGCTTCTCAGCATCCTGCTTGGGAACAAGGGGGAAACAGGTCCTGTGTGTGTGTGTGTGTGTGTAACGGGGCAGGGGGGGGAGCAGGTAGGGGGGAGTGGGGAAGGGAGGTAGAAATTTTTCTAGTGGTAAATCCTGCCTGACAAACCCCCAAACCAAGGAGTCACACAGAGTTAGCTGGGTTATAGTGGGTTCAAGTCATTTATTTGTAGACGGTACCAGCATGTTTGGTTCTGGGGTCCAATCCCCAAATTCCAGAAAAATAAACTAATGAGAACCGCATGCACTATGAGAAGGCCATTCCGACGTGTCCGTGATCATGCGGTGAGTGGGCAGAGAACATAGACCGGGCACGCTCGGCAGGGCGCGGGGCCTCCCTCCTCGGACAGCTGACGGCAGCTGGCTCTGAGCCCTCACGAGGGACTTGGGGGAGGGCCGAGGCCGGGTCTTGTGGACCCTGTCCCTTTACGGCCTGGGCCCCTTATTGCTACATTTGCTACTTTGCTACGTTATGGCCCCTGGGTTGTGCCCAGGGGGGCTGCCTTATCAGTGGGTGGTACTAAGGAGTAGACTGCTGGCATCTGCCGTTGCCATGGTTACATGAACACAGCCCTCTCTTCAGAGGGTCCCGTGTGAGTTCTCAGGGATTCATTTGGCCACTATTGGACTGTGCCACACACGGTCCTTGCTACACACTCAGCTCAGCCAGCCCTTCAGGGGCTGGTGACATGTTACTTTCCCCCCCGGGACTTTTCAGCTCCTGGACTTTGCTGAAAGACCTCCCATCAAACATTCTGCAAGACTCAAAGACCAGCAGCGCTCAGTCTTTTCTGGGCTTTTGGGACAATTTCCTAGTGGTGACTTTTGAAGCCCATGTACTTGAAGCATCATGAGAGGGGTGCGTTTTAGGAAAAACATCAACTTCTACAACCAACCGAGGAGCCAGATGGGTGGCAGGCTCCTGGGTCACGCCCTGTTGGTGAGGTAGTTTGAACACACCAGGAACCTCGCTACAGGGAAGGCCCCCAGAGCACATCCCCATGTGATTCACTGCTCAGAGAAGCAACTTGGAGTGCTAAGAGGTCCCTCCCAGGTGCTGGCCTGTACCCTTGGAAGGGGTGGCCCTGGAGCACAGTGCCTCTGATGGCCCTGGTGGGCTCAGCTTTGCTAAATTCCTGGGGCATAGCAACCCCTTCACAGCAGGACAGAGCATCCCTTCCTGGAAAAGCAGAAGCCCTCTCCTCTGACCAGACAGCTCCTGCTGCTCTCCTCAGGCCCTCTGGCTGCTGCTGGGCATTTACCCATGCCAATCTACAAGCTTGACTCTTCCCATACAGGCAAAGTCTATGTGAGTCAGATGCCCAGTGCTTGGCGCCTGTGTGTCTGCCCCGACGGGTGGGTGGTCACTTCTAAGACAGCCCTGATGCTTTGGCTGTGGGGCTGATGACATGGTATCTGCCCTGTGAGCCCCAATCAGGAAGAGTTCCAGACCCAGAGACCATGCCCAGTCAGGGCAACTAAGGCAAGACAGGGCAAAAAAAAAAAAAAAGCAAAGTTTGTTTTGCTACAGAATCTCCAGGAGTGGTGATAGACAGGGAAGCCTGGCGTGCTGCAGTCCACGGCGTCACCAAGAGTCGGACATGACTGTGTGACTGAACTGAACTCCTTCGAAAGTTTAATCTGGGTCGGAATTTTTGGTTCTGTCAACCAAGCCAATTGGGAACTGGCCACGACTAGACTTTCCAAGTGTGTGTACTACATTGCTTCAGCCGTGTCCGACTCTGTATGACCCCATGGACTGTGGCCTTCCAGGCTTCTCTGTTCATGGGATTCTCCACGCAAGAATACTGGAGTGGTTGCCAGGCCCTCCTCCAGGGGATCTTCCCAACCCAGGGACTGAACTCGTGTCTCTTATGTCTCCTGCACTGGCAGGCAGGTTCTTTACCTGCCTGGGTTCTTTACCTAGCGCCACCTGGGAAACTGTTTCTAAGTGTACTTGCATTCTAAGGTCTGCACAGTAGACTGCCCTTGGACTAAGTGCCCAGCCTAGGTGAGCTAGGTTGAGTAGGCTGCCCTTGGACTAAGTGCCCAGCCTAGGTGAACTAGGTTGAGTAGGCTGCCCTTGGACTAGACAACTTCGGTGGCACAATTCTGTTCTCTCCCCCATTTCTGGGTGTGACCTGCTGGAGGGGGTGGCACTCAATGGTGGTCACAACACAGAGTGTGCCTTGGTTGGGAGGCAGGATGAGGGGGTTATTGCTCTGGATTTGAATCCATCTGAAAGTGCCTTCACATCTATTGATCCTGTGGAATGTCCCCAGAGGTGTCAGGATGCCCTCAGCCTGCTTCCTCTCAGGGCTGCAGTCCACCTGCCTCTGACCCTTCTGGGCAGTTCCAGGGTAGGCGAAGCCTCAGGAACTTCAGCTGGGTGGTACCGACGTCCTGGCCAGGGAGACCACCCGGGCCCTGACTGCAGCCATGAGGAAGGACAGGAGGCAGCCAGGATCTTGCCCGGGATAACTAAGAGCACAGAGGGAGCTGCTGTTCTAGACATGCCAGTGTCCACAGACCCTGTGCGTCAGTGTCAGCATGGATGGGGCATCTTGGCAGGAGCTGCTTCCTTGGGGCAATGTTGGGTGCAAGGGAGCCTGAGCAGCAGTTCTGCTCTGAAACAGATCATCGATGTGAAAAGCAAGGGGATTCAAAAGCGTGTGATGAGAAGAGGAGGGGGTCAGCTGACCCTACAACATGGGAAAAGGCTTCAGGGAACACATTTCCTCATTAAGCAGTTGCCTGGTGTCTGCTAGGTGCTAGGTTTTGTGTCCAGGTCTCCTGGAATGAGCAAGGGTTGCGGGGAGTGTCTGCAGGGAACCTGGGTGTATAGCACCTCCTTGGAGACACTCTGAGGATGAAACAGAATGTCTCTAACTTCCACTGTACCTCTAAAAAAGAGCAACTACTGCCATGGGGGAAACTGAGGTGCGGGGCTCAAGAACCTGCTGGGGTGCCCTCATGCCCTCGGTGGCCCTGCTGTGAGGGATGGAAGCTGGTGCCCTGGGGACAGAGCACAAAGGTGGGCTTGGAATGGTGGTCCTAGGGGAACACCCGGGAGGCAGCATCTGCAAAGAAGCCTATGAGACCCACCAACTGGTGAATCTGCCCACATGAGTAAAGAAATACCAGTGATCATTGTTTTGCTTATGTGTTTGTGTGTTTATACACTCCCGAAGGATATTTTCTACTTCTGGCCAAAATAGATCAAAGGAAGATGGTCATAGCAGTGGGGGGTATGGGCGTGGGGTGGGTGAGTGTCTGAATTCAAAAGCATGTGGCTTATACCGCTCTGTCTGAGGGCTCATGGGAGTCACAATAATGACAGTGACGGCAATGAGAGTAATAACTACCATTTGCCAAGCACCTACTATGTGCCAGGCACCTGACTCCGTGCTCTGCATGACTCCCTCACTGCCAAGTTGGCAGATGGGCATTCTGACACACACAAGCGGATCTTATGTAGGTGTTTGCAGGTTGAGCTCTGCACTTGGGTTTCTCCACGATCACGGACATTGTGGAGGACAGTGCCTTTGCTAGGCCGTCAGAGGACCAATGGGCCCTGGCCTCCTCTCTGGGCACAGATTCTGCCCTGGCTTCAGACACAACTGAGATCTGGCCTCGGGGGCCCGGCCACGCCCGGGACTGCCAGCCTGAATCCCCCAGCTCCACATGGGGCTGTTGGAGGGGAGGATCCCAAGGGCCCCCAAGTTCACCGCCACATTTATTTTAAGGAAAACACGCGGGGACACACCAAGGAGCGAGGGGCCGCAACAGAACAAATTACGAAATAATCAAAAATTTTAAAAGACGGTCGGGACCTTCAGGGCTGTTAAACCACAAGCTCTTTCGTTGGCATCAGTGCCTCCTCTGGTGTTGGACCCTCGAGGCGATTGACGGGAGCAAGGGGCACCCGCCAGTGCCTTGTGGCGACCCCTTTGAAAGGTGGCCTCAGAGGGGGTTGGAAGAACGTGAGGTGCTGCGGTCCACGAGGCGGCTCAGTGCTGGGGGGGCGTGGTGTGAGGGCAGCCCGGTCCGGCTCCTTACACGCGGCGGCCGCAGCGATGGGGCAGGCGGGAGGCGGTTGGGACACAGTGGTGTGATTGGGGCTGGCGCCGCGGTGCACCACAGGCGGTGGGTTGTAATACTGAATGTGCTGGGGGTGGGGCGGGTCCTCTTGAGTTTGCTGGAAGGCGTGATCCCCCAGACAGCGGGGAGGAGTGATGATCGTCAGAATGGAACCTCAGGGGACAGTCACGGCAGGAGCCCCGCCGGGCGCTCTCCCCAGAACACGTGAGGGACTGGGACCTCCTACAGAGCGAGGCGTTGGCACACGACTGTACAAGGAGAGGGGGTTGTAAACAGGGGCTTCGGCCTGGCCGACCCCAGCCTCCGAGGGCTCTCTCTGGCCTCCCTCTGGTTCACGCACTGCGTCTCCCCACCGTGGCCCGGCCTTCACTCCTTCTCCTTCACAGTGACCAAATCTCCCCGCAGGGATGCTCTGTCCGCGGACGTGGAGCGCCGCCGGCTGCCCGCGTGGTCATCGGGCCCGGGCCCTGTGGCGGGGACCGTCAGGAGGACTGCATCAGGCCGGTGAGGCGCTTGCCCGCCAGTGACTTTCCCTGCAGAGACAGCGACAGAGGGCACCACAGGCATGCACGCACGCGCGCGCGCACAAACACACACACACGCACGCACGCACAGGACAGACACAGAGAGCCAGACAGGTGGGTTAATTGTTGCATGAGCCACAGAGGCCAAACAGCTTAGCTCACCGACCCCTCTGACCTCCGGGTTTGGGAGCCTTAACCGCAGACATTTGGACAACCAGCGCTGGGGGACCAGGTTAGAGGGTGAGGATGAGCTGTTGGTCCTCTTTTGAGTGTGTGGGGATTTTACTTACCCCAGCCAGGGATTTCAACCCTTGGAGTATCTCTTAATGCCTGTGGGCTGCCTCTGAACTTGATTTAATCCAAGTGTGGAAGGAAAGCTTGGCCGGGGGACTAGTAAGACTGAGGGGTTGGGTTGACCCAAGCAGATGATGGCTAAGGATCTGGGTGACTTGGAACTAATGAGTTAACTAGTCTGAAGAAGACAGAAGGAATTCTATTTGAAACACAGGGTTGAGCTCTCCTTGGATCCCTTTTTAAAAATTTTTTTTTTTTAATTTATTTTTATTTGTCTGTGCTGGGCTTGGTTGCAATATGTGGAATCTATTAATAGTTCCCTGACCAGGGATTGAACCTGGGCCCCCTGCATTGGAAGCATGGACTCTTAGCTACCAGACGTCTAGGAAAGTCCCTGATCCTTTTTTTTTTTTTTTAATTGAAACATTATTTTTTACTTATTTTGGCTGCATTATGCAGTTTGTAGGATCTTAGTTCCCTGACCAGGGATTGAATCTAGGCCCCCCCCACAGTGGAAGCATGAAGTCCTAACCCATGGATCCCCATGGAATTCCCTCTCCTTGGGTCCTCTTGATGACCAGTTCTGGGACTGGGAAGGTCTGGGGGTATCTGTCAAGGCTTGGGGCCTGGGCTACAGGACACAGGACAATGCGCTCCTATGTTGGTCTCCAGGCTGACCTTGATGACTCCACTTCAGGAAGTCTTATCAGCCCTTCACTTACAAGAACAGCTGTTCTTGTTCTTTTGGGAAGAAAAAAAAAGACTCACTCTACCATGAGTCTTGGTACATGGGGCACAGAGGTCCCCTGAGAGAGGCCAGTTGTTCACATGCCCAGAAGGAGGCAGCTGCGGAGCCTCTGATGTGGGGCTGGACACCAGGAGGACGATGAGCAAGGCTCAGTCCCCTGCTTGTTTCTTGGCCATAGTCTGAACCCATCCCCTGCTCACCCTCCACTGAAATCCATAGCATTAGACAGGGGTCTAGACAAGAGTATGGCTGGACCCAAGCAGATGGATTGTGGTGTCTGAGAAAACACTCAGAACCTATCTTATTATTGACAGTGGGTCAGCGACACCAGCGAGGGTAGCGAGGGTCTGCGAGGGTAGCACTCGCTCACTTATCAGCATGTGCTGCAGCATTTGGCAATGTGAGGTTGCAGGGGTCGGCAATTCCTCATGTTCATTTCCAAGTGGGATGTAAGGGCTCGTCTTGTTTACTGGGCTTGGCTATATGTCCGCTGGATGTAATTAAAAAAAATTGATCAGGTTTGCGAAGCCTGGTAGGGTACTCAATAAACCTGCTGATTGATGAATTGACCGATAATGGGCATTTCCAACAAACGAACAATACGGGCTGTGAGTTTGCCGGACACAAGACAATGTGTCATCTGGCTAAGCTCTCTACGGGAGGACATGCCAGCTTGACTTTGAGAATTCCGATGGCACGGATGGGAGCTTGTCCAGAAATGGAAACACCCTCAGGCACAGTTGGACAGTCTGCATCTACCTCCCCTTTGCTCTGCTTTCCCCCCTTTCACTCATTTTTGCTCATTGGACAGCACTTTTCTTTTTTACCTCCTCTGTCTTCACACACACACACACACACACACACACACACACACACACACACACACACACAATTTCCCCATCAGCAACCTTATCTGAATCTTCAGATACACTAAACTTAGGCTGCAGCCGGATACATTTACACTGGGCTAAAGGATTTCTTAAGTCAGACTTTTTTTTTTTTAATCCTAGAGGGTTTCAAGTGCCAGTTCTTGCAAATCACTAAAAGCAGGATGGCTACTCCTCTGTGTGGAGTGGGTTAGGTACAACAATAGCTTATAGGTGGCAGAGGCTGACCTGCAAGGACTCCCTCTAGCCTGGTTCTAAGCACACATGTAGCGGAGACTTTTTTGACTGCCCTTTCTTACATGGAGCTGGAGGCATTTGTCAGCCAGGTGGTCACCTGGGACTGTGCCTTCTCCGTGCAGGCCTGAAGGCAGGTGTGTGTGTGCCTGCTCAGTCGCTCAGTCATGTCTGACTCTGTGAGACCCCATGGACTGTAGCCCGCCAGGCTACCCTGTTCATGGGATTTTCCAGGCAAGAATACTGGAGCAGATTGCTATTTTCTCCTCCAGGGGATCTTCCTGACCCAGGGATCGAAACCGTGTCTCCTGTGTCTCCTGCATTGCAGGTGGATTCTTAACTGCTGAGCCATCGGGGAAGCTCTCCTGAAGACAGGAAGCACAGGGAAATAGGGACTGATGAGTCCAGAGGTCTCCAGTCTGGGGGGCTCTACCAAAACTCTCCCAGTCCCTTTCACCCTTGTCCATCCTTGCTCACAGGAAACGCACCAAAGAAGGTCACTTTCCTCTTGGGTACTGCTTACTGCTGTGGAATCCACACACCAAACACCAGCTCCTCCCTTCTCTTTCCATCCCTCCTCCACCAGGGCCACACATTACATATCGAGTACCCAAATATATATGTTGCACGTCTGCCATACAATGGCCTTCACGGTTCTGATTTAGCTGGTGGCTGTGAACAAAAGGAATCACTAAAGCTTCTGAATTATAACAGTCTGTTGCCAGTGGGTATGGTAAAAGCCCAGAGACAAAGAAGGTGAGGTTTACCAGATATCTGAACCCTCATTACAGCTTCATTCTCATTAGTGAGGTCATTTTGGCTGGAAAGGGGGCTGTGGCCGAGAGAGGTTAGAGATTCTATTTCTGGCTGACTGTGTGTCTGTCTGTTTGAGGTGAATTTAGCCCTAAGGATCCCTACCCTCCACACCTCCCTGTTCTATAGAGCTGGCTGGGCTGGGAGGCGCTAATTAATCTCTTCCTGCCTAAGTCCTGGAGCTCAGCCTCACAGCTCTGACTCCAAAGACCTGTGGCCAGCCCATCCATCCTTCCCCTCTCCTCCCCGAGCTGGTTCCATGGCTCGGGGCTTCACGGGTTGGGGGTTGGGTGCAGCTAACCAGCCTGGAGAATGTTCCCAACCTCTAGCCATCCAGGTGGTGCTCCTTGGCATTTTCCTGCCTCCCTTGCCCGCTCCTGCACTCATGCATTTACCATATGCCAGTTCTGCTGCTAAAGGAAGTCGTGAGCGTTTAGGTCGGCTCAGGGACAGCCCAGCCCAGCCGCAATCTGTTCACTAGGCAGTGACCTCGCTGGTGAGGCTGGAAGGTGGTTACTCATGCAGGACGCAGGCAAGGCTAGATGCCTGCCCTCCGGCTTGGGGGAAAGAAATCCTGCAATCACACTGGCTCAGCAGCTGCCTCTCTTCTGAAGAGCTGAGGTTCTTGTAATTTTCAGGGATCAAAGTGAAATCTGACAGCAGAGGTGTTCAGAGATGAGCTGCTTCAAGGTCTGTGCTGCTGTGGGCTTGCTGGGAGCTCCTAGCTACCTGCTCTGCCCAGAGAGAGAGGAGGGTTCCCGTCCTGCACCATCTAGGGCTCTTTCCTCCCTCCTCTTCACCCCCATCCTCCAGTTTGGATGGTTCTGCAGGAGACACTTAGGGAGGGGAGTGGTAATTCTGCCTCTGCCTGGCCCTTGCATAGTTACAGGGGGAAGGCATTTTTTCTGGGTGTGACTGTGTGCTGTTCCTCAATGCTGGTCAGTTGGGAATGGATCATGGTGCCAGGAAACTGCTACCAGCTCAGCCTGAGGCCTTGGCGTAGTTGAGCGAAACAGCCGAGGGTGGTTGAAAACGCTATTAGCCGGCAGCCTTTGTCCAAGTGAAAAAATATACGGTGATTAAGAACTGAGCTGCAGAAGGTACATTCCAGAGACACCAAAGCTTTGCATTCAGACAAAGCGCTTTTCACCTTTGAGACATTTGGCTAAGTTTAATCCAATAGAATTTGGGATCCTTCAATTTCATGGACCACGGGCTCAGGGCTGGGATCACAAACACCCACACATTCAATTCTCAGCCTCCACGCTGACTAATCATTTCAGCTCTGCAGCCATCTTGATGGCTAGAAGCCTGGAAGAAGGTGGTCACGGAATCCTTTGTTTCTAAAAGGAAATGCACAAAAGGAAGAGCTCCCTTTTGTATGGTGCTTTGGGAAAAATCAACATGCTGCTTGACATGCCGTGGCTCTGTGCATTGCACGTCTGGTATTAATCAACAAAGCATGCACAGTCACCATTACCAAGAGCTTCGCCACTCACTTACCTGGGAGACAGGTGCTAACCTCTTTGACTGGGAGAAGGGCGGTGCTTCAGAGGGTAGCCCTGGGGGGGTCAGATGGCACACTGGGGGCAGAGAAGCCAAGCACTGGCCGCTCAGGGGCAGGACCTTTTGCAGCACTAAGAAAGTGGAGACATCTGAGCTGCTGATGAGATTTTCTTGCTGATTTGTCCAGATGACCTAAGACCGCAGTTACAGATCACAAGTCCACTAAGTTCAAAACCAGGCTACAAGGGGATGGAAATCAACCACAGTTGTCTCTAGGGCAGAGGGATGTAATTGACTGAAAAGGGGCATGAGGGAACTTTCTAGGGTGATGGGATGTAGGTTACACTGGTACATACATTTGTCAAATTCATTGAGCCATACATTTCAGATCTATTGATTTTGCCACGTGTAATTATGCCTCAAAAGAAAAGAAAAAGATTAAAAATAATCCATCTATCACATCTCTGATTTGAAACTCCCCACCCCTTACTCTTTTTCAGTTGCTGTCCCAGCAACCTTGCTTTTTGGCTTCAAAGCTTCCCCCTCCAGTATGGGGGAAACCCAGATTTCTCTGCTTGAGGAACTAGAACTTGCAATAGAACTAATTTGGAACATGATTTCTAGTCTCCATCGATCCAAGCCGATCACCTTGTGGTGACACACAGACATTTTTCATCCCTGCTAATGAAAAATGGTGTTTTGCTGAATAGGGCTCACGAGGTGACCTCAGCAGGCAAGATGTGGGAGGCCCCAGAGATAAGCTGTCCTTTCAAGGAGACTGAAAGTTACCTATGAGTAGTTGATGCTCAAGTCCATAAACGATGAGCGTGTGTGGAGTCACAGGTCTGTAGGGGACTCACTGGGGAGAGCGGTCAGTCCCAGACTAAGAGCTGGGTAGGAAGGAGTGGTCCCGGCTTGCGTTTGTCAGGAGGCGGAGGCCAAGGACCTGCCTGACTTCCTCAGGTGACTTCCCTGGAAGTTGGTCACCCTGGTGCCCTTTCTCCATTGAGCAAAGCAAAAGGGATGATTTCAAAAGGAAGTGTAAGGAATTCTGTGGCATCTCCTTTCTCAGTGGTGGTTAAAATTGGGGCGAGAGTGCCATTTGCTCAGGATAGTTTAGGGCTGAGAAGCTCTGTCAGGGGATTGTAGGAAAACCCACACGTGATAGAGAATCCTTTGAAGACACTTTGACTCTCCTCTTCCATCATCAGCAAGATGGCAGATGAAGTGGGAACTAGCCAACGGTTACCCACGGCTGATCCATGGCAGAGGTGGCTGGAGCAGCATCTCTTCCTCATGGGAAGAGAGGTTGCTTCTGGCTTTCTCACTCTTCGAGGGGGTGGGAGTTGGGTGGGGATGGGGATGGGGTGGGGAGGGGCAGGCCCCCTGTGACAAGATCCTCTCTTGGGGTCTGTGTTACTCCTGGGTCCTCGCTAAGCTTTCTGATCTCTCTGAGGAGCTGAAGAGCATTTTATTTGGTTTTAAAATATTCTCTTCATTTGACTGTTTAAAAATCAGATACCACAAACATAAAACAAGTACCCATATCAAGAGATAGGTTGAAACGGAATGAATTAAAAAAAAAAAACGCAGGGGATAAAGAATTAATACACATCGTGCATGCATGCTAAGTCGCTTCAGTCATGTCCGACTCTTTGTGAACCTATGGACTATAGCCCACCAGGCTCCTCTGTCCATGGTATTCTCCAGCAAGTATACTGGAGTGGGTCACCATGCCCTCCTCCAGGGGATCTTCCTGACTCAGGGATCGAACCTCATCTCTTATGTCTCCTGCTTTGGCAGACAAGCTCTTTACCACTAGCACCGCACATTAAACCTATTTAAAAAGTAAGGAATATGGTCAAAATAAAAACAATGGATTCTTCTGTAACAGCCCACCGTCTTATGTAAGGTAATATGAATAAGCAGCCACATTTTCTCATGTCAACGGTGGGTCTGTGGACTCTGCCGGCTGTCACGTATGCTGAGAGCAATTCTCACAAAATGTTCCTGGAACAATTAGCAGGTTCAGACACCTTACTCTACTCTGTATTGATAACCAGAAGTGCTATTTTTTTTAACTTATTTTTTTTAAATTTAGCAACTCTGAGTTGCTAGCCCTCCTATCTGAACTAAATGTGAGAGGACCAACCTCTATGCCCTACCTCCTAGGGACTTTCTGTTTGAATTTTTTATTCTTGCACGGAGTGGCATTGCTCCCTCCTTTTTCAAGTGCCCTCCTATTCTACTTGCCCAGACCTTGATGGAAGCAGCATGGGGACAGTCCCCTTACAAGAGACACAGGTTCGCTGTCATGGACAGTTACCTACGGCCATCCATTGATCAAACATTGAGCAGCTGTTGTGTGTCAAGCACGCTCTGCCTTTGACAGACACCTGCGCCATGTCCACAGCATCCTTGCCAGTTAGGTCTTCCTTTAACACCCACTGGACACATGAGGTTGAGCTACTAGCCTGAGCACATACAGCTGGTCAGTGGGCTTCATGGCTCATCCACCGTCTCCTTGGTACATGACCATCACTCTCAAGGAAAGGGGCAGGTGGGAATGCTCAGGACTAAGGGCTCCTCCATGCCCGCCCATACCAGGCAACCTCTCTGGGCAGGCCGAGGTTATTTTCTCAACCTCACTGAGAAAGATGCTTCAGCTCTTGGGTATGCTTGAGAGCATCCAGGGCATTTCTGCTCTGCCTGATGGGCTTCCCTTTTACTTTGGCTGCTGAGCTAAGCTGAAGCACAGCTCACTGCTGTGTGGTGCTCATGGATTTAAAGTGATGGCTGCTGGACAGGCCAGTGAAGCTGTCACTTCTGTTTGTGACCTTCTGTTATAGGTACTGATGCTCCTGGGATCTCCATAGCAACAGTCCTGGGAGGAGAAAGGCAGGTGTGATGTTCACCTTTCCTAAGAAGGGGCAGGCAGATGCTTCACTCCAGTTAGAACAAATACCCAGCAAGCTGGCTGGGGAAGCCCTTCCTGGCTGCTGTTCCTGCCACTCCTGACTCCTGTCCCCTCATCACACTCATCACGTATGGGGCTCTTACGCAAAGTTCGACCTCTGCCTGTTAGTTTTGGTGGGTGATGGGAGAACTTCCTCCACAGTCCCCATCTGTGCGGGGACAAATCAGCCACTGGACAGGCACAAGGGATGCCAAGAGTGACAAGGGCTCAGTAGCTGTGCCCGACATAGGTGGCACGATGCCCAGGCACAGACTCCCTAGCCTCCTGTCCACGTTGTGCATTCCACTTTCCCTGCTGCGTTTTTCTCTGCAGGTAGGAGAAATCCCTTCTTTTATTACTGGATCTCTTATCTCCTTCCTCTGCTCTGATTGAATAACCCCGGTGCTCTTTCTATAATCAGCCTGCCCCAAGTTCTTGGTGGACACAGGGGTGGAGCAGAGGCGGGTATTCTGTTCACAAGGCTCCTCAGTAGCATGCCCTCCTGTAGCTGGTTCTGTGCTTGCCTCCTCCTCTCCTCCTCCTTAAATGTACTTTGGCATCTCTGCGTTGGTTCACTCCAAATTAGGCCAGGGCCAAAAGACTCAAGGAAACAGGGACATGGCTCAGTTGCTATTGGCAACAACTTGATTCTACTTTTTTCCCAACTAGGAAGTTCAAGTGACCCTTTACTATGGCCACAGGGGAGAGGGCTGCTGAAGTTCAGTGGACGAGACAGCAGGTGGGGTCACTGGCTGGGCAGCATGTGTGATTCTTCTTAGGACCCACGAGAACACTAACCCCACCCTCCTAGGGGCACGTCTCATCTCCTGTGAACACATTCATCCAGAGCACATCCGTGGGTTGGGGTCCTTGGTTAAGCCAGCTGCCAAGGCAGGGTTTCGAAGGCAGAGTTGATCAACACGCTGACTGTTTCCCACTGCCCCAAAGCATCATCTTTCCAGGGATGTCCTGGTTCATTTAGAAGCATATGCAAAGAGGGTTGACTCATCTCTCTCTCCTCCCTACTATCAGGAATGCAGTTAGGTGGGCATTTATCAGACAGGTATTCCTAATCTGAAAAAGTGCAGCAAAGGACAGGTCAGGCAGCATTTTTCAAGACATCTCTGGGTTGATGGAATTCCTAGCCACCGAGAAGCTTCTTACTTCCCTCTGAACCCTTTTCACATGTCCCTGCAATGCTGGACAGGGGATGGGTTGGTTCCTTAGCCTTCTTCTCCCCTGGTGGTCTAGCAGGTAGAAAGGTGAGATTTTCCCGTTTCCCACAGGACTTGGCCCTGGGCCACAGATGAAGAGTAATGGAAGCTCTAAGGGGGGACTAAGCTTAAGGATGCTGCTGTTGGATTTAAAAGCATCTTCAAAGGTAGTGAGCATTTCTGCTAGGGACCCAGGAATGAGTGACAGGATCAGTACCCAAAGACATTATTTGAACATTGCCTCTGGGACAAAGGGCTCAACTCCCTGCCACTTCTGGACCCCTTGGCTTCTTGCTTCTCAGGAAGAAAAAAAAAAACTATGGGTGTAAAAAAAAAATGGGAACACCAAAAAGGATGCCGCTGACTGTCCACGGAACTAGGGCGCGAGAACAGGAGGGGTGGGTGGAGATGAGGCTATGGACACACAGATCATCTCTTCCGGTTTGGGGAGTACCTTCTGTTGCTGAAGGCCCCTAAGGAAGGATAGAGCGTGCAGACGCTGGAATCACTCACCCACTGCTGGAAGGAAGCCGCCTCGGGGGTGAAATGCAGCGGCCATTCTGACTCTGCGCCAGCAGCACTAGGCAATTGTGTTTTTAGGAAGGGAAGTGAAGAACAACTTATCCAGCTGAAACCGTGAAGACCAGTGGCTTTAGGGGAGCCCCTGCCCAGACGTGCACCCAGCAGCAGCGGCAGCAGCAGCAGCGGGCAGGCGGTCCACGCGCGGAGGCACATGCAGGTGTGCTGCGTATGTGCCGCACGCACCACACACTGGACACGGAAGCGTGCAGCGGGCAGGCAGCACATGCACCAGTGTACACAGCCGTGCACACGTCCATGTGCGTGTTTACACCATAACCACTTACAAGAGCGTCTCGTGCAAGGTTCAGAAGCAACCACGTGTTTGGCTGTAGAGCTTTACCTCAGACTCCTAAGATGCCCATCTAAAGCATTTACCTTAAGAGACATCTATAAACCAGATTTTCCCCAGGACAAAGCCATTCGTGTCAGAGGAAATGGCTTCTGTGCTTCTGTTTCTGTCGATACTACAAGCAGGGGGAGCGTGCACCCCAGGGGGCTGGTTTACGAGGGATTTGAAAGCATCCCTGGATTTCAAAGCCATTTGATCCTGACTCCTCCGACAACCCCTCTTCGTGGTACAGCACTCAAAAAAGAGAAGCCTCTGTTTATCTGGTAGAGGAAGCAACCGGACTTGGGGAGGCTGGACTGCTCAGGGCGGCTCCAGGCAGGCAGACAGCGGCGAGGTGAGGGTTTCTGGGAATGAGGCTCTGCCATGTAGGGCGCTACCTCTGGAGAACTGGAGTTCACGCTCTGCTAGGGGACAACTAGCTTTGATCTGGGTCTGGAAACAGGAGGCTTCTTAGGGTCCTGCACCTCAGGGGACGGGAGCAAATGCCAGTTCCTGGCAACATAGGCAGTCCTTCCCTGGTGGCCCTCCCCATGTCCCGGTACCATGCTGCTACAAGCCCGCAGGTCCTACAACTTCCTGGGACGTGCATTGGGGCCCTGGGAAATAGACCACAGGGCAGGAGCCGGTCTGCTTGGTACCACAGTCCCTGCATTCTGAGGGAAAGCAGAGAAACCAGCTCTCTGAGTTGACTTTAAAAATTAGACAGTAATAATAGTTACCATTTATTGAGTAGGGTCATGAGCTGGTTACTTTAATAAATGAATGTGCTTTGCACACACTGTCGTATTTGAGATATCTGTGTCCCCATCCTCAACTGCTAAAAAAATACAGTAATACCTACTTCGCAGAACACTGTTGGAAATCAGATAAAGAATAAGAGCTAACCGTGGGCTGCAGGTAACATCATCATAATAGAAAACAATAATAATACAAAGAGTTATGCTTGAGCTTATATACTGCAAACACTATGCTAAGCATCTTATGTATTTTTTCCCTCCTAATCACTTACTCTTTTTTTTTTTTTAATTTGGCCACTGCATATATAGCATGTGGGACCTTAGTTCTCCAACCAGGGATCAAATCCACACCTGCTGCATTGGAAGGCTGAGCCTTAACCACTGAACCACCAGGGAAGTTCTTAATCATTTCCTCTTATCTCCTTTTTACAGATGAGGAAACCTAGGCTTGGAGGCGCTGCCTGAGTCACAGAGTTAAGTGCTGGAGCTGGAGGAGATCCTAAGTCCCTCTCAGGCCACGATCCGCACGACATGGATGCCAACAGTATGACATGGCAGCTGTTTTTGCCACGCCCTCGTTTAGTGACAACATCCACCCCAGGCAGTAGGTGTCCCTGTACCCCTCGGGCAAGTGAGCAACTTGCCTGGGGTCTTATCCCAACTTCAGGTGGAGAAATAGAATTCTACTGGGGCTGCCCAACCCCCACCTCGAGCCCACTCTCTACATTCTGGTGGGCACTAAAGGGACGTTGTTCTCGGGGGCAGAGCTAGCAGGTCATCTTCAGTAGTGGATGAGAATGCAGTTGGCGGAAATATCACTGCCAGGTTTTCAACAGCATTTAACCCCAGATGGTTGGTGCTACTCAGTCATATCCCAGATAGCCAACTACCAGCTGGCTAAAGAGCTGTTCACTGGTTCAGGGCAGTCAGCTCCCAGGGGACAGTTGGAGCCTCTCAAAAGAGACTCCTGCCAGGGCAAGATCCACCTCGCTGAGTAGATCTCCACGCAGTCCTGGGGAGGATGGAGATAAAGGGGACTCGGACATCACACCTGCACAAAGCTGTTGAAGGGCAAGCTGGGGACTCTGGTGGCCACCCTGTTCCTCCCCTACCCCCGCCACACGCCTTCCTGGTGATCCTTCTTCTAACATCCTGCACATCTAGAAACAGTTCAGCAAAGCTGTGATTGAGGGCCATCAAATGATGGGCCTGAAGCTGTCATTACCAAGGAAACCATCCTTGAGGATATGACCACAGGATGGTGACCACTCTCAAATGCTAATGGTTGGATCCTTTACATATTTAGAACCTTCCAGCACTGTCGAGGACAGAGAACCCACCAGCAGTTCCCCTTTACTTTTGCTGCAGCTCCTAAGGCTTGACTGAGTTTTGTGTCAACTGTTCCATGTCTATTTCCCAACTTAATCTGCTATGATGTAAACGCCAGGCCCTCTATCCTTGCTTGGCAGTCCGTCTTTTTCCATTAGGGGTGGGGATTCAGATGCACCGAAAGGCCAAGGGGCAGGGAGTGAAACCATTTTCTAGGCCTGTGAAAAAGTATAGTCAGCCCCCTCCACCCCGGACCTCCGTATCTCTCTCTCCCCTACCTCTGATATCCAGGCATTAATTACCCACCACAGAGTTTTGAAGGCCTGTTATGAGGGGACACGGGAGAAGGAAATGGCAATCCACTCCCGTATTCTTGCCTGGAGAATCCTGTGGA
The DNA here is from genome assembly GCA_024291935.2 of Okapia johnstoni. NCBI lineage: Eukaryota > Metazoa > Chordata > Mammalia > Artiodactyla > Giraffidae > Okapia > Okapia johnstoni. The sequence continues at coordinate 17,459,370 of CM044307.1, forward strand.
CAGAGGAGCCTGGAGGGCTGCTGTCCATAGGGTTGCACAGAGTTGGACACAACTGAAGCGACTCAGCAGCAGCAGCAGGATGAAGGGACACAGTAACAATCAACTCTGACTGGGCTTTCTTTAGCTTCAAAATGCATCTTATTAAAACTTTGCTGACTTTATCGGGATCGCCATATTTAATGAGAGGCCTCAAAGAATTTGAAAGCAAAAGATGAGGACAGGAAAAAGCCATAAGCTGTAATCACCATAATTATACAATTCCATGATGAGGTGAAAGCAGCCCTGGCAGAGCCTGGGAGAGGAGGGAGTGTCATTTGCAATCAGGTTGGTCCTCAGGACAGCCGGAAAGAATGCAACAGGAAAGCACGTCCCTTCCCCTGAGTTGGGCTGAAGATGAGTCCTTATGGCAGGGCCCAGGAGGAGGGGGTCCACGAGCACGATTCCCCCTTGGTCTAAGGCCTCAGGGGGTGTGTTCTACTCTTGGCCCGGCTGAGAAAGTTGGGTGCCAACTTGTCCACCTGGAATCAGCAAGTCCCGTCGGGTAAAGGCGACTGGCTCGATCATCTTTTCTGCTCTCAACAAAACACCCTTTCTGGATGGGAATAATGTCAGGCCAAGCTTTCTCCAGTGCAGAGCCAGGGAAGCCACCGGCTGCGCTCAGCCTCCCCGAGCCCATGGGTACGAATGTCCTCCGCTCACTAATCTCCTCCCAGTCATTGAGGAGAGAGCCCTGTTGCCCAGGGCTCAGTTGAAGAAGCAGTGATTGGCTTAAAAAACCAAAAACAAAAGGCAAGGGTGATGTTGCCTTGCTTGAGTTGCAATTGCTTGAAGGGCACCAATTCTACTTCTTGACAGTGGTCTTGCTCTGACTTTATCATAATCTAGCTTTTTTTTTTTCCTTCAAGGTAGAGTCAAACCTGACTCCTCTGGATCCTTCTTCTTCAGTCTCAGCAAACTCACTCCTTGGAGGAGGTGGGTGGAATCCAGTATAGAAACCTGCTCTATGATATCCCTGGCCATTCAACATATGAATGTTTCCAGGGAGCTCCCTGTTCCTTGAGGTGACATATTCCACCCCTGGGAAGTTGATACTGTTAGAATATTCTTAGTAGAGTGACCTTGTCCATGTCTTCTATCCATTTGTTCTAGCTTTGTCTGGAACAATCCAGAACTGTCCACTCACTCTGGGAGACAAACACACATATAGTTCCTGGTGGTTTCTAAATCTCCTTGCATGCGTGCTAAGTTGCTTCAGTTGCATCCGACTCTTTGTGACCCCATGGACTGTAGCCCACCAGGCTCCTCTGTCCACAGGATTTCCCAGGCAAGAGTACTAGAGGGAGTTGTCATGCCCTCCTCCAGGGGATCTTCCCCACCCAGGGATCGAATCTGCATCTCTTATATCTCCTGCATTGGCAGGCAGGTTCTTTACCACTAGCACCAGGGCAGGACATGTTTATATACTTCAGTTTCACCTGACTGGGCTTCCAGAGTCCCCAGCTATTCTTTTCTAAATTTTCTCTAGTTTGTTGAAGTTTCATTGATAAAATGAGAGAGCTTGGAAACAACACAAGAGCTTGGATTCAACACAGTCTAGAGCAACACAGAGAGCAATGGAGCGGCAATGGAGTTCCACTTTGTTATAACCTAAAGATACTTAAAAAAAAAGTGATTGTTTCCCATTTTTACTTCTGTCAAGCTTGCAATCAACTAGAACCCCCAAAGGTTTTGAAACTTTTACAGTGAAGGCTAGGAATGTCATCCTGTAGTGGTAAGACTGAATTTTTTTTTTAACATAAATTTTATCTAGTTAAATTATACCTGGTTGTTTGGATCCATCATTCCACCTGAAGGAGACGGTCTTAACATGGCAGAACATACTACCTGTCAAATGAGCAATACCTTCTAGGTGTGCGTCTTTGAATATGACTGGAATGTTTGTCCCTTCATCTGAGTCATCAAAAAGGATGTTGGACTAGACAGGGCTGTGGCTGGACCCTTGTGGCCACAATCAGAAATTGCATGTCCCGTGGACACAGATCTACGAATTCACCAGCCATTTGGATACTGGCACTGCCCACCCCATCCTACCATCCCATCTATTGGGGAGCCCAAAAACAAACACTCCAGGGTCTTTCTCTCCTAGGCCTTTGGCTAATATCACTGAACTGAAGATCCCACTGTTGCAAGCTCTTTTCAGCTTCCCTATGGTGTCCCAGTTGGCATTCTGCTTCATAGCAACATTTTACAGATTGTTCCTTCCTGCCTTTCTTCCAGAATACCGTGCTTTCCAAACTCAGTTTGAACCAAAGTACTCATTTGCTGCTTACAAACAGGGAAGACTCCCACGTTGTTTTCATCAGGAGCTCATTTTGGAGGAATGCCACGGCCATCTTACTTCTCATCCTTCGAAGCCCTTAGCCCTTGAGCACTCTGACTTCCAACCCTCTGGTTTGGACACAGGCAGAGTTGGGTCTCTTCTCCCTGACCTTGACATTGGCAGTCTGGTCCACTTCCTAGGTTCCTGCTATTCCAAAGCCTGGCTAGCACCTGGAGGTTTCTCTCCTGCCTCTGTGTGGTGCCACATCTCCCCTGGCAGGTCTGAGGTGGATTCTGTCCTCTGCAGAAGTGGGCATTCATCCCCCACTCAGGCCTGCATTCCCTGCTGCTCATCCCGCCAAGCGCCCTGCCGTCGGTCACCTTCACCCTCTGCCTTCTTACTGGACAGATGGGAGCCCTGGGCCGTCCTTGTGTGGCTGCCTGGGGACAGATGCCAGAAATCTGACTGCACAAGTGACAAGGAACAGGCTGAAATCCCACAACCACATCAGCTGCTTCTCAAGTGGGAGCTCCTTCTAGAAGGACGTCTTTCCTGGGTGGGGGGGGGGGAGAGTGTTTTTGGCTGCTTTTGGTTGACAGATGAACCATCAGCTATAATAGTTGGGGGGGCTCCTCCTTCCCAGAGGAATGGCAGGGTTTAAGGCTGGGTTTCTCAAAAAATGACCACCTCTGACCCTTTTGATAAGTAAAAATCTTCCCCTTCCCCAGAGTTTGAGAAAGACCTTCTCCAGGGCCCTCATGGAAAGGAGAACTATTTTATCTCTTTGTCTTCTCTGTATCCTGCCAGCCAAGCTGATTCGGCCATCTTAACATTTTATCGTTGGTTTGTAAAAATCAGACTTTTACATTTTCCCTTTCTAGCTACAAAACTAAAAGAGTAAATGTGCTTTTTCAAACTTCACTTGGACCCAAGATGGAGAGAGAGGAATAGAGATCGAGGAGACTTAACCTACTGCTGACTGTGACCAGGATAACACGCCCTCTTGTGACCTCTTTTTGGGCATCTCCGAGAGGACTGTGGTGAGCCAGCCCAGAGGTCGCCAGGGGCCCGGAAAAGGTGGTAGCAGAAGGGTGGCAGCGTGATGCTGAGGTCCCTAGATACTCACACTTCATTTTTTCCCACGCCCCGGCCCCATGCCCAGGGTGACGTGGCAGTACCCACATGGGGCCCACCTTTCTGCCCAACTTACCTCACCCCACCTCCCAACACACACCCAGCTGGGCATCCATCCAAGAAGGGTGGCCACTGCAGCACTGGCATGGTTGACAGGGTGTGCGGTGCTTAACCTGCTCTTTGTGACCTCTCTCTCCCTGCCCTCCAGGGGTCACGGTGCGGAATGAGCCCCGAACGATGGAGGGATGGGGCCTGTGGGGTCGGGGGGCTGTGGCACTCAGTTCTGCCAGTGTTGATCCTCAAATCTTTGTCAAAGGATTTTAAAGGGACACCCAACTCAGTTCTCTCCTTGGTTTAATTCCCAGCCTCCAGGGTGGGCAGCCACTTTTCAGGCAGGCTCCTCTCTCATTCTGAGGGATGGTTAGCACAACTCGAAAATCTCAGGACAGAGAGAAGCACAGACCCATAGAACGTCCCAGCTGCAAAGGGCCCTAGAGATGATCCAGTCCGTACCATTGTACACAGGACAAAATCAGGGCTCAGAAAGGGCTAGTGATGGGCCTGACGTCACATTGCTAGCAGGCTGAGGCTGGAAGCAGGAGTCAACCTGGGCAGGGCTCTGAGGAGTTTCCCAGAGTCCAAGGGGAAGTCCTCACTTCCCAGGAGAGACCAGTTCATGCTTTTCCTCCCAAGCACAGCTATGAAATCCACCTCCATCTCTAGGCAGACCCGGGTCTCACTGCTGCTCGATCTCAGGGCTCTAAGATCTGATAGGAGCAGGCTGGCACTATATAGCCTGTGACCCTGACATCCCAACGGGGCCCAAGGACTGTGTGCAATCAAAATCAACTCTAAAGATTTTTAGCCGAGAGTTCCTTGCTGAAAGGGTCTGTTTGACTGAGGTCAAGGCTCTCTAGGGGCTCTGCTGTCTAGGTGTTTGAGAGCTCATTTCAGCGGAGCCCAAGGCTCTGCTCTGACATACTGAGGGGGAGAGGAAACAGCCTCCAGGCGGGGAGAAGGAGCTGCTCTGTGTGTGGGTGGAGGGGGGTGGGCTGATCACCCTGTCTGCCTGTCCTCTGCCTTGCCTGGAGGGCCTCAGCCTTCCACTTCCGGTTCAACACCTGGGCCTGGGGCTGGGGGTTTCTGCCTGCAGAGTTGCCGGGAAGGTGGGGGGAGGTTACTCTCAAGAGCTTTTCCTTGGCTTCTGGGCGGGGTGGGGGGAAAGGGAGAAGGAAGGCGGGTGACAGCTGGCTCCTAGGGCTTCCTGGTCTCCATCTGACTTCCCCGCTGCATTCCTTGGCAGGCAGGACTGAAATGCTTGTCATGGAGATGCCGCTTGGTGCATGCCAAGGCTCCCTCAGCTCCTGGCCCTTGCTGTTTCAATTCCTAGGAGTACCTTGGCAAAACCCAACTGTGATGTTTTCTTAGGAGAGGGATGAACACCTGGTTCTCATCTCTGCTCTCCTCCGAGGCCTCAAGCATCAGCTGCTCCTTTGTCCATCTCGGGAGCCTGAGGCTACAGCCAATAAGGCTCTCAAGAGGACAGCTGGGGCTTCGGCTGAGCACCCAGGCAAAGGTGTCCAGGGAGGCTGATGCCGCCGTCCCTTGGAGCTGCCAGTTCTCCTAAGTTAAGTGCTGTCCCTTGCACAAAGATGCAGAGGACTTTTTCTATCTTCTCCTCCTCAGAGTTCCTCCTCTGGAGTTCTTATCAGATGGCTTCAGCCGCCACCCGAAAAAGGACAATCCAGCTGCTGCTGTTGAGTCTTGGCTGATGGCCCTTTGCTACTTCTTGCCTTCCTCCCACACATCCTTCTGTCCTCTGTGTCAGAGTTGGCCCTTGCTTTGCAGTAGACCCCAAAGGAACGAGCATGCCCAAGAGAGAGCAGGGGGATGGACAGTCTTTCCTCTCTGGCCCCCTTCACACCCTCGAGGTCATCTGTCAACTGCAAAACCAGGGAGATGGCAGAGAATGGCAAGCTGGTTGGTCCTGAGCAGGGGGAAGTGGTCTTCAGTTAGAGAAGACCCTCCTCTCCCCAGGCAGCAATGCCTGGGACCTCCAACCAGAGAGTGTGAAGAGGAGATGGAAGGCAATGCAAACACAATCTACAGAAGCTTCCTACTGTGGCTTTCATATTTTATAGCCACTGTGATAAGACGCTTCCCAATGCACAGAGCTGGGGGAAAGAGGCTCCATTCATCTGATCTGAGGCCATGTCTGAGCAACCCCCCTACCCCCTCGCTTTAAGAACCTGCTATATGTCACAGCTCTTCCTGGGCCCAGGGCTCTTGTGACCAGGGCCACCCTGTATGATGGTGTGAGTCATCCACTGTACAAGGGCAGCTGAGGGTTAAGGAGGGGCTGAAATCCAGCTGTACTTTGCTTGGCCAGCTGGGCATCTGTGGGGGTTGGGCCCATCAGAAAGGTCCTGTTTTCTGCTTTGGATAAAGATGCACTATGGGCTGGCTGCACCATGCCATGGAGTTTGAGTGATATTTGCTTCTGAACTTGGACTGGCCCTATCAAAAAGCAGGCCTTTATGCAAGCTCTGTGGCTCCGGGTGGCCAAAGTACACAGTGCCTTGGCACAGCATAACCCCTATTTGCCACTTGCTACTCAAGTTCTGCATGACTCAGAATGACGCTCCATTAAAAGGAGCCGTGTGAAAAACAATGCCTCTGCTGGGGATCGTAAAGCTCCTTCTTCACTCAAACTAGCATGGCTCCAGAAGCTTCTATGAACCATACTGAACTCCTTGCTAGGATCCCATGTCAAAGGGGGCCTCTGTGGCCTTCCACAGATAATCCCTCCATATCATGATAAAGGAATCTTAGAAAGAACAATTTGCTTTTTCCAAATGTTCCTCCTTTACCAAGAACAGCACTGCATGGGAGAAATGTTGGACCCAGATTCAGTCTTGATAAGAAGTTAGCTGACTGAGATAATGAATGATCTGTATCAATATTTGCTGTCACCGGTGAGTCCTGAATGGCAGCTGGCCTCACATCCCTGGTCCAAGGACTGCCCAGCTTCACTCCCTCATTTTCCCATGACGTGGATGGTCTTTCTTCATGTATTTCCCAGGACCATGAGAATGCTATTGTACTAGTCTTTCATTGGGTTTTATAGTTTACAGTATACAGAAAATGAAATATTCATGTAGACCTTCTTTCAAAGAAATCAAGCACATTATGTATATTAGATCCAGAAAATGGCTATCAAATTGCAAGACATATTGGCTGACTGGTTAATTTTGTTTGATTAGAATACTGGGCTGTGAAAACCACATTTTTGAGTTCCAGCCTCAAGTATTCTGAGAGTTGCTACTGCTCTAGAGCTGTGGGTCATTTCCTCAAACTCAGCCTCATCTAGTTACCCCAAGATCACAAGGAGCATGGATAGATCACAAGAAGTCCATCTCTATTTCTACTACTGGAAACAAAAAATCAGGATGCATGACCCTTTAGAGTCTTTATAGAAAAATAGCAGGCAATTTAAGAATGTTTTGGTTTGGAAGGTTGGGCTTTCTCTCATATAGAATCTAAAAATCTCAGGAGCTTCGGAGATTTTTCTCCTTCAGCTGGCCCTGAAAACATCTCTCTAAGTTCTCCCAGGTGCACACTTCAAATGCTTGGAAGGTGTCTGGTGCTTTCTCATTCCAAACACTTTGTTAACAGACCTCAGAGAACCACTGAACTAACACTACTTCTGGGAAGAAGGGACGTCAATAAAAGCTCCTTTCAGAGCTTCATCGAGATCATGTTTGCTCTCCCAACACCCACTTCTCATGAAAAGCAGCCTAGAGAGATCTCGATGCCTCATCTGAGGACCAGGCTTCTTCTCACAGCCTCAGCCCACATGGTCAACCCAAAGGGCCTGCCCAGGGTTGCAGGAGTTTTGCTTTCTCCATAATATACTCTGGGCTTGTCAACAAAATCCCTGAACATTCTCCACTTACAGCCTCCAGGCCTCAGAAGAGAGGGAGGAATGAGTCCCCACCACTCTCTATCAGCCATCAGGGTGGAGGGACTCCCAAAGCCTTGCCTGCAACAGCCCACGGCAGTTTCTTGATGCATGAAGCTATGTGGCTGTGGCAAACCAGCCATGAAGACAGATGGGATCACTGGCTGACATTCTGCAAGCTCTGATTTCTCATGAGGAAAGACCATAGAGAGAGAAGACCAAAGAAGAGATGGGATGAGCACCCATATTTTAACTGCCACCTACTTGAGTTGCTGTGAGGCTGACATCTAGCAAATTCAAAACTCTGTTTAAATTCAGTTAAGATGCATCTAGCTTTGACAGGTAAATGACCAGGTTGCTGTCCACCCAGAATTCTTAGAATTTATGTTAAAAGGATAAAATAAAGATACTGATCACACAGTAGTCAGGTTTACAAGGACTCTCCCCCTGCAACAGAGGGAGGAAAAAGGCAAGTTAGCATCAGTGGGTTTCTACCCTTTGGGAAGGGAAATATGACAAATTCTACGCATGGGATCTCAGCTCCCTGGCTGCTCTCTGGTTCCATGTGAACAGTGCAAGTTGGGCTGCAGGAACTCAGTAGCTGGTTTCAGGAAAGAAGGGGACTGGCTACTTCCCGTGTACCAAGCCCTGTGCCTCAGTCTTACAGAGTATGTGTGCGTGCTAAGTCGCTTCAGTCGTGTCTGACTCTTGAGACCCTACGGACTGTAGCTCTCCAGGCTCCTCTGTCCGTGGGATTCTCCAGGCAAGAATACTGGAGTGGGTTGCCATGCCCTCCTCCAGGGGATCTTTCCAACCCAGGGAATGAATCTACCAATGCCTCCTGCATTGGTAGGCGGGTTCTTTACCACTAGTGCCACCTGGGAAGCCCAATCTTACAGAGAACATTATGGAAAAAGGAGATGGGTCTGTGCTTGTCTACAGACCACAGTTTAGAATTTCCACCGGGCACCACAGGGATGACCTCCCCACCACGGCCACGCCACCCTGTGGCTACTGCCCTGTCACACTATGCAAAGGAGGCTAACAAGGGGCTGTCAGGGTCATGGGAACTCATGCAGAGGCCACCAACACACACACACACACACACACACACACACACACACACACGCACGCACACGCACGCGCACACACACCAGCCGGACCTCACCGCCAGAACCCATGCAGCACGGCCACCTCCTGCACACGCAAAAGCCACTGGCGCAGCAACAGCAGCTTGCCTCCCGCACCCGCGTGGCCTCCAGAGTCCCAGAGGGAAATTTGGATTTTTTTTTTTGATGAGCTATGGTTCTGAGCCAATTTATTTCATGGTCCAGCTAGACGGCCTTCTCCCTGGGCTGCTGCAGAAGGTGCACCCACCGAGCAGCCCCAAGGGAAGGAGTGGGGGTGGTCCTTCCTTCTCGAAGCCCCCTTGCACAGGAGAGCAAATGTCTGGCCAAGGGCTGGGTGGGGGAGCCGTGCACCCATCTGCAAGGGGAGCTGCTGGGCCTTTTGTCTTTTGCAAACCGGTCCCTAGGAGAGAAGCCACCGACGCTCGCAGAAGACCACGGGTGGGTGTGCTGAGGGAAGAGCACTGGGCTCCCTCCCCTCCCGAAGGAAACGACAACCACCACCGAGAAAAACGGAAAGAAAGCCAAAAAACCAAAGAAAACCAGCTGAACTTACCACACTGCGAGTGAACTTTTCTAAGGAAGTTCTACGACCTTGCTCACTTTCTGGCTTTAGGGAAAAAAAAGATAGGGAGAAAAATACAGAAAAAAAAAATTCTTCAGATAACACACGGTTCCTAAACAGCGGCAGCGGCAGCTAATGAACCAAAACAACAGCAAAACAGGGTGGGGGAAGGAAAAAAAAAAAACAGGAAGAGAGAAGAAGCCAGCGCTGTATGCGGGAGTCAGTGGGAGAGACAGGAAACAGAAGCCCAGGAGAGACGGGCTGCCTCCTCAGAGCAGCGAGGAGAGAGGGGTGTTTGCTTCTAGAAGAGTCACTCATCTTGCTTCCCGGCTGGAGTGGGAGCCACCGGGCTGGGAGCCGGGCGCTTGGGAACAGTTGGGCACTGCCTGATCACTGTTTCAACCAGCCGAGCCCCTGTGCAGGGAACAACCAGGGGCCTCAACTGGGGACACAGTCCAGACCAGCTCCCAGGGCCAGCAGGGTGTCAGGGGGATGCTACTGAGATGTCAGGAAATGGCCATGGGCTAGGCGAGGCGATCACGTCCTCTGTGAGTCTAGGTTAGGACTTTCTCTGAGATCTTTCAGCCAGAAAGTTTGCTAACTTCCAGGACATCCTTGTGGCCCCCTAAGGACACTCTTTCTGTATCCTGAGATCAAGGAGGCTCTCTCTGCCCATGTCTTTTGCAACCACAGAGGCCTTGGGTCTCAGAAGGAGTGTTCTGGACAGAAAATTCTCCTGGTACCTGGGCAGGTGACCCCTTCCAAGGTTTACTCATAGCAGGTGGCAGGCAACAGGTAGCTCATGAGCCTCCTGGGGAATCTTAGCTGAGGGCACCCCCTCCCTGCCACCCCCCATCCCCCCACAATACACACAGAAGGAAGAGGGGGCAAAGCCCTCGTATACTCCCCAGGCCAGGCAGCTCTCCTCTATGGAGGAGAGGGTGTGGTGTGTACCTGATCCTCTTCCCAAGTTTCCTGCTTTACCAAGGGGGGAAGAATTATATCCCAAATACCTGCTAGTTTATCCTAGAGCCCAGTTCCAGGGTCCTGAATCCATGCCTGGGAAATCTGGAGAGTACACACACTCTTACATGGACACACATACTCAGACACACAAAACACACACTCACAGACACATACACTCACATGGACAAAACATACTCACAGACACACACACTCATATGCACACACACACTCACAGACACACACAGAGCAAATAATGGAAGTTAGAGAGCTGAAGAAGCAGCCAGGGGTCTGTGAGTCTGCAGGACGTGCTGGAAGCTGAGGGGGCAAAAGGCAGTCACTGTGTGTCACTGGGGACAAGATCAGACAGCTTCCTTGGCCGTCATTTCCTATCCCCTAGGCTGGCTGCTGAAGACAGAGAGGATACTGCAGGAGGAAAATGCAACACGAACGACTCACGGCCTCAGAGCCAGGCTGGTCTTTGTCCTTCAGACACAGCACTGAAGGATATGTGCTGGGCTTGGCACCATACCCAGTCTGCACTTGGGGATGGCAGCACTCGGCTTCAATCCAGTGGGCAACCTGGGGGCCATCCATGTGGCTCAAGTCAGACCAGTCCTAGGTCCCGCAGCTGGAATTCTGTGCCTGTCATTCTCATCCCCTGGCTATCGAGTGGCTACTCACAGAGAGGGACCATCAGCCTGACTCATTTGGCTTCCTCTGCCTTGCACAGGCCCTTGGAGCTGCCCCGGAAAATCATACTTAAGTGTTCAGGCTATGCTTATTCCCTCAGTCATGTCTGACTCTTTGAGACCCCCTGGACTATAGCCCACCAGGCTCCTCTGTCCATGGGATTCGCCAGGCAAGAATACTGGAGTGGGATGCCATTTCTTCTCCAGAGGATCTTCCCACCCCAGGGATCGAACCCAGGTCTCCCATGCTGCAGGTGGATTCTTTACCATCTGAGAGCCACCAGAGAAGCTGGAGGGGTCCTAGAGGGGTCCTCAAAGTGTCCTGGAGGGGTCCTCAAAATAAGCCCAGTTCACCTGCCCTTGAGGACCTGGCTCATCAGAATGACTAAGATACTTGAATAGAGGATGGACTGGGGAGGAAGGATTGGAAGGCTGTGCCCCCACAGTGCATCAGGGGACTTTGTGAGCAGAAAAGTGAGGCCGCTTTACAGCCCACCTCTTAGCTGGGACCCTGGCTCACACCCCATCATGACCTGGATGTGTAGATCTCATGGTGAGCCCACCTCTGGCAACAAAATACACTCTGGGTCTACCTGGAAGTGCCGAGTTACAACTCTAGTCCATGCCTGGAGCTCAGGGGGAACAGAAGGAAAGGTAGGCTTGTCACTGTTTTCAGAAACAACTAGCCCCTGAGTATCGAAAGGGCATTGGCTCCAGCAAGAGCTTCCAATCCCCAAGGACACCCCTTGAGAGGGCTGAGATGAAAATGCTAATAAATTTCATTGGTGACATGTCACAGGCAGGCCATCTGTTCCTGCCTCACTTGAGTGACCTCCTTCGTGAAGCTTTTCTCGTACAGGAGGACTTGCAGACACAGGACCCTCAGATCCACTCCTTGTGCAGGGGTGCGTTTGCCCTTTGCACTCAGACTCACAAGGAGACTGAACGGCCTCTGGCTTCTTCTGTGTGTGTGGACATGTATGTGGACAGGCCCAGGTGACCCCAACTGCGGGAGCCCACGATTTCCCCACACTGGGATAGTTTCAGGGTCTTGAGCTGCAGGAAATAAGGAGTGTTTACTTTGACCTTATCCCCTGAGATCTGGGCTGCCAATACTAAAAGTCTTCACCTTTCTTGAAAAACTGGGTATAAGAACCATTATTTGAGGGGATGTCAGCCTACTCCATCAAGGCCCCTCCACCCCCACCCTCCTGCCAGGGAGCTGGGCTTTACATTGTCCATTGTAGGAGTGACGCATGATGGAAAGGGTGCAAGCAAAAAAAGCTGGGTCTTGGATACTCTGGGTGGCCCCCAAGTCTACTTCTCTTTCTAAGACTCTCAGGGATGTCCTCAGGGGTACCCAAGGGCAGGTGGGCAGGAGAGAAATGCTCTCCTAGTCTAGGGAGTGATGTGGTTACCAGCCAGGTACACAGACAGGCTCCCAGCCCATGAGGTCACAGCACACAGACAGAGGGGCTGCACGACCGAGAGAGGCAGCCAGACAGTGTGTCGCTGGACAACCGCAGGCTAGGGGCCTGCCACCGGGGGGCTGAGAGGGAGAAGAAAGGGGTGCGCGTGGTCTTAAGCAGCAAGGCACACGAGTCCTGGAATCTGGCGCGAGGAGAGCCACATTGAACCCCTTGTGGACCTCAGATCAGACCCACAAAGCGCAGAATGTTGGCTGGCACACTGGAACCATGAGCCAACCCCCTACCTTCCCCTCCGTCATCCCCCTGTCCTTCCAGCTCTGCCTTCCCTCCTCCCAGAAATCCAGCCACGTTCATTCCTGTTCCAGTCACCCCTCACCGCCTGCATGCTGGGGGGTCCCCGCACCCCCAAATCTAGACCCCGAGGGCTGAAAGGAACAAAGCCTTCATTCAGAGTGGAGGCGGGGGGCAGGGAGGAGTAGGATGCTGTTTCTTTTTGGTTAAAAGAAAAGGCAAATGCTCTGGGGCAGGTGGCAGATGGAAGAGAGGAAAGGGCAACAACCCCAGGCAGGATTTCCGGTGCCCCATGGCCCTGGAAGAACTCTAAGTCTTTCTATGCAGAGGGGGCTGCTGCAATCCTTGCCTCACACTCATCTCTGCGTGCTGATTGGGGCAGGAAAGTCTGTGGGAGGGGGCTGGACCCGGCAGTGGTTTCCTCAGGGGTTCACTAATGTCACAGCCAGCTCTCTGCTCCTGGGCTGAGCCCCAGGGGCCTCTTAGGTGGTCACTCCCTCCACCATGGGCAGACAGGTAGATGGAGATGCTGGGTACAGGGAGACAGGAGGCCACACCCTGGACCTCAGGGGTGTGCAACGGGGTGGTAACAATCCTAATTGTCTTCTACTGGAGTGGAAGCAGGGACAGAAGGGAAAGAAGAATAGAGAAAAGAAAGAAAACCCAAGGGATGGTATTCTCACGTCACACAGCAGCAAGCAGCAGGCAAAGGTCAATAGTGCTAAGAAAGGCAAGGCCGCCCTTCCCAGGGATACCTTCTTCTTGGCCAGCAGCAAGTCCTGGTAAGCATTGGACCGGAGGAAGCGGGCGTAGCTGTCACTCTTCATCAGCTTGTAGATGTGCTCCTGGGGAGGTGGGAGATGGGAAAACACAAGAAAGAACTGTCACCCAGCACTAAAGGGAATTGCAACCCAGCCGGCCACTGTGTTAGGAAAGAAACAAGCCAAACTATGCTGGTATGAACCTGGAAAAATAGGTAACATGTTTGCTTTGTTCCCCCCCCCCCACTCAGAAAACATCAACTAAGACCTATTTTCTCTCTCAGCGTAAAAAGATCCTTGAAGATCATGTCCCAGAAGCTTTGTAATTGGGCCTTGGTGCCACATTGAGATGCACTATTGCTTAATGATTAAAACCACAGGCACAGCAATAAGAAGGAAGAAACTACTGATGGTCCCAACCACTTGGATGAGTCCCAAAGGAATTATCATGAATATGAAAAAAAAAAAAGTCCCAGAAGGTTTACATACTATATGATTCCATTGATATGACATTCTCGAAATGACAAATTGTAGAAACAGACAACAGATAAGTGGTTGCCAGATTTCAGGGATGGGAAAGGGGCAAGGAGGGGAGGGAGGTGTGATTATAACAGACAACAGGAAGGGTTCTTTGGTGAAAGGCTAGTTCTGTATCTTGATACATGTTACACATGTGATAGAGTTGTATAGAACCACACACACACACACACGTACATATGAGTACAAGCAAAATTGGGAAATCTGGTAAGCTCGGGGGATGTATCAATGTCAACATCATGGCCATGATACTGTACTATAGTTTTTGGAGATGTTACTGTTAGGAGAAGCTGGGTAAATGTATGTCTCTATAGTATTTCTTATCAGTGCTTGTGAATCTAAAAGTATCTCAAAAAGATTACCTAAAAAAAGTAGTCCACAAGCAATGATGCAATTGGGTCAGTTAATGCACATCAGGGCCACCATCCCATCCTGGAAGAGCGCTCTCAGAGCCAGATCATGGGGTCTTGTGGGCAAATATGCCAGAGGCTGGGGAATGGTGCCCTCGTGGGCTCCTAGAGCCATTACATTCTGGCCACGGCAATGGATTTTACCCTTGACTTTCAGCTAATTCCTGTAGCCTCATGATCCCTTCCTAAGATCTGTCCTCATTAAGGACAGGGAAAGCCAGGTTCATTACAAGAGGGAGCTTATCGATTGAAAAAGGGTTATTTATCAGTTGAAATGTAAGGTAGCACAGCTACATGGGAAAGCCTGATTGTACCAAGAGAGGACCTATTAAAAAGGAGGGTGGGCTTTACCTAGGGAGGGTGGGATTGTTAGGCGGTGAAGCATCTTCTCTGATGTACACTCCTTGTCCATCCCGTGAATCTGGATAAAGGCTCCAGGGCTTGGAGGAATGGAGAGCTGGCCAGTGAAGAGGATGCTCAGTGGAGAGGCTGGACTGGTCATTAAGGACCACTTCCTCAGGTATTCTTCCCAGGGGATGGGTAAGGTAGAGACCTTTCCTCAGTTGGGGGCACCCTGTAGAGGTACCTGGCCATTTTAGAGATGCTGGTACATCCCAGAGGAAGCTGAGTCACATCAAGGGCTTGCTAAGACCCTCTCCCTACCCATCTCAAAGAAACTGAAGGCATGGACTTCCCTGATGGTCCAGGGGTTAAGAATCCACCTGCCAATACAGGGGACACCAGTTTGATCCCTGTTCTGGGAAGATTCCACATGCTGCAGGGCAAGTAAGACTGTGCACCACAACTACTGAAGCCCACACAACAGAGTGTACTGTGCTCTGCAATGAGTGAAGCCACCCCAAGAGAAGCCAGCCTATCTCAACTAGAGAGTACTCTCCGCTCACAATTAGGGAAAGCCCACGTGCAGCAAATAAGACCCAGCACAGGCAAAAAAAGAAAAAAAGAAAGAAAGTGAAGGCAGAAAGCAACCATCAGCTTGGTGCCATGTGGGTCCCTCTCTGGCCATCTTAAGAGGGACCACACGCAGACCTGTTTGGGCACCAGCTTCATTCTTGCACAGATGATCCCATATTTACAAAAGCAGGGTGTGGCACTCCTCATGGGAATGGGACCACTGCAAGGAGCGAAGAGAAACGATGCACTGGCTTCGATCTGAATCTACTTTGATGATCCAGATGTGTTCTCAGTTAATAAGCTTCGTGAGGACACATATTGCTGAGTGTTTTTCTGCAAATTTCCGACAAAAATCCAGTCCACTCTAGTTTAAGTTCCTTGTGGGAACAACGTGCTTTTAATTTCTTATATGTGCATAGCGTCCAGCGTGGGGTTAAATGTTAGCGGAACTGAAATGCTGGTCAGAGCTTGCAAATACCGAGCAAATTTACAGGCTCCATACTTGTTTTGGTTTATGATCAGTTTTTGCTCTCTGTATGGAAGGAGAGGGGGGATTGCACTCAACTCAGAGGAAGTCCCTTTATGGGCATCTTGGCTTGCCCTAATTGTCTCAGAGCCCAGACTGACAGACATCAGGGTCTTTGCATTTGTTGTCTCTTTAAAGTGGCCTAACATTTACATCTAACGTATGCATGGAGAAGACTCTGGAGAGTCCCTTGGACTGCAATGAGATCAAACCAGTCAATCCTAACGGAAATCAACCCTGAATATTCATTGGAAGGACTGATGCTGAAGCTCCAATACTTTGACCACCTGATGCGAAGAGCTGATTCATTAGAAAAGACCCTGATGCTAGGAAAGATTGAGGGCAGGAGGAGAAGGGGGTGACAGAGGATGAGATGGCTGGATGGCATCATTGACTCAATAGACATCAGTTAGAGCAAACTCTGGGAGATGGTGGACAGGGAAGTCTGGTGTACTGCAGTCCATGGGCTCTCAGAGTGGGACATGAGTGAGCAACTGAACAACAAGAAGGTACAAATGCTAACCAAGAGCAAAAATGGCTCACTGTCTCCTTCTTGTCTCAGGCATGGCTTCTGTCTGGCCAGCAGAGCCAGGTGGCTCCTGAGTCATCTGGAGAGGCCTGTCCCTCAGGCCTGGACCTTCTCCAAACCCCTCTCCAAGGCCACAGCCCCCTGCTTGTTGTTCTGACTTGTCAGAAGAATCTAAATGCCCAGGAATATCTCACAAAATACTCCCTTCTGCCCCAAGAGGAGTAAGGAAACCTCTCCTAGCCCAACCCTTCTGGCCTTCAGAACAAATTTCACCCCCAATCCAGCTAATTCCTCCAACTCATCATAAGCAAGAAAAGCCGTTGAAAGAAAGAATTTTTCAATTGAGAAAGAACAGGATAAAGCAGATGACTCAGTATTTGTTCCCTAAAATATTTGTTGAGCATTTCCTAGGTGTGAGGCATTGTGTCAGGCATTGAGATCACAGCATGACCGAGACAAAAGAGGTCCTTGCTGTCATAAAACTTGGATGTCATTGCACAAGGGTGTGCATGACTAATTGAGCTAAGGGCTACAGGAAGAAGTTCAGGTTCAAGGTGCTGTGAATGGGTATAATTGAAGATGAACTCCCCTGCTAGAGGTGGGAAATGCTGGTCCAACAATCAGAAAGAGCCCCGTCACAGCAGGAAGAGCTAAGGAGACAGGAAGTGTCTCCCAGTTCCTGGTCTGGTCAACCAGAGAAAGAAGGATGATCCAGGGCTGAGGAGGAAGGTGCAGCAGACAGTGGTCCCCTCTTCGAGGGTGGGGGTCAACGTAGGTCAGAAGAACAGTTTGGGCTCTGCTCTTGTCCTAATGTCACATGGCATCTTGACAATTCGTTGCCAAGGCCAGAGCCAAGGCAGGGACCGTGTGGGGAGACAGTAAAGAGAACATGGCCTGTTGGAGGTGGGCTGCACAGGTGGTCTCACTCTGCCAACCCTGTTGCTAGCTCTTGGCCATCACGATGACCATCTCAAATTACCCTGTGAGGGAACAACCACAAAACAACTGCAGCAGGTGGAAGTCATGGTCTGAGCAAAATGGAATGGAAGAAGCAGGTCCCTCATGCCCCCTACTGTGGCTTCAGGCCCCTCTGGCCGGGGCCTCCTTCCCCACAGTCTGTGGATCCAGGACTCTCCTCTGCCCTCCTCTCCTCCCCCAAGCAAAGAAGCGGAGCCTTTGCTGTACCCACTTATGGAATTCTGTTCCTTCCTCCTCGCCAGCTTTTTCTAAGAAACACAAAGACAGTAAACGGGGTGGGGGAACAGAGCGCGGAGGGTTTTTTCTGGGAATGAGAACTGAGATAGGACTCAGGGTCTTTGGCTGGTTCCCAGATGCAATGAGTTTATCACTGCCAGGGACAGCAAGTGTACAAAGCTCTTGGCAGTGACCCCAACTGATTTATGAGGGGTTCTGGTTTGTTTCCCCTGCTTTGCAGACAACCAGTCTTAAGGAAAATGTATATCCAGGATCTGCTAAGAGCAGGGGAGCTGCTGGCAAGACCAGTGATCCCCCACCCAGAGAATTCCCAAGGGGCCGGAGAGACAGAAGTGTGCATTTCTCTTCTTTGCTTTTTCTTGTCTTATTTTCCTCCCTTCCTCCTCCCCTTCCTCTCTGCCCCTTTATTTCTCCTTCCTTCCTTCTTCCCTCCCCAGACCCCTCCCTTGTTCCCTCTCTCTCTAAAAAAAGAGATGATTGAGTTAACGATGAATAAGCAGAACTACCAGGGTCCACATCCACCTTCCTGCCATGTGGGGAGGCACCTGCTTCAGACAGGGAGAGGCTCAGTTTCACTGGTAGAGAAACTGACATTCTAAGGCCCTAAGCCACACCGAACATCTTAGCCACAATTCTCAGTGGGGTCAGGGGATCACAACCCTGAAGTGGGTGACAGTGATGGTACAGGGATGTCACCCTCATGAGATCCTCCAGCCTCATTTCCCTTCTTGGGCTTGGCGCTGGGACAGGAGCTTTGCATACCTGAGATGCTAAGGCAGAAGCAAAACCAACTGGAACTATGGGCAACATTTTATAAAACCTTTAAAGGGAGTATAATCTATAAAAACATTGAATCACTATGTTGTACATCTGAAACTAATATAATCTTGTAAATCAAGGGTACTCAATAAGAAAGATTCTTTCAGGAAAGAAAGTGATGGAGAGAAAGAAAACAGAAAACCCCCCAAAACTCAAGATGACCAGAATTGGTGGAGTTCAAGACACATGCAGGAGATGGAGGGAGTGAGCAGTGTCTCAATGTCTCAGAACCACACCTACTATAAATCAATGTTTTGCAGGGAGAGTCCTCAGCTGGAAAGCTCCTTTGTTTTTAGACAAATCACAGTGGGCCTCACAGGTGCTGGGGAAGGTAATCAGACAAATGCCCAGGCCTTGGGCCCCAAGCACGCCGGAGTAGCTGGATGACTTAAGAACACCCTTCTGTCCTCTTCTTGGCTGTGGGTTCCTGAGACAGTTACGATCTCATTACCCAGCTTTAGAGCATCCTTCTGGAGTGGGAGGCCACTCAGCTAGAGCACTGCACAGCTGCCCAGAGCCCTTCTTGGGATTTTCAAGTGTCCTATTTTTCTTTCTTCATCTCTGTCTTCCACATCCACACTTCCGGAAACAACATCCAGACTTTGGGCACTGATGAGTCCCTTGTGGCCCCTTGAAGGAAGATAAGATTGTGGTGCAAGATGTGATGTTGCTGCGTGAGATGCTGGAAGGCGGACCAGGCCAGTGGTCAAAGGCTTGGATTCAGGTCCCCACTCGGCTTTTTCCAACCCCACCAAGCACACAGTTAACCAAGGAAATAGAGGGGAACCCGTTACAAAAACTGCACACAAGCGAAGGAATGATAAGTGGCTTTTATGATGGGACTGTCCTTGTCAGAGATGGCCCGGGGGAGAAGACCGAAGACCATAAGATGCCTGGGGGAGGAGGAAAGTTGTCTTATTTTCATTGCTGTTGTTATTTCCTGGGAATCGGTGTTTAGGTTTAAACCACTCCATTTTACAGTTGAGGACACTGAAGCCCTACAAATTTGAGTGCCTTGCCCGAGGAGACTTTGAGCCCAGTGTTCTGTGATTCCCCCAAAGCTCACACTCTTCCTTCGGCACCTGCTGCTGTTCCTGGTCCTGGAGCTGGGGTTTCGAGGGAGGCAGGTTGTGTGGCTGAGACAAAGTCCTCAGCATGTGGTCAGCAGGAATGTTGGGGGCCTCCTCTCAAGCTTTCATCTGAGTCACCCCAGGGGTGGATGCAGCCACTGCTCACCATTCTCTTTTGGGAACTGTTCACCAGCCCCACTTGTCAGTGACAATGGCTGAGTCACCCAGGGTGACACAGGCTCTGGTTTCTCACCTCACAGATCGTGTCCAACTTGCCTTCTGCACCAGCAGGAAGGGCCGACCTGGCAAAGCTCTGAGTGCTGATCAGACCCCTGGGAAGTCATAGGCAGCAAGTCTGTGTCACAGAAAGGCACCCAAGAGATCCCCAAGTCTCATCTTTCAAGAGGATATCTTAAGCCACAGGCCTTTAGAACTTACACCTGAAGTAAGTTGGCCAGCTGAAGTCTAGGGAAAATGAACACTTTTCTCATCATGGGTCCTGCAGGAGGCCAGAGGGTGGCACTGCACCAGGGTAGGGAATTGACGGGGATCTTAAGTTATTATCTGCTTAATAAACATAGAAAAGACTTCACAGCCATGTGAACAAGCACTTCAGTGAAAGATAGTAGCCTGTTGTCCTCAGGATGTGGCTTTGGACAATCATCCCAGGATCCTGTGAATCTTTTTTTCCTTCTCTTTTTAAACTGAAATGGAGTTGATTTTCAGCGTTGTGTTAATTTTTGATGCACAGCAAAGTGATTCAGTTATACATATATACATGTGTGTGCTAAGCCGCTTCAGTCCTATTTGACGCTTTGCAGCCCTATGGACTGCAGCCCACCAGGCTCCTCTGTCCATAGGATTCTCCAGGCAGGAATACTGGAGTGATTTGCCATGCCCTCCTCCAGGGGATTTTCTCAACCCAGGGATGGAACCTGCGGCTCATTATGTCTCCTGCTTTTGTAGGTGGATTCTTTACCACTAGTGCCCCTGGGAAGCCCCATACATGTATACATATATATGTATCAACATATATAAATTCTTTTTTAAAAAAATATTCTAGGGTCCTGTGGATCTTAAATGAGAAGCCCCCATTTGGATTTCTTTATCCTTCTAAGCAGGATGTGTGAGCCACTGTTGACACAGAATGCAACATTCAAGCCCTAAGAGAGTGTAAGAGTGAATTATCTTTTGCCTTTACCCTGCAAAGCATCCTTATAAACATGTTCAATTTAACTGGCCAAAGGGCACAGTATTTTGATGCTGTTCAATCCCTGTTCTTAGATAAGAGTAGCTTCAAAGGCAGCTTTGCATATTTTCTTTCACCTACCCGAATACCATGGGTATTAACTTAGACAAATGTTTCCTTCTCCTCTTCAAGGGCATGGGGTTTGGTGCAGGAGATCTCTGCTCTGAAGCATCAACAAAGAAATTTTGGAATTTGGTTCTCTGACGCCTTCTCTTTAGGAACTACTCTTCTGTGTGGTAATAAACAGAATCCTCTCACAAACAACTGATTTGTTCTTTTCAAAATGCATGCCTCCCTCTGCTGTTCATCTCCCTAAAATAAAACCACCCACAGAATAAAATGAGTAATTCCTGGAGTAAGCAGTTCCATAGCATATTTTGTTAAAATATGTCTGGCATGGGAAGTCTACCAGGAAGTGTCCTCCAAATGAGGATTAATATCAGGAAACTTGGGGCAGTCTTGTGATACTGGCACACAATGCCACCACCTCCACCACTGGGGCAAAGATTAACAGCCTTCACCAAGCTAGGAAGACGTCTGCTTCTGAGTCACCTGGGGCAAACGTAAACGTGGGCTCCCTGGGCTCTGACATTTGAACAAAACAAACGTTAGAAGACTTTCAATCTTTAATCAAGTTGCTCCTAAACATCTACGTTTAGGTAAGAATAGAGAGACTCTAGATGGGAGGCTTCTTGTCTGCTCACGGTGGGTGTAACTTGATGGTGTACTTCTCAGCTCTTATATCACCCTGACCTCATTTTGACCTTGAGGTTGCTCTTTGATCTTTACATGCATGGATGATGGTCAAGTCAAGTTTCGATAACTTAGACTGGGGTCTGCTTAAGAGAAAAGCCTACTTAGCTGTATATTCCCAGAGTCTAGAACATCTGACCCTTAGTAGATATTCCAAGTTTTGCTGAATTGGCATATTGGAGAAACTGAATTCAATTGACATTTATTGATCACCTCCTATATGTGCTCTCCAAGGTTGTGTGGCAAGATTTTTCCAAATGGAAAGCAAAGGAACAAATTGCCTCTTTTTTTTTTGGATGATAGGTACAGCTGAGTTTGTTATCATCCTGGACCAAGTTGTCAAGAAAAAAGTTTTTCTAAACCACAACTGTGTGCAGAGCATTATTTTAGTGTCACAGGGATTTATAGAAGGTAAGGAAGACCAACTGACTGCTCCCAGCAAAGAACTTCAAATCCAGAGGTGCTGGAAGCCTAGACACTGCAGGTCTAGATGGGGTGTCTCAGTAGCCACTGCAGGTCAGGGAAGCAGAGGGGTTTGAAGACTTAGGAAACCTACATGGGAGCCTGAAGGGACTAAAGTCATAGGCTGGATTGGTCCATCAGATTCAGTTGCCAATCCATCTGACGGACAGATTTCCAATCCAATCCAATCTCAATGCAGCATTTTCTTAGGCTTGTTTCGTTTGGTTTGTAAAGAATGATGTGCTCTTGGACAAGCTGTGCCCAGTGGCGAAAAGCCATCCAAGCCCCTTACATCCTTTGCTGTTTCCCTCAGGGGAGAACTTCACAGCCCACAAGTCAAGGTCTCCCAACTCAAATGGTAGAATGAATGTTCATGAAATGGATGGATGGGGAGATGAAAAAGTGACTCAATGGATCCAGGGACACAGTTCTTGGAACATTCTCAGATCAGTTCAGTCACTCAGTCATGTCCAACTCTGCAACCCCATGGACTGTAGCGTGCCAGGCCTCCCTGTCCATCGCCAGCTCCCAGGGTTTACTCAAACTCATGTCCATTGAGTCGGTGATGCCATCCAACCATTTCATCCTTGTTGTCCCCTTCTCCTCCTGCCTTCAATCTTTCCCAGCATCAGGGTGTTCTCTAATGAATCAGTTCTTCACATCAGCTGGCCAAAGTATTGGAGTTTCAGCTTGAGCATCAGTCCTTCCAGTGAATATTCAGGACTGATTTCTTTGAGGATGGACTGGTTGGATCTCCTTGCTGTCCAAGACTCTCAAGAGTCTTCTCCAACACCACAGTTCAAAAGCATCAATTCTTCAGTGCTCCGCTTTCTTTATAGTCCAACTCTCACATCCATACATGACTTCTGGAAAAACCATAGCTTTGACTAGACAGACCTTTGTTGGCAAAGTAATGTCTCTGGTTTTTAATATGCTGCCTAGGTTGGTCATAACTTTTCTTCCAAGGAGCAAGAGTCTTTTAATTTCATGGTTGCAGTCACCATCTGCAGTGATCTTGGAGCCCCCCAAAATAAAGTCTGTCACTGTTTCCACTGTTTTCCCATCTATCTGCTATGAAGTGAAGGGACCAGATGCCATGATCTTAGTTTTCTGAATGTTGAGCTTTAAGCCAACTTTTTCACTCTCCTCTTTCACTTTCATCAAGAGGCTCTTTAGTTCTTCTTTGATTTCTGTAATAAGGGTGGTGTCATTTGCATATCTGAGGTTATTGATATTTCTCCCAGCTTGATCCCAGCTTGTGCTTCATCCAGCTCAGCGTTTCTCATGATGTACTCTGCATATAAGTTAAATAAGCAGGGTGATAATATACATCCTTGACGTACTCCTTTCCTGATTTGGAACCAGTCTGTTGTTCCATGTCCTATTCTAACTGTTGTTTTTTGATCTGCATACAGATTTCTCAAGATGTAGGTCATATGGTCTGGTATTCCCATCTCTTGAAGGATTTTCCAGTTTGTGGTGATCCACATGGTCAAAGGCTTTGGTGTAGTCAATAAAGCAGAAGTAGATGTTTTTCTGGAACTCTCTTGCTTTTTCGATGATTTGACAAATGTTGGCAATTTTATCTCTGGTTCCTCTGCCTCTTATAAATCCAGCTTGAACATCTGGAATTTCACCAAGATCTGATAGACAGGGTCCCTGAAGAACTATGGATGGATGTTCGTGACATTGTACAGGAGGCAGGGATCAGGACCATCTCAAAGAAATGCAAAAAGGCAAAATGGTTGTTTGAGGAGGCCTTACAAATAGCTGGGAAAAGAAGAGAAGTGAAAAGCGAAGGAGAAAAGGAAAGATAGACCCATTTGAATGCAGAGTTCCAAAAAATAACAAGGAGAGATAAGAAAGCCTTCCTCAGAGATCAATGCAAAGAAATAGAAACAATAGAATGGGAAAGACTAGAGATCTCTTCAAGAAAATTAGAGACACCAAGGGAACATTTCATGCAAAGATGTGCACAATAAAGGACAGAAATGGTATGGACCTAACAAAAGCAGAAGATACTAAGATGAGGTGGCAAGAATACACAGAAGAACTGTACAAAAAAGATCTTCACAACCCAGATAATCACGATGGTATGATCACTTACCTAGAGCCAGACATCCTGGAATGCAAAGTCAAGTGGGCCTGAGAAAGCATCACTATGAACAAAGCTAGTGGAGGTGATGGAATTCTAGTTGAGCTATTTCAAATCTTAAGAGATGATGCTGTGAAAGTGCTGCACTCAATAAGCCAGCAAATTTGGAACACTCAGCAGTGGCCACAGGACTGGAAAAGGTCAGTTTTCATTCTAATCCCAAAGAAATGCAATGCCAAAGAATGTTCAAACTTCCGCACAATTGCAGTCATCTCACGCGCTAGTAAAGTAATGCTCAAAATTCTCCAAGCCAGGCTTCAACATCCTCAGATACCCTGAGATTTAAAATTGAAGCCAGGCAGCCCCGTGCCAGCCAGCTGACTCCCGCCTGCCTCCTGCCGCCTGCAGAGGCTCTGGGAAGAGGTGAATGCCGTAAGAGGAAGCTGTAGGCTCACGATACTTCCTGTGGTTTCACTGTCTCCTCGAAACCCACCCGCAGTACTTCAGACTACAAGCCCCAAGATTCAGGTCTCTCTCGGCTCCTATTGATCTGCCTATCTCCATCTGACTCCTCCTCTTTCAGCTCTTAAGCCTTCAATGCTTTCCTTCTGTCTTCAGGGGTAGAAAGTACAAATTCCTTAGGAAGACACCCAAGGTCCCCCAGATTTGGCTCCTACATACCTTTTATTTTTGCATTTCTCCACAAGGAACTCCTTCCAAGAGCAGACACTTTCTTGGGATAGTTCTTTTTAGATCTAGCTTGGAATTATGAGACCTCAGGAAATACTAAAGCCATTAAATTTTGTGAGTTCACACATATAAGGATATAGCACTTATACTTATTCAAAGAGTTTTCAGGGCTATTGGCTCATTTGATTTCCCAAAAACACTTAGAGGGCTTAGAGAAGACATCAACCCCATTTTACAGATGAGAATACTAAGGCACAAAACGTCAAGATCCTTGCCTGAGACCACAAGGCAAGTGGGTGGCAATGTAGCTCTGCTGATGCCCCACTATCGAGAATAGAATTCAATCCCTAGCATAAAGAACTGCGTCCATAAAAAAAATCATGGCTCATTTTTCTTCTTTTTCTCCCCCTCACGAAGCTAAATCTGTGAAATTGGAACAACACAGCAAACAGCTGAGGGCTATGGTCACAGCCCACAGACCTTTATGGAAGATTTGATCTTGGCCCAAATTTTCAAAGAAGCCAAATGGATAGGCAAAACACAAGTGCAAATGCTGGGCCCATGCTGACAGGGCATCTTGTGGGATATTTCCACAGGAAGTAAACACAGGCAATTAACTTTGCTGTAACAATGCCTGTGGTCACATGAAAAGACAGAACCCTCAGAGAGAGCTTACACCCCATCCCCTGAGGCCCATTTCAAATGAATCCATAAATGTGGCTCAGCCTTCACTCCAGCTACTGACCCCAGATACTCACATGTTTATCGGTTCTTTGACCGCTGTTGGGTGGCTTCTGATCCCAATGGGGGAAGGGAGAGAGGTGTTCCAAAGGGCTTAGGTGTCATCATTCCCACCTCTCAGATGGGCAAACTGAGTGACTGCAAGCAAGCATAAAGGGCTTACAGGAACAGTCCTACAGGCCTAGACAAAGCATGTGGCTAGGATCAAAGCCTGTTCCCCAGCTTGGGGATTTTCTCTGGGGACCAGAGTTTCTCCAGGTCTCTGCATGACAACCAGACTCTCAGCTCTGATAACCCAGGGGTAGTGCTAACTGAGCAGTAGACCTGATTAGCAAGTTGGGAGATCTGAGAGCAAGTTCTGGCTGGATTTTAGCCCTCTCCCCCTTACCTGGAAACCTTGAAGTCATACCTGTGCCCCTGGTGTAGGCAGCAGTGCTGGCCAGGCAGGGTGAGGATCATGGTACTTGCCGACTGACTTCCCCTTGGTCGTGGGCTCTGTAATACTCAACCCCGATGCGGAAACATTCATGGAGATTGGTGGGTTACTGTTACTATACCAAGATCTCCTCTAACCTTCCCTCCCATATAAATGCAAGATTAATGGCTCCCAACCCGTTATCTTCTATCTTTCTGGACTTCTTGAAATGATTCAATGATTTTCATGATGTATTATTCAGCACAGTGGTCTCAAACTCTGGCCCCCCTGCCTACTTCTTTATGTCCTTCAAACTTTATGCCCTAAAAATGGTTTTTATATTTTTAAGTGGCGGAGAAAAATCAAAAGAAGAATAATGTTTCATGAGCTTTCAGAGTCCAAAAATAAAGGTTTTCAACACAGCCACGCCCACTTATTTCTGTATTTTCCACTGTACACTGTGACAGTGTAGCTGTTTTGGTATGGTAGAGCTGAGTGGTAGTAGTGTAGACTATATGACCTTCAAAGCTCAAAATTTAAACTGTCCAGCCATTCACAGAAGAAATTCAGCCTTTTTAACCAGCTCCTAGTTTAGTGTAAAAGGCAGGCTACCGAATCAACCTATTTGCATAGACACTCTATACACATAAACTGAGAGAGAAAAAAATACTAGAATGGGGTTATCTCTAGGTACTAAGGTTACATACAATTATTTGAATTTTTTTAAACCAAATTTGTTAAACACAAAAGTATAGGAAAAGAATATTAATGACATTAATAAACTAAAATTGCAGTGTCTTACTGTGCACCAGACATTGTTACTTGTTGAGAGAACCATGCTAATGGAGGGTGTATATCCAGAAGGACATCAAGGCACGATGTGATGACTTCCCAAGCTTTCCCATCACATATTTCTTGACTTAGGAACAAGATAAATGTCAAGAAATATTTGATAGGAATATTGACTGAATTTCAACAGTCAGTTGACTAAACTATGGTGCTTCCACACATAGAATGCATGTGTTAAACTGCTTCAGTCGTGTGTGACTCTTTGTGACCCTATGGTCTGTAGCCCATCGGGCTCCTCTGTCCATGGGGATTCTCCAGGCAGAATACTGGAGTGGGTTGCCATGCCTTCCTCCAGGGGATCTTCCCAACCCAGGGATCGAACCTACATCTCTTATGTCTCCTGCCTTGGCAGGGAGGTTCTTTACCACGAGTACCACCAACCAGGCAATGACTGAGTAGTACTGACATGATTATATTGCTGCTGCTAGTTGGCATTGTGAGTTTGAGGCTGCTCTGTGGTGATGTAGGAGAAAGCAAATGACATGAAGAACTAATGCTGTCATCCACAGTGACTTTGAGAACCAGGTTTCTAGAAAAAGGAGGCACAGACCTAAGAAAGAAGAGGTTAAGTAAAATTCCCTGTGGTTTTGAATTTGAACGCAAAGTGTCAGTATGGATTCATGATGTATTTTCATCAGAAACAACAAGCACCTATTTTCCAGTTTTGGCCACTGGAAAAGTCTAAAAATGATGACCAACCCAGGAACAACGAGGGCCTCCAAATGCCCAGATTATTGTCTCTAAAAATATTTCCCACTAAGAAGAACAAGAGCTTCTTGGATTCTTGAAGAACTAGCTGATTCCAGGTCTGGGGAAGGGCTTGGATCATCGTAGCTTCCCTGATATTTGGATGACATCAAAGACTACCAGGGTCATGTCAGAAGGAGCCAACTGGCCAGAGATAGCACAATGCAAGCAGCAATAACAATAATAAACAAAATGGATTAAAACATATCAAATATGCTTAAACTAATGGGTTTACAAGGATACTAAAAAACACACAAAAACACCCTAGTTGGTCATCATTGGAAGATGACAGTAAACTATTCATTATTTTTAAAATTGGCAAATAGAGGAAATGATTCAAACATATATTCCATCTTTCCTGTGTGAATTGTATTACTAGATAATCAAATCGTAGATGTATTTGACTATTTGTATTTCACTTAATAAATGAAATAAGGATGATAGGATTAGACATCATTTCGTAGCCCCTAATTAACTGATGGTTCTAAACTATGAACATCAATGGCTGCGAAAACCACAAAGGGAGACAGCTAGACATCATATGCCTTCTGACAAGAGAGCACAGCACAGTCTAGAAGTAGTTTTGCCCAGAAAAATCAAGCTAAAATCTGATTAAATATCTAAGTCAAACTAGCAATTTATAGGAAATGCAGATGGTAGAAGGACACATTAAATAGCAACACAAGGTTGCAAACAGAAAAATCCAGACTGTGGAATCTCTCCGGCACAAAAGACCCAACTTTTTCCTTAAATAAACTGCAGGGTGAGGAAAACATAAAAGGAGCCTGTAGATTACAATATACTTAAAAGAAAAGGCAATCTACATGTGTGGGCCTTATTTGGATTCTGATTGTGAATAAGAATTTAAAAATGGCATTTAGGAAATACTATGAACTTGAAGACTTGCACGACATTTGATGATATTAAGAGATAACCGCTAATTTCTAAGGAACTGCAGGACCAAAGGGTCAATTTCTGTTAGAGATACATACCTAAGTATTTACAAATGGAATGGTAAAGTCTTGGATTTGTTTTAAAACTAATGGTGAAAAAGTAGGTGAGGACACGGATAAAATGAGACCGGTCTTATATTGATGATTGCTGAGGCTGGATGAGGGTTCCCAAAGTTTCTACTTTTCCATAAAAAAATGCCCACAAGTTTCAATAATAAAACATCAAAATAAATCCTTTCTGACATCTTGCTCAGAGTGATAATACTGGGCAGGGTGTATGATGGCTCTGACAAATACCCCTTCTCTTGTGTTTCATGAATGATGGAGAGTTGAGTATTGTGCTTCAGATTGTTCATCTGGGGACTTCTCTATCAGCCATGGAGTTTCTCCATCACCCATGGAGCTTCTCTATCGCCCACAGGGCTTCTCCATCACTTGTGAAGCTTCTTCATAATTCTCCTCACCAGGATAATGTCACTATGTGCTTGGAACACATACACACACACATACAAAAATCTATCAGAAAAGAAAAGATTTCTCATGACTTAAATATTTCACTTTGAAGTTGCAAAGGGTGTGAGGGACTCCATAAAGCTAAGTCACTGAACTCCATAAGACCAAATCTACCAGGCCCGGCATTCAGTGGAACTCATGACCAGGGGGTCACATGAAAAGACAGTTGTGGTGTTGAGGCTGCTAAGTGTTTCCATTCTGAAGTTCTGAGCAAATAACAAGGCAAATTGGGATGACGAGGACACCGTTTCTCTTCTCATGCCATTATCTGCACCGGTGACTGAGTTTCCTAAATTAGATGCTAATGTCTGTGGTAGGGCAGTTCTCACCTGGGGACCCCACAGGTGCGAGAAATGAAGAGGGTTGAGGAGACACAGCAAAACCTTAAGCCCTGTCACCGGGTGTGGGGTGGTGGAAGGAAACAAAAGCTAAGGGCCAGGAAGTGAGAAACGGATCTGATGTTTATCTCCAGAGATGGCGTCTCCCAGCCCTCAAGTTAAGCTTGCTGTTTAGAGCGGCTTCTGTTTCTTCCACCAGCTTCACCAGCATCTGTGTGCTAACTGTACTGTGCAGGGTCATATGTCCCTCCCTGTCACCCCCCTGCCCACCAACCCATAGGATCCTTACACCCCAGAGCTCATTCACTTATTGGTGACATTGCCTGTTTCCCTGCCTTTCTCTCCCACTAGCCTTTAAATTCCTTGAGGGCAGGGGCTTTGGTCTGTTCCCAGTGGTATCTCATCACATGGCACAAGGCATGGAATACAGACATGCTCCCCAAACATCACTGCAGGATTGGAGGTCCCAGTGCAGGGTGGTGGTTATGAGCGTGGTCTTGACCCCTGGCTCTCCAGCCCACTCTCCCCACCTTGCTGATGCAGATTCTACTATGACTTACTATAGGGCTTCAGGTTTTGTAAAACACTTTTGAGATTTTCCTGGAAAAGACACACACATAATGGTAAACTTCTATTTCTACGTAATAACATAACTCATTTAGAAAAGCAGTCCTCCTGGAATTGCACTGTGCATCCACCTGGAATGGTCCCCATTGATGGCTTCATAAATAAAGGCTGAGATTATAACTACATACAACACCTTGGATGTGTGTTCAAGGAGTGGGGTGGTGGAGTTGACACATGAACATCTTGGGACAGAACTATTTGATGAGATGAGCAAACCTGGGCATCTTCGAATGTGTATCTCCCTCCATCCTTGACGTTCTGACTGGTTATCTCATAGCTGTGAGAATCCAGGTTGATTGCACTTGGGGCCCCGGGAGCCAGAAACTCTTGCCAGATTTCTTCCACCCTCCTGGCCACATCCTGGAGGGGCTGTTTCTTGAGATCTTGGACTGCCAACCAGAACCTGAAACAGAAGCACAAGGACAGTTCGTTCCAGGGGCTCCGTTAGTAGCTGCTCTGTTGGACATGGTCCCAGAACTGACATCCCATGGCACTCATTCTGCGTCCCCCAGCTGTCCCAGCAGCCATGTCCCAGGTCATGAAGGCTGCAGGGACTGCTGAGAATACAAAGATGCTTCATCATTGCACTAAATGCATGTTAGAAGATCGCCTTGCTTCTGGTTACCAAAAAGAGAGTTTTCTCTCTCTACATCAAGGTTTTTCAGCCTCAGTACTATTGTCATTTTAGGCTGGATAATTCTTTGTTGTAAGAGTTGCCCGGTACATAGAAAGATATGTAGCAGCAACCTTGGGTTTGACCCATCAGATGCCAGGGGCATCTCCTCTGCACTTATGACAACGAGAAAGTTTCTGGCCATTACTGAATGTCTTCTGGGAGGTAAATTCACCCTTGGGAGAGAACCACTGTTTGACATAGAAGCCATGACCCAGACAATGTGAGTCCCTCTTCCATATCTGGTGGGGATCAGTTGGAGGTATTTAAATGAAAGAAAGATCCCAGAAGCAATAGTATCTCGGGGCCATTAAGAATATTTGAGCTGGAAGGAGCCAGCCATACATGCTGTTGATGGAGAAACTGAATCTGTTTGCAGCATTGATGCGGGCATGGTGTTCGGCATGTTCCCTGGAGGAGGGCATGGCAATCTGCTCTGGTATTCTTGCCTGGAAAATCCAGGCAAGGACTGGGCTTGGACTGTAGCCCGCCAGGCTTCTCTGTCCATGGGGTTGCAAAGAGTTGAGCACAACTGAGCGACTAAGCACAGCACAGCACAGGAGCTCAATAAATGTCTGTTGGATTGCAGGTGGGCTCATCTGAAACAAAGCTGAAGGGACATATATCGGGGATCCCTCTACAAAAGATTCTCCAGGGATTGCTGGAGAGAGAAGCCTCCTGCTCAGGACTGTATTTGCCTCTCATCAATCCCTCAGCATCTGCATGGTGCTGGAGGGCTGGGCGTGCGCTGGGAGCTCTTTTCTGCTGAGAACAGCAGCAGCCAGGGCCAAAGCTTGGACAACAGCTCCCTGGGTCGTGACGATGGTTCCCAAGGCAACCCTGGAGAGGGATTTCAGCACGATTCAGGTCTGGGTGGCACATTTTGTAGCCTGTGAACAAAACAGGCCAGTTTCCCCGTCAACAAGAGGAGAGGACAGGTCCCTGGCTGTGTGGCTCCTGCAGACACGGGAATCACACGTACTCAAGTCAACAAAAGGGCAGGAACAAGAGAAGCTGAACCATGACATGGAGGAAGGTGCATTCAATCTGTCATCGAATTTCACTCAAAGTAAGAGGCACTCTTTTTTTTTTTGAAGGTTAAGCATGTTTTTCTGTTGCTGTTCAGAGAAGCGTGTGGAGCCATGTGCATGGCCTAAAGGTGCCACCCAGTGGCCAACTCGGGTAACGCAGCTTCATTTCCACCAGGAAAGAAGACTGGGGGCGGGGCCGGGGGCGTGGTCTCTGAGTGCGGGTCTGTGTTTGTGAGAGACACGAGCTCTGTGAGCTCCAACTCTTCCCCTGATTTACCATTTGGGATTCTGTTGATCTCGCTAAAGAAAACCCTCATGGTTCCCTCGCCAAGACCAAGAGGCAGGGAGGAGCCTTGACGGCTTCACTCGACCGGAAGGTGAGGAAGTCCTGCTCCCAGCTGTGCTGCCCTCTTGGCACCGCTGTATCTTTCTGGGCCTCTCTCCCCTCCTGGCGCAGTGGGTACAGAGCAGGGGAGGGGCGTGTGGACCGGTCCCAGCACGTCCCACCCCGGCGTTACTCTGAAATGCTCTCGGCCCCGTGGGTGGGTGCTGTGGAGGGAGCCGCACGGGGACCACAGGTCGGGAGGGGCCTGAGTGGTAAGGCCTGGGGCTCCTGCCACTGACATTGGCCTCACTCGCCCTTTAACACCAGCCCTCTATCTTTCTGCCCACGTCAGGTCTTTTGTAATCCTGTCCTCTGGCTACCCAGGGAGAGGGAAATAGTACCCAGTCTTTAACCAGAGTCCAGATTGGTGAGGGTGGTGGGGGAGGAGGGGTGGGCAGAGTTCAAAGGGGGCTGTTAACTGTTCAGTTGTTCAGAAGGGTCCTTGAAGCTCAGCTGGGAGGGGGGGTCTTCTCCACCCCCTTGGCCATTCCCTAAGGTTCCCTTGGTCTCTCTGCACCCCCACTCCCACCAAGGTCTGCCATGAAATGAAGGAGGTGGCCAAGTGCTTTCAAGTGAAAATGGTCAGCTGGTGATGACAGTACCTACAAAGGCTTTCTTCTCCCAGAGGACCATGTTTGATGGGCAGGTAAAATTTAAGAAATCGGCTCTAAAGAGAGAAGCTAGTGTTGGTTTTTCAAAGGCCTGGAAGGAGGGCTGATGTGCAGCTTGGTGAGTCCCTGGCAGCCCTAGGGAGTCACCTCTGGCTGAGTCCTGGGCTGGAAGCAACTCCTTTGGGCCAGCATTCATCCCAAGCCTACCGGACTCTGCAATTTCTCACACAAATGAGGACACCCGGGCGATTTCCTGACACCTCAGTCGGTGTCATGTGGGCGTCACCTTCTGTCCCTTGTCTCAGTCTGCTCTGAGATGGAGCTCTGGAGAGGCCCCGAGGACCTCGCAGCTTCTGAAGGCTGCAGGCTCCCCATGGTTCCTGAGGCCTCAGCAATCCTTTTGGTGGACTGAGTTGGGAGCCACATTAATGCACATTACTCAGCTGGGTATAGAGAAGTCCGGGGCAGGTGGGAAAGGAAATTTCTGAATCAAATTTAATCAACTTTTACACAAAAAAATCAAAACGTTCCCTTTATCAGATAAAACCAAGAATTAAATAAAAAAGTATAAAAAGAAACAACAGGCATGTTGGAGGAGGAGAAATAGAAGGAGGAGCTGGAGGGGGAGGAAGGGGAGGGAGAGGATGGGGAGGGAGAGGGATGACATCCCCCAGACAGCAGTCTTCTCTCCCTGAGCACATGGGGACCCTCTCAGCCTTCTGTCTGCCTTGGAGATGACCTGCCTTATCTCTCTCAGGTGACAGTAACAATGCTGTCACAACCCCATCCTGATATCCCACATGTGTTTCCCATCACCGGCTTCAAAGAACCTTTGTGGCAGCTTGAAATCCAGTACAGGCTTGTTCCCTGATGGCTCAGCTGGTAAAGAATCCGCCTGCAATGCAGGAGACCTGGGTTCGATCCCTGGGTTGGGAAGATCCCCTGGAGAAGGGAAAGGCTACCCATCCACTCCAGTATTTAAGCCTGGAGAATTCCATGGACTGTATAGGCCATGGGGTCGCAAAGAGTCGGACACGACTGAGCGACTTTCACTTTCACAGGCTTGGTTTGTATCGGCCATCTATGAGTCCATGGGCCTGAGCTGGGGGCTTGGAGCCCCAGCTGACCGGCCACCCTCCCCTGGAAAGAGCCCTAGAAGCGCCCCTCGCCCAGCTCTTGCAGACGGATGGGAGGCCCACTGATGCCTGCGCGGCTCCCGCTCTTATCACAAGCCTGCAGGTACCGCTGCTCCTCCAGGACGCCAGCAGGGAGAAGAGACTGTCAGTGGCCCTGGATCTGCCCACCCTGCATAAACCTCCATGGCTTCTTGCGGCAGAAGGGCTGTCAGGACTGGCAGGCCAGGAGGATGCGCAGGTACCAGGGAGACCACCTGTCCTGCTTTGCCAGAGTTGGCAGAGTCAGGGGAAGCAGCCCAAGGCCGACATCCGATCCGTGTCATTGGCTTAGGAATGCCGGTTGGGGGGGCAACTGGCCTTCTCAGGGAGCCAACCTGGGCACAGACCCCCCGCCCCCGGACTGAGCAGCTGTGGATGGGACTTGAGGGCCGTGCAGGGCTGCCCCAGGTGGCCTTCTGTCTCCCGCAGCGCTGGGGTGCTAACATGGAATGGGGTCTCCTCCTCAAGGCTGGCTGCAAGAAGGGGAACCCTGAAGCAGCTGGCGGCGCTCTGTCCTTCCAGGAGGTCTGGCCAGGCCCTGGTTCCTTGCTTACCTATCTTCTCATCAACTAGGATTGTCATGTGTTAGAAAAACCCAGCTTTTCGTTTGTTCCCAGGAAAAGCCAACTCCACGCAGAAGGAAGGGTTTCTGTGCCCTCTGCTGGTCAACAGAGACTCAGGAACAACCGTTGTCACTTGACTTAGTCTCTCTCTACTTGGGCTGGAATCTCACCACCAGCAGCACCACCAGAGCTCAGCGACGTTCGCAGGGCAGTGGCCGAAATGCCACAGGTTGTCTGAGTGCCACGTGAGCACCTCTGTCCCCATGAACCATGTGTTTGGTTCTCGGGGAAGCCCACCAGGCCTGGCCTACCTCCCAGGGCCTTCCTAGGACCTGGGACAACTGGGAGGCTGGAGCGCTCCAGGACAAACGGCTAACACTCCTGCGCTCTCTTTAATTGCTTCTCCCTTCAGCTGACACTGTGTGGAACCAGGATAATCAATCTGCAGGTTAGAAGAACAACCATGTTCTCTCAGGAGACGTTATAGCTCATAAAAAATGTACGGGGGATGCTCTTGGCTGCAGGTTTTGATTTTTAACTCATGCCCTGCTGAGCGGCAGTAGTGGTCAAGTCAGGGAGGATGAAGACTGGTGCAGGTGGTAGGACTTCCCTGGTGGCCTGGTGGTTGAGACTCTCTGTGCTTCCACGGCAGGGGGTGTGGGTTTGATCCCTGGTCCAGGAACTAAGATCCCGCATGAACTAAGATCCTGTGTGCCTCTCAGTACAACCGAAAAAAAAAAAAAAGATTTGTTGTGCAAGAGAGGGGGCAAAGGTGGCAAGGGGCAAGGGGTTCCTGTCACCCTTCTAGGAAAACACACAGAGAAAAGAGAGGGACCAAGCCAGACCACTCCCTGGGACCCTCTGCTTCAGAACCAGGAGGCCCCACCTTGCATGCATTCTAGAGGCTCTGTGCAAACAGCTGTCTCCCATGGGGGTTGCCCACCCTATCCAAATGGAGCCCAGGGCTCAGCCCAGGGTGCTGCAAGCAGCCTACAACCATGAGCTCTGCCGCAAATGCCCTGGCTACGTGGCCTCCAGTGCTTGAAGGTGTTGCCCCTCCCTCATCTCACAGGCTCACCCCCCCAAAAAATGATGAAAACAGACGTCAACTTGTATGATCACAGACCTCTTTCCTTAAAGGATCCAGGGTGAACTTTTGCTGTGGTGAAAGCAACACCTATGTCTCTTTGGGGCTCCTCTGCTCTATTCTGAAGCACTGGCAGATTGAACCACTTGGCTGGTTAGCTGGCAAGATTTTTCTAGGTGTCATGCAAAAATGTCACGCTCTATGTACCCCTTTCACTGGAGAGATGCAAAGGAGCTCGGGGAGACAGATGTGGAGAGGCTTTCGTAGTGTATCCAGTTGGGTCCCGGTCAGTCTCTCTCCTCTCTCTTTCCCTCCCCTGCTCCTGGGCTTGACCAGTCCAGGGGGAGGAAGGACCATCCCGGCATGGCCAGCACCACAGATGGGCAGTGTCCTTGAGCTGTGCCGCATGGCATGGCCCGGCGTCCACCCTTCACAGGGACCACAGAGAAGGTGCAGCCACAGGGCCCCTTGAGGATGCCCTGGGTGAGGGATGAGATGCATTCAACTCTGTGCCCCCAAGACCTGGGTCACAGCGGATGCCAAGCTGATATCTGTTGTCACAGGAATGACTGCAAATGGAGCGGGAGGAAAGGATCTGGTTCTGGGTGACCTAAGAGTCCTAAAGTTGTGTGATTTAAAACCAAAGCTTCCCCCATATATCCAATTATGCTGAATATCATAAAAGTAGAATTTGGGCTTGCAGAGAGGATTTTAGAAGCTCTTGGGCTATACGTTTTATCTCAGGCTGTTCTATTTACTTTATCCGCTCTCCTGTCACGGATCAGAAGGGACCCTCTTTAAGTCTGGATTTATGCATTCACGCTGGGGGAGGAAATTAGTTACTGCACACTCACACCCACTCACAATGCATTCTCTCACCCAGGCCTGACTGCAGCCCTCCTGGAGCGAGGCGCTGGCAGAGTACAGGCGGTAAGGCAGGAGGAGGCGCTGACACCTGCCAGGGACACTCCTCCGTGCGCTCCCGGCCTGAAATGTGTGCAGATTTCATGGCCCTGGCTATACTCAGACTGGGCCAGGCAGTGTTGAACCAGTTGCTGTTCCCGCCCCGGTGCCCCTCACAAGGACCAGGATGCTGTGGTCATCCTTCCAAATCTCCACAATGGTGCAGGTGGCTGAGAAACAGCCAGGTTAAGGGAGCCTCTATCCTGCTCCACGGGCTTTCGGAGTAGCTCAGTTGGTCAACAATCCGCCTGCAATACAGGAGACCCAGGTTCAACCCCTGGGTGGGGAAGATCCCCTGGAGAAGGAAATGGAAACCCACTCCAGTATTCTTGCCTAGAGAATCCCATGGACAGAGGAGCCTGGCTACAATCCATGGGGTTGCCCAGAGTCGGACATGACTTCATGACTAAACCACAAACCACACACCACTCCATCTTGGGGACCCAGTGGACAGGGATGAGCAGGGAACATGGGGAGAACCCCCAAGGCTGGCTCATGGGGACCAAGCTGAGGGCGGGGTTTGAGGCTGAAATAGTCATACAGAGTCTGCCTGGGCACAGCATGCTGGCCGCAGAGGGGATGGTTTCCCACCCAGGACACCTGTAGGCAACAGCCTAGGAGGCTGGTCTG
This sequence comes from Okapia johnstoni, assembly GCA_024291935.2. Lineage (NCBI taxonomy): Eukaryota > Metazoa > Chordata > Mammalia > Artiodactyla > Giraffidae > Okapia > Okapia johnstoni. The sequence continues at coordinate 17,496,185 of CM044307.1, forward strand.
AGCACCATCCTGATAAAGAGGTCTAGAGTCAAGCCTTCTATTACAAATACTCAATTAGGAATTGAAGCAAAGAGTAGAATAATGCCTCAGCACAAGAAAGGAGCTCTTCTGTGTCATAACCCGAAATCAGACATTCAACCTTATCTGGTTTATAATAGGTACGCGGCTGCCTGGAACGGCCTCGCTATCCCAGTTAATCAGCATCTACTCATCCTCCCAGGACTGCGTGGTGTGGGAGGGTCCCCCCCACCACAGGCCCGCTCTCAGGGTCTTCCAGCTGAGAGCAGCCCCCCTCCCTCTTTCTTTTCTATGTCAGGATCTTGTACACTCTTCAAAGCCCAGCTTATGATGTGCCTACTCTGATAGGATGTTTTGAAAACATTACCAAAATGGTTCTCAGAGTTTACACTCACTGATATTCATGTAATGATTTAAGGATTTCTTGTGTGTTTTCCTCAAGGACTGACAATGTTGCTGCAGGCAAAGATCATGCATCTTGTCTTTCTTACATCCCCTCAGCAGATTCTTGGGGGCTGGAGACAGCATAGGTGTGTGATAAATATCATTTGATTGATGTACGGGACTGATATGGTCTCCAACTCCAAATATATAACATGGATTTTGCACATTAACACTAGAGGACACAGTCTTTTGTCCACAGCATATGGTCTTTTTAAAGTGAAAAAAAATTAATAAAGTCACTCTTTGGAAAAATGCCATTGGAAGATGGGAATTAACCCTGTATGTAAAAGAGAGGCTGGTGCCAGGAAAATACTGAGATTTCCATCTCACCCACTGAGCAGCCATCACTTGGCTAAGATGAGTCAGGGTCTCGGATAAGTCACATCTTCTGTATGTCTTTATTTCTGCATCTAATACAATGAAAGCCTGGATAAATCCCAGGTTCCTCAGTTTTGCATAACCATGATCCCTACCCCTTTTTACAGGCTCCCTTTCCTTTCTCTTACAATGAACCCCATGTTTTGAAAGTTTTTTTTTTCTACTAAACAGTAACTATCAACACATTAGTACATTTCCTCCATCTTGATTACTCATAGACCAATGGAACAATCAATGTTTTCACTGGCGTCAAGTGACCAGAGTAACCACTACATGGAGTTGCTAGAATTCCCCCCAAAAGGAAAAGTATATTTTAATTAGCTTTTACAGTTATGTTTCCAGTTCTTGAACAGTATTTACTGTGACTTTTTGAAATTCTGAAGTGAACCCACTGACCCCTCTTTCTTCTGGTTAGCCTGTCAAGTATTCAGGACCCCAGAGACTGGAAAGTTTTAAAGGGGAAGGTCTCTGAGCTCCCTTTCTGCCATGGAGTTCCATGGTTTTATGGTTTTAGTGAAAGGATGGTGTCATTAAATCCATTCGACCATTGACTTATTATTGAAGACACGTTTCCAATAGCTTGAACACGTGTCATCTGGATTTAAAGAACCAAAAATTCTGGTGTTGGTGGGTGCTCATCCAGTCATAATAAAGCTTGAACATAAAGTTTGTTCTCCATGTCAACCTTGAACACATTAATTGGAATTGGAATTTGAGCTGTAACATTTGACTGAGAAAGGGAGGTGAAGAGAGAAACTGATGATGCAAATTTCTTCATATACTCTCTGCACACAACTCAAACCTTAGAGAGATGTACCTGAGGTTTTCTGAACTGAATTCCGACTCCAGGAATCGTAGAAACTGGTCCCGCCCCACCTGGTCCTTCAAGATCTCATCGAAAGAGAAGCCCCATCTCTTCACTCGCTGCTGGCTGGGTTCTTTGCTTTGGGAGAGGGAACAAAGGTTTAAAAGGTGATCAATACCAGGCAGAAACCTGTGTCACAGTTTCTTCAACAACTCAAATTTATTTAGCTGTCACAGGCCAAAGGGAAATGTCTCATTTAAGTGACAGATTCCATCAAACCTGCACAAATCCTGAATGCAGACTTTTGTACACCAACACCAGCCAAGGGTAAAAGTGTCTTTAAAGAAGGTGGTTGAAAGGGGCCACATTTAGGGGATGCTGGCCAAGTGCTGCTTACAGGACGTATAACAACTCCACTGATTTGGCTTCCCTGGGCCACTCCTGTCAGTCATAGGTCCAACTCTTGACTCCATCCTTTTATTTTTTTCACTTAAAAACTGAGGATGCTTTGTGAATCTGATCCTTCATCAAAGATACTGCCCCTACCTCCTGCCCCTTCCTCATTTCCCAGGGGAAAAACAGAGTCCAATTTAGAACCAAGTGATGTTCAACTGATCGGAAATACATCAACTCATCCAGGATTAACCCAATACAGGTGCCTAGAAGCAGAATGTTGCATTCATTCATTGATTTAACCACCACCTGCACAGTGTCTATGATGGTCTAGGCATCGTTCCCAGCCTTCACACCTGTTAACTCACTGAGTCCTTGAAACTACTCTGAAAATTGTACTAATGCTGTCCCCATTTTGCAGATAGGGAAACTGAGGCCTGGTGACAATTTACCCAAAGACGCACTAGGAAGGGATGGAGTTGAGGCTCAAGTCCAGACAGTGTGCTTCCAGAATACAGCTCTCAGCTCTGCTGTGCTGCCTCACATCCATGGGACTCTCTCCAAACCAAAGTGTAGGGAGTGGGGACAGAGAGTTGGTCTTATTCATTTGGTGTTGGAAGATGAAAATATTTCCTTTAGCTTCTGTCTTTCCATTTACAGTTCCTTTGCTGTATTTATTCCTCTGACTTCTTCAAGCAGCAATAGGTTTCTAGTTCATGAGCCACATGCTGCTCTCTCTCACTCAAGTGGTGGTTTATGGACCAGCAGTGGAATCTCAGGCCCCATCTCAGACCCGTGGAATTGGAATCCACAGCTTAGCAAGATCCCTGGGTGATTTAAGTGTACATTAAACTCAGAAGCATTGGTCTAGCAATATTTATTTCCCCTCTTTTTTTTGATATCCATTGATTTATTGATGTTTAATTTAGGTCCAAAAAGGATAAGAGTACAATTACAATTTAGGTCCAAAAGAATAAGGACACAATTTCAAAACCAAACCAACAATAACAAAATCCCCAAACTCTTAAACATAGGCAAGTATAACAATAAGAACAAGTGATGGTAACTCTCGGCTGTTGTTATTTATTTAGTCACTACAGCATGTCCAACTCTTTTGTGACCCCACGGACTACAGCCCACCAGGTCCACTGTCCGTGGGATTTCTCAGGCAAGGCTACCGGAGTGGGTTGGCGTTTCCTCCTTCAGGGGACCTGAGCCCACGTCTGAATCCAGAGATCTCTGAACCCAGAGATCGAACCCATGTCAACTGTATTGGCAGGTGGATTCTTTACCACTGAGCCACCAGGGAAGCCCAAATATAGGAAAGAATAGTAATAAAAACAAGTGATGATAAGTCTTAGTAGGGGAAGGTGATTATACCAGAAAGCCTAGGCTAGGGGAACAACTGCCAGTGAACAAAAAAAATTTTTTAGAGCTTCCTTGGAGCCAAGACAAAAAGATTTGAATGGATTACACCACCCTCAACATTTGAAAGAGGTAACACATAAGTTTGTCAGTAAAGACAACTTTCGCTCTAGTACTGAATTATAAATCTTTACATAAGAAGCATTGAAACACAATGAATGATACCTCTGATACCTTTATTTAAAAAACAAAACCAAAAAACAAAAAGTGCAGGAAACTTTTACATACAGCTATTGGATTGCCAAAAAGTTTGTTTGGGTTTTTCAATAACATGCATCCTTCTCAGAGTTTAATGTGCACTTAAATCACTCAGAGATCTTGTTAAACTGGGAATTCCAATTCTATGTGTCTGAGGTGGGGCTAAGATTCCACTGCTCGTCCACCACTTGAGTGGGAGATAACAGCATGTGTCTGTGAACTAAATACTTTCAACAAAAGTCAAAAGCATAATGTTAAATTCTAAGGTGGTGAAGGTATATCTCTGGAGAGCCAAATAATGAAGTATGTAGCTTCATTGTCATGGAGGGCATGGCAACCCACTCCAGTATTCTTGCCTGGAGAATCCCCATGGACAGAGGAACCCGGCGGGCTATAGTCCACGGGGTTGCAAAGAATCGGGCACAACTGAGCGACTAAGCACAGCACAGAACAGCTTCATTGTCACTTGGCTTGATACAAGAAAACCTTAAAACTTGATGGAGGAAATACTCCATTCATGTTCAGGCTTTTTTCAGGAGCTCAACAGTAGCCGTCTCTTCACTCCTCAAGTCCAAACATATTCTCCCCATGCAGCTCTGCTGCCAAGGATGGAAGGTGGAAACAGAAAGTGTGTTGGTGTGAAATGAATGCTAGCCACATTAAAAGGCTCTTGCCCACAGGGTTCAGAACCACTACACTGTAGCCTCAGCAAATGATGTGAAGAAGGTGCCTTTTATCTTCAAGCACTAGGCTGTGAGCCCTGCACTGTAGCACAGTGTACAGCGATCACATCCACATATTTCCCTTCTTTTCAAAAATAGACAAACTTTTTTTATGATGTCTTCCATGGAATTTCTCAGGCAAGAATACTGGAGTGTGTTACCATGCCCTCCTCTAGGGGATCTTCCCAACCCAGGGATCAAACCCAGGTCTCCCACATTGCAGGCAGATTCTTTACCATTTGAGCCACCAACAAAGAGGAATTCCAAGAAAGATTTTTTTCCCCACAGTTCCAGGCTGGGCTTTCTGTAATGAGCCAAGAAGACAGATCCTAGATTCTCTCAAACTCAAGCCACAGAATCAAACTCAACAGCTTTCCAGAGGACAAAAAGCGCTGTTACTATCCCTACCCTGGGTTGAGGCGAGCAGCAGTGGAAGCCCCACCAAGCTGCAGGAACGCATCTGCTTCTGCCAGGGTCATGGTGTGACCTGGGATGGCCACCAAGGTTGCAGGGCTCTTTGGGGATGGTGTTGATGACAGCTGTACCCCAATCAGTGGCTGTGTCCAGAGAGCCAGGTGTGGAAAGTTGCTCAGTCTTTGTAGTGACTGCGTTATGGACACATGTCCACCACCAGCGTCACCACTTTCTGGTTTGCAAGCAGTGAGTCCGTATTCATCCCACCAGGTTCCTTGGTGGTGGCAGGGGGAAGGGTGGTGGAGGATAAGGGCCTTTTGTGGGGTGAGCCAGAGAGCCAGGGGTGTCACTAGATGCAGAATCAGAGACCTAGGACAGATGTTTGAACATACAGAAAGCTGCAAGCTCAGCCTTCAGCAGAAACAAGGAGTTTTGGGGAGACAGGCTACCCTGGTGTGGTGGTTTCCTAGCTGGCCAACATACCAGCAAACTGGATGGTTTAAAATAGAAATTCATTCTCTCACAGTTCTGGAGGCTAGAAACCTGAAATCAAGGTGTTAACTGGGCCACACTCTCTCTGAAGGCTCTAGAGGAAAACCTGTTCCATGCCTTCCTCTTAGCTTCTGATGCTGCCAGAAATCCTTGGCATCCATGGCCTGCTCATGCAGGACTCCAATCTCTGCCTCTGTCGTCACATGGTATTCTGCCTCTGTATCTGGTTTTTTACATGGCATTTACTCTGTATGCGCCAGTGTTTCTGTTTTCTCTCCTTATAAAGACATCAGTCATATTGGATTGGACTTCCCTGGTGGTTGAGTGGTAAAGAATCCACCTGCCAATGCAGTCAATGTGGGTTCAATCCCTGGGTCAGGAAGATCCCCTGTAGAAGAAAATGGCAACTCACTCCAATATTCTTGCCTGGGGAATCCCATGGACAGATCTACAGTCCATGGGGTTGAAAAAGAGTTGGACACAACTCTTAGCAACTGAACAACAGCAGCGACATATGGGATTAAGAGCTTACTCAATCCCAGGATGACCTCATCTTAACTAACTGCATCTTTAATGGTCCTATTTCCAAAAAAGTCACATTCTGAGATTCTGGGAAGGACTTGAATTTGTAGGTGACACTATTCAACCTAGTACATCTGGGTTCCTTCAATTATTCATTATTCACAATCCTATTTCTGTGTCTGGACACCCTACATCTGCTCTTTTTCTTCTAATAATCTGGTCATTGGGATCTATTCTATTAAAAGCTTCTTGGATCCAACTTTTCTATATACGTCTTTCTTGTACCTCTTGGTTATTTCCAAGCATCATCCCTTTGAAGGTTCAAGATCAGATGTGAACATGTTGCTACCATGAAATGGTCTCTGTGGTTATAAAATAATTCTGAAAAGTTATCTCTGGATATTCATCCCCAGGTGACGAGTACAATAACTTTCCCTTGGTCTCACTCAGATAACCCATGGAACTCACAGCCCCTCTATTTTCATCCATGGTATAGAAAGGCTTTCTCATGACATATCTCTAATTATGGTTTTGTACCATCACTTAACTTTTAAAGGGTTTATGTCATTGTCTTTGCAGCTATCTTGTGAGCTCTCTGAGGACAGAGACCACATCTTTGTGTTTATCATAGTGCTTTTCACACAGCATATGTTTAACGCTAAAGGGAAATCAGTAAGAAAATGTGTACAGTAAAGTGGATGATGTGTCCTTATATTGACATTGATGTATCCTTATATTTCTAGTCGCTAGCTGGATGCCTTTTTCCAACTCTAATTTCTCTTCCGTGCCCATTGCTTCTCACCAAATTCCTGCCTCCCACTGAGCAGCCTAAATTAACACAGCCAAGACAGGTGGCTCTCCCAGGGAGTCTGTCTTTCATTCCAGCTGTTCTCCCAAATCGAGAACAATAAAGCCAGATTCAGAATAAGCATCTACCTATAAAAACATCCAGCTAGCTTCAAAAGGTTTTGAGTTACTGGAAAATTATAAAATGAAGGATTGTTCCTTAAAGAGTAAATAACCAATGAGTCCATCTCAAGACCAAGGCTATTGAAGGAACAATCACAATATTACTCAATGCTCCAAGAAAACCTGAGGGTCCTAATACTTCAGCAAGGAGTGGTCCTGTTGTTTGTTACTGTGTAACAAACCATCTTCAAACTCAGTGGCTTAAAACAACAATTTATTCTTCTCTTTCAACATCCCATGGGTTGATTGGGCTCAGCTGGAAGGTTCTCACTTGGGGTTTCTCAAGAGTTGTAGATGGATGGCAGCTGGGGGTGGTGTCATCTGAAGGGTGGGCTGGGTTGGACATCCAAGATGGCTCATCACATGGCAGATGATGCTGGTTTTGGCCAGAAGCTCAGCCAAGGCTGTCAACCTCCAAGATTGCTTGGGTTTCTCATAGCCAAAAGGTTTTAAAAAGAATGTCTCAGGAGTAAATGTCTCAAATGATCAAGAGCTGTTTTATGACCTGTTCTCAGAACGTTACTCCCGCCATACTCTGTTGGTTAAATAAGGCATCAAGGCCAGGGAGGGAGGTGTCCCCTTTCCATGGAGGAAGCAGTCCCTGCATACAATGAAGAAAGCACTGATGGGGCCATATATGGAGACTGACTACCATAGGGAGGGAGACTGACTAATATCATGGATGTACAGTTCTATCAAACTGCGGAGCAGCTCAGGGATGGTCTCTGCCTTGCAGGAGATCAGGTTGGTTGGGAGTGGATGCCTTTGACCAAGTAGGATGAGCCAGGTTCCTTGTAGCTCTTTGCTCATGTGCCTGTTGCCCAGCAGAGAGAGAAAGTCAAACCTATACCATGTGGTGAGGGCAAATCATGAACCCCAATCCTGCAGGCAATGCCAGGTTCTTGTTAGAGTCACTATCTGGCTGATGGCATCTTCCCAGGGACACTTTCCTGGTGGTATTCAGATGACAGTGAAGTGAAGTGAAGTGGAAGTCACTCAGTCATGTCCAACTCTTGTGACTCCATGGACTATACAGTCCATGGAATTTTCTAGGCCATAATATTGGTGTGGGTAGCCTTTCCCTTCTCCAGGGGATCTTCCCAACTCAGGGATCAAACCCAGGTCTCCCGCATTGCAGACGGATTCTTTACCAGCCGAGCCACAAAGGAAGCCCAAGAATACTGGAGTGGGTAGCCTATTTCTTCTCCAGTGGATCTTCCCGACCCAGGAATCGAACCAGGGTCTCCAGCATTGCAGGTGGATTCTTTACCAACTGAGCTATTAGGAAAGCCCTCAGATGACAGCACTCTCTCCAACTGAGATCTGGCAATTTGGGGCTGATTCTTCCTCAGTGATGAGCCCTGGCAATCACTATTTTCTTTATCTAAATTTGACTTCTCAGAATTTTCACTGAATAGACTGTATATATATCCTTTAAAAAGGCAGTCCTGTATTGCCCTCTGAACATTCCCTTTCTCATTCTTGGATTTCTAGATCTAATAGTTTGTCTGAGAAGGAGAGAGGGATTAAAGCACAATTTCTTACTGTCTATGCTATATCCTGCATCATCCTGCCAGTTATTCTATTAATCCCCATTGTTGTCTTCAGCTGGTTTGTCTATAAACCCTACATGGCTGAGACAGTATGTTCATCTCTGTAGAATCCAGACATTATCTGTGATGCCCTCTGCCCTGGGCATTGTAAAGAGTCTGTACACATTTACTCACGCCCAGGAGTAAATGCCCACATGCCCACCTCAGATGAACATGAAGTCCCAAGCGACCCCTACTGTCTCCCATGCTGCCTTGATCCTTCCACGCAACTTCGCCCATCTTCACCAAAAACCAACTTCACACGAAGTGTTTGAGAGGGTAGAATCCTTTACTGAAACTGGAGGGTCTTGAGAAGGGGGTACATATTGCACTATCCAGCAGCAGGCAATTTAGAAGTCACATATTCAGTATTCCCACTTTGAAAAGTCCTTGGACACCTCAGCACTAGGGGTTTTCATGGCTCTGAATGGAAGCTCTCTCTCTCGTCTCTCTGCTTGTCTCTTCACCCTTACTTTTCACTGCCCTGAGGTCTCCCCTCTTGGGGACAAAAAGTACATTCATCTCATTTTCTTATGGGGCACAACCTCTCCACTTGTTGTTGAGTCTCTGCCAACACTCCTGCCCTTAGGGCCTGACCCTGTGCCCCGAGTGACATTAATGTCCTTTGCCAATGAGGAGGAATCCTGGAGCCGGGAGGTAAGACAGCACGTTACTCACCTCACTACATGGGTACCTTGAGAGACTTCCTTACTTAGAAGAGAGCACACAGTAGGTTCTCAATACTATTTATTAATTAAACTACATTAAACTGAAACTGAGAAAAAGATGACCTTTGATTATTTCACTGGTCACGTTCAGCCTTTGTTTCATGCACAAAGGCTGTTTGATCTCTAGACTGAACAAGCATGTTGGCACTGATCCCTGACTGTGTATCACCAGAGGCAGGTTCCCAATCACTGCCAGCGTCTGAGTGGGTGGGAATGTCTTGCTGGGAGAAGAAAGAAGGCCTCATAGCTTCTCTTCATTCTCACTTGTATCTAAGTAAGTTGCTTGAAGATGAACAGAACACTGCAGGTGTTAGGTCAGATGTTATGATTATAGTAGAAGCCTGAGCTGTAAAAACAGAGCCAGAACCTAGTTATGGGGGCAGTGAGTCCCTTGGGGACAAAGCACTGATACGTTGGGATAAACCAACAGGCCAGGTGGCCACCATCTTCCCAAACTATCATGCTTTTTGCCTTTCTTTTTTTTTTTTTGCTGACTTTCAAGAAAGAAGGAGGAAATCCTAACGTCATCACAGTGAATTAAATTCATGTACTTAACCTCTCCTTTCCCAAATGCCAACAGAATTGCCAACAAAATGGTCACTTCTCCATTCACCCTCCATCCAACCTATACTTTCTGAGTACCTACTACGTGCCAGACACAGGTATAGGCGCTGAAATAACTGTAAGTCTTATTTAGAAAGAGATCCAGGGGGAGGATGTGATCTAGAAAGACTGGATGGATGTGGGGTGGCCACTATACAGTGAGTGGTCACTGAAGACCTTTCTGAGGAAGAGACATCAATGCTGAGTGAGGCTTGAACGAGAAGGGAAGCCAGCCACGTGAGGGTCGGTGAGAGTGGTCCAGGAGGAGGGAACAGATAAGAATCTGGAGTTCAGTGAAATATTAAAAACAAAACAAAACATAGTGTGTAAGAGGCAAAGAAATTTCCTACTATCAGAGGATAAATGTTGAGGAACTTTGGGAACTTGTGAAGCAGGTGGATGGGTGACAAAACTGATCGTGGGCCACCTAGGCTTCCAGTAGGGCCATCTGGGAATAAGGTAACTGGGTGTCGCCAGCAGAAGCCTGGGAAAATCCCATCCCTGAGCAGCAAGACTGGAAATAGAGGCAATTGGTAGGTATTGAATGGGGGGACATTGGGGAGAAACTCAGAAATATAAGACACGGGTTCCCTGGGCCAAGAGGGTCTCCAAATAAAAGGGGGATGTTTTCTGGCCAGCTTCTCACATGGGGAGTAAAGCCAGAGGGTGGTGCCTGTGTAACCTAGGGGTGGTAGGGCTGATATGGATGAGAAAACATCTCAGCAAGGCAGGGAGACTTCTAAAGATGCTGAAGTTTCCTCCTCCTGCTCACTGGTTTCTGCAGGTCTCTTTGTGTTCCCCTAAGATCCCTCAACAGATGAGAGAAGAGTAGCCTTCTTGGGTGCACCGTGGAAAGGAAACTGAATAACTTAAACCCCATCAGGGCCTGAAACAGAGTGGCACAGCTGGCTGCAGGAGCATCAGGCTAAGGAAAGGTTGGGCTTGAACCACCCTTGAATCCCACAGCCAACCATTCTACTTCAAGGGAGTACCCTGACTTTTGATCTGTTCTTGGCCCACATGTCTATGACCCAGAGAGGAACCCCACAGATTTACCCAGGCCCTCCTCCCACTAATACACGCAGATGAGGCCATACAGCCAGGTGATCTGCTCAGAGGACAGCCTGCCCCAAGTAGGGGGAAATCAGGAGCTACACCAGGACTTCTCAATCTGTGCTGTGCCTCAGAATTGCTTAGAACATTTGCTAAAAATATAGGTACCCCAAAGCACACTGGACCTTCTGTATTTTAATGAGCATCCAAACAATTACTGAGGGAACCCCCACCAGCTACTGGTATAGTCCTTCCAGATCAGGGCTGTATTTTAGCATAAAATTAAAAAAACAAACCAACAGTGCACTACGGCCAGAAATTATTTCTTAACTGACCTGGAGAGGGGACTAGGCACTTTTATTTTTTAAAATAAGCTCTCTAAGTGGTTCTAATATATAGTGAAAGTTGAAAGCCAAGACCTTCACTTATGAAAACCAGTAGTATCCCAAACTGTCTGAAAGGACTGATCTGCTCTGAACAGTGATTGGAGTAATGAAACAAAGAACAGAAATAATGATTCCCTGATCAATGATGCCCTGTGAAATAAACTAAGTGGCAGAAATAGAGGGGAGATATGAAAAAAATCTGAATTCCATCCTCAGGGCAATTCAAGAGGATAAACATCACTAGAACAGAGCAGGCTGTGAAGAAAAAGCTGTCCAAGTATATTAGAAATTCTTGGAAATTAAAAGCACAAGTGTCAACTACCCCTCCCAGCACTCAGTAGGAAAAGAAAACTCGTTAAAGTATAAAATCACAGAATGGATACCATTGAGACTGGTGATTCTGAAGAGTAACTCAAGAGATTCTATCCTTGAATATAGAATAAAAAGACTAAGAGATGGAATTTTTAATAGAGAAAAGATAAGAGATAGTGCTACTACACCCCAGATGACCAGAGTTCCTACAAAAGGATTTCCTGAAAAGAGAGGGTAGAATGGAGAAAAGTAGCAATAAAGGTAAGAGAGAGAGAGAGAGACAAGAAGCAAGTTAAAGAAAGATTTAAGTTCTTGGATCAGATCAAAGGGACTACCAAGGGCATGTCAGAAATAATTAAAAAGAAGTTACCTTTCTTACATGGGGCTTCCCAGGTGGCGCTACTGGTAAAGAACCTGCCTAACTAATGCAGGAGACATAAGAGACACGGGTTCAGTCCCTGGGTCAGGAAGATCCACTGGAGGAGGAAATGGCAACCCACTCCAGTATTCTTGCCTAGAAATTCCATGGACAGAGGAGCCTGGCAGGCTACAGTTCATAGGGTTGCAAAGAGTCGGACACAACTGACGTGACTTAACATACGCGCACACACACACACACACACACACACACACACACACACACACACACACACACGACTAGACCAGAACTAGGGTAAGAAAGCTAACACAAAACTTGACTAATAAAGTAAAACTCAAGGAAGAGAAAAAGAAACAAGAAGAAAAATTAGATTCAGAAAACATAAACAGCCGGGAAAAATGTTAACTATGTGATCTGAGTAAACGTGACTGCTTTTTATCCCAGTGTCCGAGGCAAAACACATCACTAGAAAAATGGCAAAGAACACAAAAAAACAGGCAAGCCACCAAAGGAAAATGAGTATCTAGTAATCATAAGAATAGATTCTCAAGTATTTTAACAAAAAATATAAGTAAAATGAGATGTTTATTTTAATCTATCAGATTTGCAAAGATGAAAAAGATTGATATTGCCTGGGTTGTTTTCAAGTTGTTTCAAAGTTATTTGAAATATATATAAATTAGAAGAAAATATAGTATGTTTACTTTATTCCTAAATGAGCACACATGTGCTGTGGAGTGCTGCACATCTTCTCAACCCCGCCACCTTCATTTCCTATTCCGTGTTGATTTTTGCCCAGTAATTGCTTTTTATCACAGCAACTGCCCTGAACACCCAGATATGCAAAGATATGGCATCACTGAAAGGAATATAATGTGATCTAATGCTGAAAACAGGGAACTACCTTAAGCTAGTCGTTCATATAGTATCTGACATAGGTCGAACATCAGTGTTTCCCTTAACGATTTAGAAGGTCTCCTGGGAATCCTGTGAGTTCCCTGCAGCAGCCCAGAGCGCTTAGGTGCAGTTTGGGAACCACAGCATTAAACTATCAACAAAGGCTCTTTCTGGAAAGTGACACTGGGGTGGAGCGAGAGAGAGTTTTCTTTCTTATATACGTTTAAACTGTTTGAAGGGCTTCCCAGGTGGTGCTTAGTGGTAAAGAACCCACCTGCTAGTGCAGGAGACATGAGATGCAGGTTCAATCCCTAAGTTGGGAAGATCCCCTGGAGGAGGACATGGCAACCCACTCCAGTATTCTTGCCTAGAGAATCCCATGGACAGAGGAGCCTGGCGGGCTACACTCCACAGGGTTGCAAAGAGTCAGACATGACTGAAGCAACTGATCACACATGCATGCACACAAATAGTTTGAACTTTTTATAATGAGCATCTATGACTTCTATTCCTTATTACAAGGTTTCCATTTTAAGAAAAGAAGTCAGAAAAAAAAAGTACAAGGGTGAAAGTGAATGAGAGAGATACAAAGAAAAGAAGAACAAAATAAAGAATTGTCTAGCCAAGGGGCAGAGGGTGCAAAGGCACAACATACTGGGTTCCTTCTGTAATCTCCAATGTGGTCTAAGACCCCCCTGGGTTTTAGTTCCTCAGCTATTAAATAAACGCACTAGCTTCTCTCATCTGTATGGGCTTCCCTGGTGGCTCAGACAGGAAACAATTCTCCTGCAATGCAGGAGCCTAGGTTTGATCCCTGGGTCAGGAAGATCCCCTGGAGAAGGAAAAGGCAACCCACTCCAGTATTCTTGCCTGGAGAATTCCATGTACAGAGGAGCCTGGTGGGCTACAGTCCATGGGGTCACAAAGAGTCAGACTGAGCAACCAACACTTTCACTTTTCTCTCGTCCATAAGGAACTTCTAAATGGAACCATTGTGCCTGCTACTCCAGAAGAGCAGAGAGATGAAGACCATGGCTCTGTGGCCCTCTGCCTGGGTTCTAATCCTAATTCTACCACCTTCTTGTTGTGTGACCTCGAGCAAGTCCATTAACTCCTGTTTTCCATCTGTTCAATTCTGAGAATAATGTCTACCTGTTGTGGTGACTCACTGGAAGATACTTAGTAGAGGCCGAGGACAGAGTAAATGCTAGCTATTATTGTTGTTGCTAACGTATGAAAAGCAAATGATCCGCAGGTTCTTGCCCTCCAGCAGCAGAACCGGGAACTGTGAGGGACTGTCCCAGTTATCGTAACATCCATAGGATCAGAGAGAGGTCAGAGGGAAGCCATAAAGGATCCACATACAAAGCTCTAAAGAGGTAGAAGCCATGGGCAAGGAAGTCATCTGGGTGGTTACATGAGGAGTTTCTGTTCTATTGATAAAAAGAGTCAAATTAAGATAGGGTATAATAATAATCTCATGATCTCATGCATTGTGCTCCTTCCCCCACTTCCAAACATTAAAACATTTTGTTTTTACCTCATCTCTATGTCCCATAAAGTGATATCATCACTGATCCAGGGATTGGATGGCTCAGCTGGTGTGATCAAAGGGTCATATTCCACGTACTGTTCCGTGTAAGCAATTAAGCTGCAGGAGGAAAGCAGAGCAAAGAATACCACCGATTTCCCATAAAAACAGGTATTCTGTTTAACACAAACATCATATCAGTCTTCATATAATTCCATGTTAAAGAAAAAAACAATTACCTCCACCCCCACTTCTGACAACTCAAACTGCTTTCATTTGTCCTTGTTCCCTCCCCATGATGGACATATTGTTTTTGCATTATTGCAGTCACAGTACACACATACATTTTATATCTTTTCCCACCTAACTCTTTCCCTGAATCTTGGTGCATCCCTCCCTGGTTATGCTAGCTTTACTGATACACTGGTCCAAACCTGCCTGTGTATCACCCTCCTATGGGGACTGCAGATCTCAGGGCATCTGGGGCACACAGCAGATGCTACAGTTTTTCAAGGCTGCTAGCCCAGCATTCCCAGTTGAAGGATTTCTTAAAGCCTTTAAAGTCCTGGCAGACCAAAAGGAGTTAACCTATCTAAAGCATTTTTGTCAAAAAGTAACTCAGCTTTTATAGCTATAATTTAAAAAGTCATAATCTTTTAAAATAAAATTTCGTTTTTTTAAACTTCATGTAATTAAAATGATAAAATAGCGCTAAACAATTTCCTGTACAAAAAGCAATAGCGATGTTTTTTCTCCTATCCCTTCTCACACAGGTACTTACTTTCTGTCTTTACTTTTATTAATTTTTTTTTAGCATTTACCCGGATATTCCTAAATTATATGTTTTCATAGCTGCTTTTGATTATCAATTTTAAACAAAGATTAACTTTCTACTCACCAGACCCCAACTCCCTCCACCATTTCCTCCCATGATCCTCCAAATATAACACTTTTGTTATATCAGGAGTCAGTGTTCATGTTATTAAACAATATAATAATTGTTTGCTGCTGGGCTCAATAGTGTATTACATTTTTTTAGTGTTCTAACAAATCTGTAAAAACACCTAGCAATACTTCCCCACATTTTAAGCACATCAGATAATCAGTTCTGTCTCTGTCTCCTGGAGGCCCTCTCCCCAAAGTCTTGAGTCCTCTTACTGTTGTCTGAACCATGTTCTACAGGCTTGATGCAAAACCATCATCTCGGGCCTTCCTTCACTTCTGTTGGAGCCCTGGTTTCCTGGATTCCATGCCTGCCTATTGGTTTTACTCCCTGGTTGTGCTGAAGCACATCCTTTAGCAGTTTCCTAAGAAAGGATACACAAGAGCTAAATATTTTGAGCCTTTGCAGGCCTAAAAATGCTTTTACTTTATACTTCACTCACAGTGCTGGATATAGAACCCTGAGTTAAAAATCATTTTTCTTTCAGAATTTTGAAGGCATTGCTCCATTTCTTTTGCTATCCAGTTTGGTATAGTACTAGAGAAGTCTGAATCCATTTTACATTTTTTTCTTTTGGTTGGTTTCTTTTCTCTCTGGAAGCTTAGAGCCATCTCTTTATTGCTATAGTGTTTTCAAATTTCCCCATGACCCTTGCTGGTAGTTTTTATTCACTGTGCACAATGGGCAATCATAGGTAAAAAATATATATATACATATATATATTTCCCAGAAATCTCATGGTATTTCTTTGGTAATTTCATAACCTTCATCTCCTTGGTTTTCTCTTTTTATAACTCTTTTAAGTTAAATGTTGGAAGTGATAACCCAATATTCCTAATTTTTCTCTATTTTTTTGTTCTCTTGTCTTCTTGTCTAATGGTTCTTCTAAAATTTTCTTTATTTTTTCCATTATGGACTATCACTTTCTTACATTTCCAGAGTTCACTCTTGTTTATCATAGTATCTAGTTCTTGTTTTATGAATGAAATATCTTCTTAGGTTTCTGGGGATATTGCATGCTCAGTCATTCAGTCGTGTCTGACTCTTTGCATCCCCCTGGACTGTAGCCCACTAGGCTCCTCTGTCCATGGAATTTTCCAGGCAAGAGTACTGGAGCAAGTTGCCATTTCCTATTCCAAGGCATCTTCATAACCCAGGGATCAAACCTGATTCTCTTGCACTGGCAGGCAGATTCTTTACCTCTGAGCCACCAGAGAAACCCAAAGTAGTGGTAGACAAACTTGTTCTGTAAGACCGAAATAGTAAATATTTTAGGCTTGGCAGACCAGATGGTGTCTGTTGCAACTACCTGGCTCTTCTATTATGGCACAAAAGCAGCCACAGATAATTCGTGAATAAATGTGTGTGACTGTGTTCCAATAAAACTTTATTTGTAAACACAGGGAGTGGAGTGGAATGGATTTGGCCTGCGTGTTATAGTTAGCAGTCTCTTGCCCATGGGCATCTACATCTGGCTCCTGAGAGCAGGGCATGGGAGGAGTCAGGGGTCCCACAGCTCGTATTCAACTCACTCAGTAATTCTCTTGCTTTCAGCTTGCCCTTTGTGATGTGATGTGTCTGAGTTCTGAGCTAATGGGACTCAATTTCTCCAGAGAATAAAGTGCCCACCTCCTGTGTTTGTCATTAGTGGGGAGAGAGGGTCTCTTTGTGGGCTTGGAATCATGGATGCAGAAGCTCCAGAGACTGACTACCTATTCCTCTGGGGTTACCCCCATGCCTCCTTCTTGCCTCCCATGGTCCTGGGTGCCTTCAAGAGTCAAAGCCAGATTTTGCTGGGCCAACTGGTTTTGTTATAATTCTCCCACCCCTAACAAGGAGGTCGTAATGTTCTTCATTCTGTCCCCATTCAATTTCTTTTTTATAAAATTTTGAAACATTTCTGGCATAAAAATTATAAGAGCACCACCCTTGAACTCACCACCCAATAAAAAGAAACACAACATTACAAACAGAGACAGAAGCCTGTGGTCATGCTCCTTAATTCCACACAATTGCGATCTTGGAAAAATGTGTGGAAACCATTCATTCATTCATTTGTTGAATCTGTGAGTTTATACTATTTTTATTCCTTTACTGACACGTTACTTTTGGGGAGAAAACAAATATTTGTCCACAATATTATCAGTATCTTAAATGAATTTATTATAATTTATGTAATCATTTCCTTTACATTAGACATAGACTTTTTCTTTTTTTAGTATACATAGTTTTGGCTATAGTGAAACACCATTGTTCAGGTAAGTTTTTTCATCTTTTAGGTTATTTATTTAGAATTAATGTCCATAAGTGGAATTATTGGGCCAGCAGGTATAAATCTTTTTATGGTTATCGATCCACAATAAAACTTTCCTGTAAGCATTGCTATCTTGAGTGTCACCAGCTTCCCCTGTAATGGCAGATTCAGAGTCACAATTCCTGCTACTGAATTGCCAAGAGCAGGCATGGCCAAGTAGCTTACTTCTGAGAATGTGAAGAAATTCGCTGGCAGCTCCATCTCATTGCTACTCAAAACGTGGTCCATGAAGCGCAGCACAGGCATCACCTGGGAGCTTGTAAGAAATGCAGCTCAGGCCCCACCCAGACCTACTGAGTCAGAATCTGCGTTGGTAATAAGATCACCAGGTGAACGATATGCAAGTTAAAGTTTGAGAAGCAGCACATCCCGTTCTTCAGTTTTCTGAGAGGCTCAGGATATTTTATTCATCAAAAGAAGATGAAGGAGCCTGTGATAGTTTTAGTTTTAAACACATGCGTCTCATGCATGGACTGTAACCCCACGGAGTGGGAGGAGCAGTGGGCCAAATTGAAAAGCTTTGGTTTCTGGTTCTTCGGTGAGCCATTGAACTGATCTTTGTCGAGTTCGGGAATTCCCTGGTGGCTCAGATGGTAAAGAATCTGCCTGTGATGAAGGAGACCCAGCTTTGATCCCTGGGCGAGGAAAATCCCCTGGAGAAGGGAATGGCAACCCACTCCGGTATTCTTGCCTGGCAAATTCCATGGAGAGAGGAGCCTGGCGTGCTATAAGGCAAGTTTGCCATATATTACCTAATGGCCTTGATGAGCCCTCAGGACCTTTTGATAAGAAAATAGGAAAGCATTTCAAGAGTCCTCCAATTACCCCACAACTATAAGATAGATGCCTGCAACCACCCTGGGCAGTGCACGCCCACTGTCTTGTAAATCTCTTGCTGGTGGTACATTTGGTGTGGGCAAGGCTTCATCCATTCAAGCCGTCCAGCATCTCAGGTGAGAATGGATAGGCACGGGAGCTCTAAGTGAGCACTGCGACAGCGAGGATCAAGAGAGAAGTCGGCGCTGTGACAGCTCCACGGGCAGGCATCCCTTTGCCACGTGGGCCACATTTGTGCTTCCTGAGGTGAACACATCCAGACAGAGAGAGTGATGCACTCCAACCCCACAGGGACAGGAGCTCCTGGGCTTGGGACCCTCCCCGACCTGGCCCTATGCACCTCTTTGTCCGGCTGTTCATCTGTATCCTTTAATAAACTGGTAAGTAAAGTGTTTCCCTGAGTTCTGTGAGACACTCTGTAAACTAACCAAATCCAAGAGAGGGGTCATGGGAACCTCTGTTTACAGCCAAGTCAGACAGCAGTTGTGGGGAACCTAAGCCCCTTATGACTGGCATCTGAAGTGGGGTGAGTGAAAGTCACTTAGTGATGTCCGACTCTTTGCGACCCCTTGGACTCTACAGTCCATGGAATTCTCCAGGCCAGAACACTGGAGCGGGTAGCCTTTCCCTTCTCCAGGGGGTCTTCCCAACCCAGGGATCGAACCAGGGTCTCCTGCATTGGCACTGAGCTCTGACACTATCTCCAGGTACAGTGTCAGACAGAGTTAAATTGTGGGACACCTAGCTGGTGTCAGAGAATCGCCTGGTGTGGGGGAAACATCCCCATGTATCTAGTGTCAACAGAGCCGTGAGTATGGTGGTGTGAGAAAGTGAAAGTGTTAGTCGCTCAGTCATGTCCGAATCTTTGCGAGCCCACGGACTGTAGCCCGCCAGGCTCCTCTGCCCGTGGAATTCTCCAGGCAAGAATACTGGAGTGGGTTGCCATTTCTTTCTCCAGGGGATCTTCCCAACCCAGGGAATGAACTCAGGTCTCCTGCACTGCAGGTGGACTCTTTACCATCTGAGCCACCAGGGAAGCCCATGGTGGTGTGAGAGTAAAGGAAAAACACAGGGAAAGGAAGACTGTATTTTTTCCCTACACAGCATCTCAAGAATGAAGGATCCATATGGCATCTGTACATAGTATCTGAGGGGGAAGAACGAGAGACGCTGTCAGGCTCCAGGGAAAATGGGCAGTAAGGGCTGGCTTGCAGCTGTGGGAAGTGATTACTCAAGGGGAGCAAGGGCATGGAATACAAAGAATTCTGGGAGAGCGACCATCATTCTGATTTTAGAAAAAGAACACAGATGTGCTGCTGCGTTCCTTAGGAAATCAGGGCTTCTCGTGGGAAGGAAACCTGGAGACGGAATGTGAGAAGGGTGAACAGGAGAGTGTGTTTGCATCCCCTTTGGTACGTGTACTTTCTAAGTGATGATGCACAAAGGGGGACCGGGCAGGAAGAGTATCTGAATGGGAAAGGAATGGAAAGCAGAACAGCACTGCAGACACAGAAAAGGTTGCTTCTTAATTCATTCATCTCTCTTTCTTCATGTTGGAGGAAAACGGGAGGAAAGACAATATAAAGAAAGAATTCCTTAATTATGGGCCACCCAGAGAAAAGATACGCAACAGAGAAACTCGGGTTCAGGGAAGGGCCGTGGAGGTGAATGTGGCCCCTTAGACAGAAGAGCATACGCCAGGCCAGCCTTTCTAGGTCTTGGTCAGGATACAGGCACCCTGGCTACAGTGTTACCTCTGGTGTTTTCTTTTCTATCACCTAACATGAACTGGGAGAGAGAAGCAAGGACTCTGCGGTATCTGGAATCACATAAAAGCAATGTTGTAATGACCTCTTCGGCCCCCTTTTTTTCCTCCCTGAAAACTATCATTAGACATTAAGTTCACAGACTTCTATCACCCTAGCAGGTTTTTAATAGACCCTTAGAGTGTGCAGTCCCTTGCTCATTATCTCATTTCATGAATTACATTTCATGATCACAGAGGGGTCAGGAAGCTGAGGAGGAACCAGCTATAATTTCAGGGGGCAGCAGTGATCTCAGACATAGGCAGGCAAGGTGATGGTAAAAAATCAATTCAGTAGTTGGCTGTGATGCACACATGGTTCCCAAGGATCAGGTAAGGATAAGCTAAGTGCAGGAGCAGATAAAAAAAATCACACAACACTATTTCTCTAAGTGGGGCAGCTTGGCGTGATCTGTGAAGTGACTGGCCAGAGCTCAGTGTCACTAAAGGTGGAGAAACATAGCAAAACAGAGAGACTTTCCAGACAATTTGGAACTAAAATGTATAGATTTTTGCGTTCTCAAAGTTGGTTTGCCTAGTGCTATAAAGCTGGGCTGAATGAAAAGTGGATCCCCTTGAGCACTCTTGCAAAGAAGAGCAAGACCTCATCTATTTGGCAATTTCATCTATTGAGGAAATGACCAAAAGGGCCTCGGCGCAGAGTCTACAATGACATACATATGCCCAAAGGCTCCCTGCCTGTCATTAAGAAGAGCACACCTCATGAAGATGCTTTTCCTCTTGCTTTTGGATGGAGACTAAAGAACTTGATTATTTGATTTTCGGGTGTGGTAGATCCATTTTAAAAATGGAGTCTATTTCCCCAGTCCTTGAATCTGATCTGGGCCTGTGACTCGCTTTTGTTAATAAAATGCAGCAGAAGTGTCAGAATGCCAGTTTCAAGCCTCAAGGAGCTCTGCATGTTTCTGCTCTCTTGCTTGCAATCCTTCTGTTCCCCAGGTGAATAAGGTCAAACCGGCCTGCTGGAGAATGGGAGACCATGCAAAGCTCTGCCCAATGGTTCCAGCCGAGGTCATCCTAAACCAGTTGAACCAAACACGTGGGAGATCCCAGGCAAGATCAGTAGAGCAGCCAACCCAATCCACAGAGGCACACAGACACAAGGGTGGTCCAGCAGACACAGATGTGTGTACATAGACATATATACACAGACATGTGAGCACACAGACTGGCAGGTAGTCATGTGAGCAATAGTAAATGTCACTTGTTTGAAGACACTATGTTTTTAGGTGGTTTGTTACTCAGCAATAGCTAACTGATACACCTGGCCTGCTACATATTGGAAATGGGAATAATTTAGAGAGGAAGAAGGGCTACTGGAGACAAGCCATGCTGACAGAAATAAGAAAACAAGGCAGCAACTAAAAAGAAAAAACAGAGACTCAAAGAACATACTGGTCTGGGGCCCTGATGGCTCAGACAGTAAAGAATCTGCCTGCAACGCAGGAGACCCAGGTTTGATCCCTAGGTCAGGAAGATCCCCTGGAGAAGGGAATGACAAGCCACTCCAGTATTCTTGCCTGGAGAATTCCATGGACAGATGAGCCTGGTGGACTACAGTTCATGGGGTCACAGAGTCGGACATGACTGAGCAACCAGCACTTTTGCTTTACTAGGGGAAAGGGAAACATTTGATAAGACCTTGATCACTGACAGAATTTTAAAGCACAATATATGAACACTGACCCTGAGTTATCCAGAAAACTTAACTGGAAGGCAATGTCCTTTCTTTAAGAAGGCAAGGGTATGTTTAAGCAATATTCTCATTCAAAATAGTTAAAATGGAAAGCTCAAGGTGTTAAGCATTATTTGTCTGAAAAATTCACTTGTATGTGCAGGGGCCATACTTTCTGAAGCCAAAACTGGGTGACACTTCAGATGGACTTTGGTGCCGCTTCCAGGAAATATAGTTTGGTGGCCATGATGTAGGCATTTTGGGACATTTGACCACTCACGGGGACAGTGAGACAGAAGAGGTGAAATCAAGATGGCCCAGGAAAATCTGCACAGAAGAGCCAACCTTCTTCCTCAAAGGTTCCAGGTTCATGGTACCAGAGGAGGCAGCTCATGGACTGTAGGCTGCAGGGCCAGCCTTTGGCAGCCTGCAGGAGGCTCTGTGCTGGAGACTGAAAAGAGAGAGGTGGGAAGAACTGCCATCTTCAGGGCCAGCCTCTGTCCCTCTGGACACTATACACCAGGTTCATGCCATTTTATGCACTTGAATTCTGCTCCTTCCCAAAGCATCACATTGGAAAATAATAATTGTTCACATTCACTGTAAGTGTTGTAAGTGCCAAGGACTAGATCAAGCTCTCAGAGAGGATTAACTCATGAACCCTGTTAGTTAAGCACCACTGCTGTCTCCCCTTTCAAGAGGTGAACCAAAGCACAGAGAGGTGAAGCAACCTGCCCCAGATCACACAGTTAGAAAATGGCAGAGGCAGAATCCAAACCTAGATGGCTGGCTCCACATCCATCCCCTACATTGTGTGGTTCTGCTCCTTTACTTTGCAAAGTTTCCTTTTTCTCTTCCCAGCTGCATCCTTTGACCCAATCTTGACTCCTGCCTTTTTTAGAACTGAGCTTTTATGATCACCAGCCCTCCTGCCCTCTCCCCAGTTTCAGTTCTCAGAGAACTAAGTGGAAAACCATATGCACCTGTTCTCAGTGGGCTGCGGTCCTTTGCCTGATGGCTTCTGGCTAATTACCACGATCACCTGGAGCGGGTCCAGGGAACCTAGGCCCGCCCACCTGAGCTAGCTCAGCTGTCACCTCTGGTGAACAGAGCAGTGGCACCCAAGGCCAGCTGCCAGCGCCACCTCCCTCTTCTCACCCCCACTGAGCCGCTGACAGACCAAGGCTCCAGGCTGCTTTATCTCCTGCTAACACCCGTCTCCTCTCCCTCCTCCTCTCTATCTGGGGGTTTCCTGTGGCTCTAATGAAAAACCCTTGTGTCACATTGAAAAGTTGCCAGTTACTCCTGCTGGGAATAAAATGTAGTCTCTGCTGGGTGGAGACTCCTGAAAGCTTCAGGCTGGGGAGTGAGGAGGGCAGGGCTAGAATGAATAATCTCTTTGGGTGTGAGCAGGCTCTCAAGCATAATTAGATGGTACCAGGTGAGGCATGTAAACAAACAATGGGCGCGCCCAGGCTCCCCTCCCCCACCAGGGCTGTCTCCTTTCCTGCCATGCACACCCACACAGCTGGCCACCCTTGTGCTGACGGGTTTGGGATCTTTCCCTTCACCCCAAAGATGAGACCAGGCTGGGTGTCCCTTTTGATGTGAGCTCTCAGGTCGCTGTGCGTGGTGGGCAGTGGCTTCCCCAAATCTTTAGAGACCTGGTCTGTCCACCACAGGGTATTCAAAATGCAGTTTCCCCGGTCTACTCTGAATCATTGAGTCCAATTCCTAGTACAATGGCTTAAGACTCTCCAGTCTTAACCCCCTCCCCGAGCTGGATGATCAGGCACAAAACCACCGACCCTAGCAAGCAGACCAAGGGAAAGACGCGCTCACATACATGCTCTCCTAGGACTGCAAACTTTAAAGTGTCCTTCCACGGCTGGCTCTGATCCTAGGACAGCCAGGACAGCCATTACTGTCCCCCATTCACAGACAAAGAAACTTGCAGTTCCTCACAGGCTACAACACTAGGAGGGTTGAGGTCCTCCCAGCTGTTTCACTTACAAGCACTCTGCTGGGCTGAAGACAACCACAGTGAGGTTTGAAGAGCAACCTCAGAGCCTGGTACTCCAAAAGCCCCACATTATGACAGTGAGGTGAGGAGGCTCCCCCACCACCCAGGCTAAAACTGTGACCCCTAGAACACTTGTCTAATGTGAGGTGAGCTCCAGCCATGGCAACCTTCTCAAGCACATGCATTAGGGAAAATAGGAATATCAGGAATTCTCAGTGGGGTTGATTTTGCCCCCTCCTGGGACATTTGATGGTGTGTGAAAACATTTTTGTTGTCATAAACTGTGAGGTGGGGTTTTGGCATCTAGCAGGTAGAGGTCAGGGGCTTCCTAGGTGGCGCAGTGGTAAAGAATCTGCCTGCCAATGCAGGAGACATGGGTTCGATCCCTGGCTCTGGAAGATCCCCCTGGAGAAGGAAATGGCAACCCACTCCAGTATTCTTGCCTGGGAAATCCCATGGACAGAGAAGCCTGGCGGGTTACAGTCCAGGGGTTGCAAAGAGTAGGAAATGACTGAGTCACTGAGCATGCATACGTGGGCAGAGGTCAAGGATGCTGCAAAACATCATGTACAGGACAGCCTCCTGCCACCAACAAGTATTTGGCCCATAATGTCAACTGTGACACTACTGAGAAGTCCCGGAATAGATACGAGATGCCATCAAAGAGATGAGCCCATATCCAAGGATGTCCTTGGCCACCTAAGGGCAAAGTGTGAATCCCAGTTTGGCATTTGTGTGTGGAGATTTCTTTGGCTCGATTTGCTGTTATTTATCTAGAAAGGAGATGTGGATGAACCCAGGGGCCAGCAGGGAAATGCTTACAGGTTGAACACATAGCCAGCCCTCCGTGTCAGGTGGGCTTAAAGGACCCACTTTACTGTGATGACCAATAAATACTAAGACCCAACTTAAGCACTTGAGCCTTCAGATACTGGTCACCACTTTAACAGTAGCATATGGATTAATAAACCTCTGGTTTGGGGTTACCTGCTCAGATTTATTCCATATAGACTCTCCAGGTGGTCTCCCCTCTTTTAAAAAAGTTCAAAAACAGACTGTTTCGTTGACAAAATCAAGTCTCCCATGAGTTAACAGAGTGGAACCGACTCCTCGTGCAGACTGTAGCACTAAGGCTCCTGTGGAAGCCAGGCTGCAGGTGCCAAATATTTTCTTTACAGCTGATTCGATGCAGTTGGGAGGTTGATGGTGTGTGGAGATGGAACGCCTCCTGATGGTCCAGTCCCCCCTGTTTGCGCAGCCAGCACCTCAAAGGGCACACATAATTCTTTCCCCCTATAAAGTGAATCTGGGCGTTTTACAGCTGAAAAGGGAGCAATTCCATTTGAATTAATCAAGAGGCTGAAGGTAAATGTGCATTATGTAGCTTTTAAGGTCATTCTTCCTTGATTGACAAGGTCTCTCATCCACCCTCCTGAAAAGCTTTAGCAACAGAACATTTCTTGACATCACTCAAGGGAGGTCTGCTATCTCAGCTGTACTCAAACAGGCCTGTGGTTTTTTTACCCATCAGTTTAAGAAATGACTGTGGTCTGCCTCCCGATACACACTCGTCAGGTATAATCCTGGAACATTTCTCCTTTGTTGAATTAGAAAAAATAATAACATTAAGGGGAAACGTACCTTTCAGCCACTTTGGACATTTTTAAACAATGTCTGTCAATCTGTGCATTCAAAAATGTTATCTGGGGGAAGACAGAACAGAAGCGTTAAGACTAAACTGGGATATTTTCACCCTTTCACCCTAGGAACCCAAATCCTGTATTTCTACCAACAGCCAAACACCTCCTCTGGACAGGCTTCTCCAGCCCTCTAAGTTTCACTCCAGCAACTATGTTCCTCTTTTGGAAATTCTTACCACACTTAAGAAATACATTCTACAG
The DNA here is from genome assembly GCA_024291935.2 of Okapia johnstoni. Lineage (NCBI taxonomy): Eukaryota > Metazoa > Chordata > Mammalia > Artiodactyla > Giraffidae > Okapia > Okapia johnstoni. The sequence continues at coordinate 17,521,964 of CM044307.1, forward strand.
TTTAGCCTACTCACATATTCCCCTGTACTGTGTTACAGCTTAAGGCTTGATTCCCAGAAGTGACTGCTAACTTAAAGATAGTATATATTCTACAAAGCTTAGCAGCAGCATGGAGGTAACCCACACACCCTAACTATTTGGTTTGACTATTCTCCAGTGATCTCCTACCCAACCTTCACACCTACATCACACCTATGTGCTTGGTATACTTACCTGGAATCACTGAGTAGCTATTTTCCATAATCTATTTCCCTTCCCCCACACAATAATATTTATTGACTTTATTTTTCTGGGCTCCAAAATCATTGCAGATGGTGATTGCAGCCATGAAATTAAAAGACGCTTACTCCTTGGAAGGAAAGTTATGACCAACCTAGACAGCATATTAAAAAGCAGAGACATTACTTTGCCAACAAAGGTCCGTCTAGTCAAGGCTATGGTTTCTCCAGTGGTCACATATGGATGTGAGAGTTGGACTATAAAGAAAGCTGAGCGCCGAAGAATTGATGCTTTTGAACTGTGGTGTTGGAGAAGACTCTTGAGAGTCCCTTGGACTGCAAGCAGATCCAACCAGTCCATCCTAAAGGAGATCAGTCCTGGATGTTCATTGGAGGGACTGATGTTGAAGCTGAAACTCCAATACTTTGGCCACCTGATGCGAAGAGCTGACTCGTTGGAAAAGACCCTGATGCTGGGAAGGATCGGGGGCAGAAGGAGAAGGGGACGACAGAGGATGAGATGGCTGGATGGCATCACCGACTTGATGGGCATGAGTTTGGGTAAACTCCAGGAGTTGGTGATGGACAGGGAGGCCTGGCGTGCTGCAGTTCATGGGGTCGTGAAGAGTCAGACATGAGTGAGCGACTGAACTGAACTGAACACAATAATAAACTTGTCGAGGTCAGGCACCTCACAGTTTATGCCTTTGGGTGCCCCCTAGAAGCCAGTAAAGCATAATGTAAAGAGTAGTCCCTCAAGTCACCTTATTACCAGTGAATTCCCGGAAAGGAGTAATGTAATTAGCCAGCCACTGTCTGTTGACTTGGGTTGACCAGTTAACTCCTCATCATGGAGGATGATAATATGGAACCAAGTAATGGTGAAATGGCACTGGGAGTAGTTGGGAGTAGGGCTTGTTCTATTTGTCAGCTTTCCTTCTGAATCAGAGCAGTGAAGTTGGGGGTTCTGAGCTGGTTTACTCTGGAAGTGCATTACAATTTTAAGGACCCTGTGACATGAGTCCTCCCTACCCTTGCCCCCGCCCCCTACCCCCCCCCCCCAGCTCCTACAGCATCTTGTAGAAAACCCTACTATGGCAGTCAGCCCATGGTGTTGTGGTAACTCACTATGTCCTTTTCTACTAACTGCTGGAGTAACTCAGTGGAGAAGTTCCCCTCTTGCTGCTGCTGCTGCTGCTAAGTTGCTTCAGTCGTGTCCGACTCTGCGACCCCATGGACGGCAGCCCACCAGGCTCCGCTGTCCCCGGGATTCTCCAGGCAAGAACACTGGAGTGGGTTGCCATTGCCTTCTCCAGTGCATGAAAGGGAAAAGTGAAAGTGAAGTCGCACAGTCGTGTCCGACTCTTAGTGACCCCAGGGACTAGCCTACCAGGCTCCTCCGTCCATGGGATTTTTAAGCAAGAGTACTGGAGTGGGGTGCCATTGCCTTCTCCGGTTCTCCTCTTGAGCCTCCATGAATTATTCACACACAGTGCTCGAAGGTTCAAGTCACCCACAGCTGCTTCCACTGTGCTTTCTGGGAACTTAAAGTTCCCTGTGAACAATCAAAAGGTTTTCAAACTGGCCATGTCTCCCTTTGAGAGTGCAGCAACCAATTCACTCACTTGTTTCCGGATGTCTTCTTTTGTAGTTTTCCTGATTGGCTGACTGGGGATGTGCACCGGGCTTTGCGACTGGGATTCTTCAGTCACACCGTACACAGACTAGAGAAGAAGCGAGAATATTGAATCAAGCACCCTCAAGAGCTGGAGGAGGCCCAAAGGGTCAGCTATTTCGAGCACTCATCTGATGCTTCTGCCCTCCCCTATGACATCCTGACAATAAGTCATCGGCCTCTGCTTGAATTTCTCCAGTGATGGGAACTCTGGCTCTTGAGACACCTGGTCCCATCTTTGTGTTATCACTGCTAGAAAATCCTTCCTTTCATTGATGGTCTCCTTGCATAATGGTGCTTCTCCAAATACGGTCTATAGGCTATCTGCAAAAAATTATCTTGGGTACTTGATAAAGATGCACACTGCCGAACTCTACCCCAAAGTCACTGAACCAGAATCTTTGTGGGTGGAGCTGGGGAGCCTGCACTTTTATCAAATGCTCCAGGTGATTCTGAGATACAAGAAGGTTCAGGAACAGCTAAAGATTATGCACAAAGAGACCCTCTCTAGATTTTCTGTTGGTTATGCCTCTCTGGTACAAACTTGAAATGGGAGGGTTTCAGATTTTTTCCTTTTCATCTGACCGGTTTTCTGGACTCAGTTTCCCCACGTAACCACAGGAATGGCTACTTTTAATCTGTTCCTTTTGTTAGAAACACATTCAAGACACTCTTTGTTCTGGGCAAGAAATATAACCCTGAAGGGTACAGTTTATAGCTGAAATCTGTAATATCATGGAAGGCTCAGATAGGGTGCACATGGCCTCCATGAAATTCTTGAATATTAGAATTAGGAGGTCTTTAAAGATGAAATGAGGACATCTTTAAGACTAATGTAAAACATATGAAGATGTTGAATTTGTCATATATTTATTCTGGCCTTCCATTACCCTGGTATTGTGAAATGACAGCAACACACTCACACACTTTCCTGATTGCAATGATTACGACGAAGATTCTTTTATGTAAGATTTTATAAAAGGATAATACAGTGGGTATCAATAACTCAACGAAGAACAAAATATATAAGTAAAATGAAGGAGTTGATACATATGTCATGTCACGTATACAGATGAGAGAGAATCACTGTCCCTTCCAGTACAGTGAAACACAAATGATCACAGGATCATTCATGGCTGGATGAGACGGTGGTTTGACTTGGGGGAGATCTAACTAACACAAGATTTCACTTGCGTCAAAGTATCAAGCTGGCCCCTGCAGGATTTCCTTACTTACAGTTCCTTATGTGTCCTTTCCTCTCCACTGCCTCCCCAGAGTCAAGAGCTATTTACGCTTTGGACCTCTGTACCCTTGAGCATGCTATGGAAATCCTTGGGAAGCCCCTGATCTGGTGCCCCCTTCTGGTGTTCCTGAACCATCCTGAACTTCCCACCATCACCTGCTGGCTTGCTTCATGCCTACCAGGCTGTGGGGTAGGGACTTCCCTGATAGCTCAGTTGGTAAAGAATCCACCTGCAATGCAAGAGACCTTGGTTCAATTCCTGGGTTAGGAAGATCCGGTGGAGAAGGGGCAGGCTACCCACTCCAGTATTCTTGGGCTTCCCTTGTGGCTCAGCTGGTAAAGATCCACCTGCAATGCAGGAGACCTGGGTTTGATCCCTGGGTTGGGAAGATCCCCTGGAGAAGGGAAAGGTTACCCACTCCAGTATTCTGGCCTGGAGAATTCCATGGACTGTATAGTCCATGGGGTCCCAAAGAGTCAGACACAACTGAGCGACTTTCACTTTCACTTGTAGGACTTGCCACTCACTGTATTTCTGCAGCCAAGTCCACACTTGCCACTCCATAAACATTTGTAGAATGAATGAAATGGTTTCCAACGATGAAACAGGGAGAATTACAAATAGCAAATTGTTATTTGAACATTATTCAAAACGGAAGGGCAATTCCCATCAAGAATTTTAATTCAGCTAAACTAGCGAACCTTTTTAACCTTTTGTGGGTTCTTCAAACGTCGACATTTTCTGATATCCATTTCTGTTGTGTTCACACAGCCTGGCTGAGAAAAAAAATAACGTAAGTTACTAAGTGACAATCATATCTTCCAAGCTGGCTCGAGTGACACCCTCAGAACCAGTCTTTGTCTTTCCTGTTACACATAATACATGATTACCTCCATTTTGCCATTGACAATTTGTTTTTACAAAGGTGTTTCCATCTGTAATATGTGTTCCTCCACAGAGCACTCATGTGAAATAAATAGCGCACCTCATATTATCTAAGGATGATATGTAGATGGTACAGTGTACAGTTTATAAGAGTAAACTCATTATTCAAAGCAGTGGATGGCTTCAGTTAGAGCCTTTGTAACTTCACACACCTAACCACCTAAGGGCTTCCCAGGTGGCACTAGTGGTAAAGAATCCACCTGCCAATTCAGGAAATGCAGGAGACACAGGTTTGATCCCTGGATTGGGAAGATCCCCTGGAGTAGAAATGACAACCCATTCCAGTATTCTTGCCTGGAAAATTCCATGGGCAGAGGAGCCTGGTGGGCTAAGGTTTTGCTTCTAATCAGACTTGAGGAAGGCTGACATAATTTATTCATTTTAGTTTCATTTCATGAGGAAAATGCAAAATTTGTTTTAATAATACGAAATTGGAAATGCATCAGATCTCATTATTCATGGATTTTGTATTTGTGAAGCTGCCTACTTGCTGAAATCCACTTATAATTCCCACACTGATGCTCATGGTGACTTCGTGGTCACTGGTGCATGCGTGCACAGCAGCAAAAACGTTGAGCTGCTCGACCTGCATGCTCCCTGTGAGGTGCCTTCTTGTTTCCTCCCTTGCTGTAAACAAGCATCCTTTTCACGGTCTATTTAGCACCGTGTTTTACACATTTTTGCGTTTTTTGTTGGTGATTTGGCTGTTTAACATGGCCCCGAAGCCCAGTGTTGATGTGCTGTCTCGTGCAGGAAGGCTGGGGTTTGCTTTATGGAGAAAAGAGGTGTATTAGATAAGTGCCATCCAGGCGTGTGCTGTAGTGCTCTTGGCTGTGAGTTCAAAGTCAGTGATCAACAATACACATTAAATAAGGTGGCTTTAAACTGAAACACACTTTAAACAAGGTTCTATATTGATTGGTTGATGAAAATGTGACTGGAGGCTTGCAAGAAACTAACCCTGTATTTCTCCCAGGATAATGACTCAGGATCCACTAATTCAGTGCTTTCAATGACCTGTGACTGTGAGTACCATCAATCGGTTGCATTTGAAAGAGAATACTCTAGAAGTTGGAACTGAATAACATTAGAAATGGAAACTGCTTAGTTTAGGACTGTAAACTTTGGGGCCCAAAGTTCCCTGGGTGGAATTCCCACAGCTCCCCCATTTCCAATTCCATATTTTGTGAATGAATCATTTTTAAAAGGTGGAACTGATATACATTCCAGAAGATCTCCTGAGATGATCTGAGTGAATGGCAAAGCCAATTTCACAAAGATTAGCAATTTTCTTAAGAGCGAGACGCCTCGTGGCTAAAGACAGTCTTTTAAGTGAAGGAAGAGAGAAAATTGAAAAATAGAGAACCAAGCAGAGCTTTCTCACCACTGGCCTGTGGACGTCCCAAAAGGCTCGTTCTTGGCTATCCAAAATTTTCCTCTCTGTCTTATCCTTTTTCCGATCAATCCTGAAAGAGTGAGAAAAGGGAAATCAGAGGCTTTTTATTCTGTTTTCCTTCCTGGTCCACGTGCCAGCTCTAGGCCCCATTTTTAGATAGTGTACATAGGGCCCTTGGCACCTGTGTGGCTCCTGCTCTCTGCAGAGCTGTACGATATGGGTGCATAGTTCCCTCAAGGAAACCTCAAGAAGCCCACACATGGTAAGAGAGCTTGTTTTCAGCTAGACTGCAAATTACTGATTAGGTGTAATGAATAGGGCGAGCCTATTCAGTGTTCAGGAATGCAGCTGTCCATTTGAATTATTAATATTTGCATTATTAAGAATTGCATTAGTTGTTGTCATGCTTCCCCCCCCCCCCCACCTTATCGAAGGACACCGCGTATTCAAGTTATGAGAAGGAATATAACCATAGGCTTGTAATCTTTCATCCTCAAATCTGAAAGTTTGCTTTAGCTTCAGAATCAGTAGAAATGTCTTCAAAATGCTGGAGTTATGTGTTTTAAAATAGGGCTTCTCTGGTGGCTCAGACAGTAAAGAATCTGCCTGCAATGCAGGAGACCTGGGTTTAATCCCTGGGTTGGGAAGATCCCCTGAAGAAGGAAATGGCAACCCATCCCAGTACTCTTGCCTGGAGAATTCTGTGGACAGAGGAGCCTGGCGCGGGCTACAGTCCATGGGGTTGCAAAGAGTCGGACATGACTGAGTGACGAACACACTTTTCACTTTTCATGTGTTTTAAAAGTTACTTAAACCATCTGATTCCCTAAAAGCGAAGTAATAGCCCTGGTGTATGACAAGATCCAGAAGGCAAATATCACTGGCCTCAGCTGGGGGAGGCACTAATTGCAAGACTGACAGATTCTTTATGTTGCGATCAGGAGCATAGGTAAGAGCCTTAAAAAACAGCCTGCATTACCCCATGTTATCTAAGTAGAAAGTAACTTCGATTAATTGCTGTGTAACTCCTGGTTCTTGGCTCTCTTGGGAGTACTTTAGTTTACTAGACTAAAATAAGGTCATAATAACCCTGTGATTTTTGTGATAATTGCTATGTACTTAAACGGCCCAGAATTATAATGTAATCACAGAGTTAATCAAAATAGGGAGTTGAGAAATACCATATATATACAAAGGGGTATTTCCCCCTCCTTTTATAACGTGCGATGATGCTGTGTGATCCTGAAAGTGTAAATCAGACCTTCTCTTCACTTCCCCGTGGCTCCTGAGTGCACTGGCTCAATTCTTCCTCCTTCTCACCCCTCACCCACCCTCCTGCTTTCTCCTTCCTCAGGGGCTGCGGGGAGCACTGAGGTGGAGGGGGGGCACGTGGAATCATGGGTGGGGAGCAGAGGCTGCAGGGGGAGGGGAAGAGGGGAACAGTTCACTGGACCCAAGGACCTCACATCATTTCCAGCTGTGACCAGACTGCTCATCAGCATCACCCACACAGCCTGAGCACAGCCCTGAGGGATGGGCTGCAACACTGCCCAGAGCATGGGGAGGGGCCCTCTGAAGACCCCCGGGGGCTGCTCACGTGCAAGCGGTGCCCAGAGAAAAGATACTCGCCTCCTCCCGGTTCAGCGTCCATGCCCCACCCCCTTCCCTGTCCCATTTCTTCCATCATTGCTTGCAGCTAAATCAGAGCCCGCTGCTGAAAAGGACAAGAGAGAACCCCATCTGAGCAAACCCATTTCCCAGAATCAAAAGGATCTGGTTGATGACCATGTTTCTGGGCTGGGGGACATTCACTGCCCACTTCTGTTTCCTTGCAGAGAAAGGAATTTCCACTACACTCCTTGGGAGGGAAGAATATGGAAAAAACACTCCGACTTTCTCCTTTCATCTCTTCTTGATTTAACTTTTTGGCACATTTGAAAGAAGAAATAGAGAAAGCTGAGGTTGGTCCATCTGGGCCCTGTCTGAGTCAGTCTGTTCTCAGGACACCTGTTCTCTGCAGGCAGTAAACTTACAAGGCTTGAGTCTGCCCTCAGATTGGGGGGGGGGGGAGAGGTGGTACTACAGATACCCAGTTCTGGCCTGGATGGGAAACTTTAACTCTAGGGCAAAGATTTGTGGTCATAGATCTAAAATCATGCCCCATAACTAGTTTTATCAGTAGCAATCTGACATCTTGGACTCCAAATGTCTGACTTCTGTGCCTTGTTTGTGATTGGTTCTGAACCCTTCCCCTTGGGAGAGATGGAGGAGGGGCCACTTGCTGGCTTTCCTAAAACTTCAGTATGTTTTCCTAGAAAGATGAAATTTCCAGACCAACAAGTAAAGTGGGTCTAGTGCTTTTTAGCTTCTGAGAACAGAAGATTTGGAAATCTCCTTGGGAATTAGGTACAGCTTCTTAGAACCAGAGTTATACATTTTGGAGGAACCCCATTACCTGCTGGAACACATACTGTGGAGATTATTTCAGGGTGTCATGGGTGACAGAGATGCAACTTATCCATCCTGACCTTGATTTCTCCTCAGTCGCTGTCATGAGAGAGACAGTGACTAACCATGGCTGGCCATGGAAGGAAACCCCACTCTCATACCACCTCTAAATTCCAGAGAGGTCTTTTTCTCTTTGCAAGGGGCCCTATGAAGTTCACCTACTTGACTTGCGCTTCTGCTTGCATAAAGATGAATTCCCACTTCCTTGCAAAGGCCCTCTGGAGTCTTGCTAAATTTTCCTAAAGAGAAATGAAAATCAACAAGAAGGCATTAATCATCGTGAGTTTGCACATCGATACTTATTACAAGGCAGCCATCTATTTTGGTTACTTGCAAAAAACCAGCAGGGCCCTACTTTAAATCCACCGGACATGAACCCAGTTTGACATTGCACCAGACCCTGCTGTACAGAGCAGAACTATTAATATTCATTTACACATCCATTAAGTCTGAAGTCTGTGTGGTTCCCCAATTCTTCTTTTCTTGTGTGTTTTACAGGAACATGACTCACACAGCATTTATAAAGGCCACTGAAGACAGGGAGTCTGGATTGTGATTGTTCACGCAGGATTTAGGGAAGGAATGAGAGGGGTCTTTGCAACTGACTGCAAGACCAAGAATGGATTTCTCAAGATTTGTCTTCTAGCAATCGGGAGGCTGGAAAGGTGGCAGAAAAGGAGAACCCAGAGGACCTAGCATTAATGACTTTGAAAGTCCAGATTCAAAAGTGCGAAAGAAGGGAGTGACCAGGTTTGTGATGTTCATGAAAGGTAAACCCAAAAACCATAGGAAAGAAAAGGCATTCTGGGTCACCTTTACAGGGAGAGGGAAGAAGCCCTTTCTCAAAGTCTGTTGAGCAACCTAGTGGCACAATAGGACAGTGGGGCGGGGTGTTTGACAGGTCCCCTAATGACTCGCCTAATTCTGATGGAATGCAAGGCAAGAGCCCACATTATGTTGTGTATTTTCATAGAGCTGATGCCAAAACTAATTGATTACCCTCATTAGTGGATTATTAATATAAAAGGAGCTTTGGTTGAAGATCAATACATGTAAACTCAGTTATTACCAAGGCTTGCTGTGTAAACATTTCAAAAAACCAATCATTTGATTCTCCCACTGTTCACAGGGGGCTTCCCCGATAGCTCAGTTGGTAAAGAATCTGCCTGCAATGCTGGAGACCCTGGTTAATTCCCTGGGTTAGGAAGATCCACTAGAGAAGGGATAGCTACCCACTCCAGTATTCTTGGGCTTCCCTTGTGGCTCAGCTGGTAAAGAATCTGCCTGCAATGTGGGAGACCTGGGTTTGATCCCTGGGTTGGGAAGATTCCCTGGAGAAGCGAAAGGCTACCCACTCCAGTTTTGTGGCCTGCAGAATTCTATGGACTGACTGTATAGCCATGGGGTCACAAAGAGTCAGACGCGACTGAGCAACTTTCACTTTTTTTTTCCCACTTTTGTTTTTTTCACTGTTCACAGGAAGCAAAGCTGGTAAAGCCTGAATGTCAGTCAACTGGGAAGCAGTTACCTAAATCATGATACAGTCATACCATGGAATACTATACAGCCATTAAAAATGAGACTGTAGATTATTATTACTGCTATAGGAAGAGTCTCAACACCCTTACAGTATATGACTGGAGAAAGAAGCAGCTTACACAATAATGTTTACGGTGTGATCCAAGTTTGTTATGAAAAAAAAAATGTATGTATAGATAAAAGGACCGTAGGCTTCTTTCTCTGCTTTCTTTGTTGTTTGAATTTTTGTTTCTACAAAGATACTATGCCATCAGGAAAAAAATAATGAAATTATATAATATACATAATAAAATAATAAAATTAATGAATTGTGAAAACAAAAGCTTTTTTAGTTTCTAACCACTTTTAGACAGAACTTCAATGTGAAAGAACATCTTAATGCCATATTCTTTACCAATACCAAAGTAGAATGTTGTAGGGCAAGAGAACAGAAAACAGAATAAAATATGTTAGGAGTTGGTGCCATCACGTTCCTATTTAAGAGCTCTTTTAAAAACGTGGGAACTACTGGGAGGGGAGACACACGATGGAGGGGCCACGTGCTTCTGCACTCTGGGTTGTTCCTGAAGGTCATGTTCGGGAAGGGATGTAGTCATGTCCAACTTAAAGCACTTGGTGCTGCATGCCCAAAGAGCCAGCCAGTGGTCTTCTGGAAGAGGGGTGGTTGCTGGCACACGAGGGCAGATAGTGGGGTGGGACTGGCTGCCTAGGATGCTCAGAGCCATAGAACTGCCAGGCTGGGGATGCTTGGGGAGATCATAAAGTCCCAACACATTTATGTTTCATGGCTCCCACAGATAAGCCAACTTTAGCCAGGGCCCAAGGCTCCCAGTGAACTTCTGCGCTGCATCCTGCACTACTGTCTCCCTGCCAGTCCACAGGTCCTGTGATGCCAGTGGGACCAAAGAGTGGAGGGCCATGCACCCATCCTGTTCTCTGAGGGCAGGCACGTTCCCCTGGGGCTGCAGACAACGGACTGGTGGCTCCCTGGGTGGGTGGACTTGTGGGCAGGTACCCATGAATGACAAGGTCTGGTGAGCAGGGCCTCACTCTTGTTTTGGAAGACTGAGGCCATGAGAGTGGGAGGGACATGGGGAGGTGGGTGAATCTGAAGGTGCTGTTCATGCTGGAGTATCGAGGGGTGAAGAGTCTTCACTGCCCCTGATGTTGCCCCCTCTCCTGGCTGTCAGCCCTTCAGTCATTACATGGCTCCACAACATCTCCTCTGGAGGGCCTGTGAAAAGCTGGCCAATATCGTAGGTTTTCTGTGACCTGTACAAATTCTGGTTTGGGGGGAAAGAGTTTGCAATCCCAAATTTTAAATATTTAAAACATTATCTGTGACTCTTCAAGTTCTTTGTGCCTTGGCTCTATTAAATGGGAGTGTATATGAGCATGGTGGGGTCTCCAGTTTCTGCAAGCAATCACACTTTGTGAAAGAAGAAGGAGGAGGAGGAAAGTTGAGAGTGTATGTCTCCATCTAACATCCATCTTGTCTTCTGGATTGGATTTGGTCCTAAGATTTTGCATCTACTGCCAAGTACTGGTGAATTGGGTATGAAGATGCAATTTTTAAAAATTATTATATATTAAGCTAAAAAAATGATCATATAGTAAATTTGTTTTTCTTCTTTTGGTATATAGTAATATAAATTTTAACACATGTATATGCTTGTGTAACCACCACCACAATCAGCATACAGAATGGTTCTATCACCGCTCCCCACCCCACAAACTCCCTCATGCCATCTCTTTATAGCTGTATCCTGGCAGCCACTGATCTGTTTTCCCTCATGACAGCTTTTTCACATAAATGGAATCTCACAGTTTGCAATCTTTTGAGACTGACTTCTTTCACTCAACATAATGTCTCTGATACTCATCCAAGTGGTTGGATTAATAATTCATTCCTTTTCACAGCAGAATAGTATTCTGTTCCAAGGCTGTAGAGTAGTTTATTTAACCATTCATCTGTTCAAGTCATTTGAATTGTTTTCATCTTTGAGGTATCACACATAAAGCTACTATGGACATTAGTGTACAGGTTTTTGTGTGGCTGTAAGTTCTGATTTCTCTGGGGGTATGTATGTAGTTATGTTAAAGTGGGATTACTTGGTTGTATATGGTATGTGTGCGTTGAACTTGATGAGAAACTGCCAAACCATTTTTCAGAGTGGCCACACCCTTTTGCATTCCCACCAGCAATATAGGAGAATTCCAGTTGCTCACCACATCCTTATCAGCATCTGAACTATCAGCACTTTTAATTTTAGCCATTCTAATGTGAGTGGTATCTCATCATGGATTTAGTATGTACTTCTCTAATGGCTGTTGAACATCTTTCCATATGCTTCTTTGTCATACTTAAGTCCTCTTTGGTGAAGTGTCTGTTCTAGTCCTTTGCCAATTTTTAAGTTGAGTTGTTTTTTTTATTGCTGAGATTTGAGAGTCCTTTATATAAAGATATGATTATATTGTGATAGTAAGAAGAGCTGAGAACAAAAAAAGGGAAATAGAAGAGACTTCCTTTCCACTGTCTGAAGGAGTTGGGGAAAGAGAAAGGGAAAACTGCAAGCTGAGTCAGAGCTGCATGTAGTTTATACTCTCCTCCTACACCATACCTGGAAAATAATCATACTCACTGCTTCATAATCTGCCAGTTCCAGCCTTGCTTTATTCTGCATTGTCCTCTTACAGAGGTAGATGGCTGAAGGAAGAAAAATTACAACACATGTAAGACTAGCAGTATGGTGGAATCATAATCCACCCACTCATTTGTTCATCCACTCATTCAGCCAGCCAGCCAGCCAGCCCTCACTATATGCCCAGCATTGTGCAGTGAAAAATATGTTTTTCTGTGGGTGCCATGCCATTGGACCTCTAGGAATCTTTCTATAGGCCAGGATCGGATGAGGACCCCCATCATCCAATCCTGACAACCTCCCTTCATCTTCCTCACTCTGCTTCATCACAAACATTCTCCATCAGTGTGACCTTTCATAAATATGACCATGTTACCTTCCTGCCTAAACTTCCTGCATTCACTCCTTAGAGACCTCAGAAGAAAGGTCAGGCTTCTAAAGGCAGCATATTTGTTTCTTCAAGATCTAGTCTCTGCTTGTCTTGTCAACCTCTTCCCTCCCTCATTCAGGCATGTTGTTGTTGTTGCTCAGTCGCTCAGTCGTGTCTGACTCTTTGCAACTCCATGGGCTGCAGCACACCGGGCTTCCCTGTCCTTCGCTATCTCCTGGAGTTTGCTCAAACTCATGTCCATTGCGTCAGTGATGTCATCCAACAATCTCATCCTCTGTTGCCCTCTTCTCCTCCTGCACTCAATCTTTCCCAGCATCAGGATCTTTTCCAATGAGTCGGCTCTTTGCATTAGGTGACTAAAGTATTAGGGCTTCAGCTGCAGCATCAGTCCTTCCAATGGATATTCAGGCATGTGAGGCTACCAAATCATTTTGGTTCCACTTCTCTGTGTATGTGTCCACTACCTGGAGGCCTTTCCCTCTTCTGTTTTATTTCCCTCCATCTAGAAACCACCTCCCAATCTTTGAAGACCCAGCTTGGTGTTCCTGATAGCATCTATCCATCCTCAACCATTGGCCCTAATTCCGTTGTGCAGTACTCGTGAGTTTACCAGCTGTCCCTGCTCCAGGCTGAAGGCTCTTTGAGTAGGCTGTGTCCTACTCAGTATGAACCCCTGCACCAAGCTCTGGGGTCTGCCAGGTCGAGTGTGTGGACAGTGGAAACGGAGGACAATTTAGGTGTCTCTTCCCAAGCTCAGGAAGGGCTATTGGCCCACAATTGTCAGGATATTCTTCCTCCAGCATGGCCTTCATCACTTCCTCTCCTGCCTCTGCTTCTTCGGTATCTCCTTCCTTCTCCAGTGCCAAATAGGATGATCCAGGGGAAACAAGAGACAAATGGTATGAATGAGTAATAGGATGACTAGGAGGGAAGGTCAGAGAGGACCAGGACCGATCTGCTGTTTGACAACCTAATTACACCAGGAACTCTAGTCAACTCCTTGCTGGGTTAACCAACCTCCTCACGTGGTCTGAACATTTTCCTGAGGCAGACTACAATATGATGGAGACTTCTGGCAGCAGCCTCCTCTGTATGCCCACATTTCTCACATCATTCGAGTTTGTGGGTGACAGTCAGTTCTATTTGTTCTCGAATCTGCTTATGTCAGGCATACCTGTTATTTTAATAACATGCATTCACTAACTATTACATGCACTGATGAAATTAATGTGAAAAGAGAGAGCACAGTTGTTTCTGTGAAGACCTAGCTGAATGGTTTGGAACAATTTGATAAAGGAGAGTCAGCTAAGATAACTGCTGATAAATTTGGTATGGGTGAGAGAACCGAAAAAAAAAAACATGAAAAAAAAGAGTAAAAATATGAGAGGGGTCAACATACAGTTGCTTTAAAAGTATTTTTTAAATTCTTTATGAACTTTAAGGAGGTCAAAACTGGGTGGTTTATTTCAATGTGGTTTATTTAAGAAAGAAACTCAAATTATGGGGACCTAAAATCAAAGAGAATCTTTGGTTCTACCTCAAAAGGCTCTTGCATGAATATTCCTGGGTATAGTCTCCACTCATTTGAAGTAGTTAAGGTATGCATGTATCACTTTTTCATGATTCTCTCCTTACCAACTTTTCCAGTGAAACAAACAGCTACAACTCTGCACTGTGTCACATAAGGGGTGTCTGCTCTGTTACAAGCTACCTCCTTGGGTCTCTTGGGTCATCAATTAGGCAGCCTGTGGAACTGGAGGCAACTTATAGCAGGAAACCTGGCATGTCACCTGCTCCTGATCTCAGTGATCCTTAAGCAGTATAGCTATCAGAGCTTCTTTGACAACACTGCCTTGGACGGTGTTATTTTTTAAAATTTATTTTTGTCTGTATTGGGTCTTTGTTGCAGCATGCGGGCTTTCTCTAGTTGAGGCAAGTGGGGGCTACTCTCTAGTTGCAGCGTGTGGGCCTCTCACTGCAGTAGCTTCTCTTGTTGCGGAGCACAGGCTCTACAGCACGTGGGCTCAGTAGTTGTGGCGCATGGGCTTTGGTGCCCCAAGGCCCGTGGGATCTTCCAAGCCCAGGGATCGAACCTGTGTCCCCTGTATTGGCAGGCAGATTCTTATCCATTGTACCACCAGGGAAGTCCCTCAGACAGTATTTCGTATTGGCCAAATTCGAAACTCTGGAAAGGCCAACCCAGATCTGGTCTTTATTTAAGCAGGATCATCCCAAGAAATTTCCAGCCCGTCTGGGTCAAAATGGATCAGCTAAGTTGAGAAGTAAAGTACCATGCGCAGAAGGCAAAGGTACCTCTCCTGATGACCATGAGTTATATGGTGGCATGCTGGTGGGCTCCTTCCTGTGAAGCTAATGTCACACATTGGGCAGTCTGTCCACCACCACTGGGGAGGCAGCAAGTAGCAGTTGAGGGGACCTTCCCTGGGGCCTGTGTGTACTTCCTCAGTGTCTCAGCAGTGTTCCCTCTGACACCTAACCCATCAAGTGACCACTGGCAACAACAGCCAAGTCCTCTAACAGGGCATCTGGGGACTTGCTTTAAGCTCAGATGCTGGCTTTTTTTTTTTTGGATATGTAATTTTTCATTGGAAAAATACTTGTCTTTTTTGCCCTCATGTCAGCATCTCACTTGGATACCCACTGCCATCTCAAACTCACCGGCATCCCACCAAGACAAAAACAGAATGCAATAAAAAAAATTTTAAGTCAATAGATTCACGTACTACACATGCAATTAAACATTTAAAAAACATTGAACCTATCATATTTCAATGTCCTTAAAAATTGACTCCCTTTCCAAACTTTCTGTCTCTACTCAGTTCAGTTCAGTCGCTCAGTCGTGTCTGACGATTTGCAACCCCATGGACTGCAGCACGCCAGGCTTCCCTGTCCATCACAAACTCCCAGAGCTTGCTCAAACTCATGTCCATCAAGTCCATGATGCCATCCAACCATCTCATTCTCTGTCATCCCCTTCTCCTCCGGCCTTCAATCTTTCCCAGCATCAGGGTCTTTTGTAATGAGTCAGTTCTTTGCATCAGGTGGCCAGACTTAGTGGAGTTTCAGCTTTAGCATCAGCCCTGCCAACAAATATTCAGGACTGATTTCCTTTAGGATTGACTGGTTTGATCTCCTTGCAGTCCAAGGGACTCGCAAGAGTCTTCCAACACCACAGTTCAAAAGCATCAATTCTTCAGCACTCAGTTTCTTTCTAGCTGTGACTAGACAGACCTTTGTTAGCAAAGTAATATCTCTGCTTTTTAATATGCTGTCTGGGTTGGTCTCTACTAGTCTCTTTGCTAGTGACATCATAATATACCTCAATCTCTTAAACTAGGGTACATACAAATCATTTATTTTTCTATTTTCCCCATACCTTCTAATTACTTTTTACAACAATAGAATTTCAGCATTGGAAGTAACCTTGGCAACCATCAAGTACAGACCCCTCACTAATAGATGGAAAAATAAAGGCTCAGAGAGCTGAAGTGCTTTACTCATGGACTAGTTAGTGGTAGAGGTGGAATTATAATTGAGGTCTAGTTTTCCACTATGACATTCACTGCTCCGTGTACTCACTCACTGACTCATTCATTCTCCCATTTAAAAATGTGAGTGCCTCAACATATATATGTGGAATCTAGAAAAATGGTATGGATGGACCTATTTTCAGGATGGGTAGAGAGACACAGATGCATAGAATGGGCATGCGGAAAAATAGGGAGGAAGGGGAGGATGGGATGAATTGAGAGAGTAGCATTGCCATGTATATACTACCATGTGTAAAAGTGATAGCTACTGGGAAGCTGCTATATAGCACAGGGAGCTTAACCTGGTGCTCTGTGATGACCCAGAGGGGTAGGATGGTGGTGATGTGAGAGGGAGGCCCAAGAGGGAAAGGATACGTGTATACACATAGCTGATTCACTTCACTGTACAGCAGAAGCTAACACAATATTGTAAAGCAATTACACTCCAATTAAAATAAATTTGAGTGCCTCTTCTCTGGTAGCTCAGACAGTAAAGAATCTGCCTGCAATGCAGGAAACACAGGTTCCATCCCTGGGTTGGGAAGATCCCCTGGAGAAGGAAATGGCAACCCACTCCAGTATTCTTGCCTGGAGAATCCCATGGACTGAGCCTGGCAGGCTACAGTCCATAGGGTTGCAAACAGTCAGACACGACTGAGCGACTAACACTTTCACTTATGTGCCAAGCAGTATTTTAGGTACTAGGGAAATCACCACACTAGCAGCTACAATGTATATGGAGCGCGTTGAATGTCAGGCAGTGGTCTAGGGACTTTCCAAATGTCCACTTACTTAATCCTCATAATAACCTATGAGGTGAGCTGTGTTATTAGCCTCCTTTTATAGATGAGGGAATTTTTCAGGTTATTCCCCATCTTTGGAGACCCACAGTGGCTCTGGGAAGCTGCTGAACCTATTCTAAATGTCTCTCCTCGACTACGAGGACCTTTTCATAAACTTGTCCATCCCAAATTATTCCACCTTTGTAATCATGCTTCAGCAACATAAAATCTTTCAGTAGTTGGATCAAATTCCTCAGCATCCTCTTCTTGCTTGCACATCATGGTCTCTCTCTTAGCCCGGGATGCTTGGAGGGAAAGCCTGTCACTCACTCAAATCTGTGACAGAGCAATTGACACAAAGTACATGTTGAAAGAAGGGAAGTTTCTGGTTCTTCGTCAATCCAAGCCACACCTATTCTGAATTCTTAGCTCCGGTGGCACATACTTTTTGGCAAGAGGGCTACCACAGAACAAATAAGATCAAACATCATCCTAGGAGTACTAATACCAACCTCCACTATGGTTTTTATTGACTCCTTACTACATGCCATACACCAAAACCTGCACACATTTCTAATTAACAAAACAATTTAATCCTAACCAACAACATGAGAAGTACTATTACTATTCTGCTCTTCAAATGAGATTTCATAGGCACAGAGAGGTTAAGTAACTTGCCAAGATCACACAGCTAGTGGAGCCTTTCGACAGTGGGCCCTTTGTGCTGACTTCTCTCTAGGTAAATACTGACTTTCTGATTAACCAAGAAAAGGCAATGAGTATTTTGTATCCTGAACTTTAACTTCTCCACTTGATTCCCCAAAATGAAGATACAGGAATTCAAAATAATTTTGCTTCAAGTGAGAGCCTGATATAAATTGTTATTTTTATCCCTGTTCTTACTGCACAGCTAAAATTACAAAAATCTGTAGAGAAAGGGAAATGGTGCCCTGCTGTATGCAGGGTAAGACGGCTGATGGTTGTGGGTTTATATTCAGGTAAATATTTGAATTTTACTTGGGCGCAGGCTTTCTGGTCCCACCATCCTCCCAACCCTCTCCATTGCCTGGAAAAATATTGGTTTTCACATTCACAAGGATACATGGCTGCTGCATGGAACTGAGCTACAATTATTCAAATTCCGAGTTGGGCTTTTGTGAGCAGTATTTCAGCCCCAGAAGCACTTATTTTATGAGCAGCCAAGTGCTGCTCCCGTTTCGAGCCGGAAACCTGGCTGAACCCACTTATCACATCATTTAGGGCACAGCACAGTTCCAGAGGGACCTGTGGTGATGCCTGCAGATAGCTGATGAGACAGTCATGGGGCCCTGTCCCCTGCATCAGGGCCATGCTCCAGACTTGGAAACAGAACCACTGTAGTGTTGTAGGGCAGAGGCTTGCCTAAGGACTATTTCCAGTTACTGGTTTCCCCTCCCTCAGAAATGTGATCCAGAGCATGTAGCTTATCACAAGGTTTCAGGACAGGCTCCCTGGAGTACCACCCAGCTGCAGCTGGCTCTACCTTCCTGTGACAACCATCCTGCAAAGAATCCAAGAAGAAGTTACAGGTCTCATTGCGTGCCCCAGTCCAAAGGAGAGCAGCTGTGGGCTACACCAGCAGCTGAGTCAGTGATGCGGGTGCTATGTGGAGGGGCCGACCATGAAAAGAGCATCTGAGTTCAAATTCTGCTGTCTCTACTGAGTGTCTGTTAATCACCTTTGATAAAGAACCAGTTGTTGTCATTGTTCAGTCTCTCAGTTGTGTTCAACTCTTTGCAACCCAATGGACTGCAGCATGCCAGGCTTCCCTATCCTTCCCTATCTCTTGGAGTTTGCTCAAACTCATGTCCATTGAGTTGATGATGTCATCCAACCATCTCATCCTCTGTCTCCCCCTTCTCCTCTTGCCATCAACCTTTCCCAGCATCCGGGTCTTTTCCAATGAGTCCGCTCTTCACATCAGGGGGGAAAAGTATTGGAGCTTCAGCTTCAGCATCAGTCCTTCCTAATGAACATTCAGGGTTGATTTCCTTTAGGATTGACTGGTTTGATCTCTTTGCAGTCCAAGGGACTTTCCGCAGTCTTCTCCAACACCTCAATTCGAAAGCATCAATTCTTTGGTGCTCAGCCTTCTTTATGGTCCAACTCTCATATCCATACATGACTACTGGAAAAACCATAGCTTTGACTATACAGGCCTTTGTCAGCAAGGTGATGTCTCTGCTTTTTAATACACTGTCTAGGTTTGTCATAGCTTTCCTTCCAAGGAGTAAGCAACTTCTAACTTCATGGCTGCAGTCACCATCTGCAGTGATGTCAGAGCCCAAGAAAATAAAGTCTGTCACTGTTTCCATTGTTTCACCCTCTATTTGCCAAGAAGTGATGGGACTGGATGCCATGATCTTAATTTTTTTGAATGTTGAGTTTTAAGCCAGCTTTTTTACTTTCCTCTTTCACACTCATCAAGAGACTCTAGTTTCTCTTAGCTTTCTGCCATTAGGCTGGTGTCATCTGCATATCTGAGGTTATTAATATTTCTCCCAGCAATCTTGATTCCAGCTTGTGCTTTATCCAGCCTGGCATTTCTCATGGTGGTGGTTTAGTCACTAAGTTGTGTCCAACTCATATGATCCCATGGACTGTATGTAGCCAGCCAGGCTCCTCTGTCCATGGGATTTTCCAGGCAAAAATACTGGAGTGGGTTACCATTTCCTTCTCCAGAGGATCTTCCTGACCCAGGGATTGAACCCAGGTCTCCTGCACTGCAGGCAGTTTCTTTACTGACTGAGCTACCAGGGAAGCCCTGTACTCTGCACATGAGTTAAATAAGAAGGGTGACAATGTGCAGCCTTGATGTACTCCTTTCCCAATTTGGAACCAGTCTGTTGTTCCATGTCCGGTTCTAACTGTTGCTTCTTGACTTGCATATAGGTTTCTCAGGAGACAGGTAAGGTGGTCCAGTATTTCCATCTTGAAGAATTTTCCACAGTTTGTTGTGATCCACATAGTCAAAGAACCAGAACCATCATCAAATATTTACTGAGTGCCCACTGTGGCTTAGGCATGCACTATGCACTGGATAATAAAAGTGAATGAGGTGGACCAGCCCTGCCCTCATGGAGCCAACAATTGACTGGGCATCCAATCAGAGTACAGTGTGACAGATGTGAGGAAGTGGCCTCTCTGGGCCTCAGCTGTATCTGAAGTACAGGGATAATATAACTTTAGAAGACTGACACATAGATATATTAAACAGGCTTCATGGAGAATACAGGGCAAGAGTCTAATAAATCCCTGCTTAGACAGAGGTAATTCCCTGCTTACCCAGTGCCCAGCTTCACCAACTCTTTTTCTTAGGTAGGGTAACTTTTGTATACCAGTCCACGGCCTATTAGTCTTCCCCTCTAACTTCCAACCATCAGAAACACCAATGAATTATTAAAAAGTCTTAACAAGTCTGTGAGAAAGGAAATGGCCAGGGGGATGTGCCCCCTTGATCCAGCCCTGCCTGAAACCCTGTCCCAGGAAGTAGTGGTCAATGGCCACTGGCCCAGTTCTCCATGGCCCCACAGAATGAGCACTTTGGCCACACTTGATAAAACTTTTCTTCCCCTCCCACCTTCCCTTCCAATGGCGGCATCTTTCAGTGGGCTCTGCCTTTCATCAGTATGTGGAACGGTACCTGTCAACAATATGAGAAAGGGCTAAGCAGGGCAAAGACCCTCCTCCCCATGCACCACAGTCACCCACACAGCAAAGATGTGTCTTCTGCATTCCCAGTAATTGTGGGCCATGGCTTTAGCGCTCACCATAGTCTGTGTTTTCAGGTTCCCAGCAATTTGAAGGCCAGAAGTATGGGGCCTGCAAAAAAGCACAGGCATCAGGATTGAGGATGCCATCTCATGCCCTCCCCTGCCGGGGGCCCATGGGCAGCCCTCCCCTGACCCAGGGAGGATCCCTCCCTGACAGGTTCTGTCTGCACGTCCTTTGTGTTGACACTGCACCCTGACTCTTTCCTGTTCTTAGCATAGCCGAGGCCAGTCAACATTTTAATCTAAGTGTTGAGAAATAAAATCTCAGGTCAGCCAAATAAATGCAACAATGAGAAACTTAGTTTACAGGGCAAAAACTTCATATCCTGAAACAATAAGCCTAATGCAGGAGTCAGACAGGCACCGTGTGCTGGGGCACAAGCTCCAAGTTCCTTTATCATTTTCCTATGTACTGAATGGTGCCCTCTTGAATTTCTATGATGAAACTCTAACCTCCCCACCCCACCCCCCCACCACAGTGTGACTGTATGTGGAGTAAGGAAGTGATTAAGCTTAAATGAGATCACATGGGTGGGGCCCTGATCACACAGGATTAGTGTCCCTATAAAAGGAAACACCAGAGGGCTAAAAACCTCTGTCACTATGTGTCTCTCTCTCTCTCTCTCTACCACGTTAGGACACAGTGAGAACTACCATCTGAAAGTCAGGATGAAAGCTCTTCTCAACAAACTGAACCCCACTTGAGGCTTAATCTTAGACTTCCAGCCTCAAGAGCTATGAGAAATACATTTCTGCTGTTTAAGCCACCCTGTCTATGATATTGATATTTTCTTATGGCAGCTGAGCAAACTCAGACATTCTTTGACCCTGTCTGAATAACTCCATTCCAAAGTCTTTTGGTTTAGACCTTGACACAACTCTGCTCAAATTCACTGTAGGACAGGATCTGAGAAAAGGAGAGGAAAATGTTTGGGAAGTGTTATTAAGTAGTGAATAGAAGTTTCACACCAAGAAGGTAACATGATATAGCAGAAGGATTAAGGACTTTGCTATCTGGCTGATCTAGGTTCCAATCAAGGCTGTCCCCTGGATTGACTAAATGTCCCATTAATTCTCCAGGTACCTCAGTTTTTGCAACTGTAAAATGGGTGATATTTGTCCCCCCAAAGTTTGTTCTTCAGAATAAATGAGATATGTGTAAAGCAACCAATGAATGGTAAGTTCTCCATGAGGGCGTTTTACTATTATGTGGGGGGGGTGGTGGCAAAAAATATCACAGACAAGTTTGCTTTCCCAGAGCTGGTGGGAGGTAGGAGTTGCTTCCTTAAATACCATCAGTTTTTTAGGTAGTTCTAATCTGAGGTCGGATGATGAGAAGAAAAGGAGAGGCTGCAGGCCTACCTGGAAACGATAAAAGGTGCCATCATCCTTCATGGTAAGAACATGGTCCGAGATGGGAAAGACGTAGCCCTGGGCAGCTATAAGGCTTCCCAAGTGTATTGCTTCAACTGCAGGGACAGGGCAGAAGAAACAGAAGTTATAGCAAAACTGTCAGAATGCAGGGCTACTTGGATGAAGTGTAAGTGGGATGGGGTAGGGTGAGCAGAAAGGCAACTGGAAGTCAACTGTCATCACCCCCAGATCACAAAATGATTGGTTGATAATTTCTGAAATGACTCACTGGGCTGGGCAGAGATATCAGTGGTTGGGAAGGTCACACATGTCTGAGACTCCTCTGGATCCCAGCTCTGAGCATCTGATATTGTTTAATCTCCCAAGACTTCCAGAAAAAAGTCTATGTTCCAGTTAGGATCATGGGCTCTGGTGTGGAAGTCTGTAAATAAGTGAGATGCTTCATGTAAAGTGCTTAGCAGGGTCTGGTGCATGGTAAGTGCTCAGTAAGTGCTGGCAGCCCTGATTCATATTTTTCGTTTCATCCTTTTTATTTTTTTTAATCACCACCAGCAATGAGTATGCAGCCCACAGAGTCTTCAGACTCACATCGCATTTCCTGACATGAGAATCCCACCAGCAGTGAAGAGGGTATTACCGTTCTCTTATGGATAAAGAGGAATTAGAGGAAGAGAAGGCAGTAGCATAGGGAAGCCAACCTAATACAAACATTGATATTTTTGCTACAACTTGTTGTTCTGTTACTTTAGCACCAGCCATAAGTAGATTCACATAAATAGTTAAGAATTTATATTTACTCTGAGTAGAGCTAAGAAAAAAGAAATTTAGATGGTTCTATCAGATATGATGTGTGCATGCTAAGTCACTTCAGTCATGTCCAACTCTTTGCAACCCTATGGACTGTGGCCTATCAGGCTCCACTGTCCATGGGATTCTCCAGGCAAGAATACTGGAGTGGGTTGCCATGCCCTCCTCCAGGGGATCTTCCCAACCCAGGGATTGAACCTGTATCTCTTATGTCTTCTGCATTGGCAGGTGGGTTCTTTACCACTAGTGCCACCTGGGAAGCCTACATGATAATCTTTCACAAGTATAAAAGTATTCTTACCAATAAAAATTAATTTTTGACTGTAGAAATTATTGACATACTCAGGGAGTCTCTAGGAAGTATTAATTTCATAAGTTCTGAAGCTTTTAAAGTGACTTGTATTGGCTTTATTTGCAAACTTTTTGGGAGTTTTAGCAAGTAATTAAACCTCTTCATTGTGATTCAGGCAATGTAACTTTAAGAGCTGGCTCTAGAAGGCTGTTTAGTGACAGTACCACAACTTTCAAGGGGTTGTATATAATCCAGTCGTTTTGCATATTGAGAATCTGCTATTCTTCTTCGGAAGGAGTGCATACATTTATCACTGGTAGAATTGGGATGAATGGAATTGTATTTTACTTGCTTAGTGATAACCAGTTTGGTTCTGAAATCTATACGCTTCAAGAACAAGAAGTCCAGCAGAAAAGGGAAATTTCATCACCTGCTCTTTCTCCAAAGAAGGAAGAACAAAACCCAGTAAGAAGGGGACTTTCATGTCACCAGTCTGGAGCTAGAAGTCTCACTTCATTCTTCAAAAGGCTTGTGCTTAGAGATGCTTCAGATGGGAAGAAGGGAGGGAGGGCGGACTTTGGCTACCTGATTTCCCAGGGTCTTGGTTGGCCTCACTTCTGCTGGTGAATTGTCCTTAACTCCTGCTCAACTACTTCTCAGAAGCCCAGATGGGTTCCCGACCTTGATATCCTCCCAAGGGCATCAAAGTATAATAGACCATGAGAGATAAGACCTGTATCACTCAGGACCTCTCACAGAAACTTTGCTTATCAGGACTGGAGGATTCCTGCAGCATGTTCTACCACGAGGTGGTTCAGGGCTCTCAGAATATGCCATTGCTGCTGCTACTACTACCACTGAAGATAATGATAAAACACCTGTCAGGAATATGATGATTATTCCAGAAAGGCAAAGGAAACAGTACTCTTGGAAGAGAAAAAAACCCACCATGAAGAAGGGTGACTCTACATCATGTAACTAAACTTGTAGAGACGCAATCCGGTTTTCAGAAGCAGATAATCAGAAGTCCAGGCTGTGTAAGGCAAACACTTAGGGTAGTCAATATGGGTTTCCCTTAAAAGGATTAGCATTTATAGTTTTCTCCTGTGGTTTAAGAACTTGACTAGAATTAAGAATTTCCACTCGACATGAGAGTGGTCACTAGTCATGATGGAGAGAAAGGCTAGTGTTCCTTCTGTCCACGACCTACTTTTCTGGCACTCAGATTTCTAGCAACTATGTTTAATTGAATTCTATGTAAATTATAAATTGGGCTTCCCTGGTGGATTCCCTGGTGGCTCCTGCAATGCAGGAGACCTGAGTTTGATCCCTGGGTCAGGAAGATCCCTGGAGAAGGGAATGGCAACCCACTCCAGGATTAATGCCTGGAGGATTCCATGGACAGAGGAGCCTGGTGGGCTACAGTTCATGGTGTCGCAAAGAGTTGGACATAACTGAGTGACTAACACTTCCACTTCCATTGTCAATGGTCTATTAAGGGTTTCCCTGAGCCTTATGGCTCAGTGGCAAAGAGTCTGCCTGCCATTGCAGGACACATGAGTTTGACTCTTGGCCCAGGAAGATCCCATGTGACAAGGAGCAACTAAGCCTATATGCCACAACTACTGAGCCTGTGCTCTAGAGCCTGGAAGCTGCAACAAGAGAAGCCACCACAATGAGAAGCCTGCACACCACAACTAGAGAAAAAAAGCCCTCTTAGCAACAAAGACTGAGCACAGCTCTCCACCGCCCAAAAACTACCTAAATAAAAATTACTAAAAAAATAGTCTATTAATATCAAGAGCATCAGATTAAAATATAGAAATGCTTGAGCTGTCAGTGACCCCAGCAAGGAATCACAGTTGAAGGTCAGACACCTAGAAAAAAATCTTTGAAAAACAGAGCAATTGAAGGCCATTTAATTTGAGGCGAGTAGATCTAATCCCCAAGAACATCAGAATACATTAGTGGATGTTTGTAAATATGACTTCCAGGCATCAAGAATACTTAGTTAAGATGGGAAGTGTATAATAACTTCGGAAAAGTTTACTTACCTAGAATTTTTATTTTTTCCTGGAACCCCCCCACCTCCATTTTTTAATTATGCTGTAAAAATAAATTTTATTGCTTTTTTGCTGGTGGGAGCACAGATTTGAATACTGCTTTATTGGCCAGGGTTTGCTGTTGTTTTTCTGGTGAGGTTTTCCTAATTGCATTGCACAATTAAAGTTGAAAAAAATCACTCCTTCACTTCTTGCAGAAGCAGAGAACAGAAGGAGTCTTAGCAAATAATTAAACCTTTTAATTGTGGATCAGGCAATCTAATTTTAAGAGCTGGCTATAGAAGGCTGTTTTGTGACAGTGCTACAACTTATCTTTAATTGCGGTGGCTAACCAGAGTCCATGTTATTGTATTGGGCTCTTTGGCATTCTAAATGGTTGCTCATTTCCTCCAAGGGTAATTTAAATTTAAAGACAGAAACTCAGTGGAGGAAATAAATTAATTTTGTTTGTAAAGGGAGTGATTCCACATCTTGGAATTCACTTGTATAAGCCCAGTTCTCAGGAGGGTAAGGAGAAACTGGTTTGGAAATTGGGTATGGCTTGTTCACTAATATCATGCGGGTCAAGTCAGGGTTGAGGGTCAAGTACCTGGGTCCTCGATGAAAAGGTTCTTCATAAGCCACTGTACAATGTCCGTACCTGCAACGGTAAAGCAATTTCAATTAAAGACCTCATGGATGTTTAACTCTGTGCCAGAGGAAACATGGTTACCCGAGAGACCCCTAGGTCCAATTAGCACACACCTGGAGAGCTAGGTAATATTGATACTTTTCCATCCTAGCCAGCTCTTTCCACCCATTAGTATGCTTCCATAGTCACAATCCCATTCTTTTCCTCAAAAAAATCCACATTGATGACTCAGATGATCTTGTATCCACATTTCTAGGGAGCTTCAGGAGGGGACTTCCTGGGAATACATATTTTGATGACAGGCTAGAGGACGTTTTATCACTCCTGGTCCCCAGAACATTTCCTGAGGGAGGAGACTTCTTTTAGCTCCCTATCCCCAACTGAGAAAGCCTGCCCAACACAGATGACCACACAGGTTCCTGAAAAAAAAATCTCTAAACCTCTAACTTCTTCTGGCCTGGGCTTATCCTGAATGAATAAGCCCCTGTGTCTGTGGGATAAACTTCTATGTGTTCATCCAAACCTCTGTCCTTCATCCCCTGGGCAACAACTAGATTACATTTCCAGATCTTCCTGCAGTTGGGTGTGGATTGAGTTCTGACAAGAGAATGTGGGTGGAAATGCCATATGCCATTTTCAGACTCGGACCATAAAAACTCCTGCCTGTCCCTCCACACCCCACAACCTTTCATCCCCATTTGCTGAATAAATGGTGAGAGGGCAGAGCCACAATGTAGAAGGAGCCTGGGATCCTGAACACACGTGAAGATTGATGCCCATCTGGGGCTCTGACCTGATTGAAAAATAAACTTGTGATATTGAAACCCAGGCATTTGAGAGTTATCTGTTTTAATATCTAGTATTACCTTAACTAATGTAAATTTTAAGAATCAGAAGGGACTTTTAAAACTTATCTACTCCAACCCTGGTGGCTCGGATGGTAAAGCGTCTGCCTACAATGCGGGAGACCCGGGTTCAATCCCTGGGTCAGGAAGATCTCCTGGAGAAGGAAATGGCAACCCACTCCAGTATTCTTGCCTGGAAAATCCCACGGATGGAGGAACCTGGTAGGCTACAGTCCATGGGGTCGCAAAGAGTTGGACATGACTGAGCGACTTCACTTTCTTTCTTTCTAACTCCAACCCTAGGCAAGCATCATCCACAATACCCTGGATAAGAGGCATTCTAATTTTCATTAAAGAAAAAAAACAAACCCCGAGTGCCTGGAAACTCACAAATTCCTTCCTGGCAAGCCTGTCTCAGTTAAATCATCTTCAATTTCTCTGAACTGAAATTGGCCCTTCTCTGAATTCCTCTCTTCGGTCTTAGTTTTGCCCTCTGATGATAGAGAGAAGAACTCAGACCTCTCACTCTGTGAGACAGTCCTCCAATTATATGGACAGTACACTCAGTGTATTAGCAATGCTAGCCTACAGTTTCCCCTGCTCCAGGTGAAACATGCCTGGATTCCTCAGCTGTTTCTTCCCATGATACGATTTGGGGTTTCTCACCATTGTGGTCAATATTCTCTGAATATAATCGCTTTTGTTTGCCTCCCTTTAAATGTGGACCAGTGTTCTCAGGCAAGCACAGTTCATGTGGGGGTGAAAGTGCAGTCGCTCAGTCATGCCCCACTCTTTGCGACCCCATGGACAGTAGACCACTAGGCTCCTCTGTCTATGGAATTCTCTAGGCAAGAATACTGGAGTGGGTTGCCATTTCCTCCTCCAGGGGATCTTCCCAACCCAGGGATTGAACCTGGGTCTCCCACACTGCAGGCAGTTTCTTCACCTTCTGGGCCACAAGGGAAGCCCTCATGTGGGGGTAGAGGAGTCCAATTTTCTGGGAGGTTCTGAACTTCTGGACAATCTACCATTGTCATTCCCATATCTCACTTTAAACCAGTGAAGATCTTCAAAGGTCTCCACTTGATCACCTCAGGATGGAATGTTAGATGGAAAACAGTCTGAAAGGGGCAGTGTTTCCAGAGACCTGAGTCTTGTCATGGGTTCTGAGTTGTGCAGTGGGGGAGTGGGCCTGCCATCAGCTCTCCTAGGATTGACTCTCAGCCGAAACACCGGAGAACCAGCAGAGGGGTTGAACAAATAGTTCCCTTTTTGCAAAAGTAAAGTTGCTCAGAAATTTGACTCAGGGTGAGAAGTGAGACCAGTACAGGCCTGAGTGCTAGACATTTTGTTGCTCTCTGGAAGAAGGAATCTTGCAGAGTAGACTGTCTGGTTCTTTGTGTACCACCCTACCCACCCAGGTCCAGCCTCCAATGACACAGCCCTGCAAGTCCCCCACATTTCAACCTCAAAAGCCGGACTTCTAAGCATTGCCCCACTCTTGCTCCTGGATGGCATCTATGAGCTAAACTTTGGACTGAAAACACTCCCATTTAGTCATGTTCTTTGACAGAAAGGGTGAGTATATGTGTCTGTGTGTCCACTTCCTCCAAATTATACAAGTTCAACATTTGTCCTCGGAAATGAAGAACAAAGCAGAAATCAAATAAGAACTGTAATCCCAAGTTGGGGGTGGGGTGGGAGGAGACTCTAACCTGTTTTTTCCTCAAAAGAAAAATAGTCCTTTTTTTTTTTGTGGGTTGCCTAGAAACGGAGAGGTTTCCAGCATCAGCAACAGCTCTCCCCCGGGCAGGAGGATTATCTTTCTGCTGAGCTTGCTGAACCATTATTTATCACCTGCCAAGATTGATTACTCACCCTGGGACAATGACAGCCCTTCCTTTCCCCTGTTAATTACTGTCATCATTAATATCCATGTCACTAATTAGTATTCATTCACATTGAAACTCCTTCCTTGCTATCATATCCGCCCCCCCACCCCACCCCCACGCCACCCGGGTCTTCGGCACCATTGTCTGGGTTTCTGCGCCCCTTTGGCTTTCTGCACTCATGTCCGGCCTAATTGTCCACCAGGCTCCGGTTTGCATTCACAGAGCTCAAGAATCACATGTAAGCACAATTTTGGTAAAGAAAGGAAAGTCACAAAAGCCCCTGGCCTTCTCCCCTGGCATTGCGGGGACCACAGACCTGGGTTTCCTGTCGCTGGTGCAGCCACCATGACCATCACTGTCTCATTCGGGGAGCGGGGTGACCATTCTCAGGCCCCCATGGGGCCGAGCTGCTGCCCCTGGCTGTCGAGGCCACCGCCCTCAGTCTGCAGCAGCACACACCCCACTGCCATCCTCAACACGCGTGGGCCCTGCTTGGTGGACCTGAGCACACACAGTGATGCCCGGGGCAGTGGACAGTCTCATTCTCGTGGGCGTGGGTTACTGCTTCGCTAGGCTATTCCAGGAAGTGCCAGCCTCAGCCTTGTGGCAGATTCAGCCTCGGGAACAAGGAAGGGAAACCTGTCAAAATATTATGTCCTTTAAGATGGCTACAATTATTACCTTGTAGAATCAGGCGAAAATAGTCCAAATCATTATCAGGAGAAAACAGTTTTATTCTTCTCTTTTCTCTTTCCTTTCTTCCTTCTTTCCCCCTCCTCCCAATCATTCTTCCCTTCTAATTCTAGTAAGAAATCAAAACAGATTATTTTTCTGTTCTATCCAAAATTGATGATTGCCTTTTGTTACTACTACTGGATTCTGCTTCTTATCTTTGTCAAGCTGCAGTCCCAAGGGGGGCAGGTCTGGAGCACAGCCTCCTGCTGCCCCAGGCCCGGTACTTTTGCTGCTCTCCAGGACTTCCCAGGTGGCTCACTGGTAAAGAACCCACCTGCCAATGCAGGAGATGCAGGAGACGCAGGTTCAATCCTTGGGTCAGAAAGATCCCCTGGAGGAGGAAATGGTAACCCACTCCAGTATCCTTGCCTGGAAAATCCCATGGACAGAGGAGCCTGGTGGGCTACAGTCCATGGGGTCGCAAAGAGTGGGACATGACTGAGCAACCAAGCACGCACACAAGGAAAGGGCAGAGGAATGAAGATAGAATTTGCAAATTTGTCTGCTTCCTGAGGAGTAGAGAGCAGGAGGCTTGTCATGGGCCTCTGATCAGTGGCTCCCTGGCCATCTGGCTGGGCCCGAGTCTCAGAGTGGCCTTCTGTAAACTCTAACGGGGCTGGACTAAGGGTGACCCCTCCTCCCTGCTGTTTGTTTAGTTACTTACTGGGGTAGAGTGAGACCCAGTGACCTCTCCCCAAGTCATACTAAGTCTAGATCAACATAAACTGGATTTGAGTAAGCTAGTAAGACCTTTCAAGACTTTAGAGAGTTCTCTTTCTGGCATGGGGGAGACCCTTATTATAAAAGCATTCTATTCTGGGCTCGGCCTCAGGTGTTTTAAGCTCTCTGAAAGAATGAGGGATACCTGGAACTTCTCTTGAAATAAGTCAGAACCCAAGAAGATCCTACTATGACACACTTCTTTCATTTCCCTCAAAGTTTTGTATCAATCTATGGTTTTTACAGTGGTCATGTATGGATGTGAGAGTTGGACGGTGAAGAAAGCTGAGCGCCGAAGAATTGATGCTTTTGAACTGTGGTGCTGGAGAAGACTCTTGACAGTCCCTTGGACTGCAAGAAGATTCAACCAGTCCATCCAAAGGAGATCAGTCCCGGTTGTTCATTGGAAGGACTGATGTTGAAGCTGAAACTCCAATACTTTGGCCACCTCAAGTGAAGAGTTGACTCATTGGAAAAGACCCTGATGCTGGGAAGGATTGGAGGCAGGAGGAGAAGGGGACGACAGAGGATGAGATGGTTGGATGGCATCACCGACTCGATGGACATGGGTTTGGGTAAACTCCGGGTGCTGGTGATGGACAGGGAGGCCCGGTGTGCTGCGATTCATGGGGTTGCAAAGAGTCGGACACGACTCAGTGACTGAACTGAACTGAACCCAAATTAGACTATGCAAACTTGACAAAAGACTTGACAAAAGTCTCCTGCAAATTTCAAGTTACCTGCAACTTGGTAGTTTGTATATCATGGTTCTGGTACCTGAAGCAATTAACAACTTACTCATCAGTCCTTCCCATTGGGGAAAGACACTTCCATTTGAGTAAACTATTTTTTTATGGAGCCCAATCAAGGATAAGATGGTACACCTTAGGCAAGGTGATGACTCCACCCTCCATTGGAGTATCATGAAACTGCCAAGGCCTCAGCTACTCCTTTGAGTGAAGAACACAGCTCTATGCCATCTTATCATGCATGCAGGTGCCACGTGTAGGCCAGCGTCAACCCAGAAGGATGACAATCCCCAGTGCCCACTGCGTACTAGGTCAGCGCTAGACACTTAACCCTGTTGTCATATGTCATCTTGACAATATGTAAAATATAGTAACTCACATCCATTTTAAAGATTAGACCCAGAGAGGCCCCAGGTCACATGCTAGTACCTAATGCAGCCCAGTTTGGGATCCAGAGTATCTCCTCTCTAATATTATTTCCACACTGTTCTGCCCCTCTTATCTCTGAATAACTTTCCAAGTAGTTCACAGAATAACTGGAAAACTTATCTTCTGTACTCAACTTCCTTCCTGAAGCAGAGACACTAGTTTAGTCGTAATAACAATTACTGCTTTAGCTATTAAGCTAATAATTTATTGAGTAATTTCTCTATTTGAATTTTGGAATGATTCTACTATAATACTGCATGCATGCTAAGTTGCTTTGGTTGTGTCCAACTCTTTGGGCTGTAAGCCCACCAGGCTCCTCTCTCCATGGGATTCTCAAGGCAAGAATACTGGAGTGGGTTGTCATGCCCTCCTCCAGGGGGTCTTCTTAACCCAGGGATTGAACCTGCCTGTCTTACGTCTCCTGCATTGGCAGACAGGTTCTTTTACCACCAGCGCCATAATAATTCCATGATGTAAATAGATTATTATCTCCATTTTGCAGATGAACTGAAGGACACTCTATAAGTAGAGAAGTTTTTACAGTTTTAGGCCATTCTTTTATGAGTTAGTTAAAAAAAAATAAAATATAACAGATAGCTATCAGAAAAAGCTTAAGAGGAAACATTTAACTGGGCTTTGCTGGGTGGACACAGTGAATAGCTGGCAATAAGAGAGAAGGAAATACAGGTAGTGGCATTTTTGAGAGTACTGTTTGACCAATGGGTTTGATTTTTCCAAGGAAAATGGTGACACATTTAACAGGTACATACTTGCTTCTTAAGCATATGAAGCAAAAAAGTACATCGCTTATAAAGTCGGGCAGACTTGAGTTCCACTCATGGTACATCATTTCCAAATTGTCTGACCCTGGGCAGGTGCCTTAACCACCACCCACTCCAATCTCCATACTCATCGGTTAACTGGGGGAAATTCTGCCTGCTTCCAGGATAAAACAAGAGAAACCCTCACCAAAAGCCTGGCCTGCGGTTTTGCTGAAATTTCTTATTAGGTCACCTACCTGCTCTGTGCCCTCATTTTTCCTCATATGAAAATGAGGACGATAATAAAAAGGACCTGATGCTTAGGCTCTGGGGTTAAAGGAGACGCTGTAAGTGCAATGCCAGCAAAGTGCCTGGAATGTAATAAGCATAACACACGTGAGCTACGGAGGCAGTCTGTGTTTTATATTCACATTGGAGCCAAGTGTCTCACCAAGTCATCGGCATGGCTCAGAGAAGCAGCAACAACTTGAACTTCTTGTTATCTGCCTGCTTTTTCATTTCAGGCCTCAGAGAATCTCAAAGGTCCTCTGATGCTTTTCAGGAAGGGTTTTCTTGATGGACAGAAGGGGAGGGAGTTGCAGCAGGCAAGCTTTACAAGGCTGGCAGGGCCTCATGGAGCCAGCGGGTGGGGGATCCACCCTCTCCGGCAGCTTTTGTAGCCTTGCTCCTCAGAGGACATTTTCCGGGTCAGGGAGGACCTTCTGTAGGAGCATTCATCTCAGTTTGGAACTAGACATCCACGATGTGATGATTTGGTCAGTGTCTGCTTCCTGCCGTATCCATTTCCTGGGACCGCCTAACAAAGCACCACAAACGGAGCAGCTTCAACCACAGGAATGTATCGTCTCCCAGTTCTGGAGTCGGGAAGTCCAGGATGCAGGTGTGGGCAGAGCTGGTTCATCTGAAGGCTGTGGGGAGAAGCTGTTTCCGTCTCTCCCCTCACTCCTGCAGGTTTGCTGACAGTCTTTGGTGTGTTTGTCTTGTGGAAGCATCACCCCCACCTCTGCCTTCATCTTCACATGGCACCTTCCTGTGTGTGTGTCCCTGTGTCCACCTTCTCCTCATTCTAAGGACATAGTGGATGAGGGCCCACCTAAACTAGTTCACCCCAACTAATTACACATCAGCAACCTTGTGCCCAAATCAGGTCACATTCTAAGGGCCTGGAGGTTAAGACCATGACATATAAATTTTGGGGGTGACACAACTCAACCCATAACAATTGCTCCGAGCAAGCAGGACTCTGTTATAATTTTTCATCTCCGGCACCAAGCAAAGACCTGTCATGAAGCTGGGGTTTAATGAATGCTTATTGATCAACAATTACATTGAAATGGCCATCATATAATATACATGGCCATTCATATTGCACATATTCATGACATTAAAAAAAATTTTTATCAGTTTTTTGTGACACATGAAAACTTCATCATAGGCTAGCATCAATTGTGGTATTGGGCATTTTGCAACTAGTGCTTTAGAAGAAAGTTCAAGGTTTTTCATCCATTGACATTTGCTTTCAAAAACCACCTTTCTCCTTGTAAAAAGAAGTCTCAGCGAACACTTTAAAAAACATTAGGTAAATAGATAAACAACCAGGATTGGCTGCCTAGCACAGGGACCTATATTCAGTATCTTGGAATAAATTATAATTGTTGTTCAGTCATTAGATCCTGTCCCAATCTTTGCGACCCCACAGACTGCAGCACACCGGGCTTCCCTGTCCTTCACTTTTTCCCAGAGTTTGCTCAAACTCATGTCCATTGAGTCTGTGACGCCATCCAACCATTTCATCCTCTGTGACCCCCTTCTCCTTCTGCCCTCAATCTCTCATCAAGGTCTTTTCCAATGAGTCGGAAAAGGACAAAAAACAGAACATAGAGACCTATTCAGATACATATATGTATAACCGAATCACTTTGCTGAATACCTGAAATTAACACAACATTGTAAATCAGCTATACTTCAATTAAAAAAAAAACAAAACATTAGGCAGTAATCTGAACTGCCCCCTTCTCCTCATTCAACCCTGGCTGTCACTTAAAGAGGACAACCAGTAGAAGGAAAGGTGGTCTTCAACGTGCCTCTCAGGTCGAAAGACCCCCTCCTCCCTCCTCTCTCCTGTCCCTGCGCTGGCTGCGGAGTTCAAACTGCTTGTGAATGGCTTCGAAACGGCGCTGATTTTCCCTTCTTAACAGGAGGCTTTTGTGTCATTCTGACTTGAACAGCTTGGAGCAATTAAATCCAGACTCACAGACCGATGATTTTGAACCGGCGATACCCAAGCATCACTGCCTCATTCAGCCCTAAACCAGAGCGGGCCGGGCCCACCTCCCTGGGGTCTTCTTTCCAGGCCAGGCACATAGGCTTGCCCACCTCCATGGGCACGTGGCAACTGCGCCCCACAGCGACCCACAGCGGGAAAGACAGCCAGCCACGGGGAACCCCCTGGTGGGCCTTCTCCTGCCTGCCCCCCGCCCCCCACCTCAGACCGCGCTTCCCCGCTTGCTTCCCAGGCATTATGAAAAATAATAGGGGGCAGGAGACCGGGCGAGGTTATTACCAACTCATAAATCAACTGGGAAGCTCTGAGGGTTGTGGTGAGGTGTCTGAGCCGGGCTTCCCCCGGTTTGTTATCTCACCCAGGGCCCCCACCATTGATTCATAACCTCATAACCCTCCGCGTCCGAATCCCAAGTCTTCTATCTAATTGTCACCCGCCGAGTACATGATTTGCAAGAGGATGCGGGCGGCGGCAGACGTGGGGGTGGAGGAGAGATTAGTTTTGTCAATCAAAAGCGTCCAGGGCAAGGAGGTGCACACCCGGGATTTAGCTCAACGATCAGCTTATTAAAGGGGAACTGGCTATGCTACACGGATGCACTTCGCATAGGGAGACGGAGGATCTCGGCCTCTGTAGGGGGTAGCCCCTGCTCCCTGGGGGTGGCTGCCTCCCAGGCCCGCCTTCCGCCCCATCCGAAGGCAGAAATGAAAAACAGTCAAGCAGATTTGCAGCTTTGGGGGAGAAGTGAGCTAATGCCAGGTGTCCACTAGCCGCAATGGAGAGAACGTGACAAACGTTCTGAGGACTGAGGCTCCTTCCCAGGAGGGCTGGGGGGGGGGGGGTCCCAGGGCTGGAGGGTGTCAGGGCCGGTGCTGTCTACTGATCACCTCATCTGTGCGCCTTTGAACCTGAAATATCGTTGGAGAAAACTGAAATTAATCTGAGACGCTAAGGCTTTCTGGAAGGGAGCAGAAGAGGCAGTCTTTGTGACGCCCAGGTGTGCAGGCTGCAATCACTTTACCTGGAATCTGATCCGTCTAACCGCACTGTTTGGGAATAATGCTGACGTGCTTCCACAGCACACTCTAAGGCTTAGGTCTGCAAGGTGCTGCTGGACACCTGCCACCACCTTGGGAAGGGCAAGGTGTGCCCAGCAGGGAGTGTGAGCAGACCAGGTTTCGAGCGGAGTCTGGGATACACAGGTGCCTGAGCACAGACTGAATCCGCGTGGCACTCATTTTAGCTCTGGGGTCCTGGAGCTCTGGCTTCCTGGAACACTGCTGGTTTTTGTCATCATCCTGACTCTGCCCCTTGCTAGCTGATCACCTTGGATGAGTTATTCAACCACCTTGACACCAAGTTTACCCACTTACAAAATGGGTCCATCACAGAATCTACCCCAGACTGTGTTATGAGTATTTAAATGGAGGTGGGCACCCCGATCCATGGGTAGTTCTGGTTCCTTTTCGCTTCCAGCTGATGCACACCTCCATCTGCCCAGAGTGGAGTCTGGCCTGGAGCTCATCTCCTGGGCAGCGAGCCTTAGGTGGAATCAAGCCTTTCTCCTGGCTCCTCCCCCAGCCTGTGTTGCAGGCCTAGACCATTCAGAGCTGGCTCTAGCCTCTATCTTTCAAGCTTCTCTGTTTCATTCAGATGAATGAGTCCATCCTTTTAAAAACTGGTCTGGGACCTTCTCCATCAGTAGAAGATCTACTCCCAGTTCAATTTCCAGTTTCTGAGGCAAAACAGGACCCCAAGGAACCCCAACATCTCTCCTCTATCCCAGCTACAGCCAAGCCCATATCCTGGCATCTACCAGCAGGGGGGCCATGAATCCGAATCCTGTGTCTGAGTCTGGGTTCCCCCTTCCAGCAGCTCTGCGACCTTGGGGATGTGCCGTACTCTTGCGAAGCTTCAATCTCTCTAGGATATGATAAAAGCACCATCTGAGAGAGTGGCATGGGATAATTCCCGTAAAAGCTTCAGCCTTGTGTCCTTCAGCACAGAGGAAATGGTCAGCATGGGCTGACTTCATCATCATCATCATCATTATTGCTATTCCTACCGATTGGACCACTCTCGTTCCTTTACCTGCAGTGATTAATAAGATGACTCTGTTCTTAAACAAAAAAGTGCACACATGGCCTACAAGGGCTGGACTAGAGCGTTGGTGGGGAGTGTTCAGGGGCCACAGACAGAGTATGTAATTGCAGCCCACCCAGTGTCAGGAGACAGTTCACAGAGAAGGAGGTGCTTAGCATCAGTAAGAAACAGAAAAGATTAAGGAGGAGAGTATTGGATGTAGAGCCAAGAACAAAGCCATCCAAAGCAATCACAGCAACAGTACCATGTGACAGCTAGCATTTATATGCAGGCTTTAACAGCAAGTCTCTGTGAAAGGGAACAGAGTCTCAGAGGGCAAAAGTCACAGCGTGCTCAGGCATCACTTATATGCAAAGCACTGAGCCAGTCACCAGGGCCTGAGAGTCACACGTGAATCACAAAAGAATCAGGGTTAAAGAGCTACAGGGAGATGATGTCAGAACTGCTGGGGAATGAGCTCATGCTTTCCTGGCATCAGGATACTGGCCTTTGCCCCTCATCCCTCCCTCAACCCGGGCCTCATGGCCACTGCCAGCGGTGCCCTGATCCCTTCCTGCGGTTGATCTCAGGAAGTGATGTGCTGTTGGGTCAGCCTGCATCCCTCACACCTCTACTGCTGGTCACCATCCCAGATCGCTGCTCAGCGGCCTTCAGCAAGGTGCCCCAAACCCAGAGGGACTCATGTGCGGGACACCACCATTGTTTCCGCTCCCCGTCATCTTTTAGGGAAAGGTGTAGCCTTGGGCTTCTCTGGGATCCGCTGCCATCTTGCCTCCAAGGACTACTCCCCCTTGACTTTCCCCTGAAGGACAGCCTTGAATCCTCAGGGCTGAGAGCAGGGCTGTCTGGGGCAGGGGGCGGTGGGTGTTGATGACCATAAAAACAGAAGCAGTGGCAGGAGTGATAGGAGCTGGTCAGAGGCCTGTGTGTCCTGATCCTGCTGAGGGCTGGCGAGGGCCCTGGATAACAAGTCGTCAGCAAGAAACAGGGGCACAAGTCCATGGGGAAGCTGGTGGCAGTCAAGCCACACTGCCCACCTTCCCTGCCCCAGTCTTCCCTTCTGAAATCCCTAACTCCTTTTCTGCTTTGGGCATTTAGGTAAGAAAAAACAGTGTGATAATGAGGGGCCTGGGTGCTGTGAAGACTGGGGAAGCAGGGTGGGGAGGAAACCTGGGTTCATTTTTGGCCATGTTTTGTCTGAATCAGATGTATACGGCAGCCATCCAAGTGGCAATGTTGAGTCTGCCAGTGGACATAGGAGGCTGAGTTTTCAGGGACAGAGCAAGCCCGGGATTGTATTTGGGTGTCACTGGTGGGTAGAATGTACCTCAAGGAGGGAGGCTGGGTGAGATCACAGGACGAGAACATGCAGACAGACAAGAAAGGGCTTTGGAACCAAACCCTGGGCCTGGCAGTGGCATAGCTGGCTGGGGACCCAAGCCTGCCCATCCTCGCTCTGGAATGCCTTCTGTTACCCTGAAAGCCTGGGCTTCTCTCTTATGTGACTTATCCAGTGATGCATCCTCTTCCTCGGGAGACGGCAGGATAAATGAGCTCCAACTCTGGACCCTCCGCCAGCTCCTCCTGGAACCCGCCCTTCCAGCCACCTCCCTTTCCTGCTCACGTCATGATTCAGGGAAAAATCGACACCCCCCTACTATGTCCAGCACCTGACAGCTCTGCCCAGCGCCCAAGCCAAAGAGACAGCTAAGGGTTTCTGCGTTCTCTTATGATTTATAATTAAGTTTAAAAGCTTGCTTTCTGGCTTTTCGGTCACTAAATTCCCCGAAAGCATCTTGTGGTGGCTCTGGAGCTGGCCCATGGCTGAGCTCTGCTGGGTGAATACAGCCTGGGAGTGACGTCAAGCTTCACATCCCACCCGGGGTTACAGACTCTGGGGAGGAATGCCGTCTTTCTAGTGGACAAGCCTCATTTCATTTCCATCAGCTCCAGACGAAGAGAAGCTGGCTTTTGTTCAGAGAACATGTTAGGAATGTTTCAAACTGAGAAACCTTGTACAGTAAGTTCTTGACATACAAATGAGTTCCCTTCCAAGAGTGCATTCATAAGTCTGGTTTGTTCCTAAGTCCAACAAAGTTAGCCTAGATACCCAACTGTACTGTGATAGGCTTATAATACTTTTCACACAAATAATACATAAAAAATAAACACAAAAAATAAAGAAAACATTTTAAAATTAATTTTTACAGGCGTATGGTTGCTTTACAATGTTGTCTTGGTTTCTGGGTTACAGCAAAGTGAATCAGTTATATGTATACATGTATCCTCCCTTTTTTCCATTTCCTTCCCATTTAGGTCACCACAGAGCAGTTCCCTGTACAGTGTGTTCTCATCACTTATCCATTTTATACATAGCAGTGTATATATCAATCCCAACCTTTCAGTTCTGTACATCTGCGTCTCTATTTCTGCTCTGCAAATAAGTTCATCTGTACCATTTTTCTAGATTCCACATGTAAGCCAAATTCTACGATGTCTGGTCTTCTCTTTCTGACTTCTTTCACTCTGTATGACAGTCTCTAGGTCCATCCATATCTCTGCAAATGGCACAATTTCGTTCTTTTTTTTTTTGACTGAGCAATGGTCCATTGTATACATGTACCACATCTTCTTTACCCATTCCTCTGTTGAGGGATACTTAGGTTGCTTCCATGTCCTGGCTATCGTAAAGAGTGCTACTGTGAACACTGGGATGAGTGCTATCTTTTTGAATTATGGTTTTTCTGGGTATGTGCCCAGGAGTGGGACTGCTGGGTCATATGGCAGTTCTATTTTTAGTTTTTGAGTATTCTGTTTCTGAGTATACTGTTCTCCACAGTGAACCATTTACATTCCCACCAACAGTGTAGGAAGGTTCCCTTTTCTCCACACCCTTTCCAGCATTTATTGTTTGTAGATTTTTTTGATGATGGCCATTCTGACTGGTGTGAGGTGATACCTCACTATATAGTTTTGATTTGTATTTCTCTAACAGTTTGTGATGTTGAGCATCTTTTCATGTTTGTTGGCCATCTGTGTGTCTTCTTTGGAAGAATGTGTATTTAGATCTTCCCCCTATTTTTTGATTGTGTCATTTTTTTTTTTAATACTGAGCTGCCTGAGCTATTTGTTTATTTTGGAGATTAATCCCTTGTCAGTTGCTTGGTTGGCAACTATTGAGGTTGTATGGCTCAGCATACAGACTGAACTAAAGGCTGGTGTCTGATCAAATAACATGATAAAAGACACTGTTTTATTGAAATATTTTCTCAGCAGTGGTCATAGCCATGCTGTTGGGAGGGTAAGAGAGTAGCTCCAAGTGCTTGGTTTTCACCCCCAAGATCAACTTATGCTTCAGAATGTGTACTGAAGTACCAGCCATCACGTCTCAGCATCAAGCAGCGGGTAGAAGGAAAAGCAGAAAAGCTAAAGAGTGCCTTTCCTAGGTGAGACCCCTCCCATTAAGCACATTTCCTGGAAGCCCCTTTTTCTGTTCACATATTGTGATACACAGAATAATGGCTCCCTAAAGATGTCCATGTCCTAATCTTCAGAACTGTGAATATCTACCTTACACGGCAAAAAGGACTTTGCAGATGAAATTAAGGTCCTCAAGATGGAGAAATTATCCTAGATTAACCGGGCGGGACCAATGTAGTCATAAGGCTCTTTATAAGAGAGAGAGAGGAGTATCAGGGAGAGAAGGTGATGCACTGCCAGAAGCAGAGGTATGGGTGGGCTCGCACATGTGTATGTATTCAAAGGAGTGCTTGGGGAAGGGTATACGGAAGAGAGAGGGGTTGGGGTGGAGAGAGTGCTTATTAGCTGCTGGCTTTGAAAATAGAGGAAGTGACCGTGAGCCAAGGAATGCAGGCAATCGCTAGAAGCTGGAAAGGGTACGGACACCGATTCTCCCCTAGAGTTTCAGAAGGAACATAGTTCTGCTCATACCTTTACTCCTGTAAGACCCACTTCAGGTTCCTGACCTCCAGCACTATAATACATTTCCACTGTATTGTTTTAAGCCACCAAATTTCTATTTGTTGTAGCTGTGATGGGAAATGAATACATACATGATTCAGACAGCAGAATTCAGTGATCTGACAACCTGGGAAATAGTTATATTCTGAGTTACAGGATGCTCAGCCAAAAGAGGAACCATACTACTGAGTCAGAAAGGAAAAATAGATGTTGGGGTCAGGAACAGCAGACTGCCAGGCAGGACTCTTACACAAATACAAGGGTCTCTACATCTTGCAGAACAGAAAAGTATTCTTCTCAAAACAGAACTGAATCTACATTGAGGAAACATACCTTAGAAGGCAGCATAAATAGCTTTAAAAGATTTGTGGCAACTGATTCAAAAGAGGATTCAAGTAATGTTTTAGGCAGAACATTCTCTGTTATGCTGAAAGTTACTACCCAGGTGTGTCTGAGCCCGGCTGTGAAGGCCGTAGTGTAAAGCAGAGCTTTGAATTTGAGAGAAGTAACTTGCACGGTTATCAGTAAGACTAAAATTTCTCTTGGTAAAGTCAGAGAGTAAGCTGCTATAGCTTGAAATCAACATTTATATACTGTTTACTATATGCCAGGCATGGTTCCAAGCACTTCACAGATATTAACTCGTTTATATGCACAGCAACCTGATGAAGCAGTTACTGTCATTATCCCATTTTACAGATGCAGATAGTGAGCCAAAGAGAGGGTAGGTACTTGCTGAGGTCACATGGTCTGTGAAGTTAGGATTTGAACCAAGGCACTATGACTCCAGTCATTGCTCAGAGTCAGTCATTTTGCGAGGCTCAGTATGAGGGTTGGGGAGGAGGGGAGGGAGTAATTACTATGTGTGGTGAATTGGCAGGTGCAAAGCTAAGGAACAGAATGAGATCTTTATTTATTTATTTAGATCCTGGACAGCTTGTGGGATCTTAGTTCCCCAACCAGGGTTTGAACCTGCCCCCCAGCAGTGAAAGCACTGAGTCCTAACCACTGGACCACCAGGGAATTCCTGAGACAGTCACTTATATCCTAATACTTCTATTCCCCCGATGCAGATAAGCCATGGTAGAATGATGATCAATCATCCTGATTGGATTGGTAAGTGACACTCCCTTTTCAGAGTAACCAACTGGCTCCCATTATATTTGGGTTGCAGTTATAGAATGTGACTAAATATTTCCTCTGCTTCAAGTGGCTACTCCTAGAAGCCTGGTTCTGGGGTCACATAAATTTCATTAAAGTAAGCAACAATCCAAAATCCAGTAAAGGGAGCACACAGATTATTTCCCAGGATTATGACTCTCACTCACTCGCCCTCCCTGGAGGCAGAGATGCTTTAACCAAAGTGAGACGGAGACATCTCTCCTGTTTTGCCCACCTGGAGAAGGTGGGGGTGGAGAGAAACAAGGACAGTGTGGGGTCCTCAGAGATGCATGATGAAGTTACTGTACAAAGGAAAGACTTTTTAGTCCATATTTCCTGACACAGAATAAAAATGATCAATAGATCTAGGTAAGGCAATGATGTGAGACCTTTCTTCCACTACCCCTACTCTTGGATGCCTTATCTTCTCCATTAGGTTTTCTCTTATGTACTGTAGCCATGACCCCAGCTCACAGCTGCCCATTTCTTGAGACATGTCTTCCCCCAGGAAGGTGAGAGGCCAGGGGCAAAGCTCTCTCTTTCTCCTTAAATGACACCCCTCATGTCCTTGGACCATGTAGAGTTCTACAGAGCCTGCCGTTGATGAAGACTAGAAAACTAGACTGAGACAAGGCAACTGGAAAATGCCCATCAATATGGCCCAGAACAGGCTCTGGGGAGGAAATTACTCTGTCCCTTATATCTCTGGCTCCTAAGTAAAAGTCAAGGGGAGGGAGGCACGTCTGACTGGCAGAGCCTGGAACACATCATATGTCCTGGCCGCACCCAGCGCAGGACAAGAGAATGTCCAATGCTTCCTTTGTCTATAGTTGGGAGTGGTCTTTGCCCCCCCCATGACATTCATTATTTGGAGTTTCATAACCAAAGCAAGATATTTAGATACTGGATAGCCAAGATAAATGACAAGCATCCTTTATGCTTCCTCCTCTTTCCATGAATGGGAAAACCCAAGGCCAAGATCAGGGTGAGGTCTTAAGGGAAAGAAAGCAGAAAGATTTCCTGGACCACCACCAGCATAAAAGGAGGAAAGGTAGCCCAACTGGGATCAACACTGGGGAACAATGCAGACATTTGCCTGGAGAGCCCCCCTCCCCCTGCCCCATGTGAATCACTGAAGGACCTAGAAGTGGTGGCAGGGAACTTTGAAGGCAGTTGGATGGGATTCAAAGTGCTAACATCTGGTAGGGAGAAAGATAAATACAAAGTTCTCTACAGTACCGTGAGAAATGTCACTAGATTGCAGAGAGATTAATTTGGGCCAAAGAGAAGTAAACTTTTGGCCCCACGAAGAATTTGCAATCTATTGGGGAGAGAGTCTTAATAAGTAGGGTCAGATATCATAATCCAAGCAGCTTGACTCTCTTGAGAGACAAATGAATTTCCAAGGCTACGGGTGCCAACAGCTAAGCAAGTCCCTCACAACATGACCTCAGCTACCTCGGCAGTTTGGTCCACTTCAGCCTGTGACTGGACACACTGCTTAACACATCTGGGTTTCCTGCTTTCAGGCCTTTCCGTGGTTCCCTCCACTTGAAATGCCCAGTGTCCACTTATGAGAGAAGACATCAAGGGGGATTTCTCCAATGACCATTGGAGAAATGGCTTTCTTCCATGAAAGCCCCTAGGATATAAAATCAGAAGAGAGCCCCAGGATTGGTAAGGCCAAGTTCAAGAACAAACCAGTCCCCAGGGAGAGCTAAGAATGTTCAGTGGGGGCCTCCTCTTGACTGTCCAGTTTCCACCATGTCACGAAGACCTGGGAGAGAACAAATCCTGCCAGAGCTCTCTTAGAAACATCATCATTTCAGGGTGAGATAGAGCCTTCCAGAGATAAATAAGTCCCCTCATCCATCCATCCATCCATCCATCCATCCATCCATCCATCCAACTCGCAAATATGTGTTAGATTACCTGTAACTTGAGCTATTAGAAATGTTGACACCAGCCACTTTCCCCTCATCCTTACTCAGTGGGTAAAACCCAAGTGCCTTGGGGTCCCATTACTTTTTCAGTTCATCTCCATGTTGATCTGAGCTTCCTCTTCCCTTAATTGGTCCCTGACCCATTCCCCATGCCCATATCTGGAACTTTTGTTCTTTGGCTCCATTGGTGAAAAAAGTTCCTGCATAACCTTCACAGAAGCACAGAAGGGACCCTCTATCTCCTGGTCTACACGGATCATCCCGTTTCCAGTGCCCTTCCTCCTAGTGCCACCTCCCTCCACCACCTAATTTGGGGTTCAGAGGGAAAGTAGGCATCATCTTGCCTGTCATGATCTTTCTCCTTTTTCTATGTAAAAATTTCTGATTATCTGAGGCTTATATATACTACCAGTTTCCTCTCTACTCTTCTGGTCTATCATCTCTATTTTTGTTAGCTTCTTCTCATTTGTGGAAGACTTTGGTGCCTGGGTGACCATCTCATTCTCCACCTGAAATCCTGCTATTATCCTTGATGACATCATTATCCATGTGGGAAACCTACTGAATATGTCGGCTTCTCAATTCCCTGTCCTCTACTCCAATGACCTTCACACTCAAATCATTTTACTCCTCCTGTTTGTAAATTGCACAGAGATTCCAGGTGGAGTCGGAGTTGAATAGGGTGGCTAGGGTTCTGCTTCAGGGCCCCAGAATTTAGAAAATACATTATAATGATTGTTAAAGGTTGTGCAGATACTTAAACACCTTTTTTCTCTTAGGAAATAGCATCTTCTCCAAACACTTTCCAACCTCCAGTCAAGTGGGAGGAGTCCTATCTTTAACAGGTAAGGTTCAGGACTCTTAACAGGACCTACAGAAGGCCAAGCCTACATCTCCAGCCTCTCCCTGCCCACCCCTGGGCCTTTGCACATGCTGGTCCATCAAGACGGCCTTCGGGGCCCAGCCCAGATGTTACTCCCACCCCCACTGCATGTGGTCCCACAGCCCATACACATTTATCTCTATCACACTGTTTGTCACACTGCACTGCTGCTGCCTGTCCAGGTATCTGTTCCTCACACTATCCACAAGCCACCTGCAGAAATGCCCTGTCTTATTCATCTCTAAATTCCTGTGCCAAGCTCAGTGCCCAACACTGCAGTCACTCAATAAACATTTGTGGAACAAATGGGCCTTTAAAACCCATAAAGTCCAAAGCTAGACAACAAGTAGGGTGGACTCCTGACCTTCATCACCTCTCACTCCATCTCTCACTCC
Source organism: Okapia johnstoni (assembly GCA_024291935.2). Classification (NCBI taxonomy): domain Eukaryota; kingdom Metazoa; phylum Chordata; class Mammalia; order Artiodactyla; family Giraffidae; genus Okapia; species Okapia johnstoni. The sequence continues at coordinate 17,566,736 of CM044307.1, forward strand.
TAGTCTTTGGTGACTTAGCTGAGGGCTACCCATCCTAGGAGTTGCTCAGGCCCCAAAACTCCGAGTGAGCCCTGAATTCTTGCTTCCTATCACATTTCACATCCAATCAGACGATCAGACAGGAAATCCATTCAGCCCTACTTTCCAAACACAGAATACGGTCTGAAATACAGCTTTTCTCACCACCTCCACTGCTCCCACTGAAGACTGAGCCTCTGTCTCTCCTGCCTGATTCCTTGGTGGTCTCCCTGCTTCCACCCTTGATTTCTGATGGTGGAGCCCCATGTAGTGAAAGAATGAAGCTTTAAAAATGTTGTTCAGGACAGATCTGCTCAAAACCCTGAAACGGCCAAAGTCCTCACAATAGCCAACAAGACTACATCATCTGACACCCCTACTCAGAATCTTGCCTGGGTATCAACAATGCGAACTCACATCTTTGTTCAGAAGGCATCTTATCCTGGCGGATTTTCTGACCACACTTTTTTTTTTTAATACTGTGATGAAAGTCACATAATATAAAACAAACAGTTTTAACCACATTTAAGTGTACAGTTCAGTGCACTAAGTGTATCCACACTGTTGTGCAATGCTAACCATCATCTGTCTCCTGAATTTTTCCCCTTCCTAAACTGAAACATTAAACATTAAGTCCCCAATCCCCCTCCCCAGCACCTCCACCTCCTGGCCCCTGGCATCTACTAATGTACTTTCTGACTCTATGATTTTGACTATTCTAGGAATCTCGTGTAAGTAAAATCAAACAGTATATGTCTCCATCTAATGTACGTGTACATGCTAAGTTGCTTCAGTTGTATCCAACTCTTTGTGACCCCATGGACTGCGGACAGCCAGGCTCCTCTGTCCATGGGATTCTCCAGGCAAGAATACTGGAATGGGTTGCCATGCCCTCCTCCAGGGGATCTTCCTGACCCAAGGATTGACCTGTTTCTCTTACATCTGTTGCATTGGCAGGCAGGTTCTTCACCACTAGTGCCACCTGGGAAGTCCCTAATGTATACTGGAATGCATTTTTAAGGCTAACTTAATATATGTCCTACAAACAGATTATACCTTTTCTCCCCCTGCACTATACAGTAGGTTCTCATAGATAACTAACGACCACACTGTAAATACAGTGAACTGCTCCAAATCTGCTCTCCTGATTCTTTTTCTCTGTTTTACCTTTTAAACTTTCAGAAGCATTTATCCCTTTTCACATACTAGATGCTACTTATTTATTATGCTTATTATCTAGTTTATCCCCCTGACCCGCACTGAAATATAAGCCTCATAGGGGCAAGGGTCTTCACTTTCATTTGCTGATACTCCCAAGCACCTGGAAAAGAATATCTGGCACATCATGCTGCTGCTAAGTCGCTTCAGTCGCGTCCGACTCTGTGCGACCCATAGACGGCAGCCCACCAGGCTCTCCCGTCCCTGGGATTCTCCAGGCAAGAACACTGGAGTGGGTTGCCATTTCTTTTTCCAATGCATGAAAGTGAAAAGTGAAAGTGAAGTCGCTCAGTCATGTCCGACTCTTTGCGACCCCATGGACTGCAGCCTACCAGGCTCTTCTGTCCATGCACATCATAGGCACTTAATAAATATGAATATGTTTTTCACACAGAATTAACTTTAAAAGTGATTCAGTTCTCGACATATCTGCCTTTTATTGTTGTCTAACAAAATGCCCTCAAAGTGAATGGCTTACAATATTTATTTTGCTCAAAAATCTGCAATGTGGGCAGAGTTTGATGAGTTCAACTTACTTTGCACATTGCAGCCTCAGCTGAGGTGGCTTTACTAGGGGCACGTTTCAAGTGAAAATTGAACAATAGCTGCAAGCTAGCTCTTTCTGATGGCTGGGGGTTCAACCAAGGGTGTATGCTGAGGGCTTCAGTTCCTTTCCATGTGGGCCTCTCCATGGGCTGTGTGGGCTTCCTTACGGCATGGTGACTGCACTCCAAGAGCAAACATCCCATGACAACGAGGCAGAGGTGCATGCCATTTTTACGACTTAGCCTTGGCTAACATGAGCACCATGTTAAACTCTGTTGGCTCTATCTTTGGGGATGGAGTGGTACCAAAGTTCTAGAAGATAATATGGGATCAAAGATATTATTCCAGACATCTTTAGAAATACAACCTGGCATACAAAGATAGGCCCAAAGCCTTGTTAGCTCATGACAAGCATATAGAAAGGACAGTTAAGCATGACTTAAGCCAATCACAAGCCTTTAGAAACACAACTGGATAGACTGAGAGATGTTGAGAAAGCTTATTATGCCAAATTCAAGTAGACAGAGCAAGGGATTTGGACTAAAAGCATGTTTAAATCCAAGCTTCACCATTACTGTTTAAAACCTTGGGAAAGTCATGGAACATCCCTGAGCCTCAACTTCCCCATCTGTAAAATGGGAATATTAAAATTTTCTTGTCTGCTTGACACTAATGATATAATAGGCATACACCTGAGTAAGTGTTCCCAAAACTACAAAATACTTCACTCTATACCTTTGGAGGCCAACAGCGGTCTAGTGATCATTTGAATTTTTGTTCTGGAGCAATCGACAGACCATAGAGGAGGAAGCACTTACTGAGCTGTGGGTGCAGCACCCTGGACTTCATTCATCGACTGTGTGATATTAAATAGCCATCTAAGTTTTCAGAGTCTCAGTTCTGTCATGTGGAGGGGTAAGGCTGGGCTTCCCTGGTGGCACAGATGGTAAAGAGTCTGCCTGCAATTCAGGAGACCTGGGTTCTACCCCTGGGTCTGGAATATTCCCTGGAGAAGGGAATGGCTACCCACCCCAGTATTCTTGCCTGGAAAATACCATGGACAGAGGAGCCTGGTGGGCTACAGTCCAAGGGGTCACAAAGAATCAGACATGACTGAGCAACTTTCACTCATTCACTCACTCAGGGATAAGGCTAATTGCCTTGCTTAACCCTGAGAATTATGGTAAGGACTTGATATAGCTTAACTCAAAGGCTTATGTTAAGGGCTCAGTAGTACAGGTTATATCACTTGGTAATAATTATATTGTTATCTAAGCAGCCTTAATTTTTTATTTTAGGTAAAGTGAAAGTGAAGTTGCTCAGTCGTGTCCGACTCTTTGCAACCCCATGGACTGTAGCCCACCAGGCTCCTCCCTCCACGGGATTTTCAAGGCAAGTACTGGAGTGGGTTGCCACTTCCTTCTCCAGAGGATCTTCCCAACCCAGGGATCGAACCCGGGTCTCCTGCATTGTAGGCAGATGCTTTACCGTTTGGGCCACGGGGGAAGTCTTGCAAATACGAAAGTGAAATATTTTATTTCAATGAAAACCTTAGAAAAGCCAGCTAAGCATAAGGAAGAAAATAAAAATCATGCATAAAATTTCCCTCTTAGATTCTCCCTCTGTTATCTCTTTCTAAAAATAAATTTTTCTAGTTTTATATTATATCTAGCTCCCTTCAAAGAAATAGTTGTCCACTTTTGGGGGGCGGGCAACTATAAGCAATAAAGCAGTGAACAGTAGCAACTTTTCATACCTCCTATGATTTCCTTAAGACAAATCTCTACGAGTGAAATTTCTGGATCACTTTCAAGGCTTCAGACTCTACGACACAACTGGCCTTCAGAAGATACTGAACCCAATTCTCTTTCTGGAAGTGCACACTCGTGCCCATTTCCCTAACCCTAGCCAGCATTCTTGTTTATCACTGCCAACCTGATTGGGAGAAACGATAGCCCATTTCAGACAATCACTCTTTTTTTAAAAGTGAAATTTCATTGTTTCTAATACATTTATTGACTATATGTATTTCTTCTGTTGGGGTACCTATCTTTTTATATCTATTAATAGGAACTCATTAAGTATTAAGGATATAACATTTAATCTGAACATGTTGTGCTACACACTTATCCTTCCTCCAATTCATCATTTACATTTAAGGTGCCTCTAGAGGTAGAACTTTTAAATATTTTATGTTCAAATATATCAACTCTTTCTTTGATGGTTTCTGCATTTGTTGATGTGCTTGCAATATTGTCAAGACTTTTTGACAAAGAACTTTTATAAGTTTTTGTTGAATTCATTAATTCATGCACTCAACAAATACTTACTAGATGCTTCCTCATGCCAGGCATTGTTCTAAGCACTGAAGCATCATCTAAAGCATAGGACTGAACTCAGAATGAAAACATCTGTCAGAGAAGGGTTTATGAACTGAAATAAGACCCCCAACACACCCGACCCTGTTCAAAGACCAACTGCACAGAATGTTTTGACTCTGAGCAGAGATTATAGTGATGCTGCCCAGAACTCCAGTTCCTGGCTCTCAGGGCATTTTGTGATGAAAAACATCTATATAGGCATCCCTGGTGGCTCAGCGGTAAAGAATCCGCCTGCAATGCAGGAGACACAGGTTCAATTTCTGGGTCTGGAAGATCTCCTGGTGAAGGAAATGGCAATCCACTCTAGTACTCTTGCCTGGGAAAACCCATGGACAGAGGAGCCCAGCTGGCCACTGCTCATGGACTTGCAAGAGTCAGATATGACTTAGCGACTAAACAACAACATCTATGTAAGCAAGATGATGCTAAGGAGATAGGTGTGTGAACATCTGTGAATGAGAGGCTTGAAATGACACCAAAGAAAACATTTGTTCCACATCAAGGAATAATTACCTATGATATAATTTTTCATTTCACTAGTAAGTTGTTAAAGCAGATATTATCTATGCCCTAGGACTCTTTTTCAAAGCCCTCTGAATCACAGAATCTCAACAAGGCAAGAACTACCCTTCCTTTGAAGGTTTTTACTGCAAAAGTCCTATAAATAGCATCTCAGGATTATTGCCCATTGGCTGGACCTCGTCAACTCAAGAAAAGTCACAAGGTCCTCAGTTTGCCATCTCAAAACTGAGCAAGACTCAGACTATTTATTTGTTACGCTTTACTTCTTTCTATCTCGTATTTTTTTTTTGGAAGCAAAACATCATAAATCCTCAGAAAACTCACCCCCAAATTAGTGCCCAGGAGGAAATGTGAAGGGCTTGAGCCCATAGTACTTGGGACATTCTAGCGAAGACGGTATAGGACAGACCTCTCAGTCTGCCTTCGTGGGGGATAAACAGGCTTGTCTAGGTATAGACAGAGTGCCAGGCCCTACCAGGAAAAGCCCCAAGCAGACAGCAACCCAAGAAAACCTCCCACCTTTATCTACCGGAACCAACTCATGCCTGAAATGCCATCTGTATGGCCTCATCGCCTGAATAAATGTCCCCAGGAGACTGGAAGCCACCTGAAGTCAGGGACAGGTTCTACTTTTGCTCATCATAAGACCAGCCCAGCACCGAGTGAATGAGCGGATAGGAATGAAGCTTTCCACTGGTCTATGAATTCCTAGGAGAGAGAAGCAGTGCCCTACTCCTGACTTGTGTGCGATCATGGATTTTGCCATGAATACACTGCTGTTATTTCTATCTCATATTATGTCTTAGAATTAGGGGCCAGCCATTCATTCTTGAGAGGAGAAAGTCAGCCTGAGGCCATTCAGCATATGCATGAGACACAGGCAAATATTACATGGATGCAACATGGGTGGAAAAGCAAAGGCCCTGTAAATGAGACTGATTCCTGCCTATTTTACAATCTGGTCTATACCAGCCCTGACACTAATGGTTGCTTAAAGAATCCTTCCAAAGTTGTCTTTCTCACTTAAAACATGGCTGAAGGATCACCTTCTGGAGGCCAGACGTTTGAAATCAGAGTTTTGGCAGAGTTGGTTCTTTCTAGAGGCTGGGAGGGAAAAATCTGTTCCATGCCTCCCTCCTGGCTTCTGGCAGTTTCTGGCAACCTTTGGTGTTCCTTGGCTTGTAGCTGCATCCCTCCAATTCTTACCTGCGTCTGTCCCCACATTGGCCTTTCTCCCAATCCGCTTCATAGTCTTCATAAGTGACTCCACTGCATTTGACCTCCCGCACTTTGCTGCTGTTGTTCAGTCACTCAGTCATGTCCGACTCTTTGCGACCCCATGGACTGCAGCACGCCAGGCTCCTCTGTCCTCCACTATAGCCCAGAGTTTGCTCAAACTCACATCCATTGAGTTATTTTATTCCTTTATTATAATATATAAGAAAGATATGTGTCTTTTATATTATGTATTTATTTACCTGACAAATCAGTTACAATGTTGCATATTACTGTTACAGTGACATAAGAATTTCATTCTCATTTAACCCTTGACATGACTGCAAGGTCCACAGGGAGCGTTATTCTCAAATTTTCAAATGAGGAAACTGGAGCCCCAGCTTTCAGGTAGTGCCATGGCCTCTAAGGTAGGAGGCAGTGGGAGTTGTAGGTAGGGGACAGGCAATCGGGGTGTACTGTCCACAGAGAATGTAAGAACAGTGAAGAATATCAGTGATGAATCCCCTCTCCCCTTGGGACCCCTCTGATGTGGGAATAGAACCCAGCCTTGGAGTTTCAGCTCCAGTGCTTTTCCTTCTCCACTGTGGCCCCTCAGAGGTCAGGGCAAGGCGTTTTTAGATGCATCTGGAAGGGCACATCCCACACATTCAGCTCACAGTCAGGAGAAACTATAAATCCTTTCTCACCCCATCTCTGGAGGGGTGGCGTTCCTACCACCCCTTCACGGAGGACAAGAAGGACCTGAGTCAGAGGCTTTTCTAAAATGAGATAACTGGGAGTGAGGGTTGGGACAGGCATCATAGCAAAAAGACAAGCTCCCACGTTACAGGTCCCTGATTGCTCCTGAAGGGCTGCTGATCTGAAAAAGGCAGCTGTGGTCTCACCCTCCTGGCCCTTGATCCCAGCACATGCTGCAATTTGCTGTCTCCTCTTTTACTGCTCAAAGTATGTGCTTCTATCAGATTTGTAGCCCTTACAGTTTAGTTATTGGTGAGTTTAAGGGGATGAAATCTATAGATTAAAAAAATAAGCCGGAGGGTCAGCTTGGGGTGAGAAGGCATCATACTATAACTGGGAATTCTGAATTTTGGTGACAGTACTTCTCCATTCCGGCTGCAAGACATTTCTGTGCAGCCTTTGTTTTAGTTTAAAATACAAAGATTACATGTTCCATGCTTCTTCTTACCAGGTAAACCTCACCCCATCCCCACCCCAGGATGTCTCCCACGCCATCCTGCCACGCCTCATCTCTGCACTGATCTTTCCTCCATCCAACCAATTCATCCCTCTCTCCAGTCCCATCCCTTCCACTCACCCCGCACTTTCAAATCATGGGAATTATTCCAATCAATCTACGTGGCTCTCTGTTTTTGTTCCTGGTTTGACAGGGGAAAAGAAAAGAAATCTCCAAATTTTAAGACAGAATATCAGCACAATAAAATCTACCTGCACTCATATTTTTTATACAAACAGCCTGTTGATTCAAAGCAGAAGTTATTTGGGGCTAAATTGGGGTCCTTGCTTGAGGTCAGCATTTCTTCCCACCTTGTTGCTGTTCAGTCACTCAGTTGTGTCTGACTCTTTCCAACCCCATGAGAACGCTAGGCTTCCCTGTCCTTCACCATCTCCTGGAGCTTGCTCAAACTCATGCCCATTGAGTCAGAGATGTCATCCAATCATCTAGTCCTCTGTCATCCCCTTCTCCTCCTATCTTCAGTTTTGCCCAGCATCAGGGTCTTTTCTAATGAGTCGACTCTTTGCATCAGGTTGCCAAAATATTGGAGCTTCAGCATCAGTCCTTCCAATGAATATTCAGGACTGATTTCCTTTAGGAATGACAGGTTTGGTCTCCTTGCAGTCCAAGGGACTCCCAAGAGTCTTCTCCAACACTGCAGTTCAAAACCATCAATTCTTCGGCGCTTAGTCTTCTTTATGGTCCAAATCTCACATCCATACATGACTACTGGAAAAACCATAGCTTTGACTAGATGGACCTTTGTCAGCAAAGTAATGTCTCTGCTTTTTAATATGCTGTCAAGGTTGCTCATAGCTTTTCTTCCAAGGAGCAAGCATCTTTTAATTTCATGGCTACAGTCACCATCTGCAGTAATTTTGGAGCCCAAGAAAATAAAGTCTCTCACTGTTTCCCCATCTAATTGCCATGAAGTGATGGGACTGGATGCTATGATGTTAGTCTTTTGAATGTTGAGTTTTAAACCAGATTTTTCACTCTCCTCTTTCACTTTCATCAAGAGGCTCTTTAGGTCCTCTTCACTTTCTGCCATAAGGGTGGTGTCATCTGCATATCTGAGGTTATTGATATTTCTTTCAGTAATCTTGATTCCAGCTTGTGATTCATCCAGCTCAGCATTCCATATGATGTACTCTGCATGTAAGTTATATAAGCAGAGTGACAATATACAGCCTTGACGTACTCCTTCCACAATTTTGAATCAGTCTGTTGTTCCATGTCCAGTTCTAACTGTTGCTTCTTGACCTGCATACAGGTTTCTCAGGAGGCAGATAAGATGGTCTGGTATTCCCATCTCTTTTAAGAATTTTCCACAATATGTTGTGATCCACACAGTCAAAGGTTTTAGCGTAATCAATGGAGCAGAAGTAGATGTTTTTCTGGAATTCTCTTGCTTTTTCCATGATCCAACAGATGTTGGCTATTTGATCTCTGGTTCCTCTGCCTTTTCTAAATCCAGCTTGAACTTCTGGAAGTTCTCTGTTCAGGTGCTGTTGAAGCCTAGCTGGGAGGATTTTGAGCACTGAGTTCTCCATTACTCCTGAGGCGCAATGTTTATTATGACCACACAGGGGCACTGTTGCTCTTGAAAGCCGCAATGCTGCAGCAGGCTGTCTTCAGTTAGGAAAAAAATGCTAGGATCTGGGATTGTAAAGTTGATTTTCTTTCTTTTAAATTAATAATCACTGGTGTTCTGAATAACTGCTTAATTTCTCACTTCCAGAGGTAAAGATCTGAAATCTGTTTGATGTCATTTGTAGTATTTTCCAGAGGCAAATAATGAAGGCCAAGGGAAACCTTGGTCACAGTGAAAAGTCGCTTGTGAAGGTTTTTCATCAGTTTAAAAGTGTTCCTGGACTTGCTGGTTGTGTGGATTAAATTAACATGCTAATTGTGCCGGTTCAAAAGATAAAAGGGGGAAAAAATGAGTGGCCCGGAAGGAAAAGTTGTAGATTTATTAAGGGACAGTGGGAGGGGGAAGCCAAGTGAACTGAAGCACACAGGAACTAAATGGTACACCGGGCCTCGTAAATTATGCATCAGTGATGACTGGTGATTAAAGAAGTGTAATTAAGCCAGTGGTTTCAGTGGCTTGGAGGCCCAGCTTCTTCAAAGGGTCTGCAGCAAACCTCGAGTCCTCAGATCTTCAGTTTCTCCCAGTATATGTGGTGCTGATCCTCGTCTGCAGGACTGGGCAGTATTTGGCTAAGACTAACTCCAAACACAGGCCATGTAACTGGAGACCGTCAGAGAAAACAGATTATTAGAAAGTGAAGCTTCTCTGGCCTGGTGAGGTCCTGGTTACCCACATGTTTGCACTGGGTGAAGAATACAAAGAAAATCTGGGGCAAGCTCAAGATTGGAGCCTTGAGTTCTGCCACTAAGTAATTACTGCATTGTTCCAGGCACTTGGCCAAGTCTTGGGTCCATCATCCATATACTGAGGCCTTTGGCTAACTTCTGCATCTATTCTGATTCTGACCAGTACCCCTCCTCCTCCCACCTGGCCTCACCCTTGTGTTGAAGATAATGACAGCAGTGACTTTCCATGGATGCTGTGAAGATAAAACCAGCAAGTACTTGTAATGTACTTGAAAAAGTGCCCCATGTAAAGCAAGCTGTCAATAAATGCTAGCTTTGAATAGTATCTTTATTATTACTAATTACAAATACAGACACCCTAGGACTTCTTGCCAATTAGCAGTATCTCTCTTTCATGGTAAGGAAAAGAACGCTTGTGTTTATCCCTATGCCGGCTCATCTCTCCAGCCAGCTCCAATGGCATCCACTGCAGTGGGCTGGGAAATGTAACCCCAGCAACTCGCTCCCTGGGTGGGCTCCAGCTTCACGTCTTCAGAGAGAACCTCTGTTTGGCAAAAGCCTTGAGTGCATGGAAAACAGATTAACTCACCATCATTCCAGCCTGTCACCACCCATTTGCTAAATTGCACAATTTGATAATAGCGAGGGTCCCCCCTGCCGCCACTGCCTGGCCCCTCCCAGGCCAAGCTGAGGCGCCAACCTGGGTGCTTATCTATGTGGAGTTGTGGCTGCCATTCATCCGACCGCTTGTGACAGGCATCCTCTCAGCAGATTTGTGCCTTTATCTGCTGAGGTTCAAGGACAAAAGAAGACAGTGACAGGGACGAAGAGGGGTGAGGAAGAATAGCAACCCGGCAGAATAAGTGTGCTTCGAGTTGTCTTCTGAGAAGGGAGGTCTGCAGGTTCTCTCAGCTGTGGGTATGCCTCCCTGTCCTTGAGCCTGCTCAGTTTGCATCCTGGCTGCACTATTATTATAGACAAAAATGAAACTAAAAACCATTTTCTTATCTTTCTGTTGTTGTTGTTCAGTTGCCAAGTCATGTTCGACTCTTTGCAACCCCATGAACTGCAGTGCGCCAGGCCTCCCTGTCCTGCACTATCTCCGTCTGTTCAAACTCATATCCATTGAGTCAGTGATGCCATCCAACTATCTCATCCTCTGTCGTCCCCTTCTCCTCCTGCCCTCAATCTTTCCCAGCATCAGGGTCTTTTCTAACGAGTTGGCTCTTTGCATCAGGTGGCCAAAGTATTGGAGCTTCAGCTTCAGCATCAGTCCTACCAATGGATATTCAGGGTTGATTTCCCTTCAGGATTGTCTGGTTTGATCTCTTTGCTGTCCAAGGAACTCTGAAGAATCTTCTCTAGCACCACAGTTCAAAAGCATCAATTCTTCAGCACTCAACCTTTTTAAGGTCCAACTCTCACATTTGTACATGACTACTGGAAAAACCACAGCTTCGACTAGATGGACCTTTATCGGCAAAGTGATGTCTATGCCTTTTAATATGCTGTCTAGGTTTGTCATAGCTTTTCTTTCAAAAGATATCTTTCTGACCCTGCTCTAATTTCCTTCTCCCTTTCTTCCAAATTCAATTTCCAGACAGAGAAGTTTCTTTTCAGTTTAGACACTGACACTAAACAGTGGAGTGCTGTAGGCTAGGTGATGTCTGTCCCCTGGATGACTCCCACACTGCCTGGATTCCAGTAAAAGGGCTTCTGCAGAGATGTTGGGGTGGGGTGTGGGGGGCATGGAGGGAAGGAGGGAGATCAGTGAAGCAGGGGCAGCCTCCAAGCTCTTGTACCTCCTCCTGGCTACCCCAGAACAACTACCACATTCAATTGAAAACATAGCCTTAGATCTGCTGATCAAAAACCCAAGTAAAACAGGACGTAAAAGAATGCACCCCATTTGCTTCTTATTACTGGTGTGGAGACTGAGGTCCAAAGAGGTGAGGATTAGTAACAGCACCAGTGCAGCTCCACTGATGTGCCAGGCACCATTCCATGTGCTTTACACAGATAACTCATTTAAGCTTCATAACAACCCCTGTGAGGTACTATCATATGTGTATATCATGTACATTTCATGGGCGAGGAAACTGCAGTACAGATTTGCTAAGTCATTTGTCCAAGTTCGTCTGGCTAATGAGTGGCAGCACTAGGATTTGAACCCAGAACCAGTCCCACAGTTCATACTTTCCACTAAGTGATACTGTCTCCCCAGGAGTGATTTATTCGTAGCAGCAGTGTTAATAAATAGAGTGCCAGAGCATCTAGAAGTCTCCAAATTCAGACTCCCTACAGATTGAAAAAAGCAAATAAACCTGAGATCTGTAGCCTGACTTTCTGCCCCTTCCTAGCCTAATGCCAAATCGTCTTTCCAGGCTGGACTGCTGCCTTTTCCCAGATGCACTGAAGCTTGGTCAGCTGTTGGCTGAAGGAGGGAGTGGATATGAATAAATAAATAGAGGAACTGAAGGACTGAACCTTCCCAGGCTTATCGGCTGGGATGTCTTACCATGAATCGGAAAAATATTGTTTAATAATGTCATAATCAATATCTCAATAAATCTTTGCAGTTTCTTCAGCCTTGTGCTTATCACACAATTCAGCTGGCAGGGAGCATTCTTGGAATCAGAACACTGGCTGCTGCAATCCATTTCTTCCCTTTATGTGGATGTCACAATCAGCATGCAATGCTGATCCATGCCTGAAGGGTTAAGTTCTTTTGCCTGTTCATAAGCAGCAGCAAAGATACAAAGATGGGCACAATAAAGGACAGAAATGGTATGGACCTAACAGAAGCAGAATATACTAAGAAGAGGTGGCAAGAATACACAGAAGAACTATACAAAAAAGATCTTCATGACCCATATAACCTCTTCATGACCCAGATAACCACGATGATGTGATCACTCACCTAGAGCCAGACATCCTGGAATGTGAAGTCAAGTGGGCCTTAAGAAGCATCACTATGAACAAAGCTAGTGGAGGGATGGAATTCCAGTTGAACTATTTCAAATCTTAAAAGATGATCTATGAAAGTGCTGTGCTCAATATGTCAGAAAATTTGGAAAACTCAGCAGTGGCCACAAGACTGGAAAAGGTCAGTTTTCATTCCAATCCCAAAGAAAAGCAATGCCAAAGAATGTTCCAACTATCACACAATTGCAGTCATCTCACACGCTAGCAAAGTAATGCTAAAAATCATCCAAGCCAGGCTTCAACAGTACGTGAACCAAGAAATTCCAGATGTTCAAGCTGGATTTAGAAAAGGCAGAGGAACCAGAGATCAAATAGTCAACATCCATTGGATCATAGAAAAAGCAAGAGAGTTCCATAAAAACATCTACTTCTGCTTTATTAACTATACCAAAGCCTTTAACTGTGTGGATCACAAAAAACTGTGGACAATTCTTAAAGAGATGGGAATACCAGACCACCTGACCTGCCTCCTGAGAAATCTGTATGCAGGTCAAGAAGCAACAGTTAGAACTGGATATGGAACAACAGACTGGTTCCAAATAGGTAAAGGAGTACATCAAAGCTGTATATTGTCACCTTGCTTATTTAACTTATATTCAGAGTACATCATATGAAATGTCGGGCTGGATGAAGCACAAGCTGGAATCAAGATTACCAGGAGAAATATCAAAAACCTTAGATATGCAGATGACACCACCCTTATGGCAGAAAGCGAAGAACTAAAGAGCCTCTTGATGAAAGTGAAAGAGGAGAGTGAAAAAGTTGGCTTAAAGCTCAACATTCAGAAAACTAAGATCATGGCATCCGGTTCCATCACTTCATGGCAAATAGATGGGGAAACAATGGAAACAGTGACAGACTTTACTTTTTGGGCTCCAAAATCACTGCAGATGGTGATTGCAGCCATGAAATTAAAAGAAACTTGCTTCTTGGAAGAAAAGCTATGACCAACCTTGACAGCATATTAAAAAGCAGAGACATTACTTTGCCAATGAAGGTCCATCTAGTTAAAGCTGTGATTTCTCCAGTAGTCATGTATGGATGTGAGAGTTGGACTACAAAGGAAGCTGATCCTTTATAAAGTATCAATAAAAGAATTGATGCTTTTGAATGGTGGTGTTGGAGGAGACTCTTGAGAGTCCCTTGGACTACAAGAATATCCAACCAGTCCATCCTAAAGGAAATCAGTCCTGAATATTCATTAGAAGGACTGATGCTGAAGCTGAAGCTCCAATACTTTGGCCACCTGATGCGAAGAACTAACTCATTTGAAAAGACCCTGATGCTGGGAAAGATTGAGGGCAGGCGGAGAAGGGGATGACAGAGGATGAGATGGTTGGATGGCATTACCGACTCAGTGGATATGAGTTTGAGTAAACTCCGGGAGTTGGTGATGGACAGGGAGGCCTGGCGTGCTGCAGTCCATGGGGTTTCAAAGAGTCGGACACGACTGAGCGACGGAACTGACTGAACTGAGCATGGCCCCACCCATCAGAACAAGACCCGGTTTCCCCCTCAGACAGTCTTTCCCATCAGAAAGCTTCCACAAACCTCTTGTCCTTATCCATCAGAGGGGCAGACAGAATAAAAACCACGATCACAGAAAACTAATCAAACAGCCTCAGCTAACTCAGTGAAACTATGAGCCATGCCGTGTAGGGCCACCCAAGACGGACGGGTCATGGTGGAGAGTTCTGACAAAATGTGGTCCACTGGAGAAGGGAATGGCAAACCTCTTCAGTATTCTTGCCTTGAGAACCCCTTGAACAGTGTGAAAAGGCAAAAAGATATAACACTGAAATATGAACTCCCTAGGTCGGTAGGTGCCCAATATGCTACTGGAGAACAGTGGAGAAGTAACTCCAGAGAGAATGAAGAGATGGAGCCAAAGCAAAATCAACACCCCGTTGTGGATGTGACTGGTGATGGAAGTAAAGTCCGATGTTATAAAGAATAATATTGCATAGGAACCTGGAATGTTAGGTCCATGAATCAATGCAAATTGGAAGTGGTCAAACAGGAGATGGCAAGAGTGAACATCGACATTTTAGGAATCAGCGAACTAAAATGGACTGAAATGGGTGAATTTAACTTAGATGACCATTATATTTACTAATGAGGGCAAGAATCCCTTAGAAGAAATGGAGTAGCCATCATAGTCAACAAAAGAGTCCGAAATGCAGTACTTGGATGCAGTCTCAAAAATGACAGAATGATCTCTGTTCATTTCCAAGGCAAATCATTCATTATCACAGTAATCCAAGTCTATGCTCCAACCAGTAATGCTGAAGAAGCTGAAGTTGAATGGTTCTATGAAGACCTACAAGACCTTCTAGAACTAACACTCAAAAAAGATGTCCTTTTCATTATAGGGGACTGGAATGCAAAAGTAGGAAGTCAAGAGATTCCTGAAGTAACAGGCAAATTTGGCCCTGGAGTACAGAACAAAGCAGGGCAAAAGCTAACAGAGTTTTGCCAAGAGAAGCACTGGTCAAGAAAGGGCTGGTTATTTTATTTTTATTGTAGTATAGTTAATTTACAATGCTCTGGCACTGATTGACATGATTTTTATAGCAACACCCTCAATTGAACGCCTGGGTTCTTCTGCACTCCAAGAACCAAAAAGCTAACACAATGCTGGTCATAGCAAACACCCTCTTCCAACGACACAAGCGAAGACTCTACACATGGACATCACCAGATGGTCAACACCGAAATCAGATTCCGCTCAAGGTTTCTCAAAACCAAGTCATGTATCTAGAGTTCTCCTGGTGCTCCAGCACTTGTTTTTAAATTTCTCCTTAATTTTTATTCAATAAAATAAAATATTGATAAATTGACACTTTTCATCTACATAAATATTTTAAAATTATTGGATAGTAAAAAAATTAGGCAGAGTAAAAAAAGGAACTTACCAACTGGGAGAACACATGTATATGTACAACATAAATCATGGAGAAAGTGAAAAAGGGGAAGTGAAAGTCGCTCAGTCATGTCCGACTCTGTGCGACCCCATGGACTTTACAGTCCATGGAATTCTCCAGGCCAGAATACTAATCAGCCCTTTCTCCATGATTTAGGGCTTCCCTAATAGCTCAGTTGGTAAAGAATCCGTCTGCAATGCAGGACACCTGGGTTCTATCCCTGGGTTGGGAAGATACCCTGGAGGAGTCACTCCATTCAGTATTTCAGTCAACCCATTCCAGTATTCTTGCCTGGAGAATCCCATGGACAGAGGAGCCTGGTGGGCTGCAGTCCATGGGGTTGTAAAGAGTTGGACACAGCTGAGCAACTAAGCACATATATATGTATACAAATATACTTATCATGGTGGCTCAGATGGTAAAGAATGCCTGAAGTGCAGGTGACCCAGGTTTGATCCTTTGGTCAGGAAGATCCTCTAGAGAAGGGAATGGCAACCACTCCAGTATTCTTCTCTGGAGAATTCCATGGACAGAGGAGCCTGGTGGGCTACAGTCCATGGGGTCGCAAAGAGTTGGACACGACCAAATGACTAACACACACACATATATACTTAGCATAAAAAATGAAAATATCATCAAAAGAATTGAAAGCAATTGTTATAAAAAATAAAGTCACAACATTAAAAAAAATAGTGAAGTCTGCAAATCCTGAAGTCATCTGAGAGCCAGCGGGTGGGGGTGGGGGGCAGGGTGGTGGTGGTGGTCGTCTGTAGATCTTAGTATAAATAGCCTGGATTCAGTCTAAAAATGCTTAGTGCAAGTCTGTCTTCATGATGGAATGGCAAAAAAAGAACTCTCAACATCTTTATTTTTTTTTCTTCTTTTTTTTTAAATAAATTTATTTATTTTAGTTGGAGGCTAATTACTTTACAATATTGTAGCGGTTTTTGTCACACATTGACATGAATCAGCCCTGGGTTTACGTGTGTTCCCCATCCTGAACCCTCCTCCCACCTCCCTTCCCATCCCATCCCTCTGGGTCATCCCATTGCCCCAGCCCTGAGCATTTGTCTCATGCATCGAACCTGGAATGGTGTTCTGTTTCACATATGATAATATACATTCAACATCTCCTTTAAAAGATTATTAGTGGATTAACTGTATGAATTGGTTTATTAAAACGATTTAAATACCACATTTTGGGGAGCATATCTTTTGCATTTAAAGCTCCTTCTCTCCAAAGATGTAGAGAGGAAGACTGGCCGATTTCAGTAAGCAGAGAAAACCCTGTGGTTTAATTAGTTGGCTCTATTGTTTCAAGTCTGGGCCCCCCTTTCCTACACTGGTCACCTCCAGTGAACACAGACTGCAACAAATACTACGTAAGAGAGGAGCAGAAGTTAAGGAAATGACAAGGGCAGTGGTGCTCTTGATCTCTTGAGAGGTTGTGAGATGGTCCATTCTCTTGAGCTTCAACTGCTGAGGGAATTTTAATGTCATTGCATTGGAAAGGTCACGGCATCTCATCTGTGTTTCCACACAAAGTCAGCTTCTAAAGGGAAGCAGTGTTTCTTGACATACTGCTAAGTCACCTCAGTTGTGTCCGACTCTGTGCGACCCCACAGATGGCGGCCCAGCAGGCTCCGCCGTCCCTGGGATTCTCCAGGCAAGAATACTGGAGTGGGTTGCCATTTCCTTCTCCAGTGCATGAAAGTGAAAAGTGAAAGTGAAGTCGCTCAGTCGTGTCCGACTCTTAGTGACCACGGACTGCAGCCTACCAGTCTTCTCCATCCATGGGATTTTCCAGTAGGAGACTTTAAAAGGAAGCTATTCCAGGTCACTGCCTGGAAGAACACTGAGTGTGCTGGGGTGAAAGTGACTGCTGAGCAATACAGCAGTTGGTGCAGGGACAGAAAACAGCATGCCAGATGTCCTGGAGGTTTTCCACAGACAGTAACCAGTACAGATTCATTGTTGAAAGATGGTTCCCTGCACACATTCATAAGCAAAGACTAAGAGAGTGTATCTCTCTCTCTCTCATACACACACACACACACACACAGGCAACCTAGCACAGGTGGCATGGGTTAGTGCTGCATGGGACATACAGGAGAGGACCCAGATCATTCCAGAACTATCAATGCTGTGCCAGTGAGTTAAAGGTGGTCAGTGGTCTTGAAGAAAGGAAGACTTTGAGACTGGTATTAGAACCTACATTACAATATGACATGATACCTTACAAATCAATTTTAGTTGATTATTAACAGTACATAACAATGTCAGGGTAACAGAAGAAACCTCCATACAATTTTCATTCTCAAAAGTGACCTCAGTCGTTCTCATGAGTTATTTTTATAAAGTCCGAGTTCATGATGCCTGTAGATATCTGAACAACATGGACAAACCCACCTATGAAATCAAGACTGGAGGCCCATGTTGGGCAAATCCCAGGTGGTGGTTGCTGCCAGTCCACCTGTAACCAAGAGACACCTTCTTGTGTAGTTGACTGTAGTCTTGGTCCCAAAATACTCAGGTAAAGATACTCATATAGTTGCACCTCAACTACAAGGAAAGATCAGACACGTCAGGCACAAAGAAAACACAAACTAGAACCTGTCACTACAGATGGGGCTCCTTCTACCTTTGGGATAAATCTGATAGCCGGTAATAGAAAGTAGCCCCAGCCTATACAGTGAAAGTTGCTCAGTTGTGTCCGATTCTTCGGGACTATATAGTCCATGGAATTCTCCAGGCTAGAATACTAGAATGGGTAGCCTTTCTCTTCTCCAGGGGATCTTTCCAACCCAGGGATCACGATTCTTTACCAACTGAGCTATCAGGGAAGCCCCCAGCCTATATGCCGCTCATAAACAATCACCAGTGTCTGTGTTGTTCTAGTCCCTGGTCACCTACACCCTCACACCACCTCCACTATCTCAGTTTTCACAACAAGAAAAACTCAGATGTGCACAATAAAGTGCTTGGCTGATGCTCTGCTAAGTAGCATTTTCTTTTGCAGTCAAGAGCCTTTTCCCTGCACCTTGGATACATTTATTTATGGCTTCCCAGGTGGCTCAGTAGTAAAGAATCCGCCTGCCAATGCAGGGGATGCAGGAGACACAGGTTCGATCCCTGGGTTGGGAAGATTCCCTGGAGAAGGAAATGGCAACCCATTCCCCTATTTTTGTCTGGGAAATTCCAAGGACAGAGGAGCCTGGTGGGCTACAATCCATGGGGTGGCAAAGAGTTGGACAGGACTGAGCTTTCCAGCACCGGATACATTTAAACTCTACCCCTAACCCATTCCCTCTCCTATTTATTGACCCTGAACTTATATATCCTCAGCAACCCAAGGATACATGGAAAAGAGAGGGCCATGATGTAGAAAAAGACAGCAGCCCTGAAAAACTGAATGACATTCTGATTTTGGAAAGAAGGTTAGAAGGCAGGGACCACAGCTGGAAGTGAAAGCTGATTACATTTTAGGAAGAATTAATAGAAAATTAAACCCCATCACTGAAGGATGTCCCTGGCAGTGATTCCTTCAGCTGAAGGTTGCAGGCAGGCAAGGAGACCCAATGTCAGTGGTAAGGTTGTGCTTCCCCCAAACCCTAGTCACTGGGAGCTTCAGTGAGTTCACCTGGGCTGACATGAGGTTGCAGGGATCAGAGGTGGCCACTTTGATGGCAGAAAGTGAAGAGGAACTAAGGAACCTCTTGATGAGGGTGAAAGAGGAGAGTAAAAAAGCTGGCTTGAAACTCAACAGTCTAAAAACTAAGCTCATGGTATCCAGTCCCATCAACTTTATGGCAAATAGATGGAAAAAAAGTGGAAACAGTGACAGATTTTATTTTTGAGAAATCACTGTGGATGGTGATTGCAGCCATGAAATTAAAAGACGCTTGTTCCTTGGAAGAAAAGCTGTGACAAACCTAGACAGCATATTAAAAAGCAGAGATATTACTTTGCCAACAAAGGTCCATATAGTCAGAGCTATGGTTTTTCCAGTAGTCATGTATGGACCATAAAGAAGACTGAGCTTTCGATGCTTTCACATTGAAGTGCTGGAGAAGACTCTTGAGAGTCCCTTGAACAGCAAGGAGATCAAACCAGTCAATCCTGAAAGGAAATCAACCCTGAATAGTCACTGGAAGAACTGATGTTGAAGCTAAAGCTCCAATACTTTGACCACCTGATGCAAAGAGCTGACTCATTAGAAAAGACCCTGATGTTGGGAAGGATTGAGGGCAGGAGGAGAAGGGGGCATCAGAGGATGAGATGGTTGGATGGCATCACTGACTCAATGGACATTAGCTTGAGCAAATTCCAGAAGACACTAAAGGACAGGGAAGCCTGGGGTACTACAGTTCATGGAGTCACAAAAAGGTGGACAAGACTTAGCTATTGAACAACAACAACCATTTCTACATATTCACATCTGTATAAATACATACATAAATATAGTTTATGCCATTGCATGTGAGCTCTCAACAGACAACCTAGGTGGATGGCACTGGTTTTCCAAGAGGGAAGTTAAGACTTGGGTGTCTGTCCAAGGTGAAACAGTCTTTGGTGGAGCCAGATCCTGAACCCAGTTCTCCTAAAAGTGAGTTCTTTTGTCTTTGTCTTGTTAAAGTCCTTTCAGGAGTTTAAATAGCTAAACAAACATAAGGGATTATGATTATTTAGTAGTCAGTCAGTATAATTTTGGGTCAGTTTGCCATCTATCCTTCTAAGAGTAGACTGACTAGTCATTTTTGGGGGAAAAGGAAGGGTGAAAATAACACAAGAAGATTCTCTTTCCTCTCTTTTCCATGCTGTCTTCCACACCCTCTCATGACTCAGAGGCTCATGTACAAGTGGACTGTAAGGCAGCCAAGACCCCGCAGGGATAAATTCCAGCCTTTCTGGTGGGGGTCACCCAGCCCTCTCTCCATACTCACTGTAGTGACACCATCTCAAAGAGCTGCTGATTCCATTTTGAAACATCTCTCATTGTCAAGGATTTTCCTTTCACCGATCTTAAAATCTATTCCCCTGCAACCTCATCTCATGCAGGTTCAACTTCTTGTGACTCCCTTTCAGCTTTTCTCTACTCTGGGGTCCCCAGCTCCCTTCACTGGTCTTCACGTTGACAGATTTTCTAGCCTCATCATCCTGCTGGTCACTCTCCCAGGGAGACGTTGAGCTTTGTCACTGTTCTCTGAAAATGAATTCATTGCCATTTAGACAGCACCTCTGATGCGCTCTTGCTTTGTCAGAATACAAGAGGACTGTCACTTTGCTTAATTTAGACACTATTTTTCCACCTGTGGCAGTAATAGCAGTGGCAGCCTTGTCACTCTTTCAGCCTTCAGTCTGGCTCATCCTCAGCATATGATAGATAAAGTAGCTCTATAAACCATAGAATTCCATTACATAACATTTCATTAATGTGATCTATCAGTTGAGATCTTTTAAAATTTTGTCATTCGGCCTATTTGTCATGCTTGCCCTATGGGACCACACAGAGAGAGAGTCCTGAGGCAGGTAAGGCTGCTAGAAGCATCTCTGCATTCGTGGTGATTGTTCACACAGCATTCTGGCTGGCAGCAGAGAGAGGGGCAACAGGGATTTCCCCAAGGGGTGGAGTCATTCATAGGAGCTAGAATCTGGAGCTCAGAGGCAGTGCTAGTCCAACCAAGAAGGGTCATTCCGGTTCTGATTCCATCCAATGCATATCAGACTAACTTCATCAAACACCTCCTCTCAAGCTTCAGGCAGTATTTTTCCATCCACCCAGGACTTCCACCCCTCCTATACCCTGAGTCATCTTAAGGGAGTTGCTCAGAATTGCTTTTCATTTCTTGCTTTGAATCAGTTATAACTTTGATATGTGTATATACGTCCTTTACAAAAATGTGAACCGGGTGTGAGTCAGAGAGAGGATCCTGTGCCCTCTCTCCTCTATGCTATGAACGCATCACTACTAACAAATATTCATTGTGTATTACTTTTATCCAGGGGTAAGCTCTGCTTTACTGTCCACCAGCATTTCTCCAGCAATGTTTTCAAATGACTGTGAGAGCAGCCATCGAATATTTTCCTGAAGCTAAGATATTTGAGCTATTCCTTTTAATTTCAATAACTTTGTTATGAATTCAATAATACACTACTCTAAAAATTGAACATAACTTTTTTCAGCACTCAGATAAAAATTCACAGAGGCCCACAAACTGAGCATGTTTGAAATAGGTAAGTGTTGGTTTACTGTCCTGATCATTTTGGTTTCGCTTTGCCTTCAATCTGTTCCTTTCTTTCTAGTTAGATCATGGTCTCTGATAGAAAAGATAAACATGAAGTAGACACTGAATTCGTCTGCTTTCTTATTATCAGGTACTGCAGCAACTCAATCTCTTTAGGTAGTAAGTAACCCTGTCCCCTGTTTGTCCTTTTTGCTGGGTATCTTCAACTTGTCTCTCAGAGTCACCTCCTTTCTCCACCCTGCTCTGAGTCTAGAGAGGTAATCCTGAATGGGGAGTATTAATGGGTCCCCTTGCCCTCTGGTTTCTGGGTGGCTTCAGCCAAAGGGAGGTAGCACCAGAGCGAGGTGGGGAATGCAAAGATGGTGGGGTCAGCACACTCCCTGCCTGATTCCACGGTCTGGCTGGGGTCTACCACTGAGAGCCACTGCTTCTGTCTTGAGTCCCTTCTCAAACAATTACTCTCAACAGGTTCCAACTCGCTCCTTATCATGTTATTTTTTCTAAACTCTTTTCATACTTCTAAAACACCTCTTCTTTAAAGTATCCTTGAATATCGTCAGTGAGCCATTGCTTCCTCCGAGACCCTCATTCATCCTTCCTGTCACTCCAAATAATGTCTCTTTCTGCTGTCATTTTTTGACCTTTGGATAGTTCACAAGACTCCAACCTTTCTTAGCATTTAGCCTATCTGAATATCATTCTTTCAGCATTGGACATGTTTATTTCTTTACCTTCCTTGCTTTGTTGAATGCATTCTTCTAATATTTGGACTCTTCAGAGGGTTTCCTATAAAGCTGTGTGATTTATTTACATATTTTTCCTCTTCTTCCTCATTCAAATCATTTGGAAATCCTAAACTGTCACAGAATCTCCAGGTGGGAAAGGTCCTTGGAGGTCACCTAGTCAATCTCTTCTCATTCTACATCCTCTGATGCAGCAACATCTCACACATATAAACTCATTTGTGATTTTTGTTCTTTATTTCTAGTAACAACATAGCTGTGATACCCTCGCAAATGATGGAGTGGGTTGCAATAATGAGTCTTGTGAACCTTGCCAGTTATCAGAGATTCTCCCATCTGCTTTGGAACTCTTCAGGAGAACAAGCCAGGGCTGGGAAAGCTTACAAGAGATGGAATATAAATTATTCTTTAGGAGTTGATCCAACAAGAATCAGACAAGGAAAATTTAGTTAAATATCTTTCTATCCCTACTCCAGGAAGCATAGGATGGTTAGATTTTATATCAGGGGTTTGTACTCATAATGGTATTTTAAAGAGTTAGACTTTGGGTAAAAACAAGGCAGCCAAAACTGATCATAATGTTTCTCTAATTTAATGATACTTAATAAACTGAACAATAACAACATCAAAAATAGTGAAAACCAGTGAAAATTTTTATCAGCAGCAACCAAAAATGGAAAGGGACATAATACAAGGCCGCCTGCTTCCAAACTGGCAATCAGGGTGGTTCTGCAGAGAAGCAGTGGAGAAAGACCCAGCCCACAACTGCCACCGCCAGCCCAGTCTTGCGCCTTAAAATCAAATCTGGGAGTTAGCACGATGGGGAAACATTTGAAGAATATTTAATAATTTAATTTTAGGGCATCTTTAGGGAAACAATATGTTGGGTATAAAGAAGCACTTAAATGAGCTTCAGAATCTTTCCAGTGTTACTTCATTTTCCTTTACTTCTGTACATAAGTAAAATCGATCTGAATACATATATATACACACATTTTAAATATATTTATATATATAAATTTATATATATATAATATTTAAATTTTTAAAAGGCCTGAGCATATGATCCCAATTTTATAGTTTGTCTAGGTATCCAGCCAGTTTCTTTGTGTATATGTGTATGTATACTCTCTCTCCCTCTCTTTGAAAGATTCTAAACTGATGTTTACCTAATGTTCAATACTGCTGTTCTTGGGTCATGAGATTTGGAAGATTACTTCTTACTTTGTATGTTTCAGAAACTGCTGAAATCTTTAGAAGGAGTATGTACGATTTTTATACAAACAATACTGCAATTTTTATTTAAAAAAATAAGATGATAGTAAAAGCAGATATTGGTACATAATGTTATTGCCACAGATTGAAAATGTCCAAAAATTTGGTTTTGTGTCTTCTAAAAGAAATAATTAATGACAATTATGAAGAAAGAATGCACTTTCACTTTTCAGTTTCACGCATTGGAGAAGGAAACGGCAACCCACTCCAGTGTTCTTGCCTGGAGAATCCCAGGGACGGCGGAGCCTGGTGGGCTGCTGTCCATGGGGTCGCACAGAGTCGGACACGACTGAGGTGACTTAGCAGCAGCAGCAGCTAGTTCACAAAAGTTGTCTTAACTGATTCACCATTCCTACTGTCCTTTTTGAATCAGGTTGGCACACAGGCTCTGGGGTCTGTCTTAGACTGAGCATGAGGCCATAAACTAGTTATGATGGTTGCATTTTTAGGAGACCTAATTGTTGGCTACTAAGGCTCTCCTTTAATTTATAGAATCATCGCAGAATGCATTCCACTGAACAATATGTTCCTAGATCTGTCTCTTTTCCTTTCTCTTCTCATGCTATGGACAAGGTAAATGAATAGCCTGGGTCTGCCTGGAAGTATTAGGATCACTGGGCCACACGTGTTTGTCTACGTTTTAGGAGTTTGAATGAATATATACTTAGTCGCTCAGTTATGTCCAATTCTTTGCAACCCCTAACTATCTGAGCAGACAAACCAAAGAGGGAATGACATCAGACTCTTTGTTTCAAGGACACATCATGTAGGGTTTGGTATTATCTTCAGAAGTCACCACTTTTTTTTTAAATTGGAGTATAGTTGATTTACACTGGTGTGTGAGTTTCTACTGTACAGCAAAGTGAATCAGCCATACGTATACATATATCCCCTCTTTTTTGGATTTCCTTCTCATTTAGGTCACCGCAGAGCAATGAGTAGGGTTCCCTGTGTTACAGTAGGTTCTCATTAGTTATGTATTTCATATATAGTAGCATATGTATGTCATTATATACATATACATAGTATATAGTGTGACTATATATACATAGTATGTATGTATGTCATATATAGTATGTCATATATAGCATATATAGTCATGCATAGCATGACCATGTATACATAGTATATATACAGAGTATGACTCCCGGCTCATGTCACCCCCCTTTCCCGTTTGGTGTCCATACAATTTTTCCTCTAGTCTGTGTCTCTGTTTCTGAGAAGCTGCCACTCCTTATTTGGTTTGGTCATTAAGAGAGTCTCTTCCCCTCCACTTGCTCTCGTTGTGATGGAGGGGGTGTGCATTGCTGCCAAATGGACTTGTAATGTTATTAGCTGCTTCTTTCCAATCTCTGTCTGTTGGCAGCTCACCTGGGAATTCTGAATTTCCCCCCACCCAACTGGTATGCAGAGGGAGAAGCTATGTCCCCTCAAAGTGCACACTTGACCCAGGAGACAGGGTGGGAGCTGCCAGAGGGGAAGGTGGAAGGTTTGCACACAGTCTCCACCATGCAGCCAGGCTGCCTGGGTAGCTCTGTCATCTTAGCGAGGCTGAACCATCTTCTAGGTGGCCTTCCCCCAGTGTTTCCAGGTAGGGTGGGGACTCTAGGGGCATTCCTGTGCTGAGAGTGGAAGGGAAGCAGCAGAACACACACGTTGGCCCTTATCTGGGGTGCACATCATTGAGGAGAGGGGGACAGCAGCCAGGTTGGCAACTCCCACATCCCCCTAGATTTTCCTTTGGCTCCTCTGACTCCTTTTCCAAGTGTGTGTTTCTCTCTCTGATGATGAGAGCATTGGCCAGCAGGACCACTGCATCATCAAGGGAGGCGGTGAGAACCAACGTTTCCGGTCTTATGGGTTCCAGTGTGTGGGGGGCCCAACGATTCCTCTCTCTCTCTCTATCTTACATCCATCTTCCCTGTTGACTGCCCAACCTGTGGACTCTGAGATCCAACATCAGGTGACTAGATGGGAAGGCAACAGTCTTACAGAGACTGCCTAACTAGCAACCACAATTGGGTCCCGTCAAATCCCTGTAACAAATACATATATTCAGGGAATTCCCCGGTGGTCCAATGGGTAGGACTCTGAGCTTTCACTGCTGAGGGCACAGGTTCAATCCCTGGTTGGGGAACTAACATCCCACCAGCCATGTGGTGTGGCCAAGAAAAAAAACCCCACATATATTCATATTTATACTTTAGTGATATTAATACACAGAGTCCTATGTCCTAGAGCTTCTGTTTCTCTGACTGAACCCTGAGTGGCCTTCTCAAAATTCGTATCTGATCACATCATGCCTATTTAAAACCGCCAATGTTTTTTTCCCACTGCTCTCAAGACCAATGTCCCTAGGCATCCCTGCAGCCTCCCATCAGGCCAGGCTCCCCTGCTAATTCTGCTCCCACCTCCATGATCTTTTAGTCCCATCTACTTACTGTGGTATCTTGCACACGTAGTCCCCTCTGCCTGGCTCTCTCTTTCTAGCCATCTCTACCTGGCTGTAATCTTTCACATCTCAGCTCAAATGTCAGCCTAGTGAAATTCTCCCATGGTGATCCTTTACTTCACTGCGTCCCTCTCCTCTGAGCATTGCCACATGCACAATAGTTCATTTATCTGTGGGACTTCTTGCCCAATATCCCCTCCACTAAATTATAAGCTCCAGGAAGGCAGCGTGGGCTATTTTCCTTTCCATTGTATGTTCCTTACACCTAATACCTTGCTTGGCATGCAGTTAACTTCTCTTCCTGGCACAAGAAATCTCAGTGAAATAAAGGAATAAATAAAAGATGCTCGGCAGATGAAGAAGATGGCAGAGGAGCAGCAGGAAACAACCAAGGGGATGATATGTACAGGAAGGCAAGGCTTGGAGCCCGGCCAGCCCTGAGGGTTCTTTGGGGTCAGCCACTGTGGGGAAGCCAATCCTGATGGCCCACAGTTAGTTGCTGTGTTTTTCTCCATCGAGAGATAGTTATTAACTCGTGTAAGATGGATGGTTGTTATGCACTAAAACAGATTTCCCTTTTTCATGGCCAATTTTTGCTAATGATTTTTCAAAATCATGAGCACTGATACCCTTAACTATCAAAGCAATCACAATACAGTGCTGAATCTTTTTTTTCTCTTGAAGTCTGAATTTCTTGAAAGTAAAAGTAGAATTTGGAAATGAAACATATCATCCTTTTCAGAATAAATTAGTGTCTATGGAAGAAAAAAAAAACAATGAACACATTCATGAATTATGGTTGAGTGTTAACCTTTCTTTCCAATGATAATTTAAAGAAGAAAAGCTCTCTGCCTTGATTTCAGCTGATTTTTCCCACGTGCTTGTATCTGCTGAAGCATGTTTGAATTTTAGTCTCTGCCTCCTGCCAGGACAGCACCCTCCTCAGCTCTGGACACAACCCTGGCACGTGAAGTCTGATTGGAAAGTTCTAGAAGACAAGTGCTTATCTGTGGCCCCACAAGGAAGTCTCCAGCAACCTGGAGGATCAGGTGTACATCTCAGAACTGCACTGAGAGCCAGATGTCTGGGTTTAGTCCTTGATTCCACTCCTAACTCGTCATGGGACTCAGCAGAGTCCACTTAGCCAGCTTCTCGGAGTCTCCATTGTCTTACCTGCAAAATGAGTCAGCTGGGCAGAAGATCACAAAGGACCCTTAAACTCTAGCATATTATGATTCTACATGTACCCTTTCTGGCAGCTATCATGGTAAATGACTTTTATTAGACAAATACAATGACTTTGAGGAAGACTGGTGGAAATTTATGAAATTAGTACTTATTTCCCCATGACAATGGCGCTTATAATTAAAATTTTTTGCCATTGTCCCAACATTGTCTTTCTTTTCCCCACTAAAGCTTTTCCTCATATCCATACTTGGGACTTTTCCAGACACTGCCATAGCTGATGTGAGAGGCTTCACTCTACACTAAGAATCACGGCCCTTTAAAATCTTCTGTTTTATTTGGCAATAGGGGTTTAGCATTCATCTATTTTAAGGACCCATTTAATGTTTTTAAAAAACTTTTTGTAGTTTTCCTGTGCTTTGCTGTTCCTACCATCTGCTATTGAGTCTTTAACTACATAAGTATGTTTATTCAGCATGTGCTCTCCCTGGACCCAAACTTTAAATTCTACTTTGACTTTTATTGTTAATTTGAGAATGTGCAATTGACTCAGAAGAATTTATGAAAATTAATTCAATAGACTCATTTAATTAATGTGACTCCAAGATTTTTATTCACATGAGATAGGCTTCAACTTCGATAACTTGCACAGAGCATTCAAACTTGAATACAAGCCATCCAAAGAGTTCTGTTGTGGGATTTTTTTCCCCTGAGTCTCAAAAAAAAGTTTGTGTCTAAATGACAGAAAAAACAGGCAGCCATAATTATTGGTAGATCTTGAGAAGTAAACAATTATACCACCGAGGAGATCATAACTCATGACACGTAGTTGTCTAATATCCTCTGGACCATGCATCAGGCCCTGGGGATCCGGTGGTGGGATACAGGTGATAGTTTTACATTCAGATGTTGGAAGGACCTTTACAAAGTTTCCCTGGTGTTTTTTGGGGGGAGTATTTCTGTACATCAATTTAAGTGATTTTCCCTCACCACACTTCTATCACCCAGTGCCTGCCCTTAACCCCAGGGAACAGTCAGGGAAATCTCACTTATTGCCTTGGGAGGGAGTGACTCAGCAGAACCAGCAGACCATGAGTAGCATCTCTGAGTCTGAGTCTCAACAGCACATTCATTCTTTGGGGCCCCCCCCAGGAAAAGCAGTCTGTGTGTGGACTGGTGGCCCAGAGAGAAGGAAAAGAGGCAGAGAGGCTGGCCTCCCGTGAGCAGCAGCGGTACCCAGCTGCACAGCTGATAGAACAAAGATTTGGGCATCTGGGACATACATAATTCATATCCCTCGACCTCCCAAGGGAAATACAGTGAGTCTGTGAGGTCCCACACCTCTCTGCACCTCTGCCCTCACAATCTATATTCCCAGCACGATGCAGGAGCAGAATGAAGGTGTCTGGCAGATGGGCCCGAGACTCCCAGTAGAGATTTCATAGCTAACTGGTAAATCTGGTATTTTGTGTGCTTCCAAATAAAGGACCAACGAAGCAATGAAATAACAAGAAAGAAATATCACTACTGCTGGTACAAACAACTGGGAACGCTTTATGGAATATAGCTCCTGCTATGTAGCAGATACTATTTTAAATATTGATACATATTAACTCCTTTAATCACCCCTACAATCTTATGAAGTGGGTCCCTTTACTATAAATAGCTCTGATTTATAAATGAGAAACTGAAACACAGAGAGACTAAGTAAAGAGGTCAGGACACACAGCCAGTAATAAGTAGAGCAAGGATGCAAATCTAAGGAGTCTAGCTCCAGAGGCAAAGCTGAAGAGGCCTTAGAGTTAGGACAAAGAAGATGTAGCGATGACACATGTAGCCCTGGAGGACAGGAAGGCAGGCAGCTAGCTAACGGATGCCATCCTGGAGAGATGACCACAGACTCTGGCCAAAGTCCAGAAGAGCTGCCCACCTTCCCTATTGGAGACCTCACCGCACCCCTGCCCCACAAACTCAGATGCCACTCTGAGGAAAAGTGTCTCATACAGAAATAAAGTTCAGTTATAGAAGAGTAAAGCTATATTTCCTGCACAGCTATGTGTAAGGACTGTACGAGTTATGGGATCAGTGTGGAAAGTAACAGTTTATGAGGTATAAATCATTGAGACCAATGACGAGCACAGTCTACCAACTTCGTTTGAAAGAAAATACATATGTATGTTTCTCTGCTTTGTTTGAAAAAAAAATACATACGTAAAATGTTTCTCCCACATATATTCTTTAAGTTATAAACATATGCTCCTGGTAAAAAGAACCCAAAGATGACCAAGTTGAGTAAATAAAGGACCTCAGTCACCATTCCTTGTCTATTGTGGGCTGAACTGTGTCCCCTTCCTGCCAAATTCGTATGTTGACATCCTACCCCCAGAATGTCAGAATGTGACTGCATTTGGAGACAGGATCTTCATAAAGATAGTTAAATTAAAATGAGGTCATTAGGGTAGGCTGTAATCCAATATGATAATGCCCTTATGAGAAGAGATTTAGATGCAGACACACAAAGAAGGAGACAACGTGAAGACACAGGGAAAAGATGGCCATCCACAAGGTCAGGAGAGAGGCCTCCTGAGCTGGGACATCTACCTCCAAACTGCGAGGAAATACATTTCTATTGTTTAAGCACCCAGCGTATGGTACTCAGTTACGGCAGCATGAGCAAATGAACATGCCATCTTTAACTGGCATATTCTTACTCTCTATGAATTTCTAAGAACCAGAATTCTTTCTTCATTCCCACATTTGGGGGAGGGAGGGTAGAAAGAGATATATATATTAAAATATTTATATTTAAAATAACTATTAAAATGTATACATTTAAAAAATTTATAAAATTTTTATGCATAAAAACTGTATGTATAATTGTATCATAAATTCACTATTTTGAACATACTGTTTGATGAACATCAGTAACTGTATGCAATTGTATAACCACCATCACAATCAAGCTAAAGAAGTTCTCAAAATTTAACAGAGTTTTCTGGTGCCCCTTCAACGTGGATTCTTTTTCCAATTTCATTTGTAGCTCTAGACAACCAATGATCTGCTTTCTTTCATGATAGTTTTGTCTTTTTTATTAATAGAATTTCAGATAATTGGAATATTAGCTTTATGTTTGAGATTATTAAGTAAAAAGGCAATGTTTCACTTTATTCAATTATACTTTTTATTTACGGGGAGGTAAAAATAAAATGCAAAAGGAAACATGAGTTAGGGATCTGAAAAACCTCTGCTGGAATCCTGGTGCTGCCCTTGTGACCCACTGGGCACAGACCCCTAGTCTGTAAGATGTTGCTGCCACCCCTCCCCCTTGGGCAGGATTGTGAGATGTTGTCTCGATGTGTATCCACAACCTGCTCAGAAAGTGGTGGGTCTGTTCTCTTTACAGTCACGATGTGCCCCAGATTAAAACCAGTTCCCTTCCTCTGAGTTTTTCAGTGGGCAGAAATAGGGCAAGTTCCCTGTATTTACTGTTCACAAAGACATTGCCTCAAGAGGACCAGGACTTTTTGGAATTCAAAACCTGTGCCAAAAATGAAGCCTCACCCTATACTTAGGCTATATAGTTTGGGAATATATACATATATATACTTATAGTTTTAGGCCAATTTTGGGCCAACAATTAAGTTCCTTTCTTTTTTCATCTTATGTGAATACTGGAGTGGGCTGCCATTTCCTTCTCTGGGGGATCTTCCTGACCCTGGGATCAAACCCATGTCTCTCTGTCTCCTGAACTGCAGGCAGATTCCGTACAGCTGAGCCACCAGTTAATTGTTTACATCCCAGTACAAAATAAAAATTTATTTTAAAAAGTTGGTGGCCATCAGATAGGCCTCCGCAAAGATTTTCAGATAGGAGGAAGTCAGACGGAAACACGAGGGCGTCCGTCAGTGCCAGGACTGGAAACGGAAGGCAGGCAACCCTTGCTGCCTAAGATGCCGGTCAGCTTCCTTTCACTGCTGCCTGCACATGCATGACCCTAGTAGGAAAACCCCGTGACTACTCTCCTAAGAGGGAAAATGCTTATCTGACAGCACCAAGTTCTCCAGTTTTGCCAAGCCCCCTGGCACAAACGAGTTCTCCTTCAGCACATTCACGAGGAGCTTCTCCACAGCAGAATGAAAGGTTAATATGTAACAGAAGCTTTCTCCACCATCACTCATGACTGAAAGAGGACAGGTTGAAAAGAGATTCGGGCCACGTTTACAAATTAAAGGGCAGCTCAGTACTGTCTTCCCCACTTCTCCCATTGAAATCCTTTGTCCAGCATCATGTTGAAGGTCCGAACCAGGTCTAAACACAGGACATCTTACAGATGAAGGGTCTGTACCCAGTGGGTCACAAGGACAGCACCAGGATTCCAGCAGAGATTTGTCAGATCCCTAACTCATGCTTCCTTTTACATTTTATTTTCACTTCCCTGTAAATAAAAAGTATAATGGAGGAGGATGCCAATGGGTGACTGGGTGAAAATCTCAGCCCATCACCAACCTGTCTGGGGTTCCCCAGCAGAGTGAACCTTGACCTCCACCCTCACCTTCATCAAAAGGGCCCCACAGCAATGTGTTCCTTTGTTGTTTGGAGTATTAAATAAGAAGACATCTATCAAGGGCCGGTTCACCATGAACAAAGTCCCAATAACAAGACCCTTTATTGCGTTATTTAAGGGATACACATAAATTGCCTGAAATTTCTGTCTCAAGAATTCTTTCATGAGAAACACTGAGGAGACTTGGCTACTGGCTGCTGAAATCTCATAAATGTGCGCCCTGTTTGCTGGAACTATTTTATAACAGCAGTCTTCAGATTTTCTTCCCCGAGTCATCACTGAAAGAATTCTGCAAAGTGAGGTACCCCCTTATGTATTTTTAACGTAACATCTAAATGTTTAGAATTGAAATGGCTGTGAGGATGTAATTACAGGTGTGAGGGATATGACATCTAGGCTTGATGTACATTTTTGACAAGATCTTGGAGATCTGAATCATTCAGTTTACAGAAAAGGAAAACTATATAAGTGAAATGGCGAGCAAGGTATGCTTTCAGGTGGGCCAAGTTCTGGAAAAAAATGTGCAAGTTGAATATTCCCCTAAAAGCATCCAACCAAGTCCCCTCCAGTTAATGCACCCCTCTTCCTCTTGCCCTAAGCTCCAGATTTCCCACTGACCTCCTTGGGAGCTGAAAGGAAAAGAGGATTCCAGGCAACATCTATGTATCTAATACCCCAAACAGATAATTTCTAACACCCTTTGCTTACTGACAATGACCAGTAAGTGAACTTTAATAAAACAGAAACATCCTCAAAAGGCACAATTTAGGTTAGAGCATACCACTCTGTCATATAAAGTCTAATTTCTTGATTTGTGTGTGTTTTTACTTTTAACACCAGAAAGACAACAAAAAGAGAATACATTTTATCATTAAAGTTCTTTCTAAAATTCAGTGTATATTTCATACATGAACTGAAACATATTCAACCAAAGAAAAATATAACACTTTGTCATTTTCACGGTTCTCACTGTTTTCGATTTCAGATACAAAATTATTAAATGCAAATATAAACTCCTAGTGGCCACAAAGAATGACAGAAATAACTTAAGTTCTGCTTCTTCATCTTTACAATCTCTGTTCTATCCATGTTTATTCTCACCAGTCATTTAAATAGTGCCAAATGAGGTTTAAGACATGGACTGTACCTAATACGAAATTGTCATACATTTACTCTCACAATGAATGCTTGCTGCTAAGTATACCAGGAGGCCCTTATACCTGCTGGCTCTCTATGTTAACATCTGTATGGAATATGAGGTTATTAAGAAGAGGTATTAAAATGGGCTAACTTGAAGCTTACATATATATATATATATATATATATATATATAATTTTATTCATTAGCAAGTGTTACAATTAAGAACTCTTAGATAAAAAAAATACTTTTGTGGCAAGGCATATAATAACACCAATATTATTTAGACTTGTGGGGCTTCCCTGATGGCTCAGATGGTAGAGTCTGCCTGCAATGCGGGAGACTTAAGTTCGATCCCTGGGTTGGGAAGATCCCCTGGAGAAAGAAATAGCAACCCACTCCAGTATTCTTGCCTGGAAAATCCCATGGACAGAGGAGTCTGGCAGCCTACAATTTCTGGGGTTGCAGATACTGGGCACAGACTGAACGACTTGCACTATTTAGAATTGCAGGTGGTAAAATATACAGTAGAACAATTGTCATTCAGTTTTACTATCATTTTAAAATAATAACAGACAGTGCCCCCCTTCCCCACACCCACATCCTCAGTGGCTGCCTTTGGAGTGGAGAGCTCCTACAGCCAGATCAGCCCGTGGCTCTCCATTGGAGGGGTTCATGACCTTCCTTGGGGAGCATTAAAACAGAAGGAATAGGTGAGAGCTCAGTTTTGAAAATGAACTCTGCTTTTCCATCACAGTCTTGGTTAGAGCTGGACATGGGACCCATCAAAGGAGAGTGTCAGTTGCAGGCAGGAATATCTCCTGTTGAAAGCTATTAGTAAGTGGAATAGGTGATAACTGGATAATGACTAGGGAGAAGTCAGTTAGATGGATCATGTTCCAGGTTTATTTACAGAAGCTTGACACTGTGGATGAAACACATAGCACCCAAAGTAGAACGGCCAGTTTGGAAATACATAAGCTTGAATGGTTGTCAATGGTCTCCTGCCTTCTAAAAGCCCAAAGTTAGATGGATGAGACAGGGTATAATCCCAAAGCACAGCAAAGTCCAATTCATCTTCTAAAAGTAAACGTGCTCATTTACCTCCATCTCATGACATACTTTTATTTTATGTTCCTTTAAAATATCCCTCTCTCTCTCTCTCTCTCCTCTCCTAGCCACATAAACCTACACACGCTCACATGCATATATACATGATTTTTATATTGCTGTAACTATAATATATGCATAGATAAGGTATTTTGCAAACACAACCCTGATAATCACGATGGTGTGGTCACTCACCTAGAGTCAGACATCCTGGAATGTGAAGTCAAGTGGGCCTTAGGAAGCATCATTATGAACAAAGCTAGTGGAGGTGATGGAATTCCAGTTGAGCTATTTCAAATCCTGAAAGATGACACTGTGAAAGTGCTGCACTCAATATGCCAGCAAATCTGGAAAACTCAGCAGTGGCCACAGGACTGGAAAAGGTCAGTTTTCATTTCAATCCCAAAGAAAGGCAATGCCAAAGAATGCTCAAACTACCACACAACTGCACTCATCTAACACGCTAGTAAAGTAATGCTCAAAATTCTCCAAGCCAGGCTGTAGCAATATGTGAACCATGAACTTCCAGATGCTCAAGCTGGTTTTAGAAAAGGCAGAGGAACCAGAGATCAAATTGCCAACATCCACTGGATCATCGAAAAAGCAAGAGAGTTCCAGAAAAACATCTATTTCTGCTTTATTGACTATGCCAAAGCCTTTGACTGTGTGGATCACAATAAACTGTGGAAAATTCTGGAAGAGATGGGAATACCAGACCACCTGACCTGCCTCTTGAGAAACCTGTATGCAGGTCAGGAAGCAACAGTTAGAACTGGACATGGAACAACAGACTAGTTCCAAATAGGAAAAGGAGTACATCAAGGCTGTATGTTATCACTCTGCTTATTTAACTTATATGCAGAGTACATCATGAGAAACGCTGGGCTGGATGAAGCACAAGCTGGAATCAAGATTGCTGGGAGAAATATCAATAACCTCAGATATGCAGATAACACCACCCTTATGGCAGAAAGTGAAGAAGAACTAAAGAGCCTCTTGATGAAAGTGAAAGAGGAGAGTGAAAAAGTTGGCTTAAAGCTCAACATTCAGAAAACCAAGATCATGGCATTCGGTCCCATCATGTCATGGCAGATAGATGGGGAAACAGTGGAAACAGTGGCTGACTTTATTTTTCTGGCCTCCAAAATCACTGCAGATGGTGATTGCAGCCATGAAATTAAAAGACACTTACTCCTTGGAAGGAAAGTTATGACCAACCTAGACAGCATATTAAAAA
The DNA here is from genome assembly GCA_024291935.2 of Okapia johnstoni. Taxonomy (NCBI): domain Eukaryota; kingdom Metazoa; phylum Chordata; class Mammalia; order Artiodactyla; family Giraffidae; genus Okapia; species Okapia johnstoni. The sequence goes on from CM044307.1 coordinate 17,602,089, forward strand.
GCAGAGACATTACTTTGCCAGCAAAGGTCCGTCTAGTCAAGGCTATGGTTTTTCCAGTGGTCATGTATGGATATGAAAGTTGGACTATAAAGAAAGCTGAATGCCAAAGAATTGATGCTTTTGAACTGTGGTGTTGGAGAAGACTCTTGAGAGTCCCTTGGAATGAGAAGGGCTGACTCATTAGAAAAGACCCTGATGCTGGGAAAGACTGAAGGCAGGAAGAGAAGAAGACAACAGAGGGCAAGATGGTTGGATGGCATCTGACTCAAAGGACATGAGTGTGACCAAGCTCCAGGAGTTGGTAACAGACAGGGAAGTCTGGTGTTCTGCAGCCCATGGCATTGTGAAGCGTTGGACATGACTGAGTGACTGAACAACAAATACATTGAAGCTATGTTATTAGGTATACACAAATTTAAAATTTTTATATGTTTTTGGTAAACAAAACTTTTTATTTGTATTTACTCACCTTTGTTTTTCTTAGTTATGTTATTTTGTCTTAAATTCTACTTTTTTTCTGATATTACTATAGTCATGCATATAGTCTTTCTTTTAGTTAGTACTTTGTCTATTTTTTCTCATTTTCCTGTATTTTAGGAAAATCTCTTATAAATAGCATATAGTTTGCTTTATAAAAAAAAATACAGTCTCACAATCCTGCTCTTTTAAATGTTGTTGTTGCTGCTGCTAAGTCGCTTCAGTCGTGTCCGACTCTGTGTGACCCCATAGACGGCAGCCCACCAGGCTCCACTGTCCCTGGGATTCTCCACGCAAGAACACTGGAGTGGGTTTCCCTTTCCTTCTCCAATGCATGAAAGTGAAAAGTGAAAGTGAAGTCGCTCAGTCGTGTCTGACTCTTTGAGACCCCATGGACTGCAGCCTACCAGGCTCCTCCGTCCATGGGAGTTTCCAGGCAAGAGTACTGGAGAGGGGTGCCATTGCCTTCTCCCTTTTAAATGCAGAGCTTACTATTGATGTATATTGTAATTATTCATGTATTTAGACCAATTTCTCACTAGCATATATTATGTATTTTCTTGATTTGCCTTTTCTATTTGTATATATATATAAACACACACACACACTTTCCTTTTTCATGCCTGTTGGATTGAGGTTTTTCTTCTCTCTCTGAGGAGAAGATATTTATATCTTATTTCTGTACTCCTGGAAGTTCCCTAGAAAATTTAAGACACAATGAAGTAGCCAGTAGAATAATGGTTCCTTCCCACTAAATACATCCACATTCTTTTCCTGGAATCTACGAATATATTACTTTATATGACAAAAGAGACTTGGCATATGTAATTGGGAATCTTGAGGTGGAGATTATCCTGGATTATATGGGGGGATGAGAGGGCCCAATGTATTACAAGGGCTCTTTAACATGGAAGAGGGAGAGAGAAAACTCAATGGTTGAGTCATACAACCTAAGAAAGATTTGGCTAGGTGTTGCTGGATTTGAAAATGGAGAAGGGGGGTCATAAGTCAAGGACTGTGAGTATCCTCCAGGAGCTGGAAAAGGCAAAAAACACATTTTTTTCAGAGAGTCTCCAGAAGGAACACAGCCCTACCAAATACCTTAATTTTAGCCTCATAAGACTCATTTTGAACTTCTGACCCCAGCACTGTAAGATAATAAGTACGTGTTGATTCAATGATTTTGTTATTAAATTTAATTTGTTAGAGTAGCAATGGCAAACTAATACAGATATAAATGTTAAAATCCATAGCAGTACTATCCAATAATACATTTCTGCAATTATGGGAATGTTGTATTTCTGTCCTGACCACAAGTGGCTATTGAGTACTTAGAATGAAGATAATTGGTTTTGCTTTATGTAGTGGGAAAGACTAGAGATCTCTTCAAAATAATTAGAGATACCAAAGGAACATTTCATGCAAAGATAGGCTCAATAAAGGACAGAAATGGTAGGGACCTAACAGAAGCAGAAGATATTAAGAAGAGGTGGCAAGAATACACAGAAGATCTGTACAAAAAAGATTTTCACGACACAGATAATCATGATGGTGTGACCACTCACCTAGAGCCAGACATCCTGGAATGTGAAGTCAAGTGGGCCTTAGAAAGCATCACTACGAACAAAGCTAGTGGAGGTGATGGAATTCCAGTTGAGCTATTTCAAATCCTCAAAGATGATGCTGTGAAAGTGCTGCACTCGATACGCCAGCAAATCTGGAAAACTCAGCAGTGGCCACAGGACTGGAAAAGGTCAGTTTTCATTCCAATCCCAAAGAAAGGCAATGCCAAAGAATGCTCAAACTACCACACAATTGCATTCATCTCACATGCTAGTAAAGTAATGCTCAAAATTCTCCAAGCCAGGCTTCAGCAATACATGAACCGTGAACTTCCAGATGTTCAAGCTGGTTTTAGAAAAGGCAGAGGAACCAGAGATCAAATTGCCAATATCCGCTGGATCATCGAAAAAGCAAGAGAGTTCCAGAAAAACATCTATTTCTGCTTTATTGACTATGCCAAAGCCTTTGACTGTGTGGATCACAATAAACTGTGGAAAATTCTGAAAGAGATGGGAATACCAGACCACCTGACCTGCCTCTTGAGAAACCTGTATGCAGGTCAGGAAGCAACAGTTAGAACTGGACATGGAACAACAGACATGTTCCAAATAGGAAAAGGAGTACGTCAAGGCTGTATATTGTCACCCTACTTATTTAACTTATATGCAGAGTACATCATGAGAAACGCTGGGCTGGAAGAAACACAAGCTGTAATCAAGATGCAGAGAGAAATATCTATAACCTCAGATATGCAGATGACACCACCCTTATGGCAGAGAGTGAAGAAGAACTAAAGAGCCTCTTGATGAAAGTGGAAGAGGAGAGTGAAAAAGTTGGCTTAAAGCTCAACGTTCAGAAAACTAAGATCATGGCATCTGGTCCCATCATTTCATGGGAAATAGATGGGGAAACAGTGGAAACAGTGTCAGACTATTTTTTTGGGCTCCAAAATCACTGCTGATGGTGATTGCAGCCATGAAATTAAAAGACGCTTACTCCTTGGAAGGAAGGTTATGGCCAACCTAGATAGCATATTGAAAAGCAGAGACATTACTTTGCTAACAAAAGTCCGTCTAGTCAAGGCTATGGTTTTTCCAGTGGTCATGTATGGATGTGAGAGTTGGACGGTGAAGAAAGCTGAGCACCAAAGAATTGATGCTTTTGAACTATGGTGTTGGAGAAGACTCTTGAGAGTCCCTTGGACAGCAAGGAGATCCAATCAATCCATCCTAAGGGAGATCAGTCCTGGGTGTTCATTGGAAGGACTGATGTTGAAGCTGAAACTCTAATACTTTGGCCACCTGATGCGAAAAGTTGACTCATTGGAAAAGACCCTAATGCTGGGAAGGATTGGGGGAAGGAGGAGAAGGGGACGACAGAGGATGAGATGGCTGGATGGCATCACCGACTCGATGGACATGGGTTTGGGTAGACTCCGGGAGTTGGTGATGGACAGGGAGGCCTGGCGTGCTGCGGTTCATGGGGTTGCAAAGAGTCGGATACAACTGAGCAACTGAACTGAACTGAACTGAACTGAACTGAGTTCATGTTTTTCAGATTAATCACTCTGTTCCTTACTTACTATTTCCTTTTGCATCTTAGACTTTCTCTTTCCTTTTGCATCCTTCTTTCTGAAGTATATTCTATAGAAATTCCTTTGGTAAACATATGCTAATAATATATTCCCTTCATCTTTATATGATAATTGTGCTCTTGTTGAAAGATAGCTTCATTACATGTAGATCTTTAAGTGGTTGTTATTTTCCGTAAACACCTGGAAGATTTTCTTCCACTGCCCTATAGCTTCCATTTTTATATGAAAGGTCACCTGTCAGTCATTTTTTTGAATCAACAGTCTGTCCTTTCTCTCTAGTTGTTTTGAAGATTTTCGTTTCGTGTTTCTCCAATGTGAAGTGGATGTAGCTAGATATATAAATTTATTTTATTTTATCCTGCTTGGAATTTGCTTGAGTTTTAGAAGCTGAGGACTGAAGTTTTTAATCAACTCTACAAGATTGTCAACAAAATATCTTTAAATCAAGAAGGAGTAGAACAAATGGGGATAAATGACCCTTCCCATTTTTCTATTATTTCCTTCTCAAAATTTGACTGGGTGTTGGGATTTCTCATTTTTTTCTACAACCTTTCTTTCATATTACTTCTGTGTTTATCTTTCTGTACTATATCCTGTGAACTTCCATCTGCTTTATCTTCTAGTTCATTATTTCTCCTTTTAACTAAGCCAAATCTGCTGTTGAACATTTCTATTAAGTTTCTAATTTCAATTATTATATTTTTCATTTCTAGAATTTTCATTTGGCTCCTTATCAACGCTCTTAGTCCTTTTTGAGAGTACACAATGCTTATTCCTTCAAGATATTTCCAATATCCCCTTATTTCTTTGAAAATACTAGGTAAAATATATGAAATATCAGATATTGGCCAGTTTTGACTTGCAAAATTGACAATTTCATATGCTCCTACCTAATAACTGGTCTGTACATGATCATTTCAACGTTCGCAGTCTTGATGGGTTGGACTCTTCCATTCGTGCTTTCTGCTGACTTTCACTCCTGCTAGCTTGCTCTCTTACATTTATGGAGATTTTTGCTTTTTTTTCTGAAAATCTTTGAGGTCCATATTTAAAGTGTGTTCCTTCAGACAGGAGATGTGTTTGCTTCTGCCAGGTACCTGGGAGCAGTACTGAAATGGAGAAACTTTATATTCTCTTGCTTGTCTTTTTTGGGGCGGGAGCGGGGTGGGGCACACGGGGTTTGGTGAGACACATCAGCAGGGTGAGATTTAGGCTTTGGAATCATTTAGGGAGACATTTGTCCTTCTTTCTTCCACTGTAATAATAACCAAGGCTGAAATGACTATTCCTGTCACCTCCCTTTCTGAAGCTCTTTAACCCTAGTTCGCCCCAAAATGGAATTGCCTCTCAGGGGTCTCTGAAGTGACTGTCTCCCTACTCAATTTTATTTCTTAACACCCACACGCATAGGCTCTTAAACGCCAGGCCCTGGACTACCTGGGATTGACAGATGTCCCCTGAGAAAAGGCTAATTCTCTCATAGCTGACTTTTCTGGATTCACACTTTCTAGCTTATAGCCTTGAAAGATTTATCTTCCTATCTTATTGGTTCAGTGTTCTGATCAAAGGGTGTTCTTCTGACATCTAGTTAGCTGTGTGACCAGAAACAGAAGTCCCCAATTCCTTTCATCACTAAACATTATATCCAGTTTATCGCACCATCTGAACTCACTGAGGTACAAACATGAAACGATTTTCAGTTCAGTTCAGTTCAGTCGCTCAGTCGTGTCCAACTCTTTGCGACCCCATGGACTGCAACTTGCAGATCCTTCCTTGAAATGATTTCACTTTTCTCTAATCACTGCCCTCAAACACGTAAAGGCAGATCTCCTTTGCCACATTGATTCTGGGAAAAATTGAGGGCAGGAGGAGAAGGGGACAACAGAGGATGACATGGTTGGATGGCATCATTGACTCAAGGAACATGAGTCCGAGCAAACTCTGGGAGATGATGAAGGATAGGGAAGCCTTGAGTGCTGTGATCCCTGGGGTCACAAAGAGTTGGACATGACTGAGCGACTGAACAATAACAACAATGACATCTTGGGTAGACCCTTTAGCTTTCTGGTCACTTGTGTTTAAAATTTAATCCCAATTTAAATCTTATTTCTTTTCCTTCTACTAGTACTCTTGAGAGGGACTTGTAATTGGGTGAGCACTGATATTTCCTCTTTCTCCCTCTTTGTCAGTCTTCATGGAGATCCTTCCTTGAGCCTTCAAGGGTCACAGGGATCCTGGGGACCATGTTCCACATCTCTCTCCTTGGGTATCATACCACACCATGGCCCCTATTTGCCTGTTGGTGTGAGCTGCCCCATCCAAGTCCCTTAGCTTCAAGAAGCAGATATCACTCTTACTTTACATATATCTACAAAGTCAAAGAGATACTTGCCAAGCTTCCATGAATGTTTCCATATTTTTATTCCTGATGGCAGAAATAAGAAAGAACTGGCTTCCCTGGTGGCCCAGATGGTAAAGAATCTGCCTGTAATGTGGGAGACCTGGATTCAAATCCTGGGTCTGCAAGACCCCCAGGAGGAGGGCATGGCAACCCACTCCAGTATTCTTGCCTAGAGAAGCCCATGGATAGTGGAGCCTGGTGGGTTACAGTCCACAGGGTCACAAAGAGTTGGACACGACTGCAGCGACTTACCATGGATGCATGGGTTCAAGAGCTCAGTAAGAATCTAGTTAGAGAGGATCCAATATGCCACTTCTTGTGGCAGTCCTAATCATCACCAGTGACCTTCTTGGAGCCTGCTTCACTTGGTTTAGAGTGGGAACTACTTGGATATAGGAAGTGTTGTTTAGAAAAACCTACAACAGTGACTCTGAAGAGGGAACTCTTTAGACTTCCCAGCCCACTCTCCATCCCAGCAGTTCGCTTATATACATCAGGTAAAGGTGAGAGTGTTTCAGACACTAGAGATAGTCAGCAAGTGCTAGCTATGACAAGCTCTACAAATATTGCTATCATTAATCCTCATGAAAATAATACCCTAAGGGTATATTATCTAAAGCATACACAGGGTAGAGCTGGATTCTGTAGAAGTTCCTGAGCCAATGATACAGTTCTTGGACCTAGGAAATGATGTCTTAGAACCCAAAACTAGGTTAAGTGTCATAATCCAAGTTTTATACTAAAACAATTTCAATTTTCCTCTGGCAGCAACTGAGGGTTAGAATTAGGCTTTATCTGTGTAGACCATGCCTTATTAATGTCAATGTGTTTAAGGGAAAGAAAGCCTTTATGGATGATACAATAACAACTTCTAAATTTGGCTTAAAATTTTAAAATTTATAACACGTACCATAATTACTTAAATATGCCAGTAAAATGTTTTATGCTTCCATAAATTAAAGTTCTATCTGGTACCATTGTCCTGGCACCATTGTAAAATAGAATGACAAAATAAACTGCAAAAAGGAGTTAGGCTGAAAGTTAACGGTCTACATGTTCACAATCCTTACACAGACTTCCTGCCAGCAATATGATTTTGCCAGAGTCTACCTACCAGCAACACAGTCAGCCAACTTTGAGTAAAGAATTCTGTGCTATAATAGTTGATTCATGAAATCAATAGTCATTGATGCTAACCTACCACTCCTTATTATAAGCACAGTGCCCATGATAGTTTCTGATTCTTTCTTTTAAAAAGACTCAGTGACTCTGGGTTAATCCAAAATAAATTTGGACTTCATTCTCTCTTTAAATTTTATTCCACTTTGAAACAGACTTTTTAATAGAAGTGTTTAAAAAGAAATGTTAGAGTCCAAATTAGAGGATCAGGTGGTGTATTTTCACTTTTAATAAATGAGCTGTCTTTTCCTTTTTCATTCCACTTACCATTTCTTCTTGAAGGAAAAAAATCAAACAAGGAAAAATATGAAAAGATGAATTAATGTGACATTTAGAGTAAGATTTTAATGGCACCAAGGCCAAGAATATCAGAATTATGCTTTTTGCTTTCACAATTATAACTTGACAAGATTTCAGGATGTTGTCGCTGAAGTGAACTTCAGAAGAAGAAAGTGAAAATGCACACACTGAAGGATAATGTGTTACAGAAGAGTTATATTTGTTAAGGGAAATACAGCATAGTCAATATTTAATTAAGCATTGTCTTTTTCAGAGTTGGCCCCTTGGAGGCTACTTCCTTATTTCAAGCAGCACTGGCTGTGCTACAAATATTTTTGGAAATCGTCTTTAGAAATAAACTTACGCACCAGTTTCTAAGGACAACAAGGAAACCAGCTTCATTTATTCAATCATTCCTTATTTAAACCAAAATTGGCATTCTTCCCTAGCAACTGGCCTTACCCAGGCCTTCTTGGCTTCCCTAGTGGCTCAGACAATAAAGAATCTACTTGCAATGCCAGAGACCTGGGTTGGATCCCTGGGTTGGGAAGATCCCCTGGAGGAGAAGCCATCCAGTATTCTTGCCTGGAAAATCTCTGTGGACAGAGGAGCCTGGCAGGCTACAGTCCATGGGGTCGCAAAGAGTCACACACGACTGAGTAACTAAGCACAACAGACCTTACTCACCAAACTGAACTCAAACTACCTTTTAATGAAGAAAAAGAAAAGAAAAATTGATTTTAATCAGGAAATATTACATACAATATGTACTATTTAAATTCTTTAAAGAAAATACTCATGTTACTGTAACAGAGGTTAAAGAAATTTCCCCAACACTCCAGGAGTTCCTTGCATGTATTATCTCAATCACAATACCTGCCTGTAGGTAAACAGTAGTCACTTTCATCCTTTTTCTATCATTTTTATCACCTGTTATATATTCCTCAATGCTATCATTCCATAGTTTGGTTTTTAAATGGTACATAAATGAAATCATACAGTATATATCCTTCGGCATATGCCTTCTTTACCCAATGTCTTGTTTATTAGATGCATCTAAAGCAAGGGTAGGCAAACTATGGCCTTGTCTATTTTTGGAATATAGCCACACTCACTTGTTGACATGACTTCCCTGGTAGCTCAGGTGGTAATGAATCTGCCTGCAATGCAGGAGACCCAGGTTTGGTCTCTGAGTCAAGAAGATTCCCTGGAAAAGGGAATGGCAATCTACTCCAGTATTTTTGCCTGGAGAATGCCACGGACAGGGGAGCCTAGTGCGCTACAGTCCATGGGGTCGCAAAGAGTTGGACACAATTGAGCGATTAACACAGACATACTCATTGCCATGTCATCTGCGGCTGTTTTTGCAGAGCTCAATAACTGCAACAGAGACTTTGTGGCTCACAAAGTCTATATCACTTGCCAACACAGCCTTTATTTTTTTTATTTTTTTTTTCCCCTGTTTTGTTTTTTATTTATTTATTTATTTTTTATTTTAGTTGGGGGCTAATTACTTTACAATATTGTAGTAGTTTTTGCCATACATCGACATGAATCAGCCATGGATTCACATGTGCTCCCCCTCCCAAACCCTCCTCCCACCTCCCTCCCCCCTCCCATCCCTCTCTGTCACAACGCTCCATCCCTGAGCATCCGTCCCATGCATAGAACATGGAATTGTGTTCTGCTTCACATATGACAATATACATGTTTCAATGTTATTGTCCCAGAACGTCCAACCCTCACCTTCTCCCTCAGAGTCCACAGGACTGTTCTATGCATCTGTGTCTCTTATTCTGTCTCACATATAGGGTTAGAGATTTCAATTTCCATATACATGCATTAGTATACTGTTATTGGTGCTTTTCTTTCTGGCTCACTTCTGTATAATGGGCTCCAGTTTCATCCATCTCAATAGAACGGATTCAAATGTTTCTTTTTAATGGCTGAGTAATATTCCATTGTGTATATGTACCACAGCTTCCTTATCCATTCGTTCTGCCGATGGACATCTAGGTTGCTTCCATGTCCTGGCTATTGTAAACAGTGCTGCAACATTGGGGTACACGCGTCTCTTTCAATTCTGGTTTCCTCGGTGTATATGCCTAGCAGCCAACACAGCCTTTAGAGAGAAAGTTTGCCGATTCCTGACTTTCATGTATGACTTGATGCAATTTGCTAATATTTTGTTTCAAAATTTTCCATCTATTCTCATGAAATACATTGTATTGCACTTTTCTTTTTTTGTGATGCCATGGTCTATTTTTGGTATCATGAAAATCTTAGCTTCATCAAATGAGTTGGGAACTACTCTCACCTTCTCAATGTAGAGTGGATATTACTTCTTCCTTTAAATCTTTATATGGGAAACCAAATAGGACCCTAGTTTTGTTTGTGGGGAAAATTTTAACTATAAATTCAATTCCTTTAAACAGGTAGTTCTATTTACTTTTAAAATTATTCACAAGTCAGTTTTGGTAATTCGTGTTTCAAGGAACTTTTACATTTCTTATATGATGTTAAATTTGTTGGTATAAGGATATTTTTGCTTTGTATAGAATTTAAGATTGACAGTTATTTGCTATCATCTTATTATCTTTCAACTTCCACTGTTTCTCAAGAAAATTAAATGTCAGTCTAATTACTGCCTTTTTGAAGTTAGATCTATCCTTTCTTTTCTTGCTGTCTTTACAAATTTTATCTTTACCTTTGGCTTTCTATAATTTTTCTATGATGTACAAGTGTAAATTATTTTTTTCTGCTTGAAGATTGTTTGGCTTCCTAATTTTGTGGGCTGGTGTCTTCTATTAATTTTGAAAAGATTCTTAATTTCTCTTCAAATATTGGTTCTGACTCATTCTTTCTCTCTTCTAAATATATAAGACTCCACTAAACATTTAACTTTCTCATACTTCCATGTCTTTTCACTCTATTCTCAACTGCTCATCCTATTCATTTTGTCTTAATTCTGATTATTTTCTGAATTATCTTCCAGTATAGCAATTCTCTTTTCAGCCACATTTAGTATGCCATTAAAACCATTCACCAGAGTTCTTAATCTTGGTTACTAAAATTTTCCGATTCTATAATTTCTGTTAAAATGTTATATGAGTATTTTTTACTGGTTTTGTAGTTCTCTGCTAAAAATTTCCTCTTTTGCTTTCTACCTATGTCATAAACACAGTAATGACAGTTATTTTAAAGTTATTTTACAGTCGATAATTTCCCTATCTGGAGCTCTTTGAGTTTGTTTCAATCACCCAGTGTTTCTACTAGTTCTCATTCCTGTTAACTTATCTCCTTATGTGCCTGTTATCTCAGACTGTGTACTAATTTTATATTCGGAAAGTCATTGGTAGAAATGATTTGAGCACTAGAATAAAGTTAACTTCTTCTAGAAGGTATTTGTACCTGTTTCACCTAAGTGTCCAAGGGTACTAATGATCTGGAATCACTTTTCACCAAAATCAAGAATTTAGATTTTTATGGCCTATCCTGATTACTGGAAGTTGGTCTTCAGTCTGTATGAAGATTGAATATTTTCATTGTACTTTTCAGTCTTTCAGAGCTTTGTCTGAAAGCATAGGGAATTTCTCAGGGTCTTCAAGTTCAGTGGTCTTCAGACTCCAGTTTTAGTTACTTACTCTCATCCCATGATGTTATCAAAGGTACTCCTCAGCTTCGCAATTGCCTATTTGGCTTGTCAAATGTACCCAGGGCAAAAACTGTTCCTAAAGCCAGGATTACATCTATGGATTTTCATATAATTATAAACCTTGGCCTAGTAATTCTTCACTCTCTTATTAGGTCTCCAGTAGCATCAACTTCCTTCCTCCCTACCCCCAACTTTTCTGGTTGCTCTCAGTTAGATGGTTGGTTTGCATAGGATGGTCCTATGCAAACCTTTAGTCCCCAAAGCAGAGTATATGTAGGGGTGTGTGTGTATTTGTGTTTGTGTGTGTACATCCATATATGGATTTATGACTGTGTTTCTCCTGAAGATATTTTAATAAACTCTAGAAGCTTTAAAAGTTCTTGTCAAAGAGAAATTCTGGAAATAATCAAATCAATGACAGTATTCTTGAAATAAAAATGCAACTTTTCAAGGAAACTATTTGGAGGGAATAACATCTATATATGCATAAATTTTAACATGCTAATTAAAAAATAAGTTATATTTATATACTACTAATTGGTTAAATTTAATTCATCACAAATATAAGAATAATAGGGTTACTTACAATATCCAAAAGGTATATTATACTATATTAGGACCTCAATAAATAAGAGTTGTTATAGCATCATTAAATAATTTAAATGTTTATGTGACCATAAAGCCATTCAAAAGAACTTTGTGGACTATGAAGTGAGAAATATACAGATCAACAAAATAAAAATCATGTATATACCTAGCATTACAATCTGAAAATTACTGTATAGTAAAAATTCACAAGGAAAGCTATATAGATATACTTTTAATTGAATTCATTCCTCTGTTTCTTGATTGTGAGAGAGAAGTGGAATTGGGACTAATGGGTTGAAGCTGGCTATGGATAAGTTTCAATTCACTACAAAAAAGAAGTTTCTAAAAGTCAAAGTTATCCAAAGTGGGAATGAGAGATGATAACATTCATCATTGGAGGTTATTAAAGCTGAGGCTGGGGAGCACTTGGCAGGAATGTGGCTGTTGTACTGATTCCCAAATTCAAACAGGCCGCATTAGATAATCTGGGTAGATGCTGAAAGCAAAGGTTTCTGAGCCCAGGAACATAGGGATATCCTTGGATGTGCATCCCTGATAAGCTACCTAAGAGATTCTTGTGTTCACAGGGAATGCATCAGACACCTGTAAGGAACAGTTCCAATTTAAGAGTCTATAATTTTCCCCGCAATGTAATGGAAACAGCACTATAACAGTAACAAGGAATCCAAATTCCATCTTGGTTTGGAACAAGCTGTGTGATTTCTGAGCACATGACATCATGTCTCTGAGACTCAATTTTCCTGTCTGCAAAATTAAGTGCTACTTATCTTATGGCACTTACAAGGTAGGAATTTGTTTTTCTGATGATGCCCTGGAAGAAACTAATCTTCAAAGTCCCTGGAAAATTCCTTATGACATTCAGATGACGGAGAATTATCCTGGAATGACTGTCTAAGACAGCTGGGCAAGGCCGTGCAAGCTGGCTGGTTTCCTGGAGTTGGCAGGCATTTGGCCCAGGATATGTCTATCACACGCAGGGCAGGTGGGGAGTGGAGAGGGCTGGCAGGCTGGAAGCTGGAAACTCAGAAACCTCCTCATCTTGGCTCCAACCACAATCTCTGAAACCTAGTTAATGTTCACAAAGGAGGGCCCAAGGAGGCTGATCTACTGTCCTGAAAAGGGAGTGATAAGGTGATCAGTAAGTGCCCTTTCTGTGGGCACCTTGCCTGGAAATACCAAGCCTCTGGAAGGTGAGATGGGTTGGCAGTTTTGTTTCTTATGAATGAGCCTTCCCTCTCAAAAGCCAATGAGCCTTGGCTTTTAATATAATATTGGATTCTCTTTCTTCCCTATTTTTCTTTCTCAATTTTCCAGCTATGTTCTCTGAAAATTTGCTAAGCCTCACCCCTTAGAGCTCTTAATTTTTCACTTTTGAGAAAGAAATTGTATTCTAATGGCTCTTATGTTTGATCTTCTATAAATATACTTAATTCCTTACCTCGGTGTATTTACTCCCTGGGATGGCCTTCCTAACTCCAAGATATCTGGTCCCCAGGTGAACCAATGGGCATCCCTTTACTCTCTCCATCTTACCAAGATCTGTGAATCCACCTATAAGTTCCTGAGAGGTGAAGGCGATTTCTTGACATCAGCAGGGAAATTTTGAATCAAAATCATAGGCGATGGGGGTGGGTTAGCAATTATCTCAGGCTAAATAAGGAACAGACTGGTACATAGCTTACCAGATGAAGATACAAATGTTAGTAGCCAGTCATGTCCTTGGAAGGGATTCCCAGGTGGCTCAGTGGTAAAGAATCCACCTGCCAATGCAGGAGACTCAGGAGACCAGAAGATCTCTGGTCAGGAAGATCCCCTGGAGAAAGAACATGCAACCCACTCCAGTATTCTTGCCTAGGAAATCCCATGGACGAGGAGCATGGCGGTCTATAGTCTATCAGGCTGCAGAGTCAGACACAACTTAGCGACTCAACAACATGTCTCTGAAAACCTCTGCCACTTAGGCTCTGATGAATTCCAAACCCACATGTCTTACAGAAAATGTTCTGCAGAACTTCAGTCCGTCACTTCCAGCTGTCTCCTGGACAATGTCACATGTAGGTGTGGACAGTTTGTTGTCTGGCAGTGGAAGAGAGGAACACTATGCGGGTTAAACTAGCTTCATTATGACCATCATTCTTTTCTGTGGTTGTTGTCTTTTTACTTTTTTCTTATTTTTAAATTTTTACTGAGGTGTAGTTGATTTACAAAGTTGTTAATTTCTGTTGTATAGCAAAGTGTTTGGTTATGTGAATACATATACGTAGATCTATTCTTAATCTTTACCTTCCAATCTTTACTAAGGAAAGGGATTCCCATTACAGAAAAGATAAGGGTACTCCCAGCTGTTGTCTCCTGGAGGTGACAAAACTCCTAAAATGTTCAAAAGTGTGTATGCTGGTTTGTGATGGGAGACTGGTTATTTCACAAAGGGTCAAAAGGCTGGGGGAGCCTGCTGAGCAGGAGAAAAAGATGATGACTGTTCTGTAGATAACAGCCTCCATTGGGTTTGGTATCTGAAGGTCTCAGTGATGTAGATTTTCTCTGTATGTGGCTCTCCACTCTACTACAAGCAATGTTAGGAGAGTGAAGAGGAATAATGATTTCCTGAAATACCATCCCAGGGTTTTCTCTAGAGGTGGTTGGTAGGGGTGAAGAGCTTGGAGCTGTTGTGCTGGTACTAGCTTGGGCTGTGGGTCTGAATGTAACACTCATGGGATTGACTGCAACTGTGGCTCCATCAAGAGAATTGCAATGGAATTATTCATTGGTGTAGGCTGATGTTCTTGGGTGTTGGTTGGAGTTGTCGAATGAATTTCCTGTATTCTAATGGGTAATTGTTTCCCATGCCATGACAGGTACTGGCTGAATGATATGTTTGATACTTTGTACAAGTCGAGCATGAGATTTACCTTCTATCCTGGGGTTTGACTGGCCACCTCAATCCCAGCCTGGGCTGTAAGGGACCTGTTCTTACTTGACAGTAGACACCAAGTTAGTGTCTGGTTAAGTGGTTGTGATTAATCCAAAGGTGAGTATGTTGGTAAAATGCATTCTAACTTGATAGAATGGTCTACTGATGCTACTAGTGTCTGAGTCTTCTGCTGCTGCTGCTGCTAAGTAACTTCAGTCGTGTCCTACTCTGTGTGACCCCACAGATGGCAGCCTACCAGGCTCTGCCGTCCCTGGGATTCTCCAGGCAAGAACACTGGAGTGGGTTGCCATTTCCTTCTCCAATGCATGAAAGTGAAAAGTGAAATTGTTAGGTCGTGTCCGACTCTTAGTGACCCCATGGACTGCAGCCTACCTGGCTCCTCTGTCCATCTGAGGACTCCATTATTCAAACAGAGCTGTTTCTTATCTTTTTTCATTGACTAGTGATGGTTTAGGTTGTCTCAGTGATGGTTTAGGTTGTCTCAGCATTGTTGTCAGTTACGATTCATCTATAAGCTTTCCAGATTCCTGAATTTTGTGGTCATTGTCTCCTATGTTTGGAAGCAACTCTCCATGGATCTCTGCCATAGTGGTACATCTAGAGAGTGAAGCATTATTTGTTCTTTTTTTTTTTAAATTGGCCTGTCTTTTCAAGGCTGTTTAATCCAAGGATGATGTTTACTTTCCATGTTCGATCATTATAATTATGGCCTCCAACTTTGGGATCACATCTTTTAAAAAAATCCTTTATCATGACTTTTGTGGCATTTCAGAAGAGAAAAGATGTATGTATTCAATCCATCATGTTAACTTGGATCCAATTTTAAATGAGTTATCTTATGCCCCACATCTAGTCACCAAGTCCTATTGATCTTATATTCAACCTTTTCCTCAGATGTCTTGAATCTTACTTTCTTTCACAGTGGGCCCTCAAAGCACAGGTCCTGCCACTAACTAGCTGTGCGACCTTGGAAAAGTAATGTCTGCCTTTGAATTTGCAGTTCCTCAATTATAAGATGGAGATACCAGTTATTCTCTTATAGGATTTCTGTGAAGATTAAATCAGGTGTGGCTCTAAAGTTGTGGTTTCAGCTGATGCTGTGGTGGCGGTTCCTTATTTTTTGCTTAGACTCCCTCTTCTAAAGATTCCCTAGGTAGTCTCAGATTCCCTATCTCTTCCTGATCCATCTCTCATACACTTCTAACATATAACTGTGATTTATCCTCCTATTTTAAAACCCCTGATGGCAGTCCATTACCCTTAGGATAAAATCCACAAGTCAAAGTTTCTTTTTAATCTGTTATTAAGGTTAAATCTAATATCCTTTCAATTCCTGTGGCTGTCCTACCAGCGCATTCCTCTCCTCAAATATACACAACTGTATCTTACACTCCGAACACATAAACAAGCTCATCCCTGTGGAAACATGGCATACTTTTCCTGTATTTGAACCTATGAAAATTTTATTTCCTCCAATTGAAATGACCTTCCCCAGGTCATTTTTTCCTCTTGAGTAAGGCTTAGTTCTAAAATTATTTCCTGTGGTAGATCATTAGGATAATGGCCTCCAATGAATCATGTCTCCCTATGTCAATGTGACATTTCTGCTCCTACAACAGGAGATGGAGTTGGTTTCTCCATCCTCTTCAATCTAGGCTGGTCTTGTGACTTGCTCTGAAGAACAGACAGTGGTGAACTTGACATTGTATGAGTTCTGGAGCCTGGGTCTGAGGAAGCCTTTCTGTTTTCATCCTCTCTCTCTTGGAACTCTGACACCATCAGGCTGTGAAGCAGACCAGTGTAGTGTACCAGGGGATATGAGGCAACGTGAAGATGAACAGAAGCCTCAGCAAAGAGAAGACATCGCTGCCAAGCAAGTGAGTTGAGACCATCATAGACTCTCTGCTGCTGCTGCTGCTAAGTTGCGTTAGTCATGTCCAACTCTGTGCGACCCCATAGACGGCAGCCCACCAGGCTCCTCCGTCCCTGGGATTCTCCAGGCAACATAGACCCTCTAGCCTCAAATGAACCAGCGGATGACTAGGACCACATGGGTAAGACCAGAAGAAGAACTGCCTGGATTGCTAAGTCACAGAATCATAATTGTGAAAAATGAAAAATCTTTATGGTTTGTGGTAGTTGGTTATACAGCAATAGATAACTGATATACATCCTCAGAGAAATGTCCTAGATATACTCAAGGAAAACTCATGATTCTCTCCTCTGGGCTTTGTGGGTAATCTTCTATTACAGCACATAGCTCATATAACTATTGGTCTACCTGTATCTGTTTCTCTCACTAGACTAAAAGATTTTCAAAAGCAGAGATCAGGTTTTTATTCACCATCATATCTCCCATGCCTACCCTAGTGCATGGTAAGAGGAACCATGTGCATTTATCACCCAGATCACAGACTGACCATTTCCTGAAATGCTTTCATCTGCTCTCTGGAACATAAGGTCAAAAACACGGTAAGATTTTTTTTATATCCTCAGCCTTTTCAGTTAATATTTCCTATATCTTGCTCTTACCCAGTAGCCCTGCTTCCCTGTAGCCTGCTTAGGTGGTAGCTATCTTCCCTGCCCCATGCCTTTTATTCTATATGGTTTGAAGGTAGGTAAGCAATCTCTGTTTCTCATGGCTTCATTCAGACAGTCTTCAATTCCTCCCTCTTCTCAAAAGAACACTTCGCTTTCACTCTCTTGACATCAGATTAAACCACCTGTAGCCCTTGCTGTGACAGTCACATACTGATTTGTGGGTCCCTGTGTCTCATTCTAAAAAGACTCACAAGTACCCTCTCTAACACTCCTCAGAAGTGATTTCAACATTTGGAGAGCTCACTCTTCCAAAATCATGACCTCCTCGTTCCTTGACCCCCAACCTATCTCAGTCACTTATTCCCATGGTCATACCTTCCATCTTGTCATCACCAATTGACTGCAACCTCTACAACCTCAGTGTCAGATACTCTACTATCCAATCACCATCTCTTATATTTCTGGCTCTCTTTCTCACACCTCCAGCTCCAAAACTCCTTTGCCACTGGAACCTACAAATTTATTGTAATCATTACTCTTCACTGTTCTTTACCATCTCGTATTCTCACTTTCCCCCTTACTCAGTTAAATTTTAATGGTCAGTCCTTTTAGTTATTCTCTTGCCTCTCTTTGATTTATCACACTCTGATGCTTGTTATAGTCTTTTAAGGACCTCTAATGAAGTCTAATTTTCTACTTGATACATACCCAAACTCAAGGGAGTTGAATGTGGCTGGAGAAAGATCTGCCTCTCTTTAAATTCATAAATGTTAACAATAATCAAGAGGGTCCCTAATGCTACCTAGGAGTCAAAAGTCTGTTTCCCTAGTCCAATCCCTTTACTCCCCTAAATGACTATTTCATAACTTCTCATCTCTCCCCAATCCTTTAACATCTCTACCTTTTTTGCTTCCATTATTACTAACAAAATTTAAACAATTATTTGTACCCCTGTGTACTTGCTATGCCTCCCCTCCTCTTCCTGTGAATACACTGTATATGTTTCTAGCTAAAGCTACCCATGTATTGGTGCATCACATTTGATCCCTTACCTTCTTGTGGAAATCACTCCTTGAGTTTTCCATGTTTCTCCTGCACTATTTTTCCTCTTTATTGAATCATTCCCAACATTGTACAAACATACTGCAACTTTCATATTAATTTAAAAACCTACATATCCTAATCTCATTTATCCATTTAGATATTACTTGCACTTTTCCCTGTTAAGAAAAACTCCTACAAAGGTTAATAAACTCACCACCTCAATTCACTCTCTTCCCATTTTGACTTGAACTCACTCCAGTAAGACTTTTTGCTCTCAATGCTTCACAGAACATGAACCTACCAAGGTCAGCAGTGGAGCCAATGCCGCTAAAGTCAGTGGTTGATTCTCAGTTTTTATTTGACTGTCAGCTACACTTCATATAGTAGATAAAATCTACTCTTGCTTGAAATACTTTCTAGAAAATTTGGCTTTCAAGAAACCATATTCTCCTAATATTCCTCACCTCCAACTATTCTTTTGTAGTTTTTTTTGATTTCTTCTTTTCTGCACAACTAGACTCTATACTAGTGTATCCCAAGTTTTAGCACTCAAACTATGTTTTCTATGTATGCTCATTCCCTTGGTGAGCTCATTAATCCCATGGCTTTAAATACCATCCATATGCCAATGACTTATGTCTCAGCTCAGGCTCTCCCTTAAAAAGCTACATCCACAAACCCAAGTGCCTACTTGTTATTTCCAGTTGAATGTAGAATAGGTCCCCAAAATTTAGCATGTCTAAAAATGAAGTTTTTGCAAAATCAGACATGTAGATCAATGGAACAGTTAGAAAGTCCAGAAATAAACCTACAATTAATCTCAAAGGAGGCAAAAATATACAATGAAGAAAAGACAGTCTCTTCAATATGTGATGCTGGGGAAACTAGACATCTACATATAAAAGAATGAAATTAGAACATTCTCTAACATCATAAATTCAAAATGGATTAAAGACCTAAAGGTAAGATCAAATACTATAAAACTCCTAGGGGAAAACATAGGCAGGGCACTCTTTGACATACATGACCACAATATCTTTTTGGATCTGTCTTCTAGAGTAATGGAAATAAAAATGAAAATAAACAAATGCGACCTAGTTAAACGTAAAAGTTTTTGCACAGCAAAGGAAACCATAACAAAACTAAAAGACAATTTACCGAATGGGAGAAAATATTTGCCAATGGTGCAACTGACAAGGGGTTAATTTTCAAAAATTGTTCTATCACCTCATGGAATTCCGTCATACTCCCAGTCCTTATCAACTAGAGATCCATTCTCCATCACTGTAGGTTTTGTGCTTTTTTGCTCTATGTTTTAGAATGTCCTATACATGGGATAGCATAGTATGTAATCTTTTGAGATTGATTTTTTCCATTCAGACAAATAACCTCAAGACTCATCCAAGTTGGTGCATATCTCAATAGCCCACTCCTTTTCACTGCTGGATTTGGATGTACCACGGTCTGTTTATTCATTCACTCACTGAAAGACATTTGCATTGTTCCCAGTCTGGAGATCATCAATAAAGCTGTTATGAATACTGACAAGTTTTTGTCTGAATGCAAGCTTTCATTTCTCTTGGATAAGTGCCTAGGGATTGCTGGGTTATATGGTAAGCATATATTTAACTTTATAAGAAACTTTCAGAATAGCTGCATCATTTTATCTTCCCACCAACAGTACATGAGAGTTCCAGTTGCTCCATAAACTCACCACCACTTGGTATTGTCAGGATTTTTATTTTAGCCATTCTATAGGTATGCAGTAGATACTTAGTCCTTTTGGTTCCCCCCAATTGGAAAGCAAATAGCCAGACTTTAATAGTTAGGGAGTCATCTAAAATTTTATTTTAATTTATTTAGTTACTTGTTTGAATAGTAAAGGATACACCCATATGTGAAAAGATTGTGAAGAAGAGCAACAATTTGTTTAGTATAGAAGTAGATAGTGGCTTCTCTAATGGAAAGGGAGGTAGATGCCATCCACTATGCTCCCCAGAGGCTCTAAGACACCTATTATGCATTATTTATGAAGCAGCATGGTGGTATAGGTGGTACATGTGACAGTTCTATTCTTGAAACTATACCCATGTGTTTGATCGATTTTTATAATTAACAATTTTTAAAGAGATATTTGAGCACACAAAACACACAAACCCCAAAGTAATGCAGAAAAACTTACAACCACTTCTTTTGGAAGTTCAAGCACAATCAATTAAAACACTTAAAGGCATTTTGTAGAAGAATATAAGACTTTCTTGAAGCTTATTTAAATATAAAATAATTTCTTTAATACTATGTGTTTGTGCACACCCCATAGGGCAAATGGCTAGTTTATTAATGAGCTTATTTCTTTCCAGAAGCCTCAACCATAGGCTGGTCAGACCATTCTTTTTCAATATTATTACTTACTGATGACATTAATGACTGACAAAGAGTAGCTTCTTCCTAGAAACCAGGACAAGAACTTGACTTTATGTAAGAAGCACGTTGAACATATTATGTTTGTCATTCACAAATTATTAGACACCTCCCAGGTCATAGTCAAGGCTACACAACACTTCAGCAATCTTTCCTTGTTGCCATCAATACCTTGTAAGGAGAACATTTACCTGTGACAACACTGGGGATTTTGGAGAGAAAGCTCTTCACTGTTCTGACGGGCACACCCCCTGTCTTGTCATCTTGCATCTTTGTAATGATATCTTCAATCTGAAAGAAATTAAAGAAAGGAAATGTTTTTGCATCTCACAAAGTAATAGCAAATGGTACCTTTGTAAACAGCCAAAATGTGGGACCATGGACGCCAATAAGAGATACCAGGAAAGGCCTCTGCAGTGTCAATAAACATAGTAGTAGGATCTGCTATGGGCTTTGTGCTGAGGATGCAGAGGCCAGGGGGTTATATATAAAGATCAAAAAGCTGATCAGTAAGGTATGGAGAAAAAAATTCTTGATGGGATCCAACATGTAATTCAGTATGTATGTGATGAAGTTCCTCCCCTTTCCCAGACTGGATTTATATATAATTTGAATCACATGAAATTGCCATATTCAACCTAAAGAAAAGGAAATTTCCTCTAATATATTAACACACGGATGTTTAGAAGTATAGGCAGGGCTGACTTTGGGACCAGAGAAGAATCCAGCCAGACTGGCACAGGAGAAAAAGAATACAAATCAAGACAGGGAAAGTGCTGATCTGGAGAAGTTGCAGGACAAGTCTCAAGGTTGTGAGTGGTGGTGTGAAGGGGGTTGCCTTGAGCCAAGAAGAGGATCATCTCCTTTTGGACTAGGGAAGACCACGCTATCAGGAGAAAGGCCATGGTGGGCTATGGTCTGGAGCCAGGTGAAATTGTATTGATGAAACCAGATACTGTGTGCTGCTGCTGCTGCTGCTAAGTCGCTTCAGTCGTGTCCGACTCTGTGCGACCCCACAGATGGCAGCCCACCAGGCTCTGCCATCCCTGGGATTCTCCAGGCAAGAACACTGGAGTGGGTTGCCATTTCCTTCTCCAATGCATGAAAGTGAAAAGTGAAAGGGAATTCGCTCAGTTGTGTCCAACTCTTCACGACTCCATGGACTGCAGCCTACCAGGCTCCTCCATCCATGGGATTTTCCAGGCAAGAGTACTGGAGTGGGTTGCCATTGCCTTCTCCAGATACTGTGTACATATACTGAAAAAAGAACAGAGAGAGGAGATGGACTACCAAGAACACAGGTGTCTAACTTGGAAAACCAATCTGTAGCTGAGAATTTACAAGGCAGATGTAATTCCCTAGGCAGAAATCTTCAGAATAGGATACAGAGCAACCTGTAACAAGGACATAGATCTTTTTGTTTGTCCAGCGGTGGGGGAGGCCAACTGGAGAAAAGGAGAAGACAGTGTTTAGCTTTATCACATATTTTGCTCCCCTAAGCAACAGAATGGAGTTGAAACACCAGGATGGATTCTCTGAGTACTTCCATATAAGTCACATGATTTTAAGTCTAGAAATTTAAACTGTAATTCAGCTAGTCTAATGTACTAGCATAGCAATTCATGGGCGAGTTTCTCAAAGTCACATGACTAACAACTTATTTGTAAGAAATAGATAACTTGTTAGAGACAAAGTTAGGATTAAGATATAATGTAATAATAACATACAACAGCCAAAATATATTTAGACTTTATTATGTAGTACTCTTCTAAGTACTAGACACATATTATCCGATTTCATTCTTCTGAGTACTCCACAACCTCAATTCCACTATTAGCTTCATTCTCAGATACAGAAATTGAGATTAGGTGAGGTGTAAAAATCAGGCTAGACT
The DNA here is from genome assembly GCA_024291935.2 of Okapia johnstoni. Lineage (NCBI taxonomy): Eukaryota > Metazoa > Chordata > Mammalia > Artiodactyla > Giraffidae > Okapia > Okapia johnstoni. The sequence goes on from CM044307.1 coordinate 17,624,678, forward strand.
AGGTTAAGTTGCAGCTACAAATAACTCTCAAAATCACAATGGTTTAACATAACCAATTTTTTCTCTTTCATGCTGCAAGTCTATCAGAGATCACCAGGGGGACTGTGCTCATTGTAGTTTCTTTGGGACCCAGGCTGATGGAGCAGCCACAGTCTTGAATGTTGCTTGTCATTGTGTTAGAGGGACAAGAGAGAATTCTGAAGACTCTTGCATGAGTTATTACATGTTATAGCCCAGATGTTAGTAAAATAATGTCACAACTCTTTGGACAAAATGAGTCACCACCCAACCACAAAGGAGCCAGGGGGTCCAGTCTTTTGGGTGCCAGGAAGAGAGGGGAGCTGACCACCCTGTGAGCAGCATCAGTGACCATCTTAGAGGTTAAACCACCTTCCCAAGGTCACACAGCTACCCAGTGGTAGACCTGAACTTGAATCCAGCCACACACCCCAGAGATCAGGCTTCTGACCCCTGGGATGCTCTGTCACCCCATAAGAGTCTCAGAAAACAAGCCACATAAGGACACCATTCTCCCCTGGATATCCCTTGATTTCCCTGAGAAGGACTGACATTGAGAAAGAACTTAAGCTCCTGGTCCCTTAGGCAGTGGTTGAATATATAACACCAGGAAAAAGGGTCCTTCTCTGAAGACCTGTATTACCAGCATTATGTCAGGCAAATTTGTGATCGCTGAGTTTGATTCCATAGCATGGTCCACTGTGACATCAGCTAATAATACTGTCTCTGAAACTTTTTTTTCATGGTGTACAGAAAAATGGTGAAAGTACAGACCTACCAAAAATTCAAAAGTGGGTTCCCAGGAGCTTATATAAATTATAATGGCAAACATTTTCAGAACATCTATGTCATGATCAATCCTAGGTATTTAAAATCAATTATCAATATTCTTGGTCTTAAAATTTATTTAACAAAGGTATTGAAATTAAAACTCAGAAAGGTTAAGTGATTTATCCAAGGACACATAGCTAGTAAGTGGCAAAGCCAGGATTTCTTACCCAATTCTTCTTATCTCCAATGCCCAAGCTCTTTCTATCAAATCTAAGATTCGTCTTATATCCTCAACCAGTGCCTGCCAACATGCTTTGTAGATAGAAAGCACTTAATACTGTTACACTGAAGGCAAACTTTAGTTCAGGCCTAAGAGGGTATAGAAGAAAAAAGAAATTGATCCAGATAATCAGATTCTCACCCTCTCAGGGTTTATTCTGGTCCAATGACTGCTGGTGTCTTGTTGCTCAGTGTTTTCCCTTTTGGTCCCAGGGGCTTGACTGGATTTACATTCTATTGGTAGATCACAGCTTCCGGGTTGGGGGTGGGGAGAGGGGAGGTATACACTTTTGTTTTCTTGACTGTTGAGTTCCATCTAACTTCTGGTACCTTTTGTTCCTGAAGAAGAGCAACATCAATCTCCTGTCATCCTTTAATATGAAGTTCTGTGTCACCAGGGAGCATGCTGGACCTAAGTGACACTGAGCCAATCAATAAGCAGGTGGCCCTTATCTGACAGCCAAGCCGTGCAGAAAATCACGTGGCCAGCTTGACCAGTTCTGCCTGGATGGCTCACGACAACCAGACACCCTTCTCCAAGGAGCTCAAAGCTCAGCACTGACAAGCATGTAAAACATCCTTCCAAACAGCAGGAAAAATGGAAACCACTCACTGTACCATAGTGGGTTTTCTCTGAAATGAGGATTATTATGAGGACTGAAATAGCCATGGGGTGTAAGAGAGGAGTGAGGAGAAGCAATCCTCTGTTTACAAACTGAAGCCACAGCAGGATGGTAGGAAGAACACTGGTCTGAGGCCCAAGAGAAATGCCAACCTCAGTTTCAGTGACTTGCTGTGTTGGCCTTGGGCAAGTTATTTAACCTCTCTGGACTTTTATGTCCCTCATCTCTACAGTGATAGCCTTGGCTGCTAAACTAAAATTTCTAATTCTAAAACATGAGAGGCTTCTCTGACCTGACAGATAAAAAACTGTGTCTGCGAGGAAAGACTAGGGGCAGCAATCAGGCTCCTGGGTTCCCTTCTGCCCATCTGTCATGTGGATCCATGCAGGACGTTCCCTGTGCTGAGCAGTGCAAGGTGAGGGAAAGGTGCCGGGCAGGACCAGGGAGTTTTGATGTTTTGAGAAATCATTTTGGACAGATGACATCAGAAGCCAGACAGAGACATGATCCAAAGAGGCCCTGACACTGCCCTTCTTGGCCAGCTCCATCTCTACTCGGAGAGATGGCATGCCTAACAGAAATGACTAATGGCCAATATTAGTTTTGTTTGTGTAAATTAATTACCCGAAAACTAATTTATTTAGCTCCTCCAATTTTTCCTCAGCGGAAGATTAGAAAACTTCAAGAATAGGCAAACTATGCTGCTATTATTAAAAAAAGAAGTCCACCCCAACTTCAGCAAAGAAGGCAGAGTATGCCTCAGGCATGAGGGTCTTTTTAATTGAAGCATTTCATCTTGACTTTGCAATCAGTTGTCTATTTCTAGCTACTAATGACTGTCACTTCAGCTCCTGCATTCATTAAAAACCCCTTTTGTTTTGGTGTCTGCGAATGAGTGAAAATGACTCTTTGGACACATCTTATCAGCCCAGAGGCAGGAATCAGAGCTGGCAAATGATAATCATATTTCTTAATCCAAAATGGGCATGCTTCACTGAGCATGCTCTGTCCCATATGTGTTCCATAAGATCAGGCCATTTCTCACTCTTATTTTTAAAAACACAGAACACTGCTGTTCTTAACTTGTAAATGTTCTCAGCTTCACCTACAAGTTCAGTGAACGTTTACTGAGCATCTACAGAGTGCCAGGCACTGATCTAGTTTCTATGGTTACAAAAAGCAGGTAAAAGACAGAATCTGTTCCTCTTCATCATGGACTAATAAATTTCAGAAAGATTCAGGGATCTAGGCTGTGTTGGGGATAGCAGAGCCAAGTATGAGTTCCAAAAAAAGCTGGAAACACTAAGGAATATCACTTTCAGAGGCCCTTAGAAGGGGAACCATAAAGGTTTCCTCCCTTTTTCTCCATCCCATTCGATGGCAGGAGCAGAATCTGAGATTCCCTGTGCTAGTTATGACAGTGATTGCAGTGCCTCCTAATTTGTGTTCAGTTACAGTTACTTTTGAATCTCTGTGGCAGCCTAGAATGCTTTTGACAAAAAGATTTTAAAAATCCAAATTCAGAACAGTACGGAGGTTCCCCAAAAAACTAAAAATAGAGTTACCATATGATCTTTCAATCCCATGCCTAGGCATATATCCAGAGAAAACTATAATTAAAAAAGATACATGCATTGCAATGTTCACAGCAGCACCATTTTCAATAGCCAAGACATGGAAGCAAACTAACTGTCCACCTATAGAAGAATAAAGATGTGGTGTGTACATACAAATGTATGTGGAATATTTCTCAGTCGTAAAAAGGAATGAAACAATGCTATTTGCAGAGATTATCATACTAAGTGATATAAGTCAGACACAGAAAGACAAATATCATACGGTATTGCTTATATGTGGAATCTAAAATATGACACAAATGAACTTGCATACAAAACAGAAACTGACTCACAGACATAAAAAACAAACTTATGGTGACTAAAGGGGAAAGACAGGGAGGATAAGTCATGAGTTTGGGATTAACACACTAATGGCAACCCACTCCAGTACTCTTGCTAGAAAAATTCCATGGATGGAGAAGCCTGGTAGGCTACAGTCCACGGGGTTGCAAAGAGTTGGACACGACTGAGCGACTTCACTTTCTTTCTTTACTACTACATGTAAAACAGATAAACAAAGATGTCTTATTGTATAGCACAGGGAACCATATTCAATATCTTATAATAATCTTTAATGGAAAAGAATCTGAAAAGGAATATATATATTCAATAAATTTTTTTTTAAATCCTAACAAAGGGGATACAGAAGGCCCCCTAATACAAACTTTCAAGTTGTGAACTTTCAAAGATGCAAACATGTATTTGCTTGTCCAGCCATGTAAGTTAGTTCACATGTCTGGCACACATTGTCACATGTGTGCATCTTCTACAAGTGGCTGTGCTTTTGTGTACTTTACTGTACAGTACTGTATGGAAAACAACAGACCAGTATCTTTAGCCTAGGCTGTCTAGAAGCAAGCATAAAAGCAGCAGAGATGTTGCTGGTACTGCTAAGAAACTATTGTACTGTACTTTTAAAATTACTGTACTTCAAGGTTAAAAATGTTTTCTTTATTTTTTGTGGGTTTTTTTTTTATGTGTTAGTTAGTTAGTTCAGTCGCTCAGTCATGTCTGACTCTTTGTGACCCCATGAACCGCAGCATGCCAGGCCTCCCTGTCCATCACCAACTGCCGGAGTACACACAAACCCTTGTCCATTGAGTTGGTAATGCCATCCAAACATCTCATCCTCTGTTGTCCCCTTCTCCTGCCTTCAATCTTTCCCAGCATTAAGGTCTTTTCAAATGAGTCAGCTCTTCACATCAGGTGGCCAAAGTATTGGAGTTCCAACTTCAACATCAGTCCTTCCAATGAACACCCAGGATTGATCTCCTTTAGGATGGACTGGTTGGATCTCCATGCAGTCCGAGGGACCCTCAAGAGTCTTCTCCAACACCACAGTTCAAAAGCATGAATTCTTCAGCACTCAGCTTTCTTTATAGTCCAATTCTCACATCCATACATGACCACTGGAAAAACCATAGCCTTGACTAAACGGACCTTTGTTGGCAAAGTGATGTCTCTGCTTTTTAACATGATGTCTAGGTTGGTCATAACTTTCCTTCCAAGGAGTAAGTGTCTTTTAATTTCATGGCTGCAACCACCATCAGCAGTGATTTTGGAGCCCAGAAAAACAAAGTCAGCCACTGTTTCCACTGTTTCCCCATTATCTGCCATGACGTGATGGGACCGGATGCCATGATCTTAGTTTTCTGAATGTTGAGCTTTAAGCCAACTTTTTCACTCTCCTCTTTCACTTTCATCAAGAGGCTCTTTAGTTCTTCTTCACTTTCTGCCATAAGGGTGGTGTCATCTGCATATCTGAGGTTGTTGATATTTCTCCCAGCAATCTTGATTCCGGCTTGTGCTTCATCCAGCCCAGCGTTTCTCATGATGTACTCTGCATATAAGTTAAACAAGCAGAGTGATAATATACAGCCTTGACGTACTCCTTTTCCTATTTGGAACCAGTCCGTTGTTCCATGTCCAGTTCTAACTGTTGCTTCCTGACCTGCATACAGGTTTCTCAAGAGACAGGTCAGGTGGTCTGGTATTCCCATCTCTTTCAGAATTTTCCACAGTTGATTGTGATTCACACAGTCAAAGGCCTTGGCATAGTCAATAAAGCAGAAATAGATGTTTTTCTGAAACTCTCTTGCTTTTTTGATGATCCAACAGATGTTGGCAATTTGATCTCTGGTTCCTCTGCCTTCTCTAAAACCAGCTTGAACATCTGGAAGTTCACGGTTCACATATTGCTGAAGCCTGGCTTGGAGAATTTTGAGCATTACTTTACTAGCATGTGAGATGAGTGCAATTGTGTGGTAGTTTGAGCATTCTTTGGCATTGCCTTTCTTTGGGATTGGAATGACAACTGACATTTTCCAGTCCCGTGGCCAGTGCTGAGTTTTCCAAATTTGCTGACATATTGAGTGCAGCACTTTCACAGCATCATCTTTGAGGATTTGAAATAGCTCAACTGGAATTCCATCACCTCCACTAGCTTTGTTCGTAGTGATGATTCCTAAGGCCCACTTGACTTCACATTCCCGGATGTCTGGCTCTAGGTGAGTGTGAGTGATCACACCATCATGATTATCTGCGTCATGAAGATCGTTGTGTGAAAAGTATTATAAACCTGTTAGAGTACTGTACTATATATCTGATTGTGCTGGTTGGACACCTCGGCTAAATTTGTTGGACTTATGAACAAATTGGACTTAGGAATGCACTCTTAGCTTGGTACTCATTCATATGTAGAGGACTTACTGTATTTTCTCCATATAATAAGCAATCTGCATGTGGGTGGCTGCGGCATTACTGCAATTATCCAATTCTACCTGAATCACCATCTTGGCCATTCCTTCATGGCATCCAGAAGGATACCCCAGCTCTAGACATCACTTCTACATTAGAGAAGAAGTAGAAACATGAGAAGAATCAGGGACTGTTGGTTCAGCCATATTTGTTCCTTTTATCTGGAAAAGCACATTCCTTCCCAGAAGATCCCAACAGATCTCTGCTCTAGTCTCATTGACCAGAACAGGGTCACATGCCTGCATGTGGTTGCAAAGAAAGCTGGGAAGAGTGTAGTTAGCTTTTCCAGCCTCTTCACCACACGGAAGTATGAGAAGAGGGGATGGAAACGGGGTGGGGTTCACTAAGTAACACTGTTTACCCCTAAGACCTTGTATTAAGGAATATTCGTGAAGGATGGTTGGGCAGATCTTGATTCATCTCTCATCTGTTCTCCACATGCAGCCTGTGCAATGCTGTTAAAGGAAATATTTGATCCTTTAACTTCTCAGCTTAAAATCTATGATTTTTCACTGTTCTGTTATAAGCTCTTCTAGAACCCTCTATCTTTTCTATCAAGTATCACCATAATTTGTACTTGCATTTCCTATTAGGTTGTTTTTCACTCACCACTTAACCCTAATTGTGGGTGCTCAGTAAATATATATTAATGAATAATTGAATGTGGCAGTGGTGGTTTAGTTGCTAAGTTGTGTCTGACTCTTGCAACCTCATGGACTATAGCCTGTGAGATCTCCTCTGTCTGTAGGATTTCCCAGGCAAGAATACTGGAGTGGGTTGTCATTTCCTTCTCCAGGGGATCTTCCCGACCCATGGATCAAACGTGCATCTCCTGCATTGCAGGCAGATTCTTCACCACTGAGCCACCAGGTAAGTCCTATAATCAAGTGTATTCATCAGTAAATGAATGAGTAAATGACATGAGTGCTATATTTTTAAACAACTTTATCTTAGAATCCAGCATTGAACAGGATACTTAATATTTTAGGGTCTCAGGGGTTAGTGATATCTAAAATTTAAAGTAAATTAGGCATTTACATTTTTAAGATAATTCTGCTTTGGAAATATGTTAAATAAGTAGAAATTTCAAGATTTCTTGAACCTTAGCAACAACACTCAAGGAATTACTAAATAGGCACTTAGGTACTAGTTGAGCCAGGAGCCAATTCCCCAGTATACTGAGCCTAACATCACCCAGGGGCAGTGCTAGGCTGGAAGGATGAAACAGCATTGTTTTGTCTCCTGGAAGTTTATTTTTATGGTTTTAATATTACCATATGTAGTGCTTCATAAATTACTTTTATGGAAAACATTGTTCTTCATTTAACTGAAGAGAAAAAGTAGGCAAGAATGATGTTCTAGGTCAGTGAACAAATAGTTTATTGATGATACTTAAGAGGAAATGACTTTCCCTTGAGCTTGGCTGGAATAGTCAAGTCTTAGAAGGCATCATCTCTCTTGTAGAAGAATCTATTGTTTGTTTGGAAATATGAGCAGAGCTGGTCCTTTGGGCAAGCCACAGAATAAAGAATCTCTGATTGAGGAAGGTCAGATACAATGCAAATGAGGAAAATGGACACTGACCAATGACACATTCTAGAGACATCAGAGGACCTAAACTCTTTTTATTATAATCTCAAATTACTGTAATTTGAGTGTGCCATCTGCTTCTTATTGGGAACCATCCCCCTTTCACAGATAAGCACACTGATACTTAGGGAAGGTAAACTGTCCAAGGCCAAATGAGACTTGAATAGTGAGATTATTGATAAGAAACCCTGGCAGCCTTGATCCAGGGCTGGCTCCCTGGGTCACTACACCAATGCCAGGGCAGCTCCCAGGGAGGTTTCGCTTAACCTAAGGCTTTAGCTGAGTGCAATGAGATGCAAAAAATGGGGCCACATCTTGTGCTTAAAAGTTTAATACACAGTGAGGAAGGCAGAAAAATGTTGCCTTCAAAAGATGTCCTCATCCTAATTACTGGAACCTGTGACTACTACCTTACATGGCAAAAGACACTTTGCAGATGTAATGGGCTCTGAGATGGAGTGGTTATCCTGAGTTATCCAGGTGGGGTCAGTCTAATCACATGAGTTCTTGAAAGATGAGGACTTTTCCCAGCTGCAGTCAGATAGACAGAGAGACAGAGAGAGAGAGATGACTATAGAAAAGAGGTCAGAGAAATAGGACTTCGCTGGCTTTGGAGATGGAGGGAGGAGCCACAGTCCAAGAGATGTGAGAGGACTCTGAAAGCTACAACAAGCAAGGAAACAGATTGTTCCCTGGAGCCTTCAGAAAGGTGTGCAATCCTGCCAACACCTTGATTTTAGCGCAAAAAAGATCCATTTCAGACTTCTGAGCCCCAGAACTATAGAACAGCAAATGTACGTTGAGTTGGTGCTGCTGCTGCTAAGTCGCTTCAGTCGTGTCCGACTCTGTGCGACTCCATAGATGGCAGCCCACCAGGCTCCCCCATCCCTGGGATTCTCCAGGAAAGAAAACTGGAGTGGGTTGCCATTTCCTTCTCCCCTGCATGAGAGTGAAAAGTCAAAGTGAAGTCACTCAGTCGTGACAGACTCTTAGCGACCCCATGGACTGCAGCCTACCAGGCTCTTCCGTCCATGGGATTTTCCAGGCAAGAGTACTGGAGTGGGGTGCCATTGCCTTCTCCGTATGTTGGGTTAAGCCATTAAAATTATGGTGTAATTTGTTACAGCAGCAACAGTGACCCCTACTCAAGAATAAATGTTTGGAAAAAACAGTATTCTGTACTGCAAAACAGATTAATATTTTCTCCTCCCAGGGAGGAAGCGGGTAGATTTCCCACATTCCACTGCTCTTTGCTTTTTCTGCTCAGTTTATCTGCCAAACCAATGGTCAACCAGGAACTGTGGCTGTCTGCTTGGGGAAGATGTCAGGGATGAGGGCAGGGAAGATGTCTGTCTCTAACCCAAAGTAATTGCTTCCATGACATTTTAAATGCTTCAGTTTTTGGTCTACTGGGACCAATTAGATGAATGGCTCAGAGGTTATTTCCAGGAGTTTCTTAAATGGGTCACAGCTGCCCACTAATTAACTTCAACACCACAATCTACACATGGAAAAACAAATACCCTTTCTTATTTCCCATCTTCAATCTTCCCTTGCCACATTCTTCAGTCTAGCCTACCAAGGAGAATTAGACAAAAAACATCAAGTGGCAACACAATGCAGATAATTAGGTCAGCATCATAAAATGCTCCAACTCTGAACATGAAGCCTTCTACAGAAAGATTCTAGTTCAACATGTACATCACTTTTCCCTTATTCCCTCAGTAAGGAGAAGTCAATATCTTTGTTTCCAAAGAAAACTGGTCCCTCCAGTATTATGGAATCTCACTGTATATTTTTCTTCCTGGAGGGGGAACAAGGAACATAAAACTTGTCCCCCCTCTGCACCTCTCCACCCCCCACAAGGACATCCTGGACTCTGGAATCACTCATCCTTTATGACTCTTCTTTAACACCTTCCTGGACTCCAAGCTGAACAACTGAGCTGGCCACTGGAGCGAATTAGAATCTTTCATGTAAATCATCTCCTCAAACACCTGCTGTGGCTCCCTACTGCTACAAAATAAATGCTAAGTTTCCTATTATGGGATTCAAGGTCCTCCATGATTTGGCATCAAATTGCCTTTCCAGCATCAGCTCTCCAAACTCTTTTGGTTCCTGGATACACCTATCTGCAAACAATTCTCTGCATTCTCATGCAGTAATAATTCATCTACCACTGTGAACCCACCAAATCCTCATCACGCTCCCAGGCTCTGTCCAAATCTCTTCCTCTAGGAAATGTCACTTGATTTTTTCCAGCATATGCATACATACACATTAAGAATGTCTATATTTTTATTGAAGTATATTTTACTTGGCTTCCCTTGTGTCTCAGACAGTAAAGAATCTGCTTGCAATACAAGAGACCTGGGTTCAGTCCCTGGGTTGGGAAGATCCCCTGGAGAAGGAAACGGCTACCCACTCCAGTATTCTGGCCTGGAGATTTCCATGGACAGAGGAGCCTGGCAGGCTACAGTCCATGGGGTTGCAAAGAGTTGGACACGACTGAGCGACTTTCACACACACATACACACATTTTACTTATAATGTGTTGATTTCTTCTGTACAGAAAAGTGATCCAGTTATACATATACACATATATATATATATTCTTTTTTAAAAATATTCTTTTCCATCATGGTTTATCATAAGATATTGAATATAGGTCTCTGTGCTATATAGTGGGACCTTGTTGTTTAATCCATTCTCTATATAATAGCTCATATATAACTTTTCTATGAAACAGAAACAGACCCCTGGACATACAGAACAGACTTTTGGTTGCCAAGGGGAAGAGGACTGGGGAGGGATGGAGCAGGAGGTTGGGATTAACAAATGTAAGCTATTATATATAGAACGGATAAACAAAATGAATGTCTATGTTTTTATTCCTTTTTTCCATTCAAAGGATGTGAGATAAGATACAAAACATAATGTTTTTCCCTTGCTCCAACAGTAAGTACCATATGCCTTCACTTAGGACTTCTTTTCTGTTACTGAAATTTTGCTTCTTTCCCTCTGGATCATAATTTTCTGAAGGGGAGAGAGAGTTCTCATCTTTGAAGACGAGACCCGGTCTTCCGTACCTGGGCCCCATCAAATGGAAAAAGAAAACAGAGGATAATAGTCAGCCCTTCAAACAGGAAGGACTCATCCCTTAATCTCAGGATAATGAGAGAGCCAGCCCTTCAGTCTCCCAGAGTTTCAGACAGAAGAGAATTTCCAGATGGATCAAGAAAGGGTAGAATGAAATTTCCTCAGCAACTCAAACCCAAGAACGCCTAGAGACGCTTTAGAGAATTAAAAAAGAAAAAGCAGGGCTGCACCTGAGGCCCAGGCATCCCCAAGCTCCCCTCTCACTTCTGTCCACACTTCTTCTGACAGGGCTGCCTGAAGACTCTCCAGCTGCCTGTCCCCTGAAGCCCCTGTCTGCTTTGCTCAGAACCACTGCCGTCCGTACTCAGAAGAACCCAGGATGGCAGCCCCACTTGGTGCTAAACATCTCACTGCAGTTGGTGATGAGGACAGCACCCTTCCCTCCAGGCGGGAGGGAGATGCTGTAGGACTCCCCTCAGCCCTTCTGACTCTGATTCTGGGTGTGTGGTTCACCTGGCCTGGCCCTACCTGTCCAGAGGGGACCCTGTCTTTTCACTGTTGGGTTTTGAGTCTCATGCATCTGAAAAGTGAAAGTGTTAGCCGCTCACTTGTGTCTTTGTGACCCCATGGACTGTAGCCCGCCAGGCTCCTCTGTCTGTGAGATTTTCCAGGCAAGAATACTGGAGTGGGTTGCCATTCCCTTCTCCAGGGGATCTTCCTGACCCAGGGATGGAACCCAGGTTCCTGCATTGCAGGCAGATTCTTTACCATCTGAGCCACCTGGGAAACCCTCTGATGTGTCTCCTTGCTGATAATTAATGCTGCTTGGAACACCCCAGCCGCCCCCGCTCTGTAACTGATGCCCAGAGGCTGCTGTCTCCCCTGTAGAGTCTGCATCCTTCCCCTCACTGCATTCCTGCACCATAAGTGTCCCTGCCTGAAAATAAACCCCACACATCCCTTGGGAGGGCAGTAGGGTCATTTGCCAATGACTTGTGTTAACCACACTACACTTGATCTTAGCCAAAAGGGCAAGAAGTGACTAGGGCTTTCCTGATAGCTCAATTGGTAAAGAATCCACCTGCAGTGGGGGAGACCCTGGTTTGATTCCTGAGTTGGGAAGATCCACTGGAGAAGGGAAAGACTACCCACTCCAGTATTCTTGGGCTTCCCTTACGGCTCAGCTGGTAAAGAATCTGCCTGCAATGCAGGAGACCTGGGTTTGATCCCTGGGTTGGGAAGATCCCCTGGAGAAGAGAAAAGCTACCCACTCCAGTATTCTGGCCTGGAGAATTCCATGGACTATACAGTCCATGGATCGCAAAGAGTCGGACATGACTGAGCGACTTTCACTCACTCTGTTAACCACACGAGTTTAAGTGACTTTTGTAGTCACTATTTTTCTGCAATCTCTCTGCAGCTCTTCTGCAACAGGAGGGCAAATGAGGGTCAGATGGACTCTGCAGGCCCGTCAGGCAAGACCTAGGAGCACCTACTGGGTACCCAGCCCCCATCTCCAGAAGAGACAGGGGGTTGGAGAGTCGTCCTGGAACTTGACAGTCATTCAGCTGCCTACGTCCCCTAGGTTTTCAAGTTTAAATAGAGATGCTGTGGTCTATCCCACCCAGCCTTAGGGAGGAACTTGAGAGGAGAAGTTATAAGTAGGGCGCCCAGCCCCTCTCGTCTAAATGGAAATGACCCTTTCCCTCCTCTCTTTGTGGGAGGAGGATTTGCAGGGAACTGGAGGTGCAGAGGAGGGACACAAATGGGGGAAACTGCTGGATTTGAATCAGTGATCACAGCAGTTTGGAAGGGAGAGGGTTTCTCCCCCCAACCCCCACTGCCCTCTAGGAAGAAAGGCTGTTATAGGGACTCAAATGATTGGCAGGCGTGTGGAATAGGTACATGGTTGGTGGGAACTGGACCAGTTCCAGAGCAGGATCACATCAGAAAGGCCATGTCTCCAGCGGGACTTCCACAAGCAGCTCTATGGGCTTTGCAGGAGCTTCCGGCTGCGATATTCTTATTACAGCCTGTCGTGAATCCACTTGTTGTGGGCTGAATTCTGTTCTCCCCAAAGTCCTACATTCACCTCCTTACCCCCCAGTAACCCAGAGTGTGGGCTGATGTAAAGATAGGGCCTTTATAGAGGCCATCATGTTATAATGAGGTCATTAGGGTGGGTCCTAATCTGAATGACCGTGTTGGTACAAAAAAGGGATACTGGACACAGAGACAGGTAACAGGAAGTCCATGTGGAGATTCAGGGAGATGACAGTCATCTGCAAGCTCAGGAGACTGGCCTGGAACACATCCTTCCTCATGGCCCTTGGAAGGAACCAGCCCTGTGGACATCCAGATCCCACACTTCTAGACACAGAGCTTTGAGACAGTAAGCTTATGTTGTTTAGGCCACTCCGTCTGTAAAGCCCTAGCAAACTTAACACTCCTCCATGACTTTATAGGCCAGAGGAATTAATTTTTCCAACTCCTTCCGTTCAGCATGCGATGAAAACAATTTCCTCTCATGGTCCCTTCCTCTCTGCTGCTCTCTCCCTACAGACATACACACACACACACACGCACGCACACACACACACACACACACACATTCTCTTTCAAGAGAAGATGACTAATTATTTCCAGATTAGACAAAGTGCCATGTGCCAGACTGACTTATTTGACATCTTGCATATTGTCTAATTCCCAGGAAGCCACAGAGCATACTACTTCAAAACTTTGCGTTTTTAAAAAGCCAAGGCCTTGTCTAATGTTAGAGCTGAGAGTAAATACCAGATTCTGAGACTAGATTCAGAACCAGAGGTGCACAAAAACATCATTTCCTAGAATCAGGAGTGAGGAGTATTACCAGAACTGGTTTTTGTTTGTTCTAAAACTATCTGTGCGTGTGTGCATGCTAAGTCACTTCAGACACGGCTGGCTCTTTGTAATCCTATGGACCGTAGCCTGCCAAGGCTCCTCTGTCCATGGAATTCTCCAGGCAAGAATACTAGAGTGGGTAGCCATTCCTTTCTCCAGGGGTTCTTCCAGACTTAGGAATTGAACCTGGGTCTCCCACATTGCTGGCAGATTCTTTCCTGTCTGAGCCACCAGGGAAGACCCCTACACTGAATATAAATTGGTGCAGCCACTGTAGAAAGTAATATGGAGGTTTCTCAAAAAAATAAAAATAGAAATACAACATGACTCAGCAATTCCACTCCTGGGAACATATTCGAAAAATACAAAAGCACTAATTCAAAAAGATACACGCACTCCAATGTTCGCAGTAACATTATTTCCAATTGCCAAGGTGTGGAAGCGACGGAAGGGTCAATCAACAGATAAATTAATGAAGAAAATGAGGTCTATATATATAATTGAATACCATTCAGCCATAAAAAGAAATTTTGCCATTTGCAGCAATACAGATGGACTGGGAGGGCATTATGCTAAGTGAAATAAGTTACAGAAGGACAAATACTATTTGATATCACATATGTGGAATCTAAACAATACAACAAACTAGTGAATATAACAAAAACAGATTCATGGATCTAGAGAACAAACTAACGGTTACTAATGGGGAGAGGGAAGGAAGGAGGGGCAAGACAGGGTAAGGGCATAAGAGGTACAAACTATACGGTATAAAATAAGCTATAAGGATATACAACATAGGGATTAAAGCCAATATTTTATAATAACTGTAAATGAAGTATAAACTTTAAAAATTATGAATCACTATATTGTAACCTGTAGCATATAATACTGTACATCAACTATATTTTCAAAAAACTGTGTTTGCTCTGTAAACACAGCTTCCAAACAAGGCCTGCAGCCCCGGCCCTTCCAAATAAGAGATTTTGATCTATCACTGCCAAGCTCTAGAATCACTTCTTGAGCCAAGGCCATGGTCCTTAGGAGTCACTTCCATTCCTTAAAATGCAACTAAGTCAGCCTGGAAGGGAAACCTGTTAACCTATTACTTGCATCCTCCCCGGGATGAGTTAGTCCATCAGAGGAGCTAGTTATCACCAGAAACAGCCAGAGAGCAGGGCCACCCTAAAGGGCTAGGGACAGTGGGAGATGAGGGGTAGGAGGAGGGGTGGAGTCTGAGGTTGAATTCTAAAGTGGGCTGTGTGGAAGGGGATGGGTGAGGGTGGCATGGAAGGGCCCCTGCAGAGCCAGGGGAAGCCTGAGATTGCCAGGCCCCCGGGGTGGGGGAAGAGTGTCCAGGAGGGAGGCGAGATGCTGACTTGAGTAGGGGGAGGGGTGGAGTTCTCATTTCAAAAAGCCTTTCAGAGTAGCTGCATGTGGTTCTTACCTTTGCTTTGTCACAAGGAAATCACGCCCCTTCTGAGGGTATCAATCTCCTTATAAATGACTGGGCTTCCCTGGTAGCTCAGCTGGTAAAGAATCCACCTGCAATGTAGGAGACCCAGCTTTGATTCCTGGGTCAGGAAGATCCCCTGGAGAAGGGATACGCTACCCACTCCAGTATTCTTGGGCTTCCCTTGTGGCTCAGTTAGTAAAGAATCTGCTTGCAATGCAGGAGACCTGGGTTCGATCCCTGGGTTGGGAAGATCCTCTGGAGGAAGGCATGGCAACCCACTCCAGCATTCTTGCCTGGATAATCCCCATGGACAGAGGAGCCTAGCGGGCTATAGTCTGTGGGGTCGCAAAGAGTTGGACACGACTGAGTGACTTTCACTTTCATAAATGATTGGATGAGCTCCATCATGGAATCCATTTTTGCAGAAAATGTTTAAGACAGACATCCCTCATTTCCCTGATATCCAAATGTCTTCATGGGTCTGCTGGGATTTCTGGATGTTTCCAGGCCAGCCCAGACCAGCAGTCCTTCCTCCTGTCTTCAAGATGAATGATGGTTCCCAGGGGAGGGAAGGAGGAAGGAGAAGCACTCCCTGGCTTGCTCACCATGTGGCCTTCACCTCTGTGCCCACCTGCTTCCCTAGGTTGGTACAGGGTTCAGATGAGACGTACACGGATGCTCTTTCAAAAGCTGGGAGAGGATGCTGTTGGCCCAGCTCCTACGCCCCACTGCCCTGGAGAGAAGAGAGGTCCAGCCTGAGCCTCAGGGTGGGTGAGCCTGGCATGGTTGGAGGGCTATCCCACACTGGGCCTTATAGGGAAGGACAGCACCATTGAAAGTATGGGTGAGTGGCCATAAAAAAGAATGAAATAATGCCATTTGCAGCAATATGGAGGGACCTAGAGAGTATCATACTTAAGTCAGACAGAGAAAGACAAATATCATATGATATCACTTATATGTGGAATCTAAAAAAATGGATACAAATGAACTTATGAATTTACAAAACAGAAACTGACTCACAGACATAGAACACAAACTTATAGATACCAAAGGGGAAAGGTGGCGGGGGATAAATTAGGAGTTTTGCATTAATATGTACACACTACTACATATAAAAGAGATAAGCTACAAGGACCTACTCTATAGCACAGAAAACTGTATTCAGTATCTTATAATAACCTATAATGAAAAAGAATCTGAAAAAAGAATTTGAATCAGTTTGCTCTATACCTGATACCAACACAACATTGTAAGTCAACTGTATGTCAACTTAAAAAAGATATTTTAAAAATATGGATGAGTGCCCTAAAATAGGTCCTTTTTGTCCCCCAGAGACCTCTTTTTGGACACCAATTACGTGCTGTCCTCAGACATTCTCCTCTGACATTCAAGAACCTGGGGGTGGGGTGGGCAGGCAGAAGGTTTAGGGGAGGGGAATGAATGAGATGGAGAGAAAATTATACCACATGCACTTGTGATAATGTGTGTGCAGCACGTAGGTCAGAAATCTGGGGTGTGTGTGTGTGTGTGTGTGTGTGTGTGTGTGTGTGTGTGTGTGTGTGTTTGCGTAAACTTGTGATCTCTTACAGGGCTAGAAATAAAACTCAGCCTGTAGGTGTTTGGATTCCGGTGGCTCCTCTGGCAGGAAGAGCATGAGAGCTCTTGGGGAGTGTGATGGCAAAGGTGTCACCTCCCCATGGTCACAAAGCCCTTTCCTGTGTCTCCAGCACATGGCGTGGCTGCTCCACAGAGGCCAAGCCAAAGCAGCTCAGGGCTCGAGCCCCGGACACCAGCAAATCACAAGGCACAAATCAAGCAACACAGTGAGCGGCCAGGAGAAATGTGATTTTTGACAGTGGGAACTATCGATGAGGTAAACACAGCAGCGGGGACTGTGTCCAGAAGACAGAAAGGAGCCACAGAGCTGCCTGGAGGTTTGAGCATTTGCACAAACAGGCGTGACAACCATCCCCATCTGACTGGGAGGCAACAGCATCTTCCCAGTGACATACCAATTAGGTCCCCTCCCCTCCTCTACCTCCCCCGAAGATGCCCTATGGCTCAGGCAGGGGCTGATTACATTCCCAACTGTCTGTTCAGAGTTGAAAAAGCTCAAGGACAAAGCATCGGCAAAGACCTTTATTTGACTCAAGTTCATGATATTAAACTCTTTTTCCTACATTTTAATTTGCTACAAATAGCAGGGAGATTATACTGTATATAAGGATATAAGCATATCCCATTCTGGAGAGGCGGCGCAGATGTGGTAGGGGTAGGTCTGTGGCCTGAGACCCACAGTGTGTAGAGCCCCTATGGACCAAGGGGCAGTACCGGGCCTCCACGGTGCCCTCTTCTCCCTATCTTTTTCATTCTGGGGTGAAGAGCCCTCTGCTGTGCCATCCAGCAGGTGTTCTGCACACCCCCAGGAGGGGACCACCCAGAACTCAGCCTTGCTCTCAGCTAATAATCGTGGGTGAGTCTATTCCTTAGTTTCCTTCTGCAAATAAAAGCATTCCATGGCTTCCAAAATCCTCTCCAGCTCTCATAATCTTCTTGCTGCAAATCTTCAGCTTGACACGTCCCCTTAGGACATACAAGGAATGCTGTGTTCCCAGGGGAAGGCTCCACTCCAGATGTGTCTCTTGCCACAGCCTCTACCCTCCCTCTTCCCAACAGGAGAGGAGAGAAGCTTACCTGAAAAATGAGTACTGTAATTCCTCAGTATCCAAAGGGATTGGCTCTGGGACCCCCATGGATACCAAAATCTGAGGATTCTCAAGTCCTTTACTTGGACTTAAAAAGGTGTAGTGCAGTCAATTCTCTGTATCCATGGGTTCAACTAACCTATGATAGAAACCTGCTGATATGGAGGGTCAGCTTATGGGCCACAGAAATGGTCCCTGGCTGCGGCTTCTTGGGAGCCTGGAGCTTACAGAAAACATGGCTCATTTTTGCTCCCTGCTCTGCAGTAAAAGGAACCAGGACCACCCCCACCCCAACAGAGTAAAGCTTGTGGTTCCTGCCCCAGGTGAGGAAGTATATGTCCATTCTGCGGTTCATAGGATGTCCAATGTCATTGTCCCCATGCTTTCTGATAGGTCAATCAGTAATACAGGTGATATCTTTTAAAATAACAGCTTTAGTTCACCTGCTATACACTTCATCTGTTTAAAGCATAAAATTCAATGAAAGTGAAAGTGAAGCCACTCAGTCGTGTCCGACTCTTTGCAACCCCATGGACTGTAGCCTGCCAGGCTCCTCCATCCATGGGATTTTCCAGTCAAGAATACTGGAGTGGGTTGCCATTTCCTTCTCCATAGGAATCTTCCCAACCCAGGGATCAAACCTGGGTCTCCTGCATTGCACGCAGACTCTTTACCATCTGAGCCACCTTGCCACAATTAATTTTGGCATTTTTATCATCCCAATCAGAAATACCATACCCATTAGCAGTCCCTGTAGTTCCTGCCTGTCATTCCCCTACCCGACCACTTCTGTCAGCCCTAAGCAACCACTAATTGACTTTCTCTATAGTTATATAAGGGCTTCCCTGATGGCTCAGATGATAAAGAATCCGCCTGCAATGCAGGAGACCTGGGTTTGATCCCTGCGTTGGGAAGATCCCCTGGAGGAGGGCATAGCAACCCACTCCAGTATTCTTGCCTGGAGAATTCCATGGACAGAGGAGCCTGGCGGGCTACAGTCCATGGGGTTGCAAAGAGTCGGACATGACTGAGAGACGAAGCACAGCACACAGATATAAATATCCCTATTCTGGACATTTCACATCAGTAGAGTCATAAATTCATTACAGATGATACTTGGACTTTTATTTGCCTCCACTCCTCTCTTTCCCTCTCTCATTGTTTCCAGATGCAGATGGGGGTCAGGGGTGTTAGTAAACAGAGTCTCTGAAGCCCCAACAATAATCCTCGAGTCCACCGTATGAGGGTGAACCTACTGTAAGAAGTGAAATATCGCCAGCTCTCTTTTTTGGTGAAGATTTGGGGGACTCTGCAAAGCTCCGCTGTAGTTTGCAAGCCATCTGGAGCCTGTAGGAGCTTAGTTCAAGTTGTTCTCAAGGAGACCTGGTGCTGGCAGCAGCCTGTAGTGTCTGTCAGACAGTTTCCTGAGCCAAGTGGAAGCTGGGGCCCCAAACAGCACCTCCAAAGTAATTCAGGCTGAACCATGTCTAGTCGGTCCCAGAGCCAAGTGCACCTTCGCTTAAATAATGCACAGGACACCTCTGGATATGTAAACACAGTCCCATCCAGTGGGGCCTGACAGGTGATTTCATGCATCATTTAACTCTTTGCATTGCCAAGGAATGCAACAGAGATTAGATAATCAGAATAATCTCACGTTCGTAAATAATTTCACGAAAATATGGCAAACTCAAACTTGAAGGAAGCATTCATCTGGACAACCCATGGAAAAAAACAAAAGTGGGCTTTTGTTACAATGATACAGTGGACACACTTCCCTTTGCTCTCCTTTGCTAGGGCTGGAGGGGAGGTGAGTAGCCTTACAGAGAAGTCCTCAAGGCCGGTGGGAGGTACCAGTTGTGATCTGCTTCAAAGGGAGTGCCAGAGGTGATGAAAGAAAGGGATGGAGAAAGAATGAGTAGAAAGGAAACAGCAAGGATGAACACAAAAGGGCAGACTACCTCTGACCTTGGAGCCTTGGGCTGAAAGGAGACTTGGAGCCCCAGGTCAGACAGCCCCCAGTGGACACCAAGGGAAAATACAGCTCTGTAGGCTGTCTGCCAAGGATCACTTCATCCTGTTCAACCCTCTCCAGTCACAATTTAGCTAGGCAGACCCATCTCACCAAGCAGAGGACATTAAGAGACCCCTCAAAATATACAGTCCATTGGCCTCATGCATATTCCTCAATTGTAAATGAAATATGAATGCCTGGTCACTTCTCTGACAACCTGCTACCCTCACCGAGGAAGGTCATCAAAGTCCATGGACAAACAGCTCAATCTTCTTGAACAACAGGGTGGCTGTCAACCTGTGTTGGTTTCCCACAGTCTGCCGGTGCAGGTACATATAATGGGTGGATCCTTAACCTCTCCTTGAGTCTTCCTGATCTTTGCCTTTGGCTGAGCAGTCTCCTCTCTATGTCTAGAGAGTCCTTGGCCTGTTGGCTGCCTTCTCCAGATTCATCCTCCAGATGGTCTCAGCTGAAAGCTCTTGGTGGCCTGGGCCAGCAGCTGGTCTGCATCATCTATGAGAAATTGATTAATCAAGGGCAGGGGAAGCTCCACTGCATGACAGACCTGGGGCCCTGGAAAGCATGAAAACTGATGGAATCATGAATGCCATCTGGGTAGACAGGACACACCAAAAACTTTGACAGTTCATCTCACCTTGCAGGTGTTCAGCTGAAAGCTGAGATGGAACCCCTGTCACCCTCATCTGGTCAGGCGTATCAAGGTCCTGTAGACAGCAGCTGAGAGAGAGTTTGGAATTTGTTCTGATAAGAATGCAACATTAAGTTGAGATGTGGGTCCTGTGAATCTGAAATTAAATATCATGTCATGACCATGGGTTTTAAAAATCCCATTTAGCTGAGGCATATGAAAAGTTGATGCCATTGCAGATGAATCAAACTCAGAAAAATATGGCAGAAGCCTTGAATTTTCAACCTGTCAACAACCTCCTTGGCAAGAGCTGGGAAAAATATGCTAAGAGGGTATTCATTCTCCTTGGATGCCCCGTTTTCCCAGTTCATGATGTCGACAGTGCATGGCCTGAGGGGTTCACAGTTCAGTTCAGTCGCTCAGTCATGTCCAACACTTTACGACCCCTAGAACCGCAGCACACCAGGCCTCCTTGCCCATCACCAACTCGCGGAGTCCACCCAAACCCATGTCAGTGATGCCATCCAACCATCTCATCCTCTGTCGTCCCCTTCTCCTCCTGCCTTCAATCTTTCCCAGCATCAGGGTCTTTTCAAATGAGTCAGCTCTTCACGTCAGGTGGCGAAAGTACTGGAGTTTCAACTTCAACACCAGTCCTTCCAATGAACACCCAGGACTGATTTCCTTTAGGATGGAGTGTTGGATCTCCTTGCAGTCCAGGGACTCTCAAGAGTCTTCTCCAACACCACAGTTCAAAAGCATCAATTCTTCGGTGTTCAGCTTTCTTTATAGTCCAACTCTCACATACATACATGACTACTGGAAAAACCATAGCCTTGACTAGACAGACCTTTGTTGGCAAAGTAATGTCTCTACTTTTTAATATGCTGTCTAGGTTGGTCATAACTTTCCTTCCAAGGAGTAAGTGTCTTTTAATTTCATGGCTGCAATCACCATCTGCAGTGATTTTGGAGCCCAGAAAAACAAAGTCAGCCACTGTTTCCACTGTTTCCCCTTCTATTTGCCATGATGTGATGGGACCAGATACCATGATCTTAGTTTTCTGAATGTTGAGCTTTAAGCCAACTTTTTCACTCTCTTCTTTTACTTTCATCAAGAGACTCTTTAGTTCTTCTTCACTTTCTGCCATAAGAGTGGTGTCATCTGCATATCTGAGGTTATTGATATTTCTCCCAGCAATCTTGATTCCAGCTTGTGCTTCTTCCAGCCCAGCGTTTCTCATGATGTACTCTGCATATAAGTTAAATGAGCAGGGTGACAATATACAGCCTTGACGTACTCCTTTACCTATTTGGAACCAGTCTGTTGTTCCATGTCCAGTTCTAACTGTTGCTTCCTGACCTGCATACAGATTTCTCAAGAGGCAGATCAGGTGGTCTAGTATTCCCATCTCCTTCACAATTTTCCACAGTTTACTGTGATCCACACAGTCAAAGGCTTTGGCATAGTCAATAAAGCAGAAATAGATGTTTTTCTGAAACTCTCTTGCTTTTTTGATGATCCAGTGGATGTTGGCAATTTGACCTCTGGTTCCTTTGCCTTTTCTAAAACCAGCTTGAACATCTGGAAGTGCACGGTTCACGTGTTGCTGAAGCCTGGCTTGGAGAATTTTGAGCATTATTTTACTAGCAGCGTTTGAGATGAGTGCAATTGTGCGGTAGTTTGAGCATTCTTTGGCATTGCCTTTCTTTGGGATTAGAATGAAAGCTGACCTTCCCAGCCCTGTGGCCATTGCTGAGTTTTCCAAATTTGTTGACATATTGAGTGCAGCACTTTCACAGCATCATCTTTCAGGATTTGAAATAGCTCAACTGGAATCCCATCACCTCCACAAGCTTTGTTCGTAGTGATGCTTCCTAAGACCCACTTGACTTCACATTCTAGGATGTCTGGCTCTAGGTGAGTGTGAGTGATCACACCATCATGATTATATGCATCATGAAGATCTTTTTTGTACACTTCTTCTGTGTATTCTTGCCACCTCTTCTTAATATCTTCTGCTTCTGTTAGGTATGGTATCTCTAATTTTCTTGAAGAGATCTCTAGTCTTTCCCATTCTATTGTTTTCCTCTATTTCTTTGCATTGATTGCTGAGGAAGGCTTTCTTATCTCTCCTTGTTATTCTTTGAAACTCTGCATTCAAATGGGTATATCTTTCCTTTCCTCCTTTGCTTTTTGCTTCTCTTCTTTTCACAGCTATTTGTAAGGCCTCCTCAGACAGCCATTTTGCTTTTTTGCATTTCTTTTTTTGGGGGATGGTCTTGATTCCTGTCTCCTGTACAATGTCACAAATCTCCATCCATAGTTCATCAGGCACTCTGTCTATTAGATCTAGTCCCTTAAATCTATTTTTCACTTCCACTGTATAGTCATAAGGGATTTGATTTAGGTCATACCTGAATGGTCTAATGGTTTTCCCTACTTTAATCAATTTAAGTCTGAATTTGGCAATAAAGAGTTCATGATCTGAGCCACAGTCAGCTCCCGGTATTGTTTTTGCTAACTCTATAGAGCTTCTCCATCTTTGGCTGCAAAGAATATAATCAATCTGATTTCGGTGTTGGCCATCTGGTGATGTCCATGTGTAGAGTCTTCTCTTGTGTTGTTGGAAGAGGGCGTTTGCTATGACCAGTTCATTCTCTTGGCAAAACTCGAATAGTCTTTGCCCTGCTTCACTTTGTACTCCAAGGCCAAATTTGCCTGTTACGCCAGGTGTTTCTTGACTTCCTACTTTTGCATTCCAGTCCCCTATAATGAAAAGGACATCTTTTTGGGGTGTTAGTTCTAGAAGTTCTTGTAGGTCTTCATAGAACCATTCAACTTCAGTTTCTTCAATGTTACTGGTCAGGGCATAGACTTGGATTACCATGATATTGAATGGTTTGCCTTGGAAATGAACAGAGATCATTCTATCGTTTTTGAGATTGCATCCAAGTACTGCATTTCGGACTCTTTTGTTGACTATGAGGGCTACTCCATTTCTTCTAAGGGATTCCTGCCCACAGTAGTAGATATAGTGGTTATCTGAGTTAAATTCACCCATTCCAGTCCATTTTAGTTCGCTGATTCCTAGAACGTCGATGTTCACTCTTGCCATCTCCTGTTTGACCACTTCCAATTTGCCTTGATTCATGGACCTAACATTCCAGGTTCCTATGCAATATTGCTCTATCACCAGTCCCATCCACAACTGGGTGTTGTTTTTTCTTTGGCTGCATCCCTTCACTCTTTTTGGAGTTATTTCTCCACTGATCTGCAGTAGCATATTGGGCACCTACTGAACTGGGGAGTTTATCTTTCGGTGTCCTATCTTTTTGCCTTTTCATACTGTTCATGGAGTTCTCAAGGCAAGAATACTGAAGTGATTTGCCATTCCCTTCTCCAGTGGACCACATTCTGTCAGACCTCTCCACCATGACCCATCCGTCCACCATGACCCATCGTCTTAGGTGGCCCCATACGGCATGGCTTCGTTTCACTGAGTTAGACAAGGCTGTGGTCCATGTGATCAGATTGGCTAGTTGTCTGTGATTGTGGTTTCAGTCTGTCTGCCCTCTGATGCCCTCTCTCAGCGCCTACTGTCTTACTTGGGTTTCTCTTACCTTGGACGTGGGGTATCTCTTCACGGCTGCTCCAGCAAAGTGCAGCCGCTGCTCCTTACCTTGGACGTGGGGTAGCTGTGTGAGGGACTCACACAGGCTCTCAAACATTCCTTATCTACACTGACCTCTTACAGAGAACATAACAAAGTATGCTGAAATTACAGGCACACCGAGACAGAGTGTGGTGTCTTTTGCGGGGTCATCCTAACACCCTCTGGCTGTGTGTTACGTGCCTGTGGTAGTCATTTAAAGCATTGTCAAGGCCTGATCCCCTGGAGAAGGCAATGGGAACCGACTCCAGTATTCATGCCTGGATATCCCATGGACCGAGGAGCCTGGTGGGCTACAGTCCATGGGGTCGCAAAGAGTCGGACACGACTGAGCAACTTCTCTTTTTCTTCTTCTTCAAGGACTGATAGTGCATTAATACCAGTCCTGAACAAGGAGTGGTAACTGGAGGAAGTGGACTGGAATGTTTAAAACCATCATCTGGGATCTGGAGCCTGATGGCAGATTCTGGCAAGGCTCCTGATGCTGGTGAAACATTTGCACGTACAATGTCAGTCCTACACATGTGTTTACTGCACAGCTGCTGTGTCTGGTGCTGTGGAGAACACAAGTGTATGTGATATCACCAAGGAGTTTATACTTCATCACGTAGGAAGGAGTCTCTCCTCTGCTTCCAAGTTTGATATATTGGCCTCAGAAGCTGGTTTTCCTCTTCCTTGGTATTCCGGCTACAGTTAGTCCGCATGGCCACTGGTTCACTGGTGATGACTCTATTAGTCATGCTTACCCTCTCAATTCATTTTCTACCACTAACCAGCTTGGTCCTGTAAACATCTGAGTCATGGTTTCCTCCCCCATATTCATGCATAAGGCTTCTGGAAGTAGGAATCATTTCTTCATCCTTGCACATAGTCGCTGTTTAATGTTCTTCCAAAAATATCTGTGAAGTGCCTGGTATGTATCAGGTGATTTTCTAGACAGACTGACTTTAATCCCGACAGCACGTCTGTGAGGTGGCTGTTCTCATTTTAAAGTGATGTTACAGAAAGGCAGAGAAGTAATAAAATATCTCCAGTGATAAACAGCCACTAAGGGGCAGTCAGGAGTGATGGAGGCAGAGTTTGAACCCAGATTTCTGAAATCCAAGGCCAGCACATAATTATGCCTTGGGAGCTTTACTCTTTTAACCTTATTCTAGTTGTTTCAAGGACTGGTTAACACCTAGACTTGGCTCTTAAGTTAAAAGTGTTACTTTTAGAACAGGAAAGAATGCCTGACTGATGATATTCACTGCTTTCCCTCTTACTTAATTGTGCCTAAGGAAAGCAGATGTTTAAGTTATTTAAAACTACAGTAAAGCCCAATTATGCAGTTTATTAAGCTATAATAGATAACAGCAAATTACTTGAATTCTCAGGGAAAAAAGGTGGAGGGTATTTACTAAGAAATTACATGAAACTGGAAGATTCTGTGCTGGCTACATTCTCATGATAATCTTACATACTCTGATCACAAGCTGGGAGGGGGGATTATGATTATTCCTGCTCCACGGAGAGGGAAAATGGGGTATGGTTTGCACAAGATCACAAACCTGAAAACAGGAGACCATAGGATTTGAATTGGGATTTAAATTAAGTTGATTAAAGTTTTGAATAGGTGACACATATACAGGATATGAAATTTAACAGATAGAGAAAGGGCACATTAAAAAGTAATTCTACTTCAGTGTGGTCTAAAGTACAGTCAGTTTGGGGTAATGTCCTATGGACATGCAAAAAAGGATGAAGTATTCTGTTTTTAGAAATCATTTCATACACACACACACACACACACACACACACACACACACACACACACACACACACATATATGAGTGAGTGAATGAGTGAAGTCGCTCAATTCTGTCCAACTCTGTGACCCCATGGACTATGCAGTCCATGGAATTCTCCAGGCCAGAATACTGGAGTGGTTAGCGGTTCTCTTCTGCAGGTGATCTTCCCAACCCAGGAATCAAACCCAGGTCACCCGCATTGTTGGCAGATTCTTTACCACCTGAACCACCAGGGAACCCAGGTCTCCTGCATTGCCAGCAGATTCTTTACCAGCTGAACCACACACGCACACCCCCCCACACACACACACACACACACACACACACACACACACACACACACACACACACACACAGCTTTGTTATGTTATTTAGGGCATTTATATCATTAGTATTTTTGGTCCATTTTATTTGTTAAACTTTCTATAACTAAACTATTTCTAGCTTTCCTTGTACTTTCTATAGCTTTGATTAATAACTTTTCATGCTACTTTAGTTGGTGCAGAAATACTTATGACCTTCCTTGTTCGAACATATACCTTATCGTACAAAGTATCTTTATCTTTCTTGTTTAATGCTTTTTGCTTAATGCTATGCAAGGAGATCCAACCAGTCCATTCTAAAGGAGATCAGTCCTGGGTGTTCATTGGAAGGACTGATGTTGAAGCTGAAACTCCAATACTTTGGCCACCTCATGTGAAGAGTTGACTCATTGGAAAAGACCCTGATGCTAGGAAGGATTGGAGGCAGGAGGAGAAGGGGACGACAGAGGCTGAGATGGCTGGATGGCATCACTGACTCGATGGACATGAGTTTGGGTAAACTCTGGGAGTTGGTGATGGACAGGGAGGCCTGATGTGCTGCAATTCATGGGGCTGCAAAAAATCAGACATGACTGAGGGACTGAACTGAAGTGACTGATGACAAACCTAGATAGCGAATTAAAAAGCAGAGACATCACTTTGCTGACAAAGATCCATGCACTCAAAACTATGCTTTTTCCAGTAGTTATGTATGGATGTGAGATTTGAACCATAAAGAAGGCTGAGTGCCGAAGAAGTGATGCTTTTGAACTGTGGTGCTGGAGAAGATTCTTGAGAGTCCTTTGGACAGCAAGGAGATCAAATGAGTCAATCCTAAAGGAAATCAGTCCTGAATATTCATTGGAAGGACTGATGATGAAGCTCCAATACTTTGGCCACCAGATGGGAAGAGCTGATTTATTAGAAAAGACCCTGATGCTGGGAAAGATTGATGGCAAGAGGAGAACGGGGCAACAGATGAAGAGATGGTTGGATGGCATCACTGACTCAACGGACATGAGTTTGAGCAAACTCGGGGAGATAGTGAAGGACAGGGAAGCCTGGCGTGCTGCAAAGCGTTGGACATGACTTAGCGACTGAACAACAATACCAATGCTTTTTGATCTAAAATAAACCTTGTTTTATACCGAGTTCATGGCCTTTCCTTTCCTTTTTGTCGGCACTTGATGATATTGCTTTGTTCAGCATTCTGCTTTCAAGTTTCTGAGCCACTTTGCTTTAGGTTTTGTGTCTGGTATATAACATATGGTTAAGTTTTATTTAATTACTCAATTGTGAGTTTAGCCTACACATTTATTGGTATGACAGATGTGTTTATTCTTAATTCACAACATTTTGTGTCATTTTTGTTTCTATTGCTTTATTTGTTAAAATCTTATACTCTTAAGTCTATATTTGTTTTGCTTTTGTGAGTGTTCCTTGTACTATCTGGGCAGGTTTGTGTCATGATTAATTTTTCCAGGTATCACCTTTATAACTAAACTTTACAATTATGTAAAATTTCTATTTCTTGAAACACTGATGTTTAACTTCCCACTCTGAACAATAAAAACTGTTGTATACTTGTAACTTATATAATATTGTATATCAACTAAACCTCAATTAAAAAAATTGTTCTCCATTTTCTCTTCCTTCCATCAAATAAATTTCACTTAAAATATATGCAGCTATAGATACAGGTAAAGGTATATAATGTATATATAACTACATATATGTTAATATATGTATGTATGTGAAAGTGAGTGTTAGTTGCTCAGTTGCGTCTGACTCTTTGTGACGCTATGGACTGTTGTAGCCTGTCAGGCTCCTCTGTTCATGGAATTCTCCAGGTAAGAAGCCATTCCCTTCTCCAGGGGATCTTACAGGGATTGAACCCAGGTGACTTGAACTAGAGGCAGGTTCTTTACTGTCTGAGCCATCAGGGAGGATACCATATGTAAGAGTGTGTGTGTGTGTGTGTGTGTGTGTGTGTGTGTGTGTGTGTGTGTGTATGTACATATATATAAAACTAAGCACACGTATGGGCTTCCCAGGTGGCTCAGTGGTAAAGAATCCACCTGCCAATGGAGGAGACACAAGAGACATGGGTTCAATCCTTGGGTCAGAAAGATTCCCTGGAGTAGGAAATGTCAACCCGCTCCAAATTCTTCCCTGGAAAGTTCCATAGACAGAGGAGCCTGGTAGGCTATAGTCCATGGGGTCACAAAGAGTTGGACATGACTGAGCACAGCACACACAGCAAACACACACACACACACACACACACACACACACATATATATAATGTTATAATTTTTATCTTTGTATATTTAATATCCTTACAGAGAATTTTCTTGATTTAGCATGCTTAAATGAGAGCCTTTGATTTTCATCTATAAATGATGAAAATAATCAACACACACCACCTTCTCACTTCTCTATTCTTGTTATTATATTAATCATAATATCTACATATAGTCAGGACTCATACTTGCTTTTCTGCAACCAAAATTTCCATATTTATTTTAGACTTAATCCAAAAGCTAAATGTATTCAGTGTTTACTTGCAAGTTCTTTTGCCAGATTTTGTCCATTCATCTCTTAGCCAGCTACAGTCTCTCCTTTAATAGTTTTTTAAAAGAATGACTCATGAGAACCAACTTCAACCTCTCTGGGTTCTTAAATGTGGGACAAGTTTTATCTGCTATATTTATTTTGATTGACAGTGGCTTGTGTAAAGTCTTTAGGCCACCCACTTGTTTTTCCTTTCACTGAGGTATTCATAGGCATTATCTCCACCATTTTTGAATGCTTCTGTAAGGAAGCCTTAGGTTAGTATGACTTTTTCTTGTTGTTGCTCTTTTTTTAATTTTCTATTGGGGTATAGCCAATCAACAATATTATGATAGTTTCAAGTGAATAGTGAAGGGACACAGCCATACATATACATGGACCCATTTCCCGCTCACCCCCAAACTCCTCTCCCATCCAGGCTGTCACATAACATTAAGCAGAGTTCCATGTGCTATATAGTATGTCCTCATTGGTTATCCATTTTAAATAAAAGCAAATGGCTACAATAATTAGGCAAAGTAGCTAAGACCTTTGACGATGAAAATAAAGAGAAGGGGCAAACATAGACATTTTCCCCATTCCATAGTGCGTACATGTCCATCCCAAATTCCCTATCACTTCCCCTCTCCTTCCACCCCTCGTATCGTACAACCATAAGTTCGTTTTCAAGGCCTGTGAGTCTCTGTTTTCTAAGTAGGTTTATTTGCATGGTTTCTTTATAGATTCCACATGTAAGAGATGTCATATGGTATTTCACCTTCTCTGTTTGACTTCATTCAGTATGACAATCTCTAGGTTCATCCATGTTCCTGCAAATGGCATTATTTCATTCTTTTTATTTTTTTTTAAATTTTTTAAAATTTATTTATTTTAGATGGAGGCTAATTACTCTACTATTTCATTCTTTTTAAAAAACTTTTTAAAAACTTCTGGTTTTACATAGGTTACTTGGTATTCCTGCTAGGTTGGACAAATGATTGCTTACCTCTAAAGTTTATTAATACCCCTAAAATACACGGTAGTGTTGATGGCTTAAAAACTTTTAAAAAACTTCTGGTTTTATATAGGTTACTTGGTATTCCTGCCAGGTTGGACAAATGATTGCTTACCTCTAAAGCTTATTAATACCCCTAAAATACACGGTAGTGTTGATGGCTTTTTGGCAAATTTTCCTGGAACACGGTTGATCCTTTCAATCTACAAATTCTAATCATCTTTTTTCAAAGTTGTGTGGAATTATATCTTTGATTACTTCTTTGTGTTTCACTTTTTTAGTTCTCTTCAGCGATATTTTATTAGGTATCTGTGGGGTCTTCTTTGTCAGTCAAATCTACTGTTTCATCTCTACTCCTTTCAAACTCTTAGTTCCTTTCTACTTGATTTGCTGTGGGAATCCTGCCCTTAAGGTTTCCTTTTCTGTTTTTAGCAGTGTGCCTTTTCCTTGGTGTTGCTTCAAAATCACCTTCATATCCGTGCTGATTTTCCTACTTCACCTCTTCGGTCAGCTACATCAATTACTCCTTTCCTCCTCTCCTTTCACCACATCATCCATGACCTCTTCATCTGTTTTGAACTCGTCTGTGACTTCTTTAATTTGTTGTGTTCACGGTCAAACATTATTTCTTTCAGTGTCTGTTAGAATCACTAGCTGTCAGTGTCCTCCATTTACCATTTGTTTTTCCAGTTCTTTTTCTCCCTGTCTGTTGCAATAGTTCTGTGGTAGCAAATAGTATGTTATGGTGTTCTGGGCTGGTTCTTTTTTTTATTGTCACCATTCTTTGAATGTGGAGAATTCTTCTTAATCCAGATACTTGAAAAAAGTTCATATGGGGTAGGAGGCAGGACATTACTGTGTGTTGGTAAAAATTTGTCCTGATTCATTTGTAATGAATCTCATTACAAAGATTTATGTATTTATGAGTTATTTTAGCTGTGCTTCTTCTCAGCCAACAGGCTACATCAATGCCTTACCAATCTACATAGCATACCTGTGCATTTCCTTTTTGGCTTCATCTGCTACTATGTAGGTAGAGTCTAAGGATGCTTTTGTTTCCAGCTTTGTAACACAGTTGCCATTTTTCAAAGGGTTGCTGGTTTCATCCTTTAGGATATGCTTACTCTGTAGTGCCAGTTTTGGAGCTATATTTTCTGTTTGCTTCATCGAACTTGATAGCCTGGTCACAGTCACTTTGTCTCAGCTCTTCCTGAAATCTTGTGTTTGGCCAGTTCTGTGTCACAGACTGTGGTTCACAGACACAGACTCTCCTCGCTTTATTGAAAATGGAATTTATACTTTTTACTCTTTTTTTGGTTTATTTTATAACTTTCAAGAGGAAAATGGAAAGCGCTTTCTTTCTGATAAAATATTAAAATTTAAAGGACACCATGCTGCGTTTACTACTCCAAAGTGTATAAAAAACATGTGGCTCTTCTTTCTGGTTTAGGATTTAGAATCTCGGTTTTACAAATCAACACAACACAGGAGACTAAGTGTCAAAAGGAACCAAATCAAGTATTAAACTTTGAGGCCATAAATGTGTCAGGAAGCAGCTGGCTACAATAATTAGGCAAAGTAGTTCAGACCTTTGACAATGAAAATAAAGACAAGGGGCAAACACAGACATTTTCCCCATTCCCCAGAGGCCCAAAGAAGCTTCTCTAGGATGAGAAATCATTGACATTTAAGAAAGATTGATTTAATTCTGGAAGGATACTAACGTTAGATTGAATTTTAAAGAGGACCATAACAGATGAATCCAGAGAGAAAATTAGAATACTTTTACCTTCCCTCAGTCTGTTGTCTTGAATAAATCTATTATTATTATCACCAATTATAATACCACCAATTGTGTGGATATTATGTGCCCATGCCAGTGATAAATGCCCCCCAAATCCCTACAACGTGGGGCTACTATTATTGAATATTTCCAATCATACCTGAGAAACTGAGACTTAGAAAGTTTAACTATCTAGTTCAAGGTCACATAACCGATAAGTGCTATATCCAGCACTAGAACCCACCCAAGTAGTCAAGTCTACCTGACTACTACAGTTTACTTTAACTACTGTTAGTCATCGGTTATCTAATTTATACTATAATTTTAATGGAACTGCATTCTAAGAGCAACATTAACTACATACATACACAATCACATTTCTCAATTACTAGGAGCTACACTTTGAGAAATCTTGAGGCACTGATTTGGCTGTAGGTAGGTGGGGAATGGGCAGGGAAACAGAACACCAATCAATGGCCTACTGAACACAATAAAATATTATTACTTTTCTTGTGTGACAAGGATTCTAACATCAGGTAGTCTAGGGCTAGTATACGTGGTCAAGAATGCCATCAAGGAACTGGACTTCCTGCTACCCCAACCTTAACAGTGCAACGTCCCTTCTCATTGTCAAGAGTAACCACTGAATGCCTAGAGAGTGAATCTTCTTTTCCTGAACAAACAGCAAAAGGCAAAGAGACATTACTCACTGGGGGATGGGGGGAGAAGGAAGTTTCCCTAGGGAATTCTGCCCACACGTCATTGGACAGAACTGTGTCTACCAGCTACCCCAAGCCAAGCCACAAGGAAGCCTGAGAATGTGAGGTTTCTGGCCTCTGTGGATGGAGCAGGCAAAGTAGAATGAGCTGTAACAAGGGTTAAATAAGCCAATCATCCTGGGAAGGACTTACTTTTATGAAGAAGTGGCAGAAAATTTTGTCCTTCCTAGCCTTGGTCTTGGACTACTTACACAACCTTTCAGGGTCTTGGTTATCACTGAGAGAGACAGAGTTGAGAACTATACAGTGATGGAAGAGAATTTAATAATTCAGTGCTTACACAATTGCCTAACCTGATACCTAGCACATAAATGGCAGTTCTTAAACACTACAACTAGGTTCAATAACATTCCAATCTGTCAAAACTCTTAATTGACTTAGGAGTATCAAAAACCCTTGCTAAAAATAAAAGATTCCCTACAAGAATGCAAAGAGATTTATTTTGTCAACAGTGAATTACAATTCTCTCCAGGGCAACTATTATTCACTTCACCTACAGATTTCATGATTTATTCAATGTTTCAACTACTGACTAAACATTTAGCAGGTGCTATATTTCCAATTTACTGCCAGGAGCATTTAAAGAAAATACAACAAAAATTCCTCACACAACGTTCTCCATCTAAAAGAAAAAAGAAACTGGCAATAATATGATTTCAAGTATCTCCAACAGAAACATATTTACATTTCCAGATTCTGTTCTTTCTCTACCTTGGACTGAATTAACTTAGCTTCCCTGCTGTGGTAAATGCATGTGGTGATTATAGTGGAGAAATTCAGTCTTGGTTTTTGTTTCTAATCTCTCCAACTGATATTTATGTATGTTTTTAACTCTGGTCTTGCTTTAGAAAACTGAGTTTAATAAATTCCTAAGGACATCCAAATCTGACCTTCATATGTAAATAGTTCCTACCAAAAAACAAGTCAGTTGTGGTTTGAAGCAGGGTGGGAGGAGGGGCAGCTTAAGGCTGAAAGGGTACAGAGCCTGAAGAGAAATCTTACATAGTTTCTGTTACATGTTTGCAAATATACAACAACTAGTTCCTTGAAACTTCAAACACACAGGATTTCTCAGGGGAGGAATAAATTGTCTGCATGCCACCTATCTCTCAGTTTTACATAACTTGGAAGAATTTCTCTCCGAGGAAACTTAAGGCAAGACATAGTAAATATATTCCCTGTTTTAAAATTTCCATAATGTGGAGTGACTTCTGTCTGCTCATCTTAGCAGAAAGTGTCCAAGTGGGATGGTGCTGATTTTTTAAAGAAGTACAATGTGGCATAGTGATAAAATCACTAAACTCAGGCTCAGAGGACTCAGGTTCAGTCTCTGGCCCTCCCACTTGCTATCTGCGTCACATAGCCTATGCTGTTGTATGCTTCACCCAAGAAGTGTCTCAACACCCTTCTCTCTCACCACCAGTATAAAGGCTGGAAAAGTAAACACTCTCTCAGCCTTTTATGCAGCCATGAAATTAAAAGATACTTGCTCCTTGGGAGAAAAGCTATGACAAACCTAGAAAGCGTATTAAGAAGCAGAGACATCACTTTTCTGACAAAGGTCTGTATAGTCAAAGCTATGATTTTTCTAGTAGTCATGTATGGATGTGAGAGTTGGACCATAAAGAAGGCTGAGTGCTGAAGAATTGAAGCTTTCAAACTGTGGTGTTGGAGAAGACTCTGGAGAGTTCCTTGGACAGCAAGGAAATCAAACCAGTCAATTCTAAAGGAAATCACTCCTAAATATTCATTGGAAGGACTGATGTTGAAACTAAAGCCCCAATACTTTGACCACCTGATGCAAAGAGCTGAGTCATTGGAAAAGATTCTGATGCTGGGGAAGATTGAGGGCAGGAGGAAAAGGGGGTGACAGAGGATGAGATGCTTGGGTGGCATCCCTGACTCGATGGACATGAGTATGAGTAAACTCCGGGAGACAGTGAAGGACAGGGAAGCTTGGCATGCTGAAGTCCATGGGGTCGCAAAGAATTGGACACAACTTAGCGAGTGAACAACAACAACAACAGCCTTTTATGTAGCCGAGAACTTCCACGAGACATTGTTCTAGCCAATGAGACATAAGCAGAAGTCTTACGTCTTATGTCAGAAGGCAAACCAGAGGATGCCTGAGGAAGTTTAACTTTCATGAGAAAAGAAAATAAGATGGCTGATACTGCTCCTTCTTACAGTTTTTCTTCTCTTGACCATGTTTGTGATGCCTGGAGCGAAAATAGCCATCTTGTGACTTTAAAGGAAAGACCAAGAGAATAGCAGGAAAGAACCATGATGTCTGTGATGCTGTCCAGCCTCTGAGGCAGTGGTCTGCTTCTAAGACTCTTATTATGAGGACCTCTCCCCACCAAATACAGACAGAGTAGTTCATATTTTCTACTACATGGAACCAAAATATTCCCACTGACCCAGTAACTCTGGAAGGTTACTTTGTCTTCTCCTCTACAAAATGAAGACATAACATACCCAAACACACAGATATTGTGAATTCTGAAGAAAACAATGCATAACAAAATCCTTTGTTAATTAGAAAGTTCATAGACAAGGGAATCAGAACTATATATATATATATATAGGCTTCCCTGGTGACTCAGTGCTAAAGAACCCACCTGCCAATGCAGGAGATATGGGTTTGATCCCTTGGTCAGGAAGATCCTCTGGAGAAGGAAATGGCAATGCACTCCAGTCTACGGTGTCGCAAAAGAGTTGGACATGACTTAGTGACTAAACATCATCATGCTCAGTTGCTCAGGCTTGTCCCACTCTCTTGTGACCCCATGGACTGTAGCCCACCTGGCTCCTCTGTCCATGGAATTTTCCAGGCAAGAATACTGGAGTGTGTTGCCATTTCCTTCTCCAGGGGACCTTCTCAACCCAGGAATAAAACCTGCGCTGTATTGGCCAGTGGACTCTTTACTACTGAGAAATCCAAACAACAACAACAACTATATACATATATTAGCCTCTTATGCATCATGATGCTGTTAGTTCTTTATTTTCTTGGGCTACCTTTGAAAGAGCTTGGGAAAATAGGCACAGAGATGGGATGATTGTATAGATAAGCTATCCTTTCTCAATCCTACCACCTGGCACCCTAACTTCAGAGGCAGAAAGGAAGAAGTAGTCTGATCATCAGAGGGAGTTATCCTAAGAAACTTGTGAGTAAAATTGCAGTAGGAGGTTTAAGAGTAAAATCAACTCTCCCTGGGGATATGTAACTATAAGGGAAAGAAGAGAGAGAAGGAGAGAGGAAAAGAAGGTAAGCAGTAGTCTTCACTGAGTGCCTATTATGTGGCAGGCTGCCACTGTGCAAGGAACTCTGGCCAGAACCAGCTTCATGATGTGACCTGCAGGCTGCCCAGGACCCTTGGCTTGGAAGGGCCCCATGCTTGGTTTAATGCTCTGCTGTTGCCATCCTGAAATTCTTAATAATGTTGGTACAAGGGACCTTGCATTTTCATTTTGCACTGGGCCCTGCCAATTAGGTAGCCTCTTTGACTGTGGCATTTGTGTCATCTCCTGTGGGCTCCCTGGTGGCTCAGATGGTAAACAGTCTGCCTGTAGTGCGGGAGACCTGGGTTCAATCCCTGGGTTGGGAAGATCCCCTGAAGAAGGAAATGGCAACCCACTGCAGCATTCTTGCCTGGAAAATCCCATGGATGGAGGAACCTGGCAGACTACAGTTTATGGGGTCACAAAGAGTCAGACACGACTGAGCGACTAACACTTTACCTTACCTGTGAACGAGATAGTATAATACTATCCCCAGTTGAAGAAACTGAGGCCTAGTTTCTTGAGGAAGGTTGCCTAAGGTCACAGCCAGAAAGTAAATGGATGAGCTAGATGTCAAACAGCACCAAGCTCATTCCAGCTCCAAGGTCGTTCTTTGCTGATGCTGGATTCTCTTCCATAGGATAGCTAAACTCTGGCGAATGTCTGGAAAGCAGAAATGTGAGGATCCAAAAACCAAAATCTATAAAGCTGAAGAATATCAGCATTATAGTGATGGATATTAGCATTGAAGTGAGGCCAATTAGGTTCCGCGGCTTTGCATTGTTATTGTCATTGTCTGGTCGCTCTGTCATGTCTGACTCTATGGGACCCCATGGGCTGTAGCCCACCAGACTCCTCTGCCCATGAAATTCTCCAAGCAAGAATACTGGAGTGGATTGCTATTTCCTTTTCCAGGGGATCTTCCGACCCAGGGATTGAACTTGCATCTCTTGCGTTTCCTGCACTGCAGGCAAATTCTTTACCACTAAGCCATCTGGGAAGCCCAGAGGAAGTTACAGAAGGGCTTTGGGGGGCTAACCCCCCTCTGCTTGGTTGCCTCTACAGTTGCCATCTACAGGGTACAATTCATGTGTCAGGGTCTCCTCTAAGTCTTTTGCCATTCAAGCCTCCTAGTCGCCTTTTTGCCGTAGGACTGTAACTTATTACCCCCATGACACACCAGGAAACACTATCTAAATATTTTAGAATTTTGCAAACACTTTCACATTTGTCATTTTCCTTCATCCATACGACCATGCTGTAGGTCAACTGCGGCAGGTATTATTAGGTCATTTGACAAACAAAGAAATTAATTCCCAGAAAGATTCAAACCTTTGCATAAAGAAGCACATTAAGTTAGTGGGCAGAGCTGAAATCAGAATCTGGATTTTTCATCTGAGACAGATACTTCCCCTACTAAAACACAAAAAGATGAAAAGGCGAAACAAACAAAAAACACAAAAATTTAATTGACCACTTTATAGCTTTTTTCACCAATGTTACTTGGCAAAATGATGAGTGATAACAGAACTACATGAGGATTTATCCCAGAGCTTTCAGTGGGTGCATTTATGTCAAAGCTGTAGGAAGTTGCTATATAACACAGAGAGCTCAGCCTGGCACTCTGTGCTGACCTAGAGGGGTGAGATGCAGGGATGGTAGGGAGGCTCACGAGGGAGGGGATATATGTATAATTTTTGGCTGATTCTCGTTGTTGTATGGCAGAAACCAACACAATGTTGCAAAGTAATTTTCCTAAAATTAAAAATAAATTTTAATAAAAGCTATGGGAACAACATTTGCCAGAGACAATTAGATCTGAGTACCAAGAAAATATTTACCAACCAAATAAATCAACTCTATAAGCTTGTGTGGAAGCTTAATACAGAGCACCAGGGTGCCCTGCCCCTACAGAAACTCTGCAGGGGCCATCTGTTTGCATTCAAAAACTGAACCCAGTGACTCCAGGCTGCCCCCAGGAGACGGTGCCCTTTTATGGGCATCACATGGTCCCCAAGAACACTTGCTTCTTTCTTCAACTACTAGAAATCCTACAGCTGGAGTTTTCTGCTGGGGCCTCTTCAGAATGCTGCCTAAAGAAAATGAAGAAATCGATCTTGACCCTTGTAATCTTTTGCTCCAGCAAGGGAACCAGGAGCGGAACTCTTTGCAATTTCCTACTGCATGGCTGAAGGTCATTCTTCCTTTTCTCATCAGCAGTGGTAACTTCCATCACCAGAGTTCTGAAACCAAACCACAATTCTGTATGCAAATGAACTGTGTCTACCAATGACTGTAATAAAACCCAACAGTGGTCCTTCTGAGTGACAATGACAGAAGCACTCGGAAGGCCTGGCATATTCCAGGGATGCTTTTCATCTTCATCATTAGAAACAAAGAGGAAGAAGAAACAGATGAACCACATGAACAATACAAGCGAAATTGCCAGATTGCCAGGAAATGTCTCTCCTGGGCCTGGCTATAATACATTTATACTGGATTTATTTGAGTGAGAAAAATAGAACAGCTACAATTGTGCTTCTCTTTTATTTATTATTTTTTTAAAGCTCTCTTGACCTTCGGCAGCAGGATTATCCCACTTTGATGTGAGTGCATTAAACATTAACAATCTTACCATGTTAGTCTCCCAGACCAAATCTTATTAGCATTTAGTTCTGACATTGCTACTTGCTGGTAAATTATTTTAAAAATGTAAAGAGTCTGAGGTTGTGTGACAAAAATCACATAATCACATAATGGAGATCATTAAACGCCTTTGAAGGTGTGAAATAGGCAGGACCAGTATTACATGAGGCTGTTAGTCCCTGTTTTACTTTCATTAAAATACTCTGTGGGGCAAAGAACTGTTCCTTTCTTGATATAATTCTGAGCAAGCCTGGAAGTGCACAGTCCCTGGTAGGAGGTTAGGACTAAAAAGATGGTCCTCCCTCTCTCCACACACTTCTTAGCTAAGGTGAGCACACAAATCACTCCCTTACTTTCTGGAATAATTCTAAGTCAAGTTTGCTGGGTGTCCAAATGCTAAATTGTGTTCCACTCTTTGCGACACCATGGACTGTAGCCTGCCAGGCTCTTTCGTCCACGGGATTTTCCAGACACGAATACCGGAGTAGGTTGCCATTTCCTTCTCCAGGGTATCTCCCTGACCCAGGGATAGAACCTGCATCTCTTATGTCTCCTGCATTGACAGGTGGGTCCTTTACCACTAGCACCGCCTGGGACACAGCAAGGTCCTGCTTTCCTTATTCTGTCAAGAGTAACACCTATTTTACCCTCTGGGAAGGCTTCCCTGGTGGCTCAGATGGTAAAGAATCTGCCTGCAATGCAGAAGACCCGGGTTTGATCCCTGGGTTGGGAAGATCCCCTGGAGAAGGGAATGGGCTACCCACTCCAGTATTCTTGCCTGGAGAATCCATGGACAGAGGAGCCTGGCAAGGCTACAGTCCATGGAGTCGCAAAGAGTCAGATATGATGGAGTAACTAACACTTCCGCTTACCTTCTGGGAACTGAGAAGCAGAGGTCTGGTTGCCTTTTCCTAAAATGACCCTGGTCCCTAGAATTCTGAATTCTCAAATACGAAATCTAATCATGATGGGAGAAATCAGTCAGATGAGTCCCTGCGAGGGTCTGGTTCTAACATTCTCTGAAACAGCAGCCTGTGTCTCGCAAAGCCCTGGGGAGGCTGCCTGTGGACGTGTGGAGGGAGCTCGGTGTGTGTAAATCATGCATACAAATGGGAAAGGTGGAAAGGTCCAGTGGGGCTCCAGCCTTCTCTGAGGAATCCCTGAGCAGACAATCTGCTGTGGAAATTATCCTCCCAGTGTATCTTGTTAAAAGTTGGCTGAATAAGAAGGGGGAAGGCAGAGAATCAGTTTCTTTGCTGCTAGTACTTGTCCCCAGTAACTAAGCTGACAGCATACCTTAGCCTCCTTTGTCCTGACCAAATAGAGAGGAGAGAAACCCACTTTCTAAGGGATGGGCTGCAGACGTGCTAGAGTTAAGGTCAAGAGCCTAGGAATCGGTGCACTCCAGGAAGATGATGCTCAGGATTTTATACCCCCAGGAGGTCTCTGAAAATGAACAGCTTAACCTTTTGCTTCCCAGAGAAGAGACGAGAGAAACGAACCCTCCTGGGCACTGGTTGCCACCGCCACCACTGTCACATCTCGGGTGTCAGGTGTCCTCTCTGGCAGCAGGAAGAGAAAGGTGTCCCAGCGGCCTCAGAGCAGCAGTGCTGGCCCCTCCCCAGACTCCCCCTCCTGCACTGGACTCCACTCAGCAGTGCACAAGGGCTTTGGGCACCCTGGTGGGGACAAGGTGCTGAAGCATCATCAATAATGTATGGCCCATAGGGCGTGAAGAGCTTGTGGAGGGGAACGCAGGGAGGGGAGGAGTTGTCCTCTTATGGAACCGACATAAGCACCTAGCTGTGCACCCACAAAACTCAGTTTACACCAATGCTGGGGGAAGGAAGACAGGAAGGAATGATTTGCTGGAAAACAAAGGTTGGGACAACTAACAATTGCAATACCCAGAATATATCTCCAATCTGAGTTGAATACTAAGCATATGATTTTGGCCAATTACAGAAATGCCCATACAGGTAACCTGTCCCTGTGGGCTCTCTCCTCCACAGGCTATGAGCAGAGATTCAAGGCACCAGTCCGCTGCCATCACCACCAGTGATTTTTTTTCTCCTGAGTGAGAAAGAAAGAAGCTGTTCACCAGAGTACAGAACTTAAAAGGATTTGCTGTTGCTTCCAATGTGTGTGTTCTTTCAGATGCATGAATTAATAATGGAGCCATATTTGTCAAGTAAGCAACCTAAAGTTCATGACACTGCATGAGGACCAGGTTAATGGAGCTTTTCTAAACCAAGTGTAAATGTACAAGCTGCCAATTTCAATCATATTTTAAAAATGAGTAGAGTCTATAGAAAACGGCAGGTTGTGATCCATCTCCTGTTGAGACTCAAGTGTATTCACTCATTCACTGTCCGTTTAGTTGTTCATTCGTTGAACCCCTTGTGGCTCAGCTGGTAAAGAATCTGCCTGCAATGCAGGAGACCTGGGTTAGATCCCTGGGTTGGGAAGATCCCCTGGAGAAAGGAAAGGCTACCCACCCCAGTATTCTGGCTTGGAGAATTCCATGGACTGTATAGTCCATGGGATCGCAAAGAGTTGGACATGACTGAGCAACTTTCACTTTGTTGTTCATTCATTGAACACACATTTATTAAGAGTCAAATGTGTGTCAGCCAGTGTGCTAGGTTCTGGCAGCTATATCATGCTTCCTGGTTTTGAGACACTTTCTTCCTACTATGAATTATAACCAGAGGAGTCAGGAAATCCAAGCTCACACATCCACTTCCACATGCCCATCCTCACATAGGTCCTGAGGTTGTGGGGAGCCAGGTGTCAGCAGGCTGATGACAGGTCACCCCAGACAGCTCCAATTCTGCATGAAGCCTTTTTATAGAGACTTACAGAGGGTGTGTGGGTAAATCTCTGGTATGAGGGGGTGGAGAGTGAGTGAACACATAATGCAAAATATGGAGAAGCTAAAAATAGGAATTTAAAATCAACACCAGATAAAACCCATTGCATACTACAAAGAGAGCAAACACTGATATGGAGGTCATTCACTCTACTATCCCCAGTGAGAGAGGCATTTTAGTGAAAAAGATTCTGAGGTTAAACCTAAAAGGCGTGAAATGACTTGACGATTTATAGTATTTGTCTAGATTTACAGAACTGATCAAGGTTCAAAGCTTCCCAGCTCTCTAGGTGCAAATGGCTTCTTCTTTTCTATTTTATTTCCTCCATAACAACCGAAAGGTAAACTTTGAACCCCTTTTTGGCTAGTGATGAATATGAACATATGTACGTGTATATTTTGTCAGCTAGATTTATGTTTATTACTTCTGGTTAAGTGTTCTGTATGAAGACCCCACATTTTATTTCAGCAGAGGTTTAGGGTTTATTCGAGCAGACCTTGACATTCATTAATCAATTAAGCAGCATAGGGTTGGGCATTTGCTATGTGCAAGGCCAAATTCTGAGCACAACTGGATGGTCAGTCAAAGACCCTGCCTTCTCTAGCTTATAGAAAAACTATATAAGAAAAGGAACGATATAAGAAACTATAGGGAACTATATAACAAAAGGGTACAAATAACTCTGAAACAGGATAAACAGTAGGAAGGGAGACAGAGGAGGAATAAGTGAAGCTCAGAAGAGACAAAGACAGCTTCTGCTTGCATGATCAAAGGGGGCTTTGGAAGAAGGTGAGTTTGGGTTGAGTCTTGAATGATGGATGGATTTGCTCTATCCTGATGCCCAGAACATAGTGGCTACTCTGTTCATGTGTGGTGTAGTGAAACCACAGAAGTTGATGTCAAGAATAAGATAAAGGCATCCTTTATCCTTTACTCAATATTGTTGTGAAGGCCAGCCCAAAACAGACAAGGGAAAATAAATAAGGACTATAAAAACTAAAAGCAAGGAAGTAAAATCATCATCATTTAGAGATGATGTGATTGTATACCTGGAAACCTATTATATGTAACATGAAATTGAATTAGATGACTATGGGAAATTCATATCTGGAAATCAGTAGCCTTAATATTTGCAAATTATAACTAGTTTAAAAAATCTCAAAGAAAGAAAAGACTATAAATATCTGGGAATAAATGTAGTGAGAAGTGTACAAGACCTGTATAAACTAAACTTTAAAACATTGTTTGGGACATAAAGACCTTTAAAGAAATAAAATATGTATCACATCTTTTGATGGGAAAACTCAGCATCTTAAAGATTTAATTGCTCTCAATTTAATATATGTTTATACTAATCTCAACAAAAATAGCAATAGAATTTTTCCATGGCATTGTAGACAAGATGATTTAAGAGTTCATTGCTGTTGTTCAGCCTCTAAGTCGTGTCTGACTCTTTGTGAACCCATGGACTATAGCCCACCAGGTTCCTCTGTCCATGGAATTTCACAGGCAAGAATACTGGAGTGGGTTGCCATTTCCTTCACTAAGTGATCTTCTCGACCTAGGGACTGAACCCGGGTCTCTTGCATTGGCAGGCAGATTCTTTACTGCTGAGCTACCAAGGAAGTTCATTAAGAGTTCTTATAGAGGGACTTCCCTGATGGTCCAGGGGTTAGGACTTTGCCCTCCAAGACAGGGGGTGCAACTTTGATCCCTGGTCAGGGAACTAAGATCGCATATGCCTCATGGCCAGGGAAGACTGG
The DNA here is from genome assembly GCA_024291935.2 of Okapia johnstoni. NCBI lineage: Eukaryota > Metazoa > Chordata > Mammalia > Artiodactyla > Giraffidae > Okapia > Okapia johnstoni. Next base: position 17,667,597 of record CM044307.1, read on the forward strand.
CATGCTTCAATGTATGGGGTCGCAAAGAGTCGGACATGACTTAGTGACTGAACAACAACAAGCTGTTAAACTGAAAAAAGAAAAGTTGCAGATCTTTACCTTATACTTCACAATAGCATAGATGAACCAAAGATTTAAATGTAACCACTAACTCATGGGGTTTCCCTGGTGGCTCAGATGGTAAAGCGTCTGCCTGCAATGCGGGAGACCCGGGTTCGATCCCTGGGTTGGGAAGATCCCCTGGAGAAGGAAATGGCAACCCACTCCAGTACTCTTGCCTGGAAAATTCCATGGACAGAGGAGCCTGGTAGGCTACAGTCCATGGGGTCGCAAAGAGTCGGACACGACTGAGCGACTTCACTTCACTTCACTAAATCATTACAATCCACATAAAAACATCAGGAGAATTTCTTTATACAACTATACAGTGGAGAAGCCCTTTCTGTGTGTGCAGAATCCATATAAGAAAATAAAAGTAACAACATAAAATAAAATTTAAAAAAAGGCTGGACAGCAAAATCTACAAAGTCAAATAATACAATACAAGCTTTTAAACTCCATATATAGAAAAAAGGGTAATTTACTTAATATAGAATAAGCTTCCTAAAGTCAGTAAGAAAAAGACCAGAAAGCTAAACTAATCTTAAGAATATGAAAAGACACTTACACTCACTTCTAATAAGAAGAATGCAAATTAAAAGCATAGCAACCTGACATTTTTCACTTATCACCTTGGCCAAGATTAGACAGTTTGATGACATCCCAGTTGACAAGGATGTGGGGGACAGGTTCTCAGATGTGGCCTCTGACAGTCTATGTTGGTATATATTTTATGGAGATCAACTTGGCAATGTTTATCCAAATTTTAAATATGCATAGTCTTTGACCCACACTTTGACTTCTAAATATCCACTCCTTCAGATACCAGATAACTTTTGTTCAAGAAAATTCACTACAGCAGTGTGTGTAAGACCAAAGAGTGAAACTAAATATCTACCAATCGTGAACAAGACAAATAAATTAGTTTGTATTTGTACTGTTGAACTGTTATTCTACAACATGGATGAATCTTCAAAACAATATGCTAAGTTAAAGAAGCCAGACACAGAAGAGTGTATATGGTATGGTTCCATTTATATGACGTTCTAGAATAGAAAAACAAATCAAGAAGCCCAGGTTGATTTTCCTTACATTTATCTTCAACTCTTTTGGAGAGTGTGCAATAGGATGACATTGCAGTTTACTCTTTAGCCTCTGGGCCAGAGTTAGCAACATTTTCAGAGAGTCAACATTTAAGCAATTGCTCTTATACTATCAAATTATGGCATTCTAACCTCTCTATTTAGTTTATGTATTATAGCACATTTCCTAAATAAATGCATTTAAATTCAAAAGAAAGAAAGAATAACTGATCATGATGATAGAAATCACATCTGTGGTTGTATCTAGGAGGAGAGTACAATTTGGGGGAAGGGGAAAGAGAGAACTTTCTGGGATGAAAAAAATATTATATATATATAATATTTAATTCCATTAAAATTTTAATTGAAGTATAATTGATGTACAATCTTATATAAGTTATAGGTGTACAACATACTGATCCACAATCTTTAAAGGTTATACTCCATTTATAGTCATTATAAAATTTTTGCTATATTCCCCACATTGTACAATACATCCTTGCAGGTTAGTAGTTTATTTTATACATGATAGTTTGTACCTCTTAATCCTCTGCCCTTTATTGCCCCTCCTCCCTTCCCTCTCCCCACTGGTAACCAAGAGTTTGCTCTCTATATCTGTAAGTCTGCTTCTTTGTTGTTATATTCACTAGTTTGTTGTATATTTTTAGATTCCACATATAAGTAATATAATTCAGTACTTGTCTTTGTCTGGCTTATTTCACTTATCATAATGTCCTCCAAGTCCATCCATGTTGCCACAAATGGCAAATTTTAATTCTTTTTTATGGCCGAGTGGTATTCCATTGCATATATTTACCACTCCTTTATCCATTCATTTCTTGATGGACACTTAGATTATTTCCATGTCTTGACTATGGTAAACAATGCTACTAGGAACACTGGGGTGTATGTATCTTTTTGAATTAGTATAAACACACACCTAGGAGTAGAATTGGTGGATCATGTGGTAGTTCTATTTTCAGTGATTTGAGAAACCTCTATACTTTTCCACAGTGGCTGTACCAATTTACATTTCCACCAACAGTGTACAAGGGTTCCCTTTTCTCCATACCCTAGCCAACAAAAATGTGTATTTTATAATGTGGTGGATTACACAACTATATGCATGTGTTAACACAAGATCAAACTGCACTTAAAAGCTATGATTTCACTTTATGTAAACGTGTCTCAAACAAATAACTTAAAAAACATCTATCAGGATGTTTATAAGCCCAGCTGATGTGCTATTTCATACACACGTAAACAGAAACTAATAGCCGTTTCCTTTGCGCAGTTATTTTTATTCACCTCTTTCCCCGGCTGCTTAGATCCAACAGAATGTCAAATACGAACATTATATTCAGCCTTACAATTCTATATTAATCTCTATAAAATATTCTAAATATATATACAACAAAAAAATTGAGAGTGGAAGAATTTGAAAGGAAAAGGTGTTTTCTGCCCACAAAAGCTGGTAGAAGATGTTATTACCCCCAATTATTTCATCTCAGAGTGATAGCCAAGGTTTTCAAATTGGTTCCTTAGAGCAGTTTTAGCGGCCACCTCTGGGCCAGGCAGGAGGCCAAGAAGGGAAATGAACAATGAGGACCACTCTTCATCTTTCTTGTCCAGTTGTGCCAGACAACTTCCCCTTTCTCAGTTATAAATACTTGAGTACCATATAAGATCTTATTTGAGAAAAGGATTCTGATGTTGAAATTTGAAAAAAGCATGCTTTGTTTCCACCAACTTTCAATTTTCTACCATTCTAAGATAGAACTTGGTGGCCTAAATCACAACTTTTGGACAAGGACAAACTTTGTGAAGGGATTCTGGTTTTATCAACTCACTACAAAATTGTCACCACTAACAAAATTCCTATTTTAGTTCATTCAGGCTGCTATAACAAAATACCATAAACTGGGTGCCTTATAAACAACAGAAATTTACTTCTCACAGTTCTGGAGGCTGGAAAAATCCAAGAACAAGGTGTTGCCAGATTTGGTGTCTGGTGAAAGCCTGCTTCCTTGTTCACTGATGGCTGTCTTTTTGCTGTGGCCTCACATGGCAGAAGGGATAGGGAGCTTTCTCAAGGTTTTTAAGTCTCATTCATGAGGGTTCCACCCTCATGACCTCATTATCTCCTAAAGGCCTCTCCTGATACCCACTCTCCTGATACCATGACCTTGCGGGGGTAGCTTTCAACATATGAAGTTTGGAAGGACACAAATATTCAGACCACAGCTACCCCTAACCAAATGAACTCACATTCTTCAGGGTTCCCCTTATCTAGGGTACTTGTCCAGTCTATTTCTCCTTTGAAATTGCTCTTGCTGCCCACTCCGAGTCCCTCGGTGCAGGTCAAGGAAGTCATGCTTGAATCATTTGACCTTATTCATTTCAGTAACAGTCGATTAGACCCAAGGGTGACTTAATCTTAACCCAGGAGAATTATGTCCCTCTCGCATCGATCTAGGGTTGTGAAAACAAGTAGTAGATCAGTTGGATGGTTGGAGGTAAGAGAGAAAAATGCCTGAAATGAAAGGACCCACTGAGCTAGGGCTGGGGCAGACCATGTGCAAGCAGAAGAGGGTGAGAAAATGAAGAAATAAAGAGAGGAAAGGATGTGAGGACCACGTGAGGTTCTATGAAAGGAAACAGTTTTCTCACCTCCTACGCCACATAGCTTGCTGTGCTTTAGTGTCTGTCCTCATTCTTTTCAGACCCTCCATTGACTTGGGGGCTTGAATGAAATTCCAATCCTTGCAGTCCCATGGTCCTGATGATGGCATCCACTCATGTACTGTCTGGACAATAATTTTGTCTGTAACAAGTGATGTGGATACTAAAATAGATGTAGTGAGGTCATACTTTTGAAAATAAAGCCCAGAAAAGAAAGCAAAGTACTTAGCACTACTGTTAGAATATCTGGCATCATTTTGCAAATTAGGTGTGATGGTTAATTTGATGTGTCAACTTGACTGAGTCACGAGGTGCCCAGACATTCGGTCAAACAATATTCTTGGAGTCTTTGAGGATATTTCTGGATGAGATTAACATTTGAATCAGTAGACTGAATAAGGCAGAATTCCCTCCCTAATGTGAATGGGCCTCATCCAATAAGTTGAAGGCCTGAATAGAACAAAAAGGCTGATTGTGGTGATGGAGAAGACTCTTGAGAGTCCCTTGGACTGCAAGGAGATAAAACCAGTCAATCCTAAAGGAAATCAAACCTGAATATTCATTGGAAGGACTGTTGCTGAAACTCTTATACTGTGGCCACCTGATGCAAAGAGCCAACTCATTGGAAAAGACCCTGATGTTGGGAAAGATTGAAAGCAAAAGGAGGAAGGGGCGACAGAGGATGAGATGGTTAGATAGCATCATCAACTCAATGGGCATGGAGTTGAGTAAACTCTGGGAGTTAGTGGAGGACAGAGGAGCCTGGTGTGCTGCAGTCCATGGAATTACAAAGAATGGGACACGACTTAGCTACTGAACAATAACAACAACTCTTATGAGTAAGGGTGAATTTTTCTTGCCTTCAGACTCAAAACAAAACATTGCCTCTTCCTGGGTCTTGAGCCCACTGGCCTTCATACAGGAAGTAAAACATAAGCTCTTCTAGTTCTCAGGACTTCATATTCTGATGGGAATGATCCATCAGCTCTCTTGTGTCTCCTGCTTGCTGACTCACCCTGCAGCTCTTGATACTAGCCAGCCTCTAACACTGTGTGAGCCAATTTCTTATAGTAAATCTTTTCTGTTTACATACATCATATTGGCTGTGTTTCTCTGGAGAACCTTGACTAATACATTAGGAAGGATGCTCCTTCTGAGTGGACATGGCCTTTGAGCAGATGCTACCTTTGTGTAAATTAGAACAAGTGCCCCTTGTGATCAGAGTTGGGGAGAAGCAGAGCATGGATGGGAAGTTGGGTCTCACTTGCTCCCTTAGCTGGGCTCCATCAGACAAAGCTCAGCCTCCACACCTATCAGTAGTGGCCTTCCAGTAGCAGAGCCCAGGAGTCAGCAAACAAGAGCTTGTGGGCCAAATCCAGCCTGCCACCTAATTCTGTGAGTAAGTTTCCTGGAACACAATTATATCCATTTGTGGGCTGCTTCTGCAAACTTGAGAAGTTGCAACAAAGAGATCATAAGGCCCACGAGCTGAAAATATTTATTACAGAAAAAGTTCACTGACCCTTGGCTTAGCCCATATCTGATATTCATTTTCTAAAGATCCACACTCTAAATAATGAAATGAATCTACTACTGAATACAGGAAATACATCTCAAGTCCTGGAACTGAATGGGTACTTGGGTCACTTGGTCAACATTTGCTTAAAAACACAATGTAATGCTAGAATCCTATAGAAGTTCATTTCCCCCCTATAAAAGGTTGAGCAGTGTATTCTCTGGCAGGATAAATCAGGTTTATTGATTATAAGAAAACGTGTGATTCTGTTTCTATTTAAGGTTTGTGGAGAGAGAGAAGAAAAGCAAAACTCTAACCCATCAGAAGAAACTTTCAAAGTCTCACCCCAATCATAATTTGAGGAATGCAGTATACCAGTTTCACAGGTTTTTTGAAAGCAGGCCTCATCTGTTGCTTTACTATTTTTCTGTGCTGCTTCAATGATTTTCAATAGGCAGAGAGATCGTGAATAATAACTGGGGAAGAAAACACAATTTTCTTGAATTTGTTACATGATAGTGGCTTAGAATGAAGTAAAGTAGATATACGTGCGGTGTTCTAGTGGGAATATCTAGTAAGAACACACCTGTTGGCCGTAACTATAAGTAGGGTTTTATTTAGAGTTTCTTTAAGAGGGAGCAGCAGAAACTAACAAGCCCAGAGTAATTTTTTTTTTTTTTTTGCAAGGGATGAGTTAAAAGAGGATGAAATGTTGACAGATGCAGAATAACCACAGTAAAAACATCACCAGAGAAAAACTAGTATGCTTCAAAGATGAGAAAGAGCATTTCACAGGAGACTAAGAGCTGTTAGCAAAGCGACGTGTTCAGAAAATGCGACCGTGTTCTCAATCCATCATCCCACGTCAAGGTTCCTGTGTCACGTCTTCAGAACCCCTCCAGGCTTCTCTCCCCAGTTCAGGAGGATGTGAGACTGAAATCCTTGTGGATCTTCACAAAGAAATCCCTTAAGGGAGCCCTTCCTTCCTTCCAGCTAGATGGGATGGCTCACTTTCATGCTCTTAAGAACCTACAAGTTAGTAATATATTTCTTACATCAAGAATCCATGGCTGATTCATGTGAATGTATGGCAAAAACCACTACAATATTGTAAAGCAATTAGCCTCCAATTAAAATAAGTAAATTAATTTGGAAAAAATAAATAAATAAAATAAGAAAGCTCTGGGTTCAGCCCATCCGGCAGAAGGTATTCCTGAACGAGTGGAGGGAGACAAGTAAGGCCTGCAGAGCACTGAAGTTTTAGAAACAGCCTGTAGAGGGCACTGTTAAAACAGTGTGATGGGGAAAATTGCAGTAAACTGAACATACATGGGTAGGGGAACTAAAGGTTTATTTTATTATCAGGACCACTTCTTTTCCCCCAGTCTGCAGACAGGGATAATTCTAAGTGTAGGGAACTCCCTTGGCGATTTTTAATTCCACTGGCCTCCTCGCCGCAGCTCAGCCTTCACCCTGTTGGCCTGGAATCTCAACTTGCCTGCTTCTCTGGCAGTGTGAGATGTGGCTGCCCTTCTTTGTGCCTGTGGTCAGGGAAAGTGAAGTGTGGTGACATTGAGACACCCTTCCCAGCCACTGCGCCGGAAGAGAGAAGAGCAGGGCAGATGGCAGGCGGAGCTGACCACTCTGAAGTGTCAAATCCACGCTGGTGACTGGAATACAAATTTACTAAATATAAGGCTTGAAGCCCGGCAGGGATTAACTTGATGCCACGCTGTCAGAGAAAACCAGTAACCTGGGGAAGGCAGCCTCCACATCTCCCGGGGTGAGGATCTCCACTACTGTTTGCTCAGGGTGCTCTGAACCGGGCTGTTCTGTAGCAGTGGGTCCAGTCGAGTTCCCAGGCTTGAGTCTCTTAGCTTTGGGTTCATCTGGAATGTGCTACCTAACGTCAGCTTTTTAAAAGCGGATTGGCATACACACACACACACATTCATACAGACTCATGTGTGCATCTCCACATAGACACAGACTTATACATACACAAATATATATGTATAATCATAGCATACATGATATACACACATATAACATACACAATACATATGTATAAACATATACACATATACACAACATACATACATATAACACATGCATACATGTATATATACACGAAAGTGAAAGTTGCTCAGTTGTGTCCAACTCTTTACGACCCCATGAACTGTATAGTCCATGGAATTTTCCAGGCAAGAATATTGGAGTGGGCAGCCTTTCCCTTCTCCAGGGGATCTTCCCAACCTAGGGATCGAACCCAGGTCTCCCGCATTATAGGCAGATTCTTTACCAGCTGAGCAACCAGGGAAGCCCAAGAATACTGGAATGGGTAGCTATCCCTTCTCCACTGGATCTTCCTGACTCAGGAATCAAACTGGGGTCCCCTGCATTGCAGGCAGATTCTTTACCAGCTGGGCTTACCAGGGAAACCCATATATACACACATATATACAGGAATATACAGATACACACATACATCACCTATACATGTATTGGGTTGACCAAAAAGTTCATTTGGGTTTTTCTGTCATACCATCATATTGTATGAAAAAACCCCAGTGAACTTCTGGCCAACCCAATATAAACACATATGTACACATACATTGACCCACAATACTATACACATGTAACAGACACGTATATACACACACACAAATACATTAATACATACACAGTAGACACAAATATACACACACACATACATATACAAATACCCATATATACACATACTTATATATACACATATATACACATGTCTGACTCAATGGACATGAGTTTGAGTAAACTCCAGGAGTTGGCGATGGACAGGGAGGCCTGGTGTGCTGCAGTCCATGGGGTTGCAAAGAGTCGGACACAACTGAGCGACTGAACTGAACTGAACAGAACACACAGTTATGGTAGACACACATATACATGCATGTATACACACACACACACACACACACACTTGTGTGTGTGTTTGCCTGGGCATTCATGTACAGCTATTCCAGGGTTAACAACAAAATGTACTTTGGGGCCTGAGATGAAAATCATTGGAAAGTGCTTAGCTCCTAAGGTACAAAAAGCACGTGCCCTTTCTCTTTGTGCCTTTCTATTGTCATCCACGTTTGGCCCTGTACAGACGCGCACTCAATAGGCAGTGCTGATGTGCTCAGCCCTGACTTTCTTTTCAAACCCGCTATGGTGAAGTGATGAGGGTCCTAAAGGAAAATCTTTCTGAGAACAAGTCTTTCATCAGCCTTGCCCTTCACAACTTTAGAAAAGCTAATCTGCTCCTTCTGCTTCTTTCTGGTTCATCAGAAAGGTTGTCCTGCTGTTCTCAATCCAACAAACACTTTTGCACACTGGGTTTGTACAAAGAACTCTCTTAGGTACTGTGAGGTTACAGAGATGAATAAGATGAGGACCAAACCCTTGAAAATTTTGCATTCAATGGGGAGAAAAGCCACACAAATGCCTGTAACCCAGACAGGCACAAATGCGCGCTACAACGCATTACAAATAAGAGGCGTACTTTAGGAGCATGGCAAGAAGAACAATGAGCTCTTAGGGGGAGAGGAGGAAGAGGATTTGAACACAGCCATGGTGAATTAACAGAGCTTCCTGAAGCGGGGAAGAGAGAAAGGGCAATTTGGCTGGAGCAGTGGCCTCGGAAGAGGGTACATAAGCACTGCCCACTGTGGCTGGCCTCCTAACCTCATGGAAGGACAAGGGGGCAGAGATGGAGACGGGACATCTCAGAAGAATGCCATGCTCAGGGCTTGAACACGATAAAGTAGGGAAGGAGAAGTTGAAAACACTGGCTCTTAGAAGATCACTGAGGAGCTGGCCAGCACAGCTGGGGATAGGGAGCACAAACTACAGCACAGGAGGAGGGGATGGGAGAGCAGACACAGGAGAAATTCACCCCAACTACTCCTCCCTGTCTTCTCCCTGAGATGCCACCTCCCTGGAATCTGCACAATGAAACAACCTTCCTCCTAGGAAGGAATCCAGCTTGAAACCTTTCTCCCCTTTGTACATGTTTGGCAGCTGCAGAGAATTCAGCGCAGCCATGAAGGTTTCACTGGTGGGAGCAATGGCTTTTAATTAACTCTAGGGAGGATCCGCTAAGAGAGGTGCAAATTGAACGTTTCCCTTATGACCCTCTATGAGGACGAATTTCTAATTAACAGATTCTCCCACTGCAAGCCTAGCCACCCACCTACTTCTGCAGTGGGGTAAGCAACAATGATGTATCAGCAAGTCAGCCCTCAAAGAGGGGGTCCTGTGAGTTCCAAGACCTTTTAAAAGCCTGAGACTCATAAAACGGCTTTTCTCAGCAAGGATCAGTTTAAAGAGCTTGCAAATACCTTCTGCTGAAGTTGTAGAAAGAGATGGAGCTGGGGGTCAGAGGGCCTGCTGACGATCTGAAGGAAACTTCACCACTTACTAGGTTTGAAGTTAATGCAGGCATTAGGGAGTCGCTTGGGAGTGGCGAGGGCTGAATAAGAATGGCTTGCATCGCTGGTGGACTAGGCAGGAGACAAGAGGATGATGTCGCCTTCTTGAGAATGAATCCAAAGGGTGCACAGATTGGGGATCACCCATGAACTTGGAGATCGGTCCAATCTTAGCCTTTATGCACCTGCAGAATTCTTTGCAAGGAGACTTCCTCCTATTTCCTCATTTTGTCAAAAGCGGTATTAATGTTCCTCAAATTTTTCTATCTTCTTCTCACATGTGATTTTCCATAGCACAATGAACTCTTCGTTCCTTTTGTTGAATGAAAAGTTCTATTTGGCTTGATGGCAAAGAATAAACACATTTTAAATGCCAATTTTCTTCATGCTTAATTTTTCTCTATGTATCCAATCTGAGGAGTGACAGGAAAAACAACAGTTCTGACAAGAAGCAACCAATAACTTTCAGCAAATCCATTAATTAGGGTCATGTTTACACTTCTTGTCATCAATGGAACATCTGCCTAAATAGGTTTTCTTGGTGTATAAAGTCATAACCATCTGTCCACATGAGATAATACACTGCTTAAGTTTTATAAGGATGTGAGAATGGCAGGCTTATATATTTTTTTTGTCAGAAAAGGGCTTTGACTGCATTAACAGTGTTGAACATGGAGTCAGAAAACGTGGGCTGAGTCTCACTTTTGACACTTGGTAGCAAAGAGGTCTCCAGCCAGGGATCTTTGTTTCAGCATTTGTAATAACTATTTCCTAGGATGCAAGTGGACTGTATAACTCCTGTGACATTGGGCACTGCGTGATTAAACAACAATGCCCGAAGGAACATTTGATAAGAGTAGGGGTGGAGGTTGCAATTTAACTGTATTGCCAGGAAGCAGCATATGGCATTCATGAGGGCAATTCATCAATAGATTGTATTCTAAGTAATGGGGGGCTCATTCTGACAACAAGCTTTCACAGCAGAAAAAGAGAAAATGCTAATCTCATAGGGAGAACATGGGAGCCAAAGGAAACAGAGAGGGAGAGCATGTAGGTTACACGACCTGGAATCAGCCATCACTTACCAGATCAAGTGGGTAGTAAGCAATCATCAGACAGTAGAGGAGATAGAGAAATGAAGATCCACACTGGGCTAGACATGCTTCCCAGAGCAGCTGATTAAGGATTCACACAAATTCCTTGGTAGGGAAAATTTAAAGACTGATATCAGAAAATACCATATAATCCTTTCTAGTTTATTGTATAGACATTGGTTATAATCCTCATTCCAAAGTGTGGGTTTAGTGGCTTAACAGGGCCCTTTGTCATCTTCATGATATTACTATTTTCAAGGATTCCCCTTGTTATTGGCATATGTAAATATATAGGACAAGAGAAACTAATCTAAGGTTTAGAATTAAGATTCAGGTACCCAGAGAAAGCAAAGCCAGGGCAACTAACTCCCTTTAAAAATTCCATCTTAGCAAGACATTTCCAGCAGGGTGATCCATCCATGACAAAAGCACGCTGATGTACCACTTTCAAGGTGCCGGCCTTCTGCCAAACACTCTTGTCCATGCTTCTAGAACTCTCAGCCTTCTAAAGTATCTGACCTTTCTTTTCCCCCCAAGCCTCCTTCCTAACTTCATTCTTTATGTCTCCTTGTCTAGAAAACCTCACTATATACACCACTGCAGACACAGTGGTGTCTGCTCAACACAAACCCTCTCTCTCTGGATGGTGACTCTGATCTCCCTCCAGCCTGCAGCTCCGTCGTCCCACTTTGACTTGGAGACTCTGACAGACCACTGGGGTCTTTTCCATCCCAACCAGACCAATATGACCTTCTTATCTGCTTATTACCCTTGAAAGCAGCCCCCTAGCTAATTTATCCAAGTATTTAACCTACCTGGTCAAATATCAAGTCTATTTCCAGCCACAGATCCCTTCCATTCAACAGCATCATGAAATGAATTCAGTATTATGGTGTTACTCAAGAAGCCAAGACACCAGACTAATGGAAGAGTCTTGAAAGAAAGAAGTGAGTTTTCTAGCATCTTTTGAAGAACAACTAGCTATGGTTTTTCCAGTAGTCATGTATGGATGTGAGAGTTGGACCATAAAGAAGTCTGAGAACCAAAGAATTGATGTTTTCGAACTGTGGTGTTGGAAAAGACTCTTGAGAGTCCATTGGACTGCAGGGAAAGCAAACCAGTCAATCCTAAAGGAAATCAGTCCTGAATGTTCATTGGAAGGACTGATGCTGAAGCTTCAATACTTTGGCTACCTGATATGAAGAGCCGACTGATTGGAAAAGACCCTGATGCTGGGGAAGACAGAAGGCAGGAGGAGAAGGGGATAACAGAGGGCGAGATGGTTGAATGGCATCACTAACTCAATGGACAAGAGTTTGAGTAAGCTCTGGGAGATGAAGGACAGGGAAGCCTCGTGTGCTGCAGTCCATGGAGTCACAAAGAGTCAGACATGACTGAGTGACTAAACAACAAAAAATATAACATTTATGTTATCCCGTCAGCTAAAGGGGCTTCCCTGGTGGCTCAGATGTCAAACAATCTGCCTGTCAAGGCAGGAGACCTGTGTTCAATCCCTGGGTTAGGAAGATACCCTGGAGAAGGGAATAGCTACCCACATCAGCTAAAGAGAAAGTTGGCTCATGTCTTACACCCCGGGAAGCAGAGACATAGGTAGAGCAGGCGGCTGTGGCTGCCTCTGTGTTCTGTCTGTTTTTCAACTCCCCTCCCTGTAATGGCACATTGTGGGTTTGGAAATCCCAATTCTGAGACCGTCACATATTAAGGACTTTCGGGCAATTTGGGCATTTCAAATGGTTTAAGGAACCCCATTACCTACAGAGGGTAACACATTAACTATCTGATACAGATTCCTGAAAACCAATCGATGCTAATCTACTGGTACCCAGTCACCAATCAGTAAAAAGGGTCATAGGAAGGTCAGGTATGTTTGATGGAAAGAAGGGACAAACGTGACCTTCCTGCTGCCGCGTCCATTTCTCACAGATGCCACCACTCAAAGGTCTGCATCACACCCAGGATCCTAGCGGTCTTTACTGATGTTTGACAAGCTTTTCATTTTTCCTCATCTTGTCCATTTCAAGTTTGGAATACATGAATGATCCAGAACACAATAATCTCTAAAAAGTGCTAAAATGTCTAGAAGTACCATATAACTGATGAGACCTTTATGTCAGCTACAGTGATTTTTTTTCTTTTAACACAAAGAGGATCATTTTAATTCTGCTTAAAATCTTTCAATGGCTTCCAGTGTAACTGTAACTGAATTGTATAAAATTCACTGGAATTTGAATTGTATAAAATTCAAATCCCTCACGGTGGGCTATGCTGCCCTGTAGGATCTGGCTCTTCTCTATCCTTCCAGATGCATGGGTTACCACGTCCCAGTTGCTCAGCAACCTCCAGCCACTCTTCACCCTATTCCTTAAGCACATCACACTTGCTCTGCCTCAGAGCCTTTGCACTTGCAATCCCTCTCCGACAATGAGTTTCCTCTAGGTTTTTGCAGATCTGCCTCCTCAGTCCTGTCTCAGAAGTCACCTGCTCACAGAAGCCTTGCCTGACCAACCTGTATCAAGAGGTCCCCTCCCCTAGCCACTTGATTCCATCATCTACTTTTATTTTCTTCATTGCATTTATCACTCTAGTAGCAGAAACTCAGTGTTATTTAAATTCATGAAATAAATGTGTCTAGTTCCCAATGGTCTCTCTTGCCCCAAGAATCATATTATATTCCTCACTTTTTAGCTTACTACATATGTCTTACTCTCTCCGCATTAATACATCAATAACTATCTCTGTATTAGTAGCAACCAATAACTTTCAGCAAACCCATTAAATTAGGATTAGGGTCATGTTTCCACTTCTTGTTATAGCCTAAACATCTGCCTAAGTAGGTTTTCTTAGTGTATAAAGTCATAGCCATCTGTCCACATGAGATAAGATTCTCCACTTAAGTTTAGTAATGATGTGAGAACTTGAGGCTTATATTTTCTGCTGGAAGAGGGCTTTGTATAAAGAGTGCTGGAATGGAGTCAGAAGACTTCAACTAACCTTTGGTAGCAGAGATTTCAGGCAAGTAACCTCTGTTTCAGCATTTAGAAAAGGAAAATCATAACTATTTCCCAGGATGCAAGTGAACATAGAACTTCTATTACATTGAACACTTGGAGATTAAATAATAATCATTGACTGATTTGCTTTGACCTGTCTCTTCTCTCTCCACCATAAGCTCCATGAGAACAAGGACACAGGCTCTCTCTTCATAACTGTGTCTACAGTGTGGGGAACAGCATCTAGTATAGAGTTGGTGCTCACTACATTTGTTGAGTAATTACAGTAGCAGTTGGTCCTCACAGTTGTTCTGAGAGATAAATACATCACCCCTACTTCACACGTGAAGAGCCGGAGGTTACAAAAGGCTGGACAGGATGACAAAACTGACACTTAACTGTAACATTCACATTCTTTGTACCGTTGATTTGATGAGTCAACTTGACCGGGCTACAAGGTATTCAGATGGTTTGTCAAACACGTCTGGGCGTTTCTAAGAGGGTGCTCTTAGATGAGCTTGGCATTTAGATCAATAGACTGAATAAAGCAGGATGTGGGTGGACCTCATCCGATCAGGGGAAGGCTTGAATAGAACAAAAGGCCAACCATCCCTTGATTAAGTGGGAATTCCCCCTGCCAGATTGCCCTTGGAGATAGAACATTTTTTCCCCTGCCATCCAGTCTTGAGTGGCAACACTGGCTCTTCCTGGGCCTTGAGCCTGTGGGCCACTGGACTGGAACTACACATCAGGTCTCCTGGGCCTCCTTCTGGCTGACTCACCCTGCAGATCTTGGGACTTGTCAGCCTCCACAACTGAACAAGCCAATTTCTTCTAAGGAATATCTCTGGCCCTTTGTAGGTCTGTTTCTGGGCCATCAACCATTCATCTAAGTCTGCTAATGGTTCCCATCTCCCCCTGACCCATGACACAGTTTCTCTTTCGAGACTCTGCTGGTTTCATAATGTGTCACCTTGGGTAGGCTCAACTACCTTTCCCAGAATTTCCTGCTCTGTATGTTTCTGACTAGAATGGGCCATAAGAGACCTTCATGTGTGAAATTCAGAGGGCAGAAGTGAAAGAGCAGCTTTACCAATCTACCCTACATATTCATTGACAGCTGGAAAAATCCTGCTCCTGCTTGAAGGCTGAGTTCTTTTTTTGCTAGTAGCCAGGGAAAACTCTGCTTTTGAAGGCTTCATGGGAGGTGAAGCCCAGTCAAATGATCCCTCTGTTATAAAAATCTGTGCCGTATAACATATCTGATCCTAGAAATAAAGAGATAGACCCACATTCAAAGATCCAGATATTATGCAAAGCAGGTACACCCTTGGAGGCTCTCAGAACTCTGCTTACTATAGTGCCCTTATTAAATTCATGATGGTCTAGAAATCTACAGGTAAGACTCACTCTTATGCACTGTTCCTGGTATATAAGTAACTACTTTCACTCATTGGGATGCTCTTCTACTGTTTTTCTACCTTCTTGATGGGCAAACAACATTCATGTTCTCATGAATAATTAGGTAACAGATTATAGCACTATAGAAATGAGAAATTTCTCTTTTCCTTTAAAATTTTCACGTATTATGTCATTTAATTGCAAAACAATAACACATGCTCATTAAACACATATAGAAAATCAGAACGGTGGAAGTAGTAATCTCACTATATCCAACTGTAATCACCACACATGACAAACATTTTGTTAACTGTTGCCTTGTTCACAGTTGATGCTACAGTGCTTTTGGGATTTGATGGAATCCGGGTAGCAAACTTTCACTCTGGTGGGTGAGGATAAATTTTCTGTTAAAGGAAACAGATGTGTTCTTGTTAATTAACCCAGAAAGCAGTTACTCCTGAGTCAGGGAACCAGGTAAACTGCATTTGTTTCCTACTGCTACATTAACAAATTATCAAAGACTCAGGGTCTTAAAGTAACACAAATTAATTCTCTTACAGTTCTGGATGCCCCAAGTCTAAACTGGGTGGCAGGGCTGTGTTTCTTCTGAAGGTTTTAGAGGAAAAATTCATTTCCTTGACTTTTTTAAAAGCTCTTGAGTTTGCCTGCATTCTTCGGCGTGTGGCCTCTCCCTTCTCCAAAGCCAGTAGTAGCATCAACCTGACCTCTGCTTCTATCACTACAACACTTCTCTGACTCTGAGCCTCCTGTCATTATCCCTTTATTGATT
The DNA here is from genome assembly GCA_024291935.2 of Okapia johnstoni. Lineage (NCBI taxonomy): Eukaryota > Metazoa > Chordata > Mammalia > Artiodactyla > Giraffidae > Okapia > Okapia johnstoni. The sequence goes on from CM044307.1 coordinate 17,683,726, forward strand.
ATATTTGGACCATGTAGATAATCTGGGATAATCTCCAGGATCCTAAAGATCCTGAACTTACATGTGCAAAGTCCCTTCTGCCATGCAAGGTAGTAAATACAAAGGCTCTGGGCATTCGGAGGTGGACATCCATGACGGTCATTATTCTGTCTACTGTGTGAGCCATGAGCCCAATGAAAACAAATTCCTGTGGCCTCTGGTTTCACTCTTGGACACAATGGAAGGTCTGGGGTGATACCAGTGGTGAAGGCTGAGCTGCGCTAATCGTGCAGTGATTGGATGGCAGGGAGTAGAACCCCAGGCACTGGAAGCAACACTGATGGGGCTCTGGTTTGAGAGCTCGTGAACATGCACCCGAGTTCCAGTCGCGCTGGGGGGGGGGGGAGATGAGATGAACTGGGACTGACCTGATAAGACTCAAAGAGAGCATGACTGTACTTCTTAAGTCAGAGGGGCAAGATGCTTCTGCCCCCAATGTGGACTGACGCTAGAACTGCCCCTAATCCATTGTCTTTGCCACTTCAGGTTTGCCAGGGGTAAATGACTCTCTGGGACACTCCTAACTGGGTATGGCATGGGAAGGAATGGCCCCCTCCCTCAGACCTCCAGGAACAATCTGGACAGTGCTCCCAGCTGTATGGACTGTCCTAGTCCAATATTAGCAGTTTCACGGGGAGGAAACATTGCTGTTCAGTAGTAATAAATGGTTCCAAATTATTACATACTTGAGCAGAAAATAGCTTCTGTTTTGCAGCTAGGCACGTTTCCATATACACTCCTGATGAAATGCCACTTCCATCTGCACATACCAGGGTCAAGGACATCTTTTTCATACCTTCTTAAGCTGAATCAACAATTTTGTAAATGGATGCAACTCCATACACCTGCCATACTTAATGTATTCAGGTCTCCCCACAGTTACCCAAGGTTATTCTTCGAGCAGCTACAAAGGTGACATTTCCTAGGTGTCCTTTAGGCCTGCACTGGGGGATAAAGGTCACCACGAGAGATTATACTTGAGGTATCAAGAGCTAGTGAGTGAAATTAACACCTGCACAAGGCAGGAGTGTTTATCAATGGCTGGTAACTGTATTTCCTCTCATCTCTTATTACTTTAAATCTTAATGGGGCCCCTGCACTATTCCACAGCTTACCCATGCTGGCTGCACAGTGTCCTTTATTTCCTGTGTATATACCTCTTGCTGTCCCTGCCACCTATACTCCTGCTGTGTTAGCTGTTGACCCAATTTAATGCCCAGCTGGAAACCTCCCTCTCAGTTGTGATTAAAGGGAAAAAGGAAGAGAAGAGGTGATCTAGTTACTTGTATATGTATAGTTCTTTGATGAAAGGAAAAAAAGGTAATGAAGGAAGAAGTTGTCTAACGACCCACATATATATTATTTCTTCTTAGGCGCAGGTTTCTTGCCCATAATGCAAACTCTGAAAGGCAGAACCAACCTTCTCAAGTCTCTCGAGAATGCTCAATTTCAATTATGTATGACCTCATATGAATACATGTTCTTGTTTAGTCGCTAAGTTGTGTCCAACGCTTTTTGCAACCCCATGGACTGTAGCCTGCCAGTTTCCTCTGTTCATGGGATTTCCCAGGCAAGAATACTGAAGTGGGTTCCATTTACTTCTCCAGGGGATCTTCCCAAACTGCACTGGTAGACAGATTCTTTACCACTGAGCCAGCAGGGAAGCCTGACCTCATACATCTCCAATTTAATTTCCTTAAAGCCATGTTTCAACTGTGAAAGTGAAAGTCACTCAGTTGTATCCAACTCTGCAACCCATGGACCACACAGTCCATGGAGTTCTCCAGGCCAGAATACTGGAGTGGGTAGCCTTTCACTTCTCTATGGGATGTTCCCAACCCAGGGATCAAACCCAGGTCTCCCGCATTGCAGGCAGAACCAGTTTTATCTCTAATTCACCTAATTTGCTGGCATGACTCTTTTGGCAGAATTTCCAATTTAAGAAAAAAGAATGGGGATGGACACAGTGCATTACAGTCAATAGGGAAAAGATGATGTGGCTGCACCCAGGATGGAGTAAAAAGGGTACAGAGTCTGAGTTGTGGATAGACAATATTTTGTACACTAGTCCAGCATTTTGATGCTGTAGTGATGGCAGGACATTTTCAACAGGCCAATCTGTCTGTGTTTTCAGTACATTTGTCGGTAAAGAGTCATGGAGAGCTAGAAACTGAAAGGGCATTTGAAAACACTGATTTGACAACATTTAATCCACCACCTTCTGGAATAGGAAATGGCAACCCACTCCAGTATTCTTGCCTGGAGAATCCCATGGACAGAGGAGCCTGGTGGGCTACAGTCCATAGGGTCACAAAGAGTTGGGCATGACTAAAGTGACTTAACACGCACAATCCACCACCTTCATTTTATAGAGGATGAAGTGGAAATCCAGACTTGTCCAGTGACTTGCCACAGTCAGCTAGCAGTTAGTTTGCAGAAGAGAAACCAAACTCTAAGTCTTCTGATTACCAGGCAAGTGCTGTTCCCACATAACATGTTGCCCTTTCTTCTTCCTTTGGATCCGTAGCCCCAGTTGCACTGGCTATGGTGAAATGAGATTACTCTTAGCAAAGGTCAGGTAACCCTCCTCTCTCCTGGGCCCAGAGTACATGTCCTGAGTCCTTATCCAATTGATCACAATCTGATTTTGGAGGCTGGAAGAGAATGTGGTAGGCAGAATAATGCTCATCTTCCACCCACCAAATATGTCCACATCCTAAGCCCTAGAACCAGTGACTATGTTAGGTCATATGGCAAAGGGAATTAAGGCTGTAAATGTAATTTTTAAGGTTGTTAATAGCTGTCCTTAAAATAGGAAGATTATCCCACACTATCCAAGTGAGCCCAAGGTAAACACAAGAGTCCTTACACATAGGAGGAAAAAAAAAGAATAATGCTGTGGGAGAAGAACTCAACTCACTGTTGCTGGGTTTGAAGAGGGAAGGGGACCATGAGCCAAGAAATGTGGGCAACCTCTCGAAGATGGAAGAGACAAGATTCCCCACAGAACCTCCAGAATGAACATACCCTGTCAACACCTTGATCTTAATTCACTGAGACCCTTGCCAGACTTCTCATCTCCAGAACTGTAAAGTAATCATTTGTGTTGCGATAATTTGTTATAGCAGCCTCAGAAAAGCAATGCAAAGTTGGAATGACTCCACACAAATTATCACATGTTAAAATGCTCCATTCACCAACCAGCTCCTTTTGACTCTTGACCAGGTGTGAACCTGGTCAGATCCACAATTCAATGGATTCTCAAACTCTCTCAAAACACAACCTCTCCTTCCCCCAACCGACCAACACATTGCTGGTGCTACCTCTCTTGCGCTGTTAACAGCCTGACTAATAGGCCTGGGCTTTCCAACCACAACTTTTTCATCCATCAATCCACCAACCAGCATAATGCTTGGAAACAGTAGGTGTTCAATGAATGTTTGCAGAACTGAAATTCAGTCCTAAAGAGAATGGCTGATTGTTTTTTGTCTCTCGACAGTTCTCAAAGAAATAGGCACACAGCATATTACAAATAGCACTAAATAAAGGAGAGAGACTCCACATAATTTTTGGTATACTAAAGAGTCTCTTTTGGCAGAATGAGGGCTGGGCTAAGGTGTGACTGTATGACAGCTGGAATTCATGGCCTTTGATGTATTATAGAATTCTTTAATGACTCGTCTTTCCCAACTGCCCAACAACAAATGAAGACGTATTTTGAGGCCTGGCTGACAGGCCGCATTGCAAGTCCAAACTATTGCTGCTGCAGTGGAACAGCCTGTCACAGCAGCCTAATTTATTCTCTCTCTGAAAGCCTGGCACCAGCTCTGCAACTCAAACTGCTTTTGTCTGAGTCTCAACTATTGCCGCCAACCAAGCCAAAATGTGCATTCATTGTGCACTGTCTGGTTGCATGCTAATTGTGGCCGTGTCCTCGGGTGACATTTGAAAGGCTGGACGATTGACAATGAACAGTCTTTGCCCGCTCTCCTCTCTCCCACCCTTTCCCCGTGGCAGTTCCTAGGATCAGGTCATTTCCTTTCCTTTCTCTATATTTCTCCCTGCCTTGGAGGATTCCATTTGTTCTGGCTGTCACCCAGTCTCATTCTTTTCCCCAGACCAACGCTGTGAGCATGAACCTGGTTTTAGATGATGGCTGAGTCCCAGAAAAGTTGCGCAGGAGCTGACATCTTGAAAACTAGAACGTTTTGAATGCAAAGAGCAGCACATGGCAGAGGGGGACCTGATCTAAATTATCCTGTTACCTTGGTCTCCTCTGCGAGTCCCTCCTCCAGGAAATCTCTTGGAATTTCTGCCAAAAGATTCTCCCTGCAAAGCATTTCACTTGCAACTTTTTTTTTTTTTTGGTATGTGCAATGAATGCTAGCTTTTGATTTTCTCCCCTTTCCAAAATGTAAACTTCTGAGGGTAGGATATATGCACCATTTCACCGTTTCTATCCTCTAATATTCCAACAGAAGAGTTACACAGTAGGGACTAAGTCCATATTTGATGCATTAAATTAAAAGTACACAGTATTTCATTGAGACAAAATGTGTGTATATGGAGTCAGAGAGGGAAAGAAAGAGGAAGGGAGAGAAACAGTACTTGAACATGAGTCCTTTTTAATACGTATTTTCTCTATAAACTTAAGGAAGTACTCCTCTGGAGAGAGAAAATATCCTGTCCGTCTATAAAATCATATATTGAAATAACACACATTATTCAAAATCTCATACTAAAAGGGAAGTCAACCAGTTCTTACTAAAATGTGGTGATTGGTGACATTAAAACAGATCTGTCCTGAGTTTCTTAAAAATCTTAAGGACAGGATCACAGCCATTAGAGGTCCATCAAGCTTTAACACTCTTTTCAACATCTCCAATACCTTTACCTCTTTGCGGCTGTGGATTTAGGACACTGAAATGTATTTCCTCTCCCATACACACTCTCTTCCAATCTTACACAACAAGCAATCACTTGTCAGTGTTGATCAAGCCACGCTGGTAATTCAACATTCATCCCTTCACTCAAGGTAGATTTTGAACTTGGAAGCTTATACCAATCCACAGAATTCTAAGAGTTCCAGCATGAAGATCTTCAATGCATACAGTTCTAATATTTATTGATAGCCTGCTTGTTGATCTCCATATGAAGTTAACTTTGCTGAATAGAAGTATCCATTGATTAGGGTGACTGTGGATCCCATCATATGTATGCAGAAATGTAGTGGCCTCTGAATTTATCAAACAATGAACTTCAGATTACAGGAAAGCTCAGCGCTCAGTGTGATTTTGTCCTTAGTTGTGTCAACAAAGCATATTGACATGCAGCTGAGTATAGAACATCACATCTGGGATTGTGATGAAATAAACCAACTAAAGGAAAAGTTAGTTCTGGTTCTCAGAGAGCTTAAGCCTTTGACATACACGCAAAAGAGTCAGACATGGCTTAGTGACTTAACAACAACACATTCAGAAGAAGGCAACACAAACTAAGCAGTAGGGCCTTTTATTTAACTCAGTGGGCCAAATGATCATATTCAATGTTGGAAAAGGGTAATGATTATCTACCAATTTGCATATATTATAGACAAGAAAGCTAAGGACCAGAGAGATGACATCCACAGCCCAAGGACATCCTGTCCTCTGGGACACAGAAACAATTTTGCATCTCAAAATCAGCCTTTGTAATCACAGAACATCAAAGTCCAAATGGATGTCAGAAATTAGGGGCCGGTTTCCTCTCTTGTACATGCATTCTTCAGCTATTTCCTGAAATGAGCTATTTTCTATCAATGTAATCATATAAAAGTTAACCAGCAGCATGGCGAGCATCTGGAAAGAGCAGAGATGGTGGGATTTAAAGTCCTAAGATTAAATAACCCACTCATTTACCACTCAAGTTTATTGAGCATCTACTATGTGCCAGGCATTATGAGAGCTACTAGGAATCCAGCACTGAATAAAACAGACAGAAGTCATGTCCTCATGGAGCTTACATTCTAGTAGGAGACAGACAGTAAACAAATACATGAGTAAAATATTCAGTAAGCCAGATTATGATAGTACTATGGGAAAAAACACAGTGCTATGGAGAAAGGAGGAATTCTAGCTGTGGGGGGAGGGAATGGGAAAGGTTTTTACACAGGATCATCATTAAAAAGGCATCATTCCAGCAAAGATATTAAAGTTAGAGAGTAAACCATGTAGTTCCCTGGGACAAGAGGATTCCAGGCAGATGGAAGAGCAAATGAAAAGGCCATGATTTCTGAAGAGACAGCAAGGATAGAAATATGACTGAAGTAAAGTGATCAAGTGTTAGCGACGATGGGCAAGGCAGGCCAGAGAAATAATGGGGGTAGAAGGCAGATTGCAGCCATAGGACAGACTTCCCTGCCTGGGTGCTGGGAGCTGACTTTAGGGGAACAAGGGCAGAAGCAAGGAGACCAGGGACAAGGCTATCACAGTGGTCAGGCAGAGAGATGATGCTGGCTGGGAACAGGGTAGGAGTGACAGAGGAGATAGATTCCGGATATACTTAAGCAGAATAGTGGTTATCTCAGGGGAAGGGGGTGAGAGAGAGCAAAATGGGTAAAGGGGGTCAACACTTTGGTGATGGATGGAAACTAAGCTTTTGGTGATGGACATGATGGAGTGTATACAGAAGTCAAAATACAGTATTGTACATATCAAACTTATATGATGTCATAAACCAATAAGAAAGAGAACAAAAAGTGAAGCTGGCAGGGATTCACTGCTAGACTAAAAGCAGGATGTGAGAGAAATAAGGGAGAAAGTAGAATCGCACCTAGGCATTTAATATGAGCATTGCCGTACCATCTAGTGAAGTGGAGAAGCCTGAAGGAATATGTTTTGACAGGAAGCTTGGGTCTAATTACCAGCTATATATCATTGGGCAAGTCACTTAACCTCTCTGAACCTCGATTTCCCTCTAGGCATTTGGAAGTCAACCAGGATAACGGGTAAGGTGGCATCATGCCGTATACATAATCTAGGCTGAACCCTGTGGATTCTGAACCTGTCCTGACAGGCCATCCTTCCTCACCTAAAATCTCTCTCTCTCTCTCTGAGCCAAGGAAGCGCTTGGGTCTCAATTACCAGACTGCGCGGGGAGGTTTTTAAAAAATTGCTATGGAATTTAAAAGAACAAAAAAATAGTATAGAAGAGGCAAAGAGGAGACAGAAAGATTCCAATTATGATACCTTAGGAAAAAACTCACCTTTGGGCATCAGCTTGTTATTCTTATGTTAACAAGAGAGGGCCACTCAAGGCTTGGTGGGATGGGGGCAGAAATATTCCCAAAGGTGGGCTTGCCAGGAACTACAGCAGCTATTCTTAATGATGAGTTTCTCCTGTGATATCCTGGACTCTAGAATAACAATCTACAAGACAAGCCTAAATGTCAGCAAATCTCAACATTTGTTGTTGTTCAGTCGCTAAGTCATGTCTGATTCTATATAAACTACAAATTCTCTAAACACCATGTATAGAATAATTAGGGGGAAATGATCACTCTTGAAAGCTAAGTCAGAGTCTTCCGATAAATGTTCACATGGAGTGTGTGCTTATGTATGTCACTGAGCCATCACTGTCCGGAAACTAAGATCATTATAGAAATAACCATATTCTATGCTTCAGGGTAGAAATTAATAGGCTATGGTGACAAAAATGCTTTTTTTTTTTTTTTTTTGCTTATCTTAAGAATTTCTAATCTACAGTGGGCTGAAAGAAGAGATTCAAGTGTTGGGAATATTATAACAACAGAAGTCTTTCATTCTCCTTGCAGTACAAGTAATGAGTGTGTTTAGTTAGTCACTGGTTCCATGGAGTCGGAATGACACAAAATAAACTTGTTGCTAATGCTCATGATGGTTTACATCTTTCTTCCTTGTCATATCAGTACCCAACCAGGTCACAGGTTATATAAAGGCAGAAGGTGAACTGTATTTGGCCTGCAGGCCACAGTTTGCTGGCCCCTGAACTATCAGGAAAAAGAAGCCTTCACGGAGCCTAGCTCACTCAGCCTTGATACCGTTGAGCCCCAGGTAGAAAGAACATATTCCTCTGCCTGGGAAGAAATCTAGAAATGCCTATGAGCTTTGTTTTGAGCCTTAAGCAATGAGATTAGAAGAGATATCCCTAAACTGTTTCCCAAAGCTTGGACATCTCTTTGAGAAAGTGATTAGAGAGGAAAACTTTCAACTCTTTTCATTTCAACCAGTGTTTCTTGAATTCTGCCCTAAGTACCGAAGATTTATGAGACAATCTAATTTGGAGAAAGCAGCACAATACTGAAGAAAATTGGATAGCAAAAAACATAAGTGTGAAGATTAAAGATGGCGGCCAACTGTGCTACACCACTCATGAGGAGGTGCGGACTAGGGTGTCTTCCCTTAAGGCTGGGAGTTGTAACTGCTCGGCTATTAGAATACAGCAGAAGTGACTCTGGGCCCAGGCTTAGAATACTTTAGCTTCCACTTCCTTTTTCTTCTTCCTTTTTCTTGAAGTGATCCCCATGGGTGGAATCAGCTGCCATACAATCAGTCGGAGGCCACCGAGCGTAGGTGTAACTGGTCCGGGGACATTCCAGCTGAGTACACCTTCCAGCCACTCCACCAAGGCACTGGGCATGTAAGTGAAGCTGTTTAGCCTCCTCCAGATCAGCCATCTGCCAACAAACCACTGAGTGACCTCGACTGGGGTCTGTCCACAAGGAGCAAAGAAGCTCCTACCTGAGATCTTCTAGAATTCCTGATCCACAAACCCAGGAGACATGAGAAAACATTTACTGTTTTAAGCTACTAAACTTCAGGGTAGTTACATAGCATAGATAAGCAGAACAGCAAATATGAACAGATGCACTCCCCTCTCCCTTCTCTTGCAAAAAGTGGCATAACTGAAATTCAGAGTGGGAAAAGATCAATATGGATTGGAGTATTTAGGGAAAGCTATAGAAAGGGAAGAAACTGGGTTGAATCTGAAAAGAAAGCTTTGTACAGGCAGGTGGCTCCCAAGAAGTCTTCTCTGCCCTCTAGAACCCAGACCAGTACCTGGCAGGAAATTCTCCATTTGAACCCCCAGGCCTGTGGCTGAACCAGGCGGCAGATTCCCCATGAAGTGGAAAGAAACACAAGTGCCAATGGGCGCAGACCCGAAATGTCATGTTGCTGCCAAAGTTCCTTGGCATGCCAGTTTTCTGATGCCTCATTTACAGTGCAAAGATGCTGAATCCTGTAGCACCATTCTAACCAACCACATTTTGAAAAACCTACTAGTTTTATCAATCCTAGAGTATTTTCCAGATCAGGATATTTCCTATGCACATAGCCAACCCCATACTCGTCATACAGAGTATTTAAAAAGTCAGTTTTTACCATTCTAATGAGACAGCTGCCCCTAACTCCATTCTCCACCTCAATGGCAACGTATATGTGATCATCTGGATTTACGAGAAGATGCTCTAAATCCTTCCTCCAGCTCCCTCCCGGCAGGCATCAGAGAAAGGTGCAGCAAATTCACCCACAACATTTGCCAGGCACCAGAATGTAGCATTGAGAAGTTCTTGAAAACATGACATGTTGAAATACAGCAAAGACTCTTGGTGCTGACAGATGGGATAACGGAGGCATCATGATGGTAAATGGTTGACACAAGCTGGCAGGAACATTAGCAAACAGTAGAATCAATTTTGCCCTCTGCCTCTCCCTGGGAGAGCCCAAGAGCTGTAAACTTAAAAAATTCTCTTGAACTTCTTGGTTCCAAATGGTAAACATTTATTTTTGGTTGCTTGAATTGCCTTCACTCCTGGTAAGAGTGTTCTCCAATTTCTGTGCTCAAAGACAAAATATGTGGAAAATCCTCTTGTGAAAACCCCACTAGGTTGAAATAGAAAGTTATGAACAAGTTTCACGTTGATCTCAATTCACTTGGTAATAACCACTTTTGGTGAGAATGCTTTCCTTCCCCTGGATGGTAAGTAGTACTTTAAAAAAAAACGAATAAACAAAAAACTTTTAATTTCAAGTATGGTGGCTTTCTAACTATTTACCCACCAGGAACCTCTCAAAGTAAAGACATCAGCACAAAATTGTTTTTTCTTTATAGCTATCTACCCCCCCCACAGATACACGTATATACTCAAGACACTAGAAAGTACTACTTTAAGTTCTTTAAATTAAAATGTTTCTTAAGTTTTAAATTTCATGGAGACCAGTCAGAGCTACTGAGATTCCAGCAGAGGTATTCACAAGCACTTACTAGATACATGCAAACAGGTCCAGAATCCTTGCTTACAAATCTGAAATACAAAGTGCCCTGAAAACGAATCTCTCATAACGTATTTAGTGGCCAAATCTGTCCTGAATTGATATTAGGCTGTTACTGATCAGGTTTCTTGGCCTCCTTAATCAACAGAAATTGATAAGAGGCCAGACAATAAATTCAGGTAAGGTTTTATCAGGGCCCCTGCTGCAGCAGGGAGGAGTGAGAACAAGTAACAGACCCCTGTCCGCTCCAGTGAGTTGGTTCTTACATGGGGTGAGGGTAGGGGCAGGTCCAGGGGTTGGGCCAGAGGGTGGTTTCGGTGGTTTGCCCACTCCTTTGGTGGTGCTGAGTGCAAGGGACATGCACAGTACCCTACTTTTGCTCCTGACACCCTGTTTTTCACTCCCAGCTCTTCAGAAGTGGCAGTTAGGTTTTTGGTCTTTTTTGTTTCTTGTTGATAATTTGCCCCAACTGTGCATACATACAGTTATTTTTAGTCTCTCATAAGTTCTTTGCATTTTCATTTGTCTGGGTGCAAGCACTGCAGCAAAGGGTCCCAGCCAGCACGTCCCAGCCTGTCTCAAGGCTACTGTAGACTTTCATTATTCCCACTTAGTGTCAACATTCACATGTTGCCCTGCAGAAATGTTAATGAGATAGAATCTGGGTACTACTCCAGATCCTGCTGGGAGTATCTATATATCTACAGTATATGTACCGTGTGACTTTCCTAAAATGAGAGCTCTATCTGACCCCAAGAAGTTCAGATGCGGGACGCAGCATGTGCACCCACATGAGAGGGACTACACCAGGTGAGAAGAAGGAAACAGAGATGCAGGCCATCCCTGCAGACAGCCTGCAGGCAGCCAAGACACAGGAGCCCAATCTGCTGAAGGATCTGCAGAGAGACACTTGCAAAGGTCAACATGATGTCAGTTGCCCTTCCAAAAGATTCTAACAACCTTAAAATAGAAACTGTTTGAATATGATAAAGATGAACTAATTGGAAATTTCCTTGAACTGGCAATTACAAAATTATACAAGTTAGAAAAGGACGAGTAAATTGTCTTATCTCAGAAACTTAGAAGGGAAAGACGATGGCATGTCTTACAGTTTAATCTACCCTGAATCTTCTCTGTTTGAGAGCTGGGCCTCTCCCACCTGCAAGGGTCCAGGCCATCAGTAAGTATCCCTACCCCATGCAGGGGCAATTAGAACTGATCCTTGGGAGAGAGCATCCCTCCTTTTAAAGTTACAAACATTAAGGACTGGGTCAGCCTGAAGCTGCCCCAGGTCACTGATGCCACTACAGAGAGCACCTACCTGAGAAGAAAGCCAACCCAGTGGGAAAATAGGACTAGGGCAGAGAACAGACATATGACAATGGAACCCTGGGTCCAGCTGTGGCTGACGTATTTGACCTCTGGCCATATGCCAAAAATGTCCAGTTTTTATTTGACTAGTTCGAGCAGAGTTTCAGACACCTGTAAAAGAAAACTCCACAGAATTTTCTAGAAGTCTCCTAAATTTGAAATTAAAGCATTTGCTTTTTGAGAAACATTAACTTTAAGAAGAGAAAACTTTAAAAGAATCTCTCCCTCCTTCCCTGTTATGAACTGAATTATATTCTCCTCAAATTCCTACGCTGAAACCCTGAGCTCCAGCGTGACTATATTTGGAGTTATGGTCTTTAGGAAGGTCAAAGTCACTAGTTTCCCAGGTGGCTCAGATGGTAAAGAATATGCCTGCGGTGCAGGAGATCCAGGTTCAATCCCTGGGTCGGGATGATCCCCTGGAGAAGTGGTAACCCACTCCAGTATTCTTGCTTGGAGAATTCCATGGATAGATGAGCCTGGTGGGCTATAGTCCATGGGATCACAGAGTCAGACATGAATGAGTGACTAACACTTTGACTCTGGCTTTAGAGAGGTAATTAAGGTGAAATGAGGTCACAGGGTGGAGCCCTAATCCAACAGGACTGGCATTTTTACAATAAGAGGATGAGAGACCCGAGCTTCTGGCTTGTTCTCCGTATCTCTCTTTGTCTCTCTCTTTCCCTCTCCCTCTCTGGCTGCACAGACAAGAGGCCATGTGAGGACACAGCAAGAAAGTGACGATGTACAAGCCAGGAAGGGATGTCTCATCAGAAACCAACCTTGATGACACCTCCATCTTGGACCTCTGACCTCCAGAATTACATGAAAATTAATTTCTGTTATTTAAGCCACTTGGCCTGTGATATCTTGTTATGGCAACTTAAGCCAGCTAATAAACACCCTATGAAGTTTCAGAGGGGGGGTCAACTCAATAGTTTGTCACACTATAAGGATTATCCTTAGCTCTGAATTCTCTACTACCAAAAGGAAAAACCATGAGGTGGATAAACAGGAAACCAGAGTCTACCTCCTTTTAAACTGGAACTGCTGGAAGGTACTCATGAATAACACAAAAAAAGGAAGCAATCCAAGACAGTTTATATTAATTTCTTCACAGTTTCTACAAAACATGAAATTACGATGATTTAATTACCCCATTTGAAATCACCATGACTGAAGATCAAAATCAAAATAGTTGCTAACTATTATACATCATGACTCAGAAATGATCTCTAGAATAGATTAACCTTCGACACTAATTAAGCAACTCAACCAATTCAACTGTAAGAGAAAATATTTTCCAAAAAAGCCTAGAAGATTATGATTCTGACTTCTTGGTTACAAGAATTTAATTTTGAATAAGAAACACTGCCACAAAAGCCGGTTATAAAATGCGTAGGTTGGTAAGGGAAGAGACATGGGAAGGTTCGTATTAGAATCCCATCAAATAATGAGTCCCATAGAGCTGGTTTCTGGCTTATGGAATGGTAGGAACTTGAGGATATGGTTTCACTTTTCTCTCATCACTGTCTTTGCATATTGTGTTGTATGTCGTGCTGGAGCTCCCTTCCCTGAGGCTGGAGAGCATTTCAGAGAGATCTTGTAGGTTTTCAATCACTTTCACTTATAAGAACAGCCTTATCTGTGGAAACCAAGACTCGCTCATTTTTTGAAGGTCTAGTAATCTCATATCCAAACTCAGCCAATCCAAAGCTTCTCTCCTCCTGCCCCATCTCCATGGCTTGGAGTCGGGAGGGACACATGGCCTTCCCTTTTAATCTCCCCTATTTGGTTCACTGCTTCCTGCACCAACTTGCTGCTTGTAGCTCCTCTAGGGTCAACACAAGGGGAAGTGACATCAGTGCAGAGGGGGCCGCGCAACTTCTGACACCAGTCTGTGCTGTTTGCAATTCTCCTCTGTCTACAAAGTTGTCTGTGTGAGGTGACAGTCTCATATTGATACACTCAACGGGTGCATTTGTAGGTTCTTTGGAGGCGTCACATGGGACTCCCCCTGCTCAGTTCCCTAATGTGGTTGAAAAACCACTTGACTGGCCTTTTGTGAACCCTCCCACCACAAATACACACATACACCTCCAGCCTCCTCATAGACTTCATAGTCTGTGTCCACTGCCTGGGTCAGCTCACTCCAAAGTCCACCTACTAGGCAAGGTCCTGCAATAATTGCTCAAACTTTCAACCTTTCCTAGCGTTGCTTGACTCAAGAAGAATATACACATCTTTCCCAACCAAATGGTGGGATTTGAGCTTGTCAGTGTTGACAACCCTCGGCTGGTCTCACTTTCATGGGCTGCTTTAATCACTTCCCAGCTACCAAGTCCTCCATGTGGGAAGTAGGCCCCTGTCTCTTATTCACACATCCCCAAAGTCTTGACCATGTTCTACCCTGATGAACTGGAGGCAGCTCAGCGGTCATCTGCCTAGAGAGAGAAATGAAAGGTCAACCTCTCATTGCAGCCATGGTCCCAACCTCTAGATTGGAGGTCCTCTCCTTTGACTTGGGGTGCAGGGAAAGTCCTAGTTCTCCTCTCCTCTCTCCATTGCTCTAAGAGGTAGAACATCCCAGCACTCTTGATGAGGCCTGTGACTCTTTACTGAGATGACTGTCTTCAGTCTCCTTCTGGGTCACGAGTTGTCTCTAACATTGGCTAGAACTTGGGGGCTGGTAGTCACCAGACCAATGTTGATATCTTTTATTAAACACTCCATAGCCATGTCTAAGACTATGTTTCAGAAACATTAGACAATTATCACTCATTTTCTACTTTGGAGTATTAATTCTTTCTGATAATTGGAAAAGTCCCATCAACATCCTGACTTCAAATCATGTTTCTGGAAAAGTAGCAACTCAGTGCTAAGAGCACTACCTAACTCAATGAGTCTACAAGCCAGAAGTGAATCTTGACTTAAAATACCAACCTTACCAGGATTCAACTGTAAAAGTAATGACTATTATAATCATATAATAGAGTCTAACAACCATACTTTATAAATGGAAAAGCATATTAAAACATGGCTTTGCTATAATACTATTTTCTGATTAAAATATATAGCTCTGTTTATTTATTTATATGTATGTGTGCATGCTCAGTCACTCACTCATGTTTGACTCTTTTTTACCCTATGGATTGCAGCCTGCCAGACTCCTCTGTGCATGGGATTCTCCAGGCAAGAATACTTGTCATTTCCTCCTCTAGGGAATCTTCCCAACCCAGGGATCAAAGCCTCATCTCCTATAGCTCCTTGTATTGACAGGCAGATTCTTTACCATTGAGCCACAGGGAAAGCCCATTTTTTTATATAAAAATTCTTTAAAAATATTTTTATTAAAAAGCATGGAATAGATACTCTGGGTAAACTATTTTCTAACAGCAGAATACTCTGGGAGAGTCATACATTTGTTGAAATTCCATTAATTAGCTATTTCTCACTCATTCATTTAAGGACTTTAACCTTTAGTGGTGTGATTTTAATAATAATATTTTCCACTTCCATTGTAGTACACTGTTTTATCATGTGCCAGCATTTTCCCATTCATTTTCTCAGTCAGTCCTCTCAGGAGAAAACACTACTGAACCTGCAAGAAGGATGTTATAGAATAAGAGTCAGTAAAGCAGATTTCTAAGTAACCAAGCAGGTTTTATAGGAGATGAGGCAGTAGGGAGCAGTAGGGACTGTGGTGCTCCTGAAATCACAAACCACATCAAAATAAAAAGCACCTCCTACTCAGTGCCAACTATCTTTGACATGCAGCTATAATATTATCTGATCATCTGATTTTTTAAAACAACAAAATCTAAAAATTTATATATTGTGAAACTGACTGATTTTTTAAAATATGGGATCAAATTTTTTAGACGGCAAGCCAAAACAAACCCAAACTAAACCACTACAAATGCTGACATCTTTGGGCGGTCAGTTTGCAACCTCTCTCCGTAGCAGATATTGTTGGCTGCTGTATGCAGTGTCCCTTCTATGCAGATACTTAAGAGCAGTCTCCTTTAGTTAAGGTATTTGCAAGAGGAATATTTCTCCTAAATTTCTAGTGTGTTGTTGATCTTGTGGACATGGTGATGAGAGAAAATGATCAAGCTTCCATTTTCTCCTTGGCTGTCAGGACTCCCAGAAGCAAATCCATGGCCCACTCCTAGCAAGCATGTAGATCTGGACAGAAGGTACAACCTCTTGTTTTTAAAAAAAAGTGTTAGTCACTCAATCGGGTCCAGCTCTTTCTCACCCCATGGACTGTAGCCCAGCAGGCTCCTCTATCCATAGAATTCTCTAGGCAAGAACACTGAAGTGGGTTACCATGCCTTCCCAACCACGGGATTGAATCCCGGTCTCCTGCATTGCAGGCAGATTCTTTACCGTCTGAGCCACCAGGCAACCTCTTGGCCCTGTTTTATACTTTTTCTCCCCTTTTTCTTTCTCAGTTACTTCTAATTTATGTTATCATGCTGTATTTTATGAAACCATATGGGTCCACTCTAAATCGTCTTTGGAAAGCAGGGTATAAATGATGTTCACAACAACCCCTGTGAAATAGATATTACAGGTTTCATTGATAAGTCAACTGACTTGATAATTAACACCTGAATCAGGAAGACCTAACCAATGTCTTCTGTTGACTAGTAGGAACAAAGTAGTCACATAACAAGGATCTCAAACTTAGATGCAACCCAGACTTGGATACAGTAATTTCCCTACATATGAACCTTCAAGTTGCAAATTTTCAAAACTGTGAATGTGCATTCCATCAAGTGTGAGTGACATGGCAACTTGCCTTCCACCTCCCACTGCTGACGATCCTTCAGCTCTATCATCTGCCACCTCCTCTGCCTCCTCCAGTCAGTAACTCTTCTTGCCTGTTCCCTCAGGGCCAGCCCCTGTATGCCAGCTGTTGTATGTACTACTGTACTTTTCAAGTTATTGTACTGTAAGATTAAAAAATCTGTCTTTTTTGTGTTGTTTATATTTTATTTCTGTGAAAAGTATTATAAACCTGCTACAGTACTACACAGCTGATTGTACTAGTTGAGTAGCTAGGCTAACTTTTTGGACTTATGAACAAACTGGACTTATGAACGCACTCTCAGAACAGAATTCATTCACATGTAGGAGGCTTACTCTACTGCAGGAGCTGGAGAGGCCCTTGCCCAAAGCCACTATACCATGAAGGGGCACAATTCCCTAGAACATAGTGTGATCACAATATAAACGGTACCCCCTGGAGCTGTGTGCAGTGTATACAGTACACTGTTTCTGAAGGCATTAAAACCTGCTGTGCTAACAATGAATTAATGGGCTGAAATGGAACCCCAGTTTGAGAACTAGGCTATAGAATCTGGCCAAGTATAACAAGTGTACACACTAGATAAAGGATACAATTTAAGTGTGTCTTGTGAAGGTAACAGAGGTATTTCCCATGGCATGTCATAGAGAGGCCCTCACTGCAATGCTGCCTTTCAAATCCAGGCCATGGGGCAGATTTATGGGTGACAGAACACAAAGAAGGCCTGCGGATTTTTCTATAACCAAATCCCCAGAGAGTGCTCCAAAATGAATCTGCCATGTACAAAACTCTGTTCTCTGCCTGGAATTGGATCACAGCATGGTTCCAAAGTATTTGGATTAAATTATAACTATATGAGCACAGGACGTTCCTAGGTCTTAAGAAAATTAGTTGTTCAGATTCAGTATTGTTCTTATTCTTGGTTTCTTTTCTCATAAGGAATGCTATACCAGTGGTGGTTAAACCTTTTAAACAGTAGAACTGTCTACTCTAAGCACTTCTTGCAACTCCAGTGCTCTGTGGCTGGGTGACTATTAGGAGGGGGCTTGTGGGCTGGGCTTGGTGGGCTGCCTTTCTTGGGTCAGAGCTGTTTTAAAGACAGCCTGACCCTTCCCCTCTCTCCGCTAGGGTGGCCAGCCCTCAAGGCTCCTCAGCTATTATCTTATTACTGAGCCTGCTTTAGTGTGGCATAAACATCTAAAGTACTTTAGGAGAATCTTAGGGTCCATCGAATATGGTTCATGCTGGGTGATAATCTATGAGGGACATTACAACATCACTAAAATATAGTACAAACCAAATATATTTACAAACCAAAAATATAGTACCAGCTAATTCTGGTTTCCACAGCAACTTCTAACATCACTGGTAAAACTCCCACTGAAGTATAAAGCATCTTCTTTTGACTTTTTTTTAAAAAGCACTCCTCTTGCTGGAGTCAATGCATCTAATACAGTATGTTTTGGGGGTACACATGTATTATTACAGGGTAGTATTACTAGAGACCTTACCCCAACCTCACCATCAGTAAGTTGACAGCTACATGTAGTCATCAGTTATGTTCAAACAAAATTATGAAACTGAATAAAGCATAGGATAACACTGTAAGGGGGGAAACAAGCAGTTTATTTGACCATTTAAATTTTAAAACATTTAGTAAATGTCAAAAAAAGTAAATTTCTGAAATCACAAAAGAAATTGCAAAGGAAAGCTGTAAGAAAATGGGAAATATTTTACTGACTTATAAGCCAGGTAAAAATATACATATTTGAATAAAATTTTCTTTGTAGGTTATTAGTTCTATCCCTACTGAATGTGAACAACTCATTCTAGTTTGTAAGGAGTGGCAGCAAAATGTGAAATGGAAATAAAAGTCTCCAAAATAAGTAAATGTTCTTTTATAGATAGTGTATGCTTTTCCAATGACTCAATGGGTAAAGAATCCACCTGCAATGCAAGAGACACAAGAGACATGGGTTCAATTCCTGGGTCATGAAGATGCCCTGGAAGAGAAAATGACAACCCACTCCAATATTCTTGTGCAAAAAATCCCACAGCTAGAGGGGCCTGGCAGGCTACCTTCCATGGGGTCACAAAGAGTCAGACATGTCTGAGCAACTAAGCCCACACACATAGTGTATATATTAAAATCTTACTGTGAACATACAGAAAGAAGTATGACATTTTTAGTAATAGAAAATCAGCTTTTTTGATGCCTTCATTAAAAAGTATCAAGTGAATAAAGAATGTTAGTTACCCATTCATAGCTTTCCTGGCAGTTACATGTCTCTGTCCATCTCTGGGAACCAATGAGGAAACAAAGTCAGAATCTCCATCTAAACAAACATAAACTTCAGTCTAATACCTCACTAATCTCATTTTTATTAGACATAATAATACTTCAGTGGATAGAATAATTGAGGCAGGCACAAGGCTCCCAGCATTTTAGTATCTGTCCGAGCTATATCATAGTTTCTCGGTGCTGTTTTAGCCCAGTTTTGAGGCCTTGGCCAAAGGCTGGTCAATTTTACTTCATTTGCAGTTAATTAAGTCTACACTCCCAACCACCTCCCATAACATATTTCATGTGCCAGGCCACTGTGCACCCATCCTAACCACCCTGGGGCCAGGACCCAGACAACCAGGGTCAGTCCCTTTCCTCTACAGTCTGCCAAAATTATTCAAATTAGCCACTCCTAAACCTGCAGCTCTGCCTCGCCATGGACTTGACCACTGCCTCTCCCATCCTCCTGCCTGGTGACCCGTCCTGCTGCTTCCCCAGAGTGGCCCTACCTGATATGTCTACACTCACAGGGGACTGTAAGTGACAAGACTATAAAGCTCTTTTTGGTTTCTCCTTCTTGAGCCGCATCTGGCCTCACCATAACTCATCCAAGGCAATATGATCATAACCCTAGCCTATTACCTTTCATTTTAAACAAAAACTCTAAGACGAATTGTGGGAGATGCTATAGGGAATGTCTGGAAAGCATAAGCCATTATTATGGCCCAATTGCACCCAACCCACCAGGACCCGATGTTCTCTGGGCAACAAAGGGATTCTGCCTTTTGTTTTGTGGCTCCATCCTGGAGGTGTAGTTTGAGACACAGAGGGATTGCTGCTTCTCTCTGATTTGTTTTCCCTTGGGCATAAAGAAGGGCGACAGAGATCCCTTTGTGAGTTGGGAATTTTCCAGAAATAACAGTTGAGATCACAGAGTTAAGTGCAGAGGGGTTTCCGGCAAGCTTAAGCTGGACAACATGTTACACAGAGAAGCAATTAGGCAGACCTCGGAGAGGAACGGGAGCTGTGAAAAGGGGAGCTCTGTTTATGCCCAGCTGAGAAGCAGATAGGGCTCGACGTGGAAAGAGGATAAGACAAAGGAGGCCGCAGGTCTAAGCAGACCCTCACATAGCGGACCTGGATCAGACAGTGGGGAACAAGGGCTGCTCCCAGTCATGTCATGTGATAACTTCAACGAACTCACATTTTCATCGCCAAGCATAAGTTTGATAATTAACCATTACACATCAAGGAAATATGGATATTATGACAGTCTGATTTGAGTTTTGTCAAAGACCCCACCCTAGGGAACCAAACTGCCATCAGATTTCATCTACCACAAACTTAAAAGTTATTTCAGATGATTTCACACTTTTGAAAATATTTAAGAGCTCATTCAGTTAATTTATCTATTTATAAAGGTTTGAAGTTATAGTGATTAGAATAATCTATCTTACACATTGCTATCATAATCAAAATATCATCTAAGTAAATTCTACCATTATGAAAAAAGTGAAAGTAAAAGCTGCCCAGTTGTGTCCAACTTTTTGCGACCCCATGGAAGAGTCCATGGGATTCTCCAGGCCAGAATACTGGAGTGGGTAGCTGTTCCTTTCTCCAGGGGATCTTCCCAACCCAGGAATCGAACCCAGGTCTCCTGCATTGCAGGCGGATTCTTTACCAGCTGAGCCACAAGGGAAGCCCATCATTATCATCTACAACCCAAGCATTGGAAAGAAGCAATAACTCAGAACATCACCTGGGATCTGCTGGGATGGTAAGAGAAGGGAATGGACGGGAAGAGAATAGAAGTTCTCTAAAATGTCAGGCCAGACAGACCTACAGCAGGGAAGATAAGCAGTTATGCTGTGGTAACAAACATCCCACAAATCATAGTGATTTAAAACAATGAGGTTTACTTTTAGTTATACTACATATCCATCAGGGTTGGCCAGTGCTCAGTCAGCTTTCTGACATTCTCTACCAAGATGCAGGCTGACAGAGCACCCATCACATGCACCAGATCTTCAAATGACTTGCATTCCACCAGCCACAGCTAGTATACACCCAACTTCATTGGCAACATCTAACTTTGAAGAGATAAGAAAATAGAAAAATACAGTAGGGGGTTGTGAACAATAGCTCACTGGCCAGCCAACTATGCTGATGTGTGTGTGTTAGTCATTCAGTCATGCGCAACTCTTTGTGACCCCACAGACTGTAGCCCATCAGGCTCCTCTGTCCATGGACTTCTCCAGGCAGGAATACTGGAGTGGATTGCCATTTCCTTCCTTAGGGGATTTTCCTGACCCAGGGATTGAACCTGGGTCTCCCGCATTGCAGGGAGATTCTTTACCGACTGTGCCACAATAAACTTTTATGAGAACACAGCCACATCCATTTGTTTACATACAGTCTGTAGCTATATTGGCCATAGTGCTGAGTAGCTGTGACACGACTGTATGTGACCCACCAGCCTAAAGTATTTACTATCTGGGCCTTTAAGAAAAAGTTTGGAGATCTCTGACTTACTGTGCTAGTTGGCTTTCACTAGGTTATACTGCAATAACAAACTAGCTTCCAATCACAGGCGCTTACAAAAACAAAGGTTTATTTCTCATTCTCATTACGTGTCAGTTGTGGGAAGGCCGTGACTCTGATTTGGGTCTTCTGCACAGACTGATGAAGTATTCCCTATTAGAATATACCATTCTTGTGGCAGAGAGAAAAGAGCATGGCTAAATCTCACAATGGCTCTTAACCGTGGATGTATATAGTTACACCACTTCTGCCCACGTTTTATTGGCCATTGAAAGTCACACGGCCCAGCCTGACATCACTGGATACAGAACTGAACTCTCCATCACAGGAGACACTGTGAGTTACTTGATTATGTGCAGGGATGTGTAATACTCATACAGAGAAAGAACAGTTAACTGGGAGCAATAATACAACTGACCAGCTGAGCGGTTTTAGGGGGAACAGAACCAATGGATCTCAAGGATCTCAAGAAATGGTATGCAAGTGTCAGCTCAGCACTATGAAAAAAGCCTTAGAAGACCATGGATCTAGTATAAGTCTCTCTCAGAACCTCAGAGTCCTTCTCTATAAAATGAGGTAATCAAATTGCATCACTATTTTCAACCTTTTCATATCAACACATTTTGAACATCAGTTCCTTCCCCCACCATGGAAATTGCTTTGAGTCACTATAGACTGAGAAAATGTCTTTGGCTAAAACCATAACGTTCATCAATTGCAAGCCACTGTTTACTATATCTAAAGGTAATCTTGAGACAAATAAGAATGACAGTACTTCTCCTCTGGGATTGCTAATTAACACTTGAGCAGATTTGTATAGGCTAACAGGGAGATGGGAGCAGACATGCTGGCTTTAAAGGCAGTTTTTCTAGAATTACAGACACCTAAATTTATATCACAGATAGATATAAAGGGACTGGCACTAAGCTCACTAGATGGCAATCATCCATTAATCTGTGAGTCTCTGTGGCTTGAGGCTGTCTTGTTCAATACTGTGTTCTAGGAACTTAGTACATAGTTGATGCTCATTAAATATTTCTGGACTAATTAATAAAAGAAATCATGTGTTCCATAATGTTTTAAAATAAATTTTATCTTTTCTGACAATTAAGTCCATGCATATGTTTGAAAAAAGAATGGCTAATGTATGTGTAAGTGAATCACATTATATGGTTGATTTATTGATCTTTGGATGGATTTTCATTACTTACAACTCACAGGCCTCAGGGATCTCTGGCCATGAGTCAGGATCACTGCACCAAAGAAACAGGGAAATCAGTCCTATAGTGCAAAAACTAGTCTAACACATTCCTTCTAATTTAGTTCAGTCTTTATTCCAACAGTATTGCTCACACAGGGAGTAAGCTATAACTGAGGAATTTAAAAAAATTATCCCCACCTTCAACAAGTTTCTCACTGAGGTTAGCAATCAATCTATAAGGTCGCAAAATACTTACGTGTAAACAAGACTTGAGTTCAAATCTCCAGGTGGGTCCCTGTTCTGGATAAAATCTAAATGAATAAATGCTTGAATCTATACACTTAAAAACTATGTGCTTTGTTTGGTGTCTGATCAGATATTTAACTGCGTCATCATCTATTCCTAATCCTCACTATGCATCAAAATCACCTCATCAAAACTTTGAAAATACAGGAGAGGTGCCTGGTCCATACCGGATTCTAATTCAATTGCTCAGATTGTGAGAGGGGGATGAAAAAGGCAAACAATGTCAGGACAATGTTATGAAAATCATTTGACCTCATGGAACCCCTGGAAAGGTCTCTGGGACTCCTGGAGGTCCCTAG
Organism: Okapia johnstoni; assembly: GCA_024291935.2. NCBI lineage: Eukaryota > Metazoa > Chordata > Mammalia > Artiodactyla > Giraffidae > Okapia > Okapia johnstoni. The sequence goes on from CM044307.1 coordinate 17,706,872, forward strand.
ATCATACTTTGAGAACTGCTGGCCTAAGATAGGGATACATATAAAGATGGCTTTCACTGACATTGCTTAGAGTCTGCTAGCATCTCTTCACTGAGTACCTCTACAGTGTTATAAAAGTGCCTATCTTGGAGGTAAAGCCAGAAATTAACTGTTGCTATTGATTTTCCTTCTGTCCCCTCATGTGCCTTTAGAATGAATACCTGAAGCAAGCTATGTTTCCTCAAAGATAAGTGGTTGCATTTGGTCACCCAGATCAAGGTTTCAGAAAAATGTGATAAAAAAAAAAATGATCATATAAAGTCATGAGAGACAGTGAAGTCTCCAAGAGTGGCGGAGTTTTTTTGGAAGGATTTGAGTTAGTGCTACAGAGAAGATATCTTAATCAATCAGATATTTCCACTAGGTGTGGTGTGTGTGTGTGTGTGTGTGTGTGTGTGTGCGCGCGCATGCACACGCGCACATGTGTGCATACTCTGTCATGGCCGCCTCTTTGGATGTGTTAAATGGAACATAAGAGAGGAAACAGGAGGCCTAACCCAGGCTTTCAGGGCACTGACAATTTATTTCAGAAAAAAAAAAATCTTAGAAACAAGTCTAAGTTGGCAAACAACTACATGTTACATCTTGTGGGAAACTATGACATGTTAGAAGAATTCAGAGAAGAAAGAAAGGAGGAAGAATAACTGGGCAAGTCTTCACAGAAGAAAAAAAGTTTTTCTAGATATTTACAGAGGCATGAAAATCGGGAAGAGGAGGGTATGGGGTCGGGGGGACACGGGCATGGCTATCTCCAGAGAGGGTCTGAAGACCTCCTTCCTCGACAGAACATAATTATCTTCAGAAATGATCTTACAATAAAATGAGTACTAATAAAGACCAAAGAAGAAATGCAAACATAAAAAATTGTCTTCTATTAAGTTTTGTATATATGCTGCTGCTGCTGCTAAGTCGCTTCAGTCGTGTCCGACTCTGTGTGACCCATAGACAGCCGCCCTTTGTATATATAATGAGGCCCATTATTATTACAAGACAAAAAAGAAGGAAAGGTCATGGATTAATATTTTAATTATACTAAAGTATTTCTTCAAAAGGCACAGAAAAGAAGCACTTTGAAAGGAGTAAACTCCATTAAGTTTAGAGAAAGATTGGCACATAAAGTTGCAATAAGTCCAACCTTGTTTCTGTGCCCTCACAGTTCTTGTGTTAGCCTTCCTTATTTTGAATTTACAGTACTCTTGAAACACAGAAGTATGTCGTGTTACAGAGCTTAGAGACACAGACTGTGCTGGAAGCAAACTCATTTGATTCCAATCCTTATAAACTTCCACTTTGTATTAGTCAGGCTTCTCCAGAGAAACAGCACCAATAGAAGATTATTGAAAGTGAAAGTCTTTCAGTCGTGTCCAACTCTTTGTAGCCCCGTGGACTACACAGTCCATGGAATTCTCCAGGCCAGAATACTGGAGTGGGGAGCTGTTCCCTTCTCCAGGGGATCTTCCCAACCCAGGGATCAAACCCAAGCCTCCCACTTTGCAGGAGGATTCTTTACCAGCTGAGCCACCAGGGAAGCCCAAGAATACTGGAGTGGGAAGTCTATCCCTTCTCCAGTGGCTCTTCCTGACCCAAGAATCAAACCAGGGTCTCCTGCATTGCAGGTGGAGTCTTTACCAGCTGCGCTACTAGGGAAGCCCGACTGTAATTATGGAGGCTGGGAAGTCCCATGATCTGCCATCTGCAAGCTGGAGACCCAGAAGGGCCAATGGCTAATTTAGACCAAGTCCAAAGGCATGAGAACCAGGAGAGCTGATGACATAAATCCTAATCCAAGGGGAGTAGACAATGAGATGGGATGTCCCAGCTCAAGCTTTGAGGCAGAAAAAAGGGTTGAATTCCTCGTTCTCTGCCTTTTGTTCTACTCAGGCCTTCGCTGGATCAGATGATGCCTGCCTACACTGAAGAGGGTGATCTACTTTACTTTGTCCACAGATTTAAATACTAATATCACCCAGAAACATCCTCACATAGACATACCCAGAAATAATATTTAATTTGGGCACTTCATGGCCAGTCAAGTTGACACATAAAATTAACCAACACACACTTGATTGTGTATAGCTGGGTCTGCATGTGTAGGGAGTCACATGACAAAACTGGGAGTTCCACAAATTAAATTCCAAGTATAATACAATATTTCTGAAAGACTAAGTCATAAATATGCTGTTTAATTAAGACTCAACAATCATTGCAGCCATTGTTTAGAACTTAGATAACAAAAGAATTTCTAGAGATTATATTCCATTTAAAGTTATTATAAAGTATAATGAATATAAACAACAAATCACTATGTTCTACTCCTGAAAACAATATAATATTTTAAATCAACCATACTTCAATACAAAGAATTTTTAATTATAAAAACAACTTTCTAGGGAGGAATATTATATTCATCATTTAAAATTGTTTAGCACATGGAGAAAATAAAATTGTTGGAATATAGAGAAAATAAAATACAGATCAACTTTTAGTCAGTTCCATTAATGTTTTTAAAACTTCCACAGACAATGCACTCCGTGTTTGCTGCATCTGAAGCTAGGTGCACCCATGGCCTCACCCAGGTTTACCACCAGAAGCTTGAACATGGAACGGATGAATAGGAATGTGGGGTACCAGGATGGGAAAGTCCTGCTCTAGGCCCCACAATAGCTCTCCCCATGTTTTTCCCCTTCAGTTCTTTCATGACTGTAACTGGCTTCCCGGTGGGAGGGAAGGAACCAGTGGCTGTGGTGTGGGGACTGATTGTTCTTGGGGCAACTTCCCAGTGGAGGCTCAACAGATGACAACTATTCAGTCTGGGACAAAAGTCATTAATAAGCCCTCCAGGAGAATTCCCAGCCGCTACCCCATGCTTTTATTATTTGTCTAGATTTTTAAATTTTGGATAGTTTCTGTATCAGCCTTGTATTACTTTCCTCAAGTGTCAACCCTACCTACCTCTCTCCAAGCAAACAACCCACGCTTACTTCCTGAGCAAACTTCTATAAAGGGGATAAGAACTCCCATGCTTTATGGTCCTGTCTATTCCTTATCCTGTGTTTCCCAGTTTTCCCTCAAGGAGAAGGGGACTGGCTGTGAAAGCAAGCAGGACCCTTCTGGGTACAAAAGCCTCTCCATGTCCCTCATTTATTGTTTGCAGAAAAAGGATTTTCTCCCAGGTCTTCCCTGAGTTCCAAAGAGCAGACTCGAACAGATACTGGTTAGGGAAGGGAGGGAATTCAGAAGTAAAGGAAAAACAATCAGGCAAGAAAATTAATGATAGGTTCAACTATAGTTCAGTGATAAAACAGAGTCTCAGTTCTTACTCAAGGGATAGATATAACAATCTGATGCATATCCTTGAGTTGCTCTGCAGAAACTAAGACCCCCCCCCCAATCAGACAGATGATGGTGACTACATGCTCACCACAAGCATACACAGCCCAGACTAGTTGGAACGAGAAGGGTGATGACTAAGATTCCAGAAACATCACCATGTTGCCTCACCACCAACCAATCAGAAGAAAGACCATGAGCTGCAAACCTTACCCCAAGGTTGCCTTTAAAAACTGAGAAATGGAGTGTTTTATGCCATGTCAGTAAACAAGGACGTCACAGTCATCAGCGATCAAACCCTCAATAAGAGCTGGTGAGCCCTAAGGGCACACAGGAAGGAGAAGAACACCTGCCATCTGGCAGCCATCAGCCTGCAGCCACTCCCTATGGTGAGCCCCAGTGCAGCTCAGGATATGAACAACACAGGATACTGGCCCCAGATGGCTGAGATGCTTATGAAAGGAATGATTTCAGTGAGCCCAGGCTCTTGCATTTTCTCATACACAGAAAAGCACTAAATTCCTTAACTTGGGATATCAGGCTTCCTTCATTTAACAATAATCTTTTGATGTTCAGGCTACAAAACTTCTACATAACCTGGCTCCTCCCCTTGCCCTCTCAGAACAGCTCTCTCAGGGTGACTTGAGATGCTGTCTCCCAGGCTTGAAGTCCTAAAAATTTCCACTCTCAACTTTTAGGTTGTGACTACTTATTAAGTCAACAAAACATGTTCCTTGAAAGCCATCAGGGAGTTTGGGTCTTTTGAGCATGAGCTGCCCATTTTCTTTGCTTGGAGTCTTGCAAATAGATACCATATTTCCTTTTACCACAATATGATGTCAGTAAATTAGATTGGCTTCGCTATGCTGCAGGTGAATGGACCCAAGTTCATTCAGTTTGGTTACAGTCAGATGTGATTTCTTGGTGTCATCCCTTGATGACCTTTCTTGTCTGGTGTTCCAGCTCTGTTGTATTCCCTGGGCTATTAAGTCATCAATATCTCTTAGGGAATTAATAGGGTCTTCAGAGTCTCAGGTTGGCTCCCCATGTTTAACTGCTCCTAGGATAGACTGTGGGGATTTTTCTATTAACTTGCTAAATATATCTGCTGTTTACATCTTCTATGTATAATTAGAGTCACTGGTTCAGACCAACAAAAATATTGAATAAAATTCAAAGTAGAGCTCTAACAAATCTTTGGAGAGCAACATTTCTGGTCCCTGAGCTCCCAGGCTGTTATTTCTCTAGCAGAGTAAATGGCATTCCTTTTATAGCTTCCTCATCACTCTAGAAACTTAAAAGTCCCTTTGCCCTAGACTGAATAGCTGAATTAGTGATGCTAGATACCAGGGTTATGAAAGTAGAGACAAAAAGGTGTTTTCCCTAGAGGAAATGCTTCAATAGCACCCCTTCCCTTCAATAACACAAAAAGAAACAAGGTGGTTCATTGTAAACAATATATTTAGCTTTCATGTTAAATCTAAAAGAAGAGGAAGGAGTTTATCTGCCTCCAACACAAGTGATTTATGCCTTTAGGACTTGCAAAAGGACTTGGGAAGAGTTGGAAGGCAATGAATCTATGTGGCAAGTATGCAGTGAAGAGCCCAAAATGATCCACATGTATAATGTATAACACTGAAGGGGAGCACAATTTGTCACCCCAAAATATGCCACTTTGGCATGAAGATTATTTTGAGCTAAAGGCAATCAAATTCTAGCAGATTCAGGGGAAGCTCTTTACCTCCCCTCAACTGCCTATATTCATATTGGATAGGGGCCTGTATCAGGAAAAGAGCTATAACCAGAGATACCTTTCTAACCTAAGAAATTTCTGTAACAGGGCAGCCTTTGTTTTCCAAACTTTGCCTCTGCCATCCTGTGAACTGTCTTCCCTCCCTTTGTACCCCAGACTCCTACTGCTTTCCTTAGCTCAGGATGTTATTTAGGCCTCAATTACCTGTCTGCCCTTTGGGTCTTATATTTTCATGGGGCTCTTAGGCATACAAATATCTGTTTTTCTCTGGTTAATCTATCTATGTCAGTATAATTATTAGACCAGCCAAAGACCCTTGAAGTGAAGAAAGGGAACATTTTTACATCCCTTCTATGTTATGAATAACTAGCTTTGTTTTGAGGTATGAACCCCTTTTATTCACTTGTTTACCCTTCTGATTATGTCTCTAATACCATAGAGCTGCTATGTGATGATGCATGTATGTGTCCTCAGTCGATTCAGTTGTGTCCAACTCTGCCACCCATGGACTGTAGCCTGCCAGGCTCCTCCGCTATGTGACGGATGTTCATCAGATTAAGGGTGACAAAAGTCAAGATTCGGGAATTCAGATTTATTTGAATAATATTTATAGAACAAATTGCTTTCTAAGTGATCATTAGAATGAGGAGGAACTGATTTAACTGTCCAATTCTGGTATTTATGACTATTTATTCCAAACAGTGTCACTCAGAGAAGTTTTAAACATATCCCATGACTGAAAACTGAAATAAATGAACTCCAGGTAATGCTGTGTCAAGGGGTATGCCAAACATTCTTTGAAACCTACAACTACTATCCCTCCCTATCTCCATACACTAGAGTCAGTGTTTGCCTAAATTTCTTCTGATAGTAGTCGTCAGTTCCAAGCAAATATTCATATTTGTGATAAAAATTATCCTCAAAACTGTTAGAAAAAACACTAACTGAAACCACTTGCCCTGGCCAGGCAAGATAGCAGCCACTTGCACGATTATGGAGAAGGCAATGGCACCCCACTCTAGTACTCTTGCCTGGAAAATCCCATGGATGGAGGAGCCTGGTGGGCTGCTGTCTATGGGGTCGCACAGAGTCAGACATGACTGATGCGACTTAGCAGCAGCAGCAGCTATCTTAAAATATCTTAGAATATCTTCAAGTTATCTTAGAACAGGAGGTCCTGATAAAGAACATGGACTAACAAGCTATCACCAACTGGAAGAATTTGGGAATGGTCAAAAGGAAGAGAGGCTGCTCCAGTCCATATGTTCTCCTAGAATCCTTCTCACTGGACTCCATCTTGGCTGAGTGATGTGCATGCCCCCAGGAAGGACCCTAAGTCAGAGTGATTGGCTAGAGAAAACCCAGAAACTAAGCCCATCACCATAAAATCCAAGACCGCAAGCCACACGGCAGAGCAGCTGCCCTGGGTTCCCATGCCCTGCTGCTCTTTGGTTGGGCACCCCTTTCCAATAAAGTCTCTTGCTTTACCAGTACATGTGCCTCCTTGGACAATTCATTTCTGAGTGTTAGACAAGAGCCCACTTTCATACCCTCGAAAGGGTCCCTCTTCCTGCAACAAAACCTTCCGTTCTTTTCCCTTTTTATCCTTCAAAATCATCCCTTGCAGGCAATTTTTACCAGTTTAAAATAGCATAAAACACTGTTAATACTAATTCTCAGTAAAATTCATGATAGAAAATGTATCATCGAGCACATTTGTAATATTAGAAACATAAAAATTGTGGGGACCCCCTCAGACTCCCATTGTTAGTATAAAGATAATTTTGATATATAGGCTTGGGAAGGTATTTAGAAGGAAACACATAATAAAAATTCTAATAGTTATTTTCTCTAACATGGAGAATTATGACTTATTTGTTTCTTCTTAATAGAAGAAAAAAAATAAAAAGGCCAAGCTTTGGTAAAAGAACCAACCAAGATATACCTGTCAAATAAAAAATTTGTCACAACCCGAAATCAGTGACAGCTGTGGCATTTCTTGCCCACTGATACGGCAGGAAATATTTCATTCCACATACCATAGTTACTTATGGACCCAGTTAGCAAACACTGTCTGGAGAGCTGAATCAAGGAACTGGAGGGGCTTAAAGCTTTTTCAAAAATAAAAACTAAAAATAAAGGGACACAGTACAGTTAACTAAAGGGGCTGTTGTACTTGAAGGGGGTTCAGAACAAGCCTCCCCCAAATGCACCACTTTGGCATGTGGGTTATTTTGAGCTAAAAACAATTGAGACCTGCAGGCTCAAGAGAAGCTAAAATGCCTCTCCCTTAACTACTGAGAATAATTTCAATTGTCAGTCTTTCTCAGATTGAGAATTATTACCACAGATATAATTTTATCTGAGTGACCCACCTATACAGCAGAGCAAACATCTAATTACCAAACGTCTGTTCTTGTTGTTCTGTGAATTGCCCTCTACCACCCTTTGAAGCCCCAAGCCCCTTTCCCATTCCTTAGCTCAGGATGGTAATATATACTTCATTTTACCCTTCTGTGTTTGAACCTCTCATTAGGTGGGTTCCCCCTATGTGTGAAATTAAATTTGTTTTTGTCCTCTTAATCTGTCTCAGGTCGAGCTGATTATTAGACCAGCTGAAATAATCTTTGAAGAGTAGAGGGAAATTCTCCCCAATATTATCAATATACAAACAAACTAGTTTACATTCACATTTCTCCAACACAATTTGAGTTCCCCTTGTATACAAAATCCCATCAATGTCTTTTATTTTTCCTTCTCTTGTAAAGACATAATTTTCATTCTTGAAATAAGCTACAAGTTATCACAGAATGGGTTAAACATTAAAATGCTAAACCACACAGGGACATGTTATAGAAGTTTCTGCTGCAAACCATAAAGATAACATCTTTTTTAGTAAGGAGAGGAAATACAATTAAAAACTCAACTCTCCAATCATCACACCATCTTTCTAATGTAGAAAGTGCTGGAAATAAAATCCCCAGACTCTCAGTATCCTGGTAAGGAAACTTAAATATTTATTATTTCTAATTTTAATATACAACTTAAAAAGATTCCCTGAGGAACTGCCTACCATCATAAATTTTTATCAACATAATTAATAACAGTAGCAGAGCCAGGAACTAGTAATGAAGCTGTAAACTTAATTAAGAGCAATAGTTACAGAGTGAGTGGCACTTAAATAGGCTGAAGAATCACTTGAAAGCATTATGCTGCTGCTCAGATTCTGTGCTGTTCGCCCTGAGTCAAAAAAGCTCTCTGTCCAAATGAAGTCACTTCGGAGAGCCAAGAACCATATCAGAGCTGCATTCAAACATTAGACTTGCATTTAAAAATCCCCGAGGAATGAATTTCGGTAAATCTCTCCACTGGTTAAGTCACAGTTGATTTGCCTGCTCACTGGTTTGTTGTCAATGAGAATAAAAGGTGATAGGAATCAGGGCTGGAGCTCTAACAGCATTAAGTGTAGAGGCAGAAAATCATACTAACAGGAAGAATTCCCTCAATCCAAAAACTCAAGATTCCTGTGGAAATGGAAGTTTTACAGAGACACTGGAGATGGGCGCTATAGACACTGTTAGGCTACATATTCCAGGGGTTTCCAAAGTAAGCAAAAAGCATATGTCTACAAAAAAGATTTATATAAGAAAGTCCATAACATCTTTATCATAATTACCTCAAACCAGAAACAGGCCAGGTAACCATCAACAGATGAATGCATAAACAAATTGTGGTCTCTCCAAACAATGGGATACTACTCAGGACTGAAAAGGACACCAATTACTGATATATGCAAAAAAAAAATCGTGAATCTCAAAAATATGCAGAACAAAGGCTTACACAAAATAGTGTGTACCCTATGTAATTATCCCAAATAGTATATACTCAAGAAGAGGCAAAACTAATGCCTATTGAGAAAAATCGGAACACTGGTTACCTCTTTGTGAGGCATTACACAGGTGTATGCATTTGTCAAAACTCACTGCACAGAAAATTTAAATTTGTGTTATGTCATTGCACATCAATTTTAACTAAATAAAAACCATAAATCAATATTAAATTCCAGTTGATGACAGACATGCTGACATGTTTAGGACTGACTATACTGATTTTTGCAACTTACTTTAAAATGTATCAAAAATAAGATGGAGAGAGAAATGGACAGATGGATAGACAGTGACTAATACAGCAAAATGTTACTTGTAAAATATAGGTGGCAGGTACATGAGTACTCACTGTACAATTTCTTCAGATTTTCTGTTTGTTTGAAAAGTATCCTAATAAAATGTTGGCAGGGTTCATCACCACCCTCACCTCCCTCTCATTTTGCCAAGCAATTTTAAGATATTAATGACAGTGTGATACACAGCTGCTATAAGAACACATTTTTGATGTGTCATGAAAATTGCATTGTCTATAAATCTTGCTTGCTTTCTTTAATTATTGAAAAAGGTACAAAACTCTGGCAATAAGTAGCTCCATTTGATTTGGAACAAGATATTATTTTAATGGTTTTAAGAATCTTGAGAAAATTATCCTACTCTCTAATATAATAAATGTAGGCTAATTTAGCATCTCTACATCAAAGACTCATCTGGTATGCAATACTGGATATGAATTAAAGTTCTGTGGGTTATCCATAGAATAATATACAGAGTATACACCTACATCCATTAACCAGCTATTCAATTCAGTTCAGTTCAGTGCAGTCGCTCAGTTGTGTCCAACTCTTTGCGACCCCATGAATCGCAGCACGCCAGGCCTCCCTGTATATCACCAACTCCCGGAGTCCACCCAAACCCATGTCCATTGTGTCAGTGATGCTATCCAGCCATCTCATCCTCTGTCATCCCCTTCTCCTCCTGCCCTCAATCTTTCCCAGCATCAGGGTCTTTTCAAATGACTCAGCTCTTCGCATCAGGTGGCCAAAGTATTAGAGCTTCAGCTTCAATATCAGTCCTTCCAATGAACACTCAGGACTGATCTCCTTTAGGATGGACTGGTTGGATCTCCTTGCAGTCCAAGGGACTCTCAAGAGTCTTCTCCAACACCACAGTTCAAAAGCATCAATTCTTCAGCATTCAGCTTTCTTTATAGTCCAACTCTTACATCCATACATGACAACTGGAAAAACCATAGCTTTACTAGACGGACCTTTGTTGACAAAATAATGTCCCTGCTTTTTAATATGCTGTCTAGGTTGGTCATAACTTTCCTTCCAAGGAGTAAGCATCTTTTAATTTCATGGCTGCAATCATCATCTGCAGTGATTTTGGAGCCCAGAAAAATAAAGTGTGACAGTTTCCCCATGTATCTGCCATGAAGTGATGGGACCAGATGCCATGATCTTAGTTTTCTGAATGTTGAGCTTTAAGCCAACTTTTTCACTCTCCTCTTTCACTTTCATCAAGAGGCTCTTTAGTTCTTCTTCACTTTCTGCCATAAGGCTATTAACAAGTAGCAAATTAGTAGAGTATATTAGAGTCATACAATCCATCCTGGATTTGGGGGTTACAAAAAGGCAACTCTTGGACAATTTATTTTCCTTAGATATTAGTATCTGAAATGCAGATTTCTACCAGGTAAACAATGTCACCTTCAGATGTGACACTACAGATGGAAATACTTGAAACAAAAATGAAAAAGGAAGTAGACATTGTGAATGATACATGGTTCCAGCTATCATCTGAAAAAATACTAAAAGCAGAACAAATTGTTTCCTTCTTTAGCATCAAAGTTTACTTCAGTCATGCTCAGGAAAGGATTTAAACATTCTTGTCACTGTGTGTCACCAGCTCTAGCCCCCGCAGGCTAGCCTGGTACTTTAATAAGAGGTACTAAGAGGTACTTTAATAAGAGGTAGGAACACAATGGACTTTCCCGGTGGCTCAGTGGCAAAGCATCCACCTGCAATACAGAAGACGCAGGAGAGGTGGGTTCAATCCATGGGTTGGGAAGATCTTCTGGAAGAGGGCATGGCTGCTCACTCCAGTATTCTTGCCTGGAGTATCCCATGGACAGAGGAACCTGGCAGGCATCAGTCCATAGGGTCCCAAAGAGTTGGACACAACTGAAGCAAATGAGCTCACAGCACAGGAACACCAACCCCCCTAGAAAATGCCCTGAGTCTTCACTTGACTTTCATTTGACTCGGGTACTCTTTGATTTCCCTCCCTTCCACTGCCTCACCAAACTGAGGCTGGGGTGTAGTTTCACGTCTTCAGGGCTTCCCAGGTGGTGCTAGTGGCTAAGAACCCAGCTGCCGATGCAGGAGACATGAATGACGGAGGTTTGATACCTGGGTCGGGAAGATTCCCTGGAGAAGGACATGGCAACCTGCTCTAGCATTCTTGCCTGGAGAATCCCATGGACAGAGGACCAGGTGGGCTGTGCCCCATGGGGTCACAAGGAATTGGACACAACTAACTGAAGTGACTTAGTGCACACACATGCACCATGTCTTCAGAGCCAGATAGACCTGGAATTGAGTGTCTGATCATTCATCCACCCAAAGTATATTTATTTTGCCTGTACCTCTATGGTGGCCTGCACTGTTACAGGTCCTGGGAACATGGTAGTGAATAAAACAGATCCCACTGTAGCAAAGCTTACATTCAAATGGGAGAAACTGACAATAAACAAGCAACTAAATGGCTACTATATGGATGGCAATGTAGCTCAGCATGACCTAGTTTACTCAGCTCTAAGATGGGGAATATAATACCTCCTTTCCAGTGGCAGGTGAGGGTGACAGTATGATGCTTTTCCACTTTTCTTATCCTTCCCCACAAATCTGGAAATGGAACAACAACATCTTATGGCCATAAAACAAAAATAATGGACTAAAACAGTGATATGCAAAGACATCACAAAGAGAAAACATACTCTTAAAGTAAGAAGACAACTTGATTTAAGAGTCAGTACTAAAATATCTAAAGAAAGCCTGTATCAGCTCAATTAGATGCCAACCAGTGTCGGAGGTACTGAAAGCAGAGACTGAGAGAGGCTGGACATCCCCTCACCATGGGAGTAGCTGTAACATTCAGCCTCAGACTCTCACAGGTCTATGGCCCAGCCCGTAAGATCTCCTACCTCATCCAACCTGGGCTGCTTCACGCTCAAAAGTTAACCTTCTGATCTTAAGTTGTGTTCTCATATAACTTTGCCTTTGGAGAAAATGCTCTGATCAGAGAACACATGTGTCTTGTTCTCAGGGTTATTTCCTTTATCACTGTAAGATAGGTGGCTAACAGTCCTGTTTTTATTTTACATTTATTTCTGGTTGTGCTGGGTCTTCATCACTGTGCATGGGCTTTCTCTAGTTGTGGTGAGCAGGGGCTACTCTCTAGTTGCAGCGCATGGGCTTCTCATTGCAGTGGCTTCTCTTGTGCAGCACAGGCTCTAGGGGCATGGGCTTCGGTAGTTGCAGCTTGTGGGCTCTAGAGTGTGGGCTCAGTAGTATGGTGCATAGGTTTAGTGGCCCTGAGGCACATGGAAGCTTCCCAGACCGGGGATCAAATCCATCTCCCCTGCACTGGCAGGTGGATTCTTATCCACCATACCACCAGGGAAGTCATGTTTTCATACATGAGTTCTTTATGAGTCAAGATAGTGTGTCAGTCTCCTAAACATCCATTCATCTCTGGTTACAAACCAGCATTTTGAATCTACTCAGTAGAGATCCAGATCTCAGAAAATGACTACCCTTTAAGAGGTACAGTCATTGTGTGGGGTCCTGTCAGGGGGCCAGCCTGCCTGAACTGCTTGTCTAACTCAAAGTGCAAAACTGAGTGGGGAAATTAAGAGCATGTATGCTAAGTGCTTATCAACACAGGAGTATAATAAGTGCTCAATAAAATATATAAGCCACATAACACTACCAGGATTCAGCCCGCACCCTTTCTGGACAGAGAACTTTGCGGTCAAGCAAACCACAATCATGCCTCTCCGTCCCCTTAACCAACCCTAAGCACAGCCACCACCTGTGAATGCTGTGGTTGAAATCCTCCTATCTACGGATACTCAGGAAAGATGTCTAGCTGCCACGTGTCTCACACCATCACTACAAAAAGCCATGACCCTGGAGATGTGCTTGTCTCCCACAGAGCCCAGATTAACTGATGCTCTTATCACAGGCAGAGAGATTCATGGTACTCCCCCCAACTTTAGCCTCTGGTCTGTCTCTCACAACCCCACGACCCTCTCCTTTCCAGCTCACTATGAAACCAGAGGTAGGCACCACGCTGTCCTTTCTCTCACTCTAAGGGTTCATACAGAAACAGCCCTGCCTAACACGCACTAAGAAACGTTGTTTAGTCGCTCAGTTGTGTCTGACTCTGTGCGACCCCATGGACTGTATCCTGCCAGGCTCCCCTGTCCAACGGATTTCCCAGGCAAGACACTGAGGTGGGTTACCCTTTCTTTCTTCAAGGGATCTTCCCAATCCAGGGATCAAACCTGTGTTTCCTGCACTGGTAGGCGGATTCTCTACTGTTGAGCTACTAACCAGTTACTGAAAACAGTATTATAAGAACTGTGCTCGTTTCAAGGACACAAAGGAGGATCAACCCAGATCCTTTGATGTGTATTTAAACTGAAGTGACGATTCATAGGCAGAGACGGTGGGAGCTGCTGATCTCAATTCATTTTTAATATGGTTTCCACATTTATATACAGTTTTTAAAGTTCCACAGTCCTTGCAGTCCATAAATAATTGACCCACCTAAGAACTGCCTGTGCTCTATCCTTACGGAGATAAATCCTGAGACAGCACTTGATAGCCAGAGAGTCTCCGATGCAAAAGGTCAAGTGGCAAATCAAATTTATCTGGCTTAGCCCCCAAGAATACTGAAGTGGTTTGCCATTCCCTTCTCCAGTATTCAGTATTCTTGCCTTGAGAACCCCATGAACAGTATCAAAAGGCACAATGATAGGACACTGAAAGATGAACTCCCCAGGTTGGTAGGTGCCCAATATGCTACTGGATATCAGTGGAGAAGTAATTCTAGAAATAATGAAGAGATGGAGCCAAAGCAAAAACAACACCCAGTTGTGGATGTGACTGGTGATGGAAGCAAGGTCTGATGCTGTAAAGAGCAATACTGAATAGGAACCTGGAATGTTAGGTCCATGAATCAAGGCAAATTGGAAGTGGTCAAACAGGAGATGGCAAGAGTGAACATCATCATTTTAGGAATCAGCAAACTAAAATGGACTGGAAGGGGTGAATTTAACTCAGATGACCATTTTATCTACTACTGTGGGCAGGAATCCCTTAGAAGAAATGGAGTAGCCATCATAGCCAACAAAAGAGTCTGAAATGCAGTACTTGGATGCAATCTCAAAAACGACAGAATGGTCTCTGTTCATTTCCAAGGCAAACCATTCAATATCATGGTAATCCAAGTCTATGCCCTGACCAGTAACACTAAAGAAGCTGAAGTTGAATGGTTCTATGAAGACCTACAAGACCTTTTAGAACAAACATCCAAAAAAGATGTCCTTTTCATTATAGGGGACTGGAATGCAAAAGCAAGAAGTCAAGAAACACCTGGAGTAACAGACACATTTGGACTTGGAGTACAGAATGAAGCAGGGCAAAGGCTAATAGAGTTTGGCCAAGAGAATGCACTGGTCAGAGCAAACACCTTCTTCCAACAACACAACAGAAGACTCTACACATGGACATCACCAGATGGCCAACACCAAAATCAGATTTATTATATTCTTTGCAGCCAAAGATGGAGAAGCTCTATACAGTCAGCAAAAACAAGACCAGGAGCTGACTGTGGCTCAGATCATGAACTCCATATTGCCACATTCAGACTTAAATTGAAGAAAGTAGGGAAAACCACTAGACCATTCAGGTATGAGCTAAATCAAATCCCTTATGATTATATAGTGGATGTGAGAAATAGATTTAAGGGACTAGATCTGATAGACAGAGTGCCTGATGAACTATGGATGGAGGTTTGTGACAGTGTACAGGAGACAGAAATCAAGACCATCCCCAAGAAAAAGAAATGCAAAAAAGCAAAATGGCTCTCTGAGAAGGCCTTACAAATAGCTGTGAAAAGAAGAGAAGCAAAAAGCAAAGGAGAAAAGGGAAGATATTCCCATTTGAATGCAGAGTTCCAAAGAATAGCAAGGAGAGATTAGAAAGCCTTCCTCAGCGATCAGTGCAAAGAAATAGAGGAAAACAATAGGATGGGAAAGACTAGAGATCTCTTCAAGAAAATTAGAGATACCAAGGGAATATTTCATGCAAAGATGGGCACAGTAAAGGACAGAAATCGTATGGACCTAACAGAAGCAGAAGATATTAATAAGAGGTGGCAAGAATACACAGAATAACTATACAAAAAAATCTTTGTGACCCAGATAACCATGATGGTGTGATCACTCACCTAGAGCCAGACAGCCTGGAATGTGAATCAAGTGGGCCTTAGGAAGCATCACTATGACCAAAGCTAGTGGAGGTGATGGAATTGCAGTTGAGCTATTTCAAATCCTAAAAGATGATGCTGTGAAAGTGCTGTGCTCAATAAGTCAACAAATCTGGAAAACTCAGCAGTGGCCACAGGACTGGGAAGGTCAGTTTTCATTCCAATCCCAAAGAAAGGCAATGCCAAAGAATGCTCAAACTACCGCACATTTGCTCTCATCTCACACGCTAGTAAAGTAATGCTCAAAATTCTCCAAGCCAGGCTGCAGCAATATGTGAACTGTGAGCTTCCAGATATTCAAGGTGGTTTTAGAAAATACAGAGGAACCAGAGATCAAATTGCCAACATCCGCTGGATCATCGAAAAAGCAAGAGAGTTCCAGAAAAGCATCTATTTCTGCTTTATTGACTATGCCAAAGCCTTTGACTGTGTGGATCACGATAAACTGTGGAAAATTCTGAAAGAGATGGGAATACCAGACCATCTGACCTGTCTCTTGAGAAACCTGTTTGCAGGTCAGGAAGCAACAGTTAGAACTGGACATGAACAACAGACTGGTTCCAAATTGGGAAAGGAGTACATCAAGGCTTTATATTGTCACCCTGCTTATTTAACTTATATGCAGAGTACATCATGAGAAACACTGGGCTGGATGAAGCACAAGCTGGAATCAAGATTGCTGGGAGAAATATCAATAACCTCAGATATGCAGATGACACTACCCTTATGGCACAATGTGAAGAAGAACTAAAGAGCCCTTGATGAAAGTGAAAGAGGAGAGTGAAAAAGTTGGCTTAAAGCTCAACATTCAGAAAACTAAGATCATAGCATCTGGTCCCATCACTTCATGGCAAACAGATGGGGAAACAGTGGAAACAGTGGCTGACTTTATTTTGGGGGCTCCAAAATGCAGATGGTGATTGCAGCCATGAAATTAAAAGACGCTTACTCCTTGTAAGAAAAGTTATGAACAACCTAGACCTTCATATTAAAAAGCAGAGACATTACTTTGTCAACAAAGGTCCATCTAGTCAAGGCTATGGTTTTTCCAGTAGTCATGTATGGATGTGAGGGTTGGACTATAAAGAAAGCTGAGTGCCAAAGAATTGATGCTTTTGAATTGTGGTGTTGGAGAAGACTCTTGATAGTTCCTTGGACTCCAAGAAGATTCAACTAGTCCATCCTAAAGCAGATCAGTCCTGAGTGTTCATTGGAAGGACTGATGTTGAAGCTGAAACTGCAATACTTTGGACACCTGATGCGAAGAGCTGACTCATTTGAAAAGACCCTGATGCTGGGAAAGATTGAGGGCAGGCGGAGAAGGGGACGACAGAGGATGAGATGGTTGGATGGCATCACAGATTCAATGGACATGAGTTTGGGTAAACTCCAGATGTTGGTGATGGACAGGGAGGCCTGGCGTGCTGCAGTCCATGGGGTCACAAAGAGTTGGACACGACTGAGCGATTGAACTGAACTGAACTGAGCCCCGAAGAAATACTTGAGCTTCCATCTTCTATATTCTTCCCAGAAGTTGTCTACTTTATGGTTTACATACCTTCAATGACAAGGAACTCACTTCTCTACAAACACAAGGGAAAAAATGTTGGCATTGAAAATGGAAAGGTTGGCACCTGAAGTGTGATGGTATGAAGGGTTTGCCTACTGTGGATAAAGACCTCTTTGGGTCAAGTTCCTCTCTGCCAATTCCATCCAGGATGGATTCAGGCCTTCATACCATCACAGGCTACAGCTCATTCAAGAGTTATGCATCCTAGGAGCTATCTCATCACTCCTCACAACCCCTCGGACCACCTACTTACCCATCATGGGCACCCATGTTCTTTTTGGTGTCCCAGGAAACTTGGAGGCTGCACACACTGTCAGCCTCCATCTTGCCAGGACCTCTAAGTGCAGTAGCTCCACTGTCTGTAGCCTCAGCTCCCATTCCATCACTGGCTCCTCCAGGCCCCTCATCACTTCCTCCCTGATTGATTCTTTCCCCCTCCACTCATCTCCCCCTGATGTCCCCCCATCATATCTGCTGAAACCCTTGACCTGTGGTCAGTAAAGTCCCTGGCCTTCTTCCATCTTTCAGAGGACACTCCTTCCCCCTTCTGGCTTCAACCCAGATCTGCCAAACCTTCCCTGAGGACACTACTTCCGTGTCAGACCTCTCAGGCGTAAGGTGCCCATTCTCTCACATTCTAGGTGATGCAGGCCCAGAGGAGCAGGCATTCTCTTGGTTCTTATATGTACCATTTCCTGATCAACAACCTTGAGAGCTCTTTAAATAGAAACCTGAAGGGAGAAAGGAAGAGAATGAATCATGTGGATATTAGGAACCAAATGTTCCAGGGAAAGAAAGCAATGTATGCAAAGGTCCTCAGTCAAGAGCCTACCTAACATTCAGCTAAACCTAGTCTTTATGCCCCTCTGCGGCTGTCTGCCCTCTTAGTTATACTCCCTGACTCAGGGAGGACTTCGGAACTTGGATCACAGTCCTTCTCCCCACCCCTACTTGTTCTGCCCCCAAGGTCTGTATCAGTGTTGAAGACCCCTCCCATCCCCCCAATAAATGCCTTTCTAAGGTCCTGGGCCACCTTGATCTTTGCCAGCAAGCACTTCAGTAATACATCCCTTTGGTCACAACCCAGCCTTGTTCACACCTGGTACTGCTTTCAGATCATAAATTCATCTTGCCTAGACTATGGTAACAGCTTCCTAACTGGTTTCCTTCTACCTTTGTCCCTTTATTGTCCATTCCTCAAGATGTCTCCAAAATGACCCCCTGTAAGAGGTAAGTCAAACCATTTCTCTGCTCAAAACTCTCCACTGACTGCTTACCTCACTTAGAGTGAACACCAGAGAATTTATGATGACCTACCACACCCAACTTGACCTATCCCGCTGCCACCTATCTTTTTTTTTTTTTTTTAAGAAGGAAATTGGTTTGTAATTTCAAAAGGTTTTGGGATTTGATCTTTATAGCTTATGAAAATAAGAGTTAAAATAGAAAATAATAAAGTTGAAATCGGTTATTTTTAGTACAAATTGACCCGGGGTGGTCAGTCACTCTGACTATAGCAGGCCTCTGTGGACAACATAGGGTTTTTGCCTTTAGACAACAACATCTAAAGTTGCCCACTGCTTCTGGGTCAGCATAGTGGGAGCACCTTCTCCTCCTGGATCATCTTCCACCATCCTCTCCTCCTTACAGGGAGGAACAGGCTCCTGCCTCAGGTCTTCTTTCCCTGAACACTCCCTCCTTTCACTTCTTCAGGTTCCTATTTAAATGTCACTTTATTAGAAAGCTTTCCTTATGATTATATCATCCCAGTTCTTGCCCTGCCTGGCCACATTGTTCTATCTAGTCTACTCACTTTATTTTACTTCATAGTACTTGCACCACTGGACCAGCAGCTATTTTATTTGTTAAAATTATTTATTAGCTAACGCCTCTTCCCACCAATGGAACATAAGCCCCATGAGGGCAGATGACTTTGCCTGTTCACTTCTGTATCTCCAGCACCTAAAACAGTGCTCATAAACCATGGTTATCAAATCACTGTTGGAAGAATAAATAAAGAACCTCCATTGTATCACACTCACTCTCTTACCTCCAATAAATTTGCTTTTTGACTTTATCAGTTCAGTCGCTCAGTCGCATCCGACTCTTTGCAACCCCATGAACCGCAGCACGCCAGGCCTCCCTGTCCATCACCAACTCCTGGAGTCCACCCAAACCCATGTCCATTGTGTCGGTGATGCCATCCAACCATCTCATCCTCTGTTGTCCCCTTCTCCTCTTGCCTTCAATCTTTCCCAGCACCAGGGTCTTTTCAAATGAGTCAGCTCTTTGCATCAGGTGACCAAAGAATTGGGAGTTTCAGCTTCAACATCAGTCCTACCAATGAACACCCAGGATTGATCTCCTTTAGGATGGACTGGTTGGATCTCCTTGCAGTCCAAGGGACTCTCAAGTAGAAACTATCAATTCCTTGATAGTTAAATTAAACCACAACAATGCTAACAATTCAAAATTAATCTGGTACTTAGTTCAGTGACCAACGTAAGTGTTTTTCATGCATTATTTGTTTTAACCTATGTGGTTGATACTCTTATTATTGACACTTTACAGCTGGGAACTAACTTCTCAGTGCAGCCTTGGCCCCGAGGGACATAGCTCCATCATTCTTCAATAGCATTTTCCCCATCATCTGCCCTTTAGCCTCCAGTATTCTTATCCTGACAGTTCCCTCATCTTGTACTTAACAGTTCACCTCTACTCCTACATGTTGGACACTTAGCTCTGCTGAACTGAAGAGGAAAAAAAATAATTGAATACCATGCAGGCTGGTTCACAGAGCTTATGGTTTCTGTGAGATGTGGTTTTACATGCCAATATGACTAGGCTATGGTACCCAGTTATTCAGTCAAACAATAACCTAGCTTTTGCTGTGAGGCATTTTGTAGATGTGTCTGTCAGCAACAACTTTAAGTCAAGCAGATTGACTTAAATAATGCTAGTAGATTGTAGCATCTGCCCGTGTCTAAGAGTTTCTACCCTGGAAGTCTGCTCTATAGATAACTGACTTAACCAGTTTCCACAACTGAGTAAACCAATTGCTTGAAGTAATTCTCTTTCTATAGATGTGTATGTATACACATGTGTTTGTGATTACACAGACATATATGGTAGGTACATCCATCCTATTTGTTCTGTTTTTCCAGAGAACCTCTACCTCCAATCTCAGTTGGGTCTTCCACGTCTCTCAGCAATTCTTTTCATTGTCCCTGATCCATTACATCTCTGAGCATCCCTCAAACCTGCAACTAGCTCTTCATGTTCCCCACTCTGCCCTACTCTCTTTCAGCAGACGTTGTTCTCTATTTCACAAAGACAATTACAGCTATTAGATTTAAACTCCTTACAACTCCAGCTTCACACAGATGAGCATCTCTCTGCTTGGAGTCATCATGGTCTTTTTTTCCCCAACACTGACTATAATTCCTGGAGGGAATTATGTACCAGCTATCAGTACCAGGTGACATCGCTCTCTCCTCACCTAGAGAGAAGCTGCCCAATGCAAGCGGAACATTGTTCTGCCCAGTCCAGCATTATCCCTTCCTTTGGAAGAATCATTTCTCCTTTTCCATTTGGTTGTCAGCTGCCAACATGATACCCCAATCCCATGACCATCAGATAATGAGTAGCTCATTTTATCATAGGTAGAAAACAAGAAGTTCATCTTATCATGAGTAGACGATAAAGAGTTGAGTACTTCATAATATACTCCATGCCCCTGAACAAGTGATTGGTCCATGGGATTGGCATAGGATGTAACTTAGGTCAAACAGAACTCTTCCCCAGTAGGGTTTTATACTGATGGTGGAGGTGCAAATCAGCCCTCACACAAACCTCTGAGCTGTAAGGGTATAAATCGGGATCCACCAGTGGCCATATAAAGAGCATGAGGTCAACACACAGGGAAAAGGGGAGAGGGAAACAGTCCTGATCATATTGTTTGCGTCCCAGAAGTCTCAGAAAGGAGTCTTATTCCCAAACTTCCCAGATCATTAAGCTAATACAATACATTTCATGTTTTAAGTTAACCTGACCCGTGGGTCTGTCACTGGCATACCAAAGTCCTAACTACCATAGGAACAGGTTTTTCGGAAATGTGGAACAGGACCTAAGAGATTCTGCCCCTCATCTGGGAGAGCCAGAGCCAGCATCAATGCCCTGACATACCACATGTTTAACAACATGGTAAAGAGCTACGCTGTGAGTGCTGTCCTTACAAGCACATACCTGAGGGTGACTCTGGGAGTCAGCAGCACACAATGGCCAGTCCCAATCTTTGGGGACAGAGGGACACTAATGACCACAAAATGATTGTTTTGACTCAAAATTGCCCAAAGATAGTAACATTTTTAGAAGGGCTTATTTTACTGTGATTCTGCAAGGTGTTAACATTATCATTCACAGAAAATGGGTTAAGGATACAAGGGTCTGTCTGTATTATTTCCTACAAATGTATCTACAAATGTTTTCTTTATGTCTTTGGTCTCACAAGGAAGGAAGATACAACAGGAGCAACCGTAGAAGAAGAGTAGAAAGAGTAGGAAAACAGCTTAAATTTCCATCTCTTTTTAATGGCACCAACAGCAATCAAGTTAGCCCAGCTGGAATCTTGGAAGTCTTTGTCTTTTTTCTTTCCTATCCTATCTCTTTGCTCTGCCTCTAATCCTGTTGATTCTGCTTCTAGCATCTCTCTAAACTCAGTTCCTCTACTGCTATTGCTACAACTTCCTTGTTGATGTCCCTCCGACCTCACCTTGCTCTATTTCTGCTGAATACAAGAATAATCTTTCTCTTATGTCACTTCTCTGATTAAAATCTGCCAGTGGCTCCCTACAAACAACAGGAGGAAGAACACATTATTAACACAGCAACCTACGTTTGTATGTTTATATTCATTCTACCAGTTACTTGATGTGTTCTGTCCTCCTGGCTCCCCTAGCGACTCTTCCTTATCTAGCAAGATTCAGTTCAAACATCTCTTCCACCATTTGGCTTTCCTGGCCCCCTCATACAAAGTTAGGTGTCCTCTCTAATCCCAGGACACCTCTGCCTTTATAATTATTGGTGCATGAACTGTTTTTCCTTCCTCTCCAGTGAAGTACCTGGAACACTCTTGTGCTTATGGTTGGTACTGGGAAGGGACTCAAGGATTTTAAGGTCACTGACACCTAAAGTGCCAGGGGTTTGGTGAGCACCTTAATTCACTCTTTTTTTTCATTATAATATTATAAACCAGGATATTTTTCAAACTGGAAGCATCTAATTTTACTATAAAAATAAAGTGAGAAATAAGATTCACTCAACAGAAGTTTTTCTTTATGTCAATTCACTTGAACACATGCATTCCAACATTAATGTCAAACAACAGCTTCATAGTTTAAGTCGCTTGATAAACACAATTGCAAAAATCAATCCCTTTGAAAGAAATGCTACATATCTAGTGGAGAGCAGCAGATGGAGGTTGTGTATGTATCTGCTTGGTCTGATTTATTGGGCATCCTCTTTAGTAGTGCTTCTCAGACTTTAAAGCACAAGGGAGTCACCTGAGGCTCTTACTAAAATGAAGACTCTGATTCAGGAGGGGTGGGGTGGGACCCCTTCTAACAAGCTCTTAGGTGATGCTGATGCCATGGTCCATGGACCACATTTTAAGAGGCTCTACAGTGCTTATGTGATAAAAGTGGTAGTTCCAGGCCCCCCAAACATGACATCAAGCCAAAGCTAACAGAAAAGTTTTCCTTTCCTCCCATAGACCATGTAGACACATCCACTTAGGTGCCATGGTTTAGCTCATTAGAAGACAGACGAAATCATATTCTTGCTCTGGTACACTTAGATACGACATCTAAAGTTTAAAACTTTACCATCTGACATGAAATGCTAAAGAAGAACATAACCAATTAAAATGCTCCTTTCTTTAAAAAATACCACATTTGAAGGCCAATTTATAACTTGCTTTAGAAACTGCTAAATGCCTAATTAAAAATGATTTCAGTGACATTTTCAGCTTTTTTTTTTTTTCCTTTGAAATTTCAGAGACAGGCTGATTACTTTCATAAGAGGGGTAGGCATTGGTTATAGATTTGAACTTTTATTTATTCTTAGTTTTTCAGAATAAAGTGAAAATTACATCTAAACAACCCTTGACTCTGATGAATTCTTTTTTTAAGCAAGAAAATTGGATTCTATTCTACAAAGCACTTGTTTCTTCAGAGACTTCAAGATGAGCCATAACAGCAGCAAGAGTCCTAAATTTTAATGGCTATAAGCTCCGAAAGATACTAGAAAATCCAATTTACAGAATGAGCCTAAGTGTTCACTAACAGGCACTTCATTAAATAAAGTATATGCATAAACATTACAGAATACTAGCAGTCAGTAAACATAATAAAATAGATGTATCTATTTATATAGATAGATAAGATATATTAAGGGAAGAAATCAGATTTGATCACACTAAATATAGTATGATCCTATTTTTGCAAAAAAAAAAAAAAAACAAAGGTATAGAATGTATGCTAGAGTAACACACTCCAAATAATATTTGGTGGTTTTGGCAGTGGTATTATAGGAGACTTGATTTTTCTTTTTTTCTGAAGTGAATAGTCTTTAAAAAAATTTAATTTATAATGGGCCCAGACTAAGCTATGGGCCATTTTCACATATCCCTAGACTAAACTCTGAGATTGAAAAACCCAGATGCTAGAAAACACCATCTTCATTTATGGTAATAAAATATAAATACAGAGGTTAAAACTGACAAAGATCCCAAGGTCCTCAGTGGGGAGGACAAAATGCATCAAACCTGCCTTTAAAAGTGGTTTCCACCAGGCCCTGATTAGCTAATAGGGGAAAAATCTGGAACATGCCACCCAAGATGGGTTAAGTTCCTACTAGTCTTCTGGCATAACAAATATTTTTTGTGGCAATTCCAAAGACTTGAAGATCTGGGTTAGGCCTTGTTGTTGTTGTTTAGTTGCTAAATGGTGTCCGACTCTTTGTGTAGCCAGCCAGGCTCCTCTTGTCCATGGGATTTTCCAGGCAAGAATACTGGAGTAGGGAGAAGCTTCCTCGATACTTTCTTACAAAATGTTCTGATGTTTTTGTCGCATGCGATTTGCCTCTCTGTCTCTTCTTGCAGGCGTCATCTCAGTCTCTAGTCAGCCCAGAAATAATATGATGTGCTTATTAACCACACAGATTCCTGGACCCTATTCCCAGTGGCCTGGACTGTGGCCCAAGGGCTGGCAGTGTTTGTTTGTTTTTTGTACAAACTTCCCAAATGATCCTGATGCAAATGGTCTTCCTACTATATCTAGGGAAAACCTGGCCTAACGTAAGCCTTTGTGCCATTGCAAAACTCCCTTCTGGGTGGGATGAAGCAATTACCCTCTCCCTCTGGTGTAAATTACCTTCCTTCCTGACTCTGAAAGATCTGGCCTTCCCAGTTATCCCCTTCTATTACTACTGTATTGGGTAGTGCCACCTTTTCTCAGCTGTCCCAGTTAAACCTCCCAGACTCTACCTGCAGGAATATGGCTTTTAAATGGGTCACATCACCCTGAACCACAACTGATACGTGTTCTAAGCAGAGACACCACTTAACATACTCATTAGAAGTTGAACACAAACAGATTTCTTCTTATCACTGACAGGGACTAATGACTGTAGTGAATGAACACTTTAATTTAATCTATTAGGGGTGACAACCAGAACTGTGATCAAGACCCAACTAATGAATCTGCTAATTGCGTTTTGCAGCTACATTACAGTTTGGTTTTAAATCATTACAAGAATCTCTTTAAGAGAGAGAGAGATCTGTAAGATGTTAAAACCAGAAGGCTAAGTTTCTTTGCTGTTCTCTTACTGCCTTCCATAGTAAAAACTGGGAAGAAAATCCCAGAGTTTTCCTTTTTAGGGTTCACAGATTGATCATTTGTTTTCCAAGCTCATCATGAAGACTAATGAGAAATTTTCATCAACAAATCTGAACTCTTGAAGGGAATGTCTTCATAGAATTCTAAGCAGCTTTAATTAGCAGGCAGTAAGACTTCATTATTTGGTTTCCAAAAACACAGAATTTGTTATAATTGGTTTTAAAAAATTACAATAAATTTAAACTTTTGTGGAAAGCTGTTTTGGGAAATTAATGAGATAAATAAAACTTCTCAGGAAATATTTAACCTTAATGAGTACACAGTTTTGGAACTGAAAGAAAACTTGAAGATCATTTTATTGAGGTGATTCATTCACAGCTGCACAGTGCATATTAAATCAATTAGCACTTAAGGCTCTTCTCTTCCAGTCTAGAGCTCCCTGCATCCTATTGATTACTATTGCTAAGATCTCTATTAGTCAGATGTGTATCTTTGATACTCAATAAATATTAGCCAGTTACCTATAGCCCAGATTTTTTTTTGCTGGGTTCTGGTTACAGAATCAATTTTTTTTTTTTTTTCTTCTTTTCAAACTCGACTCTACATTTCTGTGATTTCTTTAAACCTGGTTATATCTTCCAAGAACCCTTAAACTGAATTGCAGCTGATCAAAGTGATTCCATTTTTCAGTGGTGAAGATTCTGGACTCATCCTGACTCTATGAAGACAGAAATTGGATCTGGCCCACTCTGCACTGTATATTGGGTTCTCTTGGAGACAGAGCAAATGTTGCTGCTGAAATCTTTCATAAAGAAAATGGAACACGCATGGCACTCATGACAGTTTTAAGAGTTCAAGTAGATGCCAAGGAGTATAGCAGAGGAGGGTCCCCAGGAGGCAAGTGAGCTGGATGCCCACATGGCTCAGAACATACCATTTAATTGGAGAATTCCCTGGTCTTGGATCTGGGATCTTGATTTATTATAGGTAGACTAGATCCATATCTGGATTGGAATGGAGGACTCACTTTAACAAAGCTCAGAGATGCTAATTGATGAAATCTTGTATTTGAATGTATTAACCCAATCAGATCACATGGCTCAGATCAGCAGAGCCAATCACTCTGTTATAAATTATGCAGGTGCCAAATCTAACCAGCAGATCAGTAGGTTAAAGATAATTAGTAATAAATTTTAAGGCTTATCTACAATAGAAATGGAGTGGACATGCTCCCTGCCTACTTCACACCCAAACTTCCCTTTCTCTCTCCTATACTTACCCCCGTGGGGCTGCAAACAAGTAGGTTTAAAGGGATTGACCTCACCTCCAAAGGTGAGTCCTTAATGAACTAAACCAATTATCACACAGCATTTCTCTTGCCAAAGTAATTGGATATAGGGTTGATATGCGACTGAAGTTGACCCAATCAGTGAAGCTAAAGGGTTTTTACTTTTTTAAGGGGGAAATAGATGCTTTCTATCTGGTGCACTAGCTATTCATGATTGTGTTTGGCTAGATGTAAAAGTAAAGTCAACTAAATGATTTAAACAAATTAGGTTTCTTTTTCCATTTTATTAAGTAATCAAGAAGAAAAGTTGAAAGCAACCACTGTGAGTTGTTCAGGGGCTTAAAAAGGTCAGTTCTAAAGTCTTAGCCATTCTCCTGGCCTTCCCCTCATGAGGATAAGCTGACTTCTACAGCTTCAGACATTATGACCATCTCCAGAGAATAAACAGAAAGGTACAAGAAGAAAGGGCAGCACTTTAGGAAGCAAAACTTTTAAAGAAATAATCAGCAGACTTACACTTGTGTCTCTTTCGCTGTGTCACCTAATCATCTCTAGATGCTAAGAAGTTTGGGAAATGTAGTATTTCAGCCGAGTTGTTAAAAAACAGGTGCTCCAGTTAGTTACAAAGGAAATTAAAGTGTGTGATGGATAGCACTATAAAGATTTTTGCAGATATGAAATGAAAAATCTTGTAATTTTTGGCATGTAAAAATTATAAGAGTAGCAATGATAGAAGAAATGTTTTTCTTCCAAGTTATGAGTTTACAATTAACTCTCTGTGACACTTTTATGTCGGATTTCAGTTAGACAAATCGAAGCAAATGAAGGGGATCATAGGAGTGGGTAAGGAGGAATCAATATTCTCTTATAGGAAATTCCCTGGTGGTCTAGCGGTTAAGTCTTGCTGCTTTCACTACTATGGGCCTGAGTTTGATTTGTGGTTGCGGAACTAAGATCCCACAGGCTGTGTAGCATAGCCAAAAAAAAAAAAAAAGGAAAACCTTCTTACAGAGTCTTCAGGTGTGGGTGAGCTATGAGTTATCTGAATCCTCCCAAAAGTCTCTATTTCACTTTACAAGGTCACATTCTCTTCATCCCAATGCTTTAATTTTCACTTGAAAATCAACAAGTCTGTGAATTCAGCCCATGTTGTAATACAACAAACCACAAGAGGAACCAAAGAGCCTCTTAATGAGGATGAAAGAGGAGAGTGAAAAGGCTGGCTTAAAACTCAACATTCAAAAAAGAAGACCATGGCATCCAGTCCTATCACTTCACGGCAAATAGAAGCGGAAAAAGTGGAAGCAGTGACAGATTTTCTTTCCTTGGGCTCCAAAATCAGTGTGGATGGTGACTGCAGCCATGAAATTCAAAGATGCTTGCTCCTTGGAGGGAAAGCTATGACAACCTAGACAGCATATTAAAAAGTAGAGACTTTGCCAACAAAGATCCATATAGTTAAAGCTATGCTTTTCCCAGTAGTCATTTCTTGGTGGCTTAGATGGTAAAGAATCTGCCTACAATGCAGGAGATTCGGGTTCGATCCCTGGGTCAGGAAGATCCCCTGGAGAAGGGAATGGCTACCCACTCCAGCATTCTTGCCTCGAGAATTCCATGGACAGAGGAGAGTGGCAGGCTACAGGGGTCACAAAGAGTCAGACCTGACTGAGTGACTAACACTTTCACATTTTCACAGGTATGGATGTAAGAGTTAGACCTTAAAGAAGGCTGAGTGCCAAAGAATTGATGTTTTTGAATTGTGGTGGTGCTGGAGAAGACTCTTAAGAGTCCTCTGGACTGCAAGGAGATCAAACCAGTCAATCCTAAAGGAAATCAACCCTGAATATTCATTGGAGGGACTGATGCTCAAGTTCTAATACTCTGGTCACCTGATGTGAAGAGCTGATTCACTGGAAAAGACCCTGACACTGGGAAAGATTGAGGGCAGGAGGAGAGGGGAGTGGCAAAGGATGAGACAGTTGGATGGCATCACCGACTCAATGGACATGAGTTTGAGTAAGCTCTGGGAGATAGTGAAGGTCAGCCTTCACTATCCTGGTGTGCTGCAATCCACGGGGTCTCAAAGAGTCAGACATGACTTAGCAACTGAACAACAATAGGATCAGAGCATATATTTGATACTCAGCTTTATCAATTCAGTGACTATAAGAGATGATTTCTTTTAAGCCAGACCTAGAAACTGCCTTGTTTTCTGAGCCAACAATGAGGCAAGAATTGAAAACCTGTTTTCTTTTTCTAAGCTCTCTAGCCCAATTATATGTAACTAGTACAACCAGATTTCTTTAGAATAGTATATGAAAGCAGCCACTTGAGCCCACAGAAGCCTATCTTTCAAGGGCACTTCACTCCAATTAACCACAGCCAATGTTTAAGAAAATGCTTCATTCCACATGCCTTTAAACCAAACTAGAAAAAATAACTAATCTCAGATTCCCATTTCCTTAATAATATATTATGTGAAAACATTTTCAGCACCACTTACTATTCTTCACTGCAAAATTTAGTTGCAAAAACCAGAATCAACTTTAACCAGGCTAAGTAGAAAGAGATGAATAAAGGTAGCATGTAAGATCTCTGGGAGGGCCTGGGAACCAGACTTGGATGCTGCAGATACAGAACAATTCAGATAGGAAAAAACACTCCACCACATCATACACTGACATTGATCCTCCTTATAAAACATCAGCGCTACTTGATTTTAGATCCTAGGAACCTTGTAACCACCCCAGAAGAACCATGTCAACCACAGCCACTCTGCCTGAACAAGAAAGAATGTCACCCTCATTCTTGCTGTTGGTGAACATCTTGTGAACACAAGGAAAGCCAATCCTAGGTTAAAGCTGACCTTAAGGAAGACTAAGCACAAGTGGAAAGAATTTGCTTCTTTGAAATATCATTGAGCTGCTAGACGAAAGTCTCGTCTAGTCAAAGCTATGGTTTTTCCAGTAGTCATGGATGGATGTGAGAGTTGGACTATAAAGAAAGCTGAGTGATGAAGAATTGATACTTTTGAACTGTGGTGTTGGAGAAGACTCTTGAGAGTCCCTTGGACTGCCAGGAGTTCAAATCGGTCAATCCTAAAGGAAATCATTCCTGAATATTCATTGGAAGGACTGATGCTGAAGCTGAACTCCAGTACTTTGGCCACCTGATGCAAAGAACTGACTCATTGGAAAAGATCCTGCAGCTGGGAAAGATTGAAGGCAGAAGGAGAAGGGGATGACAGAGGATGAGATGACTGGATGGCATCCCTGACTCAATAGATATGAGTTTGAATAAGCTCCGGGAGTTGGTGATGGACAGGGAGGCCTAGCGTGCTGCAGTGCATGGGGTCACAAAGAGTCGGACGTGACTGAGTGACCGAACTGAACTGAACATGTAAGATTTCTTTTATCATAGTTTCAACCTTTGTTACAATAAACACATTTTTTAATTAAAGGGAAAATATCAAAAAGAAAATTCAATTGAATATAGATAAACAAAATGCAGATTATTTTGTCCCAATCAAATGTGCAGTGTTTGTGCAATGAAGCTCCAGAATCTGCATTTTCAGAGGCACCTCAGTAGACTCTTAGGCTGGTGGTCTTCCCACCACACTGTGAGAACCCAGCTCTGGGCTGACATCACCGTTTAATCCACACACTCTTCCTATGGGAATACAACCAATGAGGTTGTCAGAGTTAAATGCAACCACCACTCAATTATACTTTGATAAGATGGTTCCTGTATCACCTTGACTGGAGTTCTGGGTATTTTTCCAACTCTTAACAAGGCATTGACTGAGAATCTGTTCCTTTCCCACCACAGATGGCTAATGGCATCCACTGTGTGTGGGTTTACCTCATTTACCCTTGGGGGACACCTTGATTTTCCTTCTCTTCAAGCTCTTGGGGGAGGTGACTGCTGCCGGCTCTGTGAAACAGTAGCTTTGCCATTTTCCTTTTGAGATCTGTATTAGGAGATGGTTTAATCGCTAAGTTGTGTCCGACTCGAGCCTGCCAGGCTCCTCTGTCCACGGGATTCTCCAGGCAAGAATACTGGAGTGGGTTGCCATTTCCTTTTCCAGAGGATCTTCCCAACCCAGGAATCAAATCTGAGTCTCCTGCACTGCAGGCGGATTCTTTACCAGTGGAGCTACAAGGGAAGCCCGAAGCTTAGGAGAACCCTAAGAAGATTAGGAGAAGCCATCACTATAAAGTGAGACACAATCCTCCTCGTTCCCTGTACAAGGTACAGCCTTTTCCAATGCTGAAGAAAGGACTTAGCTATCTTTACCACAAAGTCTGAGTTCTTGCTTTCTTTTCTACATTTGTCAAGTAAATGTTTCTTCCCTCCAAAAGCAAATATATTCTCAGTCTGTGTAATTATTAAAGAGAATGGTAAACTTGTTGCCCAATGTAAAAACCGTGTGTCTCATGAAAGATACAGAAAACAGGGAAGTGGAAGGTAAAAGTAAGAGATGAGCAACAGCCAGAGAGAAAGGGGGGAGGTGGGGAGGGGTATTAAACCTGATTAGCTCTTCCATGTTATTTCTACCCTTATTTCAATTGATCTGTTCCCAGTTAGCAAGTATCATTTTGAACGTACTTTAATTACTGTTTCCTTAGTACCAAAATTGTGAGACCTGCAATTTAATGTGCACGTGTTTGTATTTTCCTTTACATGTTAGTGAATTGATCTTTAAATATCTTATTACATTTCACGTTTAGAGAGCTGGGAATGAGATTTACTCTATATGGAAGGATTCACTCTCCCTTCAGTAACAAGATTCATTAACTCCTGTATCAGGACTGCATCTTGCTCTTATTTTGCTGTCTCTGCAGTAACCATTAGGAGAAGTTTGGATAAACAGAAAAGCCTGCATGCTCCAAATCCATCTGTGGTCCCTTCATAATATACATGACATCTTTGCCTTTACAGAGAGCTTGATCTGACAGCTAAAATACTGGGCAGCATCCAGTGAGGCTGGCTAGACTAAAGGCAGTACCTTGCTCTGGGTGAGGCATTGCACCCTACAAGTGAGGCTTTGAGGATATCACTCAATCTCTTTCAAATTAAAATGCTATTTCCATGGAACAGACTAAATTTGAAGGCCATGTAATTCTCAAAAGAGAATCTGGCTCCACTGCACAAGGTAGACTGTATGCTCGTGTGTACTGTTTGTCACGAGATCTTGTGATGATAGGATGGATATTGAGTGAATACAGTACTATTTCTGTACCTAGGATACTTTCTGTCTTCTAGAACCTCAGGAAGATTTTTCAGAAGATCTGGGAAGTTGAGAAAGGAACACAGAATTTCCTCTCTTATGTATTCCCACCTCTGTCAGCGAAGCGGCAGCCCCCCCGAAGTACTCAGAAATAGACACAGCCCCAAAGAGATAAAGGATAGAATAGATCTCATGCCTCTGATTGGCTGGAAGTCAATGAGCTCCTACTTGCTTGAATAAGAACACTGACTGGAAAAGAAGTGGATAGCAGCCAGCTGGCAGGCTGGTGAGAGCCCTAAGCTAGAAAATAGGATAACCTAGCTCAATCCTGGCTCTGCCTCTTATAGGTCAGGTGATTTCATGCAAATCACAATTTCTCAAGTCTCATCTTTCTTATGTGTAAAATGGGAATAATTCTGATATCACATTGCTCTTAAAGCCTCATGGCAAGATGGATTTTTTTTCTACTTTTACCTGCTTCTTTCCTTACCTCCTTTCTGATAAAGGGCTGTACTTACATGTTCTTCCAGGTATTATAGGTATAATAAGTAATTATATTATCAATTGCTACTTATTTTTTTTTTTTGCTAACATTTCATGTGTTGGGGGCGTAAAAATAAGATGGCAGCCAGATGCCCGTGTTATATCTCAACAGCCTTTCAGAAAGTTAGCTCACGTTATCTGATTATTATAGCTAATTTCTAAATATAAGAGTTCATAATATATGTGTATATATACATACACACCTATATGTACCTACATAAAATACAGACTCATATATAGAAATTAGCCACAAGAGTTCTATGTATGTATGTGTGTGTATACGTATATATATGTATGTGTGTTAGTCGCTCAGTCGTGTCCGACTCTCTCTGACCCCATGAACTGCAGCCCACCAGGCTCCTCTGTCCATGGGATTCTCCAGGCAAGAATACTGGAGTGTGTTGCCATTTCCTTCTCCAAGATATATATATGTGTGTGTGTGTGTGTGTGTGTATATATATATATATATATATATATATGTATGTATGTATGTATGTATATGAATGTGCACATGTGCATGCTCAGTTGCTTCAGTCATGTCTGACTCTTTGCGACCCTATGGACTGTAGCCTGCCAGGCTCCTCTGGCAATGGGATTCTCCAGGCAAGAATACTGGAGTGGGTTGCCATTTCCTCCTCCAGGGGATCTTCCTGACCCAGGGATCAAACCCTGTCTCTTATGTCTCCTGTATTTGCAGGCAGGTTCTTTACCACCAGTGCAGCCTGGAAAGTCTGTGTGCATATGCATGTGTACATACATAGGGGTTAGTGGAAAGTGTAAACTCTGCAGACAGTGTTAGTTTTTTTTTTTTTTCCTGACCAAGTAAAAGGTCCCCATGCTACTTGACCCAAGTAAGCTCAATGTAACTCAGAGATACATGACAGAAAAGTAGCTGCTCATCCCTTCAATACATCAGCTCCAGTGTTACTTCCAGATGAGCCAACATCTCAGCATCAGCTTTATTACCAACAACTACCTCTTGGGCACAATGCCAAGACTCACAGTCTCAAGGAGGAAGCCAGGTCATTAAGAAAAAAATCTGTTCAATAGACACAGTATTAAAACATAAAACAGTGTCAAGAAAAAACATTCCAGACTTAGATAAGAAAAGACTTTATTTAAAAAGACTGTTTCAAAGGGGGAGAGGAACTAGTGTAGAGGGGACAAGGCTCAGAGCCTAAGACCTAGAAGCCTCTGTCTGATCATAGCACAGGCAGAAAGGGCCTCTCTGCAAAAGACAGGAATCAACAAGGCTGGGAGGAGCAGGCTGGGGGCGAGCACGGGGCATGACCTGCAGCTGGCAGATGCTTAGGAAGGGCCCAACTAGGAGGGACCGCTTTGTGTTTCAAGGTCTGCTCAACCTCCGGGCTTAACTAAAGTTTGGTTTCATGTCCAATAAGCAGGCATTTTGTCCAGAGGTCAGTGGGCATGCACACAGTGGGGCACATTCACTTAATCGGGTAGGAGGTCAAGAATCGGACTTGGGAGGGTCTGTGTCTGGCCTTGTCACAAGTACACGAGGGAGTCATCCATGAGTCTTATGTGAGTCATGTGGGGGAGGTGACTCTGCAGGAAACTGTGTCCCAGAACACAAGACGGTGGAAGGATGTTTCTTAGTTGCCACTGTTTTCCAGAATCACAGGTGAAGTTCAACACCGTCAGTAGTTCAAACAAAAAAAATTTTTCATTTAAACCCCAAACCACTCTTGTTTGTGATTTAAATCATCACCTACCTGGAATTGTTTGATATCTAGACTTTAGGGAACTGCAGCTGCCAATGTATTACAGTTTGGGCACTAATCTAAAGGTCCACCCTCACTCATTGTCTCTCCAGACGTTGTCCATAAGGATGTGGTGATGATGCAAAAGTCTTTGGGAAGGGCCCACTTTCCCACCAGATGGTGCTGGTACCCCAGGTGCTTCACAGTACCCTCTGGCCAGCATGGGTGGACAACACAACAGAGTGCAACCTGAGACCGGCAGGAATAGGTGACTCTCCCTCCTGTCCAATCTGACTTCAGGGCCTCTCTCTTGTTATGACCAACCTAGACAGCATATTTAAAAGCAGAGACATTACTTTGCCAACAAAGGTCCATCTAGTCAAGGCTATGGTTTTTCCAGTGGTCATGCATGGATATGAGAGTTGGACGGTGAAGAAAGCTGAGCGTCGAAGAATTGATGCTTCTGAACTGTGGTGTTGGAAAAGACTCTTGAGAGTCCCTTGGACTGCAAGGAGAGCCAACCAGTCCATCCTAAAGGAGATCAGTCCTGGGTGTTCATTGGAAGGACTGATGTTGAAGCTGAAACTCCACTACTTTGGCCACCTCATGAGAAGAGCTGACTCATTGGAAAAGACCCCGATGCTGGGAAAGATTGAGGGCAGAAGGAGAAGGGGACGGCAGAGGATGAGATGGTTGGATGGCATCACCAACTCGATAGGCATGGGTTTGGGTATACCTGGGAGTTGGTGATGGACAGGGAAGCGTGGCGTGCTGCGATTCATGGGGTCGCAAAGAGTTGGACATGACTGAGCGACGGAACTGAACTGAACTTGACCCACTGCAGGACATCAAAGAGGCCCTCATAGAAAGCCTGGAGCAGTCATCCTGTCCATTTCATAGCTTCTGAAGGGTAATATACTGGAGTAGTGGTAACAATCGGGAAAGCAGCCCAAAGATGCTGGTAAGACTATTTTCCCCCAAGAAGAAACCACATAACCACAGGCCTAACTCCTAAGAGTTAAGCTCCCTGGGTTAGCAACCATAAAATAACCCGGGGGAATGCTGGTCTTACCAGCTTTGGTTCCTCCCCACCCTTCCCTCTATACTCCTTTACCTAGACAATGGAATCCAATCAGTTTACAGACCTGACAGGAGGGGCTTTCAAAGGGATAAATAGTCAAGGATCTGAGCATGGTCCTGCCTTTGGATGTTTTCTCTCTGTTCAGAAAGTGATGTAAATGGGCAGGGAAGATGCTCTTGTCTCTCTCTCGATCTACAGGGCACCAACAGACATCCACTGGAATTTAACCTGCCCCCCCATCAGGGAAGTTGAATTCTTTTACTCTTGTATTAGTCTACAAAAGGGACTATTTTGTGGGTTTGTGTCCAACAGAAAAAAAAAAAACTAGAGAATCACTTCTGGATGGCATGTACTAATTTGGGTTTTTTCTTTTACTTCCCAAACTCAGAACAGTGACAAACACATACTGGGAAACAAACATGGATTAAGCCTAAAGGAGAGAGATGTCACAGAAAGCAAACTGTAAAAAAAAAAAAAAAAAAGAAAGAAAGAAAGAAAGAAAAAAACTATTAAATCTGTGTTTCACTGGAAAATTTCCAAAAGTAACATGCCTGCCAATTTTTGAAAAATCTCTGCCATATCCAGCTACCCACAGCATCTATTCACAGCTCCTGCTGATACAAACACTACCCTCATGGCCCCACATAAATCATAATACAATCTGCCTCCAGTTTCCGTATTACCCTCCTCTCTGATGAAATTGTTGGCCGCCAACACAGGCAATCAGCAAGGTCAGCTTGGCTGAAGTGAGTCTTTGATTAGGTTAAGCTATCAATATAAGATTAGACAGCTAATCATGTGTATTTAGCATAATTAGCATTGCCACATCCCTGAAGCACTGCCTGGTGATTCAGGCTTAGAACTCTGGATGGTGAGCCCTCAGAATGGACAGCAAAGGAGTGATGTACAATGAAGGTGTTAGGAAGACACTGTTCTTTGGTCACAGCTACTTGAATGGTTTTATTTCTGGCCTTTCCCAGGATTCCCTTGTGGCTCAGCTGGTAAAGAACCTGCCTGCAATGTGGGAAACCTGGGTTTGATCCCTGGGTTGGGAAGGCTACTCACTCAAGTATTCTGGCCTGGAGAATTTCATGGACTGTATAGTCCATGGGATCGCAGAAAGTCGGACGTGACTGAGCGACTTTCACTTTCCCAGGCAATAGGGCTGTGGCTCTAGCCATTCTTCCCCAACTAATGTGTTGATTCCACACTGGTTTCTTCAGTGACAGTTTTCAATATTCACAAGTCCAAAGCGAGATAAAACTGAGCTGTTTAACCAAACTTTCTCAGGTTATGGCAAAGCTAGACTGACCTGTGATGAATTTGTTGGCCATGTCTAGTTTTTTTATTTTAATCTTTATGCATCCTCACTACCCACTCCTTTCCTTAGTTTCCAAAGCTTGATGTAATACTGAACATGAACTGCATTCCTTAGAGTCAGAGGAGAAGCCAATGGTAACTTGGCTCTCTTCTTCCTTCCACGCTTCAGGACAGGCTGGTGAACCTCAGTCCTAAACTCAGAGGCCATCTGAAAGTAGACTCTTTCCCATGTGAACCTTGAACCTCAGGTCTATTCTAAGATGATTCTTGGGTTTGGGGTCATTGTAGATCTCAGGAACTTAACATCGTCTATTATATCATCTCTTTAGGGCTTTCAGTTCAATCTCTGCCTTCCGACTGAATCCTTCCCATCAGCTTTTAACCTGTTCAAGCATCTCCCAAATAAAATAAAGCATTTACTGGTCCTCAAGTCCCTACATTCCTCTAGCTACCATTCTATTACCCTCTTTACAGCTAATTTGAAGGAAGCAACCATATCTATACATCAGTTTCCTTATCTTCCACTTACTCCTTGGGCTACCAATCTGACTTCAAGCCTCACAACTTCCCAAAAACAATTCTGTAGAGGTCACTAATAACTCCAAGTCTCTAAATCCAAACTGTACTTTTCAGTTCTCTATACACTTGATATTTTAGTAGCCTTTTGACATTTAGACCGCTTCCTCCTCCTTGAAACACTATCCTTGGCATCTGTGACACCTTAATACCCAGGTTTTTCTTTCTAGACTTTGGAAATCCTCAAGGTTTGTTTCCTGATATACTTTCAAGTAACTCCAGGCTGCAGCCAAGATTAGTGACAGTGTCCTTCTCTGTTCACATATATGTGTCTCCATTTCTTTGATATGTTTATCATTTTCTTAGGAATTCAGGCTCTCCCATATTTGGAAGCAAAGGGTAAAAGACAGGGTTTGGATTTTCAACAATATCTGACACTGTTCATTTTCTATTTCTACTTTGTTATTAAGTATGTTGATTGAAAACATCAGTATGTACAAATAAAGGCTTGTTATACTTTATTGCTCACTTAACAAGTGTTTGGGAGCTATCACTTTGTAAGATGGGGAAAAATTAAAAGATAAACGAGGAATGGACAGAAGAGAAGGACAATCAGTAGTGTTAGAAGAGTTCTGAAATGGAGCACCTGGGAATTTATGATGCAAAGGATGGAGAAAGGAAAAATCAGAAGATCAAGTAGATCAGTCCTAAAAGGGCATTCTACCACTAACGTGCATCTCATTTTCCAGATTATAGGATGCAATGATGCGAAAGTGCTTCCCACCCCACCCAGGAATATTCTCACTGACATAGTTTAAATAAGACTGAATCTGTTATCATGACAAAGACCGGAAATGACAAAATAACTTCAGTTTATAAGAACTGAAGTGACTCCAAGTGAAAACTCTTCTGTCTTTCAAATGATGTAAAACTTATTTCCCTTGAAGATTCTCCACCTAAAAATCCTCATAATATGCTATCAAGTCCTTCCCTGTTGTTGTTCAGTTGCCCAGTTGTGTCCGACTCTTTGCAAGCCCATGGACTGTAGGCTGCAGGGCTCCTCAGTCCATGGGATTTCCCAGGCAAGAATACTGGAGTGGGTTGCCATTTCCTTCTCCAAGGGATCTTCCCAACCCAGTGATTGAACCCCAGTCTCCTGCTTGGTAGGTGGATTCTTTACCACTGAACCACCTGGGAAGCCCTCAGGCTGCCTGCGGCTCTCACTAAATATTAACCCTTAATCCACTGATACATGCAGATGAACTACTTCAACATTCTTTTTGGATGAATTTGTCCATCCATCAAAGTTCCCACTATAAAGGAAAAAGGCAATTCAAGAACAACTCAACTCGATTATCACTCCTTGCAGGCAAGCAATCTACCATATCCAGGTATCTTTGTATTCAACAAAGTTTGGTCCATAGAGGGATGCTCTTTAAATATTTACTGAATAAACATAGCAGTAATCGATTTCAATAATTCTTAAGTACCATTATGCAGATAACTCAATGATTAATAACTGTTTTTACTCAGTCAATATATTTCTATAGACTGCTTTATAAAGAGTAATTACACACAAAAGAGATGGGCTGTACTGAAATCTTCATTCTTATTCTCTGAAAAACTATAAACTGCACACAGATAGAGGACAAGCATTACAATTCTTACTGTAATGCTCTCTGAGCAAGAGAAACCAGGGACAAAGTCAGCATAGAAAACCTTCTGGACTGAGGCTCTTCAGTGCTTCTGTCCTGGTCAACTGTCCCCAAACTGAATGTCACCAATTAAGGGACAATAAACTGGCAACATGGAGAGGTCAGAGGGTTCCTATGACCTTCTAATTGGTCTAAACATAGACAACCACATCACTTCCCTTAATTAATTAAGTACTAGCACTTCACCTTCTGTTTCTTAGGGGATTTTGAAATAAATGCTTTGCAATTAAAATGGCATATGTTAATGAAATCATTCCTTTCAAAAACAATAGTAATAGTTTATAAAATCTAGCATCTTGAACTCCAAAGACTCAAATGATAGCTTCCTTTTAAATAATAGAACTTGTGTGCTTTTAATTTGCTTTTCATTTTTATTAGATGCCTGAAGATAGCTCATATTTTGTTACTTCATTAACAGATAAAATCACTGATTTGAAAATGATTACCTCATTATTTTACATTATTTCACTGATAGGCAAAATCACTCCCCTATAATGGGAAAGCAGATAAGGAGAAAGAGAAATTAGTGTTCTTGATTAAGTGACACAATGGAATGTATTATATATGTTGTGTGTGTGTACCTAGTCAGTCAAGTCCGACTCTTTGCAACCCCATGGACTGAAACCTGCCAGGCTTCTATGTCCCTGGGATTTCCCAAACAAGAATACTGGAGTGAGTTGCCATTTTCTATCCCAGGAGAATCTTCCTGACCCAGGGACTGAACCCACATCTCTTGCAGGAGGGCAGATGGATTCTTTAGCACTGCGCCATCTGGGAAGCCCATTGTATATGTTACTTGGCTCCTAATGAGGCATTCAATAGTGTTAATTCTCTCCTTCCACCCTATTATGTCAATCAGCAGAATTTTAAGCCTGGATAAGCCAGCAGCACTGAAAAGTTTCTGTTGAAACACTCAAGGTAGACTCTGGGGTATTTTATTCACTTAACAAATGCTTAACCTCTAATATTCTCAAGCACTGTACTCGGGGCTGGAGATGCAAAGTTGAATATGACTCAGGCCCTTTCCTCACAGAGCTTAAAATCTAGCAAGAAAGAAAGACTGAGATATGACATTGGTTAGACATGGGATACATGTCCTGGAAATCTGGGTCACAAGGGACAGAAAATCCAGCCCTAAGTGGTTTAAGCAAACAAGGAATATTTTGGCTCAGATGACTGAAGAGTTGAGGGAAGAGCTGGTCAGCAATGGTTTCATGAAAGGGCCCCACACAGGGTACTAGTGCTTTCTCTTAGCTCTGCTCTGCTTACTTCTGTGCTGGCTCCATGCAGCAGCAATAAGCCTGGCATACAATATGCATAAAGGCTTCCCTTGTGGCTCAGCTGGTAAAGAATCCGCCTGCAATTCGGGAGACCTGGGTTCAATCCCTGGGTTGGGAAGATCCCCTGGAGAAGGGAAAGACTACCTACTCTAGTATTCTGGCCTGGAGAATTCCATGGACTGTATAGTCCATGGGGTCACAAAGAGTCGGACACGACTAACCGACTTTAACTTTCATTACAACATGCTCAAGCCTAGAGAGAGAGAGAGAAAAAAAAAGAGGTTCTCTCCTTCAAAACTTAAAAGTTTTCATAATGACTCCTAATGGCTCAACTTGGCTTTTGTGTCCTCTTCATATCAATTACACAATCTAGGAGGAAGAGATTAATTGATCTCTTCAGCTAATCAGGAATCTACCTCTAGGGCAGAAGGTGGAACCAATCCCAACCAAACCAGAATGACTGAGTACAAGAGGGGTGATTCCAATACCAACATCTGCAGCCACACACAGTGAGACTTTACCATGTCCAAGCTGCTGAGAGGTATTCATCTGCTTCCTCTAATTAATGACCTGAGGAGGCTGAGACTGTTTTTATCCCATCAATAGATGATAAGCTTGAAGCACAGATTGGTTAATAACCTTAATAACTCCAGGTCTCCACACATGATGAACTGTTCTGTCAGGAAAAGGGAGAGGAAGTGTTGGGAGGCAAAAGCAAGAGATGTCCAGGACCAAGGGAAAGTCCAGGATGCTGGGGGAATCAGAGAAGTGGCTGAATCAACAATGGAGGCATGAGAGTTAAATCAGGGTGAGGCAGGAGGCTGACAGGACTCGGAGGTAAAGGTATTGACCAAAGATGGGCTGGAGGATAAACATGAGCCTGAAAATGAGAGACCCTATAGTCCATACAGGGTCTATGTATGTAGTCCATACATTGAATCTTGAGGGCAATGGGTGGCCATGGAAGATTTTATTCAAGACACTGACAGAGCCAGCAAATCTGGAAAACTCAGTAGTGGCCACAGGACTGGAAAAGGTCAGTTTTCATCCCAATCCCAAAGAAAGGCAATGCCAAAGAATGCTCAAACTACTGCACAATTGCACTCATCTCACATGCTAATAAAGTAATGCTCAAAATTCTCCAAGCCAGACTTCAGCAATATGTGAACCGTGAACTTCCAGATGTTCAAGCTGGTTTTAGAAAAGGCAGAGGAACTAGAGATCAAATTGCCAACATCCATTGGATCATCAAAAAAGCAAGAGAGTTCCAGAAAAACATCTATTTCTGCTTTATTGACTATGCCAAAGCCTTTGACTGTGTGGATCATAATAAACTGTGGAAAATTCTTAAAGAGATGGGAATACCAGGCCCCTTTTCCTGCCTCTTGAGA
The DNA here is from genome assembly GCA_024291935.2 of Okapia johnstoni. Taxonomy (NCBI): domain Eukaryota; kingdom Metazoa; phylum Chordata; class Mammalia; order Artiodactyla; family Giraffidae; genus Okapia; species Okapia johnstoni. The sequence goes on from CM044307.1 coordinate 17,747,989, forward strand.
AACTGTATGCAGGTCAGGAAGCAACAGTTAGAACTGGACATGGAACAACAGACTGGTTCCAAATAGGAAAAGGAGTACGTCAAGGCTGCATATTGTCACCCTGCTTATTTAACTTATATTCAGAGTACCTCATGAGAAACACCGGGCTGGAAGAAACACAAGCCGGAATCAAGATTGCCGGGAGAAATATCAATAACCTCAGATATGCAGATGACACCACCCTTATGGCAGAAAGTAAAGAGGAACTAAAAAGCCTCTTGATGAAAGTGAAAGAGGAGAGTGAAAAAGTGGGCTTCAAGCTCAACATTCAGAAAACTAAGATCATGGCATCTGGTCCCATCACTTCATGGGAAATGGATGGGGAAACAGTGGAAACAGTGGCTGACTTTATTTTGGGGGGCTCCAAAATCACTGCAGATGGTGATTGCAGCCATGAAATTAAAATGCGCTTACTCCTTGGAAGGAAAGTTATGACCAACCTAGACAGCATATTAAAAAGCAGAGACATTACTTTGCCAACAAAGGTCCGTCTAGTCAAGGCTATGGTTTTTCCAGTAGTCATGTATGGATGTGAGAGTTGGACTGTGAAGAAAGCTGAGTGCTGAAGAATTGATGCTTTTGAACTGTGGTGTTGGAGAACTCTTGAGAGTCCCCTGGACTGCAAGGAGATCCAACTAGTCCATCCTAAAGGAGATCAATCCTGGGTGTTCATTGGAAGCACTGATGTTGAAGCTGAAACTCCAATACTTTGGCCACCTCATGTGAGGAGTTGACTTATAGGAAAAGACCAGGAGGAGAAGGGGACGACAGAGGATGAGATGGCTGGATGGCATCACTGACTCGATGGACATGAGTTTGGGTGGACTCTGAGAGTTGGTGATGGACAGGGAGACCTGGCGTGCTGCGATTCATGGGGTTGCAAAGAGTGGGACACGACTGAGTGACTGAACTGAACTGACTGATGGGCAATATGGACATAGGGACAGACAAGCCTGAATGCAAGGAACCAGGTAAAAGGCTCTGCATTAAAAGTTTATCTTGCAGCATTTTGAATTCCTAGTTGCCAACAATCTCATGTACCTAAACCATTAGACATACTATAATTTAATATCTACTGACACATAAATATGTTGATTATATAATATTTTAGGGAACAGTCATGTTTATTTCATATTTTAAATTCAAATAAGTAGATTACAAAACAGTCTATGTAAAATAATTACATTTTTTAAAAACAGTAAGCACATGTGTAGAAAAAGATATGGAAGATTAATGGTAACTATAATTCTTCTTTGTTTAAAAATAAATATATGTTACTTCTATAATAAGTTTGAAAGGTAATTTTAAAATTGCGTTATGAAAGAAAAGATCCTGATGCTGGGAAAGATTGAGGGAGGAGGAAACGGGGGCAACAGAGGTTGAGATGGTTGGATGGCATCATTGACTCAATGGATATGAGTTTGAGAAAACTCCAGGAGATAGTGAAGGAGAGGGAAGTCTGGCATGCTGCAGTCCATGCGGTCACAAAAAGTCAGATACTACTGAGCAACTAACAATAAAATGAACATTACGAAAGCAATTTATGCTAATTGGAAAAAATTTAAACTATATGCTAGTATATACAGTAGAGTGGGAAGCAACATTCCCATCCTCTAGAAAATTCTACTCCTTTCCCAAGAGAAGAATAATTACTATTAACATTTTTCTGTGTATCCTTTCATACAAATCTAGGTGGGTATTTGTGTGTGTGTGTATACATATATGTACATATCATGTGTGATTTCATATATCACATTCATATATACATAAAATTTCCTACAGAAGGGATCATACTGAGATACTTCTCTATTACTTACTTCATCCAGGTAACAGACTATTATGTCTATGTTTCATAGTGCAGGAACATAAATCTGCTTCATTATTTTGACAGCTCCATGGTACTCCAAAATAGAGGCACACTGTAATGGATTTACCTGGTCTATTACTGATGAATATTTCAGTTGTTTCTGATTTTTTTTTACTACTGCAAACAATAGAGCAGTGAAACTCCTTGACTATGTGCCCTTTTGTATATATGCAAGGATGATTCAAGGTCTTCCCTCATAGCTCAGTTGATAAAGAATCTGCAATGCAGGAGACCCCAGTTTGGAAATATATGGGGTTTCCTGGTGGCTCAGATGGTAAAGAATCTGCCTGCAATGTGGGAGACCTGGGTCGATCCCTGGGTTGGGAAGATCCCCTGGAGGAGGGCATGGCAACCCACCCCAGTATTCTTGCCTGGAGAATCCCATGGACAGAGGAGCCTGGTGAGCTACAGTCCATGGGGTCACAAAGAGTTAGACATGCTGCTGTTGCTGCTGCTAAGTCAATTCAGTCATGTCCGACTCTGTGTGACCCCATAGACGGCAGCCCACCAGGCTCCCCCGTCCCTGGGATTCTCCAGACAAGAACACTGGAGTGGGTTGCCATTTCCTTCTCCAATGCCTGAAAGTGAAAAGTGAAAGTGAAGTCACTCAGTCGTGTCCGACTCTTAGCGACCCCATGGACTGCAGCCTACCAGGCTCTTCTGTCTGTGGGATTTTCCAGGCAAGAGTACTGGAGCGGGTTGCCATTGCCTTCTCCCAGACATGACTGAGTGACTAAGCCAAAGGACTAAGCCAAGGATGATTTAAGATTAATTTCCAAAAGTTGAATTTCTGGGTCAAAGGACACATACATTTTCAATTCTGATAGAAGCTGCCAACTTGTCTCCCTACGGACAAGTCCAAGTTATACTCCCAGCAGCAAACCATTTATGACTGCTTCACTATATTCTCATCTACTTTAGAGATTATCAATTTAATTTTGGTCAGTGGGCAAACAAATAACATTTCATTCCACAGCCCACACTTTGGAAAACACTGCTCAGTAATTATTTTTGGGTTTTGAGCATTAGCCAGTCAACTATTTTAATTTCAAATGTTTTGAATAGTCTTCCCAAAATACTTATCATTGGAGAACTTGGTACAGAATATTAATTTACTTCTTTGGCTTAAAAGTACAATGGAATTGATACACAGCTGATTAGCTTTGGATCAAAATTGATAGTCCCTTAAAGAACTACAGAAGATGCATAAAGACACAGCTGAATGCATGGTAAACCCAGAACTCACCTGTAAACTGGTGTTTGAAATGAACCCCTGACCTGTTTAGGATCAACCTTGAGAGGGGGCAAAAATGGAAATATATGATGCCATTCTGGAAAATTTTAAAGGATAGTTTTAAAAGCAGCCTGCTTGCTCACTGCATAATCCCACATACAGAGTTGAAGAGGTACTGACTGCTTCTTATTCACTGCACAGGACAGCTCATCAGGAAAGAGAGGAGATGCATTAAAGGGATATTTGGGAATTTGCATGGAAGAAAAGAGTAAACCATAATGGAACAAGGAGACCATCGTGGTGGTGAACATGAGCAACTGAGGGATGGGGTGAACCAATTCCCAGAGGTAATACAATGGGAACATATAAACTCAGTATTGTCCAGCATAGGCTTCTTCAGAGGAAGCTTGGCTTTGCCTAAAGATTATACTATGAATATTTAGAGACTGCTGCCTGTATTGTCAGGGTTCTTCTCATGCTGTTAAGGGTCTAAAGATGTGACAGTTACTGAATCATCATAGAGAACATAAAAGGCTGTGCAGAAAGACACAGTTCAAGGTGGTCAAACATCATGGTTGAAGGACATGCATTTTATCTCATGCTAACACACAGAAAGTGTGGTAGTTTTTCCCTTGGATATGAGCATTCAGTTCAGTTCAGTAACTCAGTCGTGTCCGACTCTTTTCGACCCCATGAACCACAGCACGCTAGGCCTCCCTGTCCATCACCAACTCCCGGAGTCCATCCAAACCCATGTCCATCAAGTCAGTGATGCCATCCAACCATCTCATCCTCTGTCGTCCCCTTCTCCTGCCTTCAATCTTTCCCAGCATCAGGGTCTTTTCCAATGAGTCAGCTCTTTGCATCAGGCAGCCAAAGTATTGGAGTTTCAGCTTCAACATCAGTGCTTCCAATGAACACCCAGGATTGATCTCCTTTAGGATGGACTAGTTGGATCTCCTTGCAGTCCAGGGGACTCTCAAGAGTTCTCCAACACCACAGTTCAAAACCATCAATTCTTCAGCGCTCAGCTTTCTTTATAGTCCAGCTCTCACATCCATATATGACCACTGGAAAAACCATAGCCTTGACTAGACGGACCTTTGTTGGCAAAGTAATGTCTCTGCTTTTTAATATGCTGTCTAGGTTGGTCATAACTTTCCTTCCAAGGAGTAAGCGTCTTTAATTTCATGGCTGCAATCACCATCTGCAGTGATTTTGGAGCCCAGAAAAATAAAGTGTGACAGTTTCCCCATGTATCTGCCATGAAGTGATGGGACCAGATGCCATGATCTTAGTTTTCTGAATGTTGAGCTTTAAGCCAACTTTTTCACTCCCCTCTTTCACTTTCACCACGAGGCTCTTTAGTTCTTCTTCACTTTCTGCCATAAGGGTGGTGTCAGCTGCATATCTGAGGTTATTGATATGAGCATAGTTCTACGACATAGATACCATGCTTGATTTACAAAGGATGGAACTGAGGCTTAGTGAGGTTAAGTCTAGGATCACAAAGCCTCTAGGATGGTCATCAAGGACACCCACTTTCTGGGTGTTCTCACCCTGTGTAATCTTCTTCCCATGAGTGTGGGTTGGATTTAGTGACTCGTTTCCCAGGAGCAGATTAGAAGTGATGGTGTGTCACTTTTGAGATGAGGTGGTAAAGACCTTAGAGCTTTGAGCTTTTACTGGGCTGATGAAGTTTTGAATATGGATAATGGTAGTGGCTGTGAATGTACTTAATGCCACTGAATCATACACTTACAGTTATAAATATACATAGCCACAATTTTTAGAAGTTCAAAAAACAAAAGAAACACGGTAGCTTCATCTTGGGACTCTCTCTGTGATTCCACTCTCTGGGGAAAGTCAGCTGCCATGCTGTAAGCAGCCCTTTGGAAAGGCCAGGTGGCAAGGGATTGATGTTGCTGGCCACAGCCATCGAGGATATGAGGCCTGCCAACAGCCACATGGGTAAGTTTGGGAATGGGTCCTCCTCCAGATGAGCAGTGAGATGGCCGTGGCCTGGGGAAGACCCTGCACTGGAGGTACTCGGTGGCCTCCTGCCCTGATTGCTTATGCACAGAAACACGAGCAACTTAGGGAAGGGATGGACCAATTCCCAGAGGTGATATGATGGAAACATATGAGCTAATAAGCATTGTCCAGTGTAGGCTGTGAGATAAGAACTTATATTGGTAAATTTGGGGGTAATTTGTTACACAGCAGTTGATAACTGATAGCTACTAACTGGCAACACTGTGATTTAGATCCTGTTTTGCCTGTCGTCAGAGTCTAAGGTCTTCATTCATTCATTAATTGATTCATTCACTCAAATATATATTTGCGCTATGTACCAGGTATACATCATGCTAGGAACAATACACACAGTGATGTATCAATAGCCTATTTTTTCCTAAACAAACAGGACCCCTTCTGCATAATCTCTGGCTTCCTATGAGGAGACCAACTTGCCATTACAGCAGAGGTGGGCAATCTCAACTGTACATGCTTTCACCTACTCCCCTGGTTAATATCTTCCTTCTCCCCCTCTTTCCTTCCTCCCAGGGGACTGCATCTCCAGTCCCTGTGGAGACATGCATTTCCAGCCTTTAGCAAAGCTAGAGGCAAAGTCACTGTGCAGGGACATCTGGGCACTCGCCTTGCTGCTTCTCCTGGGAGAGGAAGTGACCTTGCTGATACTGAGTTTGGCTATAAAACTAGGAGAACTGATTGTTTAAAACTGTTCTGTGAAACACAGGGCACAGACCATTTTGTAAGTTCTCCCCTAGGTCCCTGAAAGAAAGGCCTGTGGAATGGCTGGGCTTCTCAGATCCAGGGAGAGGTCTTCTTACGGGACAAACTTTTGCAGGCCCAGCGGGGAGTCTGGAAGACAGGGGAAGCTTCACTGGAAGATGGTACATGTACTCTTACTCTGAACCCATCTCTTCCAATGAGATTTTGCGCCCTCAGCTGACTATTTCAGCCCTTCCTTTAACTGTGCAGTAGGAGTAATGCTCAGTCTTTTTTCTTCTCTCCTCAGCACCAATGATTTGACTACTATTACTCTCTGGTTGGTGAAGATGACTTGCTTCCTAAATGCATTTAGCAGTCCTTAATTTGTATAAATAGACACATCAAAACAAGAGAAACTTAGAGTACATGAGTGCTAAACACTTCCTATGTGAATACTTATCATAGAAGAAGTGGATATTTGATTTCAATTTAAACCCAAATCTGTCTAGACTTCGAATCGATGTTAAAATGTAAAAGTGTACTAGTTCTTAAGTTGTTTTACAGTCAGAAATGCAGAATATTTTTGCACTTTACTTTATATGGGTGTCTAGTATAGTCTAGACCAGGGGTTGACAAACTTTGTCTGTGAAGGTCAAGATAGGAATTATTTTAGGTTTTACTGGCCACAGACTATATCAGTTCAAACTCTTCACTCAGTCGTTGTAGCTTGAAAGCAGTTATAGACAACAGATACTGCCTAAATGAATGGACATGTCTGTGTTTCAACTGAACTTTATTCATCAAAATAGGCAGCAGGAGGAACAAGGCCCTCAGACTGTAGTTTGCCAACCTCTGGTCTCGACTCTTTTATTCTACATCCTCAAATTTATTTGGCATGTGAGAATGGTGAGGATACATAGCAGAAAAGTTGTTATTCTATGAGCCACAATTTGAACACATTCGAATTCACTTCTTTAATTAAAATTCTTATAGATTCACTCAGAATGTTTTCTAGAAAGCTAAACAGCTTAGGCTTCAGATGACTGCTGTTGAATTTAAAAAGTCAAATTCAAAAAGATACATGCAAAAAAAAAAAAACAAAACAAAAAGATACATGCATCCCAATGTTCACTGCAGCACTATTTGCCATCGTTGAGACATGGAAACAACCTAAATGTCCACCAACAGAAGAATGAACAAAGAAGATGTTGTATATGTAAAGACAAGGAATACTGCTCAGCCATAGAAAAGAATAAAATAATGCTGTTTGCAGCAACGTGGATGGACCTGGAAATTATCATGCTAAAGTTTAATAAGCCAGACAAAAACAAGTATCATGTTGCTTATATGTGAAAGCTAAAATACAAGGATGATGTAAATGAACTTATATATGAAACAGAAATAGACCCATAGACAGAGAAAACAACCTTGTGGTTACCAGGCGGGAAAGTGATAAGGAGGGATAAATTAGGAGCTTGAAATGAACATACACACACTGCTATATATAAAACAGATAACTAGCATGGACCTACTGTATAGCACTGGAAGCTATGTTCACTATTCTGTAATAACCTATAAGGGAAAAGAATCTGAAAAAGAACATATATATGTGTGTGAATAGCTTTGCTGTACACTTGAAACTAACACAACATTGTAAATCAACTAAACTACCCCAAAACCCCAATGAAGAATGAAAGGCAAAAAAAAAAAAAATCAAATTCCATGTAAAAGAAATGAAAGGTACACACCATTAAGGGGAATTTTCTTAACGTTGCTAGTCTAGACTGCAGTTTTTCACAGATCTGTCACTTTTATTGGATCGTGAGCTCCTCAAAGACAGGAAAACTTTATTCACAACTGTGCCAATTCTTTGGGTATAGAGTAGGTGCTCAGTAAATGTTAGTTGAAGAAACTCTCAGGGACATATGTGACAAATTATTAGTTTCCAGAAGAAGCAATTAACTGGCAACAATTCTGACATGTTTGGGCTTCCCTGGTGGCTCAGACAGTAAAGAATCTGCCTGCGTTGCGGGAGACTTGGGTTCAATCCCTGACATGTCTGGAGATATTGCCATGGTAAGAACACCAAGCGGACATAAAGACATGACAGGATTATTATCTCTACATATTGAAAAACCAGAATCAAATAAGCACCTCAGTGGCCACCAGCCTTTGCTTTTCAGTTGTTGGCTCCCTGAGGCACCATTGCTCTGCTAAAGCTCACCATGGCCGACTTGATCTTCAGAGGATAGGTCATGTTGGCATGATCAGGAATGGCCTTAGTTAGCTATGAAATCTCCAGTGTCCCTTTATTTTGGTTACTCACAACAATGATTTCTTTTAATTTCTCTAGCAAAGTATATTCAGCAGTAGATAGCTTCTTTTAGGGAATGTCCCTAAATCCTATAATACTCTACTAAATCTTTGATGATGCCCCGAGGCATGACTACTAAGGAAGTCATCTCCAGTCAAATGTCCCCAATAGCATTTGAATCTTTTGCTTTTTGTGTCAGTCTTGGGTGGTTCCACAAATAAGTCAACCACATTGAAAGAATTTATTTTTAAAGTCTGAGATCCCCCTGAAGATTTGGGGGTGAGGGAGAAATAGACTCTGATCCTCAGAGCAAATTCAAATTTCAATGCATCGAACCATTGCCACCAAGGGGGGTTTGGCCATTTTCAGGAAAATCTCTGTCCCCACCACTCTCCTTGGTGCTGCCTCTGTCCTCCCAAACTTCCTCAACACCTCTAACTTGGTCAAATCTTCCACAGAGGTGAAAGCTTCTTATTCCTTAGTTGGAATAAAAAGCTTTAAGTGTGAATACCCTTGGCGGAACTAAGAAGTGAGCAAACTAAATGAATTTAAATGGAGATAAAAGTGAGGTATCCAAGCCTTCCTTGATATGGCTGAGAGGCAAGAAAGAATTGAGGGCACTGCATCTAAAGATGGTGAGAGAAAGTCAGGGTGAAGGTGGGAGACTCAGTAAGGGAGTGTGGACAGATAGAAACACAAGCATTTAATCCACAGCTCAGCCTCAGGCCAGCTCCACCAGGTAGGTGTCCAAGGTTAAAGCAGCATCTCACCAGCCTCCAGTTTCCTAACAATCTAAAGAAAGTAGCAGTCAAAGTTGAGAGGAGAGTAGATGCCTTCATTAGAGAAATCAAGGAATTTGACACAAAGCAACAACCATCTGGAATTTCCTAACTGCTCAAACAGAACAGATTAATTAACGCACTTTGGAGAATCAAACAAATGAAATGTACCTGAGCTGAAAGCACAGCGTAGAAATGATGGTATGTAGAAGGTGTAAGCTAGGGCTCTGTCAGATAGTAAAGATTTTAGGCTTTGTTGACCACAGGGTCTCTATTTCACAACTCTGCCATTACAGTGCAAAAGCAGTCACAGGCGATTTGTAAGCAAATGGGTGTGGCTAAGTTTCAATAAAACTTTATTTACAAAAACATTCTGCAGGTCAAATTTGGTCATCGGGCTATATAGCTTGCTGACCTCTAGCTTACAGCATATCAAAGAGAAGATACCTCCTCACTTCCCAGACCATGTACATCACAACATCTTACAAAGAATTGGGTTCCAAAGTTAGCAAACAGTAGTCAGAATTACCTCCTAGATTGCAGAATTGCCTGTAGGAACAGTAATTTACTGCAGATAGAGCATATCACACGTCCCACACCAAGTTCCTTATAAGTAATTCGCTCTGACAGCCAAAGAGCTCATGCCACAAAAATTCTTGCTCATGCCAATATATTCTCATAACTTAAACACAAATGTGAAAGGAAGTCAGTGTACAACACCCTTGAATAATGCATAGGCGCCTTTTAAAAGAAAGATAACAACTCCTGGACCTTCAGCATCATTTTAGATTACTTTTATCGCAATGTTGCTTAAATATGTATAAAACTAACACAATTCAATACCAAGTGCTTTTGTTTATGGCTCTTACGCAATTCAGAAACCAAAATAAAATAATGCAATGGATCATGGTGTCCTGCTGCAGTGAAATCATGGCCTGTGATGTAAAAAAGTCATTAACTGCCACAGTCCCTGACTGCTGCAAAACACCATCCTGCCACTCCTGGGCTTTCCCTTAGTGTGTACGTGTCATTTACAAATCAATGCCCCTTCTTTCCCCACCTCATTGGCCAGGATAGCCTCATACCTGCTAATGGAAATCAATGAAAACTCTGAAATTCAGCAGCAGATGATTAGAATGCATGCATAATCCCTGCTTGCAGAGAGGACACAGAGTCCCCCGAGAATGGATTTGAGCACCCCAGTTTGAGAACTATTGCTATGGAAACCGAATTCCTTAAACCTAGTGATGATTCTGAAACCTTTCGAGCATGTGTTACTTTCACCATTCAGGTGACACTGGGCATTTATTCCTTCCTTCTGCATTGATCAGTGGCTCCTCCAGACTAGAGAACAAGGCAGGTGGATTGTTCTGTAGCAGCTCTTTTCTAAGCTGAGTTATAACCATGACTTCAAGAAAGTCACTTCTCTTCTCTGAGCCTCCATTTCCCCACCTGCAAATTAGGTGGCTGAACTCCAAGGGCATTTCCATCTCTTACAGTCGCTATTGCTATGAGCTATAAAAGAGGGAACTGAACCAAAGCACAGTATTGGTAACTAGGTGTTCACAGAGGCAAGCAAAATGTGTCCCATAGTAGGAACGACATGGATACTTGGTCATCTGAAGAGGAACGTGGGAGCAACAGGACACTACAACTAAAATGGACCCTGGAGATCATTTAGGCTACAGTTCCTGTTTTATAAATTTATATATTAGAGTAACTGCTCTAGGCTAGGCCTTTTGCAAGATGTTGGAGATACAAAAGCGTGTGTGTTGCTTGCTCAGTCACGTCCGATTCTTTGCAATCCCATGGATGGTAGCCCGCCAGGCCCTCTGTATATGGAATTTTCCAGGCAAGAATACTGGAGTGGGTTGCCATTTCCTACTCCAAGGGATCTTTCCAATTGAGGGATTAAGCCCACGAATCTTGCATCTCCTGCATTGGCAGGCAGATTCTTTACCACTATGCCACCTGGAAAACCCAGGTATAATAGCAAATGGAACAAAATACTTGCTCTTACAGAGCCTAAATTACAGTGAGGAGGGACTAAGATAAATCAGCAAATAATTATAATATAATAATAATAAATTACATATATACAAATAAAGTAAAAAAGTAAAATTTATATATATATAAAAACTATAAATTTTTAAAACATAAATTTTATATCTGTAAATTTTACTACACAGTGTATTTTTACCATAGATAATATATATATGATATTATATATACAAATAGAAACTTCTCTGGCTACGTTAGGAGTACTGGTAGGCAATTGACCCTGACCTGGAGGATCAAGAAAGTCTTCTGCAGCAAAGAGACACAAATATAAAGAACAGACTTTTGGACTGTGTGGGAGAAGGTGAGAGTGGGATGATTTGAGAGAACAGCATTGAAACATGTATATTACCATATGTGAAACAAATCACCAGTCCAACTTTAATGCATGAAACAGGGCACTCAAAGCCGGTGCACTGGGACAACCCAGAGGGATGGAATGGGTAGTGGGTTTCAGGCTGGTTCCTGAACCCATGGCTGGTTCCTGTCAGTTCAGTTCAGTTCAGTCGCTCAGTCACGTCTGACTCTTTGCGACCCCATGAACTGCAGCATGCCAGGCCTCCCTGTCCATCACCAACTCCTGGAGTTTACCCAAACTCATGTCCATTGAGTCAGTGATGCGATCCAACCATCTCATCCTCTGTCATCCCCTTCTCCTCCTGCCCTCAATCTTTCCCAGCATCAGGGTCTTTTCAAATGAGTCAGCTCTTCGGTTTCTGCCAATGTATGGCAAAAATCACTACAATGTTGTAAAGTAATTAGTCTCCAATTAAAATAAATAAATAAATTTTTTTAAAAAAGAAAGTCTTCTGGAGGAACATCACTCATCAGTGAATCCTGTGACCCCTCAGCATTGCGGAGACAGCAAGGTGTGGTGGGAGGTGTGACATTTGGGGACCACACATGCCCTGAGTTCTGAAGCACATCAATTCATCTCTAGCTGACATCTGACAAATGGAAATTGGGGTCTCAATGTGTCATATGACTTCTGATTATTTGAAATTTTAAAAAATATTTTAATTGAAGTATATTTGATTTATAATATTGTGTTAGTTTCAGGTATACAGCAAAGTGATTTGGTTATACATATATGTATATATCTATATTTTTTCTGTATTTCTTTTCCATTACAGCTTATTACAAGATATTGAATTTGGTTCCTTATGCTATACAGTAAAACATTGTTGTTTATTTATTTAATATATGATAGTGTGCTCCCCTAGTGACTCAGTGGTAAAGAATCCCCTTGCCAATGCAGGAGATGCAGGTTCAATCCCTGGGTCAGGAAGATCCCCTGGAGAAGGAAATAGCGACCCACTCCAGTATTCTTGCCTGGGAAATCCCATGGACAGAAGAGCCCAGCAGCCTGCAGTTCATGGGGCTGCAGAGTCAGACACTTTAAGCAATGACTAAAACACAACCACAGTGTGAATCTGTTAATCCCACACCCCCAATTTCTTGGGATTTGGAGGATTTATTGGCGTTTTTAAATAAAAAATGATGGATTTCTAAATTTTAGCACTTCATTTTAATGTCTGAAAATACTAAAATAAATAAAGCCTTCATCTGGCCCATCATTGCCCCTGGCACTCTCTGCTCTTTGCCCCATGTCCTCTCCTGACTGCTTACCAAATGCCACTAAATCTACCTTCTCAGTGTCTCTCTGACGTGTCCTCCCCTTTGCATATATATATCTGCAAAGTGTTCTGGCTAAGTGTCCATCACAGGATGACAAGCTTATAGATGCAGGACTCCTGCCTGAGACAGATATTTTTAATGAACTCTGAAATAGCACTCAGACATGAGTATTTGAACTAAATCATCAGAGAATGTTTGGAATTTAGTGGGCTGGGCTGGGGAGAGGGGGATTCTAAACAATCCCCCCTTTAGTTCTCACACAGTTCTAACAGGAGGGCAGATTGTGCCTCATGAATTAAAGTCACTTGGGTCTCTAGGAAATTTATAGATTTTTAAAAGCATTTACCAAATTCTGTTTTGGGTTACTTTCGGACCGTCAGCATTCACCTGCTACATCAGCCTTGGGAAACTTCCATTTCGTGTCACAGCAGGCACTTTTCAGGAAGACAGAAGCACAGGATGGGGGAAGCAGAACCCACGTTGTAGTTCCAAAGCAGCAAATTAAACTCTGATGTGCATTTGACAGATGCATGAAAATCAAATCCCGAATAGTGGAAGAGGAAGGTTGCCATGGCGTTTTTGCAAACCATCACTTCTGAGAATGAGAATTTCGTGGTACACAGATTTCCCTCTTTCCCTGCTTTTTCCCCATTAGGCGGAGAACATCTGAAGAGTTATGGGAAGAGAAAATCTGGTGTCAAGCCTAGCCCCTCACAGTTGGGTCTCTGAGAGGAAGGTGGGGACATCCTATAATGACAGGGACTCTGGGCCCCCTTCTTTCATGCAGCACAGCACTCTGGGAGAGGGTGGGGGCCCACCTCCTCTCCTCCCATCCCCCAGGGGGCAGGCAATAGCATTAATCAGCCGCTGCCTAATTACCAGCTAACTAATTAATAAGGAAGGTTGCTCCCAGGGCCCTGCTGTGTCTTAATAATTAATCCATAAACTGGTTAATCTGTCAACTCCTTCCCTTGATCTCCCAGCAAAAATCCACAGTGTGATCTGTGCCCCACCCCAGTCACACAAGAAAGAAACTCTGGAGTTGTCTTCCAGCTTTCCTGCCTCCATGTCCTCTCCTGACTGCTTACCAAATGCCACTAAATCTACCTTCTCAGTGTCTCTCTGACGTGTCCTCCCCTTTGCCTTCTCCCTGTTTCTCCTCTGATTCAGCTGGCCACCATCCCCACCCCATCTCATGCCTCAACAACTGAAACAGTTTTCCTTACCAGGTCTCCCTACCAGGTTTTCCAATCACTCTCCCCATGTCAACCCACCTTTCCTTCTGCTCCTCAAAATATCGATATGAAATGGGCTTCGATGTGTCACTCTTTGGCTTAACTACCTTACCTCAATTACCCCCCCCACCTATAAAATTAAGTTCATAGCATTCTATATGATAATCAGAGCCTCCATGATCTGCACCAGCTGCTCTGTCTTGCAGAAGTGTTCATTCTTAAGTCAATCACATCAACACCGGCCAGCACAGAGGGCTCTTAGTCCTGGGCTTTTGGTGGACACACAGTGAGATGATAGCTTTCTGTGACTCTAGGCACTGTAGTTCAATGGCAACAACCTGGCAGCTGGTGACTTGATCACTGGCAGCTGAAGCGGTGTAGCCTATAAAAAAGATCTCCAGGTTCCCTTCCTCTGACCCATTCACATACCTTATTTGATGCTTTGAACATGGCTGATTGCTCTCTCCCCCTTACACTCTTCTTTCGTACACTCCTCATTTTTCTCCTGCCTTCCCAACTGCTACTTCAGGCTTTTCTTTGCTAATTCCTCCCCTTAGAGGACCCACTAGCCCTTGACTCTCTTTTCAGTCTCTACACACATGTACTTTGAGAGCTCCTCTGGTCCCATGGGTTTATTTATTTTTTAATTTATTTGTTTTTTATTTATTTATTTGGATGCAGTAGGTCTTTGTCGTGGCACTCGGGCTTTCTCTAGTCGCAGTGCACAGGCTTCTCTTGTTGCAGAGCACGGGCTCTGGGGCACGAGGATTCAATAGTTGCAGCAAACAGGCTTAGTTGCCCCTCAGTTCAGTTGCTCAGCCGTGTCCGACTCTTTGTGACCCCATAGACTGCAGCATGCCAGGCTTCCCGGCCTATCACCAACACCCAGAGATTGCTCTAACTCATGTCCATCAAGTTGGTGATGCCATACAACCATCTCATCCTTTGTTGTCCCCTTCTCCTCCTGCCTTCAATCTTTCTCAGCATCAGGGTCTTTTCCAATGAGTTGCCCCTCAGCATGTGGGATCTTAGTTCCCCCATCAGGGATCAAACCTGCATCCCCTGCATTGGAAGGCAGATTTTTAACCACTGGACAACCAGGAAAGTCCTACTGGTCCCATGGCTTTAAAAACCTTCCAGACTATGGTGACTCGGAAATTTATATCTGAAGCTCTGACCTCTCCCTCAGGCTCAGATGTGAATATCCACCAACTTGATGTCTTCACTAAGAGGCAACTCAAGCTCAATAGTCAGAAACAACAGCTATAGTTGACCCTTGAACAACGCAGGGATTAGGGTCTCCCACTCTCCATGCAGCCAAAAATCCCATATGACTTACAGTCCACCCTCACTATCCATGGTTCCACATCTACAGATACAACCATGGATCATGCAGCATTGTAATATGTATTTACTGGGGAAAAAAAATCTGTGTATAAGCGGACCCACACAATTCAAACCTATGTTGTTTGAGAGTCCACTGTACTTATTTTCATCACACTAACCTCCAATCTCCTTCTTCCTCGAGTTTTATTTATTTATTCTTTTTAGATATCTCTTTAAATAGCATCATCCTCCATTTAACGACTCAGGCCATAAACTTCAGTGACTACTTAAACAGACCTGCTCTTACTACTCTAGTAAAATTGCAACTGTTTCCCCTTCCCAAGTATCCCTCCTCTATTTTTTCTTTTTACCATAACATTCTCCAAGCCAGGCTTCAGCAATACATGAACCGTGAACTTCCAGATTTCAAGCTGGTTTTAGAAAAGGCAGAGGAACCAGAGATCAAATTGCCAACATCCGCTGGGTCATCAAAAAAGCAAGAGAGTTCCAGAAAAACATCTATTTCTGCTTTACTGACTATGCCAAAGCCTTTGACTGTGTGGATCACAATAAACTGTGGAAAATTCTGAAAGAGATGGGAATACCAGACCACCTGATCTGTCTCTTGAGAAACCTGTAGGCAGGTCAGGAAGCAACAGTTAGAACTGGACATGGAACAACAGACTGGTTCCAAATAGGAAAAGGAGTATGTCAAGGCTGTATATTGTCACCCTGCTTATTTAACTTATATGCAGAGTACATCATGAGAAACGCTGGGCTGGAGGAAGCACAATCTGGAATCAAGATTGCCGGGAGAAATATCAATAACCTCAGATATGCAGATGACACCACCCTTATGGCAGAAAGTGAAGAAGAACTAAAGAGCCTCTTGATGAAAGTGAAAGAGGAGAGTGAAAAAGTGGGCTTACAGCTCAACATTCAGAAAACTAAGATCATGGCATCCAGTCCCATCACTTCATGGCAGATAGATGGGCAAATAGTGGAAACAGTGGTTGACTTTATTTTTCTGGGCTCCAAAATCACTGCAGATGGTGATTGCAGCCATGAAATTAAAATGCGCTTACTCCTTGGAAGGAAAGTTATGACCAACCTAGACAGCATATTAAAAAGCAGAGACATTACTTTGCCAACAAAGGTCCATCTAGTCAAGACTATGGTTTTTTCAGTGGTCATGTATGGATGTGAGAGTTGGACTATAAAGAAAGCTGAATGCCGAAGAATTGATGCATTTGAACTGTGGTGTTGGAGAAGACTTTTGAGAGTCCCTTGGACTGCAAGGAGATCCAACAAGTCCATCCTAAGGGAGATCAGTCCTGAGTGTTCATTGGAAGGACTGATGTTGAAGCTGAAACTCCAATACTTTGGCCACCTGATGCAAAGAGCTGACTCATTGGAAAAGACCCTCATGCTGGGAAAGATTGAGGGCAGGAGGAAAAGGGGACGACAGAGGATGAGATGGCTGGATGGCATCACCGACTCGATGGACATGGGTTTGGGTGGACTCCGGGAGTTGGTGATGGACAGGGAGGCCTGGCGTGCTGTGGTTCATGGGGTCGAAAAGAGTTGGACACGACTGAGAGACTGAACTGAACTGAACATACCTCATCTTCTAAACATGCAATATAATGTGCTGCCTTTTACATTTATTCTCTGTTCCTTCTTTTCCCTGAGAGAATGTAAGTTCTACAAAGGCAGGAATCTCTATTTTGTTCACAAGTATATTCAAGCACATAGAACATAGGCTGGTCCCTGAGGGGGTATCAGTAAACATTTGTAAATGAACTAATAAGTGAAGTTTGACTCATTTCTTTCCTTCATAGCCCACATCTGGCCCAGCAACATCTGTGAATAAGCCCACCCTCAACACACACAAAGATGTGACCTCTTATCACCTCCACTGTATGTTACAGTACACCCTGTTCCAAGCCACCTTCATCTTTTCACTTGGATTATTCTCACAGCCTCTCATCGGATCTCCTTGTCCCACTCCTGTCTTGCTCCACTCAAATCCATTCTTCACTGTACACCGTAGCCAGAATGGTCTCTTTAATGTACAACTAAATTATGACCATGACCCTCCCCAGCTCAAATCTCTGCAGTGCCTTTCCATAATGGATCATGTTCTGCATAGCATCTCCTGCTCTATCCCCTGCCCATATCTCTGGTCTCACTTCCTTTCCCTCTTTCCATGCTTTCCAGTCACAGCGGCTTCTTCCTGATTGGTGGACAGTCACCCTACTCTGGACTCAGAGCTTTGCACAAGCTCTATACCTTGCCTGGCACACTTTCCCCCAGACCTTAGTATGGCTCTAATTCAGGCCTCTGGTCAAATGTCACCCCACTGAGAGGCCTTCCTTGACCACCCCCATCTGCCACCTACCACCAGCATTAAATGTCATCCCTATTCCTTCTAATTCATTTTTCTCCACAGCACTTATTACTGAAAATAAAACTTATCTGATTACTTATTCATTGGCTGTTTGCCTCATGAGGATGCAAACTCCAAGAGGACAGGGGTCTCTCAGCTGTTCGTGTCTCCGGGGTCCAGAAATGCCAAGCACAGAGTGGATGCCCAGTGTATATTTGTTCAGTGCCTGAACACCCATTGAGGTTGCAGTTAATCCTCTCTGAGGCCTGTACACTCTATAGAGGAAAGGATGTGACCTCGCATTAGAAAGTAACAGCTACAAAAGGACTATTTCTAAGGCCTGACCTTGAACCACAGCAGGGTTTAGGAAGTGAAGTGAAAGTCACTTAGTCATGTCTGACTCTTTGTGACCCCATGGACAGTCCATGGAATTCTGTAGGCCAGAATACTGGGGCAGGTAGCCTTTCCCTTCTCCGGAGGATCTTCCCGATCCAGGAATCAAATAGGGGTCTCCTGCATTGCAGGCAGATTCTTTACCAACTAAGGTTACCAGGGAAGCCCAAGAATATTGCAGTGGGTAGCCTTTCCCTTCTCCAGAGGATCTTCCCAACCCAGGGATCAAACCCAGATCTCCCGTATTGCAGGCAGATTCTTTACCAGCTGAGCCACCAGGGAAGCCCAGGGTTCAGGCGGGAGTACAAATAGCAGCCGAGGTCTTCAGCCAAGGCCACATGGAACCACTCAGACCCTGGGTTGGGTCCCTACTCTGATGAATACTTCAGTCTCTGCTGAAACTCCTGCAAAGGTCTGTCAAGCAAACAGGTCTAATAGGAGACAAGTCCCTCTGTGGCAGTGATTTAACTGGAAGGCTAATAAGAGAGCCAGTTCCAATTAAGCCCTTCATGGTGAAGAGGATAAAGTAAGCCTGAGAGAGTGAACAAGAGAAAGAATTTTTGTTCTGCCAGGAGATACCTTTTATTACTTTATATTTATGTATTTCATTGCTTTTTATCCACTGTGGAACTTACACCAAACGCTCAGCCTCTAAGAGCTGGATGTTTTAAGGGATTAGTGAGTAAAGGAGGTCTAGAAATTGGCAAGGTGTTAATGCTAAGAAAAGGTTCCTAATCTCCTTTGTCCTTTTGCTGCAAAGGGGAAGGGGAATCTTCCCCAGTATTTTCCCCTGACAGATGGAGCCTAGGGAAGCAGAATGAGGACAAAGCTCAGAGTCATAAACCCAAGGAGGAGTTCTTGCCATGCTACAGGCTCCTGGGCAAGTCAATGCACTGTCATTTTCCTCATCTGTAGAGGGGTGCTTTCATTGTTTTTTCTTTTAAACCACTTTACTCCCTCCTCTAAATAGAGCAGTTGTTTGCAAATGCTGTCGACAAAGGTCATAACATAAGAGTTCCTGTGAAAGGGAGCAGCACTCTGCAACCGTGAAGAAGGTGATAGTGAGACATGCACCACCAGGGAAACAATTATTACACTTAAAGTCTCCAATACAGTATCACGGCGTTACCCCGGAAGGACGTGAGATAAACACCCATGAACTGTTCATGAATCATCAGTGTGTGAGTCGCTGTGCTAGGAGAGTTACAAACGAACTCGGTGCTACTCTTGTGGGACTTAGAACCAACTGGAGGAGTTAGACGTCAATAAACAAAATGGCCCCAGGCATGTCTACCGGGCAAAGGCTCTCAGGGAAGGTCACCCCCTTGCTTGCATGAGGACACACAGCAGAGGAGCCTGACCCTGAGAAGGTACACTTGAGCCAGTTCTGAAGGATGAGCAGGAGGGCCAGTCCTGGGAGGCGGTGGAAAGGCAACAACCTGGGCAAGGGCCTGGGGAGCAGATGAGGTAGAGGAGGCATGCTGAGTTCCAGAAAAGTAAGTGGCTACAAAGGTCAGTGTGAATGGAGAGAGGCAGGACACGTGATGAAGACCACAGTGGTGACCTCTCAGAGACGTCAAGAGTGTGGCTCAAGACTTCATTTACAAATGCAGATGTGAGCCACTGACGCCTGTGAGATCTTTAGAAAACAGTACATTAAGTATTTTTTATCTTGATTACTGACTCTTAGAACACTCTCTTACATGGCACCCTCGCCCCAGCTTGGTTAATCCTAACACCACTGGGGAATCAAAGGGTTTTAAGCAAGGGAATCACATGATTAGTTGCCCTCCCCCTTCTCTGGTGGCTCAGACCATAAAGAGTCTGCCTGCAACGCAGGAGATCCAAGTTCGACCCCCGAGTTGGGAAGATATCCTGCAGGAGGAAATGGCAACCCACTCCAATATTCTTGCCTGGAAAATCCTATGGCTAGAAGAGCCTGGCGGGCTACAGTCCATAGGGTCACAGAGTCGGACACAACTGAGAGACTTCACTTTCACTTTCTTTCCCCTCTTTAAAGGATACTGCAAAATTCACTTGGAATAATATTGATGAGACAACTTTTTAAATGTGGTAACAAGGAAGCCTTGACATGGAAAACTAGCAAAGGGTAAAAAACCCACCAAGTAAAGGAAACATATTGCTAGTGAGCAGGGAGGAATCTATTTTTACCAATGCCCGGTAGGACTTTGGCAAATTCAATATATGGGACAACTTACATTTCTAATCTCAAGGATTGATGGAGATTTCAAAAGGACTAATATAAGGACTGAACAGCTAGAAAAGAGATACAATCAGGAATTCCCACATGTTAATTCCCAATACCCACATGTTAATAGGGTAACTCATGCTTTGATGGTCTGCATAGCCTGTTGAAAAGTTGTATATGTGCTTGCATGCTCAGTCGCTAAGTCAAGTCTGACTCTGCGACCCCATGGCCTGCAGCCCACCAGGCTCCTCTGTCCATAGGATTTCCCAGGCAAGAATACTGGAGTGGGTTGCCATTTCCTCCTCCAGGGGGTCTCTTCAACCCAAGGATGGAACCCATGTCTCCTACTTTGCAGACAGATTCTTTACCATTGAGCCACCAGGGGATCTTGTTGAAAAGTTGAGATCATATTAATGGTGATAAAGTACACATCTCAAATTCTCAGCCCCTACACTGCACCCCCTAGATTCTCCTCCACATACTTCTAGAAGTCTCTGGGCTTCTCCCACATATCTTCACAAACACATCTCATCCCAGGAAGCCCATGGGGTTGTCCAGGCTCTGCCCCAGTGCTGCCTGTGGAGAATTAGGGTCTGCTGACTCCCCACTGCCCTTGAATTATCAGAGTTGGTGAGCAGCTGGTGTTGCCCTGATTCTTGTACATTTCTCAACCTAGCACATTTCTCCCTAGAAAGACCAGTAATACAAAAAATAAAATACTAAGGAAGTGGCTGATATAAATAAATCCATTCCCAAATCAGCAAATAAGGAGCTGGCAAGTTAAACCATTATTTAAAAAAAGGGTGTTACATAAAAAGGACCCCCAAAATCTGAGTTTTATAATAAGAATCCAGATGGCATGGTTGTTATATCTACACATGAATTAAGGGGTCATTTGTGGGATTATTAGTTCAAGGTAGAAAACCCTCTGTCTTTTTTTTTTGCCCTGGTTCAAGGACCAATTGACTGTTGAAAATCTATTAAGAGCTACCATCTACTTCCTGCTAGTTACGTACATCATTAAATTTCCTGTTAACAAAAATCAGTTAGTTCACAATGAGCAAGGTTCTAAGATTTCAGTGATGGCAGCCTCAAGGTACAGCTCCTTCTCTAAATTTAGTGCCTGAATCTCTCATATTGTATAGTTTTATTGCCCACTAATCTCTTCCTTCATGGCATTTATCAACGTGAGTAAACTGCACATTAATTTATACAATTAAGACCTCTTTCTTCCCCTCCACACTGTACACTTCATAAGACACAGAAAATCTTGTTTTGTTACCCTTCCTGAAGTTACTCCTAACCAGTATAAAACCGGACACATACTACAGATCTTGTGGAAGGAATAGAGTAAATGAAGGAACTGCCTGCTTTGCTGATCAGACACTGTGTTTGGATTTGAACCTCAACTGTAAATAAGATTTTACTGGAACACAGTCACAGCCATGTGTTTTACATATTATCTGTGCCTACTTTTTAGCTTCAGTGCAGACTTGAGTAGTTGTGACAGAGACCATGTGGCCTGCAACATCTAACACAGTTAATATCTGGCCGTTTATAAAAAAAGTTTACCATCCCTGTACTAGACCAGCACTTTCACTAAGACTGGAATTACTCTTCCTTTGTACACCCTCAGCACTTTATTCATGTTCCACTGAATAATGATCCAGACCCTCTGGCTTAAAACATGCAGTTTTCCACTGGAGATAAAAAAAAAAAGATTGCATAATAAATTTTCCTGCTCAGAAAGAGTCTTCTCTCTATTGCTAAGTTCTTTTCTTTCTTTTTTTTTTTTTTTTTTTAGCATTAATCACAGAATTTTAAAGCTTGTCAGGGTCGTGAGAGATTAATCAGCCTCACACTGGAAAAGGATTGCTCTTAAGTCATCCCAGGAAGAAAATGTTCAACACTTTCAGTCAACAAGACCAGGGAAATGAAGGCTGTGTCACAACACAGAACAGAGCACATGACAGAATGGTAGGTGAAAAACAATTACTTGAAATAGTATGCATCTAAATGCACTTTTGTCAAAATGTGAATATGGAGGAACAAAGGCTGAAAGGAAGATGCAGAATGAAGCCAGGTGTTCAGATAAAATAGTGGAGCTACTTTTTTTTCTTTTCGCAGGTTTTAACTTGTAATAATGGTGACAACAGTGATAGTTGTACATGTGGTTACTGACCGTAGTACCAGGCAACATGCATTTCATAGGCATCCACTCAGGTGATCCTTACAACAATACTAAGAGGCATGTACGGTCAATTCTCACATTTGTGGTAACTGTGAGCTATAAAGTTGCTGTGAACACTGAGTCAGTGAATACTGCACCACTGCTCCTACAAGAAATACAAGGTCAGGTTCCTGCCAGCCTCTGGTCACATTTTCATCAGCCAATCAACACATAAACCTTGTTTTATGTGTGTTTCTGTTTAGAGAGAGTTTATGTAATGTATATTGTTGATGCACTAGCACTGAACTCACAGCCAGTAGCACTGTAACGCATGCCTAGACAAAGCTTATCTAACACACACGTTTTCTCCATAAGGCACATCCAACTTTCTTGCACTTAGGAACACTAGACAACTCTTCAGCACTCGCCTTGGAGGCCATTTTGAACAGTGAAATCAACCAAAAGCACACAAGTGTGAAAAATGTAGTACCAAATAGAGTGCAAAAAGAACACACCCACAAGCTGATGGAGTGTTACCTTGTGATTCAAATTTTTCTCTGCTTTTTGTGTGTCTGCAAATGATCACAAAAGTGCTGCAAGTATTGACTTTGGGATCACATGAAAATGTTAGTGAGTAGTGAATTCATGAGTATGGAATCTGTGAATAATGAAGATAAAATGTATTATTATTTCCCCCATTTTACAGATGATGAGTCTCTGAAGAAACAAAAGGAAAAGGTAATAGGAGGAGAAAGGAGGGAGGAGTGGGAAAGTTTATAAGACTTTTTTTTTTTTAAAGGGAAGTTTAGAGGATATTAAAACTCAGAAAGACTTCCTAATGTTGAACTCGTTTGACTGAAATTTCAAGCCTGTTCCTTACTTCTCTGCCCACTGCCAAGACCAAAAAAAGACTGCTAATCTCTGTGCACTCAAGTCCACTGCCAACTTCGAAAGAATGTAATCTTAGGAACCACGCCATATCTCTATGGAAGGATTAGTAATTGACTGGCACTAACAGACCACCTGTGTGCCCTGAACATTTCAGGATGGTAGAATTAGCATAACACACTAAAAGTCACATGATAAAGGCCTCTTCAAAAAAAATGTTATCTTTGCATCAACAAAGTTCTGCCTTTGTAACTGTGCAGAGTGCTGTGGTTTCCCAAAGTATTCAAGACATGTTCGACTGTGTTCTATAAGGCAAGGTTCATTTTTTTACGTTCAAGTTTCTTAACGTCAATTGTGTAGTTAAAAAAAATATCAATCTACATGTTGGAATAAGCCAGGACATTTGCTTAGCCAAATACCATAAACGAATTATAAGAGCTACACATTTTCCAAGCCCATTAGAGCTTCTGAGGCATTTCCTTGCTCATTCTCTTATTCTTAAGGCATTGGCTATGATTACAAAGCAGAAAATCCAAACAGCCATTTCTTGACATTTTCCATTTAGGGAGGGACTTGACCCTTTCTTCTACCTGAATGTGGAAGATCATTACCTCAGCCTTTCTGCGTCTACATACAGTCCTCTCAAAGTCTCAAAAGGAGTTTCTTGTTCCCCAGAGACAAACACTATTCCCATGCATTTATGCAATCAGATTCCATGACTATTTTCACTGACTCACTGAAGCTGGGACACATGTATTCAGCATCTATTTAAATAGCACTTACTGCCATAGTAGCTAGGCACTTGGACAAGTTGGCTATTTTTGCAAGAAAATAGAAAAAACATTGTAGACGAGAAATAAAAAGAGGTTGGCGCTAAGACCTGTCAGTGATCATCTTCCTTGGCAAGCAGAGCAGGAGGGTTAGAACCAGGTCAAATTGTCCCCAGTAAAAGGCGTCAGTCATCTGGAATGTTTTTGTTATCCCAGACAGAAATAGGTCACCTCAGCACACTGCAAGTTGGCCAATTAAAGTTTTTATGAAGGAAGAAATAAAGGGAGTCCAGCGTTGAGCAGAAGACCTCGCCCCTCCTAAAGGACGCAGACCAGAATTCCTGGAGGAGATAAAATATACCAAAGCCTTTTACAGGAATTCTACCTCCTTCAACCAAAGGCAGCTTGTAGGATCAGGCTGGGTGCTTGGTGACGTGCTATGTGGTTCTTAAGCAAACTCTGGCTTCATTTTATCTCCACTAATGCCCAGCAAGATACATCTAGAAAGAACCCAGGGCAGGAGAGCAGACAGATTTGCATTTCATCTGGTTCAGAGAGAAAGAAATGGGATCAGGGGGTGACACCTGCTTTGGGACCTGAAAAAGAGGGTTGCAGCCTTGACAGGTACCTCTGGGCATAGGTTTTGGAGTCAAAAGCACTGAATTCAAGACTCATTTCTTCCATTTATAGAGCAGATAACAACCATACTCACAAGGGCTATTTTGAAGATCAATGACACAGTGCTTGGAAAATGGTTGATACATCAGAAAATCATCTACAAATGCTCATTTTTATGACTTATAATTACTGCAACTTCTTTCATGTAGGGTGTTTATGTCTACTTTACAATCCAGTCCAAGTAATTCGTATTCCACATTATAACCACATCCTATCTTTCATTCGTAGTAGGGTTGCCATTTTGTGGTAGTAAATACTGACAGAAATAAATTTGCTATTGAGGGGACTTGAACATAATTATTACAGTTATCAAGAGTTTTCTATGAGGGTATTTTAATAGGATTGGACTCGTCTCAAAATGAAGCATGTTTTTTTTACAGAAACAGACAGGAATATATATATGCTTCACAGAATTCTATATTTGTTACAAACAAAAACTTTGTGTCAATGGGAGAAAAGGATATACCTTCTTGGGCTTAGGAAAATAATAAACTTTGCCAAAAGACAGAAAAGCAAATGTGTAATTTTTGCATCTACTCAATAAGAAAGCCAAGGCTTAACTATAGAAAAGAATATAGCCAAGTCCTCTTCTCCAGCCTATTGGCTCAAACAGAGCATTTCTAAGCTGGAATACATGTGACAGGCATAGAAATGGTTACCCTGTATTTGTGGCTCTTACAAAATGAATATAATGTATACTCAGAGGAAAGCATAAATCAACTATAAACTCAGTAACTAGCAACAATGATATCATTTTACTGGCTTCCCTTCAGTGGTTGCTAGACTGAGTGGTTTTGTGTATGTATAACATACTTTTTTTATATTAACACGTAATCACTAAATGTTAGTATTTTTATTGCTTTATTAACTACCTTGAAGAAGTGTTTTGGGGAATTCCCGGGTGGTTCAGTGGTTGACTCTGTACTCTCACTGTGGAGGGCCCACGTTTGAACCCTGGTCTGGGAACAAGATCCCACAAGCGTCACAGCAAAAAAAAAAAAAAAAAAAGAAAAAAAAAGTGTGTGTAAGCCTCAGAGACTCTTTGAAAATTGTATTGCTCATTTATTCAATAAATATTTGCAGCAAGCCTCATATAAGACAAAAATATGAATGAGGCCCAGTTCCTGCTCATTAAGACACTCCTTGAAAGAGGAATGGCATCTGAAGGGTCTCAAAGGCTCAAATGTCTCTGTTCAGCTCCAACAGGGACAAGGTACAGGGACAACAAATTTGCATTTAATTAGAAAACTCCTATCAAAGCAAATTTCTGACACTACTAATGGTACGGAAATTACAGAGGGTGCAAACTGGCAAGAAATACTTAAAAATGTGCCATCTTCGAATAAACAATCCCTTAAAAATGGCATGTTATCAGGCTTTGGTCCATTGATCATCTAGAATACTTACCCGTAGTTGAGCCAACACAAGCAAATGCACCTCCCAAAATGAAAAATCTTCTTTTTTATCACTTACAAACTTCTGGATCCCTGGGACCCACATAGTCACGGAGAGGCAGTTCAGATTCACAGAAGAAGGAAAAAGAATTCTTCACATCTTCTTTGAAATGTGAGCACCTTCGCTGTGACATTTTGACTTTGTCCTTGTTTTTAAACTTCTCTGCAATCTCTTGCCCCACTTGCTGCATGCCCCTCCCTACCCCCAGGTTTAGTATATTATTTATTCCCTTTAAACTACACTGTCCGTCCCCCCATCCTGTTGTAAATTGATGTACTATTTATGGGCCAAATTGGAACTGGGTGTCCTGCCTTGGGGTTGAAGATTAATAATTGTTCTCAGTGAATGAATGATAAAACCAGTGCAGAAGCAGACGGATATAAAAATGTACCTGCAATTATGCCTATATTATTATGGTAATTTATAGACCTACAATGCAAGGAATAGGCCAGACCCAGAGTTCATTAATCACACAAATTATACAAGAGGCTACACCGGGTCTTAGATCTACATGCAGAAGAGATGTAAGCCTGTAAATGTAAAAGACAGAAGAGTGGTTTGCAGGGGCAGAAGCAATTCAGCCCGGCTCGAGCATTACAATGCAATTACTGAAGTCAGGCTTGCTTTGTCCCCTGCAGGAAAGGAGTACTGCCACTGAATACTTGATATCTTGCAGCACTTAGCTTGACCTCATTTTAAGGTGACATAAAGCAAGGCTATCCTATCAGATCAAATAGAAGAGGATTGCTGAACTGTAATTAATAGCATATCTGAAGGCCAGGAAAAATGCATTTACAACAACACAGCCAGAGAAGCTTCTACCTTTGACCTGAATGGTCTCCATCAAATGTTATGGGGAATTTACCACAAGGTTGAAAAAGGTACTAGCTTAAGGTAGGCATGGGATGTGAACTGATACAACATTATTCTTTCACTCACAGATATCCTGAACAAGACACAGTATGAAAAAAAAAAATCATCAATGACCAGAACATCAGATGTTCTTCTAAACTGCTTCAAAATACATTTTGTAAAGTTCTGCTAAATCTTGCTCATTCCAACCTTTAACCAAAAACAGTCATTGGCAGAGTTCCCTAGAATGGATTTTTCCCTTTTATGCACTAGAAAATTGTTGTGGATCTTATCTAAAACAGTGTGTGTTCTTCCCTGATTTATTCCTTGCTTCTTTGAAAACATCATCCATATTTTAATTTGCTCTCATCTGGACCATGTTTCCACTCAACTTTGGATGTGGATGAATGGTCCTGTCGACGGTTTCCCAGAATACCCCCAGCCACCATCTCTCTCTCAGTGAATTAAAAAGCCACAGTCTGCCTGCCGGGTTGTACCCCCAGCACTGACCTAGCATTTTAAAATTCGTAGGGTTTTTGGAGTTAAGAGAAAATATAAGCTGTATATTTTCCAAAGGAAAAAAAAATAGGAAAAAAACCTCAAACCTGATATCATTATGTAAAAACAGTTTTCATTTCCGAATTGTTGTGAAAATCCCAACTGAACTGTAATGCAAAACAAGGAGCAGAAAGCAACAAATCTCAGTAATTTTCCTTCCATTTTTTATAGTAGATTGGTCAGTTAGTAATCTGTGAGTATACACACATGCGGCACTGACAATCACTCTTATTATCACCACTGTGTATTTGTGTAATAAAGACAAGCTGTTGGTAACTCAAATTAATTGTAATGTGAGCTACGCTTGCACCCTATATTAGGCACATAAAAGGCACTGAATGTTGGTTAGAAAGAACCTCGTATTGTCAGTAGGGCTATGAAAGGAAGAGCTAGTTAAGTTTCAAGGTTAGAGAGAACCTGATTATTTTATCATATCATCGAGATATTGTCAAGAAAATTCCAAATCTGCTTGAAGAAAGGTCTTCACTCCACACAGTGCAGATGGGTTTAATAATACAGTACATGATGCTGAAGGAACCAGCTTAGTCCTGCTAAGCCTCATCCTATGGCATACTCAGGTTTCCCAAATCCCTACACCTGGAGGCTCAGATTCCAGCAGTGTCAATTCAGCTTTTTAATCATCAAAGGTAAACACATTTCAGTAACAAGCAATTGGCTCTCTTGCAGAGCTCTGAATGATGGTGAAAATGAGTGTCCTGTCAGCACCTCACGGTCAGGAAGGATCTGGCTTTGAACACTGCAGAGCAATTACTAGGGCCTGGATCAAAACAACAGGTAACTGAGCCTTAGTTATCCCAGTGGCATAATAATCACTGAGTACCTGCTACTCACCTAGTCACGAAGGTCAAAGATGGGAAAGACCATTGCCCACACTGTACTGACCAAAGTATCCCAACAAAGGCTGGCTTCCTAAGATGTGAATTATTATCAAACAGGACAGCTAAAGCAGTGTTTTTAATTAAATCAACCCTGTAGCGACACCAGAGGGATGCACTACAATGTCAAGTTCCCATCCTCTGACCAGACTTTCCAGAATTAAGACAGCACTCGAATACAAATAGAGGTAGAGAGTTATGAGACGGGAGGTTTCTTACCTTCTGGCTACCCTGGCTATTCAAGACATATTCTCGTGCTTAGTCACTTCAGCCGTGTCTGACTTTTTGTAACTCCATGGACTGTAGTCCACCAGGCTCCTTTGTCCATGGGATTCTCCAGGCCAGAAAACTGGAGTGGGTAGCCTTTCCTTTCTCCAGGGGATCTTCCCAACCCAAGAATCAAACCTTCAACTCCTTCGTCTCCTGCACTGCAGGCAGGTTCTTTACCTACTGAGCCACCTGGGACGCCCACAAGTGAAAGTGTTAGTCACTCAGTTGTGTCCAACTCTTCGAGCCCATGCACTATATATAGCCCACCAGGCTCCTCTGTCCATGGAATTCTCTAGGCAAGAATCCTGGAGTGGATAGCCATTTCCTTCAAGGCATAGGGAGGCAAATTTTCCATTTTTAAAACTGATGATGAACCAAAATATGCCTCAGAAGAAACTTTGGAGCATTTCTGAGACTGAATCTCCTATGACAGCCTGAGTCTGTAATGACCTAAGACCAAGATTTTCTCAAGGAAAGTAAGAAAGGATTATGAAGGCTGAGATCAAAGCTGCCATCATCTGTCTTTCATAGAGTTTAGAGTGAGCCACTCAAGGACTACATCTGTTCTACTCAATTAAAAGAACATCGATTGAGCGTCTCTTACATTAGGTCCCAACAAAGGCTGCTATGTGAAGTGCTTTTGCCTAGTCCAACTCGAGATTTCTGGTGCTAAGATTTCATTTCCTGAGGGATGTGTCTGTGGCTTAAGTGCTAACACCCAACACGGCAACTAACAGGTAAGCAGAAGTGTAACACACCCAAGTGTCAAAAGATCGCTGCAGTCCTTAGCAGTTTTCATCACCACAGAAGTAACAGAGAAGAAAGAGCTTATAATTCTCTCCCCAGTAAAAGTCCAAACTTCCTTCTTAACCACCCATTTGCTTCCCATTTCTAATTTTGAATACCCAAATAATTCTCAGCAGAGAAGACCTGCCCAAGAACCAGCTACAGAGAGCCCCTTGATCCATCAGAATAAATGGATTCAAAGTCGTGTTCTTCTGACAGTGATGTGAGATTATTGTTAGTGATGCTTACATGGCCATAGTTCAGGAACTTGAATGTATTAGAATCATCTGGTGGGTGTGTTAAACACTGATAGCTGGCCCCACCTCCAGAATGTTTGATTCAGTAGGTCTGAGGTGGGGTCTGAGTACCTGTGTTTCTAACAAGTTCCCAGGTGATCCTGATCCTACTGGTGCAGGGACCAATCTTTAGGAATCACTGTTATAAGAGGACTCAACTCACAAATAACCTAAAAGTACAGCACACTGGCGGGGGTAGGGGCAGGGTTGTGTGGGCCTGGGTCCTGCGAAATGCTGCCAGATATCAGTGCAGATAATTGGCTGAACATCCCTGGCTTCCTGGGTGCTCAGGGGCATGCTCTGTGTGCAGCAGGGGCTCAGAGAAGGCTTGCCTTTCCAGTCCCTGCTGTGGGGCTATGTTACTGCTAACTGCCAGGGTTGCTGTCTGTATCAGTTGGAAGTATCGGCTAGCTCATTCAACACTGGACCTGTCATATGCCAGGCACTGTTAATTGAGCAGTGCCTGCCAGCCCAAGATGGCTAGCAAAGATGGCTAAAACAAAGAATACATGAAATCTAGCCTGATAGCCCTTGTGAATCACACCAGCTGGATCAGAGGGATTTCAGCAGGCCCACCAACCTGGGACTAGCAATCACATGCAGATTAAGCACATATTTTATCCCTAGAAAAGAAGCTAAGGATACAAACTTGCAGAACAGGGAAAAAGATCTTTGCTTGCAGTTTTTTGAATAATCTGTTACAGTGCTAGGTCTCATTTTTCATTTCTGGAAAAGCATCTTATTTTCCCAAGAAAAGTCGTGGGCCAGATTTCTATTTTATAATTTTCTAATTAATTTATGACTGAGTTTCTCTTAGCTTTCACTGGATCAGACCTATGTGCTGGATTCCACATGAAAAAAATGTGGTATGTAAATGTTTCAAGATTATATTTACTGATAGTAACAAACAAGGAAGGGACTTTCAATATTTTTCTTGACCTATGACAGCATGGCCACAAGTGCTCTCACAAGCTCTGAATTATTTATAGAAATTATAAAACTTTTTCTTTTTAAAAAAATTCTGTGTTATTACCTGAAATATTCACTATGAATACCCTGTTTGTTGCATATTCCTGCAATTCAGGTAATCTGTCACCAGGGGGTGATGATATATTAGCATCTCAGTCTTGAGTAGGGCTCCTGATAAAACTACCTTCCAGTTTCTCTTTATTCGGTATGAAGAGTTTGTATACACTAGATACCAAGCTAGGAACCAAGAACAGAAAGATGGACTGATAGAGTCCTTTGTTGTTGTTCAGTTGCTAAGTCGTGTCCAACTCTTTGTGACCCCATAGACTGTAGCATGCCAGGCTCCTCTGTCCTCCACTGTCTCCCAGAGTTTGCTCAAATTAATGTCCATTGAGCTGGACATCTGGTGTCTTTTCTTTTCACCTTTTCATACTGTCCATGGAATTCTCCAGGCAAGAATAGTGGAGTGGGTTGCCATTTCCTTCTCCAGCAGACCACGTTTGGTCAGATCCGTCCATCTTGGGTGGCACTGCATGGCACAGCTCGTAGCTTCATTGAGATACACAAGCCCCTTCACCACAAGGCTGTGATCCATGCAGGAGGATATAGCCCTTATATTATCACAAATGTAACTATTTATTATAAATAGCTAAATTTTAACAAACAATAAACATAAGTTGTAAAAATATTTCAGTGCAGCTCTTAAAAGAACAAACTAGAACTTAGTGAGATCTACAACTTCTCAGGTAGGAGGAGTCAGGAACAAATGGCCTCTGGGGATACCCTACTCCCAGGACCAGGGCAGACTGAGGAGAAAGAGGGCTTCCCTGCTGGAGGAGGTTGGGCTGTTGGGGTAGAGAAAGCATCTTGAGGTATGGCAAGTGTGAGCTCCACCCAGGATGCTGTGAATTAGCAACTCCTAAGAGCCTCATCTTATTTCTCCAGAGCCCCCTCCCATCTTGGCAGGGGAGTCATTTTCCAGCCCCTGATAAGCATCAGCAAAACTGGGGTTGATCTGTTTTCTTCAGTCCCTGAGCTGAAAGGCGGAGAGAGAAGTCTTAAGATACAGGAGTGTCCTCTGGGGGATACTGATTTTTTTTTTTTTTTTTTGGTGATTTGACTCATGTCAAGACCAGAGAGAGAGGTCTGTTTCATATCTCGGAGCAGGCAGGGACTGGGTATCAGAGATAGTTCAGTGTGTAAGGTGCTGGCTGCAGGGACCATATCTGGAGTTACTTTGTGATCAGATGAATGAGTGAAAGAAAATGGTCCACCTCCCTACATCCATCCTGAGATGCGTTTTTCAGTGAGTGTGACAGAATTACCAGCAGACCATCCAGAAGCAGTGGCTGAATCAGTGAGAGATTGGGGAGGAAATGGACTAGCACCTGTGAGGGATGGCTGCTGAGGTCCAGTGCTCCCTGATGGGATACAAAGGCCAGGGGACTAGGAGAGAGGCTTAGCCACTTCCCATGAAGGACTGATGGCACATAGCTGGCCTGGTGGAATGATGAAAGCCCTGAGAATATATTTCCATATTCTTTTAATACCCAGGGATAGAGGGTAAGGCAATGGAAGTAAGTAACTGTGGGCTTCTCTTAGTAATCTCCACGTGATTTTCTCTTACACTGATAACTAAGCCACTATTCAAACAATTATGAGCTCATAAGAGTCATTTAGGGATCACCTTTTTATTTATAAATGAGAAAACAGGATCTGCGGGATCCTTATATGCCCAAGGTCAACTATTTTATGTTGTGCTAATGGGCAAAACTAGAAGGCAGACTAAAAATCTTGCAATTTTTAAAATCTATCCTTCTGTCATTTGGCTCAGCTTTCCCTGAGCCCAGACAAAGTTAAAGCTGATTCCTAATGAGTCTTCCCCAGTCTCTGGTTGGATTGGCATCAGGCCCCCTCTGAGGGTCTTTAAGCACCTGCTCCTCTGCCCCTGCACAAGTCATCCACTTACCCTCACACAAGCCCTTTCAACCTCCTTGCTTTCAGA
This sequence comes from Okapia johnstoni, assembly GCA_024291935.2. Lineage (NCBI taxonomy): Eukaryota > Metazoa > Chordata > Mammalia > Artiodactyla > Giraffidae > Okapia > Okapia johnstoni. Next base: position 17,780,796 of record CM044307.1, read on the forward strand.
CACTCTGTTTATTACCTTTGACCTGGGCTGGAACAGACCAGGTATAAAGCTATACCTACACCTACCTTACAATGCATAATCCCAGTCTTATATATATTTCTAAGAGAAATGAGTGCCTTTGTCCACTGAAAGATATGCTCAGGGATATTCATAGCAGTTCTATTCCAAAGCACCAAAAATTGGAAACAATTCAAATTTCCACCGACAGATGAATAAATAAGCAAATTGTGCTTTATTCATGCGATGGATTATAGACAGTATTTTAAAAGAGAAAATACTGATAAATACAGCAACACTGAAAAGTCTCTTAAATATTCTGTTGAGGGGAAGAAGCCAGACACTAAAGAGTATATATTACATGAGTTCATTTAGTGACTGTCAAGAATAAGAATAGGCCAAATTAATCAGTGGTGATGGAAGTTAGAATAATGGTTACATTGGGGAGATAGTGGCAGAAAAGGAGCACAAAGCACTTCATCTAGGGTGGTGGGAAGCTCCATACCTTGACACAAATGAAGCTTATATAGGGAGGTATGCGTGTCTGTGTGTGTCTGTGTACGTACGTGTGTAAAAGTTCACTATAACAGATAAGATTAGTGCACTTTATATTTTCAGCCTCTTCTGTCTTAAAATGCTCTCGGTAAATTTTCAGGCAGATTCAAACAGTTTCATTAACTCATCACTGTTCACAGCCCTAAATTGGCTCTTTCCTAGCCTTCCCCCCACTACTGCTTCGCATCTGAATTCTCAGCAGATTTCAGGCTTACTCTTGGCACTTTCTTGGCTGCAAAGACAGAGAAAAGTCTGGTATGTGGGTAAAGGCACGCTAGTGGAAACAGAACACAGAACAGTTGGTTCATGGTCACATCCTCAACCGGCTCCATGTGCTGAATGGAATCCCGCACACTTTTGGTGGCATCTGTTTCTGTGGTCTTTCCCTCTCGCTCTGAAAGTAACACAAGAACAGGTCTGCAGGTCCATCCTCAGCAACCTAAGTTAAGGAGCAGAACACCATTCTCCCCTTCTTGCAGAGGGGGGAAGCTTGCCTGTCATCTCTCCCCATGGTGGGTGGGAAGGAGGGACGATGCATCACATTCCTGAGGTCCTCAAATGTGGGTCTCCAAAAGGGATGTTTCCCCACCACCCAAGCACACTGCTCGAAATAACTGATTCACCTGGCAGCTATAGATCATTAAAGTCCACTTCATTCTAACTAAGGTATAAATTAGAAGAATCTGCACAGTGACTTGGGGTCCACATGAGATGTACCACTTGGAATTTATTGTCTTTGTTTTCAACAGAGAGTTCCCTCCGTTGGATTCCTTCCAATTAGTCCTAAGATGGGGACGAGGAGGAACAGGAGCCTTGGCAGTAACCTAGGGGAGCAAGGATGGACTTTTCTTAGTGATATTTCATGACCTCAAGATACAGAGACATTCAGAGAAATCCCATGGGTTGAAAGTTTGTTAATTATCAGATTTAAAAAGAGTGGGGACCAGCATTGCCCATCTTCCTTAGCCAGTCTCATTAACTCCTGTCTTCCATGGATCATGCCAGAAAACAACTTCCTCGCTTCACCCCCCTCTACACTACTACAGAGTTCATTTGTCACTTGCTAGCCACCAGGCAGCCTGGCAACTCCTCAGCACAGTCCCCAACCGCAAGGAACCCCCGGCCCAGTCCTGCTGACTGAGCATGCATTTAACATTTGCACAGTTCTTTGTTTCATCCTAGACCACTGCCTCCTACGAGAGTTTATACTTTGCTGAACCAATATCAAATCATCTCCATTCCACTCAAACTTGAGAGGAATGTGCCTTATTTCATCTTTGTGTTTCCCACAGAGTCAGCTTAGTCCAAGCCTAGAACATAATACGCACTCAGTAAAATTTTGTTGAATGAATTGCATGTATGTCTAAATGAATGAAGCCAGTCATGTAGATATGACAGGTTACAACCAACCTCACTTTGCCTCTAATTTTTTAAAAAGTTGATTATTGACATAGAAGCCATGAAATATAATGACTGAAAATTTTTAAAAAGCAGACAGTGTTCAGAGACACCCTCTCTTGCCTCCTTTTGCTTTCTGTTTTGGGACAGTTCAGCAGGAGCCAAGAGTTCTAGCTCAATGATATGAAAATGGCAAACAGAATGAAAGAATTATCCAGGGTTTTGAGAGGATGGTGTGGTGATTGGGGTGGTACTGTTAGTTAAAGTAGAGAAATTGCCAGGAAAACATTTAAAAATTGCAATAGTTAAAAAAAAAAAAAAACGCTCTGCTTTATGGATGGCCATTCCACAACACACAGTCCAGTCCCTCCAACGCATCTTGAACAGCTTCAGGCAGGGTAGATCAACTCCTCACTCTGTACCCCAGACAGAAAACCTGTCTGGGAGCCCTTCTGCCTCCTTTCCTTCCTTGGCAGCATGGGATGTCCTGTATTCCTTTCCATTTTCTATCCAGTGAGTAAATGTGATAGGGTCCAGTTAAGGCACAAGGGTCTCTGTAAAGGCCTTCAACAAAACTGCCATCTCGTGATGTCACTGTGCCCCTCTGACTCACAGCCATGCCATCACCTGGTGGATAAGCTCTAATGAGTGAGTGGTCATCTAAGTTGTGTCCATGTGACAAGTTGCTCCCAATCTTCGGGTGGTAGGGAGGCTCCTGGGCTGCAGGAGGGGGTGAGGACTAGGACATAAGCCTTAGCAAACAGTCCCTGCACCCTGACCAGGTCCACTTCAGGCTTAGCTAGATAATGAGATGGAGACAGGTATTTCCCCAAGAGTTAGATTCTATGGGATATTCTGAGGGTTGATTTTTTTTTTCCTGAGATCCTCTTCTCAAGTTTATGCCTGAAGCCATTCTTGAGCTTCTGTGCCTTATGGCTGGGAGGCATAGAGCTTGTTCCCAAGAATGATGGGAGACCAGAGCATCTGGTTCTGTACAGGGATGCTTAACAGTCCTGCATGGTCTTCTGTCCATCGGGAGCACTTGGGACTGAGGCACAACTCCAAGGAGGAGCCACCACGCTGACTGTCCCTGCTGCACACTTGGGGCAGGTAAGGGGCTTGCCAGTGTACTCTATGCACAGCCTAAGAGACTGGGGTCCTAGGATGGTAAAAGCATATTTTTTCTTCCAGGTAGCCTGAGCATCTTCTCAAATCATGTTGTGCATGGGAAATTCCAGCAGCTGAGGGTACAAAAGGGAGAGGTATAAAGTGCTGTATAAAGGTATAAAGCTAAGAGCTGAAAAATTGATGCTTTTGAACTGCGATGCTGGAGAAGACTCGAGAGTCTCTTGGACGGCAAGGACATCAAACCGGTCAGTCCTAAAGGAAATCAGTCCTGAATATTCATTGGAAGGACTGATGCTGAAGTTGAAACTCCAATATTTTGGCCACCTGATGCAAAGAAATGACTCATTGGGAAAGACCCTGATGCTGGGAAAGATTGAAGGCAGGAGGAGAAGGGGACGACAGAGGATGAGATGGTTGGATGGCATCACCAACTCGATGGACGTGAGTTTGAGCAAGCTCTGGGAGTTTGTGATGGACAGGGAAGCCTGGCGTGCTGCAGTCCATGGGGTTGCAAAGCGTCGGACATGACTCAGTGACTGAACTGATGAAGTACTATTGAAGAAGAGATGTTTTGCTTTTCTTTTAGAGCCACATCCCTAACAAAGATGCTTCTATGTAACTAGTATATTGGAAGGAGTAGGTAAGAGGTTGTCCATAGGTTTTGATTCCAAGACTCTCAGGTTCGTTTTAAATTTGAGTATTTTTAAACAAAATTCATGCAAGACCCAAAGCCCAGATGACCAGCCCCTGTTGAAATGTCCACCACTGGTTCAAGGCATGAGGTGATGGAGGAGAATGGAAAAACGTGTCATGTCACAATGTGTCTCTCCTTGGACATGCTTTTGATTCGAGAGGCTCCTTGGCAAATCTAAATGTGAAGGCAGCATTATGACACTGGGACTCAACAGAAAACATATCTGTCACCGAGACAGGCTATGGCACAGGCTATACCTGGGCCGGAAAACGGAATTCCAGAGGGAAAGGAGTTTTGCCCTCTCATGCTCCCTTCAGGAAGTCTCCTAGACCCCTGAGCATGTCTCCTGAGTACTTCCGCACTACTGACATTCTGAGCTCGAAAATTCTTTGTTGTGGGGGACTGCCCTGTACATTGTAGAATGTTAGCCACATGCCCACTGCTACCACCAGACACCAGTAGCAGCCTGTTCCCCCAGTTGTGACAATAAATATTGCCAAACGTCCCTTAGGGTAACCAGGAAAGTTAATTTTGAATTTATGCTGGATCTGCTTCTGTGACTTTAACCTTCATCTTGCAGCTTCTGTTCCTGTAGGCGTACATAATGGCCTGCCTCGGGGAGTAAGCTGAGCTGCCCACCTGTGAAGGACTGTAAAGAAGTGACAGGAACACATTCCCCTGCCTGAGGCTTGCCATTCTAGGTGACATTCGCAAGGATTGAACACTCTTTGTCCTTTGTTTTCGGGGCTTCCCTGGTGGCCCAGATGGTAAAGAATCTGCCCGCAATGCTGGAGACTCAGGTTCAATCCCTGGGTTGGGAAGATCCCCTGGAGAAAGGAACGGCTATCCACGCCAGGGGCTGCAAAGAGTTGGACATGACTGAGCGACTTTCACTTCACTTCACATTGTTTCCTCACCTCCTCCTCATCTCTGATCCATAAAAGAACCTGCCAACCGGGCCCTGACAAGATGGGTCTTTTGAGGTGCTGGCCTGTCATCTTCTCAGTCAGCTGGCTCCAGAATAAAGTCCCTTTCTCATCCCAACACCTTGTCTCGGATTTATTGGCCTATCTAGCGGCAAGTAGAGAGAGCTTGGACCTGGTAACACTAGGAGGCTGGGATCACCCCTGGTTGAAAACTGCTGCTTGAGAGCAAGAAAAACCTCAGATAAGGTGAGAGTGGGGAAGCAGCCCTCTGCCGAAATGTTATTATAGCTCAGCCTGCTTTATTTTTCTGGAGACGCAGGCACCATCACCTAACTAATGATGAGTTTGCTTCCTCTTTGGCTCTGCCCACTAGGCAGTCAAGTTCGCCACTGATGTGACTCAGTGAGTCACTGCTGCAATGCTGGTGCCTGGCACACAGGTGGCACTCAGTAAATATTCAACAAGCATCTGAAAGGGATTCTACGACACAGCACGGGAGCTAATGCTACACTGCTAACTTCAGTTACTTAAAAAGCTGATGTTTTCAGGTTACAAGGGGGTAATAGCAACAAAACACCAGAAGAGAGTCAGCAGGGCACCTCCTGAGTTACGTCCATAAATGCTGGGGAGTCCCCTCAGTGCCATGGTTTTCAAACTGTAGATTGCCTCCCATTTGTAGGTCATGAAATCAGCTTTGTAGGTCACAAGCAGCATTCTTCTCAGGGAATAGAATGGGATAGAATGCAATGCGCCAAAGTATATCACATATACTAAGAGTGTTTCATGAAGTATTTGCATATATGTACATGTATGTATGTATGTATATAATATATAACACATAATATAGAATTTTGTAAGATTTTTTTGATGTGGACCATTTTTAAAGTCTTTATTGAGTTTGTTACAATATTGCTTCTGTCTTATGTTTTGATTTTTTTGGCCCTGAAGCATGTGTGATCTTAGCTCCCTGACCAGGGATCAAACCCACACTCCCTGCACTGGAAGTCAAAGTCTTAACCAGTGGACCACCAGGGAAGTCCCTAGAGTATTATATAGCCAGCACATGCATATAAGTGTGTGAGTTCTTCATGATACAAAAATAAACTTTAAAAAACCACAACCTAATTTTTATAGTCCCCCAAACGGTAACTAAATACCATTCACTAAGCCTCAAGGGTGTTGTAAGGATAAGATAACATTTGTAAAATATGTTGGCTTCCTCCCCTGGAAGCATTACTAGCTTACAGAGAAGAACTATGACATCATCGCAAAAGGACTGCTGAGTGAGGTTCTATGGAAATCTAAAAGAGTTCAGACCCATTTTAAATCATCACAGTTCTTGATTTTTGCAAACTCGCACAGCCCATTAGGAAGGGAATGAAACTGACTTCATTGGAAGCTCCACCCTGCCAATGAGTCATTTTTGTATCCCTGAGCAGTCTGAATCTTTGTAAAACTTCCACATTTAAGTGAGTTACCCAGACCCAGAATCAAAGTATCTTTGTATCTTTGAGAGAACAGCCGTGAGGCGTGTAAGCTCGTCAACTCCACAGTAGAGGAACGTGAGTAAGACCCTGGCTCCTGGAGCCAGATGACCTGAATTAGAATCCCAAGAGATGTTGGGCAGTATTTAACTTCCCTGTGCCTCAGTTTCCTCCTCTGAAAAATGGTATAAAGATGGTTCTCATCCCATAAGCTTGTTGTTTAAGGATTAAATGAGAAATGCACATATAGCACTGTTAATAATTCAATTTTTGATATAAAACTCAGGTTACATAAACTCACATTATGTGGGTACTATTTACTGTTTCCCCTTCTCTGCCACTAAACATAAAAGCGATGAAGCCAAGATGCGCTATCAGGCTATGAAGACTTATCATAAAAACCAGAGGACATGAGTTTCCTTCTCTTGTTTCTGAAAGAGACATCTCACCCGTAAAAACAAAATCTCCACATATATCACCCCCAAGATATTTTAGGTAAGAGGTGAAGGAAAGTTCAAATGTGATAAAACCTCTATCACAATGGTACCTAATCTCTCTAACACCATGACACATCCCCCACCCCCCGGTGTTGGGAAATGTGATCTATTGTTAGTGTAAATCAACTACAGAAAGCCTCAAAGAATCTTCTTTTCTCTACCACTAGGCTAGTGGTTCCTGTATATTACATTTTTCTGCTTGAATTTTTACAACATATGTCATCCCTCTCTATAATAATTGGCTGAAAAGAAAGAAGAGAAGCTGAAGGAATTTGTGTGTTTATGCATGTGTACAAATGCTCGGCTGTCCATGTGTGTGCACAAATTCTTTCAGCTTCCTTTTTCTTCAGCACATGTGTTTGGGTAGGCATGGAAATGTGTGTGTGTGTGTGTGTCTAAGAAAAATAATGAGGTTTAGACATGCTGGCATTTTAATAGTTTAGTTCTAGGAATAATGTAAGCCAATAAGCAAAAACTGCCTGGATTTCTTAAAATGTATAAATATAAAAAATTCTGATGAAGCTTTAAAAGATTGACTCTGCATAATCCAATGACAGCTATTCACGTGTACATCCAATAAACTCATCCATCTCATGGATATTTTGCATCTCCAGATCTATAGGGGAAAAAAATAGTAAATCTCTAGTGAACACTTTAGAGGCCAATCTTTGGGAGCCTTTGTCTACCTGTCATAGGCAGAAGAGATTATTCTTGATTGGACTATTCTCTGTACTAGGAATGAATGAATAAATAGATGAATATATAAATAATTGTACCTTTAAAGAAAGATACATTTTATCACTTTAAGTTCTATAATTAAGTTAAACAAATCAATGTTGGCCTAAAGAAATTAAAGATAATCAAGGGAAAATAAGACAGTGGAATGAAGAGAAATGAAAATTTATATTCATACACCTGCGTCTTCTTATCTTTCAGCTTCCATGGGGATTTTGCAAAAGAGTGGCTTCCTCACCCATTCATGGAAGCAAAGGCAATCTTCACCCACTAACTTTGGTGCTACTGGGACGTGAAGGAGGCAGTTGAAAAAAAAAAAAGATGGAAAGAAGGGAAAGAGAGGAAGCTTTACATATATATATGGAAAATGCAAATTTCCAGTGTCTTGTAACTGGTGATTTCTAAAAATTCTCCACAAGGGTTTCACTCATGTCACTTTTTAAGGTCTACCTTGATCTTTTATACTAAATAATTTGGATAATGAAGTATAATAAGATCATTCTGGTAGGCTATTTGTAAGAAGGGGATATATTAGAGGTGCACAGAATTCTGCAAATACAAACAACCCTCAAATCTCAGTGGTTTAATACTAACAAAAGGTGGTTTCTAGTACATATACCAATCTAAGATGGCTCTCCCCAGGGGCATCTCTCCTGCGTGGCTCTCCTCTAAGCCACAAGGCGGGAACCCCTGCTCCTTCCAGCTAGCGGCTCTGTCATCTCCTAGGACAGTGCTTCTCAAATGTTACTGTGCGTAGGTATCACCTGGGGACCTTATTAAAATGCACATTCTCAATCTCTCACCTGGATACTCTGCGTCTGCAAGCAGAGGAAGAAAAAGAAAACAAGTACATGATAGTGCAGGCAGGAATTTATCCCTTCTATCAACACCTCATTGGCCAGTCTCAGTCATATGGCCACACCTAACTGCAAGGGAGCTTGGGTAATGTAAATCAGCTCTGTGTCCAGGAGGAAAAGCAGTGTTATTAACAGTTAGCCACTATCTGCCACAGAAAGAAAAGAAGCAATAAACTAGAGAGATTTCAAACATCTAAATCATTCATCCTTTCTATTTGAAAGCTCAAATCAGATTTCTTCAGGAGCAAAAGGCCCAAGCCCCCTAAATAAGTCACTGTTTCTGTTGAAACACTGAAATTTCACATCTAAAACATTCACTGTAAATTCTTAAAGCTGTCATAAAGCAATTTACCATGCCCATGATTTTTTTTTTAAGCAAGTCATAAGGGACTGTCTAAAGTTTCCTTCTCTGTCCAAAGTTTCCTTCGATAAGTAGATTTTCTTCCTAGAAAATATATATATTGAAAGTGAAGTCGCTCAGTTGTGTCCAACTCTTTGCAACCCCATGGACTGCAACTAGCTATCAGGCTCCTTCGTCCATGGGATTTTCCAGGCAAGAATACTGGAGTGGGTTGCCATTTCCTTCTCCAGGAAGGAGATCCCTGACCCAGGGATCAAACCCAGGTCTCCCGCATTGTAGGCAGACGCTTTACCATCTGAGCCACCAGGGAATTCCTAATATATGTATTGTATTATATTAAAACATACAGCAGAATGTTTACCCCTTGAATCCCAAAAAGGTATTCCTGACCCTTATGTCATCACCCTACTAAAGAATCAATTTGGAAAGATTAATGTGTTCTCCAAACTAAAGGGAGAGGGAGAGAAGAGGCTCAGAACCTACAAAAAAATTGCTTAGTGATTGGATTCCATTTTATGCAAAGAATAACTGCTTCTCAAAAGATAATGGTTAATATACACCAATTCTACTTTCTGTGCTGGTGTTACTACTGATTCAAAAGTAACTGTGATGTAGCAGTGGGGGATGGGAAGCCTATTTGTTGCCTGTGAAATCTCCTGTGAGAAATTTACTGTGAAATCTCCCAGTAAAATCCAGAAAAGGGGAGCAAGATTTGGAGATCATTTAGCCCGGAGAGGGTAGAGAAGCAAATTAACTATGAACATGATCTCAAAACCTAACCATCTTTGGGCAGGAAGGGCCCCTGTATGGGGCCCCATGCTCTACAGATCTCTGCTCTGGCTTTCTCCTTCAGGGCAAGGAACCCAAGGTTCTAAAGGCCATGTCCTATAGAACTGCCATATGACCCAGCAATCCCACTGCTAGGCATATACACCAAGGAAACCAGAATTGAAAGAGACGCATGTACCCCAATGTTCATCGCAGCACTGTTTACAATAGCCAGGACATGGAAGCAACCTAGATGTCCATCGGCAGACGAATGGATAAGGAAGCTGTGGTACATATACACAATGGAATATTACTCAGCCATTAAAAAGAATACATTTGAATCGGTTCTATTGAGATGGATGAAACTGGAGCCCATTATACAGAGTGAAGTGAGCCAGAAAGAAAAGCACCAATACAGTATACTAATGCATGTATATGGAATTTGAAAGATGGTAATGGTAACCCTATATGTGAGACAGAATAAGAGACACAGATGCATAGAACAGTCCTGTGGACTCTGAGGGAGAAGGTGAGGGTTGGACGTTCTGGGACAATAACATTGAAACATGTATATTGTCATATGTGAAGCAGAACACCATTCCATGTTCTATGCATGGGACGGATGCTCAGGGATGGAGCGTTGGGATGACAGAGAGGGATGGGAGGGGGAGGGAGGTGGGAGGAGGGTTTGGGAGGGGGAGCACATGTGAATCCATGGCTGATTCATGTCGATGTATGGCAAAAACTACTACAATATTGTAAAGTAATTAGCCCCCAACTAAAATAAATTAAAAAAAATAAAAAATAAATAAATAAAAAAAATAAAGGCCATGTCCTAGTAGACTTCTGTGTCCTCCTTCTAGATCAGCACTGCCCAAGAGAAATGTTAAGGGAGCCACAATGTGAGCTACATACACAATTTTAAAATTGTAAGTAGCCACATTAGAAAATAAAAAATTAACAGGAAGCAACTTTCCTGGCGTTCCTGTGGTTAAGAATCCACCTTGCAATGCAGGGGAGGTGGGTTCGATCACTGGTCAGGGAACTAAGATCCCACATGCTGTGGAGCAACTAAGCTGGTGCAGCAAAAACTACTGAAGCCCACGCCCTCTGGAGTCCTTATGCTGCAACTAAGAGAGTCCGTGGGCCAGCCACAAAGAGAGACCCGCATGATGCAATGAAGATCCCACATGCCGCAATTAAGACCTAACATAGTCAAACAAATAAAAATAAATATATCTTTAAAAGATACTTAGTATATTAAAAAAGAAACAAAAAAATTAAAAATTATTTTTAAAATTTTGATATAATTTATAATTATTAATTAATAATATATTTTATCCCAATATATGCAAACTATCATTTCAACATGTAACCAATATAATGATATTAAAGAGATATTTTACATTCTTCACTTTTCATGATAAGTCCAGTGTGTGTTTCCATGTATAGCACGTGTCAGCCAGCACTCCATGGTCACATGTTAGGGACTGCGTGTGGCAGCAAGCCCCAGACCAGACTCTGGGTCACAGGCCCTGGAATCCCTCATAGAATCTCTTGTCCACTCCTAGGGCCACCTCTCTGGACCTTATTATCTGAGGTCTGAGGGGGACCACAGAATAGCTGTTTGAAGAAGGTGTGGGTGGAGCTTCGACATGTATCCTGGGTGCCATCCATGTGCGCTGGGCACTGCACAATGAAGGAGGGCAGGGGTGCAAAAAGAAGGGGAGAAGGATTCAGGTTGGAGCTGGTTCTCCCCAACTCTGCCATCTGCTGAATGAAGAAACTGTCCTGTCTACTATTGGCTCTTTGTGTACAGAAAACTGTAGATCATATCACTGATAGACCCTCGAACAGGGCTTAGACACTGGCACAGGCAATATTGGCTGCATTCCCTTTCTGTACATCACCAATATTAAATATGGTTAAAGAGCTCAATGCTGCTGCTGCTGCTGCTGCTGCTAAGTCGCTTCAGTCGTGTCCGACTCTGTGGGACCCCATAGACGGCAGCCCACCAGGCTCCCCCGTCCCTGGGATTCTCCAGGCAAGAATACTGGAGTGGGTTGCCATTTCCTTCTCCAGTGCATGAAAGGGAACAGTGAAAGTGAAGCTGCTCAGTCGTGTCCGACTCTTAGCGACCCCAAGGACTGCAGCCCACCAGGCTCCTCCGTCCGTGGAATTTTCCAGGCAAGAGTACTGGAGTGGGGTGCCATTGCCTTCTCCAAAAGAGCTCAATAAGGATTGGCTATTAACAAGAGAAGTGATATTCAAGCTCTATGTGATGGTTCTGCTATACTGATTATTATGTTATTAAAATACGTCATTAAAAGTAAGCATCCTAAGCTCTCTCAGAGTCCGCTATTACTGCCACTCAGACCCCTTCCCTAGAATCCCCCCTAAAAATCTCCCCACTATTGAGCAACTGATGGGTTAACACTAGGCACAGCCAGGATCTTCCAGGCAGCTGCCCTAGAGGCCAGAGCTGCTTATCAACACCCTCGCTGTATGTGTTGTGCTCAGTCATGTCTGACTCTTTGCAACCCCATGGACTGTAGCCCGTCAGACTCCTGTCTATGGAATTTTCCAGGCAAGAATACAGTAGGGAGTGCCACTTCCTATTCCAGGTGATTTTCCCGACCCAGGGATGAAACCCTCGTCTCTTGCATCTCCTGCATTGGCAAGTGGATTCTTTACCACTAGTGCCACCTGGGAATCCCTGCTGTATAGACTGCTCATTATTCTAACCATCACCCCTAACTCTTTAACATTAGCTATTGTATCTTCACGACCCAGATAATCACGATGGTGTGATCACTCACCTAGAGCCAGACACCCTGGAGTGTGAAGTCAAGAGGGCCTTAGGAAGCATCACCACGAACAAAGCTAGTGGAGGTGATGGAATTCCAGTTGAGCTATTTCAAATCCTAAAAGATGATGCTGTGAAAGTGCTGCACTCAATATGTCAGCAAATTTGGAAAACTCAGCAGTGGCCACAGGACTGGAAAAGGTCAGTTTTCATTCCAATCCCAAGAAAGGCAATGCCAAAGAATGCCCAAACTACTGCACAATTGCACTCATCTCACACGCTAGTAAAGTAATGCTCAAAATTCTCCAAGCCAGGCTTCAGCAATACGTGAACCATGAACTTCCAGATGTTCAAGCTGGTTTTAGAAAAGGCAGAGGAACGAGAGATCAAATTGCCAACATCTGATGGATCATTGAAAAAGCAAGAGAGTTCCAGAAAAACATCTATTCCTGCTTTACTGACTATGCCAAAGCCTTTGACTGTGTGGATCACAATAAACTGTGGAAAATTCTGAAAGAGATGGGAATACCAGACCACCTGACCTGCCTCTTGAGAAATCTGTATGCAGGTCAGGAAGCAACAGTTAGAACTGGACATGGAACAACAGACTGGTTCCAAATAGGAAAAGGAGTACGTCAAGGCTGTATATTGTCACCCTGCTTATTTAACTTCTATGTAGAGTACATCATGAGAAACACTGGGCTGGAAGAAGCACAAGCTGGAATCCAGATTGCCAGGAGAAATATCAATAACCTCAGATATGCAGATGACATCACCCTTATGGCGGTAAGTGAAGAGGAACTAAAAAGCCTCTTGATGAAAGTGAAAGAGAAGAGTGAAAAAGTTGGCTTAAAGCTCAACATTCAGAAAACTAAGATCGTGGCATCCAGTCCCATCACTTCATGGGAAGTAGATGGGGAAACAGTGGAAACTGTGTCAGACTTTATTTTTTTGGGCTCCAAAATCACTACAGATTGTGATTGCAGCCATGAAATTAACAGACACTTACTCCTTGGAAGGAAAGTTATGACCAACCTAGACAGCATATTAAAAAGCAGAGACATTACTTTGCCACAAAGGTCCATCTAGTCAAGGCTATGGTTTTTCCAGTAGTCATGTATGGATGTGAGAGTTAGACTGTGAAGAAAGCTGAGCGCCGAAGAATTGATACTTCTGAACTGTGGTGTTGGAGAAGACTCTTGAGAGTCCCTTGGACTGCAAGGAGATCCAATCAATCCATCCTAAAGGAGATCAATCCTGGATGTTCATTGGAAGGACTGATGTTGAAGCTGAAACTCCAATACTTTGGCCACCTGATGCGAAGAGCTGTCTCCTTGGAAAAGACCCTGATGCTGGGAAGGACTCGGGGCAGGAGGAGAAGGGGACGACAGAATGAGATGGCTGGATGGCATCACTGACTCAATGGACATGAGTTTGGGTGGACTCAGGGAGTTGGTGATGGACAGGGAGGCCCAACATGCTGCGATTCAAGGGGTTGCAAAGAGTCGGACACGACTGAGTGATTAAACTGAAGTGAACTGTATTTTGCATATTCTGACCCATTCTTCCTTTGATGATGTTTAGTTTACCCACAATAAACAAACGGTCCTTATTTCTATTGACTATTAATTACATTTCTGGAATAAAGGTTCTGTTCTACTGCTGATATGCCCTCAAGTTTTGGATGGAAGGGAAAGATAAACAGAGGAAATCACAGGTGTCATCTGACAGTCAATGAATCCTACTCTGTAGAGCACTCTTACATAGAAGAGCAGATATAATTAATACAAAATTATTGTTCAGTGTTCAATAGCATAGAAGACAGAGGCTAGGAGGGCCCTCAGTAATGCCTACCTCTTGGAATTCATCCGCTCATCTAATGCCCTCCCCAAGTGTAGACAGGACCTATGCCTTGCTGCTAACCAACAGAATGTGACAAAGGTGATGGGCTGTCACTTCTGTGCCTACATTACATCACATTGTAACTCCTGTCATGCTAGCAGACTCCTTTCCTTGCTGCCTTTGATGAGCCAAGTTGCCATGATGGGGAGGACCATTTGGTGAAGAACCAGGCTGGTCTCCGGCCCACAGCCAGCTAGGGCTTGAGGGACTTCAGTCCCACAGCCCAAAGGGAGCTACATCTGGCTAACAACTATGTTAATGGGTTTAAACGTGGCCCCTCCCCAGGCGAGCTTTCAGACATGACCCCGGTCCTGGGTAACACCTTGACGAGACCCTCCTGAAGCAGAGGGCTCAGCTAAGCCATGCCCAGATTCCTGACCAAAAGTTACTGTCAGATCACAAGCGTGTGTGATCTGCATCTGTGTTTGTGGTACTTTGTTACAAAGCAATACATAGCTAACAAAGTTAGCAAATACATTTTGGCTGAAATGTATAAAAATGCACGTATATATACATATTAATATATACACATACAAGTGTGTGTATGTATAGGAAATGTTTAGAATAAGAAAACCTTAAGAGGTATTGGAGAGAAAGTGACTGAGAGACTAAGATTCAGAGGGAGAAAAGGAAGAGTGTACTGTGCTTCTATAACTTTTCGTTATTATTTTAGCTTTGTTGCTGTGTTCATGTTTTATTTTCATAAATTTAAAATAAAATCTAGCTTAAATGGACAAGAGATTTGAGACCATTTTGTTACAAGAAACAGTGTGTCCAAGAAAATACTCTGATTTTTAGAACGTTAATCCTGCGTTTCTAACCAGGATCAGATTGTTAAGGCAATAAAACATGAGTCCACCAGGTCTGATGCACTAACTTTGCAAGAAAGGGGCCCTCAAGGGTCTAGCCTTGTCATCTCACAGGTAGGAACGCCGGTGGGGTGGGGGCTGGGTGTGCGGTATTAAGAAACTCAAACTGAGTTGCGGAGGAGGAGCTAGGATTCACCTCTTGCTTTATCAGACAATGCTTTTAACCTCTCCTTGCACCTCCAAACTTTCCCTCAAAGAACAAGTAGTAGAAACTACAAACATTCTCCCTTTAAAAAGAATTCTCCCTTCAAAAATGACTTATGCATTTGAAATGTGCCAGGGGGCTGGTAAGGAATTGAAAGAAGTTAAATTACCGTATCTAAAGCTGTGCCCAATATTTGAAATGCCACCTGGCAAAAACGCACATGAAATGATTTGATAAACAAATGAATGAAGAAGAATTAAATCAGTCCAACTACCAGTCCTCAAAAATTGCCACCAAAAATCAGGTAGGAAAAAGCATTCACAATAAACTGAGAACACACGACCACGGAGAAACCAGAATGGTGGGGGCCGGGGGATGACTTCTGCACCCACCTTCTGCGCGATACCGGCTAAAATTCATAGGTCTAAGTCTCTTCAACAAATGGTGCTGGGGAAACTGGACAGTCACATGTAAAAAAATGAAACTAGATCATTCTTTAACTCCATACACAAAAGCAAGCTCAAAACAGATTAAAGATCTAAATGTGAGAATAGGTACTAAAACTCCTAGGGGAAAACATAGGCAGAACACTCTCTGACATAAACCACAGCAACATCTCTTTCGATCCATCTCCCAGAATAATGGAAATAAAAACAAAAAAAAAATTAACAGGTCTATAGAATAGTGCATTCCCCCCCCGCTCCCCCCCCCCGACAGCACTTTTAAATTGTGAGACGGACCCACAGCTACCCATCACTTTTGACCTCAAACCTGAAGAATGGCTTCTAGGCTTCCTTCGGTTCTCAGACCTCCCTCCGTCTTTGGTCTGTTTCTGAAGTCTGTCACAGACTGGCTTCCGTAACGCCCTTGGCTGGTGAGTGTCGCCATACAGTGAAATCTTTCCCATTCGGACAATCCTGGAATTGGTCATCTCCTGAGTGTGTGAAAAGCCTGAATTCCCTGCTTTCTCTCTTCCATATACATTTACTAATGTGTATTCAGGAGTAACATTGAGAACATATACACACAGAGAAAAGAGCTTACAAGTACGACAAATGCCTGGCAGCCCTTGAATTCCATTCACCTACATGTCTCTGAAAGTAAGAAATACTGTAAGAGGAAGAGCAAACTACAGTAGAAGTGGAGATTTTGACGGCAGGAAGATAATGGGAGGGAGTTATCTGACCCTCAGTTAAAAACCAGTAAGGTATGGTGGTGTCTGACTGTCTATCTGTCTGCCTGCCTGTCTTTCAAAAAAAGAGCCTAGATGGAGGAGTGGTTTGAAGGGACTTGCACAGAAAACACAAATCTTAAAATATTCAGATTAGTTACTGTTGATTAACCTAGGATCTCTTCGAATAAGCTAAGGAGTTTGGATACATTCACTAATATATAGGGAGTTTATACAAAGCAGTTTTGTAGAACGTTTGACAACTTTACATCAGGGCCTTATTACACTTAGCATAGCAGAAACTGCCAGAAAGGGTTTTATCTTCCAACATAACAGCACGTCGACAGTCAACAGGCCCATTTCGGCGTTGCAGAGTCCCGGAGACTGAAGCAAAATGAGGAGTGATTCCGAGCAGACCGGCCACCAGGAAGAGCCCATGCCGCTGGTGGCTGGCAGCCTAGCCTCCAACACACGGCTCAGCCCGGTGCAGTTGTTCTTTTCGGCGGTATTTTCAGAAAACGAAGGGCTGGCATTTGTAAACATGCTGCCTGGGTGGAAAGATGCCCATGCACTAAGAAAGCTGTAAAAACCCATGCAGGACGCTGTGCCAGAACAAACCACGAGACCACAACAAATTAAAGCAGGGCCCCAGAGGAAACCCGGCAACACTCTTAAATCATGGGTGCCCGGAAGGCTATTGGTGGTAAAGCAGAACTACTTGCAGCTGAGGTGCTAGGGGACCATCCTGCTCATCACAGGTGAGCCAGACTGAAAAAAACTACACGAGTCCTCGTGGTGAGGCAAACCCTCTAACTGCTTTCCTCCTCCTCACACTCGGTTCTCCATGAGCAAATCTACCCATTAGGTCGATGTCCTTCAAACGCCTCCTCTAGTTTCCAGGTCGGAGCACATATGTGTCATGTGATTCTTCCTCACCTGAGTCTGACTCCTGTTCTTGGCTCAGTGGGCAATGCAAGGCGAGCGCCCTGGCTTCTCCCTAGCATGTTCCTGGCTCCTTGTCAGAACTCACAAAGTATGAATTGGGCTTCCCTGGTGGCTCAGATGGTAAAGAATCTGCCTGCAGTGCAGGAGACCCGGGTTCAGTCTCTGGGTCAGGAAGATTCCCCTAGAGAAGGGAATGGCAACCCACTCCAGTATTCTTGCCTGGAGAATCCGATGGACATGGGAGCCTGGTGGGCTACAGTCCATGGGGTTGCAAAGAATCAGACACAACTGAGTGACTAACACTGCTACTGCTATCACTGAAGTAGGTGCCCCTTAACAGAACACGTGTACCTATGAGATCTGACCTTCCCGGTTCCACCCCAGCCCTAGTTGGCTGCTCACACCCTGTCCTCTTTGCTGTGTGCTAAGCTGCTTCAGTCGTGTCTGACTCTTTGTGACCCTGTGGACCATAGCCAGCCAGGCTCCTTTGTCAATGGGGTTCTCCAGATAAGAATACTGGAATGGGTTGCCACACCCTCCTCCAGGCCTGTCCTCTTTAGACATATGCAACTATACCTTGTACTTATGTTGTCTTTACCAGTAGAAAATAAATAATAGTCACAGCCATACACCACCTCATCAGGGCTTTTGGAAAATAACTTCAAACATGCTGCCTATGTTAAAACTCTGGAATAAAAGATGGTTACAGATTGAAGTCATTACTTATCCAAAATATACCTCTACTGCTTAAAAGGTATCACTATTCATCTCAAGACAAGAAAAAAATGAAAGAAGGAAGGTGGAAGGGAGGAAGGAAAGGAGGAAAAGGGATGAGAAAGGAATGGACGGAGAGAAGGTTAAGTCATGAAATGCCCCACTTCTGATCAAAGAGCCCTCGGTTTCAGTCCCATAACTGCACCATGCATGCCACTTGGTAACTGTGAGCTACTTGCTGAGTCAAACTGAACTGAGGTTCAGTCTCCTCATCTATAAAATGGAACATCATCCCTCTGTCCAACGGTTGTGTTGAGGATTTGAGGAGCTGATCACTCCAGGTGCTTGACACAGGGAAGGTCTCCAGCAATGAATTCCAGTTCCCCGTTCTCTCCTTCCTCTCTCCTTTCTGCACCCTCCCCCCCCCCCCCCCCCCCGGAGGGCTGCTCAGACCGGAGGCTGCAGGGAACATCCAGAGAGAAGCAGGATGAAATATTCCATCTGTTTCACTTGATACAAGGAGCAAAACACACCACCTACAAATCAAAGACTTAGTTTTCTTTTTATGACCCCAGAGCAGTACTGTTCTAAAACCCTGTGCCCAGAGACAGATAATGCTTTCCCTCTTCCGAGAAGGTCCTCTACTTTCACAAGAAAATCTCTTAGCATAAAAGAATACAAAGTGCTACAAATGAAAAGGCGGGCAGGGGGCACAGAGGAGGGCAGGTGTGACCAATCAGCTTGCTGGTTAGAACAGGTCATTATTTTTTTCTTTCCTAAAACCTTCTTAGGTGACCAATTACTAACACACGGAATATTTTCATTTTATGTACCTTCTGCTTTGCACCTCTTCCTCCTACTAGTAGTAGTAGTGTTAGTTGTTCAGTCGTGTCCGTCTCTTTGTGATCCCATGGACAGAGGAGCCTACCAGTGGGATTTCCCAGGCAAGAATACTGGAGTGGGTAGCCATTTCCTCATCTAGGGGGTCTTCCCAACCCAAGGATCAAACTCGGGTCTCTCGCACTGCAGGCAGATTCTTTACTGTCTGAGCCACCAGGGAAGCTCCTTCCTCCTGTTTCTCCCCCAGAAAAGAGTAATCGTCCATGTCTCAAATAGTACTTGAGCAGAAACAATCTCTCCCTTAGCTTCACAGGAGGGCTTTCAAAGCTTCTATAGCTGCAGTTTTGTTTAAACCCAAATCTCTCGCCTGGGTTTGCCCCAAGATCTCCAGCTTTCTGGTCATTACTAGTCGAGCATTTATTTTTAATGGCTCAAACAAAACCCTCACCAATCTCACATACTTGCAGGGGTCCAGTGCCCTCTGGGAAATTCTGTGGATTCCTGGTGGGTTTACAGTCTCTGCCATCTCTTGACTTTGATTTGTGGGTCCCATTAAATTTCACTTGCATTTCATCTCTTGTCATCATTCTCTTTTGCCACCTCAAATGAACTCTAGCATAGAAACCACTGGAATTTTTCTCTTAGCAAGAAACAAGTCCCTGGTATGTACACTAGGCTTTTGTGGAGGTTTGGGGGGGAGTATAGTGAACAGAGGTTACAGAATAGCAAAGCTTAGTATTAGATTAATAATATTAGGCATTACTGTTCCCTGCTGTCCTGTTCCCCGCCTGAGGGACCATCTCCTGGCTGAGTTCTCTGTCCCCTGCTCCAGACATCATGTCACCCAGACCCACATTCTCATCATAAGTCATCCCTCTTCTCTCCACTCCCCAGAACTCATTAAATTCTTTGACTTCATTTTGCAGAGTAATTCACCCTTATGTCTATTCTGCAGCATCCTTCCAGACAACACTGCAGGGAATGGAGGCAGGCCAGGGTCTACCCCTTTCACACTCCAGAAAGTCCATCAATGATATTTACTTAAATAACAAGTTGAAATAAATCCAGTCCTTCCTTCCAATGAGTAACAAAAGAGCAATCTCCTCTTCTTCCCCACATAACATTTCCCCCTTTCTACTGTACTCATTAGGCATTTTATGCCAGTTAATGTCTATTTACAACATCAAGTGTATACAAGGGCCAGTTACGGGCTCGACTGTAACCAAAGTATTGATTCTTGAAATTTTAATAAAGAATTCACGTCACTCAAATTTCATAGTGGAATTCTGCTCTGCTCTTAATCTTGCCCTTGAGTATATTATAGAAACACAGTGGAATAGGTGAGAGAAAGAACAAAAGAGATGAAATTATTTGAAGTCAAATACCCTGGATAGAATCTCTTACTTCCCATGGGTTTCCCACAGAACTGAAGAACAAGAGGAAAACAAAACAGAAGCCCCATCGTACAGTGGAAAAAATAACTCATATTTCATTTTCCTCATTCATTATCCAGCACTCTAGTTGCTAGATATGGTCAGATAGTTTAATTCAAAACTGACCACAAACACAATTCTAGGTGGAAGACATCACTGCACAGCAATCCTATAGTTCTGCTAAGGTTGGAGGCAGAGGACCCAGAATGACAGGCAGAAACCTCATGGAAACAAAATATTTCAGTATTGACTTCATCACAGTGTCTTTCTTGAGCCCCCAGTCCATGGCATCTGGGTACAAGATCCCATTTGGCCTTCTTCAAGATACCTTGGGGTCAGAATGGAAAGAAACAAGAAAAATTCACATAGACTCTTTCATTGTCCACTGTGATACTTACAAAACTTCCATTAACAAGCAAAGGTCTACATCTATTACCATCACCTCCCCTTTTATTTTCCACATGCTCTCATCCTTGGATCCTGCAAAGGCTGCAAAGTAGGTGGTTCATATTTGTTCTCTAGGGCCGCCATTATAAAATACCACAGACGGAGTAGCTTAAACAATGAAAATGGATTTTTCACAGTTTTGGAGACTGCAAATCTGAGATCAAGGTGTCAGCAGGTTTGGTTTCTTTGGAGGCGTCTCCTCTCTCCTTGGGCTTCCCTGGTAGCTCAGCTGGTAAAAAATCCACCTGCAATGCAATGCAAGAGACCCCGGTTTGATTCCTAGGTCGGGAACAGCCACCGGAGAAGGGGTAGGCTACCCACTCCAGTATTCTTGGGCCTTCCTGGTGGCTCAGCTGTTAAAGAATCTGCCTGCAATGTGGGAGACCTAGGTTCAATCCCTGGGTTGAGAAGATCCCCTGGAGAAAGGAGTGGCTACCTACTCCAGTAGTCTGGCCTGGAGAATTCCATGGACTGTATAGTCCATGGGGTTGCAGGGAGTCGGACATGACTGAGTGACTTTCACTAACTCACTCCTCTCTCCTTGGCTACGGCTGCCTTCTCACTGAGTCCTCAAATGACCTTTCCTCTTATAAGGATACCAATTAGATTGGATTAAGGCTTGTCCTAACTTAATCATCTCTTTCACGGCCCTCCAAATGCAGTCACATGCTGAGGTACTGGGGGTTAGGACTTCAACATATGAATTTGGTGGAACACAAATCAGCTATAACAGTAGCCAAGGTCAATAATTCACTGACAAGTCTTTCTCTACCCAACACCACCTCCGTCCATCCTTGCCACACACAATGAAACAACAGGAATCATTTGTAAAACAAACAGCAGTCCTCTCTTATGGCATTTGATGACTTGTATATATTTATGCACTTCCAATTTCATAGGTTGCTTGATAATCAAAGGGAAAAGAAATAGCTATAATTCTGCCTTTATTAAAGCACCTGGGTTTGTTAAAATCACTTCTATTCTTGTACCTGAATTCAGTGTGCTCTGAGGCATAATATAGGCATTCCCAGTTGCCCAGGGAGGTGGTACAGATTATATCTAAGCTTTTGATTCAGCTGAACATTTGTCATTTATTAACACCTACTATTTCCCAGATACCATTGAGCTCTGATACAAAGTAAGTCTTAGTGCTTACCCACGAGTTGGTTCATAATTTAATGCGTAAAAGACATATGCATAAAGAACTATACCTACTTCATAAGATAAAAAATAATTTTACAGAGTGCTTTAAATTGAATTTTAAAATTTGAAATTAGCAAGATTGGCCATCTTTGCAGACATACGCAAAGTTCCAAGTTGGCGATATGTGGTCATTTTAATGATGTCATCCTTCAACCTTGCCTCGTTACTAGGAGAGTGCTGATTTCTCCCCATTTATTTTTGTTGTCCTCAAGCAAGCACTGCATGCTTGAGGATGCAATAAGTACCCTGGTGAGAACCACACTTTGGAAAACAGGGAGGAACTTTTTTCTGTTCCAGTGCACTGAGTTTATCATCGGCGGTCCTAGAAATATCACAAGCTATATGCTGAGGACTGAAAACATCATAAAACCCACATGGGTAGGCTACCTGGCAGAACCAACATAGGATGGGGAAATCCGAGGCAACTGGATTCCACGTATCTGAAATAGAAAACCATCTCATTTGAAGATTTCCTTTATCATCAAATAGCCAAGAAGGGTTGTGCTTTGTAATTCATATAAAATTATAACAACAACAGCAGATAATATTTATTGAAAGTTGACTTTGGACATGGCACTTTATGTATATTAGCTTATTTATCTTCTAATCAACCAGGCAGGTGTTATTATCGTGCCCATTGTTCAGATGAAGTAAAAATCAGAGAGATTAATACACCTAAGGTCACAGAGACACAACAGGGCAGAGCTGGGATTCAAATCCCAGCAGCCTGGTTCCAGAGCCTTCAGGCTTCCATAACATTCCATGGGATATTCCAAACATTCTGTACTGTGTAGCACATCACAGCTTCCCAAACTAGCTCTCACATATTAGTACTTGTTTGCCATTTGGTAAACCAATTCATCCAGTAGTTCATCGGCTGCTATTCTCACCCCTCTTACATAAAAGGAGTGCATGCTTACAGAAATTATCTTAAATCACTGGTTTATTTAACTGAGTAATTCTAGTAATGGAATTACAGGAACCAAGAGATGATGAACATAATTTGGGGAATATGGTGGGTGGAGGAGGGGGCACCTGGGTCTTGAAATACCTCTTAAGATAGCCTGTAATTACCTAAGTAATTACCTAAGTGTAAGGTCCTGAAAAAGAAAGTCTCCAAAAAGAGTGGGTGTTATGGGCTGAATGGTGTTCCCTTCGCCAGTTTGTACATTAAAGTCCTAAAGCCCCAGTTCCCCACAATGTGACCATATTGAGAGGTAAGATCTTTCTAGGGGTAAGTCAATATAAATGAGGTCATTAGGATGAACTCTACTGCAATAGGACTAGAGTCCTTATAAGAAGAGAGGAGATTTGGACAGAGACACACACACACAGAGGGAAGACAATGAGAAGATGGCCATCAACAACCCAAGTGAAGCGATCTGGAGCAAATCCTTCTCTCATGGCCCACAGAAGGAACCAACTGTGCCATGACCTTGATCTCAGACAACCAGCCCCCAGAAGTGTGAGAAAATCCACTTCTGTTGTTGAAGCCACCCAATCTGTGGGACTTTGCTGTGGCAGCCCTGGCAAGCTAATACACTGGTCAAGAGATTATTGTGTCCTTGGGGGGCACCAGACCTCAGAGGAAGCAACAGAATGGATAAAAGAATGGTAGTCCTGCATCTTCACATTCAGCCATATCATTTCATTTTCTCTTCACAACAAGCCAATATTTAAGTATTATTATCCCCACCTACACATGACTACCAAGTACATATTCCTAAAATATTTCTTTCAGCATGTTGCCCACCTGGTCAAACACCTCCAGTAGCTCCCCCACTGTCTTGAGGAAAAAGCCCAAGTTCTTCCCAAGGGGTCCTGAAAAATCCCTTGTCATTTTTAAGCTATAGAACAGGCAACATCCTACTGCAGGGGCACACATTCACAGCATCGTGGTGAAGGAAACTTGGGCAGTTATCTCCCAGAACAAGGAGGAAGTTCTACGCCCTCACAGACCACCTGTGCTGCCAAGGGACAAGGAGCAAGATTTTCTACACAAGAGACCTTCCCTAGTTTCAAGTGGGTAACATACACACCTGAGAAACAAAAGATTCTCAGACTTCTAATGCTTTCAAATCCTGAGCTACATCCCTGTTTTTATTTGGACAAATATCCAGCCTTCTCGTATCAAATCCTTGGCTTCGAGTTGCCAGGAGTCCATTTACAGGTGAATATTGATATGGTGCAGTACTTAGGTAAAATGCATTTTCTTTCCTGTCTAGACATGTGTTCAAACGATCTTTCTTCTAAGGAATCCGGAAACAGCTTTAGAGATATTACCTAATTCAACACGTCCTACATGAGAGCTGAAGGGTGTTTCACCAGCCTGGTTTGGGAGAGGAAATTACTTTCACAAGAACATCACCTTTCCTGCGAATCCCAATGACTACCCTGGTCATCACAACAGACTAACAGCAACCTTTTTATCATGAACTCCCTTGGTTCCAAGTCCATTTTTCTCTGTCTCTGTCTTGGATGATGTAAGAACTCCAGTTTTTGTTGTCCTACAGGCTCAGCCTTGAGCCTGGAGATAAATGAAGAGCCCCATCACCCAGCCAGAAGGCAGACTCTGGAAGGCAGCCTCACTGTCTATCAGAGTGGCAAGCCTGATGTGAGCACGACAAGCAGGCTGCAGTCTTGTCCTCTGACCACAGCTTGGGACACAGCCCACACTACCTCCCTGTGTCCAAGCTCCTTATCTGACCGTTTCCTGCAGGAACTGCAGATCCCATCTTATTTACTAGCGAACTGTCATTCTGCCCCATCCTTGCATCACTCCAATCCTTAGCAGCCACATCCTGTCTGTGTCCACTGTATACCCAATCTAATGAGTAGACATTCTCCCTGTTACCCCCGCTACCACCTAATTAGACCTCCAGGGTGAAAAGGCTCTTACCCATCACCAGTCCATTTTTAAGCCCCCCCCGAGCCACCACCATTGTGCTGCTCTCCTTGATGGCCAGTCCTTCCAGTCACAGGTTCACAAGCCTGCCTGCACACCGGAATTATCCGTGGAGATGATAAAAGTCCTGAAACCCAGGCTGCACCCCAGACAATCATATGAGAATTTCCAGGAGTGAAACCCAAGCATCAGCATTTCTGTATTGGTTCCCACGTGATGCTACATTGCAGTCAAGTCTGAGAACAATGGCTCTAGGCCATTTCCCTAGTGGAACCTCATTTCCTCACTGGTACAGAGCTGAGGTCTCAGCATGGCACACGGCTGCATCCAGGTAGGTAATGACAAGCATCAGAAAATAACACCAAAGCCAGGGAATGAAGAAAATTGGTCCCCAGCCATTGTAGAAGATGGGATGATCTGGACAGCTGATATTAGAAGAGGAAATTGCCAATTGCTAGGTGTTTGCTGCTGTGCTGTTGAAAGTGGGTCAGAGCCTCATGTTATATTCAAAAAATGGCATGTAGTGCATCATAATTGGTAATCAGAAAACCCATCATAAACTTAGAGGATCCAAACCACTCATAATTAAGGTTGGAGACTAGAGTCAACCTCCATCACAGCCCAGCTCATTACACTGGGTTTGACGACACCCTGGGGACAAGTCACTTCTCCTGAAATGACACTTGCATTGAGGAATCACATACAGTATCACTAAAGTGCCATGTGGGTGGTTAGTTCTGGAAGATCATATCCTGGGTGGGAGGTTGAATGAGCTGACCTTTAAGATCCTCTTTAGTGCTGGCAAGTCTTTGATTTCAAGTGACAAGCCCTGAGGGTTCTAGAGAATGCTAGGAAGGAAATGAATGAGCTATGGTCTGCATGGGCCACTGCTCTGCTCTGCAGAGCAAAGCCAGGAGGAACAGAACGCCCTGCTGTTCAGACAATGTCACAGGTTGGATCTGTCATCGCTGCAAGACGTGAGCTGACCAGAGACAATCATTCGGGTTTCAGAAAGCTGGGGGCATGACTCCAAGTGAGAGCCAGCAAGACTGTGTGGGTGAGAAGTGCCCCTGTGTTCCAAAGGGAATAATTTGTTTCTCTACCTTGTTTCCTGGCTTCCCAGAAAGCCAACAATGAAGGCTGCATAGCTAACCGTGCCATGTGGAGATGCTTACCTGTCTCTGATCACTGTCCTGGGGAGGCTCAAATTCACTCAGGGCTTTTGTTAGTTCCCACTGCCAAGGGCTGTGTCACCTCTCCTAGGCTTGTGGAACACCCCTGAGAAGTGTTTTTCTCAGTGTGCTGCTTGGTAACTTGGTCATGCCCTTGTAACTCTCAAGGTTCCCCTGCGACAACCAGCTTCATCAGGGAACCAACGGAGAAGGGATACGAGGTCCTCCCACTTACTGGGAAAATAGCCATCACAGCAAACAATGTAACAGTTGGTGACAGGCATTTGCAAAAATAAATAAGTAAATAAAATAAGGCAGGCAGAAGGAACAGCTATTTAGAAAGGAAAGATTCAGAAACTTGAGTTAGCCGGGATAAAATTGATTATGAATGGCTCTCATGTCAGTTGGCTGGAGTCTGATGCCAAGGCCAAAGTCAGATATCGGATTCCCCACACAGTACCATGCAGGGAGATCAAACTCCACGAACACAAACTACTCCCCTCATCCCCATCAAATGGTTCCCCCCAGTGTCTTGTTGATAACAAGAGGGATAGACTGGGAAAACAGTTAAGTCTGCTTCTCAAAAGTGGGTCAGCATCCACGTGAATAAGGCCCCAGTGAAAAGGAGATAAGCCATCTCCACATCCCATTATTCTTTTTACACTCTGCTTTAGGCCAGGCCCAGGCCACCTTCTTTATGTCAGTAGGGTTTAAACTTGTGGCCCCAGGAAATGCGAGGAGGGAAGACCCTGTAACCCAGCCCATCCTACACCAGAGGCTTCCAAAGTGAAAGTGTTAGTCACTCAATCATGTCGACTCTTTGCGACCCCATGGACCGTTGCCCACCAGGCTCCTCTGTACGTAGAAGCCTCCAGGCAAGAATACTAGAGTGGGGAGCCATTCCCTTCTCCAGGGGATCTTCCCAACCCAGGGATCAAATCTGGGTCTCCTGCATTGCAGGTGCATTCTTTACTGTCTGAGCCATCAGAGAAGCCCTCTACTCCAAAAACAATCCTCAGGGGCTGGTTCAGGGGGATCAACTGGATTTCAATAAGGTGTCATTTTCCCATAGACCACATTGATATTTGGGATGGGATAATGTCTTACTGTGGGGGACTGTCTTAATCTTTCCAGCTCATTTATAGGTCTAGTCCCTACCCTTAAAATGCTAGTAGAGGGACTTCCCTGGTGGTCCAACAGTTAAGACTTCCAAAGCAGGGGGTACAGGTTTGACCCCTGGTTGAGGAACTAAGATCTCACAGGCCTCACAGCCAAAAAGCCAAAATATGGAACAGAAGCAATGTTGTAACAAATTCAATAGAGACTTTTAAAATGGTTCATGTCAAAATAAATCATTTTTAAAAAAAACTTAAAAAAAAATTTTTTTTTAATGCCACTAGAGTTCCTAGTCATTCAGTTCAGTCCAGTTGCTCAGTCAGGTCTGACTCTTTGCAACGCCATGAACCGCAGCATGCCAAGCCTCCCTGTCCATCACCAACTCCCAGAGTTTACCCAAACTCATGTCCATTGAGTCAGTGATGCCATCCAACCATTTCATCCTCTATTGTCCCCTTCTCCTCCTGCCTTCAATCTTTGCCAGCATCAGGGTCTTTTCAAATGAGTCAGCTCTTTGCATCAGGTGGCCAAAGTATTGGAGTTTCAGCTTCAACATCAGTCCTTCCAATGAACACCCAGGACTGATCTCCTTTAGGATGGACTGGTTGGATCTCCTTGCAGTCCAAGGGACTCTCAAGAGTCCTCTCCAACACCACAGTTCAAAAGCATCAATTCTTCGGCACTCAGCTTTCTTTACAGTCCAACACTCACATCCATACATGACTACTGGAAAAACCATAGCCTTGACTAGAGGGACCTTTGTTGACAAAGTAATGTCTCTGCTTTTTAATATGCTGTCTACGTTGGTCATAACTTTCCTTCCAAGGAGTAAGTGTCTTTTAATTTCATGGCTGCAATCCTAGTCATTGGAGAAACCTAAATATGCTGCCTTTCTGAAAGACCCGGGGTAAGGGTGACAATAATGTCCCAGGGAGAGAACGCTTGAAAGAGCCTCTCTACATGTGTGTGTCTTATTGTGCATGGTGGTTTCTGCTAAAACTGCCTTCAAACAAGTGTTATCAGTTTATAAAGCAATGGAATGCTAGCCATTGCTCCCCATGAAATCAGAGATCCCACCAAGAACTGATCCAGGTGGTTTACCTAGCAACAGCTCCAATATGGCAGCTGCAATAACTGCTCTGGGGCTTCCCTGGTGGCCTCAGTGGTAAAGAATCTGCCTACCAAAGCCATAGATCCAGGTTCAGCTCCTGGATCGGGAAGATCCCCTGGAGAAGAAAATGGCAACCCATTCTAGTATTCTTGCCTGGGGAGTCTCATGGACAGAGGAGCCTGGGGTCTATAGTCCACGGGGATCCAAAAGAGTTGGACACATCTTAGCAACTAAACAACAAACAAACATGATTGCTCCAGGGATTAGGAAGGTACTACTCTGAAGTAAGCCCGGGTCATCCTTGACTCATTCGCTAGAAAGTTCCACTTTATATTGCATTGAAATTTATCTCCTTCTGACTTTCACCTGCCGGACCTGAGTCTGACCTCTAAAGGGCATAAGAAATGAGTTGGCTACCTCTTCCACGCAGCTGTCCTCTAAATATTTGAAGAAAGCCCACCTTATCTCCCCAAATTTAGCAAGGAGCCTGATTCAATTCTTCTTATACAGTTTTATCATCTTGAGATCACTTACTGTGTCTCAGTCACTTTACTGGTGTGATCTTTGATTATCACAAAATGCCATCAGGTAAGTTTATTAGTCCCATTTGATGGAGGAAGCCGAGCAATCAGCTTGAATCTCCAGGAGAAGCAAAGGGCACGGTCCACATTTACTTGTTTCGAAGTTCACGCTCCTCTCATTACAAACCGGTTCCCACATCTGGCTCCCAGAATCCCCCAGGAAGGTCTATTTTAAGACTAGAAATACATAGGTTCTCAAGCAGATTTAGTGAACTGGAACCAGGTGATTCTGACAGAACTGATTCAGTGATCAGCATATAAAAACTGCTGCCTCATGTTGAGCATTAACCTCCTCAACTTTCGGTTTCCCTTTTTAGGAAGAACAAACTCTATAATTTAAAAATCAACATTCTGGGACTTCTCTGGTGGTCCAGTGGTTAAGAATCTGCCTTCCAACGCAGGGGACATGGGTTTGATCCCTGGTCCGGGAAGATCCCACATGCCTGGGGGCGACTAAGCCCGTGTGCCACAACTACTGAAGTCCATGATGATGTAACGAAGATCCCACGTGATGCAACTAAGACCTGATGCAGCCAAATAAATAAATTATAAAAAAAAAATCAACATTCTTCCTACAACATGTAATCCAAGTGGGGCCTTGCCAGTACACTCCCAAATAGACCCAAGACTTCCCCTGTTCTGGGTGGATGTGCCAACAATGGAACCTGAGTTTGCATCCGGTCACTCAGAAGAGTAGGGAAAGCTCCACCCCGATGCACGGCCACCACCGCCTGCCGACGCTGGAGGTGTGACAGGGCCACTCACCTCTGTCCCTCTGGTTGCCTTCTCCTCACACAGCCCCTGTGTGAAGCACATCTCTTGAAGGCGATTAAAATTACACAGTGTCCTGATTTCAATCCTCCTGTAACCATGCTGAATATTTTCCACTTAAAAAAATTAAGTT
The DNA here is from genome assembly GCA_024291935.2 of Okapia johnstoni. Classification (NCBI taxonomy): domain Eukaryota; kingdom Metazoa; phylum Chordata; class Mammalia; order Artiodactyla; family Giraffidae; genus Okapia; species Okapia johnstoni. The sequence continues at coordinate 17,810,460 of CM044307.1, forward strand.
TTAATTAAGTTTTCTCATCAGAACACCACTCCTGCTGATAATGTCAGGAAGTAATTACGTGCACAATCTGTTTTTGACACACTTCCTTCTCCACTGGGACATTTCTTCTGTTTCCTTTACTTCATTAACAATCCCTTGTTGCCATAGGAAGGCCTGCTTTCTTCTCTATTTACCGTAATAGAGACAAAGAACCAGGTTGCCTCCTTGTACACAATCGCGACTCCTGCACTGAATGGACTGCGGGGCATCAGCTTCCGCCTGTGAGTCGTCCTGGGACCATTTCCCTTTGTGCTGACCATCTACCAGGGCAGTTACAGGGCCGGGCGGGAGTCTACAAGGGTGCTTTGGTCGAGCCCATTGCTTACACTTCATATCCCCACTTCCAGGCTACCATACGTAGGCAGCACATTTAGAAATACGCTTGACTCTCTGATTTCCTGGAGCTAAGTGTGATAAAATGATACCCAATTATGAGCAGATTCAAAATTGTTTGCCATTTGGCAAACTAACATCAATGTTTTCTATGCTTAGCTCCAACTCCTGATATTAGGTTCTTAGAGTTGCCATAACAAATCATCACACACTGAGTGGCTTAAAAAATAAAAAAAAAACAAAAAAGAAATTTATTCTGTCAATTCTAGTGACCAGGAAGTCTGAAATCGGGTGTTGATGGGGTTATGTTCCCTCTGAAGGCTCTAGGGAAGCATCCATCCTGGCCTCTTCCACCTTCTGGTGGCTCCTGACCACCTTTGGTTTGTAGATGCATAACTCTCATCTCTGCCTCTGTATTTGTGCATGGCCTTCTTCCCTCTGTCCCTGGGTCCCTTCTCCTTTTCAGAGAGGGACATCAGTCACTGGACTTAGATCCACCCTAAACTCCGGATGATTTAATCTCAAGATCCTGAACTAATTCCATCTATAAAAATCATATTTCCAAATAAGGTGACATTCTCGGGTTCCAGGTGGACATGAACTTGGTAGGGGGGCACTATTCCACCCACAACACTTGTCCCGAGGCAGTCCTTTCGAGGTAGTCCGAGAGTGAGACATAAGGAATTTGAAGTCATAACCAAGAACAGAGAGACCAAGATTCCTGCAATTAATCCACTAATGGAGACCCAACCCCTGATGGGACCACCCAGGCATGCTTTTTTTTTTTTTGACTCATCTTTCCAACTGACATAGGCAAACCACAAAGCCCAAATGAAGAGGCCAGATTAAATGTCTGTGGTTTAAATTTGGAGACACATGATCCAAAGTTCATAGACTAGCAACAGAGAAAAAAATTGACATGAATCGTTTCATCATCAGGTGGAGTTTTTCCTCCCAACCCATGTTAGTCATTGAACTGTTATCTCTATTTTCTGCTTTTTTTGTGGAGGGCTGGGAATGCGCTGCATCACAGGGCACGTGGGATCTTCTCTGACCAGGGATCAAACCTGCAGCCCCCGTATTGGAAGCACAGAGTCTTAATCACTGGATCTCCAGGGAAGTCCTGTTGTCTCTACTTTTGATCTTTATTTAATAAATCTGAACTTGTATTCTTCTCTGACAGCTTGTTTCAGGGCTCAAAACAATGAATTTCAGGAAATTTGGGTTCCGCCATAATTTGGCCCCAAACTTTCTTTTAACCTTTGTTTCCCCATTATCTAGGGCTTCCCAGGTGACTCAGACAGTAAAGAATCTGCCTGCAATGTGGGAGACCCAAGTTTGATTTTTGGTCAGGAAGATTCCCTGGAGTAGGGACCCACTCCAATATTCTTGCCTGGAGAATCCCATGGACAGAGGAGCCTGGTGGGCTACAGACCATGGGGTCATAAAGAGTGAGACGCAACTGAGTGCCTAACACTTGCGCTTCACATTCTCCACCATTCATGACCTGCATTCTCTAATTCAGGCAACAGCATTTCCATTGAATACAGATTTTACTTTTCTGCTTCTACCTGTTCCTTCCAGCTGGAATGATCTTTGCTTTCCTCTCTTTACCTCTCACCCAAAGTGATGCTTTTAGAACATGCTGGCAAATTTTTCAGTGCTCCTCCCATAAAAGGTAGACTGTAATTCCTCTCCCTTTGACTTGTGTCCTTGCAGCCTGGACTAAAGACTCACTTCTACTGAAGAGAATGTGATGGAAAGCAGAAGTGATGCTGATGACTTCCAAGCCAAGGGCGTGTCTGTCTCTTACTCTGCTCTTCTGACACTCAGAGGAACCCAGCCCACCAAGCTGCTGAGAAACCCAGCAATTACAGGAAAAGGCCAGGTGTAGGTGCTGGCCACACCATCAGCCAAGGTACCAGCCAACAGCAAGTATCCACCACCACAGACTGAGCAACCTTTCTGATGATTCCAGCCCCCGGCCTTCAGGTTACCCCAGCTGACACCAAGCGGAGCAGAGATGAGCTACCTGCAATTCCAAAATTCCTACCAGTGTTCCAGACTCATGAGCAAAATAAATGTGGTTGTAAACCGTAACTGTTAGGTGTTTGTTACACAACGTTAAATAACTGGAGCACTCTACCTCTAGCCATCTCAATCTTTCTAAAATCCATTTTTTTAGATTATATACCAGAAGTCTACTTTACAACACAATGTAACAGGTCAAATTCAACATGTCCAAAGTAAAATTCAGCTTTCCCCCTAAACCTTATTTTATCCCAGTTTTCTGTCTCAGTGACTGGGACCACCATTCACCACCATATGAGCAAGCTAGAAACATAAGGGTCATGCTCCCTCCAACCACAGTCAATCAGTACCAAGTTCCATTGCTTCTGACTCTTCCATGTGTCCAGAATCCATTCATGGCTCCCTTCTCTACAATGTCCACTTAAGACTGTCATCCTTCACCTGGATGCAGTAGTGCTCTAACTGAGCTTGCTACCTCTCCATTTCAATGGCACTAGAGTGGTTTCTGCAAACCACAAATGGGTTCCCTTTACCTTCCCTGCTTAAAACCCTTCAGTGACTTCCCACTCCTCTTAGGATCAAGCCCCCAATCCTTAAAGTGGTTATAAGGTCCTACATGGTCTGGCCTCCACCTCTACTCCAAGTCCAGTCCTTGTTCTCTGGACTCCAGCACCATGGCCAGGACCCTCTTTAATGACATGCTGTTCTCACCACAGAACATCAGCACCAGCTCCTGCCTCTACCTGCAGTACAATTCTGCACCCCACTCCTCCCTGAGTTAATCTCTCTTCAGCTTTTGGTATTCTTTTAAATATCCCTTCTTCAAGGAAGCCCTTTGCCACAGACATGAGATTCCTCCACTTTACATCTCATGCTGCATGCTACACTAGTATTGATCTGTGTGGTTTTTTGATTCATGGGTGTCTCCTCTACTAGACTCAAATCCAAGAGGGCAGAAATGGTGGCTTCTTTGCTCTCTACTCTATTCCTAGTTCTTAACCACATAATGTGTTCACAACATATATATGCTGAGTGAATGAACCATTAAATGTACCTCAATATCTTGCTCCAAGTAGATTTTCAATAAATTATCAAGGAGTGGAGAGGTTATTTTGAATCACTCCAAAAAGTTCCTGCAGCATAAAAAGCTTAGAAGAGAAAGAGTTGAATCTCAGAGTTCAAAAATACAACCATCTTCCATCTGTCGATCCATGAGTTCTTAAAAGGAAACACTCCAAGGGAGTATGGCAAGGTGGAAAGGGGTTTAAAAACAGAACATGTAACTTGCACACTTTTCCTTAAGGCCTAATAGCTTTAGTATTTTGTCCCTTACAGACTCTTATGTTGTCCCTTACAGACTCTTATTTTGTTAAGTGGGCAGTATTGTATACAATACTATATGGAAAGAAATGGAAAGAAACTGGTATAATGAATCCATGCAAATGAGACCAATTTATTGTGGTTGTACTTTTTCTCTAATTTTTAGGATAAAAGTTTTTTGATTAAATATGCAAAGAAACATGATGGCTATCTAAACACATGAGAGCCAAATGGTCTGATCATGGGACATCATTGGTTCTAGATTCAGAAATAATTTCCCCAGTTTCATGCATGTCTCACTGATGGTTTTGAAACTCTCCAAAGATGAATCCATTTGTTTCTTCCACTTCTTTGGTCTTCTTTACTTCACATCCCTAAAAGGTCTGTGATTGATACCCAGCTTGCTAATCTAATGTTACCTTGGTCCTAATCTGGAGACAATAAATATTATTGACTTAAGGGTTTTATTAAACACCATGTTTCCTGCATTACTGTTACATACATTGTTTAAAAAGATTTAATCATCTAAACAAACTATCTAAAGAACTTTAAGTACATAAAAATTTGGATTAAAAAGTCAAAAATGTTAGACATTGACTTTAAAAAAGACATAGTCTGGCAAGAGAAAGATCTACAGAATGCTAAGTGAATACTCTCTTGGCTCACTCCCCTTTGCTGAAGGCTTCATTGCTTTCACCTTGACGTTAATTGCTCCCCCAAAGCTGTTAATCATGTTGGCAAAATGGGCCATTTTAGAACCAATGACCTAGGACGCTCATCACTTTTCATTTCCAGTTTGAACAGCAAAAGGCCAATAATCTCTTATGTACAATTCTGCAACAGAAAGTAATGTTATTTAATCAAAGACTGATCAAATAAAAGGGAAATGGAGGGCAAGGGAGAAGAAGTAGAACTAGGAAAGTTTCCCTCTTCACCCAGCGCCCCCCCTTCTTCTCTCCAGCACCTCCTATGGTCTTTGAGGGCTATTTCTCTGCCACCAATGTTTAACACAATGACCACTGATGACAGTGAGAGCTTTGCTCTAAGTCTGAGAGAAGGGAAAGAAGAATTCCTAGAAATGACATGAATTAATATTGACTTGTGTCCATCTGATACTGTGTTCAGCTCTTACTTCAACGTGACCGTCTTCAAGATTTCTCAGTATGTGAGCCTCTCCTGCAGCTATCAGGATGCCTGAAACCATCTGCCCCAGCACCTGCCCTTACCTGCCATTGCCTCTACTAAATGAAGCCTCATCTGTGGGGCAAAAAATAAGGAATGGGATCATCCTTGAAAACTACATGTTGTACATTGATTCTTGGGGGAAGAAAACAGGGACCAGGTTCTATTAGGGGACCACGACTACTAAGACTGAGGAGCTGGACCCGGGGGCCCTGTCTGACCATCAGTAATTGGCTGCTGACTCTCCTGGGAAGAGTGAGCCCCTCTCCTCAAAGCAGCTGAAATTCCATTGCCCTTGATTCCTGTTGCTTCACATCATAAAAACTCATGGAACATACAGCAAATTTCCATTGGCTATCTATTTTACATATGCTAGAATATATGTTTCCATGCTACTCTCTCCATTCATCTCAGCCTTTCCTTTCTCTCCCCTGCTCTTATCCATAAGTCTGTTCTCTGTGTCTGCATCTCCATTTCGGTCCTGTGAATAGGTTCATCAGTACCATCTTTCTAGATTCCATAACTGGGGCTCTGTAACAACCTAGAGGGGTGAGAAAGGGTGGGAGAGAAGTTCCAGAGGGAAGGGGCATATGTACATTTATGCCTAATTCATGCTGATGTATGATATATATCAAACAAATACTGTTAAGCAATCATCAATCAATTAAATATATATTTTTTTAAGAGCATGAAACAGATGGAACTGATCTCAGAGACCCAAGGGACTTCCCTGAGTGATCTGCATGTAGGCCTCGAGAAACAATGACACAGAGAACGGGTGCATCAGGATCTTTAATCACTGAAAAGTTTTCATTTATAATTCATAGGAACTTAGACTGCTTGGGATGTCTTATTAAAAAGGATGCCATTTTTTTTTTACCTCTTTGTGACCACAGGAAAGAGAAATCTCTTTGATGTGGTATAAGAATAAATTGTCACCAAAATAGAAGCTGGTGCCCACTAATTACAGCACTATCCAACCAGCATTTATAAAATCATCGCTACTGTATGAAGAGAGGAACATGTAATTTAGCCTTAAGCGAGTACAATTAACAGGTTTTGAAAAACTCAGCACCATAACAGTAACTATCTGATGACTACTAAATATACCCATTCTTCTCTCTTAGAAAGTGCTGTCTGAGTGACTCCCCAAAGTGGGGAAGTTAATAGTAAGGATCAAGAGAGGGCAATCGGGGGAGGAAAAAAAAATACTTGGATATATATTTAATGGATTCTCCATTGTTAACAAGCATTTATTAAGGATCCAATATGCTACTGGATCCTTTGGGAATTTTTTTTAAATATAAAATCTGTAATCTAGGAATGTAATTTGAGTCCATAAGGAACCCTATGGAACATGGGTGCCTGACATTTACTTCTAGCACTAAAGTTTACTCTGAGTCTCAGGTCCTGTGCAGGAATATTCAAAGATGTGTTCAGGATTGATAACACGTGTGGAGGAACCCAAGATGGGACACAGCCAATGAGAAGTGATGGGCTCTTCATCGGGGAACACCAGGGAGGAAGATCTTTGGGAACAAGAGAAGTCACCTGGAGTCAAGGACATGGCCTGTGCTCTTCCTCATTGTCCAGTGGAGGACAAGCTCTAGGAAAACCGCCAGGATGACAACTATGAGACTTATCAGAGCTTTCTGTCTCTCTGCAGCTCTAGAGAGGTTAGGAGAGTGCCTAGAAAATCAACTCCTGCAAAGAGTGGTGGAAACTCAGAGCTGTCCCTATGGACCCACTGGGGCACCGTGACTGGCCACTGGCCAGAGAGGGCTGAGAAACATAAGCAGAGGAAGAGGCGGACGGATGCGACAGTTCCAGGGCTGCGGCTGAGAAGAAAGAGAGCCCCGGGGGAGTAAGAGTCCTCAAATCAGTCCTCAGGGCGATGGGATGTATGTGATGACTGGGCTTCCTGTGTCACAAATGAGTCAGCAAAATGAGGAATACGGCACTAAAGACCTGTGTTCAGGCTCTTTCACTAAATGTTGCCACTGCCCTGTGCCAATGTCCCCAACAAGTGGGAGAATGGCCCCAGAAACTCCAGGTGAAGGCTTTGATCAACAGTACAGACTCAGAATATGCCCACATCTCTGGATGCTGGCTTATGATATAAACAGAGAAGAACAGAGTCTTTGCTCTCACAAAGCTTCCCATCTGCACACAACGGTAATCAGTAAAGCATGTTCTGATAGTTTGCTATGTCTTGACAAGGACCACTGCACATGTTACACAGGAGTTAAAATGGTCCAATAACCTCTCTCAGGTCAAAGCAAAGGCATCAGGGGTGAAGTCCATGCTTACGAAAGAAGGATGGAGATAGGCGTGCCAGGAGCACATTGCAAAGAGGGTCATGTCTATCCCCAGTGTCAAAGTCCAGTCTTCTCAAAAGCCCAGCTGCAAACTCTCAGGTCAAGACAAGAAGCCAGTACAAATAGCCATTCTAGAAAGGGGCAAAGCCAAATATGATCTCGGACTCTGGCTAGAGGTTGACTGCCATCAGGGGTGCTTTTCTGTCGGTGACTGTTTTGAGAAACCCTGCTTTCATTTTGTTGCTGTTGTTATTATTATTATATATATTTTTGGTCATGCTGTGTGGCACTTGGGCTCTTAGTTCCTCAACCAGGAATTGAACCCTTGCCCCTTGCACTGAAAGCACAGAATCTTAACGACCCGGGAAGTCCTAACTCTGTTTTAATTCTATAATGGACTTCTGTCAACATTTGTTATCATGTTTTTAAAAATCATTTCTACCCATTTAAATTATAACGATAATACTCATCAGCTCCTTTCCTGCATCCCACCTAGGCCTCTAAAAATAGAGAAAACAGCATGGTTCACCAGACTATGGAGTAAAACTTCTGCCCTCACTCCGATGCTCTCACCAGCTCATCACCAGTTAGCATTCTGTGTCAATTCCAGCCCACTAACCACAGTTTTCTTAGACAAAGATGCCTGTCATGTCACACCCAGGGCTATGGAGAGAAACCACTAATGAAAATGATTATAAAGCCTTTTTCAACTCTGAAGACTTGATGTCTAATAGCTGCAACAGTATTAGGGTTCTAGTTCCTTTTTCACCTACCAAAGATCTTACCCAGCACTCAAGCTAAACGTGAACTTGATTTGCTTTTCAATAAGCTGGTTATGGCCACTGGTGCCCATGAAGCTTCTCTCTACCTTGTTATAAAGCCATTCCAGGAAGAGCAAGTTAGTATGGAGTGAGATAGTTACTAATAAATGATCACTCAAGGCCAATTTTATCAAGAAATGTCAGGACCTTTTAACCTGGAATTGGTGAGAGAATTTCCCATCTTTACTTTGGAATGAATTAGTAGCATCTACACGGAGAAGGCAATGGCAGCCCACTCCAGTCCTCTTGCCTGGAAAATCCCATGGATGGGAGAGCCTGGTGGGCTGCAGTCCATGGGGTCACTACAAGTCAGACAAGACTGAGCGACTTCACTTTCACTTTCCCTTTCATGCACTGGAGAAGGAAATGGCAACCCACTCCAGTGTTCTTGCCTGGAGAATCCCAGGGACGGGAGAGCCTGGTGAGCTGCCGTCTATGGGGTCACACAGAGTTGGACACGACTGAAGCGACTTAGCAGCAGCAGCAACAGTAGTATTTACAACTCTAAACGGTTTCTGTAACAAGTCTCACTGAATTGAAGTAACAGAGTCAAACGGGGAAAAAAACCTGACCAATTTTTTGGGTGTTTAAATTATTATTTAAATATGCAAGTGTAGGCATATAATACCAAGTGATGGAAAAAAACTTGCCTGAGAAATGTGAAGTACTCTCATAATGAGTGTGAAAGATTTAAGCATTTATCCTCTTGGTTGCTTTATTTTCTCTTTTTCATGGATTTCCCCAGTTATTACTGTTGAATGGATAGGAAGAAACTATAAACAACTAAATCCATGGAGCTTAGATGAGACTTTACCCATCAGCAGCTTCATTGCTTTATATTTTAATGCTCAGTGCCAATAGTATTTCTCTGTTTTCTATTTATTAAACACAAACCAAAATAATCCTGCTTCCCCACAAGGGACTAGTTTTCAACGTAAAAGTTAAATTAATAGTGATGCACGTGGACCACAGACATTGCTAAACTGCCTGAGCAGAAGGTAGTTTATGTCAGGCGACTACACAAACCACACAGTATTGAGACTGAATTACACAGGGTCACTGGTTGTGAGCAACAGAAGTTCTATCTGGCTACCTTCAACAGAAAAGTGATGTGTGGGAAGAACTGAAGAACAGAATTGACAGAAGGGTTAGAGAACCAGGCAGAAACTAAGGCTGGCTGCCCCAAGATCTACCTGTCTATAGCATGGTAGCTGGCACTGGCCCACTGGCCTGCAGGTGGCTTCTCAATGCCCAGCAATGCTGCTGCCTTAAAATATCTCAAGTGTCCCTTGGCCTCTACAACACCTTCCTTAGAGGCAAAGTCCAGAATAAGAACCCTGATGGGCCAAGCCTAGGTAACAGACCCCTGCTCTAGCCACCAGGACACAGGGAGATGGAGCTTCTGAGATAGAAGGGTTCTCCCTCCAAGGAAGAAAACCCAGGTAAAGACCTACCGCCATGAAGTGTGTTTCCACCAGCGAGGATGTAAATGTAATTGGACTGCAGGGAGAGTGATGAAGTCACCACCCCTCCCCCTTAGTGTACTCATGATATCCATTTTCATGAGGCTGCTGGAAAGATGTCAACCTTCTCCACCTCTGCAGAGGTCTTGGTCCGTTTCACACTGGTATTCTGGTTTTCATTAACAGGTGACAAGTTACCTTCTCATTCAGAGTATCTAGCAGGCCCTTGGCATCTGAGGATTCTATATCATGTCTCTTGTTCTTAGAGTGTAAACTTTACTTGTAGTGGTGCTTTGCAATAGTGTTCATACCTACCATATATGGCTGTAGGAAGGATTTTACAAAGAGCACATGTTGGGCCCCAGGACAAACATGAATGAAACTGGTGAGGAAATCTGGCTTGACAGCCAGTGTTTGCACCTCAGTTTGTAGTGTCTGAGAACTGGGGGATCCTCTAGAGTTTCAGCAGGCGCCTCACCAAGGGCCATGAGCTAGTACCATCCAATGACTGTCCTTCATTGGAAGGAATGCAGGGTGGGGTTAGAAAGACAAAGGAGCTGCGATGTAAAAAGGAGAGACGTCATAGTCTAAGACATCCTCTGTCCATTTCACATAGAAACTACACAGGATAACATCTTTCAGGAGAGTAGGTCCTTAAGTTAGCATGTGAGGAAAACAGACACACAAAAGGAAGGAAGGAAGGAAAACAGATCAATGTAACTTAATGTTTGCACGATAATCCACCAAAGTGACAATTTCATGGGCAGCATATTCCAATGAGGGCTTCTCAGGTGGCACTAGTGATAAAGAATCCGCCTGCCAATGCAGGAGTCATAAGAGATGCAGGTTCCATCCCTGGGTCGGGAAGATCCCCTGGAGGAGGGCACGGCAACCCACTCCAGTATTCTTGCCTGGAGAATCTCATGGACAGAGGAGCCTAGTGGGTTGCAGTCCACACAGTTGCAAAGGGTTGGGCACGACTGAAGTGACTTAGCATGCATGCATGCATATTCCAATGAATAGGGAAGAAAAAAAGTTCAAAGAGCTTTCCTAAACAAGCTTGGTAAGTTTCACTTCCTCACACCTCAGTTCTCTTAGTTAAAAATATTCTATTGCACACCCAACGTAAGCCATATATTCACTCTGCATTGGAGGTACGAGGTCAGTTCCTATTCTGTAGCTATCAATACAGAGAGTGTCTCCTTTGGGGGATACCGGGAGCATGAACTGGATCCATCCCAAGTCTGACATAATTCCCGAGGAGACAGGTTGTGCCAACCCACTGCATTTGTGACATGGGCAGACAAAGTCTCTCAGGCAAGGGGCAAAAGGAGCTCCAGCAAAGCAGGATTTAGAGAAGGGAAATATAACGACTGTCAGAAAAACAGTGCAACAAATTTCCTTGCAGTCAAAATTAAATTAGACACTGCGGGCCTTACGTGTATTCTTTTGGAAAATCCTTTCTACAGCCCTATATGGTAGGTATGAACACTACTGCTCAGGAACGGTTAGAAAACTGAGATTATGTAAAAATGTTCTAGTTATGTGTTTCCTTGACTCCTCCTCCTTTTTCTATTTGCACAGTAGTTTTAAGCCAAAACACTTAAGACATTCTACTAGTCAGGAAAATAGATGCTATTTTAATAACCCTCCTAAAATGACACCATATACCCATTTGTTATGAACTCTTGCAATCCTGTATACCCTACTCCTCTCTGAATTATCAGTATCACCGCAGTCACCCACAGCCACTCACCTATCCAACCACCCCCCACACCCCCCAGGCTCAAAGTGCTGGAGGAAGAGGAGGAAAGAGAAGTTTGGCAGGAAAAAAAAGAATTAGGCTTCTCAGAATATATTTTGTTAACTATTCCTCACCTCTTTCTCATCTTATAAATAGCTTTTAAAGTGGGGACAAATTCATAATATTAGATATGAAAGGCCAGAATGTGGAGAACACAGACAGGAGAAAGGAGGACTCTGAGAAGTTCAGAGCTGAAAGGGAGCTTGGTGATGATTCAAGTCCATCCTCACATTTTCCAGCTAAAACAATTGAGGCCCATGTCTTTGGGTAAAGCCCACAGTAGCAGCCAGTTAGCACTGTGCCAAGTGAATCTCTTGTCCCACAGGCCAGGAAGTTCAAGATCCCAAGACACTGTGAAGTTTATCATTTAAAAATGCTTAAGGCCAAGGTTTTTGTGAAACCGTGTTAAATGCCATTCAGAGCAAGACATTGATCCTGCCCTAGTGGTTGGCAAACTCAAAGGATAAGATTGTAACTCAACCACTGCACACATACAAGAAACAGATGAGAAATTAAGCTATTTTAAAAAACACGTGGGAAGCATATTAAATGGCACATTCCCACTTTAATTTCTGTGTCGAGAGATTTAATTAATGATTATGTTTGTTCCCATAGAACCAGGGAAAATGGAAAAGCCTCCATAGGATTAACTCTGAAGCCTCAACATTTTTGAAGTATTAAAATATCATGCCAGGCAACCCTAGAACAACTAGGTGTGGTCTTCTGGGAAGGAGATGAATATTAGCGTATATGTGTCTTTTTGAATTATGGTTTCTCAGGGTATATGCCCAGTAGTGGGACTGCTGGGTCAAATGGTGGTTCTATTTTTAGTTTTTTAAGGAATCTTCGCCACCTGATGCAAAGAGCTGACTCATTAGAAAAAGACCCTGACGCTGGGAAAGATTGAAGGCAGGAGGAGACAGGGACGACAGAGGATGAGATGGTTGGATGGCATCACTGACTCAATGGACATGAGTTTGAACAAGCTCCAGGAGTTGGTGATGGACAGGGAAGCCTGGTGTACTGGTTCCATGGAGCACAAAGAGTCAGACACGAGCGACTGAACAAGAACAAGGAATCTCCATACTGTTCTCCATGCTGGATGTATCAACTTAACGTTCTCACCAACAGTGCAAGAAGGTTCCCTTTTCTCCATACCCTCTCCAGCGTTTATGGTTTGTAGGTTTTTTAATGATGGCCTTTCTAGCTGGTGTGAACTGATACCTCATTGTAGTTTTAATTTGCATTTCTCTAATAATAAGCAATGTTGAACATCTTTTCATGGGTTGTTGGCCATCTGTATGTCTTCTTTGGAGAAATGTCTACTTAGGTCTCACTGAATGTGCTCAATGAGCAAAACATTGCTGAAGATACTGAGATCAACAAAGTCACGTCTCTGGCCCCAAAATGTTCCTCAGAAGCCATTGGTGCAGGATATTTCTGACAGAGACAAGTCTACAAACATAGCAGGTCTAGCTTTGAAACCTTTGACTGGAGATGTGTTACAAAGCTTAGAGGACTGTGGTGATACCCACAATCATAGTCAAGTAATTCTTCAAAACGCTTAGACTTCTTAATTGTGGATAAGACAAGCAGCATGTCAGATGGCTAACAGCTGCCAAATGACTGACAAATGAAACAAACAGAGAGAAATAACCAAACTGAGCACGGCCGTCCTTTTAAACATGGACCAAATTACCTTAAGGTGATTGGATAAAAGAATGATACTGACAGTTTCCACCACTGGGTTAAGCGGGTCTGATGGGTAAGGCAGGCTGGCAAACAAATAATTGCAAATAATTAAAGATGATGCCTGAAAAATTATAGTCTGGCTGTGTAAAAAGTTATAAGGAATAAGGATGAGAGAATGACCAATTCTGGAGAATACCAGTCAGACTTTTAAGAGATGGTGGCTTCTAGGTTGGGTCTTAAAGATTGCCTGGAATCTTACTACACATTTTAAAAAATTTTTCTTTATAATCACAACTCAAACTTTCATGGAGCCTAGCCCAACAGTGAGCACACAGCAAGCACCCATACTAATTACTAGTATCAAATGTATAAAACTGGGCTACTTTTCTTTAATGTTTATTAAGGAAATAGAAGCAAAACCTGAAATGATGGAGGAGGGGATGCTTCAACCCTTGACATTGAAATTCTCATCTCTATTTTATTCACCAAAACTGCTTCTTAAGTTATTCAGTCTATCCTAATTAACTCCCCAGAGAATTATCTTCAAGGCACTGTTGGTTGTTGCCTGAGGCCATACTCCAAGCTAGCTCTGGGATGTGGGAGAGATACAAATGTTTCTTGAGGATTTCAGTTACAAAGTGAGAGAGAAGGAGATAAAATTTTCTCACCAAGGTTACTATTAAACTCAAAAGGTAGATGGACCATGTCACAGGTTATCACTGGCAGCTTATCAGAAAATGTCCCTTAAAAAAATAAAACTCTAGATACAGAGAGATGTAGATATTTAAGGATTTTTAAATATCTGAATGGAGATAATAAGGTTCTTCTCAGGACAAAACAATGATTATATATTTATAGCTAACATAGACAAGGAATCCTCAAAACACAAGATTCCAGCAAAAAAACCCCAGGGGAGCCTCCAAGCTAGACCTGGTAAGGTAATGATGCTCCAAAGCTGCACTCAAACCCCAAAATAGGTTTTTAGCAAGATCGGATTAAAAAAGAAAGAAATATTTGAGAAGCCAGAATAAGATGACTGAGTTGGAAGGCCAGATATCCAGTCCAAGAGAATAATAATCTGTGAGCAGAACAAACAAGGTCAAAACTAGGACATCTGATTCAGGCTTGGATGATTGGAAGGCAAGTGTGAGGAGGGAAATGATGGAGACAGGCAAGTGCAGGGAAACCAGATCATTCACTATCTCCTCCAGGCAGAGCCTAGCAGACAAGAGAGCTGGGGTGCTCAAGGAGGATGCTGCCAAGGAGCCATGACTAGGATCCAGGGTCCAACACTGAGACCTGGCACAAGGATTTCCCGTCACCATCCTCTCCTCCACGCATATCAGTTCAACACGCTGGTTCTGATAAATCCATGTATGCATCTGACATGTGTGCACATGAGGCATAGCACCAGCTTTCTGGGAGCCAGCTCTAATGATAGTGAAAATCCACAGTAGGGCCATTTTCCAAGGCAATGAGAGCAACACAGCCACTTTTAAGATGCCGTCCATTTTGGGTCAGGTAACAAGCCAACTTGAGTTTGTGGAGGACTGTGTGGTGGACTAAAAGTGGCCACAAACTCTTTGTCATCACCCCTGTGGTAAAATATATAGTTTGTCTTTGTCCCAGTTCTTTCTTTGCACAGAGTGTCAAGAAGTTCCTGAGTGATGAGGATGTCTTTGATCACGAACTCCTTTGGATTATACCTGAGTTTATGTTATCAACGTGACTCAAAGTGGGCCCTTAGGTAGTTTCAAGGTAAGGGCTTGGCCACACCTGATTACAGGTGAGAACTTTCAGCTCTATCCCCTGCTTAGTAGGGAGTAGGAAGGAGCTGGAGATTGAGTTCAACCACCAACCGCCGTTGACATCATCGATCATGTCTAGGCAATGAATCCTTGATAAATACTCCCCAACAATGAGGTTTGGGAAGCTTCCTGGTTGGTGAACATGATGTATGAGGAGGGCAGCACACCCTACTCTGAGGGGACAGAGGTCCCTGCACTCAGTATCCTCTGGCCCTCAACCCATGTCTCTCTTTGTCTGCTTGTTTATTTATATCCTTAACAATCAACTGTAACCCTAAATATAGTACTTTGCTGAGTTCTACGAGTCGCTCTAGTGAGTTATGAAACCTGAAGTGCGTTGGGGGAACCCCAAATTCACAGTGGGCCGGGTGGAAGAGTGGATAGCTTGGGACTATCTCAGTTGTGGCTGGTGACTGGAGTGGGTGGCAGAGAGTGGAGGGGTGGTGGTGGGGGGTGTCTTATGGGACAGAGCCCTTAGCCTGTAGGGTCCGTGCTAATTCCAGGTAGAATAAGAGTTGATATGGACTGTAGGACATCCTGTTGGTGCTAGAGATTGTTGGGAACCACAGTGGAGCCCCATGAAGAGGTAGACAGCAATGAAGAGGTGGAGTTTACTTCACTCCCTTTAAGGCTGAGCTGGACCCCATGACAGATTAACGAAATGAAGCTAAAGAAGGGGCACAGTGACAGCTCCAGGCCTAAGCCTTTGAAAGGCCTGGCAGCTTTCACCTTTGTACTCAGGAGACCTCAGCCTCCCCTTTAGAAGTTGAGATTCTCTGTGGGAAAGGCCACATGAAGAAGAGAATCCCTGAGTCCATGTGGCGGGAGAGACATACTTGATATTCTGTAACAGTGGAGCCCCCAGAAACTCCATTCCCACTGCAAGAGAGATACCCTGGATAACCAGGATTTGAACCCAGTGAACCTCCAGAACCGCGCTAGCATAAGTCACTCTGTTTTGGAGTAGTTTGCTACACAGCCATAGCTACTCAACACAAACAAGATCACCAGGGAAAGGCATACCGAACAGTCTGAGAAAGGCTTTTTAGCAACGACATAAAAAATCATTTCAGTCTATGTGTTCACCCCTTTGTTTATTTATGCGTCACACAAACATTTACTGAACCCCTTCCAGGAGCTGGGCTCCAAGCAGCTAACAAGTGCACAGAGGAAAGACAATTCTTGCCTTCAGGGAGTTTTCAACCCAATCATCTCATTCACTTTTTTTCCCTCTCCAACAAAGCTGTCAATTTTTATCCTCTGGAACTATTTTCTTCTTTAGATTCCCCAATTTCTAAGGCAAGCAAGACTCAACTCGTTGTCCTTTGTCTGTGAAGTTTTCCCAGACCCACCTGGTTTCTATGGTTCAATTTCTCCAACTTTAAATAAGGTCCAAAGGGAGTTAACAATATTTTCAAAAGATTGTTATGAAGTTAAAGCAGACATATTTTTTTAAAACTTTATACCTTGTAGGAAAAATTTCCTAAGCAGATTACATTTTACTGGCCATTCAAAGGTATGTCTGCCTAGAAATTCTGTGAATTACATTAAAAGCAACATCAGCAAATGACCATGAGAAGGATCTTCTGCTGGGCAGACAAGACGCCAGTCATCTGATTTTCTGTCCCTGTCAAGGCTACCATGGCGCATGAGCAAATGCACACAGATCCTTTGTGGGATCTGATGGGGAGCAGACAGGCTCCTTCTTCCTACCATTGTAACCATGTTCCTGAGTGTCCCTTGACTGATTATCTAGCATCCATCAATAAACAGTGCATTTCATGGATTTAGCCTGGGCTGGCACTTCTATTCATAATGGAGTGTTTATTTAATTAAGCCCCTTCATCAGAGACTCCAAGTGCATAAGGGTATGTAATGCTTTTAAAACATCTAACAGTTGGGCTTGGCAGCAAAAAATCAACACAATCATGTGCTTTCACATTGTCAGGTTGAACAAAAACAATGCAATGTGTGAGCAATGCTTAATAAAAGCAAATATTTCTAGTGTATATTGAGTAATCATTTAAGTTGAGAGCAGAAATGAAAATATGGGCACAAATTGTATTGATGGACATTGGCCAGTAATAAATTTGATTAAACATTTCAAACTACATTTATGGAATCAAGCTACTTTGAGCTAGACTGTCATAGTTTTTAATGTATGTCTTAGTCCTAAATGACTTTAAGCTTTTAATCTTACTCTCCCCAGCCCAAATAATACTCTTTAATAAAACACAGTCATAAGTATCTGTATACCTCTGTTTTTCAAAAGTCCTGCTTATTTTTGTCTAGTAGGCAAAAACTGCAAACAGCCCAGATATCTTTCAATGGTTGAAGAAACAAACTGTGGCACATCCACATTATGGAATAATACTCAGAAAGAAGAAGGAATGAAATACACATGCTGAAGCTCCAATATTTTGGCCACCTGATGTGAAGAGATGACTCATTGGAAAAGACCCTGATGCTAGTAAAGATTGAAGGCAGGAGGAAAAGGGGACAACAGAAGATGAGACAGTTGGATGGCATCACTGACTCAATGGACACGAATTTGACCAAGCTCCAGGAGATGGTGAGAGACAGGGAGGCCTGGTATGCTGCAGTCCATGGGGTCACAAGAGTCAGACATGACTTGGTGGCTGAACAACAAAATACACACACACACACACACACACACACACACACACACACACACACACAATGGAATATTACTCAGCCATAAAAAGAATGAAATAATGCCATTTGTAGCAACACAGATGGACCTAGAAATTATTGTACTAAGCTAAGAAAGTCAGACAAAGACAAATATCATGATATAACTTACATATGGAATCTAGAAAAAACTGATACAAATAAATTTATTTATAAAACAGAAACAGATTTATTTACAAAACAGAAACAGCTGCACAGACATAGGAAACAAGCTTATGGTTACCAAAGGAGACAGAGGTTGGGGGAGGGATAAATGAGGAGTTTGGATTTAACAGACATAAACTACTGTATATAAAATAGATAAACAACAAGGATTTACTGTATAGCATATGGAACTATAATCAATGTCTTGAAGTAACCTATAATGGAAAAGGGTCAGAATCTGACTCACTTTGTTATACACCAGAAACTAACACAACATTGTAGACCAACTATACTTCAATTAAAAAAAAAAAGCCTCATGGAACTGGCTACAGTCAGTCAGTCAGTTCAATGCCCTGATTTAAAGATAACCACATGCAAAATAGGGAACTCAAGTGTTTTCTATGTTCTTAGTAAGAATTACCTATCTAGCACCTACCCCAAAAGGTTGAAGAAATTCAAAGGCATCAGCTGACCAAATACACAAGGAAACACCAAAGTTCATGATGTCCAAAGACTAATAAGCAGGACATAAAGCCATCATCAGGTCTCCTTTGTGGAAAATGAGCACCACCCCTTTACCAAAGACCCTGTGTAAGCAGGGGAAGCCTTCGAGAAGGCTTGAGACAACCAGGACTGTACACAGCAAATCTAACTGGACATCTTCCTGTGCTCTGGAGCTGGTGGTTCCTGTGAACAGCAGTCCATGCCACCAGAAAGGGGCTTGGTCCCTCACCTGACAGCTGCCAGGGGGCATGGCTACATTACTGCACAGTGGTTCCTGCTAGGAGGTCAGCCAGCGCCAGCAGGCAGCCCTTCTCTGATACACCTGCTAAAACTCTCTACTAACTGCAGACTAATGAACAAGTGAGGAAAGGAGGAGAAAAGGATTCAAGAAATAGTTGGGTCCTACTTATTCACTGTACTTGTCAGCCTATGATACATGACAGTAGGATGAAGGCATGGGCGAGGTGCTGGGGAGCGCTGGGAAAGGTGAGGAGGCAGCCCATCTGCACACGCTCAGGGCACACCTTGCAATTCTGAAAACCCAGACCTAATCCAAAACACTGATGCTTTAGCATTTATACAGCACAGCTGAGGAAGCAGACCAGGCACCCTCGTTACCCGGCCAGGTTAGTGCAGTCTGGAAAAGTTCTGTCCAGCACCTGATGGGAGTAAATCCCCTTGGACACCTCCCTTGAAACCAGGCAATGCTCTCTCTCCCAAGAATTATGATGGCCCAGCCTGAGGTGCCCACAAGGACCTCCCTGGCAGGAAGCAAAGGTTGGAGCACTGTAAATTCTATTGCAAACATTTGGTGTCTGGAGGGGGTTGACCAAAGTTTATATTTGTTGACTACTGAAAGGGAACCTTTGAAGATGATTATCATTAAAAATCTTTGGAAAATGTCAACTGGTGTCTCTCCATTAGATCAGACAAGCCTCACTCTTGTCCCTGGTGCAGTCACCTTCTCTTTTCACATCATTTCATCTGGTTTTTGGCCTTTACACTACTTAGCATTGGATAAAGGTCTGGGAGGTGGGGAGGGGAAGGGCAAAAAAGCTTCAGTCTGAAGAAAGTGAAAGTGCAAGTCGCAGTCGTGTCTGACTCTTGCGACCCTATGGACTATATACAGTCCATGGAATTCTCCAGGCCAGAATACTGGAGTGGGTAGCCTTGCCCTTCTCCATGGGCTCTTCCCAACCCAGGGATCAAACCCAGGTCTCCCGCATTGCAGGCGGATTCTTTACCAGCGAAGCCACAAGGGAAGCCCAAGAATACTGGAGTGGGTAGCCTTGCCCTTCTCCAGTGGATCTTCCTGACCCAGGAATTGAACCGGGGTCTCCTGCATTGTAGGCAGATTCTTTACCAACTGAGCTATCAGGGAAAGTCCTTAATTTCTAACATCTGTGTCACTGAACTGTTCCAAACACTTTTATGTAAACTGAGCAAGAAAAAGAGTCCTTTCGATAGTGAAAGTTATTACAGAAAGACAAGAAATGTATAATTCAAAAATTATACAAAAGAAAATTACCTTTGTATTTCTGTAGCTGCAACAATGGTCGGTTACTACAAATGCTTTTATATTTCTACTTTATAAAGAATCCAGATTTTTTTTCACCAGCAATGGATTGCTTAAAGCATAGGGTAAACTGTTTATAGATTAAATTCTATTTCAAATGCTTAGGACACACTTGCTATTTGGAGGCATTCTATGATGATTTTGCTCATACAGTTAGTTAAGAATCCTATTGCAAAGCCATTAATTTAAATATAGATTTTCACAGAGTAAGTATTTACCTAGAAGTCCAGGCTCATTCGTTGCCATGCTTTCCGGAGTAATGTGTTCATTATAAAGAAAAAAGTTTGATTAAGCCTATCTTGCTTGCAGTGGTTTGCTCATACTGTACACAGCAGGTTAAATTGATGAGTTTCCTGGGAGTTTACAGGATGAAAAATGCAGCTGCAGACACAGTGACATTTTTATAACTAATATCAAAAGCTCGCATGGAATAAACAACATTGGAAAGCAAAAGAGATTGGATCAGCAAAGAGATTAAGTGCCTGCTATTATTATTAGACAGTGAGTGAAAAAAAAAATCTTGGTCCTGGGCTCTGGCTGCAGGAGACCGCAAAGCACATGTCACCCAGCTTCCACTGCAAATCTTCACTAGTGCTTCACCTAGCAGTTTAAGGGGAAAAGTTTTAAATGGCTGCTATCTACGGCGATCCCATATATTCTGTTACTGATATCGTAGAGTCATTGTGATCATTATCCAAAGGAATCAAGCCCTGGCCAGCTTGGGATCAAGTCAGTCCTTGGGCAGATCAAGCCCAGAGAACATCTGTCATGGAGTCAAGAAGAGAGTATTTCCATTTCCATGTTTTTCATCTGAATGTTTTTCAAAGTTTTGAGGAGTATTTCTTTCCCAGTAGAGACACAGAACCCCTGCTTTACATAAGGTGCTTATGAAAGGTGTGGTACAGGTCAAACTTTTGAAAATTGCATTGCTTAAAATTCAAACTTGGGTCTGTCATCTTAAAGAACGTTTTCTATTAATTCTTCACCATTGCAAACACTTTCTCATCAAAAGAATAAAAGATGACTCCTAATTTACCTGACTCTAGGTGATTTTTGCCACAGTAGGTTTCCAAAGTACCGGTCATATATTCATTATAAGCACGTTACACTTGATTATACTCCATGTCTAGTCCTCTCATTAAAACATGCAGAAACTGAGGCAGATTATCTGAGAAGGGAAGTATCCTTAGAGAAATAAATACCTTCCTAATCCACACTCAACATTTAAAACTGAATTTCATGATTTCTACCAATTGCATGAAACCTTACCTTTTCTGCTTTAGCACAGTTTTTCTTTCTTAATTCCTACAGCTTAGGAACCAGAGACCAAATTGCCAATATCTGTTGGATCTTTGAAAAGAGCAAGTGAATTCCAGAAAAAAACATCTACTTCTGCTTCACTGACTATGCTAAAGCCTGTGGCTGTGTGGATCACAACAACTGTGGAAAATTCTTAAGGAGATGGGAATACGAGACCACCTGACCTGCCTCTTGAGAAATCTGTATGCAGGTCAAGAAGCAACAGTTAGAACCGGACATGGAAAAACGGACTGGTTCAAAATCGAGAAAGGAGTACGTCAAGGCTGTATATTGTCACCCTGCTTATTTAATTTATATGCAGAGTACATCATGAGAAATGCTGGACTGGATGAAGCACAAGCTGGAATCAAGATTGCCGGGAGAAATATCAATAACCTCAGATATGCAGATGACACCACCCTTACGGCAGAATTAGAAGAGGAACTAAAGGGCCTCTTGATGAAAGTGAAAGAGGAAAGTGAAAAGGCTGGCTTAAAACTCAGCATTCAAAAAAACTAAGATCATGGCATCTGGTCCCATCACTTCATGGAAAATAGATGGAGAAACAATGGAAACAGTTGCAGACTTTATTTTCTTGGGCTCCAAATTCACTGCTGATGGTGACTGCAGCCATGAAATTAAAAGATGCTTGCCCCTTAGAAGAAAACCTATGACAAACCTAGACAGTGTATTAAAAAACAGAGACATTACTTTGCCAACAAAGGTCCATCTAGTCAAAGCTATGGTTTTTCCAGTAGTCATGTATGGATGTGAGTTTGACTGTAAAGAAGGCTGAGCACTGAACAATTGATGCTTTTGAAATGTAGTGTTGGAGAAGACTCTTGAAAGTCCCTTGGACAGCAAGGAGATCAAACCAATCAATTCTAAAGGAAATCAGTCCTGAATATTCATTGGAAGGATTGATGCTGAAACTGAAGCTCCAATATTCTGGCCACCTGATGCAAAGAGCCAACTCATTAGAAAAGACCCTGATGCTGGGAAAGATTGAAGGCAGGAGGAGAAGGGGACGACAGAGGATGAGATGGTTGGATGGCATCACCGACTCAATGGACATGAGTAGAGCAGTCTCCGGGAGATGGTGAAGGACAGAGAAGCCTGGCATGCTGTAGTCCATGAGATCACAAAGAGTCAGACATGACTGAGCAACTGAACAACAAGTCTATTAAATGGGTTTCCCAGGTGGCTCAGTGGTAAAGAATCTGCATGACATAGAAGGAACAGCAGGAGAGTTGGGTTTGATCCCTAGGTCGGGAAGATACCCTGGAGGGGGAAATGGCAACCCACTCCAATATTCTTGCCTGGAAAATCCCATGGACAGAGGAGCCTGGGGGGCTACAGTCCATAGGGTCGGCAAAGAGTCAGGCACAACTGAGCATGCACGTGTGCATGCAATGTTAAAAAGTGGATTTTATTTAAAATTTAAACAAAGGAAAATAGATATGTTATAATAAAAAACTATATCATCATAAATTTTAAGATCTAGAAAGAAATCCTATTTGTCATTTAAAAAATAAGACATTTGTAAATGACTTGCCCCTAGTAATATGAAATTAGTAACCTAACTAAAATTGTTTGGTTTTTTCCTTTCATTCTATTTTTCCCCACATTTTAATTTTTACCTTAAATTTAAAAAGATTCTTATGAAATGTGAGACTGAACAAGATAAACTAGAACCCTGAGTGATGGCCTGACTGGGAACTGAATAGGTGAAACTACAACTTCTAACAAACAAGGTGGTATCTCTACTTATTTAAGAGACTAAGCCCTAGACCAAGATTCCTAGAGAGTCTGGGACGGGGGAAACCACTGTTACCAAGGAGAGGTGGGAACATTTAGTGAAATTCAAGAAAGTAAAAAAGTAAACATATATATTAGCAAATGATGACTTTGGAAGGCAAAACATACTAGCTGTGTGGCCTTCAGCAAGTAAATTTAACCTGAGTTCATATTTTTAAGCCCACAGACCCCATCTAAGCAGAGCAGGCGGATCCCCAAGATTTGTGCCAAGATCCCTGTTATCTGGCTACAGATTAATAGATGAAATACCCAAATTGAATCAAGGTAATATTGATTTTTTTTTTTTGGCCATGTCACACAGCATAAGGGATCTTAGTTCCCTGACCAGGGATGTGTCCCCTGCAGTAGGAACATGGAGTCTTAACCACTGGACCACCAGGGAAGTACCCAGAGTCAAGGCAATACTGAGAGAGAGACTGAGATGGGCTGGTTATTCCAATTTGGAAAGTAGCTTCCTGACTTTGTCATACACTCCTTCATCTCCAAGAGTTTGACCATGATGCTAAGAGAATCAAGAATGGTAACAGAAGCTGAGACATTCATCATAATGGAAATCTCTGACACAGCTCCGAGCAATGACTTCACCGTGTTGTTGATTTGTTATCTTCTGTACAATAAAGTATATTCTTAATCACGGTTTCCCAACCTTGGCACTATCGACATTCTGAGCTGAGTAATTTTTTTTTACTCCGTATGTGGAGAGCTATCATGTACAGCATAGGATTATTTGCCACATCTCTGGTCTCTACCCAGCAGTTGCCAGTAACACCCTGCCCTCAGTTTTTGACAACCAAAAACATCTCCTCTAGACATTGCAAAATATCCCTTGGGGTGATGGGCACAAAAGGGCTCTTAGTTAAGATCCATCTTTCCAGACTAAGGCACTGTTGTTGGCCCTGGGAACACAAAGATGATAAAGACACAGTCCCAGCCTTTGGAAAGTTCTCGGTAGAGTGAATGTGTGTGATATTGTGGATGGGAAATTCAGCCTGGCACACTCCAGGCAGAGACTGTGAACAAAGGCTCAGGAGGGCAAAAGAAGGTAGACCCTCCAGAAAAGCCGTCAGAAACTCACTGGGGCTATCCAATGTTTCCATGAGCAAGAAGGCAGTAATAAACTCTCACCACCTCCCACCGTCTTCTCCTAGAACAATGCGGCCAATTAGCACAGTAGCGGGTGGTCCTTGGTTGGTGATCACTAATGCAGCTGAACTGCACATCTGTGTAGGTGAGCCTCTGGATACGCAACAACAAGGTGTGCCTTGAGAGGTAACCTTCCCCCAGGTAGACAGGTCTTCAGCAAAAGCCACCAGCGCCTTCTCCCCTGCCTCATTTTCATCTAGCAAAAAACGGCTAAGTCACACAGGCCCCCCAAGGCTATGGGATAGAACACTGCTGGTCAGTGGCTTGGCAATACCAATGAAGCATGGTTTAAGAAAAATGTGGCTGTGTTTGCCAGTTCTGGTCTCTCTGTAGAAAAATTTTAAAAGCTGAGTCAGAAATTCTACAGTACAGTCAAGTTAATACATCTCAGCGACAGTGAGGTCCGTGAACTGGGGGGAGAGGGGTTGCAGGTGATGCTGAGTCGGTGGTGACGTATCGGTGAAGATGTGGGTGAGTCTGAGGGAGGGGATATGGTGAGAAGCGGACCAGGAATCCAGGAAACCTAAGCTCCAGCCACTAGTCTTTCTGGTAACATGGGAACTGGGCAACTTTCCCTAAAAAGGACCCTTTGGTAACTGAACTTTTACTAATTGAGGTACAATAAACATAGAATAAAATGCATACATCTTTGGCATCTTGTTTGATGAGTTTTGACAAGTGAATATACAAATGTAACCATTACACAAAGCAAGATACAGAACATTTCCAACACTCCAGAAAGTCCCTTTGTGCCTATTTTGGGTCCATCCTCCTTCCTGCCATGCAGGCCACCACCGTCTAATTTATCACCCCACTGGTTAGTTTTACAAGATCTTAGATGTCACATATATGGAACCAGAGAGTGTGTACTCTTATACATGTAACTGCATCCTCACTTTCAAATCCCAAGAGCCAGAGAGAGTCTCCTCCTCTCCCTTTCTCACTCTCCTTTGATTCATGTACAGCACCAAAAATAGTCCTTGCTCCTACAAGGCTAAAATCAATACTGGCCAAATGTGATTTGTGAGTATATATAGCTATTATTTTCCTCAATCTTTAAACCAAGTAAAAATTCAGGCTGTTCACAGAAGGAGGAAATCATAAAGGACATCCATGGAACATTCACTCACAAGGCTACCTCCCTCAATGACCTTTCAAATACATGGTCAATTTTGTAAATCATGCCTCCCACAAAACTACCACTGGCACAAATGGCCCATGGAAAACTAGTGCTGATTTTCTTTTAGGACAACCGGGTCTGATTTCCTGTCCGAGCCCAATAAAATATTTTTTAAAATGTTTCCTAAGTGCCTGCAGTGCTAGTTTTTGCCATTGGTCTAAGTCAACTGCTATTTGGAACTGTGTTAAAAAGCTCAATATGTTCCTATTTAGTCTTCAGCTCAAATGTTTCCTTCCTTAGCTTCAGATGCTATTCCTTCCCTTTCATTTTACATCTACTCAGGAAAACTGAAAGAAAGGCATCTGTATTCTTTAAACTACCTCCCCAAATCAATCTCATTACTCTACAGAGTTATTTTGCATCGACCATATATCCTCCGACTTTTACGTGTCCTGGAAACCTTACAACATAACAGAAAATATACAATATCCATCAAGAAAACGTGCATTGAAGCAAGAGAATGGATTGCTGCCTTTTGGAAGAGTCTACTGAAAGCTACGCCAAATAATAAAATTTTGAGGAGCAACCTTTACAGAAGCACTCTGGGTGACCAATTTTCTCCTCAAGTAACTCTTTAAGCATCAGAACCACTCCTATTTTTTTTTATCAATTTAAATTAAAGCGTAACTGAAAAGGGTAACATTTCCCTGCATTGCTAGATAGACTATGCTAAAAAGACATTAATTTCATCTTGATGTCTCATGATTTCATTAGGAAATCCATTGCCATGCTGGCCTATCATACAAAGGAGGCTTCAAGATGACTTAGTGATGGTGGTGTCAGGGCCAATGACCGTGTACTGACCTCAGGAAGACATCTTTGAATCCTGGGTCTACTGTCCTGCTCATGGGCTGTCAGATTCCACATCTCACCACAGCCTGGAACACGACTCTTCTTGCCATTTACTCCTCTGCTTCTACTCAGACAATCACGTATTCAAATAGGGTCCAAAATCAAAGTAAAGCATTTTTGCAGGACAGAGTGCCTCTCCTATGAATGAAGAGCATAAAATCTCATGCCATGTAATTCAAATATAAATGGGTGTAAAACCAGTAAAATTGGGACTTCCCTGGTGGTTCCTGGATTTCCCTGATGCGGCATCTTCAGGACACCATGTTATATCAATGGCAGTATATTATTTGTAGCATATATGTGTATATAATATTCATATCCATTTATGTTTATGTATCTCCACATTGGGTATGACTATCATTGCAGTGTGCACCCTGCACTATCAGTTTTTCTCAAATAACCAAGAATCTGCCTTGCAATGCAGGGGACATGGTTCGATCCCTGGGCCGGAAACTAAGACACCACATATGGTGGGGCAGCTAAGCCCATGTGCTGCAACTACTGAGCCCATGCTCTAGAGCTGGAGTGCCGCAACAAGAGAAGTCCCCACAATGAGAAGCCTGCGCACTACAGCGAGAGAGTAGCCCCCAGCCGCTGCAACTAAAGAAAGCCTGCACACAGCAACAAAGAACTCAGCGCAGCCAAAAATGATTAATCATTTTAAAAAACAGTAAAATCTTGTGAAGGTATGGGGGTACTGGGGAAGAGAGGAAGGGAGAAAGATGGAGAGAAACAACCCAGCGTGAAGGTTTCTGCTCAAAAAGAAAAAAATATTATAGGCAGTAGTCAGATAGGAGATTTTCATATTTTACCCAAATGCAAAATCTATGTGCATCGTTACCATCACAGCCTTAGCGAAAAGTTGATGCTCACCAAAGGCTGCAGAAGGCCTGTTCTTAAAAGGGGGTCTGAGGGTGGGGCCAAGCCCTTGAGCAAGAATGCTGATGTGTATACACATGGGCCAGAAACTGAAGCAGCCAGGATTTAAGAAATGTCAGTGATGAAAGCGCCAGATTTTCAAGTCCAATCTTGATCACTGGCAGACACTGAGATTTAAAACTACCATTTGCTTATTAGATGGAACAGCCAGCTGCAGGGCGTTATAATGGATCCCTGTAGGTCACTCGACATAGGAAGCAGGGGGCATGACACTGCAGTAAAATGAGACGTTTGTTCATACCACGC
This sequence comes from Okapia johnstoni, assembly GCA_024291935.2. NCBI lineage: Eukaryota > Metazoa > Chordata > Mammalia > Artiodactyla > Giraffidae > Okapia > Okapia johnstoni. The sequence continues at coordinate 17,837,684 of CM044307.1, forward strand.
ACAGCGGTGATGTGGTCCTTTTAAAGAATAAACTACATTACCTCATTCCCCTGATCAAATCTCTCCCAGGACTTCCCAGAGTATCCAAGGTTAAATGCAGACTCTGTACCATGACCCCTGCAACAAAGTCCCTATGTCAAGCCCCCCATCCCAGGCACTCCTCTCTCTCCTTCCCAGGTGTTCCACGTCCCCTGGCATTTCTGCCCTCTAACATCCCAAAAATGTTTCTCCCTAGGGTCCAGGCACTGGCTCTGTCTTCTGCCTGAAGTATTTTGCTCCCAGATCTCTGAAGGGCTGCCTGCATCTCAAATCAAATGCCAACTTCCCCCTGCAAGGCCTTTTCAACCACCCTGAACGTGGTCAGGAACCATACTGTGCTACTTCATACTCTCAATGGTACCTTGTAGGGCCTGAAAGTATGTCAGTGGTATCTGCCTTTTTCCCTGAAACAACAGTTCTCAACTGGGGGTGATTCCCCCTAGGGACATTTGACAGTGTCCAAAGACATTTTTTCTTGTCTCCACTGGCAGAGGAGTGAGCGGAGTACTGACATCTGGTAGGCAGAGGACCATGATGCTGTTCGATGTTCTGCAATGCACAGAACAATCTCCCACAACAAATTACCCTGCCAACAAAGTCAACAGCACCTTGGCTGTGATGCCCTGGGAGAGAACCTAAGCACCCTGAGACTTTCTGGTGGTCCAGTGGCTAAGACTCTGTGCTCTCAATGCAGGGGGCCCAGGTTCGATCCTTGGTCAGGGAACTGGATCCCACATGCCACAACTAACAGTTCACATGCTGCAAGTAAAGATCCCGCATGACACAACTGAGACCCGGCACAGTCAGATTAATTTTTTTTAAAAAAAGAACTGAAACACCTTGGATCCAATATTGCTATATTAATTGCTGTATCCCCTGTGCCTTTAACACTACCTGACACACAGTAGGTGCTCAATCAACATTTGTTAAGGACTAAGCTACTCTTGTTCCTGATTTCACTGATGAGGCATCTTCACAACACCATGTGATACCAGTGGCAGTATATTATTTGTAGCATATACGTGTATATAAATATTCATATCCATTTATGCTTATGTATCTCCACATCAGATATGACTATCAGTGCAGTGTATGACACTGCACTACCAGTTTTTCTCAAATAACCGTTTTGGTGTCATTCCAAATTCAAGATTTAAAAGAGTCACATGGGGGGAGGGAATATATTAGGAGTTTGAGATTAACAAATACACACTACTATATATGGGCTTCCCAGGTGGCACCAGTGGTAAAGAATCCACCTGCCAATGCAGGAGACACAGGTTCAATCCCTGGGCCAGGAAGATCCCTTGGAAAAGGAAATGGCAACCCACTGCAGTATTCTTGCCTGGCAAATCCCATGGACAAAGGAGCCTGCTTGGCTACAGTCCATGGGGTTGTAAAGAGTCAGATACAACTGAGCAACTGAGAACTACCATATATAATACAGATAAAAACAAGGACCTATTGTATAGCACAGGGAACTATATTCAACATCTTATAATATCCTATAATGAAAAAGAAGCTGAAAAAGAATATATATAATTACCTATAATATTAATATAATGTGTAATAACCTATATAATATATATGTAGTATATATACATGTATATATAACTGAATCACTTTGCTGTATACCTGAAACTAACACATTGTAAATCAACTATACCTCAAATTAAAAATAAAAAAAGATTCCCATCAGGAGAGCAGATCTTTTGGGGCTTCCCTGGTGGCTCAGCAGTAAAAAATCCACCTGCTAATTCAGGAGACATGGGTTTGATCCCTGGGGCAGGAAGATCCCCCAGAGAAGGAACTGACAACTTACTCCAATAATATTCTTGCCTGGCAAATCCCATAGACAGAGGGCCTGGCAGGCTATAGTTCACGGGGTCACAAGAAAGTCAGATATGACTTAGCGACTAAACAACAAACAAGTAGATCTTTCACGGGCAATACAGAATTGATGTTTGCATCCAATGCTCTAGCGCCCTAACTAGGCAAACTGGGTGAAAAATGGCCCTTACAAAACAGTGAACCAACAGGGATCATTCTAGTCCAGGTGGGCCACACGTGACCAATGGGCTTGTGAGACTAATTGTGGTAGATCTGTACCGTGTAGCCCAGCTAAACTGGAACTGTGTTTCCTAAACCTCCCTCTCCTGTGCAGTTCCAGGCTGACATGGACCACAAGGGACATCCTTTCTGTGAGAGCTGAAAAAAGGAAGAGAAGCAGCAGCTATGGCGCTTTTGCATTTGTGAAGTCAGTGCAGGCGGCCAGGGGCCACTGCAGCTCTCATGGTTATCATTTTTCTGCGGACCACCCGGCTACTGAGAGACAGCAAACGGGTCTGTCCAACTCTTCAGGAACCTGCCCTTTGCCTTCTCTGATCCCTGGCCAAGTGCTTGCCTAGTCCCATGGTGGTCAGCAAGCTCCTGGAAGTGATCCCCATCCTGGAAGCTGCTCAAAGGCAACAGAGACCAACGTGGGTTCCAGCCCATCCTCCGGAGGTCCGGTTTATCCTTAAGGATCCCAGTGCTTTTTTGTTTCCTCCACTTCATGTCCGTCTTTCCTTCCCAGTGCCTGCTCTGCTGACCTCAGGCACCAGGGTCAGATACAGAGACAACAACCTGCTATTGACTGTTTAACCAGATCCTCCAACTGCATCAGTGAGATCCAGATCAGAACGTCTGGTGACTCTGCTTCTCTGATCACATCCTGGCTGAGACACAGGGGTTGGCAATTTGGTGGCCTTCCCACATCCTTCTGTAATCAAAGACATGTTCCACACTGACAAGACTGTCACATTATTGAGACACAGGTGGATGAGATCTTATTAGAAGGAAATGAATTTTAGCATGTAGATACACTCAGTGTGACTCCAGATAATTAGAAAATAACTTGCTAGCTCAGATAAAGTGGTCGTACTTACACAGTGCCTATGGTTATGATTCTTTCCATCTTTTTCAGGTGTCATTGAAATTGATTTTGACTAAACAGACTGGATACGTGTCTTTTTGTATCGCCCGATGATTTACTTGTTTTCCTTTATCATAATCACTTGTCCCACAAGGTGATCACCCGCCCACTCAGATGTTTGGTGAAGAGCCTTTGAATCACTTGGCATGCACGATGTGTGATTCAAGGACTGTCACCCAAGTAATTAAACATACTGGAAAAAAACAGTAGTAGGAAGATGGGAGACAGTCTGTCTGTCCGAATCCTTCAGAACTAATTTTGTGATTAAAATATTTTGCAGCTGTTCTTAGAAACTCCTTGAGTCCATCGTTATAAATATCCTACTTAGTTACTCCTGCACCATTTTTTTCGATGATGAGTTAGAACACTACTGGGATGTCGTGTTCAGGGCAGATTTCTCATTGTTTGTGACCTCTTAGCCATTTTTATTGAACCACATTACAAAAAAAAAACAGAATTAAATGAATTCACAGAATCTGACAGTTTATGAAGGCAAATTAGCCAGTTGAGGGTCAGAAGGCACAAATCACCCAGGACTGGCTTTCAACAGATAAAGCTTAGAATGCAGACGTGTGGCTGACACTAACCAAGAAGAGAGGGGCAGAGGAGACTACCTTCATGTGAATGTTGGGAGAGAGCAGGGGTGGGAGGAAAGGTGAAGCCCAGAATAAAGCTTTCAGGTAAAATAAGGATGGAAGAGGACAAGGTTGGTAGGCGAGGCACACATGTACCTTGCATCTCTGTCTCTTGTCTCTTACACGCACACGTATGTACTCAAACATCATCCTACCTGAGCAAGTGATGAAAAGATGAGGACCAAAACTGGCAGTCACTCACAGGCAACATTCTGCAGGCTGGATAATCTCTGGGTCCAAATCTCCCGTCCTTTACTACATAGCCACCTCCTATGGATCCTATAGGTACATATGACTTGAAGAACTTTCATCATTTTCAAATTTAGACAGTGCAACGATACTACAACTTGTAAACGTGGTTGGGGTTGACTGCATTATTGGCCCCAGCTCTTCAACCGTCTCTGCATCCATGTCCTGGTCACAGCCACACTGTGAGCCATGAACTGCCCCACCCCGTGACTTTGGGCTTGGTCATGTGATTTACTTTGGAAGGGATGGCAGGCCAGTTCCAAGCCTAAGTCTATCTGGCCCACTGGTCCAGGAGGGAAGAGAGGCCTAGGAACACAGCCACCCTGGCTGACCCACAGGCCTGCAAGAAGAAGCAGAGCTGCCCCACTGCTACAGCCTGAGGTATGGCAGTCCCTACCAACCTGCCTATAACTACATTTTGGTAGTGCTTTGTTACACAAATAGCAAACTGAGAATGCCAGAACCCTTTTATAAAATAAAATCACATGCAGAGTCCTGTAAATCATGCAAGTGAAGGGGGATCTGTTCCATTTGAGGCAGGATGTAGGTCCTCGAGCCCCACCCCCCATCCCCACCTATCACCATAGCTTCTGAAGCATCGCCACGCACCACAGCTTGAAAACAGTGACTCCAACAGAAACCACACTGGATCAGAAAAAAGGAGTCCTGAGTTCAAATTCAACTCTAGATCAATTAACCACCCTTGAGATCCAGTTTCTTCCTAGATGAGAAAAAAAAGAATAATGCGTAATGCTTGGTCAACCAACCTGCGAGGCGGACCATATAAGAATACGTGTAAACATACAGGGCACACTGATGTAGGCTATCACTGCTGCCACCTCCACCACCACCCGCTCCATAATCGCCTGCATGGTGGGGTGGAATTGCCAGAGTCACTCCCTTCACATCATCTAAGTGAGGAGTAGGGTGCGTCCGGGAGTTTAAGAGAGGCTGCAGCTGGGAGTTTTCAATGGTCCCTCCAAGCTCCCCACTGACTTCAAATGAACCGTGGGACGACAGAGAAGAAAAATTATTTTCTCCAACCTTTTAAATTGGACACAGGTGTATTTTATTTTTTATTTTATACTGAGTCATAATTTAGGGAACTCTGTTCAATATTATATAACAACCTAAATGGAAAAAGAATTTGAAAAAAAATAAGATACATGAATATGTATAACTGAATCACTTTCCTGTACACCTGAAAATTACACAATGTTATTTTCTACAATTTGATTCAGCTGCATGACAAGTTATATCTATCTATCTATAAACATTTGCCTATTATCACTTTGTCTGGACTTCGGTGAAGCAAGAGAGACACATACAGGTGAGGGGCTCCCAGGCTGGAGTTTTTTCTCAGCTGTCCAAGGCCCATGTTTGTGCCAAGAGGTACTGCACAGCAGACAACAAAAGAACTTTGGAATCCAACTAATTTGGATTAAAGTAGGACCTAGTTACTAGTTGTGTGACCTGGTTGGCAAGTCTTTTAACTTGTTCTCCAACTGAAAATGGTGTTTGTACTATCTAGGCATAGGACTGTTGGGAGGATTAACTGAAATGATTATTAAAATGATTAGTGCAGTTTCTAAGAACCCAATAAACAATCACTATTGCAATTATTATTGGATGATGGGCTATTTCACACCCATTATTCTGCCCTCAGAGGATCATTATTGTTTCAGTGACATGACAGGCCTAATTAAGAGCCTGGGCTTTGGAGATTGATAAATGAGGCTGAGACCCTGCATGGATGCCACTCAGCTGCTTGGTGACCTTGAGCGTAGTGCAGAACCTCTTAACCCCTGGAGTAGAAGCCAGGTCCCTGCCCTTGAAGACTTGACAGCCTCAGAGGAGTACCCATCAGGACAGGTTGGCATCACCACCACCAATGGGAAACATGAAAGAAACCACAAGCATAAGTGCTAAAGAAACAAAAAGAGGCAGCAGCTAACTACCTGCCATGGTATGTCAGAGGGGGTGGATGTGATCTTGCCGGGAGGCCCTCCTACCCATCTGGCTCGGAGTGCAGACACTCCCTGCTGATCAATATGGTAAATGCCACCATCTGCCCAGTGTCACAAGTACCAGCAGAATAAAACTCATGCATTTGACAGCTAAGACCCAGAGCCCCGCCAGTGGATTCTGACCTCTCAGAGGGATTATACCAAATACACAAGCCGCAGTGTAGTCAAGGAGAAGAGCTAAACAGAATTGGCAGTAGCGAATGGTCCACCCAGCTCCTTTAACATTTTTAGTTAAGACACACTGTAGACATGGATTAACTACCAGGTCACTAGTTGAAGCTGCCGTCTGCCACCTTTTATGGGCATTCAAAGACTGAAGCAATTGGTGAATGGCTGTTTGAAGCTCTGTCCAGAGTCATGTACCCTCTCACTCCACCCCATGGATGCTGCTGGCTACACACATGCAAGTGTAGTCTTTCCCCAGGTATTCTGATTTGTGTTGGCAGTGGCTTCTGTCAGGAAAAGGCATTTTATCAAAACCCTGTTGGGGGTGCCATGAATAATGTATAATGGTAACGGGAATTTTTAAAGTTCTTCTATGTTCTAGAAATTTTAACAGGCCTTTTAACATATTTTTGTGGCTCTGTTATTCAAAAGGTATTTCAAAAAGATAAATGTAGACAGAGTATATGACTCATCCTGTCTTTCCATTTGAGATTCTATTATACTTGTAACTTGTAAGTGGCAAATCATACAGCAATACTGTGTATTCTACTGGGAGGTATACTAATTTAGCATGAGTTACCACTTGTCCTCCATATGAAATGGCCATTCAGCAGTTAAAATTTTGTTTCTGATCATCCTGGAAGGAAAACAGCAAAAACATCCATCCACTCCCGCGATTGTATCTGTCAGCACTTTAGTGCCTTTTTTTTCCATGTAAGGGGAGTTGGATGTCATTTGCTTTAGCTGAAAAGAATCGATCTCTTTTTACAGTAACTATGGAAAAGAAAATGTTACTCACTACAAGCAAAAGGGGGCAGAGAGAGGCAGTCTGGAAGGAAGAGAAGGATTACAGACCATCATAACTCTAGCCCTCCAGCCCTCTTAGTCAAGAGCTCAGTGAAGAACGATGGGAGAGGCTTGAAAGTAAAGCAGTTTTCATTTGATCTGGGGAACAATGAGAAAGTTATCAGTGGGTGCTGGAAAGGAAAATGACCCAGTGAAAGAAGAGTTTGGGGGCCTTGGTTGGTTCAAGTATTTGATGGAGTTGAGAAAGATAAAGGTTAAGACAAGAAGACAAGTGAGGAAGTTAGTGGATGTGATGAGCCCTGGAAAAGACAGCGGCCTGACAATGTGCAGGCCATGTCTCCTGTCCCCCAGCTTCATGTGGTCCTTGTGAGGCTTGGACCAACTGACATAAAGGATCAGACAAAAAGTTCTTTCTTTAAGCATTTCTGGTTTTAGTTATTGCTCATTCTACAGCCCTAGACATCAAAGCAATAGGTTGTAAAGAGTTCAAGTAGAAGTTTTACTTAAGGACATGGCACAAGAATGAACATGCTGTTGGCATGAGTAAGAAACGCACACTGGATCTATGCTATGATGCTCAGTGAATGAACTGCTGAGTAGGGTGGGAAATAGAAAGGGAAAAGGCAAGAAAACAAAATGGACTGCCTCCCTCCTACAAGACCCATTTGACAGAATAGACTCCCTCCCAAGATAATCATTCAGGATACTTCTCTCCTGTATATGTGTGTGCACATGGACACACATGCACGTCTCTAGGGAGGCTGAAAGCAGAGGGGATTGAGGCACACAGACCATGGTGTCCACAGAGATAAGAAGAGAGGTTAGAAGGCTATTATTTGCTGCCCAGAACACTTTGAAAATAAAACAAGAAAGTGTGTATAGGTTCACATATGTGAGATAATGACCCAAAAGTACCAAGACATAGGCTACTAGAAATTGTAAGACTTTCAAGAAAAAAACTTTTGGCTTCTAGGCCAAAAAGAGAATATGTTTAATAAGAGAAAGAAAAATGAATTATAGTAAAAATTTTATAGGAAATGTTTTATGTCAGAAGAAAGCTGAGTAACATATTTAGGCTACTCAAGAAAAAAAAATATAAGCCAAAGATTTTATATTTAGCAAAATGAAACCATAAGCCCTTCCTAAGGAATCTACCAGAAAATAAGCTTCAGAAAACCTAGAGAGTCATTGATATAAACATAGTGGTGTTAAATATACAAAATTAAGAACTAACATTAAATTAAGGTTGAATGGGAGAGAGTATAGCATATAAAATTATTATCTGATAACATAGATTAGATATTACCATCAAATATTAGGGGAAAATAGAACTAGCATATGCCCCAAAATTTTAAACTCTTTTTAGTAACCACAATCGGTGCTGGTAGCAACAATATTGTATGTGTAATGTGGAATAGAGCAACTGAGTAATTATGAGATATTCTAATCTGGGATTCTCCATGTATTTGAGAACCAAGATTCTTGAGGTAGAGGAAAGGAGATTATCGAGTCCATACAAGAGAGGTTAAATAAAAGCCCTCTGGGGAGGGAGGTGGGAGGGGGGTTCAGATGGGGAACACATGTAAACCCATGGCTGATTCATGTCAGTGTATGGCAAAAACCACTACCATATTGTAAAGTAATTAGTCTCCAACTAAAATAAATAAATAAGTAAAAGCCCACAGTCCTAAAGTGTAAATTTCAGAATAAACATATGAGGTATTTTAACTTTGTATACATCTGAGTATATATTTAACTATAGAAACATATATATTTAACTATAGAAACTGTAAAAACATAACTATAAAAACATAGTTAATATATATTTAACTACAAAAACATATATATAGGTATAGAAGAAGATACTCATATATTTTTAAACATTTCCTAGTTCCAGGTGCCTTATTAGTGCAGTAGGTAGTACGTCAGTCTAATAATAGTTCCTAGCTCCATCATGGAAAATAATGCAAGAAAAAGGACAAAGGCAATGGCTGTGAATGCCTAATTTGTGGTTTTGATATATCATTTTCCCATTAAAAGTGACAGAGGTTTCTTGAAGAAATGGTCTGAGGCAAGAAATGTACAAATTGAGCCTGGAACACATAAGGAAACAGAGTACTAGAGTCACATCAAAAGGAATCAGGAACCAGGTTGAAGAGACTTCCACTGGTCAATGAATGGAATAGTTTGAGATGTAATAAAGATAATGCTTGCCATTATTTGATATCCTTCCAATACATCTAAACATGGTATTTCATAATGATGTTTTTTAAAAAAATAATTGGTCATCTTATGGACATGCCAAGGACAACAATTCACCATCTTGAAACTAGGTATATAAAAGGAAAGATGAACATTTGATCTGCTTTCATGCATGAAATCTGTCACTGAGTAGCCATCCAGTGATATAAATATATTCCACAGAAATTAATCTAGCTAATAAATAATTAAATGGAAGAACATGCCAATATACACCTCCCAATAGATCTAGATATTGAGCATCTACGGTTGTCAACATCATACAACAGTAAAACTAGACATCATGTGCCTCCTGTTGAAAGGACTCAGTCTTGGGTTTGTTAAAGCCTCTATACCCAGCTGTCAATATGCAGGAAATGCAGAGGAACACACTGAACTGAACTGAGTATGCAGTCAGCAAAAGCTACATTATGGGAAGTTCCAACCGGTCAAACAATCTAGTTTCTTCAACAGAAACACTGTATGGTAAAGAAAGTGACAATGAAGGGAACTTGTAGATTGAAAGACAAAAAGTTAATGTCAGCGGGAAAACACTAGACTTTAGTATCTGGGGATATGCAACTCAGTGATAGAACTATAAAGAGACAAGGAAAATATTACTATAAAACTCAAGACAGCAGTTTTGTCAGAAGGAGAAAGGAGCTGTGGTTGGGAAGGAACACCTAGAGGGGCTTCCGAAGTGACTAGAAAAGTTCTATTTCTTGACCTAGATGGTAGTTACAAAAACAGTCTACCATATAACTGTCCACTAAGCCAGTGGTTCTCAAACTCATGGGAAACCTCTGTTTTAAGAGATTCCCCCACCTCCATAGTTTATGATTTAATAAGCCTCCAAAGAAATTCAAACATGCACATTTCTGAAGCTAATGCTGCAGCTCTGTAGTCCATACTATAAGAATCTTTGCATTAAGATATATTTGTTTTATGTGTTTTTTTCAGTCTGTGTTTTATTTTTCAATGAAAAGGTTAAGTGAATGAATGGAAGGATGGGCTGGATGGATAGGCTGGGTGGGATGTATAGGAAGGATGGATGGATGGATGGGATGGATAATGGATAGATGGATGGATGTATAGGCTGGGTGGGATGTATGGGATATACAGATGGAAGGACGGGATGGATGGATAGATGGATAGATGGATGGGATGAACAGATTGAATTGGTTGGGTGGGTTGGGTATGTGGATAGATTTGATGGATGTAAAGACAGACAGACAGGTAAAATCAATAGAACTAGGAAAAATCATATTAATATCTTGAGAAGATTGCCTTACCATTCATATATGCCTTATCTCTCCCTGTTCCAGAGAAGGCAATGGCACCCCACTCCAGTCCTCTTGCCTGGAAAATCCCATGGATGGAGGAGCCTGGTGGGCTGCAGTCCATGGGGTCGCTAAGAGTTGGACATGACTGAGTGACTTCACTTTCACTTTTCACTTTCATGCACTGGGGAAGGAAATGGCAACCCACTCCAGTATTCTTGCCTGGAGAATCCCAGGGATGGGGGAGCCTGGTGGGCTGCCGTCTATGAGGTCGCACAGAGTCGGACATGAATGAAGCGACTTAGCAGCAGCAGCAGCAGCAGCAGCAGCAGCTCCCTGTTCAGTAATGTGCTACATAGCTTATTTCTGCTAGGTATCACACTGTGACTTCTGGTCTGTTTTCTCTCAATCATTATCTGAAAGTTTTCCAAATCAAAAGAAGAATTGGACTGTTTTTGGTGCCCATGTAGAAGACATCTTATAATGGTTTACTGATAAGGTCAGACACTATTTTCTTTTTCCTCATAGAAAAGATGTATATACAAAGCCTACATCTCTCTATAATTTACACTTCACTGGTAAAGAAAAATCATTCTACTCCAACTTCTGACAGGACTTTTCCCCAGAAGACTTCTATGGAACTATTTAGAAAAGATAAATCCTGGTCTCACAAATAACCAAGTACATATCTAAAAGCATTTATTACCAAGTACATATCTAAAAGCATTTCTTATCCTCTCAACGTTCAACCTCAGACCAGAACAAAAGGCAGAGTGTACCTGACAGCCAAGAATAAAAATGTGATATAAGTTCAAATATCAGAAACTAAGCTTTAGTCATTTAAGTTTTAGGAATATTTCCTAGAAAGAAAGAAAAAAACAGAGTAGTAAGTAAAATAACAAGTGTCCTGAAATACAAAAGCGAGAGTAAAATTTCTGGAATTTTAAGAAAATCAAGCCTTGGTTATGCAATATCAAAGGGCACTCACTAGATTTATCTAGCTCATAAATTCAATTCTACAATTGTTTATATGCCTGCTATGTGAAAGTACAAAAATGAACAGAACATAATCCTTGCCCTCGGGACATTAAAACTGAAAAAGCTCCACCAACATTTTAAACTCTAAGACCAGGCAAAACGTGAGTGGTCACATAATAGAGGTACAAAAGAAAAAAAGAGAGAGAGAGAGATTTGATTTATTAGAGGCAAAAACACAGCTGGGCTGTCCCACTGGCAGAGGAATCATCTATGAGTTATGTCTGGAATATCCAGAGAAGGCTTTGTTCAAGCCTCATTTCCTCCTACATTACTGGCTAATGCCTAGTATTCAATACACGCAGTTTCATACTTATGTTAGGATTTGATCCCTATGGGGCCAGTATAATAGTCTAATAATCTCGCTGCATTTGTGTTTCAGCACAGTGATTCTTAGGTTGGGGACCCAGGACATATCCACAGACAAGTGAATTTTCTACTAACCTTTAAATGTTTGCATGTTTTGTTTAAATAATAATCTAAAAGATATTGATAGAGGCATAATCAGAGGCTTGTACCCAAAGCATTGTCCCTGGACCACAGCATGAGCATCGCCTGAAAGCTTATTGGAAATACAGAATCCTGGGCCCTACCCCAGTCCTGCTGAACCAGTCTGCATTTTACCAAGATTCTCAGGTAATTCATCCGGCCATTAAAATTTGAAAGGCACTAAATTAGGTAGTCATCTGATAACCAAGCACTGCCAGGTGACTTCACCCATTACAGTGTTTACAGTCAAGCTGATACCAAGTGGTGCTATTCTAAACTTTATGGGTTAAAGAGAAGGAACAGAGATGGACTTGATATCTAAATGATGCTCTCATGCCAAACAAAGGTCAAATGATGTCACAGTACACTGTGCAGTAGAAGAGTTTGCAGTCATTTGAACAGAGAAAACTAAGGAAGACTCGAGGCGTCAAAGGCCACGGCAGTTTTAAGTTAGGAATGGTTTTATAAAAACAACCTTGTCATATTAGATTAATGCCACCACTTTGAAATTCTGAAGTGTTTCTTGCTTTTAATTTTTTTTAATCTATTGAAATATAGTTGATTTACAATGTTGTGTTAGTTTTAGGTGTACAGCAAAGTGATTCAGTTATACAGATATATATCTATATATTCTTTTTTTACATTCTCTTCCACTACAGGTTATTACAAAATACTGAGTATAGTTCCCTTGCTATACTGTAGGTCCTTGCTGTTTATTTCATATATAGTAGTATGTATATTTTAATCCCAAACTCCTAATGTCAAAACAAAAGTAAAATTAAAGGATATTCAATAAGCTCTCAGGGAAACTCTATGGGACTAATCCAGGTCTCCCGCATTGCAGGCGGATTCATTACTGTCTGAGCCACCAGGGAAGCCCAAGAATACTGGAGTGGGTAGCCTATCCCTTCTCCAGGGGATCTTCCCAACCCAGGAATCAAACTGGGGTCTCCTGCATTGCAGGTGGATTCTTTACCAGCTGAGCCGCCAGGGAAGCCCTTGAGCAACAAAATATTAATACACAAACTGTATAGGACTAAAGATAACTGTGGGCATGCTCAGCTGGGGCAAACTGTGGAGATACAAAGAGACCAAAAACCCAACTGCCAATTTGAAGAGCCTGGAGCAAAAACTGGGTGTCAGAACAAAGGCAGGATACTGAGCATGGGCACTGCACTCAATACCACCTATTGTAGCTGTTGTTTAATTGCTAAGTCGTGTCCGACTTTCATCGACCCCGTGGACTGCATGCAGCACGCCAGGCTTCACTGTCCTTCACTATCTCCCAGAGTTTGCTCAAACTCATGGCCAGTCGGTGATGCCATCCAACCATCTCATCCTCTGTCGTCCCCTTCTCCTCCCACCGTCAATCTTTACCAGCATCGGTCTTTTCCAATGAGTCAGCTCTTCACATCAGGTGGCCAAAGTATTGAAGCTTCAGCTTCAGCATCAGTCCTTCCAACGAATACTGAGGGTTGATTTCTTTCAGGATTGACTAGCAAAATACTTAAGCCACCCCTGAGGCCAGACCCCTGGACACACCCCTACCCTCATCCCATATAAGGAACCAGCTTGGCCCGACTCAGGGGAGGGGGGCAAGCAAAGGAATCTGTTGTTTGTTCTCTTACCTCTGCGGCAGGGGCCCCAGTAAAGCCTTGCCTGATTTTCTAGTCTGGCTTCTGATCAATTTCTATTGATTAAGGAGGTCAAGAAGCCTGATGGGTAACACTACATGCCAGGCATTCTTTTAAGCCCTTTACTTAAATTAACTCACTTAACTCTATTAATAACCTCTGACAAAGCCACTCCTTTGATGGACTGTAAAAACGGCCATACTCCTTCACTCATAGATGGATTCTGACTCTCCACCCTTTGAGTCTGGCAGGTCTCGATGCATTGCTTTGACCAACAGAACTCAGAGGAAGTAGAATGTGTCATTTCTGAGTCTAGGCTTCCAGTGGCCTTGCCTGCTTATAGCACACTCCCAGAAGTCTCTACCATGGGAACAAGCCCAGGCAGATTCATTTCAACCTGGAAAAAAATTTTATTGAAATTTGATTTTCTTTCCCCCTCAATATAATTTAAATTTTCTGTAATTTTTTTTTTAGGGAAAAAGTTCTCTTCTCGTGTTTTCCCTAAGTTGTATGTACAGAGATACACAAGTTCCCGGGAACGAAAGACAGTAGACATTAGCTTGCTGATTGCTGCTATCAGGGAAGAGAAGACATAATGAAAAGTGGATTTCATGCCGTGTTTTCAAGGACTTAAATAAAATTACATAAAAGGTGTTCAGTTGCATAGATAAGACAGAAATTCCCCCCTAAATAATAATTTAAAAATCACTTAAAAGTGCTGAGGTTTTTGCATTTCTTCCTAAGTGGTACTTAAATACAGTGCATGCCACACTTGACACTCAAGAGAGCCATATGTTTGCAATTTGGATACTTTTAAAAGATGATTCCTGATGGGAAAAGATGGCATGGGGCTGGATGTAATGCAGTGGTGAAGGGGCCTTGCTTATGGAGAGACAGGCAGGATTGCACAAGGCCTGAGAAATGTCTATTTCCTATGTCTTAAATAATGGAGCTCTCAAATTCTTCTTGAGATGTTTTGTGCACAGTGTTAAACTCTGAACAGCAAGCTGAGTCTTTGGGTCTTCTTCTGAACCTAACAGCAATCTTGTAGATTGGGGTTTTCTGGCATTTTCCTATTTAAAATACTCTCTTCCACTGTCAAATCACAGGCCCTGAGTTTGGGGTTCAAAAAATAATCCAGGGTTTCTCAGGCCCTGTGATTTCAGGAACAAGTGGACTTTTAGGGGAGAAAAATAATAATCGAGGGACTGACATTAAGTTACCAACCTTTAGCCAAAAAAGATATTTAAAAGATAATGAACACAGCTTTAAAAGTTAATTGTATTTCTACCGCTGACTTGTTGTATAACTGTAGTGAGTTACTTAAACAATCTAAGTCTCCAAGTGTCCCTCTAAAGATGGGAGGTTTGAGAGTGCTTTCTACATCTGACACTATTTGTGCTTAAAAGTTAGCCATGGCTGCTGTCATGGTGAACGCCATTATCACTTCTATAAAAAGGAATGAGTCCAAAGACAAATAATCCTAACCAAAGCCACAGGGAAGAGAGGAGGCAAATTCCTCACAAGACCAGTGGCGGAGTCATTGATACATCTGACTCAACCTTTTTCTAGGGCATCAAGAGCTCCTGAAGAGAGCAAATGCCAGAACTTCTGAACTAATCAAGTGAGGCAAAGGATCTCCAAAGAAGGCAGAGAAAAATCATTATTTCCCTGGGCAAACCAGCTGTGGCAGGATGGGTTTCTGATGTCTGGGATACAAATAACATGTTAAAGTTGACACTCTCAAATCAGCATGACCACCGTCTGACCTTGGCCTCCCTCTGCAGCCCTTCTATGTCAGCTCCTAGACCACTGGCTTAAGCCATACTTTTCACCTGGCTCAGCTTCCGCATCAGCCCTTCCAATGAATATTCAGGGTTGATTTCCTTTAGGATTGACTGGCAAAATACTTAAGCCTGACTCGACTATAGCTATATGTCCCAGGGAAAACCTCCACTGACTCTGCTCACATATCATAGAAAGTCACCTATATCTACTTATATTGTTCAGTGTTTAAATATAGGCCATTTCCACAGTTAAAGTAATCACAAATTCATGATACAATCAGGCAGTATAATAATTAATCATTTTACACCCATAATCCTGCATTAACACAATGCTTATACACATTTAGCTCTATTTCCTGCCTATCTTTTTCCTGTCCCCAAGAACACTTACATAGTTTTGGTCATGGTGCACAATTATTATCCTATTTTTAAATTATTTAAGCATTTTTCAAATTATTTCACCGTCTTTAAGATCATTTAATTGCTGCATAACATTCCATGAAGAAAATGTTTTTAACTTACATAAGCATGTCTCTACCAAGGGACACGCAGAGCATTTTGGTTATTATAAATAGAACCAAAGTGAATAATTTCCATGCATATGGATTTTTCCATATTTTGAAGTATTTCCTAAAATTAGATTCCCAGAAGTTGCATTACTGGATCAGAGAGAAGGAGCACTGATGGCTTTGGAGAGATTGTCAGATTATTCTGATGAGAATATCATGCGTGTGCTTAGGTGCTCGGTCGTGTCCGACTCTTTGTGACCCCATGGACTGTAGCCTGCCAGGCTCCTCTGCTCATGGAATTTTCCAAGCAAGAATACTGGAGTGGGTTGCCATTTCCTATTCCAGGGGATCTCGCTGACCCAGGGATCGAACCCATGTCTCCTGTGGCTCCTGCACTGGCAGGTGGATTCTTACATAGATGTTCCTTGTGCGTGAGTATACCTTTTCATCTGCCATTTTCTAAGCAAGTCATTCTGTCTACTCGCTGCATTCATTCAATTCACTCACTGTGATTTCCTTGCTGTCTACATACTGCCTGTGGAAAATCTACTCTATAGAAACACACAATTTTCTCAAGACATCCAGAATATCTTACTTTGGTCCAAGATGCCCCACAAAAGTTGTACCTTAGGTTAACCTTGGGGTCCCCCTTCTCTGCAGGGAGCTTTCTCAAGGATGGGCTATATGTCTATGCCTCAACGAACTAACGTATTTTTAACTGTGTTTTAGAAAGTATATTTGAAGTCTCTGAAAGTTTGGTTGATAATACTTTGGATGACATAAAAAATTACATACTTTTCAAAATCTCAAATATGTCCTAATACTGTTCATGTACAAGAAGACTCATTCTATTTTAGTTTTTGCCAACATTAGTAATCACTTTCTTCTGTTTGCATTCTTGAGCACAGAACTGATGAAAAATGATGCACTACAATGTAAAGTTTCAAAAAAAAGTGATTTTTGGTTTATACGTCTGCCTGCCTCCAGAAAACTAAGTCTTCCAAGAGCAGAAACCATCATATTTTTCCCTGACGCATTAGCACTCAATAAAGATTTTGGCAGAGATAAAGAAGAAAGGTAAAAGAGCAGAATAAAAAAAGCAACAAAGGAAGAAGGAGATCCTGGAGGAGAGAGAAGGGAAAACAAGAACCAGAGTCTTAATCATGTAGGGAGTTTGCACTACAAGTAAGTGGCTTCAGAGAAAAGATTCAAAGAAGAGATAACCCCTCATTCTATACGTATCTCATTGATAATTTCTCTTTTATGTTCTTGCCAAAAAAAGATTATGGCTTCTGAGGGTCAATTTGACTGAATACCATAAACATTAGCATACCCTCTCCATGCCCAATGGTACTTTCTTCAGAGCAGACTGCTTAACAACAACAAAACCGATCTGACTTTGTTACTGAAAGTGGGGTCTGGCTCACCACTCACCACTCCAAAGCTAATACTAGAGAGGTAAGGTTGATGGAAGACAGTGAGAGACTTTATACTTTTGGGCTCAAAAATCACTGCAGATGGTGACTGCAGCCATGAAATTAAAAGACGCTTGCTCCTTGGAAGAAAAGTTATGACCAACCTAGACAACATATTAAAAAGCAGAGACATCAGTTGGCCAACAAAGGTCCGTCTAGTCAAATCTATGGTTTTTCCAGGAGTCAAGTATGGATGTGAGAGCTACACTATAAAGAAAACTGAGCGCTGAAGAACTGATGCTTTTGAACTGTGGTATTGGAGAAGACTCTTGAGAGTTCCTTGGACTGCAAGGAGATCGAACCAGTCAGTCCTAAAGGAAGTCAGTCCTGAATATTCATTAGAAGGGCTGATGCTGAAGCTGAAACTCCAAAACTTTGGCCACCCGATGCAAAGATTTGACTCATTAGTAAAGACCCTGATGCTGAGAAAGATTGAAGGCAGGAGAAGAAGGAGACGACAGAGTATGAGATGGTTGGATGGCATCACCGACTTGACGGACATGAGTTTGAGCAAGCTCTGGGAGTTGGTGATGGACAGGGAGGCTTGGTGTGCTGCAGTCCATGGGGTCACAAAGAATCGGACATGACTGAACGACTGAACTGAACTAAATTGAAGGTTGGTGGAAAGAAAAGTTTGCTTTATTTTGGAGGCCAGCAATTAGTGGGTAGAGGATGGACTTGTGTCCAAAGACTGATAGCCACCACCCTTCCCCACCCGGTCCCCAACAATCAGTGGGCAAGAGCTTTGAAAGGGGAGTTTCAGCAGTGTATAGATAGAAGGAAGGGGCTACACTCAGAAACAGCATAGTTAGCTCTGGAAGTCATCTTGAAATTGG
Source organism: Okapia johnstoni (assembly GCA_024291935.2). Taxonomy (NCBI): domain Eukaryota; kingdom Metazoa; phylum Chordata; class Mammalia; order Artiodactyla; family Giraffidae; genus Okapia; species Okapia johnstoni. The sequence continues at coordinate 17,855,863 of CM044307.1, forward strand.
TCATGTGGTGGTCTGATCAGTGTCACCTTGACTGTTTTGAGTACTATTAATCTTTAGTTCTAGAGTCGGTTTGCTCTCATGTCTTTGAGGCCAGTTCTCAGAGTTGTAGCAGCTTATATCATGGCTACACTCTGGTCATCCTAGTAAACTTCTTCTGCCTGGTGGGGGTTTCAGTATCTACAAGATAGCTCAAAGGATATGGCTCAGAATATTATCTACCGCCTTTGAGGACGAACTTAACGTCCTTGAGTTTATTCAATGACTAAACTACTATTATTTGGTCTCGTTTGACAGTTTTCCTTTGTTTCTGCATTTTCTCACTTCTCTGATTAAATGTATTCTTTGGCTAAAGTTTTTTCTACAGACAAAAGGCAGACGGAGGACACGGTGCAGGGGGTGATAGGGAAGGACCAAAGGGTCCTGCTCTGTTTCATGAGCACATTTAAATGCCCATGAAACAGCCACCTAAGAAATTTTTACTGTCCCAGAAATCAACCTTAAACATCTAGAAAATGAGGGTAATCAAAGCTCCTATCTCACAGGGGCATTGGGAGATTAGTGAGTTAATATGTGCTTAGAAGAGTAACTAGTACACAGTAAGTTCTCAAAAAAAGGCCGTTATTATGATCACTGTTAAATAAGCCAATTGATGTAAACACTATACAATTCTAAGGGATGCACAGAAAACTTGACACCTCTTAAAATATGTACAATACATAAAAAAGCAGTTTGCATGTAGGCTGTTTGCATATCTTTTGGCAGTCTTGTGTATATTAGGGCTTTTTCTACTTAGTCAAACCAGTTAATCCTAAAGAAGTCAACCCTGAATATTCATTGGAAGGTCTATTGCTGAAGCTGAAGCTCCAAAACTCTGGCCACCTAATTCAAAGAGTTGACTCATTGGAAAAGGCCCTGATGCTGAGACAGATTGAAGGCAAAAGGAAGAGACAGCAGAGGATGAAACAGTTAGATAGCATCACCTACTCAATGGATATGAATTTGGGCAAACTCTGGGAGACAGTGGATGACAGAGGAGCCTGGTGTGCTATAGTCCATGAGGTCACAAAGAGTCAAACACGATGTAGTGACTGAACAATAACACCAACAGTACATATAATAGGCACTTCCTAGAATAATTTATCCAAGAACAAGGCAGGTAACACAACTAGGAAAAGAGAGTATGGGGTATAATTTTAGAGGAAAAGAGAGAAGGGAAGCTCATTTTCTGTCTGAAGGGAACAGTTCCTGCTTGGTTAGAAGCAATTATTGCTAACTGGGAATCAAGGTCCAATTATGCAAAATCTCCCAAATTTTCAAGAGAAATTAGAATTCTGGATTCTTATGTGCAATCTCCCGATGGCATGTTGGCAACTCTTCAATTATTTTTAAATACCCTGTGCAGGTCAATCAAATTATATCTATGAGACAAATTTGGCTGAACCCGCTTACAGTTTATGTGCTTTAAGCTTAAAAGAAAAATATATCCCCCCTGCCTCATAAAAAACCATATCCCCAAACTAATGTCTCCCAGGCCACATCGTCCAAAGAATCAATTCCCACTAAAAGGAGGTATGAAGGTGTTAAGTGTCAGTTCTCAGCCATATCCATGCATAGCTTGGGCTCCAGGCAGTCAAGGGCAACTCCAGTGAGTGCCTGCTGCATATCCACCCTACGTAGCCTTCAGGGACCAGAAAAAAGTAGGGATGGGCATTTTATATCTTAGCCAAGAAGCCAGACATATGCAAGTGAAATGCAAACGTTCGGCTATCTATAACTGCTCAATTGTGTGGTGTCCATTCAAGACTCCACGAGGATCGGGGAAGGGAGACTTCAAGGTTCTGGGGGCTCCAAGAGGACCACAAGGAAGGTGTCTCTTGAACTCGACGAGGAGGATAGGGAGCCTTTGGAGGAGACAAAGGAGTACGTTCTAGTTATTGTTCAGTAGCTAAGTTGTGTCTGACTCTTTGTGACCCCATGGACTGCAGCATTCCAGGCTTCCTTGTCCTTCACTACCTCCCGGAGTTTGCTCAAACTTATGTCCATTGAGTCGGTGATGTCATCCAACCATCTCATCCTCTGCCGTCTCCTTTTCCTCCTGCCATCTATCTTTCCCAGCATCAGAGTCTTTTCCAATGAGTCAGTTCTTCACATCAGGTGGCAGGAGTATTGGAGCTTCAGCGTCCTCATCAGTCCTTCCAATGAATATTCAGGGTTGATTTCCTTTAGGATTGACTGGTTCGATCTCCTTGCAGTCCAAGGGACTCTCAAGAATCATCTCTAGCACCACATTTAGAAAGCATCAATTCTTCAGGGCTCAGCCTTTTTTCAGTCCAACTCTCAGATCCTTACATGACTACTAGAAAAACCATAGCTTTAACTATACGGACATTTAGTAACAGGGACCAAATGAGCATCTGCACAACTGTCTCAGTTTATTCTAACATCACTCTCATCTTTGACATTGGAAAAGTGTGCATGGTCTGTTGTTTTAGTGCTTGTTTATTTTGTCTTGGTCAGGGCAGGATACAAGCCAACTAACACAATGACTGCCGGTCACCATAAAAATGGCCTGTGTATCAGTGTAGCTGACTGTGTAGTCTGCTTTCAAACTTTTCCCGAGCCCCTGAACACTGCTTTCCTGCCTGACAGTGTTGAGCTAAGGGGTGGTCCCTGCCCAGAAGAAGCCACAATCCAAAGAGGGATAAGCCTAGAAATAAGGTGACAGACGTGGGGATTGGAGCTGTGGAGCACCCTGTCCAGGCAGCTGAGATGGCTTCATATGGAAAGCACCAGCTGGGCTGCATCTGGGAGTGAGTGGGAGCCTGCCAGGCAAAGAAGGGGGAGCAAGGCTGTTCCAGGTGGCAGCAGCAACACAAGCAAGGCGTAGAATGGTGAAAGCTAGTAGTTTGTAGCAGCAAAGATACCCGCCCTCTTCTCCACCTCTTCATTCTTGGTCTGTTTGTTAATTATGGCCTTCCTGTGTCTCAGCAAGCCAAGAATCTCTGAGGATCCCTATAGATTCTTTAAACTTGCTCTGCTTTTGCCATTCATTCACATGAAAAGGCAGCAAAGATGAAAAAATCACCAAAGGCCAACATAAAGACAATGATTTAAGTGCCTATGTTACATGCAGATGTATTTAACTGTATCCCTATGGTCTTGACACAAAGAAAGATGATGCTCTTAATAAAATCAATTTTGAGCTCATTTATTTTGGACAAGAATGTTCTCTGCTAGGCCTCCAATATAAGAGGAAATATTCACATATCAAGACTAGAAAGCATACATCAAAACAAAGTTCAGAGTTGGTTTTGACTTGAGCTTAGGTTTGTCATAATTTTATGTTTTATTTGCAACTGTTAGTATTAAAAGAAATATTTTTTCAAGGTTAACATTCCCTTCTTTTGCCTCTGAAAGGGATGGAAAATTTAAAAGATAAAAGCTAAAGATTTTAACTCCACTCATAATTACCATTGTCATATTTCAAAATGGCATGGAAAGGATACCATAGGGTACCAGGATGGCAAATCGTAGCATCCTGGCTTCATTGCCTGCTACATGCAGCAGTACCCTCACCCTTTTCTTTTTCTGACTAGCTTCTGATGGCTCTTTCAATCCCCAAGAGGAAGAAAAGAAGAATACTGCGACAACTTGTCTCCAAACATGGTCTCCAGTTGACCACGCCTCACACTCTGCCTTTGTCTGGGCTGTCCTTCATAACTGACAGAAGATGGATGCCGCCTGACTTTCAAGGTCAGAAGGCTTGCAGCATCTGCCTTGATCTCTTGGAACCTTTAGCTTCAGAATCCAGCCACTAGACTGTGAGAAAAATCCATGCCACATGAAGAGGCCATGTGATGAGCCATCCTGGACATCTGCTCAGCCCAAGTTTTCAGATGATGCCAGTCCCAGTTGCCACTAGAGAGCCTGAGCATGAGAGGTCTCAGCTGACCCCATCAACCTACAAAGCTGTGGCTATGCAGCAAGACATAAGCAGAAGAGGAATGCCAAGGGCAGCAAAGGGAAGCCTGACATTTAAAAAGTGGGTTTTTTGTAACCTGTGGCAACATGGTGAATGAGATTGAAATTTGTGGCCCAATTTAGCTTTTTTAATTGAATGTAGTTAATAATTATCTCTTGCTTCCTTTCCCTAGTGATCACCTGAAGACAATCAAGGCATAAAAGTACACATTTTCCAAGAATATAAACGGAATTAACAAGTTGCATTTCATGTCTGTGTTTCTTTCTTAATTATCTTCAAGGTCAGAAACAAAAAGGAAAAATAAAAGCAAAATCTTTTGAAACAAAACCAGATCTGGCTGTCTCCACCAGCAACCTTTATGCTGTAAAGTCAAGAAGTAACTACATTGATACAGGCAGTGCGACAGATTTGCTATCTTTCCATTTTAACTGTGGAACTGGCATGACATAAAAATGTACTGGTTTTCCATTTTCATGATGATGGCATTCATTTTTACATTACATGCTTAACAGCAAAACTCTTGTGTGCAGTATGTGATAGGCTGATGATTGTCAGCTAGTTGCCCTGTCAATATCCGTTTCCTGTGTGTTCCTTGTCAATACCTTCCACTCTGTTCGAAACCTTAATGTCTCAGCTAAATATCCAGCATTCTGAGCTTTCCAATACCCATGTGAATCCATTATTGCCATTTAGAATCAAGAGCAAGTCTGCTGGGGAGTTATGATGAAACTTGGCTATCCTGATAAAAAGGGGATGACTAAGGCCAGCATCACCACTTCACATCTCCTTCCTTTACTATGGACGTGACACCTGCAGCAGCCACTTTGCAATCATGAGGCAATAAGCATAAGGATGAATACTAGTGCATTACAAAGAGAAGAACAGAAAGCAAAAAAGAACCTTGGTCTCTGATGGAACTGCCAAGCAACTAAACGGATCCTAGGAATTGCCTATCTCTTGAGGTTTGTCATGTGAGAAAAATAAACCCTACTTGTTAAAACTGCCACTGATTCCATTTTCCATTACCTGCAGTCACACGCATTTCTTCGTGACAATGCTAAGTTATTCATTAAAACCTAGTAAGCCCTTGTAAGGTTGCATTCAATTACAGATCCTCAAATATAATGTTTCTTCAGACTATACTATGCTCCCCATGGTTGATGATGAGGTACATTTTTGCCCACTTCCACCACTCACTTAGATAAGTGACACATTCACACTGAGGACTTGTTCTTTAAATAGCATTTTGCCGCCAAGAGCCAACTACTCAGACTGACAATCAAAAAAAAAAAACCAGACAAAAGAGCATTAGACTTTCAAAAGCTCAGTGGTTGAGAAAGTTAGCAGAGTGATCTGTGGGAGGTTTTTTCCTTGCTTGTTGTGTAATAGCCATAATATTCCTGTTTTTGGAATATACTTGCAGAAACAACTGTTGTGGTTATCAAACACCTCAGCTTTGATTTAGCATTTAATCACCCACAAAACCCCATTTATTGTCTCTCTACTCCTCCATGGTTATCAGAATCCCAGAATTAAGGCGTAATGAAAGTAAACAATGTCACAGAAAACTAGATGTCTTTATAAGAAGAGTAGTTAAGACAAGACAAACGTTCCTAAAAATAGCAGTAGAGCCAAGAGGAATTGCTAAGGAGTTCTGTTTGTGTGTGTGTTGGTGGTGATTAAAAAGAAGAATCATCTAAGTGAAGTATTTAGGGAACAAACTGCCTCTTGATGGATAATAAATTAATTTGGAGAATTCACATTGGAATCAAGCAAGCATGCCAAAACCATGAGACCCCTACAAAAATACCTCTAGCCCCCAGAAAAAGAAGGCTATTTCATCTACAAAAAGCATAAAACGGGGATGACAACATCTTATCTTCGCTCTAAGATATATACCTTGGTTACTTTCAAAATGATGTGGTATGTAAAACAAGGCATATAAAAATAAAAGAAACCCCTTTATTAAAAAGCCAAACTGCAAACACACTGAAGGTACTGGGATGTGCCAGGCACTGCAGCGGGGTACTACATTTAGATATGAGATTCCTAGTAGTTAAGGCCAAAAGAGGAAACTCTTTACTTTACAGTGCTACAGTGCTTCCATTGTTAGATAAAAGGAAGTACATAAATTAACAAGAGAGTAGTGCCTTCCTTATCAGGAATCTTTATGGTAAATTACAACATCCAGATAAATGTTAAGGTTCACCATCTCTCAATAACTTTTATCTTTTTTTCTGGCACACAACACTAATTAATGCTCTATATTTTTATAACACACTTATATAGTTCATATTATCTTTAATTAAATCTTTAATTTGTTTGTCTTGCCAAATAATACTGTAAACCCCATGAGGAAGGAGGGATTATTCTTGTTCTGTTTACCTCCAGAGCCAAGTTCAGTTTCTTACCCATTTTAGGGGCTCACTCCATATTTATTCGGAGAAGGCCATGGCAACCCACTCCAGTACTCTTGCCTGGAGAATCCTATGGGTGGAGGAGCCTGGTAGGCTGCAGTCCATGGGGTCGCACAGAGTCGGACATGACTGAAGTGACTTAGCAGCAGCAGCAGCCATATTTATTAAATGAATGCACCGTTTTGTCAAAGATAAGACTTGACACCCAGAAATCCTCCTGCCCCAAATCCCAAGGTAGAATGTATACACATGCGCAGAAGGTGTTCTACCAAGGACATGGCCTGAAGGTCTCCAAAAAAGGAACTTTGTGGGAACTGCCCTCCCTTCCTTTTAATCTTCTCTAAGACCCTCTTTTTCACTGGTCTGTGCATGAGTTTGATCATTTAAAGGAGAGCTGCCTATAAAAAAAACAAGGAACAAGGACCCAGAGCCAACAAGAGCCCACAGAGTATAAAGGAACTCTGAAGGCACTGCAAGAAGTCTAAAGGGATTCAGATTTTATGTCTAGCCACTCTTGAAGTCTTTCCAAAAAGTTGGGGTAGGAGAAACTGGAGTGAGAAAAAAAGAGGGCTCAAGACAGATAGAACCTAGAAGACTCTCCGGGAAGAAGAGCCTCTGAAGGAGACTAAGAAAATACAGGATCTTCAGGAGGAGTATCAGGCAACATCAGTATCAGCTTCACCGAGGAAGGGAATTCTCAACAACATCAAATATAAAGAGAACTTCAGTAAGATGAAGTTCATCCGTTGGAGTCAGGAGATCATTGATGACCTTTGCCAAAGCAGTGCTCACTGGCCAAAGACAGTTGCACAAGCTGTTGACTGAAAAAGGACAGCAGCCTGCATTGTGCTCATGAAAGCATCCCCTTTGAGGAAGGGTGGCATTTTTCCTAATTGGGACAAAGGTACCAAGTGTGCTGGTGAAGAAACTGGTGGTTTCAGTGGGGTGCAGGAGGCAAAGCCCTACAGCAGTGATTTGAAGACTAACCAAGACGAGAGAAAGAGGGGACATTTAGGGTCTAAGCTCAGTCCTCCTATCAGACAATTTTAAATTGACAGAAAGAAGGAGGGAAGAGATGAATTGGGGAGAGGGGTTAGACAATGCAAAGAGGAAACGGAGAAGGAACTGTGGGGGATGTGGATCTGACTTCTATTGCTAATAAAACCTAGTGATCATTCTGTTTATCCCTGTGTTTGCAGAGTTGCACCTGAGTTTAAAGTTTCACATTCCATGCAATTCTCAGAATACCTTGGAAAGTGGGTAATGCAGCATTGTTACTCCTTCCACACATGAGGAAACTAACATGCAAAAAGTTCAACTAAGCGATGGAGTCGGAGAATGGACACTGGAATGGAGCGAGGATAGACCTTGCCTGCAAATTCAGGGGCCTATGCTAGCACTGTGACTTGGGAGCAAGTTGCATCAAACCACTGGGCCACTGTCTGCATGACTGTTAAATGGAACACGTAATACCTGCCTTATGGAGACATTAGGAGGACCTGGGATATATACAAACACCCAGCATGCCGGCATACACTGTCAATACCCATGAACTCTCTTTTCCTTGCTTCTCTGCTTAGAACTCATATTCCAGTTATCCGGCTCCAGGTTGATAATTATCAACCAGATGCCACTATGGCCATTTACTCATTTATTCCTTTTCAGATTTACCTAAATTTTGGTTTAAATAAAATCTAAGATATTTACTCTCCAGAAAAGTTCCTTAAATAATTATTATTATTCTTAATAAAATTTGATGTGTTACATTTATCTATCATCTGTGAAAGGAAAATCATTACCATATGTAAAATAGCTAGCTAGTGAGAAGTTGATGTATACCACAGGGAGCTCAACCTTGTGCTCTGTGACAACCTAGAGGGGTGGTATGAAGTTAAGGTGGGAGGGAGGTTCAAGACGGAGGGGATATATGTATACTTATGACTGATAAACACTGTCATATGGCAGAAACCAACACAACATTGTCAAACAATCATCCTCCAATTTAAAATAAATTTTTTAAAATGGAGTTGGTTTTGCTAAAAGAGAGCTCTCTAAAATGGAACCAGGAGGAACTCCCTGGTGGGCCAGGGGTTAGGACTCTGTGCTTCCACTGCAGGAGGCAGGGTTCAATCCCTGGTCGGGGAACTAATAAGGTACTACATGATGTGGCCAAAAACAAAAGCAAAACTGAACTAAACTAGATAAATAAAATGGAGCCAGGAGGCCATTGAGGAAGTGTGACTTATGCACATCTCAGCTCAGCTGAAATCTGACCTTCTGACCAGTGATTGTCTTAATGCAGGCTCCCAGAACATTTGCCATTGTTCCAAAAACTGAAGATATTTATTGGGCCCTTTCACCTCAAAACAACTCATGACAGTCTATTCCTTAAGGACAAATCTTTCCTTTCTTGCATTAAGGTTAATCAGAATTTTGGGGCAACCATGTGGCTTTTGCCTTTGGAAGCACCTGACCCTTCTTCTTCCCCAGAACACTTGTTTGATTTGACCAGACTCTGTGTCTCCCAAACTGCAATTCTTAAGACCCCAAATAAAGCTCTTTTGTTCTTTGCAGCCTTGGTACTGATTATCATTCAACACATCTTGCAATCCCTGGTAGCGCCAGTGGTAAAGAACCCACCTGCCAATGCAAGGGACATAAGTTCGATCTCTGGGTTGGGAAAGATTCCCTGGAGGAGGCCATGGCAACCCACTCCAGTATTCTTGCCTGGAGCATTCCATGGACAGAGGAGCCTGGTGGGCTACAGTCCATGGGGTCACAAAGGGTCGGACACAACTGAAGTGACTTAGCATGCATGTGCTAAGTATCTTGCAATGTGCCTCATAAAATTGCATTAACTATACAGCTGCTTCCAATCTCTTTTCCCACCAGCCCACTTGGGAATTGGAGCCCTAGTGTGTGGATGGCAGTTGGTGAAGCGTGGGGGGGTGTCAGGGGTGAAGAACTGTCTGGTGGAAACATGAGAAGCTGAACTGTAAGCTGAGGCGGAGAGGAAGTTCCAGACCTGGCCCAGGGAGGAGGCTGGGAGAAGGATGAAAAAGAGCGCTGTCCCTCAAAGGAATGTGGAAGTATTAGCATATGAAAAATACATAAACCGATTTAATTATCTGGTCCTAGTAAACACTCTTTCCCCACTAAACCATTTCCATCAAAAGATCAGGAAACAGGGCCAAGCAAGTCGCTTTTAAAATTCAATAATGATTCCTCAGCTGAGAAAAAACAAATTGGATAGAGCAGATATCTTCATATCCCTAACAGAAAAGACACAGCATAGACTTATTAACCCAGTTTTGATCATCAAGAAACGAATACACAATGTGTAGGAATATAAACTCAGATAATCCAATGTTGGCCTAATTCTTTTGGCAATATTTATTCAAATGCACACGAGCAGGTCACAGCATTATTAAGTCTTGTTCAGCCGTGTGCTCTTCTTTTCTATCTTTTGTGATATTCTTCTGGAAAAATGGGAAGGTTTTCCCCCATGCTCACTGGAAGTGATCTGTGAGACAGACACACGTAACAGTGAGTTTCCATCTTCAGTTCTGCTTTCATGTCCTGAACATTTTCTGTTTGCCAGGCAGTATCCTGGGTGCCAGGAATTCAGTGGGGAATTATTCAAGATTCCTATTCCTCTCATGGAAATTAATCCTAACTGGGGCACCCATACATATACATGTGACTAGAATAATCTCAGAGAGCGGTAAGGGCGATGAAGATAATATGAAGGTGCAGTGAGACAGAGTCCCTGAAGCGGGGTGCGGGGGTGGGGGCTACTTTAGACACAGTGGTTCCCTTCTGTGAATGATGACAGTGTTACAAAGATCTGGAGGAGGAACATCCTAGGGAGGGAACAGAATGTGCAAAAGCCTTGAGGAGGGAATGAACTCAGGGTGACTGAGGAAGAGAGAAAAGACCAGGATAACAAAAACCTGAGCTTCCCAGGTGGCTCAGTAGAAAAGAATTCATCTGCCAAGCAGGAGATTCAAGTTCAATTCTTGGGTCAGGAAGATCCCCTGGAGAAGGAAATGGCAATCCATTCCAGTATTCTTGCCTGGAGAACCCCATGGACAGAGGAACCTGGTGGGCTACAGTCCATGGAGCTGGAGTAGAGTTGGACACGATTTAGTGACTGAACAACAGGAACCTAGAGACCAAAGGGCAAAATGGCACAAGATAAGGTAGGGAACACAGACAGGGGCCAGAGTGTGGTGAGTCCCACTAGCATGTAATAAAATCATGGATGCTAATCTAAGGGCAATGGCAAACCATTAGAAAGGATTTTTTTGTTTGCATCAATCAAATGAGTATTTATTCAGTGCTGACATACTCAGAACTATGATCCTGGTTCCTATCACCAATTCGTTTTCATTTTTAATTTTTTTATTGGACTATAGCCACTTCACAATGCTGTGTTAGCTTCTGCTGCACAACGAAGTGAACCAGCCACATGCATACACACATCCCTCCCTCTTGGACCTCCCTCCCCCCACACCCCATCCCCTCCACAGAGAACTGAGCTGAGCTCCCTGAGCTATGTGGGCTTCCCAGGTGGTGCAGATGGTAAAGAGTCTACCTGCCAATGCAAGAGATGTAAGAGACGCAGGTTCAATTCTTGGGTTGGGAAGATCTCCTGGAGAAGGAACTGGCAATCCACTCCAGTATTCTTTCCTGGAGAATTTCATGGACAGAGGAACACGCTGGGCTACAGTCCCTGGGGTTGCAAAGAGTCAGACATGACTGAATGAACCCACATGCCCTGTGCTATACATTAAGTTCTCACTAGCTGCTTTACAACTAGCTGTTGTACACCTGGCAGTGTACACACATCCGTTTCAATCTCCCAATTCATCCCGTCCCTCCCACAATTCCATCACTGGAGAGTTTTTAAGCAAGAGAATGATCTGGTCTATTTCAATCCTTCTAAAGATCACAGTGGCTGGGGACAGAAACAGACTAGGAAGCTGTGCAGTGGGGACATAAAGGGAGCAGGAAAGCCTCACAACTGTGTCAGACAAAAGATGATGGTAATTTGATGTCAATAACTGTTACATTAGATGGTTCCCTTCCCCTCTTTGTAGCATTTCAATGAATCATTTCAAATGAAGTCCCACTCCTGTTTCGCCAAAGAGAGCAGAAGCCTTACTAGAAAGGCAGTGATACGTGGTGAGCATTGGGCTGAGATAACCTCTCTCTCAGCCAGCACCTGGAAGGGGAGAGCACCTGCAGAATCCAGGAGCCGGTCACTCAGAACCACTGATGTGATCACGGAAACAGGCGTGCATCACAGCTGGCAGTTTCACCCTTGATTCAAATGAACGGCACCTGCATTTATTTCTTAGGAACAAAATGTGCCCCACGGGTCAACGATGAGCAAAAGCATGCTATTTAATCAAAACTCTGCCACCAAAGGAAGCTCAGCTGCTGGCAACTCAGAGGACTGGTGCCTTTAAGAATGAAGTTTCCTGTTAAATACAGAGAATTAGGTAGTTCAAAATGACACAGTCTCTCTTTGCTCCTACACCTCCTCACAAGTTCCTATCTACCGGCTTGCCCATTCCCACCTGGCCCCGTGGCTCCAAAATTTCTCTGATCTGTAGCTCTGCCATTAGTGTTAGCAGCTACAGGCTGGTTTGCTATAACAAAGACTCTCTCCTTTTACTTTCCTTCCTCTAGGAAGGGAATCCAAAAAGATCTTGCTGCAATTTATGTCAAAGTGTTCTGCCTATGTTTCCCTCTACGAGTTTTATAGTATCCAGTCTCACATTTAGGTCTTTAATCCATTTTGAGTTTATTTTTGTGGCTGGTGATAGAGAATGTTCTAGTTTCATTCTTTTACGTGTAGCTGTCCAGTTTTCCCAATATTCTGTAATAACTTACACAGGAAAAGAATCTGAAAAAGAATGGGTATCTGTACTTGGATAACTGAGTCACTTCGCTGGATAACTGAGTCACTTCTCTGTACATCTGAAATGACGCAACTTTGTAAATCAACTATTGTTGTTGTTCAGTCACTAAGTCGAGTCCTTAAGTCATTTCCTCTTAATCAGAAGTCCCCAACCTTCAGGATCTAAAGCCTGATGACCTGAGGTGGAGCTGATGGAATAACATAAATAAAGTGCACAATAAATGTAAGGCACTTGAATCATTCTGAAACCATCCCCCTTCCCACCCCGTCCATGGAAAAACTGTATTCCATGAAACCAGTCTCTGGTACCAAAGAGATTCAGGACTGCTGTCCTTAATAATTTCCCATCCATGACCTCCTCAATCTGCTCCTTGGCTATAAGTACCCACTTGACCTTGCTGTATTCAGAGTTGGACCTGATGACCTCTCTATGTGACCACTGCAGTAGCCCCACCCTCACCCCCTAAATAAGGTCCTGCTTACTACCTTTAACAAGTATCTCAATAATTTTTTCTTTCACTGTTCTCTGAAGATAATAGCTGTAAATACAAAAAAATAGAGAACAGCAGAAACTTGAAAAATCTCAGAATTGGAATGGATGAGCTCATCCATGGGACCTATTTCAAAAGATCTTTCATGATGAGAAATGATTGCTCATAATCAGGAGAAACCATCATCATTAATCCACATGTGTGCCTAAAAAAATCAGCTATAAAGTACAGTGGAGAGTCATAAACCTAGGACTTAATCCAAAAAATTAGAACATTACAGTGGCAGGCTGGATGAGAAGGGAGCTTGAGGGAGAATGGATACATGTGTGGGCTATCCAGGTGGCACTGGTGGTAAAGAACCTGCCTGCCAATGCAGGAGACATAGAGACATAGGTTCGATCCCTGGGGTGGGAAGATACCCTGGAGGAGGGCATGGCAACCCACTCTGGTATTCTTGCCTGGAGAATCCCATGGACACAGGAGCCTGGTGGGCTACAGTCCATATGGTCACAGAGAGTTGAACACGACTAAAGCGACTTAGCATAGATACATGTATATGTATGACTGAGTTCCTCTGCAGTCCACCTGAAACTATCACAACATTGTTAACAGGCTATACTCCAATATAAAATAAAAAGTTTGAAAAAAAAATTAGAACATACTAATAGTTACCCCACCCCCCAGCATAACCACTATCTCAAATTTTGTGCTTCCTACTTAAAAAACAAAATGCATTGTTAAGGTTGGATGCTTCTGAATTTGATGAAAAGAGTTTTATACTCATTACATTCTTCTGGAATTCCTTTTTCACTCCCAGTCGTTATTAAGATTTATCCATGTTGACAGTATCTACACTTCACTCACGTTTCACTCCTTCATAATCCTCCACTGAGTTACATATTTTTTAAAACATTTTTCATCTTATCCGATGGAGGCAAAATACTCAGAGCAAAATAATCTAACTTATATTTTATAATTATGGTCCTAGGAACACACAGTAATAATACTTCAGGGAAAATGGGGTTTAGGTATTTAGCGGCAAGAGTAATTGGGGCCTTGTTCATTAGCTGCAGATATTCAGACACTATTTAGCTGATTGATTAGAAACAAAATCAAGAGGAAAATGTTTATTTTTAACTTCCAGTTAGAAATCTTCAGTCAGTTCAGTTGCTCAGTTGTGTCCCACTCTTTGCAACCCCATGGACTGCAGCATGCCAGGCTTCCCTGTCCATCACCAACTCACAGAGCTTGCCAAAACTCATGTCTATCGAGTCGGTATTGTCATCCAACCATCACATCCTTTGTTGTTCCCTTCTCCTCTTGCCTTCAATCTTTACCAGCATCTGGATCTTTTCCAGCGAGTCAGTTCTTCGCATCAGGTGGCCAAAGTATTGGAGTTTCAGCTTCAGCGTCAGTCCTTCCAATGAATATTCATGACTGATTTTTGAGGATTGACTGGTTGGATCTCCTTACAGTCCAAGGGACTCTCAAGAGTCTTCTCCAACACCACAGTTCAAAAGCATCAATTCTTCAGCGCTCAGCTTTCTTTATAGTCCAACTCTCACATCCGTACATGATTACTGGAAAAACCATAGCTTTGACTAGACAGACCTTTGTTGACACTTAAAGTAATGTCTCTGGTTTTTAATATGCTATCTAGGTTGGTCATAGCTTTTCTTCCAAGGAGCAGGCATCTTTTAATTTCATGGCTGCAGTCAGCATCTGCAGTGATTTTGGGGCCAAAAAAAAAAAAATAGCCTCTCACTGTTTCCATTGTTTCTCCATCTATTTGCGATGAAGTGATGGGATCAGATGCCATGACCTTAGTTTTTTGAATGTTGAGTTTTAAGCCAGTTTTTCACTCTCCTCTTTCACTTTCATCAAGAGGCTCTTTAGTTCTTCACTTTCTGCCAAAAGGGTGGTGTCATCTGCGTATCTGAGGTTATTGATATTTCTTCCGGCAATCTTGATTCTAGCTTGTGCTTCATCCAGCCCAGCATTTCTCATGATGTACTCTGCATAGAAGTTAAATAAGCAGAGTGACAATATAAGCCTTGACGTACTCCTTTCCCAATTTGGAACCAGTCTGTTGTTTCATGTCTGGTTCTAACTGTTGCTTCCTGACCTACATACAGATTTCTCAAGAGGCAGGTAAGGTAGTCTGGTATTCTCATCTCTTTAAGAATTTTCCACAGTTTATTGTGATCCACACAGTCAAAGGCTTTGGTGAGTCCATAAAGCAGAAATAGATGTTTTTCTGGAACTCTCTTGCTTTTTTGATGATCCATCCGATGTTGGCAATTTGATCTCTGGTTCCTCTGCCTTTTCTAAAACCAGCTTGAACATCTGGAAGTTCACGGTTCACGTACTGTTGAAGCCTGGCTTGGAGGATTTTGAGCATTACTTTGCTACCTTGTGAGATGAGAGCAATTGTGTGATAGTTTGAGCACTCTTTGGCATTGCCTTTCTTTGGGATTGGAATGAAAACTGACCTTCCCAGTCCTGTGGCCACTGTTGAGTTTTCCAAATTTGTTGACATATTGAGCGTAGCACTTTCACAGCATCATCTTTGAGGATTTGAAATAGCTCAACTGGAATTCCATCCCCTCCACTAGCTTCGTTTGTAATGATGCTTCCTAAGGCCCACTTGACTTCACATTCCAGGATGTCTGGCTCTAGGTGAGTGATCCAACCATCGTGGTTATCTGGGTCATGAAGATCTTTTTTGTATACTTTTGTGTATTCATGCCACCTCTTCTAAATATCTTCTGCTTCTGTTAGGTCCATACCATTTCTGTCCTTTATTGTGCTCATCTTTGCATGAAATGTTCCCTAGTATCTCTAATTTTCTTGAAAAGATCTCTAGTCTTTCCCATTGTATTGTTTTCCTCTATTTCTTTGCATTGATCACTGAGGAAGGCTTTCTTATCTCTCCGTGCTATTCTTTGGATTTCTACATTCAATTGGGTATATCTTTTCTTTTCTCAGCTATTTGTAAGGCCTCCTAAGACAACCATTTTGCCTTTTTGCATTTTTTTTCTTGGGGATGGTCTTGATCACTGCCTGCTGTACAATGTCATGAACCTCCATCCACAGTTCTTCACGCACTCTATCAAATCTAACCCCTTGAATCTATTTGTCACTTTCATTGTATAAGTGTAAGCAATTTGCTTTAGGTCATACCTGAATGGTCTAGTGGTTTTCCCTACTTTCTTCAATTTAAGTCTGAATGTCCAATAAGGAGTTCATGATCTGAGCCACAGTCAGCTCCCGGTCTTGTTTTTGCTGACTGTATAGAGCATCTCCACCCTTGGCTGCAAAGAATATAATCAATCTGATTTCAGTATTGACCATCTGGTGATGTCCGTGTGTCGAGTCTTCTCTTGCGTTGGTGGAAGAGGGTGTTTGCTATGACCAGTGCATTTTCTTGGCAAAGGTCTGTTAGCCTTTGCCCTGCTTCATTTTGTACTCCTAGGCCAAATTTGCCTGTTATTCCAAGTATCTCTTGACTTCCTACTTTTGCATTCCAGTCCCCTCTGACCAAAAGGACATCTGTTTTTTGGTGTTAGTTCTAGAAGTTCTTGTAGGTCTTCATAGAACCATTCAACTTCAGCTTCTTCAGCATTACTAGTTGGGTATAGGCTTGGATTACTGTGATATTGAATGGTTTGCCTTGGAAACAAACAGAGATCATTCTGTCATTTTTGAGATTGCACCCAAGTACTGCATTTTGGACTTATTTGTTGATAATGAGGGCTACTCAATTTCTTCTAAGGGATTCTTGCCCACAGTAGTAGATATAATGGTCATCTGAATTAAATTCACCCATTTCAGTCCATTTTAGTTCACTGATTCCTAAAATGTCAATGTTCACTCTTGCCATCTCCTGTTTCACACTTCCAATTTACCTTGATTCATGGACCTAACATTCCAGGTTACAATGCAATATTATTCTTTACACCATCAGACTTGATTTCCATCACCAGTCACATCCACAACTGGGCACTGTTTTTGCTTTGGCTCCATCTGTTCATTCTTTCTTGAGCTATTTCTCCACTCTTCTCCAATAGCATACTGGACACCTACTGACCTGGGGAGTTCATCTTTCAGTGTCCTATCTTTTTGCCTTTTCATACTGTTCATGGGGTTCTCAAGGCAAGAATAGTGAAGTGGTTTGCATTCCCTTTTCCAGATTTTTCTGAGGGGGAGAAAAAATATTTTTTTAATTGACATATAGTTGACTTACAGTATTGTGTTTATTTCTGCTGTATCACAAAGTGACTCAGCTGTACCTATATATTCTTTTTTTTAATATTTTTTTCCGTTATGGTTTATCATAGGATACTGAATACAGTTGCTTGTGCTATACCGTAGGACCTTGATGTTTATCCATCCTATATATACTAGTTTACTTCTGCTAGCCCCAATTCCCTCCCCCTTGGCAACCACCAGTCTGTCCTCCATGAGTCTAGTTTTATTTCATCTACCCGTTCATTTTGTGTCATGTTTTAAATGCCACATATAAGTGGATATCATACAGCATTTGTCTTTCTCTTTCTGACTTACTTCACTTAGTATGATAATTTCTAGTTGCATTCATGTTGCTAAAATGCCATTGTTCTTTTTATGGCTGAGTAGTATTCCAAATCCATTCATTTGTTGATGGTTAGGTTGTTTTTATGTCTTAGCCATTGTGAAAAGTGCTACTATGAACATAAGGGTGCATATATCTTTTTGGATTATAGTTTTGTCTGGATATATGTCCAGGAGTGGGATTGCTGGATCATATGGTAATCCTATTTTTAGTTTCCTGAGTAACCTCCATACCATTTTCCATAGTGGCTGTACCAACCTACATTCCCACCAACAGTGTAGGAGGGTTTCCTCTGATGGAGAGAAATGAGAGGGAGAAAAATATGTCTAACAAAGTATAATAAGGTAAAAGGAGAAGATGTTAGAGAAAAGAAGAAAGAGAGATGACCTTGTGCTTCAGATGCATCCGACTCTTTGTGACCTCACAGACTATAACCTATCAGGCTCCTCTGTCCATTGGATTCTCCAGGCAAGAATACCGGAGTGGGTTGCCATTCCCTTCTCCAGAGGATCTTCCCAACCCAGGGAGCGAACCCACATCTCCTGTGTCTCCTGCACTGCAAGCAGATTCTTTACCACTGAGCCACTGGTGAAGCCTAGAGAAGGCCTTAAGAAAATGCAAAATGTCACTGGGAACATTTTCAAGGTTGCAAAGCAACAATGCCCAGCCTAGAGTAAAATGTCTACACTGCTCCTTCTGGATGTAAAGAGTGAGGCACAAACCAAAGAGAAGAACCCATACAATTAAAATAACAAAGCCAAACATTGTGGGAGAAAATTGATGCCTTTAGTCCAAAGGAATGCACAGGTGTTCTCCAGCAAATATGATGATGTTGTGATCCAGAATACAGAGGGGAAACTGTTTTATCTCCCACAGCATCTTATCAGCAGGGAGCGGGAGGCAGAAACTGGTTCCCCTGTTGCTTCTCTGGATGCACAGGCAGCTTCATTTGAGCCTTTTCTAAGACAGTGATCATTCAGCGTACTTTATTCCTGAGATTTAAAAAATTTAAAAAATGAATTTGGTATGTCTCTAAGGGGAAAGACCAGAAATATACATCAAATTGGCTTGGCATTACAAGAAGAGGAGGGGAAAAAGACACATGCAGCCCCAATTTCTGCACTCTTGGAATTAATCTAAGAAATGATGGGCCAGGAGAGCCTGGCAGGCTACAGTCCATGGGGTTGCAAAGAGTCGGATATGACTGAGCATGCAATAAATGATTAAGATATCTGAGTGGCTGTCATGAAGAAAGCATTCGATACATGTTAATTCCTTTCCCTTTTATGTTCTTAGTTCCTTGCCCTCGTGTCTTATTTTGCAAAGAAAATGACTCTCAGTCATTCTACATGTATGGAGTCCAAATAAAGCCCAGTAATTAACCACCTAATTAGCATAATTCATGTTAACACTGAAGCTAATGATGCCCAAGGTACTGAGCTTCTTATGTAGGAGATTTCTTTAGGAAACAAATCAGGGGTGTGGCCAGGGGATTTCAGATTGAAGATCATTCCAGAAATGCTTTCCACCTACTTGGATATTTTAAAGATTTTACAGCTTAGCTTACCATTTGAGAACAACTCAGGCTTTTGGGAGACAAGTAGCCACAATCCCAGACACGGAGCTGCTGAAAATTAACTTCGGTTTTTTCAGTTTTTTATGTATGTGCAAGTTTCAGCAGAAAAAAAATCAATAAATGGGCTTTGACCCAATATATGCAGGCCTGAGAGATTTCACCTGATGAATCTCCCTCTGATTGCGAAAAACAATAAAAGTGCTAAGCAAATGCTTGCAGCAGCTGCTATCACAATCATGCATTCTCTTGAACTGAGAAAGGGACCTATTTTTCATCTGAGGCGAGGGGAATTACAGGATCTGTTCGATCTTATAATTCAATTTATTTTATAGATGAGTACCAAAGCTGCAACCAGTCAAGTCATGCAGACTTGCAGAGCGGCCGTAAGTGCTTAGTCCAGAAAGTTCCAGTCTATTACTCATTCCAAAACTACCGTGTTTTTAGCAAGAAAAAAAGGCAAAGATCTATGCAACGTGGAATTTCAACACATGACCATTGCCATTGCTGGCAATTCTCAACCCTGATGCTTTGAGGTACAGGTGCTAATGAACTTCTCTGTGAAGCTAGAATGACCTCCCTGCCTGTTTGCCAGACTGCCCAGTCCCCAAGTACAAGATGGACAGGCAAGCCTGTCTAATTCAGGCCATTTCCTCACGTGTCACTTCTGGCTCCTGCTCAAGCAATACATAGGCTCTTGGATTTTTTTTTTTAATAAGAACCTGCTTACATTCAATATCTTTAGCAGAAAGTCTGGCCAACAAGACTGGGAATGAATTAGAGAACAGCATGAAATGCAATGCAATCAGTTAATTTTTAGTAATAGTTTAAAACTCACAGCTTGGAGCTGTCCTTTCTGACAGCTCAGGAGACCAGCCTCATAAGAGGGAGCATCAGGGGTTGCAGGGGGCTCCCTTGGTGGTCTCTACAACACCCAACCCTCCCCTCTTCAGCCTTGTACTTCAGCAGAAAGTAGCCCTCTCCTCAGCTCTGAGGGGTGAAATTCTGGTTTGTCTGTCAGGGTTTCTCAGCACCGCTGACAGTTTGAGTTGGATAACTCTTTGTTGTGGGCCTGTCTTGTGTACTGTAGGGTGTTTGGTAGCATCCCTGGCCTCCACCCACTAGATGCCAACAGCACTCCTCAGCTGTGACAACCAGAGCTGTCTCCACACCTGGCCAAGTGTCACCTGGGGATAAAATTGGCTGTGCTTGGGAATCACTGGTTCTATGTCAGTCATGGAAATTCCATTCTTTCTTAAGGTTGGTTTAAGCATGTGAGTGAATTCTGAGCACTGAGACCCTAAGCATTATTTTTTTTATATGGTTATGTTGTGGCTGGGAGACAGGGATGGAATGGAGCCTTGATTCTTCTCTGTATGCTTTTTTGTACATTCTATTTTTTGTTTTTTGGCTGCACTGTGCAGTAGGCAGGTTCTTAGTTGTCCGGCCAGGAATCAAACCCGTGCCCCCTGTGGTGTCTTAACCACTGGACTGCCAGGGAAGCTCCTTCCTCCACCCCCCAAGCCCTGAAAAACAATGAATGTCATTCATTCATTCTGCCACCTTGAAATACAAGTTTGAAGTTGGGTCACAGGTTATTTCATAAAAACACATTTTTGGAGATAAAATTAAGCTTTCAACATCCTTCAGTAGAAGTACGCACTGGACCAGTTTTTTTTTCTTTTTTTTTTTTTTTAATAAATTTATTTATTTTAGTTGGGGGCAAATTACTTTACAATATTGTAGTAGTTTTTGCCATACATTGACATGAATCAGCCATGGGTTCACATGTGCTCCACCTCCCGAACCTTCCTCCCACCTCCCTCCCCATCCCATCCCTCTGGGTCATCCCAACGCTCCATTCCTGAGCATCCGTCCCATGCATAGAACATGGAATGGTGTTCTGCTTCACTTATGACAATATACATGTTTCAATGTTATTGTCCCAGAACGTCCCACCCTCACCTTCTCCCTCAGAGTCCACAGGACTGTTCTATGCATCTGTGTCTCTTATTCTGTCTCTCACATAGGGTTACCATTACCATCTTCCAAATTCCATATACATGCATTAGTATACTGTATTGGTGCTTTTCTTTCACTCTGTATAATGGGCTCCAGTTTCATCCATCTCAATAGAACCGATTCAAATGTAATGAGTTTTCTAGGGGGATTCTGGAAAAGGTATCTTCACTGTCCCTTGGACAGCAAGGAGATCAAACCAGTCAATCCTAAAGGAAATCAACCGTACATATTCATTGGAGGGACTGATGCTAAAGCTGAAGCTCCAATACTTTGGCCAACTGATGTGAAAAGATGACTCACTGGAAAAGACCCTGATGCTGGGAAAGATTGAAGGAAAAAGGGAAAGAGTGCAGCAGAGGATGAGATGGTTAGATATGGTTAGACAGACTCAATGGACATGAATCTGAGAAAACTCTGGGAGATGGTAAAGGACAGGGAAGCCTGGTGTGCTGCAGTTCATGGGGTAGCAAAGAGTCAGACACAACTTACAGAGTAAAAGACAACAAAAAGAAATGCGAAAGGCAAACAGTGTTTCTCACCTCTTGAAGACACTGTTCCATCTGGAGATGTGTACCCAGGTATCAGTACACCTGTGACTCCTGTACCTACAGGGTGACTGCATGAGGACCTGGCCTGAGGTGAAGCTGAGGAGCTCTTGTTATTGGAATGAAACCATTTCTTTAAGCCAATTTGAGTTGGGGGTTTTTGTAACTTTCAGTCAAAGGCATCCTAATAAAATATCCTATTGTACTATCCTTTACGAATACTTATACAACCATATTGACATCCAGGATTCAAGTTCCAAGACACTATCATTATGCTTATTTTCCTCCCTAAAACTTCCTTCTGCTGCTTGCAGCATTCCTGTCATCTTCTCTAAATCACAAACGGTTGTCTAAATAACTGAATGGCTATAACTCCTGTCTTCCAGACAATATTTTTAAATATGTTTGTTGTTGTTCAGTCGCCCTGTCATGTCCAACTCTTTGGGACCCCATGGACTGCAGCATGACAGACCTCCCTGTCCCTCACCATCTCCCAAAATTTGCCCAAGTTCATGTCCATTGCATTGGTGATGCCATCCAGCCATCTCATCCTCTGATGCCCTCTTCTCCTTTTACCCTCAATCTTTCCCAGCATCAGGGACTTTTTCAATGAGTCGTCTGTTCACATCAGATGACCAAAATACTGGAGCTGCAGCTTCAGCATCAGTCCTTCCAATGAGTATTCAGGGTTGATTTCCCTTAAGATTGACTGGTCTGATCTCCTTGTCTTCTCCAGCACCATAGCTTATACTTTAAAAAAAAGATTAAAAAAAAACATAACAAGAGGTTAATACTTAACTCTTGCTTGGGCTCAATGAGAACTTACGGAATTGTTTTCTTTCTTTTTTTCAAGGTCAACAAATATAAGAAGAAAAAGTAGGTGTGGTAATAATAATTTTTAAAAAGAGAATGCTTCACCGACTTCATAACTTCAGTTTTCATATTGAAAGCTTTACTAAGTTGAAGACAGACTTGCATTTTGAGAATAAAAGGGCTCACAAATCCTACTCAGGCTTAATTAAAAAAAAAAAGTCATCTGTACATATTCTGGAGAAATTTCAAGGAGAAAGGGGAAAATTCTGTACTCTTCCATAGAGACAGAGCAAGTAATTTAAAAAGGAAAAATAATTTCAACATTAGACTTCTCATCTGCAACACTGATGACAGACACCAATGAAACAGGGTTTATACATCATGTGAAAGAAATCCAAAACCACACAGCTAAAATACAGATTTGAGGGGAAAAAAGATATTTTTGGAAACAAGCTCAAGAAAGTGTACAAGCACTGGGCTCTAAGGCAGTATTCCAATCAAATAAAAATTAAACAAAAGCAAAGATCTCAAGGGGAAGATGAAGAATATAAGAATTAGTGCTGAGAAGTACTTTTTTAGGAATATAGTTTAAATATATGATAATAGAGCTAAGTCAAAGTAGATAATATACATGTGACTAGTGATATGTTTAAAAAGCTTTGATCTTTTAAACAATAGAAGCATGCTGCAAAAAAAGTGAAAAAGTTAATAGTATCTTAAAACTACAATTCTAAACTAATTCAACTAGCCCCAGAATTTTCAAGTAAGGAGTAGAGGGAAAAAAATAATGACACAGAAGCCTGTACATATCTTTCCTCAATTCAGAGAAAGTATGTGGGTTAAATGGCTTCCCAGGTGTTTCAGAGGGTAAAGAATCTGCCAGCAATGCCGGAGACACGGGTTCGATTCATGGGTGGAAGATTCCCTGGAGAAGGGCATGGCAATCCACTCCAATATTCTTGCCTGAAGAATCCCATGGCCAAGAGGAGCCTGGTAGGCTACAGTCCACAGAGTCACAAAGATTTGGACATGACTGAAGTGACTGAGCACATGTGCACATACATGTGGGTTTAGAACATAATAATAAACACCTTAGCTGGTGTAGAACATCTAAGATGTTCTTTAACTTTGGTGTATCTGTGGAGAAATATGGTTTGATATAGGACTGTTAAAAATAGGAAGATGAGCATTGGCAAAATAGACATTTTTAATTGAGCTAAGAAACACTAGGGGTAAAGGAAAGGTACAAATTCTAACACACTCAGTAAAAGTAGAAAAGGAAAAAAATAGAAAAACTTAAATACAAAAGAAGATGGAGGAAATAATTAAAGATATGAGCTATAACTGCAACAGGTGGATGAAGTTTGAGATATGGATGCAGAAGAGTAAGGGGGTAGTCTAAGTGTAGTGTCAGGCTGACATTGTGGGGCTGGGCAAGTTTCACCGGGCTAATTGTCACAGGGCTCTAGGAGAGAAGAATCCTGGTGCAGGGGGATTTGAGAATTTTGACACCCTCATTGAGAACTTGAAAACAAAACACCTGAGGGGATAAAGACAGGTAACGCCTGTAGGCTAGCTTAGACTGAAAGACTTAATACTACAAAGATATTGATTCTCCCATGAACTAGCTAACCATTTAATGTATTCTAAATACAGCTACCAAAGTTCTTGGAACTTTACAAAATGTTTAACACTCATTTAAAAGAATAAACATTCAAGAGTAGACTGAAAAAAAATTTAAACAGTAACAGGTGTATTTTCGGAACTCATACGGCTTTATATGTAGATAGAAATAGATATTCTGCTGTAGTCACAATGGTAAGGAACAGACATAGAAAAAGACAAGTTAAAGGAAGAATTAGACCAGATTTTGCAAGAGCATTTAATAAACATTAAAAGTGGCATTTCAACATCACTTTCCAATAGTTTTATAACCTTGGGATGGGAAGGGGCTTTCTATGCATGCTGTCAAAGTCAGTAACAATTAAAAAAAAAACCTGAAAAATAGGATTACATAAAATTAGCATTCCAAAAGGAAGAATAAAACTAAACTTAGGTTAAATGACTGATGGAAAATTGGGGAGAATATTTGCACTATGTAAAACAGGCAAAGACTAATGTTTTTATTATATACAGAGCCATTATAAATCACAAAGGAAAAACAACTCAGTGAAAAAGTAAGGGAAATAGGAGGAAATTAATAAGTCTAAGAAAACTGTGGGAGGATTCTCAACTCAACCATTAAACAATTATATATCAATATACTTTTATTTATTTGAATTATAAAGCTTGAAAGGATTGTAAATAACCACTGCTTGCAAGGCTCTTGGAAAAGGAAATTATAATGCCCTGTCTGCAGGAATATAAATTGGCACAATTCTTCTGTGGGATAATTGCAAGATATATATATATATATATATACACACACACATATATATGTTACATGTACACATTTTCAGTTCAGTTGCTCAGACGTGTCTGACTCTTTGCGACCCCATGAACCACAGCACGCCAGGACCCCTGTCCATCACCAACTCCCGGAGTCCACCCAAACCCATGTCCATCGAGTCAATGATGCCATCCAGCCATCTCATCCTCTGTCGTCCCCTTCTCCTCCTGCCTTCAATCTTTCCCAGCATCAGAGTCTTTTCCAATGAGTCAGCTCTTCACATCAGGTGGCCAAAGTATTGGAGTTTCAGCTTCAACATCAGTCCTTCCAAAGAACACCCAGGACTGATCTCGTTTAGGATGGACTGGTTGGATCTCCTTGCAGTCCAAGGGACTCTCAAGAGTCTTCTCCAACATCACAGTTCAAAAGCATCAATTCTTTGGCGCTCTGCTTTCTTTATAGTCCAACTCTCACATCCATACATGACCACCGGAAAAACTATAGCCTTGACTAGATGGACCTTTGTTGGCAAAGTAATGTCTCTGCTTTTTAACATTCTGTCTAGGTTGATCATAACTTTCCTTCCAAGGAATAAGCGTCTTTTAATTTCATTGCTGCAATCAGCATCTGTAGTAAAGGCAATGCCAACGAATGTTCCAACTACTGCACAATTGCACTCATCTCACATGCTAGTAAAGTAATGCTCAAAATTCTCCAAGCCAGGCTTCAGCAATACGTGAACCGTGAAATTCCAGATGTTCAAGCTGGTTTTAGAAAAGGCAGAGGAACCAGAGATCAAATTGCCAACATCCGCTGGATCATCAAAAAAGCAAGAGAGTTCCAGAAAAACATCTTTTTCTGCTTTACTGACTATGCCAAAGCCTTTGACTGTGTGGATCACAATAAACTGTGGAAATTTCTGAAAGAGATGGGCATACCAGACCACCTGACCTGCCCCTTGAGAAACCTGTATGCAGGTCAGGAAGCAACAGTTAGAACTGGACATGGAACAACAGACTGGTTCCAAATAGGAAAAGGAGTATGTCAAGGCTGTGTATTGTCACTTTGCTTATTGAACTTATATGCAGAGTACATCATGAGAAACGCTGGGCTGGAGGAAGCACAAGCTGGAATCAAGATTGCCGGGAGAAACATCAATAACCTCAGATATGCGGATGACACCACCCTTATGGCAGAAAGTGAAGAAGAACTAAAGAGCCTCTTGATGAAAGTGGAAGACGAGAGTGAAAACGTTGGCTTAAAGCTCACCATTCAGAAAACTAAGATCATGGCATCTGGTCCCATCACTTCATGGCAGATAGATGGGGAAACAGCAGAAACAGTGGCTGACTTTTTCTGGGCTCCAAAATCACTGCAGATGGTGATTGCAGCCATGAAATTAAAAGACACATTTTAAAATCCAGTAATTCTCTATCTAGAAATAAGTCCCAGGTCAAAGAATATTCATTGTGAGTTGAATAGAATAAATCTAAAATAATGAAAAACTAAAAATAATGAAAATGTTATTCAAGTAGTTGATTACATAAGGGTATGTCCATAACGATTCAAAACTAATTTTTCCTTTTCATCACTTTAAATATATCATGCCACCCCCTTCTGGCCTGAAGACTTTGGGCTGAAAAATCAGCTGATAGTGTTTTGGAGATTCCCTTATATTTTATTTGTTGCTTTTAGTATTTTCGCTTTATCTTTAATTTTTGTCAATTTGAATAAGCCAGAGAAAGATCTGAAAAAACAGTGCTCTGCTATCCTTCTAGTAAGGGCTTTATGAAAAGAAGAAGCAAAGTGAAAAAGCTAGAAAGACAGGTAAATTCCCATGGGCCCTAGCCAGGCCCTCTTGGAGATAAGGTCTAGGTAGGAGTTTGGGAGCACGATGCCCTCCAAAGAAACCAAAGGTCTTCGAAGGAGGAATTTGAGGACTGCATCCAAGTGACCTTGAGCCCTGTCATGGACAGAACTCCTGGGGATCATCAACTTGTTCATCCCATTGATTTCCGTCAGATGCATAAATATAATCAATTAGGTTTCACATATTCCCATCAGCCTACCAGTTCCAATTGGTACTGATGTCTGGAGGATAAACAAGGTATCCAGGACTGAGAAATGGTAGGAACTCACGCTAATGACCAGCATAGGCTGGTATGGCATTGGAACAATTGTAGCAGCCTATGAATACACTGAGAATATGTCTGTAAAAAAAAAAACAGTGACAGCCTGTGAATATACAAAAAGATTTATAAGAATGAATAACAAGAACATTAACAATAGTTCTTACTTCTAGGTGGTGGGACCGTAGGTAACTTTCTCTTTCTTTTATATACCTTTCTAAATTACCTCTTTTACAGTGAGCATGTATTATGTTCATAATAAAAAGTAATCTATTCTACTTAAGTGAGAGAGAAAAAATAAACTAGTTTATGGGAAAGACAAAATATAAAAGCCTGATTTGAATTTTATCTTCACCTTGTGTCTGTTCATATCTTCAGACATGGTGTGTGCTGTGCATGTGTGTGTGTGTTTTCCCTAGACTATGAAATCCTTAAGTACAAGAGTGTATCACATCATCTTGTTGGATATAGGTGGGAGGTATGGAGACTGGGAGGTATGGCTTCCCTTGTAGCTCAGCTGGTAAAGAATCCGTCTGCAGTGCGGGAGACCGGGTTCAATCCCTGGGTTGGGAAGATCTCCTGGGGAAGAGAAAGGCTACCCACTCCAGTACCCTGGCCTGGAGAATTCCATGGACTGTATAGTCCATGGGGTGGCAAAGAGTCAGACACAACTGAGTGACTTTCACTTCACTTCACTTCATGGAGAGAGTAACATGGAAACTTACGTTACCATGCATAAAATAGACAGCCAACGGGAATTTGCTGTATGACTCAGGGAATTCAAACGGAGGCTCTGTAACAACCTAGAGGGGTGGGATGGGGAGGGAGGTGAGAGGGAAGTTCAA
Organism: Okapia johnstoni; assembly: GCA_024291935.2. NCBI lineage: Eukaryota > Metazoa > Chordata > Mammalia > Artiodactyla > Giraffidae > Okapia > Okapia johnstoni. Next base: position 17,883,592 of record CM044307.1, read on the forward strand.
GAGGGGAGGGACATATGTATACCTGTGGCTGATTCGTGTTGATGTTTGGCAGAAACCTACACAATTCTGTAAAACAGAATTATCCTTCAATTAAGAAATAAATTAAAAAGAAAGCTATTCTAAAATATAGATATTTCAATACATTTATGCTCATTTTAATAAAAGGTAGGAAAAAATAATAATGAATAAATGAATTTACAACTTAACACAACTGACTCTTTACAATGAAAACAAAGAAATTAAATAATATTTGATAAATGCTTTGATTAGTGTAATGTCACAAGTTCTGGTTTACTTTTAAATACTATTGGAAAATAAATAATTTTCTTAATGATAGCTAACTGGAGATATCAGACTGTCCGGTTCAGTTCAGTTCAGTCGCTCAGTCATGTCCGACTTTGTGACTCCATGGACTGCAGCACGCCAGGCCTCCCTGCCCATCACCCACTCCCACAGTTTACTCAAACTCATGTCCATTGAGTCGGTGATGCCATCCAACCATCTCATCCTCTGATGCGCTTTTCTCCTCCAGCCTTCAATCCTTCCCAGCATCAGGGTCTTTCCCAATGAGTCAGTTCTTCGCATCAGGTAGCCAAAATATTAGAGTTTCAACTTCAGCATCAGTCCTTCCAATGAACATTCAGGACTGATCTCCTTTAGGATGGACTGGTTGGATCTCCTTCCAGTCCAAGGGACTCTCAAGAGTCTTCTCCAACACCACAGTTCAAAAGCATCAATTCTTGGGCACTCAGGTTGGTACTATGCCAAATTTTATTTGATTTAATTTCTTACCCCCGTCCAAATGCTTTTGAGACAGAAAATATCCAACAAAGTAGCAATTTTGAATCAGCAGTATACTTAAAATAACAACAATCAATGTTTACTTTGTGGCAGCCACTACTCTAAGTATTTTACATGCATTTACTCATTTTATCCTCATGACAACACTTTGAGAGGGAGACACAATCATCGTCATCATCACCTCTATTTTACAGATGAAGAAACTGAGCCACAATGACATTGGGAAACTTGCCAAGGTCACACATCTCATGAGTCGCAGAGCCAAGATTTGAACTGAGTTAGTCTGAATGTAGCACCCATATAATTAACTACTGCCAAGTAATCTCCAAATTTAAATACATATTAGAAGCACTGGGAGAGTTTTAAAACTGCTGATGCCCCAGGCCACATCCAGACCAGGTACATCACAGTTTTTGGGAGTGACTCCCAGGTTGCAGGTTTTTCTAGTTCCCCAGATAGATCCAACGTGCAGCCAAATATGAGAACCACAGCATGATGCCATATCGCTCTGATTATTAGGCTCACCTTCGCTCGATGGGAAGCTGCTTAATATATTTTGACATGAAAATTAACACCTATTTGAAGCTAACTTAATCTGCAAATCATATATTAAGTTGCTAACTGAGTGGAGGACAGGTGATTACCTGAAAGGACTGTAAGTAAACCACTGCTTTCTCAGAACAGAGATCCTACACCCTAATTTAAAACACATCAAGCTTCCCAGACCTACATTTACTTTCTTCCCCCAAAATGGAGGGGATGGGGGATGAGCATTAGATTAAAGGAACAAATGTGTGAATCCAAGCTGATGGGTTATAGTGGCACTGCGTGCATGCTCAGTCACTTCAGTCCTATCCGACTCTTTGCAAACCCGTAGACTGTAGCCCCTCAGGCTCCTCTGTCCACGAGATTTTCCAGGCAAGAATACTGAAGTGGGTTGTCATGCCCTCTTCCAAGGGATCTTCTCAACCCAGGGATCGAACCCGCATCCCTTACATCTCCTACATTGGCAGGAGGGTTCTTTACCGCTAGCACCACCTGAGAAGCCCATATATCTGCATATGTATATGAATACATGGTTTCTGTGAAATAAGCTAAGCTCCAAAGCTGGCTTTTGCAATGAGGTCACTTGTCTAATTCCAGGCTCCTTGAGCTTTGACTTAAGACCCAGCAGGAGGGCCACAGCAAACAGGGCCGAGCTGAAATCTAGCCTGTGCACCCTTTACCAGCTATGTGCCCACATGTAGAGGAGATCCTCCCAGCACCAGCATGGCTACCTCCACCACCACAAACAGTACAGAACTGACACCAGGAAACCTACCTGTTTCAAATCTTGGCCATGGATGGAAGAAGAATAAAATAAATCAACCCTAAAATTTCATTACAGCAAACCAAAGCCCATGCAAGTTTGCAGCACAAATTCATATAGTCATCAGGGTCCCGGACAACCCTGAAGCAGAACATTTAATGTTCAAGGTCAGAGTTGGTAATGTGTCAGGCACATAGTGCTTAAAAACTGTTTTGCTTGGTTGATTTTTAAGTTTGACACCAAGGCTCTATAGGAGGCAAAGCCTTCCCTGAACAAACATGAGGTTACTGTCAGCTTTATCCCACTTAGTGTGAGTATTCATGGTTTGCTGCAGAAATTCTAGGGTGTTTGATTAAAAAGTGCCACATCAGACCCTCCTAAAACCCAAAAAATCCCAATTTCCAGAATACATCTGTCCCAGAAGTGTTTCTGGTCTTTTTTTTTTTTTTAAACATTTGTCTCTAAAGTCTAGGGACAGTGGGAACAGAGAAGAAAATGTAATTATTCAGTAGCATAATAATTATTCAGTCTCAAACTATCTTTTCTTCAGGAAATTAAGTACTTAAGGAAAATCCCAAGTCATTACTCACTTGGGATTTCACTTTTGTTATCTGAAGACAAAATAACACTGACCTATTTCAACTTTTAAGTAGATAGCCACTGAGCATCTTCTAAGCAGAGCTGTTTCCTTGGACATGCTACTCTTTGAAAAGAGCTTAAAACTAGTTAAAGAAATCAGCTTAAAACTGATTAAAAATCAGCTTAAAACTAGTTAAAGAAAAAAACCTCTTGATGAGATTAAATAAATGTATATAATGTAGTTTGTATGAAAGTGCTATTATCTTGTATATTTAAAGAAAACACAATCTCAGTGAAACCAAAACTGCCAGGTGCTGAGCCTGAAGTAGTAACATACAGAACTAAATATAGACCTAAAAGTCTGTAGAAAAATCTTTGGCCCTATATGGGTTTTGCCAAATTATCTACCTTGTATTCTCAAAGCACAGAAACTGGAGAGACGAGACAGCAAAGGTCAGGTCTCCAGTGACCTGTTCCTTCCCCACAATCAAACCACACACCTTCAGAGAGTAAAAGTACACACTTGGAAGGCATCAATAAAGCAGTCGCATCAGGCTTGGCCACATTTGTTCCTTTCGTGATTCCTGTGCATTTTATGGAGGACTTTTAAGCCTCAACCTGCACAAAAAAGAAGACTACTCCCAAACATTTACAGCAGATAACTCTAACCTCAGTCCATACAGTCAACAGTTAACATCCAATCAACAAGCAGAGACATGAGTTAATAACGAGGGCCACTTTCAAAAGCCACACGGTACACACGTGCCTTCCACTCCCTGCTCCTTTCAAATAGTCAGTTTGAAAACCCTCAGTGTCAGGAGACTCTGTGCCAAAGGTTTGAAAAGAAGGAAACACCCTGATGATCCCAGTGACATTTGAGGGTTTGTCACTGCTGTAGGTCATTTTTTTTTTCAGTATAGTTGCTTTACAGTGTTGCGTTAGTTTCTGCTATACAGCAAAGTGACTCAGCTATACACATATCCCCTCTGGACTTCCCTTCCATAATAGGTCACCACACAGCACTGAGTTAGAGTTCCCTGTGCTATACAGTTGGTTCTCATTAGTTACCTACTTTATACTTAGTATGTATGTCAATCCCAATCTCTCAATTCACCCGTCCTTTTTAAAGACAAGAAGAATATGGCAATATAAAGATAATTCTAAACGGGAGAGAGTCTATTGGGCAGTCAAAGATGGGTAATTAAGCAATGAGTAGCCTCATCCTAACACTAACAAATTAAACCAATGTTCATAGTAAGACTAATGGTGTTACACACCACTCATTCACCTCAAAACATATATTAATGTAGGGATCAATTTAAAACTATCTCAAGAAATAGCTGTTGTCAGTATTTCTGGGATAAAGTCCAGACAGACCTAGGAATCTTGATCAGTCATTCAGGGAAAACACAAAATCTGTAACCCTAACTCCCCTATCCTAACAGAATAAAATAAATAGGGAAGTTGGAATCCAAAATAAAACCAATGCTAGATGCTGAGATAACATTTTCTCGCTTTGGGGGATAACATTTTCAAAGTGTGCCAGCTGGATATTTAATAAAAGTGGCAATTATCTTATTTCAGTTTCAATTCAGAAAGCTCTACTTCTAGGCAACATATGTTAATCATCTAAAATTTCCCCTAAAAACACAATGCATGTGAGAACGCTTACAGTAGCTTTCAATAAATGGGAAATGAATCTGACTATTGTAATAGTTCTATGCCAAGATACTGTAAAAAAACAATAGCAAGATTCATCTGTGACATGAAATATATTTACATATATATAACAAACTTTACAACTGCCATATCTTCGATGAGAACATTTTTATATTTCCAAAGAAAGTTTTCTATTCACTGATGCTTCACAAGATAAATACACATGACAAATCTTTGGGAAGGAGATTTCTTTATGTGCTTTATTTAACAATCAAATAGATGACATCTATCCAATGATCTCTCATTTGTGACACATTGAAGCTTCTTTTGTTGTGCCAACCACGACCTTGTATTCCAATTTTATCTTCTTATGTGAGGCTCTATGGCTTAACTGAAATGACATCTCTGAAATTCTAGCCTGTCAGTTAAACTGCAACAAAGCAGTGAAATTCAGTAGAATCCAACAATCACTAAGTATTCAGTTCTGCTTTCTCACTCATCTTCTTTTATGAGTGAAGACACAGAAATAGTTGCCTAATTTTCATAACTTGCCCAAGAATATCAGGGTGAATATCCTGATACAAAATGAGTTGGAAGTCGTATTTGAAAAATACAGTTTTCCCCAGCCATGCAGCAAATGTTAAGTAATTTTTTTAATGTTTCTTTTGGAGATTCGGCCTGAGGAAAGTTCCCAATTTTTTATTTCAAATGCATTTCCAGCTCTTTTCCTCTAAAGCCTCAATTTCAACAATTCGATGTCAGTTGCCCCACAATTCATTGACCTAACGACCTCTTCACGGTCAATCACAGCCCTGCGGCTTCACCTTCCTTGCCATCCCACCTGACCCATCACATGACACAATAATCGCTCCCCTGCATTTGTCCCCAATCCACCTTGGCCTCTTTCTGCTTTCATATTATTCAGCTGGCAAAGCTACAGCCTTGGTTAAATACAATTATCCTTGGATTCTCTCCCTATCCCAGAGAAACTAACCCAATCCAGAGAAAATAAACAACTATACTGGCTGGCTTTGCTTTAAAGATTGGACACAAATCTCAAGAGGTTTTCAGTTCACCTTAATGGTCTTACCACACTTCCCTGACTAGCTTACCCCTATTACTGCTGGAAAACTATTTTATAGCAATACTTTCTGCCTCTTCCTCACACTCAGCTAATGATGCTGATTCTTACCTTTTCTCAGAAAATAGGAGCACGCAAAAGATAACACTGCATCTTCTCACAACTACGTGTAGTCATCTATATGAATCTGTACAAATCTAGAACATGCAATGCCTTAGCTTCATCCCCCCTTGTCTATTAAAGGAGACCCTCTGTCAATTCTTTCCTCTATACTAAACAACTCCCATCGATTTTCAAACATGTTATAGTATTTCCCATCTTTAAAAAAAAAGAAGATAAATACATCTGACTTCATATCCTGTTATAGCTATTCTGCCCTGCTCCCTCCGTAGAAAAAAATCTCTCAAGAACCACGTATCCTCATCTTCAGCTGAACCAATTCCAACAGGCTTTTTCCTCCAACCAACTGCTGACACTGATATTGTCAACATCACTGTGATCTCACGCTGCCAGATGCTCAAGCCAAAGTCCACATTTTGTCAGCAAATCCTAACAACAAAACTTTCAAAATATATACTGAGTCCAACTACATCTTACAACCACCACTTACCAGTTGCATCCAAGCTCCATCGTCTCCCACCGGGACTCACACCTAAGCCTCCTAATCCATCTTCCTGTTTGTTTTCTTGTTCTCTACATACTACTACTCTGCGGTCATCTGTTTAAAACATAAAGTACATCATGGCTTGCCCACGTTCAAAACCATTATGGCTTCCCATTAGATGCAGAAAAGGCCCAGAGGCCCTGGTTATCTAGCTGCTGATAGACTGATTGGACTTGGACTCCTCCCCATCTCTCTCTTGCTCACCCCTCTGTAACCATCCTGTCCTCCTATCTATTCTCCAAATATTCTACTACGTCCCCACCTTGGAGCCTTCGCAATTGCTATTTATGTCACCTGGAATACTCTTCCCTGGGGTATTCACATGGTTTTTCCTCTCACTTCCTTTAATTTCCTGCTCAAATGTCCCCTTCTCAGAGAGGACTTTTCTGTCCACTGCATCCGAAATCAAGCACCTTGCCATTCCTGACCCCATCCTCCTGCTTCATTTGTATCCACAGCACTCACTCACTGATATGTTGTTTATTTGTTTACCTGTTTATTCCCCAACTTCCTCACTAAAATGTAAGATTCATGAAGTTAGAGGCTGTTTTGTTCCTTACATAGCATCTAGCGTTGAGCTTGGTTCACACCAGATACCCAGAAATTGTTTGCTGAATGAATTACAAATTTAATCAATAAATAGATTACCAATTTAACCAATATTAGCCATTAGTATGTGCAGTCAGGCAGGCTGCCCCCATATACCAAAAAGCTAAAGTACAATTTTGATTAACAGATGCCATCAAAGCAAATCTGTGTTGTTTAAAGATTTTAATTCTATTCCCTAGGTAGATAATATCAAGATAGAAAGAACAATAGAGATATAACTCATAATTGGTCTTCTATCCCTAGTCTCAGATTAAAGATATCATCCATCCATTAGCTAATCAAAGTAGATCTTAATCCCCTGGATAGGTGTTTTGATCAATTATGACCTGAAAGTCTCATTTTAAAAAGTTATTTTTCCCAGTTGAAATTAGGGTCTCAGGAATATGCTAAAAAGCTCAATCCATGCTACAGTCAACTTCCCTCTTGTTCAGTAATAAATGTGGCTAAATAAAAGGTATAGTGAAGTGTCTAGTTCTTTCATGATTGTGGAAATGCATCGTCTCTGTCCAATTAGATCACAGGCTCCCTGCATGTAAGGTTCTTCTTTGACCTCCTGTAATAGTCAGAATTGGTTAGGCTATGATGGGTATGCTAAATCATAGTCCCTTATCCGAACAAAATGTCAACAAAATAATATTGCTTAAGACACATGTCCAGTACAGGTCAGCTACAATTCAATTTATCATGGTCAATTCAGGACCTAGAAAGATGCAGTTTCCATCCCAACACTTGCTTTCATAACCACTGGGGCAATGAATGTGGTGAACCATGTACCAGTTCTTTTATATTTCTTCTCTCTTTTTAACAGTATAGTTGATTTACAATGTTGTATTAGTTTCCGGTGTACAGTGCAGTGATTCTGTGTCTATGTCCGTGAGTCTATGTTTCATAAATAAGTTCATTTTTGTCATATTTTTCTTTCTCTTTCTGACTTCCCTTAGTATGATAATCTCTAGCGCCATCCATGTTGCTGCAAATGACAAGACTTCATGCTTTTTATGGGTGAGTAATATCCCACTGCACATATATACCACATGTTCTTGATGCACTCGTGTGTCAATAGACATTTAGGTTCCTTCCGTGTCTTGGCTATTGTAAACAGTGCTGCTGTGAACACTAGGGTACATGTATCTTTTCGAATTAGAGTTTCCTCAAGGTATACCCCCAGGAGTGGGATTGTTGGGTCACGTGGCAACTCAATATGTAGATTTTTGAGGAACCTCCATACGGTTTTCCATAGTGGCTGCAACAATTTACATTCCCACCAACAACGCAGAAGGGTTTCCTTTTCTCTACACCCTCTCCAGCATTTGTTGTTTGTACATGTTTTGTTGATGGCCATTCTGCCCATTGTGAGGTGATACCTCATTGTAGTTTTGATTTGCATTTCTCTAATTAGTGATGCTGAGCAGCTTTTAATGTGTCTGTTGGCCATCTTAAGTCTTCTTTGGAGAAATGCCTTTTCAAGTCTTCTGTCCATTTCATGATTGAGCTGTTTGGGTGTTTGTTGTTGTTGTTGAGTTGTATGAGATGTTTATATATTTTGGAGATTAAGCCCTTGTCAGTCGCATTGTTTGCAAATATTCTTCCCAGTACATAGGTTATATTTCCATTTTTTATGGTTTCCATTGCTGGGCAAAACCTTATAAGTTTGATTAGGTACCATTTATTTTTGCTTTTATTTCTATGGCCTTGAAGACTGAGAAAAGAAAACACTGCTATCATTTATGTCAGAGAAGGTTTTGCCTATGTTCCATTCTAAGAGTTTTATGGTGTCATGACTTATATTTAAGTCTTTAAGCCATTTTGAGTTTATTCTTGGAGGCATAGTGTGAGGGTGTATTCTTATTCACTGATTAACATGCAGCTGTCCAGCTTTCCCAACACCACTAGCTGAAGAGACTGTCTTTTTCCCATTGTATATTCATAGCTCTTTTGTCGAAGACTGACCGTAGGTGTGTGGGTTTATTCTGGGTTCTCCCTTCTATTTCCCTGATCAATCTATTTCTGTGCCATTACCATGGTATGTTGATTACTGTAGCTTTGCAGTATTGTTTGGAGTCTGGAAGGGTTAAAGCTCCAGCTTTGTTGTTTTTCCTCAGGATTTCTTTGGCAATTTGGGGTCTTTTATGGTTCCATATAAATTTTAGGATTATTTGCTCTAGTTCTGTGAGCAATGTCATGGGTAATTTGGTGTGCTCAGTCGCTTATGTGGGTCCAGCTCTTTGTGATTCTATGGACTGCAGCTGACTAGGCTCCTCTGTCCATGGAATTTTCAAGGCAAGAATACTGGAGTGCCATTTCCTATTCCATTTCCTTTTCCAAGGGATCTTTCTGACCTAAGGATCAAACTCATGTCTCTCGCGTCTCCTGAATTGGCCAGTGGATTCCTTACCATTGTGCTACCTGGGAAACCGAGATCACATTCAATCTGTAGATTGCTTTGGACATCATGGCCATTTTAAAAATATTAATTCTTCCATCCAAGAGCAGGGAATATCTTTCCATTTCTATGAGCCATCTTTGGTTTCCTTTATCAGTGTTTTATAGTTCTCAGCATAAAAGTCTGTCACCTCCTTGATCAGGTTTATTTTTTAATGCAATTTTAAAAGGGGTATTTTTCTCTTTCCTTTTCTTATATCTCATTGTTAGTGTAAAAGAAATGCAAGAAATTTCTGTAACTCAATCTTGTATCCTGCTGCCTTGCTGAATTCATTTATCAGTTCGAGTAGTTTTTCTGTGGAGTCTTTAGGGTTCTCTATCTATAGTATTAACATCATGTCATCTGCATATAATGGCAATTTCACCTCTTCTCTTCCAAGCTGGATAGCTTTTATTTCTTTTCCTTGACCAATTGTTGTGGCTAGGACTTCCAATACTATCTTGAATAGAGCTTGTGAGAGAGTGTGTGCTTGTCTTATTCCAGACTTTAGCCAGAAGACTTTCAGTTTTTCACTGTTGAGTATTGTGTCAGCTGTGAATTTGTCATAAATAGCTTTTATCATGTTGAAACATGTTCTATACTCACTTTGGTAAGACTTTTTATCATGAATGAACGTTGAATTTTACCAAATGCTTTTATTCTACATCTATTGAAATGATCATGTGGTTTTTGTCTTTTCTTTTGTTGATATAATGTATCACATTGATTGATCTGTGTATGTTAAATTTTGTGTATTTTGTGATCTTCAGATGAATCCAACTTGATCATGGTATATGATCTTTTATATGTGTTGCTGGATTCAATTTGCCAATATTTCATTGAGAAATCTTGCATCTATAGTCATCAAAGATATTGGCCTGTAATTTTCTTTTTTTGGCATTGTCTCTGGTTTTAGTATCAGGGTGATGATGGCTCCATATAATTACTTTGGGAGTGTTCCCTCCTCTTCAATCTTTTGGAAGAGTTTGAGATGGATCAGTATACATTCCTCTTTGTATATGTGAAAGAATTCTACAGTAAGGCAATCTAGTCTTGGACATTTGTTTGCAGAGAGTTTTTCTATTTTACTTCTAGTGATAAGTCTATTTAAATTATTTATTACTTCTTGATTCAGTTTTGGTGGGCTGAATGTTTCTAGAAGCTTGTCCATCTCTTCTAGGTTGTCCAATTTATTGGCATATAATTGCTCATAGTACTGTTATGGTTTTGTTGTATTTCTGCAATGTTGGTTGTTACATCTATTTCACTTCTTCTTTTGTTTATTTGGGTCCTCTCTCTTTTCTTCTTGGTGAGGTTGGCCAGAGGTTTGTTGATTCTGTTTATCCCAAGAACTAGCTCTTGGTTTTACTGATTTTTTCTATTTTTTAATCTCTATCTTATTTATTTCCTCTCTGATCTTTATTATTTCCTTCCTTCTGCTAACTTCAGGTTTGGGTTGTTCTTCTTTTACTAATTCCTTTGGGGGATAGGTTGTTTATTTGAGATTTTTCTTGTTTTTGGAGGAAGGCCTGTATTGCTATGAACTTCCCTTTAATAACTGCTTTTGCTGCATCCCATAGATATTGTATGGTTGTGTTTTCATTGTCATTTTCCTCAAGGTATTTTTGAATTCCCTTTTTGATTTCACCACTGACGTATTGGTTTCTTAGTAGCATGCTGTTTGGTCTCCATGTAATCGATTTTTTTTTCATTTCTCCTTCTGTGGTTGATTTCTAGTCTCCTGTTGTTGTGGTCAGAAAAGATGCTTGAAATATTTTCTATCCACTTAAAATTTTTGAGACTTATTTTGTATTCTAGTATGTGGTCAGTCCTAGAGAATGTTCCATGTGCACTTGGAAAAAAAAATGTGTCTTTCTATTGTGGGGGAGCTAATATCTTGAAAATATCAATTAGGTCTGACTGTTTCATAGTATCATTTAGGAATTCTGTTGCCATATTTATTTTCTGTCTGAAAAAATCTATACACTGAGGTAAGTGGGGTGTTAATGCCTCCTACCATTGATGTATTCTTGTCAATTTTCCCTTCATGTCTGTTAGTATTTGTTTTATGTATCTGGATGTCCCAGGTCTCCTGCATTGCAAGTGGATTCTTTACCATCTAAGCCACCAGGGAAGCCCTAGATATTCCTATATGGGGCACATATGTGTTAGAATACAATAACTTCTTCTTATATTGATCCTTTTATCATTATATAGTATCCTTCCTTATTTTTCTTTACCACCTTTGTTTTAAAATCTATTTCGTCTCATATGACTATTGCTACCCCCATTTCCTTGTCATTTTCATTTGCTTGAAATATCTTTTTCCATCTCCTCACTTTCAGTCTATGTGTGTCCTTTGCCCTAAAATGGGTCTCTTGCAGGCAGGTTCTCTTTTTTTTTTTTTTACTTTTTTAATCCAACCTGCCATTCTGTGTCTTTGCTGGGAGCATTTAGTTCATTGACATTTAAGATAATCACTGATAGATGCGTATTCATCACCATTTTAAATCTTAATTTTTCCAATTGACTTTGTATTTCTTTGTTCCTTTCTTTTTGTTTTTTCTTTTGTGGTTTGATTGTTTCCCTTTGTGTTATGCTTGTAATTTTTTCTTTTTGGTTCTTGTGAATCTATTCCATGTTTTTCATTTATTGTTTTACAAGTATGATCTACTTGCCATGCACTACTTCTTAAGGCCTCCAATATTTTGCTCATTGTCCAACATTTCATCAGCCAAAGAAAGTCACATGACTCCTTCCTATCTTCAAAGGAAGAGGGAAGGTGAAATTCTACAATCCTGTCGAGTATCTGCAGCCTTGAGGACTGCCACATTTCCCTCAGAGGAATAATAACTTTTAAAAAGTAGCAGGTAGAGGTGCTGCTGTTTACTTCATACATTCTACCCAGTGACATGTGTAAACTCACAAATGGCCTGCAATGAATAGCCCCAGCCCCTCAAGTCAAAATCCCTAGAACAAAGGAGGGAAACAATTCATGTTTCAAAAATTAAAAGGGAAATTAAACAATGCTATACTTCCTAGGAGGTTCACAATAGTAACCCAAAGCTTATAGCACCAGTGCATAAAATTTACTTAAGAATAAGACACAAGTAAACAAAACTCTGCTGATGCTTCCCTGGTAATGCTTCTAATCTTGTAGGTATTTTATGTAAGCTCTTTCTTGGCTATGATCCAGGTTTAGCTGCAACTTATCTATTTAAATAAAAACAAGCACTAACCTCAGATGATTACAAATTCAGCTAAAGATGAAACAGAAGCAAAAGGAACAAGATAAGATTAATGAATAGCCAAAAAAGTGTTGGTGTCTATGCAGGGATTTGTACATGACAGACTAAATATTCCTCATAAGAAAATGACAGATGCAATAGGTAAAATGAAAGTGGATGAATAACTTCAGTATTCCAGTCTTTATAGCTCAGGTTACATAAAAACATATGGATCATGGTTTTAAAGAAAAAAGTATGTGTGTGTATGGTGGGGAGGGGTGTACAAGAATGTTAAATATAAAGAAAAGATTATAAACAATTATGGAAATGAAGAGTAAATACTTGTAGGAAACCATTTATATATAAAATAATTTTACTACAAAGCTTTCATGTCCCTTTTTTTTTTTTTTTTTTACAATATTGTATTGGTTTTGCCATACATTGACATGAATCCACCATGGGTGTACATGTGTTCCCCTTTCAGAACCCCCCTCTCACCTCCCTCCCCATCCCATCCCTCTGGGTCATCCCAGTGCACCATCCCTGAGCACTCTGTATCATGCATCAAACCTGGACTGGCAATTCATTTCACATCCAACCGCTTGGTTTATCTAACAGGAAATTTTAAATCATCAAAGACCTAATGGAAAGGGATTTGATGACTGATGCTCCTTTGAGTGCCTGGCCCAGTGTCCTCTAGGCGTATATTCACGCTGGTGGATAAAGAGAAAATTCTCAATGCCTCTGAACAGTCATACTTCTTCCATCATGGAGACCAATTCAAAATGTATAGGTAAACAAGGAAGTATATGGCTGAATAACACACACTTCTGCAGAAATGTCTCAATCTGCTTTGGCTGCCCTAACAAAATCCTGCAGGTTCGATACTTTAAACAACAGAAATTTCTTTTCTCACAGCTCAGGAAATTGGAAAGTCCAGATCAAAGTCTGGCAGTGTTCAGTTTCTGGCAAGAGCCCTTTTCTCGGCTGGCAGATGGCTTTCTTCTCACTGAGTCTTCACAAGGTCTATCCTCTGCTCAAACGGAGAGCTCAGTCTCCCTTTTCATCTCTCCCCCCACCTCAGTCACCCTCTTATGAAGTCACATGTCCCATCATGAAGGCTCCACCCTCATGACCTGAACGAATGCATTTTACCCCCCAAAGTCCCCACCTCCAAATACCATCACACAGAGGGTTAAAGTTTCAACATATCAATTGGTGACTGGAGTTAGGGGGAAGGGGAATGTGGGGGTGAGGATGACTTATTTAGCCTGTAACAAGTGATAACACAAGGCATGGCTGGGTGATAATGAAACACAGACACTTCTTGAAGCATGAGTTCAAAACACATCACTGGGTTTCCAGGTTTAAAATAATATGGTAGGTACCCTCTTTTAAGTGCCAAGGTACTTCACAGTTAAATGAAGATACACAAGTGAAAAGAAAGAAACTCATTCAGCTTTTGAATGAACCAACATATAACAAGTCTCATCAAACTCTCCCAAACAATGTCCCTGTTCTTCTTTCAGGGGAAAACCTTCTAAAATGCATGAGGAGAATTTTAAACGATGCATAAGTACAAGGCTTCCAAAGATGGAAAAGCTGATAATTCACTATCCCGCTCTAGCTCCCGAGGACCCTGAAAGAAGAATATTGAAAATACAAATCCAGTTGTGAACTGTTAACATAAATTAACCACTTACTTGTTGCTAGGCACTGGGTTAACTACTTTTTCAGATGCAGCCTAATATAATATTCAAAACAATCCATTTTACAGATGAAAAAACAGAGACCCAGAAATGTTAGACAACTGAGGAAAAAAATCATCCAGTCAAAAATACAAGAATCAGATCCCAGTCAAAGTACTTTTATCCATTAAACCATATTTGGGGTGGGAAACAATTTGTTAGGTCACTAAATAGATATGGAGTCACAAGCAAGTGACTTCATCGCCAAGGGATTCAGTTTCTTCATTCAGTAAGAGAATTAGACTGAGTGATTGCTGATTAGGTTTTCCTTCCTTAAGTTTTATGATTATTTTTAAATAACACTTGGCAACAAAAACAAAAAACATTTTTATATCTACCTTACATAGCCTGTTATAAAGGATAAATATGTTAATACATTTTGAAAATTGCTTTTAATGATGAATAGCCATGTGATTTTAGAATATGTCATCATCACTTCATGACCAAAGAAGGACCTCTCCACCAACTCTAACCAGTTCTGAAAATTTTCATGCCAGCAATACTGGAAAGAGAGTGAGGATGAGCATCCACTCCCACAAAAGGAAAACCACTCCAAAACATAGGTTCAGTTGGCAGTTGTTTCACTGCATCAGCTACAAAGAACATTTTCTGAAGATGGGTATTCTAACACAACTTTTTAAGACCCACGCTGAAGCTTCAGCACATCTCAGAAAACTAGATTGATTACAGCCATGTCTTGTGAATATCAATGACTGTGCTCTGGAAATACATGAAGATGAAAAGCAAAAAAAAAAAAAAAAAAAAGTCATGAACTGACAATATGATAACCAGCATCATCTACCAGGATAAGCACACATTATCATCACAGCAGATCTAAGGGCAGTTACTCCTAGATGTCACTATGATCCTGAAGCAGAATCCAGTGAAAAGGTTAGCACCTCCTTCAAGAGACTTGGAGAGAGCTGTACGGAGCTAATCCAGCATTAATTGCCAAGCCAGATGTAAATTCTACAAAGAATGAAATTCTAAGTTTTTGAACATACTGAGAACTTTGAGAGATCATGGGTGACAGAAGAATTTCTTAACTAGTTGACACTGTACCACCTATGAGCATTAAGAAGAAGTACATATGACCCTCAAAAGGGCCTTGGGATGAATGAAGCCTTTAAAAGTCATTTGAAAAGATTTCACTGCCCGTGCAATTCAATGGCAAAAACAAAAAAATCAATGCAATTTAAAAATGGGCAAGAGATCTGAATAGACAGTTCTCCTCAGACATACAGATGGCCAACAGGTACGTGAAAAGAGGCTCAACATCGCTACTCATCAAGGAAATCCAAATCAAAACCACAATGAGGTATCACCTCACACCTATTAGAATAGATATTATCAAAAAGACAACAAAAACCAAGTACTGGTGAGGATGTGGAGAAAAGGGAACGCTTGTGCACGGTTGGTGGGAATGTAAACAGATGCAGTCACTGTGGAAAACAGTATAGAGGTTCCTCACTAAGTTACAAACTAAAATTGCCATTATGATCCAGCAATTCTACCTCTGAGAATTTATCTAAGGAAAACAAAAACAGTAACTCGAGAAGATATGTACACCCCCTGTTCACTGCAGAATTATTCACAATAGCCAAGATATGGAAACAATCTAAGTGTCCATCAACAGATGAACAGATAAAGAAGATATAGTATTGTATACAAAATAATATAATTCAGCCATAAAACAATGAAGGAAATCTTGTCATTTGCAACAGCATGGATGGACCTAATGGGCTTTATGCAAAGTGAAATAAGATGGAGAGAGAAAAGCAAATATTGTATATTACATGTGGAATCTTAGAAGGAGAAAAAAATAAGGTCGTAGAAACAAATAACAGATTGGTGGCTGCCCAAGTCAGGGGCTTATGCAAGAGCATAACCACAGACCCTTCGACATCCTTCTTGAAGTGGCTACAGATGCAAACTAGAAAACCCCCTTGATACATCACACAGTCCAGACACAAATGTGCCTACAATAGCAAACATTCTTTGTATACAAAGAATCTATATCACAATGCAAACATACATGATGGCACTGCATTTATTACAGGTAACCCAAGGAGATGTAATTATTGAGAGTGATTACAAGGTTTTCACGACAAAATACGGCCATAAACATCCTCGTGATGTTTCCTTGACAAGCTACCATCTGCTCACAAATGGAATGGAAACTTTAATGCACATTGTGTTTCATGCAGATATACACAGCTGTATTATAGACAGCTGATGTGGTACAATATGAATATAATTTAAAATGCATAGGCCAAAGGCCCAGATTTCATGGTAAAGTCCCAATTTGGGGAGGAGAGCATGCACAGAATATAAGGTTTTAAAACGTGCACAGAAATCTTTCCACCCACTTGTACATGAGTTTAGGAACAATTCTTAAAGTTGCAGGGAAGTCACTATCAACTAAAGCCACTGCTGCTGCTGCTAAGTCGCTTCAGTCGTGGCCGACTCTGTGCGACCCCACAGACAGCAGCCCACCAGGCTCTGCCATCCCTGGGATTCTCCAGGCAAGAATACTGGAGTGGGTTGCCATTTCCTTCTCTAGTGCATGAAAGGGAAAAGTGAAAGTGAAGTTGCTCAGTCATGTCCAACTGTTAGCGACCCCATGGACTGTAGCCTACCAGGCTCCTCTGTCCATGGGATTTTCCAGGCAAGAGTACTGGAGTGGGGTGCCATTGCCTTCTCCACTGCTGAGGGCCTAATAAGAACAAAAATTTAACACATTGATTTTTGCTTTTTTGACCTCGGTTTTTAATAAGGTCTCTATGTGCAGTTTCCTCAGAAAATATATCCAAAATCAAAATCAAGTGTCCTGAACCAATGGCAGGCAAGTAAACATTTTTAGCCTTATCATCGGTTACCTGTGTGGACAGGCACACCGGAGAGTTACTTATATACACATCATGCTCAACACCATCGCTAATCAAAAAGCCACAGGCCATAACGCCATGAGGTGACCCCGCCCCTCCAAAATTAGCCACAGGCGCCTGAATTAGATCTCAGACACTCTGACTGCCCACCAGCCCCCAGCCCCTTATTGGGACACCCCACCCCTACCCCATTCACAGGAAAACTGTTCCTCTCTCTGTTCACCCCATAAGGTTGATAATCATACTGCCCCAC
Organism: Okapia johnstoni; assembly: GCA_024291935.2. Lineage (NCBI taxonomy): Eukaryota > Metazoa > Chordata > Mammalia > Artiodactyla > Giraffidae > Okapia > Okapia johnstoni. The sequence continues at coordinate 17,900,832 of CM044307.1, forward strand.
CTTCTGTGGAGTTAATCAGTCCTGGGGCAGACATGGGGCCAAAACCAGGCCAGAGCCTTTCCAGGGTGAACACTCGGGAGCTGGGAAAGCGGGGGACTCCCTTTCCATGAAGCTGTGCAGGACAAGGCCGCACTCCGCTCAAAAGCTGCATGTGTCACTAAATAGGAGGAGCCAGTCACAGAAGGACACCGTCTTGCAGCGATGGAGAGAGGTGTGGGGTCCTCAGGGCCAACAGGTCCCTGAGCCCCCGCTGCCCCCCTGCCCTCGCTCTGTGTTACAACCCATAAATTCCCCTCTGCCTATTCGCCTTGATATCCTCTCGCTTGCAATCCAACCTATCCTAAAGAATCAAAATACAAGGGTAAATGAAACTTACACGCATAAGTCTCAAAGGAAACATCTGCTCTTGGTTACAAACTGGGTGACAAAGCGCACACACACAGACACACACACACACACAAACCTATAGAATGAGGCACCTAAGGCAGCCCAGGGCCACGTCCAGAGTGTGGCTGACTAATGGTCCACAGGAATGAGGTGAATTTTCCTAGGACATTAAAGGTTATTTGGAGGGGTGGGGAGGAGAATTGTGACCAGATGAAAAAAAAAGGACATTAAATGTAGAGAAGAAGACACATGTTCTAAACTCTAGCCAACTGGGTACTCCCTGGCAGTCCAGAAGTTAGGACCCAGTGCTTCCACTGCAGGGCACACGGGTTTGACCCGTGGATGGGGAAGCAAGATCCCACATGCCTTCTGGGAGAGCCAAAAAAATTTTTTAATATTAAAATTTAAAAAAAAATCTCAACCATAAAAGCAACTAAAATTTAAAAATAAACTCAGGCAAGTTTCCCCATGTGCTGGGAGTCTTGTTGGAGACGCGCTAGGAGCAAGGCTAACAACAAACAGGGCAAAGGCTGACCCCTCAGCAGCTGTGTGACCTGGTCCAGGTTCCTCAATTCCTCTGAGCTTCCCATTCATTCTCTCATCTATAATGAGAATCCAGTGTACACTGAAGGGTGGTGAGAACGTGGCTTTCCTCTAAGGGTGCTCCCACACCTACCTGGGTCATCATCACCTGACATGCTAATCAGAAGGTAGATTCCTGGGCTCAAACTCAGACCTTGGGGATCAAAGTCTGCATTCTAAAAAACAGCCAAAATAATGTCTTAGGAGAGTCTTGTGCACTGTGAACTCTGAGATCCACAGTTGGAAGCATAAAATAAGTGAGAAGCACAACTGACAGCCCATAATAACTTTCACTGAATGTCAACTACTATTTACTTCTACTAGCAACACACACACATACACACACACACACACACACATACACACCCCTCTCAAATGAGAAGCAAGAGGACACTCCAAAGCAACATAAAATTTATACTTTAGAAAATTGAAAAAACAATAGCATCAGGCTACCCTGAGCTTATACTTACTTTTCAAGATTTCTATTAATATCATTGAAAGCAGTGATTCTTAACCTTGATGGCACATTCAGGTCAGCTGGGAAGCTTTTAAAACTCTCCATGTTCAAGGCTGCAACCCAAGTAAATCAGAATCTCTGGAGGTGGGGGTCTAGGCTTTAGTACTTTTAACAATTTCCCAAATGATTCCATTGTGCAGGCAAGGTTTTAATATTTTTTAGCAAGTATAGGGGAAAAATGTCAACTACATACATAATTGGGAGAAATATTGGAGTGCCATTAAACTAAGCGGGCATGATCATATAATGTTCTCTAGCCAATATACATGAAGGGAACCAAATTGTATCCCATACTTTATTCTAAGTGATAGAAAAAATACTGAACACAACTTTAAAAGTACGTCAGTAGATTCACACCCACAAAATTAGCTAAATCAAATAAGTCTGAAAATGTAAAGGGTTGGTAAAGATCTGGATCAACAAAATCATTTCTGTACCACTAATGGGAGTGTAAATTGGTATGATGACTTTGGAAACCACCTTTATGTTATCATGTAAAGTTGAACAATCTCACATCTTGCCACCTGGCAGCGGCTGCTGTTCTACCTTTAGAAGAGAAACCTCGTACCAGAAGCCTGGTCATGGAAGCAAAAACTGAAAATGCCCTAAACATCCAATGACAGGAGTATAGATAAGTCATGGTATAAATTACACTATAATTTATGGATGAACTGTAGCGTAATAATAAAATATCACACAGCAAGGACTGTGGATGAATCTCAGGAACATGATGTAGAGTGAAAAAAAGCAAGTCTCACTAGACTGGATAAGCCAGGGATGACAGCTCTTCATAAAGTTCAAAGCCAGGCAAAATGAAACAATGTATCACTTAAGCAAACAGGTAGATAAAGAGGGCCTAAAGCAAGACTGCAACAATGCTCAGAATAGGGGTTATCTCTGGTGGTAGGCAAAATCACTGCAGATGGTAATTGCAGCCATGAAATTAAAAGATGATTATTCCTTGGAAGGAAAGTTATGACCAACCTAGATAGCATATTAAAAAGCAGAGACATTACTCTGCCAACAAAGGTCCATCTAGTCACGGCTATGGTTTTTCCAGTAGTCACGTATGAATGTGAGAGTTGGACGGTGAAGAAAGCTGAGCGCCGAAGAATTGATGCTTTTGAACTGTGGTGTTGGAGAAGATTCTTGAGAGTCCCTTGGACTGCAAGGAGATCCAACCAGTCCATCCTAAAGGAGATCAGTCCTGGGTGTTCATTGGAAGGACTGATGGTGAAGCTGAAAGTCCAATACTTTGGCCACCTCATGAGAAGAGTTGACTGATTGGAAAAGACCCTGAAGCTGGGAAGGATTAGGGGCAGGAGGAGAAGGGGATGACAGAGGATGAGATGGCTGGATGGCATCACCGACTCGATAGACATGAGTTTGGGTGGACTCAGGGAGTTGGTGATGGACAGGGAGGCCTGGCGTGCTGCGATTCATGGGGTCACAAAAAGTCGGACACGACTGAGTGACTGAACTGAACTGAACTGGTGGTAGGATGGAGAGGCAAAAAATAAGAAAAGAATTGCAGAGACGAATGTAACAAATTAACAGTGTTCTGACTCTTAGATCAGGCAATGTGCTCACATTTAAAATGTCTTCATTTTTAAAATAAGTAAAATGAAAGAAGGCAATGCATGGACAGTTGTTGGTATGCCATGAACTAATTAAGGTCGTTCTAATTCTGTGCACTAGAGTTCCAAAGAATCAGAGGAAAACAAAATTCTCTCAGTGAAGACAACAGAATCCAATCCAGGGAGAAGGAAATTCGAGGGACTTTCAGTGATTCTAAAATCAAATACTTACAAGCTAGAATCACTCTCTCTTGCAGGTTCTATCTCCCTTTAGAAGCCAGAATCTCAAAGCTGTCAGGTCATGGTACTGAAGTGTCATCTTGGAGCATAGTGGCACCTTCTCCTTGACACCCAAAGGTGCCTCTGGTGTAGCTAATTGAGAATAACTAGGAAGGACAAAAAGAATCTCCCAAACAGTAGCAAAAAAAAAAAAAAAAAAAGAATCCAATTTCTAATGTAACAATTCCCAGTTTTTAAGAGCTATTTTCTTCATAATTCTCTAAGAAATTAATGTAATTTAATCTCTGACACAGCAGGAATCATTAGGCAGGACAGCTACATCTAATATTTATTGTGGCCTGGGGAGAGAGGAGTTACCTATCTCATGACACCCTCCATCAAGAGATAACTGATAGCAGTTGTGGGAATTTTTCTTCTTTTCTTCCCTCTACTCCTGAGATGTAAAATTTATCTGAACCATTTTGTCTTATCTCAATTTCTCTCTTTTAAAACCGAGTGACAGGCTCAGTTCTTTTCCATTAGAAACTTTGGGAAATGTGTTTTGACTTTCAGGAAGCATTTGAATACATAAGACTAAGGTCAGCAATTCTGACAGGCAGCAGTCGGAGAGAGGACGGATTTGTCTAGCATTTGAGTCAGCAGGTCTTTTTAAGATCAATTTCATAGAGGAATTTTGAAGTGATGCTTTCTCCTACACAACAAGGCTCTTATTAATTTAAAGACAGTGTTTCAGTTTTACCAAAAATAAATTCTTAAACTCCTACTTACGTGTGACATAAAGTGAAAACAGAAAAATAGGTTCGCCTGCGGAAACATAATGGCCCTTAGCAGTGATTCTCAAATTTGGAATGCCTACAAACTTCCCAGAGACCATGCGAAAATGCAGATTCCTAAAAGTATCACCTGACCTACTGACAGAATCTGGGTCATGGGACCAGGAAGCTAGACCTGGGACCATACCTCATAGAAAACATCGTCTTACAACTTACAGTACAAATCTAAACAAACACATAGTTTGTCCTGGACATCAGATACGTTGAAAGAACCCTTGAGGGTCTGATATGGTATCCATTTAATTTTATCAGTACGTTTAAAAAGATACTCTTGTGGCCTTTGAGAGTTAACGCCCTTGCAAAAATGTCTCAGCTTTCTTTCTTACCTATATAACCTGCTAGCAATGTTTAAGGAACTAAACAAACAGGAAAAAAAAATACCGAGCTAGGCCAGTTTTAATCACTTGAAAAGGCTATTTTCTTAGCTTTCCTGATGTTTGAATTCAAATAAATCACAGCCAAATAAGGGCATTTAAAAATCCAGTAAGAAAAATTCCTCATGCTGGAGAATCTAGTTCCTTGACATCTTAAAAGACTAAGACACCGAAACAGGTAAGATTTTGATCACTGATCTGCCCTAGTTTCAGTCCACGTGTTGAAATAAGCCACCTGATGCGAAGAGCTTTCTCACTGGAAAAAACCCTGATGCTGGGAAAGACTGAAGGCAATAGGAGAAGGGGGTGGCGGAGGATAAGATGGTTAGATGGCGTCATGGACTCAATGGACACAAATCTGAGAAAACTCCAGGGGACAGTGGAGGAGGACAGAGGAGCCTGGAGTGCTCCAGTTCATGGGGTGGCAAAGAGTCAGACATGACTTAGTGACTAAACAACAGCTGCGAATACCACCTGGTACCAAGTCCATCCACAGAGAGCCTTCTTTCTCATCACTGCAGCCAGACACCAGGGAGCAGGCACTCATGGAGTTAATTTGTCCGTACTGATTTCACAAGTGTTTCAAATCAGTAAATTATGAAACGTGTGTTTAGGGTAGGTGATGGTAAAGAACTTCTATCATGAATATCTATTAGTAGTTGTCCATTAATAAATCCCTTTAAAGGTTTTTGATAAAATGGCACATTAACACATTCTATGTTTAGTACCAAAGGTACTAAAAACATCTATTGTCCACAGATTGTAGTAAGATCACAGTGTTATTTGATTAAAAGGTATAAGCCAGGAGGGTTTAAAAAAAAAAAAAAGTGCTCTTCGGGCTTAGATGGAAATTTGTCTTCCAAGTCCCTTCTGGTGCCAGAATAGCTTTTCCTGGTACTCAAAGTACATCTTTCTTAGTCTCCTGCCTGCCTCCCCCTCCCGCTTCCGCTGACATTTGCACAGGTACCAAGCAGACCTTCTTCTGCTTTCAGTCTTCACTTCTATTAGAGGAAACGAGCCATGCCACTAAAATTTCTATATTGGCTAGAATCTATAGAAGCAGGAAGGGCACTGGGGTTGGATGGAGAAGAATGAAAGTCAAAAGAATAGTTCCTTCGTTGGGTCACTCTGTTTTACAGAGTTGGGAAAATCAGCAGTCTTGCTTCTCAGTGACCTGGTGATAAGAACAGAATTTAGAGCTCACACACTAAATATCATGACAGTATCTCCTGATAATACCTTTATCTCAAAGTTTTCAACTTTATGGAATTTTACCATGAGAAAATGTCACAGAAATAAAACTTTTCATTCCTTCTTCTAGAAAGTGACTGCAACCCATGAGTAGGATAAACTGCCTGTACACTTCGACACCTCCCACTCCCCAGAGGCTTGCCTTCAAGATTCCTTTGTAGATGCAGACTTTTTTTTTTTTTTAAAGCATATTCTGGTTTTGTATATGAAATTGAGCCACTTAGTTGTCATTCTGATTTTCTGTGTGCTAACATTCTCTCAATCTTACTAATTCTTTTATCTAATAGTTTTTGCTTTCATGCTGGTTTTCCATATGTAAAGATCCATGACTAAAGCAATTTCTTGGTGGCCAGTAACTCTTACCATCAAAAAAATAACCCCCTCTTGCCTATTAATGCCTTTTGCCTCGATATCGTCCCTGGTTTCTTTTTGCTTGGCACTTGTCTAGCGTCTGTGCCTGTCAATTTATGGTCAAACTTGGTGCCCTTTTGTCCAGGTAAACAACACAGAGGCAGACTGTGCTATTTTATTGGATCTGAGACCCTGTGTCTTCTCATAGGGAAGTTTAATGAAGTTTTGCGAGTGTTATTTCCTATCACAGTTTCTTAGAGATAATGTGTTCACCTGGTTTTTTAATTTTGTAAGATACATATGGGTTATTTTTTTTTAATTTGAACAAGGACATAGAATGAAAAGTATGAGTTTTCCTTGCCCTTTAGCCTGTATAAACTTTAAGCAATTTATACTGATTCCCTACTATGATGAGAGAAAAAGATTGTAGGAGACACCATCTTTCCCTTTTATCTCCTTCATATGTAAATAATCTTTTATTGGTTACCTTAATCATATAGGGCTTCCCTGGTGGCTCAGAGGTTAAAGCATCTGCCTGCAAATGTGGGAGACTGGGGTTCAATCCCTGGGTTGGGAAGATCCCCTGGAGAAAGAAATGGCAACCGACTCCAGTATTCTTGCCTGGAGAATCCCATAGATGGAGGAGCCTGGTGGGCTACAGTCCACGGGGTCACAAAGAGTCGGACACAACTGAGCGACTTCACTTTTTTTCTTTCTTTAATCATATAATCATAGAGCTACATCTTTATTTCTCTGCTTATCAAGAGAAAAGATAAGTCCATTATATATCATGAGGCAGGAGAAAATGTGTGCTTTTATGCTTCAGTCTACCTTGTAGCCCCTTCTATTTCTTACATTTTATCACCCATATCATTATTTCACAATGTCAAGCTTTACAGCATTTCCATTTTATTCAGAAAATGTAATTTATTTTTCATGTTCTACAAATAGGTTAATTGTGAAAATTAAAAATAAAATGTTTCTAATATTACAATTAGGTAAGTACTTTTATTCAGTACAGATGCAGATATCGGAACTAGATCAGTTAAATGAGACACAATCCTTTGTCTCTACACCAGTTCCAAGCATCAAGTTCAAATGTATTATTTTCTCTTTATACATCATCAATTACTCAGAATTCTGTCACAGTTTAGTTTACTTCATAGTTAAATCGGGATTTCCTTTGCAAATTTTTGTTTTTCCAAGAATTTCTAGTTGCCTTTCTTTTCTCTTTTTGACAAGCTAAACATGCCTTTACTCCATCACCAAGATCATCTAGCTGGTCAGTTTTAGACAAGACTACAGTTCAGCTGTGTGAGTTTCTTTTTTTTTTTAATTCGTGTCACTTTTTTGTTTGCTATATATTCCACTTTCCTAAATTGTTTTTTTTTTTTTTTTGATACAGGAAGTCTTCAAAGACATTTTCAGAAACAAGGCATAGCACGTAAAATTTCAAGTCCTTTTCTGTCTGAAAACCAAGGATGGGTCAACAGAATTCCCTTTTAGAATTTCAAGAAGAGAAACCCATCAGCAAATGAGGCAGACGAAGGCAAGAAGACAAAGCTCAGAGACAAAGCTCCGACTATATTTAAATGCAATCACCAAGGACATTCTAAGGGCAAGTGTAGTAGCAGGCCACTCCATGTCAGCTGTTGGAGTGTCACATTCAAACCCATTTGTTTGCTTCTGGCTGACTGCTCCTGAGTCATCAACTTCATCATTTTCTACTGGTGGAAACTTAAGAGGTTTGCAATAGACTAGATCTGCTTTTACCAAAGGAAGGTTGTAGGTATCATACTTAGGTATCATAAAGGACTTGACACAATTTTGCTGAACTTTCCCAACATCCTAACCTGTGGTTTGAAGCTCCTCCTTGATTTTGAACCTAGTGCCCTTGGTAAAGACAGGTAAAACCTGAGTCCAATGCCATGGCCAGTTCTTCTGTGTTTCAAATGATGGCAGTTTCCAAATTAATGTCCTTCAACTTGCTATTTTCCATTCCTCCTGCTATCGCAGTGGCTCTCTCCTTGGGGGTTTACCCAAACCCTTAGGGGTTTGCTGGGAAACAATTCATGGTTACATATTTTTCTTATCTAGTTTTCAATTGAGAAAACAAAATCCTAACTTACTATTGTGGCCATAATTTCAAATCTCTGTGAATTAACTCTGGGCAATTATTTACAAATCACCATTATAATAAAAATAATATTAGTCTCTCAATATTTAATGAGTAGGCTACACAGAATGCAATAGTTGCACAGAACTTATGAGATGAATAAGGTCAGTACTTATCCTTGGGTAGTGGAATTATAGAGGGTTTTATTTCTTTTTTAGCTCTTTTCTATTTTTTTAAATGTCTATAATTTCCCTGTATTGTTGGTGAAATTAAATAAAAACTTTAACAAATAAAATAGGAATGATGATGGTTTGGTCTATTATTTTAATGACAGAGGAAACTATTTTGCATCTCTATTCCTTCTGCTTAAGAAAAGAAAAAGTGTCCCTGTAACAAGGGACAGTCTATATGGAGATCAGGCTAACCGAATATTACCTATGAGAACCAGTGATACAAACACCGATTGCCTAAAAACTTGTAAATACCTGATGGGAAGTAGGATGATCATAAGGACAATCAGCCCAGAGAAGTCCCCCGTGTCATACTGCCATATGATTACCTCTCTTTCTATAGCATTGCAGGGGTGACAGCAGGCAGCAGGGAACTCAGGAAAATAGTCACCAAGTCATATCCGACTCTTTGCAATCCCACGGACTGCAGCTCACCAGGCTCCTCTGTCCATGGGATTTCCCAGGCAAGAATACTGGAGTGGGCTGCCATTTCCTTCTCCAGGGGATCTTCTCAACCCAAGGATTGAACTCGGGTCTCCTACATTGCAGGCAGATTGTTTACCAACTGAGCCACCAGGGAAGGCACTAAAAAGGTGTGAGGAGAAGGTAGTATGGACTCATTTATGGCCAAGAAAAGACTACAGGAGTTGTGATAACTGAAGGAATGTTTTGAGGGCCTCACTAACTTAGATAATCCTAAGACAGAGACTAAGAAAAAAGTCTAGTTCTGAAGCTTGGAAAATCAGGGCTAAAGTGCCATCTGGTAGCCCCATTAAAGTAAAAACATTTAAAGCTGGGGGATAATTTAGCTATTATTTACCCTAGGACACACTGTGATGACCTGTTCGGAATTGTGACTACAGGAAAAAATCTGAATCAACATTTTCTCAGTTCAAATCACTTTGCCTGAAGAACTCCTGGTTCAGTAACATTTGAGATTCTTGTCCAGGCACTGTGTGTCAGCTTAATTCAATGGTGGGCTTTACACATACGAGGCGATATCCTCTCCATCTGAAGCCTGCAGACTCAGACCATGATGGAAAGGCAAAGGTCATATATTACATTTGGAATAAGCCTTTTAACCACTGCCGCTGCCACATCTGTTAGGTACTACCTCAAGTAGCTCCAGATTCACACTCCTACAGGAATGCATGTTTCTCTGGGAATTCCCTGGCTGCACAGTGGTTAAGACTTTGTTTTCCAGCGCAGGGGGTGTGGGCTTGATCCCTGGTCAGGGAGCTAAGATCCATCCCACATGCCTCTTGGCCAAAAAACCCAAAACATAAAACAGAAGCAATACTGTAACAAATTCAAAAAAGATTTTTAATAAATTAAAAAAAAAAAGAATCTTTCTCTGCTCTGTGTCCTCAGTCATCACTTACCTCTCCTTTGCCTCATTCCAACAGTAGTCATGTGACTTGGCTAAACAACTTAAACAAAAGTGTCTATAGGATGGAGCTAATAAATGTTAGTGACTAGAACAGGACTTATTACCAGCTCCACTTACTAAGCTGTTTGATCTTTGTGTCTTCATGTGCAAAGGGGGGATAATACCTCCCAAGCCTGTTGTGAGGATAAAAAAAAAAAAAAAAGGCACATGAAGCCGTTGGTCAGGACCTGGCACATGGTAAGTATTCACTGAGTAACAGCCATTTCTGTTGATTCCATCACTCTTTCCAGAAACAACACAGTTTAATCATGGACGTCTCTGGCTTAACAATTGAAAGCAGCTAGGAATAAATTCCAGATATCAGAGTTTGCCAAAGTAGAGTATTATCTGGGGCAGCCACAGCACCAGTTTTACATTATAACATAAGGTCATAGGAACAAATGCCTATCCAAATGACTACTAGAGCTGGTATTTGGGATAGAAAGCATCTACTGTAAAGAAAACAGGGATTTACTATTTGAACATTAATCCTGGTGCATTTTTCAGCAACTGGATCATCTAACAAAATCAGATGGCCATGAGACTAGGTGAATAAAGATGTTATTATGTACAGTCAATTTTTATTATTTGTTAATATCAGGAGTCATGAGTTGCTCAGCATGGCTGAAAGTTAGTATCATTTCAATAGAGGGAAATATATTTCTTCCACATCCGAGCTCAGGGTCTGATTCCATATGACATTTGTCCTAGAATCTCTCTGTAATCAGGTTAGCAAGTTCTGAGATAATATCTGAAAAGTATAGTCATTAAGGGGTATTTCTAATGCCTGTGTAACTCCTTGGAGGAGGAGGGGGGTATAAGGAATAGAAGTAGGAAGAGGAGAAAGATGTAGGGGGATGGAGGAACTGTTCATAGACACACACACACGCAGTGCATACTGAAGCTTGTCAACCTCCTCTACCCACATCAGCCAAAATAAGTCACTTACTCTTTAAACACTAGGAGTTGGATCCTAGACTCTTCCTAATTAATGTCTTTATCATAAGCCATGTAAATGCTATATAATTAAGAGGAGAAATTTTAGAAATAAAATGTTTCAGGTTACCAAATATAAGATGAAAACTAGGCAGTGGACATGGGAATTTAAAAAGCAATTAAAGAAAATGAGAGATGTGCATATGTCCATACCTAAAAGTCAAAAGCTGAAATTTCATCATTACAGCCATCATTATGTAAAAAAATTTTTTTCAAGGGATAAATCTGTCTCTCATACTAGCCTAGTAATTTGAAAAAAAAAAAAATAGATACTCTGCAGAGAAAACGTCAACTAACATTTTGATCTGTGTTACCAAGAATGGATGATGTCATTGAGATTCTGAGGCATAAAAAGAGAGACCTATCTCACATACATGCGAGACAGAAAAAAGAGACACAGATGCATAGAACAGTCTTATGGACTCTGTGGGAGAAGGTCAGGGTGGGACGATCTGAGAGAATAGCATTGAAACATGGATATTATCATATGTGAAACAGATCACCAGTCCAGGTTTGATGCATGAGACAAATGCTCAGGGCTGGTGCAATGCGATGACCCAGAGGGATGGGATGGGGAGGGAGGTGGGAGAGGAGTTCAGGATGGGGAACACATGTAAACCTATGGATGATTCATGTCAATGTATGGCAAAAACCACCACAATATTGTAAAGTAATTAGCCTCCAACTAAAATAAATAAATTAATTAAAAAAAAAAGAGAGAGAACTAAGACGTCCAAGAACTTCACTGCCACCAGACTCTTTGGAAGACAGTTTGAATTTCCCAATACTCACCCACCAACACACAGACACACACTCACAAAGGCACACCACACATTCTAGGATTTTCCCAGAACCACGTTCACCATAGATTAAGACAGCAACGTTTGCTTTCACTCCCTAGAGCAGCAAGATCTCTGAGAACATGTCAAGATGCTATGTGGATAAGGAGAAGCCAACACAGACGCAAGCTGGCAGTTCACATTGGAGTTGAGTACTAATGTTACAGACTTTTAAGTAGATAGAGTGGCTTGGTTTAAATTTAGAAATTATCCTTACAGGAGCTGCTGGGCAGTGCTGACTTTCCATGGACCCTCCTCTCAGCTTCCACTGCTACTTTCTGGTCTTCCATTTAACTCTCTAGACCTGCTTCTGGGTTGCCTATGTCTCAACCTGCATGCCTTCCATAACCTGCTACCCACCTGCCTGCCTGAGTCTCAGCCAAGGTCTGTCTGACTCTGGGCTCCTACAACTGCACGTGCTGTTTCTGTTTCTCTGAGTGCCCACCAAGCAGTTCATGGGTCCAGAGACTTCACTGAAGACTAGGGGTGGGGGCCACACAGAGGGTCATAGGCCCCCTGCTAGGCCTCCCTCTTTCCCCTATGCCTGCTCCTCCCACTGTGCTTCCAGGCCAAACCAGCTCCTCTTCATCTTTCTGAGTCAGCCCTTTGGAGGCCCCATCTGCTACTTCAAACTGGCCAACCAACACATGTTTTCCAAACAAATAGATTAAATCTCTCTAAGAAGAAATCCCATAGTTAACATTTTTCTCCTCATTTATTTTTTTCTGAACTTTCCTTCCATGTTTCTCCAGTGACTATCCAAACATCATGTCCTAAGAGAGGCTTTTGCTGACCACCCTACCCCAAAGCTTCCTTCCTCCCCACTAACCACCCTGTCCATCACCAACTCCCAGAGCTTGCTCAAACTCATGTCCATTGAGTCAGTGATGTCATCCAACCATTTCATCCTGTCATTCCCTTCTCCTCCTGTCTTCAGTCTATCCCAGCATCAGGATCTTTTCCAACGAGTCAGTTCTTCATATCAGGTGGCCAAAGCGTTAGAGTTTCAGCTTCAACATCAGTCCTTCCAATGAATATTCAGGACTGATTTCCTTTAGGATGGACTGGTTGGATCTCCTTGCAGTCCAAGGGACTCTCAAGAGTCTTCTCCAATACCACAGTTCAAAAGCATCAATTCTTCAGCACTCAGCTTTCTTTATTGTCCAATTCTCACATCCATACCTGACTACTGGAAAAACCATAGCTTTGACTAGATGGAACTTTGTCAGAAAAGTAATGTCTCTGCTTTTTAATATGCTGTCTAGGTTGGTCATAACTTCTCTTCCAAGGAGTAAGCGTCTTTTAATTTCATGGCTGCAGTCACCATCTGCAGTAATTTTGGAGTCCGCTAAAATAAAGTCTGAGACTGTTTCCACTGTTTCCCCATCTATTTGTCATGAAGTGATGGGACCAGATGCCATGATCTTAGTTTTTTGAATGTTGAGTTTTAAGCCAACTTTTTCCACTCTCGTCTTTCACTTTCATCAAGGGCTCTTTAGTTCTTCTTCACTTTCTGCCATAAGGGTAGTGTCATCTGCATATCTGAGGTTATTGATATTTCTCCTGGCAATCTTGATTCCAGCTTGTGCTTCATCCAGCCCGGCATTTCACATGATGTACTCTGCAAATAAGTTAAATAAGCAAGGTGACAATATACAGCCTTGACATATTCCTTTCCCAATTTTGAACCAGTCTGTTGTTCCATGTCCACTTCTAACTGTTGCTTCTTGACCTGCATACAGATTTCTCAGGAGGCAAGTAAGGTGGTCTGGTATTCCCATCTCTTGAAGAATTTTCCACAGTTCTACAGAGTCATACATGCATGTGCAGTAGATGGTGGGAATGTGTACCACAGGGACCCAAAAATGACAAGTTAGTTTGGTATGGGTGAAGGAAATAAATAAGAAAGGTCTTTCTATAGGAGAAGACTTATGGACTGAATTGAAAGAAGTCCAGGATCTCAGTGAGGAAGTGAATTCTAGGTAGAGAGTGCTGTCTGCACAAAGATATAGAGGTATGTCCTACCTGCACCACAGGAAGCTTCAAGCGGCAGGCACAGGGGAGTGTGCAGGAATGTCAAGTAGAAAACTTTTCAGGATGGAATTTGGTGCTCATGGCCAAGCCAGTGTATCCTAGGCTTTGATTCTAAAAAATCTGGACTCACCAGGTCATATCTGCCTGGACTTCTATATCTTAGCCCTTAGACTTTCTCTTAAAGTATATTGAGATTCTTTTCTTCTTTCATTACTATGGACTGCAATCAAGGCTGTCATGTTGCACACCTCCGTGGGGCACTATTCATATAGTTGCTCGGATTCACTTCTCTTCCTCACTTCTTGGTTTGTTTTTTTTTTTTTTTTAATTTATTAATTTTTAATTGGAAGTAAAACATTGTAATTGCTTGACAATGTTGTGTTGATTTCTGCCATACATCAACATGAATGAGCCATAGGTATACATACGTCCCCCTGCCTTGAACCTCCCTCCCACCTCCCATCCCATCCCACCCCTCTAGATTGTCACAGAGCACCAGATTTGAGCTCCCTGGGTCATACAGAAAATTCCCACTGGCTATCTGTTTTACATATGGTAATGTATATGTTTATCTTCCTCACTTATCTCAAATACAGATACTCTTGGGTCCACTATGTTGCATAAAAACCTACTGGAAGATGAAGGCAAAAACACCATGAATAAACACAACTTAAAATACAAGATAAAATAATAAGATCTCACAAGCCATGGGGCATGGCTAAAAAAATTTATGTGTGTGTGTGTGTGTGTGTGTCTGTGTGTGTGTCTGTGTGTGTATGTATATATATGCCACACCTTATTTCACTGACCAGGGATTGAGCTCATGCCTCCTGCAGTGGAAGTGCTGTGTCTTAATGACTGAATCACTGAGGAGGTCCCCCAAATACTAAAATTATCAAATGAATTTTTTTTTCCTATTAAAACTCTGAGAATAGACAAAAATAAGCCATAAAATCCTTCAGATTTTACTTTCAACAAAATTGATATTCTATTCTAGCACCATTTAAAATTCTTATAAGATAGCAGTAATTCTACCATTAGTTACAGAAAGAAACAGGGAAGCTTTCAATACAAACAACCTTTTCACTGCCCTACATTGATAGGTATAAAATTTTATCTTCTTGAGAGATGATGTCAGCAAGATGGCAGAAAAGGAAGCCCCAGATATTATTTCTCCATGAGATAATGACCTATCAATGATTCAGGAACCTTTATCACATCTCCAGAAACCAGTTAAGAAGCCACAATACTCCAAGAAAGCACAAAACCAGGAACAGTCTCATCAAAATGGGTACGAAAAAGCCATTGTATTTCATCCTCAACAGGTTTTCCCTGGCATAGCTTAGTGTGGTCAAGAGAAAATACCCAATTTGTGGTTCAAGAGGGAAAGAGGAAAGTAAAATGTAGAGTCAACATTCTGACTTTTCAGGGGGCTACCTGAGGGCCTAACTCAGAGCACTAATGGGGAACTGGCATAAATAGGATGCCTGGGGGCTACCAAGAACAATGGAGAGCTTGGTGGCTTCTCACTGCAACAAAAGAACCTGCAGTACTGCAAAGAAACACCAGACAGAGCAAGAGATAATGAGCTCTAGAAAAATAAATAAGCAAACCTCTCTAATTGGGGGGCTTCCTGGGTGGTTCAGTGGTAAAGAATCTGTCTACCATGCAGGAGAGGTGGGTTCAGTCCCTGGGTCAGGAAGATCCCCTGGAGAAGGACATGGCAAACCACTCTAGTATTTGCTATTGCTAAATCACTTCAGTGGTGTCCAACTCTTTGAGACCCTATGGGTTGTTACCTCACCAGGCTCCTCTGTCCATGGGATTCTCCAGGCAAGAATGCTGGAGTGGGTTGCCATTTCCTTCTCCAGGGGATCTTCCCAACCCAGAGACTGAACCCACATCTCTTATGTCTTCTGCACTGGCAGACTAGTTCTTTACCACTAGCACCACCGGGAAAGTCCCCAGTATTCTTGCCTGGGAAATCCCATGGACAGAGGAGCCTGGTGGGCTACAGTCCATAGGGTCGCAAAAGAGTCAGACAGAACAACTAAACAACAGCTCTAATTGGGAAATTATATACACCAATCCAGAGAAGATGCATCCCAGAAAATGTTGGAAGGGTCTCCAGATTCTCTAGACAGGGAGACTGGGGAAGATATCCTATATGGAGCCAGTCTGTAGAGACTAGGATAGGTGGTTTTGTTTCTGTATTTGTTTTTTAATGACCAAATCCCAGTAAAAACAACAAGGCATAGGAAGAAGCAGGGAAACATAGCTCAATCAAAGGTGCAAAATAAATCTCCAGAACTGATCTTAAAGAAATAGAGATATATCGACTACCCAAAAAGGAATTCAAAACTTAGCATGGTAAAAAAAAAAGTTTAATAAGCTAAAAGAGAACACAGGTAGACAATCAAATGAAATTGGAAAATAATGAATGAACAAAATGAGAATACTAGCAAAGACCTAGAAACTATTTAGAAAGATGATAACGATGACCCCATACACGAGACAGCAAAAGAGACACAGATGTAAAGAACAGACTTTTGGACTCTGTGGGAGAAGGCAAGGGTGGGATGATTTGAGAGAATAGCATTGAAACATGTATATTATCATATGTGAAACAGATCACCAGCCCAGGTTCGATGCATGAGACAGGGTGCTCAGGGCTGGTGCACTGGGATGACTCAGAGGGATGAGATGGGGAGGGAGGTGGAAGGGAGGTTCAGGATGGGGAACATATGTACACCCATGGTGGATTCATGTCAATGTATGGCAAAACCAATACAATATTGTAAAGTAATTAGGTTCCAATTAAAAATTTTAAAAAATGCAAACCATAAAAAAAAAAGAACCAAACAGAAATTCTGAAGATGAAAATACAGTAACTGAATTGAAAACTTCACTAGAGTAGTTCAATAGCAGATTCAGTCAAGTACAAGAAAGAATCAGTGAACTTGAAAACAGGTCATTTGTAAGTGTCCAATCAGAGGAGCAAAATGATAAAAATTTTTAAAAAGAAGAAAAGTGAAGAGAATTTAAGGAACTTATGGAATAATGTCAGATGTATCAATAAACACATTATAAGAGTCCCAGAAGAAGCTAATAGAAAGGGACAGAGAGATTATTTGAAGAAATAATGGCCAAAAACTTCCCACATTAGGAAGAAAATAGACATCCAAATTCAATAAGCTTAATGGACTCCAACAAGAATAAGCCTAAAGAGACTACACTGAGACACATTATAATCAAACTATTAAAAATAAAAAACAAACAAACAGAGAAGACATGAAGACAGCAAATGAGAAGTGACTCATTATGTACCAGGAAGCTCCTAAAAGGTTATCAGTGACTAAGCAGAAACATCATAGGCGAGAAGAGAATGGGGTGATATATTGAAAGTGCTAAAATAAACTGCCAACCAAGAATACTGTATCTGGCAGAACTGTTGTTCAAAAACAAAAAAGAAACAAAACCTTTCCCAGGTAAACCAAGCTGAGGAAATTTATTACTGCTAGACCTGCCATACAAAAAAAGGCTAATTCAAGTTGAAATGAAAGGACAGTAAACAGCAACATGAAAGCATATAAAAATGTGAAGTTGTCTATTGAGACATAAAATTCTCTAAATATGTTAACAAATACAGAATGCTATAATACTGTAATGTATTAGAATAAACAAATTAAGCAAAGTTGCAGGATACCAAAATCAATATACAAAAAATCAGTTGTGTGTCTATACACTAACAATAAACAATTTAAAAAGGAAATATAAAAAGAAATCCCAATTACAAGAGCATTAAGAGCAATAAAATACTTAGGAACATTTTATTTAGGAATAAAATATTTTGCCAAGGGGACAAAAAAAAAATGTATACACTGAAAGCTATAAGAAGATTGCTGAAAGAAATTAAAGACAATGAAAATAATGGGAAGACATTCCATATTCATGAACTGGAAGACTTAATATTGTTAAAGGGATTCCCTAGTGGTTCAGTGGTAAAGAATCTGCCTGCCAGTACAGGAGATGTGGGTTCAATCCCTGGGTCAGAAAGATCCCCTGGAGAAGGAAATGGCAACCCATTCCAGTATTCTTGCCTGGGAAATACCATAGACAGAGGAGCCTGGGCGGCTACAGCCCATGGGGTCACAAAAGAGTCAGACACGACTTGGTGACTAAACAAAAAAAAAGTATTGTTAAAATGTCTGTAAGACCCAAAGAGATCTATAGAGATTCAAAGCAATCTCTATCAAAATTCCAATGGCTATTTTTGCAGATGTAGAAAAAACAATCTAAAATTCATATGGACTTTCAAAGGAACTGATATAGCCAAAACATTCTTAAGAAAGAAAAACAAAGCTGGAGGCTTCATACATCCTGAATTCAAAATCATTTTACATAGCTACAGTAATCAAAGCAATATGGTACTCACATAAACACAGACATATAGAGTGACGTAGGAGAACAGACAAGCCAGAAACAAACCCTATGGTACAGGCTCAAATGATTTCCAACATGGGTTACATGACTACACAAACGGTAGAGAGTAGTGTTTTCAACAAATTGTGCCAGGAAAACTGGGTATCCACGTGCAAAAGAATAAAATTGAGCCATTACCTTATACCATACATAATAATTGAAAGTGAAATTCCCTCAGTTGTGTCCAACTCTTTGCGACCCCATGGATGATACAGTCCATGGAATTCTGCAGGCCAGAATACTGGAGTGGGTAGCCTTTCCCTTCTCCAGGGGATCTTCCCAACCCAGGGATCGAACCCAGCTCTCTCATATTGCAGGTTGATTCTTTACCAGCTGAGCCACAAGAGAAGTCCAAGAATGCTGGCGTGGGTAGCCCAGCCCTTCTCCAGGGAATCTTCCCGACCCAGGAATCAAACCGGGGACTCCTTCATTGCAGGCGGATTCTTTACCAACTGAGCTATCAGGGAAGCCCATATAATAATTAATTCAAAGTAAATTAAAGACCTAAATGTAAGACCTGAAGCTATAAAATTCCTAGGAGACATAAGGGAAAGCTATATGACATTGGATTTGACAATGATTTCTTGGATATGACACCAAAATCACAGATCATCAAAGCTAAAATAGACAAATAAGACTACATCAAACTATAAAACTCTGTGCAGCAAAGGAAATGATCAACAAAATCAAAGCAACCTGCCAAATGGGAGAAAATATTTGCAAACCATGTACCTGATAAGGGGTTATGTAGAATACCCAGAATATATAAATAATTCCTAAAAATCAACAACAAATAACTTGATCTTTGAAATGATCAAAAGGGGTCTTCCCTGGTAGTCCAGTGGCTAAGACTGCACTCCCAGTGCAGGGGGCCTGGGTTTGATTCCTGGTCAGAGAACTATAATATAATAGACCCCACATACCACAACTAAAAGATCCCACATGCCCGCAGCTAAGACCTGGCACAGACAAATAAATAAATATTTTTTAAAAATTAAAAATAAAAATGGGCAAAGGACTTGAATAGACATTTTTCCAGAAATACTAAAATAGCCAACAAACATGAAAAGATGCTCACTATTACTAATCATCAGGGAATCAAAACCACAGTGATATATTACCACCCCTCAATCCATTAGGTTAACCACTACAAAAACAACAAAATTACAAGTGTTGGCAAGGACGTAGAGACATTGGAACTCTTGTTCATTGTTGGTGGGAATGTAAAATGGTACAGCTGCTATGGAGATTCCTCAAAAAATTAAAAATAGAATTACCATATGAGTCAGCAATCACACATCTATGTATTTTGCATATATATTCAAATGAATTGAAAACAGAATCTTAAAGAGATATCTGCACACTTGTATTCATTACAGATTATTCACAATAGCCTAGAGGTAAAAGCAAAGTAAATGTCTATCAATGGATGAATTGATAAAGAAAAAATAAATATATATACAATGGAATATTATTCAGCTTCAAGAGAGAAGAACATACTATCATATGCTACCATATAGGTGAACCTTGAAGACATTATGCTAAGTGAAATAAGCCAGTCATAAAAAGACAATTACTGAATGATTCTCTTTATGTGAGGTATCTAAAGTAGTCAAACTCTTAGAAACAGAAAGCAAAATGGTGGTTGTCTGGGGCTTGGAAGAGCGAGGGAAAGTGTTCAATGGATATAGAGTTTTAATCCTGCAAGATGAAAAAGTTCCAGAGATCTGTTGCACAACAATGTACATACAGTTAACACTATTGTACTGTATATCATTAAGATGGTAAATTTTGTGTTATGTGATTTTTACCAAAAGGAAAAAAGTATGAAAAATAGTCTTATTGGTAATCAAAGACATGCCCATTAAAATGTCAAAAACATGCTTAAATACTATTTTTTTTGCCTTTCCATCTAGCAAAGAAAAATTACCATGAAAGCAACAGGCAGTGAGTTGACTAACCCTGGCTGACTGACACATTCATTGCTTTAATGTTTTGGAAAGCAACTTAACAATACCCAGAAAAAAACCTTTAAAATAGCTTTATTATTTTATGTTTTGAGGATACAGTTTCATCCTCTCTCCTAATTTATTTCTTCCTTCATCTATGAATATCTATATTTATTATGTTCCAAGTGAGAGGACATGGCACAGGAAAAAAAGTCATGATCCCTATATGAGACTTACAGTGTGGAGGCAGAAATTAAGTGCTACAAAGTAGGTATACTACTGGCCATTAAACTTTGTAAGAAGGAAATTAATCTAGTTTGTAATCCATAAGGATTAATCCAAGTATCCCAAAAAGGGGGCAGGATGGAGGTATGATGACATACCAATATATTCATTTCAGCAATATTAATAAAGTATGAGAATTGGAAATGTAAATAGAAGGGTTAACTCTATAAACTACAGCGCAAGTGTTCACAGGAGTATTATCCCAATCACTTTTAAAAAAGTGTTTTCAATGGCCATTTGGGGTTTTCATTAGAGCTGCTCCCAAATATTTCAGTTCTCTTCCTCCTGGACACATAGTAGGATTGCACTAGTTCACTTTCTCTGAAGTTAGCATGACCATGTTACTTGCTTTGATCAATGAAATGTAAGTGGTGTTTCCTTTCTAGCAAGATTTTAAAATCCAGTGCAAGAGTAACTCCATTCTCTTATTTTGTTTTGGTGATTGTGAATGCTTGTGTCCAAATGGAGCCTCCATCAGAGTCATCATGGATCCCTGAGTTCATCATAGGTTCCTGAATTTGAATGAGCAAAGTCTCCCTGCTGATCCACACTAGATACGTAACAAGAGCAAAAATGAAATCTTCGTTAAGTCACAAAGATTTCAGGAGTTGTGTCACCATAGTATCTAGACTGATATAGTATCTCTACTCCGTAAGAAAAATGCCAGTTACATTAAATGGTTAGTATAAAAGAATACAATAAAATTATATATGCTGTGAGTATATCTCTGTTATACTTTATTCCTAGAGAAAAGACTAAAAGCATACACCCCCAAATATTAATAATGATTATCTTTTGGTGGATAGATAGGAAATCTTCCTACCTCTTTGTTTTTTAAATAGCATGCATTCATAGATTATCTCTAATGGGTAAAATAACATTCCTTAAAAAGCATGGAAGTCAGACACAAAAAGTTCAGAATGGAACTCTTATCATTTAAAATTTGCGAACTAAAAGTTTTCCAGAAGGAAGAAGAGATTATCCCTTCATATCAACATGCCCCCATGAAAAATGGGAGCTATTGGGCCAATTTTTAATTTATGGAGTATATATTTATTTATGCTTATCCACAAATTTACAACCTAACTCTGTGTGTCTTGTACCCTATGTTAACTAATCTCAAACCCTAGATATTTTTTGTTGCTAAAGGTCTTATTTCTTTTCCTTTCAAGATTCTTAGCTCAATACCCAAGTCCTATTCAGGTACCCAAATCCACATCAGCTATAAAGAAACCCAATTAAATCTTACTTTATTTAGAGAACATCATTGACTTGTTTTACTAAAAAATAAGTTAAGTCACTGGTCAGGAAAAAAATGACTCTACTTTGGCTGGAGAGCCTATTCCCCAGGGAATCTGATTTCTACTGCATTCTCCCTGCCCCTTCACCATTAAGATAATGATATTGTTAACACAAGATGTTTCCAATTAAATTACAATGGCTTAAACAAATATTATGTTCCACTTATCTTACATAATGGTACATAGTCTACATAATGGTTGAAAGACCTCTTCGGATACAAAACCTATATCTTTATCAAAAACAAAAAGAAATCAGCTACAATTATGAAATGTTTTCTATTAATCATAAAATTCATCCTTTTTTCTACCTACAAGAAACTCATACAACATAAAGCACAAATCCATACCATCATCAACCATGTCCATGATATGATCAACACTGATACCTACTCTCCTTGCATGATATATTTTGCCATCTTTTTATTTTTCAAAACTTAAATTTAAACTCTGATGGTCATTGTCTTTCAATTGCAACATTCAGTCCACTACATGTAATATAGTTACTGAAATATTAGGATTTTATCTACCATTGTGTGCAGTGCTTTTGTACCAATGTTCAAATTTTCTTTCTCCTTCATTCCCATTGGCTTATTTTTTATTATTTTGTTTTCAACCTATTGGCATGGAAATTATACACTCTTACTACTCTTTATGGGTTATTCTAACAATACAACATGTGTCATTAACTTATCAAAGACTAATATTGATTGATATTTCTATTTCTTCCCAGAAAATGCAAAAGACCTTGAAACTCCTTATTTTTAACCCTTTAGAATGACTGAGGGAACAATAGGCAAAATGAAGAATTAAAGGAAAAGAAAAGGCTAGATATTTTGTCTGTAGCTTTATCATTGTGATCATACTGCTGGCCTCTTCAAGGAAAAAAAAAATTCCATCATTACTTAAGACGTCAACACAAGCATTAGCTTAAATTTGATATCCACCATTCACTTTCAGTTTTGTAATGAGTTTTCATCACAGAAAAAATAAAACACTTGACCTTCTTCTTCCCATCTGCAGTCCCAGGAACTGCAGGTCTTTTGTTATCCAAAGCGCCTCTCTCTATCCAAAGAAAAAGAGAGAAATGTTTTTCATCACATGAGTTTGGGGGACCCTCCACGAGGCATTGCATTGGAGCTTATTTATCAAATCATACCACTAGTTATCAGGAATTAGGACACCATTCCCCACCACATCTGCAGTTGGGTTCAGTTCCTGAGCCTGCAGCAAAAGACAGCACTTATGGATGCTGTACATAGACTGCACAAGAGGAAGGGATCTCTGTAAGGATGAAACTTTAGAAACCCAGCAGAATAAGCCTGGGAACTTTCACAGTAGTTCACATCAAGGAGCATCAGGTGAGCTTGATCAGGTGACCTCTGCGACCAAGAAACCCAGGAGTTGAATCACATTCAGAAGACACAAGAGTCTGAGACATCAAAACACAATGATGGCTTCAGTTTTTTCACATGGCCATATGACCAGATGAATGCGCATCAGTTATCATCAGCAAGACCACTATTATACAACTTCTGGCAAGACCTGCCAGCTTTGGGTGACAAGGATTATGCAGGTGCTGCTTTGTTTGAAACTATACTGTAGGCCTCCATAATAGAGACCCAGCTAGTAATCTCTGCAAGAGGGAGCGTGAAAAATTGGTTCCTGCTATATATAACACTTAAGAATGTTTACAAGTGCTGTGTGACTTTAAGCAACATCTATATCCAACACATTATCCACCCAAGTGATATGAGATTCTTAACAAAATATAATTCTGCCCAACTTATCAATGGAATCCCAACATCAACAGCCAGTATGGGACTTTCCTGGTGGTCCAGTGGTTCAGAGTCCACCTTGCAGTGCAAGGGACACGGGTTCAGTTCCTGGTCAGGGAACTAAGATCCCACATGCCATGGAGCAACTAAGCCTGTACCACAACCTGAGTCTATGCAACCCAAAGGAGGATCCCCCATGATACAAGGAAGATTCCAAGCGCCCCACTGGGACCTGATAAATAAATAAATAATTTTTTTTTTTTTTTAAAGAATCAGTATGATGCTAGAAACTGGCTCATGTGTCATAGGAATTCTACTTTTTATGACACCAACTATTTGAATGTTAGTGGAAAGTGGTTTTAGTCACTCAATTGTGTCCAACTCTGCAACCCCACGGACAGTAGCCTACCAGGCTCCTCTGTCCATTGGATTTTTCAGGGAAGAATACTGGAGTGGGTTTCCATTTCCTTCTCCAGGAGATCTTCCCAATCCAGGGATCAAACCTGGGGCTCCTGCATTGCAGGCAGATTCTTTTCAATTATAACATGATCTATAAATAAGGAACTGGCAGAAAGACTTCAAGAAGAGTACATGCTTTTTGACTCATTATACAACCAGAAGCAACAATGAGAAGAGTCAACCCTTGTCAGTTTTTCAACTCATCTTCTGAGAAATTCACCAGAACCACAAAAACAAACAAGCATTTAGTTCTCTCTAGCTATTTCAGCTATCCATGTTGAATCACACAAGACTTCACACCCATTACAGACAAATTACAGTGGAGCACAGATACAGCCTGGGAACAGGGTCTCTCCGTGCTAATTTTAAAAACAACAACTCTACTTTAGCAATGTGTTCCAGAAGGATGCATGTCCTCTGAAACCATATTATGAGGATATTTCTTCAAAGATTTATTCACTGTACCTTGAAGTGTAGCATTAGCAGTGCTATTACTATGACAAACATAAAAGTCACTATCCACAGTCTTTAATATGTTTAAATAAATTCTCCTTTCCAAGATAACTATTAGATGTATTAGCTAAGAAGGAAGAATGATAAAGGGCTCTGCTCTCAGCTCTACTAGCTCCTTGCTTGTCTTTTTATTTCCTGTCACTCAATGATGTAACTGGTACTTGGGAATTCTGCAAACAACTGCCAATCTAGGGAGAGAGTGTATACAAACCAGGCTGCGATTCAAGCAAGAATAAGCAAAACACTACTCCCCCCAAAGTGTCCAAAGCAGTCTGGAGGCGTGGCTGGAGGAATGGGTTCAGAAGTTGGGGCTGATGAAAAGGAGAATGATTTCCAGCTGAATTGGAGTTAATGCTTTTGGAAGAGCAAAGCAGCCAGGAATGAAAGAGTAGCCTACCCATCCCCACAGAACTGCCAGGTTGGCCTTGTCATCACACAGCAGCATAAACCCAATGGCAACCTCAGCAGAACCCGCAGCACCTGCAAGCAGTCCTCCAGGGCAGCAGCAGTCCCCAGACGAAAACAATGAGCATGTGACATTTACATCCTACAGCAACTGACATGAGGCTTCATGAAGTAACAAAAGACAAGCCCCACAAAGATGGTCAGGTGACAATCTTCTGAAGAACAACTATGTAACAGGACTCACATGTGCTAGGGCATAACCACTATGACAGACTTAAAGGATCTTCCAGTTCTGAATGTGTGTGTGTGTGACACATGCGCAAATGTGTGCACGTTGTTTTAAAAGCCGAGGACACAGTCCATTCTCGGGTAGTTTCCTGCCTTCCCGTTATATCTGGAGCAAAGTCCAAACTCCTGAAGCCCTGGAAAATTGGCCTCCACCCATTTCCACTCCAGCCTCTTCTCTTTCTTCCCAATGCCCAGGGCATCCTCTCTTCCTCTGGGGCCCTTGCCTCTTTCTAAAAGCTTTAGGTCTAGATCTGCACATGCTGGGACCCTTCTTGGGGCTTCCCTGGTAGCTCAGCTGGTGAAGAATCTGCCTGCAATGTAGGAGACCTGGGTTCAATCTCTGGATTGGAAAGATCCCCTGAAGGAGAGCATGGCAACCCACTCCAGTATTCTTGCCTGGAGAATCCCCATGGACAGAGGAGCTTGGTGAGCTGCAGTCCATGGGGTTGCAAGGAGTCGGACACGACTGAGTGACCAGACACGCATGCACGGACCCTTCTTAATTCATTCTGGACTCTCTGCAAATCTTCTACCACCAAATAGGCTCTCCAGAGCCTCCCGTCCTGTCATGTTCCAACCTCTTCCAGTGCTGTTTTCTCTGCAGTCAGACCTGACATGTTTGTACCTATCTGTTTTGTCACAGGACAGTGAGAACACTACTCAGGATCTGAAATCAAACCCTAAGGCTGAATTTATTGCTCAGATAACAAGAGCTGTGCTGGCCAAAAGGTCTCTTCAAGCAGAACAGGTGACTAATGTCAGAGAGGGCTTTGGAAAGCGTGGAACTGTGTGATTCACAGATGCTCAGAGGCTGGGCTGACGTCAGGTGGGTATTCAGGTAAGGTTCATGTTGGTTGGCAAGTTTTCTGGACAGCATCTGTCTCTGATTAGCTGACTTTCAGAAGTGGAGGACTGACACCAGTTGGTTTTAAAACCAGCTTTCACAAAGACAAGTGTTGTTGTTGACCAAATGAACAGACTGAAAATTGGTTCTGCTGGATACTTGTTACCACGGTCACAGAACAATCAGACTTTTCCTAAGTTTGTGGGAACTTGTATTATTCTCTGAGAATAAACTCCAAGCAGTTAGGTTTGCCTGTTTCATTCATCTTATACCCCCCCATACCTACTACACCTGGCACATTCATGCTGAATGAATAAATCAGTAGGGGTGGGGGGTTGCAAGATTACTCATAATGATCACTATTTTAAGATTTGCCATGTTTTTCTCACAGCACAATATAGCTGTTAAGTGCATGGCTTTATAATCACACAGTCCTGGCTTTGAATTTTGGCTCTAACATTTACTAGCTTATGGACTTCCTGAATCACCATTTCATTCATTGAAAGAAGGGTAGGAGGAAAGAATAACAGTACCTCCCCCAAGGCTTCTCTGAGGATTGTGGAAATAACGCCCAGTTTCTAGCACATTAAGTGTTCAAAGGCATAAATCACATATATTACTATGTGGAGAGTTCCTGAAAGGCTCAAAGTAGATACTGAAGCTCATAAAAGCCCAGAAGGATCACGCTGGGCCCAATAAAAGGCATAGAGAAAGGTCGGAAATAAAAGACTCCAAGAGGCACTCCTGACCCCAACTCCTCCCATCCCCCTTCCTCTGGTCTGCCCTTCACCTCAGCCTCCATCATGACCCTAGGGTTTCTCCCTTCCTTCTTCCTCCTCACCCCACTGCCCCGTCACCTCACAGACCCATCACTCCTGATATTCCCAACAGTGGCATCCCCTCTGCCTGGAGACAGTTTAAGCTAAATCATTTTCTCCCAAAAGAAACACTATTTAGCAAGTGCTTTATGTTGATCCAGGTTTCCCCTGTAGCTCAGCTGGGAAAGAACCCACCTGCCAATGTAGGAGAGCCAGGTTCGATCCCTGGGTCAGGAAGATCTCCTGGAGAAAGAAATGGCCACTCACTCCAGTATTCTTGTCTGGGAAATCTCATGGACAGAGGAGCCTGGCAGGCTACAGTCCCTGGGGTCGCAAAGAATTGGAACGACTGAGAGTGCATGCACACATATGTTGATCTATTTATTTGATTAACCTTGTACAATTTATTGCAATTTATGTAGCAAAACCAGAGACAACGAGACACAGGACAGGTTAAGTTTTGATGGGGGCACTCAGATACCGAATTGGCTCTTTGCAGGCAAAGGGCTCTGTGGGGCTGAAGATTCAAGATAAAGTCCATGTACTCTGTGGCTTTGCCCAAATCAAGTCCGAACAAAAATTATCATTTTCTAGGTGTTCATACAATTTAACATTCTCTCTCTCTCACACACACACACACACACACCCACACTCACACACAAAAACACATACAATCTCGCTCAGCATCCCCATCCCCAGCTCTTGCAAATCAAAACCTCTAGGACCTTTAGTTAGGTATAAGGGCACAAAGGAGGCTGAGAATTTACACCTTTGGCACTGTCTAAGAGGCACTGACCAGAGCTGAGGGTGTCTGCTGATACACTTATTCTCCTAGAAGACTTAGCTTCACGGGATGTGGATGTTGTTATGTCATTATTGGCCCTGGATCAGCATGAATTGATACATGCAGATACCCATACATGAACTGCATTCACTCCATGTGAAATGCACTAAGACCCATGGGCAGCTGGCCCTGGGCTTGAATCTCCTCTCCCAAGGGCTGGCCATGTCACTCTGCGACCCTGCTGAGCTGCCACTCTGCTCTCTGCCTGTCTTGTGGAACTGTTGTGAGACTGTAAACATATAAACCACAGGCACAGGGCAGAGATCCACCAGGAAGCAGCTTAAAGTAGGCAGAGGTGCCCAGTGCTTCAACCCACAGGCTGTCAGAGCTGGGTGTAAGGCCATAAATGACTTTGGGGGAAGAGGTCAGAGAAAATACAGCCTCCATGGGAGTACATGTTCTCTGGTTGAGCAGGGAGGGTAACAGGAAACAACAGGAACCCACGGGACACAGTGGCCTGGGGTGGGATGGGTCTCACGTCCCAAAGGTTAGCCATAAATGAAACCTTCCTGAAGGATTCTTGTGGGCCTCCTGTGACACGGATCCAAGTGAAGAAAGTCAGGGCTAGCCACTTGCCTGAACTCTGCAGGCACATCTGACAAGAGGACTAAGAGAGTGTGATGAATTGCCAGAGGGCACACACTCCACATAAGTTCCAGGCGAGACCTAAGACTTCGCTCAAAACTTCTACCTGAGATTCAAGGTCTCATTTGCTCCTGCTCTTAGAAGGGCTTCCCTGGTGGCTCAGACAAAAAGAATCCACCTGCAATGCAGGAGACCTGGGTTCAATCCCTGGGTTGGGAAGATCCTGTGCAGAAGGGAACGGTGACCCACTCCAGTACTCTTGCCCGGAGAATTCCACAGACAGAGGAACCTGGCAGACTACAGGCTCGCGGAGTCGGCCAGGGGTCGCGGAGTCGGATTTAACTGAGCCACTTTTACTTAGGAAGGCACCGCCTGGTGGCCACTATCAGAAACTATAACGCAGAAGGATTCTCTCAACCTCTTCCAGTAACCAAGTGTTTTGTATTTATTCACTCAGCAAATATGCACTGAGTCCTTAGTAAGGGCCCAGATGAGTACTAAGTACTGGATGTATACAGTAGAATAAAATTCAGTGGCAGCTCTCAGCGAGTTCATTGTAGAGAAAAGTGCAGAGTAGTGGCATTGCTTGTAACCAGGAGAGTAAAGGAGACCAAGCTCTTGATCCAAACTGGACCAAGCTCTCTATTCCCGAGCCTCCCTCTTTGGGCAATCCTCTCGTTTATCTGTAGAAAATTATTTGCAAATAAATGGCACTCCTCTGTCCCAGGGCCTTTCCACCTCATTTCTCCTGTCCCTATCATTCATCTTTCCAATTGCAATGGACAGGTCCTCATTCCATTTTCAAAATTAAATTTCCTGCTCCCTCCTCCCCTGAGGAAGGCTTGGATTCAGCAGAAAATTTTGTTCATTTTCTTTTTTGTGAGTTTTAACTGGTCCCCATGATTCGAACTGTCTCTTGCCTAGCTCCCATTTTCCCTCCATGTCTCCTTTTCTGCCTTCTGCTAAGAGGCAGGTAAGCAAGGGACAGTGAACTGTAAAAACCAAACTGTAAAACCAAAGCCACAGTACTGTCTTTCTCCTAGTTTCAGCCCCTGGCATTTTAAACCAACATTTTCAGAACTCTTATTTCAGAATTTCCTGGGGCACATTCTAGTGAATATCTCCTTTTAATCTCGGGAGGAAGGATCTGATTTAGGGAAATTGTCAGATTTTAAATGGAGTCCCTACTGATGATTCAGATGGGTGAGTTAACTGGATTCATGTCATCATGGGTCCAAAAATGAGCTGCAGCTATTAAAAGAAGGAAATTGACTTTCTTGGGTAGCTAGAAGGCAATTTAGCAAAGAGGGCTCCTCCAAATGTGTTCTGAGCTTTGAAAAGGTTGAGTGAAATAAGTATGTATCTTCCAAGACCTTTCCTTAGAAAGTTATGCTCATTTTGGACATACAAGTTTTCTCAATATTTTAGGATCACACACAGAAAAGTACTAAGGAAATCAATGGGGATGGCCAGTTGGTGATCAGAACTAATACTACCAGTGGTCAAAGGATGGCCCAGAGCATCCTCGGATGTTAGGATTGGCTTAAAACAGGACACTCCTTCTGAGGCTGCAGATAAAGACGGACACAGATGAAGGTAAGAGAGGAGGCAGTCTGAGCTGGTGCGTGGTGGGTGAGTTAACACAAAGAAATTGAAAATGTGCCCACTGTGTGAGCACAGGTGTAGCTGTGCTTGCCAATGGGACACACTGGTGTGTGTCTGGCAGAAGTTGTCAATAGGAAAGAATTCAGAGATAAAACTGGGAGACAGGTGAAGCCTGGCCCAGTGGTGAAAGACTTTGAAAACTATTTCAAAACGTTTGAACTTTCCCCCACAGATGATGGGAAGCACGAAAGATTCTAAGCAAAGGAGAGATCAAAGCAGGGTCTTGATCACACACCAGGGTAGGAGAGAGGCAGCCTGGGCTCCTGGCTAGAAGACTCCTGTGGATTCAGCTGGACCTGAGGTCAATTCTGATTGAACTGTTTACTGGATCAGTGAGTGACTCTGAGGGAGTCTGTTTCCTCATCTGTAAAATGGGGATAATAATATAATCATAATAATTTCCTGTGGGGATCCAGTGCCCTATGGAATAAACAAACAATGGCATGTATATTCCAGCATTTGAGCGATAACAGATTGATGAGAAGAGAGCCTAGAAGCCCAGAGAGAATGTTTAAGAATCAGTTACAGTCATTCAGGGCTTCCCCGGTGGCTCAGACAGTAAAGAATCTGCCTGCAATGCAAGAGACCCAGGTTCAATCCCTGGGTCGGGAAGATCCCCTGGAGAAGGAAATGGCAACCCACTCCAGTATTCTTGCCTGCAGAATCCCATAGACAGAGGAGCCTGGCAGGCTACAGTCCATGGGGTCGCAAAGAGTGGGATATGACTGAGCAACTTCCAATTCCACAGTCATTCTAAAATGGACCAGCAAGGCTCTCAGCCAGGCAGTGGTTTCCTTTCCACAAAGGCAGTGGAAAGGATGCCACAAAGACTTCCAAGGAAAGTCAAAGAGGTTTGGTGACTGAATAAGGAAAGAGGAGGGAAGGGCTGGGGCTCAAGCCTAGAGACTAGGATCTGGAAAGTAAGTGATGCAGTGAGCAGAGAGAAGGGAAGGACTCCCAATCCCACTGGCTCTGAGTCAGCAAGACTCAGGGAGGAGACCTGAAGCCCAGCTGGCTTGGTCCTTCATTTCCTCAGAGACTCTGCTCTCTCCCCACCCAAGAAGCTTTCCCTAGCCAGCCCTACACACACTGTCACTTGCCCCCGTTCTCCTTCAGGGCCCTGTGTGTAACTGTCTGGTATAGTATGTATTTGTTTACTGATGAGTTGTACTGTCTGGCTGTCTGCCCAATAAAATGCAAGCTCCCAGAGGGATGACCTTTGTTTTGTTTGTTCCACATCCTTGGTGCCTAGAGCAGTGCCTGGCACACAACAGATGCTCAGTAATATGAAATTGAAGTCGCTCAGTCATGTCCGACTCTGAGTAATATGAGCATTGTTATTAAAGTGCTTTCAAAAGTGTCTGGCACATAAAACATGTTCAGTAAATACTAGCATTTATTGGTGAATATCTCAAAAGTTGTAAAGAGAAAGGCAGATGGAAAGTGTTGAACCTTGGAAGAGTCCTGCCAGTTTTCTTACCAAGAAGAGGCAGAATTAACAGACTCTCCAAGATGAGAAATTTGGGCTGCCTTTTAAGGCAGGGAAGAGAAGTGCCCCTGGGGAGGCCTTGGACCATGTGGCCATAGGTTTTTTTAAGTGTTGATACTGAGAACAACAACAACCAAAAAAACTGGAGGCAAAACCAGTTCATCCAGGGACAGGTTAGCAGCTATGAAAGGAGAAGAACGGGTATCTTGTGGCAACAAGAAAAGGCTGGCACTTGTGCTGAGTAAACTTCTGATTATACGAAGTTAACCTGTAATGGCCTCTCTGGCCCAGTCTTTCCCTTTTCTCTTGTCAGATCATTTGTAAATTCAGGTTCTGGCAGAGTTTACAAGAGCTCACTTAGCTGGGGGACCAAACATCAAGCTAATTAACAGATTCATAATTGACTGCTCCAGATATACGGGGATTGCAAGATCAGCTCCTCCAGCAAATATGCTTACTGTGCATTGAGAAAATCATTGGCAAAGTCATCAACACAATTTCATAGTGATATGGGTCTATGCTGCTGGTAGAATAGAACTTCTACCACTTCTCAACCTCCCCCAAGAGATCAAGGCTCAGATGAGCCATGATTGCCCAAGTCCCTCCTCTCAGGCAGCATCAGGTAACATGCAGTGTTCCAAAATGCTCATACAAGCACCAAGCACAAATTCCTAAGGTGATTTTTCAACTCAAATTAAGATGCTGCTAAATTAGATTGTGAACAGGCTGAAGTGCCCTGGAGTCCTCAGCCATTAACCGAGACTAAAACGTCAGCCCCATCACTTCATGGGAAATAGATGGGGAAACAGTAGAAACAGTGTCAGACTTTATCTTTTTGGGCTCCAGAATCACTGTTGATGGTAATTGCAGCCATGAAATTAAAAGACGCTTACTCCTTGGAAGGAAGGTTATGGCCAACCTAGATAGCATATTTAAAAGCAGAGACATTACTTTGCCAACAAAAGTCCATCTAGTCAAGGCTATGGTTTTTCCAGTGGTCATGTATGGATGTGAGAGTTGGACAGTGAAGAAAACTGAGCGCCGAAGAATTGATGTTTTTGAGCTGTGGTGTTGGAGGAGACTCTTGAGAGTCCCTTGGACTGCAAAGAGATCCAATCAATCCATCCTAAAGGAGATCAATCCTGGGTGTTCATTGGAAGGTCTGATGTTGAAGCTGAAACTCCAATACTTTGGCCACCTCATGCGAAGGGTTGACTCACTGGAAAAGACCCTAATGCTGGGTAGGATTGGGGGCGGGAGGAGAAGGGGATGACAGAGGATGAGATGGTTGGATGGCATCACCGACTCGATGGACATGGGTTTGGGTAGACTCCGAGAGTTGGTGATGGACAGAGAGGCCTGGCGTGCTGCGGTTCATGGGGTCGCAAAGAGTCGGACACAACTGAGCGACTGAACTGAACTGAACTGAAAACATCAGTCACCGACAACCCCTAATCACAAAATATGATGACCACTGACTCCATCTTTGCTGAGGCCTTGATTTCAGAGGATAAGTAAATGAACCAAAAAGGGATATAAAAATTCACCTGTATGTGGCCTTCCAGAAACCACAGGCATGACAATACATCCTTAAAAAATGTTTTAACAGGCTAGAGTAAGGTACATTTCTCCAAAGTCAACATGGAAAACAATGGGCCCCTGTTAATTCCCTGGTGCTTTACTGTGCTCAGAAGTAAGTGTATTCATGTTCCATTTTGCAACTGTTAAAAGCCCTTAGGCAACTGATTTTCAGATTTTTCTTTAATTGAAACGCACCCTAAATTGCAAATTCTCATAGACAAACACAATCGTGACTCTATTCTAGAATAACCAGGTAGGATGATTGTGTAAATATATTAGGAATATGAGATGGGAAAGAGTGTTGATCTTCACATTAGTCACCTTGAGAAGGGGCACAATTCATATTTAGTGTTACTGATGTTCAGACCACTGAAGAGGAGGGAATGCCAAGGAAAGCCAAGTTCCTTACCTGGCTCTGCCCCCTGACAGGCTGCTAGGCCAGTTACTCAACTTCTCCATTTGCAAAGAGTTACAGGGTCTTTGTAAGAATTACATGAGCTAAGATCAGAAGACTTTGCAGGCTGCCTAGTTCATGATTAGTTCCTTTAGGGATCTGATTTGGGGGTTTTGATTTTTGTTTCACTGGGTTTTGTTTTGCTTTTGGGTGTTGAATGCTGAAACTGCATTTATATGTCAATCTCTCATTCGACAATCTCTCATTTCACCAACGGAGAAGGCAATGGCGACCCACTCCAGTACTCTTGCCTGGAAATTCCCATGGACGGAGGAGCCTGGTAGGCTTCAGTCCATGGGGTTGCGAAGAGTCAGATGCGACTGAACAACTTCACTTTAACTTTTCACTTTCATGCGTTGGAGAAGGAAACAGCAACCCACTCCAGTGTTCTTGCCTGGAGAATCCCAGGGACTGCGGAGCCTGGCGCGCTGCTGTCTATGGGGTCGCACAGAGTCAGACACGACTAAAGTGACTTAGCAGCAGCAGCAGCAGCAGCATTTCACCAAGATGTTGAGCTAAGATGATGTACACATTCAAACATTCCTGCTATAAGCACCTAGAAATATCAGATATGATATTTTTAATGCATACTTGAGCCTTCAAGAAAGAGGAGTAATTAACCAGGTGCCAGAAACAAAACAATAACTGAAAACCAGAAATAAGCAGAGGAATCAACTGGGCAACCACTCCTGGAATTGAGGGGGACCACAAGGCAGAGGAAGGAAAAGAAAAGCATTGAATCAGGGGAAGTAAAGGTGTAGATGTCAAGTCACACCTGGGAACAGGAGGCAAAGCCCAAGAGTCCTGCCCCAAGAGAAGAGATTCTGCCTAAAATAAGGCCCTGCAAAGAGCTTCGATCACAGGAAAAGGGGGCTGAAAAAAATTTCCCTAACAGCTCAGCTCATTTGTCTATCTCTGGCTTCAGGAGAGGGAAACTAAAAGCTTCCTGCAAAATTTGAACCTTATATCTCTCCTCTGGAAATCTGGAGTATAAATTTAGGCTACAGTTTGGAAATTCCCAACCTAAGAAATAGGCATAAAAATTGGTCCTGGGCCAATGATGGGCAAAGGAAAAATGAGAGTAAAACACCCACAACCCATGCTGCAGACTATTTCCAAAGAAAAGTCAGACTCAGGAGACTCACAGTGATAAAACCACACTGAATAGGAGGATTGCGGCTCTAAGAACTGGAAATAATAGAAAAATCTGAGAGAATATAATTAGGTATGTTTAAAAGGAGGAAAAAAAGAAACCATTGCAGACATCAAACACATGTTTGATAAAATTCAACATTCATTTATGATTTCTTAAAGAAAACAGAATTTAGCAAGCAAGAAAATATTTCTCACAAATCTAAGACTAGAAGGACATTTTCTTAACCCAATAAAGAGTGCATGCTAACCAGCTTATGGATAGCATCATTCTTTTAAGATTTTTTTTTTTTAATGTGGACCATTTTTAAAGGCTTTTACTGAATTTGTTGCACTATTGCTTCTGTTTTATGTTGTGGTTTTTTGGCCGAGTGGCATGTGGGATCCTAGCTCCTTGACCAGGATCAAACCTTCACTCCATGCATTGGAAGTGAAGTCTTAACCACTGGAGCACCAAGGAAGTCTCAATAACATCACTCTTAATGGCATAGCATTACAAGCTCTCCATGTAAAGTCAGTAATGAGACAATAAAGGTTAGTATCACTCCTGATGTTCAACATGGGCTTCCCTGATGGCTCAGATAGTTAAAAAAAAAAATGCCTGCAATACAGGAGACTTGGGTTCAATCCCTGGGTTGGGAAGATCCCCTGGAGAAGGGAATGGTGACCTACTCCAGTGTTCTTGCCTGGAGAATCCCATGGACAGAGGAGCCTAGTGGCATGGAGTCACAAACCACAAAGAATGGGGTTTGGAGAGATTCTGGGCAGGTGACCATGTGGAGGTGCTGGGAGGGTGGTGTGCCTAAGCAGAGCCCGGAAGCCCCATGTTCACCCTCCCCCCCTGCCTTGCCCTTATATCTCTTTCATTCGGCTCTTCCTAAGTTGGATCTCTATGATAAACCGGTGATAGTAAGTCCAGTGCTTTCCTGAGATTTGCATTTTGCCAAGTACAAACTGACACTTATCATTGTCACTAGCCATCTACCTCTACAAGCATTAAATCATGTGCTGCTATAACTCTGATTTTCAATATTTCCCTGAAAGGAGTTCAGGGAGGGAAGCAGAAATGAGGCACTCTGTGCTCTGGGAGAAACTGGCAGAACAGTCTTCAGATAGATATTTTCAGGAGCTGATTTTATGAGCCCAATTCTTGTATATCCTCATATCTAGAAAAGCACTGAAATCCTTTATGACAATGACTGCTCCTCATGACTAGCAGAAATCTTCTGCAAAAAATATGTGCTTGATTGCATGTATTCACCCTTCATCAAAATCACATACATACTGACCTTCTCCCCTGCCTCTTTGAAGCAGTTTCTCAGAGGTATCTGAGGTGCTGTCTCCAGGGCTATAGTCCTCATTGTGCCCCAAATAAAACTTAACTCACAACTCTCACA
Source organism: Okapia johnstoni (assembly GCA_024291935.2). Lineage (NCBI taxonomy): Eukaryota > Metazoa > Chordata > Mammalia > Artiodactyla > Giraffidae > Okapia > Okapia johnstoni. The sequence goes on from CM044307.1 coordinate 17,936,874, forward strand.
TTGTGCATTATTTTTTAAGTAAACAGCACCATTCTAGCAAATTACCGAACTCAGAAGGGGGTCACTGGAAACCACCGGTCAAAAGTATGGGAGGCCCAGACTTGTAATCGGCATCTGAAGAGGGGGTAGTTCTGAGGGGTCTGTGCTAACTCCAGGTAGTTAATGCCAGCATTGAACTAAATTGTAGGACATCCAGTTGGGCCACAGAAAATCAGAGAATTGAAATATGTGAAAAATCCACACATGTTGTCAGTAGAGAGACAGTTTTCCTTTCATCACAGAAACTTCATATATATACATATCATATATATGTATAAAATACTTATATATGTAATAAAAATACATATATATAATATATATATCTCTATCAAAAGTTAACATATATGAATGCATAGGAAATGCAAGAGTATCTACAGATAAGCCATGAAAATAAATGAGAGGTTAGTGAGATATACAAAAACAAATAATGTTCATATACACCACCAACAACAGGAAAACATACTAAAAAGATGCCATTAACAATAGCAATACAGAGTATAGGATACTTAAAAATTCATTTAATAAAGATATATAAGAAAAGCACACCAAAAATTACAAAATTCTACTGAAGGACATTAAGAAACAACTAAATAAACACAGCTATAACATGTTTGTAGGTGAGAAGACATTATCATAAGAGGACAAATTTTCATAATGTATCTGTAAAACATCTGAGTTATTTCAACAAAGCAAACCAAGGCTTCCACATTCCTGAAATATATTTCAAATATATTTGAAAGAGCCTGGTGTGACAAAACAATTCTGAAGGTGGAATACCACAGAGCAGTTAAACCAATCAACATGGATAAGCCTCCAAAAAAAGAAAAAAAGTCAGAGGGAAACCACATACAGTATAATAAATACAATTCATGTCAATTTTAAAATACTACCTCCACAAAACCTAAACACACCCTGCATTTGGCAGGGCGTGACCACAGAGGGAGAGTAGATGACATATGGGCATGGGGAGCAGGGAGGGTTTTAAGAATGCCTAAAATACATTTTTTTTTTCAGAGAAATAAGAAAGAACACAAAAATTAGAGCAAAATATAAGCATCTGATAACATTAAGGAATATCTATATAATTGGGAAAAATTGAAATGTTTTGCCCTTATTTTAATGAAGAATTAAATTCATGCCCAGCTTGTTTGGGAGGCATACAAGTCTTTAAGAAAACTCCCTGCCAAGCCAGAGAATGCAAACTCAGCCACTTGGATTCCTTCCTTCCAGTGCAACACTAACCCAGGCACAATTGGGATCATCTTCACATCTGATCTGTGGTCTGAGCTGGTTAATGGTTAACCTGCATCATTGAAGCTTAAGCTCACACTACTAATTGGCTTGGGGAAAAAAATAGTTAGCATTCATTCAACATCAGTGCTGGGAACATACCTGTCTGTCATACAGAGTCCCATCGTGTTTTACAGGCTTGATATGTTTATCAATAGAAATAATAAAAGAAACACTGTGTGAAACAAAAACATACCAGTCTTAGGACATGATGAAAAGACATCTCAAACCCTATGTTGCTTTGGACAGAACCAGTGCTCCTTGGCCCCATCACCCACTGTAGCTGCTGGACTCAAGGCCAACGACGCTTTCCTTTTTCCAAAAATCAAAGCCTCCTACAAAGGATGACTATTTGTCAGGCTTGAAAATATTCCCAAGAATATGCCATGGGCTCAGAAGACAACTTTAAAAAAAAAGGATTCCGGAAATGTTTGGGGCAATAGCCACATCAATGGAAGCATCAAAGGATTACATCTATCCCAAGGTCACTACTTTGAAGAGAGTAAAATCCATTTATACTGTAAATCTGATTTTTTTAAAAACTCAGCAGCAGCAACTAATGTCACTCCTCTCCTGACTGTCAATGTCACCTAACATGGGAGTCAACACACCACACAGCTAGAAGCAATGTTGGAGCCAGCATTATAAACGACACCGCATCCTTACAAAGAGTGTGCCATTCAATACAGAGCTCACGCAGTGGTTGTGAATTATTGCAGATCCTCGCAGCATCCAGAGGGGGGATTTACTTAGGCATTTTGCACAGAAAATGGAAAAGTTGTTAATCAAACACTGAACCCCATGGGTCAGTAGAAAGGAAACACTATTTTCACAGTGAGATCAGATCCAGCAGCTGCGATAGGGACAAGACAGCACGAGCAAACGAGGGAACGTCAGAGGAATCAGAGAACTTGATCAGCTTAGAGGGAGGCATGCATGAAGAGCAACTGCATGATTTCTGAAGCTGTTCACTCTCAAGTCCAGTAAAAATCAAGAGAAAAGCCTGCAAGCCCCCATCCCACTCTGCGGACAAGAGTTCCCTTCTCCATCACTAGTTCAGCAAAAACCTTGCATTCTGTTGAAAACATACATTGCAATACATTCAACAAAGCAGAGATATGTTTGTTCATGAAATATTTAGCTTACAAGTATTTTCTTTCAATATTTATATACTTAGGTCTGCCGGGTCTTAGTTGCCACATGCAGGATCCTTGTTATATCATGTGGACCCTTCAGTGTGGCACACAGACTTTCTAGTGGTGTTGCCTGGGCTCTGGGGCACAAAGGCTTAGTTGCCCCAGCATGTGGGATCTTAGTTCCCCAACCATGGATGGAACCCTCATCCCCCACATTGCAAGGTGGATTCTTAGCCACTGGACTACCAAGGAAGTCCCACATTTATTGACTGCCTACTATGCTGAGTGCTAGGCTGATATACTAATGGTGACCTGAAACAGCCACGTCCCTACCCTCATCAAGTGTAGGGGTAAATTACCTACGCTGTTCACAAAACCAATGACAAATTTCTTCTAAGAATGTTTTAATTCTCCCCTCCTTGGTCATGATAGAGGCCTACCTACACAAGGGCTCTAACTAACATTTTAAATCTGCAAGATTACACAATATTGCTATAAACAACCACATGTTGAGATTGCCATGTTCACGGTTCCTGGGCATTAGACCGGGGAAACCGAGTCTTTAATATATAACTTATCTTACTGAAGAATGTAACCACACTTAATTTTACAGGAGCTATTGGATGATTAACTTGTCTTACTCCACAAGGGACAGACGCTGACAAGAATGCTAAAGTTTCTTATTTACTTGCTCTATGCCAAGCACTATTAAGTATTTCTACATAAATAACTCATTTAGTTTCACAAGATACAGCCATGTGGGTATTGATTTCATCCCCAGTTTAAAGATGATAAATTGTGCTTTGAACCTGCTCAAACTTACACAGCTAAACTGTGAATTTAAGTCACGATTCAAATTCTAGTCCAACATAGAGAACAAACATATGGATACCAAGGGGGAAGCCAGGGTGAGATGAATTGAAAGGTTGGAATTGGCAATATATACACTATTGATGTTGCTACTATGTATAAAATAAAAAGGAGCTTCCCAGATGGCACTAGTGGTAAAGAACCCGCCTGCCAACGCAGGAGACACAAGAGACACAGGTTTGATCCCTGGGTTGGGAAGATCCCCTGGAGGAGGGCGTAGCAACCCATTCCAGTACTCTTGCCTGGAGAATCCCATGGACAGAGGAGCCTGGGGGAGCTACAGTTCACAGGGTCACAAAGAGTTAGACTTGACTGAAGCGACTTAGCACGCACGCATAAAATAAATAATGAAAACCTGTGGTATAGCACAGAAAACTCTACTCAATACCCTGTGGCGACCTAAATGGGAAGAAAAATCCCAAAAAGAGGGTATATATGTAAACATATAACTGATGTACTTTGCTGTACAGCAGAAACTAACACAGCAGTATAAAGCAACTATACTCCAGTAAAAATTAATCAAGCAAATTCTGGTCCAAGCTCTTCATCACATATAAAACTGCCTTAGGGACAAAAGAGATAGATGTAAAATCTGATGACTACACTCAAATCCACACATGAACCTCATCCAGAAAGGGAGATGGCAGAAGCTGACAACTGGAAAGCAATGAATGCTTTAGGGAGGTAAACAATCTGCATGGGATGATGGCGGGGGGGAGGGGGGAGGTGAAGGATTAACAGACTTGGTCATTAAAATACCTTGGAGGGGAATTTCAGAGTGGCAAGGGTAACAATGGGTTTTCTGTGCGAAGCAGTGGATGAGTGATGAGGAAGTAGAGGTAGCCAGCAGAAGGGACTAACTTTAAGCTTAGCAGGAAAATAAAGGAAACACATAGAATTCTAGCTCCAAGAGAAAGCAAGTCTAGGGAAAACAACAGTTCTTCTATTTAGTGTTGGAGAAATCTGAACATCCTTATAGAAACTGGTAGAGAGAGGAAGACATGCAAGAATGAAAAGCAGAAAATAATGTTCTAGAAGAAAGAGGAAAGGCTAGAGAGGGGACCCTTTAAAAGAAGGCTAGATGATGTTTTAATAAAAGAGGGTGGAATTTTTTAATTAGGTAGGAAGGAAATCAAATGAGAGATCCTATTTGATCACCTTGAGATTATCAGGGAAATAGGAATCAAGGTCATCTGCCAAGACTGCAGGAGATTTGAAGAGAGGAAAAGGTTCTGATGATGACCACAGGAATCAATATATGATGTGTGTATGTGTGTGTGTGTGTGTGCACCCGCCTGTACCCACACATGAGCACACACACACTCTCTGATTAAAATACTTCTCTAAGAAACCATAAATAACTCAAGGAAGTCTACTTCTAGTATATATTTTAGATTTCTCTCCCACATTAAACCTATCTTAGCCTAAATGGTTGCTATCTTCGTATATAACTCTATTTTGAGATAGTGTGCAGAGGAGGGAACAATGCAAAGCAAGAAAAGTTCATATGTCTCAACATCTGTCGAGGCAATAATATGATGAAGGGGCAAGACTGAATAGAGAAATGTTAATATCTTATAAGGGCCCTGAGACACTTGGTGATTAAGTTTTTAGAAGGAAGAAGGTTTTATTTCAATGGTAAGATAGTTACCATCATCAAGGCACAGGAGAGAGAGAAAAAATTCAGGGGATCTAAGAAGTTACTGAGAAGAAACATGGACTGATGACCACACACTAATTCTTACACGTACGGGTCTTCTCCAAAAAGGAAGATGTCAGAAGTGACAGCTGTAAGGCGGACGACTGCCCCTGAGACTGGCTCTTCCAGACAAAGGAAAACAAAGGGGAGCCTGCTTCCTTATACCATGCCAGGATTGCGATTTCTCCGACAAAGCAGCCAGGTGGGCTATAAATTTCGTCAAAGGTAGAAATATCAATTCACTCAACAAATATTTCTTTAACACCTATGTCCCAGACACTAAGCTAAATGCTGGGGGAGGGAAATGACTGGCTTCCTGTGTTAGTTTATCTGTGGCTGTGTGGATTAAAACTACTCAAACTCAGTGGCTTAAAAATAACAACTGTTATCTCACAGTTTCAGAGGAGGTGGCTCTGGCTCAGGGCCCTGTGTTGGGGGTCTCCAAAACAGCCCCTGGGTCAGTGATCACTAGACGGATGCACAGGACTCAAAAAGTATTATTCTCAGGTCTGATTTATTACAGCTAAATCAGCAAAAAGGTCTGGAGTCAAGTCCATAAGAAACCAGGCACAAGCTTCTGAGAGTCTTCTCTCCACCAGCGAGCTTAATTCCCCAGCATCGTAGCATGACTACAATTTGTGAAATACTGTCTACCACTCAAGCTCATCAGAGACTTAGTGCCTGAGGTTTGTTATTGGTGGCTATTCTCATACCCACCGTCTGTCTAGCACAGAAAATTCCAAGCTCCCAGATATTAATAGAAGCAGGTATCTACAACAAAAAATAGTGCTTGCACAGTTTAGGCACAATAAACCATTCTCACAGTCAATTAGAAAATGGTGGGTGGTTGGTGGTGGTGGTGTAGTCGCTAAGTCATGTCTCACTCTTGCAACCCCATGGTCTGGAGCCCACCAGGCTCCTTTGTCCTTGGGATCATTCTGCCAAGAATACTGGAGTGGGTTGCCATTTCCTTCTCCAGAGGATCTTTCCGACCCAAGGATCGAACCCATGTCCCCTCCATTGCAGGCAGATACTTTACTGCTGAGCCACCAGGGAAGCCCCAAAGAATGGCAGAAACCCTCCCTAAATCCAAGCTCTCAGATGCCAGCCAACAGCCAATCTTTCAGACAGAGCTTTCTAAGGACAGCAGTGTCAGGTCTGCCATGTGAATTCTTTTATACACAGTATCCCATGAGGCTGTAATCAAGGTGTCAGCTAGGGTGCCCTCATCTGAAGTACTGACTGGAGCTAGAGGTATGCTCATAAGAAAGTTCTCATACACGGCTACAGGCTAGAAGTTCTCCCCTCTATGGGATCCACAAGGCTGCCTGCACATCCTCAAAATATGGCAGCTGGCATTCCCCATGGTGAGTCATCCAAGAGAGCAAGTACCTAACCCAAATGGAAGCCCTAGTCTCAATGAACTTATCTCAAAGTGACAAAGCATCACTTCCACTGCTGGTCACAAAGACCAAGTCTAGTACAATGTGGGAAGAGGGGTGCCAACAGTCAGGGGTCATGCTGGGCTGTCTTGGAAGCTGCCTACCACAGTCCAGCTTCTAGCTCCCAGTGATTCACATCCCTCTTGCCTGCAAAATACACTAATCCCTCCCATGGACCCTAAAAGACTTATCCCATCACAGCATCTGTTCCAAGTCCAGACCCTTGTCATATAAATCAGGTCTAGGTACAGATGAGACTCCTTCACAGTAGCCCCTAACATATCGGTTCTGCTCAATCTGTAGACATGAGTCACGATAGGAACACACTCAATATGCAATGGTGGGACAAGCAGAAGGCATCCCCTATAAACACAACTGCTCACAAAGTAGGGAATGGGGAACACACAGGGGTAGCAATTCTGAATCCTCAGCAAATGTTTTGAGTTCCTTGATTAGGTCTAGAATTAAGGTCTGAGAATAGTTTTCTATGACCCTTAACTCCACCCTCTGGTCTTTTGGTTTTGGCCTCTCTGGCATCCTTCTGTTTTCATGAAGGGTAAAACACATTGGCAGCTGGTTAGTTTGCTCAGCTTCACTCCTACTTGTTGATCCCTGGGGATCCAAAGACCTCTCCATTTTGTTCCCTCTATGCTTCTTTCATTTCAATCTGATGGCACCTCTCCAAGTATGACTCAAAAACTTAGAAGGTCTTTTGTGATTCCTTTTAGGCTTTATTCCATTAGACCGAAGCCCTACCCACCAATCACTTTGCATTGGGTCCTTCCTCACCTTGGGTTTTTGCTGGGGTACCATGTCCTTGAGGCCACAAGAAACGCTGTTGTTTGATCTAGAGGATCTGTGAAGGCAAACCCTTAATCTCTTTGGAGGGCTTTTTGGCTGGCTGCTTGGTACTGTGAGACATCATCTTTGATTCCTCAGATCTTAAGAAAAGATTTTACAGTCACACCCTTGGCTTCACTTTTGGAACTTGTTTTTCCTAAAAGTGGCCCAAATTTGATCTTTGCTTAGAAGCCAATTCTTACTGTTAATCTTCAAAAACAGCTAGTCCTGGCTCTTTTTCGCTGACTGCTTCTGCCTTCAGCTTCTCTCTCTCTTCTTGCAATTTTACTATAAGCAACAGGAAAAAAGAAGGCACTTTCAACATTCGGTTAGAAATCTCCTTAACCGTATCACCTAGTTCATTAGGTACATTTTCTACTTTCCGCATTACTGCAGGCACCAGTACTGCTAAATTTTTTGCCACCACATAACAGAGGCTCTCCCTTTTCCTGTTCCTGGTATGATTTTCCTGTAAGCCTTCACCAGCAGCCTCCTCAAAGCCCAAAGTTCTATAGACAATGTATTCAAGGCACGTTAAGCTTTTATTAACCTGTTCCTCAAAGTCCTTACAGCTTTTCACACTGCACTCCACCAAGATTCAAGGCCACTACCACATTTTAGTGTTTTGTTACAGCAGCACCCCATTTTTACTACCAAAATCTTACTAGTTACCTATAGCTGTGTAATAAGCCACCTCGATTAAAACAATAATCATCTATAGTTTCGCATGCTTTCTGAGAGTCAGAACTTGGAAGTCTAAATTTAGACAGATGGTTTCAGCTCAGGGTCCTTCACGAGTTCCAGTCAAGCTGATGGGCAGGGTATGTGACATTTAAAGGCTCAACAAGGGGAAGATCTGCTTCTAAACTCACTCAGGTGGCTGTTGCAGCCCCCGTTTCTTATTAGCTGCTGCCATGTGACTGAGTCTGTCTCCATCCATTGCCTGCCTGTCTTCCCAACACGGCAGCTGGCTTTCCATAGAATGAGTGGTCCAAAAGAAAAAGCCCAAGGTGGAAACCTCAGTCACTTATAACCTAATAGTGGACATGACAAACCATCACTTCTGTCATAATCTATTTTTCAAAGACATGAATACCAGGAGGTGGGGCTCACTGGGGGCCATCTTGCTGGATGGCCACCACACTGCCCTTCTGGAAGTCTATGGGGTGACAGCCATCAACAACTACTTACAAAGAAAATTCAATAAGGGCCGTTTAAAAAGCACACGGGAGAAGTTACCACCAGCTTACCCTGAGGAGTCAAGCTGATGTGACAGAGAGGAGGTGATGTGGATGTAATTTAGGGCTCGAAAGGGATGATTGAGATCTGTCAGACACAAGGAAGAGCCTCGGCCTGCTGGAAACTTCCTATGCATTTCTCTTTCTGCATATCCTACCTGCTTGGTAAATTCAATAACCCCAAAGCTCTTCCCAAGAGCAGCTATGGAACAACTTACTTTAATATCAATATTTTTGGAGGACACATTACCGTTTGACAGATCAATCAAAAGCATAATGGTAGATGACAAATGCTGTGCTTGGAACTGCCTCTTGTAAAGGTCAAACTTAAGGAGGAGATATGGTGAATAAAGGGAAAGTACACCATTTGATAACAAATGTGAAAGCCGGAATAAATGCCCCTAGTTTGGTAAACTACACAACTTTTCAACACCTAATTGTGATTATTTAAATAAGAAGGCAAGAAAAAAGACGGAGATGAAGAAAGAAAGGAAGAAGAGTCCTAACCAAAGGACTCTTCATGTGAAACAGATGCGAAGCACGGTTTAAACAGTGGATGGAAAATGAGGTCAGGCAAGCATCAGTTCAGTTCAGCTCAGTCGCTCAGTTGTGTCCAACTCTTTGCAAAGTTACTTTTTCATTTGTAAGTGATACACTCTTATTACAAAAATCTGTAAATAAGCATACAAAAGTCACACATGACCTTAAAGTCTAGTGAAAGTGAAAGTCGCTCAATCGTGTCCAATTCTTTGGTACCCCATGGACTGCACAGTCCTTGGAATTCTCCAGACCCAGAATACTGGAGTAGGTAGCCTTTCCCTTCTCCAGGGGATGTTCTCAAATTGAACCTAGGTCTCCTGCATTGCAGGCAGATTTTTTACCAGCTAAGCCACAAGGGAAGCCCAAGAATACTGGAGTGGGTAGCCTATCTCTTCTCCAGTGGATCTTCCCAGCCCAGGAATTGATTCTTTACCAACTAAGCTCTAGTGATAACCACTAACTGGATTATAGATTGTACCTTTTTAGACTGCTGGATAGACAGGTAGAGAGACATATATATATACCACACACACATATATGTATGTATAGATGTGCATATATGTATGTATATGTGTGTGTGTGTAATTTTGGAAATATGTCATTTTGGAAATTGCTCTGTGTTTTTCATAAATATAAAATTAACACACAAATATTAAATTCATGTCCAGGTAGTGCATTTTAAAGTCTAAATATTATAGAGAGGTATTAGGTAGAAAGGTGTGAGGTAGAAAGCAGAATTCACCTGTAATTCTTTTATGCTCAGTTAGCTAAGTCATGTATGACTCTTTGTGACCTTATGGATTGCAGCCCACCAGGCTCCTCTGTCCATGGGATTCTCCAAGCAAGAATACTGGAGCGAGTTGCCATTTCCTCCTCCAGGAGATCTTTCCAGCTCAGGGATCAAAACCCACATCTCCTGTGTCTCCTGCATGGGCAGGTAGATTCTTTACCACTGAGCCATCTGAGAAGACCAGTCGGAAAAAAATACACTGCTGACTGTTGTTCAGTTGCTAAGATATCTGACTGTTTGCGATCTCATGAACTACAGCACGCTAGGCTTCCCTGTCCTTTACTATCTCCTGGAGTTTGCTCAAACTCATGTCCATTCAGTCAGTGATGCCATCCAACCATCTATCTGCTGCCCCTTCTCCTCCTGCCTTCACCCTTTCCCAGTGACAAAGTCTCTTTCTTACAGGCATATTAAATGCAAATATGATTTTAATGCAAAAATGGCTCATGTTGGTTTAACTGCTTCTCTCCTTTAAAAGTACATGGTGGCTATCTTCCTCTGTGAACACATGTATGCCTGCAATATTCTGAATGACTACAGAGTTTCAGAATAGGTATGTAGCATAACTTATGTAACCAATCCCTACTAATGAGCATTTATGCTGCTCCCAATTTTCCGTCACTGTCAACAAACCTCAGTGTTGATACCTTTATGCATACATTTTTACATACTTAGCAGTTACTTCATCAAGATAAACCGCTAGAATTATGTATGTTATATCAAAAGAAATTCACTTTTGAAGAACTTCTATGCAGAATGCTGCATGTTCCACCATAAATACCAATACCCTAATAACATAGGGTTATACCAACACCCTAACCAAGAGGGGACAAATGTCTCCAGCCATCACGTTCACCACCTCTGAGTACCATAAGCAAATGCAGTCTTAATTTTCATATCATCAAACATCAAACAAACAATACATTAAGATAATGCCCTTTAAAATGTTTAAGATCATTTGAACTTCTTCTTTGTGATTACACATCCACGCTTTTTGCCAAATTTTCATGGAAGTGTTCACTGTTTTTCTATTGATTTATAAGTGCCCTCCCAACTAGATGCACACCCATTTACATTTCTAACACCCTGGCAGCAAAATGTTATCAGCAGAACATAAGTAAGAACTCAGAGTTGATAAAACATTGAGCTATGTTGAAATCTTCCTAAGGTGTGTGGTCAGTCATTTTCGACTCTGCGACTCCAGGTACTGCAGCCAAGAGGCTCCTGTGTCTATGGAATTTTCCAGACAAGAGTACTGGAGTGAGTTGACATTTCCTCCTCCAGGGGATCTTCCCAACCCAGGGATCAAACTTGCAACTCCTGCATTGGCAGGCAGATTCCTAACCACTGTGCTACCTAGGAAGCCATATCACTCAGTAATTCCACTTCTGGGTATTTATCCAAAGAAAATGAAAACACTAATTCAAAAAGATATATGCACCCCAAAATTCATTACAGCATTATTTATAGCAGCCAAGATATTCAAGCAACCTAAGCACCCATACACACACACAGACACAGATACACACACGTATGTATACATGTAAATATATAATGGAATATTACTCAGTCGTTAAAAAAGAATGAAATCTTGCCATTTGTAACACCATGGTGGGACCTAGAAGGTATTATGCTAAATGAAATAAGTCAAAGAAAGACATATGATCTCACTTATATGTGAAATTTTAAAAAATGAACAAATAAATCAAGACAGAATCAGACTCATAGATTAAGAGAAAAAACTGGAGTCTGCCAGAGGGGAAAGGGGAGGGGAGAGCTGGGTGAAATATGAAGGGGGTTAAGAAATACAAAAATTCCAGTTATAAAGTAAATAATTCATGGGGACATGATACACAATAAATGGACTACAGTCAATAGTATTAAAATAATCTTATATGGTGACAGTAACTAGGCCTATAATGGTGATCATTTCATTATGTACAAAAATATAAAATCACTATGTTGTATATGTGAAACTAATACTGTATTGCAAACCAATTTTACTTCAATAAAAAAATAATAATAAGGTAAACTACTTGTTCTACACACACACACAAAAATAGAATTAAAAAATAAATGAATGGCTAGGAACAGTGATGTGCATCTGTAGTCCTAGCTGCTCAGGTAGCTGAGACTGGAGGGTCACTTGAGCCTAGGAGTTCTGAGCTGTAGTGTACTATGCCAATTGGGTGTTCGCACTAAGTATGGCATCTATATGATGACCTCCTGGGAGCTGGGGACCGCCAGGTTGCCTAAGGAGGAGCGAACTGCCCAGGTCAGAAATGGAGCAGGAAAAACTCCCGTGATGATCAGTAGTGGGATAGTGCCTGTGAATAGCCACTGCATTCCAGCCTGGGCAATATTGCAAGACCCCATCTCTTTTAAAATTTTAAAAATTTAAAAAAATAAAAAATAAATGAGTGCATTGTTGATATGTGAATTATATCTCAATAAAGCTGTTAAAAAAATCTTTTCAAAGCAATGTAAAGACAAGGTGGTCAACAAATGAGTAAAACAGCAGCCTCAGCTTCATGAGTCCATAGAACAATGACAATATTTTTAAGCCCTCATCCAGGGGCTTTCTTTCACTCACTATCTCATTCCCTAAAATACAGAAACAAAATGCTCATTGATTTGTACTTTACCTATCTTTGGTCAGCAGTAATTCATGCTGAGTGGTACAGGAAAAAAAAAAATTAGCTGTTGCTTGGGCCAGCTCCCAGGGTTAAGAATATTTAAAGACTACTCGAGGGCTAAGATATTTGTAATGTCACTGAATTCAGTTTTGCGGTAGCACAAGTGTTCAATTTAACTGAAGCACAAGCTCACACATACAGAAAACCACCATGAAGCTAGATAACAGATCATTTCTAAAAGAGAAGCAAAACAGGCTTATTTATAAGAACAAGTGCATGCCAAAGGCAGCAGTGCCCAGAGAATAAGAGATGTAAAAATCTATCTCCCCAGAAGTACACAGTCCTCTGCCACTCCTCCAGGGTTTATAAAGTACTTCACACTGGCAGATTCCTCCATAATCATCATTAGCCATCCCTAAGGAGCCCAGAAGTTTCCATTTTTTGAAAGATTGGCAAGCCTCTTATATCAATGCATACCTTCCCTTAACAAGAGCCCGCCATTCAATAAAGGCCAAATCTCCAATAAGAGTACCCGTCATTTAAAGTCTGTAGTTTCTTGCTCCTGGCCCTCCACAATCAATGTACTACCAGAAACCAACTTGATGTTATACTAACCTTATATCCTGAAGTGCTTAAGAATAAAAGAAAATGCTAATGTGAAAAATGCCACCCAAAGCATAAGGGAAAAAATAATGAATTGGGAGGTGGGAAACTTGACCTTCAGTCTTGAATCTGCTGCCCCCAATCTGTGTGACCCTGGGCTAGTTAATTAACCACTCTGAATCTCAGTTCCTTTATCTGCAATAATGGGCTTCATAGTCATACTTGCACTGCCTATCTCATAAATTGTTGTCAGGTCAAATGAGATTAATGGCTGTCTAAACACTTCAACAACTGAAGTTCTATAAACATGTGAAAGAGTACTATAACACTTCTAATCTCTAAAGAGCTCTGGAGAAACATTGCTCAGGGCCATTTAAGTATAACACAGCTGTTTAAATATGAGAGCGAGGAAGTGAATTCCACTGAGGGAAAAATATTAATCCAAGTCACCTCTCCTTACATCCATTTCATAACTCATTTGAGACCAAGCTGATTATGCTGTAGAAGCCAAAGACGGAGGTGTGAAAGGAAATAAGAGAAAATGTCCTTGATTTAGACTGATGAAATCATTTCCATGTGACACTCTACAGAGTTTGTCTGGCTTGTTTTTGTTGTTGAGTATGTTGCCTTTGTTTATTATCACAGAAAGCACTGATGTAAAATATTTAGTTCCTTTTGGGGGTTGGGCATACCTGTATTTTTCTAGGGGGAAAAAAAAAACACAAAACCCTGGGGAGACTAAATTTTCATAGCCAGGCATAGCCATTCTCTAGTGGAATTTAAAGGAATCCTGTGAGGTAAGGCAAAAATCATCAACACACTGATTTAGTATTCCGCAAATGCATAACCTCCGAAATTTCAAAGTCAGGGACTGATTTCTTCCCACTGAGTGGAGACTGAGAAAGGAACTAGTACGTGTTCCAAATGTATTAGCCGTGTCTCACGGCTCTGAGCAGAGGCCGAACAACTGCCCACATTTGTGTCCGACCTCACAGGCTGTCAGGGGAGACCACCAGCAGAGCCAAAGGCATAGTCAAGTCAGACACAAACAAAGGACCCAAGAATGAAGCCTGGAATCCAGATCTAGATGATATTCCTCGTTCCACCCACTTCGGTGGGGGAGTAGAGAAGTCAGGAGACACTCTGACACGCTAAATCATGTGTGGTGTATAGGCAGTGAAGAATTAATCAACTTTAAAACAAAAATTTCAATCTACCAGCTTTTCTCCTCCTTTCCTTCTGGATCAGATTCTTTATGAGAATAGTCCCCAGCCTTGTGTCTCCATTTACTCACCCTACCCTACCCAGCTCTCCCAGGGGCCACCTCCAGTGGCCCCTCGTGAAGACTTCTCCACCCGCTATGGCATGCCACACTGCTGGCTGGTCCCTTCCCTGGAGACAGCCCCTCCTCTCGACTCCTCTGATGCAGCATGCATCCTGGCATTCCACCTACCCTCCTACTCCATCTCCTCATCCCTCTCCTGGGCTTCCCAGGCGGCACTAGTAGTAAAGAACCTGTCTGCCAATGTAGGAGACAGGGAAGATCGCTTGGAGAAGGGCATGGCAACCCACTCCAGCATTCCTGCCTGAAGAATCCCATGGACAGAGAAGCCTGGTGGGCTACAGTCCACAGAGTTGCAAAGAGTCAGACGTGACTGAAGCAACTTAGCACTCCCTCTTCTGGGTCTCGAGGACCCAAGTCCCCTGAATTCTGCTTTGTGTATCATCCACTATCCACATGCCCTTAGACATCTGAGCTCTTCTGTGGCTCTCTGTCCAGCTGTATGTGACAATTCCCCACCACCTCTCTTGTGAAGATCAAGCCCATATTTCCAGTTGCTTGCTCTATATTCCCATTTTTCTCTTCCGCCCTTTATATCCGAGGTGGAACCTAACACCCTTTCCTACAAAAACAGACTCCTGGCCCCAGATTTTTAAGTTATTCTTCTTAGAATTATTATTATTGTTATTATTCTTCTTCTCATTTTCATAAAAGCCATCCTTTTACTCCTACCACACTTAAAAGTTTCCAAGTCCCAGAAATGGCTCAAGATGTCCCTCATATCCACTGCTTCCTTTGTATCCTTTTGCAAAGATGTTGCAGTAACTTATGTGGATTCTTGTTACCACGATCTTCTGACTGTCAAAAAATTCTGCATCACAGTACCAGATAATTCTTCCTGAAGTAATGTGTGTTACGTGACCACTGGGTGGTTGTGAGAGCTGGACCCTAAAGAAGACAGAACACCAAAAAATTGATGCCTTCCAACTGTGGTGCTGGAGAAGACTCCTGAAAAGTCCCCTGGACAGCAAGGAGATCAAACCAGTCAATCCTAAGGGAAATCAACCCTGAATATTCATTGGAAGGACTGATGCTGAAGCTAAAGTTCCAGTATTTTGGTCATCTGATGAGAACAGCCAACTCATTGGAAAAGTCCCTGATGCTGGAAAAGACTGAGGGCAGAAGAAAAAGGCGTCAGAGGATGAGATGGCTGGATGGCATCACCGATGCAAATGACATGAACTTGGGCAAACTTTGGGAGATAGTGAGGGACAGGGAGGCCTGGTGTGTTGCAATCTACGGGGTCACAAAGAGTTGGACACAACTGGACGACTGAACACCGCGTGTGTCATCACAGCCTTGCTCAAAAACTGCCACTGCTTCTGCATTCCACGCCTAGATTCCTAATCCTAACATCTAAGCTTCTCTATAGTCTAGCCTTATCTCTGCTAAAACCCTCTATAGTCACAGTGTTCAGATGAGTTTGGATTCCTGTTTTCCTAAACTTGCCTTGAAGTTTCTCCCTCCATCTAAAATGCTGCTCTCCAATCCCTACCTCTCTACCCTCACAGCATCTCCATCTGTCAAAGTCACAGCTTTCTCCAGCACCTAGGTTAAACTACTTCACAATGAAATGTGTCCTGAATCCTCTTGTTAAAAAATGTCTCACATGCAAAAATATTCTCCACCATCCCTGGGGCTTTTACCATGGTCTGGAACAATGAAGTGCACTTTTCTCTCCTATTTTAGATCACGAGTGTCCCAAAGGGAGACTCAGCATCACGGTTTGCTGAAAAGAGCATGAACTTTGAAACTAAAATAACTAGGGTGTGTGTACACTTGCACTGGCTAAATGACCCTGAATCACTCCAATTTTAGTTCCATCATCTGTAAAAAAAAAAAACAAACAAAAAACAACAACAAAAAAAAACTGATAATTACTGTGAATTGGCTTGCTTACCTCAAGGGTGGCCAAATTATGACCCCCAGGCCAAAATCAACCCACCACTTGTTTTCAGAAATAAAGTTTTATTGGAACACAACCATGTTCACCTATTTATTAATATGTACTTTCAATAGCTGATTTGCATTAGGAAGATAAAGATGAGTAGCTACAACAGATATCACATGGCCCGCTAAGACTGAATTATTTACAATCTAGCGCCTTAGAAACAAAGATCCCCACTTCTACCTCCATTGAGCTCTTTCTTAAGGTGGAATAGAGACAGGGAGGCCTGGTGTGCCTCTGGTCCATGGGGTCCAAGAGTCAGACACAAGTTAGCAACTGAACAACAGTTAGAAATGTTTTCCAGATTTCCCTGAATTGGTGGGATGGGGGAGAGGGGAGGGAGTTAATTAGGTTCCACTAATTATATATTTTCATGGAAGATGTTCTAGAAGGTAAAAGTAAGACAGGGATCATGTCTGACTCCTTCTTGACTGCTAATTGCTGTCAAGGAAGGTCATGGAAACATGAGACCTTTTATCCTCAGCAGCATCCCAGCACCCCTTCTCCAGCTTTCTGAAGGTCCAGAAGCAGAAGTGGTGGCAGCATAGTGGCTTTCTGGTCCCAGTTTCCCCATGCTGGGATGGCAGCTGCAGGGGTGCACTCTGAGCATTGTTCCATACTGTTCTGGAAATCTTTCCAAGTGGCTAGCCTTCCCAGTGGTTTTTTTTTTTAAGCACCTAACTCTGTATTAAATCCATTCTTGTTTAAAACTTACGGCCAAGTTTCTGTGTCTTCTACTGCCCTCTAACTGACCCAGAGCTAAATGATAAATATCTAGTTGAGTTACTGAGGCATGAAATAACATTTCTGTGGGCATGCTTTATAAACAGTCAAGCTAATGTTTTCTGGGAGTCTTCATCTCCTTCCCCATATTCTGCCCCTGCTCACTTCCAACCTAGCACAGGGCCTCCCAGCCCTGCAGCACCACTGTCATCTCTCTTCCCTTCCCACTGTATTTGAGAAACTTCATCTCTCCTTCCAGCATCAATAACCACACAGATCAAGGGATAACTTATTTGGAGATATGGACCTTTGGAAAGTTGATACAAAGCAAACTCTCCAGAGTAACGTTCATGCACTAAATTTTCAAAGAAATTTATGAGACTTATGGGCCTGCTGAATTGTATATCTGGACCGCCAGGTTTTGATCTCATATGCCAATGAATGTCCAAACCTGTATCTCAAGTCAGATCGTTCTTGTCAGGTTAAGACTAATGTATGCACTTCCTACCAGCAACCGAAACTCAACCTGTCCCCTTGTGCTTTTATCTCTCCACTGCTCTTCTTTCTCTGTTATTTACATGTAAGTAAATGATATTAGATCTCCCAAAGGTATGGGCATCATTCAGACACCTTTCCTCCCTTCTCTATAGAAAAATGCCAGGTTCTGACAATTCTAATACATCCCTCATTGCTTTTGAATCTATCTGCATTCCCATCTCAGTTATCAGCAATTTGTCCAGCCACCCTCGTCTCTAATCAAGATTGTTGCAGAAGGCATTGAATTGGCCTCTCTGCTTCTGCTCTGCCCTCTTCAACCCATTAAGACATGCATAGCAAATTTAAAACCTCACCATCAGCCTGCCCCATGCCTCCTTGAAAGGTCTCTATTCCACCCCACCACATGAGCCACAGTTTCCAGATTTTCAGTTTTTGTCCCTCCTCCAAAGAGTTCATGCTACTCCCTCCTCCTAATATCCTTCCTCACCTTTTTATTTCCTACTGCCACTCCCTCTACTCCATCTCTTCCTGCCTCTACACACACACACACACACACACACACACACACACACACTCACTCCAGCTTGGTGAGTCCCTCATCCTTCCATTCTCAGCTTAGATGTCATTTAATTCCCTTATTCATCAAATGTTTACTGAGCCTCTACTATATGCCAACCTCAGGGTTAGCCCTAGAGACAGAGCAATAAAAAGATAGCCACTATTCTTGTCCTGACAAAGCTAATCTTATTGGGACATTAGATCAACAATGACCAGCATGATGATCTCCCAACTGCTTGCAGTCCCAATCCCAGGCTTGTAGGGTCTCCCTGGGACCCAAAACCCACACCTGTGCTCCCCCAGCCTCTGTGTCATCTGTCTTCCCTGTCTCGGCCTATAAATCCTTCATAGGCAGGACTGTGTCTTACCTGTCTTTGTTTATGATTGACAGCTGGTACTGTATCTGGCATCCAGGAATTGTTTCGGGGTCCCCAACCTCCAGGATCTAACGCCTGATGATCTGAGGTGGGGCTCATGTAATCAAGGTAGAAACAAAATGCACAATACATATAACGCACTTGAATCATCCCTAAACCATCCTCCCCAACCCCTAGTCCATGGATGGAAAAATTGTCTTCCATGGAACTAGTTCCTGGTGCCAAAAAGGTTGGAGACTGCTGCCATAGTAAATCCCCATTGATTAATGAAGATTCAGTCAATGAGTATCAGCTGAAAAAGTCAGTTCTGCTTAGGAGGGGCCCTATAAGGTGAACAGAATGGAAACAACTGGAGTGTGTGTTGGGGGGGGGGGTGGTGAGGAGATTCCTCACCTTTCGCTTGTCTGGGCTCTGCCAACTCTTCAAATCATAAGTAACAGGCTTCTAACTAACACCAGACTTGCTGGCTGCATTTTGTGTTAAGCAGCTATTCCCAGCAGTCTGTCCTGCCTCCAGGGTAAATACCGGTGCGCTCAACTGTGAGCCTAATTAGAGGCACCTCCCCCCATCCCTGTGACTCTGGGGGCCTCAGGAGGCCAGTCACCAACCCGTGCCTGTGGTCGCTGGAAGCTGAACAACACAGAAGACAGGTAAGCGCCGGGGAACTCAGCTGCCAGGAGAGGCCTGGGAGCTTTACTCCAAGCCCCTGCTTCTTCCTGCATAACGACCCCCACCTCTCTTACTGCAGGGGTCCCCAACCTCTGGGATCTAATGCCTGATGATCTGAGGTGGAGCTGATGTAATCATAATAGAAACAAAGTGCCCAGTAAATGCAATGCACTTGAATCACCCCCTCTACCCCCGACCCCCCGCCGGTGGAAAAGCTGTCTTCCTCGAAACCAGTCCCTGCTGCCAAAAATGTTGGGAACCATGTTACTGTGTGAAACAGGTGGAGGATGGGGAGAAAACCAAAGAAAAACCAAAGAAAAAACAAACCCTCCTTCATGAAAAGTAATAAAGCAGGTTGGATAAGCGCCAATAAGATTTTCTTGAATTTATAAAATACAAGTGAACAATTATGGAATGCCTGCTTGGGGCCCGGGTCTAACCTCTTGATATGCATTAAATCATTTAAATGCATTAAACCTTCTCAAGGTTTCTAGGAGGCGAAGATCATTATCTCATCTCCAGATTAGTGTCCAAAGGTCCAGTAAGAGTAAGAAGCCTCCCTTGGGAGCCCCCACCACCACCACCCCCCGCCAGTGAGGGACACAGCAAGAGGCAAGGGTGTGTGCTGACTCTGAGCCCAGGGTGAGCAGCTCTGCCCTGACTTCTGACTTCTCCAGAAAGAGGGGAGTTTAGGGGCAGGAGCAAAAACACACTCCCCCTGTTAAGGGGAAGCCCCTCAGTCTGGCAAATTATCACCAGGCAGTAATGACGTGTTCCCAAATCTTATTTGTCAAAAGAAGGTGGAAATCTAGATTTTTTTTTAAATTGGGGATGAGAAAAGGGAGGGATCACAGGATGCTTTAGCCAGAGGAACTGAGAAGAGTACAATAACAATAACTGAGATGGGCTTAAGACGGAGGGAGAGATTTGGAAGGGAAACCCTGTGTATCTATAGTTTCGAGTTTCTGGTGTTCAAGCTGCCATGGAGACAGTAAGATCTCTGAGGCTGGAGCTGTGGACCCGAGATGCAGATAATAGAGAAAGCTCTGGTTACTTTGTTATCTGGCCACCCCCACCCCAGTCCTCAATTCCACATAGAAAAGGAGGAAAAACACTTTTAAACACCCCATCTCGTGTGTTCTGAGGATGGAGAAAACACCAGGTTGGTGTTCGTTTCCTGAGGCTGCTGTAACAAAGTGCCACAAACTGACGGACAGTTTTGGAGGCTAGAAGTCTGAGATCAAGGTGTCAGCAGGCGTCGGCTTCCTCTGAATGCTCTAGGGAACCATCAGCTCCAGGCTGTTCTCCTAACTTCTCCTAGCTCCCTGGTTTGTGGCAGCATAAATCCAATCTTTACATGGTGCTCTCTGTGTGTGTGTCTGTGTCCAAGTATTCCTTTTTATAAGGACACCAGTGGTATTGGATTAGGGGCCCACTTTCCTCCACTAACCTCCTCTTAACTAATTATATTTACCAATGACTCTATTTCCAAATAAGGTCACCACTGGGAATACCTTAAGATAAATGCTAAAGAGAGTTCTCAAGCAGAAATGAAAAGATGTTAGTTAATAGCACAAAAACATATGAAAGTATGTAATTCCCTGCTAAAGAAATTATATAGTCAAATTCATTGAAAGATGGTAATGGTAACCCTATATGTGAGACAGAATAAGAGACACAGATGCATAGAACAGTCCTGTGGACTCTGAGGGAGAAGGTGAGGGTTGGACGTTCTGGGACAATAACATTGAAACATGTATATTGTCATATGTGAAGCAGAACACCATTCCATGTTCTATGCATGGGATGGATGCTCAGGGATGGAGCGTTGGGATGACACAGAGGGATGGGAGGGGGAGGGAGGTGGGAGGAGGGTTTGGGAGGGGGAGCACATGTGAATCCATGGCTGATTCATGTCGATGTATGGCAAAAACTACTACAATATTGTAAAGTAATTAGCCCCCAACTAAAATAAAGAAAAAAAAAAAAAGAAATTATATAGTCAAATTCAAAATACTCTAATACTGTAAAGGTGATAGGTAAATTACTTAATTCTAGTATAAAAAATTTTTAAAGGATTTAAAACAACCATAGGTACAATGATTTAAAGGATACACATGGATCCACTGTAATGTAAGAAGATATAAATTGTGACATCAAAAACATAAAATGGGGGGGTTAGTAAAAGGGTAGAGATTTTGTATGTGATCACTTTAAAAAATACTGTTACAAGATGTTTTATGTAAGTCTTATGGTAACTTCAAGGCAAAAAAAACATTATCAGTTCAGTTCAGTTCACTCAGTCATATCTGATTCTTTGCAACCCCATGGACTGCAGCATGCCAGGCTTCTCTATCACCAACTCCCGGAGTTTGCTCAAACTGATTTCCATCCAGTCGGTGATGCCATCCAACCATCTCATCCTCTGTCGTCCCCTTCTTCTGCCTTCAATCTTTCCCAGCATCAGGGTCTTTTCCAAGGAGTCAGTTCTTCGTATCAGATGGCCAAAGTATTGGAGTTTCAACTTCAGCATCAGTCCATCCAATGAATATTCAGGATTGATTTCCTTTAGGATGGGGTGGCTGGATCTCCTTGCAGTCCAAGAGACTCTAAATAGAGTCTTCTCCAACACTACAGTTCAAAAGCAACAATTCCTCGGCACTCAGCTTTCTTTATAGTTCAGCTCTCACATCCATACGTGACTACTGGAAAAACCATAGCTTTGACTAGACAGACCTTTGTTGGCAAAGTAATGTCTCTGCTTTTTAATATGCTATCTAGGTTGGTCATAGCTTTTCTGCCAAGTTGCAAGCGTCTTTTAATTTCATGGCTGCAGTCACCATCTGCAGTGATTTTGGAGCCCAAAAAATAAAATCTGTCACTGTTTTCACTGTTTCTACATCTATTTGCCATGAAGTGATGGGACTGGATGCCATGATCTTAGTCTCATGAATGTTGAGTTTTAAGCCAACTTTTTCACACTCCTCTTTCACTTTCATCAAGAGGCTCTTTAGTTCTTCTTTGTTATCTGCCATAAGGGCAGTGTCATCTGTGTATCTGAGGTTATTGATGTTTCTCCTGGCAATCTTGATTCCAGCTTGTGTTTCATCCAGCCTGGTATTTCACATGATGTGATCTGCATATAAGTTAAATAAGCAGGGTGACAATATACAACCTTGATGTACTCCTTTCCTGATTTGGAACCAGTCTTTTGTTCCATGTCCAGTTCTAATTGTTGCTTCTTTACCTGCATACAGATTTCTCAGGAGGCCGGTCAGGTGGTCTGGTATTCCCATCTCTTTAAGAATTTTCCACAGTTTGTTGTGATCCACACTGTCAAAGGCTTTGCCATAGTCAATAAAGCAGAAGGAGATGTTTTTCTGGAACTCTCTTGCTTTTTCGATAATCCAACAGATGTTGGTAATTTGATCTCTGGTTCCTCTGCCTTTTCTAAATCCAGCTTGAACATCTGGAAGTTCACTGTTCACGTACTATTGAAGCCTGGCTTGGAGAATTTTGAGTATTACTTTACTAGCGTGTGAGATGAGTGCAATTGTGTGGTAGTTTGAGCATTCTTTGGCATTGCCTTTCTTTGGGACTGGAATGAAAACTGACCTTCCCAGTCCTGTGGCCACTGCTGAGTTTTCCAAATTTGCTTGGATATTGAGTGCAGCACTTCACAGCATCATCTTTTAGGATTTGAAACAGCCCAACTGGAATTCTATCACCTCCACTAGCTTTGTTTGTAGTGATGCTTCCTAAGGCCCACTTGACTACGCATTCCAGTATGTCTTGCTCTAGGTGAGTGATCACACCATCGTGGTTATCTGGGTCACGAAGATGATTTTTGTATAGTTCCTTGGTGTATTCTTACCACCTCTTCTTAATATCCTCTGCTTCTATTAGGTCCATACGATCTCTGTCCTTTACTGTGCCCATTTTGCATGAAATGTTTCCTTGGTAGCTCTAATTTTCTTGAAGAGATCTCTAGCCTTTCCCATCCTATTGTTTTCCTCTCTGCACTGGTCACTGAGGAAGGCTTTCTCATCTCCCCTTGCTATTCTTTGGAACTCTGCACTCAGATGGGTGTATCTTTCCTTTTCTCCTTGCCTTTCACTTCCCTTCTTTTCACAGCTATTTGTAAGGCCTCCTCAGACAACCATTTTGCCTTTTTGAATTTCTTTTTCTTGGGGATGATCTTGATCACTGCTTCCTGTACGATGTTATGAACCTCCATCCATAGTTCTTTAGGCACTCTTTCTGTCAGCTCTAACCCCTTGAATCCATTTGTCACTTCCACTGTATAATTGTAAGGGATTTGATTTAGATCATACCTGAATGGTCTAGTGGTTTTCCCTACTTTCTTCAATTTAAGTCTGAATTTGGCAATAAGCAGTTCCTGATCTGAGCCACAGTCAGCTCCCAATCTTGTTTTTGCTGACTGTATAGAGCTTCTCCATCTTTGGCTGCAAAGAATATAATCAATCTGATTTTGGTATTGACCATCTGGTGATGTCCATGTGTAGAATCTTCTTTTGCATTGTTGGAAGAGGGTGTCTGCTATGACCACTGTGTTCTCTTGGCAAAACTCTGTTAGCCTTTGCCCTGTTTCATTTTGTACTCCAAGGCCAAATTTGCCTGTTACTCCAGGTATCTCTTGACTTCCTACTTTTGCATTCCAGTCCCCCATAATGAAAAGGACATCTTTTTTGGGTGTTAGTTCTAGAAGGTTTTGTAGGTCTTCATAGAACTGTTCAACTTTAGCTTCTTCAGCATTACTGGTTGGGGCATAGACTTGGATTACTGTTATATTGAATGGTTTGCCTTGGAAATGAACAGAGATCATTCTGTCGTTTTTGAGATTGCACCCAAGTACTGCATTTTTGACTCTTTTATTGACTATGAGGACTACTCCATTTCTTCTAAGGGATTCTTGCTCACAGTAGTAGATATAATGGTCATCTGAGCTAAATTCGCCCATTCCAGTCCATCTTAGTTCACTGAGTCCTAAAATGTCAATGCTCACTCTTGCCATCTCCTGTTTGACCACTTCCAATTTACCCTGATTCATGGGCCTAACATTCCAGGTTCCTATTACAGATACACAAAACAGAAACAGAAATCTAAACACACCACTAAAGAAAAATCATTAAAGCACAAGGGAAGACAGCAAGAGAGGAGCAAAGGAACTACTAAGTGCTCAGAAAACAGTAACAGGATGGCAATAGTAAGTCCTTGCATGTGTGCCTGCGTGCTCAGTCACTTCGGTTGTATCCAACTCTTTGTGATCCTACGGACTGTGGATCCTCTGCCAGGCTCCTCTGTCCATGGATCCTCCAGGCAAGAATACTGATGTGGGTTGCTATGCCCTCCTCCAGAGAATCTTCCTGACCCACGGATCAAACTCACATCTCTTAAGTCTCCTGCATTGGCAGGTGAGTTCTTTACCACTAATGCCACTGGGGAAGCCCAGTAAGTCTTACCAATTAATGATTCCTTTATATGTAAGTGTATTAAATTCTCAAATCAAAAGACATAGAGTAGCTGAATGGGTTAAAAAAAGAAAAATAAAAAAGACCCAACTATATGCTGCCTACCAGGGACTCATGTCAGCTTTAAGAATGCACATAGGCTGAAAGTGAAGAGGAAAAAGATATTCCACAAAAATGGAAACCAAAAGGGAGCAGGTTTTGTTAAGCTGCACTTAACAGACAAAATGTACTTTAAGTCAAAGATTGTAACAGAGACAAAGAAGGTCATTAGCTAAGAACAAAGGGATCAATTCATCAAGGGTATATAATAACTAAGTACATATGCACCCAACATAAAGTGCATGAATATATTAAGCAAACACTAAGAAATATGAAGGGAGTAATAGACAACAATACAGTAATAGTAGGGGACTTCAATATTCCACTTTCAACAACAGATAGATCATACAGACAGGAAATCAATAAGGAAAAACACTGAACTTAAACTACACCTAATCAAATAGACCTAAAATACATATACATTCTAGCCAACAGCAGCAGAATACACAACCTTCTCAAGTGCATATAGGACATTATCCAAGGCAAATCATATCTTAGGCAACAAACAGGCCTTAAGAAATTTAGGAAGATTAGTATCATATCTAGTATCTCTTCCAAAAGCAATGCTATGAAACTAGAAATCAATAACAGAAGTAAAGCTGGAAAATTCATGAATATGTGGAAATTAACACATTTCTGAATTGCCAGTGGGTCATAGAAGAAATCAAAAGGGGGATCAAAAAAAAACTCTTGAAACAAACAAAAATGGAAATACTACATACCAAAACCTATGGGATGTAGCAAAATCAGTTCTAAGAGAGAAGGTTATAGTAAGACAAACACTGTATTAAGAAACAAGAAAGATTTAAAATAAACCACGTAACTTTATACCTCAAGAAAACAGAAAAAGAAAAACTAAGCCCAAAATAAGAAGAAAGGGAATAACAATGATCAGAATGGAAGTAAATGAAACAGAGACTGCATTAATAGAAAAGATAAACAAAATGAAAAGCTGGTATTTTGAAAAGATAAACAAAATAGCTATACTAAGAAAAAAAAAAAAAAAAAAGGAGAGGGCACAAACAAGTAAAATCAGAAATGAAAGAGGAAACATTACAACTGATACTACAAAAACACAAGGATCATAAGAGACTACTGTGAACGGTTATATACCAACAAGTTGAATAACCAAAAAGGATAAATTCATAGAAACATACAACCTTCCAAGACTGAGTCATGAAAAAAACAGAAAATCTGAACAGACCAATAATGAGTCAGGGTATTGAGTTAGTAATCCAAAATCTCGCAACAAGAAAAGCCCACAATCAGACGGTTTCACTGATGAGTTCTACCAAACACTTGAAGAATTTATATCAATGCTTCTTAAACTCTTCTAAAAAATTAAAGAGGGGACCCTCCCAAAATTATTTTACAAGGGCATCATTACTCTGGTATCAAAGGCAGACAAGGACACTGCAAGAAAAGAAAATTGCAAGCCAATATTCCTCATAAACATAGATGCAAAAATCCTCAACATAATACTAGCAAACTGAAATCAAAAGCACATTGAAAGACTCACACACCACAATCAAGTGGGATTTATCAATGGATGCAAGGAAGGTTAAACACATGCAAATCAACAAATATGATACAACACATTAACAGAATAAAGGATAAAATCATAGGGCCATTTCAATAGATGCAGAAGACGCATTCAACAAAATTCAACATTCATTCATGATTAAAAAGAAAACTCAACAAAGTAGGTATAAAAGGAATGTATCTCAACATAATAAAGGACATATATGACAAGCCCACAACTAACATCATACTCACCAGTGAAAAGCTGAGAAGATTCCTTCCAAGGTCAAGGAAAGGATAAATTCATAAAAAGTCTATTCAACATAGTCCTTGAGGTCCTAACCAGAACGATTAGCAAAATAAACAAATAAGGAAAAAGGAGCTCACAATGGGGAGGAAAAAGCAAAACTGTCACTGTTTGTAGTTGACACAATCTTATATCCAGAAGACTCTAAAGACTCCACCAAAAAACTCTAAGAATAAAAACATTCAGAAAAGTTGCTGAATATAAGATCAACACACAAAAATCAGTTACAATTTGCATACACTAAAAATAAGTTATTTGAAAGAGAAATAAGAAAACAAACCCATTTATGATAGCATCAACAATAATAAAATATCTAGGAATAAATTTAACAAAAGAAGTAAAAGACCTGAACACTGAAGACCATAAGAAATCAATGGAGGAAAACATGAATAAAGGGAAAAGAAAAGATTCCAAGTTCATTGACTGGAAAATATGCAACTACCCAAAATGATTTAGATTCAATGCAATCCTTATCAAAACACCAATGGTATTTTTCACAGAATTAGGAAAGAACAATCCTAAAATTCATGTGGAAGCAGAAAAGACCTAGGAGACTCAAAGGAATCTTGAGAAAGAAGAAAAAGCTGGAGGCATCACAATTCTTGATTCTACCCTGTATTAGAAAATGATAGTAACCAGAACAGGTACTGGCACAAAAAACAAACACACAGACTAATGGAACAAAACAGAGAGCCCAGCAACAAGCCCACACATATATGGTCAACTAATCATTAACAAGGGCACCAAGAACACACAACGGGTCAAGAATAATCTCTTCAATAAACGGCATTGGGAAAACTGGGATCTACACCCAAAGAATGAAACTGGGTCCCTCTCTTACATCACTCGCAAAAATTAAATGGAAATGGATTAAAGACAAATGTAAAACCTGAAACCATAAAAACCCCAGAAGAAAATATAGGGAAAATGCTCTTTGACATTGTTCTGGGCAATGATTTTTGGTTTTTTGGATATGACACCAAAAACACAGTCAATAGGAGCAAAAATAAATAAGTGAGACTACAATGAACTAAAAATCCTCTGTACAACAGGGAAAGAGCCAATAAAATGGAAAAGTAACCCACAGAACAAAAGAAATTATTTACAAACTATATCTTACAAGGGGTTAATATCTAAAATATACAAGGAACCCATACAACTTAATAGCAATAATCATAATCCAATTTAAAAATGGCCAAGGAGCCTAAATAGACATTTTTCGAAGAAGACATTCACATGGGCAATGGATACATGAAAAGATGCTGGACATCACTAATCATCAGGGAAAGGCAAATCAAAATCACAATGAGGTATCAATTAACACCTGTCAGAATGGCCCTCTTCAAAAAACAATAAGAGATAACAAGCACTGAAGAGGATGTGGAGAAAAGGAAACCTTTGTACGTTATTAGTAGGAATGTAAATAAATAAATAGAAAACCGAATATTATTCAGCCATTAAAAGAAGGAAATCCTGCCATTGGTGACAACTTAAATGAACTAGAGGACATTTCACTAAGTGAAATAAGCCAGACACTGAAAGACAAATATCGTATGACATCACTTACATGTGAAATCTGAACTCAGAACAAGAGAATAGAACAGTGGCTGTCAGGGGGAACGTGAAGAGATGTTGGTCAAAGGGTACAAACTTTCCGTTATAAAATAACTAAGTTCTGGAGATCTATATATGGCATAATGACTATAGTTAATAATACTATACTATACGCCTAAGATTTGCTCACAGAATACATCTCAAGCATTCTCGTCACAGAAAAAAAGTAACCATGTGAGGTGACAGATGTTTAATTAATTTTGCTGTGGCAAATATTTCACACTGTACACCCAAATCAAATGATCATGTTGAGTTTTTTATACACATAAACAATTCTGTCAATTATACCTCAATAAAACTGGAAGAAGAAAAGTGGTTCTTGTGTCCTAGTGCCTAGGATGCCTTATAAGTCTATTTTTTCCCCATCAGAGACCCTCTTATGAACTGATGGTCCTCAAGAGAAGCCCAAGATAGAATATATTGGAGCAGCTACCCTTTGAGCTCTTTAAATCTAATGAAGCATCAAAACTCTGGATTTTTATAAGGGCATAGGTTCTGAAATCCTGGTAGAGTCACTGTGACCAGTGATCCTACCTAGTGTTGTCTTAGAGGCTAGTAGTGTTAACTCCAGCTTTTACAATCAAGATATTTGCCATGCATGCTCACACTGTTTAAATAAACATATACCCCCAACAACATCCTTTGGAATAAACCCAAAAGTCTCAGAACAGTATAGCATCGGAGTCGAAGTTAAGCTCCAGCACTTAGCATCTGTATAACTCAGGACAAACAACTTAACTTTTCTCAATTTCTTCCTGTATGAAATAACAATAGCGACAACCTAGGATTACTATGAAGATCAGGTTAAGCAATACAAAGCATTTAGCACTGTGGTTGGAATACAGTAAGTGATCAGTAGATAGTAACTGTTAATTTTACTATTTTTATGACTGTTATTTTTATACAATGATGGGTCTACACTCATTAATTCATCTAGACTCTCCATGAATACACTGCATAATGAAAACCACTCTCTAAAAAAATATTTTGTCAAGGTGTGTGCTGTTCATGGCAGCTAAGATGTGTTGCCATGGCCACAGAAAAGTAATAGTTCCAATTAAAGAATACAAACCCTATTGACTTAAGAGTTAGAAACTAAAGAAAAATTCCCAGAAAAAATAAGCTATCTCTTAACTTACAGATTTTTTGTTTGTTTGTTTTTTAATTCCAGAAGTCTGACTGGTGCTATCATGTTAAAAACAGGATTTTTTTCTCATTAATTCTTTTCAATTGTAAAGGCAATATGCCCTCAATTAAACAGGCTATTTCATACCAAGCAATGTAACATTAACTTGACCACCAAAGGAGTCCCTTATTTGAAAGGCTTCAACAAATCAATAGAAGAGACAGTCTTAAAAAATAATGAGGAAAAGACATATAGAGGGGAGGGATAAATTAGGAGTTTGGGGTTAACATATGCTACTTCCCAGGTGACTCAGTGGTAAAAAATCCACCTGCCAATGCAGGAGACATGGGTTTGATCCCTGGGTTGGGAAGATGCCCTGAAGAAGGAAATGGTAACTCACTCCAGTATTCTTGCCTGGGAAATCCCAAGGAGAGAAGAGCCTCGCAGGCTATGGTCAATGGGGTTGCAAAGAATTGGACACAACTTAGTGACTGAGCGCACACACACACACATTAACATATACACACTAAAACACGGGCTTCCCTGATAGCGCAGTTAGTAAAGAATCTGCCTACAATGCAGGAGACCTTGGTTTGATTCCTGGGTCGTGAAGATCCACTGCAGAAGGGATAGGCTACCCACTCCAATATTCTTGGGCTTCCCTTGTGGCTCCACTGGTGAAGAATCCGCCTTCAATGAGGGAGACCTGAGTTCAATCCCTAGGTTGGGAAGATCCCCTGGAGAAGGGAAAGGCTACCCACTCCAGTATTCTGGCCTGGAGAATTCCATGGATGGCACAGTCCATGAGGTCGCAAAGAGTCGGACATGACTGAGGAACTTTCACTTCACTTCATGTATAAAACAGATAACCAACAAGGACCTGGTATATAGCACAGGGAACTATACTCAATATTTGGTAATAACTTATAAGGGGAAATACTCTGTGTATATACATATAAAAAACCAAATCAATTTGCTATACACCTGAAACTCTTACAATATTGTAAATCAACTATACTTCAATTAAAAATATATAGATGAGGAATAAGCAAAAGATTAGTATTTATCTGTGTTTATAATTTTTAATGTGATTTAAAACAATGAGGTTTGATTTACCTATTGGCAGAAAAGTTTAAGAATCCCCACTATAGGCAAGGGTGTAAAGAACACAGCCCTGTTATACATAACCTGGGAAATGGCCTGCACATCAACCCAGCAACATATATCAAAAGCCTTAAAATGCACTTGCTATTTTCATTCTAGGAATTTGTCCTAAGGAAATAACCACCAACATGCATAGAAACATAGTGAGTGGTTAAGAGCTTGACCTCTCAAAATCAAATGAACTTAAATTCTGTCTTTTCAATCTACTAGCCATCTAAGGTGAGGCCAAGTTTCCTCATCTGTCAAATAAAAAGGATGATACCTACACTTCACAGGGTTATAGGCAGGAAAAGTAAGAAAGTACATACAGCAAGCCCGGCAATGTGCCAAGGTCGGCAAAAGGCCTCAAACAACAGTTGCTATTATTCTGACTGGTTAAATAAATCATGATACAATGATAAAGTAGAATACTATTTAGCTATTAAAAATGATATTCCAGACCTAACATGGGCAAATTACAGTCCAACCTATGAGCCAAACTTGGCCCATCACCTGGTTTGTAAATAAAGTTTTACTGGAACACATGTGTGTGCACTCAGTTGTGTTCAACTCTTAAGCCACCCTATAGACTGTAGCCCACCAGGCTCCTCTGTCTATGGGATTTCCCAGGCAAGAATACAGGAGTGGGTCGCCATGCCCTCCTCCAGGTCTTCCCCACCCAGGATCAAACCGGCGTCTCTTACATCTCTTGAATTGGCAGCCAGGTTCTTTACCACTGCGATAGTTGTACTTATTTATGCATACATTATCTATGCTTTTGCACTACAACAGCAGAGTTGAGTAGTTTAAGCAGAAGCACCATATCCCACAAAGCCTAAAATATTCACTCTTTACAGAAAAAGTTTGCTGACCCTGATCTAGAAGAGTATTTGAATCACGGGGAAATGTTCTCAATCTATTGAGTGAGAAGTTTCTCAAAAGCAAGAATAGCAAGTCTCCATTTTTGCCCAAGTATGCATAAAGAAAAAAGGTATCACAGTAGGTACTTCAGAAGTTAACTATAGCTCTCTGAGTAAGAGATGGGGGTTTACACATTTTATTTTCTTCTTGTGTTTTTATCTATAATTTTTAAAATTTTTTTACAATAAACTGCAACTATTTCTGCAATAATAAAACATTTTTTAGAAGTAAGAAGAAACTAAGTTGTTTTAATTATCACACACAGAGAAGACAACATATTTAATGGTAAAACAAGCTGGAAAGATATTTTTAACTGGTTAGCAAAATATGGATTTGCATTTCCGTCTTCATTTCTTCTTATTCTCTCTCACAGACTGGAATGTAAAAGATCAGGGGGAGGGAAGAAAGCAAGCAAGGAGGGAAATGTGAGAGCAGAATAGTTACATGACATGGAGAGCAGCCAGACCCCATAATTCCTAAGAAATAAGTTTGCAAAGCTTGGAGAGATACTACTGAACTTAGAACCAAAGATTGAGTTACAGGATCCACCCAGTAAAAGAAGTCATGGGGCCTTCAGTCTCATCTGGGAAAGATAACGGGATATGATTGAGGCAAGTTTAATCAACAGGTCTGTTCACCAATCCTTTTAGTGCCTACTTGGTGCCAAGCTTTTATACTATCAAAGGGAGAAAGATACAATGTAACACACACAAAAATTAAAATGTTTACATGGCACAGAGGGGTGAGTGATGGGTCTTGTTAAAGAATCAGGTTCGAGTTTTTACTCAGATATTAATTGGTGAATGACATTACACTAAACCCAAGAGAGAGAAGTTTCAGGAGGCCAAACAAATATATATTTATGTTCTATCAGTTGAGTCTGCAGTAAACAAGGAAAATTCAGAGGTGTCCTTTTGGTAGCTGGAGGTAGGGTTTTTGGAGTTTGGAGAGGGGACAGCAATTTGGGGATCCCCACATTAGTATACCGAGTACAGGAGGTTGCCCCCAGACCACATGCAGGAAAGAAGGGGACTGAGGAGTCCTGGGATGGGTGGAGGAAGTTACTGAGAGGAATGCAAGAGATTGGGGCAAAACCAGGACGGAGTGCTTGTTATGTGCCAGTATTTAAAATTTGCTTCAGATGAGATGTTTTCGCTGTTAAGCTGCAGTTCTGATTAACGATATATGCTTGTGTCTTAAAGAACACAAATCTTCTTTGAAGCTGCATTCCCCTTTGATTTTTCAGCATTTTTCTGAGCAGAACGTGTATATTATGCCATGTGGTAAGGATCACGTGAATGGGAGTCCATTTTCGGTTTTATTCTGTTTTGTTTTGTTTAGGCTAAAACACAAGCAACAGATGTTGGTGATGAGGGGGAAAAAATGGGATTCAGCAGCACACTATTCCACAGAGCCACAATTTTAAAGTAATGTCCAAAAATACCTGGGATGTGAAATCTGTCTTTGGAGGTCGGTTGGTGACCACCATTGAGGTTGAGCTAGATGGTTAGCATGGTCCTCGGCTAAGATCAGTTTCAGTGACATGGTCAGGCCAGGCCCTGCTTCATAGAGAAGCCACGGGGATTAGTGTATAGGACACCAGACCCTGGGTCAGAATGTCTGGCTCTTCCAACTAAAAGCTGGTTGATACTAGAGAAGTCTCTTAACTTCTCTGAGCCTCAGTTTCCTCATTTACAAAGTAGAGATAAATAATACCTCAGGACTGTCAGAAATACAATGTTGGTTAAGATCTTTTTTATACAGTTCTTCCATGTATTCTTTCCATCTCTTCCTGATTTCTTCAGCGTCTACTAGGTCTCTACCATTTTTATCTTTTATTGTGCCCATCTTTGGGCAGAAAGCTCCCTTGATGTTTCCAATTTTCCTGAAGAGATCTCTAGTCTTTCCCCTTTTATTGTTTTGTTCTGTTATTAAACATTGTTCATTGAAGAAGGCCTTGTCTCTTCTAGCTGTTCTTTGAAATTCTGCGTTTAATTGGGTGTACCTTTCCCTCTCTCCCTTGCTTTTCACTTCTCTTTGTTCTTCTGCTATTCACAAAGCCTCCTCAAATAACCATTTTGCCATCTTGCTTTTGTTTTTCTTTGGAATGGTTTTGTTTACCATCTCCTGTACAATATTATGGACCTCTGTCCATAAATAAGTACAAGTCATCTTACTAAAAAAAAACACACACACAATGAAATGTCAGCTCACACCTGTTAGGATGGCCATTATCAAAAAGACAAGAGACAACAAGTGTTGGCAAAAATGGGGAGAAAGAGGAGAAAAGGAACCGTTGCTCGTTGCTGGTGAATATAAGTAGATATGGCTAATTTGAAAAAATAATATGGAGGTTCCTCAAAAAATTAAAAATAGAACTACCATATGATCCAGCAAGCCCACTTCTAGGTATATATACAAACAAAACAGAATCAGGATCTCAGCAGCATTCTTCACAACAGCCAAAACACGGAAACAACCCAAGTGTCTGTTGATGCTGTTGCTGTTCAGTCACTAAGTCGTGTCTGACTCTTGAAATCCCAGGGACTGTAGCCCACCAGGCTCCTCTGTCCACTGGCTTCTCCGGGCAAGAATACTGGAGTGGGTTGCCATTTCCCTCTCCAGGGGATCTTCTCAACCCAGAGACTGAACCCACACCTCCTGCATTGGCAGGCAGATTCTTTCCCAGTGAACCACCTGGGAAGTCCAAGTGTCTGTGAACGGAAGTTACTATTATCCCTGAAGACTATAACTCAGGGATTAGGACATTTCGCTTATGACCTGTGGTAGCTCTGCTATCCTCGAGAAAAGGCCAGAATTACCCAGCTCCCTAGGTGGTTGGCCTGTTTCTTCCAGGTCTTGTGAAAAGAGCCTGGCCTGTGAAGAACTGGCTTCCTACGTTGAGTGGAATGCCAGGCATGAGCTTACCTACCTGAAGCCCCTCTCCTCACAGGCAGAGTGGGAACAACAATAGTGCACTTTCTGAGGTGCTATCACTGTGAGCAATCACATGCCAAAGCCCCGGCCAGACACCCAGACACGGTGCATCCTGGAGGAATGAGAGCCATTTGGATGCTGCATCTGAAACGTAGGGAGCTAACGCTTTTCCTACCAGGACACTTCAGAACACACAGCCCAACACTTCCAACGGCTCAATATGCTCTTTTTCATTTAAAAAAACAAACAACCAGGCAAACAAAATCTCTTTAATAAATTACTGGTTTAAAGTCTGTGACCCCTCAGGGAAGTGCAGGATACGATTCTGGGGGAAAAGGCAGCACCTGTGTGTTCCTGAGACACGTGAATGCACCCTGGTCCCCAGGTTCTCGCCTGTGTCCATCCTGCAGTTCGACTTGCCGTGGGTTCCTGGCAACAAGCCAACACTCTGCGGCATCGCTGGGTCTTGGTTCCTATGGAAATATTGTCCCAACAAGGACGCTGGCAGATGCTTCTTCAGTCTCTTCCAGATCCCCCAAACAGAGGCTGCAAACGCTCCGTAAAGGACCAGTTTGTAAATATTTTAGGCTCCGCCAGTCATATGGTCAGTCTCTTGTCATAACCACTCAACTCCTCCCCCGTGGCACAGAAATGGCCACAGACAACTGGCAGAGCAATGGCAGGGCTTGGTTTCCATAAAATGCAATTTATGAGCACTGAAATAGGAATTTCGCATAATTTTCACACATCACGTATTGTTCCTGTTTTGTTTCCTCCCACCCATTTCAAAATGTAAAAACCATCCTTAGCTCAAGTGCTACACAAAAACTGGCCTGGCAAGATGTCCCCTAGTAGTCCAGTGGTTGGGACTCCATGCTCCCAAAGCAGGGGGCCTCGGTTTGATCCCTGGTCAGAGAACTAGATCCCACATGCCACAACTAAGACCCAGACACAGCTTTAAAAAAATGAAAAGTGGCCTGGATTAGGCCCCAGGGCAAGTAGTTTGCTGACCACTGTCCTAAAGTTGTAACAAGTTATCAGTTGCAGTAGCTTTGTTTTTTTTTTCCCCCAGCTATTGACCTCTCCTTCCCAGGAAGGCAGTGAAGTTAAAGATATTCATTATTTCTTTCAGGAAGAAAAAGTTCACTCACTCCAGTCCCTTGCTGACAGTTAGGTTCTATCAGCCCCTTCTTGGACTAGCTCCTTGGAGGGGCTCATCTGCCATGAATCCTTCTAGCATCAGGGTCATGCTCTCCGTGGGCAGTTTCACTGCCAGCGTGAGCACTTGTGCGCCTGTTGCTGGCCATGGCATGTCACAGCTCCTCGCCAGCACAAGGTAAAGGTGGAAAGAGAGGCCTCAGGGAAGTCCACCAGCAGACTGATATTCCTCTCAGGCTAAGGCAAGTGCAGTTTGCCAGCACTCCTCTGTTTTTTTTTTTTTTTTTTTTTTAAGTGAGGTCACGGTCTTCAGACTTTCCTGGCTGGTCAGCCATGAAGAAAGTGTTTATTCATTATATTGCTCAGTACCCTAATTTTTATAGATTCTAAAGTAGAAAATACCTGGAGACAAACAGTCCTCTAAGGAGGTCACGCCATCTGGGGCTACAATAAAGGAGGTTTTCCCTCATTCATTTTGAATGCACCTACTTCGTCATTTCCCTTTAAAAAAAAAAATTCTATTTATTTGGCTGCATTGGGTCTTAGTTGCCACACGCAGGATCTTTTATTGAGGCACACCAGCTTCAGAGTGTGCAGGCTCAGTAACTTAGGCATAAGGTCTTAGTTGCCCCATGGCATGTGGGATCTTAGTTCCCCGACCAGGAATCAAATCCATGTCTCCTGCATTACAAGGTGGATTCTTAACCACTGGACCACCAGGGAAGTTCCATTCATATCCCTTCACTAGTAAGAGCTTGTTGGTGTCCTGAATACCCAGTGAAGAGGAAGGAAGATCTTTGACTGAAACACCCACCCATCCTCACTGCTAATTGCTGAAAGACTTAGCTTATCCACCCTCAAATAGACCTGACCCAATACAAATGGATATCCCAGACTTAATTAACTCACCACATATCTACTAAACACTGAAAAGGATAACAATCCTTCCTTCCTAGCACGTCTGCTCCCTACCTATGAAAAAAGTATAAAATTCCAAAATTATTTTTCCTTCCCTTTCCTCAGATAGACAGTGTGACTGGCCGAATAAATGCCCCTTCCAAAGATATCCACGTCCTAATCCTCAAAACCTGTGAATACACTACCTTCCATGGGACAAGGGACTTTGCAAATATGACAAAGTTAAGGGTTTGAGATGGGGAGGTCAACTTGGGATATCTGAGTGGGTTTCATGTAATCAGGGGTTCCTATGAGAGGGAGGCAGGAGGGTCAGTCAGAGAAAGACACAGTGACCGAAGCAGAGGTCAGAGTGATGAGGGGTCCTGAGGAGAGGCATGTGGGCAGCCTCCAGAGACAGGAAGGAAATGGATTCTCCCCCAAAGCCTCCAGGGAGAATGAAGCCCGGCCAAATCCTTTTTGCCTTCTGACCTCCAGAACTCTAAGAGAATAAATCTGTTTTGTTTCAAGCTGCTTGGCTTTTGTTGTTATTGTTCAGTCACTAAGTCCTGTCTGGCTCTTTGCAACCCCACGGACTGTGGTCCTTCAGATTCCTCTGTTCATGGGATTTCCCAGCCTAGAAAACTGCCATTTTCTTCTCCAGGGGATCTTCCTGACCAGGGATCGAACCCACATCTCCTGCATCGCAGGCAGATTCTTTACCACTGCACCACCTGGGAAGCCCCTTCAAGCTGCTAGTTTTGTGATAATGTGTTATAGCAGCAGTAGACAGCTGATACGGGAAGCTGCTAAAAAATGTTCCAGGTAAGCTATAGTTTCCAACAAGTTGGCCAATTTATCTCATGACACCTAACCCTGGAGGATGACAAGTTCTATCCCCTCTTATGCAGGGTCCTTAAACTCCAGAACTACCGAACATTTAAATAAAATGAGATATAAGATGGCAAGTTGAAAGGCTGAGTGGGCAGTTTGAGAACACTGTAGTTATATACGAAAAGCATTACCCAAGAGGACTGCAAAGGATGAGATAGAAATGGAATGTGACTTATTTATAGCAAAGCCTGCCTCCCCTCTCCAGTGTGTGACAGAAGAGCTGTTTTAAAGTTTTATTCTTCAAACTTGGCTGCAGAACTTGGTTGCTTCTCAGGACTGTGCTTTTGTATTGAGCTTTAAAATATAAGAAGCAACCCCATGGTTAAACTGTAGGCAGGGGTGGCGCAGGCAGGGAAAATGCCGTGCGGAGTGGAAAGAGGCTGAGATGTTATTCTTAGTTAGTTGCTTAAGAAAAACAAATAGAGGACAAAATAGCAAATGGCTTGGAAAGGTTCCAGGTTGAAAGTTTCTGAATCCCCTAGCACTGGGGCTCTCAAGACAAGGGTGGGGCTGCAAAGCGTGTTGGGCACCAGGACTAGGAGAATCTGGCTTAGAGGTTGAGAGTGAAGAAAACACTGACCCTGATTATTAGACATCCCTCCACTCTCTTCCGTAGTCTGCTGAAACAGAACTGTGATAACAGCCCAGGGAAACCCAGTCTATCCATGCAAAAACCAAGATTGCTCTTCTAGAAAAAAATATGTGTATGTATCTGTGGATCAGGAGTTATAATACAGTTTATGCCTTTTGACCGCGCAATTCTAACTTTTGCTATTAATTACAAGAGACTAAGTAATTAAATTATGGGACATTATCTGCTTGGAATATTAAGCAACCTTTGAAATTATGATAACATATTGTAGCACAGATTAATGCTTAAGATATGGTAGGGAAACATAAAATAGTTAATGTGCTGTGATTATCCATTAGGTTAACATATAATATATATGCTGCTGTTACAAATTTTAAAAGCTGGGAGGAAACAGACCAAAATATTAACTGTAGTCATATTTGCGTGGTAGATGTTTTTCTATAGTTAGTGCTTGGATTCTTTCAAATTGAGTTATTACTTTTAAAATGGAAAACAAGTTGTTTTTTAAGAGGGAGAGGAGAAAGAAAATCAGTTGGCAGAAAGCTCAGCTGTGCCGATATCTTGCCATGTGGGTTTCAGAACTAAAAATGTTTTATGATTTCTTGCTTCAGGGTCTCCATATGAAGAATGAGGCTATTATTACATCAGGTACAACTCCTGGATTTAGTATTATAAAATATACTATCTCCTAAATACATGTTATGGTTTCTTATCATCTCACACAGCACCCATCACCTAGAATCATTTCTTAGCTCTTTTTCT
Source organism: Okapia johnstoni (assembly GCA_024291935.2). Taxonomy (NCBI): domain Eukaryota; kingdom Metazoa; phylum Chordata; class Mammalia; order Artiodactyla; family Giraffidae; genus Okapia; species Okapia johnstoni. The sequence goes on from CM044307.1 coordinate 17,975,572, forward strand.
ACCAGACCAAATCCTCCCTTTCTTAAAGATGTAAGTCAACTCATCTCTCTCCAAATGTCTTTTCCTCTGTATGCCCATCTTGTGCATGCCAACTGTCCTGTAAATAATTACAAATGCCTTGAGATTTCCCTTTTTTCTTTTTCTATATAATTCAGTTTATTTGTAAAAAAAAAAATATGCTTTAAAATAAAGCAAGCCCAGATTCAAATACCCATATCAGTTATTTAATCCTTCTGAAGGGGTGACTTCCCTAGTGGCTCAGACAGTAAAGCATCTGCCTGCAGTGTGGGAGACCCAGGTTTGATCGCTGGGTCGGGAAGATTCCCTGGAGAATGAAATGGCAACCCACTCCAGTGCTCTTGCCTGGAAAATCCCATAGACGTTGGAGCCTGATAGGTTACGGTCCATGGGGTCGCAAAGACCCAGACACAACTGAGCAACTTCACTTTCTGAAACTTGGTTTCCTTATCTGTAGTAAAGGGTAACCACCACCTACCTAACAAGCTATTCTAATGAGTAAATGATTCAGTGTATGTACCACACCCAGGAGCGCATATAGCTTACAGTGGGAAGCCAGTAAATGCTTAGTTTCTTCCTTAATCTTGCACCACTCCTGGGCTCTCCAAATGGACTGTACAATTGTCTAGGACAGGGAGCATGTGGTATCCTACTTTTTGTTCCCCTACAAAAGTGTGTGGGGCAATAAAGCACAGCGCCTTACCAGAAGCAGATGTTCAATATATACACTACTTGTTGATCGGGTTTTTTTCTTTTTGCAAGGAGCACTAAGCTTCAGGGAGAGAAAAAATAGAAACTATTATGGGTTGAACCGTGTCCCAAAAAAAGATAAGTTGAAATCTTAAGCCCTGGTGCCTGTGTATGTGACCTTATTTGGGAATGGGGCCTTTGCAGGTGTAATTAGTTAAGTGAACATCAGATCTGAATTGGACTGGATTAGGGTGGGTCCTCATAAGTAGGCCATGTGAAGACACAGAAGCAGAAGGCCTTGTGAAGATGGAAACAAAATTGGATTGATGCAGCTACAATCCAAGGAACACCCAGGATTACTGGCAGCCACCAGAACCTAGGAAGAGGCAAGGAAGGCTTCTTCCTTAGAGCATTCAGAGGAGGTGTGACCCTGCTGACAACTTGACCTTATACACCTAGCCTTCTGAACTGCGACAGCATAAGTTTCTATTACTTTAAGCCACACAGTTTGTGGTAATTCGTTAGAGCAGCCCTAGGAAATGAATACAAAAATATTCAGAAGTGTCATACTGACAGATATAAGCTATGTCCTGTTTTCTAGACCAAAAAGGTCTTAGGAGCCAGGTAGGATTTCCTTTGGCTTCCCTGGTAGCTGAGTGGTAAAGAATCTGCCTGCCAAGCAAAAGACACAGATTTGATCTCTGGGTCATGAAGATCCTCTGGAGAAGGAAATGGCAACACATTCCAGTATTCCTGCCTGGCAAATCCCATGGGCAGAGGAGCCTGGTGGGCCCATGGTGGGCCCACAGTGCAAAAAAGTAGGACATCATTTAGTGACTAAACAACAACCAGCTTTCCTTGAGATGAAGCTTCTTTTCAGGACCACTTCATATTAGAGTTACTTGCCTAGCACAGTCCCCCTTCCTAGAGTTCCGCAGAATCGGGTTGGGGTGAATAAATGCATTTGGGTACTGTGGTGGTATTATACTTGAGCCTAATCCTCCTCCTCCTTCCTCCCTACCCCAGTGACTGGTGCCACCAGACACCCAGGCCCATATCCGAGTCATCCGCCTCCAATCTTCTCTCTCGCCCTCCAAGTCAATTCTACTTCCTAAACATACCAAAATTTTTCGCATCTCTACCACTGCCACCCTCAACCAATAAACCACTTAGGAAATGTCTTTTCTAAAACATTTTAAGAGCAAACCAAGGCTATCAGAGACAATGTTCAAAGTCAATGTTCTGAGGTTCTACTTCTGTCAATGACCCAATGTTTCAGAATAACCCTCCTGGCGAGAGCAACCAGAAAAACTGAAAACCGTTTTGTTAAATTTGTTTGAAGGTATTGGAGCACTACCAAGGCAATAAGAACTTTAAACCAAGATCTGCAAGAAGACAGCCAAGAAGATGAGCCTGGCAATTAGAGTTTCTTTTTCCTCTCAGGACGCTGCCAATTTCTTAAGCAAAAGGCAAGACCAAGAAGCTGATCAGTGCTTTCAGCAGTCTCATGGAGCTTAAGGGACAACAATTAAGGACAGAGTCAAGGATGAGGAAATGAGCAAACATCCTGGGTGTTTACTGGGACCAGAAGAGCTCACACCCAAGAGAAAAGGTGATTTAGAAATATACTAGCTCTAACAAGAACTAAAATCCAGCTATATACAATCTCTGTATTGAGTTAGATTAAGGAAATCTGCCACTTGCCTAACTGACAGTAAAGGAAAAAACAAAAAAAGAACTAAGTCCTCTCTAAGACTTCCCTGGCAGTCCAGTGGTTAAGACTCCGTGTTTCCACTGTTGGGGGCGCCAGTTGGATCCCTGGTTGGGGAAATAAGATAATATTCCCCCAGAGCCTTAAAAATTATCTCTCCAATATTAGTTGTACAATGTTTTGAACTTAATAAAAAAATAACTAGGAAAAAATTTAAAGACAATATAAACAATCCAGCAAGTGATACCGTGTTTGAAGTATCAGATACTCAATAACTTTGATTAATAGGTTTACAGAATTACATGACAAAACAGAGAATTTTAGCAGGAAACTGGAAACTATCAACAGTAATTCAATGGAAATTTTAGAATTTAAATAGCAATAGTTAAAGTTATAAATTCCACTGAATGGATTTAACCACAGATTAGATACAGTTAAGGAAAGAATTTGTAAAACTGGAGAATAAGTCACTAGAAAATATCCATGTTGAAAGGAAGAGGAATAAAAAATACAGAAAGGAGCATAAGGAACATGTAACACAAAGAGAAAGTCATAATATATGAACAAAATCTCAAGAAGAGTAAAAAAGAGAAACTAGACATAAACAATACTTGACAATTTAATGGCTGGGAATTTTCCAAACACCGATCAAATATAATGAACTGCTATTAACTTTAAGAATAATAAAAAGAAAATAATACCTTATAGTAAAACTGCTAAAAACCAAAGTGAAAGAAATCTTGAAAGCAGTCAAGGATTTCAAAAGAGATTACAGACAACAAAGTAACAATAACACTGACAGATAACTTATGAACAAAACCCAACTTTTGAACAAAAATTATAGAAGCCAAGAATCAATGAAAGTTATCAAAGTGTAGAAAAAAATAACTGACAATCTAGAACTCCGTATCTAGGAAAAACATCCTCCAAAAAACAAAGATGAAACAGTTATTTTTAGACAAGCAGAAACCTAGAATTTATGTCCAGCAGACCTGTACTAAAGAAAATACTGAAGGTAGTTCTTCAGACAAAAGAAAACGGACTTCAGATGTAAGCACAGAGATGCAGAAAATAATTAAAACATTGGAAACAATAATTTTAGTACATCTACATAACTATTATATTTAGCAAATAGAATAAAAATGGTGAAGTCTTTTAGGGTTTTAAAAATAAAGAACAGTCAATCTGACCATATCCCAGGATGTCAGTAACCATCTCTCTTTCAAGGCAATTATTAGGTCTACCAGAACAGTAGTCCAGTAACCTAACTGTGGAGTCATCCCAAATATGAATAATTATTTAACTAAAGCCATTTCAAGAGACATTTGATTTATTTACAAATTTGGTTATTATTCACCAAAGAGGTATGGATATTCTTTTGGAGTGACTATATGTCAATATCTATCTTTATAGATTTGTATATTTTTTCCATTCTTTCATTGTCCATTTTCAGTTTTGATTTGTAATGGCAAGCTAACAGACTTTTAAAAAATAGCCTTCCTACCCCCAGTGATTTAAACACACTAATGGATCAGACAATAAAGAATCGGCCTACAATGCGGGAAACCCGGGTTCGATCCCTGGGTCAGGAAGATCCCCTGGAGAAGGAAATGGCAACCCACTCCAGTATTCTTGCTTGGAAAATCCCATGGACAGAGGAGCCCGGTGGGCTACAGTCCATGGGAGAATCTATTCTGTGACCACTAAGGTTCTCCATGGTGTAAGGATACAGAAATATCAATAGAGTAATAAGCTGTCTGCCTAAGTGTAAAATCTTAGGCTCTTTGAAATGAAATGAGGGGAAATTTTCGAAAAAAATGAAATGAAGTCTTAAATACACCAAAGGCTTTCAAATCAGAAAGTTATACTCAGGGAAATACATCATATTAAACCACACCGAGCTATTCTCCAGACTAAAAATACCATCCCTTTCATCTGTGGACACTGATACCACTGGTCTGGGACTTGCCTGCACTCCTGTCTCCTGCCAACCAAGATAATGTGATGGGAAGCTTCTCCCCTCACAAGTTTAATTCTAGGGGAAAAGGAAAACAAGAACAGTTTTTTCCTAAGGCAATTAAGACCCTTCAAAATATTTAATGAAAGGAATCTTAAAATGCAGATTGAACAATTAAATTAGTTACCCAGAACACTCTCTGTAGTTCACCCTTGGGAATTTTATTTAATGCTAAAAAAAAAAAAAAAAAAAGAATAGACGAAAGATAGCCCTATGTTTGAGGCCCAAAAGTATTTGTTTTAAACATACTGACTTCCTTGTTTTTAAAATTTAACTTGGGTTAACTTTTTAAGGAAAATTAAAAAAGAAAGCAAAGGGGGCTATGAAAGGATAAACATAATAAAATGTGGATTTCTGTCATATGGATTATCAAAACCCTGGCATGTTAGAACTGAAAGTACTTTTGAGATCACTCAGCCCAGTTAACCTTGCACTTCACAAATGACAAAACTGAACTTAATAAAACATAGAAGCAACTTCTGCATGGCCAAAAGTGAGCCAGTGGGGCAGTGACAGTAAAGAGCCAGATAAGCCGGTCCAGTTACAACCTCTTTCTATGACACTCTTGATTTATTCACATACAAGGAGAGGGGAAGGCAAACCAGCTGCCTTCGAACCACAGTTATTTGGTTCAAAATTGTGTTCGTCCCAGACCTTCTGACAACTCTCAGGTATAACCTAATGAAAAACCCCTCTCATTCCCCCTCATTCCCCTCAGATCTGCCCCAGATCTTATCCATCACCAAGTCCTGTCGATTCTACCTCCTAAACAGCTCTCAAGCATTTCCTTTCATCTACATTATCACTGCTACTGATTTGGACATCATTTTTTTTTTCCTCCCATGAACTCCTGTAAAATCACTAAACTATTCCTTTGCCTACTAATCCCACCATTTCTCTTACAGCCTCCCTCCACAATCCCATTCTGCACACTGAACATACAACTTCCCTGATTTAACTTCATGGAGAATTTCCTTATGAAGAAAAACAGGATCTCAGTCAGTTCTTTCACTTTGGGGATTAGACCTGTATGAGTCAGAGGCTTATCTGTAAACAGATGGCACATAAAATATAAGGCCATTCATGCAAGGTTTATTTCCAAAAGGACCAAGTGACAGGGCATAGGGGAACCATAAGGGCACATTCAGAAACCTCTGACTTGTGGAAGTAGAACCATGCAGTAAATGGCTTCAAAAGTGACCCCTGAGGATCTCCACTTCTGGGTATTTGTGCCCCTGCCCAAACCCCTCACCTTGATTGAGGGCTAGACCTCGTGACTTGTCCCTAATGAAAGAGATGGAGCATCATGTCCAAGATTTGGTTATAAAATAGTGTGACTCCCACTGCCACCCACCCCCTTCCACCTTTTCTTTTGCTTGCTCTGATGAAAAAGGCTTCCATGTTGTGATTCATCCTATGAAGAGACACAGATGGCAAGGAATTGAGAGTCACCTCCAGACAACACACAGTGAGGAACTAAGGCCATCATTCAATAGCCCTTGAGGAACTGAACCATAACCATATAAGTGAGCTTGGATGTGGGTCTTTCTCCAGCTGAGCCTTCAGATGAACCTGCTACATCTTGACTGCAGCTTGTGAGATAACCTGAGCCAGAGGACCCACCTAACCTGCACTTGGGATTATGGACCCATAGAAACTGTAGCAATAAATGTTGTGTTTAAGCCATTGAGTTTGGGATAATCTGTTATACAGTGGTAGATTATTAATACAGACTGGAACAATCTCAAGGCCTGAAAGGATAAGCAGAAGAAAAAGGTGTCAGGACCCAGAGGAGGAGAGCAGTCTGTCTAGAAGGAAGCAGTGACTTTCAGTCATGGGACATAATCCGTGACAAACTTTGCCAAGAGGCAGTCAAGGGAAGAAATACCTTGGCCTTCCTCTTCTTCACCACTCCCATGCCTTCCCAGGCCCCTGTTGACCAAATTCAGTTGTAAGTCAGAGGTTCTGGGAGCCCTGTAGATGTAGTCCAAGTGGTACAGTGGGTAGCACGTAGAGGAGTGGAGCATGGGTGTAGTGACACAAAGAGAAGATACCTACATAGCATCCACACTCCTTGTCTGATAAATATGCTCTTTTATGATCTGGCTCTAATTTAACTAGCCAGCTTTATTTCTCAACTCTTCATCATAGAAACCTAGCACCAAGAAAGCAGGCACTTGTAGCTTCCAGAACTCTGTATACAAGATCCCAACTCTGTCCCTTTGCATGTGTTAGCCCTTCTGCCTCCACACTTCTTCTCCCATTGTCTGCAAGGTTAATTCTTATTCATCTTTCAAGAATTAAGGCAGGAACCCAACCCTCTGGATGCCTTCTATGACATCATCATCCCCTCTTCTGATATGAGCCTCCTGACACTTCTATCTCCTCCCGGACCCCTCAGCTGACCTCTCTGTGCACTGCAACTGTCTAGTTACCCACTGCTGCCCCACTGGCCAATGGGTTCTTTCAGGGAACAGCATTCATCCTGCCTTCCTAGCATCTGTGTCTGGCACACAAATGACACTCAGTACATATTTGCTAACTAAATAGTTTAAAATTCTCATCACGCCTTGGTCACCAGGGTCTGCAGGTTCTGACTCTCAGTTGTACAGCCTCTACAACTGCCTTCAGCGAATTCTGAAGCAATGTCCTGTTGCTAGCTTTCTCGAAATCACTGCTGAAACTTTCTGTGCACATTATTTAGTCCAACCCCATCACTCTGCATAAGCGGAAATGAAGCCAAACCGTATCTTATTTATTGAGTTTACTTATTAAGTTTACCCTGTGGGTAAACAGGGTTAATTTTATCAAGCTTCTTTCTATTTTATGTAGACTAATTTTTTTCTTTTATTTTTTGTAAGATGTGTTTCTTAGTTGGGAAGGAGGAAAGCAAAATAAGAAACAGAGCCAAGAAGATGAAGTTCCTCATCGGAAGAACCAAAGCAGTAAGTGAGCCAGAGCTCTCAGCTTCCTGTTTGGCATCTTCCGACATAATCTACCACCTCCTGACCGTCCCAATCTGGGTCACAGGAAGCTACAATTTCCTCTGTGTACCTACCATTTGGGGGCTTCCCTGGTTGGCTCAGTGGTAAAGAATCTTCCTGCCAGGGCAGAAGACGTGGGTTTAATCTCTGAGTTGGGAAGTTCCCTTGGAGAAGGAAATGGCAACCCACTCCAGTATTCTTGCCTGGGAAATCCCATGGACAGGGGAGCCTGGTGGGCTACAGTCCATGGGGTTGCAAAAGAGTCAGACACAACTTAGCAACTAAACCACCACCACCTACCATTTAATTTCGCAGAGTTCTACCAAATCAAATGACCAACCCACGTGGAAATTTGTCAAGAGACATTATCAACACCACTCGGAACCAAATAAAATCAGAAAGCAACCTGCTGCTGCTAAGTCACTTCAGTCGTGTCCGACTCTGTGCGACCCCATAGACGGCAGCCCACCAGGCTCCCCCATCCCTGGGATTCTCCAGGCAAGAACACTGGAGTGGGTTTCCAGTTCCTTCTCCAATGCATGAAAGGGAAAAGTGAAAGTGAAGTCGCTCAGTCGTGCCCAACTCTTAGCGACCCCATGGACTGCAGCCTACCAGGCTCCTCCGTCCATGGGATTTTCCAGGCAGGAGTACTGGAGTGGGTACCATTGCCTTCTCCAAGAAAGCAACCTACTCTCACTCAAAGAATTACTAGTTATAAAAGAAAGCAAACATTTCAGAATATCTTCACCCAAGAAACAAGAGCACTAGCAAGTAGAATGAAGCTTGAGCATTACAGATGTTCAAAGGTACCTACCCCAAGTCACACTGTGGAGAATAACCTCGAAAATCAAAGATCTGCCACATGATATTTTCATTAGTTTACCTAATGGCTTTCAGCCCCAACAAAGTAGAAATGGTAGTTTGTGGTTGATAAGTTGATGGGAGAGAGGATACCAGCTGGGCCTGTAGAGTCACCAGGACCCCATCACGGATTCACTGGGAAATTGCCAAGTAACCTTCAGCAAGTTATACACCTTTCCTATACTTCAGTTTTCCCATATATAAAATGAGAATATTGACTAGAAAATCTCTTAAGATGAAGTCACTAAAATTCCTTAATTCTAACTTCATCAGTTCAGTTCAGTAGCTCAGTCGTGTCCAACTCTTTGTGACCCCATGAACCGCAGCACGCCAGGCCTCCCTGTCCGTCACCAACTGCCGGAGTTTACCCAAACTCATGTCCATCGAGTCGGTGATGTCATCCAGCCATCTCATCCTCTGTCGTCCCCTTCTCCTCCTGCACCCAATCCTTCCCAGCATTAGGGTCTATTCCAATGAGTCAACTCCACATCAGGTGGCCAGATGGAGTTTCAGCTTCAACATCAGTCCTTCCAATGAACAACCAGAATGGTTTCCTTTACGATGGACTGGTTGGACTTCCTTGCTGTCCAAGGGACTCTCAGGAGTCTTCTCCAACACCACAGCTCAAAAGCATCAATTCCTTGGCGCTCAGCTTTCTTTACCATCCAACTCGCACATCCATACGTGACTACTGGAAAAACCATAGCCTTGACTAGCCGGACCTTTGTTGGCAAAGTAATATCTCTGCTTTTTAATATGCTATCTAGGTTAGTCATAACTTTCCTTCCAAGGAGTAAGCATCTTTTAATTTCATGGCTGCAATCACCGTCTGCAGTGATTTTGGAGCCCAGAAAAATAAAGTTAGCCACTGTTTCCATTGTTTCCCCATTTATTTCCCATGAAGTGATGGGACCAGATGACATGGTCTTAGTGTTGTGAATGTTGAGCTTTAAGCCAACTTTTTCACTCTCCTCTCTCACTTTCATCAAGAGGCTCTTTAGTTCCTCTTCACTTTCGGCCATAAGGGTGGTGTCATCTGCATATCTGAGGTTATTGATATTTCTCCCAGCAATCTTTATTCCAGCTTGTGTTTCTTCCAGCCCAGCGATTCTGATGATGTACTCTGCATATAAGTTAAATAAGCAGGGTGACAATATACAGCCTTGACGGACTCCTTTTCCTATTTGGAACCAGTCTGTTGTTCCATGTCCAGTTCTAACTGTTGCTTCCTGACCTGCATACAGATTTCTCAAGAGACAGGTCAGATGGTCTGGTATTCCCATCTCTTTCAGAATTTTCCACAGTTTATTGTGATCCACACAGTCAAAGGCTTTGGCATAGTCAATAAAGCAGAAATAGATGTTTCTCTGGAACTCTCTTGCTTTTTCGATGATCCAGCGGATGTTGGCAATTTGATCTCTGCTTCCTCTGCCTTTTCTAAAACCAGCTTGAACATCTGGAAGTTCACGGTTCATGTACTGTTGAAGCGTGGCTTGGAGAATTTTGAGCATTACTTTACTAGCATGTGAGATGAGTGCAATTGTGCGGTAGTTTGAGCATTCTTTGGCATTGCCTTTCTTTGGGATTGGAATGAAAACTGACCTTTTCCAGTCCTGTCGCCACTGCTGAGTTTTCCAAATTTGCTGGCATATTGAGTGCAGCACTTTCACAGCATCATCTTTGAGGATTTGAAATAGCTCAACTGGAATTCCATCACCTCCACTAGCTTTGTTCGTAGTGATGCTTCCTAAGGTCCACTTGACTTCACATTCCAGGATGTCTGGCTCTAGGTGAGTGATCACACCATCGTGATTATCTGGGTCGTGAAGATCTTTTTTGTACAGTTCTTCTGTGTATTCTTGACACCTCTTCTTAATATCTTCTGCTTCTGTTACATCCATACCATTTCTGTCCTTTATCGAGCCCATCTTTGCATGAAATGTTCCCTTGGTATCTTTAATTTTCTTGAAGAGATCTCTAGTCTTTTCCATTCTGTTGTTTTCCTCTATTTCTTTGCATTGATCGCTGAGGAAGGCTTTCTTATCTCTCCTTGCTATTCTTTGGAACTCTGCATTCAGATGGGAATATCCTTCCTTTTCTCCTTTGCTTTTCGCTTCCCTTCTTTTCACAGCTATCTGTAAGGCCTCCTCAGACAGCCATTTTGCTTTTTTGCATTTCTTTTCCGTGGGGATGGTCTTGATTCCTGTCTCCTGTACAATGTCACGAACCTCTGTCCATAGTTCATCAGGCACTCTATCAGATCTAGTCCCTTAAATCTATTTCCCACTTCCACAGTATAATCTAACTCAATAAGAGGCTTCTTTTTCTACATCTTGTAAAATCTGCAAATAATTACAAAATCAAAAACCCCCTTCAAGACACCAACTTCTCCATGACTTTATAATGCATACTCCACCTGCCTATATTAAAAGACACTAAACAAATGTGTTTCAAACTTAGATAGGCATCACATTCTCTTGAAAACACTTTAAAACTCAGATTCCTAGGATCCACCTCAGACCTATTAAACAAAAACAACTTCTGGGTCCTTTGAAAGTTAAAATGAAAGTCACTCAGTTGTGTCCAACTTTTTGTGATCCCATGGACTATACAGTCCATGGACTTCTTCAGGCCAGAATACTGGAGTAGGTAGCCGTTCCCTTCTCCAGGGGATCTTCCCAACCCAGAGATCAAACCCAGGTCTCCCACACTGCAGGCAGATTCTTTACCAGCTGAGCTACTAGGGAAGCCCAAGGGTCCTTTGAGGACCAGCATTTTTATAAAGTACCCCTAAATGATCTGATATACAGCCAGGTTCAATGACCCCCAGGATCTCTGGATCCAGGAACAGTTAAAAAAAAAAAAGTTAACAGGTCTAGGCAACTTAATAAATACTTAATATTTTCTTTTAAATAGATTTTTTAATGTGACCAATACATTTTTCATGCAACACCTCCTATCCAAAATGTGAATATGAAGGATAAAAAAAACTAAATTAGAAAGCCTGCTCAAGTCAATAAATAAACCATGCCTTGGGAAAGTACAACTTCTCACAGTGAATGACATAGAAAACATGAAAAGAAAATGAAGAGTATTCTGAAAAGTGTAGGCTTAAGAAACCCACCCATCATTACTCATATGTCAGAAGGTTCCCCTCCTAAATGGCATTTAAAAGTCACAACAACACTATGGACATAATCACCCCACTTATTAATCGGAGGTTTACTCAAAAGCTCCATTTCTCTAGATTTAGCTTTTTAAATGTCAGCATCTGAATCAACACAACACAGTCCAGGCAAAAATTTCACACTGAAAACATCTGACAAGAGAAAAAAACAAACAAGTTAAGAGAACAAAAATTAAAATGAAAGCATTATTTGCACATTTTTAATGTAAATTTCTGTTATAGACCTCTGAGAAAAGGTTTGATTTTATAGCTCTGACCTTGAAAAAAATCATTACATAAGAGGACTTCCATAGAAAATATTTTTAATCGACCTTGGTTTCATGAGTCAGTCTTTACCTACACCTTGAGGACAGTGTCCTACATTAGGTAAGTCTTGGTTACAGCCAATGGCCAGTCTACAGCGGAGAACTAGGTGGATATCCCATGTTTCAGGCACAACTAGGGCTTAAGTTAATCCAATTAACTAGATTTAAATGATTCCAGGTCCTGGACCCATACTGGGCGATAAGAGTGTCTGCTTTCTTTCTAATAGATTGAATAGATCCAATGTCTCTTTTATATCAATTAACTACCATAGCAAATAACATGAATACATATATACCCACCACAGATTTGTCGTGAGGAAGCAAGATAGATTTCCAGTGTAGAAACCAAATAACTAGTAGTCATTTCTCTGAAGAATTACAGCATTTTACAACTTTACCCCTAAATTACACTAAAAAATTAAGAGGCCCCTGTTACCACCCAAAAAGTAAAAATCAAGTTCCCACAAACCTGTAGGGAGTTATCCCCTTCCACATAATACCAAACGTTCTTGTGGAAAGGTATTTGGATTGCATGACCTTTACATCTCCTATTAACCTTTAATAATCCATTGATTTGCAATCTCCTGAATAATATAAGAATATTTGCATTGTTTTCCTGTGTCTTAAAAGGCAACTCGCTGTATGAATGCACCTTTTTAACAGCACCAACATTTATACAATTTCATAATTTATTTTCTCTCCAAGTGTCACTGTCTCTAGAAGGAAAAAGATAAAAGGACAAGAAGCCTTCATCATGGACCACCTCTATGCCAAGCAGGGTGTGAGATGCTTTATTGACTTTATCCAAATGAATCTTCACAATAACTTCATGAGGAGCCATCTTTCCTCCCACCTTTCCCCCCGCTTTTATAGGTAAAAAAACAGAGACTCACAGAAGTTATTTAACTGACTCCATCCAGGTCACACAGCTTGGAAGTGGCAGAGTTGCCATTTTAACCCAGGTCTGACTGCAAACCCCACGTTCCTACAAGCTTGGCACAGGGTCTCCTGGTCTGAGGTGGGTTAAGAAGGTAATGAATAAATGTCTTTATGTAATTTTACATGTCTAACAACTTGGTTAGCCCCACTAATCTTTTTTCTTTACTACAACTTAATAAGCATCTCTCTTAGAGATGGGTTATCTAAGCATTCTTTTGTAAAGCAAAGGATTAAGGAATTTAGTACTAAAAGCAAGAGTACTCTGAGAGTTCTATTTTTACAAAGAGAAGAGAAAAATTCACCATACTGATCATCCAGGAATATCTAGTTCAACACTGTTCATATGATTAACATAGATAGAACACAGAGTCTTGCAGAATACACAGAACCCAGCAGACAGCTCAAATATTTAGCGAAATGAATGAGTATGATCTTATTTTCCTTATTTTTAATAATCTATATGACGTAGTTTGGCTCCATTTGCACAAACGTGCAAACATTAAAAAGGTATATGAGAAACAGCAACTATTTTCTCAAATTCAGCAATGCACAAGTAAAGCCAATGTGCCACATTTTGTTCCTTTAAAACATATGCTTCCAAATATTTCTATTTGAATTAACAGCACCAATGCCCTTCTATCACCCAAGGGCAAAAACCCAGTCATCTTTGACTCTCCATTCACCTTCTGATTTTATATTCATTCTGTTTCCAAGTTGTTGTTAATTCAGACTCTTTAAACCTTCTGCTCAGTCCTGCTCATTTCCGAGGAGGGATACAGAAGCACCCCCCGCCCCCGACCCCTGTCAAAGCCTCCAATCCACCCTTGATAATGGTCCACTTGGGGATAAGAGCCACACCGAGGCAAGGCTCATAATTCAAAAAAAAAATGTTGTTTTACAACTCCTGGCACTAAAGTTTTTATGATCAAATTGCCTATGACTCAACATTCTAAACTTTAGCTCCATCCAGACTCTGCTCTAAATCTTACCTCTATTTACTCCAATTACTTCTAAGTCATCCTTTGCCCAAGCTAACTGGTTCTGGTTGCCCTTCACTTCACTTACTCCTGCTCTTTGCCTTTGCAGAAAGCATCTCATTGCCTGGAATATTGCTCTACCCTTCTGCTTTCCATGTAAAGCAATCCTGTGGATCCTTTAAAACTGAGTTCAAAGGCCTCTCCTCCACAGCCCCTGCCAGATCTCTGAGGCTGGAAGTAACTGCCCACCTCCTCTGAGATTATGGACCACTCTACCTGCGCTTCTCTTTCAGAAATTAACACTTAGACTCTATAACAGTGATCTGCATACATCTTATGCCTCCTACCAGCTGGTAAAGCATCTAATACACACACATACCTCTGTGTCCTTCCAACAGCATCCAGAACAGATCTTATGAGTACTATGGGTTTGAAGAACATTTGATTAATTAATGTTACACAAAGGCCTTTACATGGAAGGACAATACATGTCCATCTGCACTTTTAGGCAATCTTTGGTTTAAAGAAAACTAAGCCACATAATGTTTTTCAAATGTTCGATACCAGCCTAGCTTCCTTGAATTTTAAACTTGAGGAATCAGAGGGTCTGAGAAGAAAATTATGTTCAGTTATCAGTCAAGGGCGTTTAGGCAGAAAACATTTGTCAAGCCACCCATCAATCATCAACCCCTACAGATTACAGCCGCACAGCAGCGCCCCCAGCGTTCAACCAGATGCCTTACTTTGCGGTAGACTATCATATTTGGAGAACTCTCCTCTGGGTCCGCGATCCCCACTGCTCTCTGATCCCCGGATCCCTGAGCCATCCTGGGTGTCTTCACTCACACTGCAAAAATAAATGAACAGACCATTAAGAAAGGAAAGAATTACATAAAGAAAGCTTTGCTACGCAAAGAACTAAGTATCTGTTGGCAGGTGGCATGGAAATGAAACATGATGTCATTGCTTTTTGTTCCTCATTAGTTTAAGTGGTATTTTTTTTAAGTCAGGGGTAATTGTAGTCTGATTATCCAAATACATGCTTCTCATTCCAAAGCAACATGGTTTGTCTGCTTTGTTTTCAGCTCAGAATCATACACTCTAGGGGTGATCAGATGGCAATCTTAAAAAATCTCCTGGAGACAGATGAAGTCAATCATTTTGATGTTGATTTTGTCTTATCAAATCTCATGATTAATTCTATGTATTAAAATATGAATATTTTATAAAGAAAATGCAAATCAACACCACTAGGAGATACCACTTACATACACCAGGATGGTTATAATAATTTTTTAACTCAAGCATTGGCAAGGATGTAGGGAAATCAGAACCCTTGTACAGTGTTGATAGGAATGTAAAATAGTTCGGTCACTATGGAAAACAGTTTGTTAGTTCCTCAAAAAGTCAAACATAGAATTTACCATATAATCTGGCAATTCTACTCATAAGAACTAAAAGCAGGCATTCAAACAAATATTTGAACACATATGTTCAGAACAGCACTATTCATTGAAAAATGGAAACAACTCAACGTCCCTCAACTGACGAATGGCTAAACAAAATATGGTCTATCTCTACAATGGAATATAGTTCAGCCACACAAAGTAATAAAGTACTGATCCACACTACAACATAGATCAGCCTTGAAAACATTATGCTAAGTAGAAGAAACCAGACACGAAAGGTCATTGCGATGGACTGAATATTTATGTCCCTCTAAAATTTATACGTTGAAATCCTAACCCCAAAACTGGTAGAATTAAGAGGTAGAGGGTGTGATGGGATTTGTGTCCTGATGAAAGAGATCCCAGAGTGCTCCTTTCCACCAAGTGAGAAACCAGTGAGAAGAAAGCCATCCATAAAGAGGGAATTGAGTTCTCATCACACACCAAATCTACCTAAGCCTTGATCTTGGACTTCCCAGTCTCTAGAACTGTGAAAAATAAATTTCTGTTATTCATAGGTCACCGGGTCTATGGTACTCTATTATAGCAGCCTGAAGGGACTAAGACAGTCCATATTCCGTTTACATGAAATATCTAGCATAGGGAAATCCACAAAGACAGAGAGCAGATTCATAGTTACCAGCAGTTGAGGGGAGGAGGGAATGGACTGGATGCTTAATGGATATGGGGTCTCCTTTGGGGATGATGGAAACATTTTTGAACTAAACAGAGGCAAAGGCTGCAGAACACTGTGAATGCACTAAATGCCACTGAAATGTACACCTTAAAATTAACTTTAAGTTATGCAAATTTCATCTCAATTAAGAAAAATGAATATTTTTAATTTGACCTTTTTAAAAACAGCCTGAAAAGACAGCAGTAGACAATGAGAGCATATGGAATTTTTTAGTTAAAGAAGCAAATTCAGTTCTTGGTATGATGTACTATTTACTGGGTGACTTCGAACAAGTTAAATAATCTGCTGGTTTCCTTTGCTGCTGCTGCTGCTGCTAAGTCACTTCAGTTGTGTCCGACTCTGTGCAACCCCATAGATGGCAGCCCACCAGGCTTCCCTGTCCCTGGGATTCTACAGGAAAGAACACTGGAGTGGGTTGCCATTTCCTTCTGCAGGTTTCCTTTGCTAACTTCCTTTTAAAGCAAACATGCTGAATGCCCACTAGTGCCCAGAACCATGCCAAGTCACCTTCCCCTACATTGCTCTCATCAGTAAAATGTGAATTTCACTGAGTTACTCACAGGTAAGGGTCAAATAAATCGAGTGTAAAGTATCGTATCAAGCCGTAAAAGTCCTATACAAATGTTATCACTAATCTAAGAGCCTGCCTGGGTTGTTTGCACAAAATTCATAGGCTTTTCATCAAAGAAAACTTTTATAAATACCATACTTGACAGAAAAGGCCATTTCAATTTAAAATATAAACTTAGGAAACATTTTATTAGAAAAATAAGTTGGTACCAAAGGTCATCCCATAAAAACAAATTTGGGCAGACGATGGGGAAGAGACAGGAGTTTGCAATTTATGCTAAGAATTTAATTGCCCCAAGTATCCCATTTGAATAATGCTGTTTGTTTTCTTCATCATTTATGAATTAGGCTGCATTTTAACAGTTAGATTACAAGCAGAGGTAAAGAACATCATTCTATTATCTCTACCCACTATAATGTCAGTATTTCTATGAATATTGTACTACATGGAAACATCATTATTATTCTAATCAGTCGCTCTAACAGTTAAATGAACAACACGTGGTTTCATTTTTAAACAGCTACTTCCTTACCTATCTTTTACCCGAACACAGAACATGACTGAGCATTTAAAATAAAACTGAGTCTATTTATGTATCTCATTTACCTACGTTAACAGAGCCATCTTGGGTGTCTATTGCTTTACTTCAAAATTAAGGATCTAATTAAATCACTGACTACAGAGCTGGAGTTCCTAAAATTAAAGAACTAGGTTCTCATTTATTACAATATAGCATAAATTTTTACTTTTAAATGAACTACAATAAAAATGAAGTAAGAGTTTTTTAAATTTAGTGGTGGAGAAAAACAAAACCTTCTTTATGTTACTTAAATACACGCGTATATAAACACAGCAAATAATTTAGGAACTTGTAGCATTTGTGAATGTTTTTCTGAAAAAACCCAACTACATTCAATAGAAAGAAAACATGTCAATAATAGTATTTTTCTACTCACTTTCAACTAATAAAAGAGGAAAGGGGCAAACGAGTTACCACCACGCATTTCACAGTCTCCAAGGAGAGACATGATAGCTTAGTGATGACCCCTGGCCTCTGTCACTGGACAGATCTAAGTCTGAATCCAGGCTCCACACCTAGCTGAGTGATCTGGGCAAGTTACTTTACCTCTCTGTGCCTTTGTTTTCTTATCTGTCACAAACCACAGTCCCGGCATAGTTGAAAGCCCTCTAAACCGAGAAGCCTGGACACCTCACCGGATCTGCAACTACCTAGCTGCTGGAACCAGGTCAAACCACAGCCCTAACTGGACATCAGCTACACATCCTTGGGATTCCAGTTCCACGTTAGAACCTCAGAACTTCAAATTTCTAACTTTTCTTCAGAGACTCACAGAATGTCCCATGCTGCCTCTCTTCCATCATCACTGCCTATATACTAGCTCGTCGCCTCTAATTATGGCCATATTCATGCTGAACCTCTCAAAAAATCACCGAACTGATAGGCTAGCGCGTCGCCTCCCAAACTCGGCACCCCTCCCCACGAAGCAATTCCTGTAATACCAGCGCCCGCCACTAGGTGCCGTTGGACTCAACATTCAATCTTGGCGCAAACACTGAGCATCCAATGGCACAAAACTTCATGCTTCCTGCTGGAGACATAAAGATAAATCAGACACAGATGGTCTCTCCTTAAAATGTTCAGAGTCCAGGAGGGGTGACATGTCCAGAAATGTAGGAAACTGTAATGTGTGGGTGCTCCGTTATGACAGCACAGACCAGGAAGAGGTGACAGCTACAATCAGAAGAAGGATAAACAGGAGTCTGTGGGAGGCAGAAGAGGTCCTTCCAGCCTGGGTCACAACGCAGGTGTGGACATCTGAAGCCACAGGAGTGACAGCCACTCGAGAGGAAAAAAAACCATAACGGTGATCTGATGTCAAGGAGATTAAGTGGGAGTCAGTCAAACGTGGAGACTGAAACCACAGGGATTTGCAACTATCTGAATTCATATGACTTTGCTCACTTGTCTATCAGGGATCTCCACTGCTAGAAAGCCAGTTCTGCCTGAGCAGAGTCTTTGTCAGTGGGGTTGACCCCTCTAGACATCTAGAAGGTTGACATCTAGAAGGTACTTGAATATTTTTAATGAATGACAGAACTGGTAAGATTTCACTAAGATGCAGTATATCCCATCTAGAACACTCATCTGGTTAACAAGCCATTAAAACTGCTCAGCAAAGAAGGCTCTTTATCCACAAAGACCCACGGATGGAATCACACATGAAGACTTTCCCCAAGGTTTATTGATATGGGCCCACCCTAACTCAGGAATACACTTTTGGAATCCATGAGCAATTTAGATCAGAGGGAATATGTGGGAGGGTAGAAAGTATATGAGGAGAGACCCTGTGAATAATAAAACAACTGAACACATGTGACTCAAACTCTAGTTAGTAAATCTTCTGAAAGTCAGGACTGCAATTCACTCCAAACATACATTGCATTTGTAGCTTCAGTTACAACCAGTGCCAGCTGTTTTCCATTGTATGCTGGCCTCTCTAGAGCAAGCATGGCCTAAGGTCCAGCAGACAATGATGCTGAGCAAGGCAGGTAGGAAGGACCTCGATGATGTGGGAAAGGGAGGGGCTTTAAAGTCACACCAGGAATTGCATCTCAGCTCTGGCCACATCAAGGCTGTTGTGTGGCCTTTGGCAATTGATTCCTTCACCCTATACTTTCAGCTTTTCATCTGGAAGCAGAGAATCCTCTACTTTGCAGGGGTTGCTATTGAAGAAGGAATAAAACAAGCCACACAAATTTCCTCGGCAAAGAATGAATTGTAGCAACTGACCAGCAGTCTTGCTTTTGACCAGTGTGGCCAAGTGAAACTGCCAGACTAATGACATCAGAATCACTGGAGAAAGCCTTCCGCCACCTCAGGTCTTTGGAGTATCTAAGATGGAGCCACCAGCAGTCTTCCAAGCTTCTCCAGTGATCCTGATGTTCAACTAAACAGCAGACCACTACAGTTATACTACATCACCACTAAAACGAGCATCACAAGCAGCAAGAAGCCCGAAACATTGTGCCCGCCACCCCTAAATGCCCAGCCCTCAAAGCCCTATTCAGGGAAATACCTTGTAGGAGAGGTAATCAAACCCTGCTTGTGATATAGTCTAAATATTTATGCTGCCAAATAAGAATTTCTGTTGATGTTATTTCCTCTCCCCCATATTATAGCCAATTCATATTGTTTGCCTCGGCCCATTAAAATCCAATGGATTTCTTTTCTGACATCAGCAATGTTGAGCACTTTAGAAAAAAGAAATTACAAGATGTGTGCTAGCTCGGTAGTACAATCTTGTTTATACAGCTCTAATCTGACTGAGTGGGCAGGAACCTCAAGGAGGAAGAAGGAAGAGCAACAGCTCTTAAGAACAAACAATGCTTTCTGATACTGCACAGTCTGCCAACTTGATGTCTCCTATATACTCGGAGTTCAGATACTCCATGACAGCTCGAGTGTCTGTTTCAAATAATGCACCAAAGATCTGAAAAGAAGGGGCTATAGTTCAGCCCTTAGAGGTCAATGTTGCTGGCATGCCAGGTACCCAGGATTTTACTAGGCTGTAGTCACTTGGGACTTCATTTTAAGGAAGTCATTTTAGGACTTCAGTTAGAACTTAGGGATTCCCAAGAGCTGATTCAAGGACCTGAACAAGACTAGCAGCCTCAGAATCACCAGGCTGGGGGGGTGGGGGCGGGGTGGGCAGTGATAAAGATACATGTTCCTGGTTCCCATGCTCCAGAAATTCTAATCCTGTAGGCCTAGGACAGTCCCTTTGTCATTGTTCAGTCACTAAGTTGTGTCCAACTCTCTCTGACCCCATGGACTGCAGCACACCCGGCTTCCCTGTTCTTCACCGTCTCCCAGAGTTTATTGAGTTAGTGATGCTATCTAACCATCTCATCCTCTGCTGCCTTGTTTTCCTTTAGCCTTCAATTGTTCCCCAGTATCAAGGTCCTTTCCAATGAGTCAGCTCTTCAAATCAGGTGGCCAAAGCGTTAGAGCTTCAGTTTCAGTCCTTCCAACGAATATTCAGGGTTGATTTCCTTTAGGATTGACTGGTTTGAGCTTCTTGCAGTCCAAGGGACTCTCGAGAGTCTTCTCCAGCACTACAACTCAAAGGATGTCCCTGGAGACATAAATGAGACCCTCCCCCGGGTGATTTGGAAGTACAGTCAGGTTTGGGAACTAGTGACTTAGATTCCATGGAGTCTGCCTTCTCTTCACCTGATCACTCCCATCCTGCTAACTGACTGGGCAGTCATGCTGACTAAGGTGAGGCTTCTTTAACTTCCCTTGAATTCTGCCAGAAACTCACTGTGTTGGATAAAACCAGGGTCCTGGAGTCAAAGAACTGGCCCTCAGT
The DNA here is from genome assembly GCA_024291935.2 of Okapia johnstoni. NCBI lineage: Eukaryota > Metazoa > Chordata > Mammalia > Artiodactyla > Giraffidae > Okapia > Okapia johnstoni. Next base: position 17,996,371 of record CM044307.1, read on the forward strand.
CCTGGCCACACTACTTAAGAGCCGTGTGACCACGAACAACAATTATTTCTATGTTTATTTAGCTTCGTTGAGCCTTGGTTTCCTCTTCCATAAAATGGAACAATACTCATCACCTGTACCAGTGGGTCTTCACTTTGCCTGCTCATTGGAATCACCTGGGCAATGCCTCACGGCAACTCTAACACATGGGTGTTATCACTCCCACACTACAGATGAGACACTGAAGCTCAAGAACATAGGCCACTTGCCCAAAGGTAAAATGGCCTGTCAGTCAAGAATCTAGAATTCAAATCCCATAGACTTCAAGGCCCAGAGACTTTCCAACAGGTCAGCTTGGTCTCCAGTGAAATCACTGATACAAAGTATTGAAAACAAAATTTTGTAAATATACAAAATTTCAGTATATACTTAAATATACAGTATTTAGCACCTATAGACTAATTATGGCATATTCAATAGCAGGTACTTCTGGTACATAATACAACTGGTACATAGTAGGTTCTCAACTAATTAGTGGTTCCCTTCCTAATGACATCAGGGAAGCAGATGTCCCCATATCAACCCTACCTGAAGGCATATAAATAAATACAATCCTCCCTAAGTTGCTCAGCTGCCTGACAGCCTAAACAAACTAATCGACCAAAGCTGCTTATATAGAAAAATATTTTTGCATTCCTTATATTAAACACAAGTCCTAAAAAGCTGGGAAGGAGAAGTGGAAAGTTCTTCAAAGTGCTTGGCCATGTGACATGCCTCTGGTTCTGTCCTCACCCTACATATGCCAAGACCAGGAAGAAAGGCAAGCATCCTCCTGGTTCTCCATTGTTGCTTCAGTGATTTCCCTTGAAAGTGGAAAGTGTTAGCCTTTTCATTTCCTGAAGATTCCAACTTGCAGGTCTCAGAGGTTTTCTCCATCCCTTGGTCAACTCAGTGACTTTAATGTTAGAGCCAAAGCTGGTTTGTCGGCCCTTCTCTTCCCTTATCTGAACTCTTTCCCTTCCTCCTCCTCAGTGACCATCGCACATGGCCACACGCTGAATCGTGCCATCTCTGGTGACTGTACCACTTCAAGTCCCAGTACAAACTGAGAGGGCACCCTCTTCCCACTACCCCTCTTTCCAGATCACCTACTCTACCTTCCCAACAAACATTCCTCATCCTTAGACATTCTATCCATTTCAACCACACCTTTGGTACCATCCCTTACTGCTCCTCACTCTGCTTTCACATTCTTCCCTCCCTGGCTCCATTATTTCAATCACTCATCATCACTCTCATACAAATGGCCTCCACTTCCTCACCTTCCCCTTTCTATGTCATGTTTGCTGACAAAACTCCAACACCGATGGAACCCAACTCTCCACCACACAATATCCGAATATCCAAGCTCACATTGAGCAGGTAAACACTGTAGGGTGGGGAGGAAATCATACAACTAGGCTGACAAGCTGCAGTTTAAATTCACGAGCACAAAATTTCAATGAGAAGAAAGGAAAGAAGGAAGAGAGGAAAGAAAGAAAGAAAAAAGGACAAGAAAGCTAGTCAATTCTACTTACCAAACCTAAAAGGTTTTCCTGCCAAACCTGCTTTCTGAATTGGCTATCTTATAACTTCTCCTTGTTAAAGCTTCACACATGGTCTCAGTTGATGGGCCTCATTTTGAAATCCATTGAAGAAATGGAAGCCAGCAGAAGGCAAGGCACTTTGCCAACAAAGGTCCATATAGTCAAAGCTATGGTTTCTCCAGTAGTCATGTACAGATGTGAGATTTGGACCATAAAGAAGGCTGAGAGCCAAAGAATTGATGCTTTCAGACTGTGGTGCCGGAGAAGACTCTTGAGAGTCTCTTGGACAACAAGGAGATCAAACCAGTCCATCCTAAAGGAAATCAATCCTGAATATTCATTGGAAGCACTGATACTGAAGCTGAAGTTCCAATACTCTGGCCACCTGATGGGAAGAGCCAATTCATTGGGAAAAGACCCTGATGCTGGGAAAGATTGAAGACCGGAGGAGAAGGGGATGACAGAGGATGAGATGGTTGGATGACATCACTGACTCAGCGGACATGAGTTTGAACAAACTCTGGGAGACAGTGAAGGACAGGGGAGTCTGGTATCCTGCAGTCCATGGGGTCGCAGAGTCGGACATGACTTAGTGACTTAACAACAATGAGAAGGCAAGTCTCTCATCTTGAGACAGCCTCACCTAAACCACCACGTTCTTGGTCTTCTTTTCATTGCAATAGAAGTGTTGCTGCACTTACTAAAGGGAAGTTGCTCTGCTTTTGCTCTTAAGTGGAAGGTGATAGATAGCACATTGCTTCTCAACTACACCCTCTCACCACACTGACAGGCTCCAGTATGATAAAGACGGATTACACCTCAAAGACCTTCAAGACACTTACTCTCTGAAGTGTAAGACAACAACATTGCTGTTGTTATTCAGTTGCTAAGTTGTGTCCAACTCTTTGTGACCCCATGAATTGCAGCACGCTAGACTTCCCTGTCCTTCACTATCGTATCTCCTGGAGTTTGCTCAAACTCATGTCCATTGAGTCAGTGATGCTACGTAAGTGGATAAGGAGTACATAGGGAGATGTTAAGTCAAGAGAGAAAGCAAAAACAAGAAGACCAGGGGAATTTGAAGCTTCTAGCAGCTACAACTACAACACACATTAAGCACAGCCCAACTCCTGGCCAAATTAAATAAAACATCATGGGGAAGGCCTGGTTACCTCAGTTTCTATTACCTGATTCATCATATTTGGCTTTCAAGAAGAAAAAATCATGATCCACACCAAGAGGCAATGAAAACACACAATCTAGAGAGACAAGCAGTTGTGAAAACCAGATATGACACAGAAGTTGATATTATCAGACAAGAAATTTAAAATCACTATGATCAAATATGCTAAAGGTTCTAACAGAAAAACAGATGATAATGAAAGCAGAGAGGTAGACATGCTTCAAAAAAATCCTTAAAAAGGAAATGCTAAGTCAAAAACACTGCAACAAATGAAAAATGCCTGCAGTGGGCTCATGGGTGGACTCTATATGGCCAGAGAAAGGTTCAGTGAGCTTGAGGTCAATAGAAACTTCCAAAAGTGAAAAAAAAAGGGGGAGGAAGAAAAAATTTTAATGGAACAGAATATCCAAAAACTATGGTACATATCAAAAGGTATAAGTATAATTGCAGTACCAGGAGGAAAAAAAGAGAAAGAAGACATAATTAAAGGAATAGTGACAGAATTTTCCAAAGTTAATGATATACACAAAACACAGATCCAGAAAGATAAGGGACCAATCAGCATACATTAAAACAGAAGAGTACCCCGAGACATACCATATTCACACTGCAGAAGATGAAAGACAAAGGAAAAATCTTGAGAGAAACAAGAAAAACCTTAGCTATGGAAGAACAAGGATAAGAATTACAGGGGGCCTCTCATCAGAAATCACACAAACATGAGTGCAACTGAATACTAAAAATATTGAGAGGAAAAAAACCCCACCAACTTGGAAGTCTGCATCTAGTGAAATGATCCTTCAGAAGTGAAGGAAAAATAAACTTTTATCAGACAATAAATATTGAGTGAGTTCATCTCCAGCAGACTTGCCGGCAAAAAATGCTAGAAGTTCTTCAGGCAGAGGAAAATTTTTTTGATCGGAAACTTAGGCCTACCAAATTAAAGAGCAAGCATCAGGGAAGAAATAAAGGGAAATAAAATCGTGTCTTTCATTATTCTTAATTAACCTAAAAGAAAAGAATAAGACTCTCTAGATTGTGTTTTTCATTGACTCTTGGCACGGCTCGTGATTTCTTGTTGAAAGCCAAATACAATGCATCAGGTAATAGGAACTGAGGTAACCTGGGCTTCCACATGAGGTTTTTATTTAGTTTGGCCAGAAAAAATAATTTTAAAGATTAGCATATCAGTGCCTGACACAGAGCTCGGGAAAGACCCCTCTCTACTAGTTCAAGGGTCAAACCAAGGACCCCGGGACAAACCTAGCCTGCTGGCTGCTTTCATATGGTCTGTGAGCTAAGAATGGTAGAAAAAAATTAAAAGAAGAATAATACTTTATGACACATGAAAACTGTATAAAATCAATATTCTGAGCCATAAAAAGTTTTACCAGCACCCATTTGTTTACTTATTGCCTTGGCTGCTTTTGTACTATAAGGGCGGGGCTGAGAAGTTGTAGCAGAGTTGATGGGGCCCACAGAGCCCAAAGTATTTACTCTTTGATCCTTCACATAAATGCTTTTCTGTCCCTGAACAGGCCTGATCACTTCATTTTTCAGAGGCTGAAAGCAAGGCCTGGGAGACAGAATTACACTCGAATGTCACTTTCCTGGTCAGTAACAGAGCCAGTGTGAAAATGCAAGTCTTCGCATCCAAGTGCCCGAGAGGACTTACATTTTGTAAGTACAGATTTTAAGATCGTAGTGTCTAATACTACTGACTAATACTACTGACTCTGGGGACTGCAAAAGTAACATTTTATTATTCTCTTACTTCACATGAAAGATAGTGTGACGGCTGGAGGATAAACAGGGGTGACAGAGAAGCTTTGCTGGTTTCCATGCACAAGAAGGGAATGACTAAGAGATGAAGAGGATGACAGGTCCCTAGGGGACCAAGAAGAAAAGCACTCCAATTGGCTTCTTTTTTTAGAGAATGTCAGTTTTATTCCTTGGGATTTTGTTTTTTCCTTTCTTCTTTTCTTAATTTTTAGAACAGGTAAAAATCAGTATCTTTATACTCTAAAACTAGGCAGTTAAATATGGGGTCCAGGACTTCGCTGATAGTCCAGTGGTTAAGAGTCTGCCTGCCATTGCAGGGGACATGGGTTCAATTCCTGGTCTGGGAAGATTCCCTATGCCACAGAGCAACTAAGCCCAGGCGCCACAACTACAGAAGCTCTAGCACCGTAGAGTCCATGGTCCACAACAAGGGAAGCCACCACAATGAGAAGCTTGTGTACCACAACTAGAGAAAGCCCAAGCATAGCAACAAAGACCTAGCACAGACAAAAATAAATAAATAAAATAAATTCCTTTTTTTTGAAAAACAAGGGATCCATCTCTTTCATGACTCTGCAGTGCACACACGTCGAGTGTACAGACGTTTCCCCTTCTGGAGACAGCAAGACTTGACAAAAGAAAGATCTATTCATAAGGCTCATCAGGCAGGAGAAATATAGGTCAAAGAAATAAGAAAATAGATTCCTAAGGGTACGATTTTATTCATATTATGTAGATGGAAGACAAAAATAGTACAATTAGAATGTACCATATCCTACACTAGAGGTCTGTCTTATAGCAGAATACACATACACCCCCAGAACAACTAGAAAAGTTGGATAGAATTTTGAAAAGAGAGCTCCCAATGCAATGAGGTCATATGCAGAAGAAGGAAGTTTAGAAGGGAGCAGACATTTCTGCAACAGTGCTGTAATGTATCTTGTCAAGTCCAACATCCATTCATGAAAATACTCGGAGCAAAAATTAAATGCAAGGAAATTTGCTTAATTTGATAAGGGATATTTTAAAGACACATATAGTGACTCTTCAAAAAATTTCCCACCGAGATTAGGAACGAGACAAGGATGCCCACCATGACTACTCCTATTCACCATTATATTAGAGGTCTCAGCCAATGCAACAGGCAAGAAAAAGAAATAAAAGGCACAAAGACTGCAATTTTGTTTGTTTAGTCACTCAGTCATATCCAACTCTTTTGCAATCCCATGAACTGTAGTCTACCAGGCTCCTCTGTCCATGAGATTTCCCAAGCAAGAATACTGGAGTGGGATGCCATTTCCTTCTCCAGGGGATCTTCCCCACCCAGGGATCGAACCTGTGTCTCCTGCACTGCAGGCAGATTCTTTACCACTGAGCCACCTGGGAAGCCAACAATGACTGCAAAACAAAAAGTAAAAACTTTTTGCATGTAATTTAATCATGTATACGGAAAAGTCATAATAATCGACCAATCAGACTTACTAGGATTTACAGGTGAATTTAACAGTCACTGGATATAAGGTCAATATATAAAAATCAACTGTATTTCTATAAATGCACAACAAATAATCAGAAAATGATGCTTTTAAAAGATACCACTTAAACCAGAATTTGTTTTAAAAACCCAAATTGATAAAACAGATAATCCAGCTGAAAAAAAAGGCAATAAACTTGAAGAAGGACTACAAAAGATTAAATAAAAGTGGTAAGAGAAAAATACTAACAAGGCCCATCATTAGTCACCAAGGCAAACTGAGACCACAATAAGACACAACTAACCACTCACCATAATGGCTACAATTAAAAAGGTTGCCAGTTTCAAGTGTTGACAAGTATTTGGAGAAACCAAAACACTCATAAACTGATGATGGGAGCATAAACTGGTACACTTAGGAAATCTCTTTGTAAGGCCCTCCTAAGTTTGAATGTATGTCCCAGAGATCCAGTCTTGGGTGTGTAACAAACAGAAACCCATTCATATGTGTGCCAAAAAACACATACAAAACATTATAGCAGCATTATTCACAGTAACCCTAAACTGGAAATGTCGCAAATACACATCAACAGATGAATAAACTGTGAAATGTTACTGAGTGGGTTGCCATACAGCATGAAAATAAACTATTGCTACATACCACAACATGGATGAATCTCTCAAAACAGTATTGGGCCTAAGAAGAAACAAAAAAAGAGTATATACATATAATTCCATATATATTTCATGTATTTCAAATATGAGAGAGATATGGTGTTATAAATCAGGTTAGTGGTCACCACTGGGGAAAGAGGGTATGTAGTAGTACTGGAGGGTGCGTGAGGTAGTTTTGGGGGCAACAGTAATATTCTCTGTCCTAATCTGGGAGTGACAATATGGATGTATTTCCTCTTTGAAAACTCACTAAGCAATGAGTTGTGTACTTTTCCAGGAAGAACGCAAATATTCTGGGAACAGGATTTAGCATCTCTGATTCTCAAGGTAGCACTCACATCATCTAAAGCCACGCAAAAAGTGATGACATTCCAGAGACATGGTTGCAGGGATGCTGGAGGAGCTAGAGGTTGTATGTGTCACCACTACATACATACTCAGTTACTTTGTGTGTAGGCATAGACCAGGAGCAATAGCCACGGAACTAGAGAGCTGGTACAGAAATGAAGCAAGATCGGAAACACACTACTTAAGGAAGGCTTCACATTACCCAAAGACTTAATTTTGGATAATGCAAGTCTTTCAACTCTTACAAACTATCTCAGAACTTCCAAAGAGTGGTTGAAATACTCTGCAGTGGTTCTTAATAACTTTCTGAAAGTGAAAGTCACTCAGTCGTGCCTTACTCTTTGCGACCCCATGGACTATACAGTCCATGGAATTCTCCAGGCCAGAATACTGGAGTTGGGTATAGCCTTTCCCTTCTCCAGGGGATCTTCCCAACCCAGGGATCGAACCCAGGTCTCCTGCATTGCAGGCAGATTCTTTGCCAACTGAGCCACAAGGGAAGCCCAAGAACACTGGAGTGGGTAGCCTATCCCTCCCCCAGTGGATCTTCCTGACCCAGGAATCAAACCGGGGTCTCCTGCATTGCAGGCAGATTCTTTACCACCTGAGCTATCAGGGAAGCCCACTACTCCCCCAGCAAACATATCCAAACTCTTTCAGCTAGTTTAGAAGTTTGAGGTAGTTACTGTTATCTTTTCGCCCAGTATATATGTAGGTGAGTGTATATATCAATATATATACATGTATACATGTTAAGTTTACTTCTGACAGAGAAAGATGGGCTTGTGAACTGCCTTCAGCAAAGTATGCCATACCACAGGACACACTGATTGGACCAAGACAGACATGTGAGTCTAATCAGGACCAATCAGGATCCTTCTCTGAGGGGTGAGATAAGAACACTGGAAAAAAGAAGGCCCCTTTCCCATGAGGGATTAGTCTGAAATCCTATGAAGGGAAGGAGATTAATGATTATCTTCTTTTTGTCTAGTGGCCCAGAAGGAGGATATCAAGACGATGAGATGTCAGTAAGAATACTAATGATATCATTTAAGTCCCTGGATCCAGCCATGCCTGAATTCCCAGATTTACTAGTCAGATTAATTCCTTTTTGCTTCAGTTGGTTTGAATTTTGTTTCAGGACAGTTGTTTTTTGTCTACATGCAAGAGAACCCTGAATCACCATTATCACTATTACCTTTATTACATATATGTGGCATTCAATTCCTTCAATAGACTGGCCCCAATTTTCACTTCTAGTCTTGTCAGTCACTATTTATCCATGTACAACCTACAGCATGAATAATTTCAATCATAGGAAACTTTCCTCAACCAAGAATTCCCAATAAGCAAAGATCTACTTAAAAAAACCTACTTCCAAATACACTTCTGATAGTCAACTGGTCATTCCTGTTAAGGACAATTAGAAAATGTAAGAAACTGGGGATTAGAAATGGATTTTTTTAAGTGGGGGAGTATGGCAGATGGCAGGCTGGGTAAGTGGTTTTTGCAGAGAAGCTTCTGAAAGCTAAAGGAAGCCAAAGAAAGGAAAACCTAGAATTGACAGCATATGCTTTGGCATAAAGTTAAATACCCTATGTGTTAGGGTGAGACATCTGAGAACTTCCTAACTGGTCATGCCAAGCAAGTTAAATTAAGTTTATCCCAAGATGTATCCACTTCCCCCTTGAGCCAAAGGATGATCCGGCAATCAGTGGTCACTCTCTCAGTCTGAAAGTCAAAAGGGCATTGAACATTTGGACAGTGAGCCTGACACAGTGGGTAGAAATGCCCGATTGCATGGGAACTGTGCATTGACTGTAATAAAGCAACCCCACTTTCTCTCATTTCACTGCAAGGGAGCAAACTCCTTGAGAAGTAACTAGAAATCCATCACCAACATTAGGTGAGCAAAATGTCACTCAGTCTACCTTGTTTTCTCATTTTACCTGCAGTAAACATAAATATTTAGTCAACAGTTTTCCTTACAACCTAAATTACCCTTCCCTGCTTCCCCTTAAGTTCTAAGCTCATCTACCCAGAATGCAAGTACCTGACTCAATGGAGAGGTATTAAAATCCTTTGCACATTCTGTCACTTCTTTCCTGTTACTTACACTGAAGTGCCTCAAGCACATTTTGACCCCCTGTGTCCCCTGCCCCATCCCCGCAGGCCCCCAACCCCTTGGTCCTCCAACACCCAACTCATCCCCTCAGCCTCTTCAGAGAAGTCTCCCTCCCCCATTCCATGTATGCATGCCTGTCCTACCACATCCTGTTAATCCATCTTTCTCTCCCTCAACAGAATTTAAAACTTCCTAAACACAAGAGCCACATCTGATTAATCATCATCTACAAAAAGGCCTTCAGTAGTGGGACCGCTGACATGATGAACAAGCAGGACAAGGAGCAGAGAACACTGGAGACCTCAGACCAACAGTGACTTGGGTTGGGGACCTGTATCCATTCCTGTATCCTTCCCCACCCCCCAACTAAGAATTGACTAAACCTCAGATTTCCAGGAATACTCTCCCTTTCAGGAATGCCCTCAAAGCAATCATAATTTCTCAGCCCTGCTGTGCACCTGGGGAGAACACAGATCAGTAGCGTTAAGTGGTTTTGTCTAATGTCACCAGCAGTCAAGCCCCTAAACTACCTGCCATTCTGAAAGTTAAAGTACCTTCCCCTTAAAAAAAAAAACTCAAATATAATCAATAGATGTATTCTTTGTGAATGCATCTTTTCTATTTTGACCAGCTGCTGAATCAGTCTTTGTTTTAGGATGTATGGTCAGCAAAATAATATAATGGCAGCTTCCTGCTCGGTTTGGAATCTAAATACTGTAACACTTACATAGTGGCTTCAGGGAAAGATATACATGATATTTAATTTGTTGTCTTTCTTCTACAGAGGTCATAATATGCAGAAGATAAAAAAAAAAAAAAAAAAAACGCCACCTCAAACAAGTGTTCTGTTTGGATTGGACAGTGTAGATCCCTATAATATTTTTCTAATTGGAATTAGTTGCTAATGACTAAAAATGGATGGAAAAAATGGATGACAACAGTGTTCTGAGCAGCAAATACCCTTTGCTTTAACACAGTCCTCACCTACCCCTACTGCTTCTCGACCCTGAGGTCTAGCACCAGATGCCATTCATCATCACACACGGATGGATGGCTATTGGGCTTTTTTTTTCAAAAGGAAATTGTTTTTTGGCTCCCATCTCTCTTTCAAAAATGCGGCAGAGGGCCCCCGATTTCAAGAAAACTGAGGATATGTACATTTCTTTCTGGGAGTAAAAACTTTCTACATGTTTTGCACACAAAGCACGATTTGGATGGGGAAAAAAAATGCAACTTAAGCTAATGTTGTAAAAGAAACCCCACTTGTTTCATTCATCTGCTTTACCTAACTGGTTCTGTGTTTGAGTTTGCAACCCATTTTCTAAGGCTTTTTCCTCCCTTCGTTCATTCCACAATCAGCTCTTAAGCAATTACTATAAACCAGAATCTGACAAATGGTGAAGCAGCAAGAGGGAATAAAACAGAGTTCTTGCTCTCAGGGAGTGGACAGACAGTAGATGGAGACAGACAATATACAAATGAAAAACATATAGTGCAATGTCACAGTGATAAAGCTGAAGAAAACTAGAAAAGATAAGGCAATACAGAGCACCGCACAGGAGGAGGAGTTTTACTTTAGCTACGATGGTCTGGGAGGACATGATGAGGAAGATTTTACAGTATCAGCCCTTACTCTGAAAGCAAACAATGATTGGCTTAACAATTGGTTTATTATTATTAATACGTCTTACCTGAAAAGCTTGCTGTTTTCCCCTCTGTTCACCTATGACATTTTTGCCTCACTCCCGAAGCCTCTCTTTCAGGTCTGATTATATGATGCTTTCTCTGAACTAGACAGTATTTACTGTCTACATCATCTACTTGCTACATAATCTGACATAAAATTCCATGCATTATGCTCCTAAACCATCACTTAACATCCTTTATTGTTTATTTTCTATTCATTTCTATTTCTCTCCAAAAGAACTGAATTGATCTCAAGGGAAGGGTCTCTGTTTATCCCCGACCTAGTGATGTATCTGTGAGACTCGGGATTTTTCGTCAGAAAAGATCTGGATTTCAATCTTGGTTTTAATAACTCAATAACTACCTGACCAAGGGCAAGTGGCTGAACTGCTTCTTCAACTTCAGTTTCTTCATCTATAAAATGGGAATATCACCTAATTCTTATTAAAAACTTTGTTCTCCAGTAGCTTTACATGTTCAGTTCAGTTGCTCAGTCCTGTCCAACTCTTCACGACCCCATGGACCACAGCATGCCAGGCCTCCCTGTCCATCACCAACTTCCAGAGTTTATTCAAAGTCATCTCCACTGAGTCAGTGATGCCATCCAACCATCTCATCCTCTATCGTCCCCTTCTTTACACGTACTGATAGTTATAAGGTCAGTCCCCTGCCATATGACAGTTCCACAGCTTTGTAGGCTGGGCAACTTTGGGCTTAGGAATCCAATTTCTCTCAAGCATATACTGTGTCTTGCCTTGCAGTGGGGCAAGATAAAACCACAGTTGAAAAAAAAAAAAAAAACAGAACATGGCCCAGTGGGAGAGACAAACATGGATGTACAATTGTAAACAAGGTTGGAGGACCTCACTATATCGTGGCTCTCAGATGGATCTAGCCAGGCAGAATCAAGCAGGCAATAAGAATAAGGAGTATAATCACTTGTACCTTGCATCCTCTGTGTAACTGCCCATGCAACCTGCACCCAAATCAGTCCATCCATCCACCCTTGAAAAGGTCTATGCACCCACACCCGGTCCAGTCTACACTGCACTACTATTAGTCCATCCTGCCCTCCATTTTCACCGTCCCGCCCCCAGAGCTGTCACTCTGCAGGTTAACAACTCAGCAAATATTTACCAAACCCCTACCATGCACAGGCACTGTGAGAGACACCAAGGAAATAGAGGAAATCAGCACAGGGCCTCGTCCGGTGTGGGTCGCAATCTGGCACAAAAGATATCAAAGCAGCTGCAGCCCCTGTTTTTCATTTCTCTTCCTGCTGTTGACCAGTGACCTTTGGGCTCAAAGAAATCTTTGGCTGCCACAAAGGAAGGTCATCCTCCACTCTACCATTTCCACTGAATGTTTGGGCCACATCCTCCAGGGTCAGCATCACGCAGCAGCATTCTCCGAGGTAGGGTTCCAGAACCTCCAGGATCTAATGCCTGATGATCTGCAGTGGAACTGATTTAATAATAATAGAAAGATTGCACAATAAATGTAACAAGCTTGAATCATCCCCGAACCATCTCCCTACCTCCAGTCCGTGGAAAAATTGTCTTCCACGAAACTTGTCCCTGATGCCAAAAAAAGTTGGGGACCACTGCTCCAAAGAACTCAGAAGTTCCTCCAATGCTCAGCTGATAGAGCAGGTCCATAGAAACAGAAAAGAGTTGGAAACCTTGCCCTGAAATACCAATTTCCCACCAGACTCACGCTAGAGGAGGTCATGTAGAGGCCACGGCTTCCAGCTGACCTTCCTGAATGGACCCTCGTGCCTGGAATGTACACTCTGCCCACCCTCCCCCAGGGAGCCATTTGCAAGGACCGTAGCCTTGAGACAGTAAGCTGCTGAGAACATCTGGACTGAAGATGTGACTGATCCCAGTTAGAGCATCAAAACAGAAACACAGGCCTGAAAAAAACATAATTTTGTAAGGTACTGGCAGGTGGGTGCAAGGAGCTACCCCTCTTGCAGTGTCTAAGACAAGCCTCTTATGTAAGTTCCCTTGCTTATTACATTTGCCGCCTACCAATCTGCTGCATTTCCCTCTTTCTTCCATCTCCGTGTCCTCCGTGTCTGGGGGCTGGTTTCAGATTTCGCCCAGGGAACAACCAGGGTTGTGAATAACTCATTATCAAAATTATCAGAAAACAACAACTATGACGTAACAGGGCCCATCTTCTCCAGCTACTGGGCCTCCTCTGCCCAGGATGCTATTTTCTCATCACAACCACACATATTCAAAGGGTATATTCTTTATTTTACAGATGAGGACACAATGAACAGGGTGTCATGCTACTTGAAGAGCTATGGATCGCAGCTCTGTGTGAGCTCAGGGCTGGCCTATATCGAGTGCAACACAGGCACCTGGGCACCTCTAAGGGCTGCCACCGCGGGTCCAGATTCACACAGGACATTCTCATCTCAGGATGCTCTCCTGGATGTGTGCGTCCCCCTGTGCAAGAAAAGAGCCTCCAGGGTAGGGCAGATAGTAGTGGACAAGGGAGTTCTATGTGCCAAAAGGGATTTTTTTTCCTTCGATGGTTTTACCCAAGTATTTGAAAAAGCTTCAACAGCTGTCTCCACCACAACTCACTTGAAAAGCCTCACTCACGGGAGTGCCTGCTCTGTTCAGATTTAACTATTGACATATTTTTCCATTTCCATCCTTAAAAATGGGTGTCCTCTGCACCCTATGTTTCTAACATGGAAGTGGAAGAAAAGGATACATTTGTTTACCCACAAGGTAGCCACACAAGGAAGATCAACAAGTTCTGACCAGGATGTTTCAGCCAGCAGGAACCTCCTAGCTAACAAAGGCCCTCATTCATCACCCTTTTCTCTTGTTTCCTCGGTCATAAGGTCGTAAGAGGGAGAACTACGTGGTCGGAGACTGGTCAAGATGAGCTAAGGAGCAGAGGTCTGCCTTTTGGGGGGTGAGGGGTGGAGTCTGGACCACTGCTTGCTTTAGCCACTGCCTTGGTACTTGAGATAATTAATAGTGAATTTCCTTCCCCTTATTGGAATGTGTATGTGCTAGAAAATGAATTGCCTTTTACAGGTCTCAAGGAGGCAGCCATGAAGCACTGGAGGAGCTTTGTGGTTTCTCAAGCAGGTACTCTGAGTTGTTACTTAATGTAACTCATTAGGTTTAATGTGCATTGCAATTGTCTACTTGTGAGCAGTTTTTGCTCTCCCTGCACTTGGAAGAACTGGGTTTCATGACTTATTATTACTCTTATTACAGATTTAATGGTTCCAAATGATGGGTGATGAGCTCTTTTATCTTGACTGCTTCAGAAAGTTGTTTCCCCAAGGAGAAAACTGACAAGAGATTCAACAATGTTTACTAGGCACCTACCTGCAGGTACATTCCTAGGCATGGGGCAGATGGATGCAAAGACAACTGCAACAGTGTTTCTGCCCCCAAGGAGCTTACCAGCTGATTCTTAGGGTGGTCCAGCAGAATCAGCATCATCTGCAGATCATCCTGTTAGAGATGTAAATTCTCAGGCCTCACCCCAGCCCAGCCAAGTCCAAAACTCAAGGGGTGATCCTAGCCATCTGCATTTGAAAAAGCCTGCTTCAAACAAAGATCACCCTCATTAAATGTCAAACTGACAAATACGTGGTTAGCTTTTTGAGCTAAATCTGAAAGTGTCATTTGTCCTCTAAGGAAACAGGCCCAGAGGCCAAAAGTCACGTAAGGAGTTGGTGGAGGAGTTGAAACCAGAACTCAGGTCTCCCACCACCAACCCTACCCCCACGCTGCATGGCCAATGCTCTATTTCTTTTCTGATACTTCAAACCCTAAATCTCATAGGAAGTATTGCCAATCCAAAATGCAAACCTTGGTTTTCAAAGACAATAGAAAAAAGAGAGAGAAACTACTCTTTTTAAAATAAAGACAATAACAAAAATTAAAACCTGATCTATCAAAGCCATCTATCAAACTAGCAGTCATTTCCCAAACCTTTAACATACATCCAAATTTCATTTACAATTTAAAAATGGGGGTGGGAGAATAGGAAGAAAGGTAAAAATTCAAGGAATAATGTGATCAGAATATGATCAGACTATAGCCTACAGGAACACAACAGTATGCAGAGATCTCAACAGTGGTTCACCTTCTGTGGGAGAATTACAAATGATCTTTTTTGGGTGTGTATTTTCCTGAATTTTTCCCAATGGTTATTTCTTTTGTATTCAAGAAAAAAGTAAAAGTGTGGGTTTTATTTTTTTGAAATGTTACATCCATATCACTCAACATGCAGGTTTATTTTGTAATTCTATTTCTTTCCATACAGCAGGATAGTGTGTGTGTAGTAATTATTTATATCATGCCATATGTTACAATGAAGATGAAATTCCGTAAATATATTCCTTCCAGCTGGCACTGAAAATGAAGAGGTTAAATGCTTCCCTAGGTTCAAAGCACTATGAATTAAGACAAGCTAACTTACAGCTGAAGGAAAAACTAATCCCAGTACTGGGATCTCTGAGAGCATCTCTTTTGAAAAATGTTGATGTGACACATAGCTCCTTACTCATATCTCCCTGATGTTTAACCCCTGGCACAAAACAGAAGGGCTGGCAATTCCTGGCAAAGTCTTAGGAGTTCAGGGGATAAAATGCATGGAAGAATATCAGAGAAATAAGAAAGAGAATGATCCTACTGTCACATAAAATTCTGTCCTTGTGGACAGTAAGATATTCAAAGTTACTGGCAAATTTCATTGCCCAAAATATCCTTTAAATTTTTTCTTTCTCAAGAAATGTTTGCTCAGTTAAAAAAAAAAAAAAAACTATGTTGGCTATCTCATTCCATAAATCATAAATTAACAAATAAATAAGGACTGTCTCATTTAAAGAGACATTTCTGCCACAAAAGCGTTGTTGTAAAGTTTCACTTGATAAGACAAATTTGTTGCTGGAAGAAAACCTAGCATTGTTTCACTGAAACTCTCAGCAATATAAATTCAGTGCATGTTAATTAAAGTTTCTTAAAGAAGACAGGGAAATGAAGTTAAGAACAAATGTAATTATCATGGGAAAGGAAACACCAGTGGCTACCTAGCTCATCCAAATACCTCACCACAGCTGACATATCTGGAACTTACACTTTCAGGAAAGGACAGATTATTTAGGCTATATATATATACATATATGTAGTAATATGCGAACATTTACAGTACATAAGATCACCATATCTACACAACAGTTCTGCCTAGTATCGGAAAACCATCTCAGTTTTCGCTGTTCAGCATGTGAACCTTTGCTTACAAGGACCCTCTGAAGAATCTCCAGTTTCTCTCAGTCCTCAGCTTGCTTTCTCTCACAGGGTAGTCCCACCCATTGCAAAAACAACAAATTAATAAAGAAGAAGCAAGACTAAAATGACTGTACCACTCAGAGAAAGTTTCCCACCAACCTCCCCAGTGCCAACTCCATGTAATTGCTTATCTGCCTGTGAAAAGTGATCTAGAAAAGCCTTACGTATTAAGTCAGATCTGACCATTTCCTTTCAGGCTAGCTTTTTTTTTTTTTTTTTTTTGACAACACACACAAACTTGTAGCTCAGTCTCTAACTCCATCCCGACACTTACAAGCCCAGTTCTTATTCTTCCATCTCTCACCCCCCTCTGCTAAGAAAAAGGTCCAATGTTAAGTTTTACCTAGGAGTGCTTATTTTTGCAGTTTCACTTTGGGACTGCTAAAAGGTATTGATCAGAAACTACCTGCAGATCCAGCTGCTGAGCATTGATAAAGGCTGAGGGAACAATTTCAGGCCAAGAACAAGACCGAAAATACCTTCAGTTTGTAGCGCAGAAATGCCACTCCTCTCAACAAGAGACAAAGAAACAACGTCCCTATTCCATCAAATTAAATAACAATAATAATAAAATTCAGCAGCTTCCATTCTGAACAAAATTAAATGTTCTGGGTCACTTTCCTTTCCTGTCTCGCTGGACCACTTCTTACGCAGCCTGACAGTGACTGTAAACACGGTCTCGTCACGCAACCCGAGTTGCCATCCTCGGAGAAAATTATCCAGGCGTCCCCTCCTGCCGCAGTCCCCAAACCAGCAGACCTCACCAGCCATCCCTCCTCCACACCTCGCCGCCCGCTTTCTTTACTTCCAACCCTCAAATGGGCGATCTTATCCAGAGAAAAAGTTAATGAACGACTGCTTTTGAGGTAAAGCTGCCCCACCTGAGATCCCGGAATCAGAAGACTGGAAGTCCCTAAAAGCATGTACCTTCTGCAAGCTCGCCCCGGCCGGCGAGTGCCTCACACCCAGCAACCCAGGAACATGATTTGTGTGCAGACCTGCACCCACCCCACACAACTCCACACGCCAGCTTGCCTAACCACTTATGTAAGCTCGTGCTTCTACAGTCCCAAACTGCACACACACACACACACACCAGCACCTGTCACGTATCTGAAATGGACAAGCATCCACACTCCGGAGATGAAATGAAATCCACACACAGGAACCGGAGGGGTGGAGGGCACCGCGTTGGAAAACATCTTTTCCCCCCGTTTGTGTCTTGCCCCTTTTTTGTCACAACTACAATTACCTTAGCAACCAAAGAATTTCCTTGACTCCCCCTCCGGCTTCAGAAATTTCTCCTAACGCCAAGCGTGCGCCAGGTTCATGGTAAAGCTAGAGAAGCCCAGGGATCGAGGGGTCGGCAGCCTCTTGGGGGCAGAGGGGATGTCTGGGTTCGTCTGGGTGCGTCTCCACGCGGCTGTCCCACGTCTCGCCTGGTCTTTCCGAGTTTCCGCGGTGGCGAGCGCCAGGGCTCAGCGAGCAGAAAGCGAAGCCCGGGGCCGGCGCGGAGACGCGGCGGGTCGCATCGTGCCAAGGCGCGGGGCGCTCGGGTGTCTCCAGCGCGCTGGGGGCTGGTCCCGCTCTCCGCGCTCCCGGGCGCTCCCGGATCGGCCGCCTCTCTCGCTCCAGGCCGGCAAGGTCCGCGGAGCTCGGTCCGCCTCCTCGGCGCCCGCCCGCCCGCTCCCGCAGCTCCGGGAACCCGGCGCCCGGGCGGAGCTCTCGCTGCCGAGGAGGGCCGAGCGCAGGAGCTGCCCCAAGTCGCGAAGGCGCTCAGCTCCGCCGCTCAGGAGCTGCTGCAGCGGCGCCCGCTGTCGGGTGTCTGGCGGAGCTGCAGCCCGCGCCGCGCGCACCTGGGCGCCGGCACCTGGGCCCCGACAGGCGCGGGGCGGGGCGGCGGCCGGGGCGGGGCCGAGGCACCTGGGTGTGTCCCCAGCGCGCCGCCGCCCGGCTCACCTGTTCCCAGCGCTGCGGAAGGTCCAGACGGAGATTTGCCCGAGGAAGGAGGGGAACAACAACAACAAAAAAAAAACCCTAGAAATTTCTGACACGAGCGCGGCGAGAACACTGGCGGAGCGGCTGAGAGAGGCGGAGGCTCCTTCCGGCCATTCCGAGAGCTGGCCACCACTGGAAACTTTGGTGGCGCCAGGATTCTCTTAGGGATTCCCGGTCCGGAGCGGCTTGCCCGGTAGCTTTGGAATCCCTCGCTGACGTGTAGCTGGCGCCCTCTAAATTAAAATGGGCCGCCGCGATCGTCAGGGATAGTGTTTTACTAACCTCGTCCTTTTTATTGATTCGCCATTTACACCACAGGCTGCATTTGGAGCGTTTTATGAGTCTTCTCGAGTACGCCACGAAAGAACTTTTAAGGAAACTTAACTCTGCAAATAATCTTGGAGAAAGAAGGAAAACACTGGAGACAGAAAATGCGAAAGGTTAATTGAGGGCCTTCTTTAATGTGGGAGCTTTGAAATTTGATGCTAAGTTAAGGATTCAGGAAGCTGCAGGTGGAAATAAAACAAGATTGTTTGTTCTGCACGGTAACCATGGTGTTGGTGTGCAATAATGATGTTATCAGGAGCTTCCTCGGTGGGTAAAGAGTCTGCCTGCAATGCAGGAGACACCGGAAGAGGGAGGGGGCGGCTTCAATCCCTGGGTCAGGAAGATCCCCTGGTGTAGGAAATGGTAACCCACTCGAGTATTTTTGCCAGGTTCTCAGGGGATCGCAAAGAGTCGGACATGACAGAACAACGGAGCACATATGTATTTCCTAGCTCTGTCCACTGAGAGAGCAATAGCACCCCTACTACAGTGAACACGCCTCGAGCTCAGACTTCCTTTCTAAATGCCATGCTCCACCAAGAGGAACTATGGCTCCATGTGTAGGGAATGAAACTGGAATACTTTGTTGAGCAATAAAATAAGTTACTTAAAGAGATATGCTGTTCAGTCTCTAAGTCATGTCTGACTCTCTGTGACCCCATGGACTGTAGCCAGCTAGACTCCACTATCCATGGGGTTCTCCCCGCAAGAATACTGGAGTGGGTTGCCATTTCTTTCTCCATAAAGAGTTATGAAGATATGTCAAAAGAATAGGGGGGAGGTATGGGGGAGGGATAGATTGGAAGTTTGAGCTTGACTTGTACACCCTGCTATATTTAAAATAGATAACCAGCAAGATCCTACTGTAAAAAAAAAATTAATGAAAGAATATAGGAGCAGTTTGAAGGGGTTTCTGCTAGCCTAATCCAGGATCATTTAAGCATCAAAATAAATAATGACAGGAACAGGTTGCACCCTTTGTGCAAAATAGGAATCAATGCATCCATGCCAATAGAAAGAGAGAAAGGAAGTTCCACCAGCAGAATACAATTATTAGATGAAGCAGGAAAGATGGTAGTAAAAAATCACCACTTTGCAATCATCATCATCATAATTGATGCAGGCCAGAATCATCAATGGATACTAGAAATAGTGGATAAACTTTTGATAAGCAAGAGGATATTTATAATCTCAAAGCATGTTCCTAAAATATTCATTATCATTAAAATATATTCATTATTAATTAACAAGCATGAAATACTTACTAACATTACAGCTATAATACTTGGGAGATAGCATCTTAATCAACCGGCAAAAGTTTACACAAAAAACAGTAATGGGAAAAATCAACCTTCGTTGTCTCCTGATATAATGTATAATCTTTAAAGATGGTTTCAGATTGAAGGACACGAAAGGGACAACTAAATGCAAGAGATGATCTTGAATCGCATCCAAGACCTGTAAATGATATTAACAGCGAAACTTCAATACATTCTGTTGAATTAAATTGGATCAATGTTATTTTACTGACGTTGAGATTGTACTGCATTTATTTAGGAGAGTTTTCTTGTTTTTAGAAAACACACTCTGAATTATGAGGGAATAAAGGGGACATCACAACTGCAATTTACCCTCAGATGGTTCAGCAATGTTTACAACTCAAAGGGTATAAGGGAGCTCTTTGAACCGTTTTTGCAACTTTTTGTAATTTAAAAATTATTGCAAAACAAAAGATTTTCAAAAAAGATACACCCCCCCCACCCAGAATCATCTCTTCAAAAATGTTCACAATGAGTTTTCTTTAAGAATCAACCCACTGTTCACTGTACTGAAAATATAGTTTGATTTACTACTTTGGGAATATATACAATAATGTGATTCAGCTCAACATTTCATTCACTCACTCAGCAATTATTTTTTAAGGGCATACTGCACCTAATGGTCTTTCCCCAAACTCAAGTATAAAGTAAAATACATGTATAGGTAAAATCCTGAATCCTTTGATTATTTTGTTAACAAGTAAGGAGTTGCCGGAAAGTATGTAATAGAACTGACTCAAACGGGGTGATAAATTGCACAGAAGAACGAAAATGAGTCGACAGTTCAGTCTCCGCATTGGCAGGCGAAGGTAGAAAATAACGGAATCAGTGCCCTTGGCGCGTGTGTTTATGGCGTGGACTTGGGAGGATAATGAGTCCAGTACCACGTGCCCTATTTCCGTGGACTGTGATTTTGTGACACTTGACAGCTGATGCTGCTTTTCCCCACGTGCTCATCTTTTCCCCCCCTCTTTAGTGTAGTCTTCTTGTCTGAGAATTAAGAGCTGTTTTCTTTTGGATCATAATCTTCCTGTACAATTTTTATAGGTAGTTGTGGGCCTTACTGAAATTTATGTAATGGATTTGTTTTCCTTTAAATCGTAAGATATTAAACACGTTGAAGATTTTCTTTGCACTTTGGCAATAAAAGGAAAAAAAGATTCTGAGTTAAATTTTGCTCCCTGTTAAACCCTGAAAGAAAATAAATTTCCTGGTTAGATATTTTAAAAAGAGGTCTTTCTCAAAAGAGTCTTTCTCGAAGACTACAGCATCCGTATCACCTGTGGTACTACAGCTTGGCAGTAAAGATTCTGGAGTACCTCCTCACACCGGCTAAGTAGAAATCTCTAGTGATGGGTTCCTGAGGCTCTGCCACTGAACAAACATTTGTGTTGGTTTGAAAACTGACCCTAGAGGACAGGAAGAGACTGAAGAAAGAGGCAGACCATTCCAGATTGGCAGGTGGCAGTTTTCACAAGCAAGGAAATTTACATGAGAGGCTTGTCTTGGGCGGCTGTAAGGCAAGTAGATTTCTACACCCTGCCAGAATCTTGAAATCTTACCTAGAGGTCTTACCTGGGTTTAGTCATGTATACCATCCACATGGCCTCAACAATACCTTACTCTGTCAAGGTGACAGTTCTTGCAACACTGTGATAATGTGGGCAGGATGTTCATTCCAAGGATGGGGAGATGGTGAGAAGCCTCTGATCACCCAGGTTCAGCTCACAAGTCAACCAAAGTTCACATCCTCACCGTGACCTCCCCCAACAACTTGTGACCAACCCACAACCTGTGAGTCGCTTCGTTCATAGAATGCCCAGCATTCCTGTTACTACTAACAGCATAATCTCCTTCTCAGGAGGGGTCTCTGGCAAGCAAGCCAATTATGATATGAAGGAGATTTTTTTTTTCTCTTTCCAGTACCGTTACACAGTTTAGTACTTGATCTGCGGCTTTGAAAGTCGTGTGTCTGGGAATGTGTTTATATCATGGGGCTGGAATGGTAATGTTTTGAAACTCAGAAGTAATGTTATGTGAGATTGGAACGTATATTTACAAAGTCCCAGTGCTTAATAATCAAGATGTCAGGATATGTATGTATACAACCAATGCACAGAGGAGAGAATTTACATCAACAATAACAAGTTTTTGTAAACCTACACCAGCCCCAAACAAACCATGAGATTCTCTTCACATCAGTTGTTTGGAGCACGCTTCTTCATCAGATCACCTCCTAGGCATGATTTCAGGCACCACCATCTAGGATCTTGTGGCCAGAATCATCACAGAACAGGCAGCTGTTTGTGTGATATGATCTGAAATATTGCACTGGTCACCTCAGCCAAAATTATCTGTCCCTAACCTCTACTCTGTCCCCCTGCTGCTAGATTACAGGATTCCCACAGTTTTTGATAACCAGTTACAGGTATATCTGGTTAGGGCCTTGGTAAATAGTGATGTACTTCAATTAGATCCTTTATTGAGGCAAAATCCATCAGTTACAAACAGCTGGGCTTCCCAGGTGGTACTAGCAATAAAGAACCCACCTGCCAACGCAGGAGACATAAGAGAAGTGGGTTCGATCCCTGGGTCGGGAAGATCCCCTGGAGGCAGGCATGGAAACCCACTCCAGTATTCTTGCCTGAGAATCCCATGGACAGAGGAGCCTGGCAGGCTACAGTCTATGGGGTCGCAAAGAGTCGGACACAACTGAAGCGATTTAGCGTGCATGCACACACACAAGCAGTTAGCCCCACCCCCCTCAACTGAACACATAACATCCTCTGTAAAACCCTCTGTGAAACCCCCTCTGTAAGACGTGGCAAAGCTTTCTCCTTAATAGAACTGTATTTTAATTAATTTAAGATCTTTTGCAAATATTTAAGAACCAGAGCTCAGCTCATAGGGTATCCTCTTCCCTCTGCAGTCTTGTGTTTGCCAACTCCTAATTGATGTTCCAAAGAACACAGAAGTGAAATTTGCACCATTTGCCCAAACCAAAGCCTAGGTAGAAGACTGTTTCTCAAGACAACAGAACTGTACCCTATACTCAAAATGAACTTTTCTGCAATGTTCTTTTGTCCCTTTTCATGCCATCACTCAAGACCCAAAAGCCATTTTCTCTTTAATCTGCAGAACATTCTCATGAGCTTCCAAAAGTTTCCTCATACCCCTTTGCATCCAATCACCTCCCTTCACCTTGGCTGGGCAGCCACTGATGTTTTCTGTCCTATGGTTCTGCCTTTTCTGGAATGTTATATCACTGAAAGCATACAGTACACATTTGTCTGTCAGGCTTCTTTTGGTCAGCATAATGCCTTTGTGATTTATCCATGATGTTCCATGTATGAGCAGTCCATTCAGTTTTAGTGCTGAGTAGTGTTTCCTTGTACGATTATACCATAGTTTGTTTGTTCACACCAAGCCATCTGTTGATAAGCACGATGCTTGTGATATGTTCTTTTCCTAGGAGGCCATAACCTATCTGAGCCTTATGGGTACACAGAATATATAAATTGACTCTGTAACAGAAAGTTTGTTGTCTACCAAACCCATTCTTTGCCCCGTCCCAATCCCTGAGGCTCCTCAACTTCCTCCTTCATCTTTGCTGGCTTCTCCCCTTTTTAGCAATATGAGTCAAGGATGATCTAGATCCAGAGTGGATCTTCATTAAACTAAGCTAGTCATGGTGATTCCATTTCTGTGGCCATGTCACATGACGAAAGGGACCTGATGGAATATCTACTGGGAGCTTCTATTAAAAAGCTTCTCCGCCTTTAATCCCTGTTCCCCTGATCTCCCTAGCCCCCACAATCTCCTACACGTGTGAATGAGTTCCTGCTCTCACAGGAGCCCTCAAGAAGTAAGCTAGAGCAAAATTTTCAATGGGTGTTGGGGTTCCCCTTTGTTGGCTTCCTATTACATTAGCTTCTGTGGCAAACAAAAAGAACATGGTACATTCTCCAAAATACCTGACCAGTGCTGTTCAAAACTATCACGATCATGATAAACAAAGGAATAATGAGAAACTGATACAAATTAGAGGAGACACATGATGACTAAGTGCAATGTACCATTCTGGATTGCATGTGGAACGCAGAAGGGACAACAGTGGAAAAACTTATGATACCTGAATCAAGTTGGTAGTTCAGTTAACAGTTCTGCACCTGTGTTAGTTTCCTAGCTTTGATAAGTGTACCATGGTTATGTAAGATGTTAGCATTAGGGGAAGATGTATATGGAAATATTACATTAGGGTGAAACATTTATGGAAAAACTCAGTGCCATTATTGTAACTTTTCTGTAATGCTAAAATTATTCCCCCCAAAATTTTAAGACCATAGAATATTTTGAAAGTTATAAGGTTTTTGTGGTTTATGGCTTAAAAGGTATCACCTCAATTTGTTTAGGATGGCTTTGAGACTTTATTAATTCATTCAACAAATATTTATTGAGTTCTTACTAAACATCAGGCACAATTTAGGTGCTAGGAATATATCATGTACAAAACAGACATAAAGCCTGTCATAGCACTTACCTTGTAGTTCAGTTCAGTTCAGTTCAGTCGCTCAGTCGTGTCCAACTCTGCGACCCCATGAACCACAGCACACCAGGCCTCCCTGTCCATCACCGACTCCTGGAGTCCACCCAAGCCCATGTCGATTGAGTCAGTAATGCCATCCAACCATCTCATCCTCTGTCGTCCCCTTCTCCTCCTGCCCTCAATCTTTCCTAGCATCAGGGTCTTTTCAAATGAGTCAGCTCTTTGCATCAGGTGGCCAAAGTATTGGAGCTTCAGCTTCAACATCAGTCCTTCCAATGAACACCCAGGACTGATCTCCTTTAGGATGGACTGGTTGGATCTCCTTGCAGTCCAAGGGACTCTCAAGAGTCTTCTACAACACCACAGTTCAAAAGCATCAATTCTTCGGCGCTCAGCTCTCTTTATAGTCCAACTCTCACATCCATATATGACCACTGGAAAAACCATAGCCTTGACTAGATGGACCTCTGTTGGCAAAGTAATGTCTCTGCTTTTTAATATGCTATCTAGGTTGGTCATAACTTTCCTTCCAAGGAGTAAGCGTCTTTTAATTTCATGGCTGCAATCACCATCTGCAGTGATTTTGGAGCCCCCAAAATTAATGTGTCTCACTGTTTCCACTGTTTCTCCGTCTATTTTCCATGAAGTGATGGGACCGGATGCCATGATCTTTGTTTTCTGAATGTTGAGCTTTAAAGCCAACTTTTTCACTCTCCTCTTTCACTTCATAATTTGTGTTAATTACACTTACCCTCACACATACACATATACAGGCTTACGGGCCTTCCTTTCCCACTAAAAATCACTGTTTTGTCTCTCTTATGAGGCATCCAACTGGGGCATCAGAAAGTAATGCATTTTAACATGCATTTCAGCAAGACATAAGTGTGTCCATTAGGCTTAATATACACAAAAGCAGGCAATTAGCATTTAAAACACCCTAATCAGAAATGCTATTCTAAGGCTTATTGCCCCATGTTGATCTTTTCACAATTTGCAAGGAAGAGTTATAAGAAAGTTTTTGAGTTCATTTTAATTAACCCCAAATACTTTCTTATTCCTATTTTTCTCCATTCTGGCCTCTTTTTCAGATAAAGTCTTTATTTCCTACCTCTTTCTCTTTAGTAAATTCAGCTCCGTCATGTACACTCAACCCTCACCCTCCTCAGCAGCGTCCACCCTCAGTAAATCACTTTTGGGGTTCCTCTGTCATCTTGAACCTCCCTGCACTGTTACATTATAACTCTCCTCATTTATAAGAAACATGATTATTCCACAGCAACTGTGAACCCAACAGCAATCAAAAATAAATCCTCAACTTTGGGATCCAGATGATAAAGCTGCTGAACTGTCTTGGGTACGGGTAGCTTAGGCTGATCTTCTTCTCAGCTCTATGGGCAATGGATCGCAAAGACCTGGGTCTGAATTAATAGGTGTTACGGGTTTGTTTGGGGTCCCTTGTGGCCCAGCTGGTAAAGAAACTAACTGCCAAGGCAGGAGATGCAAGAGACACAGGTTTGAGCCCTGGAAGATCTCCTGGAGAAGGAAATGGCAACCACCTCCAGTATTCCATGGACAGAGGACTCTGGTGGGCCTCAGTCCATGGGGTTGCAAAGAATCAGAGGTGACAGGGCACACACATGTGCATGCACGCACGCACATACACACATGGGTTTGCCTAAAACTATGACAATCGGTTCATGCAAGGGGAGGCTGTGTGTTTCTAAGCCTATCTACATATTTTGAACACCTCTCATTACACAACGAAATAAATATTTCTAGTGTGCATTGTGCTAATTAACAAACCCTCTGCGATGGGCAATAAAGATAATATAAGCTGTGTTTAGTAAGCCAACCCAATACTGCCCCCCCCATACACACACACACACACACACACACACACACACACACACACACATGGGCTTTAAATGACAGTCTCTGAATTCACTACTCCCAGAATAGGCATTCCTCTAGGGTATTTCAAATAGTAACTGTCTGCTTCTCTGTCCACCTATATATCTAACTAATACATAAAAATCTTGCTGTCGGGTGGGTTGAAAGGCAGGTTCCTCATCCCCAGACGGAGAAGGCAATGGCACCCCACTCCAGTACTCTTGCCTGGAAAATCCCATGGACGGAGGAGCCTGGTAGGCTGCAGTCCATGGGGTCGCGAAGAGTCGGACACGACTGAGCGACTTCACTTTCACTTTTCCCATTCATGCACTGGAGAAGGCAATGGCAACCCACTCCACTATTCTTGCCTGGAGAATCCCAGGAACAGAGGAGCCTGGTGGGCTGCCGTCTATGGGGTAGCACAGAGTCGGACACGACTGAAGCGACTTAGCAGCAGCAGCAGCAGCATCCTCAGAGTTCTGTTGAATCAGAAACTCCGGCAATGGAGACTGAAAATCAGCCATTTACCAAGTGCTGTGGGTAACTTGAGTGGTTCTGATGCACCCTAGAGTTTGAGGATTCCTGCGGCAGAGAGAAGGGAGGGGGCGCTGCCCTGGCCCCCACCTCCACATGCTCTGGGAAACTGAGCCAAGGGAGGAGCCTACCCTCTTTCTTCCTCCCTTCAGAGGCTGAGACTGTATTAATACAAGTAGCCATAGAGAAGCTGGGAACAACTCCGGAGGATGTATGAGCTGCAGATGGCACAACCCACTTCTTATCCAGATTTTCCCAGGATTCTCCAAGCACGTGACCATAAAGGAAATGGGCCCTGGGTCTCCTTCCTGTTTACCTCAGCCTGAGGGCAGGTTGTATAGGACTTGATTAGGAGTATCTCTTTCTGGGAAGATGAAAAAGTATTCTTTAACCAAGAAGAGGAGAAGAATTAAATGTTTTAAATGCAACTGCCTAGAAACCATGGTTGTACTGTACCTCGTGCTATATCAATTCAGTCATGTCCAACTCTTTTGCGACCCTATGGACCGTTCTCCAGGCAGGAATACTGGGGTGGGTTGCCATTCCCTTCTCCAGGGGATCTTCTCAACTCAGGGATTGAACCTGCTTGTCAGGACTTCTGCATTGGCAGGTGGATTCTTCACCACTAGTGCCACTGGGAAGCCCATTCTGTACCTCAGATTATATATTTAAAATTTTATATTTTAAATATATAATCTTATAATACAGTAAAATTATACTATTCCTAAAAAA
The DNA here is from genome assembly GCA_024291935.2 of Okapia johnstoni. NCBI lineage: Eukaryota > Metazoa > Chordata > Mammalia > Artiodactyla > Giraffidae > Okapia > Okapia johnstoni. Next base: position 18,023,894 of record CM044307.1, read on the forward strand.
TAGACCAACTGACTAAGATGAAGATTAAAAACTAATCTCCAGAGAGTATCCAACAACAGATAAATGGATAAAGAAGATACAGTGTACATATGTATTTATATATATATATATACATATATACATATATATTTGCATATATATATGCACACAGACTAATCAGTCATAAAAAGAATGAAATTTTGCCATTTGCAATGACATGGATGGACTTGGAAGGTATTGTGCTTAGCGAAGTGAGTCAGAGAAAGACATATCACTTACATGTGGAATCTAAAAAATATAACAAACTAGTGAATACAACAAAGAAGCAGACTCACAGATACAGAGAATTAGTGATTACCGGTGGGGAGAGAAGAGGGGCAAGATAGGCTAAGGGATTAGAGGCAAAAAAGTCACTGTGTATAAAATAAACAAACTACCAAGGATACATTGTACAGCATAGGAAGGATAACCAATATTTTACAATAAATACAAATAGAGTGTAACTTTAAAAAATTATGAATCACTATGTTGTACACCTGAAACATATAATATTATACATCAAATATATTTCAATAAAATTTTTTTCAAGTATTATTATATATCAGTAGTAATGATACTAATGAGTTTAACATGACCAAATGGAGTTTATTCCCACAGGAATTTCGACAACTTCACAAATCAGTTTATTGCAGAGGTAGTGTCTTTAGGCACTGATTGATACCAAAAATAGCACAATCATTGGTCAAGAAAGTAACTTTGATGTGACTCTGAATCAATAAATATTTATATATTTGTTGCAAAGGAAAAACTACTAATCCCCAAGGAAATTATTAGAGTGCTCAGTTTTGCAGACAATAGGTTAAAAGAATTACATACCAAGAATGAAAACTATCTCATGTAATGGAAAAAGATCGAGGTTTAAGAAAATACACACACATAAATATTTACACTGAGGGAATATTTTTAAGTAGGAGGCTTCTTTTTTTTTAAACTATTGAATCCAATCAAGTGGAAACACAAAATTATTTGGCGATAAACTAGATCTGTTTGTATCTCTTTCCTCTCAATTAATGAAGAATTTCAGCAATACAATTCCAATCCTAATAAACTGTGCGTTTTTATTCCCTTGGGCTGCTGCTGCTGCTGCTAAGTCACTTCAGTCGTGCCTGACTCTGTGCGACCCCATAGACGGCAGCCCACCAAGCTCTGCTGTCCCTGGGATTCTCCAGGCAAGAACACTGGAGTGGGTTGCAATTTCCTTCTCCAATGCATGAAAGTGAAAAGTGAAAATGAAGTCACTCAGTCGTGTCCGACTCTTCGCGACCCCTTGGACCGCAGCCTACCAGGCTCCTCCGTCCATGGGATTTTCTAGGCAAGAGTACTGGAGTGGGTTGCCATTGCCTTCTCCATCATTCGCTTGGGAGGTCTCTAAAATTATGCAACATTAAGAGAAGGGGTCTATTAGCTAATCCCTTCATGGGATCAAGTGTTTAGCAACTAATTTCATGTAGCAAGTAGAAACAAGCCTGTGAATGGTGAATGAAGCCTTATTTAATTTCACTGCGTTGATGAATATGAGAAGTATGGTCCAAATGAGATTAACTGAAGCTGAAAAATCTGAAAACCACCAGAATAAAATGTACACAGAGCATTCTTCTAAGTCAGTTACTCTATTAGAGAGGCTTAAATTGACAAGCAAACACCTACCATTAGAAGTCCTAGATGATAATTTTGCCACGAATTCCTGCTACTTACTCTGCTGATGAAAGAAGAGGCCCAGAAAGGATCATGAAATGCCGAAGGATTACAGCTGGGAGCAGAACTCCATTCTCCTGATTGCAGCCCTGCATTCTTCTTAATGGTGCTTGTTAAAAAGTTTTCCCTGTTGTTTGTATTTGTGTTGCTTGTTTAACTGAAGAACACTCAGAACTCAAATAGTGATAGAGGGAGCAGCTGGCCCACATGGGGGTCTGCTGCCTAGGCTGTGACCTCTACTGACCTTGAGGGCTCATCAGGTCACAGGTAGACACCACTCTGGTTCCCAGTTCCCCCAGACTCCCTGTTGCTTGACCTTGGACAAATCTAATACTTCCATGCTTCTCTCTTCCTTTGTAAACAGTGGCGGTAAAAATCTTTGCCCTGCCAAACTGCCCTATGTATACTCTTAAAACAGCAGCAGAAGAGGCTGCATGATGTCAACTCTGTAGCCAGTCTGCAATGAAGTCTGTCACGGGGACCATGTGACCCTGACACCAGTCAGGGAGCTCTGACAGGCTCAGAGCCAGTATGCCCATCACCCGCGTCTCCACACTCAAAGCTGGGAGGGTGATCCGGTCAGGACAAGCGTCTAAGGTCACTGGTGACACAAAAGGCAGTCCTAATAGCAGAAGTGTAGATAATTAACTCTAAGGGATTTTAAGACCTCTCCCGTCCCAGTATCTGACCCAAATGGTAACATTCTATTAGGAATAGAATAGATGGCATTCTATTCCTGGTCAGCTAGAACCCTGACTCTGGGCTTCCTGCCACCTCTTTTCAGCCATTCTCCTAGCTGGCTGGTGACAACTGGGCCGAGTTTCTTCAGCTTAACCCTCTGCACACCCTAAGATAGGTTCTCAAATGGTATGTGCTCAGTTGCTTCAGTTGTGTCTGGCTCTTTGTGACCCCACAGACTGTAGCCCACCAGTTTCCTCTGTCCATGGGATTTCCCAGGCAAGAATACTGGAGTGGGTCGCCATGCTCTCCTCCTTGGGGATCTTCCAGACCCAGGGATTGAACCCTCATCTCCTGCATCTCCAGCGTTGCAGGCGGATTCTTTACCCACCAAGCCACCTGGGAAGCCTTTCTCAAATGGTGCTCATCCCCAAATCAGCTGGGATACCTTTTGAAATGCCTATTTCCAGGCTGTGCTCCCAGTGGTTCTGATTCAGTGGCTTGAGTGAGTGTCCTGGGAATCTGCATTTTAACAAACAGCGTGATTGAGGATCACTGATCCTCCACCCTTTGCCCTGCATGCTGAATCGGGACACAGACAAGCCTACTAATTAGGCAACAGGCCCCTCCATGGCCACTCTTCAAGCCTCACCCCAGCCCTGGATGACCTAACTGCCTGGTCCTTTCAGGCGCCTACTCAGCTGGTCCCTTCGGAGACCCCCACACCTTGGATGATTCTGAATGGGGGTGGGCTCCGCCTCTGAAGAATTCCTAAACCATTTTTATCTCCCAGGCCGATGGCAGTAGGCTTGAAATCAGGCTAATTCTCTTTTCAGCCCTCGAAAACACAAAGGATTCACTTTCCTCCCTTTCTTGGGCAATAAACTTATTTGCCTTGAGGAACCTAGACTTATGAAACACGTAGTCCTACTTACTAGAATGTCTTGAAAGCAGCTTCTCCTTCAGCCCATGGCATCAGCCATTCTGTCCGTGTGGCCCTTTGGGTGCGTGCTAATGGAAAATTCAATCAACAATAAAGAGATTTCTTGACCCGGGTCACTGCAAGGTCCAGAGCCAGGGCAGGCCTCACCCTGTCTTGATTCGGTTTCTTTCCATCTGTTTTTGTTTTGTTTTGTTTTCCATCTCTCTTTGCCTTGCAGGGTGTAAGCAACACCCAACTCCATATCCACATATCACAGAGGGAGAGAGACTGTGTCTGCCGTAACATTCCAAGTAAAATAATCCTGGCTTCCTCCTGATGAGGCTATGTTTATCACAGGCTTCCCCTGAGCCAATGACTGCAGACTCCTAGTTGACTTACCCCGACCGCAAAGCTGGGGCGACGGGCATGGGGGTCGCCCAATAACATAGACTGTATGGGGTGGGGTGGACCCTGGGTCCTTTAGGATGGGGGGAGGGAGGAACAGGGTACAGGGTAGTCTTACAACAACAGCCGAAACAGCTAGTGCTGGCCCCAAATTCACCCAGGGGATCCTCTGGTTAAAAGCAGTAGAAATCAGGCACAAAATAAGCCTTCGGTGATTAATCAACTACATGTGAACACGGGTGGAGACGTGAGGGGTAATGGAAACAGCAGGGCTTTCATCCAATGAGGAAAGGGTTCACCTGACACACAAGTTTCTCTCCTCTACTCACTTTTGCCTCCAAATTCAATCTTGAAGTTTTCCCCAGATAAAAGTCACTTCACATCTAATTCTTCTTATTCCTTAAGTAACTTTATATCACTTAAGAAATCTGACAGATAGCTCCTCTTAAAGGCACAGTGCCTATTTTCTTGGTAAGTATAAAAATATGCTCAAGAAGTGTTACAGAAAGCAGGCACTGCCTGCTCGGTGCTTGAAAGCCAATACAGAGGCCAGGTGGGTGGAAAAGAAAGTTTGCTTTATTTTGGATGCTGGCTACCAGCCTGGGGGAGAGGGGAATGTCTATCTAAAGGCCAACTGCCATCACCCCAACCCCAACAATGAAGGGATAAGAGCTTTTATAGACAGAGGCAGGGCACTCCATGCAGAAACAGCACAGTTAGCTCCGACATCTTTGGATTGGTCATCGGTGGTCTGACCAGTGTCTTCTTAGTTGTTTTAGGTACAGTTAATCTTCAGTTCCAGGGTCAGTTTGTTTCCATTTCTTTGAAGCCAGTTCTTGAAACTGTGGCAGCTTATGTCATGGTCACAGTCTGGTCATCATGCAGTTAACGTCACCACTTGGTGAGGGTTTCAGTATCTATATGACAGCTCACAGGGTATGGCTCAGAATATTATCTATAGCCCTTAAGAGGGAACTAAAGGTCCTTGGCTATGCTTAATGACTAAATTGTTATTATTCAGTCTCCTCTGTTTCCCTTTATTTCTGCATTCTTTCACTCCTCTGATTAAATTTACTCACTGGGTAAAGTTTTTCCACAGACAAAAGACAGGCAGAGGACATGGGCCTGGGGGGCAAGGACCACAGGGTCCTGGTCAGTTTCAGAAGAACAAATCAAGGTAAAACATTTTATCCATGAAAACAGTAGTTTGTACATCGAGGTTTTTTCCTTTGAAAAAATTGGTATCCACTTGTTTTTTCAAACTGTACCCGTTTTACCATTTGCAGGCATAGATTCAGGACCCAGAAACAGAAAGGATCTAATTTTTTTTTAAGAGAAACCACTTGTCAGTTAGGAGCAATGTGAGTAAGCTAAAGCTCAAAACTAAGTTAGAAGAGGGGGAAAAAAAAAAGATCAGTTAGGACTTGCAGAGATTCTAAGTAGAAAACAAGCTCCCCAGGGTCCATGAAAGATCTCCAAGCAGAGGGAAGAGAAGTGACACTTGGTCTTTGGTGTGGGTTCCTCTAAATCCATGCCACCCCCATGAAGATCTTATGTTTCCATTGCCAGAGAATGACTTAGGAAAGGATGGAAAATGAACCATTATTGACAGAGAAACTGTCCTGACTGTTCTGAAAAGACACAGGAATGGACAAGTCTTCCTCTTCAACCAGGCATTGTCTTGTTGGGATATGGTGCCTGGAACTTGGCAGTCAGCTGGTCTGAGGACCAAAGCCACCAGGGAGGGCAGAATAGAAGAGTCTCAGAGAAGTAAAACTGGGACATGGCTGCTGCCTAAAGCCTGTCCTGACTCTGTGCTTCCTGCCACATGAAGTGATAAACTTCCCTATATGAAGCTGTTGGAGTCAGGACTTTGAACTACTCGCAGCAGAAAGCTTTCTTACACAAAGGATTTTGGTGACCATGGGTTCTAACACTAAAATTCTAGTGGGTAAACTTGATAATCCATTTAATTGGTATAGGATGCTTTGGGCTGCAAAGTAGAAAATGCATGACAAAAGGCTTTAAACAATAGGGATATTTCTTTATCTTGCTTAACAAGAAATAGAGAGGAAGATATTTCCAGGCTATCCACCTAGTTAGGCTCCAAATCTGTCACCCTCAGATGACAAGGTCAACAAGCAACTAAGGAGATATGGAATTTATTCATGCTTGCTTCCAACTTTCTCACCAAAGAAAATTATTCCTAGAAGCGCTTCACACATTTCCCCTTAAGTCTCATTGGTCAGAACTGAGTAGGTTACATGGCCATCTTCCCTTCAAGCAAGTTCCTGGTCTTTCCAGCATCTCATGGAGATGACTGTCAGGCAGGAGAACGTGGGAGGGGAGTGACCAGTGGGTTGGAGACCCAATCCCCTTAGCTAAATCGTCCCAACCGAGTTTCCTCCAACCCAAGTTATGCTCATAGTTTCTCCATAGGAGGAAAAATGTTCATACTCTTTTGGCAGAAAATGTATAATAATACATCCGCTTAGATCCAAATATTTAATGATAGCTGTGTATCAGACTCTTAGAAACACCTGTGAATTTCACATTGCCTGATGCGCCAACAGCCGGGAAGGAAGAGGCTCTCATTTAGCTGGTAAATTATTACAAAGCCCTCTTACTGGGCAGGAAGTTAGTTAAGGTAGCCTGTGCCATCCTAGGGAGGAAGCATTCATGTTTAAAACCCTCGTCTTGTTAAATGGGTCACGCGTGCTCAGTCACTCGGTTGTGTCCAACTGTTTGTGACCCTATAGACTGTAGCGCGCTAGGCTCCTCTGTCTATGGGATTTTCCAGGCAAGAACACTGGAGTGGGTTGTCATTTCCCTTCTCCAGGGGATTTTCCTGACCCAAGGATTGAACCCACGTCTCCTGTGTCTCCTGCGTTGCAGGCGGATTCTTTATCTGCTGAACCATCGGGGAAGGATGTTACATGGGTCTTTAGACAACAATGTGATGCTTGAAGTACTTGAAACTACACCTGCACTTTATTGTATCTTCACAATTTGTTATGTTGTTCTTTTTTTTCTTCCCCAATATCTAGTGTATATTCTCAAAAATAAATTTTTTAAAAATATTTTTGGGATTGTTCTACGACCAGACCTTCCGAAGGATGTCTGGGATCTGGTCTGGGACATTTCCTACCAATATATTTTTCATAGAAATGGTTAAGAAGGAAGGGAAAGTAACATTAATTAAGCATCTATTTTATGCCTTGTGGTACTTGTCCTTTTTGGATTCAATTCACTGAACAGAGGGACAGTCTAGTAGAGAGGATACAGGCTGTGTGTCCATACACAGACCCCTTAATTACTCCAACAGTATTCTTTATCCCTAAAATAGGGATAATAGTTTCTACCTCATAGCATTGTTATGAGAAGTAAATAATCTAAGCATGGGCTAGCAGGTAGTATGTGCTCCAAAAATGACTGACACCCCTATGAGGTTACCTCCAGTGGTGAACTGTATCCTGTCACTTATGAGAGTTGATTTTTAGATTTGTGGGGATTTTGCAAGCTAGCTGCTTAACAGTTGTTAGCTTGATGGGAATATTTATGTCCCAGAAATCACCAAGCACTACCAAGCAGAGCTTTTCTTCTTCTTGGAGAGCCAGTTTTGAAACATTTGCCAGTGTATCACTGATTAGTTCCATCTGAAAGATGAGATTCAGAGTAACTTGCCCACAGTTACACAGCAAGTAAAAGACAGAAATGGGATGTGAACTCAGGTCTTTATCATTGCAAACCTTTCTACTCATTTTTCTACTCATTCGCAGGTATGAATATAAACTATTGTGCATTTTTCACAGCCATTCACTCTTTCATTTAGCAATTATTTATTAAGCATCTATGTGGTATGTGCCAAGCACTCTTCTAGAGACCGCAGGATCTACATACAAAAAGAAAAGTCACAATGCCACAAGTCTACCCTCAAGGGGTGCTCATCATCACTTCGAAATTAAACTTCATGTTATTTGAATTCAATCTACTAGTCAGCCACCGCTCAAGGTAAATGCCTGTATCCAAGGACTCTCTCTGTTCAAGTTGTGGACACAATCATGAGATTGGTAAACTGCCTTGGAGTCCGCTCCACACCATCCCTGCTGCAGCCTAGCCTTTCTCCTTCCAGATTTGTCCCGGCCAGAGTGTAAAGTGGAGCATTAATAAATACGCTTATAGAGTTCCCCGGCCGTCCAGTCGTAAGGACTCAGTGCTTTCACTGCCACGGCTGGCCCGGGTTCAATCCCTAGTTAGGGAACTGATTTCCCACGAGCCAAGCAAGGCATCCAAAAAATAAGTAAATAAGGAATGTGCTTATTATATGTTATAATCTGACACTCTCAGAGTATTTGCATTTTTAGATAACAATCTTCAGGAGACAAAAGCCGATCCAATGAGGTAACCTGGTGAGAAATTATCCGTGGTCATCACAAACAGTCTAAGCTACTTCCTTCCTGCTTCCTCACCCAAATGTAGCACAACTTTTGACATTTCCCAAACTGTGGTCCTTCTAGTACTACATTCTCTTTTTTCCATACTATCACCTGTTTATTTTAATAAATACTTATATTTTTTTCTGTAAATCAGTTCACTTTTTTCCCTTAAATTCATTTGAAAAGAAAGTATCAAAAGGTGGGAGGCGGATAAATTATGAGTTTAGAATTAATGTATACACACTATGTAAAATAATCAACAAGGAGCTATAACTTAGCACAGGGAACTCTACTCAATATTCCGTAATACCCTGTATGGGGAAAGAATCTGAAAAAGATGGATATATGCATGCATGCCTGCTTGCTGTCATTTCAGTCCTGTCCGACTCTTTGCTTATGGACTGTAGCCTGCCAGGCTCCTCTTCCATAGGATTCTCCGGGCAGGAATACTGGAGTGGGTTGCCATGCCCTCGTCTAGGGTATCTTCCCAACCCAGGTATCAAACTCACCTCTCTTATGTCTCCTGCATTGCTAGGTGGGTTCTTTACCACTAGCACCACCATATGTATAGAAGAAAGAAGTGCAGTCACTCAGTCATGTCTGACTCTTGGCAACCCTATGGACTATATATGTATATGTATAACTAAATCACTTTGCTGCACACTTGAAACTAATACATTGTAAATCAGCTATGTACGCGTGTGTGCTTAGTTGCTCAGTTATGTCGGACTCTCTGCCACCCTATGGACTGTAGCCTACCAGGCTCCTCTGTTCATGGGACTCTCCAGGCAAGAATACTGGAGTGCATTGCCATTACCTTCAATATAAAATAAAACTTTTTAAAAAGTGTCACTGCTTTAAATAAAAAACTATCATGAGTCAGCAAAGATATGATAATCAAAATAAATATACAACTCTTATACAGAAGAATGAAAGTGAAAGTGAAAGTCACTCAGTCGTGTCTGACTCTTTGTGACCCCAAGAATTGTACAGTCCATGGAATTCTCCAGGCAGAATACTGGAGTTGGTAGCTTTTCCCTTCTCCAGGGGATCTTCCCAACCCAGGGATTGAACCCAGGTCTCCCACATTGCAGACAGATTCTTTACTAGCTGAGCCGCAAGGGAAGCCCAAGGGAAGTCCAAGAATACTGGAGTGGGTAGCCTATCCCTTCTCCAGCGGATCTTCCCAACCCAGGAATCGAACCAGGGTCTTCTGCATTGCAGGTGGATTCTTTACCAACTGAGCTATCAGGGAATATTCCCATGTTTAATTCCAACAATCATCTCATAGGTCACCAGTGGTCCATGTATCCAACTCTAGAAACACTGTTCTAAGAGTGGGGAGAGGGTTTCTCTCTTCCCAGGAGTTAAGTTAGCATTTAAAATACTCTGATCAAAAATGTTTATTCTAAGGGTAGTGTCCCTAGGTTGATAGTTTCACAATTTGCAAGAATTATAAGAAAGATTTTCAGTGTACACAAAATGAACACAAAATGCTTTATTATTCCTATTTTTTTCCATTCTGGGCTCTTTTCAGATAAAGTCTTTATTTCCTACCTCTTTGTCTTTAATAAACTCAGCTCTATCATATACACTCAACCTTCAGCCCTCCTCAGCAGTGTCCACCTTCAGTGATTCACTTTTGGGGTTCCTCCACCAGCTTGGCCCTCCTCACCCCATTGACATTACAACTCTCTTCATTTATAAGAAGTATGATTATTTCACACCAAACTGTGAACCCAGAAGCGACCAAAAATAAATGCTCAGGTTTGGGGTCTGGATGATAAAGCTGCTGAGCTGTCTTGGGTATGTCTTGGGTGTGGGTACTTCAGGCTTTTCTTCTCAGCTCTACGGGCAATGCATCTCAAAGACCTGGACCTGAATTAACAGGTGTCATGCATTTATCTAAACCTATGACAACTAGTTTACCCTGTTCATGCAAGGAACGGGATGGGGGCTTCCTATGCAATATTTCTCAGTCTACCTACATACCCTGAACCCTACTCATTTCACTAATGAAAAATAGGATTTTATGTAATCCAATGTGACTCTCAATTCTGACTGAAGATAGATGCTTAGGCCACCCTAGCAAGTAGGAATGGAAAAGCAATTTAATAAGGTTTAGAAAAATAAAAATGTGTGATGTTCCTTGAATTGGACTGTTGCGGGGCAAAGTAATACATTTTAGTCTCATAGGAATTAAGCCATCGTGGTCAGGAGAACAAGCAGTGATATTGGCAATTTCACAGAGAAATCTCTGCTGGATACTGGATCACAATGCAAAGCAGCCCTGCACTGGGCCCATTTATAAGTTAAATATGCTGGTGACTCTGCCTTTTACACCTTGCCCTTCCCTAAAGACATAAATATTTACATTTGTGAAGCCATTTACAGAGCACTTTCGCATATGTCTTTTCTTTGAGACTTCAGATCAAGCCAGGGCAGGTAGTGCATTTTATGGACAAAGAGACCTTGGGAAGTCAGACACAGTCATATCAACAGAGACAGGAAAAAAACTTAGGTGTAATTAGTCCATACTCTGTCACTTGGTTCATGCAAGCTCCAGGGAATATAATTCCAAAAGAAACTCATGTTTTCTTAGAGAACAGACTTTCAGATCGACTCATACACACTGCTATTAACATATTTAAAGTGGAAAACCAACAAGGTCCTACTAGATAGCACAGAGTTAATGTGGCAGCCTGGATGGGAGGGAAGTTTGGGGGAGAATGGATACATGTGTATATATGCCTAAGTCCCTTTGCTTTCTATCTGAAACTATCACAATATTGTTAATCGACTATATGGCAGTATGGCTTCCCTGGTGGCTCAGCAGTAAAGAATCCACCAGCAATGCAGCAGCCACAGGAGACGTGGGTTCGATCCCTGAGTCGGGAAGATCCCCTGGGGGAGCACATGGCAACCCACTCCAGTATTCTTGCCTGGAGAATGCCGTGGACAGAGGAGCCTGGCAGGCTACAGTCCATTGCGTTGCAAAGAGTCAGACGCGACTGAAGTGATTTAGCACACACGCATGCAAACACTCCAGTATAAAATTAAAAGTTTAAAGAAAGGAAATTCATGTTTCCACAAATTGCATCTTTCCTCCTGGATTTGAGTGGCACCACAACCCAATCGCCCAAGCTGGAAATTTTGGCATCTTCATATACATCACCTGATCTCTCATCATCACTTCCCTTCCTCTTTACACACTGTTACTGCTGTCATCCTCTCTTACCTGGAACCTGGTAATAGAGGTTTTTAAAATTAATTTGTTTTTAATTGGAGGATAATCGCTTTACAATGTTGTGTACATACATTAACATGAATTAGCCACAGGTATACACGTTTCCTCCCTCCTGAACCTCTCCCACTTGCCACCCCGTCCCATCCCTCTAGATTGTCACAGAGCACCAGGTTGAGCTCCCTGCATCATATGCCAACTTCCCATTAGCTATGTATTTTACAGTGTATAGCATTTTAACTGGTCTCTTTGCCTATACTTTGGAAACAATTCCCAACCCAATTATTCTCTACCCAGCTGCCTGAGTGAGCTTTCAGTATATAGCTCTGAATGCATCACCCTCTTGCTCAAAAAATCTTCAATAGCTCCTTCTTGAATAGAGACTATAGTTCAACTTCTCTCTCTCTCTCTCTCTCTCTCACTCACACACACACACACATAGAGGATAATATACATTCCACCCCCATTAAATTGCATACACGTTTCAGCTTTACTGACTATGCCAGATAAGCTTATAACAGTGTTTATTCTCCCTGGGAGGGCTTTCTGTCCTACACTACCCATTCAGCTAACCAACAGTGGCTAATAAGTCAAGACCCAACTTATAAATCATTTTACAACCCCTAGGAAGTTTTGCCTCCATGAAGCTGACACTCTGTCTCCTATGGCCATGCTGTCCCCTGGACACATTTCTGCTTTGGGGCCTGAACATGCATTATCATGTTCCCCTATTTAGTTTCTGTCTCCTCCTAAACTGGAGCTCCTGGGGGTAGATAAATGTCTTAATGATCTTTGTATATCCAGTGACTAGCATGGAATAAAACACCATGCATTGTAAATAAGTGAACTAATTAACTTCTATAGCAAATTATGATTACTCACATTAATAGTCAAATAAGATTTCCTCTTCTCTGTTAGAGAAGGGTTGGAAAAGGCCAACATGAAGTTGAAGAACCCTAGGGGGCATTCAAAAATTTGAATGCCAGTAAATTTGCTGAGTAAATGGTAACCCTCTTTTTAAAAGGAAAAAAATAACCCACAGATGACCAATCCTTCAACTCTTTATACTTGACCTTCATCAAAAACAGCCAACCCAAAAGATTTTCTTGACCAACTGGTCAAGCATAGCTTGTCCATGCAATCATGAGCTTTCTTAACTTGTTCTTTCTTCTTAAGCGAAAGTTTCTCTTTCCTTAGTAAATTACTGATTCTGGATGAAGGGAACAGCATGCTTACATTGTCTACAAGGAGCACCAAGAACACTGATTTGGCCAAACTTGATGTTTTCTTTCAGGAAGCCATGGGAAATAAGGCTGGGTAAGTAAGGCCAGATGTGAACAGTAATACGTTAGTACTGCAAGAGAGCTTAGAAGTCAGCTTGCCCAGAACTTCCCAGAGTGGGGTCTAAATACCATCATGGTGAAATGCTGTTTCAGATAGATAAACATTTTTATCTTAATTATGTGCTTATTTATGTGTGTTTTTAAAAAATCATTATCAGATCAGTCATACAGTTTCACATACATGATAGCCAAGACTTAAAAAAAAAAAGAAGTTATTGACATAGACAAAAAATGTCAATTTAGAGGAAAAATGTTAAAGAAATAATACTGTAAGTGAAAAGCCAACATGCAAATGTGATGAGGATGATGCCTGAATGACTGAAGGTGGAGCAATGCCGACCTGGAGCAGCACCTCTTCACATCTCCAGCAAGGGAATCAAGACCCACAGAAGCTAAATAACACAGGTCAAGCCCATGGAGGGCCTGGAATGCAAACATAAGAATCAGGCGCTGACTATTCTAAAGTAAACTTACATAAAGTATTCTAAAATAACTTAAGGTTATTTTAATAGTTTTATTTAACAACAGTAAAAGCCGTTTTAAAATTCAATATGGGCTTCCCAGGTGGCGCTAGTGGTAAAGATCCCGCCTGTCAGTGCAAGAGACATAAGAGACAAAGGTTTGATCTCTGGTTTGGGAAGATCCCCTGGAGAAGGGCATGGCAACCCACTCCAGTATTCTTGCCTGGAGAATCCCCATGGACAGAGGAGTCTGACGGGCTACAGTCCATAGGATTGCAAAGAATTGGACATGACTGAAGTGACTTGGCATGCGCGCATGTTGAAACTGCATAGAAAAAGTCAGTGAGATGTGAAGAGGTGTTGATGTATGGCAGAAACCAACAAAATATTGTAAAGCAATTATCCTCCAATCAATAAAAAATAAATCAATTAATAAAAAACAGATTTGGGGGAAAAAAATAACTTAAAATCCAGGAATTGCTTGAGGGCAGAGAGGAAAGGCAGAAAATGAAGAAGAGTAAGCCCTACCTACATCACCACGACATGTCCCCAAAGCCACCATTGCCTCCTGGTCCTGCTGCAAAGACAAGGGAAAATGCCAACACTGGAAATGCTTTCTAGAAGACATCCTGAGATGATCAGTCATTCTGTGCTGTCCCTGTACTTCCGCTTCATCACGCTTGGAGTTTTGCAGGCTGGGATTTTTGCTGTCTTGGCAAACATGATGATGGTGTCAAACGTAATGTTTCCTAAATTTTTTCAGAAATGCTGAGAAGACGTCCATGGGGGCCTATTGTCAATTATCTGGAAAAAAGAGAAGTTTGCAGACATTAGCAACAAGAACTGTGTGGGGTGAGGCTCTGGATTTTAATGAGAAGGATTCAAATTAGAATGTTGGCTATTTCCTAGAGCTTGCTAAAAATAACCCGGGAGCCTGCTTCCTTTGCTAGCACTTCATTTTCAGTGCCTGCTCATGCTGAAGATGCAGGAGGGCTGGAAAGTGCTCCTTGGGATCCAGCACCAGAGCTGTTTGTTCAGATAAATCTAATTTAGCTATGACCTGCTCTCTTGTGCACCAGTGGGCATGCTACCTTCAGGCTCCTGTCAAACTTACACTCAAGGAAGCTTGAAGGTGATAAGGGCACACACATACCAAGTCCTGTTGATCTTGCCTCTAATCTCTCTTCCCATCACTGTCACCAACTTAGCCCAAGTTACCGTCATCTCTTGCCTCAGCTACTGCCTCTTCTTTCTACCTTGAACCTGTCCCCTCTCCCCCAACCCATCACACTGTAACCAAAACCACCTTTTCCCACACAAAATCTGAACACATCCCCCGCCAAGACCATGAACACCATGACTAGCACCACCACCATTACCAATAAAAATGGTTCAATGGCTTTTCATTGTTTATATGACAAAGCCAAGAATCTTCAACATAGTTTACAATAGAGGTGCTCCCTAACTGGTGCCCGAGAACCTCTCCAGCCTCAGCCCGACCTCGTCTGCTCTCCTAACTCCAATCCACTGACCTGACTTCAGTGCCTTCTGCCTATAAGGACCCCATGGGGCCCCAGCTATAGCCCTGTCCTTCCTTCTTTAGCTACCTTATTCTTATTCATCATTCAGCTCTCAATCAGGTCAGCACTTTCTTAGAGGGGTCACTTTCCTGACCCCTCAGAAGAGGCCAAATCCTCTCTCAAATTGCCTCTCCTAGCCCAACAGACCTCTCCTTAGCAGCACCTACCACTGCTTCATGTGCACGTTTATTTAATGATTAATTGATTACTAGCATTACCTCTCCCAACAGTAGCTCTGTGAAGGCAGGAACTACATCTCTTTACTCATCCTTGTATCCTCCACATGCAATACCCTGTCTGGCACAGTATGGGACAATCAATACTTGTTGAAAGATAGAAATGTCCACCCTGGCAGGTCCAAGCCTTCCGCTCTTGCAGAGGTCCTTCCCAAGAGAAATGAAAGTATCACCCCATCTAACTATAACTTTACCTCAATCCCACCCCCATCAACTCCCTGGTTTCCTATCCCTTGCTGTCCTCACCTTAGTCCTTTTGACAAGAAACCTCCTGTATACAATACATGGGGAAGGAGGTGGTCCCTGAATTTCCACCAGTGCTGACTTCTGCCTGGGTCTTCTGAAGGAAGGGTCCCTAAATGTGGTTTACATCGCCTCTCTCAATTTCTCAGTTCAAATGGTAGAGCTCACATATGATTTTCCTCCATAAGTAAAAAATACATGTTTTTAACATCTCACTGCAGACAAAGTCTTGGGCACTCACTTGTAGAGGAGATTTATGGAAGAAAGGCAGAAAGGGAGAATTTATGGGGTTGGGAGAGGGGACTCACATGAAGATTTTAAAGCATCTGTTTCCGTGGTAGAGGGTGAGAGGTGGAGAGAGGGGGATGGTGAGATGAGCAACAGGACCTGTAGGGTAAGAAAAGCTGGTTTACAAGGTGAGACTTCCTTCCTCACCCACCCTGCCCACTCCCACATCTCCCTGACCTGAAGAGGACCAGGCCTATGGTTTAGAGTAAGATGGACCTGGGGGCCAGGGTGAGACCACCACTAGCCCCCTGCCCGGCCTTTCCTGGAGGAGCAGCATTCAGCATCTGGTGCGCTGCAAATTCAGCCCAGCCTGTGATGAGGGAGTTATTATTGGCACATTCTTGAGTTTTATTGGGTGTTTTTAAACAGCGATTACTGCGAGAATATGCACAAGGCCAAGAGAAGTCTGTAAACACTGGGAAATGTATCTGCCTGCTCTGTGACAGCTGGGCCAGCTTCCACATGCCAGAAGTTTGGGGCAGGGTCAGATCAGGGCTGCAGATGGTCACCGGCAGGGAGCTACTATTTTGGGGGCACAGGTCATGGGAAAGGCTTCCAGTTCAAAGTTGGTTTCTATGACTGTCCCATAACTTTTCCTTCAGCCTCATGTTTCACAATCAACAGTCCCATCAAGTTTGAGGACATCACTGGATATTTTTGTTTAAAGACCCTGTTATGGTACTGCCGAACAAGTCCATAAGTTAAGTGGGCTCATTTTAAGAAGAGAGGACGGTTTCAGCCTCAGACCTCTTTTGCCTCTCATAGAAGGGGGAAGAAAATGGAAAAATGTAAATATCTTGTTAGGTTCTATTTATGTACACGTTTTCCCATTTCTGATGTGGGCTGACTTTTAGGAATTCTGTGCCCCTTGCAAAAATTACAGCTGCAAAAAATACAGAAGACATCAGTACACTTGTTAGGAAACATAAGTTCAGATTTCCAAAGGGCAAAGAGCTGAGTTTTGAGATGGTTCATCTGGGAAATTTTTCCCAGTTACGTGAACAACTAAGAAAGGGCAGGGTCCCACTAACCCATGGGAAGTCCAAGAAGCTCTTCTGCTTCTCATTCACTTTCTATCTGTGGATGGGAAAAGAAACTGATCAAGGGGAAAGAGTGACCTTAGAGTTTGGAAGGGAGAGCAGAAAGCAATTATAGATGAGGATCTAGTACTAGAACTTGGTTTTCAAAGGCTAGTGCATAATGGATCCACCTCGGAGCATTTTAAGAATGCAGACTGTCAGACCCTTCACAGTATCTGCCTTTTCAATGGGCATCTCATGATTCCAAAGCAGCCCAAAGAAAAACTGTGCTAATGCACCTAAAATCACAGTGGAGGGTGCCAGGAAGGATAATGATATTCAGAAGCCATTATCATTGTTAAAACTCAGAGATAAAAGACAAATATTAGCTAAAGTATAAATCCAAGAAAAAATTAGGATGTTAAAAAGGTGAGCTCCATCCAAATAAGACCAAGGTTAGCTTAGCAGTCATTGAAAGTAGCTGCACATTAGTAAATTTGGTGTAAAATTTTGGTTAAGAGAGAGAAGGCCCAACTCAAACTGGATCAAGCAAAAAGAAAATCAAGAATCTATTGGTCCACATCAATGGAAGGTATAGAAGTAGATCTGGGCTTCAGGGATTCAGGGCTCAAATGTCATCAAAACTCAGTCTCTCTGCCTTTGCCTCTTGAATGTTACATTTCCTCTGTCTTGATTCTCTTTCCATATCTCTTCTTGTGGAGAAGATATCTGCCTGGAGTCCCAAACTTTCATACTTGATTCCAAGTCTAGAAAAAAGAACTACTCATTCTAAGTTACTCCAAAAAAAAAATCCCAGAACATTTTCTGATTGGACTAGCCTACATGGGTCTCATGACTACTTCTGAAACAAGCTTTCTGGTCAGGGATTAAAATATCATATTGCCGAGATCTGGATAATTTCCCCACCCCTAGATCTGGGGAGGGGGTGGTAGACTAAGTACATGGGGAAGGGGAGATGTTATCCTAACAAAAAACTCTAGGATGTTCTGCCCAGAAAAAGTGGAAATAGAGGTTGGGGAGCAGAAGCCAGTTGTCTGCTACAGCAGCTGAGAAATATTGTCATCTGTTTAACTACACAAAAATGTTACTATCAACTAATATTCACTTACTTATTACTCTGTATAAAATATGGAAGTGTGTATTTGAATATGGGTATTATATTATTATTATAATGATATGTTTTGTTATTAATATTCCCCAGTGGATTATAACCCCTATGAGGGCAGAGACTATGTTTATCTTATTTATCCATGTGGACAAGCCATCTCCAAAGTGGGATGTGTAAAAAGGTGTGGTGCATGAAGACAGTAGTAGATTTTTTAGTTATTTTTCTTATCTAATTTTTTAGGATAAAAGGAAGCTTTATTAACATTTTGTGTATTGATATAGAGATCGGCAATGACATCCTCGCTAGGTTCAGAAGTCAGACCTCCATGGTAATAGGGGTCTCAAGAGAAGAGTGTGAACTCCACTTGCTCATTTGCTCCTCTGGCTCCTGGCCTCCTATTCTTTGTTCCATCTCTTGTTCCCACTCAGCACTCTTTAGATTCACTATCTGATGCTATGACTATCTGATACAAGACTTCTCACTCAGGAACTGCCCTCATCCAAGTGGGAGACCCACCTTCTTTTTCACCCCAAGATGTCAGGCACTATCAGTACAATCTGTTAATCCCTAGCCACCTTTATTTAGAGGCTCAGTAGTAATGAACCCAACCCTTCACATTGTGGATTGGAGGACAGGTTGGCTCAATTATCAGCCAACTAGGATTTATCAAACATCCACGATGTCCAGAGGACCATGACAGGAAGAGGGAGACAAGGAGGATCACAAGGGAAGAGTCTCGCCCTCACAGAGCTCAACAATGTAACTGTAAAGATGGCTGGTGTAGACAGCAGAGGATGGTGATAACATGGGCTTTATTCAAAAGGCATCATTCCCCTTCTGCTGTTTTAAGGGGAGCACTGCTGTTAACAGGGCAAGGTTTTCCTGCACCGCAGTTCTTTTTAACTTCGTGTTGGACTTTACTTCCCCTTGTGTAGACAAACATCATTAAATCTTCCCTAGGCTGAAACAAAGGAAGCTGGAAATGTACCTGATTTATCCAGTGAGAAAGGAAATTAGCCTGTCAACAGAAAATAAGGAGTAAAGATTTGATTCTTAGATTAGGAGTCAGATCTATGGACTCCCCAGGGCTCATTCCAATAAGGTAAACAGACTGGCTGCATTATTTATCGGTCTACAATGGTTGCAGGAAATATCACCAATGCCCAATTTTATGTTTCATTAGGATTTCAATTAATCTCTTCCTCATTTAGTCTGGGAGAGGGATTGATCTGCCTTTAACTGAATACCACACAATCCTTTCCTTTCAAAAGGCAAATAAGTTTATATATTGGATTTATTTCCTTTGTCATAATATGGTCCAGAAACAACACCTATTCTTTCTATTTCTCTGACTATATTGACTTTGTCAGAAGTTGTAGTTTCAAGAACTTTCCATTCTGTCCCTAAGAAGAGGATTTTTCTCTGTCCGAATCTTGTATTTCCAAACAATTTTATTCCTCTCTGAGGAACATACCTCAAAAGAAAATTATTGTTCACGAGCACTCAGACTTTTTGCAACTGTGCCAGTAAAGTAAAACGTCCCAAGAGATACCCAAAGTTCTCTTTGAGGTACCCAAATCTCCACATCTAACAGGAAACAAAGGGTTTACATTTTCTTTAGGCCTAATAAGACTTGATGTCACTCGAAAATATAAAATATATGAAAATAGTTGCCAAAAGAACCTTTGGTAATTTTTTTGTCTCCAAAATGAGTAGAGATAGTCATGTTTTTCCACAGCCTCCTTCTCTCCAAACCAAAAAAAAAACATCTACAAAGAGAAATTGGTTATTCATATTCTACAGTTGAATCATTGATGTAAGCAAAAGAACACTCGACTCTAAGTGGCTTGAGAAATAAAGGGATTTAATCTTAACTGTACAGCAAGCCGTCCGAGGCAGGCTGGTTTCCAGTAGATCAATAATGCCATCAAAAACCAGATTCTTTTCTCCTTAGAACGCTGATTCTCATCTCGGACTTGACGCATTACAATAGAATGAGTACAGCAACCTCAAGCATTGTTGGTGTTGTTTAGACACTAAGCTGTGTCCAACTCTTCCGCGACCTCATGGACTGTAGCCCGCCAGGCTCCTCTGTCCATGGGATTTTCCAGGCAAGAATACTGTAGTAGGTTATCATTTCCTTCTCCAGGGGATCTTCCCGACCCAGGGATTAAACCCACATCTCCTGCACTGGCAGGCAGATTCTTTACCACTGAGACACCTGTGTTCATATATGAACACCCCCAAAGCTAGAGGGCAAAATGTTCTGTTCCTATTTGCCTTTTAAGAGAAAAGTTTTCTTTTCCAGAAGACCGGCAAAAAAAAAAAAAGCTTTCCTCATATTGCATTGGCTAAAATGTGTTATACACCTACATTCCATATCCAGGAAAGAAAACTTTATATTGCAGAATTCCCAGAAAAAGCCTCAAGATACAAGCTGATTAGATTCCCCCACAAGTCAACTTTTGTGGCTAAGGGAATAATCACAGTTTGATTGTTTGAGGCCTCTGTTGCTTGAACCAATCACTTTTTTAAAGACCACCTTAAAAAGGGGGCCTTATTGAGAAGTACTTGGAAAGTCAGCCTAGAGGACATCATCAGCATATGGGTTTTCCCACATTAGCATTACTTAAAGAAAATTGGATTTTAAAAAGACTATTAGAGCCACTCTTACAATTAGAAGAGAATTCTCCACAGGGTACATGTTCGTAGTGCATTTAAATATGACATCATTGATAAAAGTGTGCTTACATGTTTTGGGGAACATTTCTACTGCTTTTATCCCATGCTAATTCCATAGGACACCCTGTCTCACAGATGCTAATGGCTTCAGACTCAGCTGAAAGTATTGGATTGGCCAAAAATTTCATTTGGGTTTTTTGTAAGATGTTATGGAAAAACCCAAACAAACATTTTGGCCAACCCAATATATCCACTGTGC
This sequence comes from Okapia johnstoni, assembly GCA_024291935.2. Taxonomy (NCBI): domain Eukaryota; kingdom Metazoa; phylum Chordata; class Mammalia; order Artiodactyla; family Giraffidae; genus Okapia; species Okapia johnstoni. The sequence goes on from CM044307.1 coordinate 18,044,553, forward strand.
ATGCATGCTAAGCTGCTTCAATTTTGTCCGACTCCTTGCCACCCTATGGACTATAGCCCGCCAGTCTCCTCAGTCCATGGGATTCTCCAGGCAAGAATATTAGACTGGACTGCCATGCACCTCCTCCAGGGGATCTTCCCAATCCAGGTATTGAACCTGTTTCTCCTGCGGCTCCAGCATTAGCAGGCAGATTCCTTACCACTAGCGCCACCTGGGAAACCCCAGTATATCCACTAAATTGTACTAAACCCCAGTGACCTATCACTATTTTAAAAAGAAATTTCCAAAACCCTCAAAAAGATAAAGCGTTTATATTATATCCTAAGCCCCTGGTTTTTGCTTCAAGAAAAAAAATTGTTTTAATGAGCATTACTCACTTGAAATGAGTCCTCTCTTGCTGTAAACGTTCTTTAACAAACCCTAACAATAGGTAGACGAGACCAGAAGCACGTATCACTCTATTTGTCCATTTCCTTCATGTTCCCAGTCCTTGCAGGCACTTAACTGTGTATCTGATTCAGATATTAACCAGGTGAGTAAATTTTATAATCACCACATTATAGAGGAAGGAATTGGAGCTTTGAGAAATTAAGCAATTTGCTAAGACCTCTCAACTCTTAACTAGACCAAGATTCAAACTCAGTTTTTCCTTATTCCAGGACCCACATCCTCTTCACCTCACTAATGCTGTCCCACTAGCAGATCACCAGAGTATTCATTCATTCAATTCATAATTATTGAGCACCTACCCTGCGGCTGGTATCATGATAGACAGTGTAGAGACACATATTCTTTGGCCTTCATAGATCGAAGTGAGATAACAGAGAGACAACAAACAAATGAATAAACTAATAAATGTATAATCTGAATGGCAACAGGTACAATAAGGGAAAAGAACAGGCTGCAGAGTATAGAGGTGTAGGGAGTTTGCCTAAATATTCATTGGAGGGACTGATGCTGAAGCTGAAGCTCCAATACTTTGCCCACCTGATGCGAAGAGCTGACTCATTAGAAAAGACCCTGATGCTGGGAAAGAATGAAGGCAGGAGGAGAAGGGGACAACAGAGGATGAGATGGTTGGATGGCTTCACCGACTCGATGGACCTGAGTTTGAACAATCTCCAGGAGTTGGTGATGGACAGGGAAACCTGGCACACTGCAGTCCACGGGGTCGCAAAGAGTTGGACATGATTGAGCGACTGAACTGAACTGAGTTTACATAATGCAATCCAGCCCTTCACAGGCATGCGGTATCAAGACACTAATCTCTGCCTGATAGCTGCCCCTGCTTATAAGTAGATGAAGTGATAACAAATTTTTGCTACACATACTGAGAAAGAAAAATTCTTCCTGAAGGAGGCAGAACTCTGTAGTCTGATGTAAGTTAGCTGCTCCTCTGGAGAGGTAATTACCATTTCTGATAAATCACATAAGCTATTTCTGATGCACTTCAATGAGCTCAAGTGTCCTGCCCAGAAAATTTTGTGCACAGGGTCTTCTGTTTGCCCCTCCAGCTCCACTCTGTACCTTTAACCACACTCATGAGCCCGGAAGCTAGCCTGTATGAACTGCACTCCTGGGCTCCCTGGCTTTCCAGCTTGGGATGGGTTTGGCCAGTGAGAAGCACCAGCAGGAGACTGGAGGGCAAAGGGCAGAAGGAGAGTGAGCCCGGATATCCACGCCCTGGCTCTCTCTCCCTGTAGAGATGCCATGGGTTGGCTAGACCCCTCTACTGAAGACCTCTGCTCCTGGGAGGTGGCACCTTCTATAAAGCTCCCTTCTTCTGCTCTAGTGCCAGCTCCCTTGCCTTGTCCCTTCAGGTATGAGTACCAAAGGCTCCCACAGTTGCCAGCCCTGAGGGGCATGCCCCTTGTTACTTTCCCCAAATCTCACACATACTGTAACAAACAACCTCTCTCCATCTGTCTTCACATCACCTGTTTTGAGTGAGCCATTTGCTTTCTACCAAGATCTAAACTAACACAACCACTATCAACTTCATGAGTTGTCTAGCAACCTGTGACCATTCTCCTGGAGTGTCTAGTGATCTTTAAAATTTTTTTTGTTTCTTAAATTAATTTTTACTGGCATCACCGCAGACAGTGACTGCAGCCATGAACTTAAAAGACACTTGCTCCTTGGAAGAAAAGCTATGACAAACATAGACAGCAACTGTTACTGAAGCTGAAGCTTTAGTATTTTGACCATCTGGCTCAGCAGAAAAGGCTCTGATGATAGGAAAGATTGAGGGCACGAGGAGAATGGGGTGACAAAGGATGAGATGTTAGATAGCATCATCGACTCAATGGACATGAATTTTAGCAAATTCTGGGTGATACCGGAGGACGGAGGAGCCTGGCAGGCTACAGTTAGTGGAGTCACAAAGAGTAGTACACGACTTAGCGAATGAACAACAGCAGCAACACAGGTGATTTACAAAGCTGTGTTAGTTTCTGCTGTACAGCAAAGTGAATTAGTTATACAAATCATATATCTACTCTGTTTTAGATTCTTTTCCCACATAGGCCATCAGAGAGTGTTGAGTAGAGTTCCCTGTGCTATATAATAGGTCCTTATTAGTTATCTATTTTATATACAGTAATGTGTATATATCAATTCAAATTTCCCAGTTTATCTCCCCACCTTGCCCTTTTCCCCCCTTGGTAATCATAAGTTTGTTTTCTACACCTAGGGCTGTATTTCTGTTTTGGAGATAAGTTCATTTAAGACTCCACATATAAGTGATATCATATGATATTTGTCTTTTTCTGTCTGACTTACTTCACTCAGTATGACAATCTCTAGGTCTGTCCATGATGCTGCAAATGACATTATTTTGTTCTTTTTTATGGCTGAGTGATATTCTATTGTAAACATATACCACATCTTCTTTACCCATTCCTCCATCGATGAACATTTAGGTTACTTCCATGTCCTGGCTATTGTAAAAAGTGCTATAATCAACATTAGGGTACATGTACAAACATTTAAAAAAATACAGCCTAGTAGTGATTATCTAAACTATTTTTCCCTAAACATATTAATCAATTAAGAAATACTGAAGTTAGTGTGCTCATAAGCCTCTTCTGGGGCACTGGGTTTGAAAAATACCTCTGAGATATACTTGCAATTAGTTTGCCTGACAAGTTACTTTAACACATAAACACAATAAGAGTCACACATTCTATTTCATAAATGATGAAGTCTCAGTTTTCTGTCCTTTGGGGTACTGGGAAAGAAACTTCCATGACAATTTTTCTTAAAGCCAGTGTCATAATATTGTAGCAGCAAGTTTAGTTGCCAAGTCAAAGCATGATGACAAAAATTCTCTAATCAGCATCTGAGACCAAGGCAAGTTTGTAATCAAATCCTAGCAAGATGTATTGGCCTTGCTAGATCCCTGTTTATATAAAGGTAGGAGCACCCACACAATATTTCTAGCACTTCCACACAATTGAAGACTACTCATTTCATTGGTGACAGAATTCTAAGATCTGCTATATTCATCAAAGCTTCTAGTGTGAATCACAGACAAGGAATGCTGAGTTACCTCCATTATCATCTGTCTCAGGAGGATAGACTTTTTTAGAACTTTCAAATGCTAACTAGCTATCCCTTTAGTGTATAATTTCTGATTAGAGTACTTCAAATATTAACTAACAGCCTCTGAAGTGTAGATAAAAAGCAACTAATAGAGATTTTACAGTGTCTACACAGAAATGTTTTAAAAGTACAAACAATATGACAGATAAATGCCCTTGGACAGAACACTGCCATCCCATGACGCTTGCTTAGGTCACTTATTCATCTGTACATAGAGCACATTATTACTGTCTTGTTACACTATTTCTATAACATAACCCTGCATATTCAACATTGATACGAAATCATGAAAAGCCATAAAAATGCCATTGTATAACAGAAACCATATTATATTTTAAAATCACTAATAATCCACTGTCTTAGATAAACTATGTTTAATTTCTAAGAAGGCCTTCATAGTTTATTGAATAACCCTACTGCTTTTGAACTGTGGTGTTGGAGAAGACTCTTGAGAGTCCCTTGGACTGCAAGGAGATGCAACCAGACCATCCTAAAGGAAATCAGTCCTGAATATTCACTGGAAGGGCTGATGTTGAAGCTGAAACTCCAATATTTTGGCCACCTGATGCAAAGAACTGACTCCTTGGAAAAGACCCTGATGCTGGGAAAGATTGGAGGCAGGAGGAGAAGGGGACGACAGAGGATGAAATGGTTGGATGGCATCACTAACTCAATGGACATGAGTTTGGGTAAACTCCGGGAGTTGGTGATGGACAGGGAGGCCTGGTGTGCTGCAGTCCGTGGGGTCGCAAAGAGTTGGACACAACTGAGCGACTGAACCTAACTGAACTGAACTGCCAACTCAGGGGCATGCTCTTCCTTCTAAACTGACCATTTCCTTTTGCTCTGGAGAACAGTTTAAATAGTTTGCAAATCCATGCTCACACCCTTGGACAGGTTCAGTGTGACATACTCAGGTTACACTGTGACACTTCCTCTTCACTGGCACTATCCTTCTTCAGGACTTCCTCCTACAGTAGGAGGAGCCACTCATCCATCCTTTACTCAAGTAGGAGAAGCGGGTGAGCTCCATCGTGTCAATCTCAGTTCATTCATTATCAAACAGTTAATGTGAGCATAATTCTGAGGCTGACCTGGGAAGACTGAAAAGGAAAATTTAAGGTGATCATAGGAAGGCTGTACCCATCTGGCTGAAGATTACTGGCAATTATCCAGTTTTCTTAGGCAGGGAAGAATCTATTTTTATGAGGCTTATTGGTGGCTAATTGCTTGAAAATATTCAACAGAATACAATTTCTCAGGCATTCAACCAGCTCCCAGAAGCTTTCCTTTTCTAACATGGGTCCAACCCATCATAATTATTTCCAAAGGACTGTCCACAGTAATTTATCATAAAGAAATTCCATTGTGTTGTTTGAGATATAAGGCCAATTAGATGCTGTTAAATGAAAAACACTCTTCACTGAAATGATGTGTCTTACAATGATTCATGTGTAATGTAGTCATGTGAAAGATAGTTCAAAAAATGAGCTATTATATTAAAATCTCTGCTTTGCTATTAATATAAAAATAAATTTTATGACAGGCATTCTATGTGCAAGTAAGGAATCCATTAACCGATCAGAACCAATTCAGTTAGAAAGTCCTTAAAATTGAAGATGAGATACCTACAGTGATTTGCCCAAGTAGACAGACAGAAAAGGAAGAAAAGTATGACAAGGAGGTGCTGGGGAAAAGCTGGAGAAGACAGTCTACAGGATATCAGGATGCTAACAGAATTAGACATGAACTTAGTAAGAATCCCTAGAAAGATCCTCAGAGACATCTTAACGCTGGGTATAAAGGATTGTAACAGTTTGCTTTTTTAAAACGGCAGCAAAATATCCAACATTCCTCGCATTAAAAGTGGGTCTTTGCCTCTTCCCTATGAGTGCGTATGACTCATGGTGGGCCTATGACTGCATCACCTGGTACAGTCACCACATGACTTTTGAGGCTGGGTTGGAAATGGCCATATAACTTACCCCTGGTTTTGTTGCAATGTGTGTTCTATGTTGCAAGCCAGCCTCCATGTAAGAGTCTGACTATTCTAAAACTAATGAAGATATCATATGTGGACCCTTATCAGCCACCAGGGAGTATCAGCTGCCAGCCACGGGATGGTCCATCTTGCACATCCAGCCCAGTCAAACCTTTGGATGTTTGTAGCCCAGTGTACATCTGACTGCAATTACATGCAGGAACTAAGTGAGAACTTCCCAGCTAAGCCCTTCAGAACTTCTGGCCCTGGGGCAACCTAACTTATAGCATTGGTAACCAAAGCAAAGACTGATTCCTTGACCTACAGGAGATGTGAGTGTAAATTTTACAGACAGAATACTCTGGAACTGCATTAGGCAAACTTAAAAAAAAAAGTCAAAGTGGCTTTTCTGGCAAACTGTCCAAATAACTGTAGCACCTTCTTTTCTTTCCAGATCTAGAAAATTGCCCCTCTTCTCCAGATTTAAATAAAACTGAAATAAATTACCCTTCACTCCAGAAGCCATTCTCTCATACGTGATTTCACCAGAAATCCCATTGAGTATCAAAATATTTTTTCAAAACATATTTTTGGATACAAAAACAAAAATTTTTTAAGTATTTTGTTGTTTTTAAGATCCAACTGAATCAAATCCTTCTTAGTTGCTCCTGAACTAAGCCTTTTTCACTAATAACACCTTTATTCTTAAAGGTTTCACTAGCTCTGAATCAAGATCTGTTGTGACTCATGTGGTGTGTGGGTAGCAGCTAAAGACTTTCTGGAAGGGTAAGTTACTCCAGGGAAAACATCCCAAATGCTTTTGAAAAATACATTGTAACAGTTATAAAACATCCATGGCAGGATCTGCAGGCAGCCCTAGAATTAACTGCATGGAGGATTAGCAGCAGGTACATGGTTAGAAATGGAATAATCTGGAAAATGACATTTTAAAGAATAGGGTCGAACAAAGGTATATGCTCACTGAAAAACATCTGATGATTGGCCCAACAGGAAGATGGGTGCCCTGGAATTATAAGGCATTGGAAGGAAGCATGAAGACTCTAGTTCAGTCTCAAAATAAGATCTCTCTCTCATCACACACACACACACACACACACACACACACACACACACACAATTTTCCCTTGGAAAATTCTCTTAGAGCCATAGAGTCAGACTTCTATTTACTATAGTTCTTCATGGAGACCCTCCTGCACTGATTTTGACTCCCACATAACATTAAAAGGACCCAACATGAATCAGGCTGACCAAATCTCTTGGTCAGCTCACAGCCAAAACTTGGCAAAACCAACACAGAAAAATTACATTCATTACCCTCCTGCTTTTTCTTTCTTACTTTACACCCCCTGAAGCACACTACCCCATTGACCTATCCACTTCTCTATCCCTTCTCTGAGCAAGTACATTTGACCTATTTGATTGACCGTCCTTGATAAGGGACAATTTTCACAATGGGACTTTTCCAACTCCCCTTCCCCCTCCAAAAGCTGTCCCTCCAATTTCCCATTCTCTGAATGCTAAAATCCCTCTCTGGCACCTCCAAGGTCTTTGGGGGAAAAAATTCAAACTCCATATCTTGGTATTTAAGAGTAACCACAGTTTATAACATCCAACCTCTCTTGATAGCTATGTTTCTCATGCCTTTCTTCTCCGGACAAAGGTAGTTATTATTAATCACTTCTTTATCTTCTGGTTGCTGTTCACCACATACTTTCCCCAAAATACCATATTTTTGTCTGTTCCTTGCCTCCAACCCAGAATGCCCTCCTCCCACTCCAAACATACTCAAGTCCAGCTTTCTTTTAAGACTCAGATCAAATCGGACCATCTCTATGAAGACTTCTCCCCCAGCCCAAGCCCTGGTGATAGTGTCCACCTCTGAATTCTGTATCACTCACTTGGCCCTTAGTACATGTGGTGTCCCAATGCTACTCATTTGTTTATGCTCCTCTTTCTCGATGTGGGGCAGTGACAGCATTGTGTGTCTTTGGTGCCTCTGATACACCAGGCTCCACACTCAACTTACATCAGACAACATGCATGCCGTCAAGAGAAAATCTACAGCACAAACTCCCGACTTGGTACTCTTCCCAGGGAGGTTTGGGAAGACTATCAAGTAGATGGTATATAGTTTGTATCAAGTATTTAGTTTGGTGTTGGGTTTTTTTTTCATTGCTTTCAAAAATGCAGTAACTCTCAGGCATAAATGTAAAGATATAAGTATATATATAAATAGCTCCTTAGGAGCCAAATTGACCAGATATCGAGGCAGCTCAGCTGACCTTTTACACCAAAGTAAATCTTCCTCAACATTTGCTTTCCCATCACAGCCTGTATGCCCTTGTAATTAGGTCAGACACCTGCACACTCTCTCAAATTCCCTTGCCCACCTCCTTCCTTTTTTGTCCTGATGGGTGTCCTCCCTGTGCCAAGTCACCCCTCTACTTGAGGACTTAAAACATTCAGTTGCAGAGCAGGTGATCTGCTTTTTTGTGGGAGGAGGGTCTGTGCTGGGTCTTCATTGCTGCAGGGGCTTTTCTTTAGTTACTCTTATTGCAATACACAGGCTTCTCATTGTGGTGGCTTCTTTGTTGCAGAGTATGGGTTTTAGGTGTGCAGGCTTCAGTAGTTGTGGCTCCTGGGCTCTAGAGCACAGGTTGAGTAGCTGTGGTATATGGGCTTGGTTGCTCCGCAGCATATGGGATCTTCCCGGACTAGGGATCGAACCTGTGTCTCCTGCATTGGCAGGCAGATACTTTACCACTGAACCAACAAGGAAGCCCCGGGATCTGGCCGTTTAAGAGCTAGTCTGAGCAGCTGAGGGGCTAGCTGGTGATCCTGGAAGAGAGGGAGCATTTGCTTTCTGGGGGAACCTCCGTCAATGAGAAATAGGAAATGGTAGGAACAAAGCTGATCGATTCTTCCTCCTCTTTCACTTTTTAGCTACTCCAGGTGGGGTTCCTTCTTTGCCATCCACATGGGCAAAATGCTGCATGTACTGAGTGAACACAACTGCTGTGTCCCTTGTCTCTTTGTGGCTCATTGTGAGATGGTGACCAACGTGTAATGCTTTGCATCACATCACTTCCTGTCTTCCTGAATCAAGTCTCTTTTTCTTTTCCTCTCCCTGCTTTGTGCTTGCATCTCCCTATAAAGGGGGTTAGCATCTTAATCCTTGCCTCAGGCTCCGCAGTGCTCTGACTAAGATAGTTCCCTTTATAATCATCCTATTTTATTGAGACCTGGAGTCCCACTTCACAGAATGGAGTACAAATAACAGCTTTCCAGGAGTATCACTAAGTGTAAGACTTGAGCTCCCATCTCCCAGTTTATAAAAAGTCTGCCAGTCTTTCTGGACTCTTTCTCCTCTCATTGACTCCAAAGCTTAGTAATTTACAGAGAGCCAGATCTGCATATTCCTGAATCACTAATGAAATCAGGATAGCTCTTGGAGACTGGAAGACTTCCAGGCCTTGCATTTAAAAGGATTGGTTTATGCATCTTTTGTCCTTTCCTCCTTCATTCTGGCTAAGAGCTGAAGAAAACTGGTAGCTTCCTTGTCTTGAGATAGAAACCACAAGTTGGAAATGACAGAGTTGTTCAGATAGCCCTGGACAACTTATCTCCGGAATAAGGCCTACATATGAGGGGTAATTTTTCCACCTTGCTCAAGCCTCTGCGTTTTAAAGTCTCTTTTATTATATAACCTAATCTGTTCCTTGTTTCCTCTGACTGCTCTGAAATGCTGCTGTCACCATACTGAGAGATGTCTCTATGGACCATGTCACTGCTTTTGTGGCTGGTGCTGAAGTCTGTTGTCACCACCTGCTGAAATGTCAGCATTCTGAAGATGTATTCTCCTGTGTGACTAACAAAGCTCTTGTTTCCAGTCACGAACCCTTAGCAAGGCCAGCTCAGTCTACCCAAACAAGTTCAAGAGGAAATCAGTCGTCTATGGAAGAGTCTGCTCATTGCCAGTTGTTTCCCAATATTTTTCTCCCTCATTTCCTTACTAATGGAAACCTGCTTTTGTAATGGAGTAGCATTTGCCATCCTCCCACCCAATACAGCTTTTGCCCAAGGTTCAATAAAAAGCTAGAGTTCCCCAACTCCTTGGGTCTGAGGCTGCCCACATGACACAGGCTTGAAAGAAGTGACTTCAAGGAAGATTTTCATTTCCCAATATAGGCACCTCCCTTGGTACCATGTCACTTCCTTTTCCTTCTTAGTATATGGAGAGTGAGCATCAGACTGAAGGTGGAAGAGCCATTCTGCAACCTTGAGGAGGAGAGGTGCTTGAGATAGTAGAGCAAGAAGACAGAAACCCCCTGAAACACTGACCACATCATGGAGCCACTTGTTTGCTATATGAAGAAAACTAGACCCCAATTTGGTTAAGTTTCCATACTCAGGACTCTATCATGTGCAGGCAAAAGCAATCTCTAATGGATATGCCCCACCAGAAGCCCTGGGTTTCTCTCACGCATTTTGTCAAACTGTACCCAACAGCCTTCAAGTCATACTTCAATTGTTTTTCTCCCAAACAAACAAAACTAAAGTTCTACCTTACAAAAAGTGCAGTACACCGAAATTACTTATTTGAGTGAGTGAGTGTTGTGTCCGATTCTTTGCGACCCCATGGACTATACAATCCATGGAATTCTCCAGGCCAGAATACTGGAGTGGGTAGCCATTGTTCCCTTCTTCAGGGCATCTTCCCAACCCAGGGATCAAACTCAGGTGTCCCACATTTTCAGGCAGAGTCTTTACCAGCTGAGGCACCAGGGAGGCCCATGTTTACTGCTTGTGTTTCCTGCTAGACTCTAAACTCCATGAAGGCAGGATCCATGGGGGTCTTCCTCACTGCCTTAACCTCAGTGCTCAGCACACTGCCTGGCCTATGTCTCCAAATGTATCCTGGAGAGAATGACGACTAAATGAGAGAATGAAAACACATTACTATCTACTCACTTAGATGACTCATTATTGGCATGCAACTCATTCATACACTTATTTTATTCATTCATTTAACCAATATTAATGGCCTACTCTGGAATAGGCATAGTGATAGGAACTGAGGATCTTTATTCCGCACATAAGGCAGCTACTGCCCTCAGTGAACTTAACTTCTAGTGGGACGGACAATCAACTCTTAAACAAAAAATAAGAGATTCAGATAGTGCTAAGTATAATAGGCAAAGAAGCTTCTTCACCTGGGGGATTCCTGGAAGACCATACGTGTGTATGTGTTAGTCACTCAGTCGTGTCCAGCTCTTTGCAATTCCATGGACTGTAGACCACCAGGCTCCTCTGTTCATGGAATTCTCCAGGCAAAAATACTGGAGTGGGTTGACATTCCCTTCTCCAGGGGATCTTCCTGACCCAGGTATCGAACCTGGGTTTCCTGAATTGTAGGCAAATTCTTTACCATTTGAGCCATCAGGTAAGCCTGGAAGACCATATATAAATAAAGTTTATTGTCAGTATATCAACATGTATATCAACAGTATATCAACATAATCACATCAATCTAAACAGTCCACATTCTGAGAACTAACTGTTTTCTAAAGACTAGCAAGAATGAGATGGTCAATTTCCTTTTTTGAATTTAGGATTACATGCATTTCTTTTTCTTAATTTTTAATTGGAGGATAATTGCTTTACAATGTTGTGTTGGTTTCTGTCCTATAACATCATGAATTAGTTGTAACTATACACATATGTGGACTTCCCTGGTGGCTCAGATGGTAAAGAATCTGCCTGCAATGCAGGAGACCCTGGTTCAATCCCTGGGTTGGGAAGGAACCCATTTTCCTTCCTGGAGAAGGAAATGGCAACCCATTCCAGTATTCTTACCTGGAGAATTCCACGGAGAGAGGAGCCTGGTGGGCTACAGTCCACGAGGTCCAAAGTATCAGACACAACTGAGCGACTAACACACACACACACATACACACATATGTACATATGTATACATATATATTATATATACATACACACACATATATATATCCTCTCCCTCTTGAACCTCTCTCCCCACCCCATTCCTGCCCCTTTAGGCTCCAGGCTTGGCTACCTGTGTTATATAGCAGCTTCCCACTAGCTATCTATTTTACACATGGCAGTGTATATATGTCAATGCTATTTTTTTAATTCGTCCCCCCCTCTTCTTCCCTGGTGGTGTCCACAAGTCTGTTCTCTATGTCTGAGGATTACATGCATTTCTGAAGAAAATAAAGGCAGACAAAGAAAGGGAGGGAGGGAGAGAGCAAGAAGAAGGAATTTTATCCCCCTGTTAAATAGCCTTCCTCTTCCCTGGCCGAACAGAGATGCTACACAGGAGAGAAACAAGGCCAAGTGGGAGGGTCTTTTATGAAAGTAGACGGTGCTGGGAAGAACTGCTAATATCCCATGAGAACAGCCTCTGAGCTCTCCTATGCTCAAAAGAGTGTACTGTATGAATTTTGCAGCACATGTTTGTGTTTTAAACCCTCCAACAGCCTCAATCATTGTTACACCTCAAATCCCCTCTGGTTCTCTGATGTGGTTACTGACTCACTAAGTGACCTCTCCTGAATCCTAGGAGAACCACTAAGACTTTCCACATGGGCTCTGCCTTCTTTCCACCATGTGAGCTTCAAGAACAGAGCAAGCTGCTTCTTAAAGAATGTGTACGCTTATAAGAACTGAAGTGAAGAATACCTTTAATTTCTAAAATCCAGAGATGGCTATAATATTACCTAGCTCAGGCATCCTGGAAACTAATATCGCATGTCTTTATATACTGAGTTAGTTTGGCAACTTTATGAAGGGAATAAAATTAACTTGGTAATGTTAGTTAGAAATGCCTGGGCTTCCCTGGTGGCTCAGTGGTTAAGAATCTGCCTGTAAATGCAGGAGACACGGTTCGATTCCTGATCTGGGAAGATCCCACATGTCTCAGGCAACTGCTGAGCCTGTGCTCTACAGCCCAGTAGCCGCAACTACTGAAGCCTGCATGCCCTAGAACCTGCGCTCTGCAACAAAAGGAGCCGCCACAATGAGAAGCACTGGCGCTGCAACTAGCAAGTAACCCCCACTCGCCGTTAACTAGAGAAAGCCTACACATAGCGATGAAGACCCAACACAGCCAAAAATAAGCAAATAAAATTATTTTTAAAAAAGAAATGCTTGCTTGCCTTCGTGCTGGTTAAATAATTGGTTACCAATTTGAATACAATTGTCTCTTTCAATAGGAAGTTAGAAGAATGGCTACGGAAGAGGAGAGCCATCTGCAAGCAGATGAAGTTTCTATTGAGGGAGGAAGACGGTATCAGAGAGGAAGCTTCTAGATTGGCAATGCTGTCACTTCCATAGGATGGGGATGGCTAAGGTGAGGTAAGTGAGTCATCTACAGATCAAATTACGACCAGGCCATCACTCTTGGGTGACAATGCTGAGAGGGAGGCCTCCTTGCATTTTGCACCCCGGTACCTACTCACTGCATCTGCTTCCTAGTTCTGACCCTGGGGAACTGAGCTCTGTTAGGGCTACAAGAAAGTGAGGGGGTCCAGACATAAATTCCCTCAAAGGGAATGCAAAGGGCTTGTAAAGAATCCATCTGCCAATGCAGGTAGATGTAAAAGACATGGGTTTGAGCCCTGGCTCAGGAAGATCCCCTGGAGGAGGGCATGGCAACCCACTCCAGTATTCTTGCCTGGAGAATCCCACAGACAGAGAAGCCAGGTGGGCTGCAGTCCATCGGGTCGCAAAGAGTCAGACATGACTGAAGTGACTTAGCATGCATACATTTCAAAATGACCACCAGGATAAATCTAGTTATAATATGTCACTATAAAGATATTACACAGTTACTGACTATTCTGCACACACATACCAGTGACTCTATTTTGCAACTGAAAAATTATTTTAAACATTTTTATTGTGGTAAAAGTCACATACTCCAATACTTTGGCCACCTGATGCAAAGAACTGATTCATTGGAAAAGACCCTGATGCTGGGAAAGATTGAAGGCAGGAGAAGGGGATGACCGAGGGTGAGATGGTTGGATGGCATCACTGACTCAATGGACATGAGTTTGAGTAAGCTCTGGGAGTTGGTGATGGACAGGGAAGCCTGGCGTCCTGCAGTCCCTGGGGTCGCAAAGATTCAGACATGATGAGCGACTGAACTGAACTGAACTGAAAAGTCACAAAATATAAAACATACATTTTAATCATATTTAACTGTACAGTTATGGACATTTACTAAACTCATTGTGATAGTAATTCATGATGTAGGTAGGTCTAATCATTATGCACTACACCATAAACTATTCAGTGCTATATATATATATATATATATATATATGTATATATATATATATATATATATATACACACAGACACACACACACACAGAGGTATATGTCAATTATACCTCAATAAAACTGAAAGAAAAATTAAAATTAAAAAAAAAGAGAGACCTCGTTCTCTGGTTGAGAAGAATAAAGTGTGTCTTGGCTTAGAAGAGAGAAAAAGATACTTCCCCAAAGCAAAAAAAAGTGCTGGTTACAAATACCCAACCTATCATTTTGACCCACAACCTTGCCTGTTGCCAAACTAAAGTAAGAAACAAGCACAAGTCATAAAATGAACTAGAATAGGGAAATACATCTCTACTGTTCAAAGAGAAAGCAGGATTCTCCATAAGAAATTAAGGCTCTGATCAAGGATAAGAGTTCTTGACCAAAAAAGTAGTGAGAGGCTGGAAAAAAGTCCTAACCTCCAAATACTATTCTAGGGAGGCAGATGAAGCGCTGAACAAGTCTAGGAAACAAACACTGTTGGAGACTCTTTGGGAAGCTGAGCAAGACAGACCAAGAAGCCAAAACTATCCTTATTAAAATTGTACAGATTTTCTATTTCTTTTACTACCTGTTAAATCTGCTAAAATATTCCACAAGGCATGACCTGTAACCTTAGAGTTCACTTTCTTTCTTCCTGGGCAGAAATCATTTGCATTGCAATTGAACCAAAAAAACAAAACAAAACAAAAGTTGTAATTCTGCTGATTCTCAACATACTAACCTCTACCCTTCAGTTCAGTTCAGTTCAGTCGCTCAGTCATGTTCGACTCTTTGTGACCCCATGAACCGCAGCACGCCAGGCCTCCCTGTCCATCACCAACTCCCTGAGTCCACCCAAACCCATGTCCATCGAGTCGATGATGCCATCCAGCCATCTCATCTTCTGTCGTCCCCTTCTCCTCCTGCCCTCAATCTTTCCCAGCATCAGGGTCTTTTCCAGTGAGTCAGCTCTTCACATCAGGTGGCCAAAGTATTGGAGTTTCAGCTTCAACATCAGTCCTTCCAGTGAACACCCAGGAATGATCTCCTTTAGGATGGACTGGTTGGATCTCCTGAATCAATCATAAATAGGAAATCAAACACAGGTAAACATCCCTATAAAATCAGATTATCCCCACAGAGGTTAGACTATTAAACAGCACACAGTAGTGCACTGAAAGGACATCCAGTAGTCCCTTTTGCCTGTTTCTAAGTTTGAAATAATTTTTAATAAGAATCCACACCTTTTAAAAGTGCTGTCCAGAAAACAGAAACTCAGATATTTGTACACTGATATTCACAGCAGCTTTACTCATAATAGTCAAAAGGCAGACCCAAATGTTCATTGATAGATGAATGAATAAACAAAGGTGGTATATCCATATGATGGAATATTACTCAGCCATTAAAAGGAATGAAATTTTGATGCATGCTGCAACATGATGAAACTTGAGGACAATATGCTAACTGAAATAAGCCAGACACAAAGGACAGATACTGTCTGATTCCACTTATATAAGGTACTTAGAATAATCAAATTCATAGAGACAGAAAGTGGGATAGTGGTTACCAGAGGCTAGGGGGAGAAAGGAGTGGGGAGCTAATGTGATGGGTACAGAGTTTGTCTGAGACGATGAAAAGTTCTGGAGACGGATAGCGGTGACAGTTGCACAACAATGTGAATGTACTTAATGCCACTAAAAGGTACACTTAAAAATGGTTAAATGGGCAATTTTATGGTATGTATTATTTTACCACAATAAAAAAGGCAGGAAGGGAGAAAAGAAAGGAAAAAAAGTGCTATATAATTATTGGACTCACCTTTAATTTGGGGGTTCGTGATTTTTTTTTCTGCTACTATGTACCAGGCTCTGCGCTAAGCAGCTCCTTTAATCTTCACGCACTGTGAGGGGTTATCTGCTTTTTTTATTGATGAGCTATGGCGACTCAGAGGGGTTACATCGGTTTCCTTAAGCAATACAGAAGAGCCAGTTCTGTCTCCATTCCAAGGCTATACTCATAACCACTCCTCTCTACCGCCTCTTCTTTCCCCACCAATCTTCCACTTGTGAATGATGAAGTAATTTTTAGAATCACCTGTTACATCTCCAAGCTCTTTTATTTTGTGCTTTCAAAAAGGGGGGATGAAAGTAGCATTCTCCCGTAAATCCACAGTGAATTTTTGCCCTGTGAGCTGCTACAGCTTTGAAGCCCTGCTCTCGGAGAGCTTTTTCTCCCTTTTCTTAAGCCTCTGGCTCATTGAAGAATTAAGAACCCAGACAAGGCGTCTTTGGAGGGCAGGAAAGAGAATAAACCGTGAGGTGGACGACATCCACTTCACAGAAAATGAACACCTGTGCCCAAAATGTCTGATTAAATGGTACAAAACCCAGACAGAAGCAAAGTTTTAGTAGGACTCTAATAAATAGAATTCTGAATCAGCATCCCTCAAGGAAGGGCGCTGTGGCTAGGATAAACCAAGCTGCTGAATTTTTTTTCTTTTTAACTCATTTCTATTAGGTTTTGGAATATATTATCTACATTTACACACACTTTCTCTTCTGTTTTGCTAAGTTCTACCACATGAGATTAAAAACTCCCTTTAAAACCAAGAAAGCCCTGGGACTTTCACACAAAAGAAGTGATTAGAGACCCCGGGGTCTGTGACAGCCTGTCGCGGAGCACCCCTTAACGGGAGCACAACTAAAACCAGATCAGACTCCAGGAGGAAACAAGAACGCATTTCAGAGCGCAAGAAGAAAGGGATCATTCCTCGCTCCTCCCGATCAGCGAATCCAGCCGTGCCACTCAGATCACGGAAAGCTAATCCCGGAAAATTGTGCGCACCCCGGGCAAGAGGGTGGGGCTATCAGTGGGAGAAGGAAGCCCTGAGTCACCGATCGATTCTTCTTTTATCCGATCCTGTGGGCGGGAATGTGGCAAACTGCTCGTTTTTCAGCGAGAGTACAGGAGCTGGCGGCTAAGGAATGGGGGTGGTATTGTGTTCGCTTGTAATTAGAACCGAATAAACCTCAGCTGAAACCAGAGCCAGAGCCCTACTGGGAGCTGCCCACGGGCAGCTCCAGGCAGCTCCAGGAAAAGCTTATCGAGGAAGAATGCTTGCCTTCCTGCTCCCTCACCTCCCCGCTCATCTGCCCACCCCCTCCGCTCCCAACAGGTCAGACTCAAGATCTGCTGCCCGGGGAAATGGTGGTGGTTGGACGTTTGGATGTTAAGTGGCTGAGAGGACAGGGGAAAAGATGCTCCAGAAGATTCATCCAACGGCGAGCTGAGAAATGAGCTGGAGAGGAAAGAATGCTGCCGGCTAAGTCCCCTGACTGCAACTCAGGTGTGAGAGGATGGAGACCTGGGTCAGGGCAATAGATGTAGGAAGGGCAAAGAGGAAGGGGAAGAAGGAAGTCACCTGACCTTGATGGCCAGCCGAACGTGCTGGGTGGAGGAGACGGTGTTCAGAGGGCAGCACATCCAGGGTCTGAGTCTGTTGGTTTCAGGAGCATCCAAGGCGGAATGGTCGTAGGTGGTCAGGAGTTAGAGATGGTTTAGAGGAGTCCACAAAGGTGATGTTGGAGGAGTGAGCTTCTTGAGAATCCGCTCTCAGAGAGAAAAAAATCAGAGCCAAGAGCTAAGGAGTAAACCTTGGGTATACACCGCGTGTGGTGTGAAGGAGGGTGGTCACTGGGTGCAAACAGGAGGAAAGAACATGGAGGTCATCAGGGACTAACAGACAAGGAATTTGCAGCCTTAGGCAGGCATCCCATCAGCCACTCCCATAGCTTGTGTTGGCCTCCTCTTGTAGGAGTGGACGATTCTGGGGGAAATGGTTTGGTTTGGGATTTTCCCTCCATTCCCTTTCCCCATCATTGTTTTGAGAGCATGTTGTCTGGTTCAACCATTCAGGTTACCCCGGACTCACTCACCAACCAGCTCCTCACCCCAGAAGAAGCACGTTTCTCAGGAACCGGGTCTCAGTGGAGAAAGCTTTCCCTCCACTGTTCTTTTCCCATCCAGAGGTCACCAGGCGCCCTGGGGGATGGGAAAGCTAGCAGAACCGGTGGGCAGATGATTCGACTTCTTCCATGCTCCAGCTTCACTGCTGGCATTGTCCCTCTTCCCAGCAGGACTTGTAAACAACCTGTACCACCTCACAAGCATCAAACTACATCCACCTTACACAGTAACCCAGGTGGGAGGCCTGAGGCCACTAAATGAGGCTCACTTCTTCCTTCGTGCAGCCCTTAGCTGCGCAATCTGCAGGGACAGTCCTGGTGTCCTGGGAACATACTAGAGGGAGCAGGACCCTGGCTGCCACTCCCCTGGGCTGCTGGGTGGCATTGCTGCCTGCAAGTGGCCTCCCTCCAGATGTTCTGTGCCAGGGCCCAGGGCACTGCAGGCAGCCAAGCCCCCATCTTGGAATTTTCCTGGGGACTCTCGGCAGCCTTGGGGTCCTTTCTGAACACCATGCCAGTCTCATGCACAGAGATATCTGACTCCTTACTCAGTGAGGAAGGCATGAAGCCCCCCATTCTGGGTGAATTCTCAGACTCCCCTGATGTCTAGCATCATCCCCTTAAACTACTTCTTTGGCCACCCTGATAGTGCTCAAGGGTCATCAGCAAGCATCACCCCCTACCCCTGCTCCCCAGCAGCCTTGGCCATCTCCTAGGGAGGATGTTAACTTGCCCCTTACTAACACTGAAGACTCTCCATTCTATTTCCCTCCCACACTGGAGGTGAATGAGACTCGTGTCACTGTTATCCTGATTCTTACTCAGCTTTCTTTGGCTTGGTTTACAAAGTGGCAAATAGTTGAATGAGGGGGAAAAAAAAGCTAAAAATCAGTAGAGATGGTTTTGCCTTTTGTCACACAGGAGTGGTCATGGTGTGCTTGCACAAGCAACTGACCCAGTGATGCTCTGAAGACCCTGGCCTGCAGTTTAGCAGCTCATTATGGTAAACCACACTGTGTCAAGTTTTGATAGACCACCCAATGGTTTGGGGGGTTTTAGCCAAAGGTTTACCTCATTTCCTTAGGAGGCATTCTGTAGCTGAAACACTGTTCTGTCTTTCAAAGTGGATACTTTGCTTTTAATTTAGCTGTTGAAAGATAAGTCATTTTCCTTTGTTGGGAAAGCCTGTCAGTTTCAGTTTTTGTCTCTGCAGGGGCCATTGATAGCTACAATGTCTAGAGGGCACATTTGTTTCCCCCATGGCTGTCATCTTCATCTCACTCTATTTGCAAAGTGAAGGATGCTTTTTTCCTCGGTTTGGGAAGGTTCCCCTGGAACCGCAGTCCAGTCATGGTCAGCACACTGGAGTTGGTATCTGAGAGCGTGTCTGATTCCACTTTCTCCTGGCAGACAGTGGGCACTTTGTCCATCTCCTGCCTCTAGCTGGCAGCATCTTTGGCGCTAACACAATGTTCAAGCCGATTCTCAAGGCAAATGTGGCACAGGAACCAGAGGAGTAATACTTTGAAAATCCAGGCAGGTTTGCACACCTGTCCCTGTCTGAGTTCCCTAGAAGCAGGGCCTCAGACAAAGGCTCATATACTGCTCCTTATTAAAGAATATGATCCCCAGGAAGTGGGAGTGGGGAGAAGAGGGGTGAGGCATGGAAGGGGGGGGTTGTTTGTGTCAGATGTGACTGCTTAATCACCAAGCTTCCCCCTCCAAGGGGTACTATAAACTGCAGCTCGAGGCAGCCTATCCCTGGAGGAAAGGAGAATGTGTCCATCTCCTGTTAAGTGACCACTTGTGGGTCATTCCTTGGCATCCCAGCAAACCTCAGGGCAGAGTTGGGCTCCCCACCAGCAGGGATGCCCCACGACAGGAGTTAGGAGTCTAGTA
Source organism: Okapia johnstoni (assembly GCA_024291935.2). Taxonomy (NCBI): domain Eukaryota; kingdom Metazoa; phylum Chordata; class Mammalia; order Artiodactyla; family Giraffidae; genus Okapia; species Okapia johnstoni. The sequence continues at coordinate 18,064,352 of CM044307.1, forward strand.
GAGCAAAAGGCCACGAGGTTATGGGCTTGGGCTCTCCAGAAGATGACCGAGGCCCTGAGAAAATGTTTCCTGGAACAGTCAAGTGGTCAAGGGTCCCTGGGACAGGTGAGATCAAGAGGATCCAAAATGGTTCAAAAAGTGTATCTAGCACATCATACCACATGGTGGCTTTCCAGAACTTTCTTCCATACCTGTGCTCTGTGACCACCTCATTACAATATCCTGTCTAGCCTTCAGGATGGCATACCATTTGGCATGAAACAATATAGTCAATTGGACATTTTTTTTGAAAAGGAGTGTAATTGGTTTAATGAGGGGAAATCCCGCATTGGAGTGGAAACATGAAATAGGCCTACTTTTCCATGCCTGCTCTCTACCGGACTCTATGAAACACTCCTTCCACTGGAGGAGTGAACTTCCTTACTGACATTGCCTTTAAAGCCTCTAGCTATTCAATTACTTTCAATTCTCAAAGTCATCTCCTTTTAATTCTTGAAGTTCAGTCTTGTTTATTTGAAATTTTCCATTTCATGGGGCTTCCCTGGTGGCTCAGTGGTAAAGAATCTGCCTGCAATGCAGGAGACCCAGGTTCAATCCCTGGGTTGAGAAAGATCTCCTGGAGAAGGAAATGGCAACCTACTCCAGTATTCTTGCCTGAAGTCTCATGGACAGAGGAGCCTGGCGGGCTACAATTCATGGGGTCACAAAAGATTTGGACACAACTTAGGGATTCCATTTCACAGTGAATTCACAGCTCCCCATCCTCCCCATCCCCCACCAAGCCCAGGCTAGTTGAAAAGCAATGGGGGTATGGTCAGTTCTCCCTGACACACCCACTCCTTTTTTCCCTCCAGTTCTGGGGTGGGAGGAGAGAACAGGAAAATGACACTATTTTCAGAAAGGCCTAGTGGACGTATGCATCTGCCATGGTTTATTATAAGGAGTTTTCTATGGTCTGGGTACGGATGGGTGATTGGGTGACCATCTCAATAGGCTTTAATAATGTGCGACAGTTTCTCAGGGTGTCTAGGATCCCTAAAGAGCAGTGACCCCAGCCTCAGGATGACCCCCACGGGCAACCTGAACTATACTCATGTGAGGCCGAGGCTTTTGCTATTTGCTCTGATGTTCCCCAGTGAGCCCTATCCCCACCTCATCATTTCAAGGAGGCTCATAACCCTTGAATCTGCAGACACAGATAGAATCTACTTTCTATACTTCTAGGAGTGGGACAGTTAAAGGGATGGTCCTTGTTCCCACTTGGTCCCATTGTCTCTTCTCATCATCTCTCCCAGGGCTCTTTCTTCCTAATCAGAAGAGGAGATGTCAGTCTGCCTTTCTTGAAGACACTCCCAAGTTGTACACATGAATCTCTCCAGTTCCTGCCCCTTCCACTTGTCTTGGAGCTTACTCCCAGTCCCCACGAGGGGCATAAGAAAAATGAGACATCACTGTTCTTCATAATATTTTCCTACTTCAAACACCTTCTCCTTCCCTTAAAGTCCTATACTAGGAGATGGTGTGGGCGTCTAGGATGGGGTCAGAGGCATGCTGGGAGGTTGGAGTTGGTGGTGGTATGGGACCTGCTGAAAGTATTGCCTCTTAGCCAGTCATTCTGGAAAGCTGCCATCCCCAGTGGCTGGCCATTCTCTGCTCTTACATTGTGGGGAAACTTGAGGTTTTGTTTTCAGCAGTAAAGTTAGTTATCAGTTCCAACTAATATGAGAAAACACTCCCACTTGGCACCTATCTTCATCCTGTTACATAAGTATCTCCAGTTGCTAACTTTTTAAAAAAAATATTAACAATTCTAGTGCTTTTGGGGGGGGTGATTTTGCAGCCTCTGTTGATTTCTGTTTTTCTAAATATTTTCATGTTTTGGTGAGGGAAGTTTGCTGTTTTTCCTTAGTTGTTTAGTTCCTTTTCAGTCCATTATCGCTGGCCTTAACTGTTGGAGTGTCAACCATCATATTCAAGTTCAGGCAGAGGACAGAAGATGGGAAGGCCAAGGGCCCACTCTACCCCTTTTAAGGAGATGTTCTGGAAGGATCACGTAGGCCCTTTGCTGAGGTCAAAACCCAGTCCCAAGGCCCGTGCAGCTACAGGGGAGGCTGGGAGAGGCAGCCTGCTGGCCGAGTGCACTGCTGCCTCAAATAACCTGATGACCATGTAGGCAGCTGCAAGTCTCCACCACACCCCCAAAGCACAAAAATTCCAGATCATCCTTATAGTTTATTTTATTAAGAAAGTTTCTCAAATTATTTTTCCTATTAAAAAGACAACGGCTGTTCGTTAAAAATAAAAAATAGGCAACTGTAAAGTAGTCCCATGTAAATCCACCTACTAGAAGCAATCACCAAAGTATACAACTTCCAGATTTTTTCCTGTGTGTGTCCGTATGTCTTTTTTATAAGAATGGGTTATACGTCTACATCCCTTAGGTCTGAGTCCTGAAAAATAGCTAATTTGGGGGATCATTGGGGATTTTCATACTTCTTTGAAATATACTATAACATGTTTAAGCAATCCACCTATTGTTGGACATGGAGTTTATTTCAACTAATTTTCTTTCACTAGGCATTTAAAATGTTTCTAATTTTTCATTGTCATATACAGTGCAAAGCTGGAATAAATTTTTGAAAATTAATTCCAAAGTAAAAATATCCAAAGAATAAAAAAAAAAACTTACTGCACTTAAAAAAGACGGGGAAAGGAGACCAAAAAAATGCTCCAACAATACATTAAGGGTTACACGACCTCCCTCCTAGTCTGCCAAAATGATTAATACGTGAAAAACCAATGGTCAAGAAGCGTTCATTTTTTACCAAAGTTATCTTACTGGCCAAATTACATTCGATCAGATTGCTTTTGTTCCAACTGCCTAAAACCAAATGACCTGCACCTTGGTTAAATAATTGAACTCTCTTGGAAGGTACAAGGGCACCCCACTTAACTTGCACTCCTTTAGGGAAGTGTTAGAGTGAAGCTGGCAGAATGCACTAGTGCCGTTTCAAACAGAAACGAGAAGGTAAACCTTTCAGTCTTTTCTATTTCCTCATCCTTCGAGTTTTACTCAAACAAGATTCCAAAAAACAATTAGAGCACCTTCAGAATATTAATTAGAGATGTCCTGACAGTCTTCAGGTATAAACAGAGGACATCCAGCAGACCCACCTGGCCCTGATTTATGAGAAATGAGGAGGCTTTCACGTGCATCCTTTTGATTCTTGGGCTAGGAAGAGAGAATGCTGCTGCTGCTGCTAAGTCGCTTTAGTCGTGTCCGACTCTGTGTGACCCCATAGACAGCAGCCCACCAGCCTCTCCTGTCCCTGGGATTCTCCAGGCAAGAACACTGGAGTGGGTTGCCATTTCCTTCTCCAATGCGTGAAAGTGAAAAGGGAAAGTGAAGTCGCTCAGTCGTGTCTGACTCTTAGCGACCCCATGGACTGCAGCCTACCAGGCTCCTCTGTCCATGGGATTTTCTAGGCAAGAGTACAGGAGTGGGGTGCCATTGCCTTCTCCGACGAAGAGAGAATACACCACTGCTTTCCTGCAGTTTTTCTCAGGATTTTTCTGAAATGAAATTAAATGTTACCTCTCGTGCTTTGGGGGCTTCCCTTGTAGCTCAGTCGGTAAAAGAATCTGCCTGCAATGCACGAGACCTGGATTCAATTCCTGGGTCAGAAAGATCCCATGGAGAAGGAAATGGCAACCCACTCCAGTATTCTTGCCTGGAGAATCCCATAGACAGAGGAGCCTGGCAGGCTACAGTCCATGGGGTCTCAAGAGTCAGACACGACTTAACGACTAAACCTCCTCCTCCTCTCGTGCTTATATACATGGATTCACTCCTCTGAGGGCCTCTTTCCTTGCGAGACACTAAAATAACATCTTATGACAATAACAGCCCGCTCCTTTGTCCTTTTCTGCCTTTACCTCATTCATCCCAGCAATAGGGACCTCTCCAAAAGAAAGTAAAAGCCAGTGAGAGGGATAAAAGGACCAACCTGGGAAACATCCATCAGAAAGACACAGCTGAGCTCATGCGGAAAAAAAAAAGGGGGAGTGATTCTGAGCACAGCCTGTGTACCCAGGATCCCTTAGGGACTGAGTTCTGTAAAAAGCTCCATGCCCTGAAGATTTGAGAGGGCACCTTTGTAAATATCAACATTTTTGTCCCTGTTTTAGTCGAGATTTTTTTTTTTCAAAATACAGTTTATACTTTCCAGTTTCCTAAACAGAATTTAAAAAATATAGTTAAGCCTTTTCTTGATGGGGGTCACCTTATGGAACATCATTTTAAACACTTATCGGGAGTCAAATTTTGTGCCCAGAGGATGCAAACATGAATAAGACAAAAACCCCACCACGAAGAACTCATAGTCTAGTGGGAGAGACAGAGAATTACTCAACTACTTACAAAACTTCTGATAATTAAATGGATTATGAAAAGGATGGTTTCGAAACACAGAAAATGACATATAACTCTTTCTGACTTTCAGAAAGGGAAATGTTTAGAGATAAATTGATCTCAAGGATCAAGTAAGAAATGCTTCTTTTGGTTCAAAAATGGTTCAACAATGATGGAAGAACATTTCAGGCAGAAAGAAGCGCATGCAAAAACCCAGAATTTGAGGACATGTTTGGGGGAACTTCCAATGGTTTGAGATAGCCAAGAGATAGTATGCATTGGTGAGTGGCAGGAATGTTGTCAACCAAGTCTCAGAAGGCTAGTGTGTCGTGCTAAAAGGTCTAGTTATGACCCTTGAATTCCTCTCAAAGAAATAAAATAGATAAGCTTGTAATTCTGTTAGAGGATTTTAAAAATCTAGTGTCCTTTACATGTGGCATAAGATAAATAAATATTTTTGAGTTAAATAGTTTTAGGTCAGTAGATTACAGGCTATATTACAATATTCACTTTGAATAACTGTCTAATAATATTTAAGAAGACAAATTTTTTCTTTGTTCCACTAATAGGCAACACACGCTTCTTAATTTACCTTGTTAATTATGTAAGTAAAAGCACAATTTCTTGACCAGTACATTTACCATTAACATCTTGTATTGTGGGTGTATTTTGAGATTGAGTACACCTAATATAGAATGATTTGACTACATTTTACAGTAGCAAAAATAGATTAAAACTGCTTTCATGACCTAATGTTGGAATGCTTGTTTTTGCTATGAAACAAAATATCAACTGGTTTATTTTTGAAACGTTCATGTTTGTTTCTAAATGGTGAAATTAGGAAAGGGCTTCAGGCTGCCCTTTCCCAGGTCTTCTAACCAGGAACACTTTTTAGGTATTAACGATCTTTATACCAAGTAAACTAGACACGAGATTACCTGTAACAGTCACGAGTATCAGAAATCCCTTGATACGCTATATAACAAGTATTGTTGTATTACTGAAACTTCTAAATCTGATGAAATCATCTTGAAGAGACTTAGAGAATGCTCTTTTTATGTTTTCTTCTTTTCATTCATTTGTTGCATTTTGACATTAAAACCTAAATGCGTCTCATCTTTAGCCATTAATCCATAATGGGTATAAATTTTAAAATATATAACCAAAAATGCAAACAACTTAAAATAGTGTACCAGCTAAAACTCCCACTGTAGCTATCAGTAGTCCCCTGATATCCCAGAGAATAATTGCTTCAAGGAGTTTTCCTTCTTCCCATCTCATTAACCACAGTGCATGCCCACTCAGCAGAGCAAATGCTTCTACTTTCACAGGTGGGAATAATAAAGTAATTCTAACATTCATATTTCAAGTTCAGAAAAACAGAATCTGAAACAGGAAATAAAAAATCTTTAAGGGCATAACCCCCTAGGACATTTGCAACATTCCTTGGTTGGGAAATACTGCTACTGAATGATTTTAAGCATGATTTGGTCACATGTTAAAATAATCTCTCTGGCAATAGCAATGGGGACGAACTAAGGAGAATAAACCTGATGCTAAAGAGGCCTGATAAATGGTTGCTGATGATCCAAAGGCAAGAAGTAAGGGTTTACACCTGGGCAACAGTGGTGGGCAGTGGATTAGCAGATCAGATCAAGAAGAAAGATCTAGAAGTTAGAACAGTTCGTCTACAATTTTATAAACACTGATGCACCGGGGCCACCTGAAGTGTGCAGTGCTGTTTGTCCTAAACTAATGGCCCTCATCTTCTATGGACAGCAATAACCATGAGTGCTGGGAAAACACTGTTTCTAGGTGCATCCTTGAGGATGTTTCTGAAAGAGATTAGCATCTGACTTGGCAGACTGGTAGCCTCATCAGAGCAGCTGGGCATCATCAATTCTCTTAAGGACCTGAAAAAGACCAAAAGGTGGAGGAGGGGTGAGTTCTCTCTCTACCTAAGCCCAGATATTTCTCTCTTCCCGCTTTTGGAGGTCAGTGCTCCTGATTCTCAGGCCTTCAGACTTGGATTGACCTCCACCACTGGCTTCCCTTGTCCCCCAGCTTCCAGATGGCAAGCCATGGGACTCCTTGCCTCCCTAATCATGTGAGTCAATTTCTATTTTATATATATGCTTTTTAAATATTTATTTTGGCTGCACTGGGTCTTTGTTGCTGTGCACAGGCTTTCTCTAGTTGTGGCAAGCGGAGGCCACCGTCTAGTTGCGGGGTGTGGGCTTCTCATCGCGGTGGCTTCTCTTGTTGTGGAGCACAGGCTCTGGAGCTCAGGTTCAGGAGTTGTAGCACACGGCTTAGTGCCCCAAAGCATGTGGAATCTTCCGGACCAGGGCTTGAACCCATGTCCCCTGCCTTGGTAGGTGGATTCTTAACCACTGACCACCAGGGAAGTCCAATTTTAAATACAGTTAAATATACTTATTTATATGTATTTATTGTATTTATTTATAAATATCCTATTGGTTCTGTTTCTCTGGAGAACCCTGTCTAATACGCATGTATTTTTCCATATTTTACTTGCCATCACAACAACATAGTGGGAGGGAAAAGAGGAGAAGTAAAGACACAACTGAAAAGGAGAGGCTGAGTTGGGGAAGAGAAGAGAGTGCAAACGGTTTTTCCAGGAAACAGCATTAACAGACTCCCAAGAATGGAGTTCTGAAAGGTAGCAACAAAGTTCAGTACTGAAAATGCCTGTGTCCCTCCCCAAGGCCAGCCACGTCGCCACAGAGGAGAAGAAATGATAGAGAAGTTCCAAATTCCACAGAAGTGGGTCAGTGAAGAGCTTCTGGAAGCCCGTGCTCGCCCTGGTGTGTGCAAATCCTGAGTGACCACCCGGCCTTTAGTCCTGACTGCTAGGTTGTCCCACCTCATTTGTGAGGCAGGAGGTGACTACCTGTGTCCTCAACTCAAGCAAGACCTAGTCACATGGGGCTACAACTTGTAATTCTTCCTGGAAGCTTCCAGAAACAGAAGACTGTTCTTATTCTAAAATCCTGACAGATCTTCTCTTGGTCATATTGATAGGCCTCCCAGTAAACGGGTTTTTACTGAGGCACCATTGTTCTCTGCAGCATGTTCGAACAGATAATCCCCCTGAAGGACAAATTCTTCTCTGGGCTATGGCAAACTGCCTTTCTGCCCACCCTTCCTCATGATCAAATTAACCCTCACTCCCATGGGGAGAACCTACTGCTACACCAGGGCAGACACTACTAGCTGAACACCCAACATCCATTCCCTTCCTTCACTAGTGACAACTCTGATCTTATCCTGGGCTGCATTGGGCCCAGATAAAAAAGCTACATTTCCCAACTTTCCCTGCAGATTGGGCTCCCCATGTGACTAAGTTCTGGCCAATGAGAAGAAGCATATATGCACCATCACCCCCACCCACCCAAAGAAATCTCCTTAAAAGGACTTGACCCAGTTGAAAGGTTTTTGCAAATCCTCCTCTTCATCCTTCTTGTTCCATCAGAAGGTGAACAGACTGGCTGGAAGTCCATCAGCTAAGACCCTGGAGGTGACCCTGAGGATGTAGACTGTATGCTAAGGATGAAGAAGTAGAAAAAAAAGAAGGTTGAGGTCCCTATTGTGTTTAAATGGTTGTGGTCAAAACAGCTCCTGACTGAAATGCAAATGTGTTCGAACAAGGTTAGAATGACTCTTTCCTTTTTTTCCACCTTTTTCTTGTGTCCTGTGTTAAACAAAATGGCTGTTTCAGTGATTAACACCTACTTTCCTCTCTCAGTTCAGTCGCTCAGTCGTGTCTGACTCTTTGCGATCCCACGGACTGCAGCACGCCAGGCCTCTCTGTCCATCACCAGCTCCCAGAGCTTGCTCAAACTCATGTCCATGGAGTTGGTGATGCCATCCAACCATCTCATCCTTTGTCACCCCTTCTCCTCCTGCCTTTAGTCTTTCCCAGCATCAGGGTCTTTTCAAATGAGTCAGTTCTTCGCATCAGGCGGGCAAAGTATTCGAGTTTCAGCTTCAGCATCAGTCCTTCCAATGAATATTCAGGGATGATTTCCTTTAGAATTGACTGGATTGATGTCCTTGTAGTCCAAGGGACTCTCAAGAGTCTTCTCAACACCTCACAGCTCAAAAGCATCATTCCTTCGGTGCTCGGCTTTCTTTATAGTCCAACTCTCACATCCATACATGACTACTGGAAAAACCATAGCTTTGATTAGATGGCCCTTTGTTGGCAAAGTAATGTCTCTGCTTTTTAGTATGCTGTCTAGGTTGATCATAGCTTTCCTTCCAAGGAGCAAGCGTCTTTTAATTTTATGGCTACAGTCACCATCTGCAGTGATTTTGGAGCCCAGAAAAATAAAGTCTGTCACTGTTTCCATTATTTCCCCATCTATTTGCCATGAAGTGATGGGGATCCTCTCTAATAATCCTATAATAATAATATAATAATCTTCACTTTCCTCTCTAATAATCCTATCATCTTCTCAGCATTTGAGATTGAGTTTTACCCAGATTTATATATTGGAAGCAATTAAATAATGTCTATTATTATTAAAGTTTCAAATGTTTGTTTTTTTAAATTAACATGATGTATGTACAGTTCTATGGATTTTAACATATATATTGATTTCAGTAACTGCTACCACAGTCTAGATATAGAATAGTTCTGTCACCCTCAAAACAGTGGCTTCTGTTATCTTTGTAATCACACCTTCACACCAGCTGTAATCTGTTCTCTGTCACTATGCTTTAGTCCTTTCAAGAATATCATATAATGGAATAATACAGTGGATAATCTTTTCATAGTGGTTTTTTTGATTTAACACGATGCCTTGAAGAATATGCAGGTTGTTACACGTATCAGTAGATTCAGTTCATTTTTGTTGCTGAGTAAAATTCAATTGTGTGGGCATACCATAGTTTGTTAGTGATTCATCTTTTAATGGGTTATTTCCAGCTTTGGTCAACTTTCAATAGAGCTGCATGAACAAAAGTTTTTATTTCTCCAGGGAAAATACCTAGGAGGGTGACTGTTTTTATACACTGTGCATACAAGACCTTTATATGTGATTTACAAATATTTTACCCTAGTGTGTGGTATGTATTTTCATTCTGTTAACATTAGAGCAAAACTTTTTAATTTCGGTTGAAGTCTAATCTATCATTATTTTCTATTGTGTATCATGCTTTAGGTGTTATATCCAGGATTCTTTGCCTATCCCAGGTCATGAAGACTTTCTCCAATATTTTCCTATAAAAGTTCTATAGTTTTATGTCTCACACTTAGACCCATGATCAATTTGACTTAGTTGTTGTGTAGGTGTGAAGGTTATGGGGCTTCCCATGTGGTGCGGTGGTAAAGAATCCATCTGCCAATGCAGGAGATGTAAGAGTTGGGTTCGATCCCAGGGTCAGGAACACCCCCTGGGGTAGGAAATGGCAACCCACTCCAGTATTCTTGCCTGGAAAAATCCCATGGAGAGAGGAGCCTGACGGGCTACAATCCATGGGGTCACAAAGAATCGGACACGACGAACGACTGAGCACACACATACAAGTGTGAAGGTTAGGTTGAAATTTTTTTTTTTTTGGCACATAGACATCCAGTTGTTCCAACACTATTTGTTGAAAAGATAATGCTTTCTCCTTAGTATTGCCTTTGAACCTCTGTCAAACATCAATTGGTCGTATTTGCGTAAATCTATTTCTGGTGTCTCTCTGCTGTCTCACTGCCCTGTTGTGTACCTCTTCACCTCTACTACACAATCTTGATTTCTATAGCTGTATAGTAAGTCTTCGAATAATATAGTGTGATTCCTCAAACTTTATTTACTTTTACTGAAGTATAGTTTATTTATAATGTTGTGTAGTATCTGGTGTAGAACAAAGTTGATTCAGTTAGATATATTATTTTTCAGATTCTTTTCCACTATAGTTTATAATATTATATACTAGTTCCCTATGTTATGTAGTAGGACCTTGCTGTTTTTCTCATTTTATATATAGTGTTTTGCTTCTGCTAATCTAAAACTACTAATTTATCCTTAACCTTTCCCCTCCAGTAACCATACATTTATTTCTATGAGTCTGTTTCTATTTTGTATATAAGTTCATTTGTAACATTTTTTTAGATTCCACATGTAAGTGATAATCATTTTTTTTTTCCTCTGTTTGACTTACTTAGCATGATAGTCTCTAGGTCCATTCATGTTGTTTCCAGTGGCATTATGTTACTCTTTGTTTATGGGAGAGTGGTAGTTCATTGTGTATGTATACCACATCTTCCTTATCATCTGTTCGTGGACACTTAGTTTGTCTCCATGTCTCGGCTGTTGTAAATAGTGTAGCTGTGAACACTGAGGTGCGTGTATTTTCAAATTGGAGTTTTCTCTGGATATATGCCCAGGAGTGAGACTGCTGGATCATATGATAACTCTATTTTTAGTTGTTTTTTTTTGAGGAACCTCTATACTGTTTTCCAGTGGCTGCACCAATTTACATTCCCACCAACAGTGTAGGAAGGTTCCCTTTTCTCCACACCCTCTCTAGGATTTGTTATTTGTAGACATTTTGATGATCACCGTTCTGACCCATCTGAGGTGGTATCTTATTGCAGTTTTGATTTGCGTTTCTCTCATTAGCGATGTGGAACATCTTTTCATGTGCCTTTTGGTCATCTGGATGTCTTTGGAGACCTGTCCTCTGCCCGTGTTTTGATTGTTCATTTTATTTATTTATCTTCGGTTATTGAGCCGTATGAGCTGTTTGTATATTTTGGAAATTAAGCCCTTGTCAGAAAATACACTTGCAAGTATTTTCTCTCAGCCCGTAGGTTGTTTTTTATTTGTGGTTGCCTTTGTTTGTAAGTTTGCTTAGGTTCCATTCATTTATTTTTGCTTGTATTTTTATTGCCTTGGGAGACTGACGTAAGAGAACATTGCTATGATTCATGTCAGAGAATGTTTTGCCTAAGTTCTTTTCCAGGAGTTTTATGGTAGCATGTCTTATATTTAAGTCTTTAAAGTCATTTTGAGTTTATTTTTGTATATAGTATGAGGGAGTGTTCTAACTTCAATGATTTACATGCAGCTGTCCAGCTTTCCCGACAAAATTTGCTGAAGAGACTGTCTTTCTTCACTGTATATTCTTGCCTCTTATGTCGAAGACTAATTGACTGTAGGTGTATGGGTTTATTTCCAGACTCGCTATTCTCTTGCATTGATTCATGTCTGTTTTCGTGCCGGTACTATGCTCTTTTGGTTACAGAAGTTTTGTGGTATTGCCTGAAGTCTGGGAGGGTATGCTGCCAGGTTTGTTCATTTTCCTCAGCATTTCTTTGGCAATTCTGGGTCTTTTGTGGTTCCATATAAATTTTAAGATTATTTGTTCTAGTTCTGTGAAAAATTTCGTGGATAACTTGATGAGGATTGCATTAAAGCTGTATGTAGTATGGCCATTTTAACAATATTTTTCCAATCCAAAAGCATGAAACATCTTTCCCTCTTTGAATCATCTTCAGTTTCCTTTATCAGTGTTTTATAGTTAGGCCTGTATCAGTCTGTTACCTCTTAGGTTAGGTTTATTCCTAAATATTTTTTTGGTTGTGATTTTAAAGGGATTTTTTTAACTTTCCCTTTCTGATACTTCATTGTTAGTGTTAAGAAATGTGACAGATTTATAGAAACCTTGTATCCTGCAACCTTGCTGAAATCATTGATCAGTTCTAGTAGTTTTTGTGTGAAGTCTTTAGGGTTGAACTATTTCTTTTGCAAAATTGTTTTGTTAGACTAGTTTCTTTGCATTCTATATAAGTTTTAGAATAAGCTGTCCATATCTACAAAAAGTTCATATGAAATTTGTATCAGAATTATATTTGTACATTAATTTGTGGAGAGCTAACATTTTTACTATGTTGAGACTTTCAAGTCAAACAAGGTTTATATCTGCATATTTTTAGGTCTTTCATGAGTTTTGTAGATTTTCAGTGTACAAAATCTCTACATGTTTTGTTAGATTTGTACACCAATACTTCTTTCTGTCTCTTTTTTTGGGGGGAATCATGGCACAGTGGTAAAGAATCTGCCTACCAGTATAGGAGGCACAAGAGATGTTGGGTTTGATCCCCGGACCAGGAAGATCCCCTGGAGTATGAAATGGCAACCTGCTCATGGCAATCTGCTCCCATATGCTTGCCTGGAAAATTCCATGGACAGAGGAGCCTGGCAGGTGACAGTCCATGAGCTCACAGAGAGTCACAATCATACCAATTGGTGAAGAAAAAAACTTTAACAAAATTCAGCATTCAATCATGATACAAATTTTTGATCAACTAGAAATAGAAGGTAATATTTTCAACCTGATAAGAAAAAGCTACCAAAAAATGTACTGCTAACATCATACTTACTGGTGAAAAAAATGAATGTTTTTCTTCTAAGATTAGAAATAAGACTGGGATATCTCCTCTCCTCATTCCTAGTCAACATGGTTCTGAAATTCAGCTAATACAATAAGAAAAAAGACTGTATGATCATGTGATTTTTCTCCTTTGTATTTCTAGTATGGTGGATTACATTGATTTCTATTTGAAAATTGAATCAGTCTTCTTGCATTACCAGGATAAAATCCACTTGGTCATGAGACAGATAAATAGGTAGATGGGTGGTGGATAAATAGAATGTGCTGGATTTAATTCTGTAATACCTCATTGGAAAATTTTGCACCAATGTTCATAAGGGCTATTGGTCTGTATCTTTCTTCTAATTGCTTTTCTGGTTTTTGAATCAGAGTAATTAAGTTATCATACAATAGATGGGAAATATTCCTTCCTATGGTTTTTTTTTTTTTTTTGGAAGAGAGAGTATGGAATTGGTGCTATTTTTTCTTTAATTGATTGATAGAATTTGCCAGTGAAACTATTTAGGCCTGGAGATTTCTTTTACAGAAGGTCATTCATTATCTATAAATTCAATCTATTTAATACTTATCAGGCTATTCAAGTTGTTTTATTTTGGGTGAGTTTTTATAATTTGTGGTTTTCAAAGAACTATTACAAGTCCATTTCATCTGAATTGGTTGAGTTTCTATGTCTAGAGTTGTTTTAGTATTCCCTTATTCTTTGTGGGGTCTGTAGTAATATCTTTTTCATCCCTAGGTGATTTGTTTTGGGTGACCAACCATCCCAAATTGCTCATGAATGGGGAATTTCCTGGGATGCAGGACTTTCAGTGCTAAAACTGAAAGGCAGCAGTTACTTTCCTCTTTTTTCCCCTGTCACTTTTGGCAGTCTTGCTGTAAGATTGTCGACTGGGGAAAAAAAAAGTGCAGCCTGAAAGTTGAAAATTCATATGTTACTCAATGGACTTACTGAGGCCTTAAATCAGGGAGACAGCCTCTCAGATAGCTCTGAGGTATTGTTCCAAAGTGGGCAGGGAAGTGCCAGGATATATAGAAGCTTTTGCACAGAAACCAAGTAGTCCAAACATTTACTTTTAATTAAAGAAAATCAGACATTAATTTCACATTAGTGAACGCGATGTCTTTTTATGGGAAGATGCAAGAGTCTGGGATTATTGAAATTATTCCATTGATATGCATCTTTATATGGGACCAGTATCCTGTGTTCTTCCATCCTGAGTACCCTCAGGCTGCACGAGTGGGGGTGGCTGCAGTGGCTGATGGCTTGATGGCCTCAGCATCTTTTGTTTACTGATATGGCAGGTGACATTCTTTGTCAACACGTTTATGAATGTTTATCAACAGCAGGTTTTTTATTTTATTGATTTTTTTTTTCATTTTGTCCTGTTTTCAGGTAATTCTACTTTTATCTTTCTTTCTTTCCTTATGCTTGCTTTGGGTTTATTTTGCTCTTGTTTTTCTAGTTCCTTAAGATTGGACCCGAGATTATTTATCTGAAACACTTATTTTCTATTATAAGCATTTAATGCTATAAATTTCCCTCTAAGTCCTGCTTTAGTGGCATTAAACAAATCTCAATATATTATATTTTCATTTTTATTCAGTTTAAAATATTTCCCACTTTGAGACATTCTTTGATATCTGGATCATTTAGAAGGGTTTTATTTTTCAAATGTTTGGGGATTTTTCCATTTTTTGTTATTGATTTCCATTTTAAAACCATTGTGATTAGAGAATGTACTTGTATGATTTCAGTTCTTTTAATCTGGTTAGGGTATCTTTTATGATCCAGAACATAGTCTATCCTGGAAAATGTTTCAAGTGTACTTATAAAGATAGCTAAACTCCAGTGCCTGCCTACCACTGAATTAGCAATGGGACATCTGATAAATCCCCCCTCTGACAAGGCCCTCTGTTTTCATGTCTGTAAAATGAGAAGAGTAAATTAGATCATCTCTGAAAGTTCCCCTCTATCTTTAATATGCACCTCCCTACTTCCATAAGTAAACGGGAATTAGACAGCTTCCATCTGCCATAAGTAACAGAACAATTGTGTTTTTATCTGCTCCTGAATGAATGGACATAGAAAATACAACCTGCTCATAAAGCCCTGACTTAAGTTACCCAGAAGCCATGGGAAATTTGAAGAAGTGCATATCAAAAATTCCTTTCTACAAGGCAATTTCCACAACCTTAACGACGTTAGGTAAGGGGATATGAATTTGTCCATTTATTCTTCATCTAGAAAGTGCAGCTTCCTCAGTCTCTTGCCAGTCAACCTAGTGGTAGAATTTCTATTCTGTTCTGGAACCACAGAAATGATTCCATTACCTCCTTGTGAAGCAACCTATACCCAGCCATTTATCTCTTCCTGGTCCATCTTCAGTTGAGCTCAGTCACTCAGTCATGGCCGACACTGTGACCCCAAGGACTGCAGCACACCAGGCTTCCATGTCCATCACCAACTCCCAGAGCTTGCTCAAACTCATGTCCATTGAGTTGGTGATACCATCGAACCATCTCATCCTCTGTCACCTCCTTGTCCTCCTGCCTTCAATCTTTCCCAGCATCAGGGTCTTTTCAAATGAGTTGTCTCTTCACTTCAGGTGGCCAAAGTTTTGGAGCTTCAGCATCAGTCCTTCCAATGAATATTCAGGACTGATTTCCTTTAGGATTGATTGGTTGGATCTCTTCGAAATCCAAGGGACTCTCAAGAGTCTTCTCTAACACCACAGTTCAAAAGCATCAATTCTTTGGCACTCAGCTTTCTTTATGGTCCAACTTGCATCCATACATGACTATTGGAAAAACCATAGCTATAACTGTATGGATCTTTGTCAGCAAAGTAATGTCTTTGCTTTTTAATACGCTAAGTCTGTCATAGCTTTTCTTCCAAGAAGCAAGCGTCTTTTAATTTCATGGCTGCAGTCACCATCTGCAGTGATTTTGGAGCCCAAAAAAATAAAGTCTCTCACTGTTTCCATTGTTTTCCCATTTATTTGCCATGAAGTGATGGAACCAGATGCCATGATCTTAGTTTTCTGAATGTTGATTTTTAAGACAGCTTTTTCACTCTCCTCTTTCACTTTCATCAAGAGGCTCTTTAATTCTTCACTTTTTGCCATAAGGGTATCTGAGGTTATTGATATTTTCCCCAGCAATTTTGATTCCAGCTGTGCTTCATCTAGCCCAGCATTTCACATGATGTACTCTGCATATAAGTTAAATAAGCAGGGTGATAATATACAGCTTTGACGTACTCCTTTCCCAATTCAGAACCAGTCTGTTGTTCCATGTCCAGTTCTAACTGTTGCCTCTTGACCTGGTCCATCTTAAATAGCCATTTTGTTCTCAAATATTTCACCACTATCACATTCATGAAATCTAAAAGTAAATAAAAAGGGTGGGATTCCAGAAATATATCCCAGAGCATCTCCATGAGTAGAAAATTGAAGAAGTCAGAGAAGTGAGAATGAAAAGGAGAGCATCAGCTCCAGGGGGAAGCTTATGAATCCTCGTCCCCATAACATGAACCTCAAAGGCAAGGTTTTATGTCTCTTTTATCTCCATACATGCCATTTGGGGGGAATCATGTTGCCTTGGAAAAAGCAGGCATTAAGAATTTTAGAATAGAAGGAACACTCACTTATTAAGTGTCATCTGAAATCAAGAGACTGATCGCTCCCTGAAAATGTTCAGCAGAGAGAGCTTACAACCAGGACCCTCTGGGACATGGTGGAAAGCTTAACCTCAGTCGCACATGATGGCAAGGGCCTGCAGAGGACAGCAGTGTGGCAGGAGTATGGAGGCGGGCGTGGAGAGGATGAGGCCAGTGAAAATTACCAACAGGAGACCATTGCACTCTGCTCTTGGAAGAGCTTAACTATGAGCTGGAGCTTCACAAAATAAGATGAAAATTTCCTTGAAGTTCAAATTTTTTAAAAACGTTTTTATTATGAAGATTTTCACAACCGTGCACGCACGTGCACGCACACACAGAAAGTAGAGAGAAAAACATACTGAACGCATGTATCTGTTCTCCGAATTCATCATTTATCAATATTCTGCCACACTTCCTTGCCTACACCTATTTTCTTTCTTTCTTATGTTAGAGACAACTGGAGTTTAAAAGTCCAGGACATGTGTTCTAGAGGCGAGATTCTGTGGATAGTCCCGCCCTGGTACAGTCCCACGTTGCCCTTGAGGACCCCGGTTTCGATCCTTCTGCTCTGACACCCCTAGGTTGTAAGCTAATCCTCCGGATGGCAAGATGGGTGCCGTGCCTCTAGGAATCATGTCAACCTTCAGGCAGGAAGAAGATCCAGATTAAGAGATGCATGCTAATGGGCCACTTTTAGCATTAGAGATGAAGACAGGGTGCCAGGGAACAGTAAAATTCGGCGTCCAAAAATAGGCTTTCCAAACCACATAAGAAATAAGGGAGAGTACCAAGAAGTCCAACTCAGAAAAAAAAAATGCTTTTATTGATTACTTCTTACAGCTCCAAATGAGAGCAGGCCTTTATACAAATTATCTCATTAAATCTTCACAGCAACCCAATTGAGTAGGTGAAATAATTTTACAGATGATGAAATGAGACCTTGAGAAGCCTAATAGCTGTCTCAAGGCTACAGAGCTGATAAATGGTGGCTCCAAAGCCATCCCCTTTAGCTGCTCTCGTTTCCTTATTAGTGATCTGCTCTGAGATACAGTAAATGTCCCTCATTGAAAAATCTATAATCCTTACCACCGAAAACCTCTATTATATACACGTGATTCCAAACCCAGGAACACAGAAGTGCACATTATTCTTGGGGCCATTGCAGAATGCTGCATACCAGGCTGCTGGTCTGTCTACTCCACAGGCACCCTCTGGGTAAAGGTCTGTGCTACCTCTGGGCAAAGGCCCCTGTGCCCAGGCGCATCTGCTTAATGAAAGGGAGTCAAAACCTCTATAAAGTGATTGTTTTTCTGATCTTTCCAATAAAAGAAAATGCATGTAGATCTACTGGGGCTCAAAGTGACCTTCTGTCAAGGGCCTCTGAATTGTCTTCAAAGAAAGAAAATATCGCTTTGTGCACAGCTCTTGGGATAGTTTAGTCATGAACTGCACATAAAAGCAAAGATAAGGGATTTGGTAAAGTCCAAAATTCTTTTTTTAACATTTTATTATAAAAGTTGTCAGAAGTACACAAAAGAAGAGAGAATAATATAATGAATCCATGTGCTCATCCTCTGACTCAACAGTTATTCGCTTTTTGTGCCACTTGCTGCATCCATTTCTTTTTATCTGTCTTCCTTTTTTGGGAATATTTTTCTAACCGATTCCCCTGATCAGGTCATTTTGCCCCTAAATCTTTCTATATGTGTGCCTAATAAGTAGGCATTTTCTTTGATAAACACAAAACCATTTTCACAAGCAGTGGTATTAACACCCACTCTAGATTCAAATTTCCAATTGTCTCAAAAATCTTTTAATCATTGGTTTCTTCAAAACAGGATCTAAACAAAATTGAGTCACTGCTTTTGGCTGTTATGTTGCTTAAATCTCTTCTAACCAAGAGTAATGTTAACATCTAAACAACGTCAGCAAGGTTTGACTTCAACTTCTTTAGCTCCTCAAACATGTTCTCTCTCATTTCCAAGCTTGTGCATTTACAATGCTTTCTGCCTGAAATATGTCCCCAACCCTATACATCACCTCATAGTCTCCTACTGGTCCAGCTTTCAGATGTTCTTCTTTCTATGTAGTGGGCCCCTACCAGAGCTTCTCTTATTAAATGCAGACTCTGATTAACACTTCTGGGGCAGGGTATGAGATCCTGAATTTCCTTTTTTTCTTTCCTCTGTTTTTTTTCTTTTTGGCTGTGCCATACAGTATGTGGGATCTTAGTTCCCCAAACAGGAATTGAACCTGTGCCCGCTGCAGTGGAAGTGTGGAGTCCTAACCACTTGACCAGCAGGGAAGTCCTGAGATTTTGCATTTCTAACTGCTATTCTAATAGCAATGTTGCTGGTCTAAGGACCGTTCTTTGAGTAGTAAGAGACTACGTTATTCCCCACTTCCTCTGTCAGAGCGCTTATCACACTGTATAGTAATGGCCTCTTTGAATATCTGTGTTCCTTCTAGACCAGGGGGTGGGCAAACTACTGGAGATTTGGGGATACAACCATGCCCTTTTGTTTATGTCTTGTATATGGCTGCTTTCAAGGTATAACAGCAAACTCGAGGAGCTGTGAGAGACAGTATGTCCCAAAAAGCCTAAAATACTTACCTTCTGGCCCTTCATGGAAAAACTTTCCTGACCTTGCTCTAGACTGTAGTGCAGGGCTGATGGTTTTTTCACTCGAACATCTTGGAACCCAGTCCAGGGCTTCATACTTACTTGTTACTCAACAGGTAGTTGTTCCGTCATGAATAACAGATAACAGTAGTAGCTGACAGTAGCTGAGAGCTTGCCACATGCCAGGCATTGTCCTAAATGCTTTACATGGAGCATCTCATTGAATTCCCACAACAACCCTATGTAGGAGATAGAATGTTCTCACATTTCGGGTGAAGAAACAAAGGCTTAGGGGTTCCTGTCCTGCCCAAGTGTAAAGTACCAGCAAACCAATGTAACCTGACTGCTACATTTTAAAGAAACAATTGAAAATGGTGGCTGCAGAAAGCCAGTCAAAGGTATTTATCCTGGGCCCATTTGGGACAGCCTGGGTCATCTCTGGATAATGGCTACAAAGGGACTGGCTAAAAATTCAAAACCTCCTCAGTGTTTACATGCAAATATGTTAGGTCAGTTGCACATATACACAAACACACAAAAGCGCCTTCTTTGTAATAAATACTACTCAATTATAATGGGCCCTGGTAACTCTTCTAAGAGCCCAAAGCAAAATCAGCCTTTAAGAGAATAGCACTATAAGATCAAAAACTACCTCGGGGTTCCTTTCCCTTGGTAGTTCTTTCTTCCCCTCAACCACCCAAAACTACCCCAGTAGCACCTTACCCAGCCCTAAGCCTCTGTCAGCATTTTTAATAAGAGACAGTTACATGGAAGGATTAAACAGATAAAGTCTATTAAACTTGAGAAACTCTATCTACATCACCTAGCACCAGGATTCCTACAGATAGAGGGGTGGCAACTGCCAATGGATTAAGGGACTTCCCGGGCGGTGCAGTGGTTAAGACTCTGTGCTTCCACTGCAGGGGGCACATGTTCGATCCCTGGTCAGAGAACTAAGACCCTGGATCCCACATGGCCAAATAAATAAATGAATGTTTAAAAATTAGCCAGTGGGTTGAAGTGACTTAGCCCGTGTTTCATGGACATAGTAATAATTCTAGGAATAGAGTGAACATGTCTTGTGACCAAAGGTCATAAGAAAGAGAAAGAATTAGAGATAAACACAAGGAATGGCAAGTGAAAGGAGAAAAACACGTATGAGATAGATAATAGCCTGGCAGAGAAGAACTGAGAGAAACCTTTAATTGTGATCCTAATTTGTATATTGATTGCTACATTTGTTAAGAGTTTTGGGATCTTATTTTGAAAAGAAAACCTGAAGTATACATTAAGGAAACTCTTGAATCAATTATAATAACTAAAGAAAGTTTAATTTAAATATTTATTCCTGGCACTCTCCTTCTGAGATGGCCCACTCTATCTGTGGACTCTCTTTCTCTCTAAATAAATCCACTTCCTACCTATCACTTTCTCTCTCATTAAATTATTTCTGCAATGAGACATCAAGAACCTCAATTTCACCAGGAACAGGAGGGTGATGTGTCCAGAGAGGGCAGGAAGCTCCCCCAATATCCCATCGATCCCCATCCCCTTCCTTACACATCTCTTCCATTTGGCTATTCCTGAGTTATAGCCTTTATAATAAATGGATAACAGTAAAAAAAAAAAAAAATTATTCCTATTCTTAATCTGAGGAATAACCCTGACATCTCGTATCAAAACTCCTATTTAAATAAAGCATTTCCCTGCCCTTGTAGAGAAATCTGTTTTGTGACTCTAAATATTAATCTCCATCAGAAATCTAAGGTTTGACAATGAAGGAGTTGAGGTCTTGAAACAATCCTATGTAAGGACCTCCTTATGATTAAATTTGACTCTCTCGAGTCTGTTCTCTAGGATCTCAGTGAGGAGGCAAGTATGAAGACCTAATGTTATAGGTAAAAAAGGAATTCCCTTGGACTTTCACTTCCAGACAAGATAGAGTAGCAGGGACGAGAATAATCCTCCAAGCTAAAACAACCAGAAAAATGGACAAAAAATATAAAAAATATATATATTCAAGGCACTGTACATCAGAAGATGACAGTCATCCCAAGAGATGCTGAGCCCTATAGTCACCCCAGATTATTGTCCTAAAAGAGTTTCCAAGCTGTGGCTCAGTGAGAGGGAACCCAAACAGAGCCTGGCTGACTCCTGAATTGAGGAGATGGAGCTGATCATCTGATGAGGCCAAACCAATTAGAGCTGGCAGGACAGTACCAAAACCAAAAAGGAGAGAGCTATAGAGAGACAGAACCCTGGAGCTCTTCAGAGGGTCTGCCTTCAGAACTCAGCATATTCATGTGAGCAAATTATTGAAGGTCAAGGAAAGACTTGCTTAAATGAAAGAGTGAAGAACCTCAGCATTGATAAGGAAACAGACTGATTACTCGGAAGGATCTTGGGCCCCTCTGATACCACTTAAAGAATTTTAAAAGCTAAACCTTGAAGGATCAAACTGTTTCCAAGTAATTTGCATCTAAAAACTAAGTTCAAGGATATTTTTAGAAAGACAAAAATATCCCACACTCAATGTAAAATTCACACTGTCTAACATCTAGTCAAAAATTAACAGGTTTACAAAGAAGCAGGAAATAGGATCAATAATAAGAAGAATCATCAGTTAATCAAAACTGACCCCAAACTGACACAGAAGTAAGAATTAGCCAACAAGGATATTGAAACAGTCATAACTACATTTCAGATATTCAAAGAGTTAGGTAGACCCATGCAAGAAGTAAAATGGCCCAAGCTGAACTATTAAACAAAAAAACCTGTAATGTCTAAGGTGAAAAAAAAAGCTGGATGAAACTGATGGCATATTAGAAGTTTCAGAAGAAAAGACTGAACTTGAGCATAACAGTAGAGGCTACCAATGAAATAGAGAAAGTGAATTTTTAAAAATGAGCTGTGAGAAAGCCTTGAGTAAACTAACCACCATGCAACTCAAATCAAAAGGTAGAAACTGTCAGATGGATTGGAAAAAGTAAGGTGCATATATGCTACCTATAAAAAATATTCACTATAAAGTTACAAGTAAAAAGATGGAAAATGTTTATCATGTTGTACTAATCAAAACCCAGGCTTCAGCAATACGTGAACCGTGAACTTCCATATGTTTAAGCTGGTTTTAGAAAAGGCGGAGGAACCAGAGATCAAATTGCCAACACCCGCTGGATCATTGAAAAAGCAAGAGAGTTCCAGAAAAACATCTATTTCCGCTTTATTGACTATGCCAAAGCCTTTGACTGTATGGATCACAATAAACTGTGGAAAATTCTGAAAGAGGTGGGAATACCAGACCACCTGGCCTGCCTCTTGAGAATCCTGTATGCATGTCAGGAAGCAACAGTTAGAACTGGACATGGAACAACAGACTGGTTCCAAATAGGAAAAGGAGTACATCAAGGCTGTATATTGTCACCCTACTTATTTAACTTATATGCAGAGTACATCATGAGAAATGCTGGGCTGGAAGAAACACAAGCTGGAATCAAGATTGCCGGAAGAAATATCAATAACTTCAGATATGCAGATGACACCACCCTTATGGCAGAAAGTGAAGAAGAACTAAAGAGCCTCTTGATGAAAGTGAAAGAGGAGAGTGAAAAAGTTGGCTTAAAGCTCAACATTAGAAAACTAAGATCATGGCATCCGGTCCCATCACTTCAAGGCAGATAGATGGGGAAACAGTGGAAACAGTGGTTGACTTTATTTTTCTGGGCTCCAAAATCACTGCAGATGGTGATTGCAGCCATGAAATTAAAAGACGCTTACTCCTTGGAAGGAAAGTTATGACCAACCTAGACAGCATATTAAAAAGCAGAGACATTACTTTGCCAACAAATGTCCGTCTAGTCAAGGCTATGGTTTTTCCAGTAGTCATGTATAGATGTGAGAGCTGGACTATAAAGAAAGCTGAGCGCTGAAGAATTGATGCTTTTGAACTGTGGTGTTGGAGAAGACTCTTGAGAGTCCCTTGGACTGCAAGGAGATCTAACCAGTCCATCCTAAAGAAAATCATTCCTGACAGTTCATTGGAAGGACTGATGCTGAAGCTGAAACTCCAATACTTTGGCCACCTGATGCGAAGAGCTGACTCATTTGAAAAGACCCTGATGCTGGGAAAGATTGAGGGCAGGAGGAGAAGGGACAACAGAGGATGCAATGGTTGGATGGCATCACCGACTCGATGGACATGGGTTTGGGAGTTGGTGATGGACAGGGAGGCCTGGCATGCTGCAGTTCATGGGGTCGCAAGGAGTCAGACACGACTGAGTGACTGAACTGAACTGAGCTAATCAAAAGAAAGCTGAGTGACTAGATTAATATCAGTAATATTCAGAGCAAAGCATATTACCAGTGGTAAAGAAGGTCAGTTCATAGTGATGAAAGGATCATTTCATCAAAAGGGCATCATAATATAATAACAGAGCTTCAAACTACATGAAATAATTGTAGAGGGAATTTCCTGGAACTCCAAGTGGTTAGGACTCTGCTCCCTCACTGCCAAGGGCCCAGATTCAATCCCTGACTGGGAAATTAAAATCCCATGAACTGCGTGGCTCAGCCTAAATAAATAAGTAAATGATGTTTTTAATTGTTAGAACTTCAAGGAGAAATAGACAAATCCATAACTATAGTCAGAGATCTTAAAGCCCCTTTGTCAATAACTAGTAGAATAAATATAGATAAAAATCAGTAAAAATAGAAAAGACTTGAACAACACAATCCCCAAATTGACCTGATTGACACTCCCCCAACAGTAGCAGAATTCACATCCTTTTCAAGTGCACAAGGAAAATTTACCATGCAAGACAAAATTCTTGGCCATAAAATATGTCTCAATAAATTTAAAATCATCCAAGTCATATAAAGATGCTCTTTGACAACAGTAGAATAAATTACCAAGATCTCTGGAAAATCTTCAATTATTTGAAAGTTAAATACTTCTAAATAATCCATGAGTCAGAGAAGAAATTTTAAAAAACCTGAAAAGTAGTTTGGACTGAACAGAAATGAAAATACAGCATATCTAAATTTGGGGACTGTCACAAAAGTGTCATTTAGGGGGAAATGTATAGCTTTAAATGCCTAAGTTAGAAAAGAATAAAGGTATCATACCAATGACCTATTTTCAGCTTAAGAAACTGAAAAAATATTAGTAGAAATGAAACACATTAAAACAAAATCAGTGAAATAGGTAACAGAAACAAAATAGAGGAAATCTGTAAAGCTAAAAGCTAATGCTATGAGATGATCAATAAAATTGATAAGCCTCTAGCAAGACTGATCAGCAAAAGAAAACACAAATTACCAATATCAAGAATGAGAGTAGCTACTTCATTAAACATTCTACAGATAGTAAACAACTAATAAGGAAATAAATAACTTTGTGATAATAAATTTGGTAATTTAGATAAAATGGACCAACATGAAACCTACTCAAAAAGACATAGACAAACTGAATAGCTGTTTATCTATCAAAAAACAAAAAACCAACTTGACTTTGTAATTAAATACCTTCCCACAAAGAAAACTCCAAGGCCCAGGTGGCTTCACTGAATATATAAGGAGGTTCTACTCAATATTTGAGGAAGAAATAATATCAATTCTACACAAACTCTTCCTTCCATAAAAGAAGAGGAAGAAATATATCCCAACTCACTCCACAAGGTCAGCGTTACTCTAACACCAAAACTCAGATTACAATTTAAAAAAGAAAAATCTACAGATCAAAATCTCTCATGAACTTGCTTGCAAATATTCTAAACAAAATGTTATCAAACTGAAGCCAACAATACAGAAAAAGTACAATACATCATGACCAAATAGAATTCCATGAATGAAAGATTGGCTTAACATTGGAAAATTAATTGATGTAATTCAGCCTACTAGCAAACTTTTAAAAAAGTTATTTAAGAAGAAAAACTACATGATCATTTTAATAGATGCAGAAAAAACATTGACAAAGTTGAACATTCATTTCTATTATAAAAAAAAAAAATCCTCAGCAAATTGAAAATGGAAATTTCTCAGCCAGATATTAGTAATCCAGAAGAACTCACTGCTAATATTATTCTTAATGATGAAAGACTGAATGTTTTTCTCCTAAGATCTAGAACAAAGATATCTGCTGTTGTAAAGTTTATTCAACATTGTACTATTGTGTAAGTTTATTCAAGTCAGTACAGCAGGGGAGGAATAGGAAATAAAAGGCATCCAGGCTGAAAAAAGAGAAGTAAAATTATCTTTATTTATAGACAACATTCGGTACAATTGTTTAGAAAATCTGTTGGAATCTATCTTTGAAAGCTACTAGAATTAATAAGTGAATTTAGCAAGATTGCAGTATATAAGATCCATATTAAAAATAATAATGTTTCTATTCCCTAGAAATGAACATTCAAAAACTGAAATTTTAAAAATTATCATTTATAATAGTATCAAACATGTGAAATATCTAGGAATAAATCTGACAAAAGAAGTTAAAAACATGTACATTGGAAGCTATAAAATCAGGTGAGGAAAATTTGTCATAAATGAATAAAGAAATATGCTTTGTTCATAGGTTGAAAGACTCAAAATTGTTAAGATTTCAGCCTTCCTCATATTGTTCTATAGATTCAATGCAATTCCTATTCAAATCCTGGCAGGGTTTTTTTGTTGTTGAAATTCACAAGCTGATTTTAAACTTGACATGGTAATACAAAGGTCCTAGACTAGCCAAAAATAACTTTGAAAAAGACAAGTTTGGAAGGCTAATACTACCTGATTTCAAGACATGATAAAGCTTCAGTAATCAAGACAATAAGCTATTAGCATAAATACTGGGGAAATAAATGAATGGCAGAGAATAGAGTTCAGAAATAGACCCACACATATATGGACAGCTATGTTTTGACAAAATTGCTAAGAAAATACGGTGAAGAATAGCTAATCTTTTCAACAAATGGTACTGGAACCACTGGATATCCATAACCAAAATGTAGAACTCCTGTCCAGTCCTCTACCATACACAAAAATTAACTCGAAATGGATTACAGACCCAAATACAAAAACAAATTATAACATTCCTAGAAGAAAACATAGAAAACCTTTGTGACTTTGGTTCAGACAAAGCTTTCATAGACATGATACCCCAAGCATAGTCCATAATAGCAAAAATTGTAAATTGCACGTCATCAGAGTTTAAAACTTCTGTTCTCTGGAAGACATTGTTAAGAGAACAGAAAGACTACTGAAAGACTGAGAAAATATTTGCAGAGAGTATATTTTATAAAAGGCTTATACCCAGGATACATAAAGGACTCTCAAAACTCAAAAATAAGAAAACTATCCAATTTTTATGAGAAAAGAATTTGAATAGACACATCATCAGAGATGATATACAGATGGCAAGTAAGCACATGAAAAGATGCTCAACATCATCAGTCTTTACGGAAATACAAATTAAAACCTCAAGGAAATACTACTGCTCACTGTTAGAATGGCTGCAATTAAAAAGTGTGACCATACCAAATGTGACAAGGGTGCAGAGAAACTGGAACTCTCCTACACTCCTGATGGGAAATTAAAATCATACAATCACTTTGGAAAGAATTTGGCAGTTTCTTTAAAAAAGTTAAAATATGCCTACTGTATGACTCAGTCATTTTAGTCCTTTGTATTTACCCAAAAGAACTAAAAGCATACATCCACACGAGACTTATACAGAATTATCCATGAATGTCCATAGCAGCTTTATTTGTAATAGATCAAAATGGGAAGGAATACAAATGTACATCAACAGGTAAATGAATAAACAAATTGTAGCACATCTATAAAATGAAAAAAGCAATAAAGTAGTAACATAAACAATGTTGATGAATCTCAGTTCATTGTGATGAAAGCAATACACACAGTATAATTCTATTTATAGAAAAATTCAAGAAATAGTGATAGAAAGCAAATCATCAAACACAATATTGTAAATCAACTATCAGCTCAGTTCAGCCCAGTGGCTCAGTCATGTCCAGCTCTTTGCGGCTCCATGGACGGCAGCACGCCAGGCCTCCCTGTCCATCACCAACTCCTGGAGCTTGCTCAAACTCCTGTCCATCAAGTCGGTGATGCCATCCAACCATCTCATTCTCTGTCGTCCCCTTCTTCTCCTGCCCACAATCTTTCCCAGCATCAGGGTCTTTTCCAGTGAGTCAGCTCTTCGCATCAGTTGGCCAAAGTATTGGAGTTTCAGCTTCAACATCAGTCCTTCCAGTGAATATTCAGGACTGATTTCCTTTAGGACTGACTGGTTTGATCTCCTTGCAGTCCAAGGGACTCTCTAGAGTCTTCTCCAACACCACAGTTCAAAAGCATCAGTTCTTCAGGAGTCAGTTCTTTTTATAGCCCAACTCTCAGATCCATACATGACTAATGGAAAAGCCATAGCTTTGACTAGACGGACCTTTGTTGGCAAATCAACTATACTTCAATATAAAAATTTTTTTAAAAAGATAAACACCCCCCAAAAAGAAGAAAAATCAGTTTTCTAGAGGGGCGATGGCAGCCCACTCCAGTATTCTTGCCTGGACAATCCCAGGGACAGAGAAGCCTGGTGGGCTGCCGTCTATGGGGTCGCACAGGGTCGGACACAACTGAAGTGACTTAGCAGCAGCAGCAGCAGAGGGGCAAGGGGCAAGAGGAAGGATTTAGACAGAGGAGTAAAGTAACTTTAGTGGGTGGTGTTTATGTTCAGCATCTTGACTGTGGTGATAATTTCATAGGTGTATTTGTATATCAAATTTTATTTTGATAAAATTTAAAGTGCACATGTACAGTTGATCATATGCTAATTATACTTCAATAAAGCTGTCTCTTTTTTTAAAAAATCCCCTTTTTCAAGTTAATACACATAAAATAGATAAGAGTATGTGCAGGTCATTAAACAAAGCTGAACGAAATTGATAAACTTGTCCCTGAAAACATAGTGAACTAGATGCAACTTCTTTGAAGCTTTCCTTCCTGCCTCTGCAGGGCTGTCTTTCTCCTTCCCTGGCATTCTATGGTGTTCCCTGCTTGCTTGGTACTCAGGATTCTCCATCCCACTCCCAAAAGGGATCGCACTGCAGTAACTCCTTCTCTTGTCTTTTTCTCTTTTTTACTCCTTCTGGAGCCTATTCGCAACTTATCTGCCAGTTTGGGAAGGAGATGAATTACTAATTCACACAAAATGGTGAAAAGAAAATTGAACAAATGGACATTAAAAGCTATCTCCTGTAGCTCTGCCTCCCTCAACCCCTGATGATATTTGCATTTCAAAAGAGGCAATTGCCTTTACACAAAATGCTGTTAAGTGGAATTTGAGGCAGCAGCAAGGAAATACTTTGGGGTACCAGGGATTTGCTGGCATCCGTTTCATACTTTAAGTCAATCTCTGTATAAATAATATTCCCTATGCCCTCTTCTCATTGGTTAAAACAAATTTATTTAGAATCTGTAAAAAGGATTATTTCATAGCTTTGACCATTTTTCTCTCTCATAAATGTACATGACTTTGCATTTGTTGTTTCCAGATGTTACTGGAATCTATGAGGTCAAAATACCACAAGAAATGCTTTCCTAACTTCATAAAGCAAGAAGTTCCAGCAATCTCATCTTCAGAGGCTTGGTCCCAGGAGAACGCTAACCTAACTTTCAGACAGTGAATTAAATAATGGATGTGAGCCCTCCACAGTGCCTGCAGTGTTTATAAGATATTCCAAATTCTCAGAGACCCTGTGCCTAGAGAGAGAACTATGTCTCTAAGATGCCAGTTTTCCTTCTGGAGCTGAAATAGTTGAAAAATATTTATTGTCGGACTATTATGTGTCAAGGGCTTCCCAGGTGGCTCAGTGGTAGAGTTTACCTGCCATTGCAAGAGATGCAGGAGACTCAGTTTCGGTTCCTGGGTCAGGAAGATCCCCTGGAGAAGGAAATGGCAACCCACTCCAGTATTCTTGCCTGGAAAATCTCATGGACAGAGGAGTCTAGTGGGCTACAGTCCATGGGGTCACAAAGAGTCAGACACAACTGAGTGAGCACCAGCACATTATGTGTCAAGCCCTTTGTTGAGCAATAGGAACCCACTGATGCTGAAGCTCCAATACTTTGGCCACCTGATGCGAAGAGTTGACTCTTTAGAAAAGACCCTGATGTTGGGAAAGATTGAAGGCAGGAGGAGAAAGGGATGACAGGGCGAGATGGTTGGATGGCATCACTGACTCAATGGACATGAATTTGATCAGGCTCTGGGAGATGGTGAAGGACAGGGAAGCCTGGTGTGTTGCAGTCCGTGGGGTTGCAAAGAGTTGGACATGACTGAGCGACTGAACAACAAAGGAACCCACGGCCATCATGGTTCAGAGGTGGGTTCCTGCGTGTTACTGCCTGAGTTCACGGTCTACGTCTTTCTTCTACATTAGCTCTGCAAGCAGTTTAACTTCTCTGAGCCTCATTTTCCCATCTATAAAAAGAGAATAACAATGTTATCCTCCTCACAGGGCTGCTACAAATATTAAATCTCTTAATATATGTAAAGTAAGATTATGATTGTGCTTGTCATATAGAAAAGGTTCAAAAAATTATCTCTGCTTGTATCTGTATAGCTCTTAGAAAATTCAAACACAAAATGTCTACGTCTGAGTTCTGTTCCCTGCCCCCACCAAAAGGCTATTTTTCTCTTTTAACTTTTTTCCTCTCAAAAGAAGTGACATCTATCATACCATTTGTAGAGCCAGAACCCCAGGTAACTACATTGTTAGCGTAAGATTAAGCCATCCTGCCCCAATGAGGAGACCATACGGAAAATCAACTGTCTTGGAGCAGGCAAAGATCACAAGGACTCTGACCAGGGACACTTTGTAAAGACAAAAGGATTAGTTTGTCAGGAAGACATAATAACCCTAAATTATTTTGTACCTCATAATAGAGTTTCAAAGCAGAGGATGCAAAATTTGACATAACTAAAAGTAGAAATAGTCAAATTTGCAATCGTAGCTGAAAATGTTAGCACTACCTTTCAGTGATAGGCCAAGTAGATTTTTAAAAATCAGTAAGAATACAGAAAACATAAATACAATCAACAATGCAACCTAATTAATATTTATAGATCACAATGATCAAAAGTGGTAGAATATGCTCTGAAGTGTGCATGAAACATCCTCCCAAATAGACTACCTTCTGGGCCATAAAACAATCAAAATATTCATAATATTGAAATCATACAGAGTATGTGTTCTAAACACATGGAGTTCAACTAGAAATCAATACACTACTATAAAAGCTCCACATATAAAAAAATTAAACAATGTACTTCTTAATGACCCATGAGTCAAAGAAGGAGTCTTAAACCAGAAAATATTTTAAGTGGAAGAATACTGAAAATACAACAAAATTTTTAAGATGCAGCTAAAGCACTGCTTAGAGGGAAATTTATAAATGCAGATTTTTAAAAGAAAAGGAAGATTTAATATAATGATCTAAGATTAAGAGTTAGATGTAGAAGAACAAATTAAGCCCAAATCAAGCAACAGGAAGAAAATGATAAAGAGCAATAATTTTAAAATGGAGAATAAAAAACAGCGATGAAAAATTTTAAAGTCGAAAGTTGGTTCTTAATAAGATTAGAAATATTTTTTCTTTAAATGTTTGATAGAGTGCATCAGTAAATCCATGTAAGCCTAGTATATTTTTATGAAAAGGTTTTTAATTGCAAAAAGTTCTCAAATAATAGAAGAAATATTCCCCAACTTGTTTTTTGAGACCAACATAGCTACAGCAAAACTAACAAAGATGTTAAAAGAAAGAGAAACCACAGAGCAATACCACTCATGAACGTCAATAGAATGAAATGGTAATCCTCCATGAACAAGTGGGTGTTAACCAAAATAGTTTGATGGAATATTTTAAAACAAAGCAGTATGAGTTATCAAATTAATAGACTAACAGAATAACATAAGTATCTCACAGGTGCAGAAAAGATAACATTTGACAAAATTCTGCATGCATTTTTGATAACCTACTGTTACTTACCATATTCAGTTGTGTCCCACTCTTTGTGACCCTTTGGACTGTAGCCCACCATGCTCCTCTCTCCATGGGATTTTTTTCAGGCATGAATACTGGAGTGGGTTGCCATTTCCTTCTCCAGGGGAGCCTTCCCAGCCCAGGAATGAAACTTACATCTGTGTCTCCTGCCTTGCAGGCAGATTCTTTACCTGCTGAGCCATCAGGAAAACCCATTTATGGTAACAACTCTCAGCAAACCAGGAAAAAATGTGAAGTTCCTTAGTGTTACAGTGGGCATCTACAAAAATCTATACCAATGATAGTTACACCACAATGTGGGTATTAATGCCAGTGGACTGTATGCAAATGGTAAAATTTGCACCAGAATCCCTATCTCTGCTCTGCTCTGCTCTTAGAGAACCCAACCTAAGATAAACTATAATAATATCACATTAATGGACTTGAAGACAAAAATGCTTACTTGAGATAAAGAGGGTCAGTTCATCATTTTTTAAAAGGTCCAATTTACCAGGAAGCTCTGAAAATATTAAATTTGTATGCATCCAATAATACTGCCTCAAAATAATTAAGGAAAAAGTGGACAGAACTGTAAGGAGACATATACTGATCCACTATCTCAATAATTGATAATAAACAGCAGTACCAAAAAAAAAAATCACTAAAGATACAGAAGATTTGAACAACACGCTTCAGTTGGTCAGTCATTCAGCTTCTGTTCTTGCCTCATTCCAGTTGCTCTAAGCACTGCTTTGTCTCAAAACAGGCTTGAATCCTACAAAGCACACTCTTCATACTGCTTGGTCAGTTGCTTCAATTTATATGCTTCCAATGAGAGGCACTTGACAGAGATGATAAGGCAGAAGAAGAAAAGAAGCCCCTTTTTCTTTGGTTTCTGATGGCACCATCAGCAACAGTGGCAGCAATCCATGTGACTTCTGGTTGGTGGGCTCCTACAACATCCGTCACTGTGCTTTGCACAAAAGGAAGCAATGGTTCTGATGGCAATAGTGGTGCTTTAGCACCCTGAGTTGTGCAGGGATCCTGGCTCTGGACAAAGTCATTCTAACTTTGCTAATTGCTTTCTGCATTTGCTAAGCTCCCTGTTCCCACCCCCCCACCCCACCCCACCCCCTTTTTTTTTTGCTCTTCTAGCGCTTCTAACCAATTTGTGACCAATTCACTGTATTAAATTTTCTCTGTTTAAAATACCTAACATGGTCTCCATCTCCCTGAGAGGATACTGACTGACAAAACAAAAACATTGCACTCAACGCTGCAGAATGCATTTTGTTTTCAAGCACACGCTTTTCTGGCATTGACCATTTACTGGGTTATACAGTAGTTGAAATCATACAGAAAATGTTCTCTAGTCACAATGCAATAAAACTGGAAATAAATTATAAAGGATAGCTAGGAAAAACATTTGGAAATTAAGCAATGATAACAAATGATTCAAAGAAATAATAACAGCTAACGCATAACAGCTTACACATACCTTGCTCCTACTGTGTGCCAGGTTCTATTTAATCTGCACAAAAATCCACCTGAGGTAGACATTATTTTCTCCCATTTCTACAAACAAAGAAATCAATACTCCCAAGGAGTGAAGTGATTTACCCAAGTTCGTACAACTGGGAGTGCTGGAGTCAATCAGTAAATCCCTAGATTCCACCAACAATCAAAATTCTATACTGTTTCTCATCATAAAAGAAATTAGAGCTATTTAAAGTTGGATAATCATAAAAATAACACTACATATTAAAACTTAAGGTGTAGGGCAAAACAGAACTTACAGGGATATTTAACTTTATATGCATATAAGTTAGAAAATGAGATAAAGATTTAGAAAAAGGTTAGCATTTCAAAGGAAATGGAACATAGAAAATAATAAAAATAAAAAAAAAAAACAGGAGTTGGTACTTCCCTGGAGGCCCTGTGGTTAAGACACCAAGCTTCCACTTCAGGGGATGTGAGCCCAATCCCTGGTTGGGTGAATAAGATTCCCTATGCCATGTGGTGTGGCCAAAAGAAGGACAAAAAAAAAAAAAAAAAAAAAGAAACAGAAATTGATGGAATAGCAAAAGCTGATTTCTTGAAAACTCGTTGAAAAAAATTTTCTAGAAAGATTCCTGAGTAAAGAAAGAAAAGGCAAAATCAACAATATTAGGAATAAAGAGGGAGACATCAACTCTAGATGATGCAGTCATTTAAAAGATAGCAAGGTATTATAAACAACTGTGCTAATACATATGAAACTTTAGATGAGTCAACATTTAGAAAAAAATAACTTACCAAAATTGACTCAAGAAGAAATAGAAAATCTGAATATTCTAAAACCATTTTGAAAATTAATCAATTTTGAATCCCATAAAAAAAAAAAAAAAACTTGAGTCCCAGATGGCTTCCTAGCTAGTTCTACTAAGGATATTTAAATATGAATAAAATAACAATCTTATGCAAGCTGTTGCCAAGTATAGAAAGAAGAATCTTAAAACCCAAACTTGACATGAAAAATACAAGAAAGGAAAATTACAAGCCAATCTTTCTCATGAACAAATGGAAAAAAAATCAAATATTCCCAAACCAAATCCAGCAAAGCCTAAAATCGAGACCACTTCATAAACAAGTCAGGTTTACTCCAGGAGTACAGTTTTAGGTTGACACATTTTCTTTCAGCACTTTGAAAAGCAGTTTCACTTCTTACTCCTGCCCATGATTTCTGTTGAAAAATCCATAGCCACTTGTTTCCCACTAAAGGTATGTGTTGTTTTTCTCAGGCTGCTTTTAAGATCTTTTCTCCTTGTCTTCACTTTTCAGCAGTTTAATTATGACCTCTTTGGACATAGATTTCTTTCCTATATCTTTTTTGAGGTTCACTGAGCTTCTTGAATCTGTAGGTTTATGTCTTCTGAGAAATGTGATACATTTTTAGCCACTATTTCTTCACTTATTTTTTTTTCTGTACCATATTCGTTCTCTGCATGTTCTAGGATTCTGATGCCACAAATGTTAGACTTTTGGCATTGTCCTCTAGGTCCCTGAGGTGCTGTTAATTTTTCTCCCAATCTCTCTCTCTCTCTCGTCTATGCTGGATAATTTCTATTAGTTTATCTGCAAGTTTACTGACTCTTGCCTTTGTCATCATCATTCAGCTGTTGAATCCATCCCTTGAAATTTTTATTTTGCATTTTCTATTTTTTAGTTCTAAAATTTCCATTTGTATTTTCCTTATATCTTCTGGGTTTTTGTTTTTGCTGAAACTTTCTATCTTTCCAAGAATATTCACCCTTACTTCTTGAAGCAATTTGTAACAGCTACTTTAAAATTCTAATCAGATAATCTCCACATCCGTGTCATTTCAACAGCTGGTATTTGTTGATTGTCTTTTTCTATACAAATTGAGGTTTTTCATGTTGTTAATACGTCAAATTATTTTAGATTGTGTCCTGGACATTCTGGGTATGATGTCATGAGACTCCAAGTCTTGCTTAAATCCTATAGAGAATGTTGACATTTCTATTTTGCCAGGATAGAGACCTGGTTGGGTTCAGGCACTGAGTTCTGACCAGTCTTCTGTAGAATGTAATTCCAGGGTCAGCTCTGTTTTCAAAGCCCTTCCTGTGCTATTCATATCGTCTGTCACGTGCGCCACCCAGTGGCCAGTCTGAGACTCAGGTGGTCGTCTATCCAGTACTTCCTTTTCAAGTTTATAGTGTGCTGTATAGAGTCTGCTGCTAAGTCGCTTCAGTCGTGTCCGACTCTGTGCGACCCCATAGACGGCAGCCCAGCAGGCTGTGCCGTCCCTGGGATCCTCCAGGCAAGAATACTGGAGTGGGTTGCCATTTCCTTTTCCAGTGCATGAAAGTGAAAAGTGAAAGTGAAGTCGCTCAGTCGTGTCTGACTCTTAGCGACCCCATGGACTGTAGCCTACCAGGCTCCTCCGTCCATGGGATTTTCTAGGCAAGAGTACTGGAGTGGGGTGCCATTGCCTTCTCCATAGAGTCAGGTCTATGTATACACGAAACGCAGGTGAACCCAGTAGCCTTATAGATTGTTTTTTCCTCCACTCACTTCCTCTCTGTTATATTTCTGGTACTTTCTAATTATCTAGGGCCTTTATGGTCGTTTGGCCAGAAAACTGGGACTTTTTCATTGGTCCCTGTTGTATATTTCCCACAACTGCACCTATCACAGAGGCCACAAATGGCAGAAAGAGAAACAAACCAAAATAGAGGTGTATCTTACCCTCTTGGATCACAGCACCTATGATCAAAGAGGAACCCTCCCATCCCTCTGCTTTGAGGGACCTGCAGGTCCCACTGCTGCCACTGCCATTGCAATTGCCACCACCCTGACAGGATTGTCGGGGCTAGGGCGCAAGAGAACTGAGAAAACAGAGAAAAATGGGGGATTTCCTAATATGTCAGGAATCCCCTTTCCCACTTTTCAAGGCAGAGCTAGAGGGCTCCTCCTGCCTCGGTGCTTCCTTACTGGTTTCCGGCTGCCTTGAGTCGAGGCTGGGGGATAATACAGGAAAAGCGGGGAGGGGTTCATCACTGATTTGGTGATTATTCGAATGCTTGTCTTCCTCCTGTCTTCCTGGTATCATTTACTTTTTAGGGTCCTCAGATATCAGTTCTAAGGATTCTTCCCAGGTTGTGTAGCTGCATTCAGGGGGAGAGACAAGATACAGTGACTCCTCCATCTCACCAGGAACTGGAACTCCGGCCCCTTCCTTCTTCCTCCTCACCTTCCTCAGGAGTCCAAGATGGCTGCCAACATTCCGGTTTTCAGTCCAGCCAGCGTGAAGGAGGAAGGGACAAAGAACGCCTCCCCTCTCCCTAGAATCTCAGGTGAACTTAGAACTTTGCCGTTAAGTTCTCAACAAACTACAGAAGGAGTTTTGTTTTAGGTAGCCATTTGCTCACATGAGAAATGGTGTCTGTATTAAAAAGGAATTAAGAATTAATAAATTGGGGAATAAGTAGCAGTCTCTGTCTGAAGCAACGGGTTTTAGCTCTTTCCAATTATCTCTTCTAATCCTCATCTCTTAAGTATGTCTAAAATATATAGAGAACTGAAGTCAAGTCTAACTGAATTATAGAAGATGGAGGATGATTGTTGAGTAATCCAGGCTGCTCTGCATTTTTCTGCTAGGCTCTCTGCAGTACCCTGAGGTTTGTGAGTCAAAGAACAGGTCTTTTTTCAATACCCCTCCCACCCATCTCCCACAGGCTTCAGTCAATCTGCAGATCTCTTTGGATTTCACTTGAGTTTGATTATAAGAAGATGTTGGCATAGGCTGGCCCTTTAACACTTTTTTTCCCTTCTGTTTCCTTGAAACCTATAGCTCTGGTTTCCTACCTGGCTAAGAGCCTCAACCTGAGATAACTGGCCGGCTTGTTGACATTCTGCTGGCCCTAAAGGAGACTTAGGAAGAACATGTTGTTACTCTTACTCTTTTCCACAATGATGAGTAAGATGTCATATAAAATCAAAGAAAGGAACTGATAGGGGAAAAATAGAGTGTAAAGGAAGAATAATTTAAAACCAGAGGCAACTTACAGAATGAGAGAAAGTATTTGCAAACCACATGTTTTGGATATTAATTCCTTGTCAGATATATGGTTTACAAATACTTTCTCCCATTCTATAAGTTGCCTTTTCATTTTGTTGGGTGTTTCCTGGTACCCCACATTCCATGGGCTTTCCCCTCTCTTTTTCATTTTTTTGGTCTTTTTGTTCCTCTTAACTGGGTAATTTCAAATGACTGGCCATTTATTTGGCAGATTGTTTCTTTCGCTTGATCAAGTATGCTACCGATGCTCTTTTGTACTTTTTATTTCATTCATTGTATCCCTCAACTCCAGAATTTCTGTTTGTTTCTTCTTCGTGATTCTGTCTCTGCTGAACTTTTTATTTTGTCCTTATCTTGTTTTCTTGATTTCATTGGGTTGTCTATGTTGTCTTATAGTTCACTGAGCTTCCTGAAAATAATTCTTTTGAAATATTTGTCTAGCAATATGTAGATCTTCATTTCTTTGGAGTCATTTAGTGGAATATTATTGTGTTTCTTTGGTGGTGTCATATTACATTGATTTTTCAGATTTCTTGTATCCTTGTGTTAATGTATGCATTGAATGTAGCACTTACTTCTACCAGACACTGTGGACTAGTTTCAATGGGGAAAGACTTTGCTGATGGGTATGGGCATGGGCACTGGCGGGGTGGGATGTGGCAGTTGCTACTCCAGGGAGGGCACAGGGCTGTAGTCTCTGTGCTTGTCCATCAGCTGAGGTCAGCCTTTGCAAAGATTACAGGGATCCTCTGCAGTCAGTGTGGTAAGTGGTCACAGCAGTAGTGAGGGCTGTTGGGGTCTTTCATGGCAAAGGCTTCTGGGCTTTTCTGAATCTCTTCTCTCCCACAAGGGAAGTTATGGCCAAGGAATGCATCTTGGTATGAAGCCTGGCTTTTGGATGTGCTCCCAGTGGTGGTGGCATCAAGTACCCACAGAGTGGCTATGAAGACAGAATCCAGGTGTGAGCAGAGTGACCACGGCTCTGTGGGCCATGGTGCAGACACACCTGTTGCAGTGGTGCCCATAGTTTCCATAGTGCTCACAGAGGGGCCATGAGTTGGGGTCCAGAACTAGTGCAGGGCACGGGCCAGTCCACAGTGACAGCAGCTCTGGTGACTGAGCACAGGTGTACACAGAGCAGCCATGGCTCCTGAGTCCAAGGCATGTGTGAGATTGGGAAGGTGGGTGTCAGCCCTGATCCTGGGATGGACAACAGTGGCTCCTTCTTGTGACAAGAGCACAGTAGCAACTCCCTCTCTGGGGGGGGGGGGGGGGTCCATGCCTGCGATGACTGTCAGTTATCTAGAAAAGTGGAGGTTACAGTAAAGAGTCCTCTGTGGAACAGGCCACTGGGGTCTGTGCCAACAGATACTGCGGGGTCCTTCCTCTGCTGTGAAAGCTACAGAGATTCTGTGGCTGTTGCTGGGGCCGTTGAAGCCTCTAGCAGCAAAGGATGCTGGGGTCCATCACAGAGTGGAGCAGGCCACTAGGAACCACCATGTCAGTGAATATCACTAATAGCCTCCAGGCTGCTTCTTTGTTCTTGACCATCTCCAGACATCTCAACTATCCAAATCTCCCCAACAATCCTTTATGTGCAGTTATTCTTCCTGTGTTGTTGTTGATGATGGTGTGATGTTATTGATGTTCCATTGTGTTGCCGCATGTTCTTAATTGCACTTGAGCCCTCCCAGAGCTATTTTTCTTCATAGATATCTAACTGTGGTTTTATATGGGAGGACCGAAGGCTGGTATCTTCTACTCCACCATCTTGTTAATGACACCTTTCTAGGTAATAGTGACTTTTTAAAGCTCCCAGGCAATAGTGGTGTGGTGGTAATGTTTAACAACCAGCTCTCCAATAGAAAAAAAGTCACTATCCAATAGAAAAGTTACCCATGTGTGTGCGCGCTCAGTCATGTCTGACTCTTTGTGACCCCATGGACTACAGCCTGCCAGGTTCTTCTGTCCATGGAATTTTCCAGGCAAGAATACTGGAGTGGGTTACCATTTCCACCTCCAGAGGATCTTCCCAACCCAGGGATAGAACCTACATCTCTTGTGTCTGCTGCATTGGCATGCAGATTCTTTACTAACTGCACTGCCTGGAAAGCTTATTATAAATTTTAGTGACATAAACCTGTCTAGCACACAACTTACATATAGAAATAAAACATAATACTCCACTTTACTTAGCCTATTCTCACAAAGTGCTTATTTTTATTGAGCCCTTGTATTTATTTTTATTGAACTCTTGTATTCAGCAAATTGTGTTTGCTACAATTGACAAGTGAGTGTCATTTGGACATGAATGTTGATTGATACTTTCATTCACGCTAATGAGGAAAATGAAACATGTAGATATAGGTCAATTTTCCTCAATTGTCAATAATATGAGTAACATCTTTAATCAGATAATAATTTGGAATGTTGGAGGAAGGTACAATTTTTTGTATTATTCAGAATGGAACAGATATAAACAGGACGCACCTTTACGTTTAATCTGCATTATTGACATTTTTTTCTATCATTTCCTTAAGTCTAGACAATCAACACAAAAGTAGATCAGGCACTGATTATAGTATTTGCCAGTTTTCGTGGTGTGAATACTCCCTTCATGGTCACTTTTAAGGTAACAGTGTGACGTCACTGAGCACAGGAGTTGGGAAGCGATGAGTGGTTGCAAACAATTATGTAGTACTTCCAGCCTACAGATAGGTTCAGTAGGTACCATAGAGTAGGTACAATAGATACAAATAACCATAAGAGCGTAGAGAAGAGTAAAATAATTAGGAAGTGATGGGCTTTATTTTCAATATAAT
This sequence comes from Okapia johnstoni, assembly GCA_024291935.2. Lineage (NCBI taxonomy): Eukaryota > Metazoa > Chordata > Mammalia > Artiodactyla > Giraffidae > Okapia > Okapia johnstoni. The sequence continues at coordinate 18,103,907 of CM044307.1, forward strand.
GTCATTAATTATACTTTCATGTAATTAATGTTTCAAATTTATTTGTTTATTTTTGGCTGCTCTGAGTCTTTATCGCATCACATGGGCTTTCTCTAGTTGTGGCAAGCAGGGGCTACTCTCCAGTTGCAGTGCATGGGCTTCTCATTGTGGTGGCTTCTCTTGTTGCTGAGCCAGGTTCTAGGCACGTGGGCTTCAGTAGTTGCAGTGTGCAGGCTTAGTCGTTGCAGTGTGCAGACTTAGTTGCTCCGGAACATGTGAGATCTTCCCAGACCAGGGATTGAATTTGCGTCTTCTGCATTGGCAGACAGATTATTAACCACTGGACCACCAGGGAAGTTCCTCATATAATTAATTTTTAATAATGGGTGTATTCAACAAGTGGCTCACAAAATTTCTGAAATTTTCTGAATTGGTTTTCGTGAGCTAATATTCACCAACTCCAAAGCATCACTTCTCCCACATGGGTCCAATACACTGCCAGGGTTGGAAGCCCTAACATAGAGGAAAATGGGACATGATTCTGTTGGTCTGAGCTGACTCAGCTTTACTTCCCTTGCCTCCTTGTGTTTGCTTTTAATCTAGAAAAGCCTCTATGGATATGCAGAGGGGAAAGTTCCACATTCGAGGGTATCTGTCCCAAAAGGGCCCCTACTTTGGACATTCAGCCCAGAGGTAAGAGTGTTCAGAGCTCTCCATGCCCCTGGCTGGGATAGGAGGGCATGCTTCACCAGGAACTGGAGAGACCATTCTGTTAGCAGAGCAAAACATGCTCTATTCCAAGCGGGCCCTCTCCACATCACCTCAAAACATTACTCATCTTGTCCCTTCTCCTAGAGGATGGTGGCTGTTCCTCTACAGGGCTGTTCCTACTGTCTACATACTAGGTGTTGTGAAGAGCACCCAGCAAAGAGTCTGAAAATCTGCCTTCCAGGCCTTTGCTATTTCTCATTAGTATTTTAACAACTAACCCCACAGAGCCTCTGTCTCCTTGTCCATCTACAGGATGGGATAGTACCTGCTGTGTGTGCTTCTTGGGGTTGCTGAAAGGCTTAAAATAAAGTCTATTTGCAAGTGATCTGTAAGGATCACAAAATTTAACATCTCTCTAGAAGGTGCGGTGATTATCTCTGAGTCTCCTAGTCATTATCAAGGAGCTGAATCACCCAGTAATTAAGTGTGGGCTTTGTAAATTTGATTTTAGGTTTTATCATGATGTATTTAACACATCCTCAACTAAAGGTTATTTGAGTTGCTTCTGGTCTTTTGGTCTTACAAACAACACTAAGTGTCTTCAGACACATCTTTATGTGTATATGTGTGTGTTTATATGTATATGCATATATGTATATATATATATACTTATATATAGATAATTATATATATATATTTTTTAAATATATATAATGTTATATACATATATAAATCATATATATACAATAAAATCCTAGAATGGAACTGCTGGGCCAAAGTGAATGTACATTTAAAATCCTCATGGTTATAGCCAAGCTGTCCTCGTAAAAAGCTTCACTAGTTTACACCCCACCCCCCGATAAATATGCCCATGCTTCTTCCCTGCATTCATTTCATTGTGATGTCCTTAAAATTTCACACCTCATTCACATCCTTTAAATTTACTGGTATTAATTTTTTGGTGACCTGACAGTTCATGGGTCATGAACAATTCATTTTTTTGGATTGTTTGCCAATTTTTCTTTTGGATTATTGGGATTTTACTTATAGGTTTGTAGTAGCACTTTGTTATTAAAACTGGCCCTTTGTTATAAAGGACAGAAAGTGTAGGCTTTGGAGTTAGAGGAGTTAAAAATCTAGAATCTCCTCCACTTACCCCTAGAAAATACTCGACAAGCTTTTGTTAAAGGAATAGCTATGTTCCTTTGGGCAAGTTACACAATTCTCAGAGCCTTCACTTCCTCATCATAAAATGGAGATGAGTATGTTTGTCAATTTTTATGAGAATTAAATGATATACAATAACAATGTATGAGAATATTTACTGAGAAACAGTAAATATTTTTTAAAAAAAAACAGTGAAGATGCTCACCTCTGCCTTTCTGAGTCTCCATCAGGCCAGTTGAGAGTGAGTTTCCAGAACTGGTCCCTGTTTCTATAACAGTCTCCACCACCACCCAGAAACATATCAGGTGGCTTCTGGCTTCTGATTTGTCACTGCTTGGAAGTCAGTGGCTGCATATCTTCCTCCTGCTCCAGGGCTACCTGGAAATTACTGACCACAGATTAACAATTTCTAGCAAGTTAATCTTTCTGCAGCCTGGAACCCACTGTTCCACAGTCCATTTCCTCCTAATTTTTCATTTGCAAAAGTGTGATGATTCAGCATGGTCATTGCTGAGGGCCTTGCACTTGGAGATAATCTAGTTAATAACCAAGACACAGTTCACTTCATTCTCATTGTTTGTACTGTGGGTCTAAATATATATAAACATGTCAGATTTCCTCTGGTCTTCAAACCTTTGAGGTTTTAATTATATCCACTCTTTTGCTTCCTTTTTCCTTCTTTGAAATCTCCCATGGGTTTGTGTGTGTGTGTGTGTGTGATTTTTCTTTCCTCCTTTTCCTCACTTTTAGAATAACTGCTAGCCCCGAGTATTTAAAGCACTTTGCATCTCCTTGAACCCGAGATTTCAGTCACTTCAGCATGTATCTCACTCATCCCCTGCAAGACCCACGGCAAGACTAGCCCCTGGAGGGTTGACAGTCTCTGCTGGATTCATCCAGAGAGGCAGCCTCATCCATTTGGGTGCCCTTCTAGCTTGGAACAATTTCCGTATGTTGAGTCAAAGTCTGCTTTTCTATAACTTAGCCCATAAGTCCTAGTTTTTCCCACAGTAACAATGCTGCCTCTTATAAAGTAGCGTTTCCCAACATTTTCTGATATAAAGAACTTCCTGAGGTGCTTGTCCTAAAAATGAAAGAAAGACAAAACAGCAACAACAAAACCAGATTTTCCAGCGCTACTCCGCACCCCAGGTATCAAAGGTCAGAAAGAGCCTGGGGTTCCATGTTCCCAACAATCCCCTCGGGTGATTCTTTTGATGAAAAACACTTTTCTACAAGATTCAGCTGCCTAAATTTGAAGGCTGTTAGTTTCTGTCTCAATTTTTTTTTTTCTCTTTTCCAAAATGAAATATCCTTTATTCCTATAACCAAACCTTCTAAGAATCAAACCTTCTAAGAATCATTCTCCAGACCGCCACCCAAGCTGTTTGTTCTCCAGGGCGAACAACAGACCCTATTGATTTCCCTATTCAAATATGACAGCATGTGCGAAAACAATCTTCACTGACTAATGTATTTACTCTCTTGACAAACGTTTGTTGAGCGCCTGTTAATGAGAGGCTGTGTGGTGAATATAAAGAATAAGATAATCACAGCTTTTTACTGTATTCCGAAAGTTTAAAGTAAGAGAGAGAAGGATAAAGGGAAGGAAGGAGGAAGAAATAAGGGGAAAAAGGAAGAAAGGAAAGAGAGAGAGAAGGGAAAAAGGTGTCAAAGAAAAATTGATCAATAGTCAATCTAAGAAAGAATTAGAAAATTTTATTCGAGTCAACCTGAGGATGATAACCTGGGAGACAGTCTTTTGGAAAGATCTGAAGACTATTCCACCCATTCGACAGCCAAGTACAGTTATATATGTCTTTGAGACAAAGGGTTATACATCAGATGATGTATTGACAGTTTTCATAATCGAATCTGTATGTCCAAAGATTATGAAGGAAGGTATCTCCTAAAGAGAACTGGTTAATGCAGATGCATCATACATACTGAAGGGGAGGGAGGAAGCCCAAACAAGCAGAGAAACACTGTACATTTAAATTTTTCTTGTCTTGCTATAAATTATGAATTTTATTTCATCAAAAGGAAAGAGACAAAATACAAAATATATGAGGTACTATGAAAGGAAAAAGTATAGAAAAGGAAAAATATTTTTCCCTCTACTCTTCTGAGTTCTTAGCTGAGACTCCTGTTGTAAAAGACAGATTAAGAAGAGAAAAACAGGGACTTCCCTGGTGCTCCAATGGCTAAGATTCCACGCTCCCAATGCAAAGGGCCTGGATTCAATCCCTGGTCAGGGAACTAGGTTCCACATGCTGCAACTAAGAGGTTTCATGCTGCACCTGAAGATCCTTCATGCTGCAACTAAGACCTGGAGAAGTCAAATAAATTTTTAAAAAATGAAATAAAAACTAAAAAAAAGAGAAACAATCAGAAGTTTATTATCAGGTATACCTCTATGTAGACAAGAGTGATACCCCAGGAGAACTGAGTAACTCCCCAAAATGACTTCAAATTCAGGATTAAATAGCAGAATTAAATAGCATCTTAAGACGGAGAGGGAATATGTAGGCCTCTTAGGGGAGAGTGAATGGTTTCAGGAAAGATGAAGGGCCCTTAGCAGGACAGATGTGAGGTATGATCGTTTGTGACAAAGTCTGTCTGGGTGTGGAGTCCATCTCTAGTCTCCCCTCTGTGGTAACAGTCACTCTTCCTCAGTTAATGAAGCCCCATTCCCACCCCAGGGAGATGATCTAGGACAAGTGAGTCCCTTTTGGAGGATCTGTCATTTGACAAATAAGGGGAGTTCTAAGAAAGCGTCTCCCTGCCTTGGCTGCTTTTCAGGAGTTTAAAGGTGAACATAACCAACAGAGCCAAGTGGTCTATTTTGGCATGGCGTGTTCTGCTCCCCTTCACAAGCAAGGGGCTGGAATAGGATGGCCGAGGAAGACATCTCTGAAAATGTGTTATTTAAGTTCAGACCTATAAAATGAGAAGGTTGTTAATAAAGTAAAGAATGCTGAGGCCAGAGAGGACAGGGCAAAGGGAGTGTTTAGTGGACAAAACCCTTGGTGAGCAAGAACCTGGCGTGTTCTCAGGAGCCCAAAAAATCAGCATGACTACAGCATGGTGTGCAAGAGAGAGACTTTCAGGTGAGGCTAGAAAGATAAACAGAGACTAGACCATCACCCAAGACTTATCAATACAGAGGAATTTGGATTCTATTCTATGTGAAATGTGAAACCACCAAAAATTTTTAAGCTGGGAATGACAGGTTCTGGTTTTTATTCTAAGAAGTTCATTCCTTAAACACTATTGTGTATAAAATAGATAAACAACAAGGACCTACTCTATGAAACAGACAACTGTATTCACTTATCACGTAACAACCTATGATGGAAAAGAATCTAAAGAAGATATACATAATTGAATCACTTTGCAGTATAGCTGATAATAACACAGCATTATAAATCAACTTTACTTCAGATGTAAAGAATATTCCTGCAATGCAGGAGACTCAGGTTCAAACCCTGGGTTGGGAAGACCCCCTGGAGAACAGAATGGCTACCCACTCTAGTACTCTTGCCTGGGAATTCCATCGACAGAGGAGCCTGACGGGCTACAATCCATGGGGTCACAAAGAGTCAGACATCACTGAGCAACTAACACATACTTCAATTAAAAAAAAAAAGTAATTATTCAGAACCCCTGATATAAACAAAGTTACGCAAATCAGTATATCTTCGTTTCTACTGAAAAATATACAGAAGCAAAAAGAAAATGAAAAAGAAAACCCACAAATTCATTTTCGGTTATGCTAGGAGACAAATACAATTTACAATCTTCAAAATATGCTAAAACATGCCCCCAAAGCAGCTAATAGTAGAAAGTGAAGACAGGAAATATAGAGAATTGCAAGAGGGTTCAATGGTATCATATCTCTGAAAATGTCATAAAATACTCTTCCTGAAAGTGATGGGTTCACCCAAGGTGCAAAACTCTCTCTTCTTTAGAAGTATGGAACTGAGATGAGCAGCGCTGGTGACAGGTGACCTCCTTGGTTTGGCTGCATCAGAGAAGCAGTGGAGATGGACTGTTCAAAGAATCACCAGATGAGCCACATTTGCAGAAATCTGCAGGTGATAGCAGAAAACCTTTGAATTATGAAGCCTTAAAAGTTACTGCGGCCCTACCCCCAAAGAAATCTCCTGCAAAGAGCTTCCTCCAAATACTTCTCACTCCAAGGTGAGTAATCTTAAAGAAGCTGACACAAATTGATACAAAGATACCATAAGAAAAAAAAAATGGTGGAAAAGAGCAGTAAAACCTATCAACAGATATAATTGCTACCAGAAAAACTATTACAATGAAATGGATGGAAATTGTGAGCAAATATTTGCTAACAATTAAAACAACTTAATGAGGTAATTGCTGCTACAAAGGAAAAATCCACAGAGCACAGGTGTAAGAAATCAAGGAAGAGCTAGCAAACTTTAAGAAAGGATAAAACTTGAACTAGAATACCTTAATTAAAAAAAAATAATGTACATCAACCATATTTCAATTTAAAAAAACCATGAACTATAAAAACTCAGGAAAACTAACACAACATTTAAATCAATTTTACTTCCATTTTTTAAAAAAGAAAAACTCAAGAAAATGTAAAAGCAAAAAGCAACAAAATTGGGAAGCAGCACAGAGAACATAGACATTTCAGAAAAACATAATAAGAGACACAAGGTAGAAATAAAAACAAAGACTGAAATGAAATAGCAACAAAAGAATAGCTAAAGAGGATTAGAGAGAACAGAGATAAACATGGAGAATGGTTGGAAAAAACCAATATAAAACCAATGCACCTTTAGTTGGAAGAAGGAAGAAAACCAAGACAACGAAAGAGAAGAACATTCAAAGATAAGATTCAAGAAATTGACCTTTCTTAAATCTGCATGTTAAAATGAGACAGTGTATGTCAGGGAAACTCTTCTTTTATTCTCGACAGTGTAAAAAGTATGCAATAAAAAATGGGAGAGAAAGGGGGAAAGTTGTTAGGGAATAGAATAAGTTCTGAGATGGTCTCATTCGTAAAATCAAGAGCCAAAGATATCATTTAAAATAAATTAATAAGGAATCAAAGTGTAAATACATAGAATGATGCCGAAAAAAGCTGAGAAATAGTGGCAAAAATCAGGTGATGGAGGAAAAGAAGGAGAGAGGAAGTAAAAGGAAGGGTGTTAACTTTATCACTTCTCTCATCAAGAAATTAATGGATATTTTCTAAAGAAACAAAGAACTATGGGCATTAAAGGAAATTATATGTTGTTATTTATTACAAAAACAAAAAACAGATTCCTTTCTATGTATCAGAAGTACTACCCAGGGAACCACACACAAAGAAAAATGGCTTTAAGTTTTTTAAAACTTTTCCAAATTCAGGAAACAATATAAATTAAAATAGTAGAACTGAAACCAAATATATTTGTCACATCAATTAAGACAAATGACTTAATTTATCTATTAAGATAAAAAGATTTTCAGATTGGATCACAAAGCAAAAACTACCTCTATGCAGCACACAAAATACACACCTGAAAAAAGAGTTATGGAGCAAGGAAATGGAAGATTACGCTAAGACACATTAGGCAAACACAAGCAAACCAAACAAAGCAGAGGCTGTGGTCTTAAACACAAGATAAGCAAAAATTTAAGCCAAAAAGCACTAAGTAAAGCAAAGAATAAATAAGATATAAAGTACCTAAATAATTAATAAGATATGTCTAAATTGATATGTATCAAACTGTGTATCCTAAAAATAATTTAAAATATACCTTCTTTTCAAGTACCTATAGAACTTTCACAATAATTGATCATATATTAAATCCACAAAGGAAACCTCAATAAATTTCAAATAGTAGAAATAGTACAAGCAATATTCCGGTCAAAAAGTATACAAGGATATATGAAGAAAATGTTTAAATGTTACAAAAAGACTGCATATAGGATGGATAAACAAGTTCCTGCCGTATAGCTCAGGGAGCTCGAGTCAATATCCTGGGATAAACCATAATGGAAAAGAATATAAAAAAGAACGTATATATGCACATAACTGAGTCACTTTGCTGTGCAGCAGAAATTAGCATATTGTAAATCAACTTAACTTTGATTTTTTAAAATGTTGTAAAATAAAGACACTAAAAGACCCAAAAGGAGGCGTGATCAAGTAAGGCAGAAATAGGAGGGTCCACGGGGAAGTGTTCGGCACTGATGCACCCAGGTGATATGATCTAAGTGGTTCAAGGAAGTGGGAAGCTTTCTCCTGCCATGATTTTGAACTTCCTCTCACACCTTGTTCAGTGAAAACTCACAGAGGGTTGCTTGGGGTGCTTCAGAGGTCCAGCACAGAAGTGGGCCTCACCTTACCTAGACCAGGATGTGACTGAAGACCCCAGTGCAGAGGGATTGTTATAAGGGTTGATGAGATGAGATAGTAAAGTGCTTAGAAGTGTTCCCAGCTCCTGACTCAGGAGGAGTATTGACTATTACTATTATCACACCACAGACATAGGCAGGAGGACATGGAGAAAAATATAGCACATTTTTGTTACTTTGTTATTCAGTCATTCAGTCATGTCTGACTCTTTGCGACCCCATGGACTGCAGCATGCCAGGCTTCCCCGTCCTTCACTGTCTCCTGGAGTTTGCTCAAACTTATGTACATTGAATAGGTGATGCCATCCAATCATCTCATCCTCTATAACCCCCTTTTCCTCCTGCCCTCAATCTTTCCCAGCATCAGGGTCTTTTCCAGTGGGTCCCCTGTTTGCATCAGGTGGCCAAAGTATTGGAGCTTCAGCTTCAGCTTCAGCATCAGTCCTTCCAATGAATATGCAGGACTGATTTCCTTTAGTATTGACTAGTTTGATCTCCTTGCAGCACAAGGAACTCTTGAGAGTTTTCTCTAACACCACTGTTCGAAAGCATCAATTCTTCAGCGCTCAGCCTTCTTTAGAGTCCAACTCTTACATCTGTATGTGACTACTGGAAAAAACATAGCTTTGACTAGATGGACCTTTGTGGGCAAAGTGATGTCTCTGCTTTTTAATATGCTGTCTAGTTTTGTCATAGCTTTAGCCTTATCATAGTTTGAAATATCTTTAGAGGCAATGTTGGGATATTACCTTCCACAATGGGCTAGAAATCATGAGGCTATTAAATTACACACTCTGGAGTTAAATTTAATAGCATGTAATACCAAAGGAGGCAGGGGTGCTGTAGTGGAAGGAACAAGGCCATCATGACCAGTCCTACCTGGTTGTGAACCCTGGTGGTGAACCCCGGCTACAACACCTGTTAACAGAATGCCCAGGTGCACAGCTGTCTAAGCTGTGGACTGAATGTGAAGCCCGCTTCTGCCCCTTACTAGCTGTGTAACCTTAGGCAGGTCACTTGTACTTTCTGATCCTTAGCTTCCTTACTTTTAAAATGGTGAGAATAATATAATCTACCCCATATTGTTGTCATGAGAATCACGTAAGATAATACACACAATTTAACAAAAACTTGATCTCTAGTAAGGTGCTAAATCCTCAGTAATTATTGGCTGTTATTATAAATAATCTTGGGTATAAGCATTTGTGAGGATTAAATAAAATTACATGTAATTATATATACTGTGTATATAATAAATGTCCTCTCTTTTCATTTCCAGCCCTAACCCTCTCCTACTATCCATAGCAAGAGAGAAAATAAAGCATATCCATTGCATAGATATCCAGTGTTAGAAAGGGGAAATTTGACAGTAGTGGGTGCTAGTTAGGGAAAAAACTGTAAAGGAGAAGTTACAAGACAAGATTAAAAAAAAAAAATGAGGCAGGCAAACCCACAGGAAGCCTAGAGACTATTTAAAAAGCTGCTTATTAGAAACCCAGGATAAATGAGCAGTGAAAAACACCGGGCTGCCTGGGCAGGACAGGGGGCTGGGGTGCAAGAGGGCAACATATAGCAAACAGGACAATGCAATTTTTTCAGGATACTGAAACTCAGCTGATGCAAACTTCAATGTATCTTTAAGCGGTCAAGTCGCTCATGTCACATTTTGTTCTGAAGAAGCCTCTATCAGGCTTAACAACCCCAGGAAATAATCATTAAGTGGCTTTTTATAAAAGAATCACTACCAGTGTTGTTCTTTATTTTACCAACAGGGCTGTGATTTTTGATGCTGGGTAAACAGTCTTAAATGATTCATAGTCCTTACGATCAACTGCCTTTATCCAACTCTCAAACTACATTTTTACTTGTGATCAAATCAAGTGCAATTTAAAATATTTATTTTTGCCTTTGTGTTGAATGAGCATGCTCAGCCAGCCATGAAAAAGAGTATCTGCCACAAAAAGGCGACTTTGCAAGTTACTTTTCATTGTCAAGGTCAATGACAAAGTCATTCACCTGTTCACACTGTTACCTTTGCCTCAAGGTCCCATTTTCGCCACAAAGACAAACAACCATTTAATTCTTTGCCTGAAAATTTAAATGAGTGCCTTCTCCCAGCTGAAATGACATATAGATATGTGCTATATATATATGAAGGTATTAGCTTTCAACTTTCTCTGGAAAAGTCAGTAGCCAAACCACCAATCTCTACAGAGTTTATATACTATTTTTACCAGTGAGTAAACTGGGAACACAGATGCCACTGAGAAGATCAAGACTCAGACCCTGAGATGATTAGTTTTCTGTGTCACCTTGACTGAGGTAAGGGATGCCCAGATGGCTGGTAAAACACTATTTCTGGGTGTGTCTGTGAGGATGTTTCCAGGAGAGATTAGCATTGGACGGAATCCACTATTTATCAGTAGACTGAATAAGAAAGAGCATCCTCACCCACACAGGTGGGTGTCATCCAATCTGTTGAGGGTCTGAATAGAAGGAAAAGACAGAGGAAAGGTGAATTTGCTCTCTGCCTAGACCAGGATATCTGCCCTTAGACATCAGCATTCCTCACTCTCAGGCTTTTGGACTCTGATGGGGACTTACATCAGCTTCGTTGGTTCTCAGATCTTCAGGTTCAGTCTAGAACTATATACCACGGGCTTTCCTAGGATTTCAGCTTGCAAGCAGCAGATGAAACTTCTCAGCCTCCATAATTGCCTGAGCCAATTCTTAACAATAAATCTCATTCTACATATCTGTGTATTTCCTATTGGTCTTTTATCTGGAGAACCCTTAAACAGACCCTTTGAGGAAAGATGATCTAAACCACTGCAGTGTAACTGTTGGTGCATGGTAGTGGCTTCAGCATGGGCTGATTCTCCTGAGTGTTGCCTGCATGTGGCCATGAGTAGACATATATGCTAGTTGAATGCATGCTTACTACTTCCTAGGTACAATCTTATAAAAAAGAAGATAGTGCTTCCAAAACCATAACAAGTAAGCTGTGGACAATTTTTAAAGTGTAGGAGGTACTTAGATGCTTATGTTAAACCTAGGCTTTATAATTGTAGAGATGCAAATGAGCACAAAGTTTTATATAATAAAACTCCTACACAGGAGTTTTTATCACACATAAAACTGATCAATAAAGAACTATTGTTGTAGTAACATTGAAAAAATCAATTATGCAATTTTGAATGAGTCTCAAGAATTCTTGTGGCTAACAAAAAACACATCTGGGCTAAAAATAAGATGATGGGAACAAATAAAATTGCTCGAAGCTTCTTTCAAAGATTCAGAATCACCGAATAGGAGAAAACTTGTTAGAGACATGGATTGTGGATCTGGGTTTAGGCTCAAGAAGAAACGGGTAAGCTAAAATGATGCATTTTTATATGTTCAAAAGACGTACCTGAACTCTGACTGAGAGACTAAAATAAAGTCAACACCATTTTTACTTCTTATTAAACTAAAGCCATTAATGAATCTGACATTTTAGTGTACTTGTTTTGCTCCATTTTAAATGATGTGTGGATGAAAACGTGTTGTTTTGCAAACTCTTTTTGGTCAAGTTAAAGAAATTTTTCATGAGATATGTGGAATACTTGCTATAGATACTTGGTACTGCTGTCTCTGCTAGTCATTATGGAGCCTCAAGATCATATCAAATCTGCTGTAATTATCATTTACTTCAGTTTGCTCTGACTGTCCTTCATTATCATGTGGACATTAAAGCTTACAAGATCTTAAATGGTTTTTAACCATCTATCCAGGCTCCAAGTTGAAAATTTGAAAATTAAATTTTACAAGTATTCCTCTTAAAAATAGAAAGTCATTAAAATCCCTCGCCTTCTCTCTCTCCTTCTCCCTCTCTCCCCCACTCTCTCTCTCACACACACACACAAACACATATGCTCACAATTTTCCATACTCTTGTCTGGAAATACCAAGGTATGTGTTTCCTTGTGGGTTGATTTAGGAGGGGACTAGTCCATCTTTGGTGCAGCATCTAAGCAGAACTGGATTAGAAAACCACATCATATCCCATAATCACGTAACGTTTTCTTTCCATATCCAGTTGGCCCCTCTGCTGCCCCACCTACCACACACACACGTAGGGTCAACACAGGCAGGGTAGTGGATGCTTAACCACTAGCCTCCTGTTGAAATCCAAGTGGTCAAAGTTTGCAGGACACAAGAATATGGGGTCAGGACTTCTTTGTTACATAGGAAGGAATGAAGCTCTCTAGGAGGGTTGGAAGATTGCCCGAGAGGAAGGTCTGGGGAATGGCAGTATGTGTGTGTGTGTGTGTGTGTGTGTGTGTGTGTGTGTATGAGAGACAGAGAAACTACAGGAAGCACCCAAACAGGAAAGAGACAGAGGGCAATGAATTTGGGAGGAGTTAAGCACACTGGAAGGCTAAGAGACAAGACCGTCAGATGGTGGAAGGAAATGAGTTAACTGAGAGGAACATCAACCGCTAGACCTCTGAGTCTGTAGTTCCATGAGATGTTTGCTTGAACCCTTCAGAGAGGGAAGGTTTAATGCTCGTTGCAGGGCCTGCCAGCAAGAGCGATGGTAAGCCAAATCACTCGTGAACCTTGGAATTGGAGATCGAGTTAAAAACAGTAACAAACCACCCCAAGAAGAGCCATTGCAGGACATCACTGCTGTGAAGCACTGATGTGTGAGTTCATTGTAAGCAGGACAATTAGCCTGCAACAACAACACAGTGTGGAGTCAGGTAGCAAAAAGCCATCAAGTGCCTCAGCTTAGTGGTTTCTTTTTAAGGAGTAACTATTACCTAGGGAAGGGGTCTTGGCTATCAACATAAGATGAGTAGGAATCATAGCACAAAAGAAATCACATTATGATAATTATCCATCTAACAGGTGTAGCTAGAAGAAGGGGTGAGCTGACCCTCAGCAGGTGGGCTGCAGCCATTCCCTGTGGTGCACTAGCCCTTCTCTCAAGCGCTCTCAAGGTCCCCAGATAACTCCCCAGCCTGAGTCCCCAAGGCTGCTTCCCCTGCCCTCCCAGCACAATTCTCCGCAGGGCCCTGCCTCACCAGCCACAAGCAATCTGTCCCTGTAGGAAGAGACACCTGTGGAAAAGAGCAGGTACAGGTCCCTGAAGCCCTCTTCATCCCCCAATACAGCCTCCTTTACAACAATCCCTGCTTAGTTTAAAAATGCATTTCTCTTTCCAAAGAGCATGACCTCTTCATGACAATGGCCAATGTGAGTAGCTACTGTTTTCCAAGCTCTTAAACAGATCTCTTTTTGACCTTCACAACAGACACGTGAGCAAGTGTTAGGTGGAGTTCTGTGCGAGTGAGGCAGCTCAGGTTCTGACTTGGACTCCGGATCCAATGTGCTTCTCACTACACTGTACTGTCATCCTTGAGAAACATCTAATTCCGAGCCTTCTCTGGCATAAACCAGATTGTTGAACCTTCCTGACACTTTTCTCTTTTGCCTTCTCCCCCTCCCCAGTGCCCCCCAAAACATTCTCTGAAACGTTTTTAGCAGAATAGATACTTCAGGGAATTTCAAGGACCCCAGCTACAACATGGATGAAAAGTTCACTGAGCTTTTGCAGAACAAACTTCTGGCAACCTAATCATATTTGACCCCTTCCTCAACCTTTTGCATATTGAAAGAAACTAACTTGTGCTGTTTCCCTGTTGAATCACAACAGCATTCTTTGTTGTAATTTTTTACCATTGCTTCCAGAATTAGACATTGTCCTGTGAAGAGAATGCAGATGAGCACAGATGGATTTGCTTTGCTTCTATTTCATTGTTAACTATCTTTCGTTCATTGAAAAAGCCCTGAATGAAAACATAATAAGGGCGTGCCCTTTAGGAACTGTGTTTCTGGTGCTGGGCTTGCTGAGGTCTTATCTCCCTAACTGAAGCAGTCATTCTAGCTTATTAAACATATATGGGAAACATCACATCTTTGTCAATTCCATCCCAGTTTCAAGTTCAAGGGAAATTTTGGTATTTGGAAAAATACAGGGAAGAATAGTATGGGCAAGGGTGAGGAGAGAAAAAAGGGAGGGAGGAAGATATGGACTAGCTCTCTGTTTCTCTGGAGGTCCTTTTATCATGGAAGATGGGCCAACACCAGCCAGGAAATCAGACATAGAATGTTAGAGCTGAAGGAACTCTAGATAATCATTTCCTCTATCTTTCCAGTCTCATTTTTCTATGTAAGGAAGGTGAGGCTCAGAGATGTTAAGGGGGCTTGCCCAAGGTCACATAGCAAGTTATAGAGCAGCCAGGGATGGCATGATAGTATCACAGCCCAGGGAAGCCTCAAAGGCAATACCCTCCCCATAGGATACCAGCTTTAGGAAGTCAGTCTTCTAAGACCCAAAGGTAACCTTGGTTTATTTCAGAGCCAAGGCAGAAGGAAGTGGACCAGGATAATCCTATTTCAAATAAGCTACTCTTTTGGTTTGGTACCAGTAAGAGTTTTCAAGCAATCATGCTCCTGAAGTCACTATGACTGCCTGAGAGTTTTGCCTCTTGGTTGTAGTCTGGGCTCCTTTCTGAGTTATGAGCCATACCTCAGTGATTGCAAATATTTACTTTCTCCATTTCTCCACTTCCCCATCCCTCTATGCATATTTCCTTCACATGTAAACACGCAAGCTGGTCTAAGTTAACCAGATAATCTAGAAGAAATATGTCTGTTTACTCTGCTTAACTTTTAACTGCAGCTGTGCAGTTGGTCTAAGGATATGCCCAAATCATCCTAAGGGAAACCATTGTGAACATTAGAAATCTAACTTCCTGCTATGGCAATCCCCAACCCCACAATGCTTCTTGCCCTAGGACTTTGCTCAGTATCATAGAAATGTAAAATAGATGTAAATCTATTATGGACTTCAAAAAGAGAGAATTTGTTGGTAAAGTGCCAAAGAACCTTGTCATAAGTGTACCAGGATGTTAAAAAGACACTCAGTCCAGTTTTAGCTTAGCCCCAAGACATGGCTAGCAAATAGTTACTCTAAAGGACTTGCTCAGGAGTTGGTTAAAAACTAGTTTTGCACTTATGGAATGCAGTTAAGTAGTGCTTAAAGGAAATCCATGGATATAAACGTCTATATTACAAAAGAAAAATAAATATTATATACATGAACACACTGCTATATTTAAAACATATAACTAACAAGGACCTACTATATAGCACAGGGAACTCTGCTCAATGTCATGTGGCAGCCTGGATGGGAGGGGATTTTAGAGAAAAATGGGTACATGTATATGTATGGCTGAGTCGCTCTGCTGTGCACCTGAAATTATTATAATATTGTTAATTGGCTATACTCCAATATAAAATAAAAAGTTAAAAAAAAAGATAACAATAAATAAATATACATGAGTCCTACTGGTACAATTAAATTATTGAATAGATTAATGAATCACAGATATTCTATGTAGAAAAATTTAAAATAAATTATGTAGATACTTCACTCTAAAGTGGAGCAGTGGTGGGGAAAGCATAACTCCCTGTTCCTTAAGTATGGGCTGCATATAACAACTGCATTCCAAAGAGTACAGTATGGGAAGGAGATAGGCAAGAGTAATTTTACAGTAGAGAAACCTGCCAAACACTGCTTCAATCAGGTGTTCAAGTTCAAAATCAACAGTCACAAATCATGTTGGTAGTCTGTACCCTTAATATGCTGTGATAAAAATGACATTTTACCTCTTTTACTTTCCTCCTAAAAATTCATAGCCCCAGTGTGATCATGACCAAAACATAACGCGAGTTCCAGTAGTGGGACATCCTACAATACACCTGATCAGTATGCCTCAAAATGGTCAAGATCACCAGAAGGAAAGTCTGAGAAACTGTCATAGCCAAGAGGAGCTTAAGGAGAAGTGACAAACACAATGTAGTAACCTAGATGGGATCCTAGAACAGAAAAGGGGCATTAGGTCAAGAGAACAAGAAGGCAAATCACAGAGTGGGAGAAAATATTTTCGAAGACATGTCTGATAAAGGACTGTTACCCAAACCATGCCAAAAACTCTTTAAACTCAACAATAGGAAAATAATCTATCCACTTAAAAAGTGGGCCAGAAGTCATACTTGACAGATATGTCATCAGAGAAGAAATACAGATGGCAAATAAGCACATAAAAAGATGTAGTGGTACATCATTGTTGATTTAATTTACATTCCCCAATGACATAATATTTTTTAAAATCAAAATTTTTGGTAAAACATTCATGATGAACAAAGTATTAATATTTTAAATAAAGGCAGGATTGGTAACAGTGTTGCAGCAAGCCATGTTAGAGCCAGAGGTGAAAGGAAAGACGTGTGTCCTATACATACATTTTTAATATATCTTTTTAATGGTTAATTTTTTCCCAGAACATTAGCATAGTTGAAAAAATATTGAGAAATGGAAGTGTTTTGAAACCACATTACTTTAAATTCAAATATTTTATTTATACCCCCAACAGATTTGCTATTATTTTAATTTCCTGGCTTTAATGGATACAAACTCATCAATAATATTTTCAAAATCAGCTTTTTTTTTTTAACTTATTTTCACTTGAGAGAATTGCTGTGTTTGACAATTTCTCTTGTGTGACTATTTGAAATAATTTTAAAATTAATCTTATTCTGCATTTAAAACATTGACATTTTGTTCACCAGGGGTTTTTTCATTTAGTTCTTTAGCATGTTGGATTAAAATGTTATTTATCTTGATTTCTCATTTGGGGAGCCTATTTAATTTTATGTCCTAATTCCAGCCCTCATGACAGCCATGTCTGTACATGTCAGGTAAGACCTCTCCTGACATCTTACTTCTCCCTTTCTCCTCTACTTCCTGGAATGATTGGAAACTCTGTGGTCAGCACACTGAGAAAGGAGGATGGTACAAGTGCTAGATTGGAGAATCTTGAAGAATCCAATCAGGTCTGCTTTTCCTGGGGCCGGCCTGACTTCCCTGGCGGCTCAGACGTTAAAGAATGCGCCTGCAATGCGGGAGACCTGGGTTTGATCCCTGGGTTAGGAAGATCTCCTGGAGAAGGGCATGGCAACCCACTCTGGTAGTCTTGCCTGGAGAATCCCCGTGGACAGAGGAGCCTGGTGGGCTACAGTCCATGGGGTCACAGAGAGTTGGACAGGACTGAGCAATTAAGCACAACACACAGCACAGCACGGGCCTGACTTCAAGGAGAAAACAACTTGTAACTCAAAATGTACTTGGAGTTTTAACTGCTTCGTGGAATCAAATATCCTAATTACTGAGATGAGCCTGATTTTGTGACTTCAGGTGACCAGAAGATTTTTCCTTATCTTTGGGTGACCAAGACAGTCTGGCCCACCCTAGATCTCATCCCGAAGTCAGGGAAAGGAGCTGCACAGAACAGATCTGAGCCAGGACCTGGAGATGGGGGCACCACTAAAGTTATTTGGGGCTGCAACTTAAGAGGTCAATCCTTTGTGTTCATCTCATTGGTTATGGAAGGTTGTCATTCCCTATAGAAGTCTTGTATAGGAAAGAGAGGAGGGCATGATGAGAGTGACTTCTATGTTTTCACGCTTCTCTAGACCCTGAATTTAAGAAGATCAGATTCGTTGTCTGAAAGGCTTGCCTCTTTTCTAGCGTTCATTGGACCACTGCAAGAAAACATTCATTCTTCTTTCCCTTTTGAGATGAGTGATCCGTAATGCTATTTCTGCCCATATGAAAATTTGAAATATTCATTTCTTCTCCCGACCTTTTAATCAAATGCTAAGTGTAGGGCCTATTCTAAACTGACAATACCTTTTTAATAGAATGAATTTTAAAATCAAGAAATCCCTTCAACTACCCTCTTTCCCCTCTCCCCAATTACAGTGTTTCATTTTCAATCTTATTCAACATAATCTTGATTTTAATATCTTCTCCTTTCAACTATACTTCACAATAATTTCCTAAGGGAGAGCTGAGTCTTCTGTGTTACATATCTCTATTAGCTTTTAAGTCTCTCGTGGCCATAAACACTTCTAATGCTATAACCCAATTATTTCAAGGGAGATTGGAAAGGGAAAAGGTACCAGTGAAGACAATTATGTTTGTGTGAAGTGGAGTTAGTGTGATGGGCTTGAAAGTTTGGTGAGAAAGGAGGTCCTTAGGGAAGAAGCTAAAGAGAGAACTGCTAAAGTGTGTAAAGTTCACCCACCCTCCTGGCCATGAGTATTTCACTGGGTTACAGCACGGTGACACTTGTCACTGTGGCACTCGCAAGCACAGGGACTCGCAAGCACAGTTGACTCAGGGGTTGCATATTCACAAGCCAGTAGGAACCCCAGAGGCCAAGTCAATGTCTCATGCTGTCCAGATCTAAGAAAACCCCGCATGTTAAAAACATAGGAAAAGCCTTTGTTTCTGCATAGAAATAGGCCTGCTTTTCTTTCTTGAAACATGCTACTCTCTTGGTCTTTCTTTTTCCATTTTTGCTAGAAGGGTGCTGCTGCTTCTTAATGCTACTGTTAGAAAAATAACAAGGCGGGAGTGAGGATAAATAGCAACTGACACTCAGTGTCAGGTAGACATAGGGGTAGATGGGGACCATGGCCAGGAAAGTACACGCCCCAGCTAGTGGGGAGAGCTCTGTCACCATGTGGGAACCCTGGCTGTGTATCCAGGCATTCCTACTGTCAAGAAATCCAGATATGTATTTGCTACCTGCCTACTCCTAAATGTTGATTGTTTTCTTCTTACACCACATGGGCTCTTGCCGATAGGCTGAACGAATCCCATCTACAGGCTGGATTTTGCCGGAGTAGAACAATTTGACAACATCTGTTGCACACACTCAGAAGTTTTGTCAAACTCAGTTAAATATTTTGTAAACAAATAAAAACTTAAGGAACTTCTGTTTAATTCTTTTCTTTAATTTGAAAGATATATACATATACCTGTGACGTGTATATACATATATCACATATACAGAAAATAAATTCAGGCTAACCCAGTATCATGCTGGAGAATTAGTAAAGCCATGTTTAATCTTTCATCTCTCCAGTTGTCATGTACCTAGGCATATGCTCAGGAGAAAAGCAGCTCATTGCAAATTGACACCTGTCATTCAAGATGAATTGCTTGTTTTCTCTGTTTACAGAATCTTAATACATAGATTACTCCTGACCAGAAATCTATTTGGGCTTCCAGTAATATCTGAGTTTCTGCTTCTCTGAAGTCTGATTTCCATTCACTTTGGACATCTCCAGACCTTCCAAAGTAAAACTGGAACAAATCACATAACTTTTATTTTTAAAATTTAATTTTTATCTTATATTGAAATATATGTGATTTACAGTGTTGTGTTTCATGTATACAGCAATGGGTTATACATATACCCATTCTCTTTCAGATTCTTTCCCATATAGGTTATTACAGAATATTCAGTAGAGTTCTTTGTGCTTTACAGTAGGCCTTTGGTGATTATCTATTTTATATATAGTAGTGTGTATATCGGAGAAGGCAATGGCACCCCACTCCAGTACTCTTGCCTGGAATATCCCCTGGACGGAGGGGCCTGGTGGGCTGCAGTCCAGGGGGTCGCTAAGAGTCGGACACGACTGAACGACTTCACTTTCACTTTTCACTTTCATGCATTGGAGAATCAAATGGCAACCTACTCCAGTGTTCTTGCCTGGAGAATCCCAGGGATGGGAGAGCCTGGTGGGCTGCTGTCTATGGGGTCACACAGAGTCGGACATGACTGAAGCGACTTAGCAGCAGCAGCAGCAGCAGTGTGTGTATGTGTTAATCCGAAACTCCTAATTTATCCATCCCTCCCACTATTCCCCTTTTATTTTATTTTAAAGTCACCCAAGCATACCCACTAAATTTTATATTCAAATGAAGTATTAGGAGACACTTGAAATCTCATTATCTTAAAAAGTTCTGTATTGAAATCTCTCCCATAGAAGAATACTGCCGTAATAAGTCTGGCTGTATCCAACTGAGAACCAGCTCCCTGGGGAGAATCGGGCTCTGCCTCAGAGGTCTGTATGGCACTCAGCATATAGTGGGGGTATTTTTCCTGGAAGAGAGGAAGGAGAGACTGAAGCCACTCCCACATCCTGCCTAGAGGCTGGCCTCCATGTTACCGGAGAAAGCCAAGTGATGGAAAGACCTCTGGGTTGTCACTGGATTAAGTGACCACAGAACCTGACAAAGCTTTGAGAAATCCATACAGAATCCAAACAGATGTCATTAAGCATCTCTAAGAGTTGTGGCCTAGGCAAGGAGAAACAGGAACAAAGGGAAACAAGCTTCAGAACACAATAAGGCAGTAAACAGATGAACAGAATCCAATCAAGCTGCAAAGCTCACTTGCGCAGTAGAAAGGGAATGAAGATGTAAGTGAAAAGAAAGAATTATTTCAAATCAGAGAACCTTGGTCTACAAGACCACATTATGGGTGCAACAGTTTTAAAAGGGTTCAAAATGTAGTGCATATCCAGGGATGATTCCCCTGCATACCGGCTAGTCTAGACTGCTCATCACAGCCAAATCCTTCATGGCCCTCGGTTAGCAACCTCAGTTCATTGAAATGCTAACTGTAGCCTGGAAAAGATTTAGCCTTAAGGAGATGGTGAAGTCCATCCATTTCATAGAATCAATACTTTTCTATTCAGTTTAAGAGTAGATTTTGTGAACATTGGAAAAACTTGTATATTTGATGATAAAAGTATCTAAAATGTTTAAGAGAATTTGGAACATTAAGGAAAAAGACACTGCATTGGGATTCCAGTTTAAAAAGTAAGGTGGAATGGGAATTCCCTTGAGGTCCAGTGGATAGGACTCTGAGCTTCCACTACAGGGAGCACAGTTTCGATCACTGGACGGCATATGGTGCAGCCAAAAAATAATAATAAGATGATGATGGAGTAGTTAATTTTAGGTTGTGATTTTTTAAGTTCATAGCTGTTAAGAGAATTTTATAATTTTACTGGAGCATTTAAGATTCATAATCACTGATGATTCTACTAGATTTATAAGATTTGTCCAGTTAGGTTCAGTCACTCAGTCATGTCCGACCCTTTGCGACCCCATGGACTGCAGCATGCCAGGCCTCCCTGTCCATCACCAACTCCTGGAGCTTACTCCAACTCATGTCCATCGAGTCAGTGATCCATCCAAACATCCCATCCTCTGTCGTCCCCTTCTCCCACCTTCAATCTTTCCCAGCATCAGGGTCTTTTCCAATGAGTCACTTGTTTGTATCAGGTGGCCAAAGAATTGGAGTTTCAGCTTCAACATCAGTCCTTCCAATGAACATTCAGGACTGATTTCCTTTAGGATGGACTGGTTGGATCTCCTTGCAGTCCAAGGGACTCTCAAGAGTCTTCTCCAACACAACAGTTCAAAAGCATCAATTCTCCAGTGCTCAGCTTTCTTTATAGTCCAACTCTCACATCCATACATGACCACTGGAAAAACCATAGCTTTGACTAGACGGACCTTTGTCAACAAAGTAATGTCTCTGCTTTTTAATATGCTGTCTAGTTTATCATAGCTTTCCTTCCAAGGAGTAAGCGTCTTTTAATTTCATGGCTGCTATCACCATCTGCAGTGATTTTGGAGCTCAAAAAATAAAGTCACTGTTTCCATTGTTTCCCCATCTATTTGCCACAAAGAGATGGGACCAGATGCCATGATCTTAGTTTTCTGAATGTTGAGCTTTAAGCCAACTTTTTCACTCCCCTCTTTCACTTTCACCAAAAGGCTCTTTGGTTCTTCTTCATTTTCTGCCATTAAGGTGGTGTAATCTGCATATCTGAGGTTATTGATATTTCTCCCAGCAATCTTGATTCTGGCTTGTGCTTAATCCAGCCCAGCATTTCACATGGTGTACTCTGCACATAAGTTAAATAAGCACAGTGACAATATACAGCCTTGATGTACTCCTTTCCCAATTTGGAAACAATCTGTAATTCCATGTCCAGTTCTAACTGTTGCTTCTTGACCTGCGTACTAATTTCTCAGGAAGCAGGTCAGGTGGTCTGGTATTCCCATCTCTTTAAGAATTTGTTTGATCCACGCCAAAGGCTTTGGCGTGGTCAAAAAGCAGAAGTTTTTCTGGAATGTTCTTGCTTTTTTGATGATCCAACGGATGTTGGCAATTTGAGCTCTGGTTCCTCTGCCTTTTCTAAATCCAGCTTGAACATCTGGAAGCTCACAGTTCAAGTACTGTTGAAGCCTGGATTGGAGAATTTTGAGTATTACTTTGCTAGTGTGTGAGATGAATGCAATTGTGTGGTAGTATGAACACTCTTTTGCATTGCCTTTCTTTGGGATTGGAATGAAAACTGACCTTTTCCAGTCCTGTGCCCATGGCTGAGTTTTCCAAATTTGCTGGCATATGGAGTGCAATACTTTCACAGCATCATCTTTTAGGATTTGAAATAGCTCAACTGGAATTCCATCACCTCCACTAGCTTTGTTCATAGTGATGCTTCCTAAGGTCCACTTGACTTCACATTCCAGGATGTCTGGCTCTAGGTTGGTGATCACACCTTCGTGGTTATCTGGGTCATGAAAATCTTTTTTGTACAGTTCTTCTGTGTATTCTCGCCACCTCTTCTTAATATCTTCTGCTTCTGTTACGTCCATACCATTTCTGTCCTTTATTGAGCCCATCTTTGCATGAAATATTCCCTTGTTATCTCTATTTTCTTGAAGAGATCTCTAGTCTTTCCCATTCTATTATTTTCCTCCATTTCTTTGCACTGATAACTGAGGAAAGCTTTCTTATCTCTCCTTGCTATACTTTGAAACTCTGCATTCAAATGGGTATATCTTTCCTTTTCTCCTTTGCCTTTCACTTCTCTTCTTTTCTCAGCTATTTGTAAGGCCTCCTCATACAATCATTTTGCCTTTTTGAATTTCTTTTTCTTGGGGATGATCTTGATCACTGCCTCCTGTGCAATGTCATGAACCTCTGTACATAGCTCTTCAGGCACACTCTATCAGATTTAATCCCTTGAATCTATTTATCACCTCCACTGTATAGTCATAAGGTATTTAATTTAGGTCATACTTGAATGGTCTAGTGGTTTTCCCTACTTTCTTCAATTTAAGTTTGAATTTGGCGATAAGAAGTTCATGATCTGAGTCACAGTCAGCTCCCAGTCTTATTTTTGCTGACTGTATAGAGCATCTCCATCTTTGGCTGCAAAGAATATAATCAATCTGATTTTGGTGTTGACCATCTGGTGATGTCCATGTGTAGAGTCTTCTCTTGTGTTGTTGGAAGAGGGTGTTTGCTATGACCAGTGCATTCTCCTGGCAAAGATGTGTTCTCTTGGATAAGATTTGTTAGGGTTAAATATTTAGGAAAATTATTTATATATAGTTCAGTTCAGTCGCTCATTCGTGTCTGACTCTTTGCGACCCCATGAGTCGCAGCACGCCAGGCCTCCCTGTCCATCACCAACTCCTGGAGTTTACCCAAACTCATGTCCATTGAGTCAGTGATGCCATCCAACCATCTCATCCTCTGTCATCCCCTTCTCCTCCTGCCCCCAATCCTTCCTAGCATTAGGGTCTTTTCCAACGAGTCAGCTCTTCGCATGAGGTGGCCAAAGTATTGGAGTTTCAGCTTCACCATCAGTCCTTCCAATGAACACCCAGGACTGATCTCCTTTAGGATGGACTGGTTGGATCTCCTTGCAGTCCAATGGACTCTTAAGAGTCTTCTCCACACCACTGTTCAAAAGCACCAATTCTTCAGTGCTCAGCTTTCTTCACCGTCCAACTCTCACATCCATACATGACTACTGGAAAAACCATAGCCTTGACTAGATGGACATTTGTTGGCAATGTAATGTCTCTGCTTTTAAATATGTTCTCTAGGTCGGTCATAACCTTCCTTCCAAGGAGTAAGCATCTTTTAATTTCATGGCTGCAATCACTATAAGCAGTGATTTTGGAGCCCCCCAAAATAAAGGCTGACACTGTTTCCACTGTTTCCCCATCTATTTCCCATGAAGTGATGGGACCAGATGCCATGATCTTAGTTTTCTGAACATTGAGCTTTAAGCCAACTATTTCACTCTCCTCTTTCACTTTTATCAAGAGGCTCTTTAGTTCTGCTTCACTTTCTGCCATAAGGGTGGTGTCAGATGCATATCTGAGGTTATTGATATTTCTCCCGGCAATCTTGATTCCAGCTTGTGCTTCCTCCAGCCCAGCATTTCTCATGATGTACTCTGCATATAAGTTAAATAAGCAGGGTGACAATATACAGCCTTGACGGACTCCTTTTCCTATTTGGAACCAGTCTGTTGTTCCATGTCCAGTTCTAACTGTTGCTTCCTGACCTGCATACAGGTTTCTCAAGAGACAGGTCAGATGGTCTGGTAGTCCCATCTCTTTCAGAATTTTCCACAGTTTATTGTGATCCACACAGTTAAAGGCTTTGGCATAGTCAGTAAAGCAGGAATAGATGTTTTTCTGGAACTCTCTTACTTTTTCGATGATCCATAGGATGTTGGCAATTTGATCTCTAGTTCCTCTGCCTTTTCTAAAACCAGCTTGAACATCTGGAAGTTCATGGTTCACGTATTGCTGAAGCCTGGCTTGGAGAATTTTGAGCATTACTTTACTAGCGTGTGAGATGTGTGCAATTGTGCGGTAGTTTGAGCATTCTTTGGCATCGCCTTTCTTTGGGATTGGAATGAAAACTGACCTTTTCCAGTCCTGTGGCAACTGCTGAGTTTTCCAGATTTGCTGGCATATCGAGTGCAGCACTTTCACAGCATCATTTTTCAAGATTTGAAATAGCTCAACTGGAATTCCATCACCTCCACTAGCTTTGTTCGTAGTGATGCTTTCTAAGGCCCACTTGACTTCACATTCCAGGATGTCTGGCTCTAGGTGAGTGATCACACCATCGTGATTATCTGGGTCATGAAGATCTTTTTTGTACAGTTCTTCTGTGTATTCTTGCCACCTTTTCTTAATATCTTCTGCTTCCGTTAGGTCCATACCATTTCTGTCCTTTATAGAGCCCATCTTTGCATGAAAATATATATATATATATATATATATGTTCATGTATATATATATATATTCATATATGTATATGTATATGTTCATATATATATACATATTCATATATGTATATATATATGTTCATATACATATACATATATATTCATATATATACACATGTATATATAGTTCAGGCACTTAAAAACCTTTAAAAATGAAAAATCTTACCTGTACATTAATGTTGAATAGATTTAAAAGAATTTTAACTGGATTAAATAAGGCTATTTGATAAATAAAAATATATGACATAAATTGAATATAAAATTGAGAGGCTTTTGAATTTGTGACATTAATAAATCATCTATTTATTTAAAGACCCCTCCATAAATAGCCCTAAACAGTCCTCAAAGAGGCAGAATTGTTGACCTGGATATCCTGGAGCTTCAGAAAGCCTTCACCCTAATACTCCTCCATCATTGGCTGTGTGACCTTGAGTAAGCCATTCTGTCTCTGTGGTCCTTAAGTTTTTCCTCATTTAGAAAATGAGAGTGATGGCCTAGCTGACCTCTAAAGCCTCTTCCAGATCTAATTTTCTAGAATTCCAAGACTGCTGGTTCCATTTGCAATCCATTTTGACATGCCAAGGATCTGACAGGTTGCTCAGGAAGGCTGCCCCGTTTGATAACAGTCCTGTTTGGCTGTTCTCCAAGGATTCTTTTAGTTTATGACTTGATAGCCTCCTACTTATTTATTTTTAAACCTTAGGAAAATGTTTCCTTCCTCAACCCAGCTAGAACAATAGGACAAACCATAAACAGGGAAAGCTTCATGATCTACAAACATTCTGACTCTTCTTAACTGTATCTTGACGTAGACATTTTGGATCTTAGGTTGATTGTTTATTCCACCTTGTTCACATAATGCCAAAATATCTGTCAAGGAAGTCAATTCCATTCCCAGATTGGTGAGATCAAAGAAACTGAACAAGTCCAACAGTTTTACAAGACCATCTTATAACTGAAGAAACCAGTTGCTTATCTTTTTAGCCAATTAGCTAAGCCAATTTTTCTAATAGGTTGGATTGACCATGAGCAAAATTGTGAAGTTGGAGAGGTTGTTCTCACATGTGGGTGGCATCTCCCACTTCTTTTGGGGGTTTCTCTCAAATCCCTCCTGGAATTCTCTTTCCTCTCCACTTGTCCCTTCACCTGTGTTCCAGTCTGACTGTATTTGTTCTGGGTCAGTTCTCATCACCATCATTTGTGAGCTCTGTGAACAACTGACTAGGTCATGTACTGCCCAAGTCCACAGTCTACAATGTCAGTGCCCAGCAATGTGCAGCTACCCTCCGTGTAATCTTGGACAGGTTATTGACTTCTCTGAGCTCCCATTTCTTCATCTGTAAAATAGGTACAATAACACCTACTTTGTGGATATCTTTGAGCATTTAAAGAATATATGTAAAATACTTAGCATGGAGCCTAGCACAAAGTAAGCACCTAGAAAATGGTATCTCTTCTAATAAAGAGTATTAAGAACTCCTGAATTGGAAAGACCTTTAACACATAACATGGAATTCCCATCAGAAAACCTCGCCCACTTCCCATCTACCAAGGCTAGTCCCAAGACAGCATGGTGGGGAAGTTGAGTGTCTAGGAAGACACTGAGGTTGACAGATGGGGACCCACATTGCCTCTCTGGATAGTGGAGGTGGGGCATTAGATCTTGATTAGCCACAATTTCTTAACCATAAAACAGAAATGTTTATAATACAGGCTTTTGAGTTGACCTGAAGATTGAATGAGATAATTACATTAAGCATCTCCCACAGAGCCTGGTACATTGAGA
Source organism: Okapia johnstoni (assembly GCA_024291935.2). Classification (NCBI taxonomy): domain Eukaryota; kingdom Metazoa; phylum Chordata; class Mammalia; order Artiodactyla; family Giraffidae; genus Okapia; species Okapia johnstoni. The sequence goes on from CM044307.1 coordinate 18,131,025, forward strand.
GGTCTTGATAAGTGTTGGCAATGATTAGAATGTAAGCTCCTTGAGTTCTCTTTTGTATGCTCATGCAACCCTCCCTAGTATCCAGCTCAGTGTTTGGTTCAATGCAGGAGTTCAGTAAACACTTGCTGAATGAAACAATACTATTATTACTATTATTGTTTCCTATGGAAAATTAAACAAGAAAAATAAATTCCTAGTGGATAGGATTGTGTATCCTCTTGGACAAAGTGCTCCTGAATCCTTAGGTAAAAGCAGGGCTTGGTAAACTCTAACTGGAGAGTGAGAATGCACTCCCAGAAGATGCCCCGAAATGTGGAGTCTTACTTGGCAAACACCACAGGGTAAATAAAGCAAGTGTTGCTAGCATAGGCGTTGATGTTTTTAATGAAACCTGTGAAGTTGAGACACATGTGACTGTGTTTCTGGACCAGAGGAGACTTAAACCTTTCTTGGCAAGAACGTCAAGTAGAAACAGACACACCAGGCTTTTACAGTTTGATGATGTTAAACACCGAGCTCAACCAACTAACTCCCTTGACCTGAATTGGCTCTCAAAGCAGACTTCTGGTTGTAATTTAATGAGCAGTTGCAAATGAGAAGCATGTAGGCATATTTGGCTTATACAGTGGGTTTTAAACTTTTAAAAATTAATTACTAATATTTATAAATTAGGAAATTTCTTATATAACTCTGGATCTTAACTTCTAAAAAAATCAGAAGTTCTGTACACACCACCCCTTGAACAGCAACCTTTGGGTGGAGATCATACTGGCTGCATCATTTTTAGAAGAGGAATAGGGTCCTCTGTTCAGCACAATTCCTGTGTCCCCTTTTTACCTCACACCTGGTCGATTCATTTCTTTACCTGCCTGGTCCCGTGGGCATTGGAGTTTCCCATCCCTCCAGAGAGCCAATAGGCTGACCAGTTGGCACAGTATGTCAACTGTTATGTTTCTTGCTAAAGATTAATGAATTATCAGCTGGGCTTTTGCATTTGCCTCTTATGCATTTGGTTAGTATAAGTCAGTCCCTAGGTCAGCTCACTTTGGAACACACACACCAAAATCAAATGTGTGCATTTGCTCAGGGTAAGATTCAGATTCCGCTGAGGGGCCCTGCCTCAGCTGACACCAACTATTCTCTGAACATCATTCTTCAACTTACCAAATATCTTCAAGAATTCCTCAAAGCCCAGAGAGCCGGCTGCCAGACCATCGATCACCATCTGAGTGGCAAATAAATCACTGCCCAAGTTAATTTATGTGCCTACTACAGATGCTTGAAGAAGCTCTGTTTGTTTATGACTGCCCTTGAAGAACTCAGCCTTAGATGTCACCTAATTGTATTGTGTATAACAAAAACAGATGGCAAATTACTATTGACAGATTCATTCCTTCTCGGTTCCCTTGCCATCTCTTTGTGGCTTCCTTCATTAGCTCTTCTTTCCTCTCAGAGAAAGCCCATGACCTTGGAGGTTTTTGCACTTCCCTTCTGAATCTGCATCACCCCTCCAATGGAATGAAGGTGTCTTTCTGCTACCCCAGGATCTAGAGGCAAACAGAGACCACATATGCCCTCTCAGCTTGCAGCCTATCCCTCTCCGTTTCATCTCAGCAGGAAAAGGGTCTTTGCAATCCCACACTTTTTTTCTCTCTTTCTTCACATCAGAGCAAAAGCAAACACTAATTTAAATAGCATTGTTTTATAATAATAAAAACCTTTGGCTTTCAGTATAACTGGAAAGGAAGCCATTTGTCGCTGCCTGGAATGAGCTAACAGCATGCACTTGGCATTACTTTCCCACTGGGGGTGATGGATACACACTGAGGCATCTGTACTTCTTAATCAGTTCTCATGACCAGTATGAGGCATTTGCAGATCATGTGAGGAGAATGATTTGTGGTCAGATGTTCAAACTAACAGATTGAAGTATGGACCAAACCACTGGTTTCATTCCTGCTGTTTCAATGACTGCAGTAACTAGCCTGGACATCCATGGACTCTCACAGACAAAAAACCTCAGTCACTCTTCTTTTTCTTTTTTTAAGATATTTTTTATGTGGACCATTTTTTAAATCTTTACTGAATTTGTTACAATAATGCTTATGGTTTTTTTTGGGGGGGGGGTTGGTGTTTAGGGCCCTGAGGCATGTGAGATCTTAACTCCCCAACCAGGGATCACATTCACACACCCCTGCATTGGAAGGCAAAGTCTTAACCACTGAACCACCGGGGACGTCCCTATTTTTCTTTCCCTTTACAATAAGGAAATAGGTATTGAAAACTACAAACTCTCCTTTGGAAATGTGTAGAAAATAGCCTTCTATTCTACACACAGGAGGCAGGATGTTTGCAGTGTGTAGTGCCATTTTAATGGATTCTTCTGGAAATATCAAGGTTGAGGATCCACCCAAGGTATGGTCCATAAATACACTTGCCACCCGTTCTTCCCCCAGAGAATCCTAAGAATAAAGGAAACTTGAAGAAAACAGCTCTTGACAGCCTCCGGGAATGGTTACACTTTTGTCCCTAGATCACTTACATTTCTATAGCTTACTGACTGCATCACCAACATTTGTGGAAACTTCATTCCTCAGATATGCTTGGAACATAGCCATCACCTTATTTGCTTCAAAATCTCAGGACCAAGAGGTTAATAGCAAGTCAGGGGGCTTGGAGTTAAAAGGAAGTTTGGATTTTCTCCGAGCCTGTATGACCTTGAGATGCACAAAGAAGTTAAATGTTTGCCTTCTTGATAGGTAAGAGTTTAAATGTCTTTGACTTCTGAAAATTAGATGTTCCTTCCTATTTTTTCGTAAGTGAAGTCATTCCAGAGCTGTAGAAAACTCTAAAGAGAGCGAATGTGTGTTTTCCTTCTCTTTAGTGTGCCCATGCAAAGGTTCTTGTTCCATCATTTAAGATTTCTGAAACTTTACCTTTCAGGCTGAAAGACAGTCTGCTCAGAGTATCCAAACCCAATGAAGAGTCTGGGCAGGGCCATTCAGAACTGATCACCATTTCCCAGGATGAGATAAGGGAACATTCCTTAAAGCTGGAAAGAGCTGATTCGGGAGCTAATACAAGATTTAAATTCGAGAAATATAGTAGATGCTAAAACCTATGAGAACAAGTGAAGAATTGAAATAATAATAGGCAAACTAACACACCAATAAACAGATAAACTTGTGGAATTCCTGGTCCCAGGAAGACATGAAAACCGTAAATCCCCAAAGGGTTTTCATCTTTTGTCGCCCACACTCAGACTCCTGCATAGATGAACAGCCTTAGGCATCTTTCCATTGCCATTTCTCTTGCTAACACTCTGAATCCATCCCTTTGTCTCTGCACAAGGAAACTCACTTCTGAGCTATCTGAAGGGTTGTCAGGGCTGGCCAGGATCCAGCCCTCCTGTGGCCTCCCCACACACATTTGTGAGGTGAGTAGAACACCAGATGGATAGCAATACATACGTCCTCTCTCTTCCTAGATGCCTAAGCTCCAAGTGGTCTTTCCCCTGGACTCAACCGCTGGAGGGCAGAGATGGGGCAAGAGTACAGGGCCATACCCCAGCACCTTGGCTCTCATCTTTCTCCCCAACTCAGACCTAGGACAGGAGGACTGGCTGTTACAGCCTCAGGCCACCTTCTCAGGTTTATGATGTATGGTACAAACACTGGCTTTGGTACTCAAAAGCTGGGTTCGCTCCCAAGTGGAAATGTAAATGTCCCTTTGGATTCAAAACCCAAGAAATATGTGGGTTTTTCCTTCGCCCATCACTCTAACAACTCTATCCTGAGAATAAAGTCTGATCAATGCTAACAGGAGGGTTAAGGACCAAGAGGAGTCATGGAAATGAAAACCATCACCCCATTGCACTTGCTTGTCCAAGGTGCTTCTGGAAATCTGCAAACATGACTACACTACCTTTTTATAAAAGGCTTCTCCACTTGCTATTTTATTGCAACTAGGATGTTTCTCCCTGCGGCCGGCACTCGCTCTGCCTCTATCTCTGCCTCTTTCTCCAGTAGAGCATATCCTCATTGTGCTGGCCCCATACCCGTGATCTATCCCTCAACTGCTGTTCCCAAGCCAGGTGCCACACACCCTCCACATGTCCTGCATTTCTACCTCTTCTCCTTGGTCCCTTACACCTGGAGAGTGGCCTCCAGACAGACGACAGGTTGTTGGCATGGCCACCTTACCCTGCTCACAAGTCCAGTGAGCTCCTTTGATTTCTGCCTCCTCCATCTTCTCTGCCCACCACAGAGCTTCCTCCCTGACAGCTCACCTTGGATGAATTTCACATTCCGACTTCCTGTCAAGAGGACATCTGACTTTCCTTTCCTTCCTGGGAAGAGGAATAATCAGAGGGCTTGGGATGGGAACGAGGAGAAACTCATAGATGTTGGACTTGGCTTCAAGGCTGCTATGTGGCCCCTGATCATTCCTCTGATAGAAAGAGAGCTGCAGTTTTTAGCCGGGGTTAGTCCTTTCAGTCCCACGATTTGTTTTCAGGGCTTAACTAAAGATGTGATCCTGGGTAGTAAGTGTTACGGTGTTGGTTGTTGGTTTATTGAGATTTTTTTATGGCCTAATTACATTGTGATTAATTGGATTAACCTGATTTTTCTCAAAAATAAGATTTGAGTGCACAAAGGTGAATGCCGATACACATCGATAATTATATTACCAAATGTCCAACTGCAGAGGCTTAAGACATCACAAAATATTACTTGCAATGAAAGATATTATTTTCAGAGTCAAATATATGAGTGGGAGAAACCATTTTCATTCATTTCTATCTTAAAACTTTTTTTCAACCATATAAAATTTAAAGGCTGTTGGCTTACTCAGACAAAAACTTTCCTACTCTGGAGGCCACCTTACATAGGGGTTACTTAGCGAGATAATTATTACCTCTCAAAACTCTATTTAAAGAGGTTTTAATTAGAGCTTTCCAGTGCCTCCAGTTATGAGCTGTTTTGGTTTGGTTCTTCTATCTAAATGATTGATACCAACCTATTCCGTCCTGTCCCTCAGGAGAATCATTCCCAACAGGTGAAGTGAAGCCAGCTCCAGTCTGCTGTGATGAAGAACCCTCTGGTTCTGGGGGCGTTATAAAAGTATCTGTCTTCAGGGACAGGCAAGAACAAACCCACATAAATAGGAAGGAGGTAAGGGTCTGTAAGGTGTGTTTGCAGGTGTTCTGCAACTGCAAATTAGCAATAGGTGAGAGTTTACTCGTAGGAGGCGAAGCCCTGCAGGAAAGCTCATGTATCATCCCTGTGGGCTAGAGCAGAAGCAACCCAAGGCAGACATCTGGGGAAACAGTTGGCCCAATGTCAGATTGTCCCCATGACTGCCAGGGAGGGCAAGGGCTAGTGACTAGGCAGAAGGTATTTGTAATTAATCCAAAAGTGGTTCTGGCCTCAGATTAGGAGTGCAAGGAAATGACCATTTAAGAGGGTCCAGGACTTCCCTGGTGGTCCAGTGATTAAGAATCCACCTGTCAATGAAGGGGACGTGGGTTCAATCCTCGGTCTGGGAAGATTCCACATGCCACGGGGCAACTAAGCCCTTGTGCCCCAACTACTAAGCCCACAAACCTAGAGCTTGGGAGCCACAATAAGAGAAGCCACTGCAATGAGAAGCCCATGCACAGAAACAGAGTAGCCCCCGATCACTGCAACCAGAGACATCCCACATGCAGCCACGAAGACCCAGTGCAGTCAAAAATAGAAACAAATAAATTTTTTTTTAAAAAAGAGAGAGGGTCCAGATTTGGAGAGAAGTAGCTGAGAGAGAAACCAGTTCCAGTTGTGAGGAGCTGGGAGGAAAGGGCAGTTTCCAAACTGAATTCCAGGAGGAAGGAAAGCCAGAGAAAACTTCGTTCTTGTCTAGAGTGGGGGTAATCAAGAAGGAAGTATAGGAGGTCCCTGGTGGTCCAGTGGTTAAGATTCTGTGCTTCCAAGGCGGGGGTGGGAGGGTGCAGGTTCGACCCCTGGTAGGGGAACTAAGATCCCACGTGCCTTGTGGCCAAAAATAAATTTTTTTTTTCAAAACGTGTCTATATTGTGAGGGGGTGGGGGAAAGACAAAGAAGAAAGTGTAGCTTCAGAAGTGACAACTTCCGATGAGAAGCCAGACTTTTCTGTGAAGTTATCACTACTTGTAAAACTGCCCATGGGTCATATTTAACACTCACAGTGAAGGGTAAAGGACTTACCTTCTGACAAGAGGGATTTCATGGCTTGGTATGAGTTCACATCGAGGAGAGAAGAGGATCATGGCAGGGTGGTCTAGGAGACAGCGATAAACTGACACAGGCGCCTTCCACTTCTGCCATTAACTAGGAGAAGAGCTCGGGCATGTCATTCAGAGGCCTGGGACCTCAGTTTGCTCATATGGAGGACAACCAGCTGGTCCACTTGTCAAGGAGGCAATACATGTAATTGAGTAGAGACCAATGCCTGGTCCAGGAGAAGCTGCAAGGCTTTCACAGTCGAGGGTAAAACTAGGTCAGGTCTAAGTTCCCTCCCAGCTCTGTTATGTAATTTGCTGTGGAGAAAAGAGCTTAGGCTTGGGATGCCTTGCTGCCTAGTTTGATTCCCAGCCCTGACAGTAACTAATATGAATTGGGGAAAGTTACTTAACCTGCTTAACCTCAGGGAGGAGTCTATGGGACACTAGCCTAGACGCTCAGTTGTGCCCAACTCTTTGGGACCCTATGGGCTGTAGCCTACCAGGCTCCTCTGTGCATGAGATTCTCCAGGCAAGGATGCTGGAGTGGGTTGCCATGCCCTCCTCCAGGGGATCTTCTCAACCCAGGGAACAAACCCAGGTCTTCTGCATTGTAGGTAGATTCTTTACTGCCTGAGTATTCTGTAAGTTACCATAAGAAGTAAAGAAGGCAATTCCCCTTTCATAGCACAGTGCCACTGGCAGGTCACAGTGTTCCAGCTCCTCAGCATCCAACTCTGGCCAGGTGACTCGTTCCTGCTACCTGAATGAATCGCTGTGGATATGAGTCAAGCACAGGCCACGTCTTACCAGAACTTTTCTGTTTGTTTGATTTCTTCCATTTCCATCAGGGAATTGGGATGGAGATAGTCTGACTCCATAACCCTTTTATTTTTCCACATGAATTTTGTCACCAGCTTGCCTATTTCTTAATAATATCCAGTTAACATTTCTTTTGAAACCAAGGATGGTGGTATAAATGACTTTAGATAAAATTGATGTCCTTAATTTTCTTCTATGGAAATATTTTGTCTTTTCCATTTGTTCAAGTCTTATATGTGTCCCCTTAAATGTATTCCTTTGCACTTTGCCTTAATCACCTGGAGTATTTGGTCCTTTGTATATTACAGCAATTTAAACCATTTATAAAAATGGGCTAAGGGATGAAGAATTTAAAACGCTCGGCTTGAGAAAGTTACAGGAATTCTGTACTAGGAGAATGGCAGCTAGAAAGAGGTTGGAGATATGAAAAACAGAGACGACAAAAAGGTAGAAAGAAAGGAGGAGATAGAGAATGAATCTCTCTACAGCGTTTTACCTGTGTTGTCTTCTTCCCTGACCTTTTCCCTCTTTCTTCCAAAAATCAAGACTCCCTACCAAAATCATCCATTTTGATCTTATCAGTCCTTTCTGTGCCTTGCAAATATTTGCACCTCAGTCTTATTTTTTCCCCTCCACCCAATACTGGCAGGGCAGCAGCAGTTGGAATGAATTTGTGCCTTGGTGTCTATTGGAGAGGGTTCTGGTCCCATGGATGAAACTGACAATGGCTGGTTCTTTCCTAGACAAAGTTTGTCTATGAGGGTATTATGACCTGCATGAAATGGAAAGCCAGCCAGCAGTGGCTTAGGTTTCTTTTCTTACACACGGAGTCTGGGTGCATGGTCACCCACCTTAGTTAAGAGGCTTCAGAATTTTAGAACTAGGGCCTTCTCTCTTCACTGGACCTTTCCCTTTTGGTCTCAAGGTTGTGCTTTGCCTTTAGCCATCAAACCCATATTCTGAGCAGGAAGAAGGAAAGGAAGCTCCAGAATCTCTATCTAAGAAGCAAAGGGTTTCCCAGAAATACCAGGAAGATGTTGGCTTATGCCTCATAGATCAGATTGAGTCATATGGCTCCACTGTATACAAGGGAAGTAAAGAAAACAGCCTTGTTTATTCACGAATGCATCCGTCTCCCCCCAAAATGGGATTCTGCTAGAAAGGGAGACAGTGAGAATGGGCATTGAGTAAGCAACTAGAAGTTTCTACTACGAATGTAAGATCAAATGTATCACCTACTTCCATGATGAATTCTCTTCTGAGAACTTACATGTGTCTGGAAGAGTGTGGCAGAGATTGCTATCTGCCTACTCATCGTCCATTATCCCCTCCTCCTGGGACTCAGAACCTGGATTCAGGGCCACGAGATATTTCCCAATCTCCTTTGCGCCTAGAGTGGCCATGGGGCTACGTTCTGCCCTAGGAGATGTAAGCAGGAAAGTTGTGTAGGACTTCCTGGAGGGTTCCTTTAAAGAAAGAAGGCATCTTTAGTCCTTCCCACCTTCCTTCTTCCTGCTGTCTGGATATAAAGGGATATATGGATAGAATATAGTCAAACAACATGTGGGTTATAGCTCCAGTATCCAGCCCAGTCATAACTAACACATTATCTCATTTAATACTGATAACAACCTATGAGATAGGTACTAGTATAACCAGCTGCTTTTTAAGGACAAAGAAGCTGAGGCTTAAAGAGCCTAAGTTGTTGTGGACATAACTTGTTGTAGACCAACTCATAAGTGGTAGATCCAGGGCTGGAACTCAGGCCATCTGACTCCATGGTTTACGTTCATTCACCCCACACTACACTGCTCAATGGCCCAGCCTTTCTAATAACCAGCAAAGGTGGTTGCTGTGGAAGCAGCACAGGTGCTGTAATCTGAAGTTTGTGTGTCCTTCACGTGTTTGTCCATCCACGTAACCTGAGGCTCCTCACTAACTGCGTGGCCCTGGACTAGTTACTGTCTTCTCTGTGCCTGTTTCCTCTTGTGTAAAGCGGAGATATTCAGAGATAATCATGGAGGGACTGGGGGGATTAATGAGTTAGTCCTTAGAACAGGGCCTCACATCTAGAGAGTACTCAGTCAAGCTTAGCTTTCACTGTTGTCGTTATCACTGTTGTCATTTCCCAACGTAACAAAGCCCATGCTGGAACACCTTCCCAGCATAAGTCAGAACTTGTCCATCATGAAGATCACTCCAGCTATGACAGGCATCCTGGGAATGAAGATAGAAAAAGAAGTAATACAGGAGCTCAAGAAACCAGCACCCCCTAGATGACCCCCAGACCCAAGGCTTTATCCTTCAGAAAACCTATGTGCAACATGTTTTGGACAGGATGTCTCTCCGGCCGCCTCCCCCAACCCCTACAACTGTGCTTGTGGCCTCCATCTTCTCTCTTCCTCTAGGTGGGGCCCAGAATCAAGATAGGCCTTGGGGCCAGAGGTCACTTGTTCCAGGGTCACCCTGGAGACTCACACAGTCCCTTAGGAGCCTCCTAGGCCCCTGACCCAGGAAGGAAGGGGGAATTCCCAAGCCACATATCTCAAACCTCTGAAACCTGCCTATCTCCATTTTTCATGGGCTAGGATTAGGTGGCCAGTTAGTCAGCTTCTCCAGTAACAACCCATTTGGTCAATAACCATATTCTCTTCAGAAGTTTGGCCTTTAGGTTTTTCTCTTCTTTTTGCTCACGTCTTCTCCCACCCCAGGCTTCCCTGATGGCTCAGACAGTAAAGAATCCACCTGGAATGCAGGAGACCCAGGTTCAATACCTGGGTTAGGAATATCCCCTGGAGAAGGGAATGGCTACCCACTCCATTATTCTTGCATGGGGAATCCCATGGACAGAGGAGGCTGACCGGCTACAATCCATGGGATCACAAAGAATTGGACACCACTGATTGACTAACACTCATTTAATTTCTCTCCCATGGTGTTTCTTTCCATAGCTGCCAGACATAGCCCCTTAGCTCCATCTTTTCCCTTGAGACATGGTAGATGGTATATGGTGTATATCAGCAGCTAAAATCCTTATCCCGCCTCTCATCACACCTGCCCACACCACCCCGATCCAGGCATGGAACAAGGTTAGGGATGTCTTCTCCTTGGAAACCTCTATGTTAACTCATCTGGCAGATTGCAAACTATCTCAGATGGCCAAGGCTACATCAGTAGGATTCCACATCACATGGAAGGTCTCAGAGAGAGTCTCCTTTGTGCAGGTTTGTGGAGCTGAGTCCCCTGGCAACTAATTCAGGAATTAGACAGGTTCCAGACAGTTCATTTGGCATCAGGGGAGTTTACATTAACCACTTTCATCCTAGAACATAGAATACCTCTCCATTTATCAGATCTTTCTCTATAACCCTTATTGCAGACTTGGTATTCTTGATTAATTTTTAGAAGCTTTTTATTTTTCATATATGCTAAATAGTGTGTTTTGTTCTTTCTAGTTAATTGTTGCTGGTATAAAAAATGGTACTGTTTTTTCTTTTTAATACAGTAATATATCTGTGGTGATTTATAAATATGTCTACATATTTCTTGATCCTCCTGGAGGAGGAAATGGCAATCCACTCCAGTATTCTTGCCTGGAGAATCTAATGGACAGAGGAGCCTGATGGGCTGCAGTTCATGGGGTCACAAATAGTCGGAGATGACTGAATGACTAGCAGACACACACTCCTTAATCCTGCTTCTTTCAAGAATTACAGCCTATTCCTCTCCCCTTGAGTGTAGATTTAATGACCCATGTTTAACAAATAGAATGTGGTGAAAGTGATGGCCTGTGACTTCTGAGACTTTAAGTCATAAAATGGAATTCAGTTTCCTCTGTTTTCTTTCAGGTCATTTGCTGTAGGAGGACCCAACTACCATACCGTGAGGACACTCCAGCAGGCTCTGGAGAGGTCTGCGTGAGGAGGAACTGAGGCACTCTGCCAGTAGTCACGTGAGTGAGCCATCCTACAAGACAGGTACAGACAAGTCTTCACATAACTATAGACCCCAACAATATCCTGACTGCACTTTCATGAGAGACCCTCAACCAGATCATTTACCTAAGTCACCAGTGATCACGTATTATAGGAGTCCATTCATATAAAAGGTAAACTTATGGGCTTCCCTGATAGCTCAGTTGGTAAAGAATCCACCTGCAGTGCAGGAGACATGGGTTAGATCCCTGGGCTGGGAAGATCCCCTGGAGAAGGGAAAGGCTACCCACTACAGTTTTCTGGCCTAGAGAATTCAGTGGGTCCATGGGGTCCCAAAGAATTGAACATGACTGAGCAATTTTCACTTTCACTTTTCATGGAGACAGAAAGTTGCTTAGGATTGGGGATTGGAAGAGAATGGGGTGACAACTAAAGAGAAGGGGTCTCTCTTTATTTTACCTTTTTAAAAAGAACCTTTCCTTTGTTGGTAGTATACAATGTATTTATTTTATTTTTGGCTGTGCTGGCTCTTTGCTTTGAGAAGGCTTCCTCTAGTAGCAGCAAGCAGGGGTTACTCTCTAGTTGTGGTACATGGGCTTCTCAGTGCGGGGGCTTCTCTTGGGCACGAGCTCTAGGGTGCATGGGCTTCGGTAGTTGCGGCACTTGGGCTCTAGAGTATGGGCTCAATGGTTGTGGTGCATGGGCTTAGTTGCCCCCATGGTATGTGGAATCTTCTCAGACCAGGGATTGAACCTGTGTCCCCTGCATCAGCAGGTGATTCTTTCCCACAGGACCACCAGGTAAGTCCTTGGGTTTCTTTCTGAGATAAGGCAAATGTTCCAAAGTTGACTGCAGCGAAGGTTGTGTGTATCAGTGCATATTTGAGAATTCATTGAGTTGTACAGTATGCGTTGTTGTTGTTTAGTCGCTGAGGCATATGTGACTCTTTTGTGACCCCATGGACTATAGGCCACCAGGCTCCTCCATCCATGGGATTTCCCAGGCAAGAATACCAGAGTGGCTTGCCATTTCCTTCTCCAGTTGTATACTTTAGATGGGGGAATTGTATGGTGTTATGGGCTGAATGCTTGTATCCCCCCCCCAAATTCATATGTTGAAGTTCTTCTAACCCCAACATAATGATGTTTGGAGGTGGGGCCTTTGGGAAAATATTAGGTTTATGTTGGGTTATGAGGGTGGACCATTGTGATGGGACTGGTGCACTTTTAAGGAAGACCGAGAGGTCCTCTCTATACACGCGTTCACTCAGGAAAGGACTTGTGCGTACATGGTGAGAAGGTGCTATCTAATAGCCAGGAGGAGGCCTTCACCAAGAGTTAAATCTTTCAGCACCTTGACATTATTCTTCCTAGCTTCAAGAATTGTGAGAAACAAATATCTGCTATTTAAGCCACCCATCTATCTTGTTATAACAGCCCAAGCAGACTAACATATGGCATGTGATTTTATCACAACAGACATTTTTTAAAAAAGAAAGAAAGAAGGCAAACACAAGGATGATTACATCAGTTCATTTCCTCCTTGGAAATCCACTCTGAATAACATGGGATAAGGTAGCTTTTTCTAGGACTTTCAAAAAACTCAGGAATCTTGTCCTTAAATCTAGATTCATGAGGCCAAACTTCTTTATAATTTAATAACAAAGAGGGACTCACAAGAGAATGATTTCTCTTAATCAAATGAAAACACACCAAGCTACACTTGTCAATACACTGTCAATAAAAATCCAAAGAAAACTATGAGTTTTATATAAAACAAACAACAAAAAAAAACCATTTTTGATATAAGTACAAAGGTGAAGTAAATCTTGTATATCATTCCCAAATTTCCCGGCTTTGTATATTAACACTGTTGATAGGAAGTGCCAGTATACATCTTTCCCAAAACACATATAATCCAGAGTGGGAATGGAGTTAGCATCGGTATATATTTGATGTTGGCCCAAACGACCTAAGTGATTCCAAAGCTGATACTTCATTTCCCTAGTAATTAGTAAGAAGTGCTATTTAAAAATTGTGTTGCTTTACAACATAAGACAAATTTCTTCTGTGTTAAATGCCCTAGAGGACTCTATCTTAATTCCCAAGCTAGCTCAGTCTGGAAAGGCTGATTGCTCAGTTCATGGTGCTAAACTATATTGTCGTGCTGTATTTAAAATGTTTAAGGTAAATTAATTCAGAGTCGCTGCTAAGTGGGAGCTCGTCAATAAAAGCAAAACAAATCCAATTTTTCTCCTGGAAGTGGTTTCAACAGCTGTCTTTTCACCCTCCCTGCTCCCCTTCCCCCACACTTGTTATCTCTTTAAGAAATCAGCCTCCTCCAGAGCCAGGAGTTTCACCTTCCAAGCGAGTGGTAGGGGGTGGTTTGGGGGGAGGGCTGGTAACAGAGACAGGAGTCACCCTGCAGAGATCACTGGGTGTGCCTGGCTATCATGTCTGTGCTCTAAAGAAAGACTCTTGATTCTTTAAAGGAGCTTCTCAATCAATCAAAGTTTTTTTTTTTTTTTTTTTTACTCTTTTTTTAACACAGAGTTATGCAGTTTTCTCACCACCACAATACTAGAAGTAGCTAACTCATTGTTGGAGGTAAGTTCCCATCAGAGATTACAAGCATCTGGTAACAGAAAGGGAGAAGGTGGGAAAACCTAAACTTGAAAATCATAGCTATCACTAAATGCAGATGCAAAGAAACGTATCTCAATAGGCACTTGGGAGTTTATTGTTCTATAGAAACAGAATTCCTATTCCAAATCATGGTCCTGAGACTTGGAAAGAGTATGCTATCCTCAGGATATTCTATTTCAAAGAGCAGAGAAATAATATAATAATTATATATTTTTGTATATATGAAAAAGTTTCATTCAAACAGGTAAAAAAGAAATTTAAACATCGGCATTTAGAGAAGAAAATATTGTGTTTAAGAGTTAGCCTTTTAAAACAGCCTACTACTGGTTACTCTGAATTAATAAAATGAACCTAATACAGAAAACAACTGCAGAACAAAGTTCTAATGATAGCGATTCTCACATAGGAATCTTTGGTGAAGTTGCAGACTTGCGTTCTTTAAACAAATGTGGACTACCTGGGGTGTGCCAGATGCTGAGTTAGGTGATATGAGGAAATCGGATATGGAAATCAGAGGCTGGGCCCGGTGAGGAGGACAGCTAGATCAAGAAGTAATTACCATGCAATACGGTGCTCTAGTTAAGTGCCTCAGAGCCATAAAGGGAGGAGTGTGTTCTGCTTAGAAAGGATGAGAAAGGCTTAAAATAAGGTGTAACTTTTGAGATGTGTTTTATTGGGGTTTTAAGCGTGATAATAAACCTTATTCATCCCCTTGGAGTTTGAACCAATTAAGAAATAGAATAGGGAGTGAAATGTTGCATGTAAAACTGGATTTGAGAATGAGGTGTGGGCCTTTGGGTGAAAAAAACCTTCACATTTCTCTCCTAGTGTAGACTTTGGGACCTGCACACAGGGAGTTCATGACAAAACCAGGTGAGCAGGGCAGACCGAACCAGCAGCAGGCTGGCTGGTGAGCTGCGGCTCACAAGTTGAGCGCAGAAGAAAGAGAAACGCCATGGGTGGGGACCATTTTAACCCGTTAGCCTCACCAAATAGAGAAATATAACTGTGGAGGAGGGTGTCCAATTTCTCCAGTCAAATGGATCATGCCTCCTTCTATAAGGAGATACAGACAAGAGGGAAAGAGAAGGGCGAGCTGCCTTCCTGCAACACAGTTTCCTTCTGGCAAAGGCCGCAGGAGTGCCTCCCCTTGAACCCAAAATGATCCGCAGGGATAAGCATCACACGCCACAGGGCTTGAAGGTCAGAGGTTCAACAGGTGGGTGAGAGGGAGCATTCCAAGTAGAAAAGTGAAAGTCACTCAGTCGTGTCCGACTCTGTGTGATCCCGTGGACTAGACAGGCCATGGAATTCTCCAGGCCAGAATACTGGAGTGTGTAGCCTTTCCCTTCTCCGAGCAGATCTTCCCAACCCAGGGATCAAACCTGGATCTCCTGCAGATTCTTTACCAACTGAGCTATTAGGGAAGCCCATTCCAAGTAGAGACCAAAGCAACAGCAAAGCAGGGAGATTTCAGTGTTCAAAGTGCCACAGGAAATAGAGAGTCATCATTTAAGTTTATGAAATATGTCAGTTTTCTAACCAAAGATGGCCTATGGTCTGGAATAAATCTCTTTCTCTAAGTCAAAGTGTTTATTTCTTATTGTACTCAGTCCAGGATCTAAAAACAGCACAGAAATGCTCCACAAGTTTGCATTTATCTTGCTTGGGGTTCACTAAGCTTTCTGAATCTCTGGGAATCTGTCTTTTATCAGTTTGGGAAATTTTCCAGCATAATCCCTTTAACTATTGCTTCTCTCCATTCCCTCTCTCTGTCCTTCTGAGACTCTAATGACCCCACATGTCACACTGTTGATGTTTGTTTTTCATATTTTTTCTTCTGATAATTTGTACTAAACATTTTTAATAGCCTGTCTTCCAGCTAGTTAGCAAATTATGTTCACAATCTGCCATTAAACTGATTCATTGAGTTCTTATTTTTAGCTATTTCATTTTTCTGTTGTAGAATATCCATTTGATTCTTCTTTTTATAGATTATGTTCCAAATATCTGGTGAAATTGTTATCTCTTTCTTCTACTTTCTTGAATATATTCATCATAGGTATTTTAAAATTCTTATTTGTTAATATCTGAACCATCTATGGGCTTATTTCTATTGTCTAAGTTTTTAATATCTTACCTGAGATACGATCTTGGTTTTCACATATTTGGTAATTTTTTATCCTATGCCAGACATTTTGATGAAAGACACCAGATGATGTTAGCTTCCCCTTTTCCTCCGCTAGGTATCAGGCAGGAGATTGTCCATCACAGATTGAGCGGAATCAGGGCTTGGATGTGATTTTGGAAACTGTTTTGGTTAGACTCAGTCTACCTCCAGCTTACTCCTATGCCAAGGGTGTAACTCTGAAAAGTTTTCAATTAGAGCCTGTTCTTGGAGAGCCACCAGTGAGCGGTGGCATGAGCCAGGATCCTAGTTTCCTCCTCAGGAACTGAACCTGGGTAGCCTGGATGAAAACCAAGAGTCCTAACCACCAGAGCAACAAGGCCTAAAGGCTAGAAGCAAATTTCCCCTGGATCTTTGCTCTCAGTGAAAACTGCATTTCCCAAGGAGGCAAAAACTATAAAAACAGGTCCAAAGTTTATTATCAGAAACACAGGACAACAGCAAGTGGGAGAGCACACAGGGAAGCTGCTCTCGTTGAGACGGAAGCCCGCAGAGCTGCACACCCAGAGAGGAAGGCGTGGGCATCCTCCCTAACGAGAAGCATGGTAAAGAGGTGGCTAAATAATTCATGGAGGACAGTTCTTCCAGGCCTTTATTTACCTGTGGCCAATTATCTTGTTTCTCTTTCCATACCTGACCTACCCTAGGACACTTCCGGATACACATGTGCAAAGTTTTCCAAGATGGACTCCAGCCCAGAGGTCAATGGGGTGGCCTTGGCATCACATATTACGGGGTGTTGCCCAGTACTTTTGACCCCCAAGGAGCCTTTCTGCACATGTGCAATGCCTCCCTTTCCACACGGATGGGAAATATATGACCTCTTGATCTTTTACTCAAACAAGGTTTAGCCCCTCTGTGTTTTTGCCATGACTGTTATCGTAAAGTGTCCTCAGGAGACAAAGACTGGCTATTGACTGTTTCTGTTGTTATCTCTGTGTCCAAGTGCAAACGGGAGGCTAGTTGTAAATCCCCAGCCTGGAGCCTATCTATCAAGCCTAGAGACCACAGGAGATTCAACTCTGCCCTTCACAGGTTTTCAGCTTAGCTTTGTAGCATCTTTTATCGTACAAATTCAAAGTTTAGTACATTTCCTGAGAGAGAGCCCAGCCATCTTTGTGAGGTTCCTCTGGTCTTCAGTTGTATCACCTCCACCCTCCCCACCGCCACCAGTTTCTCTCGGCTCTCCAGCAGCAGACTTAGGGACAAGTCTTGACTCACAGGCTCTAGTAGCTTCCAGAATTCATAAGTGACCCCGGGTTAAAAGGACCTATGGAGTGTCAGCATACCCCTCTCCCTAGAGCTTTCACCTGTGGCCTTTTTGTTTTCCGTTCATTTCCACCTGGCCATTTTAGTTTCTTCAGGACCTCCAGACCATAGGATACTTCGCTCTGTCTTTTAAAACATGTCACCTGACTCATTTATCACTTCCACAACCTCAGATTCAGAAAAGCTTTCGGTAGCCGTGAGTTCGAGACTCCTAAAACCCCTGCTTTGAGCAGTGCAGCCCCACAGGGCCATTGAGTTTCGTTGCTCCCTCCCTGGCACGGAGCTCAGCCCAGCCCAGAATCAGAAAATGACCCAGGAACACAAAGGGTGGCCAGTTATCCACTCACCTCCAGACAGTTCTCCCCTTTCTGAAATTTTAGTCCATTTATCCTTGTAGCTTCCTCAACTCTCTGAGGCCATTAAACGTTCAACTTTTGTTTTTCATCCAGTTTTTTCTGCTCTTTGTCAGTAAGTGAGTTGGTGTACCATCACCTGCTCTAGCCCACTCAGAAGAAGAACTCAGCTTTACTTGGCTAAACCACTGCTCACTCTGCCCGCCTCCCCCCTCCCGGTGAAAACCCTCAATATGCCCTTCCTCTGCAGTCTGTGTCCTCATTGGACTCTTCAGTTCTATAAAGACTTCAGAGGAAGGGCACGGATGGACCTTATCATACTGTCTGTATTATACTGCTCAGCTGATAATAGGTTGTAAAAAAAATTTCTTAAAGCACTTATGACTTCTGAATTTAAGAGCCTTTGAATCTTTTAAAAACTGGTACTAATCTGGTTTACTTGGTCTCCAGCAACTTGGAGATTTCTGAAGAATATAAAACTACATTTTTTTCACTAAGATAGTAATACTGTGAATCATAAATCGAACCTCCTAATAAAGCTTCTTGGAGTGATAAAGAATTATTTTTAGAAGCTGACTTTGACCATTAAATGCTATATTATAGAAGTATTTAAAGAAGCTTCTTGATAAGTTTTGCCTCCATCTGCTATGTAAATATATACACCTATCATCTTATTTCCTTTGTTCCTTAGTATACTCGTATTTCTTTGTAAATAAATATGCCTTTTTGAAAAAAAGTCAGAGAAAGACAAATATCCATGTGCTATCACTTGTATGTGGAATCTAAAATATGGAACAAATGAACTTATTTACAAAACAAACACAAACATAGAAGACAAACTTATGGTTACCAAAGAGGAAAGGGGGAGGGATAAATCAGGAGTATCATATACACACTACTCGGAGAAGGCGATGGCAACACACTCCAGTACTCTTGCCTGGAAAATCCCATGGACGGAGGAGCCTGGTAGGCTGCAGTCCATGGGGTCGCTAAGAGTCGGACACGACTGAGTGACTTCACTTTCACTTTTCCCTTTCATGCATTGGAGAAGGAAATGGCAACCCACTCCAGTGTTCTTGCCTGGAGAATCCCAGGGACGGCGGAGCCTGGTGGGCTGCCGTCTATGAGGTCGCACAGAGTCAGACATGACTGAAGCGACTTAGCAGCAGCAGCAGCAGCATACGCACTACTGGGTATAAAATAAATATAAGGACCTACTGTATAGTGCAAGGAAGTCTATCTTGTAATAAACCATAATAGAAAAGAATTTAAAGAAAGAGCAGACTCATTCTGAACACTCTCCCTCTTTCCTTCATGACTTCTTAAATGGAATGTTTTTATTAATTACAAACAATGTCATTATGCAGTAGAACAGCAAATCTGAGCCCCTTCACAGCCTTCCAAGTCCCCACACAGCTCAACTGCACCTCAAACAAGAAGGCAATTGCTAGGAGGCCAGCAGGCAAACTTCAAGAGACAGTGGTTTCTACTCTTTCTCTCGGAAGTTCTCTATCCAATCCCAGCCCAGGCCAGCCTATCAGAACTTTAAGAAAAAGAAAAATGGCACACACACACACACACACACACACACACACACACACACACACACACTCACTCCCTTCAATAACTTCAAAGGAGATTTTGCATGTATTATTAGAGAAATAACAAAACCGTTTACTAACATAGAGTGAAATGTGGTCTAAACTTTTAAAGTTTTACCTGGAACTCTGCTATCTTCTTTCTTTAGGCATGCTGTGCTGCTAGAAATCTCTATGAAGTTGTAAGGGCTTTTTTCTTCTTCATGTTCCTTCTTCTAGAAATATGAAGGT
Organism: Okapia johnstoni; assembly: GCA_024291935.2. Lineage (NCBI taxonomy): Eukaryota > Metazoa > Chordata > Mammalia > Artiodactyla > Giraffidae > Okapia > Okapia johnstoni. The sequence goes on from CM044307.1 coordinate 18,150,305, forward strand.
GCTGGGTTGGGCCACCTAAAGAAACCTAAAAAATATAAAAAAACAAGGAAACGCTTCTACACTGAATTTGTAATGTAAAGACAACTTCATCGATCAAATAACTTGGGATTCCTTAGAAGATATGTGAATCCAGTTAAATGATAAAAGTCCTAAAATAGTCACAAAGAAAATATGCAGCATTAGTAAGAAATTATTAAATATTATGTACCACAGACATGTCTAATTTTGTCCTTCCAGTGGCAGATGGTAAACAGGATGTTGAGAAATTGAGATTGGGGTCTCTGAGTCTGCAGGAGTCCCTTAGCGGGGCTCATTTGTAAACAGGAACCGTGCCAGGCATCCTGGGTTAGGAACTCTGTGATCTCTTTCAGCATTTCCTACAGCTTTTCCTCTGAGACTGGCTGACCCCAGTTTTATACTGGAACCTGTGCTTTATGCTTGAAAGAGTTGGAAGGATTGGAAGCACAATCTAGTCTAGACAGACTAAAATATTTACATCTAGCCCTTTACATCAAAAGTTTGTGGAACTATGCTTTCAATGGGTGCCTAAAATTTAAACTTTTTTAGCTCTTCTCTTAGAATAAGAGTATTACCTTTTACAATGTTTGCAAAATCAATGAAAACTGTTAACTTCAACTTCCTTTTTTTCTTCTGATGCATGCTTAAGTCACTTCGGTTGTGTCCGACTCTTTGTGACCCTATGAACGCCAGGCTTTGTGACGCCAGGCTCCTCTGTCCATGGGAATCTCCAGGCATGAATACTGGAGTGGGTTGCCATGGCCTCCTCAAGGGGATCTTCCTGACCCAGGGATCGTACCCACATCTCTTACATCTGCCAGCATTGGCAGGTGGGTTCTTTACCACTAGCGCCACTTGGGAAGCCCCTCTCTTCTGGTGGTTCAATGATATGTATAAAAATGTTATGCATCATGATTTTGTCCCTCCCCAGTTCAATCTAGTTGAACTGGATACATGTATGGGTCTTTTTTGGGCTTCCCAGGTGGTGCTAGTGGTAAAGAACCCACCTGCCATTTCAGGCAGTCGTAAGAGATGCAGGTTCGATCCCTGGGTCAGGAAAATTCCCCTGGAGGAGGGCATGGCAACCCACTCTAGTATTCTTGCCTACAGAATTCCATGGACAGATGAGCCTGACCAGCTACCGTCCATAGGGTCGCAAAGAGTCAGACACGACTGAAGTGACTTAGCATGCATGCGTGTGTCTTTTTCACTTTATTACTCACAAATTAATAATCCCATTTTGAATTCTTGATCCTAGGGAGGGATTATTTCTTTAATTTTTGTTCAACATACATGTATTGGCCATTCTAGCGTCACATTTCAAAATCATCTCTATTAAACTTAAAAATTACCCATTGTTTTCTATAAATATTGCACTGTTGCTGCCATCAAAAGCATCACTCAATTTGGCTAAATATTGGACTATAATATTTCAAGCCTTGACACCTGTTTCCTTGTCATTGTTGAATATCTTAACTATTGACTGCTTATCTAATCTTGGTCTGTTTTCATAATGGCCTGAGTACATCTTGACCTGCAAACCTACTCATCTTCAATGTTTCCAGTTTTTTTTTTAATTTAATCTGTCCATTTCTCTAAAGATTTTCTATTTTTTCATCACCCTGATTCATTCTCCTATTTTCAAGGATCTAGAAAAATTAAAAGGAATTGAACCCCAAATGCACACAATTTTATCTATCAAAAATTTAAAGTACCATGAATGTAAAGATGAAAAGAATTTGGTATATTACTTCAAACGTGTTACCCCTAGACCTTTATATACACACACTGAAGAGTAAGATGAATTGTTTAATAGTGCAAAATGGTCCTCAGCTGCCATACACACCTGTTGTGAATGTCACAGAATTGGAACCATGAACTGGATCATGAAGAGAAGCTAGAAGATGGACACTTTGCACTATTAAGAAGTAACTCTTTGCTGTGCATGCTATTCCTTTGATGCCACTATAGAGGACATATTTGGCAAGTCCAACATGTTTTTCCACCCTAGACTCCCAGTGCTCAACTCCTTCCGACTTTTCACAGACACATCCAGCTCCCTTCAAGCATTCTGTTACCACAGAAGCCATAGAGCAAAAGACAAGGGCAGGCATTTCTTTGAGGCCTGATGGGTTTTAGCAAGGTGAGTGTTTAGGGTTTACAGGCGACTCTGCGCCAGCACTGGGGATTGCGAACCGAGAGTATGTGTGTGTGAATGTGTGTATGTGAGTGTGTGTGTAGTGTGCATACATGCAAGATTTGTGGGCCCTATATAGCACAATGCCCTTCTTGCCCAGGTTTAAAGGGTGGTGCTGAGAGTGAGGGACCATTTGGGGGGGTGCCCCTGCCTCAAGCTATGCTGAACATGAAGAAACAGGAAGACTAGAATGAAATTCTGAGAACTTCCCCCATGCCCAGAGGGGGACAGGAGTCCTCAGGCTCTGAGCAGAGCATCCTAGGGATGTGGCAGGACCTTGAGGGGAATTATCTGCTGGCTGGGGAGTGACCTCCAGGCCCTGGCTCAGCAGGTGACAACAGGGAGCATATCAAACCAGGATATGGGGCTTCCCTGATGGGTCAGTGGTAAAGAATCCACCTGCCAATGCAGGAGACATGGGTTCAATCTCTGATACAGGAAGATCCCACATGTCGCAGAGCAACTAAGCCCGTGCACCACAACTACTGAGCCTGTCCTCTAGAGCCTGAGAGCTGAAACTACCGAACCCACGTGACGCAACTACTGAAGGCCATGCACCCTAGAGCCCACGCTCCGCAGCAAGCCACTGCGATGATAAGCCTGCACGCTGCAACGAAGAGTAGCCCCGCTCACCGCAGAGAGAAATCCATGCAACAACAAAGACCCAGCACAGCCATCAGTTCAGCTCAGTCTCTCAGTCGTGTCCGACTCTTTGCGACCCCATGGACTGCAGCACGCCAGGCCTCCCTGTCCATCACCAACTCCCGGAGCCTACTCATGTCCATCGAGTTGGTGATACCATCCTCTATCATCTCATCCTCTGTCGTCCATCTCATCCTCTGTCTTCCCCTTCTCCTCCTGCCCCCAATCCTTCCCAGCATCAGTGTCTTTTCCAATGAGTCAGCTGTTTGCATGAGGTGGCCAAAGTACTGGAGTTTCAGCCTCAACATCAGTCCTTCCAATGAACACAGGACTGATCTCCTTTAGGATGGACTGGTTGGATCTCCTTGCAGTCCAAGGGACTCTCAAGAGTCTCCTCCAAAACCACAGTTCAAAAACATCAATTCTTCGGCGCTCAGCTTTCTTTATATTCCAACTCTCACATGCATTCACGACTACTGGAAAAACCATAGCTTTGACTAGAAGCTATTTATAACACAGCCAAAAATACATAAATAAAATTACTAAAAAAAAATGTGATATGGTGACCAGAAGACCTGGGACCTCCCTGGTGGGACCCCCCCAGGACCTTATATGACGCTGGGAGGGCAGGAAAGAGACTTGATCATTACGAAGCTGAAATTCCATTTCAACCTAACCAGATTAGAGCAGAGAGGCTAGATTTGGATCAGGAAGGAAGGAAAGAAATGTGACATTTATTACACATCATTTTGTTCAATAAAATTGTGAATAAGTTTGGTGACTCCTGACGCTCTTCACATCCTTTTCTCTCTTGAAGTTGGGGGACCTCATAGTCTGGGGAAGGGTGGATTCCAGGGCCTTTGCTGCTGGACTATCCTTGATGTTTCTGGAACTTACTTTGGGGGAAAACAATCTGTGTTTTTGCGTCTGGGTACTTAGCAGACCACTTTGTGGAGAATTCCTGGCCAGAGAAATCAGTGCTCCGGCCACTCATCCCTGCCCCAGAGATGCAGGGGACAGGAGTCCCCTTGTTCTTCCCAGAGTTGCTCTGGCTGCCCCCGACCTTGCAGATGTTGGTGGAGAGAGGGAGGCTTTCCCACTAGGGAAAAGGGAGGAAAATGGAGACTCTGGGCAGGAAACTATGTGAAGCCATCAACAGAAGTTCTCTGTCTTCTGAATACTTTCTGGGTTGCAGCAATATCTTCTTTTAAATTCAGGTACGGTTGATGTACAATATTAAATAAGTTTCAGGCATACAACATAGTGATTCAAAAATTTTAAAGCTTATACTCCATTTATAGTTATTACAAAATATTGACTATATTCCCTGTGTTGTATAATATATCCTTGCAGCTTATTTATTTATCCCTGTCTTACCTCTCCTTCTCCCCTCCAGTAACCACTAGTTTATTCTCTATACCTGTGAGTCAGCTTCTTTTTCATTGTATTTGTTAGGTTCATTAAAAAAAATTTAGATACCACATACAAATGATATAATACAAATACAGTGTTTGTCTTTGTCTGACTTATTTCACTTAGCATAATACCTTCCAAGTCTATCCATGTTGTTGCAAATGGTAAAATTTTATTTTTTGTGGCTGAGTAGTATTCCAGTGTGTGTGTGTGTGTGTGTGTGTGTGTGTACCACATCTTCTTTATTAATCTGTTGAGGGACACTTAGGTTTCTTCCATATCTTGGCAATTGTAAATAATGCTGCTGTGAACATTGGGGAGCATGTATCTTTTGTACTTAGTGTTTTTGGTCATTTTGGATATATACCCAGGAGTGGTATTTCTAGGTCCTATGGTAGTTTTATTTCCAGTTTTTTGAGAAACCTCCATTACTGTTCTCCACAGTGGCTGCACCAATTTATATTCCCACCAACAGTGTACAAGGGTTCCCTTTTCTCGACATCCTTGCCAGCATGTGTTAGTTGTAGACTTTTTGATGATGACCGTTCTGAGAGTTATGAGGTGACCTCTCATTGTGGTTTTAATTTGCATTTCTCCGATGACTAATGATGCTGAGCATCTTTTCACTTGAACGTCAGCCATCCAGATGTCTTCTTTATAAAAATAAACGTCTATTCAGGTTGAAGTAATGTCTTTATCACTGCTCAGTGCTCTGTGGATACCTTTGCTTTCAGAGACAGCCTCTTCACTGCCACCCCAGGTACCCAGAAAAGTCCTTGAAAGAAATTGTGCTCTGGGGGTCACCTGGTCAATGAGTGGGCCACTCCCAGACCTGCTCATAAGTCCAGACACTGACAGGACTGTGGGTCCTGCTCAAATCCAGAACAGGGGCTATCCCAGCCCTGGGAGAGCCCCAGGGTCCAGGCCAAGTCGCCGTGCCTTCAGATTTTCTCCTGGCACCTCTCTTCTTCCCTGGAAGCAAAACTCCAAATTGTCCAGCAGAGGGAGTCAGCAGCCTGCTGTTGGCATTCAGGCCTGGCTTCTGAAGAGTGCTAACTATTCCAAGGGTTTGTTGGCTCTTTCCCTGGGAACCAGAGCACCCAGAAAATACACGCTGACTAAGTGAATGCCTCCCAAGGGCCCACTCTGGTTTCCTTCCAAATTCATCACCTGTGTCACTCTCCCACCTCAGCCATCTTTTCACAGTCGCTGTGTTATTAGCAGGTAGAAATACAGCTTTTGTCTATTAAGGCTCGTTTTCCCTCAGATTTACAGAGGGAACTTACCTTCATTTATGACTCTCTTGCATTAGGCAATCCCTTCCCTCCCCCTGGAACTTAAATATTTTGCTCTTTCCCCCTGGTCCTCTTTGAATGGCTAACCTGTATGGATACCTGGAAAAGCGTCAGGGGAACTTGCTCTCTCTAAGGACCCTGAATCATCTAGAAGACGCACCTTGTGGTAATGAAGCTAATCAACTCCTTAGCCAACTATATGACTTTTTTAACTTTTTATTTTCCATTGGAGTGTAGTGGATTAACAATGTTGTATTCATTTCAGGTGTACAACAAAGCGATTCAGTTACACATCCACGTGTATCTATTCTTTTTCAAATTCTTTTCCCAGTTAGGCTATTACAGAATACTGAGCAACATAAGATGTTCTTCAGGTGAGCCCCCTGTGCTTTGTGATGCAGTAACATTTCAAAGAGGGGCTGAACTCAATCGGCAAAGCCCAGGTGAAACGCCTCTGCAGGGAAATGTAAAGAGAAGAAGCAGAGGCGGTGTCCGTCCACCCCCCTCTCCACCAGAAGCCCGTGGGCTCTGCCAGGCCAGGATGCCTCCTTTCCTTCCCTCCTTCCCTCCGCTGAGAATTTCTTGCACCTCCCACTCAGGGTCCCCACAGACCTCTCCCAGAGGGTGCTGTAAGTTTTTGAGATCAGGACTTGCAGTTCGACTCTGGGTTTCAGAAGCGCCTCTGCTTTCACCTTCCAACACAGCTGCCTCCCCTTCCTCTGCTTCATCCACTGTGGTGGATGAAAAACTTGGCTGTTTTTCAAGGTCTCAGTCACCTGCACCCTGATCTTCTCCAGGGCATAGAGGTCTTTGCTCCACAACTTTCAAGTCCTGTTGGGAGACTCTGCAGAAAAATACAAACAAAAAAAAAAACACAGCTTCATGATGTGGGGCAGACCTCAACGATACTTAACAAAGAAACCGGAGCCAGCAGCGGGGACCAGGAGGAAACCTGGAAGGAGAGGGGTGAGTACTCGGGTGGAATAGAATGATGGATTCCTGTGGCTAAACGGTGCTTCCCAAAGGACCCTGTTGAAAAGCAATGGATTCCAGTCTGAATCCGGTATGTGGTGGCCAAGGCTCGGTCCTCAGCCAGTCAGCATTGTCGTCACTGTCCTCCGTGAGGCCACACTGAGTGGTAACACTTTGAGGGATAGCGTTTGTGCTAAGTAACAGAATCAGCATTGTAAAAGTTTTCAACAGGCTGAAACAATCAAATCTAACAAGATGAAATTTGATTGAGATAAATGTAAAATTTTGAATGCAGCAGGAATACCCTAAAACACTGCGTGTGAATAAGTATCAGATGTTGGAGTTGCCTCTGTGCTCACGTGGGAGAGAGACCAAAAAAAAAAAGTAATCTTAGGTTGTACCATTGGGCTTCCCAGGTGACGCTAGTGTAAAGAACCTGCCTGCCAAAGCAGGAGACATAAGAGAAACGGGTTCAGTCCCTGGGACGGGAAGACCCCTTGGAGGAGGAAATGGTACCCCACTTCAGTATTCTTCCTGGGAGAATCCCATGGACAGAGGAGCCTGGCAGGCTACAATCCAGGGCGCCGCAAAGAGTCAGACACAACTGAGTGTCTGAGTACCTAGCACAGGTTGCATCACAGGGCATTTGGGATCCAAAAGTGAAGAAGTGGTTACCAGTGCTGGAACACTGTGTCCATTTCTGCCTATTGCCCTTGGAAGGGAGTCCAGGCAAACAAGAGACCGGGATGGTTGAGGGGACTGAGGCCCAGGTTGGTAACTGGCAGTGAGAAGCCCAAGGATGCTTGGTCCAGGAGAAAAGACTGGCATGTGGAGAGACCTAGAGAAAGAGGGGTGATGCTTTTCATTGGAGCTTCAGGGGACAGACCCAGGCCCAACAGGCTGGCAGGAGCGTCAGTCCAGGGCATCCCACAGACCTGTGTGCAAACCCAGCTGAGTGACCTGGCAATCACCTTAGCCCTCTGAACCTTGAACCTCAGCTGTACAGCAGGGACGCTGGTCTGTCTCTGCTCCAGAACTGCCCCCAGAATCGAAGTACAGCCACAAAGTGCTCAGCAGAGCGCCAGAAGCATTGTAAGGGCTGCAAAGAGTGTACTTCTTGTTTACTATTAGGTAGTAGTTAGAGGGGGACAATTTGGGGTTTCATGCAAAACAATCTTCTAGCCCTGGGAGCGTCCCTTCTACAGAGTGCAGTTTTGGCAGGTTACGGACATTCAGGCAGCTTATAGTACTGAGAATGGAATGCTCTTGGGTACTTTGCCACCCCGGCGAGACTGATGCCAAGTCTCACTCTTGGCCTCAAGGGAGAATTTAGCCCTGCCTTTGAGAGAAGAACTGTGCTTGATCCCTCCTGCCACTGCGCTGCAGAACAGCCAGTCACAGGGGATGGCTGGAGATGCCCCCACGGCTGGACCTGGAAAGCTCTCCCGAACTTAGGGCAGTGGTTCCCGGTACCCCCACTAAGGGAGGCTTAAAGGGCATGAAGGTAGAGACTGTGGACATGGCTGGGAAGTTGAAAGGCATGTAGGTATCAAGGGGAGGTGGATGTCCCTGGATGTGCCCTCTGAGGGCCTCTTTCATAAAGAGTCACGTGTTGGGGGGTGTGTGGCTGGGGTAGGGGGCTCACCTCACCCCAGCTGAGGACTTTCCTCGATGCCACTTCCTGCTGCTGCTTCTGGGCAGTTCTCTGGCAAGTTAAGCACTGGGGACCAGCAGGCAGGCCGTGTGACTTGCAGGAGGAAACCACTTAGGGGATTAAGCTGACAAATCTTCCACACAAAATTCACCGGGGCTTGAAGCGCAGGGGGCAGGGCCTCCAGGCTGCCTCCCATACCTCTAGATGGCAGGCAGAGGGTGTAGCAGCCCTGCAAACTAGAATTCTGGCACATTGCTTCCCTGGCAACAGAAGGGAGGCTGTCACGGGTGCTGCAGAGGCAGCTAGGGGACTTCCCTTAGAGCCCTGGGCACTGGCTAGCTGCCTCGGCAGACAGGCTTCCTGCTGGCTGGGGGTTACCGTACTGTACTACCTCCCTGCCAGCCACCTCCTGACCGCCCTGCTTACTCTTGTCCTTCTGGTAGCCCTCACATGGCCTTTACGAGGTTGAATCCTTGTGCGTGCGTGTGTGCTCCGTCATGTCTGACTCTCTGCAGCCCCATGGACTGCAGGCTCCTCTGTCCGTGGAATTTTCCAGGCAAGAATACGGGAATGGGTGGCCATTTCCTTCGGCAGGGGATCTTCCCGACCCAGGGGTTGAACCTAAGTCTCCTGCCTCTCCTGCCTTGGCAGGTGGATTCTTTACCCCTGAGCCACGTGGGAAATCCTTTGGAAGGAAGGGCTGCCACAACATACAGCAAATCCTGCGTTCTCGGAATGTGAGGATGACCGAGGAAGCCTGCTCTTTCTCTGTCCTTCAGAGTCCAGGACCTGCAACACGGTGTCAAACTTTGCTGGGGTGTTTGGGTGGAGATTCTTGGACTTAGCGGGAAGGGGGCTGAGGTGATGGTTGACAGCCTCGTCTTCTGCCAGTCTCTTCTGATGGCACACCATGGCACTTGGACCAAGCTAGGGATGAAAAATAAAAAGCAGTGTTTATCAACTGGTGACCCTGAGACACGTGGGTGGGGTGGTGAGAGAGCAGTGAGGAGCAATGGGGCCTCTCTGTCCAGAAAAGGCCCTGAAAAAGGCCTGCCTTTGTCCCTGTGACCACATCAGGAGGGAGGGAGTTGTCCACAGGTGAAATCCGTATTCGTGTTTTGTTGTTGTTTTACAGCTCCTAATGAAACTTTTAAATTGAGAAATAAGTGATCATATAACACTATATTAATTTCAGGTATACACTATAATGATCCAATATTTGTATATTACAAAATGATCACCACCAATAAGTCTAGTTAACAGGCATCACTGCACAGGGTTAAACATTCTTTTTCTCGTGATGAGAACTTTTAAGGTCTACTCATAGCAACCTTCAGATAGGTAAGGCAGTATTATTAACTGTTGTCATGCTGTACACTACATCCCCATGACTTATTTATTATATAACTGAAAGTGGGAATTTCTGTTGACTCCTTCACCCATTTCACCCACCCACAAGCCTCCACATCTGACAACCATCAATCGTTCTCTGTATCTGTATGTTCAGGTTTAGGGGGAGGGGGCTTTTTGTTGCTTTTTAGGTTCTACGTATCAGTAGATCATATTTTTTTCCTTCTCTTTATGACTTATTTCACTCAGCATAATATCTTCAGAAGTCCATCCATCTCGTCTCAAATGGTAAAATTTCCTTCCTTTTTATGGAATATCCCCATGTGCGTGCACGCACACATACCACTTTTTCTTTGTCCATTCATCCATCCATGGACACTTGGGTTGTTTCTGCATCTTGGCTATTGTAAATAATGCTGCAGTGGATGTGTATATCTTTTCAAGTGAGTTGTTTTCAATTCCTTTGAATCAATACCCAAAATTGAATTGCTGGATCATACAGTATTTCTATCTTTAATATTTTGAAGAGCTTCCATATTGTTTTCTGTAATGGTTGCACCAGTTTACACTCCTACCAACAGTGGGACGTTCTTGTCAATATTTGTTTGTTGTCTTTTTGATAATAGCCATTCTAACAGGTGTGAGGTGATACCTCATTATCATTTTGATTTACATTTCTTTGATTGGTGATGTCGAGCACCTTTTCATGTACCTATCGACCATCGGTATGTCTTCTTTGGGAAAATGTCTATGAAGATCCTCTGCCCACTTTTTAAAGTTGAGATAGCATTTGTATATAACATTTTATGTTTCATGTGTATAACATTATGGTTCAGTATCTGTATACACTACAGCAGATCACACCAAAAACTTAGTTTCCATTCATCACCATAGAGTTGATCCCCTTTAGCCATTTCACCCATATTCCCTGCTAACCACTACTGTTTTCTGTATCTACGTGTTTGTTTTTGTTTGGTTTGGCATGTTCATTTATTAATTTTTGTTTTTTATATTCCATGTATGAGTGAAATCATACAAAATTTGTCTTTCTCCATCTTAGTTTACTTAGCATAATACCCTCAAGGTCCATCCATGTTGCTGCAAATGGCAAGATTTCATCTTTTTATGGCTAATATTCCATTACTATATATGTATATATTATGGAGCTTCCCTGATAGCTCAGTTGGTAAAGAATCTGCCTGCAATGTAGGAGACTCCAGTTTGATTCCTGGGTTGGGAAGATCCGCTGGAGAAGGGATAGGCTACCCATTCCTGTATTCTTGGGCTTCCCTTGTGGCTCAGCTGATAAAGAATCTACCTGCATTGTGGGAAGCCTGAGTTCGATCCTTGGGTTGGGAGGATCCCCTGGGGAAGGGAAAGGCTACCCACTCCAGTATTCTGGCCTGGAGAATTCCATAGACTGTATAGTCCATGGAGTCGCAAAGAGTTGGACATGACTGAGCAACTTTCACTTTCATATATATATATAATTATAAATATGGGGGTGCAGATATCTTTTCAGATTAATATTTTCATACTCTTTCGATAATACCCAGAAGTGGGACAACTGGATCAAATGGGAACCTATTACTTTTTGGGGAACCTGCATACTGTTTTCTATAGTGGCTTCACCGATTTCTTCTTGGTGTTGCTTCTCGCCAACAATGTACAAGGATTGCCTTGTCTCCACATCCTCATCAATACTTGTTATTTCTTGACTTTCTGATAATAGCCATTCAAGCAGACATGAGGTGATAGCTCGTGATTTCAATTTGCACTTTTCTAATAATTAGTGATGTTGAACATTATATTCACGTGTCTGTTGGCCATCTATATTTTTTTTTTTTTGGAAAATTTTCTATTCAGAAGATTCTCTGCTCATTTTTCAATTGGTTTGTTTGTTGTTGTTGAGTTGTATATGATGTGACGTGCTTAGTTGCTCAGTCATGTCTGACTCTTTGCAATCCCATGGACTGTAGCCCACCAGGCACCTCTGTCCAAGGGGATTCTCCAGACAAAAATACTGGAGTGGGTTACCATTTCCTTCGCCAGGGGATCTTCCCGACCCAGGGATCGAACCCAGGTCTTCTGCATTGCAAGAAGATTCTTTACCAACTGAGCTATGAGGGAAGCCCCGTTGAGTTGTATGAGTTCTTTATATACTTTGGGTATTAATCTCTTATCAGATATATGATTTGCAAATATTTTCTCTGATTCAGAAAGTGGCCTTTTCATTTTGTAGGTGGTTTCCTTTGCTGTACAGAAGCTTTTTAGTTTAGAGTGCCACTTGTTTAGTTTTGCTTTTGTTGCTTTTGGTGTCAGATCCAAAAAAGTCATCACTGAGATTGATGTCAAGGAGCTTACCCAGTATGTTTTCTTCTTGCAGTTTTATGGTTTCAGGTCTATATTCAAGTCTTTTATCCATTTATGAGTTAACTTTTGTATATGATATAAAATAGTGGTATAGATTCATCCTTTTGCATGTGATTATTAGTTTTCCTAACACCAGCTATTAAAGAAGCTATCCATTCCCCATTGTATATTCTTGCCTCCTTTATTATAACTTAATCATATATGTGTGGGTTTATTTCTGGGCTATTTATTCTCTTTCATTGATGTGTCTTGTGTTTTATGCCAGTGCCATACTGTGTTATTGTAGCTCTGTAATAAAATTTGAAATCAGAAAGCATGATGCCTCCAGTTTTTTGATTCTTTATCAACACTGATTTACCTATTCAGGGTCTCTTATGATACTATACAAATGTTAGGATTTTTTATTCTATTCCTGTGAAAAATGCCACTGGGATTTTGACAGGGATTCCTTTGAATTTGTTGACTGCTTTGGCTGGTATGGAAATTTTAACAATACTCTTCTAATCCATAAGCACTGAATATCTTTTCAACTGTGCTTTCAATATTTTCATTAACGTCTTGTACTTTCCAGTGTATCTGTCTTTTACCTCCTTGGTTAAATTATTCTGAGACACCTTATCCTTTTTTTATGCAACTGTATGTGGGATTGTTTTCTTAATATCTTTTGATAATTTGTTGTTGGTGTTACTTAATAACACCAAAATTTTTGTGTGTTGATTTGTGTCCTGCAACTTTACTGAATTTTTTATTAGTTTTAATAGTTTTTTGGTGAAGTCTTTAGGGTTTTCTATATATAATACAATATGTCATTTTTATATGGTGATAGTTTTACTTCTTCCTTTCCAATTTGGATGCCTTTTGTTTCTTTTTATTGCCTAATTGATCTAGCTAGAACTTGCAATACTGTATTAAATATGAGTGGTGAGAGTGGGCATCCTTGTTTTGTTCCTGACCCTAGTGGAGACGCTTTCAGCTTTTCAGAGTTGAGTATGCAAACTGTGAGCTTGTCATATGTGGTCTTCATTATGTTGAGGTATGTTCCCTCCATATCACATTGCTGAGAGTTCTCATTAATGAACATGGAAAACTTCAAGGACTTTCTCTGTATATATTAAGTTAATCATATGATTTTTGTCCTGCCTTTTGCTAATGTGGTGCATAACCATGATTGACAGATTGTGGATGTATCACGTTGTTGAACTGTCCTTGCATTCCTGGAATAAATCCCACTTGATCATGATGTATGATCCTTTAAATGTAATGTTGAATTCTGTTTTCTAATATTTTCTTGAGGACTTTTTGTATCTATGTTCATCAGGGTTATTGATGAACATCTATTTTGGGGATTATTGAGAAGGAAGCTGCCTGGTCCTGGACTTTTGTATGTTAGGAGTTTGGTGGTTGCTGATTCAGTCTCATTACTAGTAATAGATCTGTTCAGTTTTCTCTTTCTTGATGACTCAGTCTTGGTAGGTGGTTTGTTTTTAAGAATTTATCCATTTCTTCTAGGTGTCCAGTTTTTGGAGTGTATAATTTTTCATACTAGTCTTTTATGAACCTTTGTATTTCTGTGGCATCAGTTGTAATGTTTCTTCTTTCATTTCTGATTTTATTTCAGTCCTCTCTCTCTCTCTTTTTTTTTTTTTTATGTGTCTGGCTATAGGTTTGTCAATTATGTTTATCTTTCCAAAGAAGCAGCTTTTCTGCTGATCATCTTTTTAGCCTCTATTTCATTTATTTCTGCTCTGATTTATTTCCTTCATTCTACAAACTTTGATCTTCATTTGTCCTTCTTTTTCTGGTTCCTTGCAGTGTAAAGTGAGGTTGTTTATTTGAGGTCTTTCTTGTTTTTTGACATAGCCCTAATGGCCGTGAACTTCCCTCTTGGAACTGCATTTGTTGCATCCTACAAATTTTGGTATATTGTGTTCCCATTTTCACTTGTCTCAAGGCATTTTAAAAAATTTCTCATTTGATTTCTTCATAGGTACTTTGGTTGTTTATGAACATGTTGTTTAATCTTCATCTATTTAAATTTTCTAATTTTCCTCTTGTAACTGATTTCTAGTTTTGTAGTTGGAAAAGATGCTTGATATGATCTCATTATTAAATTTATTGACTTGCTTTGTGGCCAACATACCTATCCTGGAGAAATGTTCCATGTTCACTTGAGAGAATGTGTATTCTTTTGCTTTTGAATGAATTCTTATGTATCTGTTACGTCCATCTTGTCTAATGCAACACTTAAGGTTGGAGTTTTCTTATTTTCTGTCTAGATGATCTATCCAATGATGTAAGTGGGGTTTTTAATTTTCTACTATTTTATTGCTATCTGTTTTGCTTTTTAGGTCTGTTAATATTTGCCTTATATATTTAAGTCTTCCCAGGTTGCGTACATAAGTATTTAGAAATGTTTTGTTGAATTAATCCCTTTAGAGTTAAGTCAGGATCTTCTTTGTCTCACATTAAAGTTTGTTTTAAAACCCACTTTGTCTGATTTAAGCATTGATACCCCACCACCCAGCTTTCTTTTGGTTTCCCATTTGCATGGAATATCTTTTTCTATCCCTTCCCATTCTGTTTCATTACATCTGAAGTGAGAGTCTTGGAGGCAGCATATAGTTGGGTCTAGTATTTTCTTGGAGAATTTAGTCCGTCTATGTTAAAAGTAATCATTGACATGTATGTACTTCTTATAATTTTGTTGATTGTTTTCTGGCTCTTTTGTAAGTCCTCTGTTCCTTTCTTTTTCTCTTGCTTGCTTCCTTTGTAATTTGATTTTCTGTAGTGGTATGCTTAGGTTCATTTCTGTCATCATTTGGGTATCTGGTCTAGGCTTTTTGCTTTGTGGTTTTTTTTTAAAAAAAGATGTTTTACATTCCACATATAAGTGATAACAGGCACTGTTTTTCTTTCTCTGTCTGACTTACTTCACTAAGCATATATTAGACCCTTTAGGTCTATCCATGTTGACACAAATAGCAGAATTCTTTTCTATAGATGTTTATTCTTTATTCTTTTTTTATGAATGTTTGGGTTCATTTGTGTGAGACTCTCTGATTTCTGTGCTTTAATATATTTCTTATTTCAGGTTTTGGAAGGATTTAGCTGTAATTTCATTAGATGCATTTTTTTACCCATTTTTCTCTTCTCCTTCTGGGACCTCTGTAATGTGAATGTTAGTATGCTTGATATTGTCTCAGAGATCCTTTAAACTGTTCTCATTATTTAAAATTTGTTTTTGTTGTTTTGATTGGGTGATTTTCATTATTCTATCTTTCAGATCATTTATGCATTCTGTATCATCCAGTCTGCTGTTAATTCCTTCTAGTGCATTTTTTTACTTCAGTTATTCTTCAGTTCTGAGTGTTTCTTTTTAATATTAATGAATTCCTTGTAAACATTCTTACTATCTATTTTCTCTAATTCACTTAGTATTCTTATTACTAGTGCTTTGAACTCTTTAGCTGGAAGATTGTTTTGTTTAAACCTCAGTTATTTGACCTGAGTTTTTGTTTTAAATAATTTTATTTATTTATTTATCTCTGGCTATGCTGCTCCAGGGCATGTAGGATCTACCCAGAACCAGGGACTGAACTCATGTCTCCTGCATTGGCAGGCGAATTCTTTACCACTGAGCCACCAGGGAAGCCCTGGTATATTGTTTATTTCTGTTTTGTTTATTGTTTTCTCAGGGTTTGTCTCTTGTTCTTTCAATTGAGAAAAATTCTGTCTTTTCAGTTTGCTTAACTTTCTGCATCTCTATGAAATTAGGTAAAACAGTTACTCATCGTGGTCTTGAAGGAGTATCCCTGTATAATCATTGTGTGTTTCCAGAGTCTTTGGATCTAGCATGAGCATGAGTCTTGTAATCTGCAGGATGGGCTGGTAGCTATCACTTTGGTAGGAGATAGGGCTGGAGATGGAAGGGCTATGGCCAAAGCCAGATGTGAGCCAGGTCTTCTCTGCTCAGAGGCCACCACCACCCTGTTGGGGGTAGGGTCAGGTCCCAAGCTGCTGAAACGAAGGCACTGAAAATAAGGTCCAAGTTGGCTTCGTTCCCTCTAAGGGTGTGCTCTCCTCCCTCCAAGCACTGGCAAAAGGGAAGCATTGCTGGAGCAAGAGGAGCCAGAGTGGGTGTTTGACATGGATGTGGGTGCAGACTCTGGCAATCCCAGCACCAATCAGAGCTCTGGACCACTCCCAATCCTCTGCTTCTGTAAGCACCAGCAATGGCCACCCTCACCTCGTACAGATGCTGTGCTGGGTCTGAGATGGCTCCATCTCCCAGCTCCCTCAAGGGCACTCCCCTTGACTGCAACAGGCCTTGCCCTTATGTGGAGCTGCACCAATGGAGCAAGTGTGGACTGGAGTGGGTGCTCAGCTCAGGCTGGGTGTGTGCAAGGGCAGTCACAGGGAACCCACAGGGACCTGGCAGAGAGAGTCCTGGACAGTTTCAGTCTGCTGCTTCTGCCTTCTTTCAGGAGTAAGCATGTACATGCTTTTCATAAGCAGAATCTAAGTTTCTTACAGCTCCACTGTCAGTTCCTCTATGTTCAAGCCAGCCAACCACTCTAATGGCAGAAAGTAAAGAGGAACTAAAGAGCCTCTTGATGAGGGTGAAAGAGGAGAGTGAAAAAGCTGGCTTAAAACTGAACATTCAAAAAACTTACATCAAGGCATCTGGTCCCATCACTTCATGGCAAATAAAAGGGGAAACAGTGGAAGCAGTGACAGATTTTATTTTCTTGGGCTCCAAAATCACTTTGGACAGTGACTGCAGCCATGAAATTAAAAGACGCTCCTTGGAAGGAAAGCTATGAGAAACTAGACAGTGTATTAAAAAGCAGAGACATCAGTTTGCCAACAAAGGTCCATATAGTCAAAGCTATGGTTTTTCCAGTAGTCATGTATGGATATGAGAGTTGGATTGTAAAGAAAGCCAAGCACTGAATAATTGATGCTTTAGAATTGTGGTGCTAGAGAAGACTCTTGAGAGTCCCTTGGACAGCAAGGAGATCAAATCCTTGCAGTCCTTTAGGATCAGTTCAGTTCAGTCACCCAGTCGTGTCCGACTCTTTGCGACCCCATGAATCGCAGCATGCCAGGCCTTCCTGTCCATCACCAACTCCCGGAGTTTACCCAAACCCATGTCCATCGAGTTAGTGATGCCATCCAACCATCTCATCCTCGGTCGTCCCCTTCTCCTCCTGCCCCCAATCCTTCCCAGCATCAGGGTCTCTTCCAATGAGTCAACTCTTCCCATGAGGTGGCCAAAGTATTGGAGTTTCAGCTTCAGCATCAGTCCTTCCAATGAACATCCAGGACTGATCTCCTTTAGGATGGACTGGTTGGATCTCCTTGCAGTCCAAGGGACTCTCAAGAGTCTTCTCCAACACCACATTTCAAAAGCATCAATTCTTCGGCACTCAGCTTTCTTCATCGTCCAACTCTCACATCCATACATGACCTCTGGAAAAACCATAGCCTTGACTAGACGGACCTTTGTTGGCAAAGTAATGTCTCTGCTTTTAAATATGCTATCTAGGTTTGTCATAACCTTCAGGATCACTCAATCCTAAAGAAAATCAACCCTGAATATTCATTGGTAGGACGGATGCTGAAACCAAAGCTCCAAAACTTTGGCCACTTGATACAAAGAGCCGACCCATTGGAAAAGATCCCCATGCTGGGAAAGATTGAAGACAAAAAGAGAAGGAAGAGGCAGAGGATCAGATGGTTATATAGCATCACTGACTAAATGGATATAAGTTTGGGCAAATTCTGGGAGATAGTGAAGGACAGGAAAACCTGGCATGCTGCAGTCTATGGGGTTGCAGAGTCTGACACGACTGACTTATTGACTGAACAACAACGAAAGGTAATTCATCCTCCCAGTGGCAAACCCCAGGGTTGGGGTGTGAAATATGTGGATTGAATGGCTCACTCCCCAACTCCCAGGAAGCCAATTTTCCCCTCCTAGGGGTGCAGGTCCTGACCTGATTCTTCTCTTCTCTTCCTAAAGCCTTGGTTGTTTACGAGTCTCTCTGCTCGTCTCCAGTTTGCTTTCAGTAAGGATTACTCCAGATGTTATCTTTAATGTGTTCATGGAAAGGAGGTGAGCTCTGCCATCTTGATCTCCCTCCCTCTTTTTTCTTAACTTTTGACACTTTGTAATGTAGGTCTAGGTGTGGGTTTCCTTGGGTTCATTTTATTTGAGAGTCTCAAATAAGATGTATGTTTCCTTATCCAGGTTAGGAAACTTTTCTGCCATTATTTCTTCAAATAAGTTTTCTTCCTCTTCTCTCTCCTTCTCTTGGGGCCCTTAAAATACAAATGATGGTCCACTTGACTTTGTCCCATAAGTCCCTTAAGCTATTTTTATTTTTGGCTGCTCTGATTGGGTGAGTTCTACTGCCCTGTCTTTGAGTTCAATGATCTTTTTCTCTGCATCACCTGTGTGTCAAACCCCTCCATTACATTTTTCGGTTCAGTAACTGTATTCTTCCACTCTGACTTCTTGGTATTTCTTATATGTTCCATCTCATCACTGAAATTCTCACTTTGCTCATGCATTCTTCTCCCAGGCTTCATAAGCACCTCTAAGACCATGTATTTGAAGTCTTTATCAGGCAGATCACCTATCTCCATTTCATTTAGGTCTTTTTTGGAGGTTTTATCTTGCTTTTTCATTTTGAACATTTTCCTTTGTTTCTTCAACCTTCTTGACTGTTGGTTTCTATGCATTAGATAAAACAGCTGCCTCTTCAGTCTTTAAGGAGTGGCCTCATGTAGTGGATGAATCTTATCGTTCTACCCTGTCCTATTTCTCAGGGCAAACCTTTATGATTGTCCAAGATGCTTTTTAAATTTTTAACAGCCTCTAATAGTTGAGGGTGTGAAAAGACCTGCCAGTATTCTAAAGAGGATTTCAGTCAGCATCTCTACTCTGGCTAATTGGAAGCCAGATCTTCAGGCAGCAGCTTTTAAACTCTGCAAATATACCTCTTTACAGGGAAGACTGGGAGATGGGCATTTCTCCCTGTGCTGAAACTTGACAGCTAGTTAAGAACTATTTCTTTTTTTTTTTTTTTTTCTGCCAATCCATTGAACCCATGAACACGAGTTCCATTGGCCACAGGATCCAGGCAAGCAAGGGGCATCCCCTGGGTAGCAGCCATAAAGACAGAGTACCAGATAGAAAAACTAGGGCACCAGATACAGACTCCATTCCCGGAGATAATGGTGCTCTGGAGAACAGCAAAGGGAGAGTGTGAAGATAGTGCCTGTCTCTCAAGGTCTCTGGAGAGGATTACAGTTGGCCATTAGATGTGTGTTTAATTAGAAGCCACCCCTCAGGCTGTAACTAGGAAGACAAGCCAATAGGTTTCTTTCACAGAAAGGCTGGGCACTTCCATCTGTCACCTCTCTGCTGTGCCCTACAAATGATAGCCAGTTAGGAACTCTTTCTCCATTTGTTACAGTCTTGTGGTACCCATGAATATAAACTCCACTGGCCACCCAAGCTAGGAGACCTAGAAGAGTCCCCTGGGCAGTGGCCACAAAAACCAGCGGTGTTGGATGAGGGTATAAGCTCCTTTCTGGGAGATGCTAACCAATTGGAGCAAAGCAGAGGGAAAATACAAAGATATCAATAGTAACAGCTAGCTCCCATCTTTGGAGAGTACTTCAGTAGACTCCTAGATGTGTGTTAAGTTAGATGCCTGCTCCTCAGGCCACTGCCTTGAAAGTAAAAGTGAAGTTGCTCAGTTGTGTCTGACTCTTTGCGACCCCATAGACTGTAGCCTACCAGGCTCCTCCGTCCATGGGATTTTCCAGGCAAGAATATTGGAGTCGGTTGCCATTTCCTTCTCCGGGAGATCTTCCCAACCCAGGGATTGAACCCGGGTTTCCCACATGGTAGGCAGACACTTAACCATCTGAGCCACCAGGGAAGTTCTTAAGAACGTAAGGCCATTGCCTTAAGAAAAGCTAAAAAAAACCTCTGGGTGCTTTCAGTTGTCAGCCTCGCATGATCCGTTTAAGGACTGCTTCTCAGTTCGCTATAGCCTTGTGGGTCTTGTGGACACAAGCCTCATTGCCTTTCAAAGCTAGATGTTTGGGGGATTCATCTCTCAGGTGCAGATCTTAATAATTTGGGAGCCAAAAGTGGGGTCCAAACCCTTGGCTGCATGGGGAGAAACTCAGGTTTGTGAGTTTCCTCCTGACTGTGTGCTGCAGGGCAGGTTTATAGTGAGATTGTGTCTCAGCCTCTCCTTCCCACTGTCATGTGGGATTTTCTCATTTGCCTGATGTATAGGAGTCATTCATCTAATCTAGTCTGGGGTTTTGGATTTGGTGTGTTCAAGGGAAGAAGCAAGTTCAGGATTGCCATCTTGAACTGGAGCCTTGTATTCTGGTGTTGAGGATTTAAGGTAGAATGGCTCTGAACCCATGGGAACCAGAGGAGAAGAGGCCTATGGGAGAAAAAGATGGTGCATATTCTTTGACAAGCCTCTTCCTGAGAAGTAGGGTGTGTCTGTTTCCCCTCCCCATGACTCTGGGCTTGAGAAATCATGGGCAAGTGACAGTAAGCCATTTTTAGACCTACCTTTTAAGAAGACTGGCCCTGTCCACCTTGGTCTCTTGGAGCTCTGAGTACCATGTTAACAACCCAACCACTGCTCTAGAAAGAAGACAGGTAGAAGCTCTGAGACTGTATGGAGAGGGGAACTGGCCCTGCTTGGCTCAGTCTTCCACTGTTCCCACTGAGGGGCAGGAATGTGAGTGAAGTCACATTGTGCTTTCCAAGCCAGTCCAGCTGAGTAAGACTGAGTCACCCCAGTTAATGCCACATGGAAGTGAAGAATCACCCAGCTGAGCCCTGCCCAATCTCCTGACCTGTGAAACGGTACATAATACAATGGTGGTTGTTTGAACAACTAAGTATGAAGTAGCTTAAGTGGCCATAGATAATCAGAACACTGGCTGAAGGAAGAGATCCTGGCCAGTAACACTGACTCCCAGGTGTCCTGCTGCAGCCTTGGCAGGCAGTCGGGAGGCATTTGGATTTTTGCCTAGGTTTATACTTGGGAGCTGAGCTTGTTTTGTTCTTCTCAGTCTGTCGCTTTAGCAAACAGACTGCAAAGACCTTGGGCATGGTTTTCCAACAGATGGGTTTAGAAGTATAAGCTGAAAGTCTCTTCTTTGACTTTCAATTGCTAAAAACAGGGACCAACTTTGAAATCCATGACTTCTATCTGCTCACTGGTAAAGATACAAAGCTGGTAGCAGGTTATTACAGCAACATCAGTAATGAGATGTGATTGGACCGGGGTGTAAAATTAACATCGTTGCAGTTTATCCTAAGGAGGGAAGAGTGTTAGATACAATATTTAGAAGTTGGTTTTAAAACAAAGATTTTAATTGGCTTCCGCTAAGCAAATGCTTCTCGGTTTAAAAAAAGGAAAAATTGGGAGTAGGGTGAGGCAAGGCTGAGAATTCTCAACCACTGTACAAATGGCTGCTCAAAGGATAACTCTATCCTTGTGGCTCTATTTACTGAGGAGCGCCAAGGCGTCCAGGTACCTCAAGCCAGATGACCCCTTTGCCTGTAACACATGGCATTTACATGCCATTCCTTTATTCAGAAGAGCTGGCCAAGAATTTTTGAAAGCTGAGAGGAGAGTTTCTCAGAATGGTTCAGAAGCCATCCATGCCGTAAATACTTGGAATGCTTACTAAAATGAAGCTTCCATATCTCCAGCCCAAACCTAATAATACTAAGCCTTTGAGCTTGGAGTCCAGGAATTGGAAATTAGACAACCTCTCCAGGTGGTACTGATGCATTCTTAAGTCTAAGAACCATTGGTATAGCGTCTCAAAGCCTCTTTACCTCCAGATTTGGCCTGCGATGAGACGAAGATGTTTCTCTGAATTGAAACTTTCAGGAAGGACATCTATGCTTCTTTGGTTGAATATTTTCATTTTTGGCTGCACTAGGTCTTTGTTGCTGTGTGAGGGCTTTCTCTAGCTGCAGCAAGCAGGGGCTGCTCTTGGTTGCTCATTATGGTGGCTTCTCTTGCTCTGGAGCACAGGCTTTAGGCACATGGGTCTCAGTAGCTGTGCACAGGATTAGTTGGAGCATGTGGAAACTTCCTGGACCAGAGATCAAACCCGTGTCCCCTGTATTGGCAGGTAGATTCTTAACCACTGGACCACCTGGGAAGTCCAGAACATCTGTGTTGGATGTTGAAGCACTTTAGTGTTTCCTCTTCCTCTCTGCTAAAGGGTCCCCAGGAGAGATGGTTTCCTCTTAGTCCTCTGGCCTTTAGGGACACTCTGTTGTCTTCCCTCGCTCCTAGCCCCACCCCATTTACAGCCCAGTGTCTGTGATGCTCATTTGCTAGATCCCTTTGGTGCAACAGTCTATGCAACCAGGTCATGCAAGGGGCCCATAGGTTGGGATAATACAACTGAGAAAGTACAGATTAAGTACTGGCTCTGAAATTAGAGGCCTAGGTCTAAATCCCAGCTCTACCATTCACCAGATATTCTACTGCAAACAAGTGATTTGATCTCTCTAGGCTTCAGCTGCTTATTTTTGTAAGGCACCCTTCTCACAGGGCTGTTATAAGTACTCAGTGAGCAAATGCATATATGGCAATTGTCTTTAATGCATATTATGTGATTAGATTGTGGAAGGGAAGGGGCTGGAAACCATGGCACATGAGGACAATTGAGAGAATAGAGAATTCTTATCCTGGGGAAGAAATAATATTGGGAAGACTTGATATTTTCCAACATATTAATGGTTATTATCTGGGAAGGAAAATTTGTATTTGTGTAATTCAAAATGGTAGGGCTGGGGTAGTTGAAAAAATGAAAGGGAAATGGATTTTCCCTGAATAAAAAGGAGGCACTTTTTAAGAAGAGGAGGAAATGTAAAGATAAAATGTTCTGTGTCAGGAAGTAGTGAGCTTCCCATCACTGGATATATTCAAACCCACCCAGGTACCTGAACTTGTGGCTGGGTGATGAAGAAGAGACTGACTATTGGGAAGGGAGGTAGAAATGTAACTTTAAAGATCCCTTTCCACCTTGAGTCTGTAACTCATGACTCCAAGTTTATTTAAAGAGAACAGAATCCACTAGAAAAGGTGATGAGGTGGCATCTTTGCAAAGTGGTTCCTGGCTTCACTTAATTCTTGGCTTCAAGCCCAGGAAACCACTTAATCACCATTGATCAACTAACTTGGAGACATAATCTTTTTCCTATAACTTGCATCCACCAGTCCATTTTTTTTTCCCCCTAGAACCACAGAGATCAAAGGTGGTTTCTCCTTCACACCACAGTGTCAAGTATTTAAAGATAATGATCAGTAGTTCTGTATTCCCTGAACCCTTCTATCCTCCACCAGATAGGGGGTAGAATCTCTTTTGGGGTAGAATTGCTTGTTCCCAGTGCCTGTATATGAAATTCATTGTTCATACTCCAGCTGAATCTTTAATATTAAGCTAGACTGCATTTACAGCACGTTTTAATAGGCATATCCTCATTAATTTGATATACTCAGGTGTCTCAGTGGTAAAGAATCTACCTGCCAATGCAGGAGGCACAGGAGACATGGGTTTGATCCTTGGGTCAGGAAGATCCCCTGGAGGAAGGCATGGCAACCCACTCCAGTATTCTTGCCTGGACAGAGGAGCCTGAAGGGCTACAGTCCGTGGGGTCAAAAAAGTCAGATACACACATTGATTTTATCTGTGCCTACATAGGTCTGAATTTATCTTTGTACCAACTACAACAGAAGAGTTTGCTAAGCATTTTCATTGTCTTAAGATTGTGGAGCAATGCATAAGCAGCTTAAGAGAAGTAACTTTTCAAATACCCCTAAGCTCTTCACAAAAATTACTAGGTCAGTTAGAAATCCATTCCCACTCTTCACTGTGACAAGGGACCGAAGAACTGCCTCCAGGCAACTTTATTAATAAGCTACCTCTAGCTTGCTATTTGGACTTGAATAAAACTCCTTTCTTAAATTTGTTTTCTCAGAGCTTAGATTTCCAGGAACACAGAATAGGTGAGGGTAGGGGTGTGGTGGGAGTGCCTGTGTGCAGTGGGGGCCAGGCTTGGTGAAGGAAAGGACTCTCTTGGGTTTGGCATGGGCAATCTGGAGGCACGCACTCAGATGTCCACCTACCCACGGTCTCGTTACATAAGCGTGTGCAGCAAGTTGGGGGTATGAGGGCAGTAGGGAGTGGAGGTATCAGTGCTGAGTGAGAGAACCCACACCCTCCCAGACATTTATACTTTTGCTTAGGGAGCTGGATTTGATTGATGAATAGCCATTTTGTGATTCTTTTCCTACATGCTGAGTTATAGAAATGCGTAGGAGAGGTGCTGTTGGGTGGGCTCATTAGAGATTCCTGCATGCCTGCTGAGTCACTTCAGTTGTGTCCGACTCTTTGAGACACTATGAACTGTAGCCCACCAGGCTCCTCTATCCATAGGATTCTCCAGGCAGGAATACTGGAGTGGGTTGCCATGCCCTTCTCCACGGGATCATTCGGACCCAGGGATCGGAATTGCATCTCCTGTATCTCCTGTGTTCACAGACAGGTTCTTTACCACTAGCCTCATTAGAGATTCAGGGGTGTTCTAATGTGCAGGAAGATCAGCCCCTTTAGAACAGAGCACTTTGGTTAAGGAGGGATGCTTGCATCCCTAGAACATGAGATGACTCCTGTTAAGGAATGTGTTTAACAATACAGAGCAAGATACCCAAAGCTTTGGGGATTTTGCCTGGGAGATCTATGGGTCCTGAGAGATACACCTTGGAGGGTAGAATGAATGGCATGTATTTGAAGGTGGGGGTGTCCTAGCAGAGCAGCTCTTTAAGGGGCATAGTGAGGTGTGCTCATTTAGAGGAAGTAACAGGAGGACGTTTGAGACATGCATATTCATAGGACCAAAGGCAAGCATGGAGAGGAAATTGATGAGAGGCATTTATGAGAGGCAGGGAAGGTGAAAGCTCTCTTGGGTCCCAGCTCTGATGGCTCAGATGTCCTAGGGCATGAAAGGGGAGATGTTGGATTTTTAAGGATGCAGGCGCAGAAGGGCTAATCTGACAAGGAAACGAAGGAGCGACACTGGCAGACTCTCCCCACTGGGGAGATGAGAGGAAAGGAGAGCAGTGAGGGGAAAAAGCAGCAACTAAAACCAAGGTTATGATGATCTCCGGAAAGGTGGCCAGTGTCTTCAAGTCTTTGAGCTTCAACTTACCTAAAGCATACAGAGGAGTGAACCACCCTTTCCTTCTCTCTGGACACTGGTGCAGAAAATGGGCTGTGATGCAGCAGAGGGTTTAGGTAAAGATTCCTTAAGTTTGGAGCAGGTATGAGGGCAGTTGGGAAACTTGCTGGTCTGGTAACTTCTAGGTTTGATAGGCTCTTGGAGATGAGGGTAGGCAGGCTGGGCTGAATCTGGAAGTTCGTGACTGGGATTCAACGCTCCCAGCCTGGGACTAAGTCTCCCAGTCTTTGTACACCTGTGAGGACATACACTGTGCACTTGACTGAAGGTTCTCCCACTGGCTCCCAAGTTCAAGCTCTCTAAGCTCCTCAAGATCACCAAGGTCATTCCTAGCTGACCTAGCAAGTGGTCTCTTATCATTCATGGTGGTCAGGACATTCCAGTCATGTTCAGGTAACATATGAATTTAAAATAGTCCAATGGCAGAAAGTTTCATGCAAAAGGGGCTTTAAATTATTTTTTTAGTACAAAAAGAAAAACGTTCTTTATTTTGCCTCAAGTCTCTTTACCTATAACTTAATCTTGTTTCCTCCTGCAACTGGTCTCAGCCAACCTGTCAAAATCATACTCAGGTGTCTGGACATGGTTAACATATTATCAACCGGGGGATTTTTGCAAAAAACTAATGCCTGTGGTTGGCGATTTGTTATGTAAGTGAATATTGAAACGTCGCCAGTCAATAACATTTGGGTAACAAAAGACATTAATACATCTCTGGTTAGTAATGAGTTAAGAGCCTTGCACTGTAGCATCTATTTGTTTTAATTACTAATGGGCATGAATATCCTCTTGTTAACACTATTCCTCAAAAGCCCTGCTTCTACATAATCATTTGGAAGTTGCAAAAAATATAAACTTCTCACTCCAGACCTGCTCAATCACAGACCCTGGGCATGCAACCTGGTGACCCATGTTTTACACAACCCTTCAGGTGATAGTGATGCAAGCTCAAGTTTGAGAGTCACTGTTCTAAAATGCATGGCAAAGGGTTTAAAGCATCTGACCAATATTAAGCAGAGTGGATGAACTCTTCCTGGCTCTTCCATCCTTCTCCAATTAACATGTCAGGACTCTCTCCTAGAAAAACAACATTAAAAGCCTTAACATGTTGGAGATGGAAGACAGTGAAAGACACGTTTATTGAGTGCCTTGAATTTGCCAGCCACTGGCTTTACACACATGATCCTACTTAAGCCTTAAAATAATACGAGGCAAAATAATAATTTTACTGGACAGGAAACTGAACTCAAAGCTATTAGGTAATTGACCTAAAGACACAGCTACTACATAATGGACGGGGTATGCGTGCTTAGTTCTGTCTGACTCTGCGACCCTTTCTTTGGACGGTAGCCCGCCAGGCTCCTCTGTCCATGTGATTTTCCAGGCAAAAATACTGGAGTTGGTTGCCATTTCCTCCCCAGGGGAATCTTCCTGACCTAGGGATTGAACCCGTGTCTCCTGCGTCTCCTGTATTGCAGGCAGGTTCTTTAATGCTGAGCCATCAGGGAAGCCCCAATGGGATTTGAGTCCAAGTCAAATGTCTTTTCGGAGAAGGCGATGGCCTTCTCCACTCCAGTACTCTTGCCTGGAAGATCCCATGGACGGAGGAGCCTGGTAGGCTGCAGTCCATGGGGTCGCTAAGAGTCGGACACGACTGAGCAACCTCACTTTCACTTTTCACTTTCAGGCATTGGAGAAGGAAATGGCAACCCACTCCAGTGTTCTTGCCTGGAGAATCCCAGGGACGGGGGAGCCTGGTGGGCTGCCGTCTATGGGGTTGCACAGAGTCGGACACGACTGAAGCAACTTAGCAGTAGCAGCGGCGGCAGCAAATGTCTTTATCGGAGTATGTTGATTCCCTATGGACAGCTCAGTAGTGGCATAATTCATACAGGGAAAAGGTAACCAATAATACTGTGCTATTATTCTTTCAAAATAACACAGCTCATCTTTAACAATGCCCAAGTCTTTACTGTTTAAGCACATTTCTGACCAAAGTGGGCCACCATGCACTTTAATCTCAATTTTGCTCATTCTGGGGAGACAGCACCAGGTAGCTACATGTATCTACTGTGCGACTGTAATCTGTTCAGGTCATCGTTCACTGTTAACACTGCAAATGGCTTAAGCTTGCTGGGCCTATTTCTTTTGCTCTTGTGTTACCATTTATATCTCCATCTACGGAGTTAGTAATCCTAC
Organism: Okapia johnstoni; assembly: GCA_024291935.2. Lineage (NCBI taxonomy): Eukaryota > Metazoa > Chordata > Mammalia > Artiodactyla > Giraffidae > Okapia > Okapia johnstoni. Next base: position 18,177,733 of record CM044307.1, read on the forward strand.
CCAACCCAATCTGTTTACCACCTGCAGATTCAAGAGCACAACCAGCTCCTCCAGTCAGCTCATGGATGAAGATCTTCCATCAATGTAGGTCAATGGACTTTCTCCCAGAAACTGGCAACCCACACCCAAGCCCTTCAGAAACAATGCGTAACCCCTCTAAACCAGGTAAAACAAAACAACAACAACAAAAAACCCCCCTACTTTTTCACTTGCTAATTAGGGTATCCTGTGGCATCCAGTCTTAGTCTGTCTTATAATTCTAGAATTTGTAGAACTGTTGAACCAAATAAAAGGAAGAAACTCTGTCTGCTGTCAATTAGCTGCACCAATGGAGAGGAACAGTGGCATGGTAGATTTTAAAAATTTGGTTCCATTTGGCTTTGGAATGCATTATGATTTTTTCAGTAGATTAACTTTCCTAATTATATTTTTCACAGTCTAATATTAACAGGCATTTGTATTCCCTGAGCATATAACATCTAACATTGAGAGCTGGGAGATGCAGTAGACGAGTTAAAAAATGTGCTGGTCTCAGGGAATGACAGTGTTGGTATAGAAAATCCACACATGGATAAGGAAGAGGGAACTAATTATAAAGTGCTCTGCAAATATTAAATCATAAGCAGAAAAGGCAAATCAGGAAATTCTCTATGGATATGTGAATAGAGAGTAAAAAACTTCTTAAAATTCTAAAAGGGACAAACTTTCAAGAATCATCTTGGGTGACAATGGAGTGTGATGGAAAAATAAGGATACAAGGAGGGTCAGTGAGATATACTGGGTGGTCTTTCAAATAAGAATACCTCAAGTAATAATACCAAAGCATTTTAAAAGAGCGTTTAAAATGAATTTTATTATTTGAATTTTACAAGTAGTCTTTAAAGGCTTCAAACAAGAACTCTGTTGCAAAACTCTAATAAATAGCTTGCCCCAAGTCCCCAAAATGTAAGACAAAATAAAAACTAAACTCAGAAGGATAAGCAAGACTTCAAAATGCTTGGATGTTAGTGCTATTTCTCATTTACAAAGAGATATCAGGCAATGTACAATCTCCTTCACACAACTCAAAGAGAGAAAGAGACAGACAACTGAGATCTTTACAACGCACTCTGAAATCTTCCTATTTCCATGAGAGAAATGTCACCAGAAAGAAAATAATTCCCATGAAGAAGTCACAATTATGAATGAAATTGTAGCATAAAAGTCTGGTGATGCGGGTTGGGGGAGAAGAGGGAAACTCCACCCCATTTTTTTCAGGGATGGAGAGAGGAATGGGTGGAGATTGTTTGGGGCGGGGAGCTTCCGAGCAGATACCGCTGGATTGCTGAACATTCCCTTAGACCAGAGTCACCACTGAAGGGCACAGGTGACAATTTGGTGACAGTTGTGAAGGCAAGAAACAAGGCCACCAGGGGCTCCCCTGAGGCCTCTCAACACTAGTGACCCAGTGTCTCTGTTCTGTGCAGGACCGAGAGCCAATGGCCAGGGGCCCAAAGCAGCTGCATCACTAGACAAGAAAAGTAGCATATCAATCATTTCTGCAGCAGAATCCTATAGCTGGCCACACAAGGATGCAGGAAATGCTGGGCAGAAATTGTACACTGGGACATGCAGGTCTCAAAAGGCCATTCCATCACCACAATCATTGCTCCTAACAAGTAAGTATTAAAGTTCACAATTTAACGTTCATTTTTTTCCCTAGTTACAAATACTGGTAAAGTCTTGGTTTGGAGATAAAGATTTACTAGTTCATCAGTAAGATCATTTTGAACGAGCTAAAAATACAATTTTGCTACATTGATAACTTTAAAAATCTCAAACAAAAACTATCCTTTTGACCAAAATGCATACAAATCAAGATTTTTTAGTTTGGAGGAATTCTGAAACCAATTACTGTTTGGACCCAGGAAGCGACAGGAAGGCTGATTCCAATACAGAGGGACTCACTTAAGCCAAACAAAGGGCTCCAGCTCAGAGGAGCACATAGCACCTGGGACCATCTTCCCAGGGAAAGGTAGGAGGAAGCAGTGATGTCATAATGCAAGATGGAAAAGGGGTGTGGCCCGCAGGCTCCGTCTCTGCCTCTCTCTGCTTCACTGATTTGTTAAGTAACCCCAATCCTGCTGATCTCTGTAAGACAGGGACAGACATCACTAGTTCATGCACAAGCTATTTGAGGGAGGCAGGCATTTTCTGAAAGCACCTCCCTCCCCAGGCATTTTTAGGAACAAAGGTAAGGAAATCCCCCTTCCCAAATAAGCAGTTTTTAAAAACTTTATTTTTCTAGGAACAATGACATTTGTCAGGATAACAAAGGAAAGCTTGGGTTACCTGAAACAGGTAAGAAAGAGCTGATGGAAATAGAGGCAGATGGGCCAGTGTGTGTGTGTGTGTGTGTGTCAGGGGGTGGCGGGGAGGGTCCTAGGCCCAGCTTCTTTTTAAATACATTAACAGATAAAGATATTGTGCAAAAAAATAAAGACATTCACATTTTAGCAGTTAAACTTTTATTTTACTTTAAAATTTTTATTTACCTTTTTCATTTTCTTTTCTACAAAAGGCAGATAATGATTGTTGGTCTGCAGTTGTCAGGTTGTGCACTCCCCAAAAGGGGGCAAAGTCGGAAGCTGGGGCGGGAGCTCGGAGGATGCCTCCAACGGTGGGCCTAAGGGGAAGGCCACCCTGGGGCCGCCTCTTCCGGCCTAGCTCATGTCGATGGTGTTGAAGACCCACTCCGTGAACTTCTTCAGCTTGTCGGAGGCATTCTGGGACTCCTCCTGCAGCCTCAGGTTGTCCTCTCGCAAATGCTGAACCTCCGCCTGAAGGTGAGCTTTGTCTTCTTTTTCCTGGGAGGGTGAGCAGAGCAGGAAAACTAAGAGGGTGGCCCCACTCTGCCCAGCTGCTAGGCGTGGCTGTGGATCTGCATGCACCCTTCACTCTGCTAAAGAGCTGACACAGGGCCTGGTGTTGGGTCTTAATTATTGACCAGCGGATTTCTGCAGGAACTAAAGCCTACGGCTGGCAATTTTTATTTCGGCCAGCCAAAAATTATTTCACTGACACTCTGCAGGTTATTACATTCAGTAGTTACACCTGACACACCTGTAAAGTCTTCGCCAGCACTGTGGGTTTCATTTTCACATTCCATATCAGAATCAATCACTAAGGTTTTTTTGTCTTTTTGCTGGTCTAATAGTCACATCGTCTGAGTCAGAACTATATTTTGAAGAACTATTATCTTCTGAGACTCTAGTATATATGTCACTAGGACAATCAGAGAAAAGTATCAGCATAAAATTCACTGAAAAATTCTTCCTTACTCAATTTTGCAGTGCATCATTTTTGAAAATTTTATGGAAATAAACTTGCATTTATAATATACACAAGGTTGGAACAAAAACCTAACAGAACAAAATGTGAATGATAATGACAATCATAACTTGTATACGGTGATGTTAACTGTATCACTCTAAAAGATAGATACTGACACATCTCTGGTCAGTAATATGTTAAGATGTCCTCACCCAGAACCAGGACTTCCAGAGACAGCTACTACAGGTCTATTTTGGAATGTAAATACATGAGTGCATAGTTTAATGTCTGTTAAGTTATAAGGGCTGTCTTACAGTCTAGATGATTGATCTAGGGGCTGCTGTCTTAATAATATAAAGTCACTCAAGAAACTAACAGCAACTGTTTTTTTTGGTGCAAGAGCCTGAATAACACTGAAGATGTGTGTGTGCATCTGGGCTGTGGATCAGGCGTGAAGAGACTGGGATAGGGCCCAGAGGGGGCTGGCTGAGGTTTAAGGGCATTTACAAAAAAGGGAATGCTTTTTCTGTATACACATGACAATGAAAGCCTTCTTGCACTGTGTGTGTCAGTGGGAACCAAGCTCCAAGCAGACCCCTAAAACGTGTGTATTGAGAAAGCAGGGAGAACGCCCACAACTTAGTCCACTGAAACTGTTGACAAAGGGCTCTCTCAGTTCAAGGCAGCTTGCGTGGACAGGATAACCTGCTTGGAGAATATGTTTACCTTCTTCAGATCTTCTCGAAGCATCTTCAGCATACCTTCCAGCTGGTCCACTTTAGAAGCCAGAGTGGGAGAGGAATCTTTACTGCTGGGAACAAGAGACAAAGGACCATGTGGGCAGGAGTTCTCCATGGCTAGGTTTGTTTGGTGGTTTTTTTTTTTTTTTTTTTAAAGGAGTTGGCTATGTTTATAAAACGGTTTTCAATGTCAAATTACTCAGTATGGTGACACAATGTACATTGTCATTTTTAAAAAAGAGAAATGGCAGTTTTAACAAAAGGTAACATAGGCGTGAACTATAGTCAATCAATAGCTTCCTTAAAGATTCTGGATCTCTGTGACAAAAAGAATATGGGACAATAAGTGAAAATGGTCTCTTTGGCAGCATAAGAGGGGCTTTCTGGCAGATACAACTGTCAAACAGTGAAATGAATCTCTCTCTAGTGGCTTTAAGAAGAGAGTTAGTTACTCCTCTGTGTGTGCCTGTTGGGTGGGGCAGGGTCAGTACAGGCCCTATCTTGGGGCCACTCAACCCAGTGGCAGCTATGTTATTGCGTCCATCTCTTAAGACTAAATACATCTTTCAGAAGTTTGATGCATGTGTGCTCAACTGCTCAGTTGTGTTGACTCTGTGACCCCATGGACTGGAGCCCGCCAGGCTCCTCCTCTGTCCATAGGATTTTCCCAGGCAAGAATACTAGTGTGGGTTGCCATTCCCTCCTCCAGGGGATTTGCCCCACCCCGGGATCGAACCTGGGTCTCCTGCATTGGCAGGCCAATTCTTTACTACTAATGTCTTAAGCTCTTCACTATTATGATCAGCAAATGCTTAAGGCTCACAATTTTCTCCCATTTCATTGTAGTGCTAAAAATGCCATGCCATTGAGCACCAAAAGGAGAGGAGGCTAGAGGAAAAGAAACACGTGTAACCAGCTGGACAGACCACACAGCTGGGCAAGGGCCGGAGACCTATCAGCTCTTCTTCACTGAGTCTTCTCTACTTGAATTCAAGCCTCCAAAAGTTTCTGGGTGAATTCTAGCCAGAAACACCACTTCAGTCTCCCACAACCAAGAATCTGAAGGCTTCCATGGAGACAACAGGCAGCTGACTCGTTCCAGCGGTCAAAGGGGGAAGACGTGGTGACTGAACAAACTCTTGGCACCATGAAGTAAAAGATACTTGTTATTTTTTAATTAAAAAAAAAAAATTTTTTTTAACACCAAAAATATTCCATGCCACCATAGGCCTGTTGTAGATCTAGAATTAGCAGAAGACATGGACACAGCTTATTTAAAGTAAATTTACTTTAAAAATCAAAAGTTCAAGTTAGAATTCCCTGACTTAAAATAAGCTGTGTCCATGTTTTCTGCAGGCCCAGCACGGATGGCACAAGGCTGTAAATAAAATGGGATGATAATGACCTCCCAACTTCTAAGGCAGGATGACTCAATTAAAAGCTGACAGGGAATGGACTTTAAAAAGGAAGTGGTCAGCTGAAATCCACACCCTCACAAGCCGGTCAGGTTTGGATGCATTGAAGGCTGAAGATGTGATAGAATAAGAGTGGTTCTGAACAGAGGACAGTGAGGCTGGGGACACGGCTGTCCTTTACAAGCCATTGAGTCCACTGTCCCCCTCTTGGCAGGGCTGATGCAGCCACGGTAGGTTATCAGTAACTCTCAGTAGCCTATCTGGACTTCTGAAGGTTTGCAAAGATAAGTTCTGTGAGTGCACTAATCATCTTTAAAAACATTTAACTCCAGTTGCATTTGCTCATCCACACTGAACAAAGACCCAATCATCACCCTCATCTTAGGCTTCTATAGATCCTACAAAGATTTAAGAACCGTTTAATAACCGTTTCTCACGAGAACAGTCTCGGCTCACTCAGACTTCTCGTCATCCTAAGAAGGGACATTTGGGGTGCTTCTCTCGACTCTTGACATTTTTTAAAAAAGTTCTCAACAAACAGCCAAACTAACCACCATTTTACCTACCTAACTGTCCCAACAACAGGATAAATGCAGCATCTGTCTGTTACACTCACAACAAAAGATCATTACTATGACACTTTCTCCATGAAAAGGGTTTCCTTACAGACTTGCTTAAGAAGTCTTCAGGTACAAGTCCCCCGGATATTTGTGCAATATATGCCAACCTCACTCTTCCTGCTATTGGCTGTTTCTGACCAACTTTTATAGCTACCTGGATTCTTGTTGTTGTTTCGTCACTAAGTTGTGTCCAACTCTTTGTGACTCCATGAACTGTAGCCTGCCAGGCTCCTCGGTCCCTGGGATTTCCCAGGCAAGAATACTGGAGTGGGTTGCCATTTCTTTCTCCAGGGGATCTTCCCAACCCAGGGATCGAACCCATGTCTCCTGGTTGTCGGGCAAATTCTTTACCACTGAGCCACCTGGGAAGCCCACACCTGGATTCTTAATAATCCTCAAAAGGTTTTAAGAGATTTCAAATTGATGAAATCATTCTGCATCAAGGGAGGCTTACTATGACTGTTGGGATACTTTTATATATAGAAACATCACACATTTATCCAACAGCCTCACCATTTGAAAACTGACGGGAAAGTGAAAAAGTCAGCCTGTATATTGTTAGGAGAAGCCAGAGTCCATATTCTTAATTCAGCTACGGCTTTTCTTATTTTACATAAATCTTACTGATCCTGGTAACCCACTTCTAGTGTAGGTCTAAAGCAGAATGTTGGGAGTCGCTAAGATGCAGGCTCATTTACAAGCATGACCTACTGACAGCTTCAAAATGGACAGACTTCAAAGACTAAACGCACAGGCGCCCAAGGATATTTAGCACAAACGATTTCTCTTACTTAATAAACCCTGAGGGCATAAATATATTGTGGCACTAAATAATGAATATTCATAATGATGACTTTAAGTCATCAAGAACAGTTTAAGGGTGTTTAGAGTATTTGGCTACAAAGCATTCTAACTAAAAAGTGAAATGTCTGGCACTGCAGTGATGAGCTTCACTCAGCTAATAGGTGTGACCTCCATCGCCCCTTCCCCACACCTGCTCTCTGTCACTAGCGGAGGTGATACATGGTGTAGAGTGATACCCTCACCACCGGATGACTAACCTGCTGTATGACTTCATCTGGACAAGGGCTTGGTCCTCAAGCTGGTCACTGTTGGATGCAGCACTCAGAGGCCGATGATTTTCATCACTAGCAGCAAAGAATGAGGCTCTCTGGACTAGAAAGGAGAGAAGAAACCATTCAGCACTGTGGGACCACATCCTGGGCCCTCTCTGTCAAAAGTCAAGTAATGACTGGCATGCACAGTCAAACCTAATCGCGGGGCAAGAATGCATTGGAAACTTTATGTTTCCCTTGTAGGAAATTTTCTTTTTTTTTTTCTTACTGTTTTAGCTGGAAGAGGATAGTAACAGTATGGTTTCTCTTTTAAAAATAGTTGCTGTGACTTGATTCCTATTCTAGCTTTTCCCTTGCTTATAAAAGTTGCATTCTATTGTTTCCCTGGAAACAGGCCTTGTGCCAAATTTGCAAACCAATGCTTTTCACTTGGTGACAACACAAAATATATTAAAGAGCCAGTACTGAGCTTCTTGAGGCTTCTTGAAGTATGTTTTCCAAAACGACTCCTGGCCACCTTGGTGGGCTTTAGCTTAGGTTCACATCACCTCTGTTTCAAAAAACACTGACTTTAAGCCTGAGCCAAGAAACAAAATCAAGTTTTAAAAGAATCTCTCATTAAAAAACCAAAACTTCTTTGCAGCAACATGGATGGACCTAGAGATTGTTAGACTGGCCTTCCCAAGTGGCACAAGTGGTAAGGAACTTGCCTGCCAATGCAGGAGACGTAAGAGACCTGGGTTCGATCCCTGGGTCAGGAAGATCCCTTGGAGGAGGGCATGGCAACCCACTCCAGTATTCTTGCCTGGAAAAATCCCACAGAGGAGCCTGGTGGGCTATACCGTCCATGGGGTCACAAAGAGTTGGACGTGATGGAGAGACTAACAATGACAGCCGTATGTCCACACAGACAGCATTACTTTGAGTTTTTTCTATTTCAGCAGATCAGGCCAGCAGTTGTCTAATAAGGGCCTGCATTTAAGGGCCACTGGCTTAACGCAAGCACACAGCCAGTGGGCTGATGTAGGGATGAAGCAGGTGGAAAGTACACACGTCATCACCCCCCTGAGAGATAAGTGAGAAGGGCAGAGGGGCTGGGGCCGGGACAAGCATCCTAAGAGATCCAACTGTGCGGTGAGCAATGATGTATTCACGATGTGATGAAAAACGCCCCCTGGACACATGCTATTTTCAGTTAAGTGACAGCTGGGATGCTGCTGAGCTCTGCCCTTCCGAGATTCGGGGAGGTGAGGCATCCGTGTTACGAATTCCCACTTAGAGGAAACACTGGATTCCACCTGGTTAAAATCAACAGTGTGGGCCCCGAGTGCTTGAGAACTGCTAGCTCAACTGCTTTCTGGTTGTGATGAAATGCATGTGTCATCAGCGTGTCCTGAGCACTGGCACTGCTCACGACCTGTGCATGGCCCAGCCGGGATCGTCCGCGGACTCACCCTCGTAGGCCTTGGCGGCGTCCACCAGGTTGGACCAATCCAAGTCCGCAGCAGCGTCGGGCAGGGGCATCAGGCCAGGGTCAGGCATGGGCGGCCTGCGGGTCTCCTGGACGTCGGTGAGGGAGCTGTCCGAGGCTGAGAACTCTCCTGCAGGAATGGATGAAGGATAAGAGGCTTCAGGCCCACTGTACACCCACTCAAAGTGTTACCCATTTTCTGTGACCACAGTCGATGTCATTTGTTACCTGGAATCAGTTTCTAGTCTAACAGACCATTAGCGGTCACTCTAAAGCTGAGCAGGACTAGGAACAGACTTCCTCCAATCTTAATTCCTTTTTGTGTAACCTCCCAGTGTCCCATTTCTAATGGTGTGGCTCTGGGACTGCACTAGTTCTACACTGAGGTAATGTGTCTGCTTTTGCAGGAGCTACTTGTCTAACAGAGAGACCCAGGGCAGCTTCGGCACCTCACTTTTCCTCCCAGAGTCAAGGGATTCAGGCTGGGGTGAAGGGACCTACTTCATCAAAGAGCTGGATTTTGCAGCCAGACCAGGGAGGCTTGGTGATGCATGTTTGAGGGGACCATAAAGCTAATTTTTATCTGCCTTGGAACCTGGGATCTGACTCCCTCTATGTGGACTCTCTGTATCCCTGGGACTGCTGAGGGCCAGACACTTCCTTGGCCTGTGTCTGCCTCGTGTCCCAGGGATGGCCCACTGGTTCCTGCAGTTGGACGTATCCAGGGTGGTATGAGAACCAAATGAGAGCACCTGAGAGTGGGTGCCAGGTCACCCAGTGGAGTTAACGCCGGTTCACTGGTGTTGGCATCCTTCTCTTTCCCAAGGACACGCTAAGCAACTCTTGGCATCGGTTTTCGATTGATAGCAGTCCAACATCCCAAGCCCCTTCTAAGGTGGCAAGTTTTAAAAACACAAATATTAACCTATAGTAACACCCAGTCTCTGCTTCGCCTGGGGATGGGCAGAATGAGTGCAGTGAGCCACTCTGTGCAGTGGAGGGCACACTGCCACTGTTCAGGTTCATACAGGTGGAGGAGACGGGCACAGGGCTCAGGAAATGCAGACGCTCTCGATGGGGCAGAAGCTGTGAGGGCAGAGAGGGTACCTCCGTGAGAAGGGCCGCCTCACAATGTGACCACAACGCTAAAATCCACTCAGACACAGAGCCAAAAGCGAGGCTCTCAGTTAAAATCTGTAAGCAACTTTAGAAGTAACTGTTTACAAGGAGTTAAAAAGTTTTGCCAATTATGATAGTCTATAAACCGGAGTGTATTTAGTGCTTGCTTTCCCTTGCAAATTACATGAAGGACTGCTCTGGAGTGCAGCTGCTGGTTATTAATGTGCTTAAAATTACCAAAATTATGAGAAAATGGGAATCAACAAATACTGCCTGATATTAAAGGCTCAGTTCTATTTAAACTTGCTCCCACCAAGGGTAACAAGCTGGAATAATTTTTTAATTAAAAAAAATTGAAGTACAGTTGATATACAATGTTGTGTTAGTTTCTGGTGTGCAGCAAAGTGATTCTATATTTATATATACACACACATAATTTTCAGATTCTTTGGAATAGACAGTTTTGTTATGTCACACACAATCCTTCTGCTTTTTATCTCTGAGTCCTAAATTTCCATTTGGAAAAAAAAAAGAAGTTTCCTATTCCCCAAATGGATCTCGGTGGTGGTCACACCCATGAGGTCAAGGACGGCAGCCCACCAAGGACCGCTCAGATTAGGGCATGGGATCACTGAGGCTGCTGCCTAACTGTCAGGAAAGCAACAAGAGGTGATGGAAGGGGCTGCAGAGGGTGGGCTGCCCCTTCCCTTCCTCAGTGCCAGCCCTTCAACTCCAGGCTTCCTCTGCGGGACAGTAAGGATGGGTGGGAGGCAGGTGTCCAGGCTGTTCTCTTAGTACATGAGCTTCTAGAGTTCAGGGCCTACTGTGACATGACATATGCAGATAATAACTTCCCAGAGGGCTTATTTTTATCACTATAAAGGTTAAAAAAAAAAAATTGAGGAAGTAGAAGAAGTATTTGACATAGGCAGGAAGTTGTACGAGGAGTGGAGTGCAGGGAGAGTGGTCCCAATGCAGGGAGAGAAGGGGAGAAAATAAGGTTACTATTTAGGTCACCATGAGGAGGCGCTTCCTAGCGTCCAGATGGTAAAAAGTGGTCAGTTCATGTGTCTCCTTTCGTTCACTGCAGGTGGCCTTTTAGAGCAAAGAGAAATCAGGCTCACGCTGTAGGCGGACCTCGTATAAAGAGGGAGGAGAGAGAAGCTGGTGTGATCCTCGAGGGATGTCTGCCTCAAAGAAGGGGACTTTGTGGGGAACAGGACTGAGATGCAGGGGAATAGTCATGGACGTGGGTTGGGGGTGCAGGAATGATGCAGGGAGAAAGCAAACTAGGAAGGCAGATTTAAAATACTGCCCCAGTGCAAACTGTTACACGTAGAATGGATAAAAACAAGGTCCTACTGTACAGCACAGGAACTATATTCAATATCCTGTGATAAACCATAATGGAATTTAAGGATATATATGTAAAACAGAATCACTTTGCTATGTAGCAGAAATTAACACAATGTTATAAATCAACTATACTCCAATAAAAATTTAAAAAAAAAATGAAATTCTGTCATCGCAGTAACTTGGATGAACACTGAGGGCACTGTGCCAATGAAAAAAGTCAGAGAAAGATAAATACTGTATGATCCATCTCACTTATGTGTGGTTATGCGTAGAATCTAAAGAAATGTGAGCTCATAGTTACAGAGATTAGATTGATGGTTGTCAGGAGTAGGGGTGGGGGTAGTAGAAATCGCCCGAGGGAGTCCAAAGTACAGATTTCCAGTTATAAGATATGGAAGCCATGGGGATATAGCATAGCATGGGGATATCTATAGCATGGGGACTACTGCTAATACTGTACTGCATATTTAAAAGCTACTGCAAAAGTAAATTTTAAATGTTTTCATCAGAAAGAAAAAAAAATTTTTAACTTTTTAAACTGTTAAAACTTAAATTTTTAAAACTTTTAAAAAACTTTTAAAACTTTTAGTTTAAAAACACTTTTAAACTATGTATGGTGGCAGATGTTAATCCTGTGATCACTTCGCAATGTATACAAACATCAAATCATTTTGTGTTGGACACCTGAAACTAATCCAAGATGAGTCTTGTGGTCTGGTGAGGCTCAGGGTCCGTACCCTGTGGTTGGGATTCTAGGTGAGAGGCTGAATGGCGGGGTAGGGAGCCCAGATAATCTGAGCAAGCAAGCAGGTCTTCCTCTAATTACCATCCTTGAGCAAACTGCGTGGCAGGTGTTCTGGGGGACACGGGCCATCAGTAGCAGGGCTGTTAGCTGCAGCTGAAGACAGGCTTACCGTGTAAGGACTTCATTCCCAAGGTGTACGAAGGCCTCCGCAAAGGAAGAGATGTGGGGAGAGAAGGGTACGTGCTACTGAAGAGGACGTCGTTGGGCAGGGCTTGGTCCAGAAGTGAAGCCCTCGAGGTGAAAAAGTGCTCCCTCTGGCCACTGTAGATGCTCTCATCGGACAGCGTTCTGTGCAAGGCCCGCCTTGACGTGGGGGTGGTGGGAAAGGGAGACTGAGGAGAGGAGAGTGCGTGGAACTGAAAAACAGCATCAGGACAGCAGAAATCAATTTTCTGGGTCACACACCCATGACCTAGGGTGCGGGGTGGGTGGGTTAACAAAAATCACTCTCGTAGACACAACCCTTCAAATCCTGGAGCCCAGAAATGAGGCCTCAGGGTCCCCCATCTCTACATCCCCAAGGGCAAAAACAGGGTTCCTGGTCGACACAGCCTCACCACCCAGCACGCCGGCTGCGCCCAAAGAGTGCTCAGTACAAGATTCAGATATGTGATGAAGCAGATTCATCACTATCGTGTCATGGTCACAGCAAGACTTTAAGAACAGACAAATATGGGTTTTATTTGAATCCCATGTCATTGACCAAATCATGTTATCGCTCGGAACCCAATTCCTCATCTATGAAATGGGGGCACGAAAGCGCTCAGGATTATTCTGAGGATTCCAAGCAATGCTGGACTGATCACAATGGCATGCATCAGTGGTGTTCCGAAATTATGTTATGGTCCCCAAGGAAACAGCCACAACACCGGAAGGTATCCTCAGAAGCTTGTCAAGTGATGCGTGTTTGCCAGGCAACAAGAGCCTTTGATCTTCACAACACAGCCACTCAAATAATAGGTGACTCTTGAAAGCTCAAACGACTAATATTATTTTTAATGAGTTTGGGAGATATTTTTTAAGATGGATTTCTATTGGTGAACTAAAAATAGGGAAGTTATCTTTATAAAAGACAAGTATATATACAGTTATATAAAGATGACAAAAGTTCCAGATGGCTGTATCTCGTTAATGTCTTTTGCCTTTGTGACCAGATTTGATTTTTATTTGAGATTTTTGTGCAAATAGCAAGCTTCTGAGAAACCCATTCATGAAGGAAAGAACAGACACGTTAACTGTTCAAATATCCAGCATCCTGCAAGCCAACAGAGTATGTGGTCTGTTAACGGAGTTCTCCTTATTCAGTTCCTCTTAGCTGACTGCTCACCTTGGCAAGGAGAACAATGTGGGAAACAGGTGGGGATGTGAGTAGGAGGGTTGAGTCACTGCTGGCAGGAAGCCACCGTGAAACTTTCTGTGCCACTTTGAAGGGACAGAGAGATAATGATACGGCAACGGCTCCATCTAGGAGGCTGAGAACAGAGCTGATGCTCAGACTCATTCAATGGGCTCTGGGGTCTAACATACTTCCATCCACCAAGCCAAGGGTTGATCAAGTCAAAGCTGTCCACAATGTGGCAGGCACAGCTGCAACATCTATATGAAAAAATTATTAATCAAATGCACTGTAAATGAGCTCCAACTGTAGCCAATTGTGTTCACTTTTTAAAATTCATGATGAGTTAAACCCAAAGTACATATGTGCTCATCTTGAAAACTAAGCTGCTGTGATAAATGCTATGTGGGTCTTTAAGAGGGCAGGGACTTGGTATAGAAATGATTTCCTTTCTCACTTCACCCACAAGAGTGGGCGTTAGAGAGGTTAAATGGCTTGCCAGTTGTAAATTAAAAGAGAAAGCAGACCATCTCGCTCCACCTGCCCAAGGTTCCAGAACTGTCACATAAAGCTCCTGTCTACCAGCCCAGATCTCAGATCTATTAAAAAACTGCTATCTTTTCTGGCACCTTTGGGTTTGGCCAAGGGATTTCCTTTTCCAGTGAATATCCCCACTCTGATAAATTTACAGAGGAGAGACTTTTCACCAGTTCTAATTTCAGCCTCTTTGGGAAATATTAATATACTTCAAGGTAAACAGCTACTTAAAGAGATCCTTTGGACAGCATGATTTACTAAGTTATAACATCTTGCACTAAAGGGAGGAGAGGGAAGGAAGCAGTCTGCCTAGATGCTTTCTATTAAAAAATAGCAGGACTAGTCTGGTCCAAGCACATGCGATGGCTCCCGCCCTCAGTCCCCTTCAGTTCTAGCCTCAAAGGTGTGTGCACCTACCCAGTTCCCTAGGGCACCCTCTGCCTTCCCTGGAGGTCATACTGAGATCGCTGAGTGGTGCTGCCCCGTGATGCCAGCCCCCAGGAAAGAACCACAACGCTGGGGGTGGCAGACACAGAAAGGATTTTAGAGAGCATCTAGGAAGGGGGATTTCAACTCTGTTCCAAGGAGCCCTAAGGGTTCCTCCCGGCATCACTGCCTGGGGAAACAAAGCGTTCAGAGGGGACCCAGGAGCCCAAGACACCCCACCCTTCCTATCAGAGAAGTTCTGCCATCTCAGTTCTATATGCTGGGCTTCCATGTGTAATTGTTAGTAGGAAACAAAAGGATTCTTAAACTTTAAAATCATTTGGGCACCACCGACCGAGTCTGATGGAGCCAGGCCTAGAGAGGTGGCCTTTTGCTTCAGGGTCCATCTCCTTCCTCTCCTCACTCTTTTCATGCACCCCGGCTCTCAGTGAAATGGGTCACTCTTGCACTTGCGATAAACAAGTACCATCTCTTCCTAAACACTAAGCCCCCGCGTGACACCTCTTCCTTTGGTCTGTGTCTGACAGTGTTGGCTGGAGAGCAGGGCTATCGGTCTGCACTACTGTCTGTTCACTTGCCGGACTGCATTCAGCCCTCAGGGAGAATACGGTGATCCCAGCTCTGCCTGCCAAAGAGGTTTCTCAGAACGTTGCAGCTCTGCCATCTTCCTTGAGATTCGGGTTCCACGGCAGCTGCCTGGAGCCTCGCAGCCACCCACCCCCCAGATTCAGCCTGCCCCGCAGAGTGTGGCCACGACCCGCAGCAGTCGTCTCCCTCTGCTGGCAGACGAGCCTGGGAACAATCCATCATTTGATATTCATGGTGGCTCACAGGTAGCCCTTGCCAATGTGGCGTGAGTGGGTTCCAAGGATCACTGCCCAGAGTAGGCTACTCCTTGAACCCCAAAGTCTGACGCAGTGGCTTGGAGCCCTGAGCCACGCGTGGCCGGGGAGACCTCGCAAGGGCGCACTGGCTTCACTGACACAGCAGAGGCACGGTCATTCAGATGAGTCTCACAGGACACACAGAGCTACTTAGCTGAACTCATCTGAAGCCAAATGAAAAAGGATGAAACGAGAGAGAAAACAGAGCACTTTTCCAGCTCTTGCTCCCAGCCTTTTCCTCATAATAGTTCAACCAGCAGAAGCACTTTGCAGAGGGTCTCATGGTAATATAGTCGCCACATAAAGCATGTGCATTCCTGTTTCAAATAGGAACGTTAAAGTAATTCACTTTGGAAATAAAAGCCAAGACCTGGAATAAGGGCAAGACAGACATTTGCTTTCAATTATTTTCACTGCAGGAGTAAATCAAAAGAAAGCAAGCTCTGAGCTTGCCCCTTTCCAAGAATGTTAAACTAAGGATTGGAGGAAAGATTCCTTTCAGAGCAGATTTTATTTTCCTTTAACCTCAGGAAAAATCTGAAATAATTTTGAAACTGGTAGTTAAAAATTTTAATACACCTCTTTGGTTTTTGATGGATAAAGAAAGAAGTTTCAAGTACTATCTTTTGCGGGGTTGCTAAGGAAACCATTTGTGCCCTGGGTGATGAGTCAGAACTGTTAAGTGCTGGCCATAAAACAGAAATGATAGAAACCGAGAACGTCAAGTCTCTAAAATGATTTCTGATATTAATGCTTATGTTAACAACTCAGTGATTTCTCTGCAAAATTCCAGAATGGTCTTTGGAGTACATTTCATCTCTGGAGACGTTGATCTGCCAGTTTCAGGTGTATACCTGACTTATCTAGAGGAATGTACACACGCGTGTGGCACATGCACACAAAGAGGAGCGTGTGTGTCCACAGAAACCAGAACGGTGACGAGGAAGCCTGGATGAGACGAGACCTCGCGGCTCATCACGCTGGGCACGTCTCTCGCCCTCTGAGGATGGTAAGTGGGTAAGGAAATACGTCAGCTTCCTTTCCATCACTTCTCAAAGGTCCTCTTAAACTAGGCTTTTTAGTCACTTCAAACAGACTACAAATCACTTAACTGAGAACACAGAGAACAGAAAACATCAAAGTGTGCCCCCATGGCCCTCTGGAGTGGTGGACTCTCTTCTCG
Organism: Okapia johnstoni; assembly: GCA_024291935.2. Classification (NCBI taxonomy): domain Eukaryota; kingdom Metazoa; phylum Chordata; class Mammalia; order Artiodactyla; family Giraffidae; genus Okapia; species Okapia johnstoni. The sequence goes on from CM044307.1 coordinate 18,194,034, forward strand.
TGGGGCCACCCAGTACACTGCAGACAGGAACACCTTATGCTAAGTGTGAAATATAATACCTCTGGGCCCAGCTCAGCCAACACCAGCTGCTGGCTCATTTGGGAGTGAGATGGCACACTTTAGAGACAAGAAAGCAGAGCCTGAGGTGGGCTTGAAGGGTCCTTCCAAGCTGAGGTGGGTGGAAAAAAAATCTTTCCATGTGGTCATGCAAACGTTTGGACACTGACATGCCCATAAACTCTGAGCAAGTGTTCGGGACTCAATGGGGAAGGGGGTTGGGTTCTAGAGAAGGCGTTTCTAGTCTGGAATTCTGAGAGCGGAGAGAAGGCTTTCTGAAGAGAGTCTGGCAAGTTCTGTAGGTAAATGTGCTGACTCAGTCTGCTGGACTAAACGGCAAGCAGTGTACGGCTGGTAGGTTTGCTGACCAGGGGCAGAGGGCAGACGTGAGGCCAGAGTGCAGATGCTGTGAGTGCAGGAAGGGCAGGAGATGCCCTGGGGGCTACTGTGCGAGGAGGACCCTTTGGACAGAAGGCACTACAGTCCTTTCAGAAAACTTTCCATCTGACAATGGAGCCATGGGTGTGTCTGCAGAGTTCCCAGAAGCAATGTTGTCTGAGTGATAATGTCACAAAAGGATAGCTTGTGCATTTTAAGTAGGATACAGTGGAAGAAAAAGAGCCTTGGGGGTGGGGACAGGTTACTATAAACAAGACTCAAGAGATGTGACCACAGGGACAGCACACTTGGAAAACACATGAATTAAATATCGAGACGGTTGGGTGATGGAGGGAAAGGGGGGGTCCGATAAGGAGGAGCCGGGAACCACCACTTCCTGGAGAATGTTTAACTGCACTGTCCGGCCTCTCTCTGACTGCTGTACACCCCAAGCCCTGCCCTGTACCTTAAAATTCTTCTGGGATTCAGGGGTTGGGCTTTCCAGGTCGATGAGCTTCTTGAGATCCTCTTCAATGGTGGACTTGGAGGTTGGCTTTGGGGATGCCCGGAGGTCCCTGGTGGAGGCACGCAGCCTGGGGTGGGCTATTTCATTGCCATCACTCTGATGACGCCTTGAAAGAAGGGAAAGAGAGGGGAGAAATTAATTTGATGAGGTGGACTCAAGGGTGTGATGGTGTCTGAAAGTAGTAAGTCAATGGAGACCTATTAGAAAAGGAGAATTACTTCTGTTCAATTATATTAAGAATCTATTTGGATAAGTGCTTGTAAAGAGAAGCAAGACCAGTTTGAAATACAAAATAAAAAGCCTGATGAATAAATCACTCTTTCACAGGAAACTATAAACTCCACAAGCCAAAATTAGCAACAGACTCACTAATAAAAAAAGACCACAGGGTATGAATCCCAAATGCAATCTCTATAGAAACAATGTCATTGACTGACTCCTTTATTTTTTGCTGTACTATTTTGTCAAAAGTTCTTTATGTTCAGAGGTGGTCACTTACTAATAGTCCCTCCTGGGCCAGTTAGGAATTACATGGGAAGGCTGTGATTAATAGCATCAAAGGGACAAGTGTGGTCTTAACACCCAAGGGGCGATTATTCTGAAGTTTGTTCTTCAGACAGACTCTTTCCTAGGAGACTTTGAGATTCTCGAATCTGAAGGTTTTGCAATACATCTTATTTAAGGAATATGGCAGAGAAACAATTTAAGACACGTTGCACGTGGGAAGAAAAATAACTTCCCTACCAAACCACCCTCTCCCCAGTCTCGAGCCCAGCCTCCTCTCTTGCAGGAAATTGCACCAGGCTTTTCTGTTCACTGTCATGTGAAAAGCAAAACACCCAGCAAGAGAAGCAACAGAGTCCTTACTTCCTGGTGTCCATGAATCCCACGGAGTTTATGGTTCCTTCCGGTTTCTTCCATCCGATCAAGTACTTGCTGGTCGCGCCCTGGCGGGGGTAGAAAGTCCGAGGACCGGAGGAGGAGGACGAAGAGGACGAGAAGGAAGGAGCGAGCTGCGAGGGGGCGGCCGGGTGAAGTTCCTCCTTCGGTGAACTCCGGGCACTGGTGAAGACCACCGGGCTGGCCGAGTGTCGCGAGCTCATGGTACTGAGAGGCGGGACAGAGACAAAACGGCGCAGGTGTGTGTGTGCCTCCTGGGGGCGGCCTGTCAGCCGTAAAAGCGTCGTCCAGGACAGGGGTTACAGCCCGGTTACAGAACAATGAGTATTTCACAAAATATTAGTGGGGCTGGCTGGCCGTCCTTCGCCTTTTTGCTTCAATTTAAATGTTCGCGGTCAAAGTAAAACATGGTGACGGGGGCTTCTCCTGCACTTTCAGTTGAAAGGTAAACAGTTAAGACTGTCAGGGACACTCTGAAGTACACCAGCACCGCTGAAGTGTGGCACAGAGAAGTCTCACAGAGGCAAGTGTGTGTGTGTGGGCGGCGGGGGGGAGTTGGCAATAAAAGGCCTGGCAGTATCAAGAGCTCTCTGTCCTCGCTTCCTCAGAACCAGGGCACAGTGACATTCCCCAGGCCCGAGCTCAAGAGGGGAGAGAAGGCTGGGTCAGACCCGGAGCTCTCCACATGCTCATGTCCAAGGCCAAAGGGGCACCCTGAGGTCTCCTTCTCCCCCGGCACCTGGGAGTAACACCCTCTAAAGCGCTGTTTGTCGGATTAGATGATACCACCCCCTTGCCTCACACACACAAGTTAACTCACAATGGATTAACGACTTGAATGCAGGACCTGAAACATTAAAACTCCTAGAAGGAAACATGGGCAGTAAGCTCCCTGACAGTCATTTTTTGAATCTGACACAAAAAGCAAAGGCAACAAAAGCCAAACTAAACAAGAGGGACTACATCAAACCAAAAGGCTTCTGGGCAGCAAAGGAAATCACCCACAGAGTGAAAAAGCAACCTACTGAACAAGAGAAAATATTTGCAAATCATGTATCTGATAAGGGGTTAATATCCAAAATATATAAAGAACTTCTACAACTCAAGAACAAAAAAAGCAAACAATCTGAATTTTTTAAAAAATGGGTATAAAATTTGAATAAAGTTTTCCAAAGAAGACATACAGACGGCCAACAGGTCTATGAAAACATACTCAACGTCACTAACCGTCAAGGAAATGCAAATCTAAACTGTAATGAGACCTCACACCTTTTAGAATGGCTATTATCAACAGGATAAGAAATAACAAGTGTGAGTGAAGATGTGGAGAAAAGGGAGCCCTTGTGCATTACACATATACACACATTATATTTATTTTCATGTATGTATGTATGTGTATATCACACACATACATATATGAAAATGAATCCTGAACTTCACCTCAAAACTTGCATAAAAATCAATTCCAATTGAACTTATATTTAAATGTATATCTAAAGATTCTAGACTGTAACATGGAAGAATATTCTTATGACAGAGTCAGAGGTTTCTTTAACAGGATCATAAATGAAATGATTGAAACTCATTAAAATTAAGAACTTCTATTCATCCAAAAACACAGAGTAGGAGAATATACATAAAACATATATCCAAGAGTGGGCTCTTATCCATACATAATTAACTCCTAAAAATTAACAAGGGACACAACCCAACAGAAAAATGGGCAAAGGTCTGAAAAGGAATTTCACAAAAGAGGATATCTAAAAGCCACCAAAGATGGACACTCAACATCATCAGTTATCAGGAAAATGCAAATTAACTCCACAAAGAGGGACTACTACACACTAGAGTGGCTATAAGTAAAAAGACAGTATCAAATGCTAGAAAGGATGCGAAGCAACCAACACTCTCACACACTGCAGGAGGATACTGGTTACAACCACTTAGGCAAACCAGTTCACAGTCTGCTGAAGTTGAATATAGGTAAATCCTACGCTAGCCATTCCACTCCCAGGTATATACTGAAAAGAAGTACATACATACATGTATCAGAGGACATGTACAAGAACCTGTAATATCCTCAAAACAGAAATACTCCGAACGCTGCATAACAGAATGGATAAACAAACTGGTGTGTTCTCACAATGGATATACAATACAGCAATGAAAAGAAACGAACACTATTTGCAACACAGATGAATCTCACCAACATGATGTTGACTTAAAGACACCAGACACAGAATAATACATATGGGATGATTCCACTGACATGAAGCCCCCAGATAGACATAGTGAGTGTGTGACTTTAGGATTCAGGATTGTGTTCAGTTGGGGAGGAAGGGGAGGTGATGGGGAGGGGGACATGTGGGAGGAAGGGTGTCTGGATGCTGGTCAAGTTCCAACTAGTCCTTGATCTGGGTAGTGATGACATGGGTAAGTGCACTTTGGGAAAACCCACCCTGATGTACACAGATGATCTGTGCCTTTTCCCATATGTCTGTTACAAAACACGTCCACAAAAACAAAGCAAAAATAGATGACCTGAAAGGAGAAGGCTGAATCAGTCCCTGAGGCTCTGCAACAGAGTGGAGAGGGCAGGACAAAGTGAGGGAGGAGGAACAGGACACAGGGCAAAGGTGATCTCAAGGGTTTTCCACACTAACTGGGCCATAAAATGTTAGATTAAATATAACCATCTCCTTTATTTCTGCAACTAAAAAGGAGGAACCAGCCTCAAACTTCATAAAAAGTATCACCTTAAAAATGAGTAGCGAAGGGGACTTCCTTGGTAGTCCTGTGGTCAGGACTTCGCCTTCTAGTGCAGGGGGCGTGGGTTCGATTCCTGGTCAGGAAGCTGAGGTCCTAAGTGCTTCTTGGCCAAAAAAATCAAACGTAAAATGGAAGCAATATTGTAACTAATTCAATAAAGACTTTTTAAAAAAAAAGGCCTAGCCATAGTCTAATAATTCCTCTAACAATTTTTCCCCCAAAGATTTTTCTATTTAGGGAGAAGGGGAAAGAGAAGACCCTTCATAAAACCTCCAAGGGCAACATAACTTTAAAAGCAATGCAATCTCATTTAGTTTTTACGTCCTGATAACAGATACTCCATGTGTCTGCTTTAAGAATTAAAGAAATGCAGAACTCTTCCACAAGTGCAGTATATTAAGCCAGTAAGAACAGAATAATAAGAGTAGGACTCTGTTATACAAAAGAGACAAAGAGGAAAGATGAAACAAGGGGATGGTGAAAGACACACACAGATATAGGCAGGCAAACCCATAGATAATAATACCACAAATCTAGGTTAACTGCAAACGCATTATCCACACAGGGAGCATCAACCCAGAGAAGTTTCTGAACTAGTAAGAGAACATAGCCTTTGGGGTACTTTAAAATCATGTGACAGGTGTGCCACTATTTGTTAGTTACACAGCGACAAGATCTAATCTTTGGTCAGCAGATTTCTTTCACCTGAGTATGACAGTGAAAGCGAAAGTCACTCAGTCGTGTCTAACTCTTTGTGACCCCAAGGACTATACAGTCCATGGAATTCTCCAGGCCAGAATACTGGAGTGGGTAGCCTTTCCCTTCTCCACAGACTCTTCCCAACCTAGGGATCAAACCCAGGTCTCCTGCATTGCAGGCAGATTCTTTACCAGGTGGGCCACAAGGGAGGACTGACTTCATATACACCTGACTACACCCACATCATATACGTTCATAACCCAGATGTGGAGATGTCTCAAGCCTCAACCCTGGTTAGTGTTTGAAGGATATTCCAAAAAAGTGCAAAACCATGCAATCAGTATCTAGTACACTCACCTTGGATAATCACGCACTTGTTTCACCTGCTTTGATCAGTATCCACCGGTGAGTGACATGTGTTTGAATGACTCGAGCCATTCTCCCTCATCACCATGTCAAGATACAGACTGGAGGGCCTCACCCCAGAGATTCTGACTTGGGAGCTTCGGTTGGGTGGGGGACACAAGAATTTGTACTTCTAACTTATTCCCAGGACGATGTGGCGGTCCTGATCTCATACCCTGAAAACCATTATACCAGAGGTACATTTGATTGCCCTTATTTTACGTTTCTCAGCAATAAGTACGTTGATGTGATAACAATGGTATTCAAAACCCTGGGGCTTTCAAAGACTAAATGTATGGTCAAAATAGAAATAATTAGCCATGGGAAAAGAATGTAAATTGCACAGTCTGTTAATTTATACCTCTTTCCCTCATGTTTCATGACACAGCTATGCTGTTTTTAGCCATAATGAATGTATTGCATAAAAGGGAGTGTTATAGAAAAGGCTAAGGAACTTCAAAGGCAAGAGCAATGTGTACAGCACATACAATTTTTGGAGCTCTGTCCTGCACTATATAAATTAAATTACTACCATAATCTCTCTGAGAAGCATTTAATAAATTGCTGCACTAGATGATAAACTCTTTGAAGGCAGGGATATCTTTGTAAATATATTTAACAATGCCAAATGCAATAGACTCCCATTAAAATACTAATTGCACAGAGGGATTCTCTTTAGTATCTACGGAGCACACTATATACTTAATTTCTTTATCTTGTTTATAGTCTGTCTGCCCGCAAAGATGCCAGACTAGTGTCTCAAAAAAAAGTGTCTTATTGGAGTCTGGATGCCAGTGTCTTTTATAGAATAGAGGTGGGGTGTGAGGAAGTAAAGTAAAAAGATCATTAATCTTACAAATCTCCTGAAATGGTCAGCCTTGGGGAGAGGATGTGTTCATTTTTCTTATAGCCATTGACAAGTGGACAGGGTCAGGACAGTCTGCCCCTGTTTAAATGTAAATTCCACGAGGGCTGAAATTTTTGTTTGATTTGTTCACTATTGTATCCATTATAGGTACTCAATATTTGTTGAAGGAAACTGTTGAATAAACCACAAATTAGCCATCCGTTTTAAATACAAGGGATATTTTTGCATAAAGATAGTGTATTTTACTTACTACTTAAAACTGGGTGTTGCTTTATTTTTACTCTACAGAGTATGTTTCTGTTTATAAGTGTATTATTAAAAGGATAACTGCTTAATTATCCATAGACCCTGATTATTGGTTTTATTTGTGACCACAGGCCCTGATTATTGGTTTTATTTGTGAACAGGACAACTGAAACTAGCTCCCAGGTGTGAAATGCCAGCACACTTTTGTTCACTAATGGTTATAATCAAGGACCGCCCTACTTAACAATTGATTAGATTTGGGAACAATGGTAAAAGCAAAAACAACTGACTGATGCATTGGTAGTTTTTCCTTAATTATGTACAACTCATAGCATGAAGGTGAGCACTTTAGTTCATCTGTCCCCTAATTCGTCATCACAGGAGGATCACTTGGAAGCCTTAAAAATATACATTCTTAGGCCTTAATTCACAGCAAACTGTGGAAAATTCTTCAAGAGATGGGAATACCAGACCACCTGACCTGCCTCCTGAGAAATCTCTTTGCAGGTCAAGTAGCAACAGTTAGAACTGGACATGGAACAACAGACTGGTTCCAAATCGGGAAAGGAGTACGTCAAGGCTGTATATTGTCACCCTGCTCATTTCACTGATATGCAGAGTACATCATGAGAAATGCTGGACTGGATGAAGCACAAGGTGGAATCAAGACTGCCAGGAGAGATATCAATAACCTCAGATATGCAGATGATACCACCATTATGGCAGAAAGGGAAGAACTAAAGAGCCTCTTGATGAAAGTGAAAGAGGAGAGTGAAAAAGTTGGCTTAAAACTCAACATTCAGAAAACAAAGATCATGGCATCTGGTCCCATCACTTCATGGAAAATAGATGGGGAAATAATGGAAACAGTGACAGACTTTATTTTCTTGGGCTCCAAAATGACTGCAGATGGTGACTGCAGCCATGAAATTAAAAGACCCTTGCTCCTTGGAAGTAAAGTTATGACCAACCTAGACAGCATATTAAAAAGCAGAGACATTACTTTGCTAACAAAAGTCCATCTAGCCAAAACTTTGGTTTTTCCAGTAAGTCATGTATGGATATGAGAATTGGACTATAAAGAAAGCTGAGTGCCAAGGAATTGATGCTTTTGAAATGTGGTGTTGGAGAAGACTCTTGAGAGTCCCTTGGACTGCAAGGGGATCTGACCAGTCCATCCTAAAGGAAATCAGTTCTGAATATTCATTGGGGAAATCAGTTCTGAATATTCATTGGAAGGACTGATATTGAAGCTGAAGCTCCAATACTTTAGTTACCTGATGTGAAGAAATGACTCATTGGAAAAGACCCTGATGCTGGGAAGGATTCAAGGCGGGAGGAGAAGGGGATGACAGAAGATGAGATGGTTGGATGGTACCACCGAATCCATGGACATGAGTCTGAGTAAGCTCTGGGAGTCAGTGATGGACAGGGAAGCCTGGCATGTTGCAGTCCATGGGGTTGCAAAGTCAGACACAACCGAGTGACTGAACTGAACTGAGGCCCTAATTCCAAAGATTTTAATATAACAGAATTGGGGTGATGCCTGAGTTGTGTTTGTTGGCAAAAGTCTCCCCCAAATGTGCACCCTCATTGAGAACTGCTTGAATCCAGTTGAATTATCATAGTACTCTTGCCTAGAAAATCCCATGGTCGGAGGGGCCTGGTAGGCTACAGTCCATGGGGTTGCGAAGAGTTGGACATGACTGAGCTACTTCACTTTCACTTTTCCCTTTCATGCATTGGAGAAGGAAATGGCAACCCACTCCTGTATTCTTGCCTGGAGGATCTCAGGGACAGGGGAGCCTGGTGGGCTGCTGTTTATGGGGTCGCACAGAGTCAGACATGACTGAAGCGACTTAGCAGCAGCAGCAGCATGACTTCATCAAAATCCAGCTTCACACAGTCAAGATCAAGAGGGGAAAGCACCCAAATAGTGTTTCTGCAGCCGTGAACTTTGGCCCTCTGCAAGTGTGGATATAAATAATGATTCCTTGGCTCATGTCCCATCTCACTGAACCCCAGAAATGTGTATTTTAACAACCCCCAAAGGACTCCCATGTTCTGAAGAGCTAAAGAACAATTCCATTAGCCCACAACTCTCTTCCTACTCCACAGTGGGTTGTCTCCTCCCTCATCTGTGGCCCCCTCTCCAGGCCCAGCTGTGTGTGGGGGTGGGGGTGGGGGTGGTGGGACTCCTTGAAGTTGACCAACCCTCCTGGCCTTGAACCACTCAGAGGGACCTGCCTCCACACACTTACCCAAGTAATCTCTGAAGTGGCTTTAATTACAAACAACTGAAATGAAGCTGTCAGCTTAATACTTTCAAAGGGGAACTGTGTGGCCGAGCTGTTTCATTTTCCTGGAGATTTCGTGTTAATTCAATATGCTGCAATCTAGTTGTACCCATGGCAAATTAGATCTCTCCCCAGGAACTGTGTAAGAAGATAGTGAGCCAAAAATATGGAATAAAAAGAGAAGATACGTTAAAAGTGACAAGTGCAGTATCTGCTATTTTTCTGTCTGTAGAAATCAAACTGCGGTCTCCTGCATTGCAGGCGGATTCTTTACCAACTGAGCTATCAGAGAAGTCCAAGAATTAGTCAGGGTGCCCTTGGATTATACATGAAGAGACACTAGCTTTCTTTCTTACATGAAGTATAGGGCATTCTCCCTTTCTTAAAAATGGACCAACATTTGATTTATTTGGTCACTCCAGGACATGAATTAAAAAAAATTTTTTTCAGTTGAAATAGTTGATTTAAAATGCTGTGTTAGTTCAAGTATCCATCAAAGTGATTCATATATATATGTATCTTCTTTTTTAGGTTCTTTTACACTATAGGGTATTACAAGATATTGACTAGAGTTCCCTGTGCTATATAGTATGTCCTTGTTTATCTAGCTTGTATATAGTAGTGAATTAATCCCAAACTCCTAACTTATCCCTCTCCATATTTTCCCCTTTGGTAACTATAATATTATTTTCTTGTCTATGAGTCTCCTTCTGTTTTATAAGTAAGTTCACTAGTAGCATTTTTTAAGATTCCACATGAAAGCAATATCATATAATATTTGTCTTTCTCTGTCTGACTGACTTCACTTAGTATGATCATAGGTCCATTCATGTTGCTGCAAATGGCATTATTTCATTTTCTTTTTATGGCTGAGTAATATCCAATTGTGTAATATACCACATCTTCTTTATGCATGCCCTTGTCAGTAGACATTTAGGTTGCTTCACGTCTTGGCTGGTGTAAATAAACAGTGCTACTATGAACTAGGGGTGAACAGGACATGAACTTTGAAATGGAAGAGAGGACACACACACATGCATGATTTGTCTCATAAAGAGAGGAGAAGAGGCAACGGGGTATCTGTCTCGGAGGCAACTGTCTCGGACAATCTGAGACAGTCTGAATCTGTCCAAACTTCTCATCTTGACCTGCTGCTCAAAGAAAACCATGAACAAATGTGCTGCAACATGACTATTCACATTCCCAGCTGTGGTCAAACTTTACAGGAGACAATGCTAGATGACTCGTTTCCAAAAAGAGCACTAGGTACGGTGGATGCATCTCTGCAGAGGAGGAGCTAAATCATCTGCTTGTTGGTCTTGGGAAAGGATGACCCCCAGCGGACAGGGTACCCTGCAGGTTAGGAGTCAACGCCCCAACTGATGAAGCTATGAGGGCCTGGGAAACCGTTCTACAATTTCTGGGTCATGAACGAGGCCACCACCTCCTACAGAAAACATCTGCCCGCCACTCTGTACCACTGACAGCTGCTGAAGAAAACCCTTGGAGTCCCCTACTATTCAGGCATGACAGAGAGGGGTGGATTTTACAGAGCCTGGGATGGTATTTTCAGGAGGGGGAGAGCAGCAATTAGTCACTTGTCAAGAGGCTCTGGCAAGATCTGCCCAATGGCTGGAAGCTGGCCTGATACCAAGGGGAGGGAAGCTGATTGGGTTTCCTGTGATTACTTGTACAGATAACAAACAATCTTTTGGGTGACAGATAATGTGGAGGATAACGATTAGGGAGGACTCCCCTTACTGTGTGCAGCACTAGCCAATTCTGGCTGATACTGGCCCTGCACTTCAGGAGGGCTCTGAAGATACTAATTCTAAAGGACTGCGGGGAAAAGAAGTGCAGCAGGAATGATGAAGCTGGCAAAGGGGACATCCAAGTGACTGCTGTAAAGAAAACTGCTCACCTATAGGAGGGAGATAGTGAATAATGACAAGGACACATGGACACATAAGGCATTGGGAAATGACTGGTTAGGCCTACCCTGCAGAAGAGACCCCATGGGTCACGGTGGACCTCAAGCTGAGTAAGTCTACAGTGTTGAGCTAGTTAATAGGGAGCTAACAAGATGTAACTATAAATATTATCATTTTATTAGGCATAGCCGAGAAGAGTGTCATGTCCAGAATTGGTATCTAAAAAGGATAAAGAAAAAGCAGGAAACTCGAGGAGCAAAGTTTCTTGGGAGATACATGTTTACTGAAGGAACAGTAGCAAGATAAGTACACTCAGTGATGGAAAGCTCCTTAAGGAAACGATAAAACCTTTCGTCTTAAAAGTACAACTAGAGTCTGCAATACCTTTGATAACCTTTTTTTTCTTAACCCTCAACAAACACAGAAACAATCATTTAGTAAGGGGAGTAATGGGCTTCCCTGGTAGCTCAGACAGTGAAGCGTCTGCCTACAATGCAGGAGACCTGGGTTCAATCCCTGGGTTGGGAAGATCTGCTGGAGAAGGAAATGGCAACCCACTCCAGTACTCATGCCTGGAAAAGCCCATGGACTGAGGAGCCTAGTAGGCTACAGTCCATGGGGTTGCAAAGAGTCGGACACAACTGAGTGACTTCACTCTCTCTTTCACTAGGTATTAATTAGTTACAGATAGGTGGCACTAGTGGTAAAGAGTCTGCCTGTCAATTCAGGAGTCCCAAGAGATATGGGCTCAATCCCTGGGTTGGGAAGATCCCCTGGAGAAGGGAATGGAAACCCACTCCAGTATTCTTGCCTGGAAAATCCCATGGACAGAGGAGCCTGGCAGGCTGCTGTCCGTGGGGGTCGAGAAGAGTTGGACACGACTGAGCAAATGAGCATACGAATCTAAGGGACAAGCTTGGTGAAACGGTAGGGCTGGCCAAAGGCCCTATGGCTGGTCAATGACAGAACTGAGCCTTGAACCTGAATCTCAGGATCCAAATCTATTTCCCCCACATTTCTCTGTGGACTTGCCTGGAGGTGAAGGGCTATTACCATATATACGGTGTTACATTATTTTCAAATTGTCTCTTGTTGGCATCGACACGTTTCATAATCTTAGACTTGAAAAATCTTCAATCTTTAGAAAAGACTCAGCTCAGAAAAACCTGCAGCCAGAGGAATTTCAGATAGGCAGACACAGGACAAAATTTGAAGAGTGCGGGGGCTGACATACTCAGATTACTCTGAAAGGTTATGGAATCTCTCTCCTTGCTATTAATGACCTCGGCATCAAGAAATCTGATATCTGGGGCTTGATGAGAGCTCTCATTTTCTCAATGTTGAAATTTAAGCCACAGTAGTTCTGATTTTCTGTCTTTGAGGTGAGCTGAATATCACCAATGTTCTGGCTAAAATAATCACCCACTCTCATAAGCTTTCATAAGAAATGGAAATGGGGCAAGATAAGCCAGATCACCTGGAGTTCTGATGTGTCAAAGCAAAATAAAATAGAACCCTGATGTTCACGGTGTGTGGGACCACAAAGCAACAATTATGAATGAAAACGATTCATAAACCTGATAAGTAGAGCCAACCACGTGTTGGAGAGGAGTCCTGGGGAATTTTAGAGGCTTCACTTTAAAGTCTAAGTCCATTAAACTTGAAAAATAATTCAGTCTGACTCTAAGAAAAAATTGTAGAAGAGAGACATTAACTGTTAGTAATTTAAAAAGATTCCTGGCAGAAGAAATTTAAGATGGAAACATTACAGACAAAGACAACAGAATAATATCTAAACAAAGAAGGAAGGCCCATTTTTCACCCAGGGTGCCAAAGAAGGCAGAGAACAAAATTTAAACTCATAAGCTCTAACACATTACACATAGGCACTCACACATAGATTGTTACTATGCTAGGGTAACCTGAGGCATTTCTTAATCTTCCATGTAAACTGAATATAAGAAGTCCTTCTTTACTCTACTCTCAAGAAACATACACCTTTTCTGGCATGAATAGTTAACTTATTAGGTCAATAAGAAGAAAAAACACATTTATGAAATTAAACTGTACTAACATCTGTGGGCAGCCATTTTTCCTGGCCTTTAATCACTGGCTCTAGTGAATGTCAGACACTGACCAACTTATACCCAGATTTTGAATGATATTTGTAGATAAGCTGTTATAAAGTCTCCCTATGTCATATTCTGCAGGATAAAAACTCTTATGTAGAAATGACTTTACTGAAAAACTCATGCCATACAAAGACTTTATGTACACTCTTAAATATGCACTTTCATATAAAAGCACTGTAGCTCTGGGCAAATACTGACACATCTATACAATAAGCTTTGGAATGTAGTGGTAGTTTTCCAGAGGAGTCAGGAGTTAAGGACTTATGCTATTTTCAAACTGGTTTATTAGTAAGGACCTTAAGACATCAGGAAAAAGTAGGAAGACTAAGGAAGAAATTATTCCTATTTGGTCATCAAAGTGTACTAAGCATCCATAATGCTGGTGCATTGAGCATCTATCTTTTATGCTCATAGTATAGTATGGCACATACTATGCAAAGGTGCTTAAGATGAACACATTGCATAAGAAATCCTCTTATATTGGAGGGCAGTAAAAATGTGTATGTGAGATGGCCAAGAGGTACTTGAAAAGACGCTCCACATCATTAATTTTTCCTTTTTTATTCGTGCTCAGTCATGTCCAACTCTTTGCAACCCCACGGACTGTAATTTGCCAGGCTCCTGTCTATGGAATTTTCCAGGCAGGAATACTGGAGTGGGTTACCATTTCTTTCTCCAGGGGATCTTCCCAACTCAGGGATCTAATCTGCATCTCTTGCACTGGCAGGTGGATTCTTTACCAACTGAGCCACCTACAAAGGCCCAATTAATTGTTATAGAAATGCAAATCGAAATGGTCAGAATGGCCATCATCAAAAAACCTACAAACAATAAATGCTGGAGAGGGTGTGGAGAAAAAGGAACGCTCTTGCACTTTGGTGGGAATGTAAATTGATACAGCCATTTTAGAAAACAGTATGGAGTTCCTCAAAAAATTAAAAATAGAACCCAGCAATCACACTATTGGCATATGCCCTGAGAAAATTGTAATTCAAAAAGACACATGTACCCCAATGCTCACTGTAGCACTATTTACAACAGCCAGGACATGGAAACAACCTAAGTGTCTATTGACAGATGAATGGATAAGTAAGATGTGGACTTTCATTTTCTTGGGCTCCAAAATCACTGCAGATGGTAACTGCAGCCATGAAATTAAAAAATGCTTGCTCGTTGGAAGAAAAGCTATGATCAACCTAGACAGCATATTAAAAAGCCGAAACATTACTTTGCCGACAAAGGTCTGTCTAGTCAAAGCTATGGTTTTTCCAGTAGTCATGTATGGATGTGAGAGTTGGACTATGAAGAAAGCTGAGCACTGAAGAATTGATGCTTTTGAACTGTGGTGTTGGAGAAGACTCTTGAGAGTCCCTTGGACTTCAAGGAGATCCAACCAGTCCATCCTAAAGGAGATCAGTCGTGGGTGTTCATTGGAAGGACTGATGTTGAAGCTGAAGTTCCAATACTTTGCCCACCTGCTGCAAAGAAATGATTCATTTGAAAAGACCCTGATGCTGTGAAAGATTGAAGGCAAGAGGAGAAGGGGATGACAGAGGATGAGATGGTTGGATGGCATCACCTACTCGATGGACATGGATTTGAGCAATCTCTGGGAGTTGGTGATGGACAGGGAGGCCTGGCGTGCTGCAGTGCATGGGGTCACAAAGAGTCGGACACGACTGAGCGACTAACTGAACTGAACATCTTATACAATGGAATATTACTCAGCCATAAAAAGGAGCAAAATGAAATTGGGTCATTTATAGAGATGTGGATGGACCTAGAGTTGGTCATGCAGAGTGAATTAAGTCAGAAAGAGTAAAACAAATTATCGTATATTAACACATGCATGTGGAATCAAGAAAAATGGAAGATGAACCTAGTTCCAGGGCAGGAATAGAGACACAGAAGTAGAGAATGAATGTGTGGACACAGTGGGCAAGGAGAGAGTGGGATGAACTGGGAGATTAGGTTGACATGTATACGCTGTGCTGTGCTCAGTCCTTTCTGACTCTTTTCGATCCCAAGGACTGTAGCCCTCCAAGATCAAGATCCTCTGTCAATGGGATTTTCTAGACAAGAATACTGGAGTAAGTTGCCATCCCCTTTCTCCAGGGGATCTTCCTGAACCAGGGATTGAATCTGTGTCTCCTGTCTCCTGCATCGATAGGCAGATTCTTTACCACTGAGCCACGTGGGAAGCCCATATATATATGACCATGTGTAGCACAGATAGCAAGTGGAAGCTGTGGTATAGCACAGGGAGCTCAGTTCAGTTCAGTTCAGTCGCTCAGTCGTGTCCGACTCTTTGCGACCCCATAATTGTAGCATGCCAGGCCTCTCTGTCCATCACCAATCCCGGAGTCTACCCAAACCCATGTCCATCGAGTTGGTGATGCCATCCAGCCATCTCATCCTCTGTCATCCCCTTCTCCTCCTGCCCCCAATCCTACCCAGCATTAGGGTCTTTTCCAATGAGTCAACTCTTCGCATGAGGTGGCCAAAGTATTGGAGTTTCAGCTTCAACATCAGTCCTTCCAAAACAAGGAGCTCAGTGCACTGCAATGTGATGACCTAAATGGGTGGAACTGGGGGAGGGGAAGGTCCAAGAGGGAGGGGAATATATGTATACAAAGAGCTGATTCATTTTATTGTACAGCAGAAACTAACAAAACATTGTAAAGCAATTATACTCCAATTAAAAAAAAAACAACTTGAATTTGTAGTTAATAAACCTTCTGATCCCTCTCCCCAAATGTATACGTGATCACATGTTGTTTTTCAGTCACACAGTTGTGTCCGACTCTGGGACCCCATGGACTGCAGCACACCAGGCTTCCCTGTCCCTCACCATCTCCCCAAAGCTTGCCTAAGTTCATGTCCATTGCATCAGTGATGCCATCCAGCCATCTCTTCCTTTGACGCTCTCTTCTTCTACTCTCAATCTTTCCCAGCATCAAGGACTTTTCCAACGAGTTGGTTGTTCTCATCAGATGACCAAAATACTGGAGCTTCAGTTTCAGCCTCAGTTCTTCCAACAAGTATTCAGGGTTGACTTCCCTTAAGACAGACTGGTTTGATCTTCCTGCTGTCCAAGGGACTTTCAGGAGTCTTCTCCAGCAACACAGTTCAAAGGCATCAATTCTTTGGCACTCTGCTCTCATAACCATATGTGACCACTGGGAAGACCACAGCCTTGACTATATGGACCTCTGTTGGCAGAGTAATGTCTCTGCTTTTCAATATACTGACTAGGTTTGTCATGGTTTTCCTGCCAAGAAGCAATTCTCTTCTGACTTCATGGTTGCGGCCACTATCCTCAGTGATTTTGGAGCCCAAGAAGAGAAAATCTGTCACTACTTCTACCTTTTCCCTTTCTATTTGAAATGTAGTAATGGGGCTGGATGCCATGATCTTAGTTTTTTCAATACTTAGTCATAAGCCGGCTCTTTCACTCCTCCTTCACCCTCATCAAGAGACTCTTTAGTTCCTCTTCGCTGCCATTAGAGTGGTATCATCTGCATATCTGAGATTGTTGATGTTTCTCCCGCCTATCTTGATTCCAGCTTGTAACTCATCCAGCCCAGCATTTCTCATGACGTGCTCAGAATATAGGTTAAACAAACAGGGTGACAGCAGACAGCCCTGTAGAACTCCTTTCTCAATCTTGAACTTATCAGTTGTTCCATACAGAGTTCTAACTGTTGCTTCTTGACCTGCATACAGTTTCTCAGGAGACAGGTAAGATGGACTGGTATTCCCATCTCTTTCAGAGCTTTCCACAGTTTGTTATGATCCACTCAGTCTGTTATGATCCACACAGTCAAAGGCTTTATTGTAGTCAATGAAACAGTGGCAGATGCTTTTCTGGAATTCTCTTGGTTTCTCTATGATCCAGAAAATGTTGGCAATTTGATCTCTGATTCCTCTGTCTTTTCTAAATCAAGCTTGGACATCTGGAAGTTCTTGGTTCGCATAATGCTGAAGCCTAACATGCAAGATGTTAAGCATGATCTTACTAGCATTCCTGTGGCCACTGCTGGGTCTTCCAGATTTGCTGACATAGTGCGTGCAACACCTTGATGGCATCATCCTTTAGGGTTCTGAATAGCTCTATTGGAATTCAGTTGCATCTACTAGCTTTATTAACAGCAGTGCTCCCTAAGGCACACTTGACCTCATACTCCAGAATGTCTGGCTCTGGGTGACACACCACCCACACCATGTGATCACATTAGTGGATACTAATTGGCACGAGGGCTCTGAGGGGGTCTATGGGAAGCAGGACAGCTGGTAATAAGGGGTGGGGTGCAGGAGTCTGGACACTCAAGACAGGTCAGGTCAGGATGTTACAGACGAGACGTGTGTGCAAGTCCAAGGTGGGGGTTTTAGCATTTTTTTTTGCCACACTGTGTGGCATTTGGGATATTAGTTCCCCAACCAGGGATGGAATCCGTACTCCCTTCAGTGGAAGCACAGAGTCTTAACCACTGGACTGCCAGGGAATTCCCTCTAGCTTTATAATACGTGGTCGTGAACTTAGTTTTGCCATCAGCAGTGGCCGCTGGTCAGCAGGATAAGAGTTCTGTAAACTAAGGAAGTTTTCGGTCACCACACAAATAGACACTGCCTACTTCCGAGGCCAGAACTCTAAGACACAGTGAACCCAGCTGATAAGAGTATACTAAAATTGAAACTATCTTCACCTTTCCTATGCTCACCATGAATCACTTTTCTGAGTGGTTTAAGACCTGTAAGTGAAACACCCATTATAAAAACAAATTTCTTTTTAAAAGATCTCTCCCTAAATTTCCAAGCTTCATAGACAATGTATATTCTAGCAGTAATGCTTCAGAGCAATTAACAGACTTTTTAATTGTAGAAAGCTTTCAATGTGTATGGCTCCTCTCAATGACATCCAGATAGAATTACCCTATGTAATTACCAACCTACATTATAAGCAGTTCTCATGGGAGGGCCACACAAAACCTGCACAGCCATCAACAGGCAGACTGGAGGACAGAGGCAGTAGGAACACAGCCCAGGCAGAAATGCGCAGTGGAGCTTAATCACTGTAATTTAGATTTTGTCACCAAGTCCCAGGTACAAGCTCTTTTATGCACTGTCAAGAGATCTCCACATTAATTGCTGTTCCTGTCTTCCGAGGACACAAACACCCTAATTTGCAGTGATTTTAGTTTCTCGAGCAATGTGCATTTGGTGGCTAAGTCCCCCCTTTCCTCCAGAAAAGGAAGTCTGCTAAAGCTCTGATTATCCAGCTCCCTCTGCCAAGATCAACAAACTGGAGTCACAAAGCATCCGTATTTACCAGAGTTGCGAACGAATGTGACTCAACCTACCAGCGGGTGGGAAGCCCTGCCATCCTCCCTGAAAGGCCACATTCTTCCTGAGCAACCTTGACTTTCAACAGAAGAGCTATTTGTAAATGATGATTTCAGTGATTTCTACATGGTCAGTTGGAAGCAGAAAATGTGGCTAATCCTTTAAAACCTTCAGGCAGCCGAAGTCAGCACATTCACACAATGCTAACCCAGGTGCCGACTTTTCCGAGGGTGCTTTGTACCTCCCCTGGGATTTGGTAGATCTGTTAGATCGCACAGCCCACGTTCCGTGCTTTGGCTTCAGAGGCCCAGCACTTTTTAACTTTACTCCAGGGTGATGCCATTCTAGAGAAGATCTGTGACTTTCTTCTGCCATCCAATTAGATCAGAGATACATTCCCCAGATGGAGTGCTATTTCAAAAAAGACATTCTCTTTTCAGAATGAAGAACTGAAAACCAAATCTAGGAGTCAAGGTAAACCTGAAAACCACAGAGGAACTATTGTGAACTGAAAAATGTTCTGAGTCAGTGCACAGGCTGTACTTAATGAGACAATGGGTGTGCTAGAAACAGCAAGCTGGTCACATAACTAACTGAGTCAAATGATTCTACGTCTATATTATATTATCATGGTATTTGATGCCTGGCTTTTTGTTTTCCAAACACTTCCTTAATCCATCTGTACCAAACATTCTATCTTCTGAATTATGGACAGGAAATTGGATGCATGTTACCCAAGAATCCTGAGATGACTTTGCCAATTGCTTTTCTGCTTAGGGGGCCATGCAGTTTCTAGGCCTGTCACAATCACTTTTTATTACTGCAACATGGTAGTAGTAAACAGAGATAAAACTCAGGAAATGATTCATGCCATCAAAGTTTTAAAAGATGGGAAGTGTGTGAATCTTATCAGTAACAATACAGACAACGGGAGAAGTTGACTATTTAACTGATCAAGTGAAACAAATCCAGGTTAAGTCAAGGATGTCCTCTCTTGTGAAGATTACCTGGGGTTTACTGACAGATTATGTGCCTGGATTTCCACTGGAAAAGTAAAACTAAACTCAACTTCTCTGCTGCTTTTCTTTAGGGCGTAAAAGAGTAAAAGAGGACTGGAAGACGGCAAGATTAGATGCTATCACACAAGCTGATCAATGACTGACAACAATAAAAGGTAAAAGGAGAAACCACCACAGAGATTAACGGGCCCCCAAAGATAGTGATGAATGTTTCCTCCCTAAAAGGATGAATATCTTGTCATATTTTGGACTGTAGGCTCAAACCCAAAAGAGGAAATGAAAATCAGTATTTATCCTGCCTATCAGCGTGATCGCTGAGGATACAGGGGAACGTGTACGTTTTTATTCTGAAAGGTAGATGGGCTGTGTCTAATTTTAGCCATGCTTTCCTGTTTGACACCCCTCACCCTCAACATATCACTGTCGGGAGCCAATTACTGAAAACAGATTGCTGTGCAAACACTGGATAAGCGATGTTCTCTGATAGAGACAGAGCGTTAAGGATGCGTCCAGCATCATACATGATATGCCCTGTTAGTCTTGGAAAAGACCCCTTCCTTTCAAAAATATGGTCCAGATTTTCTTATGTCTTCAAAAGACTGTCTCATTCTACATTCTCTATCACTAGCAGGGAGCCACATGACAAAATTCTTCTCTCATTCTGGTACGCAGTTAGGTACATTTTTATAAAATCAAATACAGCTACAAAAAAGCAAATCTGTAAACTTTTCTCAGTTTAAAATAATGCACCAGGATGGTAGGAATAAAGGATTTGGATGGTAAATAAATATATAAAAATTAACCGTCATTGTGCAAAAGACGCCCCCACCCCCCCACTTTTAAAATATACTCTTGATAGAAGGAAAGTGAGAAGAGGCCAGAAATTGGATGCAGGAGGCGGGGAGTGGAAGGTGTGGTTACCTGGTGTGCGAAGCAGCATCATTGATACTGAACGTGGGGTTCTCCCTGGTCAGAGGGCTCGAGCCAGCCTGGCTCTTGGTATGGATATCCAAGCTCAGGGAGGACTCGGTTTTCCGGTCCATGCTGTGGCTCTCTGACTCTAAAGTCCGATCTGCCATGGAGATGACTTCACTGGAACTGTGCCACAGTGGGGCCACTTTCTCCTTGCCTGGCCCTGAACGCGGCGACGAGGTGGCCGCCCCCAGGGAGGCCGTGCTGCCATGGCTGGGGCCATACGAGGTGGTGTCAATGCCACTGTCCGCGGAGGTGCCCTGCAGGTAGTTGTAGCTGTTGAGCTCGGCCTCGGTGCGGTCCCCGTCGTACCACTTCTCGTCGCTGTGGGCGCTCGACGCGTTGCTGGACAGGGTATTGCTGCTGGAGTGGCTCGAGTAGTGGCTGTCGGACTGCAAGGAAAGCAGGGTTCCTTAACGACAGGTTGGGCTTCTTGAAGAGCAGGAAACAAATACTTGGGGAATGACTCTGAAATGTGTCTTCCTAGGAGGTTCTCGAGACACAAAAACACCTCTATGACGACAAAAAGCAAGGTAGGGGTACCTGAAAAAACCTATTCAGAAGATTTCACGGCAGGACGTGCTGGAAACTTTGCTGTTTCAGAATCCACTTTTCATTATTTAGTTTAGCTTATGCTGAAGCAACTATAGTATTGAGAGAGTCTTAATCAGGGGAAAAAAAAAGAACAAACTCTAAACTGTCATTGGATGTTTGCTTAGTCACTCAGTCATATCTGACTCTGCGACCCCATGGACTGTAGCCCTCCAGGCTCCTCTGTCCATGGGATTCTCCAGGCAAGAATACTGGAGTGGGCTGCCATTCCCTTCTCCAGGGGATCTTCCCAACCCAGGGATCAAATCTGGGTCTGCTGCACTGCAGGTGGAACTTTACCATCTGTGCCACCAGCGAAGTCAAAACTGTCATTAGAGTCTTCTAATATCTCAGTCTTAAAATAGAAAGTGATACTTCTAAGGGGCTTATACTTAGAAAGACCGTATTGATCAGAGTAAACAGAAGGCAGAATATAAGACTTTTTCTTAAAAAGAAAAGATATATTTTCTTTCTTCATATAGCATCTATTTAGGAGACAGCTTTTCTAAGGAGTGCTAAGAGGTAAAATTTATACAGATGTGCCAAGACAATTCAACAGGGGAAAATATTCTTTTTACCAAACAGTGTTGAGAAACTAGATATCCACATACATGAAAGAATCAAGTTGGGTCTTTACCACATAGAAAAATAAACTCAAAAAAGTCAAAGACATAAGTGTCAGGGCTAAAACTATAAAACTCTTAGAAGAAAATATAGGTATACATCTTCACGGATTATGTATACAAATTAGGTATACAAACCATTGGATTATGCAATGATTTCTTAAAAAGGACACTAAAAGTAAAAAAAAGAAAAGAGAAAACAGATAAACTGGGCTTCATCAAAATAAAAAACTTCCGTGCTTCAGATAACCCAATAAAAAAATGGGCAAGGGATTTGAATAGTCATTCATCCAAAGAAGATATACAAATGGTCAACAAGTATATGAAAAGATGCTCAGTATCATTACTCATTTGGTAAATGCAAATCAAAACCACATTGAAGTAACACTTCATACACACTAGGATAAAGGCAGACAACAAGGATGGTGGGCATTGTTGGTAGGATGTAAAACAGGGCAGCTGCTGTGGGAAAACAGCTGCAATTATACACTCAAGAGAAATGAAAACCTATGTTAACAAGAAAAACTTCCACATGAATTTTAAAGCAGCATTATTCTTAATAGCCAAAAAAGTAGAAATCACTCACATGTCCATCAATGGATAAAAAAATGTTGTTATAGTCATACAATGGCATATTATTCAGTCATAAAAAGATGTGAAATACTAATACATGCTACAACAGATGAACCTTGAAAACATGCTGAGTGGAAGAAGCCAGACATGGAAGGCCACACACTATGTGATTCTATTCATATGAAATGTCAAAACGGGCACATCCACAGGGACAGAAAGTAAGTTCGCGGTTGTCAATGGCTTGGAGGGGATGGAAGAGTTAGGGTTTCTTTTCAGGGTGATGAAAATGTTCTGGAGTTAAATCATGGTACTGGTGGTTGCACAACTCTGTGAATATACCAAACACCATGAAATAGTACACTTTAAATGTGTGAATGTTTTGATATGTGAATGTGAATCATATCTCAATTTAAAAAATGTGGGCAGAATGCTTGTTGGACAGTGGCTTGGTTGCTCAGAAAGATTTTATAGTTTATCAAAGAAATACAATTTCAAAGGATATCTGCGTAAAACAGTATTTAAATTAGAGGGTGGCTGAAAGTTCAGATACCTGGTGGAGATTGAGAGAAAAGAAGAGGAAAGATGTGGGTGTGTCTTTACTGGCTTTAGAGGGTGGCTGAAAGTTCAGATACCTGGTGGAGACTGAGAGAAAAGAAGAGGAAAGATGTGGGTGTGTCTTTACTGGCTGCGGGAAGGGGGCTGGAGGAGAACAGACCTCAAAGTGAAAGATCTCCTCCCCTCGAAAGAGGATTGATTCCAGTTACTTCACTGGTGCAACTCTGCTGCTGCTGCTGCTGCTAAGTCGCTTCAGTCGTGTCCGACTCTGTGCAACCCCATAGAGAGCAGCCCACCAGGCTCCACCATCCCTGGGATTCTCCAGGCAAGAATACTGGAGTGGATTGCAATTTCCTTCTCCAGTGCATGAAAGGGAAAAGTGAAAGTGAAGTCGCTCAGTCGTGTCCGACTCCTAGCAACCCCATGGACTGCAGCCTACCAGGCCCCTCTGTCCATGGGATTTTCCAGGCAAGAGTACTGGAGTGGGGTGCCATTGCCTTTTCTCTCAATAACTACTTGCATTACAAGGCCATCATTTATTTTTCCTAGTTGGTACAGGGCAGAACCCCTGTAGCACCTGGACCTGGGCTATAGAATTTGCTAACCCCAGGCCATGTATGGCTACTGGGCACTTAAAATGTGGCCAGTCCACATTCAGCTATGTTGAGAGTGTAGAGTATGTGATAGATTTATATGTAGATATAACTCAAACCACATCTGGAATTTTAAGTGCTCTAGTCAAATTTTAGAAAAAGAAAACAGGTGAAATTAACTTTGAGAATATTTTTTATCTAACCGAATCTAGCCAAATTACTATTTGACCATGTAATCAATATAAAAAGTGTTAATGAAGGAGGGGAAATTGACAGATGGACTAGGGTAATCTAGCATTTACAAGTGGAACTGTGATAGCATCACATTTCATCAGTAAATCTCTCTTCCACAGCCCAGTGCAGGATGCTTGCTCATGAACCTGTGAAGCTTAAGCTTCAAAATTCATTTCACTAAAAAAAAAAATTGAGCCCTCTCATTAAATCAGTGAATATTAAATTCAGTTACGTCCTCATCCTATCAAATGACATAAACATACACATTCCAGTGAACAGACCAAGGAAATCCAATCATTTAAAGAGGGAGGAAATGAGAATCTCTTATTCCCAATTCTACCTGTAAGTGATGGGGGACTGTGTATAATTATGGTAAAGAGACAACAGCCAGTGCAGCCCTGGAAGGAAAGAGAAGCAGTAGGGCGAGTTGTCAGGAAGCTGTCTGTCTCCTTGACTGATGTTCCAACCATTCATATCTCATGCTGGCAACTGGGTAAGCAAATAAAATCTTAATCAAGTACATTTCTATTCCAGACACTAGGATTGCCTGTGATTGCATCACATGGCCTTCCATCCAAATCCATGGGGGTAGCAGTTGCATCTCAATGAGGAATTTCAATTTAATCTCAAAACAAGCTTAAGGCCAGGCTTCCCAGGTGGCTAAGGGGTTAAAGAATCTGCCTACATTGCAAGAGACTCTGGTTCAATCCCTGGGTTGGGAAGATACCCTGGAGATGGAAATGGCAACCCGCTCCAGTATTCTTGCCTGGGAAATCCCCTGGACAGAGGAGCTTGGCAGGCTACAGTCCATGGAGTCATGAAGAGTCGGACACAACTTAGCAACTAAACAACAACAACAAAAAGCTTAAGGCCACTGGCAGTAGAAATTTCAGGGCTATGGCAGCCAATGCCCATTTTCTACTAGGATGACTTCCCCTCAGACACTGTGGAAGAATAAGAGCAGACCAGTAACATTTTCACTCTGCAAGAAAGGCAGAAGGCTAGGAATCTACCATTTGTATTTGTTGTTGTTGTTTAGTCGCCCAGCTGTGTCCAACTCTTTGTGACTCATGGACTGCAGCACACCAGGCCTCTCTGTCCCTCACCATCTCCCAAAGTGTGCCCAAGTTCCTGTCCACTGCATCAGTTTTTACTGCACCATTTTTACTACTTTACAGTTAACTTACGTGCCCTTGTTTGTTTGGAGACAAATGAACCACCGGATCCTGACGCATTAATCTCCCACTGGGGCTCTCTCGGAAAGCTGGCAGTACCTTGGATACTGCTGGGAGGTGGCAGGTCGGCTCTGGAACATAGCACAGGACATTACGGTGCAGGCACTAAACAGACATGGGCACAGGCTGACAAATGAGGATGGCTTGCCCCTGCACCTCTCAGTTCAGTGGCCAGCAAACTCGGAATTTCAGCGAGAAGCTTGTTGAGAGTTTACACAATAGACAGCATGTCAAGAGCTAAGTGGCTGATGGATAAAGCTTGCAGCTGGTGACAATGTGTCACACCATACACATGAGCAGAGCCAAGTACCACCAAACCAGAGGCCATGAACAATGCGGCAAAGTCAGGAATCAATTTTCGGCTTGGGGAGGCAGGGAAGTCTCGAATATATGGATCAAATTTATGAAATCCATTCATTGCAAAGTGTGGCTAACCTCGCTTGGTCTACGTTACCTAGACAGGCATGGATGCAATCGCGCGTTACTTACCATGACACTTTGGACATATTTTACCTGTATATTCATGCTGCTCGAGGACAAAAGAATTGAATTCCTGAGGTCCTCTATAACTGTAAGCTAAGCACAACAGAAAAGACACACAGCGACTAGTTTACTTAAAACAATTGGTTCCTGTGGGACTCCACTGGTGTTCAGGATGGGGTTGTTCCAAAGGTGAAAGGTAAGCGACTTCGCCTCTTTAACACACCTAAGAGCTGATGGCAACAATCATGCAACGCTATTCCTAACACGCACAGGACTGAGCAGTGTACTCTCTGACTCTCAACCGTGTCCAAAAGTGTAGAGGCAGGAAAAACAAACTGAGATGAGTGAGCCAATTCAACAAGCTAGGCTCTGGGTCTCCCCTGGGAATCAGCTTATCATCTGCTGATGGACAAAGACGGGGAGCCTGGCTAATGAGTAAGAATCTGCTTGATGTTTTCAACCAGTGACCTGAAGGTCGTTAGAGAATTGTGTTCTTACAAATCAAGTGTAGGAAGGTCAGTCCCTTATCCACTCAATACGGTGTACTGAGGAATGAGAACATAACAATTATTTGTCTTGATTCCTCCCTAGCATGGTTTGTGTAGGCTAAGCCCCAGATTCCTTGTGAAGTGCCAGGCAGAAAGGGCTCGGTTATCCTTCTGGGATGCTAGAATATCAAAAGTTATAAAAATTTATTTGAACATTTTCTTTGTAGCCTTAGATTTTGGATCGAGAAAGGTCTTGATTTAAAAAAAAAACAAAAGGCTTCTCTGGCAGGCTCTAGGAATATCTTCTTTTTTTAAAAGAAAAGGTATAACCTTACTAAAAGCATGAACCAATGTGTTAAAAAAATTCACCGGTATTCATTTCAGAACCTTATCTCTGAAGCGTGGGATGCCACCAAACTAAAGTGGATGCAAGGGGAAAAAAAGACTAGAGGAAGGTTTATGCGAAAGAATGACTACGGGCCTAGGACGAACCTTGTAATTACCCTTTCCAGTCCCAAGTACTGTTTCATTCCCTGTATGACTTCACATGAGTGGGAAGCGTGACCCTGAACAGTGCACAAAGGCCCGCTGGCAGCTTTGTTCAAAGCCTGCAACTAGGAGCCAAAAAAAGCTGCTAAAGTCATGCTGAATGAGGGATCCTGTGCACATGTGTCGTTACCATCTCAACGGTATCAAAACATATGGGATTCGAAATGTTCTGTCAAGAGCGGAACACTGGATCCGAATATGCTCAGGTTTTCGGTGGGGGGTGGGGAGTGGGACGAGAGTAGGGAATGACAGATGGCTTCAATAACGAGGCACACATCGCACTGAAGGGGTGGAACAAAGCCTATCTTCAGAACCTGAGGATTTTGCTTCTCTTCTTCAACTCCTGTCTTAACTGAATGCATCTCTACTCCCTTCCAAGTTCGTGGGTTTTTAAGAGTCCCAGCATGGTCCCCACCTCTGCACTGAGGATGCCCTCCCCAGCCAGGTACAGAAACGTGGGCACAGTCACTAAAACAGAACAAAAGGATGCGTTTGCAGAGAGGATAAAACGATGAGGTCTTTGCCATGAACGCTGATCTGTTTTCAGCCCTGAAATTTACTCCTTTTTATTCCACATTGATGGGAAAGCTACTAGATAGAGGCAAAGGGAAAAACTTCTAACAGTCGGGATTCAAGTCCCTGATGTATCAACTGTGTTGATACTAAATCCCTGGTGTTACTGGGTTGCAAGTCAATCCTGTTTCATGGCAAAATGTTATTGTATCAACTAGCATTTAGATGTCAGAGAACTGTGTAGAGAGACAGGGAGAGGGAAAGGGCCATGTGCCCAAAACCCAAAGGAAGGCTCACTCATGCAAATCTTTTTCCCTTCCAGCTGGTTTTATCCTAAGATGTTTCCTTAGCTGATAGCTTCATAGCAGAGTAGGGGAAAAAAAAAAGCCTAGAACGGGAAGAAAGGCATCCTCAAGAGGTGACTAGAGAACAATTATCTCTCTTTTCCATTTTGTACACAGCTTTAAAATTTTTTAAAACT
This sequence comes from Okapia johnstoni, assembly GCA_024291935.2. Taxonomy (NCBI): domain Eukaryota; kingdom Metazoa; phylum Chordata; class Mammalia; order Artiodactyla; family Giraffidae; genus Okapia; species Okapia johnstoni. The sequence goes on from CM044307.1 coordinate 18,221,494, forward strand.
CAACATTAAGAATATCAACTAATCTCCCAGGGCCTTTATACTAGACAAAAACAAACAGATAAATAAACGAGGCAGAGGAGGGAGATAGCACATAAGTGTCTTTGTACTCTGGCATTTCAACCTTGGTGCTGAAAATAATTCCTATGTACTTTCTGTCTTCAAAGTCAGGGTCACTTATGAATAGAATTCCTTGACTTTTCTCCCAGGTTTTAAATGCTGCTTTGACTTATACACACATTAACAGACTTAATGCTCATTCATATTTATGACCCAGAGCTGTACTAGAGAAGAGAATGCACTGATGACATCAACCAGAGGTAGCCAACGTCACCTGGGTATAAAAGCAACTTGCTTACTGTAGGAATTAGTTACTTACCCATCTGGTCGGCGATGCTGTCTTCACTTCTTTGCCAGCTGGGTGTGGATTTCCCACTGCCACCAATGTCTGACTGGGTGTTCTGCCTGTCGATGGAGGCGGGGGATCTGCGGCTGATTCCAAACCTGGGGGGATTTCCCCAAAGGCAAAGACAACATCAGGGACCTCGCCCATACGGGAAGGTAGTTCTGGGTGTAACGCACTGAACTCTAATGACAGGTACTACTAGTTTCGCTCACAGGTCTGTACTCATCCTCGTGCATGCATACATGGATGCCAGAACTGTGGATGTTGTGGTCGGGATACACCCCTCTGTTCAGCAGAGTATGTATGCTAAGTATGTAAACTGTGAACAAGGGCAGGAGTCATTAGCACTGAGCCAACCTAAAATAGATACAGTAAAAACCCAAAACCTTCTGGCCCTTGTGCAGTTAAGCTCTGAGGGCCATTCAGCCAAAAGAAAAACGCCACCACTCTAGTGTTCCTTCTGTGTGTGTTGTCCAGTTGGCACATTCCAGGGGTTTCTCTTAACTCAGTAATCTGCTACATCACTAAGGCGCTCATTCTTGGAACAAGTATTTTCTGAAGCTCTTACTCGAAGGTCTGAAAGACAAAGACTGCTATCACTTACTTTACACAGGGACCACTTTCCAGATGTATAAATTTCAAATTGCCTTTGGAAGAGCGATTTGGAAGTGGGTGAGCTGGCATATATACAAAGGCAAACATCTATTTCTGGAAAGAACATTTATCTATCTAATGAGCCCATTTAATAACTTTTCCTATGTAGAATAATAATATAATATATGCTTCATTAAAGTATATGCCTTGATTACTAACATCAGCAAAGTAAACGCTGACAGAGTCCAGGAAAAAGGGCCAGGGTATAATACTCAGAGTCACATGGAAATTTACTAATCTGTCTGTAGGTACTAATGAACTTATAAGTAATCGATACACTAAATCACAAAACAGGACCTGAATTAACTGATGCTTGTGACAGATGTCTTTGTTACAAACTGAAAAATGTGTGGGGAGAACCAATGGGTGTGTTGCAAAGAGAAGGAGATTAGGAGGAGGAAGATCAGTAGCTAAGTTCAGCTTCCCCACCCAGAGCCACTCAAGTTCTGTCTTTATTTATTTTTAAAATGGCAACTCTTTTATGGATCCAGGGAGAAAAACTTATATAAAAGCCTCTGCAATGTAGGGACGGCTATGGAATATTTTTGTAAAACTCCTACTGTAATATCTCCCTCGTTACTTTTTGCACAAATGACAGTCATTTACAAGCTTAATTCATAAGCATCACTGAACAAAGTTACCTCATTATTAAAAACAGACAGACACTTGAATTGATGAAAATTTCAGTGAAAGGGCTCATCAAAAAAAGAAAAGAATTCACTAATTATGATCTTTGTCACTTTCTAAATCGGGTCCTTGTTTAGAACCGTGAATATCCTCCAGTTGGCCCCAATGATCCTATTTTAAGTACACTAAATTAATATTTTTTTCAAAAAGGCACAGAGATCAAAGTAAGATGTGAATTGGAATCTTGGTTTTACTTTTTGGTAGCAGCAGAAACCAAAGACAACTTTTTAAACCTCTATAAACTGAAAGCCAAATGCTTTTCTAGCTGTCTGCTTTTAAAGAAATTAAAGTAAGCCTGTCTTTCAACTCTGCCTTGAAAAAAGTTTCACCCAATGAACTTCTGGTTTTAGTTCTCACACACTCGCCTCTTTCACTATGTGCCAGGCCATCAGGGCTACGAAGGCCCCATCCTTGAGGAGCTCAGACAAAACCTGTTCTTGTCCCTTTGTTTGCAGGAGCACTTTATAATATTCTAGGAGTCGCAGTTCCGATCTTAAGGAGTTTTTAAGTAATCATTTGGCTGATATATGAATGCATTCAATGACCAAGAACGTTCTCCCTCATGAGTCAGTCTATAGGTCCCCAGGGCAGGCTGACAGCTTTGAAATATCTTCCTTACAAGGGGCTGGAAATTTCTTCTCTATAACTTTTCACTTACTGATTTCAGTTATCCCCAGAGACAAGTTTAATCCCTCATTGGAGAGTGTTGCGAGAAAGCCATTGTGGCCTTCCTGACTCCACGATGCCTGCCTGCAGGCTGCACAGCCTTGGTTAACGTTTCTCACACCATGATCCTCCAACTGCATATCTGCCCAGTCTGTCCCTTTGGCATATGCCCTGCTTTGCCCACATTCCTTAGGGTACGTGGCCCCAAAACACATCTCCAAGGGTGGTAGAACAGACCCTATGTCTTTTTATCACTGTTGCTTTTTAACTCTCTCTTATTCCATCCTAATTGTGCAAGTGCCCTTTTCCCCTTCACCCAAGTAGAGCAGTTTTATTAACCAGCCCGTGAAACTGCGCCTCTCAACTGATCTGGATGGTCTCCACATCCTCACACCAGCAAGTGGGGGGCACACTCCACACACAAGCAGACACTGAGTCTGCTGAAGCACAGGGCGGGAGACAAAGGGGGCAGATGACATTTATGGACAATCAGTGTATATGGACCTATATAGTACTATCTCACTCCTTGGAGCTTGTCCAAGTTTAACATTAATGAGTTCACAGCAGACTCCATACACTCCTGCTTCACTGTCAACCCGGGGGACCTATTTATTTTTACTGGGCTAAGTTACGGAGTAGATACAACAATTGTTCCCTTGGTAAGTGTAACTTCAGAATCAAACCTGGCTCATAAGGAACGTGTGTCAATCAGACAGTGAATACTAAAGTCTCTTGCATCAGTGAGACAGACAACAATTCACTCGGGATCTAAAGGAAAACACTGTAACCAGCATCTTCCTGTAAAGGTTCATTGCAGGTAAAACTGATGTTACACCGTACAGTAAATAGGCACCAGTTAACCTTAAAAGTGATGGGGGGAAACCCTCTGTACCAGCTATTGGACACTTAGTATCAAACATCAAGTCAAATAATTACCACCTTATTTAAAACAATGGTGTAACATGAACATTGGAGCCATGTTTCTAACATTAATAATCACCAAAAATTAATGTTTCAAATTACATGTTAGTATGCCTTGAGAGTATACATCTAATGCAGAGAAGAAGCAAACATGATTTTGTTGTTGTTAGCTCATTTATATTTTATTGCTGTATTAACACTGAAGTTGCAGTGAATCCTTACTTTTGAAGTCAAACAAGGCCATTTAAAATCTACTAATCAAAACAAAAAATCATCAGTTGGGCTTGTGGTATGGGATTATAATACTACTTAACGTGTAAAATCTTTTGCAGAGGCCTGCAATAAGAGCTAGAATTTTTTCTAATTGTCACTGAAGTAATTAAAGTAAGAAATGTACATTTTAGACACGCTACCAACAGACTCCTTGGGGAGAGAGCTGGGGAGGGAAGTATGTTTTATTGTAGCTTTTTATTACTTACTTTCTGCTAACATAAACACTTAGCAAAAATATCAACAAAATTATTCTTAACAGCTGTAAAAACCAACAAAAGACTATAGGATAAAAAAATAACCATTATGAAACTATTCTCATAAGCAGAATTGTTTTATAACATGGTAAGATCTCAAGAAAGTAAACAAATCATATGTGCATCTGTTAAAAATAATTTGTAGAAAACTTGGAACAGAAACATCCTTTTTTTTCCAACATGCCATTTCTGAATTTCAAGCGGTTTCGAGTTGTTCAGAGGTGTCCCGGCAGGAGGCCTGTGATGGTTCTTTTACTCTCTGAGCAAAGTCGGTTTCTGTGTGTCATGTGATGTTTTCTGCTAATTCCTTTCCAGCTGCAGACATGCCAATCTTTTCCCCCCCTTTTAGTAGCCTTTACAATCACGTACACTTAGCTTTTTACTTTGTAAGTCTTGTCAGAAGCAAACAGTTACTTTTGGGTGTTTAGTGTTTTCAAAAAAGATGGAGAGAAAAGATCCCAAACAACCCACAGGCTGAAATCACAGATTTCTAGAGTGTGAGAAAAATCCTTTTAAGCTTTGGACAGATTGAACATTTTTCCTACTTTAACATCAATACAAACTCTACCCATTGCAAGCAGTATACTCCTAAGTTCACTTAGGAGGAAATTTTAAGAAGTGGCAAAATCCATACAATGAAACAAGATCAACATATATAATGGAGGAATCGATATAATTTGATTTCTTTGCCATTGAGTCCTTAGAGACTACAGAATGATAAACTTTCTAAGAAGTAGTTGGAACTAGCCATGAAAACATTTTTTAATGCGGAGTATTAACTGTATTTCCCCTTTCACCCTTTTGTGAACTAAGTCCAGCTGAATGGAAACAATTTTGCACGTCTGAGTTACACATGGGAGGAGAGACAGTGATGCGGACTCTACCTACCCTTCGGGCATGGACTTCTGCCTGTAGGTGCCCCCTCCAGAGCCAGTCTCGCTGGATGAAGACAGACTGCTTGGGGAGTTGCGACACGGCTGGGATCTTGCTAAAGCCATGGATGAGACCGTCACATAGATGTCTGAACCAGGAGACAGCCTGTGTGTGCAAACAGAAAACATGAAGTCAGCAACTCAAAGGGAAAATCCCAAGGCAATGTGATGGGTAATACCATATGAATGCGACAAACGCAGCCACTTTGTGGAGATAGTGAAAATAAAGCCAGCTGGAGGCCCACAAAAGAAACTTCCCCATAATACTACTCCCTTAAGGGGACAGCTGGAAAAAGGCCTTGAAGGGGGCGGGGGCGTTAAAAAATAACAGGGGGAAAAAAAGAAAACATGTATATTTCCAAAAGCTGCCAGAATTCAAGGGCTGAAATGCTTATGCAATTTTGCAGTATGGCAGCCCAGAGAATATAATGAGTCCCAGTGACATTAACATGGCAATTAATTCAATTTCCCCACTGGTTCTCCAAGAGTATATGACCACAGTGAGACCGGTACATTCTTTGTATGTGTCTTTGTTTTCCAATTTTATTACTAAAGGTCTGGAATGAATATCCAGATATTGCTATTTAGTATGTATAAATTTGGTTGATAGTAGCATCACCATACAAAAACCTCCATGGAAACATGCCTAGAACTGCAGTTTGCTGAATTTCACTGAGTTGATAACACAGCAGAGGTGTGCTCTGCCTAGCCCCCAATACATCTCTTTCTAAAATTATGGGTCCCTCACCCCATGGACTGGCTTGATACAGAGAACAGAGCTTTGTGGTTAGAAGAGACATGATTTTTGTCCTCTACTTGCTCTATTCAAGTAGGCAATGGGGCAACTGCAGGATATTAATAAGTGAGGCTGAAGCCTGTGACAATCTGTCAGCTAAATCTTGACATCAGCTAAGACAATGAAATTTTATTTCAGAAGCAAATGCTGGTCCAGATCATTGGCTCTTGTAAAGGGGCAGCAGGGCAGGTCATTTCCATTTTACAGTTGAGGGAGGGGAATCAAAGTCATTTTTTCACTAAGCCAGGCCTCTTGAATTTCTGAGTCCACTGCACTCTGCACCAGGCTATTGCTCTTCTCTAGAGAAGGATGGGTTTTCTGTGCTTAACAAGACAGCTTGCAAGGGGTCTGCAAGGTCAGATGATTTTGCACATAAAGGGGTCTTAATGCTGAAGCCAAAGTTCTGAAGCCCTGGGACCTTCACTGAAACACGGCAGTTTCCTACAGGGAACCTACATACCTTCTGAAATAGAGCAGAGGGCTTCAGGTACAGGAAACTGACAGAAGGGATAACAGAATCACACTCAGAAGCTTTTCTAGCAGAAAAAGAATAAGGACAGACACCTCAAAATATGACCCCCAAAGTTGGTCTATGTCCAAGAGGCAGATCTCTCTTGGGGAGCCCCAACTCCCTCCTCAGTGACAAACTTGTTATTCAAGTGTGATTCTGTTATCCGTTCTTCTCCATTAAAACATCTCCCAGATTTCTCACTGTTTATGCTGAAGTACCTGGAAAGGGACTGCAGTCAGGGGAAGAAGGGAAGGAGTAGGTTACAAAGACGAAACCTAGAACAGCACGAACCACTTCTGCCTGAAGAGTTTGGTTTTTAGATGCACCTAATTCAGAGAAGGGCTTCCCAGGTGGCGCTAGAGGTAAAGAACCCACTGCCAATGCAGGAGACCTAAGAGAAAGGAGTCTATCCTTGGGTTGGGAAGATCCCCTGGAGGAGGGCATGGCAACCCACTCCAGTATTCTTGTCTGGAGAATCCCAAGGACAGAGGAGCCTGGTGGGCTACAGTCCATGGGGTCGCAAAGAGTCGGACACAACTGAAGCAACTTAGCACGCACGCACAATACAGAGAAACTTCAAATACAGTTTCATTTTGCTGCTGCTCTGCTTTTCTTGCTGTGAAGAGGAGGTGTTACATAAAGATGAAAAGAAGGGAGATGACAGATATGTGAACACCGTTGGGGCCAATGCGATGTCTGGGGGCCTGAAGATTTTTTAACTCTTTTTGGGATAAACAAGCAATGCCACTGAATTATATTCATGGTGAGTGTTTTTGCTTCTACGAGGAAGTAACAACAAGATTCCATAGCCAAAGTCAAGATGTAACTTTCGTATTTATATTTAGAGCTTGCTTTTCTTACCCTGTTCTCCAAAACGTACATTAAAATATCTTATGCTACTTCTCAACCTCAGCTCTTTTATTTGGCAGATGTATCAGAAAATTCTACTTGGTTACTGGAGTTATCCCAAAGTGAAAAAATAGCATTTCCAGAAGGCCAGCATTCATTCCCAGGCCTTTTCTGCACTTACATAACTCAATAGTGGCATTGTTTTGGACTGTCCACACACACAGAACACACATACAGCAACTGATGGAATGCCACCCAAATGTTTTCATGACTTTAGACATATGTAGGGCAGGCAAAAAAAAAAAATTTTTTTTTCAGAATTAGCCCTTATTCTGATGACTTAGTATTCTTTCCAAATACTCTGAATTTGATACCCGCTCACAAATGTTACTGGAAAACAGATCTCGTTCAGGGAATGGGAGGTTCCCGCCTGCCTGGCACTGGCAGTCTACTGCCAGAGACCAGAGCTGATCATTACTGGAATTTGGGCTGGTTGCTGTCCTGATACTTTGAAAAAGAGTAACCCCCAAACTGGTTCACAGGGGAAGTCAGCATGCTAGCCTCTTGAACCTCTGACCCCCGGCCCCCAACTCTACCTGAGGGGATCACAAGTCTTTTCTTTTTTTTGAGATAAACAAAGATCTTTCTACTTTCTCTCAGTCTTAATGAGTCCCTATTAAGGTCAGAATAGGACTAAGATGAATATATCTGTCACTTGCTGTGCCATCTTTTGATTTTGATTAAGAAATAATCTTCTTTGAGAATGCTATGTTCACAGTTAGGAAGTATCTAAAAACCTTTTTAGCATTTATTTCAGTACATTCTCTTCCCTACATTTTAATCAATTTAGCCGAGAAATAACTAAATGTTTTTAAAGTAACCAATCTTAAATTTTCTCTATGGCTATGACTTCCCTCTGCAGAAATAAAACACTGGGGGCTTTTGGACTGTTCAAAGAATGCAGCAATTGAAAAAGTCTCCATCATCAGACTGACAGACAATACTCCCATAGTCTGCAGGACTGACAGACAATACTCCCATAGTCTGCAGGACTACACTCAATGCCAGCTTTCCATTTATATGCAATGAATACAGACAGTTGACTGGGATGGACATTTAGGAAGAAATGGTCCAAAATCAATATCAGTTCTTCATTTTTCCAGAAGCCTTCTTACGTCAAGATAAAAGGGAGAAGAGAAGCACCCCCCAAAAAAAATTTCAGCTATCTAATGAAATAACCCACATCCCACCACACCCTTCCCATGAATTAACTCACAAGACTACACATATGATGTTAATATTGATAGGTTCTTATTAAATTGATCTCTTGAGATTGTGATTTATCAATTTATGGATAAGGAACTCTCAGTATCTGTGTAATCGATGCTAAATGTTTTTCCCTGCATAGTTATGTATGGGTACAATTATGGCCCTATTTCCCGCCTTTTACTCCAAAAGGAGAGCACTGCTTGGATGTGTCCAGGGAGGTAAGGCCCTCTGTAACTCAAGTGCAAACAGCGGAATGATGGCAAGAACAACCAAGAGAGTTTCAAATAGCAGCGATGACTGACAAATTAGATATCCGAGTCCATAATTAAGCACAGCATTTTACGATAACTTAGCAATTAAAATGCTATTCACCCAGGGAACAGGATTCAGTTCAAGTCTGTCTTTAGCAATGCATATCAACCGGGATTCTTTCCAGAATTCTGTTAAAAAAAATTCTCTAAAATGATTCAACATAACATCACTTGGCTGCTGTATTCAGACTAGAGTTTGAACAAATTGTGTTCGAATCCGAGCAACTCACCCCTCCGTCTTTTCATCTCTTCCTAACTTTGTGAACCAGAGCCATCTCTGGCTTTCTGACCATACAATTCCTACCAGTTATTCAGACTGGACCACTGAAATCCTGTTCTGACAAGCCTCCTGGGACAAGATCAGTTTACAACCATGAGTAACTCTCATACAGTTAGGAAAATACCACAGTTCATCACACTGAGATAAATGGATCATCACTTCCCAGCTGCTGGCAAGCCGTCAGAGGTTCACAGCCCAGCACACATTGTGGGTGCCTCCTGAGACGAGTCAATTGTATATCTAAGGGTGACTCTATAGAACAGAACATAAAAATGGACTGCAGACAGCACTAGCTACATCATTTGTGGGGCCCAGCGCAAATGAAACTTTGGGTCTCCTTGTTCAAATGTATTAAAACTTTGAAGACAGCGACAGCAGAGCATTAAACCCAGCATGGACCCTTAAGTGTGGGGCCCTGTGCACATACCTGAAGCTGGCCCTGACAGCATGTGGCTGGGCCCCCTTAGCGTGTAAACATGAATGCATTTATCTAGCAAGTATTTCTTTCTTTTATCTAAGTATTTTTTTTAACGATATATTTTAGTAGTGAAAGTGAAAGTTGCTCAGTCGTGTCTGACTCTTTGCAACCCCAGGCACTATATAGTCCATGGAATTCTCCAGGCCAGAATACTGGAGTGGGTAGCCTTTCCCTTCTCTAGGGGATCTTTCCAACCCAGGGATTGAACCCAGCTCTCCCGCGTTGCAGGCAGATTCTTTACCAGCTGAGTCACAAGGGAAGCCCAAGAATACTGGAATGGGTAGCCTATTCCTTCTCCAGCGGATCTTCCCAACCTAGGAATCGAACTAGGGTCTCCTGCACTGCAGGTGGATTCTTTACCAATTGAGCTATGAATGCTTTACATGAAATGCATGTTAATAATATACAAAAAAATCAACTTCTATTAGTTTACAAATACTGGTGATTACTCATTTCACTCATTCTCTTTGTCACTTGTTACTAATTCTCACTTTCAAACTTGGCAAGTATTTCTTCAGCACCACCTATATATGGTGGTAGATTTCATTCTTGAGACACGGTGGCTAAGATAGGGGCTCTGACGGTGCTAATCTCAGCTTCACCACAAACCAGCCGGGACTCTGCACAAATGATTTCATCTCTCAATCCCTGGGCATTCTTATCTGTAAAAGGAGTAAACAGCAACCAGCTTAGTGGGTGGCTGGGCGGATCAACTGAGAAAACTCAACATGAGGGACTTTGATCAGAGCGTGGCATAGAATATGAGCTCGGTAAAAAACAGCTGCCTATAGCTCTTAAGCAAAATGTAAGTAGAATGTTATTGTCACGAGGGCAGTTCAAATTGAATGCAGAGGCAGCTCAGGCAGGTTAGAGGTCAGATCCTATGGGGGAAAGCAAGCTTTGTGAGGAAATGCATTTGAGATGCATTTTGTAGGAAATAAAGGATTTTCACAGAAGTCAAGAGTTCGGACACAGGAACAGGAGGGCATATGTGGCCACCACAGCGGTATCTTTGGTTGGAACACCTGACACAGGTAGGAGATTGGTGCAGGCCGTGACCAGGAGGACGAATATGTCTGGTGGGGTGGGCCCACGTTTGGTAAACTGAGGGAGCACAAACTTCACCTATTAGGCAACAGGGCAGCATAGAAGGTTCTGCAGCAAAGCAGTAGTGTGGCCAGAGATGGCCCTGTAGCCCCTGAGATGGCGGGCAATGACCAAATACTGTCCTTTATTTTTTGCCAAGGCACAAGAGAACTGATGAAATGAGCCTAAAATTAATGAGATTTCCATACAGAAAGAATCTATTAGCCCACCACAAATACTAGCCTCTTTAATTTTAATTGGTTCTTCCCTTCACCAATGTTCAAATACTTCATGAAGAGAGTCACCACCAAATCCTTTGGTGAGAAATTAAGTGGTCTCCTGGAGCATGCTAGGCTTTTAAAAACTGGAAGAAACTAAAAATAAACTCAATCCCATTTCATTACACAAAAAAAGGGATGCAGAAGCCAAAATACAGCATGCGGTGATGGCCTCTGTGCTTGTGGTTGCTGGTGTGCACCTTCCTCAAAGGGTCTCTAAGACCCCCACCCGCTCTGTACAACTGCCCTAAGTTTCTCTGTTCACACTCACTCAGTCACGTCTGACTCTCTGCAACCCCATTGGCTATAGTCCACCAGGCTCCTTTGTCCATGGAATTTTCCATGTAAGAACACTGGAGCGGCCAATATTTTAACAACAGGAGGATGGCAGACGGCCACTTTCTTACCACACTGAGGGATTTCCACGAGTGGAGGCAGACCTTGGACAGACTGTTCATTATCCCAGGTTCTGAACAAGAGGCTTATGGGAAAATTTCACACTGACGACTGTGGGGGTGGGTCTAGGTAGCTCACCTGTATTCAGCATCATTAATTTTCACATATTTATACATGTGCGGTGCAATTGACAAATCTTAAAAATGTCAGTGGTTTCAGATATAAGGGAGCAACATACACTTTTTTGTTTACCCGAGAGTTATTTAAATCCCTGATGATAAATGTGTCTGTATGGGTTATGTGCCCTCATCCGACAAAGGGCCTAGGACTCCTGCTGCCTTCTCACAAAAGGGAGGGCTACAGCAGGATACGGGTTGCATCTGGCTTCTGGGAAGGCCTGCCCCTGTCAGGTGTGGGCGGTGGACAAGGGGTGCTTCTGGAGGAAGCCTCAGGGCCCTATGGCCCTTCAGACCCTTCCCATAAGGTGTGAGCAGGCCAGGCCTCCCCGAGTGGTTCCTAACGCAGAACTCCCTTAAAAGGGATAAGAGGGCAAGACCCCACTGCTGGACACATTCAGAAGAACAACTCTCTGACACACAGAACAATACGCCCACTGGCCACCTTGCTGCTCTTCCCAGAGCACAATCGCTTTTTTAAAGCTCATCTCTCAAGCTAGTCCATCTCACCGGATGGTTTTTGCAGCATTTCCTTCCACAACTGCACAGCTCGTCATGAGTGTTCCCAGCACAGCAGGCCTCCTGAACTCATCCTCTGTCTCACCGAGGTTAACCGGTGCTGAAGATGGCACAACCCGCTCCTTGGAAACACACTGACTCACCACATGCATGGCCTGGATTAGCTGCAGACTGACTCATGAGCCCAGTCTGGCCGGCTCTACCCTCACCCCTAAGTCCTCAACTGGAACTAGAGCCCCCTTTCACCCCCAGGCAGCTGTGCTTAGAAGAACACCCACAAAACGACAGCAAGGAATATAGCAACTACCACTTTCTAAGACTCACTATGTGCCAGGCCTATCGGACGAGCTCAGATTGAACAGAGTAAGTATAGTACCTCGGCTTTATAGTACCCTGGGCTTGTTCCCCGGGTCACTCTACGGTTTGTAAAAGGGAGCTGGGAGGTGTGCCAGGCTCAGGCCACTGCGTCCCTTTCCTGAATGCTTGAATAGAAAACACCTTCATACTCTGATCTAAAAGTGCATGAAAAGAAAGAAAAAGAAAGTGAAGTCGCTCAGTCGTGTCCGGCTCTTTGCGACCCCATGGACTGTAGCCCGCCAGGCTCCTCTGTCCATGGAATTTTCCAGGCAAGAATACTGGAGTGGGTTGCCATTTCCTTCTCCAGGGAAAAGTGATGAGTGTGTGCTAAGTTGCTTCAGTTGTGTCTGACTCTTTGGGACCCCATGAGCCTGCCAGGCTCCTCTGTTGATGGGATTCTCCAGGTAAGAATACTGGAGTAGGTTGTCATGCCCTCCTCCAAAGGATTTTTCTGACCCAGAAATCGAATCCGCATCTCTTGGGTCTCCAGCATTGGCAAACGGGTTCTTTACCATTAGCTCCACCTGGAAAGCCCACTCTAAAAGTGTGAACTTGCAAATCATCTAAACTGATGCCAGTGTGGATGCCAGAGTGCACTCACTCCTTTGAAGAGCTGGGGCAAAGGAGTGTTAAGAACCCGGTGAGTTTAAGTCTAATACATCTAGCTCTCTGATTTCTACCTTATCTTGGCTGACAAATAAAATGGCCATAATTCAGTTCCAACCTAAATGAAACCAATGACAGGAAATTCCATCAAGAACAATTAGTATTTCACTTTGAGTCAGCAGTAGACAGCTTTACTCACAATATAACTTTTATACCAGTATTCTAAACGTAGTCAATAAAAAGCAAAAATTCTACTTAAATCTAAGCTTCAATTTTATAGCTTTATCAGATTCCAGTGTGTTTCACTTTTACTTGCCATCTAATTTTATAAAAATAAACTGATTTACCCAAGTGTCCATTAATGGATGAAAGGATAAACAAAATGTGGTACATACACACAATGGAATATTACTCAGTCTTAAAAAAGGGAAAAGTTATGGATTTAATGTGCCCCTCCCCCTACCCTTGTGCCTGTGTGCTCAGTTGTGTCTGACTCTTTGCCTGACAGGCTCCTATGTCCATGGGATTATCCAGGCAAGAATACTAGAGTGGGTTGCCATGCCCTCCTCCAGGGAATCTTCTCAACCCAGGAATCAAACCTCTGTCTCCCGTGGCTTCTGCACTGGCAGGTGGATTCGTTACCACTGTGCCACCTGGGGATCCCCCCACCCTCACTCCTCACCGAATTCATGGGTTGAAATCCTAACCCCAATGGACCTTTGGGAGGAAATCAGGTTACGATGAGGTCATAAGGGTAGAGCCCCCATGAAGCAATTAGTGCCCTTATAAGAGGAGCAAGAAACCAGAGCTTCCTCTCTCTGCCATGTGAGGACCCAGCAAGAAGGTGCTTTTACCAAGCCAAGAAGAGGGTCCTCACCAAGAACCACACCTTTTGGAACCTTGATTTTGGAATTTCCAGACTCCACAAGTAAATGTCTGTTGTATATAAGCCACTGAATCTATGGTATTTTGTTACAGTAGCCTGAGCTAATAAGCAAGAAGGAAAACTCAACATATGCTACAACATGAATGAAGCCTGAATACATTATGCTAAAGTGAAATAAACCAGTCCCAAAAGGACAAACAGTGGATGATTCCACTAATGTAAATTTTCTACTTATGTGTGGTACCAAGATAGTCAAATTCACAGAAAGTAGAATGGTAAGGGCCTAGGAGTGAGGGAAGGGGAATTTTTGTTTAACGGATACTGAAACAGAAATAGAAGAACTATTTGCGTTTGTTCCAACAATATCGTCCAGGCACGATCTTCACGCCCTGCACGGTGCAGGCATCTGCAGAGGAGGGCATTAGGGAGGCTGCAAGAGTAGCCAGCTGTAACTCTGTTTATGAAGCAACACTCCATCTGGCTGCTGAAAGCTAAATGCAGTGGAGAAAGGGGGATAGGATGGCATCCAGGTAAAATGCAAAAGGAGCATTGGTTCAGTATGATCCGACATTAAACATTTATAGAAAGCTTGGCAATACTTCATCTACAAAAAGGAGAAAGGAAAATTCTTTTATATGCCAACATGCTTGTTGTTTATGCAAAGCCCCTGAAATACTTAAGCTTTTCTGAGCATACTAACACCAATCAGGGTTTTATTACTAATCCCATATTATGTTTAAACACAGTAATGTGTTAAGTTCAGTGTACCACAGCCAACTAACTTAATTTCAGTACTATCCTTACACTCAAGATAAATTTGAGGCCAAAACAGAGACTGCACCATATCACCTGTTTTTGTTAAATATTAATTTTGTCAATTCTTGATGTGGTGCTGGAGAAGACTCTTGAAAGTCCCTTGGAAAGCAAGAAAATCAAAACAGCCAATTCTAAAGGAGATCAACCCTGAATATTCATTGGAAGGACTGATGCTGAAGCTGAAGCTCCAATACTTTGGCCACCTGATGCAAAGAGCCAACTCACTGGAAAAGACCCTGATGCTGGGAAAGATTGAGGGCAGGAGAAGGGGGCAGCAGTGGAGGAGATAGTTGGATGTCATCATCAACTCAATGGACATAAGTCTGAGCAAACTCTGGGAGTTGGTGATGGACAGTGAAGCCCGGCATGCTGCAGTCCATGGGGTCAAAAAGAATCAAACACAACTTCGTTACTGAAAAAAAAACAATAATTCTGTCAATAAGAACTTCTTCCACAAATACCATAAAATTCTATACTTGAAAGGCCACCTAGATAGCATAAAGCTCCTATATTTAAACAAAATCTAATCAGACTTTATTCTAATTAGATGGCAAATGGGTCATCTACTTTTATTGTATCAATTTCTCTAATCAATGTATAGAGAGCAAAATTCAGTGAAATGATTCTTGTTAGAAACTCCAAATACCAACACCTTTTAGTTTGTCATAAAAATTGTGAAAAAGGATAATCTGTTCCACAAGTATTTTTTTTTTTAATTCTTTCTAATGACCTTTAAGTCGGGAACTTGCATACAATTCAAGAAAACTATGCTTCTACAAGGAGTAAATTAAGTTTCTACAAGCAGTATATTCAGTTTTCATTTAAAATGAATTGTGCTGTGTCCATTCATGGTGAATGAAGTAGGCAGATTTGTGTAGCATGTGCAGAGTAAGCTTGAGGTGGCTGCACACTTCAACCTAAATAAGCTGGTTCTCTACAGTTTAATACAACTTGCCTGACCTGGGGGAGAAAAATAAATGAAACAAACCAACCATGTAAAGGCAATACAGCTGACCCTTGAACAGTATGGGTTTGAACTGTATAGGCTCACTTCTACAGGAAAGTTTTTTTCAATACATATACTACTGTGTTCATGATCTGCAGACCTGCCGAGGTTAATT
The DNA here is from genome assembly GCA_024291935.2 of Okapia johnstoni. NCBI lineage: Eukaryota > Metazoa > Chordata > Mammalia > Artiodactyla > Giraffidae > Okapia > Okapia johnstoni. The sequence goes on from CM044307.1 coordinate 18,237,019, forward strand.
ACAGGACTTGAGCAACTGTAGGTTTTGGTATCCAGGGAGGTTCTGGAACCAATCCTATACTGATACCAAGGGACCATCCTTTAGTCTCATATCAGGCTTATGCCACGATTGGTAAGGTAAGATTCAAGGAATGGCAGACCTTGGCATCTGTTTTGACCACTTGTGATTCATCTGAAAGGTCTGTATCACTCTACAGATGGCCCAGGTACAAAGGCAAATGGTACCCAGGGGCGGGGCTGGGATGAAGGGGGAGAGTCAGATGGGGAGGTATGGCCAGCCAGGAGCATCACATCCATGTTGCAGTAAGGTAATTTGTTCTCAGTAGAGCTAGGAAGGGAATGCTTAAATTTTTTATTTTACTATGTTTCATGGAGGAAATGATATTCTCAGGTCTATTTTATGACTCTAGGTCTTAATGGAGGACTCGGGAAGTATTCCTGGTGAATGTCAGGAGTCTACTGAATACTCATTCAGCAAACAGTAGCAATATAAAGTTTCTCAAACAGTACCTTTTATGTATGCCTCAAAGTTAAAACTTAAATAAGAAATACTGCTTTACTGAAAGTTAGGAATGATGGGATAGGACATCAAACTCTTAAATTTTTACAAGAGAGGAACGGCCACCTAATTCTACACCCTTCAAAATGAAGAGGAGACAAATAATCTGAAAATTTAGAGCGTAGTGTTTACAAGCCCTCCATCGTTAGATCTGAAATCCTAGTCCAGTGTCTTAAAGGATATCTGAAACTAAGAAGACTTAGTAGAGGTTAAATTTTCCAAAAACCATTGGTAGCCTCACTTCTGCCACTTTCATCTTATGCCTTGGAGAGCCACAGGGCTATTATTACAGTCTTACAGGGAGAGCATGAGAATTCCCTATCCTTTGGGTAGAGTTATGGGAAAGGTACACACAAACACCCACAGAAAGAACTTCTGTAAATGGAGTGATGCATTCTATAGCACTTGCCTGCATCCTAAGAGGATAATAAGCTACAAAAAATATTTTCACTTTCGGAGGTCATTACATTCAGCCATAAACTTTAGTTTCTGTTGCAGAAATTAAATTCAACATGGAATCAAAATACATTCTGCTATTTTATTATATGGAATATCATATAAAATAATGTGAAACCGATTTCACTTGTAAAATCCTGATGATTGTCTTGGAAAGAAAGAAAATAGCATTGAGAGGAACAAAAGGTCCTTCTCTAAACAACGGTTTCCTAGGTTCATCTTTCAAAATGTGGGCCAAATCATGAATTCCAGTTAACACACACCTCTGAGGGAGCCGAGTTTGGAATGTGCAGAACAAAGAATTTATTCAGTGATCACTTGGATGCTTTTCCTTCCCGAAAATAATGAAAGCAAGAGGAGTCCAGATGGGAATGTAGCCACTTTGGGAGAGGAATCTTTTATTGAGATAAATAGCAAGGCTCTGTAAATAAATCCCCAGGATTACACGAGGAATTTTAGAAAGACAACTAGGGTTTTTTTGGTTGTCTGTTTTGACCAGATTATTTCTACATGGTATTCTAGTAGTCTTAAAATAGTTCAGTGACAATGTTTTACATCTTGTAAGAGAAAAGACATCATAGTGTGGTTTTGAAAACCTCCAACTTTCTGCTCTCAGTCTGAACCAATGACTTCTGAAGCATCGCTGGGACGTTTTCCTTGGCGCCCTGTTCTAGCTGGAGTCAGGCTCACATTTTGGCTGCACAGGGACCTTTCTTATTGCCACAGCAGCTTCTGGAACAGAGACTTCTCCCTGCCAGCTCTGAGGGTTCCTGATCCCCTTTGTAGTGTGGGGACCACAAGAACATGCAGAGATGTGATCAAGACAAGCACAATGACGGGGAAAGGGCAGTGCATGTACAGAAAGAAGTCAGCTTCTTCTAGCAGAGGACTAGCAGGTTACTGAGTTACACTGTAGTTGAGGTAATCTGGTGTATCTGAATTTATAGTACAATGACTTGAAATTATACAGTCCATTTGTATTCACATTTTAAGAGTACTTACTCTATTTTAATTTTTGCTCTAGGTTCTTAGTTCACAGGGCTGAATTTTATAGTGAATTTGAGACAAAAATGCTAGGGCATCCTGCTTAAGAAAGAATTAGCCAGTTATGATTTGTGAGGGAATCCACTGTGACTTTCCATTTAACAACCAACCTTGATCTGTTACTTTCTGGGATCCTTCAATCCCCACTCCTTTTAATTACTTTACTCAGGACTGAGTGTTCTAACATCTACTATTTTCTTCTGCATTCAGAGCAGTGGAAAGTATGTTTTTACTATACTAGCAGCTTTCCCTTCTCACAATTCTTTATAACAAAGTAACACAAACACAGACACTCAACCAAAAACCTTCACCGTTGCTGCAATCATATCACTAATCCTCTACAAGTCAAAGACTGTCAAAGATGATGATATGGTCAATGTTACCTCAAAGAGACTGCCAAGTTCTAGTTCATATGGCTCCTAAGTGTGCAATGATGATTTCCATTGGTATCACAGCAAAATGAAAGAGCAAAGCCCAGATGCCATTACACAGGGTCGAATGCTTTGCTGGAACACATCTTCATTTATCCTGCTGGCTTCAGAATGCTACCATGGTTTGAAGACCACTAGTACACGCATCTCAGTTTTAATTTTTGATTTCTAGTAAAATATGGGTAGCTCAAACGCTTCTGGAGATATTTAAATCTGGGGCAGAGATTCAGGGCAAACCTAGGAAGACACACTCACCGCCTCTCCAGCGGGCGCCCATCGCTAGAGATGCTACGGGGGATGTTGGCGGCTCTTTCCGGAGGAGGCATCTTCCCGTCTGCCTTCCCGGCGTTCAGCCTCGAGGTCATGGGACTCTGCACCTGGGACGGGACTTGAGGTGAATGAGGCCCCTTGTTGGCATTCCTCTGCCACTTGTTGTTATTTCGAAAGGGAAACTTGAATTCGTAGGAAACCCCTTCATTCATTTTGTACTCCATCACTGGCATGCGGTAGGTCTCAGAGCAACTCCTAGGGGGAGGGCACAGAGAGAAAGAAATGTCAATATCGCTTCTGCTTGTTGGCAGAACCACACGGATGCTCATGAACAGTTAAAACGCGTCAAACACTTCATTTTCAGTTTCAAACCATCTTTCAATCATGAAGCCCTACAATCATTTTCCTTTCAAAAACCAGAATCCTCGGAAGCATTATACCCGTATTTTCCTTTGCTCAGTTCCAAATACTGGACCTGAGATATGGAATCTTGGACAGACAATGAGACCTATGTCACCCTGGTGGGGGTGCAGCTGGAGTAGGGGTAGAGTTGGCACTGAGACCTGGGGAGGGAAGGTGCCAGGACAGTATCTGGGGGGAGCAGGCCTCTAAGATGGGGCTTCGGAGGAAACAGGCGGCTTTACATCCTTAATCACAAGGAAGCTTTAGATCCTTCCCTTATGATTAAGGATCGAAAAGGGTGTATAGGTCCAAATTTCTTGGGATCCCGACAGTCAAAAATAAGTAGAGAGAAATCTTGAAATCCAAACTGAGAGCCAAATTTAGCTCAGGAGGAGAGAAAAAAAAGAAAGTGCTAGTTATTGAAATTAGCAATTATCAAATCACAGGAGAACAAAGCATACTCTAAAATCAGGCCTCCCCCCCGCCCAAAAGCCAGAAATCTCTCATAGCAGGGCCATCCCCAGGCAGCAGCCTGAGTGAAATGAATGGCAGGCACACACCTGTCTCCCATCATTTTACCCTCTTTTTGTGCCATCACCCCAACCCCCAAACCTTAAGAAAGGAGGAACTCATTTTCCAGTCCCTTTCCCCAAACAACCAAGGAAGGTTCAATCCATTACTGACTTGACTGATAGGCAAATTACTGGGGAAAAAAATCTATTCTCACCAAAGTATTAACTCAAACTGTGCATTTGAATTTCATCAGTAAGTGGAAAAAAAAAAAGACTTTTTTTCTTAAAGACATTTCGAAGATTGAGAAGCATGTGGAAAAATCGCGAAAGGAAAGGTTAAGAGTAATAGCAAAACAGTCCTTTAAGAGGAAATTTAGAGGCAGCATAAGGGAAGTTCAGACCAGCGTTGTCCAACAGAAATACAGTATGAGCCACCGACAGAAGCCATGTATATAATTTTTAAATGTCCAGCAGACACATTACAAAAGCAAAATTAAACAGGTGAAGTCAATTCAAGAATACATTTTATTTAACTCAATATATCCAAAATGCTATCATTTCAACAAGCGATCAAAAAATCAGTATTTAAAAAATTAACGAGACATTTTACATCCATGTAAATTTGGAGTGTATTTTACACTTAAAAGCACAGCTCCTTTGGGACCAGCCACGTTACTGTGGCTCTGTAGCCACAGGTGACTCATGGCTCTTGTACTGGACACGTATGTCCATAGAGCCTCCAGCTGAAGGCCTGGTTTTGATCTGGGGAAGGGGCTCTTGTTGGTGGGAAAATGAGCACAATGGAACAGTCCCCCCTTCTCATGACCTTGCTCGTGTATTTCAGGGTAACACTCCCAACAATCACAAACGTACTCTCCCTCATCCCCATGACAGCCACAGGTTTTGAAAAGTGCTGCTTTTGGAGCACATGGATTTGCTGGGGTCCTTGCCCTCCTCAGTCTCAGCCCAAACCTCCAACAGGCACTCTGCTTGAAGCTTCTTTGCCACTCCCTCCAACCCCGACCCAAGCCTAGGTCAACCCTATTCCGACCGTATGCCCAAGACTCTGCTGTGCCCCTTTTATGCTTGGATGACAATGGCTTTTAAACTTTTTGGACCACAATCTGGGCGACAAGTACATTTTACACTGTGATATAGCACAACCATAAATACACACAACCCTCCTCTGATAGCTTCCATTCTGCTATATTCCATGTTAATCCATTTCATTAAAGAAAAAAATATACTGGGTACAACCTCCTAAACGGATTTCATGATCCATTTAAGAGTTACGCCCTGCAGTTTGCAGAACACTGTATGGCCCACTTGACATTAGTTTCAGAAGTTACTGACTTCTGACACAATGAACCCTTTTCTCTGAAATGAGGGATTATCACCTTAGGCTCTGATATAGTATCCAGCTTTGACTCAATATTTCTGACAAAAATATGCCATCGCCACGTGGCTGGCTGTTAACACAGGTGCTACTATAATATATATGAATCTTTCATTTCTGATCGTACATTATCTAGGGTTCTGGATCAGGAAATACAAGGCAAGAATGTTGTAGCTTGCCAAAAGAATATTAACACAAATTTATGATAATGCATGGAAAAATTTCTCTCCACCTCAAAATCACGGCGAGCTTTGCTTCTCCTCTGCAATGGTCTATTTAACTTGTAAACTCAACGGACCATACCATCTACGCCCCTTTCTGTCAGCTGCTAGGAACCAACACAAGTACAGAATATGTACCGAACTTTACCACATATCCTGGGGTATTAACTTTTCAAAAATTTCCCCCGAGGCCATGTTTTCAGCTTACCTTCCCCCTTCCCCCACCCCCTTCCACACATACCAGAGATCCCCTCACTGAACTTTAATTCTATACCTCCAGAGGCTGACTGCAGCCCATAATGCATCAGGATAGAAAAGTAAGTTAGTAAACAAAATAGGAACAATAATAACAGAATACCAGACAGACAACATCAGCTTTGGGGCCTCAGTTTTTTGTAAAATGAAAGACTTGCAATTGACAATTACTCTATTTTCTTCTAGTTCAAGTACTCGTTAAGCTACATCACATTTAAAACTTAAAGCGGTGAAAAGATCCCATTAAGCCGGAGATTTTGTCTTCTCTATAGTCTATATTTCGTCCCCACCGCTCTTAGCATATTACTAGAAACCTTCTGCATATTCCATAATTATAGAATCAAGTGTAAGGCCAAAGCAGGGAGAGAAGATGCATTCACAGAGACTGAAAAGCAAAGATTTCACAGTGCTAAACCTTTGCCATCCTGCCACTTCTGACTGCCCTCCACGGCGGCAGGCCACCACTAGCTTCTGCTCCCTTACTCATCTCTGTCAGATATAAGAATGATATATGGCATCCAGAAGTGGGCAGTACACTGAAGGACAAAGATAAAAGCTGGCTTTTAATGACATGCATGAAAATTCACAAAGGGATTTGTACTGTATTACTCCAAGTAAAATCTGGCATTGAACAACAAAAACTCTTGATGCTTACAGCTCATGACTGGCTAGCACTAATCTGGCTCCGCTATAACTCTCAGGTCTGAGTATCACTATCCCCGTGGATCCGATGAGGAAATGGAGGCCTGCAGAGATTAATTTACAAAGACTACACAGCCAAGAAGTGGCAGAGCCAGGATTTGAATCCACAGAATAAGTCTCCTTGTAGGTTAGTCTTAGTCACTAACTAAAGAATATCTCTATTCTAGGTCCCCAAACTTCATCTTACATCTGACTATTGCATTTCACTTAGGGCATAGCCCGTGACAAAATGTCAACAATTCTTAAAGAGCTATAATCAACAGGAATTAAACTTTAGGAACTAAAAGTGACACAAAGTGACAAGCCGAAACCCTAACTTAATTGAAAAGTCACCCCATCTTCTTTCTCTTTTTAGCTTTTTTATTCTAACATTTTCTTTAATTTCTTACTACCCACTGCTCTCCCCTTAAGACCTTAAGAAATACAGATAGAAAATCAGCTGAGTGGTATACTGAACAGAACATCACAATACTGGACTCCTGAATCAGAAAAGTTGGGTGCTTGGGGACAGCTGTCTCTAATAAACCATGTGATTTTGGCTTGGGGAAAAAAAAAAAAAAAAAAAACTTAATTTCTTTGAACCAAAGTTCCTCATCTAAAAAAATTAAGAGACTTGAACCAGATGGTTTCTAACAGCCCTTCTAGCTCTAAAGCAGGATGCTGATACACTTTGCAATACTTGTTTTTTAAAATGAGGAAAAAATCTTTGCAATCGATTCTTACTTAAAAAATAATTTGGTCTTTTTAAGTAACTTGTTTATAGCTTTTCCACTTGAATAGCCCTTGATTGCTTTCCTCAGGGAACTGTATACTCAATTATTTTGTAGTAACCTATAAGGGAAAAGAATCTGAAAAAAAATACATATATATATATATTAACTGAATCATGGTGCTGTACATCTGAAAATAACACTCAATGTAAATCAACTATATTACAATTAAAAAATAAATCTTAAGGCTGGTGGCCCTCAGCAGAATGAAGGCCCACTACTTCCATGCAATACCATTCAGAGCATCACAACTGAATACGCTATCTAGGTATTTCTCATCTGGCCACAAGAATGACTGCTTGAGTCAGCGGCCACAGGCACCAAGACATACAGCTGGTCACACACTCCCACTGGCGATGGACAGGGTTGGGGGGTCCCTCCAGCAGTGCGACATCTCACTCCCTGGGGGGAGCCTTCCGGTGAAGTCCACAGCTGAATCCCAAACCTGTTTCTGCTAGGACTGCTTCCATCATGCCGTCACCCTAGTTGCCCATGTTCACTCTTTGCAGTTACTAAACCTCTGCAACCCTCATTCTGCTCACTGTTTCAATGGAAATAAAGCTGCCATGAAGACTTTTTTTAAAACCCAGTACATAGCAGGGGCCTCAGGAATTTTGCTTTACTTCCCCTGTCCCATCTTCTCTTTAATACTTTCCTGTGGGAGCAATCATGGAGGGTCTGCTTATTTCCTGAGGACAGGGAGAAGAGTTGGACTTTACAGGTGTTGCTGAAGCCCCATTTTATTGTTGTTCAACTGGCCTTTTCATTAAAAAAAAAACAACTTTGCCTTTCCCAAACTAGTGATGCCTCCGTGTGAGCATACATGGATGTTGGTGTGAGCATACATGGATGTTGGTGATTACATACAATCCCCGTGCTAGAGCCTGGGCTCTGTGACCCTCGGGTCCGGTGGACCCTGAGAAATGCACAGCTGGGGAGGAGGGCAGCGTGTTTCCAGGAGGCCTGCTCTTCCTGGCCCTGGAGCAGCAGCACCAGCTGACAGAGGGGAGAGTGACTAGTCAAAGAGCAGAGTAATTAGCTGCGAGCAAAACAGTCGTGGGAGTGTAAAGTGCGGAGGAGAGGAAAAAAATGTGACAGAAGAGCATTATCTTATTTTGCTAAAAATTGTAGCAAGGTGTTAATGCTTCAGCTGTTTCTTTGAAGTTGTTTCTAAGGGAGGGAAGGGGAGAGCGGGCTTCTGGTCCTCCGGAGGCATGCAGGGCATCATTTCAAACCCACCTAGAAGGTCGGTCGTGGTGTCTCAGGTGGAAACTCTAGTGAAAGGGCCAGAGTGCATCTCCGAGGCCCGCGAGGCTGTGCAGTGTGCTAATCAGTCCCCCATCCCACGCCTTCACGGGGGCAGGCTCCTAACACTCTTCTGTCCCATCACTGCCGGCTCCATGGCTACGAGAGGATGACAATGATGGCCCAGAAGCAGTAAGGGGAGATGAAGGAAAATACAGCTCATCCACAAAGGCTGTGCTGGAGCCGGCCGGCCCTGGTTTGCAGGGTCAGACTCTGAGTATCTATCCTGGGTGTGCATTCAGGGGTGGCATGTTGCTAGCTTGAAATCGGCCACAGCAGAAGTATCTGCACCATGGGAATCAGCAAATAGTACAAACCAAGTTTCTCTTCCCCAGAAAGCCAGTTTACCAGCATATCCCTGCTTTCACTGGTACATACGGAAAGGATTTCTGTCCCAAGCACACAAAGCTAACAGTTTGGATTCTCAAGTTAGACCTGGATTTGCCAGATGAGGCTGGGGAGTTACTAACCTTTCTGACTGTGGGTTTCCTTTAACTAGGAGTAATATTAATAATATTACTTCCACAGGGTTGTTACATGGATTAAATTTGCTAATCCATATAAAAGTGCTTTTTTCTTGAAATATGGTAACGACAACCCTATATGCGAGACAGAATACGAGACACAGATGCATAGAACAGTCTTATGGACTCTGAGGGAAAGGTGAGGGTGGGACGTTCTGGGACAATAGCATTGAAACATGTATATTATCATATGTGAAGCAGAACACCATTCCATGTTCTATGCATGGGACAAATGCTCAGGGCTGGGGCATTGGGATGACCCAGAGGGATGGGATGGGGAGGGAGGTGGGAGGAGGGTTCAGGATGGGGAACACATGTAAACCCATGGCTGATTCAAAGTAATTAGCCCCCAACTAAAATAAATAAATTTATTAAAAAAAAAAAGTGCTTTTTTTCTAGGGCCTGGCATATTAAGGTAATAACTCAGCAAATATTACTTGTTTTTATCAATACACCACAGCAAATATATCTAGTCTAGTATTTTGCTGTAGACAAACCACCTCCTGTCATGGACCCATCTTTCTAGTAAATATTATTTATAGTTCAATGTCAGTAATGTTGCCCACTCCATCCCGTTTCTTCTCACATACACATCTATTTCCCTCTCCCCATGAACTGAAGAGCCTAGAAACACGGGGAAAGACCCCTGAGCAGACAGATGGCGTCTGACGATAAACAGGCTTCCTTTTGAGTAGATCAGTCCTTAGACCAGCCTCTGTAACTCTGTACTGTGTGTACCTAAGGCTGTCAAGTTACATGAAAAGTGAAAGTGAAAGTTGCTCAGTCGTGTCTGACTCTTTGCGACCCCATGGACTATATAGTTCTTGGAATTCCCCAGGCCAGAATACTGGAGTGGGTAGCTGTTCCTTTCTCCAGGGGATCTTCCCAACCCAGGTCTCCCACATTGCAGATGGATTCTTTACCAACAGAGACACCAGGGCAGCCCAAGAATACTGGAGTAGGTAGCCTATCACGTCTCCAGCAGATATTCCTGACCCAGGAATCAAACCGGGGTCTCCTGCATTGTAGGTGGATTCTTTACCAGCTGAGCTACCAGGGAAGCCCAGGCAAGTTACATAGCTTGGTTATTTTCTCCAGTTTATAAGTGCCTGTTTAGACATATAGACTATTAAGTAGACAATTCACAGGAGAGACTATGGGATGGAAAACAGGCGAAAGGAGGAGAAAGGATCACAGAGCACTTGGAGAGTGCTGCAAGGACCCGGTTACCTTTCCGATTGCACTCAAGAGTCATTCTTGAATTGCAGTTAAGCAAAATACTTAACATTAATACTATGTGCTTGAGGAAATGAAGGTAGTTTCAGAATAAACCCTCCCTGCCCTCAAAATAGCTAAAACAAAAAGTTCTGGATATAAATTTTGGTTTCCAGGGAAATCCAGTCATCAGAAAGGGAGCCGTTCTTAAAACTATGAGAGAAGGGGATTTTCACCACATTCTGACATTGGCACACCCACCTAGGAGGTAAGCAGTACTAAATACTAAATACTATCCTGAGCACACTCTGGTCTGTAACACTCGGTCTGAAGAACTGAAGTACACTGATACTGCCATTGGTGCTTACTTTTTAAAGGGCACAAATTACCCATCCTAACTGTTTATACATTCTACCATCTGACATTCGTGAATCAATTAAAGCTCAGGTGCAGGACTGGTCATGTTTTGGGGGAAAAAAAATTGCATATGAATATTGCCTTGGCCTTGGAAAGCCTAAGTATTAACTGTCAAAGCTTAAGAGAAATTTAGAAAATAACGAGTTTAAACCAAATTCACGGATTGAAAAAAAAACTAGCAAAAATAGCATGTGTATGCTCAAAAGAGAAAAGAAACAGTTGATTAAATATGTTCCATCAGGAAATCTCCCCAGAGACAGAGAAATTAAATTTTCAACAGTGCTGCAGGCTTGACAGAGCTGGGAGGGGCGGGGAGCTCCCGGGCTCCCCTTTGTAAAGTCAGGGAACTACAGTGCCCCGGCATCACGAGTGGGACTAGCTCGTCTGAAGTGGATTTCTGACACATGCAGATGCTCTTAAGAAAAAGCTTGGGAAGTCACATTCAGCACTCCAGGCTGAGACAGCAGGGGTCAAAAACAGTACTTCAAGAGTTCTGGACAGAAGCTGGCTACAAATGGGAGATGCAAGAGAATCAGGGTCACGGAACACAAAAGAAAAGCGTCTGAAAGTTTGTCATGCTGAGTGTCTCTTAACATCAAATGTTCCATGTTTCTCAGCTACTGGAGCAAGTTGTTTAAAGGCGATATTTACCAGACTTCTCTGTCTGTGATGGTGACTTTATATACCCAGAGATGTAAATCCTGGGAATGGTCCAAGCTGGTGATTCTTTCCAGCTGCTGTTGCCACATGCTGAAAGGGAGCTGTGTCCTGAGTCAGACCTTCCGTGGAGGGAACTTTCAGCATCGCCTGTACCCGAGCGCTCCTCACACGCCCCCCCTCCACTCCCACCCAGTCGGGGAATGTTCTCCACGGCACACCGATGGCCCTGGGCTCTCAGACCTACCTCCGCGGGGTGCAGTCGTCATGTGGGGGGATGATGACGACCTTCACTGTGACGGACGTTCTCAGGAGGTCGATCATCTGCTCGTGGCTCAGTGTGGCCACGGCCACCTTGCAGATCTCTACCAGCCGGCTGCCCTGCCTCAGTCCTGCCTGCCAGGCATAGCCGTAGGGCTCCACATCTGCCACGATGCCCTCGTAGTTGACGTGGAAGCCGAGTTGTCCCAGCCCATTCCTTCGCAGAGTCATCTCCACCGATTCACAGCCTTTTGACACGAACTAGACAAAGACACAAAAGACATCACAGTCTGATGAACCCACTAGGGTCTTAAGTGGTATGCATGGCCAGTAGGATTATTTCTGAATACCCTAATGCCAGCTGAAGAGCAGGCTGGTTATTTCACCTTCACTAATCTTCATTCATTAGGCCCAAAGGAACACACTTGTTGTGTCCAAAGAACTCAACGGCTTCTCTGAAGTTACAAGGAAACCTCTAACAGAGACCTCCAGGGAGCTGGCAGTGAAGAAAAATGTGTGTTCTGCTATTCATTTTGCCCTTAAGACATTCAAAGCAGCAGATACTCAATCCAACAATTATTTTCAACAGCTGAAGCAGACTGGCTGGGCTACATCATCAGTCACCACGGCAATGGGATCGGGTCACATGCAAATGAGTTTCCAACAAAGACGCACAGTCAGTGTGTCTTCCCCCACTTGTTCTGCTACTTGTCCTGCTGGAAAATATGATGGGAAGCAAGCGTGACATAAACTCTGGGTTCCCTCCCACCCTGAAGGGAGTTTTCAGAGGACCTAATAAAATAGGATGGGCTTCTATAACTTGGCTCTAGCCTGCATGGAAAGCTTGATAAAAGGGACATGCACATAAGTGGAAGGAAAACACTGACCTGGAGCCTTTTGACAATCTCTTTGATGTCATCATTGTTAACAAAACTCTCCACGGACACACATTCACCTCGCTCGTAGAAGATTTTGAGGCTGGCGTCGGTTGAAGTCCACCCTATCACATCTCTGCAGGAACAGTTGAAAACCACACTCTTTGTTTCCTGTTCGATGAGGACGATGAACTCATTGGAGACCCCGAGGAGGCAGTCTATCTCCATAGCCTTGTTGTAGTCCTTGGCCCGGACAGCCCACACGATGGCTCCCATGCTACTGAGCTCAGCTCCTGGGTATGGCTTAGACTTTTCTTTCTTCTTGGAGGCCAGAGAAATGAATGGAAACTTGCCGGATGGGTCAATAGGGGTGTTGGTGACATTCTTTTCTGCCAGGTCTTTCAGGTATTCCTGGCGAGTCCGGGTTGCCATGGCCCGGAACTTTTCCGACTTATGAGCAGCATTTTCTGCATTAATCACTTTGGCCAAAAGGAAGTCCCTGAACACATTTGACTTAGGGAAGGTGACCCCTTTGGGGATGGGAGGTCCAAAAGAAGGCACATCTCTGGACCTGGTGACAGCCACACTAAAGAGACAAAGATCAGTGAGAAAGAGGCTGGTCAATATTTCTCAGACTCACAGCAGGAGGATAAAATACACTTTCTCAATGACAAAGATATCCTTCAAAAGGAAAATAACTGTCATCTTCCCACAAGGAACAACACACACTTGTGCTTAACATGAGTATACTTTTCCATTCAATTGTATTTAGGACTTACGAAACAACATTTTTTCTAGGTCAAAATACCCAAAAGCTTAAGGGAAAAACTTTCTTTAACAGGTAGTAAGTCAGCCATAACTCCATGAAAAAAAAGATATAACTGTAATATTCTTTACAAGAGACAACATTTAAAATACTTAGTGATTATTCCCAAGTGGGGAGGGGTGATTACTATAACCACCTTTCAGAACAAGTATAGGTTTTGTAGGTGCTTTCCAGGTGGCTCAGTGGTAAAGAATCCACCTGCCAATGCAAGAGACACGGGTTTGATCCCTAGGTTGGGAAGATCTCCTGGAGAAGGAAACGGCCGTCCGTTCCAGTATTCTTGCCTGGGAAAACCCATGGACATAGAAGCCTGGAAGGCTACTATGTGTCCATGGGGTCACAAAAGAGTCAGGTATGCCTTAGTGACTAAACAACAACAACAACAAAGATTCTGTAGGAACACAAATGCAGTCCCCACTTTAGACAGGATGACCACAGAAGTCATCTTCCAATGAAAATCTCCAGATATGTGACAGCAGACAAACAGATTAAAGACAAAATTAAACATATTATTTTTTCCTATGTGTCAGGCCTTAAGCAACCAGATAAAAAAAGCATGAGTTTATTTTTTTAACTCTGTTATTAAATTGTTTTGGCTGCACCAAACAGCTTGCTGGATCTTAGTTCCCCAACCAGGGATTGAACCTGGGCCTCAGCAGTGGAAGTGCCAAGTCCTAACCACTGGACCACCAGGGAATTCTCCCGAAAGCACAATTTTAAAATGCAAACTTGAAATTTGAATAACAGGAAGGGATTATAATTTTTATTTGGTAATATCCACAGTGCTTTAAAATCATATTTTTAAATGAAGCTATTCTTTGGTCCAAGTTCTCTACTTTTGGTATTTGATTTTGACAATTGGTGAGGAAAATATGTTCCTTTCCCTATTTCTTTAAGCAAGATTGAGTTAAGAAAGCCTGTTCCAGTCACTTCCTTTGCATCTATATTGCTAAAATTGGGTCCAAGACAAGGATCTACAAGTATCTATACTAATCTATTATTTTTAATCTCAAAAGGAGAAAGACTTAAGTTTTTCCTAAAACAGCAACAGAAATTAAATGAAAGTGAGGAGGTTGTGTGTTTTACATCATATTTCAAGATTTCCTTCTAGGACAAGCAAAGTTTGAGAGGACTTGAAATGATGATTCTAACAGATCAAACATCCTCTTTTCAAATTATCTAATTATTTAAAAGTGAATCAACTATGCAATTGTACTAAGAATACAAAATCTGTTTCTCTAGAATTCTCAGAATTGAAAGGACATAATCAAAGAGCATGCAACTTTCAAATTAAACTTGCATAATTTTTTCTTTATTTCAAGGGTTTGCTTGAAGATACTCGGCTTCGCTTTTCCAAAAATGATTACTGCTTGTGAAAGTAAGATAAATAAATAAAAATCAGCAACCTCAGGAGACAAATTATATATTTTGTCAGAAGATGCCACAAGATGGCCTATTTCTGAAAATGGCTTTTCACAAATTTATAAAAAAAAAAAAAAATGACTACCTAGTTCATTTCATGACAAAGAAAGGTGGCAGGCAACATCCCATTTTCTAACTGGAGATGAGAATTCACAGAAACCTCCATCTGCACGATAGCTAATTACATCAGTATTAGAAAGGCAGTTTTTCTTGTCTAATGTGAGCTGTCTGGCTTGAACGCTGACAGCTGTATAATTTTAATTTGATCTTTTTTTTTCAAGTCAAGCAGATGATGCTAAAATCCAGATTCACTTGCTTTTCTAAGAGGAATCCCAGAAGGACCCAGAAATACTTAATATCTTTCCTTTTTAAATGGACAATTTCTTCTCTTGCTAATTTCATATCATTATTTCTTCCTCAAGAAACAGCAGAGATTTTATTTTAAACAAGGAGAGAAAAATGCTTAGCAGAAGGTGTTGATATGGGCGCCATCCATCTACTTACCCCTTAAATTCACGGGTTGTATAATAGATCTATTTATTAGCTAATAGAACGTTAGACAAACATATATTGAAAACCCACCGATAATTAGAAGACTTGAGAATGAACTACGAGGGGAAAAAAACCTGAACCCTTAACATATAATTATCAGTGATTCATCACAGTAGGGAGGTAAATGATACAGACACTAAAATCAGCTTTGCATCATTAGAAATAGAATCCTTACAGAAGAAGATGAAGAAGATGATACCCTAGAATACTCTTTTCAAACAAAAGGTTTTATGTTGGGTAAATCTAACTTTCAAGGTTTTCTACAAGGTTAAAAGCTCATTAATTTAGATGCCACCAATTCTGAACTCTTGATAATAAAGTCTGTTTTAAGCTAAGTAGAAAGATTTTTTTTTTTTGCCTTCATAAGAAAAGAAGCCTTTCTAGAATTTCAGTGTGCTATATATAGATACTTGAGATGAATTAATTATAAATGGCTTTTGCTATTTTTAAAAGCACATTCCAAAGAGCTTCTTGGCCATACTTAGCCTAGTATGCAATACTGTATCTCTTGAGAAATAATACATTCTTTAAAATCATAGCCATGCCTTACATGCTCAGCACTGTCAAGGACTAGGAGGGTTATCTACTCAAGTGGGTTATCTGGATGACAGACAGAAGATCAAAGGCTGAAAGGGTTATGGAAAGTTAGCAGTGGGTGGGGGGAGAATACTTAAGAGAAGTCAGGGTTCCTCAAACTCTTGTCAACAGAATCTTGAGTTTCATCTTAACATTCATCTTGATTTTGCATTCCACTGAAGAGTATCTATATTCATTTTAACACAAAAATCTGTTCTGTTCCCCTCATCTTGAAGCCACTGAGGGACTAGGAAGGTGTTCTCTTTCACTCTGTCATTTGACACATCCCTGAACCTCCGTTTGAACAGCTGGTACACATTCTTCACTTCTCCAGGAAACAGACTCGGAGAAGTACAACAATTTGCCCAGAGCTTGTTAGAGCAAGCCAGGATGGGAATCTGAGCTTCTGGATAACTGGCAGTGTGACAAGACCACATTTACTCCCTGGGGCTATGTTTTTAAATTTCCTACTCTTAAGGTGCTTGCGAAAGGGACCATGTACAAGAGTCACACAGTCAAAGAGATCACCATTAGGCTGCTGCCAGTGGGCCTGGGCCTTTGCTGGCATCAAAGACCTTGGAAAAAGTCTCAAGCTGATTGATCCATGGGAATGTTGCAGAGACATCTAAACAGAAGACTCAATGAAAAAGTGAGAAGAGTGAGACCCTTGAACTTCTGAAGCACCATGGCAACAGCAATAAAGAACGACATTTAAAAGGAAGGGGACTTAGAATGAAAACTGTTGAGCTCAGAAGCTCAGATCAGACTGCCAGCTTGGGGAGCTTTCCAAGAAAGCAGACCCTGGCAAAGGACAGGAAAGATGAGTGGCAGAACAAATGGGCACCCACCGTCCCCTCCCTGGGGGCTCTCTACTGCTAACAGTCTTCAATCACCAACACCTGACTATATGCCAGGACCAAGGGTGAGATGTCACAGGCTCAGTCTTCCAGAAGCTCAAATCCCGGTGTGGGGCTACCTCTGTTGGGCTGAGCACTTTCCTGGGGAGAGTTCAGCATGCTACTGGAACACTTAGGAAAGATACTTTATCCAGTCCTGGGAGGTCAGGGGAGCCCTCCCTGAGAAAAGAAGAGCAGGCATTCCTGGATGAAGGCCAGGGTGTGTGCAAGAAGATGCATTCTTGCCCAGTGAGCGGCATGTGCAGAGAGGAAGGGCTGTTAAGTTGCTCCATGATGAGGGCGTGGGGGGTGGGGGGGGGAGGACTGGGAGAAGGGCCAGCTGATACTGAGGGATGAGAGAGGCCAGACCTGAAGGACTCCATGCAGTAGGCTATGCCAGGGAGTCTCAACACTGCCTAAATGGTTTTTAGCACCAAGAGTGACATTTTCAGAATTTTGTCATAGAAAGGTCAGCTACATGGGACAAGAAGGATGCTGATTAATGATGACTGGGAACAGACTTTCTGAAAGAATCTCACCACTTGACCCACTTTGATTTTTCTTTTGTGAGACACAGTTGAAGCCTGCATATTTATTTTTATTCAAGAGAAGGAAAGAAGAAAGGCATGGTCACTTAATGTGCGTATACCATACTTCCCTGCCTACACCAGATACTTAAGGGATTTTTAGGTAGGGGTCAAGCAGTCTTCTACTGCACAGAAAGGGAAATTTAAGATCTGAGATGTTTAACAGTCTGGTCTGGTTCAAAGTGCTTTCTGTACTACATCATACTAGTTCATTTCAACATTTACTACATTTTAACCACTGAATATGGAAATCTTTCTGAGAGGAATAATATATATATATATATATCTACTTCCTAAACACAGCTCCTGACCACAATTTAACATATGTTTTGAAGATGAGTATTTATTAAAACTACTTATTACAACACCAGTTTTAAAGTTAACTGTAATTCTTTAATTTCATCAAAAAGCTAATTTCAACTGTTAAAGATGTCCTAAGATTTTTAAAGAGTCTGCCTGAAATGGATCCAAATAAGGCTCATACATTACAATTAATTAGTTTTATCTTAAAATTTTGAATTCTGTTAATGCTTCTCTTCTTTTCTCACTTCACCTCCCCTTTATTTCTTGCAATTTATTTGTTGAAGAAACTGGGCTGTGTGTTCCAGAGTTGTCCAGAACCTGAATTTTCCTGAATAAAAACATGTTCTGTGGTCTTTTATATTTCTTGCAACTTGGCTTCTCTAGATGTTTCATCAGATTCACATTCAATTTTGGGAAGAGGGGTAAGACTGATTCCTAGATGGGGTTGTGTTCTTCCATTATGAGACACACATTTGTCTCTTTTGATGATATTTGCAGCCTTTGATGATCAATGCCTAGACCCATCCATTCATTAGCTGTTTAAAAAAATGGTCATAAAATTTCTGCTCTGTATTTTTATAAACTGAGGCCCTTGGGGCGAATGGCATACATTTGGTTGTTTGGTCCCAAGTCAAATGACCTTGGATTGCTATGCTTATTAAATCTGTACATTAAACATGACTCATTTTTCTGTATCTCCCTTATCAGTCATCACTTATTGATGCTTTCAGTACATCCTTGCCACTAAATGGTTCATCTTTTTGATTTGTTGCTTCTAATCTATTCTGTCAACTGAAATCAGACAATTAAGCTCTTTGTAATAATACAAGTAAAATAATAGAGACCAGAGGGCTCTCTCATCAGGTATGGGGATAAGCTTTAGTACCCAGACTTAGTGATTAATTTGAGTTCTTGGCTATGTCTACCATTCAAGGTTAACTAGACTCTGGAATTAACTTGGATTAGTCAGTTTTTCCTGTATAAACATTCTATTATAGTTCCCAGGGTGATACAGCACACATTATTTCAGAGTCTCATTTCCATATTCACTATAAGGATTTTTTTTTTTTTCCTCTCCGCTCCCCTGTTGAATCCTAGAGCCTAGAATACTGCCTAGCATATTTTGATTAGGGCTGCAAAGAACTAGTGAAAAATAAATGAGTAACAATAAACTCTAAATTTGCATTTTTGTATATAAATTACTTTGCATGTTGACAATGAGTAAGTTTTCCTAAAAGTCTGTTTATATAGTGTTGTCTGAAGGCCTAGGATTTCAAGGGCCTCTACAGCCCCCTAATCTCTCCAAAAACACAACCTTCTTACTGTACTTACCAGTGTCCTTCCTGTGTTTATGTGTCCATCTGTACCACTATCCACCCCCTGACTCACAGAGTTATTTCTAATTTGCCACTGAATTCCACCACCTGTGCTACACAACATACACTGAATCCTATTTTCCCAGCTAAACGTTCTTTTTATCTTTAGCCTGTATTGACCCCACAATTCTCTACACAATTACAGCAAGACACTCCTTTGAGGGACTAACTGTCCACACTCTGGGCACCAAGTAGATGTCAGTAAATAAAAGTTGAGTGTTCACAGTGGAGAAAGCTGGGAACAAGAGACTTTAAATGAGGAAAAGCATTTGAAAAGTCTAACTACACCTCTTACAGATAAAATTAAAAGTAGATTTAAATAAAATTTGTATAAATTAAATGTATCTCCAAGCTTTCCCACCAGAGTATCCCTAATGAAAGAGGTCTATGAATTCATACCCCTAGTAGTTTGGGGGAGGGATTGGGGTATGAGAAAAACCCACATGTACGAAAACTCTTTGAAGACCCACATTTTATCTTAAAATTGGTACAAATTTTCCACTCTACTTCCTAATACGTTTTCATGAGAAAATAAACCTTCACATCCCTTTCCCAAGCATTAAAGACTACAAGCAAGGTACCCTAGTTATTCTGGGCCTATAAACATCTGGCATCACCACATACCCCAGGAAACATGTCTACCTGAATTTGAGAAGGACTGAGAAAAACCCATGTACCCAAAGTTTTTAACAGGAAAAGATCACTATTATAGTTCCAAAATTCACAGTGTACTGGGTCTTCAAGCAAGCTTGGCAACTAGGGAATTCCAGACTAGCCCATGTCTTGTGAGCTGGGATGTCCAGTGTCCTCCTGCAAAGGCATCCAGCATCACAAGGTGGGCTAAGAATATGCACTCTCCAGGTAAGAGATTAAAAATGAGAGAGAGAAAAAAAAGAGCAAGCAAAAAGCATGATTTTCAGGCTGGGGAGGAGAGTTTGAAAACAATAAAATAGATATCACTTTCTCCACCAGTCAAGTATTGAAGAAGGCTCAGACATCTTTCCTCCTTATATCAGTGTATTTAGACTTGCACCGGACATACTTCCAGGGGCTATTAAGCACTGAAAATGTGGCTGGTACGGTCAAGGAGTATTAAACCATATTAAATTTTTAAAACTGACACTTGATTCAGTTTTCCAAAAGTCTTCTAAAAGTATGTTTGGAATAAGCTATCATGAATGTACTTTTCCAACTGCAAATTTTATGAAATCTAAATACATATTATTTCCAATGAAAACTGAGCATTCTAACAGGTGAGCTGTAAATCAAAAACACACTCGAGATTTGTCTTGGTCCAAAAATACGTAAGATTTCTCAATAATTTTTAAAATTTAAAAATTATATGTTGAAATTATAATATTTGGATATAGCAGGTAAATAATATATATTATTGGGTCAAAATACAGTCCATGGGGTCACAAAGAGTTGGACACGACTGAGGGACTTTCACTTTACATCGGGCAAAAACATATTGTTAAAATTAATTTTACCTATTTCTTGTTACTTTAAAAAGTATGGCTATTGGAAAATATAAAATGAATATGTGACTTGCACTATATTTCTACTGGACAGCAATTTACTTAGGCAAAGACCTTTAAAAGAAGAATCTCTTTTTAAAAGAAAGTACATAGCTTTCCATTCCCCAAACATTCCAGAGACGATTCAAAAAAGGATTTAGCTTTCTATCCACAAAGTCGTATGAAATCCTTTGCAGGAATCCAGTACACAGCAAGTTTCCATTGCTTGGGGGGTTTCTAAGCTCAAATAGTTATCCATCCCAATTACAGTCAAATGTTCTACATTAATTCTTTCCTTCTACACCTAACTAAAGCAGCTTTTGGAGACCATATTCTTGCTAAGAGGCTTCAGATCTAGGCTTCCTTTGCTTGAGTTTCCACCCGAGTCTAGGAAACTACAGACCTCCCTGATTTGGGGTTTTCACATAGACTTGGCATCCGAGAAGTTCTGGAACAGCCTTCAGGCTGGCAGTAAGGGGCAGCAAAGACCCTAATTTACATGGCATGGAGTGAGGTGGCAGGGCAGAGTAGTTAAGAGACAGGACTCTAAAATCAGACTTGGTGCATTCAAACCTACACTCTGCCCAGTACCAGCTGACCTCAGGCAAGTTACCTATCCCCATGCACTTAAGTTTTCTCATCTGAAAATGGGGATTAAAACAGTACCCACCTCATGAAAGTGTTAAGTCGCTTGGTCATGTCCGACTCTATGTGATGCCACAGACTGTAGCCCGCCGGGCTCCTCTGTCCATGTGATTTCCCAAACAAGAATATTGGAGTGGTTTGCCATTTCCTCCTCCAGGGTATCTTCTCGACCCAGGGATCGAACCTGGGTCTCCACATGGCAGGTAGACTCTTTACAGTCTGAGCCACCAGGAAAGCCACCTCATAGGTTTTAAAAATTGAATGAGGTAATAATACAAATAAGATACCTAAACTAGAGCTGGGCTTATAATGGGAGCTCATCAGACATAGTTACTGTGGAACGGGCAGGGATGATGGCTGTCAGTAGGAAGAACCTTGACTTGTTCTGTTCACTGAACCTGCTTGTTCTCATATAATTAACCTGCCTTACCCCTAGGATTAGACAGTTGTAGATTTCACAACAAACCAATTAGCAGCCTAGGTTGGCCACTTTCTGTATAGATGGCTACATTAAATAAAAAACAACTATTCCAAATTAACAAAGCCTTGTCTACCAAATTTCAGGGATGGAAAAATACAATAAACTTTCGTATTTTGAAAGGACAGATTCCTATTAGGACATCTTACTCATGCTAGAACATCCTCAAAACATTTTCTTGGCATGACACTCATGTCAACCCAGCATAACAGGTTCTTATTCTCTTCAACACTAATCCCCTCCAGGATTCCTACAGAGGCCACTGCAGGTAGATCTTGAATTCTGTAACTCATGAGACTACATCAGTGAGAGACATGGAAACAATTCCACCAAACACTTAACAAAACCTGTAAGACTGAAGTCAGAAATGTTACAGTGAATCAAGTCAGCCTGAAGCAAAGGTTTGGGTTTTTTAAAATCATAGCAATAATTTTTAAAAAATTAAACTTCTCTTTCCTACTTATTTGGCTTCCCTTGTGGCTCAGCTAGTAAAGAATCTGCCTGCAGTGGGAGACCTGGGTTCAGTCCTTGGGTTGGGAAGACTCCCTGGAGAAGAGAAAAGCTACCTACTCTAGTATTGTGGCCTGGAGAATTTCATGGACTGTATAGTCCACAGTCCATGGGGTTGCAAAGAGCTGGACACAACTGAGCGACTTTCACTTTCACTATTCCCTATTTATTATGATCATTCTTCTCCATTTCTGCCATGGCAAAAGCAAAATATAATTAGCACTATGAGTAATTAGCTGGTGAGCAGATGGTGTGGATGAAGGACACCACCTAAGGAGGAGGTGCGAATGGAAACAGCAGGTGTCTAACCAACATGTCTAGGGAATGGCAGTGCCACCAGGTTACATCATCCCGTGAATTTGGCCATCCGCACGCACAGTTTAAAGGCAGAAATAAATAGCGATAGACTTCCCACTGCCACTTCTGAAAGAAGAGCGGGGTGGGCCTTGGATGTGACCACCCGCCAACGCCCACCCAGCCACCTCTGGAGCCAGTACCTGTAACAGACACTGTCAGTGCAGGGGTTGTGAACCCTGACAATGACGAAAACATGCTGAAAGTGGGATCGGATGTTTTTCGGGCTGAATGGCTGTGCTCCGGGCTCTTGGAAAACAATTGTTACGATATCATTTCCAATGTGCCGCTTCCGTAGGAGCTAAAAGGAAACATAAGCAAACAACATAAATGGCGCTCTGCTTTTTCCTCTTCGATTCCCTTCTGTAACTGCATTTAAAACATTCACTATTAATCAGTGCATGTTAGCGGAGGAAATCTACACAGTTATTGTCAATATTTCAGCATGTTTATCATTTCCTCCAAGGAAGACTATGGAAATGAATATTCAGAAATTTGCATAAAATACATAGTCCATTCAAATAGATCTAACCAATCTAGCATATTACGCCAAGTCCCAGCGTCTCCAAATCCTCAGTTTCCATAACAACAGTTTTGTTCCATTTTCGTATAAGAAAGAAACTTGCCATGGGGAAGATTTTTTTAAAAGATGAGAATGGCTGAAGTAATTACAACACAATTTATGTTCTGATTCAATTAGCTTCATTTAAAGAAACGGGGCTAAGGTGTTTTCTGATAATACTTTTTGTGGCACAAGCTGGGGATGCAGAAATTAATAATATTCCAAAATGTTCTAACAGTTTTATAGCAGGTTAAATTTCAGGTTTAAATAACTGCTTTAATTACAGTGAAAGCTGCTTAAGACCACCTTCTGTTTCACATTAAAAGGTGTTCGGGGAAGGTGGCTTTCAATTTCAGACCCTCCAAATGAATCATCCCAGGTCAGTGCCTCTCTGGGAGGGGTCCTTAAGCAGTTTAGCTCAATCACGTGAAGAAAAACTGAACAAATCTGTATTACTTGTATTTATCACACAGAGGCTCCTACTAGGAACAGAACAACTAAACATGGCCTTTACATACACTATTCATTAGAGATAAACTTATATTTATAAATCTTAAAGAAAAATTTCTCCAGTGACTTTAACTTATACACATTACATACCAGTAAAATCAATGATCAAGTGTTGGCTGCTGGCCAGTACTGGAGAAACAACAGCCTATTAGATTAGGGTTGTGAATTGGGAGTTACGAAGTTTGTGAAATGTACTTTTAACCTTAGGAATTTTAAAGCATCCCAAATTATCTTCTAGTGAGGCTGTTTACTTCATTTCTAAACATGCTATATTATCAGATGTGACATAAATAAAGGCTACTCCCTATTGATTGCTCAATAAAATATACTCATTATCAAAGATTATTAATCTATTCAGGATCTTGAACACATCTAACTCACAGTCTATCTATGTATATGTCATTCCTGCATGGATGTCATTGTCTTTTTGATGCATTGTCATCCTTCCTTCAAAATATGGCTTGATATGTAATGTTACTTACTAAAGGACCCACACAGAAATAAATCTATCTATCCATCTTGCAATATATATAATGAAAAACAAGGCAGTGTTTATAAATCAATACCTGCAAAAAGATTTTAAGACACATTCTTTCTGGTTTTTCTAACCATAATGTAATCTATGTAGATTACAATAAATTCTTTAACTAGAGAATTAAAATTTCTTAATATGCAGAATACCAATTATTTCTTTCATTCTGATTTAGGATCATAATACTTTTGCTTTGATTGGGCCCCAAATTAAATATTTTAGATAGCTGTCCACTTAAATGCCAACTAACTCAGCTCAGCACTTTAACTTAATTAGCTAGATATAAACAACTGAATCTTGTTACTGAATGTTTTACCCCTACTCCTCGTTCCTTTTCTCTGCTGAGTGTTGGTTAGTCCCTAAGTTGTGTCCGACTCTGCTACCCCATGGACTGTAGCCCTCCAGGCTCCTCTGTCCATGAGATTTTCCAGGCAAGAATACTGGAGTGCTAGTTCCTTTTCCAGGGGATCTTCCTGACCCAGGGATGGAACTTGCATCTCCTGCATTGGCAGGTGGATTCTTTACCAATGAGCCACTCAGGAAGCCCTTTTCCATTGAGTAATCAGGTAGAATAAGGCTTCATCTTCCCTTTAAAGATAGTTTGCTAATGTTTTTAAAATCTCTCTACTGTCTGGTGAGAATGAGTTTAGTATATTTTTCTTAGCATGGTATTCTCCTCTAAGAAATCTAGAAATTGGAATGTGTATAAAACAGTCAACAAACTCCACATCAGGGAATTTATCTTAAAATAGGTTAATTTCAGATTTATCGCTGACTCACTGCTTTGTTTCCTACTCTTGATTACTTTGGGGATCAAGAGAGGTAAAATTTTGTTACTTGACATGTGTGATGTAATCAAACTTAAGTGATGACGTGTTAGATTTGATCCCTGTTTTGTTAAATTCAATGAAAGAGGATGTGATTCATTCTGCAGCTGGCCTGTGTTCTGTTAGTACAATTGACAATAACAAATTCTATGTCCGTTTTAAGGTCAGAAGTGATTTAAGACTGCTGTGTTTATAAGAGCTATTGGAAGTAGAGTCTGTTAGTTCTCTGAGACTTTTAAGTTTCAGTTTGGTATCATTTGTTTTAAAACATTTTTAAAACCAACTATCACCACATACTCTTAAACAATACTGCCAGTTTCCATCTTGCTCTAACCATCTGCCATTTCTTAGTTTTCACATTTTATCATCTCACTGACTACATTTTAGTAATAGGCATTGTGCTTTTAGATTTTTTTAAATCTGTACACGAGGTACACAAATGCAATTGTTACTTATGTTGTTCCCTGAAGGATATGTTCAAAAAAAAAAACAAAGCAGAAACCATTTCTCTGAGAACCCATTGACATTTATTTTGAATTTTCTCCAAGTAAGGAGAGGAAACGTCCTTTGAAATCTGAAATGAAACATCAGTACTTTCCTGCCTCGTACACTGGCCTCTTGAGATGAAACTTCACCCACTCATACGTGTTCTCTGTAACCCTGCAGAGTCACCTAATCACCATGACTTCCAACTTGTTCTTTTCAGATTTCAGGAAAACCTCAATCCTCCTGGGTGAAAAGCAAATGATTAATTCACAAAGCCAGCCAGCTGGCTGTTAACCTAGAATGTGTGTCTCTTCATTTGTTTTCAGCTCATTTGCTATTACTTCCATACAAAGTACAGAGCTTCCTGCTGCTGTGACAGGTGCAACATTAAATTCTGGTTTAAGATTTTACAAACCTGCCACTTAGGCTTCTGGGGGAAATGAAACAAAGGTGAAAAAAACACAGAAAACACAAGGATCTCTTACCTGTTGCTTGTTGTTAGGTGTGTATGGCAGCATAGTAGAGACATGGAACATGATCTCGTAGTCTTTGTATGTTGTGTACAGAGAATGGGTTCCAGTGGAGTCAGCTACAGTTAAAAAAAAAATGAGACAATTGTAAGGATGGGAAAAATAGCTCATTTAAGAGACATCTCAAAAGGGGTGGGGGGCAGGAAATGGTTTAGAATGAAAAGATCCTAGACAAGATCTGGTTATAGGAGTTTTTATCCATCTTTTATACCTGATCCCCCTTTGGCAGTCCAGTGAGGGCTATGGATTCCTTCTTAGAAAAATATTTGTAAATGCATAGGTATAATAAAATATGGGTTTCCCAGGTGGGCTCAGTGGTAAAGAATCTGTCTGCCAATGCAGCAGACATGGGTTCGATGCCTGGGTGGGAAAGATTCCCTGGAGAAGGAAATGGCAACACACTCCAGTATTCTTGCCTGCAAAATTCCATGGACAGAGGAGCCTGGTGGACTCCTTGTCCATAGGGTCACAAAAGAGCTGGACACAACTTAGCGACTAAACAACAACAAAGACAAGATACATAAATTTCAATAGAAATCAAAGGATTAAAAAATACTGCTATCAAAATAATTTAAAAATGATGTAATAGCATAAGATTTCTGTAACAAGTTTTAGCAGTAGGTCTAATAACTACTATAATTTTGACCTAGTGAAGTGCATAAGCAGTATCTTGAGATACCTCCAACAACAATATGATATGAAAATACCTATACTTTCGATTGGTAAGATCACAGGTGGAGCCTATACTGCTGTGATTTGTTGCCTAGATTCATAATTGAAGGTAATGCTAAATTTCAACTAGAGATCAGTGAAAATAAATGTAAAATTATTTCCCACCCAAGTTCACAGACCCCTGAATTATGCCCACAAACGTCAAGTTCAGGACCTCTTTTCCAATACTTTTGACTCAAGCAGGAGAACCACTGTTTTGCTCTTAATAGATGGAAACTTAACAAGATTGTAACGCTGAATAACAAAGGTATTACAGCGATGTTTAATAGTTTAAGACTTCGTGTGTTCTGCTCTCACTTCCCTTATGAAAAATAACAACCTTGACCTCCTTGACTGTTGACAAATCAATGCGTCTGTAAACACTTGGAAACCAAAGAGAATTATTAACTGTCCAGTTGAAGGGAAATCTCTTTAGCCTTAAAGGACCTGGACTTACAGGCAGCAAAATGAACGGAAGTGCGTTCATTCTGGGTAAACTCAATCCTCCACCAACGATGTTGTTGAGGAGCATCTTAGAGAACGATGCAGCAAGTCAAAGCCTCTGGCATGTACCATAAAGCAGCCGTTCTCAAACTGGAATGTGCCTGGAGTCACCTGGGGAGCAGCTTACAGGCAGCGTCCCATCCCCCATGCCCAGAAATACTGCTCTGTAGGTGTGCCGCTGGGCAGAGTGATCTATTTTAATAAATACCCTCAGGGGACTCTAATGCAGTAGCTGCACTGCCCTTAGGCACTGTTCCAAGAATAGGCCATAACAGCAGTTTGCAGAGATTTGCTAAGATATTCTAGAGCCCTGAGTTTCAACCTTGAGCTTCTTGCTAAGTCACCTCAGTTGTGTCTGACTCTGTGAGACCCCATAGATGGCAGCCCACCAGGCTCCCCTGTCCCTGGGATTCTCCGGGCAAGAACACTGGAGTGGGTTGCCATTTCCTTCTCCAATGCGTGAAAGTGAAGTCGCACAGTCGTGTCCGACTCTTAGCAACCCCATGGACTGCAGCCCACCAGGCTCCTCTGTCCATGGGATTTTCCAGGCAAGAGGACTGGAGTGGGGTGCCATTGCCTTCTCCATTGAGCTTCTTAGAGGATCTTAATTTTGAAGAGGGCATAAAAAGCCAACGGTTTTAAAACCAAGATAAATGTAGAATGAAGCAAGCACTACTTTTGAAAAACTGCAAACATACGCACCAAAACATAACTCCCCAAGAAAAATATCTCCTAAATGTTAATGACCACTACCACAAAAAACTACAAATTAACTACAATAAATCACTGACCAATTTCAGACAGGTCTTGAGTATGAAGAAGGTATCCATTGTTAAAGATTCTTGCTATAAACAGCTTCAGAACTGATAGGCACATTTTACAACTTTCTAGTCAATGTGTCAACCTGATGAGTACTTATGTGTGTCTCAAGTCAATTTTAAGCAAAATTAATGAACTAAAAAAAATTTTTTTTCTTATTACATTTTGTTTAATATGTCCTAATTCTAAAGGCATTACTGTCATGAAACAAAAGTGAAGACAACCCTGAAGATAAATTGTTTTATATTTCTTGTCCTTTCTCTCTTTCCTACACTTGCTGCATTTTATACAACAGATGCTATGTGACCAGTCCTCTTCTGGGGACCTTTGAAAATCCCAGCTTTGCTGATAATTTTAAACAGTTTGGAAGCCATTTCAAAACTTTTAGCAATGAAACTGGGTCAAAACAATGAAATTTTCTGAGAAGAAAGGAATTCCAAAATCTTGAAATTACTATGTACATGATAGCATTGCTAAACTTGATTGGAGAAAATGGAAAATGAAGGTTTGTTATATTCTCTGAAGAATAAGGCATTGGAATTAAACAGAATGAAAAGGAAAGAAAATCACAGAAGATGATCACTGTGACAAAAATCTTTTTTCCTCTGGTTGAAAAGAATATATATTGAGCAATTTCTAAAGGGAAAATATGCTTATAGAAGAGGGATAAAAGAAGATAACGCTCCTTCATATTTGTATGGAGCTTTAAAAGTTAAAAAATAAATTCAGGCATCTTATAGGTCATCTTGATAATCACGTGATTTGCCTCCAAATATCCACTAATAGTGTATATCCACTAATAAGGTCAGCCCTCTACACTAAGTCATAGAAAGCAAAATTTCTAATATTCAGACTAGATGATAAGAAGGCACTGAGTAATTGAGGTATGATAAGAATATTCTTTTCAGCTGCTTTGAAAAGGTGTAGATAAGCAATAATATCCTACAATAGGCACTTCTATTTAAAGATGGTATGTATAGGTTAATAAGTTTGTAGAAGCAGTTTCAGATATGGTCAATGTCATATTCATTCTTGACTTCTCTTGGTGAAAGTCTTTTGCTTTAAGGAGGATAAAACTTGGATGATAAAGGTGGATGTGTATGAATCTGAATCAGGAAAAAGTAATTCGACTTTTATATAACCGCTTGCTGGTCACTAACAGATACGTCTGAATTGAGAAAAGCTAGATAAAGGAAAACAAGCCTAAGCAAATTTGATTTTGTGCAAGTTCCTAGTTTTAAATATTTATGACTACAAGGAGAAAAGCAATCTCATGAACTAAATGCAGGCAGACTAAGAAAGTCAACAGAATGAAGAAAGCTTAAGCTCAGTTTGTGAAGGTCTTCACCACTGTAGAACATATAAAATGAACAGGACGAAATCCCAGACAGCTAGTGGGACTGATTATCATCCACGGTTTGAAATACCGATAGAATAATCATCAGCTGGCTGCTAAGGACCATCCATTTAAAGACTCCAGCTCTCCCTAGTATGTAAGCTTGCCTCAGGGTTTGGGGATGCAGAGGTCAATGCTTGGAAAGGAGTGCAGTCAGGAACAAGTCCTGACACCTGGAGCACTGGCATGCATTTTAGATGAGACATGCCTCTGCCCTTCAGTACTATCTCATCTACTCACTAACGAAGTATTTGGGAAAAGCAAGAATCCCATCTGCTCTGGCATCTACCATATTTACTTGCATTTTTTTCAGTGTATCTTTAACCATCATCAGGAGGTGGCTTACTTCACTGAGGATGGGATCAAGAAGAGTCTGTAATACCACCCTCTGCCATGACAGGAGAATTTACACTGTGTCAGTTCAAGGGATGTGCACGTGTGCATATGTACATGCCTGGAACCGAAGGCTTCCTAAAAACACTAACATTCTGTGAGAAAAGGATAAGCAATGATGTGGGGTGGGTACTTAGGAATCAGTCTATTTTCTACATACAGAGCACTTTGCAAAATACCTGCAATTATCTGGATTCCAATGCCTCCAGTATCATTTGCTAAGTAACCACAGACAAGTCACTTTACTTCTCTGCCCCTCAATATTCTCACTGTTGTGAGGATTGAATGAAACAATGTCTATGAAAGTACTAGCCCATAAAAGATGCTTAAGAAATGTGCTGATTAGAATTTAGAATTTTGTGCAGTTGAGATAAAAAGTATAGCTGCCTTAAACAGGACCTTCTACATATTTCAATTTCTTGGCCAACTGCATCTCAGTAATACTCAAGAAAAAAACCTGAAACTATAACACAGTTCAAAGTTAAGGAGGTGAAAAAACTTTTCTTCATTCATCAGTCTCTACAACTCCAAACAGTCCTTTAAATGTGCAAAGCATTTAAATAATGGTTTTATTCTTTTCTTTATCAAAGGTTAAATATCCCAAATAAAGGATTTATTTTCTTTATGAAAAGTCTTACATCTATTCTAAGACCCTGAATCTCAGTGATCATTATAACACTGCTGAAAAATGGGGGAAGCAACAAGCATTCAGTAAAATTGCGGCAAATGAATGAAGGCAGAGCTCTGAAGGAACGCTTTTCAAAGAGTTTTAAGTCTCCTGCATGCTGACTTGACAAACGTGCCTTATTCAGGAAATAATTTCCCAAATAATAATCCACACACACAACTTAAAATGAGGGTGGTCTCCAGCTTTCAAATAACAAACTGCTTGGTGGGAAGCTTATTTTTGTCTTTACTGTAGTGGGAGGGGGTGGCGATTATCTAGAGGTTACGCCATCCAAATAAGGAAACAAAAAAGGAGATAAAAATTCACTCTGTAAAGATTTTTCATTGCAGAACTGTTCCAACCCCTGACACAACTGTAGCTTGTTTGCTGGAAGTCCTTATTTATGAAATGGGAAATTGGACTTTGGACAGAAAATTGGGAAGAAGAAGAAATGGTACAACAGTTTCACCAAACCTGCCTTTCCTGAGCCTCTCTTTCTTTTCCCACAGCACTAAAATCTGAATACGTGACAAGTGGAGCTATCTCATGAGACTGCTTGAGTAATGTTAGCCCAAGAGCTCAAGAGAAGGGATGACACAGCCACAAAGCACAGCTCTGGGCTTCACTGTACTTAACTCTACATTTATGCTTTCTCTGAATACATCATTAACCATAACACTAGGATATGTTCTCCCTCCTTAATGCTTGACCTTGGGCACACTAGTTAGTCTAAAGAAGCCTAGTCTGTAAAATGGGGATGACTGGCATCTAGCAGAGTTTGTGGAGACTAAATGAGACGGCACCTAGAAAGTATCCAGGACTTTTGCTTCTGGCCATAACATACTTGGTATAGGACCTGCTCTCCTATTGTAAATAAACAGAAAAATAAACAAAATATCTGAAACAACTTTTTTTCCCTCAAGACATCTTACAATAGGCAGCACTGGATAGTGATCTTGGAGGAAGAAGTATCAAAGGAGATGAGCATTATGATCCTACCCAGCTTTCTACCGGAAGGTACTTTCAAAACAATCACACAGAGTAGGGATTTGAAGAGAGAAGCCAAAACATGCTAGAGGTCTGGAAGGCTGAGATGTGGCTGATATTTGCTGGGCACAATACTGAAGAGGAGGAAACTACACAGTGAAAGAGGCTCAGAAGTCTACACAGGGGTTCCCTTGAGTCTTGGGCTGAATATTAAGTTGCACAAGCATAGAGTGGGGTTCCAAAAGCCAGGGAAAGAAAAAACATCAGGGTAATGTACATCATGGCGGCTACAGTTAATAACACCATACAGAACAGCTGAAAGTTGCTAAGAGAGTAGATCTTAAAAGTTTTCATCACAAGAAAAAAAAATAACTAAGTATGGTGATACATGTTAACTAGACTTGTTATGATGACCATTTTGGAATATACAAAAACATTGAGTCATTATGTTGTACACCCAAAACTAATATAATGTTTTATGTCAATTATACCTCAATTTCAAAAAAAGAAAGAAAAGAAAAACTATTGGGGAAATAACTACCAGAGAATTGTCAGCCAAACAATTCTCACAGTTCACACAGGGCTGGAAGACACTGAAGTTCTGACCAGCCATAGTAGAGATACTTCGCTGAATATGCTGGTATTCAGGTGCAAGAAAAGTCATGCCTTAGTAAGAGCAGTAAATTAGCCAGAGAGTGTAGACTACTCACGAGCTGGAGTCAAGACTGCTGGGAGAAACATCAACAATCTCAGATATTCACATAATACCACTCTAATGGCAGAAAGTGAAGAGGAACTAAAGAGCCTGAATATTCACCTCATACCTGATGTGAAGAGCTGACTGATTGGAAAAGACCCTGATGCCGAGAAAGATGCAGACAAAAGGAAAAGGGGGTGGCAGAGGATGAGATGGTTGGATGACATATCTTACTCAATGAACTTGAGTTTGAGCAAACTCCAGGAGATAGTGAAGGACCAGGAAGCCTGGTGTGTTGCCAAGAGTCAGACACAACTTAGTGACTGAACAACAACAACAAAAATTACTCTATGCTTTAAAAAAGTGTAAGAACAGATTCATAAAGATCAAACTGTTCTGTAACTAATTTAATTGCCTACCAAAATAAAACAACACTCTTTAAAGAAGAGGACAAAATCCAGATCCTCAATGATGAAACATTCGCAATGTCTAGTATCCAATCAAAAATAACCAGACATATGAAGAAATAAAATGTAACTCAAAAGCATGAGAAAATCTGTTAAAAGGAGACCCCAAATGTCAGAGATGATGGAACTAGCATGCAAATAGTTTGAAACAGTGAATATAAATACATTCAAGGCTTTGAAGGACATGAGCCTAATGAGAAGAATATGGAAAATAAAAGATTATTCCAAAAAAAGGGGGGAGGAGAGGGGGAATGGAGAAAAGAAAAAAAAAAGGAGAAAGCCCAAATGCAGCTTCTGGACTTGAAAATCACAATATCTGAAATAATAATTTCACTAGATTGACTAACAGCAGATTAAGACACAGTGGAAGAAAAGAAAACACAGTGAACTTTAAAACATTAATAGGAATTTTCCAAACATAAGCACGGGGGGCAGGGGAGGGGGAAAGCTTAAAAATTAAATCACAACTAGTAAGTGAGCTAATATATGTATAATTGGAGATTCAGAAGGTGAGGTGCAGAAAAATAAAATCAGCTTGGCAAATCATGTTTGAATTTGATTAAGACTACAAATCCACAGATCCAAGTGACAACTACACTGTCACATAGAGAGGGACAGTTCTTATCCTTTAAGAACACATGTTCTGGAAAACATTTTCTCTTTTTCAGGGTTATACTGAAAGAGTTTAACACAGTTTAAGATTAGGTAAAATGTGGTGAGATTATTTTGTTTGCACAGCAAACAAAGTCTCATATCTGGGTGTGTCATGGCCAGTAGAAGGCTGCTGGGGTGTGCAGGGGCTGGTTGATCCCTATTTCTTTTGGTCTATTGTTTTTTAATACCCGTTTAAGTGATGATGCTAATAAGTCCTTCTCAGCTGGGAGAAGATAAATATGCCTACTGTCTTCTTCAAGCTTTAGAGTGGAAACACTTTCCTTCTTCTCAATGACTTTAGGAAATGACCCTCTGAAAGGACAGAAAAGGAACCTGTGAACCCTCCTTTTCAGGAGCTATGCCTCAGAAGGTTACAAGGAGCCATAAAGGAGAGCAGCTCAGTGAAAAGGAACCTGTCCTTGACTAATGTATTACATAACAGTAAAATGTGCCACTAGAGGCAGTTTACTAATCAGGGTCTTTGCAGTTATTCGGATAATGGGGCAAAATGTGCAAAGTGCTTATTTTGCTTATTCCCCTGGCTTACATGATGCCACATTGCTTAGGAATGGCCTTCCTATATGCATTTCTCATATTGTGCTTAAATCAGGAGATGGCTAGGAACATGTAAATACACAAGAAATAAATGGACTCAATGGACGTGAGTTTGAGCAAAATCCAGAAGATAGTGAAGGACCAGGAAATGATAAATAATCTTACCAACTCCCAATCTGACCATTCATTGATAGAATCAAGGCTCTTATTACATTTTCTTCCCAGACCCTTTTAATAGCTCTTTGTGGTGATTATGATTTACATAACACAACAAACTGGGACAATGCGAATGCATTACAGAGTAAATGTCAGAATATCTTGATAAAAAGAATTTAAGGGCATATTGAGATTTAATATTTTC
This sequence comes from Okapia johnstoni, assembly GCA_024291935.2. Classification (NCBI taxonomy): domain Eukaryota; kingdom Metazoa; phylum Chordata; class Mammalia; order Artiodactyla; family Giraffidae; genus Okapia; species Okapia johnstoni. Next base: position 18,270,990 of record CM044307.1, read on the forward strand.
TGCAGTCTCAAGCAAAGTATGGAACGTTAAAATAATATTTAAGAGTCTAGGCTATTTATGGTTTTTCATAGGCTCTCTTGCATGTCGTTTCCAAGTTGGCAACAGCAAAACCATGGCAACAGGAAATTCTTCCCTGCAGTGGAGTTTATGAATGCTTTTCTGTTTTCATGACTCGACTCCTTATTTAATTTCCTGTACAGAAAATCAGAGTGATTACTATAGACTGCAATACAGATGTGCTAATCCAAAGACCCTCTCAAAAAAAACAGGTCACAGGTGTCTATGGATGGATATTGAGATAAAATTTAAAATTTGCTTCCACACAGACACACAGCAGAAGTCAACATAGTCTAGATACTTCAGAACCTAACTCTTTTATTAACCACCTGGGAAACGGGAATGGACAAACTTCTATGTTCATGAGCTGTAGATAAACAGACTGCTGCACTAATGTGATTTTAATCAACACATTTTATAAGCCAAACTAATACCAAAGCTAAGAAGCCCGTTTGCTTAGAGATTAAGTTAGACTATGAACAATAACAACAGAAAATAAAAATATCTCAAGACAGTAATATATAAAAGTGATTATATTATACAAAAGTGATTTATATAAAGTGATACATAAAAGAAAAGTGATTATCTAAGTATTATATAAAAGAAAACCCTACAATGGCTGACTACACAGATATGGACAAGGATTATGAAATGAATTAATGAAAGTCAAGACTTCTGGGGCTTATGATCAGATGGCTGTTAAGTTGCAGGAGTTTTCAGTCACTCTAACATTCAGCTAAATACAGTGAAGCTTATGCAACACCATCCAGGAGCGATTCTGTACGATCTCCATCCATTGCTTCCTACCTTCCACACTTGTGATAACACTGCTTTTTTTTACACTCCCATCCTAAATGCTTTGATTATGGTCTCCAATTGTCTTAAAGCCACACCCTCCCCCACTGGTTTCCTCTCCCCCATCACCCCCAGTTTTCTCCAGTTAGTGGCAGTGTGGTTTTACGGGTAACTTAGCAGGCGAACATCAGCACAGCAGCAGGACAGTAAGCCTGGTAGGAGGGTATAAGTATGTCTTACTTTTGGTGTCAAGCTGCGCACGATACTTCTCAAATCCTTTGAGCCGAACGCGTTCTCCCAACAGCTGGAGGAATTCCTCAAAGGCTGGGCCGGCTGATTCATTGTTGTACATCTCTTCTTCCGTGCTCTGTCCAGCTTTGCAGTACATGATGCCTACTTTCTGCTGATAGTTCAGCTGTGAAGGCAGGTGATACAACGCATATAAATACAGGCAGATCCACTCTGCCCACTTAAATGCTAGTAAGTCCTGTAGGGCATATGCCCATCAAGTAGCTAACCTCTTTCTTCTCTTGAAATCCTTCTGCTTTTGTTCTTCCCCTTTTAAAAAAAAGGAGGCCTTATGAATTTAAAAGTAAAGGTCTACTTTACAAAAGACTTGCCTTTGGAAAAAAACCTTAAGTTGTTTTACAACACTGTGTTAGTTTCACGTGTATAGCAAAGTGATTCAATTATACACACACATTGTTTTTTAGGTTCCTTTCCCCTATGCTACTGCTGCTGCTAAGTCGCTTCAGTCGTGTCCGACTCTGCGACCCCATAGACGGCAGCCCACCAGGCTCCCCCGTCCCTGGGATTCTCTATAGGTTATTACAAAACGTTGAGTCGAGTTCACTGTGCTATACAGTAGGTCCTCACTGGTTATCTATTATATATAGTACTGTGTATATGTTAATCCCAAACTCCTACATTTATCCCTCCTCTGCTTCCCTCTTTGGTAACCATAAGTTTACCAAACAAATTTTGGTAAATAAACAACCAAGTTTATTTTCTATGTCTGTGGGTTTATTTCTTTTACAAAATATACTTTAAACTGTTTTGCACAGTTGCCCATTAAAGTTCTTTTAAAATTTTGGGAGGTAAAATTGGAAAAGACTTATGTCCCAAGGCCATTTTTCCAATATACTAAGTTATAAACCTTGGTTATACCTTTGTGACACCATGAGCATCATCAACACTGTACTTTTCAAATTATTTTTCTAAAAGATGAGTCTCTAGATAGAAACTTTCAAAGGGGCCTCATAATGGCAAATCATGATTAAAACAAAGCATTCAAGAAATTTAAATATAATTAATCAAAACATTTATTCATCATTGAAAAGTTTAGTCATCCTACAAACAAATTTTAAAGTTGCATTAGTCATTTAAGAAATGAGTTTTAATATTAAAATTTAGACAGTTAATTCTCCAGTGAAATCAGGGCAATCCATATTCGTGAAGTCTGTTTACAGACTAGCACTGCAACAACTGTTATCAATAAATTTTTATCTCATAAAAGGAAAGAGGGAAGAGAAGAGGCAAAATTTTAATAGCTAACATTTATTGAATAGCCACTATCTGCCAATCACTGTTCAGTGATTAAATTACATTAGCTTTCCTCACAAAAGCGTGCAAATATTACGCCATATGACCAATAAGCAAAGAGAAGTTCAGAAAAGGGAACAGTAAGAGACACACATGACCATAAACTGTCAACTCTGTGATCTGGCTCTATTCAATATAACTGGGATTCAATCAGGCTTGTCTTGCTGTATTTCTGTCACTCCAACACATGTCCACAGCTCCTTATTTGCAACTCTATAGTTGAAAGGTAAAAACCAAACTTAAGCAAACATATTTGGCAGCAAAACTTCCTATGAGCTGACAGTGAATGCTGTTTAATTTATTCCTCTTTCTGTGAACATTCATATCTTTGGAAATATTAATGTGTTTGACGGTGGGGCGCTGCCCCAGATTCCACTGGAACTTGCTCTAAGTGTATGCATTTTATTACCCTTCTAAATCTGGACCTTTCTGAATTCTGAAACGTATCTGCTCCTACTGTTTTACACAAGGAACTGTGAACCTAAACAACTCTTTTCAACGTTCTAAATCAAATAGTTCAGAATGGTGGTTAACTGGAAAATGTTATCAGGGAACTCCTGCTTGCTTTAGCCCCTCCTCACTAACTAGTTGACAAGGAAGGTTCAGCAGCTTTTACACGACCCGTGGACATGAGCGCTGCTTAGGAGTTCTGTAATTGTGCAGAATTGACTCTCCTTTGCCTACTCCAGTGAGTGCACGGCAAAGTTCTGAATCTGAAACTTCCAAGCAACTGTGTCTACCCATGTTGGAATTTTTTAAAAATAGCATACAACCTTGCATTATCGCTGCTTCATTTTAATTATTAACAGAAATACTTTTAGGATTTAGTTCATTTTTTTGTATGCCACATGCAGTTAAAAAAAAAAAAAAAAGGAAGAAGCAGATAAGAGTAAAACCTGCCACATGCCATTGGCAGTTGGGTTCCTTCAAAGGTCTGAATGTGACTAACAGTTAGAGGGGCCCTCCCACAGGTGTACCCTTCATCTTGGCTTTGGAATTAAGCTGAGTATCCTATTAGGTCTCAACAAATAAAAAAGTAGCGGTAGGCTCTATGTCTGTTACAAAAGAAGTCCTTAACATAGCCAGCTCCTTAGTCTCTTCCCTGCAGGGAGAGCTACCAAAGAAAGGAAGCAATCTGGAGAAAGGAAGGAGCTTGCGAGTTATTTGCTATTTGGCTCTGTGCCTCCCAGATCAGCCTTTTTTATGCAACAATGTAAAACAAAAGTCACCTTGTTCAGAGGAAAACATCTCAGTGACCCTGGATTTATGGGTGGCTTTTTAAACTTCTCAGATAAAGGTCTAAGATTTCACTGCGCAACATTCAAAAGGACTCATTTATATATACAAAAGAGCTCACTTTGGAGAGAAGATAAGTACAGAAACTTCCCCCAAACCACTGCAGGAGCAGAATGCAAGCACAATGAGACAGTGTGCTGCCTTCTTTAGGCGGGTTTCTCATATTCCGGTGACTCCACCCACAGACAGAACAGACTGGTATTTGCTTGTTGCTCCTTTAAGAGGATTAGGAAATTTGTTAGAATGTCAAATTTCCTCCAATTTGAAATGGTGCCGAATGTCAGTGCTCCATCCTTGAAGGTGACACTATGACTGTATCCTTGTTTTCTGCTGCAGTGGAATCAAGGTAGGTGTCATTCTCTGAACTCAGGTTCCGGGAATCCTTAGTTAGCACCCTTGTTCTCTGCCCAGAACATGAGTAGTTGTTAAGGAGGAGTTATATAAGTGTAATATGGAAAATTCTGAAAGAGATGGGAATACCAGACCACCTGACCTGCCTCTTGAGAAACCTGTATGCAGGTCAGGAAGCAACAGTTAGAACTGGACATGGAACAACAGACTGGTTCCAAATAGGAAAAGGAGTACATCAAGGCTGTATATTATCACCCTGCTTATTTAACTTATATGCAGAGTACATCATGAGAAATGCTGGGCTCGAAGAGGCACAAGCTGGAATCAAGATTGCTGGGAGAAATATCAATAACCTCAGATATGCAGATGACACCACCCTTACGGCAGAAAGTGAAGAGAGACTACAGAGCCTCTCGAAAGTGAGAGAGGAGAGGGAAAAAGTTGGCTTAAAGCTCAACATTCAGAAAACTAAGATCATGGCATCTGGTCCCATCACCTCACGGCAAATAGATGGGGAAACAGTGGAAACAGTGGCTGACTTTATTTTTCTGGGCTCCAAAATCACTGCAGATGGTGATTGCAGCCATGAAATTAAAAGATGCTTACTCCTTGGAAGGAAAGTTATGACCAACCTAGACAGCATATTAAAAAGCAGAGACATTACTTTGCCAACAAAGGTCCGTCTAGTCAAGGCTGTGGTTTTTCCAGTAGTCATGTATGGATGTGAGAGTTGGATGGTGAAGAAAGCTGAGTGCCAAAGAATTAATGCTTTTGAACTGTGGTGTTGGAGAAGACTCTTGAGAGTCCCTTGGACTGCAAGGAGATCCAACCAGTCCATCCTAAAGGAGATCAGTCCTGGGTGTTCATTGGAAGTACTGATGTTGAAGCTGAAACTCCAATACTTTGGCCACCTGATGCGAAGAGTTGACTCATTGGAAAAGACCCTGATGCTGGGAAGGATTAGGGGCAGGAGGAGAAGGGGACGACAGAGGATGAGATGCTGGATGGCATCACCGACTGGATGGACATGAGTTTGTGTAGACTCCGGGAGTTGGTGATGGACAGGGAGGCCTGGTGTGCTGTGGTTCATGGGGTGGCAAAGAGTCGGGCACGACTGAGTGACTGAACTGAACTAAACTGAATATAAGTATAATAAGGAACATTTCAAGAGAAAGAGCAACTGGAAATGGAGTTAGAGCTATGGTTTGGGGAGGGTTTGAATTGTTATGATGTTATATAAAACAGGATTTTTTTCAGACACATACAAACACATCTGTACAGGTTTACATACATGAATAAATAATACTTTCCTGCAAAGTTTAAAATAGTTATGATGATGCCAGAAGCCATCTTGGAAACAGGTTGGATTTATCCAACTGTTTAGGATTTTACTTTCGGATATTCACGGAGTCATGCTCTACAGTTCCATGCTTGCATAGCAACTCCATATCAACTGTTCACGTGGAGCACTGAGGGAAGTGTTTGGACTCTCAGCAAGTGTTTGTATTGTAAAAAGTGATTATGGTCAATCCAACAGGACTAAGGGTCTGTTTGAGATGCAAGTGTCTTTCAACAGCCACCAAAAGTGACATGGACTCCCACAGCTGGGAGCTAACAGTATATAGAATTGCTCTCCTTCTCATAAAATAGGCACTTTAACACAGAATCATAGAAGCAGGTACAGCAAAATCGGGCTTATACAGCCCTGAGTTCCTGGAAAGATGCATGATATGGTCAGGGCCCTCCATTAATAGAAACAGGTTTGAATAACTAAGTTCTCAGAGACCTCTTAAGAAGGTCTGTACTTTCACCTCTTCTTCCCTGACGTCACAACCAGAATGCAGCACTGGGGGTGGCACAGATCATGAGAAAAACCCATTTCTTCCTCTCTTACAAAGACCTTTTTAAATTGTCTGCTTTAATCCAGGGATTTCAAACTTTTACTATGAGGTGTCTCATCATCTAGCAGTTCTCAAAGTGTGGGCCATGAACCCTTGAGGGGTGCTTGAGCTTTGCTCTGGGACACAGTTAATTGGAAATAGTCTGATCCTTTCAGTTCTTCCTTTTAAACTCATAGGTCTTATCAGAGTACTGTTTAATTTGAGGATAATCCTGTCCCATTATTGAGGCAAAGTCATTCTAAGACTTTACACAATGCCATGGGAACGATGAGGTTTTCCAGGCTGCCTGTTGACAGCAGACACTGTTCTCAGCCAGGCAGAGGTCTGAGGATTTGCCTCGCTCAATCTGAGTGGTTCCTACCCCGGCTGCAAATACTTTCCTCAAATACTCACATTTACTCTGGTGGCTCAGACGGTGAAGACACTGTCTGCAATGTGGGACACCTGGGTTTGATCCCTGGGTCGGGAAGATCCCCTGGAGGAGGGCATGGCAACCCACTCCAGTATTCTTGCCTGGAGAATCCCCATGGACAGAGGAGCCTGGCAGGCTACAGTCCATGGGGTCACAAAGTGTCGGACACGACTGGGCGAGTAAAGCACCAGTATCCAGCTCAGCAAATCCTTATCTCCCTGGACTAACATCTCAGTCAGTCTTCATTCAGGGAGACCTCTGGGCTTTGACTGGGTGACCACCCCTCCTGGCTGTGCAGCCTGGGAACTCAGGATGAAAGTTGGTGTGATTTTTACTGTTCATTTGGTTCCCATTGTCATTTGTTGCCTGACTCCAACATCATAAAAATCACTGTTTCATTGGTTTGCCTAGTTTTTAAAAGTTGTTTCAGACGGGAAAGTAAATCTAGTTCCTCTCTTTTAATCTTGGCTGGAAACAGAAATCTGCCTCCATTTTCAAGTCATATAATTTCTGGACAGTAAACTGCATTTGTTTGAGGCATATGGTTTAATGATTTCTAACAAACCCCCACTCAATCAAGATACAGAACATTTTTTTCACCCCAAGCTCCCTGGCTTCCATTTGCTGTATATGCCTGTATCAACTGACAGCCTCAGACAATCACTGTCCTATTTTTTTCCCACTGTAAATTTGTCCATCTACATTTCTAAAGAGTATTTTTGCTGGGTAAAATTCCTAGTGAGAATTCTTTTTCAGCATTCTAGAAATGTGGCTTCCACCTTTTATGTTTTACAGCTCAGGAAATGGTTAATTTTAATCCAATTATCTGTCTTATATTCTTTGAACATACTTTTTCCTCTGGCTATTTTTAGATTGTTCTCTTTTTCTTTTAATTTCAGCAATTTTTACTACAATGGACCTATATCTGACTTTCTTGGTATCTACCCTGCTTACCATAGGCAGAGTTCCTTGACTCTGTCTTAATTTGTGTGTGTTTCATCAGTTTTCGGAAACTTCTCTAGGGGTATTTCTTCAGACATCGATTATGTCTCCAAATACTGCTTTACTTTCTCTTCCTCTTTTCTGGGAATTCCATTACACACATGTATTTACTATGGCCCACATGTCTTTTAGGCACTTCTCTGTATTTCTCATGTTTTCTTGTCTACATTATTCAATAAAACATTTTCTGGTAACTTCAGTTCATCATTTTTCTCTTCTGTTGTGTCTACTGTGCTCTGTAAAACATTTGCTGAGATTTTAACTTCTGGAGTTTTTTTTCGCTTCCAGTTCTAGAATTTCAATTTGATTTTTTTTAAAAGCAAATCCAAGTTCTCCAGTGATCCTTGACCTGTTTTTTATTTCTGCAGGTCCCATGAAATCAATGAAAACTCTTAACAGTCACCTAACTTTTAATCTGTACTTTGGCCACACTTAAGCCCCAAGCCTCTTACAAATCAGCAAATGCCCAAGGAAAAAAGTGCTGCAGAATGATTTAATTTTGATGAACCCAAATTTCTCAATTATTTCTTTTCTAGACCAAGATTTTGATATTATATCTAAGAACTCTTCACTAATCCTTAAGTCACAGATTTTCTTCTATGTTTTTTGTCAACGCTTTTTAAAGTTTTACATTTCAACCTATGATTCATTAAATAAATTTCTGTATAATGTGTGAGGTTTAGGTCAAGTTCATTATTTTGTCTATGTAATTGTTTCAGCACCTTTGTTTGAAAAGCCTACCTTTCCTCCACTGAATATTTTTACACCTTTGTCAAAAATCAGTTGGATATATTTGTGTGGGGCTGTTTTCCGTTTCTCTATTTCATTTTTTATTGAAGGACTATAAATGGTACTGTATTTTATTTTCCGTTTCCCCATGTTCATTAAAAGAGATCCAACTGATTCTTGTGAGTTGATGTTGAATCATACAACCATGCTGGACACAGCCTGCAATTCTAACAAGTTCTGGTAGATTTCTTGGGGTTTTGTACACAGACTATCATGTTATCTGACACAGGGACACTTTTATGTTTTGTTTTCCTTTATCCACGTCTTCCTTTTCTTGCCTTATTGTATTGACTAGACCTTCTAGCACTATGTTGAATAGCAATGGTGGCTGTATACATCTTTGTCTTTACCATTAAGTCTTTAATCAACTATGATGTAAGCTGCAGGGGTTTTATAGGTGTATTTTGTTTTTTAATCAAGTTGAAGAAGTTCCTCTTATTTCAGTTTTTATTTTTTGTAGCCATTATGGCTTTCCTCATCCCAAGATCCCCAGTCAGTCTGCTTCCTTCTTTTCACCTTTCAGATTCATGTTTGCTTTATTTACAGTGTCTGCACTTAGCAAATGCATCTATTCCACGCTTCTAGAAGCAAAAGTCCAAATCTATTTTTTAAAAGCACTGATTATTCTCGGTGGGTAGACTGATCTGAGACAAGTTATTCTGTCATTACTAGATATGAAGACCTTGCTCATTTTTCAAATCCTCATGATTCATATTGACAGCATTTACTTTGGTTTGTTCTTCATAAACATGATAACTGTTTTAACTACTTTCTAAAGATTTATCACTGTACTGTCCTCCAAAAAGAATGACAAAGAGACAGGAAAAATTCAGTGTTGGGAGTGAAAAAAAATGCTAGTTAGAAACTTTATCTTCATTGGAATTTACTAACAAAAACCAAACTGCTTTAAAAAACGACATATGGATTCTGGGTAGGAAAATCATTTTTTTAAAAATCTGTCTGAAATGCTGTCAAAATTATTTATATACATGTGCAGAGATTCTATTTTCATCTTTGGCATAATGTAAAGGAAATATTCCAGACACACATTTTGTATTCTATACACATATAAAGGAAATATTCAATACACACATTCTATATAAATAATCTATAATAATATGTTTTGTAAAAGTTCTCACAAAAATAGAAAGCTTCATACTGGGTATTAAATTGATGATTTATGTACTTGTATTGACTTGATATTAAGATGAATTTCAATTATATAGGAATAGGCTCTTCATTGCAGCATTGTTTGTAACAGTAAGACTAGAATCCATCTAAATGTCTATTAATAGAGAAACGGATTAGATAAACTTTGGTACAGCAACTAAACAGAATATTATGTAGCCATTAAAACAACGGGAAAACTTCCTGTGTACTGACATAGAAAGATCTTAAAAATATATTACTAAGTGAAAATGCAAATGTGTATAGCATGTTATATTTTGTACAAGAAAAAGGGAAATAAGACTACATATGCATTTTTGGTGCATCCGTATAAAGAAACATCAGAATATATAAGAAACTAATAAAAGTGGAAACTAGAAGGGAGAAGAGAGCTGAGATATAGGAACAGGGTAGAAATGGGATCCTTCAATGTAAACACTTTGATTTTTGGCCCATGTGAAGGTATTATTAATAGCTAATTAAGAAAAGTCCTATAGGAAGGAAACTAGCTTTTTATTTTAAAGCTGAATTTAAAGCACAGTTCAGTTTAAAATCAAGACTGAAACATCTACAGTCAGTTCCTCAGTCTTTTTGGATTGTGAACCAAAGAGTCCTTACTGCAGGTCTTAGCCATGCTGAGTTCCTTCACTATAAACTACAGTCCTACTAAGCCAAACGTCTTCCAAACGCTACTGCTTTCAGTCATATTAATCATAAACCTTACCTCTGGGAAAGGACTCCATCCAGTCACCCACCCCAGCCTCAGCCAGGCAAACAGCATGGATGAGCCCATGCAGAGTAATCATTACTTGTGAGCAGACAAGAGAAAGAGACCAATGCCACAGGCTTCTTTCCCTGATCTGATGACTGTCACATATATTTCTTCCTGATAATGTACATATGGAACCAATCTGGTGGCCTTCTGAACTTTACACATGCATTAACTGATATCATAATCTAGAAGAAGATCGAAATTTCAGGAGCGTTAATTGTTTTGCCAAAGCTTCATTCATAGACAATGTTGTTTCCCCTACAGCTCATTCTTTAACTCCAGATGCCTGAATCAAAGAAGGAAGTGGCTGGTCAAACTCATTTATCATCAATAAAATAATGCACCAGGGCAATGAACAGGCGAATTCAGCAAAGAATTTCATTTATTCCCTAAAGCAAAAGAACAGCACGATTCATTATCAAAAAAAGATTGCTTTTAACCTTATATCTATTCTTGAGATGTATATTGCAGACCTAATTAGATATGATTACTTTACCCTTTTAACTTCAATAATTTGAAGGGCAACATTTTAAAGAACAGAGAATCCAATAAATGTTTTCATTTCTTTGTATTTTTAAGTATCTAGAAAAACAGTGGAGATATTGATTCATATAATATCACTACTATGTACATGAAACTTGACATTTCCTAATGAAAACAGGTCTTCCAATTTTCTCTACTGCAGACTGGCAATTTTAAGTTCTATTCTGATCTTGGGTTTTGCATGTTATACTTAATATTGGGCTCTTCAGCCGGTAGCGATAAAACCTGGAGCCATATTTCCAGTTTCTTCTCCTACTCAAGGGGAGAGAATGGCAAGATGGAGTGTAGAGTGTATTGGGTAAGAAAGTAGACTCTGGAGTCTGAATGCCTGGAGTTAAGACCTGCCTCCAGCATATCCTAAGTGTGATCTGGGCTGTCGTTCACCCTCTTTGTGCCTCAGTGCTCTTGTCAGCAAAGCAAGAACAATAATAGCATCTACATCAAAGGATTCTAAGGATTAATTAAAATAATTCATGTAAATTGCTTCACAGTTCCTGGCTTAGTCACTGCTCAATAAAAAAATATCTATTTTTATAACTGCCTGACACTCCGGCTCAGCGGGATTGCTTGCTGTCCCATACCCACATCCAGAGCTCCTATCCTGCTGTGCTTTGTTCTCATTGTTCTGAGTCTAGACCACCGCACTGCTTATTCTCTGGACTGATGAAAGGTCCATTTCATCCTGACCTGTGTGACCAATCGTGACTTGGCCCCACTGGCTTGTTTGTGAGCAGTTCTGTTATTACACTCATTATATTAAACCCACCTTTCATTATGGCAATTTATGACTTTGTTTCCTTCATAGGTAAACACTGTGTCTTACTAGTATACAGTATTTATTAATAAAAATCTGCAGAGTGGTTACTGAACATTTACTGGATTTGAAAATCTATGCTTAGTTATGAAAGTAAGCACAATATATTATACTATCTATAACAGCAAGATGCTTACAAAGATGAAATGAGATAATGCATGTAAATGGCTACTAACGAATTATTATTTTATCGTCATTCAGTGTTCACTATGTGTCTAGCATTGCATTAAGCGCTCTACATGTCTGAGATCCTTGAAACAGGGCTTGGTATAATGATCTTTCACTTTCTTTTCCCTTTCAATGTCACTTTCACTGCTGGTAGAATGATCTTTTCACTCCACTGCACAGAGTACGAGAGATAAAGGTGTTTGTTAATGACTGATGAAGAAAAACAGCATTGATATGGCAAATCTAAAAGTAACTGAATTACCCATATTATTAAAAAGTTGGCACTAGATAATGAAATTCCTAACACTTTACAGTGTAGTTTGGAAGATTAAAATAATTTGATATGTGCAAAAAGTGAAAGTGTTAGTAGTTCAGTCATGTCTGACTCTGCAACACCATGGACTATAGCGTGCTGGGCTCCTCTGTTCATGGAATTCTCCAGGCAAGAATACTGGAGCGGATTGGCATTCCCCTCTCCAGGGAATCTTCCTGACCCAGGGATCAAACCAGGTCTCCCACTTTGAAGGCAGATTCTTTACCATCTGCACCAGAGATGAAAACTTGCAAATCTTAAAAGCCAAAGTTAGTATCATGCAAATGCACATCCTGTATTCAGGACTCCTAAGGGAAAACAATACTGCTTCTGAAAGCCTCACTCTTCTTAAGTGTAAAAGGCCAATAACTGGACCCTACCACCCAGGGGTGCCATGAGGGTTAAAGCAGATGATGCTGGTTAAGAGCTTAGAACAGTGTAGTAAGTAAATATATATACTTATCTAAAGTGTCTTCATCATAAGAGAAGCTCTCAATTATCTCATAAGTGAAGATCCAGGGCCATGATGGGAAAACTAAATCCAGAGTTATTTCAAATTTGCTAAGTCACCAGCTGTTCTAAATTCATGACAATGTGCAATCATTGGCAGGTTATTTCATCTTCTGATTGCCCTTTAGATGATAATGGAAATGGACATCAATCAATAGTGAAAGGCCCAGGAAGTTGTAAGGAAGGTGAATGGGAAAGCATGGGTAAACCACAAAGCACATGATCACTTCCTAAAACTTGGGGGATTAAAATGTCAACTTCAGTTCCCACATAAATACCAGAGTCTAGTCAAATGAAAAACAAATTTTTCTATTTTTGTGAAATGCTATCTTTTATATCATATAGATACAACTGACACCTGTTCTTCTGTTCATTTTAGCTTTTAAAAATGGTAAATGAAAAAAAAAGCACCAAAGCTCTGAAAGGCAAAATGCCACAATATAGCAAGCAAACAGTGTTTGCTTTATCTGATAATAATTATGTGAGCTGTTAAAGCAGAAAAGATTTTAAAGGAATTATTTAAATAAAATTTAAAGGGAGATGCAGAGGCTCCTTTTAGTGAGTTGTTTTTTTGGCATTCATACTATGTGTGTGTGTACTAAGTTACTTCAGTCATTGGCTACAGTTCATGGGGTCGCAAAGAGTTGGACACGACTGAGCAACTAACACACAATTCAAACTATGAGTCTCTTTAAATATAAGGATGTACAAAGCATGAAAAATCAAAAAATGATGACACAGATGGAAACTAAAAACATTTTGCAGTGATTCAAATGCATTATAAGCACCTAGAGGCATTCCTTTTTCAAAATCTGTTATCTGTAAAGTCATCAGAATAATCAATTTCTCAAAAGGATTCCAAGGCATTAATAAAACTTCCTTACCAAAAACATGACTCCCCAGACTAAGCCCCTAAGTATGTGTGTCCTCTGTCTTTTATCACTATAATCCTGGGCTTTAAATGCTATGAATACATAAACAGAAAGAGAGGCCAAGTAGTGGTGTCCCTTAGTTCAGATACAGAGCTGCTCACACAGAATAGCAGGTTTTAAACTTCTAGATTCTACTGTCTAGTAAAACTTCCAAAATAAATTGGGGAGACTCACCTAGACTGACAAACTATAATTTCACTGAGAATCCATTATAGAAAACATTTAACACATATGATCATCAATAATTTATGAAGGAAGGGATAACTAGTTTAATATCCCCCAAGATGAGCGGCAGGAGGCAAAGGGGTAGACAGAGGATGAGATGGTTGGATGGCATCACTGACTTAATGGACATGAGTTTGAGCAAACTGGGAGATAGTGAAGGACAGGGAAGCCTGGCATGCTGCAGTCCATGGGGTGGCAAAAAGTCGGAATGACTTATTAGTGACTTAACAACAACAACAAAAATAAGAAGCCCATCATTTCAGAATAATGGGCAGTTTTGTGAATTAAATAAATGTACCTTTAAGCTAAATTCATTATAGTGCTTTCATCTTTCCTTGTGAAAGTGAAAGTTGCTTAGTCGTGTCCGACTCTTTGCGACCCCATGGACTAAACAGTCCACGGAATTCTCTAGGCCAGAATACTGGAGTGGGTAGTCTTTCCCTTCTCCAGGGCATCTTCCCAAACCAGGGATCAAACTCAGGTCTCCCACATTGCAGACGGATTCTTTACCAGCTGAGCCACAAGGGAAGCCCACGAATACTGGAATGGGTAGCCTATCTCTTCTCCAGCAGATCTTTCTGACCCAGGAACTGAACCGGGGTCTCCTGCATTGCAGGTGGATTCTTTACCAACTGAGCTATCAGGGAAGTCCTTGTGGATGGAACTATAAAGCATTTATCACAAAGCAGCACCACCTGTGGTCTAATATTTTGTAAAGACTAAGAGTGGCATGAAATGTGCCAGGGATCCCATAAAATATCTATAATTGGGGCAATCATTTTTTAATTTAAGTAAAACCTAGGGTGAAAAGGAAAAAAAATCATCCTTTACACAAAATAATCTGTTTAATCTGTTGAAATTAGAATGTTCAGTATATGATTATATTGTATGTGTGCATGCTATGTAGCTTTAGTCATATGTGACTCTTTGTGACCCCATGGACTGTAGCCCAGCAGACTCCTCTGTCCATGGGATTCTCTACGCAAGAGTACTGGAGTGGGTTGCCATACCCACTTCCAGGGGATCTTCCCAATCCAGGGGATTGAACCTGTGCCTTTTGCGTCTCCAGCCAGGTTCTTTACCATTAGCACCACTGGGAAGCCCCAATATCTCATCCCTTATATTATCAATGTCTAAATGTTGTTCCCCTTGAACCCGTAAAATTGAATCTAATCATTTTTCTACTTTTACTTTTACTTTGTTAGAATAAATGCTCAAAATATTTATTGGAACACAGCACCCAAATAGTTAAATTTATGTATCAGTAGTCTTCCAAAAGTGTTAGTCACTCAGTTGTGTCCATCTCTTTGCGACTCCATGGACTATAGCCTGCAAGGCTCCTCTATCCATGGAATTTTCCAGGCAAGCGTACTGGAGTGGGTAGCCATTCCCTTCTCCAGAGGATCTTCCGGACCAACAGACTGAACCCGGGTCTCTCACATTACAGGCAGATTCTTTACCATCTGAGCCACCAGGAAGCCCCAAGCATTCAAAGTGCTCAAATTTACATGTCATAAATATGGATACTCACAGTCTACTTGAAATATATATATGGAATAGGCATTAGCTGTGCTTAAGATGAACAGACAAAGGAGCAATGATTAGAAAAGTTACATCTAATATCTAATAATATATTCCTATCAGCTAAGTTAAAAGACTGAATCATACCTTGCAACTGTTACTTTGCACTATAATTCATTTTAATAAAATTCAGATTTTTGCCTAATTAAGAAAATGCCATCAAAATTTGTTCATAGAATGGAATTCAATAACTGGACCAATTTTACTTTTGGAAGACTTTTTTAAAAAATGCAGTGGAAAAGCTACTACCACTCAGTCAAGACGCATTATGGCTAAAATATTCAAAGAAAGAGTTAAAATAAGAGTATATAAATACAACGTCTAACAAAACTAGCCCATATGCTCAAATGATTCCAACTAGAATGTAGATACACTCTCCAGTTAGTGGATTATAGTTTTGCATTCTCTACTCTTCTGTCCCCTCTATATGAATTATCCTATCACTCATTTGTATCTGGATCAATGGCCTCACATTAAGGTTCAGGAAGTATGGAGGTGAGAAAATCTTGAGTATTTTCATTTTGTTACATATTAGGATCCAGATTTTTAAAATTCTGAATATTGTAATTAAAAATCTTGATGAAAATACATCTCTGGTGGTACTAATAAACTGAAAATTAAAGCTTTTAAGAACAGTATGGTATAGTGAGTGGTTCCCAGTACATGCGTTGAACTTATTAACTGTGTGAATCTGGACTTATTACTTAACTTCTCTGTGTCTCAGAGTCCTCATCCTTAAAGTGGGGATAAAAACGGTACCATTCTCCTGGGACTGGGACATAAGTTGGGATAATATATTAAGGTACTTAAAACAGAGCCTTGCGAATATGTTCATTAGTATCAGCTACTGTTATTGCTATTACTTATTCCTGGAGTATCTGAAAAATTCATTGCATTAATGGAAGATTACCAAAAGAGTTGACCATTGTTTAAATACCATATCAGTCAATCCTGACGTAGAGAATTTCATCAGATGAGAAATGTTCAGTGAGTTAAGAAAAAAGAAAATGAATAACTGCAAAGAGAAGATCCTTCATAATAAAAGGTATCAGTTTTCCTTGTCAAAAAAGAACTACTCAGGTCTGATTCTGGAAGCTTAGTGGGAAGTCTGAGCAACACAAATGTCCTCCCCTGGAAGCCACACTTACCCCCTGCTCATCCAGTTTCATGAGTTGTTCTGTGACTTTGGGGGTGTTGAAGGCCAACCGCAGGCACTGAACGTTGAGCTCAGGAATCACATGCTCCAGCACCTCCTTCAGGGGCAGCCCCCGAGCCGTTGAGTGCTTTGCCGTTGAGGGAATGGCATCCTCCAGCACTGACCCTCTCAGTGTCATAAGCTGAAAGAGAGACACGTGTCCAGCAAAATGAATAAATAGAACCAGTGCGAGGTCCCCCTTAGGGAGTTGGAGGTGACAGTTGATCAGTTGAGCCAGTGAGGGAGAAAGGATGAGGGAACTGATGTAAGGTACTTTATGTATGAAAAACGAGCCCAGTACTTTCAAGAAGACCCAGGCAAGTCTAATGGAACTCATCATCAAGCCTTCTGAGGACATGTCCTTAAATACCAAAGAGTACACGTTTCCTTGAAGAGCTCAGGAAGACCAAGGTCTCCGTATAGCTCTAGAACGTCACTCATACACCTACCAGGAAATTAAGGAGATATTCCAGAGAACATCTGAAGAGTATATGTTTAGAATTTGGATGTTATACCTTTTTGAATTATAAGAGGTAAAGGGGGAGGGGAAAGAGTTTTAAATGTCATAATGCACTGTTGACAAGCTTAAACTATTCCTATCCCCAAATGCTGCTACAATAGGACAACGATTATAGTTCGTACAGCAGCCATCATCTACAGCATTTAAAGTGACTTGTGCTTTCCCCCATGTCTTAAGAACCCTTCTATTATTATGAAATATAAGCAAAAGCAAAGACACTTCCTTAAGTAATGATGATTTGTCGAAGCAAAGTAGCTTTCATTTTCAGGAATTTTCATATGACAAAGTTGTTTGTACAATTTAAACACTCTATGGTAACTTAAAGACAAAATCATTAAGTTGAATGAATTTCCATTAAGCATGTAGGTTATATAAGGCATTATACTGAAAAAGGAGTAAATATTGAAGACTGAGTGCGGTGTGAAAAGAGGGTGAGAGGTAAGAAATACCCATCCAGGAGGATATATGTACTAAGAAAAATCTAACAAAGTCAGATTCTATAACAAAAGCAGAAAAAGGGCTGCTATGGCTCAGGGCATAAGGAAAGGCCCTCATGGAAAATGTAGCACTAAAAAGGGGCCTTCAAGGAAAAACTGTACAAAAAGACAGTGTCAGAGAGCAAACTTGTGGAGATGAGAAACAGCAGGGTGTGAGCAGGAAAGAGAGACCAGTGTAGCTGAGCGGGATCTAAGTGAGCCAGAGAGGGCTGTGGGTGGGCCGGAGTCCCCAGGGGAGTGTGCCTCGAGGGCTGTGCACCTCGCCCAGATCCAACAGGCCATCTCAGGAATTATCTGCACGGGGATGATGATGTAAGAAAATTCAGCTGCCACCTAAGATAGACTGTCCAAGGAAGAAACTACAGGCAGAGAATACAGCTTGAAAGAAGCTGTACTGTTCAAGTAACAGGCAAGATGGTGTGACAGAGAATTACCAGGGAAAATGGAAACCAAAGGAAGAATCACCAGGGAAGTGAAACCTGTAACAGATGCCAACCAAAGGAAAAGAGAGATGAGGGTAGGAAAAGGCAAGTTCACCAACCTCTGACTCTCAAGACAAAAAGAAGGTGCTTGAGGTTATTGTGGTCTATTCATTTGATTAGTATCTTTTCTTTCACTTATAGCCTGTTTTCAAATAACACTTGGGTTAAAAAAAAACATCCTTTCCTGTGACTTAATATCTAATTTGACAGAACTGATTTTTGTTTCATCTCTTACATCATGAGAAATAATTGAACAACTCCTGTACTCCTCCTTTCATGAGACAATGCCTGTCGAGGGTCAGGAAGTTACAAAGGCTGGATGGATTTCCAACTCAGAGAGCCCCACACGAGGAATGCTAACGAAGCAGCGCTAATCCTGGACCACAGAAAGACAGCAGCCCACCTCAAGAAAAGTCTGAGCAGATGAGAAAAAAATGACTCATTTTTATACCTGAACCACCAGTGTTACCGGTATGTTTTGCTAATGACTTCCAGAAACAAGCAGAGAATCCTACTATGCCCATGCACCTATGCTTAAAAACACTCACGCCAGAGACTTTGTTCATAAACAGTCACATTTACAAATACATGTTAAGTCCTTTTTTTGGTTTCTTTATGCTGTGCAATGATTGTTTCTATTAAAATGAAAAATATCTGCTTGTATTTCTGTTATCTGGACACCATTTATGAAGTAACTGGAATGTCACTTTGGAGACTGCTTTTTTTTCTTGAAGGGAAATTAACAGCATGAGAAATCCCTACCAAGGCATAAGAATTAAGTCCTACTTTATTAAATAGTCAGTCAACTGTTCATCCTACAAAGTGCAAGAGCTCTGGATCGGGACCAACATCCAGAGATATTTCTCTCAAAGGACTTTCATTAGTATATTTCTTTGAAAAGTTCCATAAAGATAGTACAATTAAACCCCACTTAAGGATTATTTCTATCGGAAAGAAAAAAATGACAAAAGATAGTGGCAACGAATTAAATAAACATGAGGGAGAAAGGAAGTAATGAAATGGTGGAGGACTATTTTAGTTGTTAGGTGTGTAGTCATAAATCCCACGGACAGAGAGCCGGGCGGGCAACAGTCCATGGGATCACAAGAGTTGGACACAACTTAGCGACTAAACCACCACCACCATGAACAACTTGGGAGTCCTCAACATCCCTGAGCTTATATTCAAGTAGGGGGAAGACACAAAATGAATAAAATACATAAGTACAATGCGTGAGATAGTGGTGTTCATGCGAAAAAAAAAAAAGCCTGGAAGTGGGATATGAGGCAGTAGAAATTTAGATCCACTGGCAGAGAAGGCCCCTGCGGCTTAACAGTAAAGGCCAGAAGGGAAAGAGAGCAATGCCCACAAGGATGCCTGGGGAAGAACACTGATTACAGAGGAACAGGGACCATCAGAGTTCTGAGGCAGGGCTGTCCTCAGGTTGCCCAGAAGAAAGGAGGTGGCTAGAAAAGACGAAGCGAGGTCAAGGTCAGAGACAGATGTGCCTGGGCTCCTCGGCTAGGGAGGAGAATGGCTTTTTCCTGGAAGCTGGAAAACCCTAAAGGGATTCTGAACTGAGGAATCGAAGGATCTATAGTACATTTTTAAAGGATCCCTGCTGGGCTTGAGAGGATGCAGGCCTAAGGGGAGACGTAGGAAGAAGAGAGAAGATGATGGTGGTCTGGGCCCAGGCAGAAGCAGTGAGATGGGAGGAGCGGTTGAATTCTGGACACAGGTTGAAGACAGAGTCCAACCAGTTTTGTGGTGAGATCAGATCCAGGGGTGGGGTGGGGGTGAGAGAGGGGAGTCGAACAGGACCTCCAGGTCTCTGGCCTGAACAACTCTAACAAAAGGGTTGTCATCGGTTAAACATTAATTTGAACATGAGAGCAGGTGGTAATGAACCATAAACAACATTTGACTTGGATATTTCAATCAAAGGGTATTTCAATCAAACGGGCCCTGGGGGCCCATCGAATGGGTTGGTAGGAAAAGGACCAAGGAATCCTTAAGTGTGATTTAACTGTAATTACAGGAAGGAGGTGTAGGTGGAACATTTGAGGCTGAGGCAGGGAGAGGCAAGAAAACAGATGAAGGTGAGTGTGGTTGCCCAACCACAGCAGAGGGAACATGTTCACTTAGGTCAGCAGTGGACCTGGAGAGAGAGGCTGCGACCAGCCATGGCAGGCAGGCAAGGCAAGCTGGGAGGGACAATCGTGGACAGCAGAGGCAGGATCTGAGAAAGAAAGAAAGGGCCGCCTTGGAAAGCCTCCACCTCCAGCATGAAGAATGATAGGGCAGGAGCAAAAAGGAGCTGAAATGAAACAAAACACAGAAAAGCAGAAGGATGACGACAACTTAAATCAGAGCAGCCTCAGGAGGCAGGGACAAGGTTAAGCACAGAAGGGCAGAGACAGGTGGGAGGAGCTAAGTGCGCCTCTCAGAAAGCTGGTGGGGTCTGAGGAACACCTACCTACATCCAACTTCAAAAACATAGTGTGTTCCCTGTGCTTTTCATGTTCAACAAAAGAAAGAACTGACCCTGCTTAACGATCAGCTTTGGCTCGGAGAAAAAGGACCTTAGAGCATGTGAATTCTTCACTCCTCTCGGGCCACTCAACATAACACATTAGATATTAGAGCCGTGCCTTTAAAAATCCTATTTTTAATTTCCCCAGAGTTGAAGCTGAGAAACAATTACTAAGTGAAGCCAACCCTTGCAACCTGTCTTGTATTCAATGGGGGAAATGAAGCCAAATGCCCTATTTAAGCTAGTTTCAAAACCATTATTTTCTACCTACCTCAAGGAGGTATTAGGCATTAATATAAGTCAACAATCCTAAAGTGATCTGGCTCAGAGAGCCAATAAATTGATAGCTGGCATAACTATACATATGTTTAGAAAGAAAACAAAAAAGATTCCTCATAGTTCCAAATTTGTTCATGGTTTTTTTTTTTTTTTGAATCTGGAAATCAGGCAGAGCTTTAACAGTCTCTACATGACAAACTCGAGCACTTGCTTTTATTTCACTTTTGAAAATAAATATACATATATATTATATATAAATATTTGAATACTAAGTATGGAAAATCCCATGGACGGAGGAGCCTGGTAGGCTACAGTCCATGGGGTTGCTAAGAGTCAGACACGACTGAGCAACTTCACTTTTACTTTTCCCTTTCATGCACTGGAGAAGGAAATGGCAACCCACTCCAGTGTTCTTGCCTGGAGAATCCCAGGGACGGGGGAGCCTGGTGGGCTGCAGTCCACGGGGTCGCACAGAGTCAGACACGACTGAAGCGACTTAGCAGCAGCAGCAGCATATGTGTTTGGTTGCTCAGTCACATCCCACTCTTTGGGAGGCCATGGACTATAGCCCGCCAGGCTCCTCTGTGCACGGGATTCTCCAGGCAAGAATACTGGAGTGGGTAGCCATTCCCTTCTCCAGGGGATCTTTGTGACCCAGGGATCGAACCTGCATTGCAGGCAGATTCTTTACCATCTTTGCCACCAGTTTTTTTTAATGCTTTGTTGGCTATTTTCTTTTATGTTTCCTTTTGGACTTCCCTGGTAGCTTAAATGGAAAAGCGTCTGCCTACAATGCGGGAGACCCGGGTTCAGTCCCTGGGTCAGGAAGATCTCCTGGAGAAGGAAATGGCAACCCGCTCCAGTATTCTTGCCTGGAAAATCCCATGGATGGAGGAGCCTCGTAGGTTACGGTCCATGGGGTCACAAAGAGTCGGACATGACTGAGCAATTTCATTTTCACTTTCTTTCACTTTCTCTTTTTTACCTGAATTTCACTTTAAAATAGAAACTCACGTATTATGTGTACTTAGTTCCTTAAAGAACTCCAAGGACCCATTTTACCCACAATTAGGCAGTCTCTATTTCAAAAGTCTTTATTTTAAGCCTCTGAGAATAGGTCCAAGATGGGAAAGAAAAAAATCCAAGAAGAGTCCTTTCCTTTTTCCTGGGTCAAGAAACTTCCTAAACAATAGTTTGAAAGAGTGAGTTAAGTTTTAGTTGACCCCCTCTGGCTCCTCAAGCTGGCTCAGTGCCTTCCGGCTGCCCAAGCAGGATATGTAATATCCAATTTGGGATTCTGAGGACTCCAGTTTCCTTGGGTCACACTTAATGAACATATCTTTCTGTGAATCAAAATTCCCATTCATTTATTCCATCTACCCAAAGCTAGATGGGAAGAAAGGGCCCAGATCTAATCATTATGTCCACCCCCATCACCACCGGAATGAATGAAAGGGGTCTTTGTTTATTCTACAGACATTTGTAACCAAGCGCTATTAAATTTAATAGCTTTATTACTGCTACAACTCTATTTTTTTCCTCACTTAAATTAAACCCTAAGTCTTTCTCATTGCGACTTACCTCACTAGTTCTAAAAATTATTCGATAGTTGTAGGGAGATCCATTTTCTTTCGTTTCTTCTGGTTTTTCCCTTCGAATGCTCACAGCCACCGGACCAAGATTCTCATCGGCCCCAAAATAGTTCCAGTGTTCTTAGGTACAATAGGACAAAACAAAATTAGAATATTTACAGCACACTAAAAAATGTCATATGCTGCTTACTATTTAAATCACTCAGAAATTATATCAATAAAATATAAACATATTTGACAAAAATTAATATCCTTCACTGAATTATAAAAGTAAAGACTGAGCAATCAATGTAGGTTTAGTCTCAGAGGTGGTAAGACAATAGAGGTGGCCTGTACAGTAAGTAAATAGCACTTTTTACCTTTTTACCTTTTCTGTAAATTAATTTAATTTTACTCTCATACAAAATGCATCAATATTTGAAAATACATATTATTCTCAAACATAATATGTATTTGAAAATCCATGAGAATAATAAGAAATAACAGTGTAAAATATCTAATCATATAGTTCTAAATTTAGGTAATACATATAAAAATGCTTTGCAAGTACTAAAGAATAATTATAAAAAAATCATTAATACCATGAGCTATCTAAGAATATTATCACAATCCATGGAAATTCAAAATAAGGGAAATACAATGGGAATACAGCCAACAAGCATCTCATATATGGACAGCTGATAAACAACCCAATAAACATCACAAAATCCATGTACAAACACTTATGTACACCCTCAAAGCACAGCATGTGAGAATCACACTCAGAGGTTATTTACTCTTACTTTGCACATAATTTTAATAAGAGTGGTTGTCTGGTCTTCAAGCCCACAGCTTGATTTCAGAGGTGTGATAATTCCAGATGTTGACAAAGTCCAGAGTGTAGGGCTGATAGAAACTTGCATGCAGACAGTAATGTGACAGACAACTGACAATAAGGAAGAAAACAAAAAGGGAAGAGATAGAAACAGTATAAAAAAGTGGATGTGAACTGAAAGAGCAACAAGACAGCAGTCTGGGGACATTTACTGAAGGAGCAAAGAGCTTCACACACTTCAAAACTTCAGAGACTATTTTAACCCTGCAGCACAGAACACCGATGGACATGTCAAAGATGACCATGACATTCGTTATATCTTGTTCATGGACTCGACCCCTGACTCACCAGAAACTCATCAAACATTCCCCACAAAGCTCAGAAGGGCAGGTGAGACTGCTATTCTTTGCTGCTGGAGAAATTCACAAAGACACGGGGCCAATACCCATAACCGTCAGTAACCTCAGCTCCTCCTCAAGCTGTCCCCGGTCAGCTCTCGCTCCCCTTCTCCAGTGCAGATATTTCAAACATTCTCTGTTCTTCAAACTCCCCCCATCTACCTTCTCTCAATCTCAGCAGATAATGCTGTCCACATCACAAAGAAAATAAAGAGCCCTTTCAGAAGTAACTGCCTCACTTTCCACCATCACTCACAGACACTTACCTGGATCCAGACTTTTACTTCCTTTGCTTTATAATATAAATCCAGTCTCCCCTGAAATTCTAGCCTCCACTCAATTCCACCTTCTTAGGGACACTGATGCCCAATCACCCTCCCCGTAGCTTCAACTGGCCCTCTCTACCAGCTCATTCCCATCACCATTTAATCAGGCTCAGGTCTCCTTCAGCGTTAACTGCAACACTTGCCCTCAGTTCCTTAACAACCTTCAGGTTACCTCCTTTCTCTTTCCTTCCACTGGAAACTTCTTGAATGAGATACCTAATTCTTCACTTTAGGATTCCTATCATCCGACTGCCATTGCACAGTCACCAGTCAGCCATAAAGCTGAAACAAACAGAAACTCTGGGTCCTTATCTTGTTCAAACTCATCATAACTCGCCAATGGCATTTCCTTTTTCCCCCCCTAAAAACACTCTTCTAGAAAGCAGCTTCTCCGAAACAACCGTCTCTTGGTTTTTCTTCCACTGGCCCTGGCTTTTCTTACTCAGTTTCTCTTCCTCTTCCCATCTAGAATCTTCTGTCCTCTCCCAATGTTGATTACTCTCAAGAGTCCACGTGTCCACTCCAGACATCTGTAAGCCCTAGATCTTCACATTAAAAAGATGTCCCATTCTTTACCAAATAACACTCGCGATTTGTTTGTCCCATGGCATCTGTAAAAGTGAACCTATCGTCTTTCACACAAACCGATACAGCTCTCCCTGCAACCCCGACTGGAGTAACTGCTACCACATTCCTCTAGCTGTTTATGCCTGACCCCCTGTCATGCCCACTGAATTCTAGCTCCCAAAGAGCTCTGTAATCCAACTACTTTTCCTCCATCCCACTGCCACTGATTTATCCACATCATCACTCGCCCAGATGTTTGTGAGTTTTCTGACAGATTAGCTTTTCATGACTGGCTTCTAAGCAAGCCTGACCATCACTATTAAGTTCCAAACCCTCTGCTGGTTTCCCACCAGTCCTTGAATACTACTCAAACCTTCTCAAGGGCCCTCATGGCCTGTCCCCAGTCTGTCATTCCAGTTTCAACCTGGACCTTACATCTGTCTGAACTCTGTGAAACAACCATCCTGAACTTGTCAACTCACTGTGCCTGTCTCACCTGAAACACTCTGTCTAGGACAGTCCACCAACTAATTCCTCTTTACTTGACTAAGTCCTCGCATCCTCAGGGTCACATCTGAAATATTATTTAGACATCTTCTCAAAGAGTGCTTGAACACTGGAGCAAAATGAAAGTGTGTACTTTGCTTAGTAACAATACTACTTTGTTTTAAAACTGGTAAGAGAAATACAAATTAGGGAAACCAAATGATACATTTTAACTGCAAAAATTTAGAAAGGTTACTAGAGAAAAACATGAATTTATAAAAATACAAATATTGAACACAATCATTTTAGTATAAATTGGCATATAATACAGTGTTATTTAAAAAGAAACTAATTCTACCTAAAAATGAAGAAGGTTGATTTAAAAAAATGAATCACTTAAACTTTTTTGTGTGTCATCATCAAGCCCTGGCTAGATTTTTGTGTGCTTTGTCCTAGCTGCTGAAGAAGTACGTTTCTGAGCTGAGGGAATGCTGATGAGACCATTTATAAACTAACTTCTAACACTTTCTTCAGACTCTTGTGTTCAAAAAATCCATCTCTGGTTTGATAACTCTTGAGAAGATCTTTTAAAAATTTATATGTGTGTTTGTTCAGGAATATCAATCTTCTTTTATTGAAAAAGAGCTCTAGCTGTTATTTCCAAGCAAGCATTTCCATTTGGCCTTCATCTATTTCAGTTCCATCAACAAAGATGGAGATACTGCTCTGGTTTCCTGTGATAAATTCACTACTGTCATGATCAGACTCTGCTTGCTCAAAAACGCTTTCAACTTGAGTAAGAATTATTCTTACAACAAATGCCTTGTTTTTTGGTCTACCATCCTTTTTTTTTTTTTTTCTGTTCCTGAGGATTACAAAACTATAGAAAAAAAAATCCTTCTGATGTGAATACAACTTTCTCACTTCAAAATTCGAATGCATCGTGTAATTTGCCAACAGAGAAGTTTGGTTCAGCAAATTACCTTCAATTCAGTTTTTGAGTCTTTAAACTTTGATCTCAAGACAAATGACTTTTTCTTAACTAAAATCTAGCCTTTTAGGATCCTGAGTCTGGTCCTTCAGGCCACTCCTGCTGCTGCCTGTCTTCAAGTTCACTGGACTACCCTGCTTTCCTCTTGGGACCCCAGCCTTGGGGCAGCACGCTGCACTGGCTCCACGCTGCAGCATGCGTATGTATTGTACCTCCACCCTCTGCTAGCACCACGGTATCCATCGAATGCAGAGAGCTCTTCCAGTCATACCCACAATCAGCTTTGTCTTTTTGGGGGGGAGGGATGGAAAGGGGAGAGAGGGTCCAAGTATGGGGGAGATGCAGATGATAAGTGTTCAAGAGAGGCCAGCAAGCCTTTGATGATGCAAGATGGAGGAAGGAAAGGGGGAGGAAAGGGGCTGGAGACTCAAGTAGGGTGGATAAATCTGCTGATGGGTGAATTGAAATACGGAGATTACACTACCAAAAATAATGATATTTCCGTGCCAGCATACTGGAATGCCAAAGCCCAGTACTGCAATCACTACATTAGAATGATACAATGCAGCGAGGTGAGGCACTTTGCCAAGCGCTCTAATATTCATGTCAACTATGAAAATATAGGCATTGCCTTCTTTTTCACAGATGTGGCAATTATGATTTAGAGAGAATAAGTCACTTTCCAGCCACAACCAGTACACAGCAACAGCAGAACTCAAACGTATTAAGTATCAATTCCAACGTTCATTTGCTTAGCATTACATATAATGTTATCTTCCCAAACATTTCTAAAACTGTATTATGAATAAAAATAGTTAAATAAAATGTGATGCCTAAAGGGATTAACTATCCAGACCACATATAAGGCTTTATTTCCTGATATACTATATTGCCAAGGTTTCACTGTGTTTAAAGGGAGAAATATTCATATTTTATCCATATATCGCTGATTCCCCTCACCTTCAGTTTTAGTTTTCATCTTTAGCACTTAAACAAATTTTTTACCTTTAGTTCTACTTAGTTCTGGTTCTTACATTTAAACAAGGATGGTACAAGGAACACCAATGAGTAGTTCTGCTATTTCTAGAACATTCCACACAAATAGCCATATTTCTGGCTGACACAGTCACAATAATAAATAATAACACTTTCACATTTTTAGAGAGGGAACATAGTCAACAGTTCAAAGCCCCAAATGATTAGATCAAGTACAGTCACATTACCCAGTTATGAGCTGCAGATAAGGATGTCTGCACAAGGCATAAAAAGTTAAAAGCCTGGCATTTTAATTGCAAAGAAGGAAACAAAAATAAAGTCACAAGAGTTACAGGGCTTCAACCAACAATTTTTGGATTGCTTATACTGGTTTTCACAATATTTGCAGATTTCACATTAACATTTCAGTTGTACATTTTCAGAGACCAGCATAATCTGGACTGTTTGTAATTATGAACAAAAATAAATCTTTTTTAATATATAATTTGTACAATTATAAAGTGAAAGTCGCTCAGTTGTGTCCGAGTCTTTGCGACCCCATGGACTATACAGTCCACGGAATTCTCTAGGCCAGAATACTGGAGTGGGTAGCCTTTCCCTTCTCCAGGGCATCTTCCCAACCCAGGGATCAAACCCAGGTCTCCCACATTGCAGGCGGATTCTTTACCAGCTGAGCCACAAGGTACATGGCTTAAAATATTTCTTTAGAATTGTCAATTTAGAAATTTAAATAGGGGAAATAGACTGATACACAGAAATCAAAGAAACAGAAAGCAAATAGAACAGCTACTATCTCAGGCCTCAAAAAATTGGCAACAACACTTCTGAATGGAAAAATGGTCCTTGGTAGGGCTGGATACATTCCTTCACTGCTGGTGACACCATGAATTGGTACCAACCATTTTAGAAAGCATTATAGCAACATATGTTAAAGTCATCAAAATGGTCACATGCTAATCTTAATTACCCTAAGTGACTATGTAGAAGGAGACATGAAAACTCTTCCATTTCCTCTAAAAAAGGCATCTTAATTCACTGTATGACAGAGGTCCTAAAGATACTACTAAAGTAGACATACATGGGCCTCATCTATTAGCAGGTCAAAAAATGGAATGACGACAACTTTACTAGCTGGAATTAAAATCATTTCACCACTTTGAATATTTTAAATTCTTTTTTCCTTAAAATAGTCTACCTGGTGGGCTACAAGTATGTCAGCATCAGTGCCGTCAACATCATAAATTCTACCCTCAATATTTCCATTAGACAGAGAATCTAGATGCAACTGGGAAAACCACTCACCATAGCACATGCTTCTATTAAGATACTTATCTTTGCCTATTGAGTTCAATTTGTTCAGATGTTTTATTATTGTGCAACTTACAACATCTAAATATGACTGACAACTAGGTTAGAAAGAGAGAATAGATCTAAAAGAATTAAATGAAAAAGAAAACACAAGCAACAACAGTATATTCTTCTTTAAAAATGAAAACACAGATTTGCCAAAGTGGAGGTAATAAGGATTCATGTGTTTGAAGAATGGCTCTTTCCGAGAAGAGTACCACTCAGAGGTTCTGTCTCTGGTCCCCAAAGGGCTCATCCTAATTATAAGGGTGGAGGTTCCATGAGAACTAAATAGCCTAGGACTTTGCATTGTAGTCAAAAGCAGGTCAGAGTAATGGATGGGGACATTTACATAGGACCGGCCACAGTCCAGAATACTGTCCCAAAGCATTCCACTAAGCTTGTAATTATGGTTGCATAAGAGTAATTGTCCACGTTTACAAAGTGCACAGGACTCTGAAGTTCCAAGTCTTCTTTCCATAGGTAGCTCTTAAAAATTAGGGTGGTCTATTTGACAAAATTTTATCATGTTGTTAGGCTTAAAGTCTCACATGACTAAGCAGCCCTCAGAAGCCCCCCAACCTGCCAATAAAAAGTAGACTTTAACAGAAGTAAGGCTAATGAATTGCATTCAAACGATGAAAGGAAAACGTACAAAGAAAACTCTATTTGAAACAAAGGAAAAACAGTATCACTATCAAAATGGGAGATTTTTAATTGACTGTTATTTATGACAAATAGCCAATAATTCTATTTAAATAATTCAGTCTTACTTGTGATCAATTAAATTGAAATGTTTTGGACCTACAATAAATATTCTAAAATAAAAACTGCAGATACTCAAGGTAGCCAAGAAAATGTTAAACACTATACAGTCTTTAAATAGGAGTAGAACCTTTCTGGCCCGAGCTTTCTTAAGAACAATTTGGCAATAAAAATCAAGGTTCCCATAAAATTCACACCATTTCACTTACAGGACTCTACCTTACGGAAATAATTGGACATGTGGGGGGAAAAGTTACTAACAAGAGCATTTATGTAAGGTCAGAGGCTTTTAAACTTGTCTATAGAAAGAAATTAAGGGGTTCATGAACTTGAATGAAAAATTTTTATCTTTATTTTCACTACCTTCTAAATGAAATGTAGCATTTCCATCAATTATAAATGGAGCCAACCAACTATAGTAACATCAGCTGCACATGTGACTTTGACACCTACAGAAATCAAGAGATGTTTTCATATCATATTACTGTTGCTGTAGACATATCAAAATATCAATTATTCTCATCACAACTTTGAAATTATGGTAGTTATCAGAACTGATGCTAGATCTTTTTGTTAATGTAATAAAAAAGAAGCATCTATGTTAGTATATCACAAAATTTTTAATACTCTTGCAACTGTAGTTTAATATGACTGGTTTGCTTTGTACTTTTATGTACTTGAAAACATTAGTCTAAGGAGAGTTCATAGGTTTCACCAAATTGCCAAAAGGGTTAAGTGCCATCCTAAGTGCCCAAGGGTCATCTTAAGTACCAAAAAACACTTAGGATGACCTGATGTAAGAATTATTTATAATAAGGAAGTAGAAAACTTGAATTTAATAACAGCTGGAAGACTTTAAATAAGTGATGGCGAAGACAGTTATGGAACCATAAAAAATATATACAACTATTTAATGATCCTTATCTTAATTAATGAGTATATATGTATTAAAAAAGAAGTAACTAGTAATCACACATGATTAATTTCCTTAGTTTCTATAGTTGCTAATTTTTCTGTAATGAGTATATATCTTTTATAATAGGAAGATTTTTAAAAGTATAAAAAAAGTATTTCTACAAATATGGCAATTTTTATAAAAATGGTTTACAAATGGTCACTGAGTAAAAAGAATGTTTTAAAAAGTTGCATATTAATGTAACTCTTCAGGCTTATTGTTAGTTCATACTAATTTAAAAGCCAGCTCAGGGGGAAAAAAAAGTATTTAATATCCAAATGAAAGAAATTACAATGAAATACCTGTTTCTAACTCAATGTCTTTATTTAAAAAAAAAACAAAAACAAACCTTTTGTACCTCCTTATCAGGGACACCGCAGCAAGATGTCTGTGTAAAATGCTTCTTATGTATTTGAAAGGAAGTCCCTCAGAAATAGTCAGAAATTCAGCCAACGTAGAAGTCACCGCAGCTCATGAGGGCGAGACCATGCAATGTGTCTCAGAAACTCAGCAGAGCCCATCTGCTTCTGGACTAACGGTCTCTTTGAGCTGTTGAGCCTGCTTCTGCTGATGCTTCTGAATCACTGAAAGCTTCTACTTGATGAGAATGCAGTTATGAAAGCCCCTCCTCTTGCTGTGCTGAGGCTTAGGTGCATGGCCTCTCCATACAGAGGAGGGGGCTCCATGAGAAGATGAGCAGAGGAACTGGTACAATAAAAGAAATGTTTGCTGAGCACCAACTTTTGGCTCTCTGGCATGTGAAATTAACAATGAGGTATGTATTTGAAAAGCAGGTGACGAGCTTTATTCTGTTATCAACTTGTACTGAAATAACAGATCTAAAGGGCCCTTATGTCCTTGAGACTGCAAAACAAAGAAGAGAAATTCTCTGGGATACAGAAATCAGTAGCACGGCATTCGCTCTGATGCACTTTGACACAGAAAGTTGAGGAAGCATTCCCATTTCCATGTGGATGGTTCCTGTGTTAGCTGCTGTTACTGATGGTACCTGAAGGTTTTCTTTTTTACATTTTATCTTGACTGCTTCTGGACTGACAGAAAAGTAGCAAATATAGTACAAGGAGTTCCCATACATATATCCCTAACCCAGTCTCCGTCTTACATAACTACATACAGTACAATCTTCATTAATCAGAAATCAGGAAATTAATATTCAAATACTCAAACTTCTCTAGTTTTTCCACTATGCCCTTTTTGTTCTGAAATCTCACTCATTATCTCACATTGTATTTAACTGTTATTATTCCTCCTTAGTCCCCCTTGTCATCTGTTACAGTTCCTTACTTTTTTGTGACCTTGACACTTTTGAACAGTATTTACCACTCAACTTGGGTGTGTCTGGTGGTTTCGCGTAATTAAACTAAGGTTATGCATTTTGGGCAAGAGAACCACAGAAATGATGTAACCTCAGTGCATCATTTCACTGGGTTCGTGATAGAGACCATGATAGAGTTCCTTCTATTAAGAGGGCATGTGCCAATTTGTTCACTGTAAAGTCACTATCATTCTTCTTATGATTTACAAATATTTGGAGAAGAGTTACTTTGAGATGGTGCAAATCCTGTTTCTACTAGTTTCTTCTCAAGGTGTCATCCACTGACTTCAGCATCTATCACTTGTGTCTAAGAAGGTTTACAATAGTAAAAATCAGTCTCCGTAACGGTGTTTTGGGTCTGTGGGGATCAATTGGTGGTCTTGGTTAATTTCCACAAAACCACCATGACCACACACAGACTTGTCTGTGGTCTCATTTCCTGAACAGAGAGGAAAAGGAACTGCAACATATTATTCGGTGTCCAGACTATAACACAAGGGCATATACACAGAGGGCCCTCCCTGCATCTACCTGATGCTATGAATACAAGACACACTGGCTCCCCAACTCAATAAACTTTGTACTTTGCATCAGTACCAAACATTGCAATTGTGAAATATTTGCTGAGCCTAGCCTAATCTGTTGTGACCCTTGTCTTCAAGGAGTGCTTAGACTGGTTATAAACCAGGGCACCATAGAAAGCGTTGGGAAGAAACCGGGACGCAGGGTGACTGGATCAGTGGTGGGAAAGCACCTGTACCTTTAGGAAGAAGGGGGTTACTCAGAAGCCCAGGAGAGGCAGGAAGACTAGCCATCCTGCTGCATGGACAGGAGGAAAGGCAGCTCCACGCAGGAGGGGAGCAGGCTAAACCCCTCCCAACCTGGCACCCATGGGGGCTGGTACCCAGCACTGCGTTCACTACCCTCTCACTCCATACACTCCTCCCTGTTAGGGGGTCTCACCTACTTTTCCAGTGCCAGCCCTCACTTTCCCCCATGGAAGGTGAGAGCAGCTGGGGAAAAAGACACACAGCACTGCAGGGAAGCCTGCCTCCTATACCAATCTTCCTTGGCCTTTGTTCATAAACATGGCAAAGATGAATGGACCAAGGAAAACCAATAGCATAAAAGGAAAAAAAAAAAAAAAGACAAACAGAGAAGACCACTCAGAAGATACAGATCATGCAAGGGAAAAAAATTAGAAAAAATTATTTTAATGAATACCAATGGAGAAATGTGGGGTATATAAAATAAGGATAAACTGTTAGAACAGTAACTACAGGGAAACAAAAATAATGAATTTCTGGCAAATAAAACTACGACTACTAAAATAAAATGAAAGGGCTGGAGAGTAGAACATAGAGAGGTACATATCAATTCCTGAACCAAGAGAGAAAATTAATATAGAAAATAAAAAGAAATTGAAATTATGAAAGAAAAAAATGGAAGATAAAACCAGAGGTTCCATTATCTATCAAAATGGAGTTCCAGGTAGAGGAAACAAAGAAATTATAAAAGATTTTGTTAAATGGTTTTTAAAAATCAGGAAAAAGGGAATTCCCTGGTGGTCTAGTGGTTAGGATACTTGGTGCTTTCACTGCTGGTTGGGTAACTAAGATCCTGCAAGCTGCATGGCACAACGCCCCTGCCCAAAAAAAAAGATCAGGAAAAAAATTAATGTTCTAGAGCTTCTCATTTGTCTTAACAGTACACATGGCAAGCTACAAAAACCATGAAGGCAGGTTTATTTGCTTTTGTTCTCCTCCAAGCACCACAGCTGACACAGACTAGATGCTTTAAAAATATTACGCAATAAATGAATAAATGTATGAATGCGCAATTGTTAATTTTTAAAACTACTTAAAAATATTAAGGGCACTGATTAATAGGAAATTGAGTAATAAATCTGCAGGTAAGAAATACATAGGTACACAAAGTACTATATATAAATAAGCAAACAACAAAGATCTATTGTATAGCAAAGGGAACTATACATAATATCTTGTAATAACCAATAACAGAAAAGAATCTAAAAATGTGTATCTATCCATATAAATGTATGTATAACTGAATCACTTTGCTGTACACTTGAAATCAACACAACAATTAAATTAACTATACTTGAATTTAAAAACAAGAATGACAACAAAAAAGAAAAGATAAAGAGGGTTACAATCAAATCCTGAGATTACGAGATAGATTACTACCTCCAAGTCTGCGTTATTCACTTTCATAGTAAGCATGTATCAGAGAAGGCAATGGCACCCCACTCCAGTACTCTTGCCTGGAAAATCCCATGGATGGAGGAGCCTAGTAGGCTACAGTCCATGGGGTCACTAAGAGTCGGACACGACTGAGCGACTTCACTTTCTCTTTTCCCTTTCATGCACTGGAGACGGAAATGGCAACCCACTCCAGTATTCTTGCCTGGAGAATCCCAGGGACTGCGAAGCCTGGTGGGCTGCCGTCTATGGGGTCGCACAGAGTCGGACACGACTGAAGCGACTTAGCAGCAGCAGCAGCAGTAAGCATGTATATCCTTTTGTTTGATTTGCTTATCGTCTGTTTCCCTCCACCAGAATGTAAGCTCCATGAAGGTGCTTCATTTTATTTCTCACTCCAAGTGTCCTAAACCATGCAGAGTATGATGAAGGCAGGCATGCACATGTCACGGTCCCCACGTGCAATACTTACTTAACACCTCCCTTCCAGGAACGGCTCACAACCCATTCAGCCACAAGAAATGCAATTAGCTGAAAGTCTCCGGCTGTAGTATCTCCGGATCTTCTGTAGTTTTCCAGCCCAGACACACTCTTCCTGGGCAGCCCCAGGACTGAGTGTGCCTGGAGGGGAACTGACTGCCCAACAAGGGACTGCTCTATTGCTCCTTTTTGTTTCACGGCGCTGGCTGAGATTTTGTCACATGTCAAGTGAGCTGAGGCTCCCCCTACCCACTTCCGTTTCTTCTCCCTTTTCCATCCTTTTCATAGTGTCAGACCTGCACTGTGGACTGAAGACCTTCCCTGATAAATTCTGCTTCCTCTCCCCTCTTCTTTCACAGGCATGGTCCCAGGTCCCTAACAAACCACTTGCATGCCAGTACTGTGCCAGCATCTGCTTCTCAGAGGACTTGATCACTAATGTATCTGTTACATGATTAAATCATATCAACACAATCATGTAAGATGCAAATTGCTCTGTGTTTAGACTGCTGTATTTGGCAAAGACAAGAGGATGAATTTTGACTAGGGGGGACCAGAGATGCAGAGACTAAGACAACGGCCAAGAATTGCGTCAAAGGGCAACGAGGGCTTGAAGTGACAGACCTGGGACCAGGACACAGAGAACAGAAGTCAGCAACAGCGTGGAGGGAGATGCAAGAGGCCTTGCCAACTGACTGGAGGTTAATATCAATGAAGAGAGGCATCAAAGAGGCTTCCGTGTTTCAGATCCAAGAGACTGATAATAATGGTGGATTTACAGCATGAGGGCCACGACGCGGGCAGGCTCGTTCAGGGAGAAAAAACGGAGTAGCAGTCAAACCTGTGTCCCAGGTTTCAAGCTGCCGGCTAGATAGCCGACCAAGTGGAAGCAGGTAAAGGCTGGTGAGGAATGCAGCCAGAACTGGAGAAAAAGCCTGGGAACAGAGGTCTTTTATTTGGATATAAACGTAGACTAATTACTTTTTCTAAAAAGAGTGTTCTGAAGTCATTCATTATAAAGGGAATACGTAAACTGTGCTAATGAAACAGAAATAGGAAAATAAACACCAAGTGGATATAAATATGTTACTAATGAAGGTGGCACAGTTGAGCATCAAATTTTCTTCTGGGAGGTGAAGTAAAACAGGAGCTACAGTAAAAAAAAATAAATAAATAATAAAATAAAACAAGCAAACAAGTAAAACACACCTGTCATCAGAAAGGCAGGCATTTAGTAGCTACCAGAAAACAATTCCTGGCATCAACTTCTAAAATAAATTTCTCACGTGGAACTTTCTAAAAGGCCGAAAGATGACAGACAAAAAGGCCAGCATCTCCATCATCAGTTCACTGCAAAAGCACACTCTGTTTTTGTATGATTGGATCTTTACAAGATGACCTTGAATAAAGTCAAGTGTCTGAGCCAAGGTGGCCTTTGGACTGTCTAGCTTGATTTTAAAAACTAAACAGAGGGAAGCAGTAGAGAGGCACATGCCCTTTTAATCAGCTTTCACAAGCCTCTGAACTGAGATGGCTCAGGGAGTATGAACTCCTGGATGCCTCACAGATCAGAGTTCAATCAGTGACGGGGCTTGGGAGATCACGGCTGAGAAAGCAGAGGATGCTTGTTTTCCAAAGAGCAAACATGTACACCTTCCTACTTAATGGCCTTCTTGCTACCAGAAGCCCTGAGCAGCAAAACATTCCTAGATGAGTTTCTCAGGAAGTTATTTAGTGCCCCAAATCTCCCTGAAAAGGATTACATAACTAGAGAGCTGCCTTCAAACAAGCAAAACAGTTTATATGCTCTCAATAAAAAATGAAAGACAGGGGCATGAAAACAGTAAGTTATTACACATGAATAAAATCTTTCCCTATTAGTTTTGGCAGACATAAACTGTTAAGTTCAAGAACACAGAGCACAAAATGGTTTAGGAGAACAGACTTGCTGACTCTTAAATACGACTGTTCACAAAAAATTAACCATAGACTAGTTATCTTTTCAGAACTCTGACAAGGCATTCCATAGTACTATACTCAAGCTTAATGTTGCTACAGTTAGAGAATAAATAAAATAAGCAGAGTTTTACAAACAAGTTCAGCTTTATGGTGTCCTCTGATGTTCTATATGTACCATACAATAATCCACTAAAACTTACGATAGGTAATGATACACATTTAAAAACCTGAACTTGCAGAATAGTGCCTAATAACAAAACTGGAGAATATATCAGAGCACTAAAGCTGTCACTTCAAGTACAAATGCAGTTCAGAGTATACATTCTGAAGAAATGGTAAAGATGGTTGATTAGAAGAGAGTGAAAGGGAAATAAAGAAAACTGGACATTACAGTAGCAACCAAAATCCAACTAGTCCTCAAACTAATAACCCAGGAGCCTAGCGTACTATTCAACTTGACTTGTATATGTGTGAGTGTGCAAATACACATGTGGTGAGGTGGGGCGAGGTGGTGGTGCATAGGAGGAGGAGGAAGGTGAACCGCAGAATAATCAAATCTGGTGGTTTAAAGTTATCAGAAGAGTAAGCAGGTGCAGAGCATTAGTGTTTGTTCTTTCTAGGAATGAGAATATTCTTAGATGCTCTTCAGAACTGATAATGGCAGCTGCTTCTGGCTACTGGGAAGGAGGGAAAGGCCCGTCCCCATCACAGCATCTTCAGTAACCTGACTTTGAGAGTGACATCCCATCTGGCATCAGATGAGCCTGTCAACACTTTTGATCAATGGAGCAACAAACAACACGGCAAAAGCAACCCTTGGGCTCCTCTCTTTTCCATTAGCGCAGTGTTCCAATGGGATTCAGGGAGGATGTGTCTCAGGCCCTTGTATACACAGTGCAAAACTGAAAAAGTCCTGTTCTGCTACTTTAATCACGGTGACTAAGTAAAAACTCAACACAAAATACATATGCACTCAAAGAGAGAGGCCCAGATTAATTTTGATGTTATTGTACTGCCTCGTTTGCGCCTCTCTAGGAAGGATGTGGTTGCATCACTTGGACTTATCACAATGACAACTTCACCTTGGGGTCTTAATGAGCATTATGTGAGGAGCTCTGTCTGCATAAACCACAAAGTAATAACACAATAAACGTTAGCTACATTATTACTGTCATTTAATCCTCGGTGAGTTAGAACCATCATACACACTGGGAAAACAGCAAAGAGAAGTGGGTAAGAGGAAGGACCAGAAAGAAGAAATTGATGGTTTGTTGCTTATTTCAACAGATGCAGACAATGGGAGGATTGCTCTGCTGGGCCAGCATCTTTCCAGCAATGGACTGGGCTCATGAGATAGAGACAAATACCCTCTAAAGTCTACATTTGCAAAATAATGAAGTTCATAAAAAATAATGTAATATTTAAAAACTGATGGCAGCTTCATCAGTAAAAGACAGATTTTACATATCATGTCAACAATACACACTTCAGTAATGTGAATTTTTCCCCCAGAGACTTAGCCTCAGTGAAATCAGGAATTCATTAAACCCAGTATCTGGTGATTAAGAGGTTGGACTGACAATCAGGTCAGAAGCGCTACGCCCTGTTGCCGGAAGAGAAATCACACCTGTCATGGATGTACTCTTTCAACAAGATGACTCTCTTCCAGGTTCTGATTAGGAAAAACGAGTTAGTATATTAATTTTAGTGAATCAAGCTATGTATTAAAAATCATGACAGAATTATTTGTCTAACTATATTTTACACTGTGATGAAAAGTACAGCTATCACTTATATGTGGAATCTAAACTATGACACAAATGAACTCATCTACAAAAAAGAAACACACGTACAGACATAGAGAACAGACTTGTAGTTGCCTAGGGAAAGGGGGTGGGGAAGTGATGGAGTGAAAGTCTGGGATTAGCAGATGCAAAGTATTATATACTGAATGGATAAACAACAGGTTCCTACTGTACAGCACAGGGAACTATATTCAATATCCTGTGATAAAGCGTAATGGAAAAGAATATGAAAAAAATGCATATGTGTATAAACAATTCACTTTCTTGCACAGCAGAACTTAATACATTGCAAATCAACTATACTTCAATAAAATAAATTTTAAGAAAAGTACAGATACTACATAAAGTGTATAATACACAGTTATAGCTTAAGGGGATTAATTTTGGCTTCAAGTTATTCAGATCTACAATCTGCTGCATCTTCTTTGTAACAAATAATCTACCTGATTTGAAAATTTGTATGGCCCAAGAAAACACAGCAGGTGCTCTCTGACACTGCTTTCCTGACACTGCTGTCCTGTGTTTCCTCTGTAAACCCTGATGATAAATGCCCAATGGTACAAGCAGGCAATCTCTGGAGCCACACTCACTTTCTGCTCCCACCACTGGACTCCATGCTAACTAAGAGTCAAGCTGTGTCTTTCCAAACCAGTTTATGTCAGTTGACTTGTTATTGAAATTATGAAATTTAATTCAATATTATGAAAGCTGATGGAATATGAGTACAAGAGATAAATCTTGTTTCTTATTAAAAGCTAAATTTAAGGCTTTGGAAAGACTTCATAAAAGCAAGTCACTGAAAGGAAAGCTATTGGATTAAATGTGAGCAAGACCTATAAAAAAAGGAGAAAAAATTTGAAATCTAAGATTCTGTAAGATCCAGAGTGTTTTGCTACTGTCTATGTTTATACTGTTAATACAATGTAGAATTCAAAATAGCAGAATCACTGTCAAAGAAGCACCATTGGCCTCACCAAAATTTAGCAAATATATATTTATTATTATTACATAGCTTAGTGAAAATAAGATATTTTGAGTATGCATACTTTTGCAAGATTCCATACCTTAATGATTTTTTCAATTAAACAGTTCCAATTATGTTAGCTAAGGGGGTATGGTCTGTCTATAAATAGAAAGAGGGTTTAAATTTCTTTGAATTAGTTGCTCTTAAATTTATGAAGTGTTATGATCTAAACTGGATTATCGTGGAATGCAGGTGTTCAAATTTTTATTCCTTAGTTTTGAAAGGCAAAATACTTTGAACAAAATTCTATCAGATTTAAAGATAAAAATACTCTCCTTCCTTTAGTCTAATACAGTAGAGACCAGAGCAAAGCAGTCAAGAACATGACTCTGGTCGGACACCCCAAAGGTGAAATCTTGGTTCCAATACTACTAACTTCAATGACAGCTTAACCACTGAAACCAGCCACACACACCCCAGTTTTCTCATCTGGAGAATGCCTTCAGTAAGGATACCTACAGCACAGGGGACATGGAGAAACTGAAATGAGAAAATGCATGTCACACCACATGGTAAGTTTCTAGTACACGGTGAGTGCTCAAAACGTTCATCATTAATGTGATTATATTACCTCTAGGGAAAAGAGCCAACTACTATTAATACATACGCAAGATTATAAGTAACATGTTCTCTCCTGTGTTGGAATGTCAGTTCTTTAGGAAGATGGCCTCCTCTACAGACAGCTCACAAACACCTGTGGAAAACTTCTCTAGGCTCAGTAAAACAGGGATTTTCAGCAAGGGGCAATTTCCTAGAGGACATTTGGCAATGTCCAAATGGAGACATTTCAGGTCATCACAAGTCGGGGTACCTACTGGCATCTGGGATATAGAGGCCAGGAACACTGCTAAACATCTTATGTCCCAGAATGCATAAAACTATAGGATATAACAAACGAAGAATTATCTGGCCCCAGATATCAAGATGGCAAGGTCAAAATACTCTGTAGCCTTAAGGACAGAATAAGAAAGAAGCAATTTCTAAAATCTGAAGTCCAGAAAGTTTTCTGAGAAAATAAAGATGGCTTACCACTTAAGTTGGGATTTTTATTATCATATTAGTTTCAGGACCTATACCATAGATGTTTAAGAGACGTGGATACTGATCACTGAGACAAGAATCCTTTGGTCAATAAACCCTTGTGAATAGGGCTGATCATGCAATAACCTTACAATAAATTTTATTTTAAAGTAAGCAGTATCATACAGCTAGAGAACTAGAATGAAGTACTAGAAATGAAACTTCATTTGGAAGAATAAATCTCAAAAGTACTCAAAACCCCCAAACAGTAGGTGGGAAATCGAAAGACCCTCTAGTAGGCTGTATACAGGGGGCCTCTCACTTGGCCTCAGTGCAGAGATTACTGAGTTAGCCAGTGGACCACGGGTGTACGTTCTTCCTTGGTGAGCACCTTGTCTGCGAGCTCAGGTACTTGCACGACAAACTCATTCTTCAATTAATAATGCTGCTCAAAAGCACTATTAGAAAGCTCCTAAGGGTTCATTTAAACTACCTGTCAGTGAATTCAGAGTTTTCTAAAAAGTATGAGATAAAACTATATATACAATACAATTAAAAAGCAGAAAAAGAAGTCACCAACATGTTAATGGTACTTCTCACTCCAGTGCCTTTTATACTCAAATCTGGAAGACCAAGGTTTGATTCCCAACTCTGAGATTTTTGTCAGATAATAAAGTTCTCACTAAAGTGCCTGTGAAATGAATGGGAATGTATTATAATTGTCATTTAGTGATGAGAACATTGAGGGAGAAAAGAAATGGCCCTGTTCCAATTGTAAAAGTACTAAACAAATAAAAAACCAGCATTAAGATTGCTTTTTAAAACCCTTTAAAAGCTGTATTTAAAATATTTTTAACTTTATATGACATTTATCCCTAAAGGTGACATAGCAAGTCTTCTACATAAAGGTTACAATTTCACCCAGTGAATCAAAGGTTTTTTACTTAAAAAAATTAATATTCTGTATATAAGATATTTAATATATCTAAAAGGAGAAAGTAACTCACAAAATGCAAAAGGAAAAATACACTGCAGCAAACAGCTAACTCTTTCACCATCAAGAGAAGGCATACATGCAAGTCTTACATCACACTGCCTTATAAAACCTGATAGACAGTACTCCTTTTCAGAAAGTATGGCAAAAGAAAATTAAAGATCTCTACTCACCCTTCTGATAGAAGAACTTCCTGTAATAGTAGGCACCGAGATCGACGTGTTCCACGATGTATCTTTTCACCCGATCCAGGTGTAACACCAA
Source organism: Okapia johnstoni (assembly GCA_024291935.2). Classification (NCBI taxonomy): domain Eukaryota; kingdom Metazoa; phylum Chordata; class Mammalia; order Artiodactyla; family Giraffidae; genus Okapia; species Okapia johnstoni. Next base: position 18,312,067 of record CM044307.1, read on the forward strand.
GTTTTCCTTGGGCACTTCAAGTACGGCCACGCCTGCGTTTGTACAATGGGAGCTGAGTGTCGACTCAAAGGAGGCACTTTCACATCCACTAAAGGAACCAGAATTTGATTTGGACAGGCTGATCTTCCTTTCCCCTTCCCCACCGATCTCATTCCGAAAATACGGACAGCTCATCACCAGTTCATTGCTTTTATCATCTCCCTGGTCCATGCTGAGGCTTCCTTTGGAATTCAGGTCCTCTGTGCTGCCCATCGGGGAGCTGAAGCTGGCTGAATGGGACAAAGGCCCCGAGACCAAGGATGCCACCGCAGCTGCCGAAGCCCCTGTGGTGGTGTTTCTCCTCTTAATTACATTGTGCCTGTTCATAATCGCCTCGTTCAAGTCAAATAAGATACTCTGGACATCGTAGTGGGCAAAGCACTTCGGGCATGTCCAGGGCCTGACAGAGTCTTCCGATCGGTTATCTTCAAGATCCGACGACTTCCCAAGCTCCTCACCTTTGGCATTGCGTAATTTACGAAAAATGGATGAGTCTCCGGTTTCCGACTTGGAACGCCGCTTGAGTGGTTTTTCCCTTTCCTTAAAGAGCCTGAGGTTCTCTCTCTGTGAGATGGGCCCGTCTATAACATCCAAGGAGAAACCAGAACCCTTGCCCCCACTGGCGATGAGAAAGTCACTGAGCTTGGTCGGAGTGGGACCTCGATCAGACTTGTCGTCTTTGTAGCCCTTTAACAAGTCAAAGAAGCTTTCTCCGGACGTTCCCTGCTTATCGATTGAGGATGTGCTACCATATTCCCTGTGCAGCGATGGCCCCGTCTTGTAGGTGGGCGAGATACATTCATCAAAGCTATCCACATCAAGTTCACTTATGGTGATGTCGCTGTTGCTGCGCTGCCGTATCCGGCGCAGAGCCTTCCTGGGGGAGCTGGGGTAGGCTTCGGGCATGAGAAATCTGGAGTCCATGTTCTCCGATGGCCGTGTCTTGTTCTTCAGCGTGTTCTGTATGCTTTTTAACATGGCTGAGTCACTGGAATTGAGGCTTACAGAACTTCCCTGACTCACAGGACTGCTTTTGGAGGACATGCTCTCAAGGCAACTTGAGGTTTCTATTTCCTGGCTTGAACGGCTAGATTCTTTTACGTTTTCCTTTCTGGGGGGCCAATCCGCAATCCTTGCCCGAACCCCCATCTTTGGGACTCCGGGGGTGGAAGTTATATGGTGAGAACCTTCACTTCGGGGGGGCCCTACAGGAGCCATGACAGATGACCCTAAGCTGCCGTTTTGGGACCTGAAACGTCGCATGTAGAAGTCGTCTGTGTGGACTTTGGGGGTGCCATCTGCACCCACAACGGACGCCCTTTCAGTGGCAACTGGCCTCTCTGTCTGTGACCGTTTCAGGCTGGTCATGATGCAAAAGCAATTTGACTTAAATCCCCACAGAAAGGACCATCATACCTAAGTTTCAAATGTGTACTTCCCTTTTGGAGAATGGCTTCCAGAAAATACAGCAGTTGCACGAGATCTTAATCTTTTTCATTTAAAAGGTTAAAATAACTCCTTATTTTCAAATCTCTGAAGATCCAGATCTTTTAGAACATTATAATCCACAAGAGTTCCTTTGCTTTGCTTTGATAGATGGCTTTCCTTCAGAAAGAACTGAATGGAACTTGTATCACTGGGACTCTGTGATTGCCATAATCCCATGCTTTCTCTAAAAGAGAGAAAGACAATTTGGATTAGCATTTAATAAATACATCTAAAAATAAATATGCAATTGCCAAAACCAGACACATGCAAATAAAAGATTCACTAATGAATTGTGGCTCACAGTTTACAACCCATATTTTTAGTAAAGCAGATTTGAAAGCATTTAATAATATCCATCATTTAAATTACATGTATTTTAAAAGACTATTAATACTTCAGCTTTATTGAACTGTTTCATATCATTAGAAGGCGGTGAGGGATCTTGTTCCAGGACATTAGTCCAAGTACAGACCACGCACAGACTTCAGTGACCTCTAACAATGTAGACTATCATGAACCACTGTGCTGACCAGAAGTTCATGGCATAACCAACAGAGTTCGATAATTAGAGCAACATACAGCTTTTTAACAAAACTAAAAATTGAAAAATTATGTTCCTAAATATGTCGCCAACACTTACTTTTTAACCTCTTCTGTATTTCAAAATTCAAACTTAGTTTCCTGTTTCTTTACAAACGCTTAACAGAGTTGGCAAGAGCAAATACAAAAGAGAGAAAATAAACACGGTTTTCCCCAAGCCATTCTACCCATTAGCATGCTTCTGTAATTCCCTCTAGTTTATTACTTACCCCAAAGAGCAGAATTTCAGAATGCATCCAGCATTTTCCACCACCTCTTCCCGAGCTCTCTTTCCTTCTATCTACCCTTAAAGCTACAAATGTTTCACTAATTAGCAAAATGCCTGCATTTCCTTACACACTGCAACCCACCCCACCCTTTGGTGCTAATTTATGAAGACAGCAGAAACCAAAAGCTGCTGTGGGCAGACCTCTCCATAATCCCCCGTATCGACGACAGAGAACCGCTAACATCCTTCCAGGTGACGGGCAAAGAAAACCAACTTCCTCAGGAGCGCGTCAATCAGGAGGCAAGAGGCACAAATTCTGAGCAAAAAATCCTGCATGGTTGCGTACATCCTGGAAATAAAGGCAGAGGACCCTTTTCCAAGGCCCAAGAGGTGGCCTTTAAATTCCTGCCACATGCATGTTTGCAAAGATGCTGCTGATCCAGCACTGCGCTGCCGGGGCCGCATTGTCTACAAATCACGGCTGACACCCAGGCCGACCCGGGCTCGCTGCGCTCTGCTCCCCAGCAACAAGCACTTACTTCTACGATAATTAAGCATCTCGCTAGTCGGCTTCCTGCCTCCCAGGCAGCCGCTTTAATTTCTCCTGCGCTATGCAGCATCATTTTAGAAGGCTCGCTGCTATTTAAAGGCTGGAACATTTAGGGGTGTTTCAAAAATGCACGCCGCCTGCAGAACACAGGGCCAAAGGAGCTCCAGCTGGGCTTGCTCGGGCTGCTTGCTTAGACCAGCCCCACACAGAAACGCCAATTGTTTTCCCTCTGGCTCCTCTTTACCATCTTTTGTGAAAGGGATAATGGTTTTGCACTGCTACCCAATGAAACCTGACTTTCGACCTCTCTAGATACTTCTACCGTCAGATTGCTATAATTTGACTGTATATCTGGGAACTGTCCAGGCTCCTCTTGAACTGTAAACCTTCAAGTGGAATAATGTGCTAACTGTTGCATCTGAAAGAGACCATGTGGCCACAGCCAAGGTTCAAGAAGTGCTCCTTATAAAATGGAAGGAAACTGGGCAACTGAACCAAAATGCAAAGTAAACACAAGCCCATCTCAAAGAAAAAAAAAAATCTTTTGACAACCCCAAACCACAATTTATGAGCTATTTTGTAACTAGTGAAAAAAGAAGCTGTTTATTTCAATGAAACAGCTTTCAAAGAAAGAATACACTGATATACAAAATAATTCTCAATAGATTCTTATGAAAATCAGATGTTTTCAATGTCTCTCACAAACTCACAGAAATCCAAATAAATCACCTATCGTTCCCAGAACTGACATTCTCTAAAAGGCCAGTGCACCAACCCCCAGGATAAAGACTCATTTGTGCCACATTCTGTTTCCCTTAGAATAGAGTTCACTGCAGGACTGTCTTTTTTTAGTATCTGTGAAGTTATAGGTCAGCACTAAAATAAAGTAAGTAGCACTGAGTTGGAAACGCCTGTTCTTGGTGGTCACTACTATAGGACTTCTGGTCAGAAGCATCGCATATGCTTCCTGGGTCTTTTTAATAGGTTTTAAGAAATCTTACACAAGTGGGCTCCCCTGGTGGCTCAGTGGTAAAGAATCAGCCTACCAATGCAAGAGACACAGGTTTGATTCTCGGTCTGAGAAAATCCTACATGCCGGTGGAACACCTAAGCCTGTGTGCCACAATGATTGAGCCAGTGATCTAGAGCCTGGGAGCCACAACTACTGAGCCCCTGTGCTACAACTACTGAAGCCCATGTGCTCTAAAGCCCAGGCTCCACAACAAGGGAAGTCAATGCAATGAGAAGCCCATACATTGAAACTAGAGAGTGGTCCCCACTCGCTGCGACTAGAGAAAAGTCCTCACATCAACAAAGACTCAGCACAACCAAAAATAAATAAAATTATTTAAAAAATCTTATACAGATATATTTCTTTGTAATTTAAAATAAATGCCAAGACTCCTGCTACATCTTGATTATAACTCAGTGTTATCTTTGAATTTCAAAATACACATGGGCACATAGGGGAGAGAGTGCCCACAGTTTAATGACCTGAAAAATATGAGGAGGTTCAAGGTGAGACAACTAAGTCAAATAACAGATTTTGTTTTCTTGTCATGGAGACTTTTTTCCTTTTCTCTTCCCCTCTCTTTCCCATCCTTATTTATAGCAACAAAGCCCTTCAAGCACAACAGGAACTTTAGACACAGACCAGCATCTACAGAATATATATGCTTCATATTTATTCAAGTACTAATTGAAAATAATGATGCCATCCATGTGTAATATGACACCACATCAATAATACCTAAAACCTATTCCTTGGCATTAATGGAAATAGCAAACATATGCTAACAATGATGAGCAGTTCTCTTAGTTATCAGCAAACCTGCCTAAGCATCACTAAATATGGTAAAAAAAAAAAACCAATAGAATTAAGTAGAAGAGCAGTACTAATTTATAGCATGTTACCGCTATCTGTTGAAAAGGAAACTATATAAGAAATATCCTTGTTATATCTTTAATTTTACGGCTCTAGGTAGTACTTCAGTCCATGGTGGATCCATTTAGCTAGAATATCAATCCCATTGTTTAGTTCTGTGAGCTCCTGGAAACCCTATCAGCTAAGGAGAAGACGCAAACTACTAACTGAAAATTTTTCCATCACTCAAGGTATATCACCACGTAACCTACCACAGTTTTCTGATAAGACCAGTCTTTCAAAGGAAGTGTCTCCTCCTCTCTGGTAAATCACCCCCAGTCTTTCTGCATTAACTTCTGAGCACGGACCACACGCTTGGTGCTAGAGATATTTGGGGAAACAGCCCCTCCCTCCAAGGGAGGCTACCGGTGTGAAAACAGTCCCTGTCATCCTGACTCACTGAGACATTTACATTCTTGACCTCTCTTTCCTTCCTGAAATTGTGTCTTCTCTAGGCCTTCATGATGAACACATTCTTCTTCATTTCTGGTGCCTCTTTCTTTTGGCTCCCTCCTCAGGATCACTGGTGGCTCCATTTAAAAAGCAAGTGATTCCAGGGTGGTACCCTTGGCTTACTTCTCTTACTAGTCTTCAGAGTTCTTGAAGGTGCTGTAAAGGGTGTTAGTGTTAGGATGCATTCGAGCACCGAGTGCATTAGCATGAGATTGCAGGCCTGGGGACACTGGAGTAAAAATATTACCCTGGGAACCAGGGTGTTGACTTGGCTGGATCAGTTGCCTGTGAAACTGAATGAAGCAGAATTAGGAAACTGCTTGGGAGAGATAGCTGCATGGTAGCCAGTACTGTCTGGAGATGTCACAGATACCCACAGCTTTAAATATATTACCTCTATGCAGTTACCGCCCAATCTCTTCTCATGACCCTTTCTCTTAAATGACAGATAAAATATATGCAAGTGCTCATTTGATATCTTCCTTATTTATCCATTTTGAACATGAATTATTAAGCAGAAAAATGGGAAAACAACATTTTTCCAAGAAATAAATGAGTGATAAGGAAGTGAGAACAATAAATAATTGAAGGAACCAAAGGAAAGGAACATGGGAAACTTTCTTTGTGCCAAAAGGGCATAAAAACAGTTTAAAGGTTACACGAGACGATGTGGGAAGGAAAGAAAACAAAAACTGACAACAACTTGCAGTTCCTGCCCTGAAATAATCTACAGTACGATATGGTACATTCACTAAAAAGATGTAGTGTGCATGCTTAGTTGTGTCCAACTCTTTGGGACCCTACAGACTGGGGCCTGCCAAGCTTCCCTGTCCATGGAATTCCTTACATGGAATTTCCCAGGTAAGAATACTGGAGTGGGTTGTCATTTTCTCCTCCAGGGGATCTTCCTGACCCAGGAATGGAACTTGCGTCTCCTGCATTGACAGGCAGACTTTTTACTAACTGAGCAACCTGGAAAGCCCGTGAAAAGATGTAGCATTCCTCATCAATCACCTCCGTATTTCAAAATGGGATGTTGGTAGGTCCCTTAACTGGCACAGCCCCAGATAGAGCGTCAACTCCCAATGATTCCAGGCAATAGAAGAAATTTTGACGATGACTAACTATACAAATATCCTGAGATTACACAGATAAACAATGTAAATATTTACGAAACCGTCAATGTAAATAGTTTATTAAGCTGTATACATAGACTTAAAATATCCATAAATGTTCTTTAGAATATAAGAGGAAACTTTATTTTAAAACAGAAATATTACATCACACTGTTTGGACATTAGATTAGCTATGATAACCAAATCAAGCCAATGATTTCCTTTACCTCCCTTCTTGGCTTTCCTGAATTACAGTCACATTACATAAATGTAACATCTCAGATAGAAAGGATGTCTCACTCTTTCAAGTCAGCCTTGAAACACGTACAAACATCCCCATGCAACGTCCTGGATAATTTAAACTTTATGAATCAGCATTTAAGTTTTTAGATTGGAATTTCCCCCTTCTTTCATTTCCGTTCTATCTCCTCAACAAAAATCAGGAAGGATTGGGAAGAGATGAGTTGATAAGTCTAGTTCCTGCTCTCCAAATGTTCACTATCTAAAAAAGACAACGCTGATGGAGACAAAGTAGATTCAAATAGTTTGCCCTTAAATTACCAAAGTGAATAAAGAAGTTATAGATACAAAACATACATAAATAGACGAATTCACATTTGAGTTTAGAGCTAACAAAGCAATTTAAAATGTGCTTGTTTTGACAGAGTAAAGAGCAAAAGAAAGAATAACATTTGCCTCCCAACTACCCTCCAAACAAAAAGTTTGACGAAGAAGGTTACATTTCAAAGGTCTAGTAAGGCTTGAACATACTTTGTGTAGCTGCAGGTGAAGGAAACAACATGAAAATTTGGCAGCAAGCTTGATGGCAGAAGAGGGGTGATAAAATATGAAGGATTTGAAAAAAAACTTTTTTTAATAAAATTTAAAAGGTTTGGAGCCAGACACATGGTAAGAATTACTGATGGGTAAGAAAATGATTCAACACCTGGCAAAATGAAGGAGAACAGAAATAAATGTGAACATTTATCTTATATTTGAATATGAGAAAACTCAGGTAATAAGCAATTAATATAATGCCAAGAGCTAGGTATGAGGAGCTTAAAGTAAAGAGGTAAAAGGTAAAATGTAGTAAATAGAAAGGTAATCATGGAACAGAATTATTAGAGGAAAAATAGCATTTGAGGTACAGCAAATGAATACTTGAGGGCGGGAGGAGAAGGGACGACAGAGGATGAAACGGTTGGATGGCATCACTGACTCAATGGACATGAGTTTGGGTGAACTCCGGGAGTTGGTGATGGACAGGGAGGCCTGGCGTGCTGCAGTTCATGGGGTTGCAAAGAGTCAGACACGACTGAGCAACTGAACTGAACTGAAGTGAAATTAATACTTTCAAGGAAAAGAAATCAAAGCTCATCAGGGGCATGCAGATTCTGTGGCTGGCACCCAAGATATTAAGAGAGCAGACTAGATCCATGAAGGAGGCGAGTGTTTTTTAAAAAAGTAATTTGTACATTAATATTCATTTAAAATCCATTAGAAAGTTACTCATTAATCCTGCAAACTGTGATCTAGTACTGATCATCTAATTACCAAATAGGATCTGGGGAAGGGGGAATATGAGAAATGGACAGGGAGCAGAGAGATACCCGATAAATGTCTACTATGTGGAAAGAAAGGCTTGTCAACTTTCCCCAAGTTGTGTTTCAAATCCTTCAAGTTATTAATTCATAAGAAAGGGTTCCATAATTAAATAAGGAAGGGACATACTATCACCTGCATTAGGATTTGATAATACATGTTAGTATATTAAGGCTCCATGAAATATACAGTTTTTTAAACAAAACAACACTTTACTATTAAACTAAGATATTTCTTAACTGATTTGACCATGGACTCATTTTTTTAAGAATATTTTTATATTGTGCGTCCTATTGAATGTAACTGAGGACAAACGGGCCCAGTTTCAGAAGAACTCAGGATACAAACAAAATGGTTTATACATTATAAATTTAGTTATTTTTTTAGTTACGTATAGGTATATAAACAAGCCAAAGGAAATTCATCAAGGGAGTTATAATGCTTGTCTTCAGACAGATTATAAATAATTCCTTTTTTAAGTATTTAACTAGATTATTTATTTTCTAAAATGAGCATGCATAACTTTTATAATCAAAAGAAAAAGTTTAGGAGAAAAAAAGCAACTCATTCTGTTACTAAAAACAAGCTATCTGAGAATGCTGTATGATGAACACGCACTTGAATACTAATTATTAAATACAGCACCATGTAAAACCTTGAACCATTCAAATCACCAAACAAGTCAAAATGCAACAGATATCAAGTCCTTCCAATAAGATGATCTTGTGCTAAATCCTCTGATTAAAATGGAATCAAAGAGGGCTACATAAAATAGAGGGGTTCAGGATGGGGAACACATGTAAACCCATGGCTGATTCATGTCAATGTATGGCAAAAACTACTACAATATTGTAAAGTAATTAGCCCCCAACTAAAATAAATAAATTTATTAAAAAAAAAAGAAAATTCTTAGGATTTTAGTAAGAAAAACAGTTCTTTACAATTGTTTAACTCAAGAAAGATTTCTAAAGGCAATTTCTCCTTTTCAAACATTATAATCTGTACCAACATGTGGTACATTTTTGGAAATGTATTTGTTGTTCATCCTTGTGAACTTTTTATTAATAAAACACTACTTCTGAAGAAAAAAAAATAGAAAGTACTGCAGATTATTAGATTTAGCAGTATTACAGGATTTGAATAATTACTCCATACAGATGAATAATACAATTGCTTGCATTTCCTCTTTTTTTTTGGTATTTAATGCTGCTTTCTTTATATTTAGTATTGACACAAAAGCCCCCTCCTGCCCGAGAGTCTCCATTTCACCCTTTCACAAGGTTGTAGTGAGCTGGGTAATCAGGTGAGGCTGCCTAAACAAAGCACAGACCAAGGGGTCATCACTCCTTGCCCTTTCCTGGAACACATCTACTTTCCCACGTACACATGAGTGAAGAGAAAGTTGCTCAGTCGTGTCCGACTCTCTGCAACCCCATGGACTATCACAGTCCATGGAATTCTTCAGGCCGGAATACTGGAGTGGGTAGCCTTTCTCTTCTCCATACTTCTCCTTTTGTCCTTACAACCCTCCTCCTGCAGAGATTCGGGCTAAGTTGGAAGAAGGTCACCATTCGGACTGCAGACCAACACTCCAAAGAGCATTAATTATCACACTGTCCTGAGTTATCAATGGCCAGAGGAAACTGTACATTTAACCCAAAAAGGAAGAATCTAGTAGTATTGACTTTGTCTGAGGGCAGGAGGGAAAGAGATGGTCTAAACTGTATTAAGTCAGATTTAAACTAGATAAGCCATGAAAATTGCCTTTGATCCATATATGACAAACTGCAGTTGAGAATTTGCATTGCTAAGGATAGCTTTTCAGGCTGCCAACATGGGCTATGGGAGCACCAGCTATTGGGTGTTCTACACTAAGCCAGTCACTATCAAAAGAAAAAGCAAAGAGGGAGGAACATTTCTGCCCTCAAGTCCCTATAATCTAACTGGAAGAGGACCACAGGGTTCAGTAAGACAGAATGTCACAACTGGCTTTGTCAGAGACATCAAGGTTTTCTCATTTGAGTATTTAAAATCCAAAAAGAATTTAAGCAAGTGCACTTGAGTCACAGGAAACGAACAGAAAGTCACATCAGTAAGAACAATGGGTGTGTGTGTGTGTGTGTGTGTGTGTGTGTGTGTGCTCAGTTGTGTCTGACTCTTTGCGACCCAATGGACAGTAGCCCTGCAGTCTCCCCTGTCCATGGAATTTTCCAAGCAAGCATACTGGAATGGATTGCCATTTCCTACTCCAGGGGAATCCTCCCAATACAGGGATTGAACCCACGTCTCTTGCGTCTCCTGCATTGGCAGGCAGATTCTTTACCACTAAGAACAATGGGTAAACAGAAAGTTCCTTGTAAGCACAAACCTAATACCCTAATAATTGTTAATCACAGTATCACCAGTAACCATGTTTCACTTAGCAGATTTTAAAATATCACACCCAAGGACAGAGAGCTTAAAAGGAAAAAATTAAAACATAAAATCACTCCACCTTGCCTTAGTGTTTCCTTAAATACAGTTGCTGGTGGGTTACTCGTCTGCTTCACTGTACACTTATTTCTAAGGATAAACTCCTGCCCCACGGTGCTCAGAGAGCACGGGACTCTGCCCTCCTGTCCACTCCGTGACCCGTGAGCATCCCCGGAGTCCTCATAAGCCCCCTGGGAGGCGAGCATCTCCCTTTCAGAGAGGGAAAGCACACTGACATAAAAACGTGGAGGGCTCTCTCTCTAGTAAATACTGAGCTGGCAGTTAGAGGAATTACAGCAGAAAAACTACTTTGAAAACACATTATAAAAGAAAAAAGGCCTCCATTTATAGCCTGAGTATTACTTCTGAAGCCCAATCCAGACATGAATCTCAACACCCAGTGGGGAAAAAATGCTGCAGTGGTCAGGTCACTTGCCTTCCATGCACCTTCAAAGGTCCCTCAACGGCAACCCATTACTGTCTGAATTGGGCCTGGAGCTCAGAATTAAGCGGCACCCACTCCTGGTTTCCTTCTTTCTCTAAGAGCAGGGGACAGGTCTGCCCTGCACAAACCAGCACCTTTTTATAAAGCTCCACAATGGCTGAACCTGAACCGAGGGTGTCCCTCTTGACCTTACATTCAGCATCTAGAGTTGTGAGTTATGAGAATGAAGAGCTTGTCTGAGCCTTTCATTTTCCACACAAGGCGTCTCAGGGCCCAAAACTGTTAAGTCTAGCACGGCGAAACAGCTGGGGCAGAGCCCACGTGTGAAGTCACGTTTCCTAGTGCTCTGACTCCTGCCCTGTTTGCTATACCGGGCTGTCATTCTAGAACATGCTTTTTCAATAATCTCCTGCCACCAGCTGTAACTGCAGTCTGAGCATCCATCTGTACTAGCTACTGTGCACTAACTACCTGGTTTACTCCCCACATCCATCTGCAGGCAGGTATCATCCACCACCATCCAGGGCTGCTCAGAAGAGACTGGGTCACTGCTGGGCCTGACCCCTAAGCCCTGCTCCTGGCACCAAAGCATCCACCCTCCTTATTAAAATGCCACTCCTGCTGTTAATACTACTTTCTGCAATTAACTCCACACATCATTGGGCTTTTTCTTAAGTGGATATTAGGTTCTGGAGGACAGAGAGCCATCCAATCCTTACCTCCAAAGCACCTAATCTCAGTATCCTTGAAATGGAATTTTTTGCAACAAAAGCCACATGCTCCCAGCTAAGAAGAATAGAAATTAGTTGGTATGTTAACAGAATTTATATTGTAATCTAAAATGTAATTATGGTTATCTCATAAATAGTGTGTTGAGGGAGACAAAAAAAAAAAAAGAAAGAAAACCTCCATACCACTGAAATTTAATAAAGATTTCAGCTTCATCATTCTCTCTTAAGATTAGCCTTCACAACAGTAGTGAATGAAAAATAACGGCGGTTTGACCTTCTTCCTTTCAATCCACTCCTCATCAAAGTGCATGAAAAATAACCATAAAAATGAGTAAATCTCTTAAAAGAAGTGAATCAGTTAGAATGAGATAAGGCACAATCACATGAAATACTGATGCACAATAGAATTTGCTATTAATAATCGTAGCAAGTAAATTAATTCACTGGAAAACAGAATGAGGGTGGTTAACACAGCATACATGGGAAAGACAACAGAAACCAGAGATTAAAATTTGCCATCAAATTAATGATGGTCAAACTAATTTTTCTGTTTTACCCTCAAATAATTCTTTTCCCATACAGAAGTCTCCTCTTTGCTGCCCCCTCTTTTCAAAGTTGTTTTTTTAATAAATGAATATGCTTCTTGTTTAAAAAAAGAACTGAAATGGTGCTGAAAAAGTGAAAAATATGTCGTCCTTCAAGACATCCCAATTCCAGCCCCAAAGGCAGCCACTCCTAACAGTTTATGAATTCTTCCAGCCTCTGTGTGGGGGTTGAGTGCACACACAAATAAGACAAGCACTGAACAAGAAAAGGGGGAGAAGGGAACAGCTCACAGCTGAAGAGACTTACTCTAGCACTTGTTCAATACGACAGAACCAGAAAACAAGAGTGAAAGAATCTACTTACGTTCAGGAGACGCAGAGGCCTCCCTTGCCAACCTGACATCAAGTACTGGATGAAACGCTTCACAGCTGACACATTTCCAGTCTTTTATGCACTTATCCTAGGTCTGAAAATAGGAGCCCTATACAAATGTTTCTGGCAACTAAACAAAAATTAAGCCAAGAGCGAATGAAATAACTTTAATTCAATGCACACCACAATCCTCCAAGTTTTATTTTAACTATGTAAATTTTTATTAATTATGTAAAAATTTTAGTAATGTTTTAGTAATTATGTACACACACAAATATACACACACTTTATATATAAAACATTCAAATAAAATTATTTTTACTTCTGCCTCCAAACTTAAAAAACCCCTGGTTTCTAAATGAGGGTTTACTCACAAACCTATTAACTTCATCACTTAAAGGTTCATTTATAAACTAGAAAGAAAAAAAAAAAGTTCAGTAAAATGCAAGCTGACCAAATGTTCAAAGATAAAAACCTGTGGCAGAGTCTTCTTTTGTTTCTTGGCCACCCTTTTTCATTTTTGTGGCAAAGTGAAATATAATCCCCTAGCTCGACAAGATAAATTTAATCTGAAAATGTGGTCCTGTATGTCTGCATTATCACTCACTTTAAAATGTGATCACTTTGCCTATGCAGGACTGAGTGTTTCCAAAGTGCACGCAGGCAAGCTCAACACTCACACTCTATTGCTTGAAACCTCACAATAACTTCCCTCTGCTCTCAAGGCAAAAGGAAAATTTTCCAGATGCACGATGGAACTCCCTGGTTAACAGTACAGCCTCTCTGCACTCTGTGAACCGACAGCTCCAGTAAAAGGGTAAGAGAACCAGTTGCAAGTATTTGAACACACCTTGAATGTACTCTGGAGCCTTCAGGAGAAACCAAGTGGCAACTTCTGCTGAAACAGAACTGGACACAATTCTCTTTCTTTCTTTTCTTGGGCTTACCTGTCCCTCTCTCTCCTGTTTAACTCTTTCTCCTCCATCAAGATTGCATTTGGGTATCATCTCTTCCAGGAAGTTGTCTACACTCTGCCCCTTCCCTTGACGTGTTACCTTTTTTTTCCTTACAGTATCCCTTGAGAGGACTGCAGGTAATTTATGGATGATTAAAAATCAAGAGAGGGATCCTCTAACGAAATTATGATTTCACTGTGCACTCACTTTTCTAATACTAGCTCTGTTAGCAATAAAAAAAAAAAAATCGAAAGACGGTCAGTTTGAAGTTTTTTGACAAAATAACTGATTTTGAAGGTTTTTTTGGACAAAACTATCATAAAAACAGGCTCAAAAGAGAGTATGTTGGAGTTAAAAAAAAAAAGCTTTCAACAGAGCACAATTACATGAAAAGAGCCTAACTAGTGTTATAATAATCATGGGTTATAATAAGCAACAAAAGACATACAAATCAAAACAACACTGCATCATTTTATACCTATTAGGAAAAATTCTAGGAATGTCAATCCTCCCACTGTTATTGGAGCTACAGTTAAGAGAGATCTTCTTGTGTTGCTAGATACAATGGAAACTGGTAGCACCCTTTCAGGACAAAAAAAAAAAAAAATGGTGGGTAAACCAGAGAACAGGCACATTGCTGGGCTCTACAAAGTCTCTTTTAATATCTGCAAATGGATTTGCTGTTCAGCAGCTCAAGAGCTATTCCTCTGCTATACCCAGGACTCCTCCTCACACTCACACCAGCCTCTCTAATCTTTGTTCCTGCTGCAAACCCCAGGCATTTTCCATTCCTGGGAGCTACAAGCACCCACTCTTCCTCTTAACAGTCCCCAACACTCCCCCCATATCCTTGGTCCCCAAAGGACATCCTGCTTTTTTTTTTTTTTAAGTTTCCTGATACAACACCCCCTAAGCCAAAGTATCTCAAGCCAGGGACTGCACTTTGTTTAACTTTATATATCTAAGCCTTTAATAGAGGCTTAAAGAAAGATACAGGAAAACAAGTGGTACTGCAAAAACTGTGAAGTGATTTTATCATCTGTAAGAAGGAAAACCTGTGGTACTAAGATACTACTATGCTATTTATTTAGTAGTTTTTCGCTTATATTTTAATCAAAGTAATACACATACTAGTTATAGGCAAACAGAACTTCAGGCATTTAAGGTAAAAACAAAAACCAAACAGTAGCCTTCACATCATCTTCTTTACTCCTAAGAGCAATCACCTTCAATTCACAGCACTACTTCCTCCAGTATCTCCATGTTCCTAAATAACAGACTTAAGGCACTATTTCTTGATTTATCAACATTAGACACTCTGTTGAAGTTCTGTTTTGGAAGATGAGAAATAAGCATGCTCCCAGCAAGTGTGCTCCCCCTTCCCTTGCCCTATTTTATGTAACCATGCATGTATAGATGTATAGGTGTTTATGTGTCTATCACAGTTATATCACACATATACATCAGGATTTACTTTACTATAGCTATATTTGCTCAACTGCTTACTTTGTTTTTCCTGGAGTTAATAATGGCTTTCACCCCCCATTTGCTTAGTTTCTATATACATACCCTTAATTCTTTTGAAACTCAACAAGAAAAAAAAAAAATCACACCATCCCCCAAAAAACAAAAACAAACAAAAACCCCCTTCTTATCATAAAAGTTTCTCACGTGGTCAAAAGCCACAAGTGCCCTATCGATTCCACTTTTCTTTCCTGGAGACCTCCCTCCTAGAGCTCTCCATCTTCACACTCCATTCCAGCCCTGCTGATCTCCAGAAACATATCATCACCATCATTATCCTGACAGTTTCTTCTCTCCTCTCTTGGGATAAATTCCATGCTTCCCAGATCTCATTACCTTCCTCATTCTTAGTCTACTCGCTCATTTCGATGGACCCCTATTCTCATTCACCAACTGCCTAGGAAGTACTTAGGTGTTAGAAGTTTTGTATCCTGGCATGTCCAGCCTTAATCTGACTGGTGGTTTGGTAGTCATCTACAGATCTGAGAGTTGGACCATAAAGAAGGCTGAGCGCTGAAGAATTGATACTTTCGAACTGTGGTGCTGGAGAAGGCTCTTGAGAGTCCCTTGGACTGCAAGGAGTTCAAACCAGTCAATCGTAGAGGAAATCAACCCTGAATATTTATTGGAAGGACTGATGCTGAAGCTCCAATACTCTGGCCACCTGATGTGAAGCGCTGACTCACTGGAAAAGACCCTGATGCTTGGAAAGATTGAGGGCAGGAGGAGAAGTGGGTGACAGAGGATGAGATGGTTGGATGGCCTCACCAACTCAACAGACATGAGTCTGAGCAAACTCCAGGAGATGGTGATGGACAGGGAAGCCTAGCATGGGGTACAGTCCATGGGGTTGCAAAGAGTCAGACACAACTTATCGACTAAGCAACAACAAACTTCTGGACAGTAAAACGTTGAAGGTAGTAAGGACAGTTAAGGTAGTAAAAGGACAGTTTAAGGTAGTAAGGTAGCATTTCATTATCTTCCAGCTTCAACTGATGGAACTGAAAGATTCAATGATATTCCGATTCCTGATCTTTTACACAATTTCTTTTCCAGTAATTTTTTTGGATCATAATTTTAATGCTGCAGTGGCCTTTGTAAAGCAAGTCTTTTTATAGTCCTTGTACTGGATATTCAATAGGTCTTTTCACTGTTGAAACACATCTCTTTCAGCCAAGCGAAATGTTGTTTTCATTATTTAGTTTCTGATAATTTCTTTTCCTTCCTTTTCGCTTTCATTTGGGAAATGTTCTACTTACAGGACACTGTACTTTCTCAGCAGTGTATCTTTTCTCTCACACTCGGCCCCCATTTGTTTTTCATTTAGGTACTTTGGTAAGTTTTGAACTTCATTTTCCAACAAGACTATTTAACTTTTCATATTGATTCCTGGGCTCAAATTTGAAAATATTTTGTGTCCTCTGTTTCTTCTGTTAAAAAAAAAAGATCTGTTGTTCAATGACTATGATACGTTGTCTTACCCCTGCTAACGTTAGTCAAATTTTAAAGTGTTCTTTTCACATTCAGTGTCTATATTTTCCCAATTTCCTTTTCTTCTGTTTGTTGTGAGCTCTGTCCTTACATGGAAGGCTTTGTCTCCTATCTGCTATCACTGGCTATCCTTTTACATTTAATATCTGTGTGGGGGCAGGGCCTGGTGACTACTAAGTAGACTTCCCTGGAGTGGACTGGATGGGGACCCAGTTGGTTTACCTGGGGAAACTGGACGTAGGGGGAACTATGACTGCCTAGCATCTGAGTAATCTTTTCCTATATCCAGGGACATGCCTTGCCTTATGCAGAGTCTGCCTCCCACAACAGAAGCTCAGAAGTGCCAGACTGCAATTAACCAGCCATTCTTACAGACAGGGTACAGACATAACCTCCTCTCGGCCAATGAGACGTGCACATCCTGGACTCTGAATTGAAAGGCAGTGTCTGTAGAGAGCAAGGAGGCTGTGAATCCATTTACATGAAAGTTGGTGGCGTCAGTGGCAGCCACGGTGCATTGGCACCCTCATTAAAGTGCTGGTGGTGATGATGCAAAGCTGGACATGCCGTTCTCAGGGGCAGCACCACTCCGCTTTCTAGAGTGATCTGAGTGTCGTCTTGGCCACTTGGCTTCCCTTGTGCTTACCCATTTCCCAAACCTAGTTATACAGCCTTCCAAGTGATTCAGCAAGTTACTAAATACTATTTCCAAAAATTCCTTTCCTACTGAAATCAGACAGACGGTTTTCCCCCTATACTAGGGGGACCCAAAAATGCCACTACTTAGAAGTCATTTTTAGAATGCGCTTCACTCTCTACAGAAGAATGGTTCCATCTCCCGCCTGGCTTCCAGCATTCTGGGAACCAAGCTCAGCCAAAAATGTTTCAAATAATTTCTCCTTGTTTCCAAAGCCTTTACAATTACAACAGCTTATGGAAGGGACCTGACTACATACCTACAACCAGCTCCACCTCCAAATGCAATCTTACCAGCTACTTGGAGCCTCCAACTCAGGGACTGTAAAGGGTTCAATTTTTCTAGAATTCCTCTGGAAAGGTCTTCACATGCAGCTCTCTCCACGTCACTCAGTTTCAATACATCTCTCTCTCTGCTGACCAAAACAATGTTGATAATGCTAATCGGCTCCTGTTTCTGCTGCTCACATTTGACCTTGCATGTTCGTATCTTTTTGTACTCTTTTAGTAACATTGGCAGAGGGTTTGGGAAATATTTCATAATTGAAAGTTTCCAGTTCAGACTAATAGCATTGCAGCCCCCAGTTAAATACATGCTGCAGTTAGATTCTTCCCCTCCCAAAGGGGAATGAGTACTGCTCATCCGGATTTAACAAATGTTAAGATTCTGCCAAATTTGCTTCATCTCACAAAGAAATAAGATGTTCTATAAATGTAGCTAAAATATCAACTTTCAATCCCATTCTCCTCTCAGCCTCTCCAGGGAAACTTCTCTCCGAAAGATGTGAGGCATCCTTCCCTCAAGTATTCGTATGTTTATGAAATCTAAGCAAACGATATCATTGGGAACACATTCTTTCACAACTTTGATTTTTTCAAAGAAAATAGTCTTCCAGATCTATTCATGATGGTGCTTCAAAAAGATACAGATCCTTCGTAACAACTTTCGTATGCTTTACATTCTGTGTACACACTTGGGTGTGTTGACTGAAATCTAGGTTACTTCCAGATTTTTGCTATTACAAAGGCCATTCTTTTCACATCTTCTTTGTGAACATAGGTTAAAGGCTCTCTAGAGAAGTCTAGAATGGGAACTGCTGAAACCTTAAGTTGTAGTGGTTTTTCAACATTATTGGATACTATCAAACTACTCTCCAAAGCAGCTGTAACAGTTTTACAATCCAACAGTCACATATAAAACAACATTCACTGCCACATTTTCGCCTTTAAATTATCAGTATGATCACATACAGTGTTATCGTGTTGCTCCTCTTCCACTGGCATTTCCCTGATCACTATTAGGAATTTAAATCCATGTTGGAGGGCTTCCCTGGTGGCTCAGTGGTGAAGAATATGCCTGTCAGTGCAGGAGGCACAGGTTTGATCCCTGGCCTGGGAAAATTCCACATGCCCAACTGTTGAGCCTATGCTCTGGAGCCCGGGAGCCGCAACTGCTGAGTCCGTGTGCCTCGACTGCTGAGGCTCGTGGGCCCTAGAGCCTCTGCAACGGGAGAAGCTACCACAATGAGAAGCCTGCACGCTGTGACTGGACAATGGCCCCGGCTCTGCACGACGAAAGAAAAGCCCGCAATGCAACAAAGACCCAGCATAGCCATAAATAAATAAATACAACCTAAATAAATAAATTCATATTGGTCTTACCTATTTATGTTTTGCCCATTTTTCTACTAGATCTCTGTCTTGTTACTGATTTGTAGGATTTCATTATATACTATCCTTGAGTAGGAAATGGCAACCCACTCCAGTATTCTTGCCTGGGAAATCCCATGGACAGAGGAACCTGGAGGGCTAAATAGTCTATGGGGTCACAAAGAGTCAGACATAACTAAGCACACACACACATGCACGCACACTTTATAGACTATGGATATTAATCCTTCATGAGACATACATGTCTGAAAGCATTCTCATTCTAAAGCTTGTCTTTTACCTTTGTTTAAGGTATACTTTCGTGTGTGTGTGTGTGTGTGTGTGTGTGTGTGTGTGCGCGCGCGCGCGCATGCGCACACACGTTCAATTGCTTAGTCACGTCTCACTCTTTGCAACTCTATGGACTATAGCCCACCAGATTCCTCTGTCCACGGGACTCTCCAGGCAAGAATGTTGGAGTGGGTTGCCATTTCTTACTCCAGTGTATCTTCCTGACCCAGGGATGGAACCCATGTCTCCTGTATCTCCCTTACATGGGCAGGTGAATTCTTTACCACTTACCCACCTGGGAAGCCATACTTTCTTACACATGCATTTAAATTTTTTAACATGAAGGTCTCTCTTTTTAAAAAATGTATTTACTTTTAATTGGAGGATAATTGCTTTACAGTATTGTGTTGGTTTCTCCCATACATCAACATGAATCAGCCATAGGTATACATATGTACCTTCCCTCTTGAACCTCCCTTCCACCTCCCATCCCATCCTACCCATCTAGTTTGTCACAGAACACTGGCTTTGAGCTCCCTGCATCATTTAGCAAATTCCCACTGGTTATCTAATTTTAATATGGTAATGTATATGTTTTAATGCTACTCTTTCAATTCATCCCACCTTCTCCAGTCCCCACTGTGTCCACAAGTCTGTTCTCTATGTCTGTCTCCACTGCTGCCCTGCAAAGAGGTTCATCAGTACAAGAAAGAGAGAAAGATCTCTTTGTAAAGTCTCTTTTCTGTTTGAACGGTCTATTCTCTATCTGTATGCCAATTCACTACCAATTCAAATATTAGCATTATAATAAATCCTACTGACCCCCTTAATTCTACTCCTTCCATTAATTTTAGAATCAATTCTGTCATGTTTTATGGCAAACTCTCTTGGTTTCGCTGCTTTGTTCTATTTTGAACTGCATCAAATTCATAAAGTAATTTAGAGAACTTTAAATTCTTTATAGTATTGAGTCTTCTCATTCAGTAACATATATAGTGCCTCTTTATTTAGATCTTCTTTAAAATCTATTAATCCAGAAAGTCATTTCATATCTTTTGTTACATTTATTTGAGGTACATTTTAATATTTTATTATTCTGACTAGGATCATTCATGTAATCACTTTATCTAATATATTGTTACTAGTGTATTAAAAAGCCATTGATTTTTAAAATTTATTTCATATCCAGTAATCTTACTGAACCCTTACTAGCATTAATATAAGTTCAATGATTCTAATTTTTTTAGTTACACAATCATATTATTGGCAAAATAACTTTTCCCTTTTTTTGCCTTATTGAGTTGGCTAGTAGTTAATACGGCTTAACTTTAAGATGTAACAAGCTTACTTTTTTAAGGCAATATTCTACTTTGCAAAAGGATAAGGATTTTGGAAAAATAAAAATAGTTGATTTTTTGGAAGGAAGGTTTTTCTCCTTTATAAATATGTTACATAGTAATTTTCAAAAAAACATATGATTTTGGAAGTAATATGCAAGAAAATATATACGCTGTATAATTTTTATTAAAAGTAGTGACAGATTAGTTAGAAAGTCATGAAAATATGCCAGAGTATTTAAAGGAGGAATAAATCTTACCATACGTGGTAATTTATTTGGGCAATGATGGCTCAGCAGTAAAGAATCTGCCTGCCAAGCAGGAAGACTTGGGTTCGATGTCTGAGTCGGGAAGATTTCTTGGAGAACGAAATGGCAACCCACTCCAGTATTCTTGCCTGGGAAATCCCCTGGGCAAAGGAGTTTCGAGGGCTACAGTCCACGGGGTTGCAAAAGAGTCAGATACAACTTAGCAACTAAACAACAATCCAAAGGGCTCTACCCTCCCCTCCTAGTCCACCATATTCATTAAAATAAATGGCAAGAAGTCTCTTCAGGGCATTCTTATACTCCCTATGGCATGATTTTAGTAGGAAAAAAAGAGATGGATTTTATTTTCAAGAGCATTTTTAGAATGCCGCTAATTTGGATTTGGCTATGAAATAAATGAATGATGGAACCTTCAGTAAAACCATCAGGCAGGCCTACCCACTGTCTTTCCAAAACCGTATTCAGGGATCTTTCTACCTAAGAGCACACAAAGAAAATGACTTCCGAAAGTCTCCTTTAAGACTAGGTCTCCAGTATCTAGCGAATTAGTAAGAGAACGGATAAAAATAACATCCTGTTCCAACAGAGGAAGTTGTGTGGTACAAGTGAAACGAAAGCTGAGAAATAAAATGAAAGCAAAACTGTCCGAGAAATAAAAATGAAAGACAGTAGGGTTACTGTGAAAGTGAAAGACACCCAGGATAAAAATGAAAGTTTTCAAATAGAAACTCCAAAAGAGAAAATACAAATGAGAAGCAAAGAATCAATGTTCTCCAAGAGAGAGCCCATTTCTCCACATTCTGTTCAACAGCTTTTCATTTTTGCAAATTTGCTGATGTGAAATCTAAATACTCCTTCTAAATAGTGAGAGATAGAGGGCATGACTGAGGGGATGAAAGGAAACAACAAAAATGGTGCCTTTAACTGAAGCACTAAAGCATAGAAAAAGCAGGGATAAAAACCTGTGAAGGTTAACTAGTACTTATTTTCGAGTTAAACGACTACACTGAGTGGAAAAAGGGGTGAGGAAGAGGACGGGGAAACTAAAGGCACGAGCTGATGACAACAAGGAAGGGGAAGAAATACTGCTCATATTTCTACACGGAGTACGTGCTGGAACAAAGCAGGCTGTATTTTTAAAAAGACTCATAAAAAATAAATCATTTATTTACATGAAACCACAGAAAAATGTGTCTGGAGTATAGAAAAGAAAAAAGTACAACTACACTGTAAGTTATAAAAGAAAATAGTATTAAGGAAGAAGAAGGGGAGAAAAGAATATAGACAGCAATATTTATTGAGCACTGACTGTATGTCAGAGACTGAAAATCATGGTGCATTGTAAGAAGAAAGTAACTAGAAACATACAGAATGCAGCAAAAGTATAGAAGACAAGTACCTAAGATTTGCTGTGGAGTTAGGGAAGGCTTTACAAAGAAAACAGTTGGGCTGAACCTGGAAGGTAAAATAGGATGGGACCGGATGCAGAGCTTGGAAAGAGTAGTTGAGTGAAAAAGAGCATGTGCTATTGCAGAGGGGAAGGGATAAAAACACACTGCACTGGGCTTCCCTGGTGGCTCAGCAGTAAAGAATACGTCTGCCAATGCAGGAGACATGGGTTCGATCCTTGGTCTGAGAAGATCCCACATGCCACGGACCAACTGAGCCTGAGCGCTGCAACTACAGAGCTCACATGCTACAACTACTAAAGTCTGCACACCCGAGAGCCTGTGCTCCACAACGAGAGAAGCCACTGCCATGAGCCAGTGCACCGCAACAAGAAGTAACCCCCACTGGGCTGCAATTTAAGAAAGCCTGTGTGTAGCAACAAAGATCCTGTGTGGCCAAAAAAATAAATAAATATTTTTAAAAATTCTAAAAAAAACAAACAAACAAAAAAAACACCCAACACACTGCACTATGAAGCATACAGAATCGTAATAATGGGATTAAGAAATGTGGATCCAAGGCCATGAGAAATAGTTTAATCCCACAATTGTACTCCGAATCATATAAAGATACAAAAGGAAACAAATCATGACCAATATGTCAGGAAGAGCTGATTATAATTCTTAAGGAGTCATAGCTTTAAAACCATCACCCAGGTTCTCAGATTTGGGGGAAAAAAAACTTTAGAAATGTATGTGTGAGAGCAAAAGCAAATTATGTCACTTTACTGAAAGAACCTCATTTGGTAATATAACAACCCCCCCCAGAATCCAACGTGTTACTCTGAAGATGTATACATCAAAAGACAGAAAAAAATTTAAAGGAGATATTAACAAAAAACTATTTTTAAAAAACCAGAGGAAGCAATATTATTGGGTATCATGATTTAAAGAAAAAATATCAAACTAGGTGCTATGGGAAAAGAATTCCCTGGTGGTCCAGTGGTTAAGACCCCATGGTTTCACCGCCAAGGGTGTGGGTTGAATCCCTGGTTGCAAGTGAAAGTGTTAGTCAGTCAGTGGTGTCTGACTCTTTGCAACCCCATGAATTATAGCCTGCCAGGCTTCTCTGTTCATAGAATTCTCCAGGCAAGAATACTGGAGTGTGTGGCCATTCCCTTCTCCAGGGGATCTTCCCGACCCAGGGATCAAACCTGGGTCTCCTGCATCAGGGAACTAAGATTCCACAAGTCATGCAGCGAGACCAGAAGGAAAGAAAGAAATATTTGTAGTAAAATGACATTTTATATCATGTACTAACAAATGGGGCTTCCCTGGCGGCTCAGTGGTAAACAACCTGCCTGTCAAGGAAGGAGACACAGGTTCGATCCCTGGTCCGGGAAGATCCCACATTCTGCGAAGCAACTAAGCCCATGCACGACAACTGCTGAACCTGCACTCTGGAGCCCGGGGGCCTCAACTACTGAGCCCACGTGATGCAGTGACTGAAGCCTGTGCACCTGCAGCCTGTGCTCTGGGATAAGAGAAGATACCGCAATGAGACGCCCATGCACTGCAAGGAAGAGTAGTCCTGGCTCACCACAACTAGAGAAGGCAGGAACAAAGACCCAGACCAGTATGCAAATAAACAAAATTAAAACAAAAAAGTATCACCCAATTTATATTAAAAAGTACTAACACACGAAATCAAGGCAAAAACTAAGATATAGAAGGAGAAATCAGCTGAAAATAATCATATTTAATTATCAGTGAGACAAATATTAATAGTTCATCTACTCTATAGCAAGTATTCTTCTTCACACCCAAGCTCTGAGTAAAAGTGACAAAATTCTCTGTCTTTCTTGAAGTTACAGTCTAGGGACAGAGACGGACAGCAAACAAAGTTACTTATTTTTGACATGCTGAAAAGTGCTATAAAGAATAATGAAGCAGGCGAGGGAAAAATGCTAGGAGTCTCAGTTTTAAAAATATCAGGGAAGATATGAATTAAGAAGTCAAAATTCCTGCCTTAGCAGGACAAGGAAAAGGGGCAAGGCAGTCACACAATGTCATATAGACCCAGTGCACACACACAGTAATGACAAAAGAAAACAAAGGATGAAGTTAAACAAATAAAACTTATACTGACCTCTCTACCCTAAAAATGGGATCAACTGGCTAGTCAATTTTCTATGGTATGTATACAAAAACTGAGCAAACATGGAGGTTTTTTATTTTAAAAAACCTAAAATGTATTTTATAACACATAGTCTATATCCTTGGACCACAGTTTAAATTTTAGGAGTGTTCAATAAAAACAAAACAACTACATCTAAGAGCATATTGAAACACAACATATTGAAATCATGTACAATGCTGAAAACTGAAAAGCAAAATTTCTAACCTGTTGAGTTAAGCCAAAATCACGAACTGAGATAAATGTATAGTTTTTAGTATAATCTAAAAACTGAGAAATAACCCAAAAGCTCAGAAAAGTACAGGAAAATGTTAATAAAGAAAAAAGTAAAACTTTAATAAATTACAAACATACTGTTAATAATAGAATCAGTAAAGGTATCTCAAACATTATTCTTTGATAAAGACAGTAAAATCTTTATATCCCCAGAAATCACACTGGCAGATATGAGGAAAAAATTGGACATTAAATATATATATCAGTGAATATTTTTAAACATCTGAAAATGAAAGATAAACAAGGACATAGATGATTTCCTATTAAAAACACAATAGCCTAAGCAGAATTAAAAATAGCTAATGAAGAAACAAAAAATTATCAATAAAATACATCCCAAATACAGGAGACACAGGGATTGCTGGTAATTCTGTCCAATTTGACGAACTTTTAATTTCTTAATTAAGTTAAGAAATCATGTGTTCCACTTGCATATGAAAAAATAAGCAAAATAAACAAAACATGAAGTAAAAACCAGCTGGTTATCTAACCCAATTAAGTAGTGTTGGTCACTCAGTCATATCCAATGCTTTGCAGCCCCATGGACTATAGCCCAACAGGGATTTCCTAGGCAAGAAGACTGGAGCAGGTTGCCATTTCCTTCTCTGGGGGATCTTCCCAACCCAGGGATTGAACGCAGGTTTCCTGCACTGCAAGCAGATTCTTTGCCTTCTGAGCCACCAGGGAAGCTCAACTAACCCAACTACCCCCAAGTTGAACAGTGTTTCACTCTCAATATTCTTTAAAGAAAACTTGACTGTCATAACTTACATATCGAGAAATTACTATTTCTCAAGTACTATAATAACATATTTTATCAACATACACAGGTGAAATTTTGGGCGGTACAATTAAATCTGTTAGTATTCCACATAAGTTACTGAAACAAGAACATACAAGATTACTAAACAGACACAAAGCAGGCATTTAAAATTCTATACCAATTTCTGTAAGAATGGTTTGTTACATATTTGAAAGAATCAAAAAGAAAATCAATTGACTATTAAAGATTAGATAATTCTCTACAACTTAAAATGACACATATATTAGGGAAAAAATGAGACAAAGAACTATTATTTTTCTGATATCACGGACATGATAGCTGTTACACTGATTATTGCATCCCCAGGGTCTAGCACATTATCAGGCACACAAAGAAAGAAATAAAATCCCTCAGTCACGTCTGACTCTTTGCAACCCCATGGGCTGTAGCCCACCAGGCTCCTCTGTCCATGGGGATTCTCCAGGCAAGAATACTGGAGTGGGTTGCCATGCCCTCCTCCAGGAGATCTTCCCAACCCAGGGATTAAATCCAGATCTCCCATATTGCAGGCAGATTCCTTACCATCTGAGCCACCAGAGAAGCCCAAGAATACTGGAGTGGGTGGCCTATCCCTTCTCCAGGGGAACTTCCCGATCCAGAAATCAAACCGGAGTCTCCTACATTGCAGATGGATTCTTTGCCAGCTGCACTGAACACTATACATTAGGGATAAAGTACATAGTTACTTACATAAAGAGTTTGCACAAAATTGTTAAAAAAAATGTTAATGAACTTTTTTGTGAAGTGACAACTATGGCTAACAAATGTTAGTGAAAATTTATCATTTTACAATGTACAAAAGGTATTTTCTTATTTAGAAAAGTAACTGGAAAAAAACAGGAAGAGCTGGCTCACAAGAGAAAGAAAATATGATAGAAAATATTACCTTACTATCATAAAAAAAGAGATACCAATTCTTCACTACAATGCCACTGGGATACAACAAGCTAACTGCTTCAAAAGCCATTACACTATGAGGGTTCTATAGACTTACGAACACAGCTGAGCGGGGAGAAGGAGAGGGTGGGAGGGGCAGAGAGAGTAACATGGAAGCATACATTACCATGGGTAAAATAAATAGCCAAAGGGAGTTTGCCGTATGACTCAGGGAACTCAAACGGGGGCTCTGTAACAACCTAGAGGCGTGGGATGGGGAGGGAAGTAGGAGGGGACATGGGTAAATCTATGGCTGATTCATGTTGATATTTGGTAGAAACCAATGCAATACTGTGGGGCTTCTCTAGCGGCTCAGATGGTAAAGTGTCTGCCCACAATCCGGGAGACCTGTGTTTGATCCCTGGGTTGGGAAGATCCCCTGAGACAGAAATGGCACCCCACTGCAGTACCCTTGCCTGGAAAATCCCATGGATGGAGGAGCTTGGCAGGCTACAGTCCATGGGGTGGCAAAGAGTCGGACACAACTGAGCAACTTCACTTCAATGCAATACTGTAAAGCAATTATCCTTCAATTAAAAATAAATAAATTTAAAAAATTTAAAATGTGATAATTCTTTAAAAAAACATTAAAATTAACCCATACAAATAAAGATGTAGATGATAGCATTTTTAATAGCGGCACAGTTCAGTGCAGTCTCTCAGTCGTGTCCAACTCTTTGCCACCCCACGAACCACAGCACGCCAGGCCTCCCTGCCCATCACCAACTCCTGGAGTCCACCCAAACCCATGTCCATCGAGTCGGTGATGCCATCCAGCCATCTCATCCTCTGTCGTCCCCTTCTCCTGCCCTCAATCTTTCCCAGCATCAGGGTCTTTTCAAATGAGTCAGCTCTTCGCATGAGGTGGCCAAAGTATTGGAGTTTCAGCTTAAACATCAGTCCTTCCAATTAATACCCAGGACAGATCTCCTTTAGGATGGACTAGTTGGATCTCCTTGCAGTCCAAGGGACTCTCAAGAGTCTTCTCCAACACCACAGTTCAAAAGCATCAATTCTGCAGTGCTCAGCTTTCGTTACAGTCCAACTCTCACATCCATAAATGACCACGGGAAAAACCATAGCTTTGACTAGATGGACCTTTGTTGACAAAGTAATGTCTCTGCTTTTCAATATGCTGTCTAGGTTCGTCATAACTTTCCTTCCAAGGAGTAAGCGTCTTTTAATTTCACGGCTGCAATACACCATCTGCAGTGATTTTGGAGTCCAAAAAAATAAAGTCTGACACTGTTTCCACTGTTTCCCCATCTATTTCCCATGAAGTGATGGGACCAGATGCCATGATCTTAGTTTTCTGAATGTTGAGCTTTAAGTCAACTTTTTCACTCTCCTCTTTCACTTTCATCAAGAGGCTCTTTAGTTCTGCTTCACTTTCTGCCATAAGGGTGGTGTCATTCGCATATCTGAGGTTATTGATATTTCTCCTGGCAATCTTGATTCCAGCTTGTGTTTCTTCCAGCCCAGCGTTTCTCATAATGTACTCTGCATATAAGTTAAATAAGCAGGGTGACAATATACAGCCTTGACGGACTCCTTTACCTATTTGGAACCAGTCTGTTGTTCCATGTCAAGTTCTAACTGTTGCTTCCTGACCTGCATACAGGATTCTCAAGAGGCAGGTTAGGTGGTCTGGTATTCCCATCTCTTTCAGAATTTTCCACAGTTTATTGTGATCCACACAGTCAAAGGCTTTGGCATAGTCAATAAAGCAGAAATAGATGTTTTTCTGGAACTCTCTTGCTTTTTCAATGATCCAGCGGATGTTGGCAATCTGATCTCTGGTTCCTCTGCCTTTTCTAAAACCATTTTGAACATCTGGAAGTTCACGGTTCACGTATTGCTGAAGCCTGACTTGGAGAATTTTAAGGATTACTTTACTAGCGTGTGAGATGAGTGCAATTGTGGGTAGTTTGAGCATTCTTTGGCATTGCCTTTCTTTGGGATTGGAATGAAAATTGACCTTTTCCAGTCCTGTGGCCATTGCTGAGTTTTCCAAATTTTCTGGCATCCTGAGTGCAGCACTTTGACAGCATCATCTTTCAGGATTTGAAATAGCTCAACTGGAATTCCATCACCTCCACTAGCTTTGTTCATACTGATGCTTCCTAAGGCCCATTTGACTTCACATTCCAGGATGTCTGGCTCTAGGTGAGTGATCACACCATCGTGATTATCACACAAAATGGAAGTAAACCAAATGTATAACTGGAAAATGGTTAAGCAAATTAAGACATCAAAGCAATTTTTTAAAACAGCATAAAACTACATGGGAAACATTTTATAATATAATGTTATATAATATAATGTTAAGCTTCAGATGATCTATTTACAAAGCAGAAATAGAGACACACACATGAAGATGTATAGATGCCTGAGCTTTCCAGGTGGCTTGGTGGGTAAAGAATCCACATGAAGTGCAGGAGATACAGGTTAAATCCTTGGGTCAGGAAGATCCCCTGGAGGAGGGCATGGCAACCTACTCCAGTATTTTTGCCTGGAGAATCCCATGGACAGAGGAGCCTGGTGGGCTACAGTCCATGGGGTCGCAAAGAGTCCGACACGACTGAAGCAACTGGGTATGCACACAGACATACACCAAGGTGGGCAGTGGAGGGTGGGATGAATTGGGAGATTGGGATTGACATATATACACTACTGATACTATGTATAAAATAGATAACTAATGGGAACCTACTGTATAGCACAGGGAACTCAACTCAATGCTGTGTGGTGACCTAAATAGGAAGGAAATACAAAACAGAGGGGATATATATACACACACAGCTAATTCATTTTGCTGTATAGTAGAAACTAACACAACACTGTAAAGAAACTATATTCCAGTAAAAGCTTTAAAAAAATAAAAATTTAAGAAAGAAATAAAATAAAAATAAAAAAGAATATCTATATCTATCTATATATATGATTGTTGTCCATGCATTTTGGGTATTTTGTCCATGAATTTTGAAGAAGAATCACCTTCAAGGTGCTTTACTCATAAATAAAACAAAATTAATCTTTTAGATGGCTACTGAAAAGAAATCCAAAAGTAAAAATTCTTCAAAAAAATTCCAAAATTCAATTTTAGAGTGTTATGACTAAGCTCCCAATTTTCTCATTATAATATTAAGGAAGACCCTAATCATTCACAAACAAGATGGACTCTGACTAAATAAGAATATTTGAAATATTTTTGAAAAAAATCTAATTTATTACAGGAAATTTGAGGGGTTGAGGGAACTGACAATGCATAGGGCTTCTAAACTCACCTGGTACGTACTGTGCTCATTCCAGCAGCTGTGGCAGACACTGGCCATTATCTACCCCATATTCATCCCTCCCAGTTCTTCCCAAACTGGAGATTCTCAATTTGTTCAGGCAGTCATGGAACACCCTGGCAAGGATCCTCTCCACTACCCCAGGGAAGAAATCAGGAATTCTCCATAGCAGTTGAGGACTCTCAGGTGCCTTGGCCAGTGACTGGTCTAGGGATAACTATCTAATCTAGTTTTGACTAATGAGAAGGAAGCAGATGTCTGTAACATGCAATTTCTCAGGTAACTTTAGCTCTCTTGATAAAAAGTAAAAGACTGGGTTAGCAAGCCCTTAGGCCTGCCACCTTCTGCTTCCTGCTTCTTCCTCCTGGAGTACAGGAGGCCTGGAAGAGCAATGGTACATTACACTACGGAGGCCAGCTTGAGGGAAGATACTAAGGGAATGAAGGGCAAAGATCCAGGGCCCCTGTGGTATCCTTGAGTCACACACACACCTGCCCTGCAGTGCTGACTTCTGGGGATGTTTCTTTCCATCTGCTTAAGTCACTAGACTAGATTTCTAATGTCTGTGGCTGACATTCCTAGCATAGCAAATAAATCTGACTAGGCAAACGTGATTTTTATTTATTATCTTTGGCTGTGCCCGGTCTTTGTTGCTGTGTGGGCTTTTCTCTAGTTGTGGCAAGCAGGGGCTCTTCTTTAGTTGCAGTGTAGGGGCTTCTCCTGTTGGGGAGTACAGGCTCTAGGGTGTGCAGGCTTCAGTAGTTGCAGTGTGTGGGCTCAGAAGTTGGGGTTCCTGAACTCCAGAGCACAGGCTCAATAGTTGTGGTGCACGGGCTTACTCGGTCCGTGGTTTGTGGAATCCTCCCACATCAGGGATCAAACCTGTGTCTCCTGCATTGGCATGAGGATTCTTTACCACTGAGCCAGCAGGGAAGCCCTGGTTAACGCAACTGTTATTAACAAATACTTGCTATTTAACTTTTTACCAAAAGTAGACAACTTTTTAATCAAAGATATTTAAACAAGAGGTTGTAGGAAGAATAAAGTGTTGAAGAAACAAGTGAATAAATAAATGGTAGATGACAAGATGTTTAAGATGCATCTCTAAATTTAGTTCCTAGAGAAATCAGAGTCCACTAAAAATTATTTTAAAATCTTCACATGAAGAATAAATTTTGTGTGTTAAAGAAGTCTCATTCTGTCAGCCCATATTTTAATGAGTATTCAAGGAAAAGTTCTCCACATCAAATCTGGCTCAGGAAAATGAAGTGAATCTTCACACAAAAAACAAATTTACAAGTTTTACATAGTTTTCCCACTTCAATGGGAGTTGGCGTCTCATTTTCTCAACAGTTAAGAAACTTGCTTTTGGAAATTTCAAAATTTAATTTTACATTTGGTAGGAGCAAAATGCAGAAAAGTCTATTTTGTTTTTAAAGACAGTTCAGATTCAAAGTACTCTAGAGATGAATCAGCAACTAGGTCCAAATCCTTGGGTTAAAAAAAAAAAAAGAAAATTTTCTCTTTATTACTCTATATTTATCTGTCAGGTAAACTAAGCTCACAATATTTTACACTGATATTTCTATAAGATCATTACTGCCCTAAATTATAAAACCTTGAATCTTTTTGATGCTCTAACACAATCTTGGTATAAAATTTTTCATGGGGGAGTCCTTTGCCACTGGGAGGGGGGACTATACACAGTATATTATTAAGAAAAAGTATAAAAAAATTTTTGTCATACTGTGACTCTCTCTACACAAAAATAAAGCTGCAGTTAAGATTAAATAGAAAATGAAAATATTTATGTCTGCTGCTAGTTTGCACACATACGAAATGCTTTAGGGGCTTCCTTGGCGGGCTGGTGGTTAAGACTCCGCCTTCAAATGCAGGAGGTGGAGGTTCGAACCCTGGTTGGGGAGCTAAATCCAACATGTCTCACAGCCAGAAAAACAGAACATAAAAAACAACAGGACCAAATTGTATTGTAACAAATTCAATAAAGACTTTTAAAATGTAGACTCTGGTCCACATGCAAAAACAATAAATCTCCCCAAAAAATGATTCAGAAAATTCAGAGAGGTGACTTAGCTTATTTGGATTCACAAACTAAACCTTCATAAGCAAATCAACTCCAAGTATGTCCAAGCTAGTTCCACGGCATCCACGGCTTTCACCAGCGATCCACGTCACTTCTGATTACAGTCGGTTAAATGAAAACATGGGGAATGGTTCACAGAGGCCCCTGACAGACTTTTACCTTCAAACATGTTGGAGCTCCCCATGTGTCTGCTTGGGCAGTTTCCTGCCTTCCCGTAATAATCTAGTGCTCATAATGTCTCCAGAAAACAACAAAAAAGGTAAAAAACAGGGTTCATCTTTAGAAAAGCAAGGCTCTCTATGTGGTTATAAGAACAGTGAGTACCTAGGACAATGCCTGCCTGGTACTGAGTGGGCACTCAAGCAAAAGTACTTCTTTTTCCTCTCTTTCTCAGACTATGCCCTGATACTCACTCAACAAACATCTATTACTCAACAAATAATTGACATACTGTTCTACATGTTGAAGTTACTGCCCTAAAAATGTTTGCATTTAGTGGGAGAGAAAATGGACAAATATGATGTAAAAGCAACATACAGTACCCAGGCTTTGAATTCAATGAAATGTTTTTAAACCTATTCCACCTGGAATGCCATCAAGAATATTAGTTCTGGGGTTTTGGTTTAAAAATCATGTAAGACAATTTATTTACATATCACAAACCAATACTTTTAAGAACTACCTATGATCAAGATTAGCAGTATTCATTTTCCAGCAAGTAGGAAGTATTTTCATTTCAACTGAGTTACATATTTTAAAATAACTTGTACAAATTAGAAAATTAGTAGTTATCATCATAAAATAAGCCAGAAATAATATTTTACATTCTTTTTGGCAGTCAATTCTAGCCTAACATTACAATCCATAGTATTTCTAAAATGGAAAAGTGAGGTAGCTTTCTTTATATCTGTTACAACCTGGAAAAAGTTGATTTTCACTTCTGGGCCTCTTAAAACACAGTTTGACCTTGACTAAGAGTCAATTATGACTTTGGTTTAATTTATTTTGTTCACTTCCATCCTTTATATTCAACAAAGTACTTTCACAAGGACCCAAGATTAACAGAACCATAGTCCTATGAGTCACACAGGTCCACCAGTACTGAATGTCAGAGCAAAGTCAGAAGAATAAATAGGGTAAGCAGCCCCTCCATGCAGAGAAGTACAAAAACACAACCTGTAGCAACCACCTTTGGCAGCAAAGTCCTGCTGGCTTGTCAGTAATAGACTTTCTTTCTTATGGAATTATGAGTGCAAAGAACTTAGCCAAAAAGTTAATCAAATGTCAGAGGAAAATATGATACATAAACGGAGAAAGATTTTCCATGTGTAAAAGCAATCAAAAAATTATAAAAGAGAAAGCTGATAGATTTGGTTACATGAAAGTTTAAAATATCTATATATTAAAAGCCAAACCAAAAACTAGTAAGAAAACTACAACAGAGGTTTAATGCACTGAATACACATAATAAGTATATACATAATACTCTGCAAAATACTGAATTTACAGAGTCGCTATCAATCAAGATGAAACACTAAGACTCCAAAAGAAAAGTGGGAAAATAAGTATTAATAGACAATTCATGAAAGAAAGCAATAAATATTTGGCTGAACATTTGAAAAATGTTTCTATTCAATAAATAAATACAAATGAAAAGAAGCAGGGTTTTTTTGGGGTAAGGTGTTTTTTACAAAACGTACTCATTGGCTACTAGAAGGAGTGACAACTAGTTATTAAAAAAAAAAAAAAAACAACTTTTAGGAATATGTATCAAGGGCCTCTAAAATGTTTACATACCTTTACCCAGTCATTTTATTCCTGAAATGTCTAAAGGAAATACTCCAAAAGACAAAATTGTATGCAGAAGGTGTTCATCACAGCTTTACAATGAAAAAGAACGGTAAACTATCTAAACACCCCAATACCATATAAATTATAGAATGTCCACAAATACTATATACTCACAAAAACTGGTGCTTTTATGAGAGAACATAATGTTAAGTTCAAAAACTATGAACAACAGGACCTCAACAATGCAAAGAGGGAAAAAAAAACCTAACAATAACACATACACTGATGGGCAGAATACCACCAATAAGTAGTATTTTAGTGCTGTGATGTTGACAGTGATGATTATCTTTCTCTGTATACTCTACTGTAAATTCCAGGTTTTCTACAAGTTCTAAGAAGACAGGGTTTTTATCCAGTCATCACCATGCTCCCAGCATCGAGCCTGGTCCAGAGTAGGTATTTAGAAATACCTGTTGACAAAATTTAAAGCCAAAGGTGGGGGAAAAAATCATGCAGAAAAATTAACAAACATATATACATAGATATACACTCATAAATACACATGTATGTGCGTAGATATGCATACATGTATACACACATCCAGAGTACCAATACTGAAACTTAGAGAGGCAGTAACTTTTCAGCATCTATGTTTATTATTCTTAACATTGTAAAAATATTAGCTGGGTATATTAGCTGGGTATAGCAGCTAAGGGGAGCAAGAAATAAAGCATCCAAAAAGTTAAAAATTTTTTATAAGGATAAAATCAGAGGATGTTGTAATTTATAAACTTTGTCCTTATCAATATACAAATGCACAGAGAAAAGCACCCTCTAGCTCTTTATACAGAGGGTCCCCTGTGGTGAGTTTACTCAAGAATGCAAAGACTGTCTCCTTATGTTATAAATTGGGGGTTAATTGGTAAGGAGCTGAAGACTTAATACAATAGAAGAAGACTTGCTTTTCTCATTAGCCCATATCACAAAAGCAGATATGTTTTTAAACTGTTTTTTAATCACTGCAATTATTTTTAGGTCTCTCATGTTTAAATTCCACAATTTACTTTAAGGCCATCCGCTTAAATTTTAGTATCATGTTTTCATCTGTGTAGAAAGAAACAGTAATATTGCTTAAAAAGAAACAAAGCATCTAAACTTCCTGAAATTGTTTGAGGGTTTCAACACAGTGAAATCACAATTGGACTGGTAATTAATATCAAAAGATATTAATTGTTTAGAAAAATGCAGCATTTTAAAGAGAAGAACTCTTCAAACCACCCCTGCTGAACAGAAATAGCATACTAGTACATGTTCCTACAAGCTAATAGAAGATGCTACTGCTCATAAATATTAGGGTGAAAAACTTCACTCCTCAATTTGATATTAATCCTTGGTATATCTGGAAGTACTAGGGCTTCCCTGGTGGTCCAGTGGTTAAGAATTTTCCTCCCAATGCAGGGAACATAGGTTTGATCTCTGCTCCAGGAAGATTCCACATGCTGCGAGGCACCTCAGCCAGGTGCCACAATTACTGAGCCTGTGCTCTAGAGCCCATAAGCCACACTGTTGAGCCCATGTGCTGCAACTACTGAAGCCCATGCACCCTAGAGTCCATACTCCACAAGAGAAGCCACCACAACAAAAAGCCCATGCACCACAATTAGCGAGTAGCCCCCAATCACTGCAACTACAGAAAGCCTGCATGTAGCAATGAAGACCCAGTGCAGCCAATAAATAAATTAAATTAAAAAAAAATTAAAATAAAGTACTGAGTAAAATGTTCCATTCAGATAGGCTGTGACTCTCAAAGTCTATAACTGGGTGAGGCTATAAATTTCACATAAAAAAACTCAACCTGAAAAATACAAAGGGGAATCAGAGCCATCTTGTACATTTCCTATGAATATTAAACGACTGGTTCAAGCATGCTACATACATCAATCCCCACCATCTCCACTAAGGAGATGAGAAACTCAAATCCTTCAATTAGCAGATTATTTCTGGTAACTTAATGTTTCTTACACAATAGTGTGCTAAGGTCACAATTTAAGAAAGCTGCTAAGAACTTCATTTATTCCAAGAATCAATCAGTTCTACATGAAAAACTAGAACACATTTTGGTATTTGACTTCCATACGAAAAAAAAAAAGAAAAATTCTACATGATGTACAGGAGCCCTAACCACATAAATCTATAAAATGGGTGTA
The DNA here is from genome assembly GCA_024291935.2 of Okapia johnstoni. Lineage (NCBI taxonomy): Eukaryota > Metazoa > Chordata > Mammalia > Artiodactyla > Giraffidae > Okapia > Okapia johnstoni. The sequence continues at coordinate 18,347,844 of CM044307.1, forward strand.
GGCCAAGTAAAAAGGCTTGCCTACCTACATAGTTCTAGTACATTTTCCCTTATCTTAGCATATCATTTCACAAATCAAATTATGTTGGCATTTTCCAGGAGAAAAACTGCTTTGGAAAAGACATCTTTCCTACCCTGATGCCCCGTTTAAGAACATTCAAATTGATCATCCTACTCAGTTGACTGAGGGGTAAGGAAAAACTGAAAAGAAAAAAAGAAAAAGTCAAAGAAAAACATTTTTTCCTCTTCTGTCATGACTGTTTTTAACCTAACATGTCTCTCAAAGTGTTTTAGCTCCATGGTGATGGGAGCAGGCGAAAAATACAGAAACCCTGAAAGAACAAATCCCCTCAGAATATTTTAGGGTCTCTAACACAAAGCTTAATGTGGAATTACAGAGGCATACAAGTTGAAAATAGGTTCTTATGACTTAGTAATGAGGTAAGATGAACATTCTTTCTCTGTAAAGCTTTCTAAAAATCAAATACATTCTCCTTCCCCCAGCCAAAAAAAAAAAAAAAAACCCACCAGCCTTTTACTTGGTTTTTTTGCATTAGTAATTTCCCAGTGTAAACAACATAGAGGCAAACATAATTGCTAAAAACAATGGTTTCAATTTTCCCCCAAGAGGACATGTGGCAGTGTCTGGTTGTCACCTCTTGGTAAGGAATGTTACTGGCATCTAAATGAGTTAAGGCTTGGGACACTGCTGAATGTTCTATAACGATCAGTTCAGTTCAGTTCAGTCGTTCAGTCGTGTCCAACTCTTTGCCACCCCATGGACTGCAGCACGCCAGGCCTCCCTGTCCATCACCAACTCCTGGAGCTTACCCAAACTCAAGTCCACTGAGTTGGTGATGCCATCCAACCATCTCATCCTCTGTCGTCCCCTTCTTCTCCCGCCTTCAATCTTTCCCAGCATCAGGGTCTTTTCAAATGAGTCAACTCTTTGCATCAGGTGCCCAAAGAACTAGAGTTTCAGCTTCAACATCAGTCCTTCCAATGAATACTCAGGACTGATCTCCTTTAGGATGGACTGGTTGGATCTCCTTGCAGTCCAAGGGACTCTCAAGAGTCTTCTCCAACACCACATTTCAAAAGCATCAATTCCTTGGCACTCAGCTTTCTTTATAATCCAACTCTCTCATCCATACATGACTACTGGAAAAACCATAGCTTTGACTAGATGGACCTTTGTTGGCAAAGTAATGTCTCTGTTTTTTAATATGCTGTCTAGGTTGGTCTATAATGACACAGCTTCCATAACAAGGAATTCTCTGGCCTCCGACAGCAGAATTCTAAGGTTGAGAGTCTGGTTTAGAAGTATCTTTAACACTGAAATGCAAAGACTTACACAATCACCCAAGTTCCAAAACTAGTACCTTAGGTCAGAGCAAGCAGGGACAGCTCCTAGGCTCTCTGTACTCCCTCACAGGCCACTGGTTCTAAGTTCACATGGGACACAATCCTGAAATCTGCTATAGGAAGAGATGTCACTATTGGGTAACTTATGAATTTAAAAGAAATGCAGGGTATGGGAAAATACACTTGCAAATAAGCTTGAAAAGGTATTTTTAAAATTCTCTATGCTGTGCTTAGTTGCTCAGTCATGTCTGACTCTTTGTGACTCCATGGACTGTAGCCCGCCAGGCTCCTCTGTCTGTGGGAATTCTCCAAGCAAGAATACTGTAGTGAGTTGCCAAGGATCAAACCCAGTTCTTCTGCATTGCAGGCGGATTCTTTACCACCTGAACTACCATGATGACTGCTCATTAAATGAAAGTAACATCAATGATACTCCATACTTTTGGCATTATCAATATTGATAATGTTCATTTCCAGTTCACGAACCTAGCTTGCTTAAGAATCTTTCACAATCTTGTTTCCCTCAGTTTTAACCACGTGTGTGCATGTGCTCCATCGCTCAGTGGTGTCCAACTCTGCAACCACATGGACGGTAGCCTGCCAGGCTCCACCGTCCATGGAATTTTCCAGACAAGAACACTGGAGTGGGCTGCCATTCCCTTCTCCAGGGGATGTTCCCGATCCAGGAATCGAACCTACAACTCTTATGTCTCCTGCACTGACAGGTGGATTCTTTACCACTCAGTTCAGTTGCTCAGACATGTCTGATGCTTTGTGACCCCATGGACTGCAGCACGCCAGGCTTCCCTGTCCATCATCAACTCCCGGAGTTTACCCAAACTAATGTCCATCAAGTTGGTGATGCCATCCAATCATCTCATCCTCTGTCGTCCCCTTCAGCCCCCTCCTTCAATCTCTGTCAACATCACAGTCTTTTCAAATGAGTCAGTTCTTTGCATCAGGTGTCCAAAGTATTGGAGTTTCAGCTTCAGCATCAGTCCTTTCAATGAATATTCAGGACTGATTTCCTTTAGGATGGACTGGTTGGATCTCCTTGCAGTCCAAGGGACTCTCAAGAGTCTTCTCCAACACCACATTTCAAAAGCATCAATTCCTTGGCACTCAGCTTTCTTTATAATCCAACTCTCTCATCCATACATGACTACTGGAAAAACCATAGCTTTGACTAGATGGACCTTTGTTGGTAAAGTAATGTCTCTGCTTTATAATATGCTGTCTAGGTTGGTCATAACTTTCCTTCCAAGGAGTAAGCGTCCTTTAATTTCATGGCTGCCGTCACCATCTGCAGTGATTTTGAAGCCACCCAAAATAAAAGTCTGTCACTGTTTCCATTGTTTCCCCATCTATTTGCCACGAAGTGATGGGACCAGATGCCATGATCTTAGTTTTCTGAACGTTGAGCTTTAAGCCAGCTTTTTTACCCTCCGCTTTCACTTTCATCAAGAGGCTCTTTAGTTCTTCACTTTCTACCATAAGGGTGATGTCATCTGCATATCTGAGGTTATTGATATTTCTCACAGCAATCTTGATTCCAGCTTGTGCTTCATCCAGTCCAGCATTTCCCATGAGGTACTCTGCATATAAGTTAAATAAGCAGGGTGACAATATACAGCCTTGATGTACTCCTTCCCTGATTTGGAACCAGTCTGTTGTTCCATGTCTGGTTCTAACTGTTGCTTCTTGACCTGCATATAGACTGCTCAAGAGGCAAGTCAGGTGACCTGGTATTTCCATCTCTTGAAGACTTTTCCACAGTTTGTTGTGATCCACACAGATTTGGCACAGTCAATGAAGCAGAAATAGATGTTTTTCTGGACTCTCTTGCTTTTTCCATGATCCAACGGATGTTGGCAATTTGATCTCTGGTTCCTCTGCCTTTTCTAAATCCAGCTTGAACTGGAGTTCACGGTTCATGTACTGTTGAAACCTGGCTTGGAGAATTTTGAGCATTACTTTGCTAGCGTCTTTACCACTAGCACCACCTTTAACATGGTTTGATGTAATTATTCTTTACTTCAACTAATAATATTTCCCGAACACCCACCCTGTGGACTGTTTTAAAGCCTGGGGCTAGGATGGTGAATGCAGCAGAAATGCCCTCACTCACCTCCACTCTAGCAGGGGAGAGCAAGAACAAGCCAATCAATAAATAATGTAAAGATAAGATAGTGGAAAGTGTTATGCAGAAAAACAAAGTTAAAAAGTAATATGACTAAGATGGCCCATTAAATACTCTTATGAATTGTTTGGTCAAGGAAGGCCTCTCTGAAGAAAGTTATTTAAGATAAGACCTAAATGTCCGAAGGAATCAGCTACACAAAGAAAGGACATTCTAGGCAGAAGGAAGAGCAAGTAGAAAGATCCTAAAATATGAACAAACTTCACATGTCCAAGGCAAAGAGAGCCAGTGTGGCTGGAGGGAGCAGAAGGGATGATACAGGGTAGAAAAGACAGAAGGCTTCAGACTGTAAGGAAGCTTGAAGACCTTGGCAAAGACAATGTGAAGTGGTCACAGGATGCCATGGGCTCGTTATGCACATGACCCGGCAGAAAATACAAATGGTTTACTCTAAGTTAGGATCAGCAGAGATGGAGAGAAATGGACAGAATTGGGTGCTTTTGAAGGTAGAGACAAAAAGGAATACAGATGGATTACACATGGTTTAGAAACATGACATGCTGATGGATCTAGAAAGAAACAAGGATAGCTCATGAATGACTAGCTTGAGCAACTGGGTGGAGGATTCTGCAGAGATATTCAGAGTGGTCAAGAAGCATTTCATAAACAGGATGACCAACCATCCTCGTTTTGTCTGGGGCTGAGAGACTTCCTAGAATGTAGCACTTTCAATGTTAAAACCAAGAAAGTCCTGGGAAACCAGGATGAGTTGATCATCCCAGATATAAATCAAGAGTTTATACTGAGCCTATCTATTGGAGATCTATATAGAGGTATCAGAAAGGCAGTTTGAAACACTAATCTGAAAGCAACTTTGAGCTGCAGGCACAGAATTGGGAATCGCAGAGATATATGGGTGGCATTTAAAGTCACAGAACTAGATGGTATCACCTTGGGGGAGAAGAGAAGAGAGCCCAGGACACAGTCAGCATTTCTCTTTTTCACAGATAACATAAAAATGCTTGCATTAGTATAGTTCCCCATCTACACTGCCATTGCCTTTCAGAATTAAGACTTTTACTTTCTAGATCTTGCCAGAAAATTAGAAACACAAAGTAAAATGCACATTTCAGATGCTCTGGGTGAACAGCCACTTAGCTTAAAACCTCAGCTTTGACAGCCATGTCAGAGCCTTCCTAGGCATCACAGAAGAGCCCAAATATACAGAGTAGGTTTGTTTATTGACCATCCTTTCCCTTCTCTTCCCCAAAGCTTCATCACAAAGAAATTCTACGACTGCTACTCACAAATGTCTGGCCTCTTTTCCCTAATTCCAATCCCACTCCCTCTTTTTCTAATTATCTTCAAGAAACATTAGCCTCAACTACCATAATCAAAAACTCACAATGAGGAAAAGGAACACAGACAGAAGTAAGTTGACAATAAAAACTCTCTAAGGGCAAGTTTCACTTGAGAGGGGCCCACAGTTCAGTGCATTAATCTCTGTGAAAAGACTCCTAACACTCTTGGCTGCAACTGAACTTGGGTACATTGGTATTCAGAAAAGGAACAATTACCAGAGTGACTCAACAGATGGCCTATTGAAACTATGGGATTAATACAATGTGTCTGATGACCTAGTTCAAGTAACTAAATAGAAGCCTCCCAATTGGCCAACTTGTGATTGAAAATATCAAATGTTTGCAGCAGACCTCACAAAACCTAGCCCTATTTATCCAGTCTAGTCAGAGACAGTAAGAGAATGAAACATGAGAAATATCAAAAGTGACTTTGGGGCTTAGAATGGTCACAGCAGAATTACCTGTCTCCCCTGTGGGACAGCTCCATACCTATAAGGGCAAGCAACCTGGCTAGAGACAGCAAGACGACACAGGACATTTAAAATGTATATATTAAAGATTTTTTTAAAAGATGCTCTCTCACCAAAAAACTCTCTGCCTAAAAGATAACTGAAATGTAGAATTTCAGAAAGAAGCAATTAGTGGGAATAAATTATACCTAGTAAATCCTAATCTACTGACAAACGGACCCTCCCCACAGTGGGGCTCTCTGTAGGGTCAAGGGAGCCATCACGGTCACCCTTCAAAAGGACTTCCCAAATTTTTCTCTAGCACTTAAAAACACATACAGATTCACCTTGAACTCTTAAGTTTAACAGAAGTGAAGCATTTTAAATTAGATATAAAGGGAAAAAAAGCATACTTGAATTTAAAAATAAAAACAATGATAAAAACCTCAGAACAGTAAGGCTCAAAGGCTTATGATCAAATAGGATAAGCAACGTCTCATTATGTAATTACGCCTTTTCATTTCACTTTTACACTGAATATGAATTTTATTTTTAAACTAACAATATTAGAAATGCAAACATCCTAATGTAAAACATCCTTAAAACACTGATTCTCCTGTTGATTGACTGCTGATAACTACATTTTCAGGGCACTTAAAAATATCATTTATATATATGCGTAAAGCATACTCATATACAATGATTTTATCTGCTATAGAAACACCTTTTATGATCATCACATTCCTCTCTAGGATATAAATTTTAAAAATCAATCAGATAAAATTTGATTTATCTTTCAAAGAAATTAAAATTTTGTAAATGATAGAAATTCACTGAACAAAATGCTCATGGCAGACTTTTCATGGCATAATTGGGTTTATAGCTTCTGACATTATGCTTAAGCACAGTAAAGCTATACAGATACATTTAATGGATGCTAAGTCAAATACAATTGCCTGAAACAAGAAATACATAATTTAATTTATATATTTCTAAGTACAATTAATTGCTTTACCTTCACTCCAGTGAAATCACTGAACGATGCTTCACATATCCATTCCATTAGCATTAAGACACTATTTATAGCTTTAAAATTTAATGATCTGAAAATATATTAATCTTTAGTTTGTATCTCCTTTAAAAAAAAATAAGTTCTGAGATGTCACGGTGGCTTTATAAGAATAAGCAGAGCTTTTTAATAAGAGGCATTCTGACAAAAAGAGAAAAGCAGACACTGTTTAGGTGAAAAAAATGAAATGAAAAACTCCAGGTAGGAATCTTGAAAACAGGGCACTCAAAGACATGTGCTCTCCAAAGACAGAGCCTGCAGTGCCCACAGTCACAAGGCAAAGAGCCACCCACTGCCCAGTTCCTTGGAGGGAAAGGAGGCCTCCATGCGAATATTTCAACAAAAAAATTATGCTGGGACATCAATATACCTTGAAAGTATTTTCGTAATTAATTTTAAAAAATCTACCCAGCAATGAAGTATAAGATACAAATGAACAAAAAAAATTCTCACTGAGCTCCTTGTTTCAAAACCATTTTAAAGCTTCTGATGCATATTAAATTCTACAGCATCTCTAAAGATTGAGACAAACATGTTACTACCGTTCAGTGCTAAGAGCTATTAGGGGAACACTTCACATAACACCACATAGGGCACAAAGCAGTGAGCACCACAGTATAATTCTGACAGCTATTCCTTTGGCTGGACTTGGAAACAGTGCCCGGAGAGATGACATGGCAGCAACCGAGAAGAGGCGTGAGAAAATGCTGAGGAGGAGTAAAGGAGGACCAGCCCCTGGTCCTGGGCCTCTGCACAGCAAGGACAACGAGAGGCAGCCCATCATCTCCCCCAGCGGGCCTTCTCTCCAAGCACCAGACCAGGTGAGACAGCCAGCCCCAAAATGGCATTCCAAGGAACCCATTCTTTCACAGCACTTCCCATGCTCTATGGTGAGCTCTTTTGGGGCAGAAGTCGGGTCTCATCAACCTGTCCAGCCCCAGATACCAGCTGAGTCACAAAGCACCCACTTAATAAATGTGTGATACAGAAATGAATGAGTGGACTTCCCTGGTGGCCCAGTGGATAAGAATCCGCCTGCCAGCAATGGAGATGCAGACACAGAGAACAGACTTAAGGACGCAGGTGGCGGGGGGGTGGGGGGGGAGAAGGAGAAGGTGAGAGGAATGGAGAGAGTAGCATGGAAGCATACACACTACCTTTTGTAACAGACAACCAATGGAAATTTACTGTATGACTCAGGGAACTCAAATCAAGGCTCTGTGGGGAAGGGTGGGAGGTGGGAGGGAGGGATATACGTGTGTGTGTATGCATACACACACACACATATGTGTATACGTATATCCACGGCTAATTCATGTTGACGTATGGCAGAAACTAAAGCAATATTGTAAAGCAATTATCCTTCAATTAAAAATTAATTAATTAAAAAAAAAATCCACCTGCCAACGCAGGTTTCATTCCTGGTCTGGGAAGATCCCACATGTTGCAGAGCAACTTAAACGCATGTATCACAACGACTGAGGTCAAGCTCTAGAGCCCATGAGCCACAACTACCGAGCCTGCTACTGAATTTTATGCGCCGAGAGCCTGTGCTCGGCAACAACAGAAGCCACTTGAATGAGAAGCCCACATACCGCAAGAAAAGCCCCTGCTTGCCACAACTAGAGAAAAGCCTGTGCAAAGCAATGAAGACCCAGCACAGCCAAAGGTAAACAAATAAAGAAAATTTATTTTAAAAAATAATGAGTGAGAAGATGAGAAGTCAGTAAAAGAGGAAGCTATTTTTCATGGAAGGAAGAGAACCAAGATGAAGAATTAAAAAAAAAAAAGAGTCACTCCTTGGGAAATGAGGCAGAAAACAGAGAAGACAGAGTCGTTATGCCACAAGTAGAAGTAGAAGCCAGCCCAGGAATACGCAGGCTGAGAATCTTGAGAACTGGGTATCTGGAAATAAGGAGACCACAGAATTACAATACTTTAAGAGCAAAAGCCACACAGTAATGCAGTACTTTTCCCCCTACGATCAGAAATAAGGCAAGGGTTCTGTTCTCAACACTTTCAGTCAAGTTTGAGCTCAAAGTTCTGGCTAGTTCAATCAGACCAGGAAAAGCAATTTAGAAAGGTATAAACATAGAAAAGGAAGAAGTAAAACTGTCATTGTTCACAGCCATCTAGCAATGACTATGTATGGCAATAACACACACACAAAATATTAGAACCAGCATGTGAATTTAGCAGTCTTGTAGAAAATAAAGTCAATATACAAACAGCAACTGTATGTTTCTATTCTAGCAAGTGAAAGGTAGAAGAATTTTTTAAAAATCTTAAAACTTTAAAACACTATCATTTTGAGGAGCATAAGAAAACCAGTCACATAATATCTACTTAATAAATATTTGATATAAGAATAAATGAATGAGAAAAATGTCAATGAAAATTCGTAATATATCTAATGAAGGAAGTGAAAAGTCTCTATATTGAAAACTACAAAACACTTGAGAGAATTACGTAGAGAGGTTTGTGGAAAGCAGACGCAATAGTATCAAAATGTCTGTTCTCCACAAATTGAAAAACAGGTTCAATGAAATCCCAATCAAAATCTAGCAGCCTTTTATAAATCAAACAAAAATCAATGACAAGTTCATTCTAAAATTTCTAAGAAAATACAAAGGATGTACAATAGTTAAAACAATTATTAAAAGCAAGAACAAAGTTGAAGGGTTTAATTACTTGATTTAAAAACTTATAATACAACTACTATACTCAAGACAGTGTATAACTGGCATAAGAACAGACAAATAGAGCAGTGGAACAGAAGACAGTCCAGGAACAGATTTATACATGTGTGGTTAACTGATTATCAACCAAGACAACAACTCACCATAAGAGGAAAAAAAATCTTTTAGCAAACAAACGCTAATGGATATACAGACTGGGGGAAAAAACAACATCTCAATAATTATGCTATTTCATATACAAAAAAATTAAAGATAGGTTATCAATCTAAATGTAAAGATAAAACCCTAAGGCATCTTTAAGTAAATACAAAAAACCACCTTCCCACTATTGAATAGGGAAATACTTCTTGGATAACTCACAGCCAAGTACTAACCATGAAAAATAATAAATTGGGTTAAATTTTCTGCTTATCAAGAGATACCATTAAGAATAAAAATCTCTCTCTCTTAAAGCAAAAGAAATAAAAACAAAAATAAATAGGACCTAGTTAAAAACTTTCACACAGCAAAGGAAATCATCAACAAAATGAAAAGTCAACATACTGAATGGGAGAATATATTTGCAAATGACCAATAAAGGGTAATATCCAAAATACATAAACAGCTCATACAACTCAATATTAAAAAAACAAACAACACCATTAAAAAATTGGCAGACGACTTGAATAGACATGTTTGCAAAGAGAAATTGTAGATAGCCTACAGGCACATGAAAAGATGCTAAATACCATTAATCACTGGAGAAACACAAATTAAAACCACAATGAGATTTCATCTCATACCTGTCAGGATGGCTACCATCAAAAAAACTATAAATAACAAATGTTGGTGAGGATGCAGAGAGACACAGGAACCCTCACACACTGTTGGTGGGAATGTAAACTGGCACAGCCACTGTGGAAAACGGTATGGAGGTTTCTCAAAAAGGTAAAAATAGAACTACGATACGACTCAGCAGGTCAACTCTTGGGTATATAACCGGGGGAAAAAAAATGAAAACACTGATGCAAAAAGATACATGTATCTCAGTTTTCATAGCAGCACTATTTACAATTGCCAAGATATGGAGACAACCCTAATGTCTTATCGACAGATGAATGAATAGAAAGGATATGGTGTATATATACATACATATGTATATACACAGACACACACACACACACACACACACACACACACACACACACACACTACGGAATAGTATTCAGACATTAAAAAAAAAAAAGAATGAAATTTTCCCATTTGCAACAACATGGATGGACTTATGCTAAATGAAATAAGCCAGAGGAAGACAAATACTATATGGTGTCACTTATATGTCAAATCTAAAAAATACAACAAACTGATGAATATAACTAAAAAGTAATAGACTCAGAGATACAAAGAACAAGCTAGTGGTTACCAGTGGGAAGATGGAAGGGGAGAGGAATTAACTTTAATTCCTTTGTGCTACCTGATGGAAAATGTACTGAATGGAGAGACCTGAGTTGATAACTGCTGTGATCGGTTTCGTATTTGCCTAAAATAAAGAAAGAATATCTGGCAAAAGACTAGAATCTTTTGAATGATGTATGCCTTGTGTCAACATGGATTAGCTTTTCTAGAAAGAAGGATGCAAGAGCCCATCTGTTTCCTGCTCTTCAAATGACTTATTTTGTTATTTTCAACAAATAACTACGCATTTGGGTCTCTATTTACTTATCCTTAAAATGTATGTCACAGACTAATAAACACTGGATCCCTTACATTAGTCAAACATTCTAAATACAGAACATGCTCTCTAGGTTAATTTACTCACCAGTAGGTGGAACTTTTAACAAATGGCCCAATAAAGGCGATAATTTACCTCATGTGGAATATGAAATATTCTTGCTAGAGATGGAGATAAGAAATTATAGTCCATATAACACGAACAAGGTCTGGGTTCTGTGGAAGCAACAACTTGGACTTCCTATGCTCTGTCGATTTCAGTCCCCTTTTTTGAACACTACATGACTTTATCTTATTTTCAAACAACTTAAAATGCCTATGTAGGGACTTCCGTGGCAGCCCAGTGGTTAAGACTTCACCTTCCAAAGCAGGGGGTGTGGGTTCAATCCCTGGTCGGGGAGCTAAGATCTCATGTGCCTCATGGACAAAAAAAAACAAAACAAAACATAAAACAGAAGCAATACTGTAACAAATTCAACAGAGAATTGCACTTTTTATTTTTATTTATTTTTTTAATTAATTTTTTTTTTTTTTGCATTTTTTTAAATGCCTAAGTAACTGGCAAGTTTAAATCTCTCTCCTTTGAAGGTGGAGAATGGTATCCTAAGAAGAGCTAAAACGTTTTCCTTGGAGCTAATCAAGTGTTTCCACTGCTACTGTATCCTTCTTTTTCTTATTCAACAAAGACATCACTTCTAAGATAACTGATGTACATTTTCTGGTCTGCCCTAGCTAACACTGTACTTTACAAAATCCAACATTCTGGAAAGCAAATTCTAGGACTTATAATACAGTCTTTCACGGAATTTAAGTTCCATATACAGTGGAAAGGAAAGGACAGACAGGGTAAGCTAAGAAATGCCCCTCTAATCAAGCAGTCTTAGAATACACGCAATAATTAGCCCAACTCTTCCCCTCAACAGAGCAAGTTGCTGTCAGCATGCGATTAGTGTTTTGAAACAATTCCAAGAGGCTTGTTGAAGTAAACTATTGACCAGCTTCAAGGAATGTCAAATCTCCACGACATGGTCTTTCTAGAATTCCCCATTAGAGTCAGCACTGGTTTACTATGAAATGCAGGAAAGCATTTCTGATGAGGAGCTGCTGCCAATGAAGAAGCAGTTTTGGGCCAGCTTCCACATGCGAGCTGGCATCGCCCCATGAATGAGACGCCCACTCAGATGATATCTGTGGCAGAAGAAGCATCTCACCACAACACTTCCACTTTCCAGCTACGATGGGAGGCAGAGGAAGAAAATATGCCAACCGCCAACCTTTATTCTCCTTGTAAGTTCTCTCTCTGTGGCCCAGGTCACACCCTTCTCCACAAGAACATCGATGTGCACAAATTGAAAAGCTCAAGGGCAAGGAGTTAAATCGCACACACACACACACACACGCTGTATTTTGTAAGAAAGCTCAACAAAAACTACAAGTCCATTTGCCAGAGAAACTGTCCTCTTGCTGAGTAAAAAGTGAGATGGGAGCCCTGAAATCGTGACTCCCAGAACTAGTTATTTTTCATGGGGCCAGGAACTTCAGGGTCATTGCCAAAAGAAACTGATTCTGTACACAAAGGGCAGGGACTCCTTTCTTTGTAAATATTATGAGATACTAACCACTTGCTTGAATGTAATATTTGTTAAGCTACATTTGTTCAATGTGTGGAGCTTTTTCTTCTGCAAAGGTCCAAGAAGGTAAAAGTCAGCCTAATCAAGAAACAGCTATTCCCTGGAAACAGGACTGTCAGACGCAACCAGATCTCAGATGGAGGTCATGAAACGAACAAAGAGTACTTATAGTTGGCCACTCAAGCAGAGAATAACAGTAACAACAGTATCCTCTCCCATTTATGACATTTTGTAGCTTACTAGAGAGCATTTTTGTGTTCATTATCTCATTCGGGAAAACAGGCCAAGTCCCCTCAGAACTGTAAGGAAGCATCCTGGCACCAAAGAGCACGTGGTCCTGTGTACTCGAAGGGGAAACTCACAAAACGGAAATAACTGCATCTCCTTCTGTGCCGAACAACAGTCACTAAGAAACTATCTCGCGGATCAGATGTGAAAGCAGTATCCCATGACTGCAGTTAGTGGTGGGCTACATGCAATAAACACAACCAAAAAAGGAGGAGTCTGGAAAGGACAGTAACTACTTATCAAGAAAATAGATTAAAAAAAAAAGAAATATACACTTTTAGTTTTAACACTGTTTTCCACTCAAAACAGGTATTACAGTTTGGTTGTTATTATTTTTTTAATTATTTATTTTTAACTGGAGGATAACTACTTTACCCTGGAGTGCTGCGGTTCATGGGGTTGCAGAGTTGGACACGACTGAGCGACTGAACTGAACTGACCTGCTTTGTAATAGTGTTAGTTTCTGCCATATATGAACATAAAGAAACTAGACTTTTTATTCTTTTACTTTTCATTGTTCTTCAAGCATTGAAACATGTAAGAAGGGGCCTACCTTGCTCTTTCTGTATTCAGAAATACCAAGTTCAGTTCAGTCGCTCAGTCGTGTCCGACTCTTTGCGACCCCATGAATTGCAGCACGCCAGGCCTCTCTGTCCATCACCAACTGCTGGAGTCTACCCAAACCCATGTGCATCGAGTCGGTGATGCCATCCAACCATCTCATCCTCTGTCGTCCCCTTCTCCTCCTGCCCCCAATCCTACCCAGCATCAGGGTCTTTACCAATGAGTCAACTCTTCACATGAAGTGGCCAAAGTATTGGAGTTTCAGCTTCAACATCAGTCCTTCTAATGAACACCCAGGACTGATCTCCTTTAGGATGGACTGATTGGATCTCCTTGCAGTCCAAGGGACTCTCAAGAGTCTTCTCCAACACAACAGTTCAAAAGCATCAATTCTGCGGCACTCAGCTTTCTTCACTGTCCAACTCTCACATCCATACATGACCACTGGAAAAACTATAGCCTTGACTAGACGGACTTTTGTTGGCAAAGTAATGTCTCTGCTTTTAAATATGCTATCCAGGTTGGCCATAACCTTCCTTCCAAGGAGTAAGCGTCTTTTAATTTCATGGCTGCAATCACCATCAGCAGTGATCTTGGAGACCAAAAAAATCAAGTCTGACACTGTTTCCACTGTTTCCCCATCTATTTCCCATGAAGTGATGGGACCAGATGCCATGATCTTAGTTTTCTGAACGTTGAGCTTTAAGCCAACATTTTCACTCTCCTCTTTCACTTTCATCAAGAGGCTCTTTAGTTCTGCTTCACTTTCTGCCATAAGGGTGGTATCATCCGCATATCTGAGGTTATTGATATTTCTCCCGGCAATCTTGATTCCAGCTTGTGCTTCTTCCAGCACAGCGTTTCTCATGATGTACTCTGCATATCAGTTAAATAAGCAGGGTGACAATATACAGCCTTGACGGACTCCTTTTCCTATTTGGAACCAGTCTTTTGTTCCATGTCCAGTTCTAACTGTTGCTTCCTGACCTGCATACAGGTTTCTCAAGAGACAGGTCAGATGGTCTGGTATTCCCATCTCTTTCACAAGTTTCCACAGTTTATTGTGATCCACACAGTCAAAGGCTTTGGCATAGTCAATAAAGCAGAAATAGATGTTTTTCTGGAACTCTCTTGCTTTTTCGATGATCCAGCGGATGTTGGCAATTTGATCTCTGGTTCCTCTGCCTTTTCTAAAACCAGCTTGAACATCTGGAAGTTCACGGTTCACGTATTGCTGAAGCCTGGCTTGGAGAATTTTGAGCATTACTTTACTAGCATGTGAGATGAGTGCAATTGTGCGGTAGTTTGAGCATTCTTTGGCATTGCCTTTCTTTGGGATTGGAATGAAAACTGACCTTTTCCAGTCCTGTGGCCACTGCTGAGTTTTCCAAATTTTCTGGCATCCTGAGTGCAGCACTTTGACAGCATCATCTTTCAGGATTTGAAATAGCTCAGCTGGAATTCCATCACCTCCACTAGCTTTGTTCATAGTGATGCTTTCTAAGGCCCACTTGACTTCACACTCCAGGATGTCTGGCTCTAGGTGAGTGATCACACCATCGTGATTATCTGGGTCGTGAAGATCTTTTTTGTACAGTTCTTCTGTGTATTCTTGCCACCTCTTCTTAATATCTTCTGCTTCTGTTAGGTCCATACCATTTCTGTCCTTTATCGAGCCTATCTTTGCATGAAATATTCCTTTGATATCTCTAATTTTCTTGAAGAGATCTCTAGTCTTTCCCAATCTGTTGTTTTCCTCTATTTCTTTGCATTGATCACTGAGGAAGGCTTTCTTATCTCTCCTTGCTATTCTTTGGAACTCTGCATTCAGATGAGAATATCTTTCCTTTTCTCCTTTGCTTTTCACTTCTCTTCTCTTCCCAGCTATCTGTAAGGCCTCCTCAGACAGCCATTTTGCTTTTTTGCATTTCTTTTAAACCACTTCAGTATTCTTGCCTTGAGAACCCCATGAACAGTATGAAAAGGCAAAAAGATAGGACACTGAAGGATGAACTCCCCAGGTCAGTAGATGTCCAATATGCTAATGGAGATCAGTGGAGAAATAACTCCAGAAAGAATGATGGGATGGAGCCAAAGCAAAAACAATACCCAACTGTGGATGTGACTGGTGATAGACACAAAGTCCAATGCTGTAAAGAGCAATATTGCATAGGAACCTGGAATGTTAGGTCCATGAATCAAGGCAAATTGGAAGTGGTCAAAGAGGAGATGGCAAGAGTGAACGTTGACATTCTAGGAATCAGCGAACTAAGATGGACTGGAATGGGTGAATTTAACTCAGATGACCATTATATCTACTACTGTGGGCAAGAATCCCTTAGAAGAAATGGAGTACCCATCATGGTCAACAAGAGTCCGAAAGGCAGTACTTGGATGCAATCTCAAAAACGATAGAATGATCTCTGTTTGTTTCCAAGGCAAACCATTCAATATTACAGTAATCCAAGTCTATGCCCCGACCAGTAATGCCAAAGAAGCTGAATTTGAACGGTTCTTTGAAGACCTACAAGACCTTCTAGAACTAACACCCAAAAAGGATGTCCTTTTCATTATAGGGGACTGGAATGCAAAAGTAGGAAGTCAAGAAACACCTGGCCTAACAGGCAAATTTGGCCTTGGATAACAGAATGAAGCAGGACAAAGGCTAATAGGGTTTTGCCAAGAGAACGCACTGGTCATAGCAAACACTCTTTTCCAACAACACAAGAGAAGACTCTACACATGGATGTCACCAGATGGTCAACACCAAAATCAGATTGATTATATTCTTTGCAGCCAAAGATGGAGAAGCTCTATACAGTCAGCAAAAACAAGACCGGAAGCAGACTGTGGCTCAGATCATGAACTGCTTATTGCCAAATTCAGACTTAAATTGAAGAAAGTAGGGAAAACCACTAGTCCATTCAGGTATGACCTAGATCAAATCCCTTATGAGTATACAGTAGAAGTGACAAATAGACTTAAGGGACTAGATCTGATAGACAGAGTGCCTGATGAACTATGGACAGAGGTTCGTGACACTGTACAGGAGACAGGGATCAAGAACATCCCCATGGAAAAGAAATAACAAAAACAGACACAAACCAAAACGCATCATGGCTCTGGTTCTATTTTGTAACATTTGGAAGAAAGTGAACTTGACAATGAAATTTAGAGACCTGGTAGTGAAGACAGAAAAATCTGAAGTAGCAAACTAGAGGAAGCAGAAGAGAAACACTGAAGCCCAGACCCCACTCGGCCAGATGTAAAGGATGAACCGCCTTCCCTGCCACATGAGCGCTGAAAGGATGGACGTCCACGCAGTGACTCCCAACTGTGGTTTCATACGACCACCTGGGGACTCCCAAGAATAGCAAAGAATACAGCAAAATGTCAGGACACAATTTTAATCCCACCATTTTACAGAGGACTAATGTTCCACAAAAACTGAATGTAGGAATGGTTGGAAATCACCTCTCTTGGAACGAGGCAACAGGGGAGCCTTTTACTTTGAAAACTGAAGAGAAAATAACATCTCATACTTCTCTAGAGAAAAAGGGATCCTACTACATAATATTAGAGAAGAAGATTCAACTGAAAAAAAGGGGGTATTAAACTTATATCATGGGCTCCTCACAGAATCTATGACGGAGGAATCCACTCGTAGGAAATTAGAATGGTGGTT
The DNA here is from genome assembly GCA_024291935.2 of Okapia johnstoni. Classification (NCBI taxonomy): domain Eukaryota; kingdom Metazoa; phylum Chordata; class Mammalia; order Artiodactyla; family Giraffidae; genus Okapia; species Okapia johnstoni. Next base: position 18,364,804 of record CM044307.1, read on the forward strand.
TTAAGAAGAGAGTGAGTCTATTTCTTTCTTGCAGTTAACAAGTCAGCAAGTCAGTCAGACTTTCTATTAACTGAGCATCTATTAAGAAAAAACAAAGACCTAGCTCAGAAGATGGGAGTTAGCTGGTATGATTTGGGTCAACAAAGATGCAGATAAAGAAATAATGGCAGAGCAGCAATTCCTGTGATGGGTTAAGTTGTAAGACAACAAATTTCTCATCTGAACTCTTTTCTAGTTTTCTTCTCACATAAGGTTGACCCTTCATTCTCTACCTGAACTTGACTTCATTACCATCTTTCACGTAGAACAAAGTCAAAATCTCTTCTTATGGCCCACCTCATGTCTGTCATATCAAAAAAAGAGGAAGGAAATGTGGAAGGAGAAGTAAAAGGATAACGCATTTTGAAGGAATGAAAATGAGGATTGGGAAACCAATAATAAATGACTTAATCCAAATCCTTTTCAAGAAGAGATTACATTGAAATCTCAGGTGAAACAAACAAATACCTATCAAGCCATCTTTGTGAAGGAATAGTATTAACAGAATCAGGAACCCACTCATAGACAGATTGTGTTATAACTTAAGAGTCAAAATTCAAATTAAAAATAAGGAGGGTTATTTATTTATAGCTTTAGCATTGGACTTGAAAATAAACAAATTTGAAATAAATCTAATGAGTGTTATGCAAGAAAATCAAATGATATATACAACCCTAAGATTGTGAATAAAAAGACAACAGTTCAGAATATTAAAAATAATCACGCAAAATCTAAATGTCATATGAAGCTACCCATAAATAAAACTAGTAGAAAAGATAGGATTACTATTTATTAATAACAATATTTTGAAAACAAATTGAAATTTGCTTTCTTCAACCATTTAAATGCAAAGATCTTCATCTGGTGTCAAACTAAAAACACACTTATAACATCAGGGAATCAAAGTTTGAGTGTTTTACAACAATACAGTTATAAAATAATTTAAAATGAAGCTAGTTGACTAATACAATTCAAATCAGTTTCTCAGTGCAAGCGACTGACATTGCAAAAGTGAAATCCTACAAGCTGTTGCTGTGTAACGAAAAAATCTGCAAAGACAGTGCTGTGTTCTTACCAACATTAACAGCTGTTGACACAATTCTTTTAAAAATCTTCCTTTTCTTCCAGGGGTGGAGTTTCCCAAAGAATTCTAGGCTAAAATCTAAAGGGACACAGGGCCAAACCCAAGTGATGCCACAAAATGCAGACTTCCTTTAAAACAACTTTTACACTCTGTACTTGGAAGAGAGGACAAAGGACAAAGCTCTCATCATTTGCTCTGTTTACACCACAAAGGCTTCAGGACAAGAAACTCCGGGGCTCATTACTGGTCAACTGGTTGAAGTGCATCACTGCTCAGAGAGAATGCTTCTGTTAAGGACAGGCACTTAAAAGAAGCCCTCTGGAAGCTAAGAGGGCTGCGGCATACATACCAAGTTATTTTGAGCCTCAGAGAAAGAGGCCAGCAAACAAATCCTCAGAAATGATCAAAACATCACAAAGGGCAAATACTTTCAGATCCAGGGCGATGTCTGTTGTTTCCTTGTGGTGTGGTGATTTGAAAACCAGACAATACCCGGACTTATTGTAAACTAAAGCATGAAGTGGGATACTGGAGATGTGAGTCAGTGCAGTGTTTTGCAATGCTGCATTGTTTACCTTACAGGATGGGGAAGGGAGCAAAGAGAAGGGCTACATGGGACAGAATGAAGCAGAGGAGAGATACACCATATTAAAAACAAGTCCAAGAGGGACCCTGAACTCAATTACCCTTGGAGAATTACCATATGCAGCCTATCTCGTTCTTTTTCTCTCCTATCAGGGAACAGACATTTCCTTTAAAAACACAGTGTTCTCCTATTGTTCCTATATAACAAGCTTACTTTACAAGCCTCCTTCACTTAAACAAACAAATCAAACAAAAACAAGTCACAGGCCTACATAGAGAAATACACCCAACACCAAAACTCTCTCCCTAAAATCATTAAAAACAAAAGCTAACCAGGATAGGCCAGAGCCCCGCTTGTCTTTAAAGAGGCTCCCTCTTTATCCTACGATGAAATGTCAACAACCTGTTCACATGAATACTTGCAGTTTAGGTGATATTATGTTTAACACATACCATTACAGGTATTTAAGAATTTCTGTGTGCCACCACCCAAGTCAGTCCTTCAGTAACAATTGGTATGGGTCACCCCCCACCCCCCGCTTTTAATGGTGTGCTCTGTGTTCTACGAGAACACATTATCAGTGCATGTTGATCACAACTACTTCTCGATGGCAAAATTACAGATGGTTATTTTCATTTTATGTTCAGATATAATTCCTGCATTTTTGTAGGTACATACTATTCTTGGAAAAGTTATTTTTTAAATTTGCTGGAGTTGCTTCTGTTCAGTTGCTAACTTACGTCTGACTTTTTGCGACCCCATGAACTGCAGCACACCAGGCTTTCCTGTTCTTCACTAGCTCCCAGTAGTGGTGGTTTAGTCACTAAGTCCTGTCCGACTCTTGCAACCCCATGGACTGGAGCCTGCCACACTCCTCTGTCCATGGGATTCTCCAGGCAAGAATATTGGAGTGGGTTGCCATTTCCTTCTCCAGTGCATAAAAGGGAAAAGGGAAAGTGAAGTCGCTCAGTTGTATCCGACTCTTAGTGACCCCGTGGGCTGTAGCCTACCAGGCTCCTCCGTCCATGGGATTTTCCAGGCCAAGAGTACTGGAGTGGGGTGCCATTGCCTTCTCCACAACTAAATGGACATGACTCCAAAATGATTAGCAAAATATCATGAAAGAACAGAATTTTAGCCATGATGAATTCTGGGCCTTGACTTGAATTCTTGTAACCAACAAGCTCTATGCACTTGCAGAGTGGATGGATATCCATTGATGTCTCTATCTTTAAAATGAAGCCACTATGCAGGAATAAAATAGGATTACCAAGTAGGAGGGAGGCTCAAGAGGAAGGCGATATATATCTTCATACATTGTTTAGCAGAGTTTTGCAGAGTACAGAGAGGGCACCTAACCCTACAGATCAGACTAATTCTGTTCAACTAATTTGAAAAGAGAGAGAGAGAGAAAAAAAAAAAAGGTGGTGCGAAGCTTTTGCCAGGGATTAGCATTCATTTATAAGACTGAGATTTCATTTCCAGAAAGTTAGAAGGCATCTGCTACCGTGGGGATATGATATCATCAAGCATAAAACTCCAGATATTTCTACATTCATTAAGAACTCTTGAATTCTTGACCTGGCCTGTCACTGCACCTGTTGACTAGAGATAATGACTGCCACATAAGAAATAATTCACACAATGTAACCTAGAAGCCATGAGGTGATGCTGAAGTCCCTCGGGAGGTAAACCTTTCATGCCCCTCTATTTAGGTGTTAGCTCATGACCCAATTATTTACACACTGTGCAAACTAAGGGCCATAAGGTTGGGTGATTTGTATTTGGTACATGAAGCATGGTCTCTTGGCTCCTAACTCTAAAAAGAGATTAAGTGAAAGGTTAATTGCGTACTAAACAAGTCCTTATGACAAACAGGACTGCAGTTTTTAGTGAACAGGCATCCTTTATAAACACAGCCTAAATTGCTAATATGAAGGACCCTTGTGATTTATATCAGGGGAAAGAGCTTAAGTAACCATGTAATTAGGAATACTTTACCAACCAGTTTCTTAGAAACTCACTTTAAAATCTTCCAACTTAACTCAGCAGACTTGCTAACCATAATTTTATAATTTGAACACCTGACTTTCCAAAATGACTATGACAGTATATAACAAACAGCAACGCCCTAGACCAACAAAGACAGCCCAGCTCATGTGACCCCACAGACGCAGAACAGTACTAAGGCCTGCAAAACATAAAATTACATAACGAGCCATGGCTTTCTTCTACTTCCTGTCAAGATACATTCCTCTCAAAGGCCCAATCACAGATATTTCACCATGAAAACAAAGATTTATCCACGTATTAAAAAGTCAACTCACATTACAAGTTGAAAATCTGGTCTTTTAGCTACTGACTGGCTAAATGTGCTTGTTTTTTTCTCTTTAGGGCAGAAACAATCAGGTAATAAGTGCTGGACAAGATCCTTAATGCACCATTAGAGAAAACCCATAGAGACAGAAAAAACTAATTAAAAGGCTTACTTTCTATCTAAGAAAAGCCCTCATTTTATCTTTATTCCTAAATGATTTACATTTAAATGTCCTCCACTTTAGAATTAATTTGATTATTTTAATGTTTTTCACTAAAATAAACTGAAACAAAGTCAACTTATTCAGTGAAGACAAAAATACAACTTTTACCCACTTCACTGCCAGATAACTGACACAGGTCTAAGTAAGTCTGCTGATTTATCCTTTTAAGAAAGAGAAGGAAAGGATATCAAATTCCCTCCTAAATATGAAAGATATTGATGAGGGGGTTCAAGTTAAAAGATGCAAAACAGACATAACATAAACTAAATACAAACATAATATAAACTAAACTATGTCAACCGTGCTGTGGGAGTTAAGCTGAGACAGCCACTGGATGTCCCTTCCTGAAAGACAAGGGGAGGGGGACAAACTGGAGCTGGGCAGACAGGCAACTGTTGCTACCTTCTTCCCAAAGGAAAGGCTACAAAGCCTGGAGGAATGTTCTAAAACAGACCCGCAAAATGAGAACTGCCTACAACTGTCAAATATTCCACTGCTTTTCACTCTAAGGATGAGATCTGCTTTCACAAATGTGCATACATACCCTTGAGAATACCTTCAAACTCAAAGAAGAAGTCTCCCTTTCTAGTTCCCTCAATCACAATAAAGAGTAGAAAACATTTAGTAGCATTCTGGATAATTTGTGCCAATTTAGATGATTCACGTATGGCTTCCCCAGACTAAATGGTCTATGGCCAGAGCTTTTAAGTCAACAAGGGCGCGGAAAGCAAGACCTAATTACAGATCTGAGTCACTGTCTAGAAGTTCCCTCAGCCCAGTGGAGCATCCCCCACAAAGGCACCATTTCATTTTGAGGCATAAAAACAAGCCAAGTCTACAGATTCCTTTACATAAGAAATAAATACGAAGACATCCTTCTACAAGTAACAAAAACATCAGTTCACTGAACTGATGTCAATAACCGTTTTTTCCCCCACTTAAGAAACAACTGTAAAAGTTTTTTAAACAAGAAAACGGATATAAAATATATTACGGGACTGTAGCTTAAATATCTTGCATTTCCTGTCTATATTTGGCCTGCTATACAAATGGCATTCCATTTGAAGGCTGGTCATCTCTCAATGGAAGAGATTTACTAGCTCTTTTCCTAGGGGCCTCACTGATTGTTTCCATTTGAAGGCTATAATCTTCTAGCACTTTAATTCAGGATTCTAGGCCCACAAATAAGGAAACAAGCTAAAGACAGTTAAATAAAATTAAAATAAGGATCTATTTTTTAACAACAAAAAACTACATGCACAAAGCACAAAAATATAAAATTGGATTTCTACAAAAGAGGTTATTGTTTCCCTTTCTGTAGTGAGAATATAATCTACATGAATTGGGGGGGGGAACCTTTTCAGTTTACTTTTTTGTTCAGGAAAAGAAAATAGAAATCCTCTTCTGATTGTCATAAATCTTTCTCTGACATTTTATCAGTAACTACACTACCAAGTTGAAAGGATTAATGATTTCTGAGGGGCAATGGCTACTCAGTCCTGTGGAAGCAATAATCCCAAACAAGAACCAAGGGTGAAGAATGGGTTTTTTGAATGCAGAAGTTAAATGACCTAAAAAATGTTTCAGACAAGGATGCTATGAAATCATCTCTAAGACTCATCCATGCATGTGTGTTATTAAGTTGCTTCAGTCACGTCCAATTCTTTGTGGCCCCATGGACTATAGCACACTAGGCTCCTCTGTCCATGGAATTCTCCAGGCAAGAATACTGGAGTGGTTTGCCATGTGCTCCTCCAGGGGATCTTTCTGACACAGTATGAACCCACCAGGCCTCTTGCGTCTCCTGCATTGGCAGGCAGATTCTTTACAACTTGAAGTGCCTGGGAAGCCCACCAAGACTCATGCTGGAGCACAATGGGAAATAATGTGATACCTTAATTCTTCATAACCCATTCATAGGAATGGATACCTCCTCTATAACTGCTGCCACCAGTACAAAGCAGAAACTGACAAGCTGACAAATTTAGAAAGCAGAGAAGTCAGTTTTGTCAGGAAGATGGATAACTGTCAGAGTGCAGAAGAATGCAAAAATGTACCCAGGTTTGCCAAAAGCATGCATTCTGACCACAGGATGAATGGAGGAATTTAAATGAAAAAGTAACCAACACACTCTGAAAAGCTCACTGATGACTCGGTAGGGCCCGCACTTGCCAAACCTTTAAAGGAGTGCAGGCACGGGTGTAGACAATGAACTCAACAGCAGAACAAACATGAGACTTGAGAAGATAAGCATGTTGATTAAACTCATCAGCCACTTAAAATCAAACACATTTTGGGGCATCCCCCAGGAGGTCCAGTGGTTAGGGCTCTGTGCTTCCACTGCAGGGGCATGGGTTCAAACCTTGGTCAGGAAATTAAGACCCCACATGCCACATGGTGGGGCTAAAATAAATAATTAAATAAAAATCTAATGCATTTCATTATGGATCACCAAGATGCCTTGTAACAGATCTTTGCACAAGTGTCTAAGAATGCATTTATAGCTTCTTTCTGTGATCCTGAATTTCTTCTCAACTTCTTTGTGATTTTCAACAACAAAGACACACAGTATCTACATATACCTGAAGTGAAAAAGCATACAAAAACCATCCTATCCATATGTGGTAAAACACAAACAAATGCAAGGGAAGAATGAAGATGTAAACCAGGAAAGTAGTTCTTTGAAGGTGGAGAAAGGGCACTGCTATGAGAGAGGATGATCAGGTTTGCCAAAACAGTTTTAACTGTTCCATGAACTGGTAAACATTCTATTTGCCTAGAGTGTTGCGGGAGGATATATATAAATATCTACTATATCATCCTTTAAAGAGTTCTTATATTTGAGATTCACAGTAATGTTTGAAGAACAAAAGCAAGCAATTAGAAATCTGAATATAGACTATTCTAAGAAAACACCAGGGACAGCACCACACTGTCAAACACACACCTATACAGAGGCATGGTTTTCTGGCCAGTAGTCCATGACCCTTTACAGTGTTCACAGCCCAAATGGTATGATTAAAAGGGAAAACCTCCAGGGAAAGAAAGAGAAAATCTGAAAGCAGTGTATTTCATTCTCATGTCTTTGCATACGGAACCACTACCTATGAACTGTTCAGAGTGAAAAGGGTGCCAGTCAACACCAACATACCCTGCCAGTCGAGTTTGACGGCATTATTTTGCCTCTCTTTGCAATTACTCCCACATTTCCCAAGGAGAAGCTAATGGACTACTAAAAATAAAATGGAGAAGAAGTGAATCACTTAGGATGTTTTGGCTCCCAACTCAAACTGGCTTAAACAAAAAGGAAATGTTGCTGGCTCAAATGCTTGGACTCCTGGAGGAGAAACAGGCTTCAGGGCTGGTTTCTCTGTCTTCCACCCTGTGTGACTTCTTGCTCAGCCTGGAGCCACACCAGACCTCACACCAGCACATAACAACATCCAGAAGAAGACAGAGAGGCAGGCGCTTCCGGTAGCTGTGTTTTAAGTATGAGAAGACTTCTGCCAGAAGCAATTGGCAAACTTACTTTGGAGTCTCCTTGGCTAGAGCCAGATTACAGGACCATTGCTGAAGCCAGCCCTCTGCCCAGTTAATGCCCAGCACTGGCTGATGCCTCCTCCCCAAGGAGTGAATTGTGCACGGGCATAGCAGGGATGGGCTTGCTCCTAATCATGGTCCATCCTGGAGCTGGTCAGTTCCTCAACCCCAAATATGGGTGGTAGATGGGATGCATAATATGGACTCAACTCTAATATCTGATTGCTAGAATTAGCCAATCATTTTGTTTAGCAGAAGATTAACATATCATAATCATGATGTATTTGTACATTTGTACATATATAAAAGCTAGAGACATAAAAATCAGATGACCACATGAAAAGGTAAAGTTTTTAAAAACTTCTTTCAATACTCCCACTGCTCCAAGGAGAAACTTAAAAGACAGAAAGTCAAAACTTTATAAAGCATGTAGGTCATAGGAAGTATGGTACAATACTTACTATATTCTTGTGCCATAGCTACAGAAATTTGGACAACAGCATCCACATTAACAATATATAACCTAAAAAAAAAAAAAAGGAAAAGAAAAAATAGTTAAGTACACAAGAAATTTCATTAAAAATAGTTGCATAACTTTGAGAAAAGTCTTATTTTTTTTTCTGGAAAGAAGTAAACCAGCCTTTTAAAAGTAAATAGCTGAACTTAGAAATCAGAAAAAATATCTGTGGTATTAGAATTCCTCTAAGTATCTTCAAGTTAAAACTATCTGCATCTTTTGTAGATCTGAACACCAACAAACAAATGCTTTTTAAGCAAATTAACACTGCCCTGGACTGCTACTTGTAACACTGAAACAAAAGCAACTATTAAATGAACCTCAAAAATCATGATGTCTAATGCCTACAACACACATCCAATCTACTGAGTCCAATATAACTTAAACTAGATAAACCAGGTTCAATTTCTAAATTTCTACACTCAGGGATCTAAGAAAGTGGTCTCTGGGGGGGGGGGGGGGTAAATGCACATATCCATTCAGATATCTGACACTGCATCTTAGTAAAATCTTTGAATATTCAGATACCTTGAAATGCTAAAGAAACACAGCCACAGAACTGGGAGCTTTAAGACCCTGAAATGTCTTTTAGTATTCAAAAGTGAAAGGTAAACAATTTGTCCCTATCCAGACCTCAGGACAAGCAACAATATAGCAAATCACATTCAATTCAGAAGGGCTTTAAAAACCTAAAACTCTTATGATGCTGTGGCTTTTCCTGGGGATGATGTGCCTTGACAAGGCTGAGGATAGCCACTGTCACAATACCATGGCACAATACCATGCCTAATTTCACTTTTCTCTGTTTATATAAGATTCTGCCATGTTGCTGGCATTAGTTACGGTTTATAGAAGAACCCCTTCATGGACCCCAGAACTGATGTTTCTGAATTGTGATGGTGGAGAAGTCTGTTGAGAGTCATTTGATGTTAACGTTTTTACGTGAATGGGGATGCCACAGAAAATGAAAACCTAAAGAGGCAGTATATACCATTTTAACAAAGGGTAATAAATAGTGAAGAAGTGACTACACAAAGGAAAAAGGGGGGGTTAGATGCCTAAAGACGGTAAATTGTGGGAAGGTGACCAGGAAATGTATGGTGGATAAAACTTGTTTAGTAAGATTTGTTACACAGACTCAAGTGTCTGGAGTTAGAAGAATCATTCTCTTCTCCCTGGTATGGGAGACGGGTGTACCTTCACAAATGGAAATTCATGCCCCACGTTCACAAATGAGGAGGACAAAAAGCTCTTCTTTTATCTGCTGTATCTTGACTTCCTTCAGTCCAAAATAATTTTGAAGACAGAGGCATATTTTGGGGTGACATATTCCAATCCCCTTCAGGTTCATTAAAATACAACAAAAGCATTATCATAAGAATCAGAAAGGAAGATATTTGCTGAATATATGTATTAAATACATATAAGACTCATTTAGAATATATAAAAACTCCAACAAAATAAGAAAAAGATGTGTGTGCTAATAAGTAGCTTCAGTCGCGTCCCAACTCTTTGGGACCCCATGGACCACAGACGGCCTGCCAGGCTCCTTTGTCCACGGGATTCTCCAGGCAAGAATACTAGAGTGGAGTGTCATGCCCTCCTCCAGGGGATCTTCCTGACCTGGGGATCAAACCCACATCTCTTATGTCTCCTGCACTGGCAAGCAGGTTCTTTACCACTAGTGCCACCTCAGAAGCCCAAGAAAAAGATTATCTAAAAAGGATATATAAAAAATGGCCAATAAGCATATGAAAATGTGTTCGACATCATTCATTACCACGGAAATACAAATTAAAACCACAATGAGATAAAATTACATATTGATCCAAATGGCTAATATACAAATATCAGACAACATCAAGTCTTAGGCTGTAGAGCAGTTCAACTCTCATAAGCTACTTGTATGAACTGGAAAACTGTTTAGCAATACCTAAAAAAGCAGAATATAAACTGTGGCCCAGCAATTTCACTTCTAGGGAAATACTTACTAAGAATGCACATATATAGGTCCTAAAGACACATATTTTCAACGAAGCCTTACTTGTAATGCCAAAACTCGGTAGCAACTTGTGGAACGCTCATATAATGTATACTATACAGCAGGGATCAGTCAATTTTTCCCTGTAAAGGATCAGACAGTAAATATTTTAGGGTTTGCAGGCCATATGGTCTCTGTTTCCTGTTACAACTAGTCAATCCTGCCTTTGGAGTAGAAAAGTAGCCATAGGTAGTGTGCAAATGAAAGGGTGTGGCTGTGTTCAATAAAGCTATTTACAAAAACAGACAGTTTGCATGCTACACAGGAATGAACATAGACGGATCACAACTAATGCAGTAACACAGATGAATCTCACAAACACGATATTAAGACAAGGAAGCCAGATGTATGAGGGAGTATACTACATGACTCTATTTTTAAAGTTCAAAAGTAGGTAAAACAATGCAAATCAGAAGAGTAGTTACCTTTCGGAGGGGGCAGTAAGCCTGGCAGGGGAGGAGAAAGGGGGAATTCTGGCAGTCCAGTAATACTGGATTCTCTGGTTTGAACGGTGGTTTTCCGGTTATACTCAATTAGGAAAACTCATCAAAGTGCTCATTTATAATGCATTTGTCTTTATTTGTATTATGCCTGAATTAAAAACGAAATATTTAAATTTTCTTTTACAAAGCATATAGGTCAGTAAAGCGAATGCTTTCTCACAGCTCACTTGCCCAGGACATCAAACACTCTGGGCGCGGGAGTTAACCTTTCACTCTCACCACAGCCCTGAAGCGATACCCCTTTGTTTAGTGTGATGTCTGGCTCAGCGGTAAAGAATCTGCCTGCCAATGCAGGAGATGCAAGAGACGCAGGTTTGATCCCTGAGTCAGGAAGATTCGATCCTCTGGAGTACAAAATGGCAACCCACCCCAGTACTCTTGCCTGGACAATTCCAAGGACAGAGGAGCCTGGTGGTCTACAGTCCATGGGGTCACAAAGAGTTGGACACAACCGAGCATGCACCTTTATCTTTTTTTTTTTTTTTTTTCCCTAACTACATTACAACTAAACCTCTGTTTTGAGTCCCAGGCAGAACTCTGGAGAATGAACTATGATTAAATAGAACACACACGAGTGGCAGGAAGAGAGTGCAAAACAGAAGGAGAGAGGAAAGTAACAGATGGTGGATCAAGACACTGATGGAAAGAAGCCCCTACATTTTAACATAATCTGTTGAATAATCTATACAGAATAGAAAGTAAAGGCAGCAGCTTAGAAACACAATTTGGAAGGTTACTGAACTGGTACTTTGGACAAAAATAATGACATTTTAAAAGCTGACCAGGGCTCTTAAAAGACTGTTAAAAGGATTTTGTGTCCAGCATAACCATTTATTCCAATCTAATAGGTTAAAGGGGCAGAAAGTTTCAGATTTTCAAGTGAAGAGGCAGATCTGACAGATAATACAGCCTTGCACATTTTAGGTCTGCATATTTTTAAACAATTTCTGTACCTTGATTTCATACTACCCCTCTATACTGTGTTGGAAAATGTAATTAGATATTGTTGACTTCCCAGCAATCACAGGAAGCAATTAAATTACTAAGGTTTTGCCCAAATATATGAGGAGAGGCAGAGAATACAAAAATGCCAGAGATAACAAGATCAAGGCCACCACATTCTATTAATACAGGATAATATCATGAGTGAAATAAAGAGTAAAGAAAAAATGAAAAGAACTGAAATCTACTCACTGTACTATATTCACTGTATAGTTGATATGTGAAAGAAAATGAGGGAAGTCAAAGTCACTCAGTCGTGTCCGACTCTTTGCAACCCCGTGGACTACACAGTCTATGGAATTCTCCAGGCCAGAATACTGGAGTGGGTAGCCCTTCCCTTCTCCAGGCATTGCAGGAAGATTCTTTACTAGCTGAGTCCAAACAGAGCCCAAGAATATGGGGGTTGGTAGCTCACCCCTTCTCCGGTGGACCATCCCAACCCAGGAATCAAACTGGGGTCTTCTGCATCACAGACGGATTCTTTACCAACTGAGCTAGCTATTAGGGAAGCCCTATGATTCTTTACCATTCTTTGCACTGCAGGCAGATTCTTTACCAACTGAGCTATCAGGGAAGAAAATGAACTAGATGCTAAAAATCCAAAGACAAAGTTCCTGTCTTTAAGGAGCTCACAGTTACAAAAAAGATGAAAAGCCTATGTATCAATAATTTAAATCAAATGTCACAAAAGTTTCACGATTTTTACAAGTGCCATGACTTAACCGAAGAGCATTATTAAATGTAGAAGAGGTGAAATGAAAATAGGAGAGGAGCGTGAGGAAAATAAGTCTTTATGTAGTAGGGAAAAACTGAAATAAATGGGTTTTGAACAATTAAAAACGGGCAAGACAAGAAGAGGAACTGAGCATCCTTCCAGGCAGGGAGCTAGCATATGCAGAGGCATGAATGAGCCAGTAATTCTTGAGAAATATCAGGAAATCTGAGGCTGCCAGAACATGATGTAGAAGGACAAGCTAAGACTGAGATGATGGAGGAACTTTTCAATTACACTGTGAACTTAGTGCAACTAATTTTGTCTTACAAGCATTAGGGAACCATCAAGGTGGGAACTGGGGGAATGAGAATGGAATACAAAGAATAGAGGGGGAGGAACAGGTCCCTGGATATATCTTTTTGCATAGTTTTGATGTTTGTAACAACAGTAATGTTAAACAAAACAAAAAGGTAAATAATCAAAATCAAACAGTATGTGAAGGTAACTCAAAATGAGACACAGTCAGTAATAACTGCATTACAAAGGTTATCAGTAACCACACTAAGGGAGTACAGAAGAATTAACCTAAACACTTTGGAAACTAGTATCTGACTATATACTCTGAGACTAGAGATAAAAAAAGAAAGGGGAAAGGTCAGAATGAACTGTATGATGTCAGACTGGAATCAGAAATATCATGGTTTTAAATATACATTTCAAGAGATAATAAATATTGATAGAGATAGATATGTGTATACATATACATTTCCTAGCTCTGTGCTCTGACAAAGACTAGGAGCAATGATAAGCCTGTAGCAATGAGTACATATAGCATTCAAATATTGGCTTCTCAACACCATCCTCCAGTAAGTGGAACCAGGACTATTTAGAGGAATGTTTGGCTGCAAAGATAGGGTAGGGAATGTATCATGAACCTAGAACATCCTGTAATACAACAAAGTGTAAAAAACGTGCTCAAAAAAGATAATGGATTTATCAAAAGCACTTTGGAATTAATCTGAAGGGGACAAATCTGGGATAAACTGAGCAAAAATATAAAAGATAAATTAATACCTTATAACTCACAGGATAAAAAAAATACCTATGAGTCCACGTTAATAAAAGAAAGTAACTGAATGCAAAAATAAATGTGTGAGAAAGTCAAGCTCATTCTTGCAAGAGAATTTCAATTAATTAAGTGTAGAGAAAAATGATGGAAATAGAAAAATCACCATTTGACAAACAGCACAGATGAAAGAAAACAAAGGAAATATAACAACTAAATGCAATGTTGAATCCTAGGTAGGATCATGGTCCAGGCATAAGTATTATTAAGATAGGTGACAAAATATGAATAAGGTCTGTAGCTCAATTAACATTACTGTATAAATGTTAATTTCCTGATTTTGACAAGTTTACTATAGTTATACAAGATACTAGCTTATCTAAAGAGTTCAAAGCAGTGGTCATAAAAATGCTCACTCAACTTGGGAGAGTAATGTGTGAATACAGTAAGAACTTCAACAAAGAGAAAATATAAAAAAGAACCAATCAGAAATGAAGAATATGATAACTGAAATGAAAACTATACTAGATGAAATCAACAACAGATGAGATGATGCAGAAAAACAAATCAATGATCTGGAAAACAGGGTAGCAGAAATCATCAAAATGGAAGAGCAAAAACAGAAAAGAATTTTTTAAAATGAGGACAGCTTAAGGACTCTCTGGAACATCAAACATAATAACACTCATATTATACAGGTCCCAGAAGCAGAAGAGAGAACATACTTCTGCACTTACCTGAAAACTTTCCTAACCTGACAAAGGAAACAGACATCCAAATTCAAAAAGCAAAAGAGAGTACCAAAAAAGATAAACCTAAAGAGATCAAATACCAAGGTACATTATAATTAAAATGTCAAAAGTTAAAGATAAAAAGAGAATCTTAAAAGTAGCAAGAGAAAATAACTAGTTATGTACAAGGGAATCCCCATAAGACTATCAGCTGATTTTTTAGCAGACACTTTACAGGCCACAAGAAAGTGGTGGCACAGTATGTTCAAGGTGCTGCAAGGAAAAACCTTAGAGAATACTCTACCCGGCAAGGTTATCATTCAGACAAAAAGCTTCTCAGATAGCAGAATAACAAATATTAAAGAGACTTTAAAAGGCAAAAAAGGTCATAACTAGAAATGAAAATATATGAAAGTTATTTTGTAATAACCTTTATAAGAAAAGAATCTGAAAAAGGCCACAAAGTAGTCTCAATAAATTTAAGACCAGTGAAATCCTATTGAATATCTTTTCCAAAGACAACAGTGAGAAGCTAGAAGTAAACAAGAAGAAAAAAGGAAAAAAAGCAAACACATGGCAACTGAACAACTGCTACTAAACAACCAATGGGGCAATAAAGACATAAAAAAATACCCTGGGACAAATTAAATGCTGGAAAGTTGTGTTTAACTATGGGACACAGTAAAAACAATTTTAAGACTGAGGTTTACACTGATATAGGCAAAGTTAGTAGAATGAAGGAGATAACAAAGATTAGAGTGGGAATAAAAAACTAGAGACCAAAAAAATAGAAAAGATCAACATAAGAGATGATTCTTGGGAAATATAAACAAAATTGACAAACCTTTAGTCAGACTTATCAAGAAAAAAAGAAAAAGGCTCCAAATAAATAAAATCAGAAAGGAAAGAGATGTTACAACTGATACCACAGAAATATAAAGGATCATAAGAGAAATATAAAGGATCATATGCCATCAAACTGGAAAACCGAGAAGATATTGATAAAATTTTTAAAACAATATTCCAAGAACCAGGAAGAAATAGAAAACTCAAATAGACCAAATTATTAGTAATGAAACTGAATCAGTAATTTTAAAACCTTCCAATAAATAGAAGCCCAATAGTCTAGAAGCAGACTAGATGACTTCCTAAAGCGAATTCTACCAAACATGTAAAGAACAGTTAAAATCTATCCTTCTCAAACTATTCTGAAAAGTTAAGAGGAAAGAAAGTTTCTAAACTCATTCTACAAAGCTAGCATTACCCTGATACCAAAAACAGCCAAAGACACTACCAAAAAAAAAAAATCATAGGCCAATACCCATAAGTGAAGGTGTCCAAGCAGCACAAACATCCAGTTATAAAATAAGTCAGTCATAAGGATGGAACGTACAGAATTGGGAATATAGTGAATAATACCATAGTTAACTGTAAATGGTGACAGATGGTAACTTACGGTGATCACTCACAAAGTACATAAATGCGGTATCACATGCTGTACACTTGAAACAAATACTGTAACTATATATCACACTTCAATTAAAAACACAAAGAGTTCAAGACCAGATGTGAGACGTATTTATTGCTATCATGGACTACTCTCAGGAACTCGTAGTGACAGAGCTAGGGAATACAGTGGACCCTCCATATCCATGGGTAACACATCCAACCCAGATTCAGCCAAACACGGATGGAAAATATCAGAGGGGAAAAGTCCAAAAAGTTCCAAAAGCAAAATGTGAATTTACCCTCCACAGCATGTACATGTTATTCACAACTATTTATATTGCATTTACATTGCATTAGGTATCACAAATAATCTAGAAATGAAAAATATAAGGGAGGATGTGCACAGGATACATTCAAATATTATGCTTTGTTATATAAGGGATGTGAGCATCCTCAGATTTTGTATCTGTGGAGGTCCCACAGATGCTGAGGGACAGATGTATGTATGTGTTTCTACATATATACACACACACACGTCTACATCCATAGGATTCTTTAAGGAACTCAATAAAGCAATTATACATAAAGTTTGCATGAAAAGCCAAAGGTCTGAGAAGAATCAAAAGACACTCCATAAGACAATAGTAGCAAGGGACTTACCCTACCAACGATCAATTACAAAACACAGCAGTAATTGCAAATAAACACAGAAAGGTTGAATTATTTAATATTGGTACTTGCACACATGTTTATCCACATAGAGGAAAATTAAATTGAATCCCTATTCCACTCTCTGTGTTAAAGTCATTTCCAATTTAACTGAAGATGTGTGTGTAAAAGGCAAGATTATAAAAAATTTAGTAGACAATAAAAGTAGATTTTATGGCCTCAGAATAGGTTAACAACATAAGAAAGAAAAACCATAAAGAAAAAGAGTAAATTTGTTCTGCATCACAGTAAAGAACTTAGGTTCGTTAAAAAAGATCATAAAGAAAATATAAGGATAAACACATAACCAGCAAAATAAGTATCTAGAATGTATCTCTTAAAAATTTATAAGAAAGAGACAATCCAATAGAAAAGTAGACAAAAAATCATAAAAGAAAAGGAAATACAAAAGCTCCTTAAATAAATGATGCTTGGTTCCTTTAGTAATTACAGGAAGACAAAAACGTCTTTACACACCTATCAGGTTTGACTAAATTTAAGAAATCAGACAATGTCAAGGGTGTGGCAAAGATGGGGAGCAACGGAAATGTTCAGAATCCACTGGGAGTTATGCTGGATCAATCACTTTGAAAACTGTCCAGCATGGACATACTCGATCAGCAAGCAATTTCACTCCCGAGTTTATGGTCACCTGGAGAACTGTCACTCAGAGACAATTATTCACAACCACAGAAAACTGCAAACACCCCAAATTCCAACCCCCCAGACTATAACCTACCAGGTTCCTCCATCCATGGGATTTTCCAGGCAAGAATACTGGAGTGGGTTGCCATTTCCGTCTCCAGGTGATCTTCCCAATCCAGGGATCAAACCTGGGTCTCCCGCACTGCAGGAAAACTCTTTACCGCCTGAGCCACCAGGGAAGCCAAAGAATGTATGACTTTGCAGTAATATCAGTGAACTCTAACGTTAAATGAATGCATCAGTGCAGAAAAAGTCAAGGGAATAATATCCTCAAACACTTCTTCAGAAAAAGATGAGTGATAAACCTAATTTTTAAAAATTAGATTACAAGCTCATAGAAGGCGGGATCAATACCCATTAACAGTCATTAAAACCTTCCCATAGTTTTTTTTCCTTAGAATTGTTGAATGTTTCCAAGATATAAACAATTAAGTCCTCCTAGAGATAACAAACAGTATAACTTTCTATAGTTTTGAAGACAATATTGAGTCCATGGCAAACGCCCGATTAACAAAATAAAACCACAGATCTCGTTTAGTTATTTCAAGTAGACCATACTTAAATTCCCAAAGTCTGTTGAAAACACTTGCCAAGGCATCATCTATATTATGGTTTTTCAAATTTTTTCTTTCTGTATTTTAAAGAAAATAAAAATTTTACTCTGTTACTCTGCTATCAAGATGAGTGAGATTACTTCTAAGAACTTAAACCAATTAGGCTATGAATTCATTTAAAAATATATATTAGAAACAGTACAACTTTCTATCTCCTCCCCTCCAAACAAAACAAACAAACAAAAAAACACCCATCTTTTCAAATCAGTATAACACATTTAAAAACAAAACATTCATGTAAGTAAAACACTCTTGAGTTCTATCTGCAATCCTCTGAGAGCAATGAGCTCTGATGACACCATGTTCTAAGCTGACTCGGCCAAGGTTAGAGTAAAGTGTGCCCAGGAACCTCATAAGTATCCTCAAACCAAAAGGTTTTTCACACCTGATAAAATTAACCAACTTTAACAATTTGGAAAAATCGCAAGCTATGTATTTAAATTTGGCATCTAAGATATAATCTATTCTCTGTGATTTTACATGTTATATAATAGTGTTCAGAATTTAGAATATCTTGGTCCACATTTCATACAGGTGGGTGTATGTACAAAACCTTTAAAACAGATGGTAAGTTCCATAGAGACATCAAGTGGCAGTTCTAAGTGATTCAGCTCTAATTCATCTTGTTTGCTTTCTAACAACGCTCTTCAAAAAAGAGCAATCCCAGAGCCCGCAGAAAAGATTTCTATTTTAAGCAGAGGTGACAATCTTTACTTATATAAGAAGAAATTATACAAGTTAGCAGAAGACATGAAATGCAATCGAATACACTACAGATACGTCAAGGGAAACTTCCATTCTCAAGGGTATATACTACATGTGTCAGTCTAACAATCACCAAATTTATTAAGCCATAATTTTGCTACATGAATTCTCCATTCTTTCCTTCAGAGCAAAATGGATTATCAGAAGGCAATGTTTGCTTTCCTCTCTACAGTGGCAACTGTGCACCTGGCCTGAACTCTAAATAACCAGGTTCTTGACGAAATTCTTGAAAGTCAGCCAACATACAGATCTTTTCACTCAAAATAAGCAGGAAGGAAACAGACTCAAATTGTAATCGTCATGTTTAGCTACTCAGAATGGGGGAGAACAGCCTTATAGACAAGTTGGCTAAACATGCACAGATCTCACCATCACCATACATGCTACACTGTCATTAAAATCAGAATTACTGCTAAGAACCTGAAGTGGCAGTATTCAAACTGGATGTTTGATGACATCAGATGCTATGGCTTAAAATCTATTGCCCCTGGATTAAGACCACACTGACCCTTGGGACTAAAGAAACACCCACAGGGATTCCAAGGACTAGAAAAGGTGGATAACATTCCAGATGCTTGCAGTTTACCAGCGCTTTGAAGGCAAGGAACTCACACATCTTCTGGGGAACTCCACTCTACCCCATGTGGCTGGCCCAGCCACAATGGCACCCATAAACCGGAGCCCACAGGCACAGGTGGACAGACTGTTGTGCAACGCTGAATTAATTCAACCTGCTGGTCCCCTCGCTCACTGCAAACAAGTCTACCATAAGCAACCGAAGGGGGTTAGAATTTGCTGCTCCAAAACATGCACACTGACTATTTTGAGCTAAAGGCACTAAAAACAACAGGTGCAAGGCACTCTGACCTCCCTCTTTTCTTCCTGAAACAGGAGATAAAAAAACTCCCGGGCGAAACGTGCTCTCCCTGCACCTGGAGGAAAAGAACATTTTGATCACCAGAGACAGGGAGTGGAGGCTGAGAAGAATCTGCATAATCAAATCTTTTAAAAATTAACCTTCCCTTCCCTTAACCTTCCCCTGCTTATCTTTGTTATTTTTTCATAATCAGTACTCATTGTTCAACTTGATATATAAACATTAGGCCTAATTGGTTCTCTGGGTCTTTATTTTACTATGAAAATCCCCATGTACATGTTAAAAATTTTTTTTATAATCTTTCCCCCTATTTTAACCTCCCCTACACAGTCATCACTCTAAGGAAATCAGCAACATGGAAAAACACACTAAATTCAAGAACCTAAAGAAAACGAGTTACCATGAGAAAACAAACATGTTTTTAGAAGAATAAAGTTCCTCAAAAAATTCAAGAAAATATATGATATCCGTTTAAAAAAATCAAAGATGAAATCATTACTTGGGGTTAAAATAAGCTTATGAAAGTGAAAGTCACTCAGTCGTGTCTGACTCTGCAACCCCATGGACTATACAGTCCATGGAATTCTCCAGGCCAGAATACTGGAGTGGGTAACCTTTCCCTTCTCCAGGGGATCTTCCTAACCCAGGAATTGAACCAGGGTCTCCTGCATTGCAGGTGGATTCTTTACCAACCTGATATACTGGGAAACAAAAGTATGAAGGGTGATCAGCATCAGATCATGGAAGTCTATAGCTGGATTCTATACCTTGGATCCCATTCCAGTGGACACTCTGGGCTCTGCCCATCATCCTCTTCCTTTCTGCTGAGAAACATGTTCCAATCTCCATTAATTTATAAAAAGCTTGTTTATCTCTTGACCCAAACACTCCTCCAAAATAAAGAAGTAATGAGGTAAGAAGATGTCCATGGTGACTCGGCAGTTCCTGGCTTAAATAACCAAATGGATGGTTCTCCCATTAAATGAACAATGAGATAAAAAAGAGTGGGCGGGGTGGGGGAGAACCTAATGATGACATACAACATTTAAAGTGTCTTTACAGAAAGACGCTGTTATAAACATAGGTTAACATGGAAAAAGGCTGTGCTCACAAAAGAGAATGTATAAAAGGGGATAGTAACTGTGGATGGAACTTTAGGAAATGCCCATAATTCAAGTAAGTAAAAGAAAGGGTAATAGTAACAAATATAGGGGAAAAAATAGAAAGGGAAAGATTAGAGACCTCTTAAAAGAAAACTGAAGATATCAAGGAAACATTTCATGCAAGAATGGACACAATAAAGGACAGAAATGGCAAGTATCTAACAGAAACAGAAGAGATTAAAAAGAGGTGGCACGAACACACAGAGGAACTATACAAAAAAGGTCATAATGACTGGAATAACCACTATGATGTGGTCACTCACCTAGAGCCAGACCTCTGGGAGTGTTAAGTCAAGTGGTCCTTACAAAGCATTACTATGAACAAAGCTAGTGGAGGTGATGGAATTCCAGCTGAGCTATTTAAAATTCTAAAAGATGATGCTGTTAAAGTGTTGCATATACATACATATATATATATGTGTGTGTGTGTGTGTCAGCAAGTTTGGAAAACTCAGCAGTGGCTGCAAGACTGGAAAAGGTCAGTTTTCACTCTAAACCCAAAAAGGGCAATGTGAAAGAATGTTCGAACTATCATACAATTATGCTCATTTTACATGCTAGCAAGGTAACGTTCAAAATCCATGCTAGGCATCAACAGTACATGACCTGAGAACTTCCAGATGTACAAGCTGAGTTTCAAAGAGGCAAAGGAACCAGAGATCAAATTGCCAACATTCACTGGATCGTGGAGAAAGCAAGGGAACACCAGAAAAATATCTACTTCTGCTTCATTGACTATGCCAAGCCTTTGATTATGTGGATCACAACAAGCTGTGCAAAATTCTTAAAGAGATGGGAATACCAGACCACCTTACCTGCCTCCTGCAAAACCTGTATGCAGGTCAAGAAGCAACAGTTAGAACCGGACATGGAATGACAGACTGGTTCCAAATTGGGAAAGTATGTCAAGGCTGTATACTGTTACCCTGCTTATTTAACTTATATGCAGAGTACATCATGAGAAATGCTGAGCTGAATGATTCACAAGCTGGAATCAAGACAGCCAGAAGAAATATCAACAACCTCAGATATGCAGATGATACTACTGTAATGGCAGAAAATGAAGAATATCTAAAGAGCCTCTTAATGAGGGTGAAAGAGGAGAGTGAAAAAGCTGGCTTGAAACTCAATGTTAAAAAAACTATAATCATGGCATCTGGTCCCATCACTTCATGGCCAATAGATGGGGAAAAAGTGGAAGCAGTGACAAATTTTATTTTCTTGGGCTCCAAAATCACTGTGGATTTTGTGTTGCTGAAGAAGACTCTTGAGAGTCCCTTGGACTGTAAGGAGATCAAACTAGTCAATTCTAAAGGAAATCAACCCTGAATATTCATTGGAAGGACTGCTGCTGAAGTTAGAAGCTCCAACACTTTGGCCACCTGATGTGAAGAGCCAATTCATAGGGAAAAAAAGCCCTCATGCTGGGAAAGACTGCAGGCAAAACAATGGGACAGCAGGGGATGAAATAGTTAGCGAGCATCACCAACTCAAGGGACATAAATTTGAGCAAACTCTGGGAGATAGTGGAGGACAGAGGAGCCTGGCATGCTACAGTCCATGGACTGCAAAGAGTCGAACATGACTTAGCAACTGACAACAAGAACAACAGTGACAACAAGCAAAGTGCAAGTTCAAAGAGTGAGAGGTTCAAGTAGGAGTTCAAAATGAATTGAGTTGACGGTGCACAGATTACAGCAAAAATTCTGTCAGGGTTGTGAGACCAGCACTATAGAAAGAAATGAGACCTTTTCTGGTGCTCCAGTGGTTAAGAATTCACCTGCCAATGCAAGGGACATGGGCTCAGTCCCTGTTCCAGGAAGATCCCACAGGCCGAGGGGCAACGAAGCTCATGTGCCGCAACTACTGACGCTTGTGTACCTACGGCCCATGCTCCACAAAAGAAGGGACTGTGATGAAAAAAAAAGCCTATGCACCAAACCAGAGAGTACCCCCGCTTGCCACAAGTAGAGAAAGCCCGCACACAGCAAAGACCCGGTGCATCCATAAATAAACAGGTAAGAAAGAAAGAGGTGAGAGTCCATTTATTTAGCCATTTTTCATTTGCCAGAGTTATCATATGCAATCTAAGTTAAGTTGCATCTTACTCATTAAAAGCATTTTTTAAGTAAAGAGCGGCGGCAGAAAAATACATTAGGCACAGTTCAACAACAAATTGTTCTCAGAGAATAATTTGTGTTATCATAATAATGAAACTGGTCAATTAATAAAAGGAAAAAGTTACTAGGCTTTCCTCCAAATTTCTATGCGACGAGGGGAGGAGAAAAAAAGTTCATTTAACATTAAAAGACATACAAGAACTTCAAGCATCACAGTGGCAAAAGCCATCAGACTCTGAATATGGAGGAATCTCTCCGCACATCTGGTTTAAAAAGAGGGTAATTTAGAAATCCTGCAATCTAAGACAGGCTCCTCTGTAACAGTTTTTGTAGGAGATTACTAGATAAACAGGATAGAGTGTATGGGCAGAATTCATAAGGAAAAAGAAATTCAATATAAAACAGACATGAAAATGCTCACCCTCATTAAAAATCAAGAAATAAACATTAAGACAAAAATTAAGTAGCCATCATTTTATAACTAATAAATTAGCAAGGTAATATTTTATACATCTATAACTATTAAATTAGCAAAGCTATTTTTTAATTTAACCTTATTGAAAATTTTTGATTGAAGTATGGTTGATTTACACTATTATATTAATCTCAAGAGAGCACAGTGATTCAGTATTTAGTAAAAATTCTTTGTAGATTTGACACTAATAAGCCTGAATTTAAATCCCTTGTGGCTCTGTAAATTGGGATGGCACCTACAAAAGTAGTTAATGTTCAGCAAAATGCTCATAAACCTTGTGATGGATGGCTAAGTCATCAGTGGTACTCTTAGAAATAGATCTTACGTAAATAATACAAGAGAAGCAAAAGGTTATATGAATGAAAATACTCTCTGATACAATGTGAAACAAAATAAAGACTCTGGAAACAACTGTCCAATAACAGATACACTATATAGAGAATCAAAGTGCATCCATACTATAATCTCTAAATTTATATATATATACTGGAAAGACAGATCAATAGAGCATTTTTTTCACATTTTAATACTCTCTTAATAATAGAGTAAGTGAAATCAGAAGAGAATCTGGCATTCACAATTTTATAAAAGTGACACGGAGACAAAAACTGCAGCCACAGAGTGTAGAGAAAGACGGGGTTTAACAACTGGACTTTCAAAAAAAACAACCAGCTTCAGAAAATGAAAAAAGTACTGGGTACCTTAAAAAGAAGAACTTCAATGAGAGAGATGTAAAGACATAAATCTTACACAGAGAATTGTTTAATATATAATGGAGGTGAGGCAGTTTGTAAATCAGGCAATGCTGGGAAAGAAGAAATAAGCAGTAACATTGGGGGGAAAAGAAACACAGTCGTTTGGGGAATAATTATGATTGAGAACAATTTTTGTAGGTTATAAACTAGAAGAAGAGTGAGTAACCAATAAAGAGAAAAATTGCAAATTCAGGAAAGAAGAAAGGAATATGATGAAACAGCTCTTGGAGGCCACATGGTACAAGTACTAAACTTACATGGAAGGAACCTGGCTTTCTATTAACATTCTATCCCTGAAAAGTACTCAAATTTGTCTCTACAAAATACTTAAATGAAAATTTTCATACCTTCTTAAAATAAGAGACACTGTTTAGAACATTCACCAAACAGTATTTAAGCATAAAAGCAAGCAACACAATTTAAATACATGATTCTCACATTAACTTCTAAAAATGCTACAGGTCCTAAGTTAAAACCCAAACAAAATAATCGTGTTAGAGTGATGTAAGTTTTGCATAGATCTAAAATTCACATTTTTCTTCATTTTAACATTGCTCAAATCAGGATGCATCTAATAATTACTGGCTACCACTAGTTTTAAAGGCTGTGGTCTGTTCCTTAAAGATACTAGAATAATGATACGTCTTATAATTGAAGGCATCTTAAATTCAAGAAAATGTGGTATCTCTCTGTCCTTACAAACTATACTCTTGCATTATTATATAACTACAAGAGAAAAGGGGAGGGGGAAGAGAAACTTGGCACATGCAATTTTAAACTACTTTTCCTTTACAAAGATATAAAATTGTGAACATTCTATCAGGCAGATTTCTGTTTCTATAATTAAATGATCCCCATGGTCCTGATTCAATCAAGTTTATTCATGCTCATAAATGTAGAACATAAATCATATACATATATGTTTTACAGCTCTCTATGTGATTGATAGCCATTTTACACCATAGGAAAAGTGATATTTAAGGGGAAAGGACAACTAAAATAGCACATTTGCACTTAAAAATAATCTATATTAAAACAAAATTTTTTTTATTTTTTAAATTGTGAAAGTATAATAGTACATTTATAGGAGACTTGGAAAACATAGAACAAGCTTACACATAGTTCCACTACATACTACAATTATTTTTAGTTAAAAATTAAGGATTTTTAGGATAATCCTTAATTATCCTAAAATTTATTTAAGGATAATTTAGGATAAGTTAAGATATTTAACTGGACTTTAAATATCAAACTCTCAAAAATTAATACAATGAATATACAGAGAAGCAGAAAGATACAGTAGACCTGAAAAGCTCTGTGAACCAATTCAACATAATTAAGATGTATATAATTTTCACACAATAGGATACAAATTCTATTCTACTTACCACAGACTGCAAATGAGGAAACAATGGAACACATTCAGGGACACAGTAACAATGTGCAAAATTTTCATGCAAACAAAATTTTCTAATCAACAAAAATCAGAGGCAAGAATTTTTTATTAAAGATATTAAATTTTAATAGTAATGCTAATTAAAGGAACTATCAGTTAGGCATTTTAAAATTTTCACATCTTTGCAATTTTCTGTAAACCTAAAATTATTTTAAAATAAAGACTCTACTATTAATCAAGTATACATATTTGTTAAACTGATAGCAACAATTTTTGCTAGTAATTTCATTGATGTTTTAACTTCAACAAATAGCTTATGTAGAAAGATAAAAGCAAAGTTGAAGAAAAATACTTAATGAGACATTTAATAGCATCAAGCTTCTTTGGCAATTACCATAATCACAACAATAAGCCACTTCAAACTGACATGCACTACAAATTTTTTGATATTTTCAGTAAACCAAACTTGCCAGCTAATAGATTTATTATACCCCTGATATTCTATTGGACTTGCAAAAGATAACCAAATCAATGAAATTAGCATCTTAAAATGTTTCTTCAGCATAATCAACTTACATTGGGCCAGTGATTTACTCATAAAACATTTTAAAGTGATTCTGAATATAAATAGGGGCTCTGAATCAAAGCCAAAATAGGAACCTTGCCAGAAAATTACTTTAGACTTTCTAGTTGTAGTAACTTTGTAAACTGCAAAGCACTCTCACACAGTGTTGTTCTTAGGATAACATGAGCTATGCTATCAAACTAACACACTAACTCCAGATCTTACAATTTTTAAATACTATTATTTACACTGTGGTGAAACTTTGGCAAAGTTCATCACGTTGATATATACATATATAAAGCACATGTTTTGCACTGGCAGTCAGAGGCTATGATGGCTATAAAGCTTCAAGACCACTGAACAGGACAGATGTTACAACATCACCATACAAGAAATTGCAACTAACTCTGCCTGGAGTAAGAGAGAAGGGGAATGTGCAGTAGAATTCAAAACCTCTAGTATTTTATCACTCTTCAATAAAATGTACACACAACATTTTCTGACTATTTAGTATATGCAATGCATTATGTTAGAAGACATAAAACAGTTCCTGTCCTCAAGAAAATCACAGTATACAGGGGAAAGAAATATAAAGACCTATAATGTGGCAGAATATAGTAAGCATTAGAGGAGTTTTATGAGATAATAAAAAACATACCATTAACTGACAACTGTATTAGACCATAATTGGATTTGCATTATTGCAAGTGAAAAATATTTTCTCTGGACTAACAGAGATGTCTCTGGACTAAAAAGGCTTTATCAGCAACAGACTTCAGTTCTCTGTAAAAATTTTTAAACACAGATACATTTTCATATTAATAAATTCACTATAGTTTATTCCAAAATTGGGAAAGAAGTACGTCAAGGCTATATATTGTCACCCTGCTTATTTAAATTGTATGCAGAGGACATCATGTGAAATGCTGGACTGAGTGAAGCACAAGTTAGGTTCAAGATTGCCAGGAGAAATGCCAATAACCTCAGATATGCAGATGATATGACTCTAATGGCAGAAACTGAACAGGAACTAAAGAGCGTCTTGATGAAAGTGAAAGAGGAGAGTGAAAAAGCTGGCTCAACAACCAACACAATACTGTAAAGCAATTATCCTCCAATTAAAAACAAATAGATTAAAAAAAAAAACCCTCAACATTTAAAAAACTAACATCATGGCATCTAATCCCATCATTTCATGGCAAATAGATGGGGAAAAAAACGCGAACAGTGACAGACTTTATTTTCTTGGGCTCCAAAATCAATGTGGATGGTGAATGCAGCCATGAAATTAAAAGATGCTTGCTCCTTGGAAGAGAAGCTATGACCAACCTAAAGAGCATATATATTATATCAGTTCAGTTCAGTCGCTCAGTCGTATCCGACTCTTTGTGACCCCATGGAGTGCAGCATGCTAGGCCTCCCTGTCCATCACCAACTGCTGGAGTCTACCCAAACCCATGTCCATTGAGTCGGTGATGCCATCTAACCATCTCACTCTCTCTCGTCCCCTTCTCCTCCTGCCCTCAATCTTTCCCAGCATCAGGGTCTTTTCAAATGAGTCAGCCCTTCGCATCAGGTGGCCAAAGTACTGGAGTTTCAGCTTCAACATCAGTCCTTCCAATGAACACCCAGGATTGATCTCCTTTAGGATGGACTGGTTGGATTGCCTTGCAGTCCAAGGGACTCTCAAGAGTCTTCTCCAACACCACAGTTCAAAAGCATCAATTCTACGGCGCTCAGCTTTCTTTATAGTCCAACTCGCACATCCACACATGACCACTGGAAAAACCATAGCCTTGACTAGACAGACTTTTGTTGGCAAAGTAATGTCTCTGCTTTTTAATATGCTGTCTAGGTTGGTTATAACTTTCCTTCCAAGGAGTAAGTGTCTTTTAATTTCATGGCTGCAGTCACCATCTGCAGTGATTTTGGAGCCCAGAAAAATAAAGTCAGCCACTGTTTCCAATGTTTCCCCATCTATTTGCCATGAAGTGATGGGACGGGACGCCAGGATCTTAGTTTTCTGAATGTTGAGCTTTAAGCCAAATTTTTCACTCTCCGCTTTCACTTTCATCAAGAAGCTCTTTAGTTCTTCTTCACTTTCTGCCATAAGGGTGGTGTCATCTGCATATCTGAGGTTATTGATATTTCTTCTGGCAATCTTGATTCCAGCTTGTGCTTCCTCCAGCCCAGCATTTCTCATGATGTACTCTAAAGCAGAGACATCACTTTGCCAACAAAAGTCCGTATAGTCGAGAGCTATGGTTTTTCCAGTAGTCATGTACAGGTGTGAGAGTTGGACCATAAAGAAGGCTGAGTGCTGGACCATAAATAAGGCTGAGTGCTTTTGAACTGTGGTGTTGGAGAAGACTCTTGGAGAGTCCCTTGGACAGCAAGGATATCAAACCAGTCAATCCTAAGGGAAATCAATGCTGAATGTACACTGGAAGGACTGATGCAAAAGCTGAAGCTCCAATACATTGGCCACCTGATGTGAAGAGCCAACTCATTGGAAAACAACCTGATGCTAGGAAAGACTGAGGGCAGGAGGAGACGAAAATGCCAGAGGATGAGATGGTGGGATGGCATCATTGAGTCAATGGACATGGGTTTGAGCAAACTTTGAGAGATAGTGAAGGATAGGGAAGCCTGGTATGCAGCAGTCCACGGGGTCTCAGAAAGTTGGACACAACTGAGCAACTGAACAACAACAATAATAACTAAGAAATGTTGTTTCTGACCCTTCCAACCATTCAGATTTCACAAAGATCCTTAAAGCAGTAAAACCAAAATTGGCAAATAAGAGCATCAGCCCTTGAAGGTAAAACAATTTTTAAGAACTGTTATGGCTAACACTAAAGAATTCTAATTCCTCACTCCCATTTCAGGATGCAATGTGTAGAAGAAAAATCAAAGTCAGGCTCAATGGATTTTCCTAAGTAAACCTTTTAAAAAAATTAAAATACACATATAAATATACAAATCCTAAGTGTACACCTTTAACATATAGTGAAATCACCTATGTAAATAGAACTCAACCAAGAAAAAACATTACCAACACCTCAAGAGCCATTTTCATAGCTTCCAAAGCCAGCAACCACTATAATCTGAAGCACCACAGACTGGTTCTGCCTGTTTCCAAATTGAACATTTTATAGCACAAGAAAATATGAGGTTGGAAAGTAACTTATTTAAATGAGGTCATAGAGTATGCTATTTTCTTCCCTTCATCATTGTTAATCTCATCTATGTTGAAACAGGAAGCATTAGTAGCGTTACATGAACATACCACACTATGTTTCTACATTTACTACTAAAGAACATTTCTATTTTTTCTGCTTTGGCATGAGTACAAATAATGCTGCTATGAATACGGTTGGACACATTCTCTGGGGCAAACGCATGCATTTCTGTTGGGTCTGTACACATCTGGGCATGGAAGTGCTGGATCCAAAGGTGGTACCAATTTATACTCCCACTACTAGTGGGTTTCCCAGGTGGTGCAGCGGGTAAAGAATCTGCCTGCAGATGCAAGAGACACAGGTTTGAACCCTGGGACAGGAAGATCCCCTGGAGGAGGAAATGGCAACCCACTGCAGTATTTTTGCCCGGAAAATTCCATGGACAGAGGAGCCCAGTGGGCTACAGTCCGGGGGGTTGCAAAGAGCTGGACACGACTGAGCACAGCAGAGCCACCACCGTGCGGGTGAGTTCCAGCTGCTCTCTAGAGTTAGCAGTCTGTTTCTCTTGTCATCCTGGTGAGAATATAATAGTGCATCATTATGGTTTTAATTCACATTTTTCTTTTAAGAAATGATTTAGTATCTTCTTTCTTGAGCTGTCTATTCAAAACTTAAGTCTTGGCCAAGAGGAAGGTAAGACTTGGAAAGGAGGGTGTGGCTTTTATTGATTCATAGTTCTTTATCCATTCTGGATATGAATCCTCTGTTTGACATATAGAGAGTATACTCCAAGTATCTTCCTTTCATTGTATGTCTTGCCTTTACACTCTCTTGACAATGTTTTATGATGAAGAGAAATTCTTAACTTCGGAGTAATTCGATGTATCCATTTTGCCATTTATGGTTAATCTCGATGGAATTCAAATGCAAAAATAGACACATTTTGGCTACCTTCAACTAATATAGTGGCTTGTTTATTTTTTAAAAAGTGAATTACTTTGGGCTTCTCTGGAGGCTTAGTAGTCAAGAATCCGCCTGCCAACACAGGAGACATGGGTTTGACCCCTAATCTGGAAAGATTTCACATTCCACGGAGCAACTGAGCCCATGCACCACAACTACTGAGCCTGTGCCATCAAGCCTAGGAATCGCAACCCCTGAGCCCACAGGCTACAACTACCGAAGCCCATGCGCCCTACAGCCCATGCTCTGCAGAAGAGAAGCCCTCACACTGGAACTAGAGAGTGGCCCCCACTGGCCGCCACTAGAGAAAAGCCGGTGCAGCAACAAAGACCCAGCACAGCCCCAAATAAGTATTTTTTAAAAAGCGAATCATTTTAAGTAAGTTCATAAACAGATTTTCATTTGCAACAAACTTAGGATAGGTAATTGCACAATAAAAAAATGTTTAAGGGTCATTTTAATATAAAATGATTAGAAACTGGATCCCAGGTTTCTGGTGGGGCACAGCACAGATTACTAACTTCCATTCCAGTCAAATTTTAAATTTCTAGTCTCATTCAAACAGTTTTGAACAATGGTTCTGAAAGACAAGTTTTACTTGAATGCCTCAAAGAAATTTGGGAATCTAAGTAAATGTGACAAAAAGGACCCCCAAAATACATTATATCCCTGACCTAAATGTCTCTTAAATAAAATGTGGGTGCTGATAATGTAGTACATCAACTTTTTTTTTTTTTTTTACATTTGCTTAGATAATCTCTAGCAACATAGAAGAAATTACTCTGCCATTTCACATCCTGAAATGAAAACCAAGAATAACTGAGGAAAATAAACGTGTTTGATAATTTAAAGACATAATATCTGTAAAACAAATCACATTATGATATGATTACATATGCTTTCAACAAGAACTCTCTTGACAGTACGAGGCATGCAAAACAACAAAATACTTCAGAGACTTAAGAATCTGCTCAAGAATATGCACGTTTATATAAACTACATACATAGGCATGGCTTCCTTTGCTATCTTTATATTGATCCACCAAGCCACCAATCAAGTTTTATTTATAATAAGTACATCAAAATGACATGATAAATATGGAAAAAGAATCAGCCATGGAACCCATGATATAAGTATCTCATTTATGCAACAATCACTTGAAGAATACATATTTTCTTGTCACTTTTTAGTTTAGGTTGATGTTAATAACAATTCATATAGGTCCTCTCATTTGAAGAATTCAAAGAGCTTGCCAGTATCTTAACTTTCACAAGAAGCCTTTCAACAAAAGTATGCCATATCACATCATCAAAAATTGATATAAGCCTGGTAGAACATTTGGTTAACTACTCACCTATGGTTAAACTGAAAACTAAAAAGCACACTTCATCCTGTCCTGGCTAGACATGAACGTCAATATCTAACTTATCAGGAAAGCTCCCTCTGACAACCTCTACTAATTCCACAATGGCCAATAAAAAAGAAAAAACACAAAAGATGGGGGAGCAACTTAGGAGAAAAAAAGATTGTAATGAATCCCGAGCTGCCCAGAAGCATCCACATTATTTCTAAAAAACAGCAGACTAGATATTGCAAGTTATTTATTCAACTTATAAACAACACTTGGTGCACATAGAAAGACACAGTCACAAAACCCTTGTCTTAGTTTCATGGCTCCAGTTTGAAAGGCACTAAAACAGATGTTACAGAGTTTATGTACTTTACTTAGAGAAGAGCTCCTGCAACATTTACTGAGAGGCACTTCACTACTCTTTTCCAAACACAATTATAACAGACTTCCTCATGATCATTTCATAAAAGCAGAAAACCAGGACGGGAAATGGGGCTGCTGCCAGAATTAGGCACACCAACAACAGAAAAGTAAAGCCTGAAAGAGACAGAAGTAGTACAACACGACTCAACAGTCCTCCAAAACTTCTCGGTAATTCCAAATCCATCTTGTAATTTGAGTCCATGACAATGAACTCCAGTATCGAGACATGATTATATATTCAGTGTGCTTAAAATAATTTTTTTCAGAAGCCCTTAACATAGGAAACTTAAAGCTTAAAGAGGACCTTCACCTAAGAAGATATAAAGATGGCAGATACATGAAAGATGTTCAAAATTATTCACTGATAGGGAAATGCAAATTAAAGCCATGACGACTACAAACTTGTTAGAATAGCTAAAATGAAAAATACTGGCAATTAGTGCTAGGGAGGATGTGAAGCAAAGAGAACTCTCAAACACTGCTGCTGGGGATGCGAAATGATACAACTGCTCTTGAAAACAGCTTGAAAGCTTCTCTTAAATTTAAACATGCACTATGATCCAGAAATCACACATCTAAGTATCTACTCAAAAGAAATGAAAATTTACATTAACAGAAAAACCTGAACAAAAATGTTTATAGCAGCTCTCTGCTAATAATTATCCAAACTGGAAACAACCCAAGTGTCCTGCAATGGGTGAATGTATAAACAAACTGGTACATCCACACAATGGAAGACTCAGCAGTAAAAAGGAACTACTGATATATGCAACAATTCGAATCAATCTCAAAGGCATGCTAAGTGAAGGGAAGCCAGTCTTAGAAAGTTAAACACTGTATGACTCTATTTATATGACATTTAATTTATTAAGTTAGATGACATTCTCAAAAAGACAAAACTCTAAGATAAGAGTACAGACCAGTGGCTGCCAGAGGACATGGAGGGGTAGGGAGAGGAGAGGTGGCTATACATGAAGGGACAGTGCGAGTGTTTGGGAGTCACAAAACTGTTCTCAGTCCTGACTGGGGTGGAAGTTACAGGAATCTAAAAGTGTTTAAAGATCTGTAGAACTGGACACGTGTGTTCAAAACTGCGTGATAATTTTAAGAGGGTCCTCCTTTAGCTCACATATATATAAATAAAATGCTAGGAAAATGCAGCAAATTTGAAGAAAGGATGACTTTGCAACATTCTCATGTTGACACATGACTGATTCTGACAGCTTTCAAAGACAGAAAAACACATACCATAAACAGTAATCATAAGAAAGCTAGAGCCAACTTTACTACTATTAGACAAAGTGGACTTTAAGACAAAATATTAACTAGAGAAAAAGAAAGAGTTTAAAATGTCAAAAGGGCTGATTAATCAGGGAGATATAATAATTATAAATGTATAGCAATCTAACAACAGAGCCCCAAAACAAATGAAACAAAACTGGACAGAACCAAGAGGAGAAAGAGACCCTTCAACAACAGTAAGACACTTCAACACTCCACTCTAAGTCATAGAACAACTAGACAAAAATCATAAAGGATATAAACATTTGAGCAGCACTCTTTACCACAGTGACCTAACTGGCATCTACAAAATACTCTAGAATACACATCCTTTTCAAGATGCAAGATAGATCATTTGCAATGTCATTAAACATATCTCAATAAATATAAAAGGATTGAAATAAAAATACATTTGGGACTCCAAAGAATTAAATCAAAACAAAAGTAATCTAGGAAATCTCCAAATAACTGGAAATCAAACAATAATTTGTAAACAATCCGTGGGTCAAAGAAAATAAATTTTGATCAAGCAATTAATATTTTGAAGTGAATGAAAACAAAACAAAACAAAAATGTGAAAATGTAGAGGATGTAGCTAAAGACATAATTTTGTAGGTTTTAAACTTAGGCCTACGTTAGAAAATAAAAACTTCAATTCTCTTCCACTTTAAACTAGATAAAGAGTAAAATGAAAAAGGAAGGAAATTACAGTTTAGAGCAAAAATCACTGAAACTGAAAACAGAAAAAATAGAGAAAAAACAATGAAACCAGAGTTGATTCTTTTTTTTTTTTTTTTTTTTTTTTTTTTTTTTTTTTTAATAAATTTATTTATTTTAGTTGGGGGCTAATTACTTTACAATATTGTAGTAGTTTTTCCCATACATTGACATGAATCAGCCATGGGTTCACATGTGCTCCCCCTCCCGAACCCTCCTCCCACCTCCCTCCCCATCCCATCCCTCTGGGTCATCCCAACGCTCCATCCCTGAGCATCCGTCCCATGCATAGAACATGGAATGGTGTTCCGCTTCACATATGACAATATACATGTTTCAATGTTATTGTTCCAGAATGTCCCACCCTCACCTTCTTCCTCAGAGTCCACAGGACTGTTCTATGCATCTGTGTCTCTTATTCTGTCTCGCATATAGGGTTACCATTACCATCTTTCAAATTCCATATACATGCATTAGTATACTGTATTGGTGCTTTTCTTTCTGGCTCACTTCACTCTGTATAATGGGCTCCAGTTTCATCCATCTCAATAGAACCGATTCAAATGTATTTTTTTAATGGCTGAGTAATATTCCATTGTGTATATGTACCACAGCTTCCTTATCCATTCGTCTGCCGATGGACATCTAGGTTGCTTCCATGTCCTGGCTATTGTAAACAGTGCTGAGATGAGCATTGGGGTACACGCGTCTGTTTCAATTCTCCTCGGTGTGTATGCCCAGCAGTGGGATTGCTCAGAGTTGATTCTTTTAAAAGGTCACTAAAACTGACAAACTTTTACTTAGACTGACAAAGAAAAAAATGAAAAAGACACCAATTAAGAAACTCAGGATTGAAAGAGGAGGCATCACTATTGACCCTATAGAAAAAGATTATAAAGGAATATTATAAGAAAGAATTTGCCGGCAATGCAGGAGACCCCAGTTGGATTCCTGGGGCAGAAGTTCCCCAGGAGAAGGGATAGGCTACCCACTCCAGTATTCTTGGGCTTCCATCATGGCCCAGATGGTAAAGAATCAGTCTGCAGTGCAGGAGACCTGGGTTCAATCCCTTCGTTGGGAAGATACCCTGGAAGAGGGCATGGCAACACACTCCGGTATTCTTGCTCAGAGAATCCCCCATTGACAGAGGAGCCTGGAGGGCTACAGTTCATGGGGTCGCAAAGAGTCAAACAGGACTAAGCAACTAAGCACAGAGCAGTATACCACCAAATTAGATAATTTAAATGAAATGGGCAAAATCTTAGAAAGATATAAAGTAGCAAAACCAACTCAAGAAGACACAGAAGATCTGAACAGACCTGTAACAAGAAATTCAACTAACAATTACGAATCTTCCCACAAAAAGAATCCCAGGCCCAGATGGCTACACTGCTGAATTCCATCACATATTTAAAGAACAAAGCCAATTCTTAAACAAACTCTTCCAGAAAAAAGAAAAAAAGAGAATGCTTCCCAACTCTTTCTTTTGTTTTTGTTTCCAACTTCCAACAAATTCAATACTATCCTGATACCAAAGCCAAAGATATCACAAAAATAGAAAACAGATCAATATCCCTCTTGAATATACACACACACACACACACACACACACACACACACACAAATTCAATTAGTAAACCAAATCCAGCAACCTAAAAAACAGATTAGATACTATCATCAAATGCGATTCATTCCAGGAATGCAAGCTTGATTTAACATCTGAAAATCAATTAATGTAACAATATGTAAAACGTAAATTAATTTAATATACCAATAAAGGACAAAAAGCCACATGATCACATCAGTATACACAACACTCACTCATGATTAAAAAAAATAAAACCTCAGCAAACTAGGAACAGAAAGGAGTAGTCTCAACCTGAAAAGGGTATTTATACAAAACCCACAGCTAACATCATACTTAATGTTAAAAAACTGAAAGTATTTCCATAACACCACGAACAAGATAAGGATGTCCACTCTCACCATTTCTATTCAAAAATCCTGCTTACTTAAAAGTGAAGACGCTCAGTCGTGTCCGACTCTTTGCAACCCCATGGACTGTAGCCTGCCAGACTCCTCTGTCCACGGGATTCTCCAGGCAAGAATACTGGAGTGGGTTGCCACTTCCTTCTCCAGGGGATCTTCTCGACCCAGGGATCGAACCCGTGTTTCCCACGTTACAGGCAGACTCTTTACCATCTGAGCCACCAGGGAATCCCTATATGCAAAGTACATCATGGAAAATGCCGGACTGGATCAATTACAAGCTGGAATGAAGGGAGAAATATTAACAACCTCAGATATGCAGATGATGCCTCTCTAATGGAGGAAAGTGAAGAAGAACTAAAGAGCCTCTTTATGAGGGTGAAAGAGAGTGAAAAAGCTGGCTTAAAATTCAACATTTAAAAAATTAAGATTATGGCATCCAATCCCATCATTTCATGGCAAAAAGATGGGGAAAAAATGGAAACAGTGGCATATTTTATTTTCTTGTGCTCCAAAATCACTGGGGACAGTGACTGCAGCCATGAAATTAAAAGACATTTGCTCCTTAGAAGAAAAGCTATGACAAACCTAGACAGCGTAAAAAAAGCAAAGATATCAATTTGCCGACAAAGGTCCATATAGTCAAAGCTGTGTTTTTTCCAGTAGTCATATACGGATGTGAGAGCTGGATCATAAAGAAGGCTGAGCACTGAAAAAATGATGCTTTTGAATTGTGGTGCTGGAGATCACTCCCTTGGACTGCAAGGAGATCAAACCATTCAATTCTAAAGGAAATCAACCCTTAATATTCACTGGAAAGACTGATGCTGACGCTGAAGCTCCAATACTTTGGCCACCTGATGTGAAGAATCAACTCACAGGAAAAGACCCTGATGCTGGGAAAGATTGAGGGCAGGAGGGAAAAAGGGCAACAGAGGATGAGATGGTTGGATGGCATCACCGACTCAATGGACATGAATTTCAGCAAACTCTGGGAGATGGTGAAGGACAGGGAAGCCTGGTATCCTGCAGTTCATGGGGTCATAAAGAGCTGGACACGACATAGTGACTGAACAACAACAACTGGAGGTTCTAGCTGGAACAGTAAATTAAAAAGCCTAACAAACAAACAAAAAACTAAAGGTACCCAAACTAGGAAGGTTTAAAACTGATACCTTTCAAAGCCTTACACATAGTACCCAAACTGACAACTCATGCTTAAAAACAAGAGCCAGTGTGCTTTATCAGTTCAGTTCAGTCGCTCAGTCATGTCCGACTCTTTGCGACCCCATGAATTGCAGCACGCCAGGCCTCTCTGTCCATCACCAACTGCCGGAGTCTACCCAAACCCATGTCCATCGAGTGGGTGATGCCATCCAATCATCTCATCCTCTGTCATCCCATTCTCCTGCCCCCAATCCTACCCAGCATTAGGGTCTTTTCCAATGAGTCAACTCTTTGCATGAGGTGGCCAAAGTATTGGAGTTTCAGCTTCAACATCAGTCCTTCCAATGAACACCCAGGATTGATCTCCTTTAGGATGGACTGATTGGATCTCCTTGCAGTCCAAGGGACTCCCAAGAGTCTTCTCCAACACCACAGTTCAAAAGCATCAATTCTGCGGTGCTCAGCTTTCTTCACCATCCAACTCTCAAATCCATACGTGACCACTGGAAAAACCATAGCCTTGACTAGACGGACTTTTGTTGGCAAAGTAATGTCTCTGCTTTTAAATATGCTATCTAGGTTGGCCATAACCTTCCTTCCAAGGAGTAAGCGTCTTTTAATTTCATGGCTGCAATCACCATCAGCAGGGATTTTGGAGCCCAAAAAAATAAAGTCTGACACTGTTTCCACTGTTTCCCCATCTATTTGCCATGAAGTGATGGGACCAGATGCCATGATCTTAGTTTTCTGAATGTTGAGCTTTAAGCCAACTTTTTCACTCTCCTCTTTCACTTTCATCAAGAGGCTCTTTAGTTCTTCTTCACTTTCTGCCATAAGGGTGGTGTCATCTGCATATCTGAGGTTATGGATATTTCTCCCGGCAATCTTGATTCCAGCTTGTGTTTCTTCCAGCCCAGCGTTTCTCATGATGTACTCTGCATATAAGTTAAATAAGCAGGGTGACAATATACAGCCTTGATGTTCTCCTTTTCCTATTTGGAACCAGTCTGTTGTTCCATGTCCAGTTCTAACTGTTGCTTCCTGACCTGCATACAGGTTTCTCAAGAGACTGGTCAGATGGTCTGGTATTCCAATCTCCTTCAGAATTTTCCACAGTTTATTGTGATCCACACAGTCAAAGGCTTTGGCATAGTCAATAAAGCAGAAATAGATGTTTTTCTGGAACTCTCTTGCTTTTTCGATGATCCAGAGCATGTTGGCAATTTGAGCTCTGGTTCCTCTGCCTTTTCTAAAACCAGCTTGAACATCTGGAAGTTCACGGTTCACGTATTAATGAAGCCTGGCTTGGAGAATTTTGAGCATTACATTACTAGCGTGTGAGATGAGTGCAATTGTGTGGTAGTTTGAGCATTCTTTGGCATTGCCTTTCTTTGGGATTGGGATGAAAACTGACCTGTTCCAGTCCTGTGGCCACTGCTGAGTTTTCCAAATTTGCTGGCATATCGAGTGCAGCACTTTTCACAGCACAACCTTTCAGGATTTGAAATAGTTCAACTGGAATTCCATCACCTCCACTGGCTTTTGTTCATAGTGTGCTTTATAGTGTGGTAAATATTAAACCATGGACTTCCCTTAGCCTAGCTTGTCAACTTTATCAGTAATCAGGAGCGTGAAAGTTTTTCAGGGGAATTAACACACACAAGCAAGGAACTGAATATATTAAAGACTAAAAATATTGAAAAAAATATTTGTTGAACTGAAATTTATTCATCTTAATATAGCTGACACTTTTTAAAGACGTATTAACATGTTTGAATTGTTAATACATTTTAATTTTATCTTAACCCTTTGGAATTAAATTATATAGGCTTTATAATATCAGATTATCTCCTGACATAACATGCATAATTTTTTTCCCACTGTTTTAGAAAGAAAGCAATAATGTATTTAACAAGAATTAAGGTGGAAACTGGAAAAGGGTACAGAAGTAAAAAGGATCCCAGACCCAGTCATCTGGGACAACAAATAGGGAGAAGACGTATGAAAACGCCTACTTCAATCAGACAGAAAATGAAGAAATGTATCTCAAGCTTTACAAGTACAATTAAAGCCACCATCAGATCCATCTTGGTGAAGCTCCGTAACCAAAGGCAAGGGAAAAGCACATTTCAGGGTTTATCCACAATTCTTGACCTGAAGGGCAGAGACAGCACAGCTTCCTCAAATGCCCCTCTTAGAAGAAAGACCAAATGCTGGAGCCTGGCTCTGTCACAGGGTCTCCAAATCTGAATCAGAGAACAGAAATCGTTTATACCAGAGTTGATATTAACACGATCTATATCCCAGAATAACACTTCTATCTGCCTCAACTGATGCTCACACCACTAAATAGCTTTATCTGTCCAGTTGTTTCAAAAAGTCAAAGATGTATCGTAAATAAAAGGAATCCTCAATTACACATTAAAAATGTAGCCTTCAACCCCACTTCTCACTTCTTCTTAATAAAACATCAAGTTGAACCTTTATACTATTGGGAAAAAATGGTTATACTGAAATGTAAAACTTCTCAACTAATAAAACCAACACCATGTTCTTATACTCTGGAGTGCCTGACCTCCCTTGAAACTTAACAGCAATCCACATTTGTTCCTTACTGCCAAGTCCTTTTTGTCGCTGTGCCATCAGGCTGCTAGCCCGAAAAATTAAACTAATATACCATTTCTTTTCACTTTCAGCCCTGGTGGTAGTCAGTAATTCCCGAAGTATCCAAACAAAGGCCCGTTGTCAAGGACAAGGTCTATGTGGACCTGGCTGCAATGCCTGTGGGCATTAAACAGATTTAAATACAGCCTGAACCGCCAGGTGGCAGAGGAGAAGGCGCTGACAGACTTAGATGAGCAGAAAACAGAAGTGCATTTTTCTCAGGCCATCAATCGGTCAGTTCAGAAATATTTATTGAGAACATTCTCCATCTTAGGCCCTGCTCAAGCTATGGGCACATCATAGGGAATAAGACCAAACCTCAGGACCTAAGGAGCTCACATTCTACTTGGGAAGAGCACTAAAGGTCATCCAAATGCAAAAAGCAAAAATTCCAGCTTTAGTTAGGGAGATTTCTTTTTTTTAAAGTAGTCAACTCCGTTACATCCCAGGATAATATCAGTAAGAAAAACTGCAGCAGCAAACTGTTATAAACAGAACAGACAAACAATAAGGTCCTACTGTATAACACCAGGAAATATATTCAATACCCTGTGATAAACCATAATGGAAAAAATACAAAAAAGACTGTGTGTGTGCGTGTGTGTGTGTGTCCATATATAACAGAGTCACTTTGTTGTATGGGAGAAATGAGCACACACCGTAAATCTTTACTGCAGTAAAATAATTTTTAATTTTTTATTTTGCCCCCTCTACCGTTGCCACCGACTAATGTACTCTCAACACAGCAGCAACCAAGTGGCCTTTGCAAAACACGATACACCCTTGCCTAAAGCCATTCAACAGCTTCTCATTACCCTAGGTGTAAAACTAAAAATCCTTGACATGGTCTAAAAGCCCTTGTGTGATAATCCAGCAGATCTTTCCGACTTTGAAGCCACTGTGTTCCCAATTACATGCTCCAGCCACACTAATCTTTAAGCTTGTCAAACACATTCAGCTTTCCTGTCTGGGGCTGGGGTTTATCTGAAATATTTTCCTGCCTCCCAAGTCCTACTCTGGATAATTCCCACTCACCTGTGCTGGAAGCACTTTCTCCCATGCCCCTCCAGCCTCCTCTCCCACTTCACCCCATACACACTCAGCTAAATGAGGATGTCAGGTACATTTTCACTGTTTCCAAGTAATTTGCTTTCATGTACAATTTGCTAGAAATGTAGCCCACAAACCCCATCTCTTGCTTCGTGTGTGTGTGTGTGTTTAAATAAAACATCAGGTTTTCTTTATGCTACTGGAAATACATGGGTATGTTACTTCTAGAGCACCTACTGGTTTACACGAATATCTTTACTTGTGTGACCACACATGTCTCTTTTACTAAGCCCTAAGTTCCAGGAAGACAAGTGTGGTGTCAGTTTGTGGAAATACAATGTCCCCAGAGCCTCGCAGGATGAGGACTGACACAAAGAAGATCAGTCATCAAGGAGAAAAGCAAATGAATTATGATCACCACCAATGGGAACAACTGAAATTTAACCTTCAGAGAACTGCTCCCAAAGACAGCTCAGTTTCCAAGAGCCACATTTCATTTTGCTTGGGTTTCTGTTGTAATGAAGACTTTACTAGGAAAACAAAATCCAGACTGGATAAGAGACTGCTGACAATCTCCTTGTAGCAGACACTTTTTTTCCCAATTGGTTAGAAATGTATCCAATATGTGGATTTGGTTCCTTTTCATTTTTAAATGTGGATATCCTGTCTATTTGAAAGAATGATACTGAGGATCAAAAGGAGTGTTTATTACTTAAGCACTCAGAGAATTATTAAAAAATATATAAATATTATTGCTACTAATTTAAATGAGCAAAATTCCTAGCGTAAGGAACAGGCATCTTGACTCCTATTAAAATACTGACTTTGAAAAGGTGTTCTGTAATGCATTATTAGGTAGATACTCATACCTTATGTTGCCTATTTGAAAGAAACACTACTGTTTTGGTTGCAGCTATGTGATAATGAAAAATGACTACAGCAAGTAAGTGCTTTGCTTTTGTCCAACTAGGTGCACAACAAAGAAAAAATTATAAATGCCTCCACAAATGTGTCCAACAATGTCACCGTATGACATTTCTATCCTAGCTAGCATGACATGGTAATCTTTAAAATGTCCAAACATTACTTGTGCAATGCAAAAATATTCACAGTAGCTCTCTAATAGAAATATGTAAATTACTATCAATACAATAACATGGACTATACACACACACACACACATACACAAACACAGAGTATATGCAATATACTCTGCGCTTTCCTAAATAAAAAGCAAGCAAAAAAAACACATTTTCTCTTTTTAAAAACCACTTGCTTTGATGTAAATAATAACATTACTAACACGGGTGGATCACAAAATAATATATAATTTTATGTTGCTAAATGTACCAAAAGACTCAATGTTGAATATTAATTCATTAAAAGGGGTATCAGCCTCAAAGAAATATTTAAATTACCATTCTGTGAGCAATGTCCAGTTGGGATCTTTAAGCTGCTTGAGGGAGGTCTAAACAAACTGCATTTTAATCATACAAAGGTGTCAGGAGAGAGGATAACCATTAAGACTATGTGAAAAGAGATGTCCACAAACAAAAATCTTAACTGTAATAAAAAATGTTGATTTTTGCCTGTTTAAATAATAATGAAAAAAAATTCCTCTTGTTATTTTTTTAATGAAGTCTAAACAACTCAAGTATTTAAAACTTTAACCTTACCATTTTGATTTTTTGGACAAAATTTTAGGCAATAATTCAAATATATTCATGCAATACGTCTGCTTCTCTGATAATTAAAAA
Source organism: Okapia johnstoni (assembly GCA_024291935.2). Taxonomy (NCBI): domain Eukaryota; kingdom Metazoa; phylum Chordata; class Mammalia; order Artiodactyla; family Giraffidae; genus Okapia; species Okapia johnstoni. Next base: position 18,407,305 of record CM044307.1, read on the forward strand.
AGATAGCAACAAATGCCTTCCCAACCCCAGCCTTACCCTATTAACTTTTCCACTGAACACATTTCATGTAAACTTTTAGACCTGGGGGTGATGAATGGGACATGAAAGAGTGACTCCATATTCTACATAACCTATAATTCACATTTGATATATTGCATGTCATAGTCATAAATGGTACACAACCCCCTGAGGGAAATGTCTGACTCAACTAAATAAAACTGAAGGATACGCCATATAATGAACAGTCTTATTACCTTAAAATTAACCTTTTAGAATTTCTTTCTGTCTTCTTGAGCTCGAAGAGTCAAACTTCTTCACATTGAGATAATTGGGGGAAACCAATTTCCGATTGCTCAGCACAACAGAATGAAGGAATAGAGCATATTTTCAATGGTGTGCAGAGTACTTGAACATCGTCCCAAAGAAACAGCCAACAAAAACCTATTTTTAAGGTTCCTCACAGCATATTTCTCTTCAGAAAGTTCACAGGGCAATCCCATCCAAAATGGCCTCACTGACAATGAAGAAAGAGTTTTCTTTTAGATTTTCGGCTCAGAAACCAAAAGATAAAAAGAAAGCCATGAATATCCTATCGAAGTATCAGTTAAATAATTATGGCACTAATTGATGATAATTTTGGAAACTGGTATCATTCTCACAGCAAACTTCAAAACAGAACTTTAACTATTTTTAAAAACTTGTATTTCAACAGTATTATAGTGATAAAGGGTGGCACTAGTACATGTATATGTTTCACTTAGGAAATTCTGTCTTATCAATTTTAGTATTCACGTTAGGAAAATTACTGCCAGGGCAGAGATAAAAAAACAAAACAGATAAATCTCTGGGGAAAAATCTATAAATATGAAAGTACGTAAGTTATATACCTATTTCTTTAAACCAAAATCACAGGAATTCAATAAAATAAACTACTGCTAATCATAGATGAAAGTAAAATACCAAACATACCCATATACATATACATACACACACACACACACACACACACACACACACACACACACACACACACACACACACACACACACACACACACACACACACACAACCAAAAACCTATCTCATTAGCCTACCATTCTGGCCAGTGCACCATGCTTAAAGATGGACTAACACTGTGATTTACAGAGCAAAGCAAATTCAAGTATCTCAGTTTCTAGACCCATAGATGATCAATCTGATTTTAAGGTTCAAAAGTATAGAACATGAAGAGTAAATGCACAGTGTCTACACCAGAAGCCTTGACTCCATCAAGTCACCTTCATTTTCATTCATTCAGCCAAGGAATGCTTTATTGAGCAATGTAGCTGAGGCTGCTTGTTGCTACTCAGTGTTCACTCTCTCTTCGTTCCTAACGGAACCCCTAATTAACCTGATGAAAGCAAGACAACTAATTAAGGAACAATCTTTCATTGCCTCCTCACAGCTAGATGAGTCCACTTTCACAGGTTAGGCCAATGAGACACAAGCATACATGTTCTGAGAAAATTAAGCAAGGAAAAGTTACTTAAAGGGAGCCAACTCTGTTTAGAACCAGACACAGAACAACGGACTGGTTTCAAATTGGGAAAGGAGTACATCAAGGCTGCATATTGTCACCCTGCTTATTTAACTTACATGCAGAGTACGTCATGTGAAATGTTGGGCTGGATAAAGCACAAGCTGGAATCAAGATTGCCAGGAGAAGTATCAATAACCTCAGATATGCAGATGACACCACCCTTATGGCAGAAAGTGAAGAACTAAAGAGCCTCGTGATGAAAGTGAAAGAGGAGAGTGAAAAAGCTGGCTTAAAACTCAACATTCAAAAAACTAAGATCATGGCATCTGGTCCCATCACTTCATGGCAAATAGATGAGGAAACAATGGAAAAAGTGACAGACTTTATTTTCTTGGGCTCCAAAATCACTGCAGATGCTGACTGCAGCCATGAAATTAAAAGACACTTGCTCCTTGGAAGAAAAGTTATGACCAACCTAGACAGCATATTAAAAAGCAGAGACATTACTTTGCCAACAAAGGTCCATCTAGTCAAAGCTCTGGTTTTCCAGTAGTCATGTATGGATGTAAGAGTTGGACCATAAAGAAAGCTGAGCGCAGAAGAGTTGATGCTTTGGGACTGTGGTGTTGAAGAATACTCTTGAGAGTCCCTTGGACTGCAAGGAGATCCAACCAGTCCATCCTAAAAGAAATCAATTCTGAATACTCACTGGAGGGACTGATGCTGAAGCTGAAGCTCCAATACTTTGGAGACCCGATGTAAAGAGCCAACTCATTGGAAAAGACACTGATGCTGGGAAAGACAGACGGTGGGAGGAGAAGGGGACGAGAGAGAATGAGATGGTTGGATGACATCACCGACTCAATGGACATGAGTTTGAGCAAGTTCTGGGAGATGGTGAGGGACGGGGAGGCCTGGCATGTTGCAGTCCATCAGGTCGAAAGAGTTGGACGTGACTAAAGTGACAGATAATTCCATAGTTCTGAATGATACCCTGGCATCTGCCAGAGGGCCAGCTCACTCAGTAAGACAAACAGCCGTGGAAACACTGCTGCTCCCTGGCCAGCTCAGGGGTCCTGCTCTTTACCTCTGGGATATATAGACCTCATTATCCCGTATTTCCGTGGTCTGAGCTAGGGAAAGTGGGCAATGGGGAGCTCCTGCCTTTATGTCTCTTCTTGCTCACCCACCCACGCACCCTCATTACATGTCTGCTGAGCACCACACACTGTGCAGGAATGCCAGGAGTAACTTTAATGACCAAAACATAGGAACCATCCTCAAGGAATGGAAAAACAAGAGAAAAGCCCAGAAGCAATTACAATGGAACGTGAAAAAATGATGAGTATACATGATGTGTGCTTCCCGTGGGGAGGCCCGGTGCAGTCTGGAGTGCTTCATTCCGAGGATCTCGTTTATTCCACAGCCATCACTGCTGGACTTCCTCTTGGCAATATGAACAGCAGAGACCACGCCACCGCACCATCAGGAGGTGATGGCACGGAGGATAGGAAAGGCTGAGCAGTGAAGTGCAAGTTAAACGACCAACAGAATTTTCCCGGATTGAAAGGTGTAGGTGGAAGGTTTCGTGCCAAGAATTAACCAGGCAGAAACATCCAGAGACAAGAAAGACCATACACAGTTCATCAGAAGAGCATGGCAGAATTTGCTACCAGATCAGTGAACACAGCGACCCTAAGCAGTTTTAAACACCCAAGGGACTGAGCTTTCACAACTAATATCTGAAGGAGAGGTTCTGAGAATGAGCTTAAGGTTGCCAAGAGGAAGGATGGGGGAAGGGATGGTAAGGATGTTTGGGATAGACATGTTCAGTACAGCTTAGTTGGGTCGCTAAGTTGTGTCCGACTCTTTGTGACCCCATGGACTGCAGCACCCCAGGCTTCCCTGTGCTTCACCATCTCTGAGTTTGCTCAAACTCATGTCCATTGAGTTGATGACACCATCCAACCATCTCATCCTCTGTTGTCCCTCGTTCCTCCTGCCTTCAATCTTTCCCAGCATGAGGGTCTTTTCCAGACATGTAAACATGGCTGTATTTAAATTGGATAACCAACAAGGGAAAAAAATAAAAGGTCCATTAGAATCAAAAACATATATAAATAAAGGAGAGGCTTTGAGAGAAATACCTGGGATTTTTCATAACTATTTCTAAATCATGTGGCTTTAGGAAAGGCATGAAAGTATCTCCTAATCTCAAGGACACAATATCAATCCTCCCCTATTTTTAAGCCCAGGTTAGTAATATTTATAATTTTAAAAGATTACTTATTGGAGAGTAATAAAAGGATATTAGGAATTTTACAAAAGCATAGCAGAGGACTGGGGAAAAAAAAATCTCACCCAAACTGAAATACTTCTTTAAAATATCCTGACAGTAATATGTTTCCCTTTCAACTTTGAAAAGATAGTTAGGCAGATTCATGACAAAAAATAAAGTTTGCCTTTGGCGGCAGAGTCAATTCTTTCAAACCTAATTTCCACTCCCCTCCCCTTCTGCTTTAGTCATAGAAATCTGGTTTTATTTGGCCTGGCAATGTGCCCACTTAAACACCACACTGGAGCCTCCATGAAGACAGTGGTGGTCAAGGAATTCCAAGTACAAGTCTGAGAGGAGATTCCAGAGAGGCCCTCTGCAGCTTTTCCTTCCCCTCCTCTTGCAGACATCCCAGCTGGAGCTCCAACAACACCCTGAGGTTACGTGGAAAGAGGCCTCATCCTCAGGATGCTGAAAGCTAGAAGGAGCCCAAGACCTGGCCAATGACACGGGACATGTTAGAAACCTCTCCAGACCCAAGCAGTTCCCCTACAGACATTTTATGTGAGAAAATCAAGCACTGTTTAATTAGATTCCTGTTTCTACTAGACAAACACAAATTTCACTGCAGATGCTAGTGAATATTTAAAGCATACGTGGTAGGATTTGGCCAAAAAAAGCCATTTCAAATAGATGTACAGTATTAAACCATATTTCCTGATTCTCTCTTTTTTCATCTAAGTCACACATTCTACTTTCTTATTAAACAACCTTTTTAAATCAAAGTAAATCTTTTCTAAATTTTTTCTCTTTGGACACAAGACATCTGGTTCTTGAAATTTCTAGTCTACTCTGGGAGCTGAGTGGGGAGAGTGAGAAGGGCTAGCAGAATAAGCCCCAGAGAGCAGACGTGGGGGGGGGGCAGTGTGCAAGGGGAACCGGAAAGTTACACATCGATAACACGGCACAACACAAGTTGTTTATAAAGAGCTTCATTGTGTTTTGTAAGCTGGTGAATTGTAAGATTCAATTTGGAGGTCTTTGGTCTAAACTAATCTCTGGCAGCCACTGTTGACAATCATAGAATCACACAGAGATTTAAATATAACAGCATTCTTATTTTCCTTGATACTTCTGTCATTTTTTAAAAAAAATATAGTTGCTTTATAGTGACTTGCTTGACACAGGTGAGACACATTACGTTATTCTTGTGGAAACAGTCTTGCCCCCATGATCTTCCCCCTACCACCAAAACAGCTAGCATAATACGCCATGGATTATGTCTAACAAAAACAGAATAATTCCACGGAGCTGGTATGGTGGGCGGAGGGGACTCCTGGCTTGACTACAGAAAAGTCAGGATTACCTCCTCCATCTTAACTCAAGGTACAGCTTTTGTTTGAAGCTAGAAATGAAATCCAAATGAAGAAACTAAACAGAATATAATCTATTTCCACTTTTATCTCTGTTCACTTCTTTAAAAAAAAAAAAAAGTCTTTCTATTTAGAACACTTTTGCCAAACTAACAACAAGCCTATTGTCAAGTCACCACCACCAGACAACTATGGACTCCCTGCTCTATGCTGAATCATTACACAAACATTGGTTTTCTTTATGGGCAAAACGGCATAGTGAAATGCACATAATGTCTACATTCAAACCTAGATCTGAATCTTGGATCAAAGAATTACTAACTGGAGGTAAAATCTCTGGCAGACTAATTTCCTTCACTCTGATGTCAGTTCCTACAACTATAAGATGCAAGTAATACTATCATTCTCTTTCTAGCATCGTTGGAAAAATCAGTGCTAATGTATACATTAGGCATTTTGTAGCTATTACTATAATGCTAATTACTATAAGAACTTCCCTGGTGGCTCAGTGGTAAAGAATCTGCCTACCAATGCAGGAAATGTGGGTTACATCCCTGGTTCTGGAAGATTCCCTGGAGAAGGAAATGGCAACCCACTCCAGTATTATTGCCTGGAAAACCCCACGGACAGAGGAGCCTGGCAGGTTGCAGTTCATGGGGCCACAAACAGTCAGACATGACTTAGCCGCTAAACAACAGTTACTAGACAGGTTTTACTTATTTAACTGCCAAAGATAAATAAGAGATGAAAAACTAAATTTATAAAAAGCTAACTAAATGCATCAAGTAAAATGAAAGACAAAATGAGAGAGTAACTTCTGAGTCATAGAGCCCTCTCAGCTCCTGCCTAGAACACTTTCAGTGATGGGAGCACATTACCTAAAAAGGCAACTCCATCATTCACGCAATGCTGCCCTAACACACACCAGACAGTTGAGCATGGTGTCTACCATGGGTCAGGTTCTGCATCAGGCCTGAGGAAACAAACATTAAGACATGGTCTCCTGCTCGCAAGGAATTCACAGCTTCCTCTCACGAACAGACAAATGCAATTCGTGACAGGCAACGAGGGAAGAAAAGCACAGAGTGCTACAGGAGGGCAGCAGAGGGCACACCACCCAACCTAGGGCGTCAGAAGGAAGTAGTCTCCCGGGTAAACTCACACAGAACAGGGAGGTAGAAGGGTGCCGAAAGGGAACAGCACCCTGAGGTGAGAGACAGCATGGGACGCCAGAAGTACCAGGTTCCAGACTCTGGGACACAGCGGGGGGAGGAGAAGGCAGACAGACTGAGAGAGTAGCACTGAAACATATACATTACCATACCTGAAACAGATAGCTAGTGAGCAGCTGCTGCACAACCCAGGGAGCTCAGCCCAGCGCTCTGTGACAACCAGAGGGGTAGAACTGGCTGGAGGGTGGGAGAAAGGTTCAAGAGGGAGGGGACACATGTATACTTATTGCCGATTCATGCTATTGTAAGGCAGAAACCAATACAACATTCTAAAGCAACTATCCTCCAATTAAAAAAAAAAAAAAAAGTTAACAACAACAGCAAAAAGAAGTACCAGGTTCAAAGCCGGGAGCAGTAGAGGATGTGGTTGTCCAGGTTCCCATCCGAGGGCTGGAAGACCAAACCAATGATGCTGGACTTTCTCCCACAGGCTGTGTGGAGCCTTGGATGTTTTAAGTGGGACACATTTTCATGTGCTTTTCATCGTACAGAAATCATGCTAACAATGTGTAAAATGAACCGCATACAGGAAGGGTAGAATGGGATGAAGAACCAATAGTCCAAGTGAGCAAGAAACAGGCTACAGAGTTAGAATTCGCATTTTGAGCTCAGCTAAGCTGTTATAGAGATTTTCCAAGGAATTATAATGAAGCTGCATCTTCTTTGGTTTCTGCAGAGATTTTGCATATATGTGTCTTGTATACTTTATATATATATTCTGTATGCATCTTATGTATCTGCCAATGATATCAATGGTTCCAAAAGAACAGGAATCATGTGGCCTGGTTTTCCGAGAATTACTCAGAAATTCTCACTAACGGTACAGTGTGAATGAAAGGTGAATGTGGGACATTTTCAAATTCACTGAAAGATACCACAGAGAATATTCCCCTTTCTCAGTTCCACAGCCAAATGCCTCTACTTACGATCAACGGTTAGTAACGGAAATAAAAACCGAATCTCAACCATTCATCATTTGCATATGCAGTGTGGATAAACTACCACCTAAATAAGTGTCTAGATTTTAAGTAAAGAAGAAAATTTTGATAGCCCCTAAATTCTGACCACTTTCAAGACTTCCCGCACTCCCAATGATTTAGTGTGTCGTTGGCCTATAACTATGAAGTCACTTACCAAAAGAAGCGCAAAACAACTCTGTGGCATTAAAAAGGGCTCTTATCTGTGCTCAGTTATCGACTGAAACTGTTCATAAAGAGGAAGAATACCACACAAGTTGTCTGGCTGACTCTGAGTTGGCTGCTGCCTGTACATTCACAAAGAAAAATATGTATAAACATGAACACTCAGGCACAAATATCCATCTGGACAGGACGTTAAGACCATTCTTCAATCCCTAAGGGTCTTATTCTCTCTTAGAAGTATAAACTCAACCAACTGGTCTATGACACTTAATTTGGGAGAGAGGGAAGGAAGATGGAGAGAAAGAATCATCTCTTTTGAATATAGTAAGGACCCATCTCCATAATATCATTCAAGAAGTTTAAAAGATTAAGCAGTCAGGACCCTAAATGTCCCATATGAAACAGGCACCAAATTCTTACTTCCTCTCAACTCTTCTAAGTCTTCCTTTGGGTTCAGTCCTCTGGCACTGGATTAATGGCACAATTCTATTGAAGACACGTACTCAGGAAAAGGGTGGTGATAAAAAGTGGTTACTTACATCAAGCTGACAGGGGGGAAATTGGCAGAAGTAATGTCCTAACGACATAATGAATCATAAAGCCGAGACTGTTCTGATTTTTACTTTGGTTTAAGCTGGCTAATCATTAAACCCGGCCCATGATTTTTAAAGCTCCTACATACCTAGCAAAAATGTTCTTTACCACTTATAAAAATGTATAGTTAATTTTTAGTATTTAATTAGGACTTCTCTAGCCTTTCCTTCTGAGAATTTTGTCCCATTCGACGAGGCAATCTTATAGCTGAATGGTTAAGAGTAAAGCAAGGCTCCTCCCGTCCCAATCAGGACCAACTTTACAGTGTCCTACCGAGGATGACATGGGATAACCCACGCAAGGTGTTCAGACAGGCACAGAGGAGACACGTGCTTAGACTTCAATTCATGTGGTCTAGCTACTGAGTCTTGCTTTGCTCTTAACCTTCCAGCTCTAATATTGCCTCGTCGAATGGGACAAAATTCTCAGAAGGAAAGGATTGAGAAGTCCAAATTAAATACTAGAAATTAACTATACATTTTATAAGTGGTAAAGAGCATTTTTGCTAGGTATGTAGGAGCTATAAAAATTATGGGCCGCGTTTAACGCAAGCACTAAGGTAGGCAATATTCAAGATACAGCCTTAAGACCTAACCATTTTGTGGAAAGCAATGCTAAAAGCATAAAGACACCTGTAATGGCTTCCCTTGTAGCTCAGTCAGTAAAGAATCTGCCTGCAGTGCAGGAGACCAGGGTTCGATCCCTGGGTCGGGAAGATGCCCTGGAGAAGAAAATGGCAACCCACTCCAGTATCCTTGCCTGGAAAATCTCATGGACAGAGGAGCCTGGTGGGCTACAGTCCATGGGGTCACAAAGAGTAGGGCACAATTGAGCAACCAATACTTACTTACACTTAATAAAACCAATGTGATATATCTAAAAGGGATATCATACAATTTTTCAGCTATCTTCCATCTTCATATACTACTGTCACTTTCTATAATTTAAATGCCACATGAGTTAGTCTTAATTACCTTCAACTTGGCCATTCTAATTGTCTACTTCTATATCCTGCTGTGATCCCATTAACACGGCCTCTTAAGGTTGATTTCAAGATATTTATGATCACCTACAGTTGATTTCTCCCTAATTTTTAATGAATTTCTACTGATAAATAATTACTTTAAATAAATTAGCTAATTTCCAGACCATGTAGTTGTTTCCACTAGGAATCCACTGAGCTATATTTGTTTTTCACCAGCTGTCTGGATAATTATATTTAGTCCACATTTTTTTAAAGTCAGTAGAGAATGAATATGTTAATAATTAGCCCCTCTTTTTCAGACTTCCCTAAATCCTCTTAAAGCTTATGCAAGAGGCTCAGAGTGAAGAGGGCTCCTTGAGGGCTTAAAATCAATTCTTGATGTAACAAAGGTAAGAGCTACAAGGTAAACAGATCAGTGAAAGGCTCCAGGCTTCCCAGGTGCATCCAGGTGTCTTCCTGCAACAAAAATCAGTTCAGTTCAGTTCACTCGCTCAGTCGTGTCCAACTCTTTGCGACCCCATGAATCGCAGCACGCCAGGCCCCCCTGTCCATCACCAATTCCCGGAGTTTACCCAAACCCATGTCCATCGAGTTGGTGATGCCATCCAGCCATCTCATCCTCTGTCATCCCCTTCTCCTCCGGCCTCCAATCCTTCCCAGCATGAGGGTCTTTTCCAATGAGTCAACAAAAATCAAATGACACTAAATGTAAACTGGTATATGGAACTAAAGGGTTTACCCTCAATTTTCAATTTATCAGTAGGGAAAAGGAGCAACAGAAAGAGCCCACTGCAATCTTAACACAGAATTTCCAAAAAACGGGAAGGTTTCCACTTTGTTCTCATATTTACAAATGTAAATCAATTCAGCCAAGACAATGACTTAGGGAAAAAAGTCTACAAAAACTTTTGTCTAGACAATAGCTATTGTTTCAAGATTTATGCAATTTGTGCAAAACATTACTTCAAATTCTGTATTTAAAAAACAACACAGAGGGGCACTGGTTTCAGGTGAGATGACTGAAGCACACTCCTCTCATTCTCTCCCCTGAATGCAGCTCTAACACCTGGAACAGAATACGTGAAGCAGCTATTTGAGGGATCTGAAAAATACATGATGATGGCAGAATGGGGGAGGGGTGCTAAACTCAAAATATCACCAAACCACTGATGGGTTTCTCTGTATTTTCTTCCAAAACGCCACAGCCTGGACTCAAGGCAACCAGACACCTGGAAGTGATCATCAGGATGTAGACAGAGGAAGCAATTCTGCAAATCCTTTTAAGTTCCACCTTAAGAAGCAGGGAAGGGGATTCCTAACCCTGGAGAGAACAGGGAAATTACCCATTTTTCTTCTTTTTTTCCATTTTCTTGCTTCTTGGCAATCATAAGGTGGTGGCAGGCAGAGGGGACCACAGTCACTAAACCTCTGAGGGAAAGGAACCTTTCTTCTTCTCTAATCAGAGGACCCATGGCTCTGGAGATGTAAAGGTAAAACATCTATTGCTGTTTCGCATTCTGTCTTCATGCCTCTTGTTTCAGAATGAAGGCAGTCATGAGAAATGCAGTGTCCCACTCTAAAGACCCACCTTTGTGTCTGGAGGACTTTAAGAAAGGGAACCTAAAGGAAATAGGAAGTAATGAAGAAAATGACCCATACAATAGAGCCACGATGAAAGGCAATTCATAAGAATGAGCCACCAAAAAAATTTAAAAGATAGATTGCACTTCTTCAAAATTAAAAATTCTTGCTCTGAAAAAGATACTATCAATAAAGAATGAAAAAATAAGGTACAGACTGGGGGAAATATTTGCAAATCACATATGCAATGAAGGATTTGTATCCAGAATATGTTAAAAAGCAAAACAAAACAAAAAAAAAAAAAACTCCAAAAACTAAGCAAAGAAAACAAACAACCCAATTAAAAATGGGCAAAAGACTTGAACAGACCCTTCACCAGAAAGGACATACAAACGGTTACAAGTAAGCACATGACAAAGGCTGCAGGTAAGCTTCAAGGAAGCACCAGAAAAACATGCTCAACGTTATAGAAATGCAAATTAAAGTCAGAGACACTATTACACATCTACTAAAACGGCTAAAATAAAAATACTGACAATTCTAAGTGCTGCCAAAGATGCCAAGCACCTGAAACTCTTTCTCATGCACTGCTGAAGAGAATGCAAATTGATACAGTTAACTCTGGAAAATGGTTTGAAATTTCCTTTTGTAGGTGTATAGACACCTACAAAATAATACAGCCATTTTACTCCTAGATGTTTATTAAAGAGAAAGGAAAGTGTATGTCCATGTAAAGACACAAAAATTCAGAGCAACTTTAATTGTAAAACCTAAAAACTAGCATAACCCAAATGCTCTTTAATGAGTTAATGAATAAATACACTAGAGTACATCCACACGCTGGAATCCTACTCAGCTATTAAAAGGAACAACTCAGATGAATTTCAAAGACATTCTATTGCACAAAAGAAGCTAGCATCAAAAGACATGGTACATGCCTTCATTTGGGCTTCCCCGGTAGTTCAGATGGCAAAGAACATGCCTGCAATGCAGGAGACCCAGGTTCAATTCAAGGGACAGGAACATCCCCTGGAGAAGAGAAGGGCTACCCACTCCAGTATTCTTGCCTGGAGAAGTCCATGGGCAGAGGAGCCTGGCAGGCTACAGTCCGTGGGGTCACAAAGAGTCGGACATGCCTGAGTGACTCAACAACAACAACAATGCTTCCATTTAAATGACATCTTTGCAAAGGCAAAACTACAGGGATGAACAACACATCAATGGTTGCCAGGATTCACATGTGGGAAGAGAATGAGGGAACATCCTGAGGAGATGGAATGGTTGTGTGGACAGCTACACAAATCTACACATGCTAAAATCCACAAAATTGTGGGATGTTAACAAAAGGCAACTTAACTTTCGTTTCTTGTTAATTTTTTTAACCAACATAAAAACATCTCAAATTTACAATAACATCTTATATAACTAAATTATGTAAATATGGTACTGCACATTGCCAAAGAGAGGGGTTTTACAGACAATGGGACAATGGAGTAATGTCCTATTATTAGTTAAACCAAGTTTATTTATAAAACATTTAAAAAGACACCACAAAATCATCTCTTTTCAAAATTAACTGCTCAGCCACAATGAGTATGATTGTTAAACACCAAGAAAGCCAGTTCTTACTAGAGCCCAACAGAGCTAGTCACATAAGCATCTGGTTTTTGAGCTGTTGATGTTACAAAGCAGGTGAATCAACAGGGACACGGACATTAAACTTGAAATCATCTGAAGTTTGCCCACTACAATTGGGTCTCATCTCTATCCCCACAGGGCTGGCCACACCGCCTCCATTTCCTCAACAGGAAGTGCTTAAGGCACACACCACTTGCTTGAAAACCTGAAGAGCATGTATACAAAAGGAAAAGGTCAAGGAAACCAGTTTCATTGAAAACATCTGCACTCTGTCACCACAACCACTACCATCGGTTGATGCCTCCACAACCTGCCAGCAACTGAGCCTCATGTCTATAAGCCTCATGTTACAACTGAGGCTTTTCTCAATGGAGCGAGCAGAGGGAAGGAACAGCTCTAAACTGCACTGCTAAACCCAAATGAGCCACCCCAGTTTCAAAACACTGTGGTAAAATCATCTTCTTAATACATGTCTCTGCACTATTTTTGTCACTGTGTTAGTTTTCCTTTTCCTCAAAGCATTTTTTCACAGAGTCATTTTTGCCTATTTCCAAGAAAATAACTCTGGTGGCTCAGCTGGTAAAGAATCTGCCTGCAATGCGGGAGACCTGGGTTTGATCCCTGGGTTGGGAAGTGCCCTGGAGAAGGCAACAGCTACCCACTCCAGTATTCTGACCTGGAGAATTCCATGGACTGACTGTATAGTCCATAGGGTCACAAAGAGTCGGACACAACTGAGTGACTTTCACTTCAAATAAGATAACAACCACTAAAAGGGTGACGCAGGTGTCAGCCCTCCCCACTTGCATGGATGCCCCTGTTCAATATGCTCTATATGATTTAGCACTGGCCATTCGACTGCATACAACAGTCACCAATGTGTTACTTTGAAAGGTATTCTTAACAGAGAATTTTTATTTTAACGATGAAGCTATGGATAATTTTTTTCTTCCTATTTTTCTTTACTTCTTGAAGGTTCCCTATAAAGAAATGTGAAAACAGTGGAACTTTTCTTTTACTCCTAATTTGTCATAAATGATGACTGTGACCATTATGACTTCACTTTTAATACTTTCAGGGAAACCTTACTTTTTTTTTCTGGGCTCCAAAATCACTCTATCTATATAATATCCAGCTCTATCTATATAATATCCTACCATCACCACTAAAATCGAGGGTGGGGGTGGTTGAGATACAGTAAACTTTCAGATCACACTGCTCTCACCAATTATTACAAAAATAATTCAGTTACAAACATAAGGAGAGTCTGGTTATTTTTAAATGGGAGAGCCTCCTCCTTGATCTGTTTCACTTGCTCGAGAAGACTGCACAGGAACAGATCAAACATTTAATAAGCCTGCTTTCATTATAATGGGTGCTTAGTCGCTCAGCTGTGTCCGAGCAACTACAGACCCCATGGACTGTAGTCCACCAGGCTCCTCTGTCCGTGGGATTCTCCAGGCAAGAATACTGGAGTGGGTTGCCATTTCCTCCTCCAGGAGATCTTTCTGACAATTCGAGCCTAAACTATATGCTACGTTCTTAATATTTACAAAGTGGTACTTCTTAGGGTTCTTTCAGGCAGGTACTTAAAAATAACCACGAGAGAGTGTATGACTGAAGCCTGACTCACGCACAGGCGGTGCGGCTCTTCGCTAGACATCAGAAGGGAAAGGTGATGTCCCATGACACCCCCACGGTAGCCCTCTTCTTTCTGTTGCCTAAGATGCTATGATTTCTATTAGTCTCATTAGCCAGCAAAGACATCTGCATTCAAACTAAAAGCAATAAAGAGAAGTTCATCCTCACTCATAACTTCTTTTGAAGAAAATTTCCCCATTTTATATGATTTGAAGCCTAAGTTAAGTTCAGTTCAGTCACTCAGTCGTGTCCGACTCTTTGCGACCCCATGAACTGCAGCACGCCAGGCCTCCCTATCCATCACCAACTCCCGGAGTCCACCCAAACCCATGTCCATTGAGTTGGTGATGCCATCCAACCATCTCATCCTCTGTCATCCCCTTCTTCTCCTGCCCTCAATCTTTCCCAGCATCGGGGTCTTTTCCAATGAGTCAGCTCTTCGCATCAGGTGGCCAAAGTATTGGAGTTTCAGCTTCGACATCAGTCCTTCCAATGAACACCCAAGACTGATTTCCTTTAGGATGGACTGGTTGGATCTCCTTGCAGTCCAAGGGACTCTCAAGAGTCTTCTCCAACACCACAGTTTGAAAGCATCAATTCTTTGGCGCTCAGCTTTCTTTATAGTCCAACTCTCACATCCATACATGACCACTGGAAAAACCACAGCCTTGACTAGACGGACCTTTGTTGGCAAAGTCATGTCTCTGCTTTTTAATATGCTGTCTAGGTTGGTCATAACTTTCCTTCCAAGGAGTAAGCGTCTTTTAATTTCATGGCTGCAATCACCATCTGCAGTGATTTTGGAGCCCAGAAAAATAAAGTCAGCCACTGTTTCCACTGTTTCCCCATATATTTGCCATGAAGTGATGGGACCGGATGCCATGATCTTAGTTTTCTGAATGCCTAAAGTGAAAGGTTTTTTTCAGGCTGGACTGTATTAGCTATGCTGAGTGGCAGAAAAGCCAGTTAGAGAAGCAGGCCTGAGAAGGTCATTGCAAAGAGACAAATGAAGAAAGGAAACACTGGATGTCATACATGCAGACTGGTGATACCAGGTCAGGGAGGGGTTCCGATGGCTCCTAGGTTCTGACGGTGGAAAGCACAGCAGAGGTGTCCTCACCTGAATAGTAACAGGACTGCAACAGATATTCCATGAATCCTTGACAACTAAAAAAACTCTCATTCTGTAATTTTAGAGCAAGACTGAGACCTTTTTGGACGGTGAGTTGCTTAACGGAACTGTCTTTTTCATCACAGTAGCATGGTGCCTGGTACATGAGAGATAGTCCATAAATGGCTGCTGAATAGGAAGAATTACAAAAGAAACTGAACTGCATGCGAATGGCCATTAACCCCCAGTGGACACTGTCCACTGCCCCCTTTAAGTACTCAGAACACTCCAAGTGTCGGCCATCAGCACCATCTCCTCCACTTCAGGAGTCTATGAAGCTGCACAGTGAGTCCACAAAAAGGTAACTGAATTTTCTTAAGACAAAATTCACTTTTCAGCTCATTTCTAGTTGATAGTAATGTGTACAGAGAAAAGCCTTTACTCTGCCAATTCTTTACAGCCCATTTGTATTTGCATTACCAATGTCTCCTTCAAACCACAGTTCTTCAGGCATCTTTGTAAATCAAGTGTCAAATCTGTAGCTGCTGCTTTAATTAAAACTAGTTAACCTAATCTGTAAGTCTACTAAGTAAACACAGAATGTCACAATTGGGGAAAGGCAAACAGGTGTGAGGGCCCCTCCCCACGTTCTGGGCTGTGGAAGGCCCCCACAATCCCCAGGAGAGCTGTGTTCTTAGCGGGACATATCTTCAGATGGAGGACCCCAGGCAAGGGCCCTAGTTTCAACCCCATGTTTAATATCAGTAAATTTTAGTTTATTTCTTCATAGCTTATTAACATGTGTGCGCACACGCGCAATCATTTCTGTCATGTCTGACTCTTTGCAAACCCATGGACTGTAGCCTGCCAGGCTCCTGTGTCCACACCCCAGCAAAAACACTGGCGCAGATTGTCATTTCCTACTCCAGGGGATGTTCCCAACCCAATCTGCATTGGCAGGCGGATTCTTTACCACTGAGCCACCTGGGAAGCCCCAATAGCTTATTAACATTTCTAATATTTACTTCCTGCTCTCCAATATACACACCCATTTGGGAAAACACAGTTCTAGGTTCTCTGTGATAGCATTTCTGCTTTCAAGTTTCTGTTTCAAAGAGAAACCTGTACCTCACTCAGTTTATCTAACCTTCTACCAACAAGCAGGACTTTCAAGCCAGGTTCTCACTACCCCTTCTCTCCACACGTAACTTGACTGAGAAAAGACCAGGAAGCAGTTTCAGGAGCAGAAAGACCAAGAGATTCAGAATCAGAAACTCTGGGTTCAAAATCTACCATTACCAACTGTGTAATTTGGGGCCAGGGAAACAACCATTTCTGAGACTGTTTATTTTCAAAATGAGGAAAATTCTATTTTGTTTGACTATCTTGGTTATTATAAAGGTTGATTATTATGAAAGATTAACAGCAATTATGAATATCAAAGTGGTTTTATTTCTATATCTATATATATTAATATATTGTAATCTTTATTATACAAATGAACAGTAATTTTATTTATGTATATGCACTTTGTATGTACTTAATTTTAGAAAGGCAATTTTACTTGTTAATTATTTAATTGTAAATAATTATTATTTTAAAGACTAAAAATAGTTTTTACTGTTCTCATTCATGTTCTCTCCTTAATAAGTAATTCTATGAAGCACTAACTCTCAACAGTAACAAATTGAAAAGACTTCTTTATAAAGTTTCAAGTCATCCATTACTATAATCAAGTTATTATGTAATTACAATAATTACATCCCTTTAGGTAGAAAATTACAAAATTCAAAATAAGTATAAAATATAAACTCAAAGTCACCCACAATCCTATCACCCAGAGATAAACTGCTAGTATTGAATAGCTTTTAAAATTGAGATATTATGTAAAGTGTTCTCTATCCTCTGTAATTTAACATTATCCTGTGCAAATTTCTCTGTCATTTGATGTTCTTCGAAATTCGGATGCCTAATCACAGTATGATAGTCTTCTACGTGTAGGTGTCACAATTTAACCACTTTTTCACTATATGACATGTAGACAGCACCAAATTTTTATGTTATAAATACTAAACCAATAAATATTCTTGAAATTTTTATAAAACTGTTTTTTGTGGAATCAAGTCCTAGATGGTAGGACATAACCAGCTTAGAGTTTTTTGGCACATACTGTAAAACTGATGTTTATAAAGTTCATGCAATAAAACCCCACGTAACCAAGGTAATAGGTTAATAATTGGTTTAGAAATTAACAAGGCTGATTTAAGCAGCAGCCCATAAACACACTCACACCCCACCTTGGCCATTTCATTTGACATTAACATGATGCATTTTCTTTTATCAATTTCCTGATGTAGGGTCAATGTCTTTTTCATGAACAATCAGTCTCCAGATTGACGGTTAGGCTATTATTCTTACACAAACCACACCCCCCAAAAAAACCAACAAACCATCATCCTCAACTTCCAATTACCCTTTTTTATTAGAGTGGAGGAAAAACTCAAAGACTGTCAAGACGCAAGCTAAAAAATCCTTATAGAAGTTTAATTATTCCTGCAATCCTTTAGATTGCCATGACCATATCTAACTTAACAACATTCTTCTTGGAGGCTTGCCTTTGGAGGCTTTCCAAAGTATTTAGCATATTTCTGTAGAAAAATAATGCTCACATTTAATCAGATTACATAAAATTTTCATTATGCAATTACAATAACAAGTACCACAGACAAAAACAGGTTCTTGTTATAAGCAAAACTGATTCATGATCAACATTCAACACGACCAGCCTACTCCGAAGGACATGGGTGTCTAGAGGGTGGCTGCCACTTGAAGGTGTTGGCGTTGCAGACAACCATGAACTTGGCAGCAGAAGGAAGCAGGGAAGCAGAGGTCACCAAAGGGAGCTCTCATCTCTCAGCACCTTGAGAGAATGAGCATTACGTTTCAAAAGGCATTTATTAACCCTGATGTATTACGTGCAGATGCGGAATAAAATCACACAACACAGACTGTCCCTGAACTTAAAGGAACAGCGGTGCACAGACACAGACTTGCTCAATGGAGGCCAATGGCAACAGGCCATGGTCTCTCTCCTATTTCCCCTCTTCCACCCAAGGGCAAATGTTGGATCTCAGGCTTGGTCCTCACCCCTCCTTCCCTTTTCTATCTAAATTCAGCCAACAGTTGATCTCACCCAGTCTCAAAGCTTCAAATATCATGTATGTAGTGAAGACCCACAAATTTACAACTCTATATAACCTGGACTTCCCTGGTGGGGAGAGTGGATAGGAATCCACCTGCCAATGCAGGGGACACGGGTTCAACCTCTGGTCCAGGAAGATCCCATATGCCGTGAAACAACTAAGCCCATGCGCCACAAGTACTGATCCTGTGGTCTAGAGCCCACAGGTCACAACTACTGAGCCCACGCACCCTAAAGCCCATACTCCACAACAAGAGAAGCCGCAGTAGTGAGAAGCCCACACACCACAACCAGAAAGTAGCCCCTGCTCCTCACAACTAGAGAAAGCCCTCAAAAAGCAACGAACACCCAGCACAGCCAAATAAATAAGAAAATTTATTTTAAGAAAATACAATACTCACAGCTGGGGAATGGCAACAGGCCACTACCCAGACACCTTTATTTTACAGATGCAAACTTTAAGGTCCAAAAGTTTATGTAATTTAACCAAGACCGTGAGAACACAGCCCCTAATGTAAATGTCTAATGATGTACAAGCAGACCCACGGAACAGTCACCTCCCGGGTCCCTTCTTCTTTTGTTTATATACAACATATCTCTAGCAAGCGTTTGGAGAATCCAACTGAGTTAATATCAGAGACGTGTACTTTTTTCACTTGGAGTTAATATCAGAGATGTGTACTTTTTTCACTTGAGGTATGTAAGAAAACTTTCAGCAAGAGACTTCCTGCCATGTCTCCAACTGCACAGTCACCTGAAAGCCCACGACTAGTTTGGAGGCAGCTGAAGTATCAGAGATAGATTCTAAGCAGTCAGAAAATTCAAAGTCTAGTTGGGAAGCTATGGCTGCACACGTGGCTTACTCCTATTAACCCTTACCTATCAGAATCTACTGTAAACTTCCAGGGCAGAGACAGAAAGAGAAAGTAGTGGGGTGTCCGTAATTTGGTAACTCATCTGGTTTAATATATACAGTTCAAAGGTTCATCACAAATGCAGTCATGGAAGGCCCCACCCAGAAAGCTCCCCAAGGTAAACTTCCCACAGAAGCGAAGTAATGTTACCTCACCGATTTTATCATTTAATTCCCTGCCCCAATCTTAAGATCCTAGTGCTTACAAAGATTGAGGTATCACTTCATTAAGCTCATGCTGGCAGGGGCCTGTCAGGCACCCAAGCCGTTGCCCCCAGAGCCTGAAGCCATCAAATCAGCCAGGTTCCCCCTCAGCTCCAGCGACTATCTGCCAACCGCATCAACCTCCTGGCCACGGCTAGGCGTGACACACAAACGTATCCAATACATGGTCCAAAGTTCCCCCTGACGTTTGTTTTTATTGGAAACACCAACCAGTACGTACCTTAAAACTCACATGACAGGTTTTCCACAAGCATCTCTTCATCTGCCCTCATAAACATCACCCCATAAAGTGTACCGTAATATCGCCTTCCTCATTTTTCACATGAGAATGCGGATGGTCAAAGGGGCTCAGAAAGAGGCTCAGTGTCCAGTCCAGACCTGCACTTACGTCTTCCTTGCTCCTCTGCCTGCACTAACCACAGGGCCTCTTGTGAGAACCATGTTGCCCCACGCCCACGTTACCCACCCTGGCAGAGCGGCCTTCAGTTCATCGGCTCATTCCTTACAGCTCCCTGCTGCCTTGCTTTGTTTTTGTTGTAGTACTGGTGTTTGGTTCACAGGCTAGGATGGATTCACATAAAACTTTTGACTTCTTGGAGCTCTCAGTTAACGTCGCGGGGTGTGTCCAGAGGAATGACAGCACAAACATAGAACAGGCAAAAAATGACGCAAGAAAAAGAGCAAAGTTGCTCCTCCGACTGTACCATACGTCACAGTTTGCAAAGAGATTTCACACAGACTGAGTGCCTACCAGATTAATAGCTAAGCACTAAGGCTGAAGCTGGGGAACCTGGGACCCAGTTCAGGTGGCTGGAAGAGGTATCTTGGAGGTGAGACTTTGAAGCCTGGGGTAAGGTCTCAGGGAGGCTGGGGTGAGAGAGATGGCACAAGGGCCTGAAAATGGGAGAGGACCTGAAGAGCCAGGACTCTAGGCTGGAGTGCCAGGTTTTCACTATGGAGTAACAAGTGCTACCAACGAAAACCAGGGAAATGTTTACACAGAAACAGGGGGACTCAACTAAAAACAATAACCAGCTCTGCAAGAGAACAATGAACACAATGAGGTGTTTGAATTTTGTTTCTCCCATAAAGATCTGTGGTTCTCAGAGTCACAAAGCTGAGACTATTCACGATAGAATTTAGAGTACCTGTCCTCCAAGACCAAAATCCACCTTTTATACTTTTTCATTGCCTGTTTTCATTGGAAAAAGATGCATATCTTTTCATTTACGTGTTGCTACATTACAATTTCATTTGCATATATCTGCATCTGGGTACCTATTTAAATAGGGTACAAGCTTTCAGAGAGGGTCCAGGCCTTTTATTCCTTTTATATGGCCTGCAAACTCTAAAATAATATTTTCCATGAAAGTCACCCTACAAATATCATTTGACTGATCAGAAAATCATCTTTCAATAATTCTTTTTTAAAAAAATTAGAAGTGATTATAGGAGAAGCCTCTGAAACATACCCATCCACCTGTTTCACTCTTTATAGTCCTATTTATTTGTCCTTACTATCTGTCAGGCACTGTTCTAAGCACTTTATTTCTATTAACTTATATCATCCTCCTGACAATCCTATGAGACACATGCCATTATCACGATTATTATCACTTTACTAAAGATGAAACTAAAGCACAGAAAGGTTAAGTAACTTGCCCAACATCACAAAGCTGGCAAGTAGTAGAGATGAGATCTAAATCCAGACAGTCTGGCTCTAGAGTTAATGCTCTAAATCTCTATGCATGAAAACACCTCTTTCAAAATAACACATTACACTTGAAAACTTATGGGCCAAGTTTTGCTTCTTCTTCAGTTTTTGTGCTGTGGCAGTCATCACATATTCTATTTTGAAAATCTGACACACTGCAAACTGAAATTACTCTTTTAAATCACAAAAAAATACAAAGATTTTAATGTGCTTCTAAATAATGCACTTAGATTTAGGCTTTGCATGCTGTTTATTCTAAGAAGTACATCTGTTCTTGGCATCAATTATAACAAAATTAGCTATTTTATGATTATACAATGTCAATGCCATCGTCTGACTGAACAAACAGTGAATGATTAATGCTTCTCCTTAGATTCATTTCTAAACATAATTAATATATAAATAGGTAAGCAAATTATTATTTGATTCAAACAATCTGCTATCTACAAAGACAAGAGAGTCCTTTACCTGTAAATAACAGTCAACACACACTTGGGCAAGGCAGCATCTGATAGGAAACCTGTACACATCTACACACAATTTTGACTCAAAGAATCCCCCACCAACAGTAATCAATGTTAACATAAATTAGGACATTAAGTTGGTGATGACTGGAATGGCTGATTTCACATGACAATTAAGTGTTGTTTCAAACAGAAAATTTTTCCATAGAAATTTTCTGAAGTCTTGCCTATGAGTTATAAGACCAAGCTAGTTTGACTCATATCCCAAATCACTAACTACTACATATATTAATAATGAATTAATAGGTCAAAAGCACTCATACAGCATAACTACAATGATCAAAATGGGGAGAATAAATATGACAGAGAAAATTGGCATCAAAATATATTGAAAGAACAAATAACTAAGGTCATTAAATTGGGTTCCTGTGCATGATATAAAGGAGTTCACAAAAACCAACCAGTCAATATGCTTGAAACTATAAACACCCATTTTAATCCAAAAAGTAGCAAACACTAAGAAAAACAATTACTTTTTTTAAAAAGTCATTTAATTTAGTTCATCATACATACAAATCACCACTTTAGGCACCATGCGTGGATTAAAAAATATCATCTTGCCAAGAGGACACAATTAGAACACAGTGAATTTTATTAGCGTGGCTTTCATCATGGTTCTCTTAATGCCTGTTGTTTATCTATACAAATAAAGAGCAGCCTGGGAACTGTCCTAGTTTCTTTGAGAGCTATCAACTGAAGCTAATGTTTCCTTAATGAGAAGGCCACTCTGAAAGGGTACTATGAACCTGGCCCGTTTCCTCTGCTATTTACATGGACACAAGCCCATCTGCAGCAGGGCAACATTAGCCTTGCGATGGAATCTCTGTATCCTCAAGTGATGTCTCTCAATAGTCCTCACTGTGTTCACTTGTTCAGCTAAAAACAAAGGGGCAGCCTCCCTTCTCCCAATAAACAGGAAGTTTAAAATGAGTTTGACTGTACACACTGATGGGCGGCAGCCCAGTAACAGAATGGAGCTCCCCTCAGGGCGAATATTAGCTTCTTCCTGTCCTGCTCATCTTTGAACACCCCCATAACACAGTAGCTCGGACATACAGCCAATGCATGGAGCCCCTCCTCTTCCCTCAAAGGGCTCCACACATATCTCAGAACTGAGTTACCAGGATATCGTCCTGTTACCTACTTGGACTCCAGACACTTGTAAGGACTTATGAGAAGCTACCATTCAGAAAATTTACCAGAGCACCTCAGTGTATTTCCTCACATACCACTCCCAAGTCTGTGGCTGTGAAAATCTTTCTTAACTTCCTCTTTAAAATGAGACTGTTCTGAGAAACACAACGCTTGCGGCATGCTAACACGGCAAACACACAAAATACTGGGTAGGCCAAAAAGTTCACTCATTCAGGTTTTTGTACCATCTTACTAAAAACCCTGAACAAACTTTTTGGCCAACTCGATATATACTAACAAAACAACATCAATTCTTGAGAATCTCCTTTGGACTTAGATGCTGGTATTGATGACACTGCTGAAAGGTCAGAAGAAACTTCAAATACTAACAAGAGGGATGACCCTGGGAGAACTGACAGCAATTTTGAGCCCCATACTGTGTCTTTGAAAGCCAATGAATTAGGCCAGGTTAAACAGTTAAACCAGTTTCACTCTTTCTTGTTGCAATATGATAAAATATCTTGACTCAACAAGCAAATCCCACTGGGCCAGCTTCATAGAACACTTGTTCATAGACACAACATCTCTATCTGATAAAATAGATGCATGCCAAGGTTTCGGTCTTAATCTGCATTTAACAACACTGGTTTCATTATGGGGATAAACCCAGTTACTAAAAGAACTGTTCATTTTTCAATAACAATATATATTTTTTAACAACAGTGGAGATGCATCACAAAAAGGTTTTGACCAAAATGCTGTATCTCCTAACCTAGCTTCACCGTGATCATATTCAAAATATTCCAAAATTATAAATCATGTTTACTATTATATCTAGTATCTGGACTGCCAAATCCTTGTTTAAAAAATGGAGGTAGTATCTTTTAAAGATTGAATGTCAATAATACAGCATGTGGACAAATTAATTCAAGATGGATCACAGTTTTCAGAAGAAAACATAGAATATTTTCAAGATTGGACAGTAGGGAAAGGCTTTCTAAGACACAGAAAGTAATAACCATAAAAGAAAAAAATTGACAAATTAATTTAATCACTGTACAAACATCTGATTATGAGGTAACACTTTTAAAAAAAACTGAGGAGAAATCAATGCAAAATATAAATCTAAAACAAAGAGGACTGATATCCAGGCTATATAAGGAACTCATGAAACTCAGTAATAAAATGTTCACTGCAGTATATACACAATGGCATGTTTTGGGGGGGACAACTCAACAGAGGAAGAGGAGATGCTGGCCATTTCTTTCCTGTCAAGAATTAGGGGGGATTTCCCTGGTGGTCCAGTGGTTAGGACTCTATGCTTCCAATGCTGGGGGGCACAGGTCCGATCTCTGGTATGGAACTAAGATCTGACATGCCAAGTAGCCAATAAATTAATTAATTAAAAATAAAAGCAGAATTAAGGGTTAGGTAGCTGGAGGAGAGTAGACTGCCTAACAAACTGCTTGAGGAAAAAGACAGAAAATACAAATTAGATAGATGACAGGGCAGTTTGAACTATCTTAAAATAAAGCTTTCAAAATGCCAATAAGCCTTAGTTTAAAAGAAATATGGATTTGGGAGGAGGGATAAATTACGAGTTTAGGATTAACATATACACGCTATTGATACCTTATATAAAACAGATCTACTATATAGCATAGAGAACTCTACTCAATATTCTCGAATAAGCTATATGGGGAAAGAATCTGAAAAGTGTGTGTGTGTGTGTGTGTGTGTGTGTGTGTGTGTTTAACTGAATCACTTTGCTGTACACCTGCATAATGCTGTAGATCAACTATACGTCAATATAAAATTTTAGAAAGTTTTTAAATAAACTGCAATTATATTACAAATCCAAAAATAAAAATTTTTTCTGTATTTATTTGTATTTATTTTATTTTTGGCTGTGCTGGGTCTTTGTTGCTGCATGCAGGCTTTCTCTAGTTGTGGCAAGAAGAGGCTACTCTTCATTGCAATGCATGAGCCATTGCTGTGGCTTCTCTTGTGGATCATGGGCTCTAGGCATGTGGGCTTCCATAGTTGCAAGTACAGGGGCTCAGCAGTTGCAGCTTGTGGGCTCTAGAGCATAGGCTCAATAGTTATAGCACATGGGCTTAGCTGCTCTGCAGCATGTGGGATCTTCCTAGACCAGGGCTCGAACCCATGTCCCCTGCATTGGCAGAGGGATTCTTAACCACTAGACTACCAGGGAAGCCCAAAACAATTTTTTAAATAAAGAAACATGGTTTTTGAAAAGTGGCAGCTTGTACTATTAAGTTGGTTTCAAAAAGCTTCTACCCAAATTTAATGTTCGAAGTGTAATTCTTACTTGGGTTTATCCAATTCTCCAGATCAAGAAAAATCTATTTGCATGGAAAATACATTTCAGTTAAAAAACTGGATTTGTATCGTATCACTTTGTAAACATTTGTTTTGTCTAAAAATAAACTTTAATTCTTCTGCAGTACACCAAGAAAATAAGGATTCAGAGTGATCTAAAATGGCACAGAGTTGCCAATAATTATTAAAGCTTTTCGGCCATAATTTCTGAGCTGTGATTTTACACAATTATACATTTGGTTCTGTCTAGACATGTCATTCAGTTGGATTCGTAAAGCACACCACCCAACCCCACAAGTGCTGGCAGACCAACATATAATAAACAGTTATCCACTGTGGTATTACAGGACATGAAATTGATAGTTTTGTTTTTAACACGGAGATGTTAACTACTTATAACAATAAGACTTTTTTGACATTTATTGCAAGTTTTTCAGGTACAAAACTATAAATGACAGATTAGTTAAAGTGCCCTCACGCGTTCTCATTCATTTATTCTTCTAACTCTCATCTGACTTCAAGTGTAAACGGGTTGCTTTGTTGCTACTCTGTACCCTGCGCCCTTGCAGTTACATCACATGACAACTTGAAATGATGTTCTGCACAAATCAGTAGGAGAAATATCTAAACACCAGGGTTCTGTCTCAGAGGACTGTTAGAATCTGTTTAGACTGAACTGCCAATCTGAAAACAAAGTAAGTTTTTCCTTTTAGCTGTTAAAATGAAAACAATTTCTAAGTATCATTAAAACAATAGTAAATGAAAGAGTTTTGATAATTGCAAAGATGTCAAACCAACAAAAACTGCTCCTTTATAAAGGACTCCTGACAACCAAAAGCACGTTGTTTTAAGCTAAAACAAGACTGCATCCGACCGCCACAATATGTGAGGAAAGAGGCATAAATACTTAGAGAAAACAAGGTAGAACAATTCAACACAGTGGCTCAGACACTAAAGACAGACCGATTTGGGTTCATCCCAGCTCAGCCACTTTCAAGTTATGTGACTTATAGAAATCATTTAGTCCTTAGTAACATGAGGATATCTGTCAACATCTCATAGGATGAATCTTCACCCAAGTTCTGAGTACACATTAAACACTCTAATGGTAACTGTTATTATTACAGTTAATTTAAAATTTCTTCAATAAAGATTCAGAATTACTAAAAGCTGTAGTGTAAAACAACCAGATTTAATCATAAAAACATACCAGTTAAAAATTTCTAGTTTAGGAATTTATCTCATGATCCCAAGAACTTTGTGGAAACCAAGAGAACTTTAGATTTTAAACTAGCAATATAGGCAGTGGAAATAAGCCCTTCTTTTTCCTGGTCCAAATAATTTGAGAAAAGGAATGGGCAGGGGTGGGGAGGGGAACAAGAACAATCATTCACAATCAACCACTGTAAGCAATCATTCAAATAAACAATGGCACACATACAATCATAGCTAAAGATTTCCATGTAAAGTCATAAATATTCATACTCAGTTCCTCTTGGCTTTAAATCAACTTGTTGCAGTCACTCCACAATGATTTTCTGGGGCAGACTATAACTAACCAAACAAGTACCTGTGCATGACGAAAATATGAACTTAATAAAAAAGGCACCACATTATATTTTATATGGTATTTCATACATATTTCATACAGTTCATTTGTGCATTCACTCATGAAGGATCTATCTACTTCTTGCTCCCTACCAAACTCAGTCAAATATTATTAACACAGTAATAACAACAACCTTGCAAGGAGAAAAGCATCCTTGAAAAGTGTGAAAATGTGGCTTAGGTGTCCTGTCTCACACAGCATACGCTTCTGAAAAAATGTGAAAACTGTTAGTTGCTCAGTGGTGTCCAACTCTTGCGAACCCCTGTGGCCCCATAGCCCTCCAGGCTCATCTGTCCACAGGATTTCCCAGGCAAGAATACCGGAGTGGGCTGCCATTTCCTCCTCCAAGGGAACTTCTCCACCCAGAGATCAAACTCTAGTCTCTTGCCCTGGCAGACAGATTCTTTACCACTGAGCCACCTGGGAACGCAGTAAGTAGACAAGGCCAGAGCTAAAAGGGGCTTTGCCTAATCTTCACCCAATACACTGTGGCTTTACAACACATACCATTTTATTGCTGATATGTAAGTTTCTGTCTAAATTTTATTTACAGTATTCATTTGACCAGCATATTCATTCAGGGTTATAAAAAAGATAAAGTCTATAGTTGTTTTACCCCAACCAAATATCAATTTCTAAGTAACCATATTCTATCCAACCTTTGAGGACATTTCCAAGATCACCTGCTCTAGAAAGCATTTCTTGATAGGCTTGAGCTAAAAGTTATGTCCTGTTGCCATGAATTTCTGTAGCTCTTTGCCTGAACTTGCCTCTCCCCAGTTCCCCTTTCTGTCTCATACTAAGGTTATCCTCGTATACATCTTAGATCTCCATAATAATTCAGGTCCCTTGAGACCAAGTTCCTATATGACTTACCTAAGACGGAATCCTACAGGAGACGCAGGGCTCAAAATAAATTGCAATAAATGCATTCTTTTTTTTTTTAAGATTGACGTTCAGCCATAAATTTCTCTAACTTCATCACTGCTGCTGGTGGTGTTACATTTACTGATATATGCATCTTTAATCAAGAGAGGGATGCTTGGAAACCTTTACACAACAGTATAAGGAAAGGATGAGTGAAGCTATAACAGATCTCTCCATAAAATACTCTACTTAGCCTTCCTCTGACATCCAACCACTACCACTCCATTTTTACACATTACTGGTATCCCAGGACATCTACAGAGTTGACAGAAAGTTGTTGAGTTTAAACCAAAGGTCCTAAATACTAAAAGTTTCCATCAGTATAATCATAAAAATCAGAGTTAAGGGAATTTCCACTTATCTTTACTCATTAGATAGCCTCCATTAACCTTTTTTCAGCCTCAACTTGCTCATACATAAAATGGGTATGACATTACCTACAGTATTGATAGGATTAAATGTGAAAACCTGTATGACACTGCTTGGTCCCAAGCCCAGTACAAAGGATTTGCTCAGTCTCCATAGTCCAAAATGGCAGATGGAAGTTCTACCACAAAGCCTCTTTGTTCTAAGACCAACAATTTGATGGATCTCTCAGTTTCATTTCATGATCAGAGAAAATATTAAAAGTTAGGAACTGGACTCCAGGATTACAATTTTCCTAAAAAATATTCTATGTAGGAATTACACTCAGACTTCAGTCTCAGATGCCTCTTTATCTTTACTAAATTTACTTTTAATTTTCTATTGTAGAGTGAGACTGTTTTCAAAGTTATTGAGAAAAAAAGGAGATGAGTCATTTTTGATATACTGGTCTAAAGAAAATCACTGCACTAAAGCTAGGAAGTTTCTCCTTTAAATTTCTTTTTTTTTTTAATTAGTTTATTTTCTATTTTTTAACTTTGCAACATTGTATTTGTCCTGCCATACATGGACATGAATCCACCATCGGTATACATGCTTTCCCCCTCCAGAACCCTCCTTCCACCTCCCGCCCCATCCCATCCCTCCAGGTCATCCCGGTGCACCAGCCCCGGGCACCCTGTATCATGCATTGAACCTGGACTGGCGATTCGCCTCACATATGATAATTTACATGCTTCCATGCCATTTTCCCATATCATCCGGCCCTCGCCCTCTCCCATAGAGTCCTTTAAATTTCTTACACTGAACTCTTTGACCAACATTTTAATCAATCACACAGCAACAAAGAATAGATAACTTGAAATATTTCACAATTTCAAACATTCACTTAATACAGAATAGAAAGTCACATTAAACTGATCATCAAGCAGGAAAATCTTGATGGACAGGATCAGGACAAGTTGTGCTTATTAGTGACTGCTCCACTTAAATGATAGAGCGTTCAGTCTCACGATTTGAGAACTTGGAACTCGGAGCACAATACATCCTCCACACCAGAAGATTAACAGTTTCTGTTAATACGGAAATGATGTTGAACTAGTATAAGATCTAATAGCTAACAAAAAATTTCCCCAGAAGGGAGGGTCTTCAGGTCAAAGTGCTAACTCTCACTAGTCATCAGGAGGATGCAATCTAAATAACAATGGATCCCACTCTGTACCCACTAGAATGGCTAAAACTGAACACTAAAAACCAATGATGATGAAGACGTGGAGCCACTGGAACTCTCAAACACTGTTAGTGACAGTGAACTGGTACAACTACTTCAGTAAAGGTTCTCTATTATCTACCAAAGCTGAACAAACACATATTCAACCTCAGAAATCCCAGTCCTAGGTAGAGACACCCAACAAAAATGTACACATATGTGCCCAGAAAACAAATACAAAGAGTTTTCTACAAAGTTCCAAATCAGAGAAAACTAACCTATGGTGATGTAAGTTAGCATAATGATTACCTCTAGTAGTACTGGTGGATGAGGAAGGGTAGTGAAATGGGAGAAAATATGAATGAGTTTATGGAATGTTGGTAATATTCTCATTTTTAATTTAGGTGATTATTTACACATGTGTATTGTTTACAAAAATTTATCAAAGATGAAAACTTGCAATCTGTGTGCTTTTCTATATTAATGTTACACCTTATTTTTTTATTTATAGGAAAAACATCAAAGTAATTATAAGTGCATGTGCCTATTTATTTAACTATAAAAAACACAAATATATTTGAGAGAATAGAATGGTTTTTTTCTTCATAGAACTGGTACTGTGTACAATTCCTAATAGGCATTTTCCCCTTATTATACCATATTTTCCCCTTCTTCTACTGTAACTATTTTCTTTTCTCTCAAATATTTAGAACGAAAACTTTATGGCTGCATTATTGGATGCAGTACTGGAAATAGCCATAAAGCATTCATATTATTTTCAAATTTCTGTCTTCATAAGTAATGTTGCAATGAATAAACACCATGTTTCAGACAAGTTTGCACATGTCTGTATTTCATTAAAACATACCTAAGAAATAAATTACCAGGGTCAAAGCATACACTTAACAATGCTAAAAGTGTACAACTCTGGAAACTTATTCATCAACATTGCTTAAGCAATCTTAGTAATCATTAGCTAGATGAACACTTAACTACATGGAAAACTTAGCTACCCAGAATAAATAACTTCTCTGAAGTTTTGCTTAATTAATTGACTCTTCCTCTTACAAAGATTATTGAGGATTTTGTATAAATGGGTTCAGAGTCTTACAGAAAACACTCTACAGCTAGAAATGGGCACCCTGAGAAATTAAGTCTATGACATCAGTGTAGGAATGATCAAAATTCAATCATGACTCAAAACAAAAATATAACAGAATATAAAACCAAATAAAAATGTTTATATGTACATGTATCTTTACATGTGTACACAAAAAAATACATAAGGATATTTAACAAAATGGTACAATACATTGCTGGCTTTAGGATTTGGGTAATTTTTATGTTTACATTATTTACAGTAAACATATATCCTTTTAAGATTAAAACGTTAACTAGAAGATATGAAAGTCTCCTGTTAAAAAACAGGATAATAGATACTTTCTTCCCTGTTCACAAAACAAATTAAATTGATGAGCTTTATCTCCCATATATTTTTCATCAATCTTCTAGCAACTGCCACAGGGTTTCTGTTGGCAAATACCAATAAAGCACATGCAGCAGAACAAATAAGGAAAGAACAGTGGCAGGAAACTGGCACCCCCGACAAACCATGCTTATCTGAGACAGCTCCCCACCCCACCTTCAAACCAGAGTCAGTGGTTGTGACTCTACATCCCAGAGGCTGTCATTTTCTGCTAGTTAAGCTATTCTTAGTTCCTAACATAGAATTAAGGGTATTGATATTTCATGGCTGCCTATTAAAATCACCACAACCTCCAGGTGCCCTGTATCTGAGCAAAAGACTTCCCACTTCCAGAACTGGAGCCTCAGGTCTCACGTTAGTTACGTCCTACAGAAGCTGAAGATATGAAGAAGAGGCAGCAAGAATACACAGAAGAACTGTACAAAAAAGATCTTCACGACCCAGATAATCACGATGGTGTGATCACTCACATAGAGCCGGACATCCTGGAATGTGAAGTCAAGTGGGCCTTTGGAAGCATCACTACGAACAAAGCTAGTGGAGGTGATGGAATTCCAGTTGAGCTATTTCAAATCCTGAAAGATGATGCTGTCAACGTGCTGCACTCAATACGCCAGCAAATACGGAAAACTCAGCAGTGGCCACAGGACTGGAAAAGGTCAGTTTTCCTCCCAATCCCAAAGAAAGGCAATGGCAAAGAATGCTCAAACTACCGCACAATTGCACTCATCTCACATGCTAGTAAAGTAATGCTCAAAATTCTCCAAGCCAGGCTTTAGCAATATGTGAACCGTGAACTTCCAGATGTTCAAGCTGGTTTTAGAAAAGGCAGAGGAACCAGAGATCAAATTGCCAACATCCGCTGGATCATCGAAAAAGCAAGAAAGTACCAGAAAAACATCTATTTCTGCTTTATTGACTATGCCAAAGCCTTTGACTGTGAGGATTACAATAAACTGTGGAAAATTCTGAAAGAGATGGGAATACGAGACCATCTGACCTGCCTCTTGAGAAACCTGTATGCAGGTCAGGAAGCAACAGTTAGAACTGGACATGGAACAACAGACTGGTTCCAAATAGGAAAAGGAGAATGTCAAGGCTGTATATTGTCACCCTGCTTATTTAACTTATATGCAGAGCACATCATGAGAAACGCTGGGCTGGAAGAAGCACAAGCTGGAATCAAGATTGCCAGGAGAAATATCAATAACCTCAGATATGCAGATGACCCGACTCTTATGGCAGAAAGTGAAGAAGAACTAAAGAGCCTCTTGATGAAAGTGAAAGAGGAGAGTGAAAAAGCTGGCTTAAAACTCAACATTCAAAAAACTAAGATCATGGCATCTGGTCCCATCACTTCATGGCAAATAGATGAGGAAACAATGGAAAAAGTGACAGACTTTATTTTCTTGGGCTCCAAAATCACTGCAGATGCTGACTGCAGCCATGAAATTAAAAGACGCTTGCTCCTTGGAAGAAAAGTTACGACCAACCTAGACAGCATATTAAAAAGCAGAGACATTCCTTTGCCAACAAAGGTCGTCTAGTCAAGGCTATGGTTCTTCCAGTAGTCATGTATGGATGTGAGAGTTGGACTGTGAAGAAAGCTGAGCGCCAAAGAATTGATGCTTTTGAACTGTGGTGTTGGAGAAGACTCTTGAGAGTCCCTTGGACTGCAAGGAGATCCAACCAGTCCATCCTAAAGGAGATCAGCCCTGGGTGTTCATTGGAAGGACTGATGTTGAAGCTGAACTCCAATAACTTTGTCCACCTCATGCGAAGAGTTGACTCATTTGAAAAAACCCTGATGCTGGGAAGGATTGGGGGCAGGAGGAGAAGGGGACAACAGAGGATAAAATGGCTGGATGGCATCACCGACTCAATGGGCATGAGTTTGGGTAAACTCCGGGAGTTGGTGATGGACAGGGAGGCCTGGCATGCTGCAGTTCATGAGGTCACAAAGATTCGGACACGACTGAGTGACTGAACTGAGAGACCTGTAAGAATTGACTCAGCTCCCTAGGGACAAGTGAGTAAGTTATTCACTAGGTGGAGTTCTATCCATTTTCTCGACCACCTTTCCCAAGAGAATTAACATCGCTTCATTAGATCGGAGGGAAAAAAAGCCAAGTGGAGCTTACTCTCCCAACCAATCACATCCACACTGAGCTACAGTAATCAAACAGAATTAGAATTCTAAATTTCCCTATCCCTTTCTTCCAGGTAAAGTCTTGTATATTAATGGTAATTAGAAACGCAGCCATGGCAAACCAAAGATCAAACCACTAGGACCAAAATAGCAGCAGATTTTTGGCATCCCTTGGACCTCTACCTCCATGAAGGTCGCCCCCAGTCTTAAATCAATCAGGAACTCCCCACCTTGGAAGAAAAGGACTGAGTCAAAGAGTAAATATCCCACTGATACCAATGGCCTTATTCTCTCAGCCTAACTTCAAACAAAAGAAAATTAAGAGAGTAAACAATGACATTTATACTGTTGTCACTTTTTTTTCTTTTTTTTTTTTTTTTACAATTGGATTTGAAATGCAGGCGAGTATAAAGAGTCTCTGGGCTACAGTTCAAGGGAAACAGAACATCCTAATACAAGAACATTTTCAGCTTTCTCAAATTCCACTTCAGCCAAGTTCAGAAAGTTCTCTATTTCATCTAGAAAGTTCATGTTCTTCTTGCTGTAAATGTCAGGATCTTCAGAATACAGAAATCCAGCAGCTAGAGTAGTAGCACAAAGGACATTTTCAGTGTGTCAAGGTCTCAGAACACAACACCCATCTTGTGGGGCGGAGTACATCTCCAACCTAAGCATAACTGATACCAAATCCTGAAACCCAGAATATAGCCCGACATACATTTAATAGATTACTCGGCAGTAATAGTCACATAGCACATGCACTGCCCTCAACGAGCTCAATGACTAATGTAAATTACTATCCTAACAACCACAACAAAATCAAAAACATAGTTTTTCTAAAAAATCCCACAACAGCTGGATAAAAAGTAAAAAGCACAGTAATTCTCCACTACCCAATAACACCAAATACCATACCTGGAGCCTTAGACCAGCAGAATCATCAAAACTTTGAGGGAAGTATCTGACATTCTGAAGGCAATATTGAAGTGCTTTAAAAAACAAAACAAAAACAAACCCCGACTGCATCAAGGCACCATAGGCTTGTTTTAGGTATTACAAGCAAACAGAGTACAGCGGATTTAAACTGCATTTCATGTCAACTATGAACACTGAAATAAAGCAATTTCCAAGCGTTGCATGTATGCTCAGTCATTCAGTCATGTCATGTCTGACTCTTTGCAATCCCACTGACTATAGCCCGCCAGGCTCCTCAGTCCATGGGATTTTCCAGGCTAGAATACTGGAGTGGGTTGCCATTTCCTTCTCTGGGGGATCTTCCCTACCCAGGGATCAAACCCTCATCTCCTGAGTCTCCTGGAACTGGAAGGCAGATTCCTTACCGCTGAGTCACCTGATTACTCTTTGTATTATTATGTCCTACAAAGTTTCCTTTCACCTACATGCTAACATAAAAGTTAACAGAAGGTAAAGTTTCCAATTCAGGCTTCTGCAACTTTAAACACACAAACACAAAAGCTTCTGGGACTATTTTCATCTTGTGGTCAGTGTTGGGAGAGCACTGATACCAAACAGACATCTTCTGTCCTCTGAAGTTTTCTGAATATATGCCATCCCTCTTTATCTGCATGATCAACTGAGTAATGGGCAATGTACTTTCTCACATGGCCTGCACATTTTATGATTTTAATTAAGAAAATATTAACATTAGAAATATAAATGAGGGTTTCTTTTTGTCCCTTTTTATTTTCCAAATGAGCTAAAATTAGCATCTATTTCCTACCTAGTCAGCAAAAAGCACTGCTTTTTAAAATAAAAAGGCATGAAAACCTCTTTAATTTTAACTGAAAATTCTGCTGTTTACCTAATATCTATAGGACTTATTTTGTTTGATACAGCAACTACAATAACCAGGAAGGAAAATGTATTTGCAACAGCAATCCAGGTACGAAACATTTGTCATCCAACTGTTAATGGAACAGTTCCTTTGATTCCAGTCCCCAATGGATTTTCCTTCTAACTCTGGAATAAGGAAAACCTGTCAATGAAGCAAGTAAGTCATGTGTTGTCTTCCACTGACTGCAACAATAAGCAAGTTTTCTCTCCCCAGATAGAGTAAAATCTCGTATTTTAAAGTTCGCATCATAAATTATGTTACACTTAAACTTGGTGTCTGCTAGCTTTTGTTCAGCCTTATAACCCTGGGCATCAACAGGTGTTGGCTGGGGTGGCGATGCTATTATGGGCACAGAATAAGGGCCCATAGCACCGCATCCCATTATGTAGTGGTGAGGACCACATCATCAGTTCTTTAAAATTTCCCAAAGTGTCTGGTATTATTCAAGATTCCGTTATGCAATACAAACACTGCAACTCGACAGCATGTTGGGGTAAAGTCTAAAGCAGCGGTCCCCAACCTCCAGGATCTAATTAATGCCTGATGATCTAAGATGGACCTGATGTAATAATAATAGAAAAAAAAAAGTGCACAATAAATGTACTACACTTGAATAATCTCGAAACCATCCCTCTGACTCTGGTCCATGGAAAACTTGTCTTCCACAAAACTGGTCCCTGGTGCCAAAAAGGCTGGGGACCAGTGCTCTAAAGATGGCAACCCTGTTCTCTCAGTGCAAACAGAGGAGTAAACAGCACACACATCCTGGGCTTGGCTCAACGGGGCCTCATGTCAACACCATTCTCCAGCAACCAAAGGAAAAGAGGTCACTCTGGTTTCTCACAGTTCTGCTAAGTATTGTACAAGAACTATTTGCAAGTAAATAAATAAATCAACACATCTCCTGATCTTTCAGGATGAGCAAAAGAAATACTAACCTGGGAACTGTCAGTGGGAAACAGTCTCAGGCATTGAAAAAGTCTGATGCTTATCCACTCCCTGTCCCAAGAATTGTGAATCAGGCGAGTCTGGGAATTTTTTAAACTTCTGTCTTCTAAAGTTGCTCTGATTTCAGGGCATTCTCCCACCACCCCAAGGAAAAGCACTGAATGGCACACTTTCATTTTTTTCCCAAATGAATGCTAATTTGATTGGGAATTTTATCCTGGTTCCACTGAAGTGAATGAAGTCATTCTTTGTGTCCACAGGGAGACAGGAAGCTCTGTAGCTCTACACTATTCGTGACCGCTCTGGGCACCTAAGAGGTGGTCGTGGGTATTACTTTCCGGGACATGAATTTCCTGGCTCTGTCCCTAATGCACCTGCTAAGTATACACAGAAACTAGACCCCTTGGTTCTGAGTATCTGAATGCAAAAAAATGAAACGTTCTAACACCACTGACATCTAAAATGTCTTGTTCTGTTGTGTTTTAATGACTATAGCAGGATTGCCAGGACAGAAACTGATAACCAAAGAAAAACGACTCCAAGATTGTCTGGATTTCACGTTACTTATCTCCTATGGGTCCAAGAAATAAAAACTGTAACTCTAGGCTCTTCTTCCCCTTATCCCTGCCAGCACCTCAGCAGGTGCCAAAGGAAGGATGGATTCCATAGAGCTCACGGAGGATGGGGTCCCTGCACAAGTTCTTTCTTTTTCTTTTTTTTTAATTTACTTGGCTGCGCCAGGTCTTAGTTGCAGCATGTGGGACCTAGTTCCCTGATAAAGGATGGAACTCAAGGGCCCGTGCATGGGGAGCATGGCATCTTAGCCACCAGACCACCAGGGAAGTGGTGGTCTTGTCCCCTGTGAAAGTTCTTTTCAGCATCAGGAGGATGACAGTAGGTCTCTGGTGGGAGAGGATGGCACCAGTGTATGGGCAACTACAGCTACAGACATCTGTAAATATCATTTAAGATTCTGAGTGTACTTTGGTATTGAAAGTCTGAATTCTACTTAACAGAAATTATTCTGCTTATAACAAGACTGTAACCATCAAGAAAAACTGTTTAGTCATGACAGAGAATGTCCAAAAAGGAATTCTGCAAGCACATTTGTTGGTTTTTCCAAAGGTTCTGCTGCATACATCACCTCAAGTACATGAAATGTCTGGAACGTCCTCTGCTTCAATTTGACAAGGGGCTTCCATGTAAAAGCCAATTTCATGTTTACCCAACAAAAGCCCGTCAGGAGGACTATAGGGAATGAGTATCAAAAAGCAAGATTCTTCATCAATAATTAAATTTAATCAGATTCAAAACCAATGTATTGATTAGCCTAAAAAATTCTTTCCTTATGAAAAATACTAAAAACAGACAGAACCCACAATACGACTAAGGTCTTATGTATAATGCATCAATTAAAATCCTTCATGTTCCAGAAAGTAATAACCACAACCAGCTCTTAGGTGCCCAGAGTGTTCATAAAGAGTGGCATTACAGTGCTTCCCACCTCTCTATGGACACAAAGGA
Source organism: Okapia johnstoni (assembly GCA_024291935.2). Lineage (NCBI taxonomy): Eukaryota > Metazoa > Chordata > Mammalia > Artiodactyla > Giraffidae > Okapia > Okapia johnstoni. The sequence goes on from CM044307.1 coordinate 18,444,522, forward strand.
TTATAATTATAAAAATAAAATTATAAAATGGAATTATGAAAGGCTAAAGGTTTTCAGAGGCAGATGACACTGTGACATCCTTTATAGTATAAAAATCAAATTTCAGGACTCTTTGAACTCCAGAGCTGTAAGCACAAAATTTATCTCCCTATCTGCTGCTATAAACTGGCTCCCAGGTGAATCATGTCCAGAAGCTTCCCAAGAATATTGCAATAATCACCTCAGTGTGCAACATGCCATATTACAGTGCTACATTACCTTGAAGAAAATGTCAAAGTCAGAAGCAGGCTCTTTTAGGATGAACGAATCCCCAAGTAAATACATTTCCCTCTTACTGTGTTATCATCACTCTATCAGAAAAACAAATCATAGTTAATACTTGTACATATTTATTTCAAATTTCTCATTATTAAATGTTAACAAAATAGCACTTTTTCATAATAAATTACTAGAATTACAAAAATAAATTTCAAGTTGCTAGGGGAAAAAAAATGTCCCATTACTGTTCTATGCTCTGGCAAACCTTCTTGCATTTCCATCTCTACTCTGGGCTTTGAGTCAAGTAAACGAAATCTTGGCTAGAAAGGAGATATCTTAATTTAGGGTAGTGACCCTTTCTAAAGAGAATGGAAGAGAATGCCAATACTAAATGCTCTATGTTGTTTAATTTAACCAAAAGATTTTATATTTTTAGTAACTTTGATTCTATTTGGTTATTTTATCTAAAAAGAAGTTTAAAGTGTTACTCACATTTTGAAGCAACGTATCAAAAGAGTATTTAAAAATCTGTATCACTGGCAAAACCCACAGAACCCAAGAGAAGAGTCTTAATTAAAAACTTAAGCAGTTTTCCCATCAACTACAATGACTCCATTGGCACAACTGCCCAAGATTCATCCAACATTCATTCAACAGGCATTGATTTATGACTTACTGTATCCCACAGACCATCATCTACTCAGCCATGGAGAGACAGTGATGAACACAACATGTGCCTGATTGGAGAAATCTCAGGGACTGCACCCTCCTGTGCCACCACCCTCCTAGATGCAATGAAAACCTGCTTCACAACCAGTCCCAGCTCATTTAAACAAATCTCCTTGCACTAATACTAATAAATCAGGAAATGTTTACGAATACGTACAAAAGTATAACCCTTTCCAAACGGCAGTATAATGGCTCTATCTTTATAAATAATCTAGCTGGCTAAAGGTTTAACCAGAGTTCTTTGAGAACTGCTGGGCAGTAACACAAGCACAGTGGCCCCCAGAGATCTGGCTGGAACTGACTCTTCTGGGACTAGAAAAGCCAGCCCAGGGAAGGCCATACAGGGGTCTCATTTGAATGCTTTGGCCAGAGTTAGGCCCCATGGGAAAGACTCCCTATACAAGACTTTGGATCCGAAACAGACCCATAAATAACCCTCATCTGCAGCAGACTTAGTTTCTGTGTATTAAAGTCAGTCACAGAAACACCATTATTTCAAATCGATCTATGACAATATCACATTACCGGTCATCTCACAGACATGAACCCACCAAGCTGACAAGACTGAAAATTTATACAATCAGAACTAGAGTTCAAAAAACAACCAGGTTTCACAATCTTTCCTAGATGCATACTAAGTCGCTTCCCAATCCAGGGATTGAACCCGCGTCTCTTATTTCTCCTGCATTGGCAGACGGGTTCGTTACCACTAGCGCTACCTGGGAAGACCTCTTTCCTAGATGTGTTGTGTTGTGCTTAGTTGCTCAGTCATGTCTGACTCTTTGCAACCCTATGGACTGTAGCCCACCAGGTTCCTCTGTTCTTGGGGATTCTCCAGGCAAGAATACTGGAGTGGGTTGCCATGCCCTCCTCCAGGGGATCTTCCCAACCCAGGGATTGAACCCAGGCCTCCTGCATTGCAGGCAGATTCTTTACCATCTGAGCCACCAGGGAAACCCAAGAATACTGGAGTGTGTGGCCTATCACTTCTCCAGGGGATCTTCCCGACCCTGCACTGCAGGCAGATTACCAGCTGAACCACCAGGGAAGCCCACTTCCCTAGATAGTAAAACTTATATTCTTTTCCTACTGAATTTTAACTTCCCCTAGCTCTATCTTTTAAGAATTTAAAAGGCATTCAATTTCATTCAAAAATATAACTAAAAATAAAATTCAAATTCATTGTGAAAAAAAAATCATATTCTTCACCTCTGGGGCAGCCATCTTCACCTGCCCCAAATTCATCAATGATTTCTCAGTACCTCATGTAAAAAAAGTCCAAATTCTTTATCTAGGTATACCAAGTCCTACGAAAGTCAGTTCCAAGCTAATTTTCCAAGTCATTTCCCTCTATACCTCTTCACCCAGCCATCACTCCAGGCAAACTAAACTACTCTCTTACCAAACACACTCTTCACTTTACCTTTTTCCATGCCTTTTCTCATATCTTCCATCTGCATTAAATGCCCACTGACACTTGTTTTATTTTTGGGGGCTCCAAAATCACTGCAGATGCTGATTACAGCCATGAAATTAAAAGACCCTTGCTCCTTGGAAGAAAAGGTATGACCAACCTAGACAGCATATTAAAAAGCAGAAACACTACTTTGCCAACAAAGGTCTGTCTAGTCAAAGCTATGGTTTTTCACATCATGTATGGATGTGAGAGTTGGACTATAAAGAAAGCTGAGCACCGAAGAATTGATGCTTTTGAACTGTGGTGTTGGAGAAGACTCTTCAGAGTCCCTTGGACTGCAAGGAGATCCAGCCAGTCTCTCCTAAAGGAGATCAGTCCTGAATATTCATTGAAAGGACTGATGCTGAAGCTGATTTGGCCACCTAATGTGAAGAACTGACTCATTTGAAAAGAACCTGATGCTGGGAAAGATTGAAGGCGGGAGGAGAAGGGGACGACAGAGAATGAGATGGTTGGATGGCATCACCGACTCAATGGACATGAGTTTGAATAAGCTCCGGGAGTTGGTGATGGACAGGGAGGCCTGGTGTGCTGCAGTCCATGGGGTCACAAAGAGTCGGACACAACTGACACTGAACTGAACTGACACTTGTTTATAATTGCAAACTGTATCCATGCCACTGTACTTAGTTAAAGTGTGGTCTCTTTTAAGCCTTTGTTAGTGTCCATCTGCTGACTGTCCACAGGGTGGGCTCCTTATGTGCACAGATTTGTGCTTTGGGAACAAACATCATTGAAATCTCAACTCTGTTTCTTTCCTGGACACAGGCTGGGCAGGATGGAGTGACTGGGCCTGGAGCAGCGGGAGGTCTAGGCCCCTATGGACCCAGGCCCCAAACTGCTTACAACCACCTGCACCCATGAAGCAGCGGCTGCCCAAACAAATTGGCACACATTTAGTGGCTCAAAACCATGCAAGTTCATTATCTCACTGTTCTGTGGTCAGAGGCCCAGCAGGCCTGGCTGGTTTCCCTGTTCTGGGCCCCACCAGGCTGAAATCAAGGTGTTGGCCTGGCTGTGTTCCAACCTGGAGGGGTTGGGGAGAGTCTGCCCACGTGGTCGCTCTTTTCTGGTCGGCTGAGTCTGGTTCCACTCGACCATAGGATAGAGGGCCCTGTTTCCTTGCCGGCCATCAGCTCCTGGAGGCCTGGCACATTCCCCGACTCCTGACCTTCAAGCAGCAACAGCAGCTCAGATGCCTTGCCTGCCTTTTCTTTAGCCAACTCTCTCTGACTTCAGTGGAACCACGTCTCTACTTTTAAAGGCTCATGGGATTAGACTGGACCCACCTGACTCAGGATCATCTCCCACCTCAAGATCTTTGATCACATCCTAAAAGTTCCTTTCGCCAAATAAGCTAATGTATTCACAGGTTCCAGGGATTCATCTAACAGTTTTATCCGTTGACAATCTCTGCTTAAACCATCTACTGCATCAGAGGTTACAAAATGGCGGGATGTTTAAGTCGTCATCCTTTTAACATTATTAAGTATAATTTTTCTGTTAAGAATTTTATCAGTCATAGCCATCTGTTTATTGTGCAATAAAATCTGTACAAGAAAAAAAACAAGAAAAAGAAAACTCAATTCTGCCACGTACAAGTCAGGCCTCAAACAAGGTTACCTGCCTCACTAACCTCACTCTGAACAACACAGGGGCCCTAAAGCTACTTTGCAAGCTTTGGGGTTCTCACCAACATTCGCTGACGTGCATTCCAATCTCAGTGCTTACAAATGGGGATGTGCTGACCTTGGGAAAAGAACTGACACGCCGTGAGCCTTGGCTTTCTCACTGGTCAACAGGGAGGAGCTGCACCAATGTCACAGCAGAACAACACAAATACAGGAGTTGCTGCAGAACCCTGGCTCCTGCGCCCCTGGGCCCTTCAGCCCCCTTCAGCCCCCATGTCCCTTCCATGGGATTAGCGACCCTTCCTCTCTCCAGGCTCCATTGCACCTGTGCTCCCCTCTGTCACTACTGCCTGTCTCCGCCATCAGACGCTCCCCCTCCCACGGCAGCTTGATGGCCTGAGCCTAGACTCCCTAGCATTTTAATACAAAGTGCTTCATCAGTATAAATCAAAGCACACAAAGAAAATCAAAGCACTGGGAGATTCCAAGGCTGAAAACCAAAGGAAAACACCTGTTGAAATACTGCTTGTTCTTTAAGCTCCAGTTCACATCATAATAGCTGGGACTTCCCCAAATCCTGGCAGCCGAGTACAGCCCTGGCCCTTGACTGTGACCTCCTCTACAATGGTTTCTGCACCTTCCCCAAAAAAGGTGCTTAACTCTAGAGGCATCCTCACTCGTCACCAATTCACCTCTCATACACAACTCCCCACACCCTTCCCTTCCCTGGACTTTATTTTTACCATCATCTTACCTCCCTGCTCAGGAGCTTGAGGAGGGCAAGGCCTGTGTGTGACTGGTCTTTCTTTCCAGTCCTTCCTCCCCACCGAAGAACATGAACTGAATGAACTAAAAGGGAGTGTCAAAGCCTCTAGAAATATATCGTCCAAATCACAAGGTAATTCAAGTGATTCCTCCCCTCCAAGACCCCAAAGTCAAGGTTTGAAGAGATCTAGACCTCCTTCTTACCTTTCAGGAAGGAAGTCAACAACACCTCTTAAAATCAGAAGAAAACATGCTCCCTGGATATGGTTTTCATTAGTAGTAAAAGAATCAGAAACAACAGAAAACAGTGAACTGACACCAAAAATGTCAAGGGGAAAAAACTGTCCTTTCGAACTTTACAATGTTCACAATCCTTTAACATTCTTCTTTCCTCAAGCCAAATGCTTTTCTTAGAAAAATAAATCAATGCTTTACATTCCATATTCATGAGGAGTTATAAAAACAAGCTGGCATACACTCTGGTAGAGCTTTTTAAAGTTATTGATTAATCAAATTAATGAAAGTTGACTTACAAAATACACTTTGAATTCACTCTTTTCCAATGTGGGTATCACCTCATTAAAACATCTGTTTTCTATTTCTAACATTTCAGAATCGGCAAACCTACACCAGAAACAGAATGCTACCCATCCTACCCCTTTTATAGTGAGAGCTGGTGGCAGTAAAGAGGAAAAGACTGTGATTCTGGAATTAAATACTGACGTTCCTCTCTCCTTGTCTGGAGCACATTCCTTGACAGTGTAAAAAGAAACAGGAGCATCAATTCAATCCTGAGTTCACTGAAGCCCAGAGAGCCAAGTGATGTAACAGAAACTCATGGGAAACCAGCAGTCCTTTGTGTAGACCTCTTTCTCTGTGCAGTCTGCCTGGGAGAGCCCCCTCCAAACTCTCCTTAGGACACCAGGGACAAGCTGCTGGAAATGTCCTCCCCAAGCTAAAAGTGAGTGAGCTGATCAAATCAAAGAAAAGTACGTAGGGAAGCCAGAGAGGGTAAAATTCTGCCCTCTTGGGATTTCTGGATCAATGCTAAGAACTTTCCATTTTCCACTGCCAGCAGCACCCATCAATTCCCATAGTAACCAGCCCACAGTTTTCTTTCCAGCTGGTCCACAAGGGAGGCATGCGTGCTGCAGACAGAGACACACAAGAGTATGACCCAATCTGATCACTGCTGAGTGGCTTAAACACTCCAATTCTACCTCCTAGCTTCCCTTAACTCCCAGGTTACCAGGCGGTTCTCTCTTTTCTCCCTTCAATTTGATGCTGAGATAATGAAGGGGACTTTTTTTCTAGGACTCTGCACAAAACAATATTCTGTGTTCCCCTGCAATTTTGATTCAAGTCTATTTGGTACTAAAGCAATCATGTCTCCCCACCACACTGTGCTGAATGAAGGACTCCTCTGGTATAGAAAGAGGTTTCAAAGATACGGGGTACAGATTTGAGATCCAAGGTAAGGATGAAGAAACTGCATTCCCAAAAGGAATGAAGAGCAGAAGAAAAGAGGGCTGAAGTGGATGGAGACGGACTTGTTTTTGTGAGGGGACTCCTCAGGCTGATTGAGCAGGACGGGGAACAGGAGGAGGACCATGAGGACCGAAAGCATTTCTGCTCCCAACACACTCATCAAAGGACCCGCCATCAGCATCCGTGCCTGTGATGGTGATTTTCAGCACAGAAAGGGTCAAGGATCAGTTTTAACATGTTCATCTAAAGAATGACTACGTTGCAAAGATTTTTTAAATTAAAAAGATGGAGAATCAAGTTAAGAGAGTTCAGCATGGGCTATGAACCAGTCCTGCACTGCACATGGTCACATGGTCAACAGAACTTAGCGACTGAAAGGGAAAGGAAGGATGAGGGTGACAGACGTACTGCAAAAGGCAGTGCTCGCCACTGCCCTGGAGTCAGTGCCTCACTGTTAACAGTCGCTTATTTCCCTTAGGGGAGATGCTAAGTAATGCAGATGGAAGGTTCTAGGTAGGCACGCATACATCTTAAATCTTAATAAATACTACCAAATTACTTTCTAGCAAGGATCCCACATCAGTGTGGATGAGTTCCTTATTTTTTTTAATATGTATTTATTTATTTTTTTGGTTGCAGCACCTGGGATCCTTTCATCCTGGTAATGGCATACGGGATCTAGTTCCCTGGCCAGGGTCCGAACCCAGGCCCCCTGCATTGGGAGCATGGGGTCTCAGCCACTGGACCACCAAGGAAGTCCCAACACCTGCGTGAGTTCTTTAAAATGTTTACCTACAGTTTTAGAGGCACTGTGCTAATTACAGAATGCACAGTATAATAAAACAAAGACCCTAAACATGACTCATCATCATCAAGACTGTAGGGGAAACGGAAGAAAATACATAAAACAGCAGTTTGTCCTGACAGGAAGGAATATAAGATTATGAGTAACTGCCCTTTATATTATCACTAATTAATCTTTTCAAAATAAGCTTTTTCAAAAAGCAGAATGGAACCACATCAAACTAAAAAGCTTCTGCACAGCAAAGGAAACTATCAACAAAATGAAAAGGCAGCCTACTGAATGGGAGAGGATATTTGCAAAGAATATACCCAATAAGGGGTTAATATCCAAACTATACAAAGAACTCTTACAACTCAACACAAAAAAAAAAAAAAAAAAAAAAACAACCTGATTAAAAAGTGAGCAGAGGATCTGAATAGACATTTTTCCAAAGAAGACATACAGACAGCCAAGAGACACATGAAAAGATACTCAACATCGCTAATCATCACAGCAATGAAAACCAAAACCACAACGAGGTATCATCTCACACCTGTCAGAGTGGCTATTAACAAAAAGACAGCAAATAACAAGCGCTGGCAAGAATGTGGAGAAAAAGGAACCGTGTGCACTGCCGGTGGGCCTGTAACTCAGTGTAGTCACTAGGGAAGAACTGCATGGAGATTCCTCCAAAAGACTGAAAACAGAACTACCATGTGATCCAGAAATTCCACATCTGGGTATTTACTTGAAGAAAGCAAAAGCACCGATTCGAAAAGATACATACACCTCTATGTTCACTGCAGCATTATTTACAATAGCCAAGATACGGAAGCAACCAAACTGCCCATCAATACACAAATGGATAAAGATGATGAGGCATGTGTGTGTAACATTAATCTGCCATAAAAACAAAATACTGCCACTGGCAACACAACGGATGGACCTTAAGAGCATCACGCTAAGTGAAGTAAGTCAGAAAAAGACAAATAACATGTGATCTCACTTATATGTGGAACGTAAGACAAAAACAAACATATCAAGCTCATAAGTACAGAGAACAGACTGGTGGTTGCCAGAGGCAGGGGGTAAGGGGAGAGTGATATGGGTGAAGAGGGTCAAACAAACATCTATTTACAAAATAAGTCAGTAAGGGGGATGTAACATACAACATGGCAACTACAGTTAATAACACTGTATTGCAAACCTGAAAGCTGCTAAGAGAGCAGATCCTCAAAGTCCTCATCACAAGAGAAAAAAAAATGTTTGAAACTATGTGTGGTAACAGGCATTAACTACACATATTGTGGTGATAATTTTGCAGTGCATGTAAATGTCAAATCATTGTGTTGTACACTTGAAAGTAATACAGTGTCATATGTCAATTATACTTCAACTGAAAAAATGAAGAGGACAAGAAATACCTGCGCTATACCAAACAAACTCCTAGAGGGTCAATGCTTAAGAAAAATCTAAATGAATGTGTAAATTTATCACAAATGAAAGTTCAGAATCTGAGTCGAAGGTTCATATGGGAAAATAAATGAGCAAGAATAATGAGAGTAATTAAGAAAAACAGAGTAATAAAGGAAACCACTTTTAATCCTTGCCAGATAGTAAGATGTTATAAATATGTAACAAAAGTGTGAAGTTGGTTCATGAGTAGACCATAAAATCAAGGATAAAATAAAAATTCTAAAAATACTTCAGAGAGTTTGATACAGGAGAAAACGTGACATTCAAAATCAAGGCAAAAAAGATAAGTTGCTGAATAAATGGTACAGACAAGAGAATGGGATATCAACTCACAACAACTCCCCCCAAATTGATCAAGAAATGTAAACATTCAGAAAATTACAATGTATTAAAAGAAACCAGGAGATGTTGTTTATCCTCTTTGAGAGTGTAAAACCCTTCTAAGTAGGACATGAAACCCAAAACCCATAAAATACAAGATGAATAAATTTTGATTATCCAAAAGTAATAAGTTTACACATGGCAAAAGCTACAATAAATGACAAAATATAAACCCAGGGGAAAAAAATCAGCAGGTCCTATCACAAAGAGCTAATTTCTTTTTTTTACATAAAGAGTTTATCTCATTAGATAAATGGGCAAAAGATCACAAAAGTCAATTCATAGAAAGAAAAACCACTCTTAAACACGCAACAGTATGTGTAACCTCATGTATAACGAGAAAAATTCACAGGAAAACCACAACGAGATCCCCTTGTTCAGCTATGAAACTGACAAGGATCAAAAGGTTTATTCACATACTACCAGCAAGAGGAAAGAGGAATATAGGCATACACTGCCGATGGAAATGTAACTTTATATGTCTACGGAGGATATTTAGCAATACTTATCAAAGATGTGAAGATACACATTCTTAGTGTTGAGGTGGCTTTTAGTGGGGGAAATAATTTTATACCAAAAAGACATAAATGTGTGACAGATGGTAATGCTTTTTTTAAAATCTATTCTTGGCAGGGTCCCCTTTTAGCTGAGTGGCATTTGCTTTTTTTTTTTTTAACTGAATTATAGTTGACATACAATATTATATTCATCGCACATGTACAACATAGTCATTCGACATTTGTATATACTGTGAGATAGTCCCCACAAAAGGTTTAGTTACCATCTGTCACCATACTAAGTTAATACAGTATTATTGACCATGTTCCTATGCTATACATTACATTCCCATGACTTATTTTATACCCAGAAGCTTGTACCTCTTGACCTCCTTTACCCAATTTGCCCAACCCAAATCCCCTCCCCTCTGACAACTACCAATCTGTTCTCTATGAGTCTGGCTTTTGTTTCTTGTTTTGTGTTTTAGATTTCACATATAAGTGAAAGCATGAGGTATTTGTCTTTGAATTATTTCACTTAGCATAATCCCCTTAAGGTCCATCCATGTTATGGCAAATGGCAAAGTTTCATCTTTCTATGGTTGAGTAATAGTCCATTGTATATCTATACCATATCTTCTTTATCCATTCATCTATTGATGAACACTTAGATTGTTTCCATATCTTGCCTATTGTAAATAACATTGCGATGAACACAGGGGTGCAAATATATCTTTTTGAATTAGTGTTTTTGCTTTCTTCGATAGACACCAGTAAGTGGGACTGCTGGATCACGTAGTAGTTCTATTTTCAATTTTTTGAGGAAACTCCATACTGTTTTCCACAGTGGCTACACCAGTATAAGGATTCATATTCTTCAATCCCCAAAAAACATCTACTCTGCTTCATTTACTACACTAAAGCCTTTGACTGTGTGGATCACAACAAACTGAAAAATCCTTAATGAGATAGGAATACCAGACTACCTGACCTGCCTCCTGAGAAATCTGTATGCAGGTCAAGAAGCAACAGTTAGAAGTGGACATGGAACAACAGACTGGTTCCAAATTGGAAAAGGAGTTCGTCAAGGCTGTATATTGTCACTCTGCTTATTTAACTTATATGCAGAGTACATCATGAGAAATGCTGGGCTGGATGAAGCACAAGTTGGAACCAAGATTGAGAAATATCAATAACCTCTGATATGCAGATGACACCACCCTTATGGCAGAAAGTGAAGAGGAACTAAAGAGCCTCTTGATGATCGTGAAAGAGTGAAAAAGTTGGCTTAAAACTCAACATTCAGAAAACTAAGATCATGGCATCTGGTCCCATCACTTCATGGCAAATAGATGGGGAAATAGTGGAAACAGTGGCAGATTTTATTTTTGGGGGGCTCCAAAATCACTGCAGATGGTGACTGCAGCCATGAAATTAAAAGATGCTTGCTCTTGGAAGAAAAGTTATGACCAACCTAGACAGCATATTAGAAAGCTGAGACATTACTTTGCCAACAAAGGTCCATCTAGTCAAAGCTATGGTTTTTCCAGTAGTCATGTATGGATGTGAGAGTTGGACCATAAAGAAAGCTGAGTGCCAAAGAATTGATGCTTTTGAACTGTGGTGTTGGAGAAGACTTGAGAGTCCCTTGGACTGCAAGGAGATCCAATCAGCCCATCCTAAAGGAAATCAACTCTGAATATTCACTAGAAGGACTGATGCTGAAGCTGAAGCTCCAGTAGTTTGGCCACCTGATGAGAAGAGCTGATTCACTGGAAAAGACCATGATGCTGAGAAAGATTGAGGACGGGAGGAGAAGGGGACGACAGAGGATGTGATGGTTGGATGGCATCACTGACTCAAGGATATGAATTTGAGCAAATTTCGGGAGACAGTAAAGGAGGGAAACCTGGCATGCTGCTGCAGTTCATGGAGTCGCAAAGAGTTGGACATGGTTTAGCAACTGAACAGGAGAAGGCAATGGCACCCACTCCAATACTCTTGCCTGGAAAATCCCATGGACAGAGAAGCCTGGGAGGCTACAGTCCATGGGGTCGCGAAGAGTCGGACATGACTGAAGCGATTTAGCAGCAGCAGCAACTGAACAACAACATTCTTTAACCCAGAAACTCCTCTACATAAACCTATACACTTAAAAGTTCAAGGACAGCCACAGCAGCACTGTTAACAATGTTAAAAGGTCAGAGAAACTTAAAAGTCCATTAATAAGAGACTGGATGATAAACTACAATCATAAACTGGAATGAAACAGAATGAAAGCACAGTACAGTATGCTACAATCTGTGTAAAAATAAACTTTAAAAAGCATACATACTAAATGCAATATGACATTTCTGGATTGGATCCTGAAAGAGAAAAAGGACGTCAGCAGAAAAACTGATGAAATCCAAATAAAAGCTATACACTTCAGCTTCACTGCGCAATCTTTTGGATTTTACTCTATGGGCATGTAATAATTATTTGAAACGTAAGATTTAATTTTAAAAAACCTAATTACTTTGTGATTGTACTTTCATCATTCATGGCATTCATATCCTTCTACATAGTGCTAATGAGAAACACCAAGGGAACATGTATTGCTTCAACACTTCTAATACTTCCATTACTGTACCTAAACACATACCTGCCTCACCTGCTAGGTTTTAGGTCCTTAAAGGTGGAGGCCAAGCCAGCTCAGCTCTGTCGTCAAGGAATCTGGAGAGTATTTGCCACACGGTAAGATTTCAACCAATGAGACTGAAATGATTATGCTCAATTTTTCATTAGTACGAAATTTTGTATTTCAAATATCCAAACAGTTCTAGGAGTTTCCTCTGATCCTTAGTTCATAATGATACAGAAAAGGGAAGCAAGGAGCAGAGATGGGTGAAGTGCTTCTCACTGAGGATTCAGTTAGGAACATGGAACCATGTTAGATAAACAGCCCTCCAACCTCACTTCCTAAACATTTCGCTCTGCGCTAGAGTTGCAGGGACTATAAAGACAAAATGAAGTCCTTATGGTAGAAATTAGGCATAATTAACATCAAGACTTGAAAAGGTGAAACACCCTTGGATTTTCAAAAATGTTTTCCACAATGGCCATGAAATGCTCTTCAGAGAAAAAAAAATCACTTATTTACACGGTTGGTGGGAATGTAAATTGGTGCAGGCACTATGGAAAACAGTATGGAGGTTCCTCAAAAAACTAAAAATATTATCATACTAAATGAAGTCAGAAAGAGAAAGAAAAATACCATATGGTATCACTTATATGTGGAATCAAAAATACAAGACAAATCAACATATCTACAAAACAAAAACAGATTCATATATAGAGAACAGACTTGTGGTTGCCAAGAGGGAGGGGAGAGGAATGGAAGTTTGGGGTTAGCAGAAGCAAACTGCTATTCATAATAGGATGGAAAAACAACAAGGTCCTATTGTATAGCACAGGGAACTATAGTCAATATTCTATCACAAACCATAATGGAAACGAATATATATGAACACACACATAAAAGACTGAATCACTTTTCTGTACAGAAGAAATTAATACAACACTGTAAATCAACTATACTTCAATAAAATTTTTTTACAACAGAATGTCCAAAGAAAAAGATCCTAGCCTCCAATCCCATCAACATCTAATTTTCCAAATGTTCAAAATACAAAAGACAAATGACTTAGGAAATATTCTGAGGCCCTTGAATGGGTAAAGAAATGCTGATGAATTTGTCCCCAAAGCATTAGTAGTGCTGTTCCATTTCCACCAACTCAGAGCCTTAAGTCCACACACCACACCATTAAGCAGTAAACCTGGGGCAGACACTGATCTCTGTGAATACCTATTTTTTAAAGTACAAAATGAACAGATGACAGTTAAGGCTCCTTCTGGATCTCAAATCCTATCAGACCTCTTTCCCTTCACACCCCAAATATAAACTAAGGCATTGCAGTCTTCTCACACAAACTCACACGACAACACACCCATTTGGTCTCTGCACTGGGAGAAGAAGCTTACCCACATTACTTTCTCCCTATTTCCAGAGTGGCCTACATATGAGCCAGCGTCACATATGAGCAGTTCTTAAGTGAAGGAGAAAAGGATTTATTCAACTTGTTGAAATGAAACTAAAATATGTATGCTGTACAATGAAACATTCGCTGAACTGTGCCTTCATTCATATTCAAGACTAAAAAAGTTTCCAACTTGGCTTTCACGTGCACGTTTATGTACTGGTTAGTCCACATACAATATCTGCAAGCTATCCTTACAAGTGCATATTTCTACTTGATCTTTTTATTTTATTTTTATTTTTTTGACCACTTTTTACAGCACAGAAACAAGATGGGAACACTGGGGGAAAGTCACAGGCAAACTTATCCACAGGCAATGACACATGCTTGATCAGAGGAGAGTTTTGTTCTCGTTTTTTTAACATAATCCTTAGTTCAAGCTGGGCTGAAAGATGATTTTGTAAAAGGCAGAACAGAGATCTGTGAGTAGCAGCAACATGATAAAAGCATGGCATAATGTACATTGAGAGCTTATCTCTTTCCGTTGACATTTTCCCTTTCAAAACACAGAAATAATATTGTGCTGCTAACAAATATAGCTGTCTTCTAAAGCAGTTAGTTCCCCCTAAATAACCAGCATTTTATGGTACAGGTGCTTTCTAAATAATATGGGGAGAGAGAAGAGTTTTCCAAGAAACCTTCAAATGAGCTCAAATGTCCACAGTGAAAGACACATCTCAGGGGATGAGGACATGAGATAACATCCATCTGTCAGGTGAGCCGGAACAGCCTCCCTCAGTACAGGAACTTGAACACGTTTCAGAAGAGGGAAAGGTGCCTGACGGGGAGAGAAGAAAAGGAAATGCCAAGCAAAAAGAAAGATGTGCGTAGGAGCCACCACTGTACTTCCTCAAGAAGCAGAGACACAGTGTGACGTGATGTGTGGCAGAGATTATCTTAGTCATTAAGACAAACTGAAGGGGAAAGTGTATGTCACTTTACACTCCGCGGCTCGGTTTCCTCGTATGTTTCAGGGGAAGGGCGGACCACGTGATCTGGACAGCTCACTTCCTCGGAGGTACTGCGCTGGCACCGAACACCCTATAACCTTTCGAGGTGTGTGGCTTAGGAGCCCATTTGATAGATGAAGAGAAAGAGGCTCAGCATCTCGATGGGACCTCTGGTTACAGGGCTTTTTAGACATTAAAAATAACATGCATGGTAACTACTGTAGAGAAAGAGGGGGCATGATACTAAGACGGGCTTCCCAGGTGGCTCAGTGGTAAAGAATCTGCCTGCCAGTGCAGGAGCCATGAGTTCAGTCCCTGAGCCGGGAAGATCCCCGGGAGCAGGAAGGAAATGGAAACCTGCTCCAGTATTCTTGCCTGGGAAATGCCACGGGCAGAGGAGCCTGGCAGGCTATATAGCCCACGGGGTCGCAAAGAGTCAGACATGACTTAGCGACTAAACAACAATAATATTAAAACTGACTTAAAAAATCCGAGCTCCTGAACATAACCACCTAATAAAATAATGGCTATATTCTTTTCTTAAAGGAGCACAGGAATAAAGGAACTGTATCTATCTTCCCTGTCATGCCAGACAAAGGAAAGGAAAGGGCATAGAACATTCTTTACTTTGAAGAGTGTCCTCTAAGAAGTCCTTCAAGGGAAACCACAGGACAAAGAATGGTATGTCTTCCTGTGGCAGCAGTGGCTCTCATTTAATTATGCATTCCTGCCGAGTCCATAACGAGGTAGGTGTTACCCTGAACATTCAACATATTCCTTAGCAGTTGGAACAGGGGTGAGCAGTAAACCGAAGGAGCCATCCATCCTCAGAAGCACTGAAGACAGCCCTCAATGCAGATTCTTAAATGGGCTGTTATTTCTATACAAAAGTTCAACAGCCATTATGACAATTTACCTGTCATTATTTAACTGCAGAATTCCATACGTAAAAATTCACATCTGGCAGCAAAAGAGTCCAATAAATAAAACTAGCCTTAAAACTTCATAACCAAATTTACAAGTTAATGAGGTCTACTTATTTGTAAGTAAGTCAGCTCTTCAAATTTAGCCCCTGCCGCACCCCATTTCTCTACATAAATATGTGAAATTAAAGACCACATATTTAAGATTAAACCCTCTCTACTGATGGGAGCCACTCTGGTAGTAAAACAATTTGGGAGTATCTATTACAATACCCCATGACCTGACAACTGCCTAGAGAAACATATGCCCACGCACGCAGTGCCAAGGACAAGGATAGTCTTTGCAGCCTTATTTGTAATCAGAAACTACTGGAAATAATCTAGAAGATCTGCAGTAGGAAAATGGCAGAAAAACTATGGTATATTCCCATGATTAGTCCACATAACATAAGCAGCAGTTTAAAAGGATGAACTAGATTTATTTCAATCATCATGGACAGATCCCCGAAACATGTTAATGTGAGGTTTTAAAACACAATATACATTTATATTATAAATACCAAATCAACAAAGTGTTTGCCTCTGGGGAACCAGCAAGAGGAGGCAGAGAGTAAATCTTATAAACTCATTTGTTACTTTTATTAAAAAGCTAATTTTAAAAAGCACCTTGCAAGGATGTTACTGGGTTATCAAATAGCAGGATTACAGAATAAGGCACAGCATCTCTGTGTTGCAGATCTCTCTGCAAACACTGCTAAATTAAAATCTAATCAAGTATAAAAGAAGACAAAGTACCAGGAGCAACGAAAACATCATAAATGAAGCTGGAGTTTTATCTGATGAAGAACAGAAGACTCTGTCAACTTAATGGCCACATGAAGCTTCAGCTGGTATAACACATTATTACTGGTGGGAGCCTGTATAAAGAGTCTTTTTCCAGCCTAAAAACTTTTGACAGTAACTGAAAAAGGACCTAATATAGAAACAACAAAATTATGTTAACATCACTAAATGAAAACAGTCATGCTCCCTTTTAACCACTAAGAATCCTTTCCCACCAGTGACGAACATTAATGTGAGAATGCAAACCTAACTTTTAATAAAGGTCAGCTTACACTAACAATAACAAAGAGGGTCCCCCTCTGGTACGGACGCTCCAGAAAATCAGGGCCTCGTATGGGCACCATTTACTTCCTTTATTTGCGACCCTGTCAGTGAACCATCAGCCAGGCTCTCGTTTATACAACCATGCATTTCTATTCCTCAGGGAAAATAAAATGGCTCTAAATTTAGGGAGCCACCTCACCAACGTTCTGCCTATCTGTAACTGCTGCTAAAGTGAGGAAGGGTGGAGGCAGGGAGAAAGGGGGGAGGGGAAGGAAAAGAGAAATAACCGATTTGTTGTAAAACTACATACAATCAAAGTAAGATTTACTTTAAATACAATCAAATGCATCTTTCTCATTTTTAGTTATTTTAATGCCATAAGATTTAACAGAAAAGAAAAAATAATCATAGAATAAAAAATAACAAAATGTCCTCCTTATATTATTGTTAAAAACAGCATGCAAAACATGATCCCAACTTTGCTTTTAAAACATACAGTTACGTAGGACAAAAATGAAAGAAAATTCTTAAAATGCTAGCAATCCTAAAAAGCAAATGACCCAGTTTCTTCTACAATAAATTACACAAACAAAAAGGAGAGAAGGGAAAATGTTACAGATTAAGAAAGTCTTTAAAGTGACAGACGCAATGTATTCATCAGGCTTGGATCCTGATTCCAACAAACTGTAAAATGGCAATTTTGAGACAAAGGAGGAAGGCGAACATGGACTCTAGGACAAACTAGAAGTAAATAATATTAAATCATAATCATTCATTTCATTAAGGGAAATGATACTGTGACTCACTTTAAAGTCATTTTCTGTTAAAATATACTTAAGTGATATATTTATAGGTTGAATGGTATAATATTCGGTCTGTGCTTTAAAACCCACACACACACACACAAAGTTTTTAAACCATAAAAACAGGAAGAAGATAAATTGAACAAGAAAGGTAAGATGCCTGAACTTGTTGAAGCTAGATTGATGGGTACATGGGGCTTGTTGTGCTGTCCTGTTTTTATGAATGTTTGAAAAATCTCACGAATAAAAAGTGCAAATGCTTGCAGGTATAGCTGTCTCTGGGTGGAAGCAGCTGGATGAGCTGGTGGGAATTGGGTGATTTTTACTTTGACAACTGGGCCTTTTAGGAACATCCAGATTTTACACAGTAAATATGAATTACTTTGATTACTTGAAGAAACAAACGCTACTCTTTTGGTAGATGGATTGATGTATGGTAGATGGATGGAAGGATGGAGAGGTCTCTCAATGCCTAGTTCTAATGATGACACCTCTGTGGATTTAATTCTCCCTATGCTGACACCTAAATGCATTTTACATATACTTCCACTAAAGGCCTAGTTACATTTGATTATTTAATATGATAAATTTTAATTATATCTTATCTCCCCCTCCAGAAAAACAAGAAGCATTTCTATTTTTGTATTTTTTTCCTGGTCAACACTAAGCAAAAAGCTCTCTCTATATATTAGGCATTAAATAGGTTTACACTTAATTAACTTTTCCTTTAATAAATTCAGAGAGAAAACAAGTGGCAACAGCAGTAGAATAAATATCCTACTGTTTGTAACCACGAAAGCTTTAAGGTCAGAACACGCCCAGAGGTCCCTATACCCATCAAATGTTACCTGGTCCATTTCTCAAACCATTTATTTTCCAATTGACTGGGGAGAAAAACGTCAGTTGGTAGCAGAAAGCAGTCAGTCACTGAATTGAGTTAGATTTTTCTTTTTAATGACTCCATGAAAAAAAAATCAAAGTCTATTAGTTTTTGAGGAACCATTCATTATTTACCTACTGAAGACTCCTCCAGAGCACTGATCAGTCCATTTTCATTAAGGAAACCATTACGGGAGGAACACAGAGCTAGCCATGTGCAGAGACAAACAACAGTTTGAGAAACATCCCCTGCTCTGAAAAGGCTGATGTTATTTGTAGGACTGTACACCCAAACCTCTCACAGACTCACTAGAAACTCTAGCATGTTCTGTGCAGATGTGAACTCAAACATTGGTAAGACATTTACAATTTCCTTTCATATCTAAAAGATTCTTCAGTTCAGTCACTCAGTCGTATCCGACTCTTTGCGACCCCATGGACAGAAGCATGCCAGGCTTCCCTGACAAACATTAAAACAAAGCCCAGGTTTTAAATTAAGACTCCACCACCTGAGAGTTTCCAAAGCCCTTTGAGAAACATCAGTGTATCATGAAGAAATGGCAGGTGCAAGCTCTCCCCAAGCTTCACCTCCCATTCCATCCTGTGATCCACTCCCAGAAGCCAGGTGTTCAAGAATGCTTTCACCTAGCCAAGTTTTCAAGGCTGGAAGGGGAGGCGGGGACAGAGCAGAGCTCTGCATACTTCCCATCTTGACCTCCACTCACATTCATACACAGTTCGTGTTCTTGCTTCTCTATTCTCTGATTCTTTATGTAAGAAGCTCAAACCTGCTTTATTAGCAAATTTTAATTTATTAGACAATCAAGAAAGTAGGTAACACGGTATCATCGTAAAGAATCAAATCCATACAAATCCAGGACCTCCAGAATATGAGCAGGTACTAAGAAATAAGAC
This sequence comes from Okapia johnstoni, assembly GCA_024291935.2. NCBI lineage: Eukaryota > Metazoa > Chordata > Mammalia > Artiodactyla > Giraffidae > Okapia > Okapia johnstoni. The sequence goes on from CM044307.1 coordinate 18,463,664, forward strand.
ACACCTCCAAAGATAACTTAATACCCATTCCCATGTGTTCTATTCATCCCTAGAATGAATTCAGAAGAGGCAATGTTCTATTTGAAGTGGAAACTGTATTCTCAGGTTCTGAAGCAGATAAAGTTTAAGAATTCAGTGAAAACTTCTTACTGAAAAGAAAAAGGTGATGCTAGGATTAGCAAACGTGAAGGGGTCACACAACAGTTCTACATGCTGTTAAAATGTTTTCTTTTTTAAGAACAAAGAAGAAGCCTTTAAATAACAAATTAGCATAATGAAATAATGTTGAAGTGATCCCTGGGCATACAAAATTCAAGTCAAATTAGTCATGGCCAAAGATAAAAGGAAAACTCTGCACTCATTCCTATGCTACCCTAAATTTTTATTACCTTCACATTACATTATAGTCAGCTTTTAGTTAACAGGCTTCCCTGGGGGCTCAGCTGGTAAAGAACCCACCTGCAATGCGGGAGACCTGGGTTCGATCCCTGGGTTAGGAAGATCCCCTGGAGAAGGGAAAGGCTACCCACTCCAGTATTCTGGCCTGGAGAATTCCATAGGCTGTATAGTCCATGGGGTCACAAACAGTCGGATACAACTGAGCGACTTTCACTTTTAGTTAATAAAATTTCAGCTAGTATTTTTCTGAAAAAATCTAAAACATGATACAAATGACTTGTTTACAAAACAGAAGCAGACTCACGGACTTAAAAAACAAACCTATGGTTACTAAAAGGGAGAGGTATGGGGGACAGATTAATTAGGAGTTTTGGATTGAGGGCATGGAAACCCATTCCAGTATCCTTGCCTGGAGAATCCCATGGACAGATGAGCCTGTACTGTCCATGAGGTTGCAAAGATCTGGACATGACTGAAATGATAAGCATGCATGCATATTCTCCAATATAAAGTAAAAATTCAGAAAAAGAAAAAGATTTAAAAAATAAAATAAAATTTAAGCTGGTATATATTTGAAAATATTGATTCCCTTTTGTACCCTCAATTCCACTGTGAAACTCCAATTCAGGATGAGCCTCAGAATCTAACAAATCTACTCAGGTAAATATTTGAGCTCTTCCTTGCATTAATATATTCAAACTCCTGTTATCAGTTAATCTACTGTCTGTCACTGGGCTTTGTTAAAGATGAAACTGTATTGGATATGAAGAGCAGTTCTCTCATGTTTTAAGGTAGACATAATTTGTTGAAATAATCAGAAAAGAGGGTGCATCAGTGGATGAGACGGGGATCTACAGGATGGACAGGCAGGGAGAAAATGTTTTCCCAAGCTTTCATTTTTTAACTTATTTGTGAATCTGCTATCCACAGTCTGTCATCCTGATGACCAATGTAAGGCATTTTGATTATTAGGTTTCCTGCTACCACTCCACAGAACACCAAGGTAAGTCTAGGAGAATGCACTAACTTTTTTTTCTTTCCTTTTTACACTTACTAAATGGTTGGGACTTTCCATAAAACAACAAAATAGAGGTCTTTACTTTTGTGTACTATATCCACAAGCTATCAGTCTAAGTAAATGTGACCAGTGTTATTCTTTTTTATTTTGAAGAAAAAAAAAAAAAGAAGTGGAGAGCTTTATAAAATTTTCTCAGGGACTTCCCTGGTGGCTCAGTGGTAAAGAATCCGCCTGCCAATGCAGGAGACACAAGTCTGATCTCTGATACGGGAGGATCCCACATGCCACGGAGCAACTATTGAGCCTGTGCTCTAGAGCCCAGGAACTGTAACCCACTGAGCCCCACGTGCTGCAACTACTGAAGCCCAGGCACCCCAGAGCCTCTGTTCCACAACAAAAGAAGCCACTGCAATGAGAAGTCCATGCACCGCAACTAGACAGTAGTCCCTGCTCACTGCGAGAGAAAAGCCCATGCAACAATGAAGACCCAGCACAGCCAAAAATAAATAAAATTATTTTTGAAAACACTTCCTTAGCTACTCTCTCATGAAAACCAGAAGCCTAGCATCCAATAATCACACTGCAACAAAGGAAAAAAAATTAAGCAATATCTCACTCACCCATGAGTAAATAACTGTCCATACAAGAATAGGAAAATCCAAAGAAAAACATACTTGAGAAAAGTATTCGAATGTTTTAAATGTTTTTAGTGTAAAGCACATAATTTCGTCAGAGATCACTTTCAATTAACATTACTGTTTCTCATTGGGTATTTAGAAAGAACACAGCATTTTTAAAAAAAAAAAAATTTAAAGAAAGAAAAAAAGTATGCTTTCTCAGTTCTATTCCAGAACAGCACTACTCAAAACATAAATAAAAAGTATAAAAATGATGCACTTAATAAGATATACATGGTGGTGGTTTAGTCGCCAAGTCATATCCAACTCTTGCTACATCATAGACTTCAGCTTGCCAGGCTCCTCTGTCCACGGGATTCTCCAGGCAAGAATACTGGAGTGGGCTGCGATTTTCCTTCTCCAAGATACACACAGGACCACATATAAAATACAAGGTATTGTGAGTTTGGGTTTTCTTGGGTATTTTTTGTCTTTTTGGATTTTTATCTTGCAGGAAGGGAATGGTTTCGGATATTCCTTAAATAGAAGTTAAGAAAGGAGTATGGATTTAGAAAGCCACAGTCAGGCCACCAGCGGGTCTGGAGAACTGTTCCATCATGGCTCCTTCCCCTCTGCTGTCTGAGCAGCTCCAGCATGTATGAATGCATAAGCGAAGACTCTCCCACCTCACCTAACAGACGTCCTATACCAGCATCATCAGATATTACCATCATTAAAAATTCAACTGAAAAAAAAATTCAACTGAAATCAAAAGATAGGGTGTGGCTGCTCCACCATAAAAGCTACACAAGCTTGGCCTCATAGTAACTCTCGAACTTAACACTTTTGCTAACTGTCATATTCAAGTGTACCAACCAGGGATTGATCCTTATTTAAGAGTGTTTAAAATACTTTAAGACATACAGGGAGTGCGCTGAAGGTGCACATGTCAATAGTATACAGGTATTGAGGAGGGGAAAAAAAAGTAAATCTTGAAAAACAACTTCCAAGATTGAGGAGAGAACCAGAGGGCGCTCAACAACATGCACTGATTTTTTTTGTCCTTTGCAAAGTACATGAGCTACAGTTCCCTACGTGGAACTGCAGGCTGTTTGCTTCACCATTCAGCAGTTTTTGATGGTTCCAAAGAGCTACATTCTCAAAAGTAGTTTTTCAGTTGTGTTACTGATTGGAAAAAAAAAAAAAAAAAAAACTTGAGCTCTTCAAACAGTTAAAAATCAAAGAGATCTAAAAATCTTTCTTGGATTCCCACCTCTTAAAGAATGATTCTGAGAATGGTCAAATCAATGCTAACAGGAAAGTGTCCTAATGTACTTGAAAAACATTTTCAGAGATAATCATTTTCCACTTTCTCTTACTGAAATTCGAGGAAGGTCAGAAATAGCAAGCCACTTTGAAATCAGGGCTCCGATTACCCAGCGGGCATCTGAAAAGAAGCCCTCAGCTCTGCACAAAGGTTTGCAGAGGTGAGATGCTCAGATAACCTTGACCGTCCTTCATAGAATGCAGTACTCCAGAAGAGCTGGCTCCTTAGGCAATTTGCTTATGACAAAGTGCCAGATAAAAAAATTCCAAACTCTTTGTTTCAGCATCTAAGAGGAAGGTTAAGTACAAAGTAACAAAACCAAAGCAACCTACCTAATGCCAAGTCACTTGTTTTATCTGAATTTAGGAGCTTAGCATATTACAGCATTTCAGCCTATAGAAAACTCTCTTTCTATCAAATTAAACTGTTATTTTGTTCAATGAGAATGTCCCTTGACAACTGAATAAAGCGTTCGAGAAATATCCACTAAACGTTGGGATAAGCCCAGGACAGAACTGAGTCTCTACCTAGCAGTAACCAAATGCAATCACTCTGAATCAATGGCATATGTCAATCCAACAGATCATCCAGCCATCTCTCAATTTTTCAGGTTAAGCTTGGTGTTCCAAATTATACACTAATGCATCAGGGTTAACACGATTCTTATTTAGAACATAGGTTAGGGTACAACCTCCCATCAAATTTTAAGGAACACAGATGTTCTGAAATACCAATGGAATGAAAATAGTCATATAACAAAAATATTACTAAGTTGCCAGAAAAATAATTTACTCTATAATGATTAAAATGTTGAATTCAGAAATTAATGACTAAAAACTGCACAAGAGTCTCCTGTCTTCCCTGCTTCTGCCTCTCAGCTATAGAACAACAAAGGAGGAAAAACCAGTGGGGAAAGATATAGAATCCACATTTACTAAATCAAAATTCCACTGTAAGTGGCAGGTTTTCTAAGAATAAACTCTGAATTCAATGATCCTTCGTAACTAATCTACCAACTCACCTGATTCCACTTCAAAGTCGTGGTAAATCTTCCTTCCAAGTCCAACTTGAGGTATTCTCACAAAACCTAGAGTAAAATAATTATGAACTTTAGTATGATCAGATTATTCTCAAATTTTGAAAATAGTAATAAGGGAGGAAATCATAGCTACCAATCAAGTCATAACTGTGAAATGTTATACTTTCCCTCTAAAACCCTCTTTAATTTGTAATCTCTTTATGTGTAGTCAACATACATCTAAATTTAAGCCAACCAATAGCCACTTCTATTTACACAACATTCTTTTTTTTTGAACTTTTTATACTGTGTAAAATTTACATTTATATACCACAAAATTGGGGTATAATCGATTAACAATGTTGTGATAGTTTTAGGTGAACAGTGAAGGGACTCAGCCATATACATACATGCACCCATTCTCCCTCAAACTCCCCTCCCACCCACACTGTCATATTAACATTGAGCAGAGTTCCACGTGCTGTCCAACAGGTCCTTGTTGGTTATCCATTTTAAATACAGCAGTTTGCACAGGACCATCCCAAACTCCCTAACCATCCCATCCCCCGCCTCCCACCCCAGCAACCATGAATTCATTTTCTGAGAGTCTCTTTCTGTTTTCTTTCTGTTTTGTAAGTAAGTTCCTTTGTGTCATTTTACACAACAAATTCTTAAACCTGGCTATTCAACCTCTACGTAGATTGCCAATCCAAGACCTCACCTCACATCATCTGATCAGGGAGTCTGGGGACTGTTCCAAACAGTCCAAACCAGTGTTTGGAACCACTGTTCCAAACCAGTGGTTCTCTGCAGGGCAATTCTATACCCTGAGGGATATCCTGCAATGTCTGAAAATATTTTCGGTTGTCACAACAGAGGAAGGGGATATACACTACTGGATTTAATCTGGAGAAGCCAGGGATGCTGCTAAACAATCTACAAGGTTCAGGACAACACACTTAATCAGCCCAAAATGCCAACAATGAAGAGAGAGAGAAATCTGTCCCAAAGCAACCAAATACTCTGATGATTTAGAAATTCCACAATCTTCTCACTGGTCATTTCATACAAGTTATATATAAACTCTACTAGAATCATAAGACATTTCCTGTGGCTGCATGCATCAGACATACATTGTTGTTGTTCAGCTGCTCAGTCACGTCTGACTCTTTGTGACCCCATGGACTGTAGCACATGCCTGCATTCTTTCGCAGTATCAGGATCTTTTCTAATGATTAAGCTCTTCCCATCAGGTGGCCAAAATATTGGAGTTTCAGTTTCATCATCAGTCCTTCCAATGAATATTCAGGGTTGATTTCCTTCAGGATGGACTGATTGGATCTCCTTGCATTCCAAGGGATTCTCAACAGTCTTCTCCAACACCACAGTCCAAAAGCATCAAAACTTTGGTGCTTAGCCTTCTTTATGGTCCAACTCTCACATCCACAAACGACTATTGGAAAAACCATAGCTTTGACTAGATGGACCTTTGGTGGCAAAGTAATGTCTCTACTTTTTAATATGCTGTCTAGGTTGCATAGCTTTTCTTCCAAGGAGTAAGCATCTTTTAATTTCATGGCTGCAGTCAGCATCTGCAGTGATTTTGGAGACCAAGAAAATAAAGTCTGTCACTGTTTCTATTGTTTGCCCATCTATTTGCCATGAAGTGATGGGACCAGATACCATGATCTTCATGTTTTGAATGTTGAGTTTTAAGACAGCTTTTTCACTCTCCTCTTTCACTTTCATCAAGAGGCTCTTTAGGGCCTCTTTTCTTTCTGCCATAAGGTTGGTGTCATCTGCATATCTGAGGTTATTGATATTTCTCCCTGCAATCTTGATTCTAGCTTGTGATTCATCCAGCCCAGCATTTCACATGATGTACTCTGCAATAGAAGCTAAATAAGCAGAGTGACAATATACAGCCTTGACATTCTCCTTTCCCATTTGGAACCAGTCTGTTTTTCCATGTCCAGTTCTAAATGTTGGTTCTTGACCTTCATACAGGTTTGTCAGGAGGCAGGTATGGTGGTCTGGTATTCTCATCTCTTGAAGAATTTTCCACAGTTTGTTGTGATCCACACAGTCAAAGGCTTTAGGGTAGTCAATGAAGCAGAAGTTGATGTTTTTCTGGAATTCTCTTGCTTTTCCTATGATCCAATGGATGTTGGGAACTTGATCTCTGGTTCTTCTGCCCTTTCTAAACCCAGTTTGAACATCTGGGAGTTCTCAGTTCACATATTGTTGAAGCCAAGCTTGAAGAATTTTGAGCATTACTTTCCAAGCGTTTGAGATGAGTACAACTGTGTGGTAGTTTGAACACTCTTGGGCATTGCCTTTCTTTGGGATTGGAGTGAAAACTGACCTTATCCAGTCCTGTGGGCATTGCTGCGTTTTCCAAATTTGCTGCCACATTGAATGCAGCACTTCAACATGCCCAACATTAAAACCCACAGTGAAGAAAGTGAAAAGTGTTAATCACTCAGTTGTGTCTAACTCTTTGCAACCCCATGGATTGTAGCCCACCAGGCTCCTCTGTCCATGGGATTCTCCAGGCAGGAATACTAGGATGGGTAGCCATTCCCTTCTCCAGGTGATCTTCCTGACCCAGGGGTCAAACCCACATCTCTTGCCTTACACGCAGATATTCTTTACAGTCTGAGCCACCAGGGAAGCCCCAGTACATGTACCTACTTCTAAAAATATTAAAATAAGTCAGACTACACATGTCCAAAAGAGCTTCTAAGAAATTCATTTTTTAATGTTTGGGGAAGTGAACACTATTTCAAACTGGGTTAATTTCCAAACCCTCTTCCTAAACATATAAAGTGGAAGACTAGAAGAGTAAGAAGAATCAAAACTTAATTTCACTCACAGATATTTCCAATTCCTGTTGAAGACAAGGTGGTAAGTTCCTCTTCCCAACCTGTCACCTTGGACTCCCATCACTCATTCAGCCAAATATAAAAGGACTTCAAAACTTATGTTAACTGCATTCAAAACAACACTCACTGAGGGCCTACCATGTCCCGGCACTATGAGCTTACACAATACAGAACAGAGTTCCAGAAGACCCTGCAACGGGTCCTTCCTATCCAACCATAACCAGTGGTATAAACATCAGACAAAGACTGCGGGAAAAAGAACCTATAAAGAATATTCTGAGCACCAGATACCCCACATAATAAAACTTGCAGTTTTTACGTGCCTGCCCTACAAACTGCACCTACAGAATGGGAAAGGAAGCCTGAAATATTTGAAGTATGTACTCTGTTTTTTTCATCTTAATTAATAAGCTATAACCAGCTAATTACATAAACAAAACATACCTGACACTTATAACCTACTTAGCTACATGAACTAACATGCCAACCTCAAACTCAAGTGAAAGGATGATTTCCAAACACACTTAGAAAGATTTCACCAGAATTACGGCATTCCAACTGCACAACATTTCCATATATTCTAATTACAGTCTGATTTCTTCCCCTGAATCCCCAGTGTTATCAAGGAACTACTCAATCAGACTCACCCAAATCACCCCAGGCAGCGAGCCCCTGGATAGCTGGTAGGTGGACTGGTATTTCTATCTCAAAGCACCAGGGGGTTCAGGGGTCCAGGCAGAATGTGTGCCAGAGGCAGGGATCCAATCTGGAGCTCCCCACCCAGCCCTGAGCACCCGAGAACAAGCCAAATGATTAGGAAGCTTTGCTGAATGATATGCTTTCCCAAAGGTAGGGTTAAGACACAGTCTAGACTCAAGATGCTTGTTAACTCAATGTAGAGCCCATCATACCTCCACTACAAAAAGAAGACCACTGGGGAAGATAGCTTCAGACAAAAGCAGAACAGCAGTGATAAAACCTCTCAATATCCATCCATGGCTCCGGCTTTATGAAGCAAAGTAATTTGGGGGTCTTCCTCTCTTTCTCCAGGAAAGGAAGAAAGGAAAATCCAAAAATGAATAGGAAGGTTCAGAAATATTAGTGCACAATCTGAAATTTAAGCCCTCTTTTCATTTTTCTAGATTTAAATCGGCCTTCAAACAAAAATTCATAATTAAATTTCAAAACATAAACATTTCCTTTTTTTCTCTCTCTCTCTCAGCAGTAAAATATATTCTGTTCCAAAAAAGAAAGGTTGCTCAATTTCCTGTCAAAAGCAATCCAGAGAAGGCCACCTACACTGTAAAAGCAGCAAGGGAAAAGAAAAAATGCTGAAGAAAAGCCTGTATGTGTGGGAGTGTTCTAAGTGCAATGTAACTACCACACTGGGTTTTAAAAGCTTTTTTCCTCGATCATTCTGAGAAATATGAAAATTAGTGTAACTGCTGAAGAGAAGCTTGTCCTCCAACCTATCCAAGGAAAATAAGCCCTATGACGGATTTAGCTCCACTAAGGAAAGGAGGGGGTGGGGTGGAGGGGTGTGCACAACTCAAGGCCTTACACTGTGATTCTTCGTACGAAGGAGGAAGGGCAGATTCTGTCAAAGAGATAACTTACATGGAATGTTCTCTGAGCTAAAAGGCTGCTCTGACAATAAACCCTCTCCCCCATAGCATCCTACTCCTATCTAGAACCACACAAATTTTTAGACTAGGGCCTTTATTCTAAACCTCTGGGGGCTAACCATTAACACATACGGTCATAAGACGGCTAGATTGTGGATCAGTACAGCATTGAATTCGTCAATTTCCCCTAAACCTGCTTATACTTTCTGAATACTTAAATTCTAAGGCAGCAATCAACCAACCCAATACATTTTACTAAAAGTCTGAACATGAACATGCTCAGCACTAAGGCAGAGGCAGCATGGTAAAAAAGAAGAAGCAAAAAGCTTAAACAGCTCACCAGAGAATTGAAGAGAAAAGAACAGTACACAGAAAATAAGTTGAAATTAAATACAGAAAGGAAATGAGCCGCTTTACCATCAGCCCACTTGAGAGTAAACAGGGAACATCATCGTCTATCACCCCTACAGAGTTTGGTGAGTCATTTCTATAAACGAGGACCTTCTCCTCCAAAACTGCGATAATTACGACCATCAAGACCCAGAAATTAACAGTACAGTCACCAAAGCCACAGTACAGTCACCTAAGCCACAGACCAGCCTTGACTTTCTCCAGTCACCCCATAGTGTCCATTTTACTAAACTGATCTGATCCAGGAAGTCACACTGCACTGACTTTTCAAAGCTCGATACTCTATTTCAATCGAGAATTCCTCACACTATCCTTGACTTTCATGACCTCAACAATTTTGAGGATGTCAGGCCAGTTTTGCAGCATGTCCCTTCCTTTGGGTTTGTCTGATTACTTCCTGATGATTAGTTTCAAGTTATGACTTTTCAGCAGGAATACCACAGAAGAGTTCCCTCTTCTTGTAGTACCCTACCAGGTGGTATGCTATTTCCATTTTTTTTTTCCCCCTGACTGGTAGTGCAAACTTAAATTACTTGATTAGGGTGCTCTCTGCCAGATTTCCCCACTGTAAAGTGACTCTCTTCCTCTTTGTAATTAATAAGTATTTTGTGAAATGATATTTTCAGACTATATATCTTAATTCTCAACAAACTTTTACCCAATACTTGATTGATGTCCATTGAAAATTCTTGGCCAAATTAATTATTTGATGATAGTTACCAAAAGGTGATTTTTTTTAATCCGATAATTTCAACCATTTTAGTGGGGGAAAATGGTATTTAGAAACCAAGATCAGGGTGTGCATACTGCAATTGTATTATCACTACTCCAAGGTCATCTAAGTGAATGAAAACACACACTTAAATGCACACACACTTACTTCTTCATTTCTTTCTATATCCATGTCTATTGAAAACCATGAGTTCATACAGACACCCTGAATTCCAATCCAATACTGCAAGATTCATCCTGGTTTCCCCCTTTCCCTTCCTATAAAATGGTATATCTGGTTCCTATCAATTTCTATTTCCTTACTGGATTCATCCCCCAGGGATGTCACACACTGTCCCTACCTCTGACCCAGTATCAGAAGTCTTGCTCTCAAGGACCAGTAAGAGGGAAGCCTAGGATAGACAAAAAAAAAAAAAAAAAAAAAAAAAAAAAATCATAGATAAAAATCACCCTACACCAGCCAGACACCACAAAAAATAACTGTAACCCCAACTCCATGCCCATCAGCAAAGTCGGGTGGAGATCCACAAATTCTACACTCACTGGCAGTGAAAAAGCACTCTTCAGAGACAACATTAAACAGGATGCCATTTTCACAGAGCCCAAACGGGCAAAGCTAAAAACACACAGTAGTCCCTTTCTATTCTCACGGGACACATTCCACATCCCCCAGTGGCTGCCTGAAACCATGGATATATTGACCCCTATACAGATACATCTCAAAGATACTGCAGATTCAGTTCCAGACCACTGCAATAAATTGAGTATCTCAGTAAAGGAGTCACATACATTTTGGTTTCCTAGTGCATATAAAAGTTATATCTATACTAAACTGTTGTCTATTAAGTGTACAATAGCATTATGTCTAAAAAAACCCATGTATTACCATAGCTTAATTTAAAAATATTGCTAAAAAATGCTAACCATCATCTGAATCTTCAGGGAATCATAATCCTTTTGCTGGTGGAAGCCTTGAAATATTTTGAGAATTATCAAAATATGACACAGAGACTCGAAGTAAGCAAAGGCCTGACATGGGGTTGCCACAAATCTTCAATTCGTATTTCTTTCCTTATTACATCAAGAACTTTCACCTTTTTACTTAAAGCAAGCCCTTCATCTCTGGCACATCCAAATTGCCAGCATCACTATTCCTGTACTTTGGAGACCATTATCAAGTAAAATAAGGACCCCTTTAACAGGAGCACTGCAATTTCACAAGAGTCAATCTCATAACTAAGACAACTACAAAGTGACTTTAACAAGCAAGGATATGCTGGACAAAGGGATGGTTCATATCCAGGGTGGGATGGCCCGGGAAGGCACCAGATCTCATCATGTTACTCCAAACAGGGTACAATTTAAAACTGATGAACTTTTCCACTTCATGGAATTTTCCATTTAATATTTATTTCTTGAATTTTCCATTTAATATTTTCAGAGCACAGCCAATCAGAGGTAACTAGAACCACAAGAAGAGAAACTTTAGATAAGGGGGGACTACTATACTGTGTACAGATACACTTATTTGTAAAAGCAAGGGAATGCTGAACATAAAATTCTGGTTAGCGGTCCCCTCCAGAGGAGGCAGGCCGGTGGGATCCTAGAGGGACACACAGCAGCTTCGAGTACTGACCCGGCTCCAGTGCTTAGTGTGAACTTGCAACGCTGAGCACAAGTTTCTTGACAGACACCACGGTGCTTCACCAAACCACAAAGCACAGTGGTTTAGCACAGCCTCAATTTTATATTTGAGTTTTGAGGCGTAAAAAGGTTAAGCATGTTGCCTGTGGTCACACAACTAACAAACAAGGGCTCAAATGCAAAGCCAGGTCTGACTTGAATGCTTTTGACTGAGCCAAATACTATTCCTCAAACACACGCAAGAACACGGGCAGGAGAAATGGAGTTAATGATTCTGAGGGTAAGACTCCTTCCTTCTGTGCCTCTTAACCATTTCCAGAATGGTTTCCAGGGTATAGGAGAAACAGAGGCCCAAAACCAGAGGTGTTAAAAATCTTCCTAAAGGCAAAGACAGAGGGCAGAGGCACAAATCTGGGCCATACTTGAGACTTCAACTGCCAGAGTAGTGCAATCCTTTAGGGAAGAGCTTCCATCACATTCCATAGGCTACAAATACTGGTTCAATTCAGTCACCTAATAAAACCTGCCCTCCAAGGGCCCCGGTAAAATCTTACTACTAACTGACGTTTGGTTTTGTTCTGAAATCAGAGGACAAGAGAGAGAAGACCAGCAATCTATTCATGAAATTCCAACCACAACCTAAATATGGTGCAACTGTACATGACTTAGTGCATGGCATGAAACATCAAATCAGTGATAAAATGTCAAGCCCTTTTAAAGAATTTATATTACAGGATAGGAAAGGAGAATAATACTATTCCAAAAGGAAGGACCAGGACATCCTGGGAAGCTTAAATACCACTCTACTACCTGGGGTCAGCATGGCAGGGGGTGGGGGAGGTGGGGGGGGGGGAGAGTTAAAACTAGTAAAAACCTCAAAAGATGAGTCTCCATAAAAAGAAAACAAAGAAAAGATACCGTATTGATTTTCTCAAAAAGTCAGAAATAACTACATTGCAACTGCATTTTCAGAGTCTACTGAGGTCTTTAATAACAAGTCACACTGCCTGGAAAAGTCTTATGATCATCACTAATGATTTTGTGATCTTAGTTCACATTTTCTAAGTTTATCTTTAAACTGCAGTAAGTTTTTCCACTGTAGAGTATAAATTGTTGTTGTTGTTCAGTCACTCAGTCGTGTCTGACTCTTTGCGACCCCATGGACTATACAGCCCATGGCATTCTCCAGGCCAGAAAACTGGAGTGGGTAGTCTTTCCCTTCTCCAGGGGATCTTCCCAACCCAGGGACTGAACACAGGTCTCCCGCAATGCAGGCGGATTCCTCACCAGCTGAGCCACCAGGGAAGCCCAGGAGGACATGTGGTGCATGGTACAAAGATAACTCAAAACTCATACAAGTTCTATGTCGCAGCTTAAAACTGTGCACTATACAAAAAGGTTAAGAAATGTAAAATCATCTTGTAAATACAATAAGCACGTGAAAAGCACACACACAAAGATAAATCCCACTAGATGAAAAGGAAAGGCATTTAAAAGAACTCTTTAGGGCCAAGGCTTTTTTTAAGTTTCTTTATGAAAAGCAATCAGGGGCTGTTGAAATGTACATCTAACACTAGAGAGACAAGAAGTTATTCCAAGGAACTTTTCAGTGAGAATGACAAACTGAATAAATTAATCCACAAGCACTTGTTTCTTCCATCCTATTGTATTAAGTTCATGTGATCACAAGGCAAGCAGTCATTATCCTTGAGAATTAAAAGAGAAAAGCCCAGCTTTAGAGGAAATTTAAAATCTAAAAAAAAAAAAAAAAAATACACAAGAAAAAAACGTGTTACTTTAACGTCAAAAAGAGAAAACCTTGAAACCCATTAAAGAGTTTCATTGTAAACTCTCAGACAATGAATTTTGGGTAAAAATCAATATGACTATTTGAAAAATAAATCCTCCCAGGCTAACCTAATTTCTTGTTACTGAGACAATCCACTTATTGAGGGACTACAGGACTTGAATTTTTTAACATTAACAAACTTGACAATTGGTAAAGACACAAGAAAAATGTTCTTCCCAGAAAAGTACATACCAGTAGTTCTTTGATCCTAAGTTGTACAAACAAGTTCTTATTCTTCCTTTCCCTGTAACTCTAAGCATAAAATTTCTATACAGAGTCAAGCAAATAAAGTGACTGGAAAAAAAGGTGAAAGGGGTGATGACAAGAGAACTAAGTCCTTTTACAGGCTTATTATCATCATGAAGCTTCTCCATCTCAGTTCAAGTTACCTCTATCTATTCATTTCCTCAAAGCAAAAACCTGGAATTTATTCTCAATCCCTTTCTTTCACATCCCATATCCATTCTGTCAAGACCTGTAAATTCCACCTCCCGGAGACCACCTAGAATTCCTCGGTTTTCCCCACCTCCACGGTCACCACACTGGACACTGGTCTCAGCCACTGTTCTCTCCAGACAGCTGCCCCAGATTCCTCATTCATCTTTCCACCCATGATTACTTTCCACAGTGGTCACACTGACTTTTTAAAAATTTGGACTATATTTGATTCCTCCGCTGAAAACCCCCCAGGACTTTTCATGTTCTGAGATGCTAAGAAATCTGAAGGGTGTAAGATTTTGCCCTAATTTCAAGTTAACAAGTTAGCCTGCCACAGCTGTACGGATGCTGGCAGAAGACAGGAGACTCCTGGGTCAGAGACAGGACTTCGTTACCCATAGCAACGGAAACAGCCAGAGTTTCAGCATTTTGGGAATCAGCTTCCCACGAGGTAACTAGCACAAAGAAGGCCAGATGACACCTGCACAGCAGTGGGTTGTTTAGCAGGAGAGGAACCCTGAGTTTAATGAACCCAAGTCTTTAACAATGGGCAGTAAGCCCATCTGACCTTTTCCCTAGAAGGAGACGGTGTCTTTACTACACTAGACAACAGTGTGCTTGATTATTGCTCTGGAGAGAGACACACTCTATCTTCCAAGGCTGATGACCATATAAATTATCCTTGAAAAGGCCATCCAGAACAAGGGTAGACAGTGCAGAAACATGAGACACATGGAAAGCTGTCTCCCGACACTACAATGAAACTCAAATTTCCACCATGGTCTACCAGGCCCTAAGTAATTGATCCCTTTCTCTTTGATTTCATGTGGCCATCTTTGGCATCCTTGTAAATAAGCCAAGCTTGGACTATCCTGGCAGTGCAATGGATAAGAATTTCCCTGCCATTGCAGGGGACATGGGTTCCATCCCTGGTCTGGGAAGATTTCATATGCCGTGGAGCAACTAAGCCTGGGCACCACAACTACCGCGCCCCTGCTCTACGGCCCGCGTGCCACAGCTGCTGAAGTCCACGCACCCCAGAGCATGTGATCTGCAACAAGGAAGCCACTGTAATGAGAAGCCTGAGAACCTCAATGAAGAGTAGCCCCCTCCTGCCACAGCTAGAGAAAGTCCGTGCACAGCCACAAAGACCCAGTGTGACCAAAAATAAAATAAATTATTAATTAATAATAAAAAAAAAAAATCTCTCTGCTGCCTCAGGGTCTTTGCCTGTGTTGGTCTTTTTATCTGAAACGCTCTTTCCCTGGCTTGGATGTCACATCCCAGAAAGACCTTCCTTCCTCAATCTACCATATACAATGCAACACTCATTTATTTCCTTTTGATCCCTCTGCTCACTCATTCATTCAATAAACACTTACTGAGCCTACTATGTGCTAATCATTATTATTACAGGAACAATAAATACCTCATCAACTTATTTACTGACAGTCTTCCTTGAGAGTAGAAACCTTGTCTTTAGATTCAGCCACAAAGGCCTAGAACTTAAAACTGTGCCCTCAATAAAACTCTGCTGAATAAATGAATAACTATTTAATACGAAGTACTGGTATATTTCCAGATAAACATGGGAAAATAACAGAGCACTGAATAAAAGGCATGGAATTAGGAGTGAAAGTCCTAAAGTCAAACCCTGGAGTCATCTTTTAGTGACATGTAAGCAATCCTACTAAGTTCCTGTAAAACAAAGAAAATCCCTCTCCCACCTAACCCATAAGATTACACGAGATCAAATGATGGAGTCTATTTGGATGTCCCTTGCAACACTAAATATAATTTAAAACAAGTAACAAGTTGACAGTTAATAGTCATTAGATATTCATTTAACAAGACTATATTAGGCCCCTACTATGAGGCTGACCCTATTATGGAAATTTATAATAAAAGTGTGTAACCTAAAATGAAATTAAACAATGTTTTGTTGCTTAATAAACTTGAAGGGGAGTTATTTTCCCCCCTTTAAATGCCCTATGAACACACCTTTAGAACTTTCAGATAAAAGGTGAGTCATCTTTACCTGTCTCTGATCCCAGAATACCATGTTTGCTTATATATATATATATATATATATATATATACACACACACACACACACACACACACACACACATAAACACACACACTTTTTCAGATTCTTTTCCCTTACAGGTTATTATAAAATACTGAGTAAAATCCCATGTACTATAAAGTAGTAGGTCCTTGTTGGTTATCTATTTTATATATAGTATTAGTCACTTAGTTGTGTCCAACTTTTTTTTTTTAATATTTAATTATTTATTCGTCTACACTAGATCTTAGTTGCAGCATGTGGGATCTAGTTCCCTGACCAGGGATTGAACCCCGGGCCCCCCGCTGTGGGAGCACAGAGTCTTAGCCACTGGGCCACCAGGGAAGTCCCTTGTGTCCGACTTTTTGTGACCCCATTGAACTGTAGCCCACCAGGCTCCTCTGTCCATGGGATTCTCTAGGCAAACATACTGGAGTGGGTTGCCATTTCCTCCTCCAGGTATTTTATACATAGTAGGGTGTATATGTTGGGCTTCTCTGGTGGCTAAGTGGTAAAGAATCCATCTGCAATGCAGGAGTCGCAGGATACACAGGTTTCATCCCTGGGTCAGGAAGGTCCCCCAGAGGAGAGGGTCTGGCAACCCACTCCAGTATTCTTGCCTGGAGAATCCCATGGACAGAGGAGCCTGGCGGGTTACAGTCCATAGGGTCACACAGAGTTGGACATGACTGAAGCGACTGAGCACACACAGGGTGCATATGTTAATCTCAAACCTCCTACTTTTACCTCCCATCTTTCCCCTTTGGGAAAAAGATAAGTTTTTCTTCTATGTCTGTGGGTCTATTTCTGTTTTGTATGTCTGTTCATTTTTTTTTAGATTCTACGTATAAATATCATATGATATTTGTCTTTTTCTGCCTGACTTCACTCAGTATGACAGTCTCTAGGTTCATCCATGTTGCTGCAAGTGGCATGATTTCACTCTTTTATGGCCAAGTAATACTCCACTGTATATATGTACCACATCTTCTTTATCTGTTCATCTGTCAGTGGACACTTAGGTTGCTTCCATGTCCTGGCTATTGTAAACAGTGCTGCAGTGAGCCTAAGTGATATTTAAGCAAGCCATTCAAATGTCAATTTAGAAAAATTTTAGACTATATTTAGACAAAGTTAGAAACATATCACCTTTGTCTCCTTTTACCGACTTCATGTGAAACCAAACAATCTCTTCACTGCAACATGGGGGTGTGTGTGATGATGGGCACATAAGCTTTATCTTAGAATAAAAAGGGCAGCTTTAGAGTCACCATATCACGTGGTCAACAAGGAAAATGATGGTGTGAGCAGAGGGGGGGGCAATGTGACTGCAAACAGGGCCAGTCAAGGCAAGCAAGCCACACAGCTGGGGGGGTCACCAGCAAACTCACCTTCTATGACCTCAAAATAAAAGTGCTCAAAATTAAAAGGATATTGCTTCCATGATATAAAATGAAGCATAAACTGATAAAGGTGAGGATTTATGCAACTTTCTTTAGAAAGGAGGTGAAGTGGGGTATGAGGACCATATGACTAAGATTACTTTTGGATAATATTTTTCAAATTCAATATACATATACACAACAGCAGGTACATCATGCTGGTAAAGAGGTGCTTCTAAAAATTACAGTCAAGAAGAAAATATGAAAATGATGGAGAGAAGTACATGGGAAGGCTCTTTGGAACTAAGAAAGACATCCAGGACAAGAGGGATGCAGACAGATGATCCACAATGTACAGATGAAAAACATCAAAATAGAGATACATACATCTATACACACACACACACACACACACACAGAGTTATATTCAGTCACTTTCATCACACATGTGAAGGTCTCTCAAAAATGCCTCCTTACATGTTATATATTTTAAAGATGGCTACTTATTCCAGATCTGGGAAAAAGGAGACAGCAGTAGTTACCAAACTATTCACACAGGCCATGTTAACCACACTTTCACGATAGTAAGTACAAATACAGACTTTCTTTTCCAAAAGTTTACAACCTAAACCATGGGGCGGGGGGCGGGGGGAGGATGTAAAAACAGCAGTAACATAAACCAAAGTGCTGGTAGGTACAAATTCAAGGATGGCAAAAGAACATGCTGGCCAACTCAACGGCAAGAACAGCGAATAAGTTTCCAATGGGCAAAGAGGCAGAATAAAAGAAATCAGGGGGAGAATAAGGACAGGAAAGGCTGCTGTGCACATGGTATTTCAGTAAACAAAAACGTGGTAACTCATTTTAAATATCGAACATACAGAGAAACACTTAAACTCTATAGGCTGCTGGAAATTTTCCCCAAGAGCCACAGGAGATGAACTGGCTTTACTGTCCATTCAATGGCTGTCTTCTAGCTCTGGCCTCATCCTTTATAAAGCCAGGGAGCCAGATGACTACTTCAACATCGTTTCTGGCATCCGTGAACTTGTGTGGGATCAATTATCAAATGATTACAGAGATGACCATTGAATCGCATCATCCTATAACCGTGCTAGTTATCAGCACATAGCATGTCATTCAAAGTTACTGTTGTGTTGTGGACATTTGCTTTTAAATACAGAAAAGCAAGCATTCAAATGAAACTTGGAGGACCTGTTATTCTATCAGGCAGTTGAAACATAAGTGACTGTTGTTTTTAACTTATGATGGTGTTAAAGCTTTGTGATCTGTTCATTGTACAGAGAGAGGGAGGTCAGCGGAGTGAGAGAGTGTGTGTGTGCGTCCCCACTTTTACTGAAACATAATTGACATATAATATTATATTAATCTGGGGCTTCCCTGGTGGCTCAGATGGTAAAGAATCCTCTTGCAGTGCAGGAGACCCAAGTTCAATCCCTAGGTCAGTAAGATCCCCTGGAGAAGGGAATGGCTACCCACACCAGTATTCTTGCCTGGAGAATTTCATGGACAGAAGAGCCTGACAGGCTACAATCCATGGGGTTGCAAGGAGTTGGACACAACTGAGTGACTAACACCTTCACTTTTTCACTTTTTCATTGTATTAGCTTAAGATGTACAATATAATAATTTGATACATTGTGAAATGATTACCACAGTTAAGTTTGGTTACCATCCATCACTTCACACGGTTACAAATAAATGAGCATCTATCACAGCAAAAGAGAAGGTTACAATTCTAACGATGAATTAGAAAACTTAATTTATATACAAAAATAGTTCCAACCTTTCAAATACTACCTAAATTAGAAAATAAGATCCTTCAACAAATTAGTCTAAAGAACTAGATTAAATTTTAGTCATTTAATTCCATTTATGCCAAAAGCCTTTCAAGAAAATAAAAAAATTCTTTGTGGGAATTTTTCACACCTTTTAAAGCAGAAAACAAACTTTGCACCTTAGATAGTAGAACTGCCTCATCATTTACTTAGACAAGATGTTCAAACAGGATGAAACAGTGGCTTATACATTTAAAAGGCTGCCTAGATCAAACAAAGTCTGAATACCACACCTGGCAAATAATGCCAACAAAGCAACACTACCAACAAATTGCAGAGAAAGTAGTTCATTCTCTGGAACCAACTGGAAGGGGCAGGAGGGCTTAGGGGTTGCTCATGATGAAAGGTTAGAACCACTCCACAAAGTTTTAAACAACCTGCTACAGAGCCTACGTTACCCTAGAGGCAATGAAACTACCAAAGGTTTTATTAGGGACTGTCATAATCAGAACCAAATGTGTACGTATATACGTGTGCAAACACAGACAAACAGAGACACATGTATATTTTTCCCCCAAGAAAATTTCAACAGTGAATGGAATACAGCCTGCAAAAAACAGGCACCGAATACAGGAATGCTAATATCAAAACTGTTGCCATTTTCTAGGTGAGAAATGCCTGGAACCTGAACTAGCTGAGTGGAACAGAGGAAAGAGGGAGTCTGAGAGACTTAGAACACTGACAACACACAGATGGGTAATATTTACAAGAACTCTTAACATTCATATCTAGTACACTCAAGTCCACTGAAGAAAACAAAATGATGAGAAAAACAGGAACCGAACAGAAAGAAAATTCACTTTACTTTCTACTAGGATAGGTATTACCAGATGGGGTAACTGAGAAAAATAAAACCGAAGTCAACTAAAATCTCTGTCTTAAAGGACTGGAGAGGTCAGTGGTACTTGTTCAAGTAGGAAATTGCACTGCCATAAAATGAATCACACACTACTCTCAAAATGAATATTTCTACCAAGGTAACACTTAATGAGTCTCTGACGTTTTTAACAGTTCTCTTCAATATGGTCTGAAATCATTCATTAGCCACAGAAAGACTGGTTCAAGAAACAGACTTGGCTCTAAATGGGCATTCTGAAATTTTTCAGTTGAGTTTACCTCGAAAATCTATCAGGAAATAGCGTGAATTTATCAAAGGTACGAGATATCCTACAGAAGAAACATTTCAAAAATAGGACTAACTCAAGACTCTCCATCATGATAAACAGATGCTATAGTTAGACAGCAAAGCTGACTCAATAGACCTGAATCCGAGCAAACTCCAGGAGAGAGAGGAAGACAGAGGAGCCTAGCGTGCTGCAGTCTATGGGGTCACAAAGAGTCAAACATGACTTAGCGACGCAACACCACCACCACACAATGAATTTCATAATAGAATCTAAGGTTCATGCTCTAGTTTAGGAGTTTCAGTATTAACTCATTACACCACATTTTCAAAGACAGTAAACTGTTTAGAAGACACACAATTTAATACAAGGTAAATCACTGACAATGCTACTCAAACAACACAAAGGTATACCCACCTATACAATGCAATTAGGATTAATGCCGAATACAAGAACTAAAAGACAACTTTTTAGCAAAAATATTGCTCCATTTTTACCATACCATCTTTTCTAACTCAAGCAGTTATTAAACAACTAAAATTGTAAGGCATCTAAAGTGTACAATGTGATAGTTTTATATATGTATACGCTGTGAAAGGATTCCTTCCATTGTGTTAATTAGCCATCACTTCACATATTTAGCTTTTTTTTCTCCTGAAAGTAGAACTTTTTAAAAAATTCAATTATTGAAATGAAATTCCGTACCATACAGTGCTATTAACTATAGCCACCACATTATACACTTTATCCTTCTCAGAACCTTTTCACCTTATAACCGAAAGTTTGTAGCCCATACCACCTGTTTAGTATTCAAAATCAGAGTAACTGACCACTTAGACCAAATCTCTCTGTGGAACATGCTAGTTTCTAAAGATTAAGAGACTGATCTTGAACTGAGAAAAACACACACACACACAAAGATCCAAGTCAACGATTCAAAGTACAACCAGAAATGAACACAGGACAATAGTTGGCTGAAGGCATAAAAATCAGGTTACAAGGAGCAAAAGAGCAAACACTTGTTGAGAGCTTCCTCCAAGTCAGGCACTGGGCTAAGAAGTGCAGACACTCTCTCCCACCCCGTACCCAGTGAAGAGTGAGTTTCTGAGTAACTGATAGAAGCATCATGAAGGCACAGGCTTCCCTGGTGGCTCAGTTGGTAAAGAATCTGCCTGCAGTGAGGGAGACCTGGGTTCAATCCCTGGATCAGGAAGATCCTGTGGAGAAGGGACCGGCTACCCACTCCAGTATGCTTGCCTGGAGAATTCCATGGACGGAGGAGCCCGGTGGGCTACAGTCCGTGGGGTCACAAAGAGTTGGACACGACTGAGCGACTAACACTTTATGAAGGCAGAGAGGGCTTGGTAACCAGCTGATCTCCAGATTCTCAACCAGCACAGGGCACACTACACGTACTCCATAAATATTTATGAGATGAATGGATAGATGGATGGATGGTGGATGATGAGCAGATATTTTAAATAACAATATTCATCTACCCACTGAGACCAAAGCGATCCTGGCAGCTTAGGAGGGAGGGAGCAAGAAATGGTCTCCTAGCCACTGCGCTCCTTTCTCCAAACACAGGATATCATGGGACAGTGGGGAAAGCATGAGCTTCGTCATCACACCTGGACGGAAAGCCAAGTTTCAGGCTGACCTTTAGTGTGTCCCTGGACATATTACTACTCCATGATGGAAATGCACAGACTAACTCCTTAATCTTGAAGTTGTAAAAAGGCTTTACTGAAATAACATACAATCCAGGCCCTATGAATTCCTTCTTCATACCTAGCAAGTACCTAGCACATAAGTAGTACTTATTAAATATAAACCTCTCAATTTACTGGGAGAAAGTAGTTCATTCTCTGGAACCAAATGGAAGGGGCGGGAGGACACAGTCTTGGTCTTAAGGATCAAGTTCAAGGGAGGGGTCTCAGTAAAAGGAATCCTAGTGTAATCTACAGCAGGACAGCTCTGGAGTCATTGCCAACTATCAATCCAAAGGCACAGCTCACATTACAGGAATTAACAATCACAGCATGAGCTACATGGGGAATTCCCTGGTGGCTCTGTGGCGGGCTAATCTAACTGCCAATGCAATAGACAAAGGTTCGATCCCTGGGTAGGGAAGATCTGCTGGAGAAGGGAATGGCAACCCACTTCAGTATTCTTACCTGGGAAATCCCATGGACAGAGGAGCCTGGCGGGCTACAGTCCATGGTTTCGCCGAGTCAGACTTGACTTAGCAACTAAACAACAACAAATGAGCTACACAGGATTCAAAAAGGGAAAAGGACTCTGACAGCGCTTCTTCTTTGACAACACATAGCATGCTTCTTTGAACACGTGCATACATGCTCAGTCACTCAGTCTTGCCCGACTCTTTGCAACCCCACGGACAGCAGTCCACCAGGCTCCTCTATCCATGGAATTTTCCAGGCAAGAATACTGGAATGGGTTGCCATTTCCTCCTCCAGGGAGGGAATCTTTCCAACTCAGGAATCAAACCTGCATCTCTTTCATCTCCTGCATTGGCAGGTGGATTCTTTACCACTAAGCCACCTAGGAATCCCTCAGTCCATGGGGTCACAAAAGAGTCAGACATGACTTAGCGACTAAACAACAAATGAGCCACATAGGATTGAGAAAGGGAACAGGACTCTGAAGGTGCAAGGAAATACAAAACCACTAGCATACGCTCTGTGCTCAACAATTTCACACTTGCCAAAATCAGGCATGCTTTTCTCTCTGCTATTCTGTCAAAGCTACTTTATTGATAATATCTGAAGTATTATTAATTTGATGAAATTATGCATCATTAAGGATTCTTTTTGAGAAAAATTTCCTCAGGCTCCACCTCAAAAAAGACCAAGATAACCACACATTTGGCTATAATTATGTCCTCATGTGGTTTCTCTTGCATACTTTATAGCATCATATCATACAATACAGTTCAATTACAAAACATGATGAAACCTCCCAAACCTCTTATCCATAACTGAAAAGGTGAAAATCATTTTTTAACAAGTTCTAACATAAATTTCCTCTTTTGAGTCAGTTGGAAAAAATCACACAAATTTTCTTAACTAACTTTCCAGTTACTACTTATCTATCAGGTGAAGTCAATAACAGGTTACCTTTCTTCTTAATGAGCCAGAAAGGAATGTATCTTAACTTTAGAAGGTGCTTTGAGCATATTATTCAACTATAAGCTTCAGAAATATCTAAAATGTTATGCTTTTTGCAATACGAATCCAGATCACTAAATTCAAACATGAATCCAGGGACTTCCCTGGTGGTCCAGTGGCTGAGAATTCACCTGCCAATGCAGGAGACACAGGTTTGATCCCTGGTCTGGGAAGATCTCACATGCACTGGAGCAACTGAGCCACAACTTAGTTGCGATGAACCACAACTACTGAGTCTACGTGCCTAGAGCCCGTGCTCAGCAACAAGAGAAGCCACCACAGTGAGAAGCCTGTGTACCACAATGAAGACCCAACACAGACAAAAATAAATAAATAAATAATACTTTATTAAAAAAAAAAGAATCTAAGTCATTAAACTCAAATATCCAACTAAAAAATTTGCTTTGGATAACAATCATTCTATTCATTGCTGATTTTAACTGAACATTTTACATAGGATATATAATATATACTTTGAGAGTATATTTGGAAAAGGGGGGACCATCAAATCAGAGAGTTTCTGAGGTAAGAAAAGTCAGAAACGTTCTTGCTTATAAACAAAAATCTGGGTATTGATCTTCCAATACATTCTTCAGAGAATGTATTAATGGAACAAGAGATCAATACTATAATAATCTAAAATTTTAAACCCATTTACAAAATCTCTCTCTACAAAATAATAGTCCCTTACAGAGGATTCCGGTTAATGAATCAACATTTAGAAATGAATATGATGCCATTTGGTGAACAGAGGAACCGAAGCTATATAGGGCAGCAGGAGAGGTACACCCTATTTTGATTAGAATCAGCCAGAAGCTATGAGGAAAAAAGGATCAGTGCCCAGCAGAAAACTTCCTGAAGAAATCTAGGATGGCAGGGAACAAAGAACACAACTTGGGTAGCAAGTCTTAAGCTCCACCTGTGGGAATATCTGATCAGTTTCACCATCACCAGTCTTGATGCCACAGATGCACCAAGAAGCTTTCTGAAGATAGTAACTGCCCTAGAAATCTGCCACTGGGAACAGGATGCACTTATCACACTATAAAATTCTTGTCTGCTTAGAAATATATTTCTCACTGCACTTAACAACTGATTTTTTAGTAGACATCAATGTTCAAATACTTCTTTTTAAGCATATCAGATTTTCCAGAGTCTGATCAACCCTAGCTTAAGCAGATCACTGGTGCTGAACTACGAAGCTCTTTTTATTTTTTTTTCTTTCCTATCTTTTATTTTTTTAATTTAAATTTATTTATTTATCTATTTTTTACTTTACAATATTGTATTGCTTTTGCCATACATTGACATGAATCCTGCCATGGGTGTGCAAATCCTGCAAGCCTAAGTGTGGTCTGATAACATCTTAAAATTAGCTTTAGCAAAATATGAGCTCCACACCATATTAGAACATAGGCTGTGCTTTAATTGCCCACAGTATAACCCAATTTAATTTGGAACATTTCTTAGCACAGATTTCCTTCATTCCCAAATGCTAGTATCTTTCTATAAATGTCTATCACTTTTTAATCACAATTACCTAAAAAAAATGATTTTCACTTTTCTCTTAGCCCTATTTACCCTTTTTCAGTCCTGATTAAAATGTGGTCATTCCTGAAAACATGATTATAATAATTTGATAACTCTTAAGGAGTTTAGAAAGAAAGTCACCCAAAACACAAACTGGTCTTGTCAAAATTAGGAATGTCTCACAATATAATAGCCTCTCTACTTGTAATGGCAACCGACTCCAGTATTCTTGCCTGGAAAATCCGATGGACGGTGGAGCCTGGTAGGCTGCAGTCCATGGGGTCGCTGAGAGTCGGCCACGACTGAGCGACTTCACTTTCACTTTTCACTTTCACCCATTGGAGAAGGAAATGGCAACCCACTCCAGTGTTCTTGCCTGGAGAATCCCAGGGACGGCGGAGCCTGGTGGGCTGTCATCTATGGGGTCGCACAGAGTTGGCCGCGACTGAAGCGACTTAGCAGCTACTAGCATTTTATAACACAGGATTGAAGAAAACCAGACTCTTGCACTTCTCCAAGTTTTATTCAACCAATCAAAATCTCAACTATTTACCTCACAGATGTTAAGCGCCTTAGCCACAATAAGGCATCAATACGGTAAAGCAAATTAGAATCAAATTCATCCACTCAAAAATTAGTGAATGCCCAGGATGTGTCATTTACTGAGTGCCTTTTTGGCAATGAAAAGTCAAATACAGTAGAATTTACAGTCCCAGTCTCCAAGGACTTTATAGTCTAAAGGAGGCAAGATGGTCATCTGCCATAAGCTAAACAACCAAACAAAAAATCTCAGAAATACTTAACAAAGGTACATGCTATAAAGTAAGTAACTTATTCACGTGTGTTCAGTTGCTTAGTCATGTCCAACTCTGCAACCACGTGGACTGTAGCCCACTAGGCTCCTCTGTCCATGGAATTTTCCAGGCAAGAATACTGAAGTGGATTGCCATTTCCCTCTCCAGGGGATCTTACCAAACCAGGGATCGAACCCAGGTCTCCTGGGTCTTCAGTATTGGCAGGTGGATTCTTTACCACTGAGCCACCTGGGAAGCCCCAAACTAACTCTAGGAAGCCAAAAAAAAAATGCTACAGACCCTAAGTTTAACTTTTAAGTGGTCCTAAAGAAGAACTTATTCAGCAGTAGAGAGAAGTGTTTACGAAAAAGACAAAATGAGTTGAGGAAAAGGAAAGAGCAGCGAAAGACAAGAAGTCACAGCACACAAGGAATTTCTACACCACTGGAGCAGACAAGGCTCAGTGACAAAGAGTGAGAAGAGGTAACAGAGACGAGGCAAGATGGCCGTCTGCCACACTAAGGCATTCAGACTTGAGCCTACGGGTTCTGAGGATTCCTGAAAGCATTTGCAGGAGGATACCGGCTGCTGGGAGCCACAGCTTTCCCTGAGGTCCTCAAGCCTCTGTGGCTTCCTCTTGCCTGGAGACGGGATGGGTCACTGGACAGGGAGAGGAGCAGACGACTACATTCACATCAGCTGTACACCACCCTCAGGGTCCTCTCGGTCCCCAGCAGATGTCGAATGACTTCAGATAATCTTAAAAAAGTGTGAAATCTTAGAATGAAAAGGAAACCAGTAGAGCAGTATCACTTTCCATCAACTACCAGTATCCTTTCTACAAACCCTGATAAAGGGCAACATACTGGACAACAGCTACAGTGTCCGCTCCGTGTCTTCATTTCCCCCCAACACTTGCTATAGTTCTTCTAGTCAGATATTACTGAAATCCCTTCTAAAATCTTCTCCTGAGTGGGCCTCTCCTTAGAACGTAGTCCACTTGGTCAGAGCTGGGCACAAAACACCGCATGTGCCCTCCACTCATGGTAGAGCACAAAAAGCACATGAGGTCTTCAAGTGGACAAGGTATCTCTTGGTTGTACCAACCTTTACAGAGACACAGGACCTGGGTTATGTTAAACCTGTTGTCAAAAAGTAAGCACCATTCAACTCTCCTTCAAATCACGTATCACAGTTATAAGTTAACATTTATTTGTGGGATTATCTGAGTAAAGTCTGCATCTCTCCAGCCCACAGACTAACACACCTGCATGCAGGTTCAAAATTGTCTTTTGGTGCTTTGCTTCTTATTTCCTTTCCAGTACCATTGTATTGTGGGGTCTTAGCATAGTACCTGTTTTCAAAGGACTGGTTCAATAAATGCTAAAGAATTAGATGTAGACAAAATATTACATGAGGCAAGTTACGGTCAGTATGATTTTGTTGTTGTTTAGCTGCTAAGTCGTGTCTGACTCTTTGCAGCCCCATGGATTAGCATGCCAGGCCCTGTCCTTCACCATCTCCCAGAATTTGCTCAAACTCATGTCCATTGAGACGGTGACACCATCCAACCATTTTCATCCTCTATCATCCCCTTCTCCTGCTCTTAATATTTTCCAGCATCAGGGGTCTTTTCTAGTGAGTCACTCAATGAAATAGGGATGCTAAAATCAACATTCCGTGGAAGCCCAGTGGAGATCTTTCAACTTCCTCTGTGAAGGAAAGGTGTCATGGAGGGGAAAAGGCATCCGAGTCGATTTCTAAATGGTGTTTCAATCAAATATTGAAAATAAAGAAAATATCTGGGCAACAAAACAACCAATGAAAATCATGTTTCTGAAGAACAGAATTTTATATGGGAAATTTCTCATAATAAATTAATAAACAGGATACAAAACAATGTGTTCCCATCCCACACACCCGTAAAAGGAAACAGTTAAAGATGTTAATAGTAGCTACTGCTGCATCATAGAATTACATGATCTTTATTTTCTTTTTTACACTTTATTGCAGTCGCTAAGCTTTCTACAGTAAAGGTTTTCATCATCTGGAGAGAAATATTTAGATTTTTTTAACTATTGCAGAAGAAAGTGCTATAGCAATTCTAAATCTTCAGGCTTTATCACAAAAAATTTCTGGACTGTTTTTTTCAGTGTCATACTTCATACAAACATGGTATAGCAGAAATAGTGCTTGGTAAGAAATCTCAGTCCCTAAGAAATATTACAAATAATCCCTCTGCACACCTTTAAATTGTACTTATTTTCTAATCTACTTTTTCGAGTCTTGACAAATGCTGTGAAAGAACTTATATTTGCAGGTAGTACTAAAAACCAGAAGCTAATATCGTTGGCCACACTGGTCCACAGAACATCAGTTCCCTTCCACACTCTCAGTTGGGCCCTTCGAACATGAAGTAAGTATGTCAACACCACCATGCTGCGTATCAAACTTCGAGATGGAAGGGCTTCTGATAACATATCTCAGTTAAACATTAAGAGCGTAAACAAAGGTCTTTCTCTGAATCAACAGATACCTTCATCTATGGTTAACAAGTTAAGAAGAATACCACAAAATACTGCTTCTGCTGCTAAGGTGCTTCAGTCGTGTCCGACTCTGTGTGACCCCATAGACGGCAGCCCACCAGGCTCCCCGTCCCTGGGATTCTCCAGGCAAGAACGCTGGAGTGGGTTGCCATTGCCTTCTCCAATGCATGAAAGTGAAAAGTGAAAGTGAAGTCGCTCAATCGTGTCTTAGCGACCCCATGGACTGCAGCCTACCAGGCTCCTCTGTCAGTGGGATTTTCCAGGCAAGAGTACTGGAGTGGGTTGCCATTGCCTTCTCCAACCACAAAATACTGCTCTTTACTAAAACAAAAGAAGGAAATGCCATTAAGTATTCTGAAACATGAGGTGTCTAGCTTGTGCCCTGCCATCTACTGGAAATGTGAAATGGGAGTTTTAAAGTACCTTTGTGTATCTCAGCCAACATAAAACAGTGATGGAAAAAGCTACCATTTTAAATAAATTTCAGACCTCCTACAAATAGTACTGTCTTAAAAGCTGTCCAAAAAGAAGTAAAAGGTTCTCTGAGCAACAGTCATCAATCATGTCTCTTCCTTATTCAAAGAATGGCTAGAGGGAAGCATATAAATTATGCAGAAGTGCACAGTGTCCAGATGGTCTAAAGCCACACACAGTCCACCAAGCCATCTCAGAAAGACCCCTTGTACAACCCATCTCTTTCTGCGCTCTGACTGCCTCTAAGCTCTCCCTACATGGATGGCCCTCTTCTTCTCAGCTGCCACCACCTACCTACTTCCTCGGGGTCCCTTTGCCTCAAGACTTCTTGCAGAGGAGCCAGCTTATTTCATCCCTTACTGAGTATCCTTGTCTTGAAAATAAACCAACCAACCTTCCTGACTAGTTTGGAGACTCATCAGAAATCACTACTAGTAAACAGGTGAGGTGGTAAAAAATATATATATACATTGCGCCCTGTGATTACAAATTCAAGAAAGCTATCTGATGAGAAGTTAAAATCCTGGCTGAAATGTAGGTAGCATGAGGGAGACTTTGATGTGAAACCGATGGGTCTGGGCAGCTGTGAGGTCCGAAAAGCACCTCAGGGAGGTTCTGATGTGCCCCCAGGGCTGGGTGCTGCTGTCCCAGACCCTCAGTCACCTGTCATCCTTGCACTTGAGTGTCATTAGAAGCCCGCCACCTTCTGCAGGGAGGACCTCCAGCTTCCCCATCTATTCAGGTTCTAAGTCTCCCTTCTAGGAAAGAAGAGCAGGTGTGACTCTGCAAGCCACTGACGTGCCTCTGGAGTCTGGAATGTGACACAGGAAGGACAAGCTTCAGTCACTTTAAAAGTCTACTTCTGTGAATTCACAGCGTTCCCAGGCTATGAACAGAGAAGGCAAAGTATGTGTAGGAGCTACTCTCAAATTCTTAGGCAGAGGGTAGATGATAATCATGTGGTTTGGTAGAAAATTCCTTGTGAATAATCTCCCAAATATGCAACACAAATTAAAATTAACTTCTTTGCTCACAGCTTGGGTCAATTAAAATCGAAGCAGTGGATTTTGTTGTGACAAAGACCTCCAGAGACACTTTCTTACTGAATAACTTTCGCATTACTTTTTTCAAATTCATGGTATATCATCTTAAATTGAGTAACAGTAAACAAAATACTTTGCACATATCTTTGGACTCTGGGGAAAGCTTTATGTATTTTACGCTGGTCTTTTTCTCAAGACATGCCATTTTCTGCAAACTAAAAGTATTTCTCACAAATTTAAATATTTGAACACCTTGTATGAAGTATGTCCTATGCACTGGTATCTCATTAACACACTTTGCAGAGCAGGATTTGGGAACAAAAGTGGTCAGTGTTGGCCTCTCTCCAAAAGGGTGCTGAAATGCAAAGTTTCCATGAAATCATACTGATAATTAACTTCAATTGCTCTCCCAGCATTTCAACTATAACACACTGAATCACACCCAAAGTATCTGCTTTAGAGTTTTATTTCCATGTAAAACACAATAAAACAAACCATTTTAATAGCTCGAGAAACAAGAAAGCCGCTAATTCCAACAAGTTATGCACTGAAGGGTTATCACATTGGTTAAGTCACTCTCCCTCTATGTAAGAGATAAGACGCTTTTCCATGTGCTAGAGTAGCAAATGATAACCCATTCCTACTAGAGGATAATGTCTGAAGAGGGAGAATGGTGACATACAAAGGGATCATTTCAAACATATGTACGCATACTTTGTCATAAACACTCCATGTGTCAAAACACGTGACACATGGATCAATGTGTCAAAACAGCTCTAGTCTACATTGATCCATGCTGTACACATAGACACTGGATTCTTAAAATTTGTTTCTTAATTGGAGTATAACTGCTTTACACTGTTGTGTTAGTTTCTGCTGTACAGCTACGTGAATCAGCTATATGCATACACATAGCCCTCCCTCTTGGACCTCTCTCCCTCCCACTCCATCCCACCCCTCATCACAGAGCACAGGGCTGAGCTCCCACTGTCTGTCTGTTTTACACATGGTAGTATACCTATGTCAATGCTACTCTCTCAATTTGTCCCATCCTCCCCTTCCCCATCTGTGTCCACAAGTCTGTTAACTAGGTCTGCTAGGCATTTGATTTTGAAGACTCACTGTGGACAAAAGAATATAAAACATCTTGATTTTGTATGTTGATTTCATGCTCAGATGATAACATTTTGGATACTTGAGTTAAATACATTGTTAAAATTAAACATCTCTTTCTTTTAGCATGGTGATTAGAAAATTTAAATATATGGGGGCTTACATTGTATTTCTATTTGACAGCACACTATTCTAGACCCTGGGCATATATTAGGGAATAAGACCATGTCCCTAACCTCATGAGGCTTATGTTTAAACATCCGCAGCCCTAAAATCTTTGGTAATCAGTAGCAACCTTTTGTATAGAGAAAACTCTGGGATGGAGGCCACATGCGCAATAGCTAGACATACCTTCCCTTTAGTCCTTCCTTCTGTCAAAGACAGGGCCTCTGGTCCCCAGGATAACCAGTCAGTAAAATGGTGACCACGACTTGACCATCTTGGGGGAGACTGCCCCTCCCCTGCTGGGTGCTTCTGAGAAACACGACTACTTACAATCTGAACTTAATGAGGGAGAAAAGCTTTCAATCTTGGGCATCAGCAGTTTCAAGTCATCCTTTTTTAGTACTTGGGGTTGTGCCTCTAAAGCACTTTAAAGGGTTTCCAATTATTGGAAGACGTTTCTGAACGAAGATTCTCTCTCTCTGGATTCCACCGCCCTCCTTTACAATAAGAGTTCTTTAGCGTTTTCTTCTCCACGGGTCCGATCAACCTTACCTTTCCTCAATACCTTTGGATCCCCACATCACAAGCAGAATGTTCCCAGATGAAAAGCAAGAAGCTGAACTCAACAACACAAGTTCATGACAGCAATCTGAAAGTCTCTACTGGCCTAAGAAGACTGGCAAAGGAAACTCAAGTCGGGCTGACTATCTGCCCGTTACATTGTGAGATTTCTTGTTCTAAGATTTTAAAGAATTTCTGGAGGGTAAGTTTAATTTAGATCAAATGGGTCTATCCTTCAATAGCACTTTTCCTACCAAAAAACATATCCTGAGCATTTGAATTTTCTATTTCATATGTTAGGAACGTACCTTCAATTTAAACCAGAACAGGGCAAATGTTTTGCCTGCCCATACATCTTCCTGGCAGACTGTAAAGAAAACCAGGGCTTTCAAGAGGTTCTCTATGCTGTAAAATGCACTGCTGGGTACAGCAGGAAGCTGAGAGGCTCACGTTTCACGGCTGACAGTGTTATTTTCCATCTGACCCCATCTGTGTCCTCAGCTCATGCTGTTCTTTCAGCAAGCCTGCCCTGTCCTCTTGGTCAACTTACATGTGACACCTCCGGAAGGGCCAGGCCCCAAGCCCAGCTCTCACAGAAATCATCCCAGTAACCCCAAATCCAGAATCATCTTTCTCCTTCATTCTCACAGAAACCCAACCAACCAAAGTATCATCTCATATATTACTTTTTCTCTTTCTCTACGTATTTCTAATACCTGTAACTCAGGAGAACAATGAAAAAAAAAGTCAGCATGACATCTGAAAATTTACCACCCTCCCTTTCAATCAGATTTATCTGAGTTTTATTCAGCAACAAAGATAAGCCTAACACCAGGGATGCAAGAAGGATAATCTTCAAGGAACATCAGTCTAAATGAGGAAAAATGAAGTCAACAAAGAGCCCAGGGAGCTCAGAGGAGGGCTCTTCTTCTTGGTGTTTGAGGAAAGCCTCACAGAAAAGGTACTTCAGGAGTGAAGAACTGAAAAACAGGAAATGGACTGGGGAAAGGGGGATGGGCATGTCTACAGCAGTATCTCTATTATTATTATTATTTCCTTTTCCATGCAGACACTGTGGCAAATCTGAAATTCTTATCCTCAACATTTGCCCATGCCAAAATCACTGCAGACGGTGACTGCAGCCATGAAATTAAAAGACGCTTACTCCTTGGAAGGAAAGTTATGACCAACCTAGACAGCATATTGAAAAGCAGAGACATTATTTTGCCAACAAAGGTCTGTATAGTCAAGACTATGGTTTTTCCAGTGGTCATGTATGGATGTGAGAGTTGGACGGTGAAGAAAGCTGAGTGCCGCAGAATTAATGCTTTTGAACTGTGGTGTTGGAGAAGACTCTTGAGAGTCCCTTGGACTGCAAGGAGATCCAATCAATCCATCCTAAAAGAGATCAGTCCTGGGTATTCATTGGAAGGACTGATGTTGAAGCTGAAACTCCAATACTTTGGCCACCTGATGCGAAGAGCTGACTCACTGGAAAAGACCCTGATGCTGGAAAAGATTGAGGGCAGGAGGAGAAGGGGATGACAGAGGATGAGATGGTTGGATGGCATCACCGACTTAATGGACATGGGTTTGGGTAAACTCCGGGAGTTGGTGATGGACAGGGAGGCCTGGCGTGCTGAGATTCATGGGGTCGCAAAGAGTGGGACACAACCGAGCAACTGAACTGACTGACTGACAGTCTAAAGAACTCTTTGTATGTCCCAATCCCACCCAGCAAGACACTGCTTAAGTACCACGGCCTATCCAAAGCTTCACTGAGCCTGTTACCCCTCACTCACTGAGGAAATGTGTGTCTCTCTCCCTCCTCTGAGTCCCCACAGTTTTCAGACAGTCTCTCTTGGGGTACTCATCAGTCTATTACCATGTTGCCCACCTCTGATTCCCCTATAAGGCTATAGCTCTTTAAGAAATCAGACTGCATCTCACTGATCTTCATCTTCCACAGAGAACTGGCATGGCCCTTTTTACATCCGGGCACTCAATGTTTGTTGTCGAACAAATTAAAACACTCTCCCCTTTAATTAAGTCAAGAACAGACAAGAACTTTTAAAATTGCTAAAACAATAAAAACCCTCATCCAGAGAGAAACTTGATGCAATTCTACATAGTTCTTTTGTTCGTGAATCCTAAAGAAAAATCAATAAAAGATGGGTCTTCTTAGAGTGACTGACCACAGACAAAACTGAGTCACCTTTGGACAGCTGCTGGGTAAGCAAATTTCCCTCCCTTCTTCACTCTGAACAAGTTCTAAGGTAAATTTGTTTAGGCCCTTGTAGCTTCTCTGTTACATGTTGACAAAAGGTGGGACAAAGCCTCCAGAGCAATGTCATTTTCACTGCTTATCCAAATTCTAAAGCCTATTCTGTCTGAGTTCTGCTGCTTTCTTCCACCCGTGCAAAGGAAGGCTAGCTGAAACACCCAGAACACTTGACTTCCATCATGACAGTGTCTGCACACTGCGCACAGCTCCTATCTCTGGTGCCCTGATCTCTAGTGACACTACCCTCGAAGACAGAACCACCACTCTCCTCCAACACCCAGCCAACTCAAAAACATAATTACTGCTAAGTGTACCTTGACTACAATCCTGTTTAATTAACAGAGGGAAAAGTTAACTAGGATGGGTTTCCTCTTAGAATAAGAACATTTTGAATGTGTGAAAAGCACATTCAAGCAATTCAAAGACTATGCTTTTCTTTTTTCATTTACTTTGACTTTTCAAAAAGAAGAGCCTTAAACAATTAAGACAAACAAAAAAAAGAAAAGAGAATAAAACAGAAAACTCAATACTGCCTGGTCTTTAAAATATATGTGCAATGATTTTCCACAGTAAAACACTGGATATCATGGACTCAAAAAGAAGGAATTAGGCACAGGACACATGTGAGGTGGTCATTCCAGAAATTCATGCACAGAGATGAGGGTACCAAGAAGGAGCAACCAGACCAGCAAACACAAAGTTCATCAGAAATCCTTAAAATCACATGGCCAACAAAGTACCAAAGTCTGTTTAATCAATAGCCAAGTTACTTTTTTTAATAATAATTATGCTACTTTATAATAAAGGTTATGCTACTTTATAATAAAGGTTATTTTGAATATTTCTAGGACCAAAAAGGCCATAAGCAAAAGCAATGCAATGAACTTGACAGCTTCTAAAACCAGTATCTTCATGACTTTTCAAGCACTAAAGATGTTTACACATTTTTAAAAAATTTTTATTTATTTACTTGGCTATGCCAGTCTTGGTTGCATCTTCACTGCAGCATGGGAATGCTTAGTTTCAGTATGTGCGATCTAGTTCCCTAACCAGGGATTGAACCCACACCCCCTGCATTGGGAGCATGGTATCTTAGCCACAGGATCTTATATCAATAATAAAAGTTCATCGCTCTATGACTGTGTCATATATATATGACATAGCTATATTTTCTATTTTAAAAAAAAAGAAACAAAACCTATTTCTAATATATTGATCACCATTATCCCAAAATCAACAAAATCACTATAAATTTACCATTTCCTCTATAAGGCAGCTCCTTCTAAATACACTGAACAAAAGTGCTGGGGTTGGGGGGGAAGGATTCCAAACTTATTAAATAAGTGACACACGGATGAATGCTTTATACTGTGTCCAAGGCCAATTGTGCTACAGTACAGTCAATTACTAACTTTTTTTTTTCCAGTTCTCCTAATTAAGACTGGGAAAACTTCCATTTTTTTCTCACATGTGAAACACACCTGAAATGGCTTACATAAGCAGCATGTAAGTATTGCCAAGCCACTAGTATTTACATCTTTGGTCTTCAAGTGCACTTCCCTGATAGCTCAGTTGGTAAAGAATCTGCCTGCAATGCAGGAGGCCCTGGATATATCCCTGGGTCCAGAAGAGCCACTGCAGAAGGGACAGGCTACCCACTCCAGTATTCTTGGGCTTCCTTTTGGTTCAGCTGGTAAAGAATCTGCCTGCAATTCAGGAGACCTGGGTTTGATCCCTGGGTTGGGAAGATCCCTTGAGAAGGAATCCCTTCTGCAGTATTCTGGCCTGGAGAATTCCATGGACTGTATAGTCCATGGGGGTCACAAAGAGTCACACACGACTGAGTGACTTTCACTTTCACTTCTTTTCATGGCCATAACCATAGAAGCATGATGATGATTAAAAGATCAGACAGGGTTGGATCTAAAAGTACTACAAAATAGTCACATTATCTCTACTGCACTTAAGATCATGTTCTTGCTTCCCAAGGTAACAGCTATGGCTCTCTATGGAGGCCTATAATTTTTGACATGGCTTAAGGTTTTAGATTTGTTCTACTCTTCCTTCCAAGAAACTTAACAGACCTATATCTTACTCCCTTAAAGTCCTGTCCTCCAGATAAACTATAGTGAGCTAGCACATCACAGGCAAACAGCATCTCTTAAGATGTAATTTCTTTGGTGACAATATCAGCAACTTAACAGTGGTCTTTGGAAAGCACCCCAAAGTACCAGGTTGAACATGGAGCAAGTCAGAGGTCTATGAGTTTCTGAGCATTCTGTAAGCAATAACAAGACCAGCATTTAGGTAGCTGTCTATTCTATTTTCATGAAAGACTGGATCTGGGCACGGAGGTATTACGAAATGAGTACTATGAGAACATAAGACAAGTTTTACACTGTGAAAAATATTCAACTAAAAGTTATCAGAAAGAGGCAGTCATCTACCAAAGAGTATAAAAACAAACGGTTTAATTCCTAACTACCCAAGAACACATCAGTTACACTCAATACACCGCTTTAGGTAGTTGTCCTGTGTGTATGCTCAGTCACTAAGTCGAGTCCGACTCTTTGCAACCTCTGTGGACTGTAGGCTGCCAGGCTCCTCTGCCTATGGGATTTCCCAGGAAGAATAATGGACTGGGTTGCCATTTCCTCCTCGAGGGGATCTTCCTGTGCTTCATGTCTCCTTACATCTCTTGCATTGCAGGTGGGTTCTTTACCACCAAGCCACCTGGAAAGCCCTGACAGAGACTCTGCTTTGTAATTTTTTAAATACTTTCTTGTCAACAACCATATGAAGTTTACATTTCCCATGTACAAGTGAAGAAACTGAAAATGTATGTAAACGGTTTACCCAGATTAAACCGGTAACTCAGTCACTTCTGAATCTTAAGTCTACGAACTCTTTATTTTACATAACAGACCTAATGTGTTCACTTTCAAAAAAGAAGGCACTTGAAAGAATATGGCAACAATTCTCAAAAAAGCAGATTGTCAAAAAAAAGAAGATAATCATTTATAACATTCCATGCAATTGTTAGCCACTCAACAAAAAATGACTATGAAAACTAGAAAAAGGAAAACGCACAAATTACTACCCAATATTGACAATAGCATTGAAACATGTATATTATCATATGTGAAGTGGAACACCATTCCATGTTCTATGCATGAGACAAATGCTCAGGGCTCGGGCATTGGGATGACCCAGAGGGATGGGATGGGGAGGGAGGTGGGAGGAGGGTTCAGGATGGGGAACACATGTAAACCCATGGCTGATTCATGTCAATGTATGGCAAAAACTACTACAATATTGTAAAGTAATTAGCCCCCAACTAAAATAAATAAATTTATTAAATTTAAAAAAAAAAAAAGAAAAAAAAATTACCACCCAATGTCTACCAAACCAAACACAAAGAAAGTAAACACCACTAAGACATTCTAATGTAAGTTAAATCCACAGGAGGAAATACATTAGTTTTCAAATCAGTAGCTCATACATAATGGATCCATCTACACACCTTTTTTTCCCATAGACAGCAAAAGATAACACTGAATTAGTATTTTACAACCTAAAGATCAGGTTAAAAATAACATATGCCAGTCAAAAGACTTACTGTATTAAAACCAAAAAGTCCCATATATTTGTATGACCAAATATACACTTACCTCCATTTCCTCAAGAAATAACAATAAAAGAAAAATGGGAGAACAATGATTTAAGAGAGATGCCAACAAAATTTTGAAAGATGGAAAACTAACATAACTAAAAAACTGATTTAGCAAACTGGAGAAAGCTGAAACCTAACTAGTGGGGATAAGGAGAAAATCCAGAAATAGGCTAGGAAGAAGCAAGACTATTCATGTTACAGAACTCAAAAAAGGATTACTACACAAGCGGTGAAGCTGCCAACAAAAGGAATTGGTTTTAGAGTCTTTATAAAGAATCAATTCTTAAACCCAGTAACTGGGCAATTTACCAGCTTGAGTCTGAGGTTTGTTCAATGAGAGGATTTGATCAGGCATAACTGAAAATAGGAATGAATCTCTATATTAAAAATATGGGTCCATCAAGTTAATAGCAGACAGACAGCCTCCTTCAGACTTATAGACTAGAAAATTCTTTAAGGACTAGAAAATTATTTAAGGGAGAAACCTAATGAAAGTAAAGATCAATAGAAACTGTCATCTGAGAACTTTCAGTGAAATGTCACAGACCAAGCTCACCCTCCACAGGAGAACATCAGAAACACCAGCTCCAATATTAGGGACAGAGTAAAGGGACAAAGTAGATTATTAAACAATTAATCCCATTAGGGGATTTTAAGAAAAAAGTATGGGAGACCCCTGTAAGTTAATGATCACTCAAGAAAACAAGTTTGCTTAACCAGAAAACTGAGCAGGCTTGCTTATTAACAACAGAAGTATGAGCCAGGGCCCAAAACAGCAGAAGTGAAAGACTGAACTGTCTTCCCCCAAGATGAAGATTAAAGCACGAATGCTCACATTTAGCACTTTCTAGTCAATCCTACGGAGAAGGCAATGGCACCCACTCCAGTACTCTTGCCTGGACAATCCCATGGACAGAAGAGGCTGGTAGGCTGCAGTCCATGGGGTTACGAAGAGTCAGACACGACTGAGAGACTTCCCTTTCACTTTTCACTTTCACGCACTGGAGATGGAAATGGCAACACACTTCAGTGTTCTTGCCTGGAGAATCCCAGGGACGGAGGAGCCTGGTAGGCTGCTGTCTATGGGGTCACACAGAATCGGACACGACTGAGGCAACTTAGCAGCAGCAGTCAATCCTATACCAGAGATCCAAGCCATTGCAATAAGGCAAGAAAAATAAATAAGAGGCATAAAGACCAAAAAGAAGTAAAATTTATTTGAAGATCCTATGATCATTCTTAATAGAAAATTCCAAGGAATCCACAAAACAACTACTAAAACTAATAAATGAACTTAGCAAGATTGAAGAATACAAAATTGATGTAAAAAATCTAAAAAATAAACTTTTATTTTTAAGCCCTATTTGTGGGTGTAAGAATAGTGGTATATATTGAGATACACAAACACATACACACACATACATAGATCTCCCTCCCAAAGTGAGGAAATAAACAAAGAAAGATAACAACACAGAATCCAGAAAATAAAAGATCCCCAAAGGAATTGAAAACTCAAGCTGAAAAGAGTAAAAATAAATTATTTAGATATAGGGCAATAAATGCCAAAAGAACTAGCCTAAAAAAAAAACAAAGACTACCTTGAAAATGATTGCCTCTGAAGAGAGGTAAAAAGGTTGAAGGACAGAATTTTTTTCCCCAAGGTTGTATTACTATTAACTATTTTCCTATTTAAACCAGGCACATTACTTCTTTACTAAAAATTAAAATTAAAATAAACACTTGAAATAAAAAACCTCGAGTGCCCAACCTTGGGGCCTCTAGCAAAGAAATATTTTTAACTGAATTTGGTTTCTCTAAACAAGTTTAGAGACAAAAATCAGTTTGAATAAAACACATAAGAAATGTATGTAAGCAATTACAAATAATTAAACACCACTTATCAACTGAAGAATAAATAAAACACTTAGTAAAAGTTAAGACACAGAAACACTGAGTCCGTATCAAATACATTCAGTTTCCTACAAATACTACAAGTGATAATTAAGGAAGCAAAAAAAATAAAAACAACTTTCTCAATATACTCCCATCAGTTTCAAAAATATACATAATATGCCCCAAAAGGCCTTGCTACCCACCTTTCACTTCTTCAGCTGCCCACAATAACCTGGAGTGTTTTCCTATAGTCCCTAAGAGCTCCAAAGACCAGTTCCTGGCATTCACAGCAGAGACGCATTGAATGGACACATTACCAATATTTGAGGAATCCCCTCTTTCCAGTCTCTAGAGGATGAATTATTTTTGAGGTTATCTTTTGCAAAAAAAACATCAGGAGGGGAAGGAAAAAGGGGATAGGAGAAAATTTGATAAAATTTAGAAAAAGATGTACAATATTCCTATAGATGATAAGTAGAAGACTTTCTGGCAACCCTGAAAACTATTTCTAGTTCTACCCAATCAGAAGCATTCTAATTAAATGCAATATAATATTCACATAATTGTCTAAGAAAACACTTAAAGGAACTCTACAGATAGTTTCTAAAGTAGACTCCATCCTGTGGGGCAATTCCTCACTGAAGATGTATGCAGCCCATGTGCTCATTCCTGTGTTTGTAATCTGTGATTATGCAATTGAACATTACAGTCACCCCAGGCCATTCTGTGTTTTAAGAGAAGTGTTT
This sequence comes from Okapia johnstoni, assembly GCA_024291935.2. Taxonomy (NCBI): domain Eukaryota; kingdom Metazoa; phylum Chordata; class Mammalia; order Artiodactyla; family Giraffidae; genus Okapia; species Okapia johnstoni. Next base: position 18,504,073 of record CM044307.1, read on the forward strand.
ATGGCCATATCCTGCCAAACAACCATAATACTCTTAACCTCAGTTCAACCACTGCTTGAATGAACTTGCTAAGATCACACTGAAATACACATGCAAAACAAATACTAGACCAAGGAATGTGATGTTCCCATATTGAAAAGCAGAGGGGTGAAGAGGGAAATCCTTATACAGTGCTTCTTAGTCTCGAGGGCAGAATGTACATGAGTATTTAAATTCCAAAAGCTGGAAATCTAAATATGGGGCATGGATAAAAATAACAAATTCCTAATTTTGGAAAAAGAAATGAATTCCTCTGAAGGGTGGAGTGTGTTATCTCAGAAAGCAGCTCCAAGTAGGTGGCAATAAAGTACAATGTTGTTTCTGGATCTAGCCAAACAAATTAGAAAGTCTAGAAATAGGAGGAAAAGAGGAATCTGAGAACATTTTTAAAGGTATTGCTCTGAGTAGATTACACTAGGGTTATTGATTTGAAACTGCTTGCATGATCAATAGCAACCAAAAGTCACCACTACTCAGCTGCTTCCTGTGATCTAAACCCACTTTGGGGTGCCAGACTAATTTTTAGGGAATAAGTCCTCACAGGAGAGTGAGCCAATGCACTCTTTCTGTTGGTCAATCATCGAATATATTTCTTTTAGAAATAGGCTTATAAATGAGAAACCAGGAATGAGGAAAACCAGTATGACAATGTCTTCACTGTGATTTATCATGTTTTCTCACTTCTTAATAAAATACAGATTTCAGTCTGTAAGGCCAAGAGTTCAGCAAAAGATCTGTTTCCACCATTTGGTTACCAAATTTCAGACTTGAACAGGAGAGACATATTAAGGAGACCCAGGAAGGAATAAGGAGCTGACACTCACCATCAGTGGGCTCCAGACTATGCACTTAGACCTGTTTTACTTTATCATTCAAGTGAGAGGAGACACAAGAGTACACAAAGACTGTATGTGAAACTGTTTCTCTGCTAAAAGTCCATTTATAATAACCACTACTGAGAAATAACCACTCGTGACCCCTTAAATTAATATTTAATTATGCCTAGGATACATTTATAAGAACATAAATACATTTCAGTGTGTATAAAAAAACTTGGAGGATGCCTTCTGGTACTTTCATCAATACAGACAGATCATTTTAATCTTTCATTTGTCATGAATAAACAAATCCTTCCAGAAATGTTCTCCTTATTACTCAACGTAAAGGAAGTATTACTAGAATTTCCTTTTGCAACTCATCTAGATCACCATGCCAAATGTTCTCGCAAGTATTTCTTATTCATACTAATGTTCCTCAAGAATGATGGCTGGTTAAACATAAAGTTACCAACTTTACCAGTGAGGAAAAAGCATTATTTTATCAAGGTCACTGTTAAGATAATAAATAGAATTCAAGATCAACTTCCCATTTAGCAGCATTTTTCACTCCAAAACACCATTCAATAAGCATTTGTCTTGTACATTAATAGACTATTTTTATTGATACATACTTTCTACAAAATGGGAAACTGCTGAGCACAAACTATTTCTGTATATGTGAATGATTACTGGTATTAAAATATACAAATATAAGTCATTTAGAAAGTAAACTGTGATGTCATAAAGCACCATCTCTGATTCAGCAAAATTCTGAAATCACAGCTGGAATTATCTACAAATCATACCCAAAGGAGTTAAAACTTAAGTGATACACATACTAGTCTTTAAAAGTCTATCCAAATAGTGAAATAAGAATATCGTAAAAATAAAATATACAAGAACACATAAAAAATTCCCCAAGGTCTAATATACTTTACCATGATTTTTTTTTTTTAGAAGCTTAGTTCTATTCCTTTTTAAAAAAAATATTTATGTATTTATTTGGCTGTGTCAGGTCCTAGCTGTGGCACACAGATCTCTGATCTTTGTTGTGACGTGGTATCTTTAGCCATTCCAAGTAGGATCTCTTATCTGTGACATGCAGAATCTAGTCCTCTGACCAGGGATCAAACTCAGGCTCCCTTCATTGAGTGCAGACCCTTAGCCACCAGACCACCAGAGAAGTCCCCTTTAGTCCTAGTCTGACTTGAGTAGGTAACATCTAAGATCTCATACATAAAACAGTCACTACTTCATCTCCCAATATCGAAAACAAAATAAATCTTTGAATAATAATAAACTAATGTTTTAGTAAGAGCTCAGAATGTTAATTAGCATTTTTTATAAACGCAAAAAAGTGGAAAGCAGGCCAAATGTCCATCAACTTGGAAATGTATGAAAAAAATATGCAGCTATAAAAAGGAGAAGGATTTATATATCCTAATATGGAATGATCTAAGACATGTTGTCAAGTTTTTAGAAAAGAAAAACATATAAAGACTCTAGTTATGTTAAGACAACTGAAAAAATAACTTATGTTACATACATACATATTTATGCACTTAAATGTGTACACCAAGGATTGAAAGTATGCGACCAAGAGTGACCTCTTGGTTTTACTCTGCATAATTCTGTTATTTGACTATTTCAGTAAGACCCTATTTATATATAACTTGTATAATTTATGAACCCCCAGGAAAGCTAGCCAATAAATACACTAGGCTAAAATCAAGTAAAAATAAGTATTAGACAGCACTTCACAGTTTACAAAAGGATTTTGTAATCCTTTAAATAAATCCTTTAAAATCCTTTAACACAGTCTAATTTGATCCCCATCATAGCTTCTAGAATTTAAGGTAGTATCTTTCCTTTACAAGCGAGAATAGATTCAAGTATTGACTAATCTACAGTTAATAAATACAGAGTCAAAACAGAAACATGGTCCCCTGACTAAATTCAGCGCTGAGCTTCTTGGGCTACACATGTGTGTGCTTAGTCACTCAGTCGTGCCTGGCTCTTTGCGACCCCATGGACTGTAGCCTGCCAGGCTCCTCTGTCCATGGGGTTTTCCAGGCAAGAATATTGGAGAGGGTTGCCAGTTCCTTTTCCAGGGGATCTTCTTGACCCAGGAATCAAACCCGCGTCTCCTGCATCACAGGCGGATTCTTTACCCACTGAGCTATCAGGGAAGCCCTCTTGCACTACAGTCCCTCCATAAATTGAAACGCTGGCATCTATACGGAGGTTCTCTAAACCTCTGTAGTGCTTCCCTTCATGTGAGAGTTCATAATGTGGAGGAAAAGGCATTAGAATGGGAGTCAACCTGGGTTCTCATCTTGACTACATCACCACTAAGACTACACAGTGAGTCAAACTCTTCTACCACGGCTACACATGAGATTAAACAATGATACTAGTGAAGAAATACTAACAGGCCTCACCTCCAGAAATTAGAACTCAATTGGTCTGAGGCATTAGTGCTTGTGCTGAGTCGCTTCAGTTATGTCCGACTCTCTGTGACTCCATGGACCGTAGCCTACCACGCTCCTCTGTCCATGGGATTCTCCAGGCACTGGTACACTTATTAAAAGCTCCTCGGGTTACTCTAAGGTGCGGTTTGGTTAAGACTAGAACTTTAAGACTTAATATTCTTGTCTAGAAAAAAAAAAAAGCTCATGTACTATGTGCTTCAATGGACTTGAAATGAGGGATGAAAGTCATCATACCTGGGAAAGCCTCATATAAACAATACAATGCCTTACACCTGTAAGGGACTGTTACAGTATTTATTCCTTCCAACAAGCAGCACATCTTCTGTGTACTCGGCATGTGCTGGGATGTAGAGGAAAGACATCATCCACAAGAAGCTGAGAAGCTGGCATGTCCTCAAATAACAGCCAAGCAGGTGGTGGTGACCAGCCCAGCCCTGGGGCATGAAGGGGTAATGGTGGGAAAAGCGCTTAGAAAGAGCAGTACAGAGCAGACCCTTGAACAAGATCTCGACATTCCAAACAGAAAGCACACCACACCCAGCAAGTGGTTCAGGGTAGCCAGAGGTCCTCAGAGAGAGGTCTCAGGCCCCTGGGTGTCCCGGAGATCCTTTCAGGGAGTCGGTGAGGTTAAAACTATCCTAATAATGATACTGATCATTAAGACATGCCACCACCAAAAAACTAGAAACAACCCAAATGTCCTCCAACTGTTAAGTAGACAAACATATTCAAATGTTTGTCTATGTATGAACATAAATATTCATACACTGGAGTAAGACAGTCGTAAAAAGGAACAAATTAGTGATACACAACAGCATGGATGAATCTCAAATGCATTATGTTAAATGAAAGAAGCCAGATTCAAAAGGTTACAAACTGTATGATTCCATTTACATGATATTTAGGCAAAAGCAAAACCACAGAGCTAGAAAACAGGTCAGAGGGTGCTGTGGCTAATGGTAGGGGAACATTTGGGGGTGACAGAAATGTTCTTTATCTTCATTGTGGTTACACACCCATACTAATTTGTCAAAACCCAGAGAACTGTATACTAAAAAGGATGGACTACACTGTAAGCTTTTCTGTTGTTCAGTCACCAAGTTGTGTCCGATTCTTTGCAAACCCAAAGACTGCATGCAGCACACCAGGCTTCCCTGTCCTTCACTATCTCCCATAGTTTGCTCAAACTCATGTTCATTGAGTCGGTGATGCCATCCAACCATCTCATCCTCTGTCGTCCCCTTCTCCTCCTGCCTTCAATCTTTCCCAGCCGCAGGGTCTTTTCCAGTGACTCGGCTCTTCTCATCAGGTGGCCAAAGTACTGGAGCTTCAGTTTCAGCATCAGTCCTTCCAATAAATATTCAGGGTTGATTTCCTTTGGGACTGACAGGTTTTATCTCCTTGCAGTCCAAGGGGCTCTCAAGAGTCTTCTCCAACACCACAATTATACCTCTATAAATCACACTTTCAAACAATAATACCATGCTGTTTTCACTCTCACTCTCTCATGAGTGTTTTCCAGAAGCTGCATGACTTGACAATGTCATCACTTGGGACAATGAGAATATAAGCTTGTACATTCTTGTGTTTTAAACTTTTCTCCATTTTAATTTCTAACACAGTAAATAGTAATAGATATAATCGACAGAAACAAAAGTTCCCTTGGGTCTTTAACAATTTTTAACAGTATAAAAGGTGTCTTGAGTTTGAAAATCACTGCTATAGGTAATACATAGGCCCTAGAGGGAAATGGCAACCCACTCCAGTACTCTTGCCTGGAAAATCCCACGGATGGAGGAGTCTAGTAGGCTACAGTCCATGGGTTCACAAAGCGTTGGACACGACTTTGCGACTTCACTTTCACTTTCAGAGTGTTTTAAGCAGAAAGTAATGAGATCCAACTTTACAAAGAGCAGTGCAGGGAAATTACTTGAGAAGTTACTACAGGGCTTCCCTCGTGGCTCAGTGGTAAAGAATCTGTCTCCCAATGCAGGAGATGCAACTAAGTCCTTAAGCCACAACTACTGAGCCTGTGCTCTAGAGCCCAGGAGCCACAACTACTAAAGCCCACACCACCTAGAGCCAGGCTCTGCAACAAGGGAAACCAATGCAATGAAAAGTCCGCACGCTGCAACTAGAGAGTACCCCTGCTAACCACAGCCTGAGAAAGCCCACACAGCGGCAAAGATCCAGCACAGCCATAAATAAATAAGAAGTTCCTATAAAGGTCTAGGTAAGGCTGATCCCAGGATGCACTTGAAAGAAATGTTGTCCACATGTCATCTGCAGCTTGTTTTAAACCCCAAGCCAGCATCTTTCTACTGAGCTGTTGCTTTGTTGGTGTGTTAATGTTTTGCAAACTTTCTTTTAACTAGTAATATAGTTAGGAAACTAAACCTGGACCAAAAGCCATCCTACAATGCATTACTAAGTGATTTTTGCATTATTCACTCAATTGCCTTGTCCCTCTTCAAACGATGCCAACAACTTAAAGTTGAGTTTTAAATATTTTAAACTTAAAAAGTAACCATTTTAAATAGGTACAAAAATTAATTTAGAAGTGATTCCATACATCAAAATCAATTAGGTAAATTTAGCAATGGATTAAAAAGCCAATTTATTGATCTCAGAAATGCACTTTCATTGTGGCTCAGCTGGTAAAGAATCTGCCTGCAATGCAGGAGACCTCGGTTTGATCCCTGGGTTGGGAAGATCCCCAAAGAAGGGAAAGGCTATCCACTCCAGTATTCTGGCCTGGAAAATTCCATGGACTGTACAGTCCCTGGGGTCACAAGGAGTCGGGTACAAATGACTTTCACTTCACTTCACTTTGCATCCAGAACCACTATGACAATCCCAACTCAGCATATTTTTTTCTAGGCCATGTGACTTTTTTGGATTTGGGTTGGGAGGGTCGGGGAGTTCATTTTGGTCTGCACAATTCTCTTTTTTCCTAGAGAACACTCAGTCCTAAATACTAGCCTTATAAATTCCAAATTATTTTGAGTACAGATCGTTTTTTGATAATATTCTCAAGCCCAGAACTATTGTAGTACTTTGGGATGCCAGAGATAGAAAAACTAATCTTAAAACCATCCATGTCTTTAAGCTCTAAAATAGAAAACAGACAAACAGATGATAGATTGATCAATCGATCCTAGGAAGGAAGTGGTAAGTACCAGAAAGATGATTTCCTCCCCCTAAAAAAACTTAAGACAGTTTTACAAGCCTTTTTAAATGAACACGTGTGTGTGTTTTAATCACTATTACATATTGCTTCTCTAATTGCTCTAAGTAGTCAGCTGACTGACACCTCTTAGGTCATCCCAAACAGGTGGAAACCTGTCTGTAGAACTCAATTTGCCACCTTTTAAAAAATTCACCTACACTTCTATTCATGTGAGCGGGGAAGGTAGGAGAAACACTCAACTTCAGTCAAAGGAGCTGTGTATTATTAAGATAAAGTAAAACTAGATCCTTACCTAAAAGTACAATCCTTTTCATCAACCTCTTAGACAAAAATCCTGGGAAATTAGTTTATAGTCAGTCCTACAGGAGATTCAAATTTAATACTGAACCTATGGATTGTAAAGGGGAAATAATTAATGCAAAACATGCACCATGAAGATAAAAACATCAATTTGATCGAAGATGAAATTTCCGTACACTTGTTAAAGCCAAATGGTTTCTGCAGGAAACCTGTTCTCTGTGACTCAAATCCAAAATGGAAAACGTGGGTGGTTCTTCCTGCCTTAACCTAAGAGTCAGCCAACTGGCTGCTGAAGTTTTCACACAACTTAAGCTCAAGTGCTTGCTCCCATCTGCTCTAATACTGTCATACCTTAGTGAAAGGAAAGGGGCATAAAGGCTTTCTTCTGCCTCCAAGTCAGCCTTTGGGGAACCCTGGACTTATTCTGTCCAGACTATATTTTAGCACTTTGCCAAGTTCTTCAAAACTTCAAATCAAGACAATGTGAAAAATGAGAACGAAATCACAAAATAATTCAGGGGCTGTAAAGCTATCTCTCACTTCAGAGCTATGATTTCCGAAAAGTGACTCTCCTGGGTACGAAGCTATAATCGCGTATTTGGGAGTAGGGACCACAGCCTGGTTATCTGCACTCAAAGTGCAATTCTTGCCCACTCACTCACTAGCTGTCGAGTCATGCCTGCCAACAGATACCATATTTGAACTTCTAAACATATACTTCAGCCAGAATGGGATGTGAATCCGTAATTCTGTAGGGAACTGCTGCCACTCCACCTAGCACTAGTAAACTCTCTAGTGTGACACAGACTTTACTGAAAACACACACAACAGCACACTTTTAAGGTGGTACTAGCATGGCAAGACCATCGTGTACACACTTGTCACACAGGCCTCCCAACACTGACACCTGCAATCAATGAAAATCTGCAAGTACAAGACAATAAAAATTCAGAGACTCCAAGTTCCATTTCCTTGAGATTTCAGGCCAGTTTGAAAGTTCCTTGTGTCTCAGGAGGTGGTCTAAAAATTGCCAAGAGGCTCACAGAATCAACCCTGCTTAGCAGAGATGAATTTGCTATAAGCCACCAGTGACCAATCAGCAAGTTCTCGCATAGTGATGCCTCTGGAAGTCAGATAGGAAAACCCACTGAGTAGATGAAACCAGGGGGCAGAGGCTCCCAAAATATTCATCTTGAGAGAACCGTTTTGTGTGGAGACAATGAACAACTCGAAATGTGCACGCTATTTGTACATTTAAATTTTAGAAAGTACGTTTTTGAAGGTACTAAGCAGATTATGAGCTACTAGAGCTCATAAACTCTTGGGAGCTGGAAGAGACCCCAATATGCTATCATCACTGTAAAACTCTCCCTTTACCAGTAAGATTAAGTCACTACCTCCTGAATGCCAGCCCTGTGATCTTTCTTTTATATCTGCTCTCTAATTAGTTGTGGAAACAATATTTTGGAGCATATTAAACTCAAGTTACAGTTTGACTGCATAATAAATATCTCATTTAACCATGTGTTACAAAGAAACAATTAACATAAAAGATCAAGAACTAAAAACCTTCAGAGTATTCCCTGCTGGGGAAGGGTAGGGTGGGATTGGTTGTCCTTCTCTATATAAGTGCAGTCTAATTTTACGGTCAGGGAAAAAATACGTTCAAACTCTATATACAAATCATCTCTCTCTTTGTAAAAACTGATCCCTTCCAAACCAGTGTCTTTAGCACAAAGATACAAATCGCACTTACACAGAATGTTCAAACGACAAAAATAGTAACCCGATCCTCTCAAGCTGAGGTTTAAAATATTTTCTAAATAAAATTTTTCCACTGCACTATAATTAATTTCCCCATATATTTACCTTCAGAACAGATCAAGTAGAGCTACTTCCCTGTTACAGTTTTCTTTAAAGCTCTGATTTTTTAACACTTCTAAGACAATAATAATCTAAGGTGTTCTTTCATTCTGTTCATTTCCTCAAATTCCAAATGCCGATTCTTCAAATAAGCACATTTTTGCGCACACACATACACACAAAGCCTACACACATTAAGAGAAAATAATTTGTATAAGTTAAAATGTCTGCATAAATTTTTGAAATTTTTAAGATAAAATATAAATCTCTAAACAAATCCATAATAGTGTTTCCTGGGTTACCTCCAAAGAAAGATTTATACACTCCTCTTTTATTAAGGATACTTCAGTGAAAATTGGTAACAAAAATTAGTACCAATTCTGCCACTCATAAGTTGTATGATATTGGGCAAATAATTCAGGCTTTGGCCTTAAGCTTATATAAAAAGTCAGAATACTTGATTTCTAAGGTATTTTCTAGGTTCCTTAACAACTTCCTGAGATATTGCCATCTTTTTTAGTATTTATTTGTAATTGATTGATGATTGCTTTACAATATTGGTTTGATTTGTCATATAGCAACATGAATTAACCATTGGTGTACATATGTCCCCTCCCTCTTGAGTCTCCCCTCCCACCTCCTACCCACTCCCACTTCTCTAGGTTATTACAGAACCCCCATTTGAGTTCCCTAATTACCATCGTTATTTCTCTTGAATGTCTAAAGTCAAATATCTCTTTAAATAACAAAAATGAGCATTTATAAATGACACAATGTCCTAGAAATTCCCAGGAGGCTACCAGCAATTACCAGGCTACCTGAGACTCTGAAACCTGCTCCCCTTTTTCTGGCCTCAGTGTTGAAAATGAAAACCTTTTAAGTTAATCATGTTTAAAACCAGCTACTGTTCAAGCCTGCATTTGAGAATCGCTGTGTGCAGTTTTATCAGTTATCTAGATTCTAATATGTAAAGAATTTGTTCACTGCTTCAAGCTGAAAATGTAATGATTTTTTTCATCTGAATCCAAGTTCCTTGTTTATTGCCAAATAAGCAAGAAGGCTTCAGAACACTGTATGCAACATAACTTACACACTTAAAATAATCTATTTTCTTTATATACCAACTGAAGATGTTGCCATTCCCAATGAGTTCACAAATAAAATAATCACTGGGATTGAGAATCTGTCATTTTACTAGCAGGAATCCTAAAGAGTAGCTGCTTTTGCCAAATTCATTCATTCAACACATATATACTGAATATATACTATGGTTTGTTGTTGTTTAGTCGCTAACTTGTGTCCCACTCTTTTGCAACCCCCATGGACTATAGCCCAGGAAGATCCCCTGGAGGAGAGCATGGCAATCCACTCCAGTATTCTTGCCTGGAGAATTACATGGACAGAGGAGCCTGGCAGGCTGCAGTATCCTGGACAGTCCATAGGGTCACACAGAGTCAGACACGACTGAAGCAACTTATCACGCACAGACTATAGCCCACCAGGCTCCTCTGTCCATGGGATTCCCCAGGCAAGAAATACTGGAGTGGGTTGCTAGTTCCTTCTCCAAGGGATCTTTCCAACTCAGGGATCGAAACTCTGTCTCCTACCAAGCACCGTTTACTCTTCCCACTTGGGATATACAAACTGACAAAAGTCTGCCTTTGCAGAGCTTGTAGTCTAATGGAGGAAATACACAACAGGCAATCAACACAATGCACGGACAAATTATATGGGAGATATACATATAATATCAGAGGGGATCTGTAGTTTTAAAAAGAAAAAGGCCAGGATAGCAGAATAAGGGGACTCAGGAATGAATGAAGTGAGGATGAGTTGCAACCTTACATAGAATGGGTCAGGGTAAGAATCATTACACAGACATCTCTGAGCCAAGACTTGAAGGAGCCGAGAAGTGAACCAGATTTCATTTTACTAGTAACTTTTACCTCGTACAAATTATGTATGAAATAATATGCACCTTATCAGAAAAGTTGCGTATGAGCAAACTTACACAGAAGAGTAAGTAGAAGACAGCTATGTGTAAACCTCCTTCACTTTTGCAGCTTATTCCAAGTGAAACTGACATCTTCAGTTAGGCATGTTCATTGTGTGCTCCCCTCCCTCACAAGGGCTGTTCTGAACGAAATTCTTATCTTTGTGATTCATATTCCTCAAAACTTAAGAAGAAATTTCCACGTACTCATTTGACACATAGAAAAAGCACCAATGTTAATCAACCCAACAACCCCACTGAGATGGCCTGGCTTCAAGTCAGGACTTGAATTTCAGTACAGGAACCCAAGAGGCACTGAGCTTGTCCCACCACGGTGGGTCTCTGCTCTTCCAGCAAGTTTAGCGCAAAAAGAACAGGGTGTGAAAAATCAGCAGCTTCACCACCAACCAGCCCTGCAACCTTGAGCAAGGCACTGCACATGGTTTTCTCAACTGATCAAATGATTTCTAAGTCCCCTCTAGGGATAAGTCCATTTTAGGAAAAGAAAACTTTGGTAAAGAACCCTATATCAAAAAGTATAATAATGCTATGCTTTGTGACTCTGCCAACCCACCATCACAGATCCACACACTTTAAGTTACAGTGTGTGCTAAGTTAAGTTACATACACCTCTAGTTATAGTGTGTGCTAAGTCACTTCCGTCGTATCTGACTCTTTGGGACCCCATGGACTATAGCCCACCAGGCTCCTATGTCCATGGAATTTTTCAGGCAAGAATACTGGAGTGGGTAGCCATTTTCTCCCCAGGAGGTCTTCCCAACCCAAGTCTCCTGGATTGGCAGGCAGGTTCTTTATCCAACCAGCACTACCTGGGAAGCCCCTAGTAACAATAGTCAATTCATACTGCTGCTGCTGCTGCTGCTAAGTCGCTTCAGTCATGTGCGACCCCATAGATGGCAGCCCACCAGGCTCCCCCGTCCCTGGGATTCTCCAGGCAAGAAGACTGGAGTGGGTTGCCATTTCCTTCTCCAATGCATGAAAGTGAAAAGTGAAAGGGAAGTCACTCAGTCGTGTCCGACTCTTAGCAACCCCATGGACTGCAGCCTACCAGGCTCCTCTGTCCATGGGATTTTCCAGGCAAGAGTACTGGAGTGGGGTGCCACTGCCTTCTCCACAATTCATACTGACCTGTGTATAAAATCTCCACTCTCCCTTTCTGATCAAAATATCCACAAGAATGGGTCTTGACTAGTTCACCAAGAGCAAAAGAATCTGCAAAAAAATGATATACTTTTCCCGAGTTTACTATCTACATATTCTTGTTAGACCAGACTAATAAAGAAATTCTATAGTAACACAAGAGTGAAACTGCAAGTTTTATGTATTCTTTATGCATCACTACCCTCAATTTTTAAAAGCATGTTCTTACCACAATAATAAAATACACACGCTCAGTGCAGCACTATTTAAAACAGCCAGGACATGGAAGCACCTAAATGTCCATCAATAGATGAATGGATAAAGAAGATGTGGTATGCACACACACGCAAGCATGCACGTGCACACACACACACTAGAATATTCGGTTCAGTTCAGTTCAGTCGCTCAGTCGTGTCCGACTCTTTGCGAATTACTCGGCCATAAAAAAAGGAACAAACTTGAGTCAGTTCTAGTGAGGTGGATAAACCTAGATTACACAGAGTGAAGTAAGTCAGAAAGAAAAATATCATATATTAATGCATATATATGGAATCAAGAAAAATGGTACTGATGAACCTATTTGCAGGGAAGGAATGGAGATGCAGAGAATGGACTTATGGACACAATGGGGAGAGAGAGTGGTACTGATGTGGAAAGCAAGCATCAACATATTTACACTGTCATGTGTAAAATGGATAGCTGCTGAGAACCTGCTGTATGACACAGGGAGCCCAGCCTGGGGCTCTGTGATGACCTTGAAGGGTGAGATGGGGGGAGGGGAGGGAGGCTCACCAGGGAGGGGATATGTGTAGAATTATGGCTGATTTGCACTGCTGTATGGCAGAAACCAACACAACACTGTCAAGCAATTTTCCTCCAATTAAACAAACAAGCAAAGCTATGTTTTTAAATAGTAGGCTTCCTTAAAAGTTACTTGGAACCCATTAGCCTAGTTGCTATGATATTATTTCAAATAGGTACTGTAATGAGCATTTGTTATTCAGGAGGGCTGAAATCTCTGGTCCATTCTCACCACAGTTTAATAGTTCCCTGAAGAGCCCACCTTCTCATTGTAGAATTTTAAAAAGCAAATAAACAATCCTGGGAATGGAGCACTGTTTCCTGCATCCTCTTTCCCTGGTACAGGCGGACTTACTAATTAGTTCTGAGATAGGCTGGGATATACTTAAACTTGGACAGACGTCTCCTCCAGCAACAGCATACAAAGAAACCATAACTAAAAATAACTGCACATATGTGCAGATGGGGCAATTATGAACAATAAGATACAAAAAGGCCACAAACCAACTGCTATTTCTGAGGTGCAGGGAGCAAAAGCAGGGCCCTGCAGGATCCCTGTACACAGCACCACCGAGGGGGTGAGTAGACCACCTAAGACAGCACTCTGGCCTAACACTGCTCCACCCCTACCCTCACCCCTGCCCTCCTTGGAGAGCAACCAAGGGAACATGTTCCTTGTTTCTGCTCCTTCACAACACTAGTCCCAACAAAGCCTTGCCTGAATTTCTCTTCTGGCCTCTTATCAACTTCTACTGATTAAAGAGTCCAAAGACTCAAGTCAGTAACAGTTCCATCAGCCAGACACACCACATGGGGCTCCTTTAGAATGGAGTCTTGGAGTAATATGGGGGAAAAAGTGAGGTAGGTGGCAGAGTGTGTGGCATCTACTTGGCTCACAGACAAAAAAGCAAGATGACCTTGGCTCTGGCTTCTGATTTGGAGCATCCTGACCCAAGCGGGGGCCTCCTGGGAGGCTGTGTTTCACAGTGCAGGACGGACAGCCAGCCATACTCAATCTCTTTCTTCAGCTCGCCTGATGATTTTCTAAGTTACCTAGCACCCTTCGTCAATCCCTTTCTGCTTAACACTACCTAGAATAGATCTCAGAATCTGTAACTAAAAGCCCTGACCAATTCACATGACACATATTCCTTTCATTATTTCCCCATACAAGAGTTGAGACTGAGAGACACAAGGAATCCACAGAACATTCCACTATAAATCAAAAGACCTTTGCTCTGAGCCAAGGCTCAAATCCACAATCAACACCTCCAACCTCTCCTTATATATACTTTCTCTTAAATTTCATCACCTCTGCCATGCAAAAAGAGGAAAATGATTTTTTTTTACCTAACTAATTTTCTATCAATAAAGAGCCTGATGACAGTAACTTGGCCAGCTATTTGAGAACGAAATACAATAAACATCACTTCCTATATCAGCTCAAGTTTATGGAGCATCCTGTAGGGCTGGGTAGCACTTTGAGAACATTCCCAAACTGCAGACAGGTGATCTAATGCTGTGTTTGAATCCGAAGCGATCAGCACTTGGTGCCAAAACACAACTTAACTCACAAAGCAGCAATGAGCTTTTCACTTATCTTCTCTCATCCCTCAGGGGGCCAGATAATCATGTTAAAACCACAGACACATCAACTAACTAAAATACGACATTATTACCTAATACCAAAAGCAGAGTGGAAATGCTGAGAAGTGATTATGCATGCTAAAATTCTCTTCCTGGTAGAAAGACATTAAGTCCCATAAAATCAGTTAGCAAAGAGGGGAAATGTGATCAGTTGTTATTAATACTGTTCTTTAAGATGGCCACAGGATCTCACAAAGGACATTCAACATCCTTAAATAATACAATTACTCTGTATATGAGAGAGCACAAAATCTTTCTCAGCTAAGAGTCACAGGCAAAACCTCCATATAGAAGATCACTTACACACTGATACTATTCACATGGTGTCTCAACACTCTGCCAAATAGGAAGTGGGCTTCCCTGGTGGCTCAGATGGTAAAGAATCTGCCTGCAATGCAGGAGACCCAGGTTCCAGCCTTGGGTCAGGAAGATTCCCTAGAGGAGAGCATGGCTACCCACCTCAGTATTCTTGCCTAGAGAATCCCATGGACGAGGAGCCTGGCGGGCTAAAGTCCACAGGGTTGCAAAGAGTTGAACATGACTGAACCAACTTAGCACGCATTCAATTCAAAGGAAAGCACAAGATTCGAGACAGTCCACCAAAGTCAATGGCAGCATGGCTCTGGAGCACAGGTACACAGGCACTCAGAGCAGCCAGTTTCACCTCTGTTACTACAGGGCCACACCCCCCCCCCCCCCCCCACTGCCCTGAACTGCTTTCATTCAATACTTTATAGTGCACTTAACCTTTAACACTGGTGGTTGGGAGAATGGGGGGGTTTCCTGGTGGCTCAGACAGCAAAGAATCTGCCTACAATGTAGGAGACCTGGGTTCAATCTCTGGGTCAGCAAGGTCCCCTGGAGAAGGGAATGGCAACCCACTCTAGTATTTTTGCCTAGAGAATTCTGTGCACAGAGGAGCCTGGTGGGCTACAGTCCATGAGGTCACAAAACATGGGACACGACTCAGCAACTATTGCTTTCACTTCACTTCAGGGAGAATGGGAATATAGAAAAGTTAAAATGTAAGTCTAATATTCCCTCAGGACAAGGCAAATCAATTTGTTTTAAAAAAATTGAAAACTACAAAACTTAAGAGTAAGGCTACTTCACAACAAAATCTTTGCAACAATCGTTTCATAGTCTATGAGCAAAGAAGTTACTATGATGAGTACCAAGCTTTACTATGATTACACATGAGCCATATGTGTCTTCTGGATGCATCTGGTTCTCCCTCTTTAAAGAAAAAAAATCTTTCTGGGCTAGAAATGACACATGGCCTACTTTGATGTTTTTTATGGTTTCTCATATTTAGAGTCTGCATGTGTGCATGCTGAGTCACTTCAGTCATGTTGGATTCTTTGTGACCCCATGGACTGTACAGCCCACCAGGCTCCATGAGATTTTCCAGGCAAAAGTACTGAAGTGGGTTGCCAAGCCCTTCTCCAGGGAATCTTCCCAACCCAGGGATAGGAGGGTTCTTTACCACTAGCGCCACCTGGGAAGTTCATTTAGAGTCTAACCCCATTTAATCTTGACTGTAAATTTAAGGACAGAGATACAATGTTCAGTTATTAACACTACCATTTATTAACAAAATCAAGGGATGTGTACCTAAAACCACAAATCAGTGATTCCCAAAGCGGGCCTGCAAAACAATACTGGCATTTGTAGGTCCTCGGAGAAATGAGGGAATAAAAAAAGAACTTGTTCATGAGTCTTACATAATCTATCTTATTTAAAGAGTTGCCCTTTATTCTGAAATCCTGTCCTTCCTATTCTTTTTGTATATAAGTGGCCTTTCTTTATAAAATGCTAAAAAAAAAATCCTAATTATGTGTTGTTGTTGTTCAGCCCCTTGGTCATGTTCAGCTCTTTGCAACCCCATGGACTGCAGCACGCCAGGCTTCCTTGTCCTTCATCATCTCCTGGAGCTTGCTCAAACTCGTGTCCGTTACATGCATAAAATGCCGAAGTCTAGGTACCAACTGCTTCAGATCTTCACCTTTCCCATCTCCAACATCCCAACTCCCCTTCTTCCAGCTGCTCAGGTGAAAAGTAAAGAAAATAAAACCTAATGGCATTCCTGATTCCTCTCTCACACTCCACATCTATACCACGAGCATCAGCCTGTCAGTCTTACTCATAAAATGTGTCCTTGAAAAGTTGCTCAGTCATGTCCGACTCTTTGCAACCCCATGGACTGTAGCCCACCAGGCTCCTATGTCCACCAAATTCTCCAGGCAAGAATACTGGAGTGGGCTGCCATTCCCTTCGCCAGGGGATCTTCCCAACCCAGGGATCGAACCCAGGTCTCCAGCATTGTAGGTGGATTCTTTACCAAGGTTGGTGAAAATGAGAAAAAAAGTCAGTGAAATTGGAGACTGCCTGGTGATGATGGAAATGGGGGCTGATGGGAGGTATCAAAACTCAAGGGAGGACTTCCGCAGTGGTCCTTATTCAACCACTTCTCACCATCACAATGAAGACACCGCTTCCATCAACCCTAAAAGTGACATCAAAATGGTCAAACAACACATGAAAAAGTCCTCAACTGCTTTAGTCTTTGGGGAAATGCAAATTAAAGCCACAACGAAATAGTTCTACACACCCACCAGAACAGCTCAAGTTAAATGGCAGGAAATATCAAATGTTGCCAAGAATGCGGAGCTCTCGGCCTCTGTCGATGAGACATATAAACTAGGGAAAAACTGCTTCTCAGTATCGAGTAAAGTGAATATACTCATACCCCACAACCCAACAATTCCACTCCTATTAGATCCCCATAAATGTCTGGACAAACAGACATATACGGGAATGTGCATGGCAGTACTAGCCAAAGACAGGAAAACAAATGTGGTAACATCATACAAAGGAACGCTCGACAGCAACCAAAATGAATGAACTGCACATACTCGCATGGATGCGTTTCAAACACAATGTTGAGTGAAAGAAGCAAGAAACAAAAGAATATATTATGCATGATCATATTAAAATAAAGCTCAGGGGACTTCCCTGGTGGTCCAGTGGCTAAGACTTCACTTTCCCAAGGCAGGGGGCCCAGGTTTGATCCCTAGTCAGGTAACTAGATCCCACATGCCACAACTAAGAGCTTGCATGCTGCAGCCAAAGACAGAAGATCCTGCTGCAACTAATAGCCAGTGCAGCCAAATAAATATTTAAATAAATGAATAAAATAAAGCACAGAGACTGGCCCTAACAGAGTAAGCTACAGTGTTAGTAGTCAGGGGGTAATGCTTTGACTGGGAAAGGGAAACCAGGACTTCTGAGAGACTAATAATAGTCTGCTCTTACTATGAGCATTGACTACATCACTGCATTCACTTTGTAAAAATTCACCCAACTGCAAGCTTGTCTTTTTTGCCCTTTTCTCTATGCTTGTTCATACTACAATAGAGGGAGTTTTTCTTTTCAGTCACCTTCCCAATAAGGCCTTCTCTAGCCTGACTTCTCTATATAAAATTGCCAACACTCCCCAATATTTCACATCCTTCTCCCTCTCTTTTTTTTTCTCCTTTAGGGCTTGTCCATATCTAACACACTATCTTACATACCAGGTCTGTTTTACAAACTTATCTTGTTTACTGTCTGTCTCTACTCATTAAACCACAAATTTCGTAAGTACAAAGGTATTTTGTCCTTTTTTACCGAGTACTGAGCCCCAACTGCCTAAAACAATGCCTGGCAGAGAGCAGACACTCAGTAAACACTGATTTAATTAATTTATTAATGATACAGCTTTTCCTAATTTAATTACGCTAGTGGATTCAAGCCATAAATTCTTGCAGTCATCACGGGATACTTGAGCCACAAGCCAGCTGCTGCTCTAGTTGTGTACTTCTCAAGCTGGTTTCGAGACCTCCCATCCTTCCGATCACCCTCTGGATGTTCAAGTTTTTTACATCTCCAGATCAGGTTCCAGCCAGTGTTAAGTACAACAGAACCCTGAACCCATAACATCTGTTTTTACACATGAAGCCTAAGGCTAACATCAACTTTTCTCCTACCATATCTATCCTGTGAACTCAACTTATACCAAGTTTAAGGTCAAATAAAATTACCAAAGAAACTTAACTCTAATTTTTCTCCCTTCACATAAACATACACATCAAGAAATATTCCCATCCTATAATGAGGTCTTCAAGTTTCTGTTACTAAATGTACAAATTCTAGGGTATCTCTACATACCCTTCACTGTAAGATTCTGCTTACCATTCCAAACCTTGAATTCTCTTTAAAGCAATGTTTCTCAACCTTTTTCACTGTCACGGCCAAAAGAGATTTTTCAGACATTTTTTTCCTAATTATTCTCCCACATGAAACTTTTACTATCACAGATAAGACTGTATATCTATTATACTATATATCTATTATTCTGTGTATCTGTTATGTACTTATGTATAGTGTGCTTTAAACATTAAAGGGAAAAAAAAAGGAAAAAAATAAACAAGCATTAAAGGATAAAATTTCTGCCCTCCTCCCACCAATTTCACTTCAATGAATATACATACTTGAAAACCTTGATTCTGTCAACTATGAGATTACTGTACCTTTCTAGTTTTACTTCATGAGTATATTTGTCAACAAGAAAACCATTTTAGTCAAAGATTAAAGTTGAGGACTTCCCTGGTAGTCCAGTAGTTAAGAATCCACCTGCCAATGCAGGGGACATGGGTTCAGTCCCTGGTATGGGACAACTAAACCCATGTGCCACCACTACTGAGCCTGTGCAGTGTAAACATTTCAGCCCTGAACCTTCTTTCTATGCCTTTGAACCTTCTCTTTCATGTGCAATACCTGAAGCTTTACAGCCTACAAGCCACAACTACTGAAGCCTGAGCACCTAGAGCCTGTGCTCCTCAACAAGAGAAGCCATCACAATGAGAAGCCCGTGCACTGCAACGAAGAGGAGCTCCCGCTCATTGCAAGGAGAGAAAGCCTGAAGACCCAGCAACGAAGATCCAGCAGCAGCCAAAAAAAAAAAAAGCTGAAAGTCATAATCAACAAAAGGCAGGCACAGACTGCAACGTCACAAGAGGAAAAGCTCCCTCCCAGCTGATGCAAATCTATTAAATCTACCATTTTTTAAGTTGACTTATTCAATGAGCTACAAACCCATCAAATAGCCACTTCATATTCTCCATCTTTTTCACCAGCACAGCATTTTGTTAAACTGAACACTCTGCTGCAATCAAAAGACTGCAGTCCCTTGACTAATAACCTATCAAACCTTCTTAAAATCTATTTTAGAGAGAAAACAAGATTAGCATAGAATGACTTGTTTCATTCTCTCCAAATTCCTCAAAAATCTGCTCCTTTCCTTGGCCTTCTGGTCCACCTAATCCCTAACCTCACTCTTCTAAGAATTTCCTGTCTCCCAAGGTTCAGATGATTACTTTTTATTGTCCACATTTGAAGAGTTAGTCGCTCAGTCGTGCTCAACTCTTTGCGACGCCATGGAGTGTAGCCCACCAGGCTATGGAATTCTGTCCCATGGAATTCTCCAGGCAATAATACTGGAGCAGGTAACCATTCCCTTCTCCAGGGGATCTTTCCAACCCAGAAATCGAACCAGTCTCTCGCACTGCTGGCAGATTCTTTACCATCTGAGCCACCAGGGGAGCCCTTTTCCCCATTAAGTGTTAGCAAATGTTTTAAATGCAAATCTGACTATTCTGCTTCCTAGACATTTAAAATCTTTCCAGACTTTCTCCTGACAGTTAAATTCCCAACTCTTCAGCATGACATGCAAAGCTTTTCACTATGAGGCCGAACAGTGGGAACACCTTCCCGCTTCCAGAAAGCTTTTTCATAATCATTTCACTCTGTACAGCAGAAATTCTCTTACACCCAAGTCTCAGCAGCTACCTGCCCTCCTCACCCCGTCCATGTCCCCTCAGTCTGTGCAGATCTGAGAAGCAGTACCACCTCCTCAAAGACGTCCTCCACTCTCCATCACAGTGTCACAAAGCATCTCACAACCAGCTTTAGAGGCACTTTGCATACATCTGGCAATTACTTATCTGACTGTTTCCTCCACAAATGAGCCATTCAAAAACTACAGACGAAATCTGCAGCAAATGGATGGACCTAGAGATTATCATGCTAAATGAAGTAACAGAAGGCATAATCATATGACATCACTTATATGTGGAATCTAAAAAAGAGAAAAAGTGATACAAATGAATTTATTTACAAAACAGACAGATTCACAGACACAGAAAACAAAGTTAGGGGTGGAGAGAGATAAATTAGGAGGTTATGATTAACATATATACACTAAAACACAGATAAATATCAAGGTCCTACTGTATAACACAGAGAACTACATTCATTATCTTGGAACTATATTCACTATCTTGTATAATGGAAAAGAATCTGAAAAGGAATATATACATACATATCTGAATCACTCTACTGTACACCTGAAACTAACACATTGTAAATCATCTATACTTCAATAAAAAATGTGTATATATATATGTTTGTGTGTGTGTGTGCACACGTGTGCGCGTGTGCACAAAGAATACTTGCTGCAAGCTGACCTCCTAAACTGGGAACTTGACATTCAACTTTGTGCCCCCGGCACCAAGAATGCCACAACCCTATGGGAACTGAAATTCCAATATTTTTGAAAGGACAGAAACCATTCTCACTCTGGTTGAAGTGAAAAAGTGAAAATTTAGTCACTCAGTCATGTCCAACTCTTTGCAACCTTATGAACTGCAGCCCGCCAGGCTCCTCTGTCCATGTAATTCTCCAGGCAAGAATACTGGAGTAGGTTGCCATTTCCCACTCCAGGGGATCTTCCTGACCCAGGGATCGAACCCACATCTCTGACGTCTCCTGCACTGGAGGTGGAGTCTTTATGACTAGTGCCACCTAACATTAAAAAAGCCAAACAGTATAGCAACAAGTGCTGGCAAGGATGTGGGTAACCTGGAACCTTCATACACTGCTGGTGGGAATGTAAAAGGGTACAGCTACTTTGGAAAATAGTCTTAGCAATTCCTCAAAAGGTTAAACAGTTACCATATAATACAGAAATTCTACTCCTAGGTATAGACCCAAAAGAAATGAACACATATGTACACACAAAAGCTTACACATGAATAGCAGCATTATTTTTAATACCTTAAAGGCGGAAGCAACCCAAAAGTCCATTAACTGATGGATAAACAAAGTGTTACATAGCCACACAATGGAATATTATTGAGCAATAAAGTACTGACTCATGCTACAAGGTGAATGAATCTTGAAAACATTATGGTAAGTGAAAGAAGTCACAAAAGATCATGTATGATTCCATTTATAGGAAACATTCAGAACAGGCAGATCTATAGAAACAGAAAGTAGATTAGCAGCTCCTTACGTCAGGGGCAGGGGGTGGGGGAGGTGGCTGGGTGATTACTGAAGGGCGGGAGGTTTCTTTCCGAGGCAATGAAAGTGTTCTAAAATTGACCGTGGCAATGGCCGCACATAGCTATGAATACACTAAAAACCACTGAACTGTATACTTTAAATGGGATAATTGTATGGTATGTGAATTATATATCAATAAAGCTGGGTTTGTTTTGTTTTTAATCTGGTTTCTTCTGCAATGGCCTTAAACAGATGTGCTGACTTCTGAAGCGGGTCTCACTTTGGCTTATCAGCAGGATTTGAAATCCTACAATCACAACTTTTGTTTCCTGGAGCTCTCCACCCATCTGGATGTAACCATACACCTTTTTATAGTTCTGCTGGCCTTAGAGGTATACTATCTGTTCTCTGAGCTTTGTGAAATCTCTTCCTAAAAATCCAGGCCATAAGATTCTCTTCATCACGGCAAAACCCCAAGACAAAATATCCACTTTCACCAAAAGTATGAATCAGTCACAATTTTCATCTTCTATCTTCTAAAAAAAGAACTACCAATAAGTCAAGTACTTATTTATAGGGTTGAGATTTCCACGAATATACAGATAGTTGAAATGTACCGTTTATAAACTATCTTATCCCAGTGTCAGCTTTGAACTTACATATATTTATTCAGAGATGCATTTAAGATTAGGTTCTGGGGATGCAAAATCACAAAACACACAGCCCTGATCTTCAAGGTTTAGCAAAAGAAGCAAACACAGAAAAATAATTTTAAGATGTTTTGACAAAGCTCCCTCTATCCTCTATTGGCACTTAAAACCTGTGGACTGCCCTAGTGGCGCAGTGGATGGGAGTCCATCTGCCAATGCAGGGGACACAGGTTCGATCCCTGGTCCAGGAAGATTCCACATGCCAAGGCGCAACTAAGCCCATGAGTGGCAACTACTGAAGCCCGTGCACCTACAGCCAGTGCTCCACAACAGGAGAAGCCACCGCAATGAGAAGCCGTGCACCACAACGAAAGAAAGCCCACGTACAGCAATGAAGACCCAGTGCAGTCAAAAAAGATAAATTTTTTAAAAAAACTATAGAAAAAAAAAAAAGACTTGTAATGTTCTGCTACTCATCGGTTAGCTTAGCTTGCTCTCATGAAAACAGATGCTACCCTGATACATGCTAGTTTCAACCAACTGGTTGTTGATTGACTATGTGAATGAAGCATGAGTATGCAAGGAGAACCAAGAATGTCCTGACAAGTTCCCGTCCTGCCCTCTTAAACTCAGCTCACTGTCAGAAATCCCAGCCACACCTGGCTACAATACAGACCTTGCTGAGGCTGGCAAGGAGCAAATTAAACTGAGAAAATAAGCAAGCTGTTTCCTCCCTCTGTTCACACTCCCCTCTCCCCTCATCTGAGCTCTTAGCTTTCCTAACCCTAACCTCCCCATGTCTGATACCAAGGAGAAAATGTTCAGGATGACCTTTGAAAGACTACTGGGGACTTCCCGGGTGATCCAGAGGCTAAGACTCTGTGCAAGACTCTGGGTTCGATTCCTGGTCAGGGAACTAGATCCCATATGCTGCAACTAAGAGTTTGTATGCCTTAACGAAAGATACCATGCTCCATAACCAAGACCCAGTGCAGCCAAATAAATATTTAAAAAAAAAAAAAAGACAACTACTGATGAAATGGGATTTTCCTGTGTAATGCACACGAAATTGTATTTTATAAATCCAAGAACCGGCTATTACAACCCAAGTGAAATGTATCTTTCCATAGGGTCTTTAAAAATCCAAGAGAAATTGACCAGCAAAACTGAAAGGCTGGGAGGGTTGTAAGAAAGGATGGGTAACTACCATCTCTTGGACATCTATCATGTGCCAGGCGCTGAGTGTTCTGCCACCCCACTGCCATCGTAAGAGCTCCCAACTGTTGGTACTAAACCTCACCTCTGGGAAGGTGTTAACATGCGTCAAACAGGAAGAAAGAGGTTGAGAAGCAGCCCTAAGTGACCTCTAAAAATGCTTTGCTGTTCTTGAGCTCACCCTCCCACACTGAGATGATCCTTACTGAAAAAGCAGATTGCTTCTAAAACAGAGAGGAAGTTGCACAGAAGAGAAAGATATCCCAGAAGAAACAAGAACTTATGGCCTGGAAATAAATGACACTAAAAAAAAAAAAAAAAGAAATATGCAAATAAAAGTAGGGAGGGGAAAAAAAGCTGAGAAATTACCTGTGGTCACACTAGTAGGACAGAACCCAGTATCCGGTCCCAAAGCCACTGCCACTTACCATGAAACACTGTGTATCACAGACCAGCACCTCAGCCTCTGAATCCATTTTCTAAATCTCAACTATAAAAATGAGGAAAACTCCTTCCTCAAACCTTAACTACGGAAATTCAATGAGACAATATATCCAAAAGAAGACCTAGCACATAAATGACCCTAGAAAATAACACTGTTTCTTTCTTTGCTTCTCCTGTTATAAACTCTCTCAGTCTTAAACCCTGGGCAGGCAGTGGACACACTGTAATTTGTAAATCATCTCTCACATCCCGTCCTAGAGGGTGGGCTCTGCCTTGCCTGGTGTAGAACAGATTAAAATGAAAACGGTGGAGAAAAGCTTCCAGAACGCCAACTACCACCTTACAAAGTGTCAGAACCCAACACGCTTGTACCTGGAAACCATTCAAAAAGAAATTTAAGGTCAAAGCAGCTCTGATTTTGCTCCCCCGTGTTTTCTCCATGAGGACTCCCAGACACCCCCTTCAAGGCTGCTGTGTTCCATGTCACAGCCCCGATGCTGGAAATCCTGTAGTTTTCCCAAAGCCTCTCTTCCTACTCCCCATCAAACTGCACCCGAAAGCCCTCTTTTACTGGACCAATCTCTGTTTTGTTTTCAGAAGCCATTTTTAAAAGCTAGGGACCAAGAAAAAGTGAATGGTGGTTTCCCCGGGTGGCAGAGTGATGGATGACTTGCTTCCTCTTCTTCAAACTTTCTTGTACTCTCCCAATTTTCTACTAAGCTGTCAAAATAAAAAAGGAAGACTAAGCATTGAAATGATTTCCTTCATCTCCTGCTGCACAATTCTTTTACTCTTTCTGAGCTCCCCAACAAACTGGCAGCATCTTGAGAACAGGACTGCTAAATTTTCTGCATAACACTCACCAGAGTGCCCGTCCACGGCAGGTGCCTGGCACAAAAAAGCTCAATCAGTAGTCATGGAGTGAATGGTGAATATTTGGGTAGTATTTAGAAACAGACTCTGTCAACTGATGGTGAGCCAATCAAGGTGTGAATGCGGCATGTCCTTAGTGAACCTGGGTTACTGCAGTTGTGTATCATTATTTTAAAGGTAGCTAAAGCAGTTAAAGTCAAAGCAGTTAAACATGAAAAGTCTGTAACCTGAAGACAAGGGAACTACTGCAGGTGATTCACTGCGGCGGTGGTAAACCAAGACAGGGATAGTGAACAGACCTAAGATCCTCGGGCATCCTGCTATAAATCAGAGCACCAGAAACTGAGTTCATTAAACAACCTTGGAGCTCTGTGATCCACTTGGTAAGCATATTATGGCCCTGGTAGAACCAAAGCTCAGTAACACTCTGTAAAATGAATCTTTGTCCTTAAGATTAAATAATAAGCCTAAATACTAAAGCAAACAGGGGATTAAGATAAACCCACCCCAACCACCTTTTCATACCACCCCAAATCCTTATCTAATAAACCAAAGCAGAAAATCTTGCAGACTGATTTAACATGAAAGAGAAGTATCAAATATTTGGTTTGGAGAAATGGCCTGAATGCAAAGTTTAAAGGTATGTTGGATTCAATAAACATAAAAAGCCCACAACTCAACAGAAAAGTTACAACAGGGCAGTGAAAATGTTCCCCCTTTAACCATGAGCTAAGTTAACTAAATTAACTTCTTCTAGTGACTTCAACTGTTTGATCAATTGAACGTGTGTTTCTCGGAAACACACTTGTTGCTAAGATTGATCTTACATCTGTTTCTGTATTTTCAATTAACTTCAGTTCCATTAACTTGTCTTTAATCTATGTATTTCTAGTATGTCTCCAGCCTCTTAAAAGACACTTATTTCAAAACAAAACAGATGCTGACATGATGATAGCATGATAATTTTAGGGAAATAGGCGGAAGTCAATGACAAGATGATGACTTCCCAGCAGAACCCATGCTGAAAGATGGGAATGAAAGCATTTCATCAAGAAAAGACATTTCTCACTTTTTCTGGTCATGCCTTCAAGTTGGGAAGTAAAGTGAAAGTCCTCTAACTAGAAAAAAAAAATTATGTGTGATTACAAACTCTGGGCAGATTTGTATTTATTTCACCACAGCTATAAATATTTACATTTCCTCCAGCAACTTGTACTAGACACAGAAGGAACCCTGAGCCTGCAACTTCTCTGGCAGGTGGGAGGCCCTTGTGAGGGGGCTCCCCACATCTCAGGAAACTTACCAGAGAGAGAATATTCAATGACAACTATTATCCTGACTCCACTGGAAGGGAGAGAATTTGCACAGGAGTTGGAGATACTCACTCTTTTTTCAACTGCTAAAAGTTCACTCAGGCACCACCCAAGTTTTCTTGATGAAGCAATAGGAGGAAGTGAGAGAAATGGAAAGAAATGGTGTAACTCCTATGTAAACCATGCCCGAGTCGCTTAGAAAAGTGCAAACAGAGGAAAGTCTCAAAACAATGCAAGTTATTTAAACATTCTAAGCTCCAGCTTCATCATCTGTTAAATATTGATAATACCTACCCTCAAAGGAATTCCAAGAGGATAAAATGAGATGGAATCAGTAAAGAACCCACCATAAAACCAGTTTGTGGGCAGAGTTCAGCTAAAGATATTCATAACCACTGTTAATGGGGCACTGTGGAGGTGCCTTGACAGGCTCAAGTCCTACAATGGATACAGGGAAAGAGACCACCAAATGGGTCACATGCCAGTTCGAGGAAATCCAGACCACTGCTTAAGATACAAAGAACTGTCCGTGCCTCTCCACCATGGACGAATGATAAACTACCCACCATACTTAAAAATTACACCAGCAGGGATTCCCTGGTGGTCCAGTGGTTAAGAATCTGCCTGCCAATGTAGGAGATGTGTTTGATCCCCAGTCCGGGAAGATCCCACAGGCCATGGAGCAACTAAGCCTGAGCCCCAGAACTACTGAGCCCACGTGCTGCAACTACTGAAGCCTGCGCACTTAGAACCCATGCTCCACAACAAGAAGCCACCATAATGAGAAGCCTGCACACCACAAATAGAGAGTAGTCCCCACTCACCACAAAAAGCCCATGCAGCAATAAAGACCCAGCACAGCCAAAAATAAGTAATTTTTTTTTTAATTACACAAGAAAAACCAGCCTTTCATCAGAGACATGGGTAGGCAGATTCCATCATCAGCGGGGCACAGTGTTTAAAAACAAATTACAAATTTAACTCGCAGGGTGATGGTCACAGCAAC
The DNA here is from genome assembly GCA_024291935.2 of Okapia johnstoni. NCBI lineage: Eukaryota > Metazoa > Chordata > Mammalia > Artiodactyla > Giraffidae > Okapia > Okapia johnstoni. Next base: position 18,531,261 of record CM044307.1, read on the forward strand.
CCTATTACATGTAGACAGGTTTTCTAGCATTCCAACAATAAAATACTTTCTACTCACACAGTCAAATCATGACTACAATGATCTAATCCCAAAAGATGACTATACAAGACAATTCCTCACTTCAGTGGATGCTGCGGTGTCTGTTGATATGTATAGGAAGAAATTCTGTAACAAGAACTCAACATCTTGGCTCCCACTCAGAGTCCTAATATCTATCCTGCAGGCTTGTTATAAAGATTGGCAATAATGTGACACGAAGTGTCTGGCACATTGGGCACTCAATAAATGGTAGACAATGTAAATTTTATTACTGGGATGCAACAAAATCAAAAGGCTGAACCTGCCATGATGCAACTGGGAACAGAGAGGTTCCTTTTCAACAGAAAAGGTAAGTTGTATGAAAACTACTGGTTAAAGAACATAACAAGTTTTACAACAGGGGAGTAAATCAGTAAACAGCAAGTGAATCCGATTACCACCTAAGAATGAATGTCAATGGGCCCATTCCACTGGGACATATAAACAAAATGAGATATGGTCCCTATCTTCAAAGAATCCACACCCACCTAAGGAGAAGGCAGTGTTTTTCAGTGTCTGTCAGTGTTTTTCTGTGTACCCCTTGACCCGATGTCCAATGAAGGCAAAACTCACAATTTTACACTGCCACACAATGCCCGCATTCAATAAAAATTTGGTCAACAAATGCAACACATGTTGGATCTTGGGCCTAAAACTGTTATCTACCTCAAAGGTTTCCAAGCCTGGCTTCACAACTCAGTCTGAACTTTCCAAAGGCTGAGAATCCATGCACTCAAAATGCTGCCCAGTCTCCCTCAAGGGAGACTGAGAACCACTCATCTCACTGAGCCCCTGTGAAATGTATGAAAGCCTTTACAATGACCCTATCCTGAATGATCCCACCTATACACGCAATGGTGTACAGACACAGCCTGGCACACCTGCATGCAGTTCCACTAGGAAAGTCTTTTCTGATACTCATTCAAACACCTGTACTTACTCACTGTTCCGCTGTCTGGGGTCTGAGAAGACAAGGGTAAACTTTCCCCCTTCCCTATGACTCATTTTGAATTCCTGAGACAGGGATGAGGTTCCTTCTGAGTCTTCTCCAGGTGAAGCACCCTTGATGAACTATGCGCTAATGATTAAACTGTACGCTCGGTAAGTATACAGTACAGTTGAGCAGCATTCCAGACAAGGGAGACGGCAAGGGAACAGCAACCAGGAAGACGGCACTGAGGGAGCTGGGCTCTGAAGAATGAGAAAATTACAGACCAAACTCGAGTTCGGGGGTAGAACTGCCTCAGAGAGGACAAGGAGGATAAGATAATGGTGAGGGGCGAGATATGCAGGGAGGGGGAAGAGATAAAGCTATGGATAAAAAGCTTGCATGCTAACTCACCTCAGCACACGGATTTCACCTACCTTTTGAATTTAATGGAACTAAAATTGAAAGTGACACAGGCTCAAAGGAAGTCAGTCAGGGTGACTGGGAAGAGGAGAGGGCAGAGGCCCCGTGTGTGAAGGCAGAGACAGAGTCCTGGAGAGGCCAAAGAAATGAGGTGAACAGGGAAGGAGACACCCAAGAGAAAGGTCATAAAGCAGGCAGGAGAGCGTATGTTCGATGTACTGGAACCACTTAAATTCCTCCAGGGTGGCACATGTATCTGAATGGTCCATTAGAAAGAATAATCAGGCAAGATGCCCGGAGTCTGGGGCAACAAGAGTCAAGCCAGTCAGAAAGGAGCCTGCTACAGCCACCCAGGTATGAGTCAAGGGCCTGAGGGGCTTCCTGGCAGTGTACTGGTTAATATTCTGCACTTCCAGGGCAGGGTTTGCGGGTTCAACCCCTCGCTGGGGAACTAATATCCCGCATGCGTGTACCGCGGCCAAAATAAATTAATTTTTAAGAAAAGGTCAAGGGTCTGTATAAGATAGTAGCAATAAAACGAAAAGGCCAAGTTGAAAACAGTCAATTCAAAAGGGGGAAAAAAGGCAAGGCAAGGCTTGGTCCTGGACCAGACCCAAGGTAAAAGAAAGGCAAGAATCCAAGACGACTTCTAAGAGGTATCGGAAAAGGTCATGAAAGAAGCAGGCAGTGGTCAGGCAGAGGCAGGCAATGGAGAGCTGTGAGCGCAGTGGTGGATTAGCGCCAGGGCGGCTCTGTTTACAAAAACATCAAAGTTCACTCCTCGCTCTACAAACACACACAGCTAAGGGAGGGTTTGTTATTTTCCCTAGTCCCAGCACAGGCTGTAGTTTCTGTAGATCTGAAATCTGAATCATTGCCACCAAAGTTAAAGAGCTTTGATAAAGCGAGGTGAAAGGAACCAGGCACAAGGGACTACATATTGCGTGACAGAAAACATCCAGAAGAGGCAAATCTAGAAAAATGGACAGCAGGTTAGTGGCAGCCTAGGGATGCGCAGGGAAGTGGGTGGGACTGGGGAGAAATGGGGCTAGAGTTTCTTTCGGGGTGACAAAGATGCTCTAAAATTGTCTATGGTGGAGGTTACCTCACGAATTACTGACGGACCTGTACACTTCAAGTGGGAAAACCATACAGTAAGTGAATTATAACTCAATAAAGGTTATTTTAAAAAAACAAAACCTTAGTAGTGCATAAGTAGGTACTGTGACTTCAGAAGCTTAGAGATTATCTCCCCAGTAAAAATGATTTTGAAACTAGGGTTCAAATAAAAAGCCATTATATGATTTGGAAATCCCAAAAGTTCTGAGAAAGTCTTAAGGAAGTTGTGTTCCTTCTAGGAGAAAAAAATGAAGCATGGAAAAGATATAGAACTAAATATACAAATAGCATTTAAATTATTTCTTACAATTGATCTAAGCTTTCTAAAATGTACTTCAAAAGGAAAGACAAAGACTGAAGGTTTTATGAGACAATTACATCAAGTGATTCTGTACTGAATACCTATAGCTCAGTTTCTTAGATGCTAAATCAAATAATGTACAGTAAGCAGATGCAAGGAAAAGCAAAAAGATTATATAACTTAACAATTATTGAGCAAAAGGGTCAACTTATTTTATAAATCTGAGGACCTGATAAAAACCCTAACATGGAGAGATGTCCTCTTGCTTGAAAGATAACCAGAGAACTACCCAAATAATTTCCACCTCCACAGTACCTACAGAAAAACAGTTCTTGTCCCCTGATGCCTTGGTAGTTCAGTCACGAAGTCATGTCCAACTCATTGCAACCCCATGGACTGTAGCATGCCAGGCTTCCCTGTCCTTCACTATCTCCAGGAGATTGCTCAAACTCACGTCCATTGAGTAGACGATGCCATCCAACCATCTCAATCTGTCTTCTCCTCCTGCCCTCAATCTTTCCCAGCATCAGGGTCTTTTCCAATGAGTTGGCTCTTCACAGCAGGTAGCCAAAATATTGGAGTTTCAGCTTCAGCAGCAGTCCTTCCAATTTGATTTCCTTTAGGACTGACTGGTTTGATCTCCTTGTCTTCTCCAGCACCACAGTTCAAAAGCATCAATTCTTTGGCTCTCAGCCTTCCTTATGGACCAACTCTCACATCCGAACATGACTACTGGGAAAAAACCATAGCTTTGACTATAATAGATATTTGTTGCCAAAGTGATGTCTCTGCTTATTAATACATTAAGTGTGTCATAGCTTTTCTTCCAAGGAGCAAGCATCTTTTAATTTCATGGCTGCAGTCACTGTTGGCAGTGGTTCTGGAGCCTAAGAAAATAAAACCTGTCAGTTTCCACTTTTTCCCCATCTATTTGCCATGAAGTGATGGGACTGGATGCCATGATCTTAGTTTTTTGAATGTTGAGTTTTAAACCAGCTTTTTCACTCTCCTCTTTCACCTGATGCCTTGCTTCACTGTCAAAGCCATTACTGCTCTCTTTCTACTGAACACCTACAATATTTTTTAGACCAAGTTCCCAAAGACTGTCAGTTATTCATCAAGTTATATTCGCTACATGTGTCAGGCTCTCAAAGGCACCCTTTTAAAGTGGCTTTACCTTCACTTTCTGCATCACATAACCTGAAACGAGCACACACAGCTGATGTCAAATGAAATGTGTAAACCAGGAGGGCAGTGAAGCAACAGCAGTAGCATTACTGTTCAAACTGCCTTATGGATCAAAAGAACCAAGAACCACCATCATCTCTCTCAAATGAAGATGTTCCTAAAACAACATCCTAACTGTTGGGAAAGTATCAATTATCAGCAAATACTGTATTTCAAACCTACAACTATTTACTACTACCTCTAAAGAAAGATGCGTAATACATTCAGAATACCACTGGTTGAAATATAAGACTGATGGTCTTTTTGTTGCTGTTGCTCAGTCCCCAAGATGTATCCGACTCCTTGAGACCCCATGGACTGCAACACACCAGGCTTCCCTGTCCCTCACCATCTTCCGAATGGAGAGAGTCCCTCTCCAATGGGAGTCCCTCTCAAACTCCCAAAGTTTGCCCAAGTTCATGTCCATTGAGTCAATGATGCCATCCAACAATCAAATCCTCTGTCACCCTCTTCTCCTTCTGCCTTCAATCTTTGCCAGCATCAGGGTCTTTTCCAATGAGTCGGCTGTTCAAATCAGGTGGCCAAAGTATTGGAGCTTCAGCATCAGCCACTTTCAACACTTTTACTTAGATCCTAAACAAATTTTAATTCAGTGGATTCAAATATGCATTTAACATATTTCACCAGACTGTAAGAAAATTTTTAGCAACCAAAAATATATGACTACGTAAACAGGCATTCTGAATCAAGAAACACAGAGAATGGTCCCCCTTATAAATCGGGTCTATTAGACCCAATTTATTAACTGTTCAAAGTTATAGAAAGCATAAAACAATAAAGACTTTGAGAAAGGAAAGAGCTGGGGTTTTTTTCCACTACAACATCCTCCCACATATTAAGTAAAGTCACTTTTGCCAAAAGCTCTGTTAACTAAGGGGCAAGTCTGGCACTACACACCCACTTACCACCCCAACAGATCTACACAAAATGAAGCCCCCTGTCACCAAGCTCTCCCAAAAGCTGCTCAGGAATCACAAAATGGATCAAAGAGAAAGCTTTTCCACCTATCCACAGAGAAAGCCAGCCTTCGGAGGGAAAATGCCAACTTTCCCCAGTTACATTCTGGCCTATGACATAAGTAGTTCCACAAAGTATATAAGATGGTAACCAGTCTACTTTCCAGAAATAATACCACCACGACAGGACATTACTTCAGCAGTCTGAACTTTTTTTTCTCTCATTTGATCTCAAGAATTCTGAGAAGGGCAAACACTTTCCCTTTTTCACACCGAAGAGAAAAGTGAAGCTTGTGAGGATTAACAGGCCTGCCCAGCTGCCAACTTGACTTGGTCTACACTATCTCATACCCAATACGTACCAGTCAGCTCGATTCCCCACCCAGACCTGCTCTCCCAGCCTTCCCCATTTCAACACATGGCACCTCCATTATTCCAGTTGCTCAGGCCCCAAACCCTGGGGTTACCCTTGACTCCACTCTTTCCCTCACTCCACATCATTCACCCTTCTGTGAACCAAACCATGTTAGCCCCACCTGAGATGAGTCCAAAACCCAGCCACTGCTCATCTCTTCTGCCACTGCACCATCATATCTCACCTAGGTCACTGCTAGACCTTCTCCCTGTCTCCACCTCTGCCCCCACCCCTCATTCCATTCTCTACACATCAGCGTTCTGTCTCTTAAAAATATGTCAGGTCAAATCCCTTTGGACAAAACCCTCCGGTGGCTTCCCTTATCACTCAAGAGTTGTCCACTGCTGTATATTCTGGGATGAGAACAGTATCTGCTATCTAGAAGGTGTTCATTGAACATTGCTGATTTGTAAGTGAAGGGAAAATGACCAAAGTCACAGAGCCAGGGCGACACAAATCTTCCAGTGTTCTTCGGCAAGATGGAGACCAGATTTATAAAAGCCAACAATCCACATGAGAGAAAACTCTTAAATTTTAATCTGCATAACTCAATCCTATCAGGTTCAATCCCTGGGTCGGGAAGATCCCCCGGAGGAGGGCATGGCAACTCACTCCAGTATTCTTGCCTGAAAAATTCCATGGACAGAGGAGCCTGGCAGGCTACAGTCGCGAAGAGTTGGACACAACTAAGCGTGCACACACATACAAACTCAATCTTATAACACATAATCAATACTATGGTGAATTTCTAACAACAAATTAAAATGAAAACATCATTGTATAAAGCCATGAAATCTCACACTAGGTTATCTGAATACTATAGATTTGGCAGCAAGGGCAACTGCCAGCTTATTAGTGCAGCACTGGTCAGCAGACTTTCTGCGTGACTCTTCTGCATTCAGGGACATGATGCCACCATATCTGAAGACCACCTCACACAAAAACAACAAGGGCTCTAAAAGACTCAGAAGTGAGCGCCTAAGAGAAGAGGTGCTAAGCGTTTCTAAATCTCTACACACTGGCACTACACCAATCATCTGAAACTGGAACTAAGTTTCTAGTGTTACAAGTAACCTCAGAAAGACTAGCTTCAGAATTGTCTCCTGCCAAAATGACCAAGACAGACTCTCAGCCGAGTTAAAATGTTGATTATTTTCAGATCAGAGTAAAACTAATACTAAAATTATTCACCATTATAGAATTTTCTCACTAAAATGTTTGAGTTAAAAACAAAAATTCTGAATTTCTCTTAGCTCTTTCAAAACTATGTCTAGTATCTGCAAAAAAGCCCTAAATCTCACTAACTCATAATAATACAGTCTTCCCTGGTGACTCAGACGGTAAAGCATCTGCCTATAATGCGGGAGACCCAGGTTCAATCCCTGGGTAGGGAAGATCCCCTGGAGAAGAAAATGGCAACCTACTCCAGTATTCTTGCCTGGACAATCCCATGGATGGAGGAGCCTGGTAGGCTACAGTCCATGGGGTCACAAAGAGTCAGACACGACTGAGCAACTTCACTTTCATGTAATGATACGGTCACAGAATTTTAACATCTGGTCTCGAAGGAAGTTTAATTCAAACGTCAACTTTCCTTCTACAAATGAAAAGGTTACCTGGTTCATAATAAATGAACAATGAAGATCTGTTAAATGAATGAACAAATGGCTGAATACCCAAAAGGGTATAGCAGTTTAGTCGCTAAGTCATGTTCAACTCTTGCAACCCCAAGGACTGTAGCCTGCCTGGCTCCTCTGTCCATGGGATTCCCCAGGCAAGAATACTGGAGTGGGTTGCCATTTCCTTCTTCGGGGATCTTTCCGACACAGGAATCAAACTCTGGTCTCCTGAATTGCAGGCAGATTCTTTACCGACTGAGCTACAAGGGAAGCCCAAAAGGGGTATATGACTCTTTAAAGATCTGACAATTAGTGGAAAAAACTAGAAGTAGCCAAAACTAGGTGTTTAGATTTTCTTGGAGTGGGCTTGAAAGTAGGGGAAAAAAAACAAGATTTGAAAACCTTATCTGGGTCCTCAGGAAAACCTTAAGCAAAATTCATTAATGCCTGTTTCCTTTAGTTGTTACTTAGAAAAGCACTTGATAAAATAAATTTAGCCAAGACAGATCTCCTTGGAAACCAAGAGGCAGAACTGTCTAGTGTTTTTTTTCTTCCTCCACACAAAGAATATTTAATGTAGGACTATTTTCATAATAAACAGCTACAATTGTTTTGCATCAAAAGTAAAACAGGTGGCCTTTGGCAAAAAGTAAAAATCAAACCAGATGAGAGGAATGGAACACTGAGAAGGACCACATCAATCACTGGAAGATTATCAGCCACATGAGGGCAGGAGCTGTGCATCCTTTTTCCACTTTCTGGCATGTGAGTGAATGAGTGAGTGAGTGAAAGTTGTCCAGTCGTGTCCGACTCTTTGCAACCCCATGGACTAGGCAGTCCATGGAATTCTCTAGGCCAGAATACTGGAGTGGGTAGCCTTTCCCTTCTCCAGGGGATCTTCCCAACCCAGGGATAGAAGCCAGGTGTTCCCCATTGCAGATGGATTCTTTACTAGCTGAGCCACAAGGGAAGACCCGGCATGTAGTAGGAGTCAATAAATACTTACGAGTTAATTAGTAAGTAAATTACTCCTTCCAGACCCACCCATGCAGACTGAAATTCATTTGGTCACCACTAAATAATACCTTGTGCGTGCATGAGTGCATGCTAAGTCACTTCAGTTGTGTCCAACTCTTTGCAACCCTGTGAACGGTAGCCTGCCAGGCTCCTCTGTCCATGGGATTCTCCAGGCAATACTAGAGTGGGCTGTCGTGATCTCCTCCAGGGGATCTTCCTGACCCAGGGATCAAACCCGCATCTTTTATGTCTCTTGTATTGGCAGGCAGGTTCTTTACCACTAGCACCACCTGGGATGCCCAAACAGTTCCTTGCCTTGTATATGCAAGCATACTACATCTTTCCTCCACAGAAATTCTACCAATTGTCCCCTCAAGAAATACACTTATCCAAAATATCCTTACAGTTTTATTAAGAAGGTGAGAAAGTATGTCTAAATTACTTACTAAAGTAGCCACTGAGTTTGCTGTTCTGGGTCCAGTCTCTCTCCTTCAATCTAGCCAATACAACTCAGCCAGGTTAATTTTATGTTCTTTGTACATCTTAGAAAATATAACAGTACTGTGGCTAAGTATTCTATTTTTGTGTGGCCCACTGCTATTCCTTGAGCAGATACGGAAAATCAGCAATTACTGGACTGGAATGGGAAAGGCGAAAGAGTGTCAAAGAAAAAAATACCACGTAGTGAAAGGTCTTATAATAACTGACCCCCTTTTAAAATCCTGAGATTACTATCAGAGGCTTTCATTAAAAAGACTCTGACGGTAATGTTCTTTAGCACAATTCTAGAACTGACACAGATGGTTTGAGTACTCAAATGGCCATTGAGGTAACACATTCAATCTTCAAGATAAATTCAAGGTTCAGCACCTTTTTGAAGCTTTCCTAAGTCATAGGACTCAGTATCTGTGAAAACACTTTGCAAACTAGGAAGTGCTAGACTATAGGTCTTATTATACTAGTTGCTAATTGACAGCCTCGCCTACATTCTACCATTTAAATCATCTTACTTAATTCTCCAAGTGGGTCTAGTCTCCCCTCAAAAAATGAAGAATTCTTTGAATTGTTTTCTCAATTTCTCTATTACGTCTCTATTTCTCAACACCTACGACACCATAAGTCAAAAATGTGTCACTCAAACTTCCTGACTTCAACATATGTTACAAAACTAATCTAAAAAGCTAAAAGTGGTACTGACATAGTGGTTTAGTTGCTAAGTCATGTCCAACTCTTGAGATCTCATGGATTGTAGTCTGCCAGGCTCCTCTGTCTATGAGATTCTCCAAGCAAGAATACTGGCATGAGTAGTAGCCATTTCCTTCTCCAGAGGATCTTCCCAAACCAGGACCTGAACCTGGGTCTCCTGTATTGCAGGCAGATTCTTTACCAACTGAGCTATGAGGGAAGCCCTGGTACCACAGAGACAGACAAACAGATCAATGGAACAGAAGACAGCCCAGAAATAAACCATCAAGTATATGGCCAACTGGTCTTCGACAAGGATATTAAGACCACTGAAAAGGAAAAGCAAAGTCTCTTCAACATATTCAGCTAAGAAAACCGGATATCTACACACAAAAGAAGGAATTCGGAACCTCATCTTACACTATATATAAAAATTAACTCAAAATGGATTAAAGAGCGCAAAGTATAAGAACTAAAACTATAAAACTTCTAGACAAAAACACAGAAAACTCAATGATGTTGGACTTGGCAATGATTTCTTGGATGCAATTGGACTTGGCAATGATTTCTTGGATACAATGCTAAAAGCAAAAGGGATTGCTTTTCGATGGGATTACATAAATATTTAAAACTCTCATGCATTAACTGACACAACATAGTAAAAAGAGAGGTACAAAAGGGGAGAAAATATGTGTAAATCATGCACCTGACAAGGAGCTAATATTCAGAATATATAAAGAACTCCTACAACTCAACAACAAAAACTCAAATAATCTAATCAAAAAATGAGTGGACTTAAGACATTTTTACAAAGATGATATGCAAATAGCCAACAAGCATATGAAAGATGTTCAATATAACTTATCAGTAGAGAAATGCATATGAAAACCACAGTGAGACACTACTTCATGCCCATTAGAATGGCTACTATCAAAAAATAATAACAAAATTACAAGTGTTGGCAAAGAAGGGTAATAACATTGAAACACTGCTGGTGGGAATGTAAGATGGTATAACCGCTATGAACATGAGTACGGAGATTATTCAAAAAAATTAAAAATAGAACTATTATATGATACAGAAATCCCACTTTTGAGTATATATCCAAAGGAACTGAAAACAGGGTCTCAAAGAGATATGTGGGCATCATGTTCACAACAGCACTATTCACAATAGCCAAGAGGCAGAAGTAACCCAAATGTACACCTATGGATGGATGGGTAAACAAAAGTGATACACACATACAATGTAATATTCCCTTGCAGCTTAGCTGGTAAAGAATCTGTCTGCAATGCAGGAGACCCCGGTTCAATTCCTGGGTCAGGAAGATCCCTGGAGAAAGGATGGTCTACCCACTCCAGTATTCTTGGGCTTCCCTGGTGGCCCAGATGGTAAAGAATCTGCCTGCAACGGATTCTCTCTCCGTTGGAGAGAGAGACCTGGGTTAGATCCCTGGGTTGGGAAGATTCCCTAGAGGAGGGAATGGCAACCCACTCCAGTATTCTTGCCTGGAGAATCCCCATGGAGGGAGAAGCCTGGTGGGCTACAGTCCATGGGGTCACAAAGAGTTGGACACACCTGAGCACAAAGCACAATATTATTCAGCCTTAAAAGGGAAGGCAATCCTACCACATGCCAACAGGAATGAACCTGGAGGACACTATGCTAAGAGAAATAAGCCAGTCACAAAAAGATAAATACCACACAATACCACTTATATGAGGTATCTAAAAAGGTCAAATTCATAGAAACAGAAAGTAGAATGGTGATTGCCAGGGATGGGGGAAGGGAAAGGAGAAGTTGTTTAGTGGGTATAGTTTCCAATTTGCAAGATGAAAGCACTCGGAACTTCTGTTTCACAAAAATATGAATATACTTAATGTGACTAAACTGTATTCTTAACAACAGTTGAGATGGTAAATTTTACGCTATGTGTTCTTTACCCCAGTAATAAAAGTAAGCGCCACATGCAACCACCAAATTGGATTTACTTGTTCTAGCTCCACTGCAGGAGTTCTAAGCAGCCTGATCCTTTCAGCTGCTGGCAGCCATTTCCAAATTTCTTCCAAGTTGTCTTTTTCAACCAAGGGGACAGTACATGTGATCAGAGGCTCTCCTATACCCATCCAAACTGAAGTTTCCACACGCACCTTATTGTCAAGCATAAATCCAAACACAATATAAAAGCCATTGTGTTCTCAACTGAGTGGGGGAGGAGCATAAAAGAATCACCTGTTGAGTTTCTTCAAACCACCCATCCACCCAGAGAAATACCCCACAGTCCACTGCGACCCTCCACCCTCCCTTACACACCTGATCCCAACCCTTGAAAAATCACTATTTTTAAATGCTCCCTTGAAGACAGCCTTCAGAACAATCCCATCGAAAGTGATTATTAGGTTGAGGCTCGCTTAATAAGCCTTTTCTGTGAATCCTATAGCTCTCCAAAACCTATCATGTACCTACTGAAACATTATTTTATCACACAAGTATTATACCCCATTTCCTATTACAAAGTATCAGTGCTAAGATCCTAATTAAAATTAATAAATAAAGTAACATTGAGGCTCTTGGAAGAAACACAGGCACTTCTCAAACCAGAAAAGAGATGAGGATCAGGAACCACATTCAGTCTTAAGCCTCCTAAGGTTTCCCAAGGGCACATTCTGAGCCAGGAGTCAAACATCATCCCAAACATATATATGCACACAGAGCATACTCTCTTTATACGTGAAATTCCAGCTACTCAGATATTAGACTCTAGCAAAATATATTGGCAGAAGCTTCTGAGGCCTTCGTTGGGGCAGCCAGAAGTATGGTCAGGGGAAAGGGAGGAGTTAAATCAACTACACACTAACCCTCATTTCAAGAGTAAGAACAACTTGTTTTCAAAGTCTCTGAAAGAAAAGGCAGTATGATTCGCACAAGTCACATATTTACATTTCTTGCAAAAATACGGGAAAATACTCCTTTCCATTTATTTCCCTAAGTATATACAGGTGAAACAAGGAATCAAAGTTAGCCAAACTGGGTGCAAATTTTACAACATTCTATTAATGCATAATTATATATACCTCTTTGTAAGTATCTCCATATAAGTACCCTCTGTTCTTAAAGGCATGAAACATCACAGTTCAGTCATCGGTTGTTTCTCTGAAAGCATCAAAACATGAAAAGAAACTTATAAAAACCAACAGTCAGTCAATTGTGACAACTAAGACTGTAAAAGGAAATGCAAAGATCTTAGACTATATCAAACTGTAATTCCTATCTAGGCAAATAATTGAGAATATCGATAAATGCATTAGAAAAAAATAATGTAGGAGCCAACGTAAACGATACTGATCAGAGTCAAGTCTTGACTATAGGAATGTGGTCATTCAGCGCACAGCCCTTTGCTTTTTATTTCTTAATAGCTTCATTCTGAGAAGTCTGGACCTCATTCTAAAAGGAAGCAAGATGTTGAGCAGCAAAAAAACAATCAATGACTATATACTTGTAGCTTTGGTAAAAGGCTTTCTGGAAAAATTAGAGAAAAGAATAACCAAAATGCACCCTGGTGTCTGTGAAAGTCAATTAACCTGGACCTACTCTAGGGGAGGAGAAAGAAAAAAAAGGAAACCAGTGGCCACCACGGCTGGTCAGCTCCAGTTGCCTCTAAGTGACCCCTGGGTTCGTGCAAATCTGTAACTCTCCATCTCCAGGTCAGCATTCTCCAACAAGCAAACATTCTCCCCATGCCTCTCCTGAACTGAAAAAAGGGAAATCTAACATTATGTAATTGCCCGTTTCCCACAATTTAAAGTTAGGCATACTACAATCCTAATTAGAGGGAGAAGTTGGTACGACACGACAAGTAACAAATTAGGAATCCAAAGGCTGAAAATTCTCATCCCAACCTGCAGAGGCAAGAGAAACAGCTTCGCCTGCCTCTGTGGCACACCCCTCAAGGCGCTGCTGTTGACTAAAGTCCAACGAAAGAAGCCCCTGAGGTTCCTCCGTGCCATTTGGTGTCATCTCTCTAGATCCTCAAGAAAACACTCCCGTTTTCTTCACAGCTGGAGTTAACGTCACTCCTCCCAGGCAGAAGCAAAAGGAGAAAGTGGATGTGGACCAGTCCCTAACTTCAAAAGATACTCCCCATGCATTCTCTTACTCAGGTGATCACGAACCCAGTCACGCTTGTGTTATTCACCCTCACTCAAACCACCTGTGTTTAAGGGCTCCAAGGTAAAGGGGATCTTTTCCATGTTTCTACAACTTGCTCCAGTGCTCATCAAAAACCCACCAAAAGAATAAATGAGCTATCATCTAAGAATAATTAACCTAGTCTGTATAAAACCCTTCAAAACCAAAGTGCTATACAAGTGTGTGGGTTTTGTTTGGCTTTTTTTTTTTTTCTTTCAATTAGCTAAGCATAGGAAAAAAACAGAAATCCAATGAGGCCAATTTATTTCTCAGACCAAAACAGTACAAGTGCAACAGATAGACGGTTGTTGGATCGTCAATCTCAAGCGATAGTGGAACACCCCTATTCTAAATAGCACTGAATGTGGAACAGACAGAAATGTTTGTGTGAGCAGTGAGGCAATAACGCAACGCTTTACCCTCCCGGGGGAAGGGAGAGCCCCTCATCAGAAGGGCAGTCACCCAAGTGGCAAGGATGTCTCTTCTCTCCTGGCTCAGATTACTCCAGTGGAAGTTGGGTGGGGCTATATATATATCACTCACATTTTCAACAGGAAGCTTCTACAACATTTTCCTGTTTTATGTGCAATTATACCTCCACCTAACAAATCCTCCCTAGCCTCACCTCCCAAGAACCCTTACCTGTAGCTGAGAGACAAGGTCTGAAGTTGCCACTGTTACAAAAATAAGGGGGGCACAACAAATTTCTTTACATAAAAAATGAGTTTAAGAAAGGAAAAAAATGGCCAACTACAAATTAAGTCTGGCTTCTCTAAAGTGCATACAAGTATATTATCCTCTGAGTTAAAACAGAAAAAAAAAACCTACAGGCGCTATGATAGAAATATTTTTAACTAACTCATAATTTCTTTCGCCACAATGTCATAATTTGAGTAACTCTAAAGCTTACTGAACACTACATCAATGCAGTTTTCATGGCTTTTCAATCTTCAAGTATGTTTTGCTTCTTCTCATTTTCGTTCAGTTCAGTCGCTCAGTCGTGTCCGACTCTTGGTGACCCCATGAACCCCAGGCACGCCAGGCCTCCCTGTCCATCACCAACTCCCGGAGTCCACCCAAACTCATGTCCATTGAGTCGGCAATGCGATCCAACCATCTCATCCTCTGTCATCCCCTTCTCCTCCTGCCCTCAATCTTTCCCAGCATCAGGGTCTTTTCCAATGAGTGAGCTCTTCACATCAGGTGGCCAAAGTATTGGAGTTTCAGCTTCAACATCAGTCCTTCCAATGAACACCCAGGACTGATCTCTTTTAGGATGGACTGGTTGGATCTCCTTGCAGTCCAAGGGACTCTCAAGAGTCTTCTCCAACACCACAGTTCGAAAGCATCAATTCTTCTGCTCTTAGCTTTCTTTATAGTCCAACTCTCACATCCATACATGACCACTGGAAAACCATAGCCTTGACTAGATGGACCTTTGTTGGCAAAGTAATGTCTCTGCTTTTTAATATGCTATCTAGGTTGGTCAAACTTTCCTTCCAAGGAGTAAGCGTCCTTTAATTTCATGGCTGCAATCACCATCTGCAGTGATTTTGGAGCCCAGAAAAATAAAGTCAGCCACTGTTTGCACTGTTTCCCCATCTATCTGCCATGAAATGATGGGACCAGATGCCATGATCTTAGTTTTCTGAATGTTGAGCTTTAAGCCAACTTTTTCACTCTCCACTTTCACTTTCATCAAGAGGCTCTTTAGTTCTTCTTCACTTTCTCCCATTTTAGACATTCAATAAAGAATGAATGCTTGAGTGGAGGGGAAAAGTAGTAAATAAATTTTAACATGACAGACTCTAAGATGGGGGTGGGGGAAAACAACAGCAAACAAAAGAATACAGTTAAATCTGAAGACCTGTCTTCCAATCACTGTGTGTGATCACTGACTAGTTCTCCTATACTCTTCAAAAAAATCACTTCAACTTTCTGGGCGTCAGTTTCCTCATCTGGAAAATGGAGAAGGGCTAAATGATTTATGCTCAAAATCCCTTCTAACTCTAACAATCTATGAATCTGTTCGTCAGAAAGTAGGAACATGCAATTGCAAATAAAACTATGGTTTACAAGTTACTTTCATACACATATTCTCAATAATTTCTGCAGCAAAGAGATGAAGCATCGCTGCGGGAAAAAAATACATTTTTTCAGAAAGATAGTTCAGGAAAAGGTTTGATTACTTTTTAATAACCCGTAGCTGGAAAAATTGAAACCCAAATGTTCTAAAGACAAATACTGGGCCCCATTATTTCCAAAATAAATTCAAATAAGTTATAATTCAAAAATAATTGCCAGCTATGCAAAACTTTCATAGGGGTCACAGGGTATCAGAACATCAAACCAGGCAAGGTCACTACAAATGCCCCACTGCACTGTAAGTTTCTTGAGCCCCAGAACACAGTTTTACCCACCAGTGGAATCACAGAACTCAACAGCATGCCTCCCAGACAGAGGCACTCAATAAATACTGTTTGACTTACTGCAAACCTCGAAAGATTAGGAATACAGTGATATTGTGGAGAGAAATTTTTTTTTCTGAATTGGAGATACAAAATTCTGTGATTTGAGTCAAAAAAAAGAAAGACGCATTCTATATCAGTGGGCTAGCCCTACTTAAGACTTAGCAACTGAACAACAAAGCTCTATATTATGAGGATGAGTCAGTCTGTCTTCTTTAGAGAAAGCCCAATTTTATCAGTTTACCAAAAGGCTCAAATCTGCAATGTCACCTGAAAATCTTCAGGCTAGGTATACTTCATATGTACACTGACATGGGCCAATAGAAATGATGGCAGGACAGTGAGGACCAATAGGAAGCATATATTCATGTTATCGTCAATCACTACATACATTCCCCTAAACTGCAAAGATTGCGAGGATCTGTACTCTTAAACATGCTCCGCCTCTCCTCATGCTCCTGTTTCACAGCTCAAAAGATAGAAAATAGCCATTCACTGAAAAACTCAAACTGATAGAACAGATACACATCCCAACACACAGTCAACCAAGGTCCTCCAAAGTCTCTGCGAAATCACTCATCTCCAACAATCTTCAATCTATGGCTTCAATAAAGTTACTAGAAGATATTTTTCAATAGTGGTTTTAAAAAAAATTCAAGATGTGGCCGGGGATAGGGGTGGAGAGACCTACACCAAAATTATACATCTAATTCAATGCAAAAGCAAAGTAAGAAAACCAGGAAATCACAGTGAAAGGACAGAGTTAAAAGACTCTTACTATAAATTTGAGTGAGCTGCTTTGCAATTAGTATTGCAATTATTACCAGGAGTTCATCAACCTCATCACAGAATCCTATGATGAAGTCATAATTAATACTGCCTAACACTACAGATCTAAAAAGTTCACTGCACCAGAACAGCAATTTCAAACTCAAGGAGCAACCACAGAGAAGCTAACAGCAACACCTGCTGACTGTCTTGAGCCACCTGCCAAACTTGTTCTCTCACTCAACTAGAGAACTAATGATACAGTCAACATCAGGAGTCCTTTACTTAAGCATAATAGGATAAGAAAAAAAGTTACCAGCCACAAAATACCATTCACCCCTCAAAATCTCTTATTTTGCACCTAACCATTTATGTGCAAATCATCACCCAAAGCATTTTAAATGCTCTGTTAATTGCTAATGCTTAAGTATGAATAATTTATTTCATGGGAAAAAATGTTTTAACATTAATTTTCTCCTTAAGAACTGGCACGTCATCTAATAGACACTTCAGTGACTATAAACTGCTTTATGAAAACCTTTGAGACTACTCCTGTTACCACTGTTCTCTATTATTTCCATCAGATTTTTTTTTTTTAATTCTGGTAAAGATGGCTTAATTGTAGCTTTGGAAAAAATGAAAAAGAGGAAAGTGAAGGTCATTAAATCCAGATTATATAGAAAATTAATAGTGTTACTAAACTGGGTGCAGACAATAATTCTACAGGACTTTATCCTGTAGTTTTCCAAAATACTAAGTGAGAGAATCTTTGCCTGGGATGAATATTCCATATGAGAAAATGAGAGAAAGTTGACACTTAACTCCCACAGAGTACGAGATAAAAACAATGGCTTTAAGAGTCTGAGTCAGAGTTTCAACATGAAAGGTTTGCTTTATAGAGGAAACGCCAACCCCAGTTCATCCAGACAGACCTGGAACCTGATGAAAGTCGACACCTCTGCTCTGAAATTTGCATCGCATCACAGGCTCCCAGTTTACAAATGTAATCGTAGCAGGTAGTAAGAATTTCAGTGAGTGCTGCCTCTAAAATACCAGATTAAAGCATCCTCGGATTTCGCTCCCCACCAGACCCCCGGGAGAGAAATGAACCACCCACGGGCACCGAGCTGCTCTTCCCCCTTTCTCACGATCAAACCTCTCGGCCTGTCCCTCCAGCACAGCGTGCAAAGCGCTCACCCAGGTGACTGAAGGGGAAGGGTCAGCCCGGTGGTAACGAGAGCGGCTGGGTGGGCGAAACCACCCCGACCCGGGCGCGGGTCTCCCGGCCTCTCACACAGGCGCCTGGCGGAGAGTTGTGCAGATTCAGATTGCGAGGTGCGCGCGCCCGCGCGCGCCGGGCGCGGTGCAGCTCGGACTCGCCCCCGCCGGGTTGCGCTATCAGCAAGCCACCAAATCGGAAATTAAAAACTTTGACCGGCCTCCCGGTGAACTGCTCCGTGCCCCGGACCCGCGCCCCAGCCAGAAATAGGGTAGGGGCTGTCAACAGTCTTACATCCAACTCCCCTCCCCGAACCCCAGGCGCCGGAGCCACTTACCGCTCGGCCCGGCCTCCCGGTGCCGCCGCGCGTCCGGACGGGTCCGCCGCGCGCTCTCCCTGAGGGGGAAAAAGAGAGAGAGAAACCGTGTAGACGGTCGGCGCGCGCTCACTCGCCGCCTCCTCTGCGGATAACAGCAGGCTGCGAGGCCGGGTCGGGCGCCGCGCGGAGGTGGGGGGGCTCGGGAGAGGTGGAGGCGCGATCAGCCCAACTCCCGAGCCTGGATCCGAAGGGGACCCGGAATGCAGGCTGGAGAAAAGCCGGCGGGGGGGCTGCGCTCTCGGCGGAGTGGGGGGGCGGAGGTGCACCCCCCAAACCCCGGGGCATCAACTATTGTCTGGGAGCTCGGGTCCCCGCTCGCGCCGCCTCCGGGGTTCAGCGCCCCCCATCCCGCCCGCCTGCCCCCTCCCAAAAGAAAGAGCCGAGGGGGCGGCCGGCACGGAAAGTGAGTGCGGAGTGGCTGGGGTGGGGGAGGTCCGAGGTGGACGCCGGGGAAAGGGGTGGTGCGTGCCAAGTGGCGGGGGAGGGGACAGGTAACTGCAAGACGGGGGGCGAGAAGGCCCGGGAGGGTTGGAGGGGGAGGAAATGGGGAGGGAGCCACGGAGGCGGGAGAGGATGGAGAGGCTTGTGGGGGGCCGGGGTGGGGGTGGACGGCCTTTGAAGCGCAGACCTGGCCCTCCCCGGGGACCCTCCTCCCAGGGACTCAGCGGCGCTCTGACTTTCGCTCACTTGCTCACGCACACAGTGAACTCGCTCACAAAGTTGCCGGCGGTGGCAGCGCCGCAGTCGCCCTTCCCCTCCCCTTCCCTCCCCGCTCGCCCGCCCCATTCCTTCCCCTCCTTCGCTCCCTCCCACCGCCCCTCCCCAAGTCTCGGGTGAGATTACCGCTGTGCTGTTCAGCGCTGCGCTCAAATCTCGCGAGAGAAGCGACAACTCAGCCCAGACGGCGGGGGAAGTAGAACGAGTTAGAAGGAGGTGGGGGAGCTGGGGACCGCGGAACTCCTAGTTGCTATGACGACGGCAAAGCCCTGGATTCCTGTCTCCAGCAGAGAGCCCAGGCTGCAAACGTGGGTGCAGGTTTCCAACCTGCGCCTTCCCTTGCCCGACGCCCTAATAATGGTGGGGAAAGCAAGGGCTGGAAGCGGGAAAAGGACTTTTAAACACCTTCAAGAGGGTTACCTATGGAAGACCAGCGTCATGACATCTGGCCAAATTTGGCAAATGAGGCTAATTATTCAAGAGGTTCTGGGACAGATTTCTGCCATGAAAGTCAGCACATCTGTGAACCCCCAATTTCCTACCATATATCCAGTTTTCCAACCTTCCTGTCTTAACCTTAGCCCCCAACCTCCACTGACTCCATACTCGCCTCCAACCACTCCATACGCTCTTCCCCGCCGCACCTCTTCCCCCCACATCCCCACCAACCCCTTTTCGCCACTTCCACCACCCGGCTGAGCTCCTTGAGGATCTGCCTTATCCATCTTTGTATTCTCAGCGCTTCCACAGGCTCGGTACATAGTAGGTGTTTATTTAATGTCTGGGGAGGGGGGCGAGGGAATGAACGCAGATCTATGCTTGTTCTCAGCACCGTCACCTTCCCTGGAAAGTATTTGGGCCTAGACTCTAAGTTTCTGCTGCATAGTTTTGTTTTTTACTTTGTTAAACTGTCCTCCTCTTTCTGTTACACAGAATTATCTGTTTTTCAGTATTTATAATCCCTCCTTTCACTTTTTCCATCTTTGTCTCAAAAACAAACCCCTGTTCACCATGGAGAGAGGGAATCATGAAGCTTCTTCAGACGCCATCATCCCTACTCCAAAATGCTGTTGAGAATGAAGTTAAAATCTTCTCATCCCCTGTTTCTTCTTTTAATTGTAGAAATTTTTCTTTAGGGGACTCGTGTGTGTGTGTGTGTGTGTGTGTGTGTGTGTGTGTGTGTGTGTGTGTGTGTGTGTGTGTGTGTGTGTGTGTGTGTGTGTGTGTGTGTGTGTGTGTGTGTGTGTGCGCGCGCGCGCGCGCGCGCGCTTGTGCGCCTAGTGAGACTTTGAGACCCCCATGGACTGTGCGACCACCATGGACTGTAGCCCGGCAGGCTCCTCTATCCACAGAAGTTTGCAGGCAAGAATGTTGAAAATGCTGTTTCCCTCTCCAGGGGATTTTATATACTCACTCCTAAGCAAAATGGATACTGTAACTAAAGTTAAGCTTAAACTTTTATACCAAAGTGAATGAGTAAAAATAGATTTCATGGTATGTGAATTATATCTCAATTTTAAAAGTTCATCCCTATTTTCATAAATATGGGAAAACCATTATTTTTTAATCATTTTTAAATCATTATTTAAATCAGTCCCTTGGAACTAGAAACCCATAAAGATTCTTTTAGGTTAGGTGCAAACTTAAATGTTATGTCACTGAAAGCTTTTATAATAGAAACCTAGTGATATAATGATAAAAAGTACTGGGCAAAGACAGGAAACTAGGATTTGAATTTTTCTGTGTTGCTAATAACTGAGTCTCCTAGAGAAGTTATTTAATCTTTCTGATTCTTCATCTCTAAAACGAGATGTAGTCCACATGTTAGGTCACTAAGTCTAAGTCTAAGTCGCTTCAGTCGTGTCTGACTCTGTGCGACCCCATAGACGGCAGCCCACCAGGCTCCGCCGTCCCTGGGATTCTCCAGGCAAGAACACTGGAGTGGGTTGCCATTGCCTTCTCCAGTGCATGAAAGGGAAAAGTGAAAGTGAAGTAGCTCAGTCGTGTCCGACTCTTAGTGACCCCATGGACCGTAGCCTACCAGGCTCGTCTGTCCATGGGATTAGGTCATTACAGCTTTAAAATTCTATGGCTCTTAGACCTATACAAATTTTCAGTAAATAACAGAGGTTTACCATTCATGTCAAACAATTTTTAAAATAAGTGTCGCATTTTATAGTAGCTGAGTTTCACCAAGTTCAGCTGCATGTTGACAGGTTGCTTTTAAAGTTCTCTTTTCTCAACTATAAAAAAAAATATTAACCATGTTACAGTAATTTTCAAAGGGAATCCATTGTTCTTTATTTGCTTTTACACTAACTCAAAACAGATTTCTTGTTATTTAATAAATATGCCAACTCAAAACAAAAACCCAAACTAAATACACCTCCTCCCAAAATAACTACAAGAAGGAAAGATGGAGGGAAGGGAAGAAGGAAGGAACCAAGGAAAGAAAAATTGAAGGAAGAAAGGAAGAAGAGTGAGTCTTAAATTCACAGGCCAGAATTTTTAACATCAAATTTTCACAAAGAAACACACTGGAGCATCACCATCAATCCCCTTGATCTGTTTTCAGGAACTTTCTTTCGTTAACATAGTACTGTATAAAAAACAGGCTGTTGTTCATTCGCCCTGGCTCAACCTTTAACATAATTTTGCCCTTAAAGGATGCCTGCCAATCTGTATCCCCAAACACAGCACAATTTCAAGGCCACCTGTTTTATGACTCCCAGATAGCCATTTGATACATTTGAAATAACTGACCCAAGTGCTAGCCAAATCTATTAACTTTTTTCAATGTTTCTTATGAGGCTCAAGAGATAGGTATTAGCATCAAATTACAAAGATAATTTCCCTAACCTTCATGCATAGTAGAATAGTGGAGATTGTCCTAGGGACCAAAAACTACTCTTTCAAGACCCTAGGCAACTATTTACCCCTAACTGGTGTTGAAACTTTCACCAGTATTTCTGAAGAAGATAAAAGGCAAAATCCACCAAAGCTGAGGTTCCAGCTTCATGGCTGTCTGGATCAGGCACTCTGTCTGCATCTTCCCTGACCTTCCTGGAGTTTCCAAATAGCAGATAAGGGGCAGCAGAAGAGGGAAAGGAAAATAGTTTCTCAAGCACAGATTAGATCTCGACCACTTCCTGTCCACTCCTTCTGTTGGCTCTCTATCCGCCTCTGCCCAGCCCCCTCCCCAACTTGCTCCAGGGATGTGTAACCTTTCCTCTGATAAGAACTCCCTCCCTGTTCATTTCTTAGTTTGTTACAACTCTGTGGACAGTTGAATTCATTTCCTCTGGTTATTCACTTCTACTCAACAACATGCCCTAACATATCAAATATGGAATGAATTTTAACACAAAAGTCTTACCAAGCGAGGAAAATACATATTTTTAATATTATAAACATGGATTCACATTTGTGTGTTTTACAGTTAAAATGTGGTTTATCCAGCCTATTATCATTTCACATGATAGCCTCTGTTACTGGTTATATATATCTACAGGATGTTACTAACTGATATTCAGAGAAATGACTCACCCATAAAGAAGGACCAAAGCTCCCCTCAAATCACTCAAGATTAAATTATATCTAATGCTGTTTCACTGTTAGGGTTTAATTGTTTCAGCCTAGGTGATATAACTCTATTGACCTGAATACTAGGTGTCTTAGAACACCTAAGCAAGGGAATTCCAGAAAAACATCTTCTGCTTCATTGACTACACTAAAGCCTTTGACTGTGTGGGTCTCAACAAACTGTGGAAAATTCTTCAAGAGATGGGAATACCAGACCACCTGACCTGCCTCCTGAGAAATCTGTATGCAAGTCAAGGAGCAACAGCTAGAACTGGACATGGAACAGTGGACTGGTTCCAAATTGGAAAAGGAGTATGTCAAGGCTGTATATTGTCACCCTGCTTATTTAACTTATATGCAGAGTACATCATGCGAAATGCTAGGCTAGATAAAGCACAAGCTGGAATCAAGATTGCCAGGAGAAATATCAATAACCTCAGATATACAGATGGTATCACCTTTATGACAGAAAGCAAAGAGGAACTAAAGAGCCTCTTGAAAGTAAAAGAGGAGAGTGAAAAAGCTAGCTTAAAACTCAACATTTGAAAAACTAAGACCATGGCATCTGGTCCCATCACTTCATGACAAATAGATGGGGAAACAATGGAAACAGTGACAGACTTTATTTTCTTGGGCTCCAAAATCACTGCAGATGGTGACTGCAGCCATGAAATTAAAGGTGCTTGCTCCTTGGAAGAAAAGCTATGACCAACCTAGACAGCATATTAAAAAGCAGAGACATTACTTTGCCAACAAAGGTCCATCTAGCCAAAGCTATGGTTTTTCCAGTAGTCATGTATGGATATGTGAGTTGGACCATAAAGAAAGCTGAGCACCAAAGAATTGATTCTTTTGAACTGTGGTGTTGGAGAAGACTTTAGAGAGTCCCTTGGACTGCAAGGAGATCCAACCAGTCAGGACTGATGCTGAAGCTGAAGCTCCAGTACTTTGGCCACCTGATGTAAAGAACTGACTCATTGAAAAAGACCCTGATGCTGGGAAAGATTGAGAGCAGGAGGAGAAGGGGACGACAGAGGACGAGATGGTTGCATGGCATCACCGACTCGATGGACATGGGTTTGAGCAAGCTCCAGGAGTTGGTGATGAACAGGGAAGCCTGGCGTGCTGCAGTTCATGGGGTCACAAAGAGTCGGACATGACTGAGCAACTGAACTGAACTAGAACACCTCATTCTCCCATTCAGATAAAGTATTTATTACAGTTTGAAACATCAACTAGTTTATAATCAATGAACATTCCTTAGCAAAGCTACTACACTTCCTGTCCACTTTCTTACTCTTCTAAAGGATTGTTTCATACTTTCTCCTCCTCCTTCAAACGTCCTGCTTATTACTTATAGATAACTGCCACACTGCTTTTTTTTTTTTTTCTCACATTTTGGCCAAGTAACACAGCTTGTGAGATCTTAATTCCCTGACCAGGGATCAAACCCTCACCTTCTGCAGAGGAAGCACGGCAGAGTCTTAACCATTGGGCTGCCAGGAAACTCCCCGGCCATGCTTCTTTCCTTAGTATACTAGAGGCAATCAGAAGAGAACTTAGCACACGCTCCATTCCTCCGTATCTACCAACCCACCTGCATCTGTCTGCATGTACTCTCTGTCCTCTGGCACTTAGGATAAATTCTCAATATTCTTCGCCAAGGCTAACCTCGCCACCTATATACCCGTTCTTTGACTCCAGGACATTGATTCAGCAATTGTCACCTCTCTGTCCTGCATCAGGAAAATTTCCCTCGGTAGAATCGTTACTGAATGCTTATAAAAATGCTGTAATATCTGCCTGGTAAGAATAAAACATTTTCTAGATTCCGTATCTTTCCATTGCTTCACTTTGCCACTGGAGTCATCAAAAGTTTTTCTCACACGCGCTATTCCTCTCCTCCCACTGTCTTTGAATCCTCTCTGAGCAGCCTTCCTCATTCACCACTCCAGGGGAAACAGGTCTTTGCAGGGTCCCTGGTGACTGCTTCATTGCTAAATCCAGTAGGCAATTCCCATCCTCACCTCATTTGACTTCTCATCCTATGGCGAGAGGTTGATCACGCTTATCCTTGAAACACTTTCTTCACATGGCTTCTAGATTAAGAGTTTGTCATGAGTGATGTATACACACTACTGTACATAAACTAGATGACCAACAAGGACCTACTGTATAGCATGGGGAACTTT
Organism: Okapia johnstoni; assembly: GCA_024291935.2. NCBI lineage: Eukaryota > Metazoa > Chordata > Mammalia > Artiodactyla > Giraffidae > Okapia > Okapia johnstoni. The sequence goes on from CM044307.1 coordinate 18,556,063, forward strand.
ACTCAATATTCTGGAATAACCCACATGGGAAAAGAATCTGAAAATGAATATATATAACTGAATCACTTTGCTGCATACCTGAAACTAACAGAACATTGTAAATCAACTATACTTAAATTAAAAAAAAAATAATGATAATGTGGGGGGAGGGATAAATTAGGAGTCTTGGATTATACACACTACTATATATAAACTAGATAACCAACAAAGATCTACTATATAGCACAGGGAACTAAATATTCTATAATAACCTATATGAGTGAAGAATCTGAAAAAGAATGTATGCATACTAAGTTGCTTCAGTCGTGTCCAACTCTTTGCAACCCTATGGACTGTAGCCCATCAGTCTTGTCCATCCATGGGATTCTCCGGGCAGAAATACTAGAATGATTTGCCTTGCCCTCCTCCAGGGGATCTTCCTAACCCAGAGATCGAACCCAAGTCTCTTATGTCTCCTGCATTGGCAGGCAGGTTCTCTACCACTAATGCCACCTGGGGAGCCTCAAAAAGAATGAATACATGTGAATGTTTAACTGAATCACTTTGCTATACACTGAAACTAACACAACATTGTATATCAACTATAAGCCAATAAATTTTTTTTAAATAGTCTTTTCTACGTAAGAAATAAATTTAAATTTAAAAAAAAGAGTTTGTCTTGATTCTTCTCCTACCTTTCTGGCCTTCTCAGTATTGAACCTCTAAACATAGAAGTCCCCAGAACTCAGTCCCTAGACAGCTTCTCATCGTGGTCTCTTATTAATTCATGCAATCTCACCAGTCCTATAGCTTAAAAGCCATCGATATACTGACACCTCCCAAATTTCCAGTCCAGAAATTTCTACCCACATCTCCAGTCCAGACACCTCCCCAGACTCCAGTGTTGAACATCCACCTCTAACTCAACATCTCAGATTGGTTGTGCAGTTGGTATCTCCAGCTTCACATGTCTAAAACTGGAAAGCTCCAGATATTCCTCCCAAACCAATGCCCTCCTACAGTTTTCCCTATCTCACTTAAGGTAGCCTTCCAGAGATTCAGAGGTTTTTGTTCAGAGCAAAAATCTTAGAGTCATCTTGACTCTTCTATGGCTCTCAGAGCACACATTAGACCTGCAGTGAATTCTGTTGGCTCTTCCTTTGAAATATGTGCAGAAAGCAATCATCCTCCTCTGCAACTCTCCCTCTGTGATTCAGGTCATTTCTCACTTGGATTATCACAAGAGTCTCCCTCATTGATCTCCCGATTCCTGCCCTTTCTCTCAATATGTTATTTGCTACACAGGACCAGAGTGTGCAGCATAAGCAACTCAGATCAGGTCATTTCTCTGCTCAAAAGCTTTCCAGGCTTTCTCATCACACTCAGAGAAAAGGTCAAAGTTCCTGTTCTGACCTGGAGAGCTATTTATTCTCCCATCTAGAGCTCTGACCTCAACTCCTTCCTTCCACCCCCAGCAACCCCATGCCAGCCACACCTGCATGTCTCTGTTCTTTGAATTCACCAGGCACCCTCCTGCCAAACTTGCCTTTGCTCTTCCCTCTGCCCGGAACACTGTTTCCCCAGATGTCTGCTTGACTCACTTTCTGAGTTCCTTTAGGTGTCTGTTCCAAGGTAACCCAGTTGGCCATTGGCCGTCTCGCTCTTGGCTGCTGTCTTTCCTCCTGTGATATCTTGCTGGGGTGGACACCCTTACCCCTGGGTTGTGTCTCCCAGGCTTCCTTGTCTGGGGCCTTCAGCTGGCTGGGTTCAGCCGCTGAGAAGCAGGAGAGGAATGTGAGAACATGGAAAGGGCAGACCTTTCTCCTCCTCTCTCTCTCTGCCTCAGGCAGTGTCTTAGTAGCAGATATTAATGTATCTCTTCTTTGGCCCCAGGTTGTACTGGGTAAGAATTATCCCTGGCTCTGGTGATATCTTTAGACTAAAGGTGACAACAATTTTCTAGTGTTAAGAATCTCTGGATTGCCTCATCATCCTGGTTGGCCTCTCAGCCCTCCTATCACCTGTATAACAGTTCCCCAATGTTAAATTCCTTTTTTTTTTTTTTGAATTATCAATTCGGGTTTCCATTCTCCTAACTGGACCCCCTGGCCGGAGGTCAGCGGAGGCGGCTGAGAAGAGCTACCACACATGCGAGGTAAGGGGTGGTGGCTGCACTTTGTTGGAGCAGCCGTGAAGAGAGACCCCCACGTCCAAGGTAAGAGAAACCCAGGTAAGATGGTGGGCACTGAGAGAGGGGATCGGGGGCAGACAGGGTGAAACTATAGTCACGGACAAATAGCCAATCTGATCACATGGACCACAGCTTGTCTAACTCAATGAAACTAAGCCATGCCGTGTGGGGCCACCCAAGACAGACAGGTCATGGTGGAGAGGTCTAACAGAATGTGGTCCACTGGAGAAGAGAATGCAAACCACTTCAGTATTCTTGCCTTGAGAACCCCATGAACAGTGTGAAAAGGCAAAAAGATAGGACACTGAAAAATGAACTCCCCAGGTCGGTAGGTACCCAATATGCTACTGGAAATCAGTGGAGAAATAACTCCAGAAAGAATGAAGGGATGGAGCCAAAACATAAACAATACCCAGTTGTGAATGGGACTGGTGATAGAAGCAAGGTTTGATGCTATAAAGAGCAATATTGCATAGGAACCTGGAATGTTAGGTCCATGAATCAAGACAAATAGGTAGTGGTCAAACCGGAGATGGCAAGGGTGAACATCAACATTTTATGAGTCAGCGACCTAAAATGGACAGGAAGGGGTGGATTTAACTCAGATGACCATTGTATCTACAGCTGTGGGCAAGAATCCCTTAGAAAAAATGGAGTAGCCATCATAGTCAACAAAAGAGTCCAAAATGCAGTACTTGGATGCAATCTCAAAAACAACAGAATGATCTCTGTTCACTTCCAAGGCAAACCCTGCAATATCACAGTAATTCAAGTCTATGCCCCAACCAGTAATGCCAAAGAAGCTGAAGCTGAACAGTTCTGTGAAGACCTACAAGACCTTCTAGAACTAACACCCAAAAAAGATGTCCTTTTCATTATAGGGGACTGGAATGCAAAAGTAGGAAGTCAAGAAACACCTGGAGTAACAGGCAAATTTGGCCTTGGAATACAGAATGGAGCAGGGCAAAGGCTAATAGAGTTCTGCCAAAAGAATGCACTGGTCATAGCAAACACCCTCTTCCAACAACACAAGAGAAGACTTCTACACATGGACATCACCAGATGGTCAACACCGAAATCAGATTAATTATATTCTTTGCAGCCAAAGATGGAGAAGCTCTATACAGTCAGCAAAAATAAGACCAGGAGCTGTGGATCAGATCATGAACTCCTTATTTCCAAATTCGGACTGAAATTGAAGGAAGTGGAGAAAACCACTAGACCATTCAGGTATGACCTAAATCAAATCCCTTATGACTATACAGTAGAAGTGAGAAATAGATTTAAAGGACTAGATCTGATAGAGTGCCTGATGAACTATGGATGGAGCTTCGTGACATCGTACAGGAGACAGGAATCAAGACCATCCCCAAGAAAAAGAAATGCAAAAAAGCAAAATGGCTGTCTGAGGAGGCCTTACAAGTAGCTGTGAAAAGACGGGAAGTGAAAAGCAAAGGAGAAAAGGAAAGATATACCCATTTGAATGCAGAGTTCCAAATAATAGCAAGGATAGATAAGAAAGCCTTCCTCAGTGATCAATGCAAAGAAATAGAGGAAAACAATAGAATGGGAAAGACTAGAGATCTTTTCCAGAAAATTAGAGATACCAAGGGAACATTTCATGCAAAGGTGGGCTCAATAAAGGACAGAAATGGTATGGACCTAACAGAAGCAGAAGATATTAAGAAGAGGTGGCAAGAATACACAGAAGAACTGTTCAAAAAAGATCTTCATGACTCAGACAATCACGATGGTGTGATCACTCACCTAGAGCCAGACATCCTGGAATGTGAAGTCAAGTGGGCCTTAGGAAGCATCACTATGAACAAAGCTAGTGGAGATGATAAAATTCCAGTTGAACTATTTCAAATCCTCACAGATGATGCTGTGAAAGTGCTGCACTCAATATGCCAGCAAATCTGGAAAACTCAGCAGTGGCCACAGGACTGGAAAAGGTCAGTTTTCATTCCAATCCCAAAGAAAGGCAATGCCAAAGAATGTTCAAACTACCACACAATTGCACTCATCTCACACGCTAGTAAAGTAACGCTCAAAATTCTCCAGGCCAGGCTTCAGCAATACTTGAACTGTGAACTTCCAGATGTTCAAGCTAGTTTTAGAAAAGGCAGAGGAACCAGAGGTCAAATTGCCAACATCCGCTGGATCACTGAAAAAGCAATAGAGTTCCAGAAAAACATCTATTTCTGCTTTGTTGACTATGCCAAAGCCTTTGACTGTGTGGATTACAATAAACTATGGAAAATTCTGAAAGAGATGGGAATACCAGACCACCTGACCTGCTTCTTGAGAAACCTGTATGCAGGTCAGGAAGCAACAGTTAGAACTGGACATGGAACAACAGACTGGTTCCAAATAGGAAAAGGAGTACGTCAAGGCTGTATATTGTCCCCCTGCTTATTTAACTTATGTGCAGAGTACATCATGAGAAACACCGGGCTGGAGGAAGCACAAGCTGGAATCCAGATTGCCGGGAGAAATATCAATAACCTCAGATATGCAGATGACACGACCCTTATGGCAGAAAGTGAAGAAGAACTAAAGAGCCTCTTGATGAAAGTGAAAGAGGAGAGTGAAAAAGTTGGCTTAAAGCTCAACATTCAGAAAACGAAGATCATGGCATCCGGTCCCATCACTTCATGGCAGATAGATGGGGAAACAGTGCAAACAGTGGCTGACTTTATTTTTCTGGGCTCCAAAATGACTGCAGATGGTGATTGCAGCCATGAAATTAAAAGACGCTTACTCCTTGGAAGGAAAGTTATGACCAACCTAGACAGCATATTAAAAAGCAGAGACATTACTTTGCCAACAAAGGTCCATCTAGTCAAGGCTATGGTTTTTCCAGTGGTCATGTATGGATGTGAGAGTTGGACTATAAAGAAAGCTGAGCCCCGAAGAATTGATGCTTTTGAACTGTGGTGTTGGAGAAGACTCTTGTGAGTCCCTTGGACGGCAAGGAGATCCAACAAGTCCATCCTAAAGGAGATCAGTCCTGCATGTTCATTGGAAGGACTGATGTTGAAGCTGAAACTCCAATACTTTGGCCACCTGATGCGAAGAGCTGACTCACTGGAAAACACCTTGATGCTGAGAAAGATTGAGGGAAGGAGGAGAAGGAGACGACAGAGGATGAGATGGCTGGATGGCATCGCTGACTCGATGGAAATGGGTTTGGGTGGACTCCGGGAGTTGGTGATGGACAGGAAGGCCTGGCGTGCTGGGGTTCTTGGAGTCGCAAAGAGTCGGACACAACTGAGCGACTGAACTGAACTGAACTGGAACTTGACTGTTATACTCACCCTTTACGAAATAGCAGCCACTCCAGTGTCATACTCCCTAGGCTCCTCGCTCAACTTTCTTCTTCTCTGGAGTCCTTATCACTCAGCCACATTTAATTGTTTGCTAGTTTACTGTCCATCTCTCATCTAAAATGTCTGCTTTGTTCCTGCTGTGTTTCGAGAACCTAGAACAGTGTCTGCCACATAGTAGACACTCGATGCCTGCTCCTGAATGAGCAAATAGTGCTATTGTAAAGACAAAGTAAAAGGGCTAACACAGTAAGGTAGGCAAACTAGTTCTGCATGTCAGAATGCCTGGAACCTGTGACTGGGTTACCTTATACAGCAAAAGTTACTTTACAGGGTTTCCCTGGTGGTCTCGCCGTTGAGAATCTACCTCAATGCAGGGGACATCTGTTCAGTCCCTGCTGCAGGAAGATCTCACATGCTGTGGAGCAGCTGAGCCCATGCACCACAACTACTGAGCCTGTGCCCTAGGACCTGTGAGCCAGAACCTCAGAACGACTGAGCCCACTTGCCACCACTACCGAAGCCCGGGTGCCCTAAAGCCTTGTCGTGCTCCGCAACAAGAGAAGCCACCACAATGAGAAGACCTCGCGCCACAACTAGAGGTGTGTGGGTTTTCTCGAGTTACACCCCACCTGCCACAACTAGGTAAAGCCCACGCAGCAACGAAGACCCACCACAGGCAAAAAAGAAGTAAATAAATCTGAAAAAGGAAGTTACTTTACAGATGTGGTTAAAGATCTCACAATGGGGAGATTATGCTGGATTATCCAAGCGGGCCTAATACAATCCCAAGAGGAAGGTGGAGCATCAGAAGCAGAGAAGGAGTATCAACCGTGGAAACAGAGCCAGGAGAGAGAGGTGACCACCCGCCACGTGGGAGGATGGCATCGTGAGCCAAGGAGTATAGGCAGCCTCTAGAAGCAAGAAAAAGGCAAGGGAAATGACTTCTTCCCTAGAGCCTCCAGAACGATTACAGCCCCGCTGACAGCTTGGTTTTAGCCCAGTGAAACCCACTTTGGACTTCTGACCTCTGTAACAGCAAGACCATGCATTTGTGTTTCTTAAGCCAGGAAAACTGTAGTAATTTGGTACAGCAGCAACAGGAAACTAATACACAGAGTTTTCTCAGTGTATAAACTCTTAGGCAGGATATGCGTCTTGTCTTGCTTACTCTTAAATCCCCACTTTCTAGCACAGTTTCTAAGACAAGCAAGGCATTCAATAAATGTTTGTGGGATAAATGAACAAGGTTTAACAGCAAAGGAGAATTAGGGCTCCCTCCTGATGGAAAGGCCAAATTGCTAAGTGACTTTACCCGATATTAGAAAGGGAAGAAAGCATCTTGCTATTAGGAAGCTTCCTTGAGCTTTTTGAGCCATGAAGATATAGGGGCCTAGGGTATGGAGACAATCTAGGGTTCAGGCACCCACGTGAGCCAGAGAGAAGAAAGGGCAGCCACAAGGGGCTTTGTGTGACATGTTCAAGAGCTTGGGCTTTATTCTGTAGGCAACAGGGAGCCATTGAAGGATTCTCATCAAGGCAGAGACATACTCAAATTTGTACCCGGAGATTACAGTGTGCTTAAAGCTTGCGATTTAGAAATCCAAGGGTCAGAGAAGAGGTCAGAAATAGAGTCATAAATGGGGGCAGTAGCTTATAATTGCTGATATATCATATTAAATCACATTTTAATTAAAATCACCCTCACAAATTTTCTCACCCCTCTCATACGTATCTTCTTTTGAAACATACCCCATTGGGCTGTTCACACCATTCCTGGTTTTCTGATTTTTTTTTTTTTGTTGTTGTTGTTGTTGTTACCATGGCTCAGTAAAAATCCCAGGAGAACTCAAAGTCCTGGTTCATCCATCCTTTTGACCCTTTTCTATATAGACATCAGCACATATGACTCCAGCAGTCATTTGTAAATTGTTCCCTTGCCAGCCAGAGCCAAGGCAGCATTCACAAGGACCCAGGAACTGCAGGGTCTCTTGAGCTTGCAGCTGCCTGAAGGCTTCCAAGGAGAGCGCAGCAAGATTCTGCAGGAGGAATCACATTTGACATGTTTCTGAGTGCAGGGGACAGTGTAATGAGAGTGTCCCTTGGTGGGCACACCAAGCAGCACAGCTGGATGATAAAGCCATCTAGCCTTTACTGAAAGAGCAAAGAGGTAAGAAAGAGCAACACTGCTAGTTCACATATACCCAGGACTTAAAACAGCTTTATTTTCTTGGACTCCAAAATCACTGCAGAAGGTGACTGCAGCCATGAAATTAAAAGACACTTGCTCCTGCAAAGGAAAGCTTTTGCCAACCTAGACCGCATATTAAAAAGCAGAGACATCACTTTGCCAACAAAGGTCCATATACTCTAAGCTGTGGATTTTCCACTAGTTGTGTATGAATGTGAGAGTTGGACCATAAAGGCTGAGCTCCAAAGAATTGGTGCTTTCAAACTGTGGAGAGATGGAGAAGATTCTTGAGAGTCCCTTGGACTGCAAGGAGATCAAACCAGTCAAGCCTAAAGGAAATCAACCCTGAATATTCATTGGAAGGACTGATGCTGAAACTGAAGCTCCAATACTTTGGCCACCTGATGCAAAGAGTCAATTCGTTGGAAAAGACCCTGATACCTGGAAAGATTGAAGCCAGGAGGAGAAGGGGATGACAGAGGATGAGATGGCTGGATGGCATCATCTACTCAATGGACATGAGTTTGGGCAAACTCAGGGAGATAGTGAAGGACAGGGAAGCCTGGTGTGCTGCAGTCCATGGGGTCGCAAGGAGTAGAACACAACTGTGAGACTGAACAACAACAACAAAAAAGCTCAGCACTCACCCTGAATCTCCCAAATCACTTTTTAGTGATGCAGCTTTTAAAAGTCTCTTTCCATTCCACCGATTCTTTTCATCGATGGGAAGGTGAGATGAGGAATAGTGATTAGTACATTTAATCAAGTATGAGAAATGGCTGAGGACAATACATGTAATTTGTTATTTATGTTCTCAATCCACAAAGAAATTATCACCCAGTGAAGGAGAGGAAGATCTACTAGACCTTGGATTCTAGTGTAGATTTCTGGACTCAGACTCAACTCTAATATTATTTAATTTTCCTGGACTTCCGTTTCTTTAAATTCAAAAGGAGAGGGCTAAGGTCCCATCCCTTTGGACTAAATGTTTGTGTTGATGCATTATCCTCTTCCAGGAGTCTCTAAACTCCTTGACGAGAATCTTTTGTTTCTGAGAAAGAAAAAACTTCCTGAAACTCTCTTCATTCCCAATGGTTTTGCCCTTTTAAGCATGGTCTCCACCTTCCCCTCACCTCTCCTGTCCCCTACCCTCACCCCCATTCCACAGCCCCATCTCAGATATCTAGGGCAACCCTAATTCCTCTGGTAGGGCGGACACTTCTCACAGTCACCTCCTGCTGCACACTCATGGTGGCTGAGGTTGGCACTGTCAGAGTGGATCCCGATCATAGCACATGGCATTGGCCATCGACATGAGGGGCTCCTGCTGGCAGTGGAACTCTCAGGACTGGTGCCCCCAGCTGCTTCTGCCTCTTAGAACAATCCGCTCAGTCTCCTAGGGGTGCTGGAAAGTTATGCGTTCCTTGCTCCGTACTTCCTCTAGAGGGCAGCACAAATCACAGTCCCTGCTAAGTGAAGTGAAGTGAGAGTCGCTCAGTCGCCTCTGACTCTTTGCCACCGGCGGACTACACAGTCCATGGAATTCTCCAGGCCAGAATCCTGGAGTGGGTAGCCTTCCCCTTCTCCAGCGGATCTTCCCAACCTAGGAATCGAACCCAGGTCTCCCGCATTGCAGGCGGATTCTTTACCCGCTGAGCCGCAAGGGAAGCCCTGGGGATAACTCAGAGATTCAGGACGCAGCTGTGGAATTCATTCACATTCCCCTAGCCCAGACTGACATTAGGGGAGCAAAAATGAAAGTGTCACACCCACTGGTTCTCACCTAAAGGCACTTCAGCCTGGTGGAGACAGAAGGATCTGGCCTGAATCCCGCCTCCACCTCCATCCTCAGTAGTCAAGTGGCTTTGGGATCAAGCCTCTCAAAGCCTTTGTTTTCTTACCTTTAAAACAGGAATAGTAATAAGGATGGATTTAAAAAAAAAAAAAACCCACATGATTGTTTGTGCGATTAAATGAGATAATATGCATTTTGTTAGACCCTGTGGACTGGCTACCTAAAAACCTTCCACAAATCCCTTTTCCCATGCCCTTCTTGTTTTCCCAGACTTCCTGAAGCCTCCAGAACTAGCTAACACAAAATAAAAACTTTATTCCAAAAGCTCTGAGTTTCAGAAGATACCCAGGGGTGGTAATACAGTTGATCCTTGAACAACACAGGTTTGAACTATGGAGATTCACTTATAAATGGGTTTATTTTCAATAGTAGATACTACGGCACTACACCATCTGCAGTTGGTTGGAGGATAAGGAGCAACTTAAGATACCAGTGGGTGACTATAAATTAAACTTGAATTTTCAACTACTCAGAGGGCCTGCACCCTTAACCTCTGTCTTGTTCAGGGGTCAGCTGTACAGTGTCATCCATGCTCTCTCCATCACTCATGTGTTTCTCTCTCTGCATCTCTCTCTAGAGCATCCTTCCCTCTTTCTGTGGGTTGGTTCCTCAACTGTTTGGTCCACACAGGGAAATACCTTCTGGGTGAATTCAGAATTCAAGTATCTCCTGAGTTTACAAAATACCTGGAGAAAGAAGGATCTGGCTGACCCAGCTTTGGATCAGGTGCCTGCCTCTTGCCCAATCAGGTGTGACCAGGAGCCCAGGGTCATGTTGCTCAAAATGTCATAGAGGAGCCATGACAAGCTTATAGAGGTGGCGGTTCCTGTAGAAGAGGTCCTGTAGGTAACAATAAATGTGCAAGATACAAGAGTTTTGTAAGAAGTGTTAAGTCTAGGTTTCAGCCTTTAAACACATTATTGTGTACTTGGGGAGAAAACAGAAACATTAAGTCTTCAGTTTCAATTGATTTTCATGCTGAGGAGGATAAGGTAGGAATAAAAAGCCCTCCAGAACAATCAATAGTGAGGGAAGAAAGCTTGTGCTTCTTGAAGTCCAATCAATGAAACCCAGTGCCATGGTGGGGGTGGCATCTAGGCCCATCCTTCCTCTGTCTTGGAAGACAAAAAGTAAAAGCACGTATGCAAAATAAAAGGTGGCTGGGAGACAGGTCTTGTCAGAGAGGGGTAACTATAAAGGTGAGATCTTTCTGCCCTGGGCAGGAATTAATGGAATTAGGCCATGAAGGGGGATTTGCTATCCATATCAAACAGGTTATCAAATCAGATAAGACAGGATTAAGTGGCATAATTAGAGTTTATGGAAAAGAGAGCAAGAATAGCTCCAAGGATAGCTCCATGAAGCCAGTGGATCTTGGCCCACATGGTGAACAAGTGGAGGGAGTCATTGAAGGATGGGGAGTTCCTGGAGGAAGGAACTGCAAACTGATGAACTAGAGTGCATGCGGTGTGTGTGGGGGGGGGGGGGACAGACCCGTGAACGGAGCGCAGAGCAGCGGGCCTGACACTGTGGGATGCACAGAGACAGCACCCAGAGCGCCTGTTAAATGTAGGGTCCCAGGCCCCAGGGTCAGAGATTCCAACTTATTTGGCCTGGGTGGCCCCCAGGATTGGACATGCTTAGCACCCTACAAAGCTACAGAGCGCAGTCTGAGACTCACTGCTGTATCCACAGGCACTGCCTGCGAGGTGAAAGAAATGCCTTCTCCTTTTGAGGATGTACTTAAGAATCTGAGCTCAGTGACAATTGTCTACCAGCCCAGGAGAGCTGCTCTCAAGCAGTGCCACTGTGGCCACTTCCTGGGGCTCCTTTGTGTCCCCAAACCCCAGAGGGGCAGCTGGCCTGACCTTGATCTCATTGTAAGGAGATTACACCCAGTCCGAGATACAGCAGAAACAGTCTGACTGTTGAATTCTTCTTAGACAGTATTGCGGTTTATGTGTCTCTCCGGTTCATTTACTGTCTTTCATTATCTAACCACAGTTCATTCTTTCTTTTTTTTTTTTGGCCATCCTGCATGGTATTGTTGTTGAGTCGCTCAGTCGTGTCCAACTCTTTGAGACCCCATGGACTGCAGCACACCAGGCTTCCCTGTCCCTCACTATATCCCGGAGTTTGCTCAAACTCATGTCCATTGAGTGGATGATGCCGTCCGACCATCTCATGGCATGCGGCTCTTAGTTGCCTGACCAGGGATTGAACCCATGCCCCTTGCAGTGGAAGACCACTGGACCTCCAGGGAAGTCCCCACAGTTCATATCTTATATAAACTTAATAATCTGCATTCAGTTCAGTTCGGTTCGGTCGCTCAGTCATGTCTGACTCTTTGCGACCCCTTGGACTGCAGCACACCAGGCTTCCCTGTCCATCACCAACTCCGGGAGCTTGCTCAAACTCACGTCCATTGAGTCGGTGATGCCATCCAACTATCTCATCCTCTGTCATCCCCTTCTCCTCCCACCTTCAATCTTTCCCAGCATCAGGGTCTTTTCAAATGAGTCAGTTCTTCACATCAGGTGACCAAAGTATTGGAGTTTCAGCTTCAACATCAGTCCTTCCAATGAATATTCAGGACTGATTTCCTTTAGGATGGACTGGTTGGATCTCCTTGCAGTCCAAGGGATTCTCAAGAGTCTTGTCCAACACCACAGTTCAAAAGCATCAATTCTTCGGCGCTCAGCTTTCTTTATAGTCCAACTCTCAAATCCATACATGACTATTGGCATTATGTAATAATAAAAGAGTGATTTATATTAATTTTTTTTAAAAAAAGAGGTTATTGGTTTGAAAAGTTTGTATTCCAAACTTCTCAATAGTTGATAGATATTTCTTAATCCTACATTATTTCTTTTTCTTTCTAAGCCACTTCTTAATTGCCTCTCCCACAATTTAGCCCACATAAGTTCCCTTAAGGCCCATCTTACAAGAAGAAAATCGAATTTAGAATAAGTCAAATCATTTGCAAGGTTTGGGGACTGAAATGGAGATTTCTTAATACCTTGCCCAAGGGTTTTCTTATTAAGCCACTATCCTGTCATTATTTTATCCTTGAGTTGTTTTCAGAAAGATTTTAAATGTAGGATGGTAGTTACTTGAATGTTTTCCAGTACACTTGAACTCTTCATTCTCTGCTCAAATTCCAAGTCACCCCAGAGCAAATGATGGAGTAAATCGTCTCTTCATTCCCGGGTTCGCTCCCTGGATTGGGAAGATCCCCTTAGAAGGAAATAGCAACCACCCCAGTATCATGCCTGGAAAATCCCCCAGTGGCTATATTTCGCAAGGAGTCTTTCTCTGAGCAACTTCACTTTCACTTTCTCTGGACCTACCATTAAGATGAGAAAGGAAAGGCATCTGCCTTCTGTCATTATGTTCATTTAGTCCAGAGGCTCTCACTCCATTATCACCATGAATAATCTGGGTCTTCTTTCTAATTTTCATCTTATCCCATTCTGTTAGAAATGTTATTTCTATTCAGTGGCTATCTCTTCCAACACTTAGAAGACAAAACTAGGATGACTGAGTCCTCTTGGGTTCCAAATGCCAGATATAATCCTATTTGCAATCTCTGTGTCCTGAGGTTGATCTGGTTCTCTGTTCCACACAGTCCAGCAGCCCACAGGATGAGAAGCAACATTTATTGAGCCATATAAGTAGCTGGAGTGAATCAGCCCAACTCTTCTCAGATATGTGCCACCCTCCTCTAGCCAGGTGATTGACATATATAAGGACACGAGTTGATGTCTGGGGGGCTGAATAAACTCTGTGGAGCCTCCTCCAGGATTCTGCTCTGGTTGTTATGGTATAACAAATTATTATCCTAAAATGTAAAAGCTTAAAACCAACCATTTAAAAAAATATCCTATGATTTTGTGGATCAGGGAATTCTGGGAGAGCCCAGCCAGGCAACTCTCTGTTGCAAATGGTACCCAATTGGTAGTCTGGAGTCTTCATTCACAGGTCTGTACCTCAGCGGGGATGGCTGGGAGGCTGAACTTTGCTGGGACTGCCAACTGGCTTCTTCAGCAAAGCTATTTCAGGGTAGTGGGACTTCACTGACAAGGCTTTTAGTGTGTTCTGGGGGACAGAAAGTGGAAATCCTTGAAGGCCTGGGGCTGGACTTGGCATGATGTCACTTCTGCCATATTCTATTGATCAAGAAGTCGTGTCACTTGCCTATGCAGTAGAAGAGAGGGATAGCAAAGAGTATGCGTCATCTTTAATCCATCCCAGAGGTTATACACCAAATGTCTGTACAGCCCAGGCCCAGTGTAAAACTGGGAATATAGAAGAAAGTTAACACACTCCCTGCCATTAATAAGCCCACAACATACAGGGGAAGCTGATGTGTTGTATAGTTCCTCCTCCTAGCCTTTCAGGAACTCTCTGCGATAGTAAACCAGGAATATGTTTTAGGAGGAGATAACTTGCAAAGAAAAAAAGGGAAAATTCACTGTCTAATAATCTCCAATTGCTCATAATTCAAATGTCTGTTTATCTCACAGCTCCTGGCATACAAATAAATCATGATGTGGAACTGAAGCTTGAAGTGTTCAAGGGGAAAATAAATAGCAGAGATGACTTCTTTGAGCAACAGATCTTGGACATGCTAAGAAGAAATTGTGATCCAGAGCTCAGTGATTGTGGGATAAATTCCAAACGACTTCTGTTCTCATCTGTAAGGCAGCCGTTAGGCCAGCTATCACCCTGGGCAGACCTGTCAGTCACAAGTCAGAGAAGGCTTCCCCATGTAACAGTGTGTTAGGATCATGAAGGAAAGGCAGAGCCGTCATGCATCATCTTCTAGGGGGAAGAGCAAAGAGAATGTTTCTAGTTCAGCTGCCTTACAACTGGGAGGCTGCCTCGCCCTGAAGCAGACAGGTTAGGCATTTAGGCACTTAGCTTAACAGACTGACGTGTCACAATTGGTTAAGGTTTGAGATGTCTAGCAAGAGCAGGAAAAGACAGTCACACTGTAATAGGATATTGTGTTCAGGGAGCAAAAATATGGCCATCATTCTGATCACAGAGAAACTGGTTTACACTCTGCTTTTCAGGGTTGTTTCCTGGTGGACACAACCATCAAGTCATTCACCCACAAACCTGAATTCCAGGTTCTTTTGGACCTCTGGCCTTTGCCCACAATGTTCTTCTCTGATGCAACTGTCTCATACAGAAAAGGGAAAGGAAAACATGAGAAAGGAGTTGGGACCAGAGAAGTGGGTCCTAGCAGCCCGGTATTTGGAAGACACGTGTTCCTAATCATGACAGAGATGGGGAATGCTGTTGTTTGGAGAAGAGAGAAGTCAGTGATGACTCTTAGGGAAGGAAAAGGACTCTTACAGGGTTTTTAAGTTTTAGCAAAATAGAGATGTCCAAGAAGAGGAGTCCAAGCTGGCAAAACAGCACATGGAAAAAGTGGGTGTGGTTCCTGCCAGTGGCACCTGCTCACGGGCAGGCATTGGCTGCTAATGAGCAAAGCATGGGACCAGGAGACTAGCCCAGTCCTGGCATCTATGAGTGTTTGAAGGAAGTTGGGAGATAAGGTTAGCCAGATAGGCATGGCCAAGTTAGGAAGTCCTCGAGTCCTCTATCGAAGTCTTTGCAGCCAGTACTCCTTATTCCAGAAGTGGAAATTTGTTTGGTTCAAAGAACTCTTGATAGCTTCCTTTCCAAAGTTATAACCCATACTTCACAGAAAAAAGAAGAGCAGCTGTATGCTTTGCGTTTCTCTGTTATCATCACCATTAAACATCATTTACACGTGTGATCAAAGTCCTACTGGTTCTCCACACCATCCCTGAGCTCTGTAACTCCTTGTTCTTATGTTTCTTAGTCTAGACATGATCTGAACTGTGTGTTGTATAATGATTTTTAAAAAAAAATCACTGGCTGTGCTTAGATGAGCAATTGTGAAATAAGAAACTATTTCACATGCTGTGTTTTTCTAAGGCACATTATTAAAACATTCAGTTTATTCCAGGAAGATGAGACCGGGAGGAGGAAAAAATAAGTGATATATATAAAGTTGTCTCCTGAAAATGAAGACTACTGGTAATTCCCCATCCTCTCTCCATTCCCTCCACATCCACTCTGGCCATCACATAAGACCCACCTGAAATCCACCTTCCTCCGTGGTTCCCTCTAACCTTTTCCATCCTCAGCAGATTATTTCCCTCCCTGATCTCTTCTTGCACATTCATCATTATTGAATTCTCTCATTAGTTTTTAGAAAGTAAAATAATGAGCATTTTGAGAACAAGAATTCAATCCAGTTTTTATATTGCTCAGGGTATAGCTAATAATAATAATAAGAGCCAACGTTTCTCAGGCATTTAACTGTGCCAAAAACTTCACTTCCACCATTTAATTCTTATAATCATCCTCTGATGGTTGTGGCTCTTATTATCCCCATTTTACAGGTAAGGAAACAGACTTACATATGACCATAAAATGATGAATTTAGGGTCTGACCACACGTATTCTGACTCCAGAGTCCATGTACTTAACCACTTCTGAAAATAATACCAACGATACTTCTTGAATATTCACTGTGTTCCAGGCCTTGAGTTAAATGTGTGACATAGATTATTTCATTTATTTTTCACACTTATCTGTGAGGTTGGTACTATTATTGTCTTCATTTTAAGGATGAGGATATTGAGGTTTTGAGGTATGAGACTGTGGGGTTTTGTTTGTTTTTGTGAGAGCACTTGAGTTCTATTCTCTTAGCAAATTTCAGTTATATTGGGTTGGACCAAAAGTTCATTTAGGATTTCCTGTAACATCGTGTGAAAAACCTGAACAAACTTTTTGGCCAATCCAATATACTAAGTATAACGTTATCAACTATAGTTCATGTTTCACATTAGAGAGATAGTGAGATTTAACAGTCTTGTCAAGATCATATGGCTGGGGCTGTAACCCAGATTGGGACCAGTGATGAGTGAGTCTAGAGACTGCTAAATTGTTGCCAAGTATAATAAAGGTGAAGTACATCGCATGCTTCACCTAATGCAAGAATGTCTTCCACTTATCAACATCTTTGTTGTTAGAATTTTCTTAATTCAATCTTTTTTATTACGATATATTTCCCAATGTCTTGATTATCCAAGGTTAATCTTAGATAATGTCCATCTTAAGGCATGGTCTTCTGAACTAGAGCAGATATTTCGTATGGGATCTGATCAGACTATGTAACAAATTTGGTCTCTCAAGCCATATTACAAGGTTCTTAAACCAGAATCACTGCTATTTTTTCCATGGCCCTGGCCCCAAGCTCAGTGTGCCATGTCTGTACCCATCTTCTGCCACATGTACGCTCAACTCCAGTCTCTGAATGTGACAGTGGTTAGGATTTCCATCTCCGTAGTGAGTGCTGTATCCATTAGGAATGTTTTCCATTGTGAAAAACAGAATATCTATCAATAGTTTGAACAAAAGGGTTTATAATTCTTACATCATAGCAGTCTGGACAAAAATGTCTCTTGGCATTAGTTTATTGGCTCAATGATGGCAGGGCTGGCCTTCCTATGATTCTCTTTACCTTTATTCTAGGTTACAAGTTGCAGGCAAATCAGGAAGAAGGGCTGTGCCAGTCCTGTTCCTTCTAAAAGAAAAGCAAAAGTTTTCCCCACAGCATCTTAAATAAATTTCTCCTCTGTCTCATTGTCTATGACTGGGCCGCATGGCACTTAAACTGCAAGGGAGTCTAGGAAGACAGGGAACATGACTGCTATAACTAGCTTCTTAGACCTTTCATAATCCACTGTCTGGGGTTGGGTTCATTGCTGCCCGGAACAAGGAAGAAGGAAGAAAAAGGTACTGGATACCAGAGAGGCATGCAACAGTGTCTGCCATGTGGACCATGAAAGTCATCTATGGCCCACATCTAATTTGTTTGGGCATGTATCCAATGTCTAATTTGCTTGGGGATTAAATTAGTCTTTGGGAAGCAATAGATACATCCAGCTACAGCCTTCCTCCCTACCTTACTAGTATCCATACCAGTTTCCTGCTAGAACTGAAATCCAACTATGAATAGAAGCCATGAACTCAGCTAATTCCTGCTAATCTCTGAACATTGCACCAGTTATAACTTCCGGCAATCTGAAAGATGGCCTGATCTTGGACTCAGACTTAACCCCTAAGATCTAGCGTTGTCTGTTGCTTATGAAGGTCTGCATCATTCTACCTTTCCAAATCAGACTTTTTGATTTTGGAACTCGGACCAGGATTGCGTTTTGGTCTTGGCCTACTTTTTAGCTCAAATCCTCTTTCTAGCTGGGAACCCCCAGAATGCGTTGAAGCTCAAGCCATGCCATTTATGACACACAATAGATTACTAAATAAATTCATGTTGAATTGCTTTGACTATTTAAATTCCCAGGATGTCAATGACTGTTACTAACAGCAACAGCCATCTGTCAGAAATGCTATTAAGGAAATGACCTCATTCAATGAAGATCTGTAGTGAGCTAACTTCAATTTATTAGGCAATGTGGTCAAAGATAGATGAAGTTCCATTTTTAAAAAGGAAACTTTTCAAAGTTTCATACACTGAATAATGCCACAACAGTTATAAAACAGGACAAACCTTAATATAGGTTGATCTCGTGCTGTATGGCCATCTACACTGAATATTGATGACTAAGCTTGCAGGTTTACTTTAAAGAAGTAAAAAGAGAAATTTCTGTCAGAAATATTAAAGAATAACAGGGTATAGCAAATCGGGTAACATCATGTATGAATCCTGATACTTATATTCCAGGAAAGCATCTCCTCTGAAGAGTGGAAATATCGTGCTTTATACTGATAATGTGAATTATTTAAACTACCATATTTCTCTGCAGCTCAGAGTCAAGAATAATGCATAACCACAATAACCACATTATCCTAGGGTCCTAGTATTTGTGCAGGCCTGAAATTCTGCAAAGCTTTTGGTTTTCGATTTTTTTCTTTAATTGGTTTATCATATACATGTCCTGCTGAAAGCCATCTCAAAGTCTTTTTTCTAAAGATAGGATTTTTTTTCAAGGGTTTTTTGATGGCAACTCAAAAGGATCGAAGCTAATCGGGCCACAGTATACAAATTTTTTGTCATCTACTTTTCAGGAAATGTAGCATAGTAGAATAACTAGATAAATAAGCAGATAGCGTGTGACTTTCATACCGTGTTGACTGGACATTTAACATGGTCTGAAAGTAGCTGAATGCCAATTACACCAAGGCTGAGCTTTCTGGCTACAGACATTGTGCCTGTGTTGCTAACGAGGGGAAATTTCTTATGTTGTAGTTATTGAGCATGCATATGTTAGAGAGGATAGTTGATTATGAAAGCTCAAAACTTATTTTCTTGCTGTCCTGATGGTCTTCAGGTCTCCTGAGGTAGAGCCCCAACTTTCCTTCAGGGAAATTCAAATAATTGAAAGAATGCTTAAGGACTTCCCTGGTGGTCCAGTAGCTAAGACGCCACACTCCTAATGCAAGGGGTCAATCCCTGATCAAGGAACTAAATCCCATATGCTGCAACTAAAGATCTCGAGTGCCACAAGGAAGATCAAAGATCATGAATGCTACAACTATGAACCAGTGCAGCCAAAAATCTAAATGTATATTTTAAAAATGCTTAATCGAGACCTCAGAGTACCATCTCCTGACCAGTCATGCCAACTCAGTTTGATTTGTAGTGACTGGGGACACTATTGAAAAGGGCTCTAAGATTTCATCCAGTTTTGTTAATGTTATCTGTCAGAGATGGAGGGAGATAAGAGTACAGTCGGGGTACTTCTCTGGTGGTCCAGTGGTAAACAATCCACCTTAAAATTCAAGAGACATGGGTTTGATCCGTGGTCTGGGAAGACTCCACATGCCACGGGGCAACTAAGTGCATGCACCACAACTATTGAGCCCATGCTCTGGAGCCCACATGCCACAACTATGGAAGCCCATACACCCTAAAGCCCATGATCTGTAACAAGAGAAGCCACTTCAATGAGAAGCCTGTGAACCACAACTCGAGAGTAGCCCCTGCTCACCACAACTAAAGAAAAGCCCATGCACACTAACAAAGACCTAGTGCAGCCAAAAAAGAAAATAAAAAATAATATTTTTTAAAGAGTACAAGGGGGAATATGGATCTATATGCCATCCATGCTATAGATCAGTGTCACCTGAGAGTTTGTTAAACCATAAATCTAGGATGGGGTCCAAAATTGTGCATTTCTAACAAGTTCCCAGTTGATGGTGCTGGTTCTAATCTAGGGACCACTCTTTGAGAACCACTTGTATAGGTTACAACAGAAATAACTTTCCCCAGGGTATCTAAAAACCTACCATTGTTTATAGTTGTCTTAATCATAGAAAAATCTTGATACACCACTTGAAGATTTTCTAATTTTAATTAACAAGCATCTCCACAAAGTCCCCTGAGGGAATCAATAGCCCTTTGTGCCTTGCAGAAGTAATGTACTGGATGAGCTGCTTAATATTGATCATTTGAACTGTAAGGAGATATTAGCTGAAGATAGCAGTTTGGAGTGTCACCTAACGAACTTTGCCAACAAAGGTCTGTCTAGTCAAAGCTATGGTTTTTCCAGTAGTCATGTATGGATGTGAGAGTTGGACTATAAAGAAAGCTGAGCACCGAATTATTGATGATTTTGAACTGTGGTGTTGGAGAAGACTCTTGAGAGTCCCTTGGAATGCAAGGAGATCAAGCCCATCAATCCTAAAGGAAATCAGTCCTGAATATTCATTGGAAGGACTGAACCTAAAGCTGAAACTCCAATACTTTGGCCACTTGAAGAACTGACTCATTGGAAAAGACCCTGATGCTGGGAAAGATTGAAGGCAGGAGGAGAAAGGGACGATGAGATGGTTGGATGAGAGGATGATATGGTTGGATGGCATCACTGACTCAATGGACATGAGTTTGAGGAAACTCCATGAGCTGGTGATGGACAGGGAAGCCTGGTGTGCTTCAGTCCATGGGGTCGCAAAGAGTTGGACATGACTGAGCAACTGAACTGAACTAACTTAGTATTGTTCTCTCAGTGTTAATTCAGTATCAGGAGAAACTGCGTATTGAGCCCTCTCTTGGTTCATGGATCACGTAATCAGAACAGAACGGAACACCTATTTGCTGAGCTTGAGGAAATGGCATCCTACTCATCTAACAGTTGTTAACAGTATTTAATAACTTAGTATGTGCCTGGCAGATGGCATTTTACATATATTATTATATTAAATATATTGTCACACTTAATCCTCATGTGAACCATTTTCCAGATGAGAAAACAGAGGCTCAAAGATGTTATATAAACTTTCCCAGGGTCACAGAAATGGTAAGAGGCACAGCTGGGACTTAGCGCCAGGCAGTCAACCTCCAAGGTTTACACTCTAAACTCCCACAGTTGACTGCAACTGCAGGCCGAATGGAATTAAAGCAGTATTCACTGAACGGATGAGGACAAGGACAAAACCTGGTTTCATAACATTTGAGTCAGACATTGGGTATTCAAAGATTCTCTCTCTCCACTGTGATTCTAGAAACACTATTTTAATGCAACCTTGATTCACCTGGATCTCCGTTGTTCTTGTCTGGCAAGGCCACTCTGATGACATGTATGGGCTATGTTGCCCGAAAGCTCCACTTGCGTCATGCCATTATCATTCGTATCTCCTTTCAAACATGCCAAGGAAATTGGTTATTTGAAGGAAACTCTCCCCTTGAAAAATGAAAAAAAACTTCTTGTATTGAAAGTAATCACCCCATGTTCTGAATTTTTTTTTAAACACCAGAATTTTTTTTTTTTTCTTGGCAGATGGGAGGTGTTCGGTTTGAGTGGGAAGAATTTAGTTCCGAGGAGAAATCAGGAGCCAATGCCTGAAGCCCACTTGCTTTAAAAAAAAAAAAAATCTTATTCTTCTTAAAACAAAGGTACTGGGAGTGGGCATGGTTGCCCTGGATATGAATTCCTCTGCCTGGGGAGCTGCTGCCCTCATGCCAGGGGACAGCCACCTTTCCCAGCAAGACACCCCACAGTGGACTCCACAGCAACCTAGTGATCACGTTGGACCAGTCCACCAGCATCTGAAAGGCCAACCTCATTCAATATTTGGTGAAGATCAAGGAAATGAGAGAAAAACATTCATCAGTTGTTCTCATACTGAAGGCCAAAGAGATCTTTTATTAACTTCCACATGTACATCTAAGGGTGAATTCTCTGAAAGTTACTTCAGTGGCAGTTTCTTGCAGAGTGCCCTCATCTTGGGGATCTTAATGGGACTCTCCTCATGAGTGTGAGTTTGTCTGGATTTGTCTTGGTGTACTTCACTGATTTACAGAGCAATTTTGAATTGTGAAAACTCTGGGGCCATGAATAAGAAAGGGGAAGGAAGACAAAAAACCCAGATTAAAACCTGTGCTCCCAGAATAAATGCTCTGCTGCACCAGCTTCATTATGACTCTTCACTTATTGTTATTTAAATGATGTTTTAAGAGCTGAAAGATTCCCCCTAAATCTGAGCTATATATAGATCAATGTTTCTCAAACTTTTTCAACTGAAGTACCACCAACAGCAGAAGGGTTGAACCCATGCTCTGTCTCAGCCCCCATACTCTCCTGATAGCTAAGTGTCTTGGATAGAGCCTGTTTGAAAGCACATCCTCCTCGAGATCTCATGATTTAGCTAAAAAATTCACAGAGGTTTTGCATTCCTGCTTTGACCCTGGGGGTGTGAGTTATCCCACCATAGGAATGGGTACAGGTTCAGACATCTACCCACTGAGCAATCAGATCAGCTCTGGATCACCCAGTTTGGGCTTTGAGGTTACATTTGTGACCAAAGGTCATAGACCTATCTACGTTTTACTTAGAACAGTGTAAATAACCAGACTGTGCTACAGTCACAATTTCAGATTCTTGCTCAGATACAGAAGTGTTAGTCACTTAGTCGCGTCTAACTCTTTGAGACTCCATGGACTATAACCCGAGGCTCCTCTATCCATGGGATTCTCCAGGCAAGAATACTGGAGTGGGCTGCCATTTTCTTCTCCAGGGTATCTTCCCAACCCAGAGATTGAACCCAGGTCTCCAAGCATTGCAGGCAGATTCTTTACCAACTGAGCCACCAGATCACCAAATACAAAAGTATACACTGAAATCAGGTTAATTTAGATGATTATGGTTAAGGACAGAGGAAATAGTATAAGAAGAAGATGTCCGTAGCTTTAGTCTGGCAGAAGGATTTGTAAATATATAAGCATCTTAAATGAGGGTTAGAAAGGGATGCATAATGCAGATCAGGAAGCAACAGTTAGAACTAGACATGGAACAACAAACTGGTTCCAAATAGGAAAAGAAGTACGTCAAGGCTGTGTATTGTCACCCAGCTTATTTAACTTATATGCAGAGCACATCATGAGAAAGGCTGGGCTGGAGGAAGCACAAGCTGGAATCAAGATTGCCAGGAGAAATATGCAGATGACACCACCCTTATGGCAGAAAGTGAAGAAGAACTAAAGAGCCTCTTGATGAAAGTGAAAGAGAAGAGTGAAAAAGTTGGCTTAAAGCTCAACATTCAGAAAACTAAGATCATGGCATCTGGTCCCATCACTTCATGGGAAATAGATGAGGCAACAGTGGAAACAGTGTCAGACTTTATTTTTCTGGGCTCCAAAATCACTGCAGATGGTGATTGCAGTCATGAAATTAAAAGACGCTTACTCCTTGGAAGGAAAGTTATGACCAACCTAGACAGCAGCATATTGAAAAGCAGAGACATTACTTTGTCAACAAAGGTCCATCTAGTCAAGGCTATGGTTTTTCTAGTGGTCATGTATGGATGTGAGAGTTGGACTATAAAGAAAGCTGAGTGCCAAAGAATTGATGCTTTTGAACTGTGATGTTGGAGAAGACTCTTGAGAGTCCCTTGGAATGCAAGGAGATCCAATCAGTCCATCCTAAAGGAAATCAGTCCTGAATATTCATAGGAAGGACTGATGCGAAAGCTGAAACTCCAATACTTTGGCCACTTGATGCGAAGAGCTGACTCATTGGAAAAGACCCTGATGCTGGGAAAGATTGAGGGCAGGAGGAGAAAGGGACAACAGAGGATGAGATGGCTGGATGGCATCACCAACTCAATGGACATGGGTTTGGGTTGACTCCGGGAGTTGGTGATGGACAGGGAGGCCTGGCATGCTGGGGTTCATGGGGTGGCCGAGTCAGACACGACTGAGCAACTGAACTGAACTGAATGACTATATTCTGAATCATAAACACAGATATAATTTTACAAGAGGTATTTTGGAATGAACATGTGTTAAGGGAAATACTAACTAAAATTGCCCATCCTGGGAAAGGAAGGTAATAGCTACTTGTATGAGTTTTCTTACAACAGAAAATCCCAGTAAGGAATGCAGAACTAACAAGCTACCTCCAGCTGGAAGAATTCAGGAAAGGTCAACAGGAGAGAGGAGATGCCAATCCATATGTCCTACCAACCTCCCAGAATCCTTCTGGCTGGAATCTACCTTGGCTGAGCGATGAGTGCTCCACCACAGAGGACTCTGAGTCAGAATGATTAGCTATAGACAGCGGGGAAGCTAATCCCATCACCTTAAAACCCAAGAGTGCAAACCATGTGGCAGAGCAGTTCTCTTGGATTCCCTTACCCTACTGCTCTCTGCCGGGTCGTCCCTTCCCAATAAAGTTTCTTGCTTTGTCACCACATGAGTCTCCTCGAACAATTCATTTCTGAGTGTTAGAAAAGAGTCCACTCTCAGGCCCTGGAAGCAGTCCCCCTTCCTGCAACACATGTACAGAAGCATTTTATAAAACTCTTCTCGGTGATGATATTAGCAGTGAGAATATAGGTATTATTCTTCTGAGTCTATTGTGTATAATGTGGGATAAAGCTGTATTATCCATGAAACTGAGCCACTTTTTCAGATCTCCTACTTCCTGGAGGACAATTGATTGACAGCCCCAGCTTCCACCCTCTTGCTCTCCCATTGCCAAGCCCCCTCCTTTCAGCCAATGAATGAGCACTGCAGGGGTGGGCGTGGTGGCACATTAGTGTAGGCCTATTTCTGCTTGAACACGCGACTCCAAGTCACATCTTTGGTTTAAGGGCTCCCCATCTGCTTGTCCCAAACTCTGATAGACTGGGCTGTAGTCTGAGGCTCTTCCTACCCATCCTCCTTCCTTTTCCAGTCCCTTTCCCAGGTCCTAGACTTTCATTGTCTGGAGATTGTCCCTGTTACTCTTATTTCCTCTCCTTCCCTCTTTCCAGGCTTTTCTTCTCCAAAATCTTTTGCATGTCTAATCCTATCTTAGTATTTGCTCTTGAAAGATCTGAACTAACCTAGAAACAAAAGGGTAATTATGAAGTAGCTCTAATTGCTAGGATTCTCAGTGTGAAAGAAAGGAGATACAATACAGCATTAAAAAAAAAATAACCCTTTTTGAGTTTATTTTTGTGTATGGTGTTAGGAAGTGTTCTAGTTTCATTCTTTTACAAGTGGTTGACCAGTTTTCCCAGCACCACTTGTTAAAGAGATTGTCTTTTCTCCATTGTATACTCTTGCCTCCTTTGTCAAAGATAAGGTGTCCATAGGTGCGTAGGTTTATCTCTGGGCTTTCTGTTTTGTTCCATTGATCTATATTTCTATCCTTGTGCCAGTACCACACTGTCTTGATGACTGTGGCTTTGTAGTAGAGCTTGAAGTCAGGCAGGTTGATTCCTCCAGTTCCATTCTTCTTTCTCAAGATTGCTTTGGCTATTCGAGGTTTCTTATATTTCCATACAAATTGTGAAATGATTTGTTCTAGTTCTGTGAAAAATATCATTGGTAACTTGATAGGGATTGCATTGAATCTATAGATTGCTTTGGGTAGTATACTCATTTTCACTATATTAATTCTTCCAATGCATGAACATGGTATATTTCTCCATCTGTTTGTGTCCTCTTTGATTTCTTTCATCAGTGTTTTATAGTTTTCTATATATAAGTCTTTTGTTTCTTTAGGTAGAAATATTCCTATTGTAAACAGTGCTGCGATGAACATTGGGGTACACGCGTCTCTTTCAATTCTGGTTTCCTCGGTGTGTATGCCCAGCAGTGGGATTGCTGGGTCATATGGCAGTTCTATTCCCAGTTTTTTAAGGAATCTCCACACTGTTCTCCATAGTGGCTGTACTAGTTTGCTTTCACACCAACAGTGTGAGAGGGTTCCCTTTTCTCCACACCCTCTCCAACATTTATTGCTTGTAGTCTTTTGGATAGCAGCCATTCTGACTGGTGTGTAATGGTACCTCATTGTGGTTTTGATTTGCATTTCTCTAATAATGAGTGATGTTGAGCATCTTTTCATGTGTTTGTTAGCCATCTGTATGTCTTC
The DNA here is from genome assembly GCA_024291935.2 of Okapia johnstoni. NCBI lineage: Eukaryota > Metazoa > Chordata > Mammalia > Artiodactyla > Giraffidae > Okapia > Okapia johnstoni. The sequence continues at coordinate 18,582,038 of CM044307.1, forward strand.
TTTGGAGAAATGTCTGTTTAGTTCTTTGGCCCATTTTTTGATTGGGTCGTTTATTTTTCTGGAATTCAGCTGCAGGAGTTGCTTGTATATTTTTGAGATTAATTGTTTGTCTGTTTCTTCGTTTGCTATTATTTTCTCTCATTCTGAAGGCTGTCTTTTCACCTTGCTCATAGTTTCCTTTGTTGTGCAAAAGCTTTTAATTTTAATTAGGTCCCATTTGTTTATTTTTGCTTTTATTTCCAATATTCTGGGGGGTGGGTCATGGAGGATCCTGCTGTGATTTATGTCGGAGAGTGTTTTGCCTATGTTTTCCTCTAGGAGTTTTATAGTTTCTGGTCTTACAATGGAATATTACTCAGCCATTAAAAAAAATACATTTGAATCGGTGCTATTGAGATGGATGAAACTGGAACCCATTATACAGAGTGAAGTAAGCCAGAAAGAAAAACACCAATACAGTATACTAATGCATATATATGGAATTTGAAAGATGGTAATGATAACCCTATATGCGAGACAGAATAAGAGACACAGATGCATAGAACAGTCCTGAGGACTCTGAGGAAGAAGGTGAGGGTGGGACGTTCTGGGACAATAGCATTGAAACATGTATATTGTCATATATGAAGAGGAACACCATTCCATGTTCTATGCATGGGATGGATGCTCAGGGCTGGAGCATTGGGATGACCCGGAGGGATGGGATGGGGAGGGAGGTGGGAGGAGGGTTCGGGAGGGGGAGCACATGTGAACCCATGGCTGATTCATGTCGATGTATGGCAAAAACTACTACAATATTGTAAAGTATTTAGCCCCCAACTAAAATAAATAAATTTATTAAAAAAAAAATAACCCTGAGTCTTACACGTGAAAAGTAAGTGTCACTATTTGTATATGAGGTAATTTATCTTCAAATATCAACCATCCTACAGGATGGTCCCCAGTGATTCTGTCCTCTGGATGCTCATGACCTTCTGTCTTCTGTTCCACTCCCGACTCTTCCTGTGTCACTAGCAGAATAACTTGGGATAACAGAATGTGACTTTCAAGGCTAGATCGTAAATGACATAGTGGTTTCTGCTTTATTCTCTTAGATCATTTACTCTGAGGGCAGTCAGCTGCCATGTCTTAAGGACATTTAAGCAGCCCTTTAAGAGGACCATGTGGTGAGGAAATGGGGCCTCTTGCCAACAGCCAGCCCCAATATGCTCATCTGGAATGCCCTACCTTAGAAGTGGATCTTCTAGCCTAGTCAAGCCTTCAGCATTTTAACTGCAACCTCCTAAGAGATCCTAAGTCAGACCCACTCAGGTGAGCTCCTCTTGGATTCCTGATTCAGAGAAACTATTTGAAATAAAAAATGCTTATTGTTTTCAGCGTCTGTGTTTGGGGATAATTTGTTACACAGTATTAGATAACTAAAACACACACACACAAACACACACATATATTTTATAACTTTCTCCATTTACTGAAAAATTCTAAAAACAATGTCTCACTCTAGAGAGCTCCTCTAGTGTTCCGAATATGGTCATGAAATACCATTTTACTAAAAGGAGATTTCAGGTCCAGGGTAGGAAAGATACAAGATGGATTATTAAGATACAAGAACAAGATACAAGAACATCTTATTATTCCAGATAGTAAGGAAACTATCAAAGTCTATTAGGGTCCTCACAGAAGGACTCAGGAGTCAACTTAAAGTGACTCCCACTGGCTCAAGATGGGATGATTTGAGTTTCAAAAATGATTGTAATCATAATGCATTGAAACCTATCAAATATGTGGAAATCCATGAGCTATAACGGTATTAAAAAATAATTGATCACATTTGGAGAATAGTGGAGAACAAACTTACTATCTTCAATTCTGATTTTAAAAACGGGAAAGAATCAAACATTTATTGCCTTTTCTATATAAATTGTACCATCAGATTATTAGATGAGAACATTTCTATGTAAACGGATTCTAGCTAATAAAGAAAGAAATGATAGCATTTTTCAGCCCCTGATAAATTAATGGAGTTAGACATTATCACCAGCTTCTAACATCACAAAAGGAGAGACAACCAGACCTCATGTGACTCTCTATGAAAGAATAGAACACTCCCTATGGGCTTGCCAATGAGATCAAACTGAAGTCCAATTAAGCTTCTAGATCCAGCTGCCAATTTGAAGGAAATATGGAGGACATGTTGCAGATGCTGCACTGCACCATGAATATTCATGTTCAGTTCAGTTCAGTCACCCAGTCATGTCTGACTCTTTGAGACCCCACGAATCCCAGCACGCCAGGCCTCCCTGTCCATCACCAACTCCCGGAGTCCATCAAAACCCATGTCCACTGAGTCGGTGATGCCATCCAACCATCTTATCCTCTGTCGTCCCCTTCTCCTCCTGCCCTCAATATTTCCCAGCATCAGGGTCTTTTCCAATGAGTCAGCTCTTTGCATCAGGTGGCCAAAGTATTGGAGTTTCAGCTTCAACATCAGTCCTTCCAACGAACACCCAGGACTGATCTCCTTTAGGATGGACTGGTTGGATCTCCTTGCAGTCCAAGGGACTCTCAAGAGTCTTCTCCAACACCACAGTTCAAAAGCATCAATTCTTCTGCTCTTAGTTTTCTTTATAGTCCAACTCTCACATTCATACATGACCACTGGAAAAACCATAGCCTTGACTAGATGGACCTTTGTTGACAAAGTAATGTCTCTGATTTTCATATGCTGTCTAGGTTGGTCATAACTTTCCTTCCAAGGAGTAAGCATCTTTTAATTTCATGGCTGCAATCACCATCTGCAGTCATTTTGGAGCCCAGAAAAATAAAGTCAGCCACTGCTTGCACTTTTTCCCCATCTATCTGCCATGAAGTGATGGGACCGGATGCCATGATCTTAGTTTTCTGAATGTTGAGCTTTAAGCCAACTTTTTCACTCTTCTCTTTCACTTTCATCAAGAGGCTCTTTAGTTCTTCTTCACTTTCTGCCATAAGGGTGGTGTCATCTGCATATCTGAGGTTATTGATGTTTCTCCCAGCAATCTGGATTCCAGCTTGTGCTTCCTCCAGCCCAGCCTTTCTCATGATGTACTCTGCATATAAGTTAAATAAGCAGGGTGACAATATTTAGCCTTGACATACTCCTTTTCCTATTTGGAAGCAGTCTGTTTTTCCATGTCCAGTTCTAACTGTTGCTTCCTGACCTGCATACAGGTTTCTCAAGAGGCAGGTCAGGTGGTCTGGTATTCCCATCTCTTTCAGAATTTTTGCACAGTTTATTGTGATCCACACGGTCAGAGGCTTTGGCATAGTCAATAAAGCAGAAATAGATGTTTTTCTGGTACTCTCTTACTTTTTCGATGATCCAGCAGATGTTGGCAATTTGATCTCTGGTTCCTCTGCCTTTTCTAAAACCAGCTTGAACATCTGGAAGTTCATGGTTCACGTATTGCTGAAGCCTGGCTTGGAGAATTTTGAGTATTACTTTACTAGCGTGTGAGATGAGTACAATTGTGCAGTAGTTTGAGCATTCTTTGGCATTGCCTTTCTTTGGGATTGGAATAAAAACTGAACTTTTCCTGTCCTATGGCCACTGCTGAGTTTTCCAAATTTGCTGGCATATTGAGTGCAGCACTTTCACAGCATCATCTTTCAGGATTTGAAATAGCTCAACTGGAATTCTATCACCTCCACTAGCTTTGTTCGTAGTGATGCTTTATTCATCATCAAATTCATGTATTCAAATTCAAATTCACATATTCCATCAGCCAAGTCCAAACCCTGAAAAACTTTACAGGCCAGATGGCTTAAGTTCTTTAATATACAAATTGTAAAGAAAAGAAATCTTGGGATTGAAAGGAAAGGGCTGAAGGGGAAACATTTGGATTAAAAGAGATGTAAAAGACATATTAAATCTTAAAAATGGGCATGAATAGGGGCTTCCATGGTGATTCATTGGTAAAGAATCCACCTGCCAATGCAGGAGACGTGGATTCGATCCCTGGTCTGGGAAGATCCCACATGCCGTGGAGCCATTTATCTCGTGCACCACAACTATTGAGCTTGTGCTCTAGAGCACATGAGACGCAACTACTGAGTCCACATGCCACAACTACTGAAGCCCAAGCACCTAGAGCCCCTGGTCCCCAACAAGAGCAGCCATAGCAATCAGAAGCCCATGCACTGCAATTAGAGAAAAGCCCGTGCAGCAACAAAGACCCAACACAGTCAAAAATAAACAAATCACTTTTTAAAATGGGCAAGAATAAAGGACAGTGTTAGGGATGCATGTTTTGCTTATGAAATTATAAAGGGAAACAAGGAAGTAATTACTATAAAACTGTGGTTCTCAAACTTCTTTTAAAAATGTATTTTATTGAAGTATAGTTGATTTACAATGTTGTGCTAATTTCTGCTGTACAGCAAAGTGATTCAGTTATCCATATATATATGTATACATATATATACATACATATATACACATATATATACATACATACATATATATATGTATACACACACATTCTTTTTCATATTCTTTTCCATCGGGTTTATCACAGGATATTGAATACAGTTCCCCAGTGCTCTACAGTAGGACTTTGTTGCTTACCCACTCTATATATAAGTTTGGTGCTTCTAATCGCAAACTCCCAATCCCCCCTTCCCCATGAGTCTGTTCTCTATGTCTGAGTCTGTTTCTGTTTCACAGATAAGTTCATTTGTGTAATATTTTAGATTCCACATATAAGTAATATATGGCATTTGTCTTTCATTTTTAAAAAATTTTTATATTGGGATATAGCCAATTAACAAACAATATTATGACAGTTTCAGGTGAACAGTGAAGGGACCCAGCCATACATACACACGTATCACTCTTCCCCAAACTCCCCTTCCATCCAGGCTGCCACACAACATTGAGCAGAGTTCCATGTGCTGTACACTAGGTCCTTGTCTGCTATCTATTTTAAACATAGCAGTGGGTACCTGTCCATCCCCAACTATCCCTTCCCCCTACCTCATCCCCTGACAGCCATAAACTTCTTCTCCAAGTCTGAGTCTCTTTCTGTTTTGTAAGTAAGTTCATTTGTATCATTTCCTTTTAGATTCCACATATAAGGGATGACATACAATATTTCCTCTTTGACTTACTTTGCTCAGTATAACAGTCTCTAGGTCCATCCATATTACTGCAAATGGCATTATTCTTTTTTAATGGCTAAGTAGTATTCCATTGTATATATGTACCACATCTTTATCCATTCATCTGTGAACATTTAAGCTGTTTTCATGTCTTGGCTATTGTGAGTACTGCTGCTATGAAGATAGCAGTGCCTGTATCTTTTTTAATTATGAGTTTGTCTGGATATATGCCCAGGGGTGGGATTGCTGGATTATTTGTAATTCTATTTTTAGTTTTTTGAGTAATCTCCATACTGGTTTCCATAGTGGCTATACCAGTTTATGTTCCTATCAACAGTGTAGGTTTGTTGATAGGAAAAAGGATTCCCTTTTCTCCACTCTCTCTCCAGGATTTGTTATTTGTAGATTTTTTAATGATGGCCATTCTGACCACTGTGAGCTGTTACCTATTTCATTGTAGCTTTGATTTTCATTTCTCTAGTAATTAGTGATAATGAGCATCTGTTCACATGCCTGTTGACCATCTGATCTTTGGAGAACTGTCTATTTAGGTCATCTGCTCATTTTTTGATTGAGTTCTTTTGTTGTTGTTATTGATTGAATGAGCTATTTGTATATTTTGGAAATCAACCCCTTGTCCATTGTGTCATTTGCAAATATTTTCTCCCAGTCCATTCATTGTCTTTTCATTTTGTTTATGGTTTCCTTTGCTCTGCAAAAGCTTGTCATTTTGATTAGGTCCCATTTGTTTATTTTTGCTTCTATTTCTGTTGCCTTGGGGGACTGATTGAAGAAAACATTGGCAGGGTTTACGTTAGAGAATGTTTTGCCTATGTTCTTTATGATTTTTATGACACCATATCTTCTAGTTCAGTCTTTAAGCCATTTTGAATTTATTTTACTGTATGTTGTGTATGATTGACGGCATATTCCAATGCCACTGATTTACTTGCAGTTGTCCAACTTACCAATCACCACTTGCTGAAGAGATTGTATTTTTGTCTATTGTATATTTTTGCCTCTTTTGTTAAAGATCAACTAACAGTAAGTATGTGGGTTTTTCTGGGCTGTCTATTCTGTCCCATTGATCCATAAGTCTGATCCACATATCCAGTTGTGCCAATTGTTGCTGTTTAGTTGCTAAGTCATGTCTGACTCCTGTGACCCCATGGACTGTCACCCACTAAGCTTCTCTGTCCATGGGATTTCTCAGGCAAGAATACTGGAGGGGGTTGCCATTTCCTTCTCTAGGGGATCTTCCCAACTCAGGGACTGAAACTGAGTCTCTTACATTGGCAGGTGGATTCTTTACCACTGAGCCACCAAGAAAGCCCTTTTGTGCCAGTACCACACTGTATGAATTTTAAGATTATTTGAAAAAAGTCATGGATGATTTGATAGCACTTGTGTTAAGTCTATAGATTGCCTTGGGTAATATGGCCATTTTAACAATATTAATTCTTCCAATCCAATTGGAAGCATGGGATAGCTTTCTATTTCAATTGCCTTTATTAATGTTTTACAGTCTGCAGCATATAAGTCTTTAACTTCCTTATTCAGGTTTATTCTGAAGTTTTTTTTTTCTTTACGTAATTGTAAAAGGGATTTATTTTTACATTTCCTTTGTGATAATTCCTTGTTAGTGTAAAGAAATTCTTCCCAGGTGGCGCTAGTGGTAAAGAACCTGCCTGCCAATTCAGGAGACAGGAGGCCCTGGTTCGATCCCTGGGTCAGGAAGATGCCCTGGAGGAGGGCACAGCAACTCACTCCAGTATTCTTGCCTGGAGAATCCCATGGACAGAGAAGCCTGGAAGGCTCTAGTCCATAGGGTAGCACAGAGTCGGACATGACATGACTGAAGCAACTTAGCACACACCCATGCACATGAAGAAATGCAACCAATTTCTGTATGTTAATCTTGTACCCTGCTACTTGCTTAATTCAAACTTTAAAAACACAACAGAATCACTTAGAAGATTTCTCATAAAACAGATGACTGGTTTCCACCTCCAGAGTTTCTCAGTTAGTAGGTCTGATGGGGCCTAAGAATTTGCATTTCTATCAATTCCCCAGGTAATAATGAAACCTCTGGTCCAGAGACCACTCTTAGAAAAGCACTGCTATAAAAGTCAGGACAGTGATCACTTGGGATAGGAAAGTGAGAAAGAATGAAGGAACTATGATTAGGATAGGATACATAGAAGGGTTTCTGGGGTGGCTGGTCAAGTTCTATTTCTTGACTTTGGTGTTGGATATAAGAATGTCAGCCATATAATAATTCATTAAACTATACATTTTAAGATGGCTTTTTGGTAACTTTTTTATAATAGTTAAAAATTAAAATTCTTCAAAATTAAACAAATATATAGACTTCTAAGCCTCACTGTCCAATTGAGTGATTTCCTTACATTCCAAAACCAGAAAGTAGGTGTGACATGTCTGTCTCATATTTTGCATAGACTATATTCTAGTTCAAGACTCAATATACTGTATATGAAATAGATAACTAATAAGGATCTTCTGTATAGCACAGGGGACTCTACTCAATACTCTGTAATGACATATATGGGAAAAGAATCTAAAAAAGAGTGGATACATTCATATGTATAACTGATTCACTTTGCTGTACTCCTGAAACTAACATATTTAAATCATTATACTCTATTAATAAACTGCTGTTGTTTAGTCACTAAAAAAAATTGTAGAATAAAAAGAAAGATTTAATACAGGTTGTGATGTGCTTTACTACAGAAATTAGATAAATCACTGAAAAATGGAACAATCTCATATATGAGAGGCATTTGATAACTTATTCATAATTAGATACTTCTCCTTCATCTGTATTAGTAATATTTAAATTACTGATATTAAAGCATCAGTGAAAGTAAAGCCCTGTGCTCAGTATAAATTGTTGAGAGCAAAAAAGGAACACATCAAAACAAAACATGGATCTAACCTCAAGGTACTTTCAGTCTATTAGGGAGAAGCAGATTTTTTTTAAAGTTACAAATAAAGCTGCATAAAATTAAAAACACTGATTATACTTTTGGTTGTTCTCTTCAATACATTTGATTTAAAAAAAAAAGCTTATGAATATAAACTTAGAAATCACATTTATAATCCAAGTCCCTAAATATTTATGACACAATTAAGTTCTAGCAAAACTTTTATGGTGACAGCTTTACAGTATTTTACTTTTATTTCATCTTGCTTCCTTCTTGTTACCATCAAATATAAATGCAGTATCTTCTCTTTGTAAGACACCCTGTTGAGGCTTTTACAGTAGTTTGACTGCTGTGATTTAAATAGATAACCTGGGCATATTTACCCAGAGCTGGGGCAAGAGCATAGTATTAGGTGATACTCTTCCTTATAGGTAAGATGGTCATGGTGTTTACCTTTTTCTTTTCTGTTTTCTCCCTTTGCATTTGGTATTAAGTGGACCACTACAGATGCTGTGAGATGGTGTAAATTTCTCCAGAACTCTGGCACTCCTTAGGAATGACCAGAAGTAACTGTCTAATGTTGAGACAGAAGAGTTTCAGCTGTACATCCATTCAATAAAGAGATATTAAAGGGCCTCCTTTATGGTTTTTAACTGTTTTTGTTTGCCTTTTTTTTTGGTTTCTGTTTTTTGGCTTACACCATTAAAAAACAGATGAGAGCTCTAGACTTATATCTCAAAAGGGGTCCAAATGTATCACAAGACTTCATGGAACTTCCAGGCTGCTCATCAACATGCATGGATTTCCCATTGGGTTCAAGGATCAGGCAGAGAATACCAGGCTTCGTTATACAGTACTGTGCTGAGTGCTGGGAATAGAAATATGTAAATACATGGTCCTTGTTTTCAAAGAGCTTTCATGCCAGCAAAGAATAAAATAGACAAAAATATTTTTATTGCAGTAAGATCATGTTTTAATTGAGCTATGTGCCGATAAAAACCTTCTGGTAAACAACACTATTATTTGTACATGCTTATACCTTTTTTGAAACAAAATGCCTAGAACTCTTTATAAACTGTATTATCCAGATGGATAAAATGGGAAAAGAGAGATTCTGAGCTTGCCAAATATGACTCAACAAGTCAGTGACAGCCCTAGAAATAGAAGGGAGAAATGAAACAGGTTTCTGACAATCTACCTTGAAACAAGCGCTCAGCATTGCAGTTGGGAGAGGGGCAGCTCTAACTCCGTGGGAGGAGGAAGTTGGTGAGTCAGCTCAACGTGGAGACCAGGTTTGAAAAGAATCATCTTGTGTAGAACAGAGCAGAACTCTGACTCCCTGCCTTAGTCACTTCCTCCCTGGTGGCTGGAGATCCTACCAAGCTACATGCAGCCGCCCATCCCACCACCTGTGTTCTCTCTGATCCATGACACAGAACCTATTGCTGCTGACTTCTTAGAACAGCTCTTGCTTCCTGCAGGTAGACCAATCGGCAAGAGGTTGAAGGTGAATAGAGTTCCAGCCTGTGAACTCTGTCCTGCAGAATTTTAGGGGAAACATGAAAGCCCTAAGACCTCCTGGTGCAAAACTCTGCAGTTTAAATGATGTGCTTCTGTCCCCAGCCCTTGCCTAGAGCTCAGCTCGTATGTGGATGTTTAATGAAATGTGTTATGAAATTGAGTCAGGTCTTCATGACACGTAAAGTCAAGAAATGGTGTCATCATACTTATCAGATTGTTCTAGAGCTGTGTACTTAGAATTCTTTTTGAAATTGTGATTTCCCAGAAGACGAACATGATGTTTATTTATTTCATTTTTAATGCCTAACATATAATCTGGAGCACAGCAGATGTCCAACCAGTTAACAAATTTGTGACTACTGAATTATGGAGGGTCAATATGATGCCAGTTCTTGATATAGTGTTGCAGAGAAAGGATTCAAACCAAATTGTTGTGAATATTTTTATTAAACTATTTTTAAAAATTCAAGCCATAACTGAAAGTACAAAGAATAAAGTAATTACAAATTGCTTCCATCTAAAAGTAACCATGATGAAAATTTAGTGGATAATGTTACAGGCATATCTGAGTGCATAGATTAACTGCCAATATTTTTAAATATGAGATTAATCCATTCTAATTTCCTTCTTAATTGGTTCCCCAGTAGGCTTCCCTCATCAGAGTTGAGTTGTTGAGTTCCAATAACTTATTGCTGCTGGGGAAGAACACATACAGCCTGGATCAGGGAGCATTGATGACAGCTAACTTTCCTGACCTCTTGAGTGCAAACAAGAAAATATTCAGGAAAGTCAGAGGTAATCAAGAGAGAAAAGGATTTTTAAGCCATGTCATCTCCCCCTTTAACATGAGTACTAGATCATAGAGCTTCTTCTCTGGCATACAGGGGACTTCTCTCCATTATGCAATGGCCATGCCATGAGGCTGGCTACCCAGGAAGAACATGTCAGTAGACAGATGTGCTGCAGATGGAAAAGAAACTCCCAAACCTGCCCAATTCTCACTCCAGGAATTGTAGAAGAAGAAGGGTCAGATGGAGAATGAGAAGGTCAGACACAAAGTTCTGATTTTCATCCTGCCTTAGAACCAAATTTGTGTGCACAAGGGGGATCTTAAAATATCTAGATAGCTAACAGAAGTCCAAGAACCAGCAGGCTTCCCCATCCATCCTACAAAGACATAGTCTTTAGAGCAGCACTGCATGCTCCCACCTGTGATGGGGCCCAGGTGGACAGTTCAACCTGAAGACATGCTCCTCCTCCCTCATAGCCTGGTGTGTCCTGCAAGGGGCCCAGAAGTTCTTACACATCTGAGGGCAGGACTGCAGAAGACCTGTGGACTGGAGTCAGTAGACAGAAGTCTAGTTGTGTGGGACTTCAAGAGCAGAGGTGACCGGCCAGTACCACAAATGCCAGTGGTGGATGCCTCAGAAACCAGAGTCTAGGAAAGAGCCTACAACTGCCAGCGCAAAGCAGAGATCCCTGGTAACCAAAGAGCTGAGTGTGGATTGGAGGACTTTGTCTTGCCCTCCCCGCTGATGCCACCATGAAGCCATACAACCCACAGACTCCACCCTGGAGAGGAGCAAGAAGTACCTGAGAGACTGAGAATTTACCTCAATGAACTCCATAAACTTGTTCATTATATATTAAGTTTACTAGACTGGAGTAAAATTTTAATGCCTCCTTCTTTGTATTCCATCCACCACAACAACCATTACTACATAACGGAATGAGCTTACAACCAACACCAGAGCATTTATTTAAAACAAGGTGGGGAATTCCCTGGTGGCCCAGTGGTTAACAGTCCATGCTTCCAATGCAGGGGGCGTGGGTTCAATCCCTGGTCGGAGAACTAAGATCCCACATGCCTCATGGTATGACCAATAAATAAATAAATAAACTTACTTTATAAAAAAATTTTACAATAAAACAAAGTGGTGTCTTTTCTTTGTACATAGGAGTACAGTGAATGATTAGCTCATCTATGTAGATATACAGATAAAAGTATACAATCATACGTAAACAATATGTAAACAATCATACTAGCTGTTGCATGTAATACAAAGCTCTTGCGGTTTAAGCATACAGGGAGTTGAGTACAAATAGAATTCAGGAAGGGCCCTGGGAGCAGGCCGCAGGCTTGGGTCTCTAAGTATGACCTCCAGAACAATGCTTTAGAACTGGTGTGTGAGGCCGTGTCGACTTCTGCCACAATTAGGAGTCTGGAGAACCAGGAAGGTTCTGCCCCAAATTCAGGATCCAGGATCATGCCATTTATGGTATACTAAAAGACAGTCCTGAAATATATTCACATCCTAATCCTTGGAATCTGTCAATATTACCTTGTTAGAAATAGACTCTCCACAGATGTGATCTTGAGAGAGGATTATTCAGGATTATCAGGGTGGACCCTAAGGACATGGATACAAGTGAATGTATCCTTATAAGTGGAAGGAGAGAGAGAGATTTAACACAGACAAAAAAAAGTTGACTGAAGATGGAGGCCGAGATTAGAGTGATGTGGCCACAAGCCAAGGAAGGGTGTCTGCCACCAGAAGATGGAAGAGGCAAGGAATAACCTGCTGATACCTAGATTTCAGCCCAGGGATACTAATTTCAGACATTTGGACTCCAGAACTATAATACAATAATTTTCTTTTAAGCCACCAAATTTGTGGCAATTTATTATAGGAGCCACAGGAAATTAATATATCATCTCAGTGCGATCCAGCCACAAGGAAGTGATCACCTTACTTCTCAGTTTTGGTTCCAGGAACCACGAGGTTGCCTTAGCTATAACGCAGGAGTCAGAGCCCCAATGGAATTGTGGGCTCCAGAGCCATAATGCAACTGCTGAAGCTCCAATGCCATCACCTATCCTCACTGAACCCTGTCCTGAATTTATCCTGCAAAAGTGCATCTGATTGGTGACTCCTAAATTTTTGTTGGAATAGGAGCTGCAAGAGAGTCTGAAGAGGGATTTCCCTGGCAGTCCAGTAGTTAAGACTCTGTGCTTTCAATGTAGGGGGTATGGGTTCAATCCCTAGTCTGGGAACTAAGATTCTATATGCCACATGATGTGGAAAAAAAAAAAGAGAGAAAGGGTCTGAAAATACAGATCCACGGTATCATTCCAGCCCCTGAAGAACAAAAAGACAGGGTAGACTGAAACTGAAGAGATGTAATAGTCCGATTTATTGTATCTACCATACTATCCATGCTATTTTTAGCAAAGCATTCAACTTAATATTATTCAGAAAAAAGGAAAAAAGAAAATAAATGAAATTGAAGTGAAAAGAGGAAAACGCCAAACTTCAGATAAATGTATTTTCACCGCCCAAGATCTTGCTTCCTCAAAGAATCCCTACAGTTGAGATGAAAATATTACTCAAAACAAAACTTGATAGGTTAAAGTGCCCTTAAACTGTTTTAATTTTAGATATTTTGATTTCTTGGTATACATTCATAGCTTGTTCCCAGTTCCCCTCTGAATGCTACTGACTTTTGATTATATTAAATTTATCCCGTCAAGGTTTTAACATTTACATGGACATTTATAGAATGAATCCATAGGAGTCAATGCTAATTTCTGATTCTTTTTCCTTTTTAAACTTTATTTTGAGTCCTCTTCTAGTGCCCTGCATTTCAACTTTATTGATCAGTAATTATTCAAGAAGAACCCATGGTAAAGTATATTGAGCTCTTGTATGCTTGAGACTATTTGCCTATTGTCTTTGTTCTTGAAGGATAACCTGGATAAAATTGTTAGATCACAAATCTTTTCTCTGAGAACATGGTAAACACTGTTCTGTTGTCACCTAGCATTGAGTGCTGTGCAGGGGTTTTGCGTGTGTGTGTGTGTTTACTAGTTTAGCTATTCATCCCCTGGCTATCTGGATTTTATTCTTAAGCCTTTAAAAAATTTCTGGCAAGAAGTTGCATGTCTCCTTGTTTTGTTGCTATTAGTGAAGCTTGCTTGTATGTTTATTGTTTAGTTGGTTGGTTTTGTTTGGAGGGGTAGGTTTTATTATTTGCTTATTATTGGATATTAATAAGGGAATCAGTTCTTCTTGCCATCTTTACCTGAAACTCTCCAAAGACTTGTTCAAAGACTAGTTTTGGAAACTCCATCTGGTAGCCAGGTCATGGGGCTTCTGTTGGTCATAACTGTTGAAAACACACAAAACCAAAGTGTTCCTAAGGCTGGTCCTCTCTACTAAAGCACAGAACACTCCTGTTGTAAGTAGCAACCTGAGCAGTGGCCCTTTATATGCTTGAAAATAGCTCCCTGTTCCCACTGCCTACTTCTTTCTAAGATAAGCATTCCCAGATTACCTCCACACTTTTTACCATCTCAACTGAATTTCTAACACCATCCCTCTTATAACGTGATTCCCAGCCCAGAACCCTGTAGATGTAATGAACCCTGCAGGTTCCAGCAGACTTGGACGTGCCTTGGTTGGGGACCCTCTAAGCCTATTAATATGACTCAAGTTCACGTTAACATTTTTGGCAGCTGTATCTCACCATTTACTCATAACAAGTCTGTCTTTAATTAAACCCCCTTATTCTTTACACACACTGTTGTTAAGCCGTCTCTCTCTCATCTCGGATTTATGTAACTGAGTTTGTTTCGCGGTCGTTTTCTTGTCTTGTTTTGTTTTAGACTTCAGTTATTCATTCTGTTTACATTCATTATTTTAAATGTGGTCTATCATTTTGAGCTGTCGGCCTTCTGAATGACAATTTTATTTTCTGACTTATTACTTCTCCTTGATAGTTTCATGTCATGAGTGTCACCAATGTCCTCATCTGGCTAATAGCCAAGTTTTTGGCAATCATTAGGCATAGTCCTCATTCTTCCACTTACTAGCAATGTGATGTTGAACAAACTAGTTGTACATTTTACATGGGTGTACATGAGTGTACCTATGGCTGACTCTTATTGATGTATGACAGAAAACCACAAAATTCTGTAAAGCAATTACCCTTCAACTATAAAAAAAAAATTTTAAGTCAAAATCAAAAAAAAAAGAAAGAAATTCCCCCAAGATTTGCATTAACCCATTAACCAACAACCTTTGGAAGACGGTCTTAATAGTGTAGCATCCACCCAATGGCGTCATAACAGAGACTTCACTTTGTAAGGTTATCATGGGAGATGTTGTTATGCATATTGCTCAAATCTAAATGAAATCTGCTGTAGCATTCCATCCATAGCCTATGGAAAAGGAAGCGCAGCTACTCTGTCCTTATTTTCTCCTAGACAACCCTTGCTGGCTGGCTTCCAGGGTCTGCTGCTTCCTTTAGAGGAGCTAACAAATAATTTATTCAGCAAATGTCAACTTTCCTGATCTAAAGAGGTGGTTTTCACTCTAGGGTTCGTTAGAGTGCCTTGGGGTGTGCTCCCTTTCCAGGGAAAGAGGGGGGCAAAATGGGGGTGTTCCTAGCTTCCTTTCCCTATGACACCCAGAGTATCTTTGATATGACCCGCTTTCTATATTTGATTTCTGTAATTTCAGACTGCATTAAAAAAAAAAAAAGGCCTCCGAAGGGACCTGGGAGACATAATTTGCAAACAACTGGAGTGAGCTATATTGAGATCTCATCTTTTTATTCTTTGCTCCTCTTGAGTTTAACAGCAGCATTCCAGGACTTCCCTGGTGGTACAGTGGATAGGAATCTGCTTGCCAATGCAGGGAACACGGGCTCTATCCCTGGTCCAGGGGGATCCCACATGCCACGGAGCAACTAAACCTGTGTGTCGCAACTACTGAGTACGAGCTCTAGAGTCTGAGAGCCGCATCTACCGAGGCTGCCTGCTGCAACAACTGAAGCCCGAGTACCTAGAGCTTGTGTTCCACAACACAAGAAGCCCCTGCAATGAGAAGCCCGCACAGCACAATGAAGAGGAGCCCCTGCTCACTGCAACTAGAAAAAGCCCTGACAGCAATGAAGACCCAGTGCAACCAAAAATTAATAGATAATTTTTTTTTTTTTAAAGCAGCATTCTAGGTCTTTGGGGTCTGTCAAAGATGACAAGATGAGGGCAGCAAGTTTATCTGCAATGAGTTCCTTCTGACATCTGGGATGACATAGCTTACTTGGGTTGAGAGATGCAGATCAACCTGAGATGCTCAGAGCTCTGGACTCCTGGCTTCCGTTCATGCTCACCACCCCCTGCAGCTCCCCGTCCAGGACAAAGAACTTCCTCTCTGTGCAGGAGGCAGGAGGCCTGCAGGACCCAGTAGCTCTGTTTTCTCTGTCATCTGATATCATAACACATCTTGCCCCAAGCAAACAAAGGATGTGTCTTCCTTGTTCTTCCTCCTATAACTGAAAAAGTCCTTTGCCTTCTCTAAACTTTTACACAGAACCCAGCTGCTCTAGGTTGCAGAATCCCTGTGGCTTTTACAAGTTAGGGATGATCTGCCGATTTCTCTCTTTCTCTCTCCCTGTCTCTCTCATTTCCATTCTTGCTCTTTTCTTTTGTTATCTACCATGTATTTACGGTGGTCTTTCTAATCCTCTTCAGTTTTTAGAGACATTCTTCTCTCCCTTGTTCATGTGCTTTTGTTTTTTTATTCTTAGACTCAGTTCCGCAAAATGCTTTCCAGATAATCACATCTAATTCTTTGGTCATCTCCCTGTTTTTCCTCACCTGTCTCCATTCATTTAGAAAATATTTATGGAGGTTTAACTGTGTGCCAGACACTGGGCTGAATGCTGGGCGTTTAACACATGGTTTCCATTCTCAAGAAGCTGGAGGAAATAGACAAACAGGAAGTTCCAGTACAGTGATTGCTTTGTCACAACTCTATTTTTTATATTTTCACTCTCTTTTCAACTACCTTCTTTTTAGAACCTGAGACCATAGGATAACTCTGGAGCAAGTAATGACCTCTACCAGTTGTGAAAGAGGACGACTTTATGCTAATTGAAGACTGAACAATGGGCTTATATGAAGTCTTGAAAGAGAAAGGGAATTAGCAGATACTAAGTGCCTACTGCATACTGAGCACATGCTTTCCCCTCTAGTATACATTATCTTATTTATTCTTCACAATACCCAAGAAGAAGGTATTATAATGTTTACTTTGCAATGCAGGGAAGTCAAATTGAGAGAACCCCCAGGTCACAGAGCTGTAAATCAAGCTTTGGGATTCACATCCAAGTTTGTCCCTCCCATTCATCATATTGCAGAACTCAGCCTCCTTTTGAGGCGGTGTGAGAGAGGGATGGAGTGGGAATTTGGGGTTAGCAGATACAAACGACAAAGTAAAGAACAAGCTCCTACAAGCACAGGGAACTGTATTCAATATCCTGTGATAAGCTATAATGGAAAACATTTAAAAAATGTATATACACGTATAACTGAATCACTTTGTTGTACAGTAGAAATTAACACAACATTGTAAATCAACTACGTTGCTGCTGTTCAGTTGCTAGGTCATATCTGACCCCAGGGATTACAGCATGTCAGGCTTCCCTGTCTTTCACTGTCTCTGGAGTTTGCTCAAATTCATGTCCATTGAGTCAATGATGCTATCTAACCATCTCATCCTCTGTTGCGCTCTTCTCCTTTTGCCTTCAATCTTTCCCAGCATCATGGTCTTTTCCAATGAATCAGCTCTTCACATCAGCTGGCCAAAGGATTGGAGCTTCAGCATCAGTCCTTCCAATGAATATTTCAGGGTTGATTTCCTTAAGGATTGGCTGGTTTTATCTCTTTGCAGTCCAAGAGACTCTCAAGAGTTTTCTCTAGCACCACAATTCAAAATCATCAATTCTTTGGCGCTCAGGCTTCTATACTTCAGTTAAAAGAAGAAAGTCAACCTCCTTTGAAATGTTGCCTTAACCTTCTATCTCTCTCGGTGTACATTTGTCATCCCCTTCTCAACTCTGCCTTGCTCAGAGCTCACTTCTAGCAGCCTTCACTAACTGCTTAAAATATTCCTTCCTTCTGTGTAATCCCTCTTTGGAGTTTTTCATTATTTTGTACTAGTTGATTTTGCTTTACAGCTGTCTTGGCATTATTTTGTACTTGTGTCCTCAGCTTTCCTGAGTTGCTAATTCATGCAGGACTGAGTTTCTTCCATCTCGGCGACCAGCACAAGTTGTTCCCATTGTGAATTGCGTGCAGTCTCCTTCTATCTTTATCCCCATCCTTTCCCTCTTCTCCTTCATTGGACTTTTGTTCTGAGTCCTTTTCCTCTCATTTATTTATGGGTCTTTCAACCATCAGGCTTCCCTGGTGGCTCAGATGGTAAAGAATCTCCCTGTAATGCAGGAGACCTGGGTTTGATCCCTGGGTTGGGAATATCCCCTGGATAAGGGAATGGCAACCCATGCCAGTATTCCTTTTTTTTTTTTTCCCACTCCAGTATTCTTGCCCAGAGAATTCCATGGACAGAGGAGCCTGGCAGGCTACAGTCCATGGGGTTGCGAACAGTCAAGATACAACTGAGTGACTAATGCACTTCAACAATCTCTGATTAAAATCCAAGTCTCTTCCCCAAATGGACAGCATGATGGCTTCAGCGATTGTTTTTATAGGCTCTGCCTGTAGAAGGGGCAGTAGAGGCCAGCTGTGTGCCCATGGCAGAGGGTTGTAACGTGCCAGCTGTAAGGAGCAGCAGAGGCCCAGCATGTGTTTCCCTCCTCCCGTAGAGATGTGGTCTTCCTGGAATGCAGCCCAGCATCTCTCGTTCCCTTGGCTCTAGTTCATGCTGCCCTCTGAGACCACAGGTGGCACTCTGAGGGACTCTGAGCTCTCCCCGATGTTCTGCAACCAGCCCCTCCCATTGAACAACAGCCAGAGCTTCTGCTGCCTTCATGAGACATATGGCATTTTCCGATGGAACCTGTAAGCTTTCTTTTCCCCTCTCTTTTTTTCTTTTCCATTCACAAACATTGTCCAGTCCTTGCCCAACCAGGAAGGCCACTCTTACTCATTGCTATCCTGCGGGCAAATTCTTCAGGTGGTTGGAGAACATGTATTGGTGCCATAGGACAGCATGCATGGGAGTTTGTTGCTTTTTTCTTCTTTTCTCCAGAGTGCACGTATCCTGGCTGTAGTCTGGGAATCTTCATTTCTGACATGTGTGCCTATCCCCTGACATCGCTGTGTGGCAACACTGTCCCCGTCCCCACGCTAGGACTAAACGCGCAGTCAGGCCAAGGGTGAGCTTGCACACCATTGTCAAGCTTCTCTGTTAGTCCCTACACTTGCCTGGGAAGGCCCTTCCCTGCTCCCACTGATTCATTCCCACCCAGACAAGCCTCTGAGCAGGTGTGTTGGCAATGCTTGCCCATTATTTTGTAAAGACAGAAAGTAAAGATTCCGGATAAGGAGCTTATCCAGGGACACATGAGTTGGTGACAAGAACCACATACACGGCTTCCAGGATCCAGACCCTGCCTGTCCTGACATTGTCTGTCCCAAGTCTGCCCAAGGAGTCTGGAAGTCCAGACACTGTTCTAAGGCCTTAATTAATCCTCCTAACAACCTTAAATGGTGGGTACATCCCTTCCTCACTTTGTATGTGAGAGAGTTAAATAACATGCCTAATTAAGAAATCTGGTACCTGACAGAGGCAGGATTAGAACCCTAGCTGTCGAACTCGAGAGCCTGTGCCCTTGAGCATTCCACTCTACCGAGTTCAGGCTGCACTTTACAAATAGGAAAGCAGAGTCTGAAGGACACTCAAGAAGTTCTCCAGCCAAAGCAGCAAGTCAGAACAGAACCAAAGTTGACAAGGACAAAGGGCAGTAGAAGTGGCCCAAGAAGCATCTGGTCAGCCTCTGTGGCAGGTAGTAGTTCAGTTCTAGGCGAACCAGGAGATGGCATTTCTCATGGAAACGTTAGAAATCAGATGCACCTCTGTTTCTGTCTCTGACTTGATTTCTCCCCTTTCCTAATGGACAGGAACCACCTCCTACTCCAAATCTGATCTGCTTCTTTCAAGGCCTTTCAAAGGAACCCCGGAAAGCCACATCTACCTTCTGATACCCTCCTTTCCTTAAGACAAGAAGGAACAAAGGAAACTCTTTTGATTGGCTCATCCTGAGCAAATACAGGCGTGTTAATCTATTCACTTTCAAAATTCCCCTTATGGGCTTCCCTGGTGGCTCGGTAAAGACTCTGATGCAATGCAGGAGCCTCAGGAGATGTGGGGTTAGATCCCTGGGTCAGGAAGATCCCCTGGAGAAGGGAATGGCAACCCACTCCAGTATTCTTGCCTGGAGAATTCCATGGACAGAAGAGCCTGGCAGGCTACAGTCCATAGGGTCACAAAGAGTCGGACACGACTAAACAACTTAGCACGCATGCACTGATAGAAATTACCTGGGCCTGTTCTTTAAAAGTAATTTCTTCTGAGGGAAAGAAGATAAAGTAAACTGTGCCTCTGACCTTTGGTACTAAACTCTTTTCTTCTTTCTCAGAGCCTGGCAAACCACAGGCAGGTTTTACAGTGTCCCTGAACCTTTCCATTTTCTCTTCTTGAAAGCTGCTTCTAACTGTGCATGGTAAGTGCTAGAACTATGACCCGGGGGACTCTTTTTTCCACACGAAGAAGAAATAGTGGAAAAGTAGAATGACCAATGCTGGAAGGATTTTACCAGAAAATACAAGTAAATGTATCACCCAAGGGCAGTGTTACTAAAAATAAACAGCAGTGTTCCAGAGCCATTCTGAGATTCTCCCACGAATCTTTCCAGGATGCAGCAATTGCATACATCTTTATAAGGAAGTACTGTTGAGCCTGGTGCTGTTCTGGATGGCAGGGGCACAACAGTGATCAGAAATAGATGGAAGTCCTTGCTCTCCTGGAGCACATCTCCTAGAGGGGAAGAGCCAGCAGTAAACACATGAACCAATAAGTAAATCATTTGTCATGTGGTGATAAAGGCTTCCCAGGTGTCTTAGCGGTAAAGAATCCACCTGCCAGTGCAAGAGATGTAAGAGATATGGGTTCAATCCCTGGGTCTGGCAGATCCCCTGTAGTAGGAAATGGCACCCCACTCCAATTTTCTTCGCTGGGAAATCCCATGGACAGAAGAGCCTGGCGGGCTACAGTCCACGGGGTCACAAAGAGTCGGACACGATTGAGCAACTGAGCACATATGCACGATAAAGGCTAAGAAGGTACAAAAGCAGGGCAAGGGGGAGTGATACTGATGAGTTGGGGTGTGGTGTAATGAGAGATATATTTATTCTTTGTTCCCAAGTCCTGTCACAAAGCTCCTAAAATCCCTGGACTGTCATGAGTGATGAGAGTGTCTCTTGTACTCAAAAGGCAGCCCTTTTGTGCCTACCTGAGTTTATGCTAATGAGGTGACTTAGTGTGGGGCCCCTAGATAGGCCCTCAGGATGGGGATGGTCACCAGAAAGATGCTAAGATTGGAAGGTATGTAACTTTCAACCCCTCCCACTGACTTCTGGGACAGGGAAGAAGAGAGCTGTAGATTAAGCTCTATAAAAACACTTGAACGATGAGATTTGGAATCTAGTGAGGAGCACAGGTCAATACCCAATATTATGTAATAATCTATATAGGAAAAGAATCTGAAAAGACATATATATGTGTGTGTGTGTGTGTGTGTGTGTGTGTGTGAACTGAATCACTTTGCTGTGTACTTGAAACAAACACAACGCTGTAAATCAACTATACTTCAATAAAGAGAGAGATTTGATGGGTTTAGGAGTTGGTGAATGCATTCACATGCCGGGGGCTGCTCATCCCAGTTACATGGGGACAGAAGCTCCTGCACTTGGGATGTTTCCAGACCTCACCTTATGTACCATTTCATCTGCAGTTCATTTTTATTCTTTATAATATCTGTTATAATAAACTGGCAAATGAAGGTAATAAATGTAGGTAAGTGTTTTGCTGCCTTGTGGGAGCCACTCTAGCAAATTAATTAAAACTGAGGAGGGAGCTGTAGGAAGCTCCAGTTTATAGCCATTCAGTCAGAAGCACAGTTAACAATCTGGACTTGTGATTGGCTTGCAAAGTGGAATCAGTCTTGTGGGACTGAGCCCTTAACCTGTGGGTTATAACACCATCTCCAATTAGACAGTATCAGAACTTAATTTAATTTGTAGGATACCCAATCAGTATCTACTAAGAATCAGAGATTCCTTGGTGGTGTTGGAAAACACATATCAGAGTTAGGTAAGTTAAGCTGTTAAGGTGTCTCTGATAAGGTAACATGTAAGCAGAGATCTGAAGAAAATGAGGAAGTGAGCCTTGTGGTCTTCTTGCCAAAGAAACAGCATATGCAAAGGTCCTGTGGCAGGGTTATATTTCCCATAGTCAAGAAAGAGCAAGGAAGCCAGTGTGGCAGGAGCAGAGTAAGAGATGACAAGAGTGACAGAAGATGTCAGACTCTGGTACAGACTTTGAAGTTTATGCTGAGAGAGCTGCAAAGTCTTTCAAAATTTTGAACAGAGGAGTCACAAGAACTGACTTGCCTTTTAGAAGGGCCACTCTGGCTGCTGTGTGGAAAATGCCATCTTCAGAGTCAAGCATTTCTCACTACAAGCAGTGAGAAAGCTGACAGCCCAGTGGGGAATACAGGTAATGGGCAACTGGAAAGCAGAAACGCAGAATGTTTTGGAATTTATAACAATAGGATCTGACCCTTGTCTGAGAATCCAAGGGAGGGCTTCCTGGAGGAGGTGATTTTAAGATGAGACTTAAGGGGTGAATAGGAATAAAGGAGATAAAGAAAGGAGGGGAAGAGCTTTCCAGGGAAGAAGACACATATAACAACTCTAGGCAGACTTCCCGGATGGTCCACTGGTTAAGAATCTGCCTGCCAATGCAAGGGACATGGGTTCGATCCCTGGGCTGGGAAAATTCCTCAGGCCACAGGGCAGCTTAAACCTATGTGCTACAACTACTGAAGCCTCTGTACTCTAGAGCCTGTGCACCATGACTACTGAGCCCACATGCTGCAACTGCTGAAGCCTGTGTGCCTAGACCTTGTGCTCTGCAACAAGAGAAGCCACCACCATGAGAAGCCTGTGAATTGGAACTAGAGAGTAGCCCCTGCTTGCCACAACTAGAGGAAGCCTGTGTGCAGCAGCCAAGACCCAGCATACACACACAAAAGACTCCAGGCATAAATCTAGGCATGAAAAAGCACAGACTCATTGCAGGGAACATAATAACACAAAAGAGGCTGAAGCCTAGTAAGCCAGGGCCAGGGTGGTGGGTTAATGCTGGTAAAAGAGGGGCCATACCTGTAGGGCTGCATCTAGAGTGCTGAGGGCTGGTCATAATCCTAGGGCTGGTCATAATCCTAAAGCTACATGAGCCATTGGAAGTTCTCTTCAATGGACTAACACAATCAGATTTGCATTTTCAGAGGATGACTTTGTCACTATGTGATGGCTACACTTATTCAGGAGGGCAAAAGCAGATGAAGTGAGAACAATTAGAAGATCAGGTGTGGACCAGAGAAGATAAAGGCCTGGGTCTGGCAGGAGTGGAAGGGATGGAAATCAATAGGTGGGTTTGAAGCATATTTTGGAAGAGAGCAGACGTGGTCACTGTTTAGAAGTGGGCAGAGGGGGTCTTCGAGTAGCTCTCTCTTTTTCCCTTGGCCGCCTGGACAGATGGGGGTATCATTCCTGAGAGAGGGAACCAGAGCCCCATGTGGTTGGAATTCCAGGGCTTCGGTCAATGCTGATTTTGCCCCTTGAGCAGAGCTGCTGCCACCCTGTAGGCAGAGTGTGCTGGAGCCAGTTTACACCCTCAAGCCAGCTGCTTGGCATTTGGTTACTAAAATCAGCTATGGGGGGCGAATTTACACAAGGAGGACAAACATTACCAATCACAGCTTTCCTTCCAAAGAGCTGGTTCACAGTACACTACTGTCTGCAAGGAAACTTTGGCTGGAGTTTCATACCCTTCAGTGACTGCTTATTGATATTTGAGTGGTTTGGGAATATAGGTCATCATTCTCCAGTTTCGTTACACAGGGTTGACCTTGCCACTTGGATTAAATGCATGGGCACCTTCCTATATAGAGCTTATCTTCTCTAGGCCCTTGCCAGAGTTGAGAATGGAAGCAGCTGTGGGACATTGACAAGAACATGGATAACCTTGAGGCACGCCCAGGATACCAGTCTTGGCTGCCTTTCTGTTTATGGCTTTCTGGACTTCCTGCCAAAACACCTTATCTCCCCTAGATCTTTTATCTAATGTCAGTTCAGTTCAGTTCAGTCACTCAGTCATGTCCGACTCTTTGTGACCCCATGAACCGCAGCACACCAGGCCTCCCTGTCCATCACTAACTCCCTAAGTTCACCCAAACCCATGTCCATCGAGTCGGTGATGCCATCCAGCCATCTCATCCTCTGTTGTCCCCTTCTCCTCCTGCCCCCAATCCTACCCAGCATCAGGGTCTTTTCCAATGAGTCAGCTCTAGCAGAATATTTGAGAAGGAAGCAGACACTGGAAAACAAAACAGGCAGGACGCCAGGAGATTCATTTATCCAACCATCCATCCATCTGTCCATACATATATCTAACAAATATTTGCTGAGCATCCAGTATGTGGCATGTGCTTCCGAATGCCGGGGATGTAAAATCAAAGAAGTTCTTTGGGGTTCTCACTGGGGAGAGAGACTCGTAAATAATTCTAATGTCAATTTTCATCGAGGCGTGTTCCACTACAAATGACAGAAAATCTAACTCAGATTGGCTTGAACAATGAAGATATTTATCAACTATTAAATAGTTCAGAAGTACAGCAGGTGAATTTCAGTTCCTCTTCTCTGTAATACTCTTGGATTTGCCCCGCTCTATGTGCATTTGTGCCCAAACCAGGCTAGAGACAATATGACCGCAGCAGTTTCAGTCATCACATCAGATACCACAATATCCAAAGGAAGAAAGAAACTGTTTCTTCCTGTATAGTTTTTTAAGGAAAAAAAAAAAAAGAAAAGAGAACACTTCTCACATATTCTCTAGCAGATGTTCCTTCATGTCTTAGTTCACTGAATTGGGTCATGTGCCCTTTCCAAACTTCATCGAAGGCAAAGGGAATGATAAATTTTATAGGCACAGACTAGTCAGGTTCTACCTTGAATACTGAGAATGGTGTTACCATCCCTGAGTCTCATGGAGGCAGGAGTAGATACCTGAATATTTCTGTTAGTAAAGGAGAATGGGGTGAGAGCTCTGGGTGATTAGGAGGTGACACACAGCATCTATTACACAGATCTAGGGAGATGCCACACCAGAGGTGTGTGTACACTGCATGGTGGGGTTCATGGGGGTAAGACAAAGTTTTTTTCTGGGTGAGGGAGGCAGTTGGGATTTCAAAAAGGAGGTGACTTGGGAGCTGGACTAGGGATAAAAGAATACAAGGCTGAAAGCTGTGGCTACCAGATCCAGATTGAGAGGGTCTTCTAAGCCCTTCTCAAAGGATTTGGCTAAATGCTATAGGAAGTATAGAGTCATTATACATATTTTTAATATTTTTAAGTCCTGTTTTTCCATTTTTTTTCTGTCTGCACTGCACAGCTTGTGGGATCTTAATTCCCCAACCAGGGATCAAACCTGGGCCCTTGGCAGTGGAAGTGTAGAGCCCTACTCACCGGACCACCAGGGAATTCCCTAAATCCTCGTTTTCAATCAAGAAATAGGAAAGGGAAAGAAGAATCACTTGCTGAATGTCTTCTACATGCTTGATGCTGTTTATATGGATTCCTCCTTTAATCCTCAGCACAGCTCTACTGCAAAGCTATCACTGTCCCATCTTACAATGAACAAACGGCTCGTGGATCAGGGACCATGGCCTGACTAAGTAACAGAAGCCCTGACCAACTGACGTTTGCTCAGGTATATGACAGCAGGTGTGGCAGTTCCCAGCCCTTTGATGGGGGCAGGATGGGGCTGTGCAGTGCAAAGAACATGGGTGGCTGTTGCCATGGGAGGTGATGAACATCTGGATCAGAGCAGCAGGGATAGAGAAGAAACAGATGTGATTAGGAGCTACATGCATGGGAATTTTCAACCAAGTGTCCTTGTGGATGAAAAGATAGAGTTTATTAGGACATAGCCTTCGGTTTGAAAATTCAAATTTGTTTTGACCCTAATGAGATATTAGGGAACATTTTGAGCATACTTGTCCCTCAAGAAACACTAGGTGAAAGCAGAAAACTGCACCTAGCTTAGGAATAAATACATGATACACATGTATGCACACACACTCATACCCTCAAATATCTACCAGCTGTTTCATTTCACCATATGTGTTATGAGCCACACTCATCCATATCTGAGGTTACAACCTTCTGCCTGATTTCCAGCAAGCATCCGACCACCACTTCACAATAACCTACAAACTGCAGCCTTCTGAAGCCCACTTCCACAAGGAAACTTCAGGTCTTTGGAAAGTACCACATTTATTCTATTATTTATGTGTTTCGTAACCATTGAACATGTTTAAGACCATGCTACCATTTTTTATGTTTCTGTCTCTTTTTAAAATGCCACTAATGAAGACTTTGAATGTTGTGTTCATTTTCCCCATGGTTTTCATTGATCAATTTTGTACAACAAAATTTTTAAGAATTATTTCAAAATTTTAGGCTTATAGTAGAATTGACCATATGTTTAAGGTTCTGCTTCAAATACCTGGATTTATGATGATGCACTTTACTGAAAGGGAGTTTGGTCAGGGGGATGGGGGAAATTGTGGCTTTGGCTTTGGACATACTGAACTTGAAGTTCCTGTATTAGAGGGCATCCAAAAGATGACTAAAATTTCAGGAAAAAAAACACTTGGGTGGCATGTAAGTAGTTTTGGAGACAATTAGCAAATAGCAGGTAATTGAAGCCATGAACTCCCAGATATTCAAGCTGGTTTTAGAAAAGGCAGAGGAACCAGAGATCAAATTGCCAACATCCGATGGGTCATCGAAAAAGAAAGAGAGTTGCAGAAAAACATCTATTTCTGCTTTATTGACTATGCCAAAGCCTTTGACTGTGTGGATCACAATAAACTGTGGAAAATTCTGAAAGAGATGGGAATACCAGACCATCTGACCAGTCTCTTGAGAAACCTGTATGCAGGTCAGGAAGCAACAGTTAGAACTGGACATGGAACAACAGACTGGTTCCAAATAGGAAAAGGAGTACGTCAAGGCTATATATTGTCACCCTGCTTATTTAACTTATATGCAGAGTACATCATGAGAAACACTGGGCTGGAGGAAGCACAAGCTGGAATCAAGATTGCCGGGAGAAACATCAATAACCTCAGATATGCAGATGACACCACCCTTATGGCAGAAAGTGAAGAAGAACTAAAGAGCCTCTTGATGAAAGTGAAAGAGGAGAGTGAAAAAGTTGGCTTAAAGCTCAACATTCAGAAAACTAAGATCATGGTATCTGATCCCATCACTTCATGGGAAATAGATGGGGAAACAGTGGAAACAGTGTCAGATTTTAGTTTTTTGGTTTCCAAAATCACTGCTGATGGTGATTGCAGCCATGAAATTAAAAGACACTTACTCCTTGGAAGGAAAGTTATGACCAACCTAGACAGCATATTTAAAAAGCAGAGACGTTACACTCAATGGACATGGGGTTTGGGTAAACTCCGGGAATTGGTGATGGACAGGGAGGCCTGGCATGCTGCGATTCATGGGGTCGCAAAGAGTAGGACACGACTGAGAGACTGAACTGACTGAACTGAACTGAAGCCAGGTAAGTGAGAGCGGCTTCCCAAAGAAAGGTGTGGGTGGAGAAAGTCTATGAGGACACCGGAAAGCACCAGCATCCAAAGGCAGGGCAGGGAAGGAGGGGCCGGGGAGGAGTCTGGGCTGTGAGGGGGTCAGAGAGATGGGAGAGTGGGACGCCAGGGAGTCAGGAGAGACCAGAGTCCAAGATAGGAAATGTAGGCCAACAATGTCTAATGTTACCAAAGTTCAGATAGGAGGCATAGTGAAAGGTGTCAGTTGGATCCAGGTATTCATAATTAACTTTTTAAATTTACTTATTTATTTGGCTGTGCTGGGTCTTGGTTGTGGCACATGGTATCTTCAGTCTCCACTCCAGCATGTGGGATCTAGTTCCCTGGTGAAGGTCACTCAGTCGTGTCCAACTCTTTGCAACCCCATTGACCATACAGTCCATTGAATTCTCTATGCCAGAAGCCTCGAGTTTGTAGCCTTTCTCTTCTCCAGAGGATCTTCCCAACCCAGGGATCGAACCCAGGTCTCCCACATTGCAGGCGGATTCTTTACCAGCTGAGCCACAGGAGAAGCCCCTAGCTCCCTGACCAGGGATTAAACCTGGGCCGCCTGCACTGGGAATCAAAGTCTTAGCTACCGGGCCACCAGGTAAGTATTCCCATAGTTCATTTTTAGCCATAGAGATGGCAGACTTTCGAAGCCTCTTCTCCCAAGATTTTTAGCCGTGAAGTGAAGCAAAAGAATGGTATTTTGTAAGGGAGCCAAAGCTGAAGGAAAATTTAAAAGATGTTTTTAGAGTGAGGAGTAGAGATTAAAAGAGACAGGGGGACTTAAGAAAAGAACATGGAAGGAGACAGAAAGAGATGGAAATGGTTACATCTGGAAGGAAAAATGGTCCCTTCCTCCTCTGAGACAAGAGTGAATAAGGCAAAATGAATTTAGGTATGGTAGAGTTTATATCCCACAACCTGTGCTTTCCTTGGGAAGCAAAGGGAATGTGAAAATAGGATTGCAGCAGCTTAACCAAACAGGAAACAAAAAGAGGAGCCAATCTGAGGCTGGTGGGGGGGTTCTCAAGGTCACCAATGCCCAGATTCCTTCTGTATTCTTTCTCTGCCATCGTAGGGACAAGACAGCGGCTCACACCAGACAGCATGTCTTCATTTCTGGAGGAAACATGGAGAAGGGTAAAGAAATGGCATTCAAGCTATATATCCTGCTCCTTTTTAATCAGGAAAATAGTAACTTTCCTGAAAGCCCTCTACTAGTAGTAGATTTCCGTTTGCATTTCACTGGCCAGAACTAGGTCTGGCTGCAAGAAACTCTGATTAGTTAGTGCTTTTAATCTTAGGAAGGAAAAACAAGATATTAAATAAACACCTAGCTATGCCTGCTGCACTGACTATAAGTAAGAATGAATGCTCTGGCGATGTAAAGGACAATGTGGGTGTTGAGAAAGACTGGTAATAGACTTCACTTTCACTTTTCACTTTCATGCATTGGAGAAGGAAATGGCAACCCACTCCAGTGTTCTTGCCTAGAGAATCCCAGGGATGGCGGAGCCTGGTGGGCTGTCATCTATGGGGTCGCACAGAGTCAGACACGACTAAAGCTACTTAGCAGCAGCAGCACTAATTTGTACTGGGCTTCCATTATCAGCTAATTGGATAACTGGGGGCAGTTGTCTTATCTCAGTGAGCCCCACAATTTGCTTACCCATAAGAGGAGATGCTTAAGCCATATTATTTTTAAGATTTTAAAAATTCTACAATCTATGATTCTAAGAGCTGATGAGAAATTCCATTTCTAAAATAACAGGAGACTGTGATGGACTTTCCTGGAAGCCTGAGAAACTTGTTGATTCTTTAATGAATCTAAGCATTCTTTCAGTTCAGGACGACACAGTGTAGGACCCAAGAAAACTGTTTCCTATACGTACATTTAATAAGGCATATTAGTACACCAAATTGAAGTTTTCAGTTAAATATGCACTTATGAAGAGTTCTCTAATGCAGACACCAGAAATGCAATTGCAGGGTTGAAGCCCATGAGATTTAAAAACTGGAACAGAAATGGTCCTCCAGAATGGCTGTACCAATTTACATTCCTACTAGCAATGTTCTAGAGTGCCAATTTGCCTAGCAGAAAATATAAACATGAAGAAAAAAATAGCATCATGAGGTCTTTTATTCTTTGTCATATGCCCTTAAAATCATTTTATCTGTGATTTTCCTGGCTACCCTATGAGGCAGCTAGCATTATAATACCCATCCTAGAGATAAAGAACTAAAGCTCAGAAAGATCAAACAGCTTGCCCAAGGCCAGTCACTTCCTCATTCACAAAACGGCCTGGAATACACGTTTGTCTGACACCAAGTCCACTGTCTTAAACCCCATACCCTACTGCCTTACAATTTCTTCCTATTGGGTCTTTAGTCTACACGGGAAAACGTGGAAAGACTTGTCTATCGTGCCTCAAGACTTTGTCCAGAATTTGTAACATTGCAAAGGCTAGAATTTGGTAGAAGCAGTATCTTCCAGGATAAGGTGAGATCCCACAAAGCCACAGAGCAGTATTATGCACTAAGAAAACCTTTAAGAATGATACATAAAGAGGCTTCTCTTTCATGGTTTTCAACAATTTAAATAACATAGGAATAAAAGAAACTTATTTTCATCTTTTCTTCCTGTTTTTCAGTAGGAATTAACTGTGACTTCTGGTTATATTTTTAAAGAAAATCTCAGACTTTTCCTATTCTTTGTCATAGACCTGAGGTGAGGTTCCCAGAGGGCTGTCTCTGCCTATTTGATCCTCCTTGGATAAGTGCTCACTCACAGAAGCAGACACTGAACTTCGTTTTGTTACAGCGCATCACCACCACAGAAGGAAAAAGAAGCCCCTGAATGGGATGGTTTTGTCGCAACAAGGTCAATAAACTGTAGTAGCTGTAGTCAGTGATCAGTTCTCGGAATCCTGCTAAGACAGAAGTGGCCAGCATAAGCAAATCTTCAGGTTCACCTGGGCCTTTTTAAGCAAGTAAGAAAAAAGATAGAAG
This sequence comes from Okapia johnstoni, assembly GCA_024291935.2. Lineage (NCBI taxonomy): Eukaryota > Metazoa > Chordata > Mammalia > Artiodactyla > Giraffidae > Okapia > Okapia johnstoni. The sequence continues at coordinate 18,612,418 of CM044307.1, forward strand.
CAGGGTGGAAATGATTATTATAATACAAATCATGGGGTACCTTGATGAGAGGAAACAACATGGCCTTTGAAAGATATGCAGTCTCTCATGACGGAGACAGATGGGGGCAGTCGTAACAAGCAAAGGCTAAGTAACTAACCTAAGAGTCCTCTCTCTTGAAGCCTGGAGAATTGTCATCAACTGATAGAATCCCATGGCTTTTCTTCTTTGTTCTATTAATCTATTGATTCTTTTACAGCTTTATTGAAGTCTAACTTGCTTACAATCAAATTCACCCATTTTAAGCATATAGTTTAATGAGTTTTGGCACTTAATACATAGACAGTTATGCAACCACCCAATGTCTATAGGATTTATATGTCTCTCCTCCATTCCTCATATAGGTAATTCATATTTTCTCTTTTTTCTTTGTCAGTCTTGCTAGGTGTTTGCCGCTTTTACTAATCATTTCAAAGAACCAGATTTTGGCCGTATTTTCTTTATTGTTCACCTCTTTTCATTGACATGTGCTCTTATCGTTATTATTTCCTAATTTTGACTTACTTTGGGTTTAATTTGCTTGCTTTGTTTTTAGTTTCTTATGCTTGAAGATTTAGATTTTTTTTTGGTAACAGCTTTATTGAGAATTTACATACAATTCATCCATTTAAAGTGTACAGTACAATGGTTCTAAATATATTCACCAAGTTGTACAACCAAAATCAAATAAATTTTACAGTGTTAAAAAAAAAACTTATAGTATTTTAACCACCCCCAAAAGAAATCCTACCTTTGTTAGTCACCTCTCCCCTTGCTAGCCCTTCCCTCAGCTCTAAACAACCACTAACCTAATTTCTACCTTTATAAATTGCCTATTCAGGACCCTTCCTATAAATGAAGTCATACAATATGTAGTATTTTATGATCGGCTTCTTCCACTAAACATGTTTTGAAGGTTCATCCATGTTGTAGCACGTGTCAGCACTTTATTCCTTTTAACCACCAAATAATATTTTATTGTATTGATTCACTACATTTTATGTATCCATTAATCAATATATGAATAGATGATTGATTTCAACTTGCTCTTCATTTCTAATATATGAATTTAAAGATGCAAAATTCCCTCTGAGTAATTCTTTATCTGCATCATATGAAATTTGGTATCTTATATTTTCATTATATTTCTATTAGAAATATTTTAAAATTTCCTTTATGAAATAAATCATGGATTTTTTATAAATATATTAATTTCCAAATGTTTTGGACTTTTGTCCTGTATATTGAATAATATCTAAGATCTATCTTCATGTTCATTGCTTCTTCAGCTGCATCCAAAATGCTGTTAAAAATATCCAATGAATTTTTCATCTCAATTACTGTACTTTTCAGCTCTAAAATTTCCATTTTGTCCTGTTTGTTATAGTTTCTAGTTCTCTGCTGTAATTATCCTATTTTGTTTATTTACTGTGAACATTTTCACAGTGGTTGCCTTAGTCCTATCTATTTATTACAAGAGCATCTAGATAATCTCAGAGTTCCTTTTCTCCCCTCTAAGTATAGGTCACATGTTCCTGTTACTTTGTATATCTAGTGATTTATAATAGGATGTTGATTATAAAGGGATGTACAATGTGGAGACTTGATTCTGTTATGTTCTTTTGAGGAATAATCTTTATTAACTTGGCTAGACTCAAATTCCAAACACTGCTTTCCTGCCCTCAACAACAGTTGAATTCTCTGCTCAGTTATTTCAGCTTCCAGCTGATGCCTTTTCTTTCTTTTCCTTTTTTCTTTTTATTCTTTTCTTTTCCTTTTTCTTTCCTCCCTCCCTCCATCCCTTCTTTTCTTTTTATCAAGAAGTTGGGTGGATGTTTTAGACAGATTTGGGGTTTCACACCTGCAGTTCACGCTTTTCTAGGATTTCCCCCTGAGTTTTGGCTGATCTGCCAGCCTAAGCTCTGCCCCTGACAACCCAAGACAGAGAATTGATTAGTATGTTCAGGTAGAAAGTTGTAAACTTGCAAATCTCATAGGTATATTTTCTGTTTTTAAGGGCAGACTGTTCTCCATTTACTTTTGATCAGTCTCCAGTGTAATAAAAATTGCTTTTTAAAACATTTTGTTCAGGTTTTATAATTATTGGTCATGAGAGAGTTAGTCCAACCAAGCTGCTCTACCGTTATTAGAAGTCAAACTTTGCTTTCAAACAATTTTTTTGAAAAGCATACCACTTGCAAAGATCATAAGATAGGAAAGGGATATACGTATGATGGATCGTGAGAGCGTGGTTTTGGAAAGAATTAAGACTTCCTGAGAATATAAAAATTAAGGCAATGTATGTTCTTATGGGAAAATAACATTCATCTCTCTGAGGTAGTTACATTAGTTTTTAAAAGAGAAAAAAAAAATGGAAAAAGGAATAAGCAGTCAAACTACTGTATCAAACTTAAAAATCGGTATTTTTCATAGAGGACTCTAACATTGAAGAGATTGAAGCAAGACTGCATGTCATTCAGAGTCTTACATTTTAAATGCACTCCGTCAAATTGTGGTCAACTGCTGTGTTGGATGTCTTCTAGTTGATCCCATCACACTCCAGTTATCTATGGCTGTAAATGACAAGCATTCCTGAGGCTGTGGCTGAAGCAGCTGCCACAGAGCCCGTGAGGCTGAGTGTGGTGGGCACAGAGTGCTCTCGCAGACTCAAGGCCCTGGCTGCTGGGGAAACAGCAGCACAGCAGGGACTGGCTTGCTGCATGAGCAGAGGTCATGACCGATTTTCTCCCCATGGAAAAACTCAGGCTCACTCTTTAGCAAGAAAGTTTTATAGTACACATCTCGTGCAGACCAAAAATGTTTAAGTCACATAATTGAACCTGGTCTTACAACCAGATAACTGGTTCACGGATTAGCAAGCTGGGCATCACCGATTCAATGGGCATGAATTTGAGCAAGCTCTGGGAGATAGGGAAAGGACAGAGGAGCCTAGGGTGCTGCAGTCCACGGGGTTGCAAAGAGGTGGACACAACTTAGTGACTGGACAACAGCAAGGGGGGCCAGCTGGAAACTCCAGTATTATAACTGGTTCCCTCCAGTCATGAGTGGTCTCTCGGATTCTTCTTTTAAAAATGAAGCTCTTCCTGTTATTTTGGAATAAAAATATTAAAAAAAAATCTTTCCTCTTCTAGAGCTGTGTTACAGCAACATGAGGACAACTGAGTTTAAAGTATAATTTTTGCTGTGAAATAATAGAGCCAGACTCTAATTTAGATTTTTTTTTAAAGCAAGTTCACATGATCCAATGAACCATCAGAATTAAGGGGAGCCAAAACCAGAAAGACCTGGTTCTAAAGATAAACTGAGATCCTGGCTAAAAGACAGAAGAGATGAGGGTAGACCATGACAATAGTAGGAGAGGGAAATAAGAGAGTTAGAAGGAGGCTGAATAAAAATTCAGTATCATTCTGAAGAACCACCAACCTTCCAAGTTCAAAACATCAACATTTCAAGTTTAAAGTCTTTTAACTGGTCAGGTATTGCTAGTATTTTTTAAAAATCATTTTAAATTTCTTTTTAAATTGTTTAAAAAAATTTTAATTTAAATTTATACAAAACATATATAACACAAAATCTATCATCTTAACTATTTTTAAGTGCACCGTTTAGTGGCATTATCTACATGGTTGTGCAACCATAGGTATACCATTACCACCACCTGGGAAGCCCTATAGTTTAAACATTGCAGCCTTCATGATGGCATTATGATAGCATTTCCTAATGCCTACTCTTTAAAACTAATGGTGTCTCCTTGAGGAAAAAAGACTCAGGGAGAAGACCTTGCTGGTGAAAGTTACAGAGAGGAAGAATCTGGCTCAACATGAGAAAGAACTTTCTATGTTTAGATCTGCAACAGAAAAACAGGAGGCCAGGGAGCTCCCTTTGAAGGTGAAGAGCATTCACACAGGGGCTCTTTAGGCCATCTGTTGGGTGTGCTTTGGAAGAGATTCCTGTCCTGGGTGGGAGAAGGACCTCTGGACTTCCTCTAACTATGAGGGTCAATAGTTGAGCTGACTTAGAAATCACTGCACACTCAGGTTTCAGATGAGCTTATTGGACTTCAAGTACACTAGATTTGGACTTTAAAATAGTTACTTATTAAAACCACTTACTGGCAGGTTTCATACTTCTCTGTACATTCTTTGTTGGTTTTGTATAAGCTATGAATAAATAATTAAATGTAGAATACGTAGGTTTCATGCCTGGTCCAGCCTTTTATTTATCAAGGGATATGCTGCAGATGACCTTCACAAAAAGCCAGCTTTCTCTTAAATGGGTTCTGCAGTCTTCAGGTTTGCCCCATGCCGATTCATTTTCAATGCTGCTGCCAGACTAATTTTTCTAAGATGCAAATTTCAGCATGTTACCTTTTCTCTTTTAAAATACTTTAATAGTACCCTTTTGTTCTCAAAATAAAGTTCAAATTCCTAAGCATGGCATTGAAGACCACCCTGCTTATCCCTTGAGACTCGTCTCTAGTCATTTCTTCTCTTAAATTCTAATCTGTAGCTGGAATGAATTACTTCAATTCTCCAGTCTTTGTCTGGCTAACTCCTACATAGTCCTTAAGACTCAGCTCAGGTATGATCTTTTTCAGGAAGATATCCTCATTTTCCTTCATGGCTTAGCCAGAGTACCTTCATCATCTGTGACCATAACTATGAGCATCATAGAATAAGCACCTTGGGGAGACTTAGTTATTTGGGAAAAACATAAAGTTTGATCCCTACCTCAACCCATGTATCATAATAATTTCCCAATGGTTTAAAAGATAGGAGGATTAAAAAATAAGCTTCTAGTGGTGAAAAACCTTTGAATATATGACATAAAACATACAGGCCACTTTAAAAGATTATTAATTATAACTACACAAATTTTAAAAACAATTCTTCATGTTAAAAACATTATAAAATATCTAAATACAAATGATAAAGGGTGAAAATTTGAAATGAAGTAGCTACCCCACACCCGAGGTCAGGGGTGGTGGCCGAGAGGAGCTACCCCACATCCAAGGTAAGGAGCAGCAGCTGTGCTTTGCTGGAGCAGCCGTGAAGAGATACCCCATGTTCAAGGTAAGAGAAACCCAGGTAAGACGGTAGGTGCTGCGAGAGGGCATCAGAGGGCAGACACACTGAAACTATAATCACAGAAAACTAGCCAATCTGACCACACGGACCACAGCCTTGTCTAACTCAATGAAACTAAGCCATTCTGTGTGGGGCCACCCAAGATGGACGGATCATGGTGGAGAGGTCTGACAGAATGTGATCCACTGGAGAAGGGCATGGCAAACGACTTCAGTATTCTTGCTTTGAGAACCCCATGAACAGTATGAAAAGGCAAAAAGATAGGACACTGAAAGATGAACTCCCCAGATCAGTAGGTGTCCAACATACTACTGGAGATCAGTGGAGAAATAACTCCAGAAAGAATGAGGGGATGGAGCCAAAGCAAAAACAATACCAAGCTGTGGATGTGACTGGTGATAGAAGCAAAGTCCGATGCTGTAAAGAGCAATATTGCATAGGAACCTGGAATGTTAGGTCCATGAATCAAGGCAAATTGGAAGTGGTCAAACAGGAGATGGCAAGAGTGAACGTCGACATTCTAGGAATCAGTGAACTAAGATGGACTGGAATGGGTGAATTTAACTCAGATGACCATTATATCTACAACTGTGGGCAGGAATCCCTTAGAAGAAATGGAGTAGCCATCATGGTCAACAAAAGAGTCCGAAAGGCGGTACTTGGATGCAGTCTCAAAAACGACAGAATGATCTCTGTTCGTTTCCAAGGCAAACCATTCAATATCACAGTAATCCAATTCTATGCCCCGACCAGTAACGCTGAAGAAGCTGAAGTTGAACGGTTTTATGAAGACCTACAAGACCTTTTAGAACTAACACCCAGAAAAGATGTCCTTTTCATTATAGGGGACTGGAATGCAAAAGTAGGAAGTCAGGAAACACCTGGCGTAACAGGCAAATTTAGCCTTGGAGTACAGAATGAAGCAGGGCAAAGGCTAATAGAGTTTTGCCAAGAGAACGCACTGGTCATAGCAAACACCCTCTTCCAACAACACAAGAGAAGACTCTACACATGGACTTCACCAGATGGTCAACACTGAAATCAGATTAATTATATTCTTTGCAGCCAAAGATGGAGAAGCTCTATACAGTCAGCAAAAACAAGACCGGAAGCAGACTGTGGCTCAGATCATGAACTCCTTGTTGCCAAATTCAGATTTATATTGAAGAAAGTAGGGAAAAACCACTAGACCATTCAGGTATACTTAAATCAAATCCCTTATGATTATACAGTGGAAGTGAGAAATAGATTTAAAGGACTAGATCTGATAGACAGAGTGCCTGATGAACTATGGACAGAGGTTCATGACATTGTGCAGGAGACAGGGATTAAGACCATGCCCATGGAAAAGAAATGCAAAAAGGCAAAATGGCTGTCTGAAGAGGCCTTACAAATAGCTGTGAAAAGAAGAGAAGTGAAAAGCAAAGGAGAAAAGGAAAGATATTCCCATTTGAACGCAGAGTTCCAAAGAATAGCAAGGAGACATAAGAAAGCCTTCCTCAGTGATCAATGCAAAGAAATAGAGGAAAACAACAGAATGGGAAAGACTAGAGACTTCTTCAAGAAAATTAGAGATACCAAGGGAACATTTCATGCAAAGGTGGGCTCGATAAAGGACAGAAATGGTATGGAGCTAACAGAGGCTGAAGATATTAAGAAGAGGTGGCAAGAATACACAGAAGAACTGGACAAAAAAGATCTTTATGACCTAGATAATCACGATGATGTGATCACTCACCTAGAGCCAGACATCCTGGAATGTGAGGTCCAGTGAGCCGTAGAAAGCATCACTACTAACAAAGCTAGTAGAGGTGATGGAATTCCAGTTGAGCTATTTCAAATCCTCAAAGGTGATGCTGTCAAAGTGCTGCACTCAGGATGCCAGCAAATTTGGAAAACTCAGCAGTGGCCACAGGACTGGAAAAGGTCCATTTTCATTCCAATCCCAAAGAAAGGCAATGCCAAAGAATGCTCAAACTACCACACAATTGCACTCATCTCACACGCTAGTAATGTAATGCTCAAAATTCTCCAAGCTAGGCTTCAGCAATATGTGAACCGTGAACTTCCAGATGTTCAAGCTGGTTTTAGAAAAGGCAGAGGAACCAGAGATCAAATTGTCAATATCTGCTGGATTATCGAAAAAGCAAGAGAGTTCCAGAAAAACATCTATTTCTGCTTTATTGACTATGTCAAAGCCTTTGACTGTGTGGATCACAATAAACTGTGGAAAATTCTGAAAGAGATGGGAATACCAGACCATCTGACCTGTCTCTTGAGAAACCTGTATGCAGGTCAGGAAGCAACAGTTAGAACTGGACATGGAACAGACTGGTTCCAAATTAGGGAAAGGAGTACGTCAAGGCTGTATATTGTCACCCTGCTTATTTAACTTATATGCAGAGTACATCATGAGAAACACCGGGCTGGAGGAAGCACAAGCTGGAATCAAGATTGCCGGGAGAAATATCCATAACCTCAGATATGCAGATGACACCACCCTTATGGCAGAAAGTGAAGAAGAACTAAAGAGCCTCTTGATGAAAGTGAAAGAGGAGAGTGAAAAGTTGGCTTAAAGCTCAACATTCAGAAAACTAAGATCATGGCATCTGGTCCCATCACTTCATGGCAGATAGATGGGGAAAAAGTGCAAGCAGTGGCTGACTTTATTTTTCTGGGCTCCAAAATCACTGCAGATGGTGATTGCAGCCATGAAATTAAAAGATGCTTACTCCTTGGAAGGAAAGTTATGACCAACCTAGATAGCATGTTTAAGAGCAGAGACATTACTTTGCCAACAAAGGTCCATCTAGTCAAGGCTATGGTTTTTCCAGTAGTCATGTATGGATAAGAGAGTTGGACGGTGAAGAATGCTGAGCATGGAAGAATTGGTGCTTTTGAACTGTGGTGTTGGAGAAGACTCTCGAGCGTCCCTTGGACTGCAAGAAGATCCAACCAGTCCATCCTAAAGGAGGTCAGTCCTGGGTGTTCATTGGAAGGACTGATGTTGAAGCTGAAACTCCAATCCTTTGGCCACCTCATGCAAAGAGTTGACTCATTGGAAAAGACCCTAATGCTGGGAAGGATTGAGGGCAGGAGGAGAAGGGGACAACAGAGGATGAGATGGCTGGATGTCATAACCGACTCAATGGGCATGGGTTTCAGTAGACTCTGGGAGTTGGTGATGGACAGGGAGGCCTGACATGCTGCGATTCATGAGGTCACAAAGAGTTGGCCACGACTGAGTGACTGAACTGAACTGATGTCATATAGAGTCTCTACACATCAGTAAAGAAAAAATAAACACATTAAGAGCAAAGAACATAAGTAGTATTCATTAAACACTTACATATGGAGCATGAGTAAGTCCTTAACTAAATATTAGAAATGCAGGCTGGCCCAACCCCAGACCTACTGAAAGAAAAAATACTTTCAACAAGATCTTTCGGTAATTTTGCATATACATTAAATTTGAGAAGTACTATCCTAGACGTCATCATACCATTGTGATGTTTTCTTTTTATCTCCCGCTAGAAAGTGGGCTACATAGAAACATTTTTTTAAAATAATTCTACCCCTTAAACCTGCATGGTATTGGTACAGAGTGGATGCCCAATAAATGATAACAGAATGAATAAAATGGAGATAATGACACTCCCACTAACAGGCTGTTTGCTTTTGGTGAAGGCTGCACCTAATGGCTGGGTGCTGGGCTTCTTTCCTAAGTTTGTATTTCTATCACCCTCTAGAAAATAAAAGAAACCAATCCACCTTGGGCCCACCAAGATGATATGTCATCTCATAACCACAAAGCAAAAGTTCTTTCATCTCTTAATGGAGCTGTTAACTTGGAGATTTAAGAAAGATTTTTTTAAAGTCAGAGATCAGAGAGCTGTTTTTTTGGTGGCATATGTTAGGTTAGACTATTAGAAATATCCAGAAAAAGTCCGTAAAAAATAGACCCAAGGACAGGAAGAGACACACAGACATAGAGAATGGACATGTGGACACGGGTGAGGGGAGGGTGGGACAAATTGGGAGAATGCACTGACATGGATACACCACCACGTGTAAAACAGCTAGCTAGTGAGAAGCTTCTGTACAGCTAGGAAGCTCAGCTAGGTGCTCTGTGATGACCTAGCAGGATGAGATGGGGGCGGGTGGGAGAGGGGCTCAAGAGGGAGGGGATAAATGTATACATAGCTGATTCACTTCATTGTACAGCAGAAATTAACACAATATTGCAAAGCAATTATACTCCAATAAAATTATTTTTTGATTTTTAAAAAGGAGTAGGCCTACAAATATACCTCTTTTATTCATTCTCTAAATTTCAGTGTTTGTTAATACAACCTGAAATTTTGAGCAGCAGTGATGTTTACTTAGTAATTCTTTACACTATATCTTTTCTCTTACAATAATAATTTTTAATGTTTCCTTCACTTTTGTAATTGGATTTTATAAAACAAATACAAACAGATCTATTAAAGATATTTATCTACACAACTAAAACAATGCAACCTGCTGAATTAAATTATTATTATATTGGGATAAGACTACAACTCCTATTCTCAGAGTTTATAGAAATCATTGAAAATAGTGACGACATGTACTCCACACCTCTTCATTGTTAAATAAAAGTTTTAGATGAAAAGAAAAAAAAAATAGGCCCAAGGAGAATGGAATTAGATTTGGCTGCAGCCATTGCTCCTTGCCTAGAGGAGAGGAGTAGGATGGAAGGAGACCTGAAATTTATCAGAAATAGAGTAAGAAAGAGGAGAAGCAAGGGATGAATAGGGTGGCCCAAGAAGAAGACATGGATAGAAAGAAAAACGTAAATAAGAAGAAGGAAATTTTCTATCAGTATTAGGTCCAAAGACAGAGAAGAGAAGGAAAATTTTATCATCCTATCTAGTGCTTAATGCTTAAGTGCCCACTGAATTAAATGCAAATACTCTAGCCTGACATTCAGAATTCTCCACTTAACATCCAGATCTCGCCCTTCAGCCACATTTTCCATTATCCTGTGTGTGCCCCACTTCAGCCAAACGACATCACTTACATTTGTCCTTGTTGATCTGCGTCATTGCTCACAATGCCCTTTTGATCTGGACTGGGTTTCCCTGGTGGCCTCCATGATATTCCAGGAACATGGATTTATAAGAGCTGCCTCATGTGAAAGAGTAAGTTACTTGGAGACGGGCACACCTAGCTGACCACTCACCATATTTCAACACAGCTTTGTGGTTTGGTACTCACTTCAGAATTTTGTTGACTCAGGGGGAAAGCCCAGAATCTCAAACAGGTACCTGGACTTGGATATGTTTGTTTGGCCTACTCAGTGCTGATGTGTATCAAATTTAGAAAGATACACAGGTAACCAACAGTTAAAAAAATTCTGATATATTTTTATTAACTGAAGTCCCTGGTGGCTTAGACAGTAAAGAATCTGCCTGCTATGTGGGAGACCCAGGTTTGCTCCTTGGGTGGGGAAGATCCCTCGGAGAAGGGAATGGCTACCCACTCCAGTATTCTTGCCTGGAGAATTTCATGGATGGAGGAGCCTGGCAGGCTAGAGTCCATGGGGTTGCAACAAGTCGGACATGACTGAGCAACTAACACTTTCACTCTCATAGTTTATATTAGGATTCATTCTTTATATTGTGTAGTTCTGTGGGTTTTGACAAATGGATAATGTCCTGTATCCACCACTATAATATATAGAGTAGTTTCATCACCCTAAAAATCACCTGTAGTCCTCCCTCTTCATCCCTCCCTCTGGTGACCACTGATCTTTTTAAAGTCTCAATAGTTTTGTCTTTTCCAAAACGTTATATGGTTGAGATCATACAATGCATATAGCCTTTTCAGACCAGCTTTTCTCAATTAGCAATGTGCATTTAAGGTTCTGCCATGTCTTTTCTTGGCTTAATAACTCACTTCTCTTTAGTGCTGAATAATATTCCATTGTTTGGATGTATCAGGATTTTTTTATCCATTCACCTCCTGAAGGATATCTTGGTTGGTCTAGATTTTTAGGAATTACGAGTCAAGTTGCTATAAACACTTTTATGCAGGTTTTTGTACGGACACAAGTTTTCAACTCTTATGTAAATAACAAAGAGCATGGTTGATAGATTATACGGTAAGACTTTGTTAGCTTTGTAAGAAACTGCCAGATTGTCTTCTAAAGCAGTAATGAATGAGATTTTTTGTTGCTCCACATCCCCACCACCATTTGGGTTGTGAGTGCTTTGCATTTTAGCCATTTGAATAGATATGCAGTGGTGTCTCACTGTTTTAGTTTGCAGTTCATTTAAACTAAATGCACACACATACTTAGAGCATCTTCTCATATGGTATTTGCCACCTGCATTTCTTCTTTGGTGAAGTGTTTGTTCAGGTCTTCTGTCTACTTAAAATTGGGTCATTTGTTTTATTATTGAGTTTTAAGAGCTCTTTGCATATTTTGGATACAATCCCACAAAATGGATGCTTTTCAAAAATTTTCTCCAAGTCTGTGGATTGTCTTTTCATTCTCTTAACAGTATGTTTCACAGAGCAAAAATTTTAAATTTTAATGAAATGCAGCTTATCAGTTTTTTCTTTCATGGATTTTATTTTATCTTTTTGGTGTCTTATCAAAAACGTCATAATCAAACCCAAGCTCACCTGAATTTCCTATTATATTTTAAACTGTGGACTATGATCCATTTTGGATTATGATACAAATGAAGCAGGGCAAAGACTAACTGAATTCTGCCAAGAAAATGCACTAGTCACAGCAAATACCCTTTTCAATAATGCAAGACATGACTTTACACGTGGACATCACCAAATGGTCAATACCAAAATCAAATTGATTACATTCTCTGTAGCCTGAGATGGAGAAGCTGTATACAGTCGGCAAAAACAAGATCTGGAGCTGACTGTAGCTCAGATCATCAGCTTCTCAAAGCAAAATTCAGGCTTAAAGAAAGCTGAGAAAAACACAAGGCCAGCCAGGTATGACTTAAATCAAATCCTGTATAAATTCACAGTAGAGGTAACAAATACATTCAAGGGACTAGATCTAGTTAACAGGATACCTGAAGAACTATGGACGGAGGTCCATAATATTATAGTTCAGTTCAGTCACTCAGTCATGTCCGAATCTTTGTGACTCCATGGACTGCAGCATGCCAGGACTCCCTGTCCATCACCAACTCCTGGATCTTACTCAAACTCATGTCCATTGAGTCAGTGATGCCATCCAGCCATCTCATCCTCTGTCATCCCCTTCTCCTCCTGCCTTCAATCTTTCCCAACATCAGGGTCTTTTCAAATGAGTCAGCTCTTCACCATCAGGTGGCCCAACTATTGGAGTTTCAGCTTCAACATCAGTCCTTCCAATGAACACCCAGGACTGATCTCCTTTAGGGTGGACTGGTTGGATCTCCTTGCAGCCCAAGGGACTCTCAAGTCTTCTCCAACACCATAGTTCAAAAGCATCAATTCTTTGGTGCTCAGCTTTCTTTATAGTCCAACTCTCACATCCATACATGACTACTGGAAAAACTATAGCCTTGACGAGACAGACCATTGTTGGCAAAGTAATGTCTCTGCTTTTTAATACGCTGTCTAGGTTAGTCATAACTTTCCTTCCAAGGAGTAAGCGTCTTTTAATTTCATGGCTGCATAATATCGTAGAGGCGGCGGCAAACAAAACCATCCCCCCAAAAAAGAAAAGCAAGAAGGCAAAGTGGTTATCTGAGGAGGCCTTACAAATAGTAGAGGAACAAAGAGAAGTGAAAAGCAAGGGACAGAGGGAAAGGAACATGCAAATAAGTGCAGAGTTCCAAAGAACAGCTGGGAGAGACAAGGAGGCCTTCTTCGATGAACAGTGTTTAATAACAGAAGAAAACTATAAAAGGGGCAAGGCTAGAGATATCTTCAGGAAAACTGGAAACACCAAGGGAGAATTCCGCCCAAAGATGGGCACAATAAAGGATAAAAATGGTAGAGACCCAGTAGATGCTGAAAAGATCATGAAGAGATGAAAAGGATACACAGAAGAACTGTATTAAAAAGATCTTAATGAACTGATTACTACAATGATGTGGTTAGTCACCCAGAGCCAGACTTTCTGGAGTGTGAAGTCGGTGGGCCTTAAGAACCACTGCTGTTAATAAAGCCAGTGATGCGATGAAATTCCAGCAGAACTATTCAAATCCCTAAAGGATGATGCCAACAAGGTTTCGCATTCATTATGCCAGCAAATCTGGAAGGCCCAGCAGTGGCCACAGGACTGGAAAAGGTCAATCCTCATCCCAATTCCCAAGAAGGGTAGTACCGAAGAATGTGTTAACCATCAGACAGTTGCATTCATCTCCCATGCTAGTAAGGTCATGCTTTAAATCTTGCATACTAGACTCCAGCATTAGGCAAACCAAGAAATTCCAGATACACAAGCTGGGTTTAGGAAAGGAAGAGGAACTAGAGATCAAATTGCCAGCATTCACCAGATTATAGAGAAAGCAAGGAAATTTGAGAAAAACGTCTATCTCTGTTTCATAGACTACATTAAAGCCTTTGACTGTGTGGATCATGACAAACTGTGGAAATCTGTTAGAGAGATGGGAATACTAGACCATTTTACCTGTCTCCTGAGGAACCTGTATGTGGGTCAAGAAGCAACAGTTAAAACCCAGTATGGAACAGCTGATGGGTTCAAGATTGAGAAAGGAGGCAGTCTGTGCTGTCTGTGGTCACCCTTCTTGTTTTAACCTACATGCTGAGCACGTCATGAGAAATGCCAGGATGGATGAGTTACAAGCTGGAATTAAGACAGATGGGAAAAACATCAACAATCTCAGATATGCAGATTATACCACTCTAATGACAGAAAGTGAAGAGGAACTAAAGAACTTCTTGATGAGGGTGAAGCATAAGAGTGAAAGAGTTGGCTTAAGACTAAATATTAAAAAAAAACTAAGATCATGGCATCCAGCCCCATTACCTAAGTATGACAAATCGAAGGGGAAAAGGTGGAAGTAGTGACAGATTTCCTCTTCTTGGGCTCCAAAATCACTGCGGATAGTGCCTGCAGCCATGAAATCAGAAAATGATTGCTTCTTGGCAGGAATGTGATGACAAACCTAGTCAGTGTGTTGAAAAGCAGAGATATTACTCTGCCAACAAATTTCTGTATAGTCAAGGTTTTCCCAGTGGTCATGTACAATTGTGTACATGTAAAGAAGGCAGAAGGACTGTAAAGAAGGCAGAACACCAAAGAATTGATGCCTTTGAACTCGGTGCTGGAGAAGACTCCTGAAAGTCCCTTGGACACCAAAGAGATCAAAACAGTCAATCTTAAGGAAGATCAATCCTGAATATTCACTGGAAGGACTGATGCTGAAGCCGAAGCTCCAGTATTTTGGTCATCTGATGCAAACAGATGACTCATTGGAAAAGTTCCTGATGCTGGGAGAGATTGAGGGCAGAAGGAGAAGAGGACATCAGAGGATGAGAAGGCTGGATGGCATCACTGATGTAATGAACATGAATTTAGGCAAACTCCATGAGATGGTGAGAGACAGGGAGGCCTGGCATGCTGTAGTCCATGGGGTCGCAAAGAGTAGGACACAAGTGGGTGACTGAAAACAGCAACATGATCCACTTTGAGTTCATTTTGTGAAAGTTCTCAGGTCTAGGTCTGTGTTAATTTGTGTGTGTGCGTGTGTGGATGTGCAGTTGTTCCAGCATCTTTTACATTTTTTTAAAGATTTTTTTTTTTGACGTGGACCATTTTTAAAATCTTTATTGAATTTGTTACAACATTGCTTGTTTTATGTTTTGATTTTTTGGCTACCAGGAATGTGGGATCTTAGCTCCCCGACCAGGAATTAAACTCAAACCCCCTGCATTGAAAGGTGAAGTCTTAACCAGTGGATCGTGAGAGAAGTTCTCTAGCATCATTTATCAAATAGATTATTCTTTCTCCATTGAATTGCCTTTGGTTGTTAGTCAGAGATCAGTTGGCTATATTTATATGGTTCTATTTCTGTGCTCTCGATTTGTCTCATTGAACTATTGGTCAATTTGTTTTTGAACTGTTGGTCAATTGTTTTACCAATACCACTCTGCCTCGATTACTGTAGCTTTGTAGTAAGTCTTGAAGTTGGGCCGTGTCAGTCCTCTGACTTTGTTCTTCTTTAGTACTGTGTTGGCTATTCTAGGTCTTTTGCCTTTCCTTGTAAGATTGAGAATTGGCTTATTGATACCTGCAAAATAACTTGCTGGAATTTTGCTGGGATTGTGTTGAATCTGTCCCTTAGTCTCAAAGTTCTGCTCTTGATCTACCCCTTTCCCTGTATCATTACCATTTCATGTCACTATCCCTGCCTCTGTCATTATTCTTTCAGGGAACACCTCAGTATTGCAGAAATGAGCAGGGTTGACACATATTGTCAGTGCTATAAATCCACAATGATTGCCCTAGAATTTTTTATGCGCTTTGGTTCAGATGTATTATGGCTTAACAGGCTGTACTGAGCTGACTAAGGAACTTCATCACCACAATCACACCATTTCTATGAGAACATGTGTTCGAATTTCAAACTTAGGATGGAATGCTACTGCTGCTGCTAAGTCGCTTCAGTAATGTCCAACTCTATGCGACCCCATAGATGGCAGCCCACCAGGCTCTCCCGTCCCTGGGATTCTCCAGGCAAGAACACTGGAGTGGGTTGCCATTTCCTTCTCCAATGCATGAAAGTGAAAAGTGAAAGTGAAGTCGCTCAGTCGTGTCCGACTCTTAGTGACCCCATGGACTGCAGCCTACCAGGCTCCTCTGTCCATGGGATTTTCCAGGCAAGAGTATTGGACTGGGTTGCCATTGCCTTCTCCGTAGGATGGAATAGAATTCGTCAGTAAGTAGAGGCCACCTGCAGCCCAGTAAGGGCAGGAAGAGGATTTTGACAAACAGACATCAGCTGCTTCAGTGATTTGTGCCAAGTTGGCCAAAGTTAGGATTTTGTGTACAGAGCTACAGTATGTCCCTCTGTGTGTGTTGGCTCATGTGTGTGTTGTATGTGCATGCAAGCATGCATGCATGTAGGGATGGGCAGGGAAGGAGAGATGGAAGCATCACAGTGTACCCCATGTTCAAATTCTAATATTTTAACTTTCCAGAACTTTCTTCATCACCTTTATTTTTTAAATTAATTTAATTTATTTATTTTTGGCTGCTCTGGGTCCTCACTGCTGGGTACAGGCTTTCTCTACTTGCTGTGAGTAGAGGCTACTCTCTAGTTGCAATGCATGGGCTTCTCATTGTGGTGGCTTCTCTTGTTGCAGAACATGGGCTCTAGAGTGAGCAGGCTTCAGTGGTTTTGGTGCACAGGCTTAGTTGCTCCTCAGCATGTGGGATCTTCCCAGACCAAGAATCGAACCTGTGTCCCCTGAAGTGGCTGGTGGATTCTTAACCACTAGACCACCAGGAAAGTCCTTCCTATCACCTTTAGGTGTTATACTTCCTTTCTCTTTTGTTGCTGGTTGTCATCACCTGCAAACAGGTAACCAACTTCAAGAATCTCCTTTGGAATTTTAGAAGAAAGTTATCGAATTCACAGGGCAACAAATCCAGGTAGGAGCATGGGAAAATTCCTTCTCAAAACTCTGAGCTAGTGGTTCTCAACCCGCATGCACAGGAGAATCACTAGGGAGCTTTTCAAACCTGTCAGTTGGCCTGGCCCTTAGGCCAATTGAATCAATCTCCAGGGTGAGGCCCAGGAAATCTGTGTGTATGTGTATGTATACACACACACACACACACACACACACACACACACACACACATGGTGATTTGAATGTGCAAACTGGATTGAGAAACACTGCTCTAAGGGTATGACACTTAAGCTTGTACCCCCTCAGATGTGATGCTAAGATCTAATCATCTTATCTGAGCAAGGATCCTATGTCCACCCCTGCAGAGGGGGGCTGCTTACAGACACTTTCCTTTAGTGACATGACAGGCACCTGATACTTTAGAAAGGAATTGGATCTCCTTTTTAATAAAAAACGTACTCTCTTTCAAGGGAAGAGGAAAAGTTGAAATTGACATGTGCCAAGATAATTGAAGCAAGTAAATCCAGGCACAGATAACAAGAAGTTCTTCCACATATCCATTAAATACAGGCGATGGCTGCTTTTACAGGAAACATAATTTGTTCTAAATTTCCCCCTCTTTGGAATTATCTATAAATTTCCAAATTAATGTGTAGCTGCTGAGAGAACATCTTCTTCCCTTGTCTCCCTCCCTGCTTTTATCTATTTTGCTACAAAATGGGAGAGCAGAAGAAGAGGAAGGTTTTTATGTGTTTATTTTAAAGTCAACACATAAAATCTTATCAAAACAGGACCCAGTGAAAAATCCTTTCTCTTGGGACTTCCCTGCCAGTCCAGTGGTTAAAGCTCAGTGCTTCCAATATATACTTAGGGGGAACTAAGATCCCACATGCCTCTCAAGGCCAAAACAAAACAAAAAACTTTCTCTTTGGCTCATTTGGCAGTTGAGTAAGGGGTAAGCAGGGGAGGGATTCCCACATTAGTTCCCTTGGAACAAAGTTGGTGAGTACCTGACATCCCTGTGTGACGAGCCAAGCCACCAGAAAGTGTAATTTGTGGAATAAACAACCAAGAATGGCACCCAAGGTCGTAAAGAATCAAAATTGCGGGCCATATTGGTTACTGTCTCAAGGTAACTTAGAGTGAGGAAAACTGACGTACTGCGAAAAATAAGCTGGTTTTCTTCTGTGGCTGGGAAGTGTGCTCCACACCCCTAAGGTAGGGAAGTCTGGCTGGCTGTGTGAATTCATCCTACCCAAATTCACAGACAGGGGGCACGGAGTAAGGAGGATGAAGAGGGCAAAAATCTGAGGCAGTGGGGAGAAATGAAGAAAGGTGAAGTGGGTGGGAACAGGAGATGTGAGAAGGGTGTACCTTTAAATCTCCACACTCATCAGATCCCCCTTGTAATTCACTGACACTGACTCACCTTTGAGCTAGGAGAAAACTGCATTGGGCTACAGAAGTTTGCCTCTTGAGTTTCAAATGGAATAGTGACCTGTCATCACTCACTGGTCACTGATGAGAACAGAGAAGAGAGAGTAGCTGTACCGAATGGTCGACTGGAATCACCATCACTTCAGGAAAAACTATTCAAGATGCACGCACTATTGACGTTGTCATCACAGCCCAAGACAGATGGCCTTCCTTGTTGTTTTACTACAGCTTCTGTCACATGTGTTTATCGAGTGTCTGGCTCCACTGCCAGGTCAGCTTAGTTAGAGGGGAGAAACTCATTTAGCACAGGGAGACAGTCTGAGAGGGGGAGCCACAGCGCATTTACATGGACTGAAACTGTTTGAAACACACCTCTCAAGACTCTCCTCAAAGACCTGAAACTCAGTAGATACTAGTTTTCCTTTAGTGTGCCTTGATCTGTGATGAGAGCAGTGAGGAGTCGGAAGGTTGGGAGCCATGGTTCCTAACACACAGTCTAGTGTGGTATTGGTGATATAAGGCTGAGCATAGCTGCCTTCCTAACACGCATTCTAGGGCACCAAGCTTGTTCCTAATATGTGGGAAATTTGACTTGTTTCCAAAACTTGACTTCAAGATTGTTAAAATAAAAAAAGTAGCTCAGCTGGTAAAGAGTCCGCCTGCAATGCAGGAGACCCTGGTTCGATCCCTGGGTTGGAAAGATCCCCTGATGAAGGCCATGGCAACCCACTCCAGTATTCTTGCCTGGAGAATCGCATGGACAGAGGAGCCCGGCAGGCTACAGTCCATGGGATCGCAAAGAGACAGACATGACTGAGTGACTAAGCACATTCATTTATAGGCATACCTTTAGTAGTATGTACCAGGTATATACAACTCTGCTGGCTAGTCTCCTTTGCCCTTCCCCCCATCCATTCTTCACTCTTGTCCCTTTGACTTCTTGCTGGGTCTGGCCAAGTTGGGGGAAGAGTAACAGAGATCAGAGGATGAGAGGAGAAGAAAGTAGGGACATTTGTTTCCCCCACCTCCTTGTACACAGCCTAGAGACCAGCATTCTTTTCTGGGGACTTACAAAATGCCTTATTTATTTCTGTGGTATCCCTCACAACATTGCCTCCCATGAAATAACTTATATGTTAAAGGAATAGTGGTGATGGAGATGGGTCTAGAGAAACTAATTAACTGCCCAAGGACTCTCAACTAGAAAATGGAGTTAAAAATAAAACTGAGTCTATCTGATTCTCCACCAAAATGGCCATATCTCTTTATTGTTATGTTGCGTATGTCTTCCAATTTCATGGCAAAATCAGTTTTACCTGACCTGAATAACATTATAAAACAAATGGAACAGACACATACAGAACATTCCATCCAGTAGCACCAGAATATACATCCTTCTTAAGTGCACATGGGACATTCTGCAGGGGAGATTATATGTTGGACCACCAAGCAACCCTTAACAAACTTAAGAAGACTGAAATCATATCGAGTATCTTTTCCAATCACTGTGGTATGAAACTAGTAATCAATGACAGGAATAAAGCTGAAAAATTCACAAATACATGGAAATTAAATAACACACTCCTAAACAACAAATGGATTAATGAAGTCTAAATGGAAGTCAGAAAGTATCCTGAGATGAATTAAAATGAAAACACAACATATGAAAACTTATGGGCTGCATCACAAGAAGTTCTAAGAGGGAAGTGTACAGCAATAAACGCCTACATTAAAAAAGAAAGATCTCTAATAAACAACCTAGCTTTACATCTCAAGGAATAAAAAAAAGGAGACCAAACTAAGTCCAAAATTAGCATAAGGAAGGAAATAATAACTACTAGAGCAGATACAAATAAAACAGAGAGGATAAAGACAATAGAAAAAGATCATGAAACTGAAAGTTAATTTTTTGAAAAGTTAAAGTTAGCAAACCTTTAGCTGGAGTAAGATGGGGTTGTCTCAGATGAAACTATAAATGAAAAAGGAAGCACTGCAAATGATACCACAAAAACATAAAGAATCATAGAGGTAACTATGAACAATCATATATCAATAAACTAGATAACTAGAAGAAATTGATGAATTCCTAGAAACACACAACCTGTCAAGACTGAATCATAAAGAAACAGACAATCTGAACAGACTAGTAATGACTAAGGATATTGAATCAGTAATCAAAACCTCCCAACAAAGAAAAGCCTTTTACTAGATGATAATTTGTAAGTTTTGCCAAACATTTACAGAAGAATTAATGTCAATCTTTCTCAAATTCTTTGAAAAAAATGAAGAGGAAGGAACACTTGTAAATTCATTTTATGAGGCCAGCATTCCCTTGATACCAAAGACTGATAAGGACACTATAAGAAAAGAAAACTATAGGCCAATATTCTTGATGAATATTGGTGCAGAAATTCTCAACAAAATTCTATCAAACTGAATTCAACAGCACAGTTAAAGGATTCTGTACCATGACCAAGTAGCATTTATCCATGAGATGTGAGGACAGTTCAATATATGCAAACCAAAAAGTAAATGTTATACATTACATTAATAGAATAAAAATCATAAGATCCTCTTGATGCAGTGAAAGCATTTGACAAAATTGACACTCTTTCATGATACAAGCTCTCAACAAATTAGATATAGAAGTAACATCCTTCAACATAAAGGACATATATGAAAAATCCTTAGCTAACATCATACTCAACTGTGAAAAACAAACTGTGAAAAAACTATGAAAGCTTTTCCTCTAAAATCAGGAATAAGACAAGGGTGACCACTCTCACTGTTGCTTTTCTCAACATAGTACTGAAAGTCCCAGCCAAAGCAATCAGACAAGAAAAAGAAATAAAAGGCATCCAACCTGGAAAGGATAGCATAAAATTATCTCTATCTGCAGATGACATGATCATATGTATAGAAAACCCCTAATGGTTCCACCAAAAAACTCTTAGAATAAATAAATTCAGCAAAGTGACAGGATACAATTAGAACAAGGGAACATTTCATGCAAAGATGGACTCAATAAAGGACAGAAATGGTATGGACCTAACAGAAGCAGAAGATATTAAGAAGAGGTGGCAAGAATACACAGGAGAACTATACAGAAAAGATCTTCATGACCCAGATAACCATGATGGTGTGATCCCTCACCTAGAGCCAAACATCCTGGAGTGTGAAGTCAGTGGGCCTTAGGAAGTATCACTATGAACAAAGCTAGTGGAGGTGATGGAATTCCAGCTGAGCTATCTCAAATCCTAAAAGATGATGCTGTGAAAGTGTTGCACTCAATATGCCAGCAAATTTGGAAAACTCAGCAGTGGCCACAGACTGGAAAAGGTCAGTTTTCATTCCAATCCCAAAGAAAGGCAATGCCAAAGAATGTTCAAACTACCACACAATTGCACTCATCTCACACGCTAGCAAAGTAATGCTCAAAATTCTCCAAGCCAGGCTTCAATGGTACATGAACCAAGAACTTCCAGATGTTCAAGCTGGATTTAGAAAAAGCAGAGGAACCAGAGATCAAATTTTCAACATCCGTTGCATCATAGAAAAGGCAAGAGAGTTCCAGGAAAACATCTACTTCTGCTTTATTGACTATGCCATAGCCTTAAATTGTGTGGATCACAACTAACTGTGGAAAATTCTTCAAGAGATAAGAATACCAGACCACCTGACCTGCCTCCTGAGAAATCTGTATGCAGGTCAAGGAGCAACAGTTAGAACTGGACATGGAACAATGGACTGGTTCCAAATTGGGAAAGAAGTACACCAAGGCTGTGTATTGTCACCCTGCTTATTTAACTTATACGCAGAGTACATCACGCAAAATGCCGGACTGGATGAAGCACAAGCTGGAATCAAGATTGTCAGGAGAAACAACAATAACCTCAGATTTGCAGATGTCACCACCCTTATGGCCTAAAGGGAAGAGGAACCAAAGAGCCTCTTGATGAAAGTGAAAGAAGAGAGTAAAAAAGCTGGTTTAAAGCTCAACATTCAAAAAACAAAGATCATGGCATCTAGTCCCATCATTTATGGCAAATAGATGGGGAAACAATGGAAACAGTGACAGATTTAATTTTCTTGGGCTCCAAAATCACTGTGGATGATGACTACAGACATGAAATTAAAAGACACTTGCTCCTTGGAAGAAAAGCCATGACCAACCTAGACAGCATATTAAACATCAGAGACATTACTTTGCTGACAAAGGTATATCTAGTCAAAGCTATGGTTTTTCCAGTAGTCATGTATAGATGTGAGAGTTGAATCATAAAGAAAGCTGAGGACCAAAGAATTGCTTTTGAACTGTGGTGTTGGATAAGACTCTAGAGAGTCCCTTGGACAGCAGGGAGATCAAACCAGTCTAACCTAAAGGAAATCAGCCCTGAATATTCATTGGAAAGACTGATGTTGAAGCTGAAAATTCAATACTTTGGCCACCTCATGCAAATAACTGACTCATTGGAAAAGACCCTGATGCTGGGAAAGATTGAAGGCAGGAGAGAAGGGGATGACAGAGGATGAGATGGTTAGATGGCATCACCAACTTTATGGACATGAGTTTGAGCAAGCTCCGGAAGTTGGTGATGGACAAGGAAGCCTGGTGTGCTGCCATCCATGGGATCGCAAAGAGTCAGACATGACTGAACAACTGAACTGAGCAGGATACAAAATCAACATACAAAAATCAGTTGTGTTTCTATACATTAACAATGAAATATCTGAAAGAGAAAGTAAAAAAAAAAAAAAATCCCATTCAAAGTAGTAAAGGGAAGGCCCCAAAGAATGAATCTTCATCAGTCTCAGCTAGCCTGTTTATCTAGCTTCTCTTGCCAAAAGATTGCTTTGGCAATTGCATAGGAGTGTAATGCAATTATGGTTGAAAAGATGTGAGGAAAAATTGTGAGAGATACTTCTGGGAAGGGATTCCTTGCTCTTAAGAAATTACACAAATGAGGGACTTTCTTTGTTTACTATTTTGAACATTATTATCTACATGGATGCCTAAAACTGCAGAAGCCATGAGAAGAGCCATCCTAAGAGGACACCACTTTGAGGATGATAGGGTAGAAGGAATGAGTTAGGTTCTTGCAGAAGGCTGGGGGACCCTGATTGGAAGAACCCTGGAATTGCCGTATCTCACCTAGCTTCCTGTTTTATCAGATAACAAACATTCCTTACGGTTAAAGTTCCTTTCTGCTTGGTTTTCTGTTACTGTTAGTAGATAGGGTGGCGTGGTCCCCAGAGAAGGAGAATCAGGCATGGCTTTCTTGACATAAGAGAAGCCATTTTGTGACCTGAGCCTTGCCACAATGCTTGCCCTTGAGCAGGTCTCAGTACATAATGATATTTAGGGAACAAAGAAATGAAAAGCAGTCAAGAAGCAATAGTTCAGCAATAAAACAGAGTCCAAGCTTCTTCTCAAGGGATATGTATCACAATCTGACACACATCTTTGAGTTCTGCACAAACTCAGGACCCTACTTAGGTGGAGCATGCTAACTGCTGACCTAAGACCCCTTAGGGCAGAACCTAAGAAATTATGACAATGACCTTTTCTGACAGTTGTGATTTCAATCAACTAAAACTTGGACTCTGTCAACCTTTGTCCGAGTTCAATGCTGAATTCTCCTCTGCCCAAGCCCCTTCATCAATATGCAAGTGTGTACACATGCGTGCTCAGTCGCTTCAGTTGTGTCTGACTCTTTGTGACCCTATGGACTATAGCCCGCCAGGCTCCTCTGTCCATGGGATTCTCCAGGCAAGAATACAAGAGTGAGTCCATGGCTCCAGGCAAGAGTGGGTTGCCATGCCCTCCTCCAGGGGATCTCCCTGATCCAGGGATTGAACCCAAATGTCCTGCGGCTCCTGCACTGCAGGCAGATTCTTTACCGCTGAGTGCCCGGGAAGCCCCAAACATGCATGTACCCTTAGCTGAAAACTTCCCTGGTGTTCTTCTTACTTGCTGTGAATAATAAATTCTTCCTTCTCCAAATCTTTGGCTCTGTTTTGTCTCTTGGCATGACACTCACCAAGAGATGGACCCAGTTTTGGGGTAACATTGCTGTAGCCAACATAAAACGAAGATAGATACATACAGTTGTGGTTCTGGTATTAACTTCTAATATCTAAGGACATTGTCTAAAGGAAATGATTCTGTCATAATCCTGTGTGAATCCTTTTATTTGTCCAAACTTCGATGTAGTTCCTTTAAATGGTCACCCTAGCCATGGATCAAGCATCACATAAAAGAACTCCAGAAATGTAAGGCTCACTGTCTTTGTTCTGAATCTGCTGCCTTGACCCTTCCCTTTCCTCAGTTCTCCCAGGTTGCCTCAGCTTCTCTTTTCAGTCTCCAGGATTCAACTTCCCCGCGTCCTCAGGCTTGATGGTGAGTCCTCCCTTCTCCATTACAGCTTACACTTCTCACTGGTTAAGACTAGGGGTCTCCCTGCAACTACACAACCTCAGTAGGACTTAGGAAAATGTCCCTATGATTTCTCCTCTCATCTCATACCTCACTTGGGTGAACTCAGGATTTTGGCTTCTCATCCTTTTTGGTTTGAGTTTCCCTTCTGGGTTCTACTGCTACCACATCTGCTTACTCAGAAGACCAGATGTTTTAGCTAATTGCTGTAACTCCTCAGTCTGCCTGAACTGACTCAATGTTCCCCCCTGTTAAGTCTGGATTGACTTAAACCCTATTTCCATGGAAGGTTGCTTCTCTTTGGCGTGTGCTTTGTGGAACCAGGAGGCTGCACCTGTTCCCTGGGAAGAATTCTCCCTCTGTACAGATCTGCACAGCTACCTCTGCCCCTTCTCTGACAGACAGGAATTGCAATCTTGCTATGAAAGGGAAGCATGCTCAGACTGGATGCAATTCTCTTTGATGCTCCTGACCCTTGCCTCATTCCCAGGTTTAGCAACCAGGGCTTTTCTGTTGTTTTTCAGGCCAACAATATGAAAGCTACATTAGGAGGTGAGAGGTATGCAAAAATGCGCCCAAAGTTCTCTTTCGTTATTTAGTAGGTGATGCCTGCCTACCTCGAAGATCCATTCCAGCTCTTAAATTCCATGCTTCCAAATAAGATAGTAAAATATTCAACTTTATGTATTGCTAACAGATTCTTGGACCGAAGCATGAGCCACCCCCCCAACATGACTGATTGGATAACAATGCAAAGTACAATGGTATAACATGGGCAATGCATTGTCTTTCCTTTTTAAAAACTCGTTTTATGAAACCCCTTAATTGAATCAGGCCTGAACTTCCTATGGCATAAAACCAAATAGAATTACACTGATGCTAAAAATGTAAATGTATCCCAGATACCACTGAATGATGTATTCATGGGAACATTCAAGCCTAAAGACTTGTATGCATACACTGTGATAATAAAGCTGAGCCTGAAGATCAGGCATTTGAGATATAAACATTTATGGGAATATTTTTAAGTCCATGCTTTTAAAAAAATTGTAAAACTCATTTTGACCTTGGGGGCCTAGAGTGTTGGACCTGGGATGATCCCTAAGAGATCATCGGTTCATCTTCCTGATGGTAAAAAGGATGCCTGGAGTGGGGAAGAGATACACTCAAGGGCACTTAAAGTACAGAGTCTATGTTTTTGGTTCAACACACCTGTAGGAAGCTGCTATCTGGTGTCTATGGCTGCTCTAGGCTTTGGGATGTAGAGGTTAAAAAAAAAAAAAAATGAACCACTGCTCTTGACATAGTCACACGTGTTCAGACGTCCAGATCAGTCCTTGTTCCACTTTTTCCCTCATTCTGAACAGACTCCTTGAGAAATAGGAAACTATATGTAGCAGCACATACCTAAGAGATTAGGAAAAAATAAAGGAATATTTCCCTATGTCCCTAGTCTTGAGCCCTACTCCCAAGCAGAGTCCTACACTGAGTCTCACAGAGTCAATTAGTTCTGTCTCTTTCTGCTTCATCTTTTTGCCTCTCATTCCATCACAGAAGCTCATCTCTTACTATTCATGTATAACATCTGCGTGGACAGCCCCAGCTGGGTGACATTTCAGTTTATCACAGTCTTCCCGTCTGGTGGCAGGTTAGGGAATATCTTTTGGAGAATGCATTCTCCAAAATACCTACTTTTTTTTTTTAAGAGGATAGTCATCCCACTAAGGAGGAAAATTGTGCTGTGTGATGTTGCTCCGCCAATGTGGAGATGCTAACTCTGGTCCTGGGATCTCTCCTGGTGCTGTTGCCAGGCAGACTTGTTACTGACACACATTTCCTCCCTGATAAGTTGAGTTCTTCCCCCTCCCTGCCAACTTCATTATGCCTGCAGCCGGAGCTCGGCTGCAGAGGGAGCCATGCCAGACACTCTGATTCACGCTCCTAAAATATCAGCCTGCCTGGGTATGCGAGTGATGCGATAAATCTGGAAAACATAAATCAGATTGTTGGATGCTATATCTGTTCGTGCATACAGGCTGCTGCAGCAGGCATGGTGACATGCCCTCAAACTCTCTGGGGGCTACAGCCAGGAGGAGGTTAAAGGACAGAGCCTCCAGACCTGGGAAAGGTGGGCAAGGAGGGCAGGATCTGACAAGCAGAAGAAGCCTTAAAATGTTGACATACATCCCAGACACCAGACGTGGAGTTCAGGCTCAGAGATTGCTGGGAGCGGCTCGAAAACAACGCCTAAGGAGTGGCCCTGATGTTAGCAAATCTTCCATTGTAAAGAGCTCGTCAATTTCCTACATTTGGACATCAGAGGGAAGATTGGCTTTTAGCTTCACTAGTAACCCAGACAAGATGGAAAATCAGACATAGAGCATCTGGCAAGTTGTGAGCTTCCTTAAAGGACACTCTAGAAAAAGCCAACCAACAAGGCCCTTCCTTCAGTGAACGAAGAAAAGTGCTTCCGTTGAGCCACTTAATCATTTCAGAGCCCAGAAAAGAAGGACCTTGTCCCTTTACCAGAGTTCAGGCCATTTGATCCCAGGGGTTCTTGACCGGGGCTTGAGGACAGCTGGCTTGTCACAAATGACAGTACTCCTCTGGGTCAGGCGTGCCAGGATTCCTAGTTCAAAACTAGTTTTAGAATTGTATGAATGTAAGGAGAGTCCCTGGCAGCTCGGCATTAAAGAATCTGCCTGCCAATGCAGGAGACTCAGGTTTGATCCCTGGGTCAGGAAGATCCCCTAGAGAAGGAAATGGCAACCCACTCCAGTATTCTTGCCTGGGAAATCCCATAGACAGAGAGAGGACCCTGGTGGGCTACAGTCCATGGAGTCACAAAGAGCTGGACACGACTGAGTGACTAAGCAACAAAAGGAGGCCCATACTTTAGATTCCCAACCCTCAGTCATGGCTTTGCTAGTGTTAGGTCCCGCTCCATCCGTGGGACTCTGCCCTAAAACCAGATCAGATCCCCTGGGGCTCTGTGCCTGAGGGTGCAGGAGAATGACTAGGAGTGGACAAGAGAGAGAGAGCTGGGATGAGATGGGAGGTGCTATACAGGAGCAGCAATGAATGTTAATAACAGGAAATGAAGTAGTCATCAATGGTCCACCCAAAAGTATCCACGAGTTACATCTTGGGGAGTCAATAAAGACCTATGAACAGACTAACAGGTGGTAGGGCCAATGGCTCCACCTGACTGAGCAACACAGCTCACCTGTCTCCTGTTCAGGCAAGTGAGACCATCCATGTGAACAAGGTGAGATATTGAGAAATTAGTTATAATTTATCTTTTGTGCTACTCTGACCTATATCAGCAAAAACAATGGAAAGATAACTTCTCCCTTTCCCTTCCAGGAAAGGCAGCCAGGGCTTTGTGTTCTCAGACCTGGGTGTCCTGTCCCCAGGCAGGGAATTTCCAACTGTTTGTGAGTCAGGCCCACCTGGGGAATTAAGGAGGCTTCCAAGAAGGGAAGGGGGTGGAGGTTTATGCACTACTTGGGTAAGAGAGTCAAGGTCTGACCCCAGGAAAGTGATAGAATTCTGGGAACTTGGAAAATGAGATTGGGTACATTGTAGGATTCTCCACATGACCTGTCCCCTACACTTTGTGCCCCCACCATGGCCAGATGAGAGTTGGCTGTGAACGTTCATGGATCCTAGACACTCTTGCGGCCTTGGGAGGAAGGTTAAAGTTCCTCTTAGGGGAGCCTGAGGATATGGAGAAGAGATGTGACAACCATCATTATGGTTGCCTGAGATAGAAGTACCCAGCAGAAGGCAGGGACCAACACATGGCAGAGGCTTCAAAGAGCAGAAGAAGCTGCAGTGACAAGAATGACCCACATCGGCTGACAATGAACTAGTGAATGAATTAATCTTGACCATCTTTCAGGTCCAAGACATAATTCTACAAGCCCTCCGTCTCCTTTTCACAAGCCAATCTCCTCCCCCAAACTCAGCCACATCCCACGACTCAGAATGACTGACGTGGCACCCACAGGTTTCCAGTTCACAAACACGCGCTGTTCTCCCCCTGCCTGGGCCAGCTGTGCACCATTTGCACACCATTGCCCTGCATCGTCCATACACACGGGTACTGGGGGGCGACATGCTATAGACTGGCCAAAGTCAAGATGCCAACAAGAAACGTTACATAAGCTTTTACATTTAATGAAAAGCACTTCTACTCCTTTCCTTGTCAGACTGCAAAACCAACAGCGGCATGTAATCAGGCACCAACACTTGGGGAGCCATTTCTCCGCTCTGGAAGCCCCGACATGCTCCATGTCCCTCTAGAATCATACCACAGAGCCAGAGTCTCAGCTCTGACCCTGACACATGGCCGGCTTGGACTTTGGTTTTTGAGTTCAGTCCACATTCTGGGTCATCTCTCCAGGAAAGACAACACTGCCATGTTCAGGCCTGAGCTTGCCTGCTCAGTGTTCAGCCAGGCATGTTCAGGATCCCCTGATGCCCCAAGACTGGGGTGACCGATTTCCTTCTGTCCCATGCTGTCCCCCACCTCTAGGTCACTTTCCAAAGTGCCTATGTTCACCCCTTCTTCTCCATTAGTAAATTCCTAGGAGTTCTTCAAGGTCCAGTTTAAACACATCTTTCTCTGAAAAGCCTCTTTAACTACCCAGGCAGAATTCACTGCCTGTATCTCTATACTTGGGCTTCCCTGGTGGCTCAGTGGTAAAGAAGCTGCCTGCAATGCAGGAGCCACAGGTTCGATTCCTGGGTCAGGAAGGTCCCCTGGAGGAGGGCACGGCAACCTACTCTAGTATTCTTGCCTGGAGAAGCCCATGGACTGAGGAACCTAGTGGGCTTCAGTCCATAGGGTCACAAAGAGCTGGACACGACAGAAGCGACTCAGCACAGTACAGCACCTCTCTACACTTGGCCACTATTGCATTTCCCTGTTGCCCACTTATTAGATAGCAAAACTTTGGAGAAGTCATATCTTATTAATCCATAAGCCTTATGTAATATGGGTATAATAAGTATTTCTTCTTCTTTTACAAATGCATTTAAAAAGGCATACTATGTGGGTGGAAAACCCAAACAAAGGAACTATCTGGTTTTCAAAAGAGATCACAAGCCATCCAAGTCAAGAATTCTTGAAAATTGCCTATGGAAACATAAATTCATCTCTTAAAAAATTGTGGAAAATATATGTAACATAAAATTTACCATGTTAATCATTTTTAAGTGTACAATTCAGTGGCATTAAGTACATTTACGCTGTTGTGCAACCATCCCCACCATCCGTCTCCAGAACATTTTCACCCTTCCCATCTAAAACTCTATACCCATTAAACACTAACAACCCATCCCGGATTCCCCCAGTGCCTGGCAACAACCATATTACTTTCTGTTTCTCTGAATTTGACCACTCTAGTTACCTCATATGGGTTTCCCAGGTGGCGCTAGTGGTAAAGAACCCGCCTGCCAAAGCAGAAGACACAAGAGATGTGCGTTCAATCCCTGGGTCAGGAAAAACCCCTGGAGGCAGGCATGGCAACCCACTCCAGTATTCCTGGCTGGAGATTCCCATGGACAGAGGAGCCTGGCAGGCTACAGTCCACAGGGTCACAGAGTCAAGACATGACTGAAGTGACTTAGCACCCACACACAGTTATCTCATATCAGGGGAATTTTACAGTGTCTTTTTGTGACTTCTTATTTCACTTGGCATAATATCCTCAAGGATCATCTGTGTGCATATGTCACAATTTCCTTCCTTTTAAAGCTGAATAATGTTTTATCATACATATATGCCACATTTTATTTATTCATCTGTTTGTGGACATGTAGGTTGCTTTCATCTCTTGGCTATCGTGAACAGTGCTGCTATGAACATGAGTGTACAACTGTCTCTTCAAGACCTTGCTTTCAGTACTTTTGTGTGGGGAGAAGTAGGGTTGCTGGATCATATGGTAATCTATAATTTTTTTTTGAGAAACCATCATACTGTTTTCCACAGTGGCTGTACCATTTTACATTCCTATCAACATACACAAGGGTTCTAATTTCACTGTATTCTTGCCAACACTTGTTATTTTCTGTTCTTTTTTTCCCATTATTCCCATCCTAATTGGGGTGAGGTGGTATCTCATTGTGCTTTTAATTTGCATTTCCCTCCTGATAAGCAAAACTGAACAAAAGGAAATTTTCTTATTTTTTTCAGCTTAAAGAAATACATTATGTACAATAGGAAATTTGAAAGATAGGGAAACAAAAGTTAAAGTACAAGAACACACAAGAGGGAAAAGACCACTAACAATCCAGTTACCTAGAGATAAACACTGTCAGCATTTTGGAAATATCCTTCTAGTCCTTCTTTCTATGAAAATGAATTTTTACATAGAATTCATTTTCCTATTTGGCAACTCTCCACCCAGCCCTGCCCCAAGAAGAGAACTTTTTTGTTCAGTGAATGATTTGTCAACTTCCCTGAGGGGTATGCTGAAAGAAAAAATATATTGTTTGGTTTTAGGGTTAATATCAGGTTTGTGTTTTTCTGAGTGGACATATAACAAACATGTAACATATAACAAAGGTCAAGAGTAGAATTACTCAGCCAATGAAGACACTTTCAGGGACTGGAGATGGTGAAAGAGAAGCCTGTGACAGAGAAGAGTAGCAATTAAGGTGAGTCTACTACCAGGGAAGACAATTTTGGAGGAAAGAACTGGTGTCCATGGAGGAATTTGATTACATTTCTGTCTCCCTCCAAGAACTTCAGATGACATCCACATCACTCAGGGGATGGTGGGGTGTATTTGCATTTGAGAACATCACGAATGACCCGACATGCCTGGAAAAGAACAAGAACAGAGTCTTGCCACAGGGCTGGAACAGAAAGAGACAGAGCTTATGCATTTAGAGATGTGGGACCTTAGAAAGCATGGGCTAATACTATGCACAATGCTCTGTTGGTGTTTTCCTACGTATTTATTAATCTCCTTGTTGTTAGTGGCTCAGTCGTGTCTGACTCTTTTGCAACCCCATGGACTGTAAACTGCCTGTCCACAGGATTTTCCAGGCAAAAATACTGGAGTGGGTTGCCATTCCCTTCTCCAAGGGATCTTCCCAACCTAGGGATCGAACCAGTGTCTCCTATGTCTCCTGCATTAGTAGGCGGATTCTTACCACTGAGCCACCAGGGAAATCCCCTAAAGTATCCAATCTGGGTTACGACTAGGAACTAGTTACCAAAAATACACTTCCTCTTCCTGGGCTCCTTTGAAGTTAGATGTGCCTGTGTAAACAATTTTCATCAAGGGATAGTGGAAAGAGTTTGTCCCCTTTCTGGGCCAAGACTTTAAAGCAGCAGCAATGCCCTCTTCATCTTCCTTTTCCTTCTGCCAGATCCATGAGGGTGATGAGAGGCCCTGCAGGATGGGGGACCCAAAAGATGGAAGGAACCTAGGTTCCTGAAAAGCCAATGCAACCATGCAGAACAAAGCCAGCTGCTGACCAGGCACACAATTGTTTCCGATTGTTATGTCATTGTTATAACAGCCTCGGTGTCCCAGCTAATACATCATAGTCAGATGTGATTTAATTACCCAATATTCTATTGTTAGATGGGTAGACTGGATAAACTGCTTTATTTTTGCTGTGTCACGTGGCGTGTTGAGCTTCCCTGCTCAGGGATCAAACAGGTACTTCCTGCAGTGGAAGCACAGAAGTCCAGCATTTTGAGGTGTAATATAATGTTTCTGTTCAACCCAATAGCCAGGTATATTAGATAAAAGGTTTTTGGTTGTAAATAACAGAAAACCTAACTGGAACTCACACACAAGAAGAGATTTAATGGCTAAGTGAGAGCCCAGAGGTAAAGGGACTATTTTGATGACTACAATGATGTGAGGACTCAATTTCTTTCTACCTCTTTTCTTTTTTATACTCAGTGTTTGTTGCCTCTTAGGGCTAACTTCCTAGTGATTGTAGGAAGAATTCATGCTCTCTTATCCTCATGTAACAGGAAAGTTTGTCTCTCACAACCAACCAACAGCAGCTCAAAGCTTTGCACTGACTGGCTCATCTCTGAGCCAAATTTTGTGAACATGACAATTGGACTTCCAGGAGCCTAGACCAGTCAGGGCTATCTGTTGGAGCTGTGAGTAGGTTTGGCCCCACCCAACGATGGCTAGGTGGCTGCTACCAGTGAAGTTTATCTTTGTATAGAAATAGAGAAACTGAGCCCCCAACTAAAATAAATTAAAAAAAAAAAAAAAAAAAAGAAATAGAGAAACTGAGTTGCCCAGATATACAGAGCAGAAAATCACTTGGCTCCAGCTTTCTCTGAAACAGGGAAAGTTTTGGGAGCTGCTAAATAAAAATGAAGTAATTTTCCCCTACTATGCATTGAAATGTCTTTGATTACTTTCTGCAAAAATGACAAGAAAGATGGAAACGGTGCATGAAGTAGATGATTTAAAGACAAGAACACAGAGTCAACCACCTGGGGAAAATTAGGCAACTTGGAAAAAAAGTCCAGATATTTCAGAAAGAATACTTTGTATGAGGCATTTCCATGGTGGGATGATACAAAGCAGAAATTGAAAAAAAAAAAAGGACAGTAGTATATCTTGATGTCACATGTGGAAAATTAAAGTTCAAACCTGTTTCCCAGCTGGTTCCTTTCTGCTATTGGAATACCTTGCACAGTTATGCACACTGAGCGTGACTGTCAAGGACACTGTCTCTATGCTGAATTCAGACTCGTTATGCTGATCTCAGCTTTTCCTCCAAACAGTATAAATTCATTTTCCTGGACATCATGGAATGGACTAGAAAATAGAGGAGAGGTAGTTAGGTAATTGCTTTTATTCCTCTATTGCATCACTCTACCTCTAAGACAGGAATTAGATAGGTTTTTCTTGGTTCAGAGAGGAATTGGGCCAATTATTTTTATGCACACAATATAATTCCTTTCAGCACAGATGCTCATTGATTGACTTAAAAACCCTGTGTGTAAAATCTGCACAAACAAAAGGAATGCAAAGAGATCTGCTATAATAAGATTAAGCTCAAATGGCAAGGCAGGTGTCGAATTGAAAATTAATTGGCAATGTCAACCGCAAAATGGTCTAATTCGCCTCCTCTACAAAAGCAAGGGAGCCTGCTCTGTTTGCTTTTCTGCCTTACTCCCTCCCCAGTGTAAGGCTCATCTTTCTGATGCAATCCTCAAAATCCAACTCATCCTCCACTTCCTCCATGGAATCTTCCTGAATTACCACAGCCCCTATCTCTAGACTCCTTGGCCCTCACTGGAAAGATACTAAAGAATAGGGATTAAAAGCTCAGGCTGTGATGTCAGACCCGCAGTCAACCCTTATCCTTAGTCCACTAGCTGTGTGACCTCGGGCTCATCCACTCTGACCCTCAGTTTCCTCCTCTGAAAAAAATGGGACCAAGAGGATGACTGTAAGAATAAAATGAGATAAATGTTTGCAACAAGATAACTACTGGACCAGGAATTTGAGCAGGTACTTTGAATATCAACACATGGAAAATGGTACCTATGAACCTATTTGCAGGCCAGGAATAGAGATGCAGATGAAGAGAATGCACTTGTGGACACAGCGGGAGAAGGAGAGGGCAGGACAAATTGAGAGAGTGGCATTGACATATGTACACTACCATGTGTAAAAGAGACAGCAAGTGGGAAGCTGCTATAAAACACAGGGAGCTCAGCCTGGTGCTCTGTGATGACCTAGAGGGGTGGACTGAGGGGGTGGGAGGGAGGCTCAGGAGGGAGGTGATATATGTATACTTACAGCTGACTCACGCTGTTGTACAGCAGAAACCAATACAACACTATAAAGCAATTATTCTCCAACTAAAATTTTGTTTAAAAAAAGAGTACCACTAGTCAGAACTTCCTGGTTTGATGGCTGGTCAAATGGAAATTTGGATCTTGAAGCATTTTACAAATGGGCCAAACTCACTTCTGAAAATCGTATTTGTGAGATTGTAATAAAGTTGGAGGTTGTTAAGTTGTAATAAACTTAACATTTTAAAGAGGAAAAACAGGTTTTCCATCACCTAAAAAAAGTGAATGAACCAATGAGCCACTTAGAAAGGATCATTATGAATTGGTTAATTCAAACAAATCTGTAAGGCCCTGGATTGAGCAACACAGGCTAACCAGCACTTGTACTTCGAGTGGTGAAAATTTTTTCTTTCTTAAACACAAATGTCCACTGCTTGTGTCAGCAGCTTTTGCCCTGAAAGAACTCTTTACAGGAGGCACTCTTCTGTCTTGTCACCATCCTTAAACCAGGCACCCCCAGGCTCTCCTCATCTCTGGCCCTCACATACTTTTCAAATCTTTTGATCACACGATCAGTGTTAGTCACTCAGTCGTGTCCAACTCTCTGAGACACCATGGACTGTAGCCCACCAGGCTCCTCTGTCCATAGGGATTCTCCAGGCAAGAACACTGGAGTGGGTTGCCATTCCTTTCTCCAGGGGATCTGCCCAACCCAGGGATCAAACCCAGGTCTCCAGCATTGCAGGCGGACTCTTTATGGTCTGAGCCACCAGGGAAGCACCTCACCTAATTTGTTGGTTCTTTCCATAGATCAAAGAAATAGAAATTAAGAATAAGTAATTATCAGGTGACCAGATCTCCTCCCTAGCTTTCCCTTCAGTAATCCCACAAACTGTGTGAACACAATAGCATATAAAGAACATTGCAAGAAATCGACAGACCTACAGAGAAGCCTGCACACAGTGGCGGATGGCAACAACTCTGACCTACCATCTCAATGATTAACTGAGATTACTTCCCCTTTTCCCTTTAAAAACTTTCACAGCCAAGCAGAATCCTCAGAGTTGGGTTTTGGGAGCCACTGAATCCACTCTCTCTCCAGGTTGCTGGCATTCCGATTAAAAGCAACTTTCCTTTCTACCAAAATCTCTTTCTTGCATGTCGATTTTCAAGCTGTGAGCAGCCAGACCTGACTAGGTAACCCTTATTCACGTCCAGTGGTAACAGCCTGGACCACAGAACCATATAAATCAGAACCAGAGCTCTGGCCCAGTTCCCTGCTAGGCATGATCCTGGGAGAGCTACGTATTCCCTCCCAATTATTAATATCAGTTTGCTCATCTATGAAATGGGAATAAAATTCTCCCTCTATCAGATGGTTTCTGTGAGAATTAAATGAGCTGATTCACACAAAGAACTCAGGTTAGTATCTG
Source organism: Okapia johnstoni (assembly GCA_024291935.2). Taxonomy (NCBI): domain Eukaryota; kingdom Metazoa; phylum Chordata; class Mammalia; order Artiodactyla; family Giraffidae; genus Okapia; species Okapia johnstoni. The sequence continues at coordinate 18,648,256 of CM044307.1, forward strand.
ACACAATATATGTGCAAATAAATGCAAGCGATTATGATAGAAATAACTACCCCGCAGTTCAGATTTCAGACTGCTTTTCGTTAGCACTGTCTTCAAATGCTGACGCGTTTGTTTAACCACATCTTTACATGAAACCTAGAGTGAGCACTTTGCTGTTTTAAGGAATTTGCATTTCTTTACCAATAAATCTTTTTTTAACAGTGCTCTGTGGATATCAAGAGCAGTAAAGATAAGGGATGTCACAGAAAATCCCTGTTGTAAGGGATGGGAGAACTAGACCCATAGGTGAGGGAGGTTGACACAATTTACAATTATTTATTTGAGAAATCAGCTCCTCTCCCAAATCAAGGTAATTTTGTACTCTCAGGAAGACACATCTCAAAGTCTTCTTGGAAATGACATTTCTAAAAATCAAATGCCTAACCAAATCATCTATGCCCTTGAACTAAATCTGGGAAACACTGAGTTTTGATAGTATGTACCTAATACAGCAGGAATGAGCTTAAAGTAATTCTCCACAGAGAGACTGACAGAATAGGCTGTCCTTTGTATATATTCTGAGATGATGTCATTGTCTTGCTGTCATTGGGAGGGGGCCAGGAATTGTGATCGGGCTGGGCCCCAGCAATGATGGATGGCTCCTCTCACCTGGACCCTTCGAGAACAATAACCCCTTTGTGAGGTATCAGACCTTTCTTCTGGTGAAAAGAAGCAGGAGCTTAATCGTAAGAAGGCTCTAACCACCAAGGCTAAAGGCCACAGACAGGCACTGGCCAGCTCTTGAGAGTGCTCCCACCAAGACAGACACAGCCACTACCCTCCTGGCGCTTACACTCTAGTGGGAAAGACAGCAAATACATGATTGGACAAACATCATAAGCTAATCACAACCATGATGAGCCCTGTGAAGTACAGGGCAGAGTTGAGTTTAATACTGGGACCTGATGGGAAGCGGGAGGGGAGGTCAGGCATGAAATTGAAAATGCAATTTTGATATCAAAACAAGCATAGACGCATGATGTAGAAGACACACTTGCTTCAGTGTTAAAGATCAAGGTGGAGACGCCAGAGAAATCACATTGGCCTGGGGTGGGGCTGGTTATGCCTCATCTAGGGATGGTTTAGTAGGAAGAGTTTGAGAAACCCTGGCTGGGGCACAGCAGGCCTGGGCTTCAGGGGTGAAGCCGTCCAGAAGCGGAAGCTCTCTAGAGAAAGGAGAAGACATCTACTGGCTGGCTGGAAGGCAGCCCAGGGCCAGGAGATCCCTAGCCCAGATTGGCAGACAGCAATTCCTTTACCTGTTGTGGCATTCTCCACATTCCCCAGGCAGCTTTCAGTTTTGTCTCCTCAGCCCAGGCAGCTCGCTGAGGAGAAGATAAGTTATCACCTAATCTTCCTTCAGGGTGTAGATGAAGTGGCTCGTCTTGGGACACCAAGGAGCCAGCCCGCGCATGTAGTGGGAGGAGTGGGGGACGGGGCAGACCTCTGACCCACTCCCCTTTCCTACAATACTCTGTTCCTCTCTTTCTTTAGGCAATTGTCAACTAATCGGCTTCTGGTCTGTTCTAAGTCCACCCCCCTTTGAGGAGGCTCAAAGCGTCTGCCTTATGAGGTCAGCCATTTTCTGAACACTGCTTGAGCTCCTCTGCCCCCACCCCGGCATCTTCAGATGTCTCTGACCAGACCTGGCGGGAGGCATTTCTGAAATGTGGAGAAGGGCCACCCAGGTTGCCACTGGATGAACAGCTACTGATGGTGAGAAAAATGGATGCACAGAGGGCCTTTCCTTTCACAAAACGTGTGGAATGGAAACACTTGGAAAAATCTCACCCGCTCCTGCCCTCAGGGTAGAACCAGTTGTAGGAGAACCTGGGGCACCGGGAAAGCTCCCCGCACAGTAGAACCTGAATGCTTCTAGGGACTCACCCCAGAACCACTGACTCCCTGAATTCCTGAGGATCACCAAACCCAAACAGACCCCAAGTAAAACGTACTAAGAATAACTGAAAAATGAAAACGACCCCTTAAAAACTTGAATCGTTCTCTTACTTGGCGTGCGTGCTAAGTGTCATCGGTCGTGTCTGACTCTGCGATCCCACGGACTGTAGCCCGCCAGGCTCCTCTGTCCATGGGTTTCTCCAGGCAAGAATACTGCCGTGGGTTGCGATGCCCTCCTCCAGGGGATCTTCCCACCCCAGGGAGCGAACCTGCGTCTCCTGCGTATCTTGCATTGGCAGGCAGTTTCTTTACCACTAGCGCCACCTGGGAAACCAGTCTATTACTATGGCACCCCACTCCAGTACTCTTGCCTGGAAAATCCCGTGGACAGAGGAGCCTGACAGGCTACAGTTCATGGGATCGCAAAGAGTCGGACACGACTGAGCGACTTGACTTCACTTCCAGTTACTGTAGTGGTCTCTCACTTCCTTAGATCCCTTTGAGATAGCCTGGGACCTGGCACCTGAGGCCCTTTACTGGAGCGCTTGCCCCTGGGTAACATCTCCTCCAACAAAGAAACTATAAAGGACTAAAAATAACTGCACACATGCGCAGTTGCGGCAAATTATGGACAATAAGGTACAAAAATCCCCACAAACCAAATGCCATTTCTGAGGTGCAGAGAGCAAAAGCAGGGCATTGCTCATGGTCCCTGCACACAGCACCACCAAGCCGGTGGGCAGACCACCTAAACCTCCTCTGGGCTCAACCCACAGATCCACCCCTACCCTTGTCCCCTTTAAAGAACCAGCCTGCCCTCCTCAGAGAGTGAGCAAGGGAAGCTATTCTTTGTTTTCACTCCTAATAAAGTCTTGCCTGAATTCCTAATCTGGCCTCTTATCAATTTCTATTGATTAAACAGTCCAAGGACCCAGGTCGGTAGCACCTTGACAAGCATCATCAGCAGTTGTCAGGCTATCAGAATCGTTCATTACACATAAGGAAGTCTTTACATTTGTGAGCATAGTTACAACGAGCAGGAAATGCCTGTGTTGATCCATGGGTGCTATAATTAACCTCACACTCCCTGAGGTGTGCACACCTGTACACCAGCTCCACCATAAAATCTGATGCCTTAAGATACAGAATACATTTTTTAAATGCTATCAATTTAATTCATGGTACATTTCAAACCCGTTGGAGAAAGGAGGAAATATCCAATAAATGGTACTGGGGTGATAAGCTACCTGCTTTAGGGAGAACATTTAGCCTCTACTACCCCACCTCACACTTTATCCAATAATAAGTTCCTTATGAGTAAAGAGCTAATCATAAAACAAAACCATCAGCCTTAAAATATCTGTATATATAGGAGAATTTCTGAGTTAAGAAAAGTCTTAGCAAGCCTTCAAATCTGGAAACTTTAAACAAGCAGAGATTCGATTACATGAAAACGGCAAACTTGGCAACAAAAAGATGCCATGAACAAAATTGAAAACAATGGCACAGCCAATGTGGAAAACAATGTAGAGCTTCTCCCCCACCCCCAAAATTACAAATAGAACTTCCTATAATCCAGCAATTCCACCTCTGGGTATATATTTAAGTGAAACAAAATTATCATCTCCAGGAGATGTCTGCACTCCCAGTTACTGCAGCATTATTCACAATAGCCAAGGTATGGAAATAACCTAAGCTTCTTTGAGGGATGGATAAAGAAACGAAATATGGTATATATATTCTTCGGTCACAAAAAAGAAGGAAACCCTACCATTTGCAAAAACATGGGTGGAGCCTGAGGGCATTATGCTAAGTGAAATAAGTCAGATGGAGAAAGACAAATACTATATGATCTCACTGACATGTAGGATTTTCAAAAGCCAAACTCAGAGAAGCAGAGAGTAGAACAGTGACTGCCAGGGGCAGACAAGGGGGAAGTGAGCATACACGTTCCAGTTACAAGATAAATGGATTAATATTGAGGAAAAGTATAATTAAACATATTCAAATGTGAAAGAAAAAACAACTACTAGAAAATGGGTGAAGAGTGGAAATAGACAACTCACAAAAGAAAATACTGTGAAATTAGCCAATAAATACAAACACTTGACCTCATCAATAAACAAGGAAATGCATTAAAACGATGAACCACCTTTTAAAAATTCACCAGATCAACAAAGAAGAAAAAGCTTAATATTAAGAGTTGTTGAGGATTTGGAAAATCAGGCACGCAGCTGATGTCTGTGTACCCGGACAAAGGCATTTTTCAAGGTAAATTGGCAGTATCTATCAGAAATTGTAAGGTATACGTGCTCTGCTTTAATAGTTAATTTCTAGAAACCTATTACTTAGAAATATACACGTGCACAAAGACATGTGCATAAGGATAAATATCACAACATTAATTGTAATAGGAAAACATTTTGAAGACATTCAAAAATACACCAAGAATTTAAACATATTATGGCGTGAAATGCCATATAGTTGTTAGAAGGAGTGGGCTAGGCTTATATATACTGCACGTAAAGGTCTCTGAGGCAGATTAAGAGAGCAGAGCAAGCTGCAGAACAACATGTGAACATTCTACTTATGTGCATATATACTTTCACACACACACGCAGGCAAATGTATAAGAAAGGGAACTGAAGTGTTGCGAGCAGTTACCTCTGGGCGGGAAGTCATCCTAGGAGGAGGTAGAAGGAGATGTCTTCTCATTCAATAAACTTTCCACTTTCTTTCCCAGCTGTGCTCCTCTCTGCAGGAGGATATATTCCCACACTGTCGACCTCAGGAATGCCATGTGACTTGCTTTGGCCAAAGAAGTGATGTTGGTCACTTTTGTGCAAAGTTTTAGAAGTCAGGGCCTCATTTGTCTTGTCTTCTTCTTTCTGCCACCAGATTGACAGTGTTCCAGATAGAGGCTAGGTTTTCCCATCAGCTTTGGTTCTGGAATGAAAAAAGCATGAAGCAGAGCTTGTAGCCAACTCCTGAAACACGTGCTGTGAATAAGAAATAAACTTTGTTGCAATAAGCCACTGAGATTTGGGTTGGCGGGGTGTGTGTATGTGTGTGTGTGTGTTTGTTACTGCAGTGTAATGTGTCCTATTTTGACTGATACAAGTAAAGGACTACTTCTACAGGTTTTCTTTGTGTATTTCTCTACTGTATAAGAAGTTTGCAATATATATATACTCATATATTACTCTTATAATAACTAATTTTTGAAAACTGACTTCTTAGTAAAATTACAAATGACTACATGTCAAGGACCTTCAGGATTGTTGATTATTGATGAATAGAGACTGCAAAGCTAAATCCTGGAATTCCAAGGGCAATGTTCCATGCTTGCCTGAGATCTGCAGACCAACACACCATGGCTACAGCCTGTGCAAGCACCCCCAGTTGCCCAATCGTGTCCGACTCTTTGTGACCTCATGGACTATAGCCCGCCAGGCTGCTGTGTCCATGGGATTTTCCGGGAAGAATACTAAAGGTGGGTTGCCATTTCCTACTCCAGGGGATCTTCCCAATCCAGGGATTGAACTGGCATCCCCTGCATTGCAGGTGGATTCTTTACTGCTGAGCCACTGGGGAAGCCCTGGCGATAGCCTGTAGTGCTGGGAAAATGTACAAGGCATGTTATCAGACTTCAGTTCAGTTCAGTCGCTCAGTCGTGTCCGACTCTTTGCGACCCCATGAACCACAGCACGCCAGGCCTCCCTGTCCATCACCAACTCCCGAAGTCCACCCAAACCCATATCCATCGAGTCGGTGATGCCATCTAACCATCTCATCCTCTGTCGTCCCCTTCTTCTCCTTCCCTCAATCTTTCCCAGCATCAGGGTCTTTTCGAATGAGTCAGTTCTTTGCATCAGGTGGTCAAAGTATTGGAGTTTCAGCTTCAGCATCAGTCCTTCCAATGAACACCCAGGACTGATCTCCTTTAGGATGGACTGGTTGGATCTCCTTGCAGTCCAAGGGACTCTCAAGAGTCTTATCCAACACCACAGTTCAAAAGCATCAATTCTTTGGCACTCAGCTTTCTTTATAGTCCAGCTCTCACATCCATACATGACCACTGGAAAAACCATAGCCTTGACTAGTCACCAAGAAATACGGTGGTTAAATGAACATGTGAGAATTCTTCTTGTGTACTTTAGTCAGGGAGGTCAGGGCAGTAAACATTCTACCCCCAACCACAGTGCCAAAGGGTATCCAAATAAATGGTGGGACCACAGTGGTTACTTTTACAGATGCTGGGAGCCATGGTTCTTTCATAACAGGGATTGAGTAGCAATTATCACTGACTCATAGCTGTCTGAATATGTCAGTCCCATCAGATGTGTCTGGGGCACAAATAATTGAAGAAGCACTGACCCAGGAAATAGAGCAGAAAATTGCTCTGTTACTTCCTGGTGGCTGCTTCCCCTTGCTCAAATTTCAGACTTATTCATTGATTGCACACCTCTGCCATGCCAGGCACCATCACTGGTATCAACCCTACACACAATCTTGGTTTTCAAACTCACAGCCCAGATCAACAACACATACTCTGAGGCAGGGATAACAGTTATAGCAGTAGCAACCCTTTTTTAAGGGGGTAGTAGTTTCCAAGGACTGTGCCAGGTATATATCACTTTTAATTAAAAGCAAAATCCTGCAAACCAAATACAATTACTCCTACTTTTTTGAATGAAGAAACTGAGGTGGAGAGAAATGCATGAAACTCCTTTGGTTCTGACAGCCTCTGGGTAAGGGTCAGACTCAAGTTTCTTTTGTTGTCTATATGAGTTACCTTCTCGGCACAGGGATGATTAATAATATTAAAAGCATCAAGGGGGGAGTGACTGAGCCTTGAATCAGAACCTTAACCTACAGAGCAGGGCGCAGAGACCCAGCTTTTTGTTTATATTGTCCCCAGAGGGCAAGGCAGAGGCTGGCTAGTGGCCAGTCTGCTGATCTGACTTACGTTAGCTCTGGTTAGCATTCCTCCCATCTCTGCCCACACCCCCTCCTTCTTCTAGTGCTGAAAGTAAACATCTGCCTTGCTTGGGGCATGAGGGTAGGAGGAAAGAAAGTCCTCACAATAGGTCTGCTGTTGTGCAAGGAATTCTAGAAGATGCAGATCTGAGTTGTGGCAGCACGCGGGGCCCCAAGATCCAGCCCCTCAAACCCCTTCTGTGGCTGAGGTTTGGGGAATTAGTCACGCGTATTTGCCATCAGCTCAGTTTTCTGTTTAACCTTCTCTCTGGTTAAGGACTCAGCACAGAGAAACACCTTAGGAAATTAAACTCAGGGCTGTTCTTGGTTCTTTAAGGAAGTTTATCTAAACAAGGACATGGCAGGGCTCCCAGCCCCAAGATTGTAATCATGTGGCTTGTTTTCCCACCCAGCTGGGGAGCAGAGAATAGTGAGTAGAGGATGGTTCACCAAAGAGCCTGAAAGGTCCTAAGCAAGATGCTTTGGGGGTGTTCTCCTTTCCTGCGCTCTGCTTCAGGGCTGAGGTCATGGGGTTCAACTGGCCTTTGTACCATAGAACTGGCCAGGCTCCCAGGGCACTCAGAACAGAGCCAGGGGCTTCTCAGTCAGATGAAATTCTGGACAACCTACAGGACGGCAAGTCAGATTCGGATGACTGGCTCGGCAGATAAGCCACTGTGGATAGAAGGAAGGGGAAAAATAGAGGTTCATGCAAGTCTCCCAACAGGCACTCCAGCTGGTGCTGAAACAGCGAATAAGAGAGAGAAAACCTGAACAAGAGGTGAAAAAGATACAAGGATGCTCCCAGGACCCATGGCTTCTCCCCAGGATGTGAGAAAACTGCACAAACATTTTGATGGCGCAAAAGGTGGTGGTGGTTTTTCATCAGAGCTGTGATTCAGTGAAATGAAGCGCTGAATTTACGCTAGTGTCAGATTTTATCTTGATAGTATTAGAAATGACTCTATATCTTATGGACTCATTAAGGGGCAGAAGGGGTCAATTTTCCAGTTGTACTTAGCTGTGTTCTTCAGGGGAAATTTTGTGCCCTTGTGAAGCTAGTCTGCAAAATCTCAGGGGGCAGTTACCCACAGGGTTGTGCAAACGGGCACCCCTTGCACCTTGTCCTCAGGTGCCTCACTGGTCTCACCCTAGACACGGCCCTGGGATCAAGCACAGTGCCAAGGGGAGAAGAAGGCCCTCAGTCACTGAGTGAATAAAGGCACAAACAAACGAGCTGTAGAAGAAGGAAAGTCCTTGGAAAGCTCTAGATACTGAATGTTTTCACAGCCTGTGAAGCCTTGTTTTCCAGAAGGCTCATGTGGAGTCAATGAGTGCAGCCTTTAGTGTTGTGGTCATCGTAGTCAGCTCAGACTGCTGTACCAAATATAGACATCTATTGCTCACAGTCCTGGAGGCTGGAAGTTCAGGATTGAGGTGCCAGCAAGCTCAGGTGCTGGAGAGAGCCTCTCCCTGGCCTGTAGATGTCTGCCTTCTTACTATATCCTCACATGGCAGACAGAGCGAGCTCTGGTTTCTCCTCCTCTTCTTACAAGGACACCAGTCCCATTATAGAGGGCTCTACCTTTGTGACCTCAAGTAATCCTAATCGTCTCCCAAAGGCTTCCCCTCTGAATGTCATCACGTTGAGGGGTTAAGCCTTCAACATATGAATTCTGGTGAGATGTAAACATTTAGTCCATGTCAGTAGCGTATTAAGAGTACATGTTTTGGGGACTTGCCTGGTGGTCCAGTGGTTAAGAATCCACCTTGCAATCTAGGGGACGTGGGTTCGATTCCTGGTCAGGGAGCTAAGATCCCACATGCTGCAGAGCAACCAAGGCCATGCGCTGCAACTACTGAGCCCACACTCTCGGAGTGTGCCACAACCGCTGAGCTCGAGCGCCTAATTACAGTCCCTGCACTGCCAGGAAAGACCCCTCATGGCGCAACAAAGATCCCGCTTGCCACAACTAAGACCCAACCCAGCCAAACAAATAATAAATGTAAAAAAGAAGAGATTACATGTTTGGGGTCTCTGCTTCTGTAGGGAAATTTGATCACTAAGAGAGAAAGAATTCTCAGATGGTTCCCAAGATTCCCACCCCCTAGTGTGCATACTCTATGTAAACCCCTTCCTTGAGGTGAGTGGGCCTGACCTAATTAGATGAGCCCTTTAAAGAGGGTCTAGCAGACACAGATGGAAGAAGTCAGAGAGATTGGAAATGCGAGAGAGATTTTCCTGGGGCCTTGCAGGAGCTAACAGCTATTTTTTTAAGAGGGCTTATGGAGGGGCTTCCCTTGTGGCTCAACTGGTAAAGAATCCGCCTGCAATGCGGGAGACTTGGGTTCAATCCCTAGGTTGGGAAGATCCCCTGGAGAAGGGAAAGGCTACTCACTCCAATATTCTAGCCTGGAGAATTCCATGGACTCTATAGTCTATGGGGTGGCAAAGAGTCGGACATGACTGAGCAAATTTCATGGAGGGGATCACATGGTGAGGAAATACAGGAGGCTTCTAAGAGCTGAGAACAGTTCCCAGCAACAGCTGAAAAGTAAAGGGGACCCTTAACCCTACACCTAAAAGTAACTAAGTTCTGCCTAAAGCTATGTGAGCTTGGGAGAGGACCCCACACTTCAGGTGAGGTCCCAGCCTGGAGGATACTTTGATTTCACCTTGTGAGACCCTGATCAGAGAACTCAGCCACACCATGATTGGACTTCTGATTTAGAACACTATAAATTCATAGTGTTTTCAGCCACTACGTGTATGGTAATCTGTTACAAGGCCTGGAAAACCAATACAATCTCCTTTCTGCAGATCAGCCCACATCTCTGAGTCTCTTTATCTTACTAAAAACAGCTTCTATTTGGCTGTTGGTTACATTTTCCCATATATTAATACACAACCTCTTCTCTTTCTTCTGTCTTTTCCCCCCTACTGTTTCCTTTGGGAATTTACATAGTAATTCAAGTCTGCTGTGCACACATTGTTATTTTAACACCCTTTAACGCAGAAACCATATTATCTTCACCTCAACCTCTACAAAGCATCTGCAGGGCACACAGCATTGTGAGGCTACTGTTCTCCTCCCTCCCAACCCGTTTTCCAGGCTTCCAAAGCTTAACATTATGTTTATTACATAACAGCAGGACGTAAGCCCAAACAACCTGCTGCTCGGCTTTCAAATATAGCAACCGCAGAAATCTCCTCAGGGCTTGATGAAGAGCCACTTCAAATGTCTTCTAATTTCAGCAGTTTTCTTCTGGTTGATAGAAAACAAGGTCTAAAAATGGCTCTGCAGGTGAAGGGCACACATGGAAACCCACCCATCCCCGATGATGTTGTGGAGGGAGGGGTGGGCTTCCCTCAACAGCGACACAGGGGGTAGGAGGTAGGGAAGCAACTGAGGGCCCTCTGGTTTTGGGGATTTGCAGGCAAATTCTCCTCTCAAGGAGAATTGCCTCGTGTGAACCGATGTCAGGAAAGAAAATGGAAAAGGCCTGGAAGTGAAGCCCTTCCAGGCTGGCACCTCAGCACTGGTCTCTTTTGTTTCCTTTTCTAACTGATGGGACCACTGGCTGTTGTATTCACCAAGGGGATTTTTGATTGCATCAAGGGCCGACTGTATCTGGCTTGAAAACTGAAAGTCACTCAGTCATGTCCGACTCTTTGCAACCCCATAGAGTCCATGGAATTCTCCAGGCCAGAATACTGGAGTGGGTAGCTGCTACCTTCTCCAGGGGTTTAAGAATAGGGAACTTTGTGGCTCGGAAACCTGTTGAATAAGGGTTGGGCTGCTCCTTTGACCCCGTCCCAGCCATGTTGGTCCTATTCTCAGGCACCAGCTCCCTACACAGCACCCATCTCTTCTCCACTCACCCTCAAATCTCTGGGCTTGCCCTCATGGGAAAAGGGTGCCTCTTTCTCCTACTTCAGCCATCTACCCTGGCCTGACTGGTTGGGGCTGGGTCACACACCCTTCTCCTAAATCATTACCATGGCCAGGGGGCAAGACCCTCTGTTTGGCCAGGAAGGGCAGGTGTCCACTTCCAGAACAGGAGTATGAGGCCACAAGGACTTGAAGGGGTCGGGGGAAGAATGTGTTCCCAGAGAAAAATCAAGGGTTACCAGTAGAGGGTGGAATGGACAGTTGGCAGGCCAGAACAACCAACGTCCTTGCCATCTGACCTAATGTGGGATATTTGGGACTTGGAGAGACAATCGGGAGCACGGTGTCTCTCCGCATCTCTGTGCTTCCCCTGAGCCACCTGCAATCCTACAAGGTCATCTGTGTGTGTGTGTGCATTTCACCCAGGTCACCAGCAAGCAGCAGAGTCAAGGCGTAAATTTATAACACATTCTGCTCTGCCCTGGGCCCTCTAATTTCCTCTCTTGGCTATAAGGCAGTAGAAATTTCTATGCCCTTATACCTCTGTTCCTCTGAGAGTAGACTGCCTTCCCTTCCCAATACACAGAAGATCTGGGGGCCACACAAGGACTTCACACTGGAGAACTGTCCTGCCATGCGCAGGAGTCTGGGTACAGCAAAGCAGAAGCTGGGGGAGCCCTGTGTCCCAGGCTTTGGGGCTCACACTGACCTGGGGCTACAACTTCTCTCCACGGGGTTGCTCTGTTCCCACTCATGACCTACCAGACCCACCACCTTTCTGTAGGACCTTTACGTGCCTACTTCCAATGGGTTCTTCCTTGAGCATCTGTCAGGGGTGCCATGACCCCTGCTTTCTGGATTGGGGCAGGGGGATAGCATTCATAAGTTGCTTCTAACTGAGCCCTAGCCCACGGCAGACAGAGTGAATACTCAATGACAGTTGAAGGTATGCCTCCCACCCCAGCCCTACTCCCTTGAACAACTTCCATTTCTGCTTTGCCAGTGAGATTTCCCTGTTCCATCAAAGGGTTAAACAATTTTTGGCAGGGAAGACAGGAGATCTTCCTGATATAGGACACATGTTGGAAACTGGCCTCTTAGCAGAGGGGTATGCTATATGTAAAAGGAAAGTGCCAATTAGTTTTACCCAATTTTATTAATATTGGGTCTATTATAAAATCACTCTAAAATGCACATCAATATTATAATGAGGTACTATCTCACACCAGTCAGAACACCCATCACTGAAAAGTTTACAAATAACAAGTGCTGGAGAGGGTGTGGAAAAAAGGGAACACTCTTATACCATCGGTGGAAATGTGAATTGGTACAGCTACTATGGGAAACAGTAAGGAGTTCTCAAAGTAGAATCACCATATGATCCAGCAATCCCACTCCTGGGCATATATCCAGCCAAAACTATAATTCAAAAAGATATATGCACCCTAATGTTCACAGCAGCACTGTTTATAATAGCCAAGACATGGGAAAAAAACCAAATGTCCATCTACTGATAAGTGGATTAAAAAATGTGGTAAATATATACAAAGGAGTATTACTTAGTCATAAAAAAGAATGAAATAATGCCATTTTCAGCAACATGGATAGACCTAGAGATTATCGTACTAAGTGAAGTAAGCCAGAAAGAAAAAGACAAATTCCATATGACATCTTACATGTTGAATCTAAAATATGACACAAATGGGGCTTCCCAGGTGGTGCTCGTGGTAAAGAACCTTCCTGCCAATATGGGAGACATAAGAGATGCATGGCAGGCTACAGTCCACAAGGTACTGTTGTACAGCGCAGGGAGCTATATTCAATATCCTGTAATAAACCATAATGGAAAAGAATATGAAAAATAATATGTATGTATGTATATATAACTGAATGACTTTGCTATACACCAGAAACTAATCACATTACAAATCAGCTATTCTTCAATAAAAAATAAAAACAAATAAAGCCATTCTAATAAATAACAGTATACCTTAAAATGTATCCTAATGGGATTATCTGTTTGATTAATGATATTCAAATCATAAATTTTATATTTAATATAAGAAATATAATTGAATGATTCATTTATGTATTAAACTTGTATTTACTGAATATATAATAAGTGCATGGTTACGAGCCAAGGGATGCAAAGATGTTTAACACTTAAGTCTCCTCCAAACATTTATAATCTACTAGATGAAATAAGTGCATAGCACAAAAATAACTGAATATGATTCTATTACAGAATCAGTCTGTTTCTTTAAAAAGACAGTTTAAGTTCACCTAACTCCCAACTTGAAGAGTTTAACTGAAATTAGCTAAGGTTTGGCTCAGGCATCTGGTATAAAAAGGGCCACTCAGAATCTCTGAGTACCAGGAAAGATTTCAGAGGTTGGCAAGAGAGCCGTGGTGTTGAAAGGAATCCTTTAGCTTCAGAATGAAATCAGAATCTTTGACTGCTCTGAAAGAAGCTGTGTGAAACCCAGTGAAGAAAATTACTAAGGCATTCTTGATCTTTTGGCTTTAGAGCAAGGCGTATGTGGAAAAGAAGCAGGAATGTCAGATTTTCAAAGGGACGTTAGCCATTTGGAGAATGTGCTGGTCAATAGATAGAGAATCCGTTACAGGAGATAAGTCATATGAAGTCTGAACAGAGAGAAGGGTGAGGGGTTATGTGCTGGGCACTGACAGGGTCTGCTAGAGTCACCACCGAGAAGGTGTCTCAAGGTTCTAGGTCCCAAGTTTAAACATCCCTGGAAAGGGCCTTGGTCAGAGGTCACCCTTGGGCTAGTCAATCAGGGCCACGGGGGGCGAGTTAAGTTACACAGAATAGCTGATGATTTTGTAGTAGCTGTGTGGGGAAAGTAACTATGTGGATTATGTATTCTTGGGATGGGTGGGGGCGGGGAAGAACAGGACAGACAAAAACATGTGTTCAGTATTTCTGCCTTTAGCTGGAGAGATTTCAGTAGCACAACTTCAGGTCCTGACACTCAGCATTGAGTTACTCTTGCAGTTCCTATGACTTGGGTATTAAGCCCCAGTTCTAAAATGTAAGCTGTGGATGAGAAAACAAATCTCCACCTGGATTGCTGAAACTTGAGTATGGTTCTTTACCCTGCACTTTATGAGTTCCCACTCTTGTAACCTCCCCAGTAACTCAGTCTTTCTAGAACTGGACTTCTTGGGGCAGAGGTCCTTATTCTGAACATGGGCTTATGTCCTAAGCTTCAATATCTTCTGGGAGACTTTCCTGATGTCAATACATGACTTCCAGCCTTTTCCTGGATCCCCAGCTGCCACGCCTTAAGCTTCGCATCTGCCCTCTTCCTGCTGCAGTTAATGGAGTCATGATCACTACCTCACCAAGGCTGCCTTTGAAACCAAGTTCAGTGTGAGGGGTTTGCAGAGCCTTGGTGAGGAGAGATGTGATAAGAGACTGAGTCACTGTTCCTGAAGACAGTCGGCACCAAAAACTATTTAGGGAGTGCTTACATTTTGCTGACTTCCTTGTCTGCCCATACAGAGGCACAGGGAATTTGAGTGGGGAGGTGAGTGGCTCCCACGGTGCCTTCCCTGGCCTTCACTTCCCTGGTGGCTCAGACAATAAAGAATCTGTCTGCAACGCAGGAAACCTGAGTTTGATCCCTGGGTTGGGAAGATCCTCTGGAGAAGGGAATGGCAACCCACCCTAGTATTCTTGCCTGGAGAATCCCATAGACAGAGGAGCATGGCAGACTATATAGTCCATGGGGTCGCAAAGAGTCAGACACAACTGAGCGACTAACATAACATGAAGGTGTAACATGAAAAAGAATGAAGACTTGACAGCTTCAAACTCCAGGATAAGAAAATCTTGCCATGGATCCGTAGATATTTGGTTAGTTTGTGAGAATGCTTGAAAACCACACACCACATGCAAATCACATGACACCCAACAGACAGCCCTCCAGGGCTGTCCATTTTCCTGGCTGGAACCCTTCAGAAATCTTCATGGGGATCTGCAACATCTCCTGCTCTTCCAAGGGGTTCACAGTGACAGAGTGCTGTGAGTGAAGACTGAAACTAGACTGACAGCGTGAACCATTTCTTGGACCACTGAACACCCGTCTCCAATGATGTGAAAAGACAGCTCAGCATCCATGCTGTTTCCAGGACTCCCGGAGATGACTTCGGAGACAGAGGCCAGACCACGGTGCTCAAGTGGTGTGTCAGAAGAGGTTTCCACTACCCTCTGGAAAGTGAAAGTCACTCAGTTGTGTCCTACTCTTTGAAACCCCATGGACTATATAGTCCATGGAATTCTCTAGGCCAGAATAGTGGAGTGGGTAGCCTTTCCCTTCTCCAGGGAATCTTCCCAACCCAGGGATCGAACCCAGGCCTCCCGCATTGCAGGCGGATTCTGTACCAGCTGAGCCACAAGGGAAGCCCAAGAATATTGGGGTGGGTAGCCTTTCCCTTCTCCAGGGATCCTCCCAACCCAGGAATTGAACCGGGGTCTCCTGCATTGCAGGTGGGTTTTTTACCAACTGAGCTGTCAGGGAAGCCCTCTAGAGAGTAAAGAAATGATCAAAATATCCAGTTTTTAAAACTCTAAGGATACGAGACAATGATCTCCAAATCCCTAAACTTAAAACAACAAACCCTCCCCTGCAATTGTCAAAAGGAAGAGAGGTAGAAAGAGAGCTACAGCCCTGGACATTTCTTTGTTCTTTTTGTTTTGATTGTGGATAACCAACTGCCCGAGTTTTGGTGGCTACAACACAGCAGCGTAGGAAGAAGCTAGGTATTGAAGGCAGTCCATCTAGGAGGGATCCCAGCTGGCCCTTTCTTGTGTGAGCTTGGACAATTCATATAACCTCTTAAGCTTTCACGTCCTTATCTAGAAAATGGACATAATAGAACCTGCCTGATGTGAAAATGTAAGTGAAAGAATGCATGGAAATTCTTGCATTCTTGGCACACAGGAGAATCTGAGGAGGACAAGTGTTCTGTGGAAGGAAGAGGGTGCAAGGTGGAAGAGGATGAAAGCAGGCATCTGAGGATGGTGTCACAGCTGGACTAAAACCACTGAGAGCCAGCTCCTTACGTTCTGGGTTTGTCCTGCTCGTCCTTGAATCTCCAACACCCGGTGTGGATCTTGCACAGAGTGGGTGCTCAGGAAATGTTTCTTAGACTGAATGGAGCCCTAGTTGGGCCCGCGTTAGGGAGAGGTTTGCAGAAGGGGAAGGGAGGCAGGTGAGAGAGAAAAGGACAGAGAGGCAGGAGTGAGGCAGCTGGCAGGGATGAAGGGCACACAGAGTGACAAAGCCTGAGTGAGAGGGATGGAGATTCCAGATGATAAACGGTAACGTTGGCCTGTCTTTAGAGTCCCCATAAAACTAGCGGACTTGTGATGGAATTGTTTCCAAAGTGTTTGGGGAGCCAGATGGGAAGCTTATGTCATTGTGTTCCCTTGCAAGCTCAAAATAATGGGTCCCATTCCTGCCTGCGGGGGAAGGTAGGCATCCTCCACCTCTCTGTGTCCATCATTGCTGTAGCAGAGCCTTCCCATCCTCTCTGCAGATGCCTTTTGGAAGTGCTACCTGCCCTGCAAGACAGTCCAGGGCAGCTGGGTGGGAGAATGTGCTGTGAGGTAGAGCAGGCAGGGAGAACTAGATGTTCCAGCCTCATAACAAAAGATTCATCCCACACCCCCTACCCCAGAAGCTAACCAAGTCCTCAGGCTGGGTGCCTGGGGGACTTTTAGGTCTTAGCCCCACAGGAAAGCTACTGGAAAACTGCACTATTGCACAAAGATTTGTTAGTTAATAGTGTGGGGAGTGGAGAAGGAAATGGCAAGCCACTCCAGTATTCTTGCCTGGAGAATCCCAGGGACAGAGGAGCCTGGTGGGCTGCCATCTATGGGGTCACACAGTCAGACACGGCTGAAGCGACTTAGCAGCAGCAGCAGTGTGGGGAGAAGAAAAACACACCAGACTAGGAACTTTAACAGGGTCCTTCAGCTGTTTTGCAGATCACCCCATGTCAGAGATGTCCATCAACTTGGATCTGAGTGTTTCCCCGGCAGAACCAGGATAGCTTCCCTGACCCAACTTGGGTCAAAGTGACCTTGTGCTTGGGACTTCCCTGGTGGTCCAGTGCTTAAGAATCTCCCTTGTAATGCAGGGGACTTGGGTCTGATCCCTGGTCGGGGAACTAGGATCCCACATGCTGTGGAACAACTAAGCCGTGTGCCACAACTACTAAGCCTGCACACTCCAGAGCCCCAGCACCAAAACTAGAGTGTCCATGTGCCACATCGAAAGATTCCACACAATGCAGCTGAGACCCAATGTAGCCAACAACTGAGAGACAGAAGAGGAATGTGCATTGATTAACAAAAGTATCACCAGTGCCTTTTTCCTCTGCTGGAATTCTTTAGGTCTTAAGAAATGTGCTTAGTGGCCTCTCATCCCTGGCCACAATGGCTGGATTGTTCATTTCCAATGAGTGGGTTTCCTTTCACCTCCCAAGGCCCTCTCTGTGGTAGGTAGGGTAATGGTGCCCTTTCCACATAGGAAAAGACATGCCAGCTTCTCTCCATTGATGCAAACGATCTAGAGGAAGGACGTCATTGAGGAAAACTCCGGGCCCACAGAGTTGGGGCAGCTGGGGTCTTTGTCTAACCCAAGCCCCTCAGTATGGCTCACACAAAACAGAGACACTTGGACTTTCCTGGTGGTCCGGAAGTTAAGAATCGCCCGCCAATGCAGGGGACACAGGTTCAATCCCTGGTCCGGGAAGATCCCACATGCCGTGGAGCAATTAAACTCGTGTGCCACAGCTATTGAGCCTGTGCTCTAGAGCCTGTGTGCTGCAACTATTGAAGCCTGTGCACCTGGAGCCTATGCTCCACAACCAGAGAAGTCACCACAATAAGAAGCCTGCACACCACAATTAGGCAGCAGCCTCAACTTGTCACAGCTAGAGAAAAACCAGTATGCAGCAGTGAAGACCCAGAATGCAGCCAAAAAATAATAATAAAATAAATTTAAAACAAAACAGAGACAGCGCAGCTGTGCTGTGACCACAGACAGAGGTGTGGACCAAAACACTCCAACCCCATTGCTATAGATCCACTTCCTTACACCGGGGTTTTCAAATTCCAGCAGATATCTGAGTCAGCTAGAGGGCTTGTCAAACACAGACTGTCAGCCCTCATTCCCAGAGTTTGTCACACAGGGCACTGGGGTGGGGCCTCTGCCTTTCTAATAAGCTCCCCAGTGATGCTGCTGGTCCAAGGATTACATTCTGAGAAATCAGTGCCTTAGACAGATGTTCTGCTTCTCAAAACCAAGGATAAAAAGCAATACCTTTGAGATGAGCTGCTATTAGCCTTAATGATACAGAATGAACTCGGGTTTGTTTTTTTGTGTTTGGTTTTTTTCAGCTTACCCAGATCAGAAAAGGGGAAAGGAGGAAGAAAAGGTAAGTGTCAGGGAGGAGAAGACCTGGGAAAGAATGCAGTATGAGGCCTGTTGTTCAGAGGGGAGGGCTGATGGGTGTCACAAAGGGAGGTCGTGGGAGGAGAGCTGGAAGGAACCTGGGTGCTGAGGTGGCCAGAGGAACACAAGTTTTAGAACCGATCGTTGGGCGGTGAAACGACCAGTGGACTTGGAGTCCGAACACCTGCAGGTCTCTCTCATGAGGCCTTGTAGCTGCTGGCAACGGCCAAGAAAGTATCTACTCTGAAGTCAGTCAGAGCAGATCTAACAGCTCTCGTGGGCAGAACCCACCAGGTTTCTGGGTGGGTGAGCCCAGTCCAGGGCCCTGTGCCCAGCGCAATATTTGTCCTGGACCTGAGACCCAGGGCAGGAAGCCACCAGCCCTGCAAAGCACTCTGGCACCCCCCTGCCAATTTCTCCAGGCTTGCGGAGGGGGAGCGTAGGCAGCCATGACTCACCCAGCCTCGCGGGGAGGCAGAGGCTGCCGCTGCAACCCACGCTGCCACGGAAACAGGCTAAATCGATCCCAGATCCCTGGAGGGGCAGAGAACAAGCCGCCCGCCACCAGGGAGCTGGGAATGCTTCTGGGTTCAGACACCAGGTCGGTGAGCAAAGCCTGAGCTGTGCTGGTCACGGAGCCGGCTGGAGATCAGCAGCAAAGACGTGGGTGCAGCCACCTGAGCAGGCGCCAAGGGGTGACAGACTCCCCACCCCTGCTGCCTGTGTCTGATGGTAGCAGCAGGGGTGATCGGGGGGGCACACAGGGCCCTTGGGCACTAGGTGGACCAGTCCATGCAGGTCCTTCTCCTAAAGTCTGTGGGAAATCTGTGCTTACTGGTGGGGTGGGGAGAAGAGATGAGAACCCGACCCTTCACTCTTCTTGCCCTAACTCCTGTGAAGTTACTCCCTCACCACACGACGTGACTGCGAATACACCACAAATACACCCCAAGAAGAGGAGGAAACTGAAGCCAATGACCTAACCAAATTTCCACAATTTTCAGAGGCAAGAGTCAGCCTGGCCTCCTAATATCCTGAGCATTAATCCCTCATTTTTCTACTACACTCTGCATCTCAAGGAAACAATTTGATGAGTCTTGAGCAATTTGCTTTGTCTTCAATATCTGCTCTCTGGGGCAGCTGGTGGTGCAATTAATAACATACTCTGGGGCTTCCCCGGTGGTCCAGTGGTTAGAAATCCACTTGCCAATGCAGGAGGGGCATGGGTTTGATTCCTGGTCTGGGAAAATCCCACATGCCACAGGGCAACTTGTGGGCCACAACTACTGAAGCCCACACCCTAGAACCGATGCTCTGCAACAAGAGAAGCCACCGCAATGAGAAGCCCCAGCACCTCAACTAGAGTATAGCCCTTGCTCACCACAACTCAGGAAAGCCTGCACGCAGCAATGAAGACCCAGGGCAGCCAAAAATAAATAAAACAATAAGACATACTCTGCTCTTCCCAAGAGCAACAGTGAGTCTTTAGCCAGCTTTCCCCACCTTCATCAACTCCTAAGCCAGGCAATCCACCAATCAGACAGTGAAAACCCCAAGAGTTTCCAGTTTCCCCAATATCCATCCATTATGGCTTCCTGGGAACAGAGCTAGAAGTGGGCCTCTGGAGTCTTTGGGCCAGCCCTCCCTGGGGTGGTGAACGTCTACACTCACTGGTCCCACCTGGTGATTCTTGGTCCATTTCCCATTGTCCCGACTATGGAGTCCCAGCCGAGGCTCACACCTGGCTGTTGTGGCTTTGGCACATCCTCAAGCCCCAAGGTCCCTCCATCCCTGGCAGCACCTCCCCCCGCCAAGCCCCACTTAGGACCTGGCCCTTCCTCGCACCCCTCGCCTGCAGAGGGCACAGTGAGGGACTCTTCCATTTCATGCGTGGGATGAAAGCTCCTGGGTGGATCTCTGCCTCCTTCCTGCCTTCCTCCTCCCTTGTCCTGTTTCCGGAAAATTCCTTCTGTGTTCAAGATCCCTTCCCTCCCCTCGCCTGTCTTTGATCCACTGATTATCTCCATTCTAATTGTTCATCTTCTGCTTTTCTGTGAGCTTCTCCTCCTCAGATGATAACCACGTTTCTGTCTCTCCCATATTAAAAAAAAAAAAAAAAAAACTCCAAAAAATAATAAAATAAAAAAATAAAAATAAAAAAAACCCCAAACAAACCCAACTAAACCAAACACGTGTTCCACTCCGGTTACCCTCCTTCCCTCACTGCAAAGCTACTTCTCAGAGCAGCTTGCACTTTCTCTCTCTCCTTTCTTACTTCCCGAGGGGTCCAGATCCCTCCCTATGCTGCCTGGCATCTCTACTCTTCCAGCTCCACTCAGTTCCCCCCTTGCTGGTGTCCACTGTGGGCACATCAACACCTGCAAATACCTCAGATGTTCTTAACCGGTCTAGTACTCAGAGCGCCAGAGGGCGCTGGGGTTCAAGTAGGGGAGTCCCAGCTGCACACAAGCTGAGACCCAGACCTTGAGCCCCAGAGCCGTGTAAAAATGACTGTGTGCATCACAGTTGGGGGCAAATTCTACCCCTTCATCTTCTCTGACCTTTCCCAACCAAAAATATTTTATCCTCCCCAAGTTACAGAAGAAAATTTCCATTGCGTGGCGGGTGGGCGAGCAGAGACCCAGGAGCTGCCCACCCAGCCACACTGAGTCAGTTCTTGTGGAATGGAAGAGAATCCTCCCCGAAGGACACTTAGGAGGTGAAAGGAGAGGGTCTAATTCTTAGTCTTGGAGCTGAAGGGTCAGCTTGGAAATATGTGAAAGATAGTGTTTCCTCTGATCAAAGTTTATAGCCAAGAACCACCAGGAAGGAAGGGTGGGCTTGTCTCCTCGGAAGGCCCGCCTGTACCAGCTTTACAGGGTCTGATTTCACAGTGGAGGGTATCAGGCCTCCTTCTCTGGATGCTGGCATCTCTTTGAGGGGCCAGTCCTACCATCAGCCTCCCCTGGGAGCATGTGGCCCAGCCGGAGGAGCCTGGGCTCTGCAGGTCCAGAGAGGAGGTTCCCACTGGAGTCACCCCACGACGGGGACCCCAGCAGAAAGGGCCTGTGTCCTTGCTCAGTACACTCAGCAGACGCAGAAGCTCTGGACTCCAGGTGCTGGCAGGAATGGCAAGGCCATTCTGTGACACCAGAGCCCAGGCTGACAGTTTGTTCTCCCCTGGCTTTTGGTGTCCATCCTCTGTACCTGAACTTGGCCAGGTCCTCATGCAGATCCTTTCCGAAGCCCTTCTACATCCACCAAAATGTAGCCACTCACATTTCAAAGGGACCTTACAGCCCAGGGGTCAGCCCCCCTCTTGCAGGATGTCCATCAGCTGATTCATCTGTCTGGCTTGAGCAGTTCCCAGAACAGAAGTTTCTTTGCTCAATTAGGGGATCTCTAGAGGGCACTTTGGTTAATAGAAATTTCTTCCTGATTTTGACCTAAAATCTGCCCTCTTATGACTTCTGCCCAGTTGGTTCTATTCTTTGGTCCTTGGAAGAAAATGTCTGCCCAATCATCTCATTGGTCTCATAGTAGCCAGAGAAGGTGAGGGTGGAATTATTGACTTCTTTTATAGAAAGTAGATAAGCTGGGGAAGTTAAGGAGCTTTGAAAAAGCTTCAGGTGAAGTCGGAGCTAGGACCCAAGTGTCTTAACTTCCCTGGCCAGTTCTCCTGCCAATACTCAGCCTTTCTTAATCTTTGCCCATTATTATCAAGGACCTCCTGTGTGCAGCTGGAATACCAGTGGGGGGTTGGAGGCATGGGACACCTGGACCCTCTTTTCAGAGAGTCACCAATTCTGGCTCAGGACAGACAGACACACACACATATACACAGGATTCAAAACACTTGCTCAGTCAACAGACTGGGTGACCTCACCTTCACCCCCAAAGTCAGCCTTCTTCCTTACTTTCGGCTGCTCCCCCAGCACAGGCTGACAGGTAGGAAAGGGAGAATGTAGAAGAGATAATTTTAACCACAGAAGAGCCTGAACTTGAAAGGAAGAAGAAAAAAGGCCTGAAGAGGAGTTTGAAAATGATAGCTGTCAACACTGGCTTGGAAAGACAGAGCTTGCGGGTGTGTGGGTGGGAGGGGTGCTCACCGCTCCAAAGCTTCGTGGTGTGGCGGCAGGGAAGTAGGGAAGCAGGGATGGTGCTGCCAGAACTGCAAACCAGAACCACCAAGACCTGATCCTAACAAAGGCAGGCCCCAGCAACTTCCCAGCACCTGGGTAATTGGGCCAGGCTCCACCCCCACCAGGATGTGTTTTCATCCTTCTTAAAGGCACAGCGCCCCAATTCAGTGTCTGGTTGAGAATCCAGCCAACAGCACTGACGCTTGGTACCCCAGGCTTCACTTTCTCTCCCTTGGACAGCGACACTTACTCCACCGAATCATTTAGGTGCAGAGAGACCCAGGCTCCACTTTCTGCAGCCTGTGGATGCAGGAGAGGGAAAATCTAGGGTTTTGACTTTAATTGTACACATTGCTCAACAGTCACTGAGACCGGAGGGGACAGAGTCATGTCAAAGGACAGCAGCCCCACTCCTTAATTTGACCAAGTGGTGGAAGGAGCCGTCCCCCCTCAAGATGGGCAGAGAAAACAGCCCTTCTCAAACCATCTTAGCAGACATCTTGCTAAGGTGCAGATTGCCTTCAAAACAACTGTTTCGAAGAGTTCCTGGGGTGAAAGCCAAGTTCCTGTGAGTGAGGGAGGGCGAGCAGCTGTCAGACGGTGTGGGACTCCTGAGCGAGTGACAGTAGCAGCCCACCTCCCGTCACCTGCCTGCCTCGGGATGACAGAAGGATGTGCTTCTCAGAGGCACGCTCTGGATAAAGAAACATCAGCGTTCATCCCAGGAGGATGGGAATGGGGAAGCCTGTCCAACCCAGAGGTGCCCCGTCTTGCCTCGGCTCATCCCAGCGTCAACCAGGCTTCAGCTCCTGGGTCTCGGGGATCGTGGCCTCTCCCCTCTGCCCCCTGGGCCTTCCTGGCATGATCAGGGCTCTCCTCACTTTCTCCCTCTCTTTCTTCCAGCCTCATCCTCCCCTGAACTCAGAAAACACGCTGATACAACACAGAGGACTAGACAGATGTCAGGTCACGTGTCTCCCTGCTCAAGGCCATCCAGTGATCCTCACATTACTCCCATCCTTACAGTGGCCCCCAGCACCTCCCTTAACTCACCACCTGTTTCTCTTAGCCTCATCTCCCTCCATCTCTGCCTCCTCGAGGCCTCCTTGCTGTTCCTCAAACACACTGAGCAGGCTCCTGACTTAGGGCCTTTACACAGCTGTGTGTGGTTAATGCCTCCGTCCCCTTCACATCTTTGCTTTAAAAACCTGTACACAAATGTTCATAGCAGCACTGTCCACAACTGCAGAAAAATGGAAGCAACACGTGTCCATCACTAGGTGAGTGGATAAAAATGTGATGATTTCACACAATAGAACATTAGGCTACAGAGGCTACCAACACACGCTACATGTGGATGCATCTGGAGAACACGATTACCTGAAAGAAGCCAGTCACAAAAGGTCACGTACTGTGCCATTTCATGTATATAAAGTGTTAAGAATCGACAAATCTGCAGACAGAAAGTAGACTGGCTGCCTAGGGCTGGAGGGAAGGAAAAATGGGGACCAGCTAGTGGGTATGTGAAGCGATTTGCCATCACTTCATGGCACATAGATGGGGGAAACAATGGAAACAGTGACAGACTTTATTTTGGGGGGCTCCAAAATCACTGCAGATGGTGACTGCAGCCATGAAATTAAAAGATACTTGCTCCTTGGAAGAAAAGCTATAACCAACCTAGACAGCATATTAAAAAGCAAAGACATTACTTTGCCAACGAAGGTCTGTCTAGTCAGAGCTATGGTTTTTCCAGCAGTCATGAATGGATGTGTGAGTTGGACTCTAAACAAAGCTGAGCGCCGAAGAACTGATGCTTTTGAACTGTGGTGTTGGAGAAGACTCTTGAGAGTCCCTTGGACTGCAAGGAGATTAACTTTGTCCATCCTAAAGGAAATTAGTCCTGAATATTCATTGGAAGGACTGATGCTGAAGTTGAAACTCCAATCCTTTGGCCACCTGATGTGAAGAACTGACTCATCTGAAAAGACCCTGATGCTGGGAAAGATTGAGGGGAGCTGGAGAAGGGGACAGAGGATGAGATGGTTGGATGGCATCACCGACTCAATAGACATGAGTTTGAGTAAACTCTGGGAGTTGGTGATGGACAGGGAAGCCTGGCATGCTGCAGTTCACGGGGTCGCAAAGAGTCGGACACAACTGAGTGACTGAATTGAGTAGGTACAGAGTTTCAGTTTGGGTAACAAAATGTTCTGAAGTTGATTGAGGTAGTGGTTGTGCAAATTATGTATATACTAAAAACCATCTAGTTGTCCATTTTAAGTGGGAGTGTAATAGGGAAGAACTTTTGACCTCTATTACAGGTTAATCACTAAAGGGATGTTGCCTATAAGCTTTAATTACACATAAAGGCCCATCTCTAGAAACTCTGCCACCCAGGTAATGAGCGTTAAACTAAAATACTTTTGTTTAGCTCACAGGAGACATCCTGACCAAGCCCACCTGTGAATGGTTGTATGAAAAACATCTCCTCTGAGGCTGGCCAAAACCAGGACATAACCCCACCCCTTTTTAGTATATAAGAAGCCTGAATTCTAACTTAGGGAAGATGGTTCTTTGGGATGCTAGTCCAGCACCTCTCAGTTTGCTGGCTTTCCAAATACGTCGCTATTCCTTGCCCCACTAACTCATCTCTCAGTTTATTGGCCTGTGACTAGTGGTGTGAGCTTGGACTCTGGTAACCCTGGGTCATTTAGCTCAACAAAAGATGCCTGCAGGGGACTTCCCTGGTAGTCTGGTGGTAAGAATCCATCTTGCAATGCGGGCGATGCGGGTTTGATCCCTGGTCTGAGAACTAAGTACCCACATGCTGCAGAGCAACTAAGCCCACACGCCACAATTCCGTGCACTACAAATGAAAAGACCTTGCCTAAGGCAACAAGATCCCCTGTGCCACAACGAAGACCTGACATAGCCAAAAGAGAGAGAAAATGCCTGCCAAAGCTCAGTTTCCCACACCATAGCATCCGCTGGATGCTAGTCTCAGAGGTGATGGTGCTGCCCAGTGTCCCTATCACTGCCCCTTCATCAGAGGGTGTGTTTCCACCAATGGCCCCCTGAGGGGGGTTGTCAGAGCTGAGTGTGAAAGCTGTGTCGGAGCTGAGTCCACGCACGTGTGAACAGAGGCAAGGGCACCTCCCAGCTGGGTGTGCACGCCTAAAGAGAGAGCACTCAGGCACTCTGAGACTTGAAGTGGAGAGGGGTTAGGGGGGACATGACCCTATGCCCAACTCCTGCATTCAATGCTCAGTCATAGTACAGATCACTCTGGGTCTGTCTAAAGCAAAAGCATCATTTTTTTTTTTTTTAAATGACAGAATTCTTCTTTATATTTTATGTTGCTTTAACTTTCCAGAACTTTAAACTTTGGTTCATCTTGTCAAAGAAAGCGCTGCTTGGTGATGAACGAAGGCATGCCTTTCTGTGCAGCAAGATGAGCTCTTTTGGTCATACTTGGCACCAGAGAGTCTGGTGGGCAGGGTGGGCACCTTAGGGCTAGCACCGGCCCTCATCGTCCCCTCTACTCCTTGCTCCTACTGTTGTTTGCATTCTCTGTTCCTGGCTGGAAGATTGCAAGGCATTCCTGTCTTTTGGGAAGGCTGTCAGATCTCCCTCTTCCTTTTCTTCAGCCAGGTTAGATCCCCCAGACATGGTTCTATTCAGGTCATTTCTCTGTTCATGGGCCTCCACGGCTTGTCGCACAGCGTTCCAGACTCACATCCGGCTCTATGCTGTCTCCTCAGCCGAACAATTAGCTACCACCCTACCTGGGCCTGGTGCCGCAGCCAGGCTGCCCTTGGGTTCCACGCTTCATGCTTCCTCTTCTCATGCCAATCCTTTCCACTTGGAGTGGTTTTCTCGTGGCCTCCTCCTCATGACACCTCCTCCAGGAAGCTCTCCAGGGCCTCTCGGTTGAAGGGAGCTTATAATCCTTTCTGTCCCTCAGGAATTTATTCTGTCTTCCTCATGGCGCTGTGCACCTTCTGCCTGGCTGGAGTCATTCTTATCTACTGTTTCTCCACAAGACCGTGTTGGTCCTTAAGGCCAGGACTTTCCTCATTTTTCTGTGTAATTCCAAATGCTTGGCACATAGCAGACCCTTAACAAGAGTATTCAAAGTGTTCTGACTCTGACCCCACTTCTGATCACCAACTAAAGATTCTAGCCACCAATTTTCAATGCCTGTGTTGTTAGGAGGATGGGGCGGAGTCCCACACATCCTAGCAAGTGCCCCACACCAGCTGGGTGTCCTACAGTTGAATTCAATTCTGACATTCAACCCACCTGTGGCATCAGATTCCACAGGTTAAGGGCTCAGTCCTACAAGACCGCCCTCCCCATCACACACACATGCACACACATACACAAACCTCAGATGCCAACCACAAGTCCAGGCTGCCACCTGTGTTCCTGACTGACCAGCTATAGATTGGAGGTTCCAATGACCCTCTCTTTGGGTTCAAATAACTTGCTAAAGCAGTTCACAGAACTCAGAGAATATTTTACTCACCATATCACCTGTTCGTTGTAAAGGGATACAACTCAGCAACAGTCAGGTGGAAGCAGCGAGTAGGGGAAGGGATGGAGGAAGGACTTGCATGTCTTCAGCTGACAGTCTCCCTGCATCTCCACGTGTTCACTAACCCAGGAAGCTCCCCAAACCTCATCCTTTCAGGGTTCTTTGGAGGCTTCATTACATAGGCACGCTTGATGAAATCATTTGCCAAGATCGACTGATTCAGGCTCCAACCTCTCTCCCCTCCCCTGAGGTCAGGGGGATGGGGCTGAAAGTGATGGGTTCTTCCGGCAACCAGCAGCACAATCCTCAGGTGCAGGTCCCCAAATCACCTCGTTAACATAACAAGAGGCATTTTTACATCTCTCTTCACAGAAAATGCCAAGGGTTTTCAGAGCTTTGGGCCAGAAGCAGGGATAAACAGCAAACAATACGTACCTTTCTTACAAATCATGTATCACAGTGTTAAACAGGTGTCAGGTTTGTTGTCTGATCTCTGTCCTGCTCCCATCCTGCCTGGCAGGAAGGGACGCTGGGGCTCTATTTAATTACTTTGCACTTAGCTATGACCCACAGCTGTCAGGCACTCAAGGGAGAGTGACTGCTTTGTTATTACCAACCGCACTGCTGGCCAGCATTAAGGCAGGGGCAGTCTCAGTACCGCCTGCCCCTCCGACGGGTACACAGTGTGAAAAGGCTCCCCTAGCATCTGCGGAAACAGCCTTGGGAGCTGCAGCCCTCTGTCTCCATCACCATAACCCTGCCCTGAACTGCAGCCTCCTGCTCAGCCTGGAGGGAACAAGACCCACCCTCCCTCTCTGCTCCCCAGTCTCTGGAGAAGGTCACAGAGATGGGCTAGTTCTGCTTCTCTAAATTTTCAGTGGCTTCAGTGAGTCCTTCAGAAATCAGTCTATGGCTTCAAGCTGAGGTCAGGTGGCAGGAGTCCATATTTCAGCCCCTGCCCAGGAAAGTCTGGCTGTTTCCTCAGGTGTGAGGGTTGCCAGAAGCCCCCACTTCCTCTCCAAACTCCAGAGGTAGGGATCAGGCTTTCCAAGGAGGAGCTGAGATCTGGGGCCTATCTGCCTTTCCCTAAAGCCTTGGGGCTGGGAATGGGCTCTGTATCCTTCACCTCCTTGTCTTCCCTCCCACTTAGGTCATATAAGTGAGATCAGATAAGTACGTGCTATAATGCATAACAGACAGTAAGTGCTCAGAATATGGTATTTCCTTTTTCTTTTGATCCATTCCCATTTTCTGCTACGATAAAAATTTTGATGGACTGTGTAGGTAACAAGATCCAACTGACAAAGCTTAAACAGTATCATTCCCACATAACAAAGAGTGTGGAAGGTCACAGTTCTCGGATTATTTTGGTAACTCAACAATGTAATCAAGATCCCACATTTGTTTGTTTTGACTCTCAACTAAACATGTCTTTTCATCTTCATGCTGTGACCTAATGGTCACAAGAGGGCTGCCACAGCCCCTGCTATCATGTCCATTTTCAAGCAGAAAGAGTGGAACCAGTCTTTTTTTTTTAGTCAGAAAAGCAA
This sequence comes from Okapia johnstoni, assembly GCA_024291935.2. Taxonomy (NCBI): domain Eukaryota; kingdom Metazoa; phylum Chordata; class Mammalia; order Artiodactyla; family Giraffidae; genus Okapia; species Okapia johnstoni. Next base: position 18,676,786 of record CM044307.1, read on the forward strand.
AAGTTTTTGCAGAAACCCCTCAACAGAGTTTCTCTTATGTGTCTGTAGTAGTTTCATAAGGCTTCTGTAACAAATTACCCCAAATTTAGTGGCTTAAAACAACATATTTACCTTCCAGTTCTAGAGACCAGAAGTCTGAAATGCATTTCACTGGGCTAAAACCAAGGTGTCAGCAGAACTGCATTCCTTCAGCAGGCTTTAGGGCAGGATCCATTCCCTTACCTTTTCCAGCTTTTAGGGGCAACTGTGGCCTGTTTTCATCTCCAAATTCAGCAATGCCCGGCTGAGCCATTCTCCCACTGCATCACACTGACACTGACTCTTCGGCTTCCTCCTTCCATGTTAAAGGACACTTGTGGTTACACTGGGCCCACTTGGATAACCCAGGATAACGGTAAAGATCAGCTGATTAGCAAACTTAACTCCCTCTACAACCTTAAGTCCTCTTTATCAAGTATCATATTCTCAATTTCTGAGGATTAGGATGCAGACATCTTTCTGAGATTGTTATTTTGCCTACCACAGTCTCCTTGGCCAAACCAGATCCCAGGGCTGTTGATAAGTCAGTTAGCCTGTGAAAGAGAGCAGAGGTCATGATTGGCTAAGACTAACCACGTTTGGTTCAAACGGTAAAGAATCTGCCTGCAAGAGGGGAGACTTGAGTTCCATCCACGGGTTGGAAAGATTTTTGGAGGAGGCCATGGAAGGGCATGGCAACCCACTCCAGTATTCTTGCCTGGAGAATCCCCATGGACAGAGGAGCCTGGTGGGCTACAGTCCATGGGGTCACAAAGAGTCGGACACGACTGAGTGAATAAGCACAGCACAATCACTGAATCTGGTTTTCACCATCTGAATTTGGTCCCTTGGTTAAATCAAATCAGGGTTGCATTTGCAAGGAAAAGGGGTGAAGGAATGGATATTGGCTTGGCTGCTAACTGCCTGCCACTGCATGGAGCCGCTGACTTTGGGCACATTTCCCTGTTTTGTAATGCAATGGGATGTGAATGTTCCCGGGCTCTACCCAACCCCGCTGAGCATTCCGGTGGATCTGAGTTCTGCCTGTGAGTTTTTACTCCCTCCCCTGCTCCCGCCCCCAGCTCTCCAAAGAATGAACCTGCCCAGACAAAATTATTGTCTTGGGCAAAGAAACCCATTCTTTAATGGGCAAAGGGGGGCCAATTAGATGGGAGAAGCAAGGAAGACTTTATTGAGAAAGTGCGTCAATGTACCTCATAAAAGTCTGAAAGAAGGAAGGGGAAAGAGAACAGAACTAGGAAGATAGTCAGGAGTTTTCCCAAGGGCTTTGAAAAGAGAGCTGTAGTCCTCGTCACTGGGCTAGAAGAACGTAAGTAAAGATTATGAGGATTTTGGAATAACTTTGCTTGCAGTTGCAGGACCTAATTCTTATGAGCCCTGGAGAGTCTACCCTGAAGAGCTCTGGGGGATGGCTCTGTCCTACACACTTGTCAAGGTGGCCTTTGTGCTTGCCACTAACTGCAGCTTCATTCAGCCATCGCTCCTGCCTCCGGAGAGGGGGTGGAATGTCACTACAAGCTCAGACCCCAACGTTGGCCCCTTACTCGCTGGGTGACATCAGGAAAGTGATCTCACCTCTCTAGGCCTCATTTTCTGTACAATGGGGATACAAATATAGATCTTTCTATACTTAGAAATGGTGTTATGGTCAGTAAACCCACTGTAAGTTCTAAGTTGAAAAAGCATGTAATACCCTTTACCTACTAAACATCATCGCTTAGCTCAGCCTACCTTAAGCATACTCCAAATGCATTAGCCTACATCTGGGGTAAAATCATCTAACATAAAGCCTGTTTGACAGTAAAGTGTTGAATACCTCATGTGATTTACTGACTACTGTAGTGAAAGTGAAAAGCAGGATGGTTATCTGGGTCCAGAATGGTGGTAGGTGTTTGAGTTGTTTACTCTTGTGACCGCGTGGCTGTCTGGGAGATGCAGCTTGCTGCAACCACCCAGCATCAGGAGAGAGGATCGAACCTCGTGTCAGCCCAGAAAAAGATCAAAATTCAAAGTACGGTTCCTACTGAATGCATATCACTTTTGCATCACTGTAAAGTGGAAAAATTAAGTCAAACGATCTTAAGTCAGGGCCATCTGCAGTATACATCCCCTGGAGTTGCTGTAAGAATTGAGGAGAATAATATACCTAAAATACATATAAAAATGTCTGGCAAACAGTAAACAATAAATCACAGCTATTGCATTTATCATTCACTGCAACAGCCTGCTTGTTATGGGAAATAGCTTGCTGACTTTGTTCATGCCTGTAGTCCTGCCTTTGACATTCAGTTTCCCAGTTCCTACCATCATCTATTCAACCAAGCGTCTCCCAGACCTTGCTTGTCTTGGTCTGCCCAGCCCCCATCATGGGCACCTACCTGCCTCCCATGGGATTCAGGATGCCCAGCTTCCCCTGGACATGGCCCAGCTCAACACTGGATAGTGATGTCTTGCTCAGGCTGAGGGCATCTAGTAAATGTTGCCTGGCTGAAATTTGCCCTTGGAAAAACTAGCTCTGGACGAACATGTTGGGGTGACCTTTGAGCACAGGATTCTAGCTCAAATGGGGTATGTTTCCAGGACAAATGAGTAAGGGGTCAGGAAAATCAAAAGAGTGAGGCTTCTGAGAAACGTCACTAGGAATAATAAAGCAGAAAGTATAAGCTGAGTCTAAAAGCTTTCACTAAATGACATTTTGGAAAAAAGAATTTGGGACCCAGCAGACCAACAGTGACACAAAACAATGATTTACAATGTCGGCAAGCCTGCTATTGTTGTGGATATTCTCTTAATAATGGGCTTCCAAAAGGTGAAAGTAGCAATACTTAGCAAAATGTCCATATCTTTTGAACCAGAAAGACATTTCTAGAAATACAGTCCAATGATAGTCAGAAATAGAGTGAAAATTTATATATAAGAATATTGGTGGCAGCAATATTTACAAAAGCAAAATTTGGAAATAGCCTAAATAGCCAGCTATGTTAAAATGCTTTTGCAAGAGTGAAAATCCATCATTTATTCAATGAAGTACCATAAAACACATTTGTTCTCTTCTGCTGCCCAGAAAACTCTTGGACCTGTGCTCTTCTCTTTTCTCTCATTTCAGGACCCTGGCTGGCCAAGTTCTAGGCACTGCAGAAGTGGCACCATAAGCCTCAAACAAAAGCCAAGTTCCTGCCAACTCTACCAGCAGAATTCCTTTGTGTTGTAACTTGCAGAGCAACGTTCCACCTGGAGAACTAGGGGCTTTTGCAACTCTGCAGCATTCTCTAATTATTACAAGTTCTCTGGGTGAGATACATGGTTCCTTCTCCATCATTTAGACTTTAGCAGGAACAGAGAGAAGGGCAGCTGGACTGACCCACCTCAGGCACATGGGCAAGCAAGTTTCAATCTGTAGGCAAGGCAGTTTTCTGAGTGGTGAGACAGGCGGGCAACCACCCCACACTGAGCCAATTCTTTGGTTCCATGGGATCAAATTTCCCCTCCATCAGGTGGCAGTTGAGAGGTTCCAAGGAATATTGGGAGCGGAGTGGACATTACTTGGCATTTGCTACATATTAACTGCATGGGATTTCAAGAGAGACTCCGATCCTTACAATAGCCCCATAAAAAGTAGGATTCTTGACCCATTTCAGAGATAGGAAAACTGAGACTGGTCCAGGATACTGCCAGTTACTGTTCCCCCAGGCTCTGAAGGTCCCTGGGAGGAGCAGCCAACTCAGATCCTCACCACTCTCTTCCAAGCCACGTCATACAATTAGCAGTGTGACAGGAGAGCTGGCAGGGCAAGTTGGGAAGCCAGGTCCCAGTCCCTGGGCACCTCATGGACTTTGGTTCCTAAGATTCCAAAAGCTCAGAGCATCTGGCAGGGTGGATGACCCCTCCAGCTGAGCTGTCAGGCTAAATCTGGAATGTCCAGGCAGCCCTGGAGGCTAGGAGGGGAGTAGATGCACGTGAACTGTTTTATCCTACACCAGTATTTTATTCTAATTATTTTTGATTGATTGATTCATTCATTCATTTATTCACTCAATAAAATGTTACTGAATTCTCTCAAGGGCAGATCTAGCTTTTTGTGGGGTCACTTACTTGGGAACCTTCTGTAAGAAAAATTACAAATAAAAATCAAGTACAAAATGCATATTTATAATGAGAAATTACAACATATTCTTGGTGTCTTGGACACTGAGCTCCTTTACTCTGAGGCTTCCGTGGGCAATGGCATGCCATGTTTGAATAGAAATGCTTGCCTCCTTGCAGCCTGTTCCACTAGAACGTTCTATAACTCCCAGCCCTTACGGGGGACTGTGCAGCAGAGGGTCCCGAAGTGTGACCTTCATTAACTGCCGAGAAATTCCACTTGCTACATGCAGGGATGAGTAAACACAGAGATGTCTGCTCTCTTGGCACTTGCCACCAAATAATCACACTAAACATTTATAATTAAAAACGATTAGTTCCACAGAGGAGAGGAATACAGAGTCATCTCTGAAGTTGTGTGACGCAAGGAAAGAGAGACCACAGGCTTGAGGGCAACTTCTCTGAGAAGGTGACACCTGGGGATAGACAGGATGGATATAAGAGGGTTCTAGACAGGGAATTTTTCTGTCCCCAAATGCTTGTTCATTCTTCAGTGCTGTGTGTTGAATGTGTGAGCTTTCCCTGCCGGGCCCCTGTTCCATATGTATGGTTGCCCAGCTCAGACAGGGAGCAGGCCTGGAACGTAAGGATGCTGTCCTCAGTGTCCAAGAAGACTGCTCCCACCCTGACACCTGAAGGACAGACGACACTCCTCCTCCATCGTAACTCACTCCTCTGGCTTGAATTTCCCTCTGGTCTCCATCCCCAAGACCCCTCCTTACTGTCCCAGCGGCATTCCCGTTGTATGCGGTACAGGGTACTAGGAAGGTGGCAGCTGGTGTCATACGGCAAGCAAGAATGGATTGCCCGGCTCTGTTATTCCCAGCCCCACAGAGGCTGGCGGCTGGTCACAGCGAACTCTCCTCTGCCCCTGCTTATACTCTGTGACATGAAAAGTCAGTCCCCAGGGTGATGCCATGAGATGAGGGCTGGGGGACAGGGACCACTAGAGAAGCCAAAGCTCAAAGATGAGGAAGTCCACACCAAGCACTCTCGAGAACCACCTGTTTTAGTAGCAGTGGCACTCCCATGTAATTGGGAAAGGAAGATGCTTTTGCACCTGACTTTGTGCCCGGCACACAGCAGGCTCTTGGCAAATGGTTGGAGAAGCAAGGACGTGTGGATGAAAGAATACATGCCCTGGAGAAAGAGAGAGAACACAGAGGGCGGGCTCGGCATGTGCCCTGGCCGGGTGCTGGTACAGTTTCTGCATCATCCTGACCTCGGGCTTGCAGGAGATGCTCCTCAGGCCGCCCTGAGCCAAGGAGGCAGCGCCATTCCCAAAGTGGGAGGGGAGGAGAGCTGCGCCTCCAGCCAGAGCCCTGGGCCCTCCCCCATCTCCTCCTGGGACCCCCTCTTCAGACCCTGCTGAGCCCAGACAATGCTGACTAGGGTTGGGGCCTCTTTCTGGGAGGGGGTGAACTATCCCGCATGGCTTTCTGCCCAGAGGCTTCTGCAGCTGCTGCTTCCCCTGGCCTCCAGCTCCCTGTCTTCTTGGCAAAACTTTGCTTGAAAATTGGTCTGTCTCCCCCATGCCTGATGAGTCCCTGGCTCTCTTTCTGTTGGAGTATCCCCTTGGTATGAAGAGAAAGTGAAAATCGCTCAGTCGTATCTGACTCTTTGTGACCCCATGGACTATACAGCCCATGGAATTCTCCAGGCCAGAATACTGGAGTGGGTAGCCTTTCCCTTCTCCAGGGGATCTTCCCAACCCAGGGATCAAACTCAGGTCTCCCACATTGCAGGCGGATTCTTTATCAGCTGAGACACTAGAGAAGGAAGAGAAAGGTGGTACCATACTACAGAAGGCTTCAGCAGAGAAAGGACACCTCTGTGGCGCCACCTGCCTAATACATGCCCGTCCTGCAGGGCTTTGGTCTCCATGTTGCTCACAGCAGCCAACCCAGAGCTCTGGGCTCCAGACGCCCAGCGTGTGAGCCATCACTGCCCACCCCCAGGCTCTGCACTGTGGTACTCAGTCCTCTGGCTGCCTTCTGAGCTGAGGGCAGGACCATGGCTGGGGTGGATGGGGAGAGCTGGTCCGAGTCTGGGGGCCTCTCAAAGGCTGCAGGGCTCAGACACAACCTTTCTTCTATGTAAAACGTGAGAAGCCAAGGAAAGCCCTGGCTGGAAGGGAGTGAATTACTGGGAGAGAGGCCGCCCAGCCCCGAGAGGCCCACGGAAGAGGGATGTGCTCAAGGGCTGCAAGGCTGCACTTAGGGGTGTCCAGGCTGCCCTGAGTAGGCAGCCCACCCTGGGCAGGTGTGAGCGAGCAGGGAGCAGAGACTCCAGCCCTGCCTGTGGGCCCACAGCTCTCTCACTTCCTCTGGCTGGTTGGCTTCTCATTTCTCAAATCTCCTGTCTTCACTTCATCATGAGGCACAGCTTTCTAGCACTTTCCAGGCATTAGCCCCACATCCCACCCCGGCAGGGGGTTGCAGCCCAGGTGGAAGAGGAAGGCCAGATGGCAGGCGGCAGTGCTGACCCGCTGTGACCCCAGGGCTGCTTGTGCCTGCGGGAGACTCTCCGAGCACCTTGGGTCCAGCTGGGGATGAACATGGAGGAGGCTGAAAAAAACTCCTTAACAGCCCATGGCATGTGCCTGGGGCTCCGGAGCAGGCACACACAGAGACTTTCTTTCGTAAAAGAACAATATGAGGCAGTAATAACAGTAACCACACCCATGTGAGCACAGTGCTTTACAGTGTACAAGGAGCAAGAACAGTGTGGGTACAACCTTTCTTCTCCTGCAATCTCACTGGACACACTGTGCTTAGTTCAAGATTAATAACTAGGAAGGGCAGCAGACAGATGCTTTCTAATGAGAGGTAGGAGTAAAGTAGCCAAGTGACTGAGCTAATTATTTTGTTTCACCAAGCTGCAGATTCTTTCTCTATAAAGTAGGGATAAATGCTAACTACCTGAGCACACCTGGCTCCTTGATCTTGGTGGCTAGAACTAGTCTCTAATAAAAGGAACAAGGGCTCCTAGGAGAAAAAGAGCTGATCCCAGGGCTGCAGCAGGAAATTTCCAAGATAAGCCTGAAGCACCTTGTAGTGACAGAAAGTAAGGAAGTACTGAAAAAGCAAAACAAAGCAAAAATGACCCAACTCACAATGATGGGGGTAGGGTGGAGATGGGGGTTCTATAAAAGGGACAGGGCGGAGAACTTGAAAGAACTCCCAGTGAGCAAAGTTGGTACAACTTGACAACAAAAAATAGAGTGCTAGATTATAACCCAAGGTATGAAATAAATTTCCATGAGTCCATATTGATATAAAGAAATGATTAGAGAACAGATTTGTGGTTGCCAGGGAAAGGGGTAGTGGAGGGATGAATTGGGAGTTTAGTATCAGCAGATGCAAACTATTAACTAGAGAATGGATAAACAAGGTCCTACTGTATAGCACAGGGAACTATATTCAATATCCTGTGATAAAACATAATGAAAAAGAATAAGAAAAGGAATATATATATATGTAACTGAATCACTTTGCTGTATACCAGAAACTAACACAACATTATAAATCAACTATACTTCAATAAAATAAATTAAAAAAGCAGACTGCAAAGTAACACCAAAAAAAGTAAAAGAAATGATTAGAAACATAAATAAATGGGTGAGGAGAGACAAACCTTCCATGCAGAAGAATTTCAAAATAATTTATAGGAATGGTCTGCCTTCAAGTAGGCATAGATTGTGCCTGGTAACTTCCTTCCAACCTGGCTAGGTTAGGGGCACAAGGGAAGAGGGTGGAGTTCAGTAGAAAGACACTGAGGTTGGTTCACCGAGTCAGGCTTGAGAAGCAGAATCAGGGCTGCTGCATGGATCACCCTTTGGAACTGGGATTCCAGGATTCAGAGGTGGCAGGGTTCTCAGATCTGCACCCCTCCACCCCCGTTTCCAGTTGTGTCCTTTCAGGCCTGCTTTGTCCAGGCTCAGACAGCTCCCAGGCTGACTATCACCCACATCACCAATAGAAAAGACGTTCCTCACTCCTCTAGCAAAGCTTCAATTAAACAAAACCACAGGGAAGGACTCTGACTGGTCCATCGGACGGCCACGCTCACCTCTGGACAGACAGGCACCGAGGAGGCAGGAGGCAGCAGAGCTGTTTGTTACCACTCGGACCACAGGTTGAAATCACAACAGCTGCAGTTCCATGAATGGTGAGGAATTTCTAGAAACAGTTTCTATATGTCAGTCAGTTCAATCGCTCAGTTGTGTCTGAATCTTTGCAACCCCAGGGACTGCAGCCTGCCAGGCTTCCTGTCCATCACCAGCTCCTGGAGATTGCTCAAACTCATGTCCATTGCGTTGGTGATGCCATCCAACCATCTCATCCTCTGTTGTCCCCTTCTCCTCCGCCTTCAATCTTTCCCAGCATCAGGGTTTTTCCTAACGAGTGGGCTCTCCACATAAGGTGGCCAAAGTATTGGAGCTTCAGCTTCAGTGTCAGTCCTTCCAGTGAATATTCAGGGTTGATTTCCTTTACGATTGACTAGTTTGATCTCCTTGCAGTCCAAGGGACTCTCAAGAGTCTTGTCCAACACCACAGTTCAAAAGCATCAATTCTTCGGTGCTCAGCTTTCTTTAGAGTCCAACTCTCACAAATTTGTTAATTGAGGACCTGGGAAGATAAAAAGAGAATTATAATGGATCGTGGAGTTAGCAACTGCCTGAAATAGCCACTAAACCCTAGGACTGGGGCAGAAAAGGAAGATGTTGGAATTATTTAAGCTTAGAAATTGAAAGAAGGGATCCTGGGCTCTGGGAACCAGACTTCTGAGGAGGGGGCGCCAGCTGGTTGGTATCTCTGTTGTTGTTTAGTCACTCAGTCGTGTCCTATTCTTTGTGACCCCATGGACTACAGCATGCCAGGCTCCTCTGTCCATGGGATTTCCCAGGTAAGAACACTGGAGTGAGTTGCCATTTCCTTCTCTAGGGGATCTTCCCAACCCAAGGGTCGAACTCATGTCTCCTGCATTGCAGGCGAATTCTTTACCACTGAGCTATCTGGGAAGCCCTGGTATCTCTGAGGGGGATACAATACAGCTAGTTCAACTAGAGTTGGAAAAACTGCTAATGGATTCAGCTGCTGCCATAGGGACTGTGTTGCTGCTGATAGATAAACAAACATGGTATTTCCACCTGGAGTACATACTATTCAACAGTAAAAAAGGAACAAAGTCCTGATGCCAGCTGATACATGAAATAACGTCAAAAATATTACAGAAAGTGAAAGAAGCCAGACGCACAAGGACACAGATTGTGTGCTTCTATTTTTATGAGTGTCCAGAAAAGATAAATCCAGAGACAGAAAGGAGACTGGTGGTTGTCTCAGGTGAGGGGAGATTGCTCACCGGCTCTGGCTTCGTTATGGGCAGATGGAAATGCGGTAAGATAAGATTGTGGCATGGTTGCACAATTGTCAATAATACTAGCAATTATTGAAAGGTACACTTTACATAGGTGAATTTTATGGCATGTAAATTATGCCTTTATAAAGTTTTAAAAAGATAATAAACAAGGATGAAACTGGTGCTTGCCAACATTTTGGTAGTAATTCTTTTGCAAGATATGAGTGTATTAAATCAACACGTTGTACACATTAAACTTACACGATGTTGAATATCAATTATATCTCAATAAAGCTGGGGGGAGGGGAAGCAAGGAGACAGAAAGCCCTAGGCAGGTTTTCACCCTTCTCAGAGTCCCTTTAATGCCTCCTCTCTACATAGATGAGCAGGGAAGGTATGGAGTCCCAAGGCATCACAGGAAAGGGTGAGTTTGAAGCAGAAAGGCAGTCGCTTAATACATGTCACAGGGAGGTGAGTGCTCCCCAAAGGGAGGAGGAGGTTTCTGACTTCTGAATAAAGGGCTGAAGCAGATGCCCAACAATCAGAGCAGTAAACGTCCACAGCAGAGGGCCCAGAAGGCTGGGGAAACAGGACAGGAGCTCAGTGGCGGACACAGGGAAACTGTAGAGCCAGAGAGAGGCTGGTGACAGCAGGAGGCCCAGGCAGGGCAGGAATCCTTCTATGACCGCCCCTGACCCCCACCACCGCCCTGGCCCAGAGTCAGGGCTTGGAAGCTGGGTGGCATGTTTCTAGCTCTGATGACTTGCTGACAGGAGGCACCTGGTTCGAGGAGGCTTCACATCCTGGTGAGCAACGAGCTCATCAGCTCTCCCACGCTGGATGGTGGTTAGTGGAGGCACCGGGTCTGAAACATCCCCACTCAAGGGCTCATTCCTTTGAACTCGCTGCTCCCCCTTCTTACAAAACGCACTTGAAACATTGAATGCACAAAAAAGTGCACAAAATGCACAAAAAACACTTAAAAGGCAGATATTTTGTTTTCCTTCTAAAATATGTATGACACGTCTACTACGTGCCAAGAACTTCTAAATTATCTTCGAAATCTAAATTCCAGACATTTCTAAATCATTCCTTCCCCTGATAGGAGAAAGCATCCGTTGCTGAGCCCTGTGGGGGAAATTGGGAAATCTGGGTGAAAAAAGTGACTGAACCCAGACTGTTGTGGACATTTAGGGAAGGAGACGAGAGAGAAGGGGAGAAAGAAAGGAGGTTAGTGGTGCCAGGGGCCAGGGCTGGGAAAGAGGAGTGACAGCAATGGGCACCAGGTTCCTCTCTGGGGTAGTGGGGATGTTCTGACATTAGACTGTGGGATGGTGCACAACCCTGTAAAGACACTGACAGTCACTGAACTGTACAATTAAAATGGGTGAATTTCATGGTATGTAAACTATACCTCAGTAGTTTAGGAAAATGAAAGTATCTCAAAAGAAAGTTTCTATGGACGGTTGAACAGACAAGGACAAGACACCCACTGAGGCCTCCGTGCTCTGCCAGCAGGCACCAAGGGACCGCTTGGAGGTGTGGGTGCACTGTTGCTTCTGCCGCGCCCACTCCACCCCGACCCGTGCTCCAAGGGAGGGCTGTGGCTCCCCGAGTCCAGATCCTCATCAGTTTATTACAGTCCTTGGCGTTCAGCTCTGCCTTCAGCTTTGTCTTCCTGTGCATCCTGAGATGGGGACTCAGGAGTGGGATGAGGGACGGTGGCTGTGGGCTCCTATCCAGTTTTCACCCCAGCTCTGCAAGGAGGTTACTGGGTTACAGCCCAACTATTAATAAAGTGGGGTATTGATTCCTCTTTCCTGTGTATAAAAAAGAGAACAGCATTTGAGCATTTCCGGTCTCCGGCCATAAAGCAATCAAAATACCATCCAAGCCTCAGTGTTAGGACCTTAGAGCACTCCCGATCGAATTGTCAGGACCTTCCATGGCAGGTGTTACAAGTTCAGCTCCTGGGCCTGGGCTGGTGGGGCCCATCACTTACTGATGAGCCCAGGGGCTGGCAGGAGCCTGCTTCTCACACTTTCTTGGTATTTGCACAACTCAGGGATCTCCCTCACTGCAGCTTCTGATTCAGGATGTCTGGTATTGCCCTAGATTCTGCATCTCTCAGCAGCTCTGGGCTATGCTGATGCTGCCAGTCCATGGACCACATGCTGAGTAACTTGTATCTAGGGCTCCTCTGCTGCAAAGCCTCTGCTGCTTTCCCTTGAGAAGCCAGCTGCAAGGGAAGGGCAGGCAGGCCTTTGCTGAACAGAAGCTCATGGGTGCCAATGTGCTTTCTACGAGTACACTGAGGGACGCTTTCCTCTGCATCAGGTCCAGGCTCCGTGTCCTGTGGTGGCTGCAGGCTGACCCAACAGCAAAGGCAGCAGCTGCCTTACCTGACCCCCTCCCCCAACCGAGAAAGAGATGAGCTGCTGACTGAGCAGGAAGGGACCTGCTCCAGCTGAGGTCAACCATTGACCACAGGCCCCCTGTGAGTGCAAGAGAGGACAGACATCAGGTGAACCCCCAGCACCTCCAAGGCCCAACTCCTTCAGGTGATGGATGGACCCTGGAGCACTGCCAACAACAAACCAAGAAGAATTTGCTGCCAAAGTCAGGAGTAGCCACCCCTGAACTCACACGGCCATTCTTTGAGTCTGGGAGCATTCACTTAGCATCACTAGGTGCAAAGCACTGCAGTGAGCACAGGTGATTAAGACCTGGCTTATGTTCCTGGGAGCCCAAGACCCTTGGGCCGGCAGCGTGAAGTGTGACAGTGCAGATGGAGGGGGAGGCCCAGGTACAGAGAAAAATCTGGGAAAGGAAGATGCCTTGTGAGTATGGAGAAGAAAGTTCGCTGGAGGATGCAGCATAGGATGGAGTCTCAAAGGCTGAGTGGAGAAGAGCTGCAACAAGGAAGGGCAGTCAAGGAGGGAGGAAAGGCAGAGAGGGAGGAAGAACATGTCTGAAGAAGGCACCTGGGGCCTCTGATGATGCACAGAGGTGTGTGTTAATCACGTCTGCTAATCATTTACTACATGCTGGGCACTTTGTGGATGCTGTAGGGGCTGCAGGAAAAAACAAAAAAAGCAAATACTCTTAAGTGATAGCACATTCGTGCATCCTAAATAAAGAGAAGTCACTGGCAGAAAGGGCCACGAGGAATATCCTGAGCCATGTAGGGGTTCAGAGAAGGGACCCGTTCTTCTGGCCCTGAGCTGGGAGAACTTGGGAAGCCTGGAGAGCAGATCCCGCAGGAGGACTGTCTGATTAACGGGGAAGGGCCTTGGAGTCGGGGCTTCCCCGGTGGCTCAGCGGTAAAGAATCTGCCTGCAATGCGGGAACTGCAAGGGAAGCGGGTTCAATCCCTGGGTCGGGAAGATACCCTGGAGGAGGAAATGGAAACCCACTCCAGTATTCTTACCTGCAGAATCCCATGGACAGAGGAGTCTGGCAGGCTACAGTCCGTAGGGTCCCAAAGAGTCAGACACAGCAAAAGTGGCTTAGCACACACGCACGGCCTTGTGGTCAAAGCACTGGACCTTGTGGACAGAACTGGAAAGTTTGACCTTTCTCCACTGGTGCCCTACCTCCACTTTTGGCACCTTCTCCAGGGTTTGCCTGACAGTGGTGGATGTGTTTAGTCATTTCCCCAGGGCAACGAGGCTGTGTCCTTGACTAGGTACTGTGGCTGTAAGGGTTACCTGACAAGCATGAAGAAAATCTACCCAGAACCTGAAAGCAAGGCCCAGGGGTTATGTGTGTGTCCTTTCAGTGTCATGCTGAAATACTGTTTAACAGGCTCACCCAAGGATTATTTCACATTCTAGGAGAACGTCCTATTTGTTTGACTACTCTAGTTCCTATTAATGAAGGGCTCAGAACCTGAAGCTAAGCGTTGTCTTGTAGAGTTGTGTAGCAAATGATTCCTGTCTAGAAGAAAAGATACCCTCAAAGGTGAAGACTAATTGCCTGGAGGATGTTAATGAGTTTTGTATCCAACCTATGTAGCCAATATTCCTTCTTTAGTACAGTTACATAAACCCCAATGACTCCAGAGGTCTGAGAACCAGCCTCATAGTTTTGTTGTTTTCCTTATTAATGAGTGAATTGAATAAAGCTTTGGACATGGGTTTATCCCGTATTTGTAAGAAAGTCGTGCTTTTAATTTTTGAACATTATCACTCAGCTAAAAAACTGGGGCTCTAAGTATTATGAGAGACAAAAACATGTGAATTGATAATGCTTCATAGTATTGGACTTCCCTGATGGCTCAGTTGATAAAGAATCCTCCTGCAATGCAGGAGATCCTGGTTAGATTCCTGGGTTGGGAAGATGCCCTGGAGAAGGGAAAGGCTACCCACTCCAGAACTGGCCTGGAGAATTCCATGGACTGTATAGTTCATGGGGGTCACAAAGAGTCGGACATGACTGAGCAACTTTCACTTCGTTTCACTTCACTCTAGTATTAGAACTTTCTAATGGATTAGGGCGGTCATTACCCAGGTTCCCTGTTGACAAAAGGAATCACAGACCCAAGGAGAAGTTCATCAGAAAAAAAGAACTGATATACGCTAATTCAGTATCTTTCTACATGAGGTCTGAGACCACTTCTCTCGTGTGTGTCTTGGGCTAGAAAATTCCACAGACTTGCAAACGTTGGCGTAACACTCACGCTTAGGAAACAACAACAAAATACACGACTGTAACATACAAAGGCTGGAACCTTGGGGACCCCCATGTCCAGACCTGGACAGGCTGGCTATCACCCCAGCAGGGCGTCACATTGGGCGGTACAGGACCTGCTTGTGTCATGACAATTCCATGTTGCAGTCATAGAAGCAGCACCCCCACCCCAGTCTCTGCCTGACCCTGGGAAGGAGGCTGGCCCTTTGGACTGAATCTCAAGTCCAAAGGACAATTTGAGGCCTCAAGAAGAAGGTGTTGAGCTTCCAGCAGGTGGGTACCTGCATGACATACTGGAAATGAAAAAATCTAAGTATTTGTACCCCAACTGGTAAACCACTTTATATACACATGGTAAGAACTTTAGCCAGAAGGATGAGAAATGGAACATGAAATTTGCCCAACTGCCCTTTTCATTTTGCTCTGAAATATATATATACTTCCATTAATTGTGAGCGCCTCATTCACATACATGTATCTTCACATTTCATTTAATAGTTTTGAAACTCCCTTTTTTCACTTCCTATATCTTGGATATCTTTCCTCATTAGTAGATAAATATCTGTTGCTTTCATTTTTAATAGCTGTATAATATTCCACTGAATAAATGTATCATTCTCTAATCAATCTTGGACTTGTAGATGTCATTTAGATTGTTTCTAGGGTTTTTCCAATTATAAAAAATGCTCCAATGAATACTCTTATGTCTACATCTATGCCTTATGAATATGAGCGTTGTATTGGAGATTGTTCAGTGGTCCCTGTTAACCAAACTCCTCTGCTTTCTTTAGTCATATAGCCCCTGGATTTTACTGGTACATGGCTGCCCAGAATAATGACTACATTTTCCAGCATCCCTGCATTTAAGTATGAATATATGATTAAGTTCTAGTTAGTGGGATATAACAGAAGTGACGAATGGGACTCCAGGGTTGTGGCTTAAAGAGAAGCGGTATGTCCCCCATTCCTTTCCCATGTAGTGGGGTGCTGCCTTCTGCCATGCAGTTGAGGGCAGCATACTAAGATAGTAGAGCAAAAAATACAGAACCTAGACCACTCAATGCCACAGAATCATAACCTCCTGCACCCCTACACACATCATTCCAGCCTTAGATAAGCTGAGCTGTTATGTTCCAGAAAGAAATATGTCTCTACTTTATTTAAGCCACTGTTATTTTGGGTACTATAGCAATCAATCCAATATCCTAATTAAAATTAATATATTCATAAGCTTAATTCAGAGCAGTGGTATTGCTATATCAAAAGGTATATGCATTAAAAAACTGTTTTTTAATGCCTATCTGCCTTTTGCAGCTATTGTACTAATTATACTCCTACCAACACTATATGAAGGTGCCTGTTTGATCACACCCTTGCCGATATTGTCCATTACCAAGCTTAAAATATTTGCCCCCAAATTTAAAATTTTCATAATTTAAAAATTTGCATTAATGATGATGGAAAGTCAGCCTTTGCCTATGTTGATTATCCTTTGCATACGTTATCTTCAATCTTCATCAAAATTCTAGGGATTGGTATCATTGTCTCCATTTAGGTTACCTCTGAAATGTCAAGTAACTTGTTCAGGATGGCACAGTTGGTAAGTGATGAGCCAGCCTTGAATTCAGGCTGGACTCACTCTAGACAAGAAACCAGACTCTATTTCTTGCCTCACACCTTAGCCCTTGACAGGACTTCCTCCTCCCCACCCCTCACCACCTGAACAAGTGTTTGGGGGCCCATGCAGGCAAATTGGCCTCCACAGGCAAGTTCACCTGGACCCTCTGGAGCACCCCCACCTGACCATCTCATGAGCATCTTCAAAAGAAAGTTACTTTCCCTTTGGTTTGGTTTATTTTATTAAACCCCAGTAGAGAACATTATTGGAGAAGGAAATGGCAACCCACTCCAGTATTCTTGCCTAGAGAATCCTGTGGACAGAGGAGCCTGGTGGGCTGCTGTCTATGGGGTCTCACAGAGTCAGACACGACTGAAGCGATTTAGCAGCAGCAGAGAACATTATCTTTCCAAATAATAGTTATAGCATCACCATCAATAGCCAACATTCTAGGCAAAGAGAACAACATCCTGACGGAAAGAAGAGGTATCTTTTGGCTTCAGTTTCCTCATCTTTATGTTGAGAATAATTACATTTCCTTTTTTTTTTTGGCTGCACTGGGTCTTTGTTGCGGCACACAGGCTTTCTCTAGTTGCAGAGAGAATCCTGAACTCCCTTGTTCAGGCGCAAGGACTCTAGGCTCAGTAGTTGTGGTGTACAGGTTTAGTTGCTCCAAGGTGCAGGATCCTAGTTCTCCAACCAGGGATCGAACCCATGTCCCCTGCACTGGCAGGCAAATTCTTAACCACTTCCTTGGGCCACCCCTTCCCTAATTACGGCTTAGAATCTCTGAGGGGAGTGTGTGTATGAGAGAGAGAGGGAGAAAGGAGAAATAATAAATGCAAAGTCCTTGGCATATAGGAGAAATTCCATAAATTATACCTATATTTTTATTATTGGGGCTCCACTCCATCCCACCGGAGAAGGCAATGGCACTCCACTCCAGTACTCTTGCCTGGAAAATCCCATGGATGGAGGAGCCTGGTAGGCCACAGTCCATGGGGTCGCTAAGAGTCGGACACGACTTCACTTTCACTTTTCCATTTCATGCACTGGAGAAGGAAATGGCAACCCACTCCAGTATTCTTGCCTGGAGAATCCCATGGAAGGCGGAGCCCGGTGGGCTGCCGTCTATGGGGTCGCACAGAGTCGGATATGACTGAAGCGACTTAGCAGCAGCAGCAACTCCATCCCACACACTCTTGCAGCTCACAAGCCTGTGACATATACACCTGCATATTGATCCTGTTTTCCAGCCTCAGTGACTCATTCATTCAGAAGATCTGTTGCCTGGTGTTGGCCTCTTTGGGCACACCAGGGAATAACAGTCACAACATCAGGAATGTGTACATAATGCTTACTCTGGGCAGGCACTGTTCTGCCCTCTGCCTTCATCTCACAACCACAGCCCTAAGCCAGAGGCTCCCCACTGTGCAACTGGTGGGGGGATCTGAATTCACAGGGGCCAGTAAGCAGCCCCACCCTGAAGGCAGTGAGCAGTGGAGGTGAACCTTGAACCCTGGCAGCTGGGTGAATTCCTGCACCTCCCCTAGGCACAGCAGGCCTCTCACCACCCTGAGCTGCTGTCCCAGGTGCTCCTCATCACGGAGAATGTTCCAGTCACCTTCCCTGCCCTTGGCCTCCAGCATCACCTTCTCCTGGCCACTGTCCCTGCGGTCTTTTCAATTCTCAGCTCTATGGCAGGTGTTCCTAAACCCAGACAGGCCCTCCACCAGCCCTAAGAGTTCCTTGAGGGCAGGGATGTGTCTGATTCATCTATGCATCTGGGCCTGGTCTAGCCTAGATTCTAGATAAGGAGGAACTAAGGATGGGGATGAAGGGGCCCAACACAGGGGAACAAGGCTACCTTCATGCTCCCACAGTGAGCCTGCTGCCAAAGGAAGGTGGGGGAGTCTATGGGGGAGGGTTTGCAGGCCCAGAAGGATGAAATCATTAAAGCTTATTCATCATTAAAGCATCATTAAAGCATGTTTCATTGGAAGGACTGATGCTGAAGCTGAAACTCCAATACTTTGGCCACCTGATGTGAAGAACTGACTCATTGGAAAAGACCCTGATGCTGGGAAAGATTGAAGGCGGGAGGAGAAGGGGACAACAGAGGATGAGATGGTTGGATGGCATCACTGACATGATGGACATGAGTTTGAGTAAGCTCCAGGAGTTGGTGATGGACAGGGAAGCCTGGCGTGCTGCAGTCTATGGGGTCGCAAAGAGTTGGACATGACTGAGCGACTAAACTGACTAAACTGAACTGACTAAAAGCATGTTTGGAAAAGATGTTTCAAGTCTATAACCTCAGTTTCCCAATCTGTAAAATGGGAGTAAAAATTATAACCATCTTCTGAATTAAATGAAATGCTTCATATAAACAGCTGAGACTAGTTCTAAGCACTGAGTAAGTTTTGTTTTGTTTTTTCTAAGTTCTTAACAAGTGTTACCATCCTCATCACCCTCATTACAGATAGCACAAGACACCGTTGCAATTGACTTTAATTCCTTCTACTTTCTGTGTTGTGCTATCTAATTTAGAGAATGGAATTTCCTCGCAATGTTATTCTTGCCTGCTAAACTCAGGTTTTCTATCTTTTAAAAGGACAGAAGCCTCTCTTTGAAGGACACAAGCCCAGAAAGGTGAGCGGCTGGTGACCGCTGCCTCCGGAATGTGGCCGGCCCAGAGCAGGCTGGACCACGAGGGCTGCTGATCCTACAGGGACCGAGCAGGCAGCGAGGCCAGGCTTCAGGCCCCTGCCTGGGTGTTCACCTGAGGTGCCTTTGGGCTCCCATGTTACCCACCCCTACCCACACACACACAGGTACACACACCCTGCAAAGGCACTATTCTGGCTAGAGAAAGTGCCCTCACTCAGCCCACGAGACTTTACTGCAGACAACTCCAGAGTCACAGGGTGGCTTCTCCTCAGGTTGTCAGTGGCATCTGACCCCAACACAGACTCCCTTTCAGGCCCCTGCAGACCTCAGGATGTGAAATGGAACATCGGGGGTCAAGTCATTCAGACAGATGGGAATTCAGGCCTTAATGGAACAAGAAACAGGTCAAAGCCTGACTTACCTCCTTTAACAAGCTGAATTTCCATGTAGTGGGGGAAACACGCCCAAAAGTGTCACATTTAAACTGCTGAACACAACTTAGGTTGATCTGGCCAGACCCTCATTTTACACTTGAGGCCACCTCAGAGGCGAGGTCGCCCGGTCCAAAGTCACGGAGGGAGTTAGGAACAGAGCCAGGACCAGACCCTAAGTCTCTCCTTGTGACTTGATGACCCGTTCTTAAGATCCAGCTTCAGCAGGAGGGAAAGATCACATTTGTTTGGAAAGCCAGGGACTTGTGGGTGGGTTAGCGCTACCGGCACCCAGGGGGTAGAGATCAGGGTGCTGCTAAATATGGTACCAGGCAAAGAGCTGTCACGCCTCAAGTGTCAGCGTGGTTGGGTGTCAGTGGGTGCAGGTAACAGTCTAGGCTGATCACCCAGCCTCCAGGAAACATGTAACTGCAAGAGGGGAAAACAGGAGGTAGGAGAAACAGATTACAGTTTACTAGGAAACAGAAGAAACAGGGAGGTTTTTTTTTCCACACCAATAAGCAAACCTCCGGCACCAGCTGGGTGTCCAACAGCTCAGTTTCATTCTGACAGTAACTACCTGGAGTTAGCCCACAGGGGAAGCGCTCAGGCCCACAAGACGGCTCCCACATCAGATGCCAATCACAAGTCCCAGGGGCCACCTGTACTTTCGACCCCCCAGCTCTAAGTTCAGAGGGTCTCACAACTCTCCCCTCAGCTTCGATAATCCACTAGAAAAATTCACAGAACCCAGGAAAACACTTGACTTACATTTACCAGTTTCTTATAAAGGATACAACCCAGGAACTGCCAAATGTAATGGAAGAGACATACAGGGCAAGATGGGGGCCTGTGCAGAGCATCTACGCCCTCTGTGGGCACACCCTCAAACCCAGCCCATTGATGTGCTCACCAGCCCGGAATCTCTCCAAACCCCATCATTTAGGGTTTTTAATGAAGGTGTTGTTACACAGGCATGATTGATGAACTCATTGGCCACTGGTGATTGAACTCAATCTCCAGCTCATTTCCTTTCCCTCCGATTGGGAGTGAGGGTGGGGCTGAAATTTCTAACCCACTAATCACTTGGTTGACTTTTCTGGTGACCAGACCGTATCCCAAAGCCATCATCCTCCCCCTCCACCACCACCACGAATCATCTCATTAGCACAGAAGACAGTAAGTTCCAAGGGTTTTGAGGATCTGTCAGGCACTGGGGACGAAAGCCACATACTTATTCTGTACGTTCCCACAACAGGTTAACTGCAAGCTCTACATGTCCTGGGCTGAAGGGGAAGATTTTTTGAGTCAGGAGACAAGAGCCCGGCAGCACAAGGTGTCCTGTGTGGTTAGGGCGCCCTCATGTTTCACAGGATGTAGGTGGTGTGCGGGCCCCCATTAACTCAGGATGCTGCAACCAGGCTACCAGATTTTCCAGATGCTGGGCTTTTTGTAAGAGCTGCAGATATGACACAGCAAATTGCAGTTTTTACTTTCTCGCCTTGCAACCAGATGATTTGCAGACAGAAAGAGCAACTGAGTTTGCTTTCTCTCTGCAAACTGCCATGCGGACACTGAGTGGAAGAAGGGAGGGTAGGAGCCTATCTTCTCTCATCATGACATTTACATCTTCCAGAATTGAGCAGAGACGGCAGGAAGCCAGCCTACCAGACCAGTCTCCCCAGCCGTGGGCACAAAGACGAAGGGACTGTGGACTCATCTCAAATGTTTCCTGCTCTTGGTGGTGGTGAGATTTCATAGGGGCCTTTTCCTGTCTTCACTCAGAATGAAATGTACTGACACCGAGGGAAGTGGTAAAACCATGGGCTGTTCTATGTTTTAGAAACCTGGTACCTGGAAACCTGCAGACCTGAAGAAGTCAGGGGCTTCTTATGAAGCTCTGATACACAGGGGCCATCCATCCAAAGAGCTGACTCATCCAGAAGTGTGGTGGACTTCTACGTAAAGACTCAAACCACAAATGTTTCACTTCTAAATTCTGTAAACTTTGTTAGACATTTCTGTTAAGCACTGGGTGAAACAACCGGATGACTTATTTCTTTCCCCTCCCCACAGTGAACACATACATCTTTTATAATATTCTCATGCCATAGAATCAACCTTCCAGGAAGAATTTATTAATGAGCCTGTTTAGGGACTTTTTTTCAAATGGAAGGCCTTATAGGAATGCAGAGTAGGTGTTTTCTTTGTACCTGGAAGCATATGAGCCCCAGTCCTCATCCCCTATCAGGCAACTGAGTGGGAATGGTGTGGTTACTGACGGTGGGAGTCTAGAGATGTTGGGAACTTCCTGTACAGCACTCATTACTGAAGAATTCTCTCTACCTCTTGATTTGACCTAGGCTTTACAGGGATAAAATAAGACTGAAGGTCTGATGTGGAAACCAAAAAAATTATCATCTTCCAACTCCAAACACCCTTCCATCTCTCCACACTTTCAGCCCGAGTCAGTTCCCAGCAAAGAGTAATGGGTCTGAGCTGATCAGATGACAACGGAAGCAGGTGTGTTTCCCGGTGGCCGTCCACACGCATCGAGCCAGGCTCACTGTGGTCAACAGCACTGTCTCTGAAGCTGACGGTCTGGCTGTGGTCCCAGCTCTGCTACTTACCAGCTGTGGAACTTCTGGCAAGTTTTCTTCTCCCCTTCTGCCTCCATTTTTGCTTCTGTCAAAAGGGAGTAATAACAGCAACATTACTCATCATAGCCAAAAATGGAAGCAACCCAAGGGTCTGCTGGTAGATGCGTAGATAAACAAATGTGACATATCCATCCAACAGATATCATTCAAATTTAAAAAGAAAGGAGCTTGTAACACATGGTACAGCATGGATGAACCCTGAAGACGTCATCCTAAGTGAAAGGACAAACCCTGTATGATTCCACTTAGATGAAATACCTACAGCAGTCAGGTTCACAGAGACAGAAAGCCCAGGAGTGGTGGCCAGGGGCTGCGGGGAGAGGATGAGGAGTCTGTGTTCAATGGCAAAGTCTCAGTTTTGCATGATGGAGGAGGTCTAGAGATGGATGCTGGTGGCTGCTGCATCACAGACTGAATGTACTTAATGCCACTGAACCATGCACTGAAAAATGGCTAAGATGATAGAGTTTATGTAATGTGTATGCCACCACAATTTTTTTAAAGTAATTTTTTTTTTTTTTTTTAAGGAGGAGGGGTAACAGTGCAGGGTTGTGAGGGTGAAATAAGTTAGCATAAATCAACCATTCTCTACCAGGCTGCTCTCAGCCTTCATCACAACAATATGTTAGGCCCAGAAAGTCACAGTGCCGAGGCTGAGGAGCCCAGGAGTAAAGCACTTGGCGAAGAGCAGCTCTTGATAAAAAGCAGCTGTGGTTTTTATGTAGTTTATATGGAGAGGATTTATCATGCCCTGAATTCCTGACACCTCTCCAAAGAAGCCGGTTACTGACGCAGAAGCACCCAGACAACCACTCACGCAGCAAAGGGCTCAAGGGTGAGGTCCGCGTGTTGTGGGCACACGGCAGGGGACGGCCATCAGTCGAGCCAGAAGGATCTTTCTCCACAAACCTGGGTTTGTCAACTACTTCATATTACTTTATTTTCCTTCAGTCAAATGAATTTGGACCACAAACCCTGATCCTCCAAAGATGAGC
Organism: Okapia johnstoni; assembly: GCA_024291935.2. Lineage (NCBI taxonomy): Eukaryota > Metazoa > Chordata > Mammalia > Artiodactyla > Giraffidae > Okapia > Okapia johnstoni. Next base: position 18,699,395 of record CM044307.1, read on the forward strand.
GGAGAATCTGGGGTCTTCCTTGGGGTCAGACGTCCCAGCAGGCTCCTCTGGCTGCAAACAGTCCAGAGTTTCCCTGCGGGAGGCCCCCATCCAGCCTGTGTGAGCCCCGGGAAGCCCTCGGATCTTGGCTGTGGTCGGGAGTGCAGGGTTGGGGCTCCAGCCTCCCCACACCTCCATGAAGACACTCTCTTCGCCTGCACACTGCTGCTCACTACTGTGAGGAGCCTGCAAACCTCTACCTCCTTCTCCTTGTGGAGGACGCCCCTCTCTCCTGGCATAACCCATCCCAGGCCTACCTTGAGCAATGCGGGGCGAAGCTGGTGGCTGGTGGGTCATCTCTGAGCTCCAAACCCTGCTCCCTGCTCCACACATGACCTTTCTCCTCTGTCCTAGGCTCTGACAAGAAGGGCCAGGGGGCGACAGGATGGTTAAGAGTTGGGGGAAGGACAGTTCCTGACTTTGAATCTGTTCCCTCTTCAGCTGTTTCTTGGCATCATATGTGTGGTCATGCCCCAGCAGGGCCACAGAATCTCCAGGAGGCCAGCCAGAGCTCCAGCCCCTAGGTCTGAGCACTCACTTCTTGCTTGGCTCGCCGCCTGGGGTAGGGGCTCCCCCTGACCCCTGGTGCTGTGCCCCTGGGCCATGTTCACTCTGTTCCCCTCACTATTTCATCAGTGCCTGACATTATACGCTGTTGAGTCACTGAGCGTGGTTTCCCCCTGGGGTCCTAGATGGCAGTGGGGGCGGGGGAGCGGACCACCAAGGCTCTTCCCCTGGCCTAGAGGCTGCTCCTGTGTCATCACCAGGAAACCACCCAGGACTTTGAGGTGTAGGAAGCACACAGAGCTCTGCAGACAGCCACCTGAACTTATCACGGTCACCAGTTCCTGCCTGTTAAGGTGGAATCAGGGTGAGGTCCCCCTCTGCTCTCTCCTGAGACAAGAGACTGAGGGGCTGAGACACAGAGTGCCCCTGCGAGTCCTGGAAGAAGGTCCAACTTCACAGCCGAAGGGACGGCTCCTGTGAGGCTCAGCGAAAGGATGGAGAGAAAGCAAGACTCAGCAAGACCTGGGATGCTCTAAGGGGCAGTCCTGACATTAAGGTTTGTGACTGCGGGGTCCACACTGAGCCACAGGCAGGGACTCAAGGGGACTGCGTGAAGAGACACAGATGTCAAGCAGTAAATGTGTGAATCCAGGAGCGCGTAGCTAGGGCAACTACACACACATCGAACCCCTGGTTTAACAGACTCCAAGAGCATTGTCATTAGTTGTTCTTTGTTCCTCCCACCTCTTCTGGCATGTGTCTCTGGGGCCCCAACACACCCCGGTACTTAACCTCTCCCCAGCCTGGGCTGAGCGCTTGCTGCCATCTGGTGGCAGTTTATGTGGGGACACTTCCTACATTCTGTTTGTAGAGACAGGGGGCTTCCTTAGGCTTCCCAGGTGATGCTAGTAGTAAAGAACCCACCTGCCAATGCAGGAGACATTGGAGACACGGGTTCCATCCCTGGGTCTGGAAGATCCCCTGGAGGAGGGCATGGCACCCCACTCCAGTATTCTTGCCTGGAGAATCCCCATGGATGGAGGAGCCTGGAGGGCTACAGTCCATGGAGTCGCAGAGAATTGGACACGACTGCAGTGACTTAGCACACACCAGGGCTTCCTTGGCATTTCCTACATGGACAGAAGATGAGGCCTCTCAGCCCATCACTGTCACTTGTGAGGGCCTTACCTTTGTTGGGACGTACTGTCCCTGCCGTGCACCATTGAGATGTCCGGTCCCCATATGCAGTGCAATTCAGGGAGATAGGACATACCGGCAGGGGAGTGGGGACTCTGTGTGTGTGACCATCGATGGGTCAGGTACCAATGGAGCAGCTCTGTCCTTCCCATTGCTCCAGGAAATTTGTCTCTGTTTTTGTCGGGGATCTGGGCATCTCGAGGGAGGAAAAAAATACAAGCTCTGAAGCTCATGAGAAAGCTCCAACAGGGTTTCTTTACTGCTTAGCCACATTCCTCCACTCAGGCTGCAGACTGAAATCCGGGCACTTCCTGACTCCTCTATCGGTGTCTGTTTTCAGTCTCAAGGTCAAGGACCTTTCGTGTCCATAATCTGTATCTAGCACAGGGCTGAGCACAGAGGAGATGTTGAATGTTTCTTCAGTGAAAGCCCACTATGCTCCCGGGTCAGCGGATCCTGTCAATTCATCTTCCAGGAGCCATTCTCTTGTCTGTAGCTCTCCTCTTTATACTCAGGGTCAGTGGATGCCATGTGCTTTTTACCCCTCGATTGCCCAAACCTAAAGCCCTCCGCAGAAACTGCCCTCCTTCCACAGGAAGTAACTAACCAAGGTTAAGTCAGCTCCTGGAGGTAACACACAAGCAGTAACAAGTCAGTGCTAGCAGGGGTGGCCCCAGCTTCTGTCCCTCAATTTGAGCTAATTGGGAAGGACTACCGAAGCCCCAGAGCTTCTCATGGGATGGGCTGAGGTGTCGCTGTGACTGCATCACACCTCCTTCTGCTCAGCACGCACTCTTCACCCCTCCAAGGATGAGCAGTCTCGACAACCGAAGACAGCGAGAGGCTGAGGACAATTACTTGCCTATTTAAGGCAAAGAGACACGCTAGAGGGGCCTCCTTGGTAGCACGTGGAGATTCCATCTCCTTCAGCCAGAGGGCAGAGCAGCTGAGGCCTGGCCCAGGGCAGAAGTGGAAGGGAACAGAGCTCCAGAGCGGACGGAATTCTCGACTTGGCAGGTGTGCAAGCCAAGGCCAAGGGCCTGGCTGGGGAACAGGCGAGACTTAGAAAGGGATCGTGATGTGTCTGGAGCTCCCCGTGGGGCTGGATGATGGCCCTGCTGTACCTGCACTGCAGTTCAATTTGACGTTCTTGACAACCTTGAAACCCCGCCAGATCCCCAATTACTGGCCTGCAGGTGTGAGTCTGTCTCTGCTGCTTGAAGACAATCTGTTCCCACCTTCCCTCCTGGGCCCATAACTGGTCAAGTCACACCCCTCCCCTGCCTGGTCAATAACTGGTCAGGTCACAACATTATCTGGCCAGGGATGTGCTCGGGTGAAGGGAAGAAAGGACATGGAATGAAAGAGCTGTGAGCCCCACCAGTGTGAACTGACAGAAGCTAGGAGAATATAGATGGGAGTGGGTCTGGGGGCTGCTGAATCAAGAGAAACCAAATATCAAGTTGGCAGAGAGAGAGGTTATCAACACGAGAACACTCTCCTTGACAGAAGATTGATACCCTGGCAAAGCCCCTAAAAGGTTATTCAAATACACTGCGAGGTTGGTTCCGCAAAGCCTGGTAAAAGCAATAATCCATACTAAGTGAAAGAAATGCCAGGATTGCCATGCAAGTGGTAGGGAAGGGATCCAAGGCCCAGAGAAGTGAGCATGCTAAAATGGGTATATTACACAGGGTCAGAGAACCCACCAACTACGTTCCATGGGAAGGAGGGCCAGGAGAACACTTTGTTTAGCAAAATAGTAAGACATGCTGGTAAGAGTGGCACCAGAACGACTAAGAAAGTTCAGTGGGGGTTGTTCTCTGGGGCCAGGACTGAGGCTAGGAGACACTGTTATAGAGCAAGACTCCCTGACAGCAGTAGCATGATAAAGTCTCAGATTAGGAGGCCAGAGGGCACAAGGCATCAGAAGCAAAGTGGTTGTCATGACTGTGATAAGGAGCAGAGTCAGCATGGTGGCTGGGGAGCCTGACCCAGAGGGAACATGGAAACGGTTAGGAGAACATGGCATTCAGAAGGGCAAGATTCACAGGCAGGCAGGCAACAAGGTTATCATTCAATCTATACAATCAAAAGACAGTAAGGAGGCTGAGGGAAGTACCCCAATAAGAACTTAAACTCTGTTGTCCAGTTTCTGGACCTGGGTCAGTTTTCAGACCAGGAAAAGCCAGACCCTCAGGAAGAAGTATCCTGCAACAGCACAACAGAATATTCAGGATGATTCCCTGTCCTTCCCTAAGGGATAGATGGGCCAAAGTGAAAAACCAGAGATTCTAAGGGCCAGCTGGACACAGAAACAGAATCTGAGTTGACACTGATATTGGGCCCCCAAAGCATCTTTGTGATCCCTGTCAGAATGCAGGTCAGGCCTACAGTCTTTCATATAGAGGGAAGTAAGTCAGAAAGAAAAACAAATGTCACGTATTATCACATATATGTGGAATCTAGGGAGAAGGAAATGGCAACCCACTCCAGTATTCTTGCCTAGAGAATCCTGTGGACAGAGGCGCCTGGTGGACTGCTGTCCATAGGGTTGCACAGAGTCGGACATGACTGAAGTGACTTAGCATGCATGCATGCATTGGAGAAGGAAATGGCAACCCACTCCAATGTTCTTGCCTGGAGAATCCCAGGGACAGAGGAACCTGGTGGGCTGCCATCTATGGGGTTGCACAGAGTCGGACGCGACTGAAGCGACTTAGCAGCAGCAACAGCAGTGGAATCTAGAAAAATGGTACTGATGAACCTATCTTCAGGGCAGGAATAGAGACAAAGAAATAGAGAATGGACTTGTGGATGCAGCAGGGGAAGGAGAGGGCGGGACAAATTGAGAGAGCAGCATTGACATATCTACATTACCACATATGTAGACATTACCACATATGTAGACATTGCCATGGGTAAAACAGCTGCCTAGCAGGAAGCTGCTGTATGGCCATGAAAGCTCAGCTAGGTGCTCTGTGATGACCTAGAAGGGTGGGATGGGAAGGGAGGTGGGAAGGAGGTTCAAGAGGGAGGGGATATATGTATACTTATAGCTGATGCAGGCTATTAGATGGTAGAAATCAGCACAACATTGTAAAGCAATTGTTCTCCAGTTTAAAATAAAAAAAATGAAAGAATGCAGGTCAGGGAGACAAATGGGGACCATGTAAATAAAATACAAATAAAGTCCTAGTGAAGGTCTGACTTAGAGTGGGCCCACTGGGTTCTTAGACCTGCCCAGCCCTTTCCCCCTTGTCCCTGAATGTATAATCAGAGGACATAGTTGGCAGTCAGGCAAACAAACTAGTCAACCAGACTGGGAGAGGCCACCTAGAAACCCATGAAACTCCCCCCAACCCATCCCTCCACCCAAGACACAACTGACCTGTGGGGATGAGAAGAGATATAAAAGAGAGGGTAGTGGCTCTCATGTCCCCAACTGATTCACTAGACAAGTCGCTACAAAAAACAGGCAAATGCAAATACTTGGTATATGGTCACTCTAGCAAGTGTATTCTTATCCATTGCTACTGCAAATGAAGGCCAGAAGTAGTATGCATTCATAGGAGGTGCGTAATACTGTACACTTACGGTCTTCTGTCCTCCATCAAAAGATTATCTGAAGGAAGCTGTCTGTGTATACATGCTGCAGAAAATCACATTGGTCTGCATCGATGACAACATGTCAGACATACTGGATGACCAAGGAGCAAGTAGGATAGGAGATAAAGCCTACAAAAATTCAGGAACCTGCTGGAACACCCCCCTTTGACATAAAGAACTCATTTCTTCCATCACTAAACAGGACTCACAATGCCCATAGATCAATGTGGATTCTGAAGTCCAATTGTGGGAATATCGCTCTGACCTGTTTGCCAAGTCACATGGAAAGCTTTGAGCAGGCCCAAAGCACAATGACTCTGCAGCCAGGCCAGAATGTGATGTAAGCAATCTTGCCACTTGGTCCACACAACTTGGTAGATCTTAATGATATTCACAGTACCTATGATGGGACAAGATGCTGTATAGGGTTTATGGTAGACCTGATAGGAGAGGCACAATGTAGACCCATAGCATTCTGGAGTAAGGCCATGGCATTTGTACCAGCTCCTGGTTTGCTGCTGGCCTTGGTAGAGACTGTTTGGCCATGTGACTTGTCAGACATAAGTCTGAGTATGTCCAGCAGCAACCCATTTGAAGATGGAAGTGGTACACAGGGCTTTGGACCGGAGCAGGGAGAGAGGGCGTGGGTGGGTACATGAGCAGGTGGTCTAGACCCCCTGCCACGTCGTTCACTACTGCTGCACGAGTGCCTTTCCCTCAGCTCATACCTATGGCTGATGGCGTGGGAATGTGTCCCTTTTAAAAGACTTACAAAAGGAAAAAGCCAAGTTTCGTTCACGGGATGGGTTCATTTGGTAGGTAGATGCAAGCCAAAAGCAGACTGTTGCTGCAACAGAGCCCCATTCAGGTGGCCCTTTAACAGGGATGAAGAAAAATCACTGCAAGGCAAAAATTAGGCTATCCAATTATCTACTTTGTGTGGAAATAGAAGAAGTCCAAAGCCAGAAAAAAAAATCATGAATTGATGGGAGTAGCAAATGGCTTGACTGATCGGTCGGAAATTTAGGAGAAAGATAAAAGTGGTTAGGGACAAGCATGAAGGCACAAGGATATTCTATGAGGATAGGCATGGAGCATAAATATCTCTGAACAGTGTTAACAGCCACCGAGAGCCTCCACTGTGGATGAGGCACTCAACCAAAAAGTGGTACAAATATTCTGGCCAGTTGGTATTTACCATCTTCTTCATTAGTCACTCCTGAGCTGGCAAAGGACTGATGCTGAAGCTGAAACTCCAGTACTTTGGCCACCTGATACGAAGAACTGATTCATTTGAAAAGACCCTGATGCTGGGAAAGATTGAGGGCAGGAGGAGAAAGGGACGACAGAGGATGAGATGGTTGGATGGCATCACTGACTCAGTGGACATGAGTTTGTGTACACTCTGGGAGTTGGTGATGGACAGGGAAGTCTGGCATGCTGCAGTCCATGGGGTCACAAAGAGTTGGACATGACTGAGCGACTAAACTGAACTGAGCTGAGCTGGCAAAATGTATGCATGAAAGGAGCAGCCATGGCAGCAGCAATGGCAGCTACACAATGGGATTCTACTCATCAAGGATGATCTAGCTACTGACGTTGCCAAATGTTTAATCTGAGTGCTATGGAGATCGCTGCTGTACACTGTGTATTGACTCAATACCCACCCCTCAAAGAGAACCAGCATCCACCTGATGGCAAGTTGTCTACGTTGGACCCCTTTACTCTAAATGGGGCAGTTATGACTATTTTTCTTGACCAGCACTAACACGTTATGGACATTGATTTTGCCTCTCCTGCTTGTAGGGCATCAGCATGATGGTTTTATGTGTGTTTGCAGAGGGTCAGATTCACATGGCACTGAATAGGGCCACGGGACTTTATGGCAAAGAGAGTGAAACAGTGGGCACATGGCCACAGAGCCCACTGGCCCTGTCATCTACTGGAGAAGATGCTGGTCTGACAGAACAACTGAGTGACCTTTTAAAGGTGCAGCTGATGTGCCAGCTTGGAAATGACATCCTGTGAGGATGGGGCACCACCCTTTAGGATGCAGGGTATATCCTAAGTTCATGACCATTCTAGTGACCCCAGTTGGTGGAATACACCAGACTTGGAACCAACAAATATAAATGGGAATGGCCCCGCTAACCATCTTTACTGATGACCCACCTGGAGAATTTGCTTCTTACTCCCACAACTTTAGGCTCAGTGGATCTAAAGAACCTGGTTTCCGAAGGTGGAGATCTTCCATCAGGGGATTCAGCAAGAATCCCATTCAGTTTTAAGCTATGGCTATCACTCAGTCACTTTGGGTCCTTTGTGCTAAAAAGTCAACGAGCGAGAAGCCACCATGACGGTCTTTCCTTGGTGGAAAGGAAATCAGGAGAGGCAGGGCTCCTCCCCCATGCAATGGGAGGAGAAAAGACACACCTGGCACCCAGGTGATGCACTGGAGTCTCTTGGCAGTCCCTTGCCCAATTTAAATGAAAAATGGTCAGTCAGGTACAGCAGTCACTGCTTGAGAAGAGCACGGTGACCAGAGACTCAGGGCGCTCAAGAATGAGGGAGTCGGGGTTATCCCTAGACTAGACTAGCAGAGGCGCTCATCAGGAGGGTGGTAGAGGAGGCAGACACGTGATAGGAGCAGGACAAGCACTGAGGTGGGCACTGTGGTGCTCTGACCGCATTCCACTTCAGGATGGAGATACAGACTCCTGCCACTGTCAGTTTTGCCACCCCAAGAAGTATCCTCCAAACATCTCAGAAGGGCCACCCCAGCTCCAGGTCTTCCCATGGATTTTAACTAATGCCTTGCTTGTAATTACATCAACAGTTCATCAAGCCAGCTTCTGGTTTCCTCACCTGTACTGTTCCTGAAGAGCACTCTCAATAAACTCCCTATGCAGACACCAGGCTTGGGTCTGCTTCCACAAAAGCTACTGCCACAGTCAACACTGCCTCAAAGCTGAATCACTGAGGATTTCCTCAGGGCTTCCCTTGCAATTTGAATGTCCTGGACAACTCTCCCCACCCCCACCCCCGTTCCCCAGGAATTTTCCCCAATCTTACCTCCATCATGCCACTTATTATGTGTATTATCTCAGGCCAATTACTGAAAATAAGGTAGACAAAACATGAACGTTAATGGAAAACTATGCATCATCTATAGCACATTCTCTGTCTTGCCAGGTTTTGACTCTGTGGGAGTTATTTTATAACTTTATAAAATGTAGGTCTTATTTGATAATAAGATATGTAAATTCTGTCCAGCCTAGTGGAGGTTCAATGAACTCTTTCTCAAAACAAAACAAAAAAAAGATCTCCGTTTTACAATTCAACATTCCTTTACTCCACATACATTTGTGCTCTTTTTAAAACATTTTAAATTTGAATGTTACAACATGCAGTTAGTTCTCCAAGATTAATGCATCAGATAAAGTCTTGAACATGTGTACATTTTTATATCTAAGGACCATGATTTAATCTTTTCCTGAAAACTATCTTTTAACCCTCAATTTCCACATTTACAAGATGGTAACAACACTCCGCGGGTTTCTTGTGAATTTATCTGGCACGCAGTGGGGGCTCACATGCTTACTTCAATAAACACTTTTCAAAGAAAGTCATTACAGCTTTAGATAGAGTCCTTTTGCTGAAATTTGCAATGGAAATGTAATTTACTTTCCAGAATCTTTAATTTGGCAAGGTATGCCAATATGCCAGTTCTTTGCCACAGACATGTCAGCACCGTTTTTTACTATTAGTGTCTAATTAGTTTGTGTCATTTATTATCTTCCACCATTCTTAAACACTGACTATCCAAGATCAACTTACAACAGTCCCTTTCAAGCTAAACAGAATCAGAACTTAAATTTTTTTAAAAAATTAGATTTTGCTTTTAATATCTTAAAACATGTTTGCTCTTAGTCTAGAAGTCACGAGGCAGACATTTCCCCCTTCCCCAAATTAATGGTGTACTTGGAGAAGATAATTAAATTATTCTTAGTTGGAAATGTAATGAAGTAGGAGGTGTAGTAAATTTATGTCTTCTGAACTCTAAGGTAAAGGGACTTGCCCATGTTCGAACTAGTAAACTTCACACCAGTGGGTAAGACTAATTTTCCGCAATCAAAGCAGGAAGGGCAAGGTATTGAGAAATCCACTGAGTGTGAGAAAGCTGGGACCTGGCACAGTCGTGTTAACATACCTGAAGCAAGAATGTGACAACAGAAGAAATGTGGTCTGCTTGGAGCCTGGAAAAAGGAAGTCAAAGACCAAAATTGAATTTGACAGTGTTCACTGCAGAGTGAAGACACTAAAACTGATGGACGTAAATATTCCATAGTTAGAAAAGTAGAAAAAATATAAAGTGTGCTATCCCAAGCCAGGGGAAAAAATGACGTCCAGAATTATGCAGGTCCTTGTGCTCGAATTCTATGTCCATAAACTAACTTCTGATGACCAGACCTTCTGATGCAAGGCTGGGAATGCCCCAATCTCTGGAACTGTAAATCAATACATTGGCTTTTTCATCAATATATTGGCCTTCTACTACTTTCATTATCATTAGCTGCTTTCTGAGGTTAATTCAGGTTCTGAGGAAAAAATCAAGTTCCTAAAAAGCTTACGGTCTGACAATATCAAGTATTAACTCCTAACAAACTCCAAACCCAAGCATATTTGAATAGGCAATCTGCCTCTCTTCAGAGCCTCTCTCCACATTAATTCTAGCTCACAAGCCATCTTACACCTTTATCTAAAACATACTCTGTGCAGCTTTAGCTATAAAGTGATGCTCATGAAACTTCATTATGGAAAAAACGCACCCGAAATTTGACTTTATTCTTCATGCTATGCAGAAGCACAAGAGCTGAGGATGTTCCATTTTTAGGCCCAATACCCAGTTCTATTATGCTTGCTGTGTTGGCCACGGGCAGATGAGTCAACGCTTGCCTTGGTGGTGACACCTCACTATCTAATTCCTGGAGACACCAGAGCTTTCCCTGCTTCAGTACTTAACATTTTTTTTGGCCCTCTCACCCATGGCCTACATAACCTATAGGTTTTCTTTCTGACCTGCATTCCCAGAGGGTGACCTAATACAGGCTGAGAAACAGAGATGTTAACTAGAACATGTTAGAACTCATGGCACTGGATACCTTTTTGGTTTTCAGAAAGGGAAAGATATTATCCAAGTGAAGTATTTTCTGCCTCCTGTCCTCTCACCCCATATTTAGCAAAAAAAAAAAAAAAAAAAAAAAGTCTAAGGTCTTAGAAAATGAGTCATAAGCCTCTGGACTGGATGGTTTTCAGTTGATATACCACTTTATTTATCTAAACACTCATCTCACTTAGCTCAGAAGACAGATTAACCTTTAAGAAATTACCACTTAACACATTTTAGTGAAGCACTGAAACAAAAATATTAACAATTATTTGAAAAGGCTATTCAAATACTCTTCTTTTCCAGCTACATATATGTAAGAAGTCAGTTTCTTCATATACTTCAATCAAAATAATGCAATACAACACATTGTATGTAGAAGCAGATAGTTCATATGTTTTATTCAATTTTTAAAATTTGGAAGCACCATTTTAAATAAAAATGTGTTAACATGTAATGAGTTTATTAATTTAGAAATAATGTCCTTAGTATTTGCTGCTTTAAGTTCTAATGTAGTAAGTATCAATAAGTATTTTTCACAGAAAGAACAGTTCTTTGGTGGGGAGCAGGGGGATTCAATTAAAAAAAAATGTCATAGTATTCAAAAACCCCCTTCATGGATCACAGCCTTGTCATGGTGAAGGGGCTTGGGTAATTCAATGAAGCTATAAGCCATGCTGTGCAGGGCCACTCAAGACAGACGGGTCAATGGAGAATTCTGAAAAAAGGTTATTCACTGGAGGAGGAAATGGCAAACCACCTCAGTATTCTTGCTGTGAAAAACCCATGAACAGTATGAAAAGGCAAAAAGATATGACACAGGAAGATAAACCCCTCAGGTCAGAAGGTGTCCAATATGCTACTGGGGAAGAGTGGAGAGAGTCCTTGGATTGCAAGGAGATCAAACCAGTCAATCCTAAACGAAATCAGTCCTGAATATTCATTGGAAGGACTGGAGCTGAAGCTGAAGCTCCAATACTTTGGCCACCTGCGAAGAGCTGACTCATTAGAAAAGACCCTGCTACTGGGAAAGAGCGAAGGCAGGAGGAGAAGAGGACGACAGAGGATGAGGTGGTTGGATGGCATCACTGACTCAATGGACATGAGTTTGAGTAGGCTCCAGGAGATGGTGGAGGGCAGGGAAGCTTGGCATGCTGCAGTCCATGGGGTCAAAAAGAGTCAGACATGACTGAGCAACTGAACAACAATCAGAAAGAATGAAGCAGCTGGGCCAAAGCAGAAATAACACTCAGTTGTGAAAGTGTCTGCTGGTGAAAGTAAAGTCCAATGGTATAAAGAAAATATTGCATAGGAATCTGGAATGTTAAGTCTGTGAATCAAGGTAAATTGCAAGTGGTCAAGCAGGAGATGGCAAGAGTGAACATTGACATCTTAGGAATCAGTAAACTAAAATGGACAGGAATGGGTGCATTTGATTTACATGACCATTATATCTACTCCTGTGGGCAAGAATCCCTTACAAGGAATGGAGTAGCCCCCATAGTCAATGAGAGTCTGAAATGCAGTACTTGGGTGCAATCTCAAAAATGACAGCATAATCTCAGTTTATTTCCAAGTCAAACCATTCAATATCACAGTAATCCAAGTCTATGCCCCAATTACTGACCTCAAAGAAACTGAAGTTGAATGGTTCTATGAAGACCTACAAGACCTTCTAGAACTAACATTAGATGTCTTTTTCAACCTAGGGGGCTGGAATGCAAAAGTAGGAAGTCAAGAGATACCTGGGGTAACAGGAAAGTTTGGCCTTGGAGTACAAAATGAAGCAGGGAAAAATCTAACAGCATTTTGTCAAGAGAACACAATGGTCATAGCAAACACCCTCTTCCAGCAACACAAGAGATTACTCTACACATGGACATCACCAGATGGTCAGTACCGAAATCAGACTGATTATATTCTTTGCAGCTGAAGATGGAGAAGCTCTATACAGTCAGCAAAAACAAGACCTGGAGTTGACTGTGGCTCAGATCATCAGCTCATTATTGCAAAATTCAGGCTTAAATTGAAAAAAGTAGTGAAAACCACTAGGCCATTCAGGTATAACCTATATCAACCCCCTTATGATTATACAGTGGTGGTGATGAATAGATTCAAAGGATTAGATCTGGCAGACAGAACGCCTGAAAAACTATGGATGGAGGTTTGTAACACTGTACAAAAGTCAGTGACCAAAACCATCCCAAAGAAAAAGAAATGCAAAAAGGCAAAGTGGTTATCTGAGGAGGCTTTACACATAGCGGAGGAAAGAAGAGAAGCAAAAAGCAAGGAAGGGAAAGATATACCCAACTGAATGCAGAGTTCCAGAGAATAGCAAGGAGAGATAAGAAGGCCTTCTTAAATGAACAGTGCAAAGAAGCTGAGGAAACAATAGAATGGGAAAAACTATAGAGTCCTCTCCAAGAAAATTGGAGCTATCAAGGGAACATTCCATGCAATAAAGCTAGTGGAAGTGATTAATTCCAGCAGAGCTATTTAAAATCCTAAAAAATGACACAATTAAAGTGTTGCACTCAATATGCCAGCAAATTTGGAAAAAACAGCAGTGGCCACAGGACTGGAAAAGGTCAATCTTCACCCCAATTTCCAACAAGGCCAGTACTAAAGAATGTTCAAACCACAGGACAGCTGCATTCACCTCCCATGCTAGTTAGGTTATGTTCAAACTCCTCCAAGCTAGGCTTCAGCATTATGTGAACTGAAAACTTCCAGATGTTCAGGCTTGGTTTAGAAAAGGCAGAGGAAGCAGAGATCAAATTGCTGACATTCTCTGGATCATAGAGAAAGCAAGAGAATTCCAGAAAAACATCTACCTCTGTTTCATTGACTACGCTAAAGACTTTGACTATGTGGATCATAACAAACTGTGGAAAACTCTTAAAGAAATGGGAATACCAGACCATCTCACCTGCCTCCTGAGAAACTGGTATTCGGGTCAAGAAGTAACAGTTAGAAACTGACTCATTCAGGATTGAGAAGAGTACAACAAGGCTGTTTATTGTCACCTTATTTAACTTATATGCAGAGTACATCATACGAAATGCTGGGCTGGAATCAAGATGGCTGGGAGAAATATCAACAACCTCAGATATGGAAGAAAGCAAAGAGGAACTAAAGAGCCTCTTGTTGAGGGTGAAGGAGGAGGAGAGTGAAAAAGCCGGCTCAAAACTCAGATCATGGCATCTGGTCCCAACACTTCATGGCAAAGGGGAAAAGGTGGAAGCAATGACAGATTTCCTCTTCTTGGGATCTAAAGTCACTGCAGATGGTTGACTGCAGTCATGAAATGTGAAGATGACTGCTTCTTGGAAGGAAAGCTATGACAAACCTGGACAGTGGGTTAAAAAGCAAAGACACCACTTTGCCAACAAAGGTCCATATGTTCAAGGCTATAGTCTTTCCAGGAGTCATGCATGAATGTGAGAGCTGGACAATAAAGAAGGCAGAACTCGAAGAATTGATGCTTTCAAACTGTGATGCTGGAGAAGACTCTTTAGAGTCCCTTGGACTGCAAGGAGATCAAACCAGTTTTAAAGGAAATCAACCCTGAATACCCTTCCAAGAACTGATGCTGAAGCTGAAGTTCCAATACTTTGGCCACCTCATATGAAGAATTGACTCACTGGAAAAGGCCCTGATGCTGGAAAAGACTGAAGGCAGAAGGAGAAGAGGGTGACGGAGGTTGAGATGGTTGGATGGCATCACTGATTCAAAGGACATGAACTTGGGCAAACTCTGGGAGATGGTGAGGGACAGCGAAGCCTGCATGCTGCAGTCCATGGGATTGGGAAGAGTCCGACGCGACCTGGCAACTGAACAACAAATTTCATGCAGGGATGAGCAGGATAAATGACAGAAACAGTAAGGATCTAACAGAAGCAGATTAAAAAGAGGTGGCAAGAATACACAGAAGAACTACGCAAAAAACGTCTTAATGACCCAGGTAACTATGATGGTGTGGTCACTCGCCTAGAGCCAGACATCCTGGAGTGTGAAGTCAAGTGTGTCTTAGGAAACATTACTACAAACAAGGCTAGGCGAGGTGATGCAATTCCAGCTGAGCTATTTAAAATCCTAAAAGACGGTGCTGTTACAGTGCTGCACTCAATATGTCAGCAAATTTGGGAAACTCAGCAGTGGCCATAGGACTGGAAAAGGTCAGTTTTCATTCCAACCCCAAAGGGTAGTGCCAAAGAATACACAAACTACCATACAATTGCACTCACTTCACATGCTAGTAAGTTTATGCTTAAAATCCTTCAAGCTAGGCTTCAACATAATGTGAATTGAGAACTTCTAGATGTACAAGCTAACATCCACTGGATCATAGAAAAAGCAAGGAAATTCCAAACAAAACATCTATTCCTGCTTCACCGACTATGCTAAAGCCTTTGAATGCGTGGATCACAACAAACTGTGGAAAATTCTTAAAAGAGATGGGAATACCAGACCACCTTACCTGTCTTCTGAGAAACCTGTATGCAGGTCAAGAAGCAACAGTTAGAACCTTACATGGAACAAATGACTGGCTCAAAATTGGGAAAGGAGTATGACAAGGCTATATATTGTTATCTTGTTTATTTGACTTATATGCATGGTATCTCATGCAAAATGCTGGGCTAAATGAATCGCAAACTGGAATCAAGATTGCCAGGAGAAATATCAACAACCTTAGATATGCAGATGATACCACTCTTATGGCAGAAAGTGAAGAGGAACTAAAGAGTCTCTGATGAGGGTGAAAGAGGAAAGTGAAAACTGGCTTAAAACTCAACATTCAAAAAACTAACATCATGGGATCCAGTCCCAAACTAAAAAAAAAAAAAAGGAAATCTGAATAGTCCTTTAGACACTGAATCCATCCTTAAAAGCCTTCTCTAAAGATCATTCTATGCCTAGGTGTTTACTATTTTTTCCCCAACAAGGAAGGAAATAATTTACATGGAGAAAAGCAGAAGCATGATGAGATGTAAGGAAATCCCTGAGAAAAAGAGAGCCAACATTTGGACCTAATCCACCTCAGTTCCTGCTGACTTTTTATTCTACGTCTGCTACAGAGGCATCCTAAAAGAAACACTTTATTTCATAGGTGGCCTGAGTCTGTTTCTTGAAAACAATACTCAAGTTCTGAAAAGCTATGTACAGACCTGTTGTAGACTCTCTGGCCAACTCCTCTGCACACACTGTATAGCAGCTGTACTGTTAGTGGAGTAGAGTCTGGGTTCTGGGCTAAGCTCCGACTTGTCTGAGCCAATCATGGTGACTGTTCTTGTCAGTGACTGGTTCAGAAAATCAGGACACAGGGGCAGGTTAACGACCTTGCATAGATCAAATCCTACATTCTTACATTAATGAGGCGCAAGAAGACACATGCTAAGGCTTGGGAGATTTTCTCACTTAAGGGAGGTAATGCAAAGTCTTTTTTACTGAATGATAATATGTATGGAATGAGGTCCAGAAACAGACACTTAGTTCCAGTCCGAAAAGAAAGCCAGCGTACATATGAAGGCAGAGTTGAGAAAATTATAGATATACAGAGACGGAGTAACATGAATTAACCAACCCTAAAAGACCAGATTACCTTTCATTTTATACTGAGCCAATTTCCTGTTTCAGGAACTTTGAATTGGGTTGTTTTCTTTCTTGCAACATTGGCTTAAGTAAATATTTTAGAACTATTGAGTTTCAATAATGTAACTGTAGAAAAGGAGTTACCCCTACATTTATAACCGAGACCAATCTGCATTGTGTCTAAAGAAAGGTATACCTCACATAAGCCATGTGTGCTCCACTGCTGAGTTCCCACTAGGACATACTGTATTACTAACTGGTACAGAACTGAGAAGTGGTGGGGATATGTGAGAGCAAACCCATTAACAGTATTAAAAGCACAGAGGCACTGTTCGGTATCTGATTAAATTCAGTGCTGTCCTGGGATGGTGACTATCTGATAAAAACAAGTCAGGATGCTTGTGCTTTAGGATGGGACTAACCTAGGGTATCCTTACAGAGGTCCAGTTATTGGGTATTCATACAGTGTCCTGGGCAGCAAAAAGGAACCCTGGACTAAAACATGACCTTTCCCTTTCAACACAGGTTACTGGGCACTGAAACTGACTGGTTTCTTAAAAAGGCTTTCAGGCAAGACAGATTCATCTCTGATTCAGTTCAGTCGCTCAGTCGTGTCCGATTTCCTGCGACCTCATGGACTGCAGCATGCCAGGCCTCTCTGTCCATCACCAACTCCCAGAGTTTACCCAAACTCATGTCCGTTGAGTCGGTGATGCCATCCAACCATCTCATCCTCTGTCATCCTCTTCTCCTCCTGCCCTCAATCTTTCCCAGCATCAGGGTCTTTTCAAATGAGTCAGCTCTTCGCATCAGGTGGCCAAAGTATTGGAGCTTCAGCTTCAGCATCAGTTCTTCCAATGAACACTCAGCATTGATCTCCTTTAGGATGGACTGGTTGGATCTCCTTGCAGTCCAAGGGACTCTCAAGAGTCTTCTTCGACACCACAGTTCAAAAGCATCAATTCTTCCACGCTCAGCTTTTTTTATAGTCCAACTCTCGCATCCATACATGACTACTGGAAAAACTATAGCCTTGACTAGACGGACCTTTGTTGGCAAAGTAATGTCTCTGCTTTTTAATATGCTGTCTAGGTTGGTCATAACTTTCAAGGAGTACGCGTCTTTTAATTTCATGGCTGCAGTCACCATCTGCAGTGATTTTGGAGCCCCCCAAAATAGTCAGCCACTTGCTATTAATAGATGTCCTGAGAAAATTACAGAGCAACTTAGGGATTCTCTTGTACCAAATTACATTTTTCTAAGTATGAAGTTAAAGAATATTTAGCTTTAATAAACACATATGAATGGGAGAAGAGGAGAATAAGACAAATGCTTTGCATAGGAAGTGCTGAGTGAACACCCAAAAAGCCGTCATTTGGTCATGTCCCTACTGCACAAGGTACTTTTTTCCTTCTCCAGAGGAAAATGCACCTACGTGGTGAAATTCATCGGCTATAGGCCAGCAAAACATATTTGAATTCTTTAGGAGAAAACAACAACAACAACAAAACCCTAAGTAAGCTGCACTTTAAGAGGTTAACAACGAAGAGGTTTAGGGGACCCAGATTTCAGGTCAACCCCCCTTTGAAACTATGGGTCTAAGATTAATGTAGATTACGCACACAGAAAATTCCTTTCTTTGAAGATGTGTTTCATTTAACCAGCATGCTTCCTGTCATTAGATAAAAATACTGTCCTAAGACTAACTGCCATTACATCTCCAGGTGAGTCACCGTGATCCTGGGCAGAAAGAGAGCAAACTGCTTGGGACTCTGATGCCAAAGGACATCACCTGCACCCTGCCAGTTTGGGCTGCTACTTAAAGAGACTCACTAAAGGCTTAATAAGTGACTCTGTCAAGAGTATCTGTATTATCATTGTAGAGTCAAGAGTATCTCTATTATCATTGTAAGTCAGCTTGCACTTTCTTTAAGTATTATACATAAAATCAGTAGGTTAGTACACACCCTTATTTAGCATTTGCCTGATTTTGATGACCATAATCTGTATGTTCATTTTCTGTACTGTAATCTAGTTTAACACAGTGAATATACACACATTTTCATCCCTCATCCTACATGTTCCATCTAATATCATTAACAAGACACATTCAGATATGTTCATAAGATGTAAACTACAACCTTTCTGCCAAGAGTGAAAAGATATCCTTTAATTATGAGATAGATACATTTCTATTATAGGGTGAATCCCATGATAGCAAGCCTAAGCATCTGTTTAAAATGATTATCTTCAGAACCAAGTACATGTTTTAAAAATATGCTAGGCAGAGCTTTTAATATGGTAAACTCTTAATTTTCTTAATTTGATAAAAATGGACAGAAGGCAAAATGAAAAAAAATTTATTTCCTCAGTGTTTTATCCACTGTCAATACTGTATCTTTGATGCAATATATTTGCAAAGAAAAAACAATCTCAGCTTTTAGTTTCCATTTTAAACAACTACAGTATTTACAAGCTGTTCAGAATAACAAACACTCAGACACGCGCGCGCACACACACTCACAGACATATGGGAGTACATATCTCTGGTTTATACTGAATGCTGGTAGAGGCAATGAATACTTCCAGAGCCCATGATCAGAAAAGGGAAACCCATTCTCCTTCCTCCCACCTACTTTCCTGGAATAATTTTCATATTCTTCCTTCCATTTCCTCATGCAGAGCTCATTGCCAGATTTGTATAATGTTAATCATTTTTTACAATTTATTTTTAGTTAAACTATAGTAAGTTTTTTTTTTTAAAAAAAGCATAAGCAGACACAATTTTTCCATTTCTATTATTTTGGTTGTAGAATCAAGCTTCATATATAAAAAATCTTGTTATACTACAATTACACTAAACCCAAGAGTCATCTGGAGCAGCCATCTCATTTTTCCACTACTTCTCTGTTTTAAATTTCAAGGTATTGCCCCATTTTGTGCAAATAACCTGCAGGAATTCATCCTTATCACAATCATAGGTGACCTTTTTTCCTGCTCCACTGAATCATAAATTCTCAGGTACAGAGCTGAGGCACAGGAAAAAAAGGTATAACCCTATATAATAGGTGTGTCTTAGAACAGAGCTGTCATGTAACCTTGTGAGGACAATCAGCTCTGGTGCCCCAAAGAATGTTATGCTGCTTCCATAAAACAGTACATAAGGAAGTTCAGCTCACAAATAGAATTTATTTTCTCTAATTCAGAAAGAACATGTGGCTGAAAGGCAATAGAGACAAATTCTTATCACACGTGATTCTTGACAAGATGACTCAGGTGAGGTGATTCAAAGCAGAAAATACACCTGTTTCAAGCAAAATTAATACTTCATTCACATACCTATCAGATCTATTTGTATAATAATGAACTTTCCAATCACAGTTCTCACCTAAATAAAAGAGAAGGCCTAGGTATACATCAACCAGAGTTTTTTTTTTTTTTTAAATAAGAGAAGTGAAGAAAAGAGAGGCTAGTTTTTTAGTACCTAATTTAAAAAAAAACTATACATATTCAACATAATATTAATGTTTATGCTGCACAAATACATCATAATGTCTCTTTTCAGATTAATAAAACTCAACTTCCACATAAGACCAAAACAAAGTTCAAAGTCATGGGTTCCAACTATCATCTTCTTGGAACAACACTGTTCTCTTCATTTATTTTGGAATTAAAGGAAAAGCCTCTAGAATACAAATGGATGTTTTACACCTCATCTGAACAAGGTACGCTAACAAAAGTTAAAATTTGACTGGGTCTGTGTCCAAGCAAAGTAATTTTATGTGATTATAATATACTACAGAAAAGAGTAAGAATGAATATTGAGGACAAAAAAAAAAAAAAAAACGGGGTGAGATTTTGTCCATATTCATGGAAAAGGGATGAAAATAAACACAAAAGTAATTCACATTGTGGGCAGCAACTTATAATTTTGTAGCTAGTAAACAAATTCAAATAGTTCTCATGCAACACTATTGCTATCTTTTTCTCAAGTCACATATTTACGAAGAAAGATTTTTGCGAGTTAATTAAGAGAAAATGATCATTTTAGCCTTGGGGCAAATCATAAGTTTAAAAGGCTCAGCTCTGGATGAACATGACTCAGTGCAGCGATCGACCAGATGACAAATTCCTAAGCAGGGGCCCAGGGCTGCTGCTCAGAGGCAAAGCGAAATTCATTAAGGCTAAGCTACCCTTGCTTAAATGTGAGGCTGGTTTTTAATATTTTGATATGAGATGGAAAAGTAAACCAACCCAGGAAGAAAAATACATCTTTTTAATGAGCTATTGTTCTTATGTTAAAGCTTATATTTTCACTGCCTGACATTTGGTACATAGAATAATTTTCCATATTTCGCTCAAGAGAGAAATCTTGTCTAGTTCTATTTCAAGGATTCGTAGAAGTATCTCAGATATGCTTGAAATATTAAGAAAAATACTTCAAATCTAATGGAAGTTAATCTCCCAGTAATGGAATCTCAAAGAAGGCAGAACACTGATGAAGTCTGTTCACTAATTTCCTGAAAGGTAATTAATCTCTTATCTTAAAAATATAGAGCCTCACCACCTATACTCTCAGGCCCCTTAAATATCAACATCTTATATTAATCTAGAATTCTGGAAAAATTATAGTTCTTTAGAAAAAAGTCAACATATAAAATTTTATCAAGTATTGAAAAATGGTGTAAAAAGAGGGCTTACACCAAGTTATAAACTGGAAGATTAACCAAAAATTTGAGTTACAAAATGATTTTTACCACTAAATAAGAATAACCAAAAAAAAAGTTAACCATTGATAACTTACTCCAGGACTCTAAATAAAATCAAACAAGAAAAAACCCCAGGAAGCTATCAATAAAACTATTTAAAACAATGAAAAAAGTTAAGTGTTTTAATTACATATTTTTACTTTCATATTAAGGAACTCTCAAAGTTTTGGCAACTGTGAACTAAAGATGCCAATGTGTGTATACTTGGAGTCTTATACACTGATGCTAATGAAGAAGGCTACGCAGGAATCTAAATGAATAGCTCACTATCCTCCAAGTGAGTGTGAGGTAGTGGGGGACAGGGTTAAATAAGACATGTATAATCAATTTAATCACCAAAAGTGTGTATATTTTTCTATTATAGTTTAGGTCAAATTATTCTTAAGACATGAATCCTTCCTTAATTATCAATACTTCCCCAGATGCAATTATTAGAAAAGTATTATGATTTTAAAAGGACTACAAGTTTTAGACTTAAAAAATAAGAACAGGATTTCCTTTTAGGATTTCTAATTAATAAAATTACTAAAAGATAACAAAATTCAATTTGTTTTGAGAAACAGGGTACCTTTGTATAAAGGTTTAATGAATTATTTGACGAAAAGTTTCTCAACAGTAAGTTTTGCAGTGTGTGAAGTCTGGAAACATCAACACGAGGCACACTGGCTCCTGAATAACCACAAAAATTTAAAATTGGCAAAAGGAAAAAAAAAAGGTTTTGGAGTGAAAATGCAATCAGATGGTATATATTAGCTATTTACTTCCTTAGTTTTTATTCCTTCTACTGAAGTGTCATGATATACTGTAAGATCTACATTAGAATTACCAGGAGAAACAGCTTCTCTCTGTCTCAGAAAGATAACTTCAAACTCACTCTGCTCAACAGAGTAGCCACTAAGCACATGTGGCCAGCAAGTACCTGAAATACGACTAGTTCCACATGCTGAAATAGGAATACTCTGGATGTAACAGATTAAATAAAATGTACTGAAATTCACTTCACCTGCTTCTTTTTACTCTTCATTCACGGGGGCAGGGAGATGGCTGCTCCTAAATGCTCACATGTGCAGTCTTCTTTGGAGTGTCACACAAAATGTGAAAAGTTTTCTGAAGGATTTAAAAAGTGCCGTATGTTGAAAATGAAATCTAAACTGCAGTTCCCACCTAGACCAACTGTAAATTTGAGTTATATGTTTCCCTGAATACATACATTAAAAAAAAAAAAACCAATAAATTTTAAGTTATGAGACAACATACGAGTTAAGTCAATTTCATCACAGATATAAATATTCCAAATTACAGCTACACACTATAAATCACAGGAAATAAAATTCAAGTCACAGAACAAGAAGAGAGGAGGAAAAGAAAAGGCAAGGTTATTAAAGTGGGATGTAACGATAAGAACGGCACCATTTGGATAATTCTGTTTGAAAAAATTTTACTTGATTAACTGAACTGCATGTGAATAACTTCAAGAGCTAAGAACTCTGAAAAGGCAATCAATCCTTTCTTTAAATTCCTGGACGTTCATCTTCTTCTTTGAAGAGCAAAAGCATTTTCTTCCCAAAACTGACCCCAGCAGAGCTTGCCCAGATGGGAGAAGCAGGGTGGCGGGGGTGCTCCCAGTGCTGGAGCCCATCTGAAGTGCGGACACGAAAGCTGGCAGGAGTGTTCACGGGACTGAGTCCCTGACTACTGGCTTTGGGAAACACCAGCGATGAAATCACGTGTATCATGAGATGGAGTACTCATTTGGTGGACTGGCATGAAGTACAGACTACTAAAGAAGAGTGAGCAGCACTGTTCCTGCTACGTATGTTTATAAGGAAAGGGAAGGGGTTAATCCCAAAGGCAATTTAAATAATGGTGTTTAATTTTTATATATAAATAAATGTTCTGAGAAATCTCAGACTTTAGTGCATTGTAAAAAATTAGTGCAGTTTTTTTCATTAAAGTTTTTAGCGCTCAAGGAATAAGATAAATCTATGTCTGTTCATAGTCTCTTTCACTGTACATTATACTGCTATGTGTCAAACTGAAGGTTTCTACACTTGCTTTTAAAAATCAAGGTAAATGGATTTCATGTTTTATGACAAAACATGGCAATTATTTTTGGCAAAGAAATTAGAAAAATATGAGATTGTAGTTTAGAAACCAAGAATTTGTTGATTTAAAGCATAGGCAATGCATAGGAAAAAACTTTTAAGGATGTATTTTAACAGAACTTTATCCTTCATGCAAAATGTTTTCTCAGCAGCTAACTTAAAAAAATATTTCAGCTTTATTTGGGGATGGAGACAGTGACGGGAGTCAGGGCGAAGGAGAGGTGCTTAATCAAGCCCACTCTACGTTCAAGTCTCTCCTAGAGGATCAAAATGATAACTGCAGGCATCTTCCGCTCTCTCCTCTTTTTTTTTTTCCCCAACATCTTGGAATTTTGAGGGAAAAGAAATGAAGTTATAAAACACTGGCTCACACTTCAGCCCCAAGTTCTAGTACCCCAGTTTCAATTACAGTCACATATTTATCTTCAATCTGGACCAGAAGTACTGTCTTGTCGATGTGGGATCTAGTACCTGGATCTCTGCTGCAAGGCACCCATCGGTGAATCACCTGATGATTTAGAACAAAACAAGCAGTTAATGGCAGAGACCTTGAATATACTCCCAGACTCTATCCTTACGATTAGAGGCAGTAATTCAGTTTGATAATTAAGCATAAGTACATAAATTAGCTAAAAACATGCATACAGGCTACAAAAAGTCAGGGCACCAGCTTCAGAAGAACTTACATGGCCTTCCATGCCCTCCTGAGGACTCCAGTCCTTCCAGCTGTTCCTCCCAGCTTTTAACCGAATACCCTCATCAGGCCACTGCAGCTCTTTCCTTTTTGACAGGTTGATCCCTTCCAGAATTTGACCGGGATCTACAATCTACATTGTAAATAAATATGAATCATTTCCAATTCACTATTTCCTTGAAGATGAATAACTATATAACTCCAAACAACATTTCTTTCATAGTCCTCTTTGTGTTCACATCCTCCGCTGCCTGTAATGCAATAAAAAACAACCTCAGCAGCCATGTGAGTTCCTTTCAGCCTCCCGGGAGACCTTATTGCCATGGCCACATAACCATGGCTGAAGAGAGAACAAATATCACCAGTGAAAACTGCTTGCTTTCAGTTTTTAGATTGGCAGAAACTTTTTTTGCAGCATTCACAAATGTTCTTTCTTCAGACTAAGTAATATAAGGTGTGCTTTCACAGGAGTCCTTCACTCAAAACACAAGAAATCAAAACCGGGAAGGAGAAACAGTGGAAGAAGAACGCTGGGCTTACTCACTTGGACTCTGTAAATCACCTCCCCCTTTTTGGCATGGGAGTTATTGGCAGGGCTTGAGGTGCTGCCGGGTTGCACGTCAGCGGCACAGCTCTGGCCGCCATCTGTTCCGAGAAAGCCCACGAGGGTGTGATGCTTGCAGGCAGGGATGCTTTGGCTGGAGCTGCTGGAGGAAGGCAAGCCATGCGGCACACAGGCTGGGCCGCTCTGACCAGAGGGTTCCATCTGGTTCACCATGGAGAGGCGGGACTGGATGGATGACGGTAAGTTGCGAAGTGATATTTGGCTGGTGGAGGAGCGCCGACAAGGCACAAACCCCGTGGTGGACATCCGGAGAGACGAGTGTCGGCTGCTGTAGCAGTACGAGGACTGGCTGGCTACGGAGGCCCGGGCGGGGGACTGCCGGACCAGGCCAGACTGCACAGAGTGAGAGCTGTGGCTAGTGCCTGGGGAGGGAGAAACAGCAGCAGCATTCATTCTGAGCAGCATGATGCAAGCACAGTCAGTTCTTTTGTAGTTTCTAGGACTTCCTCCCTTAAGCCTCTCACCATAAATTAGCTGGTGAATTTACTGAATTTAACATTTTATACCTGAAACTTTTATAGTTGTTGAAAAGAAATAAATATCTGAGATCTTTTTTCTCGTGTGGTTCGTATAATTTTCATTTGCTGAAGCTTTTTAAAATCCAAATTCTGGGCCATATGAAAAACACAATTAGGTAATCTACAGGAAATAGCAGGACTTAGGGTTGAGATAAATCCTAAAATTTCTTTCACTCAAATATTTCAGAATAACACGAGTTCCTCTTTAATACATCAGAGATGAAATAGTTCATGGAAATGAGACAGTGAGAAATATTTATTAAGGATCTACTATGTGGTAAGCTCTGTAACTACTATTTCTCAAAGTAGAGTATTAATGCTCTTTCAATCTACTGCAGTGACAAGTGATACCCCCTACAGAAGAACAGAGAGGCATAGCTAGAATATGTGTGTGTATTAGGGATCACTCCTGAACATGACCAACAATACTGAACAGCAGGTTCTTCTGTGTCCTTTTTTCTAATGGCTTGACAGAATTCTTCAGATTTGTAAAGAGTGATGTGAAGATTATTAGAAAATTATTATTAATTATACTGAAAAATAATTACACAAGCCTTTTATCTGAAAATTAAAAAGAGCTAATCAATGTTAAGAGTTGAAGGTACATTTAAAGCGGCACACTGGCAGTTTTAGGTTTTCACTCGGAAGTTAAAAAAGAACAAACAAAATGTTGATCACACACCTACTTAAGAGTCTTAACAATTTCAGTGCTGTTACCTTTTTTTAAATTGAAGTAAATGGTTTAAAATTTAATCTGATTCACGTTCAACATTGGGGAAAAGGACAATGCTAATCAACCAACCAGCTATCTGGGAACCGATGAAATCTGGCCTGCATACCAGGTAAGATTATGGCTCTCATGTAAAAGGCAAATTAGTAAAAGAATACCTTCCTTTGGGATAAGGAAAATTTTCTTAAATAGGATTAAAAAAATTGTTAATCATAAAGGAAAAGATTAGTAAATTGCTCTACACAAAAATTAAGAACTTCTCATTAAAAAAAGACAAGCCCACTCTTCACAGGAAGAGGAGAGAGAGCCAAGATACAGAATGGGAAGACCTATCTTTGGTACAAAAAACTGACAAAAAGCTCAATCCAGAATATACAAATATAAACAGGAAAAAGATATGGACTTTCCTAGTGGTCCAGTGCTTAAGAATCCTCCTACCAGTGCAGGGAACAAGGGTTTGATCCCTGGTCAAGGAAGATCCCACATGCCATGGAACAACTAAGCCCTTGAGTCACAACTATGGAGCCCATGCACCCTGGAGCTCTGCTCTGCAACAAGAGAAGCCACAGCAGTGCGAAGCTGGTGCACTGCAACCGGAGAGCAGCTACCACTTGCCACAACCAGAGAAAGCTCACACGGAGCAACGAAGATCCAGTGCAGACAAAAATAAATTAATTTTTTTAAAAAAATCTTAAAGATAAATAAGATAAGATAACCAAATAGAAAAAAGGGCAAGAGACTTAATATGACTTCAGAAAGAAGAGATAATAAACTCAAAAGTTTCCAACCACAGGTATTACACCAATGCAAATTAAAACAATGGAAATAAACACCACCACCCCTTCTCCTTTCTCTCTGAGAGAGCAGGGAACAGAGCTGGGAATGACGATACTCAAAGCTGGACATTCCTATGTACGACTGGTCAGAGTACCAACTGGTTTGAAAAAGAAAGTCTAGAAAGATTTTTCGCATTTTATGAGTCTTAAATATCTTCATAAACTTTGATTTCATTTCTCAAGTTTCCAGCCCAAGAAAAGAATAAGAGATTGTAATATAAAGATTCATATACAAAGTTATAATACTCAGAAGAAACCAAATCATTGTTCAGTAGGAGAGAAGTTACATAAATTATATTAGTTACGTATGATTAGCCTTTAAAAATGGTACTTCCAAAGAAAGGCTATTTTTAAGTATTATATATTTATATACATAAAATGATTAATATAGATAGGTAGGATAACGGCCCACTGGGAATCAAACAAAACATTCTGCTTACAGATTCGCGAGTAGGTAATGTGTCATCCTCTTTATACACACATACCACCTGAACCCCACAGCTGAGGGGCTGACGTCCCACACATAATTTTGGTTGAGATTACCTAGGGCTGGAGGGTAGGATGTGACAGGTGGATGAAGTCCTGCTCCGGGTGCCTGGCCTGGGTTTCCAGTGCTTCCTTGGGATGCACTGCTGTGGGGATCGTTGGCAGTTGTCGCACTGTTACTGGTGCTGGAGGGTCCCCCTCCAGTATCAGAATCTTCGATATTGCCACCACTGTTACATCCGGCTCCACAACCTTTCCTTAACCTAGGAACAAACACCAGAGTAGGAAGCGCTATCCCAGGGTCACTTCAAGATAGGCATTTTCTCCTTTTTCTAGTTGTTCTAAACATTGAAAGCTACTCACGTTCACCTTTGAAAGGCTGCATGGGGCAATCAACATCAGCAAGCAAAAAACTCTTATGTCTTCATATTGCCCTCTTCAATTCACTGACTCCATTCTTAACTGACTTCACTTTTATACACTCTATCACCTTTCCTACACCATAATGAAGAACTGTACATAACAACTTGTTCCATTAAAATCTCACCTGGAAATAGAATTCTTGCCACTGTATACAACCCACGAAAACCTAATTGATTTAAATTAAATCTAATTTATGCTGTAGCAAACTGAAGAGAGCTGCTGTAATAATTTTTCTTCTTCTTTTTTAAAGTGTAAAGTTTAAACTGTCTCAATTTGGCACTGAAAATCCTGCGCCCCAGAAAACCACTCAGTCCTGAGCAAACAAGGCTATTTCAACACAACACCTATTTTTTGAAGAGAAAACTTCTTTGAACACTATCCTGGTTTGTTTTCTTCCTCCTGTTTGAATAGGGGTTGATGTTAAAATGGTGAAATTTTACTTTAATGCTGGAAGAGTTTTAAAGCACCTGTTTTAGAGTTCATTGCTCTAATCCCATTTTTCTTAAATTCTGATATTTAAAGATCTGAACAACTCTTGATCTGCGATTTTTCTTTACCACCCATCAAATTATAATCTTCCTATACCACACACATCATAATTTACTAGACAAAAGGCAGAGGAAGAAATTCATGTGCATACTTGAAGACATTACAGATTTCAGACCTGAGTGCTACTTGTTCAAATGGCAGCAGTATCTCTGCATCGCACGAGGAGCTTCAACATGGATAGCGTGCTCCCCCTACTGCTCGACTGGAACTCAAAAAGAATGCGGTCAGCTTGCACAACTTTCTTTCCTTTTCTCTAGTTTGCCCTGTTTGCTGACCCACACATTCTAATAGCGACAATATGCTGCAAGAGTTTAAAAAAATTAAAGAGAGGGAATTATTCACGATTCTATTAAATGCTAGAGCAGTGGTTCCTGACCAGAGTTGTGCCTTAGATTTATCTATAAGAGTTTAAAGATACACATGCTCAGATTTTACTTCCTAAAGCTCAGCTGTAACAAGTTTTTATTGTACCATGCCAGCTGTATTTTTTATAAGGCTTTCCAGGTGATGCTAATGCACAAGGCATAGATTAGGCACGTCAGGACACACCACCGATGGAAAAGGCAGCCCCACCGCTCACCTGTGCCAGGTTGACACGATGAAGTTTCTGATATTTCCCAAGCTGATGGGTCCCCCAAGAATTTCTTTAAGCTGTTCATGGCTGTCAGAGTAAGAAGTTGTCAGGGGTGAGACAAAGATCGGGTAGCCAATAGGCTGATCACAGGATGAGTTTATCATGTTTCTCAGGGCTTGCTTGGCATTCTGGATGCTACCTCTCTCTGGGTTACGGTTACGCAGGAAAACAAGCTCCTGCTGCTGTCCTGCCCAAAGGCCTCGGACACACTCCTTATTCACCTGAAAATCAGAACACACAGGAAGTAGGTTAAGGGGCTAAGAATAAGATTTATATAAATAGAAGAGCAGCAATGGGAGGGATATGAAGGACATTACAATAACCAGCTGTGAAAAGCAGGAAACAAATATAAGTAGGTCACATCTGAATCGGAGTTAACCATTTCCCACCATCGTTAGGTTGTTAAATAATAAGCACCCACAGAGCTCTTCCCTTTGCTGTCTTGTAAAAATACCAAGTAAAATGTAGTCTATTTAGTTTTCTAAATTGGTGAAGCACTGAATGCTGTAACTGAGATAACAGGTATTTTTGACAGAAATGAGAGGTAACAAATATTTAGAGTTGAAAGGATATTTGTGATTTCGTGGGGGGAGGGGGTTGATCCAGTGAAGAAACAAGTAAACCATTTCAAACTATCAAAACAAAATTTCAGAGATTATGCCTCCTACAGTCTTGAGACGTTTAAAAAAAACAACAAAACAAACCAACCAAAAAACAAGTTAGAGCAAACCATTTACAGTGAGCTACTGATCACTATCAAGTACAAGTTATAGTGTTATTATTTTGCGATCTAGGAATCATATCATATTAGCAATACAGGGCTGACATTTTCAGAAGAGATGCTGCCCAAACAGCACATATAACAGGCAAGAGACTGCCAAAACAGAAATAAGGAAAGGCTTTAAGGCTTTATGGCACATGAGAAAACTCCAGAAGACTGAGTACATTACTGACGAAATAAACTATTAAGTGCTCATAAACAATAAACGTCAATGTAGTATGGTTTTATGTTTTTGTTTTCTGTGAAAGAATTTCATGGCTTTTTAAAAGTCTGGATAAGGTTCTCTAAGTTCGACTGTCTTCAGAGGCAGACAAGTGCCTCCAAACCTTACTTTAATGACCCTGAAGCTCAGGTAGCGTCTGTTGAGCATGATGATCTTGTACTCGTTGGTGCCGTCGTCCATGACGTGCCGCAGAGCGAGCAGGGAGGGCGAGTTGGCGAGCACTGCACTCCGCCATGCAGGGTCCCCCTCGTGGGCAATGACGAGGTTCTTCTCGTGGGATACGATGGCTTCATAGAGCACAGTGGGGTCATCGTATTCATCCGGAGAAGTGAAATGGTCCTATATCCAGAGATAAAGATAGACCTGTATTTCTAGGAAAATTAGAGAATGACTTCCAAGACGATGAAAGCCTCTGTAATACTAAATCAGTTTCTAAAAACTGGCTTATGTATTTCATTATCAGCGTGTGTTAGTATTATGAGAGGTAAATGATTGATTCTTAAATTTATCCAGGTTAGGAATTAGCTCATTACTGCTCTACTACTTCAGCAAATTCCTCAATTCAACCCTACCTCTCCTCTAGGTTTTATTAGCTTAACCATTTTTATTTCCAATTTATATATATTTTGTTTACCTCATTCAATTTGGGTTGCATATCTTCATTTTTTTTTTTCCTGTTAAAGGATTATCTCACCGTTAAAGCTACATAAAAGGTCTCAAAATTATGTTTCTTTTTAACTAGGTGCTTTTCACTTGAAGTCTCATCTCTAGGATGATAACAATATACAGTTTTTATCCTGCCTCTCATCTAGTTAAGATAAGGCTCAAAAATATGAGCTCTGAGGACAAATTAAGGGTCCTAAGTCCTAGAGAAGCTAGGTCTTCTTGATCTTAGCAACTATTTATTTACTTGGTTATTTGTTATTTAATATCTACCACATGCAAGGCTGTGTGGCAGATAGCCTGGATAAAACAATGGAGTATATGAAATGTATCAACAGTTCCCATTCAGAAACCCCAAATTAACAGGGGATACAGGATATAAACCCCAATAATCATAACACAATTAGGAATTTCTGAAATGGTATGTTATTAAGGAAACACAAATACTATATTGGCTGCCTTCATATTTATAGTTAAGAGGCTGATAAATTTTTACACCCAGGTAAAGCAACTCATTTGTGCTTCGGCCAGCTGACTGGAGTGTGTGCTATCGGGACGTGAGACAGTGAGAGCAAGAAGGCGATGTCCCCAAGGATGCACCTCCAGGTCGGGAGGGTCACCAACATGAGGATAACAGAAGTCTTCACATACATGTGGGTACACAGTGTACAAAGTTCTCCAACACATGATCTCACCTAATGCTTACAACAATCTTGTCAAGTAGGTTGAGCAGATAATGCCAGCCTTTTATAAATTTGGAAACTGAAGCTCAAAGAGGCTTAAGCTGGGAATGATTGAGGGAAGGAGGAGAAGGGGGTAATGGAGGATGGGATGGTTGGATGACATCACTGACTCAATGGACATAAGTTTGAGCAAACTCCAGGAAATTGTGAAGGACAGAGAAGCCTGCAGTCCATGGGGTTACAAAGAGTCTGACATGACTTAGTGGCTGAACAATGAGGTTTAGAAAATTAGTATATGATTGTAGTGTCAGAACTTGAATACATTTTTTGAGTATTTTTTCATTCTGACATAAGATGCTCTCTTTCAGCAAGATACCCACTTAGGGAAGAAATGACATCCTTGGATTAGTAGTATTTGTACAATTATTTGAATGGAAAACAAAAGTGCAGAGACAAGCAATAAACACATTTTCAGTAAAATGGACACAAAGTCTGAAATCATTAGGTATGCCAAAAGTGGAGAATGTTCAATCCTGTCCAAGTATTTATTTTCAATGGGCTTAAAATGGTTGAATGAATATGTAAACTTCTATGTATATCATTCAGCAGTGTTTTACTGATTGATAAGTATTTGAAACAAGCAGAATGTCCATAAATAGAGAAAGAGCTGAATAAACAGAGTAAAAATTACACTCTGGAAAACTACAAAGTCATTAAAAAAAAGTGAAATGCCTCTACAGGTGCTGACTTAGAAAGGTGTCCACATTATACTAACTGGGAAAAAAGCTCGCACCCCAGATCAATTTACACAGCACGATTACATTTTTAAAAAGGAAAATATGTGTAAATAAGTTGAAAATGTCTGAATGAACTTGGGGAAAGCAGAAAAGATAGGCATCCAATTATTGGCAGTGACTGCTTCTTGGAGTGTTGTATGATGGTACGGGATGACAGAAGACACTCTTGGGAGATGTTTACTTTTCATTGTTTTCCATTAGTTTTCAAATAAATAAAGAGATAATGTTTCCAATTCTAGGAATAGTTTTCAGAAGCATTTTAGAAATACACTTGAGAAGTTATGAGAAGATGCACAGGAAATACTATTTTTTGAAAATGATGCAACTCATGGAACATTCACTGGCTGTCAAGTACTGTGCTAAGCAATGAGGATATAAAGATGACTAAGATACTATCATTGTCCTCAAGGAGATCACAGGTTGTTACGATTTTCATTATATATCTCTTGTAAACCAAGCTAGACTTTAATTGACGTATTTTAGCTCTAACAACCATGTAAACTCCCTTAAAGAGACCAGTGGGGAAAAAAATAAGGAAGTAAGCTGTTTTACAAAACGATTAGAGGAAAAGAGAGAATACATGAAAAAGGCGATTTACTTAATTTCTCCGAGTTTTGGCTAATCTTCAGCTACAAAACTGTGAGTAAAATAAATCTCTGGGCTGCGGGTAATTATGTGGATGAGAACACTGATACATTACAGAACACTGTATAATATTTAATTTTATACAGATAACAGTTTTAATTTCTAAAGTAAAAACATATAACAGATTGCAGAATTAAAAATTAAAAAGCACCCTATCAGAGACTGTGTCTGAAACAAAAGTTAACAGAAATTTTATATATTTAGCTCTCTGGAAACAGAATCTTTTTAAAAAACAATCAGCTGAGGTATAATTTACACAAAATAAATTGCACCCATTTTAGGAGTACAGTCAGATACACTTTGACAAATGTGTAAACCCGTGTTAACCACTGCTACAATCTAAATACAGACTATTTCTGTCATTTCAAAGTTCCTTCCTGGCCTCTGGCGTTCAATCTCTATATCCCAAGCAACCACTGATCTGCTTTCTGTCACTATAGATTAGTTTGGCCTGTTTTAAATTTTATCTAAATAAAATAATACAATACGCACTCTTTTTACATCTGGCTTCTCTTACTCTGTATAATATTTGATATTCATTCTTCCTGTGGCATCTAACAGTAGATCATTTATATTTATTGCTAAGTAATATTCTCTGTTGATGAACACTGGAGTTATCAGCAGCTTTGGGCTCTTGGGACTAGAACTGCTATGCACACGTGTGTAAGTCTTTGGGTGGACATACACTTTCATTCTCTTGGATAAATATGTGGGAGTGGACTTGCTGGGTCACATGCCAAGTAGTATACATGTGTACTAATACTTTAACATAGAAGCCTTTTGTGGATTTTCATGAGTACAAATGAACTTTGGAGACGAACAGTACTGATTTACACATCTATCTTTTCCTGGCCTGAGAGTCTCTCACCAGCAACGCACTGTCTGGTCAAAGTGATGCTCAGTGAACGGCTGTTGCTTGTTACTTCACAGGTCAATCTCCCTCTTCTCCAAGGTGTATGTGGATTACAGAACTTCTCCGGGTTGCATCTCAGCACTCTATGGCCCCGGGTTCCCAAGTCCACCTCCTTAGCCGTTCCCAATCTGTCATTGCTGCTGTCAGTCATGGCTAATGATGACAGTGTGTTGTACTCAACTGTGTTGGGCCTGATTATAAGGTAGAGAACCATTGTCACAGGCTAAAAACACATGTAAGGAAATGGATTGGAAGCACCAGGCAAGAGCACTTGAAGGGAGAGACAAGGATCAGAAAATACAGACAGTCTGTGCCTCAGTTTCCTCTCTGCCAGACAGAGATAAAATACCTGTCATGATGTTTAGAATTAAAGATGTCTGTCAGGAGCTGTTAGACAATTATGCTACATAAAAGAGTATTTTATACGTAGCAGAAACACGACACCTTCAGAGAAATTGTTAAGTTCTAAAAACATTTTAATATGAAATCATTATCTTTTTCTTTAAAATACACTGAATTTTGTCTTGAAACTCTAAAACCCGTCTGATGATGGACAATTCTGTTGCTGTTGTTCAGTCGCTAAGTAGTGTCTGACTCTTTGTGACCCCATGGACTGCAGCACACCAGGCCTCCCTGTCCCTCACTATCTCCTGGAGTTTGCCCAAGTTCATGGCCTTTGAGTAGGTCATGCTATCCAACCATCTCATCCTCTGCCGCCCTCTTCTCCTTGATCCCAAATATTTTTTTTCCCCATCATCCTCAAAATAGTATTATTTTCACAGAACATTTTAAATAACTATAGTCTTGATTGGTAATGCTCCTAAATAATAAAGGATGTTAACTTCATTCCATGAGATCCTGGTAGAATCATTGGAAGAGTAACCCACCTTTTATTTGGCAGTGAGAGACTCCCACATTCGAGCACAGCAGTCGCCTTTAATGAGGACTGTCATGTGCTCTCTATCTTCAAGCCTCATCACAGCTGTCATGTGGAGCGATAAGGGCAGCAAGTGCCAGAACCTAATTTCAAAACATATTCTTAAAGGGGCCCAGAGCTTTAGATTTGCATTTTGGGGTCTTATTTTCATTTTATTACCTTACTCGGATTATTTAATTAAGGCTGATTCTGTCCTAATCATCATTTATTCTATAAAACATGGTAAATGAAGCTCATAGTTAAATAATAGCAACAAAGACCCTGAGATGTCGTTACATTGCACTGGGAATCAACTACCATTTACCCACAGAAGAGGCATGAATTACAGTCACCTGAGAACAGGCATGAATTACAATCACCTGAAGTCAAAGCAACCATTACAGGCGCCCAAGGCTTTTATTTTCAGTTTGTCACTGCTTGTATTTTTCTTCAAGTTCATGCCCAGGTCACTCCCTACGATTACTATTCAAATTCACTGTTACAAACACAGTTTCAGGCTTCAAGATTTAATATCATGTCATGAATCATGTTTTTCTTTGTCTCAAATCAGAGTATTTTTCAAAAGGATCCTAAGGAACATAATTTGGGAGTCAAGTGAAGAGGTACCATTAAAACCAGCAATGTATTAGAAAGTCCCTCCTCTTACCTGATGAAGTTTAATGGACATACGAATTCCAGGGACTACTACTTTCCTCAGCAGTTCCATGTCAGCAAAGATCCATTCGTCCCGAATTGAAGAAATACGGAAATCTCCCTTAAATAGGGCATGCAATCCATAGAGGAATGACTCTAAATTACTGTTAAGATTGGAGATAAAAGTTTATATATTTTGACAAAGGTCTTCCATTACACTGATTCTAACATCTGGTTATGCATCAGAATCATCTGGGAGTGTTTTGAAGATATAGATGTCAAGAACTAATGTCAGCACCCCTGAATCAGAATCACAAGGGTCAAGGCTATTTGCCCTGGACCCTTGTTTATGAACCACTGTAACAGTGCGTCCCTGAACATAATCAGAAGGTAAAGACTCTGTAACTTGAAAGTAAGGAAGGTCTAATGGAAAACATGAAGTAATCAGAGAAGAAGCATTACGTGGCATTTCTTAATTCTAATTCAACTGGGTGTTCACAACAAGAAATCCAGTTTACATTTGGAGTCCCCAAATCTAATGTATCATTATATTAAGAATATAAATGCTCTGAGCAATGATTGAATGGAGAAAAAAATAAAAGGAGGCGAACTGTTAGAAAAATAGATGTATGTGGGAAGACACCAATCATACGTTATTAGTTATTTTTTTAAATGTCTTAAAATTATTAAATTCTCATTATCTGTAGCTGCCCACACACGTGTGAATTTTAAAAGTTAGTTCTTTTAACCACTTAGAATTCCACTGTGTTTACTAAAAAGATCTATACAATATCTGAAGAAACATTTGTAATAAATTAACATAGAATGCTTCCATTAAAAACCATTTCAGATTTTAATTATAGAGCTTCCCAGTCTATTTTTGAAAACAGCAATGCCTTCCTTACCTGGACATATGGTGCGATGCAGTTCCCAAAGCTCTCCGTCCCAGAACACAGAGTCCATAACAAAGAGTCACCAGAGATGAATCTTTGTCCACATCCAGTGGCTTTAAACAAAAGAAAGAAAGAAAGAAAGAAAGAGAACAAGGAACAGGGTGAAGGGGGTTGAAAGTCACAAATTTCCACTTATAAAATGAGTAAGTCCTGGGGATGTAATGTATAGCATGGTTGACTCCAGTTTAGTAATACTGTACTACATATTTGATAGTTACTAACAGAGTAGATCTTGTGAGTTCTCATCACAAGGAAAAAATAATTCTGTAACTGTATGATGAAGGATGTTAACTACAGCTATTGTGGTGATCATTTTTCAATATATACAAATATCAAATCATTATGCTGCATACCTGAAACTAATTAATGTGGTATGTCAACTACACCTCAATAAAAAAGAACAAAAGAATGTTACTTATCAGAATGGTATATGAGTATTTAACAAATCAGAAGAATCTATTTAAAAAAATCAGAGAGGATAAGGAACTCAACTAGTATATACTTACTATCTCCTCAAATATAAGTTCTAATGAAAAGAAACAGCATAAAATGAAGTATGAATGTGTATAAGGAGGTTCTTTGGAATCTTTAAATAAAACTAATGCTTTATAATAACACTGGAAAAAACTAAAAAAACCTGGCTGTATTAGAGTGTTAGGATCTTAGCTAAATATCTCAAAGTACTTGCTGATATACATCATTACTGATACTGCCCTCTCCTGAAATATTCTGTTTATTAATTAGTTACTTTTGGACTTAACCTGGCAAGCATCAGTGACAACAGCATTAGCCTATCAGTGACTATAACCACATTAAAGAAAATTAAATTGATGTCTATAGAATATTGCTTTCCTTCAACCTTTTAATTCTTTCAACAACTGCATACCTTTATTATTGACTATTAAATATATTATAAATATATATATTATATATATAATTATGTATATATGTATGTATACACACACAAACAAAATGGTATACCTTATATAATACTAAAGAGAATCTTGGTAGCATCTCAATTACTGAGAAACAATCGAATGCAGCAGTTCTCAAAGTGTAATCCTGGGACACAACAAGAGCATCACCTGGGAACTTACTAGAAATGCAAATTCTAGAGCCATTTCAGACCTGTGAAGTCAAGTTACGGAGGTGGGGTCCACCTATCACACTCCCGTCACATCCTAATGTATGCTAACACTGAAGAATCATGGATCTAGGCTTTTAATGAGCTTACTTATTCTATATTTTCCAATGAGAGAGACATATATTTATCTGATTTTATAAAACATTAACACAAACAGAAAAGGGCAGCTAAGATACTAGCTTAATATAGACTGTTTAATGAATTACTGGGTAATTTAGTTAATTTTAACTGTGAAGGAGATCCTATGTTTCTCTCTTTTCTGTCTCCCTCTCTCGCCGACCCAGTCAACTCTATATGCTGAAAATGTACCGCTTCTGTTATGGGGAAAAAAATTTTTTTTTAATTTAGTTCAGGCTTCTGCAACTGGTCAAGACAGAGTAATAAAGACACTGGTGCTAAAGCTGAAGCTTCAACACTTGGGCCACCTGACGTGAAGCGCCAACTCACTGAAAAAAATCCTGGGAGAACAAGATGGTGGAGGAGCAGATGGACGTGGAGTACATCTCTCTCCACGATACATCAGGAATACACCTTCAGACACAGAAGTGCATGCAGAACACCAGCTGAGAGCCGGACAGGAGTACCTGACCAGTGGAAAAGAATATTCAGAATCACGCAAAACTCAGTAGGATGAAGGAACTAGGGGGGAAACAGGAGTGTTAGTAGGACTGGACCTGCCCTCAGCGGGTGGAGGAACTGAAGCAGGGGTCCGATCCCCACATTGGGGCAATTGTTTGAGTCAGAGGAGAAACATCAAAGGCTGAGAGGGACACAGCTGATCTGTGGCAGCCTAAATGGAATGAGAATCAGACAGTCGTTGCCACAGCCACACATACCCCAGACAGGGACGCTGGTCCCCTGGAAGGCGCAGTGGCTGGGAGCTGGAGTTCAGGGATTGTGTAGCGATCCCAGGGCGAGGGTTGCTGTTGACTGCGGAGAGACAGATCTAGGGGATGTGAGGGAGGAGATGGTGGTGGGAAATGTCTGTGGAGAAAAGTTGGGCAGCCACGGAAGCAAGGCGACACTGCTGAGTCACGCGTAGGGGGTGGAGCCACCACCATAGCCTCTCTCTCCCCACACCGCCAGCATCGGCAGCTGAACAATAGAGAGGCTGGCCCAGCAAACACCTGACGCACTGAACTAAAGAGCAGGACCCCACCCAGGGTGCCCCTTTAAGTGCCTGATGTGCCGATCTACAGAGTAGGACCCCAGCCAGG
The DNA here is from genome assembly GCA_024291935.2 of Okapia johnstoni. Classification (NCBI taxonomy): domain Eukaryota; kingdom Metazoa; phylum Chordata; class Mammalia; order Artiodactyla; family Giraffidae; genus Okapia; species Okapia johnstoni. The sequence continues at coordinate 18,737,464 of CM044307.1, forward strand.
GGTCCCCTCTATGTGCCTGATGCACTCAACAACAGAGAAGGACACCAGGCGAGGGAGCTAAGTGCCTGAATGGGCAGAGCTATGGAGAAAGGCTGGCCAAAGAGGCCTTCTGATCGCCAGCTAAGAGAGGCTCGAACAAAGACTCTGATAGAGCCATAACTCCTGCGGTGGAGGCAGTCCGTGTCCCAGCACACTAGGCACCACGAGTCCCCACAAGCCAAGCAGCTGGGCCACCTTCACACTCAACTCTCACTGGGGCAGAGCTGCCACAGGCAAAAAAAGTCTTGCCTCTATGCCTGCAGGGTTGCTTCGATTGTGTCCAACTCTTTGCAACCCTGTAGGCTGTGGCCTGCCAGGCTTTTCTGTCAGGGAGAGGGGTTCTCCAGGCAAGAATACTGGAGCGTACTGGTTGCCATACCCTTCTAGAGCCCTTATTTCCTGCTGCTCTAGCCGCCAACTCCAGAGTACCTGGTGCTGCCAGAACCCCTGTGACCCAAGCAGCTGTACCACCCCCACACCTGGCCCTCACAGGGGCAAACTCAAGTCCTCCAGGGCAGCCTCAGGAGCAAGCCCCAGTGGACGACCCACAGGTAGAGGTGGAAATAAAACCACAATTGAAATCCAGGGGCAGTGTGGCTAAGGAAGAAGACCCAAAACCTTCCCACCAGCTGTACAAGCTGCAGATTAAATCCACACGATCAAGTAAGCAGACTGTTGTCTATGGAATACATAAAAGGTCATTGAGAGCTCGCACAAAAGAAAATGCACTAGTTCTGATAGTTGTGGACACTGGAGGCAAGAACATACAGGAGTAGGACCAGATTAGAATCTGAGCTGCCCCCACAGCAGGTCCAGAGATCAGTACAGTGTTGGAGAGCATCCTAGGGAGGTAAGGTGGACTGTGACTCCCAGCAAGGGTAAGGACTCTTGACAGCAGTGACTCAAAAACATTATTCTTATGTTTTGACTTGTTCTGTAGATTCTTTTGGATTTTTTTTTCTTTTTCTCTCCTCCTCTGTTGTAGTTGTTGATTTTATTGGCACTATGAAATCCAATTAGGCGTTTGAGCTTTTTTTTCCCTCAGTCACATTTTTTATTGTTGTTATAAACCTCTGCCTCTATGTTGGGCTTTTGCAGTTTTGTGGGGTTTTCCTTTTTTTCCTTTCTCTGTTTCTAATTTTAATTTTTTAAACTTATTATTATTTGTTCTACATTTATTCCTTTGTTTGCTTCTCCTACTGTTCTTTTCCCCTTGCAGTTAATCTTTAACATATATAAATCTTCTTTATCTACCTCTTTTAACTTTGCGTATCTATGCTTTCTTTCTTCTCTATTCTTTCTTCTCAACATATTTGTTAGTTTTATGTTCACTGCTTTATTCCCCAATTGGCACCTTGCTTTGGTTTTGTTTTCTAGTTTGTGCTTTAGTTAGTTTTGTTCTGGTGGATGTAACTCTTAGTTTCCTTTGTTTGCCAGATCAATCTATTGTACTTTATTTTTGTTGGACTATTTTGATTTTGCTTACGGGTGTATACGTATATGTGTATATTCAGTCACACTTTTTATTGTTATAAACCTCTACCTCTACATTGGGCTTTTGCAGTTCTGTGAAGTTTTCCTTTTTTCTCCCCTCTTTTTTATAGTTTTAATTTTTTAAAACCTATTATATGCTTTCTACATTTATTCCATTGTTTGCCTTTGCTACTGTTCTTTTCCCCTTGCAGATAATCTTTAATATAAATCTTTTATATAGATCTTCATCTACCTCTATTTAACTTTGCATATCTATTGTTTTTCTTACTTTCCTTTCCTCTCAACATATTTGATTTCCTTTGTTTGCCAGATCAATCTACTGTACTCTATTTTTATTGGACTGTTTTGACTTTGCTCATGAGTGTCTATGTGTATATTCCATTATTTTAATTATTATTTGCCTAATTTTGTAACTACCATTTGTCTGGGGTTCATCTTTGGTTTCTTGTTTTTTGGATATTTGGTTTAATCTCACTTAATGTCATAAAAAACCACTTGTGGAATCCTCCTTCCTGACCAGAGATCAAGCCCTGAGCCTTTGGAGTGGGAGCACTGACTCCAAGACCCTAGACTACCAGAGAACTAACCCTAGGGAGTATCAGATAGTGAGAACTCACACAAACGAAACCATCTGAATAAAGACCCAGCATCACCCAGCCACCAGTAGCACCCTGTGCAGGACACCTCATCTAAACAACAAACAAACAGAAATACAAACCCAATCATCAGCAGAGAGGACCACCACCTCACTCAGCCCTGCCCATCGGAGGACAAACAAACAAACAAAAACTCAGTATGATCTCACCCTATATGAAGCTTACACATACCACTGGACCAACCTTAGGAGGGCAGAAACCAGAAGGAAGAAAGAATTCAACCTTCTTCAAGGAAAGAATTCAACTTTTCTTGAAGCCTGGAAAAGGAGACCTCAAATACAGTAAGTTAAAAAAAAAAAAATAATGAAAAGGCAGAGAAATACTACACAATGAAGGAACAAACTAGAAACACATAAGTCCAAGTAAATGAAGAGGAAATAGGCAAACTGCCTGAAAAAGAATTCATAATAATGATAGTAAAGATGATCAAAAACCTTGAAAACAAAAGGAGAAAATGCAAGAATCAATTAACAAAGATCTAGAAGAATTAAAGAATAAACATACAGAGACAAACAACACAATTACTGAAATTAAAAATACTCTAGAAGGAATAGCAGAATATCTGAGGCAGAAGAACGAATCAGTGAGCTGGAAGATAAAATGGTGGAAATAACTTCTGAAGAGCAGAATAAAGTAAAAAGAATGAAAAGAACTGAGGATAGTCTCAGAAACTCTGGGATGATAACAGATGCACCAACATTCGAATTATAGGGGTCCCAGAAGAGGACGAGAAAAAGAAATGTATGAGAAAATTTATGAAGAGATTATAGTTGAAAAATTCCCCAACATGGAAAAGGAAATAGTCAATCAAGTCCAAGAGGTACAAAGAGTCCCATACAGGATAAACCCAAGGAGAAACACACCGAGACACACACTAATCAAACTAACAAAGACTAAACACAAAGAAAGAATTAAAAGCAGCAAGGGAGAAGCAACAAGTAACATACAAGGGAAACCCCGTACAGCTGATCTTTCAGCAGAAACTCTGCAGGCCCAAGAGAATGGCAGGATGTAAAGTACTGAAAGGGAAAAATCTACAACCAAGATTACTGTACTTGGCAAGGATCTCATTCAAAATTGATGGAGAAATAAAAAGCTTTTCAGACAAGCAAAAGTTAAGAGAATTCAGTACCATCAAACTAGCTTTACAACAAATGTTAAAGGGACTTATATAGCCAAGAAATACAAGAGAAGAAAAAAGATCTACAAAATCAACCCCAAACAACTAAGAAAATGACAACAGGAACATATATATCAATAATTACTTTAAATGTAAATAGATTAAATGCTCCAACCAAAAGACATAGACTGGCTGAATGGATTCAAAATCAAGACCCATATATATGCTGTCTTCAAGGAACCCACTTCAGAGCTAAAGACACATATAGACTGAAAGTGAGAGGATAATATTCCATGCAAATGGGAAGCAAAAGCTGGAGTAGCAATCCTCGTATCAGACAAAATAGACCTTAAAATAAAGATTACAAGAGATAAGACAGGATACTACATGATGATCAAGGGATCAATCCAAGGGGAAGATGTAACAATTGTAACTATGCACCCAACATAGGAGCACCCCAATACGTAAGACAAACACTAACAGACATAAAAGGAGAAACTGACAGTAACACAGTTTGTAGGAGACTTTAACACCCCACTCACACCAATGGACAGATCACCAAAAGAGAAAATTAATAAGAAACACAAGTCTTAAATGACACATCAGATGAGAAGGATCTCATTGATATCTTCAGGACATTCCATCCAAATGCAGAAAAATACATCTTCTTCTCAAGTGCACATGGAACATTTGCCAGGATAGACCACATCTTGGGTCACAAATCAAACCTCAGTAAATTTAAGAAAACTGAAATCCTATCAAGCATCTTCTCCAACCACAATGCTATGAGACTAGATATCAATTACAAGAAAAAAAACTGTAAGAAATACAAACACATGGAGATTAAACAACACATTTCTAAATAACCAACAGGTTACTGAAAAAAATCAAAAAGGAAATCAAAATATTTCTAGAAACAAATGACAATGAAAACACGACAACTCAAAACCTATGGGAAGCAGCAAAAGCAGTTCTAAGAGGGAAGTTTATAGCAATACAATCCTACCTCAAGAAGCAAGAAAAACATCAAATAGACAACCTAACTTTACACCTAAAACAACTGGAAAAAGAAGAACAAAAAAACCCCAAAATTAGTAGAAGGAAAGACATCATAAAGATCCAAGCAGAAATAGATGAAAAGAAATGAAAGAAACAATAGTATAGATTAACAAAGCTAAAAGCTGATTCTTTGAGAAGATAAACACAATTGACAAAAATTTAGCCAGACTCATCAATTAAAAAAAGAGAAGAATCACATCAACAAAATTAGAAATGAAAAATGAGGTTACAACAGACAGTGCAGAAATACAAAGGATTATAAGAGACTATTATGAACAACTATATGGCAATAAAATAGATAACCTCGAAGAAATGGACAGATTCTTAGAAAAGCTCAATCTTTCAAGACTGAACCAGGAAGAAATAGAAATTATGAACAACCCAGTTACAAGCACTGAAATTGAAGCTGTGATCAAAAATCTCCCAAAAAACAAAAGCCCAGGAACAGATAGCTTCACAGGGGAATTCTATCAAACATTTAGAGAAAAGCTAATGCCTATCCTTCTAAAACTCTTTCCAAAATATCATAGAGGAAGGAACACTTCCAAATCCTGATACCAAAACCAGACAAAGACAACACACAAAAAGAAAACTACAGGCCAATATCACTGATGGAACACAGATGCAAAAATCCTCAACAAAATTTTAGCAAACAGAATTCAGCAACATTATCCAAAAGCTCATACACCATGATCAAGTTGGGTTTATTCCAGGGATGCAAGGAATTCTTCAATATACACAAATCAATCAATGGGATACACCATATTAACAAACTGAAAGATGAAAACCATATGATATTCTCAATAGATGCAGAAAAAGCCTTTGACAAAATTCAGCACCCATTTACGATTAAAACTATTCAAAAAATGGGCACAGAAGGAACCTACCTCAACACAGTAAAGGCCATATATGATAAACCTACAGCAAACATTATTCTCAATGGTGAAACACTGAAAGCATTTCCCCTAGAGTCAGGAACAAGACAAGGGTGTCCACTTTTGCCACTATTATTCAACATAGCTTGGGAAGTCCCAGCTACAGCAATCAGACAAGAAAAAAAAAATAAAAGGAATCTAGTCAGAAAAGAAGCAAAGCTCTCATTGTTGGCAGATGACATGATACTGTACACAGAAAACCCTAAAGATAGTTATCAGAAAATTACTAGAGCTAATCAGTGAATTTAGCAAAGTTGCAGGATACAAAATCAATACATAGAAATCACTTGCATTTCTATATACTAACAATGAAAAATCAGAAAGAGAAATTAAGGAATCAATCCCATTCACCACTGCAACAACAAAAAAATTAAATATCTAGGAATAAACTTACCTAAGGAGACAAAAGAACTGTACATAGAAAATTATAAGACAATAATGGAAGAAATCAAAGAGGACATAAACAGATGGAGAGATATTCCATGTTCCTGGGTAGAAAGAATCAATATAGTGAAAATGACTGTACTACCAAATGCAATCTACAGATTCAGTGTGATCCCTATCAAATTACCAAATGCATTTGTCAAAGAACTAGAACAAAAAATTTCACCATTCATATGGAAACACAAAAGACCCCGAACAGCCAAAGCAGTCTTGAGAAAGAAGAATGGAGCTGGAGGAATCAACCTTCCTGACTTCAGATTATACTACAAAGCTGCAGACATCAAGACAGTATGGTACTGGCACAAAAACAGAAATATAGACCAATGAAATAAGGTAGAAAGCCCAGAAATAAACCCATGCAACTATGGGTACCTTATTTTTGACAAAGGAGGCAAGAATATACAATGGGGCAAAGACAGCCTCTTCAATAAATGGTGCTGGGAAAACTGGACAGCTACATGTAAAAGAATGAAATTAGAACACTTCCTAACACCATATACAAAGATAAACTTAAAATGGATTAAAGACCTAAATCTATTAAACTCTTAGAGGAAAACACAGGCAGAACACTTGATGACATAAATCAAAGCAAGATCCTCTATGACTCACCTCCTAGAGAAAAGAAATAAAAACAAAAGTAAACAAGTGGGACCTGATTAAACTTAAACAAACTTTTGTACAGCAAAGGAAACTATAAGCAAGGTGAAAAGACAACCCTCAGAATGGGAGAAAATAATAGCAAATGAAACAACTGACAAAGGATTAATTTCCAAAATATACAAGCAGCTCATACAACTCAATACCAGAAAAACAAACAATCCAATCCAAAAGTGGGAAAAAGACGTTAACAGACATTTCTCCAAAGAAGACATACAGATGACCAACACACACATGAAATGGCCATCATCAAAAAGTCTACAAACAATAAATGCTGGAGAAGATGTGGAGAAAAGGAATGCTCTTGCACTGCTGGTGGGAAGGTAAATTGATACAGTCACTATGGAAGACAGTATGGAGATTCCTCAAAAAACTAGGAATAAAACCACCATATGACCCAGCAATCCCACTCCTAGGCATATACCCTGAGGAAATCAAAATTGAAAAACACACATGTATCCCATTGTTCATTGCAGCACTATTTACAAGAGCTAGAACATGGAAGCGACCTAGACGTCCATCGACAGATGAATGGATAAAGAAGCTGTGGTACATATACACAATGGAACATTACTCAGCCATAAAAAGGAATGCATTTGAGTCAGTTCTAATGAAGTGAATGAACCTAGAACCTACTATACAGAGTGAAATAAGTCAGAAAGAGAAAGATAAATATCGTATTCTAATACATATATACAGAATCTAGAAAAATGGTACTGAAGAATTTATTTACAGGGCAACAATGGAGAAACAGACATAGAGAATAGGCTTACGGACATGAGGAGAGGGGAGCAAAGGGCGAGACACATGGAGCACGAGTAACATGCAAACTCACACTGCCATGTGTGAGACAGAGAGTCAACAGGAATGTGCTGTGTGGCTCAGGAAACTCAAACAGGGGCTCTGTATCAACCTAGAGGGGTGACATTGGGAGGGAGGTTCAAAAGGAAGGGGATATACGTATACCTATGGCTGATTCATGTTGAGGTTTGACAGAAAACAAAATTCTGTAAAGCAATTATCCTTCAATAAAAAATAAATAACTTAAAAAAAAAAAAAAGATCCCAAAGCTGGGAAAGAGTGAAGGCAATAGAAGAAAGGGGCAGCAGAGGATGAGATGGTTAGATAGCATCACTGACTCAATGGACATGAATTTTAGCAAACTCCAGGAGACAGTGGAGGACAGAGGAGACAGGTGTGCTGCAGTCCATGGTGCTGCAGAGTCAGACAGGACTTAGCAACCGAACAACAACACTCCAGCACCTGAAATGACTAAGAAAAGAATATATTGAGACACTGGATACTAATCTCTGGGAAACGGTAAACAAATGAGGAGCTCTGTAAGAGTTTCCAGGCCATAGTATAAGGAAGAGGAACGCAGGAGCCTAGAGATCTACAGGTTGAGAAGACAGCTGGGAGTATGGGAAGGTCAAGGTGGCTAGAGTTTTGCAGGGCACAGTGCCAAGAAGGATAGAGCTACACCAAGATCAAGCTCTGGAGACCTGCAGAACGCCTCTTGTGAATTCAGCACATTACTGACCAGCACATGAGCCAAGACCCAAGGCCAAGAAGAAAACCAACAGAAAAATGCAGAAAGAATGGAAAGTTCTATGATTGGCTACACTGCTCAAAAGTATACTGTCTCAGTGATGGGAAAAAAATATAGCCCCAGACTAAAGGCTGCTTTGGTCCCTTCTAAGAAAGCTTAAAAGTAAACCCTGAAAAGATCAAATTGTCCCCAAGGAATTTAATTGTCACAGAACAAAGTTCAAAAATATTTATAGGAGGCTTCCCTGGTGGTCCAATGGTTGAGACTCCGCCTGCCAATGCAAGGGACATGAGTTTGATCCCTGGTCTGGGGAGAGCCCACATGTTGTGGGGCAACTAAGCCTGTGAGCCACAACTGAGCTGGCTTGCCCTAGAGTTGCAACAACTGAACCTCTGTACTCTAGTCTGTGCTCTGCAACAAAAGAAGGCACCTCAATGAGAAACCTGTGCACTATAACTAGAGAGTAGCCTCCACTTGCCACAATTAGAGAAAGCCCATGTGCAGCAATGAAGACCCAATGCCACCAAATAAATTTTTAAAGATTAAAGAAATTATATTTAGGGACTTCCCTGGTGGCCCAGTGGTTAAGACCATGCCTTCTAATGCAGGGGGTCAGGGTTCAATCCCTGGTCAGGGAGCTAAGATCTCACATGCCTTATGGCCAAAAAGCTAAGACATAAGAAATATTGTAACAAGTTCAATAAAGACTTTAAAAATGGTCTACACTTAAAAAAAAAATTAAAGAAAAAATATTTATAGGAATACAAAAATATCCAGCCTCATCAAGGAAAAAGTCACAAAGTCTAGCACTCAATCAAAAATTGTTAGGCATGCAAAAGTAGCAGGAAGATAGAAACCAAAATTAGAAAAATAATCAATCAGTCAATCAAAATTGACCCAGAAATGATACAGATGTTAGAATTAGTCAACAAGGATATTGAAAGAGTTACTATAACTGTATTCCATACATTCAAAAAGACAGAGGAATGACAGGATGCTAAGTAGAGACATGGAGGTCTATATAAGACACAAATTAAACCTCAGGAGATTAAAAAAAAAATGCACTGTCTGAGAATAGAAAAAATACACTGGATGAGATTAATGATATTAATGCAGAAGAAAAAAATAAATGATCTAAAAATATATCAACAGAAATTACACAAAATTAAACAGAGACAAAGACTGAAAAAAAAAAAATCACAGAGCAACAGTGAGTCATAGAACAACTTTAGGCAGCCTAATATAAATGTAATTGGAGTCCCCCCACAAAGGGAAGGAGGAAAATAGAAAAATATTTTGACAAAACAATCACTGAAATATTCCCAAATCAGATGAAAATGATACACATCTAGGGATTCAAGCAGCTCAATGAATTCCAAGAACAAGAAACATGAAGAAAACAGCATAAACTGCTTAAACCAGTGATGAAGAGAAAAATCTTAAAATGAGCCAGTGGGGGAAAAAAAAACATATTATTACGTGACACATACCAGTATATGTTGTTTTATTGCACTTTGCTTTACTGTGCTTTGCAGATACTATTTTTTTTTTAATCTGAAGGTTTGTGGCAACCTTGTTTCAAGCAAGTGTATTGGCACCATTTTTTCTAATAGCACTTGCTCACTTTATGTCCCTGGGTCACATTTTGGTAATTCTCAAAATATTTCAAACCGTCCACCAGCAAAAAGATTATGACTTGCTGAAGGATCAGATGATGACTACCATTTTTTTAAGCAATAAAGCATTTTTAAATTAAGTAATGTACATCATTACATTTTTTACATAATGTAATCACACACTTGATATGTTGTTGTTCAGTCACCCAGTTGTGTCCAACTCTTTGTGACCCCATGGACTGAAGCATGCCAGGTCTCCCTGTCCCTCACCATCTCCTGAAGTTTGCCCAAGTTCACGTCCATTGCATTGGTGATTCCATCCAGCCATCTTATCCTCTGACCACCCTCTTCTGCTCTCAATCTTTCCCAGCATCAGGGACTTTTCCAATGAGTTGGCCATTTGCATCGTATGTCCAAGATTCTAGTCATCTGATGCAAATAGCCTAAAAGGGCACTTAGTAAAATGTAAACATAATATTTACAACTGTTTGGGAAACAAAACAATTTGTGTGACTTGCTATACTGTGATATTTGCTTTACTGTGGTTGTCTGGAATGAAACCTGCAATATATCTGAGGTGCGCCATTATTATTTGTACAGAACAGCAAAGATAAGAATGACTACAGACATCTCATCAGAAACAATGCAAGCCAGAGGAAGTGTAGCCGCGTTGCTAATGTACTCAAAGGAAAAAAAAAAAAATTGGTTCAACCATAGTAGCTCTATTTTGTTATGGTTGGAGAAGGCATGTGTCTTATATCCTCAACTGAATTAGAAATTCTCAGACTGGTTGCTAACACTAACAAAGGTGAAAGAAAAGTACGGTCATTTAAGAAGCAGGAAGCAAAGTCAAGCTGAGAAGAATCCTTGCAGTCTAGTGTTTCAGGTGGTTCTAATGCAGTTAATCTAGGGCCACACTTACAAAAAACATTATTTCAAGCTCTTTAGAAAACAGGTACAGCTATTGTATGAAAGATTATTTCCTCCAAGAATACATATAATGAGAGAAGGTAGAAAGAATGAGTTTCTATTTTTGTACAACATGCAACTTAGAAAACTATCTTGGAAGGAAACTATGGGGGGAAAACGTCTGAAGGCAACTTTATTAACATTCAAGTGAGGGTCCAGCAATCTAGAGTCAGCAAACCTTTCTGCTTTAATTATCTTCCCTGGGAAGAGGCTCTTCCGGGAATGGTGATTCAGAAAACAAAATGCATGGTTCTAAGGAGGCAGGGATAATATTGTTCAACTTAAAAAAACTGGAGCATGAAGGAATTATCTTTCCTGACAATTTTCTTCTAAAGAGGACTACAAGAGTCGACTATAAGCCATAATGACCCAGGGATAGAAAACTCTCAGAAGAGACTGGGGATACCCAAGTTTGGAGGTAAACCTTTTGAATATGACTTATTAGCAATTAAGAGAATGACTTCCTTGAGCTATTATATATCCATGACCTCAGTAATAATCTCTAAGAGATTATGTATTCCTTAAATTTAGAAAGAATGGAGCCTATTTCTGAGTGGGAAGACAATGAGCTCCTAGCCCAGGCGACCACAGTTAAACAAAAGTAACCAATATAGTCTAAGCCAGAGAAAAGCTATTTGAATAATATGATCACTCCCTGTCCCCTGTTTCCCCAAGAAATAAGTCCAAGGATCTGAGAGTAGCATGCAAAGCATTTTACGTATATTTAATTTATGAAAAACAAAAAACAAACTGCGTGTTATGTGTTTAAAAGAAGAGAGGGTAAGCTTTGAGGTCCTCTATTTCCAGACATTGTCCACTGACCTTTTTCTGAGCTCTCATGAGGTTACTTTATTCTATTCCTTACTCCTTCTTTAAAAATATGCGACTCTGCTCAGTATCTACTACGCATCCAATATAAAAGCTCAAAGGTCAGTGTTTGGAGGGGAATTATTGGATGCTCCCTTTCTTATTGATGAAGTAAAGAGAAACGGGCTGATATGATGGGGTGCCTTACTCTAACTGAGTAGCTGTAAAAGAAGGACTAAACAAGGCATTACACTTAAAGTCTGTCAGCATGTACATCTCAGACCACAATAAAGGCACTGGTTGTCAAACTGGCTCCCTATGCTCCATGATACAGAATAATCCTGTACATAGAATACCAATGGTTCAAATACACAAGACTTTTGCTTGGGAAGCAATAGTGATAGAGGAGTTAGCTTTTGGAATCACAGGCCTTGGTACTGTGGTTATGGTACACGGGGTCTAATCAGAAGGAGCAACACTGCCACAAGAGCCATGAGACCTAGCAGGAAAACAGTAGCTGGAGAAGTCTACAACTCACCTTTCCTTTAGGATAAGACAAGTTGTTCTAAAGTGTGGATTAGGAACCACCTGAATTACAATCACCCAGCATAATACAGATTTTGGGTTCCCAGCCTAGACTCACAGAATCAGAATCTCACAGGCAAGGCCCAGGAACCTGTGTTTTTACTCATTCTACATCATTTTTATCCATGTTAACATTTTAAAGTCAATAATCTAGATGAACCATACTCCAGTATGGTAGTTACTACCCTATATGAGTTGTTAAATTTAAGTCAATTAAAATTAAATAAAACCTAAAAAATTAATTTCCTTAGTCATACTGACTACATTTCAAGTGCCTCATAATCCACCATATGTGGGGGGTTAGTAGTTACGAGACTGGAACAACACAGAATGTTCCCATCATTGCAGAAGATTCTATTAGCACTGGTCTAGACTTTGGATTTGGGACAAAGATATTAAATTATCCATAAGTCTCGTACGTGTGTTTGGGGACTTGGGACTGGAGGTGCTCCAAAATGCAGTCTTTAAGAATGTTCTACATGTAATCTACAGCCTATACGTATGTGCATGAACAGGTAGAGGTGGTGCTATTTAGACAGTGGGACTGTGACACTGCAGGTGAAAGAATGAGGGAGGCTTCTCTTTCTAATCCGCTTTGATCGAGTTGGTTTGGCCCAACCATTATGAACCACACAGGTCCTCTTACGCAGATAGTTTGAAAGAAGAAAATCTAGAAAAACTGATATAATAACAAATAGAGGCATCCCTTCCTCTTTGGAAAAACAGACTCAGAGAGGTATAAACGCAACAAAGAAACCCCTACCTTTGCTCTTTGGGAAGAGCTATACTCTATCCAGCTGAGGTAAAACACCCACCTTTGCTCTTTGGGAAGAGCAGTACTCTATCCAGCTGAGGTAAATCACCCACCTTTGCTCTTCGGGAAGAGCAGTACTCTATCCAGCTGAGGTAAATCACCCACCTTTGCTCTTCGGGAAGAGCAGTACTCTATCCAGCTGAGGTATATCACACAGAAACTCTCCCTGGATATGCCTGCCAGTCGATGGTCATAGTCTTCATCAATGTTTGGATTAAATGTTGGATCCACATCAACATAATTTCGATCTGCACACAGACGCAGTCCTTCCTGCATCGTCTCATTAGCTAGCCATTCCTCTAGTTTAGAAGAGGTTGTAACATAATAAATGATACCCTAATGAGAAAAAAGATAAAAAACCTCAGGCTAAATCACAATCTGAATTAACACCAATATCTCATTAAATTAATTGTTTATACTGATAATATGAATCAAAGTGACATTAGTTTACTAACTTTAAAATATTCTAAAAACAATTCCAATATATTGAATTTACGATCTTTCAAGAGAGGTGAAAAACCTTTATTGTGGTGCATTTATTTTGAGAAATTTCTCACAGAACTACTAAGCTATCCTGTGATCCTACATTAAGTTATAAAAATATAACTAATAAATAAAGCAAAAGAAACACATATTTAGAGATAGGAAATGCCACACACACATATACGTTATTAATAAAAAATGTTGTCTTTAAAGTCAATCTCTTTAACTTCCTGAGGTTGGGTTTAACCAAACATTAATTAAACAGAAGATCAGGCTTCAACCCAACCAATCAACACAAATAAGGTGGTACACAGAAGTAATAACACATGAATCATGAAAATTTAGCATATGTTTTCCTTTTGAAAATGTGGGCTTTGCCTATAAACCTCTAGCGATAACCATGTTGTATATCTGCAAAATCTTTAGAAAAAAACAGAATACCCGTGCAGTAAAAAAACTAACCTTGCTCAAAGAGAGGTTTGGCCTTTGCACTTGGGTTCTGGGAGTTCAACTCTAATCCCTTGCAATGTCCTGCCTTATAAGAGAGTCTTTATTTACCTGGAGGCTTAGAACCATGAGCTCTAGAGGATCTGGAGAGTAAGGCTGGTCATGTGGATGGTCGAGCAAGTCTAAATGGTTGTGTGTCGATAAAAACTCTGCACACTGAGGCTCAGGTGAGCGTCTTTGGCTGGCAACACTCTGAAGGTATTGCCTCAGTTGTTTGTGAGAGGAATAAACATTGTCTGCCCAAGTCCACTGGGAGAGGACAACTGCAAGTTCACGCCTTAGGGTCTCTAGACTTTGCCCTATGTGCTTCTTTCCTGGGCAGACTTTACTCTGTATCCTTCCACTGTCATACATCCTAACAACAAGAATAATGGCTTTGCTGAGTTCTAAGGGTCCTTCTAGCAAATTAATGAACCTGACTGTGGTCTCAGAGACCCTGAAACTGCAGTTGGTGTCAAATGTGATGGTGTTTCAGGGGACCTCCCAAATCATACAATACTTTCATTCAGATTTCTGAAAGCAGTGGTTAACAGCAAGGGCTAAGAAGTCAGTCAAACCTGGGTTTTAAATCCCTGATTTCACTTGCTAGTTAGAGGATTGTGACCAAGTTAACTTTTGATCCTTAACTTGTTTATTTGTAGAACAGGAATGTAATATTCCTTTAGAGAATTAGCTAAGATATACATAGGCATATGTATACATGCATGCATGTGTGCGTGTATTCTTTAATACACTCTTTTAGTGCCTAAAAGAGATGTTCACAGATAATAGTTTTTATTAATAATATTATGAACAAATGTAATAAAGTTTCACTAAAAAAAGAAACCGCAAGATCTTCATAGGTATAATTTACTAACTCTACTGGATGCTAGAAAATTTCTATCGCTATGAAAAAGCAAAGCACAAGTTAAAACAGCAACAGTAAATATATACATATATATATTTAAAAAAAAAAAAAAAAAGAGCCTCTGACACCAGAAGCTCTAAAGAGGCACATACCCTTACCTTGACATAGTAAGTGGTGAGTACTTTCCGAAGATCAAAGACTTGAAGCATAGAAGCAGCACTATTGTCAGTGATGCTATAACCCTCCAGAATGTACTTGGTGACTATCACTTCCCAAGCTAGCCAGCGCTGGCTAAATGCAGCGTTAAATGAAAGCACATGAGGAATATGGCCAGGTTCACAACAGCAAAATCCTTCATCTTCCTCAACACCTTCGGTAATGGCCTCCACTTCCCGTTGTTGACAGTAAGTACCTTAGAGAGACAGAGAAAGAGAGAAAGCTCTTACAGCAAATGGGTACACCATGGAGTGGAAAGAAGACTGCTTCAAAGATACGAGACACTTTAAATAAAAACACATTTAGTTTACAGCAATTGAGAATATGTGTTGGATCCGCTTTAGACTGTCCATTAACAAACTGCAGGACACTCCTGAAGAGAGGCATAGGACACGTTTCATCTTCTGCAGAATCAGAATGTGTACCAGCACATTCGGGTCTGAGAATTTGTGAAATAAAAACAGAAAGTCAAATAAAGAATTAGAGCCACAGCCATCTATGCCAACAAAGTATCATCCATCACGTTAATGTTAATTTTTATTTTGTTCTGTGGTCTTGCTTTCCTTTAATCTGCAAATTCCTTACATTATACAAGGACTACAGAATGATTATGGGTAATTTTAAAGCTATATATTAAAGTTGAGAAGTGAGTGAAGTTGCTCAGTTGTGTCTGACTCTTTGGGACCCCATGAACTGTAGCCTACCAGGTTCCTCCGTCCATGGGATTTTCCAGGCAAAAAGGAAATGGCAACCTCCTGAAGTGGGTTGCCATTTCCTTCTCCAGGATATATTAGTTACATTATAACAAAAATAAGTGGGATGTTATAATAAATTTTTTATTTTAAACAGAACATATACAACATGCATACTTGAAAAACTGCTCTGAGAGAAAAAGATGTCATGAAATTTAGCCCCATTTGGTGATGGTGGTGTGGTGGTGTATGATGAATGATAAGACTAAAGAGGTAAGCTTGGCCAAGCTAATGAGCTATATTGTTTAGTATTCCAGAGCCTTTGACAATTTTACTATTTCATTTCTTGTTTAATTACGTTGACAAGCACTTCCAAAACAGTGCTACACAGTGGTGACAAGAAAAACTATCTTGAAGCTGACACTGACACAAACAGAAATGCATGCTGTGGCTAATCATTACACTTGACTACAGACACATATATACATTTTTTAAAGAATAAGGATGTATGTGATTTTATAAAGTATTTTTTTAACCAATAATGAAAATGAAATTTAATCAACTTGCTTTTAATACTTAATTTAAAAAATGAAAAATGGCTGAATTGGTGAGATACCCAAAAATTAAGGTACTACTGGTTTCTACTCTGGGCTCTGAGGATTTTTGATTCTACAGTCATAAAACTACAGTTACAATTACTTTTTAAGCCAGCTCAGTCATATTTCGACATCAGCATTACATTGGTTTTGTATAAAAAGAGCCTTGAGAAATTTTCCTTCCTTTATCTATATGAGACTAGAGAGGGCAGAAGAATTACTCAATTTCTAGAAGAAACTTCCTGAGGCTGGGTTTTCAAAACTGTGGCATGAAGTAGGGCCTATTCCTTACATTTTATATGTTATTACTTCATTTTATGTCATCTTTCTACAAAGTCAGTTAAAGGTTTTCCAGTAAAGGAAATAACATAAAGAGAGCTGTATTTTGTGCAGATGACTCTGTTAGTAGTATACAGAAGAGAGATGGGGCAGGAGTGAATTTACAGATTTTGACATTTTCTCAGGAGAGACAGAATGAGGTCCATGTTCATAGTAGCAGAATAAATAGAATAACTGAATTAATTGTGGGGTGTTTTTACTCTTACAAACCTCAAGAACATTTTCTACCCTGACATGCCCAAGTCATACATTTCACTTGAAAATGAAGTCAACAATAAGCATAAGAATATTAATAACTGAAGAATTTAAACTTGAAATTCTAAAGGAACTATTACTGATTGTTTCCTGGATTAGCTAGATATTTCAGTCACTTCATAGTGAATGTAACGGGTAAAAAAAACAAAAAGTAAAACTAACATGAAAACCAGTCATGTTAAAATATATTTGAGTAAAAACTGAAAGGAATCCAATCAGCATAAAAATTCTTGACCTATAAAGTCTGACCTGGAAAACTGTACTTGGTAGAAGTAACATTTAAAAACAGAAGTACCATTTACAAACTTGGCAGAAGCTACAACCAGAAAAAAGTTTTAGAAAAATATTTATTTATTTATTGACTGTGTCAATTCTTAGCTGCTATATGCAGGGTCTTTAGCTGCAGCACGTGGGTTTCTCCAGTTGTGGCAGGGGGTAAGCTAAGCTGTCCCTTGGCATGTAGGATCTCAGTTCTCTGGCCAAGAATCCAGCCTGCATCCCCTGCATTGCTAGGTGGAGTCTTAACCACTGGACCATCAGGGAAATCCCAGAAAACTTTGATAGATGAAAAACATGATTGGTAACTCAAATATTAGACATAAAATTTACATGGAAAAGAATCTTGAGGATGTCAGTAAAATAAAAATGGAAATGAAAAATATGAAGGCCTATAAACAACTGATTAAGAAAGTTTAGTTAAATGTCACTTAAAATTTAGTATCCACTAAGACAGACAATAACATCAAGGGAATTAAATTGGCTTAATGGAATATAAATCAGAAAACACATCAAAAGGATCAGCAGATCCAAATATCTGCCTGGCAAAAGACTGACAACACTCTTAATTAATATTTCGAGGGTTAGGAAGTATATAGATGGAACAGGGTCTAACACTATGAAGAAAAGAAAAAAACCAACAGCATTTGATCACAACAGCATTTGAGCAAGAATATAACAATTCCTCATCAAAATTCTGGAATGAAGAGAAAGGAGAAAAAGCTATTGTTTAGATTATTTAATCATTTTATGAAAGGAAGAAATTCTGCATCTTATGCTATCTGCTGTGAGAGGTGCTGGATATACAATGACAAATGAAGCAGATAGGATTCCTGTCCTTGAGGAGTTTATAATCTACAGCAAAGGTTTACAAAATACAGCCCTGGGCCAAATTCAAGCTAACAGTGGTTTTGGTATTTTTAAAAGGTTGTTTAACAGAAAAATCAAAGAACATGCTACAGAGAATGTGCACGGTTACAAAAGCCTACACTATTAACTATCTTGGCTCTTTTCAGAAAAAGTCTGCCAACCCCTGGGCTACAGAAGAAATAAACTAAAAACAAATAAACACAAGCCAATATAAAATTATAATTCTAACAGTTATTCTAATTATTAAAGATAATTAAGGAACTAGAGGTGGAAGATTGGTGGGAGGAAAGGAGATGGCTGGTACTTTCTGGGCAAAAGGAGAGTGACAAGAAGGGCTTAGTAAAGAACTCAGCATAGCTAGGGCACTGAAGGAAGGCCAGTGTGGCTAGAGTGGATGAGAAGGGTGCTAATAAAGTAAGCTGGAGAAACTGGCAGAGGACAGATCTTGTAGCTGCTGTAGGACATGTTAAGGAGTTTGAATTCTACTTTAAATGCAATAAAAAAGCCACTGAAAATTTTAACCATGGAAAGGACATAACTGAATTTACCTTAAGAAAAAGAATCACCATGGCTGAGTGAAGAATTACAGGGGCCCCTTGCTACTGAAACTCAACATGAGTTCAGAAAGTAACATGGGGCTTCCCTGGTGGCTCAGATGGTAAAGAATCTGCCTGTCATGTGAGAGATCTGGGTGTGATCCTTGGGTCAGGAAGATCCCCTGGAGAAGGGAATGGCTACCCACTCCAGTATTTTGGCCTGGAGAATTCGATGAAAAGAGGAGCCTGGCAGGCTACAGCTCGTGGGGTTGCAAAGAGTTGGACATGACTGAACGACTAACATTTTCACTTTCAGAAAGTAACAAGTACTGCATTGCCAAACTGATTTGAGTTGTTTTTAATGAGAGTTTGGATGGGAAAGATTTATCCAAAATTTTATTTGAATCTATTTGATACCGGAGAGTAAGGTTGGGAGAGTGAAAATTTGGATTGATTTTTGATTTGGAGCATTTCTGACTAATCTGATGGAATGAGCAGTAAGGACTCCCCTCCAATTCACACACAGAAATGTTGGATAAAATAGCCTCCACACAAGATATTTGTTAAAGAAAAAGTTAAAATAAAAAAAGCAAAGGTGAAATCTTCAGGTGCCAGCAATTTAAAAAGAAAGTGAAGTTACAGCAGTGCTATCTGTAGTGGTGAGGGGGTACCAACTTTTGGATGAGACCAATTGCATTCAATTTGAACAGCAGTGGGTTAAGATCCTAGAAGAGATGGAATTAAGGTCCTGAGCTTCTGATGGAGAGTCAGGAACAAATCATAAGATAACAGGACATTTTGAAAAAGAGAGAGAATGGATTACAAATAAATAACAAATAGCAAACATTAACATTTACTACCCTGAGAGTCACACAAGTAAAATTTTATTTCTGATGAATGGAGTAACTTTAGAAAAGCACTTGCTTCATTAACAAAGATATTACATGAAAAAGGTGCAAACTTTCTGATGCAATACTATGGCAAAAATAAAGCTACAGGGTACAGGTCTGATTTGATCCTGATTTGTTTAGACAAATGCTTTATTTCCTGTTTCAAGTTAAAAACACCTATGGTACTTCTTAAAACAGATCAAAACACTGCTTGAATGCTTTCTCTAAGAACTTTCCAGTCCAAATGTTCCCTAGGTTGGAAACATGTGCACTAATAGGACTCCTTCAATTCCTATGAAACAAGTTTTCATTTCTGCTTTACAAGACATTCACTTTATAGCAGTTGATAACATCAAGCTGCTATGTTTTTGAATGCACAATTCTTTGTGTAAAAATAGCTTCATTTGTCAGTATACAAAACTGTAGAGGGCTGGTGGGGGAAGAGGGAATAACTGCTTAATGGATGCGAGGTTTTATTTGGGGATGATGGAAATGCTTTGGAACTAGACAGAGGTGGTGGTTGTGCAATATCATGAATGTACTTAAATGCCACTGATTTGTTCACTTTAAAATCGATGTTATGTGAATTTCATCTCAGTTAAAAAAAAAACTGTTGCAGACAATAGCATGGCAACCACATGAAAGTAACTCAGCTAATCTCTGCCTCTAATGAACATATGCAACTAATCACAAAGAGACAAACAAGAGGGCAAGCACAGAACAGAAATTCACTATCACCAGGAAAACAAGTGTATTATACACTATAGATACAACCTTTACATACCCAGCATACTGCAAAAAATTGTTCTTCTCTGAATGTGAAATTCGGAAAAAAACTAGTAATTACTCTTTAATAGCTTTTCTCCTTCCACAATTCCAAAGACTACAAATCTTATTTTATAACTTTCTATTTGAGATGTAAACACATAAAACTTAGATGTCACAGGAGTACATTATAGAAATTAAAGGTAATGTCTTACCTCTGAATTCAAGTCCCCGCAGCTGGAAAGTCACCAGCCCATTTCCAATCTCTATAAGGTGGACTAATGCATTGAGGTAGTCAGAGGCAAGAATGAAACAGTCCCCAGTACTATAGTTTCCCCACCGTCCCAGGAGCAAATCACCACATAGACTGTGTTGTAGGGATCGGGTTAAATGCTCATAGAAGATGGAATTCAGATTGTTGTCATCTGATCCTACAAGAAAGGATTAAAAAATGTTAAATTATTTTAAGTCCCCTTTATATCTACGAATAAGATTGTTAAAAGTATCAAAACTAATTTCCAGTTAGGGTTATATCTATATTTATTTAACAAAGAGGACAATATTTAGATATCCTTAGACTTTCTACGTAAAAGTGAAACAAAGGACAATGGGAAAATTTCTCAGAGTGAGAAGTCACATAGCCTCTCTAAATCTCTGGTTCCCACCTATAAAATGTAAGAATTGGATTAGATAAGATCTCAGATAAGATCTAAGGTCATTTCTGCCTCTTTAGCAGACCACGTGATCTTTTCTATCACTGCTCAATTAATATGCCTCATAATTAAAACCATGCAAGAGAAATGAAAAAGTGAAAAGCAATTTTAAACCACAACAAAAAGACACTGACAAGGTCAAAGTTTCTCAGTCATGTCCAACTCTTTGCGACCCATGGACCATACAGTCCATGGAATTCTCTAGGCCGGAGTACTGGAGTGGGTAGCCTTTCCCTTCTCCAGGGGATCTTCCCAACCCAGGGATTGAACCCAGGTCTCCTGCAATGCAGGCAAATTCTTAGCCAAATGAGCTATCAGGGAAGCCCAACACTGATAAAGGAAGGGCGGTAAGTAATATGAGATTTGGACAAACAAGACAGTCCAAAACTAAGAGAAGTTGGTCACTTAAAAACAAAACAAAAAACAACTGTATATTTAGATGTCTAATATTAGTTTAACAGAAATGAACCATATATATATATTAACAGCAACAAGGAACCAGAAAAATTCATTAGAGTCATCCTTTAAGAAAAAAAAATTACGATAAAACATCACCCAATAAATGAGATGACTGTTCGAAAATAGTGCATCCAAAGCAATAATCTGTAAATGGGTGCCCCAAGTACAGAACTAAAGAATGGCAAAATATACTAAGCTAAATGTTTATTTTTAACTCAGTTTAACTAAATAACAAAATAAAAAGGAAAGCCTAGGCTCAAGCTTCAATACAATAGTTGTATCTGATGCTCTGTCTGCTCATTATGAAAGTGTGCATATTACTTCAGGACATGGGTCTTTGTGATATGCAGGAAGGCGACATCATTCCAAGCCCCTTACAAGACATATCGGAGTTGAGACAGCTGTTTTATCCACCAGAACATGATAAACACAGTCATTAATATCAATAAGTAGTCCTCCTTAATCCAATTTTATAATTATGAATCAATCTGATTACTATAATTTAGTCTCTCAAGCAGAGCACTTGAGTAATCTGTGAGTTAATGAAAACAAATATTCCAGTCTATGGGGAGCCATATTTCTTTTAGTAGATTAATACACTGATATTCTGGTTGATACATTAATCTCTTATGGTTGGGACAATGAGATTCACTTTCTGTGCCAGATTATAGGTAATAGGTGGGCTCCAAGTTTAGACAATGGTAATGATCTGTCTGTCTGTTCAGTCGCTCAGTCATGTAATGAGACCACCAAAATCTCACCCACTGAAGCCTTACCCTGAGTGGCTATTTGGCTCCTATAGAGGACCTCTCTGTATACAATAAGCTAAATGAAATTACATTAACATTTATCTAAACATCTGGGGAGGCAGAGAAGCAAATATATTACTAAGTAAAGTTCAGACTGCATACTCTTCAATACACCTCAGCAGTTTTACCTCCACTGTGCTCTACTTTTTTAACCTATTTGTAAGAACAACCTTTGAATGGCAGTTTTAAATGCTTATCATCATTCTTAAAATGCATTTTATAAAAGATGAGTATATAAATTTTAGATACTCTAGTTCACATACACTTTGCTAAAGTAAAACAAAGCAAAGGATGTTTAGTTATTAAAAAACGACCTCTGGATGCCACAGAGGATTCCCAGTAAGTTGGCAGTGAAGTACAAATATAACAAATTCCTTAGACTTGCTTCTTTACTCAAAAATAGGGCTATTACCTGGATTTCTATCAAGTTGGGAAGCTAATCTGGTATTTGAATGATCCACTCGTTTTGTGCTGAAAAGGGCAAAATAAAACATCTTTAGTATGCTTTTTTATATTAAAGAAGACTAATAATTAAAAGTGAGAACACTATACAATACAGATGCAATAAATATTACTTTATGAAAATGTCTGAGAAAAATCTGTTTAGTAACATATTGATAAAGTTCTCCAAAAGAACAATTTTAGGGTATTTATTTTTTACTCTTCTACCTCTATCATACATAAACACCAATTTTTTCTTAGCTGATTTTTAACTGAACAGTGTATAGAAATACAGTAATGAGTTTAATATAAAAAAATTTGATTAGGTTGAAAAAATGCATACTGTACACAGTTCCTAAAAATACTCAGTGCATGAAACACTCCTTGTAAAGGGAAGGTTATTAATATCCATGGGACAATGTTCATTAAAACAGTGGTTTCCAAAATGTGGTCCACAGAACCTGGAGCATGAGACTCAAAATCTTTTCAGGGAGTTTTCCAAATCAAAACCATTTTCACAACATTACTGAACTGGTATTTGCTTTGTTTTTTTCCACACTGTATTGACAACTGCACTGATGGTGCAAAAACAATGGTGAATAAGACTGCTGATGCTGTAACACGAATCAAGGCAGTGGCACCAAACTGTACTATTTTTCACTGCTACCCATGCACAAGAAAAAACAAAAATTCAGTTTCCCTTAAAAATGTCCTTAATTAACCAACAAAAATATTAATTTTATTAAATTGTAGTCCCTCAGTACAGGTCTTTTTAATATTGTGTGTGACAAAATACACATAAAGTATTTCTGCTACATTCTGCAGTAGGATGACTATCTGAACAGAAAGCTCTTGAGCAGCTACGTGACTTGCATATTGCACTAGCTTTTTTTCCCCCATGGATCACCATTTTCACTTTAATAAACTATGACTATTCAGACTTGAGTATCTGACAGACATTTCTCAAGTGAAGAAAGTGAGTCTGACATTTCAAGGAAAATAACTGATAATTATACCTGTTGCCAATAATAAAAATTCAAGATTTCAAGTAGATATTAGAATTTTAGAAAACTTTCATTTACCACCATGTGTTTGACAGCTTCCCA
The DNA here is from genome assembly GCA_024291935.2 of Okapia johnstoni. Classification (NCBI taxonomy): domain Eukaryota; kingdom Metazoa; phylum Chordata; class Mammalia; order Artiodactyla; family Giraffidae; genus Okapia; species Okapia johnstoni. The sequence goes on from CM044307.1 coordinate 18,761,008, forward strand.
ATACTTCAGTACTTTTGAGATTGGTGGTGATATGAATATATATATATATAATATTGTATATATATATATATATATATAATATTGTATAATGAAATAGGTCAAAATCTAGAAATACATTACTTACTGAACTAGTATTTTCCAAATGATAAATAAAAATGTTATAAGCATACGCATTGGTAAAGATCCATTCACACTATAAGACATATCAGTGAATTTTGATGTAATACAGTTCCTAAAATTTACCAATATAGTTTTAGATTCCACATTTCCACTAATCATTAGGAAACTGCCATTTGTCTAAGGATCAAAGAAGAATACCCACAATTGTCTAAAAAGGATATTAAAATACTTCTTTCTTTTCAAACTATATGTCTGTATGGGGCCAGATTTACTCTATATACTTGAACCAGAACAACATACTGCAACAACAGACTGAATGCAGAAGCAGGTAAGAGAACCCAGCTGTCTTTTATTAAGCCAGACACTAAAGAGATTTACAAAACTAAGAAAACAATGACATGCTTCTAATTTTTTTGGTGTGGAATGGGAAACAGTTATTCTTCATTAGAAAAATGTCATTTATATTAACATGTAATGAGTTTATTGTTACCTTTATATTAATAAACATTTAAAATTCTGAGTTTTGATTTATACTGGGCTTCCCTGATGGCTCAGTGGGTAAAGACTTAGCCTGCAATGCAGGAGACACAGGAGACATGGGTTCAATCCCTAGGTCAAGAAGATCCCCAGGAGAAGGAAATGGCAATCCACTGCAGTATTCTTGCTTGAAAAATCACATGGATAGAGGAGACTGGCTGGCTACAGTCTAAAGGGTCGCAAAGAGTCAGACATGACTGAGTGACTAAGCACAGCACACGCAGCACATTGTACAATATGTGTGCATGTATGTGTGTGCTAAGTTGCTTCAATCATGTCTGACTCTTTGCGACTCCATGGACTGTAGCCTGCCAGGCTCCTCTGTCCATGAGATTCTCCAGGCAAGAATACTGGAGTGGACTGCCATGCCCTCCTCCAGGGGATCTTCCTGACCCAGGGATCAAATCCGCGTCTCTTATGTCTCCTGCACTGGCAGGCAGGTTTTTTACCACTGAGCCACCAGGGGTGTAAGATAAAATATTTGCAACAAGAACTCTCTGGAGACTTCAATAATTTTAAGATTTTATGTGAAGGGGTTCTGAGATCAAAAAAGTTTAAGAACTGCTGCCACAGAAGTTATTCTGAACTAAATTTAAGCTGGCCCAAAAGAAAACAAAGACATAAATAAACACTGAAATTCACCAAAAAGGGAAACACTATGTGTGGTTTTAGGTAAAAGACCACAGAAGAAGTTTCACATCCATAAGCTAGTTCATTGTTCAAATGTCAAGATTACCATTTTCACCTATTGTATGTGCCGATGTGTGACAGTGTGGAGAGAAATGCAGTCATGGAGCTGGCCAGCTGAGTTATAAATTCGTACAAGCTCTTTCTGAATCAATATATTAATATATATCATAAGTCTTTATAAAGTTTAAGCTCCATGATTCAGTATTTCTCCTTTAGATATTTTCTTATATTAAAAAAGAAACAAGAAAAAAAACTTGGAAAGATTATATACAAAGATAGTTTCTAGGCATCACATTAAACATCTCATCTAAGGAGCCAAGATTCAATGGGGAAAACACTTTATTTACAAAGATGGTCATTTAAAAGTCTATCCTCATGAAAAACTACAAATAATCTAGGAAAAGTTTAGCTCTAAAAACACCTTTCTTAGAAAACTACGAGATAACTAATTATGACTGCTATAATGAGGTAACATTGGGTAGCATAAAGTTTCAGAGTAAGATTAATGTGAAACAATTCTAAGAAATAACATTAAAAGCAAACAGAAAATGAGTATATGTAACTAGGACTATGTTTTAAATCTTAGGGGAAAAAAAATGTAGAGAAATTGACTGATTCTTCCAATTTTATACAATTTTGGAACTTTTAAGAGTATTCATAAAACTTCAAGTATTTCAGTACAAAAAACTGATTAACCAAGAATAATTTACAGTAATGCTGTCAATAGTTTTTCCTAGAAAAAAAAAAGATAAAAATTGGCTTTCAAAGATTTGTCTTTACTCACTTATAGTCTCTCTCCCAGAATTTCACAGGCCGAACATATGATGTGATGAATATTGCACTTCCCAAAAAGGGGTTCAGTGGAGTAGAAAAGAAGGCTGACACGGCAGCCTGAACAAACAACATGGCTGAATCTATGGGAAAACTGGTTAAGGATCTCAGCATTTATCTGGTTATTACACACACACATGCACACATTCACACGTCTCATAAACACACCACAGTTACAGCAGTTAGAAAGATGAGGTTCATCAGAGGAATACAGAAGAAAGTGTCCCTGGGCAGTATGAGGGGTAGAAGTAAAAAGACAGCCAGGAATGTACAGCCCGGCATGATGCTGTGAAGGGAGCCAAATAAACATTTGCTAACATGTGTTTGGTAAAATTTCATGTACCACTCGGGTAGATATACCCAAACCATGCTCGGTTTTAAACTTCCAGATGATAAAAACTAAAATTTAAAGATATAGAAAGTGTGCATATCAACATGTACATGGTCACTAACCTTTACATTTACTTAGAATGTACATTTAAGATGAGAACAGAAAATTTTGAACATAAAAGTTTAATTCATCATTATGGAAAATGTTTTGAACCCTCATTCATTTATACGTATTTTTAAACACATTTTATATGTATTGAAAATTCGTAGACTTTAATACTCACATATATTAACATAACATTTTTAATCAGCATCACTTAATTATAAAACTTTAATACTGTCCTCATGCTCAGATGATCTGTGGACCACAGATGTTAATACAAATTAAACAATCAAAATCAGTACAAGTGTGGGTTCAAAGGATTATGAATTTCTGATAATTTATCATACAGTAACCTATACTCTGGGCTTCCCAGGTGACTCTAGTGGTAAAGAACCTGCCTGTTAATGCAGGAGATGTAAGAGACATGGATTTGACCCCTGGGTAGGGAAGATCCCTTGGAGGAGGGCATGGCAATCCACTCCAGTGTTCTTGCCTGGAGAATCCCTTGGACGGAGGAGCATGGTGGGCTACAGTCCATAGAGTCACCAAGAGTCAGACATGACTGAAGTGACTTAGCACGCATGCATGCACCCTATATTCTATGCCTGGGAAAAGTTATGTCTACAAACCAACATTCTCATCAAGGATATCACTGCCCTTTCTTATAAAATTTTTATTAGAAGGATACGGGGCACTGCAAAAGGCTGAGCGAAAGCATGGAAAGCAGAACCCCATGTAATTTGCCACGGGGCAATATAAGTATACACAAACTGCAACTTGTAAAGGAGTTCCCAAAGCTGTAGGAGGAAAAAAACAATCAGTAAAAAGCTTATTATCAGACTTTTAAAATAGAAAATGAAAAACTTCTAAAACGACTTTCTTCCTAACAAGGAAATAGCACTGAAATAAAAGAAATAACCCTACCAAAACACTGCACGTTTTTAAGCAAAGATGGTTAACTGACTTATGGATTTGTGTTTTTTTTTTTTTAATTCTATGCTCTCTACTGGTTATATTACAACTACAAATAAAAAAAAAAAGTAGGAAATATAGATGTGTGTAAAACTTAAGCAATAAATATATATTTTTATTCTAATACATTTCCCTCAAATTTTAGTGCTTTGGGAACTGAGCATGTTTTAAAGGCAATGTCAAAAGGAATTTGAAAGCAGTCAGGAAGGGGATAAGTTGTAACACAGTATTTGCCTAAGAATTTTATTAGTGTGTGTTAGGCATCTGTTCAAAATCAGAACTGTTACTGCCAATGGAAACATAATGTACATTTTCATCTTATTTAAATTAGGATCTGTTTTGCTGCTGAATATGTCTTCAACACTGAAACAGAATTATTGCATTTGCTTAAGGTTGCCTCTGCATGCTAGACAATGCAAGACCCCATTCTTAGAACAGATCACAGACTCTCAAAAGCAAGAGGTTCTGACTAACTCAATGCCATGATACAGGCACCAAACACCTCAAATTTAAATAATTTAGCTGATTTACAAATGAACTTGTTTAATTTCTAAGTGAAAAAAGAAATCACAACTTCAACCAATCAGAAAATGCAGATGAACCCCTGCATTCTTTGCCATGACTCAAAATTGTGCTGACAATCTTCGGCATTAATGTGATTGGGATGACGGGAAGACTATCAGAAGCCATTACAACTGCTTAAAAACAGTGGCTCAGAACACGCCCCCATCTCTAAATGGGATACAGACTCTACTCAGATTTGACTGTAATATTAAAGAAAATTGACATGGAAAGTGTCTGGTGAAACCATTTTCGTATCCAGAGTAATTTTTTCTTGAAATATTATTAAATTGATGGTATATCTTACAATGGTATATTAAAATAAATATTGAATATTACCTGCTTAATATCACTGTTAAGTTCTATGAAGTAGCCATATAAAATGCAAACTCTTCACGCTTTCTCTGTTTTGTTAACTAACGTAGCCTAAGCATCTAGAATAGTTCTGGAACGTGCTATGCTCTCAAAAACAATCTGCCTCACAAATGAAAGTATTAAGAAAATTCAAACTAATGTGAGTTAGGTGTAGTGACTATTTCAAGGATTGTTTAGTTTATATTTTACTGCAACTTTCACTTTTTTCCAACCAGTGTAAGAAGATTCAATACAATTTCCAATCTAAGTTCGTGAGGAATCACATGCTTTTTTTTATTCAGATAATTCCCTCACTAACGTTCTGGCTTCCTCCTTTGGTTAAACATGCTCACTAGAGGAGGAAATATATGATACAAATGTATACAAATTAGTAATTGAGCAAATATAATACTGCAATATTTTAGAAGCTATTTAGCATGATATATAGTACAATATTTAGGAACTGACTACTACTAAAACCTTGTTCAATTAATGGTTTTCATTTGTACTGTCCCCATGCTAGGCCAGATCTCTATCACATCTAAATTACTGTCACATTCTCTTAAGCTGTTCTCCATCCCTTTAGATTCTCTCTTCCCCAATTCATCCCAAATGTGGCTGACCAGGCTAACTTTTCTAAAACTGGGCTTTCATTGTGTTTTGTAGCTGCTCATGTGCTTCAGCTCTCTGTTACATATCAAATGGGATAATATATGTCAAAGTCCTTTGTATGTGGTCAGTGTTAAAATGAAATCTAAACTCTATTTAATTTCAAATAATCTGCACAACTGAAGTCATTCAGAAAAGCAGTGTGGTTTAGCAATAAGATTCCTGGAGGTAGAAGATGCAGGTTTTACCATCTCACCTGTAGAAGGACTAAAAGCACCTACATTATGGGTGGAAAACAAATCTTAGAAGCATTCCGTAAACTTCAGAGTATTCTGCAAATAAACTAGTGTCTGATTGTTCCCACCTGGGTTCACTGCCCTCTGTCTACCGTCTTCACTCAGCATCAGGTTATTTCCTCCTTCTATCTATCCAGCTGCCCACAGTTCAGTTCAATTATTACCATGTCTATTTCTAACCTCAAAATCACACCCCCTTTTGGAAGATCCCATGTATTCAAAAATATATACCTAATAGCGTTCCTTTAATTTTTCCATATAATATTTAATCTTACCTTCCTACCTACAGCAAGAAATGTATCTTCTAAGGATCACAGTTGACTGCTATTGTTTAGGAATTCTAATCCTAAATAACTGGTTGACTGAAGAAAGATATTACTTAAAAGATAATGAAGCAAATGAAATGCAAGCATAATCCTCACTAAATGGCACACCACTTAGGGAGACACTTTTTACAGACAGGAATGTTTTCTTCAGATATTACCTTGTTGAAGAGTATAGACATGAAGAAGAGATCCAAGAGCATGGTCTCTGAAAAAGCTTCATAGTCGATTTTGAAAAAGAGCACAGTAAAGATGACTGTGACATACTGATATGTAGGACTGCTAAAAGAGGATCGTAGCAACTTCAGACCAGCAATGGTGATCATTAAAGCACCTAATCTACAATATAGGGAAAGAACATTAATCAACTAATAACTGAAAACTTTAGATAATTATGAACTTCAGAAAAATTACCATTTCATTTACTAAGCTTAGAATATTATATCAAATTTAAACTTCAAACATTCCTTTTTAATAATGTGTCATGATTCTGATCTTTTATATAAATAAGCATAAAAATAAGCATAAAAAATAAGTAACAAAAAAACCACATACAAACACACACACAAATAAGTAACAATATTGCAATTCTGACATTTGGTTCTCCAGGTTCTCAGTATTTCTATTGCTTTAACATTAATAGCATTTAGCACATAAAAACATATTAATAATGACAAATATATATTATGTATAAAATAGGAAATTAATAAGGACATAGTATCAGCACAAGGAACTCAACTCAAAGCTCTGCTGTGACCTAAGTAGGAAGGAAATATAAAATAGAGTGGATATATATATATGTATGACTGACTCCGTTTGCTGTACAGCAAGAAACTAACACAACATTGTAAAGCAACTATAGCCCAATAAAAATGAATATGAAACAATGCTGGAAAAATATATTAATGCTTACCCAACAACATGTACCTAGTAGGCCTACAGGATGATTGTATAGGCAAGTGATCACCTAAATGGTCTGATTCACACAGTACACAAAAGTAATCATCTCTAAACCTTACCATCTAATAATAAAATTAAACTTATTTAATAAATATCATCTCATAAAATACAGATTGACAATTAAGATGTATGGAGTAGTAATATGCCAAGAGCAGAAACAGATGTTTAGAAAAGGGAACTCAAAGACTGAATTTCACCTCAATTTTTCAAACAGTACTTTGCACCAAAGAGACATTCAATGATTACTTGATATTTGATCAATAACCTAAGAGAGTGCTATGACAGTCCTCAACAGTCAAACTTAGATAAGAGGAGTATCATACTTACTCTGTATCCAGTTTTTTTGGACTCGCAATTGTCTCTGCACTGCTACTAAGTTCATTGAGAACAATCAAAGGATACATGATATTCTTCTCCACAAAAAGAAGCCACACATGAAGTTTCTCAAACCACATCACAGTAGCTGCATCTAACAAGGCAATATTAATTTAAGAAGACCATGTATAAATGCATTTTAATGCATAAAACAGTTTGGCAATGTCATAAGAAAGGAAAAATCTTCCCACTCAAATTTAGCTCTACTAAAAATAATGTAAAAAATCCAATACATCAATCATTTGTCAATTTTATGAATTCTGAGATATATTCAATTTTCCAACTTGGATGTTACTTTAAATTTAGATGAGCTGAATTTCATTTTAAGCTTTACTTCTTGAAACCTCAGTTTTAACCCTAACTTTCTCTTATTTACACTTATGACATGTGGAGAAAAGGTTACTGAAGATAATTAAACTGCCCCTTTCATCCAAAAGAAATAAATGATCTATTAAACTGCTTTAAAAATCCTTACACTTACACACACACCTTTAATATATAAATCTCAGAACAGCTTTGAAAGTATGGTATGTTTTGGATTCACACACTTCATAAGTGTCATTTTCACTGCCAACAACATTTTCCCAATACTTGAACATTTAATGTCACTGGGGAAAGTGTCCAGGATAAGCTGAAAGATTTAAAATAAGGTTCTCCAGCTCTCTGAAAATAATGTCAACCACCTCTAAGAAGTTTTCTAATGGACATTTTTTTTCATACCTGTTAAAATCAACTTTGCTAATGCCTAACATTCTTAATAAGTGAAAAATGTTTTTTTTCAAAATTTAAAAAAATTTGGACTAAATGGTAAGATGAAAATGAACTATAAGATCAATGATTAACTTTAATGAAAACTGTTTTTTAAAACAAACCCGATATACTTGCTAACATTTATATATGAAAGCAATTAATAATTAACCATAAAAAAATTTACACCACTATGAGTTATTTTCCTTATAGTAAGAATGGACCAGTACAAATTTTTTTAGTTTTATGTCATTTTATTGCAATCTACACATCAGTGTTTGTTTAATTATCTCTCCAGGATCAAAATAGTGATCAAGATCACCATGGTGACTTAAGCAATTCTACTAAAAGGCCCAGGAAATTTGCTTTGAGATTGCAAAGTCAAGTTTCATATGGAAATCTTTCACACACTTTATAGAGTTCTTTACAGAAGTTTAATCTATCTCTGAACAACTGAGAAATTCACTCTCCATATTAATTCATTAAACATTGGCTTATTTAATCAATGGCAAATAACAATGATGACACAGATATTAACTTTTATTATTTCTCTAAAATGAGGAAGTATAGTACATTACAGGCCATTATAGGTTATGGAGCCAATGAACCAGAATGATAACTTATAATGGAAAAGTAAAAGTTTATAGCAACAACTAAAACGCTTGCTGAATGGTCTGGCCTTCTACTTCTTTTTAGTTATTTTACATTTTATCCTAAATTATCTGAATGAGAAACAGCAATAACAAGTGCTTTCCACCTCTTTTCTCTTGATCAACTCTTTTATAACCCTCTCTGGTAGGACACAATGTCATTGATGGAAACAGAAGCCTATTCTTTTTATGCTATGGGTTAAAAATATGTCAAATGGAAGTCTTACAGGGGATTGAGTTGCCTGCAAATGGCAAGGAAGAACTGAGGGTAAAGGTGGGGCTGGAAAGAGAAGTCACAGACATACCCTGAACGATTAATCAATGAGAGGTCTGTGATGGACAATTTAGAGGAGGAAAGAGCAAGGTTTATCCTGTGGAAAGTTAGCACTGACAATTACACTTCAAATGAAATGAAAGCATCTTGCAAAAGGTCTGACAAAGAGCTGAGAAACACAAACCAAAGTGTTAGCTGATGAAACTTATTTAACTGTCCGCCTGTCCACTAAGTAAATGAAAAAATCCATTGTACTGAAAGGAAAAGTGTTAGTGAACCACTTACTTCGAACTTCATACTGATTATACTCCACCGTCTTGAGCAGAGGGTGAGAGAAGCAGTGCCATGGCAGCTGTTTCCTAACTTGAGGCAGCACGTAATGGGTTACAAAACCCACGAAGCCGACCAGTGTGTACAACACATACTTGAGCGCAGGCTAAGACAAGGATAAAGTTGAAAATATTACAAGTGATTTTGAAAATGACTCAAAGGAGAACTTCTAATTTGTCAGTTCAATTTTAGTCCTTACAGCATCTGAGAACTAAACATTTGTCTACAGTTAACATTTCCATATTATGTAATTTTCTGATTAAAACAGCTATAAAAGTTAGTGGCTGGTCATGTAATACAGATATTTTAAAATGTATCTACTACTTTGGTGTCTCATACTGCCAATGTAACTTACAGTATGGCCTGAGGTGTACCGCTTCCTACTCTAGGAATGTTCTGTGTGACTAGCAGAGCAATGTATTAAATTTTTACTAACAGAGATAAAAGACATGAGCTAAATAAAATTGTAAATCTGAAGAGCAGACCCAAACTTAAAATGTTTACATAGTTTGGAAGAGAGTTCTTGTGTATTACTAAATTCACAAAAAACAAAGTACTATCACTTCAAATATTCAAATTAATTATTCAGAAACTAAAGTGGCCTGCATCTGACCCCTGAAGACTCACAGAACCTCACTCAGTTTGCAAGGTACTCAGGAGTTAATGGTTCAAATTGGAAAAGAAGAAAACAAGCAAAAATGTTAAAATTAAATAATACAACCTTTGTTTCTAGGCAAATGAAATAATAGAGACTTACTTTATTCCTCATGAAACAAAATACAATAAAATACATGAACCAATGTTTTGCAATGTATTAGACATAAGGAAATAAACAGTGAACCCTGAGAGAAAGAAAACAGATGAGGTCAGTGTCATGCCTGCTCCAGCTTATCGCCCTTAGAGTTTCCAGACTGTAGTGCAGGGAGGGGAACCCATGTAAGCCTGGAACCTCCTGAGTGGAAGAAATGGAACTTAGAGGCTGAGGAGAGCAAGGCAGCTAGAGCTCATCAGAGTCAACAGTTTTCCAAACAGAAAACTGCGTGGAGGGAGAACTGCATGGAGGAAGATCTGCAGAGGGTCTAGCTCCAGTATTCAGGGGAATTAGCACACCTGTGTGGGAGTAGACCATGTGTGGCCAGAGAAAGAACCATATCAAACTCACATGGCAGGTATATTATGCCTGTTCTCACAAGCCAGACTGGAAAAACTCAACATTCCCAGGGCACTGGGCAGAGTACCCCAAAGGGTGTTGCCTCCAAAGGCAGCCGGAATATTAGCCCTAGACTGAACAGCCCTGGTCTCAATTAAGCAATCTTAAAAGTTAGATTTGAAAGGATCAAACTGTTTACAAGGAACCTAGGGCCAAAAACAAAGTTCAAGAATATTTCTAGAAATAAAAAAATATCCAATACCCACAAGGCAAAACATAATGCTTGACATCCAGTCAAAAATGACCATGCACGCAAGGAATCAGGAAACTATGATTCATGGGGGGAAAAAAATCAGTTAATCAAAACCAACCCATAAGTAACACAGAAGTCAGGATTATGAGACAAGGACATTAAGAGAGATAGAAGGGAATTACATAAGTTCAAAAAAGTAAACAGAGGCATGAGAGATATGAAAAAGACCTGAAATCAACTTTGAAAGATGAAACTTGTTAATTCTGAGATAACAAATACACTGGATGGCATTAACTGCAGATTAAACATTAAAGAAGAAAAGATTAGTGAACTTAACAACAAAGCAATAGGAAGTATTCAAAATTAAACATGCAGGGGAAAAAACAAAATTTAAAATAAAAAAAAAAAAGTGAACTGTGGGACCAATTCAAGAAGAATTGGAATCCACAAGTGGGAGTGGGTGGAGGGACAGCAGAAGAAAAAGAGGAAAAACATTTAAAGTAATAATGACCAAAATTGTCTAAAGTTGATGAAAACTAGACCGCAGATACAATGTACCCTAAGCACAAAAACATGAAGAAAACTATGTGAAGAGGCACGATAATCAAACTGACAACATGTAGAAACACAGGTCTGCACGAGAGAATGAAAAGCACTGAGGAGGGCCGCCACAGGGCCTGCAGGACCACCATCTGGGAAGCGTCACCTACACCGGGCCTGATTTACAGGACGGGGTTCTGGACTTCTAGCTGTAACAGAACGAGACTTTGGGGAGTTTAGAAGGATGTCAGTCATGGAGGAAAGCGAGCATTCTGTACAAGTCAGTCCAGGACGGTTCCCACGATCCTCACTTCCTGATGTTTATGCCTGCCTGTATTCCCCTCCCACACTATAGCAGGTTGCCCAGGGTGATCTATGGATATGAAGACGTGGTGGTATGCCACATCCACATCAATTATAAAAGACCGGGACATCGGTCTTGGGCCTTCTCTCTCTAGGATCACCAGCTTTGGGGCAAAGAAGCTAGTGAGGATACTCCAGCAGCCCATGGTGAGGACCACACGGAGAGGAACTAAGCTCTCTGGCCAACAGTCAGCAAGGAAGTGAGGCCTGCTCACAGTTGCATATGCTGTGGCATACCACACTGAGCTGGGAACATCTAAGCCACTCTTCGAGTCATGACCCATGAGAAACCATGAGAAAAATAAGTATTTGTTGTTAAAACCAAACAAAAAGTCACATATTTTAGCATTATGATCAAATCAGAAATGAATCCAGACAAAGTTATTTTCCCGCGGTGAAAAGAACTAAATGATTCCTTACCTGCAATACTGTGAACACTGTGCTCACATGAATAGCGAAATACAGCACACCGATTACAATGCACACTACCAGGTCAGACTGTAAACGCTCGCTCTGTGCAACAAAACAATTTATCAAGCATTACACAAAAATTTAAACAAAACCTTTCCTCTCAAGTGGCCAAGTTTAAGAAATAAATTTTCACTGATCCTATTCTGTAGCACTTCCAGGTATTTCTTACACATAATAATTAACTACAATTAAGTTTTATTTACCTATCTTGGTTTGATGCTGCAATACCAAGGAAATTAAACAAGCTTAACTAGTTCCACACACAGTAAATATATCATAACAAAGTCTTTTAGAATGAAGATTTCCCCCTCATTGGTCTGTAAGTTTTACATGGGAAAAAGAAATAATATTCTTAAGTTCTTTTATAGGGTATATCCTTTTGGATAACGGTTATATTTTCATTGGCTTTCTGAAGTGTTGAAATTGCATGTACATGTCCTATTTTACTTACTGAATTTTGATTCTTTTGGGAGTTACAGTAAAAACAAAAACCTCTTGATATCTATGGTCATCATCACCACAGATTTATGCGTTTAAGCTAGATTCAGAAATATCCTACTATATGTAACAAGAAATGTCCTTTGCTAACATGAAAACTAAAGTTAGGAGAAATTGCTTAAATTATATCTTGAGGCAGTTTTATAGTTTTCTAAAGTTTTCTATTTTTTAGACTATGTGAATTGCTCAAGTTCAGTGAAGGTAAATATAATCTAATTCAAGGCCTATATAAATTCAGTCTTTCATAAATGGAAATATGTAAAGTAACTTAGGAAAAAAATGTTTTTATGTTTTGTTGCATAAAGTAGATATAAATCTATAGAACTCATTTTTTAAATTATTAAAAGAAGGCAGGTAACATTACAAAGTTTGAAATTACTATATCTGCTTAAGTATATGAAATTAGTATAGGTTACTGTTCTCTCCTTCAACCTAGAAGATAAACACACATACACAAACACTTTTCAGACTGCCTTTAAGAACTAAAACCCATTAAAACACCAGCAGATGACTCATAAGTACAAAGTTTTTATCAATAACAAGAAAATAAGTCTAATTTTTGCTAATCTTCATCTTTCAAATCCTAGTTTAAATTCAACAGGATTAAGAATTCTGTAAACAATGAAATAAATTTCACCTTATCTAAAATGAATATTTAGCATACTGTTCTACATCAAAACAAACTGAGGAATGAGCATTTCTTACATGTGAAAATCTGAAATAAAAACTACCAACCATGCACAATAACAATATATATATATTTTTCCCAGTTACTAAAATTGTGTTATCTCCTAAAATGTTCATTATACAGCATGATGAACTGTATAAAATTTAATTCTTTGAGGTGATTTTAAAAAGCTAAAACTTACGACAGAATTTCTAAGTTTTTCAGGTAGTGGATCTTTTACTTCAGACAAAGGGTCTTCTGGATTTTTCTCTTCTGTTTTTGGAAAAATCTTGGATTGCACCAAAGAGCTTTATGTTAAAAAAGAGAGAGAGAAAATCATAATCTATAAACTAGTACTTTAAATGACAAATAAACTTTATGATACAGTAGAAAACAAAGTGATCCAAGTATATTTACTCGTCGTGTGTATGCGTGCTTAGTCACTCAGTCGTCGTGTCTGACTCTTTGCGACCCCATGGACTAACCCTGCCAGGCTCCTCTGTCCATGGGGACTTTTCAGGTAAGAATACTGGAGTGGGTTGCCATGCCCTCCTCCAGGGGATCTTCCCAACCCAGGGATTGAACCCAGGTCTCCCGCAATGCAGATGGATTCTTTACTGTCTGAGCCACCAGGGAAGCCCATATTTACTAATTAACAAATGACAAAGTTTAAGATGCCATAAATAAGCATACAATAAGAATATTTTAATGAAAATACAGTGTTACATCTCAGAAGACAAAAAGCTAAAAGCTAACAACTCTCAGCCATGGTGATTACAATGACCTAAAGTTAATGTATTTTGAAACCAAACATAGATAAGTCAACAGTGTTTTGACAAGGCAGTGGAAAAACAGATATTGAAAGTTAAATTGGAAAGAAATGCCAACTTATTTAAATTTCTCTAATTCAAAACCAAGTGATCACTTACAAAAGCACAGATGGATCACTGCTTTGTCGGCTGAGATGATAGGATACTGCCACTAATAAACCACAAAAAATGGAGAAAAGCACTGGAATATGCTGGCCATCCCAAGAATCCTGTTGGAAAAAAAAAGTTTGACAGAACAATATGCTTCCAATTCACAATGTATCATATAATCCTTTTATGTCAGTATTTTGGAGAAAGATACCTGAATTAAACAAAACCTTTTCAGTCATGTTATCAATTGCATTTTATTCCATACAAACTTAGACTTATTACTTTCTGATGAACTAGAATCTAACTGCTAAATGATCATCAGGTTGCCTTTGGTACTAAAGCTCTATTACACACTAGGAATGACACATTTGTTTCTGATACATGCCGCTATCAATTTCTGTCACATTTTAAGTGGTATTAAGTTTATAGTAAACCATGTCCTATTTTTTGAAAAACAAAATAACCTGTTGTAGCAAACTTCTGATTATATATAATAATGGAGCAGGAAAAGGTCACACATGATATAACACTTAAGGCAAAACAAACTGCTGACATTTGGCATGGTACTTTCTGGATGCCTTTGTTCATATGCCATTATATTCTCTAGAGCACTAGGTATTCAGTGCTTCTTGAGTGAATAGCTGTATATTCCCAGAAAAAAGTAATACAAAGCTAGCTTCTAAGGCCAACCAGACATGTGGATATGCCATGTCTGCTTTGCTCACTACAGTATCTCTGGAGTCTGCTAGCATGCTACCTGGTACAGAGTAGACAACACTGGTAAAAGGAATAGTTAACAGTTCTTAAGTACGGCCTGTGAAGTAAGCACCTTTGTCTTTGGGGATTCACGAGGGGAGAATGGTGAAGTATGTAATCAAATGGAAGTTTATTATGCAACCTGCTTCCACCCCCGCCCCGCCATTTAATAATAAAGTCTTAGAAACTGTTCCACATCACAACAGAGACCTTTTCTTTAATGGCTACATAAAAATCTTATCATCATCATCATATTATGTATATCATACTCTGTATCAAGCTCCTGTCTCAGATCTTTATAAGTATTTATAAATTCTTACAATCATCCTTGGAGATATGTACTGTTACTCTCTAATTTATACATGAGGAAACTGAGGTAGAGATGGTTTAAGTATGTCCAGTTAAGTGGCGGAACCACAAACTGAACTTCGTTATATGTTTGAATTTATTAGGCATAAAATTAAACACTATGTGAAGAGTTCGAGAATGAAAGAAAGATAAATACATAAGGAAACAAAATAGAGGAAAAGAAGAAATGTTTGTAAGAACAGCATTAGCATAGTGATAATAAGGTAAACATATCAGGTGTATGAGGGAGACAAGGAAGACCGTCTAATAGAAATGTGAGGAGAGAGACAAAAGAAAGTTAAGCCTACAGCTTCCATAAAGTGCAGTCCATGGCTAATGACTAAAACCCGACAAATTACAAGAAGTGTAAGTTAATTACTTAGAGATAGGGAAGCAAACACCAAAAGAATCAGCTCAAAGAACTGAAAGTGATAACTCTGAGGAAGGGATAAAGGGGTAAGGGACTGCTAGTCTCGGCACTCTTGTAGAAATATTTGACTCTGAAAGGTAAGTATGTACAACTCTGGTAAAAATTAAAACTGCAAAAAAAGATGTCCAGTACAATCACTTTGGAAAACCGGAAATTCCATTTTAGTTATCCACTTAAGAAAAATGACAACATATGTCCACAAAAAAGACTTACGTAAGAACATTCATAGCAGCCTTATTCAAAATGGCCCTAAATTAGAAACAACCCAGATGTTCATCACTGAGACAGTGGATAAATTGTGACATATTCATACAATGGAAATACAGAGGATTAAAAACTAATTGGGAAATACTTCTCTGCAATAAAAGGGGGAAAAACTACTGATACACATAATGTAGATGGATCTCAAAAACATTAAACAAAATACATCAGTAATAAAAGAGTAAAGACGGTATGACTCCATTTATATGAATGAAGTTCAAGAACCACAAAACCTACAATAAAAGTGACTGGGAAGGAACAAGAGGGAACCTTCTGATGGTGAGAAATTATTTTATATCTCACTAGGAGTATATATTACACAGGTACATGATTTGTCAAAACTTGTCAAATTGTGTACTTAAGATTCACTGTGTATAAATTCTGCCTCAAAACAAGTATTATTTAACAAATGCTTGACATTACTTATTCTCTCAGACAAAAGAAAAGCATCCTTCAAGTGGTCTCAAAATGACTTATTTAAATTCATATTGTTGAATCATGCAATATGATGATGATTAAAAGATTAAACACTGAATTTTTTTACACGCTGTACTGGGTCTGAATGCTTTTACTTCAGTAAACAGTGGCCCACATTCTAGCAATCTCTTTAAAAATATGTAAAGATGTAGGAAGTATGTACGTAACAATAAGTAATAAAGTTGTCTTAGAGGAAAACTGTTAACTTTTAAGGAGCTTTAAAGTTCAAGGGAGAAAATGTAAACAAAAAAATCAGAAGTTAGAATTTCTAACACGCGTATTAGGTTGGTGCAAAAGCAATTATGCTTTACATTGTTGAACTTTGCTGTCTGATACTGGGATACACTCCCAAATACATGTGGTTATGTTATACTTTATTTTAATGTGCATTTCTTATGTTTTTTGCTAATGACTTATTACCTGCTGTTTATATGTACTTTAGAAATGGTGCTAGATAAAAGGTAAATTTGAGCAATTTTTAAATTTGAGTTCTAAATGGGTTGTAAAGCAGCAGAGACAATTTGCAGCAACAACAACGCATTTGGCCCAGGAACTGCTAACCAATGTACAGTATGCAGTGGTGGTTTAATAAGTTTTGCAAAGGAGACAAGAGCCTTGAAGATGAGGAGTGTAATGGTTGGCCATCGGAATTTGACAGCAACCGAGAGGATCATTGAAACTGATCCTCTTAAAACTACACGAAAAGTTACTGAAGAACTCAATGTCAACCATTCCATGGTTGTTCAGCATTTGAAGCAAACTGGAAAGATGAAAAAGCTCACTAAGTGGGTGCCTCAGGAGCTGACTAAAAAAATAAAAAAAAAAAACTCCTGAAGTGTCATATTCTCTTACTTTAGGCAACAACAAAACATTTCTTGATTGGATTAGGATGTGTGACGAAAAGTAGATTTTATACAACAACCAGTGATGACTAGCTCAGTGGCTAAACCGAGAAGAGGCTCCAAAACACTTTCCAAAGCCAAACTTGCACCAAAAAAGGTCATGGTCACTGTGTTACTGTTTGGTGGTCTGCTGCCCATCTGATCCACTAGAACTTTCTGAATTCTGGTGAAACCATTACATCTGAGAAGTATGCTCAGCAAATCGATAAGATGCACTGAAAACTGCAATGCCAGCAGCCCACACTGGTCAATAGAATAGGCCCAATTCTTCTCCACGACAACGCCTGACTGGATGTTGCACAAACAAACTTCAAAAGTTGAATGAATCAGGCTACGAAGTTTTGCCTCATCCACCGTATTCAACCGACCTCTCACTGACTACCACTTCTTCAAACATCTCTACAACTTTTTGCAAGGAAAACACTTCCACTAACAGTAGGAGGCAGAAAATGCCTTCCACGAATTCATCAAATCCCAAAGCATGGGTTTTTACGCTACAGGAATAAACAAACTTATTTCTCATTGGCAAAAATGTGTTGACTGTAATGATTCCTAATCTGATTAATAAAGATGTGGTTAAGTCTATTTATAATGATTTAAAATTCACAGTCCAAAACCACAATTACTTTTGTATGAATCTAATAAATGTCTATATTAGTGAATAGATAAAAAAAATTAAACCATTCCTAAAGATATGCAATAATGTTCCTCAATGAATCTAACCATCCAAAAGTAATTTCTATGATCAATTTCTTGTGTATTCTTCCATAAATGCTCTATGTATATATAAGTTATCAGGTGTGTTTTTAAATAAAGACACAAAGGGAACAACATTTATTTTTTAGCATATTGTTTTCCTTTTTATTAACACACACACACACACACACACACACAGTGGAATATTATTCAACCTAAAAAAAGGAAATCTTGTCAATTGCAACAACATGGATGAAACTGGAGGGTAATATACTAGGTGAAATAAGCCACAAAGAGATTCACAAATACTGCACCTTACCATTTATTTATGGAATCTTAAAAAGGGGAAAAAAAAATTGAACTCATAGAAACAGAAAATAGAAAAGTGGTTGCCAGGGACTGGGAGGTAGGGGAAATAGGAAAAGGTTGGTAAAAGAGTACAAACAGTTATAAGACAGAATTTAGGTAAGGCGTGGGCAAAATGGATAAAGAGGGTCAAAAGGCACAAACTTCCAGTTCTAAGACAAATAAGTACTGAAAGGGTAATGCACCACAGTGACCAGAGTTAATGATACTGCATTGCATATGTGAAAATTGATAAGAGGATAGGATCTTAAAGGTTCTCACCATAAGAAAAAATATTTTTAATTATCTATAGTGGCTTCCCTGGTGGCTCAGACGGTAAAGAATCTGCCTGCAATGCAGGAGACCCAGGTTCAATCCCTGGGTTGGGAAGATCCCCTGTAAAAGGAAATGGCAACCCACTCCAATATTCTTGCCTGGAGAATTCCATGGACAGAGGAGCCCGATGGGCTACAGTCCATGTGAGTGCATACAGTCCATGTAACTGCAAAGAGTTGGACATGACTGAGCAACTAACGCATGGAGACAGATATTAATTAGATTTATTGTGGTGCTCATTTGCAATATACATAAATATTGAATCTAATAAATATTGAAACTAATATATGTCAATTATACCTTAATAAAAAATTAAAATAACTTTAAAAAATTTTTAAAAGATGAATAAGGTATGAGAAGCTAATAAGTAACACAGTGACTACAGTTGATAACACTGTATTGTAGAATTGAAATTTGCCAAGAGAGTAAATTTAAACATTCTTACCAATTAAAAAAAAAAGTAAATATGTGGGGTGATAAATGTGTTAACTTGATGGGGGGAGTTCTTTCACAATGTACATGTATATCAAATCATCATCATATACACTTAAAATACCTTAATTTTTATTTGTCAACTACATGTCAACACAGCTTGGAAAAAAAGAAAAATAATACGTCTTGGAAATCATCACATATTTGCACATAAAAATCTATTTTCATTCATTTTCATGACTGTATGGTATTCCATTGTGGGGCTACACCATAATTAATTTGATTAGTCACAAATGACAAGTATTGGGTCATTTACAGCTTCTGTTGTTATAAACACTGCTATGATAAAATCTTTGTATATAATCTTTACTCATTTACATAACCAAATCTGCACATTTATTCTATTACCATGGGGAACATCTAAAACTAAAATAGTCTGGTATAAAATGCCATGGACAAGAAAGAAGGGAAAAAAGTGTATCTCCCTGCCTGTCTTAGGACACAAGGTACTAGTTGGCAGCTTTACAACTGCTGTCCTTCTGCTACATAATTACAGTTAAACAGGCTTTTAGAAAATTAGAAAACTTACTGTACTGTTAACTTCTATGGCTGCAATTTCCAAATAATGACCCATTTTCCAAAACTTATTCTCCAAACACAGATCTGAAACCTTTATACCAGGATGGTTTAGATGGTGTACCTGGGAGAGCTTGGATTTGGATCTCATTCATCACCTCTAGTTCTTTACTGGGCCATCATCAAGCATCTCCTTCTCTGCTCAATCTCCTACCTCCCCTTTTAAATGCAATCAAGCCTCAGATCTTTTTTAGAAAACAAAACCCAGGAAACAATCCTCTCATGCACACAGGCTTCTCAACTATATTCTAGAGAGAGTAGAACACGTTTCCTTAATATCAGTTCAAACCTAAATTTCTATTAACCTAGCTAGCTTCCTCAGCCAAAACACCAAAAAAGCTATCTTGCTCAAGTCACCAATATCCTATTAACTGTCAGATTCAGTAAAAATTTTTTCACATTGTACCACCTCTGAAGTTTCCTTTGTTGGATTCTGTTCTATCCACTGCTTAAATATTGGCATTTCCCAGGGTTCTATCTGCATTCATTTTCTCCTGCCAACCCAGGGTAGCAATCTTTTTCTTATACTTTAATTTGTTGATGAATTCTAAATCTTTCCATCATTACCACAAATAACTACCCACTATGTATCTCTGGATACCCCATTAAGGCCAACAAATAAGTGTCTAAATGTAAACAATCCCCTTCCCCAGTAAACTCAAAAACTTCCAATCATATGTATTAGTATCACTATGTAATCAGCTGTTCAAACCAGCACCCACCCCGAAGTCACCCCAGATCCTACTCTGGCTCTTTGCTCCTGAATCACTGAGTTCCCAAATACAGTCACCGAGTCCACTTTTCATTAAGTCCCTTATCGTTTTAAGATGGCAGCACAAGAGGCTCCCTACTTCTGATCCTATCTGCTTATTTACTGGGGACCAAGTAATCTTTCTAAAATGCAACACTGATCATTTCCTTGCCTTACCTCGAATTATTCTGATGGTATTCCAACTCCACCCAATACGTTCAGGATAAAAGATATTTCAAAATCCAGTTGTTGCTTACCTTTCCAGCCTTATTGTAGGCCATCTTTCCTCATGTACCCAAATTTCCAGCAATTCCAAATTATTTGCTGTTTCCTGTACACAACACACTTTCTTTACAACTCCATGGTTCTTCAACCCTTGTTTCAACTAGCTAATTCCTATTGCCCTTCAAATTTTGGTAAAAAACCACCCCCTTGGAAAATCATCTTTAATCCCTTTAGGATGAAGAGGATAACGTCTTAGTTCATATACCTGTAATACTGTTTTCACAGCCTTCAGCCGCTCTATTTACCCTCGGTTAAGAGCATCAATTAACTTGTTAACCACAGTTAACACACCGGCAACTCAAAAGCAGAAAATGGTACTTAGCACAGAACTAGGCACATAGTAAGCACAGTAAATGCTACTGAGTACGTGAATCAAGGAAGGATGCTATGAGCCACTTCTCATAACCCTTTCAACCCTATTATTCTGTTTATCTTATATTAATCATTAAAAAGAATACCAAGAATTGTTTATGAGAAACCTAAAAGTTTTTACTTATAATTTGGTGACAATTACTTAAAAAGGGAGCTAATAGGGCTCATCAGATTCTTCTAAACCAATAATGACATTAAATTTCAGTGCATTAATTTTTACTAGACTGTATCTTAAATTGCAGTCTTTGAACTTGTTCTCTAAGTTTGAAAAAAAATCTCGATATGAAGAGTAGTTACACGTATTGTTAAGTAAAAATATAAAACTAATTTCATATTGTGTTATCACCATGCTTAGTTTTCAGTAATCTGTTTTTAATATTAACCTATTATTACTGCATGGAAAATAATTTTTTTTTAATAATAATTAACTTTAAAGTTGTTTTCAAATTCAAACTAAATGAGAATGAGAATAATGCTCAAAATATGAAGACCATGGAAGTTAATACTGAAGACATACCAGGAAAAAAGTAATTAGTAAATTTAAAACAATCTTCATATATTAATAAAAGTAGCCTTAATGACAAAACAACCTACATGTAATGCTCACCTTTAAGGCCCCATAACATAATCCATACAGTAAGGCTACTGCCACGATGCTACAGACGAAACTATAAAGTGCTGCAAGCAGGCTTGTAGTGGCTAGACAAAAAAGAGAAAAAGAAATCAACATTCATAAACATATAAATGGATGGAAAAAACGTACATAAAAAAGTCACTGAAAAATATTTAAAATGGTATGATACTGACTATAATTAAATATCTACTTGCTTAATTTATAAAATTAAGTTTCTTTATCCTGTCCTTTTAAAAAATTTTGAAATGATAAGGGTTTACTACAGATAACTTCTGATACAAGGTAAAATATATTCACCTTGGAAGTAATCAAGTAATAAAAATCTTAATTTGATTACTATATTTATCTATAGTAGAAAAAATTATACCTATATTGTACTTCTCAAATGTACATTATCTATAAAAGTTTGGGAAAATAAAGTTCAAAGAGCCTCAAAAGGAACTAGAAATGTATTTTCACTAAAAGATGTTAGTCTGTCTATGTAAGCAGAACTTGTGCAACCCAGAGAAGTAAATTTATATTCCTATAATCAGTTAATTAATTCCCACAAAAAGTAGAGATCTGACTAATTACTAACAACAAAAAAAACAGATCCAATGGGATTACTAATAATAAGGAAGAAAAGATGGCTAAGATAACAGACTTCAACAGTAATTTTATATAGTGACCTTAAAAAACCTACCAGAAAAATTTTTCTTTAGGAGATATTAAAAAGCTTACACCTTGCACAAGTCTGTAAATTATGACAAAGCCCACTATTATAAATTATCTATACTAAACCTTCTCCATTGATTAATATAGCATCTATAATAGCCCCCTAAATACTGAAATTGTTTTCTATCCATTAAGCTGTGCTGCTGAACACCAACTGTTCTTAATTCATGCTCCTTCAAAATTTCAAAACATTAAAAATGCTCTACATACACAGCAACATAGAAAAAGCTTGGTTTCTATTTAAAATTTAAACCATAATATCAACATTTTATCAGTAGAGATAATTTCAATGCTATACTTGGGAGATATGGACAGAAAATGTGATAAATGAAGGTCAGTAATTTCTTTCCCTTTCATATTTTTTTCTCTAGCTGTACACTTATCTCTCAGTAAAATGTTGGATGGTTAAACTAAATAAGGGTATATTTTAAGCTCAGTTAACAACAGACCAAAGTGTTATTTTCAAGTTCTGCAGAATATTATTCCAGAGTAATTTTGGTATGGTCTTACTTATTTTGAAAATAAAATGTACATATAACAGGGGAATACATTTCTAACTGTATCAATTCATATCCACATATTCTACACTAAGATAGAGATATTTCTAAAAATCTTATTTAGTAAAATGCTTTTACTAAAAGCATTCTGTTTTAGGTGTCCCACTTTTGCTTTATTGACTATGCCAAAGCCTTTGACTGTGTGGATCACAACAAACTGTGGAAAATTCTCAAAGAGATGGGAATACCAGACCATCTGACTTGCCTCCTGAGAAATCTGTATGCAGGTCAGGAAGCAACAGTTAGAACTGGACATGGAACAACAGACTGGTTCCAAATAGGAAAAGGAGTACATCAAGGCTGTATACTGTCATCCTGCTTATTTAACTTATATGCAGAGTACATCATGAGAAACGCTGGGCTGGAGGAAGCACAAGCTGGAATCCAGATTGCTGGGAGAAATATCAATAACCTCAGATATGCAGATGACACCCTTATGGCAGAAAGTGAAGAAGAACTAAAGAGCCTCTTGATGAAAGTGAAAGAGGAGAGTGAAAAAGCTGGCTTAAAACTCAACATTCAAAAAATGAAGATCATGGCATCTGGTCCCATCACCTCATGGCAAATAGATGGGGAAACTGTGACAGACTTTATTTTTTGGGACTCCAAAATCACTGCAGATGGTGACTGCAGCGATGAAAATAAAAGACCCTTGCTCCTCGGAAGAAAAGTTATGACCAACCTAGACAGCATATTTAAAAGCAGAGACATCACTTTGCCAACAAAGGTCCGTCTAAGTCAAAGCTATGGTTTTTCCAGTAGTCATGTATGGATGTGAGAGTTGGACTATAAAGAAAGCTGAATACCAAAGAATTGATGCTTTTGAACTGTGGTGTTGGAGAAGACTCTTGAGAGTCCCTTGACTGCAAGGAGATCCAACCAGAATATCCTGAAGGAAATCAGTCCTGAATATTCATTGGAAGGGTTGATGCTGAAGCTGAAACTCCAATACTTTGGCTACCCGATGCAAAGAAATGACTTGTTGGAAAAGACCCTCATGCTGGGAAAGATTGAAGGCGGGAGGAGAAGGGGGCGACAGAGGATGAGATGGTTGGATGGCATCACTGACTCAATGGACATGAGTTTGAGTAAACTCCGGGAGTTGGTGATGGACAGGGAGGTCTGTCGTGCTGCAGTCCATGGGGTTGCAGAGTCAGACACGACCGAGCGACTGAACAGAACGGAACTGATTCTAAAGATAAAACAAAGCTCTGAAACTAAATATATAGAATATCAAATGCATACACTAGTTCAAAATGTAAATATAATGCCACATATCAGAGCTCAATCTATTTGATCTTTTATAAATACTTCGTAAGTCTATATAGGTTCCATGTAACTCAGTATTTTAACACTGGTTACAAATCAACTCCATTATTCCTGGATCTTTCACTAAAGTAGCAGACTGGACTATTTTTTTCCTATCTACAAACTAATTCCTGTTTAATCTTTAATTATTAAATAGTGCCTTTTCTAATTTCAACTCTAAAATAAAAACTGAAAAAACAACTTAATGGTCAGTTTATTATTTAATGATCTGTACAAGTAATACTTGAAACTTAATTTTTATAAGGAAGTACTTACCATTACCACCAAAGATATGAATATCCAATTGTTCACAAAGGTACATTACAAATGTATTCACCTGAGGCAGGAGACCAATGAAAAATACTACTGGGAAACAGAGGGTAAACACTATAGAAGGAAAGAAAAGCAAGTTAAAAATAATATATCACATCCATCCTTTTGTTCATCTAAGATCATAAAATAAATGATAAAAAGAAACATAAAATTAATATAGATTACCAAGCAAGTTTCTTAAAATTGCTTAAAACTACTAAGCAAATTTCTTAAAGTTACCATTTTAAATTATTTCTCTACATAACTGGCTGAGTATTAAATAATCTTTCCAACTATGAACAACAGTTTTTGAAACTGATTTTAGTGCTTCACATAATAGGAACCCAACATAAAGATCCAAGGGAAATCTCTCATTCCATAGGCTATATTTGTTCATTATTAGTTTTTTCATTCCTAATGCCCTATCATTTTTTCATTCCTCACTGAGAGGATGGCAATAAATAGCAAAATAAGTCCACTAAAACTATTTTTACCTATATAATCAGTCTATTTATCAGTGAATGGTTTGTATACAAATAACTTTAAGACCTACGATACCTTAAGATGACTCACCTATAACTAAATCCCTGGCTGATATAAGCACCAGAGGATTGGTGAAAGTTATTCCATATAATTTGAACTTGGTTGTTGTTAGGTTTCTGCTACCATAATCCAAGAGCCAAATAAGACCACAGCACAAACAGAAATAAACTGGTCTACTGTAGGCAATGATACGATTATGACCCTGAAAATGACATTAAAAAGAAGTCAGTTTAGTTAATTTGAAGAGTCACAACTAGCTACTAAGATCTTTGATGGCTTATATTCTGAAGATTCAAAATGTTTCCATATGAAGTCTGACTGTGGCAGAACGGAATTGCAAATATGGAAAGGAGGAAGAACAGAATAAATCTTATGATATTAGACTGAAACTAAGTATCAGTATGAACTCATTATTTTTAATATGCAGACAGATGAAGAATAAACGTGTGAGTTTATGTGTATACATATATTTTTCTAGCTTTATCCACTGAGAGGACCTAGAAGCAATGCTGCTACTGTTGCTAGCAATGACATTCTAGTAATAAAGATTACTAGCAAACAGATCTTAGTTTACAAATAACAATACTCACTAAAAGGAACCAAGGATCCACAGAGAAAAGGTTGGTTTCAGGCTAAGACAGGGCAAGTATATAAGATGAGCCTGGAACAAACTATTGTGCTCCAAATGGAGAAAACATTTTTAAAATGATAAAAGGACAAGGAAGGCAGCTGATTGGGTTCCCCATGGTCCAATCAGGGACAGTCTGAACATCAAAAGTAACGGCAGTAACATTGTGGTCCACTTAATAAAATAAGAATCCGTGAAACCACACCAACACGAGAAAAGGGAAAGTTCTTACTTAAATAAGAAGTCAATTAATGAATACAGAAGGAAACACGGAGCTAAAACAATCACTATTTGGTCACCAAGAAATGATAACTGATTCAGCCAAGTATCAACAGATATTAAAAACAAGTCGGTGGAGATGTGCAGAGCAGCAGGATACATACACAGTTTCAAGTATCCCCTATATACTTACTGACTACAAGAGAAAAATGGTAAGATTAAGAGTATTGGTTCTCAAGGGGCGGGGCCGGGGTGGGGGCGCGATTTCACCCTCCAGGGGACATTTGGTAAAGTCTGCAGACACTGTAGTTGTCACAACTAGGGTGAGTATGCTACTGACATCTAGTGGGTAGAAGTCAGAGAGAATGCTAAACATCCTACAATGCACAGAACAGAGCCTCCCCACTCCCAACTTTAAACAAACAATTATCCAGCCCAAAATGTTAACACTGCAGAGTTTGAAAAACATTGCAGACACTACCCTTAGACAAAAGATCAGTTATCATCAGTAAAAGCATAAATCAGTATTATGTGCTTCCTTATATGATACACTAAGAACACATTGCTTTTGCAATATTTCTACCAAAAAAGCACAGCCTGTATCTTATCAGAAATATCAGACAAAGTCAAATTGAAGGTCGTGTACAAAATAACTAGCCTGTACCCATTAAAAACGTCAATATTGTGTCAGACAAATACTGGGGAACTGCTCTAGATTAAAGGAGACTACAAAGAACAAATGCACAATCAGGGAGTTTCTGCTGCCAATGAGAAAATACTACCCCAAATGTTAATTCAATCTGACATACGACCAAAAAAATGTTTCTTAAGCAATGTCAAGGAATTACAAGTTTTAGGTGTATCAGAGTGACTTACATGTCTAGGAGAAGAAGAATCTGGTTGAACACTCTAAAAAAGAAACAGAAAGATAGATTATACTACTGAAGACCTGGGAATTTTACATTAAATTCCAAAATACTTGAAATAATTTCAAGTGAATATTCCATAGCTAAGTCATGACCTGTAGGTCATTAATTCTGCTGAAGCATCAACAGAAGATAAAACATCAGCTCCACTCAAATATTTCCTAACTCTTAACTTTATTATGTTTCTGAAATAGCACATAGCAGCTGACAGATCATCTTACTGCTTGGCGCATTACAACACCTAAGTACAATTAAGGCAGAATGTTTTCTTATGGCAACATCACTCCATTCAGGATATGCACAAACTATGAGTAGGCTTATAAAAAGGATTCCAGTTATGCCCCAAACTCAAGCTTACTAAACAAGTCAACGGCAGTTGTATTAAATATACATTTAATATGATGCATTTTCACATCAAACTCAAGTAAGTTGTATCCATCTAAGAGACTTCATCAACTCACCATAAAAATATTCAAAAGGTATTATGTAGTTACCTCCCAAGTGATGACTTTTCTCCCGAGCTGGAGTTCATTTTCCACAGCATACCAAAGAATTTCACTAGGATAGTCTATTGCCATCCTGTAATTCAACACTGGACTAAGATCACAGAGTTTGGCATATAGCCCTTGTCTGGTCTCCTTAAACTCAATTTGAATGTTTATCCTCCTAAAGCTCTGTTCCTGCCTTTTTTATTTCTGTTTATGATATTACTATTTCTTGTAGTCAAGTAGATTTTAAAAATCTGAAATATTTAAAAAATCTCGTTCATCTTTTGCCTTTTCCATATCTAACCATATTAAGCAGTGGACAAAATTAATAGGATAAAAAACACTGAATCCAGGGAATGAATTTAAATGGTTTAAGGCAATAAAGGGATTGTTTAATGGGAACTAAAACAAAAAGGACAAAGTCCAGTAATTTTAACAGAGAATCACCAAATTTAATCAGAGAGACTTTAGCTTATGTTATTAGAGGCCAAGAAGGAAGGAGCAGAGGCTCTAAGATTTGGGTTGGTATACTACTACCAAACCCTGGAGGAGGAAATGGCAATCCACTCTAGTATTGTTACCTGGAGAATTCCACGGACAGAGGAGCCTGTGGCTGCTAGTCCATAGAGTTGCAAAGAGTCAGACGCAACTGAGCACACACACATACAGACTATGATCAAAAGCAAAAGAACTGGGAGAGGAAAATATCAGAAGATGACGATGTGCCCTTTTCAGAATATGCCCAGCTTCCTCTTAGATATATAGGACTAAAGCTTATGAGAAACGTGAAGACTATGAAATAAAAATCTGAACATGATTTATACAGAAGTATGTAAGAGTGGCAAAGTAATAAAAGAGGATGACTTCACTGGCAAGGAACTGCAAACTGAAAAGAGGGCTGAGTAAAGCTCTAGAGAATTCTCATAAATTAAGAAGTGGTCAAAAGAACAAAGAGGCATCAACAAAGAAAAATAAAGCTACTTGAAAAGTAGGATAATCATGAGGGCAGTATAAGGTCACAGATCAACAATGAGGAAAACATAAAAACGGAGCAGCACTCACAGAGCACGAAGACTAAGATCACAGATCTAGCAACTAAAGATTATCAGCTCACAGAGACTGTCACTTCAGTACTGCAACGAGGGAAAAAGTATGGAGGGGTCTTGGAGAAACAGAGCAGGTGACACAGGTGGCTTACTCTAGAGGTCTATAAATGGAGAGAGAAGAAAGCAAGGACAGCTGAGGGTGTAAAGAGAACTAAACAAATAGTTCTCAGGATGGGAGAGGGTTCTGCATGTTAGTATGTACCAGGCAAATAACCAGCACTAGCTAAGAAAGGGAAGAAAACAGTCCATGTTACCTGTGCACTGTGATGCTGCATGGAAGGTGAAAATTTTGGTATTTAATTCTCCCATTTATGGAAAGCTTAAAGTTGGTATTTCAGAGCCACTATTTGAACAAAAGCAAAGGGATGTCCATCATGTGCTCTTGGTGTCCTCAAAGAATAAATATGCTAGTTTTGACATTATTCTTTCTACCAATGATAGATTTTAACAAATTTCACTTCATAATAGAAGACTTAAAATATAAGACTAGGAGGGTTAATGTTGATAAATTGAAAAGAAATGAATTTCAAGAACTCAAATTATTGGGAATTCCCTGGCAGTTCAGTGGTTAGGATTTGGTGATTTCACCGCTAGGGTCTGGGTTAAATCCCTAGTCAGGGAACTAAGATTCCGCAAACCATGTTCAGTTCAGTTCAGTCGCTCAGTCATGTCCGACTCTATGTGACCCCATGAGGCGATGCTGATAAAAAAACAACTCTTTCTTTTAGTAAGTACCCAAATATTTAATCCAAAAAAAAGCTTAGGAAGGTTAATTTACATATTTTTTTTAAAAAGTTTTTAAGTCCCTTTTGTTCCTTACCCAATCTAATGTAAACATCCAAGGAAAATAAATCTAAAAGTTATATTATTAATATAATTCAATGAATGATACAAAACCTTCTGCCTTTTAACACAGCTACTATGCCAAAGTCTGAAGAGAAGAGATGCTGGTACCTTAAGCAGCGAGTACTGACAGCTGGCTATCACCAGGCAGAACTGGAAGACCCAGATATCTCTGAAGAAGCCTTGTATAAGAAGAATGGATCCCAAGAAAGCCACAAGAATAGCCAAGATGACAGCTAACACATTTTCCAGGATCTCACGATTTCTGTAGATAGAAAAAACTTATGAGTAAGTACATTATCAATATAAGAAATGAATCAGAGTGAAAAAGGGGAAGACATCCATATGAAGCTCATATTATCTTTGTTATGGGTTTTTTTTTTTTTTCCTTTTGTACAAGGTTTGAACAAGGCTTTGGCTCATACTGAAAAAGTATGTCTGGTTGAGATAGAAAGCTAGCACACATTCTTTAAAAATTTTTAATTTATTTTTAATTGGAGGATAATTCCATTACAATATTATGTTGGTTTCTGTCATATATCAACATGAATCAGCCATAGGTCCTCAGCCATACGTCCTCTCCCTCTTAAACCTCCCTCCCACGTCCCACCCCATCTCATCCCTTAAGGTTGTCACCGAGGATCAGATTTGAGCTCCCTGTGTCATACAGTGAATTTTCACTGGTTATCTAATTGTACATAAGGTAATGTGTATGTTTCAATGCTACTCGCTCAATCTGTCCCATCCTCTCCCCTTCACTCACAGTGTCCACAAGGCTGTTCTCTCTTTGTGTGTCTTCATTGCTGCTCTGCAGATAGGTTCATCAGTACCATCGCTCTAGATTTCATATATATGCGCTAATTTACGACATTTATCTTTCTTTTTCTGACTTACTTCATTCTGGATAATAAGCTCTAGGTTTATCCATCTCATTAGAACTGAGTCAAACGTGTTTCTTCTTATGGCTAATATTCCATTGTCTATATGTACCACAACTTCTTTATCCATTCATCTGTCGATGGATATCTACGCTGCTTTGAGTTCAGTTCAGTTGCTCAGTTGTGTCTGACTCTTTGCGGCCCCATGGACTGCAGCGCGCCAGGCCTCCCTGTCCATCACCAACTCCCGGAGTTTACTCAAACTCACGTCCATTGAGTTGGTGATGCGATCCAGCCATCCATCCTCTGTCATCCCCTTCTCCTCCCACCTTCAATCTTTCCCAGCATCAGGGTCTCTTCCAATGAGTCAGTTCTTCGTAACAGGTGGCCAAAGTATTGGCGTTTCAGCTTCAACATCAGTCCTTCCAATGAATATTCAGGACTGATCTCCTTTAGGATGGACTGGTTGGATCTCCTTGCAGTCCAAGGGACTTTCAGGAGTCTTCTCCAACACCACAGTTCAAAAGCATCAATTCTTTGGTACTCAGCTTTCTTTATAGTCCAACTCTCACATCCATACATGACTACTGGAAAAACCACAGCTTTGACTAGACAGACCTTTGTTGGCAAAGTAATGTCTCTGCTTTTTATTATGCTCTCTAGGTTGGTCATAACTTTTGTTCCAAGGAGCAAGCATCTTTTAATTTCATGGCTGTAGTCACCATCTGCAGTGATTTTGGAGCCCCAAAAAATAAAATTCATAAACATCTCTGTACCATTTCATTTGATATTTCTTTCAGATTCAAACAAGTTCAACAGTATTTTCAAAATCAATCAACGGAACACTGGCATCTATTCATTTGTTCTTATGTGGCAGATGTGGAATTCCAGATTTGCTGAGCCCAGTGATTCCTGTCAGCCTTGCTATGCTACATTCTGCCACATCGTTGGGCTCTGAACATGTGTTGTCCTTTCAGCTTTCTTTTAGCTTTCAATTTTCCTGAATCCAATTTATCAATATGTTTTTCCATTGATCCTGTTTTTTATGTTACATCTGCCCAAGGTCACAAATCTTTTCTATGTTTTGCTTTTTTCCGAATTTTATATTTTAGACTTTACATTGAGGTTTATGACCCATTTTGAGTTAATTTTTATATGATGCAAGGTAAAGAAACAAGTTCTTTCTTCTTCTTTTTTTTGTTTTTTTGCATAGAGAAAGCCAGTGATTCCAGCACCACTTGTTGAAAAGCCTATCCTTCACTGATTTGGGATATTATTTTGACACTCTCTAGACCTGAATAGTCGTCTTTATGGGAAGGTGTTTAACTACAATGCCCATTTATTTGATAGGTATTGTATTTCTTAAGTATTATATTTCTTTCAAAGTGAAATTTGATAATTTCTATCATTCAAGAAATTTAATATCTTATTTACATATAACCGCTCATAATATTCAGTTCAGTTCAGTCACTAAGTCGTGTCTGACTCTTTGTGACCCCATGAATCGCAGCACGCCAGGCCTCCCTGTCCATCACCAACTCCCTGAGTCCACCCAAACCCATGTCCATCGAGTCGGTGATGCCATCCAGCCATCTCATCCTCTGTCGTCCCCTTCTCCTCCTGCCCTCAATCTTTCCCAGCATCAGGGTCTTTTCCAATGAGTCAGCTCTTCGCACCAGGTAGCCAAATTATTGGAGTTTCAGCTTCAACATCAGTCCTTCCAATGAACATCCAGGACTGATCTCCTTTAGGATGGACTGGTTGGATCTCCTTGCAGTCCAAGGGACTGTCAAGAGTCTTCTCCAAAACCACAGTTCAAAAGCATCAATTCTTCGGTGTTCAGCTTTCTTTATAGTCCAACTCTCACATCCATACATGACTACTGGAAAAACCATAGCCTTGACTAGACAGACCTTTGTTGGCAAAGTAATGCCTCTGCTTTTTAATATGCTATCTAGGTTGGTCATAACTTTCCTTCCAAGGAGTAAGCGTCTTTTAATTCCATGGCTGCAGTCACCATCAGCAGTGATTTTGGAGCCCAGAAAAATAAAGTCAGCCACTGTTTCCACTGTTTGCCCATCTACCTGCCATGAAGTGATGGGAGCGGGTGCCATGATCTTCATTTTCTGAATGTTGAGCTTTAAGCCAACTTTTTCACTCTCCTCTTTCACTTCCATCAAGAAGCTCTTTAGTTCTTCACTTTCTGCCATAAGGGTGGTGTCATCTGCATATCTGAGGTTACTGATATTTCTCCTGGCAATCTTGATTCCAGCTTCTGCTTCATCCAGCCCAGCATTTCTCATGATGTACTCTGCATATAAGTTAAATAAGCAGGGTGACAATATACAGCCTTGACATACTCCTTTTCATATTTGGAACCAGTCTGTTGTTTCATGTCCAGTTCTAACTGTTGCTCCTGACCTGCACACAGGTTCCTCAAGAGGCAGGTCAGGTGGTCTGGTATTCCCATCTCTTTCAGAATTTTCCACAGTTTATTGTGATCCACATAGTTAAAGGCTTTGGCATAGTCAATAAAGCAGAAATAGATGTTTTTCTGGTACTCTCTTGCTTTTCTGATGATCCATCGGATGTTGGCAATTTGATCTCTGGTTCCTCTGCCTTTTCTAAAACCAGCTTGAACATCTGGAAGTTCATGGTTCACATATTGCTGAAGCCTGCCTTGGAGAATTTTAAGCATTACTTTACTAGCGTGTGAGATGAGTGCAATTGTGAGGTAGTTTGAGCATTCTTTGGCATTGCCTTTCTTTGGGATTGAAATGAAAACTGACTTTTTCCAGTCCTGTGACCACTGCTGAGTTTTCCATATTTGCTGGCATATTGAGTGCAGCACTTTCACCGTGTCATCTTTCAGGATTTGAAATAGCTCAACCGGAATTCCATCACCTCCACTAGCTTTGTTCATAGTGCTGCTTTCTAAGGCCCCCTTGACTTCACATTCCAGGATATTTGGCTCTAGGTATTATCCGTTTATTACTTGTGGAATCTATAATGATATCCTAGCTCACATTCCTATCATGATATCTTAGCTCACATATCCTAATTTGTAACATTTTTTTTGGTCCTGATCATCCTGGCTAGAATGTATTAATTTAACTGAGGTTTTGGTTTCCTTGACTTTTCTGCTTTCTGTGTCCTCAGTGACTTCTGCTTTGTTCTTTACAATTTTCTATCTTCTGAATACTTAGATTGACGTGTTCTTCTTTTTTAAAGTTTCCTAAAGGGAAGGTGAAGGTACTGAATTGACTTTTCTTCTTATTCAGTGCTATAAATTCTTCCAAGTACTGTGTTAACAACATCACAAAAATTCTGGTAAGCTGTGTTTCATTTTTATTCAGTTGAAAAATATTTTATAATTTACCTCTTGATTTCTCCTTTGATTTGTGAGTTATTCAGAGGTATTTAGCTTCCAAATATTTAGGAATTTTCCAAGGTTCTTTTGTTACTGATTTATAATTAACTCCACTATGGTCAGAGAATACACTACATAGAACTTAAATTCTTCTACGTTTGATGCTTATACCATGGCCTAGAATACGGTTTATCTTGATAAGAGTTGAAGTATGCACGTAGAAGAACATATATTTTGTTGTTATGAGTGGAGTGTTTCCTAAACGCCTATCAACCTAGGTTGGTTGACAGTACTGTTCAAATTTACTATATCCTTATTGATTTTCTACACTTGTTCTATCAATTATTGAGAGAAGTATATAAGCTTAGACAGTAAAGAATCTGCCTGCAATGTGTGAGTCTTGCGGGCAATCTGCCTGCAAGGTTCAATCCCTGGGTTGGGAAGATCCCCTGGAGAAAGGAAAGGTTACCCACTCCAATATCCTTGCCTGGAGAATTCCAAGGACAGAGGCTACAGTTCATGGGATCGCCGAGTCAGACAAGACTAAGCAACTAACACTTTCATGTTGCATTCAACTATAATTATGAATTTAGCCATTTCTCCTATTTCTATCAGCTTTTACTTTGTAGCACTGTTTAGATGTAAAAACATTTAGAATGGCTAAATCCTATGGATTAACTGATCCCTTATCATTACACAACCACCTCCTTTTATCTTGGAGTAAAAAGAATATTTTCTTTGCTCTGAAATCTACTTTGTCTGATATTAATTCAGCTATTCTAACTTTAATTTGATTAGTGTTAGGATGATCCATCTTTTCTACCTTTATATTTAAAGTGCATTTCTTATAGGCAGCAAAGAGTTGAGTCTTCCTATTTTCCCCAATTTGACAATTTCTGACTTTTCCCAACTATCACCTTGTCATTTATCTTGTGTCAATCTGATTTTGATCTCTTTTTCTGCCTTATTTTAGATTAAGAGAATAATTTTTATAAGTCTATTTTATCTCCTTTTCTTTTTTAACTTACCAGTTATAACTCTTTTGTTATTTTAGTATTTGCTTTAGGGTTTAAAGTATACATTTTATGACAGCCTAACTCAAATGCTTTACCGTCTGAGCTACTAGGGAAGCCCTCTAACTCAAATAAACTTATATCAATTCACATATAGTGTAAGAAACTTACAGTAGTATACTTTCAAATGTCCTTTCCTGGCCTTTATGCTATTATTATCATGAATTTTACTTTTACTTATGGTATAAATCACACAATATACATCCATATTATTTTTGTTAAATACCCAACTGTGTCTCAAAAAGATTTAATTAGTCAGAAAAAATCTTATATATTTATTCATGTAGTTAACATTTGCATTCATCCTTTGTTTCTTTGGGTAGCTCCATATTTCCAGTCGGTATTATTATCCTTCTACCTGAAAGAAATCCGGTACTATATTGTAGTGTGGATCCGCTTGAAAAAGATTCTTCCCAGTTTTTTCTGGTCTGAAAATATCTTTATTTCATCCTGGCTTTTGCAGTTTTGCTGGCTACAGAATTCCAGGTTGAGGTTTTTCTCCCTTCAATAGTTTTAAAAATGCTGCTCCATTATCTTATTTGGATTTTGTCCAACAATAAATCTGATGTCTTCCTTATCCTTGTTCCTCTATACAAACTGTATCTTTTTTCTCTTGAGGTTTTAAATATTATTGGTTTTGAACAACTATGTGCCTCGCTATAGTTTTTTTTCATGTTTCTTGTACTTGAGGTTCAAGGAGATTCTTCAATAGTTTTTATTGAATTTGGAAAGTTTTCCTCCTCAAAATTTTTTCTCTCTCCCTCTCTCCCGTAGCACACTTTCATTCTGTATGTTCTTTTTGTTGAGGGGAGGGAGGGAGAATTCTTCTTTTTCTTTTGTTTCACTTTCAATAGTTTCTACTGCCATGCTCTCAACTTCATTAATATTTTCTTCTCCAATGTCTACTCTACCATTAATCTCATCCTCTGTATTTTTCACCTCAGACATTTTAGTTTTTATCTGCAAGTTCAATCTGGGTCTTTTTTTTGTTTTTAATCTTCCATATCTCTACTTAACTTTTACTAACATGCAAGGTATAGTTGTAACTTTTAATGTCTTTGCTAGTTCTAATATCAGTGACAGCTAAAGGCTGGTTTCAACTGACTCATTCTTTCCCTCATTATAAATCACATTGTGTCATTTCCTTGTACGCTTGGTACTCTCTGGATGCCAGACCTCGTGAACCTCAACTTTTTACGTGGTGAGAATTTCTGAATTTCTATAAATCTTCTTGAGTTTTGCTATGCTACTTGGAAACAGCTGGATCCTTTCAAGTCTTGCTTTTATGACTTACTAGGTGGGTCTGGAGCAGTGCTCATACTAGAGCTAATTACTCCCCACTTCTAAGGCAGGACTTTCCTGAGTACTCTACATAATGCACCATAAAATATGAATTATTATGAGTTTCTTCAGTCCAGCAGTGAGGACAGGCACCATTCCCAGCCCTGTGTGCCAGGCACTGTGCCTCTATTTCTTTCACATGATTCCCTCCCATGGTCTAGTCTCCTCATACATTCTCTTACCGATACTCTGCTAAACAGTGACAGGATCCACTGCACATCTCTGACGTTCTCTCTGTGCAGCGATCCTCTCTGATGTTCTGTCCCACAGACTCAAGCTGCTCAGGTCTCCCTGGACTCTTAGCTCCATCTCCTCAACTCAGGAAGTCTGCTGGACTCTACTTCAGGATCACAAGCTGGGAACTCTCTTCAGGCAGTAAGCTGGGCAATTGCAGGGCTCACATAACTTGCTTCCCATCTCTCAGGAAATCACCATCTTTTTCTGTCTTATCTCCAGTGTCTTGAAAACCACTGGTTCATGCATTTTATCTGTTTTTCATTGTTTCAGGTGGAAGAGTAAGTCCAGTCTTTTTTATTCCACGTCAACTAGAAGCAGCATTTGGCCCCCAAGTTCATAACTAACTACTGCTATTTACTATTAAGACTAGTGTCAAGAAGTAGGGAAAGAAACTTCTTCTTATACCTTTTATAGCAAGAGTCAATGTAATATGTATAACCTTATTGCCATTAACACCTCATATTCTCTGGCTTTTAAGTACAGTTGCATGATTCTTAATGATAAAAATGATTTCTAAAATAGAAAACACTTTCCAACATGGAAACCAAGTCAAATACTCAACGGGTAGTTTGATACGTTTCAATTTAAAAGTAAAATCTACATTCTCACCTATCAAACAGGGCCAAAAGTGTGAGTCTGTCAAAGTTAATGCCAATCCACAGCTGAGGCAGGATCCAAAAGCGATAATAGTGTTTAACTTTGTGAGCAGCTTCTTCTGTTGGACAGTAAGTAGCTGCCAAATCAGGGCTTAGGTCAATGTCTTGTTGTTCCAATAAATCTGTGTCGATGGTCAATAGTCTGTTCAGTCGGATCTGTGGAAGAGAAAGCTAAAAGAAAATCAGCACTGAAAAGCTTAAAATATCTTTAATCAAGTCATGATTCAAGGGCTACCCAATCAGCTTACAGATTATCAAAACCACCTTAATTCTCTATACTAGTCCACTCTTGTGGATACTTTATGATCATTAGAAACTACAGAAGGTGACAAAGGAAGTAAACTACAACAAAGCAAATCAACTGATAGGGCTTTTGGAAAGATTTCATTAGGAAGCATTTGAAATTCTAGCATTTTCTGGCTGTATAGCTGGTGGATCCATTCCATCACCTACAGAGAATGATCAGTGATGTCCCCTTCCCTGTCCCTTCTCTTCTCCCATTAAGCCATGAAGCTCACTGCTATGTCAAATCTAAGCTCCTCTGCACTGGATTCAATGCCTTCAACTCTCAATTCTTCCTACGTTCTCTTAACATCATTATTGCTATTTTCAAATCCCTTACATACACCTCTATTTTTGCTTTGGCAGACTGCTCCGCTGAGGCTATGCAGGATACGTTTCTTTCAGCTTCAACTCATCCATTCACCTGTTCACCCGTTTCTCCTTCCTCTGAAAGAATCCACAGTTGACTGCACCTAGCACAGCACAAGCCAGAGCTGTGCTGCCTGAAGGCTCCCACACCACTTAATGGTGGAAGATGCTACTACGCCATTTAAACCAAGGACGCGAGCAAAGAGGTTATAATCAATCCCTCTGGCACTAAATTTATCTCAATATCGCTTATATATTGCTTATAAGGAGTTCATCTTTCTCTAACTGCAATATATACATCTTGATATATATCGCACAAAGGCAGTGCTATCTTTGTTATCTTTTTAAAATATACCCACTGTATCTTGTATGTTTGTCGATACAGCAATAACATCACTAAGCTTTCCCCTCACACACACACAGACAAAAGCACTGATATAAAAATAACAAGTAGTTAACCAACAGGTAAGTACCAAATCAATAAGCTATGTACCAAAACCATAATATATTCAAAGTGAAGTTTTAAAATGGCACATCTAGATTATGACACTGGTGAGTAAATAAGACCTTTACAAACCCTCAGAAGTATAATTACTCATTCATATATAGCTAATCCAACTTTATGTATTTTACATTTATTTCTTAACAAAGGACTTATGAGAAGAGATCCATTATGAAACATCAAAGGTGATTTTGCCATAGATTTCAACAAAATCAATATTATGTAACCTCATCATTTTTCTGCTTTATATAACAACTTAATCTGAAAATACATCATTTTATAAAAATAAAGGAAAACCTACCACATCATGTGGATAAAATCGAACTGAGGTAGAACTGGATACATGAGAATCCGTGTCACTAAAATAAAATGAAAAATACTTTAGGGAATAAACAGCTTGTAGTAGTAGAAAGAAAAATAAATGCATTAACAATTATGTGATATTTATATTGTCTTTACTTTTCCATGTAAACTTCAAAATACAAAGTCAAATTTTCCTAGAGTTGTGAACAGGCGCATAGCCTGTGGGTCACAGTATCTATATTCAAACCTTCTCCTCAACTGAATGAGATCTTGGACAGTTATCTAATCTTTTAATACCTCAGTTTCCTCACAGGATAAGAGTGCTTCTAGCACAAGGTTGGGTGGCCCTACATAGCATGGCTCATAGTTTCACTGAGTTAGGTCAAGGTCATGGTGGAGAGTTCTGACAAAACGTGCTCCGGTGGAGAAGGGAATGGCAAACCACTTCAGTATTCTTGCCTTGAGAACCTCATGAACAGTATGAAAAGGCACAAAGATAGGACACTGAAAGATGAACTCCCCAGGTTGGTAGGTGCCCAATATGCTACTGGAGATCAGTAAAGAAATAACTCCAGAAAGAATGAAGGGGCGGAGCCAAAGCAAAAACACCACCCACTTCTGGATGTGACTGGTGATGGAACTAAAGTGAAGTGAAGTCACTCAGTCGGGTCTGACTCGTTGCGATCCCATAAACTGTATGTAGCCTGTCAGGCTCCTCTGTCCTTGGGATTTTCCAGACAAGAATACTGGAGTGGGTTGCCATTTCCTTCTCCAGGGGATCTTTCAAACCCAGGGATCGAACCCGGGTCTCCTGCATTGCAGGCAGACTCCTTACTGGCTGAGCCACAAGGGAAGACTAAAGTCTGATAAAGAGCAATACTGCATAGGAACCTGGAATGTTAGGTCCATTAATCAAGGCAAATTGGAAGTGGTCAAACAGGAGATGGCAAGAGTGAACATCGTCATTCTAGGAATCAGCGAACTAAAATGGACTGAAATGGGTGAATTTAACTTAGATGACCATTATATTTACTAATGAGGGCAAGAATCCCTTAAAAGAAATGGAGTGGCCATCACAGTCAACAAAGAGTCCAAAATGCCATACTTGAATGCAATCTGAAAAACGACAGAATGATCTCTGTTCGTTTCCAAGGCAAACCATTCAATATTATGGTAATCCAAGTCTATGCCCCGACCAGTAATGCTGAAGAAGCTTAAGTTGAATGGTTCTATGAAGACCTACAAGACCTTCCAGAACTAACACCAAAAAAGATGTCCTTTTCATCAGAGGGGGACTGGAATGCAAAAGCAGGAAGCCAAGAAACACCTGAAGTAACAGGAAAATTTGGCCTTGGAGTACAAAATGAAGCAGAGCAAAGGCTAACAGAGTCTTCCCAAAAGAATGCACTGGTCATAGCAAACACCCTCTTCCAATAACACAAGAGAAGACTCTATACGTGGACATCACCATATCAATACCAAAATCAGATTGATTATATTCTTTGCAGCCAAAGATGGAGAAGCTCTATACAGTCAGCAAAAACAAGACCAGGAGCTGACTGTGGCTCAGATCATGAACTCCTTATTGCCAAATTCAGACTTAAATTGAATAAAGTAGGGAAAACCACTAGACCATTCAGGTATGACCTAAATCAAATCCCTTACGATTATACAGTAGAAGTGACAAATAGATTTAAGGGATTAGATCTGATAGACAGAGTGCCTGAAGAACTATGGACAGAGGTTCACGACATTGTACAGGAGGCAGGGATAAAAACCATCCCTAAGGAAAAGCAATGCAAAAAGGCAAAATGGTTGTTTGAGGAGGTCTTACAAATAGCTGTGAATAGAAGAGAAGATAAAAGGCAAAGGAAAAAAGGAAAGATATACCCATTTGAATGCAGAGTTCCAAAGAATAGCAAGGAGAGACAAGAAAGCCTTCCTCAGTGATCAATGCAAAGAAATAGAGGAAAACAACAGAATGGGAAAGTCTAGAGATCTCTTCAAGAAAATCAGAGATACCAAGGGAACATTTCATGCAAAGGTGTGCACAATAAAGGACAGAAATGGTATGGACCTAACAGAAGCAGAAGATATTAAGAAGAAGTGGTGAGAACACACAGAAGAACTATACAAAAATGATGCTCACGACCCAGATAATCACAATGGTGTGACCACTCACATTCACCTAGAGCCAGACATCCTAGAATGTGAAGTCCAGTGGGCCTTAGGAAGCATCACTATGAACAAAGCTAGTGGAGGTGATGGAATTTCAGTTGAGCTATCTCAAATCCTAAAAGATGATGCTGTGAAAGTGCTGCACTCGAGATGCCAGCAAATTTGGAAAACTCGGCAGTGGCCACAGGACTGGAAAAGGTCCGTTTTCACTCCACTCCCAAAGAAAGACAATGCCAAAGAATGCTCCAACTACCGCACAATTGCACTCATCTCACACGCTAGTAAAGTAATGCTCAAAATTCTCCAAGCCAGGCTTCAACAGTACGTGAACCATGAACTTCAAGATGTTCCAGCTGGATTTAGAAAAGGCAGAGGAACCAGAGATCAAATTGCCAGTATCCACTGGATCATCAAAAGAGCAACAGAGTTCCAGAAAAACATCTATTTGTGCTTTATTGACTATGCCAAAGTCTTTGACTGTGTGGACCACAACAAACTCTGGAAAATTCTTAAAGAGATGGGAATACCAGACCATCTGACCTGCCTTCTGAGAAATCTGTATGCAGGTCAGGAAGCAACAGTTAGAACTGGACACGGAACAACAGACTGGTTCCAAATCGGGAAAGGAGTACATCAAGGCTGTATACTGTCACCCTGCTTATTCAACTTATATGCAGAGTACATCATAAGAAATGCTGGACTGGATGAAGCAGAAGCTGGAATCAAGATTGCCGGGAGAAATATCAATAACCTCAGATATGCAAATGACACCACCCTTACAGCCGAAAGTGAAGAAGAACTAAAGAGCCTCTTGATAAAAGAGAGGAGAGTGAAAAGTTGGCTTAAAGCTCAACATTCAAAAAACTTAAGATGATGGCATCTCGTCCCATCACTTCATGGCAAACAGATGCAGAAACAATGGAAACAGTGACAGACTTTATTTTGGGGGGGGCTCCAAAATCACTGCAGATGGTGTCTGCAGCCATGAAATTAAGAGACGCTTACTCCTTGGAAGAAAAGCTATGACCAACCTAGATAGCATATTTAAAAGCAGAGACATTACTTTGCCAACAAAGGTCCGTCTAGTCAAAACTATGGTTTTTCCAGTAGTCATGTATGGATGTGAGAGTTGGACTATAAAGAAAGCAGAGCACCGAAGAATTGATGCTTTAGTCCCTTGGACTGCAAGGAGATCCAACTAGTCTATCCTAAAGGAAATCAGTCCTGAATATTCACTGGAAGGACTGATACTGAAGCTGATACTCCAATACTTTGGCTACCTGATAAGAAGAACTGACTCATTTGAAAAGACCCTGATGCCAGGAAAGACTGAAGGCGGGAGGAGAAGGGGACGACTGGAGATAGTTAGATGGCATCACCGACTCAATGGACGTGAGTCTGAGTAAACTCCGGGAGTTGGTGATGGACAGGGAATCCTGGTGTGCTGAAGTCCACTGGGTCGCAAACAGTAGGACACGACTGAGCAACTGAACTTACCTTAAGGTTCTTGTGAAAACTGTTTAAGAAAGCAATTAACATATTGCCAGGAGCCACAATAAACTGAATCTATATGATAGTCTAGAACATGACATTCAGTTTCCACAGTTCACTCAAGTTTGGATTTCAAAACTTGATTCCTTAACACATTATGGTGTAAGGAATTGTTCTTATCTTGAATTATGTTAAAAATAATTGTTCCCATTGCTCCATCCTCCTATTGCTTCCACAGTTACAAAATCATCTAAACACTCCAATTCAATCTGAGGGGGTAAACTCTGAAACAGTACTAAAAGAGCTTAAGGAGTACAGTTTTTTAAATGTTCTATGTTTATAGCATGCTAAGTGACCACAAGATCTTATTGCTTTAAATAGTCTCTCAAAACTGAAAAAACTAAGTGCACTACCCATAGATATGTAACATTTAAATAAGTGTCCCATTATTAAACAGAAGTCCTAAAATAAAAATAAAATGACCCTTGTGGGGGAAAAAAAAAAGTTAGCTAACCAACCAACAATGAATTTCAATACAGCAATTTGAACAGATTACTAACATAAAACTTTCAGAGAAATTTTAACACATTCTAAATTATAACTGTGTTATATGATCAAGATTTCTATTTCTTATTTGCTTTCCTCCAAACTTCTCTGTTATCTTACATAATTTCTTCCTGAGGGAAGGAGAGAAAAGAAATTAAATGCAACACATGACTCATATTTTAATAAATTCATCCTCCTTATAGTTGGTAAACACGTTTTAAAACAAAATGAAAGATGATCATTTAAAAAGACACTTGACTGAAATCCTCACACAGAAATTTGGTGTAAATTTGAAATGACACCAAAAGAGAGAATTGATGGGTTTGAACATAGTTGTGTAAATGTTTTTCTAATAGGTTTTTTCTATCATGCAATACATAGGGAGTTAAATTTGAAATTGTGGGAAATCACTATTCCACAGTAAGATCTACAAGAAAGTTTTACTTAATTTTTAAAAACATATAATAGCAAACAAAAAACACGTAATACCTTTTAATAATGGCTTTCTTTTTTTCCACAGTAAAAAGTTCTACTTTTTGGCAACCAGTGAATAATGAGAATTTATTTAAGCCAATATAAACAAGTAACTCTTCTATCTCAAGGTTTACAAACTTTAAAAACGGCAAACTTATGCAAGCACATAAACTCCCCTAACACGACTTCACACATACCAGATATTGGACGCTCTTCTTGCTGCTGGTTCAAAATTCACAAGTGACATATCACAGCCACCAGTCTCATAAAGCGTAGAAGAGAACTTACCTAGCAAATAAATCATTTTTTTAAAAACGTCATTAGAATACTCAGAAATTTCCCCTCATGAAACACTAATTTTAAACTTGTTAGATTTTAAGAAAATGAACTATAACTTGCTTTTTTCAAAATATTTAAAAAACAATGATCTACATGTAATTCAGCACGACATAAATCAAAAGGGAATGCTAAACACTGGACAAAATGTCAACATACATAATCAGGTATTAAAAGTAATTTAAGTCAGCTTTACAACA
Source organism: Okapia johnstoni (assembly GCA_024291935.2). Taxonomy (NCBI): domain Eukaryota; kingdom Metazoa; phylum Chordata; class Mammalia; order Artiodactyla; family Giraffidae; genus Okapia; species Okapia johnstoni. The sequence continues at coordinate 18,804,473 of CM044307.1, forward strand.
GCAGTCTTCTCTTTTCTCCTCCCAGAATATTTTCAATTCAAGTTACAATATATACTAATTTAATGTTGTTTTAAGGTCACCTGACCACTACTTACAAGTAGCGGCCATTTGGAAGGGTTGGTTGTAAGTTTTAATACAGCTCAAATCACAAGACAACAAATTTGTGTGATTACCTTCAGAGTTTTTTGGTTTTGTGTTACTTTTAAGAAGAAATGGTAAGTGTCTAAATGGATCTAAGACAAAGTTCAATGAATGACGTATAATAATGTTGGTGATAATTAAACTATAGTACTTAATGAACATTAGTAGTTGTATGATTCTACAAGAATTTTACAAAGAAATTTAGGAACACAATTTGCTGTGGCCAACTACCTACAAAACTATAAAAAGTTTATAAACTTTACTGGTTGTAGAGGAATATAGGTTAAAAAAAACTCTTACACAGATGAACTATATAAGATAAAACGACTTCTGATAGTGGAATTTTAGAAATCTAAATACTAAAATGCATTCTATACTGTGAAGATCTATGATAGCCATATCAAATGGTGGGTAGGGAACATAAAATAAAAAATACAAATTTCTAGTAGGACAATGTGGTATATAACTGAAACTGTTTGGATCTGGTCCAGGCTGCCTTTGAATATTTATGAAGTTTTTGTTTTACTAGCTAGAATTATTGAGGTTATAAACATGAGAAATCTAAGGGCAATTTCAACTTGATGGCAAGGCTAAAAGATTTCTCTTTCATGACTACAATAACAACAGTATACAGTAAGAATTTTTATTTAAGTGAAATCCTTGAAAAATGACAATAAAATTCCCTCTAACATACTAATAATATAACCAAGGGTTTGCAGAACATTTCAACAATTACTGGATTCAAAAATGAGTAGAATCAGAAAAACTACTTAATAGGATTATTTGAGTACTTATGGGTCATAGAATATGAAAATATTTTATAATAGGGTCTTTTCTGTAGTAGCTTTCTTGAGGGGGGGGTGTCAGAATACTCCTGAGATAAATTAGGAAAAAAATTTTATGAAATCCTTAACTCATATGCTGTGTAACAAAGGAGGATTACTCAGCATGTAGGTTATCCAAAACTTCACTTTCTAACCCTCTGTCTTTTAGAATGAGTTATTCATTCTTAGCACTTCTAACAGACACCAGAATAAAAATTAAAATGAAGGGATATCATTTTTTTGAAGTGATGTGGGGGTGTTTGCAGAAATTGCTAGTAAACAAAAAAGTTAAAAACTGCTTTGACTGAGATTTATTTTAAAATTGTAATTTTTTATTCTGTACTCTTTCTTCACTTAGCATGGATAATCAGAGACTAGCTATGATACAACAATTAACTTACATTAGCAGAAAAAAAGAAACACCTGATCAAAACCACATTGCATGTAAGTGTAGAAGAATTATAAAATCATATTAAATGACTAAATCACACATTAACAGAGCTGGGAGGGTAAAATCCAGTAAGAATGGAATATATAAATATTTGTGTTTATATTACATAATTTGTGTATATTTTCCAAGTAAATTAGTTCTATATTCAATAAAATTTAAATTATTGGAGTATATTCTGGGCATTTAAGCATTCCATTACATTTTTAGTAATGTAAGTCCCATTCTTAGGCTATTAAAAAATAATATTTGTACGCACCTGAAATTAACTGGAATATTACTCTTTGTAATTTTCAAGTGAAACAGTAAATGATGATTAAGTCATTAACACAACTATGTTGTCCTTTATTTATAAATGTCTAGTATGAAACATATAGAAATAAGTGTATTTTAAATAAAAATAAAAGATTCCTCCTCAAAAGTATTTTAGATAGAAAGCTGGAAAAAATGTGTCATTCTATTACTATATAAATCTACAACTCTGAATATATACAAACTAGTGACTAACGAGTAATAAAATTTAAAAATTTCAACAAGGCATAAAACATGTCTAAGAAAAGGGCAGCTATAATTTCAATAAACATGCATGACTTCAACAGTTTTGTTTTTTTTAAGACATTTCTGTCTACCTAATAACTTTATAAACATGTTCAGGTTCATAAAAACATACATGGCATATGTCAGAACTAACTTAACTTTGTATTAAGGCTTCCTGGTGTATTTCCAACTTCACTTCACCAAAAGAACAGATTCTATGTCCCTCTTATATCTCTGAGCCTAGCAACTGAAAGCACTTCAGAAGTAACAAATGTTATTCATAACTCAGAAAAAAAATCACAGTTAACCTTTCTTAACAAGTAAATATGCCCCTATTAATAATCCTATTTTAATAAATTTGTGTATTAAGAAAAATATTTCTATTTAAATATTATTTCTAATGAACATAAATTGGGAAGAAAGTAGAACATTAATGAAATAAGTCCTCTTCACATATATTATGATTATATACTAAGTTATCTCATCCTAATTCAACTCCTAGGTCATAATTAATTATATCTAATAGTCTGGCTATCTCATAATATTAAAAGAAAAGCAATTTCTCACAAGACTGGAGTCTGAAATTTCAGACTTAATAATGAGATTGGTCATGATACAGCATCTCTAAGATAAAGAAAAGTTAAGGTACCTGGTACTTATGTCTCAAATATTCAATAATGACTGCGATTATCTACAAAAATTCAATTTAATTACACAAAACTTTGTTTTTTTTTTTTTTGAGGTATGAGAATTTCAAGTAACCACAGGTCAATAAATAAGTGATGAACAAGAAGGTAAGTAAAACTGAATACTGATTTAAAGAACAAGAACCCTTGAAGCACTTCCCTGAAGCCACAAATGATACAGCAGACAGATTTAAAACAAACACTGGAAAAACACAGATGAAAGACACAGAAAATAATGAGATTCTCTAATTAGTCCTATCAATAAAAATACTCCCCACATAATACAGAGTTCAGTGCGTAAAGACCATGAGAAACCCTTACTGCATTCTGGATGTCTCTCATTTATCTCAGAAAGGGGTGGCCACTAGGAGGGCATATCACCTGCAGGGCTTTTCAAATCCTCCAGCACCAACAACAAAGAGGCCTCTGACGTTTCTTGGATCATTTCCCTCGGTAGACCACCTCCCAAACCCCACTCATTCTGGGTTCTCCAAGCCTAACCCTGAAGCACTGCTTGACGTCTCTCTTCTCTAGCATTCCTCTCAGGGCGTGGAGGGGCAGGCTACAACAGCAGAGACAGACAGAAAGGAGAGGGCTTTACAAAGTGTCTTTAGAAGGCGATGGGGGACAAAGAGGAGTGGGAAGGGGTGGCAGACGGGAGGGAGGTTCCAGAGGCAGAGGACATATGTATATCTGTGGCTGATTCATGTTGATGTATGGCAGAAACCTGTACAATGTTGTAAAGCAAATATATCGCAATTAAAAAAAAGATATGGCAAGAAAACTAGGGATCTGTTTTTGAATTTCTGTGCTGCTGCTGCTAAGTCGCTTCAGTCGTGTCCAACTCTGTGCGACCCCATAGACGGCAGCCCACCAGGCTCCACCATCCCTGGGATTCTCCAGGCAAGAGTACTGAAGTGGGTTGCCATTTCCTTCTCCAGTGCATGAAAGGGAAAAGTGAAAGTGAAGTCACTCAGTCGTGTCCGACTCTTAGCGACCCCATGGGCTGTAGCCCACCAGGCTCCTCCGTCCATGGGATTCTCCAGGCAAGAGTACTGGAGTGGGATGCCATTGCCTTCTCCTTGAATTTCTGTACCTAAATATAATAAAATAGTGCTCTCACAAGGAAAAAAGGGCAATGGGGGGACTACATAAATCTATAGGACTCACCTGAGTACACTATAAAACGGCCTTTTTCTGATGGTGATGAGTATTGTGCTCACAATGCTATTTCAATGAATATATTACACTTTTAAGAGAGAAGGTCTTGACAAGTTCCAATTTCTTGGATAGCATTCCCCCTTATCATCTTGAGAGGTGCCTCAGTGGAGTCTCTGAAGAAACATGAGTTTTTCCCCAGACAGAAATGACTCATTTTACTGCTGCCTACAAGTTATGGACCTATTTCTCCCTAGACAAGAGGTCAGTGAAGTTTTTCTGTAAGGGGCCACAGAGTAAATATTTTAGGCTCTGTGGGCCAGGTTGTCACTGGTGCAACAGTTCCAGTCTGTTGTGTGAAAGCAGCCACAGAAAACATGTAACATATTCATTTACTTTTATTTACAGAAACAAGCATCAACCTAGATTTTAGCCTCTAGGCCATAGTTTGCTAATCTCTGTCCTAGACCAAAAGCCTTAGTCTTATAAAAGCTCTTTAACTCTGGTTCTAAATGGAAATCAAGTCACTATGCTACTCATAATTTAAAGTTTCAATACTGAGAACCAGTCCTTCTTCCTAGAAAGTACAACACTGTGCTAGGTTTTTAAAGCCGGAGAAGAATAAGAAAAAGGGCAGACATGAGGAAAAAGAAGTTAGTTTAGAAGATAGCTTTTGAGTGACTGAGTGCGCGCGCGCGCGCGCGCGCACACACACACACACACAAGGAAAGACATAACTATTGCTTGGTAACAATGAAAGAGATTTATATACTAGTATATTTTACTGCCGTGGTCACTGTTCTCTAGCTCTGATTTAACAAAACACTGTGTTAAGTAATGTTGTAATTCATTAAGTGGAATCCCCATATCAGGTGAACTGTCCAGAAGTGAATATACAAGTTCATATTCTGATATAATTTCATCATCTCACATTTCTTTCAAAGGGACAAGTCCTCTTTAGTTTGATAAAATAATCTATAACAATGACACTGATGACATTACAAGTGATTCATATAAACAAAAAAAGTTACAGACTGGGGAGAAGATATTTGTAACTTGCATCTGATGACTTAGTGGTATCTAAAATATCAGAAGAACTGTTACACATCAATAATAAGACAAACAGCTCAATTTTGAAAGTGAGGAAAAGATTTGGACACACTTCACAGAAGAAGATATATGCATAACTAATAAACCCATCAAAGGATCCTCATCACCCTTAGTCATAAGAGACATGTAGATTTAAACCACAATAAGATACCATTACACACCCATTACGGCTAACACTTAAAAAGCCAACAATAACAAACGTCAGCAAGAATGGGAACAACTGGAACTCGCATACATGCCGGTGGGAATATACAACTACTTTTGAAAACATTTTAGACATTTTATCCACAACAGCCAACACCTGGATATAACATAAACTTGTCCATTGACAGATGAATGAATACACAATATACAGGAAGCTCACAGCCAGAATATTCATCAACAAGCAACAAACTGCTAACACATGCAACAATATGATGAATCCCTGAAGCATCATGCTAAGTGCAAAACTAAAGACAAAAGGCCACGTAAAATGTGACTGCATTTATACGAACTTTTAGGAAAGGGGAAAACAACGATACAAAGCACGGAGTGGACGCCTGTGGCCAGGAGCAGAGGAGGCATGGACAGCAACGGGGGCACAATCTTTTGAAGATGGTGAAAACATTCTGTATCTTGATTTCACAGGTGTGCACATCTGTTAAAACTCACAAATTGTACATGTTGAAGGGATACAATTTATCATGCCTAAATTTTACGTCAATAAAGTTGATTTAAAAACAAAGAAAAAAAAGACCGACCAAGTAAAAGACAAAGTAGATAGATAAGCATGCGATAGCGTGAAGTCAGTGCAATTCCCACAAGTAACTAATCAAGGTTTGGACAGTGAGTGACATTTGTTGCTTTGTTTTGGTGTTTCATTTTAAAAATACGACACATCGAAAGATTGAAGGCAGTATATAAAATGAAGAAAGTTCTCACCCCCAGAAAAAGCCATTGCCAAGAGCAGATTCTAGGTTCTTCTGAACAATTTTTATCTACATTTGCTTACTAAATAGCTTAACTTTTCATGTCGATAACACATACACATCAAGTTCTAAATATTATAGCTACGTTCATCAATAGAATAATACAGGAGGGGTTCTCTAGTAACAAACATTTAGACTGTTTCAAGTTTTTCAAAAGTACAAGCAATGCTATGATGAATATCCGTGTACATATACATTTGCATGTTTGTGAAACCTGTAGATTAAAATATACAGGCATTTTTGGTCTATTGTTCTAAACCGTCCTCCAAATATGTTCAATCTTTTAGTTGTCTACATCTTCAGACCTTTCCAACAAAGGATATCACTATACATTCAGTAGATGAAAAATATCTTAATCCTATTTTTAATTTGCAACTTTAAAACTTATGAGCAAAGCTGAACTGTTTGCCAATAATTACAAGCCATTTGTAATATTCAACTTTTCTAATAGGTCACGGATCTTTATCTTTATTGATATGAAGTGCTTTTTGTCTCATTGTGGAGCCTGACAGGCTACAATTTATGATATCTCAAGAGTCAGACTCAACTTAGCAGTATCTTTCTTTCTTTTGTCCCGTGGCAAAGACGAATGACTGACCTCCAGTATTCATCTTGTCCTTACCCCTTTTAAAAACAGGACTTTCCCCTCACTGAATTTCAGCTAAGTTTATGTGGGCTTCCCAGGCGGCACAGTGGCAAAGATTCCACCTGCCAATGCAGGAGACACAGATTCGATCTCTGGGTCGAGAAGAGTGTCTGGTGGAGGGCATGGCAACCCGTTCCAGTATTCTTGCCTGGATCCCATGGACAGAAGAGCCTGGCAGGCTACAGCCTATGGGGTTGCAAAAGAGTCAGACATGACTGAGCAATGGAGCACCACCACCACTATGTCTATGTACTTAGAGACCTCTCCCAGCCTCTCTTGCAGCTAGAAGAAAGTGACAGATACATTTCCCAAGTCACAATCTGAAGGATAAAGGCTAGCTATCTTTGACTTTTTATTTTAGCACCCCTCCTCACCACCCTCCAGTATGGGGGGAAATGTCAACAGTTGGAGCAGTCACTATGGACCAAGCAGGGAAACTGTATGTGGAAGATGAAAAGAACCAATCTACCTCTAGGGACAGCTCCCAACAGACTATTATGAGAGAAATGTACACTTTTCTCTAATTTCAGTCACTTGATAGGGGAGGACAGGTCTCTCAATTAAAGACTCTACATACATTCTAACTGATGCAACACATAGTAATCAACTTTAATATAGAATCTTAATGTTAGAAAGCAGTTAATCTAGTGTTTCAGTGAATTCTTTACAACACAGACTGGCAAGAGACGGATCAGCTTTCTCAACCAGTTTCTAGAGTAGTTCATGCATCTGAAACTTTTAAAAATAATATGCCAGTCTTTTCACAGTAACAATGATAAACTTCTGAGCATTTCCAGGAAATGAAGATTAGAGTAGATGAAAGAAAATCTAGGTTTATTTTTAATTTTAATACTTGGGATAAAAAAGACACTTTCAAACCCTGCCAGATAAAGAGTAAACTAGTACAAGCTTTCCATAAAGCAATTAAGAGTATACATCAAGGTCTCAATAATGTTTTTTCCCCTTGATAGATGATTCCATTTCACTGTGTTTATCTTAAGGAAATAATCACAGCTGCACAGAAAAGTCTGTGTGAAGGGTATTCACCAGAGGGTTTATTACAATGGAAAATGTCAGGAATCACCCTGAAGACTAACAGTGGGGTCAGTTAACTATTGAAACAAATAATGTTAATGACAGCAATGATTATTTATGTAATTAACTTACTGGTAGGCACTGTTCTAATTGCTTTGCATATTTTAATAGATATAATCCTCACCAAAAACCTATGAAGTATATTACTACCCCCCTTCTGATACATGAGGAAACTGAGGCACAGGGAGAGAAAATAACTTGCCCAAGATCACACAGCTACAGCTAAAAGTGGCAGAGCTTGAATTTGAAGCCGAGAAGTTTGACTCTAGAGTCCACTATTCTATACTACCTTTCGTGTCGTTTCCAGTGATAAAACATTAGGTAGTCACTTAAAAATAAGTTAAAAAACACTAGCATGAACAAATGTTTAAATGTGCTAAAAGAAAAAAGCAAAACTCATACAGTGTCATAAAAGTTATACAACATCATCCCAGTTCTTTGTTAGAAAAGCATATACATGTATGTATTAAAAAAGGAAAAAATATAAAATGTTAATAGTGACTCTCTTTGAGTGACATGACTGTTGCTGTTTAGTCACTAAGTTGAGTGATAAGATTACAGAATCTTCTTCATTTTATTCTCTAGTAACTTGTATTAGAACATGATTTTCCCATCCTTATACCAAAAAGTGTAAACAGAATATATCCCCTTAAACTCTTCACACTTTTTCCTTCCAGAGAAAATGCAGGATTTTCACTGTTTCAATAAAGACAAACATTTTACTTTCATTTATGCATGTAACACTTCCCCGCAAAACATACAAAAAGAATTTGTATTAAAACACAGCAGTAAAGAACAAGATCAAGGTTGTTGCAAAAAAGAATATAATTTTTAGTTTAGATGAATGAAAAAAATCTACTGTGACACAAAAGACTAAAGTATGGACTTCAGCATTCCTTAAAGCCATCTTGACTTTGTATTTATAGTAATGAGAAGTACTTAATGACACAGCCCAAAATGTTAGAGTAGTCTATAATATATATAATTTCTTAACACTAAATAATAAAAATCACTGAAAGTATTATAGATCATCTGAGTGCTTTTTAAGTAAAAAATTTAAGAGCCTCCAAATTGTATTTCTCCATACTAATGCACAGTTGCTATAAACTACCTAAGGGCAATAAGGTGTTAGCACATTTCTGTTAAGTCTTTTTCTAGAGCTGATCACAATTTCAAAGTAGTAAGTTCTGTAGTAAAGAGGATTATCTCAAGAATACCTTCTTTGTAAATAGTTGTACAGTAATGAAACAAAAGAAAACCTTAGAAAAATCAATGCATTACTCTCTAAATCTCTAATACATTAGTGAAATTAAGAAAGTCTTAAATTCAGAGGAACATTACCTATGATATCTACATAGTTATGTCTTGGTAAACATAAAACTCTGTTGTCATTTCTTGCCTAGAACAGCATTTTTATTTTTCACATGAAAATAATTTTATATATACTTCTCAATACTCATCACTACTAATTTCAAACACACACAAAAAAGACATAAATTTTCCTATTTTACCTGATCCTATCTACAACAATTCTTCTGAGATGCTGTGTTATATATATTAAGAGTTTATCAATGATAATAACCTGTTTCATCACTATATCAATTTATTAGTTCTATGTTACAAGTGGAAGCCAGGATTAACATAAAAACTGAGTCTCTTCTGTGACTTACCTGGGTAATACACAAAACCTTGTTTTATTTAGTAAAATTGCAGTTTCAAACTTTAGTATAAAATCAACCACAAATAAGTTAAATTCAACAAAAGGATCATAAAAAGAAAATTAACCTTTAGGAAGCATTCTTTTCTTTTTTTAAAAAAAGGACAATATGTTACATTGAAAGATTTGATAAATTCTTGGATGGTAATTTTCAAAGATTATAACTTTAAAACTTATCCATCACTCATATAATTAAACAAAGTTTGCATGGAAATTGAGTCTATAAATAAGAAAGGAAACAATTAAATTAGTCAGACCAGGTTCTAAATTATACACTTAAGATTCAGTTTTTAAAATTAATTATGATGAACAACTATGCCTGCTGAAAATGGATGAGGAAAATGTATTTTTCTCTGCTGAATAAGCTACTAATAAAACATATAATGCCATATCCAGTGCTACCTGATAGTCTTGAAATGTTAGTTAAAATGCAACAGAAAAATAAGGATTCTCAGAGTCTAGTAGAGGAAATAATGCATGTCGTCAATTATTATGACATCACAGAGTAAAAATGTCAAAAACACATTTAAGGAAAACTACCTAGGCTTGGAATTAAACAATGCTTGACTGCAAGTTTCCTTTAATTGAAAAAGGCAAATATCCCTCACTTTAAAAAGTAAACACACAATTACAACATATACATGAATACACATACAAATATTTATATGTACTCAAACATATATATAAATATATATATGAGTGTATATATGTATGTTTCAGTAGGTGTGTGTGAGTTATATAAATATATTATGTATATATAAAAATTTTAAACATGTAAAAATTATACATTTAAAATTTTCAGTTGAAGAAGCTTAAGTTTGGAAGGGAGCAATTCTTTGTAAGTATTCCATACTTGCAGGGAAAAACATGGCTAACTTTAACATATTTGAGTATACAGTATCCCAATTCACTCACATAAAATTATTTTACTACTGTTAATTAAAATCACATTGAAGATTAAACTATGCAACAAAAATATTCTAGTGGAATACATTATAAAAATCAGTATATCTGTCAGTTCCCTCAACTTCAGCTGCAAGTTCATTTTTAGAATCTTTTCTTAGTCAACCTTACGTGCTATGAAATGAATGGATATACACTGTCCACTGACTGTGTATTTTGTACTAATTATTACTAAGTGTTCAATTTGACAACACACAACTACAAAAGAGGCCAAGAACTATCAGAAAGCAGTTAAAACAAAAGATAAAATCCAAATTTTAAGTGAATGTCCTGAATATTCACCAGTAGATGCTAAGTTGATATGTACATATTCTTAATCATCTGTGAATATGATTGCTTGCTTAGCAAGTTTTTTGAGCAAATTAAGAATTTTTACAGAGGAAAATCACCTACTAGTTCAATTTATTCTTCATTTGACAAAAATTTAAAAACCCAAAATGAACCAAATCTAAGCTTAGTTAATCTACTACCAAATGACCAATGGACAGTGGTGACAGTCACTGTAATTGTACAGGTAAAAATCAACAAGTCCTCCAAACATAGAAACTTTGAGTTAACCCAAGAGAAATGTCAATAAAAAGATACTATTTACTCAATATATTTGCAACTAAGTCAAAGCAGCTAACTAAACTGAAGTCTACCTTACTCTCTCAAACAGACTCCCTGCCCTCTTCAAATTACAAACTCCCAAGCATAAGCACTCTAAAATTAAAATGTCTTAATTCCTTCTCATTTTACTTAGAAATCACCATAGGTTCTAATGTATAAATATCTTAGATATCATTTTCAACTTTCTATAAAATTTTCTAAAGGTGATGATTTTCATCAATATGCATATCTAATACTTACTAATTTTCTCTGTAACTTAACAGTTTTTACAAAACAGAAGAAGAGTCAATAAACAGCATATGAAATTTTTTATACCTAATTTGGGCACCCTCTACCAATTGTATCCTTCTAGTCAAAGCATCAGCTAGATTACCTTCTTTATAAATGAAAGACAGTTATAACATGGCAGAAACAAAATCAGAGTAAGCAAATAAAATACTTTGAAATGTATATTTCTGAATAACAAGATTTTCTTCCATTGCTACTAATCTGCATTTTGAGCACAAGAAAGCTGAACTGGAGAGAGAAATAGAAAACAAACTAGTATAAAATATTGTTTCTCTAACACATTACTGAGGCTTTCAACTCTACCACCTTCCTGAGATTTAACTGTTTAATAACTTATATTTTCTATTTATAGATGTATTAACAGGAAAAAAGAAAAAATCTTATAAAGTTATTTGATTTGAATAGAGAGCCATGATGTTCTCAAGGTACTGCATTTAGAATTACATCAAGTCCTACTTCAGGTGACAGACACTGAAATAAAACATAGAATATCTAAAAGAAAGATTATATAGTAATAGGCCATTAGAAAGTATTTTCACCTTCCCTACAGCAGAGTATTCAGAGAAATGAAGGTTCAATCAAAATAATTTTTAAAAACTCAACATTTCACCACATGGTACAAATACCAAGAAATAGCAAAACTGCCCAAATCATTACAAGAGGACAGTAAAGTGTGAACATTTACTGATACTTTACTTATTAACAGACATGCTCAGAAGAAAATGAAGAGTATGAACTGAGAGAAACAGAAAAGGTAAAAGCAAAAGTCAAATTTTCCTTATACACAGGGCAAATCCTGTAAAAAGTACTCTTATGCATAGTTCCAAAATGAAGCTATCTCAGGAAAGAACTGTAATCATTGTTACCCATTATCTGCTATATTTAAGTCTTACGTCACCAAGATTACATAAGGCCTGCATACCAAGTTCATCGTGCAAACTGCTGCCGCCTACAGCAGATGCATTGTCATGTGGTGCTTCTAAGTGGACACTCCCATTTCTCACCAGCAAGGAGGCACTAGCACTGAGCACTGCAGCCTGGGAAGGGGGGCGGGACTGGACTCTGACCTGGGCTGTGGACTGCTGGCCTTGCTGACCATCTTGAAGGCTAGGAAAAAACATGGATGGGGGAGACATTACAGGGAAGAAAAGAGAAAACAATAGCTAGAAGTCAATACAGAAAACGAATTTTTAAAAAAAGGTTTCAATGTAACCTAAGAAAGAGCCAACAAACTTTGTAAAATATGCAGATTATACTGCTGGTTTGAAATTTCTGGTTTTTTGAAATCTGATTCATGGTGATAAACACAGAAAAAAATTCAATGTATATGCAGAGCAACCAATCTGTAACATCTTTCCAACTCAAGTCAACAAAGTTCTAGTATAAGGAAAAAAGAAAGCAACAAAGAAGAGTCACAAGTACATTAAATACATATAGGCTATAGCTGGTCCCTCATAAATAATACCTATCTTTAAGTTCAATATGCACTTTTATTTATAACCTTCATACAGTTACTCTAGAATTGTTCTTTCAAATATTCTGGCATCTGAAATTCACAATAAAACAAAATTTTTATGCACTTGAAAACCAAAGAATCTTTATCAAATATAACCAAGATAACAATTCTGAATCAAAAGAAAATCACAAACTAGTGAAGAAAACCAGAATTAAAAAAAAAAAAAAAAAACTGATTCAACCAAGTGAAATAAAAATGACTGAGATGCTTCAAGAAATATATTAAATATTTCTAAAATAAAGTCACAGGCTTTATATACAGGTGTTAGTTAACAGTAATTATGTTCCCTTAGTGAATTTCGATCTTATCTTTCCCAATTTATACTCAAGTTTCATTACAAGAATCCATCATTTTAGAAAACCTTAAAAATAATTTAGAAGCCAGTAATTGTTCAAGGAATATTAGTCTTTTCAAAATTTTATAAAAATTTAAAAATATTTAGTATCTCATGATTATAAAATTATTAAAATTATCTAAATTTTATACTTTTGATAATTTAATTATCTAAAAAGTAGATAAAATTAAGAAACTATTAGATTCTTAACTCATTTTTAATTTTTACATATTTATTTTAAAGCACTAAGAACTTAAATTTTCTTAGTATAACACTCAAATTTAAACTGATGAAACTAATGAGAACACTTTAAGTATAATTATACATTATCTTCTACATGATGTTCAATGCAACTCTGCACTGTTATTAAAATTATTAGAACTTTTAGGAATTAAAAGAAGAATGCTACTAACAACAGCCTTATGCAGTATCATTGTCATGAATATCAACTTCTCTCTAATCCTTTGAATTAAAAGGAGTGCTTTCTCCGATGTCTGTAAGATGACAAACTAATCTGCTATAGACTGGGAAAAGAGCTAAATTTGAAGTACAACTGAGCATCGAACAACATGGGGGACAGGGCACCAAATCTCAGCAGAGTTGAAAATCCATGTATAGCTTACGGTGCCCCTCCTTATCCAAAGATTCAACCAACGACGGATCATGTCATTCTGTACTATTTATTATTGAAAATACCCACATGTAATTGAACCCATGCAGTTCAAGCCCATGTTGTTTAAGGGTCAACTGTAACCACAAAATAAAAAGGAAAAATACTGCATACATTGCTTAAAGCTGTGGTTATGGCAGTAGAACACACTCTGGAACTATATTGTCTAAAACAGTAGCCATATGTGACTAAAGTAACTAAAATGTTCGCTCCTCAATCATGCTAACCATATTTCAAGTGCTTAAGAGACATGTAACATAGATAGTGGCTACCACAGCTACCAGGGCAGGCCAAAGCTAGTAGTCAGTGTTTACCATACTGGATAGTGCACATTATAGACTATTTCCACCACCACAGAAAGTTCTATTAATCACCATTGCCTGAAACATTCATGTTTTCAGGGCTCTTTTAGAGCCAATAAAAACTATATACTCTAAGTAGCGCACAGGAATGTATGCAACATATAAAAAGATCAAGTCTCCAAAGACTTGTCAACGCTCATTGGCACTAACTTTTTAAGTCATAACTTTAAAGGTATTCACTTAATAATGTCTTCGGAGTAGAATCTTTGTACAATAGAAATAAATCAAGAGGTGATCTTGAGAACTAATAAACTACTAAAATGTTTGTTTCTTATGTACATAAACAGTAAGTCTGTCCTTGGAAGCCATCTAAACTTATCCATAAACTTTACCAAAATGACCAAATTTCACAAGGGAAAAATTTTTCAGCTCAAGTATGATGACCTTTCAGATTCAGAAGGTAAAATATTAAAATTTATATGTGTGTATATATACATACACTCACATACATAAACATATATATATATATGCTCAGCAAATTTTTCCATCGATTTTTTCAATTAAAATCATAAACAAAGGTGCTCTATGGCAGTCAGATATATTCTAGAGTGAGTGTACTGACAATACACTCATCTTCAACATATTCATATATATAAAAGGTTTGCAAAGTACTAGGCAATGTATGAAAATCAACTCCAGAACAAAGAAAATTAGCCAAAATCTATGCAGTTATAAATGTCAAGTTTCTTAACATCAAAAGCGAGACAAAAAATGTTTATGTCCCTTCAATTAGAAAAAGCCTATTATTTTTGCACAAATTGCCAAGCTATTCCTGGAGGGTTGTATTTCACCTTAAACTAATAACTGATAAAAATTAATCTTTTCTATAATACCAATTACATATCAAAACTACCAGTTTTAGAAAAGATAGCAACTATTTCACAATGCAGCAAAAGATAGAAATTTAGGTTTCTAAACTATCAGCTATCAGTAGCATCACTGACATGTTATCCTACTAATTAATTAGCTTTCCTAATTTAAATGATAAAAAAAAATATAATAGGTCTTGGTCTTTCCTTCCTCTGTAGCACTTATTTAGTATGTAACATATTCTGCCGTATGCTGTTTTTATCTTTGCATGTATCTTTCCAACTAAACAAACTCTGAGTATGATTACATTACTGCTATGGATCTCCAGATTTCAGAGAGTATTCAGTGTCTTGAATATAGTACACAAACATAAGTATTTGGTGTATTCATTTCTGAGTACCAAAAATGATATGAATTTCCAATTACAGACTCAGCTATAACTATAACCTTATTTGATTACAGGTCTTTCACTCTATTTTAAAAATAAATCTAACTATATAGTAAAGCTTTTTTCCCTTCCCCAAATGCACTGATGGTTTACTTTCATTCCAGTCTATTAACTAGAGTTCTAAAAGATAACCACATCTAAGCTGATAAACACAGAACTAACTCTTAATATTAGTAATACATAATCTTTAAATATTCATCTGTTTTCTGTTTCTGAAAACAGATAGTAACTGGGAAGAACCAGTAAGGGCCTACAAGGTTAATTTAAAAAAAAAAAACCTTTAAAAATAATTCTAAAATAGGATATTCTAACTAGCATAAAAAATACATGCAAATTCTCTTTGTGAGGAAATGGATCCTTGGATCCACTCCCAATCCTTGGATACATATTTTTTATTATAAAGTTGCTTTTTAGACTGTTGATTACTTACACTATTAAATTTTAAAATAAGTCAATATATTTTACTGGTATCTACAGAATAATTAAACTATTATCATACCTATTTCATTTCTTTCTGACAAGTTTTTCAAAACCATGCTCTTATATTTAAAGATAAGATTATTATATAACTCACACTGACAATATCACTATATTTTACCTGAATATTTCTGCAATTAAAAAAAAATATGATTTTTATTAAATTGGCATTTTTCCTAATTCATCACAGCTAAATTTTATCTTATTTTATTCATGATGTAGTCGGCCTCCTTAAGATACACATAATCTTTGCACTGGAAATATCATGGAACCTTAACACAATTTACACACTGACTGACTACTGGAAGACTACTTCCCAAAAATCCTAAAGTGAGCCCTTTACAAATGAACAGCTCACACCATATCCTCATTTGAATGGTGATGTGTTTAAAATGTTTAAAAAAAAAACTGGAGAAATCCTACGTGGTTGTCTGGAGTTAGCACAGTTCTTTAATATTCCACCAGGCAGAGAAAACAAAATTGCCTACATTTGTTTAGTGAGTGAGATCCAAAGAATGAAAGAATTTATAAAGACTAAAAAGAGAATGTTAAAAAAAAAAAAAAAGGATTAAGAAATATCAACATGGAGTGAGAAGGTAAGCAAAGAATATGTTTATGGCAAGTATTATTCAAGGGGAAAAAAGAAGAGGTTAGAAAACACAAAATAAAAAACATAAAATGAAATGGTGAATTCTTTCTGCAGGTTGGAACTACACACCCTAAATCCATTAGCAAAAAAAGTTACTTCAGGGAGCAAAGGAAATAGAAAAGGAGGGCTCACTAAAAGCAAAGGGACTCAGAAAAGATTTCTAGACCAAATGTTTCTTTTAAATGGTTGCCTTCTCATTTTTATATTTTAAATACTGGTTTAAATAAGCCATACTGCATATTGTAAATAACGTATTACTGCAGAATTAATCAGGCACATGATCTATGAAAGATGAAGTTCCTGATTGTGATGTAAAACTCAGAATAATAATCGTTTCAAATACCAAGGAAAATATACAATAAAATAGTAATTTAAAAAGTAAGGATTTTGCTACTTTCAGGAACCAGATTTTAACAAGGGAAGAGATTTATCTCTTCAAACCTACCATGCATTCAACAGCAGTTATTTCATCACATGTTTTTCCTTTTGAATTTCAAAATATAGGAAAATAACTTGGGTAATGGAGCCTTTAGATAGATGCAGAGATTAATAAAAGTATGGTATAATAACATCCCTGGAGAAGGGAACAGCTACCCACTCCAGTATTCTTGCCTAGAGAATTCTATGGACAGAGGAGCCTGGCGGGCTACAATCTATGGGGTCGCAAAGAGTCAGACAGGACTGAGAGGCTTTAACTTTCACTATAACAACATACACATGGTTTAATAAATAAGCAAACACATATTTTCATCCATATTTGTATTCTTAAAATAGGTGGTTTTTTTTGTTTCTCTGATTCAACCCACAGACTCATTATATCTGACATAATTAAGGATAAAAAAGCTTAAGAATTGCAATAAAAATTTACTCCCAAGATTATAAAGAAGCTTTCTTACTTAGAAACAGTGGTAAAAATAAAAATGCTTTTGTTCAGCATATAGAGGTTGAGAAATTCAACAAATACGTACACACAAATACATATATATTGTGTATATGTATCACCAATTGACCATGAAAGTCACTTAGTCTTGTCTGACTTTTTGCAGCCCCATGGATTGTAGCCTGCCTGGCTTCTGTCCATGGAATTCTCCAGACAAGAGTACTGGAGGAGGGTGCCATTTCCTTCTCCAGGGGATTTTCCTGACCCAGGGATCAAACCCAGGTCTCTTGCATTGGCAGACAGATTCTTTACTGTCTGAGCCACCAGGGAAGCCCTCAGCTGACCATACATTACCAAAAATCAAATATTCTAGTTCTGCATCATTTACTAAGTCCTAGTGATTAACTTTCAAGCAATGCAAAATAAAATATACCATATTTTAATGAAATAAAATAATCAAACTGCTTTATCAAGCTGATATCCTCAATAAGCTCATCTCTCAGTCCATATTTGCTCATGTTGAACACTGTTTAAGGTGTTGGGGAAAGATATTGAATTAATTACTAATTTGGAATAGGAAAAAAATAAAAAGCTAACTTAAGGCCTCTATTTACATTTATATAACTGCCCTAAAAACAATTTTCATGATTTAAAACTGGCTAAACCAATCTGATCATTTTGTTTAAATAATGCAACATAAGACATGCATGGTGCATTAGCAATAAGCTCACAGTCACATGCAGAGAAAGTCTAAACAAGCTCAAAGATACAGAGAAACTGGAAGAAAAAGAAAAACAAAACTATTTAATAAATGCTTTCTTCAGACTGACAAAACAGGTTAGAGGTCTGTTACAATGCATGCTAAGCTTGGTGGAATTTTAAAATACCATACCTTAGGGGTGATCCGATGAGCAATGTAGGAGGGGTAGGGTTACTCCCTGCATTGTGCCGGCGCCGTACTGCCTGGCGCCTAAATGTGCTGCGTTCACGGCGAAATGACACCGTCTCCTCGCTGGCCTGTGCTGCTGCATCAAGACAGACTTAGGTCAAACAGAAGACTAGGTCGGAGATGTAAATAGCAGCTGAGCCTGTCCTCCCCGATACGACAGATTAACAGTGAACCTATGAAAACCTTTGGTTCAGTTAGTCAGGTTCCCTTTACCTTGAGGGTGAAAAGTTAGGGACTACACCTTTTGCTATAGATAATTGTTTCTTTAAAATGCTTCTGATTATCTGGCCTCACCCTCTTCTCTTCGACCTCAATTTTCTATTTTAAGATCTCTGTTATTTTCAATCTTTTTCTAAAAGTCTTATTTATAAAGTCCCATATTCCTCTATTAGCCCTTTAAGTCAGCCTTACAAGTACCGTATGTATTGTATTGGTTAGTTCTGAATAATGGGAAAGGGGCATTAGTTTCTTCCTTTCATGAAGACAGTAAAAGCAGCAATGATAGTACTTGTGACGACAGGAGTCAGGCAGTGCGCTTATCTGACACTACCCTGTGCCACAATCTGGGCAGCATTAAATGAAACGGTTGACTGCTAAGCTGCACTAGTTTTTTAAATGCTCAATTCAAGGTAGCACGAGTATATGTTAAGCTGCAGTTTGCTGTCAAACTTGATTCAACTTCATGCCCCTACACTGGTTCCCTCAACACTAGGAAGCAAACATAAACAAAACATCAGCAAAAAAATTAGAAACCCATAGCTTAATCTAAAAGCAATACAGCAACAAACTAAAACCAAATACATAACAATGAGAAAATAAAAACTAAGGCTAAACAGAATTACATAAAATTTTACAGAACCATGACTGATTTGGATTTCTAAAGCAAACTGATGTTTATCCATTTGACTCTTAAACAACTGTTGTCTATAGTGATCTAATTATTTTAAGAATCATTTTGAGAAAGGGCATTTTGATGCTAAATATGAAGAAGACAACTTGGACCGTAAAACATCTTTTTTAAAAAATAACAAATGAAAATTCCTTTTCATTTGAAAAAGATGAGGTGGATTACAAAATCAACAGTGTTGTATTTGGACTTCAGTTCTATGACAAGCCTCATTGACATTTTAAAGGCTTTATTAATTCTCATTACTATTCTGCTCAGCAACGGCAATCTCCATCATTTTAAATGTTTATTTTAATAAAGTTTTCTTTTAAATGTTTACATTTTTATCCCTTCCCCAATGAATGTTCTTTGCGTAATTAATTCATTATAATTAGGAATATATGGGTTACCCCCAGAAGGCATGGACTTCTCTATCTTCAGGCAATGCTTCTTTTATTAAAGGGATGACAAGCACAGAATTACTTCACCCACTTGGCAAACTTCTTCCAATAAGAAGTGTTAAGTCACAAATTACAGGTCAATAATTTACATTATTACTTTCTTTTTCGGCGCACACATTCCCGTGACATTACAAGCCAGACAATTAAATCAGAATTAAACTTTGGGGCTTTGAATCCAAATCAAACTTGACTCCTGGAGCTAACAGTTCTTTTCTTTCTCCGGTTTTATTGTGATACAATGAATATTCCTTTAATGTGAAAAAAGCTGTTTCTTGTGATGTAGAAGCTCATGTATACAAAAATTATATATGACCTGTGAGAACAAATTAAACTTAAAGAAAATTAAAAGTTTGATTTACCAGATTCATGGACCACATTTCAAACGCTCCAGAGCTGCATATGGCCAGTGACCACCTTTACTGAACAGTACAGATAAATACATTTCAATCACCATAGAAAGCGGCATTGGGCAGTGCTGATCTAGAAAGTCAAGAATGCCTATCCGTCACTATAACCTACAAAGCATACTGTGTGCTTTACCTATCCCTGACAACTAAGACCTCAACAAAGGAAATAGTAACCAGCACTTAATAACTTAACTGCCACCAACAACAAGCACTGTCACTATGAAGAAAACTATCACTGGCAAGGCAGTCACTGGATGAAGGATGAAACCAAGGAAACAAACAAGCCACGTGAGAGAAGAAATGGGAAATTAATGAGTAACCTGTAGATCTGTTAATGGTTCTTAGACGTCAGTAAGAACTTGGGTTATAAAATTTTAAGTCACTGTTTTAAACCTCAATTCAAGACTTATTTTTTGAAACTATATTGAAGATTTCTATTGTATTATTGCAATAAATTATTGCTCAATTTACAGGTCAGTTTACTTGAACTTTCAAACATTCTCACTAATTTAAGAGCTTGTTTCAACCAAAATAACAGTTAAATTCATCCAGATAGAATTTATAGAGAATAATTTAATCCATAAAATGTACTAAAAGTATTCAGAAGTATTTGAAAAAAGCAATACATGATCATCGAATAGTGAGAACAGGAAGAAGGCAAATAAGAAACAGTTTTCTTTTCTATCTTCCTTCTACTGAGGACTTAATGAAGTTAATTTTAAATATAAGCTAGTTATTCCATAATACTGGGACAAAAAGACAAAACTACAGTGTCCCTTTGTAGTCAATATATTCTTTGGTTCCTCCAGAAAACACTTTTTTTTTCTATTAACATACTATTTATATTTTGTTATCTGCAAAATAACTATTAACACTTAATAAAACAGTTTTAGAAACATATCAAGATAAAATTTTAGACATACATAGGACAACATATTAAAATGGAGTTATGACTACTGCCTATTTCACCCTCTGTCATCCTCTTTAATATTCAGGGCATAAATATCTAATGATGAAAGAATATCCAGTGTTTATTAGAGTTGTCTAAAGCTTAAAATAACCTACTGTAAGTATATTCAGTCACATAAGTATGGCTTTACTTGATGAAAATTCTCTTTCACAATCAAACTACAAAAAGCTCTTTCTGAATCCTTTAACTTTATAAACAGAAAGAAAACAACAAAAAAAATCTTTTAACTAGGGGACCAGAGAAGGAGAAAGAACACACTTTACTGCTTAAAACTCAGTATCCCTGGTGAAGAATAAAATTAGTAAGAGTATAAAATTCAAACAATAAACGTCTAGCGCTCTAGGTACCACCAGAAACACATGGTAGGAGGTCATGAGCTGCAGGGTGAACTGTTCGCTCAAGGACGTCGTAACACCGTAACTTAGTGCTGTACTGCAGGAGAACTCACTAATAAATGAGTATGTGACTGAGGAAAGTCACATGTTATTAGAAAGTTGTATTTTATTTAGTCTGTACTGAGAAGATAGCTTGGGCACATAAAACCACATCAGAGTGTTCATTAGATGTAATAAATAGGTAGGTAGGTAAAAGAGAAAAAAAATCACGAACATTCAACTGATTCAAAGGCCATGAATGACAAGACAGATTATAAAATACTTTCAAGGACATTTATTTAGACAAATGTGAATTCAACATTTTTTTAAAATATAAGAGTCTTGACTTTCTAATTATTTCTTTGTATTAAAAAGATTTCGAGAAACTGAATTACTATCTAAGCTGAAGAGAGAACTTCAGATAATTTAGTTCTACTTCTGGAGTAGTGATATAATCATTCAATTAAATAAACATTCACTGAGCACCTAACGGCAATTCACACACAAGGCACAGATATACTAAGACATTTTCAACAGCTGTGGTCTGATCTATTCCTAAAGATCACAAAGAAAATAAAATATACACCTCCCACCTGAGTTACTTCCCATTCATCTCAATGAGTTAAGGAAAATCCTACACACTCAATATATTGACTTCTTTAACGTACCATTTTTTTAAATATGAGGGTATTAAAAGGATAGATCATCCGTTTGTTTTACTATGTAAATGAAAACGGAGACAGCATTAAAAAAGCACTAATATGGGACTTCCCCAGCAGTCCAGTGGTTAAGACTTTGTCTTCCAATGCAGGGGTTGTGGGTTCAATCCCTGGTCCGGGAGCTAGGATCCCACATGCATGCAGGCCAAGAAACCGAAACATTTTTAAGTGGAAGCAATTAAAAAAAAAAAAAAAGGAAGCAAAGTTGTAACAAATCCAATAAAGACTAAAAAAAAGCATTAATATACTTTCAGGAGGACTGGGATGGCACAAAAGAGCACAATTTGGTGAGGTAGGAGGTGAAGGTTTTGTATCTCAACAATTGGCAAGTTATGAGCAAAGATACATATAGAAAAAAATGCCACTTAAAAATGATGTGAATCATTCAGCTGGTTACTTGAGGGATTCATATGTAGTTTGTTACTTTCTAGTCATTACATACTGCTAAAGCTGGTCTCTTGTAATAGCTCAATCACTATTAAATGAATAAAAATTTAGAAGAAACTGCTCAAGAAAGGTGTTGTTTTCAGTGGGGAGTGCCTATTGTAGGAAAAAGGAGTAAATTTGGGAAGGTCATGAAAATAAAAATGTGTTCTGGTACCACAAATAGATCACAAGCAAGCGGCTTAGAGAAAATTCTTTAAAGAAAAAAGATGAAACTATGAAACATAAACATACACACGTTTCAGAAAATTAAATATATAGGCAAATATTCTGAAATATTCTTCAAGGTAAAAAATTATTTTACTTAATAAATAAGTTACTATATGAAGAAATGCACATTCAAAGAATTCTTTTAAAGGAAATATTCTAATCTAGCCATGAAATCCATTTTTTCCTTTTCTTACTTTCCATGTCAGTCAAGAATGATGCAAAGATTTTGTTTTAACACAGAAACAAATGCTTATAAGCACCATTTTCTGGGAGGCCAAAGAACAAGAATCTACTGCACAACTTCTAAGCATTCATTCTGAATTAAAATAATTTCTATCTATGAAAACATTTTAAAGGCCTACATTATTCTTTGGCCCATAA
Organism: Okapia johnstoni; assembly: GCA_024291935.2. Taxonomy (NCBI): domain Eukaryota; kingdom Metazoa; phylum Chordata; class Mammalia; order Artiodactyla; family Giraffidae; genus Okapia; species Okapia johnstoni. The sequence goes on from CM044307.1 coordinate 18,827,610, forward strand.
ACCAGCAACAATAGCAAACAACAACAAAATTATTAGCTGTATCGAGAATTTGCATATCCTTATTGATACTTCCCATAATCCCAGGCAGTCAATCAAATACAGTTTGGTAGACAAAATTAAATGATACTCTTGGAGTCATTATCACACAGAACAGTTCCTAAAAGATAGAGTTTAAGGATTACTTACTTTCATAGGTGGTTCCTACTCTTTTTTTATCCTTTGTGAATGGTCTGACAGACCCTCTCTCCTGGAAAACTGCACTCAGAAACATTTTTGAATATATCTTCAGGAGATACACCTAATAAGGCGTCTAGTGAAGAATATATATTTGAAGTGACATATTTAAAATGGAAAACTTCCTTACAAATGATTAAAAGGCATCCGTGTCTTAGTTTTCATAATAAATATACAAAGAAGTTTTATACATGAAAGCTTGTTGGAGTCTGATCATTAACTGTGAGACGACCTGAACAGTTTACTACTACTGGTTTACAATTGAGGAAATTGAGACACAGGTTTAATGGCTTGCCGGACTATCCAGTTAGTAATTAGAGACGGCATTAAAATGTAACTGTTTGATTCCTTATACAGATGTTACTGGTATTAGAAAGAAGGGGCTGATCAGGGGAATTTGATATATAATCCTTATTTGCCTCTTCAATAAAATGCCTCTTCTCTTAACACTTTTTAAGAGAAGATAATTTTTCCAAGTAACTGAAGGATCCGGCTGAAAGTGAAGAAGAACTAAAGAGCCTCTTGATGAAAGTGAAAGAGGAGAGTGAAAAAGTTGGCTTAAAGCTCAACATTCAGAAAACTAAGATCATGGCATCTGGTCCCACCACTTCATGGGAAATAGATGGGGAAACAGTGTCAGACTTGACCTTTTTGGGCTCCAAAATCACTGCTGATGGTGACTGCAGCCATGAAATTAAAAGACCCTTACTCCTTGGAAGGAAGGTTATGACCAACCTAGACAGCATATTTACAAGCAGAGACATCACTTTGCCAACAAAGGTCCATCTAGTCAAGGCTATGGTTTTTCCAGTGGTCATGCATGGATGTGAGAATTGGATGGTGAAGAAAGCTGAGCGCCGAAGAATTGATGCTTTTGAACTGTGGTGCTGGAGAAGACTCTTGAGAGTCCCTTGGACTGCAAGGAGATCCAACCAGTCCATCCTAAAGGAGATCAGTCCTGGGAATTCATTGGAAGGACTGATGTTGAAGCTGAAACTCCAATACTTTGGCCACCTCATGCGAAGAGTTGACTCACTGGAAAAGACCCTAATGCTGGGAAGGATTGGGGGCAGGAGGAGAAGGGGACGACAGAGATGAGATGGCTGGATGGCATCACCGACTAGATGGACATGGGTTTGGGTAAACTCCGGGAGTTGGTGACGGACAGGGAGGCCTGGTGTGCTGTGATTCATGGGGTCGAAAAGAATCGGACACGACTGAGCGACTGAACTGAACTGAACTGAAGGATCCAAACCTGCTTATTACATCTAATGAACACTCTCTGATGTGGTTTTATATGCCCAAGCTTTCTTCTCAGTTCAGACTAAATAAAATATAAACTTTCCTTAGTCACATACTCATTTATTAGTGAGTTATACTGCAGTACAGCATGAAGTTATGGTGTTATGACATCCTTGAACAAACAGCTCACCCCTGCAGGTCATGACCTCCTGCCACGTGTCTCTGGCACTGGCTCATACGGTGACTCCAGCTCCTGCAGAGGCAGCAGTGCATTTCTTCTGCTGCCATCAGTTTCAGCCTCGACAGGCACCCCTCCCTTTCTATTTACTTTCTTCTTCTAACTTCCCATGTGAACTGGGAAATGAGAAAATTAAATCTATTAGAATTTAGAAGCCCTCTATTCAGTAAAATACAAAAGCTTTAATTCACGTATTCTTTTTTGGTTCAGTGGTCTTTGTCTTTTCTTTCAATGATACTTAGGATCAAATTTACATGTATGGTACAAACCCTCATAAACTGTCGTCAAGAAAATTTGGCTTTTCTTTATATAGTGACAATCCCTTGACAGACGACTATCACTGGTTCCCAACACAAAAATATTATAACAGGATCTTACTTCATGCTTACAGAACCCAACTATTATTACATTTAAAATAATTTTCTCAAACAGAAAAACAGAGGTTAAGAAATTGAGGGAAAAAAAAAATAATGGAATGAACATAAATCTTTCTATTCTGATTGTTCTTCACAGTCTGTTGAATCAGGCAGTAAATAAGATTAAGTGACCTCAAAAAAAAAACAGGATACTTTTCTATCATATATAATTTGTCTGTACTTTTTTATTTTTAAAATACCAGTCATAAGTTATTAAATATACGCTTTATAATTATAAAAGAAAAATTAAATGCAAAAACAAGAGATCAACAACAGAAAAATATCTTAGCTTGAACATGAAACTTTTTTCCTACCTAAGCAATCACAGAACATTATTGATGAAATCCAATTTTAATCAAAGTATTAGATTAATGATGAGAAGTCCCATGAAAACAATCACTTGTTATGTAAATGAGTATCAAAAGACAGGCTACACATGTATTGCTGCCAAGGTGAAATTAAAATCTGTAATATTATATCAGATTAATGTTTTTCTTTTGGGTATTATGTAAGAAATTAAGAATTCAGATTTTTTATTTTTACTATTATTGAGTTTCAAAACGGCACAATGAGAGTATCTCTAATGTATTTCTATATTTAATCATTTTCTTTAGGACAGGATACACATGAGTAGCAGAACAGACTGGCTGGTCAAACAGAAGTGAAGTGAAAGTCGCTCAGTCGTGTCTGACTCTTTGCAACCCTATGGACTATACAGTCCATGGAATTCTCCAGGCCAGAATACTTGAGTGGGTAGCCTTTCCCTTCTCCAGGAATCTTCCCAACCTAGAGATCGAATCCAGGTCTCCTGCATTGCAGGCAGATTCTTTCCCAACTGAGCTATCAGGGAAATCCAGTGAAACAGAAACATCAGCACTATTAATTAAGCTTTTACTATGTACCAGGCACTGTCGTAAGCATTTTAAATCTATTAAAGCCTTCAGTCCTCATAAAAACCCTATAGGATAGACAGATACCACTATCATCTCCATTTTAAGACGAGGAAATCAAGGCTTAAGAAGGTAAGCAGCTTTCCCAGAGTCATGACTACAGCGAGCCCATATACTGACAAGGATGTATGATGCCATGTCACTGTATTAGGCAACCCCCTGTTTTAGTTTATTTTAGAACTTTAATGTACATTTCCTTAGTTTCATCCTTCCACAGGACCAACACCATTCAGTTTAAAGATAGGACAAAAAGAAACCACTGGAAAGCTCAGCAACACATCCAAGTTCATTAGGATAAAATCTAATGGTTAGTATGGCTGTACATTATAGTTAATGTATAGCCACATGCACGGTCAAACTGTATCCTCTGTTGTGTTGACACATTTCAGGAGAACAGAAAGTAGAAAAGATAGCGAAGAAAAATGTCTCCTAATCATCAAAAAAAAAAAACGAACAATAAATGTAACCTAACACATTTTACAAAGTATTTGAGATTCTATATAATTTTTAAATAATGAAAACCAAAATACATTGCCTCCCACTACCTCCAATCTTCCAAGAAACCAAGACACTAATAAAATGAGGTGAAAACAAACTAAATATAAATCCAATATATTTAAGCAGTTTAGTTTTGTTCTTATTGTTATTCTAAACACAATGAAGCTCAGATAAAAATAGTTCCGACAATGTCTTCCTTTGGCCAAAAAATGTTTTTAACAGCCCACAGATGATTACATTTATTCCACCAAAGTGAAATAAATGGAAATTTTTAGTTCCTTATTTGTTTTTTTTTTATTAACAGTGGATGGTTTGCTTTTTTAAAAAAAATAACACAAACAAAAGAAAAGCTGAAATCTGGAAACATGAGGGCTCATATTAATCACAGAGCAAATAAGACCTCATATAACTTTTCCTAAAAACACAGAACACCCCACATTCCCTATGAAAAGGAAACGGCATTTTTAATACAAAAGCATAAGATGTACTATCTTTTATACATATTTTACTACTTACATTTCAAGAACATTTACAACAGCAATATTTTTCTATCATTGCATGTTCATTCTTAGAATTTATTTTAATCACACTTTTAGTAAAAATTAAGCTATAATTTAAAACCCAACAGTTTCCTGCATATCGCAAACACATATGATTTGTGTGAGAAATCACTAAAAGCATTTCAGGCCTGTTACAAAAAACAGACTGACAGCCACACCAAAGACTCAAGAGAAGTTAATTAGTATATTGTTACCAAATGATTATAATCACTTCAGATATAATTAGTTCTCAATATTTAAGTCAGACTAGTTTCTTCCTTAGGCACTAAAGATCACCTTTTACATTTCTATTAATCTCTTATAAACTATGCCAAAAGAAGCAAGAGAATGTTTACCACATTATGGACTTAAAAAACTGTGGGTAAAACTAGAATTCTTTGAGAGAAAAAGCATGTTCCTTGTTTCAGTATGTTTGTGCAAACAAAAACTCAGCTTAACTTTTCATAAAAGACTAAATGTTACTATACCAATAGACTGTAAACTATAAAGCCAAAGACATAAGCTTTATTAAAGGATATGAGGTAGATGATAAAAAACTCATGTGCTAGCAACAGAGGACTTCATTCTTCTCATTCTATTCAAGAATGAGACTCCATAATAACCAAAACAGACTAAGCAAATTATTCTGGACAGGAGGAAATACCAAGAGACAACTCTGAAAATAAACAAAATGGCCAATACACACTGACAAAACAAAATCACCTACTGAATTTTGCACAATTCCCCATAAAGCAGAAATCAATAAGCTAGTACTTTAACCAAAGCACTATCACTGTTATCAAAGGGAGAATCATATATCCACTAATGGATAATGAACTACAAACGTAGATTAATAAACTTTATTGTGAAGTTACAGAAAAACGGTTTAATGACTAAAACTTGAGTAAGCAAGAAATAAAACCTAAGACAGAAACAAAGAAAAAAGCCATATGTTTTCAAAGTACATAGAGCTGAAGTGACACTTGGAAGAATCTCATACAGGCTGAGCGATCTCATTCTCAAAGGTCAGTGGCACACGCTGTATAAGAGGAAACTAAAAATGGTTCGGTGCCCCAATAAAAGCCTACATTTTGTTGTTACTGTAGCTGAATAAAGGAGGAAGGGGACCAATTTTTTGGTTATTCCAGATAAAACATTAACAGGTGGCAAAGGACTTAGAGAAGGTGAATGCCATGAAGAACAAACCGACAGACTCAGATAATACGACAAAAAACATTTTCAAGTGTTCACATCAAAACCTTTTCTAAGATAATCATCTCCTCTTTCATGGAAAGAAAGTTTAACCACATAGTGGATATGCGGCTGTTAACACAAAATATACTCTAAGAAGTAGTACTCCAATCAACAGCATGGAAAATCAGTGATTCTTGGGTAAATCTTCTCCTGCAATTTACTTACCTCCACTGACTGCGTCTTGCTCTTCGCCTTCAGGAAAAGCAACCTGGCTTGGCAAGCTATTCCTAGACCGAGTGACTGTCTCTAACTGGGAAGCCCGCCCCAATAAAGACAGCTCATCTAGCACCTCTCCTTCTTTGGCCTCCAGATCGGACTTGGAAGTGGTTAAGGGTTTTACACTTTCAGGCGCCATTAGCCTGCTGGAGTCATTCAAACACGCCACCGTGCCGCTGTCCAGGCTCAGCACTCGGGCCCGAGTCTTGGCACTATTCGTGCTGGAAGTCCGCCGTGCTGTCCGCTTTTTGCCAGTTCCTTCAGGACCCAGGTGGGTTTTGTGTGCATGCTCAGAGTCGGTGCCCCTCTCCTTAGCGGCGTGTTTGGTCTTTAGGGCGCTGTATCTGCCCTCAGGAGACTGACAAGAATGGGAAGTGGTGCTAGAAGAGCTATCACTGCTGAACTGGTGAGAAGACTGAACACTGGACGCTCTGCTCAAGTCACTTTGGTCACTGGAGTCCTCATCGTGACAGAATACAGCACTATGCGGCTTGGTACCAGAAACACCTCGAAAGGACACATAGTCCCTATGCCGACTCGAATCGAAGCTGCTGGCCCGTTTTTTCCCTGTCCGTCTCCTGCCTGACTTATGGGCAGAGGCTGTCCGGTGGATTAGGCTGGAGGATTTAGGTCGCACATCCCCTTCCTTCTGCTTTCCACCAACATCTTTACTAACTTTCGAGTCCACTGACACAGCTGGCTTCTCACCCTCCTCCTCTTTGTTTTCAGCAGTCTTCCCAAGTGGTGTGTCCCCCTGTGAAGTGAATTCATTTGCGTGGGGGTTTTTATTGGCTTCTTCAGATGCAGAGGTGCTGAGACCTTTCTGATTGTGCACGTCATCAGAGCCATTAGAATCCTTGGCCTCCTGAACCCCACTAGTCGTACTCGTGTCCAAGGCAGTCTTTTCACTGCCAGTCCTTTTGTCACTGGCACAGCTGTTCTTGTCCTCTGCCTCAGCACAGCCCTCTTTCTTCTGACTGCTCTTCTTTGCCACCTGGGGAGACTCCTCGTGCTCTGACAAGATGCTCTCGATGTGAGTGGAGCTGGTCTGCTCGCTTTTGTAGCTGCTGACCGTGCTGTGGGTGTCCCGGTCCGTCCCACTGCAGTAGCTCTCCGTGGAGCCACTGCTGCGCGTGCTCAGGCTTCGCAAGCTGTCCATGCTTTTGTCTGCGTTCAAGGGTTTGCTCTTCCCACTTCTGGTAGGTGGCTGAGAATTACCGTTTTTCAGCTCGCCAACCAGCTGAAATTCCCCAGGTAAACACGGATTTTCCACCAAGGATTCTTTGGATCCAGAATGAGGCTTGGAAGATTCTAACTCACTAACAGGATCCAACCCACGTCTTTGCTGATACAGAGGGAAGTCATTCAGTGAAGTGTCTGGAAAAGCCACAGCAGAGCTGGAAGTCCGTGGTACACCCCGCGGCCGGTGATCCTTCCTGTACGAGTGTGAATGTAAAGGGACAAGAGAAGCTACTTCTGTGTCACAGGCATTGGACAGAGACTGCTCGACGTGGTGATGGTGGCTGTGACTCGGCAGGCTCACTCTGTCACTCAAGTCCCTTGGTAAGTCCTGTCCACATGAAGATAAGGACGGCTGAATGGAGATGAAGGAATCATTGGAGACCAGGCGGAAGAGCTTCCGGTCGGCTGCCAAATCTGTTTCAAACATATATTTGGAAATGTTAACACAAATCTATGATCTGTTTTTCTACTGTCTAACAGTGGAAAGAATTCACAGTGTACCATAAATTAAGCATAAACTATTTCCCAAGTAGCTCACTGAGTAACAGTTGGCCAGTCATTCCAAAGGGCTTGTTTCTACTTCCCAGCTAAAGAAAGCAAGCATTCTACTAATGGAATGAACTGAACCTCCAAATCTTCAACGAACCTCAGAAAAAGTTCTATGGATGATCAACAATAAAATAAAAAGTAACAAAGGATTAAATTTAAAACAGACCTGGATTTCTGTGTAAGTTCTGTCCCTAACTTAGTAACTGGGTAAAGGTGGGTTACCTTTTCAAGCCTCTGTTTCCTCATCTGTAAAATGTGATATCAATCTCACCATGGGATAACTGAGTTAATAACATACTTGCTTAGCACAGTGCCTGGCACAATTAATGGTAGCTATCATTATGTTACCTAGCTAAATTAAAAATCTTTTTGAAAAACTAATATAATTGATTTTTCAAATCCACAGAAACTGAGAGCATCAGAGACAAACCAAAAAATCAAAAGGTTGACCAAGGCCCAGACAAGATATGGTATAATGATAGAAGATGTCTTCCTGTTCACAATGGTTGAAAGTATTAAAACAGTAATTACAGGGCAAAATACTACATTTTATCTTTTACCAGCAATTAAAAATGGTTCATGAAGAAAAAATACATATCCCCGCTATACCTGTAAGATTATTCCTTAACCCTTCATTTAGGGCAGGGATTAGTGACTTGAGCTATCATATACATTATACACACATAAAGATAGATAAAAATATAAATAAACCCATCTATCCACCTACCTACATTGTAATTTATCTTGAAATATAGCTTGACAACCAAACTGCACAACAGCTGATTTTTTATGTACCTTTTAACAGACAAGGATTGCTGAGTTGCTGTTAGTTCAATAAAAAGAAATATTATTGTCTTATTTGTCATAACTGCATAGGAAAAATACAGTAACAGAGTCTATAATAAGTCAGACTCTTCACTGTAGTTACCTTAAATAATAAAAGGATACATTTTTCCCCTAAGATTAATATAAAGTAAGAATGACTTTTAGAAATATTTACAGACTTTACAAAAAGCTTAATGTAGGTTAGATCTAAACAATTAAACATCTAAACCAGAAATACCCTCTAGAAGGTACCATACAAACTGTGATTTATAAATGACCTATTAGGCTTTATCTTGTGTCTTAAAGTCCTCAAGACAAATGAAACCAAGGTTCTTTTCATCTGTCCAAAACTGTGCCACTATACTTGGGTTCTTATAGTTTCTAAAAAACCCAAATTTAATAACCAGCACTGTATTTACTATTCTATAGTATTAGTTTATAATGGTTATTTCTAAAAACTCTCAATATATATCCTTATTAAGCAATTATGGGGTGAATATACAAATACTCACATTTCAAGAATATAAAACAAAAACTTAACTGAGAAAGTAGTTGAAAATCACTAATTCTAATATACAATAGACTTTTAAAAATACCAACTCCAAAGACATTAATGAAGCAGAAATTCAAGTTTTTCATTTTAAAGGACATAGCCAAATTTAATTGAATACATTTACTTTTTTCAGTGTTGCTAAATAAATATATCATAATAAGTTTGACTTTGTCAGGAAGAACTTTAGGTGGTTTTAGGAAATTTTAAGTAAACATGCTTTCTTAAGACACTTTTTCTTCCTGGTAGCAATACTGTCCAAGACAGACTCAAATCCACCCAGAGAGATACTATTTTTCATCTAATTAAGCTTTTTTACAGTGATTGCCCGGAGAAGGCAATGGCACCCCACTCCAGTACTCTTGCCTGGAAAATCCCATGGATGGAGGAGCCTGGTAGGCTACAGTCCATGGGGTCGCTAAGAGTTGGACACGGCTGAGCAACTTCACTTTCACTTTTCCCTTTCATCCACTGGAGAAGGAAATGGCAACCCACTCCAGTATTCTTGCCTGGAGAATCCCAGGGACGGCGGAGCCTGGTGGGCTGCCATCTATGGGGTCGCACAGAGTCGGACACGACTGAAGCGACTTAGCAGCAGCAGCAGCAGCAGCACAGTGATTGCTACTAGTAGTATTCAGGATAAGAAAGGCATCTCACACACTACTCATGGTGGTGCAAACTAGTGCAACCAAACTTCTACAAAGCAATTTCAAAAACCTTCAAAAAGTATATCTACCCTTTGATCAATGATCTACTTCTAGAAATGTCTGCTAAAAGATAAAATCAGATATCTGTACAAGGTTTTAGAAAAAGATTATTCATCTCAAGTTGTTATAAAACTCCTTAAAACAAAAAACTATAAAAATGTGCAATAAAAAAAGGTTGAATAAATTATAATGTCTAACAATAACACTATGCAGGTACTAAAATGTATTCAAAGATTACACAATAATATGAGAAAATATTTAAAGTGAAGAAGATGGCACTATATAAAAAATATGACTGGGCTTCCCTAGTGGCTCAGTGGTGAAGAGTCCACCTGCCAATGTAGGAGATGTGGGTTCAATCCTTGATTCAGGAGGATCCTACATGCCCCCAAGTGGCTATGTGCCACAAATGTTGAGCCTGTGCTCTAGAACCTGGCAGCCACAACTACTGAGCCCACATACTGCAACAGCTGAGGCCCGTGAGCCCTAGAGCCTATCTCTACAACAAGAGAAGCCACCGCAAGAAGAAGCCCATGCTTTGCAACTAGGCAGTGGCCCCACTCTCCACAACTAGAGAAAGGCCAGTGCAGCAGTAAAGATCCAGCAGAGCCAAAAACTAAATAAATAAAATTATGTTTAAAAATACGATTCCAGTCTGTAAGAGTTTAAGAGAATACGAAGGGTATGCATATGTTCGTAGGAATGTTAAAAGTAATATACCACATTTAGCCATAAAAGAGAATCAAGTCCTGATACATAATATAACATGCAAAGTGAAAGAAGTCAGACACAAAAAGTCACATACTATATAGTCCCATTTACATGAAAGGTACAGAACAGGCAAATGCACAGGGACAGGAGTGGTTGCCAGGGGCTGAAGAAGGAAATGAGTATAATGGATATGAGTTTCTTTTTGGGGTGATGCAAATGTTCTGGAATTAGATAGTGGTCATGAGTGCCCAAATCTGTGAATATACTAAAAACCACTGAACTGTATTATTAAAAGGGTGAGTTTTATGATATGTGAATTATATCACAATAAAAAGGAAAAAAATGATACACAAAACAATGTTAACAGTTATCTCAGTGGCAGAAACGTAAATCACCTTCTTCCTCATACTTAACTGGATTTTATAGAATTAACATATTACTTTTATAAACAAAAATCAAAACTTCCTCCTCTCTTCTAGATCATCCCCAGCAATTATAAAAAACAAACTGCTTTATTTCTCTTACATTCCTAAAAAATCCAAATCTCTTCCTTTATCCTCACTTCTGCTGTTACCTATCACCTTGTATCTCTGGTGTCCTTTACAGAAATTCACCAAAAAGTAGTCTATAGTCACTGTTTTCAATTATTCTCCTCTGACATGTATTCTACTCCCACCCCACTGAGAAGCTATCAAGGTCACCAACATCCTCTGTGCTGTGAAGTCCAATGGTCAGGTCTCAGTCTCATATAACTTGGCCTACCAGCAACATCTGACAAAGCTGATCGCTCTGCCTGAGATGTGGGGATACACCCCTCTACCTCACCAGTTGCTCCAATTCAGTGTCCTGGATTTATCAGACTATAGTGGCTCAGAGCTCGACTGTTGGAACTCATTCATTTTTCTACCTATACTCTCTGTCTCATACGTCTTATCCAATTTTTCTGGCCCCATAATAACTAAAATTCAGAAATACTTGTAATTACTTTCTCCATCTTCTACCCAGCCTCAGCACTCACTCACACAGGGATGGACTAGAGTTCTGATCTTGGGTAGGAAACACATGAGTGAGGCTGAGGAGGGCAACTACAGATAATCCCTTTTTAGAAAACATACATGACACATCCCCACAACCTCAGTTTTCTCCCAATTATCCTGAATCAGGTTGATAAAATGAGTGCCAACTAGTCAACTAACTGCTAACCATCCGAAGCAGCCAGAGCCCGCAGTCTCAGCTATTTAAGCCAGAATGAACAACAGCCACTAGGTGGCGCCACACCGCAGCCACACAGCCACTGGGAACCTGGCTGCCTGAACTCCAGGCCCAGCTAACCATACCGGCATTCCCTGCCAGTTCACGAATTTGATATTAACCCAGCCCCACATTTGACATAACTGAATCTTTTTTTTTTAATTTATACACTGAAAACTCTTAAATTTAAAAACCTCAACCCATATTTCTTATCTAAAATCCAAGCCTATCTAATTACCTACTCTTTACTGCTGTTTAGAGGTCCCACAGCAACTCATACCTGATATGGCCAAAATGAACCCCTTCTCGTGCCCTTCACTATGCTCTCCCCACTTCTAAATCTGCTCCTTCTCAGTTTTCTCCTTTTCAGTTAATGGAGAATCCATCCTCCCCATGATTTAACCCCAAAATCTTAGAGTCATCTATGACTACTATTTCTTTCACATGCTATTTCCAAACCCATCATATCCTTTCATTAACATCTGCCACAGTCAGACCAGGCTGGTGGCTCAGCTGGTGAAGAATCCACCTGCAATGCAGAGGACCTGGGTTCAATCCCTGGGTTGGGAAGATGTCATGGAGAGGGCGTGGCAACCCACTCCAGTATTCTTGCCTGGAGATTCCCCATGGACAGAGGTGTCTGGAGGCTACAGTCCATGGGGTCGAAAAGAGTTGGACACAACTGAGCAACTAAGCACACACAGTCAGACCACCTCTCATTACCCTGATCTGTGCTCTGATTATTCCAATAATCTGCTAACTGCATCAGCCTCTGTCCCTTTTAATACATAAACAATACAGGAGTCAAAAGACTGTTACAATGTAATAGAGATGATGATACTTCTCTGCTCAAAACTCTGTACAGCTGTTCATCTTGTTGGAAATTGAAAGCAAAATCTCTAAAATGGCTTACAAGGGACTTCCCTGGTGGTCCAGTGCCTCTGTGCTCCCAATGCAGGGGGCCTGGGTCAGGGAACTAGATCCCACATGCTGCAACTAAGTCTACATGCCACAACTAAAAATCCTGCATGCCACAACAAGGGCCCAGCACAGTTAGATAAGTAAGTATTTTTTAAAAAATAAATAAATAAAATAAAACAGCTTACAAGACTGTAATTTGGCCCCTCCCTCACTCTGTACTAGCCACACTATTTCTGACAGGCATGTTCTTGCATTGGGACTTCTGCCTGTGCTGTTACCTCTGGCACAGAGGCAGTCTCCCTCCTCCCCAATATCCTGAACAGCTCACTCCTTCTCCTTCAGGTCTCTGCTCTCAGCAAGGTTTCCCCTGGACCATTCTGTAATATTTAAACTTACAATGCCCACAGAGCCACCCCACCACTCCGCCTACCCTGTCTCTATTACTACATACACATTCAATTCACAGCAGCATGTTTCCATACTAACAGTATGAAGGCCACAGTGGTAGAAAATTCTGTCTGTTCATCAACTGATTTCTAGTACTTAGAATGGTATCAGGCACACATGAGTACTCAATAATAATTGCTAAATACATGGGGAAAATGTTATATGATAAAAGCAAGTTATAAAACTGTATGAAAGTAGTATAGCATAGTGATTAAAAGCAGAATTTAGAACTAGATTTCAACTACAGGACTGCTACTTTGCAGATGGGTGATTTGGGGCAAGTTTCTTATAACTTCGCTCCTCTGTAAAGTGAAAATAGTAACACTATGAACTTCAAATGCCTGTCATGAAGGTTAACTGGGTGAATACACATCAAGTGCTTAAGAGATGACCTAAACCAGGGTTTGATTAACTAAAGCCTATAGAGCCAAAGTGGCTTTCTGACTACTTTTGTAAGTAAAGTTTTAGTATAACACAGCCATTCTCACTCATTTATAGGTTGTTTACAGCCTCTTTACTGATGGGTCATGGTGGAGAGGTCTGACAGATTGTGGTCCACTGGAGAAGGGCATAGCAAACCACTTCAGTATTCTTGCCTTGAGAACCCCATGAACAGTATGAAAAGGCAAAAAGATAGGCAGAGAGGCCTAGCGTGCTGCAATTCATGGGGTCGCAAAGAGTCGGACACGACTGAGCGACTGAACTGAACTGAACTGAACTGTACAGCCTCTTTCACTCTACAACAACAAAGTTGAATAGCTGCAACAGAGACCACGTGGCTGACAAAGCTTTAAAGGATAAGTGTGCTGACTCTTCACAGGGCAAAAGTATGCACTCAGTGACTGTATATATCATCATTCTCTATGTCAATATGTACCTGCCAGGGTAGACATGTGTGAATATAATTGCCACCCTGCCAGACTACAACATTCTTGCTCACACAAGGTACTTCCCAGATGAAAATAAAGAGACCTGTGACCCATAAGTGCAGTGGCACTAGCCCCTCTAAGATCACTACCCAGTTTCTGAGACACTGCTGATCATGTATTATACAAAAGAACACTGTGATTCTCAGAGATTAATTCACCTTCCCCTTTTATAAGCAAACAGTTTTCAGACCATACAGTACATTCAAATGTATTTTTTAAGGGGAGGGATAGCTGTGAGGGGTGGTCCACCAAAGCAAATAAATAATGATGAGGTACTGCAATTCTCTAAAAGCAATTACAGTGATAAACCTAAAATTCTGACAAAATATCCTTGTAAGAATCAAACCTGGGTAAAACACTAAATTAGCAGGAAAATGTCTCCATTCAATGATCGATTTGTAACCCTATAAATAAGTTTCATAACTAAGTATAATAGGAAATTTATCAGTCTGCCTGCCTACCAAACATCACCCATAAGCTACCAACAACAACAACAAAAAACAGGCTGGAACTAGGGAGACAGGTTTCTATTCCAATTCTAGCTCATTGATTATATAACCTGGGATAATCTCAACTGGAAATGGGTATGGCATATCCATCCTTTCATGTCTGAAAATTAAAAATCAAACTCAAACATGTGGCACTTCTTTTAAAAAAAAAAAGAACTCTATAAAATCCAAAGTACTCATTTACAATGAAGTTGAATAAGGAGGGGGAAAAAAATCACTTAAAACTAAAATTTACATTATAAATATGCTACAGGAAGACACCATGTTGGAGGCAGACAGTTTCTCAGTAAGTCCAATAGCAAGTTATTTCTCTGTCAAACACACTGTTGTTTCTGCAGTCAGGCAACATAAGCAGCAGTTGGCATCTAGAGGTCATACTGAATGGAAAAGAACAGCTTTACATACTAGGTTATCAGTAAGCTAAGCAAGATGTTCTGACCAACTAAAGGAATAGCAGATTCTTATCTCCCATCTCATATTCATTCTACAGCATATGCTCACAAAGTTTCTCTGTTTACTTGGCAGAACATATGAAGCTGAATTCCAAAAGCTATGAGTACTTATAACACTGTGCTACTGTTATGCTAGCGAACCATTTTATTTCAATGTTTCTAAAAAACCACACTAAATTATTACAAACTTCTGCCAAAATATGAGCAGCACATTGCACAAACTCACCCTGGTCATCACAATACATGATGCTGCCATGAAGTAAATTGTTCTTACCTTGTTCTTCACTTCCCTCCTTACAAAGACTAGAGCTCTGGCCCAGACTTAAACTGATATCATCAGAAGTCTTGGCGGTATCTGTATCTCCTACAAAGTTAAGAGAAACCCAAGAAGACATTATATTAAAAGTAAAAGCTGTACAGGTGGCATAACAAGGAAGTACATAAGAAAGTATAGTAGGTATTTATTAACTAAAGCAGTTTTTGTATCAAGGGTTACAATAAAAGAAGATGCATTAAACTGATAAGAAGCATCATGGACTGTCAGATCACATATGCTACAAACCAAATATGGCCTCATAATACTAGCTAATACAACTATTTCTTTCAAAAAAAGTTTTAAAGATGAAATGCAAATTATGTAATAACTTGAAACAACTTAAAAGTCCCTCCCAGGAAAAATTAGAGAGTTATAAAATTACAGGGCAAAAATAACAATGAATTTATTTGACATAGATGTTTTGAATAAATGATATATACATGAGGTATCAGAAAAATGTTTTAGTGTCTTGCTTCTTAAAGATCAAAATGTACAATTCATACAGTGTAATCCAAGTGCTTAAAATACTGTTATGATAAAAAAAGTGAAAGTCACTCAGTCATGTTGAAAAGGGACCACAATTTAAAACAAGCAACCTTTAACACAAGATACATAATTTTATCCACAAAATAATTTCAAGAATGATTTTTCATTACATGCAAATACACGATACAATTAATTATCTTTACTACAACCAAAAAAGAAATGGAAAGTCAGAGGTAATGTTCAGGGGAGACCACACCCACCTTTAATAGTTGCTGCTGTTCCAGGACGAGAGGAGCCAGATCCAATCTGAAAACACGACATGAAGTAAACACAATGCTAGCTACGCCATCAGCACAGACTAGCAAGATTGTCAGATGAAATTATATCATCCAAACAAGCTATCAGTCACTTTCACCAAAAGGCCATGATGCGTCAGAGCCACACTCTGCTGCAGCGTGTGTGGCACACCTCGCACACTCAAGCCAGGACACTGAATCCTGCTGCGTGCTCGGGGCGGATGGAGCCCCCAGGGGAGAGCCTCCCATCTCAAACAATCTGTGTCAATCGCTATCAGCTTTATATTGCATCATGACATGTTCCAGTTACAAACAAAGCAAAACTAGATGTCAAGTCTACCTGAAATAAATGTAGACTTATCAGGGATTATAAAGGGAAAGTTCGGAGGATAAAACACAGTAACAAAGAGCAACCTAAATCTTCCTGTCAAGTTGTTGTGCACCAACACGTACTTTCCTGAGTTTCAGGCAGAAAGTTCTTCATAGGCTGCTATAACGCATTTTTTTAAAAATAGTAATAATAAAAAAAAAAAAACTAAGGCATTTAAGAAAAAGGAATTTTTAGCACAAACTCTATAAACAGAACACTATTATAAATCTGTGGAGTTTTTAGGGCTTATATTCAAGATGGTATATAATTCCCCTAAAATTTTATAACCATCATGTATTATATTATCATAACAATCATATAAACAAATACCACAAATTCCATGAACACATTAAGGAAACCAAATATAACAACATGACAGCTACTAAATCAACAAGTCTGAGTAGTTCTTGTTATAACCTGTTTTCAAGGGATTCAAGAAGAAAACAGTCAAGCAAATTTAATATCTTTATACTAAAATCAAGAACATTCACAGAATATGTGCATTTTGCCAAATCTTTCCCTTCAACTGATTCAACTGAAAAGAACTATACAATGAGAAATTTGGTAAAAGTATAGCTAAAAATGACTTTAATGGGGCATGAGGGACTTTCTTAGTCTGGATGGCAATTAAATGGGTGTACACATCATGTAAAAATGTACTGAGCTGTACACTTAATATGCATACACTACACATATGAAAGCTATATGTCAGTGAAAAACAGCAAAAATAAGCATACACATATAGGTTAAAACTACTAATAAGCAGTATAGACAAAAAAATGAGCTTTGCAATATTTTTGAACAGTTTATTAAGTTTGATTCTCCTGATTTTTCCTGATATTTGCTTTCAATTAGCCACAAAAAGCACTGCAACAGACAGGAAAAAAAAGGCCCCAAAAGTATTTTACTGCAAAAAGAGTTTCATTCTAAACACACCTGCTAAATAAGTAAGTTAAAAAAACCAACAAGTTATTTTTCTACTAGAATAATAAACACATAACTTTCTAGACAGAAGCTTACGAACAACTAAGCAAACCAGAAAGTACCATTTCATGGCACCCTTCTAAGAATTTAAACTTTAAAAAAGAAAAAAGTTTTTTGAATATGCATACAGTAGTTATTTGCTCACAACCTCAAAGTTTTCTTTTTCTCTCCTTAACAAGCTTCCTATTTTGTTCAAATGTTGGACATGTATCTTTTGATTTATGAAGAGAGGACCCAGACTCTAATCTAGGTGTGTGTTCTCGTTCTGGTCAATGAATGTATGGGAGAGTCTATTGGATGGCTTTGGGGAAAGACCTCCCTGTGTCTGAGATGATGATGACCAAGGACAACTCTGCCCCAGACTGTCACCTGCTTCTTCACTTTTCAACAGGATCATAATTGAACCTGCTGTGCTCATTCTGCAACTCTGAGAGAAAGCCAAAAGGCCTAGGGAAATTCCAACCCAAAGCCCTAATAATATTTAGCTGCTGAATAAATGCTATACAACCAGCTCCAAATGTAGGTGACAAACTCCTATTTCTGTAAGTCACTTAATTAGTTGAGTTCTATTACTTGGTGACAAAAGCAATCTTAACAGATACAATGTGTGGTTATATTTTTATCTTTCATGCTTTTCTGAACTGTTTCAAGTTTATCCCCCCAAATATAATGGGGTTGTTACTGTTCATATGTGCAACAGTAAGGGACTGAAAATATAAACCACAGTACATACAAATAAAAGGATGCACTGCAGTTTTCAAGATGTTCACTGAAGGAAACAATAGTATTAACATTCATGATATTGTCAGTGAAGAGAGTCAAGTGCCAAAGAGCAAGCACACCAAAATCTCTTTGTTTAAAAACATTTTTTTATTATGACATTCTAGATGATCTTATTTTCTTCTTGATGCTTTCCTTCATCTGCTAACTTTCTAAAAATGAACACATTTAGAAAAGGAAAAAATTAAGAAAAAAAATGGTATCTGCATATACTTAGAGGTGACGTTTTCCTTAAGAGATTTGCACAAACTAAAATGCTCCAGTGTTTCTTCTCTTTGAGAAGGACCAAAGCAAAGTCCAGGTACAATCATGGACATCAGAGAACAAAAATTACTTCCAACAAAAGGCAATCAGGCAAGGCCACCTTCTCCATAAAGCCTTGCCATCTCTCTGGCTGGAAACGTTTATTTTCTCCTCTGAAATCATTAGCCCCTTTTCTGTACCATTCCTATGGCAACTATTACTTTGCACCTTTTACTTGTATTTCCTTGGTAATATATCATAACTTCAGTTACTTATAGATATCTACTATGAAATTGAAATGGCAACCCACTCCAATATTTTTGCCTGGAAAATCCCATGGACACAAGAGCCTGGTGGGCTACAGTTCACGGGGTTGCAAAGAGTTCGCATGCATGAAATTGCAAACTCTTTGAGCGTAAGATGTGGAGAGGGTAAGACCCACTCCACATCCCAGACAAGCAAAATACCTTAAATACTATCAGGCATTAAAATATTTTACGGAAGGTAAGTGACAACAAGAAAGAGAGGAATGTAACGGACAGTTTAAAAACATGGGGAGGGGAGGGGATGGAGAATAGAAGATGGAAAGGAGAAGGGTAGCAGTGGCATGAAGGAAAGGATGGTACCAATGACTATGAGGGTGCCACAGTGTTCAAGGAGTTCACTATCTAGTACTGAAGACATTTATAAACAACTATGATAACAAGCAGTAAGAGCCATGTAATAAAACATGTACAGGAAACATGGTATCTCTGTATTGATAATATCTCTACCGATATACAAAAAGTCCAACTTACTTCCTCATTTCAGCTTTCCTAAAGGATAACAATAATTATGTCAATAATTTCTTTTGTTATAAACAGTATAAAACTAAAACACCAAAATTCAAGTAGCACGATAGCTTCTGACATCTGCCCTTTTTAATACAAGAGTTAATATTTTAAGGAAAACCAAATCAGTCAGATGTGCTACGCATTTAGGTGCAGACATGAGTTAATTATACTTAAGATGGGACTCCCTCCCTAAAACAAGTAGGGCTGAAACAGGATAGGGGCAGGATACAAGCTTTAAAAGAATGACACAGTCCAAGGAAATGGCATAAAATAATTAGAACCAACTAGGTCCAAAATGGCCTACTTCTCTTAGGCCTTGGGCCTTAGTATACACTCACTGAAACACATCAGCAAGGGAGGAAGGGGAGGTGAAAAGAATTGGGAGATTGGGATTGACAAATATATACTACCACGTGTACAACAAATAGCTAGTAGGAATCCCTTCATGAATCACAGCCTTGTTATGGCAAAGGGACTTGTGTAAATCAATGAAGCTACTGAGTCATGCCACTGCGCAGGGCCACCCAAGACAGATGGGTCATATTGAAGAGTTCTGACAAAATGTGATCCACTGGAGGAAATGGCCAAGCACTCCAGTATTTTTGCCTTGAGAACCCCATGAACACTACGATAAGGCAAAGAGATATGACACCAGAAGCTGAGCCCCCCTAGGTCGGAAGGTGTCCAATATGCTAATGGAGAAGAGTGGGAAGGCAATCACTAATATAGCTCCAGAAAGAATCAAGTGGCTGGGCCAAAGCGGAAATGACGCTCAGATGTGGATGTGTCTGTAAAAGTAAAGTCTAGTGCTGTAAAGAACCATAGGAATCTGGAATGTTAGGTCCATAAATCAAGGTAGATTGGATGTAGCCAAGCAGGAGATGGCAAGAGTGAATATCAACATCTTAGGAATCGGTGAACTAAAATGTATGGGAATGGGTGAATTTAATTCAGTTGACATTATATTTACTACTGTGGGCAAGAATCCCTAAGAAGAAATGAAGTAGCCCTCACAGTCAACAAGAGTCTGAAATGCAGGACTTGGGTGCAATCTCAAAAACAAGGGAATGATTTCAGTTCATTTACAAGGCAAATCATTCAACATCACAGTAATCCAAGTCTATACCCCAACCACTAATGTCAAAGAAGCTGAAGCTGACCGCTTCTATGAAGACCTACAAGACCTTCTAGAACTAACATCCAAAAAGATGTCCTTTTCATCACAGGTGATTGGAATGCAAAAACAGGAAGTCAAGAGATACCCAGAATGAGGCAAGTTTGGCCATGAAGTACAAAATGAAGCAGGACAAAGGTTAACAAGTTTTTTCCAGTAATCATGTACAGATGTGAGAGCTGGAACATAAAGAAGGCTGAGCACTGAAGAACTGATGCTTTTGAATTGTGGTGCTGGATAAGACTCTTGAGATTCCCGCAGACAGCAAGATCAAACCAGTCAATTCTAAACGAAAGCAACCCTGAACATTCACTGGAAGGACTGATACTGAAGCTCCAATCTTTTGGCCACCTGCTGCAAAGAGTGGACTCACTGAAAAACACCCTGATGCTGGGAGATTGAAGGCAAAAGGAGAAGGGGGCAGCAGAGGATGAGATGGTTAGATAGCATCACCAACTCAATGGACGGGAACTTGAGCAAACTCCAAGAGATAATGGAAGACAGAGGAGCCTGGAGTGTTGCAGTCCATGGGGTCACAAAGAGTCAGACACGACTTAGTGACTGAACAACAACAGTGGGAACCTGCTGTATTGCACATGGAGCTCAGCTCAGTGCTCTGTGATGACCTACAGGGTTGGGATGAGTTGGGGGGTGGGGGAGTCCAAGAAGGGGATACATGTATATATATAGCTGATACACTTTGTTTTACAGAAGAAACTAATACAATAATGTAAAGCTATTATACTTCAATTAAAAAAAAACACACATCAGCAAGCTAAATGATACACCCCCAGGTGCCATGAGTTTCAAGGTTGACCATAAAGGTCAAAAAGTAGGCAGCGGCCCAATTCCTGGAAATTCCCACCCATTCCCCCAAATGGCTGGAATATTCCTCCCACTCATTAGCCTATGAAACTGGGACTTCCCTGGTGGCTCAGTCAGTGAAGCATCTGCCTACAATGCGGGAGACCTGAGTTCTATCTCTGGGTCGGAAAGATCCCCTGGAGAAGGAAATGGCAACCCACTCCAGTACTCTTGCCTGGAAAATCCCACGGATGGAGGAGCCTGGTAGGCTACAGTCCATGGGGTCGCAAAGAGTCAGACACGACTGAGCAACTTCACGATCACTACAGGGTTAAGTGATAGGAAACTACTTAACCCTATAAAACCTGACAACACCATACCCTGGGCTTCTCTTACCTTCTGAGATGGCCCACACTCTATCTGTGAAGTGTGTTTCCTGCCTGAATAACCCTTCTTTCGCTTTACTATGGCACCTCTTGAATTCTTTCCTGTGTGAAGCCAAGAACCCACGCTTGGCAACTGTCCCAGGGACTTGGATGTGACCTAGGATGTGACCATCCTCTCGTGCCCCACTCTCTTTCCTGCAACAGGGCAAGTCTAATGGACACAAGGCCAAGAGTATAGTTACCAAAGGTGGTTAGCCACTGCTGTCCTTTCGTCAGCCCTACCAAAAAAAAAGTAAAAGGTGTGGCTGTTCAAAAGTTTGTTGCAAAATCATAGGCTTACTCCCCAGGGTAATCTGCCAATATTTGTCAGTAAGAAGAAAGTGCAGGTTTAATTAAGAATACAAAAAGTGCAGCCATATTTAAGAACTAAGCCATTTCATTCCACAAAAAGAGACTGAGATGTTGCCAATACAGACACTGTGAAGGTAAATAAGTACAAGTTCCTAAGGGCATTCACCACAACTATCTTGATCAAATCTACCCCAGGCAATGAGCATGTGGTATGTGCTCAGCAACAAAGTACTTAATTAATGTGAAAATTCTGTGTAATACTAATAAACAACAATCAGTAAACAAATCAAAAAATTATCAGCAAGATAAACCCAAACATCAACTGACTGTAACAGACAAGAAAACACCTGAGACCACCATCAGGAGGAAGGAAAAACGCAAAGAAGAACAGCACAGGTTCCTACCTGGTTGCTTGGATCCAAGCCGGCATAAGAATTTCTTGAACTACAACCAACTGGGGGTGTGGCCTCTCGAATGAACTCAGCCATTTCAATCCCCCCACCAGGATCACTGTGGGGGAAAAAAAAAAAAGAGAAAAAGAGAGTAATTGTCCTTATTCTGACACCAATTGTTTTCTTTTAGTTTGTTTTCTAAGTTATACTTTTTTTTCTGTAAAACTAAGAGGTTCACGTATTTAATACAGCAAATAGAAAAAAAATTATTCTTCCTAAGTCCAATAATTTGAAGGATTTTATAACCATGTCACTATTCCAAAATATTTAAAACTCTCTCCCAATTTGTCTACATCCACTTGATATTAGAAACTGGCCTTGATTATAATTGTACCATACTAAACATAGCATGCACTTTATGATATATGCCATAAAACCACTGTAGCAAAGAGATGATTTGCTTTTTGTTTCCCAATGGCAAAGAGAAATTGGTCAGAAGGTAATGAGATCTTACACAACCTGTTCTCTCCAAGAGTACAGTCTAAGCTGCCTAACACAATAAAGAATGTGCATGAGAACGATGATTCTGGTCAAGCTATTTGTATCTGTACTTCTAAGGTTAACAGAATTTAACTGGGATACTAACTTGTTTTACAGAATTGGAAACCTAAGATTTTAGATTTGTATGTGCTGAGTCAGAAGGCACAAGTTTAAAAAACCGAAATGATGCTATGTAGTAAAAACAGGCATTAGAAAGACATAAAGGAAAGTACTAAGTTCAAATAACTGAGACGTCCACTTAAAGTAAAGATAACGGGATCCCAAAATAAGGAAAAAAGATCACGACAAATTTCAAAACACTTAAGACAATTTTATAATAAGGTTCCTCTAGAACAAACTTTTCATAGAAGGCAATGGCACCCCACTCCAGTACTCTTGCCTGGAGAATCCCAGGGACGGGAGAGCCTGGTGGGCTGCAGTCTATGGGTCGCTAAGAGTCGGACACAACTGAGCAACTTCACTTTCACTTTTCACTTTCATGCATTGGAGAAGGAAATGGCAACCCACTCCAGTGTTCTTGCCTGGAGAATCCCAGGGACAGCAAAGCCTGGTGGGCTGCCGTCTATGGGGTCGCACAGAGTCGGACATGACTGAAGCAACTTAGCAGCAGCAGCAGAACAAACTTTTAGAATAATTCAGGCCTAAAAGTTATCATAATCCTATCTTTTGCCTAAGTTTTTTATTCATTCTACCTGATACAGTCTATGAATTTTTTAGCTATCATTACCAAGGATAAAAGCTCTAATATATATGTTGAACATTATTGTGGACATAGGTTATTTTACCATTTGGCATCTAATTCAACCTCCTTGTTAACAAAAAGAAAAAGCAATCCCAAATTCTTCTGGTGAATCACCTCAACCCAAGCTCTCATATGGCTGGGATAATGCTGACCCCACTCTCAGGGTTAGGGGGAAGCTCTACTGGCAAAGTCAATCAGCATATCCCAATCTCTCGGTCTAAACAACTAGCAGTTCCAGAATAAGCACATGACCCAACTCAGGTCAGAAGCACTTTACTATTGAGAGAAGAAACTTCTTTGTGTCTGCTTGTCTTAAATGCTGAGAAGAAGCGTCACGGAGCTGCTGTAGGCATTTTACAACTGTAAGGGGAGAACCTGTCTGCAAAACCAACTAAAAGAAAAAGCACAGCCTCGCAAAAGGAACCCGAGTCATGAAGTTACTTGAAATTCTGCACACTGCCACATCTGATGACATCCCCTAAACAGAGACTTTCACTGTTGTGAGCCATAAATTACCTTAACCCTGTTTAGGTGGGAGATATTCCACCAACTATAATCAAAAGATACAGGCAAACAGAACCCGCTTACAAGTACACCTTCCATTTATGTATTTATCTCTATAGCTGTTTGAATTCTAGTGTGTTTTTTTAAATTAATGGTCTAACAATCATCACGTCCCTGTTCGCTTACTGGGTCCCTAAGTTTAGGCGACTGACTACAGTTGGCTAACTACTGTCCAACAATGGAAATCAGCTTTCTAACTTGTTAGTCTCTCAGTAGTGTCTGACTCTTTGCGACCCCATGAACTGGAGCCTGCCAGGCTCCTCTGTCCATGGGATTCCCCAGGCAAGAATGCTGGAGTGGGTTGCCATTTCCTTCTCCAGGAGATCTTCCCAACCCAGGGATTGAACCTGGGTCTTCTGAATGCAGGCAGATTCTTTACCCATCTATAAAAACAAGATATAATGGAACTCAGTTATGAATATGAGGGCAGACTCCATGTACAAATGTCCGTGTGTGAGAAAACTGGAATATGTTCAAGTGTGCTGGCCATTTGGTATTAAGTCACACAGGCTATCTAGGCCAGAATGAGAAATACTTT
This sequence comes from Okapia johnstoni, assembly GCA_024291935.2. NCBI lineage: Eukaryota > Metazoa > Chordata > Mammalia > Artiodactyla > Giraffidae > Okapia > Okapia johnstoni. Next base: position 18,852,110 of record CM044307.1, read on the forward strand.
TCTAATTTGGCAAAATCTTAAGTGTGTATATACAAGCAGTTATCACCCATTGAACAAGTGATGAGTGATAACCAGTAATATTACTGTTAACTCCACTGGAAAGCATCCTCTAATTCAGACTGCAAAGAATCAGAAGATGGTGAGCAAGGTGAAAACCAACGAATAAAATGTTTGATACTACAGAAAGGACAGACGGCTCTCATCTTCCCTAGTAGCTATGCATCAGCTGTAATGATATGTAATTCACATATCATACAATTCATCCACTGAAACTGTGCAATTTGATGATTTTTAATATATTCATAAAGTGAATGTGGTGAGGCATCCATCACCAGTCAATTTTAAAATATTTTTATCATCTCAAAAGCAGACCCATTTAGCCATTAATCCACCTCCCTCCTCCCATCAGCCCTCAGCAACCACTAATCTTTTGTAACTGGCTTCTTTTACTTAGCACAATGTTTTCAAGGTTCATACATGTTGAAGTCTGTATCAGTGCTTTGTATCTTTCTATGGCCAAATATTCCATTGTAAAGACAGAACACATTTTGTTTATTTAATCATCAGTTGATGAACAATCTTTCTTAGTTTTATACATCACTTCTGAGAGCAAGTTCAAATGACTACAATTAGAACATAAAATTAATAACAAAGCAAAATTTACTAAATATTTAATATATTCTAGCCACAGGGGCACATGTTTTATTTGCATTTTCTCATGAAACATTCCCCTAAAATCTATGTTATAAATACTATCCTCATTACACAGATGAAAAAACTGAAAACTGAAAGGTGTAAAAACTTGCCTAAGATCTCAGAGGAGTACACAACGTAAGCCAAGTCACTGGTATATGGAGTTCAGGTGGGAAGGGAGGACACGAATAATACTTACTCAGCACTCTATAATGTGTTATCATATCTGTTCTTTCTGCTTTTTTTCCTTACACACGAGAATGTAGGTACTCATAACCAGTAAGGACTGATATAAGATTTGAACACCAGGTCTAAGTCTAAAGGCCACCGTCTAAGATATCAATAATGCCTTTTAACAAATAGGCACTGGAATTCTCTTTCCAGTTGAAAACCAAAAATAAACTCCATTACCTAGAGAAGGTTTCTTAACATCAGCACGACTGACATTTCGGGCCACATATTCTCAGCTGCTGGGGACCATCGTGTGCATTGTTAGGACAGTTAGCAACATCCCTGACTTCCATCCACCAGATGCTGGTGGCATTGCTCCCTGTGACAACCAAAAAGTGTCTCCAAATATTGCCAAGTATCTCCTGTGGGGGACGGTCATCTCCAGTGGAGAAAAAATAATCTAGATCTAATGCTCAATGGTCAACACTGAGTGGAAGAGGTACTTAGGGAGAAAAAAAGATGAAAGAAAAAACAAACAGTTCTTTTTATAGAAAAAACTAAATCCTCTTGAAAACTTGCTGTACCGTTCTCTTCTCTACAAATTAAGAAGTGGAACTTTTAGTCAGTTATCAGTGTCCTAATATATAAATTGACTGAGTAAGAATTTTCTTTACTAGTAAGGCTTGCAGACTTTCGGCAATGGTGATTTCCACATGTACCTGGAAAGTATGTAGTTTACAATTCCCAAAGAAGCATCAGGGAATCTCTACTTTTATGACTTAATTTCCTCATCTGTTAAAAAAAAAAAAAAAAAAACAGGTACAGGGGAAAGAGGAAAGTAGAAAAGGTCTAATCTGAATTATAAAGAAAACGTCACAAATCAATTTGCTGATAATTAATATCATTAACAGCTCAGGCTTTAACTAGAATGTCACAGTACCACCTCAGTACTAAATTTATAAATATAATCAAGACCACAAGGATGTTCATAAAAGCATGAATAGATAAAAACAAAGTCCCTAAACAGAATAAATCTTCAGAAAATTTAGCCTAAAACTCATCTGCGTATATTTTAAATGGATCCTTAATTTACAAATATTGCAAGTACCACTGCATGAGAAACAGAAAAAATATATGTTCTATCTTCACATATTCATATTCTAAATTCAACGTGCTAATTTCCTCTCCTGAAACGTTAAAAATGTAATACATATATAAATGACGCTGACTCTTTCTTTAAGATCAAGATTTTTAAGATCATTATTTCTGAGCTGCCATGCCACAGCCAATGGCAACCAGAAGCAGAAGCAGTCAGTCCTACCACATTTGTTCATCCGTGCAACAAACTGACAGCTCTAATGTACCAACCATAGTGATAGGCTCTGAAAATAAGTGTATTTGTTTTCCTGTTCATTTCTGTTCCTCAGAACAGAGATTTGTCAGTGGGAGAGTGAGGGAAATGAGATGTCAAAAGCAAATTCTGCAACAAAGATCTTATTTAATGGTGAAGCTTAAAAACACTTTCTTTAAGATTAAAGAAAGACAAAGATGTACACCAATACTATTTCAAATTAACCATGTGTTAGAAGTTATAGCCAATGAAAAGTTAAACAAGAAGAATAAGGCATAGAAAAGAAGAAATAAAACTGTCATCATTTGCAGCAAATCAAGAAATAACCTACAAAATTTTACCATTAATAAGGGAGTTTAATAAGGTTGCTGGAAACAAAGTAAACTGCTACATTTAAAGGGACAAAAACAAAAAGTAATTAGAAAAAGTTGATAAAATTTAATAAAAGCTATGAAAGCCTTTTAACGGAGAAATGATAAATCTTTACTGAAAGACATTAAAGAAGACTAACTAAATGGAAAGATTCAATATTGTAAGGATATCGATTCTCAGGAGAGGAATCTACATACCCAATGTAATTCTAGTAAAAACTCTAAGTCCTTGTAGACTTTGCCTAGCAGACTCTAAAGTTTGTATCAAAGATCAAGAGTAGCAAAGTCACTCTTGAAAAAAAAACAAGGTACAAAGTTTGCCCCACTAGGTATCAAAAGTCATGTTACAAAGCTGCAGCGATTATGACTGTGTAGTAACTACACAGGCACAAACTATGGTAACAGAACAGAACAGAGCCAGAAACACACCCACCATATATGAAAACAATTTATGATCAAGTGAGTCCCACAGGTCAAAAAGGAAAAGACAGTCTTATAACAAATCCTGATTAAACCAGTTATATATAAAGAAAAACAAATCCTAAATCCATACCTGACAACAGATCATAAGAATTTCCAGTACAACTGAAACGTGAAAACAAAAGAAACATGAAACTGTCGAAAGACAATCTTTGAGAGTATCTTTTTGGTATCTGTGTAGAAAATAATTTCTTAAACAGGACACAAAAACGTTAATTACCAAAAAACACCCCAATAAACTATAAATTTAAGAAATGTATGATAATCATAAGAAATCTTAAGAAAATCAAAATGACAAGCTATAAACTGGAAAAAGACATCTGTAATGTACATAACCAACAAAGGAGTAATATGATGAATATATATTTTTTAAATTTATTTATTTTTAATTGAAGGATAATTGCTTTACAATATTGTATTGCTTTCTGCCATACATCAACATGAATCTGCCATAGGTATACATATGTCCCCTCTCTCTTGAACTCCTTAACAAAAAGGAGAACTCCAAAGAAAAATGAAACAAGAAATAAACAGGCACTGGAAAGAACAGAAAGCTTAAATGGACCATATATGTGAGGTAAGATGCTCTGCCTCATTAGTAATCAAAAAGGTTAACTATTGATAGAAGTCAAAATGAGACACATCTAACACTCAACTGTTAAAATGGAGAACTAGTAAAACTTACAAAAACAACAACAAAACAAATCTTGATGAAACAACAGGACTTTCACACACTAGTGGTGAAAGTATAAACTGGTATTATTGTTTTGGCAAACAGCTTGGAATTACCTAATAAAACTGAATGTGAAAATGCCCTGTGAACCACCTTACATATATTAGATATACACGTGGCCAAAGAAACATATATGATAATGTGTTATCTGAGCAAAACACCTAGAAATAATCTGAATGACTATCAACAGAAAAATGGATAAACTGTAGTCTACTCCAACAGTGGTAGACTATACAAGAGCAAACACAAGTAATAGTTGGAAGCATCAACATGGGTAAGTCTACAAATACGAAATTCTGCACAAAAAAAGCCCTTCACAGAGAAATACAAACAGTATGACGGTCTTTAGGATGTCTTAGGCAGACAAAATTAAGTAATAATAGGTTTAGGACTAACTACAAAGACTGTATAACAGTAAACCAAGGGAATTATTAATAAAAAATTCAAGATAAAGATCACTCCTGAAAGGAAAAGGGTAGAATGAAATGAGAAAGACTTGTATTTGTATCATGTCCTATTACTTAAGTTGTGTGGTGGATAAGTATTCACTTGTTTATTATTCTCTAAATTATACATATACTTGATATACTGTTTGAAATATATTATTTCGCAATAAAATTTTTTGAAAACTAAAAGAAAATGGAAAAAATAAGTAACATAAGCATTAAGAATATATACAATTATCAAGAGCTAATCATATACAACTTATCCAGAACTAATAAGAGCTAGCAATTACTGAGTTGTTCCATGTATCAGAAATAGTTCTAAGTGCTTTGCATATATGATCTCATTTAGCCTCATAATCCTAAAAGATGATGCTGTGAAAGTGCTACACTCAATATGTCAGCAAATTTGGAAAACTCAGTAGTGGCCACACGACGGGAAAATGTCAGTTTTCATTCCAATCCCAAAGAAAGGCAATGCCAAAGAATGCTCAAACTACCACACAATTGCGCTCATCTCACACACTAGTAAAGTAATGCTCAAAATTCTCCAAGCCAGGCTTCAGCAATACGTGAACCGTGAATTTCCAGATGTTCAAGCTGGTTATAGAAAAGGCAGAGGAACCAGAGATCAAATTGCCAACATCCACTGGATCATCGAAAAAGCAAGAGAGTTCCAGAAAAACATCTACCTCTGCTTTATTGACTATGCCAAAGCCTTTGACTGTGTGGATGACAATAAACTGTGGAAAATTCTTCACGAGATGGGAATAGCAGACCACCTGACCTGCCTCTTGAGAAACCTGTATGCAGGTCAGGAAGCAACAGTCAGAAATGGACATGGAACAACAGACTGGTTCCAAATATGAAAAGGAGTACGTCAAGGCTGTATATTGTCACCCTGCTTATTTAACTTACATGAAGAGTACATCATGAGAAACACTGGGCTGGAAGAAGCACAAGCTGGAATCAAGATTGCCAGGAGAAATATCAATAACCTCAGATATGCAGATGACACCACCCTTATGGCAGAAAGTGAAGAAGAACTAAAGAGCCTCTTGATGAAAAGTGAAAGAGGAGAGTGAAAAAGTTGGCTTAAAGCTCAACATTCAGAAAACTAAGATCATGGCATCCAGTCCCATCACTTCATGGCAAACAGACGCAGAAACAGTGTCAGACTTTATTTTCTTGGGCTCCAAAACCACTGCAGATGGTGATTGCAGCCATGAAATTAAAAGACACTTACTCTTTAGAAGGAAAGTTATGACCAACCTAGACAGCATGTTAGAAAGCAGAGACATTACTTTGTCAACAAAGGTCCATCTAGTCAAGGCTATGGTTTTTCCAGTAGTCATGTATGGATGTGAGAGCTGGACTATAAAGAAAGCTGAGCACTGAAGAATTGATGCTTTTGAACTGTGGTGTTGGAGAAGACTCTTGAGAATCCGTTGGACTGCAAGGAGATCCAACCAGTCCATCCTAAAGGAGATCAGTCCTGAATGTTCACTGGAAGAACTGATGTTGAAGCTGAAGCTCCAATACTTTGGCCACCTGATGCGAAGAGCTGACTCATTTGAAAAGACCTTAATGCTGGGAAAGACTGAGGACAGGAGGAGAAGGGGATGACAGAGGATGAGATGGTTGGATGGCATCACCAACTCAATGGACACGAGTTTGGGTAAACTCCGGGAGCTGGTGATGGACAGGGAAGCCTGGCGTGCTGCAGTTCATGGGGTCACAAAGAGTCAGACATGACTGAGCGACTGAACTGAACTGAACTGAATCCTAGAGATAGTACTATTATTTGTCTCATCATCCAGATGAGGAAGCCAAGGCATAAAAGCTTAACTCCCTCAAGGTCATACTATCAGGAACTGATTCAAGCCCCTGGCAGGTTAAGTGCAGAATCTACATTTTGTTTGCTTACCCACTAAATGGGGGTATGCATTTCATAACAGAAATAGAATAGACTTAAGAACTATGTAGAATCCACTAAAAAATTTATGCATATACACCATATACATATACAAGGGAGTCCCTTGGACAGCAAGAAGAACAAACCAGTCAATTCTAAAGGATATCAGTCCTGAATATTCTTTGGAAGGACTGATGCTGAAGCTGAAGCTCCAGTATTTTGGTCACATGATGTGAACAGCCAACTCATTGGAAAAATCCCTGATGCTGGGAAAGATTAAAGGCAAGAGGAAAAGAGGGCATTAGAGGATGAGATGGCTGGATGGCATCACTGATGCAGTGGACATGAACTTGGGCAAACTCTGGGAGATGGTGAGGGACAGGGAGGACTGGCGTGCTGCAGTCCATAAAAGAGTCACACAAGACTGAGTGACTGTACAACGACTACACGGTGTCTCTAAGTGAGGCTTTCTATTTTAAAAGCTGAGTTCTCTCCAAATTTAATACAATTATCATCAAAATTCTACTGAGATTTTCTGGAGGATGAGCATACAAGGGAACATCTCACAAAAAACTAAGCATATGCATGAGAATAACTAAGATAATATTAAAATAGTGAAGAGGGATTCACACTGCTAAGTATTAAGCATATTAGAAAGCCAGTGTAAAGCAAAGAGAGAGATCAATGGGGCAGAAAACAAAGCCCAGAAATGGACATAACAATGCATTATTCATTCAATGTTGATGGTCCTAACAAATCTGAAAAAAAAGTTAGAAATGTTTTTCAGATTGACTGAAAGTCAAAAATAAAAGATAAAATGGTAAAAATACTGAAAGTACACAGAGATGAATATTTACATAATTTGGGGAAAGAAAAATATCTTACAAAACTTGATATAAAGACAGAACTAATAAACTTTCATAGAACAGATCATAAAAAAACATTGTGGCATATAAATACATAAATAAAATACCACAATGTGAGGAAAACTATTTGACATAAAAGATGAGTTGATATCTTTCATAAGTATCTTCTCCAAACCAACAATAAAAAACTAACCACTGACAGAAAAACATACAACTCACAAAATAACAAATTTAAATGGCACAACATAAGAAAAATGCCTCCATTTCACTAGTAATCTGAAAACTGAAAAAATCAAACAATGAGACATTTACCAGCTTTTGAAAATACTAAATAATCAGTGCTGCCAAAAGTGGGAAAAAAAAACCCTCCAACTGCTGATCACAATAATTAAAAGGTAAAAATCTTTGGACTTTGGCAATATATATTTAAAAATGGGATGATCATGTTAGGGATGAAGGAAAATGTAACTGAAAAAGGACAAAGGCTTAAAGTGACACAGAAATATTGCCCTGTCTTAGAAGATGAATACCTCCTTTTAATGGCATTATTTATATCTTGATATAATATATTATACTGAATGGAAACATGGCATAGTGGTTAAAAGCATGGACTCCAGAGCCTGAGTGCCTGGATTATTTGATCCTTTTCACCTTACGTTCCACATCTGTTAAGTCAGGGATAATAACAGCATCCATCTCATAGAATTGCTTCTGAGGACTGTATGAGCTTAAAAATGTTGTATGCTCATATAGCAACAATTCAAGAGTTACAATAGGGATACCTATTATTTCAATAAAGTCACAACCTTTTGTCTACAATAACTAAATTCCTCTGGTTGAGGCTGAGGTAACGGGGTAGAATGTGACTGAGAGCAGCAGGGAGAATATTTTGGCTGAGACAGGAAAAGAAGGCCTCTAGGAGGCGGCCACCACCACACAGGAAATCAGTCATGCTAAGGAAGGAACAGCTAAGTTTCTAAGGTGAGAATATAAAATTGAAAAAAAATTTACAATAAAGGGAAAACTGCAGATTATAAGTGTCAAGTAAAATATTATCACAGCTTGCTTAAGATGTATGCACATTTTATATAAAAGTATATAAGTATATGTACATACATGTAACTACACATATGTATAAGTAAAAAAATGCTTTGATTTATGAAGTCATGTTTTCTTATTTCTTTAACCTGTTTCCCATTGGTTTTGGTCTTTGGTGTGTTTAATTATTATACTATTATGATTATCATTCAAACATGGTGTTCATTAATAAGGCTAAGGATACTGATTTATCTCCCGATAGTCAGCTTTGCTATTGCCTAATGTGACAATCATACCTGTCACTGTATCGATAGTGGTAAAACCAGGTGAAAAGAACAGGCATGACACAATCATCACATCACTGGACACAGGCATCATTGTACATCCTTAAAAACTGAGTGGCATGGGTTTCCTTACCTCGGGCCATTGCTATCTTTTCTCCGTGTTGAACAGTTGCCTTGCTCAGTTTTGGCTCGCTGATCTGTGAACTCATTTGCGTTCCTATCTACAATCTCTCCAGCATCCAGGGCTCTGTGGAGTCGATAGTTGACCATCTTCAGAACAATGAAAACGGCAGCTATCACAGGACAATAAACTGCTACTATAATCATGGAAGAAGGAAGGGCCTTAAAGAGAAAGAAAAGACAGGCATTTTAAAATCTTTTATACTTTATTCAACTAGAGAAATCTGTAACTAAAATAACAAGCACACACACTCTCACACAAAGCAATGATTGTGTTCCTAACACGAAACTGTAAAGTATAAGACAGCACTATCTAATACAGTAGCCACTTGCTACCTGTGGCTATCAAGTGCTCGAAATGTGGCTAGCCTGAATTGAGATGTGCACTAAGAATAAAGTAAGAATGGGTTCTGAAAATTTAGTATGGAAAAGGGTGCAAAATATCTCAACCTTTATATTGATTACTTGTTGAAATATATTTAGATTATATTGGGTTAAATAAAATATATAATGCAGCCTCTAGAAAATTTTAAATTACCTACGTGGTTCACATTACATGCCCACTGGACAGCACTAGTATAAATAAAGTTCACGCCAAAAAGCTTATAATCCAAATAGAGAGTTAATGTATCACATTACATAATACGTGAATAAGACAGAGTTGTACTCCAAATATAAATAATCCTTGTTTATGTGCTCCCTGTAACTTTTTTTTACGACATAAACACACTCATTTCCTTGTGCAGCAATGTAAAGACACTATGTTCACTATCTATGCTGAACTTCACTGTCTCTTAAAAAAATGAAAGTTGTTAATAGTTAATCTCACAGATTAACTATGAGACAAATTGTAGAAGTGGGGGAAAAAAAAAATTTCAGGTCTGCCTTTCAAAACAAATAGTTAACCAGAAGGTCATATTTCTCAATATCTCCTTTAATCAGACATTTTTCTTCAAAGCGTTTAGCCATAAATTTGTAACTGGTAATACAACTACCATTCCCCTGAGGTCTTTCTTTGCTGCCCTATAGTAAGTCACAGTTCAATATCCAGCTATAAGAAAAAAACTGAATAGCAGTTTTGCTTCCAAGTTCAAAACACTAAATTCATTCATTATTCTTTTAAGTTCACGCTCTCTCCTTGTGTGGTTTGAGATCTTTGTTGCCAACTAGTAAGGTAGCTGGTGCTTCTACTGAGCTACAACATAAACAATCATTGGTCTATTTGGAGACAAAAACTGAACTTAAATTTTTATTAGCTTTAAAGTTGTCTGCTCTGTCCTTGTGTAATAGAAAAGGGAGTAAAAATAAAATAGGAAAAATAAATCTGACAAATGAAAACAAAAATTAGCAGAATTTCAAAGCAGTATGCCTTGGGATGGGGTGGTGAACCATAGATACTAATCCTTACTAATCCTGTCCTAAACTATAAATTCCATCCATCAATAATATCTGAACCAACTTTCCTTAATACTTTTTCAGATGAAGAAAAACTAGACAGCAATAACAAGGGGACTGCCTTCCTTCCAGAGTCTACCCTCAAATCCATCAGTCCTATGGCTATCTCACTGGGCAAATGGTCAACTGGGAGAAGAATTAAGAACCATTTTTCATAGAGCTACAGTGGGACAGTCAATTGGCATTGGGATCTAGCTTTTCTACTGGTATACCTGAAGCTTGGGGGTGTTACCTTTACTTAATCATCCTAATGGAAAATTTCTTCTGGCTTATTCACCAAAACAAAAAAAAAGGTAAATGCATAAGCTAATTCCTACAAAGTGCAGAATTCAGTTCTCTGTCTGTACCACCTTTCACTTCTGGCAGACAGAGAATGCTGGGGGAAAAGGGAAGATGAAGGTCTTAGTAACCAAACATTGTCCATAAACTAGAAAATGACCATTAATTAGAGGTAAAGGAAGAGGTTAGATCAGAAAGAAAAGGAATTTTTTTTTTGGCCACACGGCCCAGGATCTCAGTTCCCAGACTAGAGACTGAACTTAAGCCACGGCAGTCAAAATGTGGAGTCCTAACCACTAAATCTCCAGGAAAATCCCCAAAGGAATTCTTTTATTTTTATTTCATCTTTTTCATCTAAAGAGTATGTATTTTATTACGTAGGCAGAACTTTTGCACAAATAAGTGAGGTAGTCACTTCTGAACTTTAGGACAATCCCATTCATCAAGGCACCCTATGGTACATGGGTATGGGGGGAGATGTTTATGAAAGTGTTAGAAAGAACTGCGAAGGAAAACCAGGAAGTAGTAAGATCTTAGCTGCTTAGTGTTTTCAACATTAGCTTCCAGTAGGGTTTATCCCATTGCCTGTGGAGTCCCCAAAGGAATGTTTTTAACCTTGGAGGTTTCCCATGGAGGCTGTCCCGCAAAGGACTTAGAGGCTGCCCCCCAAAGGACTTAGAAAGGCCCTCGTATCACAACCACAGCTCAAGGAATTCAGCCCTCTTGCCACAGTCCCCTTCAGAGGGTTGAGGTTAAGGATTCCAGGTAAGTATTTCCTTTCAGAGGATGGGGCTGCAGAAGACAAGAAACTATTCCCATTGTCAAGATTCAGACATACATGCCCAAAGAAAAAAAAAATCTCAAAATATAATTTTCTATAATTCCAACAACATAGTAAGTCAAATTGATTTCAGCAGGCCAGCTGGGAACCTCTCACAAGCTCAGAATATATTTTGCCCAAAGGCACTGGCTTACAAATGAACTACTGGAACTTGAGCCTACCCATATTCCTGCGCTTCCCTGAAAGCTCAGACGGTAAATAATCTGCCTACAATGCAGAAGGCCTGGGTTTGATTCCTAGGTTGGGAAGATCCCCTGGAAAAGAGAATGGCAACCCACTCCAGTATTCTTGCCTGGAGAATTCCATGGACAGAGAAGCCTGGTGGGCTACAGTCCATGGGGTTGCAAAGAGTCGGACACAACTGAGTGACTAACACATACATACATACGTATTTCTGCAGAAGTGAGAATTTTATCTACATACTATTGTAATACGAATAGAATTATTAAAAATACTAGATCTTTTTTTGTTTACACTTGCATTTTATATTTATGTCACTCTAAAACATGTACCGGTATTTACGTTTTTATCTACAGTAGAATGTTCTTAGGAAAGCAACATTCAAAAATACATATTAACAAGCTGGAAAGAGACCAAAGCAATATATACAATCCACCATCAATATACATGTGTTAGGAGTAAAGATAGGCAGCTTAAAACATATACAAGAAGACAGGACACAAATGCAAAAAATAAGGGAGGGAATAAAAGCCCTAAGAAATAAAAGTACGGATGTATACTGATGGACTAAAATTATCTTCCATATTTTATAGGAATTTTTCTATACGTTAAATTTTCCCAACAAGAAAAGAAAAAGCTTTTAGATGATCTGAATCTGTAAATTTTGGTGACAGTCAATGTCGTTAGTTAAAATGTTTTATAAAATATATTCGAGTGCATGCTAAGTTGCTTTGGGTACGTCCAACTCTTTCTTTGTCACCCTGTGGACTGTAGCTCACCAGGCTCCTCTGTCCATGGGATTCTCCAGGCAAGAATACTGAAGTGGGTTGCCATGCCCTCCTCCAGGGGATCTTCCCAACCCAGGGATGGAGCCTGCGTCTCCTACTTCTCCTGCACTGGCAGGCGGGTTCTTTACCACTCTGTTTGTACCCTCTTGTTTCATAAAACAATTTTGTTCAGCTCATTCACACATATCTTCAGTTATCTGACTAAGAGCCATCGTGAGTTATCTAACGTAGGCTTACATGGCGCACTGTCATCATTTGGCATATATCATTTAAACTGTGACACTTTTGAACGTGTATGATGTTGTTACTGGAAACTGTATTTATAAAAGATACCCATTTGTGTTTTATTAGGACAATTTTTATCCCTTTTCCGTTCACCTCATAAATGCATATTCCTATCTCCATAACTGAGTAACACACATTGCTTTATCTTTAATAATTCATTATGGCATTCAAGACTTGCAGTTCCAACAGTCAGACATGACTTAGTGACTAAACAACAAGAAACCCTCATAATAGTTACCATAACTATGCTAAATTTTTTAGGACTTAAAAAAGAAAACCATGTTGTTGAAAACACAAAAAAGCAACTGGGCAAAATAAGTAAGCAAGTAAGCAGCAGGCAATATAAAAGACTTCATAACAACTCAGACAATATAGTAATTCTTTCTTTGTTGAGGGACAGTTGAGCGGTGGAATTTAGCCTTACATAGGTACTGTATGAATCTAGACTTACACAGGCATACCTCAGAGCTATCACGGGTTTGAATTTAGAGCACTGCAATAAAGCGAGTCATGAGAGAAATCACTGTTTAGGGCAACTGCAGTCTTAAGAAATATTTATTTCTTAAATAATGAGACTTGAAAGTAGAAATTATTCTTGATCCATGGGCTGCAGAATGGCTATTTTGTTAGTAAATATGAAAAAAACATGAATCTCACTGTACATCTCTAGCTGAGCTCTTAACGGTATGTAGTCAGGTACGTTGTCAATGAGCAGTAATATTTTGAAAATGATCTTTTTCCTTTACCAAAAAAAAAAAAAAAAAACTTCAAATGAAATTGTAAGAACATAAACTGAGAGGTACCAATGTTTTGTTTTTAATTTAAAAAAATTTTTTTTACAATTTTTAAAGGTTATTTTTCATTTACAGTTATTACAAAATATTGGCCATATTCCCTATGTTGTACAATATATCCTTGAGCCTATCTTACACCCAACAGATTGTACCTCTCACTCCCCTACCTTTATATTGCCCCCCTACCCCTACTGGTAACCAATAGTTTATTTTCTATTATCTGTGAGTCTGCTTCTTTGTTACATTCACTAGTCTGTTGTATTTCTTAGATCCTACATGTAAGTGATACCATATAGTACTTCTCTTTCTCTGACTTATTTTACTTAGTATAATGCCCTCCAAGTCCATTCATATTGCTGCAAAAGGCAGAATTTCATTCTTTTTTGTGGCTAGGTAGTATTTCATTGTATATATATACATCACAGCTTCTTTATCCATTCATCTGTTGGATTCTTAGGTTGCTTCCATATCTTGGCTACTATAAATAATGCTATCAACATTGGGATGCATATTTTCAAATCAGTGTTTTCTTTTTTTTTTTAAGAAATACATCCAGAAGAGGAACTACTGGGTCATACAGCAGTTCTGGTTTTAGTTTTTTTGAGAAACTCCCATACTGTTTTCCACCATGGCTGCACCAATTTACACTGCCACCAACAATGCACTCGAGTTTCCTTTTCTCCACATTCTAACCAATATTTGTTATGTGTCTTCTTTCTGAGGACAGTCGTCCTGACAGGTATGAGGTGGTATTTCATTGTGGCTTCGATCTGCATTTCCCTGAAGATTAGCAATGTTGAGCAACTTTTCATGTGCCTATTGGCCATCTGCATTTCCTCTTTGGAAAAATGTCTATTCAGTTCTTCTGCCCATTTTTTAATTACACTGGTTTTTGGGGTTTATTTTGCCCTGAGTTGTATGAACTGATTATATATGTTGGATATTAATCCCTTACCAGTCATATCACTTGCAAATATTTTCTCCCATTCAGTAGGCTGTCTTTTTGTTGTGATGGTGGTTTTCTTCTCTGTGCAAACAATTTTAATTAGGTCCCATTTGTTTATTTTTGCTTGTATTTCCTTTACTTTAGGAAGACAGATCCAAAAAAATACTGCTGCAATTTATGTCAAAGAGTGCCTGCCAATATTTTTCCTCTAGGACTTCTATAGTATCCAGTCTTACATTTAGGTCTTTAATCCATTTTGAACTTTAGCTGTCCAATTTTCTGAGTACCACTTGGAAGAGACTGCCTTTTCTCCCTCATATAGTGTTGACTCGTTTGTCGTAGATTAATCAACCATAAATGCAAGGACTTATTTCTGGGCTCTCTCTCTTGTTCTATTGATCTGTGTGTCTGTTTTTAGAAAGGTACCAATGTTTTGATTTACATATGTTTTTCTGAGTAAACCTAACCATCCTGGAAAAAGAATGGGGTATCCTATACTAAGAATAATCTTGATTCATATCTCCTTCTGTAAATTGATTAACTTGACATTTTGTTGTATGAATCATTCTTTTAACAGTTTAATCAGTCTAAGTAAATCCCTGAGTAAACTGATAAAACAATTAATCATATGGTAAATATGAGGACCAGAAGCTATCTCATAAAGTCCAACTTAAACTGCTTAACCTATTTTTTTATTCTGTCTCTGATATATTCTACTGAAATAATTTTTCAGAATTTATAGTAAGTGAAAATAAGAAATCTGTCACATGACTTTGCGATTCTAAAGAATAGAAGCTAGGTTACTATTTTTTTACTATACCTCAAAAAAACAACAGTTCAGGGTATATTCAGTGAGATTATCTTAGAGGCAAATTATCTGAAAACTAATGGAATTCTTTGTGCACTTAATAGCCATATTCCTATAAAAGTAGGGTAAAATATAAGCACAAATAACAATAGTTCAGATTTAAGGCTTAAAAATCAAAAGATTTGATTCAATAACAAAAGCATTAAGCCAAAGGAAAATTACAAGGATCAATAAAAATAAATATTTTTAATAAAATATGAATACACAAAAAATAGGTTATCAAGCATTACTATTTGATTGTATATTCTTTCATGTTTCACTAAAAACAGAATGGAATAAATTGCAAGTTGAGATCCTAACACAAGAATGAAAGTCAGTTAAGATTTATGAATTAAAAGTATACTAGCAAATTTCCCTAGTGGCCCAGTGGTTAAGAACCACCTTGCAATGTAGGGCCACAGGTTTGATCCCTGGTCTGGGAAGATCTCACTTGTCACGGGGCAACTAAACCCATGAGTCACAACTACAGAGCCCATGCACTGCAACTACTAAAGCCCCACACACAGCAACTCAAGAGTAGCCTCCGCTCGCTGCACGTAGAGAAAGCCCGTCCACGTAGCAAGGAAGACCCAACGCAGCCAAAACAAATTTAAAAAAAAAAAGTATACTAGCTCTCTTAAGAGTATTAACAGAATGCATCTATCATTCTTGCCCTGAACTCACTCAACTGGCTTGAAACAGAATGATGGTATTGCATGCTATATAATCCATTTCTACTTTAAAAGTAAATGCTCAAATAGGCAACGTATCACACACGAAGAGTTCACGTGAGGTAAATACGAAAGCTGCCCAACAGAAAAAAAAAAGAATGAAGGGAAGTACAGTTTATCTTAGTGCTGCCACTTCCTCAGTTTCCATAATGGTAAATGACACACTCAACTCAAGGAATAAGAGTTTTATTCATTCATTCAACATATATTTATTGAATACCGATTTAAGCCCCAGCTACACTGCAATAAATAAGATCCTTTCTCTCTCCTGGAGCATCTTAGGAGAATGACTATGCTTTTACCAAGTGCTATGTGCTTTAAATGGCAAAGTATCTGTCTCACAACAATTCTTTGAAGAAAGTACTATCACTATCTACATCTTACAAATAAGACAACTTAAAGCTTTATGAAGTCATTGTCTGTAGCTAGTAAATTGGCAAAAACAGGATTCACATCTAGTCTAACTTCAGTGGTTGAGAACCTGCGTTTTTAACCACTACAAGTAGACAGTCTCCTTCCAAGGCAGTGTTAACTCTTTTTTTCATTGCTGCCATCCTAAGGAGTCGTTTGAGACATTTTCCCCGTAAGTGTTCCCTGTGAAATAATAAAAAATACATATATTGGTTTCTGTCCCTGGTTCCTGGCACAGACCTCCTAAACACTTGCAACTGCCTAAGTGATAAGAGCACAAAGAGCAACTTTCATTCTAATATCTTGTGTTTACTCTCGTTCCTGACATATAAATCCCTTGGAATTTCCTGGGTGATAGGAAGGCCTTTTTTCTAATGAGGTGACTCTGTGTAGGCTCCTGAATGGGGGCTGGTCACCAGAAAGACCAAGCCATGATTAGAAGCTTGGGATTTTCATCCTCATCCTTCAAGCTCCGTACGGTTTGAAAAGGGCTGGAAATGGAGTTAATAACTGATCAGGCCTGTGTGAGGCAACCTCAATAGTATGAAGTTCTGAGAGTTTCCAGGTTGGTGAATACAGAGAGGTGTTGGAGGGCGGCACACCCAGAGAGGGTACAAAAGCTGGGAACTCTTTCCCACATATATACCCTGCTCTATGAATTCGTTCCACCTGCATGTTCTCTATCTTTATTACAACCTTTTACAACAAACTGGTAGACAGTAAGTAAACTGTTTTCCTGAGTTCTGTGAGCCTCTCTAGCAACTCAATCAAACCTCAGGATGGAGTCACAGGAACCAATGATTTATAATCAATTGGTCAGAAGCACGAGAAACAACCTGCACTTTGGACTGGCATTTTAATTGTGGGGAAGAGGAGCAGTTCTGTGAGATGAAAAACTCAACCTGTGGGATCTGATGCTATCTCTACGTAAACGCATCAGAATTGAATTAAACTGTCAGAGAGTGTCTCAGAGAATTTCTTGGTGGGGAAAAACCCCCACACATCTGGTGTTAGAAGTGCTGTAAGTGTAGAGGAGACGCACACAGAAGCGTAGATTTTTCTAAATACTGACTCCATCATAAAAGTTTACCACCACAGGAACAGTGTGGTGGTATCTCTCCATACTACATGCACATCTGTACTTTGAACATAAAAATATTTCACCACTACCCTCCATCCTAAGAAATAATTTTTGCACTCCTGAGGACAACAACATACCTATTGAGAATGAATACTCTTAGGACTTCCCTGGCGGTGGTGCCATTGGCTAAGACTGCACTCCCAATGCAGGGGGCCGGGGTTCGATCCTTGGTCATGGAACTAGATCCCACATGGCACAAGAGCCCACAGGCAGAAACTAAGATCCAGCAGAGACAAACTTTAAAAGAGAGAGAGAATGAATGCTCCAGAGCAAAGTTTCTCAGCCTCAGCACTGCTGACACTTGGAGCCAGATAATCTTACGTTGTTAGGGCCTGTCCTATTCAAGATAGCATGTTTAGCACCAACCCTGGCCTCTACCCACTAGAAACTGCAATGCCAAACTTCGGTTAAAGTTTCCAAAAAAGTTCCAGCCCTTGAAACAATTGCTTCTCTTGCTGCTATTTACATATTCATGAGGACAACAATTTCAGATTTTGTTCAAAAAAACTGGAATGGGCAGGATTTAAACAGACAGCAAATGCTGCATCTCTATAGCTGGAGTGAAGAAGCACATGTAATAATAAATAGTATTTTAAATAAACACAGCAGGGAAAAAGGCCCACATAAGACCAATAACTGAAAGGATATTAAATTTTAATAAAATCCATTTATCATACAGGGATACCTTGTAGATATTGCAGGTTTAGTTCCAGACCACTACAATAATGTGAACAGCACAGTGAAGTAAGTCACACAAATTTTTTGTTTCCTATATATATACACACTATACTGTACTCTATTAAGTGTGAAATAGTATTATGTCTAAAAAAAATGCACATACCTTAATTTAAAAATACTTTATTGCTAAAAAATGCTAACCATAATCTAAGACTTCAGCAAGTCATAATCTCCTTAAAAAAGTAACATCAAATATCACTGATCATAATAAAAAATTCAGTAATAATGAAAATTTTGAAATAAAGTGTGAATTACCAAAACATGATACAGGGACACAAGAAAACAACACGGTTGGAAAAATGGTGCCAATGGACTTACTGAACGGGTTGCCACAAGCCTTCAACATGTGAAAAAATACAGTACCTATGAAGCATAATAAAGGGAAGCCACAACAAAATGAAGTATGCCTCTACATGCTACAGAACCTGGCTAACCTAGCCTTCCCTCCAAAATGATGAGTGAGAAATTATCTCACTGAGAACCATAACTAAATTGCATGAGATTTATAATGGGATTCCACTGTATTCACATAATATGCTAGTTGAGAAGGGGAGCCAAGATTAAAGATATAATTAGATGGTGATTTCAAGGGCAGCTCTGAGAGTTCTAGACTCAGAATAAATACTGAAAAAGATCTGGGGACACTTAATTCACCCCAGTCAATCACAAGGCTTCCATACACGGATTAATCAGAAAAGCATCTTGCATGACTGTGGAAGAGCACGGTGGAAAGTGACCATGATGGTCATCTTGAAGCCAAAGGGAAGAAACAACAGAGGCAATCTGTATAACCCTGAAGAGTGGTTTAACTTCTAGGAGCCTTTGTCTCCTCACTAGAAAAATAGGGATAGTAACAGTTATCTTCATTTCACAGAGCTATAGTAAGTATTAAGTGAGAAAACTTGAAAGGAGATAGTGCATGGGCATATAATAGCACAACTATTTGATGTTGTTAATAATATTTGACCAATGTAGTGACAAAGGTCCATATACTCAAAGTTATGGCTTTTCTAGTAATCGTGTATGGATGTGAGAGTTGGACCATAAAAAATACTGAGCACTGAAGAATTGATGCTTTCAAACTGTGGTGTTGGAGAAGACTCTTGAGAGTCCCTTGAAAGGCAAGGAGATCAAACCAGTCAGTCCTAAAGGATATCAACCTTGAATATTCATTGGAAGGACTGATGCTGAAGCTGAAGCTGAAACTCTAATACTCTGGCCACCTAATGCAAAGAGCCGACTCATTGGAAAAGACCCAGATGCTGGGCAAGATTGAAGGCAGGACAAGAAGGGGACGACAGAGGACGAGATGGTTGGACAGCATCACCAACTCAATGGACATGAGTCTGAACTCCAGGAGATGGTGAAGGCCAGGAAGGCCTAGCATGCTGCAGTCCATGGAGTGGCAAAGAGTCAGACATGACTGAGCAACTGAACAACAACAATGTAGTGACAAAACTAAGATAAGCAAACAAAAAGACCTCTTAGTAAAAAAGGTTCAGAGGAACCAAATATGAACTGCAAAAAAAAAAGATGAGGTAGTTAAAACTTGTGAGACCTCAGAATACACAGAGGTAAATATTAGTCTGATACTGAACCACCAGAAGTCGCTGGAAAATGGAGAAATATTGCTATAACACAGTAAAGAAAAAAGAATCTATATTCCAAACAAAAACTTAGCATGCTCAATGGTAAAACACTAAAATTCTCATTAAAGATGGGAATAAGGCAAGGCTGTCCATATTTTCAGCATTATTTTATATAGACATGTGGAGTGTCGTACCAAGAAATTACACAAGAGAAAAAAGTATAAATACTGGGAAGAAGTTAAAAATGTTACTTACAAATGCAACTGCGTATCTGAAAATCCTTTTTAAAATAAATGGAAAAATTATTAGAAAGAATAACCTAATTCTATGGTATCTAATTCTAAGATAAATTGAAATCAACAGGTTTGTATGGAATCCTGGAACAGAAAAAAGGACATGAGATAAAAAAGAAATCTGAACAAAGTAGCAATTATAAGTTAGCAATGATGTATTAACATTGATTTATTGGTTGTGGTAAACACACCACAGTAAGCTAAGATGTTAGTTAACAACAGGAGAAACTGGGTACAGAATATAGAGGATCTCTCTGCGCTTTCTCTGCAAATTTTCTATGTATCTAGAACTATTCTAAAATAAGATTTAAAAAAAAACACACATGATTTTTCTTACATACAAGTAATTATCAGTTAGAAATATAGCAAAAGAAATGGTTGCATCACGTGGCCATAGTATTGGAGCTTCAGCATCAGTCCTTCCAACGAATATTCAGGATTGATTTCCTTTAGGACGGACTGGTTGGATCTCCTTGCAGTCCAAGGGACTACCAAGAGTCTTCTCCAACACCACAGTTCAAAAGCATCAATTCTTCGGAGCTCAGCCTTCTTTATCGTCCAACTGTCACATCCATACATGACTACTGGAAAAACCATAGCTTTGACTATACAGTCTTTTGTGTGCGAGGTTAACATAAAAGAAAACTTCTTTAAAAAAAAAAATCTACTGAGGGACAAAAAAGAAATGAAGAGTTCACCTTAACCCAATATTATAAAAATATTAAACCTTCCTCCCTAAAGAAATCCAAAATTCAACACCTTTCAATAAAAAAATTCAATAACATCCCTGGGAAATGGAACACAATGGAGGAATAAACAGCAAGAATGGCCACAGAAATAACAATAAAAAGAAATAATCGCTAAGAAAGAAACATTTATTAAACTAGAATTATAAAAAAAAGTATGGCATTCATGTAAGAATAAATATACTGATATAACAGAAAATGCAGATACTCCAATGGAAACTTAAGATTATGAAAAACAAGGCATTAAATCACTAAGAAAGAGATAGGAGTGTTTAATAAATTAGGTTGATTGAGACAACTGTCTAAAAAAATTTTTTAGACATTCCATATAACTTAGAGCAAAATAAATTCCAAGTAGGCTGAACTATTAGATGTTTACAATCAGATTACAAATATATAATTCTTACTATATAAAATATATTTAGATATCAATAACAAATAATCTACTAGAAAATAAAGTACATGAAACTATTACAGAAAAATAGGGAAAAAAATGACCCCTAAGCTTATGAAAAGCTGATCAATCCCAAAATGGGAGAAATGTCAATTAAAACTACTCTAGGATATGACTTTTTACCTATGAAAATCGCAAAACTCTGTGAGGCTGTGGCACACAGGAGCACAAACAGGCATTTTAATACACTGCCTGCAGGCATGTAAAGTGATAACTACCCCCCTGGAGGGCAACTTAGCACTATCTTTGAAAAGACAAAAGCATTTATCCCTTTGACCAACCAATCTCATATCTAGGGATTTATCTTAACATTGTATCTAGACACATATAAGATTACATCTGTGCAAATTATTTACTGCAGCATGGTTTGTGCTAGCAAAAGGCTATAAACAAATATCTATTAGCAGGGAACATGATAAATAATACACCCATGCGAAAGAATACTATGCAACTAAAACAAAAAACAACTGAATCCAACAAAAGTTCAAGACCAGACAGCTTCCCTGGTGAATTCTACCAAACATTTAAAAAATTAATACCAATCCTTCTCAAACCCTTCCAAAACACACAAGATGAAGGAATACTTCCAAACTCACTTTATGAGGCCAGCATTGTGCACTGCAAGTCGCTTCAGTCGTGTCCAATTCTTTGCGACACTATGGCCTGCCAGGCTCCTACGTCCATGGGATTCTCCAGGCAAGAATACTGGAGTCGGCTGCCATGCCCTCCTGCAAGGGATCTTCCTGACCCAAGGATTGAACCTGCATCTCTTACATTTCCTGCATTGGCAGGTGGCTTCTTGACCACTAGCGCCACCTGGGAAGCCCAGCATTAACCTGATACCAACACCAGACACCTCAAAGACAGAAAGTTATAGGCAAATAACTGTGATGAACACAGATGCAAAAATCCTCAACAAAATATTAGCAAACCAAATCCAGTAAGACATTAAAAGGATGATACACCACGTGTGGAATTTATTATAGAAATGTAAGGATGTTTCAGCATCTGCAGATCAATCAACATGTTACACCATGTTTACAAAATGAAGGGTAAAAAATCATATTATCATCTGAACAGATGCAAAAATAGCATTTGACAAAACACTCATTTATGACAAAAACATTCAACAAAGGGGGTACAGAGGGAATGTACCTCAACATAATAAAGGTCATATATGATAAGCCCACAGCTAACATCATCATCAAAAACTGAAAGCTTTTCCACTAAGATCAAGAGAAGGATGCCCACTCTCACCACTTTTATTCAACATATTATTAGTACTAGCAAGAGCAGTCCTATTTACAACTGCATCAGCAGAATAAAATACGTAAGAATAAATTCAACAAGGGGAAAGAAAGACCTTTACACTGAAAACTACAAGACACTGACTGATAACATAAGTGAGGATGACACAAATAAGTGGGAAGACAGTCCATGCTTATGGATTAAAGAACTAATATTATTAAAATGTTCATACTACCTAAAGCAACCTAAAGAATCAAAGCAATCCCTAACAAAATTCTAATGGCATTTTTCACAGAAATAGAACAATCCTAAAATTTATCTGGAATCACAAAGGACTCCAAATAGCCAAAGCAATCTTAAGAAAGACAAACAAACCCAGAGGTATCACTATGCACGCAAAACTTGCCTCCAAAGTATATTACAAAGCTAAAGTAATCAAAACAGTACGGTATTGGCATAAAAACAGACCCATTAATCAATGGAACAGAACAGGGCGCCAAAATAAGCCCACACTTTTATGGCCAATTAATTTTACAACAAAGGAGCCAAGAATAGACAATGAGGAAAGAACAGTCTCTTCAATAAATGGTGTTGGGAAACTGGACAACCACATGGAGAAGAATGAAACTGGACCGCTACCTTACACCACACAAAAAAATTAACTCATAATGGATTAAAGACTCGCACATAAGACCTGGAACCATAAAACTCTTAGGAAAAAAACAAAGGTAAGCTCCTTGACATAGATCTTAGTGATATTTTGTGTTTGATATGGAAAACAAAGGCAACAGAACCCCCCCCCCCAAAAAAAGTGGGATTACATCGAACTAAAACTTCTGCACAGCAAAGGAAATCATCAACAAAAAGAAAATATTTACAAATCATGTCTGATAAGGAATGAATATTCAAAATATACAAGGAACTCATATGACAACAACAAAAAAAAATTTCAATGTAAAAATGAGTGTGAAAAGACACTTTTTCAAAGATATCTAGATGGCCAACAAGTACCTTTTCATACTCGATATGAGGTGCTCAATGTCACTAATCATCAAGGAAATGTAAATCAAAACTACAATGAGATATCACCTCACACTTTCAGAAATGGCTATTATCAAAAAGACAATAAAGAGCAAGTGTTAACAAGGATGTGGAGAAAAGGGAACCCTCGAGCACTGCTGAAGAGAACATAAACTGTTACTGTCACTATGGAAAACAGTAGAGAGGTGCCTCCAAAAATTAAAAACAGAACCACCATATGATCCAGTAATTCCACTTCTGTGTATTTATCTGAAGAAAACAAAAATATTAACTCAAAAAGATATATGCATTTCCATGTTCACTGCAGCATTATTTATAACACCCAAGACGTGAAAGCAACCTACATGTCCATTAGTGGATGAATGGATAAAGAAAATGTGGTGTGTGTATATGTATATATATATGTATATAACAGAATACTAGTCAGCCTTAAAAAAGAAGGAAATCTTGTCATCTGCAACAACATGGATAGACCTTGATGGCATTATGCTAAATACAATAAATCAGAAAGAGAAAGACAAATACTGTACAATCTCATGTGGTCTAAAAACAAAGCAAAACAAAAACAGATCACAGACGTAGTGAAGAGATTCAATGGTTGCTTGAGGTGGGGGTAGAGGGTGGCTGAAATGGGTGAAAGGGGTCAAAAGATACCATTTTCCAGCTATAAAATGTCATAAGGATATAATGACAGGTGATTACAGTTAATATTACTGTTATCACATATTTGAAAGTTCCTAAGAGAGTAAATCTTAAATGTTGTCATCACTAGAAATAAAAATTTCTAACTATGTATGGTAAAAGATGTTAACCAGCTTATTGTGGTGATCACTCCACAACATATTCACAAATATTCAAACATTATGCTGCACACCTGAAATCAATATAATGCTGTATGTTAATTTAAATAAAACATTGAAAAGCCCTTTTGGTACTGATGCACAGATGTTTACGATCTATTAAGGGAGGGGAAGAAATATATAGAATGGAGTAATAGGAGAGGGAGACAGACATTTGAATTTGAATCTATACGCTGTAATGGGATTCATAAGAATCTATTCACAGTGGTTTCTTACGGGAGGCAGTGCAGTGCAGGTGAAAACCGGGAAGATGGTGGCAGATACAAAAGGGTGATTTTGCACCATCTTTTAGAGTTTCTTTTTTAACCAAATTTATTTTTAAATTTAAAAATTATTAGACAAAAACATCAGAGATGGCAATGGCAACCCACTCCAGTACTCTTGCCTGGAGAATCCCATGGACGGAGGAGCTTCGTAGGCTGCAGTCCATGGGGTTGCGAACAGTCAGACTTGACTGAGCGACTTCACTTTCACTTTTCACTTTCATGCATTGGAGAGGAAATGGCAACCCACTTCAGTGTTCTTGCCTGGAGAATCCCAGGGACGGCGGAGCCTGGTGGGCTGCCGTCTATGGGGTCGCACAGAGTCGGACACAACTGAAGCGACTTAGCAGCAGCAGCAGCAGCAGTAGACAAAAACATGAATTTTTTTTTTTTTTTTTTTTTTTACAAATTGTTAACAGGGAAGGTCTTTATCACATGAAGAAAAGTTGCAAATGTGACTACTAAAAATGTTAAATTTATATGCTCAAAAACTCAATCATACAGTTAAAAGACATATCAGGGGAAATTTTTAATACATAATAAAGAGCTATACAAAGGGCTATCAAAACCACTTAGAAAGAACATGACTAAAATAATAAAGGATTATTTGACAAAAAAAAGAACATGACTTAAAAAAAGGATAAAGGACACAACAGATAGCTAAAAGAAAAGAGATATAAATGTCTACTAAACCTATGAAAAGATACTCAAAGAACCTATGAATAAGGAAAAGCAAATTAAAACAAGATGCCATTTTACAAAATCAAAACATCAAAAAAGACTAATAATGTTGGTGAAAACAAAGAGCAGTAAGTAAGTCCTTTCACATACACTAGTGAGAATATAAACTGGTATAACATTTTCTGAGGTATAATCTGACATCTAGTTTAATTTTAAATGTACATACTCTGACCCAGCAATTTTTCTAGAAACTTATGCTATAAAACGTCCACAACTAAAACCTTAAATATACAAATGTGTACCACAGTATTGCCACAGCATCGTTTGCTGTTACTTTGAACCCTTACTTTGGACTAAACGTACTTTTATTTTGGACTTTATATACTTGAGTACCACCTCGAACAATTTCTATAACTAACATTTTCATGATAAAAACCTAACGGTTTTTTAACTGGAGGGTGAAACGCTCAAGGATTATAATGGGTAAAAAGCACCATATAAGTGTTACTATTATCAGTACCATAAAAGCCTCTATTTCAGCCAGAATCAAAATTATTCAGTCATTTATTCACTGCTGGAAAAAAGGAGATGACTTAAACCAGCAACCTAAGCAGGAATCAATAAGGTATTTTAAGACAGTCACGAATAATAGACTAAAACCTCCCAGGTACTGACTGTTAGCATGAGATGTTCACTGGCAATCATCTACAGGCTTTTGCTGTTGGTACATCTAGGGAGAGTGGCTCTCCAAAATACATGTATCTGGAAATTCCCCTAGACAGTAATTTATTGGAGTAAAACAAAATAAGAATGCAGGTAAATTAATTCCCAATTATCAGATGGTGGGCTTTTTTTTTTTAAAGAAGAAAAGTAAAGGCAGCTCTATATTATCCCTTGTGTAGAAGCCTGAGTCATAGGGCAGGCCAGCAATTCTCAAGTGGAGTGTCATGACAAACATTAGTCACGAAAATAAAAAGAATTCCTAATAATCTTCTAAAGCTGCTGAGTAACTTCCTTTAAAAACAAAACAAAGAAGGCTGACTCAGGAGTATCTCAACAGCAGCCCCACTCCTGTGTTATGATGTGCATTTTGTTAGAGAAGGAAAAGAGATGAGGAGATACTCAGAATGAGCAGAGGGGTGGAGGGCAGGTAGCTTAAAATCTTCCCATAGAGAATTCTAATTCTCACCCGACTAGTCAGCAAAAATATATAAAGTTATGATTAACTAAAAGCCACCTGCCAATGCCTACAACAGTGTGAAGAGCTGTGTGGTGCACGTCTGTGATTTTAGTTACTTTGACTTTCAGTAGTTTACCTACAGATATTCTTTAACAAGAAAGCCAAGATAGATCCACAATGAAAGTCTAAGTAACACTGACACTGCATTATGATGTGAAGAAAAACGATGCCCTGAACACTTGTCAGTAGTTGTGTAAGATGACCAAATCAAAGGCAAAGCAACAACGAGAAGTAAATTTGCAACAAAACACTACCCATATTAGATATCATGTTAAGTTTTCTAAATTCTAGGAACTATAACTTTGAAGGATTACACAAAGCTTAAGAAAGCCTTAATATGCTGGATATGTTACAGTGAAATACTCAACAGCCGAGCAAACCATTACACCCAAGAACAGGTATTCTTTCACTAACAAAGCTTTTCCACAGAACGAAGATTCATTTGCCTGGTGGCAAGACCATGGGAAATGGTGTTTCAGCAGAAATAGCCAACTTCATAAAGGTCCCCCACCATAAGGCCTAACACAGGGCCCAGCACACAGTTAAGGCTGTGAATGTATGAATCCTCTGCATAAAGCCTTCTAGGAAATGATGCATCCTCCTTCCAATTTCCGAACACTTTGTGACACATAGGGGATTACTCACAATTGACTGTGTAACATAGTTGTGCATCTGTCCCACTGCTTCTAATTTATAAATTAGGGAAACAGCATTAAAAGAGGAGCTAAGACACTGGTGTCCATTTTGTGTGAATGAGGTCTAAAATCTTCTTCATCTTTAGAATTATTTCATACCATATGTAAAATATTTCAATTAAAAATAGCCTCACATAGATCAACGGTCAATGCATGATTTAAAAATCATTCAAAATACTCTTTTGTCCATCTAAAATGTACCTAGCACAGACATAAAAACTCTTACTAATTTTTCTTTTAAGACAATTTGATTGTTATAAACTGTAAAATTCCTCAAAGAATAGAACCTGGCATGGTAAGAGAAAACAGAAAGAAAGCAAGCCATATTAAAGATGATGATACTAAATGCAATATAGAATTCTAGGCTGGATCCTGAAACAGAAAAGGGATGTTAATGGAAAAACTGGTGAAATCCAAATAATGTCCATGATTCATTAATAGTACTACACGTACCAATGATAATTTCTCCATTTTGACAAGCGCACCATGGTTATATACAATTTTAGTATTAGAGGAAGCTGGGCAAAGGGTATATAATAACTCCCTATACTGTTTTTGCAACTTTTCTGTAAACTTAAAACTATTTCAAAATACAAAGTTTTCAAGACAATAACTACGGTGCTTGAATCTGTTTAGTTTATGTCTAGACAACATCCAAAGAGTGAGGAGAATTAGGAAAACAGCCAGATACACAATTCAAGCTTCTCCAATTTGTGACTAATATTCCTGCCTATTCTCAGGGCAGCTGGCACTCAGGGCTCCATTTGGTTTGTACTAAGCTCTACAAATAGGACTTCTTTTCCCCTTAAAACCTCAAAAGGAAATGGCTTGCTTTCCCCTAAGTTTTCTTTTCTTTCTTACCATAACATTAAGCAACAGAGACTAGCACCCACGGTACAAGTTATAAAACATGCAACTCATAAGGTTCTGAAGATAAAGGAAGCAAAGAAAGAATGAACTGTTTTATCATTCCAGCAAAGAAAGCATTTAATCAACTTTTAGGGTGACAAGCAGAGGAATCAGAAGCAGTAACTATTCCAATGTAGTCTGGTATAATTCATCTGCAATTCATCCGCTAAAGAGGTTAACAGTATAGTAAAATCTACAGAATATTTGTTGTAATCTGCCCTTTGTCATACCATCACTCTATGCTATCCTACTGTGACTACCCTGTTAACCCATGAGTCCTAGCTCACCTACAAAATAATTCTCTGCCTCCTCCGTTATGCAGAGATACAGAAAAACCATTTGATTTAACTCGGATAAAGTTAACAGAAAGAAGTAATCAACTTCCTCTCGAAACATTTCTGCTTGTTTAACAATTACCTATTGTGGAAATTATCTGAGTACAGAGAATAGGAAAAATAAAATAAAAACTGTTCTGTGACATACATTAGTGCAGTAAACATCTTTAGTTTGGACTAAAAAAAAATTTTGGGGGGATTAAAAAGTACTTTATGAGAAATACTGCCTATTACCAAAACCAGAAAATTACTTAAATAGTTTATTCAACATTCCACTGAAAAAGAAATTTAAAACAATAACATGTGTTTTGCAAAATGTTGAGTAGAGGTGGGAAGACAAGTACTCTCAATACTGTTGATGAAAATTAAATTAGTACTACCTGGAGAGCAATTTGGCATTTTTGACCATTTTCTTCTTTTCAAAATTTTTTTCCTTGGCTTCTGCTATACGTTCCTCTCTTCATTTTCCTTCTACCTTCTTGTTTCCTTGGCTGATTTTTAACTGCTCTTGGGCTTTGGAGCTCTAACCAAGCCCCTTTCTTTTGATGAATTGTCTTTTCTCCCCAGATCTTCTACTCTGTGGCTTGGATTGCCCTCTATAACGCTGATAACGTCAAGTAAAGATTACTTGCAATTTCTCTCTTGAGCATTCCTCTTCCAACAACTCTGAACTCATGTTCTCCAACCTCAAAGGAACCCTCAAAACTGACCAGTAATTCTACCATCTCTGCTACACACTTTTCCCTCCATGAAAACAAGGACAGCATTTCATCTTCTGGAGATCCTCCTCAAAGCTCGAATATGCTCCTCACCTTCTGCTCACTCTCAACAGAAAACACTCTGTACTTTAAGAGGTTATATAAACCATACAAGATCTACCTCAACTAATTACCACCAACTGCTGATCCCTTCTCCTGTCAGCATCCGTCCTTTCCTTCTGAGGATGATCCTTTACTATCTGTGCTCCCTGGACCACAAATCAATTTTGCCTTCTCAGTGATCTAACGCTATTATTTCACTCTCTCATCCTTTTTTTTTTTTTTTATTACAGTCATTCAATAAAAGTGAATTATTTATCAAAGAAAAATATGCATATACTTTAATAAGTCCACTTCTAAGGATTTATACAAAAGACTAGTTTAAAGATTTATCTCT
Source organism: Okapia johnstoni (assembly GCA_024291935.2). NCBI lineage: Eukaryota > Metazoa > Chordata > Mammalia > Artiodactyla > Giraffidae > Okapia > Okapia johnstoni. The sequence goes on from CM044307.1 coordinate 18,881,580, forward strand.
AAGAATATTTACCCTAGTGTTTTCTAAATAGCTAAAAACTACAACCTACATAATCAGCAATGGGAAAACTGTCAAACACACTGTAACACATCCATGCTATAGTTTACTACAGAGTGATTAAAACTGCTTTTTTTCCCCCACAGGAAAACATTCACAATTTATAGTCAAGTGAAAATAGAAGGCTTCAAAACTACAAATTTTATGAGCCCATTTTTGTAATAAGGAGGAAGCCTAATATATATTTATATATTCCAAATACATTTGGTTACTATAACAGCCTATGTGAAAGGGATTATATGGTTTTTATTTTCTTTTTACTTTTAATTTCTGATTGCCATACATATATATTTACATCTGAACAAAAAGGTTCTATTGCACTGACAAAACAAAAATCTACATACTGAGCAAGTAAAAGTACAGCATTAAAGACTACTAAAAGTGAAAGGGTTGGATGGCATCCCAGACTCAATGGTCATGAGTTTGAGCAAACTCCAGGAGATAGTGAAGGACAGGGAAGCCTGGCGTGCTGCAGTCCATGGGGTCTCAAAGAGTAGGACATGACTTGAGAATTAAACAACAAAAGTGAAATGAAGGCTGAAATATGCAATTATCACTAAGCTATTTTAAATTAAAACTTGGGTCTTACTAGGGAAGAGAAAGCATTCTTGATATTCAATAAAGTTTTCCAATTTCTTTCAGTTCTGATAAAACTAACTCTCATGCTGGAGTGCCACCCTTTATAAAATAGCCAAAAACTGGAAAGAGGCCCTCCTCATAGCCAGGAAAGCGGATGAAGATGAACCGACTAGAGCATATTCACACAAAGGAATACTGCTCAGCAATAAAGGAACAAGCTACTGATACACACAACCTAGATGACCCTCTTCAACACTATGCTGAGTGAAAAGACTTACACAAGTACATGCTACATGACTCCATTTATATGAAGTTCCAAACTCACTTATGAAAGAAAAAAAAATCAGAACAGGGGTGACAGAGCTGACCGGAAAGGGCAAGTGGGAACTTTCTGGGGCAATGCCAGTGTTCTTCAACGTGATGGGCTTGCACTACACAAAGTCATTTACCAAAACTCATCCGATCGTTCACTTTTACAACTCTACCTAATGGTATGAGTGCTGAAGTGTTTGGGGGTGATCTATACTAATGTCTGTAACTTAATTCACATGTATCCCCCTTAAAAAGTGTGTGTGTGTGGGGGGGTCTTGACAGGTAGAGGAATTCAGAGGCAGAAATGGAATTTTTAAAAATAGTAGAATCCAAGTGGTAGATAAAATTCTTTTGACTTTTCTATATGTCTCAAAATCCTAAAAAAAAAAAAAAGTTGGAAAAACTTACTGAAAGTAAAGTCAGCTACAGAAAGCAAGCTACCTGCTTAAATCTGTGTATTCAAAGGCTTGAAAAAAATGGAAACTTTCCTAGTTTTCTAATTGCCAAATCATTTTACAATGAGAGTTTGGAAATGAAATCCTCCAAATGTCAAAACCTCACATTTTGAAAACAAATTTTGGTTCCAATCCTGTAAAAAAAAAAAAAAAAAAAAAAAGTCGGAATAACTTCTCAAATGGCAAAAAGACATTAACAAAAGACACTAAAACATTCCAGGGATCAACTGCTTTGATAAGTTTCATAAGTTTTTCTACAAGTTGATAAAATGAATGCTTTCTTGAAAACTTCAATTTGTAAACCATCTTTGGACAATGTACCCCTTAATTTATTTAGGGTATATAACAGAGATAATATAGGTCAAAACAGATCATCCACTAGTCATTAAACTTTTCTTCGAGTTTAGGTAAACTCCAGGAGTTGGTGATGGACAGGGAGGCCTGGTGTGCTGCGGTCCATGGGGTCGCAAAGAGTCAGACACAACTGAGCAACTGAAATGAACTGAAAGGATACAGATACTAATAATCTAATAATACTAATAATACTCTAATACTAATAATCATGTTTAATTGCTAATATATGATAGCTGTCCTAATTCAAGGAAAACATATTAAGAAATATAAAACAGAAAAACGCCAGTTTTAGTCATCATAACTAAACCTTGTTCACATTGATCTTTAAAATGTTTTTAAATCTTTAGGAAAGAATGACTTGACAGCCTAAGAGAATTACTCACAAATAAGGAATTTATTATTTAGTACACGATAAAGATCAGCTATGGAGACAAAATAACAATCAGATAACCAGGAAGAAAAAGTTGAAGCCTTCATATATCTTATATGAAGGGGTTAGTTGCTGAATATAATCTCTCCATGAGTTTGATACAGTATATATGTGTATATTTGTATATGTATGTATAATGGCACAAAGTTTATACACAAAAAAATACATGCTGCATTTTTAGTGATTTAAGGGTTTTTCAAGTCATTCTATATTTGATGTTTTGAATAATTCTCTATTTTATTTTCGTCATGAATACTGACATTGAACCTAACCCCCAGTAAGATGTTAACTCTACCATATAACACAGTCTACCACAGTACACTCCACATCCAGCTACTCGGTCAGTGAGGGTGTTAAGTCTAAAGAAGGTTCACACATATAATAATGTAATATATAATAATATAATATAATATTTATTGAAAACCTAATATAAGCCAAACACAAGAGAAGGCACTGGAGATACACTGCCAAATAAGTCAGACACAGCCTCTGTCCTCAAGGGACTTTCAAGGCAGTCGGTAGGAGAGAACGTTAGAGACAGCAAACAAGCAAGCGAAGACATAAACATGTTTCTGATAAGCACTGCAGAAGAAAGTTACAGGAAGGAATGATGGAAAACAGAAGCTGTTTATGCGTACCAGGTTAGGCCTCTGAGGTGACTTTTAAGACCAGCCGTAAAGCCCCAGCAGCAGGCAGCCTTGCGAGAGCTGGAGGGAAATGTATCCCTTCAGAACATACAGCATGTGCAAAGGCACCACTGGAGGAGCAGCCTCAGTAGGCTGAAGTAACAGAAAGGTGGCCAGTGTGACCACAACACAGTGGAAAACTTCACAAACTGCAGACAAAGGCGGAACTGGCTTTGGTGAGGCCTTGGTAAAGGTAATGGAGTTTAAGTGCAACAACAACAAAAATACTGAAGGATATTATATAAAAGGGGAATGACACAGATCGTCACTTCTTACTCTTTGGAGAGTTGTAAAAGGTCATGAAAAGAAGCCAAGGTAGTACTGCAGACAAAAAACAGCATGAACTAGTAAGTGCAAAGGAAGGCCTGAGATGCTCTGTCAGTAGAATTGGTAAGATTTGCTCATAAAGCGAGAAAGAGGGGGATGGTACAAACTACTAGATACAAGATGGTGTCACCAAGAGGACAAAAAGAAAACAAATGTGTTTTTTGGTGGGGGGGTTAATAGGGAACCTAGAAAGGTTTTCGACATCCCTGTGAGATGGCCAAATTATGTTGGGTAAGCAGCTAGATATAAGTCAGGGGCTGGGAATCAGTCATATTGATCAAGTTCTCTATAGTGACTCAGGGTGTTTACAAAATACAATAAACAAGTCACACTCCAGATCACTCACATCAGAAGGTGCACATTTTTGACTTGTCCAGGTGATGCTGCAATCACCATCCACAATGATTTTGGAGCCCAAGAATGTAAAATCTGTCACTGTTTCCACGCTTGAGAATCCTGTGGTCAGCAAGGAGATCAAACCAGTCAATCCTGAAGGAAATCAACCCTGAATATTCACCGGAAGGACTGATGCTGAAGCTCCAATCCTTTGGCCACCTGATGCAAAGAGCAAACTCATCGGAAAAGACCCTGATGCTGGGAAAGATTGAGGGCAGGAGACGGGGGCGACACAGGATGAGATAGTTGGATGGCACCACAGGACAATGACTCAGTGGACCTGAGTTTGAGTAAACTCCGAGACATAGTGAAAGACAGGGAATCCTGGCGTGCTACAGTCCATGGGGTCGCAGAGTTGGCCGCAGTTGAAAAACCAAACAAAGTGCTTCTGATCTCAAGTAGAGCCTGAGAACCACTTATGTAAAGAGATTTTATTGTAACGGTTCGTTACCTAAGAATGTAACTCTTTATAAAAGAAAACATTACATTGAGCAACAACATGTGAAGATAATGGTTTGACTTACTGTCTAATCTCTAGCCATACATTATAGAGGAAATACTCTTCCAATTAGCTTTTTCGAATGATTTTTTCTAACTAGCTCTTTCAAATGACTGAAAGTGAATAATTTCTTCTTTTTCGTAAATACTGTCTTACAAAATACCCATGAAATATCTCACAAGTGAGTAAATCAAAGTTCAAAAAGGTGGAGAGTCTGGTCTAAAGGCCACCTAATCAATAACAAAGCCAAGACTCAAAAATCAAGATAACACCAACTCCAGTCTGCTTTCTATCACATGAAAATGCCACAAAGCTCACACCCACAAAGCTCACCATCTGTGACATATCATGTACACACATAATTATAACAAGATAAAATGGGGTGAGTGCCTTAAGGCAAACAGAAGGACAATGAAAATAAGGAAAAGTTACTTCTTGATTTTCACTACTTAAAAATTCTATAATAGCAGAAACTACAAAATCCACCTTTCAAAGTATCCACAAACACTACTCATTAAAAAAAAAAAGTGACTCCTATACAAAAAGCCATTAAGACTCTTCCTAATTCAATATAAATCTCTTCAAAGAGATCTCTAAAAACAAAAGGGGAGCAGGGGACAGCTGCCTGCAAAATGGCTTCAAAAGTCCGCTGGAACCAGTCACTAAGGCTAAATCTCAGGTGTCCTCATCAGTAAAACGGGGTTTGGGATCAAGAACCTATACACATACTTACTAGTCATTATCACTTATAATTATTATTAGAAGAGCATACAAATAATCTATAACTGCCTGAGATTTTAACATGGAATGCTGGATTTTGGTTCTAATATATACGTCAAACTATCTACCTCAATACTATAGTACTAGAATGCTTCCTAAAAAGTTTACCAATCTTCTTTGCCAACTGCCCCTAGACTATGATCAATCAAAAAGCTCAGGGCCATCTGTACTGACCTTTTCACAACAGTTCTAATGTCTGTAGTTGTTCATTATCCCCAAGCTAGACTTGAAGTTCCTCAAAGGCAAAAGCTGTATTTTGTTAACTTGTAATCATTCACTAATATTTGAGTACTTATTACCTGCTTGGCACTGATTCAGGTCTTGACAATACTGCAATGAACAAAAGTCTCTTACCTCTTAGAGCTTACCTTCTAAAGGGTAATTAATAAACACATAACCAATTTGTAATAAGTGCTCTTAAATAAAGGAGGGTAGGAGGGCTAGGAAGTATCGTAGGAGCTGGGAAGTTCCTATTTACATAGGTTATCAAGGAAATCCTCACGTATACCTAAAACCTGAAATAAATGCAGCACATAAGTCACACAGATATCTGGAGGAGAGGAGTCATCCAGACAGAGGGAGAAGAGCTAGTGCAAAGTCCCTGAGGCAGGGACATAGTTACTGTGCGAATAAAACTGTCAGAAGGCAAATGAAGTGGGGGCAGGGGAAAGACAGGGAAGGGGTGGCTCTGAGAGCAGAATGCCATGAACTGACCTGTGTTTTAAGGACCATTCAGACATCTCCATAAAGAACAGAGAATAAAGAATGGAAGCAGTGACTCTCATCAGGGGGTGGTGACAAAGATTAGCTGGATTCTAGTTAGGTTTTAAAGAGAGAACCCACAAGATTGGTTGATGAACTGGATGTGAAGAGAAATGAAGAGAACAATCAAGGAAAGCTTCTTAAAAGTTCAGCAAGAGTATAGCTGCCATTAACTTAAACAAGAAAGTCAGAAAAGCAATTTTATTTTCCCAGAACCCAGCAAATTGTCTAGCACACATCAGACATTCAGATATTTATTTGTGAATTAAATTCAACTGAATAAACTTCCAAAATGAAACAGTAAACTCAATGCATCGCTCTACACGTGTTCCAAATTTCCTTTAGCAATGCTTGTTAATTACATCGAGTCTTGGGCACTAACACAGGTCCCATGCTAACATGGAAATCCTACACTGGAACACAGCAACTAATCCTTGTATCTGGAGAACAATTCTCCTGGATATAAAAGAAAACTGCATGAAAAGCTCTGTGACACCCTGAGGATTCTTACACCCAAAGTAATTAACCTGTTCATTAATGATGTCATATTCCTGGAAGATAGAGAAGTGCAAATAGAACTAACACTCTGGGCCAGAATTAATTGAAAATTATAACACTCTGTGATAAATTTTCTGAAAGTGACAAGACTGAACAAGTCCCTTCAAAAAATAAGCCATCAGTAACTCAGCATTTTTTCTTAAAACGGCTTTTCCCTCCCTCCCAATTCAATTAAAAATCGCTTGAGAATAATCTAGCTCATCTTCCTCCACTTTTTCTGCCAACTACAGTGAACAAGCTTCACTTATGAAAGAACTGGGTATCCTCACCTTTAACACTTGGTGTAGTCATACTCCCAGATTTTCTAATCCAGCACCCTGACTACAGATTCATGAAGAACCACAAACTTAGCAGAAATATTTTCAAAGATATTCTCCTAAAATAAAAAGTTACCAGTCTTTCCTCTCTTCTGATTACTTTAAGATTTTAAATGAAGCTCAGGTATCACCTCTTTTCCCCTTTAGTCTCCCTAATGCCCCACCCCAACCTGCTGTTTGTTTGTTTTAAGAAAACTTTCGGCCAAAATATAGCTTACAAAACCTAGATCGTTCGGAGAGACTAATTCTGAATTCAGCAACAGGCAGCGCTTTCCTTTTCCTATCAGTACAAGGCCTTGAACCAACCCAAACAAATCTGCTGAAATGCCAGCCAGAGTCCCCGTATCTCCCCCGCTCCCTCCCCCGAAAGCTGGCCTGGAAATAACCACCACTGACCACGGAGCTGAACAGAAAAGAACCAATGGTAAGCAAAAACGGGATTCTGCGAGGCAGGAAGGGTGAGAGCCAGATTTTCAACCACCACGTCGAAGCGAGTTGAGAGGAGCCCGGGCGCCCCACAGATGCATTCCACACGGAGCGGCACGCATTCTTCCCCCACCCCGCGCTCCGAAGGCTCCGCACGCGGACGAGCTGGAGCGAGGGTCCTCCTCAGAGACGAGGGGCGAGAACGCCTCGGGGGGAAGGGAGTGCCCCGGGCGGGGAGGGGGGGTGTCCGGCGCCCGAGGCGTGGAGAGCAAATAAGCACACGCGCGCGCCCCGGGATGGACGCAGCGGCCCTCAGGAGCCGAAGGCTGGGCGCCCACCACCGTACGCGGAGGCGCGAGCCCGGAGGAGACCGAGGAGGAGGCGGCGAGCGGCGGGGCGGAGGAGAGCGGAGAAGAGGAGGAGACCGGCCTCCACAGCGCCGCCGCCATCTTGTCTCCTCACACCCGGAGCCGGAGCTAGGCCCCCGCCGACGGCGGTCAGCCAGCGCCGCCGCCGCCGCCGCCGCGACCCCCGCCGGCCGCCAGCCCTGGGCCCGGCGGAGAAGGAGGCCCGGCGCCCGGGAGGGACCGGGAGCAAGCCGCGCCCCCTTCCAGCTCCTCCTCTCCTCTCCTCTCCCTCCGCCCCTTGGGCTGGTCCCCGCGGGTGCGCGCAGCGCCTCGGCCGCCGGGGCGCCTCCTGCCGGCGCCCGGGGGAAGCGCGCGCGCAGTCGCGGGCCCGGGCCGGGGGCCGCGGCTGCCGAGGTTCCGGGGACCGCGAGTCCCGGCTGTGGCAGACCCCAGTGCGCTCCTGGTACCCGAACCTGGCACGTTCCTCACACTCCAGAAAGCGGATCTTTCACCCCCTGAAACCCTGTCCTTAGAACCTGGTTAGCATCCTAGCTGACGTCTCACGATATTTATGCAAGACCTAAGGAACAAGAGGCTCATATCTGAGCTACTCATTTAAGGCCGGAAAGAATTAGGTACAGCTGATGACGGTTGAAAATGACGAACCGCCCGATTTGAGCAAGAACCGTGTTGGCCCGTAAAGCGAGCAAGAGGCCCTTGACTGAGAAAAATAGCCACGGCCAGGACTGAACAGATTTACTACTTCCCACGACAGATGAATTAATAGAAGTTGCAAGAGATGTGAAAGCATAGGGTGGAGAGGTTGAGCATTGTATACGGTGATTTTATTTTTATAACGTGCTGTAACTTGTAGCAGTTTTTTGTTTTTTTTAATGGACCAGTTTAAACAGGATTGAAAGATTAACTGTGACTCCACCCCAAGTCACAATAGGGTCTTGTACTTTTTATAACTGTAAAGAATGGGAATCATTCTTGGCTCTGAGTAACGTTTGTAAGGCGTGTCTGATGTCATTGAACAAGATTTTCAAAAAAAGTTTGAGTTTATGATAGCAATAAAAGTACTCTACTCCTGGATTAAAGTTGCTGCAATTAATGAGAAAAGCAAGCGAGTCCAAAGAAACCGGGGCTGACGTTTTAAGAGATTGAAAAATCATTGCCATGTCTCCAGAGTTATACCGCTTTCCCGTTAACACATTTCCACACCCATTTCATTTGACCTTCACAATACTCCTGTAAGGGCAGCATAGAGGCTACCCTTATTTTATGGGTTAGGAAACACTAGCTCAAAGAAATTAAGTGATTGTCCGTGTTCTAGATGGGGTTGAAAAGACCTCTGGAACCAGCAGTCATCCTGACTGCATGGACTGAACTTTGGAAGTTTATTTTTCAGTACTCTCCACCTTATCCATTCAGATAAGAGTTTGAACTGATCAATAACTGCTCCGCTTCAGGTCACCTGGGGCCCATTTAAACATATAACCAGTTGTTTTCAAAGTGTCATCCCAGGACCAGGTGTGTCAACATTGCCTGAGAACGTGTTAGAAGTACAGATTCTCAGGCATCACTCCAGAGAAACTCTGGGTGTGAGACCTAGCTTTCTGTTCTAACAAACCCTGCAGAAGATGCTTCCCTTGTGGCTCAGATGGTAAAGAATCTGCCTGCAATTCAGGAGACCCAGGTAGGATCCCTGGGTTGGGAAGATCCCATGGAGAAGAAAATGGCAACCCAATCCAGTATTCTTGCCTGGAAAATCCCTTGGACAAAGGAGCCTGGTGGGCTCTAGTCAATGGGGTCGCAAAGAGTCAGAGACAACTGAGCAACTAATGCTTTTCCAGAAGATTCTAATATACCGTAAAAGTTGAGACTACATTGTAGAACACCATCCCCAGCCTTGATTCGTTTGTTTCCTTATAAGCAAAAAGGCTTGAAAGTCCAATAACATATGTTGAAATTGAGAGACCTGAATGAACACTGGCCAAAATATACTTTAAAATATATTAATGGGACTTCCCTGGTGGTCCAGTGGTTAGGACTGTTCGCTTCCAATGCAGGGGGCATGAGTTCAATCCCTGTTCCGGGATCTAAGATCCCACATGCTGTGTGGTGTGGCCCCAAAAAATTTTTTTTAATTTTTAATTAAAATATATTAATATGTCTAAAAGCAAAATTAAGGTAAAGTATGCAAATCTTACAATTAAAAGAGTGACCATGAGTCTTTGTCACAGACACACGGCTTTGTCAAGTGTTCATTTGTTTCTCCTAAAAGAGGAAAGCTCTCTGAGCAGGTTTTGGAAGTGATCCCAAGCTTTTCCAACACAAAGAAAGATGTAAACAAGGATAACATTCCAATACCAAATCAGTTTCCACACCAACAAATATCTGCTGTAGTTTAATGTAAAAGGATTAGCTGTAATGGGGTGAGGTGGACTGGAAGAATGGAGACCAGAATGAGATACAATCATGGAACTGAAGGCAGACCCAGTTGGTGTGATGAGTGTGCAGCCAGAAGACAATATTTGGAAGATACATAACCAGCAGCAGCCAGGAAGGCAGCCAGGATCAGGCTGGTTCAACACAGAAGATGTAAGCCAATGGGTAGCTGTTGTGCAGCCTTGGGAAACCCAGAAGCAGACAAAAATTGGGAAATTGGCAAGCATTAAGAAAATGTGTTGGGCTTCCCTGGTGGCTCAGTGGTAAAGAATCCTGCCAATGCAGGAGACATGGGTTCGATCCCTGGTCCGGGAAGATCCCACATGAGTGCAGAGCAACTAAGCTCATTATGCCCCAACTATTGAGCCTCTGCTCTAGAGCCCAGAAGCCACAACTACTGAAGCCCACTTGCCCTAAAGCCCTTGCTCCTCAACAAGAGAAGCCCCTGCAATGAGAAGCCTGGACACCACAACTGGAGAATATCTCCTCTCCCCGAAACTAGAGAAAAGCCTGCACAGCAATGAAGACCAGCACAGCCATAAATAAATAAATTTTTAAAAGAAAATGTATTGCTCATAGTAAGACCTCAGGCTCAGTGCTGTCTCACAGGTCTGGATTCCTCTGACCCCATGGACTGCAGCACGCCAACTGTGCATCCCCATCATCAAGAGGCTCTTCAGTTCCTCTTCACTTTCAGCCATAAGGGTGGTATCATCTGCATATGTGAGGTTATTGATATTTCTCCCTGCAATCTTGATTCCAGCTTGTGCTTCATCCAGCCTGGCATTTCACATGATGTACTCTGCATATTAGTTAAATAAGCAGGGTGACAATATACAGCCTTGATACACTCATTTCCCAATTTGAAACCCGTCTGTTGTTTCATGTCCAGTTCTAACTGTTGCTTCTTGACCTGCATACAAGTTTCTCAGGAGGCAGGTTCCCTCCCGTATGGCTAGGATTGATCCAAGCACCTAGAAGTGGGAGTCACATGGCACTAGTCACTCAGTAAAAAGGGGTCAGCAGGATGAGCAGGCCCAGAAGATAGAAAATACAGTTATAAACTATATGTTTCAGCTCTGAACTGGTAAAAGCATTTTAGAAAAATGCTAATTACCTGACTTAGGGACTTAGCCATTGAAAGAATTCAGTGAAATGGATGACCTTTCCCAGAGACTGACTTGGTCTTTGGGGTGGAGGTGGGAGGGGAGAGAATCCTACAGTGCTTTTTACCTGTAACTTTCAAAATGTTTATGAACGTTGCCACAACAAGCTTCCAATTTTATAAACAGGAAGCTGAGACAGAAAGGTAACCCTGTCATACCCATAAACTATAAGAGCAAGGCAAAAACTGAGGAATCTAATTTACTAAGTGTTAACACTCTTAGCCATGCATAAAAGCCATTAATAATGCGACACTTAACATGTCAAAGTTAGCAGCAATGACTTACTACCAAACCACCACTTGACATTTGCTCATCTTTCAGCTAATTCTATTAAAATTTTACTTCCTGATCAGTTCATAGGCCCCTTGAGAACAGCAGATGCTCTGTCCTGCCTGAAAGGGCCAAAGCTGAGTGTGCAAAATCTTCTAACAACCACCCCCGCCCAAGCCTACCTTGGAGTGGAGGCATACAGACTGCAGCTCTGGTCAGTTTATGCAGTAGCAATGATCTGCTTAGCCACATGTCCTGCCAGCAACCTAAATGTAGCAGGTATCCATGTCTTCTTCCACACACACCCTGGACCAGCTCCTCTCATTTATTTCTCTTGGTGAAACCAACATTTCCCCACTCACTCAGGCTTAGAACCTCCTAAACCCTTTGCCATATCTAGTTTCCTAGTTTTACTCTTGCTCAATACTTCCATGGCATTGCCAGATCCGTCAATCTGGTGAGTACTCTCATAAACTCAGACCAAATAGCTTCTTGTTGCTTCCAATCTCTCTTCAAAACCATTCTGCATTCCACCAACCAACTCATCTTCCTGATTCACTTTGCCCATGCCTCTCCTTTTCTCAGCAGCTTTGCATTCCCTTCTGGTACCTACGATAGTAAATCCACACTCCCTAGCCAGGCATGCAAGGTCCCGCAGAACCTGAATCACTGTTTTCTCTAACTTAGCTCTTGTTATTCCCCAAAAATAAAACATTTTAACATCAATATCAGCATATGCATTTGTTTTTATTTATCAAACCACTTATTTATCAGTGTCTACCTCTATGCTGTTGCTGATGCCACGTGCCTTACCTAGAAAACCTTCCTCTCCCATCTGCCTACTAAGATTCACTATGACTATTTTAAACCCACACATTATTTTTTGAATAGCCTAGAGTACCCATATGTTCCATTCATTTAGCACTTAAATGTATGCTTCTTTATATTCCTCTACCTAAACTGTACATCCCTTGAGGGCAAGGCACTTATCAGCCCATCACACCATGCCTAGTAGCAAGCTGTTAAGATCAATTGACACTTGGTCAGTGTAACCTGAATAAATAAACACAGAAAGCAATGACTTTTCAATTAAAGATTTTAGTCTGTTTTAGCTTTCAGTTGGTAACTCTTCAACAATCAAAAGCATTTCACCAGTTTAGAAGAAATATGGAATAAAGTGTAATAAATGGAAATATGGAATAAAGGTCAAGATCATTTGTAAGAGAAGGGAAACGCCCTAGAAATCTTACCTGATTTTCTTTTTAGTCATTTGCTGTATACCACTTTATTACATCAGGAAAATGAAAGTCAAAGGGCAGCTGAGGCAGGAGTTGGGGGAGTACAGACCTTTCCAAGTCTTACATAATAGAATCATAAAATCCCAATATCTGGGTATGGAGCTAAGTAAGTAAAACAAGAGTAGCTCATCCTTCTTGGAAATCTCATCTCGATCTACTCGTTGTTTTTTTTTTAATGTCAATTCCATATGATGAGTACTTTAGAACATTTTTTAATCAACACTAGTTCAGTAATTCTCACTATAGTTTTGTGTTATTCTGAGGTTATCTTCTGTTGTATATTTAAAAACCCAAATCACTTTTCTTAAACTCACACACAACACTTTTGGGATACGGCAATGAAAGGAAAGGGGATGTATATAGGATACTGAAAAAAACCCCAAATACTGGAAACCCCTGAATTATAAACAATATGCACATGCATTATTTCCCACCTTTTGACATTAAAGCTTTCTTTTATGTCAGATGCCTGATGTGTTTAGCTGCACCTATTAAGGAGCCGGTTCACCATTCTGATTCAGCCAGGGTAGCACAATTCCAGCAGGACCTCTTGGGCCAACTAATGAAACTGGGTGATTCCATGAAAAGCTCACCTGATTAGTAGTTACTAGTGTCATCTAGAGCATCTGCCTGTAGTTACGCAGAAATGAGAGAAGTGTCACCTCTGGAAGCTGGACGTCTGGCTCCCCTAGCAAGGAATATCCAGGAACATTCTTTGGTGGGAAGCAGTATTTGGTCATAGAAAGACAGTGGGGTGTGGAATCAGATAAACCTGTGTTTCAATCCAAAGCCTGCTACTTTCTATTTAGTGCTAGCCCCAAGTCAAAAAATTCAAGCAGAATTCAAGAATCCTGGGGAATTTAATGTTGTAGACTCTGCATTTAGTTTTGAATACTGCAGCTTTTTTTCTAACGGCAAAAACGAGCAGACCAACAATCTAATACTAAAAAGATTTTTCGTTTGGAGATTTTACACAACTTTCTTTGTGGAAACCTTGACAGCACATGGGAATATATTTCTTACTAGTTTTGTTTGTTCATTTGGTTTAACTTGATTTTGTTTGGTTTTGATTTTTGCTTTTGCTTTGCTTATTGTCACTGGGATTCAGCAACTGTTAATTTACATAACCATTTTCTAATTATGCAAATGGAGTATATTTTGTATATATGTCCCAAGGGAGTGGTATAGTCAGGATAAAATCTCTCAAAAAAATCAGTGGAGATCATGACACAAAATGAAACTTCCCTGTTTTTCTAGTTTTCTCATCTTTTTAGTATTGAAAGTATTAAAAGTATTTTCATCTTTTAAGCTCAGTATGCTCTTAAGTCCTATGACAGGTGTTTTTCAATGGGTAGTCTGTGAACCAGCCAAATCACAATCTTCTGTTAAAAACATAGACTTCCTAGTTATGGCACATCAATACATAGGATGTTGAAAAACTCCTCCAGTGTTGGGAATCCCTGAATTATAGAATGAATATAAACACCCATTGTTTTCCATCTTTTGCTATTAAAAAAAATAGAATGCCAAGCAGCCAATAGAATATTGAAATGGCTTTTAATGAACTGACATGGATTGATCTTTATGATATATGATTAAGTGCAATTAAAAAGTGTGGAACAGCGTGTATAATATGCTGTTGTTTGTAATACAGCGGGCTTCCCAGGAGGCACAGTGGTAAAGAATCTACTTGGCAGTGCAGAGACACAGGAGATGAGGGTTTGATTCCTGGGTCGGGAAGATTCCCTGGAGTAGGAAAAGGCAACCCATTCTAGTTTTCTATACTGGAGAATTCCATGGATAGAGGAGCCTGGAGGGCTACAGTCCATGTGACTCTCACAAAGAGTTGGACATGACTTAATAACTGAACATGCACATGTTTGTAATATAAATAGAGAGAGATTACATATATATGATCATATATGTTGAAATATATGATTATATATTTCATGTCCCTAATGAAACATCTGAGAAAATGACAATAGAAGTATACCTGTACATGACTACTGGAAAAACCATAGCTTTGACTATATGGACCTGCATTGGCTGAGTGATGTCTCTGCCTTTTAATACGCTGTCTAGGTTTGTCATAGCTTTTAATTTCTTGGCTGTGGTCACCATATTCAGTGATTCTGGAGCCCAAGAAAAGAAAATCCATCACTGCTTTCACTTTTTCCCCTTCTGTTTGCCATGAAGTGATGGGACCAGATGCCATGATCTTAGTTTTGTATGTTGAGTTTCAAGCCAACTTTTTCACTCTCCTCTTTCACCCTCATCAAGAGGCTCTTCAGTTCCTCTTCCCATTCTGCCATGAGTGGTATCATGTGCATATCTGAGGTTGTTGATATTTCTCCCAGCAATCTTGATTCCATCCTGTAACTCATCCAGCCTGGCATTTCAAATGATATGCTCTGCATAAACATTAAATAAATAGGGTGACAATATACAGCCCTGACATACTCCTTGCCCAGTTTTGAACCAGTCAGTTGTTGCATGACACGTGTTACCCATTTGAAAAAAAGCAGTTAAAAACCAGGCTCTACTTGAGACTTACTAAATTGAAATCTCTGACATGGGGCCCAGAGAACTGCTTTTTGGACAAGCTCTCTATTCTTCTGCAAACTGGTATTGAGAACCACTGTTTCTGACTTTTTCTTTTAAAAAACACCCTCCTTCTTTTCTTTCTCCTGACTCCCCCTCTCCACCCCCCAACCATAACCACTTCTCCTCCCTTCACCTCCTTATCTAGTGTAAGTCTCGTGGTTTTGCAGTTCAATCTTTCCATGACTGGTGCCTTCTCACTTCATTACCTCCCACCCTTGTCATGAACCCAAGCCTGATACTGGACCTATCTGCCTTTGCTGCCTGCAGCACACAGGCTAACTTTCCAAATCTTAATCTCAGCTGCTACATGGATTCTTTCTGGGAGTTGTTTGGTTCTTATTCAATGCCTGTTGCATCCCTCTTAATGACTGTAAAATATCTCACCAATGCTCTCAAGACATCTATACCATTCTTACTCCCATAGCACAAAGAAAACAGGATATTGGACTATACTCTCTGTTTCCTACCCTTCTACTTCTGAATTGATCTATACATGCATGCATCTTTTTTTTTTCCTCTTCTCTTGGTGGATGAGGTGCTGTTCTGTGTAAGGAAATGGTTCCACCCGTGCTCTGGACCCCATCATTTGCAGTCTCTAACTCAGACTGTCAACCCTGGTCCCTTAGGCATCGCAAGCATTCTCTTTCTACTGGCACTCGCCTTGAGCCTATAAACAGGCCCTCCCACCCCTAAGCCTTCTGTCTACTCCAGCTTCTATGCTCATTCCCTTCGCCTTCTCAGCCAAGTCTCTTAAGGGTGAAAGAACATTCCTCATCTTCCTCTAACTTAACTCTCATCACTACTCTTGCCCAAATTGCCAGTGATTTCCTAATTACAGAGTCCAACAGGCACCATGCAGTCCCTGTCTTAGGAAATCTTTTTGCTTCTGGATCATTGCTGTCTTTTCCTGGTTTTCTCTTACTTTCCTGATTACCCTAAACTCAAGGGTCCTTAATGGAGATCTTGTCTTCCTTCTCCTTTTCAAAGGTGGCCAGTGGTTTAATACAGAAAAAAAAAAAAATCCTGTTATCTACTCCAGAATTCTCCTTGGTCCAGAAGATCCTAAAGCCCCCCAGTCTCAATCCTGTAATGACCCTCAGCTTGTGGGAATTACCAGAAAATGAAAACAAACTCCATATGAGGGATGTTCAGAAATGTGACATCTCAGAAGTGTTTGTGAAAATCGGTCTCAAGAACAGAAAAATGAACTCTGCTTCAAAATTACAGCTGTAATCTAAATTTCCTTTTTCCCTTTGATTTTAAATCTCTCACTCCTAACAACCTCAAGTTTACAAGAAATTCTTAATTTATGAAGAGCTTTTTATAAGCAGTTATTTATTTTTTAGCATTCAGGCTTGTATTTTGAAAACCTGACATTAACTTACCGGGGGTTTGGTTGGCTCAGCCTCTCTACAATTCCGCTTTCACGTGGCCTTTGGGGCTGGTATGTTATTTTTCACCATGAAAGTAATATATTCTCCTTTTCATCTGAGACAATGTAGAGAAAGGAGATGAAACTTTGTGACCCCCCTACTGGGTCACAACCACTGTAAAGTTTGTTATCTTTCTGCTTAGTGTCTTCACCTCTTCCTCCCAACTTATTTCTGCACCATATTCTAATTGGAGTTCAGAGCCTGATTTGGAAAGTTTTTATGTCAACACATGCCATGTGCCTTGGCAGTTTGCTAAGTCTGAGAAACTTCAGAAGGCGTTTTTTCCTTCTGACTTACCCATGTGTTTCACTTCGATTCTTGGAAACATATTCCTCTGTGCAATCTGGGTATTAGCCTACGGCTTTGAGTAACAGAAAATTCAACTTGCATTCACATAAACAATAAGGAGAAGTATTGCTTCAGACAACTGCAACTCCAGTGGGTAGCACAGGCTTCAGAGACAGTTTGATTAGTGTCTCTAGGGATCTATTTTCCTGCAGTACCCTGAATGTGTACTCCTCCTGAATGTGTGAATTCCTCCTGTATGTGTTGGATTTGACCTTGGACCACTTCCTTCACAGATGCAAAATGGCTGTAGCAGTTACTGGTTTCACATAAAAATGTCATGAACTTGGGTGAAGTTCACCTAAGAGCAAGGAAACTTCTTTCCCAGGAGCCTCTAGCATTCTTGAGTCAATTCCTGTTCTCAGGGCAATGCCACACACTGACTTTGGCCATGGTTCCTGGACCAAGTACTGCCATGGGAATGGAATTACCCTTAGACCAGACAGTCCCAGATATGAACCAAGACACAAAGGGTATGTTGGGAGGGGCGGATGCCTAAATAAAACTGGGTTATGTTAAAGATCAAAGAGGAGGAACAGAGATTCAACAGACAGACAAACATACATGGGTTTGGAAACTCAGCCATTAAATGTATTTATTAAATTTACTTTATTTAATGCATTAATTAAATAATTGACTTATCTACACATTTTTGGCTTATTATTATTTATTTCATTTTTTAAAGCTTTAATAGATGATACTTCATATAGTTGAATATACAAAAGGATATACAGTGATGACCCCAGCTATACAGAAGTATTTTATGCATATTCAAGGAAAATACATACATACATATATAGGCACACACACACATATACTCTCTTTTTGCACACAGAGTATAACACATTACACACACCCTTCTGTACCTTGGTGTTTTTTTTTTTGGCTGCATCATTCAGCTTGTAGGATCTCAGTTCCTCAACCAGAGGATCCAACCCAGGCCCTTGGCCATAAAAGAGAGGAATCCTAAGTGGACTGCCAAGGAATTTCTAACACCTTGCTTTTTCGCTTAACACTATATGTTGGAGATGATTATATAATATTAATAATATATTAATATTACATTATTATACAATCATCTCCAATATATAGCAAACAAAGAGCTTCATCACTCCTGTTTCACTGCATGGTGTTACATTGTATCTAATTATACAGTACATACAGTATTATATGAATGTGCCTCAATTAATTCAATGCCTATGGATGAGCATTTAGGTAGCTAATGTTTTGCTTTTAAAACATAGCAATCATGGATAATATTGCATTTTGTACATTTGGCAAATATCTAAAGCATGAATTTGTAAATGTAGAGTTAATGCCAATTGCTCTATCTAGCTGTTGTACCAGTCTATACTCCCACTAGCAGGGTAGGAAAGGCCTGTTTCAGAGCACCCTCATCAACAGAGATTTGTGTTAGACTTTTGGGTCTTCGCTAATTTGATCATTGAAAATTGATATCTCGGTATAATCTAAAAACTTTACAATTTCTTTTACTGTGAGTGAGGATGAATCACTTTCATGTGTGCCTTCTCTTCCAGGCCTTGCCCATCCATATTCTTTGCCCATTTTTCTGCTGCACTGTTGGTCTTTTCATTTCCAGTTTGTCTGAGTTCATACGCCAAGGAAAATTAGTCTTTGGTCTGTAATAGAGCTTCAAATATTTCCATCCAGTTTGTCATTTGTCTTTCAACTTTGCTTATGGTTTTTCTATGCTGAAAATTTCATTTTATGAAATTGAACATATAATCTTTTCTTTTATGGTTCTGGATTTAGTGCCACAATAAGAAAAGCCTTCCCTACTCTATGATGAATAACTCTCTTTTAGCTTCTCCTAAAAGAGAAGATGGTTTCATTTTAAACATTTAAATATTATGTCTACTTAGAATTTATCCTGGTCAGCTGTGAGAAATCAGTCTAACTTTGATTTTTTCCCCATCTGATTAACTTTAATTTTATGCTATTTAATAATGATACCCCCTCTTGTTTTGTGACACTCAAGGTACTGCCAATACTCTATAAATGTTTTTTAAAAATCTAAGTTTTCATTGACTTTAGTTAGCAAAACAATAGCTCAGAGAACTTCTGTAACTCATCATAGACTGTAGTATATTTTGGAGGTTAGGGATATCATGGGATGGAAAGGTCTTGAAATCATATGAAGAATAATGCTTGTTGCATTTCCATCATCATTGCTATTTGGAAATGTGCTCAAAATATGTATTCCCAATATAAGCAATTAAAAATGGTAAAGTCTGACTTCAATGAATTCAGTCACTTAAAACTGGCATATTTAATGTTCTACTTGATAAGTTACACTATTTTTAGTCATGACATCATTAATCTCCTAGGCTTGGGACAGGTAGCTGGCTCCTGTGTGCTTTCTAAGATGCTGCTGAGCCCCCAGTCTTCAAAGGTGAAGCACCTGAGGATCTGAAGCCCCTCCAAGTCTACCCATAGAGAGGGGAGACACATCTTGGATCCTTAAGCAGTGGATTTTGGCAATGGGATCAACCAAATCCAGATACTCAGAGACACTCTACTAATCTTCCTCTCACTGCAAGAAGAATGTACTAGGCATTGTGATTCTCTAGTGGGATAGAAGCTAATATTCATCCAACAGCAACAGTGTCAGGGTCACTGCTGAGTAAAAATCCTTTGACAAGTATAAGCAGACATCTGCTCGAGCTCTGTCACATCACGTTAGAGTTATTTGTTTACTGCTCTGCCTCTCCCAGGAGACTGGGGTGTTTTCTAAGGGCAGAAGCCTTTGTTTTCTTTGAACTCCTATAGCTTAGTACACTCATCCCTCTCTAGAGGAATGTGTTTATTGCACACTGTCTCTCTTTCGTGGACAGTCTGTTTATATACGCCACTCTTCAATATACACCATTTGTTGAGCAGTTTCTGCGTGTCTGCCACTGAATTAAAGCACTTCTCATGCATCACATTTTTAATACTCACAAGTGCTCTATGAGGTTGGTACTATTATTTCCCTCATTGTAATAGTGAGGAAGAACCGACATCGAAAAACAGACCGGTTCCAAGTTGGCAAAGGAGTACATCAAGGCTGTATATTGTCACCCTGCTTATTTAACTTACATCATGCGAAGTGCTGGGCTGGTTGGAGCAAAAGCTGGAATCAAGATTGCAGGGAGAAATATCAATAACCTCACATATGCAGATGATACTACCCTTATGGCAGAAAGTGAAGAAGAACTAAAGAGCCTCTTGATGAAAGTGAAAGAGGAGAGTGAAAAAGCTGGCTTAAAACTCAACATTAAAAAAATGAAGATCGTGGCATCCGGTCCCATCACTTCATGGGAAATAGATGGAGAAACAATGGAAACAATGACAGACTATTTTCTTGGGCTCCAAAATCACTGCAGATGGTGACTGTAGCCATGAAATTAAAAGATGCTTGCTCCTTGGAACAAAAGCTATGACCAACCTAGACAGCATATTAAAAAGCAGAGACATTAACTTGCCAACAAAGGTCTGTCTAGTCAAAGCTATGGTTTTTCCAGTAGTCAGGTATGGATGTGAGAGTTGGACCATAAAGAAAGCTGAGTGCCAAAGAATTGATGCTTTTGAACTGTGGTGTTGAAGAAGACTCTTGAGAGTCCCTTGGACTGCAAGGAGATCCAACCAGTCAATCCTAAAGGAAATGAGTCCTGAATATTCATTGGAAAGACTGATGCTGAAGCTCCAATCCTTTGGCCACCTGATGTGAAGAACTGACTAGTTGGAAAAGACTCTGATGCTGGGAAAGATTGAAGGCAGGAGGAGAAGGAGACAACAGAGGATGAGATGGTTGGATGGTGTCACCAACTCAATGGATATGAGTTTGAGCAAGCTCTAGGAGTTGGTGATGGATAGGGAAGCCTGGCATGCTGCAGTCCATGGAGTTGCAAATAATTGGACATGACTGAGCGACTGAACTGACTGACTGAATAGTGAGGAAACTAAAGGACTGAGAGGTTAAGTAACTTGCCCGAAGTCATACAGGAAAAAAATGCTGAAGCCAAGATTCAAATTCCTGATTGTCTAAGTCCAGTGCCCACTGATCTTAATAACTATATCACATTGTTTCTCTCCAGTCTGTTGAAGAAAGTCTCCCCAGTCTGTGGAAGAAAAAAGAAATTCTACGTAAAACAGTACTTCCACTTTTGCCTTCCAGAACAATGTCATAATCGAGCCCATGGGAAATGGCTTTTTCATGACTGCTGTTATTTGTGTAGGAAAATACTTTGATGTTCCTATTTGAGTCATCCCACTCCCACCCCTCCCAGCTCAAGGAAAGTGGTGAGTGAAACCAAGAAGGCCAAATTACTTCATATATACAAGAAATAGGGATCTGTGAGTTTGTAGCTGGTCAACAGAGACAGCATAAGGCACCCTAAAGAGATGAACAGGGCATGAGAGAATGACAGCTGGATGGGTCAGCAAAACCCTCTGTGAGATCATGGCCAGTGAGGAATTTCCTGTGGTGAGGAAGACTTAAGAAATGTACAGATAACCTTGAACCATCAGCAATAGTTTGCGACCTATAGAAGCACATGTAAGAAGTGTTTTGCCTGGATTTGCAGAGAGGGAGAAAGAGGAATGGTCCTGGAAGGAGGGCAGCAGAAGTAAGAGTTGAAAGCCACAGTTTGGAACAGGCAGTAGCAGTGAAAAAGCAAGTATCATCAACAGCCCACTGCTAAACAAGATACCCAGAAACCCACAGGAAATACTGCAAGTGACTTTTCACCTGTAATCTAGAGGCTTGAGCAAAACTGACTCCCAAAAGGTGAATGACACAGAGATGGCCAAGTTCTAGTAACCAACTCTTTTCTCCCCTTCTGTGATTGAACCCAGCTGCATTTGTTCAGCTGCATCCCATAGAAGTTTCTACCAACATGCTTATCCTTTTAGTGTCAGTGCAGAGTTTCAGAGCAGAGTTTCAATCTCAGACCTGTTGATATTTTGGGATGAATAATATGTTGTTGTGAAGGGGCTTTATGATGTAAGCATCTTGTAAGATGTTTTAGCAACATCTCTAGATGCCAGTATCTCCAATGATGACAATAAAAAATATCTCCAGACATTGCCAAGTGTCCCATTGCAGGTGGAGAGGTAGAAATCACATCAGCACTATTTTGTGTGAAAGAGACTCCCAAACATTCTGAGGGTGTCTACTAAGTCACACTAAGTGGTACATCTTCTGAATGTCTGCAGAGTGGCCAGGAGTGATGCTGCAGCAAGTTCTCAGGTCTTCACAAATATTTAGATTGTATTCATGTAATAACAGTGTTTCTATAGCCTACATTACAGACAAAGTGATGGTATTGCCATTACTGGAACATTGTTGTTTTAACATTTCATACAAATAAAAATTAAGATTTGTTTATACACCTTTTTCCTCTAAGCAAATGACCATTACATTAGTATGTGTCAGGGATGGGTACCAAGCTTTAATATAGAATAGTGGCTCCAAGGAACTGAACAGTGTACTGTCAGAGTCAGATCTGTGGGGAAGGCTGCCCAATGAGCTCCAGTGATTCTCCACCTGTGCCTTCTGGAGCTTTCAAGGTGGATGACATTCACATAAGCAACACACTCTCGTAGGAGAACCTAGATTCAAACCTTGGTGAAAACCAACATTCTCCAGGGAAGTGAAGCAGGGCAATAACTTACCATCATGACAACTATTATTGTCTCCACCAGGCATGGTCTTTCAGTGCTGTCGCACAGATAAAACTGATGTGTGTGGTTCCCCAGGTAGCTTTCTGCAATTTTACCCATTCTCCTTGCTCCAAAAGCACATTTGAATATGAAAAAGTGAGAGAGACATCACCTACTCTGATTTATGATTCTAAAATATATCACCATTACACCTGAAGCTAGTAGAATGTTATATGCCAATTTTACCTTAATATAAATAAACATAACATCAAATCTTATTTTTTGTTAATGACAAATTATTGCGTGACATCTCACAACTGATTGCCACACAGTGGACTCGAACCTCTGGTTGACTAGGAAGGATGTGGGGTTGAGATTCAGAGAAACTGGGTTCCTTTCTGAACATCAGCTCATTGACTGTTGCTTAAGAAAGGAAGTCTCTTTGCTGATCTGTAGAATGCATAGTAAAATAACCTTTTTCTCTCAGACTTGTTGAGAGGATTACATCAGGTTTAAAACAATCTGCTATAGACTGCTAAACAAGTGACCATCACTATCATTACCTCCCACAATCAGTACCTTACACAGTACCTTACACAGGTCACCCAGTCCAACCTTGTAGGGTATCCAGCTTTTTCTTGCTACAAGCCCACAGGAAAAGCCTGCTCAGTGGTGTGGTACGTACATTACATGCTTAAGGTGGAAAAGTGTCTACATTGGGGTGAGTTGAAATACTGATCCAGCCCAAATGTCAAGTCTGCTTAAGCAGCTGCTAATGGAAAGGAATTATCCCAGCTCTTATTTCTTGCTGCTCCCACAGAGTCAAACGGCAGCTGAGAGCCAAGATTCTCTGCCACCAGTTCCTTCCTCAGCAATATAGGCTAGGCAGTATCCTGGGATCTGACATTAACAATTAGGAATTTCTCAAGCAGCAGCAGACTGGGAAAGGCAACTATCAGTGTTAAAGAAATACGTTGAAGCTCAATTTTTTTTTTTTACGGTAAAAGCCATGAAGATAGACAAATATGCTGAGTTGACTCATCTCCCTCAATATAGAGCAGTCATCTTGACGGTGACTTTCATACTGACGATGCTAAACAGGTGACCTGTTCAGTCAGCGATGAGATCCAGAGCTCTTGGAACACAATATGTCTCATTATGTCAGCTAGTGGTGGAAAATGTTGACTAAGGCTCTAAGATCCCAAGGGTTTTAATTAATAGGAAAATTTGACTCCATTGCAGTCATTAAATAAATGGAAAGGAAACCAGAAATCAAAATGATAAGGGTGGGAAACCCAGGCAGGAAGCATGTAGGGAAATGCCCTGCAGGCTTGCATGGGCACTGTTGCAAGTCAAGGCTGGATTGATTAAGAGACTGAAACAGACTCTTGGCCACAAACACAGAGCCTGGAAGGTATGTCCACCTTCATTCTCATCCTGTTCTCTTATTGAGCAAATTTCACTTCCTTTCTTTATCTTCTGCTTTCCAAGTACTCATCCATCAGCTGTTCCACTAATGGCTGCCTTTGCAGGAATGAGAGGCTTAACTATGCTTACCTGTCAGAACAGGATGCAGAAGGTATCTCGTGATATTTCTTACTCTCCTCTCTCCACCCCCATGAACATCTCCTATTCCCAATGCCCAGAATCTGCTCCTCTTTGCTTAAAAACTTCAAACCATCCCCCAAGGCGCACCAGTCTCTATGAAACCTTCCTTGACCTTCCTGGTCATACTAATTTTTTCTTTTATTATAGCACCTGCAACTTGGTACGTAACACATTTAATGAACACCCAGACACTCTTTTCTCTGTCTCATACGTGCTGACATTTTCTTCCCAAATAGATTATAAACCCCTGCGGACAGGAACCACATCTTAAACTTATTGAAATCGCACACCTAATTCTATGATTTGCCAATTAGCCCAGCTGAGACCCTAGAGTATCTCTCGGATCTTGGAGAATTTAAGGAGTCCTAAGCTGGTTTCCGGAGAAGGCAGTGGCAACCCACTCCAGTACTCTTGCCTGGAAAATCCCGTGGACGGAGGAGCCTGGTCGGCTGCAGTCCATGGGGCCGCTCTAGCTGGTTTCTCTAGAGGAGGGCATCAAATCAGCCTTGCTGTGGGGCCTACACAAACCTTTTCCTTCATCCTAGTCTCTTGCTCAAGTCTCTTGATCAAGTCCCTAGCAGCCTGAATCTAGGTCCCTTTTCAGGGACCGTTGTTCTATCCATTTGTTCCAGATTGGGTGCTGGGCTCCTGCTCCTGTCTGTCCTCCCAAATCCCTCCTCTCAACTGCACTCTGCAAGCATCAGTTCCCATGAGCCCACTATCCACAGCAGCTGGCTTGGATTTCAGGCCCCCCAGACCTCTCTTCTATGTGGTTGTGCTCCACTCACATCTCTTCCCCTTCCTGGCATTACCGGCCAGCCAGCTTCTCAGTCTGATTCTTTCTGCCAAGACCTTCTGGGAACGTCTGCCTTGCTCCAGGGCTTCTGGCTGGCCTGTGAGTCCTTTCCACTCTGCCATCAACTAAGCCATCATTCTGAAATTAAAAAAAAAAAATCACCTGTAAGTTGAAGAAAGCTTGCAAATGCACGTGCAGGCACAAATACACACACACACAAATTCATTTATCAGTTGAGAAGATTTCCACTACCTTTCTAAATTTATACTCTCCTTTTTTGGGCATTTATCATCACTTCTAGGTCTGCCAATGTCCAACTTGGAATTTTCTTTAAATCAAAGGGGCCCTTAGAGATTGTTTATTTCAACTCTCTTATTTTATTCCTAGTCTCTATTTTACTACCCTACGTTTATGCTTCTATTTAGAAGCCAGTGGCAGAGGACTCTGCTAATGATAACTTTAGTGAGGAATCCTTGTCTGTTAGCAAACCGCCACGGTGCTCGAAGACGTAGAAGGTCTCAACCTGGGAATCAGTTACCACCAAAATGTGTTTATCCGTTGCTGAGATGAGGTCATTTCCTTCTCAGCCCCAGAAAGGAGACACATATACACCGTAAAAGTACACACACACACTCTCTTCTCCTCTCTCTCTCTTTCTCTCACTCTTAATGTGATCAGCCAGCTTTCTGTCTGGAACAATCAAAATACCTCCCAGCTGGAATGACAGCATCATTTTCTTGATGCTGAAACAGGAGAGTGATAAAGCAGGTCTCAGCAGTCACAGCAGAAATGCCCCGCTTCTAAGATTCGTATTTCAAAAACGGTGCCGTGAGACCAAAAATGCAAAGCAGACCGTGTTATGCCTTGGCAAAAATATAGTTAAAGGCAGTCAGCTCAACCATGCTTTCAAGCTCTGGAGGAAGAAACACCACTACCAATTTCCCCTCCTCACCCTGAGGTTGCCATGGACACTGGGATTTTCCCAGAGCCATTCCCTTGCTGCGCTTGATGCTGTGAGTGGGCTAAGAAAATTGCAGTATTTCCCACATAATTACCTTGCTATAGCTTTGGAGGTACCAAACCTAACATCGGCAGAGTGTGTGTGTCTCTCTCCTCTCTGCTTTGGTTGGTGAGGGAACTCTCCCCTTTACGGAAAACCCCTGGGGATTACCTCCCCACTGCAGGTTTCTAGCAGATTTTCCCCCCACTTCTTACTTTGACTTTTCTTCGAGTAAGGAGAACAATGCTGGGTTAACACTTTAAGAGCCATGTAACCATAGGACAGTGCCATTGGGAGGGAAACAGGATACAACTCAGAAAAGATGTGTTTGAGTCCTAGGACTTCAGTCAGATCTTCAACTTCAGGATATTGCAAACCCTTCTTTAGAACGCAGACACTAATGTTAAATTGGGCTTTCCTGAGGGTTCAGACAGTAAAGAATCTGCCTGCAATGTGGAAGGCCTGGGTTTGATTCCTTGATTGGGACAATCCCCTGGAGGAGGGCACGGCAACCCACTCCAGGATTCTTGCCTGGAGAATCCCCATAGACAGAGGAGCCTGGCAGGCTACAGTCCATGGGGTTGCAAGGAGCTGGACACAACTGAGTGACTAAGCACACAGCACAATGTTTAATTAACTCATGTCATCTACAGAGCCCTCAGAGTAGAAGCTGCTGCCTTCAAGTAAACATCACTCTATCTGGGGACTTATTCCTGGACACTGGTTGTGACTCAGTGAAAAACTCCAAATGATCAGTTTCTGTTTTACACTTTCAGTTTATACAACAAATAAGAAAAAGGGCTTAGCTCAATTTGCTGGAATCTCCCCACAAGACAGTTCTTTTCTATTTTGAAACCCTGGTTGGTAAATTTTAATAGTAAAAGAGAGGCTTACATCAAATGAGCAGAAATGAGGCAGTTTATATAGTCTCAGTTTCCATGACTCTAAAAATCATTGATCAGTCAACACACAGCTCAACCAGAAAAACCAAAACCCTTTGTTACAGGCAGAATTCCAAGATGTCCCCCAGGATTTCTGGCCCCTGGTATCCTCAAGACTTCTCCTAGTTGTTGAGTCAAACACTAACCTAAGTGCTGCTGTGAAGGAATTTTGAAGGTGTTATTAAGGTCCCAAATCAGTTGACCTTAAGATAGGGAGATTATCTGGGTGATCTTGACCTAAATCTGCAACTAGAGATCAGAGGCAGAAAAAGTCTTGGAGATTTAAAGTACAGGAAAGGGAGAATCTCCATAGATGGCTTTGAAGATGGAAGAGCCAGGTGACAAGAAATACAGCGTTTCCAGGATGGCAAGAGTGGGCCCCTGGTGATAGCCAACTGGGGCGCAGGGATCTCAGTCCTCTAGCTGCAGGACCCTAATTCTGTGACCACCTGTATGAGCACGTGCAACCCCTAGCTCCAGATGAGAACACAGCCCAGATGATAACTTGATTCAGCCTGGATAGAGTCTGAGACAAGTGATGTGCTTCCAAAACGCTTGACCCACCAAAACCATGAGATAATAAATGGGAGTTGTTTAAAGGGGCTAAATTTGGGATAACTTGTTACTCAGCATGGCAAGCAAATACATACTCTGTAGATGGCATAAATGTTTCTTATCCAAGACAAAAATCTTAACTCCTCAGGAGAAGAGACTGACCCAGAAGAGACTGATAGATTGTAAATCAGATCTATCAAGTAAGTTCCTTGCTGCTCAAAGTTTGATCCGTGAACCAACAGCACATACACAGCCTGGGACCTGGTTATAAATGTAGCCTCTCAGAGCCCATCCAGATCTACTGAGTCAAAATCTTCATTTTTACAAATCCCCCATGATTCATATGGTTTCCCTGGTGGCTCAGCAGTAAAGAATCCACCTGCCAATGCTTGAGACACGGGTTTGATTCCTGGGTAGGGACGATCCCCTGGAATAGGAAATGGCAACTCACTCCAATATTCTTGCCTGGAGAATCCCCTGGAGAGGGGAGCCTAGTGGGCTACAGTCCATAGAGTCACAAAAGAGATTTAGCAACTAAACAACAATGTGATTCATATACATATTAAAATTCAAGAGGCACTGCTTACCACTCTAATTCAGAGCTGGAGAACTGGAATCAGCCAAACCTGAATTCTCACCCTGGCTCAGAGTTTTACTAACTGTGTGACCTTGGCTAAGTTGATGAACCTCTCTGACTTCTATTAATCTATAAAGTGGAGCAAATGATATTACCCGTTTCATAGTGGGTGCAGTGAGGCTTAAATAGGACAGTATGTAAAGTGCCCAGCATCTGGCATGAAGTAAGGGTTTAATAAATGTTGGTTGTTATTAGACTGAGCACTAAGAGCTGAGTGAGCTCAGTAAAGAAGGAAAACCACATCAGTTGGAAACAATGCAGAATCACTGTGGTGAATGTCCCCCTCCAAATAAATATACCGTCATGGACTTCTCCGAGGCTGCAGAAGGTTGTGACCTTGGATTTCTACCCCAGTAAGCATCCCCTGACACCAGACTGGGTCAGCGTGTCTTTCCATTTTGAAAATCATTTCTTGTAACCACCTGTGTCTCTCATCTACCCTCTTCCCTGCTCAACCTCCCCTGCCAACATTAACCTATTAACCTTGCTAGGCTCCACCTCACTTAGCTAATGAGATCTGGCCAGAAACCATAGAAACGGTTGTCAGAACCCCTGAGCAGGTGGTATCCTTGGATATCAATGAGAGATCGCCGCAGAAAAGAGGACTAGATATGCCAGCCAAAGAGCACAAGCTGGATGGCTCTTTTAGTGGAAATCTTCGGTTCTTTTATTTTTGCTGGAGGAAATGGTGACAATGCGGGTAGCATCGCAGAGCACGAGAGCAGATGAGCACACCGGCAATTATCAGTGGCCAGGACCTAAGTGAGAGGAGTCATCTGGGATCTGCTCTGGAGAGGCCCGGCTCCCCTTCCTGGCCCCTCTGTTCTTGGCAAACCCTCCTCTCATTTGCTTTATCTTCTCAGCCTGAGCCGAAGCAATCTCTACAGTTCAATATAAATAATGAGGATGGTGTTGATAATAATAACAGCTCTCATTTGTTGAGAGCTCCGAGTGCCAGGCACTTTCCCTGAATTATTCATACTTGTTATAACAACTCTGAGATAGGCATTATTATGTTCCTTTTTAGTCAAGGAAATGGAGGCTCAGAGAGGTTAAGTGGCTCACCCAAGTTTACACAGCAGATAAAGAGTTGGGTTTGGATACAAACCTGGATCTGCTTACTCTGAAGCCTGTGCCATCTTCACTTTGTCTCTACAACAGAGCTGTCATCCTGATTCCTGGTCTATGCTGTCGACTCTCTGCCCGAACCCAGTATTTGGGTCTTTGATGCTTTTGCTCATGCAGCACCTGCTGTTTCTTCTTCTGCTCCTCCTCTCCCTTCCCCTCCTCCCCCTTCCTCTTCTCTTTTTTGCTGAACTATAGTTATTTACAATATGTGTTAGTTTCAGTTTTGTACAGCAAAGTGATTTGGTTATAGGAAATGGCAACCTACTCCAGTGTTCTTGCCTGGAGAATCCCAGGGACGGCAGAGCCTGGTGTGCTGCCGTCTATGGGGTCGCACAGAGTCGGATACGACTGAAGTGACTTAGCAGCAGCAGCATACAATGTATGTATCTATATTCTTTTTTCAATTTTTTCCATTATAGTTTATTAGAAGATATTGACCATAGTTCCCTGTGCTAGATGGTAAATCCTTGTTGTTTATCTATTTCATATATGATACCGTGCGTCTGTTAATCCCACACTCCTAACCAATCAGCTTCTGAATTGCCTTTCTTCTGTCCTGCCCAGGGGTGTACTACTTCTGTATCTTGCCTCTGCTCAGATGCTTACCTCTCTGGCCCCTGGACCTATGCAGCACTCACCTGTTTCCTGTAGGTTCACATGGTTCTGATCCAGAGTTTCCTCATCTCACTGCTCCTAAGTGTGCTGACTGGGCCTGACCAATGTGGGGCTGGCATGACACCCCTGTGTACTTAGTCGTTCAGTCATGTCTGACTCTTTGTGACCCCATCGACTGCAGCCCGCCAGGGTCCTCTGTCCATGGGGATTCTCCAGGCAAGAATCCTGGAGTGGGTTGCCATGCCCTCCTGCAGGGGATCTTCCCAACCCAGGGATTGAACCCAGGTCTCTCACATTGCAGGTGGATTCTTTACCAGCTGAGCTACCAGGAAAGCCCAGCATGACACCCCTAGACTCTGGAAACTGTCCCTCCCTCTAGACCCCATCTCTCAAGTAGGATCTCCTATATTCTCCAGCCTGGCTCACGATTACAGAAGAGAATTTCCTGGATGTTTCAGGTGTTAAAGTAATTAAGCAAAGAGACCATTCGATTGAAGTGGCTCTAATGCCTTGGCAGCCTATATAAGAAGACAAAAACCTAAACCAGAGTCCATGCACTCACAGCCTAGAAAATGAAATTTAAGGACAGTCACAAACAGATACCTATAAGGTACCTGCTTAAGCTATAACCGAGCAAATAATTTCCTTGCTTTGCTTCCATGTCCTCTCTATAAGAACCTCTCCAGTGCTGCTAACAACTTTGGTTTGGTGTTGCCTGATCTGAATCACTGTGTGCTCAAATAAACTCTGAAAAATGTTAGTGTCTTTCCATTTACACAGAGAGACCACTCCACCTAGGTTCTGCTCTCTGTTCCTGCTATACCTTGCCTTGAATATTCTTTCTTTCTTTCAAAACCACACTCTATTGCCCAGTTCATACCTGATTCCGTTCCCACCCTCCTACTCACAGAATAACACCTGGACCTGGAATCACAGCCCTTCAGTCTGGTCTCAACGACCCTTTCAAGTTCCAACTCTATTTTCCAGCCAACTGTTCCCTCTCTGTTCTCTGCGATTTTCTTTTGTGCCTTTGCCTCTTGCTGCCCTCTGCCAGGAATGCTTCTTTCCTTTGCATCGTTTCTGTATCGTCCAAGGTCTAACTCCAAATCCATCTTCAACAAGGTCCTACTATATAGCCCAGGGAACTACATTCAATACCCTGTAATAAACCACAATAGAGTATGAAAAAGAATACATATAACTGAATTATTTTGCTGTACAGCAGAAATTAATACAACATTGTTAATCAGCTATACTTCAATTAAAATTTTTTTGAATCCTTTTTATTCATAAAAATGGTCCTAATCCCCCAGTGGAAAACAGTCTTTTCCTTATGTTGATTGGCTGTGGCACTTTATCTGCATTTTAGTGACATTAACAATTTTATACATTTTGCTATAGTTAATTATATGCATAATTTTTCTCCCTTTTTGGACTCTAAGGTCTTTGAGAGCAGCGAACACTTGATTTTTTTCCTTTGGTAGCCTAACAATACTTAGCAAAGTGCCTTGATAAATGCTTGCAACAAATCTATTGATCCATCAGCTGGACAATGGATGATGGATGGGTGGGAGGGTGGGATATTCCAGCCAGGCCACTACATTGGAAGAAAGGATGCACCTGTCAGATGAGCAGACTGTCATAATTACGGAAAAGGAAGAATAGCTTGAACAAACAAACCATGCTGGGAGTGATATCAGGCCATGAGGCCATGCACAATCACCATTTTTTTGTTTATCAGACTATATAAGTAGGATAATTTAAAATATGAGTAATAGAAAACCCAATTCAACTTCAGATTAGCTCCGATGGTAAAGAAGCTTGCTGGCCTGAATACAGGAAATCAGAAGTGAGAGCAGGGTTCAGGATTCGGGGAATCCAGTAGCTCTTTCCATTCCTCTGCTTTCCTGTTCCCAGTGCTGACTTCATTCTAAAGTAAGAGTCCCAGTTCTTAGAGAGCTTTCAGTGTTATTGGGCTAATTGCCTGATTTTCCAAACCTTCTACTAGCTTCATATGGCTCTTTCATTTTCTTTTTGTTCTTGTTTAAAAATATATATAAATAAGTTCATTTTAATTGTCCTCAAGATCTACTGAACTCTGGATCCAGACTGTCACTAGGGCTGTGTGGTGCTTATATCTGTCTCTGACTCCTAAAGTCATGTTTATCATCTCCAAAAGGCTCAGTTGCAGAGGAGCTGAAGGTATATGTAGAGGATATGTTCCCAGGAAGACTGAGAGAGGTGTGGAGCCCAGGCTGATGATATCAAATATGCTGAATTTGTCTCTCTGTTTACTCTGATCTGGCTCCAGGGAAAAAAGACAATTTCTAGTGAGATTTGTGCCATTTCATGTAGTTTCTACACTTCGAACTCTCTCATATCTGAGATCTTGTCCCTGATTTTGTCTTTTCTCTAAGGCCTCATCGGAGTCTCCTTTTATCTGGACTCAGAATCTAGATCTTTATTTTTGAAACCAAATTTGTGCTCAGTTCTGGAGCCTCAATTCCTTTAATGAGTTGTTCTCTGGAATCAACCCCAGGATAAGATTTATCCATAAATCAAGGTAAGTTATTGGGAGGAAGAGTAGCTGGCAGGATGTCATCTGTCTTTTCTGCTTTGAATCTTCTCTTCAGGGTGATCTTGTTCTTGGCTTGATTCTGCGTCCTCCTCGGGTTCTGATCTTTTCCGGAATTGGTGCCTAGTTCTTCAATTCTGAAACTATATCTGGATTCTAGACCCTTCAGTGTTGATTTCTAAAGCAAGTCTCTGTTTGGTAGCATAACTTGGGTAAGAGATTTGGTGAATTTGGTGTGGCTGCTCCTATACTTTGTCATTTGGGGCGCTGTCTTGGGCCATATTGGAAGAGAGTCATGAAGTCTAAGGTTTCAACCAGGAGCCTATGGCTCTTTCTTAAAGGTAAGGAAGCATATTTCCCAGAAGTGCCGAGAAAACCCATTAGTGACTCACTGGTGAAAACTGGCCCAGGCCTGCCTACTCTAGACTCATTCACTGGCAGTGGGGATGCGAATGGGGTGCAGACTACCCACGACCCCCGCAGGAGCTGCAGTGGAACTTGTGATGGAGAGTCACCATAACACCCATTACAGCAGACTGTTTCACAGGTGCCACTTCCACTGAGGGTTGACTCTTGTGACCTTCTCATATTAGACAAATAGAAAACAATGGAAAACACATCGTGCAAAAGATCTCACTGCTATAGATTCTGCAATGCATTTGCTTGCCTAAGAGTCCTTCAGTGTTTCTTGTGCAAAACCGTTGGTTAGTCAATAGGGTCTACTGAACACTTGCTGTTTAGATAGCATCATTCTAAGCACTGTGCAAAGACTGGGCTTCCCTGGTGGCTCAGCTGGTAAAGAATCTGCTGCAATGCGGGAGACCTGAGTTCAATCCCTGGATTGGGAAGATCCCCTGGAGGAGGGCATGGCAACCCACTCCAGTATTCTTGCCTGGAGAATCCTCATGGACACAGGACACTGGGGTCGCAAAGAGCCAGACACAACTGAGTGACTAAGCATAGCACAGCACAGTGCAAAGATTAGAAAAAGAGAGGAGACAATGGCTGTGGCTTTTTTGGAAACCATGGAATGAGTGTTAAGGGAAATAGTTCTGTTTCAAGGGCAGTGTTAATTCTACTCAGTTATTTTCCAGAATGTGGAAACTACTTGAGTCCTTTCTTCCTTTCCTCATCTTCTGTTAATCAACTCTCCCTTTTCTTGTCACTATTTTTCTCCTCTTCTACTATTTGCTCATTTCAGAAAGGCAATCGAGATTAAGAGTGTGAAATATGGAGTCAGACTTCCTGGGTGGGAATGCTGGCTTTGAGCTCTAGTGGTGACTTTCTAGCTAATTACTTCATTACTGTAAACTTCTGTATTTTGTAGGTAAGTCATATCTAATAATTACACCTACCTCCTGGGATGAGGCACATTCAAAATGATTGATAAGGGTTAAGTATTTTAATTTTCTTTTTCATTCATTCTCTTTCAACTGGGCCACACTTTGTTCCTGTCTTCTCTGCTAAACTCCAGAGCGATTGGTGGCTAGGAGAGAGAGTTAACTATTAGATTTACAGAATCAACTTTCTAGTGAGGAATGGAATGGAACCATTTTATTTCCTTCTTTTTTCCTTATTATAATTAGGGTATTTCAGGAGCTCTCTGTGAATATAATTTTGGCAGAGATGAAAATATACAAAACCAGTTGAGAGGAACATATATGTAGTATACATGCAAACAGGTGAATGAACGTCCTACTTCAAGTAAGAATCTCCCAGCTGACAATTTCAACTTCATCCAGGCCTTGTTTGCTTAACTGGTGAGAATACTTTCTAATAAGACCAAGATGAAGGCTTTAATAATTCTAGAATGTGGTCACCCTACTTTATCTCTTTTATGGCTAGAGACCGCTCCCCTGACCCTGGCCAGCCACCTATGAATGTATCCATTGTTCAAAAGATGATCAGTTGGAGGCATCTGATGAAAGCAGAGCACATTCATCATCTTAGTAGGAAACTACAGTTGAGAGTATATTCTATCACGGAGGTGGGTTAGCCTAATGTTTGTAGATGAAGAGAACACAGACTCATATCATTGTAGAGTTCATAAAAGACCAATAGGTTTGGAGTGATAAGTTCCACAGCAATTGACAGCCCACAGCAAAGATTACCCCTGTGTCCCTTGCCTTCAGTGTCCTAGCTCTGACACTGGAGAATTACCATCTATCCCTTCAGACCAGACTAGTCTAGACTGCTAAATTTCTCCCCACGCCACTCACACATGCTTTTCCAATGACTCTTTCCTCTGCCTGAAATAGTCTTCTTATATATCTGTAAAGCTGGAACTATCACTTCTTTCAGGCTTTTATTCAAAATCACCTTCTCCGGGAGGCCTTTCAGCCATTTTTTTTCCGAAATTCACTGTTCCTCCAACATTTAAAATCCCCCTTCTTTGGTTTTTTCCTCCTCAGGCTTTCTCAGGATCTGTCATGTCATGTAGTTTACCTATTCATCTTATTTATTTTCTGTCATCCCTGATTCAGCACAAACTCCCTGAAGGAGACGTTTGGGTCTGTTTTGTTGACTGTAGTATCCGCAGCACTTAGTATAATCCCTGGCACATAGCTGACTCTTAATTCATGTTTGTTGAATGAATGAATTTGTGTGATTCGTTGATCAATGTATCTGGTTCCCCTCCTCGAATGTGAACTCCATGAGACCAGAAGCCGAGTCTGTTTTACTCACTTCTGTATCCCTAGAGCTGAACCAAGGGCCTAGCAGATGGTAGATACTTTCTAAGTATTTTTTAAATAAGTAATTTAAAATATCATAAATGCCAGTATTGAGAGAAGGAATTTCCTGGCGGGAACATGGTAAGGCAGATGTCTTCACAGTTATGAGGCTGCCTAAGCAGTCTCCGAATTAACATCAGAGTAATACTGGGTATGGTTGGGATCACTTTTCATACATGCTTACGGGCTGACAACTTCAAATGACACACAATAGTGTGTGGCAGTGGTATGGTTCCAAGCTTTGAGTTGGGTTCTAAGAGTCAATGCATGGGGCAAAAATTGTATGAATAAAAAATTGCCATTAGAAATCTCTTAGATCACCCACATAGTACAGATTACTTGGTTTTATGTATTTTGTGTCAATTCACAGTTAAGTTCAACTCAGCCAGTTTTCCCCCAGAGTTGGAACAGATGGTCATGGCTGTTTCTTTGGTTGAGCACCAGATGAAGTAGTTGGCTTGAATTGAAGGGCCATATTGTTGGGGGGGAGGGGTGGAATTACATATATATATATTCATCTGTATTATTTTCTTTTGTTTAATGTATAGTTTACTTCAAGCAACTTAAATACTTCTGTATGTAACTCCATTGTACTATTTGGTCCTCAGTGTTGTCAGATACTCGCCATTGTTTACCAGGAAGATAGATGTAAAGGAGGTGGAAAATAATCCTTTGGGGGCATCAAAATTGTTGGCATAACCACTAGGAAAATGTCAATCATAATGATTTTCCAAATTGAAAAAAAAAAGCGACTTTTATTTAAATTGTGTACATGCTCTAAATCCCTATAGAAAATAATAAAAAGCATGTGTGGAGTGCTCACTATGTGTTGAGTACTAGGTTCTTTATGTATATTGTCTCTTTGTACTGCCTCATAGTAATGCTTTGAAGAAGGTATTACAAACCCTCAGACTCTGCTGTGATTTTTCACAAGAGCCAGGCATCCACACAAGCTTGGCACATTGCCCAAAAGAACACATTTACCTGTAGCCAGTGATGGAGCCACTCCCATCCCAGGGCATGATGCAAACATTTCTGTCCCCTTCTCTAGGGTTGTCTTTTTGTCCACACCAAGTCTGCCAGGCAGGGATGCTTAGAAACCTTTCCCATACTTCACAAAAGTACCTGGGTGTTATCTATCTATCTATATAAAGGTAATAAGAGTCAATCAACTTATTTAAAGAGTTCTATCTTATGATACTTTATTGGTAGCATTGAAAAAATTTAAGTTACATTTTGATGGGAACTAATGAGTTACTTATAAGCCAACTCATATAAGGGATGAAAGGAATCATATTCACGGTCTTTGTTTCTTTTTTGATCATGTTCTCTGCTAAGTGTCCTATTTTCTACACTAGATAACTTCTTTCCTCCAACCTGCTCTCAGTAAAAAGACTACTAACACAACAGCATCGCTTCAGACAAGCAGCACTGGAATAGTCCACCTTGGTTGTTTCTACACCTCTTCATCTGTTATTTCCCTTGGCTACCTTCTATCATTCTCCCTTTCTTTATTTTCTATCCCCTCATCTTGAGGAACCCGGCTTCATTCTACCATCAGCCATTGTGTTCAAACTGGGGGCAAAGTACTCTACTTGGCCACACTGGTAAAAATAGAGGTGCTGAGGAGGAGGCAAAGATGTGTTGGTTCTACATTTCACACTCACAGATGATGACTGTGGCTCTTGAGGACTGTAAGACCTTTTTCCGCTGTTACCCAACTAGTAATTAGCGGTGCTGAGAGTTTGACCTGGGTCAGCAAGGTTCCAAAAACACCTACTGTTTCCATTACACCACACTGCTTATCATAAGCAGCAAAATCCCATTAAATGCAACTTTGGGGCAACAAGGATGAGCAGACTCTGTGTGAACAAACAGAAATCATACACGATTAATGGGTCCGATAATGTGACTTTGAAGAGAGAGGCCAGATTAAATGAAGGACTTTCCTGAGATCACCAGTAGAATGGGTGACCAATGTTTACTCTGTGCCTGGGAGCATGCTAGATATTTTGAAGAAGACATGGGGCATCCTATAAGAGACAGTGTAGTTGAAGGGAAAATATGCCTTATAATACCCAGGATACCTCCTAGATAAAGAGAGCACACTCAAACTGTACAATTAAGAAAAGTTTAAGGGAAAAGAAGCAGACCCACAGGTAAGTGGGCATAACACAGATAAACACAGATAACACTGGTAAACTAGTGGTTTACCAGGGGGAAGGAGGGAGGGACAATATAGGCGTAGAGGAGTAAGAAGTACAAATTATTAAGTGTAAAATATGCTACAAGGATATAGTGTGCAACATAAGGAATATAGCCAAGATTTTATGATAATTATAAATGGAGTATAACCTTTAAAACTTGTGAATCACCATACTGTACACTGTAACTTATATAGTATTGTATATCAACTATACTTCAATAAACATTTTTAATAAAAAAGAAAAGTTTAAGGGATCAATCTACTTATAGAGACATGGGTGAGTTTTAAGGAATTGGAGCCAGCAAGAGTGGGATTCTATTAACTACCCCCACACATGCAAGGGCAAGGGGAAGGGCAGAGCATAGCTGCATGAAGAGGAAGGGGACAATTCCCTCTCCCAGGAGCTAATGACCTTCAGTACAGAAAAGCAGCCAACCTGTAGTGACCCATGAGGGAGGGAGCCACAGTCATAATTATCTCAATCTCACTCAACCTTTAACTTTTTGGTGATGCTTCCCATTAGGTAATCCCAACCAGAAGCTAGAGGGCAAGCACTGATTCCATCCATAAAACCAGACAACTAAAACTATCAGTAAATAGATGCTATAGACCCATGTCGCCATCTTCTACTCTGAAAATAACGGTGCCCTGTGTCAGCCTAAAGAAGTTACACAAGAGGGACCTTCACCCCTAATCCCATAGGAATGGAATGGTGTCTGACAAATGGGATTTGTAAGCAGCTCTTTTGCCACTTTCTGAACTGACTGAACTTTTGCCACTTTCTGTTTGTCTGTTTCTGTTCCCCTTAAGCCCTGATCATAAAGATGAGATCATTAGGTAACATTTAACCTAACTTCTGAGTTCTGCTTTACTGAATAGACATAACACCTTGCCTAAACTGTTGATTCTTTCCCCAGATTAAAATGAGTAAGACTGAAAAATTGAGTAAGAATGACTGACTCTCTACCCCAGCTTCCCCCTTAGCAGTTTGCATGCATGCAGGAGACCACCCAAAGGAAGATCAGAAGGTGTCAGCAGGTCTGCATGAAATGGAAAAATGATGAAGAATCTGACCTTCTACTTTAATGATTAAGTGAGACTGTTTTTCCTTTTTCCCTTTAAAAATTGCCATGGTTTAGCAGAATCTTTGGAGTTGGTCTCCAGACAAGATCCACCTTCTCCCCAGATTTCTGGCTTTTCTGAATAAAACACCTTTCTTTTCTACCGACACTTGCCCCTAAATTATTGGCTTTTGAGCAGAAAACAGCTGAACCTGAGTTCAGTAACAGTTTCAAGTAAGACCAGTTCAAGTTAATATTGAAATAAACTGGCTTCCTTGTTCACCCAAAGTGAAAGGCAAGGTGAGCTGAAGCTTTCTGTATAAGTGCATTTCAATCGCATCCTATAAGCAATGTTTTTGCTCAATTCCCTTTCCGTTGTGCAACTTTATTTCACTCATTCAGGGTTTTCTTCATCATTATTTTTCTTCTTTTCACTTCTGCTCTTTCCTTTCCTTCAGTAAAAAGGGCTGCTTGGCTTGTGCCTTCATCAGCAGATGCTTAAAAATAACGCACCGTGGCAGCTTTGCAAGGGTTTTCTCTTTCCTCCATCCAGACAGAAAAACAAAAGGGTAAGGATGGCTTGAGGGATTGGATCAGAATGTTGTTTTATTGCAGCTGTTTCTGGATTGCGGAGTCACCGGAGGGAAACAATGTGCTCAGGGACTGAAGGAAATGGTTTGGCTCCAATCTGTCCCGAGTCATCTGGGGAAGAATTTCTCATTGTTAGCGAGGTTAGTGCTCAACAGGGATTTGCGTCTCTCCACAGTGTGTGTGTTGGGGGAGAAGCATGAGAACGTCACATGTAATGGGAACAAAGAAGGCAAATGCAAAAAGAACAAAAAAACAAAAAACAAAAAAAACCCCTGAACTTTGGTCAGGGCACAAACCATTTACTCTCTGGGCTCTGGTTTAAATGTGCAGCTCAGGAAAGACTCTCCATTTATTTCTAAGAGCCTGAGGGCTGGTGAGACAAGGAGATCTCCATTTTCATCCACCAGGCAAAATGAAGATGGGGTTTATGTAGACTGGTGGATCTAATTGATAAATGAATGATTCCAGTGGAAGATTTTCAAGTGACATTTGGGTGGGAGGTTCATTTTGGCTTCTTGACAAGGCTAAATTTGTGTGCTTGAGCATTGCTGGCTCTACAGATATGTAGGACAAATATATCCATCTACACCTTTGCCCTCATATGTATGTGTTATTCGTTCTATTTGAAGAAGCCTCTGAAACTGTGTTTTCCTCCCTGGTACTATCCCTACAATAGATCCTGTAATCTTCGTGGAAGAAACCTATAAAATACTCAACAGTTCGGCAAAAATCAGACTAAGTGGGCTATGGAGACCTACCCAATTTTCATTCCAGCTTCTCTTGGCAAATGTTTCTCTTTACTTTGGGACTCACATATTTTCCCCTTTTTGATTTTTTCTGACATAGTTAGTGCTATGCATTGAACTGTGTCCCCTAAGAGGTAGTGAAGTCCTAGCCCCAGGTGCTTATGAATGTGACCTTATTTGGAAATAAGATCTTTGCAGATGATCAAGTTAAGATGAGGTCATTAGGGTGGGCCCTATGTAATATGTGTTCTTATACAAAGGGCAAATTTGGACAGAGAGACAGACTTGCATAAAGGGAAGACAATGTGAAGATGCAGGGGGAAGGCAGCATCTGCAAGCCAAGAAACACTTGAGGCTGCTATTATGGAAGCTAGGAAAGACACAAAGAATTGATTGTCTCTCACAGCCCCAACCCTGCCAATGCCTTGATTTCAGATTTCTGGACTCCAAAACTGTAAGACAATAATAAATCTATGTTGTTTAAGTCACCCAGTTTGTGGTGCTTTGTTTGGGCAACCCCCGGAAACTAATATAGTTACATAGGATGAAATCTTCAGGCTCAATCTTTCAATTTTCTTCGATGAAGACTAAAGTGAATGCCTTTAGGCAGTCACAGAGCCAGCTGGGGATAGAGCTCTAAATTCCCAAATCATCCTTCTACTCATTTATATGACTGGTCTTACTTGGATAAATCACAATGACTGGCTTCTGCAGTTGGCTCAAGGGGATGGAGAAATGGCATCTCTGTCTTCTAATGCATCTGCTACTAGACTTGAACAGTTTGAAATTAGACTTTGGCATCACTAATATGCAGTTGGAATGCTTATTCCATGTCAGTGTAAATGAATTTGTCCCAATGTCAGTGAAGTTCACTTAAGGCTCACTGGTTTACCTTTTG
This sequence comes from Okapia johnstoni, assembly GCA_024291935.2. NCBI lineage: Eukaryota > Metazoa > Chordata > Mammalia > Artiodactyla > Giraffidae > Okapia > Okapia johnstoni. The sequence continues at coordinate 18,922,185 of CM044307.1, forward strand.
AAAGTCTACAGAAACTTGAAGAAGATTGCTAGTGGGTTATGTATCCAAATTACCCCTTATACATGAAAAGAGGTAGCTACCTCAGCCACCTCTCGGGAGGGTCAAGGACACTCTCACCTACATCTGGCAGCTTCTCTTATAAGAATGTAAGGTTCTAGTGAAGTGGTTGGAGCTCCTGAGCCAGGGAAAATTGTGAATGGTGAGGCACAGAGTTAGGAAGGAGCTTAGCTTGCCGGGTTTACTCCTCTTCGGCTTCTCCTAGGACCCAGTATGGTGCTGCCCTTCTGGAGTGGTGGGGAATGGGAGGGTCCACTAATCTCTCCATACTTGACTCTTTTTTGTCCTTAGAGCTCTCTGTGGCTGGTCCCCAGATCCCATCTGACAGGAAGGGAGACAACACTTCTGCTTCTTCACTCTCTGGATGCCAGCAGAGCCCATGTCTCACACATCTTCGCTAGGTTTCTCTGCATTTTCCTCCCAAGTAGCTGTTCCATGTCACAGAGGTGTTTAGCAACTGCATTGGAATTGGGAGACACCCTTGAGGCCATCACCGTTTGGATTTGGTGAATCAAAGAAAAACACTACATACATCCCCTCTTTTAAAAATTCCTTTCCCATTTAGGTTACCCCAGAGCACCAAGTAGAGTGCCCTGTGCTATACAGTAGGTTCTCATTAGTTACCCATTTTATACACAGTAGTGTGTATATGTCAATCCCAGTCTCCCAATTTATCCCACTCCTTATCCCCTCTTGGTATCCATAACATAACACAACATTGTAAAGCAACTATACTTCAGTAAAAATGTTTTTGAAAAGGACATATTGTACAGAACAGGGAATATAGGCAATGTTGTATGATAACTATAAATGGAGTATAACCTTTAAAAGGTGTGAGTCACTGTGTTGTACATTTGAAACATATAATATTGTATACAAACTGCTGCTGCTGCTGCTAAGTCACTTCAGTCGTGTCTGACTCTGTGCGACCCCATAGACGGCAGCCCACCAGGCTCCCCGTCCCTGGGATTCTCCAGGCAAGAACACTGGAGTGAGTTGCTATTTCCTTCGCCAATGCGTGAAAGTGGAAAGTGAAAGTGAAAGTGAAGTCGCATCCTACTCTTAGCAACCCCATGGACTGCAGCCTACCAGGCTCCTCTGTCATGGGATTTTCCAGGGAAGAGTACTGCAGTGGGTTGCCATTGCCTTCTCCAGTATACAAACTACACCTCACTAATAAATAAATAAGCAAAAGTTTAAAGAAAAAGAGAGAGGGCTTCCCTGGTGGCTCAGTGGTAAAGAATCCACCTGCCAATGCAAGAGACAGGGGTTCAAGAACTGGTCCAGGAATATCCTGCGTCCTGCAGGGCATCTAAGCCCTTAGGCCACAAACTGTTGAGCCTGGGAACCACCACTCCTGAGCCCATCTGCTGCAACTACTGAAGCCTGTGTGCTCCAAAGCCCGTGTTCTGCAACAAGAGAAGCCACGGCAATGGGAGGCCCACACATCACAGCTAGAGAGTAGTCTCTGCTAACCGCAACTAGAGAAAAGCTCACGCAACAACGAAGACCCAGCAAAGCCAAAAATAAATAAATAAATATAATTATTTGGAAAAAAAGAGGGAGAGAGAAACACTACATGCTCAAGTGTTCAATTTAAGTACAAGACTTTGGGCCCAAAAGACATGGACTCCCAACACAATAACTGAAAAAGAACACAACTTCTTAGAGAACATGTGCATTTGTTTACCTGTATGAAAGTTTTGGGGGGCTTCCCAGGTGGTGCTAGTGGTAAAGAATACACCTGCCAATGCAGGAGATGCAAGAGACACGAGTTTGACCCCCTGGGTCGGGAAGATTTCCCCTTGAGTAGGAAATGGCAACCCACTCCAGTATTCTTGCCTGGAAAATCCCATGGGCAGGAGAATCTGGAGGACTACAGTCCATGGAGTCGCAAAGAGTCAGACATGACTGAGTGACTGATCAAAGAGCACATGAAAGTTTTGATTTTGTAACTTGAGAAATAGGGATTTTGGTGAAGGGGGAGCCAGAAAAGAAGGACAGAACCGTTCATCACTATCTGATCCAGTTTGAATCTTTATGATTAAGAGGACAGGGGCAAAAGATGGACCCAACCCTTTAAAAGAGACTTTATGAGTTTCTGGCAACACATATGTCTTCTCTGGGAAGGGCTATATTATGACTTTCATGGGCCTCAGCTACTTATGTCTTCTTGAACCCCTTCCTCTATGAAAATGTTAGAAATTATATTTTATAGCAATCGATATAGATATGAATATATTAATATTAAATATTAAAACATTCTGTTCGATCCCAAAGTTTACTTTTTTCTTCTGACTTTAAAAGAACTTATATTGTGGGCCCCTGAAAGTACTGTGGGCCCTAGGTCCTGTACTTATTGTGCCTAACAGATAAAGCCCGGGCTTTAGAACCCTGGAAACTAAGTGTGGCACACAGTTAGGAAAGAGGCCCTTCTTCCAGCTTCTGCATGAAATTCATGTCCACTCTGACATCAACAGATGATTCCCTGGCGGCTCAGATGGTAAAGAATCTGACTGAAATGCAGGAGACCCAGGTTTGATCCCTGGGTCGAGAAGATCCCCTGGAGAAAGGTATGGTAACTCACTCTAGTATTCTTGCCTGGAGAATCCCATAGACGGAGGAGCCTGGTGGGCTACACAGCCCATGGGGTAGCAAAGAGTTGGACACAACTGAGCGACTAACACCTTCTTTCACTTTCACTGATATATTCACAAAAGGCTTTGGGAAGACCCTAAAATAGCACCCACAGCACTGATTTGGCATTCTCACGATCTCATGATGCCATGCAAACAAAGCTACTTAGAGTGGTTCTGAGGTCAACACACATGAATAAGTGGGAGCTAAAGCAGGAGAGGAGAATCAGGATGGATAACTCACAACGACTATGGTGACGATTTGTATATGTTGAGACATTAATCAGGGCATTTTTCTCTTGCAAGTCCTTATATCCTTTATTCCTCCCTGATATTAAATAACATTTATCACCAAAGAAGACAAATGATAGCGTAGGGTTTCATGAGCCAATACTTTCCCACCATTATTATTTATTTTTTGGTGACACCATGTGGCATGCAAGATCTTAGTTTCCTGACCACAGATCAAACCCATGCTCCCTGCAGTGAAAGCATGGAGTCCTAACCACTGGGCGCAGGGGATTCCCTCCCCTCCTTCTTGTTAAGAAGATTTAAAATTTATTTACAGTAAATTTTATCCAATACTGTGTGGTTCTGTGAATTTTGACCAAAATATATAGTCATGTAACCACTGTTACGGTCACGTTCCATCACCCACCCCCTAAATTCCTCGGTATTCCTTTAGAGTCAATTGTTTCCTCCACTCCAGCCCCAGGCAACCACTGATTGGTCCTTAGAGTTTTGCCTTTGCAAGAATGTCACATCAATGAAATCATATCGTAGGTAGCTTTTGACTCTTCTTTCACTTAGCATAAAGCATTTCAGTTTTACCTACATTGTTTTATGTATCTGTAGTTTATTCATGTAATTCTGGTACCAATTTCAATGTGTGTGTGTGTGTGTTGTAACACACCACTGAGCAATTTTCTGCCCCTAGCTGTGTATCCTGTAGTCCAACTGATTCTGTCACTGTGAACCTGGAGATACCATCAGATCTCACAGGTAAAGGGCTCAGTCTCACAAGCCTGCCCCTCCTACTTCAGACACCAGTTGTAAGCCCAGGTGCTTTTGGATTTGTGCTTCTGTCTGGCTAAAAATCAGAAGTTCCCACAACCCCCTCCTTGGGTTCATTGAATTTGCAAGAGTGGCTCATAGAACTCAGAGAAATGTTTTACTCACTAGATGATCAGTTTTTGATAAAAGGGTATGATTTAGGAACAACCAGATGGAAGAGATGCATCAGGTAATGGTATGTGAGGATGGGCAAGGAGCTTCTGTGGTCTCTGAGCAGGACATTCTCCCCAAATCTCCTCACGTTCATCAACACGGAGTTGCTCTATTATCTCTACTATACTACTACACATAGAGATGAATAATTTTACCAGTGTGATTCTAATGCAAAAGAAAAACGATTTGAAGGAAGTGCTCCAAAATGCTGTGGGTGATTGTATTAGTTAGGATGGTGGAGTTAAGGATCATTTATCATCTTTCCCTGAGCTCCTGGCATGAAGAAAGTTCTAATTCAAGAGAAGTTGGTCTGTAAGGGAAGTTCAGTTCAGTTCAGTCTCTCAGTCGTGTCCGACTCTTTGCAGCCCCATGAATCGCAGCACGCCAGGCCTCCCTGTCCATCACCAACTCCCGGAGTCCACCCAAACCCATGTCCATCGAGTCAGTGATGCCATCCAATCATTTCATCCTCTGTCATCTCCTTCTCCTCCTGCCCCCAATCCTTCCCAGCATTAGGGTCTTTTCCAATGAGTCAACTCTTTCCATGAGGTGGCCAAAGTATTGGAGTTTCAGCTTCAACATCAGTCCTTCCAATGAACACCCAGGACTGATCTCCTTTAGGATGGATTGATTGGATCTCCTTGCAGTCCAAGGGACTCTCAAGAGTCTTCTCCAACACCACAGTTCAAAAGCATCAATTCTGCGGCACTCAGCTTTCTTCACTGTCCAACTCTCACATCCCTACATGACCACTGGAAAAACCATAGCCTTGACTAGATGGACTTTTGTTGTCAAAGTAATGTCTCTGCTTTTAAATATGCTATCTAGGTTGGCCATAACCTTCCTTCCAAGGAGTAAGCATCTTTTAATTTCATGGCTGCAATCACCGTCTGCAGTGATTTTGGAGCCCAAGAAAATAAAGTCTGACACTGTTTCCACTGTTTCCCCACCTATTTCCCATGAAGTGATGGGACCGGATACCATGATCTTAGTTTTCTGAATGTTGAGCTTTAAGCCAACTTTTTCACTCTCCTCTTTCACTTTCATCAAGAGGCTCTTTAGTTCTTCTTCACTTTCTGCCATAAGGGTGGTGTCATCTGCATATCTGAGGTTATTGATATTTCTCCTGGCAATCTTGATTTCAGCTTGTGTTTCTTCCAGCCCAGCATTTCTCATGATGTACTCTGCACATAAGTTAAATAAGCAGGGTGACAATATACAGCCTTGATGTACTCCTTTTCCTATTTGGAACCAATCTGTTGTTCCATGTCCAGTTCTAACTGTTGCTTCCTGACCTGCATACAGGTCAGAAGGTCTGGTAGTCCCATCTCTTTCAGAATTTTCCACAGTTTGTTGTAAACCTCAGTCTATGGCATTTAGATGGAGCTGAAGAAATATGGATATGGCCAGGGATGGGCAGACCCATGGGTGGAGGCCAAGAAGGAAGATTCTTCTAAAAGGTGAGGAAATAAGAACTCCCAGAGCTGGAGATTTTTGTGTAATATGACACTCACCAGGCAAAAAGAAAGAAGGAAGGAATGAGGGGAAAGGTGAAAGAGAGTAAGAGAATGCCAGTGAGTGGTCTGTCAGGACATGAAGAGCACACGTTTAGTTCAAGAACTGGTCTGCTTAATGCAAAAGTTATTTTCCCTTTACTTAATGGGCTTGCTAGACAAGCTGACTCGTACATTTGCTACTTTCCTAATCTTTTAAAAGAGCAGTTCCATTTTCTTTCAGACTCTGATGGAAAATTAGCTTCAGTCATATCTTGTTAAATGAACTAGCTTCGGTGAGCTCTATTAAGTCAGCCTCATAAATCAGCTTCTCTGATCCTTCACCATCTATTCTGCTCTCCCTGGATTCTCTTCACTTGTCTCTTTCTGGCAAGGAGTTACCTTGATCACAGCACTGAATGTTCGTATTCCTATCACCCCTCAGCCCTTTCTCTTCATTCCTCCTTTCCGAGAGCTTCACTTCAGTGGAATATGTTTTACATACTACTTCGTTCTCAACTTTTAAAAAATAATGATTTTATTTGTGTTTGGTTGTGCTGTGTCTTCATTGCTGTGTGCGCTTTTCTCTAGCTGCGGCGAGTGGGGGCTACTCTCTAGTTTGCGAGGACTTTTGATTGCGGTGGTTTCTCTTGTTGCAGAGCACGGGTTTTAGGGCGTACAGGCTTCAGTAGTTGTACCTCACGGGTTCTAGCTGCTGTTGCTAAGTCGCTTCAGTCGTGTCCGACTCTGTGCGACCCCATAGACGGCAGCCCACCAGGCTCCTTAGTCCCTGGGATTCTCCAGGCAAGAACACTGGAGTGGGTTGCCATTTCCTTCTCCAATGCATGCATGCATGCTAAGTCGCTTCGGTCGTGTCCAACTCTTTGTGACCCTATGGACAGCAGCCCACCAGGCTCCTCTGTCCACAGGATTCTCTAGGCAAGAATACTAGAGTGGGTTGCCATTTCCTCCTCCCCACGGGTTCTAGAGCACAGGCTTGCATGGCTTGGTTGCCCCGAAGCATGTAGGTATGTGGAATATTTCTGGACCACGGATCAAATCCATTTCCCTTGTGTTGGCAAGCAGATTCTTTACCACTGAGCCACCAACAGAGCCCTGTTCTACACTTTGCTCACTGGTAGAACTCTGGACCTAATCTTGTCTAGATACTTCTTGTGGGTGTCTGTTTTTGCCTACAAACTTGGAAAGCTTCTCCAGGCAAGAATGACATATGGTGCATTCCTGAAACAAGAAACTCCCACAGAAACTGTCATGAAATTGGGACTTTCAGTGGATCTAGGGCTGGAATTAGGTGTCAATGGTGAGAAAACTGTTAAGGAGGCCTTAAGACCACACTTACACAAAATTGTGAAGTTGGCAGAATTTATCTTCAGGCCTACAGCCCACTCTCCCGCATTACAGGCAGATTTTACCAGCTGAGCTACCAGGAAAGCCCATACATTCACTAGAATGGTGAATAATATATAATTTTCTGTCAAAAATTAAATTGTTTTAAAACTAAATTTTTTAAATTAAAATGATTGAACATACTAAGTATTGGTAAAATGTAAAGCAGCTGGAAATTCCATACACTATTGGTGAGACGCAAAATGGTACAGCCACTTTGGAAAACATGCGGACAGCTTTTTTTAAAAGGCAAGTATACATGGGCCGTATGACCCGGCCATTCCACTTTAGTTATCCAAGAGAAATGAAAGCATGTGTCCACACAAAGACCTGGACACAAGCGTTCACCGAAGCTTCATTTGGAATAGCCCTACATTGTAAACAATCTGTATTGGTCTGCTCAGTCTGCTGTAATAAAATACGCAGTTTGTAGACAGGACAACAGAAACAACAGCACTTCATTTTCTCACAATTCTGAGGCTAGAAAGTCCATGATCAAGATTCTGGTTCTGGTGAGGGCTCTCTTCCTGTTTGCAGATGGCTGCTTTGTCCTTTCATCTGATTATGCTTAAAGGGAGAGAGAGAAACAGAAGGGAAGAGGTGGGGAAAAGAGGGCTTTCTGGTGTTTCTTCTTCTAAGAACACTAATTGTATTCCATCAGGGCCCCACTCTTAAGACTTACTTTACGTTAACTACCTCCTAAAGACCCTATTTCCAAATACAGTCATCTTGGGGTTAGGGCTTCAACTTTGTTGGGACAGACTTCGGTACAGGCGTGCATACTAAGTTGCTTCAGTCATGTTGGACTCTTTGTGACCCTATGGACTGTAGCCTGCCAGGCTCCCCTGTCCATGGGATTCTTCAGGCAAGAATACTGAAGTGGGTTGCCATGCCCTCCTCCAGGGGATCTTCCAGACCCAGGGATGGAACCCATGTCTCTAACGTCTCCTGCATTGGCAGGTGGATTCTTTACCACTGGTGCCACCTCGGAAGCCCACTTCAGTACATAGCACAGTTGAAATGTCCATCAACAGGGGAATAAACAAACTAATTATGGTGTAGCCATATAATGGCATGCTAGTCATCCATTAAAAGAAATAAATTGTTTATGTACTCCACACTGTGGATACAACTCAATATAATCATGCAGAATGAAAGAAGCCAGACAAAAAAGAAGCATATACTAGATGATCCCATTTGCATTTAGAAATTCAAAGTCATCAACAGCAAAACAGAAAGCAGGTTAGTGACAGCCTGGGGATGGGGAAAGAGGAGAAGGACAGAAGAAAGGGATTATAAAGTAGCACAAGAAAATTTATGGGTTTGGTGAATATGTTAATTATCTTGATTGTGTCAAGGCTTTTGCAGGCAACGGTTTAATCACTATGTTGTCCACTTTCGACACATGCAGCTTCTTGTGTCAATTAGCCTCAGTGAATCTGCAAAAATTTTGCGTCTAATTAGCCCTCACTTGGACAAGTTTAATCTATTTGTAGGTTGATCTCTTTTAGGTAAATCTGTACAGAGTCAGTTCTGGCTCTTTCCTCACTCCTTGATCTCCTTGCCTGAGCAAGGATTTTCTTGTGTTCTACCAAATATTGAGAGGCCTGATTATAAAGAAAAATGATGATCAAGTCTAGCACAGTATTTTCTTCCAAAGTGTATTTTGAAATCTGAAGAAAATTAGTTTGTTGTGTACTCACTTGTCTTTGAATAAATGATGTGTCATGCATGGAGATATCAGGCTGTCACCTGAAAAATCATGTGATGATGTGATTCCTATGAATGCACGATGTCTGCTCTGTGTACCTGTGCCTTGACACATAGGCAGCAATTTCCACTAATGTGTCTACTCAGTGATTGCTGGTCTGCAACTTCATTTATCATTTCAGCATATATATGTGATGATATCCCAGGAATTTAGGCATTATCCAGACGCTAAAGCTAAGTGCCAAGTTCTCAAGCTCCAATGTAGAAGATGCTTCTTGCAACCATCCCCACAGGGAGCAGGGGCTGGTTGATGCTGGTTGGGTCCCTGCAGGGACAATAATTGCCAGGGTGAGTGGACTGGTAAAAATGAAGCCTAGCTATCTCTCATTGTAAAAAGCATGGCCACAATACTTGGCTGCTGCCTTCATCAGGAGGTGGAGTCTTTTCCCACTCCTTGAATTTGGGTTAGCCTTGTGAGTTGCTTCTTGACCAATGGGATGTGGCAAAAGTGATAAGGGCACACGTTCCAGAACCTAGGCCTAAGAAATCTTGCAACTTTTCTGTGGCCCTCTTGGCATGGCCCTGCAGTTAGGTATGCCTGCATTAGATAACTGAATGACATCACCTGGAGAGGAGCAGCTAGCATTAAGACCCTGGTCTGGTAAGTGAGGTCATCTCAGATCATCCTGCTTTAGTCAACCCACCAGATGATTGCAAACTCATGAGAGATCCCAGGCAAGACCGGAAGAACTTCCTGGGTAAGTCCATTGCCAATGCAGAATCGTGAGCAAACAGATGGTTGTTGTTGTAAGTGGATCAGTTTCGGCGTGGTTTGTTATGCAGTGTTAATGCTTACCTAAGGGCCCTTTGTGAAATCTAAGGCAGTTCCCAGAAAGCTCCTCAGAGCCAGTTTCTAGTGTTTTCACTGCTTTGCATCACAATAGCAGGCAAATCGCTTACCATCTGCACTTCAGTTATTTTGCTGTTTAAACGGCAACAGCATCATGTATTTCACAGGGTGTGTTGTGAAAAGTTATTCTTGTGAGATGTTTCTATGTGTAGTTGTGGGGGAGTGAAAAGTTTAGCTATGTATTTAGAAAGTGGGTCTATTTTGAAGGTTTGGGCTAATAAGATTTCTTTGCTGAGGCTACCCTTAAAATAGACTTAATGTCAGTCTGTTCTGGGTTTCCTAGCAGACAGTCTTCAGACTACTGATTGTCTACTCTCATTCCCTTCCTTCTCCCCTCCCCAGGCCCTTCCTGTCATCTTTGGGGCAGGAGACCTGGAGATGCTGCAGACTTATACAGCTGTTATTCTTTTCCTTTAGGAAAGCCTCTGTCCTACTTGTATCTTTTGCTCCTAGCACAGTGCCCTACGTGCAATAAGGCAATACACCTTGAATGATGGCAATAGGGCAATACACCTTGAATGATGACACTATTAAACTGCCAATGCTTTAACTGGGATGAGCCCCTTCTCTCCAGTATAAAGACCCAAGGAAGGTTAAAAATATAATTATTTCATTTGAGAGAGAAGCTGCCCTTTAAAAGAGGCACCTGCTGAAGCTCACATCTAGGATGGGTATCACAAAAGACCTAGGGCAAATCCTGTTTTGCTAGAATTGTCTGAGTTGGCCCTTTGGTCACGCAAAGATAGAGCCAGTGGTGGCCCATTGTCCTGGAGAAGGAAGCAAATATGGCAAGCTTTGCGGTGAGGGCTTGGTCTGATGTCCTGTGTGGTTGATGTTGGAAAAAGATTGGAGAAATATGTTTCAGGGGACAAGGAGTCTACTTGAATGAAAGGGATTTAGTACTCACACTACACCTCTTTAGGGTTTAATGTTATTTGACACTTCCAGTGCCTGAGATGGTCCCAGCTGGGGTCAGCAGGCAGGCAGGAACACCAAGACTCCCCAAAGGGCAGGCTATATCAATGGGGGGGGGCACCGGAAGGACTATTTGGGCTTAATACCAGTACTGAGATTGTCAGATTAGAAAGGTTGTTGTAGGTAGAATGTGTCTAAGGCTGGAAACTCTGCCTGACCTAGTCACCTAGCACTTTGAGTGAGGTTTGAAATCAATAACTAGGTACATGCATGCACTTAAGCAGCCCAGACCTTTAGACGTGAGAGAAGACCATTAAAATAGCCAGGGGCTAAAACTCTGGCCTTGCATAACAGTGGGAGGAAGGACAACCTCTTTCTCTATTCCTTACACTGACAACACTTTTATTTCTGTGTGAGGTGTAGAGCTGAAGCATCTGGGTACAAACTCCAATTTTACCACTTACTACCTTATAGTGTTGTTACAAGAATTAAATAGGAGCTGCGTGTGGACTTTCCTGGTGGACCAGTGGTGAAGAATCTACCTGCCAATGCAGGGAACACAGGTTTGATCTCTGATCCTGGAAGATCCTACATGCTGCAGGGCAACTTAGCCTGTGAACCACAACTTCTGAGACCATGCTCCAGAGTTAGTGAGCCACAACTGCTGAACCCATGTGCCACATCTGCTGAAGCCTGCATGCATAGAGCCCATGCTCTGCAACAGGAGAAGCCATCACAATGAGAAGCCCGCGAACAACAACTAGAGAGTAGCCACCTTCGGTTCAACTAGAGAAAGTGCATTCACAGCAACGAAGACCTACAGCAGCCATGAATAAATAAATAAACTTTTAAAAAGAGCTATGTGTAACTTGCTTAGAACAATACTTGACATGGAGTGAAAGATCAATTAATGTTGGCTGTATGCTTTTACAGGTGTAGGCAAGGATAGCATAGGGCTGTGCAAATGTTTTTTTTCCCCCACTGTGGTCCTATCGGCAGCCATGGCAGATTCTCCAGCTCGCCCTTTAGGAGGCACTTGGATGCTCAGTCATGACCATCAACAGTGCATTCTGGTGCCCACAGTGCTGCTTCCAGAGGGATGGCTCTGAGTGTGAGCTTCTGTCTCTGGCAGCTCATCCTACACTACCAGCAACTTCAGGTGTCCATCAGCCTCAAGGAGGCTCTCTTTGTCCCAACAGAATTTAGGACTATCACCAAAGGTAACCCCAGGCAGGAAAGAAGCCCAGTTTCATAAGGCAACACTGAATTCGAGCTACCTGATAAGACATGGAGCAGAAACGTGGCCTTGCTTTGTATACTTCAGCTGGAATGAAGTGGCTCGTCCCATTGCTTTTGAATTCCCTCCATCACAGTGTGGTCTGGGACCAGCCGCATCACATGACCTGGACACTGATCAGAAATGTTCAACTTCAAAGCCCATCCCAGACTCCCTGAATCAGAAATTCTGGGGTGGGTCCCAGCAGTCCCCATTTTAACAAGCTCTCAGGATGATTCTGGGGCTTATGAAATATTTGGAGAACCACTGGTCTCTGACATCCTTGCCAAATGGTTGCTTGACTGACTTCTGCTTGACCTCTTGTGATGGAGAACTCACTACCTCTGAGTGTCTCCTTAAACACTTGCCCAAATTAAATTTCTTGTCATTTATCTTTCATCAGTTCTAATTCTACCAGTCACTTTGAAAGTGAAAGTCGCTCTGTTGTGACTGACTCTTTGCAAGCCCATGAACTATACAGTCTATGGAATTCTCCAAGCCAGAATACTGGAGTGGGTAGCCATTCCCTTCTCCGAGGGATCTTCCCAACCCAGGGACTGAACCCAGGTCTCCTGCATTGCATGCAGATTCTTTACCAGCTGAGCCACCAGGGAAGCCCAAGAATACTGGAATGGGTAGCCTATCCCTTCTCCAGTGGATCTTCCCAACCCAGGAATCAAACTAGGGTCTCCTGCATTATAAGCGGATTCTTTATCAACTGAGCTATCAGGGATGCCCACCAGTCACCTTGGGGAGTAAACAATAAACAGCTGAGTACCAGGTAACTTTGTTTACATTATGTTTAGTTAAGAGTTGAATATGCATTAAATTGTGTGACTTAGATATTCTATATCCTTAGTGACAATTTACATAATGCATAGATCTTGAATAGTAGTGGAAGCGAATATTTTACGGTTTCTGTATCCAGATTCTTTGCCACATATTTACTGCCCGATGGAACATTTACGTATATACAGGTTAAGGAAATTCTTATCTTTAAAGAGAGTGAGTTGTAGTGTGGGAAGAGGCATGAAATAGTGGAAAGAACTCTGACCTAGTGGTAAAAAGACCTGAGTTCTGGTCCTGGATCTGCTGTTGTTTAGCACTGTGTTACCGAGTGTGCCAGCTACTTGCTCTGCACCTTAGTCTCCTCACTTGTAAATGAGGAGGTTGGGTTAATGGTTTATTTGGGCAGATTCTATGAGTCTTACTTTGGAAGGAAACCTTTGTAAGATAAGAAATGCATTTTCATAAGGGATCTGTGTTGACTATAAAGATTATAGCAAGACAATTTATGATAAAAATCACATGCCTGTTTCTCTAAGCATCACTGACACCCTATTTTGGAATCTGGGTCCTGGTTCTTTTTGCTCTAGAAACAAGCAGTAGGTAGCTTAACAGAAGACAGAACAGGTGCAGGAGGAGCTAACAGGGGCATTGGAGAAAAGATAGACTTATTTTCCTGAAATAAGCTCCAGCCTTCAGCCAAATGACTTGGGTAGATTTCCATAAATAAAAAAACCTCATGATAAATATAGGTTCATTAAAGGGTCTTAAAAATAGGATTGAGGCTGGGGCTGTAAGCTTGGGTAGGGGGCCTGTGGCAACTTCCTTCTTTCTTCTACTTTCCTTCTCTTTTCTTTACTCATCCATGAGCTTTGATCTGAAAAGGAGATGGGTCAGGACTCTTAGATTACAAGTAACTGATTGGCCTGTTCAGTTCAGAAGATATTTATTTTTTGAACGATGGATATTGGAGTGGCTATAGCTTTAAAGGCACAACTGAATCCAGGGAGCGGGCTACCTCGGTTGCAGCAGGGCCCTTGGGGATCTGTTTTATGGGGTGCTGCTGTAAGATGACTCTGGGTATTTGTCTTAACTCAAAATTCAGATTCCCCAGGAAGAGATTCTGATTGCCCACTAAGGTCCTGTGTTCACCCCATAACCAGAGGATGAACAGCTTCATTAGAAGAGCATGAATTTGGGTAGTTCAGTTCAGTTGCTCAGCCGTGTCCGACTCTTTGCGACCCCATAAATCACAGCATGCCAGGCCTCCCTGTCCATCACCAACTCCCGGAGTCCACCCAAACCCATGTCCATTGAGTCGGTGATGCCATCCAGCCATCTCATCCTCTCGTCCCCTTCTCCTCCTGCCCTCAATCTTTCCCAGCATTAATGGTCCTTTCTTTATTTTATTTTATTTTATTTTTAATAAATTTATTTATTTTAGTCGGGGGCTAATTACTTTACAATATTGTAGTGGTTTTTGCCATACATTGACATGAATCAGCCATGGGTTTACATGTGTTCCCCATCCTGAACCCTCCTCCCACCTCCCTCCCCATCCCATCCCTCTGGGTCATCCCATTGCCCCAGCCCTGAGCATTTGTCTCATGCATTGAACCTGGAATGGTGTTCTGTTTCACATATGATAATATACATGTTTCAATGCTATTGTCCCAGAACGTCCCACCCTCACCTTCTCCCTCAGAGTCCATAAGACTGTTCTATGCATCTGTGTCTCTTATTCTGTCTCGCATATAGGGGTATCGTTACCATCTTTCAAATTCCATATATATGCATTAGTATACTGTATTGGCGTTTTTCTTTCTGGCTTACTTCACTCTGTATAATGGGCTCCAGTTTCATCCATCTCAATAGAACCAATTCAAATGTATTTTTTTAATGGCTGAGTAATATTCCATTGTGTATATGTACCACAGCTTCCTTATCCATTCGTCTGCTGATGGACATCTAGGTTGCTTCCATGTCCTGGCTATTGTAAACAGTGCTGCGATGAACATTGGGGTTCATGCGTCTCTTTCAATTCTGGTTTCCTCGGTGTGTATGCCCAGCAGTGGGATTGCTAGGTCATATGGCAGTTTCAAATGAGTCAGCTCTTTGCATCAGATGGCCAAAGTATTGGAGTTTCAGTTTCAACATCAGTCCTACCAATGAACACCCAGGACTGATCTCCTTCAGGATGGACTGGTTGGATCTCCTTGCAGTCCAAGGGACTCTCAAGGGTCTTCTCCAACACCACAGTTCAAAAGCATCAATTCTTTGGTGCTCAGCTTTCTTTATAGTCCAACTCTCACATCCATCCATGACTACTGGAAAAACCATAGCCCTGACTAGATGGACCTTTGTTGACAAAGTAATGTCTCTGCTTTTTAATACGCTGTCTAGGTTGGTCATAACTTTCCTTCCAAGGAGTAAGCGTCTTTTAATTTCATGGCTGCAATCACCATCTGCAGTGATTTTGGAGCCCAGAAAAATAAAGTCAGCCACTGTTTCCACTGTTTCTGCAGCTCCCAAAGGTGTGTGTTGGTGGGGGGTAAGAGTAGGGGGTTTAGTGGCTGCTACCAGAAGGAGAGGGTGATGGGCAGACAAATATCATAGTGTCCAAGGCTCAGGAGCTTCTCAGGAATAAATGCAAGTGACAGCAGCACTTTTGCCACTCAAGAGCTCCCAAGGGCACAACTGGGGAATTTCAGGATTGCTGAGAGCTGGCAGGCCTGAAGGCTGACACCTAGTGGCTGGTTTAAATCATAGCCAGTGCAGTCAACTTGTCGTTTTATGAGCCTTGTAAAGAGCTGCATTCAACAATATTCATTGACTGACTGAATGAATGAATGAACTCTTACATGGGCTAGTGAAGTATTTCTGCCTTCCATTAGCCTGTCTTGAATTTGTTTAGAAACTGCTTAATGACATATCTTTTAGCAGCAAGTCACTGATGGCCATCAGAACTGTCTTTAACCAGAGATGGTTCTTGCTAGGACACCATTTCTGGCAGCCAGGGACAGAATTGAACCAAGACCTGGATGCCAGGGAACCTCTGCCTCTTGCCTTGCCTCCTTTCTGAATCTGCTCCATTTTTTTTCCATTCAAATGTGGCTTTGGCTTTCTTTAATTTTCAGTCCACCTTGTCAGAAAATAGCTGTCTGTGCCTCCAGGGTTTGTTATCTCCTCTAGTCAAGACCCCAGGGGGACTGAGCCTGAGTTGCCTTCATCCCCATTCCAAACCTACAGCAGGGACCCTATGTGACCCAGTTTGGGCCAGGGATCTGCCTCTTGCTCAATCTGAAAAAATGGCCAAGATGGTGCTTGGAGAGGGGTCACCATTACGATGTGGATTTGGGTATAAGAGTAGTTCTTGGAAAAGGAGCGATTTGAGCAGACAACACAATGGGTGTCTCCTACAGAAGCCAAATAACATACTTGCTTACGTTTTCGGGGCTTCAAGAATACTTGAGTACACCTGAAACTAATACAATATTGTAAGTGAAATAGCGTGCCGGTGTGCTTAGTCACTTCAGTTGTGTCCATCTCTGTGCAACCCTATGGACTTCACCAGGCTCCTCTGTCCATGGGATTCTCTAAGCAGGAATACTGGAGTGGGTTGTCATGCCTTCCTCCAGGGGATCTTCCTGACCCAGGGATCAAACTTGAGTTTCTTACGTTTCCTTCACTGGCAGGAGGGTTCTTTACCACTAGTGCCACCTGGGAAGCCCAAATCAAGTATATTTCAATCAAAATTTTTTTAAAACTCTAAAAAAAAGAATACTTGATTTTCATGACTTCATTTGATTCTTGGCCCAACTGCATGAGGTTGGCAAATTAGGTATTAAGAACTTTCTTCTATATCTCCTTTATCTCACTACTTAGCTCTGGGCTCTGTGTGTGGTGGTGTCTAATTTATATTGATTAAGTCGAATTCTTATTTTCATGGATGAGAAGACTGAGGTCCAGAGCACTGAATGTCTTGCTATGGGAAACACAGCTAGAAGGCAGACAACCTGATGAATTGTAATGATGAATGTCGAATATTCCTCTCTATCCAGTGGATAAATGAAGGTGAAAGTTGCTCAGTTGTGTCCGACTCTTTGTGACCCCATGGACTATACAATACAGTCCATGGAAATCTCCAGGCCAAAATACTTGAGTGGGTAGCCTTTCCCTTCTCCAGGGGATCTTCCCAACCCAGGGATCAAACCCAGGTCTCCCACATTGCAGGCAGATTCTTTACCAGCTGAGCCACGAGGGAAACCCAGTGGATAATTCTCAGCAATTACAGATAAGCCCTCAAGAGCCCTCCATTATATCATGGTTTACACTGTGTTGCTATCTGACAGAGGGGGTCTCCAGCAACTCAGAAAGATCATGCCTTAAGGTAGACGGCCCAGGCTCTGCCGTTAGAGGCCTGAAGTCTAATGGCCTCTGGGAGAACAATTTCTGTTCTTTAAGTAGAGTGTTTGCCATAGAAGGTAGACAAACATGAAAAGAAGGTGGGTTTTTAGAACTTTCAGCTGTCTTAGCTGCCTGACATCTGAACTTGATGGAGAGAGGGGAGCAAGGGGCTGAGGGGGACGCTACCTTTGGGGGAAGCTTTCTCCTACATGACAAGGGGCTTTCAGGGACACCTATGAGGTGGAGTTGATGGTCCCCAAACTGGGTGAAATCTTCCAGTTCTGCAGTTTATCAAATGACCTGGGCAAGTCACATCACCGATCTGTGTCCATCCTTCCAGGGCTCTGTGAGGGCAAAATGAGAAAATGCAGGGGAAGGTCCTTCCTGATGGTAGAGATAACACTATTATCTCTCTGTGTTCAAAGTAGGACAAACAGGACTTGTGCCAGGCAAAGATAGAGAAGGCCAAGTCTCTTTCTTCAGAGATCTGACGGTCAAGGGGTGGGAGAGAAGCCGATGGCAGTGCCAAGTGCCGAGGACTCTGAAGTGTGGGTCAGGCCTGCGCGGCCCAGAGAGGCCTCTGTGTGTCTCTAGGACAGTCAGGAGAGGGCTTGCAGAGTGCGGAACTTTGGAGCTCAGTCTTCAAGGACAGGTAGCTATTCACTCAAAAGAGGAAGCTATGCCCGAAGGAAGTGGTGGAGGAGGATTTTTGAGGCG
This sequence comes from Okapia johnstoni, assembly GCA_024291935.2. Taxonomy (NCBI): domain Eukaryota; kingdom Metazoa; phylum Chordata; class Mammalia; order Artiodactyla; family Giraffidae; genus Okapia; species Okapia johnstoni. The sequence goes on from CM044307.1 coordinate 18,939,726, forward strand.
ATGGAATTACAAAAGGGCCTGAGGGTGACATCACTACTGTTAGTGTCACAGTATTGATGCTGTTTAGGTCACACTAACTGATTTCAGAGGTCCCAACCAGAAGACTCTTTGAAATCATAGGCTCTTAAGATACCTTTTCTCCAGCTTTCTGGTGGCATCCACTCCTCTGTTCAACTCCGTTTCTTCAGAGCTAAAAGAGATCTTGAGGACAATCTGGTGCCATCCTCTGCTCCAAGGTAGGAATGGGTTGGTGTCCCTATTTTATTGATGAGCTGAATGTGGTGAGAGTCACCTCAGTTGGTCACCAGGCATATAGAACCAGAACCGATTCTCCCAGAGCTCTTGTTCTCTATGGAGATGCTTTTCTTCTTGTGTCCGTTTTAAATTTCAAATCCTCATTTCAGGTCGTATTTGAGGTATTATTTATTTACATTTCAAACTTCAAGTCCTTCCTTGGCAGCAGGTTATAAAACAGGAGAGAAGCTAAGTCAGGCAAGAAGCAAACCAAATAAGAGGGCTGAAGGCTTCAGCAACAAGAGGACAGACCTCCGGGGCTGTTAGTGGGTTCAGTATCTGCAGCAAGCCTGTACTGTGCTAAGTTGCTCAGTTGTGTCCGACTCTTTGTGACCCTATGGACTGTAGCCCACCAGGCTCCTCTGTCCATGGGAATTCTCCAGGCAAGAACACTGAAGTGGGTTGCCATTTCCTCTTCCAGGAGATCTTCCTGACCCAGGGATCGAACCTGTCTCTTACATCTCCTGCATTGGCAGGCAGGTTCTTTACCACTAGTGCCACCTGAGAAGCTGAAGCAAGCCTACCCAGTGGAAAGGTTCCTTAACCAAACCACCAGTCTTAGAAGCTCCGAGAACCAGGACCATTATTTTTTTTTTTTTTTTTTTTTTAATGTTATATGAGCTTTTCTTTATTGAGTTTGTTACAATATTTCCTGTTTCATGTTTTGGTTTTTTGGCCATGAGGCACGTGGGATCTTAGCTCCCTGACCAGGGATCAAACCTGCACCCCCTGTGTTGGAAGGTGAGGCCTTAACACCTGGGCCACCAGGGAAGTCCTGGGACCATTATTTTCATCACGAATGACCGGGAGGAACCCTGGTGAAGAAAGTTAAGGGCTGGAGGGTTTACCAGAATCACTAGCTATTATTTTGCTTTCCTCTTTCCTTGCCTTCTCACCTACCCATCTTAGTGACCTGGTGCCACAGCCTCAGAAGGGAGTAACACAGGGCAGAGGGTGAGGCACATGAAGGAGGGGGCAGATGGCATCTGCAGACCCAGCTGTAGCTCACAAGCTGCACAGATGGCTCAGCCTGCGCACGTGGGGCTGTGGGAGGAGGGCGGGGCAGAGAGGGGATCACTGTTGGAGTAGCTGGAGTGACAGGGGACAAGTGTGCTGCCTGTGAGTTATTAATACACTAGGACATATATTTACAACCAGTGGCTGGACTTAGTGGCAGAACAGTCACAGCCAGCTACACCCAACACCAAAGACAACTGAAGGGTGCAAAGTGTTCCAAACCCAGCTCACCCAGAAGGAGGTGGCCTCAGGTGGGATAAGGAGATCCTTGGAGCTTGCTCAACTGCATGCTGTGGTCCTGCCCTCCTCTTTAAAAAGAAGGAAGGAGGGGTAGGAAGAAGGTAGGAAGAAAGGAAGGCAAGAGGGAGAGGAAGGAAGAGAGGAAGGAAGGACACCAGGTTGCTTACATCAAAACCTAAGCTCAGGGACTTCCATGATGGTCCAGTGGCTAAGACTCCGTGTTCCCAAACCAGGGGACCCAAGTTTGATCCCTGGTCAGGGCACTAGATCCCATGTGCTGCAACTAAAGGTTCTGCATGCCCTAAATAAATATTTAAAAACAAACCCCTCAAGCCGCACCGCCCCCCGCCAAGCTCAGGCCAAGCCCCTGGAGGTTTCTGTTCTCCCACATCTAACTTCAGGTCTGAGTGAGTAAAATTTTCCCATTTAACCGTAGGAAATTCCACTGATGATGTGTTGGAGGTCCGGAAGTGGAGGAAGGGAATCTAAATGCCAAGAGGCAAGGAATAAATGCAGACTGCCAGCCCTGACACGAGATGGTGGATGAGGCCTGCAAGCTCCTGGTCAGGGGTGTAAATGGTTGTGGGATTGAGTCCAGACCTCAGACGTCCTCTGTGCCCTCCTCGGGCCCAAACAGACATCCTCAGTCCATCCCCTGTGCCTGGAGTGATTCTCTGGGCCAGGGATTCTCTGAGCTGGAGGCTACATTGCACATGAAGTGGTTCAGCCTGGCCCCAGGCTGGCAGGGCTGAGAGCTGGCACAGCCTCTGAGTTTGCAGGGTGGGGGAGGGGGGGTTGCTGTTTGGCAGCCACAGTAGGGCCTGGGGACAGGTTATCATAAAGGGACAATCTGCCTCCTCCAATCGGAATGAAATTCCCAAAGGGAACCTCTACAGCCTGATGGATTTTGCCCAAGACAAATTGCTCGGCTGAAAGTCTTCCTGTGCATAAACTGGGGTGAGGCTGAGATTTTGTTCCAACTCACACTGAAACAGAGCAGGACCTCCGTCCTTGCCCAACCCCCCACCATGTCCTGTGTCTGCCTTTTGTCCGTGGAAAACTTTAGACAAAGAATAAATTTAATCAGAGAAGTAAGAAATGTGAAAACAAAGGAAAACAGTCAAAGGAGACCAAATAATAAAAATGTAGCTACTAAGGGTAGTCAAGGACTTCAGTTCTTTCTCAAGGGCTCTAGATGATATTCTGAGCCATATCCTGTGAGCTGTCTGATAGATACTAAAACTCTAGGTGGAAGGAGTTAACTACATGATGACCAGACTGTACTCATGACATGAGCTGCTACAATTTTGAGAATTGGCCTCACTGGAAACAAATGGACCCTTGAACTGATGATTAACTGTACCTAAAATAATCAATATGATGCTGGTCAGACCACTGATGACCAGTTTCAAAATGACTACCAGAGATGACTGTGCTGTTTCTGCATGCAGCCCTCTTGCCCTCATTCTGTGTATAAAAGCTCTTGCCCCACTGGTTGCCACTGGTGGGGATGGGGGGAATTGGCATTTGGGCAGATGTCTGCCCTCCCCCTGGCCCAGTTGCCAGCCTCTGAAATAAAGCAAACTTTCCTTTCCACCAGTCTGGCTTGTTTATTGGCTTTTGGGCAGTGAGCAGCCAGACCTACCACACGTCTTTTGGTGACAACATCACTCCTGTAATTTAACGGCTCTGGGCCCCAGTTTATATACAAAGCGGTTATTAAAAAGTACTCAGTGCATAGGTTTTTGGTGAAGATGAAGTGAGAAATGGTTGAGAAGTGCTTAGCACGGGCCTGACACACTGTAATGTGCCTGAGAAAGGTCATTTTTGCTGTTCTTCTCCCATCCCAGTGTGCCTTTTCACAAAGACAAAGGCCGTGGACTCCAGAAGACCTGGTGAGAAAGTTAACACAAAACCCAACCCTCTGGAGGAAATGGATTCAAGAGAGAAAAACTTGGGGATCAAAGATTGTTACCTGTGACTGGGTCTAGGGCTTCTGTGACTTATTACTGCCTCATCACATTGAATGGCTACCCTGAACCTCAGTTACCTTATTAAGAAAGTTGCTTAGAAAGAATAGCTGCTTTATAGGGTTTTTTTGAGTGCCCAAAGAGGTAATATAATCCCATCTGCCTTTATTGAGGGCTCGCTAGGCTGCAGGCACTCAGAGCTGCCCCTGTATTATGCTGTGCATGCATGCTCAGTCATGTCTGACTCCTTGCAATCCTTCGGACTGGAGCCCTCCAGGCTCCTCTGTCCATGAGATTATTCAGGCAAGGATAATGGAGTGGGTTGCCATGCCCTCCTCCGGGGGATCTTCCTGACCCAGGGAAGGAACCCGCATCTCTTACGTCTACCTGCATTGGCAGGTGAGTTCTTTACCACTAGGGCCACCTGGAAATACCTCACTTAATCCTTAAAACCACTACAGATCATGGGTGTTTGCATACGTCCAAATGTATCAAACTGTACACATTACAATATGTCCAGTTCTTTGTATATCAGGTATACCACAATAAAGCTATAGAAAAGCACTGGAGGAGGTAGGTATGATTTTTTTAAAACCCCATTGTGCAGTTGAAGAAACTGAGGTTTAGCAGAGAGGCTAAGTCACTTGTCCTAAAACGCACAGCAAGTCATAGCAGAACTGGGCTTCAAACACAGGCACTTTGTCTCCAAGAGATGATAAGATGCAAAAGAAAAAAAATATCAGTTTCAATATGTATAAAGTTATGGGAGGATAGAGTGACGCAGAGTGGGTGGGTCAGTTAAGGGCAAGTAATAAAATAATAAAGAGACAGATCACATTGCTGCAAACAATTGCACCTGATCCGGGCATCAACACCAACCAAAGAGGAAAGAAGGGAAGTCTTAAAATTGGAATTGATCCACTTTTAGTCCCACAAGAAGCCCGAGATCATTTCCCTGATGTTCCACTGATCTGACAGGTGTCCCTCTGGGGCTTCCACTGGCCCCGTGTGGGGCGCCATCCTGTAACCCAGAGAACACACAGATGTTATCTTAAAAATCTAACAACAACAACAAAAATCTAACCAACCAGTGTCATGAAACTTATGTCACGTCTGTGAACAGCCTTCAACTCTGCGATGCAGAGCCATTTTTAAAACAGTTTCTTTGGATAAGTCAGAGAAAGACACATACTGTATAATATCACTTATATGTGGAATCTAAAAAATACCACGGATCTTCCCCAGTGGCTCAGCAGTAAGGAATCTGCCTGCAGTGCAGGAGACATGGAGACGCTGGTTCGATCCCTGGGTTGGGAAGATCCCCTGGAGGAGGAAATGACAACCCACTCCAGTAGTCTTGCCTGGAGAATCCCATGGACAGAGGAGCCTGCCAGGCTACAGTCCATGGAGTCGCTAGTGAATAAAACAAAAAAGAAGTAGACTCACATATATACAAAACAAACTAGTGGTTACCAGCGTGGGTAGGAGGGGCAGTCTAGGAGTGGGGGAAATAAAGGGTTATTACGGGGGCTGTATGAAATTACGTGTGTGAAACTTTCAGAAATTACAAAGCACTATAGAATTTAAAGAATCCTTCATTCAATGAAAAAATTTTTTTTTCTGGGTAGAAATCTGGATGCTAAAATAGGAAGTACTTTACCATTTGGGCTTGAATGTTTTCTGATCATTATGGTGCCTTTAGTCACTTTATGGAGTTTGTGTTCTCTGGACTGGACTGTTACTACTTAGCAGTTCTTGGCTGAACTCCAGACCTACCTACATAATCAGCTGCCCTCCTGACATCTCCGTTTGGGGGTGGGACAGTGATCTCACACTGAGCATGTCGAACGGCAAGCCTCTGAGATGCTCTCTGTTCTCCATTAGTGTCTACGATACACTTTCAGTTGCTCAGGCCCCAAATCCTCTTTCCTTCCCACCTCTTCCAACCCACCAGCAAAGCTAGCTGCTCTACTCTCGAAATATATTTTACAATCCTGACCACCTTTCACCATGCCCCTTATCACCTCCCTTGCCTAATCAGCTGTTATCTGGTGTCAGAATTATTGAAGAGCCTCCTCATCTCATGTCCCTGCCCTTGTTTCTGCAGCCCATTGTGAACCCAGAAGCCTGGGCGTTACTGTTAAGTAGGTCAGATCACACATCTCCTCTGCTCAACACTCTTCAATGGCTCCCATCTCATTCAAAGTGTCGACTTAAAGAAAAACACGCAACATAAGAGTTTGAGTTTTATTCAGGGACTTACTGAGGACTATCGCCCAGGAGACAGTCTGGGGAACAGCTCTAAAGTAGGGGAGGAGTCCATTTATATACAATCTTTAGGGCCTCGGGAAAGCATGCAGTCAAGCATCCATCTATCCATCTTGGTAAAAGATGGTTGCTGGTCACCAAGAACGAATATCTCAAGTTAATAATTTTAGTGCTTTTCTGGTTATTGATGATACAAGCATCCAGGCTCAGGGAAATTCTTCCTGAGACATGCGTCTACTATCCAGTGGTCCATTTATCCAAAGCACAAGTGCCTCATCCTGTTTTGCATCCTGAATTCCTCTCATGGTGCACTGAGTGTGTGAGTGACTGCCAGGGGTTTGGACTTCACCCTTGTAGAACTGGGTGATGAGGAACGCTTTTGGCTCTTCTTTGCTTTGCTCACAAAAGTAAACTCAAAGTCCTCCTTTGACTGGGAAGTGCACATGATCTGGCCCCCCATTACTGCTCCAGCCTCTTGTTACCTTGGAATTCTCATACACAGTAAGTTAGTCTCTGATCTTTTCTTTGATATACAGGCACGTTCTTGCATCAGGCCCTTTGCACTGCTGTTTCCTTTGCCTGAATGCTCTTTGTGCATATCTGTATGGCTGGCTTGCTTACTTTCTTCAGATCTTTATTTCAAAAGTCAACCTTGTTAAAGAGGCCTTCTCTGGTCACTCTGAAATATAACCTCATCTAACATTTTTATTTCCCTCTCTCTCCTTCCCCTGACTTTCCCCCTTTCTAACCCTGATCCCTCTATAATATTATATTATGTATTGCTTATATTATTTGCTCTCTCTCCTATTAGAAGATGAGATTTATGAAGGAACTTTTGTCTATTTTTCGTTCACTATTGTATCTCTACTTCCTTGGACAGTGCCTGCCATATAGTAGACACGAATGTAAACATTTGATGAGGAAATGAAAATAAGGGACACAGAACTAGCCGTTCAGTTCAGTTCAGTTCAGTTCAGTTCAGTTCAGTCGCTCAGTCGTGTCCGAATCTTTGCGACCCCATGGACTGCAGCACACCAGGCCTCCCTGTCCATCACCAACTCCCAGAGTTTACTCAAACTCATGTCCGTTGAGTCGGTGATGCCATCCAACCATCTCATCCTCTGTCGTCCCCTTCTCCTCCTGCCCTCAATCTTTCCCAGCATCAGGGTCTTTTCAAATGAGCCAGTTCTTTGCATCAGGTGGCCAAAGTATTGGAGTTTCAGCTTCAACATCAGTCGTTCCAATGAACGCCCAGGACTGATCTCCTTTAGGATGGACTGGTTGGATCTCCTTGCAGTCCAAGGGGCTCTCAAGAGTCTTCTCCAACACCACAGTTCAAAAGCATCAATTCTTCGGCACTTAGCTTTTTTTACAGTCCAACTCTCACATCCATACATGACTACTGGAAAAACCATAGCCTTGACTAGATGGACCTTTGTTGACAAAGTAATGTCTCTGGTTTTTAATATACTGTCTAGTTTGGTCATAACTTTTCTTCCAAGGAGTAAGCATCTTTTAATTTCATGGCTGCAGTCAGCATCTGCAGTTATTTTGGAGCCCCCCAAAATAAAGTCTGTCATTGTTTCCACTGTTTCCCCATCTATTTGCCATGAAGTGATGGGACCAGATGCCATGATCTTAGTTTTCTGAATGTTGAGCTTTAAGCCAGCTTTTTCGCTCTCCTCTTTCACTTTCATCAAGAAGCTCTTTAGTTCTTCTTCACTTTCTGCCATAAGAGTGGTGTCATCTGCATATCTGAGGTTATTGATATTTCTCCCGGCAGTCTTGATTCCAGCTTGTGCTTCCTCCAGCCCGGCATTTCACATGATGTACTCTGCATATAAGTTAAATAAGCAGGGTGACAATATACAGCCTTGACGTACTCCTTTTCCGATTTGGAACCAGTCTGTTGTTCCATGTCCAGTTCTAACTGTTGCTTCCTGACCTGCATACAGATTTCTCAAGAGGCAGGTCAGATGGTCTGGTATTCCCATCTCTTTAAGAATTTTCCATAGTTTGTGGTGATCCACACAGTCAAAGGCTTTGGCATAGTCAATAAAGCAGAAATAGATGTTTTCCTGGAACTCTCTTACATTTTTTATAAAATCCAATGGATGTTGGCAATTTGATCTCTGGTTCCTCTGCCTTTTCTAAAACCATTATCTGTAGACCTTTTCAAGTCGTTTGTCTAAACAGCCTCTTGAGGAGGGTAAAGAGGAGTGAAAAAGCTGGCTTGAAACTCAACATTAAAAAAACTGAGATCATGGCATCTGGTCTCATCACTTCATGGCAAACAGAAGGGGAAAACATGGAAGTAGTGACAGATTTTATTTTCTTGGGCTCCAAAATCACCGTGGACAGTGACTGCCGTCATGAAATTAAGACACTCGCTCTTTGGGGAAAAAAAGCTATGACAAAATTAGACAGCATATTAAAAAGCAGAGACGTCACTTTGCTGACAAAGGTACATCTAGTCAAAAGGTATGATTTTTCCAGTAGTCATGTATGGATGTGAGAGTTGGACCATAAAGAAGGTTGAGCGCCAAAGAACTGATGCTTTCTAATTGTGGGGCTAGAGAAGACTCTTGAGAATTCCTTGGACTGCAAGGAGATTAAACCAGTCAATCCTAAAGGAAATCAACCCTGAATAGTCATTGGAAGGACTGATGCTGAAGCTGAAACTCCAACACTTTGGCCACTTGATGTGAAGGGCCAACTCATTGGAAAAGACCCTGAAGCTGGGAGATTGAAGGCAAAAAGAGAAGGAGGCGGCAGAGGATGAGATAGCTAGACAGCATGATTGACTCAATGGACATGAATCTGAGCAAACTCAGGGAGATGGTGAAGGACAGGGAGCCTGGTGTGCTGCAGTCCATGGGGTCGCAGTCAGACACGACTTAGCAACTGAACAGGTTTGAGTTTCCTTGGATGTAAAATTGAGTTATTGCACTAGATGGCGCAAAGGTTCCCTGCAACTGACTTGCAGGCAGTCCCTGAGTGAATTTTTTAAGTTTTTAAATTAGTTTATCTATTTTTAAACTTTACAATATTGTATTTGTTTTGTCATACGTTGACATGAATCCACCATGGGTGTACATGTGTTCCCCTTCCAGAACTCCCTCCCACATCCCTCCCCATCCCATCCCTCCGGGTCATCCCGGTGCACCAGCCCCGAGCGCCCTGTATCATGCATCGAACCCCTGACTGAATTTGAAGTAAAAGCAGTTGTATGGCAAGAGAGGTCAGAAGAAGGTCTGACGATTTGAGTTTAAGCCCCAGTGATATCCATGGTCTAGGTTTTCGTTTTCACAACAACATTTGAAGAGGCTCTATCCATGGATCGTGAAGCTTACTTACAGCTCTTAAAGTTGAAAACTATGAAAGTCATTAAAAAAAGAGAGAAATGGCTGCCATACTCTTCAATACCACACGGTGGCGAGGTTGTCCACCAAGCTCTCCAGCACTGCTGTGCTTCGTCCGCAACCAAAACAGCTCCTACTCTCATGAAAGCTACTTTTCAACAACTGTGAGAGTAGCTTGTTCATCAGATCTTGATGGTTTATTTAAATAACAAATATAAAAAAATTTTAATCGATCGTTTTCTGATAAAAAGACATTAACCTCAAAAGCAAAATAGTGAGCTGAATTTTCAGCTGAGTCTTGGTCACCAATTTTAAAAGTTGAGGAATAAAAGAAATCTATACCAGTGTTAAATGAGTAAGGCCACAGCTAAAAGCTAAATTAGTTCTGTAGTACCTAGCCACATATCTGTCTGTACATAACCAAGAATGTTCCCTCCAGGAGGTGGAAAAGATAGGCAAAGAAAGACAGTGAAGTCACTCAGTCATGTCTGATTCTTTGCGACCCCATGGACGATAGCCTGCCAGGCTCCTCCATCTGTGGGATTTTCCAGGCAAGAATACTGGAGTGGGTTGCCATTTTCTTCTCAGCAATGGGCTTATTCTAGGAAATTTTTGTTTGCTTGGGAGAGTCATTCAGTTCAGTTCAGTCACTCAGTCGTGTCCGACTCTTTGTGACCCGATGAACCACAGCACGCCAGGCCTCCCTGTCCATCACTAACTCCCAGAGTCTACCCAAACCCATGTGCATTGAGTCGGTGATGCCATCCAACCATCTCATCCTCTGTCGTCCCCTTCTCCTCCTGCCCTCAATCTTTCCCAGCATCAGGGTCTTTTCAAATGAGTCAGCTCTTTGTATCAGGTGGCCAAAGTATTGGAGTTTCAGCTTCAACATCAGTCCTTTCAGTGAACACCCAGGCCTGATCTGGAAGAGTCATTAAAGACTTATAAATAAGAAAAGATTGTGAACAGTGATGGCATACACAGTATGCCTTCAATTCATAGTAGCCTTTATCATTACTGTTATTAATGTAATTATTATTGTTATTCTCAGGGTCTATTTTTTTCCCCTGCTCTACCATCTCTCCAACTAGCAACAATGTTTTCAGCTTGAAATCTATTTCATTATACCCTAAAAATATTTTTGGTTCTTTATTTTAATTGTAATCTAATTACAATTGTATTGCATGGTTTATTTTAGCCATATGGAAAACAAAAGTAAAATGCAGGTAATACAAATTACCCATACTCCACCACTCAGCTCAGAAATAATCAATAATAAAATTCTGGAACTATGTTTAACACACACACAACATTTGTGATCAAATTTCATGAAGGGATTTTCACTATTTTTCCATTTATGGTTATACTCTGCACATTTTCACATCCTTAATAGTTTTCAGAATTATTAGTTACAAAGTACTTTTCTCATTAGAAAATCAGTACATTTTAATGGTAGAAAATACTGAAAAGTACAGGACAAAGAAAAAAAAAATCACTCCTAACCCCATTATCTAGACTGGAGATTATTGTTTACATTTTGATATATTTCTTTCAATAATATTAATGTAAATAAATATTCCATAGAATTAGAGATATATTACATATACAGTTCTTTTTCTTGATTTACCCAATTTACTTTTAAATTATTTTAAGATTACAAAAGATAGTTTTCTTTTTTCTCTTTTCACTTTGTGCGATCATTTTCCCAGTCATTACATGTTCTTCAAAGACCCCAGTGGTATGGATAATTTTTCCTTTAATTCTCTTTTGATTGAATCTATTTGGGGTCCCTGACTAAAAGGCTTAAAGGAAGTCCTTACAGACCCAGCATGATTGTAAGAGGTGTAATTTCATAGAGAGTTGTCCCACAGAGCTAGCTCTGCAACAAGGCTGAACGAAGCAGAAATACTGCTTGATCTTTATTCCTTGATTAAAAGACTCTAATCATTGTTAAAATGCAGCTCAGTCTCCAGAGACGAGACGTTTTAAATAGCTGCCATAGTACAGTTGTTTTCTGAACTGAAGTTTTTGTACGAGATCGGAGGGAGAAGAAAAGAGGGAAGATGTCTCACCATTTTGATGTTTCAAACTCTCAGAAGACAGGAATTAAAATACTATTGATTGCAATAGATCATTTACAATTTATTGAGCACCTATTATGTATTAGGTACTGCAAGGAGTGCTTCTGACCTCATCTACTTCTCACAGTAGCATCATTTTACAACAAATGAAATGGAGACTCAGAGGCACAAAGTGTCTTGTTCACCGTGACAGTGACAGTGATTTGAACTTGAGTGTTTGGCTCCAACTTCTGCTCTATCAACCCTACCACACAGTGTCCCAAAACATTTATTGAATTTCATATGACTGCAAATGGGGTTTATGAATCAGGAACTAGGGCTCCTCTCCTGAAATGGTGTAACGTGAGGGGTAAGAGGGCTTGGCTGACTCTTGGAAAAGCTTAAGGGATTGGCCTCAGGGATTTTAGCACCAAAGTATGAATACTTTTCTTTTTTAATTTTTATTGAAGTATAGTTAGTTTCTGCTGTACAGAAAAGTGAACCAGTTATACACACACCCACTCTTTTAGAGTCTTTCAGTCATTACAGAATACTGAGTAGTGTTCCCTGCGCTATACAGTAGGCTCGTATGATCTGTTTCACATAAGTAGTGTATATATGTCAATCCCAATCTCCCAGTTTATCCCTCCCTTTACCCTTCGTAACTATATGTGTGTTTTCTGTATCTGTGACTATTCTGTTTTCTAAATTAATAGTTTTGAAAAACACTTTTCAGAAACCTAAGGAGAGGGTGATATTCATTTATAAAATCGAGCTTTAGGCTCAAATCATAGTAGCTATTATTATAGTTTTATTCACTTATTTATTTAGGCTCAGTTATCAATAAAATAAATAAATTTTATTTATTTGGGCTCAAATAATAATAACTATTATTATTTCGGGCTCCAAAGTCACGGCAGATGATGACTGAAGCCATGAAATTAGAAGACGCTTGCTCCTTGGAAGAAAAGCTATGACCAACCCAGACAGCATATTAAAAAGCAGAGACATTACTTTGCCAACAAAGGTCCCTCTGGTCAAAGCTATGGTAGTCATGTATGGATGTGAGAGTTGGACTACAAAGAAAGCTGAGCACCAAAGAACTGATGCTTTTGAACTGTGGTGTTGGAGAAGACTCTTGAGAGTCCCTTGGACTGCAAGGAGACCAAACCAGTCAATCTTAAAGGAAATCAGTTCTGAATGTTCATTGGAAGGACTGATGCTGAAGCTGAAACGCCAATACTTTGGCCACCTGATGTGAAGAACTGACTCATTGGAAAAGACCCTGATGCTGGGAAAGATTGAAGGCAGGAGGAGAAGGGGACGACAAAGGATAAGATGGTTGCATGGCATCACTGACTTGATGGACATGAGTTTGAACAAGCTCCAGGAGTTGGTGATGGACAGGGAAACCTGGCGTGCTGCATTCCATGGGGTCTCAAAGAGTCGGAAACGACTGAGCAACTGAACTGAATAATAACTACTACTACTATTTGACAACTCTGTATTAAGCACATAATATACATCCTGTCGTTTAATCATTCCAGGAGCCCAATGAGATAGTATTATCTCTAATTTCCAGACAAGGGATCCAGGGGGGCCAGGGGGTTAACTTTCCTAATGGCAAACAATCAGTACGGATTCCGATTCAGTCAAAATCCAAGGCCCCAAACTTTAACCATCAGTCTGTGATATTTGTTTGCTTTTTATCCCTCCCCACCTTCCTAACTTCCCTCCCTCCTTCTTTCTCTCTTTTCTTTCCTTTTCCCTTCCTTCCTTTTTTTAAAGGGAAAGACCTGGTTCAACTCCCAGTCAAGAAGCCTCTGCAGTTTCCTAGGGTGCCATTAATTAATTTCTTCCCTTGAGTGTTTCTGTGGGGGATGGACAGAGGAAAGAAGAAAATAAATAAGCTAACTATCTAATGGGTGCTAAGCACACTAAGAACTTTTGTGTGCTAAGTTGCTTCAGTCATGTCTAACTCTGTGATCCCATGGACTATAGCCTGACAGGCTCCTCTGTCCATGGGATTCCAGGCAAGAATACTGGAGTGGGTTGCCATGCCCTCCTCTAGGGGATCTTCCCGACTGAGGGATCAAACCCATGTCTCTTACATCTCCTAGATTTGCAGGCCAGTTCTTTACCCACTGAGACACCTGGGAAGCCCTCTAAGGCTATTTCTGTCCATTGCATCGATTTCCATTTTCACGATTCCTAGTCTCCACTAATTAAGCTGTATACATCCTTCGATGCCCAACTTAAGCACCTCCTTATCCATTCATCATCTATTCTCATCCTCAGAGATGGCAACATTTGATCACCTCCCAGCCCTGTGTAAAAGCTTTCAGAGCTAACCTTTTGTCTGCTTAACCAAACTCAGACTTTTTTCTCAGTCTGGTATTCAAGTCAGTCATTCAGTCACAAACAAGTGCTGAGAGCCAATTATGTGCCAAATACACTTTAGGTGCTGGGACAACTGTGGAGAATCAGACAGATAGTTGCTGCCCTCATAGTGAACAAGCTAGATAGTAAATAATTATAAATAATGAATTAAATACTTACTCCTCTGAATCAAGTAATTACAAGGCCCTCAACAAATCTGGTCTCAACCCATCTTTTCAGAGTTCTGTCTCAGCCTTTTACTCCATCCCTGGGCTTACTCAGGCTTCCCCACCTTTGCGGCTGCGTCTATGCTCACCCTCCATTGCTGAATGCAGGTCCCTCCTTGTTCCCCACAACCATCTCCCGGACTGGCTTTAATTCTGCCTCTTCCATAAAACCTGGCTAGACAACCTCTGCTAGACAGCTTTAGCCTGAAGGATCTTCCCTCATTTGACTCCCTAGCACTTATCCATTCAACAAATATTTGCTGAATGACTTCTTGAAATGTTTGATGAATGAATGACTCTTCATGAGGTTCTAAACACATGCTATGGTATCCAAGATTTAAGTTATGCGGGGAATTAGACTTTTTCTACTGAGACAGATCCCAAGGTTTTGTTTGTTTGTTTTTTTCTTCTCTCTGGGTAGGGGAGGAGTCAAGATAAAAACTGTATAGTAACACACAATAGCAAGCAAAATGACAATAAAAATTGCCCATACTCATAATTCTACCACTTGAAAGAGATCACCATTATGATTATTGATTATTATTCTCTACATCTTTTTAGTTTTGTTTGTTTGTTTGTTTCTCTCTGTTAATACCATTTTGGAAAATTTCTTCTTCTTCCAAATTAAATTTTTATTAAGATCTTCTTTGTTGTGTTTTTAAAAAACACAAAATGCCTGTACCCCCTCCCTGCTTGCTCTCTTCTGCTTAGGAGTGGCATAGTTTTATTTCGAACAAAATTTAGAGAATATATGCAAAGACTCATCCGTATCTTTTCCAGTTCACTGATTCTATGTACAAGAAGAATCTGAACACTGTTTTAGGACATTTTCTCAGAAGTCTTTTCTCAAGACCTACTCCAGTTGATCTTTAGACCACACTCTACCCTCCCTTCTTCAAGACCTGAAATGGGTGGTGGTGGTTTAGTCCCTCAGTCGCGTTTGACTCTTTGCGACCCCGTGGACTGCAGCCTGCCAGTCTCCTCTGTCCATGGGATTTCCCAGGCAAGAACACTGGAGTGGGTAGCCATTTCCTGGCATACAGTGTAGTCACACTGATGTGCAAACCACAGAATCTCAGATCTGTAAGATCACAGATCTTCCAGATCACCCCTTGTCTTTAAGGATGAGCAGACGGTTTAGTACTTGCCCAAGATCTTGCAGCTGGTGGCAGCAAAGCTGGAGATGCCAGCCCTGGTTATCTTTTCAAATTGCCTCACTGTCTTCAGTTTGTCTGACGATTAACCCCAAACTGAAATTAGAAAACAACAACAAAACCAGTGAAGCACTAAACTTGCCGAGTAAATCAGGCCTATTCCTACCACGGACGGGGAAAACTTCCGCAGAGATCAGGCAGGACCTCTCAGCAGGGGCTTATTTTGAAAAGTCACAGAATCTTCTCATTGAAAATCTATACTGCTGTGAAAGAATGTAAGCACAGAAGAAATGTTCAGGGCCACCTATCTCTTTCTTAAGCTTTGAGAAGTGGAAGATAACAAAAAGATAGATGGAAAGTCTGCCTTGCTCATGAACTGCAGTATCGTTTTGTGTGTATATTCAGCTTTGATTCTTCATCTGATTTCTACAGAGGTAACCGCGAGCCAAGGTGCACTTCCCCCAGGTGAAAGAAATTCAAGATTTGTATAAAAATGGAGTCACTTCAAAGAGACCAAGCCCACTTCACCGACAGCTCTCCCACTCTCAACTTGAGCCCCAATAAAGTGGTCTCTCTCTCTCTCTCGTCTGAATTCTAAAAATCGATGACATTGGACTCTCTTCCTACAAGAACCCAAGGAAGGGCAAGCTGTATGCAGAACTCATAAAGGGTAAGAACTGTAGTTTTAAGAGTTCTAAAGAGCATTCCAGTGGGCCTGAAGGCCTTAACAGACGAAAGGTTATGGATGGAGTAGGGGTGCAATTCAGTCGGAGGGAAGTCGAAGCTGATCCACCTGGTAGGGACTGGGGCGGAAGCATCTCCAAGAGAAGGGAGAATCCAACTGTAAGAAGCAGCTGGAGAAGAAAGAGCTCTCCCAGAGGGCGCTACCCAGCTCGCCTCTCCTCCGCTCACTCTCAAAAGCTCCCTTTAAGGTCAAGAACACAGGTGGTGCCCAATGGGAGTCCCTACCCCTTCGCAGCAAACAAAGGGAGCGGTCTCCTTCAGCCTTTTTGGTCTGAATGAGGAGGGCTCGGCTCTACCTTTGCGGAACCACCCATCCTTCTTCAGGCGCCCAATGAGGTCGCAGCCTCTTCCTTGAACACTCCCAGGAAACGGACAGGTAGCTCAAACCAATGGTTGGAGCTGCAGCGGGCCAATGGGAGAGAGAAATGGGTCAACCTGGGGTTTGAGAATGAGAGAGCCCGCACAGGGCGGGGGACGGGGACAGGGGGGACCCGTGACGTAGGAGCAGGGTGCGTGGAGAGGGGCGGGGTGGATGGCTGGCGGGGGTCGGCGGCGGCCAATGGGAAGATAGGATAGTCCGGGGGGCGGGCCCGGGAGCAGCGAGGCCCCGCCCCCTCGGGTCCGCAGGGCTGGGGTGGAGCCAGGTCCGCGTCAGGTGGTCCAGGGCGTGCGGGCGGCGCAGGGGGCGGGGCGCAGCGCGGAGCGGGGAGCGGCGGCCGGCGGGCGGCGGCGGGCGGCGGCGGCGGCGGGCGGCTGCTGGCACCGGCTGCGCGAGCAGGTTACCCGCGGCGGAGGTAGCCAGGCCGCCCCAGGAGGGCGATCGCGAAGGCTAAGGCTCTGGCCCGCCGCGCCCCAATGCTGCGGTGAGCACTCGAGCTCCACGCACTTGTCGCCGCGCCCGGCCGGCCCCAGCCCCGAGCGATCCGGCGCTCCCCGCCCCGCCAGCCCCGGCCTTACCTGAGGCCGCCGTCGGGGGAGGGGTGTCCCCCCAGCTCTGCGGAGCCGCATGAACAATAGGCGGCGGCGGCTCCTGCGGGCGGCGGCAGCCCCGCACCCTATGGATCGGCCGCTCCATGGAGCCCTCCAGAGCGCTTCTCGGCTGCCTGGCGAGCGCCGCCGCTGCCGCCCCGCCGGGGGAGGATGGAGCCGGGGCCGGGCCCGAGGAGGAGGAAGAGGAGGAGGAGGAGGCGGTGGCGGCCCCCCGGGAGCTGGGCTGCGGCGCGCCGCTGCCCTACTGGACGGCCGTGTTCGAGTACGAGGCGGCGGGCGAGGACGAGCTGACCCTGCGGCTGGGCGACGTAGTGGAGGTGCTGTCCAAGGACTCGCAGGTGTCCGGCGACGAGGGCTGGTGGACTGGGCAGCTGAACCAGCGAGTGGGCATCTTCCCGAGCAACTACGTGACCCCGCGCAGCGCCTTCTCCAGCCGCTGCCAGCCCGGCGGCGAGGACCCAGTTGCTACCCGCCCATTCAGTGTAAGGCGAAGGCGGGCCCGGGAGCCCGGCGGGGGAGGGGGGCGGGGGATGATGGAGGCCTGGGGATGATTGCGGAGGGAGGGGAGACCTCCCTGAGGGTTAGGTTGGGGTGGGCAATGATTGACCTGGGTGTGTGTGTGTGCGCGCGCGCGCTCAGGCTGCACGGGCTTTCGTGGATGCAGTGGGTAAGATAGACAACACCGCAGGCAGGCCTCGCCTGGAACCTCGGGCGCTTGGGCTTCTTCACCTTCACCTGACCACCTCAGCAGCAGCTCGATTCCACATCCTGAAGCCCCAACACCCCCCTGCCCCCCAAATATGGCAGGATTTTAGGCAAGCTGGTGGTTTCTGATAACCTTAGTCCTCAAATCAGGGACCTTCCCGACCTCTTCTATCGCCTGTCCTCGCCCCTTACTTTTGCCTTAAAGGAGATGGTGGTGTCTCCCTCAGGGCCGAGCTGGTTCACAAGTCCCGGAAGCCTCTGAAACACCTTTGAAATACCGTGTTGATTTCTTCGATCCTAATCTTATATCTCAAAAGTGGTACCTTTAGGAGTCTCACTGAATAATGTGCTAAGAAGGGTGTGTGTGTGCGCGCGCGCGCGCGAGAGAGAGAGTGGGTGGAGGGGCAGGTGATGAGTGGAGAAGTGATAGAGAGGGAAAAGTATGTCATTCTCCCCAGAGAGATCAGGAGCACAGGGTATAGTGGTTAAATCCCAGCCCCTTGACACCTACACAATATATTTTCTCCTTTCTTCTCACCCTAGATCCTTGCCTATATTTGGTATTTGCCAAATCTCAGGGGAACTATCCCCAGGGGTCCCTCCCAGGGCCTTTCTTCCAGTGTCCTGGTTTTCACCAATTTCCCAGGAGCCCCCGGTTCCACACCCTGTAATGAATATTTCTTTGTTTTTTCAAAGGAGTTAACTCGCCATTAGAATCCTTTAATCCGCGATGCTAGGCGGTTTTAGAAGAAAGATGTGAATATCTCCCGGTACAGTTTACACTATTTTGTGTTTGAGGGTTTCCATAATTTCTTTCCTGTTAAAAAAGTATTGTTAGTACACATGTATCTTTATTTATTCCATGTTTTATGTGCTTTGCCCCTTAGCTGATTTAAAAAATCATTACCGAGGGATAACTTTAAATAGTTTAAAACTTTTACTTGTAACAGTTATTTCGCTGGTCCTATGACTTATTTTCACCCCAACAATTGTATTATATCTTAACATGTTTATTAAATAACAGCCATTAGTATCAAAATCATAGCCTCTTTCCTTGTTTTGACTGTCAAATTGACATTCAAGTATTTAGCTTCCTTTGTTTTCTCTCTGTTTTATTCAGTTAAAAACTTCCTGCTTCTGCTATTTGATGTTTATAATACCTGGAGGTGACAAGTTAAATTGTTGCATCTTTTTGGCACTAGTGCTGGAAAGGTGAAGGCTAAAGGTCCTAGTATATAGTGTCCCAAATAGTGTTGAGGATGAACTTGGTCGCATACTGGAAGAGATGTTGGCCTGGCATCTTAGAAAGTAGTGTAGTTTAAACATGTCATATTTTGAGGTTCTTTGTGGGTGATGTTTGGTAATTTGTTTTTCAGAGACATCTGGTGTCAGAGCAGAAGAGCTCTGAGGTTCGTGAGCAGGAATTGAGTTTCTTTAGTAGCTTGTGCTCCTGCTGTCAGAGCAGTCAGGAGTGAACCTGACTGAGGCTAGAAGAACCCATGCACAGAAAGCCAGATAGGTCCACTCTGCACCATGTTAAAGGCTCCTTCTCAGTTGGGTGCCCAGGACTTCACCTTTACGGTAACAAAAGTTACCTTGGATAGAATAGATTCCTATATCTAAAACTCAGATGATGAGAAATCAGGAAGCATGTTGTACTTACTGAAAGAATTGACTTGAACAACATTGAATTTGAAGGGCTTGTTAAGTTACTTAGCCACACTGGGAGTTCTGATCTTGACTGGGCTTAATTCTTGATAATTCAGAAAATTTAGTTCTAATCAAAAACCAATTAGAGTGCCTAGCGAAAGAGAAATACTGTGTTAAATACCAGGGGATAAAGAAATGAGAAGGTGAGGAGGTACTTAAAAGTCACGCATGAGGGGAACTGGTGATGTAAATATATAATTTAAGTGCAGTGCTTTGCTAAAGGAAGTTGCTGATCTGATCAAGTGTTTCTGGTCTGTATGCTGTGTCCGCTGGTTCAGTTACTGTCACTCAGAAAATAAAGGTGATTGATGACCTTGTCAAAGACTTTGAATGAAATTGAGCCTTTGACAACTTTTCCCCAGTTAGTTTTTTGAACTTCCTCTTTGGGACATGAATTTTGCTATTAGATAGTGAATAGAAGACACAAAAGTGTTAGTTACTCTGTCGTGTCTGACTCTTTGTGACCCCATGGACTGTAGCCAGCCAGGCTCCTCTGTCCATGAAATTCTCCAGGTAAGAATACTGGAGTGGGTTGCCATGAATAATGTTCAGTTTTAGTTTCAAATACTGCTTTTCAGAATGAAACTTTTGTTCCAGACTTTAATCAAAACAGAAGAGGAGGAAATTACTAAATCTTGTGACAAGGAAAATATATAGGAAGGATATTATAAATCATCCAACACTCATAGAGTGCTTTTATCTTCTCCAATGTAGATATTAGAGTTTAGCTCTCCGTGGGGCTGACAAATATAAATAACCCAGGAGCTTGCTCATCTTCTTTATTTTAGTGAAAGATGGAAAATGTACAGTTATATCATCTTTGGAGATCTATAACCATAGGTATTGAGAAAAAGTTTCTTTTACAGGAGAGTTGTTTTTGTTTTCAAGCAGGGCATAAATTAAGGATATGATGGATTTACCTTTCTTTTTCTTGCACTCACTAGAAATATAAAGGTGTATTTTCAGATGTAGTTAAGATTTTTAAATGAGTGATGTGTGTACCATTCACTTACCCCAAACTCATCAGAATGTGCCAATATGTTTAGTTTCTAAGGATACATTTGAGAGGGAATAATGTCTTGACTCCAAGACTGAAAGAAATAAGGGTTTTTTTCCTGATATTCCTGGAAATATTCTTCCACAGAAACCGAAATATGTGCTGCATGAGACTTGACCTGATTCTTACTTAAAACCAGGTCTTGACTGGAGCAGGGAAGGGAAGGAGTCCCACATGCTCTCAGCTGCAGTGATAGTCTAGTTTCTATCGACAAGGACCTCCTAACAGGGAAGAGAAAGGAGAGGACCTTCCCTACATCCCCCACTGTTCTGTCTTCTGTCTGCTTGTAAGTTCTCTTCTATACTTTTCTTGAAGGCTGGTCAAAATATTTCCTTGACTAAATAGCAAGAACATGAGAGTTTATATTCTACGCAGAGACAGAGAGATCATGGCTTTGCCTTCCCCACAGAGATTTTCTGTCTTCTGTGAAATGCCATCAGAGGAGCTGTCCTTTCAGCACCCTTGTTCAGAATCACATCTTTTAAGTCCTTGTATGTTTAAATAAGGGGCTTCCCTGGTGTCTTAGTGGTGAAGAATCTGCCTGCCGATGCGGGAGACACAGCTTCATTCCCTGGGTTGGGAAGATCCCCCGGAGAAGGAAATGGCAACCCACTCCAGTATTCTTGCCTGGGAAATCCCTTGGACAGAGGAACCTGGTGGGCTACAGTCCATGGGGTTGCAAAGAGTTGGACATGACTTAGTGACTAAACAATGATGATAAATGTTTAAATAAATATTTAACACCTCCTGTGTGTTCACAACTGTGCTTCAGAGCCAGAGGAAAGAAGAGGGTGGATACACAAGAAAATACAGCACTTAATTTCCTTAAGGAAAATTCAGATATCTGAGGAATAAGATATGCATTTATTAAATAGGCACCTACCTTTTCATCCATGAAAAATCTAGTAGGAAAAACATGAGTGCTCCCTCCATGACCAAGGGATTCCTACCATAACTTACATTTTTCTCCAGGAAAGTTCTAATCTCTTTTTGACGTAGGCATATTTTTTCTTATTCATGTAATAGATAAGACAAGAATTAGTAATCAGTCAGGTTTCATTTTAGGACCTAAAAACACTCAAGCTATTTTAAGCAGAAAACAATTTAGTAGAAGAAATTGGGTGCTTATAGATTTGTTGGAAGGGCAGGGAGAAGGGGCTCTCGGCTAGAACTATGAGACCAACTCCCAGTCCATTGCAGACCTGGCCCACCAGACAAGCTGGCGCTTCCCTGAGAAGGTACAGAGTCAGGAGTTGCCATTGAAGTTGACTTCTCCAACACCCTGTTGTAGTTGCTCTCTGGAGATTAGGTGACTACTTGGCCTTGCAACATTCCTTTCCACATCCTCAAAACTAATAAGCCACCCCCATGAACTGTAACCCCCCAGGCTCCTCTGTCCATGGGATTCTCCTGGCAAGAATACTGGAGTAGGGTGCCCTTTCCTTCTCCAGGGGATCTTCCTGGCCCAGGGATTGAACCCACGTCTCTTAATCTCCTGCATTGGCAGAAAGATTCTCTACCGCTAGCGCCACTGGGGAAGCCCAATAGTTGGACATTGACATGATATTATAGAACACCCACTTCTCCTCAGCCATGTTTACCATGAGAAGCAGCAAGGAGATGGTCTCCATGTCACTTCTGCCTTCTGAATCTTGTGCATCTCATTGGCTGAACCAGCACTCGGTCAAGAAGTCTGGGCAATGTAGTTTTTAAACTTTCCAGCCTCTGTAGTACTGAAAGCTATGCTGGAGGGTTGTGGAGTGGATGTAGGTTATTAGTCTGCAGGACACACTGTTTGTTTTTCAAGAAGGGCGCTAGATAAGGTGATGCCCTGTTGTTGCTGCCATTTATTTACTTCTGTTCTCACAAAACTTTTAAATCTTTTTAATTGGAGGAAAATTGCTTTACAATGTTGTGTTAGCTACTGAGGTGATAATCTTGAACAACTGGAACTTTGAGGGTGCATATGGGCCACATATTTTGTATACTTAAAGGCAGTCCAATTAACTTCCTAAGAGTTTTCTTTGTGCAGACTGCCAGGTGCATTCAGTTCAGTTCAGTTCAGTCGCTCAGTCGTGTCCAACTCTTTGCGACCCCATGGACTGCAGCACGCCAGGCCCCCCTGTCCATCACCAACTCCCTGAGTCCACCCAAACCCATGTCCATCCAGTTGGTGATGCCATCCAGCCATCTCATCCTCCGTCGTCCCCTTCTCCTCCTGCCTTCAATCTTTCCCATCATCAGGGTCTTTTCCAGTGAGTCAGCTCTTCACGTCAGGTGCATTACAAAATACAAATGAATATTAGCCCTAGATAGGATGGAAGTGCTGTAACTGAGCAGGAACCTAGTTCTGAGCACCACCAGCATCTGAATGGAGAATGGAGACATTATGGAGCTGGCTAAGAATAAAAAAGAACAGTCTGCAGTGGGCATCTCCTCTTTCAGTCTTGCCAAGGGTTCAGAAATACGTGATCTTTGTGTTCAGTATTTTTTTTTTTTTTTAAGCAGTGTGACTATTCTCTGTATTCGTTTCAGGAGGTCCAGTTCCAGATTTTCCCCACAGATCTGAGGTTGATTTCTTTCATACTGAAGTATATTCCCCCCATTTTGCTTTAGTGTCTGTTGGTCACCAGCTGAATGTTCAGCACATAAAGGACAGTGGTGGGTCAGGCAGAGAGGATCAGCCCTCATGCATTTGCCGTCTAGCAGGACAATAGGCATTGAACAAGTAATTATAACCTTGTTGAGTCTTGCCAATAGAGACTGCTATGGGAGTGCTTGATGGGGGCCTGGCCTCGCTTAGTAGGAGGGTTAGGAAAAGTTCCTCTAGGAGATTGATAGTTAAGCTGAGACCTGAGACCAGCTGGGTCAGCTGGGTGAAGACAAGGAAAGAGACTGAGAAGACAGAGAATAGGATTTTCATGAGAGAAGCATGAAATAGCACTTCACTTGTATACCAACACCATATCTAACTCAAGATTCATAATCACTGGTGGTTATTATTCCCTATCCAGGGAAGACTTTCCAAACAGCTAAAGATAGAATCAAGTATGGTAGCTTCAAACTCTGGATTTGGGATGGGAAATGAGAGGGTGGGGGTGACATTGGGGACCTCAGGGATGGAGCTGTGACACGGGTAAGATGTTGCCTTGGAGACTCCCCTTTCTTGCACACTTTAATCACCAGGTCCTGGTAAAACCAAGTTTTGAAGGTCTCCTGATTTTTTTTCCCGATTTCCAGTCTTCATGGCTGCTGAGATTTGACTCTTGTGCTTGTGTGCCTGGATTACTGCAGTGGTCTCCTTAGTGGTCCCTTTTGCTGTTACATTCCACATAGCTGCAAGAGTTGGTTTTCTTTCTAAGTCACAAATCTGACCCCAGCAAGGCTTTGAGCCTCATCTACCCTAATGCATATAATCCAGCTGCCCTGGACTCCCTGAAATTTCAGATAGGCTATATACTTTCATGCCCATGTTCTTTTTTTTTTTTCCTTTTCTCTTTATTGAAGTATAGTTGATTTACAACGTTGTGTTAATTTCTACTGTATAGCAAAGTGATCCAGTTATGCATATACTTAGTTTCTTTCTTATATTCTTTTCCATTATGGTTTATCACAAGATACTGAATACAGTTCGCTTGTAGGAACAGTTGGACCTTGTTGTTTATCCATTCTATATATACTAGTTTGCATCTGCTAACCCCAGACTCCCAGTCCATCCCTCTTCAATACACTCACCCTCTTGGCAACCCCAAGTCTGTTTTGTCTTTGAGTCTGTTTCTGTTTCGTAGATAAGTTCATTTGTGTCATAATTTAGATTCCACGTACACGTGATATCATATGGTATTTGTCTTTCTCTGTCTGACTTCTTCCCTTACTATCATAATCTCTAGGTCCACCCTTGTTGTTGCAAGTGGCATTATTTCATTCTTTCTTATGGCCGAGTAACATTCAATTGTATGTATGTATCACACCTTCTTTATCCATTCATCTGTTGATGGACGTTTAGGTTGTTTCCATGTTGTGGCTACTGTGAATAGTGCTTCATGCCCTGTGTTCTTGCTCATGACTTTCCATCTACCTGGCTTGTCTTCTCCACCTTGGTCTTCATTTCCTGATGAGATCCCTCCCCCTCATTCTTTGGGCCCATTTCAGATGTTTCCTTCCTTGAGAATCCTTCCCCCACTCACCCTCTTAATCCCTGTCCTGTGGTGGGAGTGAGTGATTTCCCTCATCTTCGGATCATACCGCCACCAAAGCTCTTTTACACTACAGTTTGGTTGTTATCTGTCTGCCTTGGCACTGTATTGTATGCTTCTTGCTACCTAGTATAAACACAGTAAAATGTGAATAAGCCACACAATTGATCTCCCCCAGTTTTCCTTATAGTTAAAATGGTTGATCTCCATACAGTATTCTTCATGAAGTTCCAAGTAGAAGTTATTTCGTGAATACTTATTGAATACCTACTATGCGCTGGTCACTAAAGATAATGAGCTGGCCACAGAAAAAAATGTTACCCACTTTTCCTGTCCTTGGGGAGATTATCATGGGGAGACTGAAAAGCCAAGTGAACAGACAGCTTGTTGTGTTTACCCAGCCAGGTAAATGGGTGATTAAATGGTGTTTTTCAAATGTTTTTGACTTGCTCCTTTTTCCCTTTTCTTTCTCAGTGTTAGAGATTGATTTTGCGGAGCTGACCTTGGAAGAGATTATCGGCATCGGGGGCTTTGGGAAGGTCTATCGTGCTTTCTGGATAGGGGATGAGGTCGCTGTGAAAGCAGCTCGCCACGATCCCGACGAGGACATCAGCCAGACCATAGAGAACGTCCGCCAGGAGGCCAAGCTCTTTGCCATGCTGAAGCACCCCAACATCATTGCCCTTCGGGGGGTGTGTCTGAAGGAACCCAACCTCTGCTTGGTCATGGAGTTTGCTCGTGGAGGGCCTTTGAATAGAGTGTTATCTGGGAAAAGGATTCCCCCAGACATCTTGGTGAACTGGGCCGTGCAGATTGCCAGAGGGATGAACTACTTACATGATGAGGCAATTGTCCCCATCATCCACCGCGACCTTAAATCCAGCAACAGTGAGTACGGAGAGGTGGGGGCTGGAGGCCTTGAGATCACTTTCAGACTTGGTCCCTAGCTTGGGTTGGAGTAGGTTTCTCAGGAATCTTAGTGGGCAGTGAAATGCCCTGCTTAAAGCCAGTCCATCCTTTGGGAATTCTCTGATGGTTCAGTGGTTAGGGCTCCATGCTTCCACTGTAGAGGGCATGGTTGGGGAACTCAGATCCATCATGCCACATGGCACAGCCAAAAACAGAAAGAAAAAGGGAAAAAAAAAATTACCAAAGAAAAGAAAAGAAATACCAAAAAAAAGCAAAAGCCCAATTAGCAGGCATGGTTGGCAGTGTGTAACTCTGTGATGTACTGTTCACACAAAACACATAGATTCGTTTTTCCATTTTGAGGAAAGGGTGGGTGCTTCTGATCACAAAAGGAGTTTTCCTCTTCAGTGAAACAATGGATAAAGCCAACCACCATCTGTTTGCATTTCTGTCTGAACGATCCAACCTGAGATCCCACCGGAGAAGGGATATAAGAGAGAGGAGCTGTGTCACTTAAGCTGTGAGGCCCGTTCAGGTGACCGTGTCAGCTTGGGGAACACGGCCTCACTGGTAGACCTACAGCTCTCCTGATAGCCTCAAGGTGGTATTAATTAATTGTCATAATTACATAGTGTTTAATAATAGCAGGAAACTGAGAAGTAACTGTTTATTAAACATCTAGAACCCATAAACTGGATTGTAAAGCAAGTGTTAGACATAATTAAATGGTGGGTTGGTATCTTCAGTCTCTTTCCTTGGCTGAATCAGCAGGCCCTGGGAGTATGCTTCTTTTGTGTGGTAATTTGGACTTTCCCTGGCCTAAACTGCATGGTAGAGAGGATACAATTTGGTAAATGGTATATGCCTAAAGTCACTTTGGGCATCCTGTCCAGAGAGGAGGGTGTTAGGAGTTTGGGGTCCCAGGAATTTCACACTCTGCGTCCTTCAGCTTTGAGCCCAGAAATGCTTCAGACCTTGTTTTGCTCCTAGCTGTTCCAGATGTGGCTTATTTTTGTATTGATGCTGTTGTGAATCTGTTAACTTTAAAAAATACGTTTTAAATAACATAGGTAGTAAGTGCTTTTGTTCTACAAAAATTAGGAAGTGTAGATAAACAAAAAGAAGGCTCACCCATAATGTTTTCCTTCTGGAAGTGTATATATTGCATTTGACATATTTTTCCAGACATTTAAAAAGCGTATATGGCCCATATATACAGAAATATACTTTCTAACTTACTTTAGAATAGCATTTGTTACCCTTACCTCATCTACATGCATCATCTTCCCCTTTAATAAAAGCAAATTTCATCCTGGTGAGAATATGGAGCATTAGATATGTTTTGGATATAATGCATGTGAAGGATTTAAATTCCATGGAATAAATCTGGTTTCTCTTTTCCTTCTGCCATTATTTGTCTTTACTGTATGATTATGCTCATCCTTCATGAAAAATTCTGTTCTTTTAAATGTGTGTGTGTGTGTGTGTGTGTGTGCTTAGTCATATCTGACTCTTTGCAACCCCATGAACTGTAGGCTCCTCTGTCCATGAGGATTCTCCAGGCAAGAATACCGGAGTGGGTTGCCATGCCCTCCCTCCAGGGGTTCTTCCCAACCCAGGGATTGAACCCAGGTCTCCTGCATTGCAGGTGGATTCTTTACCATCTGAGCCACCAGGAAAGCCCTTTAATTGTATAAAATAAGTTAAAACTTCTGCTGACTTTAAAAAAAAAAAATTTTCTACCTAGAGATTGCTTTGGATGATGGAATGAGAATAAGCAGATGTGTTGGTAGAAAATGAGATATAGAAGCTGAATTTAAAAAAATTCATTCTTATATCCTTATTGTGCTGGGTGAACTAGGCATCGTGCACTAATCTTACATAATTGAGCCCATTTAAAAACTTGGACTAGGGTGATTGTAAAAGTTAATAATTTCCTCTGTGAAGTTTTACATCTGGGTATACAAGGTTTTACAATTTCTGATTGATGTTTGGAAGTCTAGACTCTTATGAAGGGAAAGCTAACTTGCTAAGGAGATGCAGGGGACCTGAGTTTCATTCTGTCTCCTTGGAGACAAAGCCCTGGTCCTTTGTCCTAATGTGGGTTTTAGGATTCCCGAGGGGGACCTGCAGGTACAGTGCATGGTGTCAGGGCATACATAGGGTACTATTTTAAAGGACCTCACCCAGCAAGACAGTTGATGCCCTGAAATGTTCACAGTCCACTGGGCTGCGTTGGTGCTGATGTTGATGCCTGCTGTAAATCTCACATGTGAGTTGAGGTAACTCCTTGGTATTTTTCTGTGGGTGGCTGTTTGTCTGCGATTGAATTTATCCAATATGAACCCTGATGACACTGTTGTTCTTATTCCATTGCTGTGTGTACGTGACTTGAAGATCATTTTAGAAATGTTACATCACTTCTTTGCCTCCAGTTTGACAGTTGTAACTTCTTTGTGGTTTGCAGACTTGGGGATACTGGCCTGTTTCTCTTGGTTTTTATTAGGAGCTCCAGAGAGTCACATTTTGTTCATAGTCATGTGAGGGCAGAATTCTATGAATTATATGTGTTAGTTGACTTTGAACCACTAGAGAAAAAAGTAAGGTACACATAGGGGCTGTCTTGGGGAAAACAGAAAGTAGCTGGTGATAAAATCTAACTGTTACAGAAGGTTCAGTAAAAAAGTGATTTATTAAAAGGCTTTATATATCCTGATCATCCGTTTAAAAAAGTCATGTGCTATTTACGACATATGTGTATCATAGACCGTCTTAGGTTGTTCATGTATCATCTGAAGTAAGTTTTGGTTTAATGCACATAACTTGAAAAAAACAAAACAACGTAACAGTGGCTAAAACAAGGTATACATTCATTTGTGTTTGAAAAGAAGGCCGGGGTGTTTAAAGCGTCTCCACGTCTCTTTACTGCATCTCAGGGTTGCCTTAGGATCCAAGATGGCTTCTGAAATGCCAGTTATTTGGTCTGAGTCACAGGCCTGAAGGAGCAGGAAAAGCAGAAGCACAGAGGAAGCTGCTCCTGTGGCTGAGTCGTCTCCCACTAGCTTCCCAGAAATCTAGCACAACACATCTGCGTGTATTCAGTGGCCAGAATGGAGTCCCATAGCCATGGCTAGCGCAGGGGCCACTGGGCGGTGGAGGGTTTTATTCTGGGTTGGCGTGGATCCTGGCTAATAATCAGGCTCTGATATCAAGGAGGAGAGAGAACATGGATGGTGGGGAAACAGCTGGCAGTCTTACCATGAAATCTGGGAACATGCATTGGGAAGAAGTGTTATCTTAGATATTTATTAGATATTTAGCATTATACAGCCAATAAAGCAGGGTTAGCCAGGCGCTGGGACGTGTGGTGCAGGCTCCTGATTTAAGGGATGATTTCTACTACTCTACCACAGTGCATCATTAACTTAAACATCTCTTCTTTAAACTACTCACTGAAGTCCTGGCTATAAAAGTAGATTTATGTGTCTCTGCTCCTCACACTGGGGAAAACCAGCCACTTGATTGTTAGCAAAGATGTTAGTAAAAGATGGTCTTTTAGTGGAAAGATTGTCCTTTTGGGGGTAGGTAAGTGGATTTCAGGGTTTTGGCTTAAGGACATTTGGCAAAATAACAGTTTAATAGGGGCTATTAAAAATAAAATTAGTATAAAAATGAGATGATGGAAAATGAAAAGCCTTGCTCAAAGTGAAGGTAGTGGTATTACTTTTGTTATTAACGTCTTTCCTCCCCTGAGAAAACATGGAAGAACATAGAGCTAAACACAGTGTGTGTTTTTCCTTTTGTTTTTTGCATTTTTGCATATTTCTTTTCACCCCTAAATCTTAACTGTGCATGCATGCTAAGTCGCTTCAGTTGTGTCTGACTCTTTGTGATCCTATGGACTCTAGCCTGCCAGGCTCCTGTGTCCTTGGGATTCTCCAGGCAAGAATACTGGAGTGGTTTGCCATGCCCTCCTCCAGGAGACCTTCCTTACCCAAGGATCAAACCCACGTCTCTTACATTGGCAGAGATCAACCCAGAGATCGAACCTGCATCTCTTACACTGATCCATGTCTCTTTCATTGGCAGGCGGGTTCTTTACTGCTAGAGCAACCTGGGGATCCCCAAATCTTACACAGGAAATCCTAATAAGTACATTGCTTGTAGCATGCTTTCTCTCCCCACTGCCAACATGCTATACTGTGACTACTTTCTTATTAAATAAATATTCTTCTACCACAAGATATTTAAAGGTTTTACAGTTTTCCACCACAGTTTTTTGGCCTCCCAGGTAAAGAATCTGCTTGCCAAACAGGAGATCCATGGGTCAGAAAGATTCCCTGGAGAAGGAAATGGTAACCCCACTCCCGTATTCTTGCCTGGGAAATCTTATGGACAGAAGAGCCTGGCCAGCTATAGTCCATGGGGTCACAAAAGAGATGGACATGACTTAGCAACTAAACAGCAACAACGTCTGCAGTATTTAGATATAGTATATTAACTAAACCAAACCTGTATATAGTCATCATCACCAAACCTCTAAATAATAATAATAGTAATAATAGCAACAAGCAACTAATGCTTCTTGAGTGTTCTCTTTTGGTCAGGCCCTGTCTACGCATTTTATGTCGGTTCTCATCTAATTTTCACAGCAGCCCTGCAGATTGAAGACTGTGAATGTCTTTATTTTACAAATAGGAAGCATAGGCTCAAAGTGAGCAGCCGTTCCTCTAGGCTCTCGCTGCCAGTCCTGAGACCAGGTCTGACTCCTCAGGGCTGCACCGTGCCCGCACTCCGCTGTGGGGTAGCTGGCGTGTTTCACTGCCCCACTACTTACTTCGTGTAGTGCTTTTGTTTTATATAATTAGGAATAATGTTACTCTGTTCACTGGGCCTTAGTGTCCACATGTCATTAACGCATGAGAACTCATTCTTAATTTCACAGCTGAAAGAGCAGAGGTGAGCAGTGAACTGGATTTGGTTTGGGACTAGCCACGCCTTTTCAAATGTCAGCCTGACCTCAGCTAGCCTTCCTCTTTTCGGATGTCAGCTTCTCACGGGTCTTTGCTGTCCTATCTCCCTCTTCTTCCTCTGAAGGAGTTTTCCCTTTAGCTAGGCCAGTTTGTCTTTCCCCTGGAATATACTGTGTATTAGTTTGACCCACTGGGCCCTCATCACACTTACTGTTGCTGTGGGATCAAGCTTGCTTTCAGAGGTACCCTCACCTCATCTCTCTGCCTGTCCAAACCCTACTCATTTTCCTGTACTCAAGTCACACCTGGCCACTTCCTGCTAGCCTGTCTCTGGAGTCAGTGCTAAGCAGGAGGCTCTTTCTAAGGTTAGCCAGCAGGTATACCAGGCATGTCCTAAAATATTGTGTTCGGTGGATGGGTTGCATTTTCCGTGGGTACAGAGACACATTCTGCAAGTCAAAATAAATACATAAGTGAATAAAGCAGAAATGAAGCAAATGACCATGCAGGTGAGTGTGACTCACCGGGCAAGGCTGGGAGGTCTGACCTGCCGGCCACGTGCACCTCTCAGTTCTTCAACTTTGCCTGGAAGCCTTGCTTTCCCCCTTTCACCTGGACGTGACCATCTCCTGTGCAGAGATGGTTGTCGTTGGTGCGTCATTTTGAGCGCTTAGTGTTGGGACTATAACAGACACGGCCCTGCCCTCAAGGAGTTCCCTGTGGGGTCACAAAGAAGGACCTAAAACCAGCCCAGCGCAAGCATGGCCCCCCAGGAGGTGGTGGTGCCTGGACATTCCCCATGGATTTCTCTCGCCTCAGCCCTTTCCTGAAGTTGGAGGGGCTCTGGTCCCCTTCTTAGGATTCGCAAAGGGAGCTACCCTCTTCACGGAGCATTTGCCTTCATTCTGCCCCACTTGCTCGGGGAAGCTGTCCACCTGTCCTTCCTCTGGCGACCCTGGGTTCTGCTCGGTAACTTTCTCGGGTGCAGGGAGAAGCCCAGGCCCTGGGCAGCATGTAGGTATCTGCAGAGCCTGTGCTGGAGTCGGCAGAGGAT
This sequence comes from Okapia johnstoni, assembly GCA_024291935.2. Classification (NCBI taxonomy): domain Eukaryota; kingdom Metazoa; phylum Chordata; class Mammalia; order Artiodactyla; family Giraffidae; genus Okapia; species Okapia johnstoni. The sequence goes on from CM044307.1 coordinate 18,971,035, forward strand.
TGTGTTGCGTGGACGATCTTGGTAGGTGTTTCTGGACTATGACTGAGCCCTGAGCTTGGGGAGAGGTGAGGGTTGGGTTCAGGGCAGGAAAGGATTTGGATGAAGGATGGAAATCATGAATTTCCACATCATTCTTCTGTTCCTTCCCCGCTACTTCTGTTTCCTCTGATTCGAGCCTTGGTTACCTTGAAAGTCAGGAAAATTGTTCTATCTTCTCTGCCCCACAACCCTCCCAAACCTGGTAACAGCTAAGTAGCCATCTCCCTTTTCTGTGGGTGGCCTGTAAATCACTGCAGATGGTGATTGCAGTCATGAAATTAAAAGACGCTTACTCCTTGGAAGGAAAGTTATGACCAACCTAGACAGCATATTAAAAAGCAGAGACATTACTTTGCCAACAAAGGTCCGTCTAGTCAAGGCTATGGTTTTTCCAGTAGTCATATGTGGATGTGAGAGTTGGACTGTAAAGAAAGCTGAGTGCCGAAGAATTGATGCTTTTGAACTGTGGTGTTGGAGAAGACTCTTGAGAGTCCCTTGGACTGCAAGGAGATCCAACTAGTCCATCCTAGGAGATCAGTCCTGGGTGTTCACTGGAAGGACTAATGTTGAAGCTGAAACTCCAATACTTTGGCCACCTGATGTGAAGAGCTGACTCATTGGAAAAGACCCTGATGCTGGGAAAGATTGAGGACAGGAAGAGAAAGGGATGACAGAGGATGAGATGGCTGGATGGCATCACCGACTCAATGGACCTGAGTTTGAGTAAACTGTGGGAGTTGGTGATGGATAGGGAGGCCTGGTGTGCTGCAGTCTATGGAGTTGCAAAGAATCGGACACGACTGAGTGACTAAAATGAACTGAACTGAACTGTGGCACTGTCATTGCTCAGGGTCAAGGTTTGTGCTTCAGGATCTCGGAGGAGACAAGAGCCTGTCTGTGTCTCCTTCCCCCCATGGCTCTTGAAAAGTTTTCCCTTCCTGACTTGGTGCTTTTCCCCATTCCCAGGAGGTAGCTCGGGGTCGCTTTCGGATGGGAAACTGGGACGTAGAGCAGTGACAGTGGTCTGGTTGAGGCAAGAGAAAAAGGTGGCTTCTTCCCAGGTCACCCATCTCTTTACCTGAAAGTCTCTGTCAGGACCCCCATCAGCTTCCTGCTGAACCACACTTGCTCCTCTTATTAAGGAAGGATCTGTGCAAAATGTGTGTAGGTTTGGAGAGAAGAGGGTTACAGCTCATACTAATTTTGGGAGAAGAGGGTTACAGCTTAAACTCATCTGAGGCTCAGAGAAGGTTATGGCGAAAGGAGAGCTTCTTAGTTGGGCATCTGGGTGGGAAGAGGATGGGGCAGTGGAAGGAGCTCTGCCAGGTGCCCCCTGGGCAGACGGGCTGGTGGCCCCAGGCACATCTCATCATTTCTCTGGGCCTCAGATTCCTCATCTGTGAAATGAGAGGTTTGGACGAGATGGTCTCTGAGATCCCTCCCTCCTGGGGCTGACATTACATGATCTGAAGTGTGAATGTGTGTGTGTTGGGGGTGGGTGATGACCCCATGCTCTGTCTAAATCTGGGTCAGGCTACAGTGCACCCAGGCTCCCCGCTTCCCGGGTTCATTGCAGGAGCCAGAGCTCCTGATGGCGAGTCTTCACCAAGCGGTTCAGCGGGGAAACAGCTGACTGGAGCCCATGGGTTCTCCCTTCCCCCTTCGCTGCTTGGAGCGTGACAGATGGCCTTGCTGAGACAAGATGCACCGGCCACATGAATCATGCCAGGGACTTACAATACACTAAGGGCAGCCTTCCTTCTGGAAGAAGGACACAGCTCGTCACAGGCCACCTCTGTCCTTGGAGCCGAGCGAGGGGTGTCCTGGCCTGACAGAGCTCTGCGGCTGATTTCCCACTCACTCCTCTGAATCAACAATGCAAGGCTTTTTCAGACGGGGCTCCAGACCACCTGGTGTTGTTGTTTAGTCACTAAGTCGTGTCTCTTTGCAAACCCATGGACCGTAGCCTGCCAGGCTCCTGTGTCCAAGGGGTTTCCCAGGCAAGGATACTGGATTGGGTGGTCATTTCTTTCTCCAGGGGATCTTCCCCACCCAGAGATCGAACCCGTGTTTCCTGCATTGGCAGGGGCATTCTTTATTACTGTGCCACCAGGGAAGCCCCCTAGACCACTTAAGTGGTTTTAATTGTGTGCCTCTGTGCCCATCACCAACAGCAGTGTGGGAGACTGCTCATGCAGCACACTAGAAGTGGCCATGAGACACAGAAATGAGAAATGTTAAGGCTGTGGATCACGCTTCACCTTATTTCCTAACTTTCCCAGGATTTTTGCTCTCTGTGGGAAACTCGAAGGTTTTGAGAAGTATTTCTCTCTTAAGCTTGACATTGGGAGCCATGTGGTCTCATGGAAGGAACACTGCTTGGGAGTCAGAGAGACTCGGATTTAGGCTACTTTTTGTGCCCCTGATGTTGGGCGTGTTTCTTGGAGCGCCGGGATTCTCATCTGTAACACATGGACAGGACAAAAGAGAGCAGTGCTGTTTTAAGACGTCCTGATATGATGTGTGCGAAGTATCACCCGGGCTTCCCAGGTAGTGCTAGTGGTAAGGAACCTGCCTGCCAATGCAGGAGATGTAAGATACGTGGGTTCGATCTCTGGGTGGGAAGATTTCCCTGGAGGAAGGCACAGCAACCCACTCTAGTATTCTTGCCTGGAGAATCCCATGGACAGAGGAGTCTGGCGGGCTGCAGTCTGTGGGGTCACAGTGAGTCGGACACGACTGAAGAAACTTACCATGAAGGTATCACCTGGAATCACACTCAGTGAAGGGCTGCTCCTTTCCCCACTCTTTCTATCCCTTGTTATTTTAGGTAGACACAGGCTCTAGTTGGGGTTCCCTTTTTAAAGTACTATGGGGATTTAGGCAGCCAGAAAGCCCTGCTTTCTGCCCAGTCAGCTAGGGGTAGTTTTATCCCCCTCACCAAAAAGAAAGTGAAGTCACTCAGTCGTGTCCGACTCTTTGCGACCCCATGGACTGTGTAGCCTACCGGGCTCCTCTGTCCATGGGATTTTTCAGGCAAGAATACTGGAGTTGCCATTTCCTTCTCCATCAAAACGGGCAGACTTGTTTCAGCTGAAGCCACGGAAGGCACCGATCCCCAGCCGCTCCTTCCTCCTGTGTGCGGGCCTCTTGTTGTCTCCAGACCCAGCCTTAACTTGCAGCGCTCGGCCCCCTGAGAACGCTGCCTTGTCTTGTTATGGCCTTTGGCCTGATTGAATGGGACAGCTGGCCAGTTTTATGGCTCTGCTGGCCTCTCAGCTGATAATTAAAATGCTTTTGCCCCAGGAGGAAGGCAATATATTTCTCTCGCTCTTTCATCTGCTGCCAAGGTCAAAGGGAATGCCCTTTCTCGCACCCCCTTCCCGACTTCCCCAAATCAACGTAGCAGTCTTGTGGCACAGTTTCTTTTGAGACCCTGAAATATTCAGAGTGGGCGAAAGAGATTTTATTTTGAGTGTTATTGTCTTCTTTTGGAAGGAGAATGGAGTATGATTACCCCTTTTCCTTCTTGATATTGCAGCTTTATTTCCAAATCTGGTTGTGCCCAGCACTTAAAGGTCCTCAAGAAATGTTTGTGGTTTTGATCATCACAGATTCCAGCCCTGTGCCTTTTCCCGTACATGAATCCCCTTTGCCCCCAGAGACCTTCTCCAGACAACACTCAAGCTCTCCTCCTTTAGAGCCCACACTTGAGAGGTGAACCCCCTTTTCCACTGGAGATGAGCCCACGTGAGCTCTAGGTGACATTGGTTTTGAGTCCTCACTCTGATACTAGCTGGGACCTTTGGAAAAGGATGTACTCTCTTAGTTTCTGCAAATGTAAAATGGGAATAATCATAATCCCACCTCCCTCATTTTACTAGGTAGAAGTAAGGATTAAATAAAATCAGGTAGGTGTAGCTCTTAGCAGTGCCTGACACAAAGTAAGTGGTGCATACATCTACTGATCAGTAGTACTGTAATTCCAGCAGCTATATTCCCTCGGTATTTACATTCACAATTAGTGATCTTGTACTTTCGAGTATGATTTGTCTTATACTTGTATTTTCAGTATTTTATTTATATTTTCTCCAGTTGCACTATAGATTCTTTTCTTTCAGTAAGCTTTTTGGGATGGGGAGGGTACATCATTTGACGTGGGATCTTAGTTCCTCAGCAGTGAAAGCACAGAGTCCTAACCACTGGAGAATCGATATATATGTAGGTCCATGTTGGGTGTCTGTTTTATATATATATAATTGTGTATATGTTAATCCCAGTCTCCTAATTTATATCCCGCCCACTAAGATTCTTGACAGCAGAAGTGTTGTTGTTTTTCCTTCTTCCATTTTCCCTGCTCCTACCTCCCCCGCTCCCCAACCCTGCCTACCATAGGGCTTACATATGGCAGTCCAGATGTTTGTCAGCAGTTCCAATTTTGCTGTGAAATCTTGCCTTTTCTGCTCCTACTTCCTTTCTGGATGGACTCAAACTCCTTTACTGGGTGAGCTGCCTTTATGGTTGTCCAGCCTTGGCTTTTATATATCCATTTCATAAACTCTTCAGGAGCTTGGGACCCTAGGGAAAGGGTTCCTTGGAGTTGCTTGGAAAGTCAGAAGCTTAATGTCTGCCTCTGGAATTGCCCACCTCTGAAGGCTCCGTCTGTCTGCCCATCCCTGGGAGCAGAGTTGGGGCACCCCAAACCTGGGGCAAGGGTGAGGCAGTGATGGATCTTGTAGGTAAGACCTTTCCCTGCAAATCCTGGTGACTTGTTTCCAACCTGATGTGCCTGATACAGCAATGTAACAGGAAGAAGGATGATGATTGAAAAAAAAAAAAGTTATCCTGGATTCCACTGTGCAAATCTGGCTGTTTTAATGGTTATATATGATTTTCTCAAAACCTCATCTTCTCTACCATCATAGTCGTAGTTCACATACTGTCTGGACACTTATTATATTTTTTTGTTCCTGCCTTCTGTTAATCTTCAGAATCCAAGGGGAAGGGAAAAGGGCCATGGTTGAGTAAAAACAGATAGTCTTCTGTTTCCAGGGACCCTAATTTTCTCTTGTGTTTATTGGTAAGGTTAGAGCTTAAAGGAACCTTCTTTTGTGACCCAGAGAAGTTGAGTGGCTTGCCTAAAAGCCATCCACTTGGGGTTCCTGAATCTCGTGACTGTGTTCTTTCTCTCAGCCACTCCCAGACCCTGACAATGGCCAGTTACTCTGCCTGGCTTTCCAGCCAGTGTGGTGGGCAGTGGTGGCATGAGGCTCTTGACACCAACCAGGGAATCAGCGATGACTAACTTACAGGACCCAGAGGTCAAAGCTGAGGAGTGAAGTCTGTCTTTCCTGCTTGCCAACATGAACTTGGTCATTTTCTTCTCTGTGTTACTTAGAAGGATAACAGTATTCACTGTTTTTCTAGGTGGTTTAATTTTCAGGAGGGAAAAAACAGTAAAAAAAACTTTGTTTCTTCTTTCTCCCCCCCCTAGTTTCACTGAGATATAATTGACATATAGCATTGTGTACATTTAAGGTGTACAACATGATTACCTGACACACATAAATATTGCAAAATGATCACCACAATAGGAGTAGCTAACACATCCATCACCTCACATAATTACTGTGCTTTTGTGTGGTGAGAACATTTAAGATTTATTCTCCTAGCAGCTTTCAAGCATATAATCCAGTGTTGTTAACTATAGTCTCCATGCTGTACATTAGATCCCCAGAACTTCCTTATCTTATAACTGGAAGTTTGTACCCTTTGACCAGCATCTCATTTCTCCCACCTCTCAGCTCCTGGGAACCATCATTCTGTTCTGTTTCTATGACCTCGACTTTTTTTTAAGATTCCACAGGTAAGTGAGATCATACAGTATGTGTCTTTCTTGGACTTATTTCACTTAGTGTAAGACCCTCAAGGTCCATCCATGTTGGCACAAATGGCAGGGTTTCTTTTTTTTTATAGCTGAGTAATATTCCATTATATATATACACTTCGTCTTTATCCATTCATCCAAAGACGGACACTTGGTTTTTTATGTAGCTTGCTAATTGATCTCTTCTAGATAGTGATTTCATCTCCTTTGGATATATACCCAGAAGTGGGATTGCTGAATCATAAGGTACTTCTATATTTAAAATTTTTTTGAGGAACCTCCATACTGTTCTCTAGAGTGGCTGCACCAATTTACATTCCCACCAACAGTGCACAAGGATTCCCTTTCCTCCACATCCTCACCAACACTTATTGTTTCTTGTTTTTTTTTGATCATAGCCATTCTAACATGTGTGAAGTCATACCTCATTGTGGTTTTAATTTGCGTTTCCCTGATGATTAGTGATGTTGGACAGCTTTTCGTGTGCCTGTTGGCCATCTGTGTATCTTCTTAGGAAAAATTTCTATCCTGGCCCGTTTTTTAATCAGATTGAAAAACATTTTTATATCTTAAGCAGTGAACTCCTGGCTACCTGAACTTAGGTATAGGAGGCCCAGGGGTGGATCAATAATCTCACTACCATTGGCAATTTTTCTCCCCTCCCTACCCCCAATGCCATAGGAGACCTACCCCTCCTAATTATTTGGATTAAATTACTTGTCTGTCCCAAGTGCATAGCAGCTGGTGACATGGAAGGATACTCCATCAAGTCCCAGGGATGGTAATGGAAAATCAACTTACATTTTCCCGGTAAAAGCTTCTCTAGGGTGATTTAAGATGATGAATGTGCTGTGGCACTGTCTGATTGTGTTCCCTTAGCTTGTTATTCATGGTGAAGCAATATACGTCCCTTTACTTTCCCCACCCCCCGTATTCTTAGAGTTAGGATGAGGAGTAATCATATTTTGTATTTGGTGCTATAGGGTTTGATTTGGAACAGTATCTAAGGTACACCAGGCAGAGGTGGTAATCACCCGCATTTAACAGTAGAGGAAACAGGTTGAGAGAGGTTTAATGCCTTGCCCAAGAACAGAACTAGAGAATGATGGTGCCTGAACTCGAATCCTGTGGCTTTGTGGGGCGGATCGTCCCCACATCTGGAGTTGCAGGGAGGTGATTGTGTACTTTTCCAGCTCAGGGGCCTCTGACGCCTCTGGAAGTTTCTGCTCTATTGGTTTTATCTTGGTTTTGCTTGTGTTTGTGTTATGGTTTTGTGTTTGGTTAAACAAGGGACGTGTCTGTAGATTTCCAGATAAGTTCACAGATGCTTGTTTATGGAATTTAAAATTTTCTAACCAGAAGAGTGATGTAAACATTCAGAAAGTGTCCGGACACATTTGTTAATGGCACAGCCCTTCGTGGTTGTTCAGATGCCACAACTCTTAGCTCTGTGTCATCTGGGAGGTAAGCAGGCCTTCCTGGGGCACTGCTTTTGCAGCTGAGTGTGTAACCAGATGGACTGTGTTGCACCAGTATGGCAATTCCATGCCCCGTGGAAGACAGATTGCTAGGCATGCTTTGTGGTGCCCGCTTATATTCTTAGATTAATACCATGAGAAAGAAGTCACAATAAGTCCCCTATATATGAATGAGTTCCCTTCAGAGAGCACGTTCATAAGGCCAGTTTTAAGTCCAACAAAGTTAGCCTAGTTACCCAACTAACATATGGGCTATATAGTACTGTACTGTAATAGGTTTATAATACTCTTCATACAAATAGTATATAAAAGACAAGCACAAGAATAATGATTTTTAATCTTATAGTACAGTACCTTGAAAACTACAGTAATACAGTACAACAGCTAGAATACAGGGTCTGGCATCAAGCACACAGGCAAGAAGAGTTACTGACTGGAAGTGGGAGAGGAGGTGGAAGATGGTAGAGCTGAAGAATCCTCAGCTGTAGGAGATGGAGGGCGAGCTGCAATTTCACTCACACCTGATGTTGATGACACAGGCTCTGGTTCCTTGCTGGAACCAGATACACATTCATATCTTTGAAAGTTGGCACCTTAAAGGTTTGTATGTAGGGGACTTGCTGTAGACTTTTCACCATTCATTCCTTACTGCCCTGATTAGGACTGATCACTGAGGGAATAGCACCCAAACTCTTACAGGTAGAGAATCCACCTGCCAATGCCGGAGATGCTGGAGATGCAGGTTTGATCCCTGGCTCAGGAAGATTCCCTGGAGGAGGAAATGGCAGCACATTCCAGTATTCTTGCCTGAAAAATTCCATGGACAGAGGAGCCTGGAGGGCTACAGTCCATGGGATCACAGAGTTGGACACGACTGAGCACAGATCTCTTATAAGTGAAGCTTTCCAGCTGTCCCCTTCTCCTGCCTCACACAGAGAATTTTGACTCTGTTGCTATTGGTACTTTTGAGCTTTTGTGATGGTAGGACAGGGAAGGGGACAAGAACTAGAATCCTGCACATTCAGCCCAACAGAAATATTTTTTCAAATGGAATTTTAAGCAAGAAATTTGTGGGCTTCTTTGTGTAAGGGCAATGAGTGGGAGGAAAAAATGGATTTAAGAAGTGTTGCAGTGGACCATATGAGCCCACTGCCTAATAAAATAAGTCAAGTCCACCTAATTTGGACTTACTGGCCATTGAACACATCTCTGCCCCTTGATTCTAACATGTGAGTCTGGCCTTGTTTGCCTGGCTCTAGGTTGGATGGACCATGAATCTGGCCAGTTTTAGGCCCATCATAAGCTTTTTGGTGCTTGATTTGACATGTAGTATATAGGAGAAGTGACTGGGAATGGGAAGCTTACCGATAATGACCTTCCAGGAAGAGTAAGTGTCCCTGCTCAGGAAAAAGGAAGAAGTTCCTAAAGAACAGCACATAAGGCATTGGAGCTTATTCCCAGCAGTTTCTGGCTGTGCCCGATATGCCCACTTTCCCAGGTACCAAGGAAGGAAGGAACAGGCTGGCTTTCTCCTGGAAATTGAACTGCATCACCTTGAGATCTATGTGGTCTTGAGTTTTACCACCATAGTAAGATCTTCAGCTCCATCCCAGAGGAAGTACAGTATTCTTTGGAGGTAGGCTGGAAAGGTGCAGGCACACGCCTTGTCTCACCCATCCCAGTGGGCATGGAGGTGGAAGGAAGGTACTAGCAAGAGCATCCATAGCACCGACAGGAAGACGGTGAGTCAGAACAAAGCTAGTCTTAACTGAGGAGGTCTGGAGGTTGGTCCCTCCCTACTTAGGCAGAGAGGCTGAGGAATGACTCACAGGAAACTTTAATCTGTGTCTCTTAGCTTTCTAGGATGATTAAGGACTTGGGGTTCAAAATGGCAGCTCCCATTGCTTTGAGCCTTTGTGGCTGGGGCTCCCTCCCTCGCAAGGTGATGGTGATGGGTCTCTATGGTGTGTCATGCTGCTTCCTCCTCCACCCTCAAATCCTTTCTCCCCTTGATCCCTTGGGTGAAGCGCAGGTCGCAGAGCCTGGAGTGTTTGTGTCGTGCCTGGGTGATGATTCTCAGCCCAACAGGTCCTTGTGGGAGACGGCTGTGTCTGCTATTATAACGATGCTGTAGGCAGTATGATGGGTCAGTCATTTTATCACATGCCTACATAGATGTCTCTTCCACCACCTTCTTCCCATCCTCAGAGCTGTGTGGTGTAAACACTCCCCAACAACCAGAACAGTATGAAGCCGTATGGAATAGTGTGCCAGGGGTATATGAGACAGGCAGGGGTATGGAGAATTCTCTGGAAGGCCTTGATGGATAGACCTTAAAGAAGGAGTGGGATTCAGGGAGAATCAGTAAAAGGGTAGGGGGTTTGTGTGTGTGCGCACACACTAAGTTGCTTCAGTCGTGTCCGACTCTTTGCAACCCTATGGTCTGTAGCCCACCAGGCTCCTCTGTCCATGGGATTCTCCAGGCAAGAATACTGGAGTGGGTTGCCATGCCCTCCTCCAGGGGATCTTCCCAACCCAGAGATCAAACTGGCGCATCTCTTATGGCGGGTTCTTTACCACTAGCGCCACCTGAGGAGCCCAAAAGGGTGGTAGGCCACAGCAATGGCTTTATAGGAAAGGGAGCCGGCCCCTGCTCAGATAAGGCCTGGTGTTTGTCGATGCCATGCCCCTGTTACCTGGCCTCTTCAGGAAATTCCCAGACCTGGCCTACTGAACAGGAAAGCCAGGCTGTCTATGGTAAGGAACTGAGTCTTCCCTATGCAAACAGCTTCTGTCTCTGCATGGCTGAAGAGCAGAGTGTGGTACAGCGTTAGGGGCTCCGAGTCAGGCACGCCTGGTTTGGGGCAGGGTCCTCAGCCTCTGAGCCCATTTCCTCTTCTGTCAAATGGGGATAATCCTAGTTTTAACTCACAGCACCAGAATGAGCATTAAGTGAAATTCTGTACATCAGCCCTTAGCACAGTGCCTGGCGCAAAGTAAATGCTCAATAAAAGGGAACTTTTCTTTTTCTTAAAATTTTGTTTCCAAGAGCAGCTGCTTCTCTGGTGGCAGCAGATCTGAGAATAGATTCACAAGTATGTCACCAGCTGCTTCCATGCCTGTTGCCTCAGAACACACCACCCCAAACAACAGCCATTTCATTATACTCATGGAGATTTGGGGTCAGGAAAGGAGGGCTCAGTAGGAATGGCTTGTTCTGCCTCCTTCTGCTGGGAAGATTTGAAGGCTCGGGGTGAGGCCGCAGATGAAGGCAGGAATCATCTGGATAGCTTGTTTGTGTCCGTATCTGGTGCCTGGGCTGGGAGGACTGGAAGGCTAGGATGGCTGGTGAGGTTGCCGGTGTATTATCCTCCAGGAGCGTGGTGTCTCAGGGCTCTCAGCCTTATGTGGTGGCTCAAGACTTCAAGCACAGGTGCCCCAGGGACCAAGCTGCGTCATCCTCTCTGGTCTGGCTTGGAAGTCACGCAATGTCACTTCCTCTGCTTCCTGGCGGTGGAAGGGAGTCTCAGGCCCACCCAGGTTCACAGACAGGCCACATGGACACATCTTTCAGTGGGAGGGGTGTCGGGTCTCATTGGAGGAAGCATTTAAGATGGGAGGTGTTGTGCCATTTGGAATCAACCTGCCATGCCTGCCCTGGGAATTCTGATGGCAGAGCTGAGGATACAAGGTTTTAGGGAGCCAGTCATGCAGCAGCCACCGCCCCCCTCCAACATGCCAAGAAAGAAGAATGACTCTTTGTTGACAAAATCATCAAGAGTCTGACGTGCTGACTCTGTTTTTGGTTGTTTTTATCTAATTTGTAGCTGGGTGCTTCCCAGGCGTGGCAGAGATCTGGCAACTGTCCTCAGTCACTTTGAGCCGGGTGGTAGGGATATTCAGGGCAGGTGGGTGTTGGAGATGATTTTAATAAGGAAAGTGGCTGCATAGGGGCTCTGTCTCTGGCTTTCTGTCTCCTGCTGCTGCCATCTGTGTCTGGAAGAGCTCAGGGCTGGAGTCCCAGCTATGTTATCTGAGCTTAATTTGCACAAGATGGCAGTGGCTATAGGTGCCTAAGTGGATCTTGGATTTTTGGGCTATAGGTGCCCAAAAGATCTGACTTTTGAAATAGTCATATTTTAGGATGTTGGTGAGAGCAAGGTATCCGGCAAACATGTGCTGGCGACTCTGGTCAGGGAGGTAGGTGATACCAGTTTTTCTGTTTTAATCACAGGAAGCTTGGCTGTAAGAAAACTTTTCCTCAGCAGCATGAGTGAGGTAAGAAGAGGGTAAAACCTCCAAAGAAGAGATGAAAGGGGAGTTTCTGGGGAAAACTGGGGCTAGTCAAGGGGTCACTGAAAAATAGCTTGAAACAGGCTGATGAATTGCTGTGGCTACTGGAGCCACTGTCTGTCTCTAAATAGAGTGATTCCCAACCAGATTCTCTTCTATCTTCCAGCCCCAAAAGGCAGCAGAAGGCCACCCTTCTTGCTGTTGAATCATGTGGCAAGCACAGACGTGGGCACATTACGGAGAAGCCTGGTGCTTTGAGCTGCTTCTCAAGTGCTGGTCCACATGTGTACATGTGATTCTCCCTTGCTCCCCAGGCACATCGTCACAACATGGCCAGCCAGTCGGGAGTGGCCTGGAACCCTGGGCGTTCTTGGGGTGTGAACCAAGGCCTCTGTGTCACACTCCTGTTACTTATCTTAAGGCCCAGGTGCCTGACTGAGGACTGGCTCCCAGGACAACACCCTAGTCAGCCAAGGGAAGCTCATCTATCAAATCCATCTCCTCTGGCCTGATTCTGAGCCCTGGCCGTTTCCTAAGCTTTCGGCTGCACACCCTTGGCTGACACCGTGAAGCGCAGGGCCCTGGCATCTGGGGCTGGCCCACTGTGCCAGACCAGTGCAGCATGGAGCTGTTCTGGCAAGTAATGTCTGGTCTTAGCGTGTCTGGACTGTGGAGCGGCATGTGGCCCAGACGGGGACAGTTAGTAAGGTGTGAGTTGGTGGTTACAACTGAAAGCAAAGGAACCGTGTTCCTTGGTGGCTGTGGAGAGGCCAGAGGGAGATGGGCAGCTTTGGTCCCTGATGGAAGGAAAGAACGGGTGGGCAGATGTTGGCACAGAGGTAGGGGAGTGGAGCATCTAAAAGCCCCCCCGTACTCACTGAATGCTGGTCCCTTCCTATGAGGCTGATGACATACAGATTTCCTGCCTGAGCAAGCGGGTCATGCAAAGCCAGAGGATTTTCCTAGGACTTGCTGGCCACTCCGTCTCCCTTTAGTGTAATTAATGACTTTGTCTCGTCTCCCGTCATCCCCACCCCCAGTATCTAGTTCATTCTTCATCACCTTCCGTGAACAGTTAAAAGGTTACTTCTTGTGTCCTTGCAGCCAAACTCTTGCTTTTTCAGTTCCATTTGTCTCATTGCAGCCTTGGTGGTTTGACTAAAACACAAATCTGCTCACACAGCTTCCCTGCTTAAAAACTGCCTGTGACTCCAGGATAGATCCCAGCCCCTCCATGTGGCCTGCATCTTCTGGTCCTGCCCCAGCCCAGTGCTCCAGCTCCGTCTTTTCCTTTTTCCCCTCATGAAGGTTCTGCTGCAGCTACAAGGGACTCTTTCCTATTTCTTTGGGGCATCAAGGTTTTTTTCTCCTCTCTGGCTTGGAATCACATTATCCCCCCTCCCTAGAGTGGCCTTCTGATGCTCTCCCATGGACTAAACCCTGACCTTTCTTTACAGTTGCAAGAGCAGATGTATATTTTGTGACCTTCTTCCAAGGAGTTTCTTCCTTTGCCTGTTATTCCGCACGAGGTGCTCAAATAAAATAGGGCAGAATCAGATCATCATCATGCACATGGCAGCTGAAGCCACTTATCCAGCTTTGCCACTTCCTGGCTGTGTGACTTTGGGGTTGATTCTCACTTGATTCAGCCACAGTTTCTTCATCTGTAAGTAGAGATGAGAACACTGCCCATCTCTTGAGGTTTTTAAAAGAGATAGTGCTTGTGAAATGCTTAGCACAGTGCCTGGCATGTAGGAAGTGCTCCATAAATACATAAGTCCAGTAATGATGATGAAAGTGGTCATAGGTGTGTAGCTTTGTAGCCGGAATGAATGGGCATAGAAATGTGAGAATGAGCGAAGTGCCATCCTATGTTCCTTGATAAGATCATCTCTTCATCCCATTCTGTTCCTCCCCCTTTGCCTATCTAAGTGTCAGCTGACTTTTCCAATAACCGAAGCAGTTGGTATCTTTTACTGGCCAAACTCAGTGGTTTTCACACAGGAATGTTGGTGGGGATGAGTCTTGATCTCTTGGAGTAACAGCCTGGATATTCTGTCAGTTCTCATTGCGATCCTGGGTGCAGGTTGTGTTTTAGAGACTGGTTAACCAAATCACTTTCCATCCATGTTGGCTCCTTCCTGGAGAGGAGGGTGGATGCTCCAGTTAGTTGGGGTGGGGCCCTAAGGTCTGTGGACAGAGTCCAGCATGTCAAGAGTTGACTAGTTGGGGCACGTTGCCCTCTGGTGAGGGGCTGCTCCTTGTGCTTCAGAATTCCATCCAGGGTACCCTGACCATTGTTAATAGCACCAGGCTGGTCTGATAGGAGTCTTTCTGAGCCCTGGAGTGTGATGGAGCAAGGAGAATCTTCCTGTCTAAAATAACCTTTCCCTGCGTTTTTGAACATGATGAATCGTCCTTTCTGGGGGGTTTGAGCAATGAGTAACGTTTCCCTGTTGGTGGACCCCTGGTGCAGAGTTTTGGAGTTGATGCTTATTCTTTGCCTTTCTGATGTATGAGCCTCAGCCTTTCTTACCACACTCTGGGGGGCGCTTCTGCTGGTCTGGAGGTGAATCACTGGATCAAGCACACATTTTAGAATAGGAAAAAGAGATGTGGATGGTGGCTTGGTATGGGTGGGGGCAGGAACTGAAGACTCGTCTGTGAAAGGGTTAATGACTTTTGCCCTGGGCCAAGCACCAGGACCTAGAGTCAGGCGGACAGCTGGATGAGTCAGTCAGAGGCGTTTCATAGTTCTTACAGCCTCGTGGCTGAAGGGCCCCTGGGAGAGGATTCTGTAAATTGAAGTGGAGATCCTGGATCAAGCACATTTTGTTTTGGGCTCCAAAGAACATCCATATTGGTCCCTCTGCTATGCTCAGCACCTGTCTCCCCTGTCTCGAGGATGACGGTCCAGGGGTGATAGTGGAACTTTCAGAGCCTAGGGTTTCTCTGCTTTATGACTTCTTATCCTCACACTTTTGAACATTTCATTTTCTCTCCCCAGCTCTCCACTGACCTTACTGGTGGTTTGCCTAGCTGTGCAATCTAGAGGGCTGTGACTGAGTGGTATTGAGTTTGCAGGGTCAGCCTGTACAACCCAAAACAAATCTCACAGCTTCTGAAGCGGTGTCAGACCTGGTGCAGGAGGGTTACTTGTCCTGCCCATGAGACCTTCATCCCAACCCTCAAGCTAACATGCTAGCCATGGTGCTTCTAGCACACCTGTGCCCTGAATTAGGGCTGGTGAGAGGCTGCCCCCCAGCAAGCCTTTGCCACCTCACCTTGTCAAAGCTGTCCTAGTTTGAGTAGCTTCTAGTTCCCCAAATATGTACAGGCTTCACTTCTAAAGCCCTCCCATTTACATATAAAGGGCAGGTTCCCTTCTCTAGAAGCATCTAGAGCAATGCTCAAATGGTTTAGCTTTAGAGATTCCCCCCTCACCCCCCAGGTTCTAGTGGAAAGGACAGTGGACTTAGAGATAGAATTACATTTGACTCCTAGTTTCTGGGGCTTCTCTGCCAGCTTTCTTCTGCTCTGAACACAATTATCCCTCACAATTATACCTCCCTGTCCCTCCCAGTGAGAAGTAACCATCAACTTGACAGAGAAAACCACCCTTAGCAGTGGCTCTGTCCATACAGGGCATAGGATTAGGTGAGCAGTCTGCCCAATTAATTTATGATCTGAGGCTGCCCCAAGACACATCAAATGCAGATGTGGTTCATACACTGGTGTAGGAGAGACCAGCATTATAGAGATGCAAGGGCTTGTAGAGATGGATCTGTTTAACATCGGAACCCCGGAGGGGAGGGGCAGTGTGGTACAGGGGAAGGAGCATGGGCATAGAAGCCAATGCATGGTTCATGTCCTGCCTCTCTGTCTGCCTAGATGTGGGAAGGTTACTTAACTTTTGAGCCCAGCTTTCCAATCTGTAAAATAAGGATGTCACCTCCCTTGCAGGGTTGTCGTGAGGACTGAATGAGGTGATGTATGTGAAGTACTTATATTGTACCTAGGACAATAGCAGGCATGCAAGAAATGGTAGCTATTAGTATTATTAAATGACCTAATTTTAAAAAATTTAAACAAAAAATATGTGCTTATTTTATTAGATGATTTCAACAATATAGGTGAACATAGAGAAAAGCTTGTCACCCCAAATCCCAGTCCCATAGAATTCAGGTGTTTTTCTATGTGATAGATAGGTAACATATTCTTAACAGAAAGGACTATGATCAAATTATGTATTTTTGTATATTAATATTTTCTTAGTATATAGTCACATATATTATTAAATTGCCTTCTACATATCTTTTAAATATCTGAGTTATTTCAAATCCTAAAAGATGATACTGTTAAAGTGCTGCACTAAATGTGGCAGCAAATTTGGAAAATTTAGCAGTGGCCATGGGACTGGAAAAGGTCGGTTTTCATTCCAATCCCAAAGAACAGCAGTACCAAAGAATGTTGAAACAGCTGCACAATTGTGCTCATTTCACATGCTAGCAAGGTAATTCTCAAAATCCTTCAAGCTAGGCTTCAACAATATGTGAACCTAGAGCTTCCAGATGTATAAGGTGGATTTAGAAAAGCCAGAGGAACCAGAGATCAAATTGCCAGCATCCCTTGGATCATAGAAAAAGCAAGGGACTTCCAGAAAAACATCTACTTCTGCTTCATTGACTATGCTAAAGGATTTGACTGTGTGAATCACAACAAACTATGGGAATGGGAATACCAGACCACCTAACCTGCCTCCTGAGAAACCTGTATGCAGGTCAAGAAGCAACAGTTAGAACCAGACATGGAACAATAGACTGGTTCCAAATTGGGAAGGAGTATGCCAAGGCTGTATATTGTCATCCTGCTTATTTAACTTATATGCATAATACATCATGTGAAATGCTGGGCTGGATGAATGACAAGCTGGAATCAAGATTGCCAGGAGAAATGTCAATAACCTCATATATGCAGATGACACCACCCTTATGGCACAAAGCGAAGAGCAACTAAAGAGCCTCTTGATGAAGGTGAAAGAGGAGAGTGAAAAAGCTGGCTTGAAACTCAGCATTCAAAAAACTAAGATCCTGGCATCCAATCCCATTCAGTTTAGTGGCTCATTCATGTCCGACTCTTCATGACCCCGTGGACCACAACACACCAGGCCTCTCTGTCCATCACCAACTCCCAGAGTTTACTCAAACTCATCTCCATTGAGTTGGTGATGCCATCCAACCATCTCATCCTCTGTCGTCCCCTTCTCCTCCTCCCTTCAACCTTTCCCAGAATCAGGGTCTTTTCAAATGAGTCAGCTCTTCCCATCAGGTGGCCAAAGTATTGGGAGCTTCAGCTTCAACATCATTCCTTCCAGTGAACACTCAGGACTGATCTCCTTTAGGATGGACTGGTTGGATCTCCTTGCAGTCCCATTACTTCATGGCAAATAGATGGGGAAACAATGGAAACAGTGACAGACTTTATTTTCTTGGGCTCCAAAATCACTGCAGACAGTGACTGCAGCCATGAGATTAAAAGATGCTTGCTCCTTGGAAGAAAAACTAAGACAAACCTAAACAGTGTTTTAAAAAGCAGAGACATCACTTTTCTGACAAAGGTCCCTATAGTCAAAGCTATGGTTTTTCCAGTAGTCATGTATGGATGTGAAGAGTTGGGCCATAAAGAAGGCTGAGCGCTAAAGAATTGATGCTTTCGAACTGTGGTGCTGGAGAAGAGTCTTGAGAGTCCCTTGGACTGCAAGGAGACCAAATGAGTCAATCTTAAAGGAAATCAACTCTGAATATTCATTGGAACGTCTGATTCTAAAGCTGAAACTCCAATCCTTTGGCCACCTGATGCGAAAAACTGACTCATTTGAAAAGACCCTGATGCTGGGAAAGACTGAAGGCAGGAGGAGAAGGGGACGACAGAGGATGAGATGGTTGGATGGCATCACTGACTGAATCAACATGAGTTTAAGCAAACTCCAGGAGATAGTGAAGGACAGGGAAGCCTGATGTGCTGCCATTCAGGGGGTTGCAAAGAGTTGGATGCAACTGAGCAACTAAACAACAACAACAATATATGCATATTTTAAAAGTAATGCGTGTGTATTATCTGGTATGACAAGCCAAATCATATCACAAGGCTCATAATAAAAAATAAAGTTCTCCTGCTCTAGCCTTTCTTACTCCCTGAATCTTCATCCCGGCTAGTGATCTTCTTGAGGGGAGGTACTGGTTTTATTTATATTTGAACACTCTGTACTTAGCACAATGCATATGGGCCCTCTATACATGTGGGCTTTTGGGGGGGGAAGGATTTAAGTCAACACTTATTATAGAACATGACATTCTACTAAAAAAAAAAAAAATGCAGCTGAAACACGTTTCAAATTGAATCATTTTATAGCAGTTTGGAGAGGCTGTCCAAATCTTTGGCTATATCATATGGAGATTTTATTGCCTGGAATGTGGCTTTTGGTTTAGATTTTCAATTTTAATGTGTCTATATCTGTTTTGCTATAAAAAGATTTTATAGTAGTGAAAGTGAACTTTGTATTAGTTAAATTAGGTTAGCTATGAGAAACAGACACCCAAAGTAACAGTAGCTGAAATAAATCTGTTTGTCTTGTCTGTAAAGGTCTTAACAGGAGACCATCCACAGCTGGCATAGCATCTCTGCTCCGTGAGGCCTAGACTCCTTCCTGTCCGTACCTCTGCCAGCCTTTGGGCATGATCTTCTCCTCCTAGTCCCAGATGGTAGCTCGATCTCCAGCTATCACATTCATGTTCCAGGCAGCATAGGGTAGGAAGGGATGAAAAGGGCCAAAGGCCCTGAGCTGATGTCCTTTAAGACAGGTTACAGAAAGCAGTCACATGATACTTCTTAGGCACCTGGCTGTACCTTGGAACGAGGTGCCTAGGAAATGTTAATGTTATCCGTGGCCAGGTGCCCATCTTGAAACGGAGGGTTCTGTTACTATGGGAGGAGGGGAGCATAACCACTGCAGGGCGACTGGCAGTCTGGGTCACACATTTTAAGCTCTTTTCCTACCAATAATCCCTTGTTAGTCCTTTCATGATACATTGCCAGGATTGCTAATGTGGCAGTTCGTTTCTGCTGTGTTTTCACTTTGTTTTCTTTCTCAACAAATGCCGCTGACTCTGTCCTTCTCTTTTAACCCTTCCTTGGAGGTGCTCACCCAACCATCCCTCTGGAGTTGGAGGCTTTGAGACACCTGTTTCTTGGATGGGAGATGATTGCAGATGAGTGGACCCTTTCCCCGGGGGCAGTAACCAGCTGTTTTTTTTTGCAGAATGGGTTTCCAGGGGCAGCCTGGCCATCAGCGATTCCCAATGGTGGGGTGCAGACCCTGGGGGAGGGGGCTACCGCTAGGTGCCTTTGAATCTAAATGCACTGTAGAAAGTGTGAGTATTCATATTTCTGTTTTTAAAAGGTGTGTAGATGCTACTGTGTTGATAAAATGCAAACTCATTTAAAAACACTTCTCCCCAGGGTGTTTAATATAGCCTGGTAGTCTGGGGCTCTCCTTGTGCTTTTATTCAGACCTGGGTTACATCCTGTCCCTACCTCTTGCCACCTGTGGACCAGCCTCTCTTCATGTCACTCGCCATATCTGCAGTGCCTTCCAGAACTGTTGAGACAATTTTATGCACATAGATCACTTAGTGCCCTGCACATGTGAAGGCTCCCATAAACATGAGCTCTGGTTAGTGTTTTCTTCTTAATCAACACACACTATAAGTACAGCTGCCATCATAATCGCATTTTTTTTAAGCTGAAAGGACATATTTTAAAAGACCAGGAGTAATTGCTGTAGCCTCTGGTGAATCCAGTATGACCAGTCCTCAAACACATATTTGGGGCTACTGCCTTAACTGACTTAATTAGAGATCTTTGGGGATAGTTGGTATTCATTCATTCATTCAGGACCATTATTCATTGAACACCTGTTAGGCCTCTTCAGGATACAGAGGGGGGCCATTACAGTTAAGATTTGCCCTGGCACTCAGACAAAGTCCCTCCTTGTACCAAGTTCTCTGGCTTTGCCAGGAGTGCACTGCACACGTCCCTTCACTTTGGTTTCCTCTTCTGTACCAAGAGCGAGTGGATCCTAAATCCCCAAGCACCCGATTCTCTCCATCTTTCTGTATTTCTCCCGGCAGGGATTTCTGGCTGCCTGTGCCCAGTGTTTGCCGGGAAGCCCCGTTTTCTTTGCTGGCTGTGCCCGTGGAACTCAGTGCAGCTCTGCTAACAGTGCTGACCCCGGCTGGGGCCGCAGTGGCTGTGGCATCTCCCTGCCATCTCCTGGCAACGCCACACCTCTCCTGAGGCGGAGAGTCAGGGAGTCTAGGCGGTGAATCATTTGCCTTGGTGAGCAGGTCTGTCTGGCCTCTCTCGGACTCGCCTGGGGGGACAGAGTGGGCCGAGGGCCAGGGTGTGGGAGAGGCTGGGGCTTGGGTGCTGTCCATGCTCTCACTGCAGGCGAGTGGCGGGTGAAGTGAGGCTCTTCCACGTGGCTCCGGCTGATTCAGCCCCACAGCGAACCTGCTGTGGGGTTTTACTGCCGGTTCCCTGGGCTGCTGGGTGGGGCTGAGCCAGAGGTCTTCTTTCCTCCACTGGAGACAATGGGCTGCAGGAAGCAGTGTCTTCAGTGCTGACTCAGGTGCACTAAGGCCTGGCTGGGTCTGGTGAGGGGAGCTTTTCCCTGGGCTAGAATCCTCTGGCCTAATGCCTCTGGCCTAATTGCCCTTAACTATAGCTGGCCTGCAGCTCAGATGGGTGGGGGAGCTGCGCTGACCTCCAGAGAGACCATCACAGCTTTCAAGGAATTATAGACTCTTGAGAAAGTCAGAGGTGGGCCATGAGGGCCTGGTGAAGATTGCATAGCCCTGAAGCCAGAAACCCAGGCATTCTGGTTCTTCATCTGTTGATTTTTCCCTTTCTGCCTTGCGGTAGCTCAGAGATTATTCTGGGAAAGGTGCTTGCCTCTCAGTTGAAAAAAAAATTCAGAGAACAAAAAAGAGGTCCCTTAGAAGTTAAAGTCATGATAGGGGAAATGAGAAACCTAGTAGAAGGGTTAGAAGACAAAGTGATGACATTTCAGGAAGAAGATCAAAAAGAGAAAAAAGATGAAAAAGTAGAAGAGAAAAGATAAGAAGATTGGAAGACCAGTCAAGAAAGCCTAAGACCTAAATAATAGAGGCTCTGCTGATGCTAAGTCACTTCAGTCGTGTCCGACTCTGTGCGACCCCATAGACGGCAGCCCACCAGGCTCTGCCGTCCCTGGGATTCTCCAGGCAAGAATACTGGAGTGGGTTGCCATTTCCTTCTCCAAGTAGAGGCTCTAGAGAGAGAAAATAGAGAAATATGGGGAAGAAAGTAACAGTGAAATACTTCAAGAAAATTCCCTGTAACTAAAGAACGTGATTGTTCAGATTTGAGAGGACTCACCAAGTCTTCACTCAAGGCACATCCCTCTGATATTTCAGAACACTGGGGATTAAGAAGAGACTCAAAATTTCCTGAAAGAAAAAGACACGTCACATACAGAGCATCAGGAAGCAAAGTGGCTCCAGGTTCCTGAACTGCAATGTTGGAAGCAAGAAACTGATGCACGATGCCTTCAAGATGATGAAGGAAAATCTCATCATTTTTATGCCAAGTATGGGGATAGAATGTAGAACTTTTATAACAAAAAAGTGTACCTCCCGTGCATTCTTTCTAAGGAGCTGTTGGAGAATGCCTATCACTAAAGTAAGAGAAGGAAGCAGCAGAAAGAGAAAGCAGGGTACAGGACACAATGAAGGGAAACCCCCGAGGACTGTGAAAGGAGACCCCAGGAGCGGAGCTGTGCATGGGACATAGAGGGGGGCAGTTTAGATCCCAAAGTGTGACTCAGGACTGTCATCTCCAACTTGCCTACTGCCGGTGATCCGTCAGTTTAACCTGAGGAATGACTACCTGGGGAGCCTCGTCGGGATTCTTACATACTTGGCTGTCTTGCTCCTGTGCTCATGAAACTCTGTTGACTGGATAGACAAAAATGTTTTCTTTGACCAACCCCAAGAACCTGAGGTAGGCCCAAGTGAATTTAGAAACAGAAAATACAGGAAGCCTATCCCCCACAAACAGATTTTTGTGATGGATGTCCAGTGTCTGCATCTCTCCCCACAATTCCTTGCAGTCAGCTGTCCCCATCGTGGCCACCTGCACACTTTTTCTGGCTCTCATAAGATCTTGCTTACTGACTTGCTCAGAAAGGGCTCTTGTCAGTTCTCCGGGACCATGGCCAGGCACTGTTTAGCTTATTTCCTTGAGAGCCTTTGTCTAGCAAAGGCAATATTTTTTACTGTATTGTGGGTCAAATTGTGTCTCCCTAAAAGTGACATGTTGAAGTTCTAACCTGTGGGTGTGACCTTATTTGGAAATAGTCTTTGTTTTTTCTTTTTTTTCCTTCTGGCCATGTAACGTGGCTTGTGGGCTCTCAGTTCCCCAGCCAGGGTTGAACTCAAGCATTCTGCAGCAAAAGTACAGGGTGTCCTTAACCGCTGGACCTCCAGGGAATTCCCAGAAATAGGGTCTCTGTAATCAAGTGAAAATGAGGTCCTGTGGTATGAGAACTGGCCCTTGTCCAATGCTTGGTGTCTTTATAAGAAGAGAGAATTTTGGATAGAGACACACAGTGATGGGAATGCCATGTGAGGACCCAAGACAGACACAGAGGGCAGACAGCCAATAGAGAGATTGGAGTTATGCTGCCCTAAGCTGGGGAACACTGAGAACTGCTGGCAGCCACCAGGAGCCTGAAGAGGCAGAGGAGGGTTCTTCCCTACAGCCTTTGGAGGTAGCATGGCCATGCAATACCTTGATTTTGGACCAGAATTCTTGCTTCAGATCTGAGATTCAGTAGATTTCTGTTGTTTTAAGCCACCATATTTGTATTAATTTGACAGCAGCCCCAGGAAACTAGTACACCTACCTACATTTGTGCTTGTCACTTGCTTTTTCAAAACTAAATTACATCTTAATTCACAGATATATACATACGGGGTAAGATAACAGGGGCGAATAATTGAAGTCACAGCAAGGAGATCAAACCAGTCAGTCCTAAAAGAGATCAATTCTGAATATTCATTGGAAGGACTAATGCTGAAGCTGAAGCTCCAGTACTTTGGTCACCTGATGAGAAGAGCCGACTCACTGGAAAAGACCCTGATGCCTTGAAAGATTGAGGTCAGGAGGAGAAGGTGGCAACAGAGGATGCAATGGTTGGATGGCATCACCGACTCAATGGACATGAGTTTGAGCAAACTCCAAGAGATAGTGAAGGTCAGGGAAGCCTGGCGTCCTGCAGTCCACGGGATTGCAAAGAATCAGACACGACTCAGCGACTAAACAGCAACAATATAAGTCAAGACTGTGAGATATCTGGAGAGAGGGGAAGGGATGTGATGGAAAGGAACATGTGGAGCTTCTAAGGGACTGGATGGAGTCAGGTGGGTTTTCGTCTTATTTGTTAAATCCTATGTGTTTTATACACTCTTTCATGTGTATATATATTTGACAGTAAGCTTTTTTTTAAAAAAAAGAAAAGACAAGACTAAACCAAGCAAAACACAGCACTCAAAACAGAATTGGACCTATTGTTTAATCTGGGAGAAATGATGTTGAATCATTTGGGCCAAATGAAAGCTTGGAGATGTGGGAACCTTGGCGCCAAGGTGAACATTTAGCGAATCAAAAGTCCCTTGTGCTAATGGAGATGAATAATTAATAAGAAATCTCAAAATGATAAATCATCAACCAAAGCTCAATTTCCCATTAGGACAAATGGCAAAGTCTCCTCAGTTATGCCAAGTTTTGAGAGCCTGGCCTCCAGCTAAATAATACTTGGTCAGACTCACAACGTCCTTTGGGGCCACCCCTGCCTGACTCATTCATTTCTCCCTCTGTTGTTCTAGCAGGGGATGGACCTGAGATCCTTGTTGGTGGTCTGTGTTAGAGAACATCAAATCCCATAGAAAGTCATTCACCCTCTCTGAGTTTGTGGAGGATCAAGATTCATTTTGGTGCGAGTTTGCCTTTATTCCTCTCTAACCCTTGGAATCTTTTCTTTCTAACAGAGGCAGCTGGCCTTAGGCTCAGAACTTTGACTAGTGCAGGGTCTGCTGAAACTTAATAACATTAATTTTTGTTCTCTTTTTATTTATTTGCACAGGTTACCTGATACTAGGAGAATATTTGTTTTTTTTTTTTCCACTTAAAATAATGATATAAAATTTCTTCTTTTCATAATTTTTAAAAGTCAGATTAAAGAAAAATACTAAGTAAATGGTATATAGGTGGTGGCCTGATCTGGAAATAGTGTCCTTGGTTTACTGAGGTTTGGAAAACTGTGATTATCTTACTGCTGATAGTGAAATGTGAGCCCTCCATTGAAGCACATGTCGTCTTGAGCTGATCCTCCGATTTGTCACGTGTCTTTGCATACATCATGCAGGGGGCGCTTTAGGACATCTCTAGCTTATCTGTCCTTGTGTTCCCCCACCCGCCTGACAGCAGCAAGATGTATTCGTCACTAGCAACCCTGGCTGAGGTATTCCCCCTTTCTCCGGTCTCGTTGTCTTACCTGCTACCCACCTGGCTCCCCTTAGTGCTTCACGGTTGGATAATGTAGGAGGGATGTCCCTCCAGCCCCAGCAGCAACAGGATGGGGAAGTGGATAGTCTGAGAAGATGCACAGGGACTACTTCAGTGAAATAAGGGACCAGTGAGGGGTCGGTTCTTTCTGAGAGCATGATCCTCTGCTTGGTTTCTGGAGGGGCGTTGGCATGAGTCCCAGAAAAAAGAGAATTGAGTTTCTGCCTTCTCGGAATTATATTCCATCACTTTCTAGAGGGAATGATGAGACAGGTACATGCAACAGCTGGGAATAATTAAAAGAAGCATATAGGGGGCTTCTCTGGTGGTCCAATGGTTAAAATTTTGCTGTCTCAGTGCAGGGGGTTGGAGGTTGATCTGTGGTCAGAAAACTAGATTCTGCATGCTGCAACTAAGATTCTGCATGCCATACCTAAGACCCAGTGTGCAGAAACTAAGACCTGGTGCAGCAAAAAAAAAAATCTTAAAAAAAATAGCATGTAGTGTTAAATTACGTGGTACTGATTTGGGGTGAAAAAGGAGAGCAGTGAAGACTAGTTGATTAATGACAGCGTTAGGGATCAGGTGGAAATTGAGCTAAGCCATAAAGACGTATAGGATTTCTCTCTGTCCTCTGGATGGCACAACAGGTGAAGAGAGATCCAGTCTTGGAACACCTCTCCACCCCTCACTCACTGTGGGCAGCTGACTTAACCTCTCTGTGTCTGTTTCAGCACAGGTGAAATAAGGAAAATAATTATGCCTACTTCATAGGATTGGTTAAGGATTAACTAAGGTGATGTCAAGCTCTTTACATACATCATGTAAAGAGCATAACTCCACTACAGGCATGTACGTTGGAGATATTTCAGATTTGGTTCCAGACCACCACAGTGAAGTATCACAATAAAGCAAATCAGATGAATTTTTTGGTTTCCCAGTGCATATAAAAGTTATGTTTACACTATGTTGTAGCCTATTGAGTGTAGTCTATTATGTCCACAAAACAATGTACATACCTTAATTAAAAATACTTTCTTGCTAAAAAACGCTAACCATTATCTGAAGCTTCAATGAGTCATAATCTTTTTGCTGGTGGAGGGTCTGGCCTCAGTGTTCATGGCTGCTGACTGATCAGGGTGGCTGTATCATTTCTTAAAATAAGACAGTGGTGCTTACTGAATTGCTTGACTCTTTTTTAACAAATGATTTCTCTGTAGCATGCAGTGCTGTTTGATGGTTTTGTACCCACAGTAGAATGAAATTGGAGTCAATCCTCTCAAAGCCTGCAGCTGCTTTATCAACTAAGTTTTGTGTAATAGTCTACCTTTGTTATTTCAACAGTCTTCACCAGGAGTAGATTCCATCTCAAGAAACTACTTTGTTTGCTCATCCATTAAGAAGCAATTCCTCATTTGTTAAAGTTTTATTATGAGGCAGCAGCAATTCAGTCATGTCTCCAGGCTCTACTTTGAATTTGTGTTATTTCTCTTTCCATAACATCTGCAGGGACTTCCTCCATCGAAGTCTTGAACCCTTCAAAGTCATCTGTGAGGGTCAGAACCAACTTCTTCTAAGTTCCTGTTAATGTTGATATTTTGAATATCGCTAGTGTTCTTAATGGCATCGAGAATGTTGAATCCTTTCCAGAAATTTTTAAATTGACCATGCGCAGATTCATCAGATACATCACTGTGGCAGCTATAGTCTTAAGAAATGTATTTCTTAAATAATTTTAAGATTTGAAAGGCAAAGTTGCTCTGTGATCCATGGGGTACCAAATGGATGTTGTGTGAGCAGTTGTGAAAGCAACAAGAATCTCATTGTACATCTCCATCAGAGCTCTTGAGTGGTCCACATGTATTGTCAGCAAGCAGTAATATTTTGAAAGGAATCTTTCTGAGCAGTAGATCTCAACAGTGAGCTTAAAATAATCAGTAAAACATGTTGTAAACAGAGGTGCTGTCATCCAGGCTTGCCTGGTACCCATCTGGGTAAATTTAGTATGACTCTTAAGGTCCCTAGGATTTTTGGAATGGTAAATGAGCACTGGCTTTAACTTAAAGCCATGAGCTTCATTAGTCCCTAAGACAGTCAGCCTGTCTTTTGAAGCTTTGAGATCAGGCATTGACTTTTCTTCTCTAGCTATGGAAGTCCTAGGTAGCAGCTTCTTCTAATATAAAGCTGTTTCATCTGCATTGAAAATCTGCTGTTTAGTGGAGTGACCTGCCTTAATGATCTTAGCTAGATCTTCTGGAAAACTTGCTGTAGCTTCTACATTAGCACTTGCTGCTTTACCTTGCACTTGTATGTTATGGAGATCGCTTCTTTCCTTAAACCTCTTGAACCAACTTCTGCTAGCTTCGTACTTTTCTTCCGCAGCTTCCTCACCTCTCTCAGCCTTCATAGAATTGAAGAGAGTTAGGGCCTTGCTCTAGATTAGGCTTTGGCTTAAGGGAATGTTGTGGCTGGTTTGATTTTTCTATCTGGACCACTCAAACTTTCTCCATATCATCAATAAGCCTGTTTGCTTTCATATCATTCATGTGTTCACTGGGGTAACATTTTTAATTTCCTTCAAGAGCTTTTTCCTTTGTATTCGCCATTTGAACAACTGATTTAAGAGGCCTGGGCTTTTGCCTGTCTTGGCTTTTGACACGCCTTCCTCACTAAGCTTAATCATTTCTAGCTTTTGATTTAAAGTGAGAGAGTTTCACCTGAATACCTAGAGGCCACAGTAGGGTTAATGAATGGCCGAATTTCAATATTGTTGTGTCTCAAGGAATAGGGAGGCCTTAGGAGAGGGAGAGAGATGGGGTAACAGCTAGCTGGTGGAGCAGTCAGAACACACACAACATTTACCAATTAAGTTCGCCATCTTTTGTGGGCACGGTTCATGGTTCCCCAAAACAATTACAACAGTAAGAACAAATGTCACTGATCACAGATCACCGTAACAAATATAATAATAATGAAAAAGTTTGAAATATTGCAAGAATTATCAAATGTGACACAGACACATGAAGTGATCAAATGCTGTTGGAAAAATGCCACCAGTAGACTTTCTCAATGCAGCGTTGTCACAGACCTTCAATTTTGTTTAAAAAGATGCAGTATCCATGAAACACAATAAGGCAAAGTACAATGAAATGAGCTATGTCGATACATACTAAGTGATCAATAGTGGTTAGCTATCATTATTATTTAATCAACCGTTTGATTTAGTCACTCAGTCATGTCCAACTCTTTGCGACCCATGGTCTGTAGCCCACCAGGCTCCTCTGTCCATGGAATTCTCCAGGCAAGAATACTAGAGTGGGTTGCCATTCCCTCCTCCAGGGGATCTTCCCGACCCAGGGATCGAACCTGGGTCTTGCATATTACAGGCAGATTCTTTACTGTTTCAGCCACCGGAGAATCCCATTTATTTATACAGTAAAGATGTATTGCATGGTTATTATGTGTCAGGGCCTGCCAGGCTTTCCACTAGGGTTCTCAATACTTTGAACTCAGAGTCCCATGATTTCCACATACATATGAGACCCTTAATCATAATAGTGGTAACGATAGCTGTAATGTCCTGCGTGCCTATTTATTTATGTGTCAGGCACTCTGGTGGGTGCCTTATCACTGCATTGCCTTTAATCTTTATCCCCATTTTATAGAATCGGGAATAACGATGCAGAGTTTAGGAAACGTAACAAGCGCTGCGTGGAAAATGTCAAGCCTGGAATTTAGATTGCCCGTTTTTGTTTTTGGTTTTTTCTATTCTCACTGACTCCTGTTACTGTCACCCTAACCCATTATGTCCCAGACTGAACTTGGCTTCCTCAAATGGGTTTGTCTTTCAACTTCCCAGTTAGGGGTACTACCATCCTACTTGTCATCCATGTCTGAAAGACAAGAGATGTCTTCCTTCTCTGTCAAGTCCCTATATCTGGTTAGTCACTAGGATTTGAGTTTAATGCATCTTTTTCTCTCTCTTCCTCTGTCTGGCCAGACCCCTTTTGACTTGTATTTGTTAGTCTTCAGCATTTGTTCTACTGCACCCCCCACATGAGAGGTGAGGTTTATACAATACGCTTTCATGGAATTCACCAGATTTTGATAAAACATCCTTAAGTTTTCCAAGAAGTAAAAGCACAATAGTTTCTTACTGCTGCAGCTGTGTTTGTCAGCAGTAGACGCTTGGAATGGGCTCACAGCAATGGGGTAGATAAGTAAGCTGCTGTGAATAGAAACTTTCTCTCCTACCTAGGAAAACATGTTTGGAGGAAACTATGCTCCACTCTGCTTTAAAAAGGAAAGCTTTCCCTTTTAGCAAACAGTGCTGGGAGAATTGTACATTCACGTGCAAAAGACTGGCATTGGACCCCTATCTCATAGGAATACAGAAGTTAACTAAGAATGGATTAATGACCTAAATATGAGAGCTGAAACTGTAACACTCTTAGAAGAAAACATAGGGGCAAATCTTCATGAATTTGGATCTGGCAGTTCTTTGGTATTACATCAAAAGTAGGAACAACAAAAGGAAAAATAGGTGAAGTGGACTTCATCTAAATTAAAAACTTTTGTACATCAAAGACCATTATCAAGAAAGTAAAAAGCCTATAGAGAGGGAAAAATATTTGCAGATCATGTGTTTGATAAGGGTCTAGTATCCAGGATATATAAAGAACTCATAGCTCAGCAACAGAATGACAGACAGTTCTCCATAGGAGACATAGAAATGGCCAACAAGCATGAGAAAAGATGCTCAGTGTCATTAGTCATTAGGGAAATGCAAATCAAAACCACAGCGAGATACCACTTTACCTCTAGTAGGATGACAATAACAAAAAGAAAAAGAAAAAGGAAAATAGCAGGTAATGTGAGGATGCAGAAAAATTGGAACCCTCATACATTGCTAATGGGAATGGTTCAGCTGCTGTGGAAAATAATTTGGTGCTTCCTCAGAAAGTCCAACAAAGAATTACCATATATCCTAATAATTCCACTCCTAGGTATACTCCCCAAAGAATTGAAAACAGGGACTCAAACAAGTATATGTGCACACATATTTATAGCAGCAGATTAACAATAATCAATAGATGGAAACAGCCCAAATGTCTATCAGTGGACAAAAGGGGAAACAAATTGTGATATATACATATGATGGAATACTATTCAGTCACAAAAAAGGAATAAAGTGCTGGTGTGAGCTACAATGTGGATGAACCTTGGAAACATTAGAAAGCCAGTTGGTGGTTGCCAGAAGCTTGAAAGAGGGGAGAATGGGGATAATGTGTGATGATAATGTTCAGTTGCTCAGTTGCGTCCAACTTTTTTTGACCTCATGGACTACAGCACACCAGGCTTCCCTGTCCTTCACTATCTCCCGGAGTTTGCTCAAACTCATGACCATTAAGTCAGTGATGCCATCCAACCATCTCATCCTCTGCTGCCCCTTTCTCCTGCCCTCAATCTTTCCCAGCCTCTGGGTCTTTTCCAATGAGTTGGCTCTTCGCATCAGGTGGCCAAAGTATTGGAGCTTCAGCTTCAGTATCAGTCCTTCCAATGAATATTCAGGGTTGATTTCCTTTAAGATTGACTGGTTTGATCTTGCTGTCCAAGGGACTCTCAAGAGTCTTCTTCTGCACCACAGTTCAAAAGCATCACTTCTTCGGCACTCAGCCTTCTTTATGGTCCAACTCTTCACATCCATACATGACTACCGGAAAAACCATAGCTCGGACCATATGGACTTTGTTGGCAAAGTGATGTCACT
Organism: Okapia johnstoni; assembly: GCA_024291935.2. Taxonomy (NCBI): domain Eukaryota; kingdom Metazoa; phylum Chordata; class Mammalia; order Artiodactyla; family Giraffidae; genus Okapia; species Okapia johnstoni. Next base: position 19,001,168 of record CM044307.1, read on the forward strand.
TTTTAATACACTGTCTAGGTTTGTCATATCTTTTCTTTCAAGGAGCAAGCATCTTTTAATTTCACAGCTACAGGCACAGTCTGCAGTGATTTTGGAGCCCAAGAAAATAAAGTCTGTCACTGTTTCCACTTTTTCTCCATCTATTTGCCATGAAGTAATGGGACCAGATGCCGTGATCTTAGTTTTTTGAATGTTGAGTTTCAAGCCAGCTTTTTCACTCTCCTCTTTCACCCTCATCAAGAGGCTCTTTAGTGCCTCTTTGCTTTCTGCCATTAGAGTGGTAACATCTGCACATCTGAGGTTCTTGATATTTCTCCCAGCAATCTTGATTCCAGCTTGTGCTTCATCCAGCCTGGCATTTCACATGATGTACTCTGCATATAATAGCTGTTTAATGGATATGGGGTTTCCTTTTGGGGATGATGAAAATGTTTTGGTACTAGACAGAGGTGGTGGTTGTATAGCATTGCAAATGTACTAAATGCTGCTGGTTAATTTTCTGTTATGTGGGTTTCATCTCAGATTTGAAAACCTATCAAAAAAAGGCTTTCACAAACTTCATTGCTTTGATTGTTAATAGTAATACATATTTGGTAGATACCAGTATTTCAGGACACTATTCTTGAGAACCATTGACTGCAGCCATCTGCTAGAATTACTGACTGCCAGGATTATAACCTCTCTCCTTTGCTGTGGGCAGGACCCCTAGGCCAGAGATTACTAACTTCCATGCCTTCAGGGGCCCAACCTGTTAGAACAGATGTTTGAGGATATCTGGGTGAAAGGCAGCAGGGAGTCATGGAGATTAGGTGGAACTGGGCTGGACGGCACTGTCTAAAGGCATTCCAGTTTACACAAACTGCCCTGGGCTGCCTCTTGTCTGTTTGCATCTTTCAGCTATCCCTCTTAAGCCATCCAGAGACTAATATATTTAGAAAATCGTCTTCAGTAGGCCATCCCGTTTCTAAAAGTCAGTCTCCTGTCATAGCATCTAAACTTCTCTGCCTTCCCGTTGCAGCATAGGCTCTGAGAAAGCTCAGCTGGACTCATGAAGCATTGTGAAACCATAGCCTTCCTCCCACTGCACCCCGTCCCAGCCACCTGTCCAATCCTGTCACCCCATTGGATCTGTAAGGGGAAGGGCTCTCCCAGAGTCTTCAGTTTACAGGTGGCTCAGAGAAATGCTCGGCAACCAGTTACCGCCACTGCAGAGGGCATGGTGGCTTCCGTGGTGCCGCTTCCCCAGCAGTCTGAGTGCTTATTAGTCTGTTATCTCTCTATCCGCAGAAAAAGGGAGAGAGGCACAGAAGAATCTGGGAAGATTTTTGTGATTAGGTGAGATGTAGAATGTTGTTTGTTTTAATCTCCCAAGCATTTCAAGGCTTGGACCCATTCAGAATGCTGGAAGCTTGGAGTGGGACGGGGGTGTGTCAGGGGTCAGGGGAGCAGGAGAGAGGGTGTGGAGGAAAGAAACTTAGTCCGTTAGATCCAGGGAGCGGCTGGCCGTGTTTTCTTTTGTGCTTCTAGCCCTATAGCTGCTTGGCATCCCTTTTTGGGGCTTCCCTGGTGACTCAGTGGTAAAGAATGCACCTGCCAAGTGGGAGATGTGGGTTCGATCCCTGGGTCAGGAAGATCCCCTGGAGAAAAAAAAAATGGCAACTCACTCCGGTATTCTTGCCTGGAAAATTACATGGACAGACAAACCTGGTGGGCTACAGTCCATGGGGTCGCAGAGAGTTGGACAAGATTTGGCAATTAAACAACAACGATCTCTCTTTATTGCTGATTTTCTGGGAAGCACACAGGACATAGAGAACTTTGACCCACATCCTTTCATTGTGTAACAATTTAGTGGGTGTGTGCCGGGCGTGGTTTAGGGGGCAGGAAAAGTACAGTTGAATAACTTGAGGGACTGCCTTCAGCTCTTATCCTAAAACCCACCCCCTTCTCTTGCTCTTCCCATTTAGACTTGAACGGCAGAGAGAATTTTCCCTCCTTCTCTGAAATCCTGTGCACAGAGCTCTGAACTCCAGGTGGTTCAGCATCTGGGCCCTCAGAGTGGTGCTAACCCAGGGGCCCTTGGAAATGTCCCAGCTGTGGAAATGGGGGCTCCGCTTCCTTATATCCCAGGAGCTCAAATTAAGGGGAAAATCTCTGCCGAAAAGATATGCTTTCATAAGATTTTAAATAAAGTCACTTGCAGAGGCTCATGGAAACTGTTCAGACACTGTCTGAAAACCTTAGAAGTCCAACAGGCACCTCCACTCTTGGTGGTTTGAGAGTGGTGAAAGCCCAGGAGCACCCTGGAAGAGACAGGGAGCCCGGGGAGCTTCTCCCCAGGAGAGTCGGCTGTGATCCCCTGCTTATCTGTTGTGGGGTGTGAGGGGGCCCTACGGTGTCATGGTAACAGAGAAGGCTCTTGAGTCAGGCTGCCGGGGTTTCAGTCCTGGCTTATTAGTTGAGTGACCTTGGAAAATTTATTTAGCGGCACTGCAGTTTCCTCGTCTTTAGAGCAGCCATGGCAATAGTATCTACCTCATAAGGTTGTTGTGAGGGTTGAAGATCATGCCTGCAATATACCTGGCACCAGAATGAGTACCTCCGAGGTGTTTAAGGATGGTGGCTCCACCATCCACCCATGGTAGCCACACAATGGAGCCTGCAGGAGAGGCCCAGAGGATGGCAGGAGGGCTCTGTATTGAGTGGTTTCCTGTGATTAATGCAGACTCTCTGGTTTCTTCTGTATTCCTTTCCTTGTCCAGTACTTATCCTCCAGAAGGTGGAGAACGGAGACCTGAGCAACAAGGTTCTGAAGATCACTGATTTCGGCCTGGCTCGGGAATGGCACCGAACCACCAAGATGAGCGCGGCCGGGACGTATGCCTGGATGGCCCCTGAAGTCATTCGTGCCTCCATGTTTTCCAAAGGCAGCGACGTGTGGAGGTAAGGTCCAGAGGTGAACAGTCAGCATTCCCCAGATGTATTTTCACTGCACAGATGCCTCAGAACTTGGAGAATTGGTGTAGAATCCCAGGTACCCCCAAGAAGGTCTGGGTGACCTCTTCAGAGCAATTTATACTAAAGTCCACACTGCTGAATGACAATTTCTAATGCCTCATCAACCAGAAGTCCCTCCAGTGCTGTGGCTGGTACCAGTTCTATGTAGGCTCCTTTGTGTTGGTGACTGACCCCTAAGAAAGACCAGAAGACTCTAGGGGCAGTATGTTCTGACCTACAGGCTGGTGGGGGACCCAGTCACTCCTGGAGACTTTCAGCACAGTCACCCTGGCTTCCTTAGCATCAGTGGCTGTTACTGATGAACTTGTTCTCACTGTAAGCTCTTCAGCTGATGAGTATTGTTTGTGCTGTCTCTTTTTTCTGGGTGGGCTGGGGATTATCCTTTCCAGTTATCCAGTTAAGCTTTTAGTTAAGGATCTGTCTTGTCTGTTGAGCATTGATAAAGAAATGGGAAGATGGGTCTCAGGCATGCACACAGAACTGAAGAGTCAAAGATCATACCAACCATCCCTCTAGTTAATGTCAGCCCAAAAGGTCACAAGGACATGGATCTAAAAATCTTGTTCCCACTAATGGCAGGATGAGCATCTACGGAGTCTAAGCATCCCTGTGGCTGTGAGACGGTAGCATCACCTTGGTGTACAAAAGAAAAGACTTTAGATCATCTCTATAAGTCCTTTAAAGGACTTACCGATCATCATTATATTCTGTCTATGAAGTTGTTGCTTCTCACTGTGTTGTAAAGTGAGCTTGCATGTGTGTGTGTATTTTAAATAACAGCTTTATTGAGACATTCTTCACGTACCATAAGGTGCACCTTTTAAAATATGTTTAAGTCAGTGTGTTTTTGTGTGTGTAAATTTACATTGTTTTACACTAATCATCATTGTGACTAGTTTCCAAAGCTGCTTTAGCAAATTACCACACACCCGGTGGCCCAAAACAATAGAAGCTTTTACTCCAGAGGCCAGAAGTCTGAAATCGGTGTCGGTTAAGTCATACTCTCTCCAGAGACTCTAGGGCAGATTCTGTTCCAAATAAGGATTCTGGGTATTAGGACTTGGATGTACCTTTTCAGGGCTACCATTCAACCCGTGACAAGCAGAATATTTTTTAATCACTCAAAAAAGCCCTCAATACCTATTAGCAGTCATTCCCCAAAATCTCCTATCTCTACCCTTACTCCCTGGAAACCACTAATTCACTTTCTGTCTGGGTAGATTTGCCTGTTTTGGACATTTTGTATAAATGGAATCACATGGTATGTGGTCTTCTGTGTCTGGTTTCCTTCATTTGCATGTTTTCAAGATTCATATGTGTGGTGGCATGTGTCAGAACTTCATTTTTTTAATAGTTGAATAATATCCCATTGTATGGATATACCACGATTTGTTTATTCATTCATTAGTTGGACTTTTGGGTTGTTTCACTTTTTGTCTAATGTAAATAATGCTGCTACAGACATTGGTATATAAGTTTCTGTGTGAACATATGTTTTCAGTTCTCTTGGGTATATACCTAAGAGTGAAATTTTCTGAGTCATATGGTAATTCTTTATTTAATTTTTTGGGGAACTGCCAAACAATTTTTTTTGACCATGGCTTACCGTTAGCAACACACGAGTGTTCCAATTTCTCCATATCATCTCAACACTGGTTATTTTCTATTGTAGCCATTTTAGTAGATGTAAAGTGGTATCTCATTGTGGTTTTAATTTGTATTTCCCTAATAACTAATGATCTTGAGCATCTTTTCGTGTGCTTATTGGTCATGTGTATATCTTCTCTGAATAAATGCGTTCAAATCCTTTACCAGCTTTAAAATTGAGTTATATGTTCTTACATTTTTATGTTGAAAGAGTTCTTTATATATTCTACATACAAGAAGCTTATCAGGTACATGATTTGCAAATATTTTCTCCTATTCTGTGCATTTTCTTTTCACTTTCTTGATGTTATCCTTTGAAACACAAGCATTTTTTAATTTTGGTGTCCAATTTGTCAGCTTTTTTTTGATTGGTTGTGCTTTTTGGTGTCCTATCCAAGAAACCAAGTCATGAAGTTTTATACCTTTGTTTTCTTCTAAGAGTTTTATAATTTTAGCTCTTATGCATAGGTCTCTGTTCCATTTTTATTTAATTCCTGTATGTGGTATGAGGTGGGGGCATAATTTCATTATTTTTCTAGTGGCTATCTAGTTGTCCCAGCACCACTTGTTGACAGGACTGTTTTTTTCCTTATTGAATTGTCTTGACATCTGTGTCAAAAAGCAGTTCACCACAATGTAAGAGTTTATTTCTGGACTCTCATTTCTACTCCATTGATCTATGTGTCTACCATTATGCCAGTGCCACCTGTTTTTTAAGTACTGTAGCTTTGTAGTAAGTTTTGGAATTAGGAAGTGTAAGTCTTCCAACTTTCTTCTTTTTCAAGATTATTTTGGCTGATTTGGATCTCTTCAATTTCTGCATGAATTTTAGGATCTTTTTGTCCATTTCTGAAAAGTAGGCAGCTAGAATTTTGTAGGGATTGTGTTAAATCTTTAGACCACCTTGGGGAGTATTGCCATCTAAGTAATACCAAGTCTTCCAATCCATGAACATGGGATATCTTTCTATTTATTTAGACCTTCTTTAATTTCTTTCAGTGATGCTTTATAGCTTCTGAATATAGAATCTTATTTCCCTGCACATTAATTACAGGGTTAAGTAGCTATTGTGAAGAAAAGAGTTTTCCTTTCCTTAAAATATTTGACCAGATCTCATTAGGTTGAGCTATATCCTGATATTCAACTGTTTTTGACCTACAAAAACAGCAATTTCATACGCTTCAACTTAATACTTTCATTGCTTGACTGTAGGCTAATTAGATTAGTTGACATATTAAGCTAAGCTGCTATTACAAAGAGACCTACCAATGAAAGAAATGTATTTCTTTTTCGAGGAGTAGTCCAGCCTGTCCAAACTGGTGGGACAGCTGTGCACCTTGAGATCATTTAGGAACTCAGATTCTTTCAGGATCCCTCAGCATGTTGTTCATATCTGAACAGTTATATCTGAGTGACAGTTACTTCTGCAGAAGTATTGTATTTATATCCCACAGAAAAGGGGAAAGAGAGCTTATCCATGACAAGCAGCTTGTCTTCAATTTGGAGATGACTCCAAAAGTAGGTATTATTATTTCCATTTTACAGATGAGGTAACTGAGGCTTCGATGATTGAAGTTAGTTGCCTAGGTTCACTCAGGTGGTAGAGATAAAGCTGTGATTTGAACTAGATATGTGTCTCTTAAAAATCTGTGCTTGTAGCCACTTCACCATCTGTGTACTCTTAATCCTGCACTTTGGGCACCCTCTTCCAGGGGGATTGGCCCATGGCCCATCATGCCTGAGACCTAGCAGGATGTCCCAAGAGGGCCAAAGCATGTCTAGGAACTCAGGACAAAGGTGATTCCCGAACTGACTTGTAATGCATTACTCCTTCAAGAAATGTTTGTTAAAAAATTACTTACTCTGTGTTATGACCAAGCAAGTGTGCTTGCTTCCTGTTGCATAATGGAAAGACCTAACACCAACCAAGACTCTTGCAGAGAGAAAAAGGATTGATTGCAGGGCAGCCAAGCAGGAAGCAGTACTCAGATCTGTCTCCATAATCGATTGATCCAATACTTTGGCCACCTGCTGTGAAGAGGCAAGTCATTGGAAAAGACCCTGATGCTAGGAAAGATTGAGGGCAGGAGGAGAAGGGGACGACAGAAGATGTGATGGTTGGATGGCATCACCAACTCAATGGACATGAATCTGAGCAAACTCCAGGAGATGGTGAAGGACAGGGAAGCCTGGTGTGCTGCAGTCCATGGGGTCACAGAGAGTTGGACATGACTTAGTGACTGAACAACAAAAAATCAATTGGCTGCTGAGTGGGATATTTATGTGGAAGTAGGAAATAGAGGGGAAGGGGCTGGGAAATGATTGGTGGAAAGTGATTTGTCAGTTTCTGGAGTTCTCTGCACAGTCTCGACTGCTCTTCATGCCTCTTCGTGGGTTGCATGTGCAAATTCAGGGGGCTGCTCTACATTACGTGAGGTGGATTTTCAGCCTGTGGTGTGTGAAGTTCATTATCAAAGTTCACTGTTGGTTGTCCTAGTCCCTCAATGTGCCTTGAAGGAGGCTGTCAGCAGGTTGTTTTCTGTATCTGTGGTTTCCCTGGTTTTCTGCAAAACAAGCTTGATATCCTCCAGGTATCATTTTATTTCTATCTCATTTCTGCCTTATGGGCCTTGAGTGCAGAAGGTAATGGCATGGTTTCAGGGTCAGGTACTGGGTTAAGCCTGAGTCCAATCACCTTCCCTTGAGCTCCCCTACCTTGCCTTCACTCTGCTGAACTCATCCAGGGCCTTGGGCCTCTGCAGTTGCCAGGTGCCCAGGGCCAGCAGAGTGTGTCTCACTGTTCTTCAAGGATAGTTCTCTGGACCTCTTCCATGCTGTGATGGGGGGTAGGATGAGCATGGCCCAGACTTCCTCAAGAAGACGTTCTTCCCTTTGGTTGTGCTGTGCAGGGAGGGCAGTGGTGACAGTCAGAGGTCATCGTCCCATGGTGACTCCTTGCCTGTGGTGTGTAGGATGAGGTTGGGGGCATTTTGTTAATTATTTTAAGTTTTTTAAATGACAGAAGGAAAACATGTTCACTGCAGAAAAAAAAAATTAGAAAATATGGATAAACAAAAGAGAAAAAGAAAGAAAAGAAGAAAATCACCCACAGCATACTTCTAAAGATAATCTATGATGACATTTTGGTGTGTTTATTCCTGTTCCCATGATCACCCACCCGTCCCTTAAAATGGGATCGTTTCTGTTTTGTAAGCTAACTTTTTGAATGTAATGCAGAATGAACATATTGCCATTTTTTGTGTGTGTATTTATTCTTTTTTACATGAGTGCTCAAGCTTTTTTTAAAAAATGGTTTTGTGTATTTTTTATGATTCTTGCTCGTTGGTTTTTTCTAATATTTATTTGGCTGTGCCAGGTCTTAGTTGTCACACACGGGATCTTTGGTTTGGGGCATGTGGGATCTATGTGGAATCTTTAGTTGCAGCATGCGGCATCTAGTTCTCCAGCCAGGGATTGAACCCGGGTCGCCAGCATTGGGAACACAGAGTCTTAGCCACTGGACCACTAGGGAAGTCCCCATATTGCCATGTTAATAAGTATGTATTATGTCAATAAATATATTAACATGTGTATTTGTAAATAAATTAGTAAATATGTTGTCATTTTGATTGAGGGTCTGGTTACCAATAAGAAGAGTGATTGTATGCTTCCTCACAGTTTGCAAAGTGCATTCACGTATGGTAGCTCAGTTGTCTTTGCCAAGATTATTAAACGGTCAGTGTGGTTCCTGCACCGTGGGGTCCCAGCTGATGACCAAGCGCAGGAGCCCATTCAAGGGACACTGTCTCCTTTTAGAGAGTGGACCCCTGAGCTGACAGTCTTAAAGTCCGTGCAGGTTAATAAGAAAAACAGCCCTGGCCCAGCACAGGTGTAGAATTGCTGCACCTTCAGTTAGGAGGGGTTGCTGTTCACTTTAAGCCTTTCCTTCACTTTGAAAAAACTCCCCTCCCCCACATCCAGCATTACCAAACAGTGGAAAGGATTACTGCACCTCCGAAGGTGGTTAATGATTGACACAGGGTACACTCCCGAGGGTTTGGGGTTGGGCTCTGGGGACTCTTGGGAAATTACTGGCAGCCCTGTGGGAGCTGGCAGTTCTTTCAGGGGAAGGGATGCTGAAGCAGAGTTCTAGCTGAGCTGGTACCGGGAGGCCACTTGTAAATGGTCTTGAACAGACTTCTTGACCTTCTCTTAATCCTGGGAGGGCAAGAAAATAGGCTAAACCCAAGGTAAATCATGTCTACCTCTCCCTCGGGGTTCAGATCCACTTAAAGGGTGTTTCTCCAGTCCCCTATTTGGACTCTATTCCTGCCAAAAGAACACCAAACCTTCATTTATATCACCCACCTTCTGCTATAAAAATACAGAGGAACATTGGCAAAGGAACACTTTGGTTAAGTCATCCCCAGAAGGGCTCCTTCCCTGCATACTAGTGCCCCTCCAGACGCTTTCTCTTTCAGGCCCTTTCCGTGGGGAAGCACGCAGCGTTTTCCAGCAACAGGTGGCAGTTCCAGGACGCAGGGTAGTTATTGTTATTTGTTCCTTGCAGCTCTTCTGTGAGGTGTTGGGATTGCCAGCTCTGTTACACGGTTGAGGAACAGGTTTGGAGAGGTGAACTTGCTTTCTCAAGGTCACACGGCTGTAAGTGGTAAAGCAGGCATTTGACTCAAGTCTGTCTAAGTCTTTCTTGAGCAGCACTTCTCCACTTTTCCTTGTTGTAGAGCCCTTCAGATGGAGTGGAATGCCCGTGAACAAAGGACCAAGCCAGGTGAGAGCAGAGCTGCCCTTGTAGAAGCTGGAGGGGAGGGTCCCTGGCTCCTCCTGCTTCCGGGTGGCCTGAGACATCACCCTGGAGTAGAACTCAGTGTAAAAACCATCGCAGGCGGGACTCGAGGACACAGACAGGATACATTTGGATCTTTGAAAACACTCTGTTTTTCCAGGTCATTAGGGTTGGGACATTGATTGTCTTTGCCTAGGTGGAAGAAAGGGGTTTGGGGAACGTTGACTTTTCTTCCTCAGAGTAGAAGTAGACAGTAGTGCCAGGAACACACAGCTGCACACGGGAGTGACTCTAGCATGGAATCTAGGTAGCAATTCTGAGAACTCGTAGAGGTCCCTTGATGGGTGCTGCCCAGCGTGGCTGCTGTCTGGATAAGTCACCTGAGAGGTTTGGCAGGAAGTGCCCTGGTGCAGTTCCTGATGATATTTGGGGCTTACTCTGCGGCCCCTGGTGCAGCCTGCAGGACAGTCTGGCTGTGCCCGTACTCTTACATCCACTCATCAACTCATTCACTATGTGAGGGTGTATGCGTACCAGAGCCTGGGCAAGGCCCTGAGAATGCAAAAGTTACGAACCGGTTGTCCCTGCCCTTTAGGAGACCACAGGCTGCTAAACAAACAACTAAAGGACTGAGCAACACGTCGAGGTGTCAGAGAAGGCTTCCTGAAGTGTCCAGTTGTTCCCATCAGTCTCGGACTAAAATCCAACTTCTTGTCAGGACAAGACAAGACCTGTAACTACCAGTCTACTAGGCTATTTCTTTTCCCCCTGTCAAAATACATGAAGAAAATTATAGTATCTGGAGGGCTCACAGGGAGAAAGCCATTGTCCAAGGAGACTGGCCAGTCCACTCTGAGGGTCCCTCTGTAGAGACCCCTGGGATGCCCTGGCACAGAGATGGGCATGTTGCTTTCCTTTGGAGCCATGCCAGGCCACTTGGAGTCCTCTGAAGGCAAGTCCACACCTTTTTTTATGCTGATCCTTGGCCTCTCTCCTTCCCTTAGCAGAGTTTTGCTCAGGGTCTAGCTGCCTCCTACCTCTGTCCTGGGCTGATAGAGGTGACCTTCCTTTGTGCCCTCATAGTACCTCTGTTGTGACTTCTCTCTCTGTATTCTAAGTAGTGTTTTTTTCTGTTCCTCTCTCTGATTTCTTTGTGGATAAGATCTGTGTATTTTTATCCTATATCCCAGTGCTTGGCATTGAGTTTGATGCATAGTAGATGTTTAAAATGAATGAATAAATGGTGGTGCATTTGAATCAGATCTTGAAAGATAATTAGCCGAGTTTACCAAGCAGAGAAATGGTAGAAGGGCATTCTAGGGAGAAAGAATTGAGAACTGGTCCAGATCCACTATGACTTACTCTGTATACGCCCTTAATAGATGTGGCTAACCCTATATAAAACTTAACTTTCCTCATCTGAAAAATGATAATATTTATCTTGCAGGTTTGTTGTAGGGATTCAAGATGATACTTGTAAATGTCTTAGTATGCTGTACATACAAGGTACCATGGTCAAATAGTTACTGGGTTTATTATTCTTTTTAAAATTAGTATGTCTTCTTGTTGGTTATAGACTACAGATGAGTATTACCAAAAAATTGAGGTTTGTGTTGAAAATATAAGGAAAGCCCCTTTTCCAACTGCTCATGGCCTTATGGTTTCTGTTCCTAACTTATTCCTGGAAGGATTAAGCACTACATGAGTTTGCCTGGTTGTGATTGTGAATACATAGGATAATTATTCCACTAAACTCTGTACTCCCAGTTCTCCAAGTCTAAGGACAAATGAAAAGAAATTCTTCATGTGGACTTAAAAGGTAGGGAGGGAGCTTGAAGCCTGCCCCACTCCACCATTGCAGTCCACCCTTATGAAACTTGCCCCTTTGAATTAGAGAGAGTTCACTGTTATGGATACACTCATGCTGGTCACGGGCAAGAATCTATTCAGCCAAATGGGCACCAAAAGAAATCTTTCGCAGGAGAAAAATCTGTTTGTTTCGGGTGGTCATCTCTCTCCTTTTTAAAGCTAAACAAACAATGTATCTGTTGCCATATAATCCAGCAGTCCCACTTCTGGGCATATACCCAGACAAAACTGTAATTTGAAAAGATACATGCACCCTTATGTTCAAAGCAGCACTGTTTACAATAGCCATGGAAACAACCCACATGCCCATCAAGAGATGATTGATTTAAGAAGATGTGTGTGGTATATATATTCAATGGACTATTACCCGGCCATTAAAAAGAATGAAATAGTGCCATTTGCAGCAACATGGATGGACCTAGGGATTATCATACTAAGTGAAGTAAGTCAGAAAGAGAAAGACAAATACTATATATGTCACTTATATGTGGAATCTAAAATATGACACAAATGAACATATCTATGAAATAAAAACAGACTCACAGATGTAGAAAACAGATTTGTAGTTGCCAAAGGGGAGGGGAGTTTTGGATTAGCATTACAAACCATTATATATAGGATGGATAAACAACAAGGTCCTACTGTATAGCATGGGCTTTCCAAGTGGCTCAGTATTATATTATCTGCCTGACAGTGCAAGAGACATGGGTTCGATCCCTGGGTTAGAAAGATCCCCTGGAGAGGAAATGGCAACCCACTCCAGTATTTTTGCCTGGAAAATCCCATGGACAGAGGAGCCGGGTGGGCTGCAGTCCATGGGGTCAAGCTGGACATGACTTAGCAACTGAGCACACACACGCACTGTATAGCACAGGAAACTATATTCAATATCCTGTGATAAACCATAATGGAAACGAATATGAAAAAGTATATGTGTGTGTATGTGTGTGTATTATTAAAAAGCAAATACTTTGCCAACAAAGGTCTGTCTAATCACAGCTATGGTTTTTCCAGTAGTCATGTATGGATGTGAGAGTTGGACTATAAAGAAAGCTGAGCACCGAAGAATTGATGCTTTTGAACTGTGGTGTTGGAGAAGACTCTTGAGTGTCCCTTGGACTGCAAGGAGATCCAACCAGTCCATCCTAAAGGAGATCAGTCCTGGGAATTCATTGGAAGGACTGATGTTGAAGCTGAAACTCCAATACTTTGGCCACCTGATGCGAAGAGCTGACTCATTTGAAAAGACCCTGATGCTGGGAAAGATTGAGGGTGGGAGAAGGGGATGACAGAGGATGAGATGGTTGGATGGCATCACCGACTCAATGGACATGAGTTTGAGTAAACTCTGGAAGTTGGTGATGGATGGGTAGGCCTGGCGTGCTGCAGTCCTTGGGGGTCACAAAGAGTCAGACACTACTGAGCGACTGAAATGAACTGAACTGAACTGAATCATTTTGCCATACAGTAGAAATTAAATACAACATTGTAAATCAACTATACTTAAATAAAATTTTAAAGAAAATAATATATCTGTGACTAACACTTAAGTTTTCTTAAAGCAGAAAAAAAATATATTCCTGGGAGCCTTCCTCTTCATCCAGTTTATTACATTCACAATAGCAACCACAGAATAGCTGTGGCCGTTGAGCAGTGATTTAAACAATAGAGCATTCATTTCGTGATAGCCTTGTCAAACTGCTCGTGTTATTCGCACTTCACAGATGAGGAATTTGAAGAATAAGACTTTGAAACCAAGTGTGCTTGACTCAAGAGTTTTTGCTTATAGCCAATAGGGCTTATGGCCTCCCTTTTATATTATGGCAGTATGTCTGTGCTGTTAGTCTCCCTACATGTTGGAGAAGATGTGGGATACTCGTCAAAGCCTCATGAGCTATTTCGATGAAGTTACAGCTGTGGTTCATTATGTGACTTCTGTCTTCTTCCTCTCTCTAGCTATGGGGTACTGCTTTGGGAGCTCCTGACTGGTGAGGTGCCCTTCCGGGGAATTGATGGCTTAGCAGTCGCTTATGGAGTGGCCATGAACAAGCTGGCCCTTCCCATTCCTTCTACGTGCCCGGAACCTTTTGCCAAACTCATGGAAGGTGAGTGACCCCTAGCTGGAACAAAACCAGAGGCTGTTTTACCTTTCTGTCAGCGCTGAATAGACTGTGACCAGTTCTGCATGACCAGTAACTGGAAGAGGAGGTGAAGTAGGAGTCACTCAAGGAGGAATCCTAAGGATGGTTACAAGAGTTAGCTCAAGATGATATCAGCACCCTGCTACACTGGTATCACCCACGTCCCTTCTGTCCATCTAGTGACTATACAACTTAACTTAGAAACTAAAGGCTGCTATCCAGTGCTTCAGTATATCACTTAATGCAAAGTAAGAAAGAATAGTAGCTTTTATTTCAAGACCTCTGAGTGTCTTACATGTAGAAACGAAGAAGATCTAAGAAGAGAGGAATTCTAAAAGTCATCTAGTTAGGCTCTATGATTTTTATCAGTGAGAAACCCTAAGCTGAGAGAGGTTAAATGGATAGGTGGCCACTCCATTAGTTAGGGACTGAGCTGCAAGTGGATAGAATTCATTTTTTCTGGGTCCCATGCCTGTGCTTTTCATCTCATCAGCACATCGAAGAGGGGAAGGGTATAGCTCATTTATTTATGGAAAATCGAGGCCCAAGGTGTACCCACCCATTGTCACACCCGGAATCATGTATTATACTAACTTGATAAACTGTGGTAGTTGTACTTCACACAAAAAAACTCTTTGGACTTGCCTTTCTTCTGCTAAATGAGTAGAACAGAGTGGGTGCAGAGTTGCTGCGTTGTGTTTCCAGCTTCATTCTTGATGATGGTAATGCTGGGCAGCTTGCTTTATCTCCTGAGCCCTGTTGGGGGTTCCCTCAATGCCAGTTTCTCTGTTTCTGGAAGAAGAAATGAGAGGTGGTTTTCTGTCAGATGAGGTCACATGACATCCTAAGTCTTCCGTCTGCCTCTGTCCGTTCATGCTCCCTGACTCGTGTGCTCCATGCAGATTGCTGGAATCCTGACCCCCATTCACGCCCATCTTTCACGAGTATCCTGGACCAGCTAACTACCATAGAGGAGTCTGGTTTCTTTGAAATGCCCAAGGACTCCTTCCACTGCCTGCAGGATGACTGGAAACACGAGATTCAGGAGATGTTTGACCAACTCAGGGCCAAAGAAAAGGTAAGAAAGAGAAGCAGAAGGCATGCATTGACTCAGTGGACCTTCTCTACTGGGGCCTCTGAGCAAGACTGTGATGCAGCCACCTTCCTGAGTGGTTTGTGATATCAAAGCAGCTTTTTCCTTCCTGGCTTTATGTGGTGCGTTCTTCAGGCCTCAAGTGTGACCTGAAATGATAAGAGAGTTTTTCTCTCTTTTGGGGATGTGGTAGGAATAAGTGGAGGAGGGCAGGGCAACCCACTCCACTGTTGTTGCCTGGAGAATCCCATGGACAGAGGAGTCTGGTGGGCTACAGTCCACAGGGTCACAAAGAGTTGGACACAACTGAAGCGACTGACCATACATACACGCACAGGAATAAGTTAAGGGAAGCCATGAGCCCAAAGCTCTCCTTGCAGAGTATCTACTTCATTGTCCAAACTGGAGGAGGAGCACCACTGGGCAAGTGCCAACAGGATGTCTCACTCTGGCGGCTGGACATATTACGAGAAGGTTCTAGAAAGGTGTCTTGGTTCTGCAATGGACTTGTCGAAGGGGGTTAACAGGATATAGGGATACTTGAACACTGAGAACAGTTATCAGAACATCCTGCCAGTGTCTTTGGGGATCAGAATCAGAAACAGCACATGGGCTAAAAATACCACGAGTCTCAAATTGTTTGGCATGTTTCATGTTTTTATGGAAAGGGCTCAAAGGCTGAACCAACTGAGGAGTTCAGAGACTCATAGCCCATTAGAGATCTGCCTTTTTGTTTTGGTGACCGTTCTCTGAATGGCCCCTTTTAATGCTGTCGTGTCTAGCTAACAGTCAGGGTCTACACGGAGGAAGCTAATCCAAATCAAAGCAGTTATGTTGCTTGTTCCTCAGGACCTGCAGCTCAGGGCATGAGGGATGTCCATGGGTAGACTTGGTTAATTTCTTCTTTCCATTCTCACTCCCCACTGTGGAAATTCGGAAAGCAATATAACAGTAGTGTCTAAAATTGTCTTCATGGCTTCCTAGTTCTTTCACTTGCAAGGTCTGAAGAGACCTTTCCATCCGTTTTATCCAGGAGTCTTATGGCCCCTGCTACAGCATGTAGGGCAGGTGTTATTAACTTTTGCATCTCAGAGCTGAAGATCAGTATCTATCTAAAGTCACACAACTAGTAAGTGAGGAGGCAGAATCTTGAACCAGGGCCTTCTGGTACCAAAACTATCTTCTTTCCAATATCATCATTGTTCTCTAAACAAATAACTTAAAAATCATTTCCAGAGCTGATCTGAAGATGTAAGTGTTTTGATGCAATGTAGCAATCCTAAGCCTGGTTTTGTTGTTTAATCATGTCTGACTCTGTGGCCCGATGGACTGTAGCCCACCAGGCTCCTCTAATTCTATCTATTGAATTTCCTGTCTGTGAAATTTCCCAGTCAAGAATACTGGAGTGGGTTGCCGTTTTCTTCTTCAGGGTGTCTTCACAGATCAGGGATCAAACTCATGTCTCCTGCATTGGCAGATGGATTCTTTACCACTGAGCCACCAGGGTACTGTTTGGCAAGGCAAGGAGCATTCTGCAGGGGGATGCAATGAGCTTACGACAATTCTTTAGCTGGGGGAGGGGGTGGATCTGCACTGACCATTGAGCTGAATGATTAAAAGAGACTGTTCCAATTACTAATTATATTCCAACTAGAAGAACCCCAGAGTTCCTGACCTTTCTTGAATCACTAACTCCTGGGTTTTTTTTTGTTTTTTAAATTTATTTTTTATTGAAGTGTAGTTGAATTATGGGCTATCCTGGTGGCTCAGTGGTAAAGAATCCACCTGCCAATGCAGGAGACTCGGGTTCGCTTCCTGGGTTGGGGAGATCCCCTGGAGAAGGGACTGGCCAGTATTCTTGCCTGGAGAATTTCATGGACAGAGGAGCCTGGCAGGCTAGAGTCCATGGGGTCACAAAACAATCAGACACAACTTAGTGACTGAACTACAAAAACAAATTGAATTATAGTGTTGCATTTGTTACTGCTGTACAGCAAAGTGATGCAAGTATACGTGTGTGTGTGTTTATATATATATATATGTATGTTTATATTCTTTTTCATATTTTTTCCACTATGGTTTATCACAGGATATTGAATATAGTTCTCCGATTATTTCTTTTGATTGATGACATTATGAGGGTACCAACTGGTAAGAAAAATGAAAGTTGGATTTTGTCAGAAAGTAGATACTAGGAAAAGTCAAACCAGTTCTCATAATAGCTAGCACGTGTAGAGCATGTGCTATATGCCATGCTCTAAGTAATTTATATGAATTCTTACATAATCTTGCATAAAAAGCTAGTAATTGTTTTAGGTAATACAACCCTGTGATGTTGGTGCTGTTACCTCCATATTACATGTGATGCCCATTTTAACTTGCCCAAGGCCACAGATTCAACCACTGTGTTTCAAAGTCCTTGCCTTGAACATGGATATGTCTCCATTATAAGGCTTGGAGTTCAGCAAGTGAGGGTGAAGATAGATGATGAGCTTTCTCTCTGGAGAGATTCCTCTTAAATCATTGTATGTGAAAGATGTGATTTCCATAGTATGGAGTTGATGCCCAAATAGGTGTTTCACAAGAAACACACTGGCACCTCCACCATGTTGGAGGGGTTCCAGGTATATGGTGCCATAGGCGCCTGTACTCCATAAATGTCCTGGTTTCCCATATAATTCACTCTTCAGGTTAGCTCAACCTGCTGCTCCCTTGTATGTGAGGGTGGATTGGTTTCTGGGCTGGGGTTCGAATTCCCTTAAAGGAAGGAGTTTAGACCCAAGCCATTCCTTAGACACAAGCATGTAGGAGAAAGGACTTAGGAAGGCTAAGAGTAGCTTGAACTAATTATAGCTTTCCCATTAGCAAATAACCAACCAAGAACAATTTTCCTGAATCTTCTACGTGTTTTTGTTCTGATGGTGAAAACAAAGCAGGGGAACAAGAAAGCCAAGGATTTGGAGGGCACACAAGCAATCAATCTGTTCATCAAAGAAGTTCAAAAGTTCAAGCTCATGTCTCAGGCACTTGTGATGAATCCGTATTACCATAAAGAAGGGTCGCGTTTATAACATTGTCTTCTCCTTTCCTCATTTCTTTCGTGCATTCATTGACTCAGTAGTTAATCAGCAACTACTGAGAATCTACCCTGTACCAGCCAACCTGCAAAGTGCTCATCCTCTTCTCATTTCTGTTCTTTCTGTACCAGCCAACCTGCAAAGTGCTCATCCTCTTCTCATTTCTGTTCTTTCTATCACTTCAGTGGTCGTTAGCAGGTAATGAAAGGCAAGTTGAATGAAATACTCCTTTCATCAGAATATTTTATTTCCATTTTGCCTCTGTTCTGTCTTCTGCTCTCTGCCTGTTGCTCTGCTTCCCCAGTATGTGTTCACATACTGTTTTTCTAGCCCTGGTTCCATTTCTATATTTTTTTCTAGAGCAGAATGACTTTTTAGAGTAGAGCGTTTCATTGAGAATTTTAAGTTCCAATCACAGGAGTGTTTCTCTGGCTGCTTTACTGGAAAAACAAAAAAAGCTCCCCCCTTTTTAGAGCTGGTTCTCTCAGGTTGTTGACATGAAAGCTTCTGAAGTTTTAACCCTCTGCTCCCACCCCATTTCAATCCTGAAAGTAAAAGTGTTAGTCGCTCAGTCATGTCCGACTCTTTGCATCCCCATGGACTGTAGCCTGCCAGACTCTGTCCATGAAATTCTCCAGGCAAGAATACTGGAGTGAGTTGCCATCCCTTCTCCAAGAGATCTTCCCAACCCAGGAATTGAACCCGCATCTCTTGTGTCTCCTGCATTGGCAGGTGGGGTTCCTTACCAGTTGAGCCACAGCCTTTTTTCACTTCATCATGGGCCTACAGTAACCAGTGTTAATAGTTTAGAATCCAGATTTTTAAAGTTGTTTACAGATGCTTTATTCTCTTTCCTGGGTTCTCTCCTATTTCCTGATGCTGTAATCTCCCACCTCTTCCTAGGAACTCTGTGCTGAGTTCATTTATAAATTCATGCAGAAGGACAAAGGGAAGGCAAGGGAGAGGTTCTCCCACCCAGTGTGGTAGTGTTTCTAGAGCAAGGGCCTGGCAAAGACTTCAGGAAATGTTCTTGCTTCTCTTTGCTGGGCTGTCTCCGCCCCTCTAGAGCAAATGGTTGCCCTTTAGGATAAGATGAAACTTTCAACCACATGCCTCAGTGGATTCACTCACCAGATGAACCAAGATTTAGATGACATGCCTCAAGAACCTTTTGAACAGCCACCCTGGGAATGTATTTATTTTTATTTGCATGTTAGGTGATGCCTGGAGTGTGACTCATTTACAGCAGGCTCATTTTTAAGCTAGATTACCTTAAGTTGGCTCTGGTTTTTAAAAAATTTCCTTTATGTAACAGAAAAAAAAAATCAAAATAGAACCGAGACTGTGAAAGTTAAGTACATGATTATGATTATATGATTATATGATCATGATTATATGATTATTTGATCATAATTATATGATTATGATTATATTTTATACTTAAACTCTACTGCTTATCCTGGTCACAGATAATTTTAATCAATCAGTCAAGGTATTGTTGTTATTCAGTCCCTATGTCGTGTCCAACTCATTGTGACCCCATGGATGCAACACGCCAGGCTTCCCTCTCCTTCACTATCTCCTGGAGCTTGCTCAAACTCATATCCATTGAGTCAGTGATGCCATCCAACCATCTCATCCTCTGTCATCCCCTTCTCCTCCTGCCTTCAATCTTTCCCAGCATCAGGGTCTTTTCCAATGAGTCAGCTCTTCACATCAGGTGGCCAAAGTATTGGAGCTTCAGCTTCAGCATCAGTCGTTCCAATAACTATTCAGGGTTGATTTCCTTTAGGATCGACTGGTTGGATCTCCTTGCAGTCCAAGGGACTCTCAAGAGTCTTCTCCAGCACCAGGAACTCTCAGCCCCCTTCTGCAGGGCTTGGCCTGTGGCTACCCTAGCTGTGTACTCAGGATGTCTCTTCTGAGCCTGCCTTCCCTTACCATTTGGGGTGGTCAGGTGTTCATTTGCCAACTAGCTATCCAGCACCGCCCCCCCATCTCCTCCAGAGAGTGAAGTATGGGGCATTAGAGGAGAGCTGTCCAGGTTGCTGTGAGCACTGGTCTCCCACGGGTGAGTGCCCCCCCACTGCCCCGGGGAGTGCCCCCTTCTCTCTGATGGTTCTACCTGCCCGGCAGGAGCTGCGCACCTGGGAGGAGGAGCTGACGCGGGCCGCGCTCCAGCAGAAGAACCAGGAGGAGCTGCTGCGGCGCCGGGAGCAGGAACTGGCCGAGCGGGAGATCGACATTCTGGAACGAGAGCTCAACATCATCATCCACCAGTTGTGCCAGGAGAAGCCTCGGGTCAAGAAGCGCAAGGGCAAGTTCAGGAAGAGCCGGCTGAAGCTCAAGGACGGAAATCGCATCAGCCTCCCTTCTGGTTGGTGCCCGGGGACCTAGGGGAGGGCTTCCCAGGTGACACTAGTGGTAAAGAACCCGCCTGCCAATGCAGGAGACGTAAGACCAGCGGGTTCGATCCCTGGGTCAGGAAGATCCCTTGGAGGAGGGCATGGCAACCCACTCCAGTATTCTTGCCTGGAGAATCCCCATAGACAGAGGAGCCTGGCGGGCTACAGTCCATGGGGTCGCAGAGAGTCAGACACGACTGAAGCGACTGAGCACCCACGAACTGGGGGAAGCGCGAATGGGCTGAGGGGCTCGTGTAGCAGGGGTCCTGTGGGAACCAGGGACTGGGCTCAGAAACGTGAGACTCCGGGTTCCTTATAGAGCTGGTTGGAGACCCTGGGTTCTATTCCAGGGAAAGCCTTGCCTGCTGAGAAGCTTCACCCTTCCAAAGGGAGTTTTGGAGTGTGACTGCACAGAGAACATGAGAGCAAGGCCATGACCATGGCCAGCCTGACAGGCAGGCATGGTCCCGTCTGCTAGAAAGCATGGCCATGCATACAGGCACATCTCACTGTAGGAAAGCCTGGAAAATGAAGAGGTCATTGGGTAAAAGAATCCCAGGGTGAATGTGTGTATGTGCCTATGAGATAAGAAGACTCCTGGCTCTGCAAAATAACTCGGGGTTTCCGTAATAATTAGTTCTCTGTGTGCAGTTGAGATTAGGATGGATGTTTAAGAATTTGATTTACATGTAACCTTTCAGAAACACATTAGTTGAGCAAAGGTACATTTGCGGTAGGTACCACTTTGGGAAAATGCAAAGAATAAGAAACTATGAATTAGAGTCTCTGGGGTTTACCTACCCACGGAGGGAGGTAAGTACTCAAGTGTGTGTTTATGTAGATAAAAAAGTTCATTGTATTCTGAGCCTGTCCGTCCCCAGGAAGCAGGCTTATTAGAAGTGTAAGGAATCAAGGGAAAATAGCGTAACGGGAGCAGTAGTAGATGATTTTAAGCAGTAGGATGGTGGTCTAGGTATAGACAAGAGAATCCACGTAGTGAAATTCAGTGAGTGTTGCTGCACACTTTTTTTTTTCAGGCAACACAGAGTCTTTAAGCATCTCTGGAGCAACATGTGCCAGCATCTTGATGTGTGCTAAGGAAGCAGATAGGAAAGCCATGGAGCCCAGCTCCAGGGAGATCACCGTCTAGAGGGGAAACCTAGGTGCCAACAGGCAGATCTTTACAATAAGCCCTTCGATAGATGGGCAGAATGAAGCCCAGAAACTCAGAGAATGTACATTTTACATTCCTCATGCTCTGATGTAAACACCTGTGGAATAAACCGGAATTTGGACCATTAACTGCATCTCCCTCACTTTCTCAGGTTCTGTGGGTTAATCCTGTTACCCTGCACTTAATGAGAAGCATCCGTCTCCCTGCTTTGGTCCCTGACAAAAGGAGATGTGTACTAATAGATTGTATGAGACAGAGTAGTTTATGTATTTTATGTTAGATTTCCTAGAATAATCAACTGGGCTTCCCCAATGACTCAGTGGGTAAAGAAGCCACCTGCCACTCAGGAGACACAGGAGATGCGGGTTTTATCCCTGGGTTGGGAAGATCCCCTGGAAATGACAGCCCACTCTAGCATTCTTGCCTGAAAAATCCCATGGACAGAGGCAATTGGTGGGCTATAGTCCAAAGGGTCGCAAAGAGTCGGAAACGACCAAGTGACTAAGCACACACACAGAATAATCAACAAGGTCTCATGATATTTTAAAAATTTATTCCAAGTAAGTACTTGCTATCTCTATGCACATTGTATAGACAGCTTTACGAAAACAGTCTAATGAAGTTCACTTGGGTAATGAAGCTTCCATCTCTACATACATCCAGCCGCCACATCCCTATGGGAAAAAGAAATGATTCTAAAAGAACACTTCCCAGTTGAAAAGGAGCTTCTCAGGACATAGTGCCCACCCCTCAAGGCTGCCAGCAAGTGTCAGTTCTCTCATAGGAATTTTTTTTAATTGAAGTAGAGTTGATATAAAATATTATACAAGTTTCAGGTGCACGTATAATGACTCACCATTTTTAAAGGTTATATTCCATTTATAGCTATTATAAAATATTGGCTATATTTCCTGTGTTGGACCAGATATCCCTGTTGTTGTTGTTTAGTTACTAGTGTCTAGCTCCTTTGTGACCCCGTGGACTGTAGCCCACCAGGCTCCTCTGTCCATGGGATTTCCCAGGCAAGAACACTGGAGTGGGTTGCCACTTCCTTCTCCAGGGGATCTTCCCAACCCAGGGTCCTGCATTGGCAGGCAGATTCTCTACCACTGAGCCACCAGGGGAGCCCATATATCCCTATAGTTCATAAGAATTTGATAATGGGAAAATTCTAATGCACACACATCTGTTTGTCTTCCCCCAAGCAGATTTCCAGCACAAGTTCACAGTACAGGCCTCGCCCACCATGGATAAAAGGAAGAGTCTGATCAATAGCCGCTCCAGTCCTCCTGCGAGCCCCACCATCATCCCTCGCCTTCGTGCCATCCAGTGTAAGTCTGTTTCCCAAATTAGCTGGGGCCGGAACACACCAGGGCACCTGTCCCCTGCTCTGTCCAGCCACAGACTGGTCAGGCTGGCTCCATCATAACTCTGCCACCTCTCCTGGACAATATGTGTACACATGCATGTGTGTGAGGGCTTCCTAGGTGACGCTAGTGGTAAAGAACCCACCTGCCAATGCAGGAGACCTCAGAGACGCAGGTTCAATCCCTGGGTGGGAAGATCACCTGGAGGAGGGCATGGTAACCCACTCCAGTATTCTTGCCTGGAGAACCCCATGGACAGAGGAGCCTGGTGGGCTACAGTCCATACTGTTGCAAAGAGTCGGACACGACTGAAGTGACTTAACACGCACGCACTCACATGTGTATGCAAGCCCTTACCCCTATTACCTCGTCTCTCCATGAACTTGACCCTGCCTCCTCTACCTTTCACTATTAGCCAGATACCTGCAGAGCGGTTTGTGGGTGTTGGCGGGATCTTTAGTGAATAACAGAGTAATTTGGGATGTGATGAAGGTACCCTGGACTTGGGCCCTGGGACACTCTCTGCCATATTTGGGGCATCATGGTGTTTCTTTTGTCCATGCTTCCTAGGAAGGGGCTTTGTCAAAGTGTAGGTTCCAAGGTAAACTTGCCAAATACTTTACAATAGGCCAAATCTGAGCCAATTTTATTTTATGGTGGTGTTTATTAAAAAGAACTTACGCATACACACACATATATCCATATATTCCTAGTGTGTGGAAGGGAGAGGTTGAAGGGGCATATGCCCTAATATAAAGATAGAGAGATTTCATCTCCCAGAAAACCCCCCAAGACCTGAATTTTTGGCTTTCCTTGAGAAATCAAGTCAAATCAGTGGATTCTTTTTGTCGTGTGCTCTGTATTTTGCCTCAGACCCACTAACTCTTTGCTTTTTGGTAACTGGCTCCCTCCACTCTCCCCTGGGGAAGGGAACGGCTACCCACTCCAGTATTCTTGCCTGGAGAATCCTATGGACATAGGAGCCTGGTGGGCTACAGTCCATGGGGTTGTGGAGTCGAAGACGACTGAGCAACTAACACACTCCTTCCACTCATTGATGATAGAAAGCCAGTCTCTGAAGAATTTGGGTTTCAGCCCCTGCTCTAAGGTGTCAGGGTCAGGAGAAGGTTCCTCCTCCCCTCTCTGCTGTATTTCTCCAGGCCTGTTGCTCCCCCTTTCCTGTCCCTAACTTCCTTCTCCTTAGTGCTGAACTCCTCACTTCCTTGCTTTCCAGCACTTTCTCACCAAAATGTCTTCACTTCTAAATCATCTTTACTCCTTATCTCTCCCACCTACTTTCTTACCACCACTACCGCCCCCCCCAGCCAATTCCCACCTCCCCTCCCAATAAAACACGTTCCCTAAGTCAGGTCTGTTTGGGGCTCTGGTGACTGGCTGGCCAGAGTGTCCACTTTCTACTGGACTCGGAAGAATCTGGGTGGTTTTCCCACATTTGGCACTTTGAGGGCGCAGAGTGAGTGGTGGCTGGGAACTCCCTTACATGCCCGGCAGGTTCCACTTGGGCACAGAATTGCTCACAGTCTGACTCCCCCACACCTGCAGCTCCAGTTATGTGAGTGTGTGAGTCTGGTCGGGGAGAGGCTAGTTTAGGGGGACACCTCTCTGTTTTTCTGATCCCATTTGACCTTTATTATTCACAGTGACACCAGGAGAAAGCAGCAAAACCTGGGGCCGGAGCTCTGTCATCCCCAAGGAGGAGGGGGAGGAAGAGGAGAAGAGGGCCCCTAAGAAGAAGGGGCGGACGTGGGGGCCAAGTACACTCGGTCAGAAGGAGTTTGCCTCAGGAGACGAAGGGTAAGAGCCAGATGATGAGAAATCCTTTAAAAATGTGGCGTGGAATACCTTTTTCTCTGTTGTGTGTTTCGCCTTGTTCAAAGAAATTACATGCCTCTTGATCTTTACAAGAAGATTTTTGAATCGCCTTGTTCCCTGGAACCTCCTAGTTCAGGAGTTGGCGCAGTTTTTTTCATAAAGGGCCCAGTAGGAAGTATTTTAGGCTTTGTGGGCCATGTGGTCTCCGTAGCAAGTACTCAGCCCCACGTGGTGGTAATGCAGAAGCAGCCACAGACCGTGGACAATATGTGAGTGAATGAGCATGGTTGAGGTCCAGGGAAACTGAACGAAAACAAATGATGGGCAGGATGTAGCTCACGAGTAAGTTTGCTGGCCCCTGGAGCGTCCTGTTCAGAGTAGCAAGTAGCCCAAGCAACTGTCACTTGCGAGGAATTCTGCCTGAGTGTTTTACTTACACCTGGCTCTTGTCTTTAAAGCATCTGCCCAGAGGAGAGAGAAGGAAAGGCAAGATGACAGGGCTCTTGAGCGGAGACTCGTCCTGAAGCAGAGGCAGGCAGAGCTACCCGGCCCTGGCAGGGCAGGCGGAGGTCACACCAGGGCCACTAGCCCTTCTCTATGAGCCCACCCCCAGCCACGCTGATGTGTGTGAGACCCCTCTGGGCAAAGCCCACAGCACGCCCTGTTGCCTTGGATGTGCTCACGTTCTCACTGTGGGCTTGTGGCCCACGGATCCAGGTCTTTCATAGACCAGCTGATTGGAGTGTGGTAGTGAAGCGCGTGAACACTGACTCCAGGCTGCCTGGGTGTGAATCCCGACTCCTCCACACCCAGCAGTGGGGCCTTATGTATCCTCATCTGTCAAATGGGGGTTCTCTCCATACCCGTCTCACAGAGTTGACCCTGAGTAAGCTTATCTTTGGGAAGCCCCTTAAAAGGTGGACTAACTCATAGTAAACTTATGTAAATAAACTTATGTAAATACTTACTCTGATGATTCTTCCATGCTTCTCATGCAGTTCTGCTTCAAACCTGAAGAATGCACGTGATGGGGTATACTTCGTATTCTTGTGTTAGAATCTAGAACCATATTTCTTGACTTTTCCAAGTGTGAGGATAAGCAGCAGCCCTCTTCATTCTTTTTAGTGGCTTTCCAAAGAGCTTCTAAGGTTGACTATTAGACTTAAAGGTGCCCTCAACCTGTAACTGGCCTTGGCCTTGGTATTTCTCTGAATACTAAGATTTCATGTCCAAAATCTATTTTGCTATGTTAGAAGGTGAAAATAAGTTTTGATTCATGAAGGATGGACTCTGAAGCCAGGCTTTGGAAATCACTAGTTACCTTGGAACAGAAAATTTAGATATGTAGGGTGGGCCTCCCTAAGCTGTGTAAGAAGTCAGTGATGGAGTCCCCTGGTTGCTCTGCTGTATTAAATTCTGCAACTGCAAGCACTCCTCAGTCTGTCCCTTGAGCCTTGGCTGGAGTGGGGTTGAGCTGGGCCTGAGGAACCCAGTCACCCTGAGTCCCTTGGTATCTATGACATTAGTGTGATTCCAGGTAGGCTTTACCAGGTTGGCTACGGATCCCAACAGTCTCTCTGGTTCTGTTTCATTTCAAGGTATTTTTTGTCTTGCTAGTAAATTCACTGCATTTCAACATTACACAAAATATTAACTTTGGAATTTTCTTCTTCCTTTCATAGAAATGCCCTCAAAACTTTTGAAGTAGTTCAAAATATGTGACTTAATTTTTCATGATTATCAATTGCATTGAAGAAATAAAATCTACCCAGTCTTGGGAAAAGACTTAATGTCGGGAATTTTTGAGAGCCTCCATATGATACCATTTCTAATGTTAGTTCCTATTGACTGAAGAAAATATGTAATGACAAAAAGATGTACTGAATTCAGCAGCATTAGGTGAATTTGCATCCCCATCCTTTAAAAAAACAGTATGTTTCTGCAGGAAACATATGCACTGTCTGTAATCAGTGGCTATCTATGGATTCACAGCCTCCCTAATTAAGCTGTGGCTGCCTCTGGGATGTTTGTCCCATGGATAGGGAGGTCACGGACCTGTGGCCATTCCAGCGGGGCCATCTTGTTATGATCTCTTCATGGTGTGGGCTTTGCAGACCAAACAAGGGGAGGGCAGCTGGCGACGTAACAGAAGCCCAGCCTTGAGGGTTCTCAGGTGGGAGAGGCTGAGCGGCATGTACCCACTGTTGCCTGCTACTGATTCTCTTTATTCATTGAAGATCCCCTCAGAGACGGGAGAAAGCTAATGGTTTAAGTACCCCATCAGAGTCTCCACATTTCCACTTGGGGTGAGTCTGATCTTTACCACCTCATCACATGTACTATAATAATCCTCCCCCCTCAACCCCGTTTCCTTGTCCTCACAGTGCACCCCGCAGAATCAAGCCTCATTATTGCCAAGACCATGCTGACTTTTTTGTTTGGAAGCAGTACCATCGTGCACCTTGGGAAAATTCCTGTGTTGGTCTGACTTATGTTTCCTCATTGCCCTGACCACTCCTGTTGTTAAGATTTGCCCAGCATCCTTCGTTTTAGGGAGTCAGTACATGGCTGTTTATCCTTTGGTCTTTAGCACAGGCTTTGACTCTGCTGATCTGAATTCCCTGGATCCAGAGCTGGAAGGGATTTATAAGATTTTCAGTCAGAAGTCTCAGGCTGTGGGTTTGGCAGCATATTTCTATTTGGCTGTGTATTTTGGTTGAAATCACTGATGTCTGGAATGTACTTTAATTCACTGGTATTTCTGATAGCACTCGAAACAGAGATCTGCAGGCAGGGGAAAAAACTGGTCCTTCTCCCTCCCTCGAGATGGGCCAGGAAGAGTGGGCTTTAATTGAATGGTTCTCTCTAGTCCTAAAATGAGACCCGCCCCTGGTTATAATCCCAATATCTCCTTGGCAATCATAGCCCACAGATTCCTCAGGCCTGCTTCACAGTTCTTTAGGGAAAAGACCAGTGCTTGTGGGCCTCTGATGCCCTGTCCTGTAAGAGGGTTGGCAGGGTACCCCGTCTGTGTCCTTGGAGTTACTGACTTGCCACTGGGAGCTGATAATGGGGATTTGAAAGCCAGCTCCTCTCCTTTTCCTCTCCGTTCCCAGACAGGCCGAGGGTTCGAGTCCAGCCTTATGTACTACCCACATAGGTCTGTCCCAAAGTGCACTGGGTTGATGCAGCTTTTGTTGGTTGATTTTTGTATTTGAAACGTGGATGGCTTTGAAAGTTGCCTAAGCATGCCGGAGGCTTGGAAGGAGAAACTGAGAAGTGGGGTGAGTGGAGTGGCCTGGCCCATCTCTGCGAGCTCATTGCCCAGTGCTTGCCTTGTACTGGGCATCTCAGCATTGCAGTTTTTCTAACATCACCGGTGTGTTGTATTTAGTCAGTGTCTGTGGCGTCTTGGCCTCTCCCTTAAGTTGGGCTTAGGCAAGACCCTGGCCAGGGCCAGGCAGTCCTCATTCCTTCTGTTCGCTTGCCAGTCTGCCCGGGAGGTCTTCCCACAGCTCCATGGCAGCATGTGAAGGGGTGTGTCATGCCTCTGCTTTTCTGACCCTAGAGCATGTGCACTTCTGTTAGTGAAGCAGGTGGGCTCAGTAAGCTTTGTTGCCTGTATCCTGAGGCTCTTGGGCTTTGCTGTAATGAAGCAGACGGGGAGAGGCCCACAAGAGCTGAGGGTAAAGGGAGTAACCGGTTCTGACAGTTTCCTCATTTCCTCTCGTTCAGCCTCAAGTCCCTGGTAGATGGATACAAACAGTGGTCGTCCAGTGCCCCCAACCTGGGGAAGGGCCCGAGGAGTAGTCCAGCCCTGCCGGGGTTCACCAGCCTTATGGAGATGGGTAAGCACTGCCTTTGTCTTAACTCTCCCTCGATCCCTCAGGGAGCTCTTGGACTCCAAGCTTGGAGCTTCTTGGACTCAAGAGACCTCTAGCACTGCTTCATGGGGCTGTTTCCTCTTTTCCTCAACTCTTGGTCCCGCACCCTGTTCCCTCTCATTTTGCTCTACTCCCATTACAGGGAGTCTTCCCGCATCACCCCCACTGCTGTGGAATCTGCCCTTGACCTCCTGTCCCAAGAGGCTGGTTATAGTCTCCTTAGGGCAGTGAGGCAGGGGGAGGCATGGAATCAGGCACTTGCCTTTCCTGGGTCTGTTTCCTTGTATTTTAACGTGGGGAGTCCATAGAATGGGAGATGGCGATGGAACCCCAGTGTTCCTCCAAGGAAGCTCTTCCAGTGTTGCCCTGTGATTACTAAATGTGTAAGGCCTTCTCCGGGCTGTCTCTCAGAAAGTACTCCTCTTTAGAATTCCAGGGTCACAGTAAGTCAGTCCATAGAGTAGACTGGCCTTCACCCATGCCGAGGATTCTAATCCTTTGCAGGAAATTGGTCTTAAGACAAGTCTGTAGGTTGTCAATTCTAGAAATTCAAGATCCCTTCCCGTTTTTTTTTTTTTTTTTAATTAATTTTTATTGGAGTATAGTTGCTTTACAATGTTGTGTTGGTTCCTGTGTGTGTGTTAGTCACTCAATCGTGTCCAACTCTTTACGACCCCATGGACTGTAGCCCACCAGGCACCTCTGTCCATGGCATTCTCCAGGCAAGAATACTGGAGTGGATTGCCATTTCCTTCTCCAGGGGACCTTCCCCACCCAGGGATCGAACCCGGGTCTCCCGCATTTCAGGCAGATGCTTTCCCATCTGAGCTACTAGGAAAGCCCAGTGTTAGTTCCTACTGTACAGCAAAATGAATCAGTTATACATCTATCCCCTCCCTTTTGAATTCCCTTCCCTTCCAGTTTCAAGTTGTAAAATAATTAAGGATTTACGTGTTCTGGGAAACTGACGCTGCACTTCTAGGACAGAAGGAGCAAACTGGCAGATCCCCTTCTCTACAAATGGGAAAACAGGCTCTGGGATGGAGAGTGACTTCCCCATGTTGGTCACTGTTGAGGGTGGAGGCGTGAAGTCCTATCGGTTCCTGGTCCTGCACCCCTGATTATTACCCTCTGGATCCCTAGCTCTAAGCCGGGGACCTGGGGTGGGGGAGAAGGACCAGATTTTTATTCCTGCTGCCTGGTTCCCATCTTCTGCTCCCCCTCCACTCCTCTCTCGTCTTCGCAGAGGACGAGGACAGTGAAGGCCCACGGAGTGGGGAGAGTCGCCTCCCGCCATCACCCAACCAGTCCTACCTCTGTATCCCGTTCCCTCGCGGGGAAGATGGGGATGGCCCCCTCAGCGACGGCGGTCACGAGGAGCCCACCCCAGTCAACTCGGCCACCAGTACCCCTCAGCTGACGCCAACCAACAGCCTCAAGCGGGGCGGCCCCTCCAACCGCCGCTGCGAGGTGGCTCTGCTCGGCTGCGGGGCCGTCCTCGCGGCCACAGGCCTCGGGTTTGACCTGCTGGAAGCTGGCAAGTGCCAGCTGCTGCCCCCGGAGGAGCCCGAGCCACCAGCCCGGGAGGAGAAGAAGAGGCGTGAGGGGCTCTTCCTGAGAGCCAGCCGGCCCCGCCGGAGCACCAGCCCCCCATCCCGGAAGCTCTTCAAGAAGGAGGAGCCTGTGCTGTTGCTAGGAGACCCCTCCACCTCGCTGACGCTGCTGTCTCTCTCCTCCATCTCCGAGTGCAACTCCACCCGCTCCCTGCTGGGTATTTTCTGCCACATAGCTCGGCTCTTGCCTCTCATTACAGTGTGAGTACAGAGCATGAGTACAGACACACTCATAGGCAGGCTTCCAGCTAGGCATCACAGCCTGCATCACTCATCCCTTACTTACACCTGACTCTCAGACGTGGAGATGCATCCAGGTGAACTGCTGTGCCGCTGCACACCCTGTCCTTCTCCAGCTGACATCTGAGACACCTGAGCATACACTTTCACTCCCGCTCCATCCCTTGCTCCCTAGACGACCTCTATCTGACATAAAAACCACCTGAAATCCCATAGGAGAAGAGGGCGTGGCAATACCCTTTCAGTGAGACTCGAATGTGAGTGACAGCTGTACTTTACTATTCAGCTTGCCCTTTTCCTGCTCAGATTTTTTTGTTAAAATCAGACAGGTGGCCTCTTTGGAAAAAGAGACCCCCAGATTACTAGTCTTTAGGTTTCTGATACCTGCTTTGTTCTTGTCGTGTGTGCTAAGTCGCTTCAGCAGTGTCCGACTCTATGCAACCGTGTGGACCATAGCACGCCAGGCTCTTCTGTCCACGGGATTCTCCAGGCAGGAATACTGGAATGGGTTGCCATGCCCTCCTCCAGGGGATCTTCCTGACCCGGGGATTGAACCTGCGTCTTTTATGTCTCCTGCATTGGCAGGCGGGTTCTTTACCACTAGCACCACCTGGGAAGCCCTCGTTCTTGTCACATGTTTATTAAATGGATGAACTGAGAATTAACAGACATTTCCTTAAGTTGTTTCATTACAGATATGACCTCATTTGTCCCATTATTATAAGATACAAGGACCATGGTCTGTGTCCTGGACATGGTCTGTAGTTCACTGTTACACCCCCAGTGCCTGCCAACAGACCGCATGACACAGAGTAGGTACTCATTTCTCAAGTTATCCCAGGAGGTCAGGGCCATGGTGGAGGGGTGGGGGCAGGGAGTAAGTGGCATGCATGGCCCATGAGTGTGGTCTGTCATCTGATACCTCTCCCTTTGTCTCTTGGACCAGGAATGTTGAAAACCCCCAGCCCCAGCCGAGACCCCGGTGAATTCCCCCGTCTCCCTGACCCCAATGTGGTCTTTCCCCCGACCCCAAGGCGCTGGAACACCCAGCAGGACTCTACCTTGGAGAGACCCAAGACCCTGGAGTTTCTGCCTCGGCCACGTCCTTCGGCCAACCGGCAAAGGCTGGACCCTTGGTGGTTTGTGTCCCCCAGCCACGCCCGTAGCGCCTCCCCGGCCAACAGCTCCAGCACGGAGACGCCCAGCAACCTGGACTCCTGCTTGGCCAGCAGCAGCAGCACCGTGGAGGAGCGGCCGGGACTGCCAGCCCTGCTGCCGTTCCAGGCAGGGCCGCTGCCGCCCACCGAGCGGACGCTTCTGGACCTGGACGCGGAGGGCCAGAGTCAGGACAGCACCGTGCCGCTGTGCAGAGCTGAACTGAACACACACAGGCCTGCCCCTTATGAGATCCAGCAAGAGTTCTGGTCTTAGCACGCAAAGGGTTGAGGGCGGGCAAGGGGGGATGCGGGAGGAGAGGGGGAGGGGAGCTGGCTGGCACAGCCCTTTCTCAGAATTGGACCCCCCTGAGCCTCCCGCCCTACTTCTTGCACTGATAATGCACTTTGAAGATGGAAGGGATGGAAGCAGGGCCCCTTCAGAGGGCTTCTCACCCTGCAGAGCCCTTCTCCCCAGGTCCACTGAAGGGGCTGTGGCCGTCAACTGGCTGTGTAGGGGAGGGAGGGGTGCGTGCATGTCCCCCACCCTCCACAGTCTTCCTCGCCTTCAGGGTGACTCTGCAGAGTCACTCAGCTGAATCTGTCTGCTGCTCCCTCTCTTCAGCCCCGCAGGGGGTGCCCTCCTGGCGTCCCTCTGTTAGCCCTGAGTTCAGCCTTCCCAAACACCCAGTATTGGATGTTCGCTGATTGATTTTGCTTCTCTTCCACATACTTTCCCAACACTCACGAATGAGAATCTCTTTTGGTGTGAGATGTGAGCTTTTCTGTGTTCTAAGCCCTATGGTGCTGGCTGGAGGACAGAAGGCAGAGTGCCCCTGCATTGGGCACAGGAACTGAGGGACCTGGGACCGCCTGCTGCACTTCTGTGCACCCCCCACTTATTTATTTGAGCCTCCCAGTGGTATGGGACCTGCCTCCGTGAGAACTGGGAAGAGGAGGGAGTTAGGAAATACAGTCAGTTGCAGTAAAGAGGGTAACAGAGTCTGTCTGTCCTCGTTCCTTTTGTAAACACTCAAAGAAGGGCAGAAACCAGCATGTGTTGACAGCACCCATCTCCTACCTGGGGTCCATATGCAGTCAGACCCAGTTCTGATAGAAATACGCGCTCATCCCAGGAATCGCCCAGGGAGGCTCAATCTCTGGTGTCAGTTCTGAAACCAGAAACAAAGTTCCTGTGTTTGCCCCTTTTGTCATCTGATCTGTATGTGTCTTCCCTTGCCTTGATCTGCCCTCCAGTCCCTGGAGGGGAATTAGTGGATTTGGGATTATGTGTTTGATGGGGAGGTATCTCTACTATGCACCAGAATAGCATATAGAAGCGGGTCCTAGACACTGGGAGCTGGAGCTATGGGACTTCCTGCTCACCCGTCATCATTCTGCAATGCCCTTAAAGTAAAATGGAGCCCTTAGTAGTTCCTTGCGTGAATGGATGTGGTGAGTGACGATACCTGTGAGTTGCTCTGTGAGCCCCTCATGTACACTTACCTTCAAGTCCTGAGTGCTGGAGACCAACCAGGACCTCTTGTCTCCGTGCACAGGTAGCCCTTGCTTCTGGGCTCCAGACCATGAGTTGGATAGGAAGGAACAGAGGCCAATCCTGACTTTTCTAGAATTCATTTCCTTGACTTGAATGTTGAGCTTCTGGAGCTTTCTCACACGGGTCTCTACTATTCCTCTTACCCTGAGGCTCCCGAGGCGAGTGTGAACAGTTGTCTTTGAGTGGGGATAACGACTTGACAGGAGTAGAGCCCTTAGTTCACACTTGTCCCAACCCAAGACTCTCTGCATCACTCCCCTGTTGTTTATTCTGGACTGTTTCTCTGCAGACTTTGGAGGCCCACCTGCAGGTTCCTTGCATTTGCTGCCCGGGTGCAGGACAAGAGAGCTGCGATGTTGGCATGAGTGATGGATTTGGTCACTGCTCACTCTGTGACTATGCTAGAAGTCCTGCCCTGGGGATGACAAATGAGTGACCTTGGTTTTCAAGTTGTTCCTTGTTTTACGAGCCCACTGGCAGGCACTTAGGTTCAAGGGCCCCACCTACTTTTGGGCAAGGAAGCACTGTTGGTTTTGTTGCCCAGGGTTCTACTGTCACGTCTCATCTGTCTCCGTTTCTTTGTTCAGTGAAGACAGTCTGAAAGAGATGATTTTTGCCCCCGACCCCGCTGCTTGGCTGGGCAGGGAGGGTAGGGGGACGGTGCTTGAATCCCATCAACTCAGCCAACCAAGTGACTGCTCTTCATTCTCAGATGGCCTGTGTCCTTTCCCAGGACTCTCCATGACCCCAGGCCCTAAGTCACCTTCACATTTCTAAACTCTTGGCCCCACTCGCTGGTCCTCTGGTGGGTGCAGCCTACAGTGTAGTCCAGACCACCCTGGCTCTGGCCAGCGCTCTGGAGTGAGGCAAGGAGTCTTTGCTCATTTTCTGCTTTTTGTCATTTTGTTGGAGTACAGCCATCTGCCTTGGAAGTGGTAGTGTAACTGGCCTAGAGTAAACCCTTGCTGCTGGGTGACAGCTTGAACCCGTTTCTTCCTCATCCACCTAGGGGATGACGAGGGAAGGCTGGGGCTCTGCTGAGGGAGGAGCTATACCTGCAAGTGGCAGAAGCAGGTTATTCTGAAGATGCTTCTGTGGGCTTCCGTGACGATAGAGGACTTTCCATCTCTCAGCTCCTCCAAACTGGGTCTCTGAGGGGACCCCGCCTGCCACACACTCTCTCTCTGGGCAAGGCTTGGGTGGGATGGGGTCCTATAGAGTACGGTTTGGGTTGCCTTCTGTCCCCTCACCTTCCCTTGTCTCCATGGTCATGGGCCTGGCAGCTTTGGGAGCAGAGGATCAAGCCCCTGCAGTGGCAATAGCTTGCCCCCCTTTTCCCTTTCCTCGGACACTTCCCACTGCTCTTGGCAGGTGCTTCTTCCTGGAAGATGGTGATGGAAAACAGACACTGCTCTCTGCCCCTTTGGCTTCGTCAGTTTGTTCCACTGACTTTACACAGCATTGTCCTCTGACCTTGGGGATCCAGGTCACTGCCAGGGGCTCAATAGATGTCCCAGTTATTTTCATATGTTATGTCTAAGAGGCTTTGAAGGATGCTCTTAGCTTCACATCCTTTAGTATCGGGAGAGTCTATAGTGATGATGATGGTGATGGTACCTGACATGTGGATGACTCAGGATAATGCTAACCCTTCCTCCTAACCTTTACAAAAGTACGTTATTTGCCTTCTATCTTTGATATACTTGGTGGTAGAGAAGGGGAAATGCTTAAAGATGAAGATCCAAGTGAAGAGAAGTTAATAAGCTGCTTGGACCGATTGCTGAGTCAGGCAGCCGGCTCTGAGACTGAATGCATTGGCTCTGTTCTCTGTTCTGCTTTTGCTGTCTGACCTCTAACTTGTCTCTTAGTCCCTCTCAGATTTCCTTCCTGTAAGAGCAGTCGTCACCTGCTTCCCTCCCAAGGGCAAAAGAGTGTGTATCAGAGCAGGTCCGAGAAGCCCGTGGCTCCTGGCCAGCGAACAGGACAAACTGCTGAAGTTGATGGTGCGGTCCCCACCACCTTTGCCTCTCGGGGACTTGCCAACCTCCTCTGGCTTCTGGAAGAGGCAAGATTTGGAGCTGGCCTAATGACTAATGGGGACCGTGGTCAGGCACATGCTTTTCCACTGTATTTATGTGGCGCCTGGTGTTTACAATCATCACTCCTAATTCCCCCACTTAAATCATTAGGCTGATCATCCCTACCATGAGTGTCTTATGGAGCAGGAAGTGGGAGACAGGGATCTGGAGGCAGCATCAAAGTGATGATTTAGGGCCTCTCGTTTCTTTGAGTCATTTCCCAGAGTCTGATGTGTTTTGAGGCTGGAATCAGGCCAGTTCCTGAAACAATCTTTGGGAAAGGGTCTGCTGGCCCGTGGGACACATGTCGTGGTGGGGGCTTCATCACAAGACTGCTTTTCCCTTAGACCACAGTTGCTCAGAACACAAGTCACCACCCCAAGAGCATCTAGGCCTGATACTGTGTCAGCATTCTTGCTCACAGCCCCCCATGGGAGACTCCTTCCCGCCTCCTCCCCTAGAAGGAAGGAACACCCTCTTGAACATTCCTAACTCTTCAAAGTGCAGAGCAGCGGGTACCAAAGGATGGCTGTGAGTGGTACACTGTGGGGTTGGTATGTCTGTGCGGGTGTGGCAGGCCCCTCTGTGAACGCACAGCCTTGACCATTTCCACATGTCACATTTAGCCCACCTCTTTGACTCAGGCATGTGAGGGCAAGTCAGAAACACTGTTGTCTCTTAAAGAATTTCGGGGAGGGGGCAGGTGCTGCCACTTCTGTAGTGCCAGGCTTTTGCAAGGTCTCTGCAGGAGACTGTGGACTGGGGTCGGGGGAGAGCCGCCCATGGTACCTTGTAAGGGAACGGGGCGGCAGGAATCTGGTGATCACAGCTACCCACCCACTAGTTGTGTGATGTCGCACACGTCTGTCGCTCTTGCTGGATCTCTGAGCCCAGCTGTGTGTGAGCCCAGCGTGATGCTGCCTTCCCCACCTGTAGCTTGAAAGTCTATAGTCCCAAGGCCCCTGGTCCAGCACTGATAAGCCTCCTCTGGCTGGGTTTCTTCCCTTTGTGGAGGACTCTGTGTGTGTGTGTGTGTGTGTGTGTGTGTGTGTGTGTGTGTGTGTGTGTGTGTTTGAAAGTCAAATATTGGCAGTCTCATGTGGTTTGACTGACTAGACCACCTGCTTCTCTCCTTGGCTTCAGGCCTGAGATGCCTTCTTGTCAAGTCACAGCTATTATGAGGAACACATTCCCAAATGTCTCTCTTTGGTCAGATGTATCATTGTTTTCTTAGATCAGGAATTCAAATGAGTAAAACTCCACATCAGAAGGGGAAACCCTCCACTGCTTCCGGGGAGGCGTCATTCCCTGGCTATGCCCTGGCCTTGCTGCCCGGCACCCACCACCGCAGTCACTGGCGTTGGAAAGGCAGGAGGCAGAAACTGGAGTCCTGGCTGATTAAGGCTAATTAACAGGGGTTAGGTATCTAATTAGCCCGACCTAGCCCTGCGCTTCTGGTTGGCCCTATGGCCCAGGCGAACCTCACATTCACTTAGATTATTTTCCATTTGTCCTGATGCACTATTGACAGGCTTCACCCCCTCCTTTGTCCATTTCAGATCTTGGGCTGTAGGGGAGCACCCTGGCCTCCCGAGGCTGCTCAGGGAGCCGTGATTTGTTCTTCTGAAGGTTGGGGTGCTCTGTGATCTGGAGCCAGTAGGACTGGTCCTTTCTGATTCTTCTTGGCCATGGTTCTCTGCATCTCCTGCCCGTGGCCTGGCTTTGGGTCTTTCACTCATGACCACAGCTGGAAATAGAGAAGCGTCTCAGGGCCCAGCTGTTGGCAGAGCCAGGAGGTTGTCTACTCCTCTGTTTGTTTCTTTTGGAGACAGACTTGCCTGTCTCCTGACTGGTCTGATCCACCCTCCCCGCAAACACCCACAATCTAGATTTACCCGCCTGATGGGCAGGCATGAACCTGACAACTAGATAGGAATCTCACGACGGACACCAGACTACAGTGCCAGAGGTTCAGAGACAGGCCTTTCCTGTTGAATTGTGTCGGGTGGACGTCCAGGAAATCAGAACCCAGAGGTCAGATTGGTTTATCTAGAGGGGTCCTGATGGATGATAGCCCCACGGATATAGTGGTCCTTCTCTACACTTCCTGAAGTCTAAGTTCATAAGTATTGGGTTGGCCAAAAAGTTAGTTAGGGTTTTTCTGTAAAATACAGAAAATGTGAACGAACTTTCTGGCCAGTCCAATAACCTGTTGTCTGTGTTCCTGAAATCCTTCACATCTAACTGCTTGCTTTGAGAGATCCTGACATTTTAAAAAATTTTGATTTTGTATTCATGAATTTTTCATTAATTTCAATTTTTAAAAGTATTGCTTTGAAATATGATTCATCTGGATAGCAGAGGGGTTTTTTGGTGTTTTTTGTGACCCCTTAAATTTTACATCCACGGCGAGTGCCTCACCTTATCCTAGTCTCAGCTCTGCCTGTCCCTCACCTGAACACTCTGAGGGTAGAAATGTGAGGTGGGCTTAGGTCTTTTCTGGCCTTCCTTCCTTTGAGGTGACCCTGGAAGTGTTTGCATAGGAATGTGTTGACTTAACAGCAGTGAAACACCAAGGGCAGTTTTCAACCCTGGACCTGTGACTGGGGTGACTTTTCCTGGATGTCCCCCAGCTGCCTGTCAGCCTCTCTGAAACCCTGAGGCTGCTTAGAGGAGTGCATGTGTATAGGGAAGTGCATTTGTTCCCCTGAGTGCATGTGTATAGTGGGAAGGATGCTTTAGAGTCTTCATCTGAAAACTCTGGGACATCTCTGAATGTGCAGAGAAGTGAATAAACCATTTTCCCAGTTCCAGAAAGGACCGAAATGGACAGACGCGTTTTCACTCCCTTCCACAGGCGCTCTGTTGCCTGGCCTCAGTGACCTTCATAATGTCAGCCATCACGTCACCTCCATCGGTATCCTTTTCGCTACTGTTATTAGTCTCTGTCATCTTTATTTTACTCTCATCATTTATCTTTCGCTCCAGTTCCAGAGGCCATGCTGGCTATGGCTCTTTGCTTCGTCACTGTCAGAATGAGGCATGGGTTCATCCTGGTCTGGGTATGAGGACTAACAATAAATTATATGAAACCATTATATTTCTTCTAGGTGAGTGGTACTGTCCTGAAAGTGTATATTCTTTTCTTTTCTCTCTTTTTGACGCAGTTACCCTGGGGGTGGGGTGGGAGTATATTATATATCCAGCTAAGAATGTGGAAACCAAGGTTCAGATGGTTATAGGCCCAAGGTCACACTGCTAGGAAGGAGTGTTGCTGATCTGTTGGCTCCAAAGTCATCTCTTGTTTTCTCCTGAGCACATTTTAGGCCACTGTCTAGACACTCTGGGGTAAAGTCGGCCTAGCTTAGGTCCGCCGAGGCTCTGAGATGGTTCTCTGTCCAAGGAGTTCTCTTGTGACTAATCTACCACCAGCCTCTGAGACTGGAGACACCCAACAGGGCTTGCAATCTCCCTGGAGCTCAGCCGACCTCCTCTCTGCGCCTGCTACCCCCTTCTCCATCATTTCCTCGTCATGATTGTCCAGGGGGTGTTGAATATGTCAATCACGCAGCTCTTCTCCCAGGATCACCGAGGGCCTGTGGGCTCTCGTTTCTCTTTCCAGCCCACAGTTGCCCCATGACTGACCGCTCTTTACCGCAGCTTCAACCCACATCCCTCTGGGCCTCTCAAGTTCAGAAGCCTTATTGTAGCGCCTCTTGGGAACTTGAAATCAGGCTTTTGTCTTTTTATTGTATCAAATCACATGCCCTTGTTACCCAGTTGTGGTAAAGAAGGAAGGTGATGAACTTGTCCACTTCTTTCTCTAATCTTCCTCACTATCCACACTAAACACGCACACTCATGCTCACACAGTCACACTCTCACACTCACACACACATTCACACACACATACACACAGATTTAGTCTGAGACTGTATCAGTATTTTCTAGGGAGGTTAAGGAAAGGAGCTGGAGATGGGTTTTATTTAACTCACAGAAAACCTTTCTTTGGGATTTTCCTCCCCGTTAGAGCCTTTGAGTCTAGGTAAAGTGGAAGTTCACATACCCCGCTGGTTTTGTTCCTTTGTGTGTGGCTCCTAATTTTCATTCCCAGGCCTTCCCTGCTCCAGTGTCCTGTCCATGTGTGCTGACCCTGTGTCCTTGAATTCCCATTTTGCTTTGGGATTTAAGTTATTGTAATTTGTCAACAATATTTAAAAATAGAAAAGTCCTGAAGGAAACTTGCCAGGTTCTTTTCTTAGGCTTTTTTTTTTTTCAAGGTACTGTAAATTGTTAACTAGGGGTGCCAAGCAGGCTTGGTTCAATGGCTAAACCTCTTATCGTATTACAGCGTAAGGCTGATCTCAGCCTGGTCTCACCACCAGAGCACACACAGACTTGAATAAAACTGTTACAATCATGACTTTTGGTTTGCCGTGGTGCTTTGTAAACTTTCCCCTCTTTTCTTCATAAGTACACAAGATGTCCAAGTAACTATTTCTTAAGGACTGCCATATGTAGGGATAAAATAATTGGAGAGAGGGGTAGATATGGTGCAGGAAAGAGGAGGTAGGTGAAGAACCTCCTTGAAGATTCTAGAGACCCTCAACTGGACCATGGAGGCCCACCAACAGGTGCCTACCCGAGCAGTTCAGTCTCTTTGCACAACTGACTTTGCCCAGCCTAGTGAATTGTGGCTTTCAGAATTCCTAGCAAGGATGTGCTCTCTCACCCACTATCAGCGTCCACCCTGACGTTCCTGGCAAAGCTGGGAGTGCGACTGAGAGGACAAACACCAGTGGAGCCGTGTACTTGTGGACAAGGTTTGCCAGCTGTGAGTCATGGGTTCCTTGTGGTCTTGATACTCTGAATGGCACTTGCCAGCTGTGTGACCTTGGGCAAGCCACTTAATCCTTCTGGGTCTCTTCTGGAGCAAGCTCACCACAAAGCAGCCTTTGTGCTCACTTTCCGTGACTGTGCATTGGGTGAGGCTGAGGGTGAAAACAGACAGAAGAATCTTGTTTGGAGCCATTCTTTAGTCCACTGTTTCTCATCACTCAGCTGCATGTGGAAAAGTGGCTTCTGATCTTCCATGTTGACCCGCTCATGCTTTAACACCTCGACCTTCACTCACTCCATACCTCTTAGACCCTTTCTCTGCTACCTGGGGAGGGTGTCCGGGGTGGGTGCTAGATGCTTAGACTGTGAGGAGAAAGATGACCTTGTGTTGAACTTCAAAGTTGGTTTGACCAGGGCCATATGACCTTTGTCAGGCTGACTGGACAAAGATGAAAAATTGACTCAACTCCTTGTTCAAAAAAATGCTATGAGAGACGTATGTATATAAATTGCTCCACATTTCTGCAGAGCAGTTTGATCTTGTGGCATTAATTCTATAACATGGACTCAGAAATTTCATCTAGTAGTAACTAGCTACAGTGCGCCAAGCCTCGCACTGTCTTGACCTGCATTATCTCATTTACAGCATCTCAGCATCCTAAGAGTAGATCCCATTATTCTCTCCATTTTATACTGAGAAAAATGAAGACTGAAGTCAAGGAACAGGCCCAAGGCCACAGAACTATCAAACAGTGCAGCTGGGCTTTGTCTGATTCTAGCCTCTGCTTTCATATCATAAGAATGAGTCAGATGCAGGCAAAGACTTGTTTACAAGTCATCTCAGTGTTATTTACAGGAGGCTTCTAGTGACTACAAATGACCCAAACAAGATTTTGGGGGCTAGTTCTACCCTCTTCCTCAGTCAACATGGAATCTAAGAATATGAGAGCATGTTTCTAGTTACAAATTGAAAACAGTCTAAATGCCTGGCAACAGGGGGTTGCTTAAACTTTCCATCTCTGCAAGGCATTTATTGAATATCTTTGTGCCAGGTGCCAGCTGGACACTGGATATTTACAACTTGTTCAGATACAGGGCAATTCTGCAAGACTTCGTGGTCAGCTGGAAGAGATTGAAATATACAGACACCTGTTTAAGGTGGTCAGTGTTATGATGGTGCTACAGGAGCACCATGAATTGGCCTTAGCCTGAGCTGGGGCTTCACAGACCTCACCAAGGTGGTGACATCTGAGTTGAGTCTTAAGGGATGGTGGAGCACAAAGGCATGAGATGGCTTCCTCTCACAGCAAGCAGTACACACCTGTCTGTTTCTTGTGGGAAAGTGACCCCAGGTGATACCTCACACTAGGTTCTGATTTTACAATTCAACCATATGTGAGGTCATATAGCCATTAAAAACAGATTGTTCAAGAATAATTAAGAAAATAGGGAAGCATTCAAAAGTTAAAAGGCAGGATAGCAAAAACTTCAAAAATAACTTGATCCCAATACAGAAAATATACTTCCTTTCCTTTCCATCTTTAAAAAAAAAATTCCCTTTGATAAGCATAAGTAACAGATGGAAAGATAGTCAGTTATTGATGTCTCTATGGAGAGGTATTATGGATAACCTAAAAATGTTCTTTATTTTCAAAACTTTTAAGGCCTTTTTCAAAGAGTATATGTTCGTTTTACAGTCAGCAAAACAATGATGACTATAGTAGTTTGGGGGTACTTCCTCATGATCCCAGGGGTCTCTGCAGATGTTTCACAGGTTTCCACAGCCTTGCTTTGAGGCTGACCCCCCTGTGCCAAGTAACACAGCAAGGTAACTGCAGAAGCCCTGCTCTTGGAAGATGAAATTGGTGCTGGGGCCAGGGCCAGCTTCCCATTCCAAATGGAATCTCTTTTCTTCCTCACCCCTTTCCTCATCAATTCCTCTACAGAATGCAAGCAAAACCTGGTGAGGAGACACGAAGAAAGTTCTAAGAGAGAAGGTACATGGAGGTCTTCTACAGGGCATAGCCGGTTAGGAATGTCTGGTTGTGGATGGGCCAGTCATGCCCTCTTAGGTTTGCAACACATAGACACACCCCTCCATGAAAGGAGCTGGGCTGGGCCAAGGTACACCACACCCTGTTTAGTTGATGATGGAATGTGCTTCATTCAAGGCTGGGATGTGCTAATCCTCTGAGCCCTCCAGTCCCCACCCGATCTAGTCTGACCAGCTCAAGTTGGAGGTAGGGGCATGGGGTGGTGGTGGTGAAGAGTGGGCTTCTGCACTCTGCCCTGCCCCTCCTCTCAGAGGCTGGTCACACTGCAGCCACCCAACTGGGAGGGTCTCTTGTGCAGTCTCAGTGGTGGCACTGGAGACATCTTTGTGAAAGGGGGAAAAGGGGAGGGTTAGGACAATAGATCAGCTCTAGCAAACATGCTCACGAAATACAGGTTTGATCATGTTACACCCTAAGGTCTGTAGGAGAAGATTCACATTCTTTAGCATGGCCTTGAGGGCCTTTCACCATCTGGTCCCAATCTACCTTCCCAAACTCCTACCACACTGTCCCTGCCCCAGACCATCCCCACACCTAAGACGCTACCTTTCTCTGCTACCTGTAAGACTTGATCTTCCAGGAACAGAGACCTCCTGTTGGAAAACCATTCTTTTTTTTTTATGAGCATGAAACCACACAACTCAAACAGGACTTGAACCCATGGGCCAGAACTCCAACCTGGCCAGAACTCAGATTGGGACTTGAACCCACTGTCTTCTAATTGCAACCACACACTTGGCCTCAGGACTTAATGATTAGCTCAGGTTCTTGGCTTAAAACCCAACATTCAAAAAACTAAGATCATGGCATCTCTTCCCATCACTTCATGGGAAACCAATGGGGGAAAAATGGAAACAGTGACAGACTTTATTTTCTTGGGATCCAAAATCTCTGCAGATGGTGACTGCAGCCATGAAATTAAAAGACGCTTGCTCCTTGGAAGAAAAGCTAGGACAAGCATAGACAGCATATTAAAAAGTAGAGACATCACTTTGCTGACTAAAGTCCGTCTAGTCAAAGCTATGGTTTTTCCAGCAGTCATATACGGATGTGAGAGTTAGACCTTAAATAAGGTTAAGCAGCAAAGAACTGATGTTTTTGAACCGTGGTGCTGGAGAAGACTCTTGAGAATCCCTTGGAAAGCAAGGAGATCAAATTGTAACAGGAGGGAAAGGAGTAGGGCACAACTTTTGAAAGAATAACATAGCCCAAGGATACAACATAAACTGATTAGAATTAAATGGGTCTAAGATGGCAGACAAGTCGACTTTGATAAGACCTTGATCCTCAGTTAACAAGCTCAATGACACACCCAGAGGCGCCATGACAGTTCCAAGGCACTGTCAAAAGATCAAGGAGTGGACAGTGGCCCAATTCCTGGAAATCTTCACCCTGTCGGCTAAAAAAAGGTGTACAGCTTGAGAATTGTAAGTTAAGTTTTATTTGGGGCAAAATGAAGACTGCACCGCAGGAGGCTGCATCTCAGATAGCTCTGAGAGACTGCTCCAAAGCAGCAGTGGCGGAAAGTCAATATATAACGTTTTGGTAAAGGGAGAGTTCAATACCATGAAGTACTCAATTTACAAAAGGTTTTTTGCTAGTCAGGGTCTGATGTCACCATGAAGGGATTTAGTGCTTCTCTAGATATGAGGGGATGCAAGGATTGAGTTTATAAAATTTGCTCCCCAAAACATCCAACTATCTAAAGACCTGTCCCACCAGATTCCCTGGAGCACAGAATGCCTCACTCCACCCTGGACTCCCTCAGGGATTGTTGAAGGTCAACAGCTATAGCAGCATGAGGTTCAATCTCAGTAGAGGCAGATGGCAAATGTCTTTGTTGTTAAGTCCTTGGCAATGCTCTTGGTAAGTGCCAATTTGTAGTTGACAACCCCTTCCCAAAAATAGTTGGAATGATCCTCCCACTCATTAACATATGGAATTACCCAGCCTATAAAAACTAACTGCAACACATTCCGTGGCTGCACTTGCCCTCTGCGACGGCCCACACTCTGTCTGTGGAGTATGCTTCTCTCTGAATCTAAATAAATCCATTTCTGACCTATCACTTTTTCTCTCACTGAATTCTTTCTTGGATGAAACATCAAGAACCTGAGCTTCGGTAGGTTCTGAAACTAGGTACCATGGGTTTTGGCTGGGTTTGAGTCCCAGTCACATGGGTTCAAGTCCCAATCTGAAGTAAATGGTTTCAAAACCAATGAATCCTAAAGGAAATCAGCCCTGAATATTCACTGGAAAAACTGACGCTGAAGCTGAAGCTCCAATCCTTTGGCCACCTGATGTGAAGAGCCAACTCGTTGGAAAAGACCCTGATGCTGGGCAGGAAGAGAAGGATGAGAGGATGAAATGGCTGGGCAGCATTATCGAATCAATGGACTTGAGTTTGAGCAAACTCTGGGACATAGTGAAGGACAGGGAAGCCTGGTGTGCTGCAGTCCATGGGATCACAAAGTCAGACACGACTGAGTGACTGAACGACAAGTTCTTGATGTCTCGCTGCAAAAGAGAGACAAAGCTATAGGTAAGAAGTGGATTTATTTAGAGTTCCATAGACAGAATGCAGTCCATCTCAAAGGCAAGAGTGGGGGCTTATGTGGTGGTCCAGTGGTTAAGACTCTGCGCTCCCAATGCAGGGGCCCAAGTTCAATCTCTGGCCAGAGAACTAGAACATGCTACAACAAAGAGTTTACAACTAAAGATCCCGTATGCCACAAGCAAGACTGAAGATCTTGTGTACTGTAATTAAGAACCAGTGCAGAAAAATAAATAAATACTTAAGAAAAAAAAAAAAAAAAAAAAGGCAAGAGCAGCCCCAGGGTATGGAGTGAGAGCAGCCAAAGTAGAAACAGACACTCCACAGACAGAGGGTGGGCCATCTCAGGAGAGAGGCCCCAAAATACAGTGTGGTTCATTTTTATGGGCTGGGTAATTTCATAGGCTAATGAATGGGAGAATTATCCCAACTATTTTGGAGAAGGGGTGGAGATTTTCAGAAATTGGGCCACCGCCCACTTTTTGACCTTTTATGGTGGGACTCACAACTGTCATGGTATCTGTGGGTGTGGCATTTAGCATGATACTGTATTGCATAAAATGAGATTCCAGGATCACTGGAAG
This sequence comes from Okapia johnstoni, assembly GCA_024291935.2. NCBI lineage: Eukaryota > Metazoa > Chordata > Mammalia > Artiodactyla > Giraffidae > Okapia > Okapia johnstoni. The sequence continues at coordinate 19,046,154 of CM044307.1, forward strand.
TTGGATCTTGGATCCACTTGGCTCTAATCAATTTTCATCGTGTCCTATGGTTCTGTCATTCTTTTAAAGGTTTTATCCTGCCCCCTTTCCTCCTGTTTCAAGCAGACGCTCTACCACCTACCCAGGTGTCAAAGTTGACTGTAATTTAATTAAGTGGCTGACAAATTAAGTGGTCAAATTTGGGCTGGGGAGGGGGGAGGAAAGGGAGAATTGAGCTAGAGAGGAGGAAAAGAGAAGAAAGGAAGAGAGGCTGGATTCTGCCCCCTAGAAGCTCACAGTCTCGGTGGTGGCACCAAATGTGCCAGGATGCACGGAAAAAGCATTCAGTGGGGCTCCTGCAGATAAAGACAGGCCAGTCCTGAGGTTCATGGCTAGTAGGGAGGGAGGCAGTTAAAGAAACACTGACTCCCATCTTGTTCTGTGCTTCACCCAACTTGAAGAGAAAACAATCATCCCTCTGATAAATACTTATCGATCTCCTCCTCTGATCTGGTTTGCAGGATGACTGGCAGATTTCAATTCTGCTTGGGGCCAGGCAGGTCAATGAATGCTGCATTCTTAGGACAAAAAAGAGGCAGTCGGGGGTAGGGGTGAGAAACTGTGACAAATGAGAGGCAAGACCTGTCTAGAGGCAACCACTTTTTAAAAAAGCGATGTGTTAAACATGTCCCATCTGTGTTTTAAATCCCATGAGAGTGAATGACTTCTCCCATTTTGGAGTTTACCATCTAGTGGGGAAGGGGCTTCTCAGGTGGCGCTAGTGATAAAGAGCCTGCCTGCCCGTGCAGGAGACAAAAAAGACGTGTGTTCCATCCCTGGGATGGGAAGATCCCCTGGAGCAGGAAATGGCCACCCACTCCAGTATTCTTGCCTAGAGAATCCAATGGACAGAGGAGTCTGGGTTGCAAAGAGTCAGACATTCCATAGGGTCACAAGAATCGGATATATGGAGAAGGAGAGATGGGAAGTGATGTCTAAGTTGAGACTTGAAAGATGAGTAAGACTGAAATAGTTACTGGGTAGTGAAGGTAAGGCGATTCCAAGATTACCGGCAGCCCATGTAAAGTGAAGTTGCTCAGTCGTGTCCAACTCTTTGTGACAGTAGGACTGTAGCCTACTAGGCTCCTCTGTCTGCAGAATTTTCGAGGCAAGAATGCTGGAGTGGGTTGCCATTTCTTTCTCCAGGGGATCTTCCTAACCCAGGGATTGAACCCAGGTCTCCTGCATTGTAGGCAGACACTTTACCATCTGAGCCACCAGGGAAGTCATTTTTATCTTCTCCCAGAGTGCTTATAATAGCATTCCTGCCTCATAGGGTTTTTTGTTCTTATCACCTTTTCTTTATCATCCTCATTAAGGTTAGGTGATAACTGGGAGGGAAAATGAAAAGATATATTTTAACCTGGTGCTGAGATGGGGCTGTTGAATGGATGCCTCCAGCTGGGGTCCTCCTGTGCTATTTGGTATGCCCTGGAGTAAAGAAGGGGCTTCCCAGGTGCTACTAGTGGTAAAGAACCTGCCTGCCAATGCAGGAGATGTAAGGGACTCGGGTTCTATTCCTGGGTCAGGCAGATTCCCTGGAGGAAGGCAGGACAACCCACTCCAGTATTCCTCCCTGGAGAATCCTGTGGACAGAGGAACCTGGCTGAGGTCCATACGGTCGTAAAGAATCAGACACAACTGAGCATGCGTGCATCCACAAGGAGACTTTATAGAATAACATTGGGGTGAGGGTTTTAGGAGATAAGTTCTAGGCACAGGGCTTTTTTTTTCCCCCCTTGACCTCAACTCTGAGCAAATAATGTTGGGCTTCCTTGGTGGTTCAGATGGTAAAAGACTCTGCCTGCAAAGCAGGAGACCAGGGTTCGATCCCTGGGTCAGGAAGATCCCCTGGAGAAGGAATATAACAGTCCCTCCTGCCTTCCTCCCACAGCCTATGGAGAAATGGTTTTCAAAGTGTGGTCCATTGACTCCAGGGGTCTGAGATCAAAACTTTTCCCAATAATACTGAACGTGCCTTTTTGCTGTGCTTTTTTGCACCAGAGGTGCAAAAACAATTTTGTTGTTCAGTCACGCAGTCATGTCTGACTCTTTGCAACCTGCTGGACTGCAGCATGCCAGGCTTCCCTGTCCATAACCATCTCCTGGAGCTTGCTCAAACTCATGTCCATTTAGTCTGTGATGCCATCCAACCATCTCATCCTCCATTGTCCCCTTCTCCTCCCGCCTTCAATCTTTCCCAGCATCAGGGCCTTTTCTAATCAGGGCTATTTGCATCAGGTGGCCAAAGGATTGGAGTTTCAGCTTCAGCATCAGTCCTTCCAATGAATATTCAGGACTGATTTCCTTTAGGATTGACTGGTTTGATCTCCTTGCAGCCCAAGTGGACTTTCAAGAGTCTTCTCCAAAATGCAAATCAAAACTGCAATGAGATATCACCTCACATTGGTCAAAATGGCCATCATCAGAAAGTCTACAAACAATAAATTCTGGAGAGGGTGTGGAGATAATGGAACCCTCTTGCACTCTTGGTGGGAATGTAAATTGATACAGCCACTCTGGAAGATGGTATGGAGATTCCTTAAAAAACTAGGAACAAACCCACCATATGACCCAGCAATCTCACTCCTATGCATTACCCTGAGGAAACCAAAATTGAAACAGACACATATACCCCAATGTTCATGGCAGCACTATTTACAATAGCTAGAACATGGAAGCAACCTAGATGTCCAATGACAGATGAATGGATAAAGAAGCTGTGGTACTGTCGACTAAAAAAAGATGTACAACTTGAGAGTTGTGAATTAAGTTTTATTTGCGGCAAAATGAAGATTGCAGCGCAGGAGGCAGCATCTCAGATAGCTCTGAGAGACTGCTCCAAAGCAGCGGTCAGGGAAAGTCAATATATAAAGTTTTGGTGAAGGGGAGTTCAATACCATGAAGCACTCAGTTTACAAAAGGTGTTTTGTCAGTCATGAGAGTCTGATGTCACCATGAAGGGATTTATGCTTCTCTAGATATGAGAGTGAAAGAGGAGAGTGAAAAAGTTGGCTTAAAGCTCAACATTCAGAAAACTAAGATCATGGCATCCAGTCCCATCACTTCACGGGAAATAGATGGGGAAACAGTGGAAACAGTGTCAGACTTTATTTTTGGGGGCTCCAAAATCACTGCAGATGGTGATTGCAGCCATGAAATTAAAAGATGCTTGCTCCTTGGAAGGAAGGTTATGACCAACCTAAATAGCATATTTAAAAGCAGAGACATTACTTTGCCAACAAAGGTCTGTCTAGTCAAGGCTATGGTTTTTCCTGTAGTCATGTATGGATGTGAGAGTTGGACGATGAAGAAGGCTGAAGAATTAATGCTTTTGAACTGTGGTGTTGGAGAAGACTCTTCAGAGTCCCTTGGACTGCAAGGAGATCCAACCAGTCCATCCTAAGGGAGATCAGTCCTGGGTGTTCATTGGTAGGACTGATGTTGAAGCTGAAACTCCAATACTTTGGCCACCTCATGCGAAGGGTTGACTCATTGGAAAAGACCCTAAGGCTGGGAGGGAGTGGGGGCAGGAGGAGAAGGGGATGACAGAGGATGGGATGGCTGGATGGCATCACTGACTTGATGGACATGGGTTTGGGTAGACTCCGGGAGTTGGTGATGGACAGGGAGGCCTGGCGTGCTGCGATTCATGGGGTTGCAAAAAGTCGGACACAACTGAGCAACTGAACTGAACTGAACTAGATACGAGGAGATGCAAGGATTGATATCATATCATGTTTCTAAAAACATCCAACTATCTAAAGACCTGTCACACCAGATTCCCTGGAGCACAGAGTGCCTCACTCCACCCTGAACTCCCTCAGGGACTGTTGAAGGTCAACAGCTATAGCAGCAGGGTTCAATCTCCGTAGAGGCACATGGCAAATGCCTTTGTTGTTCAGTCGTTAACAATGCTCTTGGTAAGTTCCAATTTGTAGTTGACAGTACATATACACAATGGAATATTACTCAGCTATAAAAAGGATTGGATTTGAGTCTGTTCTAATGAGGTGGATGAACCTAGGGCGAAGTAAGTCAGAAAGATAAATATTGTATACTAACGCATATATGTAGAATCTAGAAAGATGGTACCGAAGAATTTATTTTCAGGGCAGCAATGGAGAAACAAACATAGAGAACATGGACTTATGGACATGGGGAGAGGGGAGGAGAGGATGAGATATATGGAGAGAGTAACATGGAAACTTACATTACTATATGTAAAACAGATGGCCAATGGGAATTTGCTGTATGTCTCAGGGAACACAAACAGGGGCTCTGTAACAATCTAGAGGGGTGGGATGGGGTGGGAGATGGGAGAGAGGTTCAAGAGGGAGGGGACATATGTATACCTATGGCTGATTCATGTTGAGGTTTGACAGAAAACAACAAAATTCTGTAAAGCAATTACCCTTCAATTAAAACCAAACAAAAAAAAAATTTTTTTTTTAAAGAGTCTTCTCCAGCACCACAGTTTGAAAGCATCAATTCTTCAGCACTCAGCCTCTTTATGGTCCAACTCTCACATCCATACATGACTACTGGAAAAACCATAGCTTTGACTAGATCGACATTTGTTGGCAAAGTAATGTCTCTGCTTTTTAACACGCTGTCTAGGTTTGTCATAGCTTTTCTTTCATGGCTGCAGTCACCATCTGCAGTGATTTTGGAGCCCAAGAAAATAAATTCTGTCACTGTTGCCATTGTTTCCCCATCTATTTGCCAGGCAGTGACGGGGCCATGTGATCTTAGTTTTTTAAATGTTGACTTTAAACAATAATGGGTAAAATTGCCGGCATCTTTTAGCACCTGTCATGGCAGTGACACCAAACTGGACAGAACTCCCTGTATTCTTCACCACCACATACTCACAGTAACGGGGATGTCAGGTCCACTGAAGAACATCCGTGATAAAACAGTGGACATCACTAACTTAATGACATCTTGACTGTGAAGTCATCTTTTCAGCTTTCTATGTGATGACATGTGAAGTTCACATAAAGGCATATCTGCTGCCTGTAGACACACAAGGGTTGTCTCAAGGGAAAGCACACACGTGATTGGGTGGTCAGCTGAGCTGGCTGCTTCCTCTTTTTTTTTTTTCATAGGACGCCAGTTTTACTCAAGAGAATGATCATCAAGACAACTCTAGTTATTCAGGCTTGAGTATTTGGTAGATATTTTCTTGAAAATGAATAAAGTGAGACTGTTACTTCAAGGAAAACAACTGACAGTATTTGTTTCCAATGATAAAATTCAAACTTTCAAGTAAAAATTAGGATTTTGGAAAATTTTGAGTCTGTCATGAGCTTGACAGCCTGCTGATACTTAGGAGAGTTTTCTGATGTGATTGGTAGCGATGTTAATGAGTGTGATTTCTCTTATGTCATATAATGAAATGTGTCAACACTTAGAAGTTCTGCATAACTCAGTGAATCAATATTTTCCATATGACAGTGAATGAAGTTACAAAATCAAGCATTCAGAAATCCACGCAAAATCCAAGATAGACCAATGGACTCTAATACAACATAGTATAAAAAGTTCGTTCTTGTGGTTTCAAATTCCACATTCCAACTGGCATTTAAGAAACTATAGCTTGTTGAGTTTTGGTATAGTATCAGAGAAGAATACCCACAATTATCCGAAAGGCTATTAAAATAAGCCCCTTTCTTCCAAATACATATTGATGTGAGGCAAGATTTTCTTCGTATGTTTAAACCAAAACAAGATGCTGAAACAGACTGAAGGCAGAAGCAGATATACAGCTTGGCTGCCTTTTATTAATCCAGACATTAGAGACATGTGCAAAAATGTAAAATAATGACTCTTTTCATCAAATTTTTTTAAAAATATGGTATGTTCATTGATAATTTGTGTTTACAACTTAATACGTTTATTATTGTCATTTTTAAATGAATCAATAAATTAAATTTTTTTTTCAGTTTTATTTTCGAATACAGTAGATATAAAGCACATATATAAACAGGAACTCTTGGGGGGCGTCAGTATTTTTACAAGTCCTAGAGGATTTGAGTGACCACCAGATGGCGCTGATGAGAATAAAGAGCAGACTGTGTGTGTGAGTAATGAGAGACAGAATAAAAGTGGGATTTGCAGTAGTTTTATGGTATGAGATTTCCTAATAGCATTGATATTTGTAGACTCAGAGGTAAGTAAGTGACAGGCCCAGGACTTAATCAGTGGGTTTTCACAATCTAAATTAAATAGGCAGATTTATGCCAAATAATGTATTGGATTTTTTTTTTTTTTACTTCTTCTCTAACAAAAGCCAAGCACATTCCTTGGAGAAGCTCCCTGAAGTCTTGGAAACTAAGCAGATTAAACCAAAAGAGCTCAGTCTTTTTTCCATTTTGTGTTGTTAATAAGATAACATTAATCTTTGGGGTTTAGGAGTGAAATGTAGGCAGATTCATACCAGTAAGGGGTGCATTGTAGTAACCTCACAGCCAGCAGGTCCTTCCCACAGGTCCTGGAAGCCCCCGGTGGGGGAGGAGGTGACTGAGTTGGAGGTATTTGGGTGGGGGTGGAGAGAAGGTCACCTTTGAGAGAGTTAGCAGGCTTCTGGATGGCAAAACAGTATAAATGTCTGGGTTTTGTGTGATGGGCTACAAACAGGCATTGGGAAAACTTCAAGCCAAATTTATTTTTCCTTTAAGAACAGTCTGAAACAGCTGACGAAGGACAGAATTCTCTTCCAGAGGTGAAGTGGTTATTGGTAATGCTCTTTTAAAGATCACCAAGAGAAGAAACTAGAGTCTAAACTGGGAGCTGGCTCTCTGAATGGGCCTACGAGCTGCTAGAGAAATGGATGCAGGGTGGTATCAGCTCTCCCCACCCTCTAGGTTGGGAGTTTATCTGTCCCCTCCTCTGGTATTTATTCATTCATAAACATCGTTTGGAACCTACCGTCCATGTGCCAGGCTTTATGCAATGTGCTGTGTCTACAGTGGAGCTTGAAACAGATGTGGTTCCTACCCTTAGGGGGGCTTATTTGAAAAAAAACAAGTCAACGCTGAAGAAATCTATGTATCTTCATGCCACTACCCAGCATAGACTTTTAAAAATGTTTCAAAATCCGCTAAGCTTATTCTCTAGTAAACCATCAGTGCAATTGGTCAAGTTGACTGGAAGATTTTCTATATAAAGATGAAGGTGGGCACGACAATACAAGAGACTCAGCAACTGTAGGAAGGGATGCTATTTAATCTTGGTTGCCCTTTCTTCTTTCTTTCTTCCTTCCTGTCCTTCTTTTTCCATGAATGTTTGTTGAGCATCTGCTAAGTGAGATGTCTTGTCCAGCTTGGTCTCTAACCCGGGGAGCATCCACGTATGTAAACAACAAACACATGTTGACAGATGTGGTTAGTGATGTGAGGGACAATGGGGTTGGAACCAGCTTGAGATAAAGATGGTCAGGGCGGGCCTCTCTGAGGAAAGGAATTTAAGCCCAGGTTTCTCAGCCTCAGCACCACTGACATTTTAGGCCAGACATTTCTTTGTTTTGGTGACTATCTTGCATGTTGTAGAATGTTTGGCAGCATCCCTGGGCTCTGCCCACTAGATGCCAATAGCTGCACCTTCCACCCCCATTTGTAAGAACAAAAAAACAAATGACTCCAGACATTATTAAACGTCCCTCAGGACCAAAATTGTTCCTGATTGAGAACCGCTGATTGAAGCCAAGATTTGAAAGATGAGGAACCCACCCAAAGAGGATTGCAATGGGGGTCTTTGAGGCCATAGTAAAGCATTTGGATTTCATTCTAAGTAGAAAGAAATCATTGTTTTCAATCATGGATGACATCATCCACTCTGAATTTTGAAAAGCTTCTTTAGGCTGTGGAGTGAAGGGTGGATTAACTAGGATAGCAGAGAAAGTCATGGCTGTCAACAGAGGCTGTTGTAGAAGTTGTCTGTCCAACGCCCAGGAAAGGATGGCAGCCTAGACTAGGCCGTGGCACCTTAGGTGCCTCTTGATGAAAGTGAAAGAGAAGAGTAAAAAACTTGGCTTAAAATTCAACTTTCGGAAAACTAAGATCACGGCATCCGGTCCCATCACTTCATGGCAAATAGATGGGGAAACAATGGAAACAGTGAGAGACTTTATTTGGGGGGGGCTCCAAAATCACTGCAGATGGTGACTGCAGCCATGAAATCAAAAGATGCTTGCTCCTTGGGAGAAAAGCTATGACCAACCTAGACAGCATATTAAAAAGCAGAGACATTACTTGGCCCACAAAGGTCTGTCTAGTCAAAGCTATGATTTTTCCAGTGGTCATGTATGGATGTGAGAATTGGACTATAAAGCTGAGCACCAAAGAATTGATGCTTTTGAACTGTGGTGTTGGAGAAGACTCTTGAGAGTCCCTTGGACTGCAAGGAGATCCAACTAGTCCATCCTAAAGGAGATCAGTCCTGAATATTCATTGGAAGGACTGAGGCTGAAGCTGAAACTCCAGTACTTTGACCACCTGATGCGAAGAACTGACTCATTTGAAAAGACCCTGATGCTGGGAAAGATTGAAGGCAAAAAGAGAAGGGGGGGTGGGCAGAGGATGAGATGGTTGGATGGCATCACTGACTTGATGAATATGAGTTTGAGTAAGCTCCAGGAGTTGGTGATGGACAGGGAAGACTGGCATGTTGCAGTCCATGGGGTTGCAAAGAGTCAGACATGACTGAGCAACTGAACTAACTAACTAACTAACCTTAGGTGAAAAAAAGGAGAACACCCAGGTCTTACTGATGGATTTGATGTGGAGATTCTATTGCTAAGGGTAGCCCCACAGGGCCTCCTTTGCTCCCTGATGAAGTGGAAGCATTTGCTGGGGTGGGAGGGGGTGGGGAGGTTGGGGAAATGTTACGCTTCAAGCCCAACCCAATAGCTGCTGGTTCATAGCTCTCACAAGAATATGTAGTTGGGGTTAACATTTGGTTGGGATGATGTCTGGAACTGTGTGTGCTGAGTTCAGAGTTCTTTGTCCCCTGTGATTCTGGCTGATGGACAGGAGCTCTTTGGCACTCAAGATTTCTGCTCAAAAACCTGGAAAGGCAGAAAAAACAGAGCTGCTTAATGACTAGGAGGCTAATCAAAGCTAGATGCTCAAGCCTCACTTTCAAAGCCAGTGATACTGCAAAATCCACTCAACATCCTCAACTCAGACCAAAGATCTTGCTCCTTAATGAGGAAAAATGGAAACACAGTGACCTGGCAGCTGGGGCTGGGAGTAAACAAAACTATTGTTCATGGCAGTAAACCATAGCTGAGCATGAGTCTCTGGTCTGAAGTCAGAGAGTGATGGGTGGGCATTGGAGGAACAGGGCGGGGAGGCTGTTTGGTGAAAAGCATTAAGTGTTACCAGGGATATGGGAGAACAGCAGGAACAAACTAACAATACTAGGGTTCAAGGAAGGCCTGTTTGTTAGTTTGTTTTTAATTGCATAGAACACAGTTGCCAGGATTTTAAATTGTAGTGCTCTAGGCATGTAATTAAGCGAGAGGGTTTTGTTGGCACCAACTGGGATACCAGGTTGTTGTTGCAACTTATGATCTTCTGATATTAAAATTTCAGGGATTAAGGGTGTGTGTGTCCCTCTCCTCTTTGTACCTTTTCCCCCTGGGCCTCCAAGCTCCACGTAAAAACGACCAGCCTGCTTCATTTGTTTCGCTTTTGCTGCCTGGATGAAAACCTCATCTAGGTCTTGGTCTATCCTGCGGCGATAATGTCAGCTGAGGGGGCTTCCAGATTGGAAACAAAGGCAGATCATCTCGGCCCAGCCGTGAGCCATCCCAGCCATTACAAAAGCCCTCACGCAGTTTCTTCTTCTGATTATCATCGTGGCGTTTTAGAGCTGACTATGAACTTGGCAATTACCTTCTCACTTTGTATATGAGAAATCCGAGGGTCAGAATTGTGAGCTGGATACAGGTGGTTCAGTGGATGGCTGGAATCAAGAAATGCCCAGACTGGAACCAGGACCCAGGGTCCTCTCTGTCTTAACCCTGAGGCCCCTCCTGTAGCTCCAGGCTATCTCTTCTCCACCTTCCCCTTGCCCCAACCTCCTTCGGCATGAACTCCCACCCTCCTGAAATACTGCTGTTCTCCCAGTCTTGGCCCGAAGTATGGCAGCCCTGCTGCAGATGTTTCATGAAGAGGGAAGAGGAAGGTCATGGCCCAGGGAACTGAAATGCTTAATGAAACGGTAGATGACAGCTCAGTTTTCAAGTCACGAGGGAACCATTTCACCTTGGCAAAGGCAACTTACTTAGTGGACCGTAATGGCTGGAAGAGTTCCTGCCCCTCCCCAAAGTGAGCAATTTCAGCTCTGCCAGCACAGGCCCATTACATCATAAAGACACTGCGTGTTTACCTGGCAACTATCTGGAATGGGAACCAGCCCTTTCAAGAGGTTCTCTTTGATCCTTCCTAGCAATACCCTCAGAGGTGTGGGGGCCAGGGGCTTCTTCCTAGAGGATGAAAAGGGAGTCAATGCAGAAGGTCTTGTGAGGGACCAGAAGTCAGTCCTGGGTCTCTGGGGCTCCTGGCCACCCTTCCTGAGTGCTATCTACTTAGACCTTGCTGCTACCACAGCAGAGAGCAGATAGAGGATTGGGAAGTTTCCCCTTTCCCCAGTTTCTCTTTCCTCGGGCCAAGTAAGGAAGTTTCTCAGGTGCTCCTTATTAGGGGTGGATAAAGGAGAAATAGCTGAGGATCTTCGGGACTGAAAAGCATTTTTGCTTGTTTATGGTGACCATGTCCCAGATGTCCTGATTTCAAATATTCTGTATTTATACTTACTGGAATTTATATTCTGGTTTGAAGTTCTGAAGATAGAGATATTACACATATTTGGAAGTGGAATTCTTCACCCCCTTCCTTGTATCTGACTTTGAACCACACAAAGAACAGAATCAACTCTCCCCCCACCCCACAATCACACCAGTTGATAATCTAGGGAGCCTGTGTTGTGGCCGAGCCAGGTGGAGTGTGTTTGTGAGCCTGGGTTTGGGAATTAGTTCTGGGTTCAAACCCAAGCTTCCAGAATCATAGTCGACAATATTTTTCTAAGGCTGTTTCAGAGCATTAGCCCCCGGGTTATCCTCCTAATCACTGCTGCCTGCCTCAGGGCCCTTGCACATGTGCTTTCCTTTCTCTGGAATGCTTTTCCCCCCGAGACACACGTGATTACACCCCTGCCTTCTTCAAGCCTTTGATCAGCGTGATCAGGTGGAGGCCTTTCATGATCACTTTAAAACTGCAGTCCACAATGCTCTATGCTGACCTAAAGGGGAAGGAACTCCAAGGAAGAGGGGACTTATGAATACATGTGCTGATTCACTTTGCTGTATAGCAGAAACTAACACAACATTGTAAAGCAACCATACTCCAATTAAAAAATAATAATCAAATTAAAATACAATTGCAGTCTTCCATGCCCTCATTCCATCCCCTTCTTTGCTTTGCTTTCCCACAGCATTTATCACCACCCTCTGGCATATTTTACAATTCAGCTCTATTTCTTATTTATTGTCTGTCTTCCCCAACTACAATGGAAGCTCCATGAGGGCAAAGATTTTCATCAGCTTTGTTCATTGTTTCACCCCCAGTATTTGGAACAGTGTCTGGCTCTTGGTAGGAACTTAACAGATATAAATGGATACATAAATTTGAGCAAGTCACATCTTTTCTGATCCTATGTCCTCTCTCCCTAAAGGATGGAGTGAGAATTAAGACAACTGTTGTAGATGAAAATAATAGCCAACATATATTGCATGCTGGCTTAATCGGTGTCATTTTTCAAATGTGCTAAGTGCTTAATGGGGATTATTTTGTTTCATCCTCCCCCAAATCCTATGAGGCATTCTTTTCATCTTCATTTTACAGAAGAGGAACTTGAGGCTTAGAAAAGTTGACTCATCTATCCAGGGTCACACATAATTCAGATCCATATTTGTTTGAGCCCAGAGCCAGTGCTCTTAACCCTGACAGCACCGTGCACAGGGCTTGGGGTGTAGCCAGGCCTCAACTGGGGCTAATTCCCTTCCCCAAGTTACACAGTGTAAGACCCTTGTGGCCCCTCTGCCCCCCTTCTATTGTGAACCTGTCCCTCCCACTGAGACCTGACACCTTGGGGGCATCCCCTGCCCTCAGGAGGCAGCGTGGTGTATTTAGCAGGGAGATGGTAGGTCTGTTGGTTGGGAGACCTAGGTTCTGGCCCTTCCTTTGCCACTAACCCACTGTGTGATCTTGGGCAATTGCTTCCCCTTCCTGGGTCCCAGGTTCCACTGGTTTGATGAGCACTGAGATCTCTCCCAGCCACAGCCCTCAGGACAGTGGGAAGACACCTCTGGGTTGTGTGGTGCATGAATCACGTGGGAAGATCCTGCCCCCAGGCTGTGGCCTTAACCCCACTCTCTCCAATAGTACAGTCTATCCTGTTTTGACAATGGCTGAACTTTCCCCTCCCACACCTCTGGAGTTTGAATTTCTGGCTGCTGGATTTGAGTGGGAGGATGGAGGAAGTGAAGCATCTAGTGATTTTCTAAGCACTTCTCTAGGGGTGAGACCAGGAGGAAGAAAAGAAGGCTTGAGAGCCCTTCACACCCAAAGGCACTGCCTGGGACAAAGTCACCGCAGGACATGGACTTCTCTTGGGAGCTCACAGTGGGGATGTACCCAATCCCCTGAAAACCCTGCAAAAGAGCTTGGGGGCTGCTTGTAAAAGCACATCTATCTGCCCAACAGCTCCTTACCAATTATCCATCACACCTCCTGCCCAAAGGCCCCCATATCTCCTTATTTGCCAACCCTAAAACTTTCTCACTTTAGTTCCAAATTCTAAACTGGGATTTCCACCCCCTTCTCCTTATAAAGTAGAGGTGAGCTGGAGGTTGATTAAGCCAAGCTAGTCAATGTTTTAGATTGTTTTCCTTACTGAATCATTCACTTATTCATTCATTCGGCATTTACATCCTAGATGCAAGGGATTCAAAGAGGAAACTAGTCAAGTCCTGGCAAACTTAAGTTGGGTAATTGGTCATGTCATTTGAGGAGAGTTAATAGAGAGATGGGGAAACAATGGAAACAGTGACAGACTTTATTTTTGGGGGCTCCAAAATCACTGCAGATGGTGACTGCAGCCATGAAATTAAAAGATGCTTGCTCCTTGGAAGAAAAGCTATGACCAAACTAGACAGCATATTAAAAAGCAGAGACATTACTTGGCTCACAAAGGTCTGTCTAGTCAAAGCTACGGTTTTTCCAGTGGTCATGTATGGATGTAAGAGTTGGACTATAAAGAAAGAATTGATGCTTTCGAACTGTGGTGTTGGAGAAGACTCTTGAGAGTCCCTTGGACTGCAAGGAGATCAAACCAGTCCATCCTAAAGGAAATCAGTCCTGAATATTCATTGGAAGGACTGACGCTGAAACAGAAGCTCCAAACCTTTGGCCACCTGATGGGAAGAACTGACTCACTGGAAAAGACCCTGTTGCTGGGAAAGATTGAAGGCAGGAGGAGAAGGGGACAACAGAGGATGAGATGGTTGGATGGCATCCCCGACTCGATGGACATGAGTTTGAGTAAGCTCCAGGAGTTGGTGATGGACAGGGAAGATTGGCATGCTGCAGTCCATGGGGTCGCAAACAGTTGGACACAACTGAGCGACTGAACTGAACTAAACTGAATAGAGAGATATTTTCAAAGGTGGATAGAGTATAGGAAAACAGGGGATACTGTAGTTCCCTGTAACTAGAAACATCAGGATGGTATTATCAACCCTGGGCTGAAGGGATAAAAGGAGAGAATGTTTCCAGAATCCAGCAGGAGAGACTCCTGTGGAGAGGGCCACCTGGCAGGAGCTGTATGTTACCTTAGATTGAAGGACTCATCTCATTGGTGAAATGAAAACCTTGATGTCCCTCACTTCCCTCTGTTAGGGAAATCACTGACCAAAACCACCTGCCCTGGCCAGGCAAGTTAGTAACTGCTTGCATGAGTTATAACAGGAGGTCCTTGTAAGGAATGTGGAACTAACAAGCTACCACAAACAGAAAGAATTTGGGGAAGATCAAAACGAGAGAGGAGATGCCAGTCCATATGTCCTGTCAACCTCCCAGAATCCTTCTCTCTAAAATTCAACTTGGCTGAGCGATGCGTGCGCCACCAGGAAGGACCCTGAGTCAGAGTGATTGGCCAGAAAAAACCTGGAAACTAACCCCATCACCATAAAACCCGAGACTGCAAGCCACGTGGCACAGCAAGCCTCCTGGGTGCCCTTACCTTGCTGCTCCCCGCCCAGGTGCCCCTTCCCAGTAAAGTCTTGCTTAGTCAGCACGTATGTCTCCTTGGACAACTGACTGATGTAGTCAGTATGAGTCAGCTTCTTGGGGTTCACAGCAGGGCAGAGAAGAGCAGAGTGGGGATCTGGAAGGACAAGCAGATTTCTAGCATGGAAATCAGACACAGCCTCTGTCCTCAAGGAGCTTGCCGATAGGAAGGGGAGACAGGAGTGCAAAAATCAATTACAGTGTGATAAATGCTTTAACAAAGACATAAACAAAGGACCAGAGGATCTCAGGGGTTAGGAAATGGAATTCGCCAGGGAGGGTGTTATTGCGTGCGAAGGGTGGGAGAGGAGGCTGGTTCCTGGAAAAGGGTTTGCAGACAGAGATGTTTCTCAAATGATGATCAGGCTTCTTGAAGGAAGAAATATCTGAACTGAGACCTAAAATATGGATAAGAATTGGCCAGGAGAAGAAAAGAAAGAAAAGGAGTCCAGACAGAGTGAAAAATGTGTGTAAAAGCTGGAGGCTGAAGCGGAGTAGAGAAGTCTTTGGGAAACTGTAAGTAATGTAATAGGATAATGTAGTGTAATGAAGTAATGTAATCATGTTGAGGGGGATGGGTGAGAGATGAATCTGAATATAGAAGGGCCCAGAGCATGAAGAAATTCTTTTGCCAGACTAGGAATTTGCAGTTTTTTCTAAGACTTCTTTTGCCAGACTAAGGAATTTGCAGTTTTTTCTAAAACTTCTTTTGCGAGACGAAGGAATTTGCAGTTTTTAGGTAAGTCCCTAAAAGATCTTAATCAGGGGAGTGGTGTCATTATATTTATGTTTTAGAAACAAAGAGTTGATTGAAGAGGAGAGAGTGGATTAAAGGTAGGGAGATTGGAAAGAAGGTTGTTTTCAGTAATCTAAGTGAGAGATGACAGTGGACTGAAGTCAACTGGTAGAAAAGGTGATGAAAAGAAGTATTAAGAAGGTAAAGCTTGGTGGGATTTGAGAAGTGGATGTAGGAGTACGGGAGTTTAGTTTTGGGGAGATGGTGATAAAGTTTACTGAGGTAAGGACCTTTAGAGAAGAAGGAATGTGTGCATGTGTGTGTGTTGGGAAGATACTGTGTCATGATGGAGAAGATGGAGGGAATTGATAGATAATCCAGGTTGGGCATATTGAGGTGATGGCACCAGTAGGAAGACCAAATATAACTTGGTGCTGAGACTAGAAGGAAGGGGGCAGGGCACAACCATCAAAGAATGACACAACTGTTAAGGAGAACAGAATATGATAAAAACTGGTTAGCACAGACTAGACCCAAGATGGCAGAAGACGCAACTTCCAGGGCACCTGGAGCCTCCTTATAAGTGCAATGTAATACATCAGCATACTAAGTGGCACACCCACAGGTGCCATGACAGTTCTGAAAAAGTGAAAACTGCTCAGTCGTGTCCGACTCTTGGCAACCCCTTAGACTGTAGTCTGCCAGGCTCCTCTGTCCATGGAATTCTCCAGGCAAGAATACTGGAGTGGGTAGCCGTTCCCTTCTCCAGGGGATCTTCCCAACCCAGGGATTGAACCCAGATCTCCCGCATTGCAGGTGGATTCTTTACCATCTGAGCCACCAGGGAAGCCCCCACACTTCTGAGGCCGACCATAAAAGGCCAAAAAGTGGGTGGTGCCCCAATTCCAGAAATCCCTACCCCTTCTCCAAGATAGAACATTCCTCCCACTCACTAGCCTATGAAATTTCTAAGACCATAAAAACTAACCACTCCCACACCTCGGTTGCTCTTACATTTTTAGAAAATCCCATGCCCTGAGCCCGCTGCTCTTGTCTTCTGCTACTGCCCACACCTGGTGTATGGAGTGTTGTTGTTGTTCAGCCCCTGAGAGTCATGTCTGACTCTTTGCCATCCCATGGACTGCTGCACTCCAGGGTTCCCTGTCCTTCACTGCCTCCCACAGTTTGCTCAATTCATGTCCACTGAGTCAGTGATGCTATCTAACTTCTCACCCCCTTCTTCTTTTGCCTTCAATCTTTCCCAACATCAGGGTCTTTTCCAATGAGTCGGCTCTTCACAGCAGGTGGCCCAAGTTTTGAAGCTTCAGCTTCAGTGCATATCTCACAAAATAAGCCTACTTTCACTTTACTATGGCTCACTCTTGAATTCTTTCCTGCTCAAAGCCAAGGACCCTCACATAGTGGCCCATCCCAGGGACTCACTTGAGACCTGGGACGTGACCATCCTCTTGTTCAGAAGAGGTCTTGATGGAAGCTATGGATGTGAGAACCATCAGAATGCAAGAGATGATTACGGCAATAGAGGATCTGAGATTACCACGGAAAGAGCTTAGAGTTAGGAGAAAATAGCACCAACAAACACTGACTAGAGGATGACAGAAGTAGAGGAACTGACAAAGGAGATGAAGAAGGAGTAGCCTGAGAAGGAGACCCAGGAGAGAGTGCAGTCATAGAGCCAAAGAGAATATTGAGTTCTAAGAGGAGGCAAGAGAAGTAAACATGTTGGACATTACTGAGAGATCCTGTGCCCAGGAGCTGGTTAGCAGCATGATTGTCCTTTCTCCTTAGGTGCCTTTTAATCAGATGTATAAGAAATCCTTCCTGAGCATCCACAGTGTGGCTGTTATAGGCTGAATTGAGTCCCTCCCCAAAAGATATGTTAGAACCCTCACCCCTAAGTACCAGAATGTGACTGTATTTGGAGATAGGGCCTTTATGGAGGAGAACATTCAATCCTAAAGGAAATCAACCCTGAATACTCATTGGAAGGACTGATGCTGAAGCTGAAGCTCCAATATTTTGGCTATCTAATTTGAACAGCCAACTCATTGGAAAAGACCGTGATGCTGGGAAAGACTGAAGGCCAAAAGGAGAAGAGGGAAATAGTGAAGGACAGGGAGGACTGGTGTGCTGCAGTCCAGGAGTCAGACACGACTTAGCAACTGAATAACAACAATGGGAGGGTTCTGATCCAATAGGACTGATGTCCTATTAGAAGAAAAAATTAAGATACAGACAGGTGCAGAGAGAAGGCCATGAGAAGATGGCAATCTGCAAGTCAAAGAGAGAGGCCTCTGGAAGAAACCAATGCTGCCTATGCCTTTACCTCCAACATCTAACCTCCAGAACTATAAGAAACTAGATTTTGATTGTTTAAACCACCCAGTCTGTGGCAGCCCTAGCAAATTAATACTGTGCTTTACATAGGGATTTGAAAAAGCAAACAGGATGAGCTAAGGCTCTCAAAGAACTTAGAACTCTTTCAGGAAGAGAAGCAGCACATAGATTAGCAACTGGCCCTTCTAGTCAGGGTAAAGCAGGTTTTTGTAATTAGGTTGGTAATATACCCTGTAGGAGGTTAGAGAAGCAAGCACCTGCTCTATTCGGGGGAAGGACAGGGCGGATCATCTGAGGAGATTTCAAGGAGGCTGTGGGATTGAGCTCAGTCTCAAAGCATGTGGGGACTTCCCAGGTGGAGCTAGTGGTAAATAATCTGCCTGTCAATGCGGGAGACGCGAGAGACGGAGGTTTGATCCCTGGGTCAGGAAGATCCCCTTGAGTAGGAAGTGGCAGCCCACTCCAGTATTCTTGCCTGGAAAATCCCACGGACAGAGGAGCTTGGCAGGCCACAGTCTACTTGGTCAAAAAGAGTCGCACGTGCCTGAGTGACTGAGCACAGCACATGGAAGCATGTGTAGGGTTGAGACTGGCAGGGAAAAGGGAAGAGGAGCCCCTGTGGACAGACAAAGTTAGCAAAGGGGTGGAGAGGAGAAAGTGGGGGTTGCTGAGGGAGGCAGCCATTGTTCAGGCTGGCTGAAGGGGCAGCTCCTTCAGAACTGTGGGATATGGGGTATACACAGAGACTGACAGCTACCGGTCCTCAAGATCTGTTCTCTCATCCAGCTGATAGAAGGTTTAGCCAAGCACTTGGCTGCCCAGCCAGACATGTCCTTTGCCGTCAGCTGTGGTCATGTGACTGGGTTCTGGCCAATAGAATGTGAATGGAAGAAGTGGAGCAAGGCGGGCAACAGTCCATGGGGTCGTGAAGAGTCTGACATAGCAACTGAACAACAACAAAAGCAGTAGTTCTTAACCAGGGGTGGTTTTCTGCCCCAGGAGATACTTGACAATGCCTGGAGAGGTTTTTGGCTGTAGCAAGTTGAGGCTGAGGAGACAGAGTAATAGGAAGGCACTAAACATTCAACAGTGCACAAGACAGCCCCCCTGCCCAAAAAAGGATGCTTAGGCCCCAAACATCAATAGTGCTGAGACCGACAGCCACTAAGGTTGGTTCTACAAAAAGCCCATATTGTTTCTATTACACCAAATTGGGTGGTGGGAGTGAAGAGGGGGTTATGAAAAAAAATGATATGGTAGAATAAGGAAGTCATGAAAAAATTAGTTTAGGAAGGGTTAGCCTAGAGGGCGGAGAAGGCAATGGCACCCCACTCCAGTACCCTTGCCTGGGAAACCCCATGGACGGAGGAGCCTGGTAGGCTGCAGCCCATGGGGTCGCTAAGAGTCAGACACGACTGAGCGACTTCACTTTCACTTTTCCCTTTCATGCACTGGAGAAGGAAATGGCAGCCCACTCCAGTATTCTTGCCTGGGGAATACCAGGGACGGGGGAGCCTGGTGGGCTGTCGTCTATGGGGTTGCACAGAGTCGGACACGACTGACGCGACTTAGCAGCAGCAGCAGCAGCAGCCTAGAGGGGTGCAAGAGCTAGAGGAGATGGGAGAAAAACTAAGAGACTAATGGAAATCACTGACAAGGTCCAGGTGAGAGGCAGGAAGGACCCGGCGGGGAGCATGATGGGGCCAATAAAGGGAAGAGAATTGAAGTGTCAGTGGCAAGAACTTGCTGATGGAGAGCATACAGAGGATGGAAGAGGCAGGGAGAAGTGAGACAGACTAGTCCTTGAGGACTCCGTCCCACCTCTCACTCCTCCCCCGCTTCCTCCCCTCCTCCCATCTTCCCTTTCCCATCCCTCCTTTTCCCCTGCAGCCCCTCCCGTTTCTGCTTTCTTTCCCACTAAGCCCTTTCCGAAAAGGTCTGCTCTCTTTCCCCCTGACCTTCCGTTCTAGGCAGTGGGTCTCAGTTTCTACCCGCATCAAGTGCAACTCAGAAAAATCTGTGTTTCCTCGGCTTTATCCCAGTGACAAGAACCAGCAACACTGAGGGACTCGGACGCTTTTCCACCTTGCTTCCTTCTCCATTTCCTTTTCGCAGGGTGGGTTAAAACCGCTGCTGCTGCTGAGTCGCTTCAGACTCTGTGCGACCCTACGGACAGCAGCCCACCAGGCTCCCCTGTCCACAGGATTCTCCAGGCAAGAATACTGGAGTGGGTTGCCATTTCCTTCTCCAGTGGATTGAAAACTTAGTTACAAAAAGACAGACTCTGGCTCCTGGAAGAGCCCCGAGGGAATTTCTGACAGGCTGGAGGAAGGAAATCCTCTGTCTCACTTTTGCAGTTTTTTTCTGGAGTGTTTTCCAGAGGATGCCAGACTGTGGACATGGCCCCCCAAGGGCTTTGGTGGGGGTGGCCTTCCTCCCTTTCCTTGCCCCCGGTCTGGCCTGGCGTGACAGCCTGCTTCAGGGCCAAGGAACCGGCATCGCCAGGCAGGACCTGAGCCCCGCTGGCCGAAAGGTTAGTGTTTGTTTTCCATCTCTGCATCCCTGGCTCTCTTTTCCCCAAGAGCCAGGAGCCCTGTTGGGGGTCGCTGGTATCTCCTGCTTTTGGAAAAATTTGGTCAACAAGAGGGCTGTATTGATGAACTGACTGCTTTCATTGTTGTTTCGTCACTCAGTCACGTCTGACTCTTTGCAACCTGATGGAATACAGCACGCCAGGCTTCCCTGTCCTTCACTATCTCCTGGAGTTTGCTCAAACTCATGTCCATTGAGTGGATGATGCCATCCAATCATCTCATCCTCTGTCGCCCCCTTCTCCTCCTGTCTTCAATCTTTCCCAGCATCAGGATCTTTTCCAATGAGTCTGCTCTTTGCATCAGGTGGCCAAAGGATTGGAGCTTCAGCTTCAGCATCAGTCCTTCCAATGAGTATTCAGGGTTGATTTCCTTTAAGATTGACTGGTTTGATCTCCTTGCAGTTCAAGGGACTCTCAAGAGTCTTCTCCAACACCACAGTTCAAAAGCATCAGTTTTTTGCCGCTCAGCCTTCTTTATGGTCCAGCTCTCATATCTGTACATGACTACTGGAAAAACCGTAGCCTCGACTATTATGGACCTCTGTCAGCAAAGTAATATCTCGGCTTTTTAATATGGTGTCTAGGTTTGTCTTACTTTTTCTTCCAAGGAGCAAGTGCCTTTTAATTTCATGGCTGCAGTCACTGTCCACAGTGATTTTGGAGTCCAAGAAAATAAAATCTGTTACTGCTTCCATTTCTTTGGATTGCTTTCATGGCCTATAGTTAAAGTCAGCGACTGCCTGGTTCTGCCCTGGATCCAGCCTGGTCAGCACTGGTTTCCCAGCTCCTCCTCCCATCATGCTTTTCTGATGTGCTGTCCAACTCACCGCTTCCCTCAGGTCAGTCTGCCTGCATTCCTTGCCTCCAGGTCTCCGCTGCTCACTAACCCTCTTTCCAGGTCCTTAATTTCCTCTTCTCCTCACTCCCGCCCCAAAGCCTACCATCTGCTGTGGGAGCCAGGTCTTGGGAAACAGGAGGACAAATTCCAGCTCCTCTTTGGCCTTTGGCTCCAATCCCTTTTCTGAGTTCTTTTCGCTCCATTTTTTGGGTATCTGCCTCCAATGGCAACCCACTCCGGTACTCTCGCCTGGAAAATCCCATGGACGGAGGAGTCTGGTGGGCTACAGTCCATGGGGTTGCAGAGAGTCGGACACGACTGAGCGACTTCACTCTCACACCTCTTATGCTTCTCCATCCACCACATCACCACCCGTTTTGAGGAAAGAATTGGGTACCAGTCCTGGGCACCTTTGGTGGCTTCATGCCATGATGTTTTGGAAAATGCTTGTACTCTGGAGTTTAATAACTTGGACTGGAATCCAGGCTCTGTTTCTTACATGCAGCTTTGAGTATATTAGCTAACTTCTATGCACTGGTTTTCTTAGTCCATAAATTGGGGCCAATAATAGTATAGAACTTGTGGAGTTGGAAGGATTAAATGAACAATACATGTGAACAGTTGGATAGCACCTGGTACTTGAGAAGTTCTATAAACACTTAAGTCTTGCTATCTATTTAAATATGAATTGTTATACTATAGCTCAACAAGAGTCCTTCTACATGTAGGAGAGGCTGTCTTCTCTCCATGTCAAGCTGAGTCATAGGCCATGATGGGATGACCAGCCTACGGGGATGGCCAGGTCAGTGTCTGCTGCCATTGGAGTGGCCAAGCCAACACTGGTGATGCCCAGGAAAGGCTGAACCAAATTCCCAAATCATCACCATTGGCTTGAGATGCAGGGGCGATGGTAGAGAAGGGGAGCTGAGGTCAGGGACTGAAAGTGGGCTCTGCAGGCGCAGAGGCGATGTCATTCCAGCATTCACTGGCGCGTCCGGCCGGAGGTGGGCAGGGAACAGAGAGTATATGCCACTGCAGGGGGAAGGATGGCCAAGATGGAAAACACGGATGTTTCCCTAGGAATCTGCTGCAGGCAGGCAGGTGGGAGGCACTGCGTAATAAAGGCTGATGTGCCAATAAAGGTCTTTGCCCCACCCTGTTATTTCTTTTTAAAAACATCTTTAAATTTTTATACAATTTTAAAGCTTTTATTTATTATTAGTTATTTATTTCTGACTGCTCTTGGTCTTCATTGCTGTGAGGGCTCTCTCTAGTTGCGGTGAACAGAGGCTGCTCTTCATTGTGATGTGCGGGCTTGTCTTTTTGAGGCTCTAGGGTACACAGGCCTTAGTAGTTGCAGTGAACAGGCTTAGCGGCTCCTCTCAGTATGTGGAATCCTCCCAGCCAGGGATCGAACCCATGTCCCCTGCACTGGCACGTGGATTCTCATCCACTGTACCACCAAGGAAGTCCTATACAATTTTTAAAGGGTACGTTCCATTTATGGTTATTACAAACTATTGGCTATATTCCCTGTTCTGTACAATACATCCTTGAGCCTATTCTACACCTAATAGTTTGTACTTCCTCTCCCCTACCCCTATGTTGCAGCCCCCACAACTTGTAACCACTAGTTTGTTCTCTGTATTTGTGAGTCTGCTTCTTTTTGTTGTATTCACTAGTTTGTTGTCTTTTTTAGATTCCGCATGTAAGTGATATTATACAGTATTTATTTTTCTCTGTTTAAATTATTTTACCTAGCATTATGTTCTCCAAGTCCATCCATGTTGCTGCAAATGGCAAAATTTAATTATTTTTTATGACTGAGTAGTATTCCAATATAAAACATCTTCTTTATTCATTCTTCTGTTAATGGACACTTAGGTTGCTTCCATATATTGGTAACTGTAGATAATGTTGCTTTGGGGCGCATGTATCTTTCCAAATTAGCATTTTTCTTTTTTAAAAAATATATACCCAGGAGAGGAATTGCCGGGACATATAGAAGCTCCATTTTTAGGTTTTGAGAAAACTTCATACTGTAATAAAGACCATTTTCACTGTCACAGCCCCCAAACCCTCCATTTCCTGTGCCACTTTCTCGCTTGTTCAGGTCTCAGTGCCATTCATGGGCTCTCCTTTCCCCTCCCAGGGGAGGCCCCTTGGAAAAGCTCTGAAAGCCACCATGGCTTAGGGTAAATGGTAAGATCTTCTATGTTATCCTCTAAGTTTTCTCTATGGGAAGGGTGGGAGCATCTGACCTTTATGAAAGAAATAATATCTTCACTCAGCCGAAGGGCAGATATCAGATGTCTAGGCTCCTGAGTCAGGAAGATCCCTTGGAGAAGGGAATAGCAACCCACTCCAGTATTCTTGCCTGAAGAAGTCCGTGGACAGAGGAGCCTGGTGAGCTACAGTCCACAGTGTCGCAAGGAGTCAGACATGACTGAGCAATTAACACATACAAGCTCCTTCCTACTGCTCCCTGGCTCAAGGATGGAGCCGCTTCCCAAGTGAGGAGCAGTATGTAGCACGCAGGGCCCCTGAAAGTCAGGGATTGGGGGCCCCATCCATCCTGGAGCACCACTCACATCTGATCTCTGCATCACCCCTCGCACCCTGGCTGACCAGAAGCTCTGTCTCAGAATCCCTTCCTTCTGGTTCTTGGTTCTCTTTTGTGAAGTGCTGGGAGTTGATGGGTGGTGACTGGGAAGTAGGAGTAATAAGATTGAAATGCAGGACTGAGAGATGCTTGGGGCAGGAGGAGGAAATTACAGCAGAGGCGAGAGCAGCCCTCAAGCTTCCACCTCCCCGCCTTTCCCCTCCTGTCCTGCCTGGCAGATGATGAACAGGGCACTGGGCAGGGAGCTGGGATGGGCCGGCAGATGCAGCTCTCCACTGGTTCATTAGGAAGAGAAATGACTAAGCCAGACCTGCCAAGAACCAACTAACTCTTTGGGACTGTTTTTTTTTTTTTTTTTTTTTTTTTCTGGCACCTTCCACAGCATTACCAACCTAATGGAGGGGTTGGGGTATCTGCTGGAAGCAACAGGAAAACCAGGTGCCTGCCCGGTGAACAGTCAGGTGTGTGCCCAGTGGGGTGGGCATGCCCGGTGTCCTGAGATGATCCTTGTAATCCTTCTGGACCCAGGAAGAAATTGTCTCGGGGTCTGTACCTCCAGATTCCAAAGAACACAGTGGCACGGCTGGGTGGGGCCGCCGCCCTGGTGACTCAGCAGGAAGAGAGTTCCAGGCAATGCTAACTCTCTCTTGCAGGGATCCCTCCTGAGGAATGTCTAAGGCCAGAGTGTAGTGGTTGGGCCTCTTTGCTTTTTCCACACTCTTCAGCAGTGGCCCTGCCTGCCTCCCCCATTCATAGATATAATGGTTGTGTTTTTCTATCCTAAGAAAAATGCAGTACAAAAGCATATTTCAGCCAAGTCCACTAGCCCCAGGGGTGATTTTCAAAATAGTGCCAGACATGAGTCCTTTCATAGCAGGATGTCAGGGAGGTCCAGGGGTCCCACGGAAGGGGCAGTGTCATTCACCATCTGAAAGGAGAGTATTTGGGGGGAATATTCACATTTTTCCCCCTTTTTGTCAGAAACACATAATATTAAATTTGCCATCTTAGCCATTTTTAAAGTACCGTTTCAGTTGTGTTAAATATATTTACATGGTTGTGCAACAGACCTCTGGAACCTTTTCATCTTGCGAAACTGAAACTCTATGCTCACTAAACATGAATTCCCCCTCTTCCCTCCCTCCAGCCCCTGGCAACCACCTTTCTACTTTCTGCATCTATGATCTGGACGACTTCAGATACTTTACAGGAGTGGAACCATACAGTATTTGTCCTTTTGTGACTGGCTGATTTCACTTAGCATGATGTCCTCGAGGTTCGAAGCATATTAATATTTTAACAGCCTGTGTTTACAGTCATGGGTTGGCTGAATGTCAGCTCTGCCCAGCCCCCACCTCAAGCTTAAGCCCTGTTGTGCATGAGTTCTGGAAATTACTCGTGTGTGTGTGTGTGTGTGTGTGTGTGCGCGCGCGCGTGCGAGCGCTTAGTCGTGTCTGACTCTTTAGAAATCCCATTCTTCATCCCCAAATCCCTATTATCATTCCTTCCCCAGTGAGTTCTAGGAGGCTCTTGGAGTGTGAGAATCTCTCTGCGTCGGCCAGTTTTTTTGGTTCAAGGCTTTATTTATTTAACACTAGTGTGTTCTTTTTTTTCCCCTCCCTTTCTAGCTCATTCCCAACTATTTCCTTGTATATACCACTTACTATCTATATGGAGCTTCTTGCTATTTTTTTAAAACACACCCTAAATGGTCCCCATTTTCTTGCCTTTCCTCATGCCCCCGCTCGTCTACGTGGGAGGCTGTTCTCTCTTTTCTCATTCTGTCCAACTTCTATCCACCTGCTAAGTCCTACTCAAACGGTACCTCCTCCCTGAAAGTCCCCAAATATTGCCCTGTTCAGAAATGATCTTTCCTTCCTCTGACACCCTAAAACACTGTCCTTTAAAACTTTAGTATGGCACTTATATTAATTGTATATCATCGTCATCATCATTTGGTAGTATTCACTCAGAATTTATTTGTATTATGAATATATTCTGTTCATTACAGTCTCATTTGCTTTGCTGTCTTGTTGAATAGTTATTTAGGCCATATTACCTTCCTTTTCAGGTTATAATAATTAAGCAAATGGGATTTGGCCTCAAACAGACAGGCCTGGATCCTAGTTCTGTTATTGACCATAGGACTTTGGGCAAATTAGCTTTGCTAACCTTTACTTTTCTTATTGGTAAAACCCAGATAATGGTACTTTATATCAGGTAGTTGTATTGAGTGAAATAATAATAATAGTAAACATTTGCTTGTTTGTTTGTTATATGCATGGCTGTACTCCAAGTACCTTTCCTGTATAATCTTATGTAATTTAAGTGTTTTATAATAATCCTATTTAGTAAGTTTATGGGAGGAGAATCTAAGATAAAGAAGGCTTGAGCCAGTAAATAGAAGAACCAAAATAAAAATCCTTACTATTTTCTTTATTATTTTTTAATTAAGTATAATTAATTTACTATATTATGTTAGTTTCAAGTGTAGAGCAAAGTATATATTTATTATTTTTCAGTTTCTTTTCCATTATAGGCTATTGCAAGATTAGAATCCTTACTCTTTTTTTTTTTAAGAATCCTTACTCTTAATCCTTACCAACACATGACCCCCCCTAGGGTGGATAATGTCCAGCACAGACTCGATAATATCTGTGTGATACTTAGCCCATCACTGGTAGGTGGCAACAGTTATTCTCGTTCTCATTACTGAGGGCTGGGATTTTCCCAGCGCATCTTTGTGTCCCCGGAGCACTTCATGGTAGTAATAATTAATATTTCCACGAATTTACATTTGCCAGAAATTGTGGGAAGTCTCTAGCCCTAGCACAATTAGCGAGTGAGTGATTAAATAAATGGATGAATGAAAAGAGAGGACAAAAACTCATGAACAATAGGCAAATCCTGTCTGGAAAGAGGGGTCATCCCTGCTGGGTTGGTAACCAGCTGAGGAGAGGCCTCCCAGGGATGTGACTTATGCCCAATATTCATCAGTGTTTTCATTAATGACTCAAAAGATGGAGTGCAGAGTACGCTAATCAAATTGGAGAAGCCTGGGAGGCAGGATAGAAGCTGAGCACTTAGGAGGCAAGCTCAAGCTCGCAGGCAGTGCTTGACAAATTAGAGAAATGAACAGAGTCAATAAACGGGGCTCCAGGAGCTGCAGACTTCAAGTGGCTCCAAGGGAGCAGCTACCTCTAATGGATCTGCCCGGAGAAGCCTTTGGCCCACTTTTCTGTGGGCTTTGCCTGGCTTGATTGCATATTTGGGGGCAAGTCTGAATGCAGTTCTGTTCATGGGGAAGTTGGGCCTGAAGCCCTCATGAACAAAGTCACCGCTCCAAAGACTGCCCCCAGGACTCCTTACTGGGCTCCCCCCTCCTCGCATTAGCCATCTGCTTAGCCGGGTCTGATGGAGGGAAGGAAATAGTTCTACCTGTTCCCCCAAAGGCCCAAGACTTGGTAAAAACATCAGCCCCAGGACGCCTCCTCCCGACTCACAATAGGGCGCTGCTCTTTTCTGCTTGCTATGCGTTCTCAACATTTATTTATTTGTTGTTATTGTTGTTCAGTTGCTAAGTCACATCTGACTCTTTGTGACTCCATGGACTGCAGCACTCCAGGCTTCCCTGTCCTTCACCATCTCCCAGGGTTTGTTCAAACTCGTGTCCACTGAGTCAGTGATGCCATCCAACCGTCTCATCCTCTGTCGCCCCCTTCACTTATTTATTTTGGCTATGCGGGGTCTTCATTGAGCTGCATGGGCTCTTGGCTGCTGCATGTGGGCTTTCTCTAGTGAGTGGGGTCTACTCTCTAGTTGCGGTGTTCAGGCTTCTAATTGCAGTGGCTTCCCTTGTTTCGAAGCACAGGCTCTAGAACGTGTGGGCTCTAGAGCACACAGACTCAGTAGTTGCGGCGCACAGGCTTAGTTGCCCTGAGATCTAGTGGGATCTTAGTTTCCAGACCAAACCATGTCCCCTGTATTGCTAGGCAGATTCTTAGCCACTGGACTACCTGGGAAGTCCCACATTCTCATCATTAACTAACTTCTTTCTCCATTTGAGTCTGCCCTGGAGTGATCTCAGTTTTCCTTGGGAAACTGTGCTGGGTGTGAAAGGAGAGAGAAGGAGACAGTGTGACCTGGTAGGGATTGCCCGATAGCTGCCCTGCCTGCCTCCGCGAGGAGACAAAATCCGAGTGGTTTGGCAGTTACAGAAATGCATGAGCTTTGGAGGTTCAGCTTCATCCTTCTGGGGCCACATGCCATTAGGTAAGTTACTTAACTTCTCTGAGTCAAGCCCGTTTGGTTACAAATAACTGAAAACCATTCAGTTTATCTTAATCAGAATAGAGCACTTAGTTGGAAGAGTAAGAGAGTCTCAGAAAACCTGGGAGCCTGGGAAAAGCCACTGTGGACCATGGTGTGACCTCTTTCTTCCTCCTCTTTCTTCCCCACAGTTGTGCTCTGCCCATCTAAATTTCAGTACATCTGATTCTTACTTTTTTCTTGCTTGGC
Source organism: Okapia johnstoni (assembly GCA_024291935.2). Lineage (NCBI taxonomy): Eukaryota > Metazoa > Chordata > Mammalia > Artiodactyla > Giraffidae > Okapia > Okapia johnstoni. The sequence goes on from CM044307.1 coordinate 19,074,216, forward strand.
CTTCATGGTACCCGTGATCACACACTGATGTTCCAGTCCTCCCTTTAGGAAGGGCCCTATAGTAATGCCACTGTATCCACATCTATATTTCCAGGAAAAAGAAACTGACCCGGCAGCAGTGGAGTCAAGTTTCTACTCTGGCCTGGGGCGTGTGTGCAAGCTTGGTATCAGCATGTCAGCAAGGACCCACCTCTGTGGGTAGATGGCAGGATCTCAGAGAAGAGAAAGGAGTGAAAAATCACTCAGTTGGGTGTTCAGGGCAGTCTCTAAGCTTTGGTTTTCTCATATGAAAATGGGAATGATATTACCTACCTTGTGAGGATGAAATGAAATACTGTTTATAAAGTGCTTATCACTGTGGCTGACATAGTAAAGGCTGCCCTTTGAACAACTGCTCTTACCCAAGTTGAAATTCACTGGACTTGGCAAGAAGATCTCTGAGTTGGATGAGCCTGGGTAGGAAAGGAGGATCAGGCTGAAGGACGGAGTATGAGGATATGAAGAATGTGTCTTTTATTCACCATGTATTAAGAGAGACAGAGTTGTAAACAGTCAGAGATGGGGATGCTCAAATATTGTCATTTCAGGAGGCCTGACTCCTCATTCCCAGCTGGAAGGCAGGTCACAGGTGCCATGTCATGGGCACCCAAACCACCTTTTCCTTCATTTATCCACAGAAAGTTTCGTCAGAGACTTGGGAAAGAACTAGTCTATTCCTGAAGAGCAAGGTTCAATTTTTTTAAATTAATTTATTTACTTTAATTGGAGGCTAATTACAATATTGTAGTGATTTTTGCCATACATTGACATGAATCAGCCATGGGTGTACATGTGTCCCCCATCCTAAAGTCCCCTGCCATCTCCCTCCCCATCCCATCCCTCAGGGTCATCCCAGTGCACCCTGTCTCATGCATCAAACCTGGACTGGTGATTTTTTCACATATGGTAATATACATGTTTCAATGCTGTTCTCTCCATTTTTTAAAAGTCATCTCTGGCTATTTAGCGAAGCTGATCATCTAGTTATCAGTCTTCATGTTTCTGTCCCTCATTAGACACAATGTTTTCAAGAGCAGAGACCATGTGTCTTGCTCACTTTGCATCCTTGATGATGAGCATACAATAGTGTGGGTGATCCACTAGCCTTTCAGAAATCAACTGGTGTTAATTGAATGCCAACTGTGTGCTGAATACCATTCTGGTTGCTGGAGAAGCAACAGTGAACCCTCATGGTATTTGTATTCTAGTGGGAGAGGAAGACCACAAATAAGATAAATTAACCTTGATGGTCCAGTGGTTAGGACTCTGCGCTTCTACTGCAGGGGGCATGGATTCAGTCCGTGGCCAGGGAACTAAGATCCTGTGTGCTATGAGCAAAATAAAAATTTTTTAATAAACCTGATCAAAGAAAGATAAGTAAAACATGTACTATGTCACTGGCGGGTGCAAAGGAGAAGAAGTAAAATGGGGAAGAGATGTAGGAAATATCACATTTTGGGATGAGTGTTAAGATTTTAGAAGGGGATAGTCAGGAAGGGCCTTATTAAGAAGGTGTCTTTTGAGTAAAGACCTTGAAAGAAGTGATAGAGCTAGTCATGTTATTAGAGTGAGGGCAGGGGAAGGGGTGCAGAGAGAATTCTGGATAGAGGAAACAGCCAATGCAAAAGCCCTGAGGTGGGAACCAGGGATGAATCATAGGGAGACCAGTGTCGCTGGAGATGCAGACAGGTGATGAAGTCAGAGGCTATAGATCCAGGTCCTGTCAGATCTTTTTGCTCATAGTAAGTGGTTCATAGTTCAGCTTTTACTCTGGGTGAGAGGGAAGCCAGGGAAGGTTTTGAGCAGAGGAGTTACATGACTGGAATCAAGTTTTAACAGAATCACTTTGGAACACACTGAGGAAGTCAAGCACAGGAGTAGTGGGTCTAGTTAGTGTTGCTAAGGGGGTAGAGATCATGTCTCAGACCAGAGTGTTACTAGTAGGAGTGGAAAGAGGCAGTCAGATTCGAGATATATTTTGAAAATAGAACTGATGGGATTTGTTCAGCTTAACTACTGCTGTGCTCTGTTAGCAGTGATATAAATTCTAATTCCAAGCCAAGTGTAACTTGATGCATGGTCCTTCCTGCCATTCAGTCCTTCCCATGCATGTCTCCATCAAATGCTCAGGGGTCACCCCCTTTCCATGGCGACCTAAGACATAGAGAACTGCTAAGACCTCTAAGGTCACAGCCATGGCTCCTGGGGTTGGGAAGCTCTGAAGCTGAGCTTCCTGACAAGGAGGCTTAAGGGATTTTTAATATAGCGGCAGCTCTCTTTCAACTCAGTGGCCTGACCGTGAATCCCCAAAGTCACTTCTTCCTTCTTAGGTTTGAGGTACAAATTGAGGGGTTCCAGGATGGAATTCCTACCCTAGGAAACAAGTTGCCAACCTACAAGTGTATGGAAGGTCCAGGGTCACTAAGAAGTATGGAGCTTGGACTCTGAAAGAAGTGAATTTGAGTCCCAGCCCTGTCACCATGAGCCTCCCTCTCTTTATAAAGGGTTCAATTAGATGAGCTCCTTTTAAGCTCTAGAGGCCTGTGAAGTTTATGCAATAAAAGCATTTTGTTATCTGAGATAGTTACTTCTCTGCCTATGGCTTCTTCAGAGTCCTCATTCTTTTAAGATTTAGCCTCCTACAAGTCAGAGCTCAGTGAATTACATTTTTCCAAAATGGCCTGATGACAGAGGACACCTTCAAGCTAGATTGCCAGGCTAAGGCTTGGAAAGCTCATTGCCCTGTCAATGGGCCTGGCTCAGCAGTCTGAGTGGAAGATGCTCATCTTTGAGACAAGAAGGAGTAAGTCAGCAGAAAGGAGGGATGAGAGAAGGTGATGCTTGCAGAGTTTTGATTTCTTGTTGCCAGTTGTCTTTATCCTCATGTTTCATATGAGTTGTCTTTCAGAAAGCAAATGAAATTCCTCTGTCAGCTCCAGGGCCATAGGAATGACTGGTTTGCTGATGACTTTGTATGGGGTTATTGGAGGAGGAGTCACAGACCATAGAGTTGGTTTTTCCCAAATGAGATTAAGTGACTCAACTGGTTAATCAAAGCCTTTTGCTTTGCGGGGCAAAGGTTTTAAGACTAGGCAACAATGACGTGGGTGAAATGCAACATGAGGGCCGGAGAGGCTGAGGGAAGACCACATTTCTTTCCATTAGAGCAACTTTAGGGCCTAGGCTTTCCCTTGTCTTTTTTAAAAAAAATTTATGTACTATCTCATATTTTAATTAATTAATTAGGCTGCGTATAGGGTCTTAGTTGTGGCAGGCAAGATCTTTGTTGCGTCATGTGGAATCGTTCATTGAGGGGCACAGACTCTCTAGTTATAATCCCCGGGCTCAGTAGTTGTAGCACCTGGGGTTAGTTGCTCCAAGGCATGTGGGATCTTATTTCTCTGACCAGGGATCGAACCTACGTCTCCTGCATTGCAAGGCAGATTCTTAATCACTGGATCACCAGGGAAGTCCTTTCCCTTGCCTTAAGTTTTGTGCAGGAGTAGGTGGTGCCGAAGTATTTCTAGCTATTCAACTTTTTTGTTGTCCTTGGTCTTTATTGTGAACACTTTCCCCTAACTATTAATTGCTGGAAGGCCGGTGGATCACCCACACTATTATATGCCTATCATCAAGGATGCAAAAGCGAGCAAGACGCATAGTCTCTGCCCTTGAAGACCTTGTGTCTAACGGGGACAGAAACATGGAAACTGACAACTAGATGATCAGCTTCACTGAATAGCCAGAAATGACTTAAAAAATTCAACCTGGCTGTTCATAGAATAAACTAGTTCTTTTCTAGGTTGTTGCCCAAGCATTCCATGGATGAGAGTCTTTCTTTGCTTTACTAGTAAGATGTTCTACTGGTTAACGTCTCTTATCCCACACTTCGCAATATAAAAGCTCAGAATTTTTCTTCTAAATGTCTGTGCCATTCAGCTTGCTCTGTGTTCTTATAAGTAGGCCCTTATCAGCCAAGTGTCCCTGGCTCTCAGCCCAAGAGACAATCCCCATTGTTTCAGAAGATGAGAAGAAACTGACTGTTTGGATCCTTGTTCCCTGACTCATACATATGATCCCCTTTTGTCCCCAGGTTCCCATTCCTCACACTTCTGTCTTCCATTCTGCTGCTGCTAAGTCGCATCAGTCGTGTCTGACTCTGTGCGACCCCATAGACGGCAGCCCACCAGGCTCCTCCGTCCCTGGGATTCTCCAGGCAAGAATACTGGAGTGGGTTGCCATTTCCTTCTCCAATGCATGAAAGTGAAAAGTGAAAGTGAAGTCACTCAGTCATGTCCAACTCTTTGCAACCCCGTGGACTGTAGCCTACCAGGCTCCTCCTTCCATGGGATTTTCCAGGCAAGAGTACTGGAGTGGGATGCCATTGCCTTCTCCAATCTTCCATTCTAGTCTGGTCTAATACACTTCCATTCATTGGTGTACCAGCATCAACCAATTGCAGAACCCCCAGCTGCTTGAAATTTACCCCAAAGCTGCTTTCACTGCTGTCTTCTTGCTTGCTTCTCTCTTAGAAGAGCAGTCTCAGGTCCCCATAACTCAGGCAAGCCAAGGGGTTGGAGAGTGAGGGCCAGAGAAATGAGCCACACAAAGAGAATGGGCAGAGCTGCCTGATCATGCCCTGGGTTGAACTGTGGTCCTCCCAGCAAAGTTCTAGGTTCTGGTTCCTATCCCTGACAAGACTCCAAAGGTCAGAAGCCAGATTCCAAAGGATTTTTCCATGCTTCTAGAAGGAGAAACTATGTAGAGGCCTGAATTACTAAGCGAACTAGTGAGAGGGTAAAGCAGGCAACTCCAACCTGTTCCATTATAACAAATACCTTTGGTTGAAAGCAAGAGATTTCCTCTTGTTTAAGTGGTACCTGGTGGAATGATTATTTTTACTTTTAAAATACTAAATTAAGGGAAAATCAACCTACATTGCCAATAGAGGGGGGAAAACAATATGTATGAAGCATATATTTTGTCCATCTCTCTTCTTTTAGAGTTGGATAAAGGTTCAGGAAAGGAGGCTAGATTTTTTTTTTTTGGAGAGATCCCTCTCTGGTCCCAGTGGACTAAACACACCCTTTTCTTCTTTAGCACTTTGTGAACAAACATTTATTGTGTGACTAGGATATGCAAGCATAGGTAGTCCTGCCTAGGATGTCCTTTCTACCCCCACTTCCCTCTCCAGCTTGAGCCTAATCAACTGCCATTTATCCTTGAGACCTAAGCTCTCCTAAACTTTTCCCTCTTGATTAAGTGGTAAGGCTTAAGATGCAAGCTTCCTCAAAACACGCATACAGGTGGAGACACTGAGATATATTTTCAGATCTTCCTCTAAAAGCCACCTTTGATGTGGAGAGAGTAGAGAACAAAGGAATACAGAGGCTCTTGAAGTGAGAGGGAGGAGGGGGCTGTAAGATGGTCCTGTGGCAGCCAGCAGAGAGGGTCAAGAATAAGAGGCTAGGGATCTCAGACATCAATCTGGCCAACTTCTCTAGTGTTGAAGATGCTCAAAGGTTAAGCCAGACTTTTAACCATCATTGTGATTTTGATTTGCGTTTCTCTGATGATTAGTGATGCTGAGCATCTTTTCATGTGCATGTTGGCCATCTGTATGTCTTCTGTGAAAAAAACATCTATCCAAGTCTTCTTCCCATTGAAAAAATTGTGTTCTTTGTTTTCTTTCTGATATTGAGTTGTATAAGCTGCTTATAAATTTTGGATATTACCCCCTTATCAGTCATACCATTTGCAGCTATTTTCTCCCATTCAGTAGTTTGTCTGTATTTTAACAATATCTCCAGGTGATTCTTGGGCACAGAAAAGCTTGAGAACCACTGCTGTTCACCTATCTAGGTCCCCGACTCTCCATGGGGGATGTGTGAACTGCTGGGATTTTTAAACTCTATGCCGGGATATAATCCCATCAGCTGATGCTAAGAACTAGATTACATTCTATGTTGAAATTAACTTTATACTTTAGTGGACTCATCTTCGAATGAAGTTCTTGTATAGAGACGAGCAGCGAAAGGGAACCACATCACCAATATGCCTTTGCCATATCAAACATTCCTGGCTGTGGCATATAGACACAGTTTAACATCAGCAATATTTAGTATGAGTTTTTTTTTTTTAAATCACCAGACATAATTCTACTATCAGTGGATTCACTAGACATTTCTTAATGTATACCTTCTATTCATAGTCTTATTCAAAATTTTCTTATTGGTACCTGCCAATGGATGCAGGAAACCAGTTGAAGCAACCTCCAGCAGTCCTAAAGAGAGACTCTGAGGTCTCTGTGCAGTGAATCCCAGGAAGACTGAAGACCAGGCTCGCAATATTCTTGCTTTCATTGGTGCTCTGTGCCTCAATCTCAACTGCAAAGTGACCAACCTGATTGACAAAGAGAGTTTCAGCTTCTCTTAGCTCCCTTTCCTCTTCTGTTTGACCCTTCGTTTTTCTGGATCTTAGAACACGCTTCAATTAAGACCTTGGTTTCTATTAAGTAGAAGCTGGTGCAAACCTGGGCAGGTCTAAGATTACACCTGGGCTAGGAAAGTAGCGCTTAATGGCTTAAAGGTAGCTGTGGCTGCAAGGATTAGAAGCAGAATGGAAGAAATAAAAGAATTTAGCTCTTCTACAAGTTCAGTGATGGCTCCGATGGTATCTGAGAGGCCTAAGTAATCTCATGTGTGCTCAAAGTTTCAGTTGGATCCACTGGGGATGAAATGTCAGTACCTTGTTTATACTAAATTATGTTTCCCTGACCAGAGATTGAACCTGGGCCATGGCAGTGAAAGCCCAGAATTCTAACCACTGGGCCACTAGGGCACTCCCCTGGCATACCTTTTTAATCTCTTCATTTCCTTATCATAGAAGTTTCCATCAAATATCAGTCTACCATGAACCTGTAACCATGCCTGATGGTCAGACACTCCACCCCCACTGTCTTTATGTCTATCTCTCCATCTTCTCTAGAGCTCTGAAAAAGGAAAGCTTTCTCACCTTTGACCAATATGCATATTTATTTATTCATGGCTGTGCTGGGTCTTCGTTGCCACGCGGGTTTTTTCCTAGTTGTGGCAAGAAGGAGCTACTCTCTAGTTGTGGTGCGATGGCTTCTCATTGTGGTGGCTTCTCTTGTTGCAGAGCATGGGCCCTAGATTGTGCTGGCTTCAGTAGCTGCCGCACGTGGGCTCAGTAGATGTGGTGCACGGGCTTAGTTGCCCTGTGGCATGTGAGATCTTCCCAGACCAGGGATCAAACCTGTGTCTCCTGCATTGGCAGACGAATTCTTTACCACTGAGCTACCAAGGAAGTCCTCAATATGTATACTGATTCATGCAAATAAATGAAACAAATACATGGACTAGAAAGGATCAGTTTTGTTCGTGTTAGCTAGCTTTCCTACCACATATTTATAGACTATTAGAACTGTCAGAAACCTTTCAGGGAAGCCCTTTCAATAGTTCAGCAATTCCCAAATATGACTCTCTGAACCACTACCAGAATTTTCTTGTTTTTGCTCACTCAGTCGTGTCTGACTCTTTGTGACCACACAGACTGCAGCAAACCAGGCTCTCCTGTCCTTCACTATCTCCTGGAGTTTGCTCAAACTCATGTCCATTGAGTCAGTGATGCCATAAACCATCTCATCCTCTGTCATCCCCTTCTCTTGCCAGAATTTCAGCTTCTTAAAAATGCTGTTTCCAGGACTACACCATCTGTATTTTCTAAATTCTGGCTGGGTGATTATGATATCCAGACAGGATTCTGACTTACCTTTATTAACCTATTTATAAAGGAAGATAAAGTCATTTTCTTTGTTTATTTTTACTTTTTTAAGGCTATTAGAAAATTTAAAATTATGCAGGTGGCCCACATTCTATTTCTTATGGACAATGCTGTTCTAGAATAAAGAGGCTGAAATCAGAGGGGAAAAAAAACTATGGAATATATCAAAGGTCCATGTGACACGATGCCTCTGGGGCTACATTCATGAAACCTAGTGTAGAATTTTCACCTACTGTGGAAATCACAAGTCTTGAAGAGCTTCTGACTGCACTCAGAGATAACAGGTGTACTTGTCCCTACTCTGCACAGAGGGGGTTTAATCAGATAGAGTCTGCAGAGTTTTCTGTGGCTTCTTGGCCCCTGGGCCTATCCGAGTAGTAAAGTGACATTACCTGAACCGAGAGGCGTGAAACCCAGAGAAAGGGTAAGGAAAGACAGCTCATGATGATGGCCCCAAATCTTTTCATATTGTATCCAGGAAAGGAGTAACAGAGTTTTGTCATTGACCCTGGTCTGAAGTTGACTCCTCTCTCACCACTTCCGCCCCTCCAATTGGCACACCCTCGGGAAAATATTCCTTGATCCTCCAGTATTGCTATAGATGCCTCTCCTCCGTGTGCCCCTGGTATTTCTATAACATTTATTACACAGTTTTGAAGTTGCCTCTTTGCTTTTCCTTCTTCCCTATAGACTGTGAGTTTCACAAGCAGAAACAATACCTTGTTAACCACCTGTACTAGAGTGATGGGAATGATAAATACTGAGTGAGGGATGATTGCATGAATATTATTTTCCTTCTTTCTTTAGAAGTGAGTAACATCACAGCATTACATTAAAAGAAGAAAGATGCTTTGTAAGTGTATGTTGGTTCAGTGGACAGAATATTAAATTTGCTGTTTAGAAAACTGATGTGAGTTCTAGTTCTGGCTTTGTTACTGACTAGCTATGTGACCTTGAAGAAGTCACTTACTGTGTCTGGACTTGATCCCTCATCTATAAGATGAGAGGTTGAATTATCGAGCTTTAAGTTTCTTTCCAGCCCTAAGATTCTGTGAGATGTTGAAGACAGGGCAAATCTGGCTTTCGATTGTTGGCTTTTTTCCAGACAAGCAATTCAACAGAACAGCTTAGATTCCCAACTTTTGCAGGGGCCTCTACCTTCTCCCCCTCCTCCGTGTCTTAGCAAATATTAATAGCCAAGGGCCTCGCTGAATGTGGTTTTTAATAGAATCCAATTTCAGTCCATTTAGAGGGAGACTTTTCATGCTGACTTGGTAATTTGAACTCTGTCATGCCTGATGGACTGAATGCATTTTCCCGGTCTGTGCTGCCTGCCCTGGGCTGGTGGGGAGAGAAAGTGTAGGCAGTGGGAGTGGGCAGCAGGGGCATCTTAATCTAAGCAGCTGCAGATCAGCTATTTTGGCTTCTCAGCCAGTGTTGTCTTTCCTGTTCTGAGGCATGTGATGTAGATACCAGGGCACTGGAAGGAGAGCGGGCAGCGGTTATCCTCTTTTCTGACAATAGCCTCCTCCTTGTAGCCTAGAAGCTGCCAGCCTCTGGGAGCAACTGCAGCGAGAAAACTATGTTGATCTTTGGATGTGACTAGGAAACACTGGGTTCTGGAAGCCATCAGAATTACTCCAACCGATGGCTGTGGAGTCTGATATGCTTGGAGAAGGCATGCAGTGGAGGATGGGGCTTCCTCTGCTTCCCTAACCCCCAAGTAGCTGTTCTATTTGATCAGAGAGTAACCCAGGGGACTGTTGAAAGTCTCCTTTCCTCTAGAGTGCAGTCTGGGAAAACATCCAAGCTAAACATACAGGTATTAGTAGCCACACTGTAAGTGAGGAGGACTTTCCTGGTCGCTCAGACATGGAAGAATCTGCCTACAATGCAGGAGACTTGGGTTTGATCCCTGGGTGGGGAAGATCCCCTGGAGAAAGGAGTGGTAACCCACTCCAGTATTCCTGTTTGGAGAATTTCATGGATAGAGGAGCCTGGCGGGCTACTGTCTATGGGATCGCAAAGAGTCAGACAGGACTGAGCATAAAGCTAGGAAGAAAATATAAATGAGGAAGCTGAGGCTGAGAGAGGGGGAGGAAACTACTGTTTATTTCATGTTTACCCTGCGCCAAGTACTGACCTAGAAGACAGGTATTTCTTAATCCTCCCAATAGCCTTCCAAAGGATATGACAGTATCCCATGTATAGATCAGGAAAATGAGGATCCGAAAAGTCAAGCAACAGCCTCAAAGTCACACAGCTAGTAGACATCAAAGTTGGTATTGAAACAAAGCTCCATCTATCCCTGCCAAAAGACATCCATGTTGAAAAATCGCATGATTTGAAATAGTGGAGCTGGGTGTTCAATTTTCTGCTGGTCTACTTTGGCCCTGGCTCCTTTACCTGGCTGGTCAGCAGAAACTCTTTAGAATGTTAAAAAACTTTTGTATCTTGAACATTATCTCCATGATTCAATGGATCTAAGGCTGAGACTGAGATTATGTATTTTAAAAAAGCTGCTTCGAGTGATTCTGATATTTGGGAAAGCATAGCACTGGAACATGTAGCTTCTCTTTTAAACCAAGTCTCTTAAGATTTCTTCAGTTCTCAGAAGGACAGATCCAGTCCAACTCTGCACTTACTTCAAGTGATATTTGCCACAGAATCCATCATTCATTCCAAGTTCAATGCCCATTGTTTACTGAGCATTTACTATGTTCCAGGCATTGTGCTAGGCATTCTAGCTGTGAAGATGAATAAACCACAGTACCTGCCTTGAGGAACATCCAGGTAGTGGACCAGAAAAACAGAAATAGGAAGTTCTAATTCCTATTTGTAGCAAATGCTAGGCAGAGGTAGGCTTATGTTGTTTTAGGAATGCAGACTAAGGAGTCAAGGAAGACTTACTAGCACTGAGCCTTGACAAGTTCTATAGGAGTTAGCAAGGCAAAAGTGGGTTGGAGGGGTGAGGCATAGCCAACTAGGTGGAGGGAACAGCATGGAAAGGCCCAGAGACCCCAGAACAATGGGTCCAGGGAATCACAGGAAGCTATGTAGCATTGGAACATGGGAATTTAGGGAAGAGGACCAGGAGATGAGTCTGTGTGAGAAATCATTTGAAAGACCTTGTGTTTTATGCTGAGTTTGGCCTTTGTCCTAAAAGTGATGAGGAGTCAATAAAGATTTTTAAGCTGAAGTGACATAATTGGATTGTGTTTTTCAAGGACCATTCTGATAGAAATGAGAGAGTGAACAGTAGGCAGAAGAAGCTGGCAACAGAGGAACAAATTAATTGTAGAATTAAGAATTTATATATGTCAAAAAGCACCATAAACAAAACTTGAAAGCAAAGCACTTGGAAAGCATATTGGCAATGTTTCTTGCCAAAAACAACATTCTTAATAAAAGTACATATTGATAATAAACATACAAATATCAAACAAATAGAAAAATCACAAATAAAGAAGTACAAATGGCCAATAAGCACATGAAGATGCTATTCACTAATAAAGGAGTGTGAATTCATGTAATGTTGATACACTATTATTTTCCTATCAAATTGGTAAAGATTTGATAAGCAATAATACCCACTAGCAGTGAGGGTGCAGGAAACAGGGCACTCTCAAGCCTGCAAAAGAAGAGTGCTTTGGTAAAAACTTTCTGAAGGGCAGTTGGTAACATATATCAAATTTCTTAAAGATAGCCAAATAATTTCCTTCTTGGATTTTACCCTAAGGAAATAGTCCTAGATATGTGCAAAATTTAGCTACGAGAATGTCTGTTGCAACATTATTTACAGTAATGATTGGGAACAGATGAAATAATCACTATCACAAGATTGGTTACCAAATGAAGGTCCACTCACCCAAGGAGGATGCTGTTGAAAAAGCTTGGGAGATGCACAAAACATGTTATGTTCATGATATTGTGAATGAAGTATCATAAGGTGCAGAAAGTGTGTCCAATATGCTAGCAACTGTGACAAAATAGATACAGACATTTGAAAATGTGTTAACTGTCTCTGCAAGGAGATAGAAGTAGTTGAAGAACTAGAGGCTGGCAGACAGGGTGGGAAGGAGATTTACTTCTGATGTTAGAGCTTTTTGTACTTCTTGAACTTTGTACCTGTGTACATATTACATATTCTAAAATATAAATACACATTTTGAAAAGTAAGTTATTAAAGAGTATGTACAGTATGTTCCAGTTTCTGTTTAAAAAGGATGCGCATGTGTACATTTATACCAAAAAGAAACATTCAAAAGGATAACAATATCTGTCTCCGGTAGTAGGATTATGGGGCAGAATTTGTCTTTTTTTCCCCCTAATATTTCTACCATACACATCTGAGGCTCTCATAATAATTACAACAAAAGTGTAATTTTTTTCTCCAAAGTCTCTATCACTAAAGTTCCAGCAGGAGATGACAAAGCAGGTCAAATCCATATTGAGCACTCCAAGTTCAGCTCAGTAGTGACATTTGCAAACACAATATGTATTAAATGATAGTCCCTGTTTGGGGGTGGGATGAGGAGAAGGAAGCTGAAGGTAAGGTGAACAAACCTTATGTTGCTTACTAGCTGTCTGAAGTCTCTGGACAAATGCACGGAAAATTCAGTCCCACCAGCCTCAAACATCTCCCCAGGCAGCTTCTTCCGTTGGGATCACTGAACTGTGGGTCACAGTGAATGGAGTTCCCAGCATGCATATCTACGTCACTAGACAAGCAGATGGCCTGGTTACTTGCTCTATGAGGTCCCACAAGGTTGTCCTCACCTAGTTCTGGGAAGGATGGCAACAATCTTAACATCATCTGTTCAGCCCTGCCCCAACTCTTGGTGAGGCAAGACCCTGTGTTGCTCCACATTGAGAATAGCTCCTCTGAGTCCTTCCTCACTGCATGAAGACCAAAGAGAGACCCTGCCAATTTGAACTGGTTCTGCAGGCCACCTCTGACCTCATCTTCATTCTTCAGATCCTAACGAGCAGTCTGCCAACTCACAAACTTTCTGGGATGGAGGCTTGGGAAGGGGGGAGGTTTGCAGGTTTGCCTGTACTGTGTGTGCTATAGCATGGTTTTGAGTTGGGGTCATGTGAAACTATTTTGGAGGAAGAGAACAGGGAGAAGGATATGGTTGAGGCTGGGGAGAATGTGGCAGCTGTAACAGCTTTTTCCCGTTTCCCTTCTCCAGAGGGTGAGCTACAGGCAAGCAGCTGCTAGCCCCTGGATATTTCTAGCACCTTCTTGCAGACCCCATTGGAAGCCTTTGAGGAACTGTGTGAATATAACCTGTGCTGCTGGCTTCTGGACCCTGAGCAGTGATTGGATCCTGCAGTGCTGGAGCCTCTGATTAAATAACCCATAATTAACGTTGTGTTTCCTTTCATTCTCTACCTATAATTGTGACTCTTTCCCAAAGCTGGGGATGGAGTGAGGAATGCTTGGTGGATTGTTGGGATACACTGGCCCATCAGCAAGTAGAACGAGCAATACACAGAAATAACTGCTGGTCTCAGTTGCCTTTTCCACCACTAGGGAGTCAAGTGCTAGGGACCACTTTTCAACTAGGGCTAAATAACAAAAGGTGGCCCATGTACCATCATTGGCATCATCAGGGCTTGCCATACACACTGTCCTGCTAAGATCCCCTGGAGAAGGAAATTGCAACTCACTCCAGTATTCTTGCCTGGGAAATCCCATGGACAGGGGAGCCTGGCAGCTACAATCCATAGGGTCACAAAAGAGTCAAACATGACTTAGTGACTAAACAACAACAATTACCCAATATGATATTGAGTTGGCCAAAAATTTCATTCCATAACATCTTATGGAAAATCCCGAACGAAACCTTTGGCCAATCCAGTACTTTTTAGGGCAGCAACTAATTACAGAGTAGTTAACAGCTGAAACTTGAGAGTTGGACAGACTCAGTTCAAATCCTAGCTATGCCACTTAAGGCCATGCAATCTTGGACAAGTTTTCTGTTTTTCAGTTTCCTTATCCATCAAAGGGGAATAGTAGGGTAATTACACAAAAGAAATGAGATAATACATGTAAAGATCTGAGGAGAATGCATTTAATAAATGCTCACTATTAACATTATTGCATCTGTATATATTTTAATTTGTATAATATTGTCTCACTGATCACACAAAAAATACATGAAAGTGCTTTGAAAATCTTAAAGCATCATATAAATTAAAGGTGTCATTGGTAATAATCTCCTATGACTATTTCTCAACTCTTCCATCTCCTTGAAGACGGGGACTACATCCTTCGTCCCAGGGCATATTGCACAATGACAGGCAAACAAGAAGCCCTCAGTAAATGTTTCTTATTTGACTGAAGCTACATGGCATCGCAAAGAGAGCATAGGTATCTGGAGACTAGGCTGGGATAAAATGAGTTTAAGGCAGGAGAACCAGTCTGCAGTCATCATTCACTCATTCAACAAATATTTGTTGAACACATTCTACGTGCTAGATATTGAGTCCAGATAATTTCATCAAAAAGGGGCTTACAGGTTCCCACCCAGCCATGTCCCTGGGCGGTCTCCACAATCCCAGCCTACTCTAAAAGCACAAAGGCGCAGCCAGCATTATACACCACTGGACAAGTGGCCCATTGCTCTGGGGGAAGCCCCATCCTGCCTGGCTGTAAGCAGCTCTGACTGAGGGTTGGGGGAGGGAGTAAAAGTGAGGGAGTGGGCTGCTTCCAACAGAAGTGACAGGGACTGCTGCCTGTTCATTTATTTTTATTCACACTTAACTTCATCCACAGTTCAGTCTCCCAGTCTATACAATGCTCTGTCCCCTAAACGTCATCTCTCCCTCCCCTCAGCCCTACATGGTCACTCCTGGCCCACTCTACCCCGACCTTCTGCAGTCACAGCTGCCTGCTGGGTGGGAGTCTGGGGGAATGGTATGTGTGGTCACCAGAGGGCACTGAGAGTGGGTTTCGATGGCATGTGAATCCTGGCGGAGTCTCAGATCCCCAAGGGGGGAGGAGAAAGCACAATGAGGGAGGGAGGGAGGCAGGGGCTGAGGGTTCTTAGGGGTGGGGAGCGGGCATGTGTGTGTGCAGAAATCCAGTGTACAAACTCTCGGACTCTGTGGGCTTAACCGATGCTTCTGGTGTCTGTCTGGCTCCTGGATTCATCACAGTTGCCTTAAGATGCTCCCGTCTGTGAAGAAGCTGTGGAGGGGTCCAGCCCGTAGGCCCCGTGCCTGACGCCTCTGGGCGGGTCCACCTGCCGGGCTCTGCCTCTTGTCAGGAGCTCTGGCCCAGGTCGAAGCTGTAACGGCACTCCCAACCTGTGACAGTCCTCTCCGGCTGTTCCCGCCCAAGTCAGGTTTCTTTCAGCGGCTGCCCTACTGAAAGGAGGCTGTCTCCACTGTCAGGGCAACCCACCAGACCCCACATCCGCGGGCGTCCTGTGCGCACGGACAGTAGACACTAAGAGATGACGGGTAGTAGGAGGAGGAAGTGGGCAGAAAGGAACAGACCCCAGGGAGGGGCTCTCCACCACGCAGTGCTTGGATGTCCCGGGCCAGGCGTGGCTCTAGAAAGGTGTTCTGGTTACATGGCTTCCTTCTCTCTCTGGGAGCATCTGCTGAGCTTCATCTCCGTCAGCTGGATATATCGAATCACATTGGTGTCTGTGAGGAGAGAAACACACCTTAGGGAACAGCTGGTGAGGGGACTGGTGGGTCTACAGGGGATCAGACCGAAGCTGCATCTGCAGATCACGGACAGGGTAGGCTCACTCAGCCAAGGTCCAGGGTGACTGAGAAGGCTACCAGAGTGCAGTTCCTCTCTTTCCCTGCCTCCGTGGGGACAGGTCCCCCTGACCCAGAGGACGGACGGGGAGGAGAGGAGAAGAGTGAGAACGTCTTCCCTTATTTCTGTGCAGCAGCAATCCCAGTGGTCGTCAGTCAGCTCAGTGAGTGGAGACTTTTCGTTCAGAGTTAGCTACTGTTTAACCTCAGGCAACCTACCAGTTTCTTTGAGTCTCCTGTCTCATCGTGCAAGAAACAACCTCCATTTTTGAGTGTATACTTTGGGTCATGTTTTTAACATTCATTGTCTCAATGAGCCCTCATTAGAATCCTGTAAGGTATGTCTCATCATCCTGACTGTGATGAAAATTAAAACGGGAGAGATCAAGTCAGATGCCCAAGGAGATAACACATAGTCACTGCACCTGACTCCAAAGGCTGCCTCTCCCAGGGATTGTGAAACCTTCCTCATAAAACTGCTGAGAGGATCAAAATAGATATGTCTAAAAGTGCTCAATCCAAATGATCAGTAAATATTGACTGATTGTAATTTTTTTTTAATTGGAGAGTTTAAAAGGACTTGTGCTTCATTGTCTCATTTTGCTCTTCTAGGCAACCACCTGACCACAAATAGAAGAATTCCCCCAATTCCAGTCCTTAAATTAGTGAGTGGGGAAGGACAGAGAATAGCTGTTTAGCCCCATACACACCAGAATATAAGAGTTTCAGGGCTGCCTGAGATGTCTACTTCCAGGAGTAGAAAGGAATGCTGTATAATATTCCAAAATGCCAGGCAGAGCATTCAGAACAGCACTGACATATAGCAGGTACTCAAGACAATTCTGTTGAATGAGTCTCATTCTTGGTCCTCAAGTTGCTGATGGTATAGTTGGGGGAACACAAATTATATACAGAAAACAAATCAACAACGTATAAAGATATTAGTGTTCTTTTAAAAAAAAAGTATATTGGGTATTTGTAAATTCATTCTAACAAGATTCCTTGGAAGGAGAATTACATTTTTAAAAAATCAGCCATATGAACAACCATGGCAACAGCAAGTCAAAGTCAAGGTTTAAACCTGCCTCCTCAGAGAGGGTGCTCCTGACCACCTGGTCTGCAATAGCACCCACTTTAGTCTTGATCCTTTGACTCTGCTTTATTTTCTTTATAGCACTTACTACTATTAAATATTACATTATCAATCTGTCTGTTTACTGTCCGTCTTCTTCCATTATAATTCTAACTCCTTGAAGGCAGCATCTTTGAGCATCGTTCCTTGCTATTTGCCCAGCACTTGGAAGAGTTCTTGGCCCTGCTTCAGTATTTATCTATGGCATGAATGAATGGTGGGGCTGGTGGCCATGACTTAAGCAAATGGTACAGATAATGCATGCTCTGTTATCTGGGATCTGCCTGGAGGAGCATTCTTCCTGGAAGAATGTTGGGCTTACCCTCCAAATTATCCATTTGTATTCTGTCTCATCAACCAGAATGTGAACTCCTCACATAGAGAGACTTCGTCTTCTTATCTACATCCCTGGCAGCCAGCACAAATCTTGGCACACAGTAAGAATGCAATATGGATTCAGTGAATAAGTAAAGAGGGCTGGATTCTGGGTTGAAAAATGAAGACATCCATACCCTATTTAAACAGAAGAGGTGCCCAAGCTCCCTGGAACTCAGATGCTAAAGGCATGGACTCTATGAGCTCTGCTTCTTCCAAGACCTAGCACACACCTGACCCCTCACTTGCCATTTCTACCCCTGCCTGATCCTGCCAGCCAGAAAAAGCTGACCTTGGTGGTGAGATGGTCTGGGAGCTGCCCTGGGGGCTGGTGGTAAGAAAAGAGCAATTGCTGCCTTACCTGTTGGCTGTCTGGTTCTCGCCTCTTTCAGGTAGTAGAGTGCTTTGTCGTAGTCTCCAAGGTGGTAGAAGGCCACACCGGACCGGTAAAGGGCCTTGAAGTTCTCCCCTTCTTTCTTCAGGACTTTGAGGCAGTACTCCTTGACTCGCTCATAGTTCACCAGCTCAGCCTGGAGCAGGCAGGCTACAGAGGAAGGGAGCAAAAGGGCAAGGTGCCATCAACACAACAGCGGCAGCCTCTGAATGTCTCTCTTTGGTTCTTCCTCTCGGACCAGTAAAGGTATATATACTACAGGTGCAGGGGCTTTACAGTGGGCTTTATGCCATGGAATTTGTCATCAAATAATCCTGGGTTCTAGGATGCAGCTTCATCTTCAACAAGCCGTGTATCCTTCAATGAGCAAGTTACTTGGCCTTGTATTCTGGGTTGAGCTGTGCCCCCCACGGAGGCTGGTCGGTGCCTATGTGGGGCCCCTTCAGTCATCTCTGAGTAAACCATCTCCCCTGGAAGCCTTCTCTCACCAGCCATCAATCACAGGGCCAGGGTCAGGGTGACGAAACCTGTACCTGGAGACTGAACGCCTCCTTATATATTGTGCCCTGGGGCGGGGTGGGGGGCTTATTTGTCTCACTGTCATCCTAGCCCTTCTGAGCTCCCTTGGCCTCCGTTCTACCACTCAAGCATTTAGCAAGCATTGACGGAAGACAAAAAGATGCGTTATACACACTGGAGGAATGTTTCAAAAGGGGGTGGGTGGCAGGAGGAGCAGGGCACCTTCTTCAAAGCAAATAAAAGCAGAGACTTGGGAGGTCAAACTGCTGCTTCCTGCCAAGACCTGGCTGGTGGGACGGGGGAAGTTGCCGATGCCCTGGTCCTTTGCACTAAGGTTTCTCCCACAATGGAAGAACCATCCTCGGGATAGAGGTTAAGTCACGGATTTTAATCTTTAGAAGGTCTAACTAGAGCTGTTTTGATTCCTTAAATAACTTCCCAGGGATCTGAACTGCTGATTAAGAGACCAGATCTTTCGTCAAGCATTTTGGACCAAACAAAAAAAACAAAACAAAACCCTGAATGAGAAACATCATTTGCAGACTGAGTGGAAGGTATGAGAACCAGTAAGTGGAAGAGAAGCAGTCCAGATCTGGAAACTGCCCCACCAGGTTCCACCAGCCACAAGGCAGAAAGTCAGACTTGTTGAGGGAAGCAGCAGGCTGCTAATCCCCTGGGCATGGGCGGCGTGGGTGTGGACTGCTGTGGTCCCAGAGAACACGGAGCTGCTCGCACACTAGAGTCCATCGTGCCAAGCTGATGCCACCGGCACGCCCCCCTCTCCTCCCTTAGCCGTGGAGTTGAGGCCCCTCTGCCCCCTGCCCTGCCCCCACGCGGCTGGAGTCTGCCCTGGTGCTCACACAGCTCTGCAGATGGAGAGGGGTTCTGTCAAGAGCCTTGAACCTCACTGGCTGCTACCTGTGTGGGACTTGGCCCCAACCGCTGCCCGCAGAGCTAAAGGGGTTCCTATCCGAAGCTTCTCCGTGTCCTGTCTCATGTCCTCTGTTCTCTGCTGAGAGTCTTCTTCCTGTCCAGCCCTCCATTCTCAAACAGACACTTCTGTCTGCTGACCCGAGCAGTCAAGGCAAAGGACCTTTGTTTCTTTTAAAAACAGGTTTTGAATGTCTAAAATTGAGGGGGAAGCAAAAAGGCCCGAAAACGGGAAGTCCTTCCCCTCCCCCACCTTGGGCAAAAGAATGATAGCAATCAATTTCCAGGTCTCATTTGGTGAAAATGTCTGGAATTCCCCTGCTGATCGGGTGTGGGCTGTGAGACCTGGCTGTGGACCAGGGTCCAGACCGTGTGGGAGGCGGGGCCAGGCAGGTTACAGAGGGTGGAGGCCCTACCGGCACTAGAGGCAGAGCCCAGGAAGATGGAGGAATCTGGGGTTAGCTCTAATTCAAATGGGCTGCCTTTCCAAACGTCTGGATGGAGATGGGGAAGCCAGGTAAGAAATAAAGGATGGCAGGCCAGAGCTCTTACATAGACCCAGGGCGGAGGAGGTAAGACAGTCGGGACTGAACTCAGCCCTACCTACAGGTAATTTCTAGGCACCTCTCTCATTTGGGTGGGGAGTTATCTGGGGTGCATATAACAAGCCCATGGGATAAGTAAGATGAGATGTTAGTAGGCACATTTTAGAGTTGAAGAAGTTAAGAAAGACAGGTTGACTAGCAGTGTCTTGATGTCCCTTCCACATTCCTCTGCCTGCTACCCAGGGCCTGGGGGCTCCAGGAGACCCTTAGAATAGGTCTAAGGGTCTATTGTCCCACTGCCATTTCTTCCTCTCTGTTGTTTATCCCTTACCCTATGTCAGAGGTGGTAGTCATCTTTTCATCTTCACGGCAGCTCTAGGAGACAGGTTCTATGTCATGCTTCTTTTACTGATGATGAAATCCAGTTCCAGAGAAACTAAGTACCCTGCTGGAGGTGGCAGAATCGTGATGCCTTCCCACTCCCACCTGGCTCCCAAGACTGCACTCTTGCCCCAGGTCTCTGTGGGTCTGTGTGTGAAGCCCTTAGAAACCACATCACCTGACAAAAGGCAGGGCACCTGTGTAAACTGTCCTCCTCTGTGTCCCAGGGTCAACGAAACAAAGAGATGCCTAGTTTCACAGAGTACCACCTAGGGCACCGGGATGAGGTGATGAACCTAACACTCCACTCCATCCTGGAGCTGGTACACTGTGGTGGAAAGCAGATGGTACATTATCTCAAATACTCCCATGTGCCAAGTGCTATGAAAGAGAAGTGATGAATAGGAGCCTACTGAGGGGGGAGGGGCCCTAAACCAATATCAAGGGACCCACATGGAGGGCTTCTTGGAAGAAGTGGCGTTTAAGCTGGGTTCCAAAGTTGAGTGTTTCTCAACTTCAGCACTATCAATATTTTAAGCTGCATCATCTTTTGTTAGTGGGCTGGGGGTGGGGAAATGTCCTGTGCATTGCTGGATGTTTAGCTACATCCTTGTGTTCTACCGACTAGATGGCAGTTGTAACAAGCAAAAAAATAAATGTCTCCAGATATCACCAAATGTCCCCTGGGAGGCGCAGGATCACCCTTGTGTGAGAACCACTGATTTAGGTAGAAAGGATAAGAAGCTTTCTATAGGGAACAGGGTTTCCCTGATGACTCAGACGGTAAAGAATCTGCCTACAATGCAGGAGACCCAGGTTTGATCTCTGGGTTGGGAAGATCCCCTGGAAAAGGGAATGGCAACCCACTCCAGCATTATTGCCTGGAAAATTCCATGGACAGAGGAGCCTGGCAAGCTACAGTCCACGGGGTTGCAAAGAGTTGGACACTACTGAGTGATTAACACACACATATGGAACAAAGAGACAAAGAGAAGGGAGAGGAAAGGAAAGATAGGAAGGAAGGGAGGCAGGAAGAAAGAGAAAAAGAAAGGAAGGAAGAGAGAAAGACTGATTAGACTTATTTGAGGAGCTTTGAGAAGCCATGCCCAGCTGGAGCAGAGAGACTGAAGGGAAGGGTAAAAGGGAATAAAGCTAGAAAAGCAAGATGAAACCAGGACACACAGAAACTTCTGGTTCATGTTGAGGATCCAGGACTTCATTCTTAGGGCAAGAGTGGATTTGAATGATGAAATGATGGTGACTAGGTTGACTCAAATGGAGGCAGAAAGGCAGGAGAAAGGGATTAATGTAAGTGGCACCCAGGAGTTAAAAATGACTAGCATTAGGAAACCCCTGAAATATGTTTCCTCTGCTGTTACACCCATGTGCTTAGAGCCCTTTATCCCAGGAGATTTTAGACTGCCATTTTGGATCCACTGATGATCCTTGAAAAGTTTTCTTGCACATTGTAGCAACTTGATCTCTGTTTGAATTAAGGTTTAAAATAACAAGTCTGCGTGCTCCACTCTACAGCAGGGATCAATATGCTAAAGAGTGCTGGGCTGGGAATCAGAAGAGCTGGATTCTAGAGTCACTTTTACCACTAGCCAACATTATGCAGATCACTTTCCCTTTCTGGGCCTCAGTTTCCTACCTGTAAAACAAGGACTCAACTTCATTGAGTAATCTCTACCATGCATTTCAATCTAACAGCTTATGAATATAAATGCTCGCCACCTAACAGAAGGATGAAATTGTTTCACTGGTTCCTCTTCCAAAGGAATTCTGTTCTGTTACTTTGGGTAGGCATCTTCTGTTGGCGATGACCATCAGAACTGGTGGGAAATGAAAGAAAGAGCTTGTCTAACACAATTCCGCCACTTCCCTGTGGAGATTTGTTTGGGCACAGAGATTGGACTATGTTCGGATGTGGTCTTCCCAAGCCAAAGCTCTGGATTTTTTCCTGCAGGATTTTTCCCTGCAGGGAGTGAGTGTTGCCACTGTCGGCCAGTCTCCACAGAGGAGATGGTGGACTTGGGAAGGCAGGTCTCAGGCTCGATGGAAAGGGGGCTTGTCCTTGCCTGTGACCTCGGTGTATATTTGGGTCCAAAGATGCAGTTATTAGGAGGGTAGGGAGACAGGTGAAGATGGACCTAGGCTCTCAGACTACCTTATCTATTGATAGAAGCCCTTTTGAAAGAAATATTTTGAACTTTCTGGTTTGGGGTCTTCTGAAAAGTTTGAATAAACGCTGCATCCTGGAATCAGCCAAGCAGGGGAGAATTAAGACAAGCTTCCCTTCATACTTGGAAAGGAGTGCCTTTCCTGAGCCTAACCTGGTGACAGCAGTGGTGGCTAGTGCAACTTACTAGAGAGGTAAATCTGGAGGACAAGAATTGGGGCTGTGAATCCTCAGTTATGCCTCCCATGTAGAAATTCCTCTTCCACTGCCAACGTTGGGGAGTTAGGGTATGGTTTTATGGAAAGAGCTTGGCAGGCTTTCTTAGCTCTACAGACGAGTCTGCAGTAGGAGCATGTTAGAGAATCAGGAACTTGAAGAACCCCTTTGTACAAGCACTCACACACTCAGAGGAAATCATAAGTTAGATGTTGCCCAAGGCAACCACACCGAGACCTCCGGCTAAAACATGTCAGGCTCTCTTGGCTCCAACACTTGTTTTGCTTCTGTTTTTCCTGGTGCATGCAGGGCGTGGTGACAGCCTGGGCAAAATGCCACTTGTTGGCATAAGATGAAGGGAAACTAGATGGGAGGCGGAAGACCAAGTTCATGGAGCCATTGGTTTTCTTCTGACAGTCGATTCACTGCTGTTTGCCCTTACCTGCTGGACAGGAGGGGAGGATGGGCTGGATGGGAGGAAAGGAAAGACCTACCAAGGGCCAGGAGTGAGGAGGAGGAGCCCACTCCCCAAGGCTGCCTTGCTGTTAGGGGTTGAATTGTGTCCTCCCCACAAGGTATGTTGGGAGTCCTAATCCTCAACACCTCAGAATGTGATCCCACATGAAGAGAGGGTCTTTACAGAGGTGCTCAGTCACTTCAGTCGTGTCTGACTCTTTGCGACCCCATGGACTGCAGCCCACCAGGCTCCTCTGTCCATGGGATTCTCCAGGCAAGAACACTGGAGTGGGTTGCCATTTCCTTTGGCAACCTTCTTACAGAGATAGTCAAGTCAAAACGAGGTCAGTGGGATGGACCCTAATTCAATATGACTTATAAAAAGGAGAAATCTGGACACAGACAGACTCACACAGGAGACACAATGTGAAGAGATATGGGGAGAAGATGGCCACCTACCAGCCAAGGAATGCTGGAGGCCACCAGGAGCTGGAAGAGAGGCCTCGAACAGATTCTCCCTCACAGCTCTCGGAAGGAACCAACCCTACCAACACCTTGGTCTTGGACGACTAGCCTCTGGAACTGTGAGACAATGCATCTCTGTTATTTTAAGCCACACAGGTTGTGGCCTTTTAGGATGGTGGCCTTAGGAGACTAATACACCTTGGTGATCTCTTCTTTTGGAAGCGGGGCTGAAAAGTGGCTATTACATTCCTGGGGGAAATTTTCCCAAACCAAACGATCTGAGCCATTTTCAAATTGATTTCATGGGGCGTTGGCACAGCAGTCAAGTGGAAAGAGCTTGGATCTGGGGAGAGGTGATGCTCAGGACATCTCACAGCTGGTCTAGGTCACGACCACCCTGAACAGGCTCAGGGGACTGTGCCAGTCCTGGCTGCACAGCGGGGCGGCATCTGGAGACAGAGTTCTAGGCTGGAGTCCAAGCTCCAACACGGGCTAGCCCAGGCCCTTGGGGAGGTTACTTCATCTCCCTCGGCCTCCTTCTCATGCGTTAAATGAAGATAATAATACCTATTTTGCAGGAACTCCTGTGATGATAAAATGAGGTAATTAATGTATGTTATATGCCTCACACAGCGCCAGGCACAAAAAACGATCGTTATAAATGCTCGTTCTTTAGGAAATCACTGGTCAAATGTGGTTTCCCCAGCAACATGTATGTTAATCAGAGAAAATTTCCATTCCGAATTCTGCACACACAGTGCAGGAAACTACAGCTTAATTTAAAGCAAATTTTCAAGAATAGGTCAGACACATTTTGGAAGGTAACTTAGAGGGTCTTCTTTAGCATCTTGATTCCTTTTTTAAAAAGAAATTGAGGTGAAGTTGACAAAATATTTTGTTGGTTTTGGGTGTACAACCTGGTGATTTGATATTTTTTACACTGCAAAATGACAGAGAGTCTTTCTATGGCATAGCAATGGAAATTTAGTGTGTGCAGTGAAATAATGGGTATTTTTACTTATTAGACTTCATACCCAGGACTGCTACGACCCACCCAATTTCACCTTTCCATAAAAGGGTTGATTTCCTGTCAGTGTACATGAATACTTGAACTCAAGAGTTCTAAAAACAACTTTCTTCTCTTGATTCTTTTTTTCTTTTTGGACATTTATTTTGCCTCTACATTTTAGATACTGAAGTAGCTTTATGATAAATATACTCATGGAGGTTTTGTTTATGGTAAATATAACCTATAATCCCAGGGTTATAATTACTAGGTCAGGGTGTGTGACTGCGCGGCCTTTGCCACGTAACACACAGATCTTTCCCCTCGACAGTGGCTGTTTAGTTAAAGCTTTGGGCCCTCCCAAACGCCTCGGAATCTTCATTTCAGAAATCATCTATGTTTGGCTTGCTTTTATTTCACTGGGTTGTGGGGAAGGCAAAGAAGACAGCTGGGAGGAGATGGGCCATCTCCAGTTTGCACAAAGAGATGTCTATTTTCTAAGGGGTACAAAGAATTAGGGTGGAATCCTGTCATCCACATTTTTTTTTTTTGGATGCTGACTACTCCTGGCCAGTTGTGTGTGTCCTTAGAAAGTGACTGGCCCTCTCTGAGACTCAGTTTCCTTGTCTCTGAAATAAAGATAGTAACTCTGTCAACCTCAGTGGTCGGTTCTGAGGATGAAGTGAGAAAGTACACCACACAGCTGGGTGCAGTGCTGTGCGTGGTCAGTCGTGTCCAACTCTTTGCAACCCTGTGGACTGTAGCCCGCTAGGCTCCTCTGTCCACGAGATTTTCTAGACAAAAATATTTGAGCGGGTTGCCATTTCCTACTCCAAGGGAACTTCCCGACCCAGGGGCCGAATCCCTTGTCTCCTGCGTCTCCTTCACTGCAGGCGGATTTTTTACCCACTGAGCCATGAAGGAAGCCTGGGCGCAGGGCCAGACCCACGGCACATGCTCGTGGACATGAGCTGATTCAAAGATCAGCAAAAATGTTCCACCCACAAACCTGTGCAGCAAGGGCAGAGCCCAACCCCAATTTCTCATTTTTCATTTCCTGGTCTCGGATGTACATAAACTCAAACTTGACCCAAACATTTCCCATATCTAGATTTGATGCTTAGTTTTACTTACTGGTTTTCCTTTTGAAAGTGTGTTTGAAGATGTTTTCCTATTGGGGGTGGGTGGGTATACACAGGGAGCATACTAAAAGCAGCTTTGTAGCCAAAAAGGAGGCTTAGGGAAAGAACGGGGGACGGTTCTGGGACTATTTTCTTTTCACTTATAGATTAGATAGCCTCTGAATACACAGTTGGTTGTACGCCGCTCCCCCCGCCCGCCATCTACATCCTTAAACTGCAGACAGGAACCCTGCCTCCTGCCTGCTCTCAGCCCCTCTCTCATCACAAGTGGATGATTGGAAACCACCGTCTGTATTTCACTGATAGCTTTACGGATGGCATAGCAGACAGACCCTAAGTTGCTGGGCTCCTCTGGAGTCCTAACAATTCGGGAAAGCTAGGAGCTCTGAAAGCCAGATGTGGCAGAAAAATGAACAGGTCTGGTTCATGACTCTACAGGGCATGAGATGGCCTTTGAGGGAGGAGGGGAATATTTTTAGTAGAGAAGTGGCTGCCTCTGAGTTAGCTGTTTCAAGACAATGTCTCCAGCACTGGCATTCACCCGGTGTCCTTGAGTTAAAAGAGCTTGCCTCTCAGAGATTCAGTTTTGAATTGGGGTAAAAATAAAGATCAAGCGATAAAGAATATGCCTTTTAATGCTGGAGGCCTAGGTTTGATCCCTGGGTTGGGAAGATCCCCTGGAGGAGGGCATGGCAACCCACTCCAGTATTCTTGCCTGGAGAATCCCCATGAGCAGAGGAGCCTGGCAGGCTGCAGTCCATAGGATCACAAAGAGTCAGACACAACTGAGTGACTAAGCACAGCACAGCACAAAGGTAATTATGGCTGCTGTCTACTTTGAAGGGGGGCTTCCCACGTGGCGCTAGTGGTAAAGAACCTGCCTGCCAGTGCAGGAGACATAAGGAACATGGGTTCAATCCCTGGATCGGGAAGATTCCTTAGAGGAGGCCATGGCAACCCACTTCAGTATTCCTGTCTGGAGAATCCCATGGACAGAGGAGCCTGGCGGACTAAAGTCCATAGGGTCACAAAGAGTTGGACTGAAGCGACCGAGAATGCAAGCATACATGCGCGCGCGCGTGCACACACACACACACACACACACACACACGCACTGAAGGCTTGTGTGCAGGATGAGAAAAGTCAGGGTTTCTCAAGTGCCAGACCCTGACATCTGACGAGTGTTTCTCATTAAATCATCCGTGCTAACTAATCATCATTAGTTAACATGGAGATTCTCAGGCCCCATGTCCAGCAATGCAGCTTCTAAAGGTCTAGGGAAGAACCCTGTAATCCAGGTTTTTGCTTTTTTTTTTTTTTTTAAATTCTGGGGTTTTTTTGGTTGTTGTTTTTTGCCACGTTGCACTGATGTGAGATCTTAGTTCCCCATGGAGGGAATGAACCTGTGCCCCTGTATTGAAAGTGCGGCATCTCAACCACTAGATCATCAAGGAAGTCCTTGTAATTCACATGTTTAATAAGTCCCCAGTGGGCACCAGCAGGTGGGCCACCTCACCTGAGCTAGTGCTTTACACTCTAGCATTTTCAATGTACGTTTCCTAAGGAACATCCATTGTTAAACCATGAAGAGTCCAGAATAGCTACTGGGAGCCCCAGGATTACCCCAAGGGCAAACAGATCCCAGAAGACCTTCAGTTCAGTTTAGTGCACACGAAAGCAAACAATTGTTCTTAGTCAACATGTGACATTAGGGGTTATTTTCTTCTTGGTAATTACAGACTTCTGACTGGTGAACAGAAGCCCAGGTCAAGGAAATGAAGAAACTGGGAGAAGGCTGACATGCTTCATGATGAGCTCTGGAAAATCCAGCCCTGCACCAGGAGGTGGTATTCATCCATCCTCCTAGAAAAGGTAATAAGAGTAAGAGCAGGTAATCTTGATCAAACATGAATGGGCCAGGTGGTATTCTGAGCATTAACTCGTTTAATCTTAACAACACCCTGAGAGGTAGGTTCTAGTATTTTGTCCATTTTCCAGATGGGGAAACTGAGGTCCTAGGATGTTCAGTCACTTGCCAAAGGTCACAAAGCTAAATAAGTGTCAGGGCTGGGGTTGATTCTAAGCCACCCATCCCCTGAGACCGTGCTCTTAAGCATTCCCCACAGTGCTCTCCTAGAATGTTCAACTGCCTATAATGAATTTTAATCCAGTTTCTTCATCAGGCAGCTTTGAGGCTTGAGTTCTGCTTCTTGTCAGGTGTTAACTGTGGAGCCCTGATGGAGACAGTGCTCATTTTATTTGCGTACTTTATCTGTATGCATCTCATTTGGAAGTTTCCTATGTAACTCTCCAGGACCCTCTACTCCTCTTGTTTCTCTGCACTCAAAGACAAAAACAAACAAAACCAAGTGCAGAGTTTCCACCAAGGCTTCTCTCTTTTGTTTCCTAAAACCACCTGCATCTCCAATTCCGTTGAGAGTCGACTGTGATACTAATAGGGTCGATGTGACACGTCTCTGGTTTCTTCCTGAAACAACATCTATCTTAGCTGCTGCTGGCAAGACTAACCCCAATGATACTATTTTTTAATTCAAATTTTTATTGAGATAGTTTTAGAGTCACACACAGTTTGTAAGAAATAATACAGAGATCCCTTGTACCGCTTACCCAGTTTCCGCAACGATAATATCTTAATAAAACCACAGTATAATATATTGACTATCGTGTTGACACTGATACAATCCACAGATCTCATTCAGATATTCCAACCTTGTTGTTGTTTCTCAGTCATTAAGTCAGGTCTCTTTGCAACCCCATGGACTGTAGCATACCAGGCTCCTCTGTCCACTATCTCCCGGAATTTGCTCCAACTCATGTTCATTGATTCAGTGATGCTATCTAACCATCTCATCCTCTGCCGCCCCCTTCTCCTTTTGCCATCAGGCCTTCTCAGCCATCAGGGTATTCTCCAATAAGTCAGCTCTTTGCATCAGGTGGCCAAAGTCCTGGAGCTTCAGCTTCAGCAACAGTTCTTCCAATGAATATTCAGGGTTGATTTCCTTTAGGACTGACTGGCACACACTAGTGTGTGTATGTTAGTTCTATACCATTTATCACAAGCATAGTTTCCTCTATCCTCAAAAGTTGTTACAGAACAGTTTTATCAAAGAGTCCCTCCTGTATGCCCACCTCCTTTTCACCCCTGACAACCAGTAATCTGTTCTCTGTTTCTAAATTTTGTCATTTCAAGGTGTTATATAAATGGAATCATATAGTATGAAGTTGTTGGAAATTAGCTTTTTTTCACTCAGCATAACCCCCTTGAGATGCATCCAAGCTGTAGTATTGATAGTACACTACTTTTCACTGCTAAGTAGTATTCCATGGTATGAGCGTACCAGACTTTGTTTAACTGTTAATTTGTTGAAAGACAGCTGGGTCATTTTCAGTATTGGGTTATTATGAGTGATGCTGCTATGAAGAGTCATGGACAGCACTAAGTCTCTCACCATTTAGTATGATGTTAGCTTTAGTTTCTTCGGTTGATGCTTTTTATCAAGATCAGGTAATTTCCCTCTTTTCAAACTTGCTGAAAAATAACTATTTTTCTAAAACTTGTAAATTATAAATTACAACACACCCCTGCCTAAGGGTAACAATTTCACAGAACCTGTGTGCTTTGTGCTTGGTCACTCAGTCATGTCCGACTCTTTGCAACCCCATGGATTGTAACCCACCAGGCTCCTCTGTCCATGGGGATGCTCCAGGTAAGAATACTGGAGTGGGTTGCCATGCCCTCCTCCAGGGGATCTTCCCAACCCAGGGACTGAACCCAGGTCTCCTGCATTGCAGGAGGATTCTTTACCATCTGAGCCACCAGGGAGGCCCATGAATACTAGAGTGGGTAGCCTATCCCTTCTCCAGGGGATCTTCCTGGTCCAAGAATTGAAATGGGGTCTCCTGCATTGCAGGTGGATTCTTTACCAACTGAGCTACCAAAGAAGCCCAGAAGTGCAGGTTGACAGAACATGCAGGATGGTCTTTTTCTAATGAAGCCAGATCTACAGGTATGATCATCAAGTGGACCCTTTCATTTTCCAAAGAATGAAATCATTTTTTACATCCAGAGATTCAGCTCATGCCCATCACTGTAGTTATTTTGACACATATCTTCTTTGCCTTTCAGACAAGCATGTGTAGGGCATCTTTAAACCTCCACACAGAAAAACTATATCATACTGGTTCACATACACTGTATGCTCAGTAAGTAGCAATACCAAACATTCGTATAGTGTTTCACGACTCATTTGACCTTGACAGTGGCTCTAGGAAAACAGGTCTTATGAGTCTTGCATCTAAGAGCTGAGGCTGAAAGAAGCTAAGTGATTTGCTAGGGCCATTTGATTTTTAGAAAAAGAGCCAGGATTGTCTAAGCCCAAGTCCACATTGGCTCTGGTGGGTAGAGAGACCTAGACTCGCAGATCCCCAAAGGTCTTTCCAAGTCTAAGGCACTGAGAACCTATGACAACAGGAAGCTGGCTGACTCAGGGGGCCAGCAGCCTTCAAGTGGCAGTATCTTCATCCACACCATAATCGCCCTCCCTGGCACCTAGGTAGAGTTCCCCTTCTACTGCTGATGCTGCTCCCACAACCACCAGTCGTTTGGCTTTATCTCACAGGGTAAATCTCCTAGGATTCCGTTCACATTAATTTCTGACCTTCTGTTTTTGCAGTTCTAGCACATGCTTGCCCTGGATTCAAATAAACATTGCCAAGTGTTTCTTTCATTTTGTTTTAGCAACATTATTTTTGGAGGTCTCTTCTTTTCACCATTTCCAAGTTGCCCTTTTTCCCTGCCCTTTGTATTCTTCAGATGGATGCCCTCAGTGTTCAAGAGCTGCTGCACGCCTCTCACTATCACTGTACAATCCTGGGTACAGACTCTTCATAAACTTATTTGATGAGAACTCATTCACCACAGGCTATGCCAGGGCTTCATAAAGAAATGGAGATATTCAAAAGATATTGATATCTTCAGGGAGTTTATATTCTTGGCTTACAAAATGGCAAGCAGAAGAGCGAAGGTGAAAAGCCACTCTAAAATCTTATAAGCTAAAGGCTTATGTTGACAGTCTTATGTTGACAGTCCATTAAAGTCCCCAACCTTTTTGGCAGCAGGGACCAGACTCACAGAAGACAATTTTTCCTTGGACTTCGCGGCGGTGGGGGGAACTGGTTTCAGGATGATACAAATGCATTACATTTATTGTGTGCTTTATTTCCATTATGATTATATCAGCTCCACCTCAGGTCATCAGGCATTAGAGGAGGTTGGGAACCCCTGTGATGGATATTGGAATCTGCTCAAGAGTTGTAATGTCAAAGTCTGAGGTCAGTCCAGCCTTCTGTTGCCTGTCATGTGCTCCTGTTCATGAAGGAAGAAACAGACTTGGGTGCTATGGCACCTTACTTACGAGTTAGCCCATCCCCAGCCTCTACCTCTTACATGACTTCATTGTGGTATATATACACAGAGAGGAGTGAGCAGGAGGAAGAAGATAGGACAGGATTATTGTTTGTCTTCATTCACACCCTGTCTTGGGTTAGAAGTAGACTCGGAAAGAGCCAGTTGGGCCATTTGGAATGTGATGATGGGTATATACCCAGATACACTCAGAAGAAACCCATTGCCTGAGGTTATCTTTATCTTGTCAGCTCTGGCCAAGTACCCATGTCATGCCCATCAGCATGAATCCTGAATCAGGATGGGGGAAAAGAATCTCAGAAGCCAAAATGATATCCTGTACTCTCTTTAGACTTTAAAAAACACCTCTCCTGTTCTGATCATCTCTCCCGTCATTCTTCCATGACACCAGATATGTTTGCGGATAAGTTAGTTAATAGGCACACATGTAGCAGAAAGAACACTTCTGTGGCTTCTTTGTGGCAGCATTGTACATATTAGCAAAGTGTTGGAAATAACTTACAGATCCACCTGTAGGAGACTGGTTAAATAACAGGGGCATTGGTATAAGAATATGACATGGACATTAAAATCATGCTGTAGAAAAACAGATAATGACACTGAAAAATGTTTTTAGTGGAAAATATTGGTGGAAAAACTTGTTAACGTTTGTGCAGTACAACCCAAATCTTGTGAAAAAATAAATAAATAAATGTGTGCATGTGTGTATCAGGTGGAAGAATTTGTACTAACAGGCATCAGAGTTTCTCTTAGGGGAGAAATGATCTTTTTTTAGAATACCCTCACCAACTGTGATTTTATTTTTTTTAAGAAATCACCTCTGCCCATTATGTCTTCAAAGAGAGCAGGGGGAGACCCTGGGAGGAGATATGCAGTGAAGGTTGCGAAGGGTTTCCTGAGCATAAAGCACTGCGTGTTCAAGAAGTGCCCGTCTGGAGAGACCCAGGATCATAACAGGACCCCAGGTATCATGGCAGAGGAGTGCCTGTAAGCTGGGATTAAAGGGAGGCTCCAAGAAACAGAGCTTCCCAAGTACACTAGTGGTAAAGAACACACCTGCCAATGTAGGAGACTTAAGAGACGTGGGTTTGATCCCTGGGTCGGGAAGGTCCCCTGGAGGAGGGCATGGAAACCCACTCCAGTATTCTTGTCTGGAGAATCCCATGGACAGAGGAGCCTGGCAGGCTACAGTCCATGGGGTCGCAAAGAGTCAGACGTGGCTGAAGCAACCTAGCACGCATGCCAAGAAACACACTTGCGAGGGCTTTTATTCCCAGGACTCCTGATCAAGCCAGGGGGTTTCCTCATCTGACAGGAGGAAGGCAGCTCAGTAAGCTGGCTCCAGCACAGGGCACCAGAGAACAGGCACAGCGGGCATGAGGCTGCTGGCTTAGCACCCTCTCCCTCTCCCAGGGGCCTCAACTTCCTCCACAGCCTCCTCTCCCCGGCCCCGTCAGTCCCGCTTTCTTGCTTGCGAAGCTCCCCAGGGAATCCAGCAGATCACAGCACGAATCTTCTCTTCCTGGCACATCCTTGTTCTCTGCTCTCAGACTCTGAACTGGTCTGACTTGTGAGAGAGTTTGAGGTTCTTTCCCTGCTAGTTCAGTTCAAAGAACGGGTCAGAGAATCCTGGGGCGGAGGATGGAAAGGGGCGGAGAACAGACACCGGCTATCTGAGGCTTGTTTGCCCGCACAATCTCAGGCCAGAGACATGTCTGCCCAGAATCCAGCAGTTTCTAAATGTTTCAAGTCAATGGCTTGACTTACAACCTGAGAAAATGGAAGCAGGCACAAACCTTAGGGGTCCCAAGGCCCTTGGTTCTGCTGCCTTTCAGAGGAAGCCTGGTGGATTATTGTTCACCCAGCCTCGTGGGCCCAGGTAGGAAACACCCACACCAAAGGCTGTCGGTTCACATCTTGCTCGCCTCCTCTGCCCTGCAGCCACTTAAGAGCTGAAACTTGCCCTGATCCCCCTTTTGCTCACTTGCTTCCCATATTCCCCCAGTTTCCTTTGCTGAGTTCTTGGTCCTCCCCTCTTGCACACTTTTCTGCCATAGTACTTAGTGGAATAGGAGTTAGATTTACACATGAAAGTGAAAGTGAAGTCCCTCAGTCATGTCTGACTCTTTGCGACCCCATGGACTGTAGCCTACCAGGCTCCTCCGTCCATGGGATTTTCCCGGCAAGAATACTGGAGTGAGTTGCCATTTCCTTCTCCAGGAGATCTTCCCGATCCAGGAATTGAATCCGGGTGTCCTGCGTTGTAGGCAGACGCTTTACTGTCTGAGCCACCAGGGAAGCTAGATTTACACATAGCCATCATCTATTAAGCATCAGTTACATGCCAGGCACTGCAGTGGGCATGCGTGCATGTATCCTTTAATTTCAATCATCACAGTCCAATCTGGTGCATATTATTGCTCCCATGCTATAATGGAAACAGAAGCTTGTCAAGATCGTGACTGTACCAAGGTTAATGGAGGAGCAGATAGAAAGTCAGGGGTCAAAGCCAGACCCTCTTATGCTAAGTAAAGTTCCTTTCCATTAGGCCTCCTTGCCCTTAGGTTTTCTAGGGTCTAGGTCTGCTGCCTGCCTGTTCCTCTGTGCTCCTCTGCTTCCTCTCTTCCTCCCTTCCCCATCTTCACTGACACACACAGGGACACAGCCTTTCTCTCTCTCGAGGTATCAGGGACACAAGTTCCAATGACCAAGTGGCATCTGCAACCTGAGGTTCGGATCCATTTGAGAAAGGAGCTCAGTTCTGACTCCGCACAAGCAATAGGCCCAGAATCACATCCTGGTCCAGATGTGCTCAGGACCTGCCCCACACTCCTCAGGGCTCTCCAGTCTTAAGCCAAGGGTAGCAACTCTCTGAGATGCTACAGCTTAGCTAGCAACTGTTCCCTGAAATGCTTGGCCCTGCCACTGCCAGCTCATTTCTTAAAAACCTTTTACCTGCTCCATCAGAACTTCCTGGTCTAATGGAGCTAGTTTTGCCAGATTTCCTAGGGTGAATGATGGCCTGCTAAGAATCAAAGCCTGAATTTTGGAATAATCTGAGAAGATCTAGCAGCAATAGGTAATATCTGGTGCCATCACTTTAGATTCCAGGGCCTAGGTAATATTTTACAGAGGCTTCCAACCCCAATCTGGTTTCTCTTGGAGACCCTCTGTCTGACTCTATCACTCTGTGAGACTTTATTTTGGTTTACCTTCAGATTTGCAAAGTTACCTTGGAAATCTTGGTTGAGATCTTTCATGCCTATTTGTCAGCATGTATCAGTAAACTAGAACAAAAGAGAGCTTGTTTCCTGTTTCCTTTCTAAATCTGCTTGCTTCCAGAAGAGCGAGAGGCTAGAAGAGGGTAGGGGTGGGGTGGGGACACTAGACAGTTTTCAAAATCCTAGACGGCTCAACACTTCTGAAAGGGGACTTGGAGGGCATCTGACCCAACACCTTGCTGTTTACATATGAGGAAACTGATGCTCGGAGTGATGTGACCTTTCCAAAGTCACGATGCAAGTGAGCGCCAGAGTCTAGATGAGAACCCTGCTCCCACAACCCCGTGCCACGTTTTGAGGAGAACACAGTGGATTTGAGATTTGGGCTGTGAACAGCCATGGCAAGCATCCAATAAGGAGCTGATGAGTGAGTGAGCTTCCTTCCGGGTGCTGTGTCTGAGCTACTGGCGGGGCAGGATTTCCTAGACTCAGGGGCAGAAAAGAATCTTGGTCATGGACCACCCATAGAGTCCCTTCCTCCACACCAGAGGCACATCATGAATGCTCAGGACCAGTCTGTATCACAAGCTCTGACTCAACTTTCTTCCCTATCTCACCAGCAGATTCACACCATCACTCATGTGCCACTGAGCACAGAAGGGCATCCATCCCCCTGGTGTGGGGGTACCATGCTGCCAGGACCTAGCCCTGTGTGTGCTTTGGGGTGGTGGGCACTGCAGAAAGGATAAGTCATAAGATGGGATGATAAGAGAAAGTTTGGGGCTTGGGATAATTTTGCTTGACATCTTCTGTGTTACATTCTGACATGATTAGATAAGACTCAGGTAATATCCAGAACAGCATTAAAAATTATGTGTATAAGGTGGGCTTTTTTTTAGGGGGAAAATAAAAGAAGCAAAACTATGCATAATCTTTCCACACAGATAATCCCGTCATCGTTCTTTGTTAAAAATAAAAATAATAATGCATATACTTAGAAAAGTCATACACTATAGAAGGATTTAGAAGAAAAAGTTAAAAAAGGAACACAGAGGAACCTTAAATGCATATGACTAAGTGAAAGAAACTAGACTGAAAAGGCTACTGTATGATTCCAACTATAGGACATTCTGGAAAAAGCAAACGATGGAGACAGTAAAAAGGTCAGTGGTTGCCAGGGATTGGGGTGGGTTAAGAGATGAAGAGGAGGCACACAGAGGATGTTAAGGGCAGGAAAAGCACTCTGTATGGCACCACAATGACAGGGACATGTCATCGTACATTTGTCTAAATCCACACAATGTACAACAGGAGAGAGAACCTCGAAGTAAACCATGGACTTTTGGTGATCGTGCTGGGTCAATACAGATTCACCACCTGTAACAAACGTACCACTCCAGGGCAGGCTAGGCATGTATGGGGGCGGGCAGTATATGAGAAATCTCCGTTCCTTACCCTCAGGATTGCTATAAATCTTAAGGGTTAGTCGCTCAGTCGTATCCAACTCTTTGCAACCCCATGGACAGCAACCTGTCAGGCTCCTCTGTCCATGGGATTCTCCAGGCAAGAATACTGGAGTGGGTTGCCATTCCCCTTCTCCAGGTCTATAAACCTTTAATTGCTCTAAAAACAATGAAGCCATAATCATCAAAAAGAAAGGGAAAAATGTCCAGTTTTGTATTCAAATGAACAGCTTCACTTGCATAATTTCAGATAATCTTCTTGAAAGCAAATACTGTACTAGTGTATATGCTGATGCTAGTTTATACTTTTTAAACACTGTTCTGCATTCTGCCTTTTTTTAAAAAAGATTATTTATTTATTTATTTATTTATTTTAGGCTGAGCTGGGTCTTCGTTGTTGCATGCAGGCTTTCGCTAGTTGTGGCGAGCAGGGGCTACTCTCTGGCTGTGGTCCGTGGGGTTCTCTTTGCAGTGGCTTCTCTGGTGACAGAGCACAGGCTCTAGGCATGCAGGCTTCAACAGTTGCAGCAAGTAGGCTCAGGAGTTCTGTGTATGGGCTCAGTAGTTGCGGCTCGTGGGCTCTAGAGCACTGGCTCCGTAGTTGTGGTCCATGGGCTTAGTTGCTCCGTGGCAGGTGGAATCTTCTTGGGCCAGGGATCAAACCCATGTCCCCTGCATTGGCAGATGGATTCTTAACCACTAGACCACCAGGGAAACCCCTGCCTTTTCACATAATGATAGATTTTGGAGACTGTTTCCTATCCATCCACACAGAACTCTCCCATTCTGGGTAATGGCCACCCAGTTCAGAAAGAATGGAGAATTATTCTTTGCAGAGCTGGAAAGGACCTTCGAGATTCTGGACTCCAACCCTCGGACATCAGAAAACTTGAGGCAAGATCCCTTGATTCCAGGCAGCTGACCAGTGAGAGAGAGAACTCGCTGTCCGTTATCACTCCATCAAGTCACACTTCTGCTGTGTTCTCGATGGGGACGTCTGAAGACAAGTGGGGGAACTTGGCCTGCAAAGAACGGCCGTCACATTCTTCTCATCAGAAACACTTTTGTCTTATTAGCAAGTGCTTTTCTTTTTGTGGATGACCTGCATTTGGGGAATCGTTTGAGTGTGTGTGTTTGAAATGAAATGGGATAGATAGAAACTAAATGTAGAAACCATGCATCAAGAGCGTTTTCCTAGTAGATATTATTCAAGGATCCCTTTTAAAATTGTTAGAATTAGTGGGAATTTCCTTCACTGGGCAGTTCCCAGTCTTATTTCTTTTTATTTTATTTCTATTTACTTATTTGGCTGCACCAGGTCTTCACTGTAGCACATGAGATCCAGTTCCCTGACCAGGGATCAAACCTGGGCCCCCCTGGCATGGGGAGCATGGAGTCTTAGGCACTGGACCACCATGGCTTTCCCCCCACTTCTTTTTTTAAAAAATAATTTTATTTGTTTATTTTTGACTGTATGGGGTCTTCATTCCTGAGTGAGCTTTCCTCTAGTTGCAGGGGACACTCTCCATTTGTGGTGCACAGGTTTCTCACTGTGGTGGAGGCTTCTCTTGGTGCAGAGCACGGGTTCCAGGGCACTTGGGCTTCAGTAGCTGCGGCACATGGGCTCATTAATTGTGGCTCCCAGGCTCTCAAACACAGGCTCAAGAGTTGTGGTGCGTGGGCCCAGTTGTTCCGTGGCACGTGGGATCGTCCCGGACCAGGGATCGAACCCGTGTCTCCCATATTAGCAGGTGGACTCTCCACCACTGAGCCACCAGGGAAGCCCCCCACTTCTTCTTTCTATTCTTTTGTCTTTCTCCTAAACACCCCCGTTCACTTCACAGGATAACTTCATACTTTAATACTTTATAGTTTCTAAAGTACATTCATACATTATCTTCTTGCTTCTCACCCTTACCCTGTGAGTTAAGCTGGCATGATTATACCCATTTAGCAAGTGAGGAAACTCAAGACTAGAGGTCTTGTGACCAGATTAAGTTCACATATGCAGTGAATGTGCCACCAGCTGTCACGAGTCTCCCTCAGTTCCCGTCCCACTAGACCCAGGGCCAACTGGACAGCTTACTGCTGGGGTTGGGGGAGGGGTTGTTTTTGTTTCTTGGGACATGGCGTTTTGGCTCACAAAGTTAGAACTTATCAGTCAGTCACAAAAACACAAACTTAAAAATAAACACTACTTTAGAGGATGTTAGGAGAGCCAATGTCCCATGCCACACAGAATAATATTGTGTCCAATCTCTTAGCACCTAAACCGGAACATATTTTTATTTATTTATTTTTTTTTTTATTTTTATTTTTTGTATGTAAGGTCCTCTTAGGGACGCATGCATTTTCATTTTGGCAATGGGACATTTAAAAAATCTAGTACATAAACACGCAAGTCCTTTTATTGGAGAAATCGTACTTATTGGTGAGTATGACCAATGGTCATGAATATGGGTAAATTCTTTAAAAATCAGAACCAATAATTAGGATAGATTCTATGCTCTCCTTGTTTCATCGTTTAGTGTCTTCTGCAGTTATAGTCTATTGTTGGAATGACGGTTTGTGGACATTTGAAGAAAATTCAAGATATATGTGAACACCCTTCCTTCCCGGAGCATATTTTTAAAAGATGGGATCATTACTCTCGTGCCATTAAAACTGACCAGGCCTGGAGTAATGCATTTGGACAAGCCCAGAGGTTCCTCTGCTAGTGGGTCATTTCCCTCACTGTATCCACAAAACTGATCACTGTAAAAGTAATGGCTGAAATGAATTCCTACTCTTCACAGATCAACTTAAACTTCTCAAGACCTCCTAACTAGAATTCACACACTCTGGATAGAGGGGCATAACAGGTGGGACTTCTGCAAGCCTCTAGGTTTATTAGAAATTGTGACTCATCAGATTTTCATTCCTCTCTGTCCATATAAATTCAAGTCTCCTTCCTAGTGACATAGAACCTGGTACAGAGTACAGGACACTTTCCCCTTAACCACCCAGGATGGTCATGAAATGGGAATCCTAAACATACAAGGCACATCACGGTAATTAAAAAAAAAAAAAGTAGTGGCTTTTTTTTCATTAAAATAAAAAAAGAATAACTTACAGAAGACAAGACTGGAGGATGGGCAAGCGAGTTGCCCTAAAAATGTCAAGGCTTTTCCTTGTTATACTGATGAGATGTATTCTGTATTGCTTCAAAAGGTAGACAGAATACGAACAGATTGATAGAAATTTCAAGGAGGCAAATTTTTGTACCTAAGAAAGAAACTTCTAAAGATGGAGGCTGTGGGGTGAGTGTTTAGAATTATAGGCTTTCCAATTGGAGACCTGGCAGATGAGAAATTCCAGTTTGCCATATACTACTATGTGACCATGTGCAAGGGACTTAACTGTTCTGAGCTTAGATTTTCTGTCCCACAAAGTTATATAGGTATATATGTAAGTTCATGAAAGGCGGTGACCTTGTCTGTGTACCCAGCTCTCAAGTCCAGGGTCTAGTGCCTATTAGTTGCTCAATTAATATTAATGAAATGACTGGATTTCTTGGAGCCTTAATATGAGACAAATGCTGGGATACACATTTTCATTCCTTTCTAACACATTCACGGAAAATCTACTGGATGCCAGAAACTGGGCCCATCACGGTAGTCTTTACTGCCATTGCTGTGACTGTTATTATCATTGTAGCTGTTGTTTTGTGGTGGTGGTTGCTAAATAAGTCACTTTAGGTAGTGGTGAGTATCCCTATTTTTGGAAGTGTCTAAGCTCATGTTGATGACAAGGTGGTGATGTTGACATGGAAATTCACACACCACTGTAAGGGTCATATCCAAACCCTAAATCATAATTCTGATTTTACATAACACTCAAGCTAGCTAGTTAGCACTTCCTTAGCACTTTCGTTTTTTACACACTGTGGAAGGGAAACCTTTGCTCCACAGTCTTCTTCTGTGTAATGTTGTCTGTAATTTGAGTGCTGTTTTAAACTCCTTTTGGCTGAACAAGAAGAGACGGTCCACTTGGATACATTTCAACCCAGGACTCTTCTGGTTCAAGTCAACTCTCCTTGGCACTACACATCACATTCTGCTCCCTTTTTTTCTTTAATTGAAGTATAGTTGATTTACAAGCGTTGTGTTAGTTTCAGGTGTATGACAAAGTGATTCATATATATATACTATAATTTTTCAGTATAGTTTATTATAAAATTTGGGAACTGTTGGTTTTGAGTCCTACCAGACATGGCATCATTTCGTTGCTGATATGAAAATGTGTATGTATGCATAAAGGAAGATAATGAACTTTACCCTGCTAATAATAATTTCAAGGCCATATGAAATCCATGAAGAAGACTGTGTGTGCGTGCTAAGTGACATCAGTTATGTCCTACTCTTTGTGACCCTATGGACTGTTGTCTGCCAAAGCTCCTCTGTCCATGGGATTCTCCAAGCAAGAACACTAGAGTGAGTTGCCATGCCCTCCTCCAGGGGATCCCCCCGACACAGGGATCGAACCCGTGTCTCTTTCATCTCCTGCATTGGCAGGCGTATTTTTTTTTACCACTAGCACCACATGGGAAGCCCATAAACTCTTTTAATCTTATCTAGTATTTTCTTTGGCTTTTTTTTTTCTTCAAAGTACCTTCCCCGCTGACACACACATCTCATACCACATGGCTTGCAGAATCTTACTTTTCCAACCAGGGGTGGAACGTTGGGCCCTGGCAGTGAGAGCACCACATACTAACCACTAGACAGCCAGGGAATTCCCTTATCTTTGGCTTTTTTTTAATGTCTGGTACATTGTCCATGCTAGAGCTGTGGCTGCTGCTACGGGATTGGGAATGGAACGCAGTACTGTCTCAGTGACAATCTGGTCCCAGCATGGACATCTGATTTCCCAAAGCCAAATACCTGGAAATTAGGAAATTGCTGGTTGGTTGGTTGAAACACTGGGTTTTCATCCTAGTTGTATGGAGGAGGTACAACCTGGTGATGAAAGAAAACAGCTGGCAGGAGAGAATGTTCCATCTCACAGGTCACTCCCAACCGGTGAGGCTCTGGGAACAGTTTCTGGCTGCTCCACATCTTGGCCTTCCTGTCCACCCTGCAGCGAGTCCCCGTGCCTTGGATGGGGCACTCCCCTGCATTTTGGCTGTAGGGACTCTTACTTCAAGATGTCCTAGAGAGTTGCTGGCTACGAGCTATCCAACTCATTACTTTTGTAGGTAAACTAAGGAACTTCAGAATCCACTTTAGAAACTCAGCCCGAAGTGTATATTTGGCATATTCTTCTCTTGAAAGCATTCTACAAGTTTAAATTCTCACATTCTTTCTTGGAAGATGATCTTCGAAGCCATGTTTACAGGCTTAAGATTTATTGGTCAAGGGGCTGCCCGAGAACCAGCCTCAGGTCAACAATGGCTTGGCGGGTCAAGCTCTCCCACCCAGATGGCAGGATCTTGGCTAAGCATCTTACCATGAAACCCCTCTCTTCTTTCCCCTTCCTTTGCCAGTTCTTATCCCAATAACTCACCTTCTGGTTACCAGGTTACTGGTTGCCTCTAGCTCTTGACCTCTTCTTTTAACAACTGAGTTCTTGCATTCGTAATTTATCCATCTTCATGCTCAGTCCTTTGGTTCCCACACTGATTTCTGTCAGGTACCTTTAGTCTTAGAATCTGCCTCAGAGTCTGTATCTAGTTTTGTCCACCTTAGATACATGTGCTGAATCATCTACTGGTGTCCCATTGTGGGGTGGCTTCAAGGGTACAGTCACATAGGACCCATGTTCATAAGGTCCTTGTATTTGATTTAATGCTCTGCTGTTGACTTCTTGAAATTCTTATTTTATCTTTGAAACTATGTTTTGGAAGGCTTCCCTGGTGGCTCAGAGGGTAAAGTGTCTGCCTGCAATGCCAGAGACCTGGGTTCGATCCCTGGGTCGGGAAGATCCCCTGGAGAAGGAAATAGCAACCCACTCCGGTACTCTCGCCTGGGAAATCCCATGGACGGAGAAGCCTGGTGGGCTGCAATTCATGGGGTCGCAAAGAGCTGGACACGACTGAACAACTTCACTTTCTTTCTTTTGTAAGTGAAGCCCAGTGGGATAATGGAGCATGAACATGATCAGAAGAGACGCACAAATGCTCTTTGCAGCCCCATGTAGTACCTAGCATTCACAATGCCCCATAAGCATACAGTGGTTCCACAATGAAGGGGAGTTCAGCAAGCATAAGGTAAGGGTGCTTGGTCTGTAACTAAGTAAGCACATACACTGACAGCCCAAATAGGCCAGGCTTTCCCTTCAACCCAGAAATTGCTTCAAATGCAGAAAGGAAGCAACAGTGTTCTAAGAAACACAAATAACCTAAAACTCCAGCATATCCTTTCTTGCTTGTTATTTCCCTGTGCTAGCCAACCACTTAGGCTGAAAATGATGACAGAGAAGGAAAGATTTGGGTGGGAATAAGGAATAGCTCCCTTTCCTTTCCTTACTCATCAGAAAGGCAAGATTGGTAAAGAGTGCACAAAAAAAGTATGCATATAAAAAGTAAAATAAAAGCAGTTGAGTTCATTTTGTCAGCATTTCCACAGTTTCAGTAGGAATAAACTACATATGCATGTATAAACTGCAAAACGTGAATTGTGGAACTTAACGTGATTTCACATACCAGTTAAGCACTCTTGTATTTCCACTTAAAACTGGCACTGCAAACTATAAAGATGAATGGTAAATTCATGCCAATCCTTTAAAATTATAATTTTCTCATAATGACATTAAATAGCAGATAAAAGCACCATGTCAAGAGAGAGAGAGACCATGAAAGAAAGGGGAAAGCTTTATCTTGTAAGACCTTTAAGGACAATTTTCTTCTGCTTTTTGAAGAAGGGGCCCCACATTTTCATTTTCCATTGGGCCCCACAAATTATGTAGCTGGCCTTGGTTCTATGGCTTGAAGATAAAAGAAATACTGATAAAACTGACTCTCATCCAGGCCTTTTTCAGGTGTGACTTATTGAGGCCGTGTCATTCCCCTGTCCTGGGACTTTCAATTCAATAGAAATTACCTACCCCTTTGGTAAAACAAATAACCCCCCCGAAACATGGCTCTAAATAGATAGGAGGATGGACATAAAACGATGTGGTAGGGACTTATACAAAGTCACAGGATGTGCCAGGAATAGGGGCCTAAGCTGACTCTCATCTAACCTTCAGATTCAATGCCACGGCCTGTCAGCACTCATCTCCACTGTGGGCATCTGAATCTTGAACATCATTTGAAAATACCCACAAAGTCATGCATTACAACCTTTTGATCACATCCCAGCTGGGGGCCTCACAATCCCACAGGAACAGATGTAAAGCAAAAGGCTCTGTCCTTCAGGAGGTTTTGCACAGAACATTCCAAGGCCCCAGGGGAGTCCTTTGTCTTGTTCGAGGTCAATGGGAGTCGATCAATTGGCCAGTATATGCCTCTTTTGTAGCCTTGGTAAGAATTACATGTCTACATCTCCCCTGGCAGGTCAGAATATCTTTTCTAATCATTGTATCAAAATCATTAGAATTCTGAAGGAAGAAGATGCAGCCCATCTCTTCCCTTGAATTTCTTAGAGAATAAGACATGCACTATCGAATCGAGAAGTCTTGCACCACTGGCCAGTTCCCTACGAATCAGAAGGAAAGTCTAAGCCAGAACAGACCACAACCAAAAGCACCTTGCAAGTTGCCTGCATACCCTTCAAATGGTCACCTCAAGTCATCTAAATGGATTTCTAGGCAAATATCTCTTAGTAGATTCTAACTGCCCACTTGCTGTTCTCTTGGGGCCTTCCATGCAGAATGCAAGGACCCCCTGAACCTAGATTTCCTCTAGAAGCCTCACAACAGTTTTTGTTTGGTGCTGAGATGCCCTTAGCAACATGGCCTAATCCTTCAGGTATTTCTGAGCTAGTCCATGTTGCTTCTAAACCCCAAAGCTCTTCCTCTATGCACAGCTGTGTAGAAGGACAGATCCTTGAGAGGACCAACATCTTCAGACTGTTCCTACCTGGAGCCCACTGGGTTGCTCAGCCAGCACTGCAGCCCAGATGGAAGGGCCAGTTGCCTTTTTGCCAGAACAAACTTGCAGTTGCTATCTCTTCCCTTCAATCAGGCACAGGGGGAAAGATTATCTTACAGGCCACACTGCATTGCTCTGATCCTAAAAACAATAATAGGGACCATATTTCTTCCTCTTTCCATCAAATGATCATTGTAAACACATATTTAAAATTTTTAGGTTGCCCTTGAAAATAATCTTCACAAAAAGATTTTAGTGAAATGTAAAAAATGCTCTGATACAATGGCAACTGGGCATAAAAACAGGATGCAGGA
Source organism: Okapia johnstoni (assembly GCA_024291935.2). Classification (NCBI taxonomy): domain Eukaryota; kingdom Metazoa; phylum Chordata; class Mammalia; order Artiodactyla; family Giraffidae; genus Okapia; species Okapia johnstoni. The sequence continues at coordinate 19,118,098 of CM044307.1, forward strand.
GGTCCTTCACTTTGTAAACAGTTTACATTTAAGTAAAGAAAAAGATACAGGAAGGAAATATATCACAATGGATTTCTTTAGGTTGCTGTGACCATAGGTAATTTTGCATTTTCTAAAAGAAAATACATTTGATAGGCATGCATTACTTTTGCAATCCATAAATCATGAATATTAATAAGTGGTGAGCACTGGAATAAGCAGCAGAGGGGGAAATCTGCCGTTGCTACTTTCCATTCTCTCACCACTAAAGTTTTCCAGAGTGTGTGTGTGGGGGGTGGGCGTGGAAGTGGAGGAACTGTCCAGATCTTAGCCCCGCCCACTCGGCTGGCCTGGCCAAGGAAGACACAGCTTTAGTTTCACCATGGAAATGCAACCACTTCTAGGGTAGAAGGTAGGTTGTGCTAGCCATAGGCTGGCAGCCAAAAGCCTGGGGTGAGGGGCAACCCTAGGATGCCCATGGAAAATACTAAATAGAAGACTCTATTGCCACTCTGAAATCACTGCATTAGTGATTTCTCCACCCATGGCCACTCTGCCCTTTACATTCATCAGACAGTAGTGAATATGCCAGAGACTTGCAGAAACGAAGGGCATCACGATGTGCCTTGTGATTGACTGAAACACATCTATGCCATATTACTACTACTTTACCTGCTGCAGTTACCAGTAGGACTGCTATCACAGCACCATCCCCACCGTTGCTACTACTACTATTATTATTAATCCTTTATGTTTGTAAACTATTTAACGAATTACAAAGTGCCTGGCTCTGCCTGATTAAAGATGACACTGGATATGGCCTTATGGAGGAAGCAGAGGTAGGCTGGCACTAGAGACCTCCAAGGGAACAGAGCTGACTGGCACTTAGAAATAGAGCACAATTATCCACATATAGTTTTCATCCCCCAACTGTCTGGGCTCCAGACAAATCCACCATCCCCAGCCACACCCATTCTCCTCACCTAACTCTGCTCCAACTGTCCAGAGCTAAAGAGTTTGGACAACTTCAAGGGTTAGGAACCTGGAGTGATGGCCTTTAATTTGATCAGAGGAGGTGGATCATTCCCAAATCCCACCAGATGGAGTGGGAGAAGACCAAAGAGTGCTTTTCGAATATAAGGCCTCTGCCAACCTCTTCCACCTTCTCTCAGGAAGGCCGACTGGGATGACCGACTCCTCCGGTTTTAGAGGCTTTAAAATTTCCTGTGCCGAAGTTAATTTTTAAAAATGCCCGACTTTGACCTTAATCTCCAAAGTGTACTCGCGAATTTCTTATCCCAATAAAAGGACTCCCTTTTCCTCAAAGCCTAGCAGCCAGCTGGTGTGAGAACCAGTGCTACACGGAGTGGGGGGCGGGGGGCGAGAATGTGGCACAGCTCAAGCCCAACCTTGAACTAGTTTCCCTTTGAGATTGCTCTCTTCACCTGGCAACAGAGGCCCCAACAGAGCTCGGAGAGAAGAAAGTGCATTTTGGAATCCATTTTGCTTGAGATGCTGAAAGCATCGTAGCAAACTGCCCTTTGCCACTGGGGCCAAAGGGCCTCGGGCAAGGACTTGACTCAGACATGCGGTCGGCTGCGGGGAAGGTGAGGGCCAGCTCTGGTGCCAACAATCCCCGAGGCCAGCAGCCACTGGGCATGCGGTGGTTGCGGGTGGCCCACCCCGGGTGCTGCTTCCCGCATTTGGACCCGAGTCCACTGGTGAGCAGTAGTAGCAGCAGTCGCCGCCAGGCCGGCTGGGTCCCCATCTGTCTGTCCAGCTATTTATAGGCGAGATTTACGAGGATGCGGGGGAGGAATGCGGGATGACCACGAGTTTCAGAAGGTTTAATCCTAAAAGTCACACTTTTCCCAAAGCGCCCCCTCTCCCGGGTTCCCCTTCCCGGGGCGGCACGGTCCCCGCGAGGGAGTGCGGGGCGCGGCGCGGTGACCGGAGGACCGCGGCCGGAGAATAGGGACCAGCTCCGGGCTGGAGACGGGGAGGGCAGAGGGAGGAGGGGCCGGGAGCGCGGCGCGGCGCAGCTCACCTGCCAGGCTGTTGTAGCAGTCGATCTCGATGGCTTCCACCGTCTTGCTCTGCTCCTCCGAGAGGCTGCCGGGGTTGGGGGCCCCAGCCGGGGAGGCCCCGCGCGAGTCCCGCTCCCCGTTCCCCGGCGGCCGGCAGCAGCCCCTTCAGCTCCAGCAACGCCCGGTGGTATTTGCCGATGGCTTCGCGGAATTTCTTATCCTTGTAGCACTGAGCCCCTTGGCTCTTGAACTCGTGCGCGCGCCGGATGAACTCGGCGGGCTCGACCGCCGCCCCAGCCTGGCCCCGCGCCGGGGTGCCGCCGCCGCCCGGGACGCACAGCGGCGGCTGGGGCCGCTGCGCCTCGCCGGCCGCGGGCGGACTTGGGTTCCCCTTGGCTCCGGCCGCCGAGCCCTTCCTCTCCATTCGGCCGCCGCCCGGCGCCGCCGCGCCCTCCCGGGTTTAAACGCGGCGGGCGCCGGCCCCGCGCCTGGAGAGCTCGGCCGCAGCCGTGACACCCCGCGGCGGTCTGTCGTCCCGCACTCCCATTCTCCTCGCCAGCTGCGGGAGGCTGCTCTCTCTCCTCCTCCTCCTCCTCGGATTGCCTTCCCCTCCTTCCCTCCGCCCTCCCCAACTCCCGCGCCGCCCGCCCTCCGCCTCGCCCTCCTCCCCTCCAGCAACCTGCGGGCGGCGGCGACCTGGCCCCGGGTGCTCCGGGGCTAGCGGTGCGGGGGGCCGGGGGCCCGAGGGGCTTGCCGGGGATTGTCGCTGACCCGGAAGAGGCTTGGCTCGCCTGAAGGAGGGGAGGATTAGTGACAAAGACGAGCCCTTTCTTTCCCATTCAATCCAGCCCTCGGAGGCGCGCCTAGTCTGAAAGAGACGCATGGGGGAGGGTGTGTGTATGTGTGTGTGTGTCTGTGTATGTGTGTAGGGATGTATTGTGAGTGAATGTGTGTGTGTGTGTGTGTGTGTGTAGGGATGTATTGTGAGTGAAGGTGTGTGTGTGGGGATATATGAGTGTGTCAGCGTGTAGGGATGTATTGTCAGTGTTTGCGTGTGCGGGGGTGTATTGTGAGAGTGTGTGTGGGGGGGATATATTGTGTGTGTGTATAGGGATGTACTGTGAGTGTGTGTGGGGGGGATATATTGTGTGTGTATAGGGATGTATTGTGAGTGGGGGGGGGGGATGTATTGTGTGTGTGTGTGTGGATGTGTAGGGATGTACTGTGAGTGTGTGTGTGTTTGTGTAGGGATGTGCTGTGAGTGTGGGGGGATATATTGTGAGTGTGTGCGTGTGTAGGGATTATTGTCAGTGTCTGTGTGTGTATGTGTGTAGGGATGTATCATGAGTGTGTGTAGAGATGTATTGTGAGTGTGTGTGTGCATCTGTAGGGATGTATTGTCAGTGTGTGTGTGTGTAGGGATGTACTGTGAGTGTGTGTGGGGGGGATGTATTGTGTGTGTGTGTGTGTGTGTGTGTGTGTGTACGGATGGGGGACCCTGGGCTGTGAAGCACATGCAGACTTACCCTCAATAGATTTCTTAAAAACTGAAAGGACAGGTGTGGCGGGAGGCAAGGGACATAGGCACAAGCCGCAGCTCCCGGTTCTTTGCAGTAAGAACTAGGAGCTGTGTTAATATTTTTGCATTAATAATTTTAAGGTGGCAAGACCTCTTTTTTTGTGGGTGCAGGTTGTCACTGAGATGTGTCCCTGTGTGTGGCCACCCAGGCGCCCAGAACACAGTGGGCACTTCACCCTGTAGGGCGTTGTATATTCTGAGAGCCGCCGTGTGCTGACGCCTGGGTGTGCAGGCAGTTGTGCAGAGTGAATCACAGACATCAGAGCTGGAAAACACCTGTTACTGTTGGTCATCGAGGCTGGGCGTGTGTTCTTGTTTCCATTTACAGGACAGTTCTGCCCCGCCTCAGAAGGTTCCATCCCTTACTTCATTCATTTTTTCAGACTGCCCTGGCTGTCTGCTGGGGATTTGCTGAGGTCAAGGGGCAAAGACAGTCCAGGAAGGGACTGTCCTACTCTCTAACTCCCAGTCTACTGCAGGAGATAAACCACCCACCCATATACTCACTCTGCCAGGTAGAAATTGGTAAATGTCGCCAGAAGGAAAAGAGAGTCCTGTGGAGCCCCAAGGAAGGAAAGCTTTGTGCAGGAAACATTTGAGGCCTTGAAGGATGGGTAAGATCTGATTCTGAGGAAATACAAGAAAATGACATCTCAACCAGAGTGAGGAAACAGCAGAGGTCCTGATGTTCGGAATCTTAGGGATGTTTAGGGCATTAGTGGTTTGAGTTTAATGGTCTAAACAGAAGTAACTGAAAATGATTGGGTTAGGTTGTGGAAGCATTTGAAGGGGTTGCATCTGATTTTGTAAACAGAGGAGAAGGGTGGCCGGTTTTTTTAGTGCTCCTGCCTCCTTCATGATGCTGAAAAAAAGATGTATGTATTTTACATCATTGGTTTTTGAAGCACGATTTCCAGACCTGCAGCATCAGTGTCACCTGGAAAACAGAGATGCCGTTTCTAGGGTCCCACTCCAGACCTACTAAAATCAGAAACTCTAGGCCTGGGATCCGGCAACCTGTACTTTAACCCCCGACTCCCACCGTGATTCAAATACACAGTCAAGTTTGAAGACTCCGGCTCCAAAACCTGACTACTCAAAGTGGAGGCCTTGGGCTAGTAGCATCCACATCACTTTGGAGCGCATCACTTTGGAGCCCGTTAGAGATAAAGAATCTGCAAAATCCCAGATCTGCTGACCCAGATCTATTCTCAAGATCACCAGATGATTCATATGCTTATGAAGAGTGTGAAAAGCCCTCCTCTGGAGGATTTGCAAAGTACAGAAACCTACAAAGAAACCCCCACTCTATACTGTCACTCAGGTATATTCTTTGTTAATATTTCGATATAATTCTTCTCTGTTTTTTTCTAAGCATCTATATTTGTACAAAGTGCTCTTTAAACAAATGTGAGTGGTATGGGATGATAGATACAGTTTCCTGCTCTTTTTACTTTACGTTATATGTAATTAAATAGCTTTTTAAAGTCTTGTTTAAAAAAAAAAGTCTTGTTTTTAACAGTTTCATAATATTCCTTTTGTGTTTGTAGCATAGTGTATTTAATCATTTTTCTGTGGTCAGATAGATTCCAAGTGTTTGCTATTATAAAGAACACTGAGATAATAAAAATAATACCACTTACAATAATCTAGTGAAATAGGTGTCATTATTATCCCCATTTTAGACACCAGGTCACAGAAACTTGCCCAAGGTCACATTGCTGATAAATAGAACTAGGGGACTTCCCTGGTGGTCCAGTGGCTAAGACTCCTCGCTTCCAAAGTGAGAGGCTGGGGTTGGGTCCCTGGTCAGGGAACTAGATCCCCCATGCTGCAACTAAGACCCAGCACAGCCAAATAAATAAATAAAAATTAAAAAAAAGAAGTCGAGCTGGCATTTAAATCCAAGCAATCTGGCTTTAGTATCTATGCTCTTAACTAACTCTATTCATACTTAATTTTTGTCCTAATTTGTTTTTCTTCACAAGAAATTATGTTAATATCTAAAAATGTCTTGAAACATACTTTCAATTTGCTTTTTAGAAAGATTAGTATTTGACCTCTCATCAGTAACATACTAGTTTCCCAACATCCTTGCCAACATGAAGGATTAAACTTTAAAAAATATTTTCTAATTTGATACATAAGAGCTGTGTATTGAATGAACTGGGATGTTGCTAATTTCAAGGGTGAACATTTTTCACATGTTGGTTGCCATTTCTATAGCACTGAGGGTTTTTATGTGGACACAGCCTTAATTATAAATTATACCTTATATGTTACAGCACCTTACTTTTCTAAGTGCTTGAGTATCTTTAATCTTATCTAATCCTCCTCTTAGCCCCAGAGAAGGAAAATGATTCTCTACTTACACGATGAGTTTGTAGTAGTTTCTGATCATTGAGAGATCATACTAGTTTAGTGGTTAAGAGGCTTTGGACTTAGACAGGTATAGGTTGGAATTCTATCTTTGCCGCTTCCTGGGCAAGTTATTCAGCTTCTGAAAACTTCAAACATCCTTATTCATTAAATAGGGGTTCTGTTTACTTCATAGGATTGTGGTGAAGTACATTGTAAGTACTCAACAGATTATAACTTTAATTATGACTCCTTAAATTCCATCATGATTAGATTCCATAATAAATGTTATGGCAGACTCAGTCCATATTTGCTGACCCCCGGCCGTTTTCACTTTATGGCATTGTGCCAGGTAGAGCAAAGAGAAGAAACTGGGAGTTGTGTGCTCTGAGTTGTGTTTTTTAAATTTTTTTTAATTGAATAAATGCAAGTGTTAGTCACTCAGTCGGGTCCAACTCTTTGTGCAACTCTTTGTGCAACTCTTTGTGACCCCATGGACTGTAGCCCACCAGGAGAATCCATGGGATTCTCCAGGCAAGAATACTAGAGGGGATTGCTATTCCCTTTTCCAGGAGATCTTCCCAACCTAGGGATTGAACCTGGGGCTCCTGCATTGCAGGCATATTATTTATCAACTGAGCTACCAGAGAAGCCCCTTTTAAATTGAAGTACAGTTGATTTACAGTGTTGTGCCAATCTCTACTATATAGCAGAGTGACTATACACATATATGCATTCTTTTTTTGTATTCTTTCCCATGATGGTTTATCACAGGATATTGAATAAGTTCCATGTGCTATATACATTTTAAACTTCCTACTTAGGTAGGAAGAGCTACTGAAGGCAAATATTTGATGGAGATCCAGGCCTGGGGTTTGGTTACTATCAGTAATAAGGTGTGAATTTGATCATGATAGTTACAATATTTAAATATGAGAAGTATTGATGTGCCCAACTGTTGTCTGTTTTTACTGTGTCCTTGATTAATGGTCGAATGTCTCATTCTTCAATGCTGGGTTTGAGGACAGAGCTGCAAGAGACATGTAATACACATGGTAACTATCCTGTGTAGGAAACAGCTCAACATAAGAGCTTCAGACTAGATTGGATGAAGGACAGCAAGAGTGAGGAAGGGAGGGAATAATATTATGGGTGGGGGGATGGTGTGAGAGGAAACTTGCTTTGCCCATCTGTCCCACTCTGCAGAGTTGTGTGTGTATGTCTAGAACTGTTTTGTTTGCTTGTATTTAGTATGCTACTGTCTCTGTCTAAACTACTCCCTGATAAGTGTGTGCTGGTTTCTCAGAAATGGCCTCCTCCCTTCAAATGGAATTAAATAGGTGCCAAAGAGAATTTCTCAAACACCCTTTTCATTAACTATTGACTATACACAGAGCACTGTCTTAGGAAGTGAGTGAAGATCCAAATGACAGACAATTTGGGCATGGACTTAGTATTCACAAACTCAGTGCTTCTCAAACTTTAACATGGGTGTGACTCCACAGGAGATCTTTTTAAAAAGCAATTCCCTGATTCTACTGTTTATGGTGGGACCCAAGAGTGTATTTCTAATAAACCACCTGGGGAAGATGATACTGCTGGTCTGTGGCCCACATTTTGGAGAGCAAGTATTTAAAAGAAAGGACATTCCATCTCTCCCCTTCTCTCTGGCCTTTGCTTTCTTCCAGAGAAGACATATTCACTAGATTGGGCAGATTCCAGAAAATTAATTAGTCCACACTTCACAAGGGCAGGATTCTGAACCTCCATGCAGTTTTCTCTTCTATTTCATGCAGTGGGAATGGGTAAGCTGAGTCAGAGCCTCGTCTTGGGGGTTGGGCCAACTTGTTTTCTCTTCCTCAGATGCATAGCCAAGCATACTTTTTATTGCTTCCATTTCTGGCCCAGTATGGCGAAAACTAAGATCATGGCATCTGGTCCCATCATGTCATGGCAAATAGATTGGGAAAAAATGAAAATAGTGACAGACTTTATTTTGGGGGGCTCCAAAATCACTGCAGGTGGTGACTACAGCCATGAAATTAAAAGACACTTACTCCTTGGAAGAAAAGCTATGATCAACCTAGACAGCTTATTAAAAAGCAGAGATATTACCTTGCCGACAAAAGTCCGTCTAGTCAAAGCTATGGTTTTTCCAGTGGTCATGTATGGATGTGCGACTATAAAAAAAGCTGAGTGCCGAAGAATTGATGCTTTTGAACTGTGGTGTTGGAGAGGACTCTTGAGAGTCCCTTGGACTGAAAGGAGATCCAACCAGTCCATCCTAAAGGAGATCAGTCCTGAATACTCATTGGAAGGACTGATGCTGAAGCTGAAACTCCAATAATTTGGCCACCTGATGCAAAGAACTGACTTGTTGAAAAAGACCCTGATTGTGGGAAAGATTGAAGGTGGGAGGAGAAGGGGACGACAGAGGATGAGATGGTTGGATGGCATCACCTACTCGATGGACATGAGTTTGAGTAAACTCTGTGAGTTGGTGTTGGGCAGGGAGGCCTGGTGTGCTGCAATCCATGGGGTCACAAAGAGTCAGACACGACTGAGCGACTGAACTGAACTGAACTGATGGCAGGACAGAGAGCGAGAAGATTTGGGTATGTGATGGAGAGGGCAAGGCTCATCTAGGCCTTTACTATTGGTTTTTACTTTGCTCCAATCTTGTTTTGCAAGAGAACTCTGCACTAAGAAATTGAGCACCTATTCAGGTGAAAATAATATTTTGACTGCTCATCTGTAGGTGGTCCTTGAATGTATTGCTTGCTCATGGACCTCACAGGGGAGAATGATAACTGAGACACACTGTTTCTACTACACAGTTGGGTTCATTGGTCCTTTGGCCCAATGTCATCAAAACCTCTCCTTTCATTCCTAACAGGCCAGCACTGGACATAGGACAGTGAAGCCTGAGTGATCTTATCACTAATGTAACAGCTCATTACTGCTGAGACACATTGCAAGATTTCTTAGAGATGTTCATGGATTATTTTGATGGGAAGAATTTGGTGTGATCCACAGCAGAAGGCACAGTGCTCCTGCTGACTTTATAGGCCTCAGGCTCTGTATCTGCCCTTGGTCCTGACCTTGTTTCTATTTCTTTGTGTCTCTGCCTTTCTCACTGTCTCCTGGTCTTAGAAGACTGAAGCTTCCCTTTCTTTCCAAACTCTCTCTGGAGCTTTCATACCTCCTAAACAGATGGCATGTGCTGCTTTTTTCTCTTCCTTCAGCTCAGTTTCTTAAGCATATGTGAAAGACATATATTTGAATCTTCTTTATACTAATCTAAGCTGTTCAGGGTTTGGTCCCATGCCAACAAAACCAACGCTATTTTGGGGGATGTTTTTCTAATTGCATTCAATTTCACAATTTACCTGAGAAAATTACATTTTCATCACTGGTTTTTAATCCATATTCAACCTTCAAAAATCCCTCTATGGGAAAGTGGGAGGTTTTTAACTATTTCACGCCCAGATGTAGCATTAACAATATGAGGCTTTTCATCCCCCACTGCCACCCCAACAAGAAATTTCTCTATCATAGTCTAGTTCAGTCTGGTCTTATTTAGAAAAAGAAACCCTTTCTGCCTATCCTTGCCCTCTCCTACTACTCAATCCATTCTGCATCCCTCAGTCTTACCATCTCCACTATCAATTGTAACCCTCCACAGGGGCTGTTATATCAGTTGTTTGGATCTGTCAGCATGTCTTCCTTGGGGGATTCTTCCTTCCCTTATTCCATGTGGTCCTGGTAGAGCTGTCAATCACAGTGTCTGTGATATTATGATGTATAATAAGAAATATACAGTTGATCTTTATCTCTGTTTCTGACACAGAGTTCCTAAGACCCTTGGAATTTCCTGAATGAAGAGAGCAATGAAGGTGTCTTTCTTTTGGTTAATGAGATGACTTTTGGAACTCACTTAAGCACAGAAGAATTGATGCTTTTGAACTGTGGTATTGGAGAGGACTCTTGAGAGTCCCTTGGACTGCAAGGAGATCCAACCAGTCCATCCCAAAGGAAATCAGTCCTGAATATTCATTGGAAGGACTGATGCTGAAGCTGAAACTCCAATCCTTTGGCTACCTGATGCGAAGAACTGACTCATTTGAAAAGACCCTGATGCTGGGAAAGATTGAAGGCAGGAGAAGGGGACGACAGAGGATGAGATGATCGGATGGCATCACTGACTCAATGGATGTGAGTTTGAGCAAGCTCCGGGAGTTGGTGATGGACAGGAAGCCTGGCATGCTGCAGTCCATGGGGTCGCAAAGAGTTGGACACGACTGAACAACTGAACTGAACTGAATCACATGGTTGGCTCCACTAGCAACCAGCCTCTGTGCTTACTTCAATCGCTCAGGGTCTTTTCAAATGAGTCAGTTCTTTGCATCAGGTGGCCAAAGGATTGGAGTTTCAGCTTCAGCATCAGGCCTTCCAATGGATATTCAGGACTGATTTCCTTTAGGATGGACCGGTTTGATCTCCTTGCAGTTCAAGGGACTCTCAAGAGTCTTCTCCAACACCACAGTTCAAAAACATCAATTCTTTGGTGCTCAGCTTTCTTTGTAGTCCAACTCTCACATCCATACATGACTACTGGAAACACCATAACTTTGACTAGATGGACCTTTGTCAGCAAGGTAATGTCTCTGCTTTTTAATATGCTGTCTCAGTTCAGTTCAGTCACTCAGTCATGTCCAACTCTTTGTGACCCCATGAACTACAGCATGCCAGTCCTCCCTGTCCATCACCAACTGCCAGAGTCTACCCAAACCCATGTCCATTGAGTTGGTGATGCCATACAACCATCTCATCCTCTGTCGTCCACTTCTCCTCCTGCCCTCAATCTTTCCCAGCATCAGAGTCTTTTCAAATGAGTCAGCTCTTCGCATGAGGTGGCCAAAGTATTGGAGTTTCAGCTTCAACATCAGTGGTTCCAACGAACACCCAGGACTGATCTCCTTTAGGATGGACTGGTTGGATCTCCTTGCAGTCCAAGGGACTCTCAAGAGTCTTCTCCAACACCACAGTTCAAAAGCATCAATTCTTCGGCACTCAGCTTTCTTTATAGTCCAATTCTCACATCCATACATGACCACTGGAAAAACCATAGCCTTGACTAGACAGACCTTTGTTGGCAAAGTAATGTCTCTGCTTTTTAATATGCTGTCTAGGTTGGGCATAACTTTCCTTCCAAGGAGTAGGTGTCTTTTAATTTGATGGCTGCAATCACCATCTGCAGTGATTTTGGAACCCCCAAAATAAAGTCAGCCACTGTTTCTACTGTTTCCCCATCTATTTGCCATGAAGTGTTGGGACCGGATGCCATGATCTTAGTTTTCTGAATGTTAAGCTTTAAGCAACTTTTTTACTCCCTTCTTTCACTTTCATCAAAAGGCTCTTTAGTTCTTCTTCACTTTCTGCCATAAGGGTGGTGTCATCTTCATATCTGAGGTTATTGATATTTCTCCTGGCAATTGTCTCCTGAGAAATCTGTATGCAGGTGAAGAAGCAAGAGTCAGAACTGGACATGGAACAACAGACTGGGTCCAAATTGGGAAAGGAGTACATCAAGGCTGTATATTGCCACCTTGCTTATTTAACTTATATGTAGAGTACATCATGCAAAATGCCAGGCTGGATGAAGCATAAACTGGAATCAAGATTGCCAGGAGAAATATCAACCATGTGATTAGGGGGTTGGAATTTTCAGTCCTCAGACCTCCAACCTCTGGGGAAAGGGAGAGGAGTTGGAGCTGGAGTCCAATCACTGATGTTAATTATTTAGTTCATTTCCGGTTAATGAGGCCTCCATAAAAAGACCCAAAAGGACAGGGTTCAGAGAGCTTCTGGACATATGGAGATTTGGGGAGAATGGGATGCCTGAAGAGAGTGTGGAAGCTCCATGCTCCTTCCCACACATGTTGCCGTATGCATCTCTACCATTTGGCTGTTCCTGAGTTGTGTCCTTTCATAATAAAACAGTAATCTAAAGAGTAAGTGGATTTTCTGAGTTCTGTGAACCTCTCTGGCAAACTGATCAAACAGGAGGGGAAGGTGGGGAGGGGGATCACGGCAACCTTTGATTTATAGCCAGTTAGTCAGAAGCACAGATAACTACCTGGAATTGTGAGTGGCATCTGATATAGAAGGGGGTGTGTGGCAGTCTTGTAGGACCTGTAGAATCTGATGCTATCTCTGGGTAGACAGTGTCAGAATGGGGCTTAGCTGTAGACACCCAGCTGGTGTCTCAAGAATTGCTTGTTGGTGTAGGGGGAACTCCCCTTCCCTCATACTGGAATTGGGTGCTGAGTACACCAAAAAGAGTGTCTGAGCCTCCGTCCTCTCCAGCTAGTGCCTATTCCTTGCTTGGCCAGTGGTATTATTCTATCTCTCTACCCCATAGTGATTGGTTAGGGAGGAGCACATGACCCAAGCAGAGAATCAGAGAATTTTCCCTGAGAGTTATATACAGACATTGGGAGACAGTGTCTCTTTAAATTGGGAGGATTTGAGGTGGGGGCAATTGACAGCCATCTTTTTTACCATCTAGGGAAATCCTATCTGAAAACTGAATTGCAACAGAAGCAAAAAGGATTTAAGGGAGAGATAAAGCTCTAGTGTTATCCATGAAGTTCTTAGACATAGCAGATTTTTTTGTTTTGTTTTCATTTCAAAAATTTTTACTGGAGTATAGTTACTTTAAAATGTTGCTTAGTTTCTTGCTGTACAGCAAAGTGAATCAGGCATACGTATACATATATCCACTTGTTTGTGGATTTCTTTCCCATTTAGGTCAGCACAGAGCATTGAGGAGAGTTCCCTGTGCTATAGATACAGCAGGTTTTAATGCCCAGATACTTCCCTGGACTTCCTAGTGTGTGAACCAGTAAAAATTCCCTTTCACACTCAATCTTGAGTTGTCATTTGCAATTGAAAAACTATGGACTTAATGTGTTCCTTCTAAGGTATTTACCTTTTTCACCTGCCACTTACTACCACCCCAGTTTGGCTGCTTTTACTTGTGGCTGGTAACCATAGTCATGTTCCCTTGCCTAGAAAAGCATTTTTACGCTCCTCAAAAGTCCCTAGAAAACATTTTTACACTTTCCAAAAGTGGTTTGCTTGTTCATTTATTCTTTTTTTCTTTTACAAAGTTTTATTTTTAAAAATTTTTTTATTTATTTGTTTATCTTGACTGCAACGTGTGGCAGGCAGGATCTTTGCAGGATCTGAATTCCCCAACCAGGGACCAGGAGCACGGAGTCTTAACACCTGGACCACCAGAGAAGCCCCTTATTCATTTATTCTTAGCTTTGTATTATGAAAAAAAATTAAACATACATAGAAGAAAGAACACTATAACAAGCCTTCAAGAAACCATTGCCTCACCAACATAAACAGTTAACAGGAACACATACTTGTTGCCATACGTTCAGTTTTCTCTACTGCCGTTCCTTCATATCTTTATACCTTTGGAATTCCAGTTCCCTGTGTGTGCATCTCCCTATATTTCTCATTTACTTGCTCTTTGAACATTAGGTCTTTCAGCCAATGTCACTCAAATTTGCTTCAAGACTTAGGACAAATGTCACTTCTTCTATGAAGCCTTACTGACCTCCATGTATACATTTGGTGTTCCTCTGCTGTGTTCTGATAGCTTCTTTTTCATGCTTTTATGTTACATAACACTTATTCATTCAACACTAGTTCAACAAACATCCACTGAAAAATTTTGCCATTTCAGGCATCGGAGATCTATCAGGGAACAAGACAAGCAAAAATTTTCACCTTCATGGAATGGGGGAAAACTGACAAGAAATATCATAAATAAACAAATATATAGGATGTTAGAGTGTGATACGTTCAATGAAAAAGGAGTTTAAGGGGCGATTGGTGAGTGTGTGTGTATCTTCAAGTTTTGAATAAGGAAAATCAGATAGGCCGTACATTACATTGCATAATGGTTTTCTACATGCTTTTTTGTCACCTAGGCTAGAGCTGCTTGAATGTAAGGATAGTGTCTTTTTTTTTTTTTGATAGTCCCAGCACCTAGTATTGTTGTTGTTGTTCAGTAACTCAGTGATGTCCGACTCACTGACTGCAGCACGCCAGGCTTCCCTGTTCTTCACTATCTCCTGGAATTTGCTCAAACTCATGTCCCTTCAGTCAATGATACCATCTAACCATCTCATCCTCTGTCACCCTCTTCTCCTCTTGCCCTTAATCTTTCCCAGTATCGGGATCTTTTCCAATGAGTTGGTTCTTCACATCAGGTGGCTAAAGTATTGTAGCTTCAGCTTCAGCATCAATCCTTCCAATGAATATTCAGGGTTGATTTCCTTTAGGATTGACTGGTTTGATCTCCTTGTTGTGCACATAGTAGGCATTTTGTAATGGTTGTGGGAAAACAGAATAAACAGAAGAATATAACATACCAACTCAAAAGACTTTTGGTATCAAGATTATATAATAAAAATTAAAATTTCCTTTTACCCCTGAACTCAGTCTTCCCAAATCCTTCCCAATGGTATCCAGTGTTATTTGTCCTCGTGAATTGCTCCAGAGATAATCAGCCTATCCACATACCTACCTATTTTCCTATCTATCTTAAATCATAAGTATTATCTGGAAATCATTGTATTTCAGTACATATAGAACCACCACATTTTAAAATATACTTATAAAATATTTGTTTGTACAGATGTATCAGAATGTTTTTACCAGGCATCAGCTGATGGATGTTTAAGTAGAAACAAAGACGGTTTGATGAACCACTCAACTAATTGGGAAGTCAGGTAGCACTATGAATCTGGTGACCAAATTGTCCATGCTTAACTAGGTCAACAGCTCCCTGTCAGGGAGGGGCCCCATCTCCTTACCTCTGTATTAATTTTTTAATTTCACCACAACCTCATGAGGCTGTTATTATGATGCTTGGAAGGAAGCATAACAAGGAAGAAACCTGTTTTCAGAAGTTAGGTAATTTGCCCAAGGTCACACAACTTGGAAGTGGGCAACAGGCCTGCCTGACTCCAGAGGCCAAGCTTTTTGCTGCCTTTGGAGGTTTTGGTACATCAGTTAGAAAAGGAGGATTTATACAGACTTCCTGGTGGACTGACTTAGATCACCTTAAAGATTATTTAAGAATCTAGAAATTCTCTAATACTGTGCCACGCCTCACCATCCATTTGCTGTGCTTTTCTGTCTAGCTTTGCTCTGGGAGATTGACCCCTGCACTGGCTGGGCTCCTTTGCCCTCTTGCTTCTGGTCAGTTTTGCACAGAGGAAAGCCCCACCATGAGACTGGAGGATGAGGGAAGAGAAAGGAATACATTTCTTTCCCACTTTCTCCCTCCCTGAGGCACCATGGTTTTGGGGGGTGGCTGTGTCCTGACAATATGGCAGTTATGATTCTGTGGCCTCTTCTCCTTGGGTCTACCTGTCAATGGACTCTGGCAGAGGAGAGTGAAAAAGCTGGCTTAAAACTCAACATTCAAAAAACTAAGATCATGGCATCTGATCCCATCACTTCATGGCAAATAGAAGGGGGAAAAGTGGAAGCAGTGATGAATTTTCTTTTCTTAGGATCCAAAATCACTGCGGACAGTGACTGCAGCCATGAAATTAAAAGACACTTGCTCTTTGGAAGGAAAGCTATGAGAAGCCTAGACAGTGTATTAAAAAGCAGAGACATCACTTTGCCAACAAAAGTCTTTATAGTCAAAGCTATGGTTTTTCCAGTAGTCATGAACGGATGTGAGAGTTGGACCATAAAGAAGCCTGTGCACCAAAGAAATGATGCTCCTGAATTGTACTGCAGAAGACTCTTGAGAATCCCTTGAACTGCAAGGAGATCAAACTAGTCAGTCTTAGAGGACATCAATCCTGAATATTCATTGAAAGGACTGATGCTGAAGCTGAAGCTCCAATACTTTTGCCATCTGATGTGAAGGGCCAACTCACTGGAAAAGATCCTGATGCTGGGAAAGATTGAAGGCAAAAAGAGAAGGAGGTAGCAAAGAATGAGATGGTTAGATAGCATCACCAATTCAATGGACATGAATTTGAGCAAACTACAGAGACAGTGAGGGACTGAGGTCGCACAGAGTTGGACCCAACTTAGTGACTGAAAAATGACAGCAAATACAATTTCTGCCTTTTTCTCCAGTATCTTCCTTCTCTTGATGATCTGTAGTAGCTTCAACATGCTTTCTTGGTTCTAATAATCATGCCCATACTTTTGAAAGTAGTCTCTGTATTAAGTCTTCTCAGATGAACCATTAGAGTTAGATTCTGTATTCTGTCATGTGTGTGTGTGTGTGTGTGTGTGTGTTATTCTATCAGTCATGTCCTACTCTTTGCAACTGCGTGGACTGTAGCCAGACTCCTATGTCCATGGAATTTTTCCAGGTAAGAATACTGGAATGGGTTGTCGTTCCCTTCTCCAGGGCATCTTCCCAACCCAGGGATCAAACCCAGATCTCCCACATTGCAGGGAGATTCTTTACTATCTGAGCCACCAGAGAAGCTCATTCCTTCATGACCCTATTATAAATATTGTTTTAAGATGTTAAGTCTTTAATGGTAAAATTTATTGGTAATGGTGGTGGTTTAGTCTCTAAGCCATGTCCAACTCTTGCAACCCCATGAACTGTAGCCTGCTAGGCTCCTCTATCCATGGGATTCTCCAGGCAAGAACACTGGAATGGGTTGCCGTTTCCTTCTTTACCATCTGAGCTATGACGGAAGTCTTGTTAATAGGGCAAGCTATTTGGAGCTATTCACAACCTTTTTACTCTCAAATTCTATCTGCTTGGCAGTAGCTGATTCAGTCAAGTGCTGAGACCTGCTCTGATGTTGGCGTGTGAGTTTGTGCATGTGTGGATTTTTTGTCATACCATCTTATCCATTTTTATGTGCACAGTTCAATGGCATTACATTCATGCAAATTGTTATGCAACCATCACTGCCATACATCTCCCAAATTCTTTTCATCTCACAAAACTGAATCTCTATACCCATTAAACATGAACTTTCCCTTCATATGCATAGCCTTTTTTCCTATTGTGGTAAAAGGATAAAATTTACCATCTTAATCATTTCTACTTGTGTTGTTCAGATGTGTTTAAAGTATATTCATATGGTTCTAATGCAGATCCCCAGACTCTGCTCATCATGTAAATCTGAAATTCTATACCCATTAAACAACTCTCCTCCCCCTTTTCCAGCCCCTGGTTATCACCATTCTATTTTTGTTTTTTGTGTATTTGACTAGGTACCTCACATAACATTTCCTGTAGTTATCACTACAATTACAAAAACATCTTAAAGTGATAGCATTCTATTTGAAACTGATACTGACAACCTCAACTGCACACAAAAATTCCAGTTTTACAGCTTCACCACTCAACTTTATGTTATTGATATCACAAACTATATTTTTAGACATTATATACCTTTTAATACTGATTTATAGTTATCTTTAAAATGTTTTTGTCGTTTAAATTCTGTGTACCTAAATTACAATAGTAGAGGTTACTGTTAATATATTTGTCCATATATTTACCTTTACTGGAGAATCTTATGTTTTCAAACATCCTTGTGTTGCTGTCTGTTCTCCTTTTGTTTCAACTTGAAGGGCTCTTTGATAATTCTTGTGGAGCAAGTCTAGTAGCAATAAACTTCTTTAGTTTTAGTTTATCTGGGAGAGTCTTAGTTTTTCCTTAATTTTTGCGGGATAGTTTTAGTGAATGTGGTACTCTTGGTTGATAGATTTTTTTTTTCTTTCAGCACTTTGAGTATATGATGCCACTCTGTTCTGGCCTGCCAAGTAGCTGCTGAGAAAGCTGCTGATAATCTTATGAAAGCTCTCTTGCGTTTTACAAACTGTTTTTTGTTGCCACTTTCAAGATTCTCTCTTTATCTTTGACTTTGGACAGTTTGATTGCAATGAAGCTCAATGTGGTTTTTGTTAGATTTATCCTGACTGATTACTTTCAGCTTCTTGAATCTGTATGTTCACTTATTTCCTCAGATTTGGTAAGTTTTGCCATTATTTCTTCAAGTAAGCTTTCAGCCAACTTCTTTCTCTTATTCCGTGGATTCCTAATACATGCATTACTCCTCCAGATAGTGTACAATAAGTACTTTATGTTCTCTTTGGTTTTCTTCATTTTTTTTTCTTTTTACTCTTCTGAATCAATGGTTTCAAATGATTTATCTTCAAGTTCATTGGTTCTTTCTTCTGCCTGTCAAATCTGATATTGAACTCCACTAATGAATTTTTAGACAAATACTTTGGCCACCTGATGCGAAGAGCTGACTCATTGGAAAAGACCCTGATACTGGGAAAGATTGAAGGCAGGAGGAGAAGGGGATGACAGAGGATGAGATGGTTGGATGGCATCACCGACTCAACGTACATGAGTTTGGGTAAACTCCAGGAATTGGTGATGGACAGGGAGGCCTGGCGTGCTGCAGTCCATGGGGTCACAGAGTCAGATATGACTGAGCAACTGAACTGAACTGCATGAATTTTTCAGTACTTTTGCATTTTTGAACTCCAGAATTTTTGTTTGGTTCTTCTTTTTATAGTTTCTCTTTGTTGATATTCTCATATTGTTTAGGCATCATTTCCTGATTTCATTTAGTTTTCTGCTTGTGTTCTCTTTTACCTCATTGAGAGCGTCTTTGTGCCTGTTATATTTCTTGCCAGACAGCTCATAATTCTGTGTTTCTTCAGAGTCAGTTTCTGGAGTTTTATTTTGATTAGGGAACTGGCCCACGTTTCCAGTGCTCTTTGTGTGCCTTATAATATTTTGCTAGGATTTAAAAAGAATAACCACCTCTCCTAGTCTTTGTGTGCTCACCAGTCAGCTCCACTACAAATTGTAAGAGAAAAGTGAAAGTGAAGTCGCTGTCGTGTCCAACTCTTTGCGACCCCATGGACTGTAGCCCACCAGGCTCCTCTGTCTATGGGATTCTCCAGGCAAGAGTACTGGAGTGGGTTGCCGTTTCCTTCTCCAGGGGATCTTCCCGACCCAGGGATCGAACCCGGATCTCCCACATTGCAGGCAGACGCTTTAACATCTGAAAGTTGTAGGACACCTCAAACCTTTTCTGATCTGTTTCTCTCCCTAGTGCCTACCTGTGGTTCTTCAGCTCTAACATACTGTTTGCCTCTGTTTTCAGCAGTTTCCAAACTCTGGTACAAGTGCCTTCAGTGGTACAAATCAGGCAGGATAGAAACCAGTCCCTCAGGTGACCCTCCAGACAAGCTAGAATGCTAGACATACGGTCCACTCTTTTGATTCCATATTAAAAGGGAGGCTTGGTCTAAGAGATTTCCTCCCAGTTGCTTGGCACTGTGCTGCACAGAGGAAGGACAGGGACGGGTATGCCCAACACTGTAAATGTACCTACCCCTGTTGTTGCAAGCTCTTCTTGCTTCACAGTGACCTGGGTGCTGTGGCTTCTTGACTGGTCCCTAGAGTTCTTACAGGGGTATTCTGGTCCATGTATTGTTAACTTGGTGTCTCTGTGTGGAAGGAGGGCCTGAAGCTTCTTGGTCTAACATCTTGCTGACATCACTCTCTTCCCCCCTTAGCCTTTCAGTTCAGTTCAGTTCAGTCGCTCAGTCGTGTCCGACTCTTTGCGACCACATGGACTGCAGCATGCCAGGCTTCCCTGTCTATCACCAGCTCCCAGAGTTGACTCAAACTCATGTCCGTTGAGTCGGTGATGCCATCCAACCATCTCATCCTCTGTTGACCCCTTCTCCTCCTGCCCTCAATCTTTCCCAGCATCAGGGTCTTTTCAAATGAGTCAGTTCTTCTTATCAGGTGGTCAAAGTATTGGAGTTTCAGCTTCAGCATCAGTCCTTCCAATGAATATTCAGGACTGATTTCCTTTAGAATGGACTGGTTGGATCTCCTTGCAGTCCAAGGGACTCTCAAGAGTCTTCTCCAACACCACAGTTTAAAAGCATCAATTCTTCGGCGCTCAGCTTTCTTTATAGTCCAACTCTTAGCCTTTAATCAATACCTTTTCTATTTGAATCACTCAAATGTGGGCACCTACTGGTATAATATGGTTGCCCTGATATTATGATGTTGAAACTGGGAAATCATCAAGGTTTGGTGAATAACTAGAACATTTCAGGCCCAGTAAGAGGACTTTTCATGAGCAGGCAGCTGCTCTCACACAACTCCAATCACACTGCTGACCACCACCAATGTTTGGACTGCATGGGACTGTCTGTTGCCTTGTGACAACCACATGTAAAGAGTGAACTCATTAAGGAGCTTCTGAAGATAGACACATTTTCTTTTTCTTCTCTTGTTCTCAAGATCTCTTCAGATCTGCAGAATTGCATCTAAGCTTCTGCAGATTCTGCTGCTGTGGCAACAATCTGTCACCAGCCAAGCTCATCATTCATTATTTATTTCCTCTCCTTACACTTTGCCTCAGCCTTCCCACTCACAGGCTGCAGAGGCTTTGTCAGTAAATTCAGGGCTGAGCTGTGGGTCTTGGAGGGACATATTGGGACATAAAAGTTGGTAGGGCTTTGGTAGAGAAAAAGAATTAGGATGAACATAAAGCTTCATTTATACTTCTTTCTCTTATGTATATCAGATAATCTTATACAGGGATTGTAAAATACCTGACGTATTAACACCGAAAATCCAAGGCTCTCTGAACTTTCTCAATAAATCAAAGTTCATGCTCACTGGTGGGGTTTAAAGAGGCTGCCTAAGGCTACTATTAAGAGAGAAACCTGTGAAAGCATATATTACACCATACAGAGAAAGCTTATTAACAACTTCTCTCTTTTTCTTTGCCTCTTTCCTTTTTCATCCTTCCAGTCTTTCTTTACTTTTATTTTCTGGCAACCAAGTTGTACTGTAGCTGATCCATTTATTCCATATTCATCAAATATTTTTCTATGCTGGGAAGGTAAGGTACTATATTGTTTTGAGTTGCCTGTTATTTAATTCTCAAAAATTCTAGCATTATCAGGGACACCTTGGCATGTGGGAGAGGAGGTCTAGAGAAGAGTTCAGAATCTTCAGAATGAATAGACCCGAATGAAGGGCTTGAAGGGCAATAGATAGGTACTATTAGGGCTATCATAGTATGCGGTGAGGACTACCAGACAGCTAAGGGGCAGATACAAAAAAGCAAGCCAAGTGTTCATTTCCAAGTCTTATGCATTAGCTTGAAGACTTTGGGTAGCACTATGCTCAGGATGGGGTTCCTGATAGCTCAGTTGGTAAAGAATCCACCTGCAATGCAGGAGACCTCGGTTCAATCCCTGGGTTGGGAAGATCCCCTGGAGAAGGGATAGGCTACCCACTCCAATATTCTTGGGCTTCCGTTGTGGCTCAGCTGGTAAAGAATCCGCCTGCAATGAGGGAGACCTGGGTTTGATCCCTGGGTTGGGAAGATCCCCTGGAGAAGGGAAAGGCTCCCCCTCCAGTATTCTGGCCTGGAGAATTCCATGGACTGTGTAGTCCATGGGGTTGCAAAGAGTCGGACACGACTGAGCGACTCTCACTTTCACTTTTCATGCTCAGGATATTTTTGGAAAAATCTTTAAAAAGCCAGAAAAAGATGAAATGTTATTTTATTTTGTTTTCCTGGTAAATTTGAGCTTTAGAGTTCCTCCTGAGCACTGTGAAGGTAAGCCAGCCAGCTTCGCGTTTCTGGAGCCAGAAATAGAGCCAAGGAGAATATTGCTTTTTGGGAAGGTACTAGGCTCTCAAAGCTGTGGAGGGAAAGCTCTTTTCATGCACCTTCAGGGTTGAAAAATAAATCTCTTGGCCTCACCTTTGTCCTGGGCCAACCTGTGACTGGCTCTACCTGCTTCTTCTTTCTTAGCTACTTCTAGAGCTTAAGCTAGGCAAAACTTGTTAAACCAGATGAACTCGACACAACCATTCAAAGCCTATAATTTTAATGATGTAACTTGTGTGAAATAAAATGTGATAAGGCTCCATGGTATGGGAACAAATCACTGAATCATTGAATAGGTGGCAGCCGGGGTTAGGTAATGGGAGCAGGACATCAGAGGTTACTCTGACCAAAGTGTAGTGATTACAGTGAGGACTCTGAAGCCAGGCTTTTGTGTTCAAATCCCGGCTTTGCTACATCACCTGTGTGCAGTCAAAAAGTGACAACTTTTATAGGCTTCAGAATCCTTGTCTTAAGATTGGAGACTATAGTATTGAGTTAGCCAGAAAGTTCATTCAGACATTTCCATAAGATCAACTTTTTGGCCAACCCAGCCCTTCATAAAATTGTTGAGAGGATTAAATGCCAAAATTTATGTCAAGTGTGTCATTGAGTTTTTAGGGCATAATAAATTCTTGGTATATATTAATTGGGCTTCCCTGGTAGCTCAGCGGTAAAGAATCTGCCTGCAATGCAGGAGACATGGGTTCGATCCCTGGGCCGGGAAGATGCATTGGAGGAGGGCATGGCAACCCACTCCAGTATTCTTGCCTGAAGAATTCCATGGACAGAGGAGCCTGGCGGGCTGCAATCCACAGTGTCACACAGAGTTGGACATGACTGAAGCGACTATGCAGCAGCAATATGTTAATTATTTTTTTGGTAATTATTGTCACCATTAAGATTAAGATAATAGAAAATGGGAAGCCAGTATAGCTTAAGAATGTGGGCTCCATGAGCTTGGGAAAGCTATTTAACCTCTTAAAACCCCAATATTCTTTCTAGGATCATTGTGAGGCTTACATGAAAAAAATATATAGTCTGTACTTACCTCAATATCTGAGTAACTGAGATACTGAGATATAAAATGAAATATAGAGAGGTTTGGTGTCAAACTAGAAAACCATTTTAGTGCTTTCTGAAAATTCAGGGGAGGGGGGATGTAGAGGAGTTTGGGGCTTCCCTGGAGGCTCAGTGGTAAAGAATACACCTGCCATGCAGGAGACACAGGAGATGCAGATTCAACCCCTGGGTCAGAAAGATCCCCTAGAGGAGAAAATGGCAACCCACTCCAGTATTCTTGCAGGGAAAATTTCATGGACAGAGGAGCCTGGCGGGTTACAGCCCATAGGGTTGCAAAGAGTTGGACACGACTCAGGATGCCCATGCAGCGGAGGAGTTTGGAGTTGAAAGAAGCTTAACTAAAGTTTGAACTCGAAGGTCTAATATGTTTTCTAAACAATAGAGGTCAACCTAACTTATGTTCAGACAAAGAATATCATCATTCTAGTTAAGGCTGGGCTCTTCCCTAGAAGAACACGCGAAGGTTTTCACAAGGATGAATTAGGATCAGAAGAGGGAGTTACGAGACTGTCTGTGGCAGCAGTAAGAGGTGTTCAGGCATTACCCTGCTCCAAACACTTAAAACGTTAGTTGTTGTTTGTGTTGTTTCTAGCAAACAACGTGACCTTCAGTGCCACCCTCACTTTTCTCACACGTAGCCCTGGTAACTGCCTGGAATGAAAAGGATGTAGAAGAGTTTAGGAGAAAGGATCTGCTTCAGAATAAACACCAAGTTTTGGAGAGGTCTTTATACAGCAAGTAAGGGCAGGAAGCCAGAATAGAACATTAAATCAACTCAAGCTCATGATGGAACAATAAAAAGTATCCATCGTACCTGTTTCCTTTAATATTTTTGATACAGCTACAGTGTTCTACTTTATACTCAGTGGTTACCAGGGCTCCTAAATGTACATATGAGATTCATGGATTTTACTTGGCTTTAACTGCCCAGTAGACGTATTCACTTGGATAATTCAGCAGTACTTGAAATACAACTAAAACAAAACCCACCTATTCTACCTCCTTCCTCAAGGAGAGTCTACTCTTCCATTTGTTTCCTATTTCAGTAAATCATTCACCCAGCTGCGAAGCTAGATCTTGAATTCTTCCTCACCTCACCCTGGGATCTTCACCAATTAAATTCTACCTCTTAAACATCTACCCTTTTAGTTCAATTCTTACTGTTACTTCTTTAGCGGAGGTCATCGTCTTTTCAGGCTTAGTTTATAGTAACAGACTCCCTAATTCAAGCCTGACCTCGTCACTCACTTCCTTAAAATCTTCCTTTATTACCCTACTGCTCTCAGTTCCTTGATGTAGTTTACAGTAATCTTGTACCTGATTTCTGTTCTAGCCTTGTCCCTCCCGATCTTCACATGTTCTATGCTCCAGTCATTCTGAACATTCACTTTCTTGTTCTCTCCTGCCTCTTAGCTTTAGTTCGTGCTCCTCCTTCTATCGTGCATTTTCTTTTTTTTTTTTTTATCTTTTTTGGACACACCAAGTGGCTTGTGGGATCTTAGTTCCCCAAGCAAGGATTGAACCCAGGCCCATGGCAGGGAAAGCATGGAGTCTTAACCACCAGAACTCCCAGGGAATTCCCTGCCTTGCAGTTTCCTACCACTCCTGTTCAGCTGGTGAATTCCTAGTCTTCTTTCATGTCTCTGCTTAGACATCCTTCCCTCCAGGCAGTCTTCCTCATCTCCCTCCTTTGTTTTGCACCCTCTTTTTATGTTCTCTGATTGCTCTGCTTCCTCCATCATGGCTCCAATTACAATGGAATTTAATTCTTATTTTTTGTCCATATCTCTCCACAGCCTGAATTGTTGACACCATGTCTATCTTATTCACTGTATTTCTCTGTCACCGGCATAGTGGCTGGCACAAGAGGTTACAAATAACTATTTTTTGAATAAATTATGAATAATAACACAAAAACATTTTTAAAGTATTACAGCTCTCCAAGGTAAAATCAGCCACACTTAGAGATATCCACATGTAACCAGAAATTAAATGATCTTGAACTTCCAACAAGTCTACCACTGAGGCTTGTCATCTCGTCACACGCTCAGTCCAGAGCAAGCAGCTGAAGAAGGAAAGAGTGAGCCAGTTGCTTGATGCAGGAGCACTGAAATGCTATGGCAATGGCTTGAGATGTCAAGTTTCAGTCCCTTACAGATTCAAGAATCTATAAATTTATTTGGCTTCTCATTGAAATAGTTAGAAATGAGATTTGGCACACTATGCTTGCATTGTACAACCCACAAATGTTCATTGAGCATCTACTACATGCTGGACCCTATTCTGACCATCAGACAAAAATCCTTTGAGGAGCTTTCATTCTTGTGACTTAGTTAATCTTCTGACAAACCAAACCTCTTAAACCCTTCATTACTAATCATAAAATAACATCTGTGGGAAAGACTTTGTTAGACTTGTATATTTTGGTCACTGTGTAGATTTGGTTTTTTATAACCTGAAAAGTGGAAAATTCTTCCTGTGTCTGGGACAAGTTTTCCTGTGTAGCACAACTAAACTGATAGGGAATATCTTTCTAGGAAATTTCTGTTTACTTATCTTTCCCCCTGCTTCCCCACCCCCCTATTTCTTCTGTGAGCTCTGCTGAATTAGTTTCAGAAAATACTCATCTCATAGGCTTGTTATGTCAGTGAAATGAGATTATTTATGTAGTATTTGGTGAAGTGCTGATACATGGCATCTATACATAAAAAACCAAAATACAATGCCATTTTTTTTTTGCTTTGGTTATATAATTTACCAGGCCCAGTGGATTTCTTTCTAGAGCCAGACCTGGAGTGTATATAAATGAAGACACTGTCATCTTGGACAGTCATGTCAACAACTCTAGGGAGCTTCTTGAGTATATTAGAGATGGATCCAGTTGGAATATGTCCGCTGTTAGGCAGTGAATATTAACAAATATTTTCAGCCAAGTGGTATCTGTTTAAGGGAAATGTTTTTTCAGGGAAACTCAGTGTGTTATAAGATGGTCCTTGGTGGACACTCTGAAGAGATGAGGGAATTATTCTAGTTCATAACATGATGGAAAACAAAATACAAAGTGAATATAAGAAAACAGGAGAAAGAACATTATGGAAGAAGAAATGATTAATAAACTCCAAAGGATGGACCCACTTGAGAATCTGATGAAGTTATGGACTCTTGTCCTTGAAAAATGTACATAGATGACAAAGAACAAATTTTGCATTCAATTCTACAGAGTTCATAGTGTTCTAGAAGCCCTTCTGTAAATTCTCTGGATTCTTTATGTCTTCTAAATAGAGAGTTTTCAACAGAGAGAGTAATAAGGGGCCAGGAAGACGTAGTAGCAGCACAGCATGGAAGGCTTATGGATGGGAGTGGCTTTTGGTAAAAGCAAGGTTTCCCAGAACTATGTTTGACAGAACATGGGAAATCTTACTACATTCTTTAAAAAAAAATTGAAGTATATTTGTTGTACAATATTATAAGTTACAGGTATATGATACAGTGATTCACAGTTTTTAAAGGTTATATTCCATTTGTGGTTATTGAAAATACTGGCTGTAGAAAAGTTTTGACAAACCTAGCCAGAGTATTAAAAAGGAGAGACATCACTTTGCCGACAAAGGTCCGTATAGTCAAAGCTATGGTTTTCCCAGTAGTCATGTACATATGTGAGAGTTGGACCATGAGGAAGATCGAGTGCTGAAGAATTGATGCTTTCGAACTGTAGTGCTGGAGAAGGCTCTTTTGAGAGTCTTTTGGACTGCAAGGAGATCAAACCAGTCAATCCTAAAGGACATCAACCCTGAATATTCATTGGAATGACTGATGCTGAAGCTGCAGCTCCAATACTTTGGCCACCTGATGCGAAGAGCCAGCTCATTGGAAAAGACCCTGATGCTGGGAAATAGGGCAAGAAGAGAAGGGGGTGGCAGAGGATGAGGTGGTTAGATAACATCATTGACTCAATGAACATGAGTTTGAGTAAACCCTGGTAGATAGTAAAGGACAGGGAAGCCTGGCGTGCTCCAGTCCAGACACAACTTAGTGACCGAACAAAAACAATATCCCCCATGTTATACAATATATCTCCACATCTTATTTTATACCTAATAGTTTGTACTTCTGGAGAAAGCAATAGCACCCCACTCCGGTGCTCATGCCTGGAGACTCCCATGGACTGAGGAGCCTGGTAGGCTGCAGTCAGTCCATGGGGTCGCTAAGGGTCGGACACGACTGAGCGATTTCACTTTCACTTTCCACTTTCATGCATTGGATAAAGAAATGGCAACCCACTCCAGTGTTCTTGCCTGGATAATCCCAGGGACGGGGGTGCCTGGTGGGCTGCCGTCTATGGGGTCACACAGAGTCAGATACCACTGAAGCGACTCAGCAGCAGCAGCAGCAGCAGCAGCAGCAGTTTGTACTTCTTAATCCACTACCTCTTTATTGCTTCTTTCCCCTTAGCTTTCCCCACTAGTAACCACTAACTTGTTCTCTATGAGTCTGCTTTTTTTTGTTATATTCACTGGTTTGTTTTACTTTTTGCATTCCACATGTAAGTGATGCCATACAGTGTATGTTTTTCTCTGTCTGACTTATTTCACTTAGCATAATGGTTCCAAATAGGAAAAGGAGTACGTCAAGGCTGTATATTGTCACCCTGCTTATTTAGCTTATATGCAGAGTACATCATGAGAAACGCTGGGCTGGAGGAAGCACAAGCTGGAATCAAGATTGCCAGGAGAAATATCAATAACCTCAGATATGCAGATGACACCACCCTTATGGCAGAAAATGAAGAAGAACTAAAGAGCCTCTTGATGAAAGTGAAAGAGGGGAGTGAAAAAGTTGGCTTAAAGCTCAACATTCAGAAAACTAAGATCATGGCATCTGCTCCCATCACTTCATGGCAGATAGATGGGCAAACAGTGGAAACAGTGGCTGACTTTATGTTTCTGGGCTCCAAAATCACTGCAGATGGTGATTGCAGCCATGAAATTAAAAGACGCTTACTCCTTGGAAGGAAAGTTATGGCCAACCTAGATAGCATATTCAAAAGCAGAGACATTACTTTGTCAACAAATGTCTGCCTAGTCAAGGCTATGGTTTTTCCAGTGGTCATGTATGGATGTGAGAGCTGGACTATAAAGAAAGCTGAGTGCCGAAGAATTGATGCTTTTGAACTGTGGTATTGGAGAAGACTCTTGAGAGTCCCTTGGACTGCAAGGAGATCCAACCAGTCCATCCTAAAGGAGATCAGTCCTGGGTGTTCATTGGAAGGACTGATGTTGAAGCTGAAATGCCGATACTTTGGCCACCTGATGCGAAGAGCTGACTCATTTGAAAAGACCCCGATGCTGGGAAAGATTGAGGGCAGGAGGAGAAGGGGACAACAGAGGATGAGATGGCTGGATGGCATCATCGACTCGATGGACATGGGACATCAACTCCGGGAGTTGGTGATAGACAGGGAGGCCTGGCATGCTGTGGTTCATGGGGTCACAAAGAGATGGACATGACTGAGCGACTGAACTGAACTGACTGAATGCCCTCCAAGTCCATCCATGTTGCTGCAATATTCTGAAATATATATGAAAAAACTGAACATATTTGTATAGCTTTTTATATTATCATGTGGCAATATGTCTTAGGGTGTATCATACCGAACATATTGCATGCCAGATAACACAACACATGAACACAGATGCATGGTATTAAAATGTACATTATTGGTAGTGTTTATGAACTATTTGTACATTGATGAATGTGGCTTCCTTGATGGCTGGGTCATCTATTTTGTCATAATATCAATATAAATTTGTGATATTAGCTAATGTTAGTTGCATATTCCTTGTGATGTTATACAAATTCATCCTCTATGGTTCTGTGACTGAAAGGATGAATTCATCTGGGAGGTCACTTCCTGCCGTCGACTTTAGTTACTGCAACCAAGATACTCAATGAGCTTCTATTAGTGTTCTTTAACACTCCTCTTCTGACCCTTGTGAGATGCTGAGAGGGACGAATTCTGTGATGCACCACCCAGATACCCCTTCAGAAGTGAAGGTCGTATGCTCAGTTGTTGGGACAACTCTGAACGGCTATCCCAGGGGTAACGCTTCTCTTGAGGCTGGTTAAAGCCATTGTCAGGCCTGCATCACAGCTCAACTTTTCGCCAGCTGATTCCTGCTCTTTTCCACAGAAGTTGATCCCCAGAGTATTCCCTAAGAAAAGCCATGCTTGTCACCCACCTCAGAATCTGTCTGCCTGAGAACTTACCCTCTGACTTTGAGTTAGACAGTTCAGTGCTCAAGGACCCTCTAGCGGTGGCAAGCAACCTAAGCAACCCAGTTTTTTTTTTTTTTTTGCAACCTAGTTTTTAGGAGACAGTTTATAATATGACTCCGGCAGGGCAGCTGAGCCCCATAACGTGTGCCTTCCTCAAGTCCTTTTCTCAGCCCCACCACTCCTACAGACCAGGTGCTGGGCAGCAAAACTAATTCCAGACTCCACCTACTGGTAGAGATGAGGCCCAGAGGACATTGCTGGCTTGGTGAGGATTAACCCAGGAACTGTTCCGGCTAAGTGAACTGTGTCATCATGGATGTTTGAATTGGGAATACAGAGATTTAAAATGCAATTCATTTTTTTGGTCCAAGGCAGTGTTTCTCTATTTTTTTTCATTGTTGACTCACCAAAGAACCTTTTTAGAGGCTTTCTCCTAATTGCCACCCTCCCTCCCTCCCTCCTCATTTTGAGGAAAGTTTTGTTTTGTTTTTTAAACAATTTCATTGAGATGTAATTTACATACCATAAAATTTGCCTGTTTAAGGTGTCCAAATCAACGACTTTTAGTATATTCACAGTTGTACAATTATTACCACAATAATTGAAGAACATTTTCATCAACCCCCAAATAAACCCTGTACCCATTAATTATCACCCCAGGTCCCTACCTTCATTCCCACTCTCTATTTTCATAGATCCGCCTTTCTGAATTTCATACAAAAGGAATTATATAATATGTGGTCTTAGGACAGATATACTATATATTTATTTATGCACTGCATATATATCTGTGCTTTATACATGAGGAGAGGTTTTTTTAATACTCTCCCAAGAACCAGTTTTCATTGCCCACATTGAGAGTGTATGATCCAGTGTGACACTTACTTTTTTCCTAACCAACTGCAGATATCAAAACTATGAGTCATTTGTTGACAATACATGATTATCAAAATGATACAACCACCACCCCCAGAAATTGGCTACAAGTGAACTCTTCATTACCTTAAATGGAAGTGGGTGCACTTTTTCTGACTAAAGCCAAATATGCCTTTATAAATGGAAAAACCTTATCCTTAGAAGTAGTGATCTGGACTCCATCTTTTACTTGCATCTGCCTTTGAATGGACACCTGGAGTTGCCACCAGGGAGATAAAGCACATAAATCAAAATCACTCAACAGGGTAGGTACTTAATACATTTTTTAACTCAGGGGATGAATCATGTAGGATTAGAAAGCCGGGGTTTTACTTCCAATCCTGTTACTAATTAGCTGTGCAAGTCACTTCTCCTTCCTGTGCCCTAATTTACTCATTTACAAAGTTAGGAAAATGGGTTTCATGACATCTAAGACTCATTTAAGGGATTTCTTATTTCAGCTTTCTGCGGTTAATACTAATTGCTTCTATCTTAAAGCTACAAATGGAACTTAAACTTTTGTAGGATTTTTTACATCAGATAAATAAACTGGAAAAATAGTGCTATTTTTCTTTGGTTAATTAATTTTCACTGAACTATTCAAGAAAAAAATTTATCAACTAATTACTTTGTTCAATGTGCCAGACATTGAACAAAACTAATACCATTTCTTCCCACATGGAACTTAGAATCTGTTGGAGAGAACACAGCTTGGGGCAGGGGCGGGGGACAGACATGAACAAACAAACAGAAATACTCAGCAGCCATGATAAGATGCCACAAAATAAAACAAATCCAGTGAGAGCTCATAGGAATTAAAGGGGGAGGGAGGCTGCCCTTAACATGGGGCAAGCGTGAAGGATACAGTCAAACAGAGACCTGATAGGAGGTCTTAATTCACTCAGCAGTCAACAAGTAACTATAGAGCTCTTCCAATGGGCCAGGCACTACTCTTGGTGTTAGAGCAGTGGGAAAAAAAAAACAAAGACCTGGCCTCAAGGAGCTTGCATTCTGGAAGTGAAAAGGGGGCAGAGATGGTCTACAGTCTCTGAGGGTGTGGGAGTGGTGTGTGGGATGGAGCTGTATCTCAGGCCAAGGAACTAGCTGGTGGGAAGAGCCTGCAGAGGTCAGCTGGCTATTTCAGGAACCAAAACAGGCCAATGTGGTGGGAGCGTAGAAACTGTAGTGAAACTTGGTTGGAGAGGTGAACCAGAGGTAGATCATAAACAGCTTCACATGTCATGAAAATGAATTTAAAAGGTTAAATGAATATGGCTTACAGAAAGCACTTAGCATGAATTAGAATTGAAGTTGCTAAATCTAGGTTTAAAATTACTCAGTACGTGTGCTCAGTCATCGTGTCCAACTCTTTGTGACCCCTTGGACTGTAGTCTACCAGGCTCCTCTGTCCATGGGATTTTCCTCAGCGAGAATACTGGAATGGGTTGTCATTTCCTCCTCCAGGGGATCTTCCTGAATTAGGGACCAAACCTGCATCTCCTGCGTTGGCAGGCAGATTCTTTACCACTGAGTCACCTGGGAATCCCTTAAAATTACTGTGCTGGGTAGTCATTTACCTGATGATTGAGTTCCACATCCATACCACCATGAGCCATCTTCTTGAATCTGGAAATGTAAGAACTTGTGCAAAGTCCTTTGCATTGTTTGCTCACAGGGCTGCTATGATACCAGTTACTTGGCAGGATCATGGCAGTGGTGAATATGGGTGCATCCTGGGATGAAGGAATGGGCTATAGCTTGTCTGGATCCCTAAAGGTCAGAGATCCACAAATCGTAAAAGAAGAGATCTAATCAAAGGATTTGGGCCAATAGAGATCTACAGTAGCATCAAGAAACATACTTGGTCATTTATTAATTCCACACTGGACAAATTGAAAGCTTATGCCCACAACAGTTTCCCCAAAGAAGACAGAAAATTGGACTAAAATAATGTAACATGATTAGTGTTATGGAGAGAGATGTGCTATGGAAGCTATGGGAATGTTAACGAGAACTGCCTAACTCACAATGGTGTGGGGGACGCTCTGGGAAGAATTCCAACTCAACTAACTTGAGTTGCCTCAACTAAGTTTTCAAGGACTTCTAGGAGTTGGCAAGGTAGAGAAAAGGAAGGATATTCTAGGTAGAGAGAACTCCACGTGAAGAGGGATCAAGATGAGAGTGCATTGCTAGGGACAAAAGTTAGAGAAGTTGGAGAGGAAAATAGAGGTCATAAAGGGGATTGTAGTCCATGCCAAGGAGTTTGGACTTCATGTTGAAAACAATGGAAAATCAGTCCATCATTTTAAGCAAGCAAGTGACCTACTCTAACTTCAATAATGAATAATAATAGTTAACACTCATTGGTTTCTTATTATGTGCCAGGCATCCTTTTGACAATGTCACATACAATGACTCAATCTTTTCTGGAATTCTTTAAGAACTATTATTTTGTAAATGGGGAAGCTGAGACACAGATAATGTAGAAAATTTTCCCAAGAGGTTCAAGTATAATAGTAAGTGGTTGAACTAGAATCCAAAATCAGACTGTTGACTCCACAGAGAAGCACTTAACTACTATGTGCTGCTGTGCTGTGCTTAGTTGCTCAGTCAAGTCCAACTCTTTGTGACCCCATGGACTGTAGCCTGCCAGGCTCCTCTGTCCAGGGGGATTCTCCAGGAAAGTATACTGCAGTGGGTTGCCATGCCCTCCTCCAGGAGATCTTCCCAGGGATCGAACCCAGGTCTCCCACATTGCAGGTGGATTCTTTACTGTCTGAGCCACTAGTGAAGCCCAAAAATACTGGAGTGGGTAGCCTACCCCTTCTCCAGGGGATCTTCCCGCCCCAGGAATTGAAATGGGATCTCCTACATTGCAGGTGGATTCTTTACCAGGTGAGCTACCAGAGAAGCCCCTTAACTACTATGATACCTGCTTAATTCCTTGTTACCCAAAGTGTGGTTTCTGGACTGTGGCAGCAGAATTACCTGGAGTAAATCTCAGACTACACCCCAGACCTGTCAAGTCAGAAACTGAATTTTAATGAGATTCCCCAGATGATTTGCAGGTATATTAATGACTGAGAAGCACTGGCCTAACCCCCATGAGGGAACTGGGTCAGAGGTGATGGACTGCAAGACGAATACCCCATCTTAAGAGGAATATTATTTTAACTCCAGGTGACTGTGGGATGTTAAAATGTAAAGAGCACCAGCACCCCTTCTGCAAGTTCATTTTTCATGTTTTGATGGAAGGGAAGGGGTAAAGATTTTACAAGGAATATTTTGTGGGGCCTCACTGTGTTAGCTAACAAAAGCTGCTTTTAAGTAGAATTTGCTGTAGCAGCTACCGGTGTGAAATCTCTAAGACATTTAGAGGGCAGGGAGAAATTTCTGTTCCTTTGGGTTACTTATTTAGTTGCTTTTTGTTATCACTAAGATGACAAATATTTGAGGGTAATGATTAGGGAATAGGTCTTAGGGCAAGGGGCCAAGGAAGCCCTTCCACCTGTGTTTCACCCGGAGTTTTGAGAATTGCCCATTCTGGGTGGCAATTCAAGTTCTCCAGGATAATGCATTAGGGTTTGGATTCAAAGCCGTAGTTGGTAATGAAGAGCAATTATTTTCTTAATGTGTCTAAGATCTTAAGAAGACAACTGTGAAGAATATCTTGGCCATCTGACTTTGTATTTTCAGAGGGTAATCAACATACATATGTTTGGGAACCACTTTTCCAAGATATCCTGTGAATAACTGTAAAGTGTTAGAATCTTACAATGGATGATGTAAAAATAAATGTCTTTAGTGAGGCTGCTCTATTCTCTAAAAGCCAAAGCAAGAAGTATGGGTTTTTCCGTTGCAGACTTGTAGGGAGCCATGAGAAGTTTTAAATGGCAGAGTATATAATTGTGTTTTAGAAATATAATTCTGATGGGAACGTGAAGAATGAACTGGAAAGGGTAGAGACTGAAGATCAATGAGGAGGCTATGAGAGATGATGAGGTCATGAACAAAGTCACAGGCCTAGCTACAGAGAGGAAAGATGAGATCTCTTTGCTTTAAACATTACCCAGGTACGTAAGACTCTAGTCCACAGCTTTCCTCTGACCTCTAGCTCTTATTCCAATTGCCATCTGGACCACACTATTCTGTATGTTCTATAGCAATCTCAAGCTTAATATGTTAAAAAGTCCCCTTTTCCTCTTTTATTCCCTTTCTCAGCAAATGATATCTATCCATTCACCCAAGCCAAATAACTAGGGAATCACCCTGGACTTTTCTCACTTCCACATCCATTCAATCACTAAGTTCTTTAAATTCTACTTTATTGATGCCCATCACATCCATTCCTTCCTCCTCATTCCATTGCTATTTTCCCTACTCAGGCCCATATTCTTTTTCGCTTATACTTACTGGCAGTAATCTCTCCAGTCACTTATATCCTTCAACTTATCTTTCATACAGTTGCCAGACGGGCTTTCTAAAATAAAAATCTGATCTTATTATTACTCTAGGTAAAAAATTCTCCAATGGTTCCTCATATGCCTACTGAATAAAACCCAAATTACTTATCGTGGGCTATAAGCCCTTCAGTTATGGGGCTTCGATTTGCCTCCTATTGTATCTTATGCTCACTCATCTGACTCAAAATCTACCTTATCCAGACACAGAGAAAAGTTTGCGTAACTTTGAATATTCTAGGATGCTTCATGTCTAAATATTTCTGTTTCCCTTCCTTCCTCCTTCCTACTCCTCTCTTTCCTTCCCTTCCTACCCTATCCGGAAAAAAACCGTTTTCATCTTTCATGTCAGTTCAAATGTCATACAAAGCCTTTGCTGAAAACTCCACCTTATTGTCCTCCTTATTTCCTGGATAGAATTTCTTAATCTTTAGTGTGGTAACGGTATAACAATAAATATTCATAATAAATATCTATTGAGTAAGTGGAAAACACGGATGTGTCTTCTTTCCCTGGTTCATTAGTGGAAGAGTTTGGTTATTGTTGTTTTTTAATACTACATCACGGTCTACGAAAGCTTACTCATTCCCGTGGGCTTCAATTACCAACTCTACATAACTAACTTCCAAAGAAGCTCTGGTTCTATGTCTTTTAAGGCTTATCAAATGGTCCAGTGGGGAAAATAAACCAGATGCAGAGACTGTAATCCAAAGTCTATTATAATAACTTAAGTGAGAGGCAGTGAGAATGGATATTAGGGAACAAACTGAAGAGATATTAGTGAAACAAGTTGCATCAGGCCAGATGAAGAGCCTTCTGCCACTGCTCTGAAATTATGCTGTATGTGCTGATGTTTACTTCCCAGGTGGTGAAGGCTAACCCAGTGAGTGCTCACCAGATGGAGAAGGTCAAATATTTTCAGAGCACCACTCCTTCTCTCCTCCCTTCTCAAAGTCTAATGTACAGATTGCTGAGAAATCTGAAAAGTTGGGAAAAAGGAGGGAAAATCCAAGTTTCTCCTTTCACTACCCAAGCCCTGGGCCTAAACTCTGTACTTGGGCTTCTCAGATAAAAAGCACAAAATCAAGACGGCAACCTTTAGTAGTTGTATAATATTAGACCAAAAAATTTTCTTCATGCTCTCTATTCACAATTTATGGCTTTTGGCAGATTGGCATGCTGGACACATGAATTTATTTCACCTTATTATCAGATCTGGTTTCTCCTGGATTCACACTGAGTGGTGTGGCTCTAAGACAGAATCCTGTATGTGGTTAGGTCTGACCACGCAGGCAATTACAAGGCTTTGCCTGGAAGGCCTCATGGGAGAAGCTGCCCTCCCCACACCATACTTGGTGCACAGCCAGTGCTTTGTAGTTTTCTGGAGGGAGTTGCAGTCAATGAATTCAAGCCTCGTTGGGCTGCCATGCTCATATCTGCATCCCCAGCCCAGTACCTCCATTCAGACCAAGTCTCTTTATCTGGGACTTTGGCTGAGATAGTAGTTTTCCCTTGTAGCTCAGTTGGTAAAGAATCTGCCTGCAATGCAGGAGATCCGGGTTCGATTCCTGGGTTGGGAAGATCCCCTGGAGAAGGAAATGGCAGCCCCCTTCAGTATTCTTGCCTGGAGAATCCCATGGACAGAAGAACCTGGCCAACTATAGTCTATAGGGTCACACAGAGTCGGACACGACTTTACACCTAAACCACTAAACCACCTTGGCTGAGATGTTTTCCAAGGCCCTACCAAGACCCGGGACCCTTGGTCGAGCCCATTTTTCTCACTTTGACTCAAGTACTTTTCAAACCCAGCTCTTTCCTTTTTTCCTGTACCCACACAGGTCCATTAAAAAGCAGGAGCTTTTTGTTCAGGGCTCCTTGACAGTGAGATTGTATCTCCCATCTGTGCTTCCATTGATCCCTGCCTGGGGCCATTCCATGGCGGGAAGTGGAACGCTAGTGAGCCACGCTTTCTCTTTCACCTCTCACTTGCACTGTTGCAGGAAATGAATAAAGAGATTTGATTGTTACTTTCATCTTGGCTTGTAATCCTAATTGAACACCTCAACACCTGGCAGCTTGGCACACATCTGCCTGTTTTCCCTGTCCCCGGCTCTTTAAATAGATACAAGAATGTTCCATCCTAACTTTGTTCTATTAAGGACTCTGGGCTCTTGAAACAAGAGCTTTGTTTTATACATGCCATATATTCTATTTTTTTCTTTTCACTCTAGCAAGATTCAAACATCCTGAGAAAAGGAGAATGGATAGTCTAGATGCACATTAGACTACATTGGATAAGATATTGAAACCTCTTTTAAAAATATTTTTGCTTGGCCTACAGAATAATGTAATTTATTTTGGCCAGATGAAGCATGATTATGAATTAGCTACATGTAGACTAGATTTGAGACATAAACAATGACCCACTGTATAGCTTTAAATTATACAGATGAGGCTCTTGGCCCACAGTGGTTTAATTATTTTCTTGGAAGACATTGCACTTCTTCACTCAGGAAGCCTAATGAGTTTTGTAATTACCTTTTCCTCTGATGTCTACAAGTAATAATTTCCCATCTGGATTGGTAAAGAAGAGCCCACAGCAGGAAATATTGTTGTGTGGAAAACTCAGCACTTTTTTGATGACTATTCCCATTTTTGCACACATTCAACAGCCAGTTGAAGTACTTGTACCTATGGGTTTGGGGGAAGAGGAAAGCAAATTTCTTTGACCCCTCCAAGGTCTGTATCTCCATTACTTTGGTAGTTCCTGCCTTAGTTTTGTCCATCAACAGCTTTTGTCTGGACTGTTAGGAACTATCACTCAAGTTCCATCTAATTCAGCCTCCACAGTGACATATGAGTTCTCATGATCAAATAACAACCTCCATTGATTAGCCAATGCCTTTAGGATCAAGTCAAAACTCTTAAGCAAATAAGGTCTGAAACAAATGGGGCCCAAGGATCTTATCTTTCATCATCATCTTCCAGCATTATCATATCATTCACTCAATGCACAACATACTTGCTCTCTTTTGAACAAAATCCTGTCCACTTCTGTGGCTTTGTGCCAGCTCTTCCCCCAGTCAAAGTGCCCATTGTTTTTTCTCTTCTAGGAAAAAAATCATAATCATCTTTTCATACTAGTCCTAATTTTGGTTGCTGTGTTCAATATGTTAAAAGCAGAATAGCAAAATGCGAAAGAGTAGGGAGGCTTCCCTGGTGGCTCAGACAGTGAAGAATCGGCCTGCAATGCAGGGAGACTCAGGTTTAATCCCTGGGTGGGGAAGATCCCCTGGAGAAGGGCATGGCAACCCACTCCAGTATTCTTGCCTGGAGAATCCCCATGGACAGAGAATCCTGGCAAGCTACAGTCCATGGGGTTGCAAAGAAACGGACACGACTGAGCGACTAAGAACAGTACAGTGGCTCCTAAACTGAGCAGTTCACTGAATATACCTGAAAGAGTTTTTAAAATAAAAAATGTTACCACCCCCAATTCTGCAGTCAGAATTTGTTTTTTTAAAACCATCACAGATCAAGGTGGAATTTTCGAATCCCTCAGTGATGGGCGTTGGGCAGGCCTCTGCTCAGTCCCTTTTTCCTCAGTCTCCAAATTTTTAACCCGATAGCAATTCCTGCTTCCACCTCTCCTTTCTTTGAAGCTGCTCTCTCTTTCCAGCAAGGCTCTCCAATCCTCTCCCCTCCTCCCTTCCCCGCTCCGCCTCCTAGCCCCGCCCACCCGGCCTCAGTCCCGCCCTCTCCCCGTCGCCGCTCCACCCCCTCTTCGGTCCGCCTCTCCCTCTTTTGGTTCATCCTCGACGTTCTTCCGCTCTGCAACCCGCCTCTTTCGTCTCTGAGTTGTGACGTCTTCTCTGCGCCGGAAGAAGGACCTGAGAACGCTTTTGGAACTATGGCGGCGGTGGATATCCGAGGTAACCTATGTTATCGTCCTTTGTTTTCTGATTGTCTGGGGCCTGGTTTAGGGATTTATAGCTCTTGAGGACAAAATTCTGGTTCCTTTGTGATGTCTGCCAAGCTCTTTTGATTGTTTTTTTCTGAACTACTCGAGGCTCTTATCTGGCGAAAAGCTGCCTAGATTTTCGCAGTTCTTCAGGAGTCTCTTAGAAATGTTAAAACGAAGGGGGTTGGAAGAAGCCCCGGGCTTTGAGCCCTGATACTTGCGGTGTTGTTCTACATACGTATCTCTCCAACAGTATTGGTTGGGGCTGTCTATTCGGGTGAAGGAACGGCCTTTGGGTAGGGAAGGGGGTGGGGTAATAAGCCGCCGACAGGGTTTGGTTCATCCTTGGGACTTGGCCTGGGGGCCACCTTAATCCTGACATTTGAGATTCCTTTTTCTTTATTGACCAAATTGGAGTGTAGCACGTGCATTGCAAATATATTGTCATTTATATATTGTCAAAATGTCTAGTGATGTTCAGCATTTCTGAATAATGCTTACTATATATTTTTCTTTCCTGAGAATATCAAGTACCTAATTTCATAACTTGCTTGTTGTCCGAGAGCTTTGTTAGGGCCACGTCAACACGCTCTCGCTTGCTATTGAATGAAAGATAAAAAGTCTATCAGACTGTTTAGTTTTCATAACTTTAGACTTCCCTGGTGGCTCAGCTGGTTAAGAATCCACCTGCAAAGCAGGAGAACAGGGTTCGATCCCTGGGTTGGGAAGATCCCCTGGAGAAGGGAAAGGCTACCCACCCACTCCAGTATTCTGGCCTGGAGAATTCCATGGACTGTATAGTCCATGGGGTCGCAAAGAGGCGGACACGACTGAGCGACTTTCACTTTTTATTTAGATTTGTTAAGGCCATTGCAAAGACTCTAAGGTGGGAATGTGCCTGGTGTGTCAGAACAGCAAGGATACCAGTATGGCTGAAGCCGAGTGAGTGAGGAGGCCGTAAGTAGAGGAGGTCAGAGAGAATTGGTGGCGTGGCCATATAGGACTTGTAGGCTGTTGTAAGGTCTTTGGCTTTTTCTCTGAGTAAAAACGGAGAACCACTGGAGGGTTCTGACCAGAGAGGATGAACATAATGTAACTTACTTTTTTTTACGATCACCTTGGCTGCTGAGAACAGTGTAGGAGGGCAACGGTGAAATTAGGAAGGCTAGTTAGAAGGCCATTTTTGTAATGCATGGGGAGTTGGAGATAGCTCAGGCTAG
This sequence comes from Okapia johnstoni, assembly GCA_024291935.2. NCBI lineage: Eukaryota > Metazoa > Chordata > Mammalia > Artiodactyla > Giraffidae > Okapia > Okapia johnstoni. The sequence goes on from CM044307.1 coordinate 19,157,711, forward strand.
GGTGGTAACAGTGGATATGGTAAGAAGTAGTTGGAGTCTGCTTGTTTTGGTAGTGTATTCTCTTTATTGGGCTGTGGTCTTAGGTAGTTTCTGTGTGGGAGAGCTAAGGTATTCTATTTCACAGCCACACACCACCCAGTTAACTATTTTGTAAATGAACATCTTTGGATACTGGAGTATGTGTAAATTTATGACCAGTAGAATAACTTATCCTTAGCCCTTAATCATGAATTAATAAACTTTTTCTAACTCCTACCAGTCAGGTCCTGTGCTAGTTTTGATTAGTAACCCACAGCCCCAGTTTCTTAAAAAGTCAGCATTTAATAGGAACACATTTGTATTTGTGGGTTATTAATAATTAATAGTTGAAGTATATAGAAACTGCTATGAGAACATAGAGAAAGAAGCCATTATTTCTACCTTGAAAACTGGAGAAAGACTTTGCAAAGATTAGTAACATTTGAAATGAGTTTAATCTAGCATGACCCTTTGAATTTTCTGGTAAACCTATACCCTTTTGAGAATGAAAGAGGTTTCTATTTTTTCCAAAAAAGTGTATAAAATAGAAAAAAAGAAAAAAGAGGCCCAAACTAGGACAGCCTTGGTTAAGCCAGAAATAAAGTCAGTCATATTAATCTTAAATGAAGTTGACTACCAGCACTACCACCATCATCATCATAATTGACACTGGATTTTTACAGTGTACTAAACCTTTTACATACATAATCTAGCATGGAGATACTATTATAATCCCTGTTTTATAGATGAGAAAAGTAAGGCATGGGGAGGTTAACTCACCTGAAGTCTTATAGTTGTCAATACTTTTCCTTGTGCCATTCTGCTGTGTGATGGTGAATTGTGGGCAGTGAAGTGGGAATAGTGGAGCTAGATTGTGAAATGCCATGTTAAAGAATTTGGACCTTGTTCTTTTAGACTGCAGATGCACTGCTATTCTTCAAGTAAGAAGTGACATAATTAAATTTTGCATAGAATATCATGACGTATTATGCAGCTCTCACTCAAAAATGTACAAGTTGGGCTTCCCCAGTAGTCGAGTGAGGACTTCCCTGGTGGCTCAGATGGTAAAGCGTCTGCCTACAATGCGGGAGACCTAGGTTCGATCCCTGGGTTGGGAAGATCCTCCGGAGAAGGAAATGGCAACCCACTCCAGTACTGTTGCCTGGAAAATCCCGTGGACGGAGGAGCGCGATAGCTTACATACAGCCCATGGGGTCGCAAAGAGTTGGACACGACTGAGCGACTTCACTTCACTTCACTAGTGGTCGAGTGATTAATAATTTGCCTGCCAATCGAGGGGATACAGATTTGATCCCTGGTCCGGGGAAATTCCACATGCCATGGGGCAACTAACTAAGCCCATGCGCCACAACTAGTGAGCTGGCGTGCTTTGCAACAAAGAAGCCACTAGTGTGAAGCCTATGCAACGCAGCGAAGCGTAGCCCCTGCTCTAAGCAATTAGAGAGAAAAAGCCCACTCGCAGCAACAAAGACCCAGCAGAGCCAAAAATAATAAAATCAATCAATTAATTTTTTTTTTTAACGTGTAAGTGACATTTTTAAGGCTGAATAGGATTGAGAGAAGATCTGGAGACAGGAATCTCCGTAAAGAGGCTGCTGTCCAAGTGACACTTGGAAGAAGATTAGATGTGATACTGGTAAAAGTAATGGAGAAGAGGAAATGAATTTGATTAGATTACAGGACAGCACTCGTTGTTCTACTAGTGGTCTCCAAATCTGTCGTATCAGCCCTGACTTCTCTCAGAAATTCTCCTTACTCAGTATTTTGATTTTGAGGCAGCCTAGTGTAAGCCCTAGTGTAAGATGATGCTGTGAAAGTGTTGCACTCGATATGACAGCAGATCTGGAAAACTCAGCAGTGGCCACAGGACTGGAAAAGGTCAGTTTTCATTCCAACCCCAAAGGCAATGCCAAAGAATGCTCAAACTGCCGCACAATTGCACTCATCTCACACGCTAGTAAAGTAATGCTCAAAATTCTCCAAGCCAGGCTTCAGCAATACGTGAACCGTGAACTTCCAGATGTTCAAGCTGGTTTTAGAAAAGGCAGAGTAACCAGAGATCAAATAGCCAGCATCCGCTGGATCATCGAAAAAGCAAGAGAGTACCAGAAAAACATCTATTTCTGCTTTATTGACTATGCCAAAGCCTTTGACTGTGTGGATCACAGTAAACTGTGGAAAATTCTGAAAGAGATGGGAATACCAGACCATCTGACCTGTCTCTTGAGAAACCTGTGTGATGCAGGTTTGCTTATGCAGATCAGGAAGCAACAGTTAGAACTGGACATGGAACAACAGACTGGTTCCAAATAGGAAAAGGAGTACGTCAAGGCTGTATATTGTCACCCTGCTTATTTAACTTATATGCAGAGTACATCATGAGAAACGCTGGGCTGGAAGAAGCACAAGCTGGAATCAAGATTGCCGGGAGAAATATCAATAACCTCAGATATGCAGATGATACCACCCTTATGGCAGAAAGTGAAGAAGAACTAAAGAGCCTCTTGATGAAAGTGAAAGAGGAGAGTGAAAAAGTTGGCTTAAAGCTCAACATTCAGAAAACTAAGATCATGGCATCTGGTCCCATCACTTCATGGGAAGTAGATGAGGAAACAGTGGAAACAGTGTCAGACTTGATTTTTTTGGTCTCCAAAATCACTGCAGATGGTGATTGCAGCAATGAAATTAAAAGACGCTTACTCCTTGGAAGGAAGGTTATGACCAACCTAGACAGCATATTTTAAAACAGAGACATTACTCTGCCAAGAAAGGTCTGTCTAGTCAAGGCTATTGTTTTTCCAGTGGTCATGTATGGATGTGAGAGTTGGACGGTGAAGAAAGCTGAGCGCCGAAGAATTGATGCTTTTGAACTGTGGTGTTGGAGAAGACTCTTGAGAGTCCCTTGGACGGCAAGAAGATCCAACTAGTCCATCCTAAAGGAGATCAGTCCTGGTTGTTCATTGGAAGGACTGATGTTGAAGCTTAAACTCCAATAGTTTGGTCACCTCATGCGAAGAGTTGACTCATTGGAAAAGACCCTGATGCTGGGAAGGATTGGGGGCAGGAGGAGAAGGGGATAACAGAGGATGAGATGGTTGGATGGCATCACCGACTCGATGGACATGGGTTTGGGTAAACGGGAGTTGGTGATGGACAGGGAGGCCTGGCGTGCTGCGATTCATGGGGTCACAAAGAGTCGGACATGACTGAGTGACTGAACTGAACTGAGTGTAAGCCCTGACTTCTCTCAGAAATTCTCCTTACTCAGTATTTTGATTTTGAGGCAGCCGAGTGTAGAGGTGTATGGGCTCTGGAGCTGAGCTGCCTGGATTCAAATCTCAACTCTACCATTTAGTGGTTCTGTGACCTTGACGAGTTAACCTTGATGTGTTTCAGGTTTTTCTCTTGTAAACTAATATTAATAATAGTACCAAGCTTGAGTTGTTGGGTAAAGTAGTTAGTGTCTGTACTGTTAGTGTTCAAAAGTGGTAAGTACTGTTCTCTGTATTTATTTCCAGGTCATACTCACCTTACTTTTTATCTTTGACTAGTTTACTAAATGAGGAAAATATGACATAAAATTGCTGATCAAGAAACAGCTAGATGAAGAAAATTGTAGAGAGAATTTACTGAACAGTCACTTGGATCAGATGACATTTGTAATTTTTCCTGATTCTGAGAGTCTGATTCCATATGTAAACTCAGTGTATTCCAGCCAAATTCATTACACCTTCGTAAATCATTTACTGGTTCCTAAGCTCGCTGACTTTATAATTGGTCATTCAGAAAATTGTCTCTTTTCCCCCCTAAAAATGTTTCTTTTCTTTTTATCGTGCTGTATATTTCCATTGCCTTCCACTAGGTCCTCATCACCTCATGCCCATATCTATTAATGCTCCATAATTGTGGATAAGAAGAATCTATAATTATACATTTATTTGCTTCTGCAGATTATTTTTCTGCCTATGCTGAAATGATCTATGATACTGTAATGGTTTGTCAATAACTTATAACACCATATAGACATAGTTACTGTGTAGAGGAGAAACCATCCTCAAATTGTTCTGCAAATGCTTTTATATAATTGTTCCTAAGGAAATAAAAAAGAAAAGTGTGAGAAAGTTGCGTTAAGGAAAACAACTTTAGTAACTGGACTGTAGTATTTAAAGCTGAAAATAATGATTATCTTTGTTGTTTTTCATTGGAAAACCTTTCTTTTTCGGAAAATGTTTTTTCCTGGCCTGTTAAATATTTGTTTATGGCATGATCCATTTATGATGGGCCATCTCAGTGGTCTCTGCTGATTATTTGGTTGTTAACATGGTTCATCTATTTTTCCTCCTTTATTTTGTAATATACACAGCATGTTTTACCTTTGTGTAATTGCTTTTTCAATTTGATTCATTTTCCTCTAAATTGCTTGTCACCTTGAATTAGGTCTGACTTCTTTATAGATGCCAGAAATAATTACAGTTTAGAAGAGATTGAAGTTTTCAGTTCTACCTCCTTCAACCAGTATTAGATAGGCAATTTGACATCCATGACTTAACACCTAGTGGGATTTGGTACTGTCAGTGTTATGAAACATTGCAGCTGTTACCCAATAAAAGCTCAATTAAAGCTGTCTAGCCCTACTTTCCATGTCTGTCTTTTTCTTTTTCCATTTTGAAAAATTTAAGGTTTAATTCTCTAAAATATGAAATTGTATGGCTGTGTAATTAAGGGCATTCAACTTTGCATTTGCCCCCTTTACATCATTATTATCTCATCTATAATAATAGCTTCCTAACTTATTTTTGTCTGTAATTGGAAGATCTCAGACTAATGGCAGTGGATGTGTTTTCTTTGGCATGAGTATTTGAAAAATTTTGAATTAGTTGCCAACATTATAAAAACTCAGGATTTCCAATAAAGACTTCTCTAGATTTCAAGTCCTATAACTTCTTCACCTAAACCTTTAATCATATATTTTTATATTTCCCTACCTTTGTACTTACATTCTCTCTGCTTGGAATTGCTTTGCTTCTCTTTTCTCCATGGTGAGCCTCTATTTATTCTTTAACATATTGTATTAAAACTCACCTGCTAAAACCCACATTCTCCTCACCCCATGAAAAATCATTTCTGTTCCCTCAGGTGAGGTATTCTGCTCGCTCCACTGTGCTCCCATAACGTATTTATTCACACCTTTATTATAGTTCTTAATGTTGTGTTGTCATTGTTTTCTTGCATACTTACCACTTCTGTTAGACTGTGAGGGTATATAGTTTGGAATCCATGACATTCTTATATTCATAGTGCCTCCTATGTTATATGCATAATAAATGTTTGTTGGATTGGATTTTTTTCTCTTTTCTCATCCTTTATCATTTTGTTTCTTTTTTGAAGATAATCTGCTGGGAATCTCTTGGGTTGACAGTTCCTGGATCCCTATTTTGAACAGTGGAAGTGTCCTGGATTATTTTTCAGAAAGAAGTAATCCTTTTTATGACAGGACATGTAATAACGAAGTGGTCAAAATGCAGAGGCTAACTTTAGAACACTTAAAGTAAGTTATTAGTAAGAAGGTAGCATCTTTGCCAGCTACAGATTTTGTAATGAATATTTCTTTCCAGCTGTGGATCATGAAGTACAGAGTAGAAGTTTTGGAAGAAGCGGAGTTTTGTTTGTACACGTTTGACATGCAAAGGAATTATTAGTAGTCACTTGTAACCTAGGAAGTCTTTTCTTTATAACTTCCTATATTATAGTCCATTTAAAATGCAGTATGAAGTTTAGATATAGATATCATCGATTTTAGCAATGCAGCTCTGTTGTCCTTAACCAGGTAACTGTATTTATTATCTCCTTTACATCTAATTTAATGTCTTAAACCATAGTGCAGTTTATAGAAATTTTTTTTGTATGACAAGTGGAATTGTAGCCGTACAAATGCAAAGCAAGACTCTTCAGACTTCAGATGCTAAATAATTAAGAATTTATTACTGATGCAAAAGTTTCTGAAACAATTGTGTAATAAAATTTTTCATCTGTCAGCTAAACATGGGGAGTGTGGATTCCAGGTAATTAAATTTCTGGTATTTTAAATAGCTTTCGTTGTGAGGTAAATATTTATGTTTACTGAAGCATCTTGATGTTGCTTTTAAATATAGTATGTCAGGAGAAAATTTGTTGGAGGTGAGGATAAGGTTTTATGTTTTCTGGTTGGGTAGAATATATAGTAGAGATGTATAATTAAGACAGATATAGTGTTAATGTATATTTTTATACTTTATATATATTTGTAGATCTCCTTGGTCAGGAAGCATCATGGGTATTTTAGTTGCCTTTTCTGAAATGTAGGTTCAGTGTACTTTCATGACTGAAAATACTCTAACGTAAATTCATCATGAATTTTTACAGAGAAAATTTATTGTTGTTTAAAAACCAAATCTTACTTTATCTGTGCTCCACCTGCCTGGGAAAAACAGCCAGTTTTATTGAACAGCCAATTTTTTAATATCATGCGTAGGCAGTTTTATCCTATTTACAGTGTTTCTCTGCTTTTATATAATAACTTGAATGTTCTGCAGAATTGTTTGTAGGGCATTCAAAGATCTCTGAATTTTTGTCTCCTGTTTTCAGTCAGATGGTTGGAGTGGAATACATCCTTTTACATGCTCAAGAGCCCATTCTTTTTATCATTCGGAAGCAGCAGCGGCAGTCCCCTACTCAAGGTAAAATGTGTAAACTTCAGGTATTATTTTCTTCTTAAAATACCATGGTATATTGACTCCTGAGCTGTATGTTCTTATGTTTTTGGATTGGCTTCTGTTTTAGGGATCTGTAGGAATCCATGTGTAGGCTTCCCATGCGTTCCCTTCTGTGAGGGGCCACACCAAGTGCACCCTCCCTCCAGTAGTGAAATGCACCCCCACGTGCCTAAGGTGTTGCTCAGGGAAGACCCTTGGAGACGCTTGAGTCCAGAATTTTTACTGAGGGCTGATCATGTAGACATCCTCTGCCTGTCAAATTCTAGTCTCTCAGAAGGAAATCATGTTTAATTCCTGGTAGATGCAGTTGTACCATATTCATAAAAGATCAATTGAAAACCCTCATAGACACATTGAACCAAAAGTCTTATTTGGGTTATATTACCAGTTAAATCAAGGCTATGGTTTTTCCAGTGGTCATGTATGGATGTGAGAGTTGGACTATAAAGAAAGCTGAGTGCCGAAGAATTGATGCTTTTGAACTGTGGTGTTGGAGAAGACTCTTGAGAGTCCGTTGGACTGCAAGGAGATCCAACCAGTCCATCCTAAAGGAGCTCAGTCCTGGGTGTTCATTGGAAAGACTGATGTTGAAGCTGAAACTCCAATACTTTGGCCACCTGATGTGAAGAGCTGACTCATTTGAAAAGACCCTGATGTTGGGAAAGATTGAAGTCAGGAGGAGAAGGGGACGACAGAGGATAAGATGGCTGGATGGCATCACCAACTAGATGGACATGGGTTTGGGTAGACTCCGGGAGTTGGTGATGGATAGGGAGGCCTGGCGTGCTGCGGTTCATGGGGTCGCAAAGAGTCGGACACGACTGAGCGATTGAACTGAACTGAACCAATTAAAAATTTGCTTTAGAAATCATATGAAGAGTATAGAATTCAGACTTGATTTTGAATCAAAGAGCTAGTCACTCATTCCAGAGATGATCAGCTACGTCTCCTAAATTACATACTGTCTTCAAGAATTTTGAGAACAGCCTTCACCCTGGTATTGATTCCAGAGAATGACTTTGCTAATGAAGTTGTCGTTCCAGAGTCAAGAATCCAAACTAAACTTTCAAAACCAAAGATTAGAGTCCCTACCCAGGGACACGATTTCCATGATGGAAGGATTCCAGGTACAAAAGTGACCCATGATGATACCAGCCTCACTCAGTTCAGTTCAGTCGCTCAGTCGTGTCCGACTCTTTGCGACCCCATGAATTGCAGCGCGCCAGGCCTCCCTGTCCGTTCCGGAGTCTACCCAAACCCATGTCCATCGAGTCGGTGATGCCATCCAACCATTTCATCCTCTGTCGTCCCCTTCTCCTCCTGCCCCCAATCCTTCCTAGCATTAGGGTCTTTTCCAATGAGTCAACTCTTCGCATCAGGTGGCCAAACTGTTTTATTCCTTAGAACCTTGGACTGGAGTGCAGAGCCAAGTTCAGTGTGTCTGATACCTTCATCCTGGACCCTAAATCTCTCGTGCTCTAATGTCTTATTCCCCAAAGTGTGGTTGACTGACAGCAGCATTGGATCACTTAGGAATTTGTTAGAAATGCATTGTTCTTACTACTCAGAGTCTAATTTTAACAAGATACTCAGATGATTCAGATGATCAGTAAGTTTAAGAAGCACTGCTCCTAGGGCAAAAGTTAGCACACTTCTTCTGTGATGGTCCACATCACAAAGACTGAGTATTTAGGCTTTGTGGGCCTCATGGTCTCTGAGACTACTCCACTAGTGCTGTAGCAGCCTGAGATAATGACACAAGTGAAGGGGTGTGGTGATTTTTCTATATAACTTTATTTACAAAAACAGAAATTGGCAAATCCCACCTTAAGCTTTAATATGGGAAAATGTCAAAACTTTAGTTGTTCTTAAGGAAGTGTATTTAGCAGTTTGTGTGCGTAGCTGTATTGATAAACATTTGTTTCTCCCACCACTTTAGTTATTCCACTGGCTGATTACTATATTATTGCTGGAGTGATCTATCAGGCGCCAGACTTGGGGTCAGTTATAAACTCTAGAGTGGTAAGTGTCTTTACATTCTTTAAACATTACAGAAAACTTCTAGCTGAGCTACCTTGCTTCTAAGAATTCAACAGGAACTCCTCTCCCTTGGAATAAAGTGTTGACCATTAGAAAGTCTTAAGCATTGCCTCCTGTGGCCAGCTCCGAGTTCAAAGTATATACCACAGCCCCAGATACATAGTGATTTAGGTTCTGAAAAACAGAAGAATTACTGTCTTTGCACATGTAATACTTTGTAGTTACTTTGTAAATTGTGGATGACTGATGAAAAGTTCAAAATTGGTTTTCCCTTTATCAGCTTACTGCAGTGCATGGCATTCAGTCAGCTTTTGATGAAGCTATGTCATACTGTCGATATCACCCTTCCAAAGGGTATTGGTGGCACTTCAAAGATCACGAAGAGCAAGGTAGGTGGGACACCTGGACCCTCCTAAAACACTTTTTGTTACTTGGAGGGTGAAGCTGTTTTTCTTTCAAAAAATGGCTATCAATGATTTCTTGGTGTGTTTTACCTCTTAGAGGAAGACTTCACAGGATGATAACATTGTCAGAGCTAGGTTTCCTGTAACTAGATGTGATAGTCATAGCATTCCCACAAGAACAGCAGGTACAAATTTTAATCTGTTTGGTAAGTGACGTCTTTGATAAGTTGATTCAAGGTTTTAAAATATTTAGGAAACATAAGGGAAATCGATGAGGAAAGAGTAATGATGATATTTCCTTACCTAACTCTTGAGTCATCTTGAAGCCTGGAACCTAAATCTGAGTCTTTGAACTAGGGAAGATGCTCTTAAAGCCATAGCTCCAGATGATTACCAGTCTATTTCTGATTTTTCCGTATTACCACCTGTTGTGATGCCGGGTGTCTAGTTTCCATAGCTGTTAATCCACTACTTGTTCTGCACCATATTTTGCCCATAAAAATACTTCTAGAAACATATCTACAGCAGTATACCTATATTCTGCATTTCTCTTTAGAGAAATAGCAATTAAGGATGAATTACCATGGAAAAGGTAGCCTTGCAATAAAATTCAGACCCGTGGAATAAAGGGTCTTTGAGATGTACTTGTATTTATTCTTGATAGTAGGTGCTGGTGACAACATTTGACTTAGGAAAGTTTGCATGAGTTGAATAAACTTCTCCCAAGAGTTCTTTCCCCTAATGAAGTATTTGAAATAAAACTTAACTGGAACCCTTCCTTTAGAAACAATCTACCAGCACATTCCCCTCCCAGGGAAAATCCCACACATGATTAGTTTCAGAATTTCTCTTGTGAGTCTTTTCTCTCTTCATGATCTTCTGTTGGCTGGCTTGTCCTGATTTTTAGTGGATTATAGTCTTCATAATTGAGTATAGTAACTTAAGTTTATGAAAATTACATTTTCCATTTATGCCTATTAAGTTTTGTGGGAAAAACAAATTTAATACACTTAAAGGAAACATAAGATAATTTCAGACGTAATCAGAATGTGTTAGATAATTATGGAAAATGTAATCTTAAAGTTTTTCATAATTATGAAAACGTAAGAACAATGTCTATCCATGCTAAAACTGAAATTTATCTTTAAAAGATATGTCAGCTTTTTAAATGTTAGAATTTTAACCTCATTTCAGAGAGGGAGTTTGAATGCTTCTGTCCTTATGCTATATTTAATGTATTTGGGGGGATTGCCTTTGGAATAGCAGCCATTAAAAAAAATGAAATTTGAATATATTTGTGGCAGACAAAGATTTGTAAAGTATAAGGCACCAAAGTAATTAGTGTTTTGATTTGGAGTTCATATTTTAATAGATAAAGTCAAACCTAAAGTCAAACGGAAAGAAGAACCAAGCTCTATTTTCCAGAGACAGCGTGTGGATGCTTTACTCCTAGATCTTAGACAAAAATTTCCACCCAAATTTGTGCAGGTAATGAGAATACATGTGGTTAATTTTGATTTAACACTTTCTCCTGACATATTTATTTTTAAGTAAGAACTGTTTCGGATGTGATCTAAACATATTGATTTCCTCATTAGTTAAAAATCTCTGAATCAAAAGAAAGTTTTTCAAGGACTTAATGGGAGAAATGGGTAAAGGGAATCGAATTAATACTATTCTGTGCTCTTAAGTTTAATTCCTCATGGAATCCTCACAGACTGTGAGGCCTGCTTATAGATAATATATTCAGAAGGTCGCTGAAAGTGTTGGTAACAAAACTAGAATCTGGAACTCATGCTGGCCCTCTGTATGCTACCTTCTAGCCTGAATATAGTGGATATTTAAGTCGTTAAATGATAGAATAGTTTAAACTTTTGTAACAGAGTAACACATTTGATGTGGAGGGTTTGGCATGACAAATGGAGGAGGCAGGAGTAAAAATAAATAGGCTTATATCATACTGGTGTTGAAATTAATACGAATTCTATTATGTTATTTTGGGTATTCCAACGGCAATAGCAGATCTACTAAATGAGCTTTGGCAGAGAGGTAGGTGTGCGATGGAATATGTGAACGTTATTCTCATGATTTGTCTCAGCTCTTATCTGTCTTTACAGGATTGTGTACACACAAGGTCATAGATGGGCTTCCCTCGTAGTTTAGTTGGTAAAGAATTGGCCTGCAGTGCAGGAGACCTGAGTTCGATCCCAGGTCAGGAAGATCCCCTGGTGAAGGAAATGGCAGCCCACTCCAGTATTCTTGCCTGGAGAATCCCATGGACAGAGGAGCCTGGTGGGCTACAGTCCATGGGATCACAAGAGTTGGATACAACTTAGATACTTAGCCTTAGACTTGAGGTCATGAATACTGTTTTTCTTGTTGAGGGCCTATTTAAGAGATTTTCAAGGGTAGTTTCTGATTGAGATTTTTCACACCTTGAGATGACTTTAGAACAGACCTCCCCTTCCCCCTTCTCTGACTGCTGGATGAGATGTGCTGTTGGAATGGTGATATGGTACTGAAGGGAGCAGAGGCCCAGTTGGAACTCAGAACAGAAAAGTCAGTTTAGAGGAATCTTATGAATTGCACTTGAAGATGAAACAATGTCTGTTGAATAAATAAATAAGTGAATTACAGCTGTATGTAAGATAGTGAGTAGTGACTACAGGGTGTAAGAGATTAGGTGTGGTTGACCATTCATTCTGTGAGTACATAGTATATACTAGTAATGCTGGAGTCAGAATATCTAGACCTACACAGTGCAGTAGACCCTCAGCACATGTGACTGTTGTGCATTTGAAACACACCTAGTCCATATTGAGTTGTGGTATGTGTGGAAGACATACTGGGTTCAAGGACTTAGTACATAAAAATACATATAAAATATCTAGTTTAAAAATACTGGTTATATGTCTAGGATACTATTTGAAATACATTTGGTTCTGTTTCTGAAAATGTGACTACTAGAAAATTTAAAATTACATGTATAGTTGCATTTGTGGCTCACACTTTTTTGGGGGGCAGTGCTGATCTAGAAAAGAGAAATGGAAAATGCAAAACAAGAAACATGAAAAATTATTGATGAAAATATACTCAGAAACCAAGAAAATCCCTTGTTTGTTCTTCTTTTGCTAATTTCCTGAGGTGGAAAGTTATATTTTTCAAGATCTTTCCTTCTTTTTAATGAAGGATTTTATTACTGTAAACTTTCCTCTTAGTACTTCTTTTGCTCTCCCGTAAGTTTTGATATGTTATTTTTTCAATTTCATTTCTCTCCATATAATTTCTGATTCTCCTTTTTTATTCCTTCTTTGGCCTATTGGTTGTTCAGGAGTGTGTTGTTTAACTTCCCCTGATAGAGACTAGAAAAATAATAGAAAAGAATCAATGGTACACCAGAAACTAGCACAACATTTTAAATCAGCTATACTTCAATTTAAAAAACAAGCAAGCAAACAAACAATAAAAAGGCAAAGGAACTAAGAGCTGGTGTTTTCAGAAGATAAAATTGACTAAATTTTCGCTAGACTAACAAAGACTCAAATAAAATTTGAGACATTACTGTTGAAGCCACAGAAATAAAATGATCATAAGAGACTACTGTAAACAGTTTATATGTCAAGAAATTGGATAACCTATAAGAAATTGCTTGATACATGACCCACCAAGACTGACTCATTAAGAAATAGAAAATCTGAAGAGACCAATAATGCGTAAGGAGACTGAATCAGTCATCTTAAACCTCCCAGCAAAGAAAAGTCCAGGAATAGATGACTTCATGGGTAATTCAACCAAACATTTAAAGAGAATTAACACCAGTCATTCTCAGACTCTTCCAAAAAACTGGAGAGGAGGGAACACTTCCAGATTCATTTTATGAGGCCAGCATTGCTCTGATACCAAAGACACAGACACTACAAGACAAGAAAACTGCAGACCAATATTCCCAGTAAAAATAGGTGCAAAAATTCTCAATGAAATACTAGCAAATTAAATGCAATAGCCCATTAAGAGGATCATATATCATCATCAAGTGGAATTTATCCCTGGGATGCAGAGATGGTTCAACATACCAAAATCAATCATTACAGTACACTACATTATTAGGATGAAGGACAAAAATCACATAATCATCTCAATAGATGCAGAAAAAGCATTTGGGAAAATGCAGTACCCTGTTATGATAAAAACAAAGGTATGAAAGGAACATGCCTCAACATAATAAAAGCCATTTGTAACAGACCCACAGCTATCCTATTCAATCGTGAAGAACAAAGCATTTTCTCTTACGATAAAAACAAAGATATACATTCTCCATACTTCTATTTAACACAGTATTAGAAGGCCTAGCTAGAGAAATTAGGCAAAAATAATAAAGGGATTCAAATAGGAAAGGAGTAAAGTTATCTGGTTGCAGATGATATGATCTTATGCATAGCAAACCCTAATGACTCCATTAAAAAACTGTTAGAACCAATACATGAATTCAGTGAAGTTTCAGGATATAAAATCCATACACAAAAATCAGTTTCATGTCTATATACTAACAACAAACTATCAGTAAAAGATAGCAAGAAAGTTCCATTTAAAATAGCATCAAAAACACTCAGGGATAAACTTTTTATTATCAGCTTTATTGAGATATAATAGGTGTACAATGTGTAAGTTTAATGTGTACAACCTGTGGATTTGATACATTTATATATTGCAAAATGATTACCACCATAGCATTAGCTAATACCTCTGTCGTGTCACATAATTACTATTTCTTTTTTATGATGGATTCATTTAAGTTTTACTCTGTTGTTCAGTCACTCAGTCATGTCTCTTTGCAACCCCATGGACTGCAGCACTCCAGGCTTCCCTGTCTTTCACTGTCCCTGGAGTTTGTTCAAACTCATGTCCATTGAATCAGTGATGCCATCCAACCATCCCATCCTCTGTTGTCCCCTTCTCCTGCCTTCAGTCTTTTGCTGCATCAGGGTCTTTTCCAGTGAGTCAGCTCTTCACATCAGGTGGCCAGAGTATTGGAGCTTCAGCTTCAGCATCATCCTTCTAATGAATGTTCAGAGTTGATTTCCTTTAGGATTGACTGGTTTGATTTCCTTACTCTTAGCAACTTTCAAATGTATACTACAGTAATATTAGCAGTAATCAGCAAGTTGCACATTAGATTCCCAGAACTTATTTCATCTTTTACCTTTGACCAGCATCTCCCCATTTCCCTTACTCTCTCAACCACTGGCAGGAACCACTCTGTTCTCTCTGAGTTTGAATATTTTAGATTCCACATATAAGTGATACCATATTTGGCTTTCTTTGACTTATTCAACACTTAGTATAATGCTCTTTCAGTTCATCCGTTTTTTTTCACAAAATGGGAGGATATCCTTTCTCACAGCTAAATAATATTCCAGTGTGCATGTGTATCACGTAAGTCTCTCTCTCTCTCTCACACACACACACACACCACATCTTTATCCTTTCTGTTGACAGATGTATAGGTTGTTTTCTACATCTTAACTTTTGTGAATAATGCTTCAGTGAACATGGAAATGCAGGTATCTGTTCAAGATCCTGTTTTCATTCCCTTTGAATATATACCCAGAAATGGGATTGCTGGGTCATATGATGGTTCTGTTATTAATTCTTAGGGGAACCTCCATATAGTTTTCTGTAGTGGTTACACTAGATTTCCACCAATAGTGCACAAGTGTTCCTCCCCTCCTTTTTTTTTTTTTTTTTAACACTCACCAATTGTCTTTTTTTTTTTTTTTTTTTAATTGGAGTGTAATTGCTTTACAGTGCTGTGTTGGATGATTAGTGATGTTGAGCACCTTTCATGTATCTGTTGGCCATCTGTGTGTCTTTTTAGAAAAATATTCAGGTCCTCTGCCCAGCATTTAACTGAATTGTTTGTTTTATGCTGTTGACTTGTATGAGTTCTTTATATATTTTGGATATTAACTTCTTATCAGATATGAGATTTGCAAATATTTCCTTCCATTTTGTAGACTGACTTTTCATTTTGTTAATGATTTACTTTGCTGTGCAGAAGCTCTTTGGTTTGATGTATATAGTTCCACTTGTTTATGTTTGCTTTTGGTGCATTTGCTTTTGGTGTTAAACCCAAAAAGTCATCAGCAAGACTGATGTCAGGGAACTTACTTTCTGTTCTTCTGGGAGTTTTATGATTTCATGTCTTACATTCAAGTCTTCAGTCCATTTTGAGTTAATTTTTGTGTGTGGTGTAAATTGACCATATAAACATGGGTTTATTTCTGGCCTGTCTATTTTGTTCCATTGCTCTGTGTCTGTTTTTATTCCAGTACCATACTGTTTTGGTTTCTGTGGCTTTGTAATATAGTTTGAAATCTGAGTCATCTGTACTCCCACATTTATAATTATTGTGAATATTTTAGCATTATTCATAATAGCCAAAATCTGGAAGCAGCCATAATGTCCATCAACAGATGAATGGATAAAGAAACTATGGGATAGACATACAGTTAAATATTATTCAGTCTTAGAAAAAGAAGGAAATTGTACTATTTGTGGTATCATGGATGAACCTGGGATATATTGTGCTAAGTGAGATAAGTCAGTCACCAAAGGATGAATACTGTATGATTTCACTTATGTGAGGTATCCAAAATATTCAATAGTCAGACTTACAGGTGCAGAAAACATAATAGTGGTTGCCAGAGGATGAAGGAAGAGGAAAATGAGTTGTAAAAAGGATGTAGTTATAGCTCTATAAAGATGAATGAGTTGTAGAGATTATAGTTAACAATATGATGTTGTGCATTGAAAAACTTGCTTAGAGGGTGAATCTCATGTTGAGTGTTCTTAGCATGCACACACACACACACACACAGAACTCCAAACTAAAGGAGCAAAAGGAATCTTTTGGAGGTGATGGATATGTTTATTACCTTGATTGTGGTGAATGATGGTATCACAGGTGTATGTATATGTCCAGACTCACCAAGTTGTGAATATCAAATATGTGCCATATTTTTGCATAT
The DNA here is from genome assembly GCA_024291935.2 of Okapia johnstoni. NCBI lineage: Eukaryota > Metazoa > Chordata > Mammalia > Artiodactyla > Giraffidae > Okapia > Okapia johnstoni. The sequence goes on from CM044307.1 coordinate 19,173,974, forward strand.
CAGTTATACTGCAATGTACTTGTAAAAAAAAAAAAAAGAACCAGAAAATACTCTGATTACTTTTACATGTTTTATGAAGGGAAGAGTGGTGAAATATGAGACTTAAAAATTGGATTAAAGTCATATTTAGAAGAACTTTATATGCTCCACAAAGGAGTTTATTGTTAACTCTATAGTCCAGTGTTCAGTCACTATTTTAAACCCATAACCCAAGAGTCATATGGCATATACTCTTGTTTCAACAGTGAAAATGCATCAACATGTTGGTGATATTTCTACCCTAGGAAGTCTGTTAGAGATTTGGTGCCCAGGTTTTGGGAGGTTTTTCAGGTGCCCTTTACCTAACACATATGGGCTTCTCGGGTGACACTAGTGGTAAGAACCCACCTGCGAATGCATGAGACATGAGATGCGGGTTCAGTCCCTGGGTTGGGAAGATCCCCTGAAGAAGGGAAAGGCTACCCACCCACTCCAGTATTCTGGCCTGGAGAATTTCATGGATTGTATAGTCCATGGGGTCGCAAAGAGTCGGACACGACTAGTTTGCATTCCCACCAACAGTGTAAGAGGAAATGGCAACCCACTCCAGTATTCATACCTGGAGGATCCCATGGGCAGAGGAGCCTGGCGGGCTATAGTTCATAGGGTCACACAGAGTTGGACACAACTGAAGGGACTTAGCACCCACGCACCTAGCACATACCAAAATTCCACCACACTCTTTGAAGAAAGCAAAAACAGCATTGTAATACAAACAGCCTAGGCATAATGAACTGCCATTATCAGTTAGAAAATGGTGGGAACCCTCCTGAAATCCAAGTTTCCAGATACCAGTCAAAGGCCAACCTTGCGAGCTGGCCCTTTTAAGGATCGTAGCCTCAGGCCTTCTGTGTTAACCTTTTCTGTACACTGGCTAATAATGGGGAACTCAGTTTTGTTCTTATTAAGTGTAGTGGTTCCCAGAACTTGTAGTTGGAGTGGGTTGGTAGGCAGTGGGCAGCATGACTCTGGAGCACGTGATAACAGAAAATTTTGAAGCCTTTAGTTGTAGGAATAGAAAAGAAAGCTTAGGGAGGGCATGTAAATTCAGAAGGAAATTCCGAAAACAAATAGAGGCATTAAGTGTTCTATTAGAACACTTTTATTCTGAGATGACAGGGAAGTATAGAGAAGTACTTTTCATGTATGTATGTCTGCATGTAAAGGTATAATAAGTTTGAAGGTAGATAGAAGGGAGTGAGTTTGGGATGTTGACACCTTCCTTGGCTGATGGTGAAGGGTAGGTTGTGAGCCTTGAGGAGAAAGAAGGAGCAGGGGAGGAAGAAAGTGTTTTAAAGCATTTAACTTGGGAGTGAAATCCCAGAGATGACAGGGACCACTCAAGTAAAAGAATTGCCGGGCTGAATGAAGGATCTGACCTTGTTCCTGACTCCTAGTGTCCCCATCATTTTTTCCTGCAGTTTGATTTCTAATAGTGCACTCATTCAACAGAAGTCTTATATTCAGAGAAAAATACCTCTATTTCTTTATTTCCCATACCTGCCAACTTTAAAAATCAGTCATCCAGATTTCATTCTGCTTACTTATAGCTTGTTTCCCCTAAGCAAGTAAGTCTATAGAGTTTTGAAAAGCTCCATTATTCCCTATCATTGGATTCTCCTTAGCTACTTTTTAAAAATATTGTAGCCTCAGTGCAGACACAAAGGACTTTGTTTATGTTCAAGGTTTTTCTGTTTTTTAAATGTTTGATTCTTTTGTTCTAGTTTTACATTTGTGTCTTTTTGGAACTGGGGGATAAGAAGTAGAAAATGATAAGTTTACTTTTTATGGTATATGGATAGTAGTTCTTCTGAAGTCATTTATAATATAATTTGCATGCAGGTATAATTTTAATGGAAATTATGAAGTCAAGAAGAAGAAAGCTTTGCTAACCTACCCTGTTTTCTTTCTCCTTTTCCTCCACCTCCCTCCCCTACTCTTTCTTACAATTACAGCAGAAGTCTGGAGAAAAGCCTGTCCCAGGTATGGTTCATCTGATAATTCTTATTAAACTTGAAATAGTAACAACTATAACATGTGAGATGAATTGTCATTTTGTCCTTTTAGACTCTCTAATGGTAATTTGTTACTCCTAACCTTTGTTTTGATTTGATGAATTGCCAAAAGATGGTGCTTTTGTGGTTATTATAGTAGTATTTAAAAGATGAATTGGAGTGGGATGAATAGGTATTGAGGATGCGTGGAAAAGCTGAGGTGATTTGAGGTTGTATCATAATTTGCTTGTATTACGAGGCTTTGGGTTTGTAAAATGAATCGGTTCTTAAACATCTGCCTGATGAAACAGCTAAATCTAGAACTTGGGATAAGTAGTTTAAATGAATTTGAGAGTCTGAACCATTCACATTAACCATTGTCTAAATTGGTCTCATCCCTCCACCCACCACCCCCTCCAAAAAATATCTGCTTTTGATGTCTAGTGGATCAGACAAAGAAAGAGGCAGAACCTCTACCAGAGACTGTAAAATCTGAGGAGAAGGAGACCACAAAGAATGTGCAACAGACAGTGGGCACTAAAGGCCCACCTGAAAAACGAATGAGACTTCAGTGAGTATTGGAGAAGAGAGAAGCTGGCAAGACTCCTCTTGTCCACATTTTACCTCATTACTGTGACAGGCTCTTGAACTTTAAAATTCTTTGTCACAACCATTTGTATAGAATGTGCTTATTCTTTAAGAAAGGATATAAGGATGCTCATGCTTTCAAACTAAATATTTTTAGTGTACCTTTTGTAACCTTTTCCCTTCTGGACTTAAGCAGCTTCCCGTCTCACATGTTTACTGCTATATATGTTTAAAAACAAAATAAAGGTATTTGTATAAATTACTTTATCTTGACTCTCCCCCCCCCCCCCATTTTCTCTCTGAAATATTTCCAGGTACATTTTGCGAACACAAAGGACTTTTGTTAAACTAGCAACTAAGCTGATTTTCTATTCTTAGTTGCATATTCCTCAGTATTAAAATAGTAAGGTTACTAACAATGTGAAACATAAAGGGAAAACAACTTTATTCACCGATACCACTGTCCTACAAATACCGTAGCAATGTTATGAATTTTCCTTGTCTTCTCTTTCTATGTATAGATTTTTTTTTTTTTTTGGCTTCACTGCGTGGCATGGAAGCATGGAAGTCTTAACCACTGGACCACCAGGAAAGTCCCTGTGTGTAGATATTTTTAAAACCATAGTTTGTAATTTTTCTGTTCATACTGTTTTACTTTATCATGTTTTGTCTGTTGTATGCACTATGCCATGGTTACTTAGTTTTTATAGACTGTTTATAGTTTATTCACTGAATAATTCCTGTGAATGATTGTATCTGTTTTCTTAAACTCTCCCTGTGTTGTACTTAAGTTTTTCCCAGTTTGCATTATTTAAATAAGACTGTAGTGATTTCGGGGCTTTCCAGGTGGCATTAGTGGTGATGAACCCACCTGTCAATGCAAGTTAGACGCAAGAGACATGGGTTCTACCCTTAGGTCGGGAAAGTCTCCTGGAGGAGGACACAGCAACCCACTCCACTATTTTTGCCTGGAGAATCCCAGGGACAGAGGGGCCTGGCAGGCTGCAGTTCATGTGGTCGCACAGAGTTGGACACGACTGAAACAACTTAGCATGCACGCATGCAGTGATTACATTTAGTATTTATTTCCTTAGTATAGACTTCCAGCAGTAGAATCACTAGAATCTGTACTTTTTTTTTTTTTTGCTGTTAGTCCATATTGCCAGGTTGTTTTTCTCAAAAGTTTTGCTGTTATTACTGTAACAGCAAAATATGAAAATACCAACTTCTCCAGAATCTCACTTACACTATGTATTGTAGTGTACATTTTTAGTGTAAAGTAGGAAAAAAATGGTGTTTCATTATTTTAAGTGGTTGAATAATTTCTTATCTTTGATTTTTGCTTTTATGAAATATCTGATTTTCTGTATTGTGTAAGTTTTTTAATTTTGACATAATTTCAGGCTTATAGAAAAGTTGTCAGGCTAGTACAAATAATTCCTCCATATATACCTTTTACCCAAATTCCCCATATGTTAACATTTTCCATGTTTGTTTATTCTTTACTCTTTGTCTCTCTCTCTCTGTCTCTAACTCCTGCTGTCATTTGCTGTTTCTCTCTCTCTTTGTATACGTGCAAATGTGTATTATTGTTGTTTAGTTGCTCAGTCATGACCAACTCTTCTGCAATCCCATGGTCTGTAGCCCACCAGCCTCCTCCATCCATGGGATTTTCCAGGCAAGAATACTGGATTGAGTTGCTGTTTCCTTGTCGGGAGAATCTTCCAGACCCAGGGGTGAAACCTGCGTCTCCTGCATTGGCAGGTGGATTCTTTACCACTGAGCCACCAGGGAAGCCCTGTGAGTGTGTATGCATGTGTATAATACATATACACACCTTTTATTTTGAATTGAGAGACAGCTGCAGTCATGATACCCATTTCCCCTGAGAATTTTAGTGTACATTTCCTAAGATCAAGGACATTCTCTTACATAGTCTTGGCACAATTATCAAAATTAAACCAGTATGATACCATTATCTCATCTGTAGGTCTTTTTCAGGTCTTGCTAGTGGTGCCAAGAATGTCAGCAAAGGAATATCCTGAATTGTACATTAGATTTAGTTGTCCTGTCTCTTTAGTCTGCTTTAATCTGAAACAGTTCTTTAATCTTCCTTGTTTTTCATGACTTGATATTTAAAGAGTTTGGGCCAGTTATTTTGTTGAATGTCTCTTAGTTTGAGTTTGTTTGATAGGTTTTCATAATTAAATTCACCTCATGTACTTTTGTTAGGAATACCATGGAAAAGATGCTTATGGAGGCATGAGCTGTCTATTTGTTCTATTGCTGGTGATGTTAACTTGGAGTACTTGGTTAAGGTGGTGTTTGTCAGGTACTCCACTGTGAAGTTAGAATTTTTCTTTTTGTAATTTTAAGTATCATGAGGTGGGGGTAGGGGGTGGGGGAGTAGTTTGAGGCTCTGTAAATACCATGTTATTCCTCAAAACTTTTATCCTCCAGCAGCTTTCATTGGTCATTCTTACCTGAATCATTTATTACTACTAGGGTTGCCAAATGGTGATTTTCTAATGTCTTCTTTCTGTGTTTATTACTTGGCTTTCTGTTACAAATGAGAGCTGCACCCGCCCCCGCCCCCCCCTCCCCTGGTACTTATTTGTTTATATCACTATAGATGCCTGGAATCTTATTTGTTCAATGTGTTGTGTTGTATTCACTATCATTCATTTATACTGATGCTCAAATTGTCCCAGATTGGGCTAATGGGAGCCAGTTCAAACTGATTCCTGTGGTCCTTTTGACATAATCCTGTCATTCCTTGAGTATTTTATGTTTTGGCACAATAAGATACCCCAGGTTCATCTCAAAAACCGTAGAGTCAGCCATTTCTCTAAGGATCCCTGCTTCTTTTTGGTAGAGAGTATATTTGGAAATCAAGATCTGTGTGCTAGGTGTGTTCATTTGCTACTGGGGTGCCATGGCTTCTGGGCTTTTTTAGCTGATAGAGTTAAGCAATAGATATATACTGGGACTTCTCTGCTGGCCTGGTGGTTAAGATTCCGTGCTGCCATTACAGGGGGCATGGGTTTCGATCCCTGGTTCTGGAAGTAAGATCCTGCATGCTGCGTGGCATGGCCAAAAAAAAGAAATGTGTGTGTGTGTGTGACATGAATGAATACACATACATCCGCACACGTATCTGTCTGTTTATTCTGTATATATTAAAAGCTACCCCAAAAATCACTGCAGATGGTGACTGCAACCATGAAATTAAAAGACACTGCTCCTGGGAAGGAAAGCTATGACAAACCTAGACAACATATTAGAAAGCAGAGACATCACTGTGCTGACACAGGTCCATATAGTCAAAACTATGGTTTTTCCTGTAGTTGTGTACGTATGTGAGAGTTGGACCATAAAGAAGGCTGAGCGCCAAAGAATTGATGCTTTTGAACTGTGGTGCTGGAGAAGACTCTTTTGAAAGTCCCTTGGACAGCAAGGAGATCAAACCAGGCAATCTTAAAGGAAATCAAGCCTGAATATTCATTGGAAGAACTGATGCTGAAGGTGAAGCTCTAATACTTTGGCCACTTGATGTGAAGAGCCAACTTCGGGAGATGGTGAGGAACAGGGAGGCCTAGACTGCAGCAGTCCATGCGGTCACAAAGAGTCAAACATGACTAGGTAAACGAACAGCACCGTTACCACCCATCTCATGCATCTTGTTGAGGCTGAAATTTGTATTTCCTGGTGATTTAGTGATGTTAATTAACCATTCTTTCCTGTGACTAATCGACTATTTGAATATTCTTTTTTGTGAAGTGTGTCCATTTTTGTGAAGTATGTTTTGTCTGTTTGTCTCCCAGAGTCAGAAGAGTCCTTTGTATGCACAGATAAGAGTCCTTACATGTATCGTTTTTAAATGTATCTTTAAAGCCAGAGTGTAAGTCCACTCTGGCTTGCCTTCTTACTCTTTAATGGTGACCTAAAAATGATCAAGTGTTCTTAATTTTAACGTAGCTTAGTTTGTCAGTCTCCTCCTTTATTAATGCTTTTTTGTGTCTTGTTTGAGGTTTTTCTCTACATTGCAGTTATGAAAATGTACTCTTTTGTCATATCTACAAGCTTCATTATTTTACATTCTCCATAGCCTGTAAAGTCACAATAGGGAGGAGCATACTCCAATCAATAGTTGCAGTGTTTTTCATCATTGCATACTCCTCTCTTAATGACATTTCTCTAATTTACAGAGTTGAGAGTCAAATAACGGACACAGCTCCTTGTTACACATACCTTGGCTAGAGCACACAGGGTGCCATCTTTTACTTTTCCAGTATCAACTGTATCCTTCCTGAAGTGGTAGCTGGCTTCCCAATACTTGATACCTTTAACAGTGTTATCTGAATTATGGCATTGTGTTACTTTAGATTGGGAATTGTTTATATATTCACGCTTTACTCTGTCACACAAAACATTTGAAGGAAAACATCTTTTGTATGTTGAATTTCCACACCATATTGGCCTCAACTATCTCCTTGTACATTAATTGTTTCGTATCAGTTCAGGGGCACTCCTTGCTATTTGGTCAAAAATGTATTGACCTTGTTTATTGTGGTTGTTATACATTTTGTGATAATAGTTGATGCTGTCACCACAAGACATGCCATCCTGCACATAGAAATTGTCAGGGCGTCACCTTGAACTTCCATTGTACCACTCGGGAAGGTTACATTCTTGTGCTCTACAGAGCATTCCAAGAGAAGCAAACTTACATTTTACATTGCAAGATCCAAAAGCAGCCTGCCCAAGGTTTCAATTTATAAGAGAGACACAAGGATCCTTTCTGCACTGACATTCTGATCCACAGTCACAGCATACTTTTTCAACTTCCACTTCCTTGTTATGACATAATTCCGATGAGTAATGTTTTGAGAAGCTGGTGTATTCATCACACAGAGTCCCTTGTGATTAATGAGGTTAAAGTAACTTCCATAGCAGCAGTTGCCAGAAGCACTGGTGTTTGTATTAGAGGCATTCATGATGCAATGTTTTTTCTCACGTAAACAGAATTCCTATGTATGAAACATACCAAGATTATGACCTAGTTATTGAGCAATGACCACTGCAAAAGGAAAGCAATTGACTTACCTTTGAGGCATTTATAAACTGCTAGCCCAAAATGATGGTAGCATATCCCTGAGATTCAAGCCAACTTAAATATATTAGAAAGCTCCTTGCACACAAAGAGATGCCCAGAAACATGTGGCACACGTGTAGAGATGAACACTTCTGTTGACTTGAAGCTGTTGAGAAGTTGACTCATGTCTTGGTCAACATTAATAAGATTCCTGTGGTTCTAAATCTCAGTCCCAGTTACAGAAACGTGAAGACATAGCTGTAGACAGATTGGATCTGTTACATTAAGCACATTTAATATATCTTCTGTGGCCTTGGAGACATTTGAATAATTGAAACTAATTTTCCACCACCATAAGCACACTCCACAAAGGGCCAGTGAGTCCACCAGCCAAGGGAATGGCAGTTTTGTGGCATTGTGGCAGTTTTAAACTCTCTACCTTGAACTCCAGCTTCTGACATAGTTATTTCTTCCTCCAAGCTGCATTTCATGAAAACTGACCCTTGTTACTATCTTATCTAACACAACTGGTGTTCAAATGTGGTAGAGTGCTTCAGGGCTCAATTTCATAAGTGAGGTCATTTATCTATGGCATCCCTCGAAAGGCTCCCCAGTGCTGGACAACCAGAGAATTGGGAGCCCTTTCACGTAACCATGATAGTAGCAGTTACCCGGATGAAGGGCTAATTCTCTTGGAATCCATCCTGCTCCCTGTAGGTGTCTGGAAACCAAGAGCTTCTTAGGCTGTAGACGAATGACCCGCGTGCAGCTGGAGGCCAGACCCTGAGCCACTCTCGAAGGCTCCACGTGCGCTGGGGACGTTGGCCAAGCCCCACTTTGGGCGAGCCCCGGTGCCAGTTGGGCCGGGTTTGCGCGGAGCCTTGCGGGAAGGTCAGGAGCACCTGCAGCCTGAGCCGCAGGAGGGCGCAGTCGCAGGCGCCCGACCACACTGCTGTCCACCATGCGGCCTTTCGGAGAGCTACTGGGCAGCTCTCTGCGGTCTTGGGAAGGTGGGTGAAGACTTGAGTCTTACGAAGCTTGCTTCCGAAGCAACCCTCTTCCAAGGCGGGACCTCAGCTTTCTGGGTTGGGCGGCCGCCGCCCTGCCCCTGAGAAAAGGGGCGGTTCCTCAGTGCTGGTCAGTTATAAGGAACTGGGGCTGGGGTTCCATGGTCTGGAAGCTGGCCAGAGGGAGATGTACAGGAAAAAAAGTAGAGTGACAACAAGAGGAAACTGAGCGGGCAACTGAAGCCCTTTAGAGGGGAGGAGTGAGGCGGTGTAGGGAAGAGACAGCAGCAAAAGTATACCCTGGGGTGATGGGAATTTAATTCAGAAGAGAGAAGCTTAGAAGGTCAGCATTCTGGAAGAGGCTATGGAGATTGAGAGGTCAACCCTGTTTCACTTCTTGGTATTGGTCCTAACAAATAAGCAAAACTAAATTTTCAGTAACTTGTTCCCACCATGGGCTTACAAAATTTTACTAAAGCCGGCTGCTGGCTGTTCCTAAAAGGGATATACTGTAAGTCTGTTTTCCTGAGGAAGAATAAGAGGGTGTTAACTGCATTTTTGCTTAACTCCTGCAGTAAAGAGTAAATAGGGTGTGTGTGTGACAGAGAGACAGAGAGTGCTAATAGTATAATGCCGTACAATTTTTCACCCCTTTATATTTTATTTTAAGAAAACAGCTTTATTGCAGTTTATTTATTCTATAGCAAACTACACATACATTGTATAACTGCAACAGAGCAGAATGAGCACAGCTCCTAGCAGGCAGTCATTGGTGTGCATCACTACTCTGCACCCTGTAACTAAGGCAACAGGTCTTGCTCAGCCATTGCTCGGGGTTCTCAGTGGGCCCTGCCCACTGGTATCTCAGTGAGGGACCACTGGGGAAAGTGATTCAGTCAAGGGTGGGTGGTATGGTGGTCATCAGGTGGAGAGTGAGGTAAGAGGCAGAACCAGGCCTTCTCCTGGAGGCCCTCCAGCTTACCCAAGCCTTGGGCCAGCAGGGAACAGACTGGGCCCTACGTCCTGCAGGGCTCCAGAGCCCTCACTAAGGCCCTCCACTAGCCTTGGTCCAGGCCTTGAGGCAGCAGTGAACCTCTTCCCCCATCCCTGTCTCTGTGACCTAATAGCAGTGGCCATCTGTCTGGTCATAGTCTGTGAGACCTGGTCTCCTCATTTGGGTGGTCTGAGGAGACTGAGGGCCAGTGGGCAGGGCATGACAGCTGGGCAGGATGTGGGTACCTAGCCCTGAAGGAGCTGCCAACTGAGATCTGCCTCCTCTTAGCCAGGACTGGGACCTTGGAGGGTGAAAGTTGTGCCTTGAGACTTTGCCCTTCCTGGTCAGGACAGAGAATAACATTCATCTGGTAGAGAGTTACAGGAACATCATTACCTGACCATGACTGGACCTCAAGAACAAAGCATCTGACACTGAGACGTCTGCAATAACTAACCACACCCATCCCTCACCTTTGGCTTTTAAATGGACTTGCTGGAAGCTTTCAGTAACTTTAAGGTTCTTAGTGCATGAGCCACCCATCTCTTTCTATGAATCTGTAATGAACCTTTCTCTGTTCCAAACTCTAATGTTTAGTATTGATGGGCCTCACTGTGTGTTGGGCACACAGACTTGTGATTTTGGTAACATAACTAGCTAAATTAAGAAACTGTACAACTGTTTTCCAAAGTGGTTGTACCATTCTACATTTCCATCACCAGTATATATATAAGAATTCTAATCCGTCTGCATCTTTACCATCAGTTGGAATGGTCAGTCTTTTAAATTATAGCCGTTCTAATAAGTGTATAGTGATATACGTTGTAGCTAATTTTGCATATTCCTATTACTAGTGATGTTGAGCATCTTTTTCTGTGCTTATTAGCCTTCCATGTATCTTCTTTGATAAAGCATATGTTCAGATCTCTTGCCTATTTCTTGAGGATTTGTTTCTTACTGAGTTTAGAGGTTTTTTAAAAAATATATTTTGAATAGTCCTTTAGCAAATATACATTTTAAAAATATTTTACTCCAGTCTGTGGCTTGTCTCTTAATTCCCTTAATAAAATATTTTAAAGAGAAGTTTGTAGGTTTGATGAAGTTCAACTTATCACTTTGTTCTTACATGAATTTTGTATTCACTGCCACATCTAAGAAACTTTTGCTTAACTTTCAGCTCTCGGTTTAAAAGATTTCTCCTGTGTTTACTTACAGAAGTTTTATAGTTTTAGGCTTTACATGTTGGTCTGTGGTCTATTTTACACTATTTTTAGTATGTGATGCAAGATATGAAATTAAGTTCTTTTGTTTTCCATTCAGTTGTTCCAGCACTGTATATAAAAAGGCTACCCTTTCTCCAATGATTTACCTTTGTCAAAAATCTGTTGCCATATTTGTGTGGGTCTATTTCTAGTCCTGTTCTGGTCTTTTGATCTGTCTATTGTTAATAGTTTTAGAACTAACACCCAAAAAAGATGTCCTTTTCACTATAGGGGACTGGAATGCAAAAGTAGGAAGTCAAGAAACACCTGGAGTAACGGGCAACTTTGGCCTTGGAGTACAGAATGAAGCGGGGCAAAGGCTAATAGAGTTTTGCCAAGAGAACACACTGGTCATAGCAAACACCTTCTTCCAACAACACAAGAGAAGACTCTACACATGGACATCACCAGATGGTCAACACTGAAATCAGATTGATTATATTCTTTGCAGCCAAAGATGGAAAAGCTTTATACAGTCAGCAAAAACAAGACCGGGAGCTGACTGTGGCTCAGATCATGAGCTCCTTATTGCCAAAGTCAGACTGAAATTGAAGAAAGTGGGGAAGACCATTAGACCATTCAGGTATGACCTAAATCAAATCCCTTATGACTGTACAGTGGAAGTGAGAAATAGATTTAAGGGAATAGATCTGATAGAGTGCCTGGTGAACTATGGATGGAGATTTGTGACATTGTACAGGAGACAGAATCAAGACCATCCCCAAGAAAAAGAAATGCAAAAAAGCAAAATGGCTGTCTGAGGAAGCCTTACAAATAGCTGAGAAAAGAAGAGAAGCCAAAAGCAAAGGAGAAAAGGAAAGATAGACCCATTTAAATGCAGAGTTCCAAAGAATAGCAAGGAGAAATAAGAAAGCCTTCCTCAGTGATCAGTGCAAAGAAATAGAGGAAAACAATAGAATGGGAAAGACTAGAGATCTCTTTAAGAAAATTAGAGATACCAAGGGAACACTTCATGCAAATATGGGCTCAATAAAGGACAGAAATGGTATGGACCTAACAGAAGCAGAAGATATTAAGAAGAGGTGGCAAGAATACACAAAAGAACTGTACAAAAAAGATCTTCACCACCCAGATAATCACGATGGTGTGATCACTCACCTAGAGCCAGACATCCTGGAATGTGAAGTCAAGTGGGCCTTAGGAAGCATCACTATGAACAAAGCTAGTGGAGGTGATGGAATTCCAGTTGAGCTATTTCAAATCCTAAAAGATGATGCTGTTATAATGCTGCACTCAATATGCCAGCAAATTTGGAAAACTCAGCAGTGGCCACAGGACTGGAAAAGGTCAGTTTTCATTCCAATCCCAAAGAAAGGCAATGCCAAAGAAGTTAAAAAGCAGAGGCTTTGCCAATAAAGGTCTGTCTCGTCAAGACTATGGTTTTTCCAGTAGTCGTATGGATGTGAGAGTTGGACTATAAAGAAAGCTGAGCACCGAAGAATTGATGCTTTTGAACTATGATGTTGGAGAAGATTCTTGAGAGTCCCTTGGACTGCAAGGAGATCCAACCAGTCCATCCTAGAGGAGATCAGTCCTGAATATATATCGGAAGGACTGATGTTGAAGCTGAAACTCCAGTACTTTGGCCACTTGATGCGAAGAGCTGACTCATTTAAAAAGACCCTGATGCTGGAAAAGATTGAGGGTAGGAGGAGAAGGGGACGACAGAGGATGAGATAGTTGGATGGCATCACTGACTCAATGGACATGAGTTTGGGTACACTGTGGGAGTTGGTGATGAACAGGGAGGCCTGGCATGCTGCTGTCCGTGGGGTCGCAAAGAGTTGGACATGACTGAGCGACTGAACTGAACTGAACTGAGCTGATTGTTACACAAATACCCCACTGTTTTAAGTACTGTAACTTTATATGTCTTGAAATCAGAAAGTGGTAGTCCTCCAATTGTTTCTTCTTTTTCAAAGTGGATTGGGTATTCTAGATCTTTTACATTTCCATGTGAATTTTAGAATCAGTTTGTCAAATTTTATAAGAGAAACCTTGTAATTGATCTTTTGGGGAAAATTGACAATTAATGATGTTAATTATTCTATTGATGAATAAGATCTCTCCACTTATTTAGGTTGGTGTTAATTTCTCTCCATATTTGTAGTTTTAAGTTACATGTCTTTCACAACTTTTGTCAGAATTATTGCTAAGTACTTAACTGTTTTGCTCTGTAATAATCCCTTAAAAATTTTAATTTCCAATTGTTTATTGCTAGTGAATAAGAACAGAATTAACTGCTGCATATGCATCTTTTATCCTTTGAGCTTGCTAAACTCAGTAGTTCTAGTAGGTTTTTTTGTAGATTCCCTCAGATTTCTATATAGACCTCTATAAATGTCATCTATAAATAAAGACAAATTTAATCTTCCTTTCTAATTTGGAATCCTTTTATTTCTCTTTCTTGCCTGATTGCACTGCTCAGAACCTCTAGTACCATGTTGAATAGAGGTAGTGAGACTAGACGTTCTTGTCTTGTTTCTGATCTTAGAGGGAAGATATTCAATCTTTTACCATTGGAAGCTACCATTAGCTGTAGATTTTTCCACAGATCCCCTTTATCATGTTGAAAAGTTCCCTTTATGGTCAGTTTTCTGGGAGTTAATAGGATTGTATGTTGGGTTTGGTCAAATGATTTTTCTGATCTATTGATGTGATCATATTGTTACTGTCCTTGCTCTAGATTCTTGGACAGAAATAGCACAGAAATGAATCTTGTTCCCAAAAGATTCTTAAGCAAGCAGCAGTTTTTATTGGAAGGATAACATGTGCCCAAGGGAGATGGTGAAAGAGTCCCAGCTCCCCAAGGACATTCAGGAATAGGATTTTAAAGGCAGTGTGAAGGAGGGGACCATAGGATGCCTGATTAGCTTGGCATCATTTCTCAGATTGGTTGGCATCAAAGTGAAATTTTGAGCTTCATCAACATACTGGTTTCAATTGGTCTGAGGTCTACATGCTTGCAGTCAGCAGTTTTCATCTGGTCAGGGTCCACTTCCTGCAAATACAACTTAGGATTGTGTGTCAGGCCTTTATCTTTCAGGGAACTGGGAGTTCTGTGATTCTACTGTGTGGTGGATTTACAGTCCAGCTTTTGTCCTTTGGAAACTGTACATATATCAATGGAACAGAAATAATCTTGTACTTTTGTAGATCTCTAGTTGTTGTCTCAAAGACCTAAGCCCTCAGGCACTTTGTTTTAGTGGGCTTGTTGTAGTCTTGTTTGCTAAAGGCTATTTCCTCGATCCTTTTCCAGGACGGCTATGTACTCTTGTCTTCCTATTTCATTATGATTATTCATTTTTAGTTTGTTAATATGGTAATATACACTGATTAATTTTTCAGACCAACCTTGTGTCCATAGGATAAATTTCATTTGGTCATGTTATGTTATCCTTTTTATACATTGTTGAATTCAGTTGTTAACATTTTGTTTAGGATTTTGCCATCTGTGTTTGCGAGGGACATTGGTCTGAATTTTTGTATTAATGTTGTAAACTGATTTTCACATCAGGGTAATGCTGGCTGCAAAGAACTAGTTGGGTCATATTTTCTCCTGTTCATTTTTCTTGAAAGTTTATGATTACCACAAGAAAGTTATGATTACCACAAGAAGTTTAGTTAAGATCCTTTACCACACATAATAACAAATGTTTTTTCTTATGATGAGCACTTTTAAGATCTATTCTCTTAACAACTTTCAAATACAATACAGTATTGTTAACTATAGTATCCATGCTGTATGTTATATCTCCAGGATTATTTTATCTTATAAATAAATGGAAGTGTGTATCTTTTACCCCTTCACCCATTGTACCCAACCCCCCACCCTTGCCTCTGACAAATACAATCTGTTCTCTGTATCACTGGGTTTGGTTTTAGATTCTGCATATAAGTGAGATCACACAATATTTGTCTCTCTCTTTATCTGACTTATCCTGGAATAAATCCCACTTGATCATATTGTATGACCTTTTTAATATATTGTTGAATTTGATTTGCTGTTTTATTGAGTATTTTTGCATTGATATTCATTAGAAATAGTTGGCTTGTAGTTTTCTTACAGTGTCCTTGTCTATTTTTGGTATTGGTAATGATGGCTTTGTAAAATGAGCTTGGAAATGTTCCTTCCTCTTCTATTTTTTGGAAAAGTTTGAGAATAATTGGTGTTAATTCTTTAAATGTTTGGTAAAACTCAGCAGTGAAGACATCTGGTTCTAGACTTTTCTTTGTTGAGAGGTTTTGGATTACTACTTGGATTACTCCTGGTAGCTCAGCTGGTAAAGAATCCGCCTGCAATGCAGGAGACCTCAGTTTGATTCCTGGGTTGGGAAGATCCCTGGAGAAGGGATAGGCTACCCACTCCAATATTTGGCCTGGAGAATCCCATGGACTGTATAGTCCATGGATTCCCAGAGAGTTGGACATGACTGAGCAATTTTCACTCACTTTGGATTACTAATTCAGTCTCCTTACTAGTAGGGCTTTCCTAGTGACTCAATATGCCTGCAATGCAGGAGAACTGGGTTCGATCCCTGGGTTGGGAAGATCCCCTGGAGAAAAGAATGGCAACCCACTCCAGTATTCTTGCCAAGAGAATTCCATGGACAGAAGAACCTGGCAAGCTATACAGTCCATGTGGTTGCAAAGCCAGACATGACTGAGTGACTAACACACACTCCTTACTAATAATTGACCTGTCCAACCTTTCTGTTTCTTCATGATTCAGTTTTAGTAAATGGTTGTTGTTCAGTTGCTAAGTCATGTCTGACTCTTTGTGACCCCATGTACTGCAGCATGCCAGGCTTCCCTGTCTTTCGCTGTCTCTTGGAGTTTGCTCAGGCTCCTGTCTGTTGAGTTGGTAATGCCATCCAACCATCTCATCCTTTGTCACCCCCTTCTCCTCTTGCCCTCAATCTTTCCCATCATCAGAGTCTTTTCCAGTGAGTTAGCTCTTCACATCAGGTGGCCAGAGTAGATGGTAGATTGTATGTTTCTAGGAATTTATCCATTTTTTCCTACGTTGTCCATTTTGTTAGCATATGATTGTTCGTATTGTTGTCTTACAATCTTTTGTATTTCGGTGGTATCAGTTATAACATCTCCTCTTTCATTTCTAGTTTTATTTGGCTGCTGTTTCTTTTTTCTTTTTTTAATTAGTTTATTTATATATTTTTTAACTTTACAATATTGTATTTGTTTTGCCATACACTGACATGAATCCACCATGGGTGTACATGTTTTCCCCTTCCAGAACCCCCCTCCCACCTCCCTCCCCATCCCATCCCCCTGGGTCATCCCGGTGCAACAGCCCCGAGCACCCTGTATCATGCATCGAACCTGGATTGGCGATTCATTTCACATATGATAATTTACATGCTTCAATGCCATTCTCCCATATCATCCCGCCCTCGCCCTCTCCCATAGAGTCCATAATACTGTTCTATTTATCTGTGTCTCTTTTGATGTCTCGCATACAGGGTTATCTTTACTGATTAACTAAATACCATATATATGTGTTAGTATACTGCATTGGTGTTTTTCTTTCTGGCTTACTTCACTCTGTATAATAGGCTCCAGTTTCATCCACCTCATTAGAACTGATTCGAATTTAATGGCTGTATTCTTTTTAATGGCTGAGTAATATTCCGTTGTGTATATGTACCACAGCTTCCTTATCCATTTGTCTGCTGATGGGCATCTAGGCTGCTTGATGTCCTGGCTATTATAAACAGTGCTGCGATGAGCATTGGGGTACACATGTCTCTTTCAATTCTGGTTTCCTCAGCGTGTATGCCCAGCAGTGGGATTGCTGGGTCATATGGCAGTTCTATTTCCAGTTTTTTGAGGAATCTCCACACTGTTCTCCATAGTGGCTGTACTAGTTTGCATTCCCACCAACAGTGTGAGAGGGTTCCCTTCTCTCCACACCCTCTCCAGCATTTATTGCTTGTAGACTTTTGGAGAGCAGCCATTCTGACGGGCGTGAAATGGTACCTCATTGTGGTTTTGATTTGAATTTCTCTGATAATGAGTGATGTTGAGCATCTTTTCATGTGTTTGTTAGCCATCTGTATGTCTTCTTTGGAGAAGTGTGTGTTTAGTTCTTTAGCCCACTTTTTGATTGGGTTGTTTATTTTTCTGGAATTGAGCTGCAGGAGTTGCTTGTATATTTTTGAGATTAATTGTCCATTGCTTCGTTTGCTATTATTTTCTCCCATTCTGAAGGCTGTCTTTTCACCTTGCTTATAGTTTCCTTTGTTGTGCAAAAGCTTTTAAGTTTAATTAGGTCCCATTTGTTTATTTTTGCTTTTATTTCCAATATTCTGGGAGGTGGGTGATAGAGGATCCTGCTGTGGTTTATTTTGGAAAGTGTTTTGCCTATGTTTTCCTCTAGGATTTTTATAGTTTCTGGTCTTACGTTTAGATCTTTAATCCATGTTGAGTTTATTTTTGTGTATGGTGTTATAAAGTGTTCTAGTTTCAGTCTTTTACAAGTGGTTGACCAGTTTTCCCAGCACCACTTGTTAAAGACATTGTCTTTTCTCCATTGTATATTCTTGCCTCCTTTGTCAAAGATAAGGTGTCCATCAGTTCAGTTCAGTTCAGTCGCTCAGTCGTGTCCGACTCTTTGCGACCGCATGAATCGCAGCACGCCAGGCCTCCCTGTCCATCACCAACTCTCGGAGTTTACCCAAACCCATGTCCATCGAGTTAATGATGCCATCCAGCCGTCTCATCCTCTGTCATCCCCTTCTCCTCCTGCCCCCAATCCTTCCCAGCATCAGGGTCTTTTCCAATGAGTCACCTCTTCATATGAGGAGTTATATTTTCATTCAGACCAAAATATTTTCAGTTATACATTTAAATCATGTTTGGATCGTGGCTGTTCTTCAACTTTGAAGCAAATGACTATTTTCTAGCTTTTTTTTCTTCTTTATACAATTTTAGTTCTGCAAGTAAGAAACATTATGCAGTTTTTATTTTTAGCATTTGTTAAGACTTCCTTTATGACTTAGATATTGTCTGTTTTGGTAAATATCATGTGCGTGCATGCGTGCTAAGTTGCTTCAGTCATGTCTGACTCTTTGCAGCCCTATGGACTATAGCCTGCCAGTCTTCTCTGTTCATGGGATCTCCAGGCAAGAATACTAGAGTGGGTTGCCATGCCCTCCTCCAGGGGATCTTCCCGACCCAGGGATTAAACCACATCTCTTATGTCTTCTGCATTGGCAAGTGGGTTCTTAACACTAGGGCCACTTGGGAAGCATGTTTCAATTAGGTTAATTTGATTAAGTTTGCTTAAATATTCTACTTAACTCTTTTTTTTTTTTTTTTAGTCTGATGTATTTGTTGCTGAAAGAAAGTATGTTAATACCTACAAGTAGATTTTGAATTTTTCTATTTCTCCTTTTTGTTCTGTTGGTGTTCGCTTTATATACTTCAAAGCTATTTGTTAAGTAGATACAAACTCCTGCTGAATTTTATCATATTAAATACATCTTTATCTCTGTAACGACTTCATCTTTTCTGCTATTAGTATGGTTTGTTTCCTTTCTTTTGCCAATATAAATTAGTAAACTATTGTCATTATTTTAGAGTAGAAGTTCTTTCCTCTCAATTCAGAGGAAAGAACCTTTTCCTCTGGAGCATATTGAATTAGATTCTGATTTGCATTTAGAGCCAATAAAGGGCAGTAGGAGTATGTCTTAAGGATACTAGACATGCCCTAGCAGGATAATTTCCCCAGCTGAGGTAATTACAGGGTCTCTAGCTAGAGGTGGCTAGGCTTCTCAGATAGAAGGATTCTAGGCACCTTCCCTGGTAGAGGAGCATCAGGGGTACTTGGGAGGATCTAGATACTCAGAACCAATCCAGTCCACCTGGAACTCCCATTATCAAGGTCAAAGTTTTTTTTTTCTGTCTCAATTAGATTTCCCACTACAGTCTTCGCAAATATCGATATTTAACTTACACTGTGATTCTGAAACTCCAGTTAAATTTTGGTTTTCTTTGAGTTGGTTCTGTGGCTAAAGGAGAGATTTTTTTTTTTTTAACTCTACTATTATCAGCAATCTGAGCTGAGAACTTAGAGCCTTGAGCCTCATTGTGCAAAATCTCCATTAGAATTTAGTACACCCATTCTACCCCTCAGTCTTTGACATACTTCTAGGCATCATCACAGCCCCCGCTTGGTCCCCCACACACTTGCTTCAATAGGGCACTTCATCACAATCAACACTGAGTAGAAATTTAACTAATTGTGATGTTATTATGAGCCCATCCCCCATTCAGCAGGCGTTCAGCAGTGTGTTAAGGCCATGGACATACCTAAGCGAATCCCAGAGACCCATTTTATCTGTCTCTCTTGGCAGCACTCTTGGTACCAAGTCCTGTATCTGTCAAGATCTAGTCCAGAAAAGAAAAATCCACCAAGAGTAATTACTATAGGGAATTCTTGAAAAGGTATTAGAGGGCTAAAAAGGTAAAAAGGGAACACGGAGGTACACAGAAGTATGAATTACCAGAGAGAGTTGCACCCCTAAGATTGTGGGAACAAAGGGAAGAGATTGGTGTTTCCATAACCTAGAAGCTCTCACAGTGGGCCTCATAGGTCTGGACCTGGACAGTAGAAGATAGAGCATTACCAGCCCAGGTGATGCTGGTAATTTAGGAACTCAGAAAAGAAGTAGTGTGGAGTTGATAGCTGTACTTCCTATTAGGTAATGTTGAGCTGGTACTGGTTCCTTAGGGACTTGGAAGAAGGTCCTCCAGAACTCTGACACAGATCTCAGAGACAGAGGGTTACTCCTCTCATGGAGCATATCAAGCCTGTATCAGGGAGCTTTGTGGTATAGCCTGAAACATCTGAGAAAGAGATACTGGCTGGCTGGTGTGGGTTGCCCACGGTACTGGAAGATGGCTCTGTACATCTGGTTCTGAGCCCTCTGGGGAGGGGGCACTGTCCACTAGGTGCCTTTGGTGGGGATTGATGGAGCTGGTTCTGGGAATGTGGTAACTGACTCTCACCACCAGAGCAAGATACCATGCTGGGCGTGGGGGGAAGGTCACTGACAGTAACAGCAGGCAAACAGGAGGAGCCCCTTGTCCTTCCCTTTTGCTTTTTATTCTCCCTCTCAGGCTTTTCTTGACAGCACTTTTCAGGAATCCAGCTAGAAATGGGGAAATATAATGTGCAGATTCCCATCGCTAGCTCCATAGACAAAGTATAAACTTTAGCTTTAGGACTCAGAAAATAGTTGATAATCAGTGTAAGATCTGTCAGCAGAGTTCTGCTGATAGCTTCTGTGGTGACAGGTAATATATAGGAGGTGATAAATGATTTGTGTGATGCTCTCTGATATTTTCTGTTGTTTTATTTAGTTGTAGCTCACTACATTCTTGTCATGACCCTGAATGGTTTGTGACCTAAGTGTAAGAAACCCTGAATTAGCTGTGACTAAGAGTGAGTGGAGGCAAGGTAAGATAGAGGTTTTGAGGAGTTTGAAGTAGCTGCTGGGAATATAAGAAAGAGTTAATTACTGATGCTGAGGAAGATTCTGACACTAATTGAAGTGCAGGTAATGTTAGAGAGGAAGGGCTTTGGAGTGACACCAGTTCAACATAATTAATGGTACAATAGTGACAGAGACTGGTATGACTTAAAGATCCTTGGCAATGAAATTTTCTCTTGTTACCACATCCTATTTCTGATGAAATAACATGATATAAGTTTTTTCCTCTTTATAATGCTTTGTTTTTAATAGTCCTCTTTTACCTCACACATTTCCATCTTAATATCCCCAAATCTGTAGCAGATACCAAGGATATCATGAAGGGAGACGTGGAAAGGAAATCTGGTCATTAGGATTTGACCTATATCAGAGATGCTTTCCCTTAGAAGTTTCATTTAGTATTCTTGGCTTCCAGTAGCTATCCATTAGTTCTGGCAAAGTATCTAGGAGTATCCAGGTGTTCTTAACATTGTAATGCCGAGAGTATTCTTATGCTCTCTACTATCAACCCCATTTGTGTCCGTTTTTAGAATATTCAGGCCACCACTGTATATTCAGATGTGTCTCCAATTTTTTTAATCTTTTGTTTTCAAATGTTAAGCAAATTATTAATACTTTTAACTGAAAGTCAGCAAATGAACAAAATTAGCTTTTACTTGATTTAAAGTTTGTTTTCAACAGGTATGAAGTAAGTCCATTCAAATTGTGATCTCTGAATATTTTAGTGAACTGACTCTAGATTTAAATTCTTCAATCTAACGTTCTCTAGAGAATTCAGCTAACTCGCCGTTCATGTAAAATATAGAATGGAATCTATCTATACACAGCCAAGGTGAGTCTCATGATGGAGAACATGATGCAGCTGGTCTAGGTGCAGAGAAGGCTGCTGCTTCCATGCTGTGATTAGAGGCAACTGGGTTGCTGCTGCTGCTGCTGCTGCTAAGTTGCTTCAGTCGTGTCCGACTCTATGCGACCCCATAGACAGCAGCCCACCAGGCTCCCCTGTCCCTGGGATTCTCCAGGCAAGAACACTGGAGTGGGTTGCCATTTCCTTCTCCAGTGCATGAAAGTGAAAAGTAAAAGTGAAGTCACTCAGTTGTGTCCAACTCTTAGCAACCCCACGGACTGCAGCCTACCAGGCTCCTCTGTCCATGGGATTTTCCAGGCAAGAGTACTGGAGTGGGGTGCCCTTGCCTTCTCCAACTGGGTTGTTGACTTTGTCCCCAAATAACAGCCTCATTCCTATTACTCTGTCAATATAGCTGCCTACCTTGGAATGTCCAGGGGTTTTCTGCAGATGAGCGTGTGTTATAAAATACATGTTTGTCTTGATTGGGGGGGGAGGGGCTCCCAAAACTGAGTCCCTTAAGTGAGGCTTACTTTGATTGCTAACTTCAAACAGAATGGGAACTAGATAAGATGTCTGTAGAGGAGAAGGGGAGATGGAGCAAACTGGCTGAATAAAGAAACCAAAAAATGGTAAGTTTTGGATGGGCTGTCCACATGCTTAACTGAAGCTAGCAGAGTACCAGTAGACTTTTGGGTGGAGGAGAAATTGGGAGTCAGATGCCAATCTTTTTAATATGAAAAATGTCATGCCAGTGTACATGCTTAGAGAATAGTATATTAATGAGTCCTTATATTAAAACAGGATTCAACAATTACCCATCTATGATGAATTTCCTTCATTTCTTTCCCTGTAAACCTGCTCTTCCCTTATCCCTTGCCCTTACATATATATGAGACAATCTCCAGAATTTTATTGATTCAAGCCTTGACCCAATTGAAATCACTTTCTTTCTCTCCCTCTCTCCCCTACCCTTTCTGCCCCAACCACCCTATCCTAGATCTTCTTTCTATTTTCACTTCAGCGTTGCAGCTTTGATGGTCCAGTTCTTCCAGGACACAGATCCATAAAGGTCATCCCTGCACCCTCAACAGCTCAGAGGGAGGAGCCAGACCAGTAGTGCCTGATGCCCTGCCCTCTTCTGCCCTGAGCAGGTGGCTCCATAATGACAGTGGGTGAGGCCCTGGTACACTTCAGAGTCACTCCCCTGCTGCTCTGGTTTGGGGTGTGTCTGTTCATTTCTGGTCACTCTCAGGCCAGGCCCTCCCAGCACTTCTCTTCCCCAGAGTTGGTGATCCCCTTGAAGGTGACTGGCTGGGGCAGAAATGCAAAGGTTCCAGGCTGGCTCTCCTATAGCCTGCGATTTGGGGGCCAAAGACATATTGCCCACATGAGGGTCAAGAAGTTCTTGGTTTCCAGACCCCTCCCAGTGTTCACCTACACAGACCAGCGTTCCCTCCACCAGGATCAGCCTTTTGTTCCTGATGACTGCTACTATCATGGTTATGTGGAGGGTGTTTCCAAGTCGCTGGTTGCCCTCAGTACCTGTTCTGGAGGTTTTCGAGGAATACTACAGATAAATGATCTTGCTTATGAAATTGAACCAATTAGGTTTTCTGCCACATTTGAACACTGGGTGTATAGAATAGACATCGATGATACTCAGTTCCCACCTATGAGATGTGGGTTAACAGAAGAGGAAATAGCACGCCAATTGAAGTTGCAGGAGTTGCATAATTTCACTCTGATGCAAAGTTCTTACACAGGCTGGTGGACCCACTTGCGGTTTCTTGAGCTGGTAGTGGTTGTGGACAATCTTCGATTTGTTCACTCGGGAAGCAATGTGTCAGTAGTACAAAATGATATAGCTAATATTGTCAACATAATAAATAGCCTGTATCGCCCTTTGGAACTTGATGTAACTTTAACTGGGCTTGAAATCTGGACTAAAGGAAACCAAATTGCCACTGATAACATAGATAAAATTTTGGAGGATTTTTCTGTATGGAAGTTTTTTAACCTCGATAACCGACTGCCACATGATACAGCCCATCTTTTCATAAAGAAATCATTTGGCGTGATGCTTGGAGTTGCCTATGTTGCTGGAGTATGCCAGCATCCTCTTAATAGTGGAGTTGATGTTTTCGAAGATGAGAGTCTGTATAATCTTGCACTTATTGTTACCCATGAACTTGGTCATAATTTAGGTATGCTGCATGATACTAAATTTTGTGTGTGTGAACTACAGTTTTGCATAATGTATCCTGCCAGATCGGTAACGGATAAATTCAGCAACTGCAGTTATGGCGAGTATTGGGACAATTTAATCAGTAATGGATTATGTCTTTACTCTCCTCCAAATCCCCAGAATATCTTTAGGATAAAGTATTGTGGGAACCTAGTGGTCGAAGAAGGAGAGGAGTGTGACTGTGGCACCATAGGGCAGTGTATACATGATCCCTGCTGTCTGCTGGATTGCACTCTGAAGCCTGGAGCTGCTTGTGCTTTGGGGTCTTGCTGCAAAAACTGCAAGGTCAGGTCAGCAGGGACTTTGTGCAGAAAACAGATCAATAAATGTGACCTTCCAGAGTGGTGCAATGGGACATCGCATCAGTGCCCAGAAGACGTATATGTGCAGGATGGGATTCCCTGTAGTGACAGTGCCTACTGCTATAAAAAGAACTGTACTAACCATGATGAACAGTGCAGAGAGATTTTTGGCAAAGATGCAAGGAGTGCATCTCAGAGTTGCTACAAAGAAATCAACACCCAAGGAAATCGATTTGGTCACTGTGGTATCAGCGACATAGAGTATATAAAATGTGCAGTCCCTGATATCCTGTGTGGGAGAGTTCAGTGTGAAAATGTGGGAGTAATTCCTAACCTGACTGAACATTCCACAGTGCATCAGTTTCACGTCAATGACACCACTTGCTGGGGCACCGATTATCATATAGGAATGTCCATACCTGATATCGGTCAGGTGAAAGATGGCACAATGTGTGGTCAAAAAAAGATGTGTATTCACAGAAAGTGTGTCAGTATGGTTCCTATGCCACAAGCCTGTCAGCCTGAGACCTGCCACATGAAGGGGATCTGCAATAATAAGCAACAGTGCCACTGCAACCCTGGATGGGCACCTCCCTACTGCAAGAATGAAGGCAATGGAGGTAGTAATAGTAGTGGCCCACCTGTTAATCCCCAAGGAGATGAGGCAGATGAGGCAGAAGAGACAGAAAAGACAAAAATGGGGAAGGAAACTCAAATGTTACTGTGGCTTATTCCTTTGATTTGTTTATTTGTATATTGCCTCCTTGTGCTTTGTAAGAACCGTAAAAAGGAAAAGGAGCCAGAAATGATGAAGGAAGAAGGGATGGAGGGAGAGGGGACAGAGGAAGAAGGGATGGAGGGAGAGGGGACAGAGGAAGAAGGAATGGAGGAGGAAGAAGGTGACTAAGGCTCCTGCTTCATTTACAAAAAAAAAAAAATCCCTAGTTTTTCTTTTAAATAGTAGAGGAGCATTAGGGCATGTCTGACTGCTTCAAGAAAAATTTAAGAATCTCTCATGGCAGGATCATAAGCATTAATATTTCATTGAAGGATTCCTATCATGTTCTTAACTTACTCTTCAGTGTGTTAAGCAATATTAAAAGTTCATTTTTTCCCTCTGGAAGTCATCTCTTTATGTTTCCTGAGCAAAGGCACAGCAAAGTCACATTTTTAAGCTAATGTCTATCAGTTGTAAACATCTTCCCACCTTTGTACTCTTAAAATGTCATGTCCAAGATGTGCCACTATATACCCTATGTCTGTTTTGCCAGCTGTTTTCTGGGGAGCTGTGCCAAAGAGGGGCCAGTAAAAGTAGCCTGGAATGATGGATGAAGAGAGAAGGGATTTTACCTTCTTGTTTGCCAAAAGTTACTCTGTCATTTTGGTAGCCAAGCTTGGTTTTGGATTCCAGTTTTGTTGACTCTGTTAGAACCACTGTCATTCTTCATTAAAAGTACAAGCACCAGTTGACCACTGATACTTTGAGAGATCACAGTTGTAGCTCTGGGGTTAGCAGTGTGGTTCTCCTGTGAGTTGCTGGAGCACCAGCAGCAGCTGGTCACTTGCCCTCCTTAGAAGTCTTGGTCCCTGCTCTGCAAAGGACCTCCTAAAATCACCAGTACCTGAAAGAATCAACTTCTTTCTTTTGTTCCCTTGGCCCTGTGGCTGCAAGATGCTTTCAGTAGTTACTTCATTGTGATAGTTTGAATTCTCCAGCAGCAGACACTGAATTATTAGAGTTTAGAGAGAAAGGGTGGAGGAAGTCAGCTGTACAGATGAGAAATAATTCTGCCGTTTCAGCGTTGGCCAACCTGGCAGCAAGCTCTGGAATGAATATTACCTAACAGACTAGTCTTTAATTGGGCTAAAATGGCCTGGTCTTCATACTTTCCCCTTGCCCATTCACTGGATGTGGGTGCCCCAAGAAGGGTAAGAGCTTGACCATGCACCTCTCAGCAACTGAGGCTGACCCCAAAGAGCTAATATCTGGAGGCTCTATGCTGATCATTCCAGCAGCTGGTCAGCAAGACTTTCCTGGAAGGAGGATGCAGATGGCTGATTTGGAAATCCCACAGTCACCTTTACATTGCTCTGATCAGCTTTGCTTTCTGTCCTTTAAAACAGCTTCTCCGGGATTCCGGCAGGCACCTCTGCCTGTGGGGAACCACAGAAGAGGGAAGTTAGTGGGATGAAGCATGGACCCTACTACTGTGTTTAGTTTTGGAGCTTGCTCCAAAATCTTAAAGGACCACAGTGCGATTCACCTATAGGAGCCTGACAAAGTCTCCAAACGGTGTCCCTACCTGCCGCAGAGACTTTGAAGCACCACTGTACGTGCTGGATCATATAGCCCAAGTGGCCGAGCAGTTTGCACAGCAGGCTGGACCTGGGGCAGAACTTTCTCTTCTTCTGGGCCTCCTCAAAAGTAGCACCTTTTCAGGTCACTTGGTAAATGGTTTGGAACAACACACCAAATGAGAAATATGTTGCCTCCCAAATCCAGAGTCCCACTGGGGACTGAGCTGCTTTCTTGGTTGTAGGAGAGCCAGATACCACTTACTTTTTATCTTAGAAGTGATATCCTGACATGCTCCAGACCACAGGTTCCCTAAAAATCTCACTGAGTTAGGAATGAATTTTGGTCAGATTTATTTCCCACCCTCTGATATACAAATGTCTTGCCGATGAGCCTGGGGTAGTTACTATAACTCACTCACTAGATGTAATCAACATAGTATCATCAACATAATGGGCCGGTATGATATCTTGTGGAAGGGAAAGGTGATTGAGATCCCTGAAAACTAAATTATGACATAGGGCTTGGTGGTTGATAGGTCTCTGAAGGAGAACAGTGTATGTGTATTGCTGGCCTTGCCAGTTGAAAGCAAACTGCTTCTGGTGGGCCTCGTGGACATCAGTGGAGAAAAAGGCATTTGCCACATCAGTAGCTACATACCAGGTACCAGGGGATGTGTGAATTTGCTCAAGCAACAAAATCATATCTGGTACAGCAGCTTCAATTGGAGTCACCACTTCTTTAAGCTTACAATGAAGCAATCCACTGTCATTCTCCAAGATCCAACTGTCTTCTGCATAGGTCAGCTAGAGTTGAATGAGAATGTGGTGTGAAGGGCTGCGTCCTTCAAGTCCTTGATGGTGGCAGCAGTATCTGCAGTTCTTCCAGGGACGTGGTATTAGTTTTGGTTTATTATTTTCCTAAGTAGAGACAGTACAAATGGCTTCCGCTTGGCCTTTTCTACTATAATAGCCCTCACTGGACAAGTGGGGAACCAATGTGAGGATTGCAGCCGCTAAAAATGTCTTTCAATTACACATTCTACAACGAGGGAAGTAACCACAGGGTGGGTACAGAGAGGCCCTGGACCTACTGTGAGGTGGGCCTGAGCTAAAGCTCCCTTGACTACCTGACCTCTGTAAGCACCTGCTCTAACTGGAGGGCCGCAGTGATGTTTTGAGTCTTCTGGAATCAGTTCAGAACCACTGTCTGGTAGTCTCCAGAAAGTATGATTATTTCTTTCCCCTCAATGTCCAGTTACCCTCTTAAAAGGCCACAGGTCCCTCTGGGGAAGGCTGGGAGAAAAGTTTACTGTATAAATCTTCATTAGTCTACCAGGGTCCTTCCTCAAGGGGACCTAACCTCCCATTCATTCAAGGGGTCTTGGGTCTATAAACTGGCTCAACTCTGGGAATTGATTTAGTGGCTGTGACTCATTTCCTGATTTGAGTCAAGTAACTTTTGTTCACTTGACTTTGAACTTTTCTGCTTATTTAGCTCAAGAGAGAATTTCTGTTTCACTTGGAACATCATGATTAACTCACCAAGACCATAGATTTGCATGAGCCTGACTATCTGATTGCTACTTTGGCTCTACTGTTCATTATGATAACCATGCCTCCCTTGGCTTTTGTGGTTGAGTGCCATCACTTGGCCCCTGCCACCCTAGGATCCACATATTCCTATTGCGTTAAGTTTCCCAATTGAGTGGCTGTGGTTTCCACTCAAAGATCTGTCCTCCAGAAAAGAGCCATCATTGAGCCCTTCAAGGATGTTGGGCTCCTCTCACAAATTTATTTCTCAAAATATTAAGTGAAAGGTATGTCCTCTGGACCCTCCCAGTGTGGGTGAGCAGGTCTTAAATGACTTCACTCTAACATTTCAGTCTCCCTAAGCCTCTGAATCCCTTCTTCTACGTTTAAACCAAAAGAGGTTGGGCATTTCCAGTTGGCTCACAGTAGGCCTTCTGTTGGTTCATGTTTCAGAGAACCAACCAACAAATTGTTAGAGCCCTTTTTGACACCCCAACTTGCAACATTAAATGCAGAATCTCAGCTTAGTGAGCCCATATCAATAAATTCAGACCAATCAAACTTATGATCCCTATACTGTTATCCTACATACTCAGTGTTCGTTCTCACACGTGTTCACTTGATGTCTGCTTCTAGAAATTAGAAAACGAAAATAGTTCTTTTGGAGTGTAGTACACATCTTCATGGGTTACTCATTGTATTTCACCTTTGTTGATAAGTCACTTTAGTCATGTCCAACTCTTTGCGACCCAATGGACTGTAGCCTGCCAGGCTCCTCTGTCTGTGGGATTTTCCAGGCAAGAATACTGGGCCTGTCATGAATGGTCATGGTGATCTTCTCCCCAAAAGCCTGTTTGAGCACCCTGAGTACCTGATCTGAGCTCTAGCCCACACAGTTCCCCTTGATCTGCAGCACCTGGTTCCCAAACCACAGACCCACCAGGGAGGACCAAGTCTAGGCCTGACTATTTGTGGCAGGCCCTTTGAATGGACAATTACCTTGAATAAGGATAGTACTGGACACGTTGACTTTGTCTTTAAAAAATGGAAAACTCATGTCCATTATGAAAGATAGTTCTGCAGCTAGAAATGGTCTTCTCACAGAACACAACACCTGTGAGGTCAATGGACAGAACGTCATTGGACTGAAGGACTCTCAAATCACAGATATACTGTCCACAGCTGGAAATATAGTTAAATATAGTTACTATTATAATCATGTCTGCTTTTATCTTTGGACACATTATTAAACAGATGGTGCCAAGCATAATGAAAAGCTTGATGGATCACACCATTCCTGAGGTTTAGAATTCAGGGCACAGTGGAAACTTCCCAGAAGTTCTCCTGTAAGTCTTCGGCAACTTGCCTTTATATTATGCACATGAAGCCTTCCAGGAGCCAGTGAGCATATGCTGTGTGAGGACCTTCATGTCTTACAGTAGGGCTGGGAATCTTACTGTTCGATCTGGTATCTTGTTCAGACATCAAGATAGTTGTAACCTTATCCTGGTTTTACAGTTGAAAAGACTTTCACAGACTAGTTTCTTTCCTGGGAACCTGATGCTTTCCTGGGAACCTGATCCCAGGATCAAAATCACTGGGCTCCAAAATAACTGCAGATGGTGACCGCAGCCATGAAATTGAAAGACACCTACTCCTTGGAAGAAAAGCTATGACCAACCTAGACAGCACATTAAAAAGCAGAGACATTACTTTGCCAACAAAGGTCCGTCTAGTCAAAGCTATGGTTTTTCCACTAGTCATGTATGGATGTGAGAGTTGGACTATAAAGGAAGCTGAACGCTGAAGAACTGATGCTTTTGAACTATGGTGTTGGAGAAGACTCTTGTGAGTTCCTTGGACGGCAAGGAGATCAAACCAGTCAGTCCTAAAGGAAATCAGTCCTGAATATTCGTTGGAAGGACTGATGCTGAAGCTCCAATACTTTGGGCACGTGATGTGAAGAACTGATTCATTTGAAAAGACCCTGATGCTGGGAAAGAATGAAGACATGAGGAGAAGGGGATGA
Source organism: Okapia johnstoni (assembly GCA_024291935.2). Classification (NCBI taxonomy): domain Eukaryota; kingdom Metazoa; phylum Chordata; class Mammalia; order Artiodactyla; family Giraffidae; genus Okapia; species Okapia johnstoni. The sequence continues at coordinate 19,203,746 of CM044307.1, forward strand.
CAGAGGATGAGATGGTTGGATGGCATCACCGACTGGATGAACATGAGTATGAGCAAACTCTGGGCGTGGTGATGGACAGGGAAGCCTGGTGTGGTGCAGTCCGTAGGGTCGCAAAGAGTCGGACATGACTAAACAATTGAACTGGACCAAACTGATGCTTTCACAAGCTTTGTGAGTGGGATGACTGATATAGGCTCAGTTCTGTGTTAGACCCATCACTTTCACCCTGGGTATCAAGCAGTGCTGTCAGATCACTTTAGTTCTGTGGTGTGTTTGCATTTTTACTGTGTCACTGTAGTACATTTAGAATTACTTTTCTTCAGTTCTGTGTGTGTCACACACCAATTAAGTAACACTGGTTTCATTCCATGTAAGCATTATTAGACAATATGTGTAGCTGTAAGAGACTGTATTGATTGTCATTACATTTTAACTACTTAATGTGCTTGAGCTGTCACCTTAACTAAGTTAAGCATCTAGAATAAAAGCCAAGATGTAATGATTGCTGCCTTTCTAAACCCAGATGCCGTTCTGCATTCAAATGAGATGTACACAAGCTGCACAGTCTGATGGTACATCCTGAGCTAGCACAGCTACCTACTTACATTTGAGGTTTTCTAGTTCTTGTGTAATGGGAACTTCTTTCTTATAAAAGTAACTGTTATCACTTTCTGAGAAATGAAGCACTATATATTCAGTGTAGAAATTCTTGAACTAAATAAGATGAACCTTGACTCCTTTTTTCATGTGTAGATTAAGTGGGCTAATACTTGATTGAGGCATTTACACTTTATGTAGCCTAGCTGCCCTGGGATAGTCTCAGGACATTGTTCTGCTCATCTGTTCGTTTCCTGCCTCCTCCCTGCTCACAGAATGACAGTGGTACATCATCCTGATTTTTTTTCCCTCTCTTGGGTTTATGCTTATTCTATTTTAATTAAAAATGTGTAAGTAAAGTTAAAAAAAGAAAATTCAACAATATGTAGAAAGGATTAAATACCATGATCAAGTGGGATTTGTTCCAGAGAGGTGAGGATGATTCAACATTTGAAAAAAATCAATGTCATATACCACATTAACAAAAGGATTAAAAGCACATAATCATCTCCATAGACACAGAAAAAGCATTTGACAAAATGCAACCTCATTCAGGATAAAAACTTTCATCCAAGTGAGTATAAAAGGAACGTATCTCAACATAATAAAGGCCATTATGACAGACCCACACTAACGTCATACTCAATGTTGAAACTTTTTCTCTAAAATCAGGAACAAGACAGGGATGCCCACTCTAACCATTTATATTTAACACATCATTGCAAGTCCTTGCCATAGCAGTCAGATGAGAAAAAGAAATAAGTTATTCAAGAAAGAGTAACCTGTCACTATTTGCAGATGATGTGGTAATATACAGAGAAAATCCTGAGGTCTCCAGCAAAAAATGATTGAAACTAATTAATAAGTTCAATAGAGTTGTAGGATACACGATTAATACACAGAAATTTGTTGCTTATCTACACATTAATAATGAACTATCATGAAAACAAACAAGAAAAACTCTTTCAGGACTCCTTTTCTGGCCCATTGATCTATATATCTTTTCTTATGCCAATACTATCGAGACTTCATGAATAGGTAGCATGGATGAATCACCAAAAATATACTGAGTGAAAGAAGCAATTCTCAAAAGAATGCATACTATTGAAATTTATATGAGATCCTAGTATAGGGAATATTCTATAGTAGTTTCATATTACATATTTTATTTGAATATATATATATATAAATTTGACATGTAGTAAGTTTATTTTCATGCAGTTGAAATATTTTCTCATATCTCTCATGCCAAGGCTGGTCTGGGTCAGTCTCTGTGGGGTCTCTGGGTGTAGTGTGCACAAGGTTTCGTTTCAGCCCTCCAAGCATCTCTGGTGAGTATGGGGTTTGATTCTAGATGTGATTTTGCCCCTCCTACTATCTTACTGGGGCTTCTCCTTTGCCCTTCGATGTGGGGTATCTTTTTTTCGTGGGATCCAACATTTTCCTGTCAATGGTTGTTCATCAGCAAGTTGCAATTTTGAAGTTCTCGCAGGAGAAGATGAGTACATGTCCTTCTACTCCACCATCTTGCTCCATCGATTTGATGGAGCTCCATCTTGCTCCATCAAAGCCTTCTTAGATAACTATTTTGCCCTTTTGCATTTCTTTTTCTCAGGAATAGTTTTGATCACCACCTCTTGTACAATGTTATAAACCTCTGTCCATAGTTCTTCAGGCACTCTACCTGACTCCTAAGATCATATATTAGCCACTTCCCATAGTTCTTTTGAACAATGATCCAGTTCCTCTCATATTAAGAACTGTACAGCCCCACTTGGACCACTTTGAGGACTGACCCTAGTTATTGGTCTAGATGCTATGAGGGGAAATTAAGATCTGTCTTCAGGAGTGTAAGCATAATCTTTGGTGAAGCCTGGTCTCCAGGCACTGAGAGGCTGCTCTCTTATAGCAAGCGTTAAGGAATGAGTTCTGCTGGCCCAGAGTGTTCAAGAAAATCTCACAATTCAAGTTTTCAGATGCATCCCCTCAAATATTCTCATCCAAAATCTTAAGGTAACACTTCTCTCCTAAGAGGACCTTTAATTTTTACATAGGAAACATACCAGAGATCTAAATCTTTATAATTCTGCAGATGTGTGACAAATCTTGGGTATTATGTTCAGCACAGTCTGTAGGCTGAGACTCTCTGTAAACATTGTTATAGAGGTCTTGGGACTTTCATACCATGCCCAACTTTACAACTGAGACAGGGAAGGGATAAAAGTAAATCAAGCATACATTAGTGAGTGACAACATGAGAAACTAGGACACAGTTCTACTGTGGACTCTGTGAGAGACACTGTCAGTCACCTCATAATTGTTCCATGAGAACTGGGGAAACTGTGAGATTTATTTGCAAAATCTTTCTCATTGATTAAGAGTTGCTTCCAGATGTATTAACTCCTTTTTGCTTCTAGCCTGCTCCATGGATGGGCCAAATACACTGCTGTAAAGTCGAAGCCACTAGTCTGTATAGGAATTGTCATCATACCACAGAAGATCAAATGCACGTAATCCTTGACTCAGCATCTATTTTCTAGGGAACCTGGGTACAGTAGATGATGGCCCACCCTACACTTCCCTGTTCCACCTAAGTTCACTGTGCAGGAGGCAGTTTCCTGCTGTAACAATTTTCCATCCTGTGGCAGTTTCCTCTTTCAAATGCTGTATCTCACTTCTTTTTCTGACAGCTTTCTCCTACACCATGGAGGAATATTCTAAGGTGTGTTTCACATGACTTAGAGAGTTTACAGGAAATGGCTCCAGTAGCCCACAATGGAAATTTGCTCATAATATACTCAATTTTGTGCCTCCCATGTAAATTAACTCAACCTAAACTCTAATCTCAGTGCATACTTTTTAGGGAACCCCAATTAAGAATCTTTGTTCATTATGAGGAGGTTAATTTTAACCACTAATCTTGATGTAATTGACAGATTTAGCCCTAATTAACTCAGCCAACATAAAATAACAAGGCAGCTTTTCCTAAAATTAGAAATATTGCAAACGTTACAACTTCTTGAAAAAAATTTGCAAGGAAAATAATATGACTCGAACAAATTAAAATATAATCAGTTCAGTTCAGTCACTCAGTCATGTCCGACTCTTTGCGACCCCATGAACTGCAGCACCCTAGGCCTCCCTGTCCATCACCAACTCCCAGAGTCCACCGAAACCCATGTCCATCGAGTCGGTGATGCCATCCAACCATCTCATTCCCTGTTGTCCCCTTCTCCTCCTGCCCTCAATCGTTCCCAGCATCAGGGTCTCTTCAAATGAGTCAGCTCTTCGCATGAGGTGGCCAAAGTATTGGAGTTTCAGCTTCAACATCAGTCCTTCCAATGAAAACCCAAGACTGATCTCCTTTAGGATTGACTGGTTGAATCTCCTTGCAGTCCAAGGGACTCTTAAGAGTCTTCTCCAACACCACAGTTCAAAAGCATCAATTCTTTGGCACTCAGCTTTCTTTATAGTCCAACACTCACATCCATACATGACCACTGGAGAAACCATAGCCTTGACTAGACGGACCTTTATTGGCAAAGTAATGTCTCTGCTTTTTAATATGCTGTCTAGATTGGTCATAACTTGCCTTCCAAGAAGTAAGCGTCTTTTAATTTCATGGCTGCAGTCACCATCTGCAGTGATTTTGGAGCCCAGAAAAATAAAGTCAGCCACTGTTTCCACGGTTTCCCCATCTATTTGCCATGAAGTGATGGGACCAGATGCCATGATCTTAGTTTTCTGAATTGTTGAGCTTTAAGCCAACTTTTTCACTCTCCTCTTTCACTTTCATCAAGAGGCTCTTTAGTTCTTTTTCACTTTCTGCCATAAGGGTGGTGTCATCTGCATATCTGAGGTTATTGATATTTCTCCTGGCAATCTTGATTCCAGCTTGTGTTTCTTCCAGCCCAGTGTTTCTCATGATGTACTCTGCATATAAGTTAAATAGCAGGGTGACAATATACAGCCTTGACGTACTCCTTTTCCTATTTGGAACCAGTCTGTTTTTCCATGTCCAGTTCTAACTGTTGCTTTCTGACCTGAATATAGATTTCTCAAGAGGCAGGTCAGGTGGTCTGGTAGTCCCATCTCTTTCAGAATTTTCCACAGTTTATTGTGATCCACAGAGTCAAAGGCTTTGGCATAGTCAATAAAGCAAAAATAAATTTTTTTCTGGAACTCTCTTGCTTTTTCGATGATCCAACAGATGTTGGCAATTTGATCTCTGGTTCCTCTGCCTTTTCTAAAACCAGCTTGAACATCTGGAAGTTCACGGTTCACATACTGCTGAAGCCTGGCTTGGAGAATTGTGAGCATTACTTTACTAGAGTGTGAGATGAGTGCAATTGTGTGGTAGTTTGAGCATTCTTTGGCATTGCCTTTCCTTGGGATTGGAATGAAAACTGACCTTTTCCAGTCCTGTGACCACTGCTGAGTTTTCCAAATTTGCTGGCATATTGAGTGCAGCACTTTCACAGCATCATCTTTCAGGATTTGAAATAGCTCAACTGGAATTCCATCACCTCCACTAGCTTTGTTCATAGTGATGCTTCCTAAGGCCCACTTAACTTCACACTTCACGATGTCTGGCTCTATGTGAGTGATCACACCATCGTGATTATCTGGGTCATGAAGATCTTTTTTGTACAGTTCTATGTATTCTTGCCGCCTCTTCTTAATATCTTCTGCTTCTGTTAGGTCCATATCATTTTTGTCCTTTATTGAGCCCATCTTTGCATGAAGTGTTCCATTGGTATCTCTAATTTTCTTGAAGAGATCTCTAGTCTTTTCCATTCTATTGTTTTCCTCTATTTCTTTGCACTGATCGCTGAGGAAGGCTTTCTTATCTCTCCTTGCTATTCTTTGGAACTCTGCATTTAAATGGGTCTATCTTTCCTTTTCTCCTTTGCTTTTCGCTTCCCTTTTTCCCCAGCTATTTGTAAGGCCTCCTCAGACAGCCATTTTGCTTTTTTGCATTTCTTTTTCTTGGGGATGGTCTTGATTCCTGTCTCCTGTACAATGTCACAAACCTCCATCCATAGTTCATCAGGCACTCTGTCTATCAGATCTATTCCCTTAAATCTATTTCTCACTTCCACTGTATAGTCATAAGGGATTTGATTTAGGTCATACCTGAATGGTCTAGTGGTTTTCTCCACTTTCTTCAATTTCAGTCTGACTTTGGCAATAAGGAGTTCATGATCTGAGCCACAGTCAGCTCCTGGTCTTGTTTTTGCTGACTGTATAGAGCTTCTCCATCTTTGGCTGCAAAGAATATAATCAATCTGATTTTGGTGTCGACCATCTGGTGATGTCCATGTGTAGAGTCTTCTCTTGTGTTATTGGAAGAGGGTGTTTGCTATGACCAGTGCATTCTCTTGGCAGAACTCTATTAGCCTTTGCCCTGCTTCATTCTGTACTGCAAGGCCAAATTCGCCTGTTACTCCAGGTGTTTCTTGACTTCCTACTTTTGCATTCCAGTCCCCTATAATGAAAAGGACATCATTTTTGGGTGTTAGTTCTAGAAGGTCTTGTAGTCTTCATAGAACTGTTCAACTTCAGCTTCTTCAGCGTTACTGGTCGGGGTATAGACTTGGATTACCTTGCTATTGAATGGTTTGCCTTGAAAATGAACAGAGATCATTCTGTCATTTTTGAAGTTGCATCCAAGTACTGCATTTTGGACTCTTTTGTTGACTATGATGGCTACTCCATTTCTCCTAAGAGATTCCTGTCCACAGTAGTAGATATAATGGTCATTTGAGTTAAATTCACCCATTCCAGTCCATCTTAGTTCGCTGATTCCTAGAATGTTGATATTCACTCTTGTCATCTCCTGTTTGACCACTTTCAATTTGCCTTGGTTCATGGACCTAACATTCCAGGTTCCTATGCAATATTGCTCTTTACAGCATCGAACCTTGCTTCTATCACCAGTCCCATCCACAACTGGGTATTGTTTTTGCTTTGGCTCCATCCCATCATTCTTTCCGGAGTTATTTCTCCACTGATCTCCAGTAGCATATTGGGCACCTTCCGACCCGGGGAGTTCATCTTTCAGTGTCGTATCTTTTTGCCTTTTCATACTGTTCATGGGGTTCTCAAGGCAAGAATACTGAAGTGGTTTGCCATTCCCTTCTCCAGTGGACCACATTCTGTCAGACCTCTCCACCATGACCCGTCCATCTTGGGTGGCCCCACACGGCATGGCTTAGTTTCACTGAGTTAGACAAGGCTGTGGTCTGTGTGATCAGATTGGCTAGTTGTCTGTGATTGTGGTTTCAGTTTGTCTGCCCTCTGATGCCCTCTCTCAGTGCCTACTGTCTTACTTGGGTTTCTCTTACCTTGGACATGGGGTATCTCTTCACGGCTGCTCCAGCAAGGCGCAGCCGTTGCTCCTTACCTTGGACTCTTAATTTGTTAGTAAGACATTGGAACAACTGGATAGCCATTTGAAAAAAACATATGGTTGGGTTTCTGTTTCATTTCTTTTTTTGTCGTCATTGTTGTACCATTAATTCTTTATTTTTGTTATCACTGGAATGAGCGATAACAATTAAACCTTGTTGAAGGAGAGGGGGAGAAAAAGGAGTTAAGTGTTGGGACTTCTCTGGCAGTCCAGTGGTTAAGACTCCACACTTGCAGTGAAGGGTACACGGGTTCCATCCCTGGGTCAGGGAACCAAGATCCCACATGCCGCATGGTACAGCCCCTCCCCCTCAAAAAGAGTTAAGTGTTGCCCATATTCATATGATAGGGCTTTTGAACATGCATGTGGGGATATCTGGTAGACAACTGGGTAAATGAGAGTGGAGTTGCAGAGAGAACTGGAGATCTAGAGCTGGGTGTCATTACCCTGCAGGTGATGTTAGAACTCTGAGTCTGGATGGCTGAGGCTCCTTATGTTGTTCTCGTATATTTAGAATTGTTCTTGGGAACTCTAGTTACCCTCAACCCTCATAGATAATCATTGCAAAATCAAAAAGAGAAGTGTGGCATTCTGAAGACTTTGTGTAAAATAATTTACACTTTACTCTTCCTATCTTTTCCCTTTTTAGATTTTAGAAATATTAATTTTTTACATTCTCCTGTATTTCCGTATAAGAAAAGGAATGAAACACATTGTGATTCTGCTAACCCTGGTGGCACTCCTAGGTAAGGATATGTTTTGTTTTCTAATCCCCTAATCTAGCTGTGCTGAGTCATAAAGGAATTTAAAGGAAAAAATATTTGAGCATTCTGTTTTTTCTCATTGTTTCTACTTTTCAATTCTGATCTATAGAAAGAAACTCAATTTTGCAAATTATATTTTGCATGTCCATTGCTACAATGGATATGTGTTTAATTTTTTAATATATTTAAGGAATTTTACTTCTTGATGATGCTATTTGCTCTCTGACAATTTGAGGGGTTTTTTTCTTAGTAAATAATTGAAGATTTCATTTCTTATAGCAAAATAAAGTCCAAATTTGAGCATGAAAACTGAAGTCAGCATAATCCCAGAAAATGAAAAGGATTTCTCAAAGTTATTGCAAGTGAAAAATGTAAAACCCAGTGAATGTAAAATAATATTAGACTGATAAATTTGACTGTAACCAAATTTAATATTTTTATACAAAAACAGGAGCTTACCTTGTGGTTCAATGGTAAAGAATCCACTTGCCAATGTAGGAGACGCGTGTTCCATCACTGATTGGGAAGATCCCCTGGAGAAGGAAATGGCAACCCACTCCAGTATTTTTGCCTGGAAAATCCCATAGACAAGGAGCCTAATGGGCTCCTTGGGGTTGCAAGAGTTGGATATGACCTAGCAACTGAACAACAACAACATACTCAAAATAATTTCAAAAGAGAAACAATAAATTAGAGCAGCTGCCTTTTGTCTCCATATGATCATGTATACTGAAAACGTGTGAGGAAATCTCTGATTTCTGTTCTCAAACTAAATTTAATCAGCTTGTCTCCTTGATTCTTGCTTCCCTATTTCTGTGGCTCCACTAAACATCGATTTCTTCTTTCTGTTTCTGGGTGATCCATTGTTACCGTCTATTGCTCATCTGTTCCTGGAATGCCTCAAAGGGATGAGTACAAAGTGACAGAAGCACACAAGTAGAACAAGCATTTCACAAGGAAATGCTTTTCCAAAGATGTTTTGTTTAACTTCTGTTGAGAGGAAAATGGGAGTTTTCCAAGACAAGGGGGTTATAGAGGGTGGTAAACAGAATTTGGGGAATGGGAATTGATGTACAGTTGTGCAGAGGTATGACACAGCTAAGTATATTTAAAACAGAAAATAGCTGAATGATGCAGAATGTGCAAAGGATAGTGGAAAATGATATAAAAAAGGTTAATTCAGTTGACAAAGAGAGGCATTTAGAAGTTGTCTGGACCATACACAGAGGATATCTGCTTTAGAAATGTGTTTCAAGAGACAAGACTTTCAGCTATACTGAGAATAGACTGAGGAGATTATAAACTGAGGACTAAAAGATGGTGAAGGACAAGTACAAAAAGAGCATTATAAATACACATTTTAAATATTCAAAGTTCAATTTTGAAGAAGAGCTCTAGTAGTTTTTAAAAGAGGACCAAAGTATTTTTTTTGCATTTCCTAATTAATTTTATGCAATTAATAGTCCATTTAAGCATTTGTTTTGTATCTGGCACTGTTCTAGGTATTGGGACACCACAGTGAGGAGAAAACAGTTAAAACAACTCTGCCCTCATGAAGATTATATTCTGGTATTCAAAGAAAATCCTCTAAGAGGATACGCAAACTGCCAAATTAAGGCAAAGTGTTAGAGCAGATAAACTTGGCTAGGAAGCAGAAGGAACAGTGTCAGGAATTTTTGTTAAAAACAGTTTATTTATACTTTAATATTAAAGAAACCATTCCTTTCTCTCTTTTGTTTACCTAATAACCCCTAGAGGTTGGGTGGGAAAGCATTATTGTTACCCTTCTTTTCAGATTTTGGATCACAGTGTTAGAAAATTAATTAATTTTGCGACTTTATTATTTCACTTTTGGTAACAGTAGGCACTGTCACTACAGGGAAAACCTGTCCTGCACATGTACATCTTCTGGGCACTGATGAGGTGTCCCATTGCAGCACTCTGGAGGATCACTCTTATTGACCTTATATCGACAAAGTTCCACTGATGGCATGAATTGCATTGCAGTCTTTACTTGTTCTGTGCATTTCAATGGGAAAACATTCCCACAATTCCAACTCTCAGTCCCAATCAAAATCACATCAGTACCCAACTGCTGAAAAATGGAATCCACTAGGCTGACAACAGCAAATACATCCTGTGTACCTTTGAGAAGTTACTTTGGGAAGAAATGAAAAGAGGTGAGACTCATCCCTGGGTCCCCAGATGTCTATCTTCTGCCTTTCCTGAGTCATATCTGTGCTCAAGAAACACAAAGAGGACTCACTTGCAGGGAAATGAATTTTATTTGCCACTTACAACCATGAACAGTGGATAGGAAAATGTTAGGAATTGCCCTTGCTTGAAGGCAATATCTCTGATACTGACAGAAGGCAAGGTGTCCGCATTTTTCTGCAAACTGTCAGAAATACGTTCAGTTTCATGCATGTTGGAATATTTCTACTGCCAATAGACTAAAACTTAATGTATAGGCTTTTAGGTTACAGTCATATTCTTAATTGGGAGAGTGAGTCTTAGTCTTCTTGGGTCTAAAACGTTTTTGAAGATACATAAATACAGCAATTAAAGGTAAAAGCAAAACAAACAAACCAAAAGGCAAAACTATTGGCAAGAAAACTCTTCTGGCAGATGCTGGGCCACTGTCAACACTACCTCCAGTGCCTCTGTGTAGGCAGTAGGGCGGGGACCACCCATAGCCACAGTGGCAGTGATGCTTGTTATTGCATATCCCCTTCATGTTACAGGTCTCAGGCAAGCAAACCTGTGACAGAAGAGATAGGCCAACACACTTCTTGTGTATGCAGATCTTTCCTGGACCACACATGGTGCCATCTTTCACTTCGCCAACATCAGGTATACTCGTCTCTAAGTGATAGTCTATACTCCAGCAGGTGACACCATTGATGTGAGTGTGTTGCATATTTGAGTGATCTCTCAGGTGGGGGATGTTTCCCACATTCTCACAATGAACTCTCCCACAAAAGCTATCTGAAATAGGGCATTTTAGGTATGTTGTGCCATTTACACCACAGTGGCCAAAACGGTTTCCCTGGGAGTTGATTTCTTCATAGCATCTCTGAGATGCACTCTTCGCACCTTCACCAAAAATCTCCCTGCACTGTTCATCATGGCTATTACAGCTCTTTTGATAGCAAAAGGCACTGTCACTACAAGGAATCCCGTCCTGCACATGGACATCTTCTGGGCACTGATGAGATGTCCCATTACACCATTCCGGAAGGTCACATTCATTGATCTGAGGTCTACAGAGTTCCCCTGATGGCATGAACTTGCAGTCTTTGCAACAAAGCCCGAAAGCACAAGCAGCCCCAGGTCTTAGAGTGCAGTTCAACAGACAACAGGGATCTTGTTCACACTGCTTTATAGATCCACAGTCACACTTCTCTTCTCCTTCAATCACACCGTTCCCACAGCGCTTCAGCATGAAGACTGCCCCTGGAATTGGAGGATTGTGCAGACATGATCCCTGGCTTAAAGTGGTCTTTGTAAATTCTGCATGGCTACAATTTGTGAATCTCTCTGCTGGCAACCTGACAGCATTCATGATGCAAGCACTTTGTCCACACACACAGAATTCTTCATCATGCTGCATACCCAGAGTATGACCTAACTCATGAGCTACAGTGAGGGCAAAAACAGACCAGGGGTCTCCTTTGAAATTATTAACTCCACAGTTGAGAGGAGGGTGACATATTCCTGCCACATAGGCTATACCAAGGACACTTATAAGTGAATTTTCAATGAAAATATGTGCAGCATCATACTGTAGCTGGGAAAGACTGATTTGTTTCCACTGAGAGAAGTCCTCCAGAACCTGTTCTATGCTTATCAGTGGAAAAACATTTCCATGATTCCAAATCTCAATCCCCATCAAAATCACATAAGTACCCAACTGCTGATAAATGGAATCCACTATGTTGACAACAACAAATACATTCTCCTGCACCTTTGAGAAATTACTTTGAGAATAAATGAAGAAATTGTGATCTACCACCACAACCAGCTCCAGAAACCACAAATGGGCCCACCGGTTATAAGCAGAATTTTGTTTCAGAGTTAATTTCTCAGCCTCTTCAAATTCCAGCTGCTGGTATGCTGCTTTATTTGTTAAGCCACATCTCATAAGTGAGAACTGTGTCTCGTTAGTGTTTATCTTATAAACCAGGTGTTCAAATGTAGTAGAGTGCCTGATGGGCTTGATTTCATAGGTGAAGTCATTTATCCGTAACATTCCTTGAAAGCCCCCAGCACAAGTACTGAGGGCAACAAGGGACTCGGGGACCCCCTCCACGTAACCATGATAATAGCAGTCATTAGGGACAAAAGGCTGATCCTCCTGAAGAGCATGCTGGTCCGTGTAGGTGAACACTGGGAGGGGTTTGGAAATCAAGATCTTCTTAGCTCTTATGTAGACAACACGTCTCTGACCCCCAAACTGCAGGCTGTAGGAGAGCCAACCTGGAGCATTTGGACCTCTGCCCCCGTTGGTAACCTTCAAGGGAATCACCACATCTAGGGAGTTGAGGCTTTGAGAGCGCCTTTCCTGGGAGAGACCGGAAGAGAATAGAGACACCTCAAGCCAGAACAGTCCAACAACTTGCACGGACACTCTGGCCTCACCAGTCACCATGATGGAGCAGCCACTATGGAGCCATCTGTCCAGAGAAGAACTTATCAGGCACTGCTGACCCGGCTCTTCCCTCTGAGCTGAACTTTAAGGATCTGTGTCCTGTCAGAGTGTGACCATCAGAGCGGGCAGTGCTGAAAAGTGAAAATGAAAAGAAGAGTGGGGAATGGTGGTGGGATTAGGTAAGGAAAATAGGAGAAAGAATTTGAATGGGTCAAGAGTGATTAATGCAGCAAAAAGCTTTGGATGTGCTTTCAATAACTGGGGATGTAAAGTTAGAGGGGACAAAGATAAAACAATATTGGCCCTGTCGATAGCAGATAGTTGTTGGAACTGGATGCTAGGGACTTAGGTTTTCATTATACAATTATCTCAAACACATATAGGTGGTATAAAAATCTCCTCAATATAAAGTTAAACCAAAACTAAAGAAACTTCAGAGTACAGTGACACTGTATCTCAATTTGTCCAAAAATGTGTTGGCTTGTGCCTGTTGCCCTTGCATAACTCTTGTTACTTTCTCCTGTCAAAACTGGAGAGGTCACATAAGCATCACAATCCTTATGTCAATTTGCATCAGTCTTATGATTTACTTTAGACTATTTACCTTATTTGCTTGTATCCTTGTGATATTCTCCTTCATTCATTGAGTCATTGAGTGCAAGGTTTATGATTTTAACTCATTTTAATATCCCCTATATTATAGGGTCTATAATACCTAGTATAGTCCTCCAATACAGTGAAAAATAGAAAAGGTGGGTGGTGAAGGGAAGGGTTGGTGAAGTACTTGGGTTATAGATGAATGCCACTTAAAATGTATTCATATTTGAATATAATTTTTATAAGAAAAAAATCATAAATACTGACATCTTCTAAAGGAATGAAGAAAACAAGGTTGTTCTCCCCAGTTATCTGTAGGAGAATATGAAAGACAAGAGGAAATGACTTCAGAAGGGATAATAAGAATTCATGAAATTTAAAAGTTTGAGAAAAAGAACTCTATCTTCTAGGGGAAAAGGCATCAGAGTGCCTGGTATTTTAGAATTGCAGGGGAAAATTCCCAATGTCTGCTAAAATGTATTTACCAACAGTTTTTGAAAGTGAAGACTTTCTGTATTACCTGGCATACAGTCTGCCTGGCAACATTTATTAATTTCTTTAATTTATGTCTGGAGCATATAAAATGTAGGACATTGTGCTAGATACTAGGGAAATAAAATAAAAATACAGTGCATTAAGCAGATTATCAATTTAGTGCAGAAATATGTGGCAGGAGCAAGAATAAGCTTTAGAAGTATCTATAACATTGTATTCAATATTTTATATATTATGTGTCCTTTTCTATGGCTGAGGAGAGTGTCCATAGAGATCATCATAGCCTCAGTTAAGTGACAAAAAAGAGGCTAAGAAGCACTGAGCCTGTGGAAAAAAGACAAATAATCAGATTATTATAATAGGATCTGAATCAGATTAATCTGAGTAATAAAGTTAATGATTCAGGGACCCTCATTGTATAGACCTCCATAAACCCCTAGAAGGTGCTTAGTAATGCAGTTTATGAGAGTCATCCATATAAGTGTGTTCAAAATTAGTTACTACACAAGAAAATTTGAAGTGCCCTGAAATAAAATGGTTCATATATTAGAGACTTGATAAATGTTTCCTGAAATTCAATAAGGTAATTTTTATTGTTTTACCAGTAACAAGTTGTAAAGCTGAATTTTTCTAAATATCAATAATAAAAAATAAATTTTGGTTGAATACACTAGGGGCAGGCAATTACTTTTTGTTCTCTCCAGAGAAAATATAACAAAATAATTCTCATGAGGGAGGCAGCTAAAGAGGAAGTGATTATAAAACTGTAGGGAAACAAAGAAGTGTGTCAGGAAGTTAATACAAGTATTGGGTTTTTGAATTTTTTTGTGATGTTTATGGTATTTTCAAAATTTGAAAGTTATTGTTTGTTGTGATTTCTTCCCATGCTAAATAAATGTTCATTTTTATCCTTATTGCAATTTTCTATTCTTTTTCTTAAAGTGACCTCTCCTCTTGTAGATGCTTCAGGTTCAGAAATCTGATTTCATCCATGACTGTGATAAATGTACTGCCAAGGTAGGTTCAATTTCTTATGAAGAGCAACTAAGCCAAGCTAATCTAAGAAGCCCTTTATAGGCGGTATGAAAATGAAGATGCCTGACCCAGTACCAATCATCTTCTGGATTCTAAATCCATTCCTAGTCAATACTTCTTTTACTTTAATTCAAATTCCTCTGTATCATCCCTACATACAACTTCCCCTATTACTTCTGCAGTTTTCAGTTATTGAAAGAGACAGGCGGACAAACAGAGAGGGACAACCAAAATCAATCCTCACCTCTTCACAAAGCTCGCTACATATACTTACCTCTTAAACTTGAGCTTACTCACAATTTACTGCTTGCCCTAAAGCTCACTGTAGAGAAATCCATATCATAGAAGTCATATGTCTTTATGGTCCGTAGGCTGGGTTCCTGTTGCCCACAGCCCACCAAGTCAAATCCAAACCATTTATCCAACTGCTTCCGACCTTTCTTTCTCACTCTTCCATCAACCAGTCCCTATCATTCTTGCACAAACTTCAAAGACTTTGACACCTGACTGATAGAATTATTCTCCATCAAAAACCCTACCTTCATCATAACTAATGCTAGCAAGCATATAGACAACCCATCTGAAAACCAGGAGGGGTTTTCAATGTGGTTTTTTGTTTTTGTATTTATTTAAGTCAAGCTTTTTAAATTGAAGTAGAGTTGATTTACAACATTGTGTTAGTTTCAGGTGTACAGCAAAATGATTTAGATAGATAGATAGATATTTAAGATTATTTTATTATTTTCCATTGTAGTTTACTAGTGGATATTGAATATAGTTCCCTGTACTATACACTAGATCATTGTTGCTTATCTATCTTATGTGTAGTAGTTTGTATCTATTAATCCCATATTCCTGATTTATCCTTCTCCACTTTCATCCCCCTTTGGTTGTAAGTCTGTTTCCATTTTGTACATAGATTCATTTATACTGTTTTTTAGATTCCACTTACAAATAATATCATACAATACTTGTCTGCCTGCCTTACTTCACTAAATATAATATTCTCTAGGTTTATCTGTGTTGCTGCAAATGGCAATATTTCATTCTTTTTATGCTTGAGTGGTGTTCCACTGTGTGTGGGTATACACACATGTGCACACACACACACACACACACACACACACGTATATATATATGGCATCTTCTTAAGCCAGACATCTGTTGATGGGTCCTCAGGTTGTTTCCATGTCTTATCTATGGTAAATACTGCTGCTATGAACATTGATGTGCATGTACCTTTTTGAATTGGTGTTTCAGAATATATACTTAGGAGTGGGACTGCAGGATAACATGGTAGTTCTATTTTTAGTTTTTTTGAAGAAACACCATACTGTTTTCCATAGTGGCTGAATCACTTTACATTCCCACCAACAGTATAGGAGTTTTCCC
Organism: Okapia johnstoni; assembly: GCA_024291935.2. Lineage (NCBI taxonomy): Eukaryota > Metazoa > Chordata > Mammalia > Artiodactyla > Giraffidae > Okapia > Okapia johnstoni. The sequence continues at coordinate 19,219,689 of CM044307.1, forward strand.
TTTTCTTCACAGCCTCTCCAGCATTTTTTATCTGTAGACTTTTTGATAATAACCATTCTGACCAGTGTGAGGTGATACTTCATTGTGGTTTTCATTTGTATTTCTCTATACTTTGCAATGCTGCATATTGTCACCCTGCTTATTTAACTTAGATACAGCAGAGTACATCATGCAAAATGCCAGGCTGGATGAATCACAAGCTGGAATCAAGATTTCCAGGAGAAATATCACCAACCTCAGATATGCAGATGATACCACTCTAATGGCAGAGAGCAAAGAGGAACTAAAGAAACTGTTGATGAGGTCCTTCTAGTCAAAGCTATGGTTTTTCCAGAAATCATGTATGGATGTGCGAGTTGGACTATAAAGAAAACTGAGCGCCAAAGAATTGATGCTTTTGAACTGCGGTGTTGGAGGAGACTCTTGAGAGTCCCTTGGACTGCAAGGAGATCCAACCAGTCCATCCTAAAAGAAATCAGTCCTGAATATTCATTGGAAGGAGTGATGTTGAAGCTGAAACTCCAATACTTTGGCCATCTGATGTGAAGAACTGATTCATTGGAGAAGACCCTGATGCTGGGAAAGATTGATGGCAGGAGGAAAAGGGGATGACAGAAGATGAGATGGTTGGATGGCATCCCTGACTCAATGGACATGAGTTTGAGTAAACTCTGGGACTTGGTGATGTACAGGGAGACCTGGCATGCTGCAGTCCACGGGGTCTCAAAGAGTCAGACATGACTGAGTGACTGAACTGAACTGAACTAGGTTTGTCATAGCTTTTCTTCCAAGGAGCAAGTGTCTTTTAGTTTCATGACTGTAGTCACCGTCCCCAGTGATCTTGGAGCCCCCCAAAATAAAGTCTGTCACTGTTTCCATTGTTTCCCATCTGTTTGCCATCAAGTGATGGGACTGGATGCCATGATCTTAGTTTTTTGAATGTTGAGTTTGAAGCCAGCTTTTTCACTCTTGTCTTTCACTTGCATCAAGAGGCTCTTTAGTTCTTCTTCGCTTTCTGCCATAAGGGTGGTGTCATCTGCATATCTGAGGTTATTGATATTTCTCCCGGCAATCTTGATTCCAGCTTGTGCTTCATCCAGCCTGGCATTTTGCATGACGTACTCTGCATGTAAGTTAAATAAGCAAGGTGGCAATATACAACCTTGAGATATTCTTTTCCCAGTTTGGAAGCAGTCTGTTGTTCCATGTCCAGTTCTAGCTGTTGCTTCTTGACCTACATACAGGTTTTGCAGGAGGCAGGTCTGGTGGTCTGGTGCTCTTTAAGAATTTTCCACAGTTTGTTGTGATCCACACAGTCAAAGGCTTTAGCATAGTCAATGTAGCAGAAATAGATGTTTTTCTGGAATTCTCTTGCTTTTTTGATGATTCAATGGATGTTGGCGATTTGATCTCTGGTTCCTCCGCCTTTTCTAAATCCAGCTTGAACATCTGGAAGTTCTCAGTTCATGTACTGTTGAAGTCTGGCTTGGAGAATTTTGAGCATTATTTTGCTTGCGTGTAGGATGAGTGCAATTGTGCAGTGGTTTGAACATTCTTTGACATTGTCCTTCTTTGGGATTGGAATGAAAACTGACCTTTTCTAGTCCTGTGGCCACTGCTGAGTTTTCCAAATTTGCTGGCATATTGAGAAAGCTGAGTGCCAAAGAATCGATGCTTTTGAACTGTGGCGTTGGAGAAGACTCTTGAGAGTCCCTTGGACTGCAAGGAGATCCAACCAGTCCATCCTAAAGGAGCTCAGTCCTGGGTGTTCATTGGAAGGACTGATGTTGAAGCTGAAACTCCAATAATTTGGCCACGTCTTGTGAAGAGCTGACTCATTGGAAAAGACCCTAATGCTGGGAAGGATTGGGGGCGGGAGGAGAAAGAGACGACAGAGGATGAGATGGTTGGATGGCATCACCAACTTGATGGACATGGGTTTGAGTAAACTCCGGGAGTTGGTGATGGACAGGGAGGCCTTGCGTGCTGCGATTCATGGGGTCTCAAAGAGTCGGACACGACTGAGCGACTGAACTGAACTGAACTGAGTGCAGCACTTTCACAGCATCATCTTTTAGGATTTGAAATAGATCAGCTGGAATTCCATCATCTCCACTAGCTTTGTTGGTAGTGATGCTTCAAACAACGATGTCATAGATTGCTTTTCTTTTGTTTTGTTTTCTTTCTGTCTGCTGTTCTGATTGGGTGATTTCCATTATTCTATCTTCCAGATCACTTATGTGTTCTTTTTTATCACTGCTATTTATTTATTTTAGACATTGAATTATCTGTTTTGTTAAATTTTAAGAGTTTGAGCAAATACCAGTTTGAATCAAGCGTCATTGAATTAATATTTTTTATATAATTTTAAAAGGTTACTTTTCATTTAATGTTATTGCAAAATATTGGCTATATTTCCCGGGTTGTACAAGGCATCCTTGAACCTGTCTTACACAGAATAGTTTGTACTTCACACATCCCCATCCCTATAAATCCCTCCTTCCCATCCAACACTCACAACCACCCATTTGTTCTCTATATCTGTGAGTCTGTTTATTTTATAGTAACTAGTTTGCTGTTTTCTTAGATTCCACTTATAAGTGATATCATGCAATATATATCTTTCTCTTTCTGATTGACTTCACGTAGCATAAAGCCCTTAAAGTCCATGCATGTTGCTGCAAATGGCAAAATTTCATTCTTTTTTATACTTGAGTGATATTACATTGTATGCATATAGCACATCTTTATCCATTCATCTGTCAATGGACACTTCTGTTGTTTCCATGTGCTACTATTAACAATGGAGTGCATGTATCTTTTCGAATTAATGCTTGTGGTTTTTTAAGGTATACACCCAGGAGTACATTCCTGGGTCATATGGAAGTTCTATTTTTTAGTTTTTGAGAAACCTTCATACTGTTTTCATTGTGGTTGCACCAATTTACATTCCTACCAACAGTGTATGAGGGTTCCCTTTTATCCACATGCTCACCAACATTAGTTATGTCTTTTTGTTGATGATAGCCATTCAAACTAGTGTGAAGTGATGTCACTGTGGTTTTGATTTGCATTTCTCTAACGTTAGCAATGTTGAGCATCTTTTCATGTGCCTGTGGCCATCTGCCCTTCCTCTTTGGAAATATGTCTGTTTAGTTCTCTGCCCATTTTTAAATTAGGTTGTTTATTTCTTTGATGTTGAGTTGTATGCGTTGTTTATGTACTTTGGATATTAATCCCTTATTGGTCATATCATTTGCAAACATTGTCACCTATTCAGGAGGTTGTCTTTTTGGTTTTGCTTAATTTAATTTTTATTTTATAATAGGGTATAGTTGTTATACAAGGCTGTGTTAGTTACAGATGTACAGCAAAGTGATTCATTTATATATATACATGTATTCATTCTTTTTCAGATTCTTTTCCCATATAGGTTATTACAGAAGATTGAGTAGAGTTCCCTGTACTATACAGTAGGTCCTTTTAGTTGTCTATTTTATATACAGTAAGTGAAAGTGAAGGTTGCTCAGTAGTGTCCGACTCTTTGGAACTCCATGGACTATACAGTCCATGGAATTCTTCAGGCCAGAATACTGGAGCGGGTAACCTTTCCCTTCTCCAGGGGATCTTCCCAACCCAGGGATCAAACCCAGGTCTCCCACATTGCAGGCGGATTCTTTACCAGCTGAGCCACAAAGGAAGGCCAAGAATACTGGAGTGGGTAGCCTATCCATTCTCCAGGGGATCTTCCCGACCCAGGAATCAAATTGGGGTCTCCTTCATTGCAGATGGATTCTTTACCAACTGAGCTATGAGGGAAGCCCTTATATATAATAGTGTATAAATACATTAATCCCAAACTCCTAATTTACACCCCCGCCATGTTTTCTCTTTGATAACTACAAGTTCATTTTCAAAGTCTGTGAGTCTCTTTCTATTTTGTAAATAAGTTCATTTTAACCACTTTTTAGATTCCACGTATAAGTGATATTATATGATTTTTGTCTTTCTCTATCTGACTTACTTCACTTAGTATGATAATCTCTAGGTCCATCTATGTTGCTGCAAATGGCATTGCTTCATTCTTTTTTATGGCCAGGTAACGTCCCATTGTATATATATATACATACACTATGTCTTCCTTACCCGTTTCTCTCTCAATGAACACTTGGGCTGCTCCCATGTCCTGGCTGTTGTAAACGGTGCTGCAATGAACATTGAAGTACATGTGTCTTCTCAAATCAGGGTTTTTTTTTCCCCCAAAAATATATGCCCAGGAATGGGATTGCTGGATCATTCAGTAGCTCTATTTTTAGGTTTTTAAGGAACCTCTGTACTGTTCTCCATAGTGTCTGTACCAATTTACATTTCTACCAACAGTGTAGGAGGATTCCCTTTTCTCTACACTGTCTCCAGCATTTACGGTTTGTAGATTTTTTTGATGATGACCATTGTGACCAGTGTGAAATTACACCTCCTTGTAGTTTTGAGTTTAATTTCTCTAATAATTATTGATGGTTAGCATCTTTTCAGGGCTTCCCTTGTGGCTCAGCTGGTAAAGAATCCTCCTGCAGTGTGGGAGACCTGGGTTCAATCCCTGGGTTGGAAAGATTTGCCAGAGAAGGGAAAAGCCACCCACTCCAGTATTCAGGCCTGGAGAATTCCATCCATGGGGTCGCAAAGAGTCAGACATGACTGAGCGACTTTCACTTTTAGCATCTTTTCATATACTTTTTAGCCATTTGTATGTCTTCTTTAGAGAAGTATTTATTTGGATCTTCCACTCATTTTTTATTGTTCTTTTTTTTTTTATATTGAGCTGCCCTGAGGCCAAACAAACAACCTATGTCATATTCTTCTCATCTTGAGAGCAGGGAATAGGAAAATGCTTCAAAGTATCTTTGTCATAATCCTTGTCCTCATTATTTCTAGGACCCCAGAGACCCAAACTCCTAAAAGAACATCACTCTAAATGTTTAATACTGTGAATTGGTGCCATTAAAATCCATATTCTCTATAATTATTGGAAACTTGGAGTAGACAATAGCCCTCCTCCATATATTTTTATCAACTTTTAATTTTTTCCCACAGCTATTTCAAATTTCTGAAAACCTTTACCTACCCATCACTTCTCTTACTCTGTTATGCTTGAATACAGTCTGTCACTGATTCATTAGAGTCATGAAGTCAATTAAATGGTTCTTGACATGCAGTTTTTATCTTTTAGAAAATTGAATTAAAGTATCAGGGAACATCCCTAGAAGTTCCTTAGCAACTCATACACAAATGATGCACACATTTTGTGGGTATTTGTGTGTGTGTGGCCACTGGGTCACAATACAAAATGAATTTCTTACTCCAGAACAGAGTGGAAAAAAATATTCATACTGATGCCAAATTCAAAGACAAAATGATTTTTAGGATTTTCACTGTTACAAACCTATATGAATGCGTGCTCATTTCTTTCACTTCTCTACCCTACTCCATATTCCAGTCATAATGGAAGAGTGATCCTGCCTGAGATTCAGGTAGTAGCCCTTATCTTCTATTCCAGATCATATCTCCTATCTACTAAAACACCAAGTCTATAAATTTTTCCTATTCTCAACTCTACTTTTTCCTATTTTCCTGTTCTTTACTAGCAGTTTGGGTAATCAACTTATCTTGCTTTCCCCAGTACTATCCTGTTTATAAACTGAAAGTCCCACATCACAGCAACCCCCTCAGTCTTAGGCAAACCCTAGCAGCAACCACCTCCTCATGCTAAAGTCTCTCGCATCTTTAAAAAGGAAAAACACCCAAAGTTAAGAATCTTTACATTATTCGACATACTATTCTGATTACCAAATTATGCATGGAGGCAAACTTGATAAATGACTCACCAACAGAAGTAACAGTAGCTTCCATGCTTTTTTCCTTGGAGATAATTTGTACTACACTTATCAGTGAACCAAGATAGGTAGTTGAGACCTCACATAACAAAGGGCAACATAGCTTTGCCCCTCTTGTCTCTCAGGTGACAAAGTTCTAGATTTAGCTGCTTAGCAACAAGGATCTTTCACTTCTCCAGAAACAACTGGCTGTCAAGAATGTCTTGCTCTGGCTCCACCATTTCTATACCAATTTATGTCTGACTTCACTATAATTGGAATTAAATAGCTGTCAGGAGCCACATTAGGCATTACTGACAAAATGGAGGCACGGCCCCAACCCCCTCTCCTCATCCCACAGGCATGGTCCCGGGATGAAGGAGTTAGGTCTTGTGATTCTGACTTGTCCTTTCCTTCCTTCGGTTGAGTTGGCTGGAAAGTATGCTAAGGTGCTTATTGTTCTTGCATGAGAAAGTACAAAGCCTTCTGCAGTTGCCCAGGAAATAATCCATAAAGTTACATTTGTTCAAGGACCTTTACAAAGAATGTTCCAGGATGAGCACATAGGCTGCAGCTTGAGGCCATGGGAAAGATTGTTATTGAGACCTGCTTGTGAGGGAAATGTTTATGGCAAAAGTAGTTTGCTGAGTTTAGGGTTTAGGAATAATTAAGAATAGTTAGAAGCTAAAAGCTTAAGGTATGTTGTAGTGTTGGCATATTTTACTATAGCTTATAGAGACTAGGAATTTTAGAGATACTAATAGCTAGAAGCCTTTTTAGGAGATAATGAGCTTAAGTTACTAGGGGATAGCAGGATTTAGAAAGATAAGAAATAAACTGAGGAATGCGATATGCAGCCCAGAGACAAACATGAGTTACAATGTAATCACAAGGACACTTAAGAGGGAACTCTGAAGGACGACAATGATTTATGGAGACAGTGAATCTGGGTGAGGGGAAACTGAAGATGTCAAACCTCTGACCTAATGCTTTTGTAAAAGTATAAAAGAAAACCTGATGCTTAAAATAAACATGCAGTCCAGTACTTTGAGAGGCTGCATCATTCTCCACCGACACCGTTCATCCCTTCAGGGCGATTCCCTGGCTGCTGGATCTGGACTCCAGTAGATAGCCTCTTCACCTCCAATTTGTGTAGATTCATTTCTGCTTCATCATTTTACCCATGCTATTGTATTGGCCAGATTGTCTAATCACTTCACTATTGGGTTCAATTATACTAACATTGTAGGTCAAGATATTACATATTTTCTAAATAATATAGACAACATTGATATTCTATAATTCTCCTTATAATTACCATATTCAACACATTTTTGTATTATATAATTTATAACTTTGCTATTTTGTTTCTTAAAAGTTGCATCTCCTATTAAACTGTAATATTTTGACCAAAAAAAAGGCACAAATGATTTGGTAGATAATTTAGAGTATAATATTTGGCAAAATAGATAATCTCTAAAATAATTTCAATGCTATAAATATTGCATTAAAAAAACTGATTCAGTAAAATACTAAATCTGGGTAGATCCTATTTTAAGAGAATTATTGGCTAAATGAGTCTCATCACCTCCTAATTTAACTGGATTCAGAGCTCTATGAAATAATTATCAATTAGAAGCATTTTTAGTGACAGTCCCCTCTGTTTACTCTCAGGAAAAGTTCTTTCTCTATCCATGCTGGTTTCCTCAGAAATCTGTTTGAGATGTTTCTTTTCATAAACCGTTTCATTCAACCACGCAGAACTGGAGATATCCATATTAAAAAAAGAGTTTGTCTACAGCTGAACTCAGTGGATTAAGTCTGCTCCTATGCATGAGGTAATTAACAATGAAGAAAATATAACCAAGAGATAGGAAAGTAGGAAACTATAGACAGTTGATCATGGAAAATTTTAGTAACAAACAAGTAGGAACAAGGAAATTCAACTCAAGAAAGAAGACTAGAGCACCTGCTTCAGATAGAAAATATCCTGGGAGATTTAGAGGTGAGAAAGAATTCAAATCTCCCAAAGTAGTTTTGACTTGGTCTTGCTTGCTTTAACAGGGAGTAATGCTTTTTAAAATAGTATTAAGGACTTCTGGTTCCAGAAAAGGTAGAATAAACACTCGTCTCCCTATTGCTTATGCTCAGTACTGGTTAAAGTACTGTACTTTTCATATAAAACAAGCATAAGAAGGTTCAGAAAGGTGGAGCGAAAATTATGGACCGGCTAGCGACACTGGAACCCAGGGAACAGCATGGTGATGATTTCCTTGTGTTTTCTTTTATCCTCATTGTAGTGTGGAAAAAGCTGTAACACTAAAATGCAATAGATACAAACAAACAAAAGTCCCAAGGAAAGTTTGTTCTCTCTAGCCAAAGGAACAAGAAATGAACAGCCTGGGAAGACAGAAACCTTTTATTAATAGGAAACAACCATCCTACTCCAGCCAAATGTCATGGGAAAAGGTGTAGTCCCACATGAATCCTCATACGCAAAGGCCAGATGAGGAGATTAGACATCCCATCTCACCCAGCTCATGATGTGCCTCAGCCACCCCCTCATTGGGAAGGTCAAATAGTCTTCTGGGACTTTCATTCTCACCATGTAGTAATGAGGCTCCCATACTACAGTGCTTTTGAAGGCCACTTGGGCAGTGGTAATGAGGAATTCTTAAATTTCCCAGTCAGGGTGCTGTCAGCAGAGACCAAGAGGGGAAATTAATGTGCTCCATACTTGAACAATATGAGGTTCCCCTTCTCCTCAGCACATTAACAGAAACAAGAGTGGAGACCTGAGCATGTATCATCATAGTAATAACAATGAAATACTTCTCTTCCTCTGCTAGTGCACTGTCAGAGGGGTCCTGGTATTTATATAAGATCTAAAGCCTCAAAATAGAACAGCCAAAATGTTCAGAATACAATGAAAATTCACCTGTCATATAAAGAAGTAGACAAGTTTCAACCTGAAGGAGAAAAGATGATCAACAGATGCCAACTCTGAGATGATGCAGATGTTGGTATTATCTGGTAAGAATTTTGAAGTAGCCAACATAAAAATGCTCCAATGAACAATGACAAGGATGATCAAAACAACTGGAAAAAGTAGAGAGTTTCAGGAAAATAAAGTCCTACCAAAGAAGTGTAGGATATTTTTTAAAAGAAAATAAAGGAAATTTATAGCTGAAAAATACAAAATCTGAAGGCAGAAAGTCAATGGATGGGCTGGACAATAAAATAGAGTTAACAGAGGAAATAAGTAGTGACACTGAACACAGAGAAAGAGTTACTACTAAATCTGAAAAGCAGAGAGAGAAAATAAAGTGGAAAAAAATGTGTAACCTCTAGGACTATAACAAAAGATATAACATTCATGTTATCCCAGTTACAGAAGGAGAGAAGAGTAGGGCAGGGATTCCAAGTAGTCAAATAATGACTGAAGATTGCTAAAAGTTCGCAAAAGTCATAGCCTACAAATTTAAGAAGCTCAGAATCACAAACAGGATATACCCAACGAAATCCATCCCAGGACACATCATAATCATATTGTAAAAACTAAAAGACAAAGAAAAAATCTTGAAAGTACTTTGAGAGACACTTTATATTGCCTAATCTTACCTCTAAGGGGGAAACAATTTGAAAAATAGCAGATTTCTTGTTAGAAACCACATAGGCCAGATGGAAATAGCAAAATATTTCACAAGAATCAAAATATCAATACAGAATTTTATATCCAGTGAAAATACTCATCACGAATGCTGAGGAAACCAAGACATACTCAGATGAAGGAAAATTAAGAGAATTTGTCACTAGCAGACCTGCTTGAAATAATGGCTAAAGAAAATTCTTGAAATAGAACAGAAATTATAAAGCAAGGAGTCTTTTAATATCAGGAAGGAAGAAGGACGATGAAAGAGTTAAAATATGGGTAAATACAATGGACTTTCTTTTTCCTCTTGAATCTTATATATTATATTTAGTAGCTAAAGCAAATATAATCTTGTCTAATGTAGTTTTCAATATATAGAGAAGAAATATTTAACACAATTATACTGTAAAGGGGATGGAAAGTGGCTCAAGGGAACTAAGTTTTGTAGGTTTCATTTGAATGAGAAAATTTTTCAGAATTAAAACCACAAAAGACAAAAAAAGAGAAAGAATAGAAGACAAAAAACAGAACAAGAGCAATAAACAGAAAACATAAATATGGTAGATATTAACCAAATATGTCAATAATCACTTTAAATGTGAATATACATTTTAAAAGAAAGAAGCTATCAGAGTATATAAAATACAAGACCCAGGTGTATGTTGTCTAAAAGAAACATACTTTAAGACATTGATAAAGAGTAAAAGGATGAATAATGATACTATGCTAACACTAATCAAAACTATGCTGGAATAGCTATATTAATTTCAAACAAAGCAGAATTCAAAGCAAGGAAAATGATCAGGTATACATAGGAGCACTAAATAATGATAAAGTGGTCAGTTCTCCAAAAGGCATGACAATCCTTAATGTGTATATTCCTAATAACAGGGCAGCAAAATACTTAGATAAAAGAAATGATAAACCTGCAAGAAGAAACTGACAAATGCATTATTATGTTTGGAGATGTCAACAACTCTCTATTAGTGATTGGTAAACCCAGCAAAAGAGCCTCTTGATGACGGTGAAGCAGGAGAATCAAAGAGCCGGCTTAAGACTAAATATTAAAAAAAATTAAGATCATGGCATCTGGCCCCATTACTGCATGGCAGATCGAAGGGGAAAAGGTGGAAGTAGTGACAGATTTCCTCTTCTTGGGCTCCAAAATCAGTGTGGACAGTGACTGCATCCGTGAAATCAGAAGACAATTGCTTCTTGGCAGAAAAGCGATGACAAACCTAGACAATGTGTTGAAAAGCAGAGACATCACTCTTCTGACAAAGGTCCATATAGTCAAGGCTCTGGTCTTGCCAGTGGTCACGTATGGTTGTGAGAGCTGGACCGTAAAGAAGGCAGAACACCAAAAAATGGATAGCTTCGAACTGTGATGCTGGAGAAGACTCCTTAAAGTCCCTTGGACAGCAAAGAAATCAAACCAGGAAGGACTGATGCTGAAGCTGAAGCTGAAGCTCCAGTATTTGGGTCATCTGATGTGAACAGATGATTCACTGAAAAAGTCCCTGATGCTAGGAAAGATCAAGGGTAGAAGAAGAGGGGGTCAGAGGAGGAGATGGCTGGATGGTATCACCAATGCAATGAACATGAACTTGGGCAAACTTTGGGAGATAGTGAGGGACAGGGAGGCCTGGCGTGCTGCAGTCCATGGGGTCACAAAGAGTCAGACAAGACTGGGCGAGTAAACAACAACAGGCCCAGCAAGCAGAAAATTAGTAAAGAAGGATATAGATAAACTCAACTCCATCAATCAACTGGATATAATTGGCATTTATAAAATATTTCATTCAACAGCAGAACACATTCTTCCAAAACTCATGTAACATTTACCAAGTAGAACACATTCTGAAACATAACAAATTTCAAAGATGGAAATCCCACAGCTTTTCAAAATTAATGGGGTGCAGTGAAAGCAGTATTTAGTATTTATGAAAATTTATAACATTGATTGCATATATTAGAAAGAAGGTCTGTACTAATCTGCTACCTAATTTAACCCAAAGTGAGCAGAAGAGATTAAACAAAGCAGAAAATAATGAAATTGAAAATTAATAGAGAAAAATCAATGAAACCAAAGCTGGTTCTTTGAAAATATCAGTAAAACTTATAAACTTTCCACACTAAAAACAGAGAGAGAAGACACAAATTACTAATAAAGACAGAGAAAACAAATCAGTCTTTCCCAGCTACAGTATGATGCTGTACATATTTTCATTCAAGGTTCACTTTTAAGTGTCCTTGCATATGTGGCAGGAATATGTTGTCCTTTTCTCAATTGTGGAGTTAATAATTTCAAAGGAGACCCCTGGTCTGTTTTTGCCCTCACCGTAGCTTATGAGTTAGGTCATACTCTGGGTATGCAGCATGATGAAGAATTCTGTGTGTGGGCAAAGTGCTTGCATCATGAATGCTGTCAGGTTGCCAGCAGAGAGATTCACGAATTGTAGCTATGCAGAATTTACAAAGACCACTTTAAGCCAGGGATCATGTCTGCACAATCCTCCAATTCCAGGGGCAGTCTTCATGCTGAAGCGCTGTGGGAACGGTGTGATTGAAGGAGAAGAGAAGTGTGACTGTGGATCTATAAAGCAGTGTGAACAAGATCCCTGTTGTCTGTTGAACTGCACTCTAAGACCTGGGGCTGCTTGTACTTTCGGGCTTTGTTGCAAAGACTGCAAGTTCATGCCATCAGGGGAACTCTGTAGACCTTAGATCAATGAATGTGACCTTCCGGAATGGTGCAATGGGACATCTCATCAGCGCCCAGAAGATGTCCATGTGCAGGACGGGATTCCCTGTAGTGATAGCCTACTTCTATTAAAAGAGCTGAAATAGCCATGATGAACAGTGCAGGGAGATTTTTGGTGAAGGTGCAAAGAGTGCATCTCAGAGTTGCTGTACAGAGATCAACTCCCTGGGAAACCATTCAACACAAGTGACCCTTATCTCCTGGAAGAGAAGAGAAACTGTAGCTGAGGTATAGATAGGATCCAAAAGTTCCAAACTTGTACATGCTCATCCAGAGCAAGTCTGTTACAATGTTATGACTCAGGGGAAAGGACCATCCCAGAGCCCCAGGTCTCTCTCAACTGGGAATCAGAGACCTTGCTGAGTTGACCTTGGCCAAGTTACCGCCCTTCTCTGGGCCTCAGTGCCCTCTTCCTGAAGTAAGAGGTAGATTCACACAATTGGTTTTCACTTCCTATACCCTCCGCTTAAATGAAGGAACTGTATTATACTTTAAGAACAATAGAAAATTTGTGTATTTGTTCATTCTATGAATTAAGCTTATTGCTTTTTAGAGGGCAGGCTAATGAATATGATCATTTTACAGCAGTCATCCTTCAAAGATAAAAACACAAGATTGGTCCCAGCTGAAAGCTTTTCAGACGTGTAGAAAATACACGTCTCCTTCCATGATTTGCTGTTGTGGTATTTGACTACCTTGTAAACCATTGGTTAAACTATATTTCAGTTACGCTGTGTATAAAAACAGCACTTTTGTATGTTTTTAATATTCTCTAACTGTAGAGTTTAGGAATTACCTTATTAGTAAAATCCCACTGATGTATCCAATTTAAGTGATTTTAGCAGTCAACAGCTCTTGGTGAATAAAGATTTATTGTTTTCTTTTGTTTTTGTTTTTGGTTATAAACTTCTTTTTCTGACCAGTAGGTAGATTATTCGTGTTCTATTTTTTCGTTTTTGGAAAAATGGGAATAAAGATATCAATATTCAAATACTGTTAGTTTTTATTTGAAAAAAGATGTGGGAGTCTATTAGAAGAAGGAGGCTATAATCACAACAGTTTTATTGGAATATTCAATATGTCTCATTACAACATCCTGTCATGTATAAGGTGACACAGTGCCAAACTGTAAATGCTTTATGTTATTCAACAGAATACCTTCCACTCTCTGATAACATAGTAACTTCTCTTTTTTCTCCCTTGATTACCTGGGAAGTGGAAAAGAAAATATTTTTAAAAACTGTGGGTGACTTCCCATGACTGTAGTGAGTATGTGCCTGAGTCCATTGCCAGTTTGGAAATCTGATGGGGATGCGTCATGTTATGACCTTGTGGCCTTTTCCCGCAGCATGCTTCCTGCAGTGTTTTAACAACGGCAGCCTCAACATGCTATACTGTGCTCGGTGTCTAGCCTACATATCACAACACCATGTACCGTGTTTTATCACATGTACACATGGGAAGCCAAGAGTGAGAAATCCAAGAGGAAGATTCCGGCTGTTTATGGAAATGAACAAGTCATATGGATAATGGTTCTCTCTCTGAAAGATGCTTCCCTGGGAGAGGAGTCTACATTGTAGGATCTTGAAGGTGCAATAAATTATGGGACACACACACACACGTCTCTTTAAGCCATGCAGAGATACAAGGAGGATTCGGCAGCCTGCAACCCTGAAGACAGCTCACGCCAGAACCCGAAACATGATAGCATCCTTATCTCAGACTTCTAAGTCTCCAGAACTTTATATCACTCAAAAAAAGTGAGATGCTACACTGGACACTGGGAGATCCTGACTGGAACAAATAGGAAGAGAAGATGATTAAAAGATGACATCAGTCACATAATGGCCCAGATAAATTCAAACCACTTTCTGTCAAAGGCTCAATCTTTATCTTTCAATTATATATGGATATTTCTGAATAATTTTTTTCTTGGCCACTCTGCGTGGCTTGTAGGATCTCAGTTCCCTGCTCAGGGTCACAGCAGTGAAAGCCTAGAATCCTAACCACTAGGCTACCAGGGAACTTCCTGAATAATTTTTGTAAAAGGTCATCAAAGTTATATGCTTCAAAAATACAATGGTGGGACAGGCATAAGTTAGACACTCCCATTCCAAAAGGGAAAAATAGGAGGGAAGAAAGGAGTGACAGTTTCCACATATGTCTAAAATCTTAAAGCAAGAGAATAATTAATCCTCTATGGTTCCATGTTCTTTCCTCCCTCCAGGCACACTGGGGACTTTGTCCCACTCCCTGACCACTGGAGTGGAGGTTCTTGCCTTCCAGACACATTGGGGTGGCAGTTCTGGGTTGGACACCCAGGACTCCTGGAGGCCTAACCCATCACTTTGCAGAGCATAACCCACACTGTACTTCTCATGGGCTATAGTTGAATGCCCGTGGCTGAAATAATGTGCAATGGTTCTGCCAGTCTGGGGTTCTGGAAGTGGCCTGCTTTCATGGCTCTGCTGGGCAGTGCCCTATTGTGTATTCTCTATGGAGCCCTGCTTCTCAAAGGTCATAGGTCCTTGGCTCCAATAATCTCCATCCTTCAAAATCTGGGTGGAATTTGCACATCGATGGAAACTGCCCAGTGTGGACACTGCCAAAGCCAGCTGCCTGTACCTTACAGAAGAGTGGCTACTGTTGTCTGTCCTGCTGGGATGGTGGAGGAGCCCAGGATTGAGGCAACTCTGACAGGGCATGACAAGATCCTGCAGGTACTGGAGACCCCTCCTTTGAAACTGATCTTATGATCCCTGGATCACCCTGTGGGGCAAGAAGGTCATTCTCCTATTGTCTTGTACATAGCTCTTGTACTGTTTTGGAGAAGACTAATTAACCAAGTGGATTCTGGCCACATTCATAGTGTTCTTTTCAGACCATGATTTCTCAATATTTTCTATATGAATGGCCTGGGAATTTTCCAGATCTTTTAAGTTCCACTGCTCTTTGATGAACAGTTTCATCTTTAAATCACTTTTTTCTTCCTACATTTTACTAGAAGCTTATAGCAAAAGGAAATAACTCAGCTACTTCTCCAACACTTTGCTGAGGTATATCCCCAACTAAATATCCAACTTACGATTGGAAGTGCTACATTCCAAAAATCCCACAAACACACTCCAGCCATGTTCTCTGCTACTTGATAACAGGGATGGACTTTTTAATGTTATATTCTGTCAAGTCACTTAGACTAAGTGACTTATACATAAGACAGAACTTTATTTCTTAGCTCTTGAGGGCAGTAAGTCAAAAACAAAGTACCAGTACATTCAGTCTGGTGAGAAGCCCTTCCTGGTTCATAGATGGCACCTTCTCACTGTAACCACACAGGGCAGAAGGGTTGAAGGATCTCTCTGGGGCCTCTTTATAAAAGCACCATTCACCTCCCAAAGACCCCAACTGCTAATACCATCACCTGGGGCAGGGGGTAGGATTTCAACATGTGGACTCTGGAGGGAAACATTCATCTTGAGCACACTCCAGTCAAGATTCAGAAGTTTCCCATCACTCCAGAAAGTTCCCTCCATCCCTCCATTCCCTCACATCAGGAAAGCACTGATTGAAATTCTATTCCCCGTACATTATTTTGGACTATTCCAAAACACCATACAAAGGAAGTCCTATGTAAAGCTTCTTTGGTCTGATTTCTTTCTATTATCATGTTATCTATGAGATACATCCATGATCGTACACACCATCAGAAACTTGTTCAGATTTACTGAGGATTTTCCCACTGAACGAACATGCCAGTTTGTTTGTCATTCATCTGTTCAGTACTGTTTCCTTGTTTCCAGTCTGTGGAATAAATTCAAGCATAATGCTGTGATGAATATGTATACAGAATCATTGTGATAACTTCCTATGGCTAGAATCACCAAGACACAGGGCAGGCGTAATTTCAACTTTATAAGGAACTATTATTATCCACCCTAACATTTCTACTCCTGACACTATTGTTTGGTTCCACTCATCACCCCCAACACATTCCATGTTTGTAAAGCATGAAAGAATTTGATTCACTCCTCAAAAGTCTGACTAAAAGAAGCTTCCACTCTCTCCTCCATTTTGTATTTTCATGACAGATTGAAGGCTTGTCTCATTTTGATTTGAGGGCAAAAAGTCAATCAGTGTCTCAAAATTGCACCAAACCCCCTGATTCTTCCCCTGTGACTTTTCCAGAGGACCATGGTACCACTCAGGCCAGATATGCACTCTGGTTTTCCTAGTTTCTGCCATGTTTTGTTTTCCCTAACACCCCTGTGTTAGGATCCCTAGGACCGCTCAGCACGGCCCCTCCCCTTCATGAGGACACATTGTTATGTAAGAGTCCCACCCCCCCCACCCCCCACCCACCTCTCTGGGGTTGCCCAGCCTCCAGTCCCTCTCTGCTCTCCTCGGGACTACCCTGCTGGCTAAAAGTTGCTGCCGCAGGGATAGTCTTGCCTGCCTCCCACCGGAGTGCATTTTCTTTGGTCACAGACTTCCTCACTCATGGGGCGTGCCTGGACCCAGGCCCACCTGAGAGGTGATCTCTGGCTGCCTCTGCTCTGGCTATTTCTGTTTCCAACCTGCTGTTCCCATGACCCACCAGGATGGCGCTTCACTTCCTCTGAAATTGTGATTCCCAGGAAGGTGTCCCACAGAGTGAGTGGAATTGAGAGACAAGGCCAGCTCTCCTACAAGATTCGCTTCAGCGGCCAAAGACATGTGGTTCACTTGAGAGTCAAGAAGAACTTGCTGCCCAGACATGTTCCTGTTATCACCGATAATGACCAAGGTGCCATGCAGGAGAACTACCCTTATATCCCCCGAGACTGTTACTACTTCGGCTACCTGGAAGGGGTTCCTGGGTCCATGGGCACACTGGACACCTGCTATGGGGGTCTGCGTGGCATGCTGCAGCTGGATGACTTCACTTTCGAAATCAAACCACTGGAGGCTTCTTCCAAATTTGAGCATCTGATTTCTCAGCTTGTGACACAGAAAACAGCAGCAGAGGACGAGAAATGTGAGATTGAAGAGAAAGATACAGATCAAGAGTATGAGGAGGCGATGATTTCTGAAATGCCTAGAGCAGCCCCTGTGTATTTGTGGTGGCCACACAGGAAATACTTAAAACTTCACTACACGGTTTCTAACTCATTAGTTGTTCAGAACACTAATCAGACACGTATAATAGAGAATGTAGTGATTTTGAATAGCATAATACATAGCATTTTTTACCAGGCTCAACTTCAGGTTTTGATACGTGTTTTATGTATATGGGATGGCCAGGATAGGATGAATTTGGATGAGTGGAGAACTGCGTCAGATGCAGTAACTAATTTTGGTTTATGGAAACTTTGGGGATGGTTTCATGAAATTCCTCATGATTCTTCATTGCTTGTAACAGGACATAAGATCGCTGGGAGCACCTATGCTACCAGTTATGATGGAGTATGCAATCCCAATTGGGGAGCATCATATGTATATGCTCTAAGATATCACATATTTTTAACTGCAGCTATTGGAGCACATGCGATAGGTCATGTCATGGGTTCGAAACATGATGTTCCAGGTTGTCGATGTTTTCGGAGACGACACTGTCTCATGAGTCCTAACCCTGGTCTTCTAGATATGATGAGCAATTGTACTTTTGAAAGTATTCACAGACGGCTCCATGGGTGGGATCCCTGTTTGAGTATACCGAATGTACCGTATGCTAATTTTCCTTATGAAGCAAGACGATGTGGTGACAAGAAGAAAGATCCCCAGGAAGAATGTGACTGTGGCACCTTAAAAGACTGTACTCAGGATCCATGTTGCAATTCCAATTGTTTGCTCAGCCTTGGCAGTGATTGTGATCATGGAGATTGCTGCAGACACTGTAAATATGCTCAACCTGGATATACTTGCAGAGATACTCTTGGTATTTGTGATCTACCAGAATACTGTAACGGGAAGACACATGATTGTCCAGCTGACACTTATATCCAGGATGGAACCCCATGTTCACCATCAGCTGTCTGTGTGAGGGGAAACTGTAGTGACCGTGATTTACAGTGTCAAGCCCTCTTTGGCTATAACATAAAAGATGCTGCGCCATCATGCTATGGCATATTGAATATCAGGGGTGACCGATTTGGAAACTGTGGTGTGAGGGTGACTCGAGGAGGAGGAAGACCTGTCAAATGTGAACAAGATGACGTTCTGTGTGGAATGCTGCACTGTGGTAATGTGAAGGAAATTCCTGGTGGGGGGGAGCACACTACGTTTCATCAAATAATAGTACATGATGTTACACCACAAACCTGCTTTGGGTATGACGCCCACTTTGGGACAGACGTGCCACAAATGGGGCTTGTAGTGGATGGTGCAACATGTGGCCCAGGAGCATACTGTAAGGACCAAAACTGTACTTTTTTTCAAGACCTGGGTTTTGAATGTGATGTCAAGAAATGCAATTACAGAGGGGTGTGCAACAGCAAGAAAAATTGCCACTGTCAGCGAGGTTGGAAACCACCAACTTGTACTGACAGAGGACCAGGTGGCAGTGTAGATAGTGGTCCTCCACCTGACACAGAAATAGGTATTCAAGCCAGTCTAAGGCTGAGTCTAAACAGAGCATTATTTCTACTGCTTCTTCGCCTTTGCCTTCTTTTCCTTTCAGCATTTATAGGTGCCACTTTCTATGTAAAAGATATACTTGAAGAGGGAGATCAATAAACTATTGGAGAAATAATCCCTTGAACCCAAGTAAATAAAACTGGAGTTCACAAAATGGAGAAAATCACATTGGCACTTACTGGGAGAAATGATCAATAATCACACTGATAATTCCGAAGTTGTTATCTTCAAATAAAATGACTTGGCAATTTAAAAGGGATCTGTGTGGTTAAATGCATTTAATATTTTATATCTGGTCTTAGTCTTCCTACTTCTGTCAATGATAATGGGAACTGTTAGATTTCAACCAACAAGAGGACCTGTACTTATTTATGTTGTGGTTACTAATGTTTCATGGATGTGCCTGTAGCACATCTTGTTTGAACTGGTGTGCACTTGTTCACTAGTTTATTAGGATTTTGCTTAGTTGATTATGTACTAGCTTTTTGTTACCAGTTCATGTTTTTGCTAGTGTTAAATGAACCTAACTTGAAGATAGCATAAAAGATACCTTAACTGATGCTGTAGGAAGGTCAAAAATTCCGTGTTACAGGCAAGTGAATATCAACAGCAGTTCAACACCCTGCTAAGTATGATCTTGCCCAAAGTCATAGGCATTCAGAGGATCAAGGTTATATCTGACATTTTACACTGAAAGATGAAATGTACCTTTCTGGAGTTTTGCGATGGTCCAAACAAGGGACCTAAGAGGGGCCTGGAATATGTTACGCACTTAATAAATGCGGACTCTATCATTCTCATTGTTCTCTTGGGTTGTGCTAAAACAGAAGTATTCAAAGTATAATGACTTTGGCATTTGCTATCTTTAATTTAAAACCAACACACAAGGAGCCATTGATCACTGCTCTATCACTATTTGTGGTCCCTAGTTATTAATGTCATAGCATCTCATATTTAAAATCATAGGAATTGCCTAAGCACAACCTGTTTATAAAGTACAGGTGTAACTGAGCGCCTAATGTATGTACAGATACAAAATTTACACAAAAGGAGACAGGAAGCAATTGCTTCATAAGAGATTGTTAGAAGCAGGTCTCATAAGTGATATATGTTATATTCATGGTATTTAAATGTCTCAGTCCTCGGGGCAAATCCATTTCTATAGATATAAAGTTCAGATGAGGGTAACTACCTAAGGGAAGAGGATGGATGTAGCAGTAGAGAATCAGCAAGATAGCCACCCTGTGACATTTTCATTTGTCCAAATTTTTTTCCTTTTTTTATTTTTATTGAAGTATAACTTTTTCTTGCTGTGTTAATTATTGCTGTATGTGGAACCCTCTAGGTTCCACAGGTGTGGGGCCCTGCACCATGGTCATCGGGACGTGACTGAGCCGCATAGCAAACTGTGCAAGAGCTCCCCTGATGTAAACCGGCCAGCTCCCTGACCCCATAATAGACAAAAATACCCATCCTAAGCAATTATCTAATGCCACCCTTCTGGCAGGGACTGCCTCTGTCTTGAGACTATAACAATTGGCTACTAACCCACAAAAAGCGTTAACTTTCCCTGCTCTGTCAGGAGGTCACCTGGGGTGCTTGCGGCTCCCTCATTTTCTCTCCTCTTTTTCTTAATGAATTCATTCCTTTCTGAAATACTCGGTATTTGGAAATTCTTTTCCAACCCAGGCACAGGCCACACATTGAATGGCCCATATGGGGATTCTCGGGGGGTTTCCCTACTCTCCTTTCTTCTCTCATTTCTTTTCCCTCAAACCCCTTGTGAACAGGCCAGTGTCTGTGGAAGCAATTGAGGAACTCTGGCCAGGGGTACTCTCTGGCATGTTCCAAAGGCCCCAAAGTCCACTATGCCCCAGTAACTGCCACCCAAAAGGGTGAGGGCCCTCCTTTCCTCCTTTCCCCACTCTCCCTTAGGCTGAGGACCAGGCCGATTAAAATTGCAAGCACAGGTCAGGCACTTAAAAGCCATTAGTGCCTCTGCCACTTGAACACTCCCATGACAGGATAAGGGGGTCATAGAATGGACAATGCTACTAGGACATCTGCCCCCACCAAGACAGTTTCTGTGCAATGTCAGGCACATATGGGTTCAAGGGAAACACTGAGCCGACTCACCCCTGACTGCTGCCTTCCTGGCAGAGCCACAGAGCAGATTCCTCAGCCTGTCTTCCCTGTTACTTTCACTTTTCCTCCCTTGGTCTGGATTGATACAATGGAGTCTGGGAGTTGCCTCTGAGTCATTCTAAAAAGTGCCTCCATGTTTCAGAGCATTGCCAAATGGTGAGTCACCAAGTTGGTTCCGGTAACCTCTTTCTCTCCTTTCTTTTCCTGCCTGAGTTGCATGGTATCTTGTCTCACAGTTTGTGCCTTAGCTGCATGCTCAGGAGCTACCTCTCACTGTCTGACACGATTGTTGGGATAATCGGCCATTTGTGCCGTTAGTCACATGGTGTCTCAGTTTCAGAGAGGGCTGCCTGAGACAAAAGGGATTCTTTTCTATGGCTGGTGACTCTCAGCACCCCCATTCTATGGCATATAGGCTAAGAAGGGGTTTTGGTATGTTTTGGGAGACTCCCTCAGACTCACCTCTCAGCTACTTTCTAGGGAACTGGAAAAAAATTTGATGCTGAAAACCTCAAAAAGAAAAGGCTCATTTTCTTTTCCTAGCCCCAATACGAATTGAGGGGCCAAAGAAAAATGGCCTCTTAATGGCACACTAAACTCCTTCATGGCGGGAAGTCAGAATCCAAATCTGAAAGACTCATGTTGTATGTCTCTTTCTGTTGCTGCCTTATCTCCCCACCCCCAACTATGTCTGTAATCAGAAGCCTGAAAAAACTCTCTGAACATTCTAGAAAAAATCTCTTTCTAACTTCTCCTACCTCTCAGGGCATGTGGTGAGGAAGGAAGGGAGACCAAGCTTCCCCGACTCCTGCAAGTTCTCTTACTCCTTCAGATTCTTCTTATCAAACTAAGACCCCACCTCCCCAGAGGGGTTGTCCGTCTGGGGACAACATCTTATCAGTCAGTCTGCACCGGTCATCCGAACCAATTTGAGCACTTTCTGATTTAAATTTTGGCTATGAGGCTATGACGCAGAAAGAAAAAGACTGGTCATAATATTCTTCAGACTCTGGAGAAAATTGGTCAAAATGAAACCTTTTTGAAATTACAAAACCGGTTCTTTTTTCATGTGCAATTAGAGAAAGCTAGCTTGTTAAAATACTTCTTTCAGACTTCTGACCTTGAGAAACATGCCTAGGAAAAAACCTGAAGTTAACTGTTATCACATCTTGAGATACACGGCCCACACTGCCTGAGACTTCAGCCTTGGACAAATTAGTAGAACTTCAGGCCAAGGAAGAAAATACAAGGGCAAAGAGACATTTTAAATCTCAGGTGGAAAACTCTGAGATCTCTTTCTGTGTGGAGTAATATGTGTCTCAGTGTGTGTCTTTGTCTTTGAACCCTATTGCTGAGGTTATTCTGTAAATGGGTTCTAATTTAACGGGCCTAAAGAAAAGTGCTTGCAAATCAAACAATTCTAAATACAGAGAAATTAAACTAAATGAATTTTAGGTTCACATGAACTGGGAAATATCAATATTAAATTAATACCTGGTATTAATGTTTGTTAATCTAATTAATATGGACAAGTCTTAAGAATCATCAACCATAGGTATTACATTCTTGTTACATCTATTGCAAATTTGTCAACAGGGAAAGTCACTTTATATGAAGAAACTTTTAAGGAAAGAAAATGAAAATAAGATGAAGAGCTCTGGGTGATTTATGTTTACCAACCTACAGAGTGCTAATGTAAGGAACAGTTCATGGTTGCTTAAGAAAAGTAGGAAAAAAAAAAAAGAAAAGTAGGGTGCATGGTAAAGTTTTCTTAAGATGTTGACTGCCTTTGAAATCTTTTGTTTCTTTGACTAAGTGAATAACTACTGTATCACAGTGAATATAACCTGGTATCAGACTGGAATTTGGTTTTCTCTCTCTTAAGAGAACAAAGTTTTCTTGGAATGTGGCTTTTGATAACAGACTATGTGAATTTCCTTACCTTTAAGTGATTTATATTTGTTTTTAAAATCTTTTGTTACTTTGGTAAAGTAAATAAGCATTATTTCACAATGGTCTATGAAGACTATGGCACATGTGGATAAAGTTCATTCTGCTTCTACAGAAATTAAGACTTTTGCTGTATTGATGTCTTTAAAACATGGCAACAGTCTACTCCTAAGTCAGGAAATTTAAAATGGGTAAATCAAACAATTAGGGCTATGGGAAATCTAAGACACCATCTCTTGGAGTTTGCTCAAACTCATGTCCATTGAGTCGGTGATGCCATCCAACCATCTCATCCTCTGTCACCCCTTTCTCCTCCTACCCTCAATCTTCCCCAGTATCAGGGTCTTTTCCAGTGAGTCGGCTCTTCATGTCAGGTGGCCAAAGTACTGGAGCTTCAGCTTCAGCGTCCTTCCAATGAATGTTCAGGGATGATTTCCTTTAGAACTGACTGGTTTGACCAAGGGACTCTCAAGAGTCTTCTCCAGCACCACAGTTCAGAAGCATCAGTTTTTTGGCGCTCAGCCTTCTTTATGTTTCAACTCTCACATCTGTATGTGACTACTGGAATAACCATAGCTTTGACTATACAAACTTTTGTTGGCAAAGTGATGTCTCTACTTTTTAATACGCTGTCTAGGTTTGTCATAGCTTTTCTTCCAATGAGCAAGCGTCTTTTAATTTCATGGCTACACTCACCGTCCTCAGTGATTTTGGAGCCCAAGAGCAAGTCTGAGTGGCATTTAGTCAGGAATGATGCCTGGTGTAGGCCTCAGAAAGACCGGACAACCAAGGTTAGGTATCACAGGTGTGAGATAGGATTATCCACAGAAGGGCACAAGCCCAGAACAAAGAAAGGACAATCGAGATACCAGGAGCATCACTGGAATTGGTTGTAGTGTTTGCAGGTAATTATTGTTGTACTTGTTTTGCTGCATTATCTATATATAGGGACAAATGAAACTAT
Organism: Okapia johnstoni; assembly: GCA_024291935.2. Classification (NCBI taxonomy): domain Eukaryota; kingdom Metazoa; phylum Chordata; class Mammalia; order Artiodactyla; family Giraffidae; genus Okapia; species Okapia johnstoni. The sequence continues at coordinate 19,243,646 of CM044307.1, forward strand.
GTGATCCTAGACCTTGAAAATAAAGAGTGAAAGATGAAAAAAAAAAAAAAGATACCAGGAGCACAACATGGGCAGTTGATCATGTATTTATTTAAAGAGTTAGATTGTTACTTATCTTTGGTCCTTTTGAAGAGAAATTTAAGGTCTTCAAGTGGTTCACAGGTGTAGAATGTTGGAGCGCCTGGGTCTTCAGAGGGCAGTTTCCAAGGCTCCCCCCTGAAGTGGTGAATCCAGCTGGAGATTCCTAAAATCTTGATGGCTGTAGGTGAGGAAAGGAAGACTGGAAGAAGTCCCTTTCAAATAGGAACCAGCTGGGACTTGGGAGACCTGTCCTTCCAAGTTCTGTTAAGGACCCTATCCCCAAGTTGGTATAGTATGGCTGAATGAGGGCTAGGAGGGTTGGTTTCTGGGTGAAATTCTCTAATGGCCTGTTAGAACACTGAGAGTTTGGTTATGTAATACTGTAGCCCTAGGGCTTCCCTGTCCATAAGGAGGTCTGATGTTAGAAAGAATCTGTATGGATTCAATCCAAGGGGATCCTTTGGAGTTATTCTACTGCTAAGGAGGGCAATAGGTAACAGAGTTACCCAAACTTGTGAAGTTTCCTGGATTAGGTGTTTTTTTTTAAATTAATTAATTAATTTTTTAACTTTACAATATTGTATTTGTTTTGCCATACATTGACATGAATCCACCATGGGTGTACATGTGTTCCCCTTCCAGAACCCCCCTTCCACCTCCCTCCCTATCCCACCCCTCCAGGTCATCCTGGTGCACCAGCCCCGAGCACCCTGTATCATGCATTGAACCTGGACTGGCAATTCGTTTCACATATGATAATTTACATGCTTCCATGCCATTCTCCCATATCATCCCGCCCTCGCCCTCTCCCTTTGAGGGACTGATTGGCTCTTTCTCCCTTTCCTGAGGATTGAGGCCTCCAGGAGTAATGTAGAGCAAAACTTTTGTCAAGGGCTTTGGCAGTGGGCTTCCCTGACAGCTCAGTTGATAAAGAATCCACCTGCAATGCGGGAGACCTGGGTTCGATCCCTGGGTTGGGCAGATCCCCTGGAGAAGGGAAAAGCTACCCACTCCAGTATTCTTGCCTGGAGAATTCCATGGACTAGTCCACAGGGTCGCAAAGAGTCAGACACGAGCGACTTTACTGTCTGTACACCAACAAGAGCATTTCCTCACCCCGTATACAAAAATAAACTCAAAATGGATTAAAGACCTAAACGTAAGACCAGAAACCATAAAACACTTAGAAGAGAACATGGGCATAACACTCCCTGAAAAATATCACAGCAGTATTCTTTTGGATCTGTCTCCTAAGGCAAAAGAAACAAAAGCACAAATATATCAATTGAGCCTAATTAAACTTAAAAGCTTTTGCAGAGCACAGTAAACTATTCACAAAACTAAAAGACAATCTACTGAATGGGAAAAATTATTTGGAGATGCAAAGATGGATAAGGGATTACTATGCAAGGTATATAACAACTCAATATCAAATAGAAAACCAAATGACCCAATTAGAAAATGGGCAGAAGACCTGAATAGACATTTCTCCAAGAAAAACACACAAATGGCCAATATGCATATGAAAAGCTGTTGAACATCACTAATCATTAAGGAAATTTAAATCAAAACTACAATGAGATATGACTTCATGAACCTCTCAGAAGAGCTATCAGCAAAAAGACAAGGAACAAGTGTTAGTGAGGATATAGAGAAAAGGGAACTGTTGTGCACTGTCGTTAGGAATGTAAATTGGTACACTATGGAAAACAGTATGGAGGATTATCAAAAAACTAAAAGTAAACTCACCACATGATCCAGCAACTCCACACCTGGGTATACAGAAGAAGAAAAGGAAAACACTAATTCAAAAGGCCATCAGCTGACTTTTCTGTGGAAACTTTGGAGGCAGAAGGGAGTGGCATCTGGCATCGTATATTTAAAGGATAACAACTTCCAAAGAATATAATCCATAAAAATATTGAATCACTATGTTGTACACCTGAAAACAATATAATAAATCAATTACACTTCAGTTAAAAAATAGGAAATTACCTTTTCTTTTCATGGTGAATTGACTTCAAGCTGAGTTCAAGCATACCTGTATCTTTTTGAACACTCCTGAGTGCACTAATTTTTAAAAAATCCTTCAGTGTTACATACAACACATTTATGCAATAGGACATTCTTCTTTTTTAAATGTTAATGTCTTTATTACTGGTTCCAACTTATGATCCACAAAAAGAGGAATCAGGCGAGATAAATTGCTCATGGTAATTTCCTTATTTTGAGTTGAGTTCATTTACAGGCAATTCAATGCAGAAATGATTTTTGAAAGCAAAAAGATGTATGAGACAGTGATGATCAGATAATGATTCATTATTCTGTAAGGAACTAAAAAAAAGCTCAAGTCAGAACTTTATAAGTAAATCAACTTTTTGAGGTATACTCAGCATATACAATAAAATACTCAGATTTAATGATGCAGCTTGTTGAGGTTTGACTTGTAAGGACCATCCTGTCTTAATGTGTTGAGAATACTATAGTAAAATACCTTACGCTGGGTGGTTAATAAACAAAAATATTTCTCATAGTTCTGAAGGCTATTGAGAACAAGATCAAGACGCCAGCAAATTTAGTGTCTGGAGAACCCTTTCCTGATCCATACATGGCATCTTCTCACTGTAACCACACAGGGCAGAAGGGTTGAAGGATCTCTCTGGGGCCTCTTTATAAAAGCACCATTCACCTCCCAAAGACCCCAACTGCTAATACCATCACCTGGGGCAGGGGGTAGGATTTCAACATGTGGACTCTGGAAGGAAACGTTCATCTTGAACACACCCCAGTCAAGATTCAGAAGTTTCCCATCACTCCAGAAAGTTCCCTCCATCCCTCCATTCCCTCACATCAGGAAAGCACTGATTAAAATTCTATTCCCCGTACATTATTTTGGAGTATTCCAAAACATCGTACAAAAGAAGTCCTGTGTAAAGCTTCTTTGGTCTGATTTCTTTCTATTATCATGTTATCTATGAGATACATCCATGATCGTACACACATCAGAAACTTGTTCAGATTTACTGAGGATTTTCCCACTGAACGAACATGCCAGTTTGTTTGTCATTCATCTGTTCAGTACTGTTTCCTTGTTTCCAGTCTGTGGAATAAATTCAAGCATAATGCTGTGATGAATATGTATACAGAATCATTGTGATAACTTCCTATGGCTAGAATCACCAAGACACAGGGCAGGCGTAATTTCAACTTTATAAGGGAACTATTATTATCCACCCTAACATTTCTACTCCTGACACTATTGTTTGGTTCCACTCATCACCCCCAACACATTCCATGTTTGTAAAGCATGAAAGAATTTGATTCTCTCCTCAAAAGTCTGACTAAAAGAAGCTTCCACTCTCTCCTCCATTTTGTATTTTCATGACAGATTGAAGGCTTGTCTCATTTTGATTTGAGGGCAAAAAGTCAATCAGTGTCTCAAAATTGCACCAAACCCCCTGATTCTTCCCCTGTGACTTTTCCAGAGGACCATGGTACCACTCAGGCCAGATATGCACTCTGGTTTTCCTAGTTTCTGCCATGTTTTGTTTTCCCTAACACCCCTGTGTTAGGATCCCTAGGACCACTCAGCACGGCCCCTCCCCTTCATGAGGACACATTGTTATGTAAGAGTCCCACCCCCCCACCTCTCTGGGGTTGCCCAGCCTCCAGTCCCTCTCTGCTCTCCTCAGGACTACCCTGCTGGCTAAAAGTTGCTGCTGCAGGGATAGTCTTGCCTGCCTCCCACCGGAGTGCATTTTCTTTGGTCACAGACTTCCTCACTCATGGGGCGTGCCTGGACCCAGGCCCACCTGAGAGGTGATCTCTGGCTGCCTCTGCTCTGGCTATTTCTGTTTCCAACCTGCTGTTCCCATGACCCACCAGGATGGCGCTTCACTTCCTCTGAAATTGTGATTCCCAGGAAGGTGTCCCACAGAGTGAGTGGAATTGAGAGACAAGGCCAGCTCTCCTACAAGATTCGCTTCAGCGGCCAAAGACATGTAGTTCACTTGAGAGTCAAGAAGAACTTGCTGCCCAGACATGTTCCTGTTATCACCGATAATGACCAAGGTGCCATGCAGGAGAACTACCCTTATATCCCCCGAGACTGTTACTACTTCGGCTACCTGGAAGGGGTTCCTGGGTCCATGGGCACACTGGACACCTGCTATGGGGGTCTGCGTGGCATGCTGCAGCTGGATGACTTCACTTTCGAAATCAAACCACTGGCGGCTTCTTCCAAATTTGAGCATCTGATTTCTCAGCTTGTGACACAGAAAACAGCAGCAGAAGACGAGAAATGTGAGATTGAAGAGAAAGATACAGATCAAGAGTATGAGGAGGCAATGATTTCTGAAATGCCTAGAGCAGCCCCTGTGTATTTGTGGTGGCCACACAGGAAATACTTAAAACTTCACTACACGGTTTCTAACTCATTAGTTGTTCAGAACACTAATCAGACACGTATAATAGAGAATGTAGTGATTATAAACAACATATTGCACACCATTTATTACCAGGGCCAACTTCAGGTTTTCATACGTGCTTTGTGCATATGGAGTCAGAGAGATCAGATGAATCTCCAAAGGTTTAGAAGCGCTGGAGAAGCAACGGCTCAGTTTGGTTTATGGAAATCTCAGAATTTTTATGCAAATGTACCACATGATACTTTGATGCTTTTAACAGGACATAAAATCGCTGGGACCTCCTATTATAGCAGCCATAATGGAATATGCAACCCCAATTGGGGTGCATCATATGTATATGTTGTAAGATATCACATATTTTTAGCTGCAACTGTTGGAGCACATGCAATAGGTCATGTTATGGGTGCATTTCACGATGTTCCAGGTTGTCGGTGTTTTCGAAGATATCAGTGTGTCATGGCTCCTAACCCTGGTCTTCTAGATATGATGAGCAATTGTACTTTTGAGGCTGTTCATCAACAGTTGCACATGTGGTATCCTTGTTTGAGCTCACCAAATATAGCATATAATAATTTTCCTTATGTAGCTAGACGGTGTGGTAACAAGATAACAGATAATTTTGAAGAATGTGACTGTGGCACCTTAAAAGACTGTAGTAAGGTTTCATGTTGTGAACCCAGTTGTATCCTCAGCCTTGGCAGTGATTGTGATCATGGAGATTGCTGCATGAAGTGTAAACATGCTCAACCTGGATATATGTGCAGAGATACTCTTGGTATTTGTGATCTACCAGAATACTGTAACGGGAAGACACATGATTGTCCAGTTGACACTTATATCCAGGATGGAACCCCGTGTTCACCATCAGCTGTCTGTGTGAGGGGAAACTGTAGTGACCGTGATTTACAGTGTCAAGCCCTCTTTGGCTATAACATAAAAGATGCTGCGCCATCATGCTATGGCATATTGAATATCAGGGGTGACCGATTTGGAAACTGTGGTGTGAGGGTGACTCGAGGAGGAGGAAGACCTGTCAAATGTGAACAAGATGATGTTCTGTGTGGAATGCTGCACTGTGGTAATGTGAAGGAAATTCCTGGTGGGGGGGAGCACACTACGTTTCATCAAATAATAGTACATGATGTTACACCACAAACCTGCTTTGGGTATGATGCCCACTTCGGAACAGACGTGCCACAAATGGGGCTTGTAGTGGATGGTGCAACATGCGGCCCAGGAGCATACTGTAAGGACCAAAACTGTACTTTTTTTCAAGACCTGGGTTTTGACTGTGATGTCAAGAAATGCAATTACAGAGGGGTGTGCAACAGTAAGAAAAATTGTCACTGTCAGCGAGGTTGGAAACCACCAACTTGTACTGACAGAGGACCAGGTGGCAGTGTAGATAGTGGTCCTCCACCTGACACAGAAATAGGTATTCAAGCCTTAGAACTACAGACTCTAAACTTAATAGTAGTTCTACTGCTTTTACGCATGTTTCTTTTTTTGCTTACAGCAGTTATAGGTGCCCTTTACTATGTAAAAAATATTTTGAAAGGAGAAACTGAAGAATAAACTCTTGGAAAAATAATCCCTTGAACCCAAGTAAATACAAACTAGAGCACACAAAATGGAGAAAATCACATTGGCACTTACTGGAAGAAATGATTGATAATCACTCTGATAGTCACGTAATCCTGTAACTCTTCCGAAGTTATTATTTTAAAATAAAATGACTTGGCCATTTAAAAGGGGTCTGTGTGGTTATATGCATTTGATATTTTGTATCTGGTCATAGTCTTACTACCCCTGTCAATGATAGTGGGAACTGTTAGATTCACCAACAAGAGGTCCTGTACTTAATTATGTTGTGGTTACTAATGTTTCGTGGATGTGCCTGTAGCACATCTTGTTTGAACTGGTGTGCACTTGTTTAGTAGTTTATTAGACTTTGCCTTAGTTGATTACGTACAAATTTTTGTTACTGGTTCGTGTTGTTGATTGTTTAAACAAGCCAAACATAAATGATAGCAAAAAAAAGACACGCTGACTGATGCAGTAGGAAGATCAAAAATTCTGTGTCATTGGCATACGAATATTAACAGCAGTTCAACAGCCTGCTAAGTAGATAATTTTATTTATTTATATTTGTCTGTGCTGGGTCTTCGTTGCTTCACGGGCTTTTCTCTAGGTGCCGAGAGTGGGGGCTACACTCTAGTTGTGGTGCACAGGCTTCTCACTCCAGTGGCTTCTCGTGGAGCACAGAGTGCGTGGGGTCAGCAGCAGCAGCTTCAGGGCTCTATTAGAGCACAGGCTCAAAAGTTTTAGTGCAAGGGCTTAGATGCTCCATGTCATGTGGGATCCTCCTAGATTAGGGATGGAACCCGGGTCTCCTGCATTGACATACAGATTCTTTACCACTGAGCCACCATGGAAGCCCTAAATATGTGATCTTGGCCCAAAGTCATAGGCTTTCAGAGGATCAAGGTTATATCTGACATTTTATACTGAGAGATGAAATGTACTTTTCTGGAGTTTTGTGATGGTCCAAAGAAAGGACCTAAGTGGGGCCTGGAGTGGGTCGCCATTTCCTTCTCCAATGCATGGAAGTGAAAAGTGAAAGTGAAGTCGCTCAGTCGTGTCTGACTCCTAGCGACCCCGTGGACTGCAGCCCACCAGGCTCCTCCATCCATGGGATTTTCCAGGAAAGAGGACTGGAGTGGGGTGCCATTGCCTTCTCCTGGAATATGTTAGGCACTTAAAAAATGCTGACACTATCATTTTCATTGTTCTCTTGCTGCTGGTGCTGCTGCTAAGTCGCTTCAGTCGTGTCCGACTCTGTGCGACCCCATAGACAGCAGCCCACCAGGCTCCGCCATCCCTGGGATTCTCCAGGCAAGAACACTGGAGTGGGTTGCCATTTCCTTCTCCAATGCATGAAAGTGAAAAGTGAAAGGGAAGTCGCTCAGTCATGTCCATCTCCTAGTGACCCCATGGATTGCAGCCCACCAGGCTCCTCCGTCCATGGGATTTTCCAGGCAAGAGTACTGGAGTGGAGTGCCATTGCCGTCTCCACATTGTTCTCTTGGGTTGTGCTAAAACAGAGGTGTTTCAAGTATAATGAATTTGGTATTTGATATCTCTTATTGTAAAACCATCAACCAAGAAGCCATTGATCACTGCTATATTACTTCTTGCAGCCTCTAGTTATTAATGTCATAGCATTTCACATTAAATCATAGGATTTGGCTAAGCATGACCTGTCTAAAAAGTACAGGTGGAACTGAGTTCCTGATGCATATACAGAAACAAAAATTTACATAAAAGGAAATAGGAACCAATTGCTTCATAAGAGACTGTTAGAAGCAGGTCTCATAAGTGAGATGTGTTACATTCATGCTATTTATGTATCTCAGATCTTGTATCAAATTCCTTTCTGAAAATATGGCATCCAGATGATGGTGCTACCTAAGGGAAGAGGAAGGATGGAAGTAGCAGTAGAGAATCAATGGGATGGCCCCCCTGTGACATTTTCATTCATCCACTCCTTTCCATTTAATTGAAGCACAGCTGATTTACAATGCTGTGTTAATTACTGCTGCACGGCAAAGTGATTCAGTTATTTATATATATATTCTTTTAAAATATTTTTTCCATTAGGACTTGTCATAGGATACTGAATATAGTTCTCTATGCTATACATAGGACATTGTTGTTTAATCATAATTTGCCCAACTTTTACAGAGTTTTCTTAGGCAGCACTTCTCGTCCATCGGGTTCATCTGGTAGAGAAATCTGGATTTTCATCCATGACAGATCTGAGAATCAGTTTACTATACCCTTGTCAAACATGTGTTTGCATTTGCTCTTTGCACAAGTATCTATTAAAATTGAGTTGGATGACGATTTACTAACATGGTAATTTCTTGTTGATCCAAAGACACTTGATGAAAACAGGTGGGCTGGGGGTGGGGGTGTGGACAGGGTGATTTTGTTTCTAATTAGAAGTCCATTTGCCAAAACGTGATAGCTGTGCTCCTTGTCAGTTTTTTCCTCTCTTTATTTCTGTTTTTCTGATATCTACTCATAACCTTAGTGAGTTTTTGTACTGGTGAAAGACCTTTTGCTTCTCTCAAGGTGTTCAATTTGTAGTACCATACACTCGATGGTATATGGTTTTTTCTTTGGTTACCATGCTATCTCCAAAAATGTAGACTAAAAGTTTTTTACATTGAGGATGGGTGTGATCTCCAGTCTATATTATGTTTCTTAACAGCATTAGATATTTTAGGTATAGGCCATACTTTTAAATGGTGGCTGTCCTGTGTTAAGGCCCAACATGAGTATTCCTTAAAAGCAGTTTCTAATTGGTGTCAGACATGTCAGAGCAAATCATTACAGCCAAGTTAACACAGTTGGATTATTCCCAGGCAAACAAGGGCAGAAACACTTGGACAGAGCACTAGAAGATTTTTTTTTTCCCATTGCTAGGGCTGTGGCATATCAAGAAAGGGTGGAGTTACAGAACAAAAGTAAGAGGGAGCGCCACAAAATAAAGAAGAGAATCAAGGGGGCAGAAAGGAAAACAGAGGTAAGGATAGGAGAAAGCTGAGAAAAGAATGGGGTTGTGCGACACACAAACATACGAAGACATAGAAAGACAAGGTCTTTTTCTACGGAAAAAGCAGAAGCAGCAAGGTGAAAGTTATATAATAGAGGCCACAGAATACTCGAATCGACTCAAAATCTTTCTTTTCTTGGCTTCTTTTCACCAGCTTGATTTTGGAGAGATAGCAGGGAGTGGTCTTAAGAGATCTTAGTTCCCTGCCCAGGAACTGAAGCTGGGTAGCCTAAGTGAAAAACCAGAAATCCTCACCACTGGAACAGCAGTGACTAGAGGCTGTAAGCAATGACCCCCGGGCTCTAGCCCCCATTTGAAAGCAAGAATGTTTCAAGAACACAAAAACAGGCACAACGTTTATTCTTAGAGACACAGCGTAAGTGGGAGAGCACACAGAGAAACAGTTTGTTTATTTAAGACAGAAACAAAGCAGAAATACACACCAGGAGAGAAAAGAGAGAAAGCGTGAGGTTGTTCTAAGGAGGAAGCCCGCAGTAAGAGGTGATTTAAATCACTTAAGTGGGACATCCTTCTGGGTCCTTGTTTACCTTTGGCCAGTTACCTTTTTTCACACCTGACCTGCCCTAAGACCCTCCCCGGCATGCCTGTGCAAGTTTTTGCAAAGATGGATCCCACTCCTGAGGCCTGCGGGGGTATGTCCACACTTATTATGGGGTGGTGCCTCCACCCTTTTTGACCCCTAAGGAGCCTTCCTGCACATGTGCAGACAGGGAGGTTTTCCTTGACTTCAAGAGTGGTCCCCTTTTCTCTTTACTTCAGCGGAGTTCAGCTTCTGCCACTAGCTTTGTCCTTGGGTTGGCTGGGGGAAAACAAAGCTTCGGTTTTTCTCCATTTGACAAATACCAGCTGTCCATACCAGGGGCCCATCGATCTCCTACCTCAAACTGAGGTAGACTGCCCATGGTGTGATGGCTATTCTAATGCCCTTTCTTCTTAAGGGGCCACACTCACAACTCTGACATCCCCAAGAAGCCGGAGAGGGCCACTACAATTCCAGATCTTACTCAATGAGACTATACTACTTTGAGAAGAAATTAACAGACTAATGGTCTTTCTGGCAGATCATATATCTAGAGTAAATCTGACCAACAGTTTGAATAAAATAGGAGTTTCTCTGGAAAAAGAATCTGAAGTAAAAGGAGGCACATCTGGGCTCCAAAATCACTGCAGATGGTGACTGCAGCCATGAAATTAAAAGACATTTACTCCTTGGAAGGAAAGTTATGACCAACCTAGACAGCACATTAAAAAACAGAGGCATTACTTTGCCAACAAAGGTCCGTCTAGTCAAGGCTATGGTTTTTCCAGTGGTCATGTATGGATGTGAGAGTTGGACTATAAATAAAGCTGAGTGCCAAAGAATTGATGCTTTTGAACTGTGGTGTTGGAGAAGACTCTTGAGAGTCCCTTGGACTGCAAGGAGATCCAACCAGTCCATCCTAAAGGAGATCAGTCCTGGGTGTTCATTGGAAGGACGGATGCTGAAGCTGAAACTCCAATACTTTGGCCATCTCATGCGAAGAGCTGACTCATTTGAAAAGACCCAGATGCTGGGAAAGATTGAGGGCAGGAGGAGAAGGGGACGGCAGAGGATGAGATGGTTGGATGGCATCATTGACTCGATGGACATGGGTATGGGTGGACTCCGGGAGTTGGTGATGGACAGGGAGGCCTGGCGTGCTGCGGTTCACGGGGTCGCAAAGAGTCGGACACAACTGAGCAACTGAACTGAACTGATCTACCTTAGGAAAGATGCCTAATTTTCTGCTTGTCCAAAGATCTTCAGAAAGCAAAAGAAAAATACTGACCTCCATGTGACAAAAGGTTGACCTTCAAGAGATTTACAGCCCCCCAACTCCAAATTATAAACAAACAAACACACCAAAAAGGAAACAAGCAAAAAAATGAGAACAGGAGGAGGACTTACCTCCACACCAAAAAAAAAATAGGAGTTTTTGACCGGTTCTGTTTTTTAATTTAACTTTTTAAATTGAAGGATAATTGTTTTACACAATTTTGTGGATTTCTGTCATACATCAACAAGAACCAGCCATAGATACACCAATGTTCCCTACCTCTCGAACCTCCCTCCCATCTCCCTCCCCATCCTACCCTTCTAGATTGTCACTGAGTCCCTGTTTGAGTTCCCTGAGTCATACAGTGAATTCCCACTGGCTCTCTGTTTTAGATATGGTATTGTAAATGTCCGTGTTAGTCTCTCCATACCTCTCGTCCTCTCCCTCTTCCCCTCCCCCTGTGTCCATTGGTCTGTTCTCTATGTCTATTTCTCCATTGCTGCCCTGAAAATAAATCCATCAGTACCATCTTTTTAGATTATATATCTATGTGTGTGTGTATATATATATATATATATATATATATATATATATATATGTATGTATCAGTATACGATATTTACATTTCTCTTTCTGACTTACTTAACTCTGTATAATAGGCTCTAGGTTCATCCACCTCATTTGAACTGACTCAAATGCCTTCCTCTTATGGCTAAGTAGTATTCCATTGAATGTATTTATCACAGATTCTTTATCCATTATCTGTCAATGGACATCTAGGTTGCTTCCATGTTCTAGCTATTGTCAATAGCGCTGCGATGAACATTGGAGTACGTGGGTCTTTTTCAATTTTGGTTTCTTCAGGGTATATGTCTAGGAGTGGGATTGCTGGGTCATATGGTGGTTTTATTCCTAGCTTTTAAAGGAATCTCCACAGTGGCTGTATCAGTTTACATTCCCACCAGCAATGCAAGAGAGTTCCCTTTTCTCCACACCCTCTCTGGCATTTATTGTTTGTAGACTTTTTTTTTTAATAGACTTTTTGATGATGGCCATTCTGACTGGTGTGAGGTGGAATTTCGCTGTAGTTTTGATTTGCATTTCTCTAATAATGAATGATGTTGAGCATCTTTTCATGTGTTTGTTAGCCATCTGTATGTCTTCTTTGGAGAAATGTCTTTTTAGGTCTTTTTCCCACTTTTGATTGGGCTATTTGTTTTTCTGGTGTCAAGCTGTATGATCTGCTTCTATATTTTGGAAATTAATTCTTTGTCAGTTGTTTCATTTGCTGTTATTTTCTCCCACTCTGAGGGTTGTCTTTTCATCTTGTTTGTAGTTTCCTTTGCTGTGCAAAAGCTTTTAAGTTTAATTAGGTCCCACTTCTTTATTTTTGTTTTTATTACCATTACTCTATGAGGTGGGTTATAGAAGATCTTGCTTTGATTTACATCATTGAGTGTTCTGCCTATGCTTTCCTCTAAGAGTTTTATAGTTTCTGGTCTTACATTTAGGTCTTTAATCCATTTTGAGTTTATCTTTGTGTATGGCATTAGAAAGTGTTCTAATTTCATTCTTTTCCACATAGCTGTTCAGTTTTACCAGCACCACTTATTGAAAAGGCTATCTATGCCCCATTGTATATTCTTGCCTCCTTTGTCAAAAGTAAGGTACCCACAGGTGTGTGGGTTTATCTCAGTGTTCTCTATCTTGTTCCATTGGTTTATGTTTCTGTTTTTGTGCCAGTACCATACTGTCTTAATGACTATAGCTTTGTAGTATAATCTGAAGTCAGGAAGGTTGATTCCTCCAGCTCCATTCTTCTTTCTCAAGAAGGCTTTGGCTATTCAGGGTCTTTTGTGTTTCCATATGAATTGTAAAATTTTTTGTTCTAGTTCTGTGAAAAAATGGTAGTTTGATGGGGATTGCATTGAATCTGTAGATTGCATTTGATAGTATAGTCATTTCACAATATTAATTCTTCCTACCCAGGAACATGGAATATCTCTCCATCTGTTTATGTCATCTTTGATTTCATTCATCAGTGTCTTATAATTTCCCATATACAGGTCTTTTGTACTGGTTCTGTTTTTGACCTCACTAGGCAGTGTTGAATTTGTCCACTTCTCCCAAACAATGGAATCAAAATTATTTAAAGATTTCTGTGACTCCAATAGATGGTAAAGACTTTATTGCGTAGAGCTGTATCAGAGAACATCTGCAGACCAGGTCACTTTCCAGATGAAACAGGGTCAAGGTTTTTGGAAGAGGAAGAATTGGAATAACAGTTCTATGTTTAAACTTTAGCCACAGTTTCTCTTTTAACAAAAACTAATGCATGAGGCTGTTTCCTATTATCCCACACCTTGGAGGACTCCTAATAAGCAATAGAACACTACTGCTGAAAACTGTTTCTGCCAGCCTTATAGTAGTTTTAGATACCCATGCGGTACGAGTATAAGAAAGGAGAAAGTAGAGGGAGCGGAGTAGAATATATGGGGAAAAACACAGCACTCTCCCTATTGTTTGTTTAAAAATTTTGCATCTTTATCCTCAGGATTCTGAGACCCCTCAGGTGAAGATTGCTGCACAAGTCCAGTCACACCATTGCCCAAGCAAGGGAGCTCCAGGAGTCTGGCAAGTGTATCACCTGGGTTCCACAGGTAATCTTCCAAAGCCTCTACTGAGGATTAGTAGCCTTAACTCCCCTGCTACTCAGGGTCAATGACTCCATCCAAAATGGTGACTCCTCCTCTCGCAGACTAGTCTTTGGACATGTTAATACTTGGGGGGCTTTTGTGGCAGCTGTACCTTGCAGTTTCATGGCACTCAATCTGTGTCCCTGGCAAAAGTACATTTCCTGTGGCCCAAGGGCTTCCTACAGCCCTGGAGAGCACCCAGTTGCTGGGAGGGCAAGTAGAAAAACAACCAGTGGCTCACTAAGAGTCATGTTAAGGTGGGCCACCCAGCTTCTCCTTGCTTCCTGACCCCATGTATTCCTCATAATGGATATACGGTACCATATGGCGGTCTTTGATTTAGTATAGACACTGTACCTTGAAGGATGGCACTCATCCTTCCAGGATACTGTTTCCGAGCTGGTTTTTCTTCTGTGTCTTCTGTAGGTTGTTGCACCACTACAGAACTACACTGTGCATGTTGTTGCTAGTGAATATTTGATAAGTGATGCAAACAATGGATAGTGTTGAGATGGACCTATTTCTGTGTCTCAGTCATGGAAGGCTGAAATATCTGTTCACATGCTAAGCCACGTGGGATTCCATGGTTAAAGATCATACATTTCTAAGCAAGCCCTCAGTACAGATGTCGGCTGTGGCTCTGCAGGCACAAAAGGCCACTTATCACAACTAGAATAGCTATCTGTTCTTGCAAGGACCAAATGCTGGCCCTTCCAGATTAAAGGGGCCCATAGTAGTTGACTTCTCACCGATCAGTTGCCAGGTCTTCTTGAGAAACAGTGACTTCTCAAGATCTCAGCAATGATCTCTGTTGTTGGCAAGTTGGACATTTAGAGACTGGACTTTCTTGGCAAATGAGAGTCCATGATATTGAGCTCAGTGTAGCCACTTCTTCTGCCAGCATGGCCACTCTGTTCTTGTACCCACTGTGCCAGTTCCATGAGGGTCACTGGTGAAGTTTGCCTAATGTTGACTGGCCAAATCATTTTTCCTACTTGGTTGTTCACGCCTTTTCCAGGATGGATGTTTCTTGACAAGCATGAACCTCTGCTGCAAAAATCCGATAAAGAAAATGGGCAGAATACCTATATGAACATTTATTCAAATAAGACATACAGATGGCCAACAGGCCCATGAAGAGATGCTGAATGTCACTAAGTATTGGGGTAATGGAAATCAAAACTGCAAAAAGGCTTCACTTCACAACTGTCAGAATGGCTATCATCAGATTGTCTACAAATGATAAATGCTAGAGAAGAGGCAGGGAAAAAGGAGCTCCTGTACACTGTAAGTGGTTGCACCTACTATGGAATACACTATTAAAGTTCCTTTAAAAACTGAAATTAGAACTACCACTTGATTCAGTAATTCCACTACTGGGTATATATATTTGAAAAGATACATGCACCCCAATGTTCACGGCAGTACTATTTTCAGTAGCCAAGACATGGAAACAACCCATGTGCTCATCAACAGATAATCGGTTTAAGAAGATGTGGTAGGAGATTAGCTCAAGATGGTAGGGTAGAAGGATGCAGGATAATCCCCTTCTTATGAAAGCATCAAATCACAGCTAATAGCTGAACAACCATCAGCAAAAAAACACTGGAACATACTAATAAAGGATACCCTATATCCAAAGACAAAGAGAGATGGTAAGAAGGGCTCAATTTCCTGTAACTCAAAGAGTAAAGAATCTGCCTGCAAGGCAGGAGACCTGGGTTCGATCCCTGGATTGGGAAGTTCCTCTGGAGAAGGGAATGGCAATCCACTCCAGTATTCTTGCCTGGAGAATTTTACAAACAGAGAAGCCTGGCGGGCTACAGTACATGGGGTCGCAAAGAGTTGAACACGACTGAGTGATAACACAGTCACACACAGTTAAATTCCAGGACCCACAAACTGGAAAACAATTATACCACAGAAATTTTCCCACTGGAGTGAAATGTCTAAGCCCCACATCTGATTTCCCAGCCTGGGATCCGGCAGCAAGAGCAGGAGTCCCCAGAGAGTCTACTTTTGAAGCCCAGTGGGTTTTGATCACAGGACACTCCCAGGACTGGGGTAAATAGAGTGACTCCCACAAGAGACTGGGCCAGACCTACTTGCTAGTATTGAAGGATCTCCTGTAGAGGTGGGGATGACTAGGGCTCAATGTGTGGACAAGGACACTCACTGGCAGCAGCAGTTCTGGGAAATATCCATTGGCATGAGCCCTCCCAAGAGCCTGCCATTAACCCCACCAAACTGCCTTTGCCTCCAATGCTGAATTGCTTCAGGTCAACCAACTAACAGGGTGGGAACACAGCCCCACCCATTAGCAGACAAGCAGATTAAAGTTTTAGTGAGCACAGCCTTGTCCACTAGAGGGACAAGACCCATCTCCACTCAGCACTAGTCCCTCCCATTAGAAAGCTTTCACAAGCCTCTTAGATAGCCTTATTCCACCAGAATGCAGACAGCAGAAGCAAGAAAAACTACAATCCTGCAGCCTGCAGAATGGAATCCACAATCAAATAAAGTCAGACAGAATGAAATGGCAAGAGTATATGTCCCAGTTGAAGGAACAAGATAAAACCCCAGAAAACAAAACAAAACACTGTGTTAAGTGGAGATAGGCAATCTTCTGGAAAAAGATTTCAGAATGATGACAGTGAAGATGATCCAGGATCACGGAAAAAGAATGGAGGCAAGGACTGAGAAGATGCAAGAAATGTTTAACAAAGACCTAGAAAAAAAGAACAAAAAGAGGTGAGCAATACAATAACTGAAATGAAAAAATACACTGAAAGGAATCAATAGGTCAATAACTGAGGCAGATCTGATGAGTAACCAGGAAGACAGAATGGTAGAAATCATTGCCACAGAACAGAATGACGAAAAAGAGTAAAAAGGTGAGACGATAGTCTAAGAGACCTTTGGAACAACATTATATGCACCAACATTTCCATTATAAGGGTTCCAGAAGGAGAAGAAAGAGAGAAAGGACCTGAGAAAATATTTGGAGAGATAATTGCTGAAAACTTCCATAACATTGGACAGGAAACAATCACCCAATTCCAGGAAACACAGAGAGTCCCAGGTAGGATAAATCCATGCTGAGACAAATAGAAATCAAATTAACAAAAATTAAAGACAAAGAAAAAATATTAAAAGCAACAAGGGAAAAATAACAAAGAACATACAAGGGACATCCCATAAGGTTATCAGCTGATTTTTCAGCAGAAACTCTGCACATCAGAAGGAAGTGGCATGTATATTTAAAGTAATGAAAGGGAAGAATCTCCAACCAAAAATACTCTTCCCAACAATGCTCTCATTCATATTTAATGGAGAAATCAAAAGCTTTCCAAACAAGCAAAATGTAAGAGACTTCAGCACCATCAAATTAGCTTTAGAACAAATGCTAAAAGGACTTCTCTACACAGAGAACACAAGAGAAGGAAAAGACCTACAAAACAAACCCAAAACAATTAAGAAAATGCCACTAGGAACATATACCAATTATTACTCTAAATGCAAATGGATTAAACACTCCAAGCAAAAGACACAGACTGGATGAATGGATACAAAAATAAGACCACCTGTATATATGCTGTCTACAAGAGACCCACTTCAGACCTAGAGACACATACAGACTGAAAGAGAGGGGATGGAAAATGATATTCCATGAAAATGGGAATCAAAAGAAAGCTGAAGTAACAACGCTCATATCAGGCAAAATAGAATTTAAAATAAAGTCTTTCACAAGAGACAAGACAAAAAAAGGACACCACATAATGGTCAAGGGATCTATTGAAGAAGAAGGTAAAACAATTGTAAATATATATGTACCCAACACTGGAGCACAACAATATACAAGGCAAATACTAATAGCCATAAAGGGAAAAACCAACCGTAAAACAGTAAGAGTAGGGGACTTTAACACTGCCCTTACATCAATGGACAGATCATCCAGACAGAAAATCAGTAAGGAAACACAGGCCTTAAATGACACATCAGACCAGACAGACTTAATTGATATTTGTAGAGCATTCCATCCAAAAGGAGCAGAATACACACTCTTCTCATGTATACATGGAACATTCTTCAGGATTGATCACATGCTGGCCCACAAAGCAAGCTTCAGCACATGTTAAAAAAACTGAAATCACATCAGGTATCTTTTCTGACCAAAATGCTATGAGATTAGAAATCAACTACAAGAAAAAAACTATCCAAAACACAAAAACGTGAAGAAAAAACAATATGTTTCTAAACAACCAATGGATCAGTGAAGAAAACAAAGGAACTGAAAAATACCTAGAGACAAATGAAAACAAAAGCACAATGATCCAAGACAGTACATTGAAAGGATCAGACACCATGATCAAGTGAGATTTATCCCAGGAATACAAGGGTTTTTCAATATTCACAAATTAATCAGTGTGATATACCACATTAACAAAATAAAGAATAGAAACCATATGATCATCTCAATAGATAGAGAAAAACCTTGAAATAAATCAGTACCTATTTATGATAAAAACTCTGCAGACAGTGGACATAGAGGGAACACACCTGAGCATAGTAAAGTCCATATATAACAAACCTACAGCTAATATCACACTCAATGGTGAAAACCTGAAAACATTTCCTCTAAGATCTGGAACAAGACAGAAGGAGTCCACTGTTGCCACTTTTATTTAACATAATTTTGGAAATTTAGCCATGGTAATCAGGGAAGAAAAATAAATAAAAGGAATCCAAGTTTGAAAATAAAAAATTAAACTGTCACTATTTGCAGATGACTTAATACCATTCATAGAAAATTCTAAACATAGAACTCTCTTTGACATAAATCACAGCAAAATTCTCTGACCACCTCCTAGAGTAAGGAAACAAAAACAAAAATAAACAAATGGGACCTAATTAAACTTAAAAGCTTTTGCACAGCAAAGAAAACCATAATATGAAAAGACAACCCTCAGAATGGGAGAAAATAATTGCAAATGAAGCAACTGACAAAGGATTAATCTCAAAAGCATATAAACAGTTCATGCAGCTCAGTATCAAAAAAACCAACAAGCCATTCAAAAAATGAGCAGAAGACCTAAACAGATATTTCTCCAAAGAAGACATACAAATGGCTAAGAAACACATGAAAAGATGCTCCACGTTACTCATTTTTAGAGAAATGCAAATCAAAAGTACGATGAGGTATCACATCACACCAAGTCAGAATGGCCACCATCAAAAAAATCTACAAACAATAAATGCTGCAGAGGATGTAGGGAAAAGGGAACCCTCTTGCACTGTTGGTGGGAATGTAAATTGATATAGCCACTATGGAGAACAGTACGGAGAGTCCTTAAAAAACTAGGAATAAAACTATAATATGACTCAGCAATCCCACTTCTGGGATTATACCCTGAGAAAACCATAATTCAAAAATACATATATCCCAATGTTAATAGCAGCACTGTTTACTATAGCCAGGACATGGAAGCAGCATAGATATCCACTGACAGATGAATGGATAAAGAAGTTGTGGTACATACATACAATGAAATATTACTCAGCCATAAACTGCAATGAATTTGAGTCAGTTGTAATGAGGTGGATGAACCTAGAGCCTGTTATACAGAGTGAAGTAAGCCGGAACAAGAAAATCAAATATCGTCTATTAATGCACATATATGGAATCTAGAAAATAGTATTGATGAACCTGCAGGGCAGGAACAGAGACACATACATAGAGAAGGGACTTGTGGGCACAGTGGGGGAAGGAGAGGGTGGGACAAACTGACAGAGTAGCACTGACATATATACACTACCATGTGTAAAACAAACAGCTAGCAGGAAGCAGCTGTGTAGAACAGGGAACTCAGCTCATTGCTCTGTGATGACTTAGATGGGTGTGATGGGAGGGAGGGAGGTTCAAAAGGGAGGGGAGATATGTACACTTACAGCAGATTCATGTTGTACAGCAGAAACTAACATAACATTGTAAAGAAATTATCCTGCAATTAAAAATAACCTTTAAAATTACATTGCAGCAATGTATTTTTCAATCCATCTCTTTGTTTAATGGAAATAAAAACAAATATAAGCAAGTGGAACCTAATTAAACTCAGAGGCTTTTGTACAACAAAGGAAACCATAAATAAAACAAAAAGACAACCCACAGAATGGGAGAAAGATTGCCACAGATTGCCAATTGTGTGATCAACAAGATTAGTCTCCAAGATTTACAAACAAAGCTGAATGCAACTTAACTATCTTCAAAAAAAAAAAAAAAACAAAAACAATCCAGTGGAAAGACAGGCAGAAACTGACATTTCTCCAAAGAAGACGTACAGATAGCCAAGAGGCATGTGAAAAAATGTTTAACATTGCTAATTATCAGAGAGATGCAAATCAAAAATGAGATATCTCCTCACACCAGTCAGCATGACTATCATAAAAAGAAAAAATCCACAAATAATAAATGCTGGAGCAGTTGTAGAGGGAAGGGAGCCCTCCTACACTGTTGATGAAGATGTAAATTGGTACAGCCACTATGGAGAACAGTATGGAGGCTCCTTAAGAAACTGAAGATAGAGCTATCATATGATCCTAAAATCCCACTCTTTGGCACATACCTGGAGAAAAACATGGTACAAAAGGATACATGCACTTCAGTGTTCACTGTTTATTATAGTCAAGACACGGAAGCAACAGAGATATCCATCAACAGAAGAATGGCTGAAGAAGAGATGGTAAGTATATCCAATAGAATATTACTCAGCCTTTGAAAAGAAGAAATAATGCCACTTTCAGCTACATGGATGGATCTGGAGATTGTCATACTGAGTGAAGTAAGTCAGACAAAGAAAGAGAAAGATCATATGATATCACTTATATGCATAATCTTTAATAAATGATAGACATGAGCTTATTTAGAAAATAGAAACAGACTCACAGACTTAGAGAATGAACTTATAGTTACCAGGGGCAAATGGTAGGGAGGAAGAAATAGTTAGGGAGTGTGGGATGGACAAGTACACAGGACCTACTGCATGGCCTGGGGAACTCTGCTCAATATTCCATAACAACCTAATGGAGAAAAGAATTTGAAAAAGAACAGATACATGTATATGTATAACTGAATGACTTTGCTGTATACCTAAAACTAACACAATATTGTTGATCAATTATCAGTTCAGTTCAGTTCAGTCGCTCAGTCGTGTCTGACTCTGCGACCCCATAAATCACAGCACACCAGGGCCCCCTGTCCATCACCAACTCCCGGAGTTTACCCAAACCCATGTCCATCGAGTCAGTGATGCCATCCAACCATCTCATCCTCTGTTGTCCCCTTCTCCTCCTGCCCCCAATCCTTCCCAGCATCAGGATCTTTTCCAATCAGTCAACTCTTTGCATGAGGTGCCCAAGTATTGGAGTTTCAGCTTCAACATCAGTCCTTCCAATGAACACCCAGGACTGATCTCCTTTAGGATGGACTGGTTGGATCTCCTTGCAGTCCAAGGGACTCGCAAGAGTCTTCTCCAACACCACAGTTCAAAAGCATCAATTCTGTGGCGCTCAGCTTTCTTTACCGTCCAACTCTCACATCCATACATGACCACTGGAAAAACCATAGCCTTGACTAGACGGACCTTTGTTGGCAAAGTAATGTCTCTGCTTTTTAATGTGCTGTCTAGGTTGGTCATAACCTTCCTTCCAAGGAGTAATTATACTCCAATATAAAATAAAAAGCTTTAAGACAAAATGTGGTATATATACATACACTAGAATAGTAGTCATAAAAGAGGAAATGTTGCTGTTTGCAACAACATGGATGGAAATAAAGAATATCATACTAAGTGATATTATGTAATATCTTGGCCACCTGAAGTAGTCTGATTAGGGACTTTCCACATAAGGTAGACAATCAACATTACTAGCCGTAAAACTGCCCAAGAATATGATTTTTTATTTCTCTCCTTTTAGAATCATCCCTGAAGAGGAATATTATGCAGTGATCTTGCATGTTTGGTTTGAACTCAGATACCAAGCCTACCCATTCATATACCAAAGTCAGGCATTTTATTCTCCTTTAGCTAACTGAGCAAACCCCACACGCGGGCATATATGGAAGCTGAGTGAAGCGCACTGGTGTAACAATGATGAGTGGTGTGATGACTTCAAATACCTGCTCATACAATTTACAGATGTCTTCTCTTGTATGAGTTTGACACTGGACGTTCTATTTTGAGCTTTCTGTGAATTGCTGCCAGGTCCTTTTGATTTTGTAAGTTAACAGACCCAAAGAAACCTAGCTGATACTCAATGATTCAGTATATGTGCTCATATGGAGCCACATGGACAAAACTCCCATCTTGCCTGGGATCCACTAACACACTAAGAACTATTTCTCCATCGGCAGAGGACATGGCCTTGTTTCAAAACCCCAGGGCCTATATAGTGATTCTTTTGCGGGGTGCTTGTCATAGATTTCACATCATGTCCACCACTACCACCAGTTTCCAACAGGGTCAAAGACGTCAGCTGTGCCATACCTGACAGCTCTAATTATGGCTTCCAGTTTTCAATGGGCAAGCAAGAAACCAAGACCTTTTCTTGCCTTGCATTCTTACTCAAAATTGGCCACTTTTATTATCATCCAGCATCATATTCACAGGTGTGAAATGTTTGCTTCAGTAACCCAAAGAAGCATATATCAGGCATTACCTTCTCTGTGGTAGGGAAGGCATCATGAAGCAATTTGCCTTTACTCTTCGGGTATTTCCCAATATGAGCTACACCCTGTAATTTGAAATACTCCAATAATACGAATTGTCCCTGAATCTTTGTAAGGTTTGTCTCCTAACCTTGGAATGTATATCTCCTCATAAGACTGCCAATGAACTAACCAACTCATGTTGGGCCCATCTGCATGATTCTGTTGATATAATGAGTCAGTTCAATGTCTTCTTCAATGTTCAGACAGTCTAAACCTGTTCAGATAATACACCAGATGCAGGAAGGTGAACATGACTCTGGAGGCAAATATACAAAATATACATGGTTATCCATGACACATGAATGCTACACTTTTTTTGGATGTTCTTTTCTGATCAAAATAGAAATTAACAAGTTTAGCAAATCAATGACTGATGCACCTGATGCCACCATGCACCTGATGCCATTTAATATCCTCTAGCAATGATAGATATATCTGAACCAGCAGCAGCAATAAGACATTCTCTTTGGAGAGTTGGTTGTCTACAATCACTCATTAGGGTCAATATAGTTTCTGTAAGGGCTGGATTGGTGATTTCTATGGAGATGTGATAGATACAACTGCTGCTGTTTCAGGCTTGAATAGTGCACTTGTGTCTACCTTCTCACCATGAACACAGTATTGACTTTGATTCATTATCCTGGCTAGAGGCAGAGGGATGTTTAAGAGGCATCCACCTGCATAGTAATGATGATAGCTCTTTTTCCACATGCCAACTTTATATGGACATTATTCCCAGTACTTAAGATACCAATCCCAATTACATACCTGAGGACTCGGACACGAGACCACTAGGTTGGACTGCAGGCCACAGAACCCATTGTAAAACGTATGCCAGCTAGAACTCCACTTTTTTCCTGATGTCATAAGCTCCCACTATTTCAGGGTCCACAATGATGCTTTGGAATTTGAGCATCAATATCAATGCAGATACTGTGTCCAATAATCTTCTCAAATCTAGTCATTTCTCTATCCCTACCACAGTGTCTCCTAAGGAAATGGTTTTAGGTTTCTTGGGGAAAGGACAGAGAGAATCACTATATGATATATTTGTCATAGTGTTGATATATCCTTCCTCCTAGGGACCCAGCGGTCTCTTTATTCAACAGATTCTGTACTTGAAAATCTGCTTTGCTCTAAGAACTAAACAGGCATCATGATTTTTTTTTTAGTACAACCATTCTCAGTTTCCTGCTCCTCCAGTTTTGCCTTCTTCTGATTGTAGATGTTAAGCAGCACTCTCTTTGGATACTCATCTGTTTTCCTTAGAGATACCATTGTCTGTTAACATCTCAAAATCCTTAGGTAAAAGGTAAAGCACTTCAGTCATCTCTCCAGCCTTGGCAATTCTGATGCTAATTCTGATCCCCTAGATTCTGGCTCTTACATTCAGCCCCTGACCTCTGTGACTTGAGAGAACTCATTATCCTCACAGCTCTTAACAAACATTGGTCTGTGACAATGTGTCGTCAAACTGTTCCACAGATGAGAGACACAACTGAACTTAGAGATGATATTGCCCCTTGTACCAGCAGCACATTTTAAATAATTTTTATTGATGCATAATTGACATATAACAGTCTATTAGTTTCAGGCAGGGATCATATATTTTCATCTCAGCCTAATGATTCAAAAATGTTTTCTAATGACTCCCCAAAAGGTGTACTGGATGGTTGTAGAATGAGTGGACACTAGACATTCATAAACAACTGATGATTGCACGCTATCTGGCAGTAAAAGCACGAGCATTAAAGATTCACAGATGGCAAGACACAACACCAATTACCATTCAAACTGAACTTTCGTGGCACTCTTTATCCCCATTTTTATTAAGCTACCCATCACTGCAGCCATGAAATTAAAAGACACTTGCTCCTTGGAAGAAAAGCTATGACAAACCTAGGCAGTGGATTAAAAAGCAAAGACATTACTCTGCTGACAAAAGTCCACATAGTCAAAGCAATGGTTTTTCCAGTAGTCATGTACAGATGTGAGAGTTGGACCAAAAGAAGGCTGAGTGCCAAAGAACTGATGCTTTCAAACTGCAGTGTTGGAGAAGACTCTTGAGAGTCCCTTGAATAGCAAGAGATCAAACCAGTCAATCCTAAAGGAAATCAGTCCTGAATATGCATTGAAAGGACTGATGCTGAAGCTAAAACTCCCAATACTCTGGCCACCTGATGTGAAGAACTGACTCACTGGAAAACACCCTGATGGTGGGAAAGATTGAAGGCAGGAGGAGAAGGGGATGACAGAGGAGGAGATGGTTGGATGGCATCACCGACTCAATGGATATAACTTTGAGCAAGCTCTGGGAGATGGTGAAGGACAGGGACGACTGGCATGCTGCAGTTCATGGGGTTGCAAAGATCGGGACATACTTGAGCAACTGAACAACAAGAACTCCGCAAATTACTAGAGAGGTTAGAATACTGGCTTCAAAGTAGGTTTTTTTAAATGATATTATTGAGCTGATTTTATGTGCCAGTAAGTGTTCTAAGAAGAGACCCAGAACACGCGAGAAACATACAGGTTCCACATCCTTTGACAATCAGTACAAACATGACTGGGCTTCCCTGGTGGCTCAGACGGTAAAGAATCCGCCTGCAATGTATGAGACCTGGGTTCATCCCTGGATTGGGAAAATCCCCTGAAGGAGGGCATGGCAACCCACTCCAGTATTCTTGCATGGAGAATCCCCATGGACAGAGGAACCTGGCTAGCTACAGTCCATGGTGTCCAAAGAGTCGGACACGACTGAGCGACAAAGCACGCACACAAAACCAGTCTCAAGTCCCAAGGGGACACCAACTTGCCGGAACTAAATAGCTCGCGCTCGAATTTCCGGGGGGAAGCTTGAGTGTGTTACTACGGGTCGATTGCTTTTGCCTGCCGGAGATCGATCTTAGAAAGACCCAGCACCGGGAGGCCAAGGAAAGGTGAGTCAAGGACGTCTTCGTAGGGAGGGACCCGGAGCCACTGAGATTCGGGAGGCCGCGCTGGGCCTGTTTGGCGTCCAAACGACTTGGACAGTTCAGTCATGTTCGCCCACAGGGTGAGGCGCGCCCTGCGCAAGAACAAGACCCTTCGCTACGGAGTTCCCATGTTGGTGAGCGTAGTGAGGGTCAAGTGTGTGTTGGAGGCGGGTGGGGAGGAGGGATTACGAAAGGGTGGGACCTCAAGATTGGCTGGGACGTGAGCGCGGTGAACCTGTAATGTGTGAGGCGAGGAACCGCAACCTGCGGCACAATGTGGCTGGCCTTTAGGCAGTCCTAGTTTCCTAGTCACTCCCCGCGCTGCTGGTGCGATCTCAGGTCCTTGTCTAACCTTTGGTAGTTAACCTGGATGTGCTTCTGAACCAGATTTTAACCCGAACCAGGATTTAGGTCGAGTCTGGATGATTACTAAACTTTCATTCCCCTACCCCAGCCTCCCGCCTGTCACGCTACAGCTTGAAGATAACTCTGATCATTGGAACTAGTTATATTCACTTAATTTAACTAGAGTTTGCGGCATCCTCAGGTTTCAGTTTACTAGTTTGTGAATTGGCTTAATTCTTCCAGGGTTGTTATGAGTTAAAAAAAATCCTTGTGAGTTAAATGTAGCACAGTGTAACAGCCCTGCAAAGATAGTCGCTGCATTATAGTTGATATTTTTAAAGCACTTTGCAAGTAGTTTGGGCGTTTCTTTGTTTGTGTCCACTCCTACATGGAGTTCTCAGAAGATTCTGTTCGTCTTGAAGATTCAAGTTGACGTTGGCTTAATACTTAACACCAACGGGAGTTGGAATCCAGTGAAACCACACTCTTTTCTGTTTGACCTTGGCAAGGTATTTTGTTTCAACAAGCCTTGATGTCATAGTAAATGAAACAATTTAAATAAAGCAGGTGAACAATTTTTAAATAGTTTATTACTTTGATAAGAATTCGGTACAGGAAAAGTTACCAGATTTTACATTTAACCAAGACTAAAGGAAAGTATCCAGCAGATGTTGGCAATTTGATCTCTGGTTCCTCTGCCTTTTCTAAAACCAGCTTGAACATCTGGAAGTTCATGGTTCATGGATTGCTGAAGCCTCGCTTGGAGAATTTTGAGCATTACTTTACTAGCGTGTGAGATGAGTGCAATTGTGTGGTAGTTTGAGCATTCTTTGGCATTGCCTTTCTTTGGGATTGTAATGAAAACTGACCTTTTCCAGTCCTGTGGCCACTGCTGAATTTTCCAAATTTACTGACATATTGAGTGCAGCACTTTCACAGCATCATCTTTTAGGATTTGAAAGAGCTCAACTGGAATTCCATCACCTCCACTAGCTTTGTTCATAGTGATGCTTCCTAAGGCCCACTTGACTTCGCATTCCAGGATGTCTGGCTCTAGGTGAATGATCACACCATCATGGTTATCTGGGTCATAAAGATCTTTTTTGTATAGTTCTTCTGTGTATTCTTACCACCTCTTCTGAATATCTTCTGCTTCTGTTAGGGCTTCCCTGATAGCTCAGTTGGTAAAGAATCTGCCTGCAATGCAGGAGACACCGGTTCGACTCCTGGGTCGTGAGGATCCACTGGAGAAGGGGTAGGCACCCACTTCAGTATTCTTGGGCTTCCCTTGTGGCTCAGCTGGTTAAGAATCTGCCTGCAATGTGGGAGACCTGGGTTCAATCCCTGGGTTGGGAAGATCCCCTGGTGAAGGGAAAGGCTACCCACTGCAGTATTCTGGCCTGGAGAATTCCATGGACTATATAGTCCATGGGGTCACAAAGAGTCGGACATGACTGAGTGACTTTCACTCACTCTGTTAGGTCTATACCATTTCTGTCCTTTATTGTGCCCATCTTTGCATGAAATGTTGCCTTGGTATCTCTAATTTCTTGAAGAGATCTCTAGTCTTTCCCATGCTACTGTTTTCCTCTATTTCTTTGCATTGATCACTGAGGAAGGCTTTCTTATCTCTCCTTCATATTCTTTGGAACTCTGCATTCAGATGGGTATATCTTTCCTGTTATCCTTTGCCTTTCACTTCTTTTCTCAGCTATTTGTAAGGCCTCCTCAGGCAACCATTTTGCCCTTTTGAAATTCTTTATCTTGGGGATGGTCTTGATCACTGCCTCCCGTACAGTGTCACGAACCTCCATCCATAGTTCTTCAGGCACACTGTCTGCCAGATCTAATCCCTTGAATCTATTGGTCACTTCCACTGTATAATCGTAAGGGATTTGATTTAGATCATACCTGAATGGTCTAGTGGTTTTCCCTACTTTCTTTAAGTTTGAATATGGCAATAAGGAGTTCATGATCTGAACCACAGTCCGCTCCCCATCTTGTTTTTGCTGACTGTATAAAGCTTCTCCATCTGTGGCTGCAAAGAATGTAACCACTCTGATTTTGATATTTACCATCTGGTGATGCTCATGTGTAGTGTCTTCTCTTGTGTTGCTGGAAGAGGGTGTTTGCTATGACCAGTGCACTCTCTTGGCAAAACTCTGTTAGCCTTTGCCTTGCTTCATTTTGTACTCCAGGGCCAAATTTGCCTGTTACTCCAGGTATCTCTTGGCTTCCTACTTTTGCATTCTAGTCCCCTATAATGAAAAGGACATCTTTTTTGGGTGTTAGTTCTAGAAGATCTTGTAGGTCTTCATAGACCCGTTCTTTGGCCAATTCAAGGGTTTTTCTAAGGTTTACCACATACTGAGAAATGTGGCTTCTTATTATTTTATCACTTGGTAAGAAAATGGAGAAATGCTCTAAAATTGGCTTATTTTGCAAAATCATAAAACTTGAAAACATTCTGGTCTTGAAGAGGCAAGGCCAGGATTTTTTCATGGATTTATCCATTGTAGTCATATGCAGGCCATTTAGTTGGTTGTACTTTTACTTTCTCATATACTAAGTGTATAGTCTTTCCTTAGTTCATAGGTCTTTTATAAGAATTAACTGATTGTGATCTGGTATTTAAATCATAGGATCAAGTACAGGTATAAATTAGTGATTTTTGTATTTGCTAATATGCTAAAATGTTTCCCAGTAATAGTATATACTGCATTTGCTCTGAAAAGGTGAATGGTAACTCACCAGGAAGAATAATCCGTAGGATTTTGTATAATCTGCCACCCTTGGCATTTAGATAAGTAATATATACATATGCTGAATTCTCCCCTTTTATTTTAATTGTTTCTCTGTTTTGTTTCAGTTGCTGATTGTTGGAGGTTCTTTTGGTCTTCGTGAGTTTTCTCAAATTCGTTATGATGCTGTGAAGATTAAAGTAAGAACTCTCATTGGAGTTTGACATGTATATATGTATATTTAGGTTTATGAGACATGGATACTTAAAATACTAAGCTGTCTGAATTTTATCTCACTTTTTTAAAAAAAATATTTATTTATTTATTTGGCTGTACCGAGTCTTAGTTGCAATATGTGGAATCTATTTCCCTGAGCAGGTATTGAACCCAGGGCCCCTGCATTGGGAGTGTGGAGTCTTAGCCACTGGACCACCAGAGATGTCCTTATCTTGCTTTTTAAGTCTGATGAATGATCTTTGCGCTCTTTTATAAAACATTTCTTTAAAAATTTTGTATAATTAAAAAATTTTTTTTATTTATTAATTTTTGATTGTGCTGTGTCTTCATTGCTGTGCCAGAACTTCACTAGTTGCACTGAGCAGGCGTCGCCCTCCAGTTGTGGTGCATGGCTTCTGTTGTGGAGCTCAGGTTCTAGAGCACGTGTGACACGTGGCCTCAGTTGCTCCACAGCATGTGGAATCTTCCTGAACCAGGGATTGAACCTGTGCCCTCTGCTTTGGCAGGCAGATTCTTAACCACTGGACTGCCAGAGAAGTCCTATACAATTTTGAAAGATTACTTTCCATTTAGAGTTATTACAGAATATTAGCTATATTCCCCATGATGTACAATATATCCTTGAGCCTATCTTACACCCAGTAGTTTATACTTTCCACCACTTTACCCCTGTATTGCCTGTCCCCTCCCCCCGACTGGTAACCACTAGTTTGTTTTCTGTATTTGTGAGTCTGCTGCTTTTTTGTTGGGCTTCCCTGGAGGCTCAGATGGTAAAGTGTCTTCCTGTAATGCAGAAGACCTAGGTTCGATCCCCGGGTTGGGCAGATCCCCTGGAGAAGGAAATGGCAACCCACTCCAGTACTCTTGCCTGAAAAATTCCATGGACGGAGGAACCTGGTAGGCTACAGTCCATGGGGTCACAAAGAGTTGGACACAAGTGAGCCACTTCACTTTCTTTCACTTTTCCTTTTTGTTATGTTTACTAGTTTGTTGTATTTTTTAGATTCCACGAATACATGGTATTTGTATGTATATGTGGAGAAAGAGACAGATAATGGATTTATAGGGGTCTTTTTTATAGTTTGCTTTTATGGTAGGACTAGTTTGTTTTCTGTATTTGTGAGTCTGCTTCTTTTTTGTTACATTTACTAGTTTGTTGTATTTTCTAGATTCCACATATACATGGTATTTGTATGTATACGTGGAGAAAGAGACATAGATAATGGCTTTATAGGGGTCTTTTTTATAGTTTGCCTTAATGCTGGGACTAGTCCCTATATCGGAGAAGGCAATGGCAACCCACTCCAGTCCTCTTGCCTGGAAAATCCCATGGATGGAGGAGCCTGGTAGGCTGCAGTCCATGGGGTCGCTAGGAGTCGGACACGACTGAGCAACTTTGCTTTCACTTTTCACTTTCATGCCTTGGAGAAGGAAATGGCAACCCACTCCAGTACTCTTGCCTGGAGAATCCCAGGGACGGGGGAGCCTGGTGGGCTGTCGTCTATGGGGTCACACAGAGTCGGACACGACTGAAGCGGCTTAGCAGCAGCAGCAGCAGTCCCTATATAGGTATATTATTGTCTTCATTTTTACAGGTGAGCTTAAGTAACTTGCCTAAGGTCACATGACTATTTAAGGGTAGAACTAGGATTCCCACCTCTATAATTACACAATTAATTGTGTAATTACTACCAAATTCAGGTCTGTTGTTACAGAAGAATTCTGGTTAATTCATTCAAAAGTATGTAGCTTTTGTTTGTGGCACACATCTGATATTTGTTTTTTCCCGAGTACAGTTAACTCTGGAACAACAGAGGTTTAGACTGTGCTGCTCCACTGGTACCATGGACTTCTTTCAATAAATACTACAGTACTTTACAGTCTGCAGCTGGCTGAATCCATGCATGTGGAACCCACAGATATGGCAGGCCAAGTGTATATTTATTGAGGAAAATCCTTGTATAAGTGGACTCTCAAGAACAAACTCGTGTTGTTCAAGAGTCAGCTGTATTTCATTAGCAGACCTCAGTAATGTTGGTGGGAAAGTAGAGTATTGAAAGCTTATTCAGTTTTTTCAGTTAATCTTATGGTTTAAGAGAAATACCGACTCTAGCTAGTGTTAAAGACAGTAAGTATTAGAATAAATATTAAATTAAAAAGGAATATATGGTTTCTGTGAGGGAATAGACCAGTTATCAACTGAGTTTTAAAGTTTCTGTTAGCATCCCGATTATTTTATTAAGGACTTTTTGCCCTTATGCTCTAAGATGAAAGTGATAGTAATCTGACTTTTGGAAATGGGATGTCATGTACATATTTGAAAAATAATTGCATATTTGTCATGAGTTTATCATGTCTTAGATCCTACAGATAAAGATTCAGGAAACTGGTTCTTATAAAGCTTATAGCATAATCAGGTTGTGCTGTGCTGTGCTTAGTCACCCAGTCCTGTCCAACTCTTTGCTACCCCATGTACTGCAGCCCACCAGGCTCCTCTGTCCATGGGGATTTTCTCAGCAAGAAGACTGGAGTGGGTCACCATACCCTCCTCTGAGGGATCTTCCCAACTGGATCAAACCCAGGTTTCCTACATTGCAGGCAGATTCTTTACTGTCTGAGCCACCAGGGAAGCCCAAGAATACTGGAGTGGGTAGGCTATCCTTTCTCCAGGGGAACTTTTGACCCAGGGATCAAACTGGGGTCTTCTGCATTGCAGGCAGATTCGTTACCAGCTGAGCTACCCAGAAAGCCCCATAATCAAGGTTGGGAGACTTCTAATATAAAAATGTATCCAAACATACAATATAACAATGCCTAGTGAAATGCTAGATTAGAATTTTGCATAACACATTGCTAGAACTTCAAGGAGAGATACATAGTTTAGATTTGGGAAAGGGATACCAAAGAGAAGGTCTGCTAGAGGTATCAATCTTTGAATTAAGGCTTTAAGAATGATAAGAGTTAAATGATAGCTAAATGATGAAAATGATTAGTATTATATAACATAGAGGGACTATTGGGCATATGGTCAGATTTTCAGTTTAGAACTCTCTGGCAAGAATACAGGATGGATGGAGATTAGGGGAACAAGATAGGAGGGAAGAGAGTGTTTCAGTTGGAGATAGAGAGACCTGTTAAGATACTTTGGCAGTAATATAGATGAACAATACTGGAATCTGAAGTAAAACATTGGCAATGACAATAGAAATGAATGGATTCTAAAAGAATTTGTAGCAGCAAGTTGATAGTGATATATGCAATATTAAAATTAAATAAATATGGGATGACCTAAGGCTTCGGTTTTGAGGGCTGGGTAAATTTTCACAGCAAGGGAGAATGAGGGAGATTGCAGTAACAGAAGAGGTCTAGAGGATGGGGTCAGAGTAAAGAGAACAAAGTTGAGAGAAATGAGGTTGATTGAAGTTGAGAGGATGAGATTGGTCGAGGTCTGTGGAAGGAGGCTGAGTGGACAAAGTTTAGCTGAGAAGGATCAGAGGACAAGACCTACTGAGAGTGAGAGGTCCAGGTTGGTTGATACTGAGAAGTCAGACTCTGGTGAAGTCAGGAGTCAGTGTTTAGGTGAGGTTGAATTCAAAACAGGTTGAGAGGGTAAGATGGACTAACTTTGAGAGGAATTGAAAAGATTGGTTGAGGTTGACAGGAATTACAAGGATTGAGAGGCTGAGATTAAGGGATAGTCAAGAGGGAAAATATTACCTACCTGCCTCCTGAAAAACCTGTGTGCAGCTCAAGAAGCATCAGTTAGAACTGACATGAAACAATGGACTGGTTCAAAATTGGGAAAGGAGTACATCAAAACTGTATGTTGTCACTCTGCTTATTTAACTTAAATGCAGACTATATCATGTGCAATCCTAGGCTGGATGAAGCACAAGCTGGAATCAAGATTGCCAGGAGAAATATCGATAACCTCAGATATGCAGATGATACCACCCTAATAGCAGAAAGTGAAGAGGAACTAAAGACCTTCTTGGTGAAGGTGAAAGAGGAAAGTGAAAAAGCTGGCTTAAAACTCAACATTCAAAAAACTAAGATCGTGGCATCTGGTCCCATCACTGCATGGCAAATAGATGGGGAAAAGATGGAAGCAGTGGCAGATTTTATTTTCTTGGGCTCCAAAATCACTGCAGATGGTGACTGCAGCAATGAAATTAAAAGATGCTTGCTCCTTGGAAGAAAAACTATGACAAACCTGGACAGCATATTAAAAAGTAGAAACATTACTTTGCCAACAAAGGTCCATATAGTCAAAGCTGTGGCTCATCCATTAGTCATGTACAGATGTGAGAGTTGGATCATAAAAAAGGCTGAGCTGTTAAGAATAGATGCTTTTGAACTGTGGTGCTGGGGAAGACTCTTGAGAGTCCCTTGGACAGCAAGGAGATCAAATCAGTCAGTCCTAAAGGAAATCAGTCCTCAATGTTCATCGGAAGGACTGATGCTGAAACCGAAGCTCCAGTAGTTTGGCCACCTTATACGAAGAGCTGACTCATTGGGAAAGACCCTGATGGTGGGAAAGATTGAGGGCAGGAGGAGAAGGGGGCAACAGAGGGTGAGGTGGTTGGATGGCATCACTGAATCAATGGACATCAGTTTCAGCAAACTCCAGGAGATAGTGAAGGACAAGGAAATCTGGCATGCTGCAGTCCATGGGGTTGCAAAGAGTCAGACATAACTTAGTCACTGAACAACAACAACTGGAGGCAGAGGGCCAAGCTTCAAAGCCAAGTTGTGCCTCTTTGACAAGTCATTCAAATGCCCTGTGTTCCATTATCCTTGCTTTGATCAAATAATAATACTTATGTCATATACTTTTTTGTGGGTTATAGGAAATAATAAATGTCAAAATACATGGCATATAGCAGGTGCTTGGTAAATTTTTAGCTGCTGTTAGTTGTAGTAGTGGTCGTAGTACTATTGAGATATTAGTTGTCATACAATTGGATAGATTGTGGAGATTTTCCCACATTTTTGTAATCTGCCATGCCATCTGAGCCATGCTTGTATTAACTTTTTAAATTGCAAATGGAATCTAACAGACTTAAGTAACTTATGGCTGCTTTTATTTTTCTACAGATTGATCCTGAGTTAGAAAAAAAGCTGAAAATGAATAAAGTGTCATTGGAATCGGAATACGAGGTATTGTATGCTAATGTAGCAATATTCCTAGTCTGTAACTGGTTCTATCTGCCTTAAGGTAAATTCAAATTATTACCAGTACAGAAAAAAAATTACCTTAAATATACGTTGTTGGAACAACTATGTGGTTGTTTGAGAAGACAATAAACATGGATCTGTTTTTCATATACTATGAGTAAATTCTGGATGGGTTAAGAATTTAAAAATAAAAAAAACCAAAAGGCTAAAAGTACTAGAAGTAAAAAATGAAGTTTCTTTTTTGTGTTCTTGAGTCAGGAAAGCCTATTTAAATGTGATGAGAAATAGAGATGATTTAAAAGTAAATATTCAAAGGTACCACCTAAAAAAACTTGTGTATATAAAGTCAGTAGTTAGATGAGAAATCCTAAAAATATTGTTTATCCTTATGAATTAATTAATTTAAATATAAAGAGCAAATCAGTATACCAATTTCAACAACTCAGTTGGCAGTAGAAACGTGGGCAAAACATGTAATGAGTTCAGAGACAAGGAAATAAATAGCATTTTTTAAACATATGAAGAGATGTTCAACTTATCATAGGAATGTTAATTAACATTATAACAAAATGTCATTTTTCCAGCTATCTGATTAACAAAATCAAGGAGTTAATAGCATGTTTAATTACAGGATGTAGGGAAGTAGGACATTCTCCATCTCTTATCATATTTCCCCTTTTCTTGTTATGCGTGGCCCTTTTTTATTGAAATGTAGGCATTGTGAATAGTAAATATTGAAGAGACTTGTGAAGAGTGGTTGATTCACATTTTAGTGGTTCAGTTATTGGCTGGTCATTCTGAACTTGATTTTACACTCTGTAAGGGAGGATCTGTGGAAAGGCTTTGAGGTTTCCTAAATCCCCTGAACTTTGTGGGACTCCTTCTCTGAGTTTTTTTCCCGAGAGGATCTTGTCAGAGC
This sequence comes from Okapia johnstoni, assembly GCA_024291935.2. Taxonomy (NCBI): domain Eukaryota; kingdom Metazoa; phylum Chordata; class Mammalia; order Artiodactyla; family Giraffidae; genus Okapia; species Okapia johnstoni. Next base: position 19,278,450 of record CM044307.1, read on the forward strand.
TAAAGACTGGACCACTGTGTTGTTTGTTATTTTTTTTTTATTTAGTTTGAGACTGGACCACTTTTCCGTGAAGTAATTCAGTCAGCCTTGCATCCCATCTAAAATTCTTTTGAGCACACATGTTTTATGTTATCTGAGTGAAGGCCATTGTTCTTTCTTAAAACCTTTTTTAAACTTTGGAACATTTCATAACTATACTTGAAAATAATTTACTCTGTTCTTGAATTAGTAGAATTTTGTTCACCTTTGTAGATTTAAACTCTTGGTAAAGCTCTAAGAGAAATTTAGAGAATCATTATTCACTATTTCCCTATTATTTTCTCTTAAACTTCTCACTTGGTACTTCTCAGTATATAAGCAGTATATGAGCTATGAAGGGTTTGTTTGGAAGTAAGATGTTCCTTTTAGTTCTTTTAGAAACCATAGAATATGAGAGCTGAAGAAATCATGCAGACCATTTGGTCTTGTCTTTTCATTATTACTTATGAGAAAGTTAGTGCCCAGATGACTCAAATCACTTGCACAGGATTATATAGCTTACTGGTGAAAGAGAAATGCTTGATATCCAAGTGTCAAGGTCAATTTATATCATTTCCTCTGTCACTGGATGTAAGCTGTCCTGTGTTCTCTGGGTTTCTTTTTCTATCTTGTTCGGTTAATAATTCCAGAATAACCAAAGCACATATATGAAAGTTACTGTCAGAGTGGTGTGAGAGGATAAAGAAATGTTTATGTTCTTCCCTTTTTTCCTATTTTCATTCCTGTGCTTAGAGGTACAGCTAACTAAAGATACAGTGATCCAAACTGTACATGAAACTAGTTTTTATTGCCCCAAAAGGGCTTTGCTCATAGCCGCTATAGGGAATTGCTTTTCATTCTTCAGGCCAGGCTCATTTCTCAGGTGCGGAACAAATCATTGTGATCTCTCTTCCTTCTAGCAGACTCTATACAGTCTCCACCTTTGGTCTCTTCCTTTTATTTACTGCCAGCACCAGTGCTAATCATTACTCTGCTGGATCAGTGTTGAGGTGGAATTTCGTTTTCTCAGCTTTTTCCCTTTCTTTGTGCTCTCAGAAATAAAACATGTAAGTTATTCAAGAAATACAAGTCAGAATGACGTGGAACAAAGAGGAACCACCTCACATAGATCAGAATGGCGATCATTAAAAAAAATCTACAGATAAATGCTGAATCCGGTTTAGATAACCCTCCCGCACTGTTGGTGGGATTGTAAATTGGTGCAGCTACTATGGAAAACAATATGGAGGTTCCTCATAAAACTAAAAATAGAGTTGCCATATGACCCAGCAATCCCACTCCTGAACATATATCTGGAGAAAACTATAATTAAGAAAAATATATGTACCCCTGTGTTCATAGTTGCACTATTCACAATAGCCAAGACATGGAAATAACTTAAATGACTATGGACAAATGAATGGGTAAAGAAGATGTGGTACATATGTACAATGAAATACTACTCAGCCATAAAAAAAGAATGGCACCATTTGCAGCAACATGGATGGATCTAGAGGTCATCATACTACGGAAGTAAGTCAGAAAGAGAAAGACAAATGCCATATGATATCACTTATATGTGGAATCTAACATATGACACAGATGAACATATCAACAAAACAGAAACAGACTCTGATATAGAGAACAGACTTGTGGTTGCCAAGTCTTGATATAGAGAACAGACTTATGGCTTGCCATGGTGGGGGGAGGTGGGGGAGGGAAGGATTGAGAGTTTGAGATTAGCAGATACAAAGTATTATGTACAGAATGTGTAAACAACAAGGTCCCCTATAGCACAGGGAAGTATATTCCATATTCTGTGATAATCCATCATGGAAAGTAATATGAAAAAGAATGTATGTGTGTGTATGTATACATATATATGTACAACTGAAGAACTTTTGCCATAGCAAAAATTAACACAACATTGTAAATCAACTGTAATTCAACAAAATAAATTTTTAAAAAAACATGTAGACTCTGTTCCTTTTTTAATAGTTTTATTCTGATGAGGGGAAAGATAGGCAGTAATATCAATAGCAAGAAAAATTCCAGATCTTATAAAGAAATATAATATTTCTTTAATTATTAAGTTTGACATGCAGTTGATTTATTTACCAGAATTATAAGTGAGGGCCTATTGAATTCTTTCTACCCATTTATTCAGTTAGGTCCTAGCCAAACTCACAGGGCTCCTATACTAATATTTATGCTCTAATTTTTGTGGCTCTGTAGAAAATAAAGGATTCCACCTTTGATGACTGGAAAAATATTCGAGGACCCAGGCCTTGGGAAGATCCTGATCTTCAAGGACGAAATCCAGAAATCCTTAAGACTAATAAGACAACTTGACCATGTTGATTCTGTTTTTACTTTATTTTTAATAAAAATGTTATCAACTGGAATTCCAACCATATATTCCTATCCAAATGGAGAGAAAATTCCAGACCTGCAGAAGCCTAAATATGAGTAATTTGATGACAAGTACTCTTGATAAAAAGTCAAGTACGGGTTTTTATAAGGCCCAACTCTTCCATTTGCAAATGAAAGTAACAATGTTGACCGTATATATTTTTTACTGCTCAATAAACATGTGAATACTGCTGCTTAATGAGTGTCCTTTATTCTACTCCCGACATGCATGCATGCTAAGTCGCTTCAGTCATGTGTGAGTCTTTGCAAGCCTATAGACCATAGCCCACCAGGGTCCTCTGCCCATGGGATTCTCCAGGCAAGAATATTGGAGTGGGTTGCCATGCCATCCTCCAGAGGATCTTCCCGACTTAGGGATCGAACCCACATCTGTTACGTCTCCTGCATTGGCAGGCAGGTTCTTTACCACTGGTGCCATCTGGGAAGACTACCCCCGCCGTATTTCTTTTCCACCAGCAAGTAGGATTCCTACTTAACAATAGTTGGTCTAGATCCAAATTTTAACAGTAATGTCAAGCAAAATTTTATATCAAACTTGTGTGGAAAAGGATCAGTCTGGTGAGATTCTTGGTTTATAATACCTCACATGACATGCTAATCAGTCTCTGAGGCATCACCTGATGATTTATTGATACCATTAAAATGTGTTAAGAAACATATTTTCCCAAGTTAAAGGAAAAATAATGAGGTCTTAACTTCCAGCCTAATATACAAAAAAATTTGAAAAACTGAAAATTGATATTCTTTGATCCATGAGAATGGAGGTACAGGATAAAACCATCATCTGAAAACTTGAGATATAGACAAAGAGAATCACAGTTTTCCTGGAGGAGAAACCACCTGGAAACCCCTGCTGGGCCCAGCGTCAGATAGAAATACCTAAAGGGCAGTTGACTAATTACTAGAGACTGAGCATGGACTAACCTGAGAGTTAAAAACAATGGGGGGAAGGGAGCAGGGAGTAAGACTGAGAAGCAGTTGTGAAGGTTAAATACCAGGATCCCATGAATGGCAATAGAGTAAGACCTAATCAAAAGACTAGACTGTTGCCATCACTTTCCACATTACTGCCACATCTCCAGAGGCCTACTCAATGGACTTTGTTTTACCCAGTACAGCTGGATATCATGACCAACTTTGAACAGCAACAACAAAAACTACACAGCATACTAAATGACAAAAGGCACAGTTCTGAAAGACAAACCAGGCATGAGATTCAGATACATATATGGCAAGGATCGGAGTCATCACACTGAGAATTTAAAATGACTATGGTTAGTATGTTTAGTGCTGATGAAAAAAGTATACAACATGCAGTTGGATAATAAGCAGAGAGATGAAAGTTCTAGGAAATCAAAAGGAAATTCTAGAAATCAAAAATGCTATTAACGAAGAATGCTTTGATGGAGTCACCAATAGAGTAGACAGGATTGAGGAGGGAAGGAGTAAAAAGGAGGAAAAGGATACATATACCATGTTAACACTAATCAGGACAAAGCTGGAGTAGCTATTTAATTCAGGCAAGTAGACTTTAAAGCAAGGAAAATTATCAGGGATATAGAATCAGGGAGCACTACATAGTAATAAATGAGTCAATTCTCTAAGAAGACAGAACAATCTTTAATGTGTTTGTACCTAATGGCAGAGCAGCAAAATACATGGAGGAAAAGCTGACAGAATTGCAAAGAGTAGTTGATGAATTCCACTATTATTGTTGGAGACTTCAACTGCCTTCTGTCAGAAATGGACATGTCCAGCAGTCAGGAAATCAGTAAGAACCTACGTGAGCTCAGCAGTACCATCAATCAACTGGTCTAATTGAAATCTCTAGAATACTTTTTCCAACAACAGTAGAATACACTCTTCTCAAACTCACACATGACATTTATCAAGACAACATTCTTGGTCATAAACAACATGTTAAAAATTTTAAAAGAAAGGAAATTATACAAAGCATGCTCTTAAAACACAATGAAATTATATTAGAAATCAGTAACAGAAAGCTACTTGTAAAATCACCAAATACTTGGAGATGAATTAATACACTTCTGAGAGAGTCAGTTCCTAGGTAGGTTGATAAGAAGTCCAGGGTTCACAAGGAGGAGAAAGTGGTCCAGAGCCCTCGAGAAGGAGAAAGGGATCTGGGGCTCTCAAGGAGAAAAGGACATTATTTTCTACACTGCTTTGTCTTAGTCAATATAACAATGTATCTTGAGGACATGTTTCTCCTTAACAAGAACCTTCTGACTAATCCTGACATCTTAAAATGTATATTATGGGAGTGGGTCTGGTAAGATCTTTCTATTGTTCATTCTAATCTTGTTAATTTAAAATGTATGTTGTGGGAGTGGGTCTGAAAAAAGTGTATAAGGCCTTGATAAGACTAGCAAGGGGGGAATTCTCTGTCCCCCTTCTGATGTCTATGTCAGAAGCTTTCTCTGTCCCTTTACTTACTTTAGTTAAACTCTGCTACACAAAAGTTCTTGAGTGATTAAGCCTGGTCCCTGGACCCGAAACTAAATCTTCTTCAGAGATCACGAAACTGACATCGTTCACCATGAGCTATCACTTCTAAATAACACATCACAGAAGTCTAAAGAGAAACTTAAAATATTTTGAAGTAAATGAAGCTGAAATACAACTTACCAAAATTAGTTGGGTTCAGCAAAAGCAGAGTTTTGAGGGAAATTAGTATCATTGAATGTGTGTATTAAAAAATCTATTAATCTAATGAAAAAGAGGAGCAAATTAAATTCAAAGCAAGCAGAAGAAAAGAATAAATTAGAGCAGGAATCTATTGAGAAAATCAACGAAACCAATCGCTGGTTCTTTAGAAAGATCAATACAATTGATAAACCTCTAGCCAAACAGAAAAAAAAAAAGAGAAAAGACACAAATTACTAATACTAGAAATGAAAAAAGAGGCCATCAGTATTGGCCCTATAGATGTTAAAGAATAATAAAGGAATATTATGAACAACTTTATGCCCACAAATTTGATAATCTAGATGAATCAATTATATTTCCTTTCAATTCCTTGACATTTCATTTCCTTGAAAGATACAGTCTGCTAAAACACAAGAAGAAATAGGTATTCTGAATAAGCCCATATCTTTTGAAGAAATTGAATCAATCATGAATGTTCTAACACAGAAGGCACCAAACACAGATGAGTTCAGTGGTGAATGCTACCAAATATTTAAGGGAAAACTTATACCAGTTCTCTGCAACTTCTTCTAGGAAACAGAAGCAGAGGAAATACTTCCTAACTCATTCTTTGAGGTCTACATTATCGTAATACCAAAGGCAAAGAAAGACACAACAAGAAAGAAAAACCATAGACCAACATCCCTCCTGAAGATAGATGCAAAAGTCCTCAAGAAAACATTAGGAAGACAAATCCAACAATGTATAAAAACAATTATATACCACAACCAAGTGGGATTTATCCCGGGTATACCTAGACTGGTATACAAGGCTCTATACAAGGCTCAACATTGCTCATTATTAGAGAAATACAAATCAAAACTACAATGAGATATCACCTCACACCAGTCAGAATGGCCATCATCAAAAAGTCTACAAACAATAAATGCTGGAGAGGATGTGGAGAAAAGGACACCCTCTTGCACTGTTGATGGGAATGTAAATTGATACAGCCACTATGGAAGACAGTATGGAGATTCCTTAAAAAATTAGGAATGAAACTACCATGTAACCTAACAATCCCACTACTGGGCATATACCCTGCGAAAATCATAACTGAAAAAGACATATGTACCCCAGTGTTCACTGAAGCATTATTTACAACAGCTAGGATGTGGAAGCAACCTAGATGTCCTTCAAGAGATGAATGGGAAAAGAAGCTATGATACATATATACAATGGAATATTACTCAGCCATAAAAACAAATGCATTTGAGTCAGTGCTAATGAGGTGGATGAAACCAGAACCTATTATACAGAGTGAAGTAAGTCAGAAACAGAAAAACAAATATCGTGTATTAATGCATATATGTGGAATCTAAAAAGATGATACTGATCAACCTGTTTGCAGGGCAGCAGTGGAGAAACAGACATACAGAACAGACTTATGGACATGCAGGGTGGGACGAATGGAGAGAGTAGCATGGAAACATATACACTAACATATATAAAATAGAGAGCCAGTGGGAATTTGCTGTATGACTCAGGGAAATCAAACCAGGGCTCTGTGACAACCTAGAAGGGTGGGATGGGTGAGAAGTGGGATGGGGTGAGAGGTGGGAGGGGACTCAACAGGAAGGGGACATATGTATACCTATGACTGATCCATGTTGATGTATGGCAGAAATCACCACAAAAATGTAATTGTCCTTCAGTTAAAAATAAAGTCACAGCATAGATAGTATTTTAATAGCATTGCTCAGCAGTCTGTTAAATTAATAGCAATTAAGCTTATGTTTCTTTGTTGTTTTTTTCCTGAAATCTTGTTTTGTGTAATATGTATATTAAAATTGATTGTTGAAATAAAAGTTTAGAAGGAAATTTTTTTTAATGAAAAGATTATATCTAAATAATCTTGTCTCCTCTGTAGACAGCAGAGTCCAATGGGAAAGAATGCAAACTGATAGATGTGAATTGGAATCTTGGCTCTGTCAGTTTGTCAGATTACAAACTATGTAATCTTATACAAATTATATAATCCCCTTGAGACTCCATTGCTTTGTCTGTGAATTGAAGTTTTGTTGTTTATGTCAGTTAACCTAAGTGAGATATGTATGGAACTCAGGCAAGGAAACAGGTGATAAAAAGAGTGACTACTACTATTGACTAGGAGATAACAGAATAGTCTGTTTACAGATGACAGATATTCTGTCCTAAATCACTGCTTCCAGTAATTCTCTGTTTTAAAAATTTCTCTAGTTTGTTTTCTGCCTTTTGACCCTTAAATAGTATTTAACTGGCTGGAAGCATCACCAAATGATAGAAGGCAAATGGACAAAAGTTTTCTGAAATGGGATTTTCGATTTCCTCTAGATTGGGAGAGTGGAGACGAGACTTTGAGGACAAAAAAGTGCTGAGAGGCATAACTGGTCTGTGGTATTTCCAACAGAAATCATCCTGGTGTGGGAAAGCCTTGGAGTCACTACCTATTACCAGTGGAGGGTGTGCTAAAACCACACAACACTGAATTGGGGGGTTCACCTCTTAATTAAGGGTGCTTCCCAGATGGCGCTAGTGGCAAAGAAGTCACCTGCCAATGCAGGAAACATTAGAGACATGGGTTCAATCCCTAGGTTGTGAAGATCCACTGGAAGAGAGCATGGCAACCCCCTGCAGTATTCTTGACTGGAAAATGCTATGAACAGAGGAGCCTGACCTACAGTCCATAGGGTCACAGAATCGAACACGACTAAAGAGACTTAGCACAGCACACACACTCTTAAGTAAAGTCCAGCTCTGGTGCAGGTTGCACTCTCTACAGGGCCCCTAGTCTTCAGTTCTGATTTGTTCTCTCTGCATTCTCCCTTTATATACTGTGAGACCAGGAGATACCAGACTGGGTGAAATTGCCTTGGTTACTTCAGCTACTACATCCTCCTTGTGCAGAGCTGATGCCTGCAGCCCAGGAGAGCCACATAAATTCTGGACTCCACAGAGACGAGATCAAAGAAACTATAGAGGACAACAACTTCCACATCTGGTGCTTCTAGGAGCTGCCCACCACCTCTTTATGAACTGGGCTTTACTCTCTCTCTATCTATATCCTTTTGCCTTCACACTTTGTGCTCACCTTTCTCCTATCCCTTCTCATCTTCTTTTTCCTTGCCACTCAGGCCTCCTCCCATTAAAAAAAAAATCATCAAATAAGCCTTAATGAAGCTGTAACTCCAATCCTTTGGCCACCTGATGCGAAGAGCTGACTCATTTGAAAAGACCCTGATGCTGGGAATGATTGAGGGCAGGAGGAGAAGGGGACGACAGAGGATGAGATGGTTGGATGGTATCACCGACTCAATGGACATGAGTTTGGGTAAACTCTGGGAGCTGGTGATGGACAGGGAGGCCTGGCATACTGCAGTTGATGGGGTCGCAAAGAGTCAGACATGACTGAGTGAGTGAACTGAACTGTTTCATTCAACACTGAGAAGACACTCGACTTGGAGAAATTCCAGCACTTCACCAGCAAAGGTTCAGCAGTGAGGTTCATTAAGGCTTATTTGGTGATTTTTTTTTTTAATGGGAGGAGGCCTGAGTGAGCAGAATAATTATATTGGAGTTTGACACTTCCAAACACACAGGAAAAAATCTTGACAAAATCCTTTTACAGGTGTCTACTCCTAACCAATCCTTTGGATTTTACAACTCTGAGAAGGCTCCAAGGGCAGCTTTCACTCCCTTTCTCTCCCATCCTTCCCCATCAAAGAAGGGCAAGAAGCCACCACAGTTGTCACAGTTTTCCCCTTTTTCCTTTGCTATGCTCTGTCAGTTGCTTTTTACCATGAATTTTCTCTGAAGTTCTAGAATATGAAGGCCAGAGAGGCCTTTACAGATAGCCAAACGATACCATCCCACAGTCTTCAGCCACTATTTCTGATGCAGCTCCAGAAAATATTATCTCCTATCATATACTAGAAGAAAAAAAAATCAGGCTCTTCATCAATTTGCACAGCTAATAACTTCAGCTTTTCTGACAACTGATACAGGGCCTACATTTACTAAAATGTCAGAGAGCTTCCCTGGTGGCTCAGTGGTAAAAAGAATCTACCTACAATGCAGGAGACAGGAGACGTGAATTCAATTCCTGGGTCAGAAAGATCCCCTGAAGGAGGGCATGGCAACCCACTCCAGTATTCTTGCCAGGAAAATTCCAGGTACAGAGGAGTCTGGCAGGCTACAGTCCATGTAGTCGCAAAGAGTCGGGCACAACTGAAGCGACTGAGCAACAGGCATGCAGAGTTAGAGAATGTGAAGTTGACAAGCTTAGGACCACCCATCTTGGACTAAGATGCTCATTTTACAAAAAGGATAGATGAGGCCAGAGAAGCAAGGCGACATTTCCAAGGTCACACAGCTGGTTAGTGGAAGATTCTGGACTGAAATCCAGTTACCGTTCCAGTTAAAGACAGTCCTTCTGTTTACTTTCAGTTTAAAGGGTGAATGGGAACCATTAGTTTTTCCCAAGGCTGATAAACTCTGCATGTCTCTATTTGTGAATGTAGATGAGGAAATAAGCCTCTGAGAGCTGGTACAGTGTTTTTGACATTTGTAACAATGCAAGGTGAATATGTGCTTTGAATGCTTATCGAATGAATAGATGGATGTGTGTGAACAAGGAGAAAGGGAGCAGCCATATGTACAATATTGTCTATGACTCAACAAAAACAGACAAGCCAGGGACACAATGTTAGGGAGTGTGTTTGTCTCCTGAGTACAAAGCCTGGGTGAGGGAGAGCGTATCTGTGGGTAAGTGATGTCTGTAAGCACCAGGTGTGTGGGGAGACCAGTCTGTGACCCCAGGATTAGCCTTACCCTCCTGGGGCTCCATTTCATTATCTTCCTGAACATTAAATGACTAGATTAGATCTCTAAGGATTATCTCAGATCCATGTCAGATCACAGACCTCAAGGAGGGAATGGACTTCATTTCACTGACATGTCTCGTGGTCTTGTGACACTGTACCCTTTTGTGTGTGTATGAGGGGGGTCGGGGGGGTGTCTCTAGCTGAAAACTGTATTGGGTAGAAAAGGAGCATTCCTACCTCTTAACATCCAGTGTGTCTGGCTCCACTCCCAAATCCCAAGCCCCATTTCTCCCTCCTCTGTTCATGAGAAATGAGAACTTGGAAAAAATCTGGAGGTTTCAGTTTTGAACTGCTTGTAGCTGATGAAACAACCTTGAAATAACCTGTGGGCTGTTTAATTTTTTAGCACCTAGCTGGCCGTTTATTTCATTTCCTATCCCAGTCCATATCTAGTGAAGTCCAAGTCCTGTGACTGTTTATTCTCTCAACTGTCATGAAAAGTGTCCCCCTCTCCCATATGGAGCTGATTTCTTTGATTACAGTTCACACTGCCATTCTGAGGCCACCTGCCACTACTCAGGACTAGGTCTGCACCAAAGCTTCCGTGCTGCTGGGTCAGGTAGACAACGAGGCACAGGGAAGGGGAGTGGAAAAAGAATACCAGTGGAGAACAGTTCCTCTCTTTTGGAAACTAGTTTCTGGCACTTGACAAGTCAGTTAAAGGAGAGGAAGTTTCTAAAGGCTTGCTGGGCAAATTCTGCTACCTGCCTCCAACATCTGAGAGCAGGCTTAGCTGCTCTTGCTGGGTCTGTGATCCCTAGCACAAGGAACTCAACACCATGACTGGGGGGCATCCTTGGTGCTGAGCCAAATTATAATTTGTTTCCCTAGAAATGAGAATTAACCTGAGCTTAATTCCTATCTGTAGAAAATAAAAACCAAATTAATTAAAAGGTTGTACACCCTGACTCCCCATGACTTTCACTGACATTTTTGTAGGGAATGGGCTCATTTAAGTTCATCTTGATCTCATCAACAAAAGGATTGTTGTTGTTCTGTAGTCGCTCAGTCGTGTCCGACTCCTTGCGACCCCACGGACTGTAGCCCACTAGGCTCCCTGTCTATGGGATTCTCCAGGCAAAAATACTGGAGTGGGTTGCCATTTCCTTCTCCAGGGGGTCTTCCCAATCCAGGGATCAAACCCATCTCCTGAATTGACAGGTGGATTCTTTAGCACTGAGCCACAAGGGACACCCCCAACTAATGGACGTGAGATTTCAATTCAGGTTCCAGCCCTTCTGCTCAGCTTGGTTCTGTGGTGCATTGCAGGGCACAGAATCACAACTGGTGCTGGGGACCAGCCTCCTGATAGGCATGAGGTTACAGCGGGAATGTAAGTTCTGTGAAGAAAAAGGTGCTAGCAATGAAAACATTCAGTCTGAGGCTGGTCGGGATGAGGTGGACTGAAATACGGTCCCCAATTTTTGGAACTTTGCAAAACAATCACTGATCAGTTTTTGTGTGAATCACCTATGAGTTAAGGAAAGGCACAAAATGTGCTTTATTGGCAGCAGAAATATTAGAGATCCTGGATTGATAAAATGTTAGGAAGTCAACAGTCAGGCAGACCAGGGGGTTTCTTCTTTGGACAAATTCCAGCAGAAAAGGAGATGGAAAGGATTAATTCATATGCCGGTTCATTGAGTGATTGTAAAGAACAATATTGCATAGGAATCTGGAATGTCAGGTCCATGAATCATAAATTGGAAGTGGTCAAACAGGAGATGGCAAGAGTGAACATTGACATCTTAGGAATCAGTGAACTAAAATGAACAGAAATGGGCCAATTTAATTCAGATGACCATTATATCTACTACTGTGGGAAAGAATCTCTTAGAAGAAATGTAGTAGCCCTCATAGTCAACAGACAAGTCTGAAATGCAATACTTGAGTGCAGTCTCAAAAAGGACAGAATGATGTCGGCTGATTACCATTCAAGATCATTGTAACCCAAGTCTATGCCCCAACCAATAATGCTGAAGAAAGCTTAAATTGACCAGTTCTATGAAGACCTACAAGACCTTCTAGAGCTAACACCAAAGAAGGTGTCCTTTTCATCATGGGGGGATTGGAATGCAAAAGTAGGAGATCAACAGTTACCTGGAATAACAGGCAAGTTTGGCCTTGGAGCACAAAATAAAGCAGGGCAAAGGCTAACAGTTTTGCCAAGAGAACACACTGGTCATAGCAAACACCCTCTTCCAACAACACAAGAGGTGACTCTATACATGGACATCACCAGATGGGCAACACCAAAATCAGATTAATTATATTCTTTGCAGCCAAAGATGTAGAAGCTCTATACAGTTAGCAAAAACAAGACAAAGAGCTGACTGTGGCTCAGATCATGAACTCCTTATTGCAAAACTCAGGCTTAAATTGAAGAAATACAGAAAACCAGTTGGCCATTTAGGTATGACCTAAATCAAATCCCTTGTGATTATACAGTGGGAGTGACAAATAGATGCTCTTCCATATGATCTGCCGGAGAAGGCGATGGCACCCCACTCCAGTACTCTTGCCTGGAAAATCCCATGGATGGAGGAGCCTGGTAGGCTGCAGTCCATGGGGTCGCTAAGAGTCAGACACAACTGAGCGACTTCACTTTCACTTTTCACTTTCATGCATTGGAGAAGGAAATGGCAACCCACTCCAGTATTCTTGCCTGGAGAATCCCAGGGACGGAGGAGCCTGGTGGGCTGCTGTCTATGGGGTCGCACAGAGTCGGATGCGACTGAAGCAACTTAGCAGCAGCAGCAGAATGATCTGCTCTGTTTCCAGTGATTACTAATACATTCTTCATCTTATATACTGACTTCTTCAGCTGCCAAATTTATGTTTGGTTCTTTTTTAGAGTTTCAATATCCTTGTTAAATTATTCTGTTCATTAAGTTTACTGCTGAGCTGATTGAACTGGTTTTCTGAGTTTTCTTGTACCTCATTGAGTTTCTTCATGACAGCTATTTTGAATTCTTTATCAATTAGATTGGTGGTTCATTATTAAAGAATCCGCCTTCCAATGCAGGAGACAGGTTTGATCCCTGGATTGTGAATATCCCCTGGAGAAGGAAATAGAAATATGCTCCAGTATTCTTATTTGGGAAATCTCATGCAGAAAGGAGCCTGTTGGGCTACAGTCCATGGCATCACAAAAGAGTTGGCCATGACTTAGCAACTAAAAACAACAACAATCAGTTAGATTGCAGTATTCCATGATTTTAAGTTTGGTTTCTGGAGAACTATCATTTTCTTTCTGTGGAACAGTGTTACTGTGGGTATTCATAGTGCTTGATGAGTTGTTCATCTACTGATGCATTTCACGTAACAAATACCCTTCTGCTGCTGCTACTGCTAAGTCACTTCAGTCGTGTCCGACTCTGTGCGACCCCATAGACGGCAGCCCACCAGGCTCCTCTGTCCCTGGGATTCTCCAGGCAAGAATACCCTTCTACTTGATTCTAATGATTCAATTTGTTAGAAATTAAAGGCTTTTTTTTCCTGTTTTCCCATTGCTGTTGTTCAGTCGCTCAGTCCTGTCTGACTCTTTGTGACCCCATGGACTTGGGAAGATCCCCTGGAGGAGGAAATGGCAAACCTACTCCAGTATTCTTGCCTGGAGAATCCCATGGACAGAGGAGGCTGGTGGGCCACAGTCCATAGGGTCACAAAGAGTTGGACATGACTAAAGCAACTTAGCACACATGCACACGTATGCAACAAGAGCCCCCTCAATTTTTAGGGCAAGATTTCCTCTAATATCAGTTCAGTCATTCAGTCATGTCCGACTCTTTGTGACCCCATGGACTGCAGCACTCCAGGCTTCCCTGTCCTTCACCATCTCTCAGAGCTTGCTCAAACTCATGTCCATCAAGTCGGTGATGCCATCCAACCATCTCATACTCTGTCATCTGCTTCTCCTCCTGCCTTCAATCTTTCCCAGCTCAGGGTCTTTTCCAGTGAGTCAGTTCTTCACATCAGGTGGCCAAATTATTGGAGTTTCAGCTTCAGCATCAGTCCATCCAGTGAATATTCAGGACTGATTTCATTTAGGATTGACTAGTTTGATCTCTTCACAGTGTAAGGGACTCTCAAGAGTCTTCTTCAACACCACAGTTCAAAGGCATCAATTCTTTGGTGCTCAGCTTTCTTTATGGTCCAACTCTCACATCCATACATGACTACTGGAAAAAGCCATAGCTTTGACTCTATGGACCTTTGTTGGCAAAGGAATGTCTCTGCTTTTTAATATGCTGTCTAGGTTGGTCATAGCTTTTCTTCCAAGGAGCAAACGTCTTTTAATTTCATGGCTGCAGTCACCATCTGCAGTGATTTTGGAGCCCAAGAAAACAAAGTCTGTTCTCTAGTAGGTGGCACTATATAGCACAAGGTTTTGGTTTCTCTTGCTTGAGCTGCCTCTGGCTAGAATTGAGTGTTGGCCATTTATACCCTTCACTTCCTCTGGCAGAGGTGTCACCCTGAGCCCTTGTTATAGTTTCTTGTGCCTGTAGGGTCAGTGGTGCCTTGCCATTGCCAGTATCGCTGGAGTTTCTGCCTGGGGCACCAGGATGGTGGGCTCTTCTGCCATGTGTAGGATCTGCTGAGTGTTGGGTTCCGCTGCTGCAGGGAGAGAGGGAGGCTGGAGGCCTGGAGAGATGAGAGCCAGGATGCATGGGAGCCTCTGCTGTGTTCAGTGTTTTAAGCTTCATGGGCTCTGCTGCTGTGGGATTGGAGGAAAGGCTCTGGCATCATGTGTACCTCAGTGGTTGGATGGTCAGTGTCCCAGGCCCCACTGCTACTGCTGCCCAGTTACCTGTGGCCACAGGTGCACAGGTAACTGCAGCCTGGAGGCTAGAGTTGCACGCATCACCTCCCCTGCTACTGCTGTACTCTCTGGAGAGCCAGGGTTGTAGGTACCACCTCCACTATTCCCCTGGTCCCACCTCCTCTTTCTGTTTCAGTTCACCCACCTTTAGATGTCCAGGTATGTGGCATTCTTTGGCATCCTTGTATGTTTGATAGAAGCACCTCTGTTGAGTTGTGGATGTTCTACTGCTTGCATAATGAAGGGTAGAAACTGTGTCATTCTGTCATGCTGCTGTTGTCACAAGACTCCATCTCTTAATGGCAGAATGGCAAGATCACCTAGCATAAGAAAATGTGGGTTGGGAGATATCGTTGGAAAATATCTGTCAGATATATGTATATATTGGTGTGTGTATATGTATATACACAAAGAGAGATAGGTTTTCCCCTCCAAAGAACAACAATATTAGTAAATTAGTCTCAACTTTTTTTCTGTTCTTTTTCAAGAATCAAGGTTTCCCCCTATGAGTGTCACTTCCTTCTCCTCTCCTCAGTATTTTGTAATAGCACACATGACTACTGTACACAAAAACATATTCTTAGATCAGGTAACTGCTGCAGGCAAAATGGCAGGTCTATGCAGTTCCTCACCTTAGTACGTGGACTTTTATTTTTTTGGAGTACAAAATTTTTTTATTATTTATTTATTTATTTTAGTTGGAGGCTAATTACTTTACAATATTGCAGTGGTTTTTGCCATACATTGACATGAATCAGCCATGGGTTTACATGTGTTCCCCATCCTGAACCCCCCTCTCACCTCCCTCCCCATCCCATCCTTCTGGGTCATCCCATTGCACCAGCCCTGAGCACTTGTCTCATGCATCGAACCGAACTGGCGTTCTGTTTCACATATGATAATATACATGTTTCAATGCTAGTCTCTCAGATCGTCCCACCCTCACCTTCTCCCACAGAGTCCAAAAGACTGTTCTATGCATCTGTGTCTCTTTTTCTGTCTCGCATATAGGGTTATCGTTACCATCTTTCAAATTCCATATATATGCATTAGTATACTGTATTGGTGTTTTTCTTTCTGGCTTACTTCACTCTATATAATGGGCTCCAGTTTCATCCACCTCATTAGAACTGATTCAAATGCATTCTTTTTAATGGCTGAGTAATATGCCATTGTGTATATCTACCACAGCTTCCTTATCCATTCATGTCCATATCCTGATGGACATCTAGGTTGCTTCCATGTCCTGGCTATCATAAACAGTGCTGCGATGACCATTGAGGTACATGCGTCTCTTTCAATTCTGATTTCCTCAGTGTGTATGCCCAGCAATGGGATTGCTGGGTCATATGGCAGTTCTATTTCCAGTTTTTTAAGGAATCTCCACACTGTTCTCCATAGTGGCTGTACTAGTTTGCATTCCCACCAACAGTGTAAGAGGGTTCCCTTTTCTCCACACCCTCTCCAGCATTTATTGCTTGTAGACTTTTGGATAGCAGCCATTCTGACTGGCATGAAATGGTACCTCATTGTGGTTTTGATTTGCATTTCTCTAATAATAAGTGATGTTGAGCATCTTTTCATGTGTTTGTTAGCCATCTGTATGTCTTCTTTGGAGAAATGTCTGTTTAGTTCTTTGGCCCATTTTTTGATTGGGTCGTTTATTTTTCTGGAATTGAGCTGCAGGAGTTGCTTGTATATTTTTGAGATTAATTGTTTGTCTGTTGCTTAATTTGTTATTATTTTCTCCCAATCTGACCTGCTGTGCCAGGTCTTTAGTTGTGGCATGCAAACTCTTAGTTGTGGCATGTGGGATCTAGTTCCCTAACCAGGGATCAAACCCCAGCTCCCTGCATTGGGAGTGTGGAGTCTTAGCCACTGGATCAACAGGGAAGTCCATCAGTGAGATCTTAAATAGTATTCTGTAGCTAGCTACAAAGATTAAAACATTATGATCACCCACAAAGTTAGTGAGCAGTATGAAAAGGCAAAAAGATATGACACTGAAAGATGAACTCCCCAAGTCGGTAAGTGCCCAATAAGCTACTGGAGAAGAGTGGAGAAATAGCTCCAGAAAGAATGAAGAGGCTGAGCCAAAGCAAATACAAAGCCCAGGTCTGGATGTCACTGGTGATGGAACTAAAGTCCAATGCTATAAAGAAAAATACTGCACAGGAACCTGGAATATTAGTTCCATGAATCAAGGTAAATTGGAAGTGGTCAAATAGGAGATGACAAAAACATTGACATCTTAGGAATCAGTGAACTAAAATTGACTGGAATGGGTGAATTTAACTCAGATGACCATTATATCTACTACTGTGGGCAAGAATCCCTTAGAAGAAATGGAGTAGCCCTCATAGTCAACAAAAGAGTCCGAAATGCAGTACTTGGAAGCAATCTCAAAAATGACAGAATGATATCTGTTCATTTCCAAGGCAACCATTCAATATCACAGTAATCCAAGTCTATACCCCAACCAGAAATGTCGAAGAAGCTGAAGTTGAACGGTCCTTTTCATCACAGGGGACTGGAACGCAAAAGTAGGAAGTCAAGAAACACCTAGAGTAACAGGCAAGTTTGGCCTTGGAGTAGAAAATGAAGCAGGGCAAAGGCTAATAGAGTTTTGCCAAGATAAAACACTGGTCACAGCAAACACTCTCTTAAAACAACACAAGAGATGACTCTACACGTGGACATCACCAGATGGTCAATACCAAAATGAGACTGATTATATTCTTTGCAGCCAAAGATGGAGAAGCTCTATACGGTCAGCAAAAACAAGATGGGGAGCTGACTGTGGTTCAGATCATGAACTCCTCATTGCCAAATTCAGGCTTAAATTGGATAAAGTAGGGAAAACCACTAGACCATTAAGGTAAATCAAATCCCTATGATTATACAGTGGAAGTGACAAATAGATTCAAGGGGTTAGATCTGGCAGACAGAGTGCCTGAAGAACTATGGATGGAGGTTCACAACACTGTACAGGAGGCAGTGATCAAAACGATTCTCCAGAAAAAGAAATGCAAAAAGGCAAAATGGTTGTCTGAGGAGGCCCTGCAAATAGCTGAGAAAAGAAGAGAAGTGAAAGGCAAAGGAGAACAGGAAAGATATACCCATCTGAATGCAGAGTTCCGAAGAATATCAAGGAGATATAAGAAAGCATTCCTCAGTGATCAATGCAAAGAAATAGAGGAAAACAATACAATGGGAAAGACTAGAGATCTCTTCAAGAAAATTAGAAATACCAAGGGAACATTTCATGCAAAGATGGGCACAATAAAGTACAGAAACTGTATGGACCTAACAGAAGCAGAATATATTAAGAAGAGGTGGCAAGAATACACAGAAGAACTATAGAAAAAAAGATCTTCACAACCCAGATGACCATGATGGTGTGATCACTCACCTAGAGTGAGACATCCTGGAGTGCGAAAGTCAAGTGGGCCTTAGGAAGGTTCACTACCAACAAAGCTACTGGAGGTGACAGAATTCCAGCTGAGTTATTTCAAATCCTTAAAGATGATGCTGTGAAAGTGCTGCACTCAATATGCCAGCAAATTTGGAAAACTCAGCAGTGTCCACAGAACTGGAAAAGGTCAGGTTTGATTCCAATCCTGAAGAAAGTCAATGCCAAAGAATGTTCAAAGTATCGCACAATTGCACTCATCTCACATACTACCAAACTAATGCTCAAAATTCTCCAAGCTAGGCTTCAACAGTACATGAACCAAGAATGTCCAGATGTTCAAGCTGGATTTAGAAAAGGCAGAGGAACCAGAGAACAAATTGCCAAGATCCATTGGATCATTAAAAAAGCAAGAGAATTCCAGAAAAACATCTACTTCTGCTTCATTGACTACACTAAGGCTTTGACTGTGTGGATCACAACAAACTGTGGAAAATTCTTCAAGAGATGGGAATACCACACCACCATTCCTTCCCCCTGAGAAATCTGTATGCAGGTCAAGAGGCAACAGTTAGAACTAGACATGAAACAATGGACTGGTTCCAAATTGGGAAAGGAGTACGTCAAGGCTGTATATTGTCACCCTGCTTATTTAACTTATATGCAGAGTACATCATGAAAAATGCTGGGCTGGATGAAGCACAAGCTGGAATCAAGATTGCTGGGAAAAATACTAGTTTTCATTTTTTCTTGATAGTAGCAACTATTTTATGTCTCTTACCTTTCCTATCCAGATCATGGCATCTGGTCCCATCACTTCATGGCATATAGATGGGGAAACAGTGGAAACAGTGACAGACTTTATTTTTGGGGCTCCAAAATAGCTGTAGATAGTTGACTGCAGCCATGAAATTAAAAGACGCTTGCTCCTTGGAAGAAAAGTTATGACCAACCTAGATAGCATATTAAAAAGCAGAGACATTCCTTTGCCAACAAAGGTCCATCTAGTTAAAGCTATGGTTTTTCCAGTGGTCATGTATGGATGTGAGAGTTGGACTATAAAGAAAGCTGAGCGCTGAAGAACTGATGCTTTTGAACTGTGGTGTCGGAGAAGACTCTTGAGAGTCCCTTGGACTGCAAGAAGATCCAACCAGCCCATCCTAAAGGAAATCAGTCCTGGGTGTTCATTGGAAGGACTGATGTTGAAGCTGAAACTCCAATACTTTGGCCACCTGATGAGAAGAGCTGACTCATTTGAAAAGACCCTGATGCTAGGAAAGATTGAAGGCAGGAGAAGGGGATGACAGAGAATGAGATGGTTGGATGGCATCGCCGACTGGATGGACAGGAGTTTGAGTAAACTCCGGGAGCTGGTGATGGACAGGGAGCCCTGGCATGCTGCAGTCCATGGGGTCGCAAACAGTCAGACCCGACTGAGCGACTGAACTGAACTGAACTGAATTGAACTGAACTGAGAGTTCGTGCCGGGCGGCAGCCGGAACCACGACTCCCGGCATTCCTGGCGCTCGCCCCTCGCCCTGCTTCCTCTTCCGGTTCGCGGGCTGCTGAAACCGAAAGTGCGGTGTTGTGGCCGCTGCCCGGAGTGCTTCTCACCTTCACCTACGCCGGTCCTCGCCGACCCCGGTGGGGAAGCCAGAGAGTAAAATATGAACGGAAGGGTGGATTACTTGGTTACCGAGGAAGAGATCAATCTCACCAGAGGACCGTCAGGTATGTGCAGAAGTAATCATCGCTTGAGAGGAGAGTTCTTGAGGCTGTAAATTACAGAGCGTACACCTCTTCTGCGGAGCCGGATTCTTTTGGCCCCGGAGAAGACGGGTCCCAACCAAGAGGTTTCCTGAAGCATTTGCGAGCAAACGGATGACTTGTCTTGGCATCCGGCGTTAGCCTGAGAGGATCTGAGGAGTCCACCTAATTTTGCAGTCGGTTGTTGGTTCAGTCGCTCAGTCGTGTCCGACTCTTTGCGACCCCGAGGACTGCACGCCAGGCTTCCCTGTGGTGACCACCTGTTTTTATAGTCAGAAGGGGTTTCTTTCTGCTAATGGTACCGGAAAATTCTGGGCGGGGGTTGGGGGAAGCCTGCTTTTTTAGCCAGCACTGGTGAACACCACACCCCTCCTTCCATTTGTCTGCTCGCTCTCTATTTCTGAGAGACCGTTTACTGAAAATGGGAGCATAAACGGTGGGGACTGTAATTCATATCGGTTTTCTCGCTGCTGGTATTCCTCCCTCCCGCCTTTCATTTCTAGAAAATTCATTCAGAGGGTTAACTGGAATGTTAAAGCAGAAAGAGACCTTAGAGATCCACTACAAATGTTCACAAAGCTGGTTTCGCTTCAAAATTATCCTACTTTGTTTGGTTTTTCTTTTTTAAAGTAATTCCTAGAACCCATCTCTCTGAATTTGGATTCAGTGCAATTGTTTTTTTGTTTGGGCTTTTTCCTCTTTTCCTCCCAACAAACCTGTCATGTGATTCTGATACTACCAAATCTTCATTTTCTCCTCCAGTCCTCTTATCTCCTGATGCTCTTGACTCCACTAGGCTCTTAACACTACCACATGCTGCCCACTTTGGCTTTTGTTGCCTTTCCTTTATAGCTGTCTAGTGCTTTAAGAGCTTAAGCTTTGGGTTTATGTAAACTCTTATAGTTCATTGATACTCATTAGCTAACTTTACTGATATAAGCTTTAATTTATCATTTGTAAAGTGTGCATAGTAGAGTACATTTCTAAGGGATGTGAGGATGAAATCAGTTAATTCTGTAAAATATTTAGAACATTGTGTGATAAGCACTGTGTGTTCATTACTCTTGTTTTTATTGTTAGGAAGTAAATGAAGGTTAACACAGTAAATCTTGCTAAATACTGTTATTTCAAGTCTCCAACAGCTCATCAAGTACCAGGCACTCTATCTGAGATGTTTTTGTAAGCCATACACACCTGTCTGTTGCCATCACTACTACCAAGGTCAGTCTATCTTTTCTCATCTGAAATTTTGCAGTAGCTTGACTACAACTCATAGATTATTTTTCATAAAATATGGCCCAGAATCATCTTTGTCTTTTTTCTTGTTATAAAAAATTGGAAATCAGCTTAATGAGAGTGTAATTTATTGCTAATCTGCATGGTTAAATGCCATGCTTCATAGGAGCTCCTTAACTTTTGTCAAAGGCTCATTCAGTATGCCTAGATCTCTTAGGTATACTTCTCTTATTTAAGTTTCTCCTTCTCTTCCTGTTAATCGTTACTGACTTTTGAGACTAACATAGAAAATTATTGTTAAACCAAAATCTGTTTTTCAGTACTTTTCGTCCATTGGCACTTGTTCTCCTAGGGCCGATTGAAACAATGGTAGTTGCAAGTATTTAAAGGCAGCTGGCTGTACTCCTGTTTTGTCTATTCCTTCTAAGCCTAAATATCTCTAGTTGTTAAATTAGTTCTCTCCTGTTGTGATTTGAGGTTTGATTCTCCTTTCCTGCTTAAGAATTTAACCTATTTTGACATAGTTTCATCAATGTAGTATCTGCAGTATTTTCAGAATCACCTGACTGGAGCAGAGCAGCACTCTGATGTTTTCTTGTTTATTTCAGTCACTAAATATTTTTAAAGTTTAGTGTAATATCACTTCACCTTTTTTGTAGTTACATAACAGAGTTGCTGATGTTCAGCTGACCACTTACTGAAATTTTTCTGATCCTATTGATCTTGCAGACCTGAAGTTCCTAGTATAACCATTTTTCTGAATTATTGGAATTAGGAAAAGGATCAAAGCACTGATCAATAATAATTTTTCTAGCTAATGTATCTCACCTTAGAGTTGTTTAATTTGTTTTCTATGTGCATTTATTCAAAATGAATGAATTTATTCACCTAGTGACTTTTAATTTTTTCTAAGCATTTTCATGTTTTATGCGTAAAAGTTGATGAACTTTCAAAAATTTAGACGAGTAGAGCCACAGACTTTTGAAGTTTGGTTGGTTCATTTAACAAGGTTTCAAGTTTCTGTTTATCATGTGCCATAGCTAGTTACCTGCTATGTGGTGTTCCCAAGAAGTCTCACAGTCTGACTCCACTTTTCCTCACTGTGTCATCATTAAGATATATAGGGAAGAAGTCAGTTATCACGCCTAGAAGCTTCCAGTAATTTGGGTAGTCCCAAAGTAGCGGTCTTGTCTTTTTTTGGGTAGTCCCAAGTAGCAAACTAGGAAAAGCCTCTAGTTCCAAATATGCATTTCTGTTTGTAGGCTGTATTGTCACTCTTTGTTTCAGTACAGCTTCCTTTGCAGGGACCTGATAATTTAATCAAGTAATTGCAAGAATGTATATACTTTTGTTTTTGTGTGTGAGTGTTCTGTCAGGGACAAGGGTCTTGGAGAATTCCAGTGTTTGGGCCCATTTTGCAAGGCAAATGAACCTGTTCTGTCTGGTCTTGCTTACTGCACAGGAAATAAAATCTTGGAAAAATTATGACAATGAAGTGAGTATCTGGTGAGGCAAAAAGAAGCTTGATATGTTAGCTTGGCATCTATCCTATGCCTTCTTCCTCAGCCATGTAAGGAGTGTCTTAGATTGGATGACTGGAAGTTTCGTCCTCCTCCAAGAGTTCGTGATTCTTTGGCCCATTCCATGTGTTGTTTCATGAGTCCTGCCATTTTTAACTAACAGTAGGTGGTCTAAAGAATCAATTGAAATTTCAAATGCCTTTAAGGATTTGAAGAGTTCACTTTTTATCCTTTACAAAACACTCTTCTTTCCGTGGAAATCCAGCTTGATTATAGTCTCAAAGCCTCCCGCTTTTTCCTTTATCAAATTGAGTTCTTAATGTTGGAAAGACGCAGTTACTCTTAAGAAGTATGACAATGAAGTTAATCTAGATTTTTTTACTTCATGTTGGATATTAGGATTCCTTGTTCAGGACTGAGTTCTCAGTAAGTTTCAACAAGTTGCTCCTGATTACCATCTTTAAAAAGGGAGCAGAATTTCTATTCTACTTTCTTTAAAGGAGTTGCAGAGGATAATGGGATGGAACAGTGTTTTAATAATGAATAATTAGGGAATTCCGTATTATCTTTCTGGCAGTATGCTAGTTATTTCATACACACACACATACATATATACGGTTTTTTTCTTCAAAACCACCATGGGTGGTGATTAATCCACATTATTAGATGAGAAAATTGTCTCTCAGAGAGGTTAAGCATTTCCCCAAGTTCTAAAATCAGTAAGTTTCAAAAGCCCAGAATTTAACCCAGATCTGTTGACCCCAGTGTTCCATATACTACCTCCTAGTATGCTAGCTGGAGAAGGCAATGGCACCCCACTCCAGTACTCTTGCCTGGAAAATCCCATGGACGGAGGAGCCTGGTAGGCTGCAGTCCATGGAGTCGCTAGGAGTCAGACACGACTGAGTGATTTCACTTTCACTTTTCACTTTCACTTTTCACTTTCATGCATTGGAGAAGGAAATGGCAACCCACTCCAGTGTTCTTGCCTGGAGAATCCCAGGGACCGCGGAGCCTGGTGGGCTGCCGTCTATGGGGTCGCACAGAGTTGGACACGACTGAAGCAACTTAGCAGCAGCAGCAGCAGCAGCAGCAGTATACTAGCTGCATTTACTAGGCTGCTGTTCTGCCTAGTCACATGGCTTTACAAAATGCTTCTATAGCTGAGCATCTATCAGCTTTTTTTTTTCTACTTCTGTCTTAAAAAATTTCTTAATAAGGTTGATCCTTGAAGCAATCTTTAGAGATACAGTTTTTATAGCATATACTTTTCTCACTCTATGTGTTTTTCCACATGTTCCATCTCCTTGTTTCTGGATCTTAGTCAGTTTCCTACCCACTACATTGTATTATGACCAAATTCATTCTTCTCTCTCAAATTGTGTTTAGTGGAGAACCTTGTTTATGACTTTTTGAAAGCTGAACTAGACCATGTTACTAGTTATCTTTACGTAACAAGGTATTATATTTTTTGATATTAACCAATTTGCCTAGTCATTTCATGAACATCTGCTGACTACTCTGTGGCATGTGCCAGGCAAGGCATTAGGAAAACAGGAAATGAAATATATATCCTTTGAATCAGAAGAGTTCAGACTGAAGTTGAGGGAGGAGGAGAGATAAGTAAGGAAGCAAATATAGAAATAAACACTATTTTTTTTTTCTCTGTGATCTTTCTAGAGTGGTTCAGAGCCTGGATTCTTAAGTCACACAGCGTGCACAGTCTCTTCAGTTGTGTCCGACTCTGTGTGA
Source organism: Okapia johnstoni (assembly GCA_024291935.2). Classification (NCBI taxonomy): domain Eukaryota; kingdom Metazoa; phylum Chordata; class Mammalia; order Artiodactyla; family Giraffidae; genus Okapia; species Okapia johnstoni. The sequence goes on from CM044307.1 coordinate 19,302,978, forward strand.
CCCTGTGGACTGTAGCCTGCCAGGCTCCTCTGTCCATGGGATTCTCCAAGGCAAGAATACTGGAGTGGGTTGCCATGCCCTCCTCCAGGGGACCTTCCCAACCCAGGGATCGAACCCACGGCATCTCCTTCATCTTCTGCATTGCAGGTGGATTCTTTACAGTCTCACAGACCTGCATCCAGTTCTTAACTCTGCCACTTAAGAGACATGATCTAGTAGAGACCAGGCATATGCATTCAGTTCTTGGAATGAGAGAATAAAGGTGCTGGTGACTGAACAAAAATGCATAATCTAAACATGGAGAATTATGTTTTATCTGTCAGTCTTCCTGGGGACTTCAGGCCCACAAGACAGCTACTCAAAGAGCTCTGAGGGACTGCTACAAAGTAAAGGAGGAGCCAGAATATTATAGGGGTTTTTGCAACAAAGGCCAGGTAGTCAGAACATCAAAAGATTACCGTTAATGAAAGAAAACTAGGTATCTCAAGTTAGGGAATTTAAGGCTTTTCTGTGTATGGGAAGATGCGAGTCTGGGTTCATTGAAATCATTCCTTTGATACACACCTTAGGTATGTAGGGCCAGTATCCTGTTCTTTCCCATCCTGAGCCCTCTTGGGGTGCATCGTTGGGGGTGGCTGCAGTGGCTGAGGGCTTGCCAGTGGGTCAGCCTGTTTGTCTCCACCCTGAGTTCCCTCAGAGCTCACTGTCAGGAGCAGCTGTAATATGATGGCTTAATGGCTGCAACATCGTTTGTTTACCAAAGTGGCAGGCAACCTTTTTCATCCACAATCTCTCCCCTTGGTCATATATTTGACCAACATTTGGGATAAACATTTCATGACTAATTTTTGTCCCATGAACCTCCCTAGGAAGGCTCATTCCTAGATCAGGCAAAGATTCTGTTGCTCTGCCACTCAAGGTGCTAGTTTCTGGATTAGGCCCTGTTGATAATTTAAAATTCTCTGGATCCCCTGTCTTACTAATTTTTTATGATCCAAGAAATGTTTTTTCCTTGTTGCTTCTTCCTATACCTAGAGTTGCACTATTATAATTATTCTATGTAGAGTTATATATGTTTAACTCTCAAGACGTCATTAGTTTTGTCAGAGGCCTGGAGTAACGCAGGAGACAACAATCTTACAAAATAGGCAGGATGTAAATAACACAACCAGTAACATTAACAAAGTCAAGTGCAGCAGAGACATAAAGCACAAACAATTAGGAAACAAAGAGAACAAATTAAACCAATGATTAGTATAACTAGTTGTAATCTGGTGGCAATAAACCATCAAGTCCACAGGCAAGCCAGCTGGAGAAGCCAAATTATGGAAGGATCAGGCATAGATAGATCAAATGCTTACCTACATATTTGAAAGAGAAGTGTAGGAGCAATGAAAAGAGGCCCTGATGCCTAAAACATCTTTGGTAGGTATTGACTGAAAAAAAAAGCACAACCTAGAAGTTGAAAGTTATGTTTTATTTGGCAGATAGAACTGAGGACTTAAGGCCAGGGCAAAGCCTCTCAGGTAGCTCTCAGTCCGCTCCAAAGAGGTAAGGGAGGAGCCAGGATATACAGGAGTTTTTGCAACAAAGACCAGGTAGATCAGAGCATCAAAAGATTACTGTTAAGTAAAGAAAACCAGACATCTCAAATTAATGAATTTAGAGCTTTTCTTTGTGGCTCGAACCCAGGTCTTCTGCATTGCAGGCGGAGTCCCCACCCTCCCTGCCCGCCCCCCCTCCCCCATCCTTCTGAGCCACTGCCTCTTTTCTTCTGTATATGGGGTGATGCAAAAGTCTGGGCTCATTTAAGTCATTTCTTTGATATGCACCTGAGCTCTATGGGGCCAGTATCCTGTATCTTGCTCTGAATCTCCTCAGGGTACCTCATTGGAGACGGCCAAGCAGTGGCTGACTGCTTGTTGACAGGCATCCTGTCTCAATCCTGAGTTTGCTCAAGGTTCACCTTCGGGGGCGGCTGTAATGTGATGGCTTGATGGCTGCAGCAACCTTTGTTTACTGATGTTGTAGGCAATATTTTTTTCATTCACATAGGCCATATTCTTTGTTGCTTCCATCAGAGGAGGCACCAGGATGGAGAGAGACTGAGTTGAACACAGTACATTTTTTTGTTGCTATATCATCTTTCTGTTCCTTTGAGATTTAAGATTTTCCCTTATTCTCTCCTTGTTTGTCATGCACGCTTGTTACTCTCTTTTGGGCGAAGTAACAAATAAAAAGTGACGTATTTCATCTTTGGACCAGAGTTTCTCCAGAGAATATAATAGTTTTGAGTGAAAAGATGCCTCATTGTTAACCTCTTGAGTCACTTATTTGAATCTTTTTTTCCGTCTGCACATATATTGAGCAATGACAATAGGGCAGGTTTCTGTGCCCAGCACTGTGGATACAAAAGAGAACTGAATTTTAATATAATTGCAGTGGGTAGCTGAGCATAGTGATTAAGAGCCAAAATGCCTGCATTGCTAGCTACGTGTGCTTGGGCAAGTTACCTCACTTCTCTATACCTTGATTTCTTGAAAATGAGGGTATTAATAGTACCCACTCAGAGTCTTTGTGAGAATTAAATGGGGTTTTATTTTGATTTGTTTTACAAATGATGTTGATTCTGTATCAGGTACTTGTCTAAGCAGTTTGTCAAAAATAACTCATTTAATTAATTTAATGGTGCCTGTCATTACTGCTGCTGTGTAGAAAATAGACTTTACTAGGGTAAGAGCTGAGTCATCTAGGAAAGGCAGGGTAACCTATCTCAGGGGCATTTTAGGAACATTGGGCTTTCCCTCCTGTGTTTCCTTTCTTTTGTGCCTTTTTTTTTTTTTCCAGGCTTTTTTAAAAAGCCTGCTAGAGGCTTTTTAACAGAGACATTTTTAACCTTGCTTCATTTCCCCAGAATTAGAAATGTTAGTAATTCCTGCCTTGAGTGTTATTTCCAATGGTTTAACAGAAACTTAACACCAGCTGAGGTCCATAGGTCTACTGGGTACTGTGTGGGACAGGATATAGAAAAATAAACAAAAGCCAATCCCCTGCACATGGATGTTTATAGCAACTTTATTCATCATTGGAACTTATTGCAGTAAAGAGTTAATGAAACCACTCATTTCAGTGAAGTGTGTTTCTAAGCAAAAGGAAGGTGATGGTTTGGTCGCTAAGTGGTGTCCAACTCTTGCAACCCCGTGGATTGTAGCCTGCCAGGCTCCTCTATCCATGGGATTCTCCAGGCAATTACACTGGAATGGGTTGCCATTTCCTTCTCCAGAGGCAAAAGGAAGAGGACATTGAAAATCATGGAGACATGGAATACTTATGTGTAGAAGTGTGAAAAGCAGGGAGGTGGTAATTATTATTTTTTAAAATTAAGACTTTATTTATTTAGAGCAATTTTTGTTTCATAGCAAAATTGAGAAGAAGGTAAAGAGATTTTCCATATCCCCCATCCCCACATATGCATGGTGGTTTAGTACTAAGTCGTGTCTGACTCTTACGGCCCCATGGACTATAGCCTGCCAGGCTCCTTTGTCCGTGGGACTCTCCAGGCAAGAATACTAGAGTGGGTGGCCATTTCCTTCTCCAGGGGATCTTCCCCACCCAGTAATTGAACCCAGGTCTCCTGCATTGCAGGCAGATTCTTTACTGACTGAGCTACCAGGGAAGCCACATATGCATAGCCTTCCCCATTATTGACATTCCCCCCCCGCCCCGCCCCCAGAGTGTTTGTTACAGTTGGTGAACCTACATTGACTCACTGTAAATACCCAAAGTCCAGTGGTTCAGGTTAGAGTTCACTCTTTGTGTTGTACCTTCTACAGAAATGGACAAGTGTAGAATGACTTATGTCCATCCTTACAGTATCATACAGAGTGTTTTCACTACGTTAAATCCTCTATGCTACATCTATACAGTCCTCTCTTCCCCCAACCCTAGTAACCACTCATCTTTTTACCGTCTTCATAGTTTTTCCTTTTCCAGAGTTTCATACAGTGAAAATAATACAATATGTAGCCTTTCCAGACTGGCGTCTTGCACTGAGTAACATGCATTTAAGGTTCCCCATGTTTTTTCATGGCTTGATAGTCCATTTCTTTTTAGTGCTAAATAATAGTCTATTCTCTGGAGAAGTGTGAGAAGTAGGGGAATGTAGTCATATTTTTTTCTCAATTATTTGAACAAATTATTTCAGCAAATTTGGAAAACTCAAAAGTGGCCACAGGACTGGAAAAGGTCAGTTTTCATTCCAATCCCAAAGAAAGGCAATGCCAAAGAATGCTCAAACTACCGCACAATTGCACTCATCTCACATGCTAGTAAAGTAATGCTCAAAATTCTCCAAGCCAGGCTTCAGCAATACGTGAACCATGAACTTCCAGATGTTCAAGCTGGTTTTAGAAAAGGCAGAGGAACCAGAGATCAAATTGCCAACATCCGTTGGATCATCGAAAAAGCAAGAGAGTTCCAGAAAAACATCTACCTCTGCTTTATTGACTATGCCAAAGCTTTTGACTGTGTGGATCACAATAAACTATGGAAAACTCTGAGAGAGATGGGCATACCATACCACCTGACCTGTGTCTTGAGAAACCTGTATGCAGGTCAGAAAGCAACAATTAGAACTGGACATGGAACAACAGACTGGTTCCAAATAGAAAAAGGAGTTCGTCAAGGCTGTATATTGTCACCCTGCTTATTTAACTTATATGCAGAGTACATCATGAGAAACACTAGGCTGGAGGAAGCGCAAGCTGGAATCAAGAGTGCTGGGAGAAATATCAATAACCTCCGATAAGCAGATGACACCACCCTTATGGCAGAAAGTGAAGAAGAACTAAAGAGCTTCTTGATGAAAGTGAAAGAGGAGAGTGAAAAAGTTGGCTTAAAGCTCAACATTCAGAAAACTAAGATCATGGCATCTGGTCCCATCACTTCATGGCAAATAGATGGGGAAACAGTGGCTGACTTTATTTTTCTGGGCTCCAAAATCACTGCAGATGGTGACTGCAGCCATGAAATTAAAAGATACTTACTCCTTGGAAGGAAAGTTATGACCAACGTAGACAACATATTAAAAAGCAGAGATGTTACTTTGCCAACAAAGGTCTGTCTAGTCAAGGCTATGGTTTTTCCAGTGGTCATGTATAGATGTGAGAGTTGGACTGTAAAGAAAGCTGAGCACCAAAGAATTGATGCTTTTGAACTGTGGTGTTGGAAAAGACTCTTGAGAGTCCCTTGGACTGCAAGAAGATCCAACCAGTCCATCCTAAAGGAGATCAGTCCTGGGTGTTCATTGGAAGGACTGATGTTGAAGCTGAAGCTCAAATACTTTGGCCACCTGATGCGAAGGGCTGTCTCCTTGGAAAAGACCCTGATGCTGGAAAAGATTGAAGTCAGGAGGAGGAGGGCATGACAGAGGATGAGATGGCTGGATGGCATCACCGACTCTCTGCACATGGGTTTGGGTGGACTCTGGGAGTTGGTGATGGACAGGGAGGCCTGGCGTGTTGCAATTCATGGGGTTGCAAAGAGGCGGACACGACTGAGCGACAACTGAACTGAACTGAACTGAAAATTCATATACTGAAACCCTAAGCTCTAATGTGACTGTATTTGGAGACAGGCCCTTTTATTGAAGTAATTAAGATTAAATGAAGTTATAATGATGGGGCCCTGATCTTATAGAATTAGTGTCCTTAGAGAAAGTGACCCAGGGAGCTCACTCTGTCCTTGTGCATATACAAAGAAGTCATAGGAGCAAGAGCAAGATGGTGGCCACCTATAAGTTAAGAGAAGAGGCCTTAGAATGCAATCTGTCTTGCTAGTACCTTGATCTTAGACTTCCTAAGCTTCCAGAATAGAATTTCTTTTAAGTCACTCAGTCTGTGGTATTTTGTTATGTCAGCCCAAGAAGACTAATATAGTTATTTTTATCGATTTCTAATTCAGTTCTGTCTTTTGAAATTTATTGGACTTACTTTATTGACCTACCATCAATCTTTGTGAACATTTCCTGTGCGCTACAAAAGGATGTTTATTTTATAGTTGCTGAGTATGTTGTTCTGCAAATGTAAATTAGATTAAGTTCGTTCTTAGTGTTGTTCAAAGATTCCATATTTTTACTGACTTTTCGGTTTATTTCTGTCAATTACTGAGGGAGAAATGTTGAAATCTACAAGTCCTTTTTAAAAAAGTTTTATTTATTTATGGCTGCACCAGGTCTTCATTGTTGTGCATGGGCTTTCTCTAGTTGCAATGAGTAAGGGCTACTCTTTAGTTGTGGTGCATGTATTTCTCACTGCAGTGGCTTCTGTTGCAGAGTACAGGCTCTACACATTTGGGCTTCAGTACTTCCAGCACATGGGGTCAGTAGTTGCTTCAGTAGCAATGGCCCCTGGGCTCTAGATCGTGGGCTTAGTAGTTGTGGTGCATGGGCTTAGTTGCTCCATGGCCTGTGGAATCTTCCCAGACCAGGGACTGAACTCATGTCCCCTACATTAGTAGGCGGTTTCTTATCCTCTGTACCACCAGGAAAATCCTACAAGTCTTTTTTGATTTGCCTTTTTCTCATTTCAGTTCTTGTTTCATTGATATTCAAGTTCTGTTATCGGTGCATCCGTATCTAGTGTTTTAATGTCTTTTCATGAATTGACTCCTTTTTTTAAAATCAGGAAATGTCCCTTATTGTCCCTTGTAATTTTCCTTATTCTAAAGTTTACTTTTTATTACTTTCATGGGACCAGTCCAGCTGCTTAGTATATCTGTGTTCGTCATTTTAATTTTAAGGTGCATTTACCCATATATTTATGATTTCCAGTGGTGTTCATTCCTTCATATCCAAGCTTCTGTTCCATATTTTGTTTTTGCCTGACAGACTTCTTTAATATTTATCATACTATAAGACTGATATGTCACATTCTGTCAGCTTTTGTTTTTCTGAAAAAGTGTTTATTTTGCCTTACTTTTGAAGGCTGTATTCACTAGACATAGAATTATAAGTTAATTTGTATTTTTCTTTTAAAATTTTAAAGGTGATGCTTCATTGACTTGTGGCTTGCATAGTTTCTAAGGAGAAGTCTGTTGTCATTCTTATCTTGACTCCTTTGTACTTTGTTGTTGCTCAGTCGCTCAGTCATGTCCTACTCTTTGTGACCCTATGGTCTGCAGCGCAGCATGCCAGGCTTCCCTGTCCTTTATCATCTCACTGCTCAAACTCATCTGCTGAGTCTGTGATTTCTTTATACTTCAGTTCAGTTCAGTCGCTCAGTCGTGTCCGACTCTTTGCGACCCCATGAACTGCAGCATGCCAGGCCTCTCTGTCCATCACCAACTCCCAGAGTCTACCCAAACCCATGTCCATCGAGTCGGTGATGCCATCCAACCATCTCATCCTCTGTCGTCCCCTTCTCCTCCCGCCCCCATTCCTACCCAGCATTAGGGTCTTTTCCAATGAGTCAACTCTTCGCATGAGGTGGCCAAAGTATTGGAGTTTCAGCTTCAACATCAGACCTTCCAATGAACACCCAGGATTGATCTCTTTTAGGATGGATTGATTGGATCTCCTTGCAGTCCAAGGGACTCTCAAGAGTCTTCTCCAACACCACAGTTCAAAAGCATCAATTCTTCGGCGCTCAGCTTTCTTCACCGTCCAACTCTCACATCCATACATGACCACTGGAAAAACCATAGCCTTGACTAGACGGACTTTTGTTGGCAAAGTAATGTCTTTGCTTTTAAATATGCTATCTAGGTTGGCCATAACCTTCCTTCCAAGGAGTAAACGTCTTTTAATTTCATGGCTGCAGTCACCATCAGCAGTGATTCTGGAGCCCCAAAAAATAAAGTCTGACACTGTTTCCACTGTTTCCCCATCTATTTCCCATGAAGTGATGGGACCAGATGCCATGATCTTAGTTTTCTGAACGTTGAGCTTTAAGCCAACTTTTTCACTCTCCTCTTTCACCTTCATCAAGAGGCTCTTTAGTTCTTCTTCACTTTCTGCCGTAAGGGTGGTGTCATCCGCATATCTGAGGTTATTGATATTTCTCCCAGCTATCTTGATTCCAGCTTGTGTTTCTTCCAGCCCAGCGTTTCTCATGATGTACTCTGCATATAAGTTCAATAAGCAGGGTGACAATATACAGCCTTGACGTACTCCTTTTCCTGTTTGGAACCAGTCTGTTGTTCCATGTCCAGTTCTAACTGTTGCTTCCTGACCTGCATACAGGTTTCTCAAGAGACAGGTCAGGTGGTCTGGTATTCCCATCTCTTTCAGAATTTTCCACAGTTTATTGTGATCCACACAGTCAAAGGTGTGTTTTCCCTCTGACTGCTTTTAAAATTTTCTCTTTACACCTGGTTTTGAGCAATGTGACTATGATATGTATTAGTGTGTGTTTGTTTTCTTTTGTATTTATCGTGATTGGAGTTTGAACTTCTCGGATTTGTTTATATTTTCACCAAATTTGAGCCAGTTGTTTTCTTCAGACATTTTTTCCTATCTCCCTTTCTTCTTCTCCTTCTGGAACTGTAGTTACATATATATTAAACCATGTGCCATTATCTCACGTGTTACTGTGGTTTCCTTAAACTTATCTTTTCACTTATCTTTTCTCCTGTGGTATCAAATCTGCTGTCATTCACATCTAGTGGATTTTTCCTTTCAGATATGTAGTTTTTAAACTTATTAGTTTCATTTTCTTAAAAAGCTTCCAGTTTTACCCACAGATCAACAGAACAGGAGAGTCCAGAGAGTAAACTGATCATATGCATATGATCGATTAGGCTGTGACAGAGGAGCTGAGACTACAGTGGAGGAATGATAAATGTATCATTTATATCTTCAATAAATGATGTTGGAAAAAGTGAATGCTAAAGAATGGAACTGGACTACTGTTTTACGCCACACACAAAAATCAGCTCAAAATGAAGGCAACTTCAATATTTGAGGGAAAAAACTTCCATTTTCTCATGTTTGACTTCCTTTATTTTCACATAGTTGTAATAGACTTTTAAACATCATTGTTGCTAGTTTCATATTTCTGATTCTCTTTCTCTTGACCAGTTTTTTTTCTTGATTCTAGGTCATGTTTTCTTCTTTCCTTGTTGTTCAGTCACTCAGTCATGTCTAACTCTTAGCAACCCCATGGCCTACAGTATGCCAGGCTTCCCTGTCCTTCACTATCTTCTGGAGTTTGCTCAAACTAATGTCCATTGAGTTGATGAAGCCATTCAACTATTTCATCCTCTGTTGCCTCCTTCTCCTCCTGCCCTCAGTCTTTCCCAGCATCAGGGTCTTTTCCAGTGAGTCGGCTCTTCACATCAGGTGGCCAAAGTATTGGAGCTTCAGCTTCAGCATCAGTTCTTCCAGTGAGTATTCAGGATTGATTTCCTTTAGTATTGACTGATTTGATCTCCTTGCTGTCCACAGTACTCTCAAGAGTCTTCTCTAGCACCATAGTTTGAAAGCATCAATTCTTCAGCCTCAGCCTTCTTTATGGTCCACTTCTCACATCCATACATGACTACTGGAAAAACCATAGCTTTGACTTTACGGACCTTTGGTTTCTTCTCAGCGTGTTAAAAGTTTTTAATTAGATTTTGGATGTTGTGACTGATTACATTGCTCAATGTCTGCATTTTGTTTTGTTGAATTAACAATTCTAGTATTACACTGTTGAATTTGTTTTGGTAGGCAGTTAAGTAACTTGCAGATCAGTTTCACCTCTTTAGGTCTGTTTGTAAACTTTTCCAGGGTGAATCTAAAGTAGCATTCACTTCAGGGATAGTTGAACCCTCCAAATGTTCTAAGTGTGTTGCCACTGAATTTCGTGGTATATCACTGAAGATTTTGATTCTGGTTGGTTAAAGGTCTTTTTACCTTGTGTTAACTTTTGAGAATTGCTCAGCCTGTTACTAGTTTTTATTTGTCTAGCCTTGTGGAGTTTCCCTTAATGTATACATGGCCTCTCAGTAGACTCATGCGGATACCTGGCACTCTCTCTTGTACTCACTTTTTTTTGGTCTAGCTTCCTCCTTTCCAGAACTTTGCCCTGTAACTTCCAGCAGCCTCACCTTCCCTAAACTCTGATCCCCATTTCAGCAAACCAGTGAAGCTGCTGGATTCTGTTTGGGCCTTACATCTTGTGGTAGTAACTCAAAAATTTTCTTCAGAAAGCTATGGTGATCACAGAGCTACATGGTTTTAATTCAGGAGCCTTTTAAGAGGATTATATACTATCACAAAGTGCAGTTTATTCCAAGAATGCAAAGGTGGTTCAATATAAGAAAATCGGTTGATATGATACAACATATTAATAGAATGAATGATGAAGAGCCCACATTATCATCCCAACATATAGAAAAACGATTTGAGAAAATTTCCTTTCCATGTTAAACACCTTTCCATGTTAAAAACACTCAGCAAAGCAGAAATAGAAGGAAACTTCCCCAACATGACAGAGGTCATATATGAAGAATCCATATATGGATATGTCATACTTGGTATAAGAAACTTTTCTTCTAAGATCTGGAACAAGACAGTATGCTTGGGTTCACCACTTTTGTTCAACGTGGTGTTGGAAATTCTATCCAGAGCAGTTAGGCAAGAAAAAGAAAGGCATACAGATTGGAAAGGAAGAAGTAAATTGTCTTTGTTCAAAAATGGTACAGTCTTATGTGTAAAAAATTCTAAAGGCTCCACCAAAAAAACCCAGAATTAATAGCAAACTTGCAAAGTTGCAAGGTACAAATCAACACAAAATTAGTTGAGTTTCCATACATGAGCAATTTGAAAAGGATATTAACTAAACATTTCCATTTATAATAGCATTAAAAATAATAAAATACTTACAAATAACTAATGAGACAATAAATTGTACATTGAAAACTACAAAATTTGACTGAAAGAAATTAAAGGTGTAAATAAGTGGAAAGATATTCCTTGTTGGTGGGTTCAGTTCAGTTCAGTCGCTCAGTCGTGTCCGACTCTTTGCTACCCCATGAATTGAAGCACACCAGGCCTCCCTGTCCATCACCAACTCCCAGAGTTTACCCAAACTCATGTCCATTGAGTCAGTGATACCATCCAACCATCTCATCCTCTGTTGTCCCCTTCTCCTCCTGCCCCCAATCCTTCCCAGCATCAGAGTCTTTTCCAGTGAATCAGCTCTTCGCATGAGGTGGCCAAAGTATTGGAGTTTCAGCTTCAACATCAGTCCTTCCAGTGAACACCCAGGACTGATCTCCTTTAGGATGGACTGGTTGGATCTCCTTGCAGTTCAAGGGACTCTCAAGAGTCTTCTCCAACACCACAGTTCAAAAGCATCAATTCTTCAGCGCTCAGCTTTCTTCACAGTCCAACTCTCACATCCATACATGACCACTGGAAAAACCATAGCCTTGACTAGATGGACCTTTGTTGGCAAAGTAATGTCTTTGCTTTTAAATATGCTATCTAGGTTGGTCATAACTTTCCTTCCAAGGAGCAAGCGTCTTTTAATTTCATGGCTGCAGTCACCATCTGCAGTGATTTTGGAGTCCAGAAAAATAAAGTCAGCCACTGTTTCCACTGTTTCCCCATCTATTTGCCATGAAGTGATGGGACCGGATGCCATGATCTTAGTTTTCTGAATGTTGAGCTTTAAGCCAACTTTTTCACTCTCCTGTTTCACTTTCATCAAAAGGCTTTTTAGTTCCTCTTCACTTTCTGCCATAAGGATGGTGTCATCCGCATATCTGAGGTTATTGATATTTCTCCCAGCAATCTTGATTCCAGCTTGTGCTTCTTCCAGCCCAGCATTTCTCATAATGTACCCTGCATATAAGTTAAATAAGTTCATGGTTTAGAAGAGTTAATATTGTTAAACTGGCAATGCTATGTGACAATGCTAAAGTGACAATTGTTAATGATAGACAATGCTATCCAAAGTGATCTACAAACTCAGTATTTATCAAAATCTCATCTGCCTTTTTACAGAAATACAAAAACCCCATCCTAATATTCATATAAAATCTCAGAGGACCCCCTAATAGCCAAAGCAATCTTGAAAACAAAGAACAATGTTAAGAGACTCACAACTTCCTGATTTCGAAACTTACTGAAAACTACAATATTCAAAACACTGTGGTGCTAACATAAGAGCAGATGTATAGAGCTGTAGGGTAGAATAGAGAACCCAGAAATAAGCCTCCTCATATATGGTCAGATGATTTTTGAAAGGGTACCACCACTATTCAGTGAGGGGAAAGACAGTTTTTTCAACAAATTATTTTGGGAAAACTGGATATCCACATGCAAAAGAATGAATTTGGATCCTTGCCTTACATTGTATGCAAAAATTAACTAAAAATGGATCAACTACTTGAATATGAGAGCTGAGACTAAACTCTTAGAAGAAGAGATAAGGGAAAATTTTTTATGACATTGGATTCACTGATCTTGTTAATGTGACACCAGATGCACAGGCACAGAAGAAAAAAATTAATTGGGTTTTACCAAAATTAATAATTTTATGACTCAAAAGAGACTATAAACAGAGTAAAAGATAACCCACAGAATGGGAGAAGATATTTGCAAATCATGTATCTGGTACTGAATTAATAGCAGTATACATAAAGAACTCTTAAAACAACCTCATTCAAAAATAAATGAAGGCCTTGAGACAGTTCTTTAATGAAAATACATAAATGGGCAATAAACTCGTGAAAAGATGTTTAACATCACTAGCCTTTGGGAAATCCAAATCAAAATCACACTGAGATACCACTTCACATTAATCAGAATAACTATCACCCCAACCCCCACCCCCAAAATGATGATAAACATTGATGAGGATGTGGAGAAATTGGAACCCATGGGCAATGCTTTTTGGAATGTAAAATGTACATCTATGATAGAAAACAGCTGGGCAGTTCCTCAAATTGTTGAACATAGAATTACCATGTGATCCAGCAATTCAATTCCAGATATATACCCAAAAGAATTGAAAGGAGAAACTCAGACACTTGTATACCAGTGTTCATAGTAGCATTATTCACAATAGCAAAAATATGGAAACAACCAAATGTCCATTGACAGTTGACTAAACAAAATGTGGTATGTACATACAATGGAACATTATTCATCCTTTAAAAGGAACGAAATTCTGATAGATTGTACAACATGAATGAATTTGGAAGACATACTTTGTGGAATAAGCAAGACACAATGAACAAATTTGTATAGGTCCACTTATATGGGGTATATAGAATAGGCAAACACACAGTGACAGAATGTATAATAGAGGTTACCAGGGACCAGGGGAAGGGGAGAGTGAGACATTATTTTTAATGGATGGAGACTTCTCTTTGATATGGTGAAAAAGTTGCAGATATGGACAATGGTGATGGTTGCACAACATTGTGAATGTACTTAGTCACTTAATCGTACTCTTTAAAATGGTTAAAATGTTAAATATTGTGTTGCATATATTTTACCTTTAAACAAACAGTTAATTGTTTGTCCATTAGAGCTTGATTTTATGCTACATATATTTTTCCATGAAATGATTAAATGAATAGTGGGTTGTGTGACCAATAGAGCTTGACTGGTATCTAGGGAAAATTATTGAGATTATCTTGGGATAGAAAAACCCTCAGGTAGATAGGGGGAAGGTAGAGTATTTGTTCATCTAGTGTTCATAACTCAACATGCGACCACCATCATTGGTGTTAATGGACTATTTTGTTTCATTTTAATGAATTATTTTTTTTCAGAATAACCGATTGTGAAACACTGCCCTTTTACTTTATAATGTTTAGATTTTAAAGAGGAGCATCTGAATGAAATGAAAGATTTTCCCTTCTCTGTCATAATAGTAAGCAATAGGGATCCTGACTGAGGTAACAACTCAAGAATAACCAATTTTTCCTTTGGAATATATTATACTTGAGGACTGTTCTACAATCATTATCCCAACATTGCTTATTCAAGCCAGCCCCCAAAATAAGTTGATTTATGCACACTTTTTTCTAATGCAGTTGTTCATATTTTCTACAAAGATACATAGCAAAATGGTTTAAAACTTATACTTAGCAATCAAACTTCCTAACTTAGTGTCTGAGCTTTACAAAGAATTAGCTGTTACCTTTTAAAAAGTTACTTAATCTCTTCATGCCTTACCCTTTTAAGTTCATCTGTAAAGTATGAGTGATAACCTCTCCATGTGTTTACTGGGGAGATTAAATGGGATAATGTATGTAGAGTGCATGGCATTATACCTGGTAAACACTTAATAACTATTAGTTGCTGCTGCTCTTATTTGTAAGAGCTCAAGATCCAGACCTGGAGACAGGAAGAGGCCCCAGGAAGGCATTTCTTGTTTCATTTTACAAAGCTCTTAAACTAGACACACTTTCTTTCTCTCCCAGTCATATGATAGTGTCATTCTTATGCCACCCATACATTTTTGTGCTTAGACTTCTCCTCCAAATTAGAGACCAAGCAATCCATTTTACTCTTGATAACATTTTAAAATTTATTGGTGCCTTATAACCAGGGTTCACTATGGAGTGTGTCTTCATTTAGTCACTTTTTAAAAAGTCTATTGAGTCCCCGTCTTGTTCTTTCTCCCTCTCCCCTCAACTGCTTTTGGATAGTAGATGCCGAGTACTGAATTAGTTAATACCTTTCAGCTCCATGGGAAAGACGAGAGATCTCTTCAAGAAAATTAGACATACCAAGGGAACATTTCATGCAGAGATGGGCACAATAAGGGACAGAAATGGTATGGACCTAACAGAAGCAGAAGATATTAAGAAGAGGTGGCAAGAACACACAGAAGAACTATACAAAAAAAGATCTTAAAAACCCAGATAACCCTGATAGTGTGATCACTCACCTAGAGCCAGACATCCTAGAATGTGAAGTCAAGTGGGCCTTAGGAAGCATCACTATGAACAAAGCTAGTGGAGGTGATGGAATTCCAGTTGAGCTATTTCAGATCCTAAAAGATGACACTGTGAAAGTGCTGTACTCAATATGCCAGCCAATTTGGAAAACTCAGCAGTGGCAACAGGACTTGAAAAGGTCAATTTTCATTCCAATCTTAAAGAAAGGTAATGCCAAAGAATGCTCAAACTACCACACAATTACACTCGTCTCACACTCTAGCAAAGTAATGCTCAAAATTCTCCAAGCCAGGCTTCAACAGTATGTGAACCAAGAACTTCCAGATGTTCAAGCTGGATTTAGAAAAGGCAGAGGAACCATAGATCAAATTGTCAACATTAGTTGGATCATAGAAAAAGCAAAAGAATTCCAGAAAAATATCTACTTCTGCTTCATTGACTACACCAAAGCCTTTGACTGTGTGCTGCTGCTGCTGCTGCTAAGTCGCTTCAGTCGTGTCTGACTCTGTGCAACCCCATAGACGGCAGCCCACCAGGCTCCGCTGTCCCTGGGATTCTCCAGGCAAGAACACTGGAGTGGGTTGCCATTTCCTTCTCCAGTGCATGAAAGTGAAAAGTGTGGATCACAACAAACTGTGGGAAATTCTTCAAAAGATGGGAATACCAGGCCCACCTTACCTACCTTCTGAGAAATCTGTATGCAGGTCAAGAAGCAACAATTAGAACCAGACATGGAACAATAGATGAAACAATAGATTGGTTCCAGATTGAGAAGGGATTATGTCAGGGCTATATATATTGTCACCCTGCTTATTTAACTTAGATGCAGAGTACATCATGCGAAATGCCAGGCTGGATGAAGCACAAGCTGGAATTAAGATTGCAGGCAGAAATTTCAGTAAACTCAGATACGCAAATGACCCCACCCTTATGGCAGAAAGCGAAGAGAAATTGAGGAGCCTCTAGATTGAAAGAGGAGAGTTGAAAAAGCTGGCTTAAAGCTCAACATTCAGCAAACTCAGATCATGGCATCTCGTCCTATCACTTCATGGCAAAATAGATGGAGAAACAATCTATTTGTTGTTTTTATTAATTTTATTCTATTTTTATTTTCTTGGGCTCCCAAATCACTGCAGATGGTGACTACAGCCATGAAATTAAAAGACACTTGCTCCTTGGAAGAAAATTTTGACAAACCTAGAGAGCATGTTAAAAACCAGAGACATTTGCTGACAAAGGTCTGTATAGTCAAAGCTGTGGTTTTTCCAGTAGTCATGTATGGATGAGAGAGTTGGACCATAAAGAAGGCTGACCACCAAAGAATTGATGCTTTTGAAGTGTGGTGTTGAACAAGACTCTTGAGAGTCCCTTGGACTGCAGGGAGATAAAGCCAGTCCATCCTAAAGGAAATCAGTCCTGAATATTCATTGGAAGGACTGATGCTGAAGCTGAAGCTCCAATATTTTGGCTACCTGATGTGAAGAGACAAGTTGTTAGAAAAGACCCTGATGCTGGAAAAGGTTGAAGGCAGGAGGAGAAGGAAATGACAGAGACCATGATGGTTGAATGGCATCACCGACTCCATGGACATGAGTTTGAGCAAGCTCCAGGAGACGGTGAAGGACAAGGAAGCCTGGTGTGCTTCCCTGGGGTTGCAAAGAGTCAGACAGGACTAAGCGACTGAACGACAGCAACTTCAGCTCCATAATATGTTGTCCTCATCAGTAGATTCAAAGTCCCTTTTGGTTTTCATTCCTAAGCTTTATCTTCTATCCCTCCCTCACAGATAATGTGTCTTAAATATGTATACATTTTTGTAAATAGGTAACACTGTTCCACATAGACATGTTTTTAAGAAGATTTTATACTGTTAATTGGAGAGGGAAATGGCAACCCACTCCAGTATTCTTGCCTGGGAAATCCCATGGACAGAGAAGCCTGACAGGCTGCAGTCCATGGGGTCACAAAAGAGTTGGACATGACTGAGCGTGCATACACACATACTATTAATGTCAACATTACATTTTAAAACTGTTACTTTGTGTATGATTATTCAGTGTATCTATGTTGTAGTTTTTTCTTAGTTAACTGTTCCCCAAAGGATGAACACCTAAATTGCCGTCAGTTCCTCACTACCACAAAACATGCAGCAATTAATATATTCTTACATTACCCTTGACAAAATGATCACATTGGTCCAAACTGAGATGCTTTTGAAATTGAAAGGGACTATTTTAATTGCACTGGGACAGTATGTGTCTATCAAGATTCCCTGGCAAACCAAGATATGTGGTCCACCCTATTTATGGAAGATTTTCCTTAGATGGAGCCAATAATCATCAGTTGTATATTAGGGTAGACCTTCCCATTCTGATTGTTTCCAGCTGACATCTGGTTGGTGCATGTACTGGCTTGATTATTGAATATTTTTAATACTACCATTGCTAGAAATTACTCAGTGAAGGAGATGTCTGGGTCACAGGTAGTAGACAGCCTTAATTTAGCTAAGGATGAAAGTTTATTGAGTTCCACAGTTCAGTCTTATCCTATTAATAGATGGATGGACATTTTAATCTGTCTTTATTTCAGGATTTTTCACATTTGTACTTTATGTTCATTCATTGTTTCTCCATCAGACTGTCTAGTTTGGCCGTGTAGCAGGCACTACTGTTTTATTGGCAACTACTTTTAAAGGAGCTACTCCATGTAGCAACTACTGTATAGTTTATAAAGGATTTTTTCAGACTTTATGTTATTGGACCCTACCTTTTGAGTTAGAGAGGACAGAATTTATAATCCTTAGGTTACAGAAGAAGCAGCTGAGGATCAAAGGTACACTGACTTGTTTTAGTCCACATATTGGATAAGTTATGGAGTTGAATTGGTGGCCAGGTCATCTGACTTTAATTTACTTTTGCAGACTCTAAGAGGGACAGGAAAAAGGGTATATTTCTATTTGTTGTTGAAGCAGAGACTGTCCAGTTTAGCTTTATGTCTTCCTCGGAATATAATGCAATGCCTAACATATAGTAAATGATCAATAATGAATAAGTTGATTGAGGATTATGTATGTATCCATGGAGCCCAGGCTTAAATTGTTAATATTGCTCCTCAGTGCTTCAGAGACTCCTATTTATTGCAGTGACGCTTCAAGTTAAAGGTAAGTTCAGTTTGTAAATGTTGTAGCTGAAGAAAGAGACTTCTTGTTAGTCTCATAGAAGTTAGAAGTTCTCGTATTAAGTGGTGTAGTTCATTTACAATTGAAGTAGCAATAAGCATGGCATTATAAATATGCTTATATATTGTGATGGGGGAAGGAGTAGACTATACTTGTTTGTATGCAGAAAATTTGGGGAAGATTTTTTTCCGACTCTTCTTTTTTAATCACTATTCTGTAGTTTTAAATACCCAGTAGCAGAGTCCTTTTTCTTTCTAATTACTGTGTTGCATTCAGCTACATAACATATACTTCCTATTCCCAAGATTCCAAGAGGCAGCTCTATTGTTTGGTGAGGGTATTGGATTTCATTGAAAAATATTCTCCAAATTGTTTCTCCCAGTACTGAGAGAGGCTGATTGGCCTCAGCACACCTTGCTGAAACCTGTCACGGTCTTAAAGGTATTTCAGAGCCTTTTATAATCAAGCTCCACCTACCTTTCCATCTGATCTGAACTGCCTCCCATCCCCTTTCCATTACCTTCTACCCACTATGATAAAAATTAAGAGTTTTCTGAGAGAAACCATTTAGTAACTTGAAATTTTTATAATCTACCCTTTAAAGAAGTTGAAGTAGTCATCTTCCGGTGGAAGTTCTTTGTATTATGTATCCTTTTCATTCTTTAGCTGCAGATACTCTGTACAGGAGGTAGGCTATTTCAATTAGACATTTCCTGCTGCTGCTTTCGTTGGCCATGTGTTTCCTCAAGTCATAGATTGATTTGCTAGTGCGTATGTTAATACGATAAGGTTCGCTTAGGCTTTCATCTCATCCCTTTAAGTATCTGTGTTCTGTTAAAACCAGTAGTAGGCTAGTGATTATGGCTGTATTTTTCCAGTTGTGCTGCCAGATACATGTTTTTCCATTGTATCATATCTCCTTTCTCTTTGCACTGTGTCTTTGAATTCTACAGCACCGGATGTAAAGAAGGCCCTATTTTCTTTCTTTTCTTTTTATTGCATAGATAAAAAGTGGCTTTTCTCTATTGCATAGATAGAAACCATGTAACAATAGTTTTGTAAAATGAAGCCCTTCCCACAACTTATTGTTTGGTCCTTGGAAATAGTACCTTGGTAGTCATTTTTTTTTAATTTTTTTTAATTCAATTTTATTTTATTGTGGTAAGAACACTTAAATGAGATCTACTCTCAGCAGAGTATTAAATATCTAATAAGGCTTTTGTTACCTGTAGGCACAATGTTGTACATCAAATTTCCAGAACTTCCGTCTTGCAAAACTGAAATGTTATACCTGTTTAAAATAAAATCACTCATTGAAGTGAAGAATGGAATGGTGGTTGCCAGGGGCTAGGAAGAGCAGGAAATGGATAGTTGCTAATCAATAGGTTATTAGTTACCTATAGTAAATAAGATGCGGATTCTGGGAAGATCCTCTGGAGGAGGGCATAGCAACCCACTCCAGTATTCTTGCCTGGAGAATCCCATGGACAGAGGAGCCTGGTGGGCTACAGTCCATAGGGTCGTGAAGAGTCAGCCACGACTGAAGCAACTTAACACACACACAGTGAATAAAACTTGACAGTCACTATACCCAAGGAAGTAGTTGTTTGCACTCACGGCATAAAAAGAAAGAAGAATAAATTTGGTGGTTTAGTCCTGTCATGAAGCATCAGTTACGTTTTTGTGCCACCACCTCAATTCAAAATAGAAAAAAATAAATGAACGTCCAAGGCCATTTCTTCCAGAGCACCACCATACACAAACTCTTCTGAAGGCTGGGAGAAATATACAGGGGAAGGTTTGTTTAAGAATCTTCCTCTCAATAAGGAACAGTTTATTTGCCAACTAGTTAAAGGCATTGCTTCTTCTAAGCAGGAAAGTCAAGATTTTGGATCCTCCAAATGCTATCAACAGAATCTAAATCAAATATGAGCAGCACATCTTAGAATTGCCTTAATTGCCTGTGGTCTGCAAAGCTGACCACTAAGTGCTAAAGAATCCAAATGTGAAATACTTAGTCTTGGGAGCCTGGGAGAATGGCTCCTAATTCTTTTGTTTGTTGGTTGGGAGAAGTGCTTTTGAGGTAGAGAGATATCATACAAGCAAGACAGAGCTTAGAGCTCAGAGCCAAGAGGCCTGTGTTTCTGCCCTGATTCTCCTCTCGGGGGTGGGGGTCAGGGGGCTGAGGCTGTCATGGCTTTCAGGAAGCAGTGTAAACTGATGAGGACAAATACATTCTGTGCAACGATGCATCTTGTAAGCAGCTAGGGTGGGGAGAGGCTGAGTTAAAGTTGAGCAGGGTGCTTTCTTGCAGGACTTCTCAGAGCCTTTCGTGTCATTATAATGATAGGTGATATTTATTAACCACTTACTCTGAGCCATCACAGTGCTAAATGACTTTGAAAAAATAATTTTTTTTATTTTTTGTATTCAACTAACCGTGTTGATCACTGTCTTTGTATTTTTAGCCCTGCCTGGTCTGATCGAGTAACTCTGGGTACTCTTGACCTCTGTTAGTGATTCTAATTACTGACCTTGCCCATTACTAGCCACCAGCTACGTCACAGTCTGGACTTCCCCACCCCGCTTACCCCCCCACCACCACTCCCTAACCCCTACCCCTGCCACAAGGCCTTTCCTTTCTCTTTCTCCTTATCTTCTTTAACCTCTTTCCTCCTTCTTCACCCCTATCTCCTTTACAACTCCTCCATGATTTTCTTAGGGCTGGGCTTCAACATCGTCGGTGGGACAGATCAGCAGTATGTCTCCAATGACAGTGGCATCTTCGTCAGCCGCATCAAAGAGAACGGGGCTGCAGCCCTGGATGGGCGGCTCCAGGAGGGTGATAAGATCCTCTCGGTGAGAACTGGCTTCTTCATCCTTCACTGTCCCTGGCTCCTTAGACCCTCGTGCCTACCCCCAACCCCTTCCTTGGGAAGATTCCTGCCTGCCTTTTTGGATCTGGAAATACAGTAATTCCCTCACAGATGAATGTGTTCCAGTCTGAGAGTGAGTTCATAAGGCTGATTTGTTCGTAAGTCCAACAAAGTGAGCCTCGGTACCCAGCTAACACAATTGGCTACATAGTACTGTACTGTAATAGGTTTATAATACTTTTCACACAAATAATACATTAAAAACAGAAAATGAAACATTTTGAATTTTACAGTCCAGTCCCTTGAAAAGTAGAGGAGTACAACAGCTGGCATACAGGGGCTGGCAGTGAGGGAACAGGAGGCAGAGTTATCGGAGGAGGGAGAAGAGGTGGGCGAGGATAGAGCTGAAGGATCCTCAGCTCTAGGAGATGGAGGGCAAGCTGCGGTTTCATCAGGCCTTCTGTGACTGGACATTCAAACGCATACTTGCACCTTTAAACGTTCGTGTGTAGGGGACTTACTGTATCCAGATTGCAGAGTTTGGTCAGAAGGACCTTGATCAGTCATCTTTTCCAGCCCTGCCATCGAGCATGGAGGATAGTACCTCACTCAACGGAGAAGGCAAATTAAATCCAGAATGTGAGTGATTGGTGTGGGAAAGGGACTTAAAACTCACATTTTTTGGTTGTTCTTTTATTATATTTTTATTACTTCCTTTTGTTGATTAAACACTAAAGTGTGTCTTCTTTTACTCCAAAATTGGAGACACAAGAGGAAGGTAGGAAATGTGTCCTTTTAGACTGAAAGACCTTTTTAAACTCATTATTAAGATGAAATTTGGAATGCAATCTGATTTGGTTATCTGTCCACCATGCTCCCACTTCACCCTGCTAATGTCTCTAAGAGGGCACTGACTACATGGTAACCACTGATTTTATTATTTTCTGGAAGTTCCTCAAGGGCTCAGACTACATCTTTTTTTAACCGTTTATATTCTAGCACAGTGCTTAATATATATCTAACAAATGAACAAGTTAAGAAATTCATGAACACCCGGAAAGGTTGGCTGATCTAGAATATAAATAATAGCATCATGGATGGTAATACCCCATTTTAATCCTTCTCACTGATTGTTTTGCCTCTTTACTGTCTCCTAGGCCCTGTTTATTAATCTGTGCAATAAAGGCAGTGATAATCTACCTAAGTTTAGAAGCAGGTTATTTCTTATTGCTCCCAGGAAAATGACATTCTAAAAACATGAAGTCAACTTGAGTGATGTGTTAAGGAAAACTTGAGAATGGGTTGTTAAGATTAAAGTGTAGCATGTAGTTAGAAACTCTGCAGTTTAATATTTTGACACATAACTGCATTCTCTTCAAAATACTGGTAACTAGGCTTCATGGTGAAGAGGGACTTGAAAAGTAGGGTTAAGAAGAGAGTCATTATTCAAAAAGCTTTGGTTAAAGATAAATCATTGAAAAATGAGACTAGTTAAAAGTTTTGAGCATTCTATGCCAAGCAGTATACTGAGAACTTTAAACTTATTTAATATTATAGCAACTCTATGAGGTGGGTATAATTGTTATGCATATTTTGCAGCTAAGGAAGCTTGGTGATGTCAAATAGCTTGCCCAAGGTCATGTAACTAGTAGATGGCAAAGGACTTGGTCTGCAAATTTGGAACCTCTACTCTTAACCCATATACTGTATTGCCTCCTAAAAGATAAATGAGGAGCTGGGGTTCTTTATCCTAAAGAGAAAGTTGCGTGGTGAATTAGTAGTAGAGTTTATGTATGGTTTTATATAAAAACTGAAATTAGTCTTTCCTGTTAACAGTAAAATGATAGAACAACAGGACATACACCTCAATGTGAGAGAATTTATTAGACCTGAGCCAAGATAAGGAGCCTTTCATATGTGAGCCATCACTTCAGAGAGAAAAGAAATTACTGGAAGGCCACTCAAATTTTTTTTAAAAGATATGGTAGGAGATAAATGTCAAGGAAGAGAAAAGTAGATGTCTAAAAAGCTTGGCTCATTTGTCTTTAAAATTTATAGCAAAGAGGACTTGACTTTATCAAAATACAAAAAATGTATTACAAAGATCTCTTGTAAGATATAAAACGTTACAAATATATATAAGACATATTCCAAAGAATGATTCAAGTTTATGTTCTGGCCAGGTAAGGAAAAGGTATGTGAAAGAAGGGAGGAGAAAATGCCAGGCAAACAAAAGGCAAAAATATAAGACAATATTCGTACCTGGAAAATTCCATGGATAGAGGAGCCTGATGGGCTACAGTGCATGGGGTCTCAAAGAGTTGGACATGACTTAGCAACTGAGCAACCGTGGTATCTCACTATTGTTTGGGCTTCCCTGGTGGCTCAGTGGTAGAGAATCTGCCTGCCAATGCAGGAGATGTGGGTTCAGTCCCTGAGTCGAGAAGATCCCCTGGAGAAGAAAATGTCAACCCACTCCAGTATTCTTGCCTGGGAAATCCCATGGACAGAGGAGCCCGGCAGGCTACAGTCCATGGGGTTGCAAAAGAGTCAGACACGACTCAGTGACTAACCACAGCAACAAGCCCTCTTCCCTACTTCACCATACCTCAGGGAATGCAGTCACCCTCACCACAGGGCCCCTCTTATTCTTTGCCTTCATCATGAGACAGATACTGAGAGAAATAGAGAAGACCGAAGAAAAGATGGAGCTTATGGAAGAAGAAAAGGCCAGCATGTTCTCTATTCTATCCAGGGCTACATTCTTTGTCTCCAGTTCCCCTTCTAAGAGTGTGCTGCAAAATTTAAATTCTAGATCCCATTTCTTAAGAACATTGCCTCACCATCCTGTTCCCTCTGTATCCTTAAATGTACTTATTAGGCGTTAACCATTAAATGGTTCCACCTATTCTTGAGCTTGCTTTATCTCTTTGATGTACGTAAGTGCTCATTTATAATTAACTTTGGAGTCTCTATAAAGTGATGCTAAATTATTTATTGGCCCATATTCCCATTTGTTCTTTAAGGGCTTCTGTATTTTCCTCACATGGTTATTTTTCCATGTTGTAAAATTTGCTCCGACTGTTTCTGGTGCTAGGTAATCAGACTAAGAATATGTCCTTTCCTTAGTACATATTCATTTTTGGTAACTAATAGAAGTATCGTTCAATGACTTCGATTTCATGTGGATAATTATTGACTATTAGTTTAAAGCTTCCCTGGTGGCTCAGATGGTAAAGAATCTGCCTGCAATGCAGGAGATGAGTTTGATCCCTGAGCCAGGAAGATCCCCTGGAGAAGAGAATGGCTACCCACTCCAGTATTCTGGCCTGGAGAATTCCATGGACAGAGGAGCCTGGCAGGCTACTGCAGTGGGGTCACAAAGAGTGAGACACGACTGAGCAACTAACACTTTCACTTTTCACTTAGGAGATCAGTTGGAAACTAGAAACTCTCATCCAGTCAGTTACAGAGACATTGAAATATGCAGGATCCTTTAGACAGAGTACCTCGAAGGAAAAGTCCTTGTTTTCTCATCTCTGTTAGCACCATGTATGCCTGTAGCTGGCACAGAGTAAGCATCTAGTAAGCTAGTTGCTCCGTGAATGAAGCTCTATCACCTAGGAGCTTATTGCAAATGCAGAATATTAGGAATGAATTATAACATAACTGAGTTTTTTGGTTTGACGATTAATTGGAACTAGATAATCTTTTTTTTTTCCTTTAATGAAAAAAGAGGATCTCTCCCCCCAAATTGTAATTCATTTCAAGATTTGGGGGAAGAATTAAATTATCCGGAGTATAATCTGAGGTCAGTGCTTACTAAATTGAACCCATTCTTTCTCTGTATCTTACACATCTGCATTTATATTATCCTATAGTTAGCACTCCAGTAACTCTTACATTATCCTAAATGTTATATTATCTTAATGCCATCCAAAATGATTAATCATCCAAGAAGTCTTATTTTAACTCAGTTTACTCCTTTTCTAAGGCAGGAAATGGGAAACTCATTTTTAAATACTGATAATAGCCATAGTTAAAGCAAAAAATCATATAACTCCCCATCAGTTAACTAGAATACCACAATCTTAACACTGATCGTTCAGTTAACAAAATTTTCTGTCATGTTGCAAATCTATCATATCTCAAGTTTAATACAACTTACAATACCATGAATTAAAGAAACTGAAGTAACAAGTTTATCAGTATTCTAAGATTTCTCAGTTGAATAGCTCTTGGTAGTAAAAGTGAGGTCCAAGGACCATCTGCCCATCACCTGGGAGTTTTTACAAATGCAGAGTACCAGGAAACAGCCTGTGGATAAATTTTGAGAAGCACAGCTATAGGCAACTGTGTTTTTCACACGTTCAAATTATGACCTGTAATGGGAAATACCCGCACACACACACAAGCAAAATTAAACAAAATAATACCTATCTCTTCTGTATGTGATGCATTTTGATATGTTGTGTTCTCTAATTTCACTTATTTAAAACTATTTTTCTTATTTAAAATTGAATTCTAATCTTGACCCACTGGATTGACTTCACTGTCTTTTGTAACGGGTCAACAGACCTGTCTTTGAAAAATCACTACTCCAATAAATGGAAAATCATTGATGGAGTCTGTGGATGCATAGACTATGGATTAAGTAGGGTAAGTAGAAGAAAGCTTCAAGCAATTTAGGTTAAAGCTAACTCAAACTTCAGAATCACCAGATTACTAGAATGGGACCTAATAAATTGCACTTTTAACAAATTCCCAAGTTAATGCTGCTGGTTCTGAGACCATACTCTGAGAACCTTTGGTTTATATTATTAGGTTGGTACAAAAGTAACTGCAGTTTCAAACCATGAATTTTAAAGCATTATAACTAGGATCAAACACATCTTTATTAATCAAAATAGGAACTATTACAATCAACACATTTTTGCCAATGAGAAATAAGTTTTTTTATTCTGTAGGGTAAAAAGATCTGTATGTTGGGATTCGATGAACTCTTGGAAAGCATTTTCTGCCTCTGCTGGTTGTGGAAGCGTTTTGCCTGCAAAAAATTGCTGAGATACTTGAAGGGTAGTTGGTTGGCGAGAGGTTAGATGAATATGGCCCATGAGGCAAAACTTCATAGTCCAATTAGTTCAACTTTTAGAGCATTGGTTATGTGATGAGCAGTTGGACATTGTCATAGAGAATTGGGCCTATTCTGTTGACCGATGCCAGAGGCAGGCATTGCAGTTTTCGGTGCATCTTATCAGTTTGCTGAACATACTTCTCAGATGTAATCGTTTCACCCAGATCAGACTGGCCGCAGACCACCAAACAGTGACCATGACCTTTTCTCCGTGCAAGTTTGGCTTTGGGAAGTACTTTGGAGCTTCTGCTCAGTTCAGCCACTGAGCCGGTCATTGCCAGTTGTCACATTTTTTTTTTTTTTTAATTTTAGTTGGAGGCTAATTACTTTACAATATTGTAGTAGTTTTTGCCATACATTGACATGAATCAGCCAGTTGTCATATAAAATCCACTTTTCGTCACATGTCACAGTCCAAGAAATGGTTTGTTTTGTTGCATACAATAAGAGAAGACAACACTTCAAAAATGAGTTTTTTTGTTTTTTGGTCAGCTCATAAGGCACCCACTTATCAAGCTTTTTCGCCTTTCCAATATGCTTCAAATGCCTAATGACCTTGAATGGTCGATGTTAAGTTCTAGGACAACTTCTTGTGTAGTTGTAAGAGGATCAGCTTCTCTGATTGCTCGCAGTTGGTTGTTGTCAGCTTCCAATGGCTGGCCACTGCACTCCTCATCTTCAAGGTCCTTGTCTCCTTTGCAAAACTTCTTGAACCACCACTGCACTGTACGTTCATCAGCAGTTCCTGGGCCAAATGTGTTGCTGATGTTGCAAGTTGTATCCACTGCTTTATGACCCATTTTGAGCTCAAATAAAAAAATTGTTTGAATTTGCTGTTTGTCTAACATCAGTCATTTCTATAGTCTAAAATAACTATAAACAGTAAGTAATAAGTCATTATTAAAAGAACATACAGCAAGAAATGCACTTTAAATAATGTAGAGCCTAACCACATTTATTTGAGAATGTATCCCAATATCAAATGGCAAATTTCGACAGTGTAGAACCACAATTACTTTCGCACCAACCTAATAGGATTGCGATACAGTGGATTCCACATATATTTAGGATTAAAATCTACAGCACTTGGAAGTTAGTCTGTATGAATTGGAATCTGTAAAAACACTTAGAGGAAGTGAATATTAGAAAGCAAATTCAGCTTTAGAGTAGAGAGATGTATACTTTTCAACAGAGAAAGAATCATTAGTTTTATGGAGCTGTTTTACCTCCCACATACTTGGGTTCGGTTCAGTTCAGTTCAGTTGCTCAGTCGTGTCCGACTCTTTGCGACCCCATGAATTGCAGCACGCTAGGCCTCTCTGTCCATCACCAACTCCTGGAGTCTACCCAAACCCATGTCCATCGAGTTGGTGATGCCATCCAACCATCTCATCCTCTGTCGTCCCCTTCTCCTCCCGCCCCCAATCCTACCCAGCATTAGGGTCTTTTCCAATGAGTCAACCCTTCGCATGAGGTGGCCAAAGTATTGGAGTTTCAGCTTCAACATCAGTCCTTCCAATGAACACCCAGGATTGATCTCTTTTAGGATGGATTGATTGGATCTCCTTGCAGTCCAAGGGACTCGCAAGAGTCTCCTCCAACACCACAGTTCAAAAGCATCAATTCTTCGGCGCTCAGCTTTCTTCACCGTCCAACTCTCACATCCATACATGACCACTGGAAAAACCATAGCCTTGACTAGACGGACTTTTGTTGGCAAAGTAATGTCTCTGCTTTTAAATATGCTATCTAGGTTGGCCATAACCTTCCTCCCAAGGAGTAAGCGCCTTTTAATTTCATGGCTGCAGTCACCGTCAGCAGTGATTCTGGAGCCCCAAAACATAAAGTCTGACACTGTTTCCACTGTTTCCCCATCTATTTCCCATGAAGTGATGGGACCAGATGCCATGATCTTAGTTTTCTGAACGTTGAGCTTTAAGCCAACTTTTTCACTCTCCTCTTTCACCTTCATCAAGAGGCTCTTTAGTTCTTCACTTTCTGTCATAAGGGTGGTGTCACCCATGCTAATGGAGATCAGTGGAGAAATAACTCCAGAAAGAATGATGGGATGGAGCCAAAGCAAAAACGATACCCAACTGTGGATGTGACTGGTGATAGACACAAAGTCCAATGCTGTAAAGAGCAATATTGCATAGGAACCTGGAATGTTAGGTCCATGAATCAAGGCAAATTGGAAGTGGTCAAACAGGAGATGGCAAGAGTGAACGTCGACATTCTAGGAATCAGCGAACTAAGATGGACTGGAATGGGTGAATTTAACTCAGATGACCATTATATCTACTGCTGTGGGCAAGAATCCCTTAGAAGAAATGGAGTAGCCATCATGGTCAACAAAAGAGTCCAAAATGCAGTACTTGGATGCAATCTCAAAAACGATAGAATGATCTCTCTTCGTTTCCAAGGCAAACCATTCAATATCATGGTAATCCAAGTCTATGCCCCAACCAGTAACGCCGAAGAAGCTGAAGTTGAGCGATTCTATGAAGACCTACAAGACCTTCTAGAACTAACACCCAAAAAAGATGTCCTTTTCATTATAGGGGACTGGAATGCAAAAGTAGGAAGTCAAGAAACACCTGGCGTAACAGGCAAGTTTGGCCTTGGAGTACAGAATGAAGCAGGGCAAAGGCTAATAGAGTTTTGCCATGAAAATGCACTGGTAATAGCAAACACCCTATTCCAACAACACAAGAGAAGACTACACGTGGACATCACCAGATGGTCAATACCGAAATCAGATTGATTATATTCTTTGCAGCCAAAGATGGAGAAGCTCTATACAGTCAGCAAAAACAAGACCGGGAGCAGACTGTGGCTCAGATCATGAACTGCTTATTGCCAAATTCAGACTTAAATTGAAGAAAGTAGGGAAAACCACTAGTCCATTCAGGTATGACCTAGATCAAATCCCTTATGAGTATACAGTGGAAGTGACAAATAGATTTAAGGGACTAGACCTGATAGAGTGCCTGATGAACTATGGACAGAGGTTTGTGACATTGTACAGGAGACAGGGATCAAGAAAATCCCCATGGAAAAGAAATGCAAAAAAGCAAAATGGCTGTCTGAGGAGGCCTTACAGATAGCTGGGAAGAGAAGAGAAGCAAAAAGCAAAGGAGAAAAGGAGAGAGATTCCCATCTGAATGCAGAGTTCCAAAGAATAGCAAGGAGAGATCAGAAAGCCTTCCTCAGCGATCAGTGCAAAGAAATAGAGGAAAACAACAGATTGGGAAAGACTAGAGATCTCTTCATACTTGGGTAAAGGATGAGAAATGGTTCTTTAAAAAAGAAATTCCCTTTGCATTTCTAAAAGGCTTTTTTTTTTTAATTTTTTAAGGCAATTAGAGTAACTGACCTCTTAGAATACCTCTAGAGAACTAGGAGGGTTGAAAGAAATCATTGGCCTGTGCTCTTCTTTTGCCTGATGTCACCCAATGTCTGTCTTCCCTGTTGGCAAAAGGAAACTCACATGAGGACCAAGATTACACTTGCCATCTCAGCAACAAATGCTAAAGGAACTTCTCGAAGCAGGGAAGATACCAGAAACTTAAAACAACCTTTTACACATATAGACTGCTGTATCAAAACTTCATGGGAACAGCAAACCCTAAAACCACAATAGATACACACACACACACACACTTTCACACACAAGAGAAGCAAAGAAAAAGCAATCCAAACACAACACTAAAGACGGTCATTGAACCACAGGAAGAGAGCAAGAGAGGAATGGAAAAAGAAAGACTGACAAAAACAAACCCGAAACAGGGCCTCCTTTGTGATTCAGTGGTATTTAATCCACCTGCCAGTGCAGGAGACACGGGTTCGATCCCTGGTCCAGGAAGATCCCACATGTGTTGGAACAACTAAGCCCATGTATCACAACTATTGACCCTGTGCTCTGGAGCCCGGGAGCTAAAACTACTGAGCCCATGCTCCTGCTGCTCAGTAGCTTCAGTTGTGTCTGACTCTCTGCAACCCCAGGCATTGTAGCCAGCCAGCCTCTTCTGTGCATGGGATTTTTCAGGCAAAAATACTGGAGTGGGTTGCCATTTCCTCCTCTGGGGGACCTTCCTGACCCAGGGATTGAATCTGCATCTTGTGCGTCTCCTGTACTGCAGGCGGATTCTTTACTGCTGAGCCACTGGGGAAGCCCTCACACCCTAGAGCCTGTGCTCCATAACAAGAGAAGCCACTGCAATGAGAAGCCCTCGCATTGCAACTAGAGAGTAGCCCACGCAGCAGTGAAGACCCAGCACAGCCAAAAATAAATAAATAATTTCTTTTTGAAAAAGGAGAAAGCAGCACTAAGAGGATATTAAGAAACTTTAAGGGGAAAGGAAAGAAAATGGAGAGAATGTCATAAGTTCTCAGTATTCTCAGAAAAGTTAAGATAGGAATCTGCTGAGAAAAGAGATGGAATTGGAGTTTGATGGTAGGAAAGGTCTTGGGAACAGCTACCCACTGCATATGTATTAGGGAGTTCACCAGGCCGAAGGGTTGTAAAGATATAGCAGAAGCCAGCTCACATTGGTCTGTGGTGGAAAATGTGACTGTATCTTTCTCTTGGAAAATTGAGCTCACTGATGACAAGGAAAGGAAATGCAGTGTGTTGCCCAGGACTGGAAAGATGGTAGAAGATCATGGTGATAAGGGATTCCAGTAGTTTTCCAAAAGCTTTTTTGAAATAGTAGGAACTCCTAGATGTGTAAAAGGCATTGATGAAGATGAAGAGGAAATTTTCAGAGGTATAGGAAGTATGGAGAAAGAATTTTTTGTTTTAAAGTTTGAGATTTTAGAGCTGAAGCATGCCTAATGTTGAAGTGGAAGGCTTAATGCCAGTTGGTGACTAGAATGGAATAGAGCTGAAATCCTTCAGTTTGGAAAGGTAGACAGTTAATAAGGCCAGACTGTTGATGGAGTTGTTCAGTAAGAATATTGACAGGGAAAAGACTGGAGGGACAGTTACGAACCTCTTGGAGAAGGGAAAGGAAGATGAGAAGATTGAATAAGTAAATGACTTGAGCTTCAGCAGAGGAAAGAATAGTTGGTGAGTCAGGGTGGAGGAGTAATAGTGCAGAAGGAGCAGTAAGAGGCAAGAGCACTTTAGTCTTCCTTCCAGGATATAAAACCCCTTAACCCTAGCTTCTACAGTTACTATGACTTTGGGTAAATTACCTAACCTTGCTAGGCTTCAGTTTTTTTTTTTTTTCATCAGTGGAAACAAGATAAAAATAATGTCTACCTCATAGGATTGTGATTACTCAATGTGATTATGAAAGAATATAGAACAGAACCTACCAAATATATTAGATGTTCTTGCTGCCATTGCCAGGTATAAAAGCTATGGAGATTTTGCATAAAGTGGGCTACGCTATATCCCTTGAGTACAGCATAGGCTAGATATCGCTTGTGGCCAGTGTCACTCCTGACACTGAGAAGTGTTGATAGCAGAGTCCTTCGCATCTCTTAGCTTTAGGTGGTAGGACTCAGCTTCACCAAAACATTTTTAGGAGTTTGTATCATCACAGAAACATGGTTTTTAGTAAATTTGAGGAGGATAGGACTATTCATGAAATCAGTGGAAATTGTTCAGAATAGAACAAGAACAATAGAAGAGGCTGGTCGATTTGTACCACATCAAACTAAATTGTGGGAGAGCTTCCTAGAGTTAAATTTCTAGAGCTGAAGCTGGCCCGGCCATGCCAGGGATTAAAACTGTAAAGGGTATAGAGTGGTAACCTGGAAGACCAGTAGCTTTGAAGATAAAACAGTTACTCGAGTTCTAAGTAACTTTACCCCTTCTCCTAGCCCTTGGAATTGTCTCTGTTTTTAAATCTGTGGTCACATGTAAGTAAATCTTTCGACTTATGAGAGTTCACATTCTGTATCTCTCACTACTTTTCCTTGCTGTTTTTGACAGGTCAACGGCCAAGACCTAAAGAACCTGCTGCACCAGGATGCTGTAGACCTCTTCCGTAACGCAGGCTATGCTGTGTCCCTGAGAGTGCAACACAGGGTAGGTTTCATTTGCTGCCACCAGGTTTTTGTGACATTGTTGTGAATTAATCATGTGGTGTAATCTTCAGTAGTGTGTTTGGCTTTTTTCCTTTCCCTCTCATTCCTTTGAAGAGATTATCTGTCATAGGCAAGGGTCTTCTGAGATTTCTCCTAATCATTAAAGGAAATTCATAACAGTACATTTGCAACCTGGTAGCTTCAAGGTAATGTGCCCTAAAGATAAAGCTTGATAACCAAATTAAAATAAATCGGGAAAAATATAACCAGGCCAATTTTATTTCTTAGTAGGGGAGGAAACATATGTCGTCCCTTGAACATTTTTATTTATGAAACTCTTAAGTGACAGACGGAGAAGGCAATGGCACCCCACTCCAGTACTCTTGCCTGGAAAATCCCATGGATGGAGGAGCCTGGTAGGCTACGGTCCATGGGTTCGCTAAGAGTCGGACACGACTGAGTGACTTCACTTTCACTTTTCCCTTTCATACACTGGAGAAGGAAATGGCACCCCACTCCAGTACTCTTGCCTGGAGAATCCCAGGGACATTGGAGCCTGGTGGGCTGCTGTGTATGCGGTCGCAGAGTCGGACACGACTGAAGTGACTTAGACTAGACTAGACTAAGTGACAGAGGTGGTCGGTTTTTTTATATCCACTATGTGCTTTTCCCTATCATCATCATGAACACTTTTCTGATCAGCTTGGGGGTCCTCTTGACCAAAGGCCTAGTGCTCAAAGGGGAGCTCCAGGAGAAAAGAAATGAGATTCAGAATTTGATCAAGACAGCTATCTTTCCCTATATCCTCTCCTTAGTTCCTAGTGTTTTATCATTTGGATGATAAGAAGAAAACCCTGAGTGGACATAATCCTCCTGTAGCATGAAGGACTTTGGAATGCACTTACAACACAGGTTCATTGTGTCTTTAAAGTTGTTCCTTCTTAAACTGATGCTGTCTTTGCCTCACCGAACTCCTGAGTGAGGCTTCAGAGACTGAAGAATTCAACAGGAGATAGTGAAAGAGTTGGAAAGGGCACAAGGCACGAAAGATATCTGAGAAAACAGCCAGGGTTGCAAGCAGAATCTGGGTGTGATGGATTAGAAAACCAGGTCAGTAGGAGACATATTAGTATCCAGCTGCTTCTGCCTTGGCCCTTCTTTGTCTCTAAAGCATGGGAGAAAGTATTGATATGCAACAGATAAAGGCAAGCAAATTTAGGCATACACTGTAATATGATTAGAGTTAATGTTGAAGGCATGTGAGTTCATTTTTTAAGGAAACATCCATAAATAACTCCAAACAAAACAGATTGTTCTGGTCAAGGAATTGGCCTAGCCCTAAATGTCATGTCTTTCTATTGAGCATGTTCTCTCAGGACATCTCATCAGGAAATGAATGAAAGATATAGAGGGGGGATATAAGATAGAAAAGGTAGTTTTTTCAGTCTTGTCTTTCAGATTGAGGGGTCAGAGTTTCATGGACTAATGAGATTAAATCTAACTAAAACAAGATGGCTTCAGAGTTGCTAAGTTATCTATTACCAGTTAATGTTAATCTAATTCGAAAAGATACATGCCCCCAATATTCATAGCAGTGAAGTGTCCAGTGAGAGATGACTGGATAAAGAAGATATGGGGTGTGTTTGTATGTGGTAATGGGATATAACTCAGCCATAAAGAATAAAATATTGCCATTTGCAGCAACATGAATAGACCTAGAGATTATCATATTAAGTGAAATAAATCAGAGAAAAACAAATACTGTGTCATATCACTTATATGTGACGTCTAAAAAAAAGTGATGCAGATGAACTTATTTATGAAACAGAAATAGACTCACAAACATAGACAAAAATGTAGGGTTACCAAAAGGGATAGTAGAGGCAAGGGAAGAGATAAATTAGGAGTTTCAGATTAACATATATACACTATTATATAAATAGTGTATAAAACAAATAATAAGAACCTTCTGTATAACACAGGGAGCTCTATTCAGTATCTTATAGTAACCAATGATGGAAAAGAATCTGAAAAAATAAAAAAATAAAAAAAAAGAAAAGAATCTGAAGAAGACTATATTTATGTATATACTGAATCACTTTGCTGAAACTAACTCAGCATTATAAATTAACTGTACTTCAATTTTTAAAAATGGTTTTTTTTAAAAAAGTTGATGTTAAGAAAGGCTACCTTTTACAAAATTGACTGAAATGAAGAAAGATTACCAGCCTCAAAAGGGAATGTTTTGGCAATGGAAAATTATAACCGTTAGGATCTGAAATTTTTTAACTTATTTACCTTTGACTCTTTTACCTCCATTCCATATTAGTTTCACCTTTATCTTTGCCTAATATTACCGAATGGGGGATGAAGGACAGGACCCCATCTTCAGAAGGAGTAGGTACCTTTCAGGAATTGAAAAGTATTTCTAAATAATGGCATTGCACCTGTCCCATTGCTCGGATCTGCTGTTATTACACACTGACTACTGATACTCTTTCTCAGTAAACATTTCTAGAAAGATGGACACCCCTGCCCTTGCCCAGTAATTTCCAGGCTTCCTATAGGATCAGTAGGCTTCATTTCATATCTTCGTTTTCCTGGTATGGTACGCATATAGTTTGGTGGAGACAGTGCAGAAATAGAGGTTATCGACTTACCCTTGGGTCCCTTTAGGTCAGTAGCACAGCAAGGTTAAATGCCTTTCCATCAGACTTTGTTTCCAAAGAATCAGTGACATTGATGTATCAACTCAGGATAGACAGAGGACAGCTTCTGTTTAGTAGTGTTTAGGGCTTGCAGCTTTGAGTGATACAGAGACTGCTGACCCAGGTAGTATGTCAGCTTGGACACTGCAGTTGTGGTAAACACACATTGTCACTAGAGTTAACATTTTTCTTTCCCTTCCAGTTACAGGTGCAGAATGGGCCCATAGGACCTCAAGGTGAAGGGGAGCCAAGTGGTATTCCCATAACTATGGTGCTGCTTCCAGTGTTTGCCCTCACCATGGTAGCAGCCTGGGCCTTCATGAGATACCGGCAACGACTCTGAAAAACTCGCTTTCTTCCTGTGCTCCCAAAGAAGAAGACACATTTCTCTTTTTCTCTCATCCTCTCCTGCCAGTCTTCCATAACTTTCCCTCTACATAGCCAGCTCATGATTTCAAGAGACTGCTACCCAACCAGAATCTTCTATTCAAAATCTCTGAATCCTCATATTCTCATGGGAGAGTAAAGGCAGTGTTTGAAGGAAACCTGAAAGAAGGACTTGCCTAGAACAAACGAAGAGTTATATATTTTACTAGAACCACCAATAGAAGTTCAGCTACAACCCAAAAAATGGGAAGGATCCAGTCTTCCCATCACCCTGCGGTATTCCTTTTCTTCTAACCTGGCATGCGTAAAAGTCCAGCTATAATAAGAGGAAAAAGGATTTTTCTCTTTAATGATCTTCCTTGGGAAGTTTTTGTGGCCTTTTATTTAATTTCTAACTATTAATACCTACGTGAGCACCTACTTTGTATCAAACAAAGATGAATGAGAAGAACATTTCTACTTTTTAAAAAAAGCAAATATATATATATATATACACACACACATATATACATACATATTCATGTATGATAGTATAATAGTGATGCCTTGTGGAGAATTAAAGAAGTGGAAAGCAACTCCGGTTTCTGGGTTTCTGCTGTAAAGATTAAGTGATAGTCTTCAATTGAAGAATTCAGTACGTAGCAAGAGTAATAGAGTGAGAATTAAAAGAGGATAGCAATCTGAGTCATTTAAAAAAACGAAAACTAAAGCAACTAATTAAAAATCTTATAACAGTATTTCTTCTTCATAATACCTATGGTGACAGCTGAGGTAAAATGCCATAATCCAGCTTTGTGCAAGTAAGTCTTTAAAAAACTTTGGAGATGTAAACTGTTTTGGTACCTTATTGACAGCTGAGGTAAAATGCCATAATCCAGCTTTGTGCAAGTAAGTCTTTAAAAAACTTTGGAGATGTAAACTGTTTGGTACCTTATAGTCCTGTTAACGGAGAAGGCAATGGCACTCCACTCCAGTACTCTTGCCTGGAAAATCCCATGGACGGAGAAGCCCGGTAGGCTGCAGTCCATGGGGTCGCTAAGGGTCGGACACGACTGAGCGACTTCACTTTCACTTTTGACTTTCATGCATTGGAGAAGGAAATGGCAACCCACTCCAGTGTTCTTGCCTGGAGAATCCCAGGGACGGGGGAGCCTGGTGGGCTGCCGTCTGTGGGGTCACAGAGAGTCGGGCATGACTGAAGTGACTTAGCAGCAGCAGCAGTCCTGTTAAAGGATCAACTGGAATGACTGTAGTCAGAGCTGTGGGGCCAAACCAACCCAGTGAAAAAAACTCAGGCCATCTACCAGTCTTTCCTGTTTCTATTAATAGGCAAACTCTGAGAAAGAGACTGCTCCCCAGTGGGACAGGCATGAAATCAGCTCTCCTTCAATTCAGTTAAGTTGAAACGGTTTGGATTGCTGATTTTTCTTTTTTTGAAATGTTCTAAGCACTGATTATGGCTTTTAATGAATTAACTATTTTGCAAGGAAGGGGAAGAAAGTTTTGTTTGTTTTAGGGGCTCTGGAAGTTTGGTTTATGTTTCGTGGGGAAAACTTGTGGATGAATGGATGTTAGGTAATACCAAGGGCACTAATGAGGTGGGAACCCTCCTGTTCTTGTGGTATTTAGGGTTGATTTTAAAGCATTCATGAGAGCTGAACCAAGGCGGATTTTCTGGCTTAAAGAAAGTCATTTCCATCCTCTACGTATAGTTGGCAGGCTATAGGCTTTACATAATCTTGGCAGTAAGAGTATGAAAACCCTCAGGACTCAAGAAGTCAGTTGTGTCCAATTTTTAGCATAGATAATCTGATAAGAATTTTACAAGTGTCTATTGGACATCAGGTTTGTTAAGACTTTTACAAAGAAGCAAAATACACAGCCTCCATCCTGAAGGGTTTTTTTGTTATTGTTGTTCCATTTGGGAAGAGAACACCTTTACACATAAAATAGTATACAGTTACCTCCATAGGCAGGGCAATGCAATTTAGGGTCAAATTTATCTTGCAAACAACAAAAGGGATGGTTACTGAGAATTGAGGCACTTGAGAAAGTTCTATGGAGGAAGAAGTCAGGTTAAGGACCGTTGAGTTCACAGTCTAGTTAAAAGAATTCATAAGTAGATGAGAAGTTAAAAGTATATCATAAGGTTAAGTAATAGTTGAGAACAATAATAAAAGAAATGGCACTATTCAGAATATGATGCAGCAACAAAGATGTGGACTTTTTTTTTTTTTTAAAGGAATTTAGAAACAGCTGTTGATGGCATCAGGCCAAAGTGGAAAGAGAAGGCTTTTAAAACTAAAAATCTCAGTTAAGACTTTGCCTCTGGGTCACCTATTGGTAAAAGAAGAAACTTTCTGTAAACGATCCTGAGGATTTCTGCCTTCAGACCTGAACAGTTTAATGCCTCTGAGACTCAACTTAGACAGCTGCATTCATAGATTCCATGGAGAAACCCTCTCAGTATTCTGGTTCTCACCTCAACCAGCCCCACTGTGGAGGCGCAACCTCAGGTGCCCTTCCTGTATCGGGAGGAATGTACAGCAGTTTCTACAGTGAGCCTGCTTTCCTCCCAGGATTCCTCTCAAGGTTTGAACATTAACTCTTGAGAGGACCTTGAGACATACAACAGGAAGCAAGTGGCAAGCAGGATGGAAAGCTATTTCATCTTTTGTGTATTGGTATATGTAAATAAAAACACTTACTGCATCATTGGTAGAAGTTTTGCTTTGATAATAGGGATTCTGATACACTTTAATAATTCAGGTTTTCTCTGAAATTGTATTTAAAAGTCAATAGGGACTTCTCTGTCCAGTGGTTAAGAATCCACCTTCCAATGCAGGGAACGTAGGTTTGATCCCTGGTCGGAGGACTAAGGTCCCTCATGCCTCAAGGCAACTAAGCCTGCACCACAACTACTGAGCCCAAAGTATGATAGAGCCCACGCATCACAGCTAAGACCAGATGCAGTCTAATTAGTTAAAAAAAAAAGATCAGTATATTAAAAGGTTTAGGCAGGTATGCTACTTCAATTATATTCTTATTTCTGATTTTCTAGATAATTAAATTATCATAAGTGAAGTATTGGAGTCCATTGTAGGTCATTAAAACGTTCATGCTCTTTGTACAAATCTAACATTTCTATCACTTTATCAGTTGTATCTAATATTACTTGCACCTAAATTACTATGTTCAAAGTTTTAAAGATTGAATGAAAGTATCTTTTAAGACATTTACTTAAAACACTTCTCTACATTTGTCATCCTATGTTATATATACAGTTCTAATGAGACACTGTTTGCTTCAATTCTCTCTTCTCTTTTCCTGCCAAGTTTTAACCAATGCTGTTAACTTATTCATAACATCTAGCCATGTGTAACAGAAAAAGGAAATGAATACCTGTTACTGCATTCTGTGCCAGGTGCTGAACTAAACCCTGATTGGTAACACTGTTGATGCCTCACAACTCTGAGGTCTGCTGCTGCTGCTGCTGCTAAGTCGCTTCAGTCGTGTCCAACTCTGTGCAACCCCATAAACGGCAGCCCACCAGGCTCCCCAGTCCCTGGGATTCTGCAGGCAAGAACACTGGAGTGGGTTGCCATTTCCTTCTCCCAATGCGTGAAAGTGAAAAGTGAAAGGGAAGTCACTCAGTCGTGTCCGACTCCTAGCGACCCCCTGGACTGTAGCCTACCAGGCTCCTCCGTCCATGGGATTTTCCAGGCAAGAGTACTGGAGTGGGGTGCCATTGCTTTCTCCGACTCTGAGGTCTAGGTGTTGTTAAAAAGACAGTAAAGAAAAGAGAATAAGTTGTTTCCTAAGATTGCATAGGTGGTAATAATAGAATCAGGATTTAAACTCAGGACTTCATGTGCCACCACCAATGATACTTCCTTACTGGCAGTGGTTCTCAAAGTGAGGTCTCTGGACAAAAGCATCAGCATTGATAATGCTGATTGGGAACTTGCTAGAAAAGCAAATTCTTGGGTTCCACCCTAGGAGTTAGAAATTTAGTAGGGCGCCCAGAAATAAGTTTTAATAATCCTTCCAGGTAACTGATGCACACTGAAGTTTGAGAATCACTGCTGTATGCCAATAGTTGCCTTTTTCTCAGGTTAGAATCACCTGGAGAGCTGATAAAAATTCTGATGTCCAGGCTGCACCTAGATCAATTAAGCAGAATCTCTAAGGATGGGAACATGGCAGCAGTGAAACAGTTCATCAGGTGATTCCACTGTGCAGTGTCAGGAAAAAAAAAAGTTATGGCATTTAAACCTAGACTCTGTTTGAATTATTACAGCCAGGCATTGCTCCAGCCCAAAATAAGAATTTCACTCAGGCCCTTTTGGAAGCCAGCCCTCCATTAGCTTATGCCTCAAGTACAGATGTGAAATAAGCGGAGCATTCTTTGGCTGTTGATTTGTTAGGGACTGACCAACTTCCAGCAAAACGTATTAGCATGTCAGTGTGTGCGTCTATTGAAACTGAATCATAGAACATTGGAACTGAAAGAGTCTAGGATGAGTCTGTCTTAAAGATGAGAAAATCAGGGCTCGGAGAGGTAAACTAACAACCCAGATTAAAGAATCTGTTGCAGAAGTGCCCTTTCTGTCTTACATGTCTTGAATGTATCCACTATATGAACATAGACAAAACTATCCTTTTTATCTCACTTCCATCTTCTTTCTTTGGGCCTTGAAAAAGATCAGAGAACTGATTGACAGCTGAAGGGTATTATTGCAAGCATCATGCCTGATTGGGGGATTACACAGAATAATCTGAGAAAGATCTGCCCTCTTTAAAAAAAAAAAAGCACAACGTGAGAGTTGGGAGTTAAGTTTTCTTGGCAAAATGAGGACTATAGTCCAGGAGACAGCATTTAAGATAACTGAGAAACTGCTCCAAAGAGGTAGGGGGCAAGTTCAGAGTGTGATTTTGGTGAAGGGAGAGTACATGCAATCAAGCACATTTTTTTTTTTTTTTTGCAAAAGCTTTCTAGTCATGAGCAACTGTTACCATGAAGGATTTAGTGTTTTGCTAGATATGAGGAGATACAAGAATTAGGCTCATAAAATCAGCTCCTGAAAATATCTTAACTATCTGAAGACCTGTTCTGCTGAGCTTTCCCAGAGCACAGTGCCTCATTGCTATCTCCACCTTGAACACCTTTCAGGGGTGTTGAAAATCGGTTCAGTTCAGTCACTCAGTCATGTCCGACTCTGCAACCCCATGAACTGTAGCACACCAGGCCTCCCTGTCCATCACCAACTCACGGAGTCCACCCAAACCCATGTCCATTGAGTTGGTGATGTCACCTAACCATTTCATCCTCTGTCGTCCCCTTCTCCTCCTGCCCTCAGTCTTTCCCAGTATCAGGGTCTTTTCCAATGAGTCAGCTCTTCGCATGAGGTGGCCAAAGTATTGGAGTTTCAGCTTCAACATCAGTCCTTCCAGTGAACACCCAGGACTGATCTTTAGGATGGACTGGTTGAATCTCCTTGCAGTCCAAGGGACTCCTA
The DNA here is from genome assembly GCA_024291935.2 of Okapia johnstoni. Lineage (NCBI taxonomy): Eukaryota > Metazoa > Chordata > Mammalia > Artiodactyla > Giraffidae > Okapia > Okapia johnstoni. Next base: position 19,343,720 of record CM044307.1, read on the forward strand.
AGAGTCTTCTTCAACACCACAGTTCAAAAGCATCAATTCTTCGGAGCGCAGCTTTCTTTATAGTCCAACTCTCACATCCATATGTGATTACTGGAAAAACCATAGCCTTGACTAGACGGACCTTTGTTGACAAAGTAATGTCTCTGCTTTTTAATATGCTGTCTAGGTTGGTCATAACTTTCCTTCCACGGAGTAAACGTCTTTTAATTTCATGGCTGCAATCACCATCTGCAGTGATTTTGGAGCCCAGAAAAATAAAGTCAGCCACTGTTTCCACTGTTTCCCCATCTATTTCCCATGAAGTGATGGGACCGGATGCCATGATCTTAGTTTTCTGAATGTTGAGCTTTAAGCCAAATTTTTCACTCTCCTCTTTCACTTTCATCAAGAAGCTCTTTAGTTCTTCTTCACTTTCTGCCATAAGGGTGGTGTCATCTGCATATCTGAGGTTATTGATATTTCTCCCAGCAATCTTGATTCCAGCTTGTGCTTCTTCCAGCCCAGTGTTTCTCATGATGTACTCTGCATATAAATTAAATAAGCAGGGTGACAATATACAGCCTTGACGAACTCCTTTTTCTATTTGGAACCAGTCAGTTGTTCCATGTCCAGTTCTAACTGTTGCTTCCTGACCTACATACAGGTTTCTCAAGAAGTAGGTCAGGTGGTCTGGTATCCCCATCTCTTTCAGAATTTTCCATAGTTTATTGTGATCCACACAGTCAAAGGCTTTGGCATAGTCATTAAAACAGAAATAGAGGTTTTTCTGGAACTCTTGCTTTTTCGAAGACCCAGCGGATGTTGGCAATTTGATCTCTGGTTCCTCTGCCTTTTCTAAAACCAGCTTGAACATCTGGAAGTTCACAGTTCACATATTGCTGAAGTCTGGCTTGGAGAATTTTGAGCATTACTTTACTAGCGTGTGAGATGCGTGCAATTGTGTGATAGTTTGAACATTCTTTGGCATTGCCTTTCTTTGGGATTGGAATGAAAATTGACCTTTTCCAGTCTTGTGGCCACTGCTGAGTTTTCCAAATTTACTGACATATTGAGTGCAGCACTTTCACAGCATCATCTTTTGAAAGACCTCAACTGGAATTCCATCACCTCCATTAGCTTTGTTCATAGTGATGCTTCCTAAGGCCCACTTGACTTCACATTCCAGGATGTCTGGCTCTAGGTGAGTGTGAGTGATCACACCATCATGATTATCTGGGTCGTGAAGATCTTTTTTGTGCAGTAGAGGAGCCTAAAAAGGATGCTGCTCTTCTGCAGCAGCTCATGATTTAATCATTATAGAGGCAGATGGCAAGCGCCAATTTGGAGTTGACAGACCTAGTATCAAATTGAATCAGATGAACTCTTCTGAGACTAATTTCAGTAGTTAAAAACTAGAGAAGTATGGTTTGTTTTTAACATTGGACATCGTTTTTGTTGTGTAAATAAGCAATTTTAAAAAACAACATAAGGTTCTCAACTATGGGGGGGAGTAGAGTTCATGTAATTTCATGTGAAGCTGATAAAGATTTTATTCCAATCTATTTTAGTTGAAATTTATCTTTGGACAAATGGGGAATTTTTCTTTCATTCAACAAATGAATGCCTACCATGTGCATCAGGATCAACTGTTCTGAGAGGAACAGTGTGAAGAAGGGATTGGGAGATGGGCAGGTGATGAAAAGGTATCCATGACAGTGACTCTCCCCAAAGATCCCATGCCGGGCCCTCCATGAAGCCGTTTTCTCCACTGATCTAGCCCATATAGGTCTGGCTCTCTTTCACTTAGAACCTGCAGAGGAGGGCAGGGGAGTCAGTCATTACCATGGCTTTTCTGAGATATACGTAAGCAACTGGAGGGCAGGAAGTCAGCCTTATGTTTCTGTGTGGGCTGTATGTCAGCTAACCCAGTGCAGGCATGTGGCTACACAGGTGCTTATTGGGTGACTCGGGGCTCGCTCAGACATAAGTACAGACACTGATTCTTAGTGACAAGCAAAATTTTAAAAAGTGGGAGTGAATTTCTTGGAGGGTATGGAGTAGCTCATAGAAGAGGTGGAAAAGGAAAACTCTCAGACCTCAAGATGGCCCATGGCACTAGAGAGCAAGAAGGAAGAGACAGACCCCATGGGGCACTGCCATCCAGTGAATCACCGTCAGCCACCTTCCATTCTTTGTTTATTTGGCTGCACCAGGTCTTAGGCACAGCCTGCAAGCTCTCAGTTGTGGCATTTGGGATCTAGTTCCCTGACCAGGGAGCATGGAGTCATGGCCACTGAGTCACCAGGGAAGGCCCCCCCCCTCCCCGTTCTTATAGCCCTCCGCCCAAGACTCAAATTCCCAGCTCAACCAACTACTGGCTTTATCACTTGGACAGGTCACTTAACCTCTGTGTTTGAGACTCCTTGTTGGCAGAATGGGGCTAACAATTAAGCCTGCCTCCTAGAGACACGGGAAGGACTGGATAACTCAATACATGAAGGTTCTTAAGGGGCCTAGCACCTAGCGAATGCTTAATAGATGCTAGCTAGTTTAAGGGACCGTTTTTTTAGCGGTCATTGTGGCTTTTCACCTTGTGATCATCGTTTCCTTAAATGATACTATATCACATTAATGAATACTATAAGAGCACATAAAGATTCTCCTTAAAAAGAAAGGAAGGTTAAAAATAACTTTTAAAACACCGAAACAATTCAGCAACTGTCTGTAAAGCAAGCAAAGTCTCAAGGTGCTGTAATCATATAGGTTATGATTCCCAAGACTTAATTGGAAATACAGTTTATAGAAAATGACCTAGGAGCCTCTTGAGTCAAGTAAAATCGTGCACAGAAATACATAGCTGTTGAAAATGCCATGACATTTTATTATAGTGGTAGATTTGTGTTTGTGTGAATTTTTGTCTTTAAATTGCACATAATACTGTAAATCATTTATTACTGAGCCAGTATGTAGACCCCCTGGGCTTCCCAGGTGGCTCAGTGGTAAGGAATTTGCCTGCCAATGCAGGAGACACAGGAGACTTGAATTTGATCCCTGGGTTGGGAAGATCCCCTGGAGGAGGAGATGGCAACCCACTCCAGTATTCTTGCCTAGAAAATCCCATGGGCAGACGAGCCTGGTGGGCCACAGTCCATGGGGGCCATAATCCATGCGGTCACAGAGAGTCGAGCACGACTGAGCATGCACTATGCGCTAGGTACTGAAGGTACAAATATAAATTAAATAGGGTCACTCTAAGCTGAAATAACATCATCTGAAAGGGAGGGAGTATTTGCTGGTGATTTTTTAACAAACATTTTTACTTATTTATTTATTTGGCTATGCCAGGTCTTGGGGCATATAGGATCAAGTTTCCTGGTCAGGGATTGAACCTGGGTCCTCTGCATTTGAAGAGAGGACTCTTAACTACCAGACCACCAGGGAAGTCCCTGTTGGTGATCCTGATGTCAAAGTATTTTTCTGATTTCACCTAGAAGTAGTAGATTGAGTTGTGAAGCTCTTATGGGTGCATGCTGAGTCACTTCAGTCATGTCCAGCTCCTTGTGACCCTGTGGATTATAGCCTGCCAGGCTCCTCTGTCCATGGGACTGTCCAGGCAAGAATACAGGAGTGGGTTGCCATCCCGTCCTCCAGGAGATCATTCTGACCCAGGGATCGAACCTGCATCTCTTATGTCCCCTGCATTGTCAGGCAGGTTCTTTACTATTAGTGCCACCTGGGAAGCCCTGTGAAGCTCTTTGTACATGCATGCTGAGTCTCCTCAGTCATGTCCAATTCTTTGCAACCCTGTGGACTGTAGCCCACCAGGCTCCTCTGTCCATGGTATTCTCCATACTTTCACCAATTATGTAATAGGGTTACAGTTGGTTGCTCTCCTGGGATAAGCCCCTTTTGCTGTTTCTCTTTTATCTGCACATCTTTTTGAGACCAGCACTCACATGCAGAAAGGCAATTGTAATCAAAGGAAGACAAAAGTAAGGCAGTATTTTAAGGAATTCTCTTCAGAACCAAGTTCTTAACAGCCATAGTCTCTTGCCTGATGTAGATACTTGTATAGAGACTCCAAAGCACTTAATCTGCTTACCTGATACACTTGATGATAGTGTAATAAACTATGGTATAAGCAAGCATTGGTCTGTCTAAGGGATCAAATTATAGTGAACATTAGGTCATGTTTCTAAATGTTTTTCTTTCTTTTGCAGGGTGATAAAGGGCAAAGGGAGAGAGCTGATGTGCATTTTTCAAATGCAAGTCAATCATTAGCAGTCATTTATAAAAGAACTTTGTATTTCCTGTAATCATTAAATCAATTGACCAGTAAGGAAAATATGATCCTTCTTCCTGTTTTGAGATTTGCAAATGGAATCATAAAATTGAATCCCATTTTTTTTCTTAGTAAATGGAATGTGGTTTTAAAATTTTACTTAGTTATTTGGCTGCCTTGGTTCTTAGTTGCATCACTTGGGATCTTCCTTGCAGCAGGTCAGGTCTTTTGTGCAGGCTTCTTTCTCTAACTGTGGCACAGATGCTCAGTAGTTGCTGTGCGTGGGTTGAATAGATGGGGCACTCAGGCTTTGTTGCACCGGGCATGTGGGATCGTAATTTCCCTTTTAATTCTGTATCTGCAGTGCTGATTTGAATATGATTTCTTCTTATTGTTTTTTATGTTGAACATTGTTTTTATTGTGTAAAGTACATGTACGTTGCACCCCCAAAACATGTTAATCTTTTTAAATTTCTTATTTATTTTTCATTTTTGAGTGCACTGGATCTTCATTGCCATGGGCATATCTTTTCCCCAGTTGCAGTGAGTGTGGGCTACTCGCTTGTTGCAGTGTGAGGGCTCCTCGTTGGGGTGGCTTCTCTTGTTATGGTGGCTTCTCTTGAAGGGCATGGGCTTAGTTGCCTTACTGGTATGTGGAATCTTCCTGCACCAGGGATTGAACTCGTGTCCTCTGCATTGGCAGGCAGATTCTTAACCACTGGACCATCAGGGAAGTCCCATGTTAGTCTTCATAAGATTGTTTTCTTTTGAACCTTAGTTTATTTTCCTTCCTTTCTATTTTGATCCTAATGTCATATTGCATGCCTGAAGCTAAACAGCAGTCAGTTTCTGATCCAACAGATGCCTTATAGCAACTTGGAACATATATGGACATAAAATCACTTTTTTTTCCTAAGGAATACCATTACAAATTAAATATGTTAATGATGCCATTAAAATTGGTAGTAATCACTCCTAAGCTTTGCTATTTGATGCCAGATACAGCACATAAGATAATAGTGTATCTAATTGTGCCTAACTTAGTATTGGCATTCAACAGAAACTTGTTGCATTTGTCCATAAGTCTTTATAATCCTTTTTTTTTCCACCTTATTTTGGGGATTGTTGAATAAATGTCTCCTTATTTAACCACCAACTTCACAGGATAACACTCTGACAAAGCGATAAAATGAGAAAAACAAAAATTCTAAATAATTTGAGGCCTAGCTTTGACGTAGAAGATAAGGATAAGGGCTCAATCATGTACTGCTAATAACAATTGGCTAACAATTATTAAACTCTTATCAATTTATTTCAATCAGTCTTATTTCAGCTACTGTGCTAAGTCCTCTACATGTGTTTATTTAAGCCTCACAACAACTCTAAACTGCTACTGTTGCCCCCATTTTACAGATGAGATAAGCAAGACATAGAGAGCTTAATTTGCTAAATTACACAGCTATTAAGTGCCAGAGCTGGGATTTAAACCCAGGCAATTTAGCTTCAGAACCTACACACATAACCATAATATGCTGTCTCTACTCTCCATGGTTCCAGGTGCTACACTGGGCCATCCTTTTCAGTAACTTAAATGTCAACAAATTCTCATAACTATGCAAGGCAATATCAATAATTTATTTTTATAGATAAGGTAACTCAAGGCCTAAAGAAATTAATAACTTGCTCAAGATACATAGCGAATCAGTGCCAGACCTGGGAATTTCCTTCAAGCCAATAAGGAGTCTACTTCTCATCTATCACTCCAAGAAATTAAAGTTTATTATATTTTAATTGAATCTGCTTCAACCACGCTAGCACACTCTTTCATTATGGGTAATAGAGAATTGACTGTATTACGTTAAATGTTCTACAACAACAGCAGTAGTAGTACCATTCATTTATACAAAGTTTGAAAGCAGTTATCTGACTTGTATCCAAACCTTATAAGATACATAGAAGAGAGAAAAGGATTTGTGCCACAGGATGTGAAAGGCATTGTCAGAACTGAGTATTGACCTTTTGCCTAAGTTACCTTGCATACTCTGATATGAAAAGTTATCGTTACTGTGTCATATGACTGAAGCAAAGTCCAGACCAGGAGTCAAAGTGCTAGTCTCTAACAGTAATGTATACAGAATGGCCATTTTCTCCCTTGATGGGCAAAGAAAGCAATTAAGTTAGCAATTAAGTTAGCAATTACATAACAAACCATGGGAAAACTTAATGTCTTAGATATTTTTTAATTTAAAAAGATTCTGTGAATTGACTGTTTCTTCTGCTACCACCTAGAGTCACATGGAACTGCATTCATCTGATGACAGAGGAGGGGTAAGTAGTCCAAGGTGGCCTCTCTTTCCTTACTGGCACTTAGTGCTAACTGTAGACTAGAGTGCCTTGGTTTTTGTCCTCACGGCCTCTCATCTTCTAACAGACCAGACTGGACTTCTACTGCATGCGGAGGGGGTGTTCTCAGGGAATTGTTCTAAGAAGGCAAAAGTCCCAATGTGAAAAGCATTAGTCAAGCCTTTGTACCTGTCACACTTGCTGATGTCTTATTGGCCAGACCAGGCCAGGGCCAAGCTTAGAGTTATTGCAGGATGGGACCTAAACTCCACCTCTTTTTTTCAAAAAATATGTCACATGTACTTCCCCACCCCCAACCCCATTTTTTGGTTGTTTCATGAGGCATGTGGATCTTAGTTCCCCAATCAGGGATAGAACTGGAACCCCCTGCAGTGGAAGTGTGATGTCTTAACCACTGGACCACCAGGGAAGTCCCCCAAAACTCCACCTCTTGATGAGAACAGTGCAAAGAATGTGTAGTCATTTTTCATCCACACAGAAAGAAGCCAAGCTTCAAACAGCAAAGACCAGGGGTCAGCAAACATTTTCTCAAAGGATAAGATAGTAAATCTTTTAGGCTTGCAGGTCTTGGGTCTTTGCAGTCTAGGGTATGAAACCAACCATAGACAATATATAAGCAAAAGAATGCAACTGTGTTCCAGTAAAACTTTATTTGCAAAAGCATGAGGTCCTGTATGGTTGGTTTTATTATATTTACAAAAACTAAACTACACACTATAGTTTGAGGACTGCTGCCAAAGACTACTGCAGGTTGAAATAGACTTTTAAGAGTGAAACTGAGAGAAGAAAGTTCCCAAATGTTGATCCCTTGGGGTTCCAAACTGACACATTTTCTAGGAATGGCTTTTTAAAAAATCTCACATCCTCCAAGAAAGAGAAGCCAGGGAAAGTCCAATGAAAATTTCTCCTACTGTAATTTTGGAAATGAGTTGCAGAGTGACCATTGTCAGACTTAATGAAGCACCCATCATAGCCAGGTTGTGTTCAACTCTTTGCAACCCCATGGACTGCAGCCCACCAGGCTTCTCTGTCCTTGGGGTTTTCCCAGGTAAGAATACTGGAGTGGGTTGCCATGCCCTCCTACAGGAGATCTTCTCAAGCCATGGGTCGAATCCAGGTCTCCCACGTTGCAGGTGGATTCTTTACCTCCTGAACCACCAGGGAAGCCCTCATAGCCAGGACACCATCCAAATTCAAGGATTCACATAAAACTTAGAGCAATATTAAGAATTCACTAGGTACTTTATGGAAGTTATTTCATTTCACGCTTAAGAAATCTTGTTAGCTTAAAGTTATTACCCCAGGTTAAAGATAGAAAGATCGAACTTTGGAGATGTGAAGTTAAATGTCTCTAGTTAATGTTATTAATGTTAAAACCTAATGTTAAACAGCCAATATTTGAAACCAGAACCAGAACATTTTCTACCACGTACTCTACCACATTGACCCTGCCTTTTGAGTTTGAAAGGAAAATAATCTATGTAGGAAAATAACTTATTGGAAAAATTATTTATAAAAATTATTTGTAAATACTAGTCACACACACATACAAAATAGCATCTCTTCAAGTGCAGGAAAAAAGATGAGGAATAAGAAGAAATGGTAGTTTTCTCCTACCTATTTTAAATATGGGTAGTTTTCTCCTGCTGCTGCTGCTGCTACTAAGTCGCTTCAGTCGTGTCTGACTCTGTGCGACCCCATAGACGGCAGCCCACCAGGCTCCGCCGTCCCTGGGATTCTCCAGGCAAGAACACTGGAGTGGGTTGCCATTGCCTTCTCCAGTGCATGAAAGGGAAAAGTGGAAGTGAAGTCGCACAGTCGTGTCCGACTCTTAGCGACCCCATGGACTAGCCTACCAGGCTCCTCTGTCCATGGGATTTTTAGGCAAGAGTACTGGAGTGGGGTGCCATTGCCTTCTCCTACTTGTGCATTAATAGCATGCGAGATGTATAGTAGGGCCAAAAGATCAGGAGACAACTGACATTGAAAGGTTAGTTTACTACAGTTGCCAAGAAAAGAGGACACTCTATGTCTTGGGGGCCACACAGGGAAGCACTGATGCTGGTTGTAGGGCAGAGGGGGAGGGAGGAACTGTGGGCCAGAGCTTTTATTGTGGTTTCTGTGAGAAGGAACTGACCAGACCAGGTAAGCAGGCTTAGGATGGATTAGTTTGAATAATGTTAATGGTCTCTGTAGCATAGGGGCTGTCCCTACTAGCTATCAGGTACCTAGACTTGGGGTGATGAGGGCATGTGGATAAATGGTCCTAAGTGTGAGAGCTCAGTAAAAGAAATTGTTGGAATGTGAGCTCTGGATTGGTTACTTTGTATCTGAAAACTGTGCTCATAAGAGAGTTGTTCACTATCTCTAAAAATCTACTAACCTCTAGAGGAGTAGTCCCTTCAGGGTCAGCAAGGCCCCAGATGTCAAAGCATCAAAATACAGAAAATAAAAGACGGTGGTTATACTACCACTACTACTATAGTGGGTTCTCTAATTTTTGCTTTTACTCCAAGACTTACAGAAATAACTGAGATAGTCAAAGGTAATCAGAACTATCTAGAAAATAGCCACAAACAAGGAAAGAAACAACACACAAAAAAGAGGGTTCTGGTTCAAGATGACCATATAGGAAAATCTTAATCTCACAGACACACTGAGTCTACAGCTACCTAAAGCCTGCCTGAGTGATGACTACACATCAGGCAAACAAGAGGAACTACATCAAACTGGGTAGGAATGCAATCTTGCCATAAAGCACACCTCCAGCACAGTGGCACACAACCCAGAGAAAATTCAAAACCTGAAGCTCCTCTCTGAGGAGCAAAGGGTTTTATTTCCTTACCGGTAACTTCAGCTTTTAGGACCTGCACCAGAGAGATGATACCCAACCACTTTGAAAACTAACAGAACCTATGAGACTGTAGTAATCTGGGAGACATATCCTAGAAGGTCCGTGCCCTGAGAGGAGCACCATGATCCAGCTCATTGTCAGCTGATCTCAACCAGACTTAAAGAGGCTTGAAGATCAGCAACAGGACAAGGGTGCCCACCATCACCACTTACACTCAACATAGTATCGGAAGTCCTAGTCAGAGCAATGAGACAAGAAATAGAAACAAAAGGAAGACATAAAGCTGTCATTGTTCACAGATGACATGATACTATACATAGAAATCCTAAAGATAACACTGGAAAGCTACTAAAACTCATCAATGAACACAGTATATATTGTTTATTACAGTAGCTTATAGTTGTTTAAACTATAGTTGCAGTTTATATTATAAAGTTGTATAATCCAAAGTTAATATACAGAAATTTGTTGCATTTCAGTACACTAACAAGAAACTATCAGGAAAAAAAGAGTCCCATTTATAATCATATCGAAAGAATGAAATACCTAGGAATAAATATGAGGGAAAATGACTGTACTCATAAAACTATAAGAAACTGATGAAAGAAATTGAACACATTACAAACAAATGGAAAGCTATGCCTTGCTCATGGATTGGAAAAATGAATACTGTTAAAATGACCTTACTACCCAAGGCATATACAGATTAAGTGTATATTTTCATTAGTTATGAAAACACCAATAGCATTTTTCACAGAACTAGAACAAATGGTTCTAAAATTTGCATGGAAAAACAAAAGACCCTGAGTATCCAAAGCAATCGTGAGAGAGAGAAACAAAGCTAGATGTATTACATTTCCTGAATTCAAACTATACTGCAAAGCTACAGTAATAAAAAACCCACGTGTATATGGCAATTAACATACTACGAAGGAGGCAAGAAGACACAATGGGAAGTAGACTTTTCGAGAAATGGTGTTGGGAAATAATGGACAGGTACTCACAAAATAATCAAACTGGACAACTTCACCCCATATGTGTAAATAAACTCATAATGGATTAAAGACTCAAAAATAAGTCCTGAAATCATACAATATCTAGAAGGAAACATAGTGCATTCTTTGACATTGGTCTTAGCAATACATTTTTGGATATGTCTCCTTGGGCAAAGGAAACAATAGAAAAAAATAAACAAATGGAACCTAATCAAACTAAAAAAGTTTTGCACAGTGACAGAAACTATTGACAAAGTGAAAAGACTGCCTGATGAATGGGACCAGGTATTTGCAAATGATATATCCCATGAGGGGTTAATATCCAAAAGATACAAAGGACAACTCGACATTTTTTCTTATAAAGCTGATTAAGACATGGGCAGAGGACCTGAAGAGACATTCCAAAGACATACAGATGGCCAACGGGCACATGAAAAGATGCTCAGACTTCCCTGTTGGTATAGTGGATAGGAATCTGTCTGCCAATTCAGGGGACACAGGTTCAATCCCTGGTCGGGGACGATTCCACATGCCATGGAGCAGCCAAGTCCCTGTGCCACAACTACTGAAGCCCGCTCACCTAGAGCCTGTGCTCTGCAACAAGAGAAGCCACTGCAATGAAAAGCCCGTGCACACCACAAAGAGTGGCCCCTGCTCACTGCAAATAGAGAAAGCCCACATGCAGCAACAAAGACCCAGTGTAGTCAAAGGTAAACACATACGTACATACATACATACACAAAAATGTAAAAAAAGATTCCCAACATCATTAATCTTTACAGAAATACAAATCAAAGATACAGTGAGATATGACCTCACACCTTTCAGAATGGTTATTATCAAAAAGACAAGAAACAACGTATCAGTGAAGATGTGGAGAAAAGGGAACCTCATGGACTGTTGGTGGGAGTGGAAATTGATGAGGCCACTATGGAGAACAGTATGGAGGTTTATCAAAAGCTAAAAGCAAAGCTAGCATATGATCCAGCAACTCCACCCCTGGGTATGTAGAAGAAGAAACGGAAAACACTGATTCAGAAGGCCATAAGCTGACTTTTCTGTGGGAACTTTGGAGGCCAGAAGGGAGTGGCATCTGGCATCATATATTTAATGACTTCGAGTGACTCCCAATGAGTATAATCTATAAAAATATTGAATCACTATGTTGTATACCTGAAAACAATATAATATTTTAAATCAACTACACTTCAATTAAAAAATAAGAAATTGACTTTTCTTTTCATGGTAAATTGATTTTAGGCTGAGCTCAAGCATACTTGTATCTGTTTGAATATTCCTGAGTGCACTAATTTTTAAAAAATCCTTCAGTGTTGCATACAACACATTCATACAGTAGGACATTCTTCTTTTCTAAATGTTAACATGAGTGGTACTGGTTCTAACTAAAAGATATAATCCACAAAAGAAATCAAGTGAGATAAGTTGCTCATGGTAACTACCTTATTTTGAGTTGAGTTCATTTGCAGGCAATCCTATTCAGAAATGATTTTTGAAAGCACAAAGAAAATGATGTATGAGACAGTGATGATCACGATAGTGATGTAAGATTCTGGAAAGAGCTAAAATGGAGCTGAAGTCAGAACTTTTTTTTCTTAAATAAATCAATTATTTTGAGGTATACTCAATACACAATAAAATGCTCAGCATTAATGATGCAGCTTGATGAGGTTTGACTTGTAAGTACCATCCTGTCTTAGCGTGTTGAGAATACTCTAATAAAGTACCTTAGACTGGGTGGCCAGACATCCTGGAATGTGAAGTCAAGTGGGCCTTAGAAAGCATCACTATGAACAAAGCTAGCGGAGGTGATGGAATTCCAGTTGAGCTATTTCAAATCCTAAAAGATCATGCTGTGAAAGTGCTGCACTCAATATGTCAGCAAATTTGGAAAACTCAGCAGTGGCCACAGGACTGGAAAAGGTCAATATTCATTTCAATCCCAAAGAAAGGCAATGCCAAAGAATGCCCAAACTACCACACAATTGCACTCATCTCACACGCTAGTAAAGTAATGCTCAAAATTCTTCAAGCCAGGCTTCAGCAATACATGAACCATGAGCTTCCAGATGTTCAAGCTGATTTTAGAAAAGGCAGAGGAACCAGAGATCAAATTGCCAACACCTGATGGATCATCGAAAAAGCAAGAGAGTTCCAGAAAAACATCTATTGCTGCTTTATTGACTATGCCAAAGCCTTTGACTATGTGGATCACAATAAACTGTGGAAAATTCTGAAAGAGATGGGAATACGAGACCACCTGACCTGCCTCTTGAGAAACCTGTATGCAGGTCAGGAAGCAACAGTTAGAACTGGACATGGAACAACAGACTGGTTCCAAATAGGAAAAGGAGTTCGTCAAGGCTGTATATTGTCACCCTGACTATTTAACTTATATGCAGAGTACATCATGAGAAACACTGGGCTGAAAGAAGCACAAGCTGGAATCAGGATTGCCGGGAGAAATATCAATAACCTTAGATATGCAGATGACACCACCCTTATGGCAGAAAGTGAAGAAGAACTAAAGAGCCTCTTGATGAAAGTGAAAGAAGAGAGTGAAAAATTTGGCTTAAAGCTCAACATTCAAAAAACTAAGATCATGGCATCCGGTCCCATCACTTCATGGCAAATAGATGGGGAAACAGTGGCTGACTTTATTTTGGGGGGCTCCAAAATCACTGCAGATGGTGACTGCAGCCATGAAATTAAAAGACACTTACTACTTGGAAGGAAAGCTATGACCAACCTAGACAGCATATTAAAAAGCAGAGACATTACTTTGTCAACAAAGGTCCATCTAAACAAGGCTATGGTTTTTCCAGTGGTCATGTATGGATGTGAGAGTTGGACTGCAAAGAAAGCTGAGAGCAGGAGAATTGATGCTTTTGAACTGTGGTGCTAGAGAAGACTCTCGAGAGTCCCTTGGACTGCACGGAGATCCAACCAGTCCATCCTAAAGCAGATCAGCCCTGGGTGTTCGTTGGAAGGACTGATGTTGAAGCTGAAACTCCAATACTTTGGCTACCTCATGTGAAGATCTTACTCATTGGAAATGACCCTGATGCTGGGAAAGATTGAGGGCAGGAGGAGAAGGGGACGACGGAGGATGAGATGGTTGGATGGTATCACCAACTCAATGGACATGGGTTTGAGTAAACTCCGGGAGTTGGTGATGGACAGGGAGGCCTGATGTGCTGCGGTTCATGGGGTCGCAAAGAGTCAGACACAGCTGAGTGACTGAACTGAACTGAACTGAGAGTGGGTGATTAATAAACAAGAATATTTTTCACAGATCTGAAGGCTAGTAAGCCCAAGATCAAGACACCAGCAGAATTAGTGTCTGGTGAGAACAATTCCTGGTTCATAGATGGCACCTTCTCACTGTAACCACAAAGGGCAGAAGAGTTGAAAGATCTCTCTGAGCACTCTTTGTAAAAGCACCAATCACCTCCCAAAGACCCCAACTGCTAATACCATCACCTTCTGGGTGTGAGGGGCGGTGTTTAGAATTTAAACATGTGGACTTTGGAAGGAAACATTCATCATGAGCACACCTCAATCAAGATACAAGTTTCCCATCACTCCAGAAAGTTCTATCCCTCCATTCCCTCACATCAGGAAACACTGATGAAAATTCCATTCCCTTGTATTGTTTGGACTATTCCAGAACTTGGTACAAAGGAAGTCCTATATGAAGTTTGTTTGTCCTGGTTTCTTTCTATCATCATCCTATCTATGAGATACATCCATGATTGTACACATATCAGAAACTTGTTCAGATTTACTGAGGGTTTTCCCACTGAATGAATATGCCAGTCTGTTTGCCATTCATCTGTTCAGTACTGGTTGTTTGTTTCCAGTCTGTGGAATAAATACATGCATTATGCTGCTATGAATATATATGTATACATATGTATAAATATATATATGAATCATTGTGGGGAACTTCCTATGGTAGAATCACCGAGACATAGAGCAGGTGTAAGTTTAACTTTATAAGAAACTATTATTATCCACCCTAATGATGCCAACACATGCAATTACAGAGGGGTGTGCAACAACAACAAAAAATTGTCACTATCAGCAAGGTTAGAAACTACCAAAGTGTAAGGAAAAAAGAAGAGGTGGCAGTATACTCAGTGGCCCTCCACCTGACGTGAAATCAGGTATTCGAGGCAAAATAATGCCTAGTGTAGACATGACTGTAGCTGCATTGCGTATTCACTTCATACTTCTGTTACTACGATGTTTGCTGGTATCATTTTTCATGTAATAGATGTTTTGTAAGAGAGAAAATAGGAAACAAATTTTAACGAAACAGAAAATCCCCGAACAAAAGAAACACTAATGGAGAAAATCACAGTGGCACTTACTGGAAGAAATGACGAATAATCACTCTGATAATTACATAATTCTACCGCTATTTTGGTGAAAGAGGAGAGTGAAAAATCTGGCTTAAAACTCAACACTGAAAAACTAAGATCGTGGCATCTGGTCCCATCACTTCATGGCAAATAGAAAGGGATAAGTGGAAACAGTGACAGACTTTATTTTCTTGGGCTCCAAAAACACAGCAGATAGCAACTGCAGCCATGAAATTAAAAGGTGCTTGCTCCTTGGAAGTAACGCTATTACAAACCCAGATAACATATTAAAAAACAGAGACATCACTTTGCCGGCAAAGGTCTGTATAGTCAAAGCTATGGTTTTTCCAGTAGTCATGTATGCAAGTGAGAGTTGGACCATAAAGAAGGCTGAGAGCCGAAGAATTGATGCTTTTGAATTATGATGCTGGAGAAGGCTCTTGAGAGTCCCTTGGACTTCAAGGAGATCAAACCAGTCAATTTGAAGGAAATTAACCCCGAATATTCACTGGAAGGGCTGATGCTGAAGCTGAAGCTCCAATACATACTTGGCCCTCTGATCCGATGAGTTGACTCATTGGAACAAACCCTGATGTTGGGAAAGACTGAAGCAAAAGGAGAAGGTGAAGGCAGAAGATGAAATGGTTAGATAGCATCACCAACTCAATGGACATGAATCTGAACAAATCCGAGACAGTAGAGGACATGAGAGCCTGGTGTACTGTGGTCCATGGGGTCGCAAAGAGTCAGACAAGACTTAGGGACTGAACCGCAATGAACAACAACAAAATCTTCGCACTAACATTATAGCATCTCTTATGCCATACCAGGGATTGATTTATTGACATTTCAATCAATGAGTGTTCTCTATTTCTTCTCCTGGATGAGTTCTGCATAATTTTATTTGCACAGACTTTTCCAGGTATTAGAGTTGTAGTTCATGTCAGTGCACCTAGTTTCAAAGAAACATCTTCCCTTTTGTGCAGTTTCATCTCCAAACAAAATAACATGGACAGAGCAATGCATAGCTCTTATCAACCAGACTCATACCATGTGACAACTCCTAAAGCTAGGAAAACGTTTAGCTCATGAAAGTCAAAAACCTCAGTGGAGGAAGTCATGGTGTTCTTATCAGGTTAAGAAAAAATGGATGTGGGGCAAATAAAAACAGATGGTTATTACTATTTCTGACTGTAGTCTGGGCAAAAGTCTGGCTACAAAAGGATTTGGTCAAAAAAATTTCCTCACCCTAAAAGCCTCCATTCCTTGAGATTTCTATTTTCTATGGCTTAAATAATGGTTGTATCTCTAGGAATCCCTACCCTCCTTGTGGCTTAGACAGTCAGCCTAGACCTTGCATACTTGAGGGGTAGATTCAGCACAGTTCCCTATAAACTTAGAATTTTCACTTCTTCCTTAGCCCAATTACATGTCTTGGGATCTTCCATTCTCTAACTCACCACAAGGTATGGGAGGCCTAAGCAATAATGAGGCTTATGAAGAAGAGAGACCCGGTGAAACAGCTAGTCCAAGCTGATCGAGTCAATTTACCAATCCTACCGCATGGGGGCAGTAGGAAACAAGAGAGAGGGAGTTATACACATGCCGTTTGAATGCAGAGAGACTGCCCATCTATCACTGTGGCCAAAACGTTACTCCAGAGTTTGACAAAATATTATAAACTCCTCAGGATTGGGATGTATTAGGGAAGAGCAAAAGGGAAGACTGAAATAAGGGAAAAAAGATTTTCTTTCTATTTCAATATATATTTTCCAGTTACTTGTCTAAGCATAAAGGATAATATGGCATTGTTTGGTAATTTGTTTTTTCAAGTTAAGAGCATATTTCCATGTGCTTAAATATTTGATAACACACAATATATAATTTTAGGGGCTTCTCTGGTAGCTCAGGTGGTAAAGAATCCACCTGCAATGCGGGAGACCTGGGTTCCATCCCTATGTTGAGAAGATCCCCTGGAGGAAGGCATGGGAACCCACTCTTGCCTGGAGAATTTCATGGACAGAGGAGCCTGGTGGCTATAGTTCACGGGGTTGCAGAGTTGGACACGACTGAGCAACTAAGCACAGCACACAGTACATAATTTTAAATCGCTAGATAAATTTTCAGTCAAAGGTGACTCTAATATATCTACTTGAACCACTATTTTGTGGTAGTTGAGGTATTTCCGGAATTTCTGTAGTTATAAAATAATTAACTATAATTAACTCACATAAGGTTTAATTTTCCCCCCAAATCACAGTCATTTCCTCTGATGGAAGTGCTAGGTTCAAATGAATATAAGGAATATGTGCTAAATCGCTTCAGTCATGTCCAGCTCTTTGCGACCCTATGGACTGTAGCCCGCCAGGCTCCTCTGTCAATGGGATTCAACAGGCAAGAATACTGCAGTGGGCTGCCGTTTCGCCCCCACGGTTTCTTTTGGACCCAGGGATCGAACCAGCATCTCTTATGTCCCCTGCATTGGCAGGCAGGTTCTTTACCGTTACAGCCACCTGCTGAATTCATCAAGAAGTGCTTACCAATGCCTATTCCACAAACAACATATTACATTATGCTTACACTTGGTGGCTTTTTAAATATTTACCAAGTTGATTCTCTGTTCATTCATATTTCTTAAATTGTAATAATGTTGTGTATTTTATTTTATTAGAATTACAATATTATTGTAATGTTATAACATTCATATTTTATTCATGCTTTTTAAATTTCTTTTTTGAATTTTCCATGAATATCCTTGATCCAGAAGCACTTACTTTTTCTGAGTAATTTTGGTTCTGTTTGGATACGTAGTACCCTTGTCCCAGGTCAAGAAAGAATTAGTAAAAGAGGAATTTGTATCACTGTGTTTTTGAAAAGCACTGTCTTTCTTTACAGTGCGTTTTAAGTTCTCTTTTCCCCTCTCACCTCAGTAGCAGCTACCCCACCCAACACTTCCCATCTTGCTTGTCTGCTCCCGTAGAGAGTTTGTGTGGACTTCCTGAGCAGCCCATTCAGAGTCCTCACAGTCCTTGCAACAGGGAAACTGTACCCAGCACTCTCTACCAAGAGGTCACCACTTGATAAAGCATCCTTTTCAAAAATCTTTCCTGTTCCCCTATTTGTGATGCGAACTTTTAATTCAGTTAGTTTCTTTTGCAACCCATTCTGATGAATTCACCTCAGACTCACTCACTCTCAGTAGATAGATGTGTCATATTAAAATAGCACTTCAGAGTTGGATGAGGCAGTGAGGAGGAAGACAAGAGAGAGAAGAGTGGGAAGAAAAAGAGAGGGAGCTGGGGCGGGAACTCTGATGCTTGAGAGAAAAACTTGACTACCCTGAAAATAGACAGCTTTTACTTTTGGATCAAACTCAGTATTTTTGTTGGGGCAGACTATTTTTAACATTTTTTCCTCTATATGACAAAGTTATTTTTAACCTATGCAGATTTGTCAATGACTTGGTCAAAACTGATCTTCACATACTTATGTTTAATGGACAGTATAGCCAGATTTATTAATTTTTAATTAATTTTAACTTCAAAAATTCTGTTAATGTATTCTAAGATAAACTAGTTAAGTTTCTTTTTTTGACAAAAGGTAAGCAGAGATTCATAAGAATCGAATTTCACAATAAAATCCAAAATTGCAAAACACTGCCCATGTGTTTATTTCTTCAGGATCATTTCTAGTAGCTTGCAAATATCTCTATAATCTTAAATTTTAAATTTTACCTTAAATTTTTAAACAAAAAACTTCACAACATTACATATAATGACAGACTTGAAGTAACTAAAGTTTTATTTCTTTGTTTCTAAAACCACTGTGCTCTCACTGTTTATTTTAATTTTTTGTTTAAACACTGGAATATGTGCTATGGTAAGAATTGGAGACACAAACTGTACCCAAAGTTACCCAAAATAACTACCCAAGCTAACCCAAAGTTAGCTTTAATAATTACAAATTTTTACAAATTTACCCTCAAAACAGTGCATGTAGCTAAGTCTGCATGGGCCAGGGCTATCTTTATTTTGATAACATTATTGTCTATGTGGAAAATCTGAAAAAAATTGACAAAAAAAACCTCCTGAAACTAGTAAGTGATTACACTAAGGCTACAACATACACTTTAATATATAAAAGTCAATCCTATATCCTAGATACTAGGAATGAAAAAGTGGAATTTGAAATTTGAAACAATACCATTTACATTAGCAACACCCCTGCCCCCCCCCATGAAATGCTTAGCTGTAAAACTAAAAAATATGGACATGATGTATATGAAAACTACAAAACTCTAATGAAAGAAATCAAATAAGAACTAAGTGAATGAAGATATATTCCATGTCCATGGTTAGGAAGACTCGATGTTGTCAAGATGTCAGTTCTTCCCAACCTAACTTGATCTACAGATTCAATGTGATCTCAGTCAAAATCCCAGCATGTTATTTTGTGGGTGTCAACCAACTGATTTTAAAGTTAATATGAGGGGCTTCCCTGGTGGTAAAGAATCTGCCTGCCAGTGCAGGAGACACAGGTTAAATTCCTGGTCAAGGAAGATTTCACAACTAAACAACTAAACCCATGGGCCACAACTAGAGTGTAGCCCCTACTCACCACAACTAGAGAAAAGCCTGAACAGCAACAAAGACCCAGCACAGCCAAATAAAAATAAGTAAGATTATATAAAAAATAAAATTACCACAGATTTACTGGTTTAAAACACAGCTGTTGTTGTTGTTTTAATAAAAAAAAACTCATATGGGGAAGGAAAAGACTCAAAATTGAAGAACAAAATCAGAGGAACTGACACTATTCAACTTCAAGAATTACTCTAAAGCTACACTATTCAAAATGGTGCGGTATTGTGAAAGAATAGACAATTAGATCAGTATAATAGAGAATAGAGAGCCTAGAAATAGAAACATATAGTCAACTGATCTCTAACAAAGGGTAAAAGCTAATCTTTTTAACAATGCTGTTGGAACAACTGAATATCCACAAGCAAAAACCAAACCAAAACAAACAAATTTAGATGCAGACCTCACACCCATCACAAAAATTAACTCAAAATAGATCATAGACCTAAATATAAAACCCCAAATTATAAAGCTCCTAGAAGATAACAGGTGAAAATATATTGGGTTGACCAAAATATTCGTTTGGGTTTTTCCATAAGATGTTACAGAAAAATCCGAACAAGCTTTTTGGCCAACCAATAGAAGACTGTGGATATATAATACCAAAGGCAGGATCCATGAAAAAAATAATTGATAAGCTGGACTTATTTAAAATTAAAAACATCTGATGTGTGAAATACACTGTCAAGGGAATGAGAAGACAAGGCATACACAGGGAGAACGTACATGCAAAGGATGCGTCTGATAAATGACTGGTTGGGTGTGTGCATGCTAAGGCTCTTGAGTCATGCCCAACTCTGCGACCCTATGGACTGTAGCCCCCCAGGCTCCTCTGTCCATGGGATTCTCCAGGTAAGAATACTGTAGTGGGTTGCCATGCCCTCCTCCAGGGGATCTTCCCAACCCAGGGATCAAACCCACATCTCTTATGTCTCCTGAATTGTCAGGCAGGCTCTTTTCCACCTGGGAAACCCAAATAATACAGAATGATGTATAATTTCCAGTTATTTCCAATAAACACTTTTACATTTTCATTAAAGTAATAAAACAATTGTCAGTTATAGTTATATATTTTTATATATAATACTATATATTAAATACATTGTATATTTAATATTTTAAAATATAATAAATTTATGACATATCTACCACATTATGTATTGAATAATTATTTATTATTTATGTTTTAAAAAGTTGGTTGCCCGAGTCAACCCCCACATAGTCCCACATAGCCCCCCACATAAATCCTATGAGATAATACTATTATCCTCACTGATTTACAGATGAAATAAAAACTTTAGAGACATTAACTTGCTTAAACCACAGCATAATAAATGATGTTTTTTTTTTTCTCCTTTCCATCTAAGGTTAATCAGCCAGATTATTTTCTCTTATCAAGACAACTGAACTTGGAAATGTCCTTTTTTTCTTTGACCATGCTCTGTGATATGTGGGATCTTAGTTCCCCTACCAGAGGTCCAACCCACACCCTCTGCAGTGGAAGTGCAGAGTCAATCTCTGGACTGCCAGGGAAGTCCCAAAATACCCATTCTTTTTATTACAGGCTTCAAAAGTTAGTCATCCACGGTAGTAAGAACGTGTGTTTGTGTGCATGTGTGTGTGCACACTCATGCTTTGGTCAGCAATTTATTTTTAAATTAGGAATTTCACATAAAAGTCAGATTTCGGTTTTCTCTTAAAAACTCTGATGATCTGGAAACACTGGGCCCGTATTCCTCTGCAGCAGTTGCTTGCTAATGGACATTTGTCAGGACATTATCTCCAGTTTGCCAAGCTCCCCCTTCTCCCTTTCCTCTACATCCTGCCAGCTTCAATCAAGGACATTACACTTACTACAGAGGTAGCAGACAGTAATGGTTTAAGAACCCAGACTGGGGTTCAAATCCCTGCTCTGCTACTTGACCAGCTCTGTAACTTTGGACAAATTACTTAACCTCTCTGTGTATAGGTTTCTTCAGTTTGTAAAGTTGAACTAATAACAGTGTCTTTCTCATAGGCCTTTTTTCTAAAAACCAATTTTTAAAAATTTTTTATCTCCTTATTTATGGCTGCGCTGGGTCTTAGTTGCTACACACAGGCTTTCTCTAGCTATGGGCAGCCTGAAAAGTGTTAGTCGCTCAGTTGCGTTCAACTCTTTGTGACCCCCATGGACTGTAGACAACCAGACTCCTCTTTGTTCATGGAATTTTCCAGGCAAGAATACTGAGTGGGTAGCCATTGCCTTCTCCAGGGGATCTTCCTGGACCAGGGATGGAACCCTTGTCACCTGCATTGGCAGGTGGATTCTTAGCCACTGGACCACCAAAGACGACCCTTTCACAGAGTTTTTAGAGGATTTAAAGTAATAATTCAAGAAAACCTTAGAACATTCTTTAGCATATATGTGTTCCCTAAAAGTATCATTACATCCTGTTACAGTGTAAGCAATTCAGTTTGAGTCCCCTGTTGATGAAACTCCACCTCTGCACCGTCAGAGGTATAGCCAGAAAATGAACTCAGACCACAGTAGGCCAGCAGCTGTGCTTTCTGGGTTATTCTGTGTTAAGTAACTCCACACGTGGATTTCAGTCATCCAGCCTGTGTTGAGCTAAACCATGGCCAGTCCAGTTTCATAGTCTCTATTCTAAAGGGAATAGACCGCTTCACAGCCTTCATGCGGTTTTCAGTTTCCCAGATACTCCACTCATCATTAATCGCAAGGGAACAAGCAATGCTTGGCAAGGCAGCACGCTCTAAACTCATAGGCAAGCAAGAGCAATTCTTCCACCTTCACTTTGAACCCCACCCCACCTCACAGACAGCTCTGATTCAGACACGCATGAGAAGGCTCATTACTGAACAGAATTCTGGCCACTCGAGGTAAATCATTCCAATCAGATTAAGGGTGACTCCTATCTCCCCAAAGCTGAAATCAACTTTCTTTTTCAGGACTGAGAAAACTGGCAATTCAGAAAAGATCTCAGAAGAATCTTAAGGGTCTGACTTTAAATATTCATTTCTAGGTATAAATGTAGATTATAGACATACCTATAATTAAAGCAAAATTGATTTTACTTGATGTCTTAAACCTGCTCTTTTCATTTAGTACTACATTAGTAAAATATTTGATGTAAATACATTTGCAATATTATTTTTAGTGGTGTTTTGATATTCAGCTATATGACTCTAACAATCCCCTATACTTAGATGTCTGGATAGCTTCCTGATGTTCCCCAAGCTCACAAAAATGATGTGATAAAGAATCCTGTAAATTAAATTTGGAGAGCAACTTTATTTGTTTACCCTGGAATTTTTCTTAGAGGTAGTTCCCCTAAGTCCTGCCCACCACTGGAAATAATTTTTAAAGAAAAAGTAAACCTTAAAATATCCCAGTTTGAATATTCCATCTATTTCCTGTTAGACCTTAATTGACATAGAACTTATCACTTATCAATATCTACTGTGTGTTCTATACTTTACATTCTTTAGTTAAATCATCCAACAGCTTTTTGTGATGGGGCATTATTATTCTCAGGCTCAAATGTGTAAAGCGATATGTCCAAGATCACAGCTAATTAATATCAGGAAATTTAAATTCTCCTTGGTGACTTTAAAGTTAAGGAACTTACCTTAATACTGTGTTCCTGAAGAGATTCCATAATTCAATTTTTAAATAGACCCAACAATATTTTAGGTGCTGTGGGGAAAAGGACCATTTAGAGTTGTCAGTAATGATTTGCAAAATGAATACCCACTCACTAAAAATTGATGGAAATTCAAATGTTTAGTTATGAGGTAGCTGAAATCAAGAGATTTCTGATTTCTTTTGGTTCTGAAAACACATAATTAGTATCACCTGCTCTGAGATGGATGCATGTGCCAGCTCAACTTCACTCTCTTCCTTAGTGCCTTCCAGAGCTCCTTGAAAGGTCTCTATTCAGACTCTAACTCGCTGTTTTTATAATATGCATACAAGCATGCTAAGTCACTTCAGTCATGTCCGACTTTTTGCAGCCCTATGGACTATAGCCTGCCAGGCTCCTCTGTCCATGGGATTCTCCAGGCAAGAATACTGGAGTGAGTTGCCATGGCCTCCTCCAGGGGATCTTCCTGAGCCAGGGTCTCTTATGTCTCCTGGATTCCCAAGTGGGTTCTTTACCACTAATGCCACCTGGCTGATGCGAGGAATTTATTCATTTGAAAAGACCCTGATGCTGGGAAAGATTGAAGGTGGGAGAAGAAGGGGATGACAGAGGATGAGATGGTTGGATGGCATCACCGACTCAATGGACATGAGTTTGAGTAAGCTCTGGGAGTTTGTGATGGACAGGGAAGCCTGGCATGCTGCAGTCCATGGGATTGCAAAGAGCTGGACACGACTGAGCGACTGAACTGAACTGAACTGAGTTTGTAGTTACTACAACACTGAGGGTGCCCTTCAGAAAAGCTTACCCTCTCACTCTTTGACCATTCTTTGCATCAATTAGGATAGGTTCACCTGCAAGAAAAGTGCTTTAAGCCATTGGAAATTTTCTTGTTTCTTAAGGAAGATTCCCAAAGTGGGCAGTTCCAGAGTTGACTGGCAACTCAAACATGTCATCAGGGACCCAGCGACTTTTCATCCTTGAGTTTCAGCATCCTAAGTGTGCTGCCTTGCATCCTCATGTTTGTCACAAGGTCACAAGGTGCCTACGGAAGCTCCAGGCCTTAGGTCTTCACACAACATTCAAAACTGAGAAAAGGGGGCAAAGGAAAAACACCCTTCCTGTTCATCAAGAAGGAAATATTTTCCAGATTTTCCCCTATGCCCAGGATGGGAACTGGATCAAAGAGCCATCTCTAACTACAACACAGGTTGAAAGGTGAATATCTGGCAAAGAGATTTAAAATTCTGATCCACTTAGACCAGTCACAATTTCATGCTTATTCAGCCTTTCTATCCTACCTCTTTAGTGCATTTTTTGATCTTTCACTCTTACTGTGGCCAAGGTTGAAGAAAGGGGAAATGAGCTATCAGTGGCTGCTGTCATGTGGTGTAGTGTGTCATAGGATCCTCTGTGCTCTGATATGAAGAAAGGATGATAAAGTTACCTATATATTATGATTAGGACTGGTCAAGAAATGGGTTTGGTCTATGTTTGATTCTTGTTTTAGCCTTGGCCACAATCAGTATAAAAGCAGATAACAAACACGTCAAAATTGTAGAAATGCAAAAGATGGCTAAAATCTTCCATGGGCTGAATTAGGAGTATGGGATTAACAGACACACACCACTATATACAAACTAGGTAAACAGCAAGGGCTTGCTGTATAGCACAAGGAACTATATTCAATATATTGTAATAACCTATAATGGAAAACAATCTGAAAGAATATATATATATATAACTAAATTACTATGATGTATACCTGAAACTAGCACAATATTATAAATCAACTTCAATTTAAAAAATTATCTGTGGGCTGAACTCATTACAAATATCATTTAGAGGCTCAGCAGGGCCGAAAATGAGAGAACTGTTATGTCCAAGTCAGGCAGAGAACAGTTAATCTCTGATAGTATCTTTGATGAAGACAGCTCCCCTTATCTCTTAAGACTAAAGAATAAGCCAATTTCTCTGGTTAAAAAGCCCCACTTTTTAGGATAAAGGTCACGATGTGTATGCCGTGGTGCGTGCGTGCCTGTGTGAGTGCTCAGTCGCTCAGTCGCGTCTCTTTGTGACCTCATGGACCGTAGCCCACCAAGCTCCTCTATCCATGGAATTTTCCAGGCAAGAATACTAAAGCAGGTTGCCATTCCTACTCCAGGGGATTTTCCCAACCCAGGGGTTGAACTTGGTCACCTGCATTGGCAGGCAGATTGTTTACCACTGAACTACCTGGGAAGTTGCTGTATTCCATGGTAGGGGCAGTCAAAAGAATTTAATGCCATTTGTGTGGGTGTATATGTATCTGTCCCTCAGCAATACACCATGCACTGAAATGAGTTCTAATGACAGCTACATGCTAAATAAAATAATCAGCTAAATAAAAACCAGTCCCCAGATCTCAGACTCTCCTCTATCCTCTTTGTATAATACACCTTTGTGAACTGGAGAGGGGAGTCAAGGAGCTGCCAAGGTTGTAACACAACAGTGTTCATCTCAGAAAATAACCACATGGGACATAATTCTGACTTTGCCAACCCCAACCTCTCCCTGCATAGTTTCCTTGGTATCACCAGAGCCTAAAGCCCAGTCTGTGGAATTAAAAAGCAGTATCAGTGGAAAGCTGATTACTAAATAACGCTGAATTTAAAGTTAGGATACAAAATTGTAACTACCAAATGCTCAGGTATACTCAAACACATATTAAGTGTGTAACTGTATGAAATTACACGTCATAATAGTTATGTCCAGGTGGTATTATTTGGATGATTTTCCTTTATACTTTTCTGCATGTCTAATTTCCCAGCAATAAATATGCATTGCTTCATAATTAGGTAAATATTACTGTTTTCTTTTGTCTGTCTTTAAAATCAGCATCACAGTGTAAGAAGCTGTTCTGTTACAAAGCTGGTGCTGTTCACCACCTCCGCAAGGAGCAAATCTATCAAGAGCTGTTTTCATCAAAAAGTGCATTTCTCACTGGTGAAAGAGATCAATAGATCAAGACCAGAAGTTTTGTGATGATTTCTTGGAGGAAGAGACTGCGCAGGGTGCTTGGGGCCTGTGCTGTCTGGTTCCCTTCTGCCTCTGGCTCTCTGCAGAATTTAGCAGATTTATCCCTGCACTCCATCGAGACTTTGTTATTTTTAGCTCTGTTGACTTCTAAACTGCAGCATACAGAAATGCAATAGACAAAGTACCTTGTAGGTGGACAACCAAGCCATGGGAAAAGGAAAGAGCTCTCCACTAGGACGAGGACGACTTACCCCAGGCAGAAGAATGATGATATCTTGCATAGAAAGGATTTAAGGAAGGCGGCATCAAGCTAAAAGCCTCAGGAATTCCAGGCTGCCTGCCTTCAGCAGCAGCCAGAGCTGAAGGTCTTCCCTCCTTGTTTGCTGCCACTCTCTCCCTCGCCCTGCATCCTTCACTAGGCTCTAGCCTCGATGGCTGCTTCCTACTCCTTGAACACAGCACTGGTCACCTGCCCCCAAATGTGCACATGCCTCACGCCTTCACTTCACTGAAGCTGCTGCTCAAATGTGACCTTCCCCGAGAGACCTTCTCTGAGCAGTCAATCTCGATTGCCACCAGACTATTCTCACCACAACCACTCTCTGAACTTTCACCTGGCCTGAGTTTTCTTCATGCCACTTTCTTTCATCTGGAGATTCATAAAAATGCACTCTAGTTTATTTGCTGATTATCCCCCTTCTGCTCCGTGAGAGCAGGAACTTTGTCTTGTTGACAGGTACATCTTCACCCCCAGAACACTCCCAGAGATAGTTGGCTTTCGAGAAATAGCTGTGTCATCCCCCTCACTTTTGAAGGTGGTTTTGAGGCAGTTGTACTGCCCATCCCCCTCACTTTTGAAGGTGGTTTTGAGGCAGTTGTACTGCCCTTCACTAAGGGATGGTAACTCTGAATCTGGGGTGGAAAACGTTTCCCTGCAGTTTCTCGCCCTCACCAACATGTTCGCTGCCCAAGAACATGGTCCTCTCGCTCACCTCATTTTTAGTTCTTTCGTGTTCAGTTCCTTCCATCAGCTTTTCCTCTGGGGACTCCCCCTCGAGCCTCAGTCCTTTTCTGGATATCTTTCCTGTGCTCTTGCTTTGTTTTGTATTTTTTTTTTTTTTGCCAGTTTCTTTGAGGTTTGACTGACAAAACTTGTAAATATTCAGGTTGTATGTGATTTTTTAAAGGTGTATATTGTAATGATTTAATGTTTGAGTGTGTGGTGAGGACACTTATGATCTACTCTTGGCAGATTTCAAGTGTACAATACAATGTTCCTATGGTCCTGATGCTAGGAAGAACGGAAGGCAAAAGGAGAAGGGGGTGGCAGAGGATGAGATGGTTGGATGGCATCACTGACTCAATGGACATGAGTTTGAGCAGCTCCAGGAGACAGTGGAGAACAGAGGAGCCTGGAGCGCAGCAGTCCATGCGATCACAGAGTCAGACATGGCTTAGTGACTGAACAAAAGTAAGACAATCTGCGGTCACTGTGCCTCACACTAGGTCCTTAGAATATGTATCTTATAACTAGAAATGTAACTGAGCAAGTGGGTTTGTGGTCTGCTGCACGAGGGAAAGACCAAATACCAAGTCAATGGTCTTTTACAGAGAGAAACAAGTTTTATTGCAAGGCAACCAAGCAAGGATGCAGGAGGCACTGTACCCTGTGACCAACACTTATCCCCATTTATTTTACTTTCTGGTTCTATGAGCTCACCTTTTTTAGCTCTCATACCACTCACCACGAGAAGTGAAAAGTGTTAGTTGCTCAGTTGTGTCCAACTCTTTGCGACTCCCTGGACTGTAGCCCGCCAGGCTCCTCTGTCCATGGGATTTCTCAGGCAAGAATACTGGAGTAGGGTGCCGTTTCCTTCTCCAGGGGATCTTCCTGACCCAGGGATGGAACCTGGGTCTCCTGCATTGTGGGCAGACAGTCTGAGTCACCAAGGAAGCCCATTTCCCAAAGACAAACCAGTAAATGGAGAGATGAGGTGTTGGGGCAAGGAATAGTGACTTTATTTGGAAAGCCAGCAGACTGAGAAGATGGTGGACTACTGTCCCAAAGAGCTATCTTGCCCTGGTTTGGATGCTAGTTTCTTTATAGAACAAAGAGGATGAGGTGAGGGGGTAAAGTGAAAAAGGTGATAAGCAGTTGCAAATACTCCCTGGTTCCAGCCAGACTCAGAGGGGATGTGTTCATTTCTTTTTATCTGCAGCTATTTATGGGTTGGCATGGTCAGGATATGTCCTGTGAGTGTAAACAAAGGTATTTTAGCTTGAATGCAGGCATGGGAGGCAGGGTTACCAGAGATGGGCCATCATGTATACTTTAAACTATAGGCAACATCCCTTTAGTGATTAACTTGCAGCAAAAGCAAGAGGATACAAAGGTTAAAGTAAAAGAAACAGATCCAATATGGAGTCAGGTTTGTTCTATTAAAATTTCCCACTGTCAATGTCTATTCCACAACCTTGTGGGAAAAGGGGCTATCACTGCCCTGGCTATTTCCTGCTGAATGGGGGCAGTGAGGGGGTGATCGTGGGATGGAATTGATCAAATTGGGACTGAAAGTTGTACTGAGTCCCTGGTTGGGCATACAGTATATGGCCCTGTCACAATACTCGGACAAGCACTTGAACATATACATACATTCCCACACTTGGGATAAGGACACCTAGGATGCTCTCCTCTGTGTTGTCTTGAGATTCTGCCAAACATTTTATCCCAGAGAAGGAAATAGCAGCCCACTCCAGTATCCTTGCCTGGAAAATGCCATGGACAGAGGAGTCTGGTGGGCTACAGTCTGTGGGGTTGCAAATAGTCAGACACGACTGAGTGAGCACACATGCAAACACTTTATAGAAGAGGGAAGGTTATTTCCTCCTTCGGTCCTTTCCCAAAGTCCCTTGTCTGTGGCCAGTGCAGTGAAACAAAAGAGCAGGGCAACAGTCATCATTCCTTACCTGGTAGGAAGCCTGGCTTGAAATAGCAAATTAAGCCTGTGGCTCAGCTGGTAAAGAATCCGCCTGCAATGCGGGAGACCTGGGTTTGATCCCTGGGTTGGGAAGATCCCCTGGAGAAAGGAAGGGCTACCCATGCCAGTATTCTGGCCTGGAGAATTTCATGGACTATATGGTCGCAGAGTCAGACACGACTGAGCGACTTTCACTTTCACTTTCAATGGCTCATAAGACCAAGTCTGTTTTTCTTTGTTCCATCCAGGCTCTGGAAAAATAATACTTGGGTGTGGTAAATCCATGATCTTATCCCCACTAATTTAAAGAGGAGTGAGTGTTCAACAGCACCTTGTATGGTCCTGTCCACTTAGTGGCAAGTTGATGTTCAGGTCCTTGTTCCCTCTAGGTTTAGAGGAGGAACTGATCTCCAGGCAGGAAGGGGAGCAGGACTTCCTCATTTGGGGAGACAGACTACTGGGGACAAACTCATGAATGGAAGTTAATATAGTGCTAAAGTCTTAACACAGTTGGTGACTGCTAAGTCCTTTAAGACATCTATAGATTCTCCTGCCCAGACAGGCACCTGGAATAGCCTACCATAAATATTTCAAAAGTGCTTAATTTAAGCTTGCTTTTAGGAGCCACATTAATCTGTAGCAGGGCAAGTGGCAAGGCCTTATCTCAAGTTAAATTAGTCTCTTGACATACTTTAACAATGCTCCTTTCTAATGTATGATTCATTTTCTCAATTTTTCCTGTTGATTGTGGTCTCCGGGTTGGTGGTTGTTTTCAATTAATGTGCATTGTTTAGACACTTGTTGGGTTATGCTTGAGACAAAGGCAGCCCCCTTTATCACTTTAAAGGGTACTAAACCATCCAATGGCTTCCCAGGTGGCACTAGTGATAAAGAAACCATCTGCCAATGCAGGAGACGTAAGAGACACAGGTTTGATCCCTGGGTCAGGAAGATACCCTGGAGGAGCACATGGCAACCTACTCCAGGGTTTCTGCCTGGAGAATCCCATGGACAGAGGACCCTGGTGGGCTATAGTCCATAGGGTTGCAAAGAGTCGGACACGACCAAAGTGACTTAGCACATTCAGAGACCATCCAAATTGGAGGATAATTTCCTTAAGAAGGGCTATCACAACTTTAGAGGCTTTTAGCTATCTGGGTGGAATATGCTTTCCCCCATCCTGAAAAACTGTACACAAGCACTAGCAGGTATCTAGAATTTCCTGCAGCTCGAAACATTTGAGTCAAGTCTATTTGCCAGTTCTCAGTGGGGCAGGTCCCTCTGTGTTGAGTCCCCAGCTGGGGAACTCTGACAGCAGTCTTTTGGCTATTTTTGCACAAATCAAGCAGTTCTGAGTGACTTGCTGCATAGTCTTTTGTAAGTTAGATCCCATTAAATACTTCTGAATCCATTTAAGGTGGCATCTCTCCCATAATGGGTACTATTATGAATGTGCTACAGGACTTCCCTGGTGGCTCAGATGGTAAAGAATCTGCCTGCAATGCAGGAGATCTGGGTTCAACCCCTGGGTCAGGAAGATCCCCTGGAGAAGGGAATGGCAACCTGCTCCAGTATTCTTGCCAGGAGAATTCCAGGGATAGAGGAACCTGGCAGACTACAGTCCATGGGGTTGCAAAGAGTTGGACATGACTGAGCAACTAACATTTTCACTTCATGAATGTGCTGCAGCACAATGTCCCAGAGTGTCTCCGGGATCAAAACAATTCCTTGTGCACAACATTTCCAGCCAGGCAATCAAGAGTGAAAACTTTGATCCCCTCCCTGTCCTTTTCTGAATACACTGACTGGTATTTTGACAAGTCAATCTGTTAGAGAAGTGTTCCCATTACGATTTGATAAACGCCCTAGCAAATCATCCATATACTGCAGTAAAAGTCCTTCACTTAAGTTTCCAACCTTTTCCCAAATAAGGTAGGGGAATTTTTAAATCCTCAAGGACTGTCCAACATTACTCTTGAACTACCTGTGTTTCTGGGTCCTGCCATTCAGAAGAAAATAACTGCTGTGATTCTTCCGCAAATAGGAATGCAGGGAGAAAAGAAACCATCTTTTAAGTCCCCAGACTGAGTACCAGCCATATCCTCTCAGGATAATTGTGAGCAGAGCACACACAGAGTGCAACTCTTGAATTATTTCATTAATAGCCCTCAAGTTTGGACAAAGCAATATTCTGCAGTTTGACTTTTTGACCAAGAGAATAGAGGTTTTGTATGGGGACCTGCAGAGTTTCATCAGTCCTATTTTCAAAAACTTCTTGAGAATTGTCTGGATTTCCTTTTTGTCCTCTTGTCTCAGAGGATATTGTTTTAGATTAGGTGTCCCACCATCCCTTTTTAATGAGATCTATGAGAGTCCCTTGGACTGCAAGAAGATCCAACCAGTCCATCCTAAAGGAGATCAGTCCTGGGTGTTCATTGGAAGGACTGATGTTGAAGCTAAAACTCCAATACTTTGGCCACCTCATGCGAAGAGTTGACTCATTGGAAAAGACCCTAATGCTGGGTCGGATTGGGGGCAGGAGGAGAAGGGGACAACAGAGGATGAGATGGCTGGATGGCGTCACCGACTCGATGGACATGGGTTTGGGTAAACTCCGGGAGTTGGTGATGGACAGGGAGGCCTGTCGTGCTGCAATTCATGGGGTCACAAAGAGTCGGCAACGACTGAGTGACTGAACTGAACTGAACTGATGCATTTTTGGCCTTCCCTGGGGTGCCATGTGCCCACCCTTTTGGTCTTATATTTCCATATACCTTGGTGGGGAAAGATCTCTGTCTCCTTTTCTGGGATTTTTATGATTGTCAACTGTAGGCTTAAGGCTTGCTCTGGTGGGACTCTGATGTCAAGCTGTTCTGGCAGAAAAGTTACCTGAACTTTACAAAGGAGATCTCCACCCAAAAGAGCAATTGGACACTCTGGTATATATAAGAAACTATGTTTCAAAGTGAGGTCTCCTAGCTGGCATTCAAGAGATTGGATAAACAAAGGATTTTGTGCTTCTCCAGAGACTTCTGTGACCGAGATGGATTGAGATGTTTTCGGTGCCACCTTGATGTTATGTCTGCATTTATCAGAAAGTCCATCAGCTCATTCCCTGCTGTCACGGGGCTCCTGTGGAGAAACTGGAATCGGGCTCCTCAAGTCCCCTGGAGGCCCTGGGCCTCTTCATTCATCATCAGTGTTGCTCTCTTTCTACCATATGAGAGGCTCCAATCTTTGTTTTATTGCTTTTCCTCCTTATGTTTTAGTTCAGGGCAATCTTTTTTCCAATGCCTTTCCTCCTTACAGTAAGTGCATTGTTCCTTCCACAATGGCTGTTTCTCTCTCTTTGGGTTTTTGTTGAATTTCTTGTATTTTTTGTTAAACCCAGCCTGCTGGCTATTTGCATTTAGGCCCGCATGGGATAACGACAAAGGGGAAATTGCCCTGCACAGGGAGTGGCTCCTGGTCTGCACAGGGTGCTCTGTCAGGTCTTGGTTGGTTCCTCTGCCCCAGGAACTAGCACAGGATTTTCCAGTTGATTCCTACATGGAGGGAGAGCTAGTCCCATTGCTTTGTGAGCCCCAGCATGGAAAGCAGAAGTAGATGTTTTTCTGTAACTCCCTTACCTTCTCCATGATCCTAGGAATGTTGGCAATTTGATCTCTGGTTCCTCTGCCTTTTCTAAACCCAACTGGAAGTTCTCTGATCTTGTACTGTTGAAGACTAGCTTGAAGGATTTTGAGTAAACCCTTACTAGCGTGTGAAATGAGTGCAGTTGTATTATGGTTGGGCACTCTTTGGCATTGCCCTTCTTTGGGAATGGAATGAAAACTGACCCTTTCCAGTCCTGTGCCCATTGCTGAGTTTTCCAAATTTACTCACATATTGAGTGTAGCACTTTAACAGCATCTTGTTTTAGAATTTTAAATAGCTCAGGTGGAATTCTATCACCTTCACTGGCTTTATTGGTAGTAATACTTCCTAAAGCCCACTTGATTTCACACACCAGATGTCTATAAAATATACTAGATTGTTTTCAGCTATTCCTCCACTGACTTTTAAAATCATCATATCCAGTGTAAAAAGAAAAAAATATCAAACTAGGATTCTGGTAGAAATTTCATTAAATATATAAATTCCTTTGGGAAGGGTAGATATTGTTATGACACTATCTCATCCTATTAATATCTTAGGAAGTTGTTGACTCCATTTAGATACATTTTTTCCACATTTTAATAAGATTTGTGTAGTTTTACTTATTTAGGTCTTTTGCCTTCCTTGTAAACTTTATTTCTAGGTATTTATAGTTTGAGGTTTTATTAAAAATAGGATTTCCTCCCCCCAGAAATTTAAATTTCTGTTTATTAAAACTGTCAACTTTTGTATTTTAATTTTGTATCCAGCGACATTTTTCAATCATTTTAATAACAAAAACTAACAGTTTTGGAGAACTAACAACTAACAGCTAGACATTGTTTCAAGCCTTTTAGTGGGTTAACTCATTTAATCCTCATAATATCTCTATAAGGTAGATACTATTATATCAGTTCTATAGATGAGGAAGTGAAGGTGTTAGTCTCAGTCGTGTCCAACTCTTTTTGACCCCATGGACTATAGCCTGCCAGCCTCCTCTGTCCATGGAATTCTCCAAGCAAGAAGACTGAAGTGGGTTGCCATTCCCTTCTCCAGAGGATCTTCCCAACCCAAGGATAGAACCTGGGTCTCCTGCATTGCAGCCATATTTACCATCTGAGCCACCAGGAATGCCCATAGATGAGGAAACTGAGACATAATGTAGAATTTCTTAATCTTTCCTGGAAAACAATCTTCTAACCTGAAATTAAAGATGTTACTATTTAGTGATATTTTGGTAATTTTTTAAATCTTATTGTATTGCCCAAAACTTATAAAACTGTGTTGAATAACAGGAGAAATAATACATGTTTTTCTTTATTTTAATAGAACTATTATAAATAGAGATTATAGGTAAATCCAAATGTACCCTGGTAATCTGATAAAGAACTATATGCTTTCAAATAATGATATTATTATTATTATTATTAGGGAACAAAGAAAAAATAAAGAGATTTATATGTGCAAGTATATTCCATCATCCCAACTGAATGCACACTTACAGAGAATACCAAGGAGAGATAAGAAGGCCTTCTTCAATGAACAATGCAAAGAAATAGAAGAGAACAATAGAATGGGTAAGACGAGATCTCTTCAAGAAAATTGGAGATATCAAAGGAATATTTCATGCAAGGATGGGCATAATACAGGACAGAAATGGTAATAGACTTAACAGAGGCATAAGAAATTAAGAAGTGGAAAGAATACACAGAGGAACTGTACAAAAAAGGTCTTGATGACCCGGAAAACCACGATGATATGGTCACTCACCTAGAGCCAGACATCCTGGAGTATGAAGTCAAGTGGGCCTTAGGAAGCTTTACTACTAATAAAGCTAGTGGAGGTGGTGGAATTCCAGCTGAGTTATTTGAAATACTAAAAGATGATGGTGTTAAAGTGCTGTATTCAATATGTTAGCAAATTTGGAAAACCCAGCAGGGCCACAGGACTGGAAACAGTCACTTTTTATCCCAATTCCAAAGAAGGGCAGTGCTAAAGAATCTTCAAACTACCGGACAGTTGCACTCACTTCCCATGCTAGTAAGGTTACGCTCAAAATCCTTCAAGCTAGGCTTTACCAGTACTTGAGTTGAAAACTTCCATATGTTCAAGCTGGGTTTAGAAAAGGCTGAGGAACCAGAGATCAAATTGCCAACATTTGTTGGATCATAGAGAAAAAGGAAGGGAATTCCAGAAAAACATCTACTCTGCTTCATCGACTACACAAAAGCCTTTTGACTGTGTGGATCACAACAAACTTTGGAAAATTCTTAAAGAGATGGGAATACTAGACCATCTTACCTGCCTAGTATGCGGGTCAAGAAGCAACAGTTAGAACCTTACATGGAAAAACTGACTGGTTCAAAATTGTGAAAGGAGTATGACAAGGCTGCATATTGTCACTCTGTTTATTTAACTTATATGCAGAGTACATCATGTGAAATGTTGAGCTGGATGAGTTACAAGCTGGCATCAAAACAGGCGGGAGAAAGATCAAACAGTTCAGATATGTAGATGATAACCACCCTAATGGCAGAAGTGAAGAGGAACTAAAGAGCCTCTTGATGAGGGAGAAGGAGGAGAGTGAAAAAACTGGCCTGAAACTGAACATTCCAGAAAGTAAGATCATGGCATCTGCTCCCATCACTTCATGGCAAATAGAAGGGGAAAAAGCAGAAGCTGTGACAGATTTTATTTTCCCTGGGCTCCCAAATCACTGTGTACAGTGACTGCACCCATGAAATTAGAAGATACTTGCTCTTTGGAAGGAAAGAGCAAGTTATCCCTCACCTTCCCTCAAGCAACCATTGATTGTTTTCTGTGACTCTAGATTCATTTTTTTTTTGCTTGTTCTAGATATTTTTCTTCTTGCCTCTATATCTGTTGATGTTTCTTCAGTGAACATTTGTTTTGAAGTCGCTAAGTCATGTCCAACTCTTTTGCAACCCCCAGAACAGGCTTCCCTGTCCTTCACTATCTCCCAGAGTTGCTCAAATTCATGTCCATTGAGTTGGTGATGCTCTCTAACCATCTCATCCTCTGCCACCATCTTCTCCTTCTGCCTTCCATCTTTCCCAGCATCAGGGTCTTTGGAAACATCACTTTGCTGACGAAGGTTATATAGAAAGCTTTTGTACAGATGTGAGCGCTGTATCATAAAGAAAGCTGAGGGCCAAAAAATTGATGCTTTCGAATTGTGATGCTGGAGAAGACTCTTGAGAGTCCCTTGGATGGCAAGGAGATCAGATCACTTAATCCTAAGGGAAATCAACCCTGTATACTCATCGGAAGGACTGATGCTGATGCTGAAGCTGAAGCTCCAATCCTTTGGCCATCTGGTGCAAAGATCGGACTCATTGGAAAAGACCCTGATGCTGGGAAAGATGGAAGGCAAAAAGAGAAGATGGCGGCAGAGGATGAGATGGTTAGAGAGCATCACCAACTCAATGGACATGAATTTGAGCAACTCTGGGAGATAGTGAAGGACAGGGAAGCCTGTTCTGGGGGTTGCAAAAGAGTTGGACACGACTTAGTGACTTCAAAACAAATGTTCACTGAAGAAACATCAACAGATATAGAGGCAAGAAGAAAAATATCTAGAACAAGCAAAAAAAAATGAATCTAGAGTCACAGAAAACAATCAGTGGTTGCTTGCGGGAAGGTGAGGGATAACTGCAGAGGGGGCTGAGAACTTTTGAGAGATGAAAATATCCTGTACCTTGATTTGAGTAGTTGTTATATTTGTATGTACTTTTGTCAAAACTCATGAACCTGTACACTTAAAACAGGTGACTTTTATTGTATGTAATTGAGATGGTTGGATGGCATCACCGACTCAATGGACATGGGTTTGGGTGGACTCAGGGAGTTGGTGATGGACAGGGAGGCCTGGTGTGCTGCGGTTCATGGGGTCGCAAAGAGTCAGACACGACTGAGTGACTGAACTGAACTGAACTGATACCTCATAAGGGCTTCCCTGATAGCTCAGTTGGTAAAGAATCCACCTGCAATGCAGGAGACCCCAGTTCGATTCCTGGGTTGGGAAGATCCACAGGAGAAGGGATAGGCTACCCACTCTAGTATTCTTGGGCTTTCCTTGTGGCTCAGCTGGTGAAGAATCTGCCTGCAATGAGGGAGACCTGAGTTCAATTCCTGGGTTGGGAAGATCCCCTGGAAAAGGGAAAGGCTACCCACTCCAATTCTCTCTGTTGGAAAATTAAGATGCTTCCAATTTTTTACTCTTATATGTAACTAAACATTTGAGCACAGATCCTCCATTATTACCACAAAATGAATTTCTACTAGTAAAATTACTGGTAGAGGCAAAAGTGGTTCACATTTTTTAAGTAATTTGATATATCTTCCAAAACTGCCTTCCCTAAAATCTACGCTAATTTATGGGCCCACCAGTGGTCTCTTGGTCTTGATTATGGACCAATCTGCATCATGGGTCCCCATGAAAACAGACACAAGGTAAATCCCACCAGTTGTCATAACCTGAAATCTCACGTTAGAAGTTATTGAACTTTTGCAGAGTCAGTGCCTCAGCCCTGACTGGATTCAAGGCCCATGAATGTTGAGGGATGTGAGACCACAGGGCTCAGTTAGGACTGAGGATATCTGGGACTCAGACTCAGGACTGAAACCACTGTGTGATTTGCTGAAATAGCATTGTTCAAGGGACCAGGAAAGAACTCACACACCATCCCAAGCTCAGGCGCTCTCTAACTCCTATGCCTACTTAATCACTTTGGACCAAACTTTGTTCCAGAGCAGTTCTTTGGGAAGCCAGGAATCTGGGAAGTTGCACATACTGAGCTTGCTGTTATCAGTGAAAATCCAGTTGATTCCACCTTATTCTGCATGTGGCCTTGGGATGGTTTTTTAACCTCTCTAAGGCTCAATTTCCTCAAGAGAAAAATGGAGTTCCTAATTGTACCTGTCTCACAGAGTTTTGTGAGGATGACATGAAATTAGGCAATCAAATTCATTAGCAGGGTGCTTGGCCTTGAGGAGGTGCTGACACTGGCAGAGTACTATTCTCACTTTTTTGGCCCATCATTTTCGGCTTCAGGCAGCAAAGGCCTGAGAGCAACTTCGTGCCCCTATGTTTTCTCCCAGAATCTGCCCTGGTGTCCCTACAGAAGCCCAGCCACCAGGCTCATTTTAGATCTGCCTAACGCCATCCATAGACTAGGGATGTGAAACCCCATTCTTAGGAGAGGCTTGCCCACCCCTCATGCCTCCAGGACCAAACCTGACAAATATAGCAGAAATTACAGGCATCTGATTTAAGGCTACGTGTGTACACTTTGTGTAAGCCAAGCCCCAAACCCTAGTTCTGTTGCTGCATCAAAGGATCATCTCTCTTCCAGACTCCAGGCCCAGAAGAAGCAGCAATTTGGGAGACAGCCCCCTCGTATTTTTAGCCTTAAAAACCCCAAAGCCAACATACCAGCGCTCACCCAAGCGTATGTCACAAGCTGTTGTTTGATTTGGGTTGAGAAAATGACAGACTGAGTTCTGCACCAAGAACAGAAGGGGGAAAAAAAAGAGGGGAAAAAGGGAGTTTTCTTTTCCCTCCACTGCTAACCTCCATCCCGCCTCAACTCCTCCCCTAGGCCTGGGTGGACCCTGCCTGGTTAATCGCCCCCTGCTATATTTAAAAACCACAGATGTGTTTGGTGGAGACTTAATTTCGGGATTGCAGGCGGCGTCTCCTGAGGACAAGGGGAAAGCCGGTGCTGCGCGCCCGCCTGCCCTCCCTCCCCGCCGCTGCCCGGAGCTCTGGACTCCGCGGAATCCAGGTCAGGACGCGCCGCCGTCTTGGAACTGCCGCTGGCCAGGAGGCGCCCGGCGCCAGGCTCCAAAGATTGGGTGGGTGGCCGCGGGCTACGGGTTCCGTCTGCATTCGGTCCTGGGGGCTCTCGGGATGCGAGAGGCAGACTCGGCTTCCCGCTGCTGGTCGGGAAGCTCTGAAAATCGCCCCCATCGGCGCGCGAGGATAAATATGCGCGGCTAGTCATGCCGTGATAGGGTGACGTTGGGTTTTGGAGGCTTGGAGATTGGCTTTTTGATTCGGCTTCCTCCTGCAGCTTAATGGGCAAAGCTCTCGGCTCGCCCAGAAACCAGACCCTCCGCGCGTCCCCTCCGCGCGCGGCGAGGCCGAGACGAGTCCCGCGGTGACGGCGTGCTAGGCGGAGAGCCGGCGCGCTCCCAGCCCCGGGAAAGCCCCGGCGACGCAGACTGCAAGTTCGGGGTCCTCGGAGCCGCCAGGGCGCGCCGGGCCGCTCGCTTTCCTGCCCCTCCCGGCAGGGATCCCCTTGCTGCGGGCGCGGCCGGGACTCCGGGCCTCTCCTGAGCTTTTAGTCCGAGCCCGCGCCCGAGTCGGGGTTTCCCGGGGGTCTACGGAGGTGTGCTCCCTGCTCCTTAAACCGGTGCCAAGGGACCCCTCCCCAGGCCCCTGCTCCGGCCCTAGCCCTCGCCCTCCGGATGCGCTGCCCCAAGGCTCCCTGAAAGCTGGTAGCCCACGAGCCCGGCGGGCGGGCGGCGGCGGCGGACTGACATGCCCCGGACGCGGCTGCGGCCGGCGGGCAGCCCGCGGGGGCGATGAGCCGCTGCGGCCGGTGAGGAGCCCGGCGGCGGGGGCATCGCGCACCTTTCTCACCACCCCCCCTCACTTGCCCACCCCGCCCGAGAGACCTAGAGGAAACGGTGAGTGAAGGGCTGAGCCTCCTGCCCTTCCCCCTCAACCGGCGGCCGAGGCCGGGGAGGCAGAGGTCTGGCGGGGGCGGCTGCGGGTGGTGGTAGTGGAGGGGGTGGGTTTGGGGATGTCCCCGTGAGGGTTCCGACTTGTGAATAACGGTGTTAATTAAGTTCTTTCTCGAGATCATTCACGTGAACTGCTTTCCTGCGGGTCTAGTGTCAGAAGAGGTGGCGGGGGAGGGTGCCCCGGAAAGTGTACTCGGATACAGTCGGTGCTGGGAGGTGGGGTGGGGGGCGTTCTGGCGGACTGAGTGCCTCCTGGGAGGTGCCGTGGTGATTGCGGGGAGGGGGGCGCGGTGCAGAGATGCCTGGGCTGGTCGCGGGTTTGTCGGGTTACGGGCGGGTGCGTATTAGGGAGGTTGAGCGCCGTGTTGCGTGCTGGATGCGTGTATGCATGTGTGTGCCTGGGCTGTGCCAACGAGTGTTGTGCTCCCGGGGTGGCGAGCGCCCGTGGGGTTTGGGGGCTGCGAGGGGAGCGCATTACCCACTCGGCGCGCGCCCGCCTGTACGCACGCCCGCGCGCACCCCAACCTCGGGGCTCCACCGCCGCGGGTCAGGAACTGCAGCCCCGGCGCACCAGCCCGCGGCGGCCAAGGGGGCGGGGAGAAGGAGGGTTTCTCCCGGCCGGTGTCCTCCCGTCCGCGGTGGTCTGGGCGGGCCGGGGCCAGGTGGAGAGAGGTGAAGTGTGTAACTATCCCCCCTCCCCAGCCCGCCTGCTCCCCGCCCCACCCCCGCTCGCCTACACACCCCTCACCGCCGCCACCACACACATGCACACACGCACACAAGCACACACGCACACAGCCACAGGCCATTCAGAGGCTGGCCTGCTCCTGCAAGACCCTGCCTGACCTGCCCCGAGGACCCGAGCCACTGGGGAGATGAAGAAAGCGATATGTTTCGGGAGGGAAAAAAAGCGATTTTTTTCCTCCTCTTTATTCACTGTGTTTTATTTTTAACCGTGGAGGGAGGGGGTGGGGGTTAAATAGAACAAACGCCTTTAATGCAGTGCCATAAATTTACCCGCTCCCTGCCCGCCTGCCTGCCGCCTGTCTCTTTCTCCCTCTCTG
This sequence comes from Okapia johnstoni, assembly GCA_024291935.2. Taxonomy (NCBI): domain Eukaryota; kingdom Metazoa; phylum Chordata; class Mammalia; order Artiodactyla; family Giraffidae; genus Okapia; species Okapia johnstoni. The sequence goes on from CM044307.1 coordinate 19,384,330, forward strand.
TCTCTCCTTGTCCGTCTGTCTCTCTCTCCCTTAGTCTGGTGCGCTCTCTCTCTGTCTTTGGCTCTGTCCCTTGGTGATTAAAAAACAAACACCGAACATTTGGTTGTTCGGACTCCTGGGCAGAAAGATTGAAACTGGGGGTAGTTGATGAGAAGGGCAGGCCGCAGCTGGGAGCAGGGCTGCGCGCTCTTGAGTGGCCGAGGAACACCCCAGGCGGAGGGAGCTGTGGATACGTGATAGGAGCACATCCGGCCTGCTGGTGGGGGCCTCGTGGCGACCTGGTGACTCGCAGCCGTGTGTGATTAATCTTCCGCAGCTGTTGTGCCCCGTCCACTTGAGCTGAGCTCTTGTTTACCTCGATTTTCAAATATAGCTGCTGCACCCTGCTTCTCCCTGACGGAGGAAGATCCGCTCAGGTCCTCCCTCCCGCCGGCCCTTCTTCCTGCGGGCCTTACGGGTCGAGTTTGAGAGGAGCCCGCGCCTTCCTGCGTTGCGCCTTTCCACGCGAGCAGGGTTGAGGGTCAGAGCTGGGGGCAGTTGTGGTCTCCCAGCCCCTCACCGCCATCTGCAATTCCCCTTTGCAGTTTACACATACAAGTCCACTCCACAGTTCCTTGTTCCTTTAAATTAAATATAGGTATGGGGTTGAGAAGAAGCGGGTGGGACCTAAATTTGGTTGAAGTGGTTCTCAGACTTCATGAAGATGGGAAGGCTGTTTAGGTGGTTTCCTCTACCTGGGAATGCTTTATTGCTCTTCCAACACTTCGTCCTTGTCTAATGTACTCCTATTTATCCTTCTGTCCTTAGTTCATTGGCGACTTTCTCAAGGAAGCTTTCCCTTCCTTCCCTAAGCCAGATTCCCTTATTTTACACTCCTAACTTGAACCTATTATTTTGAAGTAATTTAAAGATGCACGTTCAATTTATTTATGTGATTGAGTAATGCCAGTCACGCCTCTGGACAGTAAGCTGCATGAAGGGAGGAAAGAGAGCTGGTGTTTGTTCATCTTGTATCCCCAGGGCCTGGCAGTGTGCCTGGCATAGAGAAGCTACTCTGTCGATGCTTGGTGAATGAATGGAACTAGGAGGAATAAGTTACCTCTCCTCTGATCTCTACTTTGGCATCTCTTGCAGAAGGGCTACAGTCCTTCCCAGGTGGTGCTCATAGTAAAGAACCCATCTGCCAGTTCAGGAGACAAGAGAAGATGCAGGTTTGATCCCTGGGTTGGGAAGATCCCCTAGAGAAGGGCATGGCAACCCCCTCCAGTATTCTTACCTGGAGAATCCCACGCACAGAGGAGCCTGGCGGGCTACAGTCTATGGGGTCACAAAGAGTCGGACACAGCTGAAGCAACTGAGCATGCATGCACGCATGGCCCCGCAGAGCCTCCTGGTCAGAGAAGGAAGAACAAGGCCAGCAAACTGACCCTGTAAAAAACACACCCTTCCCCTGGACTTCTCCCTGGGCTGGGGCCCTGAAGCTGAGGGAGTGTCCTCCTGATCCAGCCCTGCCCTGTCCCTGTGCAAGGCGGCCCCTTGTACAGTCCCTGGCGCAGTTACTGGTATTGTCCATGGGTAGTCATTGTGGGCATTGTTCCTCAGCCTACATGGTCCAGTCACTCACTGCCGACAATCTGAATTTGGAGGAATGTGTCACACAGCTTCTCCTCAAGCTACCAAGGATGGATCAGAAGAGAAAATCGCTCCCTTTGCACTCAAGCCTGGTTGCTTTGCTTGGAAGTTCAAACATTTGATGAGTTTTAGAAATACATTTGACTCCAAAAAAGAAAGCCTTCATTGATTCAATCAATCAGTTATTTATTCAATAAACATTCAACGATCCCCTTGGCCAAGTATTTGCTGGGTACAGAGGCAAATAAAATAGAATGTTTCCTTCCCTCATAAACACACACTCATCCCAGCAGGGATAACCAACTAGTGAACACACAATTACCATTTAAACTGATTCCTCTCTGTGAAGGCTACATCCCAGGTGCAGTGAAAATGTAGGAAGATCACGTCTCTAGGGGGTCTTGAGGAGAACTTCTAGGGATAGCTGATCCCAGAAAGACAGGCTAGCGAGGAGCTGGCTTTGGTGAAAGTAGGGAGGGGAAAGGTGGGGGAGCAAGGTCTTTGAGTGAAAGGATCAGTACGTGCTGTGCTGTGCTCAATCATGTCCAGCTCTTTGAAATCCCCTGTACTGTAACAGCCCACGAGGCTCTGTCCATGGGATTTCCCAGGACAGAATACTGGAGTGGGTTGCCATTTCCTACTCCAGGGGATCTTCCCCACCCAGAGATCGAACCTGCATCAGTCTCCTGCATTGCAGGCAGATTCTTTATTGCTGAGTGATCAGGGAAGCCCTGAAGGGATCAGTATGCAAAGGCCTAAAGTGGACAAGAGCTCTTTCAAATGACTGAAGACTGAGGGTAAAGTTTAGAGAGATGAGTTTAGAGAAGTTCTAGGGGCCAGATCTTGAAGGACTTGTACTTCATGCTAAGGTTTTCCACTGAGTTTCCAGTGGGGACTTGGGAAGGATTTTGGGACTGAAGAGCATGGTCAGATTTGCATTTTAGATAGTGCATCAAGACCAGAATGTAGCAAGAGGGAGTAGGGGGCTGTTGTAGAACCCTTGTGCATTGTCATCCTGCTGGCCTATGAGGGAGGGTTAGGGGGTTCCTCTTTCTGTTTTAGCATACAAACCAGAGTTGTCCTTCTAGGAAGAAATTTCCCTATTTTCTTTAATGAGATTGGTTGTGTTCAGTTGTCTCTTTGTTTTTTGGATGGGCACTCTAAACCCAGCGCTGGGTAGACCGCCTCAAGGGAAAGGAAAAATGGCTCCAGCATGTCTAAGACACTCTTCCCAGTCAGCTGAGCTGCCCAGCAAGGTGGACCCCTAAAGATCTGAGATCTCTGGGGCGTGGGGAAGGTCTTGAGCAGCAAGGTGAAGGGTAAGAAGGATTGCGATCCATAGAGACTATTGAACAAGACATCTAAATAGGAAGAATCACATGTATGTGTACATTTTTTATAATATGAAGAGTAAGTAGAGGCTAATTCCTGAATCAAGTGTATTTAGATGTGGTATACAGGGTCATGTCTACTAAGAAAACAGCTCTTGGAATGGGTCAGGTAGCATTTACTGTCTTGATGTCTGAATGACAAATAGTGCTTTCCTGGTTGTGTGCAGGAACGCTGGGTCATGTGGGGACTGGATCCGGAAGTGGGTCTGGAAACTGTATTCCTGCCCAGGCTTCCTCATGGTAGTTTCCAAATCACTCGAGAGGAGGGGATGTCCAGGTCACACACCACTTTGTTCATCCTAGATAATGAACCAAATAGTGTGAGCTTGCACACTCTTCCTTTGCACCCTAATCTCCCAACTTTGTACTCCATCCTTACTTGTCACAGGTCTCACAATTTAAAAGAGCTCTCCCTTCCCTTCCTGCCCAGTGTCTTTCCTGCCCGCCTTCATCAGCTTGCCCTGAGCTCTTTCTTTTTGAGCATTGAATCCCCTCCATCTAATTGTAAGCATGCTCAACATCCTGGCAAGAATATCCCTGTGTTCACTTCCTCCCCTGTCATTTTCTCTTTCCATCTTGCTTTCCACACACACTTGAAATTTTAGAGTAGACACCTATTTCCCCATCTCTCATTCATTCACTTCGTCTCTTGCTTTCTCATTTTTTCCTACCTTCTGCCCAACTCTCACTCACCAAGGACTTCTCATTCCCCCAAATATAATAACTTATTCCTGATTTCCCCCAACCCCCATCAGAAAAGATGGATCATTAGCTCCTTGAAACTTTCCCCTCTTGACTTCTATCACACAGAACTCTCCAGGTTCCACTAGCTCTCTAGGTGGGCCCTCTTTCACTTCGTCTCCAAGATCCTCTCTTCCCTCCCAGTTTTCTCCCACAGGTTTGCTGTTGCACCTCAGGCTGCAAAATTTACAGCCACTGTATGTGATGAAGTGCTCCGTTAAGATGGAAAAGGCATTAAATTTGTACTGTAAGATATTCTGGGGGCTTTCCTGGTAGCTCAGTTGGTAAAGAATCTGCCTGCAGTGCAGGAGACCAGGGTTCAATCCCTGGATGGGGAAGATCCACTGGAGAAGGAAATGGCAAACCACTCCAGTATTCTTGCCTGGGAAATCCTGTGGACAGAGGAGCCTGGCAGGCTATAGTCCATGAGATCGCAAGAGTCTAACATGACTTAGCGACTAAACCACCATGACCATAAGATATTCTGAGTGAGCGAATGAAAGAGAATACACTCACACAACTTTTATTATAGTATATTGTTATAATTGTTCTATTTTATTATTAGTTATTGTTGCTAACGTATTTCAGTTCAGTTCAGTCGCTCAGTCGTGTCTGACTCTTTGTGATCCCATGGACTGTAGCACACCAGGCCTCACTGCCCATCACCAACTCCTGGAGTTTACTCAAACTCATGTCCATTGAGTCGGTGATGCCATCCAACCATCTCATCTTCTGTCATCCCCTTCTCCTTCCTCCTTTAATCTTTCTGGGCCTAATTTGAAATGTAACTGTAAATATGTATATACAGGAAAAAACATAGTATGCATAGAATTAAGTACTATTTGCAGTTTCAGACATCCACTTGGGGGTCTTAGAATTTATTCCACACAGACAAAGGAGGCCTTTACATCTGTAAACAGATGTTGCTTACATCTGTTCAGTCCATTCCTCTCCTCTCTATCCCTACTACCACTACCTCAGTATGAATTTTACAACCTCTTACATAATAATAATGATAATTATAATAGAAATTATTATTATAGCAGCCAACATTTGTATGTTTGCAACAGAGTAAAGCTACTCTATTGCAAAGTGCCCAACATTGATTTTTCCCACTTAGTCCTTACTGTACCTGTAAAACAAATAACTTTCTAAGCTATATTATTATGATGATACTGTCAACAGTAACTTTCTAACATCTTCCCAACTTCATTCTTCCAGTCCTTCAATTCATTTTAGTGGCTGTTATAAGATTGCCCTCCTAAAACACCAATCTAGGCTTGTCATTTTCCCACACAAAAACCTTGAAGGGCCTCTCACTTTTTGCAGCAGTCCAACTCCTGATAGTCAGGGTCCTCCATGGCCTGCTTCACCACTCCACGTCTAGTCTCACTTCTTACAATTCCCATGTGGGCACCTGAGTACACTTGTCCTTTCTTCTTCTGTGCCTTTGTTCATGGTTTGCCCTTCACTAAGAATCCTTCCTGTTCTTCAGTTCAAATGCCTCTTTCTGATGGGAAGACTTTGTGGAGAAGCAGTCTCTTATTCTGAATGTTGATAATGAAGCATCTGTTTTTCACAAGTCCCTTATATTTATTGAAATGCAGATTTTTTATTATTAAAAATATATACATTTTTTCATCTTGAGACTTACCTTCTTTCCTGGACCAAGTCCTTTCTCTTTCTCCCGCTTCTTGTTGTATGGTACCTGAAACACAATGGCTGTTCAATGAAAAATGAATAACCTATCTCACTCTTGAGGCAGATGGACTAAGATCAAGAAAGAGAATCTGTCCTATTTATCGTAAAAGGAGCCAGCGAAGGAGTCAGAAAATCAACCCAGGAATGGACAACATGGTGTCACAGAAAATGCATTGAACAAGTGGCAAGAATAGTATATTTTAGTTATTATCACTTCTGACAACTACAGGCAAAACCCACTGCTGCTTTCTGGGCCTCACATTCCTTACTCTTAAAAAAGGCTATGTTGGATGTGTTGACTTTTAATCTACTTCCCTGACAATTCTGTGTTCTGTGAGTATGGTTCTACAGCTTATAGATCATCTCCTACTAAGGATATTTTTCGTGCTGACCACATCTTTTGTTTCAGAGCCTTCCAGCTGCAATTTGAAGCCCCCAGTGTGTGTTATTACATTGGGTCTCTAGAGGTGAGATGAGCAGCTAACCCAGCTACCTGGCTGTCTGGGCTACAAGGCATCCTGAGCTGGTTGAGGGCCCTGGTGGCCAGAGCAGCCTCTGTGTGGCCCTCCTATGTGGAGTCCCTTTCCACTGAGACCCTCCAGGGCATTCTCAGAATGACTAGTAGTCATGCTCAGCCCCCAAATGCTCCAGACAGTTCAGTCTCAAGTCCTATGCTTCTGCTTTTCCTTTTCCAGTCAGGAAGGATGTATTTGGATCCATGTAGACTCTGTTGAGAGTCTACCTGGAATCCCTTTGCCCAGCGGCTTTCCGAAGGTTCTGCTTACTCCCTATCATATCACTGTACTCTCTCCCCTAGGATTCAGGAAGAATCATCTTGAGTCTGTACCTTCCAGACCCTCAGGAGGAACTAATGGGGGAGTCAACTTTGAGGGAAATCATTAATGACCAGCCAGTGTGTGTGCTCTAAAATAGAGGAAGAATGGGACTTCCCTGATGGTCCAGCGGTTAAGACTCCTCCTTTCCATTGCAGGGGGCAGTGGGTTCGATCCCTGCTCAGATAGAGAGAGATCACAGCTGCCAAAACAGCAGATGGATCTGCTGGAAGTCCTAGGAGTCTGCTCCTACTGCCCTCTTGTGAAAGAAGGGCCCAGAACATCCCTGGAGTTGAGTGTACAAGAGACCTTCCCAGCCACGTATCAGAGACCGAACTCTGAGTGCTTGCCCGAGTCCATTTGCTCTTCCTTTGGGCAGTGATATGATTTAATCCCATATTTTAACATTTAAAAATTAAGAGAACTAGATGGTATTAAAAAAAATCAGTCTCCTGGAGAATGAGCTGAGGAAAAGGTACGTAAAAGTACCAGCTTTTATGGCCAGCTTTCCCTTCATGGGTAGGCAGTAGGTCAGAGGGATGTCAGCTCTCTCTCTGTAGATAATTCCAAAAGATAGAGCCCAAGTCATTTTCTCTGGGAACAGAGAAGGGTGGGAACGATACCCGCTCAGGCTGCCCTGGGCTTCTCACGCCCCTGGCCGAGCCCTGATTTCCTTTCAGTAATAGGGAATGTTGTCTCTTGGTCTTTCCTGACATGATGCTTTTCCAGCTTTGGTGGAGGGAGACCCCTGAAAGCTGGAGGACCAAGGTTTGGTTCTGACTCTGTTATTTCTTGGCTTGAAAACTCTAGGCAGCTAACTGAGCCTCTGTTTCTTCATCATTATGAACATCCTCGTGAGGACTGAATGGGAGCAAGAAGGCCTTTGTCAGCTGTTGGTACAGACTATCGCTTGATGTTTGTTGAGGGAATAGTGCCCTATGAGTGTTGGCTATTATGAGGCCACACACTCTGGAGGAGAAGTAAGGTGCCCATGAGAGGACTAAGGTAAATAGAATGAAATATGTTTAGAAACAGTCTCCCAACAGCCCTCCAAATACTTTGTGGTCGGTCCTGTTGGTGCTTTCAAATGAACAGAACTGCCGACTCTCTGAGATCATTGGTTTTAACCATTTACCTCTCTATCCCAAGGCTTCCCAGAAGCTTGACATCTCCTCTCACAGGTGCATCTCTCCAAAAACACTTAGTCCTGCAGAGTGAGCACTGATCTCTTCAACAAATGCTGGCACTCACTCTGCCAGGCTGCAGTCAAGCAGCCTGAGAATATCGTGGTGAGAAAAAAGATCAAGTTGTCTGCTCCCATAGAGTTTATATTCTATGATAAATCAGTGAACAAATAGAAAAGCAATGATTCCAGCCAGTGTGGGTGCTCTAAAGAAAAGAAAAGAGTGGGAATTCCCTGCTGGTCCAGTGGTTAAGACTCTGCACTTCCACTGCAGGGGCATGATTCCGTTCCTGGTCAGGGAACTGAGATCCTGCAAGCAGGATCAAGTTGTGAGCTTTCAGAGATGTGTGCATTCCATCAACATTAGGCATGAGTGAAATTGCAGCTTGCCCTCCATCTCCTATAGCTGAGGATCCTTCAGCTCTACCATCTTCCACCTCCTCTTCCTGCCCAGTCAGTAACTCTTCTTGCCTGTTCACTTGATGCCAGCCCCTGTATGCCAGCTGTTGTACTGTACTCCTGTACTTTTCAAGGTACTGTACTGTAAGATTTAAAATGTTTATTTTTTGTGTTGCTTGTTTTTTTTAAATGAATTATTTGTGTGAAAAGTATTACAAACCTACTACAGAGTAGTTCTATATAGCCAGTTGTGTTAGTTGAGTACCTAGGCTAACTTTGTTGGACTTGGGAACAAATTGGACTTACAGATGTACTCTTGGAAAGGAACTCATTTGTATGTAGGGGACTTACTGTATCTAATTTACATTTTAAAAAGATGGTAGTTGCTGTTTTTCTGGAGCGTAGACTATAACAGATGTGGCAAGATTAGCAGCTTTGCAGTAGTCCAGGTAAAAGATATTATATTGAATCTCCAGGAGCTGGAAAAGAGTGTGACATACAGTTGGCACCCAATAAACTTGAGAACACATCCAAGATTCTGTGGACCAACTGGGAACAGAAGATTCTGGTAGTGAAAGAGGGATGAAGAGACACAGCTGGGACCAAACTGCATCAGGCACTGTCGTCATCCCAGTGGTCCTGCAGGGCTTTTCCTGTAAGGATCTCCAGGACTGAAGAAATGGGAGCTGGAAAATTCGACACAAATTGGTCAGACTTAGATAGCTGTGTAGCTTTAGGTACGTCTGTGAGTGTGAGACAGATAGGGCCAGGAGAATGATGGGCTCTTGGGAAGAAGGCTGTAGAGCTCCAACGAAGGACCAGAATGCTCCTCAGTCTTGTCAAGGTAGTAACCATTTGTTGGCTCAATAGTTCAGTTCTGAGTCTGGGCTTCCAGGTGGCACAGTGGTAAAGAACCCACCTGCCAATGCAGGAGATACAAAAGTCACGGGTTTGATCCCTGGGTCGGAAAGATCCCTTGGAGTAGGAAATGGCAACCTGCTCCAGTATTCTTGCCTGGAAAATTCCATTGACAGAGTAGCCTGTTGGGCTACAGTCCACGGGGTCACAGTGAGTTGGACACGACTGAGCACACGCACACACACCCCCACCCACACGTATTGATTCTACTTTTGAAAACGCTCTAAACCCCTGCCTCCCCTCAGCAGGCCTGCTCTCATTGCCTGTGTTCAGGTTCTAATCACGTCTCACTCAAATACTTTGAGAGTCTCTGAACCAGTCTTTCTGCCCCTAGTCTTGCCCCACCTTCATTCACGTATCTAGTTTCTGCATTGTTGTCAGTCTAGGTCTCCGTCCAAAGGAAAAACAGTGATCTTGTCCCTCCTGTGATTAAAAGCCTTTCAGTACTTCCTTATTACCACCAAGGTAACGACCAAATTCCTTGACTGGGCATACAAGGCCTTTCACAAACTATTCCTCACTGATCGCTGCAGCTTCTCTCAATTCTATCAAATGTCCTGTCCTTCAGACACCCTGCTCATCTTTCTTTAAAGACATTGCTTGTTGAGGCTGACCTGCTCTTTAGCATGGCTTTCTCTTACCTTTTTTTGAGGTGCAGTGGCTTTGACCCAGTTAATTCATGTTCATTCTTCAAATCCTAGATCCAAAGTTGCCTGGTCCATGAAGTGACCCTGATGGTCCCAAGGCAGCACTTGACCTTCCTTCCTCTGTACTGTCTTGGCACATTGCACATGCTTCCAAATCTAGGACTTTTTTTTTTTTTTTTTTGGTAATTTGGTTTTCTGTCACTGTTCTCCAGTGAAGTGTGTGCTCCTTAGGGGGGATTACATTTTTGTTCATATAACTCAAATTGGAAAAACCTTGCCCACAGCATCCCTGACAGATGGGATGCTCCATTTGAACACTGCCAAGAGTGGGAGAAATCACTGGCTATTATGCCTTCTATTTTTGTGCATTTATTCATGGATCTATTCATTCACTAAGTATATACTGAGCACCCACTCTATGCCAGGCACTGATATAGATGGCAGGGATACAGAAATACCAAACAGATAAAAATTGCTACCCTCTAGGAACTTTTATTCTAAGTTTTTTTTTAATGTGCAAGAAAAGAGTTGGGTACCTTCTCATCTAATTCAGTGAAAGTCGACCTGTACCACGTGGACTGAATTTCATACAAGTGCATGCATGTGTATGTGAATAAATGAATCACTGAGCAAACAAAGATGGCACGAGGAAAAACATGGAGAAGTCAACATAAGATACCATCCATGAAAAGGAAAATACTTAGAAACATGTCTTGCTGAAAATGGGATGAGTAGCATCATTTTCCTGTGTAGGTAAGGGAATTCTGGGTCTTTTCTGTTTCTTCAGTAAAAGTGTAGATTAAGCTAACAGCAGATTTAGGGAGAGACAATGGGAAAATCTACTTATATGGGTAGGGAGTTGATGCTCTTTGTCATTGGCGGGGTATGAAAGGGAGTCAGAGTCCAGGAGGGTGGATGTTTGTCTAGTGTATAGAAAGGCTTTGTGGTACACCCACTTATGAGTCAACTCATGATACACTAAGAGTCCTTCTTTTGGTCCAGAGAAATTCCGTAACGGTTGGAATCCCTGAGATGCAAATGTCTTTCTTAGTTAGTCTGTGTTTCTTTTATTCTCTCCCAGGATTCTCAACCTTGGCTGTACCTCTAAATCAACTAAGGAACTTTTAAAAAGTCTAAATATTGAGACTTCACTCCCAGAGAGTCCAAAACTTAGGTCTGGAGTAAGATCCAGATACCTGTATTTTTTGGAGCTCCGAAGTTATTCTAATGCACAGCCCTCTTTAGCATGTGATCCTGGTTCCATTATTGCCTCCAATGTAGGGGATGACTTACATCCAGCAGCTGGAGAAGCAGAACTTAAATTAGGTGAGCAAGGCCCTTTCATTCTTCCTTTCACTCTGGTCTCCTTGCATGGTTTGTGATTCTCCAGATCTGTCAAGGACTCAAAGAGGGCAAAGTCCTCTGGCCTCTAGAGAGTGTGGCAGGCCTTTGAGTAGAACCAACAAGCCTTGGAATCATAGAATTTTGGAGGCAGAGAGGATATTAGAGATCAGATCCAACCTCTTAGCCCTCTGAACTGAGTGTGATCACTTGCTAAAAAAGAAAAGTCCCTATATTGAGGGGGAATCCCTCAGGGAGTTTCTCTAAATGTGTAGGAGATGGACATGCAGACAGATCAGCCCAGGTTAATGTGATGATGTGTGACAAGTGCTTTAATGGTCATCAAAGGGCAAGAGGAACACAGGGGAAAAAATGACTCAGTTGGAAGGTAGAGGAAGAGAGTGTTATCAGGGAAGGCTTCCCAGAGGAGATAGAGGTTTCCAGGGCTATAGGTTCTTGACCTAAGGGCTCCAGATTCATACCCTGTTTTTCCACCTTCACTTTTAGACTTTGGCATTTGACACACCAAGTTTCATAGCTCAGCTGTGCTACTCAGCTAGTGGACCTGGGTAAATTAGTAATCTTTGGGCCCAAGTCTCCTCATCTCTAAAACAGCTAACACTACCTAAATCATTGTGGGATCCTTAGGTCTTAAACAGAAGCTATAGAAATGCCGGATGCAGTACCAGCCATTGAGTAAAGAATATTCAATGAAGAGATAGGATTGTTGTTGTCATTTTAAAGTCCTTTATTTATATACAGCATGAGGAGATTGAGACTTGCTGGTGCTTCCTCTTTGTGTGTGGCAGTGCCTAGGAGAAGGCCAGCTGGGTTTTATGAAGTTATCATATGACTTGGATGCCATTAAGGGTTTGGAGGCTTTGAGGAAGGCAAAATGTGACAATTGCATGGGAACAGAGAAGCAAGAATCGTAGAATATCAGCCACGCATACTACTGCAAGGTCCTCGATATTATCAAACCATGATGTATTGCAGCCACTGTCCATAAGGTTAGAGGCAGCTGGGCAGTGACCAACTTGAGAGCTTAGAGCAGAACAAGAAAAAGAGTAACTTCCCATGACATCATCATAGCGTCACGCCCATAATTCCTTGTTTGTCTCTCTCCTTCTTTAGAAGAAAATGTCAAATGGTTGAAGATGAGGTGTAGCACTTTCACGGGTGTACGCTCAATCACTAGCACAGCGCTTGGTCCAAAATGGGCATTCAAAGAGCAGTTGTTTAAAAAATGAGTTTGATCCAAGGTGCTCTTGGTAAATCCAGATCATAGGCTCTCCTTGCCTTCTGGGGCCCCCTTTTCCTCCCACTCTCCCTTAATCTCTTCTCTTCTGACGTCTCCTGGGGAGTGACTGGCCCTCACACTGCTCTGGGCCAACCTAACTGAAATGTGTGCCTTCACTTCTTTGCCTGTTGTGAGAGATGGACGTGTCTGCCATCAAAGCATTTTTGACTCAAAGCAACTATGGAGATTATCCAACCCAACACGAATTTTCTGGATGAGGAAGCTGATGCCGTAAGAGTTCTCTGACTCTTTGAAGTCTCATAGCTTGTTGAGGCAGAGCTAGGAAGAAAGTTTTTGCTTCCTGCTTTCAGATTTGGGGCTCTTCTACTGTTTCAGGCTGTCTTGGAGTACGTAGCATCTCCAAGTTCATAGTGAGGGCTCCATATCCAGAAAGACTCACCCTCCCTTCCCCACGCCCTTTGCTTTTCAAAGGGGTACCCAAACCCAAGGCATCTACCTAGCATGGTGGTTAACACCAAGTGCTCTAGAGTCAGACTGCCAGAATTCAAGAGCTTACTTGTTTACTTACTGTGATTTGGGCAAATTCTTTAACCTTTGTAAATTCAAATTTGCTTATCCCCTGGAGAAGGGAGTGGCTATCCATTCCAGTATTCTTTCTTGGAGAATCCTATGGACAGAAAAGCCTGGTGGGCTACAGTCCGTGGGGTCGCAAAGAGTTGGACACGACTGAGTGACTAACACTTTCACTTTCAAAATAAGCATGACGATAATACTAACTTTTTCGCTTGGAATATTCAAAGTGATCATAATGGATGAAAAGCAGCATCCTTACATTTTCCTCCTTGGAGCCAAGTTCCGATTGTGGCAGCCAAACTACCTAAGTAGCCGAGGTCGCGTCTTTCCTACTCGAGTGCCGGGAACTTAGTTCCTGTGTTTCTGGGAGAGCTTTGCCATGGAGAGGACTCTGCAGACTCTCAGCCCCTGTAGGCAGAGGAAGTACAGGAGAAGATGCAGTGTTCTTGGACTTGGGTGACACTTCAGATCCAGTGCAGCCTGTCTGCACCTAAAACTTTAATGTAAATTGGCTGTGACGTCTGTGCAGGGGCCCAGATTTAGAAGCAGAGCAGGACGCGTCTACCCAGGCTGGTGACAGACCCGGAGCAGTGTTCCCATTGGAGAAAGTGGAGGGCGTAGCAAGAGGGAGAATTTGCTCAGTCTGGCCTGGTGGCTCTGTTTTATTAATGATCTGGAAGAGCAGAGGAACAGTGACTTTAATTAAATTTGCCAGTGATATTAAAAGATGTCAGGAGCCACTGCTGAGGACACGGACACCTTGCAGATGGCCCCAGGGGCCTTAGGAAAATAATCCAGGAAAAAAATGAGAGGCCGTGGGCTGAGCCGAGGGGTCAGAGGGTCATCATATGTAGAATGTACCTTAGGCCCACCCTCTGTATCTGTTCTGTTTCCAATAGATTTCTGACTGATCTTCCTGCTTTGGTTTTGTCCCTCTTGAAAGTGAAAGTGAAGTCGCTCTGTTGTGTCCGACTCTTTGCGATCCCATGGAGTGTAGCCTACCAGGTTCCTCCGTCCATGGGATTTTCCAGGCACTAGTACTGTAGCGGGTTGCCATTTCCTTCTCCAGGGGATCTTCCCAACCCAGGGATCGAACCTAGGTCTCGTGAATTGTAGACAGATGCTTTACCGTCTGAGCCACCAGGGAAGGCAGTGTCCCTCTTATAGCCACCCTAAAACCCATCTAGACAAATTGGTTTTTCTTGAATACAGATCAGACCATGTCATTCTCCTGTTCAAAATCCTATCATTGGCTTTTCACGGCCCTTAGGATAAAATCCCATCTTCTCAGCCTGGCATATAAGACTTGCCATGAATTGGGTCCTCCCTCCGTGTCCAGCCTCATTTTCTGTCCCTCCTGCCTTACACTGATTTGCCTGTAATCCTATGTACACAGAGGGCTTTCCTGCCCCATGTCTTTGCTTGGGCTGTTCTCTTTGACTCAGATGCCCTTCCCATTTTCTTTTTTTTTCTCTTTCTTTCTTCTTTTTAACTAAAGTGCACTCATGCTTGAAGCCTCATTTCAGGGATCACCTCCTTCAGAACGCCTCCCTGAATCCCAAGTTGGCTCAGTGCCCTGCTTGTGTTCGGCAGCATTCGTCCCACACCTTCACTGATGATAGTAGAAGTGCCTATGTGTGCAGCTCTCCACCCCTGCTCAGTGGTGCTTTGGAGAGAAAACCCTGTATCATATTTTATTTTGTCCAGTGGCCTCTAGGACAGGCCTGGCAAATCACAGGCACTTGTTAATGTTTGTCAAACTGAACTGATAGGAAGGAGAATATTTGGGTGGGAGACAGCCTTGGGCAATCAGGACACCTCCAGGAAACCTGGGGAGCAGTTGACTCAACCAAATGGTTGGTTCTCCTGTGAGAATACTTAGGGCAGCCAGATTGCTTCTAAGCCCACAGAAGACTGGAAGCTGACTGGGGCTCGTGGATGTTCTGCAACAAACTGGGACATCCTAGTAAGATGGAGTAGTTAGGGCCATCAACTTTATGTCATCTCTATGTGAGCTCTGGTTCTGCTACTTCTTTGCTTTATACTTTGAGTAAATGACTCAAATGACTTAACTAAGACTCAGTTTCCCAAAATGTAAAATAGGGATTAAAATAGTACTGATCTCTAACAACAACTAATAGGGTTGTTATGAGGACGAAATAATGCGATCGAACTTTATGCACACAATAACTGCTTTTAAGTGTTAGTTACTGTCGCTAATATCTTCCTTGTTTTGGGCACTTCTGGGGATCTCAAGCTGGATCACCTCCATGAGTATGCCTTAGGACTGATTAAGAGCCTTCTGGAAACACCAAAGATCAACTGGGTCTCTTAGGGAGTGCAGTGAACCACCCAGGAGGTAGGGATCTGTCTCAATCGGTGTCTGGGGCTGGAGTTATGCCAAAAAATGACCGCTGGCTTGTTCATTAGAGACACCCCTCTCCCTCTAACTTCTCAGGCAGAAACCATCTCCTGGCAGAGCTGGAAAGAACAACTAGGCATCCACCTGTCGTTTTTCACCTTCAGTTCTAACAACTTGGTGCAGGCAATCCCTAACCACCTTCTTGCTTTGTTTTCTTTTATTTGTTCCTTCAGTTCATCTGTTGTCTCAGGGAACAGTCTTTCTAAACTGACCTCTGATTATGACCACGTGATAGCATAGTCCCCATAAAAACCCGTTGCCACAACGTGATCCTCCTTAATTGTCCCGGTGGGTATGAGCAGTCGGAGTCCTCATCCCCCGTCAATCAGGATAACACTACCACCTGGGTGTCCCCTGTCCCCTGACTGCAGCAGGCCAGCCTCTTCCCTAACCTGTGGATGGCCCACCCCTTTGGGCTTGGCCAGTTGTGCAGCTGCCACTGCCTGTCACCATGTTGGCTCTTGGTCAAAGAGCTGCTCCAGCTGTGCCCACCTGCTGTCTCCTCCTGCGTGGGGCTCATCAGAATTCACACAGTGTTGGGTTTTCAGAGGTCAAGGCAAGGAGCCAAGATCCGTGTCTGTCCGCAATTCTCCATGTGGGTGAGTGCTAAACCTATGAATGGGGTCTCTGTGCACATCACAGGTTATGGGGGCATTTTCAGTCTTTGAATATGGATACCGATCACCTTCAGCCTCTCTACTCCTCTGCAGTCATCGTCATAGCCTCTTCTCCCCCGAGTGAGGTCAAAGCCCCAAGCACCTGCTGGGATGACCCCTGGTACCTGGACTAATGGGGATTGTGGGCCTCAGCAGTTGGCTTCCGTTCCGAGGAATACGAAACCAAGTTAATCCACAGAGCCCTTTGGGAGGAGGGCCTTCAGGATTACCATATGCACCAGGGTGTGTCCCAAGGGGAACTTCTCTTTGAGTACAAGCCTTGGCAATTGAAAGAGGTCCTGTGTAGCCTCTAAAATCTAGTGAGGATTTGTGTACGAGATCTATTTTTTTCTAAATGGCTATGATTCAGATTGTAAAATGACTTTTAAGAAGGCCGATTTCTGAGTGTGTTAGTCTGCTCAGACTGCCATAACAAAATACCATAGACTGAGTGGTTTAAACAATGGAAATTTGTCAGGAGGCTGGGATTCCAAAATCAAGATACTGATAATTTGATTTCTGGGAAGAGGTCTCTTCCAGGCTTGCAGATGACCGCTTTCTCCCTGTGTCCTCACAAAACGGAGAGCTCTCCCTTTCTTTTTCTCTCTCTTGTCTTCTTAAGCGACCAAGCCTATTGGATTAGAACCCCACTCTGATGACTTCATTTAGCCTTAATTACCTCCTAAAAGTCCTATCTCCAAATAGAGTCATACCGGGGATTAGGGCTTCAACATAGGAATTGGTGGGGGGATTGTACAATTCCGTCCATAGCAGTGAGGAAGCTTCCCTAGGGCCACATTTATTTATTCCAAAACATACATTTATTGAGCACCTACTAACTACCTACTAAGGATACCATGATAAACAGAACAGACATAGTCTTTGCCTTTTTGTCATAGTTTAATGGATGAGTTAGTCGTTAATCATATAATCCCACAAATACATATGTAATTTCAAAATTTTGCAAGTGCCATGAAGAAAAAGTAAAGGAACGGGGTTGACCGTTTTAGGGTGAAGGAAAGTTTTTGTGAGAAAGTGACACTCAAGCTGAGAGCTAAAGCATTGTTATGAGTGGGGGTACAAAGAAGAAATGATATTTTGGGGCCTGGGTCATGTTATGGGCCAAGGTCCTGAGGTGGAAAATAAGTTGGCGAACTCTAGGACCTGATGTAAAGGCCATCACTGCAGAAACGCAGTGAGAGGGACAGTGGCAAGGGATGAGGGAGATGAGGAAGAAGGTAGCTCGCACGAGGCTCAGCAGGTCATAGTGAGGATGCAGGTCTTTACATTAAAAGTGAAGGGGAAATGCCGAAAGGCTTCAAATAGGGGAGTAGGAGCATAGGTTTAGGTTTTTTTGTTTTTTGTTGTTTTTTTAAAGATGACTGTGGCTATAAGAGAAGATGGAATAGAGAAAGGTCAGAGTTGGAGTGAGTTCAATGAGGAGGTGACTGAGCAGATTCATCAGGTGAAAAGTAATGGGCTGTGATGGTGGTGAGAGAGATGGGGAGGAGAGTTGATGGGAATCTATGCTGGACTGGAGAGAGAAAGGCTTGCAAACAGGCAGCAGTTTCCAGGCTGAGAAACCCGGTGGATGGAAGTGCTATTTTCTGAGATGGAAAACAGCGGAGAAGGAGGAGGAGCAAGTAGAGAATAGCAGCATTCTTCCATTACTAACAGTACTCCTACATGCTTGTAACAGAGGTGGAAACATGGGCAAGTTGTTTTTCTTTAAGGTATTGGATAGTTATTTGCAGTCTCATTCCATCTGAATGAGGCAATGAGTAGAAAGATAACTGTAGTTTCAGCTGAATTTCTTCCATTCTTCTGAACTCATGTTCACCTTTTAGTGTCTTGAGGTCAGAAGAGGAGGCTGAATTTCACCCCGAAATCTTGCCTACAGGTTAAAAAAACGTATTTAGAATCACTTGCATGTTGTTTATAGTGCTTCCTACCACTTGGCCTTTGCAGTGTTTGGGTTTCGAGTTACATTGGCTGACTGATGTTCATCTTCCCATAACTGTAGGCCTAAACTCTTTCATAAGGCTGTCTTGCTGGAGGGCTAAGGACTGCTGTGGACTGGGCCTTGGGCACCACTTACAGAACTTCGGTTTAGCTACATGACAGGTAGTATTCACTACAGAATCAATTCTGTTGATTTCTCAAGCAATCTGAGAATTACAACTTGCCTCCCTAAATTTTCATCTGGGGAAGGAGTTTTTCCCAACTGGGCTCAACTGCACACAAAGCAAGGTGTTCCATTTGCAGAGGAGTAGTCCAGCAGAAAGTTCAATTCAGCATGGACTCCTGTAAACTTATGTTTTGCAAGATTCTTGAGTATGATGACAGTATGGTAAGGAAGGCTGAAAACCCTAGAAACAGTGGAAGTGGGGATGAAGATTCCTGTTATCCTTGGCCAATTTTAAGTTAATTTTTGAGAACTCTCACAGATAACAAAAGGGTTGGGAGGAAGGACTAAAGGGGTATCAGTTAAGTTTCCATTACCAATATTCCCAGCTATTTTAAGCCATTTTTCTACTGACTCTACCAGATGGTCCTGAGGACAGAGCAGCAATTTGAGCCTCCCAGTGACATCTATTTTTCCAAGTGAGAGACTGCCCCATATGTTAGTACAATATGTCACTCAAGATGAAGCTTCAGTTTGTATTGCTGGGAACCTGCCATTTGTTGTCCTCCTTTTTAAAAAAAAAAAAAAAAAACTTTTTATTTTTTATTGGGGGTATAGCTGATTAATAATGTTGTGGTAGTTTCAGGTGAACAGGGAAGGGACTCAGCCCTGTATATGGATACATATACAGGTATCCATTCTCCCTGAAACTGTTCTCCTTTTCTTCATGCCTTTTTCTGCCTCTCTGATCTCTTCTAGGTCTCTGGCCTGTCAGGAGGACCATTGGTGCTGCAGTGGAAGCCAGCGGCTAAGTCTTGTGTATGGCGTGGTTAAGGTTGCAGCCTCTTACCTCTGCCTTCCTCCATTTTGGGCTGATTACCTTTGTGCTCTTCCTGAATGGTCTTCGGGCAGAGGCTGGCGGCTCAGGGGATGTGCCCAGCACAGGGCAGAACAATGAGTCCTGTACAGGGTCATCAGACTGCAAGGAGGGTGTCATCCTGCCAATCTGGTATCCAGAGAACCCTTCCCTTGGAGACAAGATTGCCAGGGTCATTGTCTATTTTGTGGCCCTGATATACATGTTCCTTGGGGTATCCATCATTGCTGATCGCTTCATGGCATCTATTGAAGTCATCACTTCTCAAGAGAGAGAGGTGACTATCAAAAAGCCCAATGGAGAGACCAGCACAACCACCATTAGGGTCTGGAACGAAACTGTCTCCAACCTGACCCTTATGGCCCTGGGTTCCTCTGCTCCTGAGATCCTCCTGTCTTTAATTGAAGTCTGTGGTCATGGGTTCATAGCTGGTGATCTGGGACCTTCTACCATTGTCGGCAGCGCAGCCTTCAATATGTTCATTATCATTGGTATCTGCGTCTATGTGATCCCTGATGGAGAGACTCGCAAGATCAAGCACCTACGAGTCTTCTTTGTCACTGCTGCTTGGAGCATCTTTGCCTACATCTGGCTGTATATGATCCTGGCTGTCTTCTCTCCTGGTGTGGTCCAGGTTTGGGAAGGCCTCCTCACTCTCTTCTTCTTTCCAGTGTGTGTCCTTCTGGCCTGGGTGGCAGATAAGCGACTGCTCTTCTACAAGTACATGCACAAAAAGTACCGCACAGATAAACACCGAGGGATCATCATAGAGACCGAGGGTGACCACCCCAAGGGCATTGAGATGGATGGGAAAATGATGAATTCCCACTTCCTTGATGGGCACCTGGTGCCCCTGGAAGGGAAGGAAGTGGATGAGTCCCGCAGGGAGATGATACGGATTCTCAAGGATCTGAAGCAAAAACACCCAGAGAAGGACTTGGATCAGCTGGTCGAGATGGCCAACTATTATGCTCTCTCCCATCAGCAGAAGAGCCGCGCCTTCTACCGCATCCAGGCCACCCGTATGATGACGGGTGCGGGCAATATCCTGAAGAAGCATGCAGCAGAACAAGCCAAAAAGACCTCCAGCATGAGCGAGGTGCATGCTGATGAGCCGGAGGACTTTGTCTCCAAGGTCTTCTTTGACCCGTGCTCTTACCAGTGCCTGGAGAACTGTGGGGCTGTGCTCCTGACAGTGGTGAGGAAAGGCGGGGACACGTCCAAGACCTTGTATGTGGACTACAAAACAGAGGATGGTTCTGCCAATGCAGGGGCTGACTATGAGTTCACAGAGGGCACTGTGGTTCTGAAGCCAGGAGAGACCCAGAAGGAGTTCTCTGTGGGCATCATCGATGATGACATCTTTGAGGAGGATGAACACTTCTTTGTGAGGCTGAGCAATGTTCGCATGGAGGAGGAGCAGCTAGAGGAGGGGATGTCTCCCAGAGTACTCAATAATCTTCCCTTGCCTCGTGCTGTCCTGGTGTCCCCTTGTGTGGCCACAGTCACCATCTTGGATGATGACCACGCGGGCATCTTCACTTTTGAATGTGACACTATTCACGTCAGTGAAAGCATTGGTGTCATGGAGGTCAAGGTTCTGCGGACATCGGGTGCCCGGGGCACAGTCATCGTCCCCTTTAGGACAGTAGAAGGGACCGCCAAGGGTGGTGGTGAGGATTTTGAAGACATATATGGGGAGCTGGAGTTCAAGAATGATGAAACCGTGTAAGTAACCCTTCCGTAGTCCATCTGCCTCCATCCCTTGTCACCCCCTTCTCTCTTGCCCCATGCTTTAAAACTTCTCCTTGTACTCGTGTTAATGTCAAACTTTGGTTCCATCACAGGTATGCAAGATTAGCAGACACTCCTGCCAGGTTCTGCTTCCAAAATCTCCTTCAGTTTTCTCACTTTAAATTGCTTTCGGGCAAGGAATGCCGTGGCAGGATCTAAGCACACAGGATCTAAGAACATTTTGTCCACTGAAACTCAAAATGATAGTCGGTGTGGGTGTGGGATGATGGAAGCTCTGATATCAGAATTTGGGGAGATTCTTGTGATGAAGCAAGATCTAGGAGACTGCTTGGGTGTCTCCTTCCTCCTCTTCTCAGGCCAAGGGCTTGCATGAGCTTTGAAGGCAGTCCTTTCCATTCTGAGTCAGTGATAGTCCAAGCTGGACATCCTCAAAAACGTGAGTGGCATTGGCTTATGGTTTTCCAGTACCATATTGCAGTTGTATTGTATAAGCAGATTTCAGGCACCTCTTCTTCAATTTGGAAATTGCAGAATTGATTGAAACTTGGCAGTCTCTTTAAGCATCAGTAGGCTTATTTTATGATGTGAGGCTTGCCCAGTCTAGGTGAGATGAATCAATATGGCTTGAGTCCTGGCGATATCTTGGAGAAGCAGAGCTCCCAGGGCAGCGGCCACAAGTCTTTAGTCACAGATCTAAGCTCCAGAATCTGGCTAAGCAGTGGAGGAGAAGCCTCTTAGGAATTATGGGAAAAAATACATCTTCAGTGCGGTCATCTCTTTTCACAGTCCAGAGTTCTCCCAAAACACTTCTCAGGTCACTGGCCCATTTAGTCCTTCAGACACTGTGGGTCTTACATTTCTATTGCCTGTCACTCTGAGGCCTCTCTGCATTGAAACATCTTGTACTGGGTGTTCTGTCCTGTTCTCGGATGGATATCTCTAAAGAATAAAGCTGACTGACTCTGCCCAGGAGACCAGACTTTCCAGGGTTGCCAAGAAGGAAGGGGATGAGAAAGGGGAACCTTGTCTCAGAATGGCTGCTCACATCCACAGCAATAAGCAGTAGCAGGGGAAGATACGAGGAGCCAAAGGGACACATATAGGAAGTGGGAGATGTCAAACTGCTCCAAGAACCTGCTAAAAACATTTTCAGTGGGAAATGAAAGCTCTCATCTGTAAAGTGGGAATAGCAATACTTTCCTTGCCTCTCTCGAGGTGGGCTCTTTTTTGCAGTTCCTCCCAGCTCTAGGATCTTCTGAACTATAGACATATGCACTCAGTGTAGGTCATAACCTGCACCAGCCAAAGATGGAACAGGGGGATACTGTCCCCTGAAATGAAATAGTCATTGACAGATTGATTTATTAGAGCTCTGTTTAGTCATTTTGTGGGAAAGGATAATCTCTTGTTAGCATTAATAAAAACCTGTGCCTTTCTAGAGAATACTATCCCTTTGGTGTGCTCTGGGAAGGATGTTTATACATACAAATGAAGGCCCTTGCGGCGAGGAAAACCTCCATGAAATTTCATGCGTATTTATGGCAATGTCAGTAGATAAGTTACTGTCAGGCATTAAATGACATCAGCATTGGCCATAACTGGAGAGACTCGGGGTTCCTCCCATTCAGTACCAATCTGCTGAGGGCACCGAAGAGTAGTTTTTTGAGAGATCAGAAGTTGGGATCCCAATTTCTTCACCTCATTAGTAATCAACTGTGCACCTGGGATCTCTAAATATGACTAAACCTTCCTCAAACCTATGTATGTTTTCAGCTTGATTACTGTCTCGGTGTAAATGAGCCTCATGAATGATCACTTCTGGGTAATATTGGTTATAAATATGTATGAACTTCTACACGTTTGAGATGCTGGCCCAGGTAATCTAAGGTTTCCTATCTTTTCCTTTGCATTATTTTTTTAGACTTCAGTAGAAATTAGACTACCCGCTTGGCCTTCTTCACTGCAGAAGAATGAGTTCAAAACCTGCTAATCTATTCTCACAAAAGGAGGCCTACTTTTGATACTTTAAATTGTAATTTTACAGCTAGAGACAGTATGATACAGCAGGAAAACCATGGGCTCTAAGTATAGTGCTCTGTACTATTTAACCGCTCTAGTACTGATTTAACCGCATTGGGGAAATTTTATTAATTTATGAGAATTTTTCCCCATTGATAAAAAGGAGATCATAATGTCATTCTAGCAGCTCTGTTATAATGATTCATGATATTGTATGCAATGTTCCCTGTACATGATATGTACTCAGTAAAAAAACTCATTAATAGTAATATTGATGAATTAATACTGTTCTTCAGAAGACACCATTGAGGTAATCAGGTTACTTGATTTTCTGTGTCACCCTAATTAATAAGCATGATAGTTTTTTGGTTACCATGAAGGTTACTAATCTAAACTCATAAAATATTGGAGCCAGAAAGGACCTTAGAATATCATCTAGATATTCTAGAGTAGTGTTTCTCACATTTTAATGTGCTTGTGAACCACCTAGGCATCTTGCTAAAATGCAGATTATGACTCCCAAGGTCTAAAGTAGGGCTTGAGATTCTTCATTTCTAACAAGCTCCAGATGCTTCTGGTTCCCAGAAGCAGAGCTGAAAGGCTCTAAAGCCCTTGACCAAATCATGAAACCTAGGAAGGAAAGTGGCTTTTCAGATGAGTTGCATGATTGGATCATGAACACTTGCTTTCCAGTTCCAGTGTTCAACTCTGTCTTAGCTAGAATCTAGCTCTTACCTTGAGACCCTGCTAATTGCAGTAACAGTCTGAACCCTGAAATTGAAACCTTCAAGGGACTCAGACAGAAGCTGTGTGATGCCTGGAACAATTTCACTTTCTATTCCTTCTCTCTTTGTGTAGCTTTGTTTTCCCACCTAGCCTGGTGGCACTGTCACTTTTGCCCTCACCATAATACTCTGAATCTTCAGAACGAAGCCAGGCCTATGCTCTATCAATAATATTAGGTCCGTGAATTCGCTCATTTGGTTTTATGCTTTACTTCTTCACACGTGTCCTTAGCACCATGGTAGGATGGAAAAACAAACTCTGGTGTCTGACAAACAGGTGTGAATCCATCATGCATCAGTTGTGTAACTTTAACAAGTCATTTCAGCTGTCTGAGTCCAGATATTTTGTTGCAATGATAGGAACAATAATACCTGTCCTTCGAGATTATGATTAGTACTACATACAAATAGTAAGAAAATGCACCTTAGCGCAGTGCCTAAGTGCATCAAAAGTGCTCAGTCACTCAACAGACATTTATTAAATATCTGCTACATCCTAGGTACATTACTAGTACTGGAGAGAAATAAATGACTAAGGTAAAATAAGATCCCAAAGATCTTATTCTCCAGTGGAGAGGATACACGGTATACAGACAAATCAAAACAGTTGGGAGAATTATGGTTTGAGATTAGCTCAATAAAAGGGGAATGAAAGCTCCTTCTTTTGTGCATGACACCACTAAAGTTTTAAAGTCACCTTCACTAAAGATGTAGTAGCAAAGTAGGTGAAGTGTGGGGGTGGGTACATGATTACTTTAAACCCACATTACAATAAACTCGTGATATTTGAGAAGGATACTACTGACATCTTTGTGGTCTGGAAGAATCCTGGTAGTTTGTGACTACCACTGTAGCACATCCTGGGGATTATGGCCTCCGAGCCTCCTGCACGTTAATCTTACTCACTGAACATGTGACTCACTCCTGTATCCCAGGCTCACAGAGCGCCTCTGCAAAAATAAGATTATTACAGCTCATTGACCTTTGGGGTCTCTGGGAATAGCCAAAGCCTCAGATGTCAAATATGCAAATGGAAAGATCTACTATAATTAAATAGCATGGTCCTCCTTGGAAGAAGAATGGAGTGTAAGCTGTACCACACATTTCCCAAGCAAATATAGAATGTTGAAACTGGAAGGTATCTGTCCTCCCAGTTTTACAAATTATGAAATGTGAGAACCTGAGATGCAAAGCAATGTGTCCAAGATCACACAGGTAGATATGATAGAAAGGTAGACTTTAGAAAGGACTTTTTTGGATGCTACTGATTTAATGTCTCCCCCTCCCCATTTGGACTTTTCCATTTTATTTTTATCCATCAAAATGTTAACTTTGGAAAGAATATGGAAATTGATGGGTGAAAGATTCTCTGGAAGGGTACATCCAGGGGTGTTTATGTGAGTAATGTCTTAACTAAGAATAATAATATATTATGGACTATTTTTAGTCTCTTGGTTCACCTTGAAACTATTAAGGAAGGAAAATATTGAACTCATAGAAAAAAATTTTAGAAGCCTTATCTTAGTGATCTCTTGCTGAAAAAAGTGACAAGTGTAGCTGAGACATCTCTTGGTGATGGTTAACTTCAGGCTAGACCTTGTTCCATGAAATAATGTAGTATTTTTTTCAGAATGATGCAGGCCATTCTCTTCCAGGAGTGCTTTCTCTGTAAAGGTTTAGCCGAAGGCATCTTCCATCAAAACCTATACAAATAAGGAGTTATCCAGGACACAATTTTCACATTCTCCAACTTGACTCAACACATTCGGGTTTTTGCTTTTTCTTTGTCTCAGCAGAGTATTAGGATAGTTTTTTGTCTGGCCGTGGGGGAAGATAAGGGGCTTCCCAGGTGGCGCTAATGGTAAAGAACCCTCCTGCCAATGCAGAAGACATAAGAGATGCGGGTTCAATCCCTGGGTTGGGAAGATCCCCTGGAGGAGGGTATGGCAACCCACTCCAGTATTCTTGCCTGGAGAATCCCATGGACAGAAGAGTCTGGCAGGCTACAGTCCATAGGGTCACAAAGAGTCGGATACGACTGAAGCGACTTAGCACGCACACACGCATAGAGGAGGATCACTTGTTTCTAGAATGTCCTTTCTGCACTTGAGAAAAATCAGAAGCTGCACACTTAGTGTGGGCGGGAGTGCAGTGGAGGTAGAGATATTTCCCCCTTAGCTGGAATCCTTTTCTTTCTTCTTTCTTCAGCCTGCAGTGCTGATTTCCAGTAACAAGCTCTCTTTGTAGTTGTAGGTAAACAGTTCGTACCCAAAACCATGGCTTCATGGAACTCACAGTGGAGCTGTGTGCTTGGCTCAGAGTAATCCTGAAGAAAGGAATCCGTGTCTAAGCCAATTGTTAAATGGGGGAGGGGGGCTAACAGAATGGCGGAACATTTCAGATAGGGTTGTTCAACTACAATTCTCTCTCTTTGGGGCACAAAGGAATGATTAGAGGCTATGTGGACTCTTCAGCAGAAGCTTTGGATATTGTGCCCAGAAAGGCCCCAGGTCTTGGTAATTTTTTTTTCTTTTCTTAATTACTAAAATTGCCCAAGAATATGTCAAAAGAGTGACATATTCCAACTTCAGGATCCATAAAGCACCCCAATATACTTAAACCTTATATGTCCATAAAGATCGCCAGCAAGTCCAGAGCCTTCCTGGTTTATTTGTTTTAGGGTCTAAGGGTGCAATATCCTTGGCAATACTGGATTGGGCAACACTGTCTCTGCTTGACTTGGCCAGGGACCATAGGCAACAGAGCATTCAGTGTGCCTGCCCTGGGTCTTCTCACTTTGGTCTGCCCTCTGGTATGAGAAAATTCAGGGTGTGCAAAGTTGGAGACTCCATCCACCAAGGAGAATGTCAGGTTGGGTTTGAGGAGAAAGGCATACTGTGATTGGAGATGGTCACATGACCAGCCAATCAGAAAATGAAATGGTCTCAGCCTCAAAGCAGGCCCCCCTGAGCATTGTTGGAATGATGCTAGTTGGGGCTTCAGGCAATAATAAAGGAATAACGATGAAGATCCTGCCATGGGCCTTGCTTCATTTGTCTCGACTCTTCTGGCTCTTCAGGTCAAAGTTTTCTCATTCACTCACAAGCATGATGGAAAGGGATACTTGGGCCAAGTGAAGTAGGTGAGTGGGGAGGACTCTTCCTTGTCGTCCAACTTTCATCAACTTTCCAGGTGTGTTTGGGTCACACATGAGCACTCATTCCTTCCCCATCCTTGGGCTATGCCCCCATCAACTCCATGAGGAATGGAATAGAATTCAGATCTATGATCTTCAGTTTATTCAAGGTGTTGTTTTCTTGTTGCCCTTTTAAAAGAAAAACTAATCTGTGCTTCCAGAACCAATCAGAAGTCCTAGCGGAGAGCAGTGTGTAACTAATAGTTGGAAAGAGAGAACTCCTTGACCTACAAACAGAGCAAAATCCCTGTATTTAAATTCTGCACCATCCAGAAGCATCTTGCAGGAATCACATGCTTTGAGGATTTTGCTAAAAGATCATGAATGGAAGCACTAGGTGAACATTTTTAGGTGATGTGATAGTTATCATTCATAGGAATTATAGTCCCACCCTACCATCTACCACATACACAAATAGGAAGTTATCTGGCTAAGTAGAGAAGAAGATAAAGTTGAAGTAAAATTTATTCATTATGGAAAAATTTGTTTTTCTAAAATTGAGTCATCGCTTGGTAAGTGTATATATTTGAGTTCAGTTTTCAATGAGGCAGCATCCTGACCCTTTCTAGTGAAGGGTTAGCATGGCATGAACACAGCCTAGTCAACCTGCTCTTGCCTGAGCCCAGTTCACTTACCACTTGGTGATAAGGGTTCATGAAGAACCAGTTAGTTATGATGCAGACAACTCTTTAACATGGATACTTTAGTTGGTACTTTCAAAATGAGTGACATCTTGATAGTAGCTTCCTATTCAGAATATGGCTGCGGAACAAGTTGTGGAGTAGAGATGATGAATTCTGCCATTTCTTTGTAGTAATCCATCTTTTTCCAGAGCCCTTGGTCTTGATTGGTCTCCCTTTTGGTTTCCTCCTTGTGTCTCCTCTGTGATTTCTCCTTGGGACCCTCCTGACCCCCTGACCCTCTCTTTCTGAGCTGTAGTCGTGGAAGGTGTAACATACCACCATCCCTATTGCTAACCCTGGACCTGACTGCAAATATTCCATGTGTTCACTTTATTTCCCTGCTTCTACCTTCCTTTTTGCTTGGATGCTTTCTCTTACATTTGCTCTCCCTTCTAAACGTCCTGGGCTATATCCTTTCTTTCTTTACTGTATATGCTCCAGGAGCTGCTGATACTCATGCCGTGTTTTCTTCTCCTGCTTGAGCTCAGCGCCTTCCTCCTCACATCCTTCAGTCCCGTCTCCTGTCTTACTCTTATTCTATTCCCTATGTCTACTTCCTTCACACTCTTGGCATCTGTGTTTGGACCGCCTTCTGTCTACTGTCTAATCTGTGATTTCTTTGAATGACCAAGAGTGTGCTGTGGGTATCCCTCAAGAAAGCCTGGCATTTGGATAGAAAGAACTAGCCTCATGATAATACCAAGAAGACTGAGATCTCCCAGGAAACAGACCACTCACTCTGGTGCTCTTTTTTTTTTCCCCTTTACCACATAGTATTTGACTTTTAAGACTAGAAGATTGAATTGTAAGGATCCAGCATAGGCTGGAACTGGTATCAGAAAGGCATCAGGGCCTTAGGGACCACCTTCTCTGTCTAACTCTCTCCCTCTCAGCCACGTGGTCTCTGTCTCCTGGCATCGCTGCTCCTCTCTGCAGTCTTCTCCCTTATTGCTTCAATGAAAGCATATAGCCCAACAACCCTATTTCCTACCTGAAAAGGTCTTTCTATTCTTCTACCTCAGGTTCTCAAGGGACGGACTCCGCTATTTCCCTCCCCCACCTCCACCCTCCCCCGCCTCTCAACTTAACTGTGTCAAAGGCCCCTGGCCAGATGGATATTGGTTGCCCTGGTTTAAGTCATGTTTCCGTCCATCCCCAACTTGATGGTTAATCTGCCATAGTTGGGTGGTGGGGTGGGAAAAGTTGCCCAGGGATCTCGACGGTGAGCTAACTAAGCAATTGGGTCTCTAAGTCTCTAAGTGGTGGACAGTGTCACTTAGAAGGAAGTCCTGGGCGAAACAGTCATCTGTCACCTCAAAACTGACACAGTATGTAAGGCTTGCCGTACCCCTGAGAGAGTGCTGGTTTTACAGTGATCAGCGCTGGCGCATTAGCCTGGAGAACGGGAGAAACAGCCATCTCTGGAGTCCTCAGCACTACCATGGCTATCCAGCCGACCACAGACTCAGCAGCCGAAATTAAACTGGCTTCTGCCCAGATCAACAGAAAGCATTCCTAGTGGGTGATGCTCCATGGCACAAATCTCCAGGCTACCAGGGTTGTCCCTCCCCCTTTGCCCTTTTCTGGTCCGTCGTCTCCAGAAGACGAGCGTCAGAAGATCCTCTGCCTTCATTTTCAGGTGCACTTAGTTTGGGTCCTGAGTCACTGTCCAAGCCTCTTCCTGGGTTTGGGTTTCCAGAGCAGCCTGTATTCCCGACCGGGACAGAAAGCATCCCCGCCACTTCATGCCAGGGATAGAATGACAGCCTCTCCCTTCCCACCCTCCCCTGCTGGACAGCTGGTCTGCTGGACTTGGCCCAAGCCAGCAGGCACCCCCACCCCCTTATCTTTGCAGCTGTAACTTGATGCCTCTCCAGGAACTCCCCGAAAGCCACTGTATTCTCATCTCCAGGTGGCACAGACCACGGCTCTGTCAGGTGCCCATGCCCCAGGGCACACGGCTGGGTGTAACATAGGACTCTTTCTGGGTCAGTTCCGGTCAGTCCGTCGTGGCTGTCCAGGAAGCCATCTTGGAAAGGATTTTTGAGGCTGTGTCTGGACTCAGCTGTGGATGTGAGAAGAAAAGCCAAATATCTGCCAACTCTAGTCCTGGGATGAGAGATGGGAAGAGCTTCATGGGATAAAGTAGGAGTCTCCATTTCACTGAAATGCGTTACCATGAAGTTGTCACCGTTTCTCCAATACTAGGCCAGTCCTAGGGGAAAACCTCACTGAATCACTCTCTTCTTTCTCCTACACATCACAGAACCGTCTTCTAGTCCCTGGGTGAATCCACAGGGACTTAAATCCCCACTGGACCCGTGATGCAGGTAACCTTCTTATCGGACCAGAACCTTCCAGAGTCCTTGCTAACATAGTGGGCTTTGTAAACCAGACCATGGGTTCCCAGCCAGCTTCCCATAACAGGCCATTTTAATTATCTACCCCTCCTTGTGGACCCCAGGTTTTAGAAGATTCTTAGCTGAAAATTAATTAGATTTCCATTTTTTTTCCATAAAAAAACAGCAAAAGTTAACTAGTGTCACAACAATGAGTTAATATAGTTCTAGCCAAAGTAGACAGAATTGATATTTTAATTAACCTGTGGACGGTTGGAAGAATATATACTTTGTATTTTGGGGACTGGGGAGAGAGTAGATTGAACACAGCCACATACTGACTTTCAAAGGAACAAACTGATATAAAATACTTTGAAAATATTAGGCACTAATTGTTTAAAGTTGTTTTGAAGAGGGCGATCCCCTGGGGAGTTCGGAATATGCTGGAGAATATATCAGAATATAGGGCACGGTGTTGATTTTCTAGGCTTCAGCATTGTTTAGACCTTTGGGAAACATTACTGTTGTGGCTGTTATGTTTTTACATAATAAGACTTCTAATATTTATATAGAAATAAAAATTGCACTTTTAATATTATCAATTTCTCCAGATGAGTTAACTGAATTTAAGAAGTGTTAATTTACCTTAGGACACAAAGCATTTAAGGGTCAGTGTCCAAACCTAGATCTTCTGCTTATAAATCACATATTCTTTCAACTATGTTACATATTTTAGCGTCAGAAAAGGTCAGGAAGTTGAAAGCAGCAGACTTTTTCTCATATAGAAAGAGTTAAGAGGACATCTCTTCCTTAACAGCAAGAGTTGGCTGTCCTTTAATTGAGGGGCAACTGGGCCCAGGGAATTTGGCAAGGGCCAAAATAGACTCCTTAATGCCCAGCTCAAAAATCTGGACTCATCACTCGTGGCTGTTGTCTCAGACCCACCCTTGCCGGGCGGGTACACAGGGGATCCTTGTCCGGCCACTTCACCATCAGGAATATCCACAGCTGACGCTTTGGCTTGCTGCAGGGAAGGCTGACTCAGGAACATGTGTTCAGATTGAGGGGGCCCCCTTTGAGATTGTGACCCTGGTGTCTGGGTCACAAAGACGAAGGATTAGAGGAGGAGGATCGTCAGAGAGCCCGCAGCCCTCAGAGAACCCATGAGAGCCCTCCCTCCAGAGAGGAGGTGGGGCTGGGATGCCAGTCCCTCAGAGGACAGTCAGCAGACGTTCGTGGAGCTCATACAGTGGGCTGAGCACCGTGTGAAGAGGCACCACCCCTGTCTTAAGGGAGTCCCCAGGCGGGCGGGGAAGGGAGTGCGTGTGAACATTGCTGTGAAAGAGGGACCCCTGAGCCTCAGCCAAACAGGGACTCCTCCTGCCTTTTGTCACAATTTATCGTCGTTATTCTTTATTTATTTGGCAATGTCGGGTCTTAGTTGCAGTGCACGGGATCTCTCATTGTGATGCGGGGACGCTCTAGCTGTGGTGCTCCAGCTCAGTAGCTGTGGCATGTGGGCTTGGCAGTCGCGGCCTGCAGACTCCAGAGTGCGTGGGGTTCAGTAGTTGCAGCTTGAAAGCTTTCTGGTTGTGGCACATGGGCTCCAGAGCGCATGGGCTTAGTTGTTCTGAGGTATGTGGGATCTTAGTTCCCCGACTAGGAATCGAACCCATGTCTCCTGCCTTGCAAAGTGGATTCTTAACCACTTGACCACCAGGGAAGTCTCCTTTTGTCGTGATTCAGTTTGGAGTCATTAAAGGTGACTTGCACACTTCCTCCTCTAGTCCACTTAGAAGAACTTGTTAGAAAGAAGGGCTGGTTGGCTACGGCTTGTGGGGCATGCATAGATAAAAGTAGAAGTTGACTTCAGGAGTAAATGGTCCCACAGCAGGCTGCGTCCTCAGATCAGAGTAGTGCTTGGTTCTCTTTCATCACACATCCTAGGGGCACAAAAGATGTCTGTTGAATGAATGAACAAACAGAGGCCTGGTCCTCTGGCTCTCTACCACCTCCTGGTTGCAACAAGCTGGGGAGATACAGGATTTGAACGCACTTCTTAGTTGTGAGGTCCAGGGATGCCCACCATCCCCCACTCTCCATGCCTTCCTCCTCTTCTCTCCCAGGGTCTGCGAGACCACCGAGATCCCCAGAGCCCTCTCTAGCTTCAGGCATCCTAGCTCCTCCCCAGCCCGACCCCTCCCAGCACCAGCTCCACAGAAGGTCTGCTCCTGGACTGTTCGGCTACCTCTGAGCACAGGCTGCCTTTGATGCTCAGGAGACACCCTGTAATTCAATTAGGAGCTCCCTCCAGGGAGCATGTCATTATGTCCTGTCTGGGCCTTGTAATGACAGCCCCCCGCCACTGCACAGAGAGCTGCCCTGCTCAGCTGTCCAGAAACCTTTCCCTGGGAGGGAACTAATCTGCTTAGCCCAGATTGGATGCAGTTCCGCACAGCACCTCCCTGAACGCCTCAGAAATGAGTCCCCACTAGCAGAAAGACTGCCTTAAGGGAGCCTGAGGGTTAGCTCTGTTCTGCTCTGCTCTTTGCCATGAGCCCCCGACCCCCACCCCCAGGATTGTTCTTGGATGAATGGGAGGCTGAGAGAGCTCCGTCTCAGCCAGAGCCCCTGGGTGTCCCCCAGCCCTCGTAGGGGTTAGAAGGGAGATGAAAGGAGACTGAAGGAATTTGCCTCTTTTCCATGTGAGTTTGGGGAAAGAGGGTGCAGGGTGAATTGAGTCACTTGGCACAGTACCTGGATAGTGTTGCACTTTGAAGGGGAAGGGGCCTGGGCTGTTTTGAGCTATAGGGGAAGTTGCCGCCTTCTCTGCATGACTTTTGTCCGTTGAACTTGATTTCTGTGAAATGTTTTAGATGCAAGGGTGTAGCCTCAGTCCGGCATGGATGCTGCTCAGGGTGGTCTGTCTCCTCTATCTCCCCACCCACATCGAGGTTTACCTGAGGCTTTCCCTTGAGGAACCCAAATCCTCTCCTTGCTGTTATGTGGGATCAGCCCAAAATGCTGCTGGCAAGCTATGCAGGGTTGAATAGAGTCCCCCACTTCCCGCTCCCAAATCCATGTCCACCTATAACCTCAGAACGTGACCTTATTTGGAAATAGAGTCTTTGCAGATTCCATTAGTTACAGTGAGGTTATGCTCAGTTAGGGTGGGCCTTAGAGCCTATGACTAGCATCAGCATAAGGAGGCCATGTGATAACGGAGATAAAGTTGCAGAGTGATGCCAGCTGCAGACCCAGGGATGCCAAGGATTGCTGGCAAACATCAGAAGCTAGGAGAGAAGCCTGGAATAGATGCCCCTCAGGACCTCTGAGAAAGGAATCAACTCGGCCTACACCTTGATTTCAGGCTTCTGGCTTCCAGACCTGTGAAAGAAAAAATTTCCGTTTCCTTAAGCCACCAAGTTTGTGGTAGTGTGTTACAGAAGCTGCAGGACACTAATACCTAAGCCTTGCAT
The DNA here is from genome assembly GCA_024291935.2 of Okapia johnstoni. Lineage (NCBI taxonomy): Eukaryota > Metazoa > Chordata > Mammalia > Artiodactyla > Giraffidae > Okapia > Okapia johnstoni. Next base: position 19,417,286 of record CM044307.1, read on the forward strand.
AATGCTTGCTCTGGACTTCAGTGAGTCAGTGAGGGGTGTCACACGGATGGTTAAAGGGCTGCTGGTGAGAAGAGCATTGCCGGTGGGGTAAACCACCCTCAGGACACTGACCCACAGCTTGAAGGAGACCAGAGCTCATTTAGCAACTTTGTTATGTATGGATTGTAATTGTAAGCCTTTCCATTCCTGCTTGCAAGTTAGATGAGAGTTCAAAAAAATAATCCGGCCCCTTTCTTTAAGCCACACTCCCCTGCATCAGTTTAGTTACTTTATGACAGATATTTTAATGGCCTTCCCTTTTATCTGCCAATATTATTAGTCCTGATCCATTGATGATTATTATATATATATGTGTATATATATATATATACACACACATATTCACTTTGTCAATATTTTTATTGAAATATACTTGGTCTGGGCTTCCCAGTGGGCTTCCAGGTTTGGGCTCAGTGGTAAAGAATCCACCTGCCAATGCAGGAGATGTAGGAGATGCAGGTTCGACCTCTGGGTTGAGAAGATTCCCCTGGAGGAGGAAATGGCAACCCACTCCAGTATTCCTACCTGGAGAATCCCATGAACAGAGGAGCCTGGAGGGCTACAGTCCATAGTGTCGCAGAGTCTGACACTTCTGAGCTACTGAGCATGCACGCATACTGATTTACAATGTGTGTTAAATTTTGCTATACAGCAAAGTGATTCAGTTATACATATATACACATTCTTTTAAAATATATTCTTTTCCATTATGGTTTGTCATAGGATATTAAATCTAGTTCTCTGTGCTATACAGCAGGACCCTGTTGTTTATCCAGTCTATATATAAAAACTTACATCTGCTAACAACAAACACCTACTCTGTCCCTTTCTCAACCCCCCAGCCTTGGCAGCCATCAGTCTTTTCTCTATGTCCATGATTCTGTTTCTGTTTCATAGATAGGTTCGTTTGTGTCATATTTTAGATTCCACATATAAGTGTTATCATGTGATCTTTCTCTTTGTCTGACTTACTTCACTTAGTAGGATAATCTCTAGGTCCATCCATGTTGGTACAATGGCATTGTTTCAGTCTTTGTTTGGCTGAGTAGTAGCCCATTGTACCACATCTTCTTTATCCATTCATCTGTTGATGAACATTCAGGTCGTTTCCATGTCTTAGCTATTGTGAATAGTGCTGCTATGAACATTGGAATTGTATCTTTTTGAATTGTAGTTTTATTTGGATATATGCCCAGGAGTGGGATTGCTGGATCATACAGCAATTCTGTTTTTCGTTTTCTGATGAACCTCCCTTGATGGTCCTTAACTGCGTAGAGGCTCCAGCTAATGCTCCATGAACTGCCTGCCCACTTCTTCTTTTCCACCCTTGTGACTGGGGAGGCACAAGAAGGGCCCATTCTCCAGGCACTCTTTCCCATTGGTGTTCCCTGCTGCTTTGCAACCGGTCCTGAGAGCCAGGTGTGTTATCTGCTTGTCCTAAAATGCAGATGTTACCTGCTTCCCTCTGCAAAGCAAGGTGGGCCTAGCTGGGGAACAAACAGAAATGCCACAGCCAGGCTGAGAGAAAGTGAGCCATGGCTGTCTGTGACGAAAGGAAGGCGGCCCTGATACATGAGAAGGGGCATAGAATGAGTGCTGGGAGCTGGAAGACAGAATTTGGGTTTATCATTTGCACCGTGAATCACCAATGACAGAAGTGGGAGAGCAGCGATGTGGGTAGAAGCCCATGTAGATATAGGAGGGTAACAGAGCAGAGGCTTCCCTCATAGCTCAGTTGGTAAAGAATCCCCCTGCAATTCAGGAGGCCCCGGTTTGATTCCTGGGTCAGGAAGATCCCCTGGAGAAGGGATAGGCTACCGACTCCAGTATTCTTGGGCATCCCTTGTGGCTCAGCTGGTAAAGAATCCGCCTGCAATGCGGGAGACCTGGGTTTGATTCCTGGGTTAGGAAGATCCCCTGGAGGAGGGCATGGCAACCGAATCCAGTATTCTGGCCCGGAGAATTCCATGGACTGTACAGTCCACGGGCTGGCAAACGGTCGGACATGACTGAGCAACTTTCACTTTCAACAGAGCACGGTGATGAAATACACGGAGAAGGTGTCACACGGACCAAATTGGAATCCCAGCTCAGCTACTTATTGGTGAAGGGATCTAGGGAGATTTAACTGGCCTTTTACTTACTCGTCTATATATATGGATAACAGTACCTACCTCCTAGGGTTGTTATGAGGATTGAATACGACTATAAAGCATTTAACATAGTGCCTAGTCTCAATTACTCACCAGATGTATTATGTGCCAGTTTGTCATTAAGGAGTTAAAGAATCTCTGCCGTGACCTGTGGGCCAGCGGTCTTCTCAGGCAGGTTCTCCCAGAAGTAATTATATACCCCACTGAGCCCAAGGGGAGTTTGGGGGAGCAGACCATTGATCTAAAGATAGAAAGTCAAAGAGTCTTGTCTGGAGGAAGGCGGGGGGAAGTTTTGTTATCCAGGCTTTCTTTGACGACATCAGGGAACATGTCAGTGTTCTCTCCAAGGAGAGAGCAGCCCCAGGCCAGGGTACAAGGTGACCTTGGAGTGGATTCCTCTGCATTCTGATGTGGACTTTATTGAATTTGTTTGGGAGATGAAGGGAAAGAAGGAAGATGGAGAGAGAAGGGAAATAAAAAAAGAGGGGGAAAGAAGGGCTGAGAGGAGGATGCATGTTCTTATCCGGAGTATAATTACATAGGAAATTATTGTACTTGCTGGTGAGGCTCTGGGGCTGGCACGACTACAGTAATTACAGTGCAGGCTCCCGGGGGCTCTGGGGCATGTCTCTGAGCAGCAGGTAGGCAGTGCTGCGATCTCTCTCTTCCGACCTGCTTGCCAGGCCCCACAGTACACCATCCCCCCTGGAGCCTTTCCTTGATCAGGAAGCTTAAACAGAGCAATTACCAGTGTCAGAATGGAGGCAATTACTACTTATTTTTGTCTTTCTTATCGTAACTGGACCATTATATCCTAAATATGAGTCCCACTGACCAAACGCATGTTTATAACCCTCCTGCTAAAATGGTAGACGCCATGTTCTGAGCTGGAACCAAACTCAGGACTGAGCCAAGGACAGAGCTCTTGCCTTGAGGGGAAGGCAGATGACTTCTCCCACGTCTCTTCACTATATACCTTGCACATAGTGGGTGATAAAAAAGCATCTTTTGAATGGGTTAGCAAATGAATCTGTGTCACATTTTTATGCTTATATAATCAGTGTGATTATCTATGGGCTCATGTGATGAAAACCATAAAGTTGTCCATCCCGGCCTCCTTCAGGTGGAGAGCCCTGCTCTTGATAGTCGAGTGTTGGGAGCCACATGAGCAACTCTGCCAAACTGCCAGCCAAGGTGCTGTCCCTTCCCCCATGCTGCCCCACGAGAGGAAGTTCAGTGACTAAAGAATTAAATGTTTTCCAGCCTGATTTTGGTGTTCCCAGTCACGGCCTTCTGCCTTTCTTTTTGTCTTTGTATTTAAAGATGGCTCGTCCTTACATGAGCAAGGCAGTTTCCTGTTGTCTAGTAAGCGGCCGAGTAATGATGTTGCCATTTTTTTGGTACTTGTTGCTGTTCAGTCACTAAGTTCTGTCCGACTCTTTGTGACCCCATGAACTGCAACACGCTAGGCTTCCCTGTCCTTCACTATCTCTCCAAGTTTGCTCAGACTCATGTCCTTTAAGTCGATAATGCCATCCAACCATCTCATCCTCTGTTGACCCCTTCTCCTCTTGCCTTCAATCTTTCCCGACGTCAGGGTCTTTTCCGTTGAGTCAGCTCTTCGCATCAGGTGGCCACAGTATTGGAGCTTCAGCTTTAGCATTGGACCTTCCAGAGAATACTCAGGGTTGATTTCCTTTCGGATTGACTGGTTTGATCTCCTTGCTGTCCGAGGTGCCAGGTCCTGTGTCAGGTGTGTGACATGTGTTATTTATGACCCTTACACTAATCCTGCAATGGTACATAACTCCATCCCTGCCCTGGCCACTCTGCCCTGTGCTTCCCCGTTTGTAGCACAGCATATCACTAGATCAGAGTCAGATCTGAAGATTAAGCTTGAGTTTCATAGGTGTTCATCCTTCCCACAGCTGCACAAAGCCCTTAGCTGAAATCTCCCATAGTCGAGGCATGAACATGGTCACTGATGTCCCTCTTGGCTCTGAACCCCAAGTTGTTCTATTCTTGCCTTGACATCGTCCGTGTTTGTGTCTCTTCCCACTCAAGAAGTCCTCCTCAATGGTACTCCTGGCTTCTTTCCTGCTTCCAGTCTCTGACCTGACGTTTCCTGACTGCTGGTTGAATCATATGTGGTTGCTTGCTATTTGTGAATATCATGAACAATCATATCAGTTATTTCATGTGGTTCATCTAACACTGTGAACCCAGTGTTCTCTGCTTGCCCTATGTGAACACTGTTACCCATGAATTCCCTTTACATATTTCCTGAGAAAGAGGAGGTAAAATACTTGCCCACCCCCACGCCTCATCTTTCAACACTAAGAGGCTCCTCACTTTTACTAGTCACAGTAACTGCCACCACCCAAGGCTGAAGAGACCCGCTTTGTATTAAGACTTGTATTAAGGCTTCTACCTTAGCCATTTTACCTGAATGTCTTTCATATTTCCTTCTACCACTGTCTTCTCCCCATGGCAACCAAACAAGCAAGCAAAATCCAAAGCGTGGTATTACATCGTATAAAAGACAAGAACATCAGCTTTAGGAGGCGGGGGACCCTGTGTTTCAACCCTGACTCGGCCACTCCTTAGCTATGTATGTTAGTTTTCTTTTGCTGTGTAACTAATTACCAAAGACAATACTGATGTATTGTTGTTCATTTTCCCTGGATCGAGAGTCTGGGCACAAGTTAGCTGTAGTCAAGGTTAGGGTTAGGTCAGCTGGGGCTGCTGTCTTATCTGCGGCTTAGGGTTCTTTTCCAAGTTCAGAGGGTTGTTAGCAGAATTAATTTCCTTTTAGCTATAAAACTTGTGGCTTTCTTCTTCAAGGCCAGCAGGAGAGAGATTCACCTTTTAAAGGACTCATCTGTTTAGGAGGGACACACCCAGAATAATTTCCTTTAAAATCAAGGCTTAAGAGTCAACTGATTATATCTGCAAAATTCTTTCACTTCCGCATTGTCATGTAATCATGGCATATGACCATTGCCATGTTTACAGGTCCCCACTCACACTTTAGGGGTGGTATCATGGAGAGCATGTATAGTGCAGAGAGGAAGGAATCTTAGGGCCATTTTAGAATTCTGACTACTGTGCTGCGTGACCTCAGGTAAATTGCCCACTCTCTTTAAGATTCAGTTTTCATACCTAGAAAAGAAAAGAGCAATAACAGCACCATATAGAATTATTACAAAGACTAAAGAGATACAATACGTTGAAGGGAGTGGCAGATAGTAGACACAAGTACATAATTTCCTACTTACCCTTCCTTTTGTTGTTCATATATCCTGCAGTCTCTGTGATGAGAAATACTGTGGAAAACTGTTCCAAGAAGTCAACATTGTGTCAAAAAGCATAGTTGATTCTCATTGTTGGTAGCAGTTATGTTCTATAAAGTTGCTGCAAACACTGAATTAGTAAATGCAAGGTGGGGGGGAATATAGAATTAGGTTCCTGTGGGTCCCCGATCATTGTATTTTCACCAACTGACCAATGCACTATCTTGTTGTAAGTGTTTCTGTATGCTTATGTAATATATGCTGTCGCTTTATTAACATTAAACTCATAGGCAACAGCACCATAACTCATGCCTTATCAAAGCCTATCCAATACAAGTATTTTCTCCATAAGGTGTATCATAGCCTAGAAACACTGGGCAGCACTTCAGCACTAGACTGGGGGGGGGCATTTAAAACACAAAATCACCAATAAAACCCCACAAAAATGTGAAAGACAGTGGCACCAAACAGACTGCCAGAAGGACAGTTGTTAATGGCATGAGATGGAACAAGAAGGCAGAGCATCACCTTTTCGGACCTCACCTGGGAACATGAGGTCAGGTGACGCAAATGTTATGTAACATTTGATATAAATATTAAATAAAATATTTATATATTTAAAGCAGGTAGATTATTTTTTAAACTTCTATTAAAGTATAGTTGATTTACAATGTTGTGTTAATTTCTGCTGTACATCAAAGTGATTCACTTATATGTATTCTTTTTCATATTTTCCATTATGGTTACTCACAGGATATTGAATACAGTTCTCTGTGCATACAGTGGACCTCGTTGTTTATCAATTCTACATATAAATAGTAATAATTTGGATCTGTTAATCCCAAACTTCCAATCCTTCCCTCCCCCAGCCCTCTCCCCCCTTGGCAGCCACAAGTCTGTGCTTTCTATCTGTGAGTCTGTTTTTGTTTCATTCCCATGTTCATTTGCGTCATATTTTAGATTCCACGTATAAGGGATATCACATGGCATTTGTTTTTCCCTTTCTGACTTCGTTTAGTATGATAATCCCTAGGTCCATCCATGTTGCTGCAAATGGCATTTCATTCTTCTTAATGGCTGAGTAAAACTCCACTGTATGTATGTACCACCTCTTTGTTACTCAGTCATCTGTTGATGGACATTTAGGTTGCTTCCGTGTCTTGGCTATTGTAAGAAGTGCTGCTATGAACACAGAGGGGCATGTATCTTTTCAAATTATAGTTTTGTCTGGATATATGCCGAGAGTGGGATTGCTGGATCTTATGGAAACTCTAGTTTTTTGAGGAACCTCCATACTTAAAACAGGTAGATTATTTTTTCCCCTAAATCTTTTTCTAGTGGTTTTTCACTGATTAGATGGAGGAGCTGGAGTGAGAGTCAGAAGCAAGGGCCCTCTTTCCTTTTGCCTTGCTGGACCTCTTTGGAGAGCTTTCACCCCCTCAATACATTTTTACAACTCTTCTAAAGCACCATCAGAAAAGAGAAACTAAGTAAACACTGATTTGTTTAAAAAAATGTGCATCACTGCATACTAAGAGATGAAATGTTCTAAGGGAATATTCTGAAGATACGACCTCAGTCCCCGTGGCCTCATTGCGGACCCAGATTCCTGCCAAAGGTACTTTGGTTTGAACTTCCCTGGCCATGACACTGTGGACATGACAGATCTCTTGCAGTTCAGATTAGGGAAGACATCCGTAGCAGGCATTGTATATCAAAGAACGCCGGGAAGGGGTGATGCCCTGGTGGCTAGAGCTGGGTGTGAGTTGGCCACACAAGATGCCTCTTCCTTTCTCTCTTCTGCCCTGGTGACAGATTGCAACCAGCTCTGGCTGGCGGTAGCTTTGAGACACACTCGAAGTGTTCCAGAAGACACCTTACACCAAGTCTGTAATTCCGATGCTGTCGGACACGCTGTCTTCCAGCTCTGCCTGCCTGCGTTAGATTCATCTGCTTGAAAACCGGCTTTGCTGAGCACCTGTCTTCATGACTTCTCATTAGTGACATGGGAACCCTTCCCTCCTACCCTGCTAACTGCAACTCACTAGGACTCAGTAGCAACAGCTGTGGTGCCGAAAATGGGGCTGGGGATTTGGTGTTGGGCAACAGGGCGGTGGGGTGATTATCTGGAGCAGATGAGCTCATTGTTGCTTTTGTCCCCTTCCTCTCCCCTCCCCACTCACCTCCCCCAACACACACTTTTACTGCACCAAAGGGAAACAGCAAACAATGATCTGGCAATGTGGCTGTCATGGATACCAAGCCTGCCATCTGTGGGGAACCCTTCTGTATCATCAGTCAGCAAAACAGAGCAGAACCCCGTATTTTGTAGCTGGTAGAGCAGGGCAGCATCTCCACTGAGGGGGCCGGGGCGTCTGTTTGCTTCATTAAGAAACGAAGCAGCAGACCTGATTTCCTATTTCAAAGTCACACATTGGTGCAGGTGTGGAATGTAGGCATCCACCGACATAGTTGGCCCTGCTGTCTTTTCTCTGCAGTGACTTGTTGAACTTAATAATGGAGATGTATAAAATCCAGAGTGATTTGAACTGAAGGTGTAGGGACTTTGTTCCAAATTGATATGTAAGGGATTTGGAAGGGAATGAGGGATTCCTCTTGATACCTCTCATTCAATTTTGGAGCCAAATAACCACGCATTTACAAAAAGCAAAAGAGAAATTGAAATAGTATTAATCTGGGAATTTCTGTGCCTCCTATGAACCAAATCTTATAATAAGAATTATGTGTGGTTTTTTTTTTTAATTCCATGCTCAGTCAGCAAATATGATTAGTGGATATCTAGTGACTTCAGGCCCCACTCCAGTACTCTTGCCTGGAAACTCCCATGGACAAAGGAGCCTGGTAGGCTGCAGTCCATGGGGTCGCTAAGAGTTGGACACAACTGAGCGACTTCGCTTTCACTTTTCACTTTCATGCATTGGAGAAGGAAATGGCAACCCCCTCCAGTGTTCTTGCCTGGAGAATCCCAGGGATGGAGGAGCCTGGTGGGCTGCCATCTATGGGGTCGCACAGAGTTGGACACAACTGAAGCGACTTAGCAGCAGCAGCAGCAGCAGCAGCAGTGACTTCAGGGGACTGTGCTAAGAGGGGTTACCGAGTGTCTTCACTTCACAGAGCCCTGCTGAGCTCCTAAGCTGTGTCAGTACCATGCCTGGTGCTGCATGTAAAGCATAATGACAGGGAGTGTCAGGCCTCAAGAAACTTACAGTCCATCCGGTGACATCAAACAAGTGAGCCAACAAAATGATCTACCATCTTAGAGATGAGTCTCTCAGTCATGTCTGACTGTTTAGGACTCCATGGACTATAGCCTGCAAGCTGCTCTGTCTGTGGGATTCTCCAGGCAAGAATACTGGAGTGGATTGCCAGGCCCTTCTCCAGGGGATCTTCCTGACCCAGGGATCGAACCCAGGTCTCCTGCATTGTGGGCAGATTCTTTACTGTTTGAGCTATCCAGGAAGCCCTACTATCTTATAGTCCTCAAATTCATAGAGTTGGCACTCTTCTAAAGAAGGTAAAACATAGACCTGTGAGCATTCAAAAACACCCACTGAAGACGGTAACAAAAGAATGCAATTGACAACTGAACTATACAAACTGTAATGACTATAATATAAAAATTCACTGAAAGAGATCATTATGACCTGGGGATAATCCAGGAGACTTCCTTTTGGAGGAAGGTTTTGAGCCAAATCTTAAAGGGTCAATTACTATTGTTTCTTGCTTCCTATTAAAAAAAATGTCTGTGTCAAATGGAGGTGAACGGAAAGAGAGGCTGTGACAACAGAAAGAAAAACATTTCTCTAAAGAGTTTTCTGATATAAGAATCCAGCTCTTCGGGTCTGAGTGTATTCCTTCAACCAGTGTTGTTTGAGTCCATCCTTTATGCCAAGTGCTGCATCACACAAGGGGACACAGCCCGTGAAATTCTAGAACAGCAGCAGCAAAACCAGTAAGTTATTGAAGTTGTCAGAGCTCTGATTAGCTCCAGGATCTCAAATCCAAGCCCTCTTTTGGGCATGAGTTCAGTTCCTCCCTGTAGGGGAGTGGTTCTCAGCCTAACTTCTCTTTAGAATTACTCAGCTTAAAAAATACTGATGCCTGGGTCCTACCTCCAGAGATTCTGGTTTCATTGGGCTCTGGTGGGATTTGAGCATCAGTGTATTTTAAAAGCATCCCAAGTGATTCTAATACATAGCTAGGGTTTGAGCCTCTGCTCTAAATTAGCTATCTGCACTCTGGAAGTGCTCCCAGGCCTGTCTATCCATGAGTCAACAGGCTTTTTGCAGCAGCAAATGGAGAGAATTCCAAGGAGGCACTAGTGGTTAAGAACCCACCTGCCAGGTCAGGAGACATAAGAAACACAGGTTCGATCCCTGGGTCAGAGATCCCCTGGAGAAGAGCAGGGCAACCCACTCCAGTATTCTTGCCTGGAGAATCCCCATGGACAGAGGAGCCTTGGTAGCCTTTATGCAAATTCTAGCAGAGAACTACTCGATGCCTTACTTTATACACATTTGTGACTATTTGTATGGAAGTGCAGTAATATTTTGAGGAGTCCTGTGGTCAAATAAAGAATCTTTCAGATAGCCTAATGATGAGATACACCGCTGCCCTTCTACCCCATTCTACTTTTACACAAATCTGAACGGTCAGCCACTCTGACTTTCTGAAGGTAACTAGCTCCTTTTCTGGACTTTGCAAGAAGGGCATACAGCATCTCCTAAAGCAAGCCCAGGGTTAGAGAGATTAGATTAGAAGAGATTAGAGATTAGAAGAGATTAGAAGCCTGTCTGCTCATGGTAATGTGAATCAGTTGAAGTAGCACTCTGCACATCAGATTTGCTTTGAATCAGCCCAACCCTGGTGACTGGCGCTTCTGATTTTTCACTCCTGGCTCATGAGGGCCTGTACTGACCATCCGTGCTAGGCTGGACTCTGTGGAGCTGGTTCTGTGGCAGGACTCTTGTCATTGTTGAGAGGGAGGCCACTGGGTTGGATCTCCAAACCCTAGGCAGAGCAGCTAGGTGGGCACCCTTTCAGAACAAAGAATGGATTACAAGGTGAAAGAAGTTACACTGTGAGGTCAGCCAGGGAGTACGAGAGCTGATCTGAGAAAGGTACCAAGTCCTTGTGGGTATAAGAGGAAAATTATCAGGGGCGCGTCTCTACCAGGTAGTATCTCTGAAACTATAGCATCTAACTTCTGGTGGTGTACATTGATTGATTTATGACCAATTGAAACTGTGGGAGTTTCTCCTTGCCTCGTTCCAGGTCTCGCTCTTCTTTCTGCTAAGTCTGAGGAGACTTGTTCTGTTAACAAGTACAAGCGGTCAGAAGAGGAAGTCGTGAACTCTTTTGTCCTGTGGAGACAGTCCGCATGGGTGCATGCCCTGCTGCCTCTGTCGTGTCTGACTCTTTGTGACCTTATGGACTGTCCCCTCCAGGTTCCTCTGTCCGTGGGATTCTTCAGGCAAGAATACTAGAGCAGGTTGCTCTTTCCTTCTCCAGGGAATCTTCATGACTCAGGGATCGAATCCACTTCTCCTGCATTGGTAGGTGGATTCTTTACCGCTGAGACACCAGGGAAGCCCCGTATTAGCTACATACACGTTCCCAAGTTACTTCTCCTGTTAGCGCTACAGCCCAGAGGTTAAGACTGTGCTTTGGAGACACGTTTCAAAGACATGAATCTTAAATCTTTCATTATCTAGCCACATGACCTTGAGCAATCTATCTGTCTACACCTCTCTTTTTCTACCTATAAAATGGGCATACTATTATCTATCGTACAGCTTTGCAGAAAGGTCTAAGTGGGATAATATACTTTGACAGTGTCAGTGCATATTGTAAGCTCTTGATAAGTGTTAGCTAAAGCCAACCAACTAACCCACCAATAAATAAAACCTTTCAGTCAGTGTTGGTGGAAGGAGACCATGAGAGAGATTCAAAGCACTCTCTTACCCTGCCTGACACAGGGCCAGTGCTCAATAAATTAGTTGTTCTTATTATTATATTCTCATCATCATCTTCTTTCTCTTCTGTAGACCTCAGGTTTTCCAAGCTCTCTCACAGAGTAATAGTTTAGCAGCAGCATGGATTTAACTGAGCTCCTAATGTGTGTATGGCTAGATGCCCTAGAGAAGAGGTGTAGACACAAAAGTGTGAAAAGGAGAAACGTGTGCCTTAAACTCGACTTTCAGGAAAGGGGCTGAAAACAATGTTCATAGCAGCATTATTTACAGTTGCCAAGATGTGGAAGCAACCAAAGTGTTCATCAGCAGATAAGTGGACAAAGAATGTATACATGCATATACACACAATGGAATACTACTAGCCTTTGCCATTTGCAGCAACACGGATGGATTTGGAGGGCATTATGCTAGGTGAAATAAAGTCGTGCAGAGAAAGACAAATACTGTATTGATATCATTTATGAGAGAAATCTAAAAAATATAACAAGTAGTGAATATAGCAAGAAAGAAACAGACTCAGGTATAGAGAAGAAACTAGTGGTTACCAGTGGGGAGGAGAGGAGGGGGAATATACGGGTAGAGTGGTCAAGAGATATCAACCATTAGGTATAAAATAAGCTATAAGGATATATTGTAAAACGTGGGGAATATAACTGATATTTTATAATAACTAAATGGAGTATATCCTTTAAAAATTGTGAATCACTATATTTTACACCTGTAACTTATGTAACATTGTACATCAACTATACTTCAACTTAAAAAAAGAGCTGAAGGAATTAGTAGTTAATGTACATCTGCATTAGCTGCCAGGCTCTAGGTAAACATGTCCTGCTCAAATCCTCATAGCATCTTGATGGTAGGTGCTACACCCATTTTATAGAGGAGGAAGGTTAAGTTCAGATTCAGTAAGTCATTTCCCCAGAAGGCCGAGGTGTGAGGTGGCAGCACCATGACACAAATCCACTGGGACTTTGCCTCAAATCCATGTTCTGGATTCTCCAAGGCTTTTGGAGACAGTGACTAGGGGGAAATAAAACTGTCCCAGGTTATATGTTCTGAGTTCAGTGATGATTATATGATCGATCATACCTTATACAGCTACTATATGTATGCAGTGCTATCATGTATGTGTAACTAGTTTATTAGACAGTCTGAACTCAGAACATATAACCTGGCTATTTGAGGGACAAATAGTGAAAGTCGCTCAGTCATGTCCAACTCTTTGTGACCCCATAGACTATACAGCCCATGGATTTCTCCAGGCCAGAATACTGGAGTGGATAGCCTTTCCCTTCTCCAGGGGATCCTCCCAACCCAGGGATCGAACCCAGTTCTCCTAAAAGGAGAAGGAGGAGCCAAAAATCTCCCCATTAGCCGGCAATTCAGGCACCCCCTCCTTTTCTCCTTCTCTGTTTCACAGGATGGGAAGGGGGTTGCTGGAGTGACCTTGGGGTGATAAGGGGAGCAGGGCCAGTTCAGCGGCCTTTTGCAGAGTCCCAAGGGAAGTGTCTGGCTGCTGTCTTTAAGGCTGGGGAGACTTAAGGCCTCTTTGCCTCAACTCTGCATTCCAACTGCCAGGGTCGGGACAGCAGGAAGAGTTGAGTTCGACATCCTGTTAAATATTTGATGCATAGTAGCACAGTGCTTCAGATTCATCCTTTCTTTCCTTCAGTCAACAAAGATGATGGTCTCATTCATTCATCCTTTCCTTCTGTCATGCCAAAGGAGTCCCACTATGCCGGACACTAGTCCAGGTACTGAAGATGCAGCGATGAACAAAACAGGTGAGATCCCTCCCCATGGAGCTTGCAGTGTAGCAATGAAAGTGTCTTTCTCAGCGGCCTCTCCCTTTGTTTGAGAAACCGCAGCCTATGCCCCTGCAGTCCTGAGGCTGGTTGCTCCACAGAGTCACACAGGCCCTCAGGAAGCTCTGCTGGCCACCCGTCCCCTCGAGGGCAGGGGCTGCAGCTGCTGGCAGTGTAATCAGTGCCACCCCGTACCCTGCTGCCTCCCTTCTCCTGAAGGCAAGATCTTGGGGAACATGTCGTCATTTCTCCTTTCTGAAGAATGCCAGGAAAGGTGTACAAGGGAATTGAGAGGTGTGATGGATCGAGGCCCTGTGGAAGTGATCACTGCCCAGCATGGAGAGCGAGAAGACATGCTTCAAGGACAGACCGTGCCAAGTCCACCATGCTTCTCCCCCACAAAGGTGAACTGAAGATCTTATTTTCTCCAGGGAGTCAAATTAACAAGGTGCTGGGAATTTTCCAAATCAGCAAAAAAAATAAAAATAAAAAAATAAAAAACGTCACTACCAGCTCTCAAATCAGATAGACTGGTGGGCAGTTTTGTCGACTAGCTCGTCGTACTTGGCATCCGATGCTGAAATGGGGGTGAAGGCAAGGAGTTTGTATTGAAAATGCATCCACCTCTGAGCAGGCAATACAAATCAGCCTCACTGTGTGTTCAGAGGCAGGAATCACGGCATTCCCCGATACCAACTACCTCAATGACCACAAAGCTGAATTTTCACAAATCATGAGGTAGGAAATTGTCAGTCATTATACAAAGTGATTTACCTCAGGGTTCCTTCTAGGTGGCCGGTTCCCTCAGTACTTTAAAATATGACTTAATTTATAAAAATTTGATACATAAACAGATTTTTTGATATTCTCAGCATGAGCTGGTAGAAAAGAGCTTGCGTTATAATTCTTAGAGGCCTGGTTTTCCATTCTATTTCCGACTCTAGCAAAAGCATGCTATTACCTCCATTGATCAGCCCTTTCATGCTTCATTGTGGGTGTTCCTTCCTTCGATAGAGACATAACAAGATGAGCACTAAATGTAGCATTCATTCATAAAATTCATTGAGTGTCTTACATATGCTGAGCACTGTGAAAAATGCCAAGGATATATTAATGACCAAACTCTTTCAAGACAGTGAGCTTGGCTTAGAGGAGCAGCCCCATCAATGGTCCATATCCTCATGCAGCTTACAGCCCAGTGGCAGAATAAAGTAAATAAACAGCTAGAAAAATTAAACAATTTTAGATTGAGATAGGTGCTGTGAAGGAAAGAAGCAGGCTGCTTCAGACCCACATAGATAGGATGGTTTGGAAAAGTCCCTCTGAAGTGGTGACATCTAAAGCAAAACCAGAAAAGATAAGGAGATGCCAATTACATGAAGACCTAGAGGAACAATGTTCTATGGAAAAGGACTAGTCCATGCAAAGGCCTTAAAGGCAAGTCAGGCTTATTGTGTTCTAGAATGTGTGTTCTAGGACGTGAAGAAAAAGCCTTACTGGAGTAAGGGTGAGATGGCGTAAAATGAATTTGATGAAGTAGGCAGAAACCTCATCACACAGGTTCTTAGAAGCTATGTGTTAGCATCTTGGGGTTGCTGGAACAAAATACCATAAACCACATGGATTCAAGCAGCAAAAATTTATTGTCTCAGTTGTGGAGGCTAGCAATCTGAAATTTAAAGTGTCCATAGAGCCAGGATCCCACTGTAGGGGAATCCTCCTTTGCCTCTTTCTAGCTTCTGGTGGGCTGCTGGCCATCTTTGACGCCCCTTGACTTGCAGCTGTGTCATTCCAGCCTCTCTCCATAATCACGTGGTGTTCTCCCTGTGTGTCTGTCTTCACTGTCTTCTTAGGACACCAGTCATACTGGATTGGGGGCCCATCCGACTCCACTGTGACCTCATCTTTACCTAACTAATTACATCTGTTGCAATTCTATTTCCAAATAAGGTCATAGACAGTGCTACTAAGGGGTTACAACTCCAACATGTAAATTTTAATGGCACACTTTTTCAACTCATTACTCCATGGTAAGGAGTTTGAATTTGATTCTGCATACAAGTCCAGAGTGATCTTAAGCAGATGGATGGCATGCTATGTTCTAAAGGCTGCTATGTGAGGATGCACTAGTGTTAGTTATGGAAGGGTGATGAGGATAGAGGTTGATGACTAGGAATTCACTTGTAAAGGGCTAGTCCAGCTCAGAGGTGATGATGGCAAGGACTAGGATGATTTTGGAAGTTGGAGAAGTAAGTGGAGTTTAAATACCAAAAACAAGATGAGTGAGATGTATATGGACTGGGTATAGAGTGAAGGAAAAGAAGGACTTGAAGGAAAAGAAGGATACCATCCAGTGGTTTACTATAATTGTGAGAGGATGGTGGTACCATTTATCATTGTTCCCTTTTCAGACTTGGAGAGGATCAGATCTGGGGCTGGAAGTGGTTTGGGTCAAGATCAAGGAATGGTAAAAATGCAGGAGATGAAAATTAGAAAGCTTTTCTAATCCCTGCCATCTTGCTTTTGTCTTAAATACCATAAACAAATTCTTATTTTTGGAAAGCTCAGTGCCCTGTTAAAGTGAAAACATTGCTGGGGAAGAAACACAGCCAGTCAGCCAGAGCACCTTTCCCCAAAGCAGTTGTTTTTTTGGGAGATCAGATAGAGCAGCAGACAAGACACCAGAAGAGAACGTTGGGAAAGAAAGAGCAATGAAGTTCCAAGGCACAGAGCCTGGAGTCACAGTATTTCCTTAGACTGGCTGTAGGTGTGTACTTAATTAAATTCCATCTCAGTGCTGGAGCGGGACCCAAGAGCAAATAGCCAGAAGTGCCAGCAAATTGGGATTAGGATATAACAAGTTCCTTCCATAGAGACCAGCTGGAAGAAAGTAAGATAGAGGGGAATTTTGGGGGTGGGTTGGGACATGCAGTGTTTAAAGCACATAAAACAGAAACAGGGCTTGAAGTAAAAAGTGGGCTAAAGCCAGGCTTTTAAAAGAGAACTCTTTCCGGAGCTCGACTCACCATCACCATGGCTTTCTCTTGACTCAGTCATTTTTTTTTTCATTATTAGAAAATAATTAAGCATATCAGTTTTTTCTAAACTTGTTTATTTTTAATTGAAGGAAAATTGCTTCACAGTTTTGTATTGGCCTCTGCCATACATCAGCATCAGTCAGCCATAGGTATACATGTGTGCCTTCCCTCTTTAATCTCCCTCGCACCCTTCCTCACCCCTCTAGGCTGTTACAGAGCCCTGGTTTGAATTCCCAAATTCAGTCATTTTTGATACCCCATCTTCTTCTGCATTCCCAGCAATAGCTCTTCCAATCCCCAGAATTTTGCTTCTACCAGAGCTGGGTTTTCATCACAGCATCCCCTTGAGCTTGTATCTCCATTACCCCTTTTTGTTTGAATTCTCATCAAATCACCCGAATGTGAGCATTTGGAATGATAACCATGGAGAGTGGCATCCTGGCTTCAGTACTTGGCATAGTGTGACCTCATTGCTCCCCACCACTTGTGTGCTGCCGCCCTGTCCTGAGTTCTCCCCACTGTGCATGGATTTCACCGGAGGACATGCTCACTCTCCAGCCTCAGTATACCTTGCTCTGAAGAAGATGTTAACACTCAAGAGGATATGAGGACATGCTGGAAGGGGTCCCTGGCCCTCTTATATCTTTTTCCAAGTGACAGTGAAGGGAGAGGTGACCGCAGACCTACTGTCGTTGTGCAGACCACCTCCTAGCTTGGCATCAGGACCACTTGTCCAGCCTGTTGAGCAAAGGTTATTCTCCTTGAGCTGAGAGCACAAGAGGGTTTAAGCATCACTTTCATCCTGTTGTTTCTCTTCTCTTCATTCAAGGCCTTGCTTTTTGTCTTGAACAAATGGCAAAGGCCATCCCGTTGCAGGTACCAGATCAACTTTGCCTTGGTTTTATTGCCATGCTAGTGGAGAAGGAGGCTCCTCTGTAAAACTTCAGAAGACATCTGTTTGGTTTGGAAGATGGGAGGTGGGGGCTGTAGCTGGAGGAAGGAAAGATTTTCTTGCTCATGTTTTCTCGGCATTTATTGAGTGTCAAACCTGGCAGTAAAGTAGAATCGAAAGATAGCAGTCAGTGATAAGCAGAGAGGCCAAGGGTGTTGCCAGAGGAAGGCAACAGACAAAAGTGAATTGTTGGCTGGCCCCACAAAAGGTATTAGAAGGTCTCATGCTGTCGTGTGGTGAATCCCCAGATGCCCCAGGATGGGACTGTGGTTACCTGAGCTCCTGCCTCCACTGTCTCATCCCACCTCCCCTGGGACTGACTGACAACACTCATTTGCTCACCGAGGCCAGATATTCAGCAGCTAAGCCAAGAGCTGAATTTGTCTGGTCAATCTAGATGCTCCTCTCTTTACACCACATTGCCAGAATCACCACCTCCAAAGGCTGTCCTGAGATGAAACTGGAATGAGACAAAAGGCCTCCTGTTTCATCCACTGTTGCCTCCTGAGCTACTTACAGCAGCAAATCAAAGCCACTAGAGCTCCACTTGCCTGCACACACCGCACACAGACAAGGACGCCCCTGTGGCTGGAATTCTGAATGTCTCGATTCTAGTCTCAGTTCAGCCTCAGATTCCCTGTGCTTGGCAAGCTAATTTCTTCATCTGGAAAATGAGTTGGCTCTTCCATAACTTAAAAAAAAAATACTATACTAGAATTTTCACTAATAAATTGAAATAGTTTATAAAGCAAGGGGCCGAACCCCTAAATATAACAGTGAAGGCTGCAGCATTTCCTGAATTTGCTGCTTTCTCTGCTGGAGGATTTTCTAGCTTGGTTTCCTCTTTCCCATTCCAAACCAACAAGGAGTGATCACCAAAAGAAGGCAAGCTGAGTCTTTCACTTTATTTCCTTTCAAGCAAACAGATACCATGGAAATAGGCAAGGGATCCAGGTTCTAGCCCCGGCTCTGCCATTAACTATGTGTGTGCCTTGTCTGAACCAGCTGTTCTGACTCCAGCTCCTCTTTGCCTGACGACCAGGTCATCTGGGTGATCACTAATCACTCTTTTCCCCTGCCAGGATGAGAATTTCCTCTCATCCTGAGAAACTTTCCCCTGAGTCCTCCTATCCCTTCTCCTATTTGAAGATAGCCTGTTTCTTGTTTTGTAAATTAGTTCCTTTGTATCATTTTCTGATTCCACATATAAGCGATATCATCTGATATTTGTTTTTCTCAGTCTGATTTATTTCACTTAGTATGAAAATCTCCAAGTCCATCCATGTTGTCACAGATGGCATCATTTCATTCTTTTTAATGGCAGAGTAATATTCCACTGTGTTTATGTACCACATTCAGTGGGGATGGGTAGGGAGGAGGGATAGACTGGGAGTCTGGGATTGACATGTATGCATGTCATGCTGTATTTCAGAGAAGGCGATGGCACCCCAGTCCAGTACTCTTGCCTGGAAAATCCCATGGATGGAGGAGCGTGGTAGGCTGCAGTCCATGGGGTCGTGAAGAGTCAGACATGACTGAGCGACTTCATTTTCACTTTTCACTTTCATGCATTGGAGGAGAAAATGGCAACCCACTCCAGTGTTCTTGCCTGGAGAATCCCAGGGGCGGGGGAGCCTGGTGGGCTGCTTGCTGTCTATGGGGTTGCACAGAGTCGGACACGACTGAAGTGACTTAGCAGCAGCAGCATGCTGTATTTAAGATGGATAACCAACAAGGACCTTCTGTATAGCACAGGGAATACTGCTCAATATTCTGTAATAACCTAAATGGGAAAAGAATTTGAAAAAGAATAGATACGTGTATATGAATAACTGAATCACTTAGCTGTGCACCTGAAAGTAGCACAACATTGTTAATCAACTATGGTCCAATATAAAATGAAAAATTTTAAAAAGACAGCCCCCACCCTCTTCTTCCTTCTCTGTGACCTTGCTTTCTCTACTACCCATTCATTCCTTCCCTTAATCTCTCACTTGTCACTTATCACTTAGTATTTATCACTTCTGAACTCACTATGATCTTTGCTTCGACTGTCCCTGAATTTCAATGTGTTTTCACACAGACATAGTGACTTCCTAAACAATCACAGACTCTGTCACATTCAGTAACTGACACGTTTCCCAGCAACAAGTGCCATGATCTCAGAAACCCACAATTTCACCCAATTCCAGCAAGAAAAATCAGCAGCACTTGAATTATACTGTTTGCCATTATGGGGGCCAGTGTCTAAGTTTGCCTGTCTTTCCCTATCACTTATATTCTACCTGTATTTAAAAAACCTCTCATGTAGTTGAGCTCCAGCTCCACTGATTGAATAAGGAGGTTTCCTGGGGCAGATGGACCAACCCAAGGTACCCTGCAGCTAGATTGCAGCCTGAATCCCTATCCGCCTGTGAACCCTGTGGTCTAGCTTTTATTATATTCCCCTTACTGATGAAGAAACAGCCTTGTTGGATCTACTCCAGGCCACACAGTTGTATGGAAGCTGAGTGTCCCACTAAGCCCCGGTGGACCCCGAAGCATTGCAGAAGCTCCACCCCCTCCCACATCATTTCAGCTCCACTCCCACCTTCAGTTCCCATCCAGACTTCTCAGACATCTCCCTGTCTCTGTGTTGCCACCTCCTGCCACTCCTCGGCCCCCTGCAGTCTGACTCCTCTGAGATCATCAAGCTGCTCTGCTCTGTTTGACAGTGCTGATCACTGGCCTTCCGGAAGTTCCTCACTCTCGTGCACTCCAGGACAGAGCATCCTCCTGGCTCTTCTCTTTCTTTCTGTCTCTGTCTTGTTCACCGGTAGCTTTTTCTCCATCATGCGTCAATATTGCTGTTCCTCGGGGTCCCACTTGGCCTCCTTTCTGTACAGTCTCCATGATCTGTGTCATCCATCCAGGCTTTGCCCAAACCTGTGCACTGACACGACCTGACTCTCCAGCTCTGGCCGTATGTTCCATTGCCTGCCAGGCATCTCTCCCTGAAGGTCTCACAGACGTTTCTCACAGCTACGATCCCCGTGGGACTGTCTCTTCCTCAGCTGGTAGCATCATTCTTCGCCTCATCACTAGAACTGAAGTAACCTGGGATTCTTGCAAGCCACCCTTGCTTTGCTCTGCATCCAATTAAACACCACGTCCTTCTTCCTAACAAGTTTTTCTCACAGACATCTCAGGACAGACTCTACCTCCTTTGCATTCACTTATCATTACCTCTATATCAAGCCTTCGTCATCACCATCTTTTTATACTGCAGTAGTATAAATGGCCTTTGTGTCTTTTTGCCTTGAATCCCCTCATCCCATTTCTTGCCCGTAAACTCCTACCTATCCTATAAAACTCAGCTGGAAGTTACCTCTCTGGAAAGTCTTCACACAGACACCCACATACATACACCTACACACCCCACATGACCCAGGCTCCCTTGGGTGACCTTTCTTGAATAACAAACCCTAAACTACTGTGTACAAATGTTCATCTTCCCACTCACACTGCTTCAGAGCTACCTGTTCACGGATTTGTCGTTTCTGTCGGAATGTGAGGACCATTACCCCTACATCTGTGGTTCCCAGTCTGATGCCTGGAACACAGCAGGCACTAAATACATGTTTAGGGGATAAATGAGCAGGTACACCAAGTGCAGAGCAAATCTTTACTTTAGATATCTGGACATAGTTTTTTTTTTCCTCTCTCTTGCTAATGTTTGGTCTCATTATAATTAACGAAAGCACTTGACTGGACCATGCAATCTAGAGATGAAGAGTGCTTTAAAACAGATTAGGGAAGGGGAAAATATGTCACCTGATTTCTGGTCTATGTGAGTAACTGTCTGGATTTTAGGTTTTCTCCAATTCGTGGATAAACAGATGAGACCTCCTCCCACCCCCCAGGACACAACTTTTTCAAAGCGAGGTTAGCCAATGGGCAGAGAATAATGATGATAGGAAATAACCTTCATACGTAGTGGTTGTATGTGCCAGGCACTGTTCCAAGCATGTAGTATAGTTAATATCATTTGTTTTATCCCCACAACATTGGGATGAGTGAGGTACCTTTACTGTCCCATTTTGCAGATGAGGAAGCTGAGGTACAGAGCAATGACATAGCTTTCCAAGGAAACGTAAACTGTAAGTAGCACACGTAGATATCCACATGTTTAAATAGCATTAAGTGCTGATGAGACCAATTCTGCAGGCTGCGTTCTCATGGGCCAATTAGCCTCACTTCATTCATAACCACATTGCATCTTGAGAGGGAAGAAAGGGAAAGAGAAGGTTAGAATCGCTATTTGGGTGCACCTATTAGGTGTCAAGAAGGGCCTTAAGGGTTTTACAAAGATCGTCTGATTTGTCTCTGACTGGATAGATGCTCCTATTTTACCGATGGAGCAACTGAGACTCAGAAAGGCTAAGCAACTTCTGAAATTGCCTAGTAAGTGGCAGAGCCGACCTGGAATGCAGGCCTGTCTGATTGACATTGCTCCACAATCAGCCCTCAAGACAGACAGGGTTAATGCATGGGAGCAGAAAGGTGATTGCTCCCCAGTACCAGAAAATATGAGATGTTGGTTTTGTTGGTCAGGATAGGCTTGAGTGTCCTGCAGTAACAAAGAATCCCTGAAATCTTACTAGCTTTATATAACAGTTTTAGTTCTTGTTCACTAGAATACAGAGCGCAATGTAGACACACTGCCTTCCTTCACTCTTGGCTACTCCACCAGGAATGGACGGCCTCCAAGATCACCATGGAGGGGGAGAGAGAGAGAAAAAGATGGAAGGAGGCACACAAACTCTCAACTGCCTTGACTTTGACTTGACACATTTCACTTTCAACTACAGTCCTTTGGTTGACACTGGTCACATGACCCCATCCAATGACAAGGGAGGCTGGGGAATTTAGCGGAGGGCATGGAGATGAGTGAGCACCAGCCTGCCCATGCTTCTGTGGCATCTACCTCTTATCCCCAAGGGCTCTTAAAGGATGTGGAAGGTGTGAGCCTGGAGGTCTCCTGGCATGTCTCTACATCTTTCCAGCACAGTATTCAGGGCTCCTTCCTCCTCTGTAAAGGTGAATCCTGCATAGAAGAGAGACCAGAAAGTTCTCAAGAGAACAAGTTAGCAGATGCCTTTTGAACCCTATGTGTTCAGGCTCTGGGTCTTGTGAAATGCAACTTGATCTTTTTGCACTTTCAGGAGAGAAAATGCAGTGACACCCACCTGTGAGAGGCACTGCTGTGTCTTCATTGCCCAGGAGTCAGGGGAGAGAGTAGGCCTGGAGAAGGAGCAGGGAAGGTCCAGGAGGGGAGTGGGAGTGAGGATGGGGGATTCCAGCTGCTGTCACTCCACAGCTGAGTCCAGACTCTGCAGCAGAGAGCAATCCTCTTTTTATTGGGTGTAGTGCCTCTTTCAAAATAATTTACAGCACACAACCAAGCCTGCTGTGCGACATCACAATTTGTCATTAAAACTCCATTCCTCTTGCCAGAGTAAATGAGCCATTTACAGCCAGGGAGCCAAGATGGACTGTTGTTATTTTTTCTGCCTTTGTTATTATGAAGGTTCACAGCTCTTCTCAGACAAGCCCTTGGGGATTCTCAGAGGAAGTGCCGTGACATTCAGGTCAATTAGCGAGGATTGGTGTGGTTTTCTGGATATAGGTAACAGCCTTGCAGAGACTGCAGGAAACCAGATGTGGGTTCCCCCAATGTGATTGCTGACCCTGAGAAGTATTCCTTGTTCTTACGTGTGCTAACAGGTTTCCCTGGTGGCTCAGACAGTAAAGAACCTGCCTGCCAATGCAGGAGACATAAGAGACGTGGGTTTAATCCTTGGGTCAGGAAGATCCCGTGGAGGAGTGCATGGCAACCCACTTAGCACACATGCAATGCATGCACGCGTGCGCACACACACACACGCACGCATGCACACGAGCTCTCACATGTGTATACACAGGACACCAAGAAACACAGGGAACTCAGCATCTCTGCCTTCCCAGCTGTTAGCATTGTTGTACCTCCATTAAGGGCGGGAACGTTAAGGAAGGTTATCAAATCTCCTCTAAAATATGTGCCTAGATGGGCTCAGAGAGTGACTTGCAAATGTCTTAGGGTGTGCAACTCTTTCCCATGGTCTTCTGGTCTCAAAATTCCAACCCTAGCTGCTATTCTTGACAGTAGGTCAAGATCTGACCTAGACGAAGCAGGGGACAGTCAAGTAAATGAGTTCATCAGCTATTCTTTGAGGGAGAGAGAGTGAGAGGATTCTTTGGGTGGCTGGAGGAGGAGATTCTGCTAGTGACTAAGGAAAGAGTTGTCCAGAGGCCTGAGGGCAACAACTCTATCTTGTTTATCTTTATACCCCACCCCTCCTTGTATGCACACTGCCCTGGCAGGTACAGAGAAGATGCTTGATGAAAACCTCTTGCATCTGTTGAGATGATCATAGGGTTTTTATTCTTCAATCTGTTAATATGGTGTATCGCCCTGATTGATTTGCAGATACTGAAAAATCCATGCATCTCGGGGATAAATCCCACTTGGATGTAAGCTATTTTAAATGAATTTTTGGACTTGGTTTGCTAGTATTCTGTCAAGGATTTTTACATCTGTGTTCTTCAGTGATTGGCCTGTAATTTTTTGGTGATAACTTTGTTTGGTGTCAGGGTGACTCTAGCCTCATATTAATAGAATAAGTTCAGAAGTGTTCCTTCCTCTCCAATTTTTTGGAATAGTTTCAGAAGGATAGGTGTTAACCCCTTTCTAAATGTTTGGTAGAATTCACCTATGAAGCCATCTATCTGGTCCTGAACTTTTGTTTGTTGGGAGTTTTTAAATTACTGATTCAATTTCAGTACTTGTAATTGATGTGTTCATGTTTTATATTTCTTCCTGGTTCAGTCTTGGGAGATTTTACCTTTCTTAGACTTTGTCCATTTCTTCTAGGTTGTCCATGACAAAAAAACCTCTTGAATTAAATTATGCATAATGGATGTGATTCTTCCCTCAAGGGATTTCCTCCTTTCCGGCTTCCCAGAAAGCATATGCCTTTCTACCTCTGCCTTTTGAGGTCTGGTCTTCCTTGCAAAGCCACTGACCCAAATCCTTTTCTTTAAATAAGACTAGTGAGTCAGTACCAACCTCTCTCTTTCCATAACAAAATCTGGTTTACTTGAATACTTAACTGTCTCCTCTACTGGCCTCTGGACTTCCTGGGTCAGGGAGCATATCTGATTGATCTGTAAATCTTCTGCAATGTCTAGTACAGTAGCTGAAGTAAAATGCTCAATAAATGCATTAAAACATTAATGAAGCTCACAAAATGCTCTGTTTTATGAGTCACAAAACCCAAAGTTCTCTAAACTTTTTCTTCTGCTTAAAATAAGGATAATAATTTTAATACCCACACAGAATTGCTGGGAGGATTAAAATGACATATATAAAACTCTTAGCATAGTAATATTAGTTACAAGATAATGGTAGCTTCTAGAGCAAGTCTTCTCAGCATTATTGACCTCTCCCCCTTTACATCCAGGAGTCCAGATCACAGTGGCCAAATTCCAGGACCCCATGTTTTCTGTAGGTGCTTTCCTTCGAGTATCAATAAGGTGATTTGGGTTCACGCTATGCTCTGTTGAACTCTCTTTCCCTGCTCACAGGCACTGAATGTGGCCTTTCCAAGCTTGAGCTGAGATGGGCTTAAGAGTAGAGATTTAGATCTTGACATGGGTTTGGGTAAACTCCGGGAGTTGGTGATGGAGAGGGAGGCCTGGTGTGCTGCGATTCATAGGGTCGCAAAGAGTCGGACACGACTGAGCGACTGAACTGAACTGAGCTGAACTGTATAGGAAAGTGTGCCTTCCCAAGGTCTGTTTGGCCTAATGTCATTAGAAATGGGTATTTTGGCCCAGAGCCCAAGCCAATAATGGGAACCACTGCATACAGGCCGCCACCTCCCACTCTCACTACCACCTCCTCCGTGTACCCATAACTACAACAGAAGCTAATTAACCTTGTGATAACATTGACAGATGTCAAGGCACCATAGTTTCAGACTCCCTACATGAGTTTTTAAAACAGTAAAGAAGCAAAAATTTTATACCCACACATATCATGAAAGGCAGGTGGTAAGGGTGGTAAGAGCTAAAATAAAGGTATGAAACACCTTGGCAGAGCAGGAGGAATTTTACAGCCTGAGGCCTGGCCCCTTGATCAGGAGAAAGGAAACACTTTAAAAGAAGCCACCGTATAGCCACCTTCTGTGGAGTTTTCATGGCTGTGCTTTTGTACTGCTTCTTCTAATATATTCTTATTATAGTCTTAATAACCAGCAATGACACCGCACTAACTTAAAAATGCTAGAAGTCACCACTTACTGGGACAGTGTGTAGAATGGGAGATGACTTCATTAAAGAAGAGAGTCTTAAAGAAGAAATAGGGTTTTGTTAAAGTAAAATGGAAGGAAGGACATCTCTGATCAAGAGAAGGAATTGCAGGGCCTATTGAGGAAACAGTGAATAGTGCAATGTGGCTGGATCAGGGTGCAGAGTGAAAGAACCTCAGAGTTTGACCGAATTGTAGATAGTCTTGACAACAGCTGGGCTTCCCTGGTGGCTCAGCTGGTAAAGAATCTGCCTGCAATGCGGAAGACCTGGGTTCGATCCCTGGGTTGGGAAGATCCCCTGGAGAAGGGAATGGCTACCCACTCCATTCTGGCCTGGAGAATTCCATGGACTGTGTAGTCCATGGGGATGCAAAGAGTCGGACCCAACTGAGTGACTTTCACTTTCACTTTGACAACAACTGGAGGGTTTGGACAATACTCTATAGGCAGCAAAGCAATCACAGAACTCACTTTGAGTAAGAGAATGACATAACAAAACAAAAAGATCTTTGTTTTAGAAAGGTTAATCTGGTAGCAATATTGAGGATGAATAACTGCAGCTCCAGCGCCAACTCGGGGGCCTGGGCACCCCCAACCAGGGCCCAGACCAACTGTTGCTTGGCTGAGGGCACCATGAACAACATGTACATGAACATGCCTATGAACTTATCTGTATTCAGCTGCCAGCAAGTCACCCAGATCGTGCCTCAACAGTGGCAGTACTTGCATCCCCCCTTCATGGGGTACACTGTATAGCCAGATTCAGTGCCCATGACCCTGGTGCTCCCGTTTCTGGACAGGCTGCAGATGGGCTACAGGCAGATCCAGGCTCCCTTCCCTTACACCAACAGTGAACAGAAGATGTACCCAGCGGTGACCGTGTAACGCAGAGTGTGGCCGGAATCCTGGGCCAAACAGAGGCCAGCAGCAATTATGGGCTTGGGCAGGATTCTAGCCTAGAAGTCCCTGCCAATTGGTGATGTTTATGGCACTGTTCTGTTGGATGGCTTCATTTGCCCCCAAACTTTATGAAAACGTCTTTCTCCAAGTGGGCGTTTTTAGACATGTTTTGGTCTTCCCTGGTTGTTCAGCTGGTAAATAATCCACCTGCGATGTAGGAGACTCTCATTCGATTCCTGGGTTGGGAGGATCCCCTGGAGAAGGGATAGGCTATCCATTCCAGTTTTCTTGGGCTTCCCTCGTGGTTCAGATGGTAAAGAATCTGCCAGCAATGCAGGAGACCTGGGTTTGATACCTGGGTTAGGAAGATCACCTGGAGGAGGACATGGCAACCCACTCCAATATTCTTGCCTGGAGAATCCCCATGGACAGAGGAGTCTGGTGGGCCACAAACAGTTCATGGGGTCACAAAGGGTCAGACCTGAATAAGTGACTAAGCACAGCACAAGGGGCAGTTGGAGAGAATCCAGAAAGAGGGTCACGGACTGAGGAAATATCACAGAAATGCAGGTGAAGGATGAGAAAGGCCTGTGTTGTGTCTATTGAAATAGACAGGAAATGGGTACAAAGGCATTCTACAAGACTCAGTAGATTTGGAGTCTGATTGGCACTGCGTAAAAGGAAAATAAGAGGGCAGGGTCAAAGATGATTCAGTTCAGTTCAGTCACTCAGTCGTGTTGGACTCTTTGCAACCCCATGGACTGCAGCACACCAGGCTTCCCTGTCCATTACTAACTCTCAGAGTTTATTTAAACTCATGTCCATTGAGTTGGTGATGCCATCCAACCATCTCATCCTCTGTCATCCCCTTCTCCTCCTGCCCTCAATCTTTCCCAGCATCAGGGTCTTTTCAAATGAGTCAGTTCTTCGCATTAGGTGGCCACAGTATTGGAGTTTCAGCTTCAACATCAGTCCTTCGAATGAATATTCAGGACTGATTTCCTTTAGGATGGACTGGTTGGATCTCCTTGCAGTCCAAGGGACTCTGAAGAGTCTTCTCCAACACCACAGTTCAAAAGCATCAGTTCTTTGGCACTCAGCTTTCTTTACAGTCCAACTCTCACATCCATACATGACTACTGGAAAAACCATAGCTTTGACTATACAGACCTTTGTTGGCAAAGTAATGTCTCTGCTTTTTAATATGCTGTCTAGGTTGGTCATAACTTTTCTTCCAAGAAGCAAACCTCTTTTAATTTCATGGCTGCAGTCACCATACGCAGTGATTTTGGAGCCCCAAAAATAAAGTCTGTCACTGTTTCCACTGTTTCCCCATCTGTTTGCCATGAAGTGATGGGACTGGATGCCATGATCTTAGTTTTCTGAATGTTGAGCTTTAAGCCAACTTTTTCACTCTCCTCTTTCACTTTCATCAAGAAGCTCTTTAGTTCATCTTCACTTTCTGCCATAAGGGTGGTGTCGTCTGCATATCTAAGGTTATTGATATTTCTCCTGGCAATCTTCATTCCAGCTTGTGCTTCATCCAGGCCAGTGTTTCTCATGGTGTACTCTGCATATAAGTTAAATAAGCAGGGTGACAATATACAGCCTTGACGTACTCCTTTTCCTATTTGAAACCAGTCTGTTGTTCCATGTCCAGTTCTAACTGTTGCTTCCTGACCTGCATACAGATTTCTCAAGAGGCAGGTCAGGTGGTTTGGTATTCCCATCTCTTTCAGAATTTTCCAGTTTGTTGTGATCCACACAGTCAAAGGCTTTGGCATAGTCAATAAAGCAGAAATAGATGTTTTTCTGGAACCCTCTGGCATTTTTGATGATCCAACGGATGCTGGCAATTTGATCTCTGGTTCCTCTGCCTTTTCTAAAACCAGCTTGAACATCTTGAAGTTCATGTTTCACGTACTGTTGAAGCCTGGCTTGGAGAATTTTGAGCATTACTTTACTAGTGTGTGAAATGAGTGCAATTGTCTGGTAGTTTGAACATTCTTTGGCATTGCCTTTCTTTGGGATTAGAATGAAAACTGACCATTTCCAGTCCTGTGGCCATTGCTGAGTTTTCTAAATTTGCTGACATATTGAGTGCAGCACTTTCACAGCATGATCTTTTAGGATTTGAAATAGCTCAACTGGAATTCCATCACCTCCACTAGCTTTGTTCGTCGTGATGCTTTCTAAGGCCCACTTGACTTCGCATTCCAGAATGTCTGGCTCTAGGTGAGTGATCACACCATCTTGATTATCTGGGTGGTGAAAATCTTTTTTGTATATTTCTTCTGTGTATTCTTGCCACCTCTTCTTAATATCTTCTGCTTCTGTTAAGTCCATACCATTTCTGTCCTTTATTGAGCCCATCTTTGTAGGAAATGTTCCCTTGGTATCTCTAATTTTCTTGAAGAGATCTCTAGTCTTTCCCATTCTATTGTTTTCCTCTGTTTTTTTGCACTGATCACTGCAGAAGGCTTTCTTATCTCTCCTTGCTATTCTTTGGAACTCTGCATTCGAATGGGTATATCTTTCTTTTTCTCCATTGCTTTTCACTTCTCTTCTTTTCACAGCTATTTGTAAGGCCTCCTAGCAAGATAGAATGTATAGAATTGCCTTTAAATATGATGGAGAATCTAAAAGTGGGGAATAATTTTGCAAGGTGTTTAGAGGTCAATGTTGAGTCCCATTTGGGACATGTTGCTTTTGAGACAGTAGTGGGACATCCATGGAAGAATTATTTAGACCAATAGAAACATGAATCTGGCATTCAGAATAGCTTTAGAGAGTTAAGTCATGATAATGGAGGTGAGATTGAAGACATGGGGGTAGATGAGGTCACTGAAGGGGAGAATTTAGAATGAAAAGAGGCCAAAGGCTAACTCTGTGGTGTCCTTTCTTTTCATGTACCCTCTGGACCATCAGAATATCACATTATTCACATCACCTCGTGGGTGACCACAGGCAAGTCCCTTCTCTCGAAGGGATTTATTTCTTCATCTGTAAAATCAGGGTTTGGATTGGATGATTCACAAGTCAAGTTTGAAGTCAAGTTTGGAGAGATTGTAGCAAATTGGTTACTATCAGAGGAAGGCCATTATGAGGCGAAACGGAGCAAAAAAAGTCTAGTACAGGGAAGATACTTTCTGGTGTCGTCGCAGGAAGGCAGGACTCATCTTAACCCATTACCATCATTCTCAGAATCCTTCAGCTACCACTGACCACACTCACAAGGAGAGAAACCATTAGAACTGAGAGTTAATCCCTTAGAGATGGTCAAAGAACTCTGGTCTGCAATACCTGGTGACAAAGTGCTACGATGCCTGAATAGGTTCAGAAAGGCTGCCTGCTCAGCCCACGGTGCTCAGATGTCTGACATTTACCAAGGGCCCATTCACCACGTTCTCTGGATGGACCTGCTGTAGGCTTCATCCAGACTCTTTCCAAGGAACAGAATACTTGGTTCTCAGTTGTAGGTGTTTGGGATTTACTTTGCTTTCTCTCCCCATCTCCATCCTTTCTGCCTCTTTCTAGTCTAAATCACATGTAAATTACTTGGGCATGAATTTAGGAGCCATTTATAGGGGACTAGAAAGCAGAGATGATGGGATGGGTGGAAGATGTTTCTCGCTGCTTCCTGCTATGCTCAACAGTTTAGGAGACATCCTGGGAGCCCTCTCCAGTGACCAGAAATTGGTCATGGCATGAATAAAATTGATAGTAGGGTCAGAATGATAGCAACGCTTTAAGGTCACAAAGACCTAGCTGGAACTGATGAGAGGAATATAGATCCTTCTCTTCCCAGGGTGCTACCTGCACACTTACTGGCAGGGTCCTGTATTTAGTTCTAGAGTGTGTGTGTGTGTGTGGGGGGGGTGAATTTTATTTCCTCAGTTATAGTCTGACTTCCCCAGAACAAGATTTTGTGTTTCTTTGTATTCTCCATACAGTCCCTTGCATAGTTCTAAACAATAGTAAGGATTCCATTCAAGTCTGATTTTAGGCAGCTCCAAATTTTCTACATAATTGGCTTAGAGGCGACAATCTGGTTGCAATAGAAGTTTAGGAGCTTTTTAAAAACTTCGTAAAATTTTTTTTTTATGTATGTATTCATGTATGATTTTTGCTTGCGCTGGGTCTTCAGGCTTTCTCTAGTTGCAGTAAGCGGAGGCTCCTCTTCGTTGCCACGTGTGGGCTGCCCATTGCCGTGGCTTCTCTTGTTGCAGGGCACAGGCTCTAGGCACATGGGCCTCAGCAGTTGTGGCATGTGGGCTCTAGGGCCCATGGGCTTCAGTAGTTGTGGTCCAGGCTTAGTTGCTCTGTGTTGTGTGGGTTCTCCCAAGACCAGGGGTTGAACCTGTGTCCCCTGCATTGGCAGGTGGATTCTTATCCACTGTACCCCCAGGGAAGTCCCAGGAACTTTTCTTAAAGCACATTTTACATATAAGAAAGTGCCAGTTGTGCATATCTAAGAATCAGTGGGGTTTAATGACCCCCCAAGTTACCCTTACCATCATCAGCTTTCATTTCTTCTGATTCCGGGGCCATCTGATGAAGGCCTTTAGATCCCCCAGTGTAAGAGCCAGACTCTGTTGGCAGAGAAACTCTTCAGGAAATGGCAGAGAAAATTGTTAGAACTTGAATTCACCTCAGATCTAATGCAGTAAAACACTTTATTTTTTATCAGGTAAAATGGAGCCCCTGTGAAGTACAGTGATTTGTTCATGATCACACAGCTACTCAGCAAATCCACGACTTCTGAGATCCAATGCCCTTCTCTTAAACCAATGGTTCTTGACCTTAAAGAGCTTTAAAAACCTGCTAGTGCTATATCCTTCCCAGATTAATTAAATCAGAACCCATGGGGATGAGACCCAGACATCAGTTGTTTTTTTTAAGTTTCCCCGAGTTGAGAGTCACTGTATTGTACTGTGGGCCTCTGCTGTATTGTAGCTCAAAATGAGTTTAGAAAAATTTATATATCAATATAAAAATATTTACTGAGTATGTACAGAGTGCAAGGTACTGTTAAATGACTGTAGGGAAATTAGATTGGGGAAGAAAGGCCAGATCATGGCTTAGATGAGCTTTACACTAATGGAAAAGACAAGTGATAATGAAAGGCCACCTTCTTCCACCCCTTCCCCATCCTTTTGACAATGGCAGATACAGCTAATTGATTTTGGTACCTTTATCTCTGACCCAAATGTGGTCTCATAAGCCTTTCAGCCAGGACTCTTGACACCTGGGAAGAGACCCATTTACTGCTCTTGAACAGGGCATACATATATGGCTAGAGCTGAGTGACCAAGTAGGGGAATAATAAGAATTAAAGCAAGGATTAAAGTTTCAAGAGACAGAGAAGGGTTTTGCATGTCAGGCAGTGATCTTGAAGGTTCTTAGTAGGAAATCCAAAGCTATTGAGGTTTTTGCATGAAAGACTATAAATCAGATTAACCTGGTACCTTGAAGGACAAAGAGGTTGGAGTTAGTGAGTCGAATTGGAAGGCAATTGCATAGTTGAGTCATCAGGATATATAGGAGGCAACAAGGGCCTGAACATGAAGGGGTCATTGTGAAAACTGAGAAGAAGGGGTGATGGAAGAGCCATTGAAAGAGGTGAGTTGACAGGACTTCATGGTGGATAGAGGAAAGTGGTGGAGAAGAGAGTGAGAGAAGTCAGAGGCCTGCCAAGTCTGGGCCCTGGGTGAGGGAGAAGAGGATGATGCCATTACTGAGAAGAGAGGCTGGAAGAGTCACTAGATTCAGTGGAGGGATAATCACGTTGGGATATGCAGACGTGTTCCTCTTGGAGAAGCCAGCTCTGAAGTGGCAACAGCATACTGAGTTCAGATTCCTAGTTCTATCATTTATCTACATGGAGTGGACATGAACTAGGCAAGCCTTTTAGTGTCTGTCAGTTGTTTCTTCTGGAAAATGGGGCTGATACTATTCATCACAGGGTTGTGTTGCGGATTAAATAAGACAAGTATGGCAGGGCTTTGTAAACAGTGATAAGACCTGAGCAATTGATTGATGATGGTTTCTTCTGGCTCATCCACCTGGATGTATGCTGGCCCAGGGGGACCAGAGTCTGGGAGGGAAGCCAGACCTGAAGATGGAGACTTGAAAATACTCTTTGTGGAAAAGGCAATTAAATTAGGCATTGTTTAAGACTCATTAAATAGATATCAAAAAGAGAATAGAAATCACAAAGAATGTTGAATAATACCACTTTGTAAAATATTCTATTTTATTTCTATCATAAAACAAAAAAATAACTCTACATGGTTTCCTGCCACAAAACACATGATTCACAGTTATTGTATCTCTTTCTTTCATGTTTTTTTTTGTGTTTAATATAAACAATTATTCATAAAGGAGAATAAGAAAAGGAGAAAGTGGCTCTGACACTAAAAATGGTTAAAATAATTCTAACCCCAGAGAATAGTCATAATATATTTTTTTTAAGAAGTGGGGATAAAAATCACATACTCCTATAATTGAGAAAACTGTAAAAGTCACTTAATCTAAGCTATGTTTTTGGTTAAGTCTTCATCCATTATATACACAATACGATCCAGATCCTTGGCTAAATTATATTCATGCACTGTGTCATATAATATTCCCAGTAATCCTATGAGGCAGATAGCATTACTATCCATTTTACAGATGAGGAAGCTGAGACCGAGGTGTGGTATCCTGACCGAGGTCACAGAACCAGGCCTGCCTGATGTCGGGATGCATGCTTTTAACCATTGTGCCATCACAGTCGTCCTCACTGCCCTTGGCCTAGTAAAGCTGAAAGTGTTCTTAAGGGATGAGCGGGAAACGTGGCCCCCGGGAGTGTGTCTGAGTCAGAAGCAGCTGGGAGTAGGCTGAGAAATGAGTCTTCTGTGACACAGAGTAAAAGACAAAATGGGTCAGAAGGCGATAGTCACTGTCAGTCTTTTTGGGAATATGTGGGGTGGGAGTGGGGCCATAAAGGTTTCCAAAGTCACTTAGAGGTGACATGTGGCTACTCACGTTCTCCATTCACACACATGC
The DNA here is from genome assembly GCA_024291935.2 of Okapia johnstoni. Taxonomy (NCBI): domain Eukaryota; kingdom Metazoa; phylum Chordata; class Mammalia; order Artiodactyla; family Giraffidae; genus Okapia; species Okapia johnstoni. The sequence goes on from CM044307.1 coordinate 19,450,905, forward strand.
CCCTGCCAGATCTCTGCTGTGGCTCTCTTCATGGCTATCTCTGGCTTCTTTAGACAAGGGGGTGCCCAGTCCTCCTGTCATCACAGGGTAGGGATTCAGCTGTGCCAGTGGAGACAAGGAAACCTCTCCTTCTCACTGAGTCTGAATCTTTAAACAGAGAACCCTACTCCAGCATCATTTGGAATGAACCTTGGGCCATGGCCTCTTTTCTTGTCAGCTGGGCAGTCCTATGAAAAAAAGAGTTGGAGGCTGGGGAATCCCCCGCAGGAATCAGGAGGGCTGACAGGATCGCTTTTCCACAAACAGCCTTTGTGCCTTATTGGAAAGAAAGCCCTCTCCCCAGCTCTACTCCAAGGCAGCCTCCTGCAGAGCATCCATAGCAGCGCTGAGCTGTTCCCATAGCAACAGAGGAAGGGGCTTTTTGTTTCCCACAGAAGGTTGAATCCTTTCAAACAGAAGGTTGGCTAGTAGACTGTTCCCCACAATCTACAATCTACTGGGTTTTGGCTGCATGACTAGTTTTGCAGTTATGGAGTTTTAAACATAATTAAAACAGGTATAATACGTGGAAAATAGGTATAATATGCTGAAAGGCTTAAAGGCAACTAGTCTAGAAGTTTCTCAGCAACAGCATGTTGTTGTTGTTTAGTCTCTCAGTCATTTCCGACTTTTTGTGACCCCATGGACTGCAGCTTCCCTGTCACTTTTATCTTAGATTTTTTCCCCTCACTATCTCCCCAAGTTTGCTCAAACTCATGTCCATTGAGTTGGTGATGCCATCCAGCCATCTCATCCTCTGTTGTCCCCTTCTCCCCCTGCCTTCAATCTTTCCCAGCATCAGGGTCTTTTCCAAGGAGTCAGTTCTTCGAAGCAGGTGGCCACAGTATTGGAGTCTCAGCTTCCGCATCGGTCCTTCCAATGAATATTCAGGACTGATTTCCTTTAGGATTGACTGGTTTGATCTCCTTGCAGTCCAAGGGACTCTCAAGAGACTTCTCCAGCACCACAATCTGAAAGCATCAGTTCTTCAGCGCTTAAACTTCTTTGTTGTCCAACTCTTACATCCATATGTGACTACTGGAAAAACCATAGCTTTGACTCTACGGACCTTTGTTGGCAAAGTAATGCCTCTGCTTTTTAATATGTTGTCTAGGTTTGTTATAGTTTTTTTTTCCAAGGAGCAAGCATCTTTTAACTGTATGTTAGAGCTATAGATTTAGACCTGCTTAGAGCAACACTCCTCAGAATCTGCCGGGGTGTCATGAAGAGGCTCCAGCTACTTCAAAAGCATCCTCTAAAAAAATCCAGAAGTTTCAAAGCAAGAAATGTAGGTGGCGATGCAGTGGAAGACACTGACCTGGCCCCTCTTTGGGGCATAGAATGGGATGCTTTTTCAAATTTCCCTTCTTTTCCAAGGCTATGACTCAAGATGACTGGCATAGAGGGCCTGAACCTGACCTCATCTTCAGGTGAGTGACCTTGGATGAGCTATCTGATCTCTCTAGACCTTCGTTTCACTTGTAAAGTGAGGGCATATGAAATAATAGGCTCCTTTGGGGTTTAAAATGCAGTGCTTTGAGTTGCTGGGCGGAAAAGACATTTCTGAATTGTTGCCATGTTGCATACTCTGAACCATTCCAGAATGAACACCTTTCTTAGGATATTTGCCTTGCTTTGTCCTATATTATATATCGAGGTATACGAGGGCTATAATTGGCCATATAGGAAGAGAACACTGTACACAGACTGCCTCCAACATGCCTGAGTCCAGGATAGGCAAATCCCCTCTAGACTGATCCCCTTGAGGCCAGAGACCATATCTTAAAGATCTTTGTCCCCTCCCAGCACCCAGCACAGTGCTCGATAAATGTCTGTTGAGTGGAAGAACTTGTGAAAAAAACAAAAACAAAAGCAAATCATTAGAGCTGAGAGGATCCTTTGAGCTGTTTCAGTCCTTCATTTTATAGATGAGGAAACTAAGGCTCAGGACATTATGTGACTTGACCAAGGTTAGGCAGCAAGTTAAAGGCAGAAGGAAGACCAGGCCTGGGCTGTCTCAACACTTACACCACCACCCTTCCTACAGAGTTTCTAAGTCTTTCACCATTCTTGCAAGGGATTTTATAGGAGCGTCAGCCCAGGGCTGAAATCGTTTAGAATCCTCTTATCAATCATCAGGAAAGCTGTGTCAGCCGCCAGGGAGAACAGAACTATCCTGGGCTCTGCCTCTGTGCTCTCTGCTTTTTAATAGCAGGAGAACGTAGGCTTTTGAGTGTGAGAATTAGCTTAAGTAGGGATGCCGTGAATACCTAACCTTTCCCGCCTTCAAACCCAGAAGCTGTAGCTAAAAGTGATACCAGTTAAACACTCCAATTTTCCCTTTTATTTTCTCAATATATGTCCTACTTAAGTAATAATAGCAAAAGCGTATTAGTCCGGGTGATTCATGCAAGCTCTCGTAACAACCCCCAGATGTCACTGGTTTCCACAATAAAAGTTTACTTCTTACTCATGCAAAGTCTAATGTCCTGGGCAGGCAGTTCTTCTCCAAGCCATTACTTGGGGTTGCAGGCTGCTTGCATCTTGCAGCTCCACCATTTGAGGGCTGCAGCGTTGCTCTGGCCAGCTCCGATCAACAGAGGAGGGGAAGGCTTCCCTGGTGACTCAGTGGTAAAGAATCTGCCTGCCAGGGCAGGAGACAGGGGTTCGATCCCTGGTCTGGGAAGGCCCCACGTGCCACAGAGCAGCTACTCCCATGCACCACAACTATTGAGCCTGTGCTCTAGAGCCCAGGAACTGCAACTGCTGAGCCCACATGCTGCAACTACTGAAACCCATGCTCCCTAGAGCCCTTGCTTCACAATAAGAAAAGCTACCGCACCAAGCCTGCAAACAGCAACTAAGAGTAGCCCTCTGCTTGCTGAAACTAAAGAAAAGCTCACGCAGCAATGAAGAACCAGCATGGCCATAAATAAATGAATAAAATTGTTAAAAGGAAAAAGCAGAGGAGGGCAAATTTTGTGCCTGTTACTGAACCACCTTGGTCCAGCAGTGGCACATGTCACTTGCACTTCTCTGGTGCACACTCAGTCATGTGACCCTACTTAGATGCAGAGGGGACTGAGAAATGTGGCCCCTGACTGGTCAGCCGTGTTGCAGTGACTACTCAACTCTACACTGTGGAAAGGGAGCCCAGATCTGTTTTGGTCTCTACCACAAGGAGCTAGCATTTAGGCCAGGGATCCCAAACCTCCAGGATCTAATGCCTGATGATCTGAAGTATAGCTGATGTAATAATAATAGAGATAAAGTGCACAGTAAATGTAATGTGCTTGAATCATCCTGAAACCATCCCCTCCACCCACAATCTGGGGTGGATAAATTGTCTTCCATGAAACTGATCCCTGGTGCCAAAAATGCTGGGGACCACTAATTCAGGCAACACTAATTATTTGCCAGGCGACATCCTAGGTATTATTTCATTTAATCTTCACAGCATCCCTACAAAGTTATTATCATCTTCAGTGTACAGGTGAAAAAACTGCCTGTAGAGATGTCACATAGCTAATGCAAGGTTACATAAGTAGTTGGTGGCAAATCCAAAAATCAAGCCTTAACTCCAGAACCCAGCTTCATAGCTGCTTCATTACAGTCTTTTGAGACACTGGGCTGAGAAACTACATCAGCCACTAGGTAGCCTGTATGGGCTTCAGCAATTTACTTTTCCCCTCTGAACCTTGGATTCATTCTCTGTAAAGTGACAGTGTTATGCTGGGTGAGATCTGAGCTAGCCTTCCAGCTGGGACATTATATGATTCTTGGGGTGAACAGATAAGATGTGTGTGTGTCTTAGTCAGCTTGGGCTGCTAATAGCAAAATACCATAGACTTAGTGAGTAAATAACAGACATTTATTTCTCTCTTTTCTGGAGGCTGGAAAGTCCAAGATCAAAATGCTAACAGATGTAGTATCAGGAGAGGGCCTATTTCTCAAGTTGTAGACAGCTACCGTATCACTATATCCTCACTTGGCAGAGAGAGAAAACTCGAGTGTTTCCACCTTTTCTTTTTTCTTTATTGGAATATAATTGCCTTGCAATGTTGTGTGAATTTTTGTTGTACAATGAAGTGAATCAGCTATATGTATACACACATCCCCTCCTTGGACCTCCCTTCCACCCCATCCCACCCATCTAGGTCACCACAGAGCACCAAGCTGAGCTCCCAGTGTTATAAAGCGGGTTCCCACTAGCTATCTATTTTCCACATGATAGTATATATATGTCAATCCTAATCTCCCAATTTGTCCCACCTCCCCACCTCATGTCCACATGTCTGTTCTCTCCATCTGTGTTTCTGTGCTTATAAGGGGGCACCAATCCCATCATGGGAGCTCCACCCTCATCACCTTATAGAAACCCGATTATCAACCTCTCACTTCCTGATACCATCACGTTTGGAGTTAGGGCTTCAACATATGAATTTTGAGAAGGAACATAATTCATCCCATTACAATAGGATCCCTATAGTTCGAAAAAGCAAGAGAGTTCCAGAAAAACATCTATTTCTGCTTTATTGACTATGCCAAAGCCTTTGACTATGTGGATCACAATAAACTGTGGAAAATTCTGAAAGAGATGGGAATACCAGACCATCTGACCTGTCTCTTGAGAAACCTGTATGCAGGTCAGGAAGCAACAGTTAGAACTGGACATGGAACAACAGACTGGTTCCAAATAGGAAAAGGAGTACGTCAAGGCTGTATATTGTCACCCTGCTTATTGAACTTATATGCAGAGTACATCATGAGAAACGCTGGGCTGGAAGAAACACAAGCTGGAATCAAGATTGCCGGGAGAAATATAACCTCAGATATGCAGATGGCACCACCCTTATGGCAGAAAGTGAAGAAGAACTAAAGAGCCTCTTGATGAAGATGAAAGAGGAGAGTGAAAAAGTTGGCTTAAAGCTCAACGTTCAGAAAATTAAGATCATGGCATCCAGTCTCATCACTTCATGGGAAATAGATGGGGAAACAGTGGAAACAGTGTCAGACTTTATGTTTTTGGGCTCCAGAATCACTGCTGATGGTGACTGCAGCCATGAAATTAAAAGACACTTACTCCTTGGAAGGAAGGTTATGGCCAACTTAGATAGCATATTTAAAAGCAGAGACATTACTTTGCCAACAAAGGTCCATCTAGTCAAGGCTATGGTTTTTCCAGTGGTCATGTATGGATGTGAGAATTGGACGGTGAAGAAAGCTGAGCACCGAAGAATTGATGCTTTTGAACTGTGGTGTTGGAGAAGACTCTTGAGAGTCCCTTGGACTGCAAGGAGATCCAATCAATCCATCCTAAAAGAGATCAATCCTGGGTGTTCATTGGAAGGTCTGATGTTGAAGCTGAAACTCCAGTACTTTGACCACCTCATGCGAAGGGTTGACTCATTGGAAAAGACCCTAATGCTGGGTAGGATTGGGGGCGGGAGGAGAAGGGGATGACAGAGGATGAGATGGTTGGATGGCATCACCGACTCGATGGACATGGGTTTGGGTAGACTGTGGGAGTTGGTGATGGACAGAGAGGCCTGGCGTGCTGCAATTCATGGGGTCGCAAAGAGTCAGACACAACTGAGCTACTGAACTGAACTGAACTGATGGAAACATGAAGGCTCACAGTGTCCATATAGGGGAAAGCATGTCAAGTTAGTCTCCTTTCCCTGATAAAAAATTAATATACTGAGAAAGGAATGCTGTTCCACCCAAAGCTTCAGAGTAATTTAGGGGTATCCTTGGAAATAGTATCTTTTATCCAGTGCTCTTCTCACTGGAATGTGGCACGGGGGACAAATTTGGAGATTAGGATTGACATATACACACTATCTTGTGGAGAATAGATAGCTAGTGGGAACATGCTGTGTATAACACAGGGAGCTCAGCTTGGTGCTCTGTGATGACTACTGTTCTCACTAGAATGGGGGGAAAACACTACTTCTGTACCCAAAATGCTGATTTCCTGAAATTAAAGGATGTCACCTGGACACAAATCATTCCCAACAACAACAGAAAAATACTTGCACTTAAATACAATTGTGAAGCTGTAGGACGTTAATGAGCAGGGTCATATAAGATCCTTGCATCGACATGCTCTTGAAGTGCTCAGATGGATTAATTATTCAGCATGACTTCTCATTAGAGACTTCTTATGACAGTAAAGTTCCAAACTCATTCCAGGTCCAAATATTTAGGGAAAGGATGATCTTTGAATGGCTGTGTAGAGCAAAGCTATATTTCACTGTGTTCAGAGGAGACCAATTTTACATTTGTGGGTGTGTTTGTATATACCTTCATGTGTCCTTTCTACCTCCATCTTCCTGATGCTCCCACCCACAGCATCCTAAGCATCTTGAGATTGCTAAACTTGGAGGTAGCAGATGCTCCAAAGGCCTCTTATAGTGTCTTCTGGAAGCTTTTTTGTGACATGTTGGACAGTTCATTAAGGAACAAAGAGATGACCAACAGGGTTTATATTTTTATATGGGGATGTATGTGTGCAGGAGCATAGGCATCCCTTCTTAGGACTGAATTTTGCTTCTAGAAGAAAGATGATCCCTCAAGAAACCAGTGAGGAGAAATAAAGAGTTGAGCCTAGAAATTACTGGTGGTCAGAGCTGAGAAGACCAAGTTCTAGGCAGAGTAGGTTCTAGAGTAGCTTCAGAAGACCCTAGAGTTTGTTTGGGTAGATTCTGCTAGGGTAAGTGTTTCCTGTCCATATTTGTTCCAGAATGAGATAAGAATGTGAGAAGTCACAGTGTGAGTGGAAAGGGAGTAGGGTGCATGAAGCATTTGGAATCTGCCTGTTGTAGTCTAGCCTCTAGAGCATTAGGCAGCTTGCTTGGGAATGACTAATGCCAATGTCTCCCCGTGGCTCCTGAATCTTAAAGGAATTCAGACACTTTGTTGGCTTGGAGAAGTGTCTCTCTAATACCTTGTTTTAAAATATACCCAAGATTTATTTTAATCAGGTATGGTAAGACACGCAGACATGGAAATGACCTTATGGAGGAATAAGATTTTATACTCACAGATACCCAGAGATAGCAGGCCTGGCATGTCATGCAGGACTACAGGGAGAAGCACCAGGATTTGTCACCAGAGGGAAATGTGGGCAAGAGTGTTCATTTATTGTGGTTCCTGTAGGGAATAATTGGCAAAGCAGAGTAAGCAGGCTTAGGATTGGCTAGTTTGAATATTTTTTGTGGACTCTGAGATATAGGGCTTCCCAGGTGGCTCAGTGGTATAGAATCTGCCTGCCGAGTGGCAGGAGACACAGGATTCAATCCCTGGGTTGGAAAGATCTCCTGGAGAAGGAAATGGCAACCCACTCCAGTATTCTTGCCTGGAAAGTCCCATGAACAGCAGAGCCTGGTGGGCTACAGTGTATGGTGGTCACAAAGAGCCGGTCACAATTTAGTGACTGCCCAGGCATGCACACCAGGTATAGGGACTATCTGTAGCAGTGTGGCATCTAGTCTTGTGGTGCTTATATCAGGTGGAAAGTGACCCAGAGTGTCAGAACCCAAAAAAGGAGGTGGTTGACGGAATGGGCTTTGGGTTGGTTGGCTTGTATATGAAAGGTTCACTTGTTGATGAGTCCTTTGCTATCTCTAGAAATTGGCTAGCCCAAGGTGGGGCAGGGTCAGCAAAACCTCAGATGTTAAAGAATCAGGAAATAAAGAAAACTTAAAAAAAAAAAAAGATTGATGCATACCTGTAGGAGGCCTAGTCTTTGGGTAGTTAAGAACAACCTAAGTGTTGGTATTACAGATTGGTTTCCCCAGAAATCAGACTCTGAGTTGGAGATCTGCATGAAGGAAGTTGAATGTGGACAGCTCTAAGGCTGTGTACATGTGGAGGAAGTGAAGGGAGCATTACTGGGCAGAGGAGAAACTGGGCTGTGAGGCTAGTTTCACAAAGACCCTGGGGTCTTCGTCCATGTGGAACTCTGGAGCGCAGAGGGCCCTTCAGAGATATCCTGAATTGGAGCAAGGGGTCAGACCAGTCACTGGGTGCAGGCTCCCCATCCTGCCCTAAGAGGGATGTGGTCTTAAACAAATCAGCTCTCAGTACACAGTGGAGGCTTTGCCACCAACACCCCCAGCAGCTAAAGAAAGAATGCTTCTGTCCTAAAGGGGAATCTGGGTGGCACACCTGGGCATCCATTAGAGCTAGGATGAGAATCCATCTCAAAACTAGGCCAGGGGCTGCTGGGCAGGAATGCCCTGGAAAACAGTGGTCATTATTTTATTTAAAAATAATGTTTTATTTTTGGCCACACCTCCACACCATGTGGGGGACCTTAGTCCCCTGACCAGGGGTTGAACCTGCCCCCCCTACATTGGAAGGTAGTGTCTTACCTCTAGACAGCCAGGGAAGCCCCTCCTCATATTTTATTTTAAATCAAGCTATGTATCTGAAGCTTTGTGGTGAGACATCTCAAGTTGCTGCTGAGGAGAAGTCACCAAACTAAACTGGCTCATTCATGCTGAAGAAGAAGAGAATCATCCCCAGATTTTGTGGGTGATCCTGCTCAGATGAAGTTTATCTATTGATATGCTTATGGTACGGTGGTACCATTGCTAAAAATCCTATAAGGAGAATCTAACCCAAGGCATTTCCTTCCTCATGGATTGGCTTTTAAAGATGGAAGTTTACCTGGTGCCCCTCTGGATCTTACATGGAAGTGCCAGCTTTCTCTCTGAAATGGGAAGGAACCAGCCCTGCCAGTAAGCATGACTGGAGTGTCCCTTTTGTGTGAGGAAGATTTAGTGGAAATTATTTATTTTGAGAGCCACAGATGAAGACACATCATGGCTTTCTTTTACCTCCCAGGCCCTGTTGACCATGGACTTACCAGTGTACCTGAGAATTGAGGATGAAGCAGGTGCTGCGCCTGTCTACCTTAAAGTCTTGGAGCTCTCAGGCAGCACAGCTCCATCGTAGTCATGGGGGTTTTGCTTGGTATGATAATTGGATTTTGCTGGGTATAAAATGCATTCCGTTGAGCACTTATATAATTGCACAGTCAATGGTGATCTCCAGGCCAGTTTCAAGTCAAAGCTATTTTTAATGAAATTGCCAAAGGATGGTAGGGTTGGGGGCAGGGAGAGAAGAGATGTTTACAGAAGGCTTTTTTAAGCCAATACATCTCCAAAAATTTTAGCCTTTTGCATTTCTGAACCTGAATTTTCAGGGTGGAGGGGATTGGAGCATGCAGATTAAATCATAGCAGATGTATGTGAGAGTGGGATTCACTTTTCTGCATCTATGGTTTTCTTTTGAATGCTGTTGCATGTAGTGGAAAGATGACTGGGATGAGACGCAAGAGACCTGAGTCCATCCCTAGCTCAGTTAAAAGCCCTCAATGTGCCCTTGAGCTGGTTACTATCAGTTGCTTCATCTGCAAAATGAGAAGGCTAAACTTAAATGATTCTCACAGCCCTTCCAACTGTAAAATCCTAGATGATCCACAGACATCAACAGCGCTAAAGCCCCAGAGCTGTGAGATGTCATGTGATCCATGAGGGGTTAGGTTCTTCCTGCTTAAATTCTTTCCTCCAACCAAGACTTCTCACTTACCTTTGTTGATACAACCTTGCCTGTCCTAAGCATTCAAGGACCCAGGGCTTTATTTTATACGCTTTCTTGGGAAGAACGTAAAAGGCTTCTCTGAGTTCTGAACACCATCTAGGGAGAGCATAATTTAAGTTATTCCAGTGTTAGGAGTTCATAAAGCTTAGTATCAAATCTTCAGAAAAGAAATTTCCACCAACACCTAGTAATTTCAAGGAAAAAAAAAAGCTTCTTCTGCCACAGTTAGGGTGTGTGTGTGTGTGTGTGTGTGTGTGTGTGTGTGTGTGTGTGTGTGTGTGTGTGTGTGTGTGTGTGTTGCTCAGTCGTGTCCGACTCTTTGCAATCCCATGGACAGTAGCTTGCCAGTCTCCTCTGTCCAGGGGATTCTCCAGGCAAGAATACTGGAGTGGGTTGCCATTCCCTTCTCCAGAGGATCTTCCCAACCCAGGGATTGAATCCAGGTCTCCTGCATTGCAGGTAGATTCTTTACCGTCTGAGCCACCAGGGAAGCCCTAGTCAGGTTAGGCTGCTGAATTCTGATTTTGACCTTGAACTTGCTATATCTGAACAAGGTAGACAAATGACCTAATGGAGTGCTTTAACATCGCTTTAGCACAGGAGTGGATTTCTGAACCAATTTTAAGCAATCCTGGCTCTTTCTGTGCATGTTGATTTAGCTATGGTTATAGTGCTAACAGTTTTGTAATTCATCTCATTTTTAATCTCCCTTTCCCTTTAGCAGGATCATTTTCTCTGTCTTAAGGGATTAACACTGAGGTAAGAATGGCTAAATAACAGCCCTTTTTGGAATACAAATGACTTTATAAATAAAGGAATATAAAATAGAAAGAGTTCTTTGTGCTATTGCAGTCAGTAAATGCTGTAGGCCTTCGTCTCCGTGCATTAGCCAGACCAAGCATGACATTAAAAGTTCAATTCTAGATAATCTCTTTCAAGACCATCCCCATGTTTGAGTCTCTACTGGGTGCAAAGACCACTGTGCTTGGCTGAATCATGTATTCCCCAAAATTTAATGTCTGTCTCTCAATGAAACCTTATTTAGAAATAGGGTCTTTGCCTATGTAATAAGTTAAGACGAGATCATACTGGAGTGGGGTGGGCATACCTCATAAATCCAATATGAGGTATGTCCCTAGTAGAAGAGAAGAGACCCAGATACACAGGCAGTTTGTGTGATGAATGAGCCTGAGATTGGAGTGATGCTGCCTCAAGCCAGGGAAGATCAAGGATTGCTGGCAACCACCAGAAACTGGGAAGGGTCAAGGAAGTATCCTTCCCTAGAGCCATCAGAGGCAGGGAGCATCAGAAAGAACATGGCCCTGCCAGTACCTTTATTTCAAACTTGTAGCCTCTAGAACTGTGGGGCAGTACACTTCTGTCGTTTCAAGCCACCCTGTGTGGTACTTTATTATGCCAACCCTAGGAAACGAATACAGTCAGGCTGGAGAGGCATCTGGGAGCCACAGGAGAACAATTGTAAGAGCCAGAAACCCCCAGCCTTGACTTGTGCACTGCCTGTTGCCTTCATTCCTGCTTCCAGGCTAACAGATGGCAGGAAGTTGTGAAACCCACTGATGGTCTCCGTGCGAATCCTGCTCCTTAGTCCCGTCCAGACCACCATGGCTCTGTAGCCAGCTTTTTATTCCTTTCTTGTTGGCTGCCTGTCCCATCCCCTCAATGACCGGTCTGAAACTTTCTCATCTTTCCCAAGTCTCCAAACCCACCCACCTACCTCACCCTCAATGGATGATTTACTCTGAAACCATGAAGAAAACACTCTTTACTTCTTGCCTCACCCTAGAACTCATTCTGAATCCTATGTCCGAGGGAAGATGTGCACCTCTTGCTTGCCAAGGAGACTCTCTTCTTTCTCGTCTCTCTTTTTTTAGTTATGAAACATATTAGCACATTTTATTTATTCATCTAGTTTATTTGTAAAAACAATGAACACTAAATTTTCTTAGATTGATTACTTCATGTGTTGAATTATCAGTTCAGTTCAGTTCAGTCGCTCAGTCATGTCGGACGCTTTGTGACCCATGGACTACAGCACACCAGGCCTCCCTGTCCATCACCAACTCCTGGAGCTTACTCAAACTCATATCCATCGAGTCAGTGATGCCATCCAACCATCTCATCCTTTGTCATCCCCTTCTCCTCCTGCCTTCAATCTTTCCCAGCTTCAGGGTCTTTTCCAGTGAGTTAGTTCTTCACATCAGGTGGCCAAAGAATTGAAGTTTCAGCTTCAGCATCTGTCCTTCCAATGAATATTCAGGACTGATCTCCTTTAGGATGGATTGGTTGAATCTCCTTGCAGTACAAGGGACTCTCAAGAGTCTTCTCCAACACCACAGTTCAAAAGCATCAATTCTTTGGGACTCAGCTTTCCTTATGGCCCAACTCTCACATCCATACATGACCACTGAAAAAACCATAGCTTTGACTATACAGACCTTTGTTGGCAAAGTAATGTCTCTGCTTTTTAATATGCTGTCTAGGTTGGTCATAACTTTTCTTCCAAGGAGTAAGCGTCTTTTAATTTCATGGCTGCAGTCACCATCTGCAGTGATTTTGGAGCCCCCAAAATAAAGTCTGTCACTGTTTCCACAGTTTCCCCATCTATTTGCCATGAAGTGATGGGACCGGATGCTATGATTTTAGTTTTCTGAATGTTGAGTTTTAAGTCAACTTTTTCCTCTCCTCTTTCATTTTCATCAAGAGGCTCTTTAGTTCTTCTTCACTTTCTGCCATAAGGGTGGTGTCATCTTCATATCTGAGGTTATTGATATTTCTCCTGGCAATCTTGATTCTAGCTTGTGCATCATGCAGCTGGGCATTTCACATGATGTACTTCTGCATATAAGTTAAAGAAGCAGGGTGACAATATACAGCCTTGACGTACTCCTTTCCTGATTGGGAACCAGTCTGTTGTTCCATGTCCAGTTCTAACTGTTGCTTCCTGACCTGCCTACAGATTTCTTAGGAGGCAGGTCAGATGGTCTGGTATTCCCATCTCTTTCAGAATTTTCCACAGTTTTCTGTGACCCATACAGTCAAAGACTTTGGCATAGTCAATAAAGCAGAAATAGATGTTTTTCTGGAACTCCTAAATTACTACCTAATATATAACTATTTAGGGGGCTCCTCTTTATATTTCTCTTGTCTCCTGTCATGTTCTTCCTATTAGGATTATTGCTCCTGTGATCATATCTTTCATTCTATGTTGTAAATCATTTATGATAGCAAATAGTAGTAAGAGTGGTTTACTTTTGTATTACATGGTTTGCAAAATGCTGCTTTCAAATTAAGCAAATCCTCAAAATATTCATCTGTTAAGAATGATTACCCCCACTGTAACATATATGTTTGTTCAGTTCAGTTCAGTCACTCAGTCGTGTCCGACTCTTTGCGACCCCATGAACCGCAGCACACCAGGCCTCCCTGTCCATCACCAACTCCCGGAGTCCACCCAAACCCATGTCCATTGAGTTGGTGATGCCATCCAACCATCTCATCCTCTGTCGTCCCCTTCTCCTCCTTCCCTCAATCTTTCCCAGCATCAGGGTCTTTTCCAATGAGTCAGCTCTTCGCATCAGGTGGCCAAAGTATTGGAGTTTCAGCTTCAACATCAGTCCTTTCAATGAACACCCAAGACTGATCTCCTTTAGGATGGACTGGTTGGATCTCCTTGCAGTCCAAAGCACTCTCAAGAGTCTCCTCCAACACCACAGTTCAAAAGCATCAATTCTTCGGCACTCAGCTTTCTTTATAGCCCAACTCTCACATCTATACATGACCACTGGAAAAACCATAGCCTTGGCTAGACAGCGCTTTGTTGGCAAAGTAATGTCCCTGCTTTTTAGTATGCTGTCTAGGTTGGTCATAACTTTCCTTCCAAAGAGTAAGCATCTAATTTCATGGCCGCAATCATCATCTGCAGTGATTTTGGAGCCCAGAAAAATAAAGTCAGCCACTGTTTCCACTGTTCCCTATTTATTTGCCATGTTTGTTACTTGAGCTACATTTCCTTGTTATAGTTGAAACAGGTCCTCATCCATAGGAATAATGCAGTGTTTGTGGATTGTCATGATCGCTTGAAAATCTAGTACTCGAAAATCTGGCTGTGGAAGAGCAAGAGATACTTAGTCTATGTGTCCTCATATTGTAAAGTTAAAACCTGTCAGTGGACTTTAGAGTAAGGGCATCACGCTTGATGTAAAAGCAACTTTATAGCACTTGGAGCAGCCTAACACTGAAACTGTCACAGATGTGAGTTTTTATTTCTGTGTCTGGAGTATTACAGCAGTCATTTCTGCAGAAGGAGGGAAGATGGCCAGGTAGGATAGATTCTTTATTTCTTTATTAAAAAATTTAAAACATTGAAGTATAGTTGATTTGCATTTTTGTGTTAGTTTCTACTGTACAGCGAAGTGGTTCAGTTACATGTATATGTGTGCACTTATATAATATACATGTATATATATATATATGTATATTTTAGATGCTTTTTCAGTTTCTCTCCCATTATAGTTTATTGCAAGATATTAATATAGTTCCCTGTGCTGTATATATACACATATATACACTTATATATACATACTTCTATATACTTTTTCAGTTTGTCTCCTATTATAGTTTATTGCAAGATACTGAATATAGTTTCCTGTACTAAACAATAGGACCTTGTTGTTTATTTATTTTGTAGATAGTAGTTGGTATCAACTCATCTCAAACTCCTAATTTATCCCTCCCCCGCCCCCTTTCCTTTTTGGTAATCATAAGTTTGTTTTTTATGTCTGTGAGTCTCCATCTGTTTGGTAAATAAGTTCACTTGTATCATGTTTTAGATTCCACATAAAGTTATAAGATAGATTCTTTATTTATTCCTTTATTTAAAAACTATTTATTAAGAATCATTCGTGTGCCAATAGCTGTGCTTGGTGATGAGAGTGTGGTGGTATTAAAAACAAAACCCTTTTCCCTTGCAAAATTATCAGCCCACTGGGAAAGACTGGTTTAAGTAATAAATGAATAATTACAACTTGTGAGAGTGTTATAAAGAAAATAAAAAGGTGCTAACATGAAAATAATGGATACACTTTATTTTGAGAAAACCCCTTGAAAGCAGCATTTAAAGTGTAGAAGTTAAACCGGCAGATATTGAGGGGAAAGCAGTCCAGGCCAAGGAAGCATCAAATGCAAAGGCCCTGAAGTGGGGAAGAGCCTGGAGAAGAAATGCAAGTCAGGGCAGGCCAGTATGGCAGGACCAGGGTTACAGTAGAGAGCTAGACAGCCCCCTCCCTGCCGACCCCCCAGGCCGTAGTAAGGAAGTAGTTTAGATTTTCTTCTCAATACACTAGGAAACTGATAGTTGTGCATTCTAAAACTATCTAAGAATGGCAGCTTCTTCAATAAACTCTCATATAGCCGAGTGGCAGCTATTCTAATTCAGGGTGGATCCTCCCACCACACACCATGTGGACAGGGCTCTGATTCACCAAGGGGACATTCTTCTCTGGGAAGAGTTTAGCAATCTACCTAGGGGAATACCTGAGTCTCAGAGAAGACAAGGCAGCAAGGGAAGACAACTTGTTGGGACAGAGATTTGTAAGGATGAACCAGATTTGTAAGGAGGTGCTGAGCCCTTTTCCCTAATCCACAGCCTTCAGCTGGGCACACGGAGAAGCTCCCTAATCCACAGCCTTCAGTTGGGCACACAGAGAAGCTCCCGAATCCACAGCCTTCAGCTGGGCACACGGAGAAGCTCCCTAATCTACAGCCTTCAGTTGGGCACACGGAGAAGGCTGCCTTCACTGGTTTCATTCCGTGGCTGGAGAGAACTTGGGAGAGCCTCTCAGTAATAACACAGGCTGAACTTCCAGTTCCTCAATGAATTTTTGGAGCTTCTATTATGTCCCAGGCTCTACCAGCCACTGGGGATATGACAGTGAACCAGACAGGCAAAGCTCTTGTCGTCAGAGAGCCTAAGTAGCAGTGGACACAAGGAGGTAGAGAGAAACCCTTTAGGAAGTCATTGTAAGCACATCCAAGAGAAGAAAGTCTAAGGGCAAACACATCCATTCATGCCAAACGTCTCTCAGAGGCAAGAGATAAAGGGATTTTAAGACCAGACCTCAGTGACAAAAGGAGGTCTTTGGAAAGGAAAATAGGAAGGATGAGGGTAATTACCTGGGTGGCAGAATTTGTCTGCTATACTGCCTCAGCTCTCTCTCTAATCCTTTTCAACCCCAGTCCCAAATTTGAAAAGGTGGCCAGGAACTCCTGCTGGAGTCATTTCTGGGTTAAATGTGCGGAAATGAAGACCCCTGGATTGTTTGCAGATTTCCCCGTATTTCATCCCTTTTGTAGAAAGGTTGCACTGTGGCCTTTTGGACCACTGTGATTATGTTAGGACCCCACTGAACAGCATTGGTATGAATTAATCTGCTGCAATATCTCTACAGATCAAGAGACTGACTTCTGGAAATGTTCCAAGGCACAGGGAAAGCCAAATATCTCCCCACACTGAGGCTGAAAATGCCTTGGGTGCCCTTGCTGATAAGATCTGATGTATAGATGCATGTGTACAAGCACTCAGTGGCCGCTGGCAACATTTATTACAACTCGAGTGTCCATGTGCTGTACATGTACATGGATTCTGATAAAATTTATCAGCCATGGTTGATGTACAAGGAACCTGGCTTCACTGTGACTGAGTCGAGTTATCTTATTTCCTATTTCTAAACCACATTTACTCTGGGAATTGAGCTGGAAATTGCTCGTGAATGCTCTCTTTTCTTAGTTATGAAGGTATAGTTTGATTTTCTCTAGGAAGAGATATAAGCCAATCACATTAGATCATGTTCTACTGATGTCAGAACTATTGGTCCTAATCTCCCTTTCCAGTCTCAACTTCTATTTATTTGTAACTCTTGCTCCTCCAAACTAAACTACTGGTGGGATCCTGAAATTGTCACCTCTATTCAGTCTGGCCCTTTTGCCAGGAATGGTATAGGAGAGTTCTCTCTCATCCTTTGTGAACCAGCTGAAATCTCAGTGTCTCTGAAAATTCTTTCTGTCCCACTGGAGAACTTCTTTATTCTGCATTCCCATAGGTCAGGTCCTGTGTTGAGCATGGGAAATGCAAAATCAAGCTATATAAGTGTCTATACCCTCAAGTCCTCATAACCTGGTGGAGAGCTAGAAACCAGTAAATACACCTGGTTTATTTACTTCCTATAGCAAAGACATAAAAAGAGACACAAAATAAAGAATTAAATCAAATCAAATTGAACATGGATCCTGATTCCGAGCTCTTCCATCATTATGAAATTACCGGTCTTCTCTAGTGATATCACAATCTCATCCTGGTACTCTTCTCAGTACATTAGCCTCCTTCCTACACAGGTAATCACTATTCTCATCATGATCAGTAGCAACCTCATAATGATAAAATTATAAAAACAGAGTTAACAGAGTGTGAACTTTCCAAATCAACAATATATGGTATGATTATTCATATGATAAGGATGACTCTTCATTTTCTAAAGACATCTCTAAATACTACGATTCCTGCTACAATAAAACTCAAGTTCAATTTACAGATATTGAATATAGTCCATTTTTAAAGAATATTTATTTCATAAAATAAAATTAAAATGCATATGAGAGTATTAGCACAAAGGAGTTGCAAAATAAAATTTTAGTCAAATGTAAAATAAGATGCACATGCATTAAGAATAGAAACAGTGACGATCATTATCATATTCATAATCAATATCTCTCTAATCAGTGTGCCTTCTTTGTAGTATTTAGAGTTGCACTTATTGCACAGAGTACCGGTTGTTCAAATGCCCTGTATTAGAGATTTTCGTCTTGAACTTAAGTAACCTATTGATGATTTTCTTTAAAATTTTGTAGGCATAATTTCTTATCTATCAATTTATCTTCCATGGAAACTAAAACTCACTATTCTGTTACATTGCCAGTACCATACTAGCTTAATTACTGTGGCATTTTAGTAAGTAGTGTGAATTCCCCAATTTTATTCTTCTTGTTCAAATATTATTCTAGTTCCTTTGCATCTCCATATACATTTTAGAATCAGCTTATTAATTATAGAATACTAGCTGTGATTATAATTAGAAATGTAGTGTTGAATGCATAGGTCAACTTGGGGAGAATTGAAATCCATATACTATTGAGGCTTCCAATCCATGAACATGCTATATCTTTCTATTTGTTTAGATTTTTAATTTTTCTCAGGAATGTTTTATAGCTTTCAGTGTAGATGTCTTCTATATATCTCCTTGAATTTATCTCAAAGTATTTTTTTTTGTTTTTGGTACTAAGTGAAATTTAAAAGTATTTTTTAAATTTCATGTTCCAGTTGTTTGCTGCTAGTGTACAGAAATACAGTTAAGTTTTGTATATTAGCTTGTGTCCTATGACGTTGCTAAATTACCTTGTTAACATCTGATTGTTGGTTTATGTTTTTCTTAGGGTTTTTAATGTAAACAATTATGTTGTCTATAGTATTCCTCTTTTCTTCATGCTTGTAATTTCTTTTTTCTTGTTTGTTGCACTGGTTAGTATAGTGTTGATTGAATAGGAATGGAGAGAATGGACATTCTTGTTCCCAGTCTTCTTCAATATTATGTCTATAAAGGTTTCATTGGTGCCATTTATTAAATCGAAGAATTTCCTTCTATTTCTGTTCCCTGTTGGTTTTTTTAGACCATGAATGGGTTTTAAATTTTGTCAGTTTTTTTTTCCTGTGTCTCTTTAGATAATCTATGGTTTTGCTTTTAAAGCTGTTAATATGGTTTTTACATTGATCAATTTTCAAATGTAAACCAATCTTATAATACTGACAGAAACTGTACTAGGTCCCTTTTATATACTGAAAGATTCAACTACTACTAATTTTTGTGTATGTGTCTGCTTTCATGATGGAAATTAGTCTGCAATTTATTTCTCATAAGGTTTTTGCAAGGGTTTAGGGTATCAAGGTTATTTGAGTTGAGAAGTATGCTCTTTCTTCATTTTTCTTAAAGAATTTGGTGGCATTTGAATTATTTCTTCCTCAGATGATCAGTAGACTATACCAGTGAAACCATTTGGACTTACAGTTTCCTGTTAGAAAGTTTTGATAAAGAATGCAATTTCTCTAAAATATAGTACTTATATTTTCTATATTATCTTGTGACAGGTTTGGTGAACTGTATTTTTCAAGGAATTTGTCCATGTCATCTATATTGTTAAATTTATTAACATAAAATTTTCCATAATATTCTTTGAATGTCCATAGATCTGTACTGATGTCCCTTCAATTTTTTTCAAGAATGCTTGCTAGAAGCTTATCAATTTTATTAACCTTTTCAAAGAACTACCTTTTGGTTTTATTTATTTTTCCTCTTGTTTGTCTATTTTGCATTAGACTGTTTCCCATTCTTTATTTTCATTCTTCTACTTTGGGTTTTAATTTGTTCATTTTTTTTCTGGCTTTTTGAGATGAAAGCTAATATTATTGATTTTGAAACTTTCTCCTTTTCTAATATGTGCATTTAAACTTATGTTGCCCTTTAAGCCCTACTTTAGCCATGTCTTACAATTTTGATATTGTTTTTATTATCATTAAATTCAAAATATTCTAATTTTCCTTAGGATTTTTTGTTTGACCCCTGGGCTATTTATAAATATGCTGTAATTTCCAACTGAAAGTGAAAGTGTCAGTCGCTCAGTCCTGTTGACTCTTTGCAGCCCTATGAACTGTAGCTCTTCAGGTTCTTCTGTCCATGGAATTCTCCAGGCAAGAATACTGGAGCGGTAGCCATTCCCTTCTCCAGGGGATCTTCCCGACCCAAAGATAGAACCCAGGTCTCCTGCATTGCAGGCAGATTCTTTACCGTCTGAACCACCAGGAAAGTCCAATTTTCAACTGTCTAGAGGCTTTTACATATGTCTTATTATTGTTGTTTTCTGATTTAACTCTGTGGGGTCAGAGTACATACTCTATAAAATTTCTGCCTTTTGAAATGTATTGAGAATTGGTTTTTGACTTAGCAGATGGTTTATCTTGGTGAACATTTTATTTTCATTTGAAAGGAAAGCATATTCTATAGTTATTGGGTGTAGAATGAAGTGAGTGATAATGTTGTTTAGATCATCTATATCCTTACTGAAATTTGTTAAATTGTTTCATGAATAACTAAGAAAAAGGAGTTAAAAATCTACAACTGATTGTGGATTTGACAGTTTTATTTCATGTATTTTTAAATTCCATTATTAGATACATATTCATTTATGATAGCTGTAGCTTCCTGATGAATTGACTCTTTTTAAAAATCATTTATGGGGACTTCCCTGATGGTCCAGTGGTTGAGACTTCACTGTAGACCTGTTTCCATTTGATATTATTTCTTTTGGTCTGAAACTTCCATTAACATTTCTAGTTCAGGACTGCTGGAAACATATTCTCTATTTTCATTTCTCTTGAAATGTATTTATTTTGCCTTCACTTTTGAAATATAGTTTTACTGGGACACAGAAATCTTGATTGACAGTTGTTTCCCCCTTTTTCTTGGGTTCCCTTGTCTTCTGACCTCTGTCGTTTAGGAAAACAAGTTATCCATTATTTGCTGTTTCCTTGTATGTAATACATATAATATGTTATTTTTCTTCGGCCGCTTTTTAAGATTTTTCTCTTTGTCTATGGTTATCCGCACTTTGAATATGATGTGCCTAAATGTTGTTTTCTATATTTATCCCACTTGGTGTTTACTGAGCTTCTAGGCTATGTAAGTTAATTTTTTCCTTGGACTGCAAGGAGATCAAACCAGTCACTCCTAAAGGAAATCAGTCCTGAATATTCATTGGAAGGACTGACACTGAAGCTGAAACTCCAATACTTTGGCCACCTGATGCGAAGAACTGACTCACTGGAAAAGACCCTGATGCTGGGAAAGATTGAAGCTAGGAGGAGAAGGGGATGATAGAGGATGAGATGGTTGGATGGCATCACTGACTCGATGGACATGAGTTTGAGCAAGTTCTGGGAGTTGGTGATGGACAGGGAAGTCTGGCGTGCTGCTGTCCATGGGGTCGCAAAGAGTTGGACACAACTGAGCGACTGAACTGAACTGACTGGGAAATTTTAAACCATTATTTTATGATTCTTCTTTTCTGTTCTCTCTCCTCTCTTCCTGGTACTCCGATCACACATAGGTTATACTGCTTGATATTACCCCCAGGTCACTGAGGTTCTGCTTTCTTTCTTTTTTTCTCTATATTTCCATTTTTTGCTCTCTGTTCTTCAGATTGAACAATTTATCTTATCTGTCTTAAAGTTCATTTATCTTTTCTTATCCTATTTCCAATCTGATATTAAGGCCACCCAGATCTAAAATTTCTATTAGGTTATTTTTTATAGTTTTCATTTCTCTGTTAAGGTTTTTTGTTTGCTCATTCATTAAGATATATTTTCCTTTAATTTCTTAAACATATTTGTAATAGCTGTTTTAAAGTCTTTGTCAGCTAATTTCAACATCTGAGTTATCTTGGAGTTATTCTCTATTGAGTGATTTTTTTCTCTTGTATGTTGGTTACATTTTCATGTTTCTTCACATGTCTAGTAATCATTTATTGTCTGCTAGGCATTGACATGAAATATTTTAAAAGATCTCAATAATGGCATCTTCCTTTAAAGTGTATTGAATTTGGTTTAGAAAGGAATTACAGTACTATAACTTTTGTTTCTGTCAAGCTTGGTCCTATTCTTTGTAAGGATGGGCCTATTTTTAGTTTTAAACAGTTCTCCTTGCTTTGTGGTATGGTCCTTACTTCTACCAAGCTTACCTTCAATGCCTGAGATGCTTAGCGAGGTGCCATTACTCTGATTGGGCTGGGACTGCAGTATTTCTCATCATGGCCTGATCTCTGTTTTCATCATTCAGCTCTCAGGCCCACATAAGGAGATCTCTTCTGGGCCTTGTGGAATCTTTCTTGCACTTGTGCAGTCCAACCCTCAACTAAAGACCTACAGGGAACCTACATGCAGACTTCTGGGCTCTCCCCCTCTATAGCTTCCTCTTCTCAGAGATTCTACTATGAAAATTTCAGCCACCTCAGCAATCCAGTACTCTAATCTCTACTTTATCAACTTAGCCCAACTACTACTCTGTTTCAGCTCCATCTCTGGCTCCACAAAAAGAAAAAGGAAAGTATCTCCAGGAAGGAAGGCTGGACAATTGTGAGATGTTTATGACTTTTGATTCATGTGCTTTGTTTCTCTTAAAGATCACAGTTCAGTCCTGTTTGTTATTCAATACCTGAAGACAGTTTCTTCAGATACTTTCCCAGTTTTATGGTTGTTTTCAGTGGGAGGTCATGTCTAGTACCAGTTACTCTGTCATGACTAGAGATACAAGTTCAACATGAATCTTTTTTAGAATACAAATTGGGTCACATCTCTTCCTGCCCAAAACCCTTTGGTAGCTTTCCATTCAGTTCAGTTCAGTTGCTCAGTCATGTCCAACTCTTTGTGACCCCATGGACTGCAGCACGCCAGGCTTCCCTGTCCATCACCAACTCCCAGAGTGTGCTCAAACTCATGTCCATCGAGTCAGTGATGCCATCCAACCATCTCGCCCCTTCTCCTCCTACCTTCAAATTTTCCCAGCATCAGGATCTTTTCCAATTACTCTCACTTTCCATTACTCTTAGGATGTTTGTGATCTATAATATCATCTTCAAAGCTGTATATGGCAGGGACTCTGCCTACTTCTGTAATTTCCTAAGGCATCACCCATCCTCCCTCATACACTACCCTTTTGTTAGTCTTCTCACTTTCCATGGAGTTCTCCCACTGGGGGCTTCTCACATCTTATTCCTTCTACCTTCAAAATGCTCCACTATCTCCTTGCTGCTATTCATCCTCAGGTTTCAACCAAAATATAATTTCTTGAGGATGACCATTCCTGCCCCCACCCTGAGTCCTAGGTTTCCATCTCCTATTATATGCTTTTGTTTCAGTCTGTATTTTTCCTTCAAAGTACTTACTAGAACTATAATTATGTGGGTTTTTTTTTTCTATATCTGTCTGCTCCTCTAGAATGCTCAATCCAGCAGCACAGAGGGCCTGTCCCTTGTATTTATTCTACATCCCCAGTATTTATTAGTGCCTAATACTTAGTAGTTAATATGTACTTGTTGAATAAGTGAGTCTACCTCTGTCTTTTAGATCTTTTATTCACATTATCACTGATAGTAAATATAACTGTATAGTCTTTTTTTTTTTTCAAAGAGAAATCTCCTGCATAACTCCTCTGAGTTTCACACAACCCTATAAGGAAGCTTTGTGACTTTCAGGTAAAGATTTTTGAGACATAGAAAAGCCTGGTGATATGTCAAAGCTCCTACTACCAGAGGGGGAAACATGGCTAGAACAGTCTCCAAGCATCTAATCAGGAAGTTTTTCATAAGAATCCCCCTGGCCATCTTTCTACCCTTATAAAGTAAAATGTATACACAGTATAATCCTCTTTTGGAAACAAGTCTTTAGTTTCTCAGGATGGAATCATGTTGACTTTTTAGGTTCTTAAAAAATATGAGTGAGCACAGAGAAGACTCTGTGTGGGTTTACACTCATTTTGCTCCCATCAGTTCCCACACTGAGCAGTTTCCCCATTTCCATTCTTGGCTTTGTGGGGCTCTTGGCTGTCCAGTCACAGTTTGAAATTGCTTGGGCCTTTACTTGCAAAAATACATCTCAAACATTCTAACACCCCCTTTTTAAAAAAAAAACAAAAAAGTGAATAAAGGCTGTTCCGAAAATCAGTCATGAGTCTAGAAAGCCTGCAGTCATCCATGTGCTGTCGTCCCTGGGTAGACATACGTGTTCTGAGCTGTATCCCTACCTCCTACCCCAGCTCCTTTCTGTGACCCGTATGGATATTCACAGGACAACTGGCAGGGAACACCATCTGAATTTTTGACCACACAAAGCCGAATGGCTGATCCAGGTTTAACCTTGACATCATCAGCATGACCTTCTCAGCACCACTTTGGCTCATCAGCTCAGTTATGCATTCCAAAGGATGAATAAATGCAGTGTCAGGGTCTCCTTGGGGGCTTTTGAGCTCATTTATCTGTTCAATCTTCTATAAAAGCTGAGGAGGAGAAAAGGTAGGCCAAAATAGTTTTGTGCTATTAAAGGTTGTCTGATTTCTCAGTACATGTTCTTTGCTGCTTTTCTGCTAAAACATGGTTTGGATGATGTTGGTTTTAGTAGGTCTTGTGCATAATGGGCCTAATAATGCTGTATGGTATAGCACAAGGCTGTATGGTAGTGGTTTGGGTGAGTAGCTAGTCCTGGGTTTAGGTATTCATCATCAGAGCCTTTGTCCAGCTCCTCGTGGGCCCAGAATCCCTATCTCCACGGAACACCTTTGAATTCTGGGAATTCTAATTCCTGAAGCAGTTGTGAGGAGGAGTACCTGATGCATATCCCAACCAAAATATTTGCAGTTGGCATAATTCTGGAAGAAAATCTAGGTCATTTTCCTGCCATATTTCAAATGTACTTTTCCATCCTTCCCAACGGTAGTGCTGACTACCGTTTATAGAGCATTTATGCAATGAACACTGTGCTAAGCTAGTGTCTTCATTCTCTGTGAAATAGATACCAAGCCTAGTTTTACAACTGAGATGCACAAAAATGATATAAATGCCATCAATTCATTCATTGAGTCAGTTCGTGGAAGGACTGGGGTTTGAACCTCAGTATACCTGTCTTGAGTCTATAGTCTTTGCTTTTAACCAGGGGTTGGAAAACTATTTCTGCAAAGTGAAGTGGAAGTCGCTCAGTTGTGTCTGACTCTTTGTGACCCCATGGACTATACAGTCCTTGGAATTCTCCAGGCCAGAATACTGGAGTGGGTAGCCTTTCCCTTCTCCAGGGGATCTTCCCAACCTAAGGATCGAACCCAGGTCTCCCGCATTGCAGGTGGATTCTTTACTAGCTGAGCCACAGGGAAGCCCATTTCTGCAAAGGGCAGATGGTTAATATCTCAGTCTTTGCAGGGAATATGTGGTCACAGTCACATCTTCTTCTTTCTTTTACAACCCTTTATAAAAGCGAAAGCCATTTTGAAATCACAAACCACACACAAAGCAGATGATGAGCTTGATACGGCCTGGCTTCAGTCTGCGGCCATAGTTTGCTGACCTCTGCTCTTAATCAGTGCACACACTGTTTCTCAGGGTGTGAAAACTCAGTGTTTCCAGTGGAAGATAGTGAGAAAAATGGTGAGAGCCTGGGAGAGGTAGCAGGATGACAATAGGTGCTGTCCCCACTCTGGTGAGATGAGCCAGGGGTCATTTAACCACTGGCTGCTGTGTGCCTGGAAGAGTTCAGCTTTCCCTTACCAATTCTGTCAGGAACCTTGTGCCTCCAGCAGCCCAGAGAACCACAGGCCAGAGTGACAGTCCTCCTCGTGGAAGAAGGAGACCTGCAAGGCCAAAATTGTCTTTGTGTCTGCCTGATCCTTCTCACCCTTTCTTTCCTGCACCCTCTTGATTATAATCAGAGCACTATCAGGAACCCTAGAGTCAGCAGCTTTTTATTTGTATGTTTTAATTTATTTCTCTTTTCAGTTGCCAAGCATTTGACTGTTTAAGGGACTCCCGTGGTAAATATTTATCTCCCTCCTGGCACAGCAAGGTTCCCTTTGCTGAGCTCACACAGTGGGGTTCTTTGGGTGCTGCTGACCAGGACAGCTGACCATCTCTAGTAGGTGGAGTCCACAGCTGTGGGCTGAACCCCTTCCAGAAGAGGCTGGAGGGCCAAGAAGCTTCCTGCGAGTCCCCACTGCCCCCATCTAACCAACATCTCCATCTCCTCGCCACACGCCTCCCTGCCTGCCCCCTTCCCCTGGCGCAGACACATTCTTCTGCCTGGCAAAAGGAACCGTGTTTCCATGGAAGCCTCATTAAATCTGCATCTTGCTTTAGTTTGGGTTTGATCACGGCTGCCAGAAGTATTTTTAGCCCATGCAGTTCTGTAATGAGATGGGAATTGGGGAAGGGAGAGGGGACAGTATGGACAGAGAAGATTTAAAAAAAAAAAAAGAGGAAGGAAGGGAAGGAGAGCCTCAGGAAGAGGGTCCCACCAAAGGAGGGAAGGGTGGAACACTCCTTGGGTGGTGAGGACCGCTGCTCCTGGCTCGCTCCATCCCCTGGAAGCCTGTGGACACTTGCCATGACAGCTGTCCTGGTCACATGTCAGGGGAGCCTCTGATCTCCCTCTCCATGAGCTCAGTTAGCCCCAGCCAGGGTGTCACTTAAACCAGGGAGTGTGGTGGATGACGCCACTGCTCATGGGTTTCCCCTCCCAGGGGGTGGAGGGGGCAAGGAAGGAATAGTAGCCATGTTGAGGACTGGCGTTCTCAGGGTCTGCAGTTGTAATGGCCACAACGTGATAACAAGGGAGAGAGAGTGTCTTAACACACTGGAGGTTTAGACCCAGAGACAGGATTTTGGGGGTCAAAGAGGGCATGTAGTGTGATTGTGCCAGAACCTGACACCAAGGCCATCCCCTGGCTGCTGAGGTTCCCAGAACTTTCGTGGCTTCACTCAGCCAGACTGTGCCCTCACTCTGCCCTTGTATGTGAGAGGGCTCTTGATAACCTGGTTGGTCATTTGCATTGGCGTTGTTGGAATGTGTGTATACGTGTGTGTGTGCATGCCACACACCTACGTGTGCAGGTCCATGAATCACATCACATAAAGAGATCAGAACCCTAGGCAGGGAGAGTAGCTAACATTCACTGAGCCCTCCTTGTAGCCACACAGCGTTTTAGGCATTATATATGCGTAACTCATTTTCCCTTGCCCTATTCTATGGATGAGACACTTACTGTCTCCATTCTGCATACAGGGAAACTGAGGCATGGAGAAGTTAAGAAACATACTCAGGGTCACAGACCTAATTAGCAGAGGGTCTGAGTGTTGTACCCAAGCAGCCTGACTTGCAAATCTGCACTTTGAAATCAGTAACGTTAGCATGGGCCTGTCATATATTTGAAACAATTTTCTGTACAGAACCATTTATAGTAACTTTGGATGGATGGGCTGAACACAGTCTCCAGATGTGCTGCTGGGATTTCATTCATCATTAAAGAGATGGTGTTTTTCTTCCCCCCAAGGTTTTCTGAGGGTGGTATCCAAATTCATAAAAATCTTCACAATCAAGATTTTCACGAGCTCCATTCTGACTCTCCTGCATTGCTGATCTTCCCACATTTCTGACTGATTTTTACTGTCTCATCTCTCTGAAGCCCCTCTGCTCCCCAGCGTGTCCCCATGTGCAGCAACAAAAACTCAGTGCAGCCAAAAATAAATAAATAATATATTTTAAAAACATCCTATGAGCTGAGTACCAGCGATACCCTTTATTTTACAGATGAATAAACTGAGGCACAGAGAGGTGATTTCCTTCAGGTCCACACAGGAGGTAAGGGGTTGGAACCATGATGTAAAAGAGGGCAATCTGGCTCCACAGTCTGGGCCCTTCATCACCATTCTATGTCACTTCCTACTTGAAAACAGCCAGGGAAAAGTTGGAGATAGATCAGCAGCCATCTCCTTGCACAATAAAGCAGAGGCCAACTGTCTGGAGCTACGCTAGCCTGGTTGTGCATTGTGAGGGCCTTGTGTTCAGCGATAGCCTCTAAAGTTCAAGGTCTTGCCTGGATGCTGTTAACAACTGGGCACCAGCAGAAAAATCAATGGCTATGATTCGTCAGTTATCTAGCCCATCTAAAGGTGAGGTATGAAGAACACATATGTATGCTCCATGTCACTCTCCTTTTTTTAAGTTGAATGTATATGGTATTTGGTTATGTATATGGAATTTGGTTAAGGCACACAAGCCTTCTGAGGTGCTGAAAGCAAGAAGGAGGATGTTGCCAGTACCTTAAAAAGTCAAGGCAGAAGTTAGTCACATCCTTTTCACGGATGGAGAACCCAAGGCACAGAATGCGCCTGGTTGAGGATCCAGATTTCTGGCTTTTGTGTCTGTTCTGGGCCCACCAGACATGGTATCTGATTTTGAGGGGATGTGGTGTTTCTCTACTTTGTCTCTCCCCACAGTACTGGCTCATCACGGGGTCCTGGGGCCCTCCTAGGATAAATTCAGTGCAAGAGCCCCAGGAAAAAAGCATGCAAAGTGAAATTCTGGAACAGCTCAGGCTCTGGTGTTGTTACTGACCCAGGTTCTTGGCCTCCTCTATCAATAGAAATTGATCAGAGGCCAGACAAGATATTCAGTCAAGGCTTTATTGGGGCCCCTGCTGCAGCAGAGGGGAGTGAGAACAAAGTAACAGGTTCCCTTGCTCATTCCCTGTAGGGAGGTAAGCTGGTTCCTCATTTGGGGTGAGGGTAGGGGTGGGTCCAGGGATCACCTGGAGGGGTGGCTTAGATGGTTTGTCCACCCCTCTGGTGGTATTGTTTGCAGGAGGCATGTGCAAGGGAGTGAGAACAAAGTAACAGTTTCCCTTGCAGGGTCCAGGGGGGGTGAGGGTAGGGCTGTTCCTCATTGGGGTGGGGGGTAGGGGGTGGGGGTCCAGGGATCACCTGGAGGGGTGGCTTAGATGGTTTGTCCACCCCTCTGGTGGTATTGTTTGCAGGAGGCATGTGCAGTGCCCTGCTTTTGCTCCCACCTCTTCAGAAGTGCCAGTTGGGTTTTTGGTCTTCCTGTAACTTGATGTCATAATTTGCCCTAACTGCAGTTATTTTTAGTCTCCTTCAATTTCTTCATATTTTATGGTTCGTGGAGACGTTCTGTCTGGGTGCAAGCACTGCAGCAAAGGGCCCCAGGCCCCCAGTCCCAGCCTGTCTCAGAATGAGGACTCCTGGGTCCTGAAACCAGCTCTTGGCTCATCAGTTGCTTGGTACCATCATGGAGCTAACATCTAGTGCTCCTGAATTTAAATACAAGTCTTCAAAGCTTCGGTTCCTTCTACCATGTTTCAGACCCTCACATATTCATACCTCAGCCCTACGGGATGGGAGCTTTCAGACCCATATCCCAGATGAGCCAGTTGGTACTAGGAGAGTAAGCAGCTAGTTCAAGGTCACACAGCTGACCCGGAGGTGAGAACAGCCCTGTCTGATTCCCGAGAGCCGCTTGCCACACTCCTCTGCCCTCTGCTTCATTTCCTTGTCTGTCTGATGGGAACGATATGCTCATCTTCCTTGGATGTTGTTGGGGGAGAAACAGACAAAAGAAGAGAAAGTGCTCTGAAAACATCAGCAGCCCCTGCAGATGGCAGTTGTTTTCGTTGCCATCACCTACTACCAGCACCCCCCACCCCTCACCCCCCGGAGTTTTGCCGAGCTCTATCCAGCCCTGGGCTCCTCCCCACCGACAGCAGGGGGGAGCCTGTCTTCACCCTGAGCCAGGCTGACAAAGTGAGCCCCACCCCCCCACCCCGCCTCCCCAGGCCTGGAAGGAGTGTAGCTCCCTTGTTGCAGGAGCGGGATAGGGTGGGGGAGGTAAGGGTGGGAGGTGGGGGTGCAGGGGGAGGAAGTGGGCTGAACGGCAAAACCTAGAATTTGGGTCTCAGCAGATTGAAGAGATGAGGACATAGATTCCCCCAGCCCACCGCTCCAGGTTTATTTTTGAAATATTTGTATTTGTGGATCCACATTTGCTTGCAAATTTCTGCCAGAAATACAGAATATCCCAGTAATGAGAACTGTTTAATAATTGAGGAGTGGGAAAGGAAACATCAGTTACTGAGCACCTGCTGTATATTGGACAACCATGTGACTGTGGGTCATCTTTGCAATGTAGTATAGGCTCTATTTATGCCCGCTTAACAGACAGGAGCATGATCGGCACTGTGTGTGTGCCTAGTCGCTCAGTCGTGTCCACCTCTTTGTGACCCCCTGGGGCCGCAAGGCTCCTCCGTCCCTGGGAATTCTCCAGGCAACAATACTGGAGTGGATTGCCATGCCCTCCTCCAGGGGAATCTTCCCAATGCAGGAATTGAATCCAGGTCTCCCGCGTTGCAGGCGGATTCTTGACTGTCTGAACCACCAGGGAAGCCCAAGAATATTGGAGTGGGTAGCCTAATGACCAGCACAGTTATGTTCAATTGGCTAGTTCCGCAGTGATGGAAGAAAGGGCTGGGGTTTGAACCTAGGTCTCCAAAGTCTCCGTCTTTCTACCACTGCCTCGCATTGGAGGGGAGATTGTGGAATAGATGTCAGAGATGTTCCTTTCCGGCCAAGCAGACTGGGAGGCTGGTGGAAACTACTTGTGGAAAGGTCAGCTAGTAAGGAAGAAGTCAGAGATGGACTGGGCCCCCAGGCAGCTCACCCTTGCCGACCCACATGGTGTGGCCAGTTATCATCGCCCAGGCTTGGACCAGGCTGGCTGTGTTCTACAGAGGCACACAAGCCAGAACAGTCTGTCAGGGTTCACCAAGGTTCACCCCAACTCTTTAGCTAGGGCAGGTACCTGGGAGTATGTTTTCAGGGATGGAGCAGGTAGGCAGGAGACTCAGGATCCGTTTTCATGGCCAAAGGCTGAGCTGAGAGGCCTTCTGAACAGTGGCAGGGTGGGAAATGGCCAGAAGGTTTGCTTGATGATCAAGCCAGGAGGAGAGGAAAGAAAAAAATCAGGTGTTGAATGTGGGAGGGCTCACCTCAGCTCAGGTGTGTTGGGCCAGCTCTTGAAGCAGTGACCCTGCCTGTGGCCACATGTTTATCAAAACAGTCGTGTCAGCCCTGCAGTGGCCTCTGTGTTTAGAGAAGGACCTGCTGTAATTCCCCAGAAAGGATTTAACAGCAGCGAAGTGCCACTATATGTTTTCTCTTATCATCCTCTCAGTAGTCCTGTGAAGTGAGCAGGACCCAGAGAAGTTAAGTTGCTTTTCCAGAGCCACACAGCTGGTAAACAGTGTCCGTCTCAGCTGTCTTCTATCCCATATGCAATGGTCTGTGCACCACGCAAATAAAAGCTGATTGGGCAGCCATATGGAGTAGGTAGGTATGCCTTTTACAGTCTCCCTCATTTCAGCTTTCAGGAAGTGCTCATTATTTTTGGTTAGACAAGAAATAATCAGATCAGCCAACACTTGTACAGGATGGTTAATCAAATACACAGAACAAACTCAGACCCAAATAGATGCTCAGAATGTGCACGGAGTCACTGCTTCACAATACAGCTTTAAGGTGTGGTCTCATGTACCTATCATAGTAATGCCACGTGTTCACACTCTCACCTCAGTCCTTGATTCCGCATTACAAGAAACACAATTTCACGCTTTGTTTACAGAGCCTCTGGTGAATGCCAAGCCTGGAGTCAGCAACTGGAGGCAGAGACATGAAGAAGGCAGTCAGTGTTACTTGAGAGGACTCTTTGGTTGCAAATAGCAGAAACCCAAGTTGCATACACGTTGGAGAAAGACTTCTTTGGCTCCCATAAGCAAAGCATGAGAAGGGCAGTCCCAGGGATGACCACAACCAGCAATTCAGCTGCCTGCAGGATTCTTCCTGTCCTCTCTTTACCTGCCAGCTTCCTCTGCCCGAAATGACCTCTCTTCACCAGGCTGGAGACATAGCTGCAAGCAGCCATCAGGCTCACAGCTTAAGCTTAAACATTGGAGGTGACTGTCCCTCTGTGTCAGAGACCACTTAGAGCATTCACTCGGCCAGCTAGGAAGGATGTGTAAGAAGGTGGCAGCTCCCATTTCAACCACATGGTTGGAATTAGAGGCGCAAACATACCCCAAAGCAGGGGCTTGGAGGTGTGAACCTACCCCAGACAGGAGCTTGTTTATCACACTGTAGGTGGTGAATGATATCCAGTCCCTGACCTGAGGGGTCTTTCCCTCTACTGGAGGGTGTGGGTGTGGACAGTGAGTCAGCAGCTATAATACAGTCCCATAAGCTATAGACACAGGAGCCATGAAAGCCAGAGGAGGCAAATCCATGTGGGTCTGCACTGGGATGAGGAAGGTCATCAGCAAATCCTGAGATGGGAGCTGAGGGACGCTTGATGAATCATCTGGGTGTACGAGGGGGAAAGAGCATGCCGGCCAGACCCAGCCACATTAGCAAAATTCCTGAAGAGTATGAGCATTTGGGAAAGACAAGTAACTCAGTATTGTTGGAGGCCCAGGTACCAATGGGAGGGTGATAAGGTCCTGATGTCAAGGATAGAAGAATAAAGGTTTCAGAAATATTTGTAGAGTTAGGATCTTAAAAACCCTGAAAGGAATTGTTTAGAAGAGGGTCAGAGAACAACTTGAACAAAGCATACAGGCTGAGAGGCAATGGGTAGCGAGTAATGTGGTGACGAATGTGGGCTTGAAAACTGTATCTGTAATGCAATGGTTTTTTCGAGGATTTTCCTTTGGGAAGAGGAAAAAATCTCAAATTGTGCGAGTAATTAGTGAACTTCCCTATACATATAAAATCTCAGGAAATGTGGTTATGGGGATGATGGTGTGACATGAAAAATGGTGCAGTTTGTAATTAGTGGTTACTAAGTTGGCTTATCCTTCAGGTCATGCTTGTAACATGATTTTCAAAAATTAAAGGTCACTTAAGTTTGTTTAAAAAAAATTATAAAGGAGGAAGATTATGTTGCCTTAGGTTAAAAAGGAACATAGGAGTTGGTGATACAAATGATCCATAGCACCAAGCTACCTCTTAGGATTCAAGGGGCTAGGGTACAGCTCAGAAATCAGATATGTGCAAAGCAATATGGAACGAGAGAAGTCAACAACTGACACTTAAAAGATTGGGACTGATGTAGGATTTTCAGGCACCAAGAAAATGAAATGAGACCTAATAAAGGAGAGCAGAAGTCAAGGATATATAAAGTATTAGAGAAAGTGAGAGGGGAGGGTTTTGTAGGAAGGGAGGAAGGAGCAGCAAAAAGAGCCTCCCCTTCCCCTCTCCTGCCTCTTGCTAAAAAGTGGATTTGTTTTAGCTGAAATGACTGTAAAGCAAACTTTTGTTTTCAAAAAGGAGCTATTTTGTGCTGACTTCCATCACAGAATCAGAGCTCTGCTGCCATAAAATAAAATCTCATAATAGGATGAGTAGGAATCCTGATATCCTGCAGAAGGAAAGATGGCAGCCCACTCAGTGCCATGCTGAGCATGATTGCACACAAGCCATGCACCTCCAGCTGGGAGCTGTAGCTCCTGTCCAGCAGTTCACATTTTCTTTACAGCTGTTTTCTCTGCATTCTGAGGTTACTGAAATACATCACCCCTCAACAATTGATCTTTAGTCTAGGAGTTATTGACTCAGAGCCTAGGGACATTTAGGGGATCAATGGCTGGTTTTTGTAAAGTCTGTGAACCCTCTGAAACTACATACAAAATATTTGAGTGTGAGTGTGTATATTTTTCAGGTAAAAGACATCTGAATTATCGAAATAGTTCGTGATCCCCCAAAAGATTAAGAATGATTCCCTAGAACAAAGAGAGTTTTTGCTACACTTAGAGAATTCCAGATTTGACCAGGGCGGTTCACACAACTGGGATGCAGTTTCACACTTCAAAAGCAGGTCTATTTTCAGCTCTACAAATTCATCAAGGACATGTCGTAGCAATTCTATAAGAATCAGAAACTTTGTGTATTGAATATATTTAGAATAAGGACTACTGCATACAAGTTCTTTCAAAAGGCCAAAGATTATGCCCTTGGCAGGGAAGAACATGTCAGATTCTGAAGTGCTCTTATAATTATATTTCAACCCTGAAAAATAACTGTGGTTTCACTAAGTAAAACCTTTATTTCAGTTAGGAAAATGTAGACTGGTTTTAGCTTCCAGAGGTAAAATATAGCTCTGATGATATACCATTGAATCATACTTTCATTCACTAACAGGGCTTTTGTAATTGACAGACAGGCATAAGGATGTGCCCATATTATGTGGTATGTTTAAGGACTCACAAGTGTTCCCCTGAACTGGAGGAGAAGAAAATTCAAAACACAGAATTTCTTATGGAAAATCATCATAGAAAACATAGAGGAGGCAAAAAGAAGAGTGAGTAGGAATAATTCTTGTAAAACTTGTCTGGATCAATAGCAACCAATCTGTTGATCAAAGAAATTATATTTGGAGGGCGGGAACAGTAGGATCCAACTGAAAAATCAGCATCATACTGGGTAAAAACAGGTGACAGAAATTACAATGGGCGGACGGTGTAATGAATTAATTAACATCTGGAATTTGCAAAATATGCTTGAAAAAAAGAGTAAGAGTTGTTAGGAAGACAAAATACAAAAACAAAACAGCAGACCTTCAAAATCAGAAGCAATGGAGACAATTGTTCAGAAAAGTAAGAAAAGAAACTTCACTTAAACCTGAATTATCTGGATAATTGATAAAACTTCCTTTCACGAAGCAGCTTCTGACCTCTGCTCTTCTCTCTAAATTCTGTATTGAAGACATCTTCCGTAGATGGTTTTTAAGAGATCTTCAGTGTGGATAAGTCCCACACCTGTGTCTCCTGGGCTCTGTCTTTGCTGTCTAGCTGTCATCTCCCAGTCAGCCTGCCCAAATTGAAAGCATCATTTTCCTTCACCAGAGCCAACTCCTTCTGCTCTTCTGGAAGTCTCTCTCTCTGTCCATCGCTCCATCATCCCTTCCTCCTCCATCTTGTCTGAAATGTCACATTTGTCTTTTACTTTGCCTAACTTTCCATTTCTGCTTTCAGAATATTTTCCTCACACATCCCTTCATTCATTCATTCTCTCACTCACTCATTTGTTCGTTTCACAAGCATTTTTGAGCTCCTGCTGGGTTCTGGAAACCTTGCTTGGTACTGGAGACGACCTCGTGAACAAGTGATTTCAGTTGAGTGTGTTGTGTCACCACAAAGGCAAGAAGAGTGCAGTGGGAGGGCAGAAGAGACACACTAACCAGTTCATGGAGGTTGGGAAAGGCTTCTTGGAGAAGATGATGTCTGAGGGCTGGAGGATGCGTGGGAACTGGGCAAGAAAAGGGGCAAGGAACAGTGGTACAGAAGAGCCTTTTACAGCATGCTAAGAAGTTTAGAGGACTGTGAAGAAGGGAAGGAGGGGACTGTTGAGACTGGCAGCTTGAACAGATGGCTGTATTGGAAGAATGAAATAGCATGGCCATGAAGCAAGTCAGGGAGATGATTTAGGAGACAGCTGTGGGAATCTGGGCCAGAGGTGATGGAGGCCAGTGAGTAAGAGTTTTGTAATACCATTTGCAGCAGCATGGATGGACAAAGAGATGATCACACTAAGTGAAGTAAGTCACACAGAGAAAGACAAAACCATATGATATCACTTTATATGGAGTCTAAAACCAATACAAATGAACTTATTTACAAAACAGAAGCAGTCTTTGAAAACAAACTTATGGTTATCCAAGGGGAAACCTCACAGGGAGGCATAAATTAAGACTTTGGGATTAACATACGCACATACACTGCTATATATAAAATAATCAATGAGAACCTACTGTATAGAACAGGGAGCTTAATATTCTGTAATAACCTACATGGGAAAAGAATCTGAAAAAGAAAGTGTAACTGAATCATTTTGCTGTACACCTGAAACTAACACAACACTGTAAATCAACTGTACTCCAACATAAAGTTAAAAATTAAGAAAAGAGTTTTAGAGGAGGATGGAAAGAAGAAATTGTATTTTGAGCCCTAAATAGGTAGGAACAACAAGATCCAGTGCCTGGCTGGAAGTGGGGGTGGGCCGGAGAGAGCCCCAGGATGCAGGAATGAATGGATAGTGTATGATCCACTGACAAGGGCTCCAAAGAAGGAGAAACAGCTTTGATCAAGAAGACAATAAGTTCAGTTAGTAATAACTGTATGTGGTGTGTATATATACACAGCAGACGATTATTCATCCACAATAAAGAAGGAAATCCTGCCTTTTGCAACAACATGGCTGGATCTTGAAGGCATCATGCTAAGTGAGTAAGTTAGAGAAAGACAAGTACTGTATGATCTCACTTATATGTAGGGTCTAAAAGAAGCTGAACTCATAGAAACAGATTAGAATGGTGGGTGGGGAAAAAGGGATGTTGTCAAAGGGTACAAACTTCTAGGTTATTAGGCGAATAAACTCTGGAGATCTAACATACAGCATGGTGATTGTAGTTAATAATACTGTGTGGTGTACCTGAAAGTCATTACGAGAGCAGATCTTAAATAAAAATAGTAATTATGTGATGCAGGTAAGAAAAAAAAGATAACTTCAGCTTTGGGGTGTGGGGATTTGTTATTTCAGAGGGGGAACCATTCTAGGCAATGGTAAAGCTTGGGCATAGAGATTTGAGAGTGGATGGCCGAAGCAGTGGTGAAGGTGATTGAAGATGAGAAGGTCAGCAGATCAAGTGGCAAGGATTTTGGATTAATCATCTTGGGGCTGCTTACATTACCCAGGATGCTGGCAGGAAGACTAGGAGCCAGGTATCAGAGTCTGCAGTGCTGAGGCAAGTGACTCAGATGTCAGCAGACAGGGGCAGGAAGCAGCAGGAAAGGGGTTTATAGCCTGCTGGGTAAGGGACCATTACCTGAGGGTGGCACGGAGGACAGAATTTTCCTTGGCCGATGCAGCGATGAGGGCTTGTGCTTTTCAGCCAAGCCCTGAGAAAGAAACAGCAATATTCTTAGGAAGTGGTAGACACTGGCTTCCCCAGAAAACCTGCCTAGATGCATTCTCTTGCCAAAGGACTCTTGTCTAGAAAAGGGCTTCGTTATCAGAACATCACCAGCCAGATGTGTATATCATTAGTTAACCTGCCTCTACAACCCTTCTGCTCTGGCCACATGGGCTTATCCGTGGTCTGCTGAATACACCTATTTTCCTCTTTCAGTGCTGCATAGTTTGCAACCTTCTTCTTGCCTCTTCTTCACCTCACCTCCCTAAACCTTGTGGATTCTTTTTTTAAAATTTAGTTTTAATTGAAGGATAATTGCTTTACAATGTTGTATTGGTTTCTGCCATGCAACAACGTGAGTCAGCCATAAGTATACACGTCCCCTTTCTGTTGAACCTCCTTTCCACCCCCCAGCCACCCGACTCCACTCCTCCAGGTTGTCCCAGGGCACTGGGTTGAGCTCCCTGTGTTATACAGCAACTTCCCACTAGCTCTCTATTTTGCATATGGTAATATGTATGTTTCAACATGGAATCTAGAAAAATGATACTGATGAACCTATTTGCTGGGCAGGAATAGAGATGCAGACACAGAAAACAGACTTGTGGTCACAGTGGGGAGGCGGGGAAGGAAAGGAGGGGATGAACTGACAGAGTAGCTTTGAAACATATACATTACCTTGTGGATTCTTAATGACCAACTTCATCCCAGCTCTTCCAAGAACCTTTTAATACCTACCAAGTGATCATTCTCTCCACTGACTGCACCTCTGCAGTGTAGCACTTGTTCTGTAACTATCAAATATTATTACTAGGCACATGTTTTGCAATCTCTTGGTGGGCACAGAATCCAGCTTATACTTTGCAATCTCTAGCACAATTCCTTGCGTACCTAGATGCATCATGAATATTTAGAAGACTGGTCAGTTAATTTCCTACTTGGAAATTACATGAGTTACAAAGTTCTGACCCCTGTGTTTCTTGTATGAAGTAGGAATGACAGACAGTACATGGAGTTCAAATTCCATGAAGCAAAAGCATATAAGGGATGGCACTGAACTATTTGTTTCCTTTTAGCTCTTGTAGCAACTGTTCTGAATTTGTTTGATTTGCCTGAGAGCTAGGATTGTGAATGGCAGTTCAAGTGATTTTTCTGTACCTCCAGAAAATGAAATTGAGTACTTGATAGAGAGTAACCGCTTAAGACAGGAAAAAGAGGAGATTGTAGTGTTCAAAAAAAATTTATAGCAGAGGAATAAAAAATGAAAATAAATAAGGTCAAGTAGCAAGTGTCTAAAATCTATTGGACACAAGCTTCTGTGGCCATTGATGGACAAAGTTATGACTGCTGGGCCATTGATAGATGTATGTTAGTGGTCGGTGTTCCAGGAAGTTTAAGGAGATGAATGGAAATTGCACAGCAATCCAAGTGCTTTCTTAGGATGACAGTATTCTGTCAGAATGCCATCAGTCTGTTTGCCTGTTCTAAATTCTTCACATTTAATTGCCTTCCTTTTCTCATATTTTTAAAAGAGTTTTAATGGGACCATTTTTTTAAGTCTTTATTGCATTAGTTACAATATTGTTTCTGTTTTATGTTTTGATTTTTTGGCCATGTGGCATGTGGGACCTTAGGTCCATGACCAGGGATTGAACCCACACCCCCTGCATTGGAAGGTAAAGTCTTAGCCACTGAACCACCAGGGAAGTCACCTTTTCTCATTTTTATGATGGGTATCCTAATGCTCTAGCCTGGACTTTGGCCAAGATATCTGGAGATAGGAATGATCCTGAATTATTCTATCCTTTGGGTAATGATTTTAAAAACTTGTTAGATGGCTAGAGATCCTTGGAGAATTTCTTTTTTCTTGAAAAACTGTCAAAGATAGTGAGGACTGTGCTTTGGATAATGGTCCTTGTGAAAGGTGATGTCATCAGCAGCTCCCCAGACTCTAGTCAGTGAGGAACTGCAAGAGTTTCATCTACTGATCCCCACAGACTCTTCCCTCCAGCACTCCTAATTTGGCACTGGCTCTGTGTAGTAGGGGATCTGGTTTATGGAATCTGATTATCTCTGCAAGGGGGTGAAGATGGGCAATGGAGAGCTCGTGTTTAATAGGGACAGAGTTGCAGTTGAGGATAGTGAAAAATTCTGGAGATAGATGATGGTGAGAACTGCGCAACAATGTGAATGTACTTAATACCACTGAACTGTACAGGTCCGTCTAGTTGAGGCTATGGTTTTTCCAGTGGTCATGTATGGATGTGAGAGCTGGACTATAAAGAAAGCTGAGCACTGAAGAACTGATGCTTTTGAACTGTGGTGTTGGAGAAGACTCTTGAGAGTTCCTTGGCCTGCAAGGAGATTCAACCAGTCCATCCTAAAAGAAATCAGTCCTGAATATTCACTGGAAGGACTGATGCTGAAGCTGGAACTCCAATACTTTGGCCACCTGATGCGAAGAACTGTCTCATTGGCAAAGACCCTGATGCTGGGAAAGATTGAGGGCAGGAGAAGAAGGGGACGACAGAGGATGAGATGGCTGGATAGCATCACTGACTTGATGATCATGAGTTTGAGCAAGCTCTGGGAGTTGGTGATGGACAAGGAAGCCTGGTGTGCTGCAGTTCATTTCAGTTTAGTTCAGTCGCTCAGTCAGGGTCGCAAAGATTGGACGCGACTGAGAGACTGAACTGAACTGAACTGTACAGTTAAATATGGTTAAAATAGTATGTTTTATATTATGTAACTTTTAACACAATAAAAAGTATTAAAAAAAAAAAAAGAGAGAG
Organism: Okapia johnstoni; assembly: GCA_024291935.2. Lineage (NCBI taxonomy): Eukaryota > Metazoa > Chordata > Mammalia > Artiodactyla > Giraffidae > Okapia > Okapia johnstoni. The sequence continues at coordinate 19,490,034 of CM044307.1, forward strand.
AGAGACAATACAAGCACCTTCTCAGAGTGAGGGAGCTAGAAACACTTATCCTACTTTCCTGAAACTCCAGAATTTTAGGGTGACAACAAATGTTCAGTTCATAACAGGGCATAGCACTAGTACCCGGCTCACTGAGCTGTAATGAGGGTTGAGTGAGATGTACTGAAAGCACTTAGCACAGGGTCTGGCGCATAGAAACATTCATAGAAACATTCAAGAAATTGATAAGTGCAGGCTGTAAAGTAGCCAGAGAGACCTGAAAGTGACAGTGGACAACAACGGCTGTAATCTCTTCTGTTTCACTGAAAAGCAATTTTTTACCATCTCATTTGAGAAGTCAGTATAGTCTGGTTGTTAAGGATGTGGACTGTGGACTTAGACTACCTCAGTTCAAATTCTGAGGCTGTCATTTAAGCTGTGTGACCTTAGGCAAGTGACTTAACCTCCCTGTGCCTCAGCTTTATTATCTCTAAAAATAGATAATAAATAAAACAATGATTTCTACCCAATTGGGTTGTGGAGGTTTAACAAGTTGATATACATAAAGTCCTTGAAATAGTCCCTGGAGCATATTAAATGATATGGAAGTATTAGCTGTTACTATTTTGTGATGTGTGGTAAAGGACATGTAAGAACTCCAAAGTTTTTGAGGTGTTTCCCAGTTTCATAAATCACACTGTGTGCAGTGTAAATATTTCTTTGCCTATCTGCCTTCCCCATTGGACTGTGAATTCTTGAAGAACAGAGAAACAGTTTCATTCATCTCTGTGTAGCATAGCATCTTACGATGATGCCTGATGTTTTCAAGATGTTGACCACAGTATTGGGCATATTATCAGATCTCTGTCAATGTGGATCAGAGCAGGCAGGGGCAGTGGGTAGGTTGAAGGTGAGAGAAAGGCTTCAGGGGCATCACACACACTAAATAGTCAACAACATATATTGAAAACACTACTATCCAGGAAAAATCAAGTCCGTATTTTCCCTTCAGTATCAACACCGAAAAAACCTGAGAATATGTAGAAGAGAAAATTAAGATTTGCTTATACATGTTTTATTTAATTTTTTACAATATTTATTTATTGATTTGGCTGCTTTCGTTCCAGAGCATGGACTCTTTAGTCATGACACGTGGGCTTAGTTGCCACTTGGAGTATGGAATCTTAGATCCCCGACCAGGGATCAAAACCTTGTTCCCTGCATTGCAAGGTGGAATCTTAACCACTGGACCACCAGGGATGTCCCTGCATGTGCTTTAATATTATCATTATTATCACTAGATGGTTTTGTGTGTGTGTTTTATGTTTTGTTTTTAGTGTGCATGGAAAGTGAGGGCCCATCTTCTCCCCTCCCCAACGCTAGAGCTCAAGAGAAATCATCACAGACATGAATCTGTAAGCTGGGAATATGGCCATGAGGGTTTCTAGGTCGCTCTTTCTCAACATTTATAATCTGTGTCATGCCAAGCTCCTTGAAGTAAAGAACATCTTACTCATATTCATAACTCCTTCAGCCCCTAAAGCCATATACTTTGACTATAGACGTTCAATAACCATTAGAAATGGCATTGACTTTCTGAAATCCAGGAAGGCACTCACCTTTTCCCATCCCTCCTGGATGATACACTTTGTCTAGCCTTCTCTTGCCTTCCTTCATCCACCTTATAGATAGCATGTGATGACATCCCAGGCATCTTCTTCCTCCATCATTGTACTTGACACCTCCACTGCTCTGTGCCTCTCTTGTCGACTTACAGGGCAGGAATAGAGATGCAAATGTTGAGAATGGAGGTGCAGACATGGGATGAATTGGGAGATTAGGTTTGAATATATATAATACATATGTATATATATATATATTCACTACTATGTGTAAAATAGATGGCTAGTAGGAACCTGCTATAAAGCAAAGGAAGCTCAGTTCAGTGTTCAGTGATGACCTACAGGGGTGGGATGGGAGGGGGTAGTGGAGGAAGGTCCAAGAGGGAGGGGGTATGTGTATCCACATAGCTGATTCACTTCATTGTACAGCAGAAACTAACACAACATTGTAACTAATTATACTCAAATAAAAAATAATCAAATTTTTTTAAAAAAATCAAGGGGAAAATCCCACTGCATTACAGTGAACCAGAGCAGAAATAAACCAGGAAAGAATCCATTTGGGGGGATAAAAAAAGAATTTAAAGTGCCTTTAAAATTCTAGAAATCAAGAGACCTAAGGCTCTTCAGACCCCACAATCCAGTTTTGTGATGTGAGGTCGGTCCCTAATTTCTCTCCCCAACTCTATTTCTCCTCTCTCTCAGTGAATATTTTCTGAGTTCCCCTAAGGCATTGCAATTCCAGAAATATTCATGTTCTCCTCTCTTAATACCACGCTCCTGGACACGACTTTCCCTCTAGAGACTGAACGCTGGAGAGAAATGGAAAAGTACTTTGAAAGCATGTGCGTGTGAGGAAAATGCTAAATGTTCTCTCTGATCGCTTCAGTGACAAGTTTACCTCTTCAGAAACTGGACTAGACAGAGTGTGAGGGAAAAAAAAAAAAAAAGGAAAAGGCAGAAATGTGTTAAGCTTGGCTGAATAATGACCAGCAACTTGAAAAGATAAGAAAACAACCTACCCACAGGATTTCTATCCTTAAGCCCCAGGAAGGTTGACAACAACGGCATTGAAACTACTCTTAAAGTGGGGTTTGGCAAAAAAAAAACCCCAAAACTGTACAGCCACATTATTGGTTTATTTTTATTTTTTAAAAATTAATCAATTTATTTTAATTGGAGGCTAATTACTATACAATATTGTAGTGGTTTTTGCCAAACATTGACATAAATCAGCCACGGGCGCACGTGTGTTCCCCATCCAGAACCCCCCTCCCACCTCCCTCCCCATCCCATCCACCAGGGTCATCCCAGTGCACCAGCCCTGAGCAACCTGTCTCATGCATCAAACCTGGACCGGCAATCCGCTTCAAATATGATAATACACACGTTTCAACACTACTCTCTGAAATCATCCCACCCCCGCCTTCTCCTACAGAGTCCAAAAGACCGTTCTATACATCTGTGTCTCTTTTGCTGTCTCGCATATAGGGTCATTGTTACCATCTTTCTAAATTCCATATATATGCGTTAGCATACTGTATTGGTGTTTTTCTTTCTGACTTACTTCACTCTGTATAATAGGCTCCAGTTTCATCCACCTCATTAGAACTGATTCAAATGCATTCTTTTTAATGGCTGAGTAATATTCCATTGTGTATATGTACCACAGCTTTCTTACCCATTTGTCTGCCAATGGACATCTAGGTTGCTTCCATGTCCTGGCTATTGTAAACTGTTGCGATGAACATTGGTGTATATGTGTCTCTTTTAATTCTGGTTTCCTCAGTGTGTATGCCCAGCATGGGATGGCTGGGTTGTATGGCAGTTCTATTTCCAGTTTTTTAAGGAATCTCCACACTCTTCTCCATAGTGTACAGCCACATTTTTGAAACAGGATAGGGAAGTTTGTGACATAGAGAAAATGCCTAACCATATGGGATCCCACTGCCATCTTGGACGATAACCAAGATGATATGGTCTTATTCAGGATCATTTAGTTAAAACAAATCCAGTGGTTAATGCCATTGTTGCTGTCAACAATCACAATAGCAGTGAGTATATTTTGAGGAATTTGTGCCAATCAATTTGCAGGAGTAGATACCACTTAATCCTCATGCTGTGCTTTTACAGACAAGAAAATCACCTTTAAACAGCTATTTCCCCCACTGTTATCTGGCCGTGAGTGGCAGAGCTTTAACTCAAACTTAGGCCAGTCTAACTGCAAGATCTCTGCTCTTCTTTCCTGTGCTGTGATATACCCAGTTCATGGAGATGGACCCTCATCAGAACTGCTTCTGTTACCTTCAGAATGCCTAGATATGGATTGAGTCAAGCCTATAGGCTGAGAGGAAGAAGAGGGTATTTTTTATTCTTTCTTTCTTTTTAATTGAGGAATAATTGCTTTACAATATTGTGTTGGTTTCTGCCATGTAACAACATGAGTCAGCAATAGATACCCTGAACACACACGATCTCATCTGATCTCAGAAGCTTAATGGGGTTGAGCCTGGTTAGTACTTGGATGGGAGAAGAAAAAGAGAGTATTGAAAAGAGTATGACCTTGTTTCTGAAGACATGAGCCTAACCCATTTACCAGACATAAGTGCCATTTGCCCGCTGTGTGACCTTGGGCTGATTCCAACACAACTGAGCCCCAGTTCTCAGTTGCCACACACCTCAAATGTAATGTGAGTATAACTCACATGTGAGTTATAACTCAGATGTGTGACTATACTGCATGGGCCTCACTGGGCTGTTGTGAGGCTTAAATGAAATAACTCTCTAAGTGAAAGTGCCCACTGCAAATACAAAGCATTGTTGGCACTCCTCAGGTGGTACCAGTGGTAAAAAGCCTGCCTGCCAATTCAGGAGACTTAAGAAATGTGAGTTCAGTCCCTGGGTTAGGAAGATCCCCTGGAGGAGGGCATGGCAACCCACTCCAGAATTTTTGCCTGGAGAATCCCATGGACAGAGGAGCCTGGTGGGCGACAATCCATGGGGTTGCAAAGAATCAGACACAACTGAGGCGACTTAGCATGGTACTAGGCAACTAGGAACACCAAACATGGTCAGTTGTCTACCACTGGTGATATAGTTAATTTTGGCTCCTCTTTCTCTTTCTCCTCAAAAACTTATAAGACATTTTCCGGCTGCCTTTCTGATAGGATTTTTTTCTCTTCATGCATGGTAAGTTGCTTCAGTTGTGTTCGACTCTTTGCAACCCCATGGACTGTAGCCCACCAGGCTCCTCTGTCCACGGGATTTTCTAGGCAAGAATACTGGAGTGGAGAAGATGCCCTTCTCCAAGGGATCTTCCCAACCCAGGGATCGAACTTGCATCTCCTGTGTCTCCTGTATTGGCAGGCAGGTTCTTTACCACTAATGCAACCTGGGAAGCCCAGGGAGAGAGGAAATAGACCTCTCTTGTTGTTGTTCAATCTCTCAGTCGTGTGACCCCATGGACTATAGTGATTATAATAACAAAAGCAACAAGAAACAAGTCAAAGGAACAGTTTCATCATGGAGTCAGAATTGGCTTCTCTGCAGCACATCCTTGGGTGGCCATCTGCGTGTTAGACACAGTGATGACCCCACCAAGGCCAGAGAGTGGCTGTGGCCTCATCTGGATCCTGATGACAGGTTCCAAGGCTAGAATCCATGGCTTACCAACTGGCTGGAGTCCAGGTGGCCTGGGTTCAAATCCCTGTTCTGCCATTTATCAGCTGCCATTTATCAAGTGTTGGGCAAGTTGCCGACCTCTCTGTGTCATTTCCTCCTGTAAAGATAATCCTACCTCACCAGGCCATTTTGAGGATCCAGTGAAATAATGTGTGATTAACAGCTTTAGGAATGCTGGATTGTTCTGCAGTGCAGGTTTTATATCATCTTGGAGCCTGCCATGCCCATGTTCAAATCCAGTCAGTATACAGAGTTCTGCATAAAAGCCTTCTCTTCCTTTCTGCTCTTGTGTGACTTTTGTTTTCCTTATGTGCTGAATCCATGATATATGAGCCTGGGCTATGGTGGGGGTCCCCTGGATTCTGTTGTTTCTTCCTCCAAACCCCTCAGAGCTGAGGACTAGAATTTCCCAAAGTTCAGCAACAGGAAAGGGGACATTCCTCCTGGGAAGGAGTCTGGTCTGAACATCTTCCAAACCCCAACATCACTGATGTCACTCCTCCACCAACCCCATCAGCTGCCTCCTGACTCAACTGATAGAGAAATCATTTGAGGAAGGCTCCAGGAGCTAAGGCTGGGGCTGGGTCAGTGGAGAGAGCAGTTTTCAACAGTTAGTTTTCTTTATCTCCTCTTACGAGCCTTTCCTAGGCAGTGACTCCTCCCATTTCCCTGCGGCACCTCCTGATGGGGTGCACAGGTGGGGGTCCTGGCAAGCATCAGCTCAACGGGAAAATCCCCCCTCCAACCAGACTCAGAGATCTTCCCGACAGAGCTTCATCTTTCCTTTCCTCCCTTTCTTTCCTTTCCTTTCCTTTCCTTTCATCTTTCTTCCCCGCTTCCTCCCCCACCATCACCATAGCAACACAGTGGTGTAAAAAATAAAAGAGTTAAGGCATCTAAATATAGTCTTGAGTCCCAATACTTCCAGCACAGGGCCTAAAACCTAGAGGGTGACAACTAGGAGCAGCCAAAGGATGAGCAGCAACCAGGAGGCAGGATGAGTCCAGGAAGGGTGGAGAATCGAAGGGAAGGGAGGGGAACGGCCATCCCCTGACCCTGCTGCCTGTGTCTTAGCATTTGACCCCCACGCCCCTCTCCTTCCATGTGGATGGTGTCGCCTCCATATTACTGCTGAAGACATGGAAACTCAAAGAGGTCAGGAACCCGGCCAAGTTCACACAGCTGTAAGCACTCGCGCTCAAATTTTTAACTCATGTCTCTGGGACCCTAGAGTTTATGTGTTTTTTCCCACCATACCATATATTAGATGCAAGTGAGAGACTTTTCTGGGGACACCGGGCTTCTTGAGATGATCACATAAATAAGCTGAGTCCAGAGTTCAGCTAAATCATTGGGTGAGGTTCAGCCTAGTTGTAGGGTGAGGGATAGGGAGCAGAGGGAAGGATGTGGCTTCTACCTGCAGCCCCTGTGTGTTCCTTGAGGACAGAGGAGGAAGAAGAGGGAAATGATGACCCAGGGCACATGATAGAGTGGAGTGGGAGCGGAAGCTGTTTTGATTCCCTAGAACAGAACTTAAACCTGTACAAAAAGGGCATGATTAGAAGCCCTAAACCAGAGAATGCTCACTGTGATTCGTGCCATCACGCATCCATTCATTCAGCGGATATTTTTATAAGCATCTCACATGTGGTCGACTCTGGAGATACGGAGACAATTAAAATAAATATAGCCCCAGCCCTTGTAGAGCTTAGAACAGTGGAAAAGACAAATAAGGAAATAATTACACACTTGATTCTTTCCAACTACAACATGTATAAGTATGTAACAGAAGTACATCACCTCCCTGATGGTATCAGTATAAGGGAGATACAGACACTGTTACAAATGAAAAAAATTCACTTGGTCAGTTTTCAAGGTGATGTCCATTCTCAAGGTGGTGTACTAATAACTTAGGTCCAACCATGAGCTTACGTGATCAGTGTACCCTGTCCTGTCTCTTCGTAAAAATCATGGAGTCTATCTGATAGCTGTATAAATGAAGCTTTCAAATCCCTGTACCTTAGACCCAGATGAAATCTGATGGAAATGCATTATGTCTTCTTACAGCCCTTGGTGTCACTGGCATAAGTGTATGTTAATGTAAACAAGGTGAGTGACGCTATAGTACTGGCTCCTTAGGGCTACCAGGAGCAGAATTGGGAAGTGTCTTGAATTAAGCAGGTGCAGGAGAGGAGGGAGAAGGCATTAGAAAGTTGTGAGTTTCTGTGGATCCAAAGCTTTTCCAAACTACCTGCAAGGCAGCACATACGGGGCATGCTGTATGAATGAGTTAGAATTAGATAATAAAACGTACATGGAGCCCTTTAGGTCTTCAGAGTAATGCTGTCTAAATACATAGTGCTCTCATCAAAGATAATGATATAGTAGTCTATTTATAGCACTCTGCTACCTACCTGTGGGCTCTTTTCCAGGGATGTGGTACAGATGAATGGGCAAGAGCTGGGAAATGTGCTTTGAAATCCTTGATTAAAAGGCCCTTCAGGCAGATGTAGAGTTTCAAACAGTATTATATGACTGTCATTGTCGTGAGGTTTTCTTTTATCACTTGGAGTGTCACCACCTTCCGTTTCAGGTGAATGACTCTGCCTGACTGGTGCACGCCCTGAACATCATCAGGAAGTCAGCAGCTCACAGATGTGCAGTATAAACAAACATGTTGTTAACTGAGGGTTCCATGGGCATGCTGGGCTGACTCTTGTCAGCTGCCCACCGCCCACCCCGCTCCTGTGAACTTAGGTTCTCCCAAGCTCATTTTATTTCCACCACTTAGGACAGGAAGATTCAAACGTTGTGCTGGAAATGAGCATTGTCTGCAAACCTTCTGGTCCTGAAAAGTGGGGAGAGGCGACGATTGGAGAAAGGGCAGATAGATGTGTTAGGAAGGAACAATGGACTCTTCTCCCCGCCCACCCCCCGCCTCACCTGCCCCTGCCAGGCCAACAGAGCTAGGGAGCAGGCGCAGGAGAAGTCTCAGAAGTGAGGGCGGGCCGAGAAACAAGCTCCAGGAATTGGCACTAATTGCAACTAATCGTGAAATCAGACTGTTGAATCTCTGGGAACAGCAAAAGGTGTGGATGGGTGGGGGGTAGGGTGCACATCTGTCAACTGGAACATCCAGCATCAGGCTGGAAGGAAGTGAATTCAAATGCTGCCTCCACTCCTTGACCTCCCATGGAGAACTGCTCTTCCAAGAACAAACTGGCACCATTGCCTCTTCACATTCCCCCGGGAAATCAACCAGGACCCTTGAAGGTCCTTCTCTAACCCGTTAAAAAATGGGATTAAACTATGCAAATGAACCGCCTCTGCAATCACCCTCAGCTCCCGCCCCAGGATCAAGAGCAGAGTTGGATAATAGGGAAGGTTACCTTCTGATAATAGGAAAGGTTATCTCTGCCTGTCCGGCCCATCAAGGCAGCAAAAGGTGTCCCTCTTCCCGTCAGAAGCAAACCCCAGGTAAAGGACTTAGATGTAAAGGAAACCAGAATATTGTCTTGAGCTGCAGACACTTTGGGGCTTCCCAGGTAGCTCAGATGATAAAGAATCCAGGAGACCTGAGTTTGATCCCTGGGTTGGGAAGATCTCCTGGAGAAGGAATGGCAACCCACTCCAGTATTCTTGCCTGGAGAATTCCATGGACAGAGAAGTCTGGCAGGCTACAGTCCATGGGGTCACAAAGAGTCAGACACGACTGAGCGACTAACACATACTCATACATACCTTCTGAGAGGCCTGTGGCTAACATTGTGGCAGCAAGTGCAAGGGAAGGATGATCCTCGTTTCCCAACAGACTTACTAAGACAGGCTAAGGTGCATGTGCAGTGATAGAAAGTGAGGAGTGATGCAGAGGAGATACCAGCCCCCTCCGGGCATACACACCCCGCTGCAATTCTTCCTCAGGCCAGACAGTGGAATGCAGAAAAGGCTCCGCCTGGTTCCAGACCAGCGCTTGTCAAACTCCCAATCATCTCACCCTCTTCTGACCGTATCCCAGAAGGGATGCTCCCCCTGTTAGTTGCATAACGATAGACCATCATAAAATCAAGTGAAATTTATGACTGCTTATTATATGCCAGTTAAGATACTATGAGTTTTACTTGCATTCCCTTATTTAATCCTCTCAAAACCCCTATGAGGTAGGTTTTATTATTGTACCCATCTTCAGATAAGGAAATCAAAGCTCATAGAGATTAACCCATTTGCCCAAAGTCCTAAACTCTTTTTCTCCCCACCATAGGTTAACTTTACTTTATCTTTTTTATTGTAATTTTTGTTTTTATTGAATATAGTTTATTTACAATATTTTATTAGTTTCTGGTGTACAACAAAGTGATTCAGATATATATATATGGAAAAAACATGAAAAAGAATATATATTCTTATATATGTATATATTCTTTTTCATATTTCATGTATTATATATATGGAAAAATATGAAAAAGAATATTTACATTGAAAGAATATATACATATATATATTCTTTTCATATTTTCCAATTATGGTTTATTACAGGATATTACATATAGTTCCCTCTGCTATACAGTAGGACCTTGTTATTTTTATCTATTTTATATATATTAGTTTGTATCTGCTAATCTCAAATTCCTAGTTTATCCCTCCCCTAGTCACTTTGTTTTCTGTCTGAGAGTCTGTTTCTGTTTCATAAATAAGTTCATTTGTGTCATGTTTTAAACTCCATATATAAGTGATGTCATATGACATTTGTCTTCCTCTTTCTGACTTACTTCACTTAGTTTAATAATTTCTAGATCCATTCATGTTGCTCCAAATGGTATTATTTCATTCTATTCATGGCTGAGTAGTATTTGATTGTATCCATAGTGTGTGTGTGTGTATATATATATATAGGTATATACACACATATATATAGGTATATACACACATCAATTCAGTTCAGTTCAGTGGCTCAGTCGTGTCCGACTCTTTGCGACCCCATGAACTGCAGCACGCCAGGCCTCCCTGTCCATCACCAACTCCCGGAGTCCACCCAAACCCATGTCCATCAAGTCGGTGATGCCATCCAACCATCTCATCCTCTGTCATCCCCTTCTTCTCTTGCCCTCAATCTTTCCCAGCATCAGGGTCTTTTCAAATGAGTCAGCTCTTCGCATCAGGTGGCCAAAGTATTAGAGTTTCAGCTTCAACATCAGTCCTTTCAATGAACACCCAAGACTGATCTCCTTTAGGATGGGCTGGTTGGATCTCCTTGCAGTCCAAGGGACTCTCAAGAGTCTTCTCCAACACCACAGTTCAAAGGCATCAATTCTTTGGTGCTCAGCTTTCTTTATAGTCCAACTCTCACATCCATACATGACCACTGGAAAAACCATAGCCTTGACTAGACGGACTTTTGTTGGCAATGTAATGTCTTTGCTTTTTAATATGCTATCTAGGTTGGTCATAACTTAACTTCCAAGGAGTAAGTGTCTTTTAATTTCATGGCTGCAGTCACCATCTGCAGTGATTTTGGAGCCCAGAAAAATAAAGTCAGCCACTGTTTCCACTGTTTCCCCATCTACCTGCCATGAAGTGATGGGACTGGATGCCATGATCTTAGTTTTCTGAAAGTTGAGCTTTCAGCCAACTTTTTCACTCTCCACTTTCACTTTCATCAAGAGGCTCTTTAGTTCTTCTTCACTTTCTGCCATAAGGGTGGTGTCATCTGCATATCTGAGGTTATTGATATTTCTCCCAGCAATCTTGATTCCAGCTTGTGTTTCTTCCAGCCCAGCATTTCTCATGATGTACTCTGCATATAAGTTAAATAAGCAGGGTGACAATATACAGCCTTGACGCACTCCTTTTTCTATTTGGAACCAGTCTGTTGTTCCATGTCCAGTTCTAACTGTTGCTTCCTGACCTGCATACAGGTTTCTCAAGAGACAGGTCAGATGGTCTGGGATTCCCATCTCTTTCAGAATTTTCCACAGTTTATTGTGAGCCACACAGTCAAAGGCCCTGGCATAGTCAATAAAGCAGAAATAGATGTTTTTCTGGAACTCTCTTGCTTTTTCGATGATCCAGCAGATGTTGCCAATTTGATCTCTGGTTCCTCTGCCTTTTCTAAAACCAGCTTGAACATCTGGAAGTTCACGGTTCACGTATTGCTGAAGTCTGGCTTGGAGAATTTTAAGCATTACTTTACTAGATGAGTGCAATTGTGCAGTAGTTTGAGCATTCTTTAGCATTGCCTTTCTTTGGGATTGGAATGAAAACTGACCTTTTCCAGTCCTGTGGCCACTGCTGAGGTTTTCCATATTTGCTCACATATTGAGTGCAGCACTTTCACAGTGTCATCTTTCAGGATTTGAAATAGCTCAACTGGAATTCCATCACCTCCACTAGCTTTGTTCGTAGTGATGCTTCCTAAGGCCCACTTGACTTCACATTCCAGGATGTCTGGCTGTAGGTGAGTGATCACACCATCATGATTGTCTGGGTCGTGAAGAACTTTTTTGTACACTTCTTCTGTGTATTCTTGCCACCTCTTCTTAATATCTTCTGCTTCTGTTAGGTCCCTACCATTTCCGTCCTTTATTGAGCCCATCTTTGCATGAAATGTTCCCTTGGTATCTCTAATTTTCTTGAAGAGATCTCTAGTCTTTCCCATTCTATTGTTTTCCTCTATTTCTTTGCATTGATCACTGAGGAAGGCTTTCTTATCTCTCCTTGCTATTCTTTGGAACTCTGCATTCAAATGGATATATCTTTCCTTTTCTCCTTTGCTTTTCGCTTCCCTTTTTCCCCAGCTATTTGTAAGGCCTCCTCAGACAGCCATTTTGCTTTTTTGCATTTCTTTTTCTTGGGGATGGTCTTGATTCCTGTCTCCTATACAATGTCACGAACCTTCATCCATAGTTCATCAGGTATTCTGTCTATCAGATCTAGTCCTTTAAATCTATTTCTCACTTCTACTGTATAGTCATAGGGGATTTGATTTAGGTCATACCTGAATGGTCTAGTGGTTTTCTCCACTTTCTTCAATACCACATCTTTATTCATTCATCCGTCAATGATTGCTACCATGTCTTGGCTATTGTAAATAGAACTGCTATAAACATTGGGGTGCATGTATCTTTTTGAATTATAGTTTTGTCTGGATATATGGCCAGGGATGAGATTTCTGAATCTTATGGCAACTCTATTTTTAATTTTTTGAGAATCCTCCATACAGTTTTCCGCAGTGGCTCCACCAATTTACATTCCCACCAATAGTGTAGGAGGGTTCCCTTTTCTCCACACCGTCTCTAGCATTTGTTATTTGTAGACTTTTTAAGTGACAGCCATTCTGACCTGTGTGAGGTGATACCTCACTGTACTTTTTATTTGCATTTCTCTAATAATTAACAATGTTGATCATCTTTTCATGTGCCCACTGGCCATCTGTATGTCTCCTTTGGAGAAATGTCTATTTAGGTCTTCTACCAATTTTTTGATTGGGTTGTTTGTTTTTTGGTTATTGAGTTGTATGAACTTTTTTAATATTTTGGAAATTAAGCCCTTGTCAGTTGCAAATATTTTCTCCCAGTGCATTGGTTGTCTTTTCTTTTTTTAAGGTTTCCTTTGCTGTGCAAAAGATTTTAAGTTTGATTAAGTCCCATTTGTTTATTTTTTTCCTTTTATTTCTATTGCCTTGGGAGAAAAGTCTTAAAACTCTTTAAGTACTGAGTCCAGGTATCTCTGACCTTGGGCTCAAGCTCTTAACCAGTAAATGACAGAATGGAATGTTGTTTTCACAGCACAAGTCACAGGAAGGAACATAATGTGCTGTGTTCAGTTGTGTCTGACTCTTTGTGACTCCCTGGACTATAGCCCGCCAGACTCCTCTGTCCGTGGGGTTCCCCAGGCAAGAATACTGGAGCAGGTAGCCATTCCCTACTCCAGGGGATCTTCCCAACCCAGGGATCAAACTCCTATCCAGAACAGGAAGTTGTTTTCATGGCATGGGTCATGGGAAGGAAGAATGTAGCATATTAACATTTCACTAAAGGCATGACTGAATTCATCAAGTGGCAGTGGAGCCACGTTCTAGCCAAGGGGACTCCTTTCACATATGTTTTAAAGGCCAAAGGAGTTTAGATTTGTTTGGGAAGGTAAAGGGGAGAGAGTCAAGATCGTTTCATGAGAGAAGCCCCATAACAATGCTCCGAAGGGAGAATATAGGCAGGAATAATGTCAGAGAGGCCCACTCAGGTCTCTCTTGGCGAAGCCTCCAGCATGATCACTTGTTAAGAGTTTAAGTGCAGGCTCTGCAGTCAGTCCCCAGGTCAAATCCTGGCACCACCACTTAGTAGTTTTCATTCATTATTCATTGAACAGATACAGACTGGGGGCCTAAGTGCCAGAGGCTGTTGGGGCACTGGTAAATAAGACAGTCACAGTTTCTGCTCTCAGGGAACTTATATTCTGGTGGGGGAAACAGACTGTCCACAGACAAAACAAACATGTAAACAAGATAAAAACAAAACAGGGTGATCTGATGGGGAGTAGTTAGAGCCAACCAGAATGGGTGGGCAAAGAAGTAACAGGTAAACTGAGACGTTTAGAAAGGCCCTGATGATAAGAATCTGGAAGGTCCCAGGCTTAGGAAAGAGTTTAGTGAAAAGGCACTGAAGTAGGATTGAGGTGGATGCATTTGAGAAAATGGAAAAAAAAAACCAAGTAGGCTTGGGCAGAGTGGATGGAGGAGGAGTGGTAGGGTGTGAGTTGGGGGCAAGCCAGGCTGAGCTCTGCAGACCCGGTCAGGTCCTCAGGGTGATTCTGGAGGCTGTAGCATCAGTGTCCATGGAAACTTGTCTGAAATGCAAATTCTCAAGCCCTACCCAGACCTCTAGAATCAGGAACAATGGGGGTGTGGCCCAGCATTGAGTGTTTCATCAAGCCCTCTTAATGATTCTGAACATGCTGAAGTTTCAGAACTTCTGGGCTTGATTATGCAGGGTTGGGTTTTTTTTTTTTTTTTTTTTTGGTTGTTGTTGTTTTTAAATGTATGTGCTTATTTTAATTGGAGGATAATTGCTTTATAATATTGTGATGGTTTTTTGCCATACATCGACATGAATCATAGGCAGTTTAATTTTATTCTCAGTGCACTGGGAACCCCCTGAGGATTTAAGGTAGGGGAGTGGCACGTTATGATTTTCATTAAGAATTTTTTTAAAGCCTCCTTGCTGTTGAGAAGATAATGGACTCTTAATTCGGCAAAAGGGATGGAAGCAGGGACCCGGTTGGCTTAGGTGGCTATCATAAGGGTCCTGGGCACAAGTGACAGTGGTTTGGGCAGAGTGCATACCAGTGAGGAGAGCTGGACCATCCCTGACAAGGGCAGGGTCCACAAAGAACTGGCTGCAACTGTACATTTCAAAGGCAGTGCCTTCAGAGAGGACATTCTGCCCTCCCCAGTCTCCTTCCTTTTGTCTAAAATTAGGGAGCTTGAAGTCGAGATCGGACCTGTCTCAAGAGGGCGGGGAATTCCCCTGGTACATGAGGACAGGTGAGGTGGGCAGCAGTGATAAGGGGATGGATTCTGAAAGGCTGAGAAAGTTGGCAGCCTTCCTGAGAGGCCTAAGGGGTTAGTTTTGGAGGGTGAAGTAGGAGCCCTACACATTACACACACATACACACACACGCAGACGTGCTTGCCTGAAACCTGTCATTTCCAAAAGCAAGGGTTGTGCTTTTTGGCTTATATCACTATCCACAAAAATCCCAAGAGAGAGATAAGGGCTCCTGTTCTCTCATTTAAGCTCAGAGAGGGTGAGTACCTTAGGAGAAGGCATTGAATGAGAAGCAACAGCTGAATACAAACTCCGATCTTTTGCTTCCAAGGCTAACAGCCTCTGTGTTAACACAAGTCACCAAATGACCCCTGGAGTGGGTTAGGATGAGGGTGAGGTGAGTCATACACATGCAGGGTAGCTCCTGTCTTTATTTAAAAATTTGGTATTTATTATGAATTTTTTAACTTAATTCTTCTTTTTTTTAATGTTGCATTAAAATATTACTTACCTTGATCACCGAGTTGCCTGGTGGACCCTTAAGTTTTGCACCTTTTGCTTGCTTGCCTCACCCTGGTCCTGGCCATGGACCTGCTACTCTAGTCTGTAATAGCCTCTTCCATTGACCATGAGCAGAACTTCAGACTTTTATCACAGAGCAAATAGGATGTCCATTGTCCTCACCCTGTGAAAATCTCAACTGCAGATTTTAGACTCTATTGCCCAAGAAACTGGCCTCTTGTCTTCCCGCCAAGATCACCAAGTAGCTGGAGGCTAGGTCCTGACACTGAAGCAGAGGATATAGCATTCAGCACTCCTATCTCAGCTGGGGCCAGGATTCAACCCTGCCCACTCCAACCCTTTGACAGTCTGAGCTCCAGTTTATCTCTAGGTGGTACAAGACAAGAATTTTCTGTTTGACTGGAAGAAGAAGGGAAGAACCCTGAACTGGAAAACAGGTCATCTAGAAATCTCAAAGGCAGGGAATTCCCTGGGGGTCCAGGAGCTAGGACTCTGCACCTCCACTGCAGGGAGCACAGGTTTGATCCCTGATCTGGAAACTAAGATTCTGCAAGCTGCGAGGCCAAAATAACATAAAGTCAGTTAGTCTTTAGAAAAGAAAAGTCTCACAGGCAGAAATTTCCGACAACTCCTTTGGGACACACACAACACAATTCACCCAACATGGTGACAACGGTTGACACGTAACCTGGATGCTCTCCTCTCATCCAGGGCCTCTGCATCACAGAACCCCAGGGCCAGCAGTCCCATGGACATCTGCGTGAATGGATGGAATGCTGCAGCTCGGCCTTAGTTTAGTTCTGGATTGAATCAGTCAAGAAAACTCTCGTAGGACCAGCAGCTCACCTTCCATTTTGTTAAGTCCCTAATTGAAGGAGTTTCTCTGCCCAGACTTGGGACAGTAATCTTTCCTGAACTTGCTCTTCACTGGAATCTCTAAAAATCATCCATCAGCAGGATGGGCTTTGTAAGTGCTGCAGTGGACAGGGATGTGAAGTGGCAAGTGAAGCTTTGACGCGTTTAACTCAGGTCCTGAGGAGCCAGCTCCTCTCTCTTCCTAACTATTAGAAGGTTTTCCTTGGACCTGAATTTTCACATCTGTACAGTACGAACTTCCCTCCTTTCTGCTTGGATCAAAATCATTCTGAGAAAATGAGATCCCCAGCAGAGAGAGAAAATAAGACAGAAAGACCCAGCATCTCCAAAGCTATGAATCAGTCACTTGTTCTCTTTGGAGCTGGAGGAGACACACTGTTAAATAAAATGATTTTATAGGTTATTCTCACTGCCTTTCTAAGAAAAAGATTTATCAATTTCAAGGCACAGAAATGGTTTATTCCCATATCATTGATGGGTTTCTTTTTTTTTTTTTCCTTTTTACCCTCTCCTGTTGACTTAGAAGAGGAAGAGAATTGAAGCTGTGAGTTGTCCTCCTCTCCATCCTGTTTTCTTAGGGTGAGGCAGGGTGCACTTAGGACCCAAATAGGGCTGCAAATAACTGAGTCACATATAGAACTGAGACCCGCACATGAGAGCCTGGGGATTGGAAATTGAATTTCCCTTTGTGCATAACTAAGTAAGACTCCTGCAGAAACTTCTTTCAAGAAGGCCAGATTCTCCCTCCAATGTAAAGTGGGTTGTACCTAACCCTTCCCCACCCCATCATAGATAGCTTCACTAGCATGCACACACACACATAGTCAAGAACATGAAGCACTCCCCACCACAGGGCAGTAGAGGAAGAGAAATCTTTATTGTGGCTTGAAGAGCACTCTTCTCCCAGCAGAGACATTGCAGCTAGACAGTGGAGGAGCTCTTTTCCCCATGTGTGTGAGCGTGTGCACACATAGACTTTTATCTTTGCATGGTGGCCATGAGACATAGTCAAGCTTGGGAGCCTCCTTGAGGTTTGAGGTATGCTCAAAGCAGGACGGATTTGCACTGCTTGCGGAATACAATCTGATGCCCCTGCTGAGACACTAAATTTCCTAGAGTTTAATATTACCTTCCTTGCCATGGAAATGCCGTAAAAGCATTGGTCAGGGGAAAAAGGGTACTTTCTGTACATGTTCACACCACCGGACTGTGAGCTTCAAGAAGGCAGGAACATGCTTTTGATCAATATGTGGTCATATTGATGGGGGGCTGGATGGATGGATGAGTGTGTGGAGGGATGGATATGACAGAGAACGACTAATTCCTAGACTGAAGGGTCCAGTCTATATCCTCTAGGAAAAGGTAGAGAGAGAAAAATCTGTAATCTTTTCTACCCTGTAGGGCTGCCCTGTGAGGCATGACAGCCTTCCAAAGAAAGGGTGTCTACCAGAAATGCAGACAGACTGCTGACTGAGGAGCAAGAAATGAAAAGGATGGGGGAAGAAAAGAGGAAGTTCCATGTTTTGCTCTGTATGCTTTTGTACCATTTGAATCTTTGAGGATATTTTACTTGAGTTATAATAAAGAGAAAACACAAAGGGGAAAAAAGAAAGGGTGCCTATTTAGAAGACCATATTGTTAAAACATTAAAAGATTTTCTCACTTTGTCCTGACCTATGGGAAACAGAATGAGTGGCCCTACTGGGACTTTTGGCACTATTCTGGCTCTAAACATACCCTAAAGCCTTAAGTTCATAGTCATGCAGTCATTTCACATGTCCTTTTCCCTTTAGTCCCAGGTAAGAAGCTCTTAGGTATGGGGAAAGCAGGGGAGTAGGAAAGTGAAGGAATCAGTCATGAGTTATGGTGCCCAGTGATGAGCCCAGACAGTACCAGATGGGCAGAATGCACATGAAGTCTTCAAACGTGGGTGTGCGCCTAGCGACTTGCCCAGCAGTCAGGTCCTAATTGTCAGTGGAGACAGACTGTTTCTCTATTTTGCCTAGGGGAAGCCACCCATACTTATTGGTTTTCTCTGATCAGCCCAACTAGTCATAAGTATCTAAAAGCTGCACACAGCAGCAGGCTCATCAGAAGGGTCCAACATAGATGCCAAAGCATCAGAAATCATGTGCATGCTCCTCCTTACACACCCAAACACCTTTCCCTCCCACTCTGTACCTCCCTGCCTGCTCATCCTCCCACCTATCTGGCCACTCCCCAGGCTGCAGAAAGTTATTCAGTGAAATCCATGTCTCCGCCTTCACCTGTCCCATATTCTTGTTGGTTCAAGCATGTGTGTGGAACAGTCAATCAGGCAAGAGTCTGCCAAGCGAGGCTGCCGTGCATAGTTGTACAGGTTGTGCACTGCATGAAGACCCTTGAGTGGAGACTCAAAACTCAACCAGCACTCTCCACACCAAGTTCAGCTGTCTGACATGACCTACTGCTCTGGAAACTGGAGAAAGGCGCTCTCTTCTTGCCAAGCTGTGTATCTCCAAGGCTGTATCTTTTCTCAGTTTTGCATAAAGGCGCTGTGGAGCCTAGCAATGGCTCTACATCAGGACAAAGTAGTTTCATTACTAAATAGACACTGCAAGACAGTTCCAAGAGATCATCTGGCTCAGTTCCTGACTTCATAAAATTTTAAAAAGCCTTTCATATTAGTTGCTGTGAAACAATGTGTCATTAACTTAGAGATGTAACACAATACCTAAATCACAATTCCATAGCTCAGAAGTCCAGGCATGGCATGGCTAAGTTCTCTGCTCAGAGTCTCCTGAGGCTGAAATCAATGTGTGGGTGGCTGGGCTCTTGTCTGGAAAACTCTGGGGAAGTGTCCGCCTCCAGCCTCATTCGGGAAGTTGGCAGAATCCAATTTCTTGTGGCTTTAGATCTGAGGGCCCCCTTCCTTGCTGTCTGTCATCCAGAGACTACTCTGCTCCTTGAGGCTGCCTGCTCTTCTGCTCACGTGATGCCCTCCATCAATAAACAGCATGTTGTATCCTTCTTATGCTTCAAAGGGATTCATGCATGAATTCCTCTGGCTTCCTTTTTCTTCAGCCAGAAGTAAAGCTTTCTGCTTTTAAGGACTCTGGTGATTAGGTCAGGCCCACCTGGATAATCCCCCTATTTTAAGGTAACATAACATATCACATAACATCATGAGGGGGTGATACCATATTCACAGGCTCCAGAAATTAGGGTAGAGCATTGTTGAGGGGACATTGTATTTTATTTTTTATTGAGGTATAATTTATATACATGTTGTGCTAAGATGGGGCTTGTTTGTTTTTAAACCTTTAATAAAAGCAAAAAAAAAATGAATGCAGAAGAACACAATGCTGAAAACTTAGTATAAATGTGAATCTTACTAGATGTTCAAATCTGGTATCATGTAAATTTTGTTCATGCTATTTTACATTTTTACCAACTTTGGTTTGTATATTTGCCATTAAGTATTGGCAACAAAATTCTTCAGATTCATGTATTTTGGCTACATTGTTTCTAACAGATAAAGATTTATTCCCAGTTTAAGAGAAAAATGCTTATGGTTTGTGCATGATCAAATATATTTGAAAGATTCAATAACTGCTTTCATCTAATAAGCTCTGGTTTTTCATAAAATGCTGGCATCCTCATTGAAAAATCTTTTCATATAACTGATCATTTTTGTTCTCAGAAAATGTATAAGGGCTCATTGCAAAGTTAAGAATGATCCTTTTCTTTCACACAAAATTCCTCTAAAACAAATTAGCTACAGTAGACTAAAATTTACTCCGGAATATTTTCCTCAAAACAAAATCAAACCACAACAAAGACCATCACTCGAGTGGAACTGGGGGTACAGTCCACAGCCATCAGCAGTGGCTCCACGTAAGATGGGGCATTTTAGAAATTCAACCTACCACAGTCTTGTCACCCACCCACATTTATTTTAAAAACCAAATCCCTGAGCCTTTTTTCCCCAAAGGCTTGTGTGAATAAGCTCTTTCAGATAGCTGCCCATTTTGACAAGACACTCACAAGTAGTAAAATAATTTGTAAATTGATCAGAACTACCTTTTCTCATCATAACCTCTCTGGAACATGCTGGTAGAATCTGAAACTGTCAGTGGTATGTTGGAACTGGCTCTTACCAGTTCACAAGAGCTGATTGTTATGAGTTTAAGCTTTTTGCAAGACGGTTGTTCAAACTACTAGCACCCTAAAATTTACTATTGTGGGAGTATTTACACCATGGAAGACATCACCCCAAATCAAGGTTGTTGTTTTTTTTCCCCAATGAACAGGTTTACCAGCACACCACTGAGTGTTGATCTTTCTTTACAGGTCATCTCCTTGACATCCTATGACATGCAGAATCCTTTCCACAAATCTTTTCATGGATGGTCATCACCTAACTTTTGAATATCACCAGAAATGGGGTGATCACTCCCTTTTAAATCAGTTGATCTCATTGATGTAATGGTATATGGTAGAGTTGAAGTCTGCCTCCTGGCCAATGGCCTTGGTGCTTTGGACACACCACTTGTGATGGTCCCAGGACCATTTGGAGTGGGTGCCATCTCCTCCCCAAGCAGACACCTCTCCTCTGGATCCACATATCCGATCCTGATTAGAAGCTCAATCTTTAGAGCCACACTGTTTGTGTTCAAATCCCAGCTCTGCCACTCATTTATCTGTGACCTTAGGCAAGTCTCTTAACTTGCCTGGGCCTCTAGTTCCTCATCAATAAAATGGCAATAAAAATAGTACATACCTGCATGGGTTATGATGAAGACTAACTAAATGAGATGATGTGTGTACCTTGCCTGGCGTGTACCTACCTCATGGGTTTGTTGTGAAGATTGAATTATCTAATGTGATAATTCTATAATCTAATACATAATTCTAGAATTCTAATAATTCTATCTAATATATAATTCTAATGAAGTGCCAAAAGAGAACAGTGCCTGGCATAAGTAAGCACTATTAAATATTAGTCAATTAATTTGAAACATGATGTCTTCATCAACTAAGTCATCCTGTTCAGGGCGCACTCCAATTCGCCTCTCGAAATGTAGGGTCAAGGGACTTTCCTGACAGTCCAGTGGTAAAGAATCTGCACTTCCATTGCAGGGGGCACAGGTTCGATCCCTGGTCAGGAGCTATCCTGCATGCCACGTGGTATGGCTGAAAAACAAATATAAGAAATTAAAAAAAAAAATGTAGTGTCCGAATGGACCCAACTCCAGCCTTTGCTGAAATGCTAGACTTTGATTTCAGCTCCACCTCCCCGACTGGCACTAGTTTTTGAGCAGCTATGTCCTTCTCCCTGAGTTTTTAGTAGAGTCAGAGAGATTTCCCCCAAAAGTCTTGGGGGCTGGACAAGCAGCATGCAAATACCCGGGTTACTTGTTAGAAATGCAGAATCTCAGCACCCCCCCACCCAGACCTGCCTACTCAGAATCTGCATTTTAACAAGATTCCCAGGGAAAACATGCACACAAGAGTTTGAGAAGCGCTATTTTGGGGACCCTATGACACATCGATTTTCAAGAGAAAACCAATGAGAGCATCTTAAGCCTTCTCATGAGATGAGAAGCTTTTCCCCCAGACCTTGGTAGGCGTGGGGGAATGTCAGTGTTGGGCTGTCAGGCTGTGTTGGAGGTGCGAGGGGCTTTTCTGCCCTGGTTCAGAGCCAGAAATCTAGCAGAGGGCGAGACGGGGGCTGCTGACACCAACTCGAGAGATGAAAAGGACTAAAAGAAGAACCCAGCAAAGACGTGAGGTTTCTGAAAGCTCCCACAGAAAGGCTAACAGCTCTGTCCTATGGCCCTGGGTCAAGGAAGCTTTGTGAGTGTTAGCTGGCCTGGAGCAGCCAGGATAAATTTAGAGATGATGAAAAGGAACCCTTCTTGATGTGGTGAAGAGTCATTTAGTGGGAATCAGGAGGGAAGAGGTCACCAAGTCAGGGATTCTTTAGAGATTATTTCCAGCGAGGGAGGGCCAAAGGGTTAAGAAGCCACCTACTCACATTGCAAAGCAGAGTCAGATCCCTTTATTACCTGCCTATGCTGCCTGAATTTAAATGGGAGAATTCTGTGCTTCTTTACTGTGGCCACAGCTTGGGAATGGCACCCAGAGTTTACCCACCTGCTTGTACAAAATAAGCTACAGGAATAATAAGGGGCATGTGCTAAAACCTCAGCTCTGCTCTTTCCTAGCTGGGCAAGTTACTTAACCTCTCTGAGCATCTGTTTTCTCATCTTTAGAATGGAAGGAATATCACCTATGTTACGCGGCTGAAGTAAGGATGAAGTGAGAAAGTTCTCATGGCGTTGAATGAGAGGAAATGTATATGTTATGTTAGATTCCTTCCTTGTGTAAAGTGAGATTCACAAGGTCCTGATTTGGAATTGGGTTTCCTCATACAAAAGAATGTTCTGAGAAGGCCAGCTAGGCAGCCCGGAAATATGTTTCCTAATCCTTTACCGGTTGCTGGTGGGTGAGGTCCTGGTGGTATCTTTTCAAGCAGCATAATCAGTCTTAGCTGGAAATGCTGCCTGCTTTGGCACCTTCCTCTGCAGAAGGCTCGGAGGAAAGGCAGGTGCAGACTTACAGTCTCTGAAAGCATGACTGGCTCTTAGGAACAGCTGCTCAGGATAATCTGACCCCATGACCATTTAGTATCTGCCACTGAGCGGAAGGGAAGGTCCCCTGGAGAAGGGACTGTCAGCCCACTCCAGTACTCTTGCCTAGATAATCCCATGGGCGGAGGGGCCTGACAGGCTACAGTCTATGGGGTCGCAAAGAGCCAGACTCGACTGAATGACTGAGCATGCATACATTAACTGGGCAGAAGGAGGAATTGGGAATAGGAGAGAGGTAGGGTTCAAAAGCCCTAGCCTAAACCCATGAGTTAGGTCCTGGCTTGTTGTTGCAAAGAACAATATCAAGTCCCATAGACTGGACAGATAGCATAGGTGAAGTACACTGAGGGTGTAGTTCAACGACATGTGGGCTTCTAGCCTCTTTGTCCCACTGAGAAAGCTTAGGCATTCCATCAAAGTAGCCTTCAATATATTATTTGTTCCTAATGAGTTATATTTTCACTGTAAAAAGGCAGAGTAGATTCATTTCATGAAGTCTTAGTTTCATGATGAATTTCATGAATTTCAGATTAATTTTATGATTTTGTAATGGGCTAGAATTTTGCCATTAGCAAAATTAGACATGACGAAGGGCCTCCTCTACACCAGACACTAGGACTACAGTGACAAATAAGAAGGACAGGCTCCCTGTCCTCAGGCAGCTTACACTCTAACGTGGACAGATAGACTATGAACAAGTAAGTTAAAAACCTAACCAGCTAACTTCGGGCTGTGATCAGTGCACTGAAGGGATTGAGCAGAGTAAGTAACTTGACGGAACATGATAGAAAGTGACCCAGGGTGGAGGGGTGGGCAAGGTGGAGAGGAAAGAGGCCCAAGGAGGAAATATGGCCTCCTGAGGAAGGAATGTTTATGTGGCATCAAAAGGACAAGGATAAGCTCAGAGCCAGGCACTGGGAACAGCTAAGATGATGCCCTAAGTGGGCAATGATTTAAGGAAGAGGAAGACCAGTCTGTCTGGGATTCATGAGCAAAGGGAAAACATTATGAATGATCCTATAGGCTGTAGTAAGAATTTTGTATTTATTCCAATTAAGGAGGCATGATAAGACCTGGATTTTATTTTTAATAGATAACCCTGTTGTCATGCAGGGAAGGAATTGAAGGAGGACGGCAAAGTCAGGAGCAGGAAAACCTAGGAAGCTATTGCAAAGTCCAGGGGACTGGTAATGTTTTGATCTAGGTCTTGATAGCAGAGGGAAGATGGTGATAAATTAAATGTTTTAGGGTCAGAGGTGGGCATCGGGCAGGGGGCTGGCAATAGGGAGGGATGAAGGGAAAGAAAGGAATCAGGCGATTCTGGGTTTAAATAGATGATTGTTCCATTAACTGAAATGGAGAAGAACAAGTTTAGAAAGGGAACTCAAGACCCGGCTGGTAACCCTTAATAAATGTCAGTGTTCTTGTGGCCTCATTTGTGGCTTGAGCAGAACTGAGAACTTTCTCGATTTTCTCCAGGCCAGGTAATGTCTTAAGCCCAAACAGACGCGGTGCCTTCCCTGCAAGCAATCTCAGGGAGGGAGTCTTTCAACTTGCCTCCTCCCCCGTGACACCCTCCAACCTGAGGTACCTCCTCGCTCAGCCAAATTTCTCTTGGCACTGCTTATCGTCTGGCCTTATTTCTGTGTCTTCAACTTAGTTGTCAATGGCTTCTCTCATTCTGTTTATCCATTCACTGAAGATCAAACAAGCACAAGGCAGGCTGTGTTCCTTACATGTGGTCTCTCCAGCCCAGAACTTGTCACTGGCAGGGACACAAAGCCAGAATGGGAGAGAATATGAGAGTCGCTCTCCATGCTACTACCTTGAAACTTCCAAGCCCCTCTAAGAACCCATCTGGCAGTTATGATCCTGTTCTGTCCAATTCCTTCTTGACCTGACTTCTGTTTCCAGCCTGTGCTACCTCTTGGGTCACCAGTTCTATTTCTTGACTTCCCTTTTATCCTCTGATTCAGTAACTGGAGATGAGATTTCTTTCCATATTACTCTCGATCCACCAAACTGGGGTTATATTACCCTTAGTAATGATAGGGCTATTTATTAAACATTTACTAGGGAACACAACCTGCCAAGTGCTTTGCATGCATTATCTCAGTTAAGAACGCTGTGAAGAGGTATTAGTATTCCACTTTACAAATGAGACTTGGCGAGCTCTAGCAAGTCGCCTGAGGTCACCCAGCTAACTGAGAGGTGGGGCAGGGTTTGAGCCCAGGTCACCGTCTCTGATACAAAGCCACTGCCCTGGAGGAGAGAAGGCCAATGTATTGTGGCCTTTCAGTGACCCCAATGGGTGACTCCTGCACTCTCTGGTGACCAGCCAGGTTAATCTGTGACTGGGGTGGGTGTGACAAGTGATGAGGGTTTGGAGCCTGTTTTTGAAGCAGTGGGGTGGCAGGGGCTGGGTGTGTTAGTAACTGCTATTACATTCACTTCAGGAGCAATGGACCGACATCTGGTTCTACAAGATCAACAGTGTGGCCGGTGGAAGCTCTGTAGACATCCAGAGTTCTAACAGTGACTTGGGAAAGCACAGGAGAGAAGAGAGGTTGTTCCAAGACACAATGTAGCCATATTCCTACTTTATGCTAAAGAATAAAGGGTGAAGCTGAAGGCCTCTGGCTCCTCCACAAAGGGCAGGGCTCGGGGCACCCAAGTGGAAAAGGGCGATGCCCGGGGGCAGCTGAGCAGGGCCCCTGTGTGGCCCCTTCTCTCCCACCACTGAGGGGAGACTCATCTCCATGCTCACCCTCATCCCGCAATGTCTCTCCCCCTTAGTATCTGGGGTCTGATCCAGAAACATCCCCCTCGTCAAGCACAGCCTGGGAGAGGCTCAGGACCTCCTCTGTTTTTGAAGCTCCTGGTGATATGTATTTTTTAAAGTAAAGAAACATGCAAAACAGGGTTCCTGAAGTTGGTTTCTGTTTTTCGATGTTTAATAGAACAACTCCTTCTCACACAAAAAAACAACTTAACTGTGCTCATCATAAGATCACTTAGGATTTATGAATCAGTTGTAATTCAGAGAGTCAGAGTCCTGTGATCCAGTCAGTGTGTTCCTCTGACAACAGAAGCTCATTTGCAGATCTGGTCGGTAGTGTTTGACGACTGCTGTGAATTACCAGAAGGTGTGACTTGAGCCAAACAGCCCTCCAGGCTTCCCTGTGATAGTCACAAACACAGAGAAAGGCACTGGTTGCAGGCAAAACTCCCACGGGCCAGCAACATCCCACACACTGTCCTTTCTGCCCTTTCTATAAAATAAAACTTTCAACTCAGTATCAGCTGATTTCACAAGAAAAAAAAAATTTTTTTTTAATTCTCTCTTGCTCTAAAAGCAAGATAGAATAAAGAAGCAAATGCTTCAGAGGAACCTAAATGTCTGAGCCTTTATATGTATATTTCACAGCTCTCACAGTTGCCCTGGGATGATGTTAGTGTTATTCAGCCTGTTGGTGTAGCAGTGAAATTATTCGTCCAAGGGCACATAGCGTATACAGGATTAGAACCTAGATCCTATGACTGCAAAGCCCGAGAGTCTTCCAGTCGAATAATGACATGAAGCCACTCAAAGCCTGGGAGGAGTCCAATGGGGCTGGAAGGCGGCCTGGGGCGACCACTCTCCTCTGTGCTCCTATAGTGTTGGGGCAGATTTTTGACCTTCCTGGATCATTTCCCTGTTTCTTTCTCTTCCCGTTTCTTCTCTGGCTGGCTAGCCCCCCCATTCTACTCCTTGCTTATGATCCTTATTTTTCCATCCACAGCAAAACAGTTCACATCAAGGTAATTGATGGTGAGGCGTATGAGAAAAACAAGAATTACTTCATTGAGATGATGGGCCCCCGCATGGTGGATATGAGTTTTCAGAAAGGTGTAGTACCCTGTCCTCCACACTAACGTTAACACTCTTCTCTCCTCTTCTGTTTCCTCCTTTCTCCTACCCATTTGTTGCCTTCTCTTTCCCCTTCTTCTGCCTCTCTGGTTCACTATCCCTGTTTCCTTTCTTGTCCTCTCTTTTCCTCTCTCCCTCTCCTCTCTCTGCACCCAGCTCTGTCCTAACACCTGCCAGCCTGTCACATGGTATCATAAGAGGGATGCTCAAGAGCCAGTGGTAACTTTTGTGGGATGAGGAAATGGATATGGGAAAAAAATTGAGAGAGAGCACCAGCCACAGCCCTGAGAGTATCATGTATGAGGCGCTGTGCTTCTCCTGAGTGGTTTAGGATGCAAGGAAGGAAAAGATAGTGCAGCTCCAGGCAGAAGGGCAGCCCTGGAACACTGGCCCAGCTCTTAACTGAGGTCCATGGGGCAGCTCTTCTCAGGGCTAAGCTGATAGTCCCTGGGTACGAAAGATCAATATATGTGGATTTGGGTTCTATTTGTGGTTCATCCATTCCTCAAGGCAGGCCTTAGGTGAGAGCCGCTTAACTGCCATATCCCTGCGAGCAAGGGTATTTTTCTCTCCCTGACCTTGATTGAGCTGAAAGTACAGGTTTGAGTTCTAGGTCTAGATCAAAGCCCTGCCTGTCATATTCTGCTTTCCCTGTGAAGGGCATCTAGGGGTGAAGGCAGTTAGAAGATGAGAGGGAGTATTATGACCTGAGGGGAGGCTCCCCCAAGAAGTCACAGGACTTCTCAGAGTGGGCGGAGCGTCTGCTTCGACTTAAATGGCCCCATACACCCCAGCCTCCAAGAGACAAGACAGAAAATCCTTTTTTCAGATGGATCATACTGTGCAGGAGGGCAGAGCCATCAATCGTGTCCCTCCAGACCATGCCCATGGTCACAGAGCAAGCACCCACTTCCCGTTCCCCAGCAGCATCCCTGCAGTGGAAAAACAGGCCAGGCTCACTTCCTGTAGACAGCCCTAGGGTACCACATCTAGGGTGAGAGAGAGTCCCAGAAAA
The DNA here is from genome assembly GCA_024291935.2 of Okapia johnstoni. Taxonomy (NCBI): domain Eukaryota; kingdom Metazoa; phylum Chordata; class Mammalia; order Artiodactyla; family Giraffidae; genus Okapia; species Okapia johnstoni. The sequence continues at coordinate 19,517,813 of CM044307.1, forward strand.
TGCCTCTTGACAATCAGTGATATTTTGTGCACTGAGCAAGGTGTGGAAAGATGTCCAGAAAGTGCTCAAAAGGTCACACACAAGCACACACACACACACACACCACAAATGCACAGCAAGTCCTGTGCCCAACAAAGCACCTTAGATCAGCCTGCCACTGTATAGATGACAAAGTCGAGCCTGTCTTCAGAGTGGAACAGGAACATCAGAGGTTCTAATGAAACTTTTTACACTACTGTTTGTTAGCACATTTTACCCTTTAGAGAGCATTTAGGTCCCAGGCAAAACAAAAACAAAATACAAAAAAAAAAAAAAGCAGAAAATAACAGTTAAGGCTTACTACTAGGACTCCTTGACACCACTGTGGTTCCATGACGGACCAGGTGAAGCCACGCAGAGAGATCCAGGCCCATATGGCAACTTCTCCAATGACAGTGGACCTGAGCCAGCCTCAGGCTAGGCTGTGAAAGGAAGTGATTTTCATGGAAACTTTGCTTTCCTCTGTGATTTGGTTTTAAAAGATACTATGCTTTTTGGGGGCTTCCTGGTAGCTCAGTTAGTAAAGAATGCGCCTGCAATGTGGGAGACCCTGGTTCAATCCCTGAGTCAGGAAGATTCCCGTAGAGAAGGGAAAGGCTACCCACTCCAGTATTCTTGGGCTTCCCTGGTGGCTCAGATGGTAAGGAATCTGCCTGCAGTGCAGGAGACTTGGGTTCGATCCCTGGGTTGGGAAGATCCCCTGGAGGAGGGCATGGCAACCCACTCCAGTATTCTTTCCTGGAGAATCGCTAGGGACAGAGGAGCCTGGCATGCTACAGCCCATGGGGTTGCAAAGAGTCGAACATGACTGAGTGACTAAGCACATGCTTTGTTGAGATACCCAGAAATGAACAGAAACCTCCATCACCATGTCCCCCTGATGCCTAATAATCAGCATTTAAGGAAGCCAGCTTTGAGACACATCACCACCATGTGATAGAGGTGCAAAGATGATTTAGAATTGATGATTTATGTCATTTTCAGCACACTTTTCAGGAATGCATCAGCTGTAACTCTTAAAGGAGTCCCACATCATACTGTGATTAATACATATTTATTTTACTTCCCACCACTAAAGCCCTACAAGGTTAAAAATGAAGAAGATGATAGAATTCTGCCTTCCTTCCTTTCTCTTTCTCTCTGATTTCCCTGCCTCAAAAATACTTTCCTTTTAAGATTTTCTTTGTGAGGCTCACATATGAAGTGGGTATAGACACAAGGAAGGGAAACAAGCCCCTAGCTAGATACTGTTGACATTCTCTGTTGTAGAAGAGCCCTGGGCCACTCCCATAGGCCAGCAGTTCACCTACTCCCCAAAGAAATGCCAGGTACCATGTGACACCCAATGGAATGTGCTGCCCAGCTCACTTTGTACTAACCATCAGCAGGATTGAAAATGACTCCTCCCCCCCCACCACCCCCCTTCTTCCTTCCCATTTCCTTCCCATCCTCATGGATCCCTTCCTTTGCCCACTTTCCCTTGCCTTCTGACTCCCTTTCCCTTTCACTCGTAAGGACAACTATGACCAAGGAGATAAGAAAAGCTAAGACCATTTTTGACATAAGAACAATATAATCCACCGAGTCCTGTCAAACGCCACCATGGCGGGACTGGGCTGCATGTGCCAAGAGTGATGGGGAATGATTTTAAAGGCTGTGCTCCGGGTGACCAACCAATCTACCGACCCAGTCGACACTTTCTCTCTTGTTGTCCCTACAGGAAAACCGTAAGGGTTAAAATAGTAGATGAGGAGGAATACGAAAGGCAAGAGAATTTCTTCATTGTCCTTGGTGAACCGAAATGGATGGAACGTGGAATATCAGGTGTGAGATTCCTAAAAAAAAAAAAAAGAACAAACAAAATAAAACAAAAAGAAAAAAATTTAAACAAGCTGAAAAGCAACAAGAACAAAAAGCAACTTTATTTTTTCCCCCCTCCTCCCTTTGCTTCTTTTTCCTCCTTCCTCCTTTTGACCGATGGACTTTTTTATTCTTTTCCCTCCTGTATTCTCGCTCCTCACCCTGTTTCGGTATCATCTCTGCCTTCTTAGCCTTAGCTTATTTCCAAGTCCTCCTTTTTCACCTCCTGGGCACAGTGCAGCCTCGACGCCTCATGACCCTGCTGAGTTACTTCTGCCTTGTGTTCCAGTTATCCGATTACCAATGTCCCCTGCACTTCCTCTTCCACTGCCCACCCCCGCCCCATTTCCCGCCCCACGCAAAGTCACCTGTAAATGTACCAACTCCTTGGTGGGTGGGGAGGAGAAGATAAAGAAAGGAATGCATGCGCTGCATGCCTGTGCCCCTTCCCTGCCTTCTTCTCCTTCCACCCCTTTCTCTCTCTAGCCGGGATTGAATGGGGGAGGGTCTGGGATGGGGGCTGGATCCCGGGTTGCAGTGATGCTTTGACAGTCTTCTGCTGCATCTCCCAACCTCTGTGGAGTGCTTGGCAGGTTTTTCACTTGCAGAGTGGCCCGTGGGCCCCTTTGCCCTTCGTGGAGGTAAGTGTTTTATCTGGCTACTTCACAGATGGGTAGAGCAAAACGTGGAAAGGTATACCAGTTGTCAGAGGCCACACTTCTGGGAGTTCTCTGAGGGAAAGCTGGCTTCCAAGGTAGTCATGCCATCTGGAACCCTGAGCTGTTCATGCTTCCCTTGACATCGCACCCCATCCTGTTCTACCCCTTGTCTAGCCCAAGGTGGGGTACTTTATTCCGACTGCTTTAGGGTAAGGCAGTCCTGAAAGCAGATAATTGAGTCTGCAAAAGTGAAGTGATTAACTCCAGGTATGGAAATCACCTCAGCCAGAAGACCCTGGAAAAGGACTGACGTTGGGCCAGCCCAGAGTATGGCCTTTTGGGTTTTCCAATAGGAGGAGCTCTCAATGGCGTGGTTGGTGTGGATCCTTGAGAAATAGATGTTGGACAGTTCGCAGAAGGCAGCCTTGGCTTGGCGTCTGCAAATGAGCGTATTACCCAGGTCTTGAGTAACCCTCATCCCACACCAGAGACGTGGCCTCCTCCCCTCCTTTCCTCAGGACCTGCATCTTGGGATACCTGCCTGAGGGACTGATTATGTTGCAACCAAGGTAGATGTCAGGAAAGATTTCTTCCCTTGAAGAAAATGATTGGGAGCTGCGCCTTTGAAAGTGTTGGAGGAGTACATGTGGGTAAGAATGCTCTTGGGAAATGCCAAGAGGGGGTCATTCAGACTCCCCTTCAGGACACATGTGCTGCTGGGAGCCTCATGGAGGATAGAACAGTGAGACCTACTTGTTTGTCAAAAATGATGCTTCTGCCACTACTTGACATGACAAACAACAGCATGAAGCCTTTCACTCAAGGACAGATCTAAGATGTGTAGCCACTACATTCCCAAAGGCTTGTTCCCAGGTCTTCTTCTGAGACCTGAATGATTGCTCAGTTCCCCTTGTCTTCTGACTCTCTCTGCAGATCTGACTGTTTCTGTGCCCACACTGGTTTGGTCACACCTGGTGTTGGAGAAGCAGAAGCCCTCTCTGCTTTCCATTATTCATTCTCTTCTCGGCCACCTAATACGATGTTGCCATGAGCCTGATTCCCAAAGAGTGCTGGAAGAAAAGAGTAATTTCCATTGCTTCCCAGATTGTGTTCCTGCCACGTGGACTAGTCTCAGAAATTGTCTCAATATCTGCCCTACCTCATTCCCATCTCCCTTCTGCATTTACTGCACATCTTCATGATTGGTTGGATGCAGCTGACACCTAAGACCATTGTAAACTAGCCTCATCAATTTCCACAGTCCCCAGCTACTTATGTGCAAATGAAAGCAGGACAAAGGATCACACAGGGTGGCTAGAAAGAAGGCAGTCTTCTTCAGACAAGAAGAATGAGTTGCAAGTCCATCCATGACTTTATTCTACCAGTGAGGAGGCTTTTTTTTTCCCTGCCTCCCCAGTAAAGACCATTCAACAGCAGGACAGAGAGTGACCTAAGATAAATCTTGTGATCTTCAGGAGACTTGAAACATGAATGCCTATGGCTACTCTTAATTTGAGGACCCCTTTTCACTGCAATAGATTCTCTATCCAAGGAGATGCCGGCAGAGCCCTGATGGAGTCCAATCCTGGGGGAAGCAGTAGGAGAGAAGACAAGGATTTCATCAAGCTACCGGTGTGATATGCCCCCAGATCTTTTCCCAGTGACCAAGGTGGAAGTTGCCAATAGGAAAGGTGTCCATTTTCTGTCAGTTTCTGTTATCTATAGGGTTTATTTTCAGTTTCTTCAGATCTTCCCATATTTTGGCATTAGATCACAAGGTGAGAGGTCATAAAACTCGATTGTCTAGACTCAGAACCGAATGAAACCCCATCTTGATGTCCAGAATGTCCTGCTGTTCTCCTAGTGAGAAACAACGCAGTGGACATTGCTTTTCATTATCACTGCTGCATGGGAGAGGCTTAGGCATTCAGAAGAGCATAGCATAGTGGGTGCATGGTCAAAGTGACAATTGCATTACAAAAAAAGTAAAATGCTGTATTTGAAATAAGAGATTCTAGGCCAACAAAACAGATTTCAGAGGGGAGATTAAATCCTCCAGACAAACTAGGGGAGGGAATAAGAGGGGATGAACAGGAAACACAGTTGTCCAGGAGTAGAGGAGGCATTGGAGTTTAGCAGTGGACAACGGAGAGCAACTCCGAGCAGTACGATCAAGGCTGTCAGGCCTGGGCCTGGACATTGGAAGCCTGTTTGTGCCTTCTCTTACCACATCCATGGGCTCCCCTAACAAGTTGCTCAGATACTTCCAAATGCTCAGAGTTGTGCTATTTTCCTGCTTGTCCCTGGGGTATCTGAGCAATCACCTGACCTGGGGGATCAACACAGGGAAAGGTTGAGCTCCACCTTCTCTCATCAGCCACAGCCAGAAAAACAACCTGGAGGTATCCTGTCACTCAGTGTGTCTACCTGGGTCTCACTGATCCATCCATAACTGTGAAGTGGAAACTCTCAGATTCATATAGGCATAGCCAGGAAACAGTGCAGTTCAGCTGACTGAAAGTCCTCTCACTGTGCTAGAGACGATCCTAGTGTTGGGAGGGATGCCTCAGTGAAAACCAGAGCAGCAGGGACTTTTCCGGAAGAGCAGCCCTTTGTCTGGCCTACCTGGGTACACTGATCTGTTTGGGTCTCTACTCTTCTTTTTTTTTTTCCTACTCTCCACCGGAACTTGGGAGCCAGGAGAGACTCTTCTGTGAAGATCCATAGAAGGATTAGAATGAGCAGGCTGTCTGGCTATCTATCTATCTCATCTCAGTGTAGTACGAAGATCCATTGATCCATTGCCCCTTAGAATTCCCTGTGGGAGAAACCAGAAAAAGTCAACTGCTGTTCTCCCGGATTATGTACCATAAAGATTCTGTATCCGTGTGTGTTTTCAGTGGCTGTGAATATGGAATTACAGACCTGAGTTGTGTTCTTTGAGATTTTTAGAAGAAACAATTTACAGACACCTTCCCCTGCCCCCTGCCTCACCCCTTCCTCATCAATCCCCATCAGTCCCCAGCTGCACCAGGAGTATGTAGCAGGATATACCCAGGCTTTTATTTGACAAGAGCCAGGAAGCGAGGTGCTGTACTAAGACACCATCAAAGTGAAAGTGTGGTATGTTACAAGAATTTCTTTTATCTTGAAATCTAGGAGAGTTTAGCATAAGTGAAAACTCAGAAGCTTGGAAAGACCTCTGCTGGGTATATCTTTAACTCAGCTTACCAGACCATTTAGGGACCTTGCATTTGTCATCTCCCATCTGTCATTAGCTTTCGGTATGATAGTCTCTCTGGTCCAGAATATCTAGACTCTGACTTAGCCTGTCCTTTCTGAAACAAAACACTATTCAGTGATGCAGCCCCACAGGATCTGTGAAAAATACAGTTGCCGAAATAGGTGGCAAACAGCAAACCTCTACTGAACATCTACCCATTGCAATGACTTTGCAGTTGGCTTCACAGTGACTTTGCACAGTAGGTAGAGTCGATGCAAAATGGGAGGAGTCTGTGGCCTCCAACCTCCAGCCTTTCTCTATAAAATGATACACTGTTCAAGGAAAAGATTTTGCAGGATTTATCTTTTCACGAGGTTATTCTTTTAGGGATACTCAAAGCTCTGGTAGGCTTGCAACCTATACAGTTTGAAGATAACTGGATTCTCACTCCTTTACAGAATGGATGTGATAACCTGATCCCTTAGAAGATCACGAACGGCCAACTCTGTCTCTGCTCCACCTTCTTAGTTCCCCCCATCCTCATCCCTCTATCCATGACCCTCAGGGTTGCAGAGAAGTTGTGGGGAAAACTTGCAGCTGCAAGGCCCTGGTGCTCAGGGGTCTCTCCAGTAGTTCACACCTCTTGCTGCAGCTGCTGCGCATGCTCCAATTGCTGCCTTTTGCATGTGGCCACAGTGCTCTCACCTACTAAGCTCACTGCTTTCCTTGTGCTACTGCAGCCACAAAACCTGGGGACACTTTTAAGATGGGACCTTAATGCTCTTTCCTTTTCTTTCTTCCCTTTGTCTGGTACCCATTTGCAAACAGCGCTCCTGTTATTGCCAGGTAAGAGGTGTCTTCCCCCCAGCCCTTTTTCTGCTTCTTGCCAGTGCCATTATTTACTTTAAGACCAATATCCTTTGCTTTATTTAGTAGGAGCTGTGGGCTTAACTTAAGTTCTCCTAAGGACCAGCAGATTTATTTCCCTACCGGAAGTGATTGTGAGGAGGTAGACCATTTCAGTGGATGTGGATAAAGGCATAGTTAGTCCTCTCTGAGACCAGGAAGAGAACTGAAACTTACTGAAGAAATGGGGGGAGGTCATACACTTCTCCTGAGTCTTAATTCATCCGTCGTCTCATGTTGTGGGTCAAGAGAGGATGAGAGTCAGAGCTGACTCTCCTAATACGATCGTGATGGAATGAGAAAGAAAATACTTCGATCTGGATGGGGTCCAGGGAGAGAGAATCAGGAGCTGCTGTGAGAACATGAAAAGTAGTTTTTAAGGAATCTGGAATTTTATTGATCCTAAAGATCTTCCATCTCATCACAGCAGAGACCTAAATTTCTAGAACTTTGGTTCATTTGTCATTGATCTTTGAAATCACATGTGCCATGAACGACAAGAAGAATTAGAATATTATGGGGTGAGGGGGCAATTATTTGATTGGATATAGAAATTTGGGAGAATTTATATTAGGGATATTCTCACACAGAATCTAGAGCCTCTCATAGGAAATGTACCAAATATGCTTGCATCCGTGTAATCAAATCACAGACAATATCCAGCTTTGTGAGCAGTTAGGAAAGCATTGCCGGCATATGGGCAATACCATAACTCTTGGTGGCAGACAGAGCAAGCTATACAAGGTGTCTCAATATATGTTAAAATAACATTTTACATTTCATCAGTTCTTTGAATGTATAAAAATTATAAGGTCATTTGAGATGCAAAACATCTTTCAGAATTCATTGATAGTCACCATAGGCTGCACACTGAGTTTGAGAAAGGGGCAGGTTACACAGTAAGGACATTGACCTCCTTGGGAGTCATAAACTGAAAAAAAAAAAAAGTAGATAAACTCCTACATTTTCCCTTTCTGGAAAAAAACTACTTCAACTTCCTTGGTTTCTTTCTTCCTCTTATGTCGATAAGATAATGACTACCTCCAACCCCATATATTCCACTCTTCTCCCGGGTTTTAATGTCAAAGCATTGGGTGTTCCTTCTCCACTTAGCTCATCTTCTCGCCTGAGAAGGCATTCGGGCTTTTTTGTTCCAACTCTTGCCTCTACCCACTACCAGCCACACATACACATGCTCAAAACAGAGATTGTGATTTAATTTAAGCTTCATTATACTTTTAACACATTGGCACAGATACCAGTAGAAGCTAAAATAGGAAAAGAAGGTGTCATTTCCTAGATCTTTCAATCTGTAAACCTTTGATTTAGGAGCCCTTGGTTAGACTTTAAATTCACTGAGAATCTCACCTCCTTGTTTGGATTTTTCCAAGTGGCCAAGAACACATGATTCACAATGTCTCGTGATAAATGGAGAGAAAATGTGTTCAATCTGAGCTATGCCTCCAAGCTCAGGGGCCTGGGAGTTAGAGCACTGACTACACTGCCCCATTTCTTTCTGAGAATGTCTGTAGAACATTCATGGCAATCTATTGCAGTCTGGCCTGGCAAGCTCTTCTGTCTTCCAATATTTGTTTAATCTTCCATGCTACTAATAGGTTCATTCTCTCTTTCCCCCCTTCCTCCTCCTTTTCCTAGATCTAAGAGTTTGTTTAGTCAGTCTGAATATCAAGGTCACCTGTCATTTATTTTCTACACTCAAAATTGAGAGGTTACATAAACAAGTGATCAGAATAATTATGATCTTTAAGGTTTGAGACTTCTCACCCTCTCAAGAAATTAACTTAATTTGAATGTAAAGAAGTGATCATTACAGAAGTAAGGCAGGAATTACTACCAAACCAAGATACTAAATCAGAATTGATTTAAAGGCATGTGAATCAATCATTAACAGATGTATATATAGAGTACCTCTGTAGGGCTGTGGGAGATCCAAAGATAGAGGATTGGTTATTTGTCAAAGTGATTTCTGCAGAGAGCTAGATGGAAAAACTGACTGTCACCACAGGGTTGGACAGGTCAGTAGCTAGATCAATATCCTGCCAGATTGATACAGTGCTAGATTGATAGCTAGACAAGGGGTTAGACAGGTACATTTATAAGTCACTGGAGAGCTCATTATATTGGGATAAAGTTCTTGTGGCACATGTAAAGTATGACACGGGGGAAATGGGGAGGGAGGAGTGGAATAATACTGTCACTACTAGGATAGGCATTGTAATATGGTCCCAAAGACCACAAGTAGAGAAAAAGAGTGCCGATGCATTTAAAGAATCTACATATATATGTTTTTACAAAGACTTTTATTCAGAGTGGCTTGCAGTCTGGCTTCCAGGATCACTGACTTCATAGCCAGACTTATTTTCACAGTTACCTAATAAGAAGCTCCTATGGACTAAATGAAGTCAGACTGCAAGAGGGTATATGCTTAGAAATGTACAGGAGGACATTGATCCATGAGAAGTAACTGTTTCCAAAGGTGGTCACCAACACTAGCGGGAGGACCGCACCACGGACAGCTCCCCAACATTTTGGGATTGCCTTCTGCCTTAGGAGCCAAAAGCGCTGAGTAAAACAGCCAGCCCAGGAATCCACTGCACACTCTCTTACCAGTCTTCATTCAAAACAGCTTTAAAAATTCTTATATAAAACAGACACTCTGCCTGGTTTACAATCTTTCCAGTAAATTATTTTCCTTGCAACCTCGAGAGCTCAAGTCTCATCCCTCACCATGCTTCACCAATTCCCAAGATAGAAAGAAAAGAAGACCTTCTTGTCCTCTGACCCAGTTTGTCCTTGAGATTACTCAAGGACTAGAAAACTCCCCTGGGAGATTCACTGTGTGGAATAAAAGCAATTAAAGAGCCAAATAAAAGAATTAATTGCATGTAAGAATGTGGACTCGGATGGAAAGATGTTTAAACGAGCTCTGAAAGAAACAGACTGCCAAGAGCAATTTTCTAATCAAAGGGGAATAAAAAGATTCAATCTCTGTTTCACTTTAATCCAGAAAACACGTCTTCATGGTGAAGTGGTCTTAAAATGGACTCACCAGCTGAAGTGGAAAAAATTTCTAACTGTTCAACATGAGAAGGGATCATCAATGAGTCAAGATACTGAGGGGCGACCGGAAATGCCTCAGAAAGAAATAAAGGAAGAACTTTCTTTTTGTGTGTTTTTGAACAAGAACTTGTATTTCAGAAGAAATGTGCCTGGTTCCTTAGAAATCCTAGGGCTCTTTCATTTAGAAATCATGACATTTTGGGGGAAGTCTTCCGAGTTTCTCATTGTGAGGCTAATATTCACTAGTATGAAATGTAGATATTCCTGTAAACATCCTTCTTTGTCCCTTATAGAAGTTACAGTCCTAAGAATGTTGGAGACAGATGTTAATGTGAGCCAGTGGACATTTCCTTTGGTTGAAATGTGCTTCTGACCCCCAGGAACCTTCATGTGAAGTAGTCATGCCAGTCATGCCCAACAGTTCAAAACTGTTAAAGGTCAAGACGTTTGGCTTTTGTTCCCAGCTCTTCAATATCTCATCAAATGTCTTGGGGCTTCACTTGGTGCTGCTTCTCGGAAGGTCTTTGGGTCAGGTTCCCGCCCCCCCAAGCCAGGTATAAAATGGAAAGTGGAATGTTAAGCCTAGACGCTCAAGGAACCCTTTCATGGTCTATTTAGCAGCTTATAGAAAGAGGCACTAGCAAGTACACAAAATCCCCATCCTCAAGAGCTATTTCCTGTATGCCCATTGCCAATGCCTAATACTCTGAGCTTTATTTAGACTTCCAGGGAATGGCAAATGTGCTAAAGCTCGTCTGGTTTTGTTTTGTTGCAGAGGTGACAGACAGGAAGCTGACTGTGGAAGAAGAGGAAGCCAAGAGGATAGCAGAAATGGGAAAGCCAATATTGGGTGAACACCCCAAACTAGAGGTCATCATTGAAGAGTCCTATGAGTTCAAGGTCAGGCCATAAGTGAGATGTAACTGAATAATAATAATGAGGTGGGAGGTAGAAGCGCTGGAGTTTTGTTCTAACGTCACCACTGAATACATAAAGTTGAAACTGGACAAATCACTTACCCACCCCAGTCTCAGTTTTTCCATTTGTAACATGGACAAACAGTGCTGGTCATTTGTAGCTTAGGAACAGTGAGGAAATATTACAGGGCCTATGGAACAAATGAGCTATAATGCCGCTAAAGTATCATCACTATTTAATTGTATTTTTAAAACAAAGATACTGAAATTCACTACCCCAGGTCTAGGTTTACTGACATCATTAGTGTTATTCTTTATTGTATTGTTTTAAATATCCAATATCAGCAGTCACAACCAAACAAGAGGACAATAGAAGGACTATGCCAGAAGATGCTCCCTGAGGCCATTTCATGCATAACTTTCAGAATACACCTGGAGCCCCCTGGAGCACAGGGTATCTTTCATCACTATGAAGTGCCAAATTCTTCAGTGGTTCTGAGCATTCTGACCTCACGGTTCCAAGTTTTAATCTCCCTGACAGACTACCGTGGACAAGCTGATTAGGAAGACAAACCTGGCCTTGGTCGTGGGGACCCATTCCTGGAGGGACCAGTTCATGGAGGCCATCACTGTCAGTGCAGGTAAGAGGGTCTCGAGATGGACACAGGCCTTGCTGGGAGGAGCAGGAAGCTCCAGGGAAGCAGGAACACAGCCACGTCAAGAGCTCACCCATCTCAGGAAGGGCCTCAGTGGCCAGCCTTCCCAGCTCTTACCCTAGATGTTTATCTTTTCATTGGGTCACTTTGGAAGACAGCTGTGGCGGTAACTAAGAGAGCATGGCTATCTCTGCTTTCAGACCCTGGTTCTGCTGGGTGAAGAGCTTCCCAGGTGGCACTAGTGGTAAAGAATCTACCTGCCAATGCAGGAGACGCCAGAGATGCAGGTTCAATCCTTGGGTCAGGAAGATCCCCTGGAGAAGGAAATGGCAACCCACTCCAGTGTTCCTGCCTGAAAAATCTCATGGACAGAGGAGCCTGCTGGGCTGCAGTCCCTGGGGTCACAAAGACTGAGCACACATGCATGCTATGTGAACGGGGACGAGTTATCCTCCCTGTGTTTCAGGGTTGTCACCCCAAAAGGGAACTATTGCTACCTTTCTTTCTCAATGAAGAGAGTAGAAAGCTACAGAGTCTGCTACTGAATAGAAACTTAAGAAATTCTGGTTTTCATCATTCCATCGTCTTGTTAAGGCAGTCCTCCTTTTCTGTAAAATGGGAGACTATTCTGATTTAGAGATGTGCGGGTCTGAGGTTTGTAAAAACTTTGCATTGACTGACAGACCTCTGCCCTGGATGATTCCAGATCTCTCCTTGGCACTTCGTGACAGGTATCCTCAGTGGGGACCCATAGCACAGCCAGCATCCCAGAGGCCTACATGCGGGTTGGCATGGGGAGGGAGGGGTCTCATCACCCTCAGCAGTAGAGCCTCTCAGCACCACAGAGGCCTTCTGTGCTGCCCAGCGCTCCGGGCCTTGTCTCTTTTGGTGAAGCTTTGTTGTCATAGCAACCCACCGGGTCACATCCCTGAGGTCCCAGCACCACAGCCAAAGTACAGACAGGAAGAGAGGGCCACTGCTGCTGTGTTCACTGCCCCACTTTTTCTATCTACTTCCAGACTCCCCCTCTTATGACCTTCCTTTGCCCCTAAAGAGACAATGAGTGGACTATCAGCCACATAATCTAACACCCTCTTTTTTCAAATGAGGGAACTGAGGTTCGGAAACAAAAAGGGATTGATCCCAGGTTGCAGATTCCCTTCATGGCAAAGATGCAATTGGAACCCAAGTGCCCTGAATCCTGCTTCTACAGGTCATGTAGGAACATGACAGAGCCTGCCCTTGACTGAGCTACAGCGCACCCTCTCCTCCTGGGCTGCTGAATGGGCACCTCTGCCCGAGTTTCCTGGCAAGGACAAACCAGGACCAGCCTGGCTCCTTCCCACAGAATATTTGGAGGATGGCAAACCTGTATGCAAGTCAAGAAGCAACAGTTAGAACCGGACATGGAGCCAAGGACTGGTTCAAAATTGGGAAAGGAGTACATCAAGGCTGTATATTGCCACCCTGCTTATTTAACTTATATGCAGAGTACATCATGCAAGGTGCTGGATGAAGCACAAGCTGGAATCAAGATTGCTGGGAGAAATATCAGTAACCTCAGATATGCAGATGACACCACCCTTATGGCAGAAAGTGAAGAGGAACTAAAGAGCCTCTTGATGAAGGTGAAAGAGGAGGGTGAAAAAGCTGTCTTAAAATTCAACATTCAGAAAACGAAGATCATGGCATCTGGTCCCATCACTTCATGGCAAACAGATGGGGAAAAAGTAGAAACACTGACAGATTTTTTCCCTTGGTCTCCAAAATCACTGCAGATGGTGACTGCAGCCATGAAACGAAAAGACACTTGCTTCTTGGAAGAAAAGCTATGACCAACCTAGACAGCATATTAAAAAGCAGAGACACTGCTTTGTCAACAAATATGCATATAGTCAAAGTTATGGTTTTTCTAAGTAGTCAAATATGGATGTGAGTGTTGGGCCATAAAGAAGACTGAGTGCTAAAGAGCTGATGCTTTTGAACTGTGGTGTTGGAGAAGACTCTTGACAGTCCCTTGGACTGCAAGGAGATCCAACGAGTCAGTCCTAAAGGAAATCAACCCTGAATATTCTTTGGAAGGACTGATACCAAAGCTGAAGCTCCAATGCTTTGGCCACCTGATGCGAAGAACAGACTCATTGGAAAAGACCCTGATGCTGGAAAAGATTGAAGGCAGAAGGAGAAGGGGATGACAGAGGATTAGATGGTTGGATGGCATCACCGACTCAATGGGCATGAGTTTGAGCAAACTCTGGGATATAGTGAAGGACAGGGAAGCCTGGTGTGCTGCAGTCAATGGGGTTGGACTTGAGTTAGTGGCTGAACAACAACTGACTCCCCGGGATGCCCACATGATCTGGAATGACAGGTGTCTCACTCTGGATGGATAATGACCAGAACCACGTGGTTATTGCAGCAGTCATGTCAGGAAAATTAGGAGCCCCACGGGTGTCCAGTGAAGACAGCTTTCATTTTTCTTCGCCTAAGCAACCCCATGCCTTCTCCATCTTCCTCCCTCTCTCCTCCACTGCCCTGTCCTTTTCACATTCCCACATTCTATCTTTCTCTTCTTTCTTACTCCTCTGTTCCCTCTGTCCTACTCTCTCACGCTCCCTGCATTCAAATTGACTAGTGGGGCACCCCGATGCATTTTCTCTTTCCCTCCTGTTTTCGGGTGCCTGCACCAGCTGCCCAGGAGACATCTGGCATCTCTGTGCGGCCAATGATGCTCCTGATGTGGGTTGGACTTGACTTTCTCATGAATGAGGATCTGACCCCACCACCCACTTGTCTTGCCTTCAGCAGGGGACGAGGATGAGGATGAGTCAGGCGAGGAGAGGCTGCCTTCCTGCTTTGACTACGTCATGCACTTCCTCACGGTCTTCTGGAAGGTGCTGTTTGCCTGCGTGCCCCCCACAGAGTACTGCCATGGCTGGGCCTGCTTCGTCGTCTCCATTCTCATCATCGGCATGCTCACTGCCATCATCGGGGACCTGGCCTCCCACTTCGGCTGCACCATTGGCCTCAAGGACTCGGTCACGGCTGTTATTTTTGTGGCATTTGGCACCTCGGTGCCAGGTGAGAGTGAGGGGGAGCTTGGATTTGCAAAGGGGATATTACCTGGTTCAAGTGAGCCCTCCGATTTGCCTCATTATCTTCCTGCCATCTCAGATCTGAGCTTAACAGAGCCTCTGCCTCTAAAGTGCATGACGGTCAACCCAAGGGACCCTTGTTACCATTAAGAATGATCATTAACATTTCTTGAGCACTTCTGATGTGTCAGTTGGTATGTATGCTAAGCAGCTTACCTGTTTTAGCTCTGTAGCCCTCACCCAAACCTTATTCAATAAGGAGAGTTATTATCCCCACTTGACAGATGAGGAAACTAAGGCCCAGAGAGGTTAAATCACTTGCTGAAGTCAGTGACCCACTTTCTTAACCTCTGCATCAGACGACTAGGCCATTTCCCTCTGGCTGCAGATTAGCCTGCTTGGAGATGTGCAGAAGAAACACCCTCAAGCCTCCTCTGCTTAGGACACCTGTAAATACCAAGTGTCTCCTAGCAGGACAGATGAAGGAAGCTTCACAGGCTCTTGTCCTTCATATGATGAATCACATTTTTTTTCTCTCATAAACACCTAGAGATGAACAGGAACAGACATGCCTTTATTCATTCATTAGACAAATGTTTGCTGAGCCTGATACAGTTTTGTGCTGGTTGCCGGGACTGTAACGGGAAACAAGACAGACACACTTCCCTCTCCACATGAAGTTTATAGTCTAATGAAGGAAACCACGTTCAACTATGATCATTCAAATCATCTCAATAAGTTTGATGATGAAAAAGTACAAGCGCTCTGCAAGTATGAAACAGGGGGACCTCGGCTGGGCTGGAAAGGCAAACGGGTGAGCAGGTAGAGGGGCTACATTAACTCAGGTTCCTTACTTAGTTTAGATGGGGTCTCCAGGGTGTCTGAACCCCAAATTCCTACCAAGGAGCTGGCCTCCCAATTGTGGTAAGAAGACACAGACAGCCCCTTCCTATGGAAAGGCTGGGCCAGATCTCATCAGACGGACTCTGGTGGCTGGAAACCCTTCTTGCGCTAAGAAAGCATATCCTTCTGGAGAGTAACTGAGTCTGCATCACACTCTGGAGAAGCCACTTCCCCAGACCCCAGAACAGACCAGTAGAGTTATTTGTACATTAATGATGCAAGAGGTTTGGCTATCATGGGAATGCATGGAGTAGTAGGAAATTAAATGGAAAATTAAGGGAAGGCTTTGTGGGGGAGATACCATGTGATTTATCTATGTTCTCTGGGGCCTCGAGGAACTATCAGGGGGGAAGGAGCAGATATGGGTAAAAGGAACAGCTGTGGGAAGAAGTTGCAGAGAATCAGAAGTTAAAAAAAGAAAGCAGCAAGGTCACAGGCAAGAAAAGGCAAGAGGTTTTCTCGAGCAGAATATTGGCAACGAGGAGGCAGGCCAGGCAAGGGAGAGCTTGGGGCTTGTCCAAGACCTTGCATGGGTACAGAGAACAGCTGGCAGCATTAGGGGCTTGAAGGTGATGCTTTGGTCCACTCAGCTGATTTGTGGCTTTAGCTGAAGCTGTTTGGATGTCTGGTGAAGCTATGGAAAGGGCTCTCAGATGAGGGTGTTCAGGTCAAATCTCTTGCTAATTTACTTTGAGTAGATCCCTTGACCCTTATTTTTCCTAAGTTGTCAAATAAAAGGGTGACTGGCCATCCTTCCAGTGCCTACAATCCATCCCAACATCTGAAGTCCAATAGCCTTTGAGGCCCTGTGCTCTGTATACTGACTTCAAATCCTGAGCCCTGTCATTTTTGAGCCCCTGCATCTCCCCATCAGTAGTCCCTGCATCTCCCCATGTGTCCTCTGTCCCCATAAATCCAGCCTTTAGCACAATGCTAAGCCCACAGGCTCAATCACAATCTGTTTTGAAAGTAAATGTCCCACGTGACAGAGGCAATCAAGCACTTATTCTAAGCAGCTTCCCCGGATGTCAGAGTTCCCTGGGAGATATTATGGGGAAGCAAACCCCCCTTACAGAAGAAGTAGTCAGAAGGGAACAATAAAAGCCACTCAGTAAATATCAGCACCAGAAAGACCTTTGGGAACCTTTCAGGCTCAGGCAGATTAGGAATGGGAAGCCCAGAGAAGTAAGGTGACCAGCCCAAGGCCACACAGCTTATTAACAGTAGAGCAGGGAGTAGCGCCCAGGCCCCTGCCTCTCACTCCCAAGGCTCAGCCCGCTGGCCCCGGCTGCCTTTCAGCCTCACTCCACGGAAGGCCCTCCACATCTCAGCCTCCCCACCGGCTCTCACTGTCTCTGCCTCTTTCCAGATACGTTTGCCAGCAAAGCGGCTGCCATCCAGGACGTGTACGCAGACGCCTCCATCGGCAACGTCACGGGCAGCAACGCCGTCAACGTCTTCCTGGGCATTGGCCTGGCCTGGTCCGTGGCCGCCATCTACTGGGCCCTGCAGGGACAGGAGTTCCACGTGTCAGCCGGCACTCTGGCCTTCTCCGTCACCCTCTTCACCATCTTCGCGTTCGTGTGCATCAGCGTGCTCTTGTACCGCCGGCGGCCCCACCTGGGCGGAGAGCTGGGCGGCCCTCGTGGCTGCAAGCTGGCCACGACTTGGCTCTTTGTGAGCCTGTGGCTTCTCTACATACTCTTTGCCACGCTGGAGGCCTACTGCTACATCAAGGGGTTCTGAATTACAGAACGAGGCCTCCGGCCGGGCAGGCCTGCAGCTTCTCCCCAGAGAAGGGCGCATCCCCACCCGCGACCTCTAGGGGATGAGCCACACCCCGGAGAGGCAGCCTCAGGACCCGAGCTGCAGGAGCATCACCGGACTGGGCCCTGGCAGTGAACTGAAAGGGCAGAGTCCATCCGTCCAGTGGAACAGAGGAAACACCCACTTGGCAAAATATTTAATTCAATCCACACCAACGCCAGCAACAGATCCACCTCCAGCCTGTCTTCCCGCCGTGTCCCTGACCCATAGCAAAGTCAGACCCTCTCGCCACCTTCTCTTCCGTCTTCTTCTGACTATTCCTTTGCTTTCTAAGTTTCCTCGGCGGGGGGAGATGGTTTCTCCTGTCTGTCCAGCTTGACACATCACCATCCTCTCACTCCGCCCGCGAGGCCTGAAGATGAGTCCTGTCCCCGTGGCTGGCTCGGGGGTCTCTTTTCATTGTCGTCAGTATCATAGTTGTTTTCGTTTTCCCACCAGGTTTTGCTCATTCTTTGTCCACCTTGTCTTTTCTCTCTGAGGTTAGTGATGACGGTGCTGCGAAGGAGCTCAAGGTCTGAGCCGACGGGCAGAGGCCTGAACTTTCAGACACGCCCTTTCCCCCACTCTCCCTGCGTAACAGCTGTCTCCTGCTGCGTCGAGTTCCTGTTCCCTTCCTCCTTTTATCCTCTGCTTTCTTGAATGGACTGTGGTGTCTGGGTGGTGGTAAGTTCACACACCCGAGGGCAGTAAGAATGGGGACTGTGGCTGGAGCAGGAACAGCTTTATCTCAAGCTTCTGTCAAGATCCAATTTACAACAAGAAGTCCTTGTTCTCTTCCCTGCCTGAGCCTTTCAGATTCTGTCTGTCTCATTGTATCAGTGTCTGGATGTTTATCCCTCTGCAGGAAGACCCACCGAGAGGTAGATAGGGGACGAAAATCGAAATAGAATATGATGACGGAGGGCAGCTAGGAAAGCAGAAGGGCTATATGCCTTCTGGAACATCTCTGGCTTTGTATCTGGGGCAGGAGAGAAGCGATGTCCACCTAGTGGGATCTGTAGGGAAAAGATTATATTGAAAATGTCAGTGATTCTGAGAGATGTCAGCTTCACCACTCCCTCACTTTCTAATGCACCAGACTAAGAGCTTTGACTATTTCTTGATTTCCTGCAAAAACTTAGAAGTTTATAAGAAAATGAGGCACTTCACGTCTCCTGGCCTCTTGGGTCATGTTTGAAAGCATTTTCACAGGACAGGGATTGGAATTCCTCATCTCTCCCACATTCCTGCCTGGTTTTAAACCTCTTGAAGCTCTTTTTCCAGCCTGTGGGCTATTTCTTGCCCCAGTAGGAGGAATCTTAGCTGCCATAATTCCATGGAGCCTGGGTTTATAGAGAGATTGCCATGCCCTGCAGACCTTTTCCCAACAAATTGTAAAAGGACCTGGCTTTAAAACACACACACACACACATATATCACCGAAAGACTGCCCACAGATCTTTAGGCTTTCTGCATTGACATACATACATTTTTTAAGGGGAAAGAAGAAATGAAAAACACCTGTTTAATTTTAAACACATTTTTTTAAGAAAACAAATAACTGGAAAAGAAACCGTGTTCATGTCATAAGCTATGTTGACAGTTGCCAGTGGAAATGTTGGGTTGGTTTAAAAAAAAAAAAATAAAAGCTATACTTATATCTCTCTGAAGACATCTTGCTTCTCCCCATGTTGCTTCAGGAAAAGGTCCAGGGGGCCACCTTGGGTTCCTTCTGGGACTGTAGTGGCTGAGGTGAAACTGTCATCTCCTATTTGTATCTCCTGTTTGTACCTGTCATCTCCTCAGATGCCAGTGTGCCAAAGCTAGGATTTTTAAAGCAAAAAAATGCTTCAGGGAAATGCCACCTGTCAAAATCTGGATTTTAAGAGGCTGGGGAGGCTCTACATGAGAGGTAGAGCCATGATGATTAAAGGGGAAAGAGCTCTTGGTATTAGAAAGGCCTGCTGGGTCAGGGACTCCAGCTAGACAAACAGCATCCTGTGTTTATTACCAGTGGGCACATCCATTCATTCATTTACTCATGACTCTTTCAACAAATGATTTTGAATACCATGTGTGCCTTGAGATATGTTCTGGTGCTACAATGAAGAAGAAGATAGATAGAATTTCTGACCTCAAGAAACTCACAGTCCAGAGTGGGAGGCAGAGCTTCTTTAACTAAGGCTCTTTGGGTTGCAAGAAGCAGAAACCCATTAAAGTAGTTCAAGAAATGAAGAGGGGCTCTACTTCGAAGCCCTGGTGGGGGCCTCTTGGGGAGCCCAAGGCAGGAACATGGCTGGCTACAGGGACCTGAAAGCCCTCAGGAACTGAGGTCACGTTCCATGTCCCCAAAATCACAGCATGTCCCCCATCCTGGTTCCTTCTCCCTCGCAGCCCTATCCACCTCTTCCCTCTCCCAATGTGCTCTTGCTTTGCTCATCTTGTACGTGGTCTGGCATGGCCCTGACACACGACCATGACCTCACAACTCTGTTCCCTACAACAACCTGTAACATCTCTTTTAAAGTCTGAATGCAAATTCTCAATGGATGAAATGGGGCCAATTTTTCATCACAATGGGACATTTCCCAAAGGCAGAGTCCTTTGTAGGAGCCTCTGTCAAGGTGGCAAGGGTACCTGTGGCCTGGTTACTTTGCGTCAGGTGTCCACTTCTGGTCTGAACAGCTCAGGGAAGGAGAGGAGGGTGGCGACCACCTTGTATGTACTGTCACCCTTTCCAAAAGTTAAGTGACGGGAAGAAGGCTTTGATGCATATGAGCCATCAAGGTGGGAATAAAAATTACAGTTCTGTGCCATGAGTGGTCAAAAGGTGGCGTAGACAGAGCACCACAAGGACATGATGGAAAGAAACACTGATTCAGCCTGCAAGAATTGGAGAAGACTTCACAGAAAATGGAATAGGTGGGTAAAATCTTGGAAGAAGAATAAATAGTGACTTATCTTGGTGAGGGGGTTGGTGATGAAGAACATTCGAGAAGAAACAGCATGCTTTAAGGCACGGGGTGAATCAGGGCCTGGCAGAGTCATGTATCAGCAATAGTTGTCATGGCTAGAGGATAGTGCTTAAAAGGACACACAAGAACACAAAAAAAGCAGTCTGGGAAAAGGGTTTGGCTACAAGGCTCAGTCATTTTTTTTGCCAGCCACAAAATTGACAGTGAAAAATTCCTGTTAGCCGATGAAATGGTAGATGCAGAATCATAAAATCCATTTGTCTCCATCTCTCCCCTTTTGTGAGTCATTTCTGGGTTATCCAGATGTTAGACTTTGTCAAGAGAGAAGCTGGGTTGAACCATAGAGACCTGGTTGAACCAGGTCTGAGGACTTGGTACTAGTTAAGATGCCACCACTGAATAGCTCCATGCACTTGAGCCAGTCCACCTTCCTCTGTTTCCTGAACTACAAAAAAAGTTTTAATATATGGCCTCTGAAGCTCATGGAGAAGGCAATGGCACCCCACTCCAGTACTCTTGCCTGGAAAATCCCATGGACGGAGGAGCCTGGTAGGCTGCAGTCCATGGGGTCATGAAGGGTCAGACACGACTGGGTGACTTCACTTTTACTTTTCTCTTTCATGCACTGGAGAAGGAGATGGCAACCCACTCCAGTGTTCTTGCCTGGAGAATCCCAGGGACGGCGGAGCCTGGTAGGCTGCTGTCTGTGGGGTCGCACAGAGTCGGACACGACTGAAGCGACTTAGCAGCAGCAGAAGCTCATTACTTCTAGCTTTAACACTGGGATTTTAGAATATACATACATACATATGCATATATATGTATATATGTATATGTATATGTGTGTATATATATATATATATATATATATGATGTATCTCTGCGTGTGTGTGTAATTAAACTGTCCACCGACCTCATCTGATGGAGCATAGCCGATGTCCTTTTGCAATCCCTTGGCTCCACTGGCCTGTGTACTAGTGTGGAAAAGACATAGCCAGCCATTATGCACATGGCATTTTCAGCACTTTTTCCTGGTGGAGCTAAGCATTCCATCCCCTTGATTCATTTATTACTTAGAGCACTCTTAGCTGCTGTAATAAAGAAACCCCAGGATGTGGGGGCTTAACAAAATGTTTTAGCATTTCTCACTCACATAATAATCCAGTGAGAATTGTCCCAGTCAGTAGGTGGCTTTCTCCCATTTTTCAATGCTGCCAATCTCAGAGGCTTTGGAGTCCTCTTTCTCGGGTGGTAGGTGGAAAAGAAATTAGAGAAGGCACATTTCTCATGCCTTGGCTCTGAAGTGCTACTGATCAGTTTTGCTCGGATTCCTTTAGTAAAGGTTACTCACTTCAACCCCGTCAAATGCCAAGGAGATAGGAAGTACAGTTCTGGCTGGGCTGCCACTTCCCAGTGACCATTCTATCCTACAAGACATGATTATTTTTTATGAATGGTTACCTCTGCCACAACCCCTTGGTGATTCAAGATAGGTATTTTTAGTAACAGTGGCCAAAAGCAATCTGACCTATGTCCATGTTGGAGCTTTGTGGTTTACAAACCTTCCACGTTTTGAGTTGGTTAAGAACCACAGAAGTAGATATTATTTTCATTTTATCAGTGAGGTTCCTAGAGGTCAAACAATTGCCCGGGAGCGCACAGAGAGTAAGAGGCAGGTCCCAAACACAAGTCGTCTCATTCTAAATCAGAATGTCATAGCCTTCCATGATACTCACCAGAACAAAGGATGAGCCCCCGCAGAAGGCCATGCTTCCAGTGCAGGACCCTGGGAGGCTGCCAGGGTCCAGGAGGAATAGCTGAGAAGCCAGCCCTCTTGGCCTAATTCAGTCCCCTTCTCCTTTTGTCCCCGTCCTTACAGAGCAAGGACCTCCTCTAGGGGCAGCTGAATGGACCCAGTAAGAGTCAAACTGGTAAAAATTTCCAAAAAAAGGAAATTTCATTGTGATAAAGTGATTTGGGTTGATGAGTCTAATTATTCACAATTCATGATGGTATATTCCCTAGTCCCAAGGAGGCCAAAAGACATCTTAGGAAAGGGTTCCTAGAAAACTGCCCCTAGAAGGCATGTCATATGATATTTACAACATGTTCAGAAAAGGACAGCGGAATCAAACTGTCTTTATACGAAATGGGATTAACCTTTACTCATAAATGTGGAGGGAATTCATCATTCCTTCTTAAGGATCTGGAAAGAAGGTGACCCAAGATAAACTACTTTGTTGCCTCCAAATTCTTGAATTCTGATTTCTAATCTAATTAATCTAATCTAATTTCTAACCTTTCTGCTGTATCTCAGGTTGGTCCCAACTTCTCCATCAGGTGAAACACAGTAGGAGTTGGTTGCACTCTGTGGCCCCGCAATGACCTTTATTACAAGGTCAGATTACATGAGTGGCATTGCTTCTACATTGTGAGGTAATTGACTATTCTCCTATGATCATGGCCTCTGGCGGACTCCTTGTTAAACCCGCTTCTCTTTCCATGACTGTGGGGCAGGAGTTAAACCTGGTGGGCAGCAGTGTGATACATTTGATCCATGTATTTTTTTTCTTTGATGGTTACCAGGGAATGGGGGAGCAGGCTAATAAGACTGATGTTTTTGTTTTTAATTTATTTTTAATTGAAGTATAATTAACAATATTGTGTTGGCTTCTGCCATACATCATGATCAATGTATTTTTTAAGCAGAACAGCTTTCAGTGTCTTTAAACAAGCATTTTGTGTAAAAATATGGATTTTAACTTCTCTGGCCACACTGGGTGAGCACTCGTTCATGGCAATACTCCAGAGGAGCTGATCGGTGGTCACCCCGTGTTGACAGGGTTTAAGTTCTCAGTTCCCCAGAGTCCCTATCCAGCCTTTCACTCTCATTCACAGGACCTCCTGGTCCCTGGAGCCACTTGTGTGCGTGACACCTACTATGCGGTCAAGGTTTGGGTTTTGCCATTTGACCTTCTACCTGTTGGTGCTAACCTCCAGTATTCTATGGGATTTGAATCCCAGTTGTATCATTTTTACCTTTTGTGGGGATTTTTAAACAAGTGACTTTAACCTCCCTGAACTTCATTTTCTCCAACCCAGACATACAGTTGTTGCAAGGTTAAATGAGCCATTTTTCAAGGCAATTACCATAGTTCCCTGTACCTAGCATGTACCCTAGAAATATTCCTTTCACCTCACAATAATGCTTTGTGGTAAATCCCTTACAACTGGTGACATTGGGGTCTGACATGTTCCAGGAGCCTGGCAGTGTTCCAGGGGGTAGATGGATGACCTCAGGCCACTTCATTCAACATACCATCCCTCTCTGTGTTGGTCCAGGCAGGCTCCCTGGAGGTGGAGAAAAGCCCTCATAGTCTTGCTTCTGTAGCAGGAGCAGGTCTCTGGCTTCTTGGCCTGCATGGGGCACAGAAATTAAGATTTAAAGGGACAGCCAAGGGGCACCAGAATCCCCAGGTCAGGCAAGCCCCTTGGACTTTGGAGAAGCGGGGCAGATATGTTTGGCATCAAAGAAACAGTGACACAGAAAGGGACAGCAGCCCGTATAGCATCTTCCTTGCTAATACTAAAGTGGGTCATGGTGTACAGAAATACCTGTGGACTCACAGAAGGAGGTGAAGCTTTGGGAGAAGCCATGTAGTCTGGCCAAGGTCATCCAGTGAGTAAATAAGCTGGACTTAACTATGTAGGTCTACCAGATTTCCAAGTCACTGCTTATTATCTTCATCTACACCTTCGTTTACTTTCCTAGTGCTGATGAAAAAAATGAGGAGCATAAATAGGATGACTTGTCTTGGTTTTCCCCGGACTTTCCTGGTTTTAGCACTGAAGTTCCCATGTTTTAGGAAACACTTCAGTCCTGGGAAATGAGGATGGTTGGTCACCCTAAAATATTCTGTTTTATGAAGTAAGACCTAGTGTGGTATTGCTACTGCTAATAAATGGTAGTTTCTGCACATGCACCTTCTACCATGTCATGCTGTTATCTTTCCCCAACCGTCCCATGTCCCATTACTCTCAGCCAGTATTTCAGTTGGATGAGGTCCTTTATCTGGTGTGATAACTCAAACCTTCATCCCAGAAAATTTGAAATCTTGGTGTTTTGCTCTAGTTTTTCATTGATCAGTATTTTCAGGAAAGGGAGTATGAAAATGCACCCGCCGTGAATCCCAAGGTTCCAAACATAGTTTTTCTTACTCTCATTATGTAGCAACCCAGGTCCCCCTAAATAACTGGGAAAATCACCCTACCCAGTTCGGTGATCTCCTTTACCTTCTTGACATAAATAATCTGAAACTGTGTTCCCTGGTAGAGGCATTTCTCCCTTAGGCTTTAGGATCACCAGACCTACTGAGCCCAAGGTTATAGGGGCAGAAAGTAAAATTCTCCAAGGAGATCATTAGGCATAATGATGAGAGGAAACACGTCACCTCCACTCTTTAGTCCTCAGATCTATGCATCCTGTCTGGAAGAAGTCAACACTACACTGGTTCCCAATTTAAAGCATGTTGTTTTTGTTATTACTTAGTCGATAAATTGAGTCCAACTCTTTGCAACCCTATGGACTATAGCCCACCAGGCTCCTCTGTCCATGGGATTTTCCAGGCAAGAATGGAGTCGGTTGCCATTTCCATCTCCAGGGGACCTTCCCAACCCAGAGATCGAACCCATGTCTTTTGACTCTCCTGCATTGGCAGGCAAATTACCGCTGAGCCACCAGAGAATCAATTTAAAGCATAAACTGCATTCAGTAGGATAGCATCACAACTTCACAAGGTATTACCTCCTAGTTGGTACTGTAAGTGAGCCTGCAACAGGTCATTCCACTATTATGTCAAGGCAACCACATTTGAGTGATAGGAAATGTGCTAAGTTAGTGTCTCTGATTAAAGGCTGTGTTATAAAAGATATATGGCAATGGATAAGGCAATCTGAGTCCATAAATGATGTTAGCAGAGACACTATGGGCAAATCGGCACCCAGAAATTGAGTTCATCTCCTTGTGAAGACTAACTGCTACCTCTTCCATGAAGAGAATGATTCAGTGTAATCACCCAGGTAACTAGCTGATCTTCCTGGAACATAGTATCATATCAAGGGCTTTTCAATTACCTCTGCAATTAGAAGGTTGTCCACTTATCAGTGGCAAGAGCCAAATGAGCCTCAGTGAGGGGATCCAATTACTAAGCTTAAGCATAACCTCCATCCCTGTTGCCAGGACAATTTTATGAATGAGTCCATTGAACAAGCCACCAGAACCGCTGGAGAAAGTGGCCAACTAAGATCTATAGCGTGAGTCATCTTGTCCATCTGATTATTGAGAACTTCTACTACCATGATCATTCTTAGGTAGGCACTAATATCTTCACACTTTGGGCAGCATTCCAGAGGTCCACATATACACATCTTCAAACTTCCGTGTCACCAATTACCTTCCTTTCAAAGCTTCAGGGAGCCAGTCACCCTTTTTTTCACTGTGAATCAGTGTGGGCTTCCCTGGTGGCTCAGATGGTAAAGAATCCACCTGCAATGCAGGAGACCTGGGTTCAGTCCCTGAGTTGGGCAGATCCCCTGGAGGAGGGCACGGCAACCCACTCCAGGATTCTTGCCTTGGAGAATCCCCATAAGAGGAGCCTAATGGGCTATAGTCCATGGGGTCGCAAAGAGTCAGACACGGCTGAGCGACTAAGCGCAGCACAGCACATGAATCAGTGTAGACTGATAATTCAGGCTAGATGGGCAATCAGATGTTCTGCGTGAAGTTTGGCCCCGGGAGAATTTCTACCACCGTGGTCTCTGAGGGCCATCTCAGTGGGGCTATAGCAGGGTGCTCTCCACTTCTGGCTGGTTCTGGTACACTGTAGATCCACCCCAGAATTAGGTTCATGCTTTCCCCTTATTTATTAACTGGCCACAGAGAATTATCTGTGAAGCCACAGTATGGCTGAAAAAGAGGCAGCAAAGCAGGTATAGTTGCTATAAGCATCTAAGTGAGTGAAGTCGCTCAGTCGTGTCCGACTCTGCAACCCCGTGGACTGTAGCCCGCCAGGCTCCTCTGCCCATGGGATTCTCCAGGCAAGAATACTGGAGTGGATTGCCATTTCCTTCTCCTGGGGATCTTCCCGACCCAGGGACTGAACCTGGGTCTCCTGCATTGCAGGCAGATTCTTTACCCTCTGAGCCACCAGGGAAGCCCATAAGCATCTAAGCCACCTGTTTTTACAGCTTACTGGTGCCTGCTTGACTTGATTGGCTTGGGTTCCATAATTATCTCTTCAATTTTCATAATTAAACAGCTGCTTTGTAAGTCTAATTTTTATAGTTTTTTGGATAAGGTGCCCGGTTCTACACAGTTAAAGTCTCATGTTACTTGGTTTCACTCCTTTCCTACCTGTGTCCTTAAAATACATAATATGCATGCTCAGTCATTTCCAACTCTTTGCAATCCTATGGACTGTAGCCTACCTGGCTCCTCTGTCCATGGGATTTTCTAGGCAAGAATACTGGAGTGGGTTGGTGTTGTGTATTTAATTGATGCTGTAACTTGGACTTGGTCCATATTCCTATCCTCCCAGTGCCTACAGGTGGGGAAGTATTCCTCTAAAGTTTTCTGGGAGGATTTCCAGTTGCTTATGGGCATATTCATAATTTTCATTTGTCTTTTTCCTTATGTATGATCTTTAAGGCCATAAAAAGAGCTGGGTGGCTCCACAATTTTTATTACTGTTCTAACTGCTACAACACGTTGATCTTCAAACACCTTGCTTTACCTTGTGATAAACTGGGTAATTACAATCCTACCATCTACCATGAACTGCCTTGTCCCATTTGTCCTCATCCAGGAAGTTATCTTTGGACGCCTCAAATACATGATCAACCCAAGCCCAAAGTTCCATTTTATGAGTCTGTTTCCTGGAACCACTTCCAGCATCTGTCCTGTGTCAGAATCCCAGTAGAAACAAATGGCATTTTCAAATTGGGATAATCCAAAAGTGTGGACAGTATTGAAAATCCAGAGCTAGCAGCAGTGGGACTGTTGCCACCTCTTGGCTCAAATAGCAGCGGAGAAGAGATTTTTGGAACTGAGAAGGAGACAGTCATGTACGTAAGTTTTTTGTTGCTGTTATTGTTCAGTCACTAAGTTGTGTTCGAATCTTTGCCACCCCATGAACTGCAGCTCATCAAGCTTTCCTTCCTTCACTATCTCCCGGAATTTGCTCAAACTCATGTCCATTGAGTCAGTGATGCCATCCAACCATCTCATCCTCTGTTGCCACGTTCTCCTCCTGCCCTCAGTCTTTCCCAGCATCAGGGTCTTTTCTAATCAGGAAAAGCTCTTTGCATCAGGTGGCCAAAGTATTAGAGCTTCAATTTCAGCACCAATCCTTCCAATGAATATTCAGGGTTGATTTTCTTTAGGATTGACTGGTTTGATCACCTTGCTGTCCAACGGACTCTCAAGAGTCTTCTCCAGCACCACAGTTCAAAAGCATTAATTCTTGGTGCTCAGCCTTTTTTACAGTCCAGCTGTCATATCCATATGTGACTACTGGAAAAACCATACCTTTGACTATATGGACCTTTGTCAGCAAAGTGATGTCTCTGCTATTTTAATACACTGCCTAGGTTTGTCTTAGCTATTCTCCCAAGGAGCAAGTGTCTTTTAATTTTGTGGCTGCAGTCACCATCTGCAGTGATTTTGGAGCCAAGAAAGTGAAATCTGACACTGTTTCAACATTTTCCCCCATCTATTTGCCATGAAGTGATAGGGCCGGATGCCATGATTGTTTTTTAAATGTTGAATTTTAAGCCATCTTTTTCACTTTCCTCTTTCATCTTCATCAAGAGGCTCTTTAGATTCTCTTCACTTTCTGCCATTAAAGTGGTATCATCTGCATATCTGAGGTTGTTGCTCTTTTTCCCAGAAATCTTGATTCCAGCTTGTGCTTCATCCAGCCTGGCATTTCACATAATGTACACTGCATATAAGTTAAATAAGCTGGGTGACAACATACAGCCTTGACATACTCCTTTCACAATTTTGAACCAGTCTGTTGTTCCGTGTCCAGTACTGTTCCTTCTTGACCTGCATACAGGTTTCTCAGGAGGCAGGTAATGTGGTCTGGTATTCTCATCTCATTAAGAATATTCCACAGTTTGTTGTGATCCACACAAAGGCTTTAGCACAACGAAGCAGAAATAGATGTTTTCTGGAATTCCACTGCTTTTTCTGTGATCCAGCATATGTTGGGAATTTGATTTTCTGGTTCCTCTGCCTTTTCTAAATCCAGCTTGTACATCTGGAAGTTCTCGGTTCATGTACTGCTGAAGCCTAGCTTGAAGGATTTTGAGCATAATCTTGCTGTCATGTGAGATGAGTGCAACTCTATGGTAATTTGAACATTCTTTGGCATTGCCTTTTGAATTGGAATGAAAACCGACCTTATCCAGTCCTGTGGCCATTGCTGAGTTTTCCAAATTTGCTGACATATTGAGTGCAGCACTTTAACAGCATCATCTTTTAGGGTTTGAAATAGGTCAGCTGGAATTCCATCACCTCCACTTGCTTTGTTCATTGTAATGCTGCCTAAGGCCCACTTGACTTTGCACTCCAGGATGTCTGGCTCTAGGTGAGTGACCATACCATCATGGAGCAATTTCAGTTGAAATCCAATCAGTACAAGGCAAACCCAAGAAAAGAACCAGGGGAATAAATACCCCTCCCTCCTTACTCCCTTCCCACCCTCCTACCTCCTGCCGGTCTCCTGGTTTATCCAGACAGCTCTAGAATTCCACTGATGCAATTCACACAAGCCAGTCCTCCATGGCAGAGCAGGCAGCAGTGGAGAAGGGGAAGAATAGATGTAGAGTCTGGCAGATTTCTAGCATAGCATACAGAGTTGTTGCAATGATTTCATGAGATAACAGACTTAGCAAAGTGCGTGACATATAGTAGGCACTCACAGGTGAGAATGCTGAGGAGGCCCAGACAGGGAAAGCTAACTGCTCAAGGACACACAGCTAGTTCTAGCAAAGCTGGGGGCAGAGTTGGAGGGAGATTCCCATAGTTAGTGCTCTCCCTACTTCCCCTCCCTGCACTGGTGTATCACATGGCTTCGCTGCTAATATTGAAATTTCCCTCCACCCTTCTCCTCAAGGAATTATCTTCCCATAATACAGCCTCTATCACACCTTTCTGCAATGGAATGTATACCTCACCATGCTATTTACATCTCATTTCACTGCTTCAGTAAGTATATTTCACGATACCTTTCCCTAGTGGTAGCAGTATTGTTAGTCGCTCAGTCATGTCTGACTCTTTGCAACCCCATGGACTGTAGCCCACCAGGCTCCTCTGTCCATGGAATTCCCCAGGTAAGAATACTCTAGTGGGTTGTCATGCCCTTCTCCAGAGGATCTTTCCAAACCAGGGATTGAATCCGGCTCTCCTGCATTGCAGGCGGATTCTTTACAGTCTGAGCCACAAGGGAAGCTCATACCTTTCCCTCAACATCTCATATTTTAGATACTGACATGATGTATTATTCAACATCACAGCAGACACACTTCTTCCACATTTAGTGGACTTTTCTGCTCACATATGTCATATCTCTCTTTAGATGTGCCAAATTAAGCTCCATTAAGAATACTAAATTAATAGCCAAGAATTTTAATTACAACTCTATCACAAGCTAGGTGTCTGATCTGCAGAAGAAGACTTAACTTATAGAGGTCTTGGATTTTTTTTCACGTATCCAAGTAGGCAATTTTCCAGGCTCCTCCCAGTGCCAAAGTTCATTGATGATGCTAAGGAAGAGGAGGAAGATGATGACTCACAGAGAGTGAGCCCCAGCTTTGTACCAGGCACTGTGCCAAGTATCAATACTTCATCCTCATTACCTCACCGAACCACTGTGGCCACCCTGTGAGAAAGACCCATTATCCCCATTTTGCAGATGAAGAAACTGAGACTCAGAGCAGACAAGCGATTTGCCCACAGTCACCCAACTACCTCTTAGAAGCACCAGGATGTACTTGGATTCATCTGACACTAGCAACTGCATTCTAATCCAATGATTCTCGAAGTATAGTCCCAAGATGAGTAACATCAGCAGCACATGCAATTTATTATAAATGCAAATTCTCAGGCCTCATCCCAGATTCCAGATCCCTGGGCATGCGTCCTAGCAAACTGTGTTTAACAAGCCCTCCAAATGAATCCAATGTGCAGCTCAAGTGTGAGATCCACTGCTCCAAACTGATATGCTATATAACTTCTCTTTCCCTCTTTCCAGGTATATCTCATCATACGTTCAAATATGCTGATATCAATACTGCTCTCTAAACACAAACCACAATATCTTTCTGTTTGTATATCCGGTTTTCTTCTCAAATGTGCTAATTACATAATTCTTCCCACATAAACATCTCAATGTGTCTCCAGCATCCTTTAAATATTTTCATATAGCTGTCCTCATTTAGGTTTGCGAGATATTCTAGGCCTAAGGTGGTGACCTCGGTCTAGCTGAAGGAATAGACATGAGAATTACTGATTGCAATTTGGGTAAGGACATGCGCTCTGGTGGTCAGAGGGGCAGTCTGTTAGGAGCATGAAGCAGCAGCATTCGATTCTAAAGCAACATATAATGAACAGAGCAGTTGGGGTTTGTTTCTAAAAGGAAGTAATGCTTGACTAGTTTCAAATATTAGAAGATTAATGATTGTTATTGTTTTAATCTTAGTTCCTTTTTTAAAATTTATTGAAATATAGTTGATTCACAATGTTTTATGTTGTTTCAGATGTACAGTAAAGAGACTCAGCCATATACATAAATATATATATATACTTTTTTAAGATCCCTTCCCATTATAGGTTATTACAAAATATTGAATGTAGTTCCCTGTGCTATAAAGTAGGTCCTTGTTGGCTATCTATTCCATATATAGCAGTGTGTATATTTTAATCACAAACTCCTTGTTTATCCTCTACCCCTTTCCATTTGGTAACCATAAGTTTGTTTCCTATGTCTATATATCTATTTCTGTTTTGTAAATAAGTTCATTGTATCATATTTTTAGATTCCACTTATAAGTGATATCATATAATACTCACCTTTATCTGACTTACCTCAGTTAGTGTGATAATCTCTAGGTCCATTCATGTTGCTTCAAATGACATTACTTCATTCTTTTTTATTACTGAGTAATATTCCATTGCATATGTGTACCACATCTTCCTTATCCATTCATCTGTCAGTGGACACTTGGCTTGTTTCCATGTCTTGGCTATTGTTCATTGTGCTCTATGAACATTGGGGTAATGTGTATTTTCAAATTATACTTTTGTCCAGATATATGCCCAGGATTGGGCATTGGGATTGCTGGGTCATATGGTAGTTCTATTTTTAGTTTTTTAAGGAACCTCCACACTGTTCTCCATAGTGGCTATACCAATTTACATTCCCACTAATGGTGTAGGAGGGTTCCCTTTTCTCCACATCCTCTCCAGCATTTATTATTCATAGACTTTTTGATAATGGCCATTTGGATCCATGTGAGGTGATACCTCATGTAGTTTTTAAATATCAGACAAAATATTTTCACCAGCTCAAAGATTTAGTTGACCACTCCCCAGTGACAAATTAAGAAAAACTCTAAAACAGGCACTCCAGTTTTCACCATATTCCTCCTGAAAGCTCAGGACTATGGCTGGTGTAAGATCAGGGTGGTTTGGAAGCACTCAGGAGGAAGCACCAGAAGTCAGACTGGGTGAGCTAAGTTTTGAAGGACCATACATAACTAGCTATACAAGGAAGACAAATGAGGATGCACATCTCCAGGCAGTTTGGCAATGCTGCATGAAGAAGTGATGGAGAGCACAGAGTGGCTTATTTATAGAGACCCAGGCTTCCCTGTCCATCACCAACTCCCGGAGCTTGCCCAAACTTATATCCATCGAGCCAGTGATGCCATCCAACCATCTCATCCTCTGTCATCTCCTTCTCCTCCTGCCTTCATTCCTTCCCAGCATCAGAATCTTTTCCAATGAGTCAGTTTTTCACATCAGGTGGCCAAAGTATTGGAGTTTCAGCTTCAGCATCAGTCCCGCCAATGAATATTCAGGACTGATTTCCTTTAGGATTGACTGGTTTGATCTCCTTGCAGTCCAAGGGACTCTCAAGAGTCTTCTCCAACACTGCAGTTCAAAAGCATCAATTCTTCAGTGCTCAGCTTTCTTTATGGTCCAACTCTCACATCCATACATGACTACTGGAAAAACCATAGCTTTGACTAGACAGGCCTTTGTTAGCAAAGTAATTTCTAGGTCAGTCTCTAGGTCGGGAAGATCCCCTGGAGAAGGACATGGCAACCCACTCCAATATTCTTGCCTAGAGAATCCCAGGGACAGAGTGGCCCGGAAGGCTACAGTCCATAGGGTTGCACAGAGTTGGATATGACTGAAGAGACTTAGCAAGCAAGCAAGGAATCAAGTCCTGCTCTCTTATCACTGGCAGAATGACCTTGACTACATCACCTAAGGTTGTGCAAGTCTTGTATTTTTCACTCCATCACATAGTTAGAATAGAATTATCTAGTCTAGAGTTTTAGAGATTAAACTATGTAACTGATGTAATTTATACATTGCACTGCCTAGTAGACTTGTCATTTTTTATATTATTATTGATGTTGTCATCTCAGGAGGAAGCATGAGAAGTGAAGACATTGAAAAGCATGGGGCACAGAGTATTGTAATATGATTGAGGAGTGGACTGAATGTGTGAAAGCAGCAGGGTTTAATTGGACATACATTAGTGTAGTATGCTAACATCACAATAAGATGTGCATAATTTTTAGGAAAAGTGTGTATGGAAGGAGTGGTTGAAGATCACAACCAAATCAAGAAGTTTAGCTTTTTGGACTAAACTAAGGCGGTAGGTCTTAGTTTCAATCTTTCCCAGCATCAGGGTCTTTTCCAGTGAGTCAGTTCTTCACACCAGGTGGCCAAAGTATTAGAGTTTCAGCATCAGTCCTTCCAATGAACATTCAGGACTGATTTCCTTGAGGATGGACTGGTTGGATCTCCTTGAAGTCCAAGGGACTCTCAAGAGTCTTCTCCAACACCTGAGAAAGGCTGAGTCTGGGACCGGAATAATCTCCCTAGCAGATTTCCAGAGCAGTGGCCATTCTCCTGAGAGTCTGAACTTGCTTAAAATAGCCCACACGCTGCCCTGCAGCCCTCAGTCACCAGTGTGAAAACCTCAAACTCCAGCAGTCCAGCAGAGACACCTCAGCCTATTTCTAGTTTGTTTTTCCAGTTTGAGATGTCTCATTTCTCCCAAACCCTCTCCCTCCCTCCCTCCGCCCACCATAATTTTTTCCTCTTGAAGTCAGCCTATCACGACTCTTCATCAGCCGTGACCCTCCCTCAGGGCTCTCTCAGCCACTCCTGATTTCCTTCTTGCCTCTCTTCTCCTTCTCCCTGCACGTGGCTTCACCTCTTGCTCTGTCTGCATCTTATTTCCTCTCTAAACATCTGCTCATTTTTTTTTTCTTCCTTTCCTGACAATCGCAGGGCCATAATGTGGATTCCCTCCAAGGATGCTGTCTCACTCCTGTCCCACTTCCTAAAGGTGCATTTGTTGCATCTCCTCATCCTGTACCGGCCCCGCTTTCCTCTGAGGACGCTCAGCACATCTTCCCTCTCTGTGTGCCTCCTTGTCCCCTGAGAGACACAAACCTCCTGCAGTACAAGACCTGCTGCCCTGAGTGCAGGAGAACAAAGAGCCCAGGCAGGAAGAATCAGTCTTTGAAAAGTGAAGGCAGTTACCTGAAACCAAAGGTAGTTCAGTGGCTGAACCAGGATGATAAGCTGATCTTCTGAGTCCAGGACTCTGGGAAGTTAACAACACCAAGTGTGCCAGGTCTACATAGACTCCGACTTCTTGCCTTAGCTGGGCTCCTGCTGCTGCACAGAGGTCCTCCCCACCATCTCCTGCTGACTCCCCTCCACCTTCCTCAAGGAGAAAGCTGCCTTCCCAGCCTTCCTGCCCCAAGCAAGTAGACTTCTCTGGTCTTGGGATCTGCTGGATCCTGGTCTCCTCCAGGCCAAGGATTTTAAAGGCACCTAGGGAGTCAAATTAAACACTCTGGAGTCATCTCTGCCCAGCATGGCTCTATTGGGTCTCAAGGGTGATCCCTCAGGAAGCAGTGGACATGCATGCTCGGTCACTTCAGTCGTGTCCAACTCTTTGTGACCCCATGGATTGTAGCCTGCCAGGCTCTTTTGTCCGTGGAATTTTTCAGGCAAGAATACTGGTGGGTGGCCATTTCCCTCTCCAGGGGATCTTCCTAATGCAGGAATCAAACCCATGTCTCTTAAGTCTCCTGGATTGAGAGGTAGATTCTTTACCACTAGTGCCAGCTGGGAAGCCCCTCAGAAGGCAGAGTTCATGTCTTTAATGGGAAGGAGAGATGTCTATAGAAGAGAGTTGCTAAACACCGGAGAGTGGGGGAGGATGGGGGACTGAAAAACCTCGGGTTTCCATTTACAGCTACATAGCACATCTCTGAAAGTACTCCCCTTAAAAGGCTCCAATTCCTTCCCCTGGGCCAGCATTGCAGGGGGGTTAAAGAAATGGGTCACTCATGGGAATTTACAAGATGTATTCATACAGCACAGGAGCCCATTGGAGGAGTGGAGATGAATTGGTCCCCTGGCTCCTGTCTGGTCCTGGGGTCAACACCCTGAGGGCAGAGTTGTCTAGAGCAGCAGGCCCATTAGGGCTCTGAGATGGGAGGCTGGAGGTCCCTGGGACTGGAGTTGGAGCTACCAGAGATTCTCTCTGGGCTCCTCTTCCCTTGCATCAATCACTAAACTCACCATCATAGGACTGTGATGGGGCAAATATTTTCTGTTTCCCCAGAATTAGTGATTAGGGCCCAAGATGAAGAAAATAGAGATGCTAAGTATCCCATATTGTAAAGAACAACAGTTAGGACCTTGATACCCTCTGCTAAGAGAGCTTGAAATAGCTCTGGAATTAACCACCCTTCCCCAGCCCAATCTATAAAAGAAGGATGGGGGAGAGAGTGGAAGGAGATAGATAAGAAATGCTGGGTTGCCTCTTCTCCTCCTTGAAGCTGAAAAAGCAGGGATGCTCTGAGAGAATTGTTCATGGGGGGTGTAAGCTGGCTGTTGATCTGACATCTCTTTTCCCAGTTAGCCGTCTGTGATGCAGGCAACTTGCTGATCAGCCTCCTCTACCTAGTGAAGCAGGGAGGGGAGAAGTTGGAGAGATGTAGAGAGGAGGTGATAAGGATCAACCTGCACGCCCACCAACTGGTACAGCAAAGGTGTGTGAGTTTCCCATGGGTGAATGGTCTCCCCAGAAGGGAGCCAGATGTGAGCTATGATTCAGGTATGAAACCCAAGGCAGGGTCCTCAGAGCAAAGTGGACATGGCGTCGTGCATTGGTATGCAGAAGTGTGGAAAAGGTCAAGCCAGAACTGGATTTCCCACACACAGGCCCCGTGTATGGGGTGGGCGGGGGGCCAGACCCAGCATGGGCCCCACACAAATACCCCATATGGTATTTGAGCATCTGCCACCCAGAGGGCAAGCAGCGCCAACCTGAGAACCTGCCACAATGAGCAGAAAGGGGAACGACTCTTGTCTGTTAACAGATCCACCTGGAATCCCGGCAGTCCAGTGGTTAGCATTTCATCTTCCAATGCAGGGGGTGAGGGTTGGACCCCTGGTTGGGGAGCTAAGATCTCACATGCCTCGGGGCCAAAAAGCCCCCAAAGCATAGAACAGAAGCAATATTGTAACAAATTCAATCAAGTCTTTTAAAAAATGGTCCACATCAAAAATACCTTAAAAAAAAAAAAACAGAGACCCTCATGGTTTTCCTATCCCTCCTTCCTTCCCCATCATCTCGGGAGAGCTGCTTCAGGGTAAAGTAGAGGAAGAATTGTCTCAGAGACTGACTGAAGCCCCCCTGCTCTTCTCCTCCGAGCTGCTGGGCTATCAGCTCACCATTGGGCACTCCAGTATTCTTGGGCTTCCCTTGGGGCTTGGTTGGAAAAGAATCCAGCCTGCAATGCAGGAGATCTGGGTTCTATCCCTGGGTTG
Source organism: Okapia johnstoni (assembly GCA_024291935.2). NCBI lineage: Eukaryota > Metazoa > Chordata > Mammalia > Artiodactyla > Giraffidae > Okapia > Okapia johnstoni. The sequence goes on from CM044307.1 coordinate 19,554,089, forward strand.
GGAAGATCCCCTGGAGAAGGGAAAGGCTCCCCACTCCAGTATTCTGGCCTGGAGAGGTCCATGGACTACAGTCAATGGGGTTGCAAAGAGTCAGACATGACTGAGCAACTTTCATAGACAGACAGACAGGCGAGGAGGAGCTAAACCAAGCTGGAGACTGAAGCTTTGTCATTGGACAGAACTGAGCTGGTAAATAACTGAAATATCCAGGAAGGTATGGGAACTGCCCGAGCTGTCACAGGAAAAGGAGTACATCAAGGCTGTATATTGTCACCCTGCTTATTTAACTTATATGCAGAGTACATCATGAGAAACACTGGGCTGGATGAAGCACAAGCTGGAATCAAGATTGCTGGGAGAAATATCAATAACCTCAGATATGCAGATGACACCACCCTTATGGCAGAAAGTGAAGAAGAACTAAAGAGCCTCTTGATGAAAGTGAAAGAGGAGAGTGAAAAAGTTGGCTTAAAGCTCAACATTCAGAAAACTAAGATCATGGCATCCAGTCCCATCACTTCATGGCAAATAGATGGGGAAACAGCGAAAACAGTGGCAGTCTTTATTTTTGGGGGCTCCAAAATCACTGCAGATGGTGACTACAGCCATGAAATTAAAAGATGCTTACTCCTTGGAAGGAAAGTTATAACCAACCTAGACAACATATTAAAAAGCAGAGACATTACTTTGTCAACAAAGGTCCATCTAGTCAAGCCTATGGTTTTTCCAGTGGTCATGTATGGATGTGAGTTGGACTATAAAGAAAGCTGAGCACAGAATTGATGCTTTTGAACTGTGGTGTTGGAGAAGACTCTTGAGAGTCCCTTGGACTGCAAGGAGATCAAACCAGTCAATCTTAAAGGAGATCAGCCCTGGGTGTTCATTGGAAGGACTGATGTTGAAGCTGAAATTCCAATACTTTGGCTACCTGATGTGAAGAACTGACTCATTTGAAAAGACCCTGATGCTGGGAAAGATTGAAGGCAGGAGGAGAAGGGGACGACAGAGGATGAAATGGTTCGATGGCATCACTGACTCCATGGACATGAGTTTGGGTAAACTCTGGGAGTTGGTGATGGACAGGGAGGCCTGGCATGCTACGGTTCATGGGGTCACAAAGAGTCAGACATGACTGAGGGACTGAACTGAACTGAACCCTGAGGAAAGAAGATGCAGTGGAGCACAGCTGAGAGCCAGGATGGCAGAAGGAAAATGTCATATGTACCCCCAGGGTGCTGCAATTCCTCAGCTGTTTTCATGCAGAGTTACTTGTTGCCTCTCCAAGTTCTCCAGCACTGGGGCGTGGCTAGTTACCTGAGACCTAGCCCACCCCCACCTCACCCCTCCCCAGGGTGGAGTGTGGTAGCTCACAGGAGAGAAGGTGCATTCATCCCCTGCTTTACCCACATCAGAGAGAATGATCATTACCCTAATGATCATTACCTTTAGGTCAGAAGTCATAGACATAAAATGCACTGTGGAAACTGTGAAAAACAAGTCTTTTTATTCTTGGACAATGTAAAAATTGCAGGGTTTTTCCCATCAATATGCAAAATACAAAGATAATCTATGTTGTGACAGTCAGCAGAGTTGTCCACCAAATACTAATTCTACTTCTGTTAACAGATCCCCCTGGACTCCCTGGAAGTCCAGTGGTTAGGGCTTCACCTTCCAATGCTGGGGTGCGAGTTGGACCCCTGGTTGGGGACCTAAGGTCCCACAGTACTAATTCTACTTCTGGGCACTTGCCAGCTGCCTTTGAGCTAGATGGGACCATGTGATTTGTTGTAGTCATTGAGATTTGAACAAAGTGACATGGCACTTCCAGATGGAGGCTTTAAGAACCAGGATACAATGTAGCATGTTTTCTCTCTCTCTTTTTTTTTTTTTTTGCCTTCACAATCAAGGAGAGTGGAGCCTCCCTCAACTTGGGTCCCTGATGACAAGAAGCACCTCTTGCTGACGAGTGATGGATATGTTCCAGGAGGGAGACAAATACCTTTGTGACTTAAGTGGGTAGGAGGCAGGATGTGTGTTACTACATCTTATCCTGGTCTCTCCTGATTCTTATGAGTAATTCACCAACATGCCCATCATCCAGTGAAGACACCACATCCAAGCAGTCAGTGGCCTTCCACCACCAAGCGTGTGGATGACCAGGGTTAGTGTATGTGTCACATACAGGATGGCAGACCATTAGCTACAATCACAATCTTGGTTAGGAAGACCCCAGGCAACAGGACCTTCACAGAGCAGCTACGGGAAGAAGGGGAGCTGTGCACTCAGTGGGAGGGATGAGGCTACCCCGGTAAGGTGTTGGCACAGAAGAGTATAAGGGATGGGTCAGATTTGACAAGAAATGGCAAGAGATACCTGTGTCACACACCTGACAGGCATATAATCAAGGTCATGCCCCTTCCTTGTTTAATTCATGAAAGTCACACAAAGGGACACAGTGATCCAGGCCACAAGAATGAGGCCTTGGTTTGGTATCACTGCGTGAAAAAGATCGTTTTGCCTGTCACCCCTATAAAACAGGAGAAAAAAAGAGTCAAATGCCACAGACCAGAAGGTCAGGTTTCCAAGAAGCTCTTCAATGTCCTTGATGGGCACACCTAATGGCCTTTGTGGGTCATTCGGGAACCTGGGAATAAATGGTCAGAAGAGCAGACTGGCTCTCTCTGGGTTTTTTTCCTACCAGGAGTCTGGTGCTGCCAGATTCCCAGACCCCTGGGGAAAGCAGGGATGAGTACCAGCCTGGAGACCCCTCATAGTATCTGAGGGACCCCAGCAGCAGTCATCTCTTGATATCCAACTGACAATGTCCCCGGTCTTCCCCTCCCCACAAAGGCCAAGCATGACTCAGGAGCCTTTGGGTGAAGGAATTAGCAGGATGGGTCTACGGTTCCCTTTTCCTTGATTGCCACTAGGAATGGCCCTCTCATCTTTGGAGAAAGCAGAGGAAGGCTAAACAAGGCTGCAGGGTCAACCCCAAGTCTCCCAGTGAGGTTCTGCATGGGCAAACACCTCCCTTATTTCTCTTCCCCGATCCCGAAAGCCCATGATAGACATCTGCAAATTAATGGTTTTTTAATAAGACTCTAAACTATGCAGAGAAAAAATAATATGCACTCACAGCTGAATACAACCACGCAGAGTGAAGGAAGGAGAAGGCTGCTGTTCTAGTGCCTGAAGGAAGGCAGCCCGCAGTGGGCAGAGCTCCAGGCCTGGAGGGGAAGACCTGAAGGTGACGCCTGGCTCTGACTTTCCCAGTCTGGTGCAACCCAGCAAGTCACTGAGCTTCCGAGCCTGTGACCACACCTGTGAGATGGGGATAATGATGCCCGTGTCACTGGGCTGGAGTGAGCATTAGTTCAGGGCCTGTGGACACAGCAGCTCACTGTCAGCACTGGAGGAGGGAAACCTGCTGTTCCTTTCCCAGAACACTTAGCTAAAGAAAGGGCTGGGGGCATGGTCATTTTCAAGGGCATTGTATTCTGTTTACCTGCAAAGGGTAAGGGGACAGAGGTGGCAGAATGAAATTCTCAGAGGCAGGAGAGGAAGCCACAGCTGCTTGTGCAGAGAGGGAGGCAAAGGGGAAAGATGCCTGTAGCACCAGAAACAATCTGGAGCCTCATCTCTGCCACAGTGACCATGCTGAAGGCCTCCAGCAACGTGAGCCAGACCAGCAGCCTTGACCTGAATACGTGCCCCACAAAACTAGGGCACAGACGGCATGAACCCCACTGGGGCCTGCTCCTTGTTTACAGTTGCTTCCCAGCCTGGGGTCTTGCACTCAGGATCATGGCCAACATGGCCACTCCCATCAGCCTGAGCCATGGAACGGGCTACCCCAGCCCTGCCCGCAAAGCACGGCCAGCAACATCCCCTACCTTCCAGGGATGGCTTGTGGGGCCAGCTGCCTAGGTGCAGGTCAGAGGAAGTGTTACAAACAGGGTCCTGGCCCTGTAGGCAAGGGCCCAGGGGATCAAGGTCTTCACTGCAAGCGTGATACCACCTCATGGCCAATTCTGGCTCCCTTTCTGGTCTAGCACCTCAGACTTCCTAAGGTCAGAGTGGAGGGCACCTGGGCCACAGTAAACAACTAAACCATTAAGGAAATGAATGCTTTCCATCAAAGGAAGCCACCCAAAGAAAGAGGCAACAGCCACCAAGGTTTACACATTTTTTATTTTTTATAAAACAAGCTACAAACGGTCTCCCTCCCTCCTCACAAAGGAAAACCACACAACTCAGCCTCCACACGTATGTGAGAGAGAAGATGTCCCAGGGAGATTCCAAATTTCTTCATGGAGGCACTTCCTTCAGGGCAGAGAAGGAAGCTGAGGTCTCCTGGAAAGTCCACCCAGCCAGCACACCGGGCTTTCTGGTCCAGACTGACAGGCCAGGGCCCTTGTTCCATCCTACCATGTTAGGATGGGATCTCCAGTCACCCTGACACAACCTCTGGGACTTTTCACCAGGACAGCAAGAACCTTCTCCAGTCAGAGGATGGGATACTGGGATGGGATAGGAGATGCACAGAGATGTGGCCAGATTTCCAAAAATAATCCACAAAGGCGCCAGTCCTGGAAAACCGCCCACCCTCCCTCCCTGCTGCTGTGGCTGCTCGCGGGAAGGAGGGCTCTGTGTCACCTGTCACCCTTTGTCGGATGACTGTCAGATGGGCATACCCCCCACCCCACCACCCCAGGCAAGAGGAAGCTGGGGTATGACCCGAATGCTGGGCGATCCACGTTGGAATCACAGTAAAACACCCGTGGGAAGCTAGGCCTGGATTTCCCCATGGCTGGGCTGTTCCGTCCTCACTTCCAGGGGAGGCAGAAGTGAGAGGCCCAAGATGAATTCGGCTCTGGAACTGGCCTCAATCCTGGAAGCCCGTATGAACATTTAGGAAAACAGGAAGAACCTCAGTACTGAGTTTAAAAAAAAAAATAGAAAAGGTTGAGTGACCAACAAGGTGATGGACACAACTCTTCGCTCAGGCTTACGCTGACCAGAGGACAGGAAGAGAGAAAGAGGACTGCAGAAGCAGCTGCCTAGTCTGACCTCTGCATTGGGTGCTGTCTCAGGGAGCCTCATTCATGGGTGTGTGAGAGGTGAGATGCCTTGGGTGGGCACTGCACTCATCAGGACAGGCCTTCTGTCCTTCTCCTTCCACTGCTCAGATATTAAATTTAACTACTAAATAAAAGGCCCCGTGGGGTGTCTTTTTCTTCTCTGTCTCCCCTCTCCTGCTTTACATGGAGTAGATGCTAAATGTGGCTGAAAATGTTTCAAGACGACACTAACGCACATCCTTTGAGGGCTATTTGTTCAGCGGGCACCAACGAGACTGTGCACCCACTGAGTCTGGGCCACCTGGGGGTCTGGATGGCCTGACCACATGGGCGTTGGAGGATGGGAACTCCTGAGGGCTACAGGCCTCCCTCCAGGGGCCACTCCCATTGTCCTGCAATGTCCACTCCCTCCCTCGAGAAGGTCAACCGCCAAGTGACTTGCCGCTCTGACAGCCACAGCAGAAGGTGGCCCCATCCTCCCACCAGAAAAGATACCCACGGAGTCTGCACTGTAATCACAATGGAATCCAGGCTGGCCAGGGACGGAGTCCTGGGTTCTAGAGAGCGAGGCTGTGTGCCCGGAACCCTCACAACTCAGAGAGGGGAGAGGGAGGGGAATAAACAGACAGCAATGCCAACACCTGTACAAAAGAACTATACAATTTACATATATATTTATATACAGTATATAAATCTCTTTCTTCTCAGTCCCAGCAAGCCCCCCGCCCTCCAAACCCTAAAAGTTGTCAGTAGCAGATCCAAAAACTTAACAATAAAAGAGAATAAACAGTCTTTCTTCCCTTTCCTTTTCCCACTGCGGTATTAGATACTGGTGTTTAAAAATGAAACCGAAAAAGAAAACATACAAATAAGAGTTATTAAAAGTGCAAACGCGATGGGCACCACTTATGTTACATGGGATGTGGCTGGGCCGTGGGCAACGTCGAAGGTTAGCTGTCTGATGATCCATCCTGCCTCCCTGGTCTCTCCACCTGCCCTTTGATTTTCCACTCCTTAGACGAGGCGTCCTACTGACAAGGGGAGGAATAAGCAGGAAATTAGAGCTGGCTTTAAGAGAACTCTGGGCTTCCCTGGTGGCTCAGATAGTAAAGACTCTGCCTGCAGTGCAGGAAACCTGGGTTCAATCCCTGGGCTGGGAAGATCCCCTGGAGAAGGAAATGGCAATCCGCTCCAGTATTCTTGCCTGGAAAATCCCACAAATGGAGGAACCTGGCGGGCTATAGTCCATGGAGTCGTAAACAGTCGGACACAACTGAGCGACTAAAACACTTTTGTGAGGATTCCAAATACATATATCCATTTCATCACTCGAGAGAGTTTTTCTGTTCAGGGTTAGGCGCCATTCTCGGGCAAGTCAGTGGGAGAGCTGGTGGGTTTTTTCAATGGAAGGACTTGTCTCCGGCCTCATAGGGTGGTGACAGTAATCCTGACGGCTGCACTTCAGAAACTGGGAAGGACCAGTTAAGAAAGAGACCCAGTCCTCAGAACACTGTGCTGGGAAGTCAGCTCCCCAGTGAGGAGTCTGGTTGGTGAAAATGCCTGTGTTCATGGGGCATTTCCCAAAATTCAGTCCCTTGGACCCAAAGCTACATTCACCCCCAAACTCTATGTCCTCCCCCACCTGACTTTTGCCCCCTACTAGATGTGCAAGCCCCTCTCATCCCACCAGAGGGCATCGCACGACACCAGATGACCGACGTCTGCTTCATTCCCTGCATACAATCTACCCAGGTGGCTTTTCTGCTGCTCCAGAGCAGAGAGACCCAGCAAAGCTGCTGGGAGTACAGGGGTGTGTCGCTCTGTGCGTGCCGTGCTGTACCGTGTCGCTCAGTTGTGTCTGACTCTTTGCAACCCTATGGACTATAACCCACCAGGCTCCTCTGTCCATGGGATTCTCCAGGCAAGAATACTGGAGTGGGTTGCCATTTCCTCCTCCAGAGGATCTTCCTGACTCGGGGATCAAACCCAGGTCTCTTACGTCTCTTGCATTGGCAGGTAAGTTCTTAACCACTGGAGCCTCTTGTGTTCCTCGACTACTTCTAATTTCTTTTGTGCATTCACCACAAACCAGGCACCAGCTTGTTAAATCTTCACCCCAAATCTGTGAGGCAGACACTATCATATCCATTTTGCAGATAAGGAAATTCAGGCTCAGAAACTTTGGGTAGCTTGCTAAAGATTACAGAGCTGGGAAGTGCCAGGGCTGCCTGCTTCCTTTGGGTCCTGTGCACCTGGTGCCTGGCAAAGCTTCAGAGGACAGCCTGGAGGCCTCCGTGAGCTGGGTGGACCTGAGGTCACCACACCCAGCCTCCCCCTAGCTGCTGTGTGCTGTGTGGACCTTAACTACCAGCACGGGAAGCGGACCAAGGGCAGAGTACCGATGGAGCTCTGTGATTCCGAACCTACTGAGCCCAAAGTGCTCCAGGTGGGCCTGGGGGTCAATGCAAGCGCTGGGTAGTCTCTTTCCAATACTGGCCCCCAGCTTGTGCTCTGAGAAATGGGCACAGACTCTAAGTGTGCCAAAGCATAATATCACCACACAAGACAGTCCCTCTCCCGGCCCTTCGTCATTTGACCAGGATCTAATGCACTGTGCCTGAGGTTAGGAGTTAAGAAGGCACACCCATGATGGCAGGGGATAATTGGGAGTGTGGACGGCATGCAGTGTGACCAGTGCTTCTGACAGCTGCAACAGTCTCATGAAGAAGAATAACATTATCTATCGAACTTTCACGGAGGTCCCTCAATGCTTCAACCACGTCGACAACTGCTTTGACTCGCTGTCTCAGTGCATCGGCACAATGGCCCTGTGAGGTGGATACTATGGTTATTTCTGTGTTACAGAAATGGAAACCTGGGATGGTTGAGTAGTTTGACTTGGATGAAAGAGCTGGTCTGTGGCTCAAGCAGGGTTTGACCCATGACGCTGCACCATGTCCTGGGGACTCAGAGTCGTGAGGGCACAGAGAGGCATCCTCATCAGACAGGACTGCCTAGAGGAGATGAAGGACGTCAGGGTGACTGAGATGCATGTTTAGAGATGGAAGGAGAGCGGAGGCAGCGGGAGGTAAGGTGAGAGAGTTTAAACTATATAAGGGCAATGGGAAGTTGTTGAAGGGATTCAGTCTGAGAAACAATAGCATCAGTTTTGGTAAAAAAAAAAAAAATTCTTCTGGGGTAGTGTGGGAAACGGATTGGGGATGAGCATCACTCACCCAGGGTCACACCTCCCAGAACCAGGGCCAGATCCCAAGACTGGGTACCTCAGCCACCTTCCCTTTTAGCACCCTGTCAACCAAGGGTTAGAACAAGGAAAAGCCCTTATGTCTCCTTCAAGGCAGTTATCAGCACCAAACAAGTCAGAATTACCCAAATCGGCATCATCAGCCCAGATTCTGCACCTGCATTATGACTCTCTAATTTTGGGGGTGCAACCAACTTGACAGGTCCAAGTCATGTTTGTTATCTTCCCCACCCCCTAGACCTGCTCTGCTCTTCCTCCCATGTTGCCCGTCTCAGTGAATGGACTGCTCTCCAGTTGCCCACACCAACATTCATCCCTCTATGCACTCAGTCACCAAGCCGTGAAGTTCTACCTAGTCACCTCCACCCAGTACTCTGCAACCCCACTGAGTTTTCCCTAACTCAGGCCTCCATCATCTCCTGCCTGGTCAGTGCTCCAGCCTCCTATTGGGTCTCTGCCCTTACTCATCCCCGATCCATTTCCCATACTGCCCCAGAAGAATTTTTTTTTTTTTTACCAAACTGATGCTATCATTTCTCTGGCTGAATCCCTTCAACAACTTCCCATTTAAACTATTTTAAACTCCCTCACCTTACCTCCTGCTGCATCCCCTCTCCTTCCATCTCTAAATAAGCATCCCAGTCACCCTGATGTCCTTCAGTTCCTCTAAAACTCTCCTTCCCCACTTTCATAGCCTCCCCTTCACTTGCCTCAGTTCAGAACACTCCTCCCTCCCATGACCTTTCAGCTCAGCTACCTCTTACTCACTGGTCAGGGTTTCGTCTAGAGCAAGGGCAGCAAGCTTTTTGTGAAGAGCTAGATGCAGTCATTTTAGCTTTGTGAGCCATGGACAATATACAACAGTCTTGGCTGCATAGTCTTCTTTTTTGAAAATTACATCCTTTTAAAAACAGAAAGGACACTTGCTCCTTGGAAGAAAAGTTATGGCCAACCTAGACAGCATATTAAAAAGCAGAGACATTACTTTGCCATCAAAGGTCCATCCAGTCAAAGCTATGGTTTTTCCAGTAGTCATGTACAGATGTGAGAGTTGGACTATAAAGAAAGCTGAGCACCGAAGAATTGATGCTTTTGAACACTGGTATTGGAGAAGACTCTTCTCCTCATCAAGGAGACCCAACCAGTCAATCCTAAAGGAAATTAGTTCTGAATATTCATTGGAAGGGCTGATGCTGAAGCTGAAACTCCAATACTTTGGCCACCTGATGCAAAGAACTGACTCATTTGAAAAGATCCTGATGCTGGGAAAGATTGAAGGCGGGAGGAGAAGGGGACGACAGTGGATGAGATGGCTGGATGGTATCACCGACTCAGTGGACATGAGTTTGAGTAAACTCTGGGAGTTGGTAATGGACAGGGAGGCCTGGCGTGCTGCAGTCCATGGGATGGCAAAGAGTCAGACACGAGTGAGCGACTGAACTGAACTGAAAAATAGAAAAGCCACTCTTAGCTCACAGGCTGTACAGAAACAGGCCATGGACACTAGACTGGGCCCGTGGGCTATGGCTGGCTGACCTCTGGCTAAGACATCACTTCCTTCCTGAAGATTTCCAAGCCTGATGGCCCCTGAGTGGATGCAGGTGTCTTACATATGTTCCCATAATATTCTGCTTTTGCTGCACTGGGACAGAGACCATCAGGTGTCCACCAGAATCCATGCTCTCCTCGTCTTCCTGGGCCTTCAGCCCTCCTCACTGTGGGCTGTGGTCTAGTGATGGAGATCCAGCCAGTGAAATAGGAGAAGTGATGTGTATCACTTCGAAGACTGGCCCATCAACCCCGTCCCATGGGCACTGCTCCAGGGTTTACACCATCTGGCTGACTGAGGAGGGAGAAGACCCCCAGGGTGACCTTGGATGTCAGAATGAAGTTGGCAGAGTCATTCTCAGCCTGGCTCTCAGAGTGACTGCACCTGGAACAATCTCCACTATCCCCCTACACACACACACACACACACACACACACCCTAGGACCTGGAATCATGGTGAATTACTATAAGGGCAAGAGGAACTAATTTCCACTGTGTTGAGCCATTATATGTGTGGTTCTACTTGTCACTGCAGCCTGGCGTATCCTAATACACCCTCATGGCACTCACCACAGTGTATATAAATACTTTAGCATCTGTCTCTTCAGTAGACTGTGGAAAGATAGGAAACTTACCCATCCATTCCTCCACTGTGTCAGGTGTCTAGCACAAAGCACAATGCACTCCCAGTAAGCAGTCAAATAAACGCATACCTGGGAATCTCATCTATTGCAGGGTGGGGGTGTGGGGTTCCCTTGGTCCCCTCCCTCCAGGAGGGGCAAGTCCTGGAGAGCCAGGAGCACAGGCGAGTACTCACCTTCTTTGCTCACACCCAGGCAGCCCTTCAGCTCGGGCAGTGAGATGACCTTGTCCTTGTTCAGGTCACAGTAGTCAGTGAAACGCCGGGCGCATTTCTTGGGCTTGGCTTTCTTCTTCACGTAGCGCTTGAAGGGCTTCATCTCGCGCTTGTTGATGTCGCTGCTGCTGTTGCTGTCCAGCTGGCTGAAGTACCAGTGCACCACACGTTCCTCCAGGGTGTGGCTGGGGTCTGGCTCCGAGAACCTGGGCCACGGGCAGACACCCCACCCCCAAGCTCCACTCAGGATCCTGCAGGAACCACCGGCCCCACTGCAAGTCTCTCCCACATGCTCAGACGCCAAGGGTTGCCAGCAGCCAGGTAGAAATGGCTCCTCTAAGCCCAAACCCTCCCAGCCCTGCTCAGCTTGCAGCAGAATCAAGTTGTCCTTTCCCACTTGAGTCTCCAGCCCGGACAGTTCATTTCTGGGAGGTCCCCAACTAGGTGAACCCGCCACACCCTCCACCATAGCTAAGAATGTTCTCATGCAAGATGGATGCTCAGGACGTACTGATTGGATTTAATTCACCTGAGAAGACCACAGGGATCCAAACTGTCTTTCTCCTAGCCTAGTGTTGCTGACGCACAAACTGCCATCACACATGAACTTGACACCCAAATGAGTGTGACTATGAAGGGAGCTTGGAGCCTGTACCACCCATTCAGCACCCAGGCTGGGTCCTAGGAGGGCTTCCAAAGCAGCAGGAGTAGCCCCTGTCTTCAAAATGTTGTCTTGGCAAGACAGAGTCAAAAATAATGAAACCGGGCAGTAACAACCCAACGTGAAGTATGAAGTTCCCATGGGCCATCGCTGTTGGGTACCAAGTGCAGTAAGAATTGAGAGAAGGAGGCAATTGAGATGGGCACAAACAGAGGTTCTATAGCTGCAAGTCCAGACCTACTAACAGTGAGTCTCTCCACACAGAGGTTTTAAGAGAGGGCAGACCCAGGAAGCCACATGTTAACTGGAATCCCCGGGGGATTCTGCCAAGAAGCAGAGTAACCTAGAAAGATTCCCGGGGGTTGAGATGCATGGTGGTGACTGCATCTAACATGGCCCCTGACAGTAACGTGACAAGAGCAATGGCTACACATGTAATGTACACAAGGTCTACCCTTTCATTTTATTTATTCATGCTTCATTTTTTTCCCCAAAAGGATTCGGGGTGCTAGGTAATATTGAAAACTTTAAAAGCCAATGATGAGTCTGTTCTAGAGCGGGTGAGTGGGGTCTCTGGCCAGGAGAACAGAGCCACACAAGTCCCATGGCTCCTGCTGCCAGGGTTGGCACTGAGTGAATGTGGTCCAGAACCTCATGTTTAAAGCCTTGGATAACCTTCCCTCGGCTGGGGGACTGAGGCTGAGGTTGGCCCACTGTCTGCAGGGAACCGGACAGACTACACCAGGGGTCCTACAGCAGGGATTCAGGGCCTGCCAGCACACTCTGAAGCTCTACCTAGCAAGAAAAATATTCAAAGCACTTGCCAATGCCTTGGGGTTCTTCTCTGGAATTTGCCGAGGTTTCCAGGAGGGAAGGGACAACCCTGACCCCTCCCCTATGAATGAGCTGGCATACTCCCTCCCCCTCGCACCCCCAAGTGATCTCACCATGTAGGGAAAATGAAGTTTCATTACCAAAAAAAGGCAGGCGTCCCTGCTGAATGCCCATTCCTAATTAAGTGGATTACTACAGTCTTGGGCAGGCCCCATTGGGCACCTTGGACCAGGTCCAAGATAGCACAGTGAGTAGATCAGCCAGCAGGACCTCATCCTGACATGTCTGGAGCAGGGAGTACCTGGGGAAGGCATGAGGGACCGTCTGCTTCTAGCTCTTGGGAAACCTGCTAGGTCCGTCATAGAAACCAGGCTTGGAGCGGCTTACAAACAGGCAGAGCTCAGACTGTCGTCTCTGCCAGTGCATGGTATTTTGGTGGTTTTGAGCTTCCTCTATTTTCACTGCAACATTCACTCTCGAGCCTGCGGGGCATATACCAGGAGGGCCCCAGAAACGTCTCTATCAGGATGCTCCTGGAGCAGGAGGGAGGGTGGCCAGCTCCCTTGCAGAGCATCCTGTCTGCCTCCAACTTTCCCCAAATGAGGGAGGCCCCGGGCAGAGGAGGAGAGCCAGGACGGGCCCCAGGGGAGGCACTCCAGTTATTCCCCTCCAAGCTTTCTAAGGCGTCCAGGGGAGGGCGTCAGGGTTTTCCCCCTCAGCCCTTCCCTTGAGGGGCCTCGAGCACCCCTGGTGAAGGCAGCTCTTCCTTTAACCTTTAGGCTCAGCATAGCGTCATGTCTACCTAGAGGCTGGAATAATAAAGCCTCAGTCGCTGAGACGGGAAGGGATGAGGTCATCCCACCCAGACGCCCTGCCAGGAGAGGCTCGCTGCCTCCAGCACGTGTTCCTGGGCTCCCGCCTGCCTGCCAGGTTCTCGGCGACTCTGTGACTGGGGCTCCCCGCACCTTCCTTTGGGCTAGTCTGCAGCAAGAAGCAGCTCTTCTCCCCAGGCAACAACCTCTAAGAGTTTTGTCTCAGGCCAGAGAGTGACTGTCACTTGGCTCCTGCTTCTTTTCCCCTCCCTTCCCTGTCTCCCTGGTCTGGAGAGCCAAGTTTCTGCCCTCCTCACTCCCAGCAGGACCTCCCAGACCAGAACAGCCACGACTTCGGACAGCTACACCCCTGAATGTCCCCCCTCCCTCCACCCCTCACTGAGGACACTTGCCCAGGAGAGGTGCTCCGAGGGCCCTCCATGCCTGCCTCTGGCTTCCAGAGCTCTGCTGCAACCCACAGGCTGCCTCTTCCCTCCCTTCTCCTCAGCTGGTGCGAGGCTCTCTGCTTCAGAACTCCTCTGACTTCCAGAACCCATGCTGCACCCTCTCTCAGATATCAGAGCCCAGCTCTACATGTGTAGCTGGCCAGCACTAGGGTCCTGCTTTGGAATCCAACTGCTTTTGTCTAGGCCAAGCTCCAAGTGCATTTAAGGCAAGAATTTCTTAGCTTGGGGGAGATTATGGATCCTCAGAGAACACAAACAAAGCCACAGTCCCTCTCTCTAAAATGCACGTGCACCCAGAGCTCTGCAGATTTTAGGGGTTTAATGGCTGCCCTAAACCTCATTCAAGTTAAGAACCCTTCTCTAGAGGGAAAGAGACTCCAGTTATGGCCCTAGAAGAATAAGTATGCACCTTCTGGGAGAAGATGGGACGAGACAAAAGACAGCAACTGAGAGGGGGCCTGGGAGGATTTTTCATGTTTCCAGCAAAGCATAATAAAAAAGAAGAAAGAAACAAAACTACCGAAGGCGTCTGGCTCAAAACTCTGAAAGTGAGGTTTCTGGCTTCACAGCCACTTTAAGCCCCAAACTACCATACTTTATACAAGAACTGGTTAAAAGTGAGACTTATCAGGAGTCCTGATTTAGCCAAACTGGCAGTGGGCATGTGTGAAAGATGGGCACCTCTGCGAACTGAGGAGAGGCTGGGATTTTCCCAGGGGAGCATGGGGGTGGGACACGATGGCCTCCTCCAGAGGCCCCAGGAATCTCTCAACAGTCTTTGCTGGAGTCCTTCCCATCACAGCTAGGCTCCCCACAATTTACCACTGACCTCAAAGCCACACCCCACCGATCCCTCCAGCGCTCACAGCTTTCTAGCAGTATCCTTTAAAAACACAGGCTACTTGCACTCCCAGTTCTAGGGTTACACTGGCATGGACTCCAACCTCTCCCTTACACGTGCACACAGAAACCCCACTGGGGTCATCAAAGCTGCTCATCGGGCAAGGGCTGAAGACACAGCATTAGAGCCAATAATGGTTCCTCGGGTCACCCAACAGTGACACCCAGCTCCTTGCTTTGCGCCTCCCTACAGGTAAAATTCCACTTCTATTCAAAGGGCTCCTTGGGTGTGCAGAGGATCCAAGTCTCCTTGGGTATGGCGTGAAGAGTCAGTGAAATGTTGGTGTCAGCCCTGCCTCTGGGCTTTTTTGGTAGCCGTCCTCGTGCTTCCCGCCTCCAGGGAGAGGGAAAACCACTGGAGCCAGGTCCCTCCCTGGACTGGCCCCACCGAGTCTTCTGCCACACTGAGAAGCAGCAGGTGCCGCCCTTCCCCTGCAGCCCTCACTGCGTCGATTCTGCAGCCTCAGCCCGCCAGGCCTTGGCGGCAATGCACAGCTGGAGAGCCAGCCCCATTTACCACAAGGAAACCGGTGCTGGCCGAGATCTTGGGCCCGATTCTGCTGTCCCAAGCAGTTTTAAACAAGGTGAGGTGGGATGGCCTGGAGGCACGAGCCAAGCCAAGCAGACCAAAGGAGCCCCATCTGGAATCGGGTCCAGGCCCGTCAGCCGTGCGGGCGGGTGGGGCTGGGAAATGCCAAGTCAGCCACATTCTCAGTCTCTTCCTTGCAAGACCATCAACAAGTAACCACACTGGGCAGGAAGGAGGAAGCCGCAAGACAAAGGGCCTCTCCTTGCAGGACCACGTGAGGGGCTGGGAGGCTCATTCAGCTCAGCCCACCTCTCTGGATGCTGGCTTTTTCTAGGAAGGCTGATCTATGGGGTGGGGGGAGGAGGGCTCTGCTTCTTGCAGGAGGAAGGACCAAGAGCATAATTCAATGATCCATCAACCCTTCACTGAGAAAAGCTACCATCTAATGATAGCTGTGGGCTTCCCCTGTGGCTCAGGGGTAAAGAATCCACCTGCAATGCAGGTGTTGCAGCAGATGTGAGTTTGATCCCTGGGTTGGGAAGATCCCCTGGAGGAGGGCATGGCAACCCACTCTAGTATTCCTGCCTGGAGGATCCCATGGACAGAGGAGCCTGGGAGGCTACACAGTCCATGGGGTCGCCAAGAGTCAGACACACATGCAATGGTACCCGCAGGCTGCCCCCCTCAGGCTCTAGCCACAGATGTTTCCATGGGTACCCCTTTTACTTCACCTATTTTTAAATTTGGGCAGCACTGCTTTCCCCCCAAATCAAGCTAGATGCCAGAAAAGGAAGTAGGCATCTCTCTCTTCCACTCCCTACATCCAACAAGTCTTCAAATCCTATTGATTTCATTACTTGAACTTCAGTAGATGATCCTGCCCCCTCCCACAGCTTTAATCCACAATCTCATCACCTTTCACTCAGATGATGCTGTAACCTTCCTGCCCCATCCAGCACCCCTCCCGTCCAGCTCCCATAGGGATGCCCATCTAACCCCATGGCTCCCTGCGGCCTCTCTGGCATGAATCACAAGGTCCAGCAGGGTCTGGGCTCTGCCTAACTCTATAGCCTCATCTCCTACAACCTGCCTCCCAAGCCTAAAACTCTGCTCACGATTCCTTCCACAGACCCTGTGTGTGTGTGTATGAGTGTATGTTAGTTACTCACTTGTGTCCAAGTCTTTGTGACTCCATGGACTGTAGCTCACCAGGTTCCTCTGTCCATGGGATTTTCCAGGTAAGAAACTGGAGTGTGTTGCCATTCCTTTCTGCAGATCTTCCCAACCCAGGGATTGAGTCTGGGTCTCCAGCATTGCAGGTAGATTCTTTACCATCTGAGCCACCAGGGAAGCCCACAGACCCTACCTTGTTCATACCTCACTATCCCAAGGGGCCTCCTTACTCCTGGTCCATCTAGGTTGGGACATTGTCTCATTCGTAAGTGAAGATGTGGCTTAAACGTCACCTTCTATGGAAAGCCTTCTCTCACGTGCCTTCCTCCCCTGAGTCCCTGCCTGCACAACTTCGTCTGCCTCTATTATCACACTGGCTTTTCAGGGCACTCACGTGACTACACAGCTCTTCTCCCAGGAGCTCCTCCAGCCTGGGAGCCAAGCCTGCATCCCTGTATGTCCCCAGAACCCAGCACAGAGCTTACAACAGGTGTGAGATGTAAGAGTTTGTGCAAAGCTGAAATCTCCAAGCCTGACAGGTGGTAGTTTGGGATGAAGACACCCTCTCTTCTACTCAGCCCAAATGTCCCCCCGTCCCTTCTTCCCGGCATCACTAAATAGTCTGTTCCCCACTGGCCCCAGCTGATGTCCAGCTTTAATTGCCAGACCCTGAGAGGATGCAGGAAGGATCAGCTGTGGCTTCCTTGACCTCGTGCTTGCAGTCCCAACTCTGCGTGAATTCAGAGCCAAGGCCCAAACTCAGGCAGCCTGGATCCCCTAATTCTCTTCACCGGTCCTGCTCCTCTGCCTTTGCTCTTCTGTCCTAGAAAAGCACCTGACCAGGGGCTGTCCACACAGCACCCAAGTCCCTTGGGCCCAGCCAGGGCACCGTAAGGCTCTGGTGGCAGTGAACTTCAGGGCTGGGTTTGGCCTCATAATTAGTCTTGAAGTGGTTGTTGGACCCTCAGACGTGTGCCAAGGAAAAGAGGCCTTATTGAGACATGCCTCTCTGTGCCTGACAGGGATCCATCCATCTACCCACCCATCCTTCTGGCTATTTATTCATTTAACAAACGTTTACTGAGCACCTACTGTATGCCAGGCACTTTTCTGAGTTCCAGGAATGCAGCAGGGAAAAAGCTGAAAAATGTTCCTTTTCTCATGGAACTTCAATTTTCATTGGGTGGGGTGTGGCAGATGTAAATAAACAAGCCAACAAGACATCAGGTAGTGATAAGCACTAGGCTGAAAATTAGAAAGAGGTGTCATGATAGAAGGTGACAGGGCTGGTCACTGAGAAGGTGATATTTAAATGGACCAGCGGGGCCAGTCCCGGGAAGATAAGGGACTCACATTCCAGGTTGAGGGAGCAGCTGGCATGCAGGCCCAGGGGCGAGCAAGAGCTTGGCCTGTTTGAGCACCTGAGAAGGACCAGCAGCAGCTGGCATGTAACGATGGGAGGTAGTGGCATATGAAAGGAGAGTGAGCACCATCAAGACCATCCTTCAGAGCCAATTCACGGTCAGAGTTAGGGCTTGATTTTTCTAAACACTGGGTTGACATCAAAGTTCACTCAGGTTTTTCCGTAACAAATTATGGAAAAACCCGAATGAATTTTTTGGCCAACCCAATATAATAGGGAGATCTGAGAGGGATTTAAACACAGTAAAGCCAGCAACTCTGACCAATTACCCCCCTGTATAACCACTCTTCTCTCCTTCTCCCCTCCCCAGGCCCACCCCGATTCCTTTGATCTCTAAACTACTTCTCGATTCATCTTGTCTGTCTTTTGATTACAAGTATAGCCTCCAGGTAACACAATTACCAAATGCAGTTCAAACCTTTCATTCTCATCAAAACCAAACACGGTCAAGTTCATATGGGCTTAAAATGAAAAACATGTTTAGGAAAGAATATTTAAAAAAAAATTTTTTTTCTTCCAACTCTCATTATACCCAAAAGAGATTTTTTTTGGAAAGAAAAAGAAAATCACTTCCCTAAGGACACATTGGGATTAAAAGCATTTATAAACTTCTTAGTTTGTATTTTCTGTAAAAATTTCCTCACCCTGCAATTTGAGGGCAGCGTGTCCATCTGAACTTGCCCTGGCAGCAGGCCTACCTGTGCTTTTGACCCCTCCTGGCCCAGGACCCAGCCGGGTTCTGCTTTCCCTGTCACTGAAGCCTGCCTGGATCTGAGGCCAGGCAAGGCTCAAGGGCTGGCCTCCTGCAGAAGCAAACAGGATGGAGGGTGAAGTGTTGTCTCCTTAGGACCCACGTACAAGCACCAGGCAGGCTCCCTGAGGGGTGGGTGGGTCAGAGCCAGCAGCCCAGAAGAGTCATGAGTGGAGAGGATCCAGATCTGGGATATTTAGGGCCATGCCCCCTCCTTGTTTCTTTAATCCCTCTCTTCTAAAAAGACATAAAGAGCTCATACTCATTTTTGCATGAAACAGCAGGTATGTTTTCACATTCCAATCATGAAAAACAAAAAGGTATACAATCCTGAATATGCCTGTTCATAATTTCCCATCCCTCTTCCTGGAGATTAGGACACAGCTCTCTCTGTTTTAGACCTCCAGTGGCTGAGCACTACCTCTGGGCAGTTCCCATCTGCCGACCTGTCAGACCCTGTCTCCATCTTCTCAGACTCAGTGCCTTGCTCCTCCTGCTGTGGGGGAGACCTGGCCCCATTCCCAGGGTGAGCAAAACAAACCAGCCCCAGAGCTCACAGGACCACGGGGGTGCTGAGGGCAAGCAACTCCAGACGGGGGGTTTCCTAGAGCGGCAATCCACGAGGCAGTCTCTGCACTCACCACGATGAGACACTCACTCTATGATCCCATCTGTATAAAATGTCCAGAGTAGGCAAATCCACAGAGACAGAAAGTTGGTTAGTAGTAGTAGTTTGGGAGGGGCCACTGGGGAGTAACTGTTAATGGGTACAGAGTTTCTTTGGGGGTTGACGAAAATGTTGTGGAATTTTGGTTGGTAACGGTACCACTTTGTGAATATAATGAAAACAGTTGCACGCTTAAAAAAAACAAGTGGGGGACTGCTGCCCTCGTCTGCCTTGGGACACAGAAGTGCTGACAGCTGTGCTGGGAGTCCTGGTTCACACCCTAGATACACGCCCTATGGTTGCGCTGATCGCCGCTGAGGCAGTCATCCTTCCACTGGCATGGGGCCTGGGCCGGTCTCACGGTGGCACTACTTGCCCGCTGACAGCTCTGCCTCCGGGCAGATGCAGAGGAATCAGCCCTCCCTCCTTGGTGAGCCCCACAAGCTCAGAGTCAGGCTGCCCACCCCTGCCAAGCACACGATATTTCCTATTGCTACAGGGACCTGAACACCCCCCACCTCTGCCGAGCCTCCCCCTCTGACTTCATAATGGGAAGCACATCTCATGGCCCCTTTGGGACCTGGTTCCCACCTCCTCCTCTGTGTCATCTACCACCACTGTCATCTTCTCCATCCTCTCCCTTCCTCCTCCATCTGCCCCAGCCCAGCCATATTGAAGTATGGCCATGCACTTGCCTGGGGTCACAATGTTCTTTCTTTTTCTCCTAGAATGGCTTTCCTTCTTTTACTAGCTAAGTCCTACCTGTTCTTCAAAATTCAGTTCAGGTACCACCTCCTCCTGGAAGCCTTCTCTGATTCCTCCAGACTGAATAAGCAAACCCTTCTCTGTTCTTTCACCTCTAATCTAGCACTTACCACAGAGTTTGTATCTGTCCACAGCCTAGTATTCCCAGTAGGTGCATTCTTTGAAGATAAGGACATGCCTCACATTCCTGGATTCCCAATCCCTAGCCCAGGGCTTGTTGTGCCATGCATGTTCAATAGGTCTGAGCATGCGTGCTCCAACCAACCCAATGGGCCCAAATCAGTGAATGCCGTTGATGCTGGTCACTAAGGAGCAGGTGGATTTCAGCCCTGTGTCAGGACTCCCTTAGTCAGCATATCAGCTCCTGATTTAAGTAGGGTCTGGCTATGGTAGTGTCTCATCCCAACACCGGGAGTCCCTTGGGATCCTCAGGCATGTGGCTCCTGCCTCCTCAGAAGAGAAAACCACCAAGTGCTCCAGACTTCCTCCTTGCTGTCCCCATTGCATGCCCACCCCACTTCCTGCTGTTCTGGAGTCACTCTAATGCAGCCACTGTTGAGACTAAAGCGCCGGAACTCTCCAGACACTCCTGGTGCATGCCATGCTAAGTTGCTTCAGTCGTGTCTGGCTTTTTGTGACTCCATGGACTGTAGCCTGCCAGGCTTCTCTGTCCATGGAATTTTCCAGGCAAGAATACTGGAGTGGGTTGCCATTCTCTTCTCCAGAGAACCTTCCTGATGGAGGGATCGAACCCACGTCTCTTATGTCTCCTGCATTGGCAGGCGGGTTCTTTACCACTAGCACTACCTGGGAAGTCCTAGACACTCCTGGACTTACCTGTAATCAGGTAACTACAAGCTAGAGAAAAGCAACTCCCAAGGACTGGAAAGGGGAGAGGGGTGGTGAGATTTTTGGCAGAAGGTTGGACAAAGTCACAGATACATGGTTTCAGGAAAAGGATCAACTTCCAGCCCTTGCGCTACCCAAGCCCTCACCACTCTCTAAGCATCTGAAAAATCAGGGGCCCCGAGGTCCCACTGGGCCTGAGTCCTGCTCACACTCTCACCTCCCACCTCCAGTGGGCGCTGCTGAGTTAATGGCCTGCACCATGTCAGTGGTGAGGGCATCCAGTAGGCTGGTGATAAATTCCAGTTTCTTCCCTTCTGGACAGCCTGAAAGACAAAGCGAGATCTGAAGACACGTGCCAGGTGGGTAAATGATTAAGTCAAACAGCTTCCTCCACTACCACTGTTTCTTCAACCTCTCCAAGTCCTTCTTGTCCAGCCAAATCCACTTTGGGAATTGTCCACAGCTCAGATGATTCGCTCTCCCGTGTTGCAGGCGGATTCTTTACCAGCTGAGCCAGGGAAGCCCCAGATGATTCTCATAAACCTCCAGAGTTCCTCTCCCCACAGCCCACAAGGGACCATCAGACCACATGGACAATAAAGCTTTCGGTGTTCTTCCATTCCACAAATTTTTGCTGAGTATCAACTCAGGCACTATGGTATATGTTAGGAATATACTAGACAGGGCTCTTCTCCTCAAAAAGTCCATAGTCTACTGGGAAACTCAAGTGGTACAGTGAGACCAGGCTACTTCAGAGGCAAGGACCAGGTGCTGAAAGAGCCTAGGAATGCAGAGAAATCCAAGGTCAAAGTTGACTCAATAGATCTACCAGTTTACCTATCCAAGAACCTCTTCCTTTTTTTACATCTCTCCTCAGCCAGCTCAGATTATAATGATCAACCCTCCCTTAGAAGTACTCTCAAATCCTTTGTTTATTCCTCACGGTGGGACTCCAGCAAAACCCCGAGCATGGATGAACCTTCGCACAGATATGCCTTCTTCAAATCCACAGCCCCAGAGCTGAATGTTGCTGGTGTAAACACCACCACACCACTGGAGAGATGGTTTTCCTGTAAATTCATGACTGCCAGCTCCAAAGAGTCCCTCGACACTACCTACAATTCTCCTCTCTGCAGCAACTATTTCATTCTCTTCTCTCTGCAGTTCCCCCAGGTCTCTGGTTAAATGCTACTTTCTCGGTGAAGCCACAGATTTCCTCCGGCCCTTCTCCCAGCACCTCACTCTTTCCCTTTAGAGTACCTGTCACCATCTTCATGTGCTTGGATTCACTTATTGGTATATTCTGTCTCCCACACTACATAAGCTTCACTTCCGTTTTGATTACTAGACATACCCAGCGCCTGGTACACAGTGAAATCTCAATTCACATTTGTTGAAGGGATGGCTAGACAGAGGGATCTGGTCTCTACGACTCCATTCTCATGACAGAGTGATTTCTACAAACCTCACTTGGGAACCCCCGGACTTTCAAGAGCCTCTGTTTTCAGTTCTCCTTCGGAGTCCTGATGGGAACAGTGGGAGCTCCCACCAGCACTGATCTGATTAAAACTACAGTGTTTCGAGCCATCTATATTTAGTAATCGTATTGTAACTCACTGGCAGAGAACATGGTAAATAAGTGAAACCCTGCCCAGCAGCCCTTCAGAGGCCCTGGCCCCTGTCTATGCCTCTTGTGCCATACTCCAGGGACAGCTCTGGGCCACCAGGGGTCATTGCAAAGGCACTCTACAGGGCTGGCAACGGATACTACCACGTCCCACAGGACAGCCCATCCCTGAGAGTTAGCTTCTCTTTGCAGCCCTGGGGAAAAGGGTCCACAGCCCCCAGATCATTGTCCCAATCACCCTAGGTTAGAGAAAGAACTGGAGCGTTTTCGATGGTAGGATTTTAAGCCAACGTGTGTGTGATAAGGCGCTTCAGTCGTGCCCAGCTCTACAACCCTGTGAACCATAGACAGCCAGACTCTTCTGTCTGTGGGATTCTCCAGACAAGAATACTAGAGTGTGTTGCCATGGCCTCCTCCAGGGGATCTTTCTAACTTGGGGGACTGAACCCATGTTTCTTAATGTTCTTTACTATGAGCACCACCTGGGAAGCCCTTTAAGCCAAGGACTACATTTTAAAGTTAAAAAGGGAAGAGCAAGGAGGAGAAACCATGTGTTCAAGAGTTCAGGACTAATTAGGGACAAATACCAGGCTGGATGCCGATCCTATGGCCCCTGCCATGCCCCTGCCCACTGTCCGTCCCCACCCCAGCTTACAGATGAGGAAATAGACCCAGAGGTGGGCGCTGCTTCTGTATGATGAGAGGGTGGCGGGACAGGAAGGGGTGAGGATGTCAGCAAGAGGCAGTGTCATCTCCTACCTGGCAGCTCCCTGTCCTTGAAGGGGTCCTCCACCTCCGCACTCTTAGCCCTGGCGTCACTCTCACAACTGGGCATCACGTAGCTGAGAAGAGAGAGAGGCAGGGGGTGAGGAGGGGCTGGAACCTGAATCGACTTCAGCCCCTACTACCAGCAATGATCTGTGTGGTCTCTAAGCCTAGAGCACCCAGAGCTGGTGGCAAAATATCTCCCACCCTGTCCGCTAGCTACAGGGCAATCCCAGCACCAGCATCCCCACAGAGACACGTTCAGGCATGTTGCCACACCCTCTCAGTTACCCAAGTAGAGTGGTGTCCGCTTATGTCTGCACACAGGTCTTTTTGACCCATAGAACCTAGTGACTCAGGCAGGGCTATAACCTGCCTGAGTGAACTGAGGTTCAGAGAGATTACCTTCTTTCCCCAAGGCCAGTCCTAGGAAAGGCCAGTCCTGTGGCCAGAACTCAAGATCCAGGTCTTTCTACCAGGACCTCATCTGCCCACGAGCAGAGATGCTGCTCCCCGAGTGTCTCAATTCCCACCCTGCCAGGAAAATAAATCCAGGAGACGTGAGGCACCAGCCTAACGGGAAGCTGGTTCTCCTGCCCTAGGGTCCATCTGAGGGGCAGGATGGGCTCCGGGGGCTTACCGTGTGGAGGTCCCCGGCAGCGGACGCCCAGTGTCCACCAGCACACACCAGCAGTAGCCAGTGGACTGGTGGCACTGCACTGGTTTATAGAGTCCCCCAGGTGCACACTCGGGGATCACAATGCCCTCACGGGGGTTCTGCCGGGCCTCTTCCAGGGCGCTCTGTCTCTCCTGGTCACACGAGTGAACTTTCTCTGCAAGAAAAGACACAGCCTGTGGTGACTTCCCGCTCCTATGCTTTCCCTGCCAGGACCCGGCCTGGCCCCCAGGAACTGGTGATGGCTGACTGCTGAATCACCAAGGGGAGCCAGCTCCCCGACACCAGCCCTGAGTGAGGACTTGGAGGCCCAGAGCGCCTCACTCCGGCCCTAGCATGGCCAGGCTGCAGTAGCATTCACGCTGGTAGGCTCCAGTGGCCACAAGGCAGCCAGGGAGACAGGGGTACTCCTCATCAGAGCTGCAGTTGGCCTGGGAGTGGAATCTCCTGACTGTTTTCAGAACAATCCCCGCTCATGTCTCCTAGCTTCAGCCCTGCAAGCTGACAGCTGAGGCAGGAATGCCCGTGTGTGTGGACACTCTCCCAAACCCAGACCCAGTAGGACAGGGCCACAGTCACTGTCCTCAGGGTGGGAAGATGCTCTGATGCCCAGCACCCAAGAGGAGCAGAAACAAGGCCCAAACCCACTCCTTCCAGGACTCCACCAGAGCCAGACAAAGTAGGCTGAATGGAGCTCAGTTTATTACAAAACACTGCTTCCATTACACAACACACCTTCCCACAAGAAGGTGTATGCACTCAGCAGCCTCAGAAACCATGCCAGCGCATCTGAACAGCCAAACCTAGTTTTCCCAGAGTCAAGTCCAGCTTGAGGCAGTACATGGTGCCCTGTGCACCAGGGGCTTTAGAACCCCACGGCCCCTGACCAGTCAACCTGCCCAACTTCCCTTTCTTGTTTTTTTGTTGATACTATGTGGGTTTTATTGGTTTGTTTTTTCAGTTGTTAAAAATAAATAGCATTGGGTTTCTTTTCTCATTATAAAGAAATATTTGAAGAATCTCTAATCCCACCAAAGTTAAGTTCTACCTACCCTGAATCTTTTCTTTTGCATGTATACACATGCAAATACATATGCACACAATTACGAGGTGTTTTTTTCAACAATAAAAGGGACCATATCATAAACTTGTACCACTGTTTTTTATCTACTTATTTCTCTTTTTATTCATTTACTTTATCATCACTTTATTTCTCTCATGAACAATATTCCACATCTTTCCTCTTGAAGAATGTGACAGGAATTACCTTGGGCATCCCATGACTTTTTCACAATGTGTTACAAAAATATTACTTGAAGAGCCAAGAATTTGGCATCAGCAATGTGGAGATTCATCCTGCTCACTGAACAACAGCACAAATGGATGAAAATAGAGAAGCTCAACTCTGATGGAGCCAAACCCTTTGAAATAATGGCTCTGTTAATGATACACATATGAACCAGACAGATGTTGAAGCAGACTGTAGGTGTGCAGAGATACAAAGCTGTCTTAGAGGGAAGTCAGATGACGGGGAAATGATTTCTGGTCTCCTTAAAAAAAAGCTGAAAAATTCTTATTGCAGGGTGAGGGAGTATTTTCTTAAAGGCATAAAAATACCGGACAGTATATATAGCATATTTGCTATTAAAATATAATTCTGATATGGAAAGTGAAAAAAAAAGGAATTACTGTTTTCATAATGCAAACATAGCAAAATTGAACAGAGTCTCCTCGACTAGATGAACAGGAGTTTAGAACAGTTGACAGACAACAGACTTATGATTCTAAACCCAGTTATAAGTACCACCAGAACTGCCCCTAGAGGCAGCTTAGGGAAGAGATACAAACTGTTGGAGAGAGGGGGCCTTTGGGGAGACCTGGCCTGAAGGCCCAGAATTATGAATCGCGCCCCTGGCTAGGATGGAGCCTGGCACCTTCCAGAGGATTACACAAGAGTGTTTCAATAGCTCTCCCAACCCCAAGCGGGTAACTTTATTTTCCTACCTCTTATTTCATGCCACACACACAAAAAAGTGACAGATGAGCAAAACCAAAAGAAAACAGCTTTTTACTGGTCCCGCATTCATGTAACAACCTCTGACAGAGACTTTAAATTATAAGATCCTCCAGGCCAACATTCTAAAGCCGTAAATCAGATGGAAGGCGAGATGTGAACAGAGGTGGAGAAAGCTTCCCTGGGGACAGAGCAAATGATGGGCCTGACTTCACACCATCGGGGATCCTGAGACTGCAGGGATGTGGAGAGGAGCCAGCCGAGGAGAGGTGGGAACCCGTAGTTTGGGGGCTGTCGACAGATTTCTGGACATCCTTGAAAGCTGTTCTGAGATGTTTGCATCCCGCTTCCATAGAGGCTGCACAGAGTTCCACAGAGAATAAAACCATACAAATGATGATGTGCGCTAATTTGGAAAAACAAGGGGGCTAGCGGTGGAATTCGAGAAAAGGCTAAATGCAGGGCTTGTTACTTCATTACTTTTTTCTTTGTTTGCTTGCTTGCTTATTACTTTATGGTGATCTCTGCAAGTCCAAGTGCTTCTCCAAGAAAGAGGCAGGAAAGGCTTATAATCATAGTACTAACCGTTTGCAAAGAAAACACGGAGAGTTTGTCTTCCAACAGAGAGAAAATCTCCCCTAAAATCCTCTTTATACTAATAATAGTCAAAGCAAATATTCACTGAGAAGCATGTGCCAGGCGGTAGAATAAGGACTTCACTCGCCTAATCTCTTTGTCCCTGTGAAGTAGGTACTGCTCTTTTATGCCCATTTTATTTTTTAAAAAATATGTATGTATTTATTTATTTATTTAGCTGTGTTGGGTCTTAGTTGTGACACATGGGCTGTGATACATGGGCTTAGTTGCCCTGTGGCATCTTAGTTCTTCAACCAGGGATCTAACCCATGTCCCCTACATTGGAAGACGGATTCTCAACCACTGGAACACCAGAGAAGTCCCTTTGCCACTTTATAGACCAGGAGACATTCATGAATTTTCCCAAGTTCACTCAGCCAGGCAAGAGGAGAGCTGGGGCTCTGGTCAAGGGCTCTGACAATCAAGCCTGTCTTGCTGAACTCTAGACAGAGGTTGTTGCCTCTAATCATTTGCTTTTTAGGGGAAAGTACATTTATTTTTATGGTGTGAAGATTTTCCAGCCAGTCCATTTGCAGACTGCCACAAACCTGCTGCGTTCGAAAGCAACTGTGTAAAAACCCATACTTCCCCTCATTGACACAGCACTGCTTCTTCTGAACCAACAATTTTTCTCGGCTAGAGCGCACTCCGGACCTCATACCCTCATATTTTTCCCTCTTTGCCTCTGAACAGGATCACCTAAAGCCAAATTTGTAACTCACCCACCACTGACAGACAGTAACATGAATAATAATAGCTAACTGCTCTCTGAGTGTTTACTACGTGCCCAGCTCAGTACTGGGCACTTTTGTTAACTCAAACTCATCACGAGCCTCTACGATAAGTGTTACTACACTATAATAATAGTATAGTCACTGAGCAGACTGGCTGTGTGATTTCCCCAAGGTCAATAATGAGGAAGTGGCAGAGCCTGCATTCTAGCCCAAACAGTCTGTTCCCAGGCCATGGCCTTCATCTCTCTTAAATAGCAGCTCTCACTGCCATAGGCTAATCTGATTTTTATTCTAACGTATGTTTTTCTTTTACTCGGTATCATAGACAGTTACAAGATGGTACCAGTGGATTGCACCTCCCTGTATTCATGCCATTGGGTAGACCCTCCACGTTGACTCTGATTTGCTTTGACCAGTGGAAAGGACAGGGGTGACAGTATACAGCTTCCAGTCCTAGGCCTGAAAACTCCTTACAATTTCCACTTGCCCTTTCTTGCAGTCCACCCTGAGACCACTCCATAAGGAAGCCAGTCCATCCTTCTGGAGGATGAAAGGCCACATGGAAGAAAACCAAAGTGGTCCAACCCACAGCCGGCACCACCCACCAGGTATGAGAGTGAGGTCATCCTGGAAATCCCAGCCCAGGTGACACTCCAGTTGGACGAGTCCAGCCATGATCCATCAAGGAACCACAACTAACACCATGGAAAGAAGAAATTATTTTTGCTGTAAGCCTTTACACCCAGCAATAGATAACTGAAATACTTAGACTTGCTCAACTCTTTATTAAATTGTGTGGGCATGTGCCCAGTTGCTCAGTCATGTCTGACTCTTTGGGACCCCATGGACTATAGCCTGCCAGGCTCCTCTGTCCACAAGATTCTCCAGGCAAGAATACTGGAGTGGGTTGCCATGCCTTCCTCCAGGTGATCTTCCTGACCCAAGGATCGAACCTGAGTCTCTTGCATCTCCTCCATTGGCAGACAGATTCTTTACCACTGCGCCACCTGGGAATCCCCTTTATCAAATTATCCCATAAGTATTATATACCCTGTAAGTACTGCAGCCCTCTTGGACCCTTGAAACAATCAATCAATCAATCAATTTTTCCTTTAGTGCTTCTGCAGACTTCATGCAAATACTGATCAGTACATAATGAGACGCATGAGCTTATTCTGCATCTGAAGACCCAGAAGCCAGCTCCACCCTTAGGGCCATTGCTACCCTCTGCACTTCTCAGTCACTCCCAAACAAATCCTAAAATTGACAACTGTGAAGAAGTCACCTTCCAAAATGCAAGCCAGGGGACCTATTTCAAGGGTCTGACCACTGGTTCAGAAAGGAAGCTCCTCAGAAGTTGACACTCACTGTTCTAAAACATTCAATCTCTGCTCAGGGAAGTTCAGGGAAAGATGACAAGATTAGAAGGTCCAGCCAGATAACTCTGAGAATGGGCTGGGATCATCTGTAAGCCCTGGGAAGACATAAACATCGGGGGGGAGAGGGAACAGGCAGGGCTTGTTCAGGGCGACTCGGGAATACCTAACCACACATTCTTGCACTCAAGCACACTCAGCCCTTCTAATCCCATTCCGAGACAGTGCAGACAATGCGAGGCGATTCACTCCCCGCCTGGCAATGGGTCGTTTCACTCTCACTCACAAACCTCTGGCTGCCTGAGAGAAGAAACAGCAGAGAAGTAGCCCGCGGAAGGAATGAAAACGTGGTCCAACTCTTGCCACCGCCCTCCCCACCAATCACACAGCAGGGAGCAAAGCAGGGCTGCGCCTGGGTGGGAGTGGGCAGGGAGGGGGACCGTGGAGAGAGAGGCCAGGCTGAACCAGACAACACAAACCCTGTCTGCAGGCCCAGGGTGCAGATTCTCTGGTGTCCAGCCAAGACAGGAGGAGTGTGGAGAACAGCCCTGTCTGCTACGGCCAGTCCCTGCCTCTGCGCCTCTCAATGACCCATGGTAATTAGGAGCAAAGGAGAGCGTGAACAATTTCCACCCCCAGCTAACCCTCAATCTCGATTTTAGCCCACAGTTTATCCTTTGTTTCTGGGAACATTTTCTTCTTTTTCGGCTGTTTCTTTTTTCTTCTTTACTTAAAAAAAAAAATGTCCAACAAACATAAACATTAAAAGATTCAAGTTTCAGGTCGTTGGGTTGGTCTTTCTCTCTGGCTGCTGCATTCCAGAGAAGTTGCTGAAGGAAGGAACAGACAGAAAAGCTGGGAGGCTGGGTAACCAAACACCCGAGTGAGCAGGTATTGATGAGCCAGGTATATCTTGAACTCTTTGGAGAAAGAGTCAGGGAACCATATAGTGATGGAGACCCAGAGGGAGATGGGAAGGGAGAAAAGGCAGCAGTCAGAGAACATCAGTAGTGGTGGGGGTTCTCCAGAGAAACTGAACCAATAGGAAAAAAAAAAAAAAAAAATATATATATATATATATATATATATGGATATGGCTATATATGTGGAAAGAGAGAGATTTATTTCAAAGATTTGGCTCCAAGCTGACAAGCTAGAAATTCAGGTAAGAGCGATGGGGCAGTCTCTAGTCCAAAATCAATAGGTCAGGCCAGCAGGCTGGAAACTCAGGCAGGATTTCTATGTCACAGTCTGGAGGCAGCATGCTTTCTTTTCCAGGAAATCTCAGGTTTCACTCTCAATGTCTTCAACTGATTGGATGAGGCCCACCCACACCACAAAGGGTCATCTGCTTTACTTCAAGTCAATTGATTATAAATGTTAATCATGTCTAAAATAATACCTCTGCAGCAACATCCAAACTAGTGTTTGACCAAACTGTGGCCTAGTCAAGTTGGCCCCTAAAATTAGTCATCACTGGGTCCCTATGAAAAATGAGACCAAGAAAAAAGCCCAGTCTTATAGAAAACCATACACAGAAAAGCTGAGAAGAGTCATGGGTCTCAGAAACATGTTTCGGGAAAGATGCCTCAATGAATGATGCAATCTTCTCAGAGAAAGAACCAAGAAGCTCTCCTCCGAGGGGAGGATCAGCTGGGAATCAAAGGCAGCTTTTCAGGCTGCCTCGACCAAGCACCGCCTATACTGCAGACAGGGGAGTGGGGTGTGGACAGGGCTGACGACAATGTCCTGAGAGAGATCAGTGCTTCTGGCATCTCAGATCTAATGTGGGATCCGGGGTAACATAGGAGATTGGGGCTCACAGAGAGAATGCAGAGGGGGTCGAGGGACTTCTGGCCCCTGGGACTGAGTGTGCACTGGCACCATGGCAGGCTCAGGAAGAGGTCAGAAAAGCTTCATAAGATGTAGCAAGAAGAAAGAACTAGCCACGAGATCCTAACCTACCCTCATTCCAGGCCTCCTCCATCCCCAGAGCTTTCCCTGGGGGGCCCCACCTAGAGCAAGGCCTCCCTCTGCTCCCCTCCTGGACTCCTCACCCTGGGCACCGGGACTTAACAAGACTGCAAGCTCCTAAGGGCAAGAGACCTGTCGCAGCCTTCCTGACTCTTCCCCACATCCACCCCTGAGCCCCAGCAGCTCACTCATAGGAGAACCACGGAGACCCGGGTGTAAAGGATGCTCAGAGTATACAGCCCAAGAACGCTGCTATTGCTTGAATCACTGCTGTGCCATCTCCAGCTGCAGGATTCTGTGCTAGCCTGACACGTCAGAGATGGGCCCCCACCACTGAGTCACTGCCAAGTGTGTGTGGGGTGGGGGGAGGGATGAGACCACAGAGTCTAGAAAAAGAAAATCAGTCCCTTTGACTCATCCTAGGAAATGCCACACTCAACCCTCAGACCATCCAGCACTAGATTTTCTTAAGGGAAAGATCAATATATGGTACCCGCCTGAAAAACAGGAGCAGTGTATCTATGTTGTAAAAGGAATTGTCCCACTGGGCCAAGAATATCAAGGAAAACAGTAGCGTTGTGTCGTCTGCAATTACCCTGAAGCCCCTTCAAATACCTCACACCCACCTAGCCTCTTATCAAAAATGAATGAAATGCTGAAGGATAACACAAAATAACAAGCTGTGTGTTAAAAAAAAAATCTTTCCTTAAATTCCAGAACATGAAATTCCAGAGGCATAAGAAATCGCGTGGCTCCCGCCGCAGGAGTCTCTGGGTTGGCACGAGTGGCGTGTGCTCTGGGGACTTTCACAGAGAATCTGGCCAATGAAGACACTGCAGGAACAAAAGGAGGGACCGGAGGGGCCAGGTTTGAAGGCACTGACTTCCTGTTTCTGAAGAGCCGCCCTGTGACTGGACATGCGGTCTCCAGGGAGGAGACGCTGCCGGATGTATGATCCTGGACAGCTCGCAGGACACCACGGAGCAGCCCTTTCTATTTATTTGGCCACACGTGGTTCAGCACCTGTGACCACTTTTCTGTCCGCCCATCAGGCCCAGCACTGAGCTGTCACTTGGCCATCATCAATCCCCTAGTCTCAGAGTCATCCAGGGGCTCCAAGGACCTCCTGAAGAGGAGGGGAACCCACAGAACCATTCCTCGGAGCTCCCTCTGGAACAGACAGGGGCCAAGAAAAGGAGAGGTCTTGCCAGGGCAGGGAAGAGGCAGACCCCCTGACAAACAGAACAAAGCCAACCCTTGAAACTGTGCTCAGGTGTGTATTAAGCAGGGGTGGACACAGAGAGAACAGACACAGAATACGCACAAATTTAAAATGGCCACCTCTACCATGGGAAGAGGTTTCTCCAAATGACCCTTTAATCTAAGGGACGACAGAGGATGAGATGGTTGGGTGGCATCACTGACTCAATGAACATGAATCTGAGCCAACTCTGGGAGATAGTGAAGGACAGGGAAGCCTGGCGGGCTGCAGTCCACAGGGTCACAAAGAGTCAGACACGACTTATAGACTGAATAACAACAAAGAGGCCTTGACATGAGAGCTGTTGATGGGCTTGGAGCCCTGGGCAATGCCCTTACTACTCTGGGCTCCTTTTCCTCATTTAAAATGAAGCAGTGGTGGACTTCCCTGATGGTCCAGTGGTTAAGAATTCAAATGCTAATGCAGGGGATGTGGGCTTGATCCCTGGTCTGGGAACATTCCATATGTCATGGAGAAACTTGACTTCTAGCAAGACAGAAGAAGACAATTACAAGCCTGTGTGCTACCACTACTGAGCCCAGGCACCTAGAGCCTGAGCTCTGCAACAAGAGAAGCCACCACGATGAGAAGCCCAGGCACTGCAACAAAGAGTAGCTCCCACTCTTAGCAACTAGAAGAAACCTGCATGCAGCAATGAAGACCCAGAGCACCAAAAATAAATAAATCATATGAAGACTCTTGAGAGCCCCTTGGGCTGCAAGGAGATCAAACCAGTCAATCCTGAAAGAAATCAACCCTGCATGTTCATTGGAAGGGCTGGTGCTGAAGCTGAAGCTCCATTACTTTGGCCACCTGATTTGAAGAGTAGACTCAGTGGAAAAGACCCTGATGCTGAGAAAGATCAAGGGCAGGAGGAGAAGGAGACGACAGAGGATGAGATGGTTGGATGGCATCACCAACTCAATGGATGTGAGTTTGAGTAAACTCGGGGAGATGGTGAAGGACAAGAAGCTTAGCGGGCTCCAGCCCATGGGGTCGCAAAGGGTCAGACACAACTGAGCCACTGAACAACAACAACAATACATTTCTTTAAAAAGGAAAATGCAGCAGGGGTACTAGAGGTGATCACTGCCATAGCCCACCATCTTACAGCCAGGCCAGAGCTTCCCCATGGCTCAGGGCCTAATCCAGCTCAGTCTCCCCCACCCCAGGAGAGCCCTAGAACCAGGAAGCAGCTGAGTAAGGGGCAAGGCTGCTGAGGGCCTTCAGGTTTGCCCCCATGCCTCGCCTCCCCAACCCCCACTCCTGCCATGGCCATACTGTATCCAACTGCTTGTGGCTTAGAACCCACCCCCACCAAACAAAACTAACAATGCCCGCCTCGTGTCCCTGACACACCCACTCACAGGCGTGTGTGCAGTAGGCTCTGTAAATAGGGCCCGTGCTCGGATGAAGTGCGGTGGGTCAGGAGGCGTAAGGGAAAATTACAAACCAACCAGCCTAAATAATTTCTCTCTGGGGCACCTAAAATGGCCATGCATGGTTCACCGTCGTCTGAAGTCGTACCCTCTGTCTTCCCACACAGACAGAAACTGAGAACTGGAGGAAAACAAGATCTAAATTCTACAGAAGATACTTCTTCTAGGATGGACTGTCCCAATATAGCATATAGGCACTTTTTTTAAACTTTTTCCCCAAAGCATCACTGACTCACAGCCACTAGAATTTTAGAAAAGGTGCCATCTCTATTGACTCATGCCCTCAGTGAGCTCATATGACCCTTCCACCAAAAAGAATATGAAACTCTGCACAGTGGTTTTGCAATGACAAGTACTGAGAAGTGGCAAGCTGGCATCTTTGTAGTTTTTCTCA
This sequence comes from Okapia johnstoni, assembly GCA_024291935.2. Lineage (NCBI taxonomy): Eukaryota > Metazoa > Chordata > Mammalia > Artiodactyla > Giraffidae > Okapia > Okapia johnstoni. The sequence continues at coordinate 19,587,567 of CM044307.1, forward strand.
CTAACTTCGCTGACCTTGACCTGACAAGCTCTTCCTTTAAGGACAACAGCTAGCAAATAAAAATTCAGGTGAGAAGGAAGGAGGGGCTGTGGAAGGGGGAGATGGAAGAGAGATCTTTTTTAATTTGTCAAATAAAGTATCATAACTTCACTCTTCATCCCCCAAATAATAACGCTGCACATATGAGTGTGCTCATAAACTACATACCCTGTCTACTTCCAAAGTCTTCTTACAAATAAACACAGAATGAGGCTTCTCAGACCAAAGCAGAGATGGCAGCTGACTTCTAACAAGTTGGAAGAAGTCAATTACAATTATCTCAGCAGGGCCTTCGATTAGGTTTTGTTTTGTTTTCTTTTTAGCAGCAAAGGCCAAAAGCAGAACATTAGGATGCGGTAGGTTTGCTCCTAATACCACAAGCATACAAACTCAATAAAATCTTTGCTAGTAGCGCAAGTTCCAGATCCCTCCCAGTCACACTGCAACTCTATGTTCCAAGCAGACAACATGGGGTAAATGAGCAAGGAGACTGGGAAAACTAATTTTAAAACAGGATTAAAATGGACCGTGAGGCTAGGCTCTCTGGGGCCTCCAAATGTGTTTCAGATCCTCTTAGCAAAGGGAGAACTTGAGAAAGGTCTTTGTTGTCAAACAGAAAGTCATAAGAATGACCACCCATCCCCATCCCTGGCTCTTATTCTACTGGCCATGATGGACCAAGACACCTGCAGAAGATACATGGGCAGACATCCAGAAGGCCAGTGATAGAAATAAGCATCAAGGATTTGTTTTTATATAGATATTTTAAATGCACACCAGCCTGGCCCCATCCGCGGCTGCTAACGTTAGTGGATTACTCATTCTTCCTTCCAATCACGTCATGTGTGAGTTTCCAGGTGGCTGTGGGGTATTTGCTTACAATGGCTACCGCTGGTTTCCCTGAAAACTGTTTATTTTTCCAGGCCTCGGGTCATTACATCACCCCGCGGTTTCTGGGTAAGCCAAGAGCGCTGGTCTAGGGGGTGGGGGATCCAGCCGGGAGGTGCTATTGCCTCTGTGACCCCAAGTCCCAGTTCTAGGAGCAGCTACCCCAGCAGGAACTTCCAGGTAAGGGAAGAGTATCCAAAATGTGACCGAGGGGCCCAAAGTAGGCCTAAGAGAGCACTGTTCTGACCCTGGCAGGTCAGGATAGGATGTTGAAAACAGCTTACTTGTGACTCGGATGGTGACTGAGGCAAACACTCTCACATTCAAGGAGAGCGGGGGTCACAGTCGCGACAGATGTATAAGAAATGCATTTCTGCCTTGTGTCCTCGCTGGTGGCTGGTCTCCAGGGAGCAGAGTTACCAGCAGCTGCTGCATTTGCAGATGGACAGAAGGAAGGTCTGCCAGGCAAGCAGGTGAGGAAGGAAAGACACAGTCCATTTGAATTGAACCCACAGGGCCAGGTGCTAGGGCCTCTTGAAGTCAGATCAGATCGTGACGTTAACTAGAAAATATGGAGATAAAGGAAAGAAAGAGATGGGAGAGGAAGAAGGGAAGTCAAATGACCTCACAGGTGGCCGCCGGTGGGTACCAGGCCAGGAAAGAGGGAGAGGGCTGTGGTACACGCCTTCAGGGCATCGTCTGCATGAACAGAAGAGTGAAGGCTCACACGACCACATTTCCTGAGAGATAATATTTTCCCGGAGGGGAAAGAACAGAATTTTGTCTCACAGAAAGAGAGAGAGGGGGGAAAAAAAGGCTTTTATAAATCACATGTTGTAGGAACGTGTCTGCATGTAGCAAAATTAGAAGCAGTTAAGACATGGATGAAGGATGAGATGAAGCCTAGTTTTTGTCGTTTCTTGGATCTCTGTACTTTCTTCTCTAACATGTAAGTGATCACAGGTTTTTTTTTTAATCTAATTATAATAAGAAATGCTTTGGTCACTAGCCCCTGGTACCAAAATCTCAGCAAGAGTTTGTTTTCTTATAAAAGCAGAGCTTCTGGCCAACACATGTATAGGAGAAGATGCTTGCTGTCAAGTTCTAGGCTGTTCGCCACCAGGTGCATTGTCTGCATGGTTGCAAGAAGAACTCCTGGTGCAAAGGAGGCGAGAATCAAACAGAAGCTCAACAGGCAAACCTGCTGCTGTGGACCCTGCCACATACTCAGAGGGCAACCCTGACCATGATAAGCCTATGACAAAGCCTTAAAAACAAGGACCAAAACCTTCGGGAGGAGGGAAGGAGACAGGATAAGTCTGCAGGCATAAGTGTCATGTTGTTGCAAAACTTCAGCTGCCCGGTGGAACCTTTCCAACGTCAACAGTCCCCAGGCCAGAAACCAAACCTGGCGTCACAGGGTCTGAGCGTGAAAGAAGGATGTTTGGGGTGTAAAAGAAACTGGGATGGTCTTTTTGCCTCTGGGAGAGAGAGAGCTGAGGAGAAGAGCACTCACTCAGTCAGCTTGCAGAGTCCCACTCCAACCTCCCCAGGGGTGTGGGTGGAAGCTCCCTGGACTCAGAATCTTTCATCAAACTCTAATGGGAAAGTGTCCCAGGGCCCCCACCCAGAGGCTGCTGTCCATACCAAAGCCCAGACCCAGACAAGTTATCCTTCAACTCTATGTGGCTTCTCATCAAACCAAGTGAAAAGTGGATAATACAATACACCAAGGTAGTCCACTGATGTTTTTTTCAATAATTTTCAATAATTTATGTGCTCCTACTATGTGCCAGGCATTTTAGATACATTGACTTCTCAGAAAAATCCTGCAAGGCATTAACGACTTTATCTAATAAATAAGGAAATCAAGGCTCAGGGTAGTTAATTGTTAACTTTCTCAAGGTCACCCAGCCTCTCGGTAGAAAGCAAGTATCAGAAGCCAGTTCTATTGTTGTTGTTCAGTCACACAGTGGTGTCTGACTTTTTGCAACCCTATGGACTGCAGCACACCAGGCTTCCCTGACCATCACCATCTTCTGGAGCTTGCTCAAATTCATGTCCATTGAGTCGGTGATACTATCCAAGCATCTTGTCCTCTGTTTTTCTCTTCTCCTCTTGCCTTCAATCTTTCCCATCATCTTCACATCAGGTGGCCAAAGGATTGGAGCTTCAGCCTCAGCGTCAGTCCCTCCAATGAATATTCAGCATTGATTTCCTTTAGGATTGACTGGTTTGATCTCCTTGCTGTCCAAGGGACTCTCAAGAGTCTTCTCCAACACCACAGTTCAAAAGCAGCAGTTCTTCAGGGCTCAGCCTTTTTTATGGTCCAACTCTCACATCCATAGAATTGCCTAATACCAAAGACCAGGCTCATGCCATTACATGGTTGACCTCTTCTGTATACAAAAGATTCCCTACCCTCCCACCTATGAAGGCCAAGCCTCAGGATGCTTCCTGGGCAACCCACCTGTGAGACCATGCACAGGAAAGGATGTTAAAGCTCACAGGAGAGGGGAAAGTGCTATGAAAGCCACCTAAAGAATTTTACGCTAATGCAGGCTTCCCAGGGCACATCAGGAAACATCTCAGGAGACACAGCCCCTACTTCTAAGAAAGAGACCACAAAATGTGAGAAAGACCCACTTCTACTCACAATCCCACCCAAATGCTTCTACTTCAATCTTATATGACTTCCCTGGTGGCTCAGTGGTAAAGAATCCGCCTGCCAATGCAGCAGACATAGGTTCAGTCCTTGGGTTGGGATGATCCCCTGGAGGAGGAAATGGCAACACATTCCAGTATTCTTGCCTGAGAAATGTCATGGACAGAGAAGCCTGGTGGGTGACAGTTCATGAAGCCACAGAGTTGGACACCACTTAGCGATTGAACAACAATGCAACAATCATATACCAGTGGCCAGCACACTTTTTTTATATAAAGGATCAGATCATATTTTAGGTTTTGTAGGCCAAAACAGTCTCTGACACAACTCTTCAACTTGACAGTTACAGCATGGAAACAGCCATAGATGACGGTACATAAATAAATGGACATGGCTGTGTTCCAATAAAACTTTATTTGAAAAATCAGTTAAGAGGCCTTTTGCCAACCTGTTATGCACCTATAAGACATGATGTCCTTCACACAGAATTACATTAAAAAGGTTGGAAGGCACTCTGTCAGTATTACCACTTGCCCATGATGGAGAACGTCCCAGTTTCTTAGAAAATGCCCATGGTACCAATCTTTGATAATGATCATTGGTATCGGTTTCTCCCTTGAAACCTTTAACTCTCTTCCAACTATCCTGTCCTATATGCCACCCTCACAGACATAACTGGGGCCAACCATGGAAAAATAAGGTGACTGGGCCCCTCTGACAAAAGAAAGGGGGTTGTACCTGCCCGGAAACCATTTCTCAGCATGACCCCATACTCAAGCAATTGGAAACTATTCAGGGGAAGAAGGAGGGGAAAGAAGAAGGACTTGAGTGGAAGCAAACATCATCAAACTTGACATCGCCACTTCATTATGCACAAAGAACATAGCCCCAAAAGATAGGCACTCTATTCCCAGAGAAATCATTTTCTTCAGCCCTACCACTTACTACAAAGGTCTGTCTAGTCAAAGCTATGGTTTTTCCAGTAGTCATGTATGGATGTGAGAGTTGGAGTATAAAGAAAGCTGAGCGCCAAAGAATTGATGCTTTTGAACTGTGGTGTTGGAGAAGACTCTTGAGAGTCCCTTGGATAGCAAGGAGATCCAACCAGTCCATCCTAAAGGAAATCAGTCCTGAATATTCATTGGAAGGACTGATGCTGAAGCTGAAATTCCAATACTTTGGCCACCTGATGCAAGGAACTTACTCATTTGAAAAGGCCCTGATGCTGGGAAAGATTGAAGGTGGGAGGAGAAGGGGACGACAGAGGATGAGATGGTTGGATGGCATCACTGACTCCATGGACATGAGTTTGGGTAAACTCCGGGAGTTGGTGATTGACAGGAAGGCCTAGCATGCTGCAGTCCATGCGGTCACAAAGAGTTGGACACAACTGAGCAACTAAACTGAACTGAACTGTACAATTACTAGCTGTGAACCCAGGAAAAGCTACATTGACTCTTCATCTGTAAGATAAGGATGACTACACTTATCTCATAGTGTTATGGCGATGCTCAAAGAGAACACATAGCTGATACAGATAGCTGATAGCTATGATGACAGTGACGATTCTGTCTTTATTGATGATAATCCTTTCTGCTGCATCCTTCTCCAAAGCAATCAAATACGTTAAGTGAGATTCTCTAATAGATATGACACACAGGCACTAAAGCCCTTGCCTTCACGGAGTATAGCCTAGATAGAGAAATTAACCACTGGTAGGTGAAAAAAGGGCTTCCCAGGTGGCGCCAGTAGTAATGAACCCGACTGAGATTGCAAAGAGTTGGACATGACTGAAGCAACATAGCACACACAGGTGAAAAGAATCACAAAAGCAGTTGCTAAAGGTCAAATGTTTCAGGCAAAACATACCATATAATTTCAGAGAGAGCTCTCCCTCCCATCTACCCCTTGGTCACCGGATGAGATGTGAGCTTCCTACTGGGAACTTTTTGCAGATACCACTTACAGATACCACAGGTACCAAAAGACTTCTCTTTGACTTACCATATTTGCTTTACAGTAAGGGAGGAGTAGAGGAAAGGTCTAAGAAGCTTCCTAATAGATGCTTTTGCTTAAGGTGACTATTACAAATTCTTTCCTGATTAAGGAATTCTCACTATAAGCAGTATCATTGACAGTGAAAAGTGAAAGTCACTCAGTCGTGTCCAACTCTTTGCCACCCCATGGACTATATAATCCATGGAATTCTCCAGGCCAGAATACTGGAGTGGGTAGCTGTTCCCTTCTCCAGGGGATCTTCCCAACCCAGGGATAGAACCCAGAATCCCACACTGCAGGCAGATTCTTTACAGTCCCATTTTTCCTACCAATGATGATGATAGTAATAAATACTATTGTAGTTTCAATTTATCATGCACTTACTGTTTATCACTTAGTCAGGCATTGGTTAAGTACTATACAGACTAACTTAGTTAACCTTTACTTACCATCCTTTAAGGGGGAGATTATTCTTCCAGCTGAGCACTGAGGCTTGGTGGGGAGGGAGGGAGGCATGTGACCTCACTGTGTGTTTGACTTCATTCGACTTCACTTGATTTGACTTCACTTGACTTCACTAAGTGTTGGAGCCAGAAAGAGAACCCACGATCTGTGTTTTGACCATGGCCCCCATTCTATCAGAGACTCTGGCCCACAGGATGTCACATGGGCCCCTTCCCACCCCATTATCCCAGGTTTCCTCCAGCTTCTGTCAAACAGAGAACCAGAAGTGGGCCGAGGTCCTCGGCAGAGAAAATCAACCAGTGCCATGTGGCATCACTTCACGGTCTAAACCATTCCATGTACCCCAGTGTCCACAACCTTTAGGACAAAGTTGGCATACTATACAGAAAACCAAAAGGAGGGCAAGGACAGTACACTCATTCACTGATGGTCATGCAGAACTCTGCCTGCCAGGTGAAAGGGACATATCTTTAGTTCACAGTCCTTGCTGCTTATCAGGAAAAGAAGATATGGCTAAATTCAATAACAAGGCAGAGATATGCCAAATGGCATTTCTCAGAATGAAATCTGAGGCTGAAAGAAGGATAAGTGCCCCCTGATAAGAGAAACAAATTGGGTCTGTTAATAATACATTGATAGACATCTAGTTTCTATTGATGGTAAATGAACTTTATCAACTTTGGTCTTCACTGATGATAAATGAACTCTATAATCTGATCACTCTTCAGAAATTATTACCTTTCTATAAGGATTCCAGTTTCCCTGGTAGCTCAGTGCTAAAGAATCCGACTGCCAATGGAGGAGACGCAAGTTTGATCCTTGGGTCAGGAAGAGCTCTTGGAGAAGGAAATGGTAACTTATGCCAGTATGCTTGCCTGGGGAAACCCATGGACAGGGGAGCCTAGTGGGCTACAGTCCAGGGGTTTGCAAAAGAGTTGGACACAATTTAGAAACTAAACAACAACTACAAGGGTTCAACTGGTACTGAAACCTGGACACTTACAAGATCTTCAAAGATCAGATTAGAAAAGACGTGATTGTAGGCAGTTATTTTAAAAACACATAGATCCAAGGTTCTTAAGGTTTGAAGTCCAACTTCTCTATGCCCAGCCATTCTCCAAATTCTTCTGTATTGCACATAGAAAGTCAATTAAAATATTAAAACATACCATCAAACTATTTTTTTTAGCTAAAAGGATCAACTACTTATGAAAGATGATCCCTGAGTCCTAACTGAAGACAATTAAAGTTGGAAGAGATTAACTCATCTCATCTCCTCATTTTCCAGCTGTGGAAGAAACTGAAGGCCAAAATGGTGAAATGACTTGCCCAACCCCACACAGTGACAGTCATGGAGCAACCATGTGGCACCCATGGATAGATCAGGTATGCACATTATCCAAGGCAGAAAATTTACCTGAATTTCTTATGTTGGTGTTGTTCAGTTTGGAGTCCTTGATTACCAAGTGCTTAATCCAGAGGGTGGGAGCTGTGATTTCTGAAAAAAAAAGAAGAGAGGAAATAAATCTGGGCAACAGAGAGTATGAAACTTGGGATGTAACCCCCCAGACTTTTTAAAAGCCTGTGGCATCAAAGATAGAGCCATCCCATGTCCACTTCATCCCAACAGCCTCTTGCTTCCTCTCTATGGAAGCTCCTCTCCATCAGCTCAGAGGAGCCAGCCAGGGCCTCTTGTGCTGGGAGGCAGAGTGGTCAGAGTTCAGAGGCATTGAGCCACTCCATCCAGGAATAAAAATATTATCCCAGGAGGTGAGGAAAATGGCCCAAGCCAAGTCTCTCTCAGCTGCTTCCCTGGAAGAAGATTTAAAGGAAATAAATCAACAAACCAATGCCAAAAAAACCACAGAGACCATTTTGGAAGAAACAGCTGAGCCACAGCAGATTTTAGCTTGCTGAGACTCTGCTCCACATGGGAAAGAAAGTAATGGGTCTAATGTGTGCTTCAATCTCTTTTCTAACGGTTTCTCATCAAACAGAGGCTGAATTCTTCATCCAGAGAGCTCCAGGAGGCCACCAGGCTCTCCAGGGCTGGGGTCACCCAGTGGACAGGTGCTGTGGAAATCTGAGGATGCCCCTGAGCACTGGAGATGAGACCTTTCATGAGTACATTGGAAAGGTCTTCCAAGTTGACGTGGTCTCCATTTCCTACCCAGACTGCCCAAGGTCCAGAGTCCCAGACTTGCCAGTGATCTAGGATATTTGTGGATCACAGAAACATTTGAACTTATAGGCATGAACACACATGTGTTCCACTCCATGGCCAGCTGCAAAGGCTATCTTGTGTTTCTGTCTAGAGCTGAGCCTGGGCTAAGGACATCCTTAGCCACAGTTCCAACAAGTGGCATCACTTCTTTTTGTTCCTCTGTCTCACTGTCCATTCTTAGGATCCAAGCCTGGATATACTCAGCTGAAAGCTGCTAAAAGGTTGCCGTATATTGCATGGAGCGCCACATTGCATTGTCAGACTTTCTAGAAACTGCAGTCTGCCAAGCTTCCTGCTCCCCCTCATGGGAACCTGGAGTATTTAGCAAAGCACACTGAAGGATGTAGGCCCTGAGCAGCTCAAACTCAAATTGAAGCCAGCCTTCTGCACCCAAGTTCCAGTTGTCTGCTCCTCAGACCTCCAGAGATACCCAGCCTCTGTTTTGCCACCAGCCATCGCTATTTCTCTTGATCTAGAATTTCTCTTCCCCCAATGTCTTGACTCAACTCTCAAGGTCCCTATAAGTCAGCCAAACCAGCTCCATGCACCAGTCTCTTTCCTGCTACCTTCATCACTACACCGTCTCCACCATACTCCCTCCTTTGTCCCTGCCTGGAACACCCTGATTCCTGTCTCACATTTTCAGATCCAGCTCAAGTTCCCTCTCTTCACAGAATCTTTTCCCAGACCACCATGATCTCTTTCTTCTGGAAGTGTCTATCACAGAAGAAATAAAATTGAGACCATATAGCTTCATACATAAATTCTCCAATAGTTGCTACTCTGTTGAGAGCAAAGGCTTTCATCTTATCTATTTCTCCTTCATCCCCCACAGGCCTTGCACAATGCCGGGCACAGAGTGTTACAAGGACTTGTAAGAGCTGACTCATTTAGAAAAATGATGCTGCCAGCCTGTCTTTCTCAGCCATGGCTCCTCAGTTTTGGCAGTTTGCAGGGTCCATCCAGGCTGTGTTATTGTTGGATGTTAGTGGCCAGGCAGGAAGCCTGGCGAGAACAGAGGGCCTTTCCAGAAGTGGAGGGTGTACTAGTTCCTGGGAGGGTTTGCATTTTTTTAAAACGTTAAAAACAGCTCGGCTTAAACTGGGAAAAATTGAAATTAAAAAAGGAAAAATAATAATAATAGTAAAGCTTAAACAAACTTCTGAAGGAAAGACCTTTCCCAAATCTGAAAACAGTGGGACAGCTCGAATCAAGTAATACAGGAGCTTACCGTCTCCGTCAAACACCGGCTGGGTCTCCATCGTGGGTGTCGGCTTAGACCCATCATCTGAATTGAGGGTTAAAAAGAACCGAAAGGAGACTACCATTATTGAGGTAAATACTATCTACTCTCCAGCACTGTTGAATGGTTGGGGTTTGCACATGGCCCGGCCAAGTCCCAAGGAACAGATCAGAGAGAAAGAAAAGAAAGAAGAAAAAAGCAAGAAAGAAAAGAGCATCACAGAAGAGACACCAACAGTAAGACAAATCCAGGGGCATGCTCGCCATTCTAGGGAAGGGACCCAAGTCATCGTGGCTCTGGAGGAGCCCGTTTCATGACTCTGCAGCAGCATGACTCTGCCAGCCCTTGTTCTTTCCCCAGGAAAGCTGGGAGTGCTGTCTTCCCAGGAGCCCTTAGCTCTGGCCCGGCTCGTTTGGAGATGCTAGCACACTTTTGGCATCAAGTGCTGATGGCCCCAGCTCCTTCCCGTCCTCTTGTGCAAGGTACCAACCCAGTACCTTTCTAGTGGCCCTCACTGAAGAGTCTGAGGAAAACAAAAGACCATGGCGCCATTCCCTCCCAAACCCTGAGCTATTTTTCCATCCTCACCTCCAGCATGCTGAAGTGAAAAGAATTGGGAATCCTTAGAACACTTTTAACTGTGAAACCAATTCCCAAGGAGAGATGGAGGCAGACAAAATGAGAGGGAACATGAGTAATTGCACTCTGGATTTCCTTTGAAATTTCTAACACAGATGCTAGGAGCAGAGAGTTCTCAGTAACAAAGTCCTGACACTTATGGTCACAGTAGTGTTGGCAGCTCTCTCTGCAGACCAAGAACCTCTACAGGTCAGAGTAAGTGCAGACTTTATCTACCTTTCAGGACTTTGAATTATGTTCATCAAGATCCCCAAACCTTAATTTTGAACAGTGTTTCTCAACTTTTGTTTTATTATTGTCTATCCAAGGAGCATTTTTAGGCATTTTTTCCTTAACTAGTTTCCTAATGAAATTTTAATAACAAAGATACACTGTATCTCTGTATACACTGTATATTTATGTACTGTATATATGTCTGTACTCTATATGTAAAAAGAGAAAGGGTTCTTTTGTGCCCCCCAAACCACTTTTCACCTCTTTGTTGAAAGCTGGGAACAGGTATCTTTACTTACATTGAGAATGCACAGATCCAATATTTTTCTGTTTTCTCCCTCAGCAAGGAGAAGGAAGGTGAGCACTGTGGTCTCAGACACTGTGGTTACACAATCCCTTCTTCCAAAGACCCCCAGTGATCTTTGGGGACTAAACACTATATTCTCAAAGCATTAACTATTAATGGAGAATACAAGTTCTCATATAGTCTGCAATGCCAGTTAGATCATCAGTAATAACAACCTCCACAATTTGGAGCTCCCAGAACTCTTGGCAGACTTCCCTGCATCTTATCAGGGGAAGGAGAAAGAACACAGAGTGCAGATCCCTTTTTTTTACACCAATACCCCACCCCTGGGATCTCAAGATTCAATAGCTATGGAGATCCTGACACTTGCTGAGGTTGAGGCCAGAAACCTGACAGTTGTGTGACACCTAACCCTGTTATTATTGTCATGTGCCAACGTAAGACCCAACTCCACAGGGGCCAGGGCGATCCTGAACAAGCCAACAATCATCTCCGGACACAAGATGCGTCAGGAGGGGAGGAATAATGAAGCTGAATATCTTATTCGCCTCTAACTGGAGTCCTGAACAGTCATCTTTTGACACCAAACTGCACATTTGATCTGGAAGTCATTGAGGGAGAATAAACACAGTGCAAAAACACACAATGTCATTTTTTTAAATAGCATCACTTCCCCGACTCTATTAACACCCCTTTCCGTTGAATTCAATGAACCACTGAATGAAGTCTTTTGGCAGCTGCAATGCACATTTGGTTGCTCCTGCCGGATGCAGGGATCACAGTCTAAATAGCCCAGCACAGTGTGCTCAGCCCCTCCACACAGGGTGGCTTCCTTTCAGGAGTCTTAAAGGTAACAAAGGGAAAGTGAAAAATCAAACATTCTCAGAGGGACAACGGTGACAAGCCAAGTGCAAAATGGCTTATGCGATATCTTGATATTCAATTAAAATCATCCCATACTCCAAGAGTTATCTCTCTCTCTCTCTCTCTCTCCCTCTCTCTCTCTCTCTCTCCTCTCTCTCCTCTCTCTCTCTCCCTCTCTCTCTCTCTCTCCCTCTCTCTCTCTCTCTCCTCTCTCTCTCCCTCCCTCTCTCCCTCTCTCCTCTCCCTCTCTCTCTCCCTCTCCCTCTCTCTCTCTCTCCTCTCTCCCTCTCCCCTCTCCCTCTCCCTCTCCCTCTCCCCTCCCTCTCCTCTCCTCCCTCCCTCTCCCTCTCCCGCTCCCTCTCCCTCTCCCTCTCCCTCTCCCGCTCCCGCTCCCTCTCCCTCCCTCTCCCTCTCCCGCTCCCGCTCCCGCTCCCGCTCCCTCTCCCTCTCTCTCTCCTCTCCCTCTCTCTCTCTCTCTCTCTCTCTCTCTCTCTCTCTCTCTCTCTCCGGAGAAGACAGAAAATATTCTGTTATTTCTCTCATCACCGACAGGAGAGGCTGGGATGGCCCATCTGGTCCAGCAATCAGCAAAGAAGTCTGCTGCTCAAGGAGAGGAAGGAGGGCTTCCAGTCTCCCCCCACGGAAGTCGAGGACCTCCAGGATTGCCCAGATGCAGGTTCAGAAGCCCACAGAGCGTGAAGCCACGTGTAGGGTGCGAATCTTCCTGCAGGGTAGGGTCACCGAGGGTGAAGACATACAGCTGCACTGCCACCATGGAGGCCCTAGCTGGAAATCTTTATGAAGTGAGAAAAGACAAGGTGCCCTGCTGCCAGGAGAACCACCTGTGAAATCCAGCATGCCCCAAGGATGGGGAGCCAAGCCAAAGCCAACAGGACCCTCTGACCATCATCTCCGGGCACCTGGGCACCTGGCGTCCAACCCAGCAAACAAGCGCACCCTTCTCCCAAACATAGGTCCAAGGCCTGGGTCCAAGGTCCACATCCAGCCTGCTTCCTGGCAAGCCCTGGGGTGACACCGGGCCCCACACTGGGCCCTGTGGAGAGAGAAAAGCTTCTGCGTGTACCCTTGGCCTCCCAGTTCCCAGTGGGGTCACTGTGCAGACCCCGGGGCTTTACATCCACTAAGTTGGATAAACTGAACCCCTCGCTTTTCTTCTCTGGGAAGTGATATCCTCTTCTAAAAGTGAAGGATGACTGCATCCTAGCCTCAGGACACTGTGGCTATAAAAGACTCTACAGGCCTCTTAAAGAAAGCATTAAATCATCGAGTATTAAATCATCTTATCCAACTGCTTACTTTTAAAATTGGATTTGCAGCATGAAAATTCGACAGTTTTTAAAATAAAAAATCAAGTAAACCTAACAACTCAATAAAAAGACAAACAGCCTGATTTCAAAATGGGTAAAATATTTCAATAGACATTTCCAAGATGCACGGACAGTTAATAAATACGCGAAAAGATGTTCGATAGCATTAACTGTTAGGAAACCACAAATTAAAACCATGATGAGATACCACCAGGTACCTACCAGAATGGCTAAAAATTTTTAAAAAGACACTATCAAGTGACAAGGATATGGAGGAGCTCAAATCCTCATTCATTCTTCATGGGAATGTAAAATTGGGTAGCCACATTGGAAAAGAGTCTGACAATTTCTTTAAAAATTAAATATAAACTTACCAATCAATCTTGAAATTTTACTCCTGGGAATCTATCCAAGAAAAATAAAGACATACACGCGCAAAGACATATATACACATATTCATAGCAGCATTATTCATTAATAGCCTTAAATTGGAAATAATCCAGATGTTCTTCTACTGGTGAAGAGGTAACCAAATTGTGATACATTCATACAATGGAGTATTATTTAGCAATTAAATGGAATGAATTACTGATACATGTAATAATATAGCTGAACTTCAAAAATATTACACTACATAAAAGAAGCCATGTGCAAATACTACATATGGTATGACCCCATTATATAAAATGCCTAGTAAAGGTAAATCTATAGAGACAAAGCAGATACATGGTTGCCTGGAGGAGAGAATCAATATAACTATAAATGGGTACAAGGTTTCTTTGGGAAGTAACGGAAATGTTCTCTGATAACAGCTGTACTTCTCTACAGATGTACTAAATTCACTGAACTGTACATTTACAATGGGTAAATTTTATAGTGTGTAATTATACCTTAATAAAGATTTTAAAACAAAGGAGGGACAGAGTACCAAAGACGTCACAGATACATCATCAGGAGACAGTATCTAGATTATCTGAGCGATCCTTAATTTGGGGGGAGACTCTTCCATAGAGCTTAAAGAAAAATACATCTGAATCTCAGTTTACACATACACACATGATGATTTCATGTGTGTGTATGTTCACTCTTGGTGATTCTTACAGACCTGCAATAGTAAGACTTTATTTTTCTTTGATGCCATAATACTCTTCCAGTTGGAGAAGAAAATAGAATACTGAAAAAACCCAATTCAAAGATGATCATTTCTCTTACAGGGAGAAAAGGTAAATTTGGAAACATTAAAGAAAAATAGGGGTTTATAGGTGGCCCTAGTGGTAGAGAATCTGCCTGCCAATGCAGGAGACATAAGAGACAAGGGTTTGAACCCTGGGTCAGGAAGATCCCCTGGAGGAAGGCATGGCAACCCACTCCAGTATTCTTGCCCGGAAAATCCCATGGACATATGTAGATAGAAACATAACACTCAGTATTCTAAATGACGTAGTCCTGAGATTGGGCACAGAAATACAGAAATCCTAAGGCTGACTTAGGATATTGTGAAGAGCTGACTCATTGGAAAAGACCTTGATACTGGGAAAGACTGAAGGCAAAAGGAGAGGGGGGCGGCAGAGGAACAGAGGATTAGATGGCATCACCAACTCAATGGACATGAATCTGAGCAAACTCACAGAGATAGGGAAGGACAGGGGAGCCTGGTGTGCTGCAGTCCATGGGGCCGCAAAGAGTCAGACACAACTGAGCAACTGAACAACAACAGCCAAAGTAAAATAAGCCAAACCTGAGAAAATTTCTCAAGGATGACGTCAAGATCAAGAATAATAAGTGTTAGCACATTTTCTAACACTCAGAGTTCCTAGCAGGTTGCTTTCTTCATCTATCCTTGCCATGGGCCAGGGCAGAGGAAGTCACCAGGCAGATAAAAGGAGATTGAGCTTCAGCGCAAGGAAGTGATTTGTTCAAGGCCCCAGAAGCAATGAGCAAGAGGTGCTGGAAACTGCTTAGGCCCAGAGCAGGCATCTGGCCTCCCCCAAATTCCCCAGCCCCCCAACCACGCCTCCCCTCGCAGGTGCAGCCCCAGAGAGCCGCAGCCCCCGCACGGGCCCTGTAAGCCCATCCAGACAGTGGGTTTGTGTGATGGCACAATTCCCTGCCCTGCGAGAAGGCCTGGCCCACGCACAGACAGCTGGAAGTCACTTCGACCCCCAATGACACTGTTCAAAGCCTCCTCTGTTTGGCTTTTTGATTCCTGATTGACATTCACTGGCAAGTGGAGATAAATGTCTGGCTGAGGACAATGTTGACCCGCTCTGACTATTCTCAAGGAAAGACTTCTCAGAATAACAAACAAAACAAAACAAAACCCCCAAAACATTGGTGTGCTTAAGGGACTGAATAGAGCCCAAGAGGTCCAAGGAGGCAGGGCCGGGCCTTTCAAGGGGCTGGCAAGTCCATTGAGGAGTTAATTGTTTGGGTGTACAATGAGTTTATTCTGACCACATACAAAGAGCTTTCTCTTCCAGGTCCTTCAAAAGCAAATGTGTCAAAGGGGCCAGAGGAGGAATCTGTATTAATGGCATCTCTTGCGGTCTTGAGATTGAGGAGCCTTGGAGAATGAGAGAAAAAGAAACCACCACCCCCATCCCGAGATTTGGAAAGTCTCTCAATGATCCCAAGTCTCCTTTGATTCTTGGGTTCTGCCCAAATCCTGGTCCATCACTGGTCACCCTCCCTCTTGGATTCATTTAGGCTGTAAGACATGGAGATAAACTTCAGCCCAGTAGAAGTGTTGGAAGGTTCTTGCTATTGAAGGGACTACATTTATTCCAGAGCCATCATCATGTGACTCAGACCCAGTGTGAAAGTCGAGATGACTTATTCTGGGCATCACAGGGAGACAACACTGCCTGTTTACAGAAACGTCCCTTAAAAACCTGGCCTGAATCATACCAGGGGGATGATGGAATTGTTACCTAACCTCAACATTTCCTGAGGTCCCATGACCAGCGAGGCTCAGAAATGTACTCGGAGCTGTCCCAATTCTGACCTTTGAGAACAGAAGCTATCTGAGTACTTCAGATCCTTTCCAGAGTGAGAGACCAATGCTCTACATTCTGCTTACCCACCTGCACACTCCTTCTCAAAACAAGTAAAAACAAGCTTAAAACTGTCTTTTTGCAAGCAGTTCTCCACATCGTCAAGCTCCCCATTTTCTTGAATAAGAACAGAAACAAAAGGCTGGTAGACCAGGGATGGAAGAAGAGGATGGTGAGAGGGCTGGGGTGTGGGGGATCGGTGGCCCTGGCAGCAGCAGAGCTGGTTCAGAGCTGGGTTCACACAGAGACTGGGCTAATTTTTTAAACTAGAAATGACTTTGCAACAGGTAATTGCAAACAGAGATGTCCCGTGTACCCTTCACCCAGTTTCCTCCAATGTAGCATCTTTACAGTTAACATAATTATGTAGATAACATCATAATAGTATAATATAAAAATCAGGAAATTGATATTGGTATAATCCAGGGACCTTATTCACATCCCACCAGTTTTGCATGTACTTGTTTGTGTGTGTCTGGCTGGGTGGGCGGTGTGTAGCTCTATGCGATTTTATCCATGTGCAGATTCATGTTACCACCGCCACGATCAAAATATAGAACTAGTCCATCTCTACAAAGATATCCCATGTGCTGCCCTTTTATAATCACACGTCCCCTTCTCCACCTCATCTTTCACCCCTGGTAACCACTAACCCTTTCTCCATCTCTATAATTTTGTCATTTTCAGAATGTTATATAAATGGAATCATGCAGTAGACGATCCCTGGAGGTTGGACTTTTTCACTCTGCATAATGCCCTTGAAACTCATCCACCTGTTGCTGCACGTGTCAACGGTGTGCTCCTTTACGTTGCTGAGTAGGATTCCATGGTATGGATGCACCTCGGTTTGTTTCACCCATTGAAGGACATTTGAGCTGTTTTCACCCTTGGCTATTACAGATAAAGCTGCTGTGACTATTTGTGTACAGGTTTTTGTGTGGACATAAGTTTTCATTTCTCTGGAATAAATAATCAGGAGTGCAATCACTAGATTATATGGTAAGCATATGTTTCGTTGTTTACTTTTTTAGGAAACTTCCAAAGTATCTTCCAGAGTGACTGTATCACTTGACATTCTTATCAACAGTTTATGAAAGATCCAGTTCCTCTGCAGTGACATTTGGTATTGTCACTATTTTAGCTCTTCTAATAGGTGTGTAGTGATATCTTATCATGTTCTTAATTTGCACTTTAAAATTTTTGATCAAAGTATAGCTGATTTACAATATCATGTAAGCTTTGGGTGGACAGCACCGCAGTTCAGTTATGCATATATATGCATATTCTTTCTCAGATTCTTTTCCCTTATAGATTATTACATAATACTGAGTCTAGTTCCCTGTGCTATGCAGTAGGTCCTTGTTGGTTAATTTGCACTTTTTATAGCTAATGACATTGAACATCTTTTTGTGTGTTTATTTGCCCTCTGCATATGTGCTTAGGTGAAAAGCTTATTCATGTATTTTGTCCATTTTTAAATTAAATTGTTTTTCAACCTTTAAGTTTTTTTAGCATTCTTTATCTGTTCATATGTCCTCTGTCAGATAGGTGGTTTGTAAGTATTTTCTCCAAGTCTGTAGTTTTTAATTTCCTTAACAAGATATTTTGAAAGCAAGTTTCCAATTTTGGTTAAGTCCAATTTATCAATTAAAAAAATTTTTGAATCACGTTTGGTATTCTAAAACACTAAAGCTCAAGGTTCACCTACCTATAAGTTCTAAAAATTTTCTTCTATATTTTCTTATAAAAGTTTTAATAGCTTTAGATTTTACATTTAAGTCCAACATCCATTTTGAGTTAGTTTTTGTAAGAGGTATGAGGTTTAGGCTGAAGGTCTTGGGGAGCTCTTTTTGTTTTTGTCTACTGGGTGCCCAATTGCTACAGCACCATTTGTTGAAAGGACTGTCTTTACTCCACTGAATTCCTTTTGCATGTTTCAAAAATCAGTTTGCCGAGCTTGTGTAGGTCTGTTTCAGGGTTCTCTGTTTTGTTCCGTTGATCCCTAGGTCAACAGACAGTGAAAATACTCTGTATGATACTACAGTGGTGGATACCACTACACATATGTCTATTCCCACAGAGTATATGACACCAAGAGTGAATCCTAATGTAAACTGTGAACTTTGGGTATTAATGATGTGTCAATTTAGGTTCATCAGCTGTAACAAAGGTACCCACTCTGGTGGGGGATGTTGATGGTGGAGAACGTGACACATGTGTGGGGACAGAGGGCATACAGAAAATTTCTGGAACTTCCTCTTAATTTTGTTGTGAACCTAAAACTATTCTTAAAAAACTAAGTCAAAAATAAATAAAAAAAGAATAAAATAGACATTTAAAAATATGGAGTCACCACATTTGTTTAGATGACCAAAGGAAAGCATGGATTGAAAATTCATAAAGGGTCATGAAGGGAGTAAAATATTAAAGATCTCTTGGTTAAAAAAAAAAAATCACACACAGTGATTCCTCTCACTTTCTTTTTAAAAATTGTTTCAGCTACTCTAGTACCATTGCCTTCTCTGGGAGATAGTAAAGGACAGGGAAGCCTGGCGTGCTGTAGCCCATGGGGTCGGGAAGAGTCGGACACAACCTGAGGACTAAACAACACCACCACCATTGCCTTTCCACATAAATTTTAGAATAAGCAGACCTTGAACCTCATGGCTTTCCTTCAACAGGTGCAACAGGGCTGGAGAGTGACAACTCCTTGGCCTTGACCACAGGAGCTACGTGGCACTTAGGGCTGGAGAAGTGGTTCAGATGTGGCCCCAACGCCTCTCCACCCACAGGCTGAAATCTCTGCCTCCCTCCAGCTTGCTGGGCCACACTTGGAACTGAACTCATTCAGCCAAGGAACATATCCTCAGTGGCCAGACAAGCTAGGAGCCATCCCCTAGACTTCAGGAGCCCCACAAAGGTACCAGGCAGTAGAATCAAGAATTTGCCAGTGGACCATGCTCATCCCAGGCAGCCTCCTCCAAGGGTCTCTGCTTAGAGGCTCTAATCCTGGGAGCTACGGGCCAGGGCATTTGGAGGACCACCTGCCATCTCTCCCCTGCTTCCCAGTATCCCAGCATCTAGCAGTCTGTGCTCCTCTGGGAGGCTTCCTCTCCATGACGACGCCTTCGTCAAGAAGAGGCTAAGACCATCAGAGTGTGAGCTCCACGGGCTGAGGGCTCTTACATTTCACCCACCATTGGGTCCTCAGGGACTGTAACAAAGCTGGCACTGAAATCTCAATGAATATTTGTTGAATGAAAGAATAAAACAGCCAAGTATAAAACACCAGTGGTCACTAACAATGCTGGGGGACTCGTTAGAATCCATGGCTAGAGGGCTTTTCCAGATCACAAACCCTTTTTCCTCTCCAGTCCTTGGAAATCAGGTATCCTCCATACGTAAACTTTGTTTTGGAGACCACAGAATTGGGGCTGAGGTGGAGAGCGGGCAGTTGAGTAGATGGAGTTACTCCCTGCTGAGGGAGTAGTGAACTGCGGGTAGTGGGAGATGAGGGGCACATGTGAACACTCAAGCACACTCGTGCACACCCCTTCTGCAACTGATCTCTTTGAAGCTGATATACTGATATGCCAGGCTTGGTCAGGGTGGCTCAGACACCAGACAGCAGCAGCAACCTGCATGCAGAGAGGAAAAGAGCTGCATCTCATGCGCCTGGAGCTACTTAGGTGCAGTTTGTAGCAGGCACACATCAGAATGAACAGTTCACCACAGGGAAATTCAATGTGAGCCGAGGTCAACACATAGAGGTCATCAGTTGCCCATCTCCATTCAAATCCAGCCCAGGCTGGAAGGTAATCAGACTTAAGCCATCTGGTGGCAAGGCTGACAGATCACCTATGGATCTGGCCGCTCTCTCTGGGCTGGGAGAAGAGAAAAAAGAGGTGGCTGGGAAGAGGTGAAAGACACGTGAATGGAGTGACATTCCGTGCATACGATGCTCTGAGACAGCTGGCTGTGCACACCTCAACTAGGTTCGAGGCAATGCAAGGAAACCCCTTCAGGTGTACTTAACCCCCAGGAGGGCGGAGGCTAGAGACCACACGAGCCCCTTCATCTGGGAGACCTGCCATCCATTACCCCGGCCCTAAGCACATCCCTCGGCCCTGAAGGGGAGTGCTACTAGCTCCATCATTTGAGTGACAAAGGTCTCCAAGCTGGTATCAACTTGTAGCCCAAACACCACGAGAGATCCTCAAAACTGAGACCCAGAGACGGACTCTGGAAAAATAACTGTGACTCAGTCTTCACTTGGAACACATACTAAGGAGCAGTCAGTGGAGGGGCGAGGGGTTGAGGGGCGCAATAAAAGAAGTCTCTACGAGTTGAATTTTGGAAGTTCTGCTTCTCTCCCAGACTGGCTTGACAAATATAAAAGCACGTGCAGAAAAGAGAGCAGTTTTCTAAATGTTTTTATTCTTCTCTCACTTTCCTTACACTGCTCACTCCCAGAGCTCTTAGAAGTAAGAAAAGAGCAAACTGCAGAAAACTCCAGATGACCCTAAGTTTTCATTGGCCATATATCCGAGGCGCTCCGGAGAAAAAGTTCCCGGAAACTGCCAGAAATCATTGTCCAAGTCCTCTCCCACTATTCTCCCATTCTTCACCTGCCCCACCAACACCCCACTGGAGGCCGAGAACGTCCTTATGCACCTCATAAGCAATGAGGCCTAGGACCAGTTCCTGACTGTGTTAGGTTATCCTGGAAACTCCCTCAAATCACCCACATTTGTTAGCATCTAGACCCCCGAAAGAGGCACCTCGGGAAAATCCACGAGGCTTGGTGGGCCAGGAAAAGCTGCTCAGGATAAAATCAGCACCTCTAAATCACATTTTGCTTCCCAGTCACTTTTCTACTTCAATGGAAACCCCAAATTCCTTCCTCCCAACTTCTACAGCTTTCAACTGTTTTAGCAGCAGATGGTCAGAACTCAGGGGTTGCTGGGGGGTCCTTTCCTCTCTTTTGATATTCCTCTGTAGCATCAATAAAACACATGTGGATGCATGTGTGCCCCCTTCCGCCCCCCAAAATGCACACGTACCCCTTCCATCTCTCTCGGAGGGCAAGGACCATCAGAGAAGGGACGGCTGCAGGATGGGAGTTCCCCAGATCAATGGATATTTGAAACTCAAACACATGGCCCGGGACCAACCCCATATGTGTTAATTAGCACACATGTGCCCGTAAAGGAGTCCGGGAAAGCACAACGGGCCCAAAGAACAGAGCACAGCGAAGACATTCCAGGGGATTAAGTAAACAGTCTGAAGTTCTGACCCTCCTCCCCTCCTGCAGCACGTGCATCTGGGTAAGATAACCGGGCCTCCCTCCCTCCTTCCCCCCACGTCTCCCCTCGGGCCCCACACCTGTGGACCTAGGAGCAGGAGCAACCCAGACCTGCTTGCTGGCCAGACGCCTGTGACCTGCTACCGCCTGGCCTCTCTCCCTCTCTCCTGCCTCCTGCTATCTCCCTGGGCCTCCTCCCCCAGCCTCCTCCCGCTCTGCCTTTCTCCTCCTCGCCTTCAGAGGACTGATTCCTGGCTGGCAACCAGACCCTCCATCGCACAATACGCCTTTTCATTCCTCCCAGGCGGAGAGAACCGATCCCTCCGAGCCCAGTCCATGGAGCATGTTCAAAAAGGCAGAAGGGTGGAGAAAGAAAAAGCTGGGTGTGCTCCTTCCCTGCTCCCACCCGCCCCCCAGCAACCCCACATACATATACACCCAGACCCCCAGCCTTGCCTCCTCTTTGGCCATCCTCTGGGCCGAGCATCCCTCTGGGCAGGTCTCTGGAGCTGTGGCTCTTGGGAGATGCCTTCTGGGAGACCCCCTATGTGGGCACGAGCTCAGACAAGGGCCCTTTGTGTCTTCCCACCTGCTGCCCTCTGGAGCACATTCCATTCTTAAGTGGCAGCTGAAGAGGCACCTCAGCGGGGCCGACACAGGATATTACCAATGCCCTCTCGCACCCTGTCCCCATTCAAACCCCAGCTTCCTGGACAGGTGTGGCTTCAGGTGGGCCTTCCTACAGGTGGCTTTTCACTGCACTGCCTGCAGCAGACAAAGAGAAGAGATTCAACACCTCTGCTGTTTTTCAGTTGTGTCCGACTCTTTGTGACCCCACAGACTGCTGCAACTGTGGGAACTCTCTGAAGTAGAGGAAAGAGAGGCCACTGGGCAGAAGTTCACTCCAGGGGGCGAGTGAACCCTAGCATCTTCCCCAACCCCTGCCAGGCCTTTGCACCAAAGAGGAAGCCCCTGCACCACCATCTGGAATGGAGGAACCCGCCGGGGTAAGGGAGCGAAGAGGTAGGAACTTAAGGCTTCACACTCTATCCACCCCCCCTCCCTGGAGGAATCAGATTCCCCTGCCTTCTCCCACCTGGGTCAGCAAGAGCCTGTTGTGAGCACGAGTCTGATTCCTATTGTCATCCACAGCATACGAGACAACCTGGGAAGTACTCCTCTGTGCAGTTTAAAAGCCAGATCTACTGGTTGGCCTTTCTTGGGGCAGGTGCTGCACCCAGCATCATGCACTCTGTTCCCTTTGTTGGGTAAAGTCTGGGAGGTCTGTTCTGCATGACTGCTCTTTCTTTTTCCTACCACCAGGACCTCATGCCCAGGATTAAAGCTTATGCTCCTGAAGACTTCAGTGGCAACAAGCAAAACTGAAGGCAATTCCCTTTTCCAACCCCAATCAATTACAGGCAGACACGCCACTCACAGTGTTGATGATTTCAGATCTTTGCAGGAAGAAATGTTTATCCCCTCTCCTGCCTTCCCTCCTAGAAGGGAACCACCAACATTCAAGGCTGTCTCCTTGGGACTGCGAAGTACTTTCTTTTTGCCCACTTACTCATTCCTGTTCACTGGTAGGGGAGCAGCTCGTTGGGTCCTTTGGTCTATGGTTTCTAGAGGGAGGTGGTATCACCAAGCTCCACTCCCACGTCTTCTTGGAGCACCTGCATGCAGGGAGAGCCCATTCTCCAGACTCTCAGCTCCTCCATTCAAGCAGGGGGATTCTGCCTCCTCTTTGGGTCCCCACAGAATTAGCATCTGGGGCAAGGGCCAGGGCCTCGCCTTGGTCTCTCTGTGACTGAAGTGTAGGATAAACCTGCTTGCCCCACTCTGATCCTTGCAGGCCCAACTCTCCATATAGTTCTTACGAGCATGAAGTTCCCAAGGCTCAGAGTCAAGTAGGAGGGCTCAAACTCAGCTGAGATTTCCCATCTGGGTTTTACCCAAGACCCCAAAATGGGGCTTCTGGAGTGCTTGCATGGGCAAT
This sequence comes from Okapia johnstoni, assembly GCA_024291935.2. Classification (NCBI taxonomy): domain Eukaryota; kingdom Metazoa; phylum Chordata; class Mammalia; order Artiodactyla; family Giraffidae; genus Okapia; species Okapia johnstoni. The sequence goes on from CM044307.1 coordinate 19,610,797, forward strand.
AAAATTGAAACCTGTTTTCCATGCTGTCTGTGTCTATGCTGTTCTGGAGGTAAGTGGCGAATCTTAGCGTCTTCCATACTGGAAAGTATGGTCAGCACATCCCAGGGGCCCGTTCCTCATGTCGGCTGGTCCACTAACCAGCACTCAGACAAATCCCCTCAGCAAGACCAGCTGCACAATTTGTAGGGCTCAGTGCAGAGTGAAAAAGCCTTTTCTTCAAAAAGCAGGAGAAAGGGTGCCATGAAAGACACTAAAATATTAAGTCTGATCCTCTCCTCCCTAGTCTCTCTCTTGATTGGTCATGGTGTTTTTCAATTTGCTATTTAGCATTGTTCTAGGTAAAGAGAGTCTTCCCTAGAGGCTCAGACAGTAAAGAATCTGCCCGCAATGCAGGAGACCCAGGTTTGATCCCTGGGTTGGGAACATCCCTTGGAGAAGGAAATGGCAACCCACTCCAGTATTCTTGCCTGGGAAATCCCATGGACAGAGGAGTCTGGCACGCTACAGTCCATGGGGTGGCAAAAGTCAGACAATGAGTGAGTAACAACCACTTTCTCACTTTCTAGGTAAAGAAAAAGGAAAATTCTAAACAAGTTATGGAAGATCCGTAGCCCTCATCACAAAAGCTGTCTGTCAATGAAGCCACAGTGAATACGCACAGTACACGTGTCTCTTCTGCCCACATGCACGTTTCGTTGTCCCATTGCACTGTACTGACAAAACCCAAGTTCAATGGCAAAATAACTAAGAATTTTGAGACCACAGCTGCCCAGGTCACATGCCCATGGAGCATCCTAGTCTTAGTGAAGAGAATCTGGATGTGCCAGAACAATTATGAAGGAGAATCAAGGATGAAAAACAAATGCTCAGATGAGTTTCCAAAATAGAAGAGTCTGGACAGACTTGGGCATGCCTGCCTTCGCTGTGCTTTTCTGTTTAACATTGGCTACACACTGGTAGTTGATTGACTGAACTTCCCAGGAACCAAGGGTCTCAGAGTCCTCGCCTGCAATGTGCACTGCTCATCTCTCAGAAATTCTGGGAGGTGATGAGCCTTACTTACCTCCAGAGCTTCTGGGTGGGGACAGAGTAAGAATGCAGATTCTCTGCAGGGCACTTTTAGCTTTCAGCCCAGGCTTCTTCCATCTTGTCTAAGAACGCCTGCTTGGACTGGCTTTAGAAGCAAACATTTAGATAAAGCATGAAACTCCACTCACCTTTCCTTCCTGAGTTACCCTGGCTTGCAGGCTTATCGGTGACCGAACCTTGGGTGAGAGGGGAAACAAAAACACAGACGTTCAGAATGCATCGCGGTTGGATTCTTTCAAAGAGCTGGTAAAGCCTGCTGTTAGGAGCATATGGTTATGTATATAGATACTGTATACACAACTAGGAACATTATATACAAAGTGAGTACATACATACATGTGAGTGGGGTTTGTTTAACATCAATGTCACTGGTATCACAGCACTGTTGAGATGAACCATGATTTCCAGGCTCCCTGGCAATAGTCTCGAGCAGATTTTTACAAAATTCCACATCCACATAACTCCTTTGTTGAACATTCCACTCACTGCCCCCTCGCCTCCACTTCCCACCAGCTCCACGTTCTGAGCCACATTCAGTCAGTAGGGCCGACGGCAAAGAAAACCCCTCTCGCTGCAAATGCAGTGATTGACATCCCTTGCCGGTGAGGGCAGGAAATCGGCGATTTTCCATCTGCATTAAGTAGAAAATTGTTGGCCCAATTGTACTGAATGGGCCAAAATAGTCTGAGGCATGGAAGCAATTTTCTAGACGCAGCCCGATCCTCAAGGAGGGTGAGTAGTGGGTGGGTTTGGCCAAACGCGGTGCCCTGCACGTACTCGGGTGCCCTGCGCCCCCATCTGACTCCTGACCCTGCTGCACCTGCCTTCCCCAAGATGCCCTGCCCCGCACACGCAGGGCACAGCCAGCTCAAGCATAGAAGGGCATCAGGGGAGGTCCCCACGACAAAAGAGAAGAAATCCATCCCTGTTCACATCCAACCCCTTCTCCATATATGAGTTTTGTGCGATTCAATTATATTACCCTGCATGACTTGTTTCTAGCACATTTGTTTGCTTTAAATGAAACTTTCCAGGTCATTTGCAAGGAGGCCTCGTCCCTCCCCCTCCCCACACCAACCCCAATTAAGGTTTCCAGTTTCCATGTAAACCACAAATAAAGTAAACTTTCCTTTTTGGCCTGCAAATTTTGGTTTCCTAATGTAGATACTTACTGCCCTTTCCACTCACTCTTCCCCTTATATAGCAGGGCTGGTCAAAAAACATGAATACATTTAGGGGAAAAAGAAAAATGTTAGGACAGGACTGCTGGAGTTTGGAATTTCCCATAGGCGTTAGAATAATGTTTTATACTTTGCTTGCACTTAAAAATTAAAAATACGTAAATACATAAAATCTCATATACACAGATTACAGAGAAATAGGAAGCAGCTGGTGGGTGGGACAGACTTTTTTTTTTTAACATGGGCTGAGCTGCATAGTGAATTTAGGGAATGACTTGAATTTCCTTACCATCAGAATGGAAGTGTGGGGCTTCTATAAATCCATAATATACAATCCCACAAAACTGATCTAAGAACAAAATTTCTCTATGCCTATAAAGTTGGAAATAGGAAAGACTTGATTTTTCCTATGGACTTACTAGGAGGGTCACTATGAAAGAGTGGTTCCCTAATTTGTCTCAGCATCAGAACAACCTGAGAAGTTTCATAAGCATGTAGACCCCAAGTCTCACTCTAGACCTACTGGATCCAAATATTGAAGGAGAAGGAAGCCTCAACATTTGGGTTCTTTTTGAATTCCCCAGGCACCGCTGATGACAGCCAGATTTGGGGGCCACTGGCATGAATGTTTTCCATCGCTGTATGTTACATTGTTCAGGGGTGGCAAACATATGGCAACACAGACCACCACTCTCCTCTCCTGCACCCATGAAAGATGTCACTAATTGGTCGTCATAGCCTTGGATGCCGAACTCCCATGCAGTCTTGAAAGCTATCTTGATAAAGTGTGCCTGGGGCTGCTAGCAACCAAGAGCACCCAAGCTATAAACTTATAGGCTGTGCTCTCTAGAGGCTACAGCTGATGCTTGGGAAAAGAACGCTGAACCAGAAACCTAAAGTCAAAATAAATAAATACATACCCAGAGACATATATTGACCCTATCACCCAGCTGCCAACAGAGCAAGCGTGTTTGGGTGGACTCCTCCCTGACTGGGAAGAGGACTCATAACCACCACCAGTCTTTCAAAAGTCCACCCACAGATGCAGGAGACCGGCCAAGGCGTCTCTCTCCAACCCTTTTCTTTCTTCCCGCCCTTCCCTACGGTACCTGAACATACAGGAGTTTTATTCTGCACAGAAGAGCCACTGATGGGCTTCCCATCTGGGGTGACACACCAGCAGTACCCGGTATAAGTATGGCACTGCACCTGTTCGGGAAGTGGGAAGTAGAAAAGAACCATAAGTCTTGGGTCACAGTATCAACAGTGGCCTCCCACCCATTTCAAACCCTCCCCAGGAAGGCAGAGAGCTCCCTCCACCTTTCACTCCAGCAGCCCTCCCCCCACGTGTCCTTTGAAGATGGGCCAGAAAACACTGTGCTTTCTGTGTGACTCTCAGGCGCAACCACAGCCATTTATCTTGGGCTTCACGCTGTTTTCTTATGACATTTAACACTTAATCTCTTACACCACACTCAGAAACGTCCACTGCATATCCCATCTATTTGTAAGAAGTTCCGATTGGTGAACTAATTTGGCAAGTACAAGTTGGAATGACATCGCTGCAGGTTGATACAACCCTTAACAAGAGAGACAAGTGAAAGGTTTTTCTTCTTTTTCTAGCTTTTCCCAGCATTCGTTCCTACAGTCAGCTTGCCTATTGATCATGCGACTTTCCTGAGAGAAGGCCACACATGATGGGGCTAAGGCAAGAACAAGGCCACTTGTGCCTACAGGTTCTAGTTCTAGATGCCCTGCTGCACCTCTGCTTGATCTTCCTCAAGCCTCTATGGTCAGGTCCACACTGCCTGGGAACAGCAAATAAAAATAAGGCTTTGGGCTTCATTCGGGGTAACTCTTCTTTCTCTTTCAATAGCTGTCACTCTGTTCACCTCCTGCACCACACCCCACCATGCCTTTTTCACCCACTTTCTACACAAATCTGGGCATCACTCCCCAGCTCAAAACAACTCAAGGATTTGCCATCAGACTCAGAATGGAGATGATGTTGATTTGCACGAGCTTGGGGGCCCCCATGACCTGCTCTTCCCACATCCCCATTTTACCCCCAGGTCTCCACATATCCTCCATTTCAGCCACAAGCAACTTGTTGAGGCTCAGAAACACATCCTAGTGTCTCATGATTCTGAACCTTTGTTTGCTTCAACCAGTCAATCTTTCTGGAATACCATTCCCCAACCCATCCCAGCCCACTTCCAAGCCTTTGTCTTCCCACCTCATTCAGGATACACCTTCTCCTTAAAGTGGTCCCAGGCTCCCTACGTCCTCCCCCTCCTTCCTCTGACCCTCCACACAGCCCGGTTCCCCCAATTCCCCTTATTACAATGAGCCTGTTGATCTGTCTAGTCTATCTCCCCCATTAGACTGTGACCTCCCAAAGGCAAGAGACTGAAACTTGGCTGTTTTTATATTCCAAGCATCTAGCACCATGCCTGAGATTTATTGTAGGCATTTGATGAGTTGAATAAATGCATGAATTATCATATTTCCTGAATTCTTGGTCTCTATCCATCCTAAAAATGTAACATCAATTGAAACAGCCCTGCCACATTAAATGTAGACCTCAATTACAAGATGTGTGCCAACTGCACAGACATTAAAGTGTGGGGAAAAGGTGCCTCTTGGGATCAAGGACATATCAGAATCAAGGATAGACAGCAACAGCATACAAACTGAGTGGTGAGGGATACAGGGTACAGAAGGAAAGGACAGAGCAGACAGCCTTTGTAAAATCTGTAAATTATCAGCACAACAGAAAAGCTACAGAAAAGACTTCTGCTCTTGTGAGGGTACCAAACACCACAGTTTTCTCCAAAATTAGTTGTTTCATTACAGACCTGCACTCAGAAATTGGGATTTAAGAACAAGATGCAGGGCATCTCACTCCTACCAGTAAGATGACTGTATAATTGAGGCATTTACCTGTACCATGCATGCAGGGAAACTATGTTCAATGCCTTCACCCCAGCACCACGTTTCCCTCCCGCTTCATGTCGTGGAGACAAGCCCTGAATCCCAAGATTACGTTTGCTGCCCCAGATGCTCACTCAAGATCAGTGTCCTTTGGCAGGTTAGTGCTACCTTCCGAGGAGGCCTAAGGGTGGAATGGAAAGCAATCCAGATACACCTGGATTTGAATCCTAGATCCAGCCAGTTATGGATTTGACAGTTATGTTACTTAGGTCTTTGAGTCCCCATCTATAAAACAGGGATCCTAGCACCAAACCTGGATGGAGGGCACTGGCCAGGAAAACAGATAGTGTGAGACCAACGCCTGGCCTGGGCTGGTGGCCAGATACCACGTGGCTGCGGCAAGATTGTTCTCAGCTACGTCAGAGAGCCTGGCCAGCCAGCCTCCACGTGGGCCCAAGCACCCCCGGGAGGCCCGGGAGACTCTGGTGGGGAGCACTCCCGGAAACTGGAGTCCACCCCTTCAGACTGCATAGCCCGCAGGGGACGGCTCCTCGCCAGGGGCAGCATGTTAATGGGGCCTGACTGGCTGCTTCTTCCTCCGTGGGGAAGTCTGTCCCTGGGGCCAGGTGGCCACGCTGACTCACCCTGGGGCCCCTTGGCTCTCACGGCCAAGGCCAGCGTCTCTTTCTTGAGAATGGTACCCCCCCACCAAGTCTGGCTCCTAGACGACACGGAGTGCCCCTCCTCCTGGGCCTGCAGAGTCCCAGCCGAGGCTGCTGGGGACAGAAGCACACGCCAGAGGAAGAGACATAGCCCAAAGCTTTGTTCCGGGGGATATAATCTGACCTTGGGGCTCCGAGGGTCCTCGGGGCCACATGCTACCTGAGAGTACCTGCTGTGTTCCTTTGGACATACAGATGCTGCCTCCCAGCCCCCACGCCAGGCCCACAGGCCCAAACGCAGCCCCCCTTTCTCCCCAGGGCCCTCGGCATTTTCCTCAGACCAGGCTCCAAGGAATAGACTCCAGATGACAAAGTCCACAGGCTGAAGGCTGCTTCCAAGTCCCTCAGAGTTTTACAACTGAGATTGAATGAGGAATTGTTGCCATGTACCTCTGAGGCTTGGAATCCATAGTTACAGGCACACCTGCCCCAGGTATGCTTCAGGGGAGAGAACGACTGTGAACAAAAGAAGACCCAGAGGACCCAGACCGCTGCAGGAAGCACCTGGCAAGGTCACTTTCCTTTGCTGAAGGAGCTCCGAATGAATGGACCCATAGTTCTCCACCTAGAGATTGTCTGCAAATTGTCTTGGGAAGTTTCCAAGATGTCTTCTTGAAGAAAAAGAAGTCATATGAAGACAGAAAGCAGGGGTCACAAAGTCAGACTGTAGCCGGCCTTCCTTAACTAACCAGCTCGGCCACTTCCAGTTAACCACTGAACTTTCCAACCCTCTGCAGCCTTGAAAAGGTTTGCAGTCAAACCAAGCCTCAGACTGTCCATGACCATTTCGAAAGAGGGAGATAATAATACCTACCTCACTCAGTTGCTGGGTGGATTACACTAGATCATGTAAATAAAGCACTTAGCTCACATGGTAAGTGCCCAGTTAAACTTAGCTATTTATTTTTATTATCATGGTGTTATTTTTTTAGCCAACTATCTGCACTCAAAAAAAAGCACAGCCAGATTCTCTGATGGAAACTAGAGAACATTCTATTCCAACCAGCCCCAAGGGAAGGGGCAATTTGAAATCAGCAAAAAATGTGAAAAAGTTTGAGTAAAAGAAGGGAAAGTTCATTTTCATATAGAAATAATTTCATTACTCTCAGAAGAGAGACGTAATGTTTCTTGTAGAAGAGCAATCAGGATGTAAAGTCTATAGAACTAATGGTTTATATATACATGACCAAATGTTAAATCCTACCTAGTTTCCCTTCTTCCCTTAAAAACTTGTTTTTTGTTTTAAATTAATAACTAATCCCCCTTGTTCAGATGGTGACTGCAGCCATAAAATTAAAAGATTCTTGCTCCTTGGTAGAAAAGTTATGACAAACATAGACAGTGTATTAAAAAGCAGAGACATCACTTTGCTGACATCACTTTGCTGACAAAGGTCTATATAGTCAAAGCTATCGTTTTTCCAGTAGTCATACACGGATGTGAGAGTTGGGCCATAAAGAAGGCTGAGCATCGAAGAACTGATACTTTTGAACTGTGGTGTTGGAGAAGACTCTTGAGAGTCCCTTGGACTGTAAGCAGATCAAACCTGTCAATCCTAAAGGAAGTCAGTCCTGAATATTCATTGGAAGGACTGATGCTGAAGCTGAAGCTGCAATACTTTGGCCACCTGACTTGAAGAGCAGACTCATTGGAAAAGACCCTGATGCTGGGAAAGATTGAGGGCAGGAGGGGAAGGAGGTGACAGAGGATGAGATGGTTGAATGGCATCACCAACTCAATAGACATGAATTTGAGCAAACTCCAGGAGATAATAAAGGACAAGAAAGCCTGGTGTGCTGCAGTCCATGGAGTCGCAAAGAGTCAGACACAGCTGAGCAACTGAACAACAACACCTTTGTTCTATCTCCCCCTGCTCGACACACCAACCTCCAATTCATCAACTTTCAGACTTAATCTATGTGAAGAGCATGGGCCAAGAGGAGCTGACAAGGTAACTGGCCATTGCGAGTGTTTAGCATCTAGTGCAGTTTTCAAATCTCAGGGTTGTTCTAACCACAAAGGTATAGATACAAACCATGGCATTTCTTCCTACCCAAATCTGGAACAACCTTGAGAAGGTTAAAATGTCAATTGATGGGTCTTCCTTAAAAGACAAAAAGTGTTTTTACATCAATCTAAGTGAGGTTACTCTCTGCTTATACTGCAGTGTGTTCTTAGGTAGGAAATTTCATCTCTGACTCATATACTGAAATATTTTTGGCAAGAAGCCCTTTGCAAAAACAGCCCAGTGGTTTACTTCGGGTCAACCTCTCTGTCCAAATTAAGACAAATCTGAAATTATTTTAAGCTTGTTAGTCTTCAACGTTAGCCCAACTTGTGGACACCTGGGAAAATGTGGGAGGCCAGCACTGCCAATGAGTGCAGTTGAGTTAACTGATCAGCAGAGAACAGAGCAAACACCAGCTCACAGAGCAAAACAAGCCAATGGGGGCATCAAAAGGGAGGAAACCATAAGAAAAGCAAAGGAGACGATGGGCCATATGTAGAGACAAGGAGCACTCAGGTGTCACACCCCAAATGGAAAACACCACTTTCTACCTTTACAATGATTTTCCAAACACTGCCATGACTGAGGCATTATCTCATTTGGGCCTCAAGGTCACCCAGTGTGCAAATCCTTCATAGGAGAAGTGCATGGAGCAGAGGTTATTTGTTCAAATATCACAGCTAGTTCATAACAGCACAGGAATTCGGACCCCAAACTCCAAGCTCTCACAAAATTTCAGAACTGACAGAGCTGGAGAAAATCTTATAGATCACTAGTCTCACCCAAATGCTTTACAAATGAGGAAACCAAGACCCAGAGACAAGAGAGGTAGCATGATGGCCAGTACCTAGTCCTGGCAGACGGAAGTCCCCCATACCTAGAAGGGAGACCAAGAAAGGCCTGGGTCCCAGGGCTGGTGTATAAGGGAACTGACCGGGTTTCGGGTTTCGTTGTGCCTTGTAATTCTCTGGCAAATGGAACTCTTTTGAGGGAGAGGGGGAGGAAGTGGGATAAATATTCAAATCAAGAGTCTTTTGCTCCAGTTTGAGTGGAAGGCCATTTCTGGAGTAGTTCTGATGACAACATGGGGATCTCTGCTGTGCCCCCTGACCAGCCTGCTTTCCTCTAGCTGTTTTTGGGGGGCTCCTTGGACAGGGTTGGACCTCACATCCCAAAGTAGCCTCTTTGTTGTTGGACTTTGGCTGTTTTTCCTACCTTCCCTAGGAGAACAGTCTCCCCAGGTGTGCCTACTTCCTTCCCTTCTCCTGGAACGTGAAGCTGCTGTTTCTTCATCTTTCTATCTGTCATTTTGCTACAGTGATGGATACAGCTGGTGCCCTTTGGGGTGTGATCAGGAATTATTGGGGATGAAGGGGTTCTCTAGCCAAGTAACTTTGGAAATATTGAGTCAAATAAAGTTAAAAGATTTGTTGATGGCAGGACTTCTCAGAGCCTTAAATCAGTTCACAATTCAGCTCTAAGAGGAAGATACCATTTGCAGCAATTCCTAAACTCCTTTAACTGTCGAAACTTCCTTAACTTTGAGTGAGTGAACCCAAATCCCCCTAAAACTGAGTTCCCCTGCTGAGCTTATGATTAATCTCTCTATCTAAAACTTTATCCCCTTTCCGGCCCTGCTTGTATTCCCCTCGGGAGTAAAGGAATATCAAAAAAAAGAGGGAGTTGAAACTGAACAAGACGCTGTGTGGCCTTCTCAGGTGTCAAAGCCCATTCCTTGTTTGTAGAAAAAGGCTTTAGTCTCTTAGGCCTTCCCTGAGTTCCAAAGAGCAGACTCAAGCAGTTGCTAGCTAGGGAAGTGAGAGAATGCAGAAACAAAGGAGGAACAGTCAAGCAAGAAAAGTAATGATGGCTTAAACAATAATTCTGCAATAAAACAGAGCCCCAGTTCCAGCTTGGTAACAACCTAGAGAGGTGAGATGGGGAGAGAGGTGGGAGTGATGTTCAAGTGTGGGAGGACATAGGTAAACCTGTGGCTGATTCATGCTGATGTTTGATAGAAACCAACTCAATACTATAAAGCAACTATCCTTCAATTAAAAATAAATAAATTAAAAAAACACAGAGCCCCAGTTCCTCCTCAAGGAATCTACTTAATAATCTGATGCATATCTTTGAGCTGTTTTGCAGAAACTAAGACCTCCCACACAGATAGATGGATGATGATGACTACATGCTGACCACAGCATATAGACCCTAGACTGGATGGAACCAGACATTGATGACGGAGATTCCAGAAATATCACCCTATTACCTCGCCTCCAACCAATCAGAACAAAGTCCACAAGCTGCAACCTTCACTCCAAATGTTGCTTTTAAAAACCCTTCCCTGAAAGTCATGAGGGAGTTGACGTCTTTTGAGAGTGAGCTGCCTGTTCTCCTTGCTTGGCGCCCTGCAATAAATGCTATACATTCCTTCACCTTAACTTGGTGTCAGTTAATTGGTTTTGCTGCACATGGATGAGGGAGAGTTCGGGAGCATTCCATGGTAGTACTAGTGTTCTCTGAAACATGCTTTAAAAAAAAAAAAAAAGGCAGTATAATGAAGTGCAGGGCCTTGTCATATTTCTGTTTGTCCCAGTCATACTTCTTACTATCCAGGTATCAGGCTTTCATTTAGTTCACTCTTCTTGAAGCAATTTCCCTCTGGCAAATCCCCACCTCCTTTTCTGTAATGCTTTCTCATGTTCTATTTATAAAGAAATCCATCTTGAATTGCCTCAGACCTTCACTGACAACTGGGGTCCCCTCCAAGGCACCTTCAACCCAGTGGCTACATCCCTTTTCTTTGTGTTTCTTTTGTAAAATAGAAAAATGTGAACCATATGCAAAAAGACAGGCTTGATTCAGCATTCTTGGTAGCAACTACCAAACTTGTAATGAAATGACTACTATCATGTACAGGAACATTTCCCAGTGGGAAAAAGTTAAACTAAAAGCAGAAGGCATGTGGAATTTCTCTAACTCTCCTTGGCAGTGGGATTATGAAACATATTTTTTTCTTTAATCTGCCAGTTGTTCCAAAGCAGTTAGTAGGTTTTTTGGATTAAACTAATGCACAAAGTTAAACATCTTGCTGTAGATCTACCCAACAACTTAGTTTCAGCCCAGTATTTTCAGCAGGCATACTTTCCTTTCGTCTGCATTCCCTATAGGACCTCTTGTAAGAAATTATGTTTTTCCATCGGTGCCATGCACCCTAGCTGAATGACTGGGTCTCCAGGCCATCTGAGGTTGCCACTTAACCCCCTAGAACCTCTCTCCATCAGAAGCTGCAAGAGAACATTGCTTATTGCACAGTAAGATTCATGGGGAGGGCTTATGAAAACAAATTGCTAGGCCCTGCTCACAGAGTTTCTGGATTCATTAGGTACAGGGTCAGCTGGAGAATATGCATTTTTAACAAGTCCCCAGGTGATGCTGCTGCTGCTGGTCCAGGGACCACACTCCAAGCACCACTATTTTAAGAGACACTTCATCACTTCATCCTTTCTGGCATGTATCATGAAATACTCAAGAAACAAGTACTTTTCTAGGTGGGAATTTGGGAGCAAGGGGCCGTGGGACAATACTTCTTTCCAAAGTTTTTCTGTTTCAGTTGTTTTGATGACATGTGGTCTTTTAATTCAGGAATCTAGTGATTGTGGCATTAAATCTTCTGGGTGATTTCACACATGGAATAAAGTTTGATTTCAGTGAGAAGAGTGAGGGTAGACAGGAGAGATGGTGTAATCCTTTTGGTCTGGCTAGCATGAGCCGTTTTTCCCTCAGTTTGGAAGAGGTTATCCCACAAATGTCCCCCTCATCTTTAGTCAGGTTTGGATGAGAAGCAACAGGATGCAGAAGGAAAAACATGGCTTTGGAGTCAAAATGACCTGGGTTTAAATACCATCTCTGTGTGACTTTCACAAAGTCACTTAACCTCTCCAAGCCTATTTATGAAACAAGACTAACGGTGCATACCTTGAAGGTTATTGAGAAGACAAAATGAGACGAGATACATAAAGCATCTAAAATAGTGTTGGATGTAGAGAATGCACTCAGCACAAGCAGATTTTGTCCTTTTCCCCTTCCCTTTCACAGAAAGGATGTCCTTTGTAGCTTCAAAGCACTGCTGTTCTTGCTGGTTGTAGACACTGTCTCCTTCCCTATGCCAAGTTTAGGGAGGACTGTCTGCTAGGGAATGAGGGATTTTCCTTTTAGAGTATTTACATGGTCTTCCAGAATTTAATGGAGGAGATGCAAGGAAGGAAGGAAGGAAGGAAGGTAATCCCTCAATTTCAAATTCTTCTAAATGTGGGAGTCCTTGTTGAGTATGTTTTTATGAGTTGATGGTAGTGTAACATGGCTGCCAACATGATATTAGTCAAGCAGTAATGAGTTTAGAATAAGAGATAATACCATTCTTCCCTAAGCTCTTTCTGACCACACCTGAAATACTGTATCCAGTTTGGAGAAGGACATTCTATAAGGGCAGGGTTGATGGGGTAGAGGGGGCTTGGCAAACTGAAATCAGAGGAAAGAAGCCAAGAGGAAAGAGAGACATAAGTCTCTATGATATGGGAATGAGTGAGAGAACTAAATATCTTTGCCAGGGCGAAAAGAAATATTTCTTGGCTGTAAGAGAGGACTTCACAAGGACATAATGGTGTTTGTCTTCAGATCTTTTGTGGAAAATGAGATTTCTGTGGATTCAGTAAGTCCCTTAGATAGAATGGGGGTCATCTATTGGAAATTACAACTCTCAAATCAACACAGAGAAGGACTTTCCAACTAAACTTGCCCAAAATGCATTATGTTGCCACTGGTGGTAATAAGTTTCCTGTCTTTGGTGGCAATCAAGCATAAGATAGATGATGGCTCGGTGAGAGATTATAAGTAGAACCTGAGCTCTGGATGTGGCGAGACAGGGAGAGGAAGGAAAATATGAACCAGATTATCTCTAAGGTCCATTTTGATTCAAAACTTCTGTGATTCTACAACTGTACCCCAAGTTGAACTTCTGCTACTTAAGAGTAAGGTCAAAATTTACAAATTGGCACCTAATTGCCAGGGTTAGGATCACTTTTCCAAATACATGATGAAGAACATTTTTTTCTTTTTTCTAGTTTCCAAAAAGTGTAAACAACATCCCCCCAACACACACGTAAAGATATTTTTAAAATCTTAGTGTTAGGGTTTCAGGGACACAAAGAACCTTATTTTCTTGACCTCTTCCCTCTTGTTCGGGGCCTGGAATGACCCAGGTTTTGTAAACAGCAAACACAGCGCCTCTCATTTGTTAACTTCTATTTCCACTTCGGGGGAAAGATATCAAACACTTTTTATGTTTTTAAAATATCCAATTAAAAAAAAGTCCCTTTGTGTAGGAGCTTTGTTCAGATCAGAGCTGCGGTGATCTGGCCAGTGGTGGGACAAGGGTGGCCTGCAGGAGTGGGGGCTCTTTCCTGCTTCCCATATCTGTGCATGCGTGCGTGCCAAGTCACTTAGTTGTGTCCAACTCTTTGCAAAGAGGCCGCCAGGCTTCTTTGTCCATGGGATTCTCAAGGCAAGAATACTAGAGTGGGTTGCCATGACCGCCTCCAGGCGATCTTTCCAACCCAGGGATCAAACTTGCCTCTCTCTGTCTCCTGCATTGGCAGGCGGGTTCTTTACCACTAGCGCCACCTGGGAAGCCCTCCTATATCTGACTTCACTTTAATTAAACTTTTCTGCCTTCATATCTCCCTCCCATGTTCCTTTTACTTTTCCAGACTTTGACAGGGGGAAAAAAAACCTGATCTTGTTCATTTTGCAGAAGAGTTTAATTGACTTTAAAAAGTTGACTTGACCTCCCCCCCACCTTCAGAGGTAGCATTATACTATGACATGGTGTCACATGTCAAGACCTGCAGGGTAACCTGCAGGGTCACCTCCTGGTGTGTCGTATGCACCCACAGCAGAGTGGCAATAGCCTTGAATGTGTGTGTATTAATGGGTCTGCCTGGAAGGTTCCTGAATAAGAGTTTGCTGTGGGTCAACTGTGTGCCTATCCACCAGACTGAACATTATTCTCATAAAATCATAGTAGGTGTGGAGGAGACTCCAAGAGGTCATCAGTTTAATCCCCTTCCCAGTGCAGGAGCACCCTTCTTCCCCACAGCACCCCACCTGGATGCCCCTTCAGTCCTGTCTGCCCTCTTCCTGGGATGGGAAGTCCTCTTTGAGTAAAATATTCCATCTGTGGATTGCTCCTCTTGTAAAAAGTTCTTCCTGAGTTTGAGTCAGAATCTGAGTCATTAAATATTTCACTCAGTGATCCTGGGTCGGCTCTGTGGGACTACTCAAGAAAAAGCAATTGGCATCCACAGACCAAGTGTGAAGATGGCCCTCATACATCCCTTTGGTCATCTCTTTCTCATCCACCCAATGGTTCTTCTCATCTACAAACCAACCTCTGGCTCCTTTGACTATTCCTCATGTGACATGATTTCCCCAACCTGCTCACCTGAGTTATCCTCCTGGATAAGCTCCAGTTTGGCAGTACCACTATAAAAGAAGGCCCTGCCCTTTAAGAGGCAGTATGGTGTAGTGTTTAGGACCAAGAACCCTGGCACCAGGCTGCTTGGGTTTGAATCCTGACTCTGTCACTTGCAAGCTGTGTGACTCACGGCAAGCTATTTAGCTTCTCTAATGTTCAGTTTCCTTATGTATAAATTAAGAATATAATAGTATCTACTCACAAGTCATAGTGAGGGCTGAATAAGTTCATGTGTGTCAGGTATTTAGAAAACACCTTGGCACAAAATAAGTGCTATACAGGTGTTATTGCTATCATCTGAAAAAGAAAAGAACAGCAGAGAGAGTGATGGATGCCTCCATCACTGAGCCTCCCCTTTTCCATGAGCAGCAGGAAGACCAGAGAAGCAGGCCTCATCCATCCCTTCCTCCCAAGTACACCCCCTTGCAGAAGAGCAGCTGTGGATACTGCCCAGGGCTTGCCCCTTTCATTTCCACGATAGACTTAGGGGCAGACTCACCAGAGACTGCAGGGAGGTCAGATGCCCAGTTGGGAGCGCCCAGAGCCTACAATTTGCTCCAAAGCAAATGATGCCAGCCAATCTGGGAGAGGAGGCTCAGGGGCCATGCAGCCACTGGAGAGGACGACGGAGCAGTGGTTGAAGTAGGCAGGTCGCCACTGATCACAGCGGATACAGCGCTGGAGCTCCACCCACCCTCATCTGCACTTGTGGGTGCCCAGGGGGTACCAGTTCTCTCACGGAAAAGATGACAGTGGTGGCTCCTATCATTTGTGAAAGATGAGATGAGTCACTTACTAGACAAGTCCTTCCTGCATGTGGAGGCATCAGGTCCTGTCCCTGCCATGATTTACAGAATTAAACATTTACTTTCATATGACCTCCAGTGGGTACAAGGATGTGTTCTTGGGTGATGAAAATATTCTGGCATTAGATAGTGGTAACGGTTGCACAACTCTGTAAACATACTAAAAACCACTGAATCATACACTTAAAGGGATACATTTTATGGCATGTGAATTCTACCTTAATAGAGCTGCTATTTTAAATAACAAAACCATGTGGCTGGCCCACAGGATGACCTCTGGAAGAGCTCAACTAGCTCCCCCATTATACGGTTGAGCAAACCAAGCCCAGAGAGGAAGAAAACTAACATTTGCTGAACAGCAGTTATGTGCTATGTTGTGAGCACTTTTGTATAAATTACCATATGCAGCATCTGGTTGTTTGGAACAAAAGCAATTCAAAGAAAAACATATGTAGAACAAGTAGTAAGATGCTCTGGGCACAGTAGATGTTCAAACTGTAACAATATAATATGTTTATTGAACACAACAGGAAAGGACAAAGAAAAGCAACAACTGACACAACAGTGAGTCTCTTGACCACTATGCCATCTGTACACAAAGGATGGACTTAAATATTTAACAGTGTGATTGCTTTAAAAAAAAAAAAAAGCTGGCACCATCCACTAAAACACACAGAATTGTCTGTGTCTGGGGCATCCAAAGGAACTTGATATGGCTAGAGAAGCTCAGAACATTCCAGCTATAGATGCAGCCAGGCTCTCAGTACTTTACCTACAGAACCCTCTGCACTGAGGAGACACCCACACTATTGCTTTAGGTAAGATAGTTTCACATTAACACAAAACGATGTAGCCCTTGGACTCATCAAGGATGGGACAATTCCTTCCCCCCATGATGATACTCAGTGCTCCAGCCTGCCAGTGTTTTATCAGAGGTTCAACAGTTGGTCCACAAAGGCTACAACTGATGCAAAGCATCCATACCTACAGTGCTTGCTGAGAATCTGGAAGACGGAGGCCAAGATGGTAAACACAGGTGTTTCCAAGACAAGCTGGTTATACAACTCAGCAGAGGTGAGGGTGGGGGAGGGGCTGATTGCAGGACATGCAATGTTGTATTGTGGGGGTGGGGAGAGGAAGCACTGCAAAGTAACCTCAAGACCTGCTTCACAGCTCAAGCCCAAGCACTTAGGAAGCAAGCCGCAGTCCCCAGGTTTTAGAAAACTGTAGGAGCTATAGACATGCTGACAAGGGGAGCCCACCATCTATGCCAAAAAGCCACGGAACTTTCTGTTTGCACTTCCAGCTTCTGAACAAAGCATTATCAATAAGAAATTACAGCTCCCCAAACCCATACGACAAAAAAAAAAAAAAAAAAACCCAACCTTGGGAAATAAAAAATATATATGTATGTGTTGGTGTGGGGAGCAGTGATTGGAATGAAGAAAAATGGGGAAAGTGTGGGTGCCAGACAGCTATATCAAGAAAGACTGTTCCTGGAACATGGGGCTTGAAGTGGGACACAATACATTTTTTTCATGTAGCAGTAATGTTACAAATGGTGTTTTAAACTCCACAGTATTATTAGAACTACAATCTATCTACATAAAATAAATTAAATGGCTTGGGAATGTATTTGGTAACAAGCACTAAATCAACTACATCATTGCTCAACACTAGAAGGCAGTTTGGGAGTATGCATCAAATGTCTTTGAAAGGGCATGTCCTTTTGACCCAATATTCAACTTTCAGAAATTTAATCCCCAAATGTCCAGAATTCGTGGTTGCTTCATACAATGGGACATATGGCCATTTTTAAAATGACATAGGATAATAGGCAATAAACCTAGAAATAAGTAAATCACAGTATAATTAGTATAGGAAAGCATTAGAGGGCTTCCCTGGTGGCTCAGTGGTGAAGAATCTGCCTGCCAATGCAAGAGACACAGGTTCGATCCCCGTTCCAAGAAAATCTCACATGTCACAGAGGAACTAAGCCTGAGTGCCACAACTCCTGAGCCAGAGTTCTAGAGCCCAGGAACCACAACTCCTGAGCCCACGTGCAGCAGCTACTAAAGCCCACGTGCCCTAGAGTCCCTGCTCCACAACAAGAAAAGCCACCGCATTGAGAAGCCCGCATGCTGCAACTAGAGAGTAGCCCCTGCTTGCCACAACTAGACAAAGGCCTGCGCGGCAGCAAAAACTTAGCATAGTCTAAAATAAATAGATAAGTAATCTTTTTAAATAATAACAAAGAATTAGAAAGTGATACATGGCATTTTATTATTTTTACCCTAAAAAAGGATAAGCACACAAAGGAAGAAAAACTAGTGGGCTATAGACTTAACTGTTGCTACTTCAAAGAGATGAACTCACTGACTTTACCTTTATATCTATGTACTTCTGCACTCTCAGAATTTTTTTTAACAAAGTATGTGCAGCTTTTCTATTTAGAAGAAAATGAAAATATTTTTTCTTTTGACTATTTGTCTCATATATATATGTTAGTCTCTTATATATATATGTGTGTGTGTGTGTGTGTATGTATGTGTGTATATATACATACACATATACACACATACTGTGTGGAATGAGCATCTATAACATATCATTCTACTAGCTGCACAGTATGGCAATGTCATAATTTGTTTAAGTACTTCTCTATTTTGGATATTTAGATTAGATTGTTTCCTAATTTTTGCAACTATAAGCAGAACTTATATGGAAATCCTTGTGGTTAAATATTTGCATATATTTTTAATTATTTCTTCAGAATAAATTCCTAGAAGTGAAATGTCAAGCTCAAGATTTGGACACAATTAAGGACTTTTGACCCAAAATTCTCTCATAAAAATGTCAGTGCCACTTTACTTTTTCAAGTACGATGTGGGGCGTAATCCTTTCCCTTCACCCAGGCCTGAATATTACTCTTCCAAGTTTTAACAATTTGGTAAGCAAAGTGCCACATCATTATCTGTATTTATATTTCTTTAAATACTATGGAAAATATCATTCATAGTCACTTATTGGCTATTTGTTATTATTGTATAATCTGCTTATTGATATCTCTTGCCCACTTTTCTACTAAGATCTTTTTCTTCCTGGTTCTTAAGAGTTTTTTTAATCTAATATTAGCCTTTTGTTATTAAGGCTAATATACATCATTTGCCTTTTGCTTTGTTTAAGGCATTTTTATGTTCAGAAATTTTTTATTTTGATGTTCAGAAATGTTTAATTTTTATGTTCAGAAATTTTTAATTTTGCATATTTTCTCAATAATAAAATTGCTCAGAATTTCAAATTACTGACTTATAACTGGGCATTTCAGAGAAGGCAATGGCACCCCACTCCAGTAGTCTTGCCTGGAAAATCCCATGGACGGAGGAACCTGGTATGCTGCAGTCCATGGGGTCACACAGAATCGGACACGACTGAAGCGACTTAGCAGCAGCAGCAGCAGCAGCAACTGGGCATTTGAAATACACCCAGTTGTACATGTAGGGTCTTATATACTAGCTGCTTCATGGTATGTTTTCATATCTTTTCTGCATGTAAGCTCCTTGAAAGCACAGGCCATGGCATTTCTTGAATGCCCCAGAGCAACCAGCTCATAACCCAGAACACAGCAAAGCTCCAAATGCCTGAGAGGAAAAAATATTGTGTCTGGGATCTGCTTTGAAGCAATCCAGTTTGGCGTAGGAGATGAAAATAGGGTAAAGATGAAACAGAATCAGCCAGATGTTAATCATTGTTGAAGCTGGGTGATGGGTACATGGGGTTCATTATACTATTATTTCTACTTCTGTATATATATACATATACACACATACATATTTTTACAGAGGAAGGTGGGAGGCACGTGTCCTGTAGCTTGCAGAATCTTAGAACCCTGATGTTAGTCTCCTGATGAGGGATCAAGCCCATGCACTCTGCAGTAAAAGTCTGGAGTCTTAACCACTAGACCACCAGAGAACTCCAGCAACTTTTCTGTATATTTTAAAATTTCCATAAGCAAAGGATTTTTTTTTTAATGTTTGCTTGATTGATTGGCCAACAGCATCAGAGAGGGGACTTCTGGAATAACAATGGTGATGCAAATTAATTACATATACATCAAGGACACTTTTGTAGCATAAAAAGGTTAAGAGCACAGGCCTTGAAATTAGATGGACCTGGGTACAAATCCTTAGTGACCTTGAACTTGTTATTTAACCCCTCTGAAACTCAGTTTTCTGGTATAAATAAGGGTATTAATAACTACCTCAAAAGGTTCTAGTAAAGATTAATGAGTGTAAAAATCAATGCCTGGCAGCAAATAGCACTCAATATAGAGTTGCCATCATAATTATTCAGTGATGCATAAGCTTGACAAACCAACATCCTAGTGGTGGTGATCCAATACCATTTCTCTATGGCTGTGATTTCAGTTCATCATATTGGGCAGCAGACAACAGCTTGGCAGAGAACTCGGAGAACAGATGTCAGGAGTTAACATTCCTGATACCCAGAAGAGAAAGCAGACAGGACCACAGCAAAGAACAAAATCAGTAGCTCCCATCCTTACACAGCAGGTCATCAAAAAGCCTTAACTCCATACTCCAGTGATGCAACCAAGAACAAGAGTGATGAGGCCCTTATAACAGCAGGTCTTTCACAACCTGGACCAGACACTGGTATCTATCTGGAGAGCTTGAAATAATAATAATGTCTGGGTCCCTCACTCAGAATTTGATTTAATGATCTGAGATGTGGTCTAGATATCAAGGTTTTTTAAAAACCTAATGTTCTAATGTTTACCACTCTGCTGTTTGAGTTAGAGTGCAGGGTAGCAAGAGAAGAGGTCAAGGGAAAACAAATTAGAGCACAGACACCACTGCATCCCATATGAACCCCATTAAAGTCAACCTAGTCATGTGGTCCCAAGCTGTGTCCTGTGCCAGGCAAACCCAGTCCCATGAGGGTCCCCTCCATAAACTTCAAGAGCACATTACTGTATAATAATTCGCAGGACTAAAATATGTTATTAACACAAGGATGCATGCATGTCAATAGTCTAAGCAATACTGAAATAATGTATCTGGTCTCTGGGTTTTGGTCTTAAGGAAAACAAAAACAAAAAAGTCCAGGTCAGTGATAGTGGAGGTTGGGGGAGGCAGAGCATTTTTTTTCTCATAGCCTTTTGGCAGCCTGTCAATGCAATTGAAGCACACTCAAAGAGACAGCCTCATTTTGTGAAGTTATTGCAGCGTCTTTGATCAAGGGAAAAAGCACATCCATTTCAATCACTGTGACGGGGTCGGACCGGCGGTCTGGCTGCCTGGTTGCCCACCGGGGTGAGCCAGCCTGCAGCCCACAGACACATGGCAGCGCTTAGCGTGTCAAACAAATGAGGGGGCTCTTGACTGTCTATCCAACCTCTGCTGAACTTCAGGGGCCCCCTCACTTAGCAATTCTGCCCAGACTAATCTGGAAGTTCCCCTCCCCAGCAAACACCACCTGGTCCAGCCTGGCCTCCCTCAAACAAAAGCTGGCCGGTGGCTGTCTGTCACGAGGCAGCAAACACTTCAGAACCAGGAGGGCAGGGGTCAACCGTTCTCATAAGCAACACACTCAGGATTACAGAAGCCTAGAAAGGGGGAGAAAAGGATCCCGCCTCCTCCCATTACCTTGACCCCTGTCTCAGCCCCAAATGCAGCTGCAAGAGGTTTGATATTCTCCTGCACACTTGAGTTCTCAGCACAAAGATCACCTGGATTCTTTTCACTAGAATACATGATAAATAAAGAATCCTTGGAGGAAAGTTTCAACAGAAGATCTTCTTTTTCTTGGGTGACACCGTCTGTAACATCTTTAGAAGATCTGAGTAACAGAACCAGAGTAGAGATGGGGCTAATGATGATAATGGCAGATATTTATACAGTATATATGTGTTCCAAGCATTTTGCATGTGTTGACTCATTTAATCCTCATCACTACCTTATGAGGTAAGCTACAGTAATACTCAATAGTAATAATAACAGTAACATATAACATGTATGCTGCTGCTGCTGCTAAGTCGCTTCAGTCGTGTCTGACTCTGTGCGACCCCATAGACGGCAGCCCATCAGGCTCCGCTGTCCCTGGGATTCTCCAGGCAAGAACACTGGAGTGGGTTGCCATTGCCTTCTCCAATGCATGAAAGTGAAAAGTGCAAGTGAAGTTGCTCAATATAATAATAATTTGTTGTTGTTTAGTCACTAAATCACGTCTGACTCTTTGTGACCCCATGGACTGCAGCCCACCAGGCTCCTTTGTTCACAGGATTTCCCAGGCAAGAAGACTGGAGTGGGTTTCCATTTCCTTCTCCAAGGGATCTTCCTGACCCAGGGATCGAACCCACATCTGCATTGCAGGTAGGTTCTTGACCACTGAGCCACCAGGGAAGCCCATGATAATGATAATTACTACATAAAATAATAATAGAGGTAATAATCTCTATTTTTCATTTAAGGAAATTATGACCTAGAGAAATTAAATGATGTGCCTGAGGGGGTGGGTGGATTCACGCCCAGGCTGTCTGGCTCTAGGAGTGGTGTGCTAGCCACAGCACTAGACTGCCTTTCTCTAATCCACGTCTCAGAGCCTCCTTTACTTTTTTTTCAATAGGCATTTTTGTTTCTATCGGAAATAGACAAACCAGTACAATATTCAAATTAAAGGAGAGAACTTGACTAAATTCTAAGAATGGAATTTTACTATACATTTGTTTTATACAGATATGAATTTTAATATTTTTATAAATTCATCTAAAATTTTGCACCATGTGTTTATTTTATTTATTATGATAGCTACATAGTAAAGAGCTACATTTCTGGGAGAATTTTGAGGGGGGTAAAATCAAGATAAAACAGGGAATGCTTTGCACGCAGGGGCCGTGCTAATCTTCTCTGTACCGTTCTGATTTTAGTACATGTGTCGCCAAAGTGAGAGCAGAGAGCTTCCTTTTAAGCTGCCAGCTCATAGAAGAGCAGAGTGTGGAGAGCTTGAGCGCTGGAGAGATTTGAGTGTGGCTCCCAGTTCCTGGACCATTCTGCTTCCCACTGTGGTTGCATCTTCTGTAAATGATGATAGCAACACCTACCTGGCAGGCTCGTGGTGAGACTTCAGTGAGAAGATGAATAAAAGCACCTCTCACAGGGTGGGCAGCCGAGGTCGGTTTAACCTCGTGGCTATCAATCTTGGCTGAACATCGGAAACTAAAAAATACAAGGCCCCGTCCCTACCCCACCACCTCCACCATCGCTCAGCCTGAAATCAGCAGTCCCCTGGGCCCAGCCCCCAAATGAAACCTGAAACCCAGCGGACCAAAGGCCCGACTCACCCTTTCCCTCCTCCCCCATCCCCTCGAAAATTCTGGGACGACTACAGGGAAACTCTGAAACTCCTAAGGCCCCCGCCTCCAGCCCTCACATGGCAGAGGTCCCCAAATGGCACTACATTCCAGTGGGAGTCACGCCTGTCCCAATCCGGTGGCTGACGCACCCTTGTCCAGTGACCCTCCCCACTTTCACCCAGCTGTCCCCGCCCCCGCTAGACTGTCCCCACCTCCAGCCTGAAAGCTCTACCACCCGGCTGTCCCATGCTGCCTGCGTTCCAACTTCAACAGAGCCGGCATTACTTTTACCCAACCTCCAGCCAGAAGATCACACAGGATCAGAGGGAAGACTGCCTGAAAGGAGATTTTAGAATCTGAGTGCATGCATACATGAGTGCACACGCATGCTAGCACAGACGCCACACATGCACATGTGCACATAGATACCATATACCACACACACACATATACCACGCACACACACAAAGACAGCCCCCACACACACAAACACAGAAACCATACAACACATACACAGACCCACATGCACAGATATACACACCACACATCACACACATACACCACCACACCCAGACATACACACACGCAGGCAGAAACCACACCACACACACAGACACACATGCACACAGATACAATACATCACACACATCTACCACCCACCCACACAGACACACACACCGGAAACCACACAACACACACAGAGACACACATGCACACAAGAACCACACAACACACACACACACACACACCCATAGGCACACATACACCACACAACACACATACACCACACACACATACATGTACTCCACAGACCACAGACACTTTACACCCAAAAGGAGCATGGCTTCATGTGAAGCTTGGGGCAGGATGAAGAGGTGTGCAGAAGGGGTAGTAATAAACAGTGAAGGGAATACAGAGGCTGCCCATGCAAACCCACGAGGATAAGAAAAAATAACCAGCCTACATTTGACAGGAGAGAAAAATGAAGACGGGCAGCGGGAGGACGGGGACAAAGCAATGCCAGTTTCCTGGCTCGAACTCACACAAGCCTTTCAGGACCCACTGCCAGTGGCTGGCATCGAGTGGCAGGGGGGCCCGGGAGGGGGACGCAGGCCCCAGAGGCAGCATCGGAGGCTGTCACAGAGCCCTCCTCTGTTTCCAGAAAGCAAGGCTCTCGGGGGCCTCCTGCTCCCCGGCCCCCTCCCCACAACCTCGGCCCAGGAACCGGGGCCTGAGAAAGTAGCCAAGGCCTACCTGGGTGAAGGAGCCATCCTCGGTGCACTCCGGGACAAACACCGCCTCCTGGGGCTTCTTGGCTTGCTCCAGGGCCTGAGCCCGCTCCAGGCGACACTTGCTCTGGCCAGCGTCTGAAAGACGGGGGGTGCACCTCAGAGTCACTTGGACCCCACCCAGGAGCCACGGACTCCAATTGCAGAGATGCTGAGAGAAAAGCACTGTGTCATGGGGGCCCACACACCGCCACACATCACACACATACACCACACACACCCAGACATACAGACACGCAGGCAGAAACCACACCACACACACACAGATACACATGCACACAGACATATAAAGCGGGCTGTTCCAGGAACACGAGGGCAGGGACTAGCGAATGCCCCACAGCCTCACCTGCCTCTTAAAGGTATTCTTAGAAAAAGTTGAGGGGGTCATATTTATACCTGGTTCTGTTTATTCCTTTTCTCCCAAATATCCCTAATGCCTCCTAGGGGAAAAAAAAGTTCTACTTCTATTATTTTTCACTGACTTTATTTAAAAACATGCAAGCCCAAGGAGTCTGAGATGTTTTGCAGTTCAAAAACTGCAAGCTCTTTTGTTTCTTTTTTCTGGTGTCACCACGGATTTTTTTTTAATATGTTTGTTTGTTTATTTATTTATGTGACCATGCCAGGTATTAGCTGTGGCATGTGGGATCTAGTCCCCTGACCAGGGATTGAACCCATGCCCACTGTACTGGAACACAGAGTCTTAGCCACGGAACCACCAGAGAAGTCCCCAGCAAGCACTTTCTTTGGGAAATCAGAGGCTCTAGGGCAGCCGGCTTACCCTCCCACAATTCCTGTAATAACTCTGATCAGTCCACGGGTCACAAACTCACGCACCAACAGGGCGTAGGAAAGCGATATAAATTAGAGAAGGGGCTGGGTGTGTTAAGCATGGCGTTCAGCTTGGTGACACCACAGGGAATGCTGGGGACTGTGGCAAACTGGAGAACAGGCTCCCTTTTAAAGGAGGTAGCTGCTACTCAGCAGCAGCCACATGTTTGCCTTGAGGGAGGGAACACAGACCTCATTTCGCCACAGTTTCCAATTTTTTATGGGAAATACAAACATCCAGATTTTTAGGTTGAATTTCCCAATTTTTAAATGTTGTCTCAAACGTTTTTAATATGTTTAAATGTGTGAGCAGACCAAACAAAACACATCTGTTGGCTGTCAATGTGGAATCCCTATTCAGGAGCCAGCCATCATGTTTTACCATTTTAAGCCTCTCTACAAAAAAAAAAAAAAAAAAAAAAGAATTATAAAAATTAAAAGCAATAGCCAAATAGCAGCATCTCTCTAAGCCCTGGTGGCAGTGGTTGAACACCAGAAAAGTACTTATCTTTCAGTGGGCCAGTCCTCCTTTCCATATTCCCTGGTGGAGAGGGTAGGGGGAGAGGTTACCAAATGAACAGACTCATTCTGAGTTCCCTCGATGGGAGGGCCCCACACAAGGAGTGTGGTGCTCAGGTCTGTCTCTCTTCCATGGGGCACGTGCACACTCACCTTTGCATCTGCCTCGATGTACCACACCCAGGGTTGGGTCTCGGCACTTAGCTCGCTGGTACTCACACATGGACTCGTAGGACCTGCCATCGGAGGCACAGACAGGTTTGGGTTGAGTCCTGGAGCAGTGGAGGTTGCACTGAGGGTCACGATCACTTATGAGAAACTGGGTTGGAAAAAAAAAAAGTGAAATGGTACAGGGGTTACTTTTGCAAGAAAAGTACAGATGAGTTCACAATTTACAATACTAATTTGCCTTTGGGAAGCAAGTCCAGAATAATTCCAAAGTTATTAAACCCTAGAAGTAGTAGGAAACTAAGCAACCACAAACTCTAACCAAGGAAGGCATCCTGTGCTCAGTAACTCACGTGCAGGACCTCATTAAACCTCACAAAAACCCTATGAAATAGGAACTACCTATTTTGTAGATAAGGAAACTGAAGCCTAGAGAGAGGTAACTTGCCCAGTTTCACACAGTTCTAAGTGGTGAGTCTGAACCTAGACCGGTCAGAGGTCAAGTCCAAGCTTTCACCACTGGGAAATTCAGCCTCTGGTCCACACTGATGGTATCTGCACTTGGCCCTATTTGGGTACCTCCCCAAACCAGGAACGCACCAGGAATCTCTACTCTCCATCTTTGGAAGGTTTTATTGTCTAGAAAGTATTACTGAGCCCCCAAATCTATCACCCTTCCATTTCTGCCCACTTCTCTCTGTCAGAATACAGGTTAAGTAATTTTCTATAAGAAGGGAATTTCCTAATTTAACATAAACGTCATCATCAAACTGTGAAATCCAGAGTTAAAGTTTTCTTTACGGCAGGGCTTCCCAGACACCTTTGGTACATTCTTATGCATTATTAATCTCCAAGAGGTACAGTAAATTAAAGATAGATAGCTGTAAGGTATTTGCTACTCTTCCTGTTGAGTGTGGAGTCTTCCCTTGGACCTGGACTAGCCTCAACAACTTGCATGACCAATAACATGCTGTGGCAGTGATGTTTTGCAACTTCTGGGCAAAGTCATGTGAAGCTTTGCAGCCTCCTCCCAGGTCTCTTACAACACTCAGCCTGGGGGAAATCAGCCACCATGTAAGAAGCCCAACAACACTGAGACCACCATGCTAGGAGGAAGCCCAAGCTAGCATGGGGCAAAACCAAGTGGAGAGAGAAATGCCCAACAAACACAGGCACAGAGACATGTGAGTGAAGAAGACTTCAAATGAGTCTAACTTCAGCAGTCACTTGATTGTAACTAACAGGGATGAAAAGGAGTAACTGCTTGAGAGACCCCCACCCAAGCAAGACCCGACCAGCTGAGCCCAGTCGACTCACCAGAACTGTGAGAGATAATGATAAGTTAAGTTATGTCATAAGTTAAAATTCTTTTTATTGCAGTACAGTTGATATACAATGTTTCAGGTATGCAGCAAGCCATTAAGGTTTGAGTAGTTTGAAACAGAGCAATAGCTAACCAGATTAAGAGCATATACGATGCTATATCTCTCAAACTTATTTGACCATGAACCCCCTTCCCAGTGAACCCCTGTTCACAACTGTAGGATACAATTGGAAAACAGTAACTGGATTCATTCCAATCCCAAAGAAAGGCAATGCCAAAGAATGCTCAAACTACCGCACAACTGCACTCATCTCACACGCTAGTAAAGTAATGCTCAAAATTCTCCAAGCCAGGCTTCAACAATACGTGAACCGTGAACTTCCAGATGTTCAAGCTGGTTTTAGAAAGGGCAGAGGAACCAGAGATCAAATGGCCAACATCCGATGGATCATCGAAAAAACAAGAGAGTTCCAGAAAAACATCTATTTCTGCTTTATTGACTATGCCAAAGCCTTTGACTGTGTGGATCACAATAAACTATGGAAAATTCTGAAAGAGATGAGAATACCAGACCATCTGACCTGTCTCTTGAGAAACCTGTATGCAGGTCAGGAAGCAACAGTTAGAACTGGACATGGAACAACAGACTGGTTCCAAATAGGAAAAGGAGTATGTCAAGGCTGTATATTGTCACCCTGCATATTTAACTTATATGCAGAGTACATCATGAGAAACGTTGGGCTGGAAGAAACACAAGCTGGAATCAAGATTGCCGGGAGAAATATCAATAACCTCAGATATGCAGATGACACCACCCTTATGGCAGAAAGTGAAGAAGAACTAAAGATCCTCTTGATGAAAGTGAAAGAGGAGAGTGAAAAAGTTGGCTTAAAGCTCAACATTCAGAAAACTAAGATCATGGCATCTGGTCCCATCACTTCATGGGAAATAGATGGGGAAACAGTGGAAACAGTGCCAGACTTTATTCTTTTGGGCTCCAAAATCACTGCAGATGGTGATTGCAGCCATGAAATTAAAAGATGCTTACTCCTTGGAAGGAAAGTCATGACCAACCTTGATAGCATATTTAAAAGCAGAGACATTACTTTGCCAACAAAGTCCGTCTAGTCAAGGCTATGGTTTTTCCAGTAGTCGTGTATGGATGTGAGAGTTGGACGGTGAAGGAAAGCTGAGTGCCACAGAATTGATGCTTTTGAACTGTGGTGTTGGAGAAGACTCAAGAGTCCCTTGGACTGCAAGGAGATCCAACCAGTCCATCCTAAAGGAGATCAGTCCTGGGTGTTCATTGGAAGGACTGATGTTGAAGCTGAAAGTCCAATACTTTGGCCACCTCATGTGAAGAGTTGACTCACTGGAAAAGACCCTGATGCTGAGAAGGATTGGGGGCAGGAGGAGAAGGGGATGACAGAGGATGAGATGGCTGGGTGGCATCACTGACTCGATGGACATGGGTTTTGGTGGACTCCGGGAGTTGGTGATGGTCAGGGAGGCCTGGTGTGCTGTGGTTCATGGGGTTGCAGAGTCGGACACAACTGAGCAACTGAACTGAACTGGATCCTACAATCCATGAGCTTCTGTTGAAGAACCCATGATTAGACATCATGGGCCTTGAAAGCTGGATCCACGCTCATTCATCCCTCTATAGCAGAGCTCCAGACACACCGAAGGCTCTTCGTCAGGGTGAACTGAGAGAATGAAAAACCCATCATGGCACATGGCAATGTCGTGAGCACACCTCTGGCCATGGTAGAGTTGACTGGATAATCACACCACGTTCATAGAGGTTTAGGGAAGGTATGACTACACCCCCTATTTCTATCTGCAGGCCCTTTGTGTGAAGCAAATAGATGAGAACTTGTTGATCTTTTTCCAGAACATCCAAGGGAGGTCCAGAGGCAGTACCCGTCCCTTCAAAGGAGCACACGGCCCATACTGGCCAAATCCAAAGAGAGTCCAAGCCTGTCAATGAACACACAGACCGCCTCCCAGCTGTAAACCCAGTCCCTCCCGCTCTCCTGACCACACGCTTGAGTGCTGGCTGCTCGGCACAGGGAAGCAGCAGCTGGACTGAGATCACCCTGCACACCCAGGCTTATCAGGATGGACAGCACGACAAAGCCTCTCTTCAGATCCTCTGGACAGCCACCCTCACACGTTCAGCCTGAGTCCTGCCCAAAGCTCAAAGGGAATGTCCTGATAGTGTCTCTGTGTCCCCAGGTAACATGAAATGGCTCAGCGGGTAAAGAATCCACCCGCAATGCAGGAGACACAGGCAATTCAGGTTCGATCCCTGGGTCGGGAAGATCCCCTGGAGGAGGAAATGGCAACCCACTCCAGTATTATTGCCTGAAAAATCCCATGGACAGAGGACCTTGGCGGGCTACAGACCAACGGGTCGCAAAGAGTCAGACACGACTGAGCGACTAAGCACGTCCCCAGGTAAAAAATCTGTCGTATATAGAGTCATCTCCCGAGGCAGCCTACACCCCCAGGTTGCCACAGAGGAGGGATGAGCGGACAAAGAGGAGCGGGCAGTGTCATCCACACTTCAAACCCTTGGGTGGTATCCCTCTGTCCCTGGGGACCTTCACAGGGTCTCCTTCCCTGGCAAGTCTGACCCCTTCTCTGGCCTCAGCTTTTCCTCTCTGACCTCAGCCTGCTCACTGCTTTAGCGCGGCACACTGGCCTGCCTTCCAGGTCCCATTTGCTCCTAACCCCAGGCCTTTATTTTTATTTAATATTTTCTTTTCTTTCTTCCTTTCTTTATTCAGCTGTGCCAAGTCTTAGTTGCTGCATGTAGGATCTAGTTCCCTGACCAGGGATCAAACCCCGGCATCCTGCATTGAGAGCCCAGAGGCTTAGCCCCTGGAACACCAGGAAAGTACCCCCCCTCCACACCCGCCTCAGGCCTTTAGACACACTGTTCCTTCTCCCTTTCCTCCCACCGCTGCTCAGATTTGGGCTCATCTGGTAGGTTCTCCCTAACTCTCACAGGTGAGGACGGGTCCCCCTATAAGAACCTCTCACACCTCACTTTTCCTTCAGGGCTCTTACCACAGTTTGAGGACAAACTGATTTGTGGGATTTG
The DNA here is from genome assembly GCA_024291935.2 of Okapia johnstoni. Classification (NCBI taxonomy): domain Eukaryota; kingdom Metazoa; phylum Chordata; class Mammalia; order Artiodactyla; family Giraffidae; genus Okapia; species Okapia johnstoni. The sequence goes on from CM044307.1 coordinate 19,640,687, forward strand.
ATTAGCAATGGAATCCCCCACTCTGAGCACCAAGAAGATAAGGAGACTGCCTCTTCAGCCTGTGAACACATCTCCGGCATCCAGGGCCATGCTGGGGTGCTTGATTATTTGGGGGATGAACGCATCCCTGCAGCAGCCTTTCCCACATGGCATTACCTTCAAACCAGCTGGTGTAAAGTGACAGGCCTCGTCTCCCAGGCTCCTGCCATCCCTTGTGGGGAGGAGGGGGTCACTGGGCCACTCCCTTACCCCACCCCCAACCCCTCCTCTCTGAGCTTCCCCCTCCCTCAAAACACGGTGGGCCAAGGTGGGTCACAGCCTCCTGCCCTAGCTCCACTTCAGAATCTAAGTTATCTCTGACCCTGAGAGGTATCCCCACCCCAGGCCCCTCTGCCACTCCTGCCTTCCCAGCCTTGGACTGACTGGGCACCAGGGAAATCTTGGGACCCAAGGTCCAGCTGAATGATGCAGGCTTAGAAGCCCTGGTCGTGGGCACCTGGATGGGCACAGGACCCAGGGGGCTGTAACCAGCAAAGCTGGCCTCGAAGTCTCTCTCCCTCCCTCAGACCCATTCCTAATCTGTCTGCAGCCTGGAAATGCAGCCAGACCTGGCTCCGTCATTCTGCCTGGTGAGCAGCCGGCGCCAGCCAGAGGGCGGGACCGGTGCTCTCACGCCCTGGCTTGCAGGCTGACCAGTGGCCTCAAAACTGTCCAAGAGCAGGTCAAGACACTGCTGTCACATCACTCTCTCCTGGTCCATGGGAGTCGGGGTTACTTTACATGAAGTGAGACCTGTTTGTTAGCGACTTTGCATGTCAATCTGCAGGAGCTAGGGAACGGCTGGCTCTCACAATCACACAAGGATGGGAATATCAGCATCTTCCAAAGCCTGGGGAAGTCAAGAAACTCATCCTCGGACACAGAGGGATTTGGTAGCCAGACCTTGTCTGAAGAGTGATAAGAGCTGATAATAATATACCACTTACGATACGTTAACTAATGTAACCTCCACAGTAGCCCTAAGAGGCAGGGTATGTGTCAGTGCTGAACTTGACACCCAGGGCCTGGCTCCAGAGCTACAATTTCTAACCACTAGACCACACTGCCTGGCATTATTATAGAATAACACTGCAAACAGAAACTCTAACCCAACTGAAAAACTGGATTCAGTTTCACATTAGCAGATACAAACTGCTCTATATAAAATAGATAAACAACAAGGCCGGACTGTATAGCACAGGGAACTACACTCAATATCTTATAATTAACTATCACAGAAAAATAAACAAACAAACTGGATTTCCAAGTCAAAAACTGTTTACCCAAGAGCTTACTGCATGTAAAACACCAACTGCTGAAGACTCAGACAGCCCTGCCCTCCAGGCACTTTAAACCTACTGTAAGTAGCTCCTCACATGGCTCTGTTCACCTTCAAAAAAGAGAAATTGAGCATTGCCTTGCTGTCTCCTCTGTAGCTCACAGGAGAGGGGAGATACGGGCATCCCTGTGGTGGTGAACTATGGGCCATAAATTTGGTTTGGAAATGGTTTGCTTTGGGCCAACAGAGATGCCATGGCAACTGTGCCAGAGACCTGCTTCACAACTCGGGGAACACTGCCTAGAGATGGACAGGTTAAAGGCAGCTTCAGAAGAAGCTCTACCTGCCCTCCCCTCTCCCCGAGATCCTTCCTGGCTTCAGAGGTCCATCTAGAAATGACTGGCCCCCAAGGCCAAGTGAAAAAGTAACAGAACAGCCCAGGACCATTGCTAAAGACCATCTCCAATCATCTATGGCATCTCATCTTTATCTATTTTAGGAACTGTGGGTGTTTGTGATTGCTTTCTCAAAAAAAGATGAGTTCTATAAAATGGAGGTTTTCTTTTTTTTTTATTCAGGTATAGTTGATTTACAATATTGAATAAGTTTCTGGTAGAAAATACAGTGATACACAATTTTTAAAGATTATACTCTATTTATAGTTTCATAAAATATTGTCTGTATTCTCTGTACTGTATAATATACTCTTTTAGTTCATTTAATTTATACATAGCTGTTTTACCCTCTTAACTTTTTACCTCTATCTCATCCCTCTTCTCTCCTCTCTCCCCACTGGTAACCACTAGTTTGTTCTCTATATCTGTGAGCCTGTTTCTTTTTTGTTATATAAGTGATGTCATACAATAATTCGTCTTTCTCTACCTGAGTTATTTCACTAAGCATGATACACTCCAGATCCATCCATGTTGTTGCAAGTGGCAACATTTCATTCTGTTTCATGGTTGAGTAGTATTCCATTGTGTGCATGTGTGCGCACATGCGTGTGTCTGTCTGTGTCATCTTCTTTGTCCACTCATCCACTGATGGACACAAGTTGCTTCCGTATCTTGGAATAATAGAATGATTAGGCCCTAATAGAATCAGCCAAACCTCCAGGGACCCTAGGACACTGCTTGTTCAGCCATCCACTGATCTACTTTTATACTTAATGACCAAGCTCTATGATGAGCCCTGCCCTGCAAGGTATGGAAAGCAGAACACAACCAGCATAGTCCTGTCCTCAATGAGCTTGCACTCTAGGGTATCGAGAACAAGCAACCTGACATTGACCATGTTAACAAGGGAATAGGATGCCACAGAATGAAGAGAAGATTTCATCCTTGGGACTCTGTAATGCCACAAAGCTGCAGAGTCCAATAACACTTTCTGCAATGATAGACACGTTCTATATCTGGGCCATCTAGTTTATGGAAGCCACAAGCCACGTATGGCTGTGAAGCACTAAAACATATCTAATGCAACTGAGGAACTAAATCTTTGGTTGCATTTAATTTTAGTTAACTTTGAATAACTATATGTGGCTAGTGGTTGCCAGATTCAAGAGCACAGCTATTGCAGGGGATAGGATGGGGGCGCGATGGCTCACCCTCGCTGGAGTTTCTCCTAGTTGAGCCAAGCTACAACAGATTAGACCAAGAAGCAGATTCTGAGATAATTTCTGTATTTGGAAACTGGACATGAAATCATGAATTTATTATTTATAGATTTCAACAACAGAACATCCCAGCAGCTCAACACAGTCCACCTGAAGTCACAAAGGCAGATTTTAACTCTCTTCTTCAGGAGACAGGAGAGACAGGCTGGAAGTCCCCAGCACCGCCCATGACTGGGTCATTTCTCCCAGCACACAGACAAAACTCAGAGTCTGAGTCACCCTTCTGGGACTGAACTCCTGGGCCAGAGAAGTCTGCTGTGGGCTCAAGAGCAATCAGAGTTGGTGGAAATTTTTGGAGTTAAGGGGAGGCAAGCTGTCTCCCCAAAGAATCAAACAATTTCCCTCTGAGGAAGAAGTAGCATTTTCATAAAAATCCTCACAACCCTTCCTTCTTCCTCACCAAAAGACAACAAAAACAAAATAATTATGTTAAGTATGATTGTGTAATATGGGAGTCAAACAAAAGGGGCCAGGACAATTGTGCATTTGCAAATGGCTCCTATTCCCTCCCTCTCTCCTTGGGGAGTGAGCGGTTCCAAAGCAAACACGCAGAATTTTTGTGTTCTGCTCACATTTGTAAAGTAGGACAAGCACTTGAAATACATTTAAACAACCCATCCTTTCCATTGGAAAATTAAGCTACCGATAGGGACTATCTTCACCAGAGAAGAGACGTGGGCAAATGAAATCAGTGTTAGATAACAGTCCCTTCTCTCTGAAATGTGTACATGCTGATCCTTGCTCTCAGTTTCCAGCAGAGCACAATGTAAACCCTGCCACAGCTTTTGCTCAGGGAGACCATTCCACTACCACAAACTGTGCTGGGTTTGACAGACTGCCAAGTTTCCACGACAACAGAGGGAACAACAGAGGCATCCTAAGCTTCCATTGGGGAGGAGATGTTCGATTCTTTATAGTAGGGAGTTGGTTTCACAGTTCTACCTGTACCATGCTGACTTCACCAGCATCTAAAATTCTAAAATGGCATTTTGCTAGTAACATGCCTATTTCTGTAGTTTTCTCAAGTGTGGAAGAGGGGGGGCAGGAACCATACTATACAACCAGATCAATGGTTTGGAAGTGTGAGATCCACAACTTGGAAGAGCAAGCAGCATTCCTTTTACGATGCTATTGTTGTTTAGTCTCTATGTCGTGTCCAACTTTTTTCGACCCCATGGGCTGTAGCCCACCAGGCTCCTCCGTCCATGTGATTTCCAAGGCAAGAATACTGGAGTGGGTTGCCATTTACTTCTCTAAGGGGTCTTCTGGGCCCAGGGATTGAACCCACGTCTCTCGCATCGTAGGCAAATGATTTACTGCTGAGCCACCAGGGAAGTTCCTCTTTATGATATCAGACTCAAAAATCACAGGCCAAACTCAAATAATTTGAGTTTTTTTTTTAATAAATTCATTTGTAACACAGCTTCAGTTACTCATCATTAACTTTTTTGTTTCACTTATAGATTACTACAAAACAAACCATCCCCAGATTTAGTGGCTCCAAATTATTCACCATGTCTCTCAAGTCTGTGGGTTGGCTGGGCTCAGCTGGACGGTTCTTCTGCTCCACATGGTTTCAGTTCAGATAACGCACAGGGTTCATTCAGCTGGGAGCTTGGCTGGGGCTGAAACGCCCACTGTGACTTCACACACTGGTGCCTAGTTGGAGTGGCTGAAGGGGCAGAGGGCTTGGTTAGGTCTCCCTCTCCAGAAGACTTTCTTCTTTTATCCACGTTGACTTCTTTCAATCCTTAATCTCTTGTCTAGGTGTCTAACTTTCTGTCACCAGACTTTTTCGCCATTCAAGTTCCAGTTCCACACTAACTGAAGTTACCACTCTAAGAAGCAAATTCTTTCATGTCTTAAACACTACTGTTAACTTCCTCAGACCTCCTGCTGCACTGTCTTCATACATCTATCAAACCTTCCACATACTTCATTAACATTTATGTATGTACATGTCTAGAAAAGGCTGTGTCTTATTCTTCTTTATACACACAGGGCCTAAGTCAGAGACTGATACAATGCAGTTGTTTAACACATGTTTGAAGAATGGATGAGTGAATATCAAACCTTACCTAAAAGATATCCTGAAGAAGCTCCTTTTTCTATCACTTACTGTAAAAAGAGATATTCTTTGTCAAACCACCACCAAATGCTTAACGCTCTCAAATGCATAGAGTAATGGAAGTTGTTTTTTTCCTTTTTTTTGTTTTAAGAAACATCTATTAGATAAAGAAAGCCATACATTAACCACAGGACTTTCTCCTTGAATTAAGGAGGAAAAAAAATCCTGAGCCATTGAAAAGAATGCAGCTGAGTGGCTGAGACAGTGTCCATGGAATTCATTCCCAGTGAAACTGGAGTTAGCCTGAGAATCCTCCTCACAAAGCTTGGAAGTCATTCCACCCCCCAGATAATCACATCGCCAACAAGACAGGCAGTAATCCAAGATGCCCAAGGTTGCTAAGCCTGAAATGTGTATGTTAATTTAACATAATCCTGACAATTTAACAGCCAATGTGATTAGCACTCTGGTTTTTCTGGCAGCTACAATATGCATGTACTTGAGTAAAAACAAAAGCCAGATTCATTTATAAATCATATTTTTGACACTCTGAATTTACTTTTTTTCCCATAGAATCAACGTTGTAAATAATGGTGAGTGTCCCAGCCCAATATGCTAATGTCAAATTGGAAGGAGGAGAAGGAGAAGGAGCCTTCCCCATGTGCCTGATGAGTAGGTAACAGGCACAGTCAAGACTTCCAGTGCCAGGCCTCCCAGCTGGGTAGAAATCCCTGGCCCTTCACACTGTTCCTTCCTGCCTCGGGACTTGGCATGTGTGGGCCCTTTTCCCTGGACTGTGTTTCCACCTCATAAACTCCTATTCATCCATCCAATCTCAGTGCAAATGCAATTTCCTCAGGGCATTTGACTTCTCTGTTAGGTCAGGACCCTATGATAAGCCTCCACACACCCTCTACTGTCCACCGTGGCCTGTGTGATGGTTGAAATTAAATGACCAACTATTTAATTATACATTTCTTGCCCCCTCCTCCCCACTAAGCCACTGCTCCCTGCAGGCAGGAACTATGATCTGCTGGGTGTCACCTTGCTGGATCCCCCATGCCTGGCAGGGGCCTTGCCCAAAGTGGGTGTGCAATAAATATCTACTGATTGAATGAATGAAGAGGAAACTGAGGCTCAGCCAAGTTAAGCTAGTAAGTGGCAGAATACATCTATAAGTCTGACTCAGTGGCCTAGATTCTCTCTATGACACCACATTGCCTCCTTCAAGGCAGGATGGCAAGGGCTGAGCCCTGGAGGCTGGCTGGGGAGGTGGGCAGGGGTGGAATAGATGGGACAAAGGGAGCTCTGCTGTTAGCTCTGGTATCAACGGCAGGGGTCTTGGTGGTAGCCCCTCTGGTGGACAGGAGAGGAAACTGGCTCTGCAAGCAAAGGGAGCTTTCCTAAGGGAGGGAATTTTTTCCTCCTTATGTCCAAGTCCAGCTCAAGGTTTTAGTACTCAGGCACTAAAATGCGTTTCTGGGAGATAAATCTACTACTGAAAGAGGGGAAAAGGCCACTCGTGGAGCCAGTAAGTCAAGAACCACATTCCAGGACGTCCGGCTGCAGCTCGGCCCTGTCCCAAGCTGGCCCTGTCTGCCTGCTATCACTAGCTTCACCATCTGCAGAACCGGATTTCAGCCTTGTTCTCTGGGGCGGGGGCCGCGTCCTTGGGAAGGAGGAGGAGCCGTTTCACACGAAGACGTCCCTCACCCACCCACTATCTAATCCATCATCGGCCCTGAAAATCCACATCTCCACTTTTGCCCGCGCTCTCACCCTTTCCTGACCTCGCAGCCCCCGCATTTACACAGGTGCACAGGAGGGCCTCACTCAGGGCACCTCAGAGCAGTCCCAGAGATGGAGGAGGGGAGATAAGGGAGGTCAAAGGGGGTGGGGGCTGCAGCGTGGCGGTGTCTGCTCTTCTTCTCCACACCTCCCTGGCAGGGCCTGACAACAGCACGTCCGATTAAAGGGCTTTTCACACTGCTGAGGGAAAGCAGACGGCCCCCTCCAGCTGTTTGGCAGCTGGAACCACTGTGTTGTTTTAGCCAGGAGAGGTCTGACCCTCGTCACCCCAGCCCCGCCCCCTCCCCAAGGGAGGAATTCCGTGGTCACCCTGGCCTGTCCACCCAGCTTCCCTCCTCCACTGTGCCCCCCACAGCTATGGAGATGATCAAGCAGGACCCAGAGGACAAGGTTGTCTTACACCAGGTGCTATTGTTGGGGAAGGGTGGGGAGGTGGTCAGTGGGTTCAACAAAGCAGCTGAGACCCTGGGTGGAAAGAGGCACTAACAAGGTTGCAGAGGTAAACCTTCTAACTCAGACCCCGTCCACACCCCCAAGCCATGCCCCATGCCAGCCTATTAGAACGGTGAGCATGGATCAAGTGTGGGTTAGGGCCCAGGCCATCAGATTTCTAAAATATTAAGCATTCTTGTAAGTGACAGGGCCAGACTCAAAAAGCTACATACTGTCTGATTCCATTTATGTGACATTCTGGAAAAGGCAAAACTATAGGAATAGAAATCAGATATGTGATTGCTGGGAACTGGAGGTAGGGGGAGAAAGGGGGAAGTGGTGATATGCTCTATCTTGATTATGTTGGTGCTGATACAACTACATAAACTTGTTTAAAAAAATCAAAGTGTACACCTAAAAAGGAGGAAGTGTACTGGATGTAAATCATATCTCAATAAACAAAAAAAAAAAGAGAGAGAGAGAAAAGCACAAAACAAACAAACAAACAGCATCAGACCTCCCATAGGCACACAAAGAGGTTTCTGGAGATTTTTCTGCCCACTCCCTTCAATGACCAAGCATCATGCAAGGTGTGTTGGGGGTTATGAAAATAAACAAGAACCGAGGCCCTGCCCCCAAAAGTTGATCCAGTTGCCAAGATGGACATGTGTACAGCTAACTTCATCGGGACAACATTTTCCAAATCAGCAACCAGGAGGCAAAGCCTGAGTCACAGACACACGAAAGGAGAGGATACTTGAAAATGCGGTGCCTGGAAATCCAAGATGTGAGATGCCTAACTCTGAGAGAGAGAAGACAGGAGGGGAAGGAAAAGGAGGCATTCATTCAGCCAAGAATAACTGAGCGCCCATGCTGAGCGTTGGGGGGCAGAGCAGACAGAGCGAGAGACCAACGCAGACTACGAGGAAGCAGGAGGATTTCTCAGAAAAGGGGCTGAAACTGGGGGGCAAAGGATTTCCACCAGCAGGAAGGCACCCTGAGCAACAGCAACAGGTACACAGAAGTAAAGAACCAAATTCAAAACATAGTTTTGAAATGACCATTTACAGAAGATACAAAGCTTTAGGGCTAGGGTGGGGGTGAGATCATGGAGGGTCTTGAAACTCCCATTTGTCTTTTTTTTTTTTCCCTTGAAGAATTGGAAGCCAGTGAAGAAAGTAAAAGACAAGATCAGAAGATCAGATGTGTGCTTTAGAAATCTCTGGCAGGGATCTGCAAGACAGCAGAAACACTGATTCAAAAGTTCCTATAGCTGAACAGAAGAACAAGAGGAATCCCGAAAAGAGGGGGCATACATGGTCCAAGGAAGTGGCTGAATGAGGCAACCGGATGAGGTGAAAGCACCAAGAATCAAGTACCTGTACGACTGCTGCCCAGAGGAGATGGTCTGTGTTCTCCATCACAGCCCCTCGGGATTTCCGCAAGGCTAGGAAGGGAAAGGGGGTGTGCCACAGCATGCATGTCAGCAAGGAAGAAAAGACACAGAGGACAGGTAGAGATGAAAATATTTCTTTGAATGAGTGGAACCCTTTAGCTTAAAATCTGTTTAGGTTTTAGCCCTACAGGGTGTCAAGCCTTCTGATCAGAGACACAGAGCATTTATTTTTGTTTCCTGCTTGCAACACCCCAGTCACTAAATCCCAGCCAATGGAACTGAGGGCATAGAGAAAGTCACCCGTCCATCCCCCATGCCCCATCCCTCAAAGTCTGCCACCAGCATAAATAAAAAACTCCTCTCTCTCCAAATTAAATAAACAGTACACTCTCTAGAACCCAGATTTTTTTTTTCAGTTCTCTCAGTCCATTAGCACTGGGAAAAAAAATAAAGGTTAAGTCCATGGTATTAACAAGTGACAACAAATCGGTCTTGTATTCAAGATGCATCCAGGAGATGGTGATTTACAAGAGAGAATTCAGAGGTGGCATTCAAAGCCCAGAGGACCGTGAAGGTATTCTTAAGGACACGTTTTGTTCTAGGTACCCCACCTTGCATCCCAATGACACACGTGTCTGGCAGTCAGGGTTTGCTAAATTTGCTCTATCTGGCAAGAGCAATTTATTTCACCAAGGCTAGTGGCTCCTTACAAGGTTACCCTTGGATGCTCCCACAGGCTGTGCCCATGGACATGCTCCAAGTCTTCAGTGGGTTTTTCTAAGAATGCAACTATCTCATACAACACTGAGCATCCTGGCTAGTGGCAACATGGCCCAGACACGACTCTGGCACGTCCTGGCCCTGCCCACCATCCTCTGCCCCACCGTCACTAGCAGCATTTTACTGATACATGACATTTGTTTATAACCAGGGGAATGAGGGAGGATATTGGTCAGGCTTGGGGGTAATGACTATTGTGGGAGAAGACTGGGATTGGTCCTGATCCAGCCAGGTGCTGGGCAGTAATTGAGCCCCTCTGGCTGGAAGGATGAAGTCCCAAAACAGAACTTTTTTCACAGGAGGCTGAGTGAGATTATGGGGCAAGTAGGAGGTGCAGAGGTTCAAGACCACTTTGAGAGATTCTGGGTGTACATAGAGCTATTTCAGGGTCTAGGTGACCAAGAGACACAGAAGCGAGGCAGGTCCTTACCCCTCCCACCACCACCCCACCCCCAGCTGCCTGAAACCCAGCCTTGCTCTGGCAACTAAACCAACAGCTTTGGCAACAGCTGGAAACAGTTCCATTGGCTCAGGCTCATGTGTTCTCTTGATGCATACTGCCAGCAATGAGGTTCCTTTTAGGCAAAGGGGGAAGTTATGACTAGTTTGTGGAAATATGTGAAGCACCCCAAAGTAGAGACTGAGAGGAATTGGTATTTGAGCAGATGAGGGTCTTGTTTCCTTTGTAATTTGGGAGTAAAGGTTGATGTGGCGCCATTTTGTCATCAACAGACAGAAGAGACTTGGAAATACCAGTTCTAAGAGTGATGCTAGTGGGAATGCAGGTCCACTCAGCAGGCTGCAGGAGTCAGACAAGCACCAGAACTCGGGGAGATTTTGCAAAGACCAATTAAACATCCAGAAATCCATTTTCCAAAGCAGCAACACCGGCTACAGTTGTCAGGCTCCCAGGCTAGTCAACAAAATGCCTCAGTAACTTGTTATGTGGCTAAAATAAAACTACTAACTCACAGCCCAGAACAGCAAGGTGGGAGTTGGATAGTCCCCCACAGGGTTGGTCATCTGTTTGTGAGCTTAGGCCTGAGTGTGTCCACTGTACGGACACACACCCATGTGTGTGCACACACTCACACACTTGCTAAGAGCCCTGAGCAAGTACTCTTTTGTAGGGCACAATCACCACCTCTGGTTCAACAGGGCAGGGTTAAGAACATTGGGTGGGGGAAGCTGCTAGCTAAGTTACTTGCTAAAACAATGACTCTGGAAGTCTTCATTTTCCTCTCCTTATCGTCAGCTGTAAGTCCTTTAATGCCACAAAATGTCCCTTAAGGGAGGGGAATGGACACCCTGTTTAGTGAACCCCACAGTACCCACAGAGGTCATGAGCAGACACTCCTGCCACCCCCCCAACAATGGGGCAGCTGTGTATCCTGCCCCCACCCCTCACATCGGCCCCCACAGTTTCCTGAGGGGTGGAGAGGCAACAAAGCCCACTTTGGCACTGAACCCCTTAACCTGAAAAACAGACTCTGGTCTTGACCAAGTGTCCCTCCTTGCCTTGCTAGAGGGCCACCACCTCACCATCCACCTCTTGGAATTCTTGGTGCTGTTGCTGCTGGTGGTGTTGTGCCGTTAGAAGATATTTGTCCACTCACCCATTTTGCAGTGAGCCCTCCAGCCTTTTCCTCTTCCTGCTCCCCTTATCATCACAGAAGGGCCTCAAACAGCCTCACCCCAGCCCACCCAAGATAAAAGACTTCCACACAAAGTCTAAACACAGCGAGAAGTATTACAGGCAGGCGTATTACACCCTCCCGGCCCCTGGGAATTACTGCATGGCTCCATGATAACTAAACGGAGAAACGGGTGTACTTTCAATGTCATGGAATTATCACGCAGGAAAATGTCATTTTAATGCCCATTTCGGTCGGACCAGATCCTATGGCATATACACACAGGCTCATCTTAGTCTCTACTTACAGAGTGGAGCAATTTATCCTGACAAGGAAGATAACAGAGGGGAAAAAAAACACTTTATCCACAACACTTGAGGAAATCCACTCCCTTACAGCGCTAAGCCCTGGGGATGAGAGCTGAACAAGCAGAGACTAAAACAAACAGAAAAGGAAATCCCAGTCTTGCTATGTCATCAAATTATGTGGGGGCCCTGTGTGTTTCCTTTTTACTGCTATTTCCACTGTCATCTTGAGATCCTGGTGCAGCGTGCCGAGCTCCAGATCACCAAACACACAAGCATAGTCACACACACCCAAGGCCTTCAAAGTCACTTACAGACAAAAGAGAAGAAAGAACAGAGCCCACATGGGACGGCCATGCGCCACATAAAACCTGATGCTGTCACATTGTCTCCAGGCTGAGAGTCCCTGCCGCGCAGCTCAGACAAGGATTAATTACTGCTGTCCAGAGCCCAGACTCACATCTTACTTCGCACAAGTGTGAGGCTGTTCTGGGCAGAGGAGAAATCCTGTTGACCCAAACTGGGGCCAAAGAAAAGTAAATACAACCATGTCAGGTTCTACAGACAGGAAAGGAAGATGACTGGAAATCTGGAGCAAGCCCACTCCTGAGAGAGAGAAAGAATGGTTCTTCCAATTCCTTCAGATCACAGGTACAGAGAAAGCCTTTCTTTTAAGGATTAAAAACTTGTAATTGACTTTTGAGGACCTTTTTCTTTCAGTCCAGACATTTCTGGAGTTCGGATCTCCCTCAAATGCTGGATGAGTGACCTTACTGAAAGGAGCATCTTCCTCTGCACTCAGCAGATCCCATCTGGGCAGCCCATCCTGTGGAAACGAGGTGGCAAGGGGCAGGCCAGAGCCACTTGGCAGAGCCTGCAGGGCACACTGGGCAAGCCCGCACAATCCCAGGGAATGGGACTGCTCGGGTTTTGTGCTTCGAGCTACATGCCCCCAGACATCACTCTAAAGACTGTTAATCCAGGCTCAAAGGGGGTCTCAGGGCCAAGGAAACGCTCACAATATAGAGTAAATAAAAGCAAAGCAGAATATCATATGTATGTGTGTGCAGAGAGATAGAGATAGGTAATAGTAAAGAGAGACAAAGTGTGTGTGTTTAGACACACATATATACATGCATACACACACACATATATATATGTACACATGTTTACTTAAGGATATCTTCTTTCCACTCCAGAGAGGGAGAGAGAGACAGAGAGGACAAAAGATAGAAGGAAATACACCAACACATTGACACTGGCTCTCTCCAAATGGTAGGAAAATAGATGGGTTTGTTTGGTGTTTTCCTTTATGTTGTTGTTCAGTTGCCAACTCTTGGCAACCCCATGGACTGCAGCACGATGCCAGGCCTCCCTGTTCCCCACTTTGCCCAAGTTCATGTCCATTAACATGGTGATGCCATCCCACTACCTCATCCTCTGTCTCCCTCTTCTCCTTCTAACTTCAATCTTTCCCAGAAACAGGGTCTTTTCCAATGAGTCAGCTGTTTTCCTTTAGACTCTTCTTTATTTCCCAAGTTTCCTACAATAAGCTTGTTTCAAGGGAGTTTGAAAGTGAAGCACACACAAAACTCCATTGACCCAGGCCTGCCTGTTTCAGCAAAGTTGCCACCAAAACGGAGGCCAGGGACTGGGAGAAGCTTGCCTCCCTGGAAGTGGGAGGGGAGGGTGCCTTCCTCTGGGCTTCTTTATCTCCTGGCGTCTGATCAGGTGTCCTGTTCTGCATCACACACAGCTCTTGTAAAGAAGACACAGAAAGACTTGGCCTCCTTTCCATGGGCTGTCACGCTGGGCCCGGATGGTGCCTCCACCCAGGCAACAGCCTGGTCACTACGTCATCTCCTGCTCCAGTTCAGGTGGCCCAGTGAGGCCGTCTCAACCTTGCTGACTGAAGGAACTCTGACTCTCATCTTCCAGTCCAAAGCCATGCATGACAGGGTTTTGCCAGTGCATTCAGCAGCCTTCCAAAGGGCACTCATGTGGCCTGCATCAGCCATCACACTGCAAGGTGATGATAGGTGCTGAGTATGCTGTCTTCTGGGGCCAGGTGGGGTGGGGGGGGGGGGGCGGGGGGAGGATAGAGGAGAAGTGTAAGTCTATGGCTAAAAATGAGGCCATGGGGGACAAGCAGCTCAACTTCAGGTATGAGAGGGAAATTGGCTTCCCCAGTGGCTCAGCAAAAAAAAAAAAAAAAAAAAATCCTCCTGCAACACAGGAGCCGCAGGAGATGTGGGTTCGATTCCTAGGTGGGGAACATTCCCTGGAGGAAGGTATGGCAATTCACTCCAGTATTCTTGCCTGGAGAATCCCATGGACGGAGAAGCCTGGTGGGCTACAGTTCATAGGGTCGCACAGAGTTGGACACGACTGAGCAATTTAGCACGCATGCACACATGGGAGGGAAACAGAGGGTCATCTGTCCTCCCATTCCTGCAAAATGCCTTCAGAACAAAATTGTCCCTGCATTTCCTTCCTTGCAAAATGAATCAAAACTTGCAAAGTAGTTTTGTATCCTGCCACATTCATTCGTGGGATAAACATTTACTAACCTTTCTATGGACCAGGTGTGGTGCTGGGCAGTGGGTACAGTGAGGGACACAGTGACATGGTTCCTGCCCTCAAAGGCTGTGCTGAGTCTCTGCAATCCTCCTGTTCATATTTCACATACAGATAATGTCCTTCTAGGTCCTAGGTCCCTCCAAGCTCTACAGAGTCGGGATCCAGGCACTGACTTCAGAGCAGGGATAAGTCAAAGCAGAACAAGCCACCTACATGTAACAAACTCCTTGGGGAAGGTTCTTGGTCTAAAGCATAACAGCTGGCACCCCCAGAAGCCAATGCCATTTCATGAGCTGATCCAGAAAAGCAAACCCACCCTAAAGAGAACCTGAAAACCTGCTGTTAGAGAGATTCATGATGCCCACAGACCAAGTCCTGATGTTGCTCAGGCTCAGACTGTGTCAAGATCCAGGAGAGACTGCCTCCCGGCTTAATCTCCAAAAAGATAGGACTATAGGTAACATGGGCTTCCCTGGTGGCTCAGACAGTAAAGAATCTGCCTGCAATGCAGGATATCTGGGTTCAGCCCCTGGGTTGGGAAGATCCCCTGGAGGAGGGCATGGCAACGCACTCCAGTGTTCTTGCCTGGAGAATCCCCACGGACAGAGAAGCCTGGTGAGCTACAGTCCATGGGGTCGCAAAGAGTCAGACATGACTGAGTGACTAAGCACAGCAAGGGTAACATGCTAGAGCACTTGACCTTGTGCAGGAAATGTCCTCCTAGGGAAAGGAGAAAAAGACAACTTCCAAAACTGCCCCTTTTTACCTCGACAGAGTATGTCCTCCCAAGTCCTGATGTATTTTAAAGCATTTTGAAGATGCTTAAAGTAGAAGCATCTTTGCTTTAAATAGATTCTCCACACCAGATCTAAATCTGTTGGGGTCCACCAGTAAACAGCCTCGAAACACTATATTTTAGTGCAGAAGTTCCAAGAAAGAAGACTATATTTATCTAACCTAGGCTATAAAGTGCCTAATTGCACAGCTAAAATTTAAAAGCACTCTGAGAGAAAGTTGGAGGGGAAAGGGTCATAATAGAAATAAATTGGGAGAAAGAGGCAAGGGGTTCTCATTGGAGGGCTTCTATGTGCAAGGCACAATGTGGCCATCTTGCATAAATTATTTTCAGTGACCCTGACAATCTAAGAGGTAATACTCTGTGTTCCACTTTGCAAATGAGAAAACTGAGGCTCAGAGAAATTAAGCAACTGCCCAAGGTCACACAATCAGAATCCAAAAACTGAGCTATGACTCCATAATATCATAGCTAGCAAGGATCAGAGAACCATTTTACCCACAAGAGTTACCTGATCTAGCCTTGGTCTACAAAAAGGCTCAGAAATTTGGAAAAATGCTATCTGACATGGATATGTCCTCACACATAACTACTGAGTCAAGAAAATGTCATCTTCTAATAGTCTTCCACCACAGTCTCACCGCCTCCCACCCACCCCCTTAAACAAGGACAGGACAGGAGGGCAGTAAGGAAGAGTAGCACCAAACAAAGACTCTGGGTGCTTAACGGGCCTCAGCACCTGGTCCCCGTCAACACTTTCCCCAGGACCCCACACCTCCCACCCCTGTGGTCCAGCTCAACCCCATCTTCCCAGCCACCTGCACCCTGGATTGGGGATGCTCTGTCTTTCTCAGGGAACTGCTCTCTGACATGGGTGAAAATAAGAGGGGTTAAAGTTCAGAGTCAATGCCATTCTATTTCTGATGAGAGGAAAGGGGACTGTCCTTATTTCTGAGTTGGGGGGAAGATGGATGACAAACTCACTCAATTCTCCAACTGCCAGGCAGCTATGACATTTCTAATAGGAACCAGGTCTTTGCCTTTCACAGGACACAGCAAAGAAAATGCTATTTGGAAAGTGCTCTGTACTCAGCAGAAAATGCAGGTGTTAACAGCACAGATTTTGAGTAGACAGACCTGGGATCCAGTCCCTGAACTTCAAACCTTGGTCAAGATACTCTATGAGTCTCGGTTTCCTCATCTATGGAGATAGGAAATGGAGCAGTTCTACTATCAAAAGTTGATCTGAGGATCAAAGATTAGGTTGTTACCTTACAAGTTCTTGATAAGTCTAAGCTATTACTATATTAATACTTCTATTATTAACTAAGTCAAGGTTGTTCAAACTACATTCTGAGTTCCACATGTTCTCACTGAAAATCTTTGGGGATTGGTTGGCAAAGTTAAACTCTGGATATTTTGTGAAATTGCCCATTTTCTTTGTATTTTCCATTTGTGTGAGTGCATTTCTTTCTAATTTCATAGTACAGTGATTTTCAGCCATATCATCCAGAACCATGGCAAAAAGAAGTGGAAAATATTTAAGTTCTAAAAAGTTACAAATTAAAGAATACTACGACTGTTACTAACTGTAATCAAAATGTCTTTATGGAGAGTGCAACGATGAGTTTTTTCAATGGGAGAATAATGTTACTACAAACCCACAATTGCCATCTGACTCCACAAAAAGTAAATATTACTCCTCTAAACACTGTTTTAAACCTCATTCTTTCCAATAAGGGTCACTGGCTTGAAGTAAAAGATTAAAATAAAAACAAAAACATTCAGGTTTCAACAAAACTGTGCTCTTTTTTGCTTGAGCGAAGAGCACAGTTTTGTTGCAAATTGAACGTCAGAGAAGCCTATCACTTTTAAAGTTTTGCTTTGCACATAATAGGTGTGTCCCCCTGCACACACTAAAATATGGTTTGATTTCATGTAAGAGTACCATGTGTTCAAGAAGTCTCCGAGCAGCTGCCCTAGGTGGGTCTTGTCTCTTATAGCTCATCTCACAATTGCTCAGAACTCCTCGTGGGTTGACAGGAGAACCAGTATCCCCATCTCCCCAGATCTTTCAGCCCTGCCTGACAGAGCATCTTTGCCCCTCTCTACATCCCTTCCATCCCAGCTCCTGTGATCACCAGGAGACCATCGACATGGCCATGCCAGCCAGCATCTCTTCTTCAGGCTCAGGATTCCCAAAGCAGAAGGATCAGTCCCCTGACCTACAAAACTGCCCTTGAGTGAACAGTGGAGCAGAGACCCACTGAATGCAACTCGTCTGGCCGTGGTGAGCAGGGAAAGAGGTCTGCACCCATGTGAACAACGTTACATCTGTAGCCCAAATGGGTACCAAAAGGCCCCTCTGGCTCCCACTGTCCCTTTCCTCCTGACTCCTTTGTTTTTCACATCTCCTGCTCCCTTCCCTCAGTGCCACCCACCCCACCCCCGGGGAGATGGGGGTAAATAGGGACAGCAGGCAGCAGTCTGAAATACACTCCAGAAAGCACCCCAAATAGCAGAAGAAGGTTACCCCTGGGGCGTGGCCTATTCTAGCCAGGCAGGCATGCATTCTACTGCAAAAT
Organism: Okapia johnstoni; assembly: GCA_024291935.2. Lineage (NCBI taxonomy): Eukaryota > Metazoa > Chordata > Mammalia > Artiodactyla > Giraffidae > Okapia > Okapia johnstoni. The sequence continues at coordinate 19,658,065 of CM044307.1, forward strand.
ACAACATGTTTCCTAAAAAATCAGTGTCCCACCTCCCGCTCAGATGGGTCCTTTGAGAAACTGTGACTGTGGAGGAACTAAACCCGTGGTTCCACACATCTCTAGAAAGCCAAAGCCCTCTCCCACTTTCCTGGTGGCCAAGTTGAGTTGGGGGAAGGTGGGGACAGACTCTGGCACCTTCCAACAACTGCACACCTGGCTGCTGGCTGATGGACCATTCTGGTCTCAGGGGACAGGATGGCATAAGCCCCTGCTTGGCTGGGGATGCCCAAAACAAAGAATGGCTCCAAAGCTTAAGCCCTGGCAAGGTTTTGTATACCCCCGCCCCCATCCTCCCCACTGCCTGCCTCCTGCTTCCCTTCTCTTCCCACCCCTCGAATCCGATTCAGTTACGGCCAGACCAAGGCTGGGTGACAAGACAGAAAAGCCAAGAAAGCCCTGAACCAATGATAAGAATCAGAAATGGAGAGGCAGAGAGGCTCTGTAAATGGAAGTTACAACCAGACGTAGCACTTTTTTTTTCCTTCCTCCCCTTTTTCTGCTGCCAACACTGCCTCCACAACCCTGACAACAATTCTCAGGAGAATCTTCCCTGATTTTTTATAGATGTTACAAGAACTAGTACTGCTACAGTCTTCCCAGTCATCCTTTTGAAACATCTGAAACATCTAACTGCTCTCTAGAAATTCCTCCTTAAGGCTCATCTAAATCCCTCACACTGGGACTTTCCTGGTGTCCAGAGGTTAAGAATCTGCCTACCAATACATGGACGTGGGTTCAATCCCTGGTCAGGGAACTAGGATCCCACGCGCCATGGGGCAACGAAACCCACGCCCCATAACTGCTGAGAAGTGTGCTCTAAAGTCCATACTCCACAACAAGAGAAGCCACCACAATGAGAAGCCTGTGCAGCGCAAAGAGAGAGCAGACCCCACCCTTAGCAACTAGAGAAAGGTCCATGTAGCAACAAAGACCTAGCACAACCATAAATAAATAAATTTTTTAATTAAAAAAATAAATAAATCCCTTACACTGAAACTGATTTCCTATTGGTTAATCTGATTAAGCTGATTTCCTATTGATTCATCCAACAACTATTTCTTGAGTATCCCCTTAGAGGCCTGAATGCTCAGCCGCTCAGTCGTGTCTGACTCTGCAATTCCATGGACTGGAGCCCGCCAGGCCCCTCTGTCCATGGGATTCTCTGGGCAAAGATACTGGAGTGTGTTGCCAGGCCCTCCTGCAGGGGATCTTTCCAACCCAGGGATCGAACCTGCATCTCTTACGTCTCCTGCATTGCCAGGCAGGTTCTTTACCGCTAGTGCCACCCAGGAAGCCCCCGTTAGAGGCCTGACCCAGGGCCAACCCCCAGGCTACAAAAGAACCTGATCTGGCTCCTTCCTTCCAGAAGCCAATGCTCTGGTTGCAGGGAAGAGATGGACAAGCAGGAAGGCACCAGACCTCACCCGCCTCCCTAACTGTCACGAGCAGTGAAGGCAAGTGAGCTACAGGGTGTCTAGAAGGATGAGCTGAAGCAATCGAGGGGACCGCACAGCAGGCAGAGGACATGGGCACCCCTTTGAAGGGCAGATGTGATTTCTGCTCATGGCTGAGAGGAGGAAGGGAGGGAGGCTTTGGCAAAATGACCACACATGTGCAAGGGACAGAGGCGAGACCAAACTGCCTGCAGCAGAATGTCTGTGTCAGCACCGGGCGGGTCCCTCAGTCCTTCAGGCCAGAGGCAACCCTGGGAGGCTTGGACAGGAAAGTCACTTCATAAAACTGGCATTTTTCAGCTAGTTATTCTGGCCACCGTGGGTAGAAGAGATGGAAGGGGAGAGAGAATAAATGCAAAATGGACAGTTAAGAGGCACTGGCAGAAATCCAGACCCGAGGTGTTGACAGGGATCTGGGCTACCCAGTGGCAGTGCGGATGGAAAGAAAGAATCAGCTCAGGAGACGGTTTAGGGGAAGATTCTGGAAACAGCTGTCACCATCTTCTGCATCCAGCCCACTTCAGTAAATGAGATATAACTGGGTCACCTCCTGCCTTCCCCGCTCCAGGCCAAGCACTGCTTCAGGCACTGAGGGACGCGTGTCCTTGTCAGGAGCAAGCTTCACACGTGCCCTCTCACCAGGCTCCTCTGGTGCCAGGTCCTCCCTGGAGAGCGAACTTTCCTGAAGCCCAGCCCTGGAGCCTAGCAACTTCAACTGCTGACTCAGTCTATAGTGTCCTGGGGGACCCTCCTCAGACCTCAGGCCCTCCGAACTCCAGCCCAGGGACCCAGCTGCTGGCTCCCACCCAGGAGTGTTCAGAAGTGGCTGGGTGGTGTTACTCTGCACCCTGTCAGCCGCCAAAGGGAAAAAGACACCCTCCTGGAAGCTGCAGTTTGGTTCAGGCATTAATGCCTCGCAAAAGAGGACTTGGTATTCCCTGACCCTTGCCCCAGGCACACATCCATCTACCCTCAGAAACGTCTCTGGCACAAGGCCAGTGCCACATGCGCTTCTTGAGTGAGGTGGGCCTCATGGAACCCACTGGAGATGTGCAGAGGTGGGAAGGGCCCGTCAGGGGTGTCAGTCTCCAGGGACAGGGGGCGGTAGGAGGCAAAGGATGGAACAGAGCCAGGATGATCCAGAAGTGACAGCAGCAGAAGCACGTGTGGATGCTGCAGCCCAGTCGTCTCCAAGGTGGACTTGGGGGTTGGGCTCCTCTCAGGAGCTGTGATATCCTCTGGATGCACTCCCACCCAACCCCAACACGGGCCCTTGTTGAGTTCCGCACCAGACCCTGGTCAAACCTCCAGAAAAGAGACGGTGCCCAGCTGGGTCCAGATGCCACAAAGAGGTATTCTTGTAAGAAAGCTTCTTTCCTCCTTCACCCACCTGATGCCCCTGGGCCTTCCCCTTTCTGTGTCCACACTGAGAAGCCCCATGGCGTCTAGCCAAACTCTCAATTAGCACTACTGAGAAGTCCCACCTGTGTTTAATCCAGACCCAAGAAGCTCTTTACTGGCTTGTACTTTCCCCTGGAGATCATGTCTCTCGCCCCTCCTTCTCTGGGAGTTCAGATTCCTAAAAGAAGCCTCCAAGATTCAGTACCCTAAGCTCTAGACTTAGCTCCCAAATGGCTTCCAGAACCTTCTTTAACATTCTCTGGAACACTCACCCCAATGTCCCAGAAGGCACTCAGTTTCCCAGGCATTGCTGTGGCCTGAGCAGCACATTTAAGAACGTAAACTTTAGAATCAAGGCGGAGCAGAACTTCAAAACCCGAGTCTAGCACTTACTTGCTGTGTGACCCTGGGACAGTCATTTAACCTCTCTGAGCCTCAGCTGCTTCATCTGTAAAATAAGAATAATGCCCGCTTCATGGATCTGTCATGAGGACCAGAGAAATGATGCATATTAATGTGCTCAGCCCACGCCTGGCACACTGTAGACACTTGATAAATGGTAGCTATGCTTATTGGGACCACTCACTGCTCTCAAACCAAAACAGGGCAGGTGAGTGGGGTAGTTCCAGCCAGTTTCTTCTTCCTCTGCTGAGGGTCAGAGGTTCCAGGGACCTCAAATATGGCAAACGTTTGTCCCAAAATGGTCCCTTCCTATGACCTTTGGGAGCCTGTCTCTCCTGAAGAGGCTCCTATTTCTCGAAGAGGTCTTCCCAAGAGATCCAGACACTTCGGAGAGCTGCCGCTTCGGGGCATAGAGACTTGCAGAGGGCGGTTCCCTGTCCAGAAACACTTCTGTCCTTGTCAAACATCCCGGCACTCACACCATCTACCACTTGGGGGTTCAAGAGCTCTGCTTCCTGACTCACTCTTGGAGAATTTATGATAAAGGTAGAAAATAAGAATAAACGCAAGCCTAGGAAGCATATACATATGTAGTTTAACTATTTGGGCTCTGAAGACATGTAATATAATATTAGTAACCCTACCCAGATGGACATATTAATTGGGCAAAATTAATTAATCTAGATTTTCCTACCAAGTGGTTATGTGAGGCATGTTCTTATTTCCCTTGCCCTCTGAAGGAAAGGTCCAGGAAGCAGAAAAGGGGCCACCAGAAAGCACCCCAAAGTAGGGCTCACAGGAAACCCAAGACCCCGCCCAAGTACATACACCAAGGATTAGGAGGACCCAGAGCTGGAGCTGCCCTGGAATCTATAAATCCAGCTACAAAGCCGCCTGGGCTGGGCCGGGCCCTGACCCCGGCTGGCTCAGACTCTGGCCTCAAGCACACGGAGCCTGCATAAACAAGCAGCGGATCACACTCACCAGGGCCAGGAGGAGACTGCAGTCTTGCTTTCTGAAAAAGCTACAGTTAGCCAAGAAAAATCATCTCTGATACAGACAAGGAAAATCTCAAAAAAGAGTCAGAGCTGTCCCCAGGCACGATGGCACCGAGGAAGCCGGCCTGCTTCCTGGAGGAGGAGGCTGATTCGCGATCAGCCCAACCTCCCGCCTCTCAAGCTGGGTGCCAGACGCAGACGTTCACACACACACACACACACACACACACACACACACACACACACCTTTTCTCCCATCTGGGTCTCAGGTCTGAAGCCTCCTGAACTTACTCAAGGCGTCCCTTCTCTTCAGCAGGAACCCCACTGCATGAAGGCCAGCAGCCGTTCACAACCTCATTGCCCGGTCCCCACTCACCCTCTATTCCCCACTCTGACTCTGCTTCTGCTTAATCCCCTTCTTGTTTTGTCAAGGGCTCTCTCTTAACCTCATGTTACAGGACAGAAGGGAACTCTGCTCCACACCCCCTGGCCCAGGTGGCTTGGAGGCCCAGTTGAGCAGTTCTGCCGCGTGCTTGGCTCAGCTGTCAGCAGGACAAGAGGACCAAGCCCTTTCAGCCTCCGTCCAGAAAACCAGAGCAATGGCTGGAGAAGTGGCCTTGCCCCAAACAGTCCTGTACTCCCTCTGAGCCTCACTGGCATGAGGAAGAGCTTTGCTCTGACCACCTGACTGAGTCCAGCTCCTTATCCTGCCGGCCCCCTCACATTCTCACATAATCTCAGGGCCCTTCCCATCTGGTGTTTATCAGGCCCAGCACACGCATGGCAAAGGCTCAGATGTCAGTGACCTCCAAGACCAAACCCAAGGCCTGGACCCTCCTTGGAAGTATAATACCGAAGCAATTGGAAGTCAGCCAGTACTTCACAGCACGTTCTGCCCATATTATCTCAACTGGTCATGAGAAATAGAGCTCTGGTCTGTGGCCTTGGGCAGGGAGTTTAACTTATCTTTGCCTCAGTTTCCACATCTACAAAATGAGCATGATCACAGAACCACCACATCAGGGTATTGGAGGTCAAGTGAAGTGCCTGCAAAGACCTGTAAAGAATATAGCATCACGCCTGGTTCCAGGCAGTTCTCAGTAAATGTTGGTCATTGTTCACATCACCATCACAACCACACTCAGGCTCTCATAGCAACCTGGCAGAGATTAACTGAGGTTCAGTGGTAAAGAATCTGCTTGCCAATGCAGGAGACATAGGAGACATGGGTTGGGAAGATCCCCTGAAGAAGGAAATGGCAGCCCACTCCAGTATTCTTGCCTGGAAAACCCCACGGACAGAGGAGCCTGGTGGGCTACAGTCCGTGAGGTCACAAAGAGTCAGACACAATTGAGCATGCACACGGAGAGGTCAAGCAACTTCTTCAAAGTCACCAGGGAAAGAAGGGGTAGAACACATTTTTCAATGAGGTCTTCTTCCTCCAATGTATTTTCTGCCATCCTAGCATGCTTATTTGATGCCTATGCACTATTCTGCTCAAGAAGCTACAATAGTGAGCAAGGCAAACATGGTCCCCGACTATGCCCCCTGGAGGAACAAAACTTTTGAAGACCGCAAGCTGGTTTGAAAGCAATGTGACAGGCTGGGTCAGAGGTGCTGGTTATAAGACAGAGCAGGGCTCAGCTGCCTCAAAAGATAAAGTCATTTGTCCTCAGCAGAGCCCCTGGGACTAGAAGTGATGAGTGGGAGATACAGCAAGAGAAGGGCTCCAAATCTCCCCAGCATCCACTGCCTGGCCCCCAGAACCCTATCTTTTTCCACTTCCTCTTCCCCATGCTCCCAGAGAAATCAGGACCTTTCCTGCACCATGACCTGACCCAGAGCTTGGAGCAGGGAGGACGGCTCAGGCCTCCCTGGCCCCCTGGCACAAAATCAAACATTGAAGTCCAACCTAGTCTTCAGGGGAGTGACTGGTCCTAGTTCCAAGCCTTCTCCCCCTAGAACTTCTCCTCAGAGGACAACTTCTCCATTCAGAGGCCTGGCTGGCTTAGCTTCCTTACTGCCTAAGACTCCGCCATCAGAAAAGCCCTGTTTCTTGCCCTTCAAACAAAGTTGTTATTTGGAGAATGTAGCTCACTTGTGTTTGTTCTCAAAACGTGCAATTCCAGTCTTCGTCAGGGTTTGGGTAACACCAAGTCAGGAGAGGGGAAAATAATTCGAAAAGACTGTGATGTTAACCAGTTCCGCAGCCCTCAGTTCTGGAGGGTTCCTAAGACAAGCTGTTTGCAGGGAGCTGAGCCATCCCTGGGGAGGTGTGTCTTCACTTGGGAAGAGCCAGAACACCCCTTCTGTGTGTGCTCAGATTTTTCCAGATCATCTGTCTTTCCTGGTGGTCTGAGGTATAAGCAGGAAACTGGGATTTGTTTCCTGCTCTGCTTATTTTGATAAGAAAAAGCAGAAGTTGTTGGAAAAAGAACAACTTCTAACCTACAGTGAACTTTCTGGATAGAGCTGCCTGGTGTTAAATGGGCCCCTGAAGATTCCAGAGAGCTGCAGCCCTCTCATCTCTTTATGTACTTCTCCTGGTGCTCAGTCATTCAGTCAACACCTCCATGAACCTAGTCTGTGCCCAGCACTGTTGCTGGTGTAGGGGATATGGTGGTGGGTAAAACACACCAGGCCCCTGCTCTCATGGGCTTTACACCTTAGGGGGCTGAGACAGACAGACACATGCACAAATAAATGGACAAGTCATTTCAGACAAGAATTTGTGCTCTGAAGAAAGTAAAACAGTTGGTGGCACAGCAAGTGACAGGATCATGAGGTTGAGGAAAGACTGGAGGGTGGATGACATTTGAGCACAGACTTAAATGTCAAGAATGTGCTGCCCACACAAAATCCAGGGACGATCACGGCTCCTCCCCTCAAGAGCCTCCCAGCCTAGTTGAGGAGAAAAGATGCACAAACACAAGAGATGTGTCACACCTTACCTACTTTACCATACCCTGCCTGAGGCAGGAGGCGGGAGAGGATGGGAAGGGGAGAGGGGACAAAGGTCAGATTATGCAGGACTCAACACAGGGTTGAGGAGTTTGGATTTCATCCCAAGTACCATGGAAAGGCATTGAAAGATTTTACACAAGGAAATGATATGATTTGATACAAAATTTTTAAAGATTCACCCCTAATTAAAAAAAAAAAGATTTGGGATCAATAGGTACACACGGCTATATTTAAAATGGGTAACCAACAAGGACCTACTTTACAGCACAGGGAACTCTGCTCACTGTGATGTGGCAGCCTGGATGGGAGGGGCTTTTGAGGGAGAATAGATTAACGTATATGAATGGTGAATCCCTTTGCAGTCCACCTGAAACTATCACAACATTGTTAATCGGCTTCACTCCAATATGAAATAAAAAATTTTAAAAACAAGTGAACCAGAAACCTTTACAGATATCTCACCAAAGAAGATATACAGATAGGCAAATAAGCACATGAAAAGATACTCCACATCATCAGGGATGTGCACATGAAAACAAGATACGACTACACACGAGCAGAATGGCCAAAATTTGGAACACTGACATCAAATGTTGGTGACGATGTGGAGCCACGGGAACTCTTGTCGACTGCTGGTGAGAATGCAAAATGGTCCAGTCACTTTTGAAGATGGTCTGGTGGTTTCTTACAAAACCAAACATATTCTTACTATACAATCCAGCAATCATGCTCCTTGGTATTTAATCGAAAGAGATGAAAACTTACATCCATACAAAAACCTACCCATGGATGTTGATAGCAGCTGTATTCATCATTGCCAAAACTTAGAATATTAGTCAGCATTAAAACAAAAAAAAAAACAAGCTATCATGAAAAGACATGGAGGAAACATAAATGCATACTACTAACTAAAAGAAGCCAATCTAAAAATGCCACACACTGCATGATTCCAACTACAAAACATTCTGGAAAAGGCAAAATGATGGAGACAGAAAAAAGATCAGTGGTTTCCAGGAGCTGCAGGACAGGGATGAATAGGCAGAGCACAGAGGATTTTCAGGGCAGTAAAAATACTCCGCTCCATATCAAATTATAATAATGACTTCAAGTGTAAAGTCAAAGTACATGCCATTAAACATGCATCCAAACCCATAGAATGTACAACACCAAGAGTGAACCCTTATATAAATGACAGACTTTGGATAATACTGATGTGTCAGTGTTGGTTCATCAATTGTAATAAAGGTACCACTCTCGTGGGGGATGCTGACAATGGGGGAGGCTGTGCACATGTCAGGGCAGGGGACATATGGGAAATCTCCATATCCTCTTTTTAATTTTGCTGAAAACCTAAAAAAGAAAGTCTTAAAAAATATTCACCCCAGCTGCTATGTGAAGAAAGATCTGAAGCAAGGGGATCAATAGTGAGGTTATGAGACTATCCAGGGCCAAGAGCTGGGGGGTATCAGTTTAGAGCAGGATGGTATAAGCGGAGAGAGTGAGAAGTCATTGCAGTTGGGATGTAGATGCAACAGGATCTGCTGACAGAACAGACGTGGGTGGTTAAGGAAAAAAAATACAGGACGAAGAGTGATCCCCAAATTTCTAGCTTGAACAAATGAGTGAGTGAATGGTGGTGCCATCCACTAACATAGGGACAGTCTTAGGAGCACAGAGTTTGCAAGGGAAGATTGAACTGTGGTGCTGGAGAAGGCTCTTGAGAGGCCCTTGGACTGCAAGGAGATCAAACCAGTCCATCCTAAAGGAAATCAGTCCTGAATATTCATTGGAAGGACTGATGCTGAAGCTGAAGCTCCAATACTTTGGCTACGTGATAAGAAGACCCAACTCATTGGAAAAGACCCTGATGCTGAGAAAGATTGAAGGCAGAAGGAGAAGGGGATGACAGAGGATGAGATGGTTGGATGGCATCACCAACTCAATGGACATGAGTTTGAGCAAACTCCAAGAGATGGTGAAGGACAGGGAAGCCTCATGTGCTTCAGGCCATGGGGTCGTAAAGAGTCGGACACGACTCCGCAACTGAACAACAAAGCCATAGGTGCTTACTGGACATCAGTAGTAGAATCCCTCTCAGGCTGGTGCATCCATCCCCTAATTGCTCAAAGTACTGCACACCTTCTCTACAGACCTGCCTTGATGAAGCTCTACCCAGGGACACCAGGTACATGCCTATTCCTCCAACCCCATCCAGTAGATCAGGCCCAGGCCAGACATTTCCTGGCAGCATATCATTTTTCCCCCAGCTCTATTAAAGTATGATGGACAAAACTTGTATATATTTAAGGTATACAACATGATGTTTTGGAAAAATAAATATTGTAAAATGATTACTACAATCAAGCTAATTAACACATCTATCATCACACATAGTTACCTCTTTTGTGTGGTGAGAAACACTTAAGATCTACTCTCTCAGCAGCTTTCAAGTATGCAATACATTATTATTAACTATAGTCACCAAACTGTACATTAGTTCCCTAGCATCTATTCCTCTTATAACTGGAAATTTATACCCTTTGATCAGTATCTCCCCTCTTCTCCCACCTGGCCCCAACCCCATCACTATTCTACTGTTTCTGTGAGTTTCACTTTCTCAGATTGCACGTATAAGCAAGTGGGACCACATCCTTGCCTAGCGTCTTCCCTGCCCTACCCTGTCTCCCTCATTCCCTTTCCCCAGAGAGCATGCTCTCCATAAACCCTGAGCCAGAGCCCCTGTCTCAGGCTCCATCTGCACCAGGGAACACAAGTAAGACAGGACCTAAATGAAGATGTCCCCTAGGCAACTAGCATAGGAGGTTGGAGTGAAGGCTAGAGATGCAAATGTTAGAGTCACCAGGGCACAGATTTAAAGGCATGGGATACGATGAGATCATCAAGAGAAAAATAGAGCGTCCAGGACCAAGGTACGGGTCAACCCCACACTGAAAAGGGGCAAAATAGGAGAAGGCGCCACGGAGACCAAGAAGGAAAACCCAGCATGATCAAAGGAAGGCCAGCAAGTCTCTTGCTCCTTCTAATCTACACCGAGTCACCCCACACTTCCACCACACCCCCATCTGCACCTTGGTTTCAGGACCAAGAAGAGGAAACTCACATGTCCATGGAAATAGATTTGCTATGTTCTCTCAGACACTTAATGAGTCCTCCAATGAGGCAGGCAGGGAGCCGGCATGGAGGGTGTAAAGACAGACCCTGCCCCCGGAGCTCACCTAGGGGAGGAAGGAGTCAGCAGGTGAGGGAGGTTCTGTATGACAACTGCTTGGATGCAGAAAGTCACAGGTCAAGTTCTACTGGTTTTCAGTTATCTCATCTGCTCATTCTGCTCCTCTTCTCTTTCCAGAGGTACCCCTTCCTCCACACACCAAAAACAGAGTGAGGCCTCTATGCCAGAGAGCTAAAACAGTGTCCAGCAGTGCTTCTTGAACTTTAAGGTACATGCATCACCTGGGATCTAATAAACATGACGTCAGTGGGTCTGGAAGGGGCCTGGGATGCTGCATTGCTGATAAGCTTTTAGGTGACACTGTGGATGCTGGCTGGGGGACCACACTTTGAGCATCAAGGATGTAGAGAACACATTACATCCAACAGCAAGGGTCCAGGGCAACAGCAGACGGTCAACCTGAGCTATGACTTTCCCCACAAAAGCCCATTCCTCCAGCAGCAAGGGCTCAGCTAACCCCAGGGCCCATTCCAGCATCTCCAGAAGCAGCACATACTATGCCTGGGCACACAGAGGCACAGAACCTTGACAACACGAAGCAAGATGGGAAGAGTGAAAAAAGTATCCGCCTCTGGTTCTCAAGTTTGCTGACTTGATGTCAGGCACCTGTAAAAGACATTAAGCATGTTCTTCAATCTATCTATACAGCTTGTGGTATTTGCACTTATATCTTACCAATAAGAAAGGGCATTACTTGCCCAGGACAGTACAGCCAATGCCCAGGCAGTCCCACCTGGAAGCCTGTACTCTGCATCATGACATCTGAGCTGATCTTCATTGAGCTCGTGGAGTAGTCAGCCCGGTGGCTCTATGCTGGGCACTGCCTGATTTTGCAACAGAGCACTGGGTCTGGAGACGGAGGGAGTGGGGCACAGAGGATCTGTACGCCCAGTGTGGCATCCCATGACCATCACCAGCCAAACTGACCAGGGGCCCTTCAGGGGTCCTGGGGGAAAAAGGGGGCCTTCTTCCCTTGGCCCCCATTTTTCCTCACCCTGATGCCCACCCTGATATTTCTGGTTGCCACCACAAAGTCCCAGAGGCTTCAAGACTGAGCATTTTATAAAAGGAAAAAAAAAAAAAAAAACATGAGAAGCATCGGTTCATTCTCCAGCTGGACAATGTAGCGGGACCACCCAAGTTAGGGCCCCAGCTCAGCCCTGGGGAATGCTCATCTGCTGGAAACAGAAAACTAATAAGATTCTCCTGGGGTTTATGTCCGCTGTCTCCATCCCCAGAATACAAAGCCCTGCACAGATAGGGGGTTTCATTCACCCACCTCACAGACAAGTCCAGAGACGGGGAGGGGATTAGCAGTGGCACCAGGATGGGAGCCCCAAAGGACAGGGAACAGAGCCATTTCACCTCGAAGGCTCCAAGAACCAGAGCCCAGAGGCTCAGAACATGACACATTGGGGGTGTGCAATAAATGTTTTTTGAATGAATTGATATCTCTTTCTGCTCTCCTGGGAAACTTGGCCCAAAACAGTGAAGAACTCATCACTCTCAGTTTTGCAGTGAGTAAGTGGAAATGGAAAACCAGGGGTGCTGTGAGCCTCATGGTCCAGAAAGGTCCAGGCACACTGCATGAGACGTGCAGGGCTGTTCTTGCTTCTCCATCTGCAAGATCTCGGCTGCGATGGAGTGATCAAGCCTGAAGGCTGTGAAGCTGGGGGCTGCAGAGTCCAGCTCACTCCCCTCCCTGCCCCTGGGCTCCCCGGGCTGTGACTCAGGCAGAGGCAGAGCTTAGAAGGCACCTGGCCAGTCCTGAGGCAGGAAGTTGGTGTGAGAGGGGGTAGCTCATGGCCATTCCTGGCAGCCAAGTGTGGGCCCTCAGCCCCTCAGAATTGTCTCAGAGGGCCCAGGGTGTGTCGAACACCCTAAGGAACCCAGTGCTAAAAAGGCACAGAGCAGGGCTCCCCATTTTCAAGGTGACTGGTGACCGGCTTAAAGGGCCAGTGGGAATTTCAACAGCCACCTCCAGCCACCAAGCCTTTCCCTGTGCTGAACCCTTGGCCTGGAGTAACCCCCGTCTCCCACTCCTCACTGAGTGAGCCTTCCTCCCTGTCCAGACCTCACCTGGAGCAACGCATCTCCAGGGAAGCCCTCCCACCCCTCTGATCCTCCAAAGAGAGTCAAAGCCCCTGGGGCCAAGCAGCTCTTCTCCCATAGCCCTCACCAAGTGGAACCTGTTCTGTTTCTGTGATTATTTTATGGCCTCCCTGACCAACTACCAGCTCCATGACTGATGGCAGCGGCGATGTCTGCTGAGCTGTCACCACTGCATCTTCACAGAGTGAAGACCGGCCCAGAGCAGAAGCGAATGTGCTGGATGCATGTTAGAATAAGGTTGGGAGGACGGAGTAATGGCATTTGAGGTACAGCCAACAGTTTGAATATGGCAGGAATGGGCTGTGATGCATGAGCATCTGAGTTACAGCTCCAAGTCCCAGTTCGACCACAGCGGCCGATCAATAATAACATGGGGGGCTGCCTGCTCCTGGTGAAGGCCCCCTCCTTCTCGTCTGCACCTGCCTAAATTGCATACCAGTAAAACCTACAGCCAGGTAGGTGAGCAAGGACAGAGCTGGCCTGAGCACTGATCGTATCTAGGATCAGCAGATTAGGGTTCATTCACTCACAAAGAGTCAATCACAGCAAAGCTCTGAAGAAACTAGTCATGGAAGGAGTTTCCCACGGCAGAATATAAGGGCTCTGGGCCTCACTCTGATGAGATCCCTCAAACTGAATCCATTCCACAGTCACAGCCTTGGCAGCCACTCAGGAGAGAGGAAGACTACCCACACCTCCCAGGAGATGGTGGGCACGGCAGGCCCACTCTGGTCTTAAGGTATGATGCATGCCCCTTGCCTCCAACCCAGAAGAGAGAGAGAGAGAGAGAGAGAGAGAGAGAGAGAGAGAGAGAGAGAGAGAGAGAGAGAGAGAGTGTGTGTCTGTGTGTGTCTGTGTGCATGGGTTATTTTTCAATAGATAATTGAGTCCAGATTATTGTGTTAATTCTATATTAGCTAATCCTCCAAATTTATGCTGAATAATTGTATAATAAAAGTGCACTTTTTGAAAAATCTACCTCTGGCAGGTTTCCACTGATTTCTTCGAAGTCAGGAGAGGGAGTGAAGACAGGTTCCCTGCAGGTCTTAGGTCCATCTGTCCCGACTGCATTGACAATGGTAGGTTGGGAGCATGAGATCTGAAGTTGCTATAACAGCTTTAACCTCAGTTTCACATTCACTAGCCAAGTGACCTTGGGTTTAGGTTAAGTTTAATATCCCAGTTTCCTCTGTATGTCCATCACAGGTCTGTGAAGATAGTGCATGTTCCTGGTACTTTCCGGGTCTCAGTAAATATTAGTAGTAATACTTGCTGTGATTGAAATAATAATCATTATCATTTTAAAAGTATAGAAGGCAAAGCATTCAGGGTATGTGTGGGGAACTTCCCTGCTGGCTGGAACACAAGCTGGACAAGGGACATGAAAGACTGGGAGACAGAGTCCAAATTGGGTGGAAGGCGCTGGGAGGGCCTACCAGGGGCCTGGGTGTCATTCTTCAGCCCGTGGGAACACACGGGTTTCTGAACATGCACTCTACCCCAGAACAGGGTTGCTTAGTCCAGCTCTTCCCATGGGCCTGACCTGGCTGTACGAGGCAGTAACAGAGTTTCCCAACGGGAAGCCAGTCCCATGGGAAAAAAGGTTTATTCTATTCACTTCTACAAAAATTACCCTAAGTCAGCATTGCTCCAACCCAAGTGTGTGGACCCCCAAGAAGCAGTAGCAGGAAGGGAGGTGAGGCAAGGTTTTGTCTTTTAAAGAGGACTCTGAATGTTGTCTCCCCTTCTGACTTCCACTGTGTTCATTCAACATCTAACATTCATTAATTGAGCATCTACTATGTTCCTAGACTTCAGAATCATCCCTAACAGCCCCCTTTGGAAAAGACATTCAAATTCATTGGCCTACTGCACTTTGCTCAGTAGATTTTGTTCATGTATAAACCAGAAAAACAACATTTGCTATTTTAAAAAAGAGGGTGAAGAAAGAGAATAAGTCAGAAGAGTCTAACTGTGTTAAACTATTCTTTAAACAAGCTGATATGTTATAGTCCAACTGTTAACACACAGAAGACTGCAAACACACAGGCTGTCTTGTGTTCCCCCCAGGGCTTTTGCCCAACACTCATAACAGAGCTTTTCCCAGGTCATCACTGTGCGATACTTAAATGTTTCTTAAATGTGTCATTCACTGATCAAGAAACTGTAGATCTGTGTTTTCTATTTTAATTTAGGCTGTACATGTCTGTTCATGTGAAATTCTAGAAACAAGTCAAGGTCACCAATCAGCACGTGTGCACTAGGTGGAATGCATAGGCACCTTACTCAACAAGCATTCTCTTCAAAGAGTTTGGGTCAGTTGCCCAAGAACCCATGAATGTGTAACTTATCACATCATAGTAACAGCCAGCTATTGACATTTTGAGACACTATTACAAATCTGGAGACTTCTTCCCTGACTGATGGAGGCGGTGGGGTTGGGTGGGGGGGGGTTGTAGTAGGGGAAGAACAAACAGCTGTTAAATGCTGCTAGTAACTCAACTCTGTAGTACATATATTTTATTATCCTCCCTTCAAACTCTGGGTCAGTTTATCTCAAAGGTATTCTGCTACTGCAAAGTAAATCCAGACTTTCTCAACACTTTACAAAAAGACAACAAAAACAACAAAAAAATTAGATAAATTCAAACTGATTGAGTATCAACGACACCTGTCCTACAGATCGAAGTTCTTTCCAAATTTTTGGAGGGAGCATTATCTTGTTTTTTAAAAGTCCGACAGCCACTTTCCTATGATAATGCAGTTGGACTAAGTCTGAGATGTGAGACTTCATTCATTCCACATGCTGCCAGCACATTCTAGATTTCAGGTACAGTTCTAGGCACTGAGTCCCTGCCCTCACTGGGACTTTGCTTCTAGTGGAAGGACACAGCTAGTAGACAAGCAAATGTATAACCTAACAGGTATGAATGTTGCTAGGGAGGGAAAGAAAGCCTGACAAAGGATGTCAGTTCTTATCCACAGGGTGGACAGGGAAGTCTCTGAGAAGGTGACATGTGAGCAGACAGAAGTCAATGAGTGAGTCTGGCAGTTTTCCAGGAAGAGACCATTCTGCATAGAGGGCATGGCAAGTGCAAAGGCCCTGAGGAGGAAGTATACCTGGAGTACTCAGGGAGAAGCCAGGAGGCCAGAGCAGCTGGACCAGAAGGGCAGCTCAGAGAGCCAGCAGAGAGCGGATCCCACGGGGCCTTGGAGGCCGCTGTAAGATGGGAAGCTAGGCAGTGATGGAGCCTATCCTGGTCACAGAAGGCTCACTCTGCTGCTATGTTGACAACGAAGAGGCGCAAAGTCCAAAGAAAGGAGCCCATGCAGCAGCTAGCGCAGTCATCCTGTTAAGAGGTCCAGGCAAGAAAAAAGAAAAAGAGGTGTAGGCATGGACCAGGGTGAAGAGGCAGTGGAGGTAAGAAGTGTGTGGATTCTGGACACATTTTGAAAGTAAAGTCAATAAAATCTGCTGATGGATATGACTTGGGATGTGAGAGAAAGAGGAAGATCAAGGATAACTCCGATGGTTTCGTCAGAGGTGTGAAGATGGGAAGACAACATTGACTAAACCGAGAAGATGACAAGGTAAATGGGCTTGGCAGGGTTGGTGGGGAAATTTCAGAGTTTGGTTTGTGTCATTTTTAATTTCAGATACCTATTAGACATCCATGTGGATATCTGTTGAGTAGGAAGTTGAATGTTGGGCTATATCCAGACTAGAGACATAGGTGTGAGATCACTCTGCATACGGATAATATTTAAACCATCAAGTTAGATGAGACCAGCAAAGAAATGACTATAGAGAGCTGTTCTAAGAACTGAGCTCTGAGGAGCTCCAATATTCAGGTCAGGGGTTGGAGAGAGGAGGAGGAACCAGAAGATGAAGAATCAGAAATGAGACGGATGGGGAGCATCTAAGAAAGAAGGATGAGAACTGAGTGTGTCATGAAGGAGGCACAAAACAGGTGTGCCAAGTGGGGCTGAAAACCCAGCAAGATGGAGATTGAACTGACCATGGAATTAGCCAGCCTGGAGCTCAGTGTGACTTTGATTAGCGTCAAAGAAGAGGTGGAGATGGAAGTTTGACAGGTGTGAGTTCAAAATAAGGCAGAGCTGGGGAAAGCATGTAGAGACAACTCTTTCAGAGAGCGTGGCTGTTAAAACCAGCAGAGAAACATGTGGTAGCAAGAAGGAGGCATGGGAGAAATTATAGCAAGTTGGACCAAAGAAACAGTCCAGTAAAGAGAGGGGGGAATAGTGATACAGAAGACAGAGAAGCAAATACTAAAGTAATGTCCTTGCAGGTACAGGGAGATGCGATCGAGTGCCAAAGTGGAGGGCTTGTCTGGGAAAGATCCAATGGCAGTTCATCCACAGTGATGGAACGACAGATGGAGCCTTTGGAGACAGGCATGCCTAGGTTTGGAGATGTCCTAATGGCAGAGTGCAGAGGTTCTCCTTTTTTGCCTAAATTTTCCCGATGAAAGAGGAAGCGAGGCCATGAGCTGAGAGTGAGGAGGGAGGACTACGTGCTGAAGGTCAAGGGGAGAATGTGTGGACTAGTCTGATAGAGCAAAAGGAGATTGAATGGTCTAGAGAAACAGAATGAGACTGCAGGTAGCACTTGGGATAAATAGAAACACATTTCAGTAAGAACAGTCAGAATGGTCTCATCAGTGAGCATTCCAACTGCAAACAGGGTAAGACTTACAGATGAACAAAAATGTTCTGGGCCCCTTGACAGGGAGCCTTCCCTGATGACAGCAGCTTCTTCACCAGACACGGGCAGCTCAGTTTTGCTTTTTTCTTCCTCCTGGTGTCTCCCATTTCTGACTGTTTGGCTATTTAGGGGCATTTCACATCTATCAGTGAACAGAAGAGGCAAAGGACAAGTAGGGCTGACTATGCTGAAGATGTCTTGGTTTTTGCAGAGGTCAGCAACCTACTCTGGGGGACACACCTGGCCCAGCTCCCTGGTTTTGTGAATGCAAAGCTGTGTTTACTGTATAATGCAGCCACACCCATGCTTTGACACACTGTCTGTAGATGCTCTCACCCTACAACAGCAGAGTTGAGCAGCAGAGACCACATGGCCTGCAAGCCTAAAACATCAGCAGTTACCATCTGGGCCTTTACCAAAAAGTTTGCCAATGGTTCACCAACTTTACATCAGAACTTCTTCTAGGACTTGTTAAAAACAGATTACTGGGCTCAACACTGGGAGTATCTGATTCAATAGGTTGTGCTGGGGCCCAAATTTACATTTCTAAAAAGGTCCCAGGTGATACTGGTGTTGCTGGTTCAGGGACCATATTTTGAGAAACACTGGTTTAAAAGAAACCCTGAATATGTCCACATTGGTTACTGTGCTCATCTCATGAAGATCTTATTCATGATTGTGTAAACTTGAGCCTTTCTGTTCTAACTCTAGGTTCAAATGCATGAACAGATATTTAAGAAAAAGACACAGAATTCTCTAAACAGGGAAGGGATGAGCCAAACAGGAAAAGCTGAAAGAGCCTTTTCCCATTCCTTCTCTCCTGCCTATAAGGGAGAGCAATAGCCAGAACTCTAGAAATCATCTTGCCACCTTGAGAAAGATAGCCACTACCTAAGGATGATGCTACAGAAAAAGACAAGAACCCGGGGCCCTAATGACATGGTAGAACCACTGTACATCTAGGGTTCCTTTATGTGAGTGAATAAATCCAGATATAATGAAACCTGGACTGTAGTTGAGCATCTGTTAATTGCAGCTAGACACCATTCCTAAATTCTACAGGCTCAATGGGATATTATATGTTAATAAAGTTATGACCAACCTAGATGGTATATTAAAAAGCAGAGACATTACTTTGGCAACAAAGGTCCGTCTAGTCAAAGCTACAGTTTTTCCAGTAGTCATGTATGGATGTGAGAGTTGAACTATAAAGAAAGTTGAGTGCCAAAGAATGATGCTTTTGAACTGTGGTGTTGGAGGAGACTCTTGAGAGTCCCTTGGACTGCAAGGAGATCCAACCAGTCCATCCTAAAGGAAATCAGTCCTGAATATTCATTGGAAGGACTGATGTTGAAGCTGAAACTCCAATACTTTCGCCACCTGATGCGAAGAACTGACTCATTGGAAAAGACCCTGATGCTGGGAAAGATTGAAGGCAGGAGAAGAAGGGGACGACAGAGGATGAGATGGTTGGATGGCATCACTGACTCGATGGACATGAGTCTGAGTAAACTCTAGGAGTTGGTGATGGACAGGGAGGCCTGGCATGCTGCAGTCCATGGGGTCGCAAAGAGTCAGACACGACTGAGTGACTAAACTGAAGACTGAACATATAAAGACATACTGAAACAAGGTTACAAAAATTGTATTACATTTTAAATATATACACTTGACAAATGAAAGCTTTTTACCCATACAAAAAATAATTTACTATAACTTCTATTTACCTCTTTCAATTCTGAAAATCATAACCTCATTTGAAAGCAATACCCAAAACATTTTAATAGAAATGCAAGTTAAAACCCTGGTGAAAGGTCACGTACCTATTAGAATGCTCAAAACAAATAAAAATCATGACAATACCAAGTGCTGACAGGGACAGAGAACAACTAGAAAGCTCATACATCAATGATGGAAATACAAAATGGTACAGTTACTCTGGAAAGAAGTTTATTTCTCACAAAGTTAGACATACACTTACCCTATGATCCAGCAATCCTACTCCTAGAAGTGAAAACTCATGTTCACACAAAAACCTGTAAGTGAATGTTTCTAGCAGCTTTATTCATAATGGCCCCAAACTGGAAACAGCCCAAATATCCTTCAGGTAGTGAGTGGATAAACAAACTGTGATATATACTTAGCAATAAAAAAGAACAAACCATTGATCATGCAATAACATGGATGAATCTCAAAAGCACTATGATACATGGAAGACACCAGACTCAAAAGACCACATCATCCCATTTATAGGATATTCTGGAACAGGCGAAACTGTAGGGAGAGAAAACAGATCAGCAGTTGTCAGAGACTAAACTAGGACAGGTCGATCAAAGGAGCAACATGAGAGAATTCGGCAAGGAGTCGGGGAGGTGATAGCACTGCTCTGTACCTTTACTGCGGTGGTTACACAACTCTGTGCATTTGCCAGAAGTCACAGAACACTACACCAGGATGTGTTTCATTTACTTTATGTAAATTAAAAAACAAATTTTAAAAAAGCATAAATGAAGGCCCTTCAGGAAAAGAGACCTGGGCCACATGGCCTTCCTGGGATGTCCCCCTTAGCTCCAGCCTCATTGTCTGCCCCAATCTATTCTATCCCCAGCCCCCAGGCCCAGACACTGTCTGGACAACCCCCCAGAATCGAATACAGTGGTAGGCAGAGAGGATTCTCTGCCAAATCCTGGACACATTTTAACACCAGCCACTAACTGGCACCCCTGAAATTCAGAACAATAGCCATATTGTATGTGGCTCCATACAAGCCACTGCATAAACATTAGCAACAAGTTCCATGGTGACTCCCTGTTACTGGCCTTTGCAGCTGCCCAGCTCCCAGGACTTGAGGATCTGCCCAGGGTAACATGGAGCCTGGATACAGTTCAATGTGTCAGTTAAATCTATAGCTCATAACAGTCTTAGTCCTTGAAAAACCTCCGGTAATAATATAGACAACGGGCCCACTCCCACCAGACTCCCCCAGTTTCAGGCTTCCTAACAGTTTTCCCTGATGACCTGCCAGAGGACATTCTGCCCAAAAAATTTGCATGTCCAATGTTAATTCCTGACAGTCAAGCCATGGAAAATCCATCAGCCTCAGGAGGGATTCCGACCAGGGGTGCACTCGACCAGACACCTCCTCTGCATAAACACAATGTGTCTCTCTTGACCTTAGGCAGCTACTAAGCCTGGTTTATTAAAAACCGAGTATCCAAGACTTATTGCAAAAGGGGTATTTTTGTTGACCAAAAAAAATGCTTCGAACATAAATCATTTAAGGCACCCCCCCACATTAGCTGGCATGAAATAAACAGAGCTTGTCTTGTGGGCAGAAGGTGCCAGAGTAGCTCTGCCAGCTTCAGGCCTCCTGCCTGGCCATCATAAACTCCACCCTACATGCTTGAACTACAGTAAAAACCTTCACAGGAAGGTTTCTTCCCAACTGTTTCTTTCCACCCACCTGTGCTTGGTAACCCAAAGCCCGCTCTCATGGGCTGTGAAGGCAGCATCGTGAAAACACAAGGACTTGGTGATAGACAGACTTGGGATTCATGTCCAGTCTCTTCCTAGGCGCCTGAGCACTCTTCTCAAACCTCAGCTTGCTCATTTACCAATGGGGATAATAGGTGGCCCCCTCTGCAGGACAGGCTTCCTCCCTGGTGGCTCAGACAGTAAAGAATCTGCTCGGCAGCACAGGAGATGCAGGTTCGATCCCTGAGTTGGGAAGATCCCTGGAGGAGGAAATGGCAACCCACTAAAGTATTTTTACCTAGGAAATCCCACAGACAGAGGAGACTGCCAGGCTACAGCCCATGGGGTCTCAAAGAGTTGGACACAACTGAGTGACTGAGCACACACACATACATATTTTTTTCCATAGTAGCTGCACAAATTTACATTCCCACCAACAGTGTAGGAGGGTTCCCTTTTTTCCATATCCTCTCCAGCATTCATTATTTTTGTAGACTTTTTAATGTTGGCCATTCTGACTGACCTCATTGGAGTTTTGATTTGCATTTCTCTAATAATTAGCAAAGTGTCACCTTGACCAATAATCACATGGGTTCCCTTCCGAGGGAGTGTTACACCAATAAGCCTCTGGTCTCTCACTCCCCTCATCCTCACTCACGCCCAGGTGGAATTCTTTTTGGCCCAAGAATCAATGAAAAACAAATTAAATGGCCAAGGTCCATCAGAACACAGATTTTTTTTAATTATTTAACTGCTCCTACTCCCTAGGGTGCTCTTGGAAAATACCCTGACATTTTCTGAAAGCCTTTTACACAGCCTAACTTAAAACCCAAGATTGTTTTCCAATAGAAAATAGCTCTTTACAAAAATAAGAGACTGAACGTTCATGAAAGATGCAGCCATAATTTTTAATAACTTTTACATAAACCCTTGCCAGAAATCATGTTACCCTAATCCAGTTACACTCTGAACTGAAAGCTGTCTCCCACCCCAGGCTAACTTTACACCATCTAAACACTGCAGGGGGAATTTTGTAAGTCAGAATTCAATGTATCAGTCTATAAAATCAACATGAAGTCCATCAGAGACATGTATTTGCTTAAAGAAGTTTCCAACAAATAGAGAAGGGCATGAGCCAATCCCTGCTATTGGATGGAGTTTATCACCTGTTCAAATCATAAGATCATATTCACATGTTAAATTACACAGTATATAGAGTAAACATGAACTATGATTCAGAGATGCAGGAAACACCCACACTTACGATGAAATGCTGACTGGTACCATTACCAAGAGGTTGTTATTCAGCATCTGATACAATATGGTCCTAGAAATATAGACTGAAGACAGATCTCTTGTCTTCTGAGTTCTTTTGACGTAGTTAGTAATGAGGTTCCTGCCCTCGAGGAGCCCACAGTCTAGTGGGGCAAAAAGAGAAATTACAGCGAACAAAACGACCCATCAACATCAAGGACTTTGGCAGAGATGAGTATAAAATGCTGGGGGACAGACAGGAAAAGGAGAAAGTGAAAGTGAAAGTCACGCAGTCATGTCCGACTCTTTGCGATCCCGTGGACTATACAGTCCATGGAAGCCTCCAGGCCAGAATACTGGAGCAGGCAGCCTTTCCCTTCTCCAGGGGATCTTCCCAACCCAGGGACTGAACTCAGGTCTCCCTCATTGCAGGCAGATTCTTTACCAGCTGAGCCACAAGGGAAGCCTAAGAATACTGGGGTAGGTAGCCTATCCCTTCTCCAGCAGATCTTCCTGACCCAAGAAGTGAACCAGGGTCTCCTACATTGCAGGTGGATTCTTTACCAACTGAGCTATCAGGGAAGCCCACAGGAAGAGGAGTGGGACTTATCAAAGAAGTATCTGGAGAGTTGAATTCTCCCAAATAAAATTCTGCCCCAAATAAACACACACATACAGACACCCCAACATCTCAGATCAACAGGAAAGGGGGGAAGGAAAGAGAAATAAAACACTCCCCTGCCCTGTGTCCAGCCCAGCGCACTCCATGTCCTAATTGTACCTGAGGAGGTTACCACAACAGACCAAAATGGTCCTCCCTCTCCCATCCTCCAACACTCGCAGGAAGGACATCGCAGGCACCGGAAGGCCAGCACACCACAAGCAGAACCCAAGGCACCATCAGAGCTAGAGACGCGGCCAAGATATACATATTTTTCAAAGAAACAGGACGGAGGCCAGATGAGGCAGAGGGCAGAAAGGCTGCCGAGGCCCAGGCCCTCCCAGTCTGGCTAGCAGACTCTCGGGGGTCTAGCAGCGTTCCTTCCTTTTCTGCACTTAAACACAGCCCATCCTGTGGCCAATCTGTCCCAGTTCCCACCATCTTCTGAGCAGCAGCCAGCATGAAGGTGCAACATGGTTTCATACAAGAGGGCAAAATGTCAGGAAAGGCGAGAGCCAGGCCTTACCTTCTTGCAGTAGATATCTGTTCTATCCTACCATTCAACGTTCACATTTGCAATGAACAGATATTCAGGTTCAGTGGTGGTTCCATTTTTACTAATTGTATTTATACACACAAGAACCACATCTTCCTTTTACACAAGAAAAATGAATATCTTCATAACCCCACCACCCAGAGAAAACTATTAACATTTTAATGTGTAAACTTTTTCTGTGCATATTTATCATTTACAAAATGGAAGTCCAGAATACAATATGTAATGTTTGGACTTCCCTTTTTTCCACTCGAAATCCCACTGTGAACATATTCATGTCAAAAATACAGCACCATTTTTATGGAGTGTACCATAGGTCTACGCCACATCTTACTCTCCTACTTTCTACTTAGGTTCATTCTTAGTTCTTCTCTTCCATTTCTGTCTTATCCAGTCTGATTTTTACTGAGTGTCACTGAATTAGAGGCACATTGCCTTTACCAGTACATTCTGTGTCTGGTGAGGACCCAACTCCTACTTCATAGATAGCATTGTCTCACTATGTTCTTACAGGGGAGAAGGGGCAAGAGAGCTCACTGGGTCTCTTTTATCAGGGCACTAATCCCATTCCTGAGGGCTCCACCCTCATGACCTAATCACCTCCCCAAACAGCCCCACACACAATACCATCACACTGAGGGGTTAGGATTTCAACATACAAACAGAGGTGAGCATACAAACATTCAATCTGTAACCCATTAAAGCTCAGCAACTTAAAGCAACAATTTCTCCATGCTCACAGATTCTGTGGGTCAGAAATTCAGAAATGCCACAGTGGGGATGGTTTTTCTCTGCTCCACGAAAACTCAAAGAGTTGTTGAGTAGTCTCCCCTTTTTAAGAAATTCACCCTTTTGAAGACAGTGGTGGTGGTGATTTAATTGCTAAGTCATATCTGCTTCTTGGGACCCCATGGATTGTAGCCCACCAGGCTCCTCTATGCATGGGATTTCCCAGGCAAGAATACTGGAGCGGGCTGCCATTTCCTTCTCCAGAGGATCTTCCCACCCTAGGGATCAAACCCAGGTCTCCTGCATTGCAGACAGCATCTTGAATTGAAGGCGGATTCTTGACCATCTGAGGCACCAGGGAAGGGCCTTTTGAGGACACTGGTATTTATCATTCAGGTAAGTTATACTAACATGAGCAAGAAATGGATTCCATCAACAAGTGAGTTCATGTACACACCCAACAAGTGAAGATCTATATGTAGATAGCTGATTTCACCACCTTGATGGCAGAGGTGGGAAGAAGTTCCACAAAGGTCCATTTCTGGTCAAGCTTAGTTTATTACATAACTACATTGATCAGAACTATTGTAAATCAGTCTCGTTTGCAATGACAGCAAATAACATTCAAACTGACTTAAGCCAAAAAAGGAGCATATGAGCTGTTATTGATGTAGAACCAAACTTCAAGATTTAGTGGCTTGAAATAACAACTTATGATTCTTTGGGCTGACGGGGAGCTTCCTCTGATGGCTTCACTCATGCAGATGCATTCAGCTGCTCATTAGGCTGGAAGGTCCATTAGGCTGTCAGGCCCTCCCTGACAAGGTGGGAAACTGGTATCCGCAGTTGGCTAGAGCACCCCAGTTCTATGCATGGCCACTCATCCTCCAGTAGGTTAGGCTGACTTTCTTACTTGGTGGCTTCAGGGCGGAAGTCCCAGAGGGTGAAGGCAGAAGCTGCAAGGCCCCTTGAGGCCTAATCTCCAGACCTCACACAAAGTTGCTCCCAACACATTCTATGAGTCAAAGCAATTCACAGGCCAGCCCAGATTCAAGAGGTGGGGACATAGTCTCTACCTCGTAATGGCAGGAGCCACAAAGAAACTGTGGCCATGCTTTTTCTATCACAGGAAGTTACTGACGTTATAAATGGGAGAAAACAGGGGCTCTTTAAGCATAGCTGTATTCAGATGCTCACAACATCTTATCAGAAACCTGTCTCTTTCCTCTCTCAGCTTTGTTTTGCTCTGTGCTGGCTTTATTCTCCAGCAAACTGTTCATTCATAAGGACCGAGTGACCACCAACCACTCTAGGCCTATATCCTCACAGTGTTCCAGCCCAACCAGAACTTCCATCCCCCAACAGTTGCACCTAAGTCCTAGAATCAAATTTATGGGTCCAGGTTGGGTCTCATGACCATCCCTGACCCAAGAGAGAGCACATACTCATTGATCAAGTCCAGGTCACACCCGTAGCCCGCAACTAGGAGGAGGAATCAGTGCACTTCGATGATGGGCACTGAGAGTAAGAAGAAGACAGAGATTCTATTACCAGGGAAGAGAGAATAGATATTAGGCAGACCAAAACCACAGATGTTTATTACAAAAGGCTTCTCAATAGGTCACAGGACAGATTCCCCACAGAATGCAAGGAAAAGCTTTCTCTCAATACATCATGCTACTCTGCCAGCTGAAATGCCCCAGTTTCCCAGTGGGTAGTATGTGCACCATTGAAGGATTTGTTGTGCATTTGAAACACAAAGACGTCAGACAAAGCCTCTAGTGACACAAACTTGCACAATGCTTCTGTCTGGCAAAAGATGTCCTTTCTCAGGCATCTGTCACTTTGCTCCCAAAGATGGCTCTCCCTAGTAGGAAGGAGAAAGCTTTGTCTTTTAACTCAGTGGTTTTTCCAGATCAGAGGCAAATACAATTTTCCCCTTACCTGCCAAGGCCCCATCAAGGGGCAACTCAAATAAATGAATGAGAGAATGAATCAAGATGCCCCTCCCTAATTAGAGTTGCTCAGATCCAAAGCTCCCAGGTCCAGGAAGCAAAGATGGTCATGGAGAAACCCAACCAGTCCGTCTCTTTGGAACCGCTTGGAGTCTGCTATACTAACTTACATTGGAGCTCTCATCTTTTCATCTTCATGGGCATTCCCTGAGTATGGGACAAGGAGCTGGAAAAAGAAATCTTTGTTTTAAATTTTACCACATGGTAAGACTTGTCTTCCACAGAATTGGACACTACCGTTTTAAAACTGGCAACCCACTCCAGTACTCTTGCCTGGAAAATCCCATGGACGGGGGAGCCTGGTAGGCTGCAGTCCATGGGGTCGCTAAGAATCAGACACGACTGAGCGACTTCACTTTCACTTTTCACTTTCATGCATTGGAGAAGGAAATGGCAACCCACTCCATTGTTCTTGCCTGGAGAATCCCAGGGACGGGGGAGCCTGGTGGGCTGCCGTCTATGGGGTCGCACAGAGTCGGACACAACGGACACGACTGAAGCGACTTAGCAGCAGCAGCAGCAGCAGCAGCTTTTAAAACTGCTACCCAGCTAAGATCCACAGTTTCAAGCCAGTACAGGAATGGCTCCCATCCCAAAACAAGATGTTCCTCTACCCTCAAACATGAACATAACACTTGGAAAAGCAGAGGCCAGAGACTTCAAGAAGCTCACTTCTTTCCAGGGAGCTTGTCTTAATATATGTAAGTGAAAGTGAAAATTGTGTCTGACTCTTTGCAACCCTGTGGACTATACAGTCCATGGAATTCTCCAGGCCAGAATACTCGAGTGGGTAGCCTTTCCCTTCTCCAGGGGATGTTCCCAACCCAGGAATCGAACCAAGGTCTCCTGCATTGCAGGCTGATTCTTAACCAACTGAGCCATCAGAGAAGCCCTTAATATATCTAAGTAATTATCAGCAAAAGCAAATGGAGGAATTCCCTGGTAGTCCAGTGGTTAAGAATCTGCCTTGCAATGCACAGAAAGTGGGTTCAATCCCTAGTTAGGGAACTAAGGTCCCATATACCTCGGAGCAACTAAGCCCTCGTACTCTGGAGCCCATGTGGCACAACTACTGAGCCTGAGCACCACAACTAGAGAGTCCAGGCACCACAGCAGAGGGTCCCACATGATGCAACGAATACCCCATGTGCTGAATTAAGACTCAGTGTAGCTAAATAAATTTTTTTTTAAAAAAAGGCAAATGGAATTTGCATTTGTTTATGTCCTTTTGGCTTCCCTGGTGGTTCAGTCGATAAAGAATCTGCCTGCAATGCGGGAGACCTGAGTTCGATCCCTGGGTTGGAAAGAGCCCCTGCAGGAGGGCATGGCGACCCACTCCAGTATTGTTGCCTAGAGAATCCCCATGGACAGAGAAGCCTGGCAGGCTGCAGTCCATAGCGTTTTAAAGAGTTGGACACAACTATGTATAGCACACATGTTCTTTTAAGTCACAGGTTGCATAGGTCATGGGTTCCAGTCCCTGCCTGTTAGATTTTATTCCTTTCTACAGTTTAGCCTAAAGAAGCCTCAAGCTAGAGTAAGCAGGAGAATCACCTGAGGCACTTTTCAGAAATACAGATTCCTGGACCTTGCAGCATCTCAGGTGAGCTACCGACTCTACTTTAGTAAATACAGGTCTACAGGATGTAACAAGATTCCTATCTGCTGGGTCTCAGCTCCTCAGAGCTGGCATGACTAAAGGTTCTGTGAACCGGGCCAGGCTTTTGTGATTTTATGGTCATGAGCCCAACCAAACTCAGTTAGCACAGGGATGGGCAAGCAATCTACCCCGTGATGCACAGCTGACTTGCTCTAGCTCTGAGGAATACCTGATTAGCAGGTTTTCCACAGCTGACACAACACCTTTGGGTGCTGGGGATAGGCAAGAACATGTACCAGGGTCTCACAACAACTATTAGGGAAGAATCCTTTCATGCTTCCAGCACAGAGAGGGGAAAGCAGCCTTTTTGAAATAGCTGGAACATTTTGTTCATGCTATTAATAATGCCCACTCTCAAGAGAAACTGTTTTACCAGGGTCTAACTCATTAGGGTTTTATCAGAGCTCAACTGACCTGGGGGAAGAGAAATACCCCATTCCAGCCCCCTTCAGCCATCCTGTCCCACCTAAGGAGAGGAAAAGACCGAGAACACTTAGGAGGTTCACCGTGCAGAGGCCCAAGTTCACTCTAAGACCGAGCTCTAATCATAGGGCTACAAAACACCTCCTGCCCCCTACACCTTACCAGCATATCACTAAAGGTCTATTTATTTGCAGTCGCTTTTACCCAGTATATCATGTCTGACTTTCAATTAAAAATTACAAGGTTTACTAAAATGCAAAAAAACCCACATAATTTGAAGAATTAGAGCAACCACTGAAGCCAGACTCAGATATGGCAGAGACATTCATATTACCAGATCAAGAACTTTTAAAAAAACTATGATTAGTATGCTAAGGGCTCCAATGGAAGAAGCAAACAACATGCAAGAATGGGTCATGTAAGGAGAGAGATGGAACTTCTAAGAAAGAATCCCAAAGAAATGCGAGAGATAAACACTGTAACAGAAGTGAAGAATGCTTTTGATGGGATTATTAGTGGACTGGACACAGCTGAGGAAAGAATCCCTGAGCCCGAGGATATATCAACAGAAACTTTTCAAATAGAAAATTGAAAAGCAAAGAAAAAAGACTAAAACAAAATAGAACATAATATCCAAGAATTATTGGACAACTACAAAAGGCATGTAACATCCATGTAATAGTAATATCAGAAGGAGGAAAAAGAGAAATGGAACAGAAGAAATATTTGAAGAAATAATAACTGAGAATTTCCCCCCAAGTAAATGTCAGACACCAAACCCACAGGTCTAGGAAAATCAGAGAACACCAGGAAAGATAAACTCCAAAACACTACACCTAAGCCTTTCATATTCAAACCACAATCAAGACAAAGAAAGAAATGTTTCAAAAAGCCAGAGGAAACAAACACCTCATCTATAAGAAAGCAAAGATAACAATTACATTGGGGTTCTCCTCAGAAACAATTCAAGTGAGAAGACAATGAAAAAAAAAGTATTAAGAAAAAAAAAGAAAATTCATCAACCTAGAAGTGTGTATCCTGTAAACTTGGAAAAAATGAAGGAGAAATAAAGATTTTCTCGGACAAAAACTGAGGGAATTTGTTACCTTATAAGAAATGTTAAAAGAAGCTTTTCAGAGAGAAAGAAAAGTATGTAAGTCAGAAACTCGGATCTACATCAAGAAAGGAGTAGCATTAAAGAAGTAATAAAAACTTTCACATTTCTTATTCTTATTTGATCTAACAGATAACAGTTTATTCAAAATAATAATAGCAACAATGTATTCAATGATGATAGCTTATGTACAACTGAAATGAGTGATACAAGGAACAGAAGGAAGGAATTTGGAGTATTTTGTTATTATAAGGTACTTGCCCCACCCAAGAAGCAGTATAGAGTTATATGAAAGTGGACTTGAATTAGTTGTAAATGTATATTGCAAATTCTGGAGAAACCTGCAAAAAGTTTTTTTTTTTTTTTTTTCCAAAAACAGTTTTAAATAAAGTATAGTGGATATGCTAAGAATGGAGGGAAAATAAAATCATGTAAAATATTCAATTAAAAACACAACAGCAGAAAAACAGTGATAGACAAAGAAATAGGAATAAAGAACATGAACAACAAATAGAAAACAGTGGCAAATATGGGAGATATTATTTCAACAATACCAATAGTCACTTTAAACATCAATGGCCCAAATACACCAAATAAAAGTATTTGTGCTCAGTCGCTCAGTTGTGTCCAACCTTTTGCAACTCTGCACTGTAGCCCACCAGAGTCCTCTGTCCGTGGCATTTTTCAGGCAAGAATACTGGAATGGGTTGCCATTTCCTCCCCCAGAGGATCTTCCTGATACAGGGATCAAATCCGAGTCTCCTGCGTCTCCTGCACTGCAGGTGGATTCTTTACCGCTGAGCCATCATGTGAAAAAAAAGTGGGTATGGTTGGCACAAGCCATCCTATCTGGAAATAGCCCCCCGGAAGTCATGCTAACAGCAAGGATTTTTGTTTCTGAAATGCTCTAAAAGCAGCCTGGAGATCAGGTGCAGGCCCACCCACAGGCTCGCTGGGACTGGCTTTCCAACTCCAGATAAGGGAAGGCTCAGCATCCGCTGAGAGGAGGAGGTGGCCTGGCAAAACCAGGCACTGCTCCTCTGGCTCCACAGACTTTGCCCGGGGACCAGATCTGGACACGTACTGGGCAGTCACCAGCCTGACCCCTAGCTCAAAAATAAGGACGGCATGCCAGCAGGGCCTTCTGGTTACCTCTTACCAGCAACCTACCATGCCAGGAAAAGAGAAACTGAAAAGAGACTTCAGGAAGTAGAGAGAGTACAGTCCCCTGGAGCAGACATAGCCACATGGCACACGGAGGAAGATCTCACCGAACAGCATCTTTCCTCTTCCACCCATTTCCATGAGGGGCTTCTCCTGACCTATACTGGATTGCGAGAGGAATGGGGGATGGAGATATTTGATTTATTGCACACAAAAACTAACTTTGTTTTAAAAAAAGGAAATAGAACCACAGATGAGAGAGCTCTTCCATATATACCGATGAACTTTTTAGCTTTAATTCCAAAGGGGAAAACTATAGGGGAAAAAAAATACTGGGTTCTCATATGAATCATCTTTTCTTATTACATCTGTTCTTTTTATGAGTAGCTAATATTTACTGAGCATTCTGCCATTACTTCATTTAAGCTCCACAATGACCCAACAAGATACATAATATCTTCAAATTACAGACAAGGAAGCTGAAGCTTAGAGGTTAGCAACTTTGCCCAAGGACACACAGTTAGAAAGCAATAGAGCCAGGGCTTAATCTTATGCCTCTTTAGACCCCAACCACTACACTACACTGCCTTCTGGATGGGCAAGAAAGCCTCGAATGGTAATGGCTCAGGCTTCTCCTGTCACTCCGCAGTGAGACAAGGGGGTTCATTCTCAAGGTAAATGCAGCTTTAATGAAAGGAAAGCTACAAACTGGGAATCCACAACAGATTTGGGCCTGGTCTTCTTCTAAGCCTCTCCCTTGAGGGGAGAAGAAAGTACAATAACACACCATCAGGAGAGGGCACCTGGTCCCCAGGGCAAAGGAGAAGACGAGGATGGAAATGATACATCTTATCCTCTGGGAAGCTCCTGACTTTAGGCTGCCTGGGGCCAGTGCAGCTGTGAACCTGCCCCAAGAGATAGGAAGCATCCACAGAAGGAGGGCCATTGACGCTTTCAGATGCTCTCCAACAAATACAAAGGGTTTCCACTTCAACCCTCAAATTGAGTATTGATTTTCAAAGGTCTCTCAGGAAAACACTGTGTCAACTCAAAAACACACCCTCTGTGCTCTAGACCATTTGCCATTTAACTGGGACAGATGTGCACTGACGGCATTGCTACTGACAAGCATGAAGAATCTTACACCGAGACCTACCTTTACTTCAAACTACATCTATCACTGGCTACTTGTTCTATTTGCTCTGCTGCATATTTAACTGAAACCATCAGAATTTGCAGAAACCAGAAATCCATGTCTTTCAGGGACTAAGAAACCAGAACCCTAGGAAATGGAAGCTATAATAACGAGGATGGTTGAAGACTCTGCATGTCCTGAGTTTGTGGCCACATGTTCCAACCACTTTATGCTGGTGAACTGGCCAAAGGCAACTCAGAAATATAATCCTCTCCTAAAATTCACACTATTTCCTCCCCTTGGCCAGATTTTTGACACTTTCCTAAGTTCTCCAGGATATCTTTGAACGGAAAAGTCAGGGACAGAGCAATGGAGATGGAGATCTGGGTTCTGGCTCTAGCTCTGCCAAGGGTTAGCTGTGTGGACTCTGGACAGTCTACACAGGTAACTCACAGAGGAAATAAAGGCACCTCTCATGTTCCTTCCATCTGTGGACCTATGTGTCATGTTCTCTTCATGTTGGGGGCCCTCTGGAATCATCTTCATGTGGCCTACTCTACTCTGAAAGCGTCCAAACTTTCCCTACATTCCCTTTTTCCTATCAGCTCCTCACCTGGATAGGACACCTTGGAGGTCATTTACTTTCCTGTAATGGTAAAGGAGCTGGTCACACAGCAACAGGAGATCGCCCTCTCTGGGCTCTGACCAGGAATGTCCTCACTCTTCCCACTCCACATCCCGCCCACCACTCCGCTGGGCTACAAATCCCCAGATGGATATTGTGCTTGTTGCCCCAACATCCTTGCCACCCTCCCACCTTACACAGCCATGTGGTCAGGAGGAAGGAGGAAAAATAACCTGACCCTCCGCTCCAGAAATGGGTATTCCCCCTCCCCTGGTACACAGGGATGGTCTAAGGAATCCAGGCCTACCTCACTCACAGCACGGCACTTTCCTAGCCAAAGGGGTTGGTTAAATGAGTGGGCTTTTGATTCCATTTAGATCAATAATCTGAGAGCCAAAGTTTTCTGAGTGTACCCAGGAAAGTGTGACTAGAGGCCAATTCTCTCTTCCCTCCCCTGGAAAGTGTGATGTTTAGATATGAAGCGTGGAACCACTGCAGCAATCCTGCCACCAGGAAAAGCTAGGCTTTGGGTTAAACAGACACCACAAAAAGGCAGAGGGGGAACATAAAGGCACCGAGTGTTTGATGACACCATTAAGCTGCTGAATCAAACCAGTCTTGAAATCTACTTCGTATCTGTACCTTCTACAACTTGAGCCAATGAATCCCCTTCATCGGATAAGCCAGTTCAAAACATGGTATCTGTTTCTTATGAGATAAATTCCCAAATGATAGACACGGTGCCAAAGATCACACACAAAGCTGATCTACAGTCACACTTCAAAGGTCTAGGGATTAGCACCAGAGAGTAAAACCAGCTCCCTTGTGCTCTTACCACTTCCACCAGAAACCAAGGAAACTCCCTTCCTAGGCCACCAACCAAGAAATCAGGCAGAGTTTCTCTCACAGCGCTGGGGTCACATGCAGTCTCAGCCATTGGGAGGCCACTGCTGAGAAGGGAACACGGCCCCTTCCTCTGTAGCCCTCCATGCCAATTCAGAGACAGGAAAGATGGTACTGCCACATGAGAGGTAGGAGAAGTGCTTTTCAGTATCACTTGCTACTTGTTTAAAAAACAGTGGCGATGCCTATCAAATCAACGGGTCCCAAAATGACCACCACTGTGCTAACATCACTGATGGCCTGTGCCTCCTGATGGAACCACACCCATGAAATATACTTGCTGGAAAAAATTATCAGCTCTACATCTGATCAAGCCTCTGGATCTAACTATCATTTTCCAGGAAATATAAAAGATAGAGGAATATGTTACACAGCTCTAGGGGAACATAATCCAAAAAGGCTATTCAACAAATAGCTCTATTCAACAAATAAATTACAAAGTGAAAAGGAGATGGAGAGGAAACTGGTAGATTAAAAGAGGATTAAGAGAGAAGGCACGATGTGGATCTTAACTGGATCTTGATCTGAGACACAATCAGTGAGATTTGAATGTTGATTGAATTCTATTATATTAAGGGATTATTGTTAATATTCTTTGGTTGTGATGTGGTTTTGTGGTTAGGTGCTTTTTAATGAGTCTTTATCTTTAGAGATATATGAAAATATCTATGGATAATAAGATATAACGTCTGAACTTGGTACAAAATAATGTGATCAAAGGACTAGTTTGGCCAGGAGTTGTTCATTGGAATTCACTATACCAGTCTTTGCTTTTGTATATTTGGAAGTTTTCTTAATGAATGGAAAAGACCCAGAGATGAAGGAGAGTCTAAGCTCTTTGCCAAAGTCTTAGCGTCATTTCCAAGAAAGCCTGCTTACTCAAAGTAACACTTTCTATATAAACTTCCCCCCAGTAATAACCTTGACAGAATATTTCTGGTTGACATATCTTCTTTCTAAATGCTATTGGGGATTTCTGAAATAAAAGACAAGTGCTCCTTCCATAGGGGCTGCTTAAGAAGTTCCACCAGGGAAGCCCATTTCCCACATAAATGCATATCAAACATTAAATCGATGGATGACCCATGTACTGCATTTCTAAGAGCCTTTAGAAACTTATTCACCCTAATTTCTATATACTTAGGAGGAAGAGACCTTTCTCATCCTGACACCAAAGACAGAAACCATAATGACAGATGGGTTACACAAAGGCGTAAAATTTAGAAGATTGAAACTAGTATTTTTTCATAACGAAAGGCATTTGCCAGACATGATAGCAAAACAGACTGATATTCTTAGTATTTAAAAAAAAAACTCTTCCCAAGTCAGTCTGTGAGGTGAAGAAAAAAAAAAAAAACAAACTACCACTCCTATTTTGAAAAAACTAGCAAAAATACTTGACAGATGACTACTGGAAGAAAAGGAACTAATGTAAGATTGCCAGATACAATACTGGACACCCAGTTAAATTTGAATTTCAGACAAATAACAAAGAATTATTGTAGTAAGTTATTTAGCATAATAAGTATACTAAAACATTATCTGTGGCTTATGTAAATTTAAACTTATGCAATGTACATTGTTTTACATTACTTTATTCAAATTTATGCAATTTACAATTTAGGCAACCTTATATTAGTATTTTTATTTGCCAACTCTGGTGACCCTAACCAATGGCCAATAAATTTGAGAAAATGATCAACCTCATCTCTAACTATCAAGGGACAGCCAATACAACAAGAAGAGCAGAGGGCCCACCAGGCAGGGATGGAAAAAGGACACTGCACCTGTACCCACCTGGCCCACCTGGAGCTCAGGGCAGGAGATGTGGCCTCGGGGCCTCAGAAGGGCAGGAGGGAGGTGGCCAGCACTTGAGTGCTTGATGGGGATCACAAGTTTGGTTGAACGACCCTGAGCATGGTCTTCAGGGGAAAGGAAAAACATGATCAGAAGCTTGGAGCAGAGGACGCTGTGCAGATACAACACTTTTATTACTTACTCTTAAAACTTTGCTGTGATCTATCCAAATGCATTTTTATCTTTTATGGAAAATGTTATGATATAGTATGTAATACATGTAAAAAGGAATTTAAATATCCATGTACTCACCTTCCACTTTAAAAACATAAAGCGATACCAACCAGTGTTTCTCTCTCTCCTGCCCTCGTACCCTAGGTAACTAAAATAATCTGAGCTTCAGAGTTATCATTACCCTTAATTTCCATACATTTAATTTATTGGCCATGATGCATGGTATGTGGGATCTTAGTTCCCAGACCAGGGATGGAACCCATGCCCCTGCATTGGAAGCACAAAGTCCTAACCACTGGACCACCAGGGAAGTCCATCATACATTTTTATGTATGTATGTACCCCTAAATAAAATACATATAATTTTCACATGCTTTCAACCATCATATAAATAATAGCACCATGAAGTATGCATTCTACAATTTGCCTTTCTTCACCCCATATTTTGATTTTGAATTTGATCCATAATAATAAGTGATGCTTTATGTTAATTTCAACACTGTGTAATATTCCATTATTTGGATATACCAAAATTTCTATTTCAAGCCTCCTGTTGATGAACAGTTAGCCAGTTTACAATTTTTCCTACCAAAAATTGCTCCTGTGAACATCCTTAAATACATCTCTTAGTACACATTTCAGCCCATTTCTCTGGGGCATATACCAAAGTGGAATTACAAGCTCAACAGGTATGTGCAACTTCAACGGTAATTCTACAAAGTGATTGTACTAATTTATATTCCCACCAGCAGCAATAAATATACTTTTTACAGTTACATCCTGCTGAGGTTAATTGAAGATTCTCCTTTAAAGCAGACTGAGTTCAAAGAATGCAGAAATTGAGTCAGAGGCCTGACATTAATAGTTACTAACCTAAAAATCAACCCCACGTGAACATAGGACTGACTGTGTCTGATGTAGATGGGGGCTTGTCTGGATTAAGATATCTTCGGGTATTTCTTTGAATCATGCCTGTTTTAATCTACATTACTTTCCTCTAAGATTAAAAATGCTCATTGTAAACAAAATTATTTTAATAATTACTAAGACACATCTCATAGGAATGGAATATTCCCACAATGACCACCATTAACAGCATAACATACCCCACCTCATTTTTCTAAATATAAATCAACTCTTTTTTTGCAAAGGGGATTACATATTTTGGTTTACATTTTACTTCTTTTTACTGTGTAACATTTCTTTAAAGGGAAAGAAACAATCTACATTTATCAAAAATTCTGTTATTTAGTAATTATTTACTAACCACAGGATGGAGTCTATAAAGATAATTAAGCAATGCCACCATTAAGAGACTTCCATTCTAAAAGGAAAGAAACTCACAGCTGTAGGTCACAATAATGACCCCCACTTACCAAGCACCCTCTATAACCTAGGCACTGTATGAGACCTTTAATGAATGTGGTAGGCTCAGTCGCTAAGTCATGTCCAACTCCTCAAGAGCCTCCAGACTGTAGCCCACCAGGCTCAGACTCTGTCCGTGGGATTTCCTAGGCAAGAATACCGGAGTGGGTTGCTATTTCCTTCTCCAGAGCAGAATAATGCCCATGTCCTAATCCTAATAATGCTATTAACTCCCATGCTATACATACTAATAACTAATACATGCTAATAACTGCCAAGTTATACAGCAAGAAGGAATTAAGGTTGCTAATCAGCCAACCTTAAAATAAGGAGAATGGTTTGGGCCCTCCTGGTGGGCCCAACGTCAGCAATCACAAAGGTTGGGGAAGAGGGAAGCAGAAGAGTCAGAACCAGAGAGACGGCAGCATGAAAAAGACCTGACCTGGCTTTGAAGGTGAAAAGGGGCTACAAGCCAAGGAATGCAGGCAGTTTCTAAAGGTAAGAAAATGGATTCTCCCCTAGAGCTTCCAGAAGGGAACTCAGCTCTGATGATTATTCAACCCACTGAGACCTGTGTCAGGCTTTGGACCTCCAAAAATTTGTGTTGCTTAAGCCGCTGGGTTTGTACTATTTGTTACAAGAGGAAAAGGTAAAGGAGTAGGAACAGGAATAGGAGGCTAAGACTTCCCACTTCATCCTCTCTCCACCCTGACATGTAGATGCTATGACTTCCACTAGACAAACTGGGGAACCAAGGACCCAAGAGGTTACATGACCAGCCCAGGCTCACAGCGGCAGAGCCAGACTCAAACTTGGGTCTGTCTACCCCTCAAGGCTGTGTCCCATTGCCCTCCCTCTCTGGTCAGCCTAGAATACAGGGCAGATGGGGACACACACTGCTCCGGGGGTAAGCAAAGCACAGGGGGCTGAGAGAACCCTCCTGCGGCAAGGCTGGGAGGACTGAGAGGAGGCTTTCGAATGATGGGCGGGATTTGGACAGAAGAGGGAAGGAGAGGTCAAGAAATACAGTTTGGCTCAGGGCAACCAAAGTCTGTATATCCCCACGTAGGTGAGGGGATATACGGTGAGCGGTAAGGTGGGGTACCTCGGAGAGGGACCAATGCTGTCCAATACGATAGCCACTAGCCACCTGTGGCTATTGACATTTACACTTAAATTCACTACGATCAAGTTAAAAAGCCACTTCACCACAGTTTTATGCACCACATTTAAAACTGCAATAGCAAAGAAACAAACAAAAAAACCCCCACAAAACCCCTTTCAATAGCCACATGTCTAATACAGGACAGTACAGATATAGGACATGTTCATCCTGGCCAAAAGGTCTACTGTATAGCACCACTGATAAAGGGAAGTCATTGGAGTCCTTGTTTTTTGAGCCACTCAGGGGCACTGAGCACCTGAAGGCGAGCTCAATGCCCTTTTATAATACTGTCCACCTCACCATCTCACTTATTACTACTTTTGCGTCCTCTCCCCTGGGGCTTTGCAGAATTTTTCGAGAGACATAATTAATATGCCCCATATTTTGAACTCCCATTGCTGTCCTAGAGATGCTATCTAGTCCTAAAAATGAACCATTCTGAAAAGTGAGTCCAGTTTTTCTCCACTGCCAACACTTAAAAAAAATAAAACCATCTGGCCTTTATCTACTAGAATCAGATCAATGCTGCAGTGAGAAATAGTTTTTAATGGGAAGGGGCACAGTTGCTGCCATTTATAGAGTATCTGTCAGGTTTCAAAGCACCTGACATTATCTCACAGAACCTCACTCGGTCCCCGTCCTCCCTGATGGTGGCAAGGTTTTGTCTGAGACTCCAGACTTTCTGAGTGGCTTTGTAGAGGCCACCCAGCTCCAGCTCCAGAAGAAAGAGGCTGAAATCAACCGAGGGGACAGCCGAAGTACACAAGAGCTCCACACCTAACATGTCTGCCCAAGTTAAGATTAATTTGTGATCTAGCAATTGAGTTTAGAATGACATCAGGTGCAAAAGGAAGTCCAACTAATTACTATACTGATCTATGTCGCTTGGGGTCCTTATGAGGCTGTTGGGAGTGTTGGTGGAGATCCAGTTCTCTTACTTTCTTAGGGACTCAGGGTTCGTGCACAGCACATTTGTACAACGCTAACCCTGTTTGGCAGCCTCACAAGCAGCTCTGGTCGATTTCTGATCCGCAGCTCAACCCTTGTCCTCTCCCAAACTGCTTCACGGTGACAAATGCAGCAGGAGGCGGCCTCCACACTGACATCACCCCGCCACCAGCAGCAGCGATGCCAAGAACTTGGCCGCTTAAACAACAGAACTCTATGTGGTCAGGAGAGAAAGGGTGCCCTGTACCTGCTAAGCAGGGGCCATGCTCCCCTCCCCAGCCTCTGCCATTGGGATTGAAGGAAGAGGTCAGAATGGAGGCAGGGATCAGCCAGAAACATGCCTCCCCCACCCCCACGGGCAAGTAAGGCTTCTGGCCCAAGCGTCGGCTAGTGAACCTTTATGCTCTGCAGGGCTGGGGACTCAGATGTACAAGGTTGATCCCCCTGAGCAAGGAAGGTACACGATGGCCCACAGTGGGCTCAGCTTTACAAACGAGCCCGTTGGCCAGGTGATGTAGGTATTTACACCAGAGCCTTGGCCAGCTCTGGGTCTAACCAGACAAGAATTCAAAGAAAAACCAATAATCACTCCCCAACATGGTATTTCGGCTAGTTTCTAAGATGCACATCTGGAAAGGGCGACAGGAGGGAGCAGAAGGAGACAAGAAAGGAGTCCCTACTCAGGGAATTTGTGTTCATCTGATCTCAGGTGCAAAGAATTGAATTAATCATAAGCTTTGGCTATGGTTTTTCCAGTGGTCATGTATGGATGTGAGAGTTGGACTATAAAGAAAGCTGAGAACCAAAGAATTGATGCTTTTGAACTGTAGTGTTGGAGGAGACTCTTGAGAGTCCCTTGGACTGCAAGGAGATCCAAACAGTCCATCCTAAAGGAGATCAGTCCTGGGTGTTCACTGGGAGGACTGATGTTGAAGCTGAAACTCCAATACTCTGGCCACCTGATGCGAAGAACTGACTCATTGGAAAAGACCCTGATTCTGGGAAAGATTGAGGGCAGGAGAAGAAGGGGATGACAGAGGATGAGATGGCTGGATGGCATCACCAACTCAATGGACATGAGTTTGGGTAAACTCTGGGAGTTGGTGATGGACAGGGAGGCCTGGTGTGCTGCAGTCCATGGGGTTGCAAAGAGTCGGACATGACTGAGTAACTGAACTGAACTGAACTTGGTTCATGACACAGTCAATAGTGGCCTATGCAGGAGCCACACTTATGTTTTATATACCAGCTATTGATCTATGCCAATGGACAAATAACTTCAAACTCACCTCACCTCCCCTCTCCTCCGAAAAGGTAAAGTACTGATACTAACTTACACTAACCATGTGATTTTCCCAGTCAATCCAATCTCTGCCTCACCCTAACCTCCCCTGATCCTGTGTACCTTGTTTTTCTTTTCATATAGTTTTCTTGCAGCTATATGTATTCCTAAAAGTTTTTTCTTTGATTTTAGCTGTTTATAAATTTATAAAAGATGTCCCATTGCATCTTCCATTGTATTTCTTTTACTTAATATCATATTACTCAGAGGCATCCATATTTTTTGCATGTCACTGTTGATCATTTGTTTTGACTGACTATAATTCTCCGCCCTCCAACTGATGGCTATTTGGCTCTTTACAGGTTTGTGGTAGTGTGAACACAGTTGCATATGTCTCCTTCTGGACATGAGTTTTTCTTGGGCGTATACACCTAGAAGTGGAATCACTAGGCCGTAAGAAATGTGAACGTTTGGGACATTCCCTTACAGTCCATTGGTTAAGACTCCAAGCTTTCACTGCCAAGGGCTCAGGTTCAGTCCCTGGATGGGGAACTAAAATCCCACAAGACAAGTGGGGTGGCCAAAAAAAATACGCACCTTCAACTTTAGGACATAATATCAAAGTGTTTTCCATTTGCTTGGATTTCCTAGAGTTTCTAAGATGATTGCTTCCTGTTCCTGTCTTCCTCAATTGTGTTTCTTTAAATTTCATGTGCCAGCTCAATCAAAAGGTTTAAATCAGATTCTTGGCCTAACACCAGAGTAGCCTCTCAGCTAAATTCACCACGTGGAAAAAAAGAAAAAAAAAAAAAGGCTCTTGTTCTGAACACAGATAATAAGAAGGGCATCTCTGCAAACACAAGGCCCCACCCTCATTCAAACACTGAGACAGGTGTGTCAAAGAGAAGGGAACTGTCTACAAGCTGCTTCACATTGGGCAAATGCAAGTTTTTAAAAGGATTTATGTGGAGCCAAAGCTTGTTCCCCCATCCAAGTTTTGCTTGCTCAGTCTCTCCACCCCCACACCTCCCATAACCACCCCACACGCTTTAGGAACAAAAGCCTAAAATGGAAAAAAATAATAAATTGTTAAGTAACTGATTTCATTTAAATGAGAGCAGGGAGTCCAGCATGGATGTCACAGTACAGTCAAATTCATTTCAATAAATATTTACAGTACACGATGCAGTGTGACCAGCACACTGACAAATAACATCTTTACTCTGCCCTCGAGAGGTTGTAAACTTGTTCATTTAACAAGACAAGATCATGGATGGAGTGCCAACGGGGCAAGTTAATGCTAAGAGGATGAACATGCTGGTCAGATCTCAAGATGCTCACTGTAAAATTAGCAAAAGTTAAGAACACAAGTGAATCAGATATTGAAGCTGTGCAAAGGTAGAGAGTGATCAATTCTAACAAATATGGTGAGTGATGCTAGAGCTAGGTTTCAAAGGATGAGTACTCAAGAGGAGAGAGGATAAAGAATACAGCCCAAAAAATTAAGAAATCAAATTTTTCTTCTATTTCTCAAACTTCTTAAAATCTATTCCTTGCCTCCAGTCCTGTACCAAGAAAGTGGAACCTGTGAACCACTGATAAACATGCATCATCTGGGGACTTTCCTGGTGGCCCAGTGCTTAAGACTCTGTGCTCCCAATACAGAGGGAAAGGATTCAATCCCTGATTGGAGAACGAAGATTCTGCATGCCACTCAGTGAGGCCAACATAAATAAATAAATAAAATGTTGAAGCACGCATCATCTGCATTTATTTGTTCATTCCACAGGTGCCAGGCCCTGTGCTGAGCCCCGGGGATACACCGATGGACAAGCTGGGCACGAGTCTGCCTTCACTGAGCTCCCAGTCTGCAGAACAGATGGAGGTTTAGACAAAGACAGGCAGTGGCTTGGCCTGGCCGTCAGTCAGACTCCACGGGCCTGAGAGAGCCCCTCCCCCATCCAACCCTCACCAGAAACATTTTCAGTAAATTGTGCAGGATTAAAGAAATGGCTGCCTCCTCCATAATTAAAAAGCTCCTGACCAGCATGCCAGGTAGCCATGTGGCCGCTCAGAGCCGAGAGACCAAGAAATCAGGTGCTTCCTACATAATAGCCTCCAATCTGATACCTGATAGCTGCTGGAAGCCAGAGTCAAACAAATGTCAGGCATTTTATGAAGGCAGGAAGCAAATAAGGGGGCAAGGATTGGGGTCTAGGCCTCAGGGGAGCTCAATTAGTGAGCCAGATAAAGTTAAACCGAAAGGGCACGCTCTGGGTTTCCTAGAAAGCCAGCTGGAAAAGATGCCAATCCCTAAGCCTCTGTCACTCAAAAGATTAACAGAAGACACCCAGGGATGCCCAAGGGAACACTGCAACAGCCAGATGTTTCTGCTCCTCCCATGACACTGCTGCCCACAACCAGGACTGCATTTCTGATGCCACCAAGAAGCCACAGAAGAGAACTGCAGGCTTCCAGAATAGGTTGAAACTCAAAGGCATCACCCTTTAGTGATGCAGACACCAAAAAATCTCGTTAATAGTGCTTTCTTACAGACAGACTCGCCTGATGCCCATTTAACAGGAATGGCATCGCTAGTTGGACGAACACTTCCTGAAGCTGCTTGGTGGTGTGAAAAGCACACAAGCCCACAACCTTCACATCGATATATACTGGGATTTGACTCCCACTGCTACGCATGCACGATGTTTCAAGCAAGGCTTTTACCTTCCTGAGTCTCACTTTCAAAATGACACTAAAAAGACCCACCTTCTTGCTCTTATAAACATAAGTGATCATGGAAAGTGCCCAGCCCAAGAATTCATAAATGGGGGCTCTTACTGGGGTCTATAAATGCATCCAGGTAACCACATGCTCAACACAGCAGCTCTCCCTTGGTACTTTCTAAATGTGTGTGTGTGTGTGTTTGTATGTGTGTGTGAGTCTGTGTGAGAAAGAGAGAGACAGAGAAAGTGAGAAAGAGAAAAAACCCAGCTGGAACACACAGAAGCCTATTTACACTTCCTATTTGTGTTCCACCATTTCTATCAAATTAATAAACTAAAGAAGCCCGAGGGAAAACTAACCCATGTCTCGATTTTCCCTTGGAGTCCCTAGTTTTCCACTATGAGCTGCTTCCTCCAGTTTCAGGAGGCAAGGAAGGAGAGCCATATGGCTTGAGACCCTAGACTCGCCCAGCAACAAACGAGCCCCCCACCATTTGTCTCCGGGCCTCTCATGTGGGCGGGCATCCAGCTTTCAGCCGGGTGCTCTGGTCTGCGTCTCTTGTCTTGACTGTTCCTAATTATTGGAGGGAACGCCGTGGCTCTCCTGACCTCGGAGTTTAAAAGCTGCTAGTCCTAATATCAAACCAAGCAGCTTCATTTAAAAGGCATCCTCATCTGCATCCATAAAAGTCACTCCCGGAGCCCTGACTTGCCCCAGCTTCGGGAATGCCTGCTGTCGAGGATTTATGACACGCCCTGGCTCTAATCGGCCGCACTTTAACTGCTGCTGTTGCACATCTGGTCATAAAAGCAAGGGCCGGCCCAACATGGGGACAAACACTTTTCTTTCCTAAGTGGCTGCAAATCTGATCTCACAGCGATAGCCAGGCTCAGATGTAATCAGCTAGCATCTGGGCAGTCATTAAGGCTCATCAAGCTTTGCGAG
This sequence comes from Okapia johnstoni, assembly GCA_024291935.2. Lineage (NCBI taxonomy): Eukaryota > Metazoa > Chordata > Mammalia > Artiodactyla > Giraffidae > Okapia > Okapia johnstoni. The sequence continues at coordinate 19,701,590 of CM044307.1, forward strand.
GCTTTTCACACACTCACACACACACACACACACACACACACACACACACACACACACACACACACACACGACAGTTATAAAGATGATTCTCACGGAGCGAGCGCTAGGAAGAAAGAACCTGCAATCTGAACAGGTGGCAATGGGCTAGGCCAAACAACATCCAGGAAAGCACAAGCTGGTTAAGGAACCAATCTTTTCACAAATATACTAGCTACTTCCACATGGACTCGCCTGCTGCCTGGAGGAGGCAGGCAGCTACCTCGACAGACAACTGCCCCGACATAAGGGAATTCTTGGCCAGAGATCCTCTAGTCATTGTTGTTGTTTAGTCACTAAGTCATGTCTGACTCTTTTGTGACTCCATGGACCATAGCCCGCCAGGCTCCTCTGTCCATGGGATTATCCAGGCAAGAATCCTGGAGTGGGTTGCCATTTCCTTCTCCAGGGGATCTTCCCAACCCAGGGGTAGAACTCAAGCTTCCTGCTTGGCAGGCGGAGTCTTTACCACTGAACCACCTGGGAAGCCCCATCATCTGGATAAGTTTGGTCAAATGAACCTGTGGGTGGTTTAAGAGTACACTTTTTAAGGTAGTGGAATCCTTCATTAGACCAACTGAGTATATGGGAGCAAGAATCCAGCCCAGAAAGGAACACAATGCTGTTGATTCCGGAGGTTTTACAATGCCCTGGACAGCCTGGCCTGTGCGCAGAATTGGCACGTTTCACATCGTTCAGGAACTCCAATCAGACCAAGGTTCAACAAGTAGTGCAACCTCCCTGGCGGAACGCAAGGAAAGAGCTCCTCTAACACTGCCAGTTCCTCTCCACCAGCTCTCCACAGCCCCCCATCTCTACCCCTCCTCTGCGGCTGTGCCCAGCAGGAGGGAGCATTAAAATTATCTGCTGTGGGTTTTACGAGCAGCGATCGCTTTTTAAAACAACAACAACACAAGGTCCTTGTGTGGCTCTCCGGTAATCTAAAACCCTGGAGGCAGAGCTGCTTTCCCCCCAACCCCCCCGCCGCCGCCGCCTGCCAAGAACGCCAGCGCTCTGGGACCGCGCGCGGGGTGAGCCCACGGGGCAGCCCTGCTTGAGCGGAGAGCCAGGAGTCACCTCGGATGCAGGAGGCACCTCTAAGGGTCTTGGAGCAAAATGCCCCGGGAGGAGAGATGGGGAAAGAGAACTCACCAGTGACAGTAAGGGGAGGGGGGAGGAGGGGGAAGGCAGAGTCGGTGCTGCAAGAAAGAAGGGGTGGGGCGGGGGGGAACAATGGGAGAAATTTTAATTTCAGCAACTTCGCCAAGAAGCCCACCGGCGACGGGGTAGTAGGTGAGGGGGGGTGGGGCACAGGTTCTGCTACCTCCCTCTCCGGTCCCCAAGGGATGAAGGCCAGCGACCTGGGTCTCCTTCCGCAGGTGGGCGCGCGGCTGGGGGCGCACTTACCCTGGGGCCCGTGGTGCGGTGGCCGCGAGCCGGGGACAGCTGCATTAACACCAGCAGCAAGTGGGGCGTGAGCAGGCGGGCGCAGCGCGCGGGCAGCATGGTGCCAGGCCGGTCCGGGCAGCGGGCTGCGGGCTGGGGTGGCGGGCTTCACAGAGCGCACGGCCGCGCCGGCTTTCCTGCCTTCCTTCCCACCCCCGGGGACCCTGGCGACGGCGGGCTGCGGGGCCGCGGCGGGGCGGCGCGGGATCGCGGAGGCTGCAGCCGGAGCGCGCGCTCATGAACCGCCCCGGGAGCGGAGCTGAGCGCGAGCGTGTGCTCTGCGCGCGGCGCTCTCCGCTCGGCTGGGCCGCGGCGGCAGCAGGTTGGATGCCAGAGCCCGGGCCATGGGAATTCCCGTTATAAACCCCCAGGAGGAGCGGGGCGGAGCCCGGCGGCCCTGACTGACGCGCCGAGAGGCCCGTGGCAGCCGCCCCTCGGGCAGGTGAAAGCCAATGGGAGAGAGGAAAGAGGGGCGGCTCGCGACCGTCCCCACCGAGAAGCGACACTCGGTGGCTCGGCCGGGTGGGCTCTAGGAGACACCGGCATAACGAGGAACTTTCTCTTGCCCCTTCGGTCCAGGGAAGCGTCCGAGAGCTCCAGCAGCCTGAACGTACCAGAATGCCCGCCCGGCTAAACACCTTGAGCATGTTTAGTTTTCAGTACGTGAGTTGTCACACCAGCCGGATAAAATAGGCAGGGAAAACACTCCTAGCCCCGTTTTCTCAGGTGAGGGTACTAGGGCGCAGAAGAAGCTGAGAAATCTGCTTCCCAGCTGCACCAACAACCAAGAAGAACTGGGAAGTCGCCAGGTCAGATGCACACGGAATACTGGCTGTAACCAGCGTTAGGAGTGGGACTTGGGCGCATTCGCTGCTTGCAGACAAGGTAACACACTAAGTCCTACAGCAGCGGCCCCCAGAGCAGCGTCAGGGAGAGAGAGGAAGCTCGTGCTGGGCATCTCCGTGCTGGGGAGGGCCCCTGTGGGTATGAGATGATGCCAACCTGTGGCCCTGTGGTGGATACGGAATTAGAACCCAGGTGTCCTGGCTCCCTGCCTCAAACTAGGAGGCCAACAGTCAGCTTCTCTGTGGCCCAGGAGCCCTGGCAGGAGAGGTCAGAGGGAACCTGGTCTACTGGCCGGGGGAAGAAAGAGGAAAAAGCACTGATAGGAGGGGTAATCTGTGGATGAAGAGACCCCAGAGATGGATCAGAGGAGGCAGGGAGACCTCTTCTGAGTGCCAGTAGGATGTTAGAAGGTTCTGCCCAGGACGATCCCCAGGAGTTCTTCTTGAGAATGGTCACAGACACATCACACCAGCCCTTCAAAGGAGCGAGAAGGTCCACTGCATTCAACCTAAGAGAACCGTGGTTTACCTTCTTAAGTGGAACACAACGCTTAGTGTTTATTTTCTTTGATATGGACCACTCACTTGAAGGCGAGGGATTCTTTACTCCAACCAGGCTGGAAGCAGCGCCAGGGCTTAACTCCCTTCCCTGTGAGCTTAAGAGGTCCTAACAAAGGTTAACTCTGCTCCCTCACAGCTTCTCTCCTGGGTTGTATAAACAAGCTTCCCCACCCAACTCCTATATTCAGTTTTGCTCACCCAGCTTGCCTGCCACCTAGCCTCTACCCAGCAGCCAGTCATCCCTCTAAAACGCAAACCTGAATCGTCACTCTCTGCTTAAAAGGCTTCAACTCTCCCCAGCGTCATCAGATCAAAAAGCCTTGACTGGATCTTGGAACAATTACAAAGTCCTGATGGTTCTTCAAACAAAAATGAGAAACTGCTCTAAGAGAATTGTCTGTCTTCTTCTGCTGGGAAATAGCAGGAAATAGTTAATGCTCTCTGGAGCCTGTCGGGATGGGTTCAAATCCTGGGTCTGCCACCTAGTGGTATAACCTTGTACAAGTCACTTTACTTATCTGGGGTCCTGCTTTCCCTTCTGTAAAATGGGAATAAAAATAGTGTCCACCTCATGAGTTGTTGTCAGGGTTGAAGGAGATGGAATATATAAGTCCCTTAGAATGACTGAGTTATAAATATCATGACCTGGCATCTGAAGAGGGCAGTACAAATGCCTCATCGCATTTTACCCTCTGAACGATCCTGTGAAGTCGACAGAGAGACCCAGCTTTACAGGTAAGTAAACCAGATACCCCATGTGATTGGGACTTCCCTGGCCTCATTTGGCTGGTAAATGACAGCAACATTCAAGCACAGGTTTTCAGAGTCTAATTCTGCCTCCATCATCTGATAACTGCAATGTCCAATCGCATAGAGTTCGACCATTCCTGTGTGCTTCCTGGGAATTTTTTCAGTGGCCTGTAAGGGAGCTGAGATTCTGAGCTTCACTGAGTTTCAGGGAAAAGCGTGGAAACAGCAAGGGTCAGCCTTTCCTGGAAACAGCCCTTGTGATCTGGCATCCTGGGAATTTGCCCAGCTGGACTTGTCCATTTCTCCCATGTCTCATGAAGCACTTACATCAATTTCCCTGTGCCTGCCTAAGTGCTCCTCCATCAGGGGCTCCCCAGGATGAAAATGTCACCATCAGGCTCAGCAGTGTGGTAGGTTTGTCCTGACTCTACCACCTTACCACATGCACTCATCAAGCTGGTCAACTTCTTTCTGTTGCTGAAATTATTGAGAAATCTATTGGAGTAAGTAAATGTGCTTAAGATGGCCCCCCAGTATCTGGCAGCACAAAGTGCTGAGGGAAAAGACATTGCAATAGTCCTTTCCATCTGTAACACCGCAGGCTGCTCTCCAGCCAGAAAGCTTGTTTCCAAGTGGTCGCTGGTCCAAAAGTCTACATTATTCTGGATTTCAACCATATAGCTTAGTTTAAAATATGAGCAACTGCTTTCCAGTTACTTTGCTCAGCAAAGTAATTTTGCTTTCCCTCCGGTTGGCATAGGAGGCCTGTCGTAACCATGGCTATCATTCAAATGATGCATTTTCTTCTCCCAACTCCTCCCAAGCCCAGAGAAGGTTAGAAATTCCAGAGAACTACTAGTCCCAAACATCATCTCTCTGCCAGGCTCAATCGTCTGATCCAAGCAAAAAGTGAAATTGACAAGTTCCTTCTTTCCCTGGAGGCCAAGCTTACAGTCCAAAAATAAATCTAGCTCTCCTGGCATCCGGTCTGTCCAGTTTCAGCCATGCTCCTTGTCCTGTGGGACTTCTGTTTGCAAGGGGATATTTCAGTGAGGAAAAATAATACTTTATATCCCATGTTGAGGTCTGAGAGCTTCAAATATTTATTAGCAACTAGGAACGCCCATTTCAAATATATGTTTCTGTATAGGCCAGGAGTCTTGTCTCATATTCAGAATAGATTCTTTCTATTCATTTTAACAAGCACTTTGATGCATCTCCTTCTATGCCTAGCACAATGCTCATTATTATAAAGGATCTTTGAATGCATACCCTGCCCTCTGAGAGGTTATAATCTAAGACACAGCAGACAGAGACTTGGAGAATATATTTAAGAATAAAGACTGCAATGTGTTTTGGGGACTCAGAGAGCAGAGACCTACTAGAAATCTAATGGCAAGGAAGGTTTCAGAAAGGTAGATCTTTAATGGTGCTTTGGAGAAAGGTGCTTCTGTAATATAAATACACCTTGATTTATACTTGCTTCACTTGTGATACCACTACCAACAGAGAAAGGTGAGTGGTGTCTAAGGTTCAGGACTCTTTTCAAATATACAACTGAGATCAGAAACCTGGAACATCAAGAATCCTGGGCTCTGTTTCTGGATTTGTGACAAACTTGCTGAAAAACCTAGCATTGGGCTGAGATAGTTGTTATTATTTCCATTATGCAGGTGAGATTGACCCACAGAAGTTAATCTTACCAAGCTCAGTCCATAGACTTTAAATATACAAGACAACTGATAACACACACAAAAGTAAATAGGTGAGGTGATGGATGTGTTAATTAACTCGATGGGCAGAATCCTTTCATAATATGTATGTATTACATTGTACAGTTTAAATATCTTACAATTTTATTTGCCATTTATACCTTAATAAAGCTGAAAAATATATATACATGACAAAAATAATTTAGAATGACAAAAATTTAGATTATCTCTTTTGGACACAAACTCCCTTCAAAGTCTAGGTTAGCTCTCTCTAACCCAGGCTTCTTCTGTTGTCAGTTTGTCTATTTGTAACAAGCAACTTCTTCTCCCTCATAGTCCAAGACGGCTGCTCAATCTCCATATATCACATTTGTCTTCCAGCCCACAGGGAGGAAAAAGGGGGAAAGAGGAGCATGCCCCTCTCTTTAAAGATAACTCCCAGAAATCACAGTCACCGTATCTCATCGGTTAAAACCTAGTGACCTGACCACACTTAGCCACAAATAAGGCTAAAAAAATTGTATTATTAATTCAAGGTGGCCACATGTGTCCAATTTAAAATCAGAGTTTACCAAGGAAGGAGAAAACCCTGGGACAAAAATAGAAATAGAAGCCATCATCATTATCATGTCTTGAGTTGCCAAATGAAAGAACCATGGACAATGCAATGCAATCCAGACTGTTTAGCTGTGGCTTTCCTCTAGCTCTGCACATCTAGCTCCCTCATGCTCAAAACATTAATGGCCTTAGGGCCGGACACCCAGGCTCTCGATGCCACAAAAATTTACTTCTGGTATTTCCCTTTCTTAGGCACCTTCAAGTGGGAGGATCTGAGAACATACTTGGATGAGGCTCAAGCCACACGGTGCCAGAGTGGCAAGAAAGAAGCCCCCTGAAGAGACGAGCAGTCAATTAGGACCACTGGGAAGAATGCCATCTTTGTGAAAATATTCTTGGCAATCGCCTGTATTCTTCTGTTTCTGTGCCTTTCCCTCCGGCACCCACCTTTAGGGAAATCTCTTTTCACCTGGTTACTTTTCTGTGAGCTGGTCTCAAAATGACTGAGAGCAATAACATGAAGGCTGTATTACACGCTCCCACGTTTACTCTGCAAGGTAGGTTCCATCAATTCCCCTGTTTTACTAATGGAGAGACAGAAACTTGGGGAAGTTACATAACTCAGCCAGAAACAAATAGCAGAATCAGAGCTTGAGCCCAGTCCACCAAGAGCTGAACTTTTTGCTAAGCACTCTCACCACATGATCTTACACCCTCAGGCCCAGCCTATGAGGTCAGTCTTATTAGTCCCATTGTTCAGATGAAGAGCTGAGGCTTAACCAACAAAGGCTACCTTACCAAGGCATACCAAAAGTGCTGGCATCCTCTGGATCTAGAGGCTGTCATACTGAGCGAAATAAGTCAGAGAAAGACAAATATTTTATGGCATTGCTTACATGCAGAATTGAAAAATTCATTGATGCAAATGAATTTATTAACAAAATAGAAACAGACTCACAGACTTAGAGAACAAACTTACTGTAGTTACCAGAGGATAAGGATTGGGGTGGAGGGGAGGGATAGTTAGGGAGTTTGGGATTGAAGTATACACACTACTATATTTAAATTGATAACCAACAAAGACCTACTGTATAGCACAGGGAACTCTGCTCAATATTATGTAACAACCTAAATGGGGAAAGAATTTGAAAAAGGGTAGATACTGTTTTATATACACAGATACATGTGTATAACTGAATCACTTTGCTGTACACCTGAAATGAACACAACACTGTTAATCAACTATACACCAATATGAAGTAAAAAGTTTTTAAAAATAAAAAATAAAGTTTTCACGTCCTCTTAAATCTCTCAGTCCTAGGAGTCAGAGCACACGCTGTATTTGCACATGCTATTTTGTGTATTACTGAAAGTTAACTCCTATTTCCATGTGTATGAATTCTCCCCACTTACCTGCTTTATCTTTCATTTGCCTGCTTTATTGGTCTGTATTGTTCACATGGGAGCCCATTAGACAAGGAGCCTTTCCCATCTCCAGGCTCATAATCACCATGCTTGGGTGCTCCAGAGAAAGCATTGTCACCACTGAGATAACAATGAGGTCACACTAAGGATACCCCTGAGACTGGGGTTTAAGACTCCATTGCAAATCATCACTGTTTGTTTCTGATTCATCGGCACAGAGACAAACCCAGTCAAATTTTATTGCATCCCTACTATGTGCCAGGCACTACACTAGGCACTGGTATATAGTGAGCACAAAGAAAGAAGGCAACTGACCTCAAGGGCCTTACACTTTAGTGTGAAGACAGACACTAAACAACAAATTATCAGTAGTTAATTCACTAGTTACAAGCACCCACAGTTCCTGCAAAGATGTACAGAGTATTTGAGGAATTATTAAAAAGGGCACCTAACTCAGTCTGGATAGTCAACTTTTCTGAGACTGTGATGTTTAAGTTTAGATTTAAAGGATGTCTGGTTTAAGCAGTACAAAGATTGGGGGAGGGGAGCATTCTGGGCATAGAAACAGCATGTGCAAAGGCACTGAGGCAGGAGAAACATAGCAATAAATTTTCAGCCCACTGGATCACTCATCCTTTTAACTCTCAGTATCCCAGGAAAAATAGTTATCATCATTCACCATCTTGTCTGGTGGATTCATTTTATGTTTTTATATTTTTAAGTCATTTTACAAACAAATTACAAAAGTAGGAATAAAAGAATAGTGTATAAGCCATCTATTGCTATGTAATAACTTATTCCTTGAACAGTTTAAAGCAACAAATGTTATCTCAGTTTCTATGGGTCAGGTGTTTAGGAGGGGCTCAGCCAGGTGGTTCTGCCTCAGGGTCTCTGAGGTCACACTCAGGTCCAGTGTCATAGACATGCAAGCTGTGCAGTCATTAAAAGCCCCACATTTAACTCAATACTCTGCAATTGCTGAATTTAAATTTATAAAAATATTTGAAAACAGAACCATCCATTTTCATTTTACACTGGACCCCAGCAATTATGTAGCTGGTTCTCACTGCAGTCGACCTAGCAGCCAGGGTTACAGTTATCTAAGACCCACCTTCAAGTTCACTCCCATGGTTGTTAGCAGGCCTCATTCTTCATTGGTTCTTGGCAGGATACCTCCATTTTTCTCCACATGGCTCCTCACAAGATAGCTGGCTTCTCCTGAGAGCAAGTGATCAGTGAAAGAGCCCAGGATGGAAGCCACAGTCTTTGGCTAATAACCTTTTCTTAGGCTCCAAAATCACTGTGGATGGTGACTGCAACCAGGAAATTAAAAGACGCTTGCTCCTTGGAAGAAAAGCAATGACAAACCTAGATAGCATATTAAAAAGCAGAGACAATACTTTGCCTACAAACATCCATATTGTCAAAGCTATGTTTTTTCCAGTAGTCACGTATGGATATGAGGGCTGGACAATAAAAATGGCTGAGCACTGAAGAACTGATGCCTTCGAACTGTGGTGCTGGAGAAGACTCTTGGGAGTCGCTTGGACAGCAAGATCAAACCAGTCAATCCTAAAGGAAATCAACCCTGAATATTCATTGGAAGGACTGATGCTGAAGTTAAAGCTGAAGCTGAAGGTTCACTACTTTGGCCACCTGATGTGAAGAGCCAATGCATTGGAAAAGACTGTGATGCTGGGAAAGATTGAAGGCAGGAGGAGAAGGGAATGACAGAGGACGAGATGATTGGATGGCATCACCGACTCAATGGACATAAGTTTGAGCAAGCTCTGGAAGATGGTGCAAGACAGGGAAGCCTGGCATGCTACAGTCCACAGGGTTGCAAAAAGATGACTGAGAAACTGAACAACAAATCTCAGGAGTGACACATCATTACTTCTGCCATATTCTATTGGTCACACAGACCAACCTGGTACAATGTGGAAGGGACTTTAAGGGTACTAATACCTGGAGGCTAGGGTCAGAGAGAGTCATGTTGAAGACTAATGACCACAGATAGTGAAAAGCAACTCTATCAGAACTTTTAATAAGAATTTAAATATTGTAAACCCAGGGCTTCCCTGGTGGTCTAGTGGTTAAGAATCCACCTGCCAGAGCAGGGGGCACAGGTTCAATCTCTGGTCCAGGAAGATCCCACATCCCTTGTCTGGGAAGATCCCACATGCTCCCACCTGGGAGCAAATAAGTCCAGATGCCACAAATACTGAGCCTGCCCTCAAGAGCCTGCGAGCTGTGACAACTGAAGCCCATGAACCCTAGAGCCTGTGTGTCACAACAAAAGAAGCCACTGCAATGGAAGCCTATGCACCCCAATGAAGAATAGCTCCCACCTGCTGCACTAGAGAAAGCCCATGCAGCAACGAAGAACCCAGCGGAGACAAAATTAAAATATTCAAATAAATAAATAAATTTTTTAAAGATTAAAAAAATAAATATAGTAAACCCAAATTTGGGGAGCTCCAATGGTCCAATGGTTAGGACTGTGCACTTTAACTGCCAAAGGCCAGGTTCAGTCCCTGGTCTAGGAAACAATATGTCACATGCTAAAAGGCACAGCCAAAAATTAATAATAATAAAATAAAAATTAAAAATAAATCCCAAACCATAACATACTTGAAATAGACAACAGACTTTGATGAAACCATCGACTGATCAAAATCATGATCCTGGAACTTATTCACTTGAAATACTGATTCCAGAACTCAGATATATCTCTAATTGGTCTAGTTTATCATTCCTATGGTTCTTCTGTTTGCATTTGCATCATCAAGACAGAACTTTTGAAAGCTTTGGTGGCTCATAATTTTGTTGAAGAGAGTATGGCCATCTTCTTCGCTCTGTAATTGCAAAACATTTCCACCTGCAGATTTATAAACATAATTTTAAATCTTCAATCCAGTTAATATTTTCATTTCTACGTCATCTATTTCCCCCTTGCGTGCACATCTGCCTTCAAAATTTGTCTATTTACAAACCCTCCAAGTAAATTTTGGTGCACAAAAATCTAAAAGATTAATGAATATTACCATACGTCTTTTTTGCAAAATAGGAAAATTCAGTCTCTTGTCATAAAATATTGTGTAATTAAGTCTTTCTTGTGGAGCAATAACTGGATGAAAATATCACATTTCCTTTTTGTCCTTAAAAGTTTGAGAAAAAACATCTAGGTTTTTGAGTTTGAGAAGAAACATCTACAATATTATCATCTAAAGATTCATAGGCTAAGATTTCTCTTACATAATCAATTTCACTATCATCATTCGCTTATCTTCTAGAATGCTACTCCCTCTTTGTATTTCTCTTCTGATTTATGTACTAATTTGAAACCTCTTCCTCTATCAATTTTTTTGTTGTTGCTTATATAAGTAGAAAATGAAAAATTCAGAATATCCAACTGTATCCAATGAAAGCTAAACACAGACCACAAAGATGGTGTCCCCGATTTTCTTTTATATCTTCCTGGAAAACGATATAACACTTTAGGTAGTGAATTAAGAAACCTGAAGGATGATAAAATATGGATGGTTTATGACATTATTCCATCATTCTTCTAGATAATTGTTGTTCTTCAGTTTTCATACTATTTTTTAGTCTTTTTCAGCATAGTTGAGAATAATTGATGAGTAATGGTAAAATAATTCCTAGGATGAAAAAATAACACAATGTTTCAAGACGTAAGAAAAAATAAGATTATTAAGATCTCATAACATATCTTACATTTACAAAACAATACACACGTACCCATATGAAAACTGTGAGGTTGAACAAGTTTTATTCTACCTTTAAAAAATAAGTCAATTTATTTTGTGCCTTGGAAGATACCTTAAAAAGAATAAAAGTCAAGAAATATCTTTAAATATTTGTTTACTTTTGGCTACGTCAGGTTGCGGCACATGGGCTCTCTAGCTTGAGGTGCTAGAGGGCTCAGTAGTTACAGCACGCATGCTCAGTTGCTCTGTGGCATGTGGGATCTTAGTTCCCTGCCCAGGGATCAAAGCCCTATCCCCTGCATTGGAAGGCAGATTCTTAACCACTGGACCACCAGGAAAGTCCCTCAAGAAATATCTTTACAAGAAAGCTATTTTCAAGAAATGCTTTATAAAAGATACAAGTGCTTAAAAAAAAAAAAATCAACAGAATTAGGTCCAGTGGAGCCTGGATGGTATTAACACAAGTAATCCAGCAGATCTGGGAGAGGTGGCACCCGTGACAGGACCTGTAGCAGACACTGTTCATGCCCCATCCACACTCCCTAGATTTCTGCCCGAGGGCTTCCTCTGGCTATAGGTGCCAGCTCATTCTCTGAAGAAAGCAGCTGGAAGTGTCTGGAAGATAATGCCCCTCCCTCCCCACCCCACCACCCCCCACCCGGCCCCAACCAAGTGCAACCCTCAACCAATTCGGAACCAGGATTAGTGGGTAAATTTCCCAACTTCCTCACCCCCTAGCAAGACAATTCTGAGGTGTGTTCCATAATCTCTCAGTGGGCCCCCAACAGGATTAAGCCCCAGTTGCTTTCTCATTAATGAATCACTAGTTGGCATTCTTCCTTTCCCTGTTGTACTTCCCCACTCCCTTACTTTGATTCCTTGGATCACCTCCAAATAAACTGTTTGCACTGAAATTCCTTGTTTTAGAATCTGCCGTTGTGGGGGGGCAAAAAAAAAAGAATATGCTATTGGGAGAATCTAAACCAAGACACAAGTTGAAGCCACATCAAGATAAAGCAGCTGCAGCTCCAAACATCAATCATAAGGCTCTTCTTGTTCTACCTGGAGGCCTCACTCACAACAGAGCCGAGTGGGCAGATGCAAGCAAGCCAAACAGAGAGGAGACTAGTTAATGATGGTAGACCGCAGTTTAGGAGAAAGAATGCTTTTAGAGGTCATTAGAATAAGGAGCTGTCTAAAATCATCAGAAATGCTTTCTCCATTCAACAAAAAGTTGGAATGGGTTCCCAGGGTGGCAGATGGACAGTCTGATCTCATTTAAGAAACAGCCTGAGGCAGTGGAACCGTCCTGAGTGTGGGGATGCAGGACTTGGATTCCAATCCAGGCCTCTCTGAATTCAAATGCAGTCTCTACTGAAGAGGGATCACAAACTCTTCATAAAGTTGCTGGGAGTAACAAATAAAACCATGTGTTGTAGGAGAATGCTCTGTGTTTTTCATCTTCTTTAGCAAGGTATTTAATAATCTGCCAGCTAGCTTGGGGTGCAGGCAGGGACAGACACCCACCTCAAAACAGATAGCCTTGTTCCAGAAAAGTCACTCCAGTCCCTTTAAAAGTGAAAGTAAAGTGAAAATGTTAGTCACTCAGTTGTGTCTGACTCTTTGTGACCCCATAGACTGTAGACTGCCAGGCTCCTCTGTCCATGGAATTCTCCAGGCAAGACTACTGGAGTGGGTTGCCATGCCTTTCTCCAGGGGATCTTTCTGACCCAGGGATTGCATTGCAGGCAGATTCTTTACCATCTGAACTGCCAAAGAAGTCATGTAAATGAAGGGTCAGTAGGCTTTGGTGTCCTGGGGAAAAAAAGAGTACAGCAAGCTCCTTTTTTTGTGCTATAAACAGTTTTAATCCTTTAGAGGAGTCTGGCCACTGGAGAGGTAGAGGGACCCTGGCTCAACATCTGAGCAGTGGCATGACTGGGGCCTTTCCAACTCACTACCTTGCTGGAGATGTTCCCACCCTGGGAGGGCTGTATAAGAAAATTAGGACACATGGAAAGCTGGGCCCCAGGGCTCAGGTCTAAGGGGAGGCCCATGGATTCCATGTGGCTAGGGTGGAGAGAAGCCATCAGCCCATCTGAGCATCTGCACCAGCAGCAATATCAGAAGGCAATTCAGGGACTTGCCTGGTGGTCCAGTGGCTAAGACCCCATGCTCCCAATGCAGGGGGCCCAGGTTTGATCCCTAGTCAGGGAACTAGATCCCACATGCCTCAACAAAGAGTTCACATGCTGCAACTAAAGATCCCACATGCCGCAACTAAGACCTGGCAAAGCCAAATAAGTAAGCAAATAAATACAAAAAAAAATTTTAAAAAGAAGACAATTCACCCTCCATCCTCACCTAGACCATCTTCTCTCCTCTTCCATAAGTCAACTGGCCTCTTCCTTCCACTGAGGTTAACTGTGATGATGTAGCTAGAGTGACAAAACTGTCCAAACACAAGAAGAAATAAATATCAATCTAGCGGGTTTTTCCACTTTACATGTATATGCATTTTTTTTCCTTATTATCTATTTTTGGCTGCACTGGGTCTTTGCTGCTGCGCTCGGGCTTCTCATTGCCATGGCTTCTCTTGTTACAGAGCATGGGCTCTGGGGCTCGTGGGCTTCAGTAGTTGCCGTTCACAGGCTCTAGAGGGTGGGCTCAGTAGTTGTGGCACATGGGCTTAGTTGCCACACGGCATGTGGAATCTTCCTGGACCAGGGATCAAACCCATGTCCCCTGCCTTGGTAGGTGGATTCTTAACCACTGAACCACCAGGGAAGTCCCATATATGCATTTTAATGGCTTCTATTTATTGTTTGCTATATACCAAGTACTTTACAAATATCTTATTTCATCTTCATGCAATCTTACTACCTCTGATATAATTCCCATATTTCAGAAGAGGGAACTGAAACTCAGAGAGGCTGAGAAACTTTCCTGCTACAGCCTCGGTAGCAGAGCTGCTTTCAAACCTGACCACATCTGACCCCAAAGCCTGTGTTCATCACCACTAGGCTTTGTTGGAAGAACTGGACAGCCAGGTGGAGCTTTTCCTACAAGGCAGTCTAAAGGCCAGGCTGGCACCAGAGACAGGAACCATGTGATCTCCATGGGACCTGGATCCAAAGCTAATGGTGCAAACAGGGGTGGTGGCCTCTGCACAAAGTGGCACTCAGACAAGGTCTGGAGAGCCTCCACAGCCTCCTTCTCTATCATGAACTGCCTGGAATTACACCAGGCCTTGCACCCAGCCATGGAGGCAGCCTGCCCCTCAGCCAGGAACGCTCCCTAACTGTCCATAAGATCACTTTAAGTGGCCTCTGTCTCCCGAATTTCATCCTCCCAGCAGCCCACCACTTCCTGTGGTCCTGTGTCTGTGCTGCTGCATAATGCCTCTCAGGTGGGCACATCTCTCTGACCAGGCAGACCACAAATATCTCGAGGTTAGGGTCCACACTTCATTTTCTGGCTTCTCCACCCTTCTCCCTAAGGTCAAACTCCATGCTCACTCACACCATTAAATAGACCATTTAAATGGTCAGATAACATTGAGGTAAAGGGCTATGGGTCAGCCAACTTGAAAAAATTATTTGAAAATTAACTAGAATGTAATGTAGATTAAGGAGAAATTATTTGCTACTACTGTTTTCCCATGTGAGAGGTGTATTTTCAGTAAGAACATGTAAAAACTCCTTGGACATATTTAATTCTTAGTTTTGTGCCTTTACCAGATGTCTTGCAAAATTAGACATCTGTGCAAAGACAGAAAAACTTGTATTTGAAGACACATATTAGAGGCAGGAAATATAACAGTTAAGAGTCCCAATTTGAGAGTTAGACAAACCTTGGTTCAAATTCCATCTCTGTGACTTGCTGGCTAGCCAGGGAGAAGTCATTCCACCTCTCTGAGTTTCATATTCCTCATTTGTGAAATTGTAATTAAAAGTGCCTTCCTTGTTCACACCCATTAGGATGGCCATTATTCTAAAAAAATAAAAATACATTAAAAACAGAAAATAAACATTGGCAAAAATGTGGAGAAATCATCGCTGGTAGAAATGTACAAGGATGCAAACACTGTGTAAAACAGTATGGTGGTTTCTTAAAAACCTAAACATAGAATTACCATATGACCCAGCAATTCCATGTCTGGGCACATACCCCCAAGAATTGAAAGCAAGGACTTGAACAGACATTTGTACACTTATGTTCAGAGTAGCCTTATTCACAGTAGTAAAAAGATGAGAGCAGCCCAAGGTCCATCAACAGATGAATGGATAAACAAAATGTGGTATGTACATACGATGGAAGGTTATTTTACTTTAAAAACGTAAGCGATTCTGACACAAGCTACAACATGGGTAAATCTTGAAGACATTGTGCCAAGTGAAATGAGTTGGACACAAAAGAACACACATTGGATGATTCCACTTACCTGAGCTACCTAGAATGGTCAAATTCATGGACAGAAAACAGAACCGCTGTTGCCAGGGACTGGAGGAAGGAAAAACTGGGGCATTATTGTTAATGAGTACAGCGTTTCAGTTTGAGGAGATGAAAAAGTTTTGGAGATGAGTGATGGTAAGGGTGCATAACAAGGTGAATATACTTAATGCAACTGAACTAAATATCTAAAAATGGTCAAAATGGTAAATTTTATATATAATGGAATATTATACAGTCATAGAAAAAAATTAAATCTTGGGACTTCCCTGGTGGTCCAGTGGTTAAGAATCTGCCTGCCAAAGCAAGAGACACAGGTTCAATCCCTGGTCCAGGAAGACTCTGCATGCCACAGGGCAATTAAACCCTTCTACCACAATTACTGAGCCTATGCTGTAGGGCCCACGAGCCATAACTACTGAGCTCTCATGCAACTACTGAAGCCTACGCTCCCTGGAGCCCCGTGCTCCACAACAAGAGAAGCCACCGCAATAGAAGCTCGAGCGCAGCAACAAAGACCCAGAGCAGTAAAATAAATAAATAAATAAATGTTTAAAAAAAAAAAAAGAATGAAAGCTTGATGTATGGGGACAAGCTGGAAGGACTTTGAGGGCTTTATGCTAAGTGAAATAAGTCAGGCAGAAAAAAGACAAACATCATATTATTTCACTTATATGCAGAATCTAAAAGGAAACAACAAAGGCAAGCTTATAGACACAGAGAACAGGTTGGTGGTTGCCAAGAATGTGGGGTTGGGAGTGAGAAGATGGGTGCTCGGCTATGCTATATTTAGTCACTCAGTCATGTCCGACTCTTGCTTACCCCGTGGACTGTAGCCCACCAGGCTCCTCTGTTCATGGATTCTCTGGGCAAGAATAATGCAGTGGGTTGCCATGCCCTCCTCCAAGGAATCTTCCCAACCCAGGGATCAAACCCAGGTATCCCACACTGCAGGCAGATTCTTTACTGTCTGAGCCACCAGAGAAGCGCAAGAATACTGGAGTGGGTAGCCTATCCCTTCTCTGGGGGATCTTCCCGACCCAGGAATCGAACTGGGGTCTCCTGCACTGCAGATGGATTCTTCACCAGCTGAACTACCAGGGAAGCCCAGAGTAAATGGGTAAGTGGAGTCAAAAGATAAAAACCTCCAGATATAAAAAAAAATCATAAGTTATGAGGATGTAATGTACAGCATGGTGACTATAGCTAATATTATTGTATTATATATTGCTAATATAAGTTAATGTACTGTATATTCAAAAGTTACTAAGAGAGTTAAAAGTTCTTATTACAAGAAAAATGTTAGTTAGACTTGCTGTGTGATCATTTCATAATATATATAAATATCAAATCAATATGCTGTATATCTGAAACTATTATAATACTGTAGGTCAATTATATCTCAATTTCTTTTAAAAGATAAATTTTGTGATATATATGAGTGCTAAGTTGATTTAGTTGTGTCCAACTCTTTGCAACCGCATGGACTGCAGCCCGCCAGACTCCTCTGTCCTGGGATTCTCCCAGCAAGAATACTGGAGTGGGTTGCCATGCCCTACTCCAGGGGAATATACATATACATATATATATATATATATATATATATATATATATATATATATATATATACACTTTTTTTTCCCACACAAGTGGCTTCCTTCAGTTTTATTGTGAGGCTAAATGGATTAATGTTGGTAAAGCAGTTGACAGTGCCTGGTACATGGTACAGGATTGCTAAATTACAGTTATCACCATTATTGGCTTTAGTCCTCAAAACCAGTGGCTGAATCTTGACCAACCCAGCAAGTAGGACAGAACAAGGAGGAGGTGAGCAGAAAAACTCCAGACTAAGACATAAGGGAATTGCAACCAGACACAAAGGTAGGAAGACAATAGGGCCCCAGGGAGACCTAAGTCCCAAAAGGACCCCAGGATGAAAGGAAGAGGTCTTAGAAAAGACCAGGAGAGAGAAAGCTTTTCAGGGCTTCATGCAAAAGAAGACCAAAGCAGGGTTACCAGAAAACTATAGGCTGCCCTGTTAAACGTGAATGTCAGACAAACAACAAACAATTTTTTGTAATAAGTTATGTCCCAAATATTGTACCACCCTATTTTATTGCAAGGGACATACTAATACTAAAAATGTATTCATGTTTACCCGACATTCAAATTCAACTGAGCTTCCTGTGTTTTCAGTTGTTAAATCTAGCCTCCTAGGCCAGAGGTACCACTCATCCGTCACTACTTTGCACTGTCAGTTTACCATGATTATAGATCCTAGAATATCCTGGTATCTAAAAATCTGGACAGCACAGTGGGTGCGAGAGCAGAGAATGGAACAGGATTCTTCACTTTACAAATATACTCTTTCACAGCTGAGGTCCTATAAATAGCAAACTCTCTTAACAGTCTTATCACAGAAACTCATTTTTAAAACTTAAATGTAACAGCCCCACTTTTGAAGCAGCCCACCTGTCAAAACTGAAGGCAACTGCAAGGCACAATCCCAAAAGCTGTGGTTCTCCCGGCTTCGGAGATCAGGAGAGGGGATAACACCATGCCAGGGGCCACTGCAGAAGAGGGGCCCAACGATACAGGCTAAAGCACCACCCTGGGCGCCAAGGTCTGGCCTCTTCCCCGCAGGCCCGGCTTGGATCAGCCCCAGCACTTCCTCCCCAAGCTGCTGCAACCACTTGCAGAAAGGGCTGTCGAAGATCCTCTGACATTTCAGCAGAGACCTAAAAAAGGGCTCTGTCTATGTCCAACCAAACGCAATTCCCCAGCCTCAGCCCTAAACTGATTAAAAGCTGGAGGCCATTCGTTTTGTTTTGAGAAGTGCCAGGGTTTTAAGCCCGCGGTCCCCCTCTTCCCTCCTCACTAGTTCCAGCTGCAGGGGCACTTCAGTGTGAAAGACCACACACCAGCAGGCCCAGCGGTGCGGAGGCCTGGCGGAGATTAAACCCCAGGCGGCCGGGAGGGGCGGGCAGGCGCCCCCACCCCCACGCAGAAAGTGAGCGAAGCCTGGAGCGGGGAGTTCAAGGAGAGCCCACCCGGCCAACCCAGATGGTGCTCACCCCGGCCACGCCCCTGCTCCATCCTCCCCATCAGACCCGGGCCGGGAAGATGACCAGTTGTCACTTTTTTTTTTTAATTTACCAAATTTATTTATCACACAACAAGCTTACTTTGGAAGGAAATCCGGGATCGGAGGTGGAACCGAGAGGAGGCATAGTCTGTTTTTATCCAGCTCCACCAGCTCACCAGGCAGACCTGGGACCATTGCCCCGGCTTGGTCCTCTGCCTGCTCTCCAACCAGGGAGGCTGCGAACCAAAACTAGAAGCTCTTTCCTTGGTCCTGCACAGGACAACCCGAAGGAGCTTGTCTTCTCACTGGGTCACTGTCTGTCTCACCCAGCCGGATGCCACAAGCTCAGGGCTGGAGCCGGACAAGCTAGCAGGGGACCAGGCATGAAGTCTGGCCTGGACACGTGAGGGAACCTTTTCTCTTTCCTGTGATGCTATCCCAGGATCAGAAGGGACATTTTTGAGTGCTTGGGGTTCCTAAGCTATTCTTGTTGCACCATATTCTGAAGCACATGGAGGTTCATCGTATGGACTCAGGCATTGGTATCTTAGTCCTTTCTCCTTTGCATCTGGGACCCAGTGTCCTCACCGATAATGCCAATAACCCACCTGCCAAGCACTCTACCTGGAGAATGGGGTGGTCAGAAAATAAAGGAAATACAAAGAGGGCAGAAAGTGGATTTCCCTCGTGGTCCAGTGGTTAAGAGTCCACCTGCCAATGCAGGGGACGTGGGTTCGATCCCTCTTTCTGGAAGATTCCACATGCCTCAGAGCAATGAAGCTGGAGTGCCACAATTACTGGAGCCTGCGCGTCCTAGAGCCCTTGTTGGGAAACTAGATAGTAGTCTCCACTCATGGCAACTAGAGAAAGCCCACCACACACGATAACAAAGACCCAGCGCAGCCAGAGATAAATAAATTAAGTAATAATAATAAAAAAAAGAGGGCAGAAGGTACTTGAGGGAGGAGATTAGAGTTTCCAGTGCTCCCCAGAGCAGAAGCCAGCATAGACCCAGTGTCACACAGGCATGTGTGTCCTGGTGAAGATGGATGAGGGGACCTCCAATTCCCACAGGATGATTTTTGCTGCTTCCTACTCCCCTCCTCCATACATCCCCTCCCATGACATAATGAAAAATTCATGTTAAAAGCTTCACATGTGATCTGATTTTTCAACACTTTAATTGGATTAATAGAAGCCGGGAGTATAGCAAGCCCAGGGCCCTTCCACCCCAGGGTCCCCCTCCCCATACCTCCCCCGCCCCTCTCCACCTTGCTCCTTCTCCTGCTTAGTCCTTTCTCCCTAGACACACTCTCTGACTTCCTCCACAATATGCTCCCATCCAGACCTCCCTTTCTTCCTTTCCTTCCAGCTCACTCTCAGCAGCCTCTTCCTCTCAGCACCCAGCGCTTTTTTGACGGCTCAAATTTTCTCTTTCTTCCCCAAAGGAGGAAAGAGAGCAGTCCCATCACTCAAAACCCTGATGAATGGACTATTTCCAAATACTTGGTGAGTGGAATGCAGCTAAAGAAATTTGATTTTATTGCATTCTAGAATATACACTATCTACCGAGAGTTCCAGGACGACGGCACTCAAAGTCTTTAATAGATGCAAATTAAATATAATTGGTATATTGGTTATGAGTGTGCAAGGGTTACTGTGAAAGGTCCTGATTCTTGAGATGACAAACATTATCTGGACACAATCTGGGCAATGGTGCCACCACCTCATGCTTTATAGATAAAACTGAACTACAGAGAGGAAAAACCACCTACACTGTTTCCCATGATTGCATAGTTGTCAACGACAACAAAAACCCGAACAGCTAAAAAGCTCTAGACAGGCACTCACCTGAGTCCCAGTGCCTGCACGGTGCCAAGACTAACTCACTTTGAACACATGGCTTGATATCTTTCCCCTGAATTACCTCATCTATACAACCAGAAGGGCAGTCTGGATGGGTGGGATTCAAACTCTCTTACTGTATGCCTCTACCAGTAAAAGCATTTTGAGCATTTATTCTCACTATACATAAGTCTAGTTATACTGTATTATTTGTACTGATATATTCTGAACACAACATATAGAAATTATTTTAAGGATAAAATAAACATGAAATCAAGGTATTTTTATGTTTTATTAACCATGATGGCTTCAATTTATCACTCACTAATATTTCAAGGCCAAATATTTACTTAGGACAAGACTCTTCATGGAGTGTTGCCATAAATCCATTTTTCAAGTAGACTTTAGATAATTTCCATTTGTTTTTGTCGCTGATTTCTTGCCAGACCGTTGTTTTTAACCTCATAATGTGGTTGAAAAGGGGAATTTACAAGAAAAACTAGAGAAGTCTCAACTCAGCCATTGTCATTGTTTCCTTTTGCTTGCAAAACAATGTTGGATTAATAATATTATCTTTAAAATAGTTTTTTTTTGCAGGAATCTTCTATGGCTGCCTGTCTACTTTGTGAGGGTAGGTATTAGTTCAAGCTAAATGATATACTTTGTACATGATTGTTAACAGGTGCAAGTATACTCTAATACATCACAGTATGCTGGAAATACAGAATAGGGTGAGGGCACCCCCTCCTGATGCACAGATTTCCTCTCACACAGTCGGCATGGCACATGGCATCTGATGGATGGACCGATGGAGGGAATAAGAGCCACTCTGTGATTAAACATTAATGAGGACTTGTGTTTCTTGTTTTTAAGAAGACTGCAAACAGAAGTTCGATTCTTCTCTTCTGACTGTCCAGAGGACTGTGTTGGGGGCACCCTTTGTCAACCACTGCAATTCTCTTATCAGTACAGTTCTTTGACTCTCTGGTGTCTCCATAGATGGAGTCTTTCTCTGCTCTGCATTCCACTTGCGGCTGGTGAGCACACCCTACTTGAGAGCTCAGCCAAGGTAATGCCATGCCCTGGAGTCTGCATACCTCGAAGGGCCGTGCTGTCTGGTGTGAGCAGCCCTGGGTGCCCCTTGGACATAGCTGGGCCCCTGACCCCAGCCTCACGGGGTGGGCTGTAACATGTGGGTTTTGCTCTGGGGAGTGATTCTTCACTTTTGCCCCCACTCTCCATGCCCAGTAGTTCTCTGTTTATCCCCTTTCCCTCCCATTTTCTTCTCCCTGGGAACCCTTAGTCAACCCCACCTCTCCTGCCAGGAGAAGTAAGGAGAGCTCCTTTGGATGTATAAAGCATTCACACAGGTGGAACTACATTCCACTTCTAGGGAACCCAGGTTTTTCACCCTGGGTCACAAAGCTACTACGTGGCAAAGCTAGAATTTGACATTGAGATCTAGATAATTCCAAAACCCATACTGTTTCCAACTCTGCAAAAGCAGGGAGTGACTACTGTTTGTATATGGAGTGTGTGTTTCCCTATGTGCCTGTAAACAGATGTATCTCACCACACAGTGCAGTTGTATACAGGGTGAATGGCTAAATAAGGAACTAAGAGGGAAATGCTGCCATGTCCCACAAAAGCCATAGGTCCAAACACAGACCAACAGGCTGAGTGTCCTGGAGCAGGCCATCTCCTCGGCTGAGACCAGCTCCTGGTGGTCGGTAAGGAATGAGGGTGTGCCCACTCATCACCTCCCAGGGACACTGAAAAATAGCCCAGATTTGTCTGCTTCTGACTCATCTCTTTGGCTTCTTTGAAGGGATGGCATTTACCCTGGCTTTGCAAAGAAATGTGTTCTGGTTTGAAGAGGAATCAGATTTCTTGTCAAGGTGATAATGACCCAAATACCTTTCGGGACCTTCTGCTCCAGCCGTCCAAACTTGACAGAACAAACTCAGTGTGGAATCTGTGGTCCTTCTGCATCTTCGTAACTGTGTGACTGACAGCCAAGTGCAAGTTTTAAAAGTAAGCGAGCATACAGATGGCTAACAAACACATGAAAAGATGCTCAACATCACTCATTATTAGAGAAATGCAAATCAAAACCACAATGAGGTACCATTACACTCCAGTCAGAATGGCTGCTATCCAAAAGTCTACAAGCAATAAACTCTGGAGAGGGTGTGGAGAAAAGGGAACCCTCTTACACTGTTGGTGGGAATGCAAACTAGTACAGCCACTATGGAGAACAGTGTAGAAATTCCTTAAAAAACTGGGAATAGAACTGCCATATGACCCAGCAATCCCACTGCTGGGCATACACACCGAGGAAACCAGAATTGAAAGAGACACGTGTACCCCAATGTTCATCGCAGCACTGTTTACAATAGCCAGGACATGGAAGCAACCTAGATGTCCACTGGCAGACGAATGGATAAGGAAGCTGTGGTACATATACACAATGGAATATTACTCAGCCATTAAAAAAAATACATTTGAATCGGTTCTATTGAGATGAATGAAACTGGAGCCCATTATACAGAGTGAAATAAGCCAGAAAGAAAAACACCAATACAGTATACTAATGCATATATATGGAATTTGAAAGGATGGTAACGGTAACCCTATATGCGAGACAGAATAAGAGACACAGATGCATAGAACAGTCTTGTGGACTCTGAGGAAGAAGATGAGGGTGGGACGTTCTGGGACAATAGCATTGAAACATGTATATTGTCATATGTGAAGCGGAACACCATTCCATGTTCTATGCATGGGACAAATGCTCAGGGCTGGGGCAATGGGATGACCCAGAGGGATGGGATGGGGAGGGAGGTGGGAGGAGGGTTCGGGAGGGGGAGCACATGTGAACCCATGGCTGATTCATGTCAATGTATGGCAAAAACTACTACAATATTGTAAAGTAATTAGCCCCCAACTAAAATAAATAAATTTATTAAAAAAAAATAAAAAATAAAAGTAAGCGAGCAGAGGCATAGAGGCAACACACAGGGCTCGGCTCCACCCCTCCTTAAGTGTGATTAGTGGGGGAAGAGTATTTTGAAATAAAAGTCTGCACTCTCTTTCATCACTCCCCCCCATGGTATTGCCAAGCCTTTGACCAGCCCCAGTCCCAGTTAGGAAGAGTTTCAGCATCAGGATAATGAAGATGACCGTGACTATGATGACAGTGGTACCCCATTTTTTGTACATGTTGAAAATACTTTTCAAATGTTACGTCGATTCACCCCACGGTTCTACGGGGCTATTATTAACTATCTTCAGAAAAGGAAACTAAGGATCAGAGGTGCTGGGTGATTACCCCAAGTTAGCATTACTCTTGAGGAGTGGAGCCAAGATTTGAAATCAGATCTATTTGGCTCCAAAGGCCATAATCTTACCTCTGCTCTAGGAGCCCCCATATTGGAAACCAAAGAGAGACACGCCAACTTCTTACAATGGGTTTCTCTTGAAATAATTTTACCCAACAAATATTTAGGGCCAGGTATTCAATCTTCACTGAGTGCCAAAGAGTTGATGCTTTTGAACTGTGGTGCTGAAGAAGACTCTTGAGAGTCCCTTGGACTGCAAGGAGATCAAACCAGTCAATCCTAAAGGAAATCAATCCTGAATATTCATTGGAAAAACTGATGCTAAAGCCAAAGCTCCAACACTTTGGCCACCTGATGTGAAGAGCCAACTCACTGGAAAAGACCCTGATGCTGGGAAAGATTGAGGGCAGGAGGTAAATGGGGCGACAGAGGATGAGATGGTTGGATGACATCACTGACTCAATAGACATGAGTTTGAGCAAACTCCTGGAGGTAGTGAAGGACAGGGGAGCCGGGCGTGCTGCAGTTTGTGGGGATTTAAAGAGTTGGACACAACTTAGCGACTAAACAATTCTCTTCCTGATAGGTGATCAGAGAGTGTCACCATCCCCTCATCCATTCATTCAATAAATACTAACTAAACATCTATGTGCCAGGCACTCTTTTAAGTGCCATGGATACAGCGATGAACAAAACAAACAAGTTTCTATTCTCATAAAACTTAGTATGTAATAAGAGAAGACTGATAACAAACAAAACAACTAATATGTAATATGACAGAGGTGATAAGCACCACAAGAAAGAACAAAGCAGGTAAGGGAGCTAGAGAGTGGGGGATGGGGGGGTGCTGTTTTGGGTAGGGTGCTAGAAGAAGACCTCCCCAAATGGGTGACATTTGGGCAAAGGCCTGAAGGACTGAGGGCCTGAGCCCTGCAGAGATCTGGGAGAAGAGCATTCCAGACACAGGGAACAGCAAATACAAAGAACTAGTGGCAAGAGCAAGCCTGGAGATCAGGTTGGCCTACTTTTCAGGTTCTTAAGCCTGCTTTCCATTTTGCCAATTTGTAGGACCACATCATTATCCGTATTTTGCAGTGAGGACATCAGAGGCCTGAATTCAGAAGGTTCTTCCCCTCGCTGGTTTCACAGAGAGAGGAAAAGGAAGTCATTTTTGTTGTGTTAACTTATCTGCACTTATTTGTCCTTAGAATGGCTTGAAAAGTAGAGGTTTTAAAGTTATAGTCTGCTGGCTCCAAAGCCTATGCCCTTTCTATCATACCATCTGGAAGTAAACCAAGTGATTTCAGATTGATATAATTCTTTCCTTCTTAAGAGCACAGAGCACCAGGAAACCAGACTTCAGGTCTTCATCCATCCATCCAGTGTGCGCTGAGAGCCTCCTGTGTGCTGGGCTCCTGCTGGCCATTGTAGGGATACAGTGCTGAACTCACAGACACAGCCCCTCCTTCCAAGGATGGTTTCAATTACTCAGCAGGGCCACTTCTAAGACACACCCCGCCAGGGTGTCATGTGTACTCCCACCCACTCTCCAGCCCCAGGCCAGAACCCCAGGGGAACGCTTCCCATTCTAGTTCTAGCAGAAGGAGAATGAGTCCCAATTTTCTGATACTCAGCAGAATTTGAACTGCCAGTTGGAGCTCAGTACCTGTCCCTCCTTGCCCTCCACGTCATTGTGTGAAGTCCTCCCTGATAAAAGAGAGCTGGTTTTCCAACCAAATTCTCCTGCTCTTGCCCACAGACTGAGGTAGAGTGAACGAGGTAACGAAGATTCTCTTTCCAAGGAATGGAATTCGAGAAACTCCATCGGGTGGGCCAAGCCAAGCCAAGAAGCATCCAAGATGGGTCTGGGGATTCAGACAAAGGTCTAGCCAGCTCTTATTTGGTCCAAACAGTATGCCTGACAATAAGCCCACCACACCCCCTTCCCCCAAAGGGAATTCAGCCCCATAGAGTGTTGCCTGGAACCCATCTCTCCATTCTCCCATAGCAGGGTGTAACTTCTAAACCCAGCGCATCAACGAACAGATCCAGGGACAGCCAACAGAGGAGACAGGAGTGTGCCTGGAGGCTGGCAAAGCTTATTCAAACACAGGCCGGGCAGCCTACTGTTTCCCTCCATCCGGAAAAACTCAATGCCCGCCAGGGTGGTTGGAGATCAGACCCAGAGGGAGGGCAGAGGGGAAGAGAGTTAAATTGCAGCTGAAACCCACCTCCCCCAACCTCAAGGCCTGCTCCTTCGGTGTCAACAAATATGCAACCAATTAATGTAATTGCAGAGTTATTTATGGTGCCCAGCAAAGTGCAGCTGGATCCTAACAGACAAGAATGGAAGCAGAGAAAAAAAGCTCTTTCTCGGGTTTGGCTGTGCGATTGTGTTGGTTGAGTCTTTTTTTTTTTTCCCTCTTCTTTCAGATGTTTCAATCAACTTGTGGTATCTATGTGTCTGGTGGTCATGGCCCCTTCCAGTCAGTATGCAGGTGTTCCTGCCTGGGGGGCAGAGAGGGGAGGAAAAGGAGGGGGAAGCCAGAGGGAAAAGCTAAAGGTCTTCGGATTTCAAACTGTGACCTGACAGAGAAGACTTTTTCAAGGTTCCCCACTCCAACTGCACCCTTGTCTTAATCCTCTTCCACTGACCCTTTCCATAACAACCACCACCCAAAATTGCATCTAGAGCCATTTTTTTTTTTTTTCATAGCTCTGTTATGGGATTGTCTGGAATGACAGCTGTGTGGCCATTCAGCTCCCCACACAAGACAGGTTTTAATTAGAGTTATTGAGGGGGTTGAATTGGCACAATTAGGCCCCACATTAATGGGGTCTCCATGTGTTCTTTTGAACAGTTTGGCCCTATTTTTTGTCCCAGGGCAGGAGGGGGTTGCAACTAATGAAGTTGGAGAGTGCAGATTATCTCAGCAAAAGGAGGGCCAGTGTGAACCACCCAGGGGAGGGAGAGCGTACGGAGAAAAGCAGCAGTTACATATGGTGGAGGCACACAGACACATATTTTCTTGTCTTCCTTCTGTTAATATGGTCCTTTAAGACTTCCCTGGCAGTCCAGTGGTTAAGACTTCACACTTCTGCTGCAGAGGGCGCAGGTTTGATCCCTGGTCAGGGAAATAAGATCCCACATGTCTTGTAGGGCTGCCAAAAAAATAAAACAAATCCTTGTAGAAGGAAGTTGTGGCCACCAAATATGTATCATTGACTAAGAGGGGAAACAGAAAAAGTATATATCTTGGACCAAACTAAACTAAGGATGTGTGGGTGTGTGGTGCATACACACTCAGCCTCATCTGTATCCACGGTTTCTGCCATATCTATGGATTCCACCAACTGCAACTCAAAAGATAAAAACAAAATTTAATTACAGAAAGTTCCGAAAAGCAAAACTTGAATTTGCTTCATTGGCAACTATTTACATAGCATTTACATTGTATTAGGTATTGTAGATCTTCCCTTTAAATTTAAAGTATAAGGGAAGATCTGAATAGTTCATATACATTTTATATAGGGGACTTGAGCATCCGTGGATTTGGGTATTGCGGGAGGTCCTGGAACCAATCCTGAGGGACAGCCATACACGTTTTTATGCTTAACCCAAACGCTTACGGGTATATTAGAGGAAGAGCAAGACACAAACTTCAGTTATCAAAAGTCCTAACCTTTTGTTATCTGAGATGTAGATTGCTCTTTACTATCCCAATCTCCCATTTCCTTTCTTTCCAGAGGTCTGTTCCTCTCTTTAACTCCTTGGAATCCTTATCCTCTATGCTCTCTTGACAAGGCGCCATCAGAAAAGATAAGCTCCATCTCCAAGTCTCTGAGGCTCCCACCCCAATCAACTGCAGCTCGGGAGGATACTGGGGGACAAGGGGAAAGCCTGGTAGGCCCTGATGTCTCTGACTCCTCATGGACCTGACACTCCTTCCAGAGGGCCTTCTGTAAATGGCATTTCCAATAAAAAGTCAACACAGCCATTTGGGTAGTAGGACGGTTAGCACTGGAAAGACAAATATGAGATTGCCCAGTTATGAATCAACTTTAAGTGAGAAAGAGGCAGCTGGACAGACACGGGCCTCAGTTCAGTGTGGCCCTAGAGCCTGGGGTTGGCTTTTGAGTGACCCAAGCAGCTTTGGGGACTGGGGAGTGGAACCACTGAGGAAGCTAAAGCAGCAGCAGGCCACAGCAGGACAAGGAGGTGGAGGAAAGGTCACACTCAAGTTGCAGCTAAAAATGTTGTGAGCACTTACTTATGAAAGTCAGGCTCAAGCCCCTTCCCATCATCTTGAGCCAACAGGGCGGCTGACTGCCTGCAACAAGGCCCCCTTATTTCACAGTGAGGCTCAGGCTCTCTTAAGGGTGACGTCGCCTTCCTTCATACTGCCTTCACCGGCTGTGATCCCCAAAATTTCAGTCCTTCTAGTGGAGAAGGCTGCATATGCTCTTTGGTAAACTGAATGGAGGCAGGAGGTTGGCTCACCCTTTACAGGACTGTCTTGGCAGAGAGAAATAGGGAGAGCAGTTGAAGGGTCTGAGGGCCACCCCAGACAGACAGACATACAGACACCCAATTCAAAATGCCCCCCAGCGCTCAACATAGCTTTGGGTTCTGGTGTCCAGACAGTCTGACCTTGCCTTTTTCAGCCGACTCTTCTACCACACCCTCGACAAACCACAGGGCTGATCTTTATGAAAAGAATTCCACATTGCTGGTCCAGTTGGTTTTCCCAAAAGATGAAATACTGAGCCCAGTGCAAACCAGCATACCAGGACATGCAGCATGCCCGGCTTGTTTGAAAACACTGCCTCTTGGCAGAGGGTGAATTTGCCCCCCCCCAAAAGATATTTGGCAATATCTAGGGGCATTTTGGTAGCCATGACCAGAAAGGGGTGCTATCACACATCTGCAGGGCTCTGGACAGTCCCCAGCAAAGAACTATTGAGGCTGGAATGTCAATAGCTCTCAGGTTAAGAAACTAAAGTCAACAGCCCTGGGTTCAGATTCCAGCTTGGCCATTTCCTAATTGCAATTTTAGCAAGTCAATAACCTCTCGGTTCTCACATCTGTAAACCCGGGTGGGACAGTAAATACCTCACTCCTGGATGAAGCATTGTACTCATTCTTTCCTTTTTTTTTTTTTTTTTTTCTTTTTTATAAAGAATGTTCTGAGCTATCTTTATTAGAATCACTAAAAGAATGAGGCATTTGGTAATCTCTAATGAAGTCTTCCAGCCCTGAGACTGTCTACGCTGGCAACTGTCACCAGCCCCCTTCCCGAGATGTATTGATATTTCTCCCACAGAAACTAGAAGGCATGGCGCCCCAGCCCTGGGGTAGACACCCTCTGGACACCTGATCTTCCGATCAAAGCAACACAGGGGATAGGGTTCTGCAGGGCGCGAGTTCCCCCGCGCAGCCTGTGGCCAGCTGCACTGTGGTCCCCGGCTGCGCCCCCAGAGACTGACCCCCGGGGGGTGGGGGAGGGCGGCCTCATTTCCGGTGGAAGTGGACTTGAGTTCGGCCTTTTCTTTTGAACCTACAGCGACCAAACGTCAATTAGCCGAGCCCTGAAAAATGAGCGCGCTCTGGGCTGTCCGCGGGGAGGGCAGGGCGCCCCGGGCCGGGCCTGGGGTTGCTGCCCCGTTCCCCCTATTGTGCCGCCAACAAGAGCGTTTTATTGAAAAGAGCTGAGTGCATCTAATGCAGTTATCCGTGTCCACCCAGTCGGGCCGTGGGCTGGGGCCGAGGCGCGCAGCTGCCGCCGCCTCACACGCTCGCAACAAAGGAGCGCGCCGTGAAGAATGTGCTCCCCTTTGAACGGTTCATCTGGTTTCCATTTTTTGAAAGGTTCCCCCATCTTCGCTTCCAGTCAGCCCCCTCCCATCGTCTCCCCACCTGCCTCCCCCTCCCCTGTACTCCAGCCGTGCCCCGTGGAGGAGGGCGCCCCACGCGATCCCCCCATCCAGAGTGTTGGAGTTGTGGGCTGACCCGCTCCGGGCAGGGCCCTGGGGCAAAGGAGCCTGCCGGCCTCCCCCGCTTTCCCAGGCCTGGGCCTCAGTTTCCCCACCTTTAAAATGCCATGGTTGGATACCACCTGGATGCCTTTCAACGCCAGTGGTCTCTGAGTTAAGGAACTGATTTGTAAAATATGTGGCAAGTATGTAAGAGTATAATTTAAAATTTTTTTTTTAATTGCTATTAGTTTCACAGCCTGGAGAGAACCACTATCAATATTCCAGAGTCTTTTCTTCGGGCCTTTTTGTATGTGTAATAAGTCATTTGTAAATTTATCATTGTTTAATGAGGTATGTCCTGGAAAGTTTTTATCTCCTGCTTTTACTTTATCTGGGGCATTTTCCTATGTTAATAGTCTTGGAAAATATTTTTAAATGGCTGCAAAAATACACCATCAAGGGCTTGTACCATAGTTGAGTTAATGGGTTCCTCTACTGTTGATCATTTAAATTGTTTTCCTGTTTGGTTGGGATTTGTCTTTTGGTTTCTTTTCCCCAGCTCCCACCCCCACTGTTATAAATTACAAGGCAATTTTCTTTTAATAGAATCTTCAAGTGGCTTCCCAAGTTGATAGCGGGAACTAAATCCCATGCCCCCGCTATAAATCAAGGCATAAGGAACACACTTCTACCTCTTCTGAGGGCTGGTGTGAAGGGAAAAGGTCATCACTGGCCTCTCCTCCCCTCCCTGACACCTCCAGGCACCTGCAAGTTGGAAATTCACTTGTGAAATCATGCCTTCGGCAAGCCCTATAAACTGCAGAGACCTCAGCTACACAATAAAGATACAATCCTACCGACTCCAGGCTAGTGGGGCTGGGAGGGGAAGGTGGGTGGTGGGCCTTCCCAGAGCTTTACCCTACTGCTCACAGACCAGAGTGTGCAGCTGGCACACAGCTGCCAGGCCGGCCCATTTACTAAGTGTGTAAACTTGGGCAGGTTTCCTAATTCTTTTGTGCCTCAGTTTCTCCACCAATAAAATTGAGTTTTGATCATTAAATGAAGTAATACACAAAAAATACATAATACCTCACATCTGGGACTTCCCTGGTGGTTCAGTGGCTGAGACTCCACGCTCCCAATGCAGGGGGCCCGAGTTCAGTCCCTGGTCAGGGCACTAGATCCCACATGGCTGCAGCTAAGACCCAGCATAGCCAAATAAATAAAATAAATTTTAATAATACCTCACTTCTGTGAAAATGGCTGCTATCAAAAGGGCAAACAAGAACACATGCTAGTGAGGATGTGGAGAAAGGGAAACTCTTGTGCACTGTTGGTGAGAATGTAAATTGGTGCAGCCACTATGGAGAACAGTATGGAGGTTCCTCAAAACATTAAAAAACAGAACTAACCTATGACTCAGCCGTCCCACTTTGGGGTATATACCCAAAGGAAGAAAAAACAGGATAATGAGGATAAATGATATATGTCCTCCTGTGTTTATTGCAGCACCATTTACAATAGCCAAGACATGGAAACAGCCTGTATCAGCAGCCCCCAATCTTTTTGGCCCCAGGGACCAGTTTCATAGAAGACAATTTTTCCGTGGACTGGGGCAGGAGGGATGGTTTCAGGATAATTCAAATGCATTACATTTTTTTTGTGCACTTTATTTCTATTATTGTTACATCAGCTCCACCTCAGATCATCAGGCATTAGATTCCAGGAGGTGGGAACCCCTGGCCTATACTCTGGAATGTTATTCAGCCATGAAAAAGAATGAAATCTTGTCATTTTCAACAACATGAATGGCCCTTGAGGGCGTTATGTTAATCAAAATAAGTCAGGCTGAGAAAGACAAATACTATATGATTTCACTTATTTCTGGAATCTAAAAGCAAACAGGGACTTCCCTGGTGGTCCAGTGGTTAAAAATCTGCCGTCTTCCAATGCAGGGGATGTGGGTTCAATCTCTGGTCGGGGAACTGAGATCCCACATGCCGCAATTAAGACCCGACTCAGCCAGGTAAATAAATTTAAAAATAAAATTAAAAAATAAAAACAAACTCATAGATATAGAGAAGAGATTGGTGGTTGCCAGAAGTAGAGGGTGGGGAAAGTGGGTGGAAGGAATCAAAAGATAATAACTCCAGTTATAAGATAAATAATATTCTGGGGATGTGATGCACAGCATACTTAACAATGCTGGGTTGTATATTTGAAAGCTCCTAAGAGAGTACATATTAAAAGTTCTCATCACAAGAAAAAAAAAGTAACTGTGAGGTGATGGGTGTTAGCTGAACTTCCTGTGGTGCTCATTTCAAAATTTATACAATTATCAAATTGTTATGTGGTATAGCTTGGACTAGTACAATATTATGTCAATTATATCTCAATAAAACTGAAAGATAGAAGTGCCTAAAACAGTGCCTGGCACATACTAAGTGCTCAATAAATTTAGCTCCCATTATTGTGTATGTACCTGCCCTGTTTATGATAGGAAAGGTCAGCTTTCCCCAGGAACCAGTTTCCTCTTTTGTCCACAAGGACTTGTTGTTTTAGTTGCTAAGTCATGTCTGATTCTTTTGTAACCCCATGGACTAGCCTGCCAGGTTCTTCTGTCCGTGGGATTTCCCAGGCAAGAATACTGGAGTGGGTAGCCATTCCCTTCTCCAAGGGATCTTCCCAACCCAGGGATTGAACCCGTGTCTCCTGCGTTAGCAGGCAGATTCTTTACTACTGAGCTACCTGGGAAGCCCCGCCACGAAGGACTAGCACCTTGCAAACCCTATCAATCAGGCTCCTGCCTTCAGCCTCAGGCCCAGCTCCACCTGGGGGATCCCAAGGCCTTAGAAAACTAGACAGTGGTGGGATCTGGAGTTCCAGCACAGAGCCCAGGCCTCAGAGAAGTTCTCACAGAGCAGCCTCACCCCATCCTCAACCCCAGCCTCTGCCTCTGGATTTGCGCTGCCCTCTGGCTCAGAAAAGGGGATAGGTTGGGAATGAGGAGGCTGATTTGCCATGACCTTGAATCTCCTCTCTTGCCTTCGAAGGACTTTCTGTTTGCTTGTCCAGATAAGAGTATCATCGATAGCAGCCACCGTTGACTGAGTGCCCACTAGATGTTGGACCATTTAATCCACAAAGAAACCCTATAAAGTGTTATAAGGGCATCTATGAATTAACAACCCTTTGCACGATGGAGTGTGGAAACTGAGCTCAGAATTGTCAAGCAACTGGCCAAAAGCAGCAGGGAAGTGAGAACTGAACCCATGAGAGTCTGACAAAGTCTGTCTCCAGGACACCACATGACTTAAGCTATGGGTCAAGTTGAAGTTGCAGAGTCACCTTCCCTGGAGTTCCTGCCCTGAGGAGCCTAAACATGGGAGGGCATTTGGGCAGGGGCACCCGGATGCCTGGCTAACTTTGAATTTTAGATAAACAATGAATAGTTTTTTAAGTAGAAGCATACGCTCATGTCTTGATGAAGGTGAAAGAGGAGAGTGAAAAAGCTGCCTTAAAACTCAACGTTCAAAAAACTAAGATCATGGCATCCTGTCCCATCATTTCATGGCAAATAGATGGGGAGAAAGTGGAAACAGTGTCAGATTTTTATTTTCTTGGGCTCCAAAATCACTGCAGAGTGAGTGACTGCTGCCACGAAATTAAAAGACACTTGCTCCTTGGAAGAAAAACTATGACAAAACTAGAGAGCATATTAAAAAGCAAAGACATCATTTTGCCAACAAAAGTCCGTATAGTAAAAGCTGTGTTTTTTCTAGCAGTCATGTATGGATGTGAGAGTTAGAACATTAAAAAGTCTGAGTGCTGAAGAATTGATGCTTTCGAACTGTGGTGCTGGAGAAGACTCTTTTTTTTTTTTTTGCAGGAAGATCAAACCAGTCAATCCTAAAGGAAATCAATCCTGAATACTCATTGGAAGGACTGATGCTAAAGCTCAAGCTCCAGTCCTTTAGCCACCTGATATGAAGAGCCGACTTACTGGAAAAGACCTTGATGCTGAGAAAGATTGAAGGCAGGAGGAGAAGGGGACAACAGAGGATGAGATGGCTGGATGGCATTACCGACTCAATGGACATGCATTTGAGCAAATTCTGGGAAATGGTGAAGGACAGAGAGGCCTGGCATGCTGCAGTCCATGGGGTCACAGAGTCGAACATGACTTAGCGACTGAACAATAGCTACAATATTTGGGACATACATATACTAAAAATTCCTCATTACTCATCTGAAATTCACAGTCAGTTGTGTGTCCTGTGTTTTATCTGGGAGCCTAGTCTGGGGGGGCCTCATTCACTTTCTGCAGCAGCCAGTTCAGCAGATGAGAGGCACAGGCTTGGCCTCTGGATCACACCACCACACCGTGGCGTCACTTAATCCCCTCTCATCTCCGTGCCCCTTTACTAACTCAGAGGTTGGTTACATGACTTGTCTGCCCACCCCTACCCCCACCCCCATCTCCCAAGCCTCCAGCTGTTTTCACAGTGCTCAGCAAAGTGGTCGCCACAGCCCAAGGTAGGATTGGTTCTTTTCCAGGGTAAAATGGTCAATCAGCTGCATTGACATAAGAGAAATATTGGCAACATGTGAAATGTTCAACAAGTAATGCAGCCTACACACTCTCTTAAGAGCTGTTAAGAATCCTGTGGTTACAAATGACAGAAACCCTCACTTTGACTTCGACTAAGAAGGAATTGAGAGCTTGTGTCCCTGAAAAACCAAGGTGACCACAATGATGGTAGCCAACTGACAGACAACCGCCCCCCCACCCGCCAGTGCTCAAAGCTGGAACAGTCTGAGCAACAAAATAAATAAAGTAGCATTGGATTATATCCCAAAGTATAAAATAAATATGCAGGAGTCCATACTTACATAAATAAATGATTGAACACATAGATGAATAGAAAAATCTCCCATGCAGACGAATTCCAAATTATTTATGCAGATACTCCATCCTCAAAGGGAAGCAACATAAATCCCCTCTCCTTAAGCATTGGCTGCACGTACTAAATTCTTTCCAAAAAGAATAATATGGAAAGGACAATAAAAAATAACTTGACAGGGCTTCCCTGGTGGCTCAGTGGTAAGGAATCCGCCTGCCGATGCAGGAGACGTGGGTTCGATCCCTGATCAGGAAAGATCCCACATGCCTCTGAGCAACAAAGCCCATGCATCACAACTATTGAGCTTGTGCTCTAGAGCCTGGAAGCCGCAACTACTGAAGCCCTCACACCCTGGAGCCCGTGTTCCGCAATGAGAGAGCCACTGCAGTGAGAAGCCATCACACCACAACTAGAGAGTAGCGCCTGGTCTCCGCAGCTGGAGAAAGCCGGAGCAGCAATGAAGACCCAGCACAGCCAAAAGTAAAGAATTAAAAAAAAAAAAAAAGACAGCATCCAGCAACCATTGTCAAGTGAGGCATTTTTAAGATTTTTTGAAAGAATATTTAAATACTAAATGTAACCATTCATTAAATAAATAAATAACTTGGCAGTGGAGAAACCTGACAGACCCCACCTCAGTTAGGTGATCAAGGTCAACATCAACCGTGATGTCCTGTTGACCACTGGCACCCTTGATATGATGTGATGAGAATGACACTTCGCTTTGATGTCCTGTTGACCATTGGCATCCCTGCCTGATATGATGTGATGAGAACGGAACTTTGCTTCTATGGTCTTCCTCCAAAAACATACAACACCAACCTAATCACAACAAAAACATCAGACAAATACCAATTAAGGGGCATTTTACAAGATATCTGACCAGTATTTATCAAAAGTGTCAAAGTCACCAAAAGCAAGGAATGTCTGAGAAACTGTCACAGCCAAGAAGAAGTCTACATAGAATGTCGTATCCAGGGTGGGCCCCTGAAACAGAAAAGGGCATTGGTGAAGACTAAGAAAGCATGAATAAAATATAGACCTTGTTTAATAATAACATACCAGGGACTTCCCTGGTGGTCCAGGGGCTAAGACTCCAGGTCCAGTGGCTAAGACTCCGAGTTCTCAATGCAGTGGGCCCAGGTTCAATCCTTCATCAGGGAACTGGATCCCACATGCCACCACTAAAGATCCCATATGCCGCAAATAAGACCCAGCACAGCCAAATAAATAAATAAATGTTTTTAAATAATAATAATAATGCACCAATACCAGTTCATTCATTGAGATACCTGTGCCACATTAATGTAAGTTGTTAATAATAGGAGCAATGGGGTATGGGGTCTATGGGAATTCCCTATACTATTTTCACAATGTTTCTATAAAGCTAAAACTGTTTTAAAATAAAAAAAGTTATATTAAAAAAAAATCCAGAGGCTTCAGGCATCGCTGGACTTGGAGCTCAAAAATCTTCTTCATCTTTTGATTCAGCCTTCCTCCTTGTTGGCCTCAGGCTCCCCCCTGCTAGGAATATGACAGCGGCACCTCCAGGGTGTGTGCCCTCAGGTCCCAGTTCATCAGAAAGGACCAGCTGCTTCTTCCCCAGAATTCCAATCAGTCTCAGCATCTGATTGAGCTTCATTGCTGGGGCCGGAGGAATGAGGAGCCCTGACTGACTTACACCTGTCCCCAGGCTTAAGCTCTGAGGCAGGGGCTGGTTTGGGGGGAGATATAGACACATCAAAACAGGGGCTGTTGGCTAAAGCAGGTGAATGGATGCTTGGTGGTCAAAACGCATCAATGTCCAATGTTCCCTTTCAACATTTTTGGTGCTAAAATGTCCCTGCATGAAATAATGATGGTTCTTTCTTTCATATTTCCACTTCCCCAATATTCTGTATCTATCAGTTTCATTTTTAAATCTAATTCAAGAAATCCCAACATGGAAGAACCACCATTCAAGTCTGGCCCACAGCGCTAAAGCATCTCAGATGAGAATAGGAAGGATGACTTCCTTTCAGGACTCCATCTTGAGGGCACAGTGTGCATAGAGACCAATGAAGCAGAAAAGCCAGAGGGCTCCCCAAGAAGAGCATTTCTTGGGCTGAAGCAGGAAAAGTTGAGAAACTCCCAGGATCATAATATTTACTGATACTTAGGATGAGCCACACACATTCCTCAACAAGTAGATGCGTGAACACCTGTGGTCCTCACGGTAGTGCCATGCAGTAAGTATTGTGTGCTGCGCATAGTCGCTCAGTCATGTTTGACTCTGCAACCCCATGGACTGCAGCCCCCCAGTATCCTCTGTCCATGGGGATTCTCCAGGCAAGAATACTGAAGTGGGTTGCCCTACCCTCCTCCAGGGGATCTTCCAAACCCAGGGACCAAACCCAGGTCTCCCGCATTGCAAGATTCTTTACCATCTAAGCCACCAGTGAAGCCTGCAGTAGGTATGACTATCCTCGTTTTATAGATGGAGAAACTAAGGCAGAGAGTGCTTAAGTATTGCCCAAAATCACACAACTGGCAAGTGACAGAGCTGGGATCTGATCCCAGGCTCTGACTCCATAACCACTGTACCAGAAACCATTATTGAGAAATTCAGATAGGAAAATGATGCAAAAATACAGATAGTACTCAATATCTAGCTTATCACTCCCAGTTTTTTAGATCTGGGTTACCATTGCCCTTCCCTGTGGTTGGAAAGTCACTTCACTTCAAGTGCCTGGACCTTGCAGGGGAAAAAATATATAATTAATCTCTCTAAAAAAGGAAATAAAAACAAACAGGGGGCGGGGGGGGAGGGGGAACAGTCTACCTGAAAAAAGCACAGGTTCAAGATCCTGAACTCAATTCACATCTGTGTGCTGTTTTCACTTCAGTTATACATGAGATATTTTAGGGCCGGTCATCAATTTGTATCAGCAATTCACTCTGCTCTGGCTCCCTAACTCCGGACTGGCACCCCAGCAGGTATTCAGAATGAGGTTGGCATTCATCAGTGGAGCCCTTCCTGCTAGAGACTCAGCCTGGTCCAGGGCCCTTGAGTGAAAAGAGATGTGGGGACCCGGCATGCCGACCCTCTTCCAGGAAATGCCCTTGGGACTCTTTTTTGGCTCTCAGTTCATGGTTACCAACCTTAAGTCCATAGTAATAATCAGAAAGAAAGTCACTCCAAACCCAATTCATTATTTTGCACTATGAACCT
The DNA here is from genome assembly GCA_024291935.2 of Okapia johnstoni. Taxonomy (NCBI): domain Eukaryota; kingdom Metazoa; phylum Chordata; class Mammalia; order Artiodactyla; family Giraffidae; genus Okapia; species Okapia johnstoni. The sequence goes on from CM044307.1 coordinate 19,739,469, forward strand.
GACCCTTAATCTGTATTCCCTGCCAGTCATTCAAACCAGAATCCTGGGCTGTTGCATCCCATAGCCAACCAGCCCTAAATTCTTTTTCAGTTTCTTTTCTCTTATAGGTTATTACAAAATGTTGAGTATAATTCCCTGTGCTATACAGTAGGTCCTTGTTGGTTATCTGTTTTATATGTAATAGTGTGTATATTTTAATCCCAAACTCCTAATTTATTCCTCCCCCCTCTTTTCCCCTTAAGTAACCATAAATTTGTCTCTATGTCTCCAGGTCTGTTTCTTTTTTCTAAATAAGTTCATTTATCTCATTTGGGAGGAGGGGGTTTCCACATATAAGACATATGATATTTGTCTTTCTCTGTCTGACTTCACTCAGTATGACAATCTCTAGGTCTTCCATGTTGCTGCAAATGGCATTACTTCATTCTTTTCTATGGCTGAGTAGTATTTCATCACACATATGTATCACATTTTCTTTATCCATTTATCTGTCAATGGACATTTAGGTTGCTTCCATGTCTTGGCTATTGTTAATAATGCTGCAGTGAACATTGGGATGCATGCTTCTTTTCGAATTACAGTTTTCTCCAGATAGGCACTCTTGTGGGGGTTGCAGAAGCTTCCTGTGGAACTGGGCCTGCAGTTTCTTCACAAAATAATTGTTGCAACTCCTCCAAACCCATCTACCTCCAAGTCATTCCTCCATCCTCAGTCATCACAGTGGCCAGTGTCATCAGAAACCCAATGACGTCTACCAAAAACAGGCCATGGATCCCCACTGCCTACTGGATAAAGGCTGAAGAACTCTTGGGATTCCTAAGGGTCCAGCTCAGTTCTAGGAATTGTGGGAGAGGCAAGAGAAATGGGGGGCATTGCCTTTGTCTCCAGAAAGTCACAACAGAACTGAGAAGACAAGAGACACATAGGAAGCTAGATGTGAAGCAGACCCAGTGGTTTAGATAAGTGCAGTGTTTAGCAAAGGGCCTGGCAAAGAAATAGCTCACTAAGTAGAATCCATAATAGTAATCAATAGCATGATTAGTATTACAGGATATAATGAGTCAAAATCTTGAGGTGCTTTCTCTAAGTAGAGCAGGGAGATTTCAGGAGTTGAGTGTGACCCGGCAGGAAACCCGCCCTCAATCCTGCACACTCTGGGAGTTTACACTTTTTTACATTTGTCACGCAGAGACAGCTTTGGAAATGAGCTTTGGGATCCATAGATGAAAGATGTTTGAATATCAAGGCTTTCCTGTACTTGTTTCTCAGTAACTCCCCAAATCCACACCACCACCGCACTCTCCCACCCAGATCGGCTGGGCCCCTTCATGCTGGCTCAGGAAGGCCCAGCCACTCCGGGGCCGCAGACACCTCCAGGGTCTGAGACCCTGGGGCCTCAAGACCTCAGGGAGCCCTCTCCAGCCTCCCAGGCTCGGCGGACATTACCCTAGTCCAGCCTCCATGCTGCCCAGGCCCTGACGCCCTTAGCTGTTCTTCAAGACTCAGCCTTGCTTTCCAGAGAGTTGGTTACTTGGCTGGGGGTAGGCCAGAAGTAGGCAGACGCACACACCCGTGCACACCCATACTCTCCCCAACCCCCCACCCCACCCCGGCCGGGTCTCCCGGGGCCTCTGCCCTCCCTGTCCCTCCCCCATGTCCCCTCTGCTCTCAGCCCCTTGCTCTGTGCCAAACTCCAGCACTCTCAACGGTCCCCAACTGCTGCCACTAATCCCGTTCTGGGGAGCAGGTCAGCAGTGAGGGAGCCGCAGCTCGTGTGAAAACAGCCCCGCTGGCCCCAGCAGCTCACACCTGCACTCTCCATTCATCCCCACTGTTTACACATTGTCATCCGCAATTAATGCTTTCCCAGGAACCGCAGCAGGCCGATTGCCCCACTGCCGCACAGGGACCCCATTCTGAGCCCTTGTGTCTGTTAAATTGAGCATGGGGCCCTGTGATTAAATTAGGGTTTGTGGATCTGCCATTCTGGCCCCCACCCCCTTCCCCTCCCCCGCTTCCCTCCTCTTCTTCATCTCTCTCTCCCCTGCCCTCCCATCTCCCTCCCTCCCTCCCCTTCCGCTTTCCTTTCCCATTCATCACAGAATCTCTTGGCAGCTTGGTTGGGGGGGTGGGGGAGGTGGGCAAGCGGGGAATGGCCCTGCCCCTGGGTAAGAGGAAGAATGGACTTCCTTCATAAAGCAAGGACAGGAGGGAGACATGGCACCTGGATGAGATGGGCTTTGGGGAGAGGACACAATGCAGGAACAGGAATGAGAAAGAAGAGAATGGTGTGGAAAGCGAAAGTGAAAGTCGCTCAATCGTGTCTGACTCTTTGAGACCCTGTATAGGTCTGTATAGTCCATGGAATTCTCCAGGCCAGAATACTGGAGTGGGTAACCTTTCGCTTCTCCAGGGGATCTTCCCGACCCAGGAATTGAGGTCTCCTGCATTGCAGGTGGATTCTTTACCAACTGGGATATGAGGGAAGTGGTGTGGGACCTATGCTAAATCAGTGATTTAATTCTTAGAACCAACATGGCAGAGTGGTTAAGAGTTCAGGCTCCAAGGTAAAGCCAGCTGAGTTTGGGTTGGATTCCTGGCTTCTCTTACTTTTTACCTTTGTAATCTTATTCAAATTGAGTAAGTCTTATTTTCTCTGAGCTGGACAAAGGAATCAGAAACAGCAAGAAGACAGAGGCTGTCTATATCCTTGCTACAATGGAAAGAGAATGGCATGATACTTCTGGGATCTTCTTCCCTAAACCCATGAAGTGAGCTGAAGTGAAAGTCACTCAGTCATGTCCAACTCTTCTGACTCCATGGACTATATAGTCCATGGAATTCTCTAGGCCAGAATACTGGAGTGGCTAGCTTTTCCTTTCTCCAGGGAATCTTCCCAACCCAGGGATCAAACCCAAGGTCTTCTGCATTGCAGGTGGATTCTTTACCAGCTGAGCCACAAGGGAAGCCCTCCCCAAACCTATAAACCCAGTCTAATCATGAGAAACGGAGAAGGCAATGGCAAAAAACAGCAGAAAAATCTCAACAGGGGGACATTCTACAAAGTATCTGGCCAGTTCTCCTCAAAAACAATGAAACTGCCATGGTCAACGGAAGCACAAGGAGGTGTGATGACTAAAGGTAATGTGGCATCCTAGATGGGGTTCTGAGACAGGAGAGGATGTTAGTAAAAAGTGAGCAAATCTGAATACAATATGGACTTCAGTTAATAATTAAGTATTAATATTGGTTCATTTATTATAATGAAGGTACTGTACTAATGGAAGATGTTAATAAGAGGAAAAGCCCAGAGGCAGAGTATATGGGATCTCTCTGTACTACCTTTTTAATATTTTTATAAATCTAAAATTGTCTTCAAAAAATTTAAAGTTTATTATTAAAATGTAGGGGTAAGAGTGGATTCAGAGAAAATGGTGGCAAGGGCACAGCTTTTTAATCTCCTATAGCTCCCCCAAACACAGATGAAGTCATTAGGATAGCAAAATCAGAGGCCTCGGACAACCATATTAGGTAACAGGGGATTCCCAAACTACTAAGTATCCCCAAACCCCCAAAATTCATTGAAAAACACAGCAAGTTAATCTGGGAAGAAAACCTAGAAGGTGCTGGAAATAGTATCCAAGTAGACTAGGACTGGACAATAGGAGCAAAGGATAAAAAATGTGAAGCAGAGGAAACTAATGTCAGAAAATGCCACACCGTATTTTTTGTCTCTTTGCAAAAACAACAGAAGGAGCTCTAGAACCAAGAGTCTAAAAAACTCTTAACTCTTTTCTCCAAAAATACTCAATTCACTTTTTTAAAATAAAAAAAGCAGTAACAGAAAAGAGAAAAGGATTGTTTGGGAATCCCTTGACGGTCCAGTGCTTAGGACTCCACACTTTCACTGCCAAGGGCCCGGTTTCAATCTTTGGTTGGGGAACTAAGATCCCATAAAGTGTAGAGTGCCGCCAAAGAAAGAAAGAAAAGAATTGACATCCAAGCAAAAAGACTGAATCACTTGTAAGAGAAAGAAAATGAGGTTGTCCTCAGACCCTCTGACAGCAATGCTTTTTGCCAAAATGCAATCAAATACCATACTGAAGACACTCAAGAAAAGGAAAATGTGAGCTGTGGGTTTTATATCCAGCCAAATTGACCTTCAAGTATAAAGGCCACAGATAAAATTTTGATAAGATGCAAGAACTCTGGAACATTTTTCCATGATCTTTTCCTAAGGAATCCACTAGAAAATTAGTTTTAGAAAACAAACAAACAAACAAAATGACTGGAAAGATACCTGCATAAGCACTGGTGGTGGACACTAAGTACATATTTACCTGTAAAATTGAGACTGAATGGTTGTGAGACAGGATAGCATGTAGTGCTTACATTTCTCATAATGTAAATAAAATGCAACTATCATAATAAAGTGGATAAGAATGGAGGGTGTGGATGAAAAGTAGAATAAGCATGTTGATTGCCTTATAAGTATTTTTTGGAAATATGACAGTACTACTTCAAATACCGGTATAAAAGGAGGAGGCAGGGAAAAGATGTCACGACCTGATTTTAACATTGTTTAGTATTATGGCACCAAAAGACAATGGGCCACCTTCAAAGAGGAGAGGGTACTTTGGGCATTATATAAAGGTATGAATATAAAAATGACCATTAGAACAAAAGTTAAATCCTTCCAAAATACCAGAAGATGAATAAAGAGAGAAAGAACATAATAGTTCACATAGTGAAAGATACATGACAAGAAGTATGAGAGATAAGAGATATATGACATGTCATAATAATATGACAGAAATGAGCCAAACATATTGATCACACCACTTTCCTTTTAACTCACCTATTAAAAAGAAAAGATCTGGGGGACTTCCCTGGTGGTCCAGTGGCTAAGACTCTGCGTGCCCAATACTATAGGCCGTTTGATCCCGGGTCAGGGAGCTAGATCCCAACTAAGAGTTCACATGCCCCAACTAAACGATCGCACATGACACAGCTAAGGCCTGGCATAGCCAAATAAATAAATATTTTTTTAAAAAAAGGAAAAGATTTTTAGACTGACCAACAGAGCAAAACGAAGACCTGTGCAATGTACAAGGGACACACTTAAAAAACAAAGAAATTCAGATAGCATGATAATTTTTAAATGGACAAAGGTATGCCGGGAATATGTAAATATAAGAATCAACAAGAGGAGTGACACTAAAAGAGACAAGGAAGAGCATTTTATAATGATAAAGCCTGTAATTCACCATGAAGATATAAAATTATTAACATATACCAACCATGTTCATAAAGAAGCTATAGCATTTGCAAGAAAAAATATAAAGAAACATTGATAAAAGTCCATGGCATTTTTATGAACCAGCCTCAGATGGCATATAGTATCATTTCCACCATACTCCACTGGCCATGGTAGTTACAAAGGCCACCGCACAGAATTCTTCTGTTGACTGATGTGTAGGTAGAACTCTAGACATAACATGTGGATGAGATAACAGGTATAACTGAGACCTCATGACCTGAGTCCTGGGTTCCAGTCCTCACCCTTGTGGATCATTTTGCCTCTGTGGCAGCTCTTTGTTGCTTGATTCTACTTTAAATTTTTCACTCTCTTTTCTATGACCAGAAGTTTTGCTTTCGTTATTTATTTCCACAGTATGGTGAGATCATTGGCAACTTACTGAATGCTTAACTTAATTAGCACACTCTATCAGAAAATTTAAGTTAAATTATCAATAAAGAAAATACACAACTGAAAAAGAGAGCAAGCGAGGGGACGGGAGAGGTAAGGTAGGAATTGTGAGGCGAGCAGGTGGAGGAGACATCGGCACGTACTCTGAGGCTGCTCCTGGAGGAGGATGAAAAGGAAAGCTGAACCAGCCTGTCCATGCATAATCGCAAATGTCTTCCAGGATCAGTCTCCTGCCCAGAGGCAAGCCCCCAGTACCACTGGAACACCAGCATTAGATACTGTCTTGGTCCATTTGGGCTACGACTATAAGCTTATAAGCAACAGAAATGTATTTCTCACAATTCTGGAGGCTGGATGTCTGAGATCATGGTTGAGTTCTGCTCAGAGTCCTCTTCTGGCTTGCAGACTGCTGTCTTCTTGTTGCATCTTCACACAGAGGAAGGCAGAGACAGGAAGCAATCTCTCTCATGACTCTTAAAGGGCACTAATCCCATTCATGAGGCTCCATCCTCATGACTGCATCGAATTCTAACCACTTCCTAATACCATCACTTTTGGGGGTAGGGTTTCAGCACATGAATTTGGGAGCAACATGGACATTCAGTCTGTAATAGATACCAAACCCCAAGGCAGGGGCTCAGAGCATGCAGGGTTTCCACACATTCACTAAAGGTCACAAATTTCCTGGCACTATGGGGATCCACTGGGAGCTGACTCTTCACATGTGCGCTGACTGCACCTCATACCTTGTTTCTGCTGCATGTAACTAACTCAGTCCCACAATCCCAGTTATGGCTGCATGTGAAGGGAGCAACATAAGATGAAGGTGGAAGCCAATGGAGTTGGGTTTCTAGTCCTCCCAACAGAAGCTCAATAAAAAACATTGTCTTAGTATCTTCAGCCTAGCACAGGACGTGGCACCCAGATCAGCACACACACACATACCCACACCAGCACTGGCTCAGTGATGGATGGAAAGTGGGATAGAAAACAGATTCACAATGACAGTAAAAACATTGGAAAGGTTTTCCTGTGTTATTTGCATCATTATAAACTTTCTAAAGAATGAAAAATTTAGGAATAAATTTCAGCTTATACAAATAATATGAGACACCGTGCAAATATCCCTGAGTCTTGACAATCACAGATGAACAGGCTTCCCAGGTGTTTGCCCTCACTCCCAGCCCTCAACCTCCACCAAGCCCCCAGGGCTTCTTGACCAGCCTGGCAGCACGTGGCTAAGACTCCAGCCGTGCGGAAGCACCAATTATCCTTGGCAGCAAGACTTAGGCTTGTGACTGGCCAAAGGAAGTCTGAGGGCCATTCCAGTGTGAATCTCTTGAACTGTTTATTTTCAAGCAGGCTTAGAATGGGCGTAGAGATGTGTCTAAGACTTGGAGAAACCTTAGACCCATTTCATTTTCCGACACAGTTCATCCTAAAACATGTGTCCTGTCCCGGGCTTTCCATGGAAACTCCCAGGAATTTGAGGCAGTAGTCATAACAGGAGAGGAAGCAGGTCAGCAGAGCCTCAGCTTTATCTTGGAAGTGGGGAGGGCCAGCTGCAAGGAAGGAAGATTGGAATCCCAGTGAGATTCTGTACTGGAAAAAAAAAATCCACATCTGTGGGGTTTCCCACAATTTAGGAGATAAGAAGATCCACAGCCTAGCTCATCACAACACCATCACGACCACCTCCATTAGGTGGCATTGCCACATGGCCTGATGGCTTCCATGGGAGGGTTTCATAGCCCCAGTTCCTGATAGTCAATTCAAAAAAAGAATATGGTTCTTGGGAAATAACAGCTTAATGAGCAAGGGGGTTGATTTCAGGATGATTAAATGTTTTGGAACTAAACAGAAGCAAGGGTTGCATAACACTGTAAATGTGCTAAATGTCACTGAATTGTTCACTTTAAAATGGCTAATTTTATGTTATGTGAATTTCACCTCAAATTTAAACATAAGATGGTTTAATACAGTGGTTGAATAGAAAATTAACACCCAAGAACCAGTTACCTTGACATAGAACAGAAATACCCAGTTAGAAAAGGAAACTGGAGGGAAAGTTCATTTTAAAGCTGCAACAGAAACCATGAAGTACCTAGGATTAAACTGAACAGGAAAGATGTGAGGTCTATGCATTTTAAATTATCACACTTAATTTAAGGGTAAGGCAGAAACAACTTGAATATATATGGGAAAATTAGCCAAAATACTAGATAGGAATTCTGACTATTATGTATGGTAATTCTACCCACAGTATTCTCTAAGTTAAATGCGATCTTAATCAAAATCTCAAATTTCTTTCTGGAACTTGACAAATTTATTATATAATTCAGTTAAATATATAGAAAGTAGTATAATCCGCAATTTACCCATAATCCTAAACAGCACAGATTACTTCTTTTGACAATCTTACTGGATTGTCTTACATGTGTATACATTTTTGGAAAAGATATACAGCACAGTTGCAAATATTTCAGGCTCTTTAGTCAGAGTTCATCCCAGCTCTGCAGCTTAAGATTGTATGGATGAACTTAACCATGTTACCTAAACTTCTAAGGCCTCAACTATCTTTTTTGCAAAATAGATAGGATAGTAAAATCCTTGTAGATATGAGGATTATGTGTAATTATCATATCTGAGTGCTTAGTCTAGTGATTCAGGCATAATGGGTCTCAGCATTCAGTAAATGGTTATTATTACCATTATACCAATACATTATAGCATATAAGTGATTTTATTACACACTGTGAGCTGGAGTTTTTTAATTTAATAATGCATTATGGACATCTTTGCAAGTCAAAACATGTATTTCTTTATTATTCAGCACTTAACCTGGCACCTACACATACTATGTGCCCAGAATATATTTGTTACATGAGTAAACAAAGAAATGAATCTTAGCTGGTCTTTTTAAGTTTGCTGCTGGTTGTAATGGTTGTGTTGGGTTCCAGCATATGGATGTACTATGAATGAATAAGCAGTCCTCCCCTGACAGACATGTACTATTTATAATGTTCAAAAAACTGAAAACAGCTCATAGATATAGAGAACAGTCTGGTGCTTGCCAGAGTTGAAGAGGTTGGAGGTGGGAAAAATGGGTGGAAGGGGTCAAAGGGTACAAGCTTCTAGTTATAAAATAAATAAGTTGTGGGGATGTAATATACAGCATGGTGACCATAGTAATAACCCTGTATTGCATATTTGAAACTTGTTGAGGAAAGCAATCTTAAAAGCTCTCATCACAAGAAAAAAAATTCTGTAACTATGTATGGTGACAGATGTTAGCTAGACTTATTGTGGTGAACTTTTCATAATATATATAAATATCATGTTTTATGCCTGAAACTATAATGTATCTCAATTATACCACAATAAAAAAATTTAACTGGAAAAAACATTATAATTATCCATTAATGAGAATTATAGGTAGACTTTTGCTTTGAGTGATTCCAAATGCGTTAAAACAGTCCCACCACATACTAGTTGTGATCAAGTATACCTAGAGGTCATCTCAATGTGATTTCCTCAAGTAAAAATGGTAAGGACAGTTCCATTTGTGGGGGGTGAGGGAGGTTGAGGGGGGCCATCATCTCTCTTCTGCAAAGCTGACTGTACCCCCCCAGGAGGCTGCTGTGGGTGAGGACTCCCTGGCTGGTGATAGAGCCTGGCTGAGCCCCACCTCTCTGTGTGTCTTTGGTTCCTTGACTCCTTTCTGCTTTTCCAGGAGGAAGAAAAAAAAAATGCTGTTTCTTGGTGATAAATGACCACCAAGTGAGAAACACAGTGAAAATTTCTCGAGAAAATGTGGATTTCAGGAGAAAGCCTGGAGCCCTAAGAGGCTTTTTCTGTTGGCAAATATGGTGATTCTGAGGTCTTCACGTCGATGGGTCAAAAATTTGTGAGCTACAATCACACCTCCTGCCAACTACACCAGCAGCCGGGGTTTGGAGAGGCCACCCGCATATCTGCAGGCTGAGTCAAGATTCCAGGGAGGACCCTGCCGATAGCCTACCACCCTTTTCTTCCCACCTCCACCACCGTCCTTCATCAGAGGAGCCCTGTGTGCGTGTTTGCCTCCAAAACACATAGTTTGCATGTTTAGCATGCCTCCCTCCCTGCTCAGCAGACATACTGAGCCACCCCTTGGGAGCAGACGTGCAGGCGCTCCAACAGCCAGGAGAACTGGCAATAAGTCCTCAGAGGCCCTGGAAAATAGAACGTGGTCCAGAAGGGTGGGGTTGTTCCAGGTGGGCATGTCTCCTCGGCTCCATGGACTCCTTGCCCTGTGGGGAGACCAGTGGCTGGAAGGCGGCCGGAGCAGGACTTTCAAACAGCCAGCGCCTGGCAGAGCCCTGTCTCTCTGATCTAAGGCAGCACCCAGAAGCCCAGGCAAAGCTTCCACTATATCAGCGGTTCTCAATTGTTCATGGTTTTTCCTCCCAGAGGTCATTTGGCAATGTCGGCAGAGATTTTTGGTTGGCACAAGTCAGGAGATGCTGCTGGCATCTCGTGGGTAGAGGCCAGCGATGCTGTTAAACACCCTGCCATAACCAGAATAACACCTGCACCGCCCCCCACCCCACAGCCCACCCCACCAACAAAGAATTATCCAGCCCAAAGTGTTAACAGTGATGATGCTGAAAAACCTTGTAAGACATGCATGAGTGTGGAGGGGGTTCAGACCTGACTCTGCCACTGACTTGTTATGGGACAAGTTTTTAAGTCTCCCTGGGCCTCAGTTTTCTCATTTGTATAATGGGGTTAATGGTAAAGATTTCACAGCACCGTTGTGAGAAATGAAAGGGATTTGATACATAAAATGCCTCACACAATGTAGGCCTTCATAAAGGTCATAGGTGCTCCTTAAATGGGAAAGGAAGCCAGTTTTTAATTTTTAAAGGTCTTTTTATGAATCAATTAGAAGTGTTGGATTTTGGAAGAGAACACTTAAACCATGAAAGCAAGAGAAGCTTATATTTCACAACTACTGTATAAAAGTGAGAGGAAATATGGATATACAGAAAAATAGTCTTAAATTAGGCTAATCAACAAAAAACTTGTTTATACAGTACTGTAAGACACAGTGAATTGTGTAAACCTGAGTTATACTTCTAACAGGCTTTTCCCTTTTCCACTAAGAATTTTCTAAATCAAAATGCCATCCCAGGAATTCCCTGGAGGTCCGGTGGTTAGGACTCAGCACTCTCATTGCTGAGGGCCAGGATTTGATCCCTGGTCTGGAAACTAAGATCCCACAAGCATCACCTGTTTGCTTCTAAGATCCCCAAGACGACAAGCCCAGAAGCATAAAGCAAGGGATAACCTCCTACAACCAGAAATTCTCTTGATATAAAGGAAATCAAGGTTCTTCCTCAAATGCAGCTTTCCCTGGGCAGAAATTAGGGGCCACGTGGAGACATGGCTCAGAACCAGTGATACCTGGGTGGATGAACTTCATCAGGGCTCAGGGAGTTTCCAATGTGTCTCAAGAACTGATAGCCAATAACGGTAGGAATGTCACACATTAAACCTATGACTTTAAAAATGCCTCTTGAGATTATCTTATGAAGTGAATTCAGAAAGACAAATACCATATAATATCACTTGTGTGAGGAATCTAAAATAAGACGCAAGTGAACATATCGACAAAACACAAACAGACTCACAGACGTAGAGAACAGATTGTGGTTGCCAAGGGGGAGAAGGGGTGGGGGATGGATGAATTGAGAGTTTGCGATTGGTTAGCAGATGCAAACTAGTATAAATAGAATGGTCCGACTGTATAGCACAGGGAACCGTAGTCAGTATTCTGTGATAAACCATAATGGAAGACAATATTTTAAAAAAAAAAGAATATATATATATATATATATATATTTATATATATATGGGCTTCCCTGACAGCTCAGTTGGTAAAGAATCCACCTGCAATGCAGAAGACCCCAGTTCGATTCCTGGGTCGGGAAGATCTGTTGAAGAAGGAATAGGCTGCCCACTCCAGTATTCTTGGGCTTCCCTTGCAGTTCAGCTGGTTAAGAATCCGCCCGCAATGCGGAAGATCTGGGTTTGATTCCTGGATTGGGAAGACCGCCTGGAGAAAGGAAAGGCTACCCACTCCAGTATTCTTACCTGGAGAATCCCATGGACACAGGAGGCTGGCGGGCTACAGTCCATGGGGTTACAAGGAGTCAGATAAAACTGAAGGGACTTAGCATACACACACACATACACACACATATATACAAGAATTCTCCTGACAAGAATACTGGAGTGGGTAGCCTATCCCTTCTCCAGGGGATCTTCCCCACCCAGAGATTGAACCAGGGTCTCCTGCATTGCAGGCCGATTCTTTACTGTCTGAGCCACCAGGGAAGCCCAATATATATAAGAATATATATTATATATATTCTTATACATACATACAATATATATATTCATTCATATATATATATGGCTTTCCAGGTGGCACAGTGGTAAAGAATCCATCTACCAATGAAGGAGATGCAAGAGGCATGGGTTTGATTCCCTGGGTCGGGAAGATCCTCTGGAGTAGGAAATGCCAACCCACTCCAGTTATTCTTGTCTGGAAAATTCCGTGGACAGAGGAGCTTGGTGGGCTAGGGTCCATGGGGTCACAAAGAGTCAAACACGACTGAGCACGCACGCACCCACATATGTAACTGAATCACTTAGCTGTACAGCAGAAACTAACACAACTTGTAAATCAACTGTACATCAATAAAAAATTTTCCAAAAAAATTTTAAAACAGATCCCGAAAGTCATGTGGTACGGCAAAAACCAAAAGCAAATAAAAAATAAACAAAAATGCCATTCCTGCCCTTTTCATGGCCTTTACATACACCCCTATTTACTCTCTGGTCCCCAAGCCCCAGCTGGCCTAAGTGTAGGGCGATCCCACCAGAGGTGACTTGCTGCCATCTGGTGGTAGAATTGGCAAGGGAAGCTAAAATTTTGTATTCATTTTTATTTTTTCTGGTAAAAATAACAGAAGGAGATCTTAGCACACACAAAGCATTTTTTTCTAAATTCAGATATGATTGACATGTAACATTCTGTAAGTTTAACATGCACAACATGTTGAGTTGATAGACTTATACATTGCAATATGATTGCCACTGTAGCAAACGTTTATTTCGCAGTGCTCTAAGAGCTAAGGGGAATGTAAAGATGGACCAACATGCCCACGCTCCTCCCAGCATCAGATGGAGACATTTGGGTTCCTGGCAGCTGATGATAACTTGGCACCCCTTCAACCTGTTTTAACATATGTTTAGTTGGAGTACGGATTCTCTATTTAATAAAAACAAAAATTATATCATTCCTTGTGCTCACATAAGAAATCTCCATGAACTCATATAAAGTTCTAATCATTCACACTTAACCAAGGATAGAGATCATTTACAAGCACACAGATAAAAAACAATATCCAAAAGTGCTTGAAAATTTTCCTTCTGACTTTGTAAACAAAATATTTCCAACTTTCCTGTATTTCTTCTCTCTCCTGTTTTCTTTTGCAATTTGCCTAGTTGGGCAACATTCTGAGAGGCAAATTTAAAGATTTAAAATGGAGATAATAAATTACCCATTGGACAACACTATGTCATGATAATTTGATTTCAGAATTTCAGCTAATTTCAAATGGCAGTCAGAGCTGGTAGTGCAACCTAGCACTGCACTGAAGAGGTTGCATTGCCAGGTCACAAAAAGACTAGATCCAGTTTGGAGCTACTTTTTTTTTTTAAGGACTTTCTTATTCCTAATTTAGGGCACAAAATCAATGAAAGCAGGACCTGTTTACTTTTTCCCTGATACAAACAGAGTGTCATGTGGAAACCTGAGTAAACAGGCACGAGATTTCCATTCATTCCAGTGATTTTTCAAATGTTCATATTTATTACAATGTTCATATTTATTATATTTATTATAAATATTCTGTCCAAATAATGCATATATATAATGAATAATAAAATATATACTTTAGTATGGATCCCCCAAACCAAGAAATAAAACCTGACAATGACTTCTAAGACCCTGTATGCTGTATCTCTGTGCCCCTGCCCCCACCATGGCAAGGGGAATCTAATATAATGTTTTTGCATCTTGTGTGGGCCAGAGTGCCTGATTGAAAACCACAGGGAAGAACAACTTTAATGGTCTTAAACAAAAGGGGGGATGTTAAAAGAAAAAAGGGTTTTCACAGAATTCATAGGAAGTTGGAAGGTCAGATCAGACTAGAAATAGGCAAGCAGCAGCAGGGTTTGGGGTTGGCCTACCACCCTCAAAAAGGGTACAGGGCCCCTCTGCATCCTTTATTCACAATTTCTTTTCTAAATCTGGATCCTGTGTCCACAGCAGGTAGGGGGCTGGCTAGATCAGTGGTTCCCTCAGTCCCCACCCAGGAAAGATCACAGGTCCTCTCTATTCACAGAGCCCCCAGATTTATTCAGGTGACCATCCCCAGGCTGGGGTCATGACCCTGAGTGGGATGCGGGGACAGAGTGCAACCCCTTTCCAAGGGGCTTCATTTCTCTCTGGCTTCCTCTCTGATTCTCTTTCCTCCCACTCCCAGATCCTCTGAGACTGTTGTTCAGACCTTGGTCTTGAAAGCGATCAAGACTCCTCTCTGTTTTAAGTTTTAAATAAAAAGCCTGAGTATTCTCTTGCTTCTTTCTCTCTGCATTTCTGAAATCCTCCTCTGAAGGCCAGAGAACTCACCAGACAGACAGCAGAGGGACCTCAGGATGAAGGTTCATGTGGGTTTAGGGACGGGAAAGGTTAATATTCAGCGTTATCATCCTGCCACTTATTAAAAGTTATTTCTTTTCAAAGATATTTACCATGCCTCAATAATAAACACAAAAGACAGATGCTACAATGATCCGTCATATGATGCAACGGCACCACAGTGAGTTACAAATTCACCTCTTGCTGCGCAAGCTGTGACTCCCCTGTAAGGTGAATGTCCACGTGCAAAACGGAAGGCCCTGAGCCTGGGAGCCTTGAATCCAGATCTGCACCGTGAGCCGCCTGGGATCCTGTGTGGTTTTTCACAAGTGCACCTTCCTGTGAGGCTGCAGCCTGCCGACCAAGACACGTCTATGACGAGTGCGCGTGAATGCCCAGAGCCAGCAGAGGCACATATCCTCCTGTGTTGGAGGTCCCCACAAGGTTACTGTTCAGTCAAGCTCACCTGTATGTTTGTTTACTGCAACTTTTATGTGGTTTTTTTTCCTACTTCTTTGATTAAATTCTAACTAGCATTTTTGGAATCCTAAAAGCACCTTCTGGGTCCTCCAAGAACCCAGTTGGAAACCACCAGGCTGAAATATTAACCATGCTCGCTGCTGGTGGTGAGATTTTTGTTTTCTTCTTTGTGCTTATCTTCCCTTTCTGCCCACTCTAAAATCCACCTGTGCCCCTTGTGTAATTTTGTTGAAGCCGAACAGAAATCAATGTTAAAAAAGGACTGCTGACCCTCTGGGTTTACAGCTCTTGTCCCCAGGGACTTTAGTCTCCTATGCCCTTTGCTCTCTCCTGGCCATGGAATATTTGCTTACAAGTAGGTAAGAAGTTGCTTCAGGAGGGGAAGCTAAACTCTGCTCCACCAGCCTCAGCATTTTCCAGGCTGAGTGGAGTAGGAACCACAGTGAGCATGGCAGTAATGACAGCCCGAGCGATACTGGGAAGACCACTGAAGAACTTCTTCACTAAAGTTGTAAGACACTGCGAACTGTCTTCCTCATCCCCCAGTTCAAGCTCATAAATGTCAGCTCAACCTTGGTCTGTCAAAGGCCTAATGCCCTCCACCCATCACTGCCTTCGCTCCAGGGCATCCTCCTGACCTCTGAGCTCACAGAGGTGGGCCAGGTTCTTGATAATCAGTGTCAACCTGAAAGTTTGCTGTGGCCCCAGCATTGAAGCCCCCAAATCAGACAGTCACTGATGTGTTTTGTGGACTAGAAAAAGTCCAGACATACTCCAGGAGTGGTATCACTATGTCCAGCCATAGAAAGCACAAGGATCAGATAGTTGTTCTTTCCACACCCCACATGGACCTTTCAGCACTTTTCATATTTACTTTGTAGGAGATCAGTCCTCTGAGAGTGTTTGAAAGACCATGTTTGTTGTCTTGTATACATATTTCCCAACCACATATTACAACACTGAGCAGGTACCATTTTGCTTTAACCACAACAGACTTACAACTAACAGGCAGTGCTTAGGATAGAATGAACCCCTTCTAATGTATCCTCTCCTTCAACCAGTGTAACCCTAGAATCTCTGTTTGGATAGTTATTTTGATACTTTGGCTACCTGATGCGAAGAGCTGACTCATTGGAAAAGACTCTGATGCTGGGAAAGATTGAGGAGAAGGGGGCAACAGAGGATGAGATGGTTGGATGGCACCATCCACTCAATGGACATGAGTTTGAGTAAACTCTGGGAGATAGTGAAGAACAGGGAAGCTTGGCGTGCTACAGTTGATGGGATCACCAAGAGTCAGACACAGCTTAGCAACTGAACAACAAAAATTAAGTCTCATGAAAAAGGGTCATCTCTGCCTGAACCTCACCCACCCCACCTCCAACAGTGACAGGCACTTCATGGTACTTCATCCTTTTTTAAAGAGTTACAGGTTAAAGGTTTTCCCTATGTGGAATTGAAACCAAGCCCAGAAGAACCAGTTTCCCTTACCACGTTCATGATTACTCTCTCCATCCCAGACTTTACTCCTTTGCTTGTCTCGTATGACCACAATCCCTTTCTTGTCCCTTCTGACCTCAGTCCTTTGCTAGCTGGGCACTAATCAACCAGAGTCAGATGATTGAGATTGGTATGGTCGATAACATCGTTAAAGTGCTAAAATTGCTATTATAGATATCACCATTAACTTACAAATTCAGGTTGTTTCTCCAGGACAAGATGAGCTCACAGACCACCACCGCCCCCCCCACCAAGCCATGGACTACCTTCCCAGAGAATTGTAAACGAAAAACTTCCTAGCTTCCAAAACCACAATTAAGAAAATATCAAAGAAATGTCTCAAAACAATGATGAATCTCGGTTTGTTATTCCTCTTTAAATTATTCCTAACTCAAAGACAAAAATGGAACGGATCTGACACTTACCTCCCACTCATTGCTTGGGGCCCTGCAAACAAAAATTCTTCCTTTGCTGCAACACCTGCTGTTAGATTTTGGTTTTCTGAGCCTCAAGCTCACTCTGTTGCAGAATCAGAAACAGATTCACCTCCCAACTCTTCAATTCCTAAATCAAAAT
Source organism: Okapia johnstoni (assembly GCA_024291935.2). Classification (NCBI taxonomy): domain Eukaryota; kingdom Metazoa; phylum Chordata; class Mammalia; order Artiodactyla; family Giraffidae; genus Okapia; species Okapia johnstoni. Next base: position 19,756,490 of record CM044307.1, read on the forward strand.
GTTCTGAAATCTGAAATTTTTTTTTTTTCTGTGGTTCCTTTGACAGCAAACCCTGTGATGAACTGGTATGAGGCTATCTGTAGTCTTTATTTATCCCGTCATAATGATTTACAGCAGAAATATGTGTGTTTGATTATGGTACTGCCCCAAGCCCCAAATCCATATGTATTATATATCATCCCAAATACCAATTGGGATGACATATAATATATGTTTATATGTACCATATCACCTTTTCAGACTTTGGAAAATTACAGAGGGTTTTGGATAAGGAATTGTGAACCTGTATCTGTTTCTCCAAATAGGATATTTTGCTCTTCTACATCCAATTTATTTTTTCTAGGTATTCAAGATCACTGATTGAAAAGAGGTGAATTAAAGTCTCCCACTATTTGTTTGCTTGTCTATTTTTTCCATATCTTCTGTAATTTTAGCTTTATGAATATTGTTCTTTGTTTCTTGGTAGACAGGCATTCATAACTGTTATATCCTCATTGTGAATTGCATCTTTGAAGGTTATAAAGTGCCTCTCTTCATCTTCACCTGATGTGATACTGAGATTACGACTCGTGCTTTCTTTTCTTTGCATTTGCCTCATGCATCATTATACATTTATTTTCAGCCTTCTGGGAAACACTTTATCTTAGATGGGTCATTTGCTTGACAATAACACAAGGTCAGTTTTGCTGAGAAATATAGTCTGAATTTCTTTTTTTTTAATAGGTGAGTTAAGCCTATTTAGACATTTATTGATAACGTCACATATGTTAATTATCACACTAATACCATATTATACCTTTTATTTTTATAGTTTTTAATAATCTCTTACCATGTAGTCTGTGCCCTTGTTGAAAGTTTTTGGAAGTTACTTTTATAATAAAAACTTCAATACCTCCAGCTTTCTATTATCCATTTTCAAATATCTGTTAGCTCCTTACTGTGAACAATGGTGGAAAAAGTAAACATATTTCCTCTTCTTTTCTTTGTCTCCTCTCTTGGCCAGTTTCAGTCAGTAATATAGTTCTCAGAGTTTACCTTTGTATTTAAAAGTGCTTGTTTTATTACCTGGTTTGTCAGCTTTAATGAATATTTTTTGATTCCCAGTTATTAAAGGTGAGGCAATCAGTAAACTTACTCTACTTCTTACTTTCTCTCTTCCTCTGCAAATACCCATTAGTTACATTGTTTATATATTTTCAGGACATACCATTTTTACACACTTCCAATCACCCTAATGTGTAGAATTACTTTAGCTTTCATGCTTATTTGCTCAGTCGTATCTGACTCTTTGCGACCCCGTGGACTGTAGCCAGCCAGGTTCCTCTGTCTATGGGATTCTCCAGGCAAGAATATTGGAGTGGGTTCACAATAAATGTATTCAAAATTTGCTGTCAATCTTTTTTTCCATAATTTCCTCAATTATCTCTTAGTTGGCTAACATTCATTCTCTGGTTATTTCCTTAAGAAAGGTTCATAGAATTGATATTCTCTGAATTCTTCCATGTTTGAGACCATCTCTTCACATGGTTCAAGACCATGTCTTCACAGCTGAAGGGGAATATGGCTGTTTATCAAGTCCCTGGGTAACACTTTTTCCTTGAAGATATTTTAGGTATGAAACCACCATCTTCCGGAGTTGAATGTTGCTGTAGAGGACTCAGAAGCAAGCTTGATTTTTCTCCCCTATAAGTGACTTGATCATTTTCCTTGATTGACCATCTTTGTAATCTAACTGTACCAGGATAGCATCTCTAAGTTAACTTTTCTGGGATAATTTCCCGTGATACAGGGTATAAATTAAAGTCTTCTGTATTTCCAAAAAATATGTTCCTATTTGATATGTTCCACTGTTTTGGTTTTCTTCTAGAGAGACTCCAATTATGTATATAATAAATTTTCTCTTCCTGTATTCTATATCTATCATGTTCTCTCTACCCTGTTCTTAAATCTTTATTTCCTCTCTATTTTGTTTGCCATTCTTACTTCTTTCCTCCATGCCCCTTTATTTATTACTGTGTCAGGTCTCTGTTGCAGCATGCGGGATTTTTCTGTGTGTTTTCCCCTCCATTTTTCTTATGATCGTTGAATGATTTCCAAGAAAAGAAAATTCTAATTTCTCCTGCCACTTTCATAGCGTAAGTCACTAGCATAGTTTTTAAATGGCTACTTTCCTTTAAATGCACCATAGCCAATCACCTGTTAACAGACATTAAGGTTGTTTGCAATGGGTTTTCCTGGTGGCTCAGTGATAAATAATCTGCCTGCCAATGCAGGAGACATGGGTTTGATCCCTGAGTCAGGAAGTTTCTCTAGGCAAGGAAATAGCAAACCATTCCCAGTCTTCTTGCCTGGGAAATCCCATGGACAGAGGAACTTGGAGGGCTACAGTCCATGGGGTCACAAAAGAGTCAGACACAACTTATCGACTAAACAACAGAGACAAGATTGTTCCCAACATTTCACTGTTACCAAAGTACTGCAGTGAAAATCCTCTTATGTATAACCTCACACTCAAATATTTCTGTAGGATCATTTTCTACAAGTAGAATTTGGGAGTTAAGGGCAATAGCTGATTGAAGACTTTCTATGACACTTCAGAATATGGGGAAACAATTCGTTTTGCTAAAGCTGAAGCTACGGTGCCCTTTAATTAAATTTCCTCAACTACTACTATCCTTATTAAATCATTTGGATGTTGTGTTGCTTGGTGTATCCAGCCCGTGAAAAAACCAGTCCAGTCCAATTTGTGAAGAAACATGCAATTACAAAGGCTTTTCCACTCAAAGCTTCCAGGTCTTAAAAGCAGGGTGAGTAGAAGGTAGGATGGGGAAGAAGAAGGGACAAAACAACTCGGCATCATGGTCAGGGGCACAGAGCCAGGCTGGGTGTCCATACCCAGACTCTCAGACCTGGGTGTGAATATCAATCCCACCAATTAATAGCTGTGCAAATTGAGCAGATTGCTTAACCTCTCTGAACCTTCCTTGCCTAATCTGTAAAATAAGGATAGTAATAGCACCCTTCTTCATGAGGCTATTGTGAGGAGTGAATAAGAAACGTAACTGAAACCACCGTGTCTTGTCACATAGCACATGCTTAGTAGCTGTCAGTTATCATTAATGTAACATAAAATACCTGCCTGCCTTCCAAATTTTATGGCTTTAGAGTAGGTGCAGAGGCGATATGGAGAAAAGGATGAAGACTGTCAGCTTCCTAGAAGAGATTTTTCCATTCTTTGCAAAGGAACAAACAAAATGGACAAGGGAAGAGGCAGGAGAGAAGTGAGGCGAGGGCAAGAAGATGTGTTTTCAAAAGGAAAAAATTCACAGTAGGAGGTAGAACTTTGGTTTTCTGAAAGGGGGAAAGGACAAAGAATTGGCAGAAATGAAATGGCTTAGTATCCAGTTTACAGGTGTGTTAATGGGAACTCTGCTCTTTCTACGGGCATGATCTGATCAAAAGACACATCATGAAGCCCTAAACCTTTTTTTTTACCTATAGGAAATGTATTGATAAGTTATATCGTTAAAGAGTTTTTAAATATATATGCACATATTTTTCCAAGAGTGAAAGATTTCCACTGGGCTTGAAATACTATCTTTATCTATAACTTTAACCAATCTGGTGTTTCTATCTAAATAAACGACAATGATACAGCTTGAGGCAGCCATTTGACTTCTGTTTATATTTTCCGTCTCATATATTCTTGGGTGCTCTTTTACTACCTTAATTCTTTTTTCTTTAGAATGCTGTTTTGAAGCAATATTTTAAATTCTTTTCATTTTTTTAATGTGAAAAACTATATACATTTTAAAATCAGTGTCAACTGTCCAATGTATACGCTCAGTCGCTCAGTCCTGTTCAACTCTTTGTGAGCCCATGGACACCAGCCCGCCAGGCTCCTCTGTTCATGGAATTTTACCAGCAAGAATACTGGAATGGGTTGCCATTTCCTCCTCCAGGGGATCTTCCCAATCCAGGCACTGAAACTGTGTCTCTTACATCTCTTGGGAGCCAGATTCTTCACCACTGCACCACCTGAGAAGCCCCAACTGTCCAATAAAAATGAAAAAAGGACAAAGAGAAGATAAAGCATTCAGAGACAGCTATTTAAAAGAGACTCTTTCTAAAGTCTAGGAAACTTCTGTACCATATTCTTTCATACAGTTCCACACTCAGACCAAAGAAGAGCAGAAAGGTGATGACAAAGGCAGTGCATCACTGTCTGCTTTCGACTAACATCTGGTGAGCGTCCACGACACACTGGGCACTGGGCCAGGCTCAGCGAAGATCCCCATCGCTGGCACTACTGGATTCTAACCGTAAAGTAATACAAGTCAAAAAACAGGCAATACTAAGTTGAAACAAGATAACAGTCTCAAACCAGAACAAAACAAGTAGCAGCCTGCCTCATAAAATCAAATTCCTATATGTTCCTAAAAGCTGATCTCATCTCATATTCCTGCTGGTTTCCAGTAGGGTCCCTCACTGAAAACTCTTCTGGGAAGCAAATGATGTTCTTGAAACTCCTGCTGAAGACAGAAGGATCACTACACATGCCTCCCCTCAAAAGAGCTCCCAGAAGACAAACTCTTAATAAGACAAAGGCAACGGTGGCAGGCAAAGCCACCTGAGGCCAGACCAGGAGTACTATTAAAAGCAAAGCATTCCCCAGAATATCAAGGGCATCTGAAGTCCAAAAACCTTCATTGCACTAAAACTCCTTGGAAATATTTCTTCATGATTGAAACCTGGGAATGCTCTCTGCTAGCTCTGCCATCACACCATTCATCTGATGCACCGTGGAGTCCATGGTGCCCAGAAATGGACCACGAGGAGGGACTTGGCTCTGAAACACAGCAGCTCCTCAAATTGCCCGGCTGAGCCAACATCCACCAAGGCCGCCTCCACCTTAGCCATCCCTACCACCATGCTGTCACCACCAGACAGCATGAAACCCTTTTACCAGATACTGACTGATTACTCCTCACCTCCTGGGGCATAAGGCAGATGTGTAAAAACCTGTGGTTGCACAGGGTGTCTGAGTGTGTGGTGTCCCTAGCGTTGTGCAGTGCACAGCCTGAACAACTGCTCATGGCAGAACTGCCTGGACTCCACCCTCGATTACTCTTTTCTTTGCACTGTGAACCATTGTATGGACCGTAAGTTTCCTGAGGGCAGGAACATGGATCATATAGTTTTTAATGTTCCCACAGTGCCTAGCACTCAGTTGATGATCAGTGATTCTCCCCTAGCAATTTTGTTAGGGGCCTCTTCTGACCAGCTTTAGAAACAGAAAGCAGCCTTTTTTGGGCCTACCCCGACTCTCCAGGCACATTCAATCCACGCCCCACCCACCCCCATGAGCATCTAAAAATTCCCACTTGTCCTGTCCTTTCCTTGAGGCCAGATCAACTCAAACACCAGGAAATCATTAGTGTCAGAGACTCAGAAGGAAAACGACCTCAAGTTCATGTCACTGAGGTCACAGTGTATAGCTCTGTGACCTGCAAAACTCCAGAGAGCAGCCTTCTCGAGCACAGCAGTACAAACCGTGGGGATCCTGTCTCTCAACCCTTATCTGTGCAGGATTCAGGAGGCCCTGGGGCCATTAGCGGAGAGCTGGAATTTTTAGGTGGTTCCTCATACCAAGACAAAATCTGTCTCCACCCTCCCTACAGAGTGGTTCACATTCTGGTCCCTGTCCTATCCTCTGGAGTCTCACACAGAAAGCCTTATCTCATGTTTCAGCAAAGATGAAGCCATGAGATCCCATTCAGGCCCCTTGGATTCCAGCCCAAACTAGAGGCAATTCTTTTGATGCTGCTCCTTGTCCCTCGCTAAAGATGCTTGACTTTCCAAGGCTGCGATGGGAGGAGAGAGACCTAGGACACGGCTCCCCCTCCCCCGACCAGCAGGTGTGCCTGCCTTCATCCAGAACCTGGCTCCTGGACAGGTGCAGAGCAAAAGTTGAGCAATTAGGAAATCAGAAAGAAAAACCTGCATTCCTGCATCCTTCTAGGCAATTCTCCCAAGCAGCAGGGCTCCTCGGGCTGTTGACTGAAATACATCTCCTCAGCCAGGGTTCCCTCAGAGCTGCCCTTTGGGCAAAGTGCCCCCAGGCTTCCTGTGAGCCCCTGGGTCATCCCATCAGGCTCCTCCCTGGAGGTAAGCCTGCTGGGGGGCATGTTCCTCCCCCCAGAACCCATGTGGCCAGGTTTGGGGATAAGACAAGGGTTTCCCAGCCCGAGTGGGAAGGACACAGGCACCGCTCCTCTTCTAGGAGAAGGGTCGTGGACACATCTAGAAGCCAGCAATTCGCCTGCCCTGACTCTGTCCCACAACCCCCTTTCCAAGAAGGAAAGGTAAAACTCAACTCTTGTTACTTTCTTGGGTCTGGACAAGGGGAGGCACCTTCCCCTGAATGAGAAACTGTGGCCTCTGGGACTGAGCAGAGAATGAGAGAGGCTGGACCCAGATCGGTCCTCAGGACAGAATGCCTGTGGGCGTGCTCGGAGTGAGGGGAGGGGGTAGTGGGGGGACACGGAGAAAAGATATAAGCCCTCTTGTCCCAGAAGCAGCCAGGAGGAGGTGAGAAGAGGTGTGAGTGGCAACCAGGAAGGCAGAAGAGGGTGAGGAATTCAGAACAGCCCTACAGAAAAGGCTCTGGGCACACTCTCTCTTTTGCGGCCAAAGCCAGAGAAAGAACAGCCAGTTGCATAATCCTTCTATTTGCTCAGATCTACGTTTTGCCCTGAAGCTCCCTGCCCTGGGAAGTGATTGAGGAAGGCACCCAGCAAGGACTGGACAGGGCAGGGAGTCAGCAGACCAGCCAGGGGTGCGCGGCGTCTTCAGCCTTTCTTCCACCGCTGCCGTCCAGGAGGATGGAGGTCTTCAACGAGTCCTCCCCGTTCAACTTCTCCCTCCCACACAACTTCGGCAAGCGGCCCACCGACCGGGCGCTGAGCGTCATTCTGGTGATCATGCTGTTAACCATCATGCTCTCTCTGGGCTGCACCATGGAGTTCAGCAAGATCAAGGCGCACTTCTTGAGGCCTAAGGGGCTGGCCGTCGCCCTGGTGGCGCAGTTTGGTATCATGCCCCTCACCGCCTTTGGACTGGGCAAGGTCTTCCAGCTGACCAACGTCGAGACCCTGGCCATCCTGATCTGCGGCTGCTCGCCGGGGGGGAACCTCTCCAACATCTTCACCTTGGCAATAAAGGGGGACATGAACCTGAGGTAGGACTGGGGGTGAGGAGGGAGCGACCTGGGGGGATCGCAGTCAAGGCGAAGAGCCAGGAGGGGAGTGAATGGGGGCTGGGAGGCTGCTAGGGCAGGGGGTAGCAGCCATTTATTGTCAAAAGCTTATCCTGGGCTGGGGGCAGGAGCTGGGGTACATCTTAGTTTAGGCTCAAGCCAAAGGAGCTCAGCTGGTCCAGCAACATCCTGAAGAGACCCCACCCCTACTCCCAGGGTTGTCTCAAATGGGGCGCAAAGATTGTCTTGAAGGAATACTGTATTGATTTAAACCAAAGGGACCTCTGGTGAACTTTCACCCGTCTGCCAGGATGGGCGGAATTCTGCTTCAAGGCCAGAGACACGAAAGTTGAGTGCAGATTAGTTCCAAAAATCTCCAAGGAGATCAAGGTGGCTCAGAACCAAAGAGCACCTCCAGTTCCTGTGGAGCAGGAAGGAATTGCCAAAGATCCCCCCCAACTCTCTGTGCAAGTGGGCTGTCCTCTCTGAACCTCCCCTCTCTACCCATCAGAGGCAAGAACCCTTCAACTCAAAGACACAGCCAGGTAGACCCTGGAGTCCCCCAGGTGGGGGTCCCAAGTAAGGATGACCCTCAACTCAGCCAAAGTGGGAGGAGGCAACAGCAGCATCCCCACACCCAAACCATTACAGCAAAAGTCAGTGAGGGTGGAATCCTGCAAGGGGCGGCTGAATACCGACCGGTCCTTCCAAAGGGGTGGGACTCTGGTCTGGAATGCTTCCCAGGGCAAGGCTCCAAACCCTGTGCTTTCACCCAGATATCTTCAGTGCCCCGTATGGCCGGAGGGTGACCGCCAGCCTCAGAGGTGTGGGCCTCCCTACACAGGGCATATGCCATCCATCTCTGCCGTGGGTGTTGTGGGATCAGGGACTCATGGCCAGCATAGCTTCCTGCTTTTCAGCTACTGTGGCAGCTTCTGCTGGCTGAAGAAAACTCACCAGCACCAAAGCTCTGGCTCTTACTTAATTGTCCATCTCAAGCCTGTCTCTTATGGTTCAGTCCTCAGTGAAAAGGCTATTCCATGCCAGGCAGGGCAGTAAATTCAAGACAGTCCATCTGCTTGTGCCTGTCACTACCTTGCCCCTGACTGAACTGTACTAAGTAAACCAGCCAAGTAGGGAATCCTCTTCCTGGTGATGCCAAGTGATGCTGGAGCTGATTCTTAAACAAAAAAAATGATAATGATCATGGGGGGTTACCTGGTCCTGCCACCTGAGAAGCTTTGGGCTCTCCACCCATATAATTCAACCCTCACTGAGGTGTTGATGGAGAGAGAGCCTGGCTTGTACAGTCTCTCATGCGAACATGTCCAGTATTCAACCACCTCACTGTGAGGAAGTTCTTCCCCTTATCTGATCCAGGTCCTTCCTGCTGCAAAACAAGCCCCTGACCTGATCTAGACAAGGCCCAATGCAGCCTCTGTGTCCTGTACAGAGAAACCTGAACCATATCTTAATTCTGATGTAGAAGGGTTGCAAGCTTGCCTGGTAGCTCAGCTGCTAAAGAATCCACCTGCAATGCTGGAGACCTGGGTTCGATCCCTGGGTTGGGAAGATCTCCTGGAGGAGAGCATGGCAACCCACTTCAGTATTCTTGCCTAGAGAATCCCCATGGACAAAGGAACCTGGCAGGGTACTCAGGGCCTTATGGCTCTGTAGCAGCAAAGCTGCACGGGCGGGTGGGGAGGTGGGAGGCAGTGTAAAGCATAGTAGGGGAGTCTCTAAGTATGAGTGACCAGATGTCCCAGTCTCTTGAGCCAGTGGGTGCCAATAAGGTCCCTTTGGCAATGCCTGCTTTTCTGAGGCTCTAGGCCTCCACCGGTGGAGCCTCCAGTGACTTATGGTCTCTTGCTCAGGCTCCTGGTCTGGGCACCTGGGAACTGTCACTTCCACCTAGGCCCTTCAAGAGAAAATGCTTTGCAGGACAGCCACCTTCTGCCATAAAGCCCCTTCCCACAGACCAACCTCCCATGCACATGCAACCAGGCCTCTGACCCCACTCACCCTCCACTATCACAAGCTGCCAGAAACTTCAAATTCCAGATTGAGTTCTTCACCTGGGACAACTTGTTACAGGTATTATAGGAATGATAACGGTGCTAATAATAAAAGACAGCCTGGCAATGGGCCAAACACTCTACGTGGGATCCTCGTACAGCTTCCATGAGGAGGTGCTGTAAGGAGCTCCATTCTAGAGATGAGGAAACTGAGCCTTAGAGAGGTTAATACATTTATCCGAGGTCTGGGGGCTCCAAACCCTGTGCTTTCACTCAAATATCTTCAGTGCCCGGTGTGGCCAGAGGGTGACCACCAGCCTCGGAGGAGTGGGCCTCCCTACAGGGCATATGCCATCCATCTCTGCTGTCGGTGTTGTGGGATCAGGGACTCATGGCCGGCATAGCTTCCTGCTTTTCAGGAGAAGACGGAATCTCCCTTTGAAGGTGAAATCTCCAAAGTTTTAATTGTTGGCAATGATTTCAAACTTTTTAAAACACTGTGCAAGCCAAACTGTACATGTCAGAGGCCCAGATGCCACCCAGAGGCTATAGGTTTGAGGCCTGTGTACAATACCATGTTATTCCCATCTGGACTAGAAAGGAATGTTGAGACCAATTCCACTTTACACATGAGAAAGCTGAAGTCCAGAGACTCGCCAGAGGCTTCCCTGAGAACCCGTGGGCATCCTGTGTCCGGAACCAGTCCCGGGGCCTCTCTTGCCCATCTTTCTGCCTCATGGCTGGAGTGAGGCTGAGAGAGACCCTCGTTGGGGGAAGTGGGGGAAGGCACATTCCAGAAGACTGGGTGCCCCCCCGGGTGGACCTCTCAAGGCAGCCAGGCACAGCAGCTCTTTCCTCTAGGATGCCGAGAGTCATGATCCAAAAAAGACAGTGGACCCACAGGCAAGAGAAAGTGCCCTCCCTGGGGAACAGAGGAGAGAGGGCCAGTGGGAACTGGGCCCCTTTGACGACCACCTATGCCACCCCTCAAGTTCACCTGCTCCTCCTCCCCACCCTTCATCCAGTTTACAGCTGATAGCAGAGCCAATGGCTGTGGAGACAACCCAAGGATTGTCACAGCTCTCCCCAGCATGACAGACTAGGCAGGAGACAGAAGCTACGTGGGTTCCCCGAAGTCTCCCACTTCACCACAGAGACTGACCAGTTCCCTCACAGCTCACTCAGCTTCTGCTGCCAGTGCCTCTATTAACAGGAGCTCAAAACCTGTCCCTCAAGCAAGGTATATACAGTTGCCCCAAAGCAGGCTGTGTGGAGTGCTCGGAGAACTTAAGTAGGAAGGTTTAAAAAAAGAAAAAGAAATGTACTCCATTCCCCGTGGTCCCTGGACCCCTAGACAAGGTTCAAGGCAGCCTCTGTGTCCTGCAGAGAGAAAACTGGACCATATCTTAATTCTAATGTAGAAGGGTTGCCAGCTTCCCTGGTAGCTTAGCTGGTAAATAATCCGCCTGCAATCCAGATTCAGTGTTACTATGCGACAGGTTCCAGTCTTAGAGCTACAACAGGACTGCCCTCCCAGCACTGCCCTTCAGGGTAAAAGGATCACAACCATCACAGATACCAGAAATTTAGGCCAAGAGCCCAGCCCTTGCACATGTAGAGGAGGTATCGGGAGGTCTGGGAGCACAGCTCCCACACACACCCCAGTGCACAAGGCATACCAAGTCCCAGAGCAAATTCCAAAGCTCCCGACATGCCAAGCCAAAGTAAGCATGACTTCTGTTCAAGGTCATCAAAACAAGAACACAAGTTTCGTGTGTGGCCTTTCTCCTAGGCAGAGATCAATAGCTAGCGCTGCAGCCCACCGAATGCCCTTCCCATTCTCATTCCCCTCTCCCTACGCTCACAGGAGCACCTCTCAGGATTTGACTTTCAGCACTTCCACAAACCCTTTTATATTTTATACTATTACTATGTATGTATATATCTATCAGCAAGATACACTCCTACATTTGTATGTTTTTAAACTTTATATGAACTGTATCATACTACCCATATCATTTTGACAGCTTGCTTTCTTTGAGATAATAGGTATAAAAATAAAAGAGCTATTTTGTGCATTTGAACTGCAGTATAGTTTGTACCAGGCTTTCCTGGTAGCTCAGTCAGTTAAAAATCTGCCTGCAGTGCAGGAGACCCAGGTTCGATCCCTGGTCAGGAAGATCCCCTGGAGAAGGAAATGGCAACCCACTCCAGTATTCTTGCCTGGAAAATCCTATGGACAGAGGAGCCTGGCAGGCTACGGTCCATGCGGTTGCAAGAGTCGGACATGACTTAGCGACTAAACCACAACCACCATAGTTTTCTTGCATTGTCCTGTTGCCAGACATTTATGCGTATTTCCTGGTTTCCTGTTTAAGCAAGTCTTGTGCCTGCTCCTCCTATGCTCTCATGTGAGAGCATACACGAACACAGGACTGCTGGGTCTTGAGGTTCACACGTCTTCATCTAACAACTATCCAGAGTAGTTGTTCCACCTCACTTCCCAGGGCAGTGTATGAAGATCCCTGTTTCTCCGTGTCGTCATCTGTATTCGGAACTGTCAGATTTTTCAATTTTGATATCTGATGGAAGTGAAATGTCATGGTAGGCTTCCCTGATATCTCAGTTGGTAAACAATCTGCTTGCATTGCGGCATATTCCTGGGTCAGGAAGATCCCCTGGAGAAGGGAAAGGCTACCCACTCTAGTATTCTGGCCTGGAGAATTCCATGGACAGCCCATGGGGTCGCAGAGTCGGACACGACTGATGGACTTTCACTTTCACTTTCACGGGAGGTCTAGCACCTATTCAAATCTTGTTGGCCATTTGGGTGTCCTTTCTGAAAACAATGCCCTTTGCCTATCTTTCTATGGGATGGTGGTGCTTCCTTCTTATTAATTGGTAGTCATTTGTTGTTTTCACCTGTTGCAACGGTCTACTCACAGTTTGGGGTTTATCCTTACATTTTGATAATGATATAAAACAGTGCATATCTTAATTTAACCAACTGTACTATTATTTTTCCTTGACATTTTATATTTTGGGGATTATTTAAGAAACACTTTTCTGCCTTCAAGGTCATAAATACATTCACCTATGTTTGAAAAGTCTTAAAGCTTTGCATCTCACATGAAGATCTTTAATTTATTGGTATGTATGATGTGATCTAATTTTATCTTTTCCATGTGAACAGAGAAAATTCCTAGGATCAGTGAATTTTTCTCCAGCAACTTGTAACACCATTCTTGCTGATCAGATGGGTTTATGTCTGGGATCTCTCTTCTATTCTATATGGCTATTCTTGCACCAGTATCACATTTTCTTAATTACAACTTAATGATAAATCTTGATAACTGAAAGTAGTTGCCCTACCTTGTTATTCTCAGAAATTGTGTTAATTATTTTTGATCCTTTACTCATTCACTTGAATTTTGAGACTCTCAAGTCGACAAAAGTTATTTCTGAAAGTTTGGTTAAGTTTGCATTAAATTTATAGATAGATCAATACTGAATTTTCTCACCCATGAAACTGGTATAGGTTTCCTTTTATTTAATCATTTCATATTAGGAAGTTCTTCCACATAATTTCTTCCATAAAGGTCTTGCTCATCTTTAAGATTTATTTGTAAATATTTTATAGTTTTTATCGATATTGTTAAGTGGTAGCTTTTTTAAAAATTCATTTACTAATAATTTTTTGTAGTACATTAGAACTCAATTTTTAATTGATTTTTTTATTGCTAATGTGTTCAGAATTTCATGGATTTTCTTACTAGTTATAGTAAAAATTCACTTGAATTTCCTCTGTGGACAGTTCTATCATTGGCATATTCTAGTTTCTTCCTTTCCCATGCATATAGTTTTCCTATTTCTTGTTTTGCAATGCTAGCAAAGATCTAGAGTATAATTTAAAGCAGGTGATGTGATGAGAACAGGTATCCTTCCTTTATTTCTCTAATTTTTCACCATTAGGTTTTCTATTTCCTGTAGATTTTTTGACAGATAATCCTTTTCAGGTTAAGGGATTCCATTCTGTTGCTAGTGTGCTGATTTTCACCATGCATGAACACTGAATTTTGTTGAATGACACTTTTCTACATCTATGATACCATTTTTTTCTTTAATCCAATAATGCAGTGATACATATCAGTAGATTGCATTAAACCATTTTTATATTGCTGGGATAAGCCCATTTTGTTCATTGTATTATTTTATAAAGGAATGGCTAGATTCACTAGGTAACATTTTATTTGTGACTTTTGCTTCTGTGTTCGTAAATGAGAATGGTCTCTAATTTTCCTTTCTCATAATGTGACTTTTTTACCTTTGGTTATAAAATCACACTGATCATTTACAATTTGGGTCATGTTTCCCCTTTCTTTACTCTGTATAAGACTGAGACGATCTGTACTTTGAATGTTTAGCAGAACTCTACTGTAAAATCATAGACATTTTGTGTGAGGTTTGGATAATAGGTTTCAAAGTGTTTATTAAATGTCTTTAGTGATTCTAAATTGATTCAGGTTTTCAACTTCATTTTAAGTTATTTTTGTAGATTATATTTCCCAGGAAATTGTCCATTCAGTCTGAATAGAAAGATGAAAATATAAGACTATCTTTGATTTCTTCTATGGCCCTCTAAAATCTCTATTGTATCAGGAATTATATTTTTTTTTGCATTCACACTAACATCAATTTGTGCCCATTCTCCTTTTACTTGGCTAGTCTTCCCACAAGTATTTATATTATTGCACTTTGCAAAGAACCCACTCTTGGTGTAATTGATTCTCTCAACTAATTTATACAATTCTTAAAGCTTATTCTCTCACCTTTAATATTTTCTTTCTCTCATTGGGTTTACTTTGTTTCTCTTTCCAACTCTTGAATAAAATGTTTAGCTCATTAATTTTTAATCTTTCTTCCTTCCCCTTATAAACATTTCAAGCTATAAATTTTCCTCTAAGGATGAATTTATCTGTCCTCTAGATTTTCAATATTATTTTTAAAGATATATTTCACACATCATAAAATTCACCTTTTTAAAGTGTGTAAGTCAGTAGTTTATAGTATATTCACGATGTACAACTATCACCACTGTCTAATTCCAGAACATTTTAATCATCCCCCAAAGAAACCTGGACGCATAGCAGTCACTCCCCATTCTCTCACTCCAGCCCCCGGCAACCACAAATCTATTTTCTGTCCCTATAGATTTCATGTAAATGGAATCATATAATACCTAGCCTTTTATGTTTTTGATTCCTTCACTTACCATGTTTTCAAGATTCATCTATGTGATAGTTGATATACAGTAGTACTTCACTGCTTTTTATGGCTGAAGAATATTCAATTACATGAATACACCACAATTTGCTTATCCATCAATATTTTATTCTCCACTTTTCAGCTATAACTAATGTTGCTATGAACACTTGTATGTACTTGTGTAAACATATGCTTTCAATCCTCATGGGTATATACCAAGAAGTAGAATTACTGGGACATACGATAACTCTATGTTTAACATTTTTAGAGCTGTCAAACTTTTCCAGATCAGTTATACCATTTTACATGCTCATCAGAAACGTAAGCAGAGAAGGCAATGGCACCCCACTCCAGTACTCTTGCCTGGAAAATCCCATGGGTGGAGGACCCTGGTGGATTGCAGTCCACAGGGTCGCGAAGAGTCAGACACAACTGAAGTGATTTAGCAGCAGCAGCAGCAAAAACATAAGAGGATTCCAGTTTCTCCACATTCTCACCAAGATTTATCCATCATTTTTATTGTTTAGCTCTACTAGTAGTGGATGTGAAGTGGTATGTCATTACCTCTTTATCATCTCGTTATCAGTTTTAATTTGTATTTCTTTTATGACTAATGGTGTTGAGCATCTTTTAATGTGCTTGTTGGCCAATTGTGTACTTTTTGAGAAATGCCTATTAAAGTCCTTTGCCCATTTTAAAATTGAGTTATTTGGAGTTTTTTAGTTGTCGAATTGTAAGAGTTCTTTATCTATTCTGGATATTGGACACTTACATGATTTGCAAATATTTTCTCCCATTATGTGGGAGACTTATTTTGAGTATCCTTTGAAGCAAAAAGTTTTTTAAGTTCTGAAGTCGAAGTTATCTGTTTTTTCCTTTGGTTATCTGTGCCTTAGGTATCATATCTAAGAAATCATTGCCTAATCCAAAGTCAGTTCAGTTGTTCAGTTGTGTTAAACTCTTTTTGACCCCATGGACTGCAGCACGCCAGGCTTTCCCATCCATCACCAACTCCCGGAACTTGCTCAAACTCCTGTCCATCAAGTTGGTGATGCCATCCAACCATCTCATCCTCTGTCATTTTCCCATATTTAAAATACTATATTCTTCCTTTTTTCCAAATATTCCCAATACTTCTTTTCCATTATGATTTCATATTCAACCCACAAGAGAATTAGATGTTCTATTTTTCTATAGTCCTTTTGGAGTATTGATGACTAAGGAAACATTTCTCAGTTTCATCTCTCCTTTTTTCATAGGCTTAAAGTCTCAATTCTGGCCCCTCCCTTGGGTATTAAAACCTAAACATCAGATTACCAAGACTAACACCCTACCATCTACCCCTCCACATGCTGCAGCTTCAGCACAAGCCTCCCTACTGATTACTCAACATTCCTGGAAATCTCCCTCAGTTTCTTACAAGCTGGAGTATGTGCCTAAGTGTTTTCGGTGTTCATGAGTATGTTGAGGGGAGGTTCCCGTTATTCAGTCCACAGTACCTTTTGAGGATCTCTCCTCAGCTTCTTACTCCTTGTGATACATCCACCAATCGTGTTCTTGATGGCTATACTCCAGACCCTTTGGACTAGGATGTAGTTGATGGTCATTTAATCATACTTGATCTCTATGAAAACAATAAGTGTAGATAGTGAATAGGGCTATGGAGAGGAAGAACACACACTTTGTGTGGCTTTCCTGGGGTCTTATCAAGCCCTCATCCACACCCTTCTCACTAGAATGGAAGTCACAGCATATACATATTGTAAAGTGAATGTCTACAAATCCAAGAACGTTCCCTAGCAGTTACCTCTCTGCGTTGGTCTTTCTGGAGGGCCTCTTCCTACAGTGTTCTGGGATTACCAAGGATGAGATTCCAAATGCAGATGGCAATAGGACAGTTAGAATACAAATGAGAACTGGGAAGATACATTATTATTCAGGATCTGAGACTCACACTCAAGTTATCTTAAATAATGTTAAGAATAAGCCAAAACGTAAAGGACATGAGAGTATCAGTGTTGGGTGTGCGTGCTGTCACTTCAGTCACGTGCAACTCTTTGTGACCCCCAGACCGGACTGTAGCCCGCCAGGCTCCATGGGACTGTCCAGGCAAGAATATTGGAGTGGGCTGCCACGCCCTCCTCCAGGGGATCTTCCCAACCCAGGAATCGAACCCACATCTCTTACATCTCCTTTATTGGCAGGCAGGTTCTTTGCCACTAGCGCCACCTGAGAAGCCCTCAAGTGTTGGAGACTAGAATATTATTCAAGATACAAAATAGGTCTGATGACCAGATTATCTTGTCACTTGACAGTGGGTAACTATTGCTGCCTTCTCTAATACTCCACTATTGTGCTCCTTCAATTAATCTGTTTTTCAGCCCTCTTAATCATATGGGCTTCCCTTGTGGCTCACCTGGTAAAGAACCCACCTGCAATGCGGGAGACCTAGGTTCGATCCTGGGTTGGGAAGATCCCCTGGAGAAGGGAAAGGCTACCCACTCCAGTATTCTGGCCTGGAGAATTCCAAGGACTGTAGAGTCCATGGGGTTGCAAGGAGTCGGATATGAGTGACTTTCACACTTAATCACAGCCTCTGTTTACTGCTTTTTCTTTGTTTTTTGGTTTTTGCCTGACCATCCCTCCCATGCCACCCACTCTCAAAGACCAAGTGCTCTATCACTGTGTATACATTCAAACTCCCTGAAAGAAAATGTTCTTGATGTGCTTGATCTTGGTTATTTTAGTTAGACAGAACCACTATGTCCAGCCATGCCCTAGGCTTTAAAGGCAGGCACTTAGCTACTGTAGGTCGAGTGTTATTCTACAATCCAATGGGCTTTAGTCAGTGATGGGATCATACAGCTTTTTTTCAAAATGGGCTGTGCATATATGCAAGTATAGAGTTCTATTACAGAGGAGATCAAAATGGCTCCTTCCACAGCTAAGTGTACAGGGACCTGGGTTCAAATTCTCCCTCAGCCTTCCTACCTTTGTGATCCTAGGCAAGTCACAACCCTTCAAGCCCCTAGCTTCCTCCTCATCAGTAAAAAGGAGATAGTATGCTTACCTCCTAAAACTACTGGGAAGAGGAAACAAAGCAATGTATGTTAGGTTCTTCATGCCATGCCTGGCACAAAACAGGCACTCCACAAATAATACAGGCATACCTTGGAGATACTGCAAGTTCATTTCCCGACCACTACCATAAAGCAGAATATCACAATGTGAGTCATGTGGATTTTTTGGTTTCCTGGTGCGTATACACATTACGTTTAAACTATACTGTGACCTATTAAAGGTGAAATAGCATTGTGTCTAAAAAAATTTACGCATCTTAATTTAAAAATACTTTTTGCGAAAAAGTGCTAACCATCATCTGAGCCTTCAGCAAGCTGTAATGTTTTTGCCAGCAGAGGGTCTTGCCTCAATGTTGACAGCTACTGACTGATCAGGGTGGTGGTTGCTGAAGGTGAGAGTGGCTGTGGCAATTTCTTAAAATAAGACAATGAAGTTTGCTCCATCAATCGACTCTTCCTTCTCTTTCTTCATGAATGATTTTGCTGTTTGATGGCATTTTATCCACAGTAGGACTTCTATCAAAATAGAAGTCAATCTTTTCAAACCTTGCCACTGCTTTATTAACTAAGATTACATAAAATTCTAAATGCTCTGTTGTCATTCCAATAATCTTCACAGTATTTTCACAAGTTGTAGATTCCATCCCAAGAAACCACTTCGTTCATCCATAAGAAGCAACTCCTTATGCATTCCAATTTTATCATGAGATTGCGGCAATTCAGTCACTTGCTCTTTTCACCACAGTCACATCTGTAGTTGCTTCCTCCACTAATGTCTTGAACTGCTCAGTCATCCACGAGGGTTGAAATTAACTTCTTTTAAACTCCTGTAACATTGATATTTTGACCTCTTTCCAGGAATCATGAATGGCCATCTAGACTAGTGAATCCTTTCCTGAAGATTTTCTGTTAACTTTGCACAGATCCATCAGAGGAGTTATTATCTATGGCAGCTGTAAATGCATCTTCTTCTGATAGAACACTGTTCCATCTGCACTGAAAATCTGTTTAGCATGGCCCCCTTCACTGATGATCTTAGGGAGAATCTCTGGATAACTTGCAGCTGCTACGTGAGAACGTGCCGCTTCACCTTGCACTTCCACATACACGCATATGGCAAGAAACATGCATATGTTTCTTCTGCAGATTCCTCACTTCTCTCAGCCTTCCTAGAACTGAAGAGAGTTCAGGCCTTGCTCTGGATCAAGCTTTGGCTTAAGGGACTGCTTGTGGCTGGTTTGATCATCTCTTTAGATCACTACAACTTTCTCCATAAGGCTGTTTTGCTTCTCATTTGTGCGTTCACTAGGGTAGCACTTCTAATTTTCTTCAAGAACAACTTGACTGTTTGGTGCAAGAGGCCTGGCCTTCAGCCTGCCTGGGATTTCCACAGGGTTTCCTAAGAGTAAACATTTCTACCTTTTAACTTAAAAACGTAAGAGACATCTGACTCTACCTTTCACTTGAACACTTGAGACCAGTGTGGGGTTAGTAATTGGCCTAATTTCAGTATTGTATCTCAAGGAATAGGGAGGCTTGAGGAGAGAAAAGAGGGAGCAGTCAAAACACACACCACATTTATATCCTTTAAGTTCACCATCTTACATGAGCATGACTCGCAGTGCCCCTAAACAATTACAATAGTAATATCAAAAGAAAAAAGCTTGAAATACTGCAAGACTTACTAAAACATGACAAGAAACGAAGTGAGCAAATGCTGTTGGAAAAACAGCACCAATAGACTTGCTTGATGCAGGATTGCCACAAACGCTCACTTTGTAAAAACACAACTGTGAACTGCAATAAAATGAGGTATGCCTGAATTAATGAGCTCGCTCTGCATTTTTCCTATGTCTCCCTCTCAGCATCGTGATGACCACCTGCTCCACCTTCTGTGCCCTGGGCATGATGCCCCTCCTCCTGTACCTTTACTCCAGGGGCATCTATGATGGGTCCCTGAAGGACAAGGTGCCCTACGGTGGCATCATGATATCACTGATCCTGATTCTCATCCCTTGCACCATAGGCATCATCCTCAAATCCAAACGGCCACAATACGTACGCTATGTCACCAAGGTAAGAACCTGGGGGTCTGGGCAGGGAGTGAGAATCAGAGTGAATGGCCTGAGCTGAGTCATTTGGGCTTTTTCTGTGTCAGTTTCTTTCCTTGCTTAAAAAAAAAAAAAGTCTGCTACTGATACAACCTACTTCATGTGATTGTAATGTATACGAGACTATTTTTGAAGAGTTAGGAGGAAAAAAAGAAAAACATCACACACAACATACAATCATTTTGATAATAAAATTAAGCTTTTATCATGTACCTACTAGATGTTAAGTTTTATGTTCCTCTCTGAGGATTCACTGTCCTCAGAAGAGTTTACTCGCAGAAAATCAGTAACACATGAGTACAAGACCCAACGTGTACAGTCAGGCACTGGCAGAGTGCAAGGAGGTAAGGTTAGTAAGGGCCAGGTAGTCAAGAAAGGCTTCTCTGGAGGATGGAAGGAGGGGTGGTCTTGAGCCAGACCATGACGAAAGGGTCAGATTTGGGTAAGCCTAAGGATATGCCTGAATAGAGGAGTTCCAAGGGAGACCAAGGGCAAACATGGCTAACTAGATGAGAAGCTGGAGGGGAAGAGACCAGGAGAAGAACTGGTAGGCACACTCATAGCACTTCAGGATAGGACAGGAGAAAGTAGAGAGTTGGTCCCAAAGGGTGTGGGGGAGTGCTACGAGGGCATCCTGCCACTGCCTCACCTTTGGAAAAACCAGACTCCCTCTGACAACTCTTATGACCTTGGAGCTCAGTCCCCATCAGTCTCTCCTCTGGCTCACTGCTCATCCCTGGGATCCAAGCGTCAACCTGGTCCTCATGATAAACTCTGCCTCCTGAAGGCCTGTTTTTGTTCAGGCCCCTGGGTCTATGCCTTTGAGCCGGTCTACAGGATATACTACTTGGAAGCGCAAGGCCTGGCAGCAGCTTTAGGCCTGGAACAATGAAGTTTGGTCAGGTTTCCAGGGTCTTTCGATTTTCACAGTAACATTGACAAAGGTAGATTTTTGCCCTTGCCCTGGTGCAGTCCTAATATCATGGCTACAGTTCCCCTCCCGACCTGTTGGAAGATGTTAAGTCTCCTGCCAAATGGCTGATCACCCCACTCTGCTCTGGACAGCATCTTCTGTTTTCACCCTTGCTTCTCAGTAATCTCCTTTTATTCATCATATCTTCTATCACAACCTCCTCCTCACTCTCATTTCTAGAATGACACCATATTAATTCTTCCCAATCAACATTGGTACCGGTTTACATCTCTCCATTTTTGTTTTTTAGTAAGTAGAGTAAGTAAACAGGACTGTACTTCCTGTTTCAGCCAACACCTGTCTTTCCTCCCCTTCCTAGCCACGCTCCCAGGAGACACCCATTGCCCCCACCTACCTTCCACTCCCACCACATTGCCCCCAGGGCTGTTCTCCAGTGAGCAGCCCTCATCAGTCTGTACTCCTTGGTCTCCCATCCACTCACATCTTGATGACCACCTGCTCCACTTTTTTCACCAAATCCAACAGACACGTCTCAACTTTTCTTTTAGCAGCTTTTGGTATGGCTGACCACTGCTTCCATCTCGGAAACCGCTCTCCTCAAATTCAGTGACGGCACCTGCTTTCCTACCACCTCTCTGGCATTTCTTTTCAAACTCCCTTGTGTGTTCCTCTGGCAAAGGTTACTTCTCTGCATTTAGCCCAAGCTTTCTGCTTTTCTTACCTAAGCCCGGACCTTCCCACCATGAGATCTGGCCCATCTCAACAGCCATCTAGAAGCTGATGACCACCAGGAACAGTATCTTCAGCTCTCACATCTCTCCTGACTCCAAAATCCATGTATTAACTACCAAACCTTTCTACTGAATATGCCTCATTTAAAACTCAGTATGTTTTAAATTTAAACCATTTCCTCAAGCTTGCTCTTCCCCTCCTCCCTGTGTGATCATCTCAGTGAATGGCATTTACTGTGCCCAACTGCCTGAGCCAGAAACCAGAAAGCCATTCTCCACGCCGTCTCTCCCTCCCCACCCACACTAATCACCGATTGCCAGTTCTACCTTCTTTTGCTTGAGTCCATGTCTCTGCATCCCTGTGTCCACCGTCTTCACTTAGGCTACTCTCCTCTCTCACTAATACTCAGTCTTCTTACCTGGTTCCCTAATTTTAACCTGTCTGGAAAAAACAAACTGTCATGTCACTCTACTGCTTAAAGCCGCTCATTGGTTCCTTATTCTCCCCCAGGAGTCATGAGGCTCCTCAGCCCTTTCTTGATTTGGTCTCAACCAACCTGTCCAGTATCAGCTCTTTTCTTTGCACATCCCCTTTCCTCTCTCCAAAATCCCACCTCCCTCACCACCACCTTTCACTGGACACATCTTTCAAGTTTCAACACAATCAGCACCTCCTCTAGGAAGTTGTTCTTAACCCACAAGCTTAGACAGAATGTGTGTCCTATTTGCTCCCTTATCACCCAATATCCTTGTAGCATTTATCGTACTGTATTATAAATACCATTCATTTTTATTCCCCACCCACCTGCAAGGAGCAAGATCCTAAGGCTGTGTCTTAACATTGAAATTCTCAACGCTCACATCTAATGCCTGAGAATAAACAAAGGAAAAAAGGACAAATCTTGTCTCTCCTACACATCAGTAGAAAAACAAAAAACCAGAAGCATGAACCTATCATCTCACTTACTGAAGAGCTTGTGAAATGTAGGAACAAAAGAAAAAAAATATATCACAGAAGATAAAAATGTGAAATGACCCCTGGTATCACTTAAAGCAACTCTGCCCTCCTCCACTTTATAGGTGAAACCAGAAACTAGAACCCCAAAAGCAACTGATATAAGAACATGTCTCCTGATCTAAGTATTCTTCTGAGAATGACAAATACTGTAAGATATCATTTATATGTGGAATCTAAAATATGACATGAATAAACTTAACTGTGAAACAGAAACAGACTCACAGACATAGAGAACAGACTTGTGGTTGCCAAGAGGGAGAGAGGTAGTAGAGAAGGGATGGAATGGAATGGGGGTTTGGGATTAGTAAATTATTATATATAGAATGGATGGACAAGGGCCTATTGTATAGCACAGTGAACTATATTCAATATCCCATGATAAAACGTAAAAGAATATGAAATATATGAGAGTCACTTTGCTGTACAGCAGAAGTTAACACAACATTGTAAATCAAGTACACTTCAAATTTTTTTTTAAAGTGTTCTGAGAATGGAAAAAAGAATCTCAGATCATAAAGCTAGAGAGGGCTTCAAGATGAAGTAGTCTCCTGCCTTATCCCCATTTTATATATAGAATAACTGAGGCCCAGGGAATGTCTCTCATTCCTGTTTTGTTACACATCCATGACTCAATTCTACAGCAAATGACCCCAGAGGACATTAAAAGGGCTGAGATACACTTAGACTGGAAAGACATGAGCCAGTAACAAAGAATCACATAAAATATAACTGTATCTTGGGACCTGCACAGCTCTGTTTATCAATTGCTCCCAAACAGTGTACCATTCCTGTGAGGTTGCAGAGAAAAATAAGTGGCCAAGATGTAAAGGTTGAAATTTTCTTGCTTTTATGTTTCTGTGAGGACTATGCTCACCCTTAATCTCGCTTCATAATGTAGTGAGGTACAAGCTAGAACAACTGTCCCAGCTTCTTTGCATTCCAAACACTCCTAGAGACTTTCAAATCAAAATTACCCAACTTCTGATAACTAGCTCTGACAGAAGGTATCTGGTTCAAACTCGGCTCAACCAGTTGCATTCCCTAGTGAAAGGTCACATTTAGACACACCAAAATACAATTTTAAGGATGTCCTATTTGGGCTTCCCTGGTAGCTCAGATGGTAAAGCATCTGCCTGCAATGTGGGAGACCCAGGTGTGATCCCTAGGTCTGGAAGATCCCCCCAAAAAGGAACTGGCAACCCACTCCAGTATTCTTGCCTGGAAAATCCCATGAATGGAGGAGCCTGGCAGGCTACAGGGGGTCACAATGAGTCGGACACGACTGAGCAACCAACACTTTCACCATTTGGAAAGGCGATTCAAGTAATACTGTAACTCAACCATGCAGGAGTTTATCCAAGCCTATGTGGTTAGAAAGTTGGTGAGCCTGAGCATGACACAGTCCAGGAGCCACTCTTAGCATAAGCCACTCACCACTCTCATTATAATAAGAATCCCACCCTGACATTGACTCAACCATTCTACCTATGCTTTCCCCATACCTGCTGCTCCTGATGAAAGACCTGACTCTCCTTTGTCTCAGTTTATGCCACCTTGTAACTTCTGCAGCCCATGGGCCTCCGTGTCAAAATTTTCACACTTGTCTCTGCTCTTGCCTCCCCCTCTCTGTAACTCTACAAACTCCCTAAGTGGGAGGAAGGATTTCCTTGTTGGGTCACTCACCAACCAGGTCACCTACATGCGAAGAGTTAGGCCAGGTTATCTCCTGGATCACTGGCAAGCTGAGCTGGCTGTCCATGAATGGACACTCATCACAGCTTTAGTCAGCAATGACAGGGCAATGCAGGTGATAGAAAACATGGTGACCTATGAAAAAACTACTGTGGCCTCTCTCCTTAGCAAGAGGTCATAGACATGAGATCTGAGAGTGACAAGAAACTCTGGGATATTAAACTCCTCTCCTTTCCCTACAAACTACAATTCAGTCAGTGGTTCTAAGATGCCAGGTGCTGTGCTGTCAACCTCACTCAAAGACCGAAGGACTCACCAGTTTACATATCTTGAGGAGGGCTAAGCCAGTTTTCACACCTGGGTCACACCAATGTCTATGCTCACCACCATTCTAAAGGCCCTAAGAATGGGAGAATGAGAATGAGGGCTTGAGATTAATACCCACGCAGAGAAAGAGGGCTTCTAGATTCACGGATAATCCTTGTAGCCCAATCCTCCTACATTCTTCATTACACTCTTCAGAACAAGATATGCACATCAGGTAGAGGACAAACCCAAGGGGCAAAAATCCAAATGGAGAAATTAACTCAAAACCCAAGGGTGAACTAGGCAGTTAATCAGTTAATTCTTGTTGTTCACTCAGTCGTGTTCGACTTCTTGCAACCCCATGGACTGCGGCAATCCAGGCTTCCCTGTCAGTTGTATCAGTTAACAGTCTCTCAAAATTTGAAGCACGTCGTTACTAGTGAGATTCCTTCCTATCCTGGGACAGGACCACCAACAGTATAGGTCTTGTTTTATATATCATTATCAGTTGCAATATGGTTTAGAAACACAAGCCGAACTGCGTAGATGCAATTAGAGCAATATAAATAAACGTTTAATTGTCACTAGGACAACATTGTGAATGCAATTAATGCCACTGAAACATATACTCAAAAATGGTTAAAATGGCAACTTTTGTGTTCTACATATTTTACCACAGTTTTTTAAAAAATCGCATTAGGAAATACAAAACACAAGTGAAATGAGCTGGAAATGGAACCATAACATAACCATTACAGAACACATTAAGTTCAAGCAAAGTTTGCTGCACACACTTTTACTGAGAAGACGGGGCTTCCCTGGTGGCTCAATGGTCAAGAATCCGCCTGCCAGTGCAGGAGATGAGGGTTCGATCCCTGGGTCAGGAAGATCACCTGGAGAAGGAAATGGCAACCCACTCCAGTATTCCTGCCTGGGAAATCCCATGGACAGAGGAGCCTGGTGGTTACAGTCCATGTGGTTGCAAAGAGTCGGACACAAGTTAGTGACTAAACACCACAACTCAGAAGATGAGAGGAACAGAGGCTTAAATTTATGCATGTATCTCATCAGTTTAATGTCACTCTCTAAAATGCAGACATTGTAAGCACACTTTGAAACCTTGAAACCTTGTTAGCAGGGAAAATTCTTAACATCCTAATTTCATGGTAAATTGCCTACTGAAAATTCTAAGTGGTATGTAAGATCCAACTATAAAATCATACATTTTAAAATAAACAAAAACATACCATTGTTCCTGATGACAGCTGCTTTCACAGCTCTTACCTGAGGTAAGGTGGACCTGCATTGTTTCTAAAGATGCCATTATTACCTGAGCTATTTGAAACTCCTTTTAGGAACTTTCTTACCATCCCAATTAGCATCCAAAATATTGTTGGGATGTGTAAAGAGAACTTTCATTTACAATATCCATTTTGCTGGAGGGCTGAACAATCTCATCCTTCAGAGTCACAGCACTTCACTGAAAACCTGCTACCCAGAGATGTCTATCAGAAACTATGTCTGGCTGAGTTTTCAGTAACATGGTAATCAGATCTATGACCTCCAGGAAGCTGCCCAGCTACAGATAAGAAATCCAAGATGATGATAAAAGTCTTGTATATTCCCTTCCACTCCAAATGTTTATTAAAATGTTTTCCACCTTCGGTATCCACCAGTGCTTCCCTAGCCCTCTGTGCTCCTCCGTCTCCCCACACCCTTCTAACTGCCTTTTCTTCTTGTCCTTATTCGCAGGGAGGGATCATCCTCCTACTTTTGTGCAGTGTGGCTGTTGTAGTGCTCTCTGCCCTCAACGTGGGCAAGAGCATCTTGTTTGTCATGACACCACACTTGCTGGCCACCTCCTCCCTGATGCCTTTCATCGGCTTCCTGCTAGGCTACCTTCTCTCTGCTCTTTTCTGCCTCAACGGAAGGTAGGTATTATTGTTTTAGGTCCCACTGTCCCACGCCTCAGGAAAAAGATAAGATCCACTATCTAGGGAAGATAATTTTTAAGCAGTATATTCAAATGCAAAAATGGAACAAGGAAATTTGGACTGAGGAACAGTGAGGAGGGAAGGTACTGGATGAATAACAGAGAGAAACAAAATCCAAAGGTATCTAATCACGAAAAGAGGAATAGTTCATGGCAAAGTGCTCCCTAGCAGAGCCTAGATTCCACCACCTGCCCAACTCCCTGGTAGCAAACAGCAGCGGAGTAGCTCCATGTCTTCATGACAAGCCTTGATGAGGAAAAGGATCCCTTCCCCTTTGCCTCCTTTTCTGTCTAGGTTTTAGTTGTAACACACCACCTTGGGGTGGCAACTTTATAATAAATGTGTGGAGACAATGCTCACAATTTTTTAGCACCAAACTATTTTAATCACTAATTGCAATTCAGTGAATCAAATGTTGTATTAAATACAACAGTACATTCTTTAGCCCATAGCCCATAAAATGTAAAGCACAACAAGAGAATGTGTTCTAACGGCAGATAATGGAACCAAACTTTCAGTTGTGTTTTGAAGACATCCAAGCCAGAAATCGGACCACAGGACAAGGTCCCCAGACATTTCGACAATCTTCTACTTTATGCTGAAATCCTAATTGTCCTACATGTAACCCAACATATGCCAATGAATGATACTGGCTCATACCTTTTCTCCCTGTAGCCCGACATTTTCTCCAAAATTCATTTTGGTAATTTCACAAATGACAAACTGTAGACTTCTAAGCTAATCAAAAATTCCCTCCTTAAAAACTCCCCAACATGGACCTACTAGTCACCATCTTCCACAAGGTTGGATTAGTGATCTGAGAGATGGGTCAATTTGACTCCTCAGAACTCGGTGCACTCCACACACACATGGCTCGATTCCATCTTTCTGTATTGGACTGTCAGTCTCTCTTAGAAAGTATTAGGGAGAAAGATGAGCAAGTGAAGTTGCACCCTTATGTCCCCATCTCTGAAGGCATTTGGTTGTTTTTTAATCAACACAGATGCAAACGCACTGTCAGCATGGAGACTGGATGCCAAAATGTTCAACTCTGCTCCACCATCCTCAATGTGACCTTTCCCCCTGAAGTCATCGGACCACTTTTCTTCTTTCCTCTCCTGTATATGATTTTCCAGGCTGGAGAAGGGCTTCTCCTTGTTGCCATCTTTAGGTGCTATGAGAAATTCAAGCCTTCCAGCGGTAAGTACTGAATCATTCCCCTTTGTTCTCTGCTGTCACTTGGGACATGATTTTGCCAGCAACTGTCTCTGGCAAGAACCTTTCAAAAGGGGCTGTAACCCATTAGGAATCAGACAGCACCAATGTGCAGGAAGGAATTTCAAAGAACTACCCATAGTAAGTGCGTCTCATTTTTACTGGGAGAGTAAGCTGTGGACTTCAGCTGATGGAACAGAGGTGATTTGGGCTGCTTTAACTGGGGAGACCATGCAGGATTTAGGATGACTCGGACAGAACTCTTAAGCATTACATGGCTGTGAGATCAGTAAGATTCTGTGTGTTAAGGGTAAGTTCTCAAGCCATGAAACCAGGTCAGAGCCCCAGCACCACTGGCATTGCTTTATGAGGGAAAACATGAAAGCAATGCAGTCTAATAAACCAGAATCAAAAAAGGATTCCAACTCTGGTTACACAGTAACGAAAAGGCAACTATTAATCTAGATTTAATGTAATTACTACTGGATTAACAAATTCCTAACCAATAGCATCTTTTTTAAAAAGCTCAAGAGTATTCATTCTCTTCAAGATACAAACTTCAAGAAAGCCCACTGACTCCCTTCCTCAAAGTGAACATCAAACGTATCTTTTTTCAAACCCAGAAAACTCAATCTCATTTGGTAACATATTTCAGTATTTTGTAACTAACTCTAAACATTAGTATATTCAACTTAACCACTCATTCTTCAACTGACTCAACTTCCCATCAACTTGATGTCTTCAAGACCCAGAAACTGATTCACACTGTAGGAGAAAGATACAACTTACCCTGGTGGAATTGATCTTGTAGTAGCAAATGAAGACTTACAGTAATTTAAAAGATGTAATCTTGGTTATCAAGCAGCCCAAAAGAAACCAATAAATAACTGATCATTACTTATGAACCATTTTTACTAAGCTCTGCTTGAAAACTACAGAGCTGTGGATAAGTATGCAGTCTGATACTTCTCTAAGAGCAACTCAAGGTATTTGTTACCATTCACGATTCCATCCACCCTCTTTTAACAAAAAAAATTCCAGATCCACAGGTTTGCAGTTTTAGCACCAGAAAGGGCTGAAATGCCAAGAGGCCATATTCTACAGCCTCTGGCTCTAGAAATCAATGTACGCAGGAAAATCCTTGTGAGAAAACTAAATGAAAATTACTCATCTCATACACTGTCTGGGCCCAAGTAGTATTCAAGTTTAAGGATCTGTCAGTTTTTGTGCTCTGGACCCTTGTACCCTTCTAGAAAGACAGGAAAAGTGAACCCTAAGCATATCTCCTCGCTACCACCACGTAGGCAGAAGTAAACGCAACACCACAACAGGGGTATTATGGCAACACCTCTGGGAAGACTTCCCACTTACAGCACTTTGCTCCCTGCCCCCACTGGCTCCCAGAATGCAAGTCAACCATTGCTTACATGAAGTCAACTCCCCAACTGTACTGCTTGTACTAAGATGATAGAGATGGAGTAAAGAGTCAGTGCTCTCCATTAGACCTTAGTGCTCTTTATTAGACCTTTTGTTACTAGTACTATCATTAGAGTTGTTGAGGGGAAACCTAATTTTTCCTCAGTTTGACTAAGTCACAGGGAAAGAGGGTCAAGAGAGAAAAAAAACACAGCACACCTTAAGGGTTAAGTTGGTATTATCCCCCAGACAGAACAAGTTTTTTAATCACTCTTTTGTTCTTCCTAACCCATGACCCTTTTCAACTTTACAGATAACACAAAAATGACCTACAAAGTTGACGCAACTGAAGAAACCCTCCCAACAGCTCTGGGAAATGGCACCTACAAAGGGGAGGAGTGTGGTGTTGGATTTACTTCAGCCTTCCCCAAAGACCTGGATTCTGATCAGAAGGCAACTGAGCAACTCAACGTGGCAAACTGAATAGAGAGCAGAAAGAGGAATCACCTGTGTTCTTAGTCTTTCTCCAGCATTTTCAGCATAAACTATCAGAATCACTAAGCCTTGCATGGAGAACAAAGTGGGAGTCTACCCCACAGGCTTACCTATCCTCAGCTCAGGACTTGATGCCTGTTTAAAAAATAAAAGACTTATTCAAGGACAGCCCTACGAAGGCAGGCACCAAAACTGCCTTTGCATCCCTAGAACAGTGCCTAACAAGCATAAAA
Source organism: Okapia johnstoni (assembly GCA_024291935.2). Classification (NCBI taxonomy): domain Eukaryota; kingdom Metazoa; phylum Chordata; class Mammalia; order Artiodactyla; family Giraffidae; genus Okapia; species Okapia johnstoni. The sequence continues at coordinate 19,786,253 of CM044307.1, forward strand.
AAGCAATTTCTGACAATAAATGGGCTTTCACCCTAAAGTCGAATATCCAAATTCCGTTCCCCGTTTTGTGACCCAAAAGGGAAATAAGATGCTCAGAGTACTGTAGGGTTAGTAGACTTCAGAAGTCATTTCTAACCTTTAGATTTAGAAAAATCTAGATCCCATTCTTTCCCTTTTGACATCACTGGCACCAGAGCTACTGAGAACATGACACCAAATGGCTAAGACAAACTCACAACCATATTGAAATAAAGGACATTTTGGAGAACACAATTCTGGAAGAGTAAAGAAGAAAAGCAAGGAGAAGAATACCAAGAGAATAGTTTCACTAATCTAATAATCTATCCCATCAGTTCATTAGTTTTCACATTATGTTCAAATTTAAAACTGTGAGTAAACTATTGCCAAAATTAGTGACTGCTAACTTCAAAGTAACTGAAATTCTTAAATTTCCAATTTTTCCCAATGAAATTTAGACATTTTCCATACTGCTCATAGGCAAACACACACATAGGCAGATTAAGTCAAAGATTAACAAATAAAAACACTTGCAAACAGCTGACCATACCTAAGTTTCTTGCGAATTTCATATCCCTTAATGTGATTAAGTACAATTGAAACCAAGCCAAGTAAACTTCTTGGCATCCATCTGGCAAATGTCCAGAACTACCACTACTCTCAACAGAACACCAACTTGGGTCACTAACCACCTCTTAAAAATGTTAATTTATTTTTTAAAAAATTGTAAAGGTATCTGCCACCTATCAACCTTACGTTTTACCTACATTTACTTATTTCAAATTGTTTTCTCTCATATCTAGCTGACATCATCTACTAGGAGACCTGGTTAGGTAGAACAATTAAGTTCAGCTTTTTGAGTCAAGTATGGCTGAACTTGAGATATATTATACTCAAATTTCCCTTAGAGGACCCAAGCTGAACCCTGAATAGCCAATCTCCATGTTGCTGAAAACTCAAGTATAATTTACAGTCAGCTCTCTGTATCTGAGATTCCACATCAACTGATTCAACCAACCATGGACCGTGTAATACAGCAACAGGTATTTATTGAAAGTCTGTATATAAGCAGACCCATGCAGATCAAACCTGCATTGTTCATTGGCCAGCTATACAGAAAAGTAATTACAGGGAGTTCCCTGGTGATCCAGTGGTTAGTAGGACTTCACGCTTCCACTGCAGGGGGCAGGGGTTCAATCTCTGTCCGAGAACAAAGATTCTTATGCCTCACCGCACAGCAAAAAAAAAAAGTTACACCACACGATACAAAACCTGCAGCTGGACACAACTAAGCAACTAACTGTAAAATCTGGTCCTAAAACTTTGCTTAGGATTACACCCACAACTCATTACATCTGATGTTCTGTATCTGGGAATTCAGCCAACTTATCAATTCAAAATAACTTGGTCATCTCTGCCATTAGTTTAAAGTGCTTTATCCTGCTCATGCTTAGAGTGGTAAGCCACTGATACTATGTATTTAACAATAGAGGTGAAAAGTCACTGGTAAAACATCAAAGTACATACAGCATGTCCTTCCGAGTTACCATATCTAAAAAGCCCAAGGTGGGAAGTAATCACACCTCTCCATTTGACACTCAGCAACCTCTGGCTGAACTGTACACCCTTCAGATATACTATAAAGAAAAAAAACCTAGGTTTCCCACTGAGGTAACCAGAAAATGCTCCACATTCAAGTGAATCAACAAGTATACCACACAAACTCTCCCAAGAATTGTGATCAACTTCACAATTTTATGGCCTAAGTTCTATAGTCTTGAACACAGGAAAGCTTTCATACCAAGAACTCTCAAATGCACTCCCTGCTAATCGAGATTCCCTCTATCAAATGCCACACTCTGGGGAAGCCCAGTCTGTTTCTAGTGCTGCCAATTCTGCTTTCTTCAAAACCCCTGAAAGGCTAGGGCAGTTAAGTGTGGTTTTGGGGTTCTGGAACTAAACTTCCAGTGTTCTAATATCCATCTACCATTTTACTTGTTGTTCTAGGCCCTGACTCTCCTCCTGGAAAATTCTGTATTAAAGAATAAAATTATACATATATAAATACTTCCATACAAATACATGTAATAATTAAGTCGTTTAGGATTCGGTGACATTACATACGCAAAGAACTTAACAGAGCTACGTGTTACTCAGTTATTTTAACAAGTATTTATCTTGACTAGCATTCAATCAAACGAGTCTTGAGATATTCCTAGAAGAAACAATGAAACTAATTTCCTACAGATACAGGACTCTAACATTTAATAGTGGTGGATGTAAAACCTTAAGCAGTTTCACTACCAACTGTTTTCCCTTCAACAGACTGTTATACCCATGTCTCAGGACTATTAAGAAAATGCATGTGAAAGCCTCTTAAAGCATTTACATGCAGTTATTTTTAAGTTTTATGGAATGATCTCAGACCATCAAAATCGTTTCACAACCTTTAAGTTAGGCATGAAATATGAACTTTTACAATCTGCTTCCCAAACTGTCCCTCTCTTGGCTATGGAAACCTAAGTAACCTGATGCCAAAATCAGGGAGGGTCACACACAAGGGAAACCGTCATAAAAAAACTAAGTCATCATTTGCTTTCAATACTTCACACTTCATCCATCTTTTGATTAGCCTGGAAATGTCAATGGTACTAATTGAAAAAAAAAAAAGGCTCACCATACTTCACTAAAGGGCTTCTCAGGTGGCACTAGCAGTTAAGAATCCACATGACAATGCAGAAGACGTAAGAGATGTGTGGGCTGGATTCTTGGGTCAAGAAGATTCCCCTGAAGGAGGGCATGGCAACCCACTCCAGTATTCTTGACTGGAAAATCCCATGGTGAGGAGACTGGCAGGCTAGTCCATGGAGTCTCAAAGAGTTGAACATGACTAGGACACACACACCTACCTCACTGCTACAGCATTCCCCATGAGGGATTTTAAATGTATCAAAAGCGCATGGGGAAGAAATAGATAGCCATACTTCCTTCAGACAAACACACAAAAGCAGTTTTATAACCTTTTATTATCAATAACAAACAGCTGTCTTAACGTCTTTGCCAGACAGCTGTTAAAGGGTGGGTGGGTGGACACCCTTAACCCTAACAAGGAAAACTCATATTAAGCCTTTATGTACAAGCAAATTAAGAGCTCTTTTAAGTGTCCAAAGCTATTAATTAGTTTAATTGAGGCATTAAACTAATTTTGCATTAACATTATCTGAATAACCAGGAACTAAAACGTTCAAAATTTTTCTAGTACAAAAAAATTAAATTTGCTTTAGTAATAAAAGAGCTCTGTCAATATACACAAACTATATACTCCAGACATTCACAAAAATGTGAGCAGAAGGCTTATCAAAAGACATTTAATACAATTGGTTTGCAACAACCCCTGGTGGTCCACATCTACAAAGATATCCAGCCCAACCCACCCCCCTCCAAATCCCACCCCACAGAAAAGCACATACTTACCAGAATTTTTAGCAAGTATGGTTTGGGAATTTTTTTTTTTTTTAAAAGCCCCCTAGGGCAAGTTATTTACAGTTTAATTGCCACTGTCAACTGATCTGGACCTTGACCGGGACCGGGACCGGGACCGGGACCTCTGGCGATCCACAGATGCTGGAGACTTAGATCTACTTGAAGAACCACGTTTCTGGCTCTTCTCAGGCACAGGAGACCTACTAACAGAACGAGACTTGCTCCGGCTCCGACTCCGGCTCCTGGACCGGCTGTAAGACTTGCGACTCCGGGAACGAGATCGGCTACGAGACCTCGAGGAACTCCTAGTACGGGAACGAGACCTGCTTCGTGACCTACTAGAAAGAAAAAAAAAAAAAAAACCTAAATAGCAGGCCCCACAAATCTCCTAAATAAAACTGTGACTTAAAAAGATTAGAGATACCTGTGCCTTTTGCTGCCTTCAATTAATTTGATTTTTCTCCCATTTATTTCTTTTCCAGAAAGTTTTTCAATAGCATTCTTTAAGTCACCATAAGAGGCAAACTCAACTACCCTAAAAGAAAAAATAAACTATTTGTAAAGTTACATACTTCTTATCATCTCACAAACCGTTATCAGTCTAGTTTAATTACTTACTAACGTTTACTACTGCTATTATTGAATAGGATATCTCAACCTCCAAATCGTGGACATTTTAAGCCACATAATTCAAAGGAGCTTTCCTGTGCACTACAGGAGGATCAATAACATCTCTGATCTCTACTTTAGCCACCTGATGCGACGAGCTGACTCACTAGGAAAAACACTGAAGCTGGGAAAGACTGGAGGCAAGAGAAGGAGATGATAGAGGATGCGATGGCTGGATGGCATCACGGACTCAATGCACATGAGTTACGAGCAAACTGCGGAAGACAGCAAAGGAAAGGGAAGTCTGGGGTGCTCAGTTCTTAGGGTTGCAGAGTCGGACATGACTTAGCAACTGAACAACATGACCTCTACCCACAAGATGCCAACAGTAACCTCAATTCTGACAACCAAAATGTCTCCAGACAAGGCCACATGTACCCTGAAAAGCAAATTCAACCCTGATTGAGAACCGCTGCATTTCAGGATGTCCAAATTTTGAGAACTCTAACATTCACAGTACAACTTTCAGAACATTTTAAAAGGCTCTCATACGCCAATACATACTCACCCCTCATTTAATTTCGGTCGATGTGCATCCGCAAAGGTTACTTCCCCAGCTTGTCTCATGAAATCTTTGAGATCCTTAACACAAGATGATTGAGTTAAGCAGAGAAAAGGAAACGTGACACACAAACAACCACATTGTATAAAAACAAGACTACTGAAAGAGAAGATGTTAGATAAAGTACAAACATGGTATTCACCACACTTGTAGTCTATCAGAATTTTAAAATAATATATGTCAGGGCACGAAATAAGCAAATAGCATATTGCTTTTAAGCAAAATGCCAGAGGAAGTTTAGATTTTAACATTAAAGTAGTATTAGTCTATACTGAGCTCAATACAAAAGGAAAAAAACAAAACAAAACAAACAAAACAAAAAGAAACAATACATATTTTTAAAGTAAAGACTAAAGTAGAAATTTTATATTTAAAAACAGAACATTTACAAGACACCAGTTATTTTGTGCCCCATATGTCATTAAAAAAGTTTACTTTACCTTTATTATTATTTCCCTAGGCTAGTCAAGCAGCAAACCATTTATCGGTCGGAGAAACCTTCATGACATATGCCCGACTGGCTCTTCGCCACCCACTTGAAGGACACTACCCAATCGATGGAAGCCTTTAATCGCACAGCCCTCCCTATTAGCAGACTATTGGCGGATGCAGACAGGTTCTACTCTTGTGTAGTTACCAAGGACCACTTTACTGCGATCAGGATTCCAACGACCACCTAATTTCGAATCTTTCAACTCTTTTCGACCAGGACCTCTTATTCGGAAGCGTTACAGGAAGACAGCTCTCAACTTAGGGATCAGATCACGTTATCAGCGCTCTGGGATCGCTGCAACCTGGCACTTCAAGAAGTGCACCGATTACGTCTAGACCGGCAAACACAGATCTAGAGGTGGCCAATTGATCACTGTAGGAGCTGACTGGCAAAGTCAACCAGGCCCAACCAAGAGTGACCAAGACAACGATTAGGATAACCCACAGGCACTCCTCGTCATAAGGCCAACGACACAGATAGGCTGGCAAATAAAGGGTTTAATATTTGGTTAAAATTGATTTTTAAAAACAAGAAAATATATCCTCAAAACATTTACATTTGATCACTAACATTAAAATTTGAAATATCCCCCAATTACATTTAATTAAAATTTTAAAATTACAATTAAAAGTCCATTAAAGATAAAACTACTTTTAATAAAACATTAATAAAAACATTAACTACCCACTAATATTTAAAAAACCACATCAAAATATCTCAAAACTGTGTTTCAACAAACCTGCCAGCTGACTCTTGAAGATAAATTCTCAACTATAAGCCGATTTTCTGTTCTTACAGGTGGAGCATTTCTGAGGAAGAAAATGAGTACTCACAATGGAAGAAATGCAGCAACGTGCACCTATTGTGTTCAGTTGTGGGCAAGTTCAAGCAATCAGGTATGACAAGTCATTCAAATGACTTCCACCAACAGTTTCTGCATTATTTTATGACTCACGCTTATTAGAAACAGTGGACTAATACATGAATGACAAAATTGATTATACATATATAGCAAAATCACTTCTGTTAACAACTTTAGAACATTAAGACTCCTCCTGCAGTAATGTTTGTTCAAAGCAGCCATCCACCATTCATCACATACCGTCTATCATTTCGAGGTCTGCGACTACTAAAACGGTCTGAGTAGCGTCCTCTACCTCTTCCACCTCGAGATCGAGCCCTAGCATGTTCAATTGTAACCCTACAGGAAAGGAAGAAAAATCTTCATTATCCACTTTAAGCTACATAGGAGATCTATTTACAAAAATACCTACCCCAATGCCTAGCTTATCTTTAGAGTGCTAAGTCATAAAACTAAAAATAAAATTATCACCTTTCACTGCAGAGTTCTTTTCCATCAAGTTCATATACAGCATCATCCGCATCCCTGGGATCTTCAAATTCCTAAAAAACATATATATATATATATATATAATGCTTAACACTGCTCTAAAAGTCTATTCTTCAACACATTAAAACCACCAAATACCTGTGAAAGAGTATCTTAATGACAACAGCATATAGATAAGCCTAAGCAAACAGGGACCGGAAATGATTTCTCCAGCCAGAAGTGAAATTCTTTTCTCCGTTAAGAAAATTCACTACCTTAAGAATGCATATTTCCCAAATATACTCTACTGGGACTCAAAAAACTCAAAAGCACTGCTAATAATAATCTTTAGCCACTAACAACAGATAATTCAACCAGTTCTAAACACTTACCACAAAACCAAAGCCTCTTTTCAGATCAATATCTCTTATTCGTCCATACCCCTTGAAGAATCTTTCCACGTCTTTCTCCCTGGCCGCCGGATTTAGCCTCCCGATGAATACTCGACAGCCACTCATGTCCGGCTAGTACTTTCTGTCAGGAAATAAATTCAATTGAGATAGTACCAGTGAATGTCAGAGGAATGCCTGGTCAAGGGACCAAAAACATAAACAGCATAAAATAAAATGTTTACCCGGTGATGTTATAAACAAGATTGCCAAGAGTGCCTCTTATTAGGCCGGGTCCCTTGCAGACAAAATTAAAACTCGGCTCCCAACACGATCCTTCCCTGGGCCCAGACCGCAGCAACCGCAACGCCCACTGCCGCCTCTGGAACTGCGCAGCCGCACACTGTCCCCGGCTCTTCTGGCCCCCTCCCATCTGCCGCAGTTAGGAAAGGCCGAGAAGTGCGGGCGGAGCCGACCCCGCCCTTCGCAAGGCCAGCCCAATGGCGACGGGCTGCACGCGCGTCGCCGCCTCCCGGGAGCGTCACAGCGGGTGGAAGCCGGAATCTCGCGACGCCACTGCCGCGCCTGCGCAGACGGCGGCGGGTGGCCGCGGAGCAGCCACAAAATGGCGGCCTCGGAGCCGGCGGTGGGGAGAACCGCGCGTGCCAAACCCCCCCGTTCCCTCCCCCTCTCCCGACCCCACCGCTCCGGATCACTGCACCCACCCTGGGACAGCCCCGACCACACCCCGAGCAAAGGTCTCGGCCCACTACTCCCGGGGTTCAGACAGTGAAATAAAAAGGCAGGGAGGGGCGCACGACCCCTCTGTAAAAACGACCCTGCCCAGGACCGCCCTTCCACCTTCAGGTCCCCTCACACAATACCCAAAGGGAGACGTGCCCCAGCGCCCACCTCGAATAAACTGCGCTCATTGGACGCCGTCCTCCGCACAGAGAGCAGCCCTGACCACTCGCGATCTGAGCGGCCATGAAGAAGCCTCGATCCGAGAAGCCTTTCCCTCAAAGTGAGCCACTCACCTACCGGACAGGATCTTTGGCAGCTGAGACCCAGAGAGGTCCGTAGTCTGCGATAGAGCCGGCCGCCTCCCCGCAGACCAGGACTCAACTCGTCTACGTCTCTCCACAACTGACGCACTTAGCTGCTCTGGCGTCCCACAAAATGGAGGGCGCGTCCCCCCGTCACTTCCGGGACCGCCCTTGACAACGCCCCTTGGGTCCGGGGACAGAGGGGCCTGCGGGGCGGGGCCTCTTTACGGTGCTGGCCCCAGTGACCCTGAGTCGAGGTGGGCGGGGCCGAGGGGCGGGACATGGTATGGGCGTGGCCGTCAGGTGCTGGGGCTGGGAGGCCACGGTCCACAACGTTCGCTTGTCCTAGGCACTGACGTTCGGTTCATATTACACCTCCCATAAAAATACCCTAAGGCAAATGGTCACCTTTTTTATCTGAAGTTTTTTTTCTTAATACGCGAAAGAGTACTGGGTGAAAGAAACGGACTTTGCAAAAAATATTTGACCATCTCTGACCCCTTGCTCCTTAGCTTCCTGCATAATATCTTTTATAAAAGAAATCAGTTTTTCAATTGCAATTATTTTCTACATTCTGTGTTGAATATGGAAGCAACATCTTGTGATTTCACTCACTAAACACTATTTTTGCTGCAATAAGAGTAATCTGGAACATATTTTCTGGGGTGAAAAACAATAATAATGGTGCTATCCACCACTTAAAAAGTTGCTGCTCTCAGCCTAAAATGGTGTGATTTTCTTCAGGATTAATTTTTTAATAAAGTATCTTGATTTATGTAACGTTAAAAAGTTTGTGACTTCTACAAAGGTAATTGGTCTTGAGTAGTGCCTAGTGACTTAATTTACTGTATTTTAAACCATTTGTTTTCCACAGCGATTGTTTTTTCTGTGAAAACTGTTGAATAAGTGTCCCTACTAGATTTTCTGATCAGCTTCTCCAATAAAAAAAGTCGTATTTCATAAGTAGAATTACTCTCCCTTCTATGTGATCCAACGGTAGTCTGTGTACACCCGAATAATTTCTTCAACACTGACATAAAAAAGATATGTGTTGTTCATGTTTTATTTTCCAGAAATGCTTAGCACAGAAAACACTCAATATTTGTAGAACTGGGTTTACATTAGCATTTCTTTCTCAAGTGTTCCTGTTCCTATATTAATGTTTCAACAAAATGACTTGGCATCCTTTTCCTAAGATATCTGAGTAGCAAATCTATAGCAAAGGAAAAAAGATGCAGAGAAATCAGATTAAAATAAAGATTATCCAAGTCATCTCTTTGGGAGACTTTCAGCATAACTGGAATGTTTCTTTCATCACATCCCTGATTTTATCTAACTGGCAGTTTAAAAAAAAACCCACCTCAACGTGTGTCACTCGTTAAAGCTGCCCCATCTCACCTTTCCTAAGCCAACATATTTAGCTACAGACCAAGTAGTTTCTTGTTGTTTTGTGTTTTGACCACTCGAAGCATACTGGATCTCGGTTGTGAAATGTCATTTCTGCAACCAAGTATCAAACCCATGTCCCCTGTAGTGAAAGCCTGGAGTCTTAATCACTGGACCGACAGCACAGTTCCAAGAGCAGGTAGTTTTTACACTCTGAGGTGCCACTTTCTCAGGCTCTCATTCACCTACAGCCAGACCTCCACCCCACCTCTCCACTGAACTGCTCTCAATGTTCATCATCAATCCAACTGCAAAATCCAGCAGCCTCTTTACAATTTTCAGCCTCCTTAATGAAAGCTGCCATTCATTTTCCCTTACTGTACACCATGCATAGTGCTTGGGGCTTTGGATTGATCAGCCAGTTCAGCCTTTGTACAAGTCTCTGATGTCAGTTCATATCCTTTTTTTTTTTTTAATATGTTGAAACCAAAGCTCAAAGTTACACAGCTGGAAATGGTAGGACCTTGATTCAGCCCCAAGCGCCTTTTCTAAGTCGGTGGATCTAAAGGATTTTCTGTCTAAAGTTAGATGACATACACAAAGGGAAAGTCAAAAACCTATAGCATTTTTTTAAATCAGAAGAGCCAATTTCACATCGTGGACAAGTAACTTCAGCTATACTTTTGTCTCTGTGTTAAAAAGGTGTGAGCTAGAAGGTGTAAATGGATTCAGCATCAACTCTTACTATCAGGGACCAAAGCATCTAGTCTGTGCTACAGGTGACATCCACAGGGGAAGCAGCTGAGCCCATCAGCGAAATGTGCAGAGCTGGAATCAGATGTGTGTTGGAATTTCAGGCCCAACACTTAGTATGGGAAGCTCCAGAGAATAAAGTAGGGCCTGGCATACCACGGGTCCTCCAACCATATTTGCAAAGGAGAGAACGCATGACACTTTCAGCATGGTGCTGGGCCTTTCTAAGCCTCAGTTTTCACGTGTGAGAAATAGGTCAATAATAGTAGTTAATTCATAAGGTTATCATGAGGATTAGGTGAGATAATGCACGTGAGGCATTTGATCCAGTGCCTGGTACACTGCTCACATTTCAGCTCTGAGGAGTGATCCAGGCAGCCCTCTCAAGTCAGAAGGGACAACAATCACAGGGGAGGTTAACCTGCTGAAACAAGGGGACCCAGCAAGACAGAAGCTTAGTTTCTTTTTCATGACCCCAAATCCTTTGCAGGTAAAATATGAAAGATAAACATCCCAAAGCCAAACAGTTCATAGCATTTATAAAAGAGAGAAAGAGCTGGACAAGGGCCCTTTCTTCCCAAGAGCTGCCTCCCAGTGTCGGTCGTCCTCTACACCTACTCCACCCCACAGGCTGTCGGGAACTGGGGACTGGCCCAGGACCGAGCTCTTTCCATCTCTGATATCCAGAGGGAAGCCTCCTCATAAGGGTAGCGCTGTGATCCTATAGACATGATACCTTTATAACAGAGGGCTGGACACCAGAGCTTTCTTTCCACCATGGGAGGACACAGCAAGAAATCCCATTAGCAAGCCAGGAGAAGGGCTCTTACCAGAACCTGACCATGCTGGGACCAATCTCTGAAACTGTCAGAAAATAAATATTTGTTTTTTAACCACTCAGGAAAAAAATATAAAAAAGGAAGCCTCTGAATACCAATTCTCCAAATACTGATTCCTAACAAACCATTGTGGTGGGGCGCACATGTTACTGACTAAAGTTCTTGGTCTTCTTAATCAATAGAAATTGATAGAAATTCAGGCAATGCTTTATTGGGGCCCCTGCTGCAGCAGGAGGGAGCAAGAACAAACATGCTCCCTTGTTCACTTGCTGAGTGCAGTAAGCTTGTTCCTTATGCGGTGAGGGTAGAGGCAGGTCCAGAGGTCCCACCAAAGGAGTGGCTTAGGTGGTTGGCCCACCCCTTTGGTGGTGTTGAGTGCAGGGGACATGTGGAAGTACCCTGCTTTTGCTCCCAACATCCTGTTTTTTGCTCCAGGCTCTTCAGAAGTGGCAGTTGGTCTTTTTGTTTTTTTTGTATCTTGTTTTCCATAATTTGCCCCAACTGCCCATGCACACAGTTATTTTTAGTTCCTTTTAGTTCCTTTGTATTTTGTTGCTGGAGGAGATGATTGTCCAAGTGCAAGCACTGCAGCAAAGGGCCCCGGGTTAAAGGACCCAGGCTGGAAGAGACTCCGTCCCCCAGAGCAGCCCCAATCCTGGCAATGATTCCTTCCCTAGTACCATAATTAAAGTTAAGTCACACAGGAATAATCTAGTGAAGAACATTTGACATTTGTCTGGTAAATCAAAGTACCCTGAAGTAGGTCAAGTTTAGTCCGAAAGAAATGGCTTACTGTACTCTTGCCTGGAAAATCCCATGGACGGAGGAGCCGGGTAGGCTGCAGTCCATGGGGTCGCTAAGAGTCGGACACGACTGAGCGACTTCACTTTCAGTTTTCACTTTCATGCATTGGAGAAGGAAACGGCAACCCACTCCAGTGTTCTTGCCTGGAGAATCCCAGGGATGGGGGAGCCTGGTGGGCTGCCATCTATGGGGTTGCACAAAGTCGGACACGACTGAAGCGACTTAGCAGCAGCAGCAGCAGATAAAGAGTAGTGGAAGGAAATGGGAAGCTTCTTCCTGATTTCTGTACCTCAAATAAGCAATCTCCTGACTTAAAAGCTTTGATATTGAGTATTTAATTCAAATGGCCTTGGATAAGGAGAATTGGGTCAGATATCCTGCTGGTGAAGCAATTAGGCATCCTATTGAGCAAGGTGGAGATCTCACTGCATCCACAGTGAGATACTATTAGGAATCAGAGCAGCAGAAACTTGGATCCTGGTGACCAGGACAAGCGCAGCACCTCCAGTATTAGCACATAAGAACTGGTTCAGCTACTGGGTCTAGGTCTGGAGCTTCCAGGTGATCTTGAAGTGTGTTTGTGTATGTGTGTGCACGCGTGCAAGCTCAGTTGTGTCCATCTCTTTGCAACCCCATGGACTGTAGCCCTCCAGGCTCCTCTGACCATGCATTTTTCCAGGCTAGAATACTGGAGTGGGTTGCACTTCTCCAGGGGATCTTCCCAACCCAAGCATCGAACCCTCGTCTCTTGTGCCTCCTGCACTGGCAGGCACTCTTTACCGCTGCGCCACCTTGAGGAGGCTGATTCTAGTTTTTCTGACAGTTTTCACCACCCTAATTCCTGATTACGACTCAAGTGCTCCCAGACTCTCTTCAGAATAGTAGGGCACATGGTATAAATAGTTGAATGTTGTATAGAATGGAAGCAAGGAAAGAAGAGGCTGGAGATAGAGACCATAATGGTGAGTCTCAACTACCATGTTAATGAGCTTGGACTTTATCTAGAGGACACTGAGTAGATGTTGCAAGGTTTTATGCAAGAAGAAAATATGACCAGATTTATATTTTAGAGGGGGAGGACTCTGAGAGGGACAGCGGCTGCAATCAGGCCTTTTTATATGGCAAGGAACAGAAACCCTGGTACAACCATCTTAATAAAATGAGTTTATCTATTGGCTAGTATAACTGAGCAATTTATAGACAGGCCCCGCTGTAGGCTTGGTTGTATCCAGAGTTCAAGAGACTCTCTGGCATCCTTCTCTTGGCTCAACTTCCTTTGAGTATCAGTTTCATTCCCAGGCAGGCTCACCTGGTGTTATCAAGATGCTAGAAGACCTACCCTCACAGCCTCACTTCACCAAAGCCAGAGGAAGGGAGAACATATTTTCCAGGATCTTCCAATGAAGCGTCTTAGATTCTCACAGAATCCCTAGCAAACACTTCCCTGTCTCACTGCCTTTCATTTGGGTCATCTGCTCACCCCTAACCCTATCACTAAGACCAGAGTGACTGGATGTTAGTCTGAGCCAGCAACTATAGCAGAAGACCAAGGATTCATTGGCTTAAACAGCAGATATTCATTTCTCACAATTCTGGAGGCTGAAATTGAAAGAACAGGGTCCCAGCATGGTCAGGTTCTCAGTGAGAACCCTCTTCTTGCTATGCCCTCATAGGGCCTTGCTAGGTGTGAGCACAGAGAGAGATCCTGTGCTTCTCTTCATTTTATAAGGGCACTAAGGCTTCAGCAGTACGTGAACCGTGACCTTCCAGATGTTCAAGCTGGTTTTAGAAAAGGCAGAGGAACCAGAGATCAAATTGCCAACACCCGCTGGATCATCGAAAAAGCAAGAGAGTTCCTGAAAAACATTTATTTCTGCTTTATTGACTATGCCAAAGCCTTTGACTGGGTGGATCACAATAAACTGTGGAAAGTTCTGAAAGAGATGGGAATACCAGACCATCTGACCCGTCTCTTGAGAAACCTGTATGCAGGTCAGGAAGCAACAGTTAGAACTGGACATGGAACAACAGACTGGTTCCAAATAGGAAAAGGAGTACGTCAAGGCTGTATATTGTCACCCTGCTTATTTAACTTATACACAGAGTACATCATGAGAAACACTGGGCTGGAAGAAACACAAGCTGGAATCAAGATTGCCGGGAGAAATATCAATAACCTCAGATATGCAGATGATACCACCCTTATGGCAGAAAGCGAAGAAGAACTAAAGAGCCTCTTGATGAAAGTGAAAGATGAGAGTGAAAAAGTTGGCTTAAAGCTCAACATTCAGAAAACTAAGATCATAGCATCTGGTCCCATCACTTCATGGGAAATAGATGGGGAAACAGTGGAAACTGTGTCAGACTTTATATTTTGGGGCTCCAAAATCACTGCAGTTGGTGGGTGCAGCCATGAAATTAAAAGATGCTTACTCCTTGGAAGGAAAGTTATGACCAACCTAGACAGCATATTAAAAAGCAGAGACATTATTTTGCCAGCAAAGGTCCGTCTAGTCAAGGCTATGGTTTTTCCAGTGGTCATGTATGGATGTGAGAGTTGGACAGTGAAGAAAGCTGAGCGCCGAAGAATTGATGCTTTTGAACTGTGGTGTTGGAGAAGACTCTTGAGAGTCCCTTGGACTGCAAGAAGATCCAACCAGTCCATCCCTAAAGGAGATCAGTCCTGGGTGTTCATTGGAAGGACTGATGTTGAAGCTGAAACTCCATTACTTTGGCCACCTCATGCGAAGAGTTGACTCATTGGAAAAGACCCTAATGCTGGGAAGGATTGGGGGCAGGAGGAGAAGGGGACGACAGAGGATGAGATGGCTAGATGGCATCACCGACTCGATGGACATGGGTTTGGGTAGACTCCAGGAGTTGGTGATAGACAGAGAGGCCTGGCGTGCTGCGATTCATGGGGTCGCAAAGAGTCGGACATGACTGAGAGACTGAACTGAACTGAACTGAATCCCATCATGAGGACCCCACTCTCATGACCTAATCTAACACTAATTATCACTCAAAGTCCTCACCTCCAGATACCATCACATTGGAGGATAGGGTTTTGATATATGAATTTCAGAGGAACACAAACATTCAGTCCATAGCAAAATACGCTGATATGGACCTTCATTAAACAGGACCCACACTGCAAATGGGGACCCTCACCAGAAAAGGGGGTGGGGCAACGCCACTCAAACTGTGGGGGAGAGGTGGTTCCCCAAAGGAAAAGCAAGAGTTCATTTTACCCAACAGAAAGGATAAATGGATGCTGTGGTAGCCAACTCCCAAGATGGCCCCTGGGCCTCACATCTTGATATTTACATACACTCTCCTACATAGACCAGGTTTGATCTATGTGACCAATAGAATATGGCCAAAGTGAAAATGCTGGAAATTCAGTTCTAAAATATTATGGGTTTTTTTTCTAGGTCTTTAATTTTATACCTGTATGAGATGATGAATATTCACTAAACTTACTGTGATAATCATTTTATGATGTATGTAAGTCAAATTGTTATGCTGCACACCTTAAACTTATTCAATGCTGTATGTGAATTATACCTCAATAAAACTGGAAGGAAAAAAGCAAAAAATCATTAATTAGAAATAAAAACACAGGCTTCTCTGGTAGCTCAGTGGTAAAGAATCCACTTGCCAGTGCAAGAGACACAGGTTCAATCCCCGGTCCTGGAAGATCCCATATGCCACAGAGCAACTAAACCCATGAGCCATGACTGTTGAGCCTGAGCTCTAGAGCCAGGGAACTACAACTGCTGGGCCCACACACCGCAACTACTGAAGCCCACCCACCCTAGAACCCATGCTCCAAAACAAGAGACACCACCACAATGAGAAGCCTGAATACCATAACTAGAGAAAGCCCCCACAGCAAAGAAGACCCAGTGCAGCCAAAAATAAAATAAATAAAATTATTTTTAAAAAAGAAATAAAAGCACAACAAAGATTTACTATGTAACCCAGGGAGCAATATTCTATATCTTGTAGTAACCTATAGATAATGGAAAATAATCTGAATATATATATATATATACACATATATATATATATGTAAAACTGAATCACTTTGCAGTATACCTGAAACTAACACAGTATTGTAAATCAACTATATTTCAATTTAAAAAAGAAACAAACTTAATTTTTAAGATTTTATTTTATATATACACGTAAATATAATAAGTATATATTTTTTGGGTTGCACTGGTCTTCATTGCTGCACTCAGTTCAGTTCAGTCGCTCAGTCGTGTCCGACTCTCTGCAACCCCATGAACCGCAGCACGCCAGGCCTCCCTGTCCATCACCAACCCCTGGAGTCCACCCAAACCCATGTCCATCGAGTCGGTGATGCCAACCAGCCATCTCATCCTCTGTCATCCCCTTCTTCTCCTGCCCTCAATCTTTCCCAGCATCAGGGTCTCCTCCAATGAGTCAGCTCTTCGCATCAGGTGGCCAAAGTATTGGAGTTTCAGCTTCTACATCAATCCTTCCAATGAACACCCAGGACTGATCTCCTTTAGGATGGACTGGTTGGATCTCCTTGCACTCCAAGGGACTCTCAAGAGTCTTCTCCAACACCACAGTTCGAAAGCATCAATTCTTCTGCACTCAGCTTTCTTTAGAGTCCAACTCTCACATCCATACATGACCACTGGAAAAACCATAACCTTGACTAGACGGACCTTTGTTGGCAAAATAATGTCTCTGCTTTTTAATATGCTGTATAGGTTGGTCATAACTTTCCTTCCAAGGAGTAAGTGTCTTTTAATTTCATGGCTGCAATCACCATCTGCAGTGGTTTTAGAGCCCAGAAAAATAAAGTCAGCCACTGTTTCCCCATCTATTTCCTATGAAGTGATGGGACCAGATGCCATGATCTTAGTTTTCTGAATGTTGGGCTCTAAGCCAAATTTTCACTCTCCACTTTCACTTTCATCAAGAGGCTTTTTAGTTCTTCACTTTCTGCCATAAGGGTGGTGTCATCTGCATATCTGAGGTTATTGATATTTCTCCCGGCAATCTTGATTCCAGTTTGTGCTTCATCCAGCCCAGCGTTTCTCATGATGTACTCTGTGTATAAGTTAAATAAGCAGGGTGACAATATACAGCCTTGACGTACTCCTTTTCCTATTTGGAACCAGTCTGTTGTTCCATGTCCAGTTCTAACTGTTGCTTCCTGACCTGCATACAGGTTTCTCAAGAGGCAGGTCAGGTGGTCTGGTATTCCCATCTCTTTCAGAATTTTCCACAGTTTATTGTGATCCACACAGTCTGCACTCAGGCTTTCCCTAATTGTGGTGATCAGGATCCACTCTACATCGCGGTGCAGTGGCTTCTCTTGTTTCGGAGCATGGCTCTAGAGTGTAGGCTCAGTAGCTGTGGCTCCACAGTAGGATCTTTCTGGACCAGGGATTGAACCATGTCGCCTGCACTGGCAGGTGGATTCTTAACCACTGGACCACCAATGAAGTCCCTAATTATGTTTTTCTCTAACTATGTTGTTTAACATATGTTCCATCTAGAACTCTCTCTCTCTCACACACACACACACACCACTTCCTTTGGGGGAAGGCAGTTGCCAAATTGTGACCCTCAGACAACCTATTGGGAGGGTGACGGAAGCCCCCAACCAACAGCCATAAGGGAAAGGAGGCCTCCCAACAACCACATGGGTGAGCCTGGAAGCAGCTCCTTCAGCCCTAATCAAGCCTTGAGATGACTACAGCCCTAGCTGACAGCTTGACTGCAGCCTTGGAAATGACCCTCAAAACCACCCAGCCAAGCCTCTCCCAGATTCCTAATCCTCAGAAACTATGGGAGATAATATATATTTGTGGTCTCAAACTACGAAGTTTTGGGTAGCTGGTCACATAGCAGTAGATAACACAGATGGTGTGGCAAAATCAGCAGTTGTGCATTAAGTCAATTATGGGATTGATGGAGCAATAGTAGAGGAAGGGGATAAATTATAACACTTGGGGACTGATTTAATGTGGAGGGTAGGGGCGATAAGGATCAAATTTCACTTCCAGGCTGTAGTGTGGGCACAGGAGAGGATACAGGATAAAGGGGTAAAGCCTATGCGCTTGCTCAGGTTAGTTGCGTTGGAACATCCTGGGAGGAGGGTCCATGAGCAGCAGGATCCATAGGTCTGAAGTATAGGAGACTGATACAGGAGAGAGCCATTTCTAAGATCACGTTAAAAGGAATCCTCATGTATGTGACCAGGAAAATAAAAAAGCCACCCAGGTTTTTGATGAGGCAAAGACATGAAGGGAGTATTTTGTGAACAGATTTAAGAATGTGTTCATCTTGAAAGGATCTTTCCGGGGACCAGTGGAGAAAAGGCATCAGCCCAGAAAATCCCAAGCACGAACACTGTGAGGACAAGGGTTTGGGGAGACTAGCTGACCAGAGGCCGACAATCTGGGCTGGGGCCAAGGGTATAGGAATAGGACTATTGATTGATTGACTGTTCAGTTGCTGAGTTGTGTCCAACTCATGGACTTCAGCGCGCCGGGCTTCCCTGATCTCCCCAGGTTTGCTCAAATCCATGTGCATTGAGTTGGTGATGCTATCTAACCATCTCATGCTCTGCCACCCTCTTCTCCTTTTGCCTTCCATCTTTCCCAGCACCAGGGTCTTTTCCAATGAGTCAGGTCTTCGCATCGGGTGGCCAAAGTATTGGGATAGCACTACTTTGCCTTCAAATTCAGACAGGACTCTGGCCCAATAGAGTGTGTCTACTTTTCATCTGGTGCATTTGCATGTGTCACCACGGCTCAGACACTCTGGATCTGTCCATCAAAAACACGTTCCTGTTTAATTGCATTTAACGTATAATTATTTGTAAATACCTGGTCCTGCTGGTTGTTATCATAAGGCAGGTTAAGTGTATTTTCAGTGTTTCACTCAATAAGTCATTTGCTCACCTTGACATGGCCTGGAGCCTGGGCTGTAGTCCCCATGGCTCAAAGGCACCTCTCCTGTCTCTAAACTCCTGTGGCACTTCATCTTTGTAGGTGTCCTCTAGCGGCTGCCACAGGCTGCCTTAGAGTATTATTATTTGTGGGAAATCATAAGCTGTTCTATAAACCTTTGCAGCCCACTCGGTGAGATGCACAATTTCCCGTGTGCAGTCAATTGTAAGAACCAGCTTGCATAATACGTCACTTGCACAGGATGATCAGTGCCCACTCCTTGTTCTTGGGGAGCAGCACGTCCTAACCTCACAGTACATTCTCTCAGCAGCTGTACTGCTCAGCCTGGTGCTCCCCACGGGTATCGCTAATGCACTCACCACCAATCCATGGGGTTATCTCCACCACAGGAATTCAGAGTTTTGAGCTGAAACACCCCACGCTGAGGCATCTTCATGGCAGCCTGCCAGAAAGAAGTCGGTTTCCCAGTCTGTGGCTGACATACCCAGAGCTGCCCTGATGCCAGCACCTCCTGAAACTGGTTTGAACCTCCTGAATTTTAGGAGATACCCCAACACCTTCCAGAAAGTTCCTCTTTGTATTTCAGCTAGCTCAAGTTGGCTTCTGTAACTTGAGCACAAAGTAGCTTAACAAGTAACATGATCGAGTGCAAGCCCCAAATACAGGCTCATCCCTATGAATTCAGCAGTGTTTCATGAAATGAAAATCCCAGGAAGAGAATGTGCCCACATATGAAGAGTCTGGAAACAGGAAGTGGGAACTGTCAAGAACTCAGGAAGTCTCCTTTTCTCTTATCTGGTTTTTGTTTTTGTTTCATTTCTTCCCCCCTTACAGCCTGGCTTTCCCTACCTCTTGATTCATATGGCAGAAGAAGGCCCCACCCACCATGTCACCTCCACCCACAAGCAGAACCCAGAGTGAACATGAAATCTCTTCATCCCAGTTCCAAGTTTCCTGGAGAGGAAAATCTGATTAGCCCATTTTGGATGAGGTGTCTGTCCTGATCCCATCAGAGAAGACAAGGTCACGTGGCCTAAGCATGGCCATCAGAGAGCCCACCTCTTTGTAAGCTAGGATGACACCCCAAATGTTGAACTAGCAAGCAGTTCAACTTCAGAATGGCCCAGTGTGCCCTGGATTTAACTCACAACCACCCACCACCCTTCTACAGGAGCAGGCCAAACCGGCTTATCTATCTTCCTACACCAGGCTCTGTTTGGGCAAGGGTATGTGAAACTATCTCATCTGCCTGAGTCATGCCTGTTTTCCTCGCTATGTCTAACTAGAAAGATAACCTAATTATTACCTAGTCTACTGGGTAGCATTCAGAAATAACTGGGGGCCTACTATGTGCCAAGTGTTGTGCCAGGGGTTTCATAGACTTATCTCCTTCGACCTTCGCCTTAACCCTAAGATGCATATTGCTGGGCCTATTGTGTAGGAGAGGAGCTATGTCCCAAGAGGTCTATTTCCCAAGTTTGACAGCTTGGGAATCACAGTGCAGGATTCAAACCCCTAGTTGGTCTAACTTATTTTCATGGCCAAGGTCACCTTCAGTATGGATCGGAGGGGTAGGTAGAGTGCACTCAGGTGCCTCAGCAAGCAGAAGCTGAGGGTGAAATTGAGTTCAGGCGGAGGGGATTAGGAACTGGGAGACTTGCTTCCTTTCTGAGTCCAACACTGACTCCCCCAAACTCAGCACACTGCCCCTCTGACCCCACCTTCCCCAGGAAAATGGAGCCAATAAGGAGCAGAGTTAACATAATGGAACAACAGGGTCTGAGACCTGTGCAGTGATTTCTCTTTACGAGCATTGCCTGTCCCAGGAAGACTTGAAAGGCCAAATGTAGGGCAACTGTCAATCATAATACTAGCTCACATTTATGGAGTGCTCACTGCTCCTGACACTGTGCTCAGAACATCCTGTGTATTCAATCCCTGAAACTTTGGAACAAAACAAGTTTCTGTAAGAGAAGACCAAGGCTTAGAGAAAGTAATCTACAAATGTTGCACAAGTAAATATTTGAACTCAAGCTGTTTATCTCAGAGAGCTCAAACATTTACTACCATGACAAAGCAATAAATACCGGATATGTGCTGAAGAAAAATTTAAGGACATACCAGGAGAAGTTAAAGGAAAGAATCTGTCACATAAAGGGGGAGGATGAGGCTGAGGAGCCGTTTTCCCATGGAGGGGAAACCAGCTGAACTGAGAGGGGCGAGGGGCCCCACAACACACCCAGGAGCAACTTCCACCTTCTCACCAGTGGGTCGAGGTTATCTTTACATCGTCCTCATCTGCAGCAGCTACTGCACCTGGCTGGTGTGTGAATGCCTGGGGCAGGTGAATCCCTGGGGGACACACTCAGACTTCCCAAGGGATATCTGGGCACTAAATTCCATTTTAAGAGGTCCATTTGCCATTTGGTATCCTTGTCTTGGTCATTGTAGGCTGCTCTAACAGAATGCCACAGACTGAGTGGCTTGTAAACAAATACTCATTTCTCACAGTTCTGGAGCCTGGGAAGTCCAAGATCAAGATGCCAGGAGACTGGGTGTCTGCTGAGGGCCCACTTCCTGGTTCATGGATGGTCGTCTTCCCATCATGTCCTCACAACGGTGAACGGGCAAGGGAGCCCACTAGGGTCTCTTTTATGAGGGCGCTGACCCCATTACCTAATTATCTCTCCAAAACCCCAGCTCCAAATACCATCTGTTTAGGGGCTAGGATCTCGACATATGAATATGCGGAGAACACAAACATTAGTCTGTGACAATCCTCTGCTGTGGTGTGAACTCTTTCTCAAGTTGATCTGATTGTGAACTCTCCTGCTGGTCCAAGCATCTCCTTTCCAAAGTCCCCTCTCCCCCTTGTCTAGGATCTTCAGGATGAGTGAGAGGGTAACTTTTGTTCAGTGGGAGAGGAGTGCCTCCAAGGCACCAAACTATTAGTCACTTAGTTGTGCTTACTCTTTGCGAACCCATGGACTGTAGTCTGCCAGGCTCCTCTGTCCATGGAGTTCTCCAGGCAAGAATACTGGCGTGAGTAGCCATTCCTTTCTCTAAGAGATCTTCCTGACCCAGGAATGGAACCCAGGTCTCCTGCATTGCAGGCAGATTTTTTACTGTCTGAGCCACCAGGCATCAAACAAAGAGATCATTAGAAACACTCTTGGTTAGGTATGGAAAACTCAGCAGTGGCCACAGAACTGGAGAAGGTCAGTTTTTATTACAATCCCAAAGAAAGGCAGTGCCAAAGAATGTTCAGACTACCGCACAATTGCACTCATCTCATATGCTAGCAAAGTAATGCCCCCAATTCTCCAAGCTAGGTTTCAACAGTACATGAATCAAGAACTTTCAGATGTCCAAGCTGGATTTATAAAAGGCAGAAGAACCAGAAATCAAATTGCCAACATCTGCCGGATCATCGAAAAAGCAAGAGAATTCCAGAAAAACATCTACTTCTGCTTTATTTATTGACTATGTCAAAGCCTTTGACTGCATGGACCACAACAAACTGTGGAAAATTATGAAAGAGATGGGAATACCAGACCACCTGACCTGCCTCCTGAGAAATCTGTATGCAGGTCAGGAAGCAACAGTTAGAACTGGACATGGAACAACAGACTGATTCCAAATCGGAAAAGGAGTATGTCAAGGCTGTGTATTGTCACCCTGCTTATTTAACTCACATGCAGAGTACATCATGCGAAATCCTGGGCTGGATGAAGTACAAGCTAGAATCAAGATTGCTGGGAGAAATATCATGGCAAATAGATGGGAAAACAATGGAAACAGTGACAGACTTTATTTTGGAGGGGCTCCAAAATCACTGCAGATGGTGACTGCAGACGCAAAATTAAAAGACGCTTGCTCCTTGGAAGAAAAGCTATGACTAACCTAGATGGCATATTAAAAAGCAGAGATGTTACTTTGCCAATAAAGGTCCATATAGTCAAAGCTGTTGTTTTTCCAGTAGTCACGTATGGATGTGAGAGTTGGACTATAAAGAAAGCTGAGCGCCAAAGAATTGATGCTTTTGAATTGTGGTGTTGGAGAAGACTCTCGAGAGTCCCTTGGACTGCAAGGAGATCCAACCAGTCCATCCTAAAGGAAATCAGTCCTGAATATTCATTGGAAGGACTGATGCTGAAGCTGAAACTCCAATACTTTGGCCTCCTGATGTGAAGAACTGACTCATCGGAAAAGACCCTGAGGCTGGGAAAGATTGAAGGCAGGAGGAGAAGGGGATGACAGAGGATGAGATGGTTGGATGGTATCACTGACTCGATGGACATGAGTTTGAGTAAGCTCCAGAAGTTGGTGATGGACAGGGAAGCCAGGGGTGCTGCAGTCCATGGGGTCACAAAGAGCTGGACACGACTGAGTGACTGAACTGTACTGTGGACTGCAGCCCGGGAAGCAGCATCTCAGAGAGCTCTGAGAGACCGCTCCAAAGTGGCAGGGGGGAAGATAAATATATAAGATTTTGGTGAAGGGGGAGCTCGATACCATTAAGCATTCATTTTATAAAAGTTTTCTTGTTAGTTATGAGGATCTGATGTCACCATGAAGGATTTAGTGCTTCCCTAGATATGAGGAGATGCAAGGATTGATACCATAAAATCTGTTTCTAAAAACATCCAACTATATAAAGACCTGTCCCACCAGATTCCATGGAGCACAGAGTGCCTCACTCACCCTGAACTCCCTCAGGGGTTGTTGAAGTTCAACAGCTATAGCAGCATGGGGTTCAATCTCCGTAGAGGCAGATGGGTGATGCCTTTGTTGGCCATGCTCTTGGTAAGTGCCAATTTATAGTTGATACTATACAGCCATCTTCTAAGTCAACTACTCTTAAACTCATGTAACCACAGAATCAGCCATGGGAGGATCGGCAAAACCATGGGATTTCAGGGCCCTGCTCGACCCATGGAATCATACTCTCTGGAGGTTGAGAAAGAACCTGTCCCAAACGCAGGTGGGAATGGAACTCTGTGGTCTGGAATAGGTAGCTGTTCCTTCCTAGAACTCTGCATCTTGAAACAACTTAAGCAATTTTCTTGTATACATTAACAGGTTTAAGTACCTTTTCTGGAATCTCATCATCCTTCCACAATCTTGGGAGGAGCCTACAGACCTTTAACCAGTCCTGGGAGGTTTCTGATAATCTTTAACCAGACATCTTTCTCCCCTCCCTCTCCTCCCTCTCTTTCTCAATCTTTCTCTCCCAACCCGTCTTCTTCCATTTCCCTTCTCCCATCTCTTTTTTCTCTTCTTTTGCCACCAGTATGACAATGATGCTGATGCTGGGAAAGACAGGGCAGAAGGAGAAGAGGGCATCAGGGAATAAGCTAGCTGGACAGCGTCACCAATGCAACATGAACTTGGGCAAACTCCAGGAGATGGTGAGGGACAGGGAGGCCTGGCATGCTGCAGTCTCTGAGGCCTCAAAGAGTCCTACACGACTGGGCGACTGAGCAACAGCAACCAATGACGATGACTGGGCTTCACAAGTGGCTCAGTGGTAAAGAATCCGCCTGCCAAACAGGAGACGAGGGTTCAGTCCCTGGATCAGAAAGATCCTCTGGAGAGGGAACTAGCAACCCACTCCATTATTCTTGCCTGGGAAATCCCACGGACAGAGGAGCCTGGCAGGCTATAGTTCATGGGGTTACAAAAGAGTCAGGCACATCTTAGCGACTAAACAACAAAACAAAGACAATGATTATCTGAACCAGCATTCTTCAAGAGAAATATAAGCCACAAATGCAAGCCACACACATAATTTAATAATTTCTAGCGGCCATATTTTTTAAAAGGTAAATGAAACAGGTGAAATTAATTTTAACAATATATTTCATTTAACTCAATATATTCAAAATATTATTGTTGCAATACGCAATTAATATAAAAATTATTTTTAAAATGTGATATTTTACCTTTTTTCCATCTTAAGTCTTGGCAATCTGCTGTGTTATTTTACTGCTGGGCACATCTCTACTCAGTCTTGCCATGTTTCAAGTGTTCAACAGCCATGTGTGGCTTGAGTACTGTGTTAGGCAGCAGAGATTTAAACATTTTTAGTATTTCCTTTTAAAATGTCTCTGTCAAGAAAGAAGTCTTTGAATTAGGTTTTGTTTTTCAGAAAATTTCCTTCAGGAAGAAATAAGGGTAAGAAATAAGTAAGAAAGTAATAATGATTCAGAAATAATGGGATTGTGTGACCTTGGCTAGGGCCCCTTAGCAACATCGTTTTTTTTTTCTTTTAAAGATTTTTGATGTAGACTATTTTTAAAGTCCTTATTTAATTTGTTACAATTCCATTTCTAGTTTTTGTCTTGGCTTTTTGGCCAGGAGGCATGCGAGATCTTAGCTCCCCAGCCAGGGATCAAACCCATACCCCCTGTAGTGGAGGGTGAGGTCTTAACCACTGGACCACCAGGGAAGTCCTTAGCAACATTGTTTTAGGTGTTGGTAGAAACTTTACCTTACTACCACCAGGGCTAGGAAGTGAACTCAGGACCTGGTTTCCATTCCACAAAATGAAGCTGCACATGGAATGTCACACCCCAAACCCTTTAACCCAAGCTCTGCATCTAGGATGGAAATCACAGTCTCCGTGTGTTATAGTGACCTGCATGGCTCAGAACCCTGGAATGTTCCCTTGTTATGGAAAAGATTTCTTCAAGTAGTAAAGCTTCTCATGGTCCATGGACTTTAGAGACCAGAGTTTCAGCCCTATGTCCTTAATGCTAAATCTAACAATTGGTTTTTGTGGTTCATAGTGGTAACAAGAGTTAGATGAGATAATATCTGCAAAGTACATAGTAAGGGCTCAATAAATAAATGGCAGATGCTCTTACTAGTGGTAGAAACATTGTTAGCATTAGTGTTTTTCACCTAGGTTTCCTGTAAAGTTATTCTTTCCTTCTGCTGCATGGGCTGCACGCAGTTAAAAGTTGGACGATTTTCTTTAAATTTCAGACCACAAGGGATTCCTCACCATAGAAGCACCACAGAGGCCCTAGTCTGGGAGGGTCTAACTCTGCCCACAGTCACAGGTTCTTTTTTTTTTTTTTTTTACCAGAGATAGGCAAGCACTGCTTGCCTTACCTAAGACTTCTGCTGTCTTTCCTCTGTCAAGGCTTTACTTCTGGACTTTGTTTCATTTGTCATGCACAAATCAATAAATTGGAGAGAAATGTATTTTATCAGGATCCAAGGCTTCCTTTCAACCCTGCTGCACCAGGTCAGGGCTACTTGTCCAAAGTGTCCCCCACCCACACACACACCATGTCCAATGTCTCCCCAGGTTCTGTGGGGTGTTTTGTTTTTTTATACAATGCCCACATCTGGATCCCCCACCCCTACGCTCGTTCACACATGACAAAACAAGGTAGTTTTCAGACTGGTCCTCCCAGTTCTTAAATGTCCTTTCTCTGAATGTAGAACCCCTTGGCTAGTTCGTGGTATTTTTTTTTTTGGCCACATCACGCATCATGCAGCATCTTAGTTCCCTGATCAGGAATCGAACCCGTGCCACCTGCAGTGCGAGTGAGGAGTCTTAACCACTAGACTGCAGGGAAGTCCTTTATTTTTTTGGTGGTACTTCTTGCTTTCAAATGCAATGGTACTGGAATTAGTAAGATAAAAATGTACTTCTTCTGATCTAACAGTGGTTCCTACCACTGATTAATTCTCAGCTAGGGCAGGCTACAGTCCACAGCTCATCTCCCTAGTGGCTCAGGCAATAAAGAGTCTGCCTGCAATGAGGGAGACCTAGGTTTGATCCCTGGGTTGGGAAGACCCCCTGGAGAAGGGAATGGCAACCCACTCCAGTATTCTTGCCCGGAGAATTCCATGGACAGAGGAGCCTGGTAGGCTACAGTCCGTGGGGTCGCACAGTCGGACACAACTGAGCATCTGAGCAGCACGGGGGACAGAGATGACCCAACCAGTCTCCCTCCTTAGGGAGCTCACAGTCTAACCACTGACCACTGAGTCTTCCCTCTTCAGACCAAGACTCCAGCTCCTCATGATCCAACGAGGCCTGTACTGTTCGTGTTTTCCCCAGAACAAGATGGTATTTGCACCAAGGAAAGGAGCCTCTTGGCTGGTTGAGGGAATTCCTCTATCCTGAAGACGTTAAAACCCCCACCTCAGTTTCCTTATCTGTAAAATGGGCTTTCTCCATCCTCAGGGTGGGGAGGACACAGTGCAGATATTTGAGCTGAGTGCACAGGCCTGGAGAGCGATCCAAGAAGGTGAGACTGGCAGGCAGAGAAGTCCTAGGAGCAGGACCCTGTGCTGGCCCCCCAGGAAAAGCCTTGGACCTATGGAGAGGGCACCACGGGCGGTGAAGCTGCTTCAGGAAAGAGAGTGGGGCACAAGAGGGTGGTCATTTCCCAGGTCACGTCCAAGTCCCTGGAGTAGCCACCAAGTGTGGGTTCTTGGCTTCACACAGGAAAGAATACAAGGGAAGCCGTAGTAAAGTGAAAGAAGATATATTCAGGGAGGAAACCCACTCCACCGACAGAGAATGCCTCCAAGGGTATGGGGTTGTCATTTTTTATAGGGGTGGGTAGTTCCATCGGCTTGTGAGTGGGAGGAGTATTCCAGCTATTTGGGGGAAGGTGTGGGGATTTCCAGGAGTTGGGCCACTGTCCACTTTTTGGCCTTTATGGTCATGGCACCTGGGGTATGTTACAGTGAGCTAAGTGTTACATATGTTACATGCTAAGTCATTCAGTTCTGTCCAACTCTTTGGGATGCCCTGGACTGTACCCCACCAGGCTCCTCTGTCCATGAAGTTCTCCAGGCAGGAATACTGGAGTGGGTAGCCATGCCCTCCTCCAGGGGATCTTCACCCCAGGGATCAAACCTGTGTCTCCTGTGCCTCTTGCATTGGCAGGCAGGTTCTTTACCACTAATGCCACCTGGGAAGCCCTACAATGAGCCGACATGCTTGCGTACCTATGTGCTAAGTTGTTTCAGTTGTGTCTGACACTGCAACCCGTGGACTGTAGCCCGCCAGGCTCCTCTGTCCTTAGGATTCTCCAGGCAAGAATACTGGAGAGGGTTGCCAAGCCCTCCTCCAGGGGATCTTCCTGACCCAGGAATCGAATCTGTGTCTCTTATGTCTCCTGCATTGGCAGGTGGGTTCTTTACAACTAGTGCTACCTGGGAAGCCCCCACAATGAGTGTATACTGAGGGTCCAAGTCAAGTGGAAGTCAAGTCTGCCATCTTGGACCTAGCTGGTTCTAATCAGTTTATGTCATGTCCTATGACCATGTCATTATTTTAAAGATTGTGCCCTGCCCTCTTCTGTCTCAAAGCCAGCCACATGGGAGACCCCCAGGCCCCTCCTTGCCCACCTGGCCAAGGCTGGCAGAGCCCCCGCCCACCCAGTCTGTCTGTCCAGAAGGGAGAGGCTAACCTGAAATGCCCCTCCTCTAAGGCCTTCACCTTTCTCCTTCTTTCTGACCTTGACTCCCAAGCTGAACTGACTCAGTTCTCCTGTGGACTCCAGCCCCTAGGCAGCAGGAAAACCAGGACCTTTGCTGTGACAGCTGCAGGGAGGGCCAAGGAGGGAGGCCTAGAGCCCCCCCCCCCTCCCCACGTGCCTTCCTGTCTGCCTGACACCAGCAGCAAAGCCACCCCTGTTCCCACTCCTGCAGGTGGCTTCAACCACGGGGTGCCCTCCAGGGAAAAGTCTGGGGAGACACGCCCCTCTCCTTCGGCAAGGCTTTCTTAGCTTCATGCATTTAAGTTTGAATAAATGTAAAGTGATTCTTTCAACTAAGTGATGCAGATCACTTAACCCGCACACAGTCCTGTTCTTTCCCCCAAGAGGCAGAGGAGACCCAGACTGCCAACAGCAGCGTGAGTGTGCTCAGTTGTGTCCGACTCTTCACGACCCCATGGACTATAGTCCGCTAGGCTCCTTTGACCACTCAAGTAGATCATTTTTGAACACCAGCCTCTTCTATACAACAAAATTATTTTCATCAAGAATCATGGAATGAAACCAATAATAAGAATGGCCAGAAAAAAAAAAGACCACAATGAAGTTTGTCTTGTATTTCTCATGTTAAGCTTTGTATGTCAAAGCATATATATATTTGGCTTCACTTTTTTATTCCTTATCAATTTATTATAGCAACAATGTATGATTTGTAATAGAGGAAGAAACACACACAATTCCAGTTCCCTAAAAAGACTACATATTTATTTCTCCATGGTCCACTTCCAACCTACATCCATATGAGCACATGTCTTTACATGGCTATAATGACTGCAAATCTACGTTATGCCTTCTTTTCTGTTGCCTGTCAAACTATAAGCATTCTCAATGTGGTAACAGAAGCTTTACAATTGTGGTTCAAAGTGCCTGTATGGAAAAAATTAGGTGTCCTAAGTGAACAACAGTGGCGGGGGGTGATAATGTGGGTTTTTTAGAAATTAATTGGTTAATTACTTAATCTATTGGCTGCCCTGGATCTTAGTTGTGGTGCTCGGGCTTATTGCAGTGGCTTCTCTTGTTGCGGAGCACAGGCTCTAGGCACATAGAGTGATGGCTCAGTAGCCGCGGCACATGAGGTTAGCTGCCCCATGGCATGTGGGATCTTCCCAGACCAGGGACTGAACCTGTATCCCCTGCACTGCAAAGCAGGTTCTTAACCGCTGGATCACCAGAGAAGTCCTCAGTGGGTTTTTCTGTGTTTGTTTCAATAGCTAAAGCAACGCATCACATTTCTCAGTAGTGGAAATGTAAAATCATCCCTGGTAAAAATTTAAAATAAAACAAATATGGCACTATAGAAAGAAGTAATGGATAAAACACCTTAACTACATTTACGTTGGTTATGAATGAAACCATTTGTTTCATCCTTTGAATTGATTATCTCTTTGGGGAAGAGGGTTGAGGGAGAAGACGCCGAGGATCCAATCCAGATCTTAGATTCTATTATTGTAAGTTCCTGATCTAGTACACACCACACACACACACACTATTGACTATGGAGTCCTGACCTTTCATTGGGAAATCTCCCGTTCCTTCCTTACATTTCTTACTGGGATCTTTTCTTCCTCAGAATTAGACTATGTGCTTAGTGCGCCACCTGGTGGACAAATTGCATTGCATGCTGTCTCCCCGGAGTTGACATGAAGTCACAGATAACGGAAAGAAAGCCCTATAAATGTTGGGAAACAGTTTTATCTCTCATTACCAAATCCATTTTCAGTATCTGACCACTACTTTAGTAACTTTAACATATTTCTTTTTTAAAATTTATTTATTTCTAATTGAAGGAGATCAGTCCTGGGTGTTCATTGGAAGGACTGATGTTGAAGCTGAAACTCCAATACTTTGGCCACCTCATGCGAAGAGTTGACTCATTGGAAAAGACCCTGATGCTGGGAAGGATTGGGGACAGGAGGAGAGGGGGACGAGAGAGGATGAGATGGCTGGATGGCATCACCGACTCGATGGACATGAGTTTGGGTAGACTCCGGGAGCTGCTGATGGACAGGGAGGCCTGGTGTGCTGCGATTCATGGGGTCGCAAAGAGTCGGACACGACTGAGCGAGTGAACCAAACTGAACTGAACTAAGTTGAAGGATAATTGCTTTGCAATAACGTGTTCAGTTCAGTTAAGTCGCTCAGTCGTGTCTGACTCTTTGTGACCCCATGGACTGCAGCACGCCAGGCCTCCCTGTCCATCACCGACTCCCGGAGTTTACCCAAACTCATGTCCATCGAGTCGGTGATGCCATCCAGCCATCTCATCTTCCGTTGTCCCCTTTTCCTCCTGCCTTCAATCTTTCCCAGCATCAGGGTCTTTACCAATGAGTCAGTTCTTTGCATCAGGTGGCCAAAGTATTGGAGTTTCAGCTTCAGCATCAGTCCTTCCAATGAACATTCAGGACTGCTTTCTTTTAGGATGGACTGGTTGGATCTCCTTGCAGTCAAGGGACTCTCAAGAGTTTTCTCCAACACCACAGTTCAAAAGCATCAATTCTTTGGCGCTCAGCTTTCTACAGTAATGTGTTGGTTTCTGCCATACATCATCATAAATCAGCCATAGATATACATATGTCCCCTCCCTCTTGAACTTCCCTCCCACCTCCCACCCCATCCCACCCCTCTAGGTTGTCATAAAGTACTGACTTGAACCCATTTCTAACCTTCACCACGGTTTTTATTTTGATTTGAAGAAGGATCATGTGCCTGGACAATAAACTGTCCAAATGGAGCAAATAAGAATAGAGCTTGGCATTGAAGTTCAATAAATACACTGAAAAACCAATGTGGCTTGTGTCTGTGACAGTGCAGGAGAGCCTCTTGGCACAAGGCAAGCAACATATCACAAAATAATAATATTGCAGCTTGAAATATTGCCACACTCCTGTATGGTCAAGCAATACACTTAATAGACTGAGTTATTAGCTCTATACGGCACTCTGAACTGGAAAAAAAAAGGAATACATACATTTTTTTTTGAGATATGCAACCTTTAAAACTGTGTACGTGTGCGTATGCTCAGTTGTGTCCGATTCTTTGTGACCCCATGGACTGTAGCCTGCCAGGCTCCTCTGTCCATGGGATTTTCCCAGCAAGAATACTGGAATGGGTTGCTGTGCCCTCCTCCAAGGGATCTTCCTAATTCAGGGATCGAATGCATGTCTCCTACATTGCAGGTGGACACGTTACTGCTGACCCAGCAGGGAAGCCCCTTAAAACAGTAAGCCACAAAAGAAACCTCTACAAATTCCAAAGGATCCTTATCATTCAGACTATACTCTTTGATGACAAAGCAATAAAATTAGAAATGTATAACAAAAGTAGAGATTTTTTTTTTAATCTCAAGAGAAGCAAAGATTTGTGAAACACTGGTGGATGGAAATAATAACCTCATTTTTTTTTTTCGAAAAAACTTTGAAGACCTCTAAAGAATGGAAATGCAATCTTATGGCTTCCCAACTGGAGACGTGTAAAACAGAGATTATAGAAAATTGATTACATTTTCAATCCAAAAGAAAGCAGGAAAAGTAAAAGTGAAGAACAATAAAAGGGTAATACAAACTAATAAACATAAGTTTGAGATTATTAATAACTATAAGGAAGATAAATGTAATAAATTCAGGTATTAAAAGACTTTTATCAGATTAAAATCCTACAAATCCAATAATATGCTACTCATGACAGAGACCTAACAACAAAACCAGAAAGAATATTTGAAAATAAAGGGATGAAAACCTGGCTTAGCGACCTAACATAGGCAAGTAAATAAACTAGGTGGTGTTAAATTAAAAAAAAAATCAATAGGGCATAAAGAGGAAAAGTACATAATAAAGAAATACTCCATTAAGAAAAGAGGACATCATAAATCTGGATAGATTAAAGAGCAACTGAATTATTTTTAAGTATGCACACAAATGCTTTAACTCTCTTTCCTTCAAAAGGTGGAGGCTAACTCTCCTGCCTTAATATGGGCTGAGCTTAGCAATTCATTTCTGATGAGTAGAATATGGTGAAGTATGTGGTTCCCAAAACCACATCATAAAAGACATCACATCTTCTGCATTGTATATTCTTGAATCACTTGCTCTGGGGAAGGCCAGCTCCCATGTCAGTGGACACTCCCATAGTCCCAGAGAGGTTTGCGTGGGGGAAGACTGACGCGCCAACTTGCCAACCACGTGAGTGAGCTTGGGAGCAGGTCCCCAGACCTGTGCTCACCTTTAGAGAACAGTGACTCCTGCCGACAATGGCAAACTCATGGGAGACCCTAAGGCAGAACTGCCAAGTTAAGCCATTTTATGAATCCCAGACTCAAAAATCACAAGACTGTAAATGTGTATTGTTGCTTTAAGCCATTAAATTCAGGGAGTATTTTGTTATACAGTAGCAGGTAATTAATAAGTTGACCCTGGTCTGGGAAGATTCCCACATGTCAAGGGCAACTAAGACAACGTGTCACAATTACCGAAGCCCATGTGCTCTAGAACCTGGCTCCACAGCAAGAGAAGCCACTGCAATGAGAAGCCCAAGCACCGCAACAAAGAGTAGCCCCTGCTCATCGCAACTAGAGAAAGTCCGTGGACTGGGTAGCCATTCCCTTCTCCAGGGGATCTTCCCGACCCAGAGATCGAGCCCAGATCTCCTGCATTACAGGAGGATTCTTTACTGTGTGAGCTGCCATGACAAACTATGCTCCAGTATAAAATAAAAAGTTTAAAAAAAACGATACATCAGTTTTTTAAAAAGCTGATTCCCAAACTTTGTTGAAAGAAAACAAACTAACAAACCCCTGGTACATCTGTACAATGGGATGCTATTTGACAATAAAAAAGAAGAACTTATTGATACATGTAAAACATGGACAAAAATCAAATGCATTATGCTAAGTATAAGAAGCCAGACTCAGAAGGCTACATAATATATGATTCTATTTATATGATATTCTGTAAAAGCAGAAATTTTATAAAGACATAACACAAATCAGTGTTTGCCTTGGGCTAGAGTTGGGGAGGGGTGGTTACACAGGAATACAAAGAAATCTTAGAGGGTGATGGAACAGTTTTAATTGTAGTGGTGATTATGTGATTGTAATAGTGTCAAAACTAAAAATGAAAAAGTGTGAATTTTACTGTATAAAAGTAGCTGTTAATAAACCTGACTAAAACAAATGAAGCCAAAGGTAAGACTCTGGTAAACAGCTCTTGAACTCTTCAAAAAAAAAAAAAAGACTCTGGTGAGATTGCTCAAGAAAAAGTGAAAGTCACAACAAGTAAACAGTTTTAGAAATTAAGAAATATTAAAGGGGTATGAGTACAGATAGTAAAGTTTTAAAAATCAAAATGCTCTATGCCAACAACTTTTAAAAACATACATTGAAATAGATAACTTTATAGAAAAAAAATCACCAAAATTATTTCAATAAAATGGAAAACCTAATCCAATCAATAATCATTCAGGGAATTGCACATATGGTTTTATAGGTCATTTTCATCCGACTGTTAAGAAACCAATAAGCTTCCAAAAATTAAAAAAGAGGGAAGTCACAAAATACTGTTACATGGGGTTAATATAGCTCTGTGGCAAACAAGGACAAGAAAATAAATTTTCAAAAAATGCAGAATATGAGAGCTGTGAGTTAAATTTTATTTGGGGCCAAATGAGAATTACAGCCTGGGAGACCTCCGCTCAGAAAAGGCTGAGGACCCGCTCTGAAGGCAGGGCCAGGGGTGGGCAGTCGCAGTATATATATAATTTTAGTGAAGTAAGTAAGTGAAAGTCGCTCAGTCGTGTCTGACTCTTTGCGACCCCATGGACTATACAGTCCATGAAATTCTCCAGGCCAGGATGCTGGAGGGGGTAGTCTTTCCCTTCTCCAGGGGATCTTCCCAACTGAGGGACTGAACCCAGGTCTTCCACATTGCAGGCGGATTCTTTACCAGCTAAGCCGCAAGGGGAAGGGGGATACATACAAGCAGGCATACATTTTTGGCAGAAGATTGCTGCCGGTCATGAGTCTGCCGGTCATGAGGAGCAGATGCTTCTATTAAGAATTTTAGTCCTTCTCTAGCTATGAGAAGACGTGAGAACATCTGAAAATGTCCAAGTATCTGAAGGCTTGTTCTGCCAGCTTTTCCCAGAGCACAGAGGCCCTCATTCCTGATCTTTGGCCCTGAACTCCTTCCAGGCTCTGTGGAGGGTCAGCGACAGCAGGCGACAGTGACTTCATTCTTGCAAAATCAGATGGTGATCAACATCTTTTAATTGGCAATAGATGCCAATTAAACAAAAACAGCAGTGTATTTTAAAACACACAAGCACACACATGCTTTTATTCTAATCAAGTTGGGTTTAACAAGAATATAAGGATGGTTTAATAGCAATCAATTCTATTACTATTCAATATAATGAGTTACATTAATGGATTAAAGAAAACTATGTTACATCTATTCTAGCAGAAAAAGCATTCCGTGAAGTCAAATGCTCATTAATTATTAACAGCAGTTGGCAAACTAGAAATTAAATGACACTTAGCTGGCACTTAGCGGAGGACTAGTGTTTCAGTTCAGTTCAGTTGATGCCCACAACCACAGCCTATGGGGGACACACCTGAAGTCACACAGATTGGATTTCTTGGTATTTGCTGCCATGAAGGAGCTTGCACACTATGAGGGGCTTGTTTGGAAGCATGTGTTAAGTAGTTGAGGTAAGTTTCAAGGCAGTGTGGTTTTATTCTGCACTAGATGCTCTCACAGAGAAGGCAATGGCACCCCACTCCAGTACTCTTGCCTGGAAAATCTCATGGACGGAGGAGCCCGGTAGGCTGCAGTCCATGGGGTTGCCAAGAGTCAGACACGACTGAGCAACTTCACTTTCACTTTTCCCTTTCATGCACTGGAGAAGGAAATGGCAACCCACTCCAGTATTCTTGCCTGGAGAATCCCAGGGACGGCGGAGCCTGGTGGGCTGCCGTCTATGGGGTCGCACAGAGTCGGACACGACTGAAGCGACTTAGCAACAGCAGCAGCAGATGCTCTCAGAAAATGGGGGCAATTCTGAGATTGGATATTTTCGTTTTCATCCAGGACACCCTCCGAACCCCGTTTTCATGAGTCTCTGCCTGCTTCACTCTGTGTGTGTGTGTGTGTGTGTGTGTGTGTGTTAGTCGCTCAGTTGTGTCCGACTCTTTGCAACCCCCATAGACTGTAGCCCACCAGGCTCCTCTGTCCATGGGATTCTCCAGGCAAGAATACTGGAGTATGTTGCCATTCTCTTCTCCAGGGGATCTACCTGACCCAGGGATCAAACCCTGGTCTCCTGCATTGCAGGCAGATTCTTTACCATCTTAGCTACCAGGGAGACACTGCTTCAGTCTCTACCCCTGGTAATTTTGACACCTAGCGCAGGCTTTAAAACCTCCTAACGTGTCTGTCCACCTAGAGGTAGTATTTAAAGCCCTGAGAATGGCCCACCCAGCCTTCACCACAGAGCACAGCACACAGCAGCATATCCCCTACCACACATACACTCTCCCTTCCAGCCGCACCAAACCCCTCAACATCACAAGGCTCTCTCAGGCTTCTGTGTCATGGCTCAGACTTTTAGCTCAGCCCAGAAGGCCTCTCTTCTGCTCATCTCCTTTCTGCTGGGCAAACTTGAGTCCCAGCTTAAGGTCACCTGCTTTGCAAAAGCTCTAGCCAGTGGTCCTGCAGCTTCCCCCCCGCCCCCCATTTTCCCCTGTGTCATCTCCCCACTCATCCTTCCTGCAGCCTTTCCTTCCTCTCTCCTGCCCTTCCTCCATCCTCCTTTCCTACCTCAGTGAAACACTGAGTCTCTGGACCTGCCCTGCTGGGCTCTGAGGAGTCAAGGGTGAACCAGGAAGCCACAGATCAGTGACAAGACTCTTAAGGAGCCTCAAGGCCCCAGCAGTGTCCACGCCTTCAGCTCCGCAAGCCCAGCCCCGGCACAGGCCTGGCACTTTGCAGACATACTGTTGGATGAAAGGAGTCTCGTTGTAGGTTGAACTGCATTTTCCACTATGGTAGGTTCAAGTCCTAACCATATCTGATGACTGGTGGAGATGGAGGGAGTGCAGGCAGTACAGGAAACTAATACAGAGTCCCAGGCTCATTGCCTGTGAACTCTTGGCCACATTCCCTCTCCATCACCCCCAGAGGCCAAAGCTGGCCAAAACTCCACTGCAAGCCAGACCCCAACTTTCCAGTTTATCCCATTGGCCTAGCCTAAGCATCCCCTCTGACGGGCGGAGGACTAGTGTCTCAGTTCAGTTCAGTTCAGTCGCTTAGTCGTGTCCAACTCTTTGCAACCCCATGGACTGCAGCACACCAGCCTTCCCTGTCCATCACCGACCCCAGGAGCTTGCTCAAATTCATGTCCGTCGAGTTGGTGATGCCATCCAACCATCTCTACCTCTGTCGTCCCCTTCTGCTCCTCTTTCCCAGCATCAGGGTCTTTTCCAATCAGTCAGTTCTTCACATCAGGTGGCCAAAGTATTGGAGTTTCAGCTTCAACAT
The DNA here is from genome assembly GCA_024291935.2 of Okapia johnstoni. Lineage (NCBI taxonomy): Eukaryota > Metazoa > Chordata > Mammalia > Artiodactyla > Giraffidae > Okapia > Okapia johnstoni. The sequence continues at coordinate 19,823,048 of CM044307.1, forward strand.
CAGTTCTTCCAATGAATATTCAGGACTGATTTCCTTTAGGATGGACTGGTTGGATCTCCTTGCAGTCCAAGGGACTCTCAAGAGTCTTCTCCAACACCACAGTTCAAAAGCATCAATTCTTTGGCACTCAGCTTTCTTTGTGGTCCAACTCTCACCAGTCGGACACTAGATGGCGCCAGCAGGCTGAGCCATCCCAACTCCTCCAACTGTGGGCTGATCTCCTGAGGCCAAGACAAGGACCAGGCATCAACTACTTCAAGTTCTTCCCCAAGAAGTGGCTTTTGTTCTATCAGAGAGAGGAAATCAGATCTTTCTGCCTGCAAATTATCCTTCCCAGCCTCAGTTTGAGTTGCTGGGAGGAGAAATAAGAAGAACCAGATTACTGCCCCCATGCCCCTTCTATCCCCCACCCTACCCTCCAGATTCTGCCCTCCCAGGTTGGGTGTGCTCTGACCCTTTGGAGTTCCCCTACATCTTCCTGTGGGAAGACAGCCAGTTCTTTTTTCACCCCAGAAGCAATTCCCTAGGACAGGCTTTAGTTCTTTCCCTGAACAAGTGTGATGACCCTTCCCTGAGTCTGGGACCCTCAGCCTCTGACTCCTGGATCCTCTGCAAGACTCCCTACACACTGTCTTTCCAATCAAAGCCCTTTGTGTATTTCTCTGTCCTTCCTCTTTTTCTCCTCCTTACCATAGCGATATGCGGCTGACTCTTCAACAACATGGGGGTTAGGGGTGCCCACGCTCAGAAGTGGGAAATCTGAGTATAATGTTACAGTATGCCCTCCATATCCAAGGTTCTCCACCTGTGGATTCAACCAGCCGCAGATCCTGTTTTATTTGTCTTCGTTCAGCTGCTCATTCGTGTTCGACTCTTTGCAGCTCCATGGACTGCAGCATACCGGGCTTCCCTGTCCTTTACCATCTCTCCCAGAGCTTGTTCAAACTCATGTCCATTGAATCGATGATGCCATCCAATTATCTTATCCTCTATCGTTCCTTTCTCCTCCTGCCCTCACTCTTTCCCAGCATCAGGGTCTTTTCCAATGAGTCTGCTCGTAGTATTTACAACTGAAAAATATCCATGTATAAGTGGACCAGTGTGGTTCAAAGCCATGCTATTCCGGGGTCACCTGTACTGTCATTTTGACCTTTCCGTCTCATTCCTGTCCATACAGTACAGTCAGCCACACAAACCTCAGATCTCTTAACCTGATTGATCTTGGGTAGTGATCTCATTTCTTCCACACCTTCTATTCTAATCATCTGATGGCTGATTTTTCCTTCCCTCACCAGGGTGCTTGCAGTGGTCTCCTGGGTAGGTTTCGATTCTGATTCATTGTTCTCCAAGTTCTTTTCTAATATACTCAGAGCCTCTCCTGCTCTCCAGAATCCTTCCGTAGCTCCCATTTGCCTAAGGGAAAGTGAAAGTGTTAGTCGCTCAGTCGTGTCCGACTCTTTGCAACCCCATGGACTGCAGCCCACCAGGCTCCTCTGTCCATGGGATTCTCCAGGCAAGAACACTGGAGTGGGATTGAATTCGCATCTCACGTCTCCTGCATTGGCAGGCAGATTCTTTACCACCGAGCCATTAGGGAAGCCCTCTTCCTTCTGTATATATGTATTCAAATTCCCTCTTCTTATGAGGACACCAGTCATATTGGATTACAGCCCACTCTAATGACCTCAGGAGAAGACAATGGCAACCCACTCCAGTATTCTTGCCTGGAGAATCCCAGGGACGGCGGAGCCTGATGGGCTGCCGTCTGTGGGGTCGCACAGAGTCAGACATGACTGAAGCGACTTAGCAGCAGCAGCAGCAGCAGCAGCTAATGACCTCATTTTAACTTAATTACGCCTTTAAAGATGCTGTCTCCAATTTCAGTAACATTCTAAGATACTGGGAATTAAGACTTCAACATATGCATTTGGTCAGGGGGGTGTGGACACAATTCAGTTCATAACACTAAAGATGCTAGTAAATAGTTCTATTTTCTCCAGAAAGGCAGATGGAAATAACAGGCAATGAATACTGTTTATTAGTTCTTAAGCAAAGCTCTTTGGGGAGCTGTGTGTCCCTTCTGGCAGATTACTAATTTGTAACAAATGAAAAGATCAGATACATTTTCAACATTCTTTGAGAATATTTTCTGTGTGCCTAGGTATCAGGCATTTTGCTTTTTTAAGGAATAATTTATTGAGGAGGTAATATATTCACTTGCTACAAAATTCAGAAGTGCAAAAGGTATAGAAAGTGACCCTTCCTCCCAAGTCACTCTCTCTCCTCAAGAGGCACCCAATGTTGCTCATATCTGGAGTGAATCTCTGTGCAAAGAAAAGGCTGCATATTGACACGTTTATAAGATCTTTTTTTTGTATACAACTGATAGTGTTCCAGCACCCTCTTCTGTGCCTTTTTTTTTCCTTTTTTTTTACAACAATGTATCCTGCAGAATAGTCCAGAGTTGTTTTTTTCTTCCCCTGCCTCCTCCACCATATTCATTTAATGTTTGATGTATTATATGTATTTAGCCTATGCTGATGATCATTTAGGTTATTTTGAAGTTTTGGCTTTATTCAGTTCAGTTCAGTCACTCAGTTGTGTCCGACTCTTTGCAACCCCATGAACCGCAGCACGCTAGGCCTCCCTGTCCATCACCAACTCCCGGAGTTTACCCAAACTCATGTCTATCAAGTCAGTGATGCCATCCAGCCATCTCATCCTCTGTCATCCCCTTCTCCTCCTGCCCCCAATCCATCCCAGCATTAGGGTCTTTTCCAATGAGTCAATTCTTCGCATGAGGTGGCCAAAGTATTGGACTTTCAGCTTCAACATCAGTCCTTCCAATGAACACCCAGGACTGATCTCCTTTAGGATGGACTGGTTGGATCTCCTTGCTGTCCAAGGGACTCGCAAGAGTCTTCTCCAAGACCACAGTTCAAAAGCATCAATTCTTCGGTGCTCAGCTTTCTTCACAGTCCAACTCTCACATCCATACATGACTACTGGAAAAATCATAGCCTTGACTAGACAGACATTTGTTGATAAATTAATGTCTCTGCTTTTTAATATGCTATCTAGGTTGGTCATAACTTTCCTTCCAAGGAGTAAGCGTCTTTTAATTTCATGGCTGCAATCACCATCTGCAGTGATTTTGGAGCCCAAAAAAATAAAGTCTGACACTGTTTCCACTGTTTCTCCATCTATTTCCCATGAAGTGATGGGACCAGATGCTATGATCTTAGTTTTCTGAATGTTGAGATTTAAGCCAACTTTTTCACTCTCCTCTTTCACTTTCATCAAGATAGACAACTGCAATGAACAGCTTGTATACATTTGATATTTTTATGCAAGAATATCTTTCAGAAAAAATTCCTGAAAGGAGAATTTCTTGGTCAAAGAGTACATTGTAATAGTTTCTAAGTAAATAATTTTATTTAGAAACAAACTTACAGAAAGTTTCCTGAACCATTTGGGGGAGTATGTTGTTGGATCCCCTTTAACATGTATTTCCTACCAACAAGCACATGGCCCTGAATAACCTCAATATAACCAACAGAACAATAAATTAACACAGATACATTACTACCATCTAATCCTCACACTGGACACAAGTTTCACCAGTTGTCCCAATAACATCTTTTATGCCAAAGGATTCAATTCAGAATCACACCTTGCATTTCTCTGGAAAAATTCCTCAGTGTTTTTTGTTCTATGTGAACTTGGCATTTTGAAGACTACAGGCCAGTTTTTGTAAAAAAAAATCACTCAGTCTGGGTTTGTATCATTTTTTCATGATTAGATATAGGTTGAGTTTTGGTGGACGTATTATGGACGTATTATGATGCCTTCTGTCAGGTGGTACATGACTTTTGATTTGTCCCCCTGAATGAATGAATTATCTACCAGGTTTACCTATATGGATTTGTGGCCTCCTATTTTAGGCAATGGATTATAATCTATTATCATTATTCTGATGCTCGTATCGTTCCTGATTTGGTCAGCAGATGCCCCTGCAAGTGGGAGTACTTTGGACATGTACCCATCATTCTTGTAGCACTTTTTTTTTACTTTCTGGTACAACAAAATATTGCAAGTTCATCTAGTAGTCTTCCTGCCGGGGCCCTGGAATCAGCCATTTCTCCAAGGAGCCCTGGTTCCTTTTAGTGGAAAACAGTCTTTAAAAGCCAAGATCCAAACTTTAGGTGTGCTCGCTGCTGTTGAAGTGTCACTGATCCCAAACCTTCTGGAAAGAGCTTGGGAATATCTAGCTCTAGTGTGTATCTGCATACATGCATTAGTTTATTTATATTTCTATGTTTATACAGATTGAAACCATGAAATCGTACCATTCCAATCTGACATTGCAGGGTTCATTGTGTTCGTTCTGTCTCCTTTTCTGATTGTGTAATTTTGCCCCCACTTAATGGCATTAGAATTGAATTGTTCAGTAAAAGAAGGGAAGAGGAACTGCATTGTAATTTGATGGTTGTCACCAAATTACTCTCCATAGAGAATGTATCAATTTACACTCCCACTAGATATTTTTAAGCTTTTCCTTTTGCCAAACTGATAGGTAAAAAAATATTACTTCCGATGTTTTAACATGTATCACTCATTGTAAGACAGCTTATTTTTCAATGTTTCTAATGAAAAACAGAGAAATGTGACAAGGAAAGAGTATGGTAGTTGGATGTAACCACTGTCTCGTCATTCTGCTTTAGGGAAACGACAGAAAGGGCAAAAACACCTCTTAACATTGAAATGGCTGCCTGGCTGCTGCTGGCAAAAACCTGGGTGCAAGCTCTGGGTGTCCCTTCTGCCCCCAAAGAGCAAGTGAACTGGCCCTGTACTGAAGACTTGACCCGTTCGCACCATCTCTGAAGACGCCCCCTGCAGGCAGGAGCAGGAGCTGGCAGGTTGGGACCAAGCCGGCTATGCTCAGTGCTCTATTTTTGTAGGGAACAGACTCTGGGACAGGAAGTCTCAGACACTTGTCTATGGGTATCCTGGATTTCTTTCTTATGATTAAAAGAATTAAAGTTTAATCAACCCAGAGAAGAAAGGCATTTCCAATTTGGGCAGGTCTTAAGTCTTAGGTTGAAACTGCTCATACGGACCTTCTTTTTTAATTAACCTGCAGAAGTGGCAATTTCAGATGATTCCTCATCTCATGTGCTGGTGCTTTGCTTCTATAGGTCTCTGCAGCCTGCTTGCCAATGCAGGAGATACAAGAAACTTGGATTTGATTCCTGGAGTAGGAAATGGCAATTCATCCCAGTATTCTTGACTGGAAAATTCCACGGACAGAGGAGCCTGGTGGGATACAGTCCATAGGGTCGCAAAGAGTAGGACACGACAGAATGGCTGAGCATACACACTCACATACACACAGCCTGAAGGAACCACTTCTTCACACTTCCCACCCTGTATCTCCTTGATGACTTACTCCTCTACCTAGAGTATTAAAATAAACTTCATCCTTTATGATGTAAAGCAAATGGCACCTTCCCTGGGAATCTTTGCTCATACCCCAAGAAATGAACTCTTCACTCTTCACTCCCCAGGCACTTTGCTGGTGCTCCAATAGCTTCCTTTACGTTCTATCTTAAATTTTAGGCAGCTGTTTAATCTCTTTCTCCCCTATTAGTCTGCAAACTTCTTGAGGACAAAGACTGACTCTTACTCACTGCTGTACACCTGGGACCTAGTACCAGATTTTGTGTAAAGCTAACCCTAAAAAAAAAAGAAAGAAAGAAAGTGAAAGTGAAGTCGCTCAGTTGTGTCTGACTCTTTGTGACCCCGTGGACTGTAGCCTACCAGGCTCCTCTGTCCATGGGATTTTCCAGGCAAGAATACTGGAGTGGGTTGCCATTTCCTTCTCCAGCGAATCTTCCCAGGGATTGAACCTGGTCTTCCACATTGCAGGCAAATGCTTTACCATCTGAACAACCAGAGAAGCTTAAAAAAAAAAAAAAAAAAACAGAAAAAACTGTTGAGTAAGTTGGCAAATGAATGAATGACTAGAACAGGAATGTGAATGGCCATCCTATAAAAAGGCTACAGCACCAAATTCCATAAAAGTCTTCGGAGATCGATGTTCAAGGGCTTTGGGACCATCCCAGAAGTCACAGCAGCAGCCCCATTCTTGGTGTGTTTGTGTGGAGCCGAAGTCCTTCCTTCACATACCTGAGATCACCTCAGATGCTCAGCCCAGGTCAGCAGGCTGAACCCGCAAGCATGCTGCCTTTTGCTGGAGGCTGGACAACCTGCTTCCCCAGGAAGTTCCACTGTGCGGAAGTCCACACTTTCAAAGCCTCTGCAGTTTTCTGCCAAGTTGAGAATCGTCAGCCACCCCAGGCTCGGGAACAGTTCAAGTTGCCACAGATGGGCTGCTCAGGACATTCCTATGTTATGAAATTTCCTTTTTTGGTGGCCCTGGGGCATCATGGGAAATCTGAAATGCCAAACAGCTATTCACCTCTGGGTGTGGGATGGGACAGTCCCCAACCCCTGTGATGCTCCTCTACCTCCACAGAGCTTAGAGCAACAACCCGGGCCTGTCGTGGTGGCAATGTGTCATGTCTACCCAGGTATAGATGAATTTCGTGCCTTAGGAATTTCTCTCTCTCCCAAACCTGGATGTCTTGGATGTCAAACTCGGACAGTTTTCAATTTATTTTAAAATTCAACCTCAGGAATAATGAAACAACTGTGGATCAAAATGTCATTTCCTTTCAACTGGCTTCTTATTTTTTTTTAAAAAAGATAATACCTCATGCTGGACTTCCCTGGTGGTCCAGTGGTAAAGAATCCACCTGCCAATACAAGGGACGTGAGTTTGATCCCTCATCTGGGAAGATCCAACATGCCTAGGGGCAACTAAACCCCTGTGCCACAACTACTGAGCCCACAAGCCCTAGGGCCCATGCTCCACAACAGAAACAAGAGAAGCCACTGCAATGAGAAGCCTGCACCCCACAACTAGAGAGTAGCCCCTGCTAGTGGCAACTAGAGAAAGTCCCCGTGCAGCAATGAAGCTCCAGTGCAGCCAATAAATTAAAAAGCAAAAACAAAATAACCCATGCTGGCTGGCGAGGTTGTGGCGAAAATGAACACTGAGATTGTAATTTGGAGTAACTTTCTTGGTGGGCAATTTAAGATGTATCAAAAGCCTCTAAAATGTGCTGCTTCTGATCTTGCAATTCCATTTCCAGTAGTTTATCCCAGAGAAATAATTTAAAATACTATCAAACCATTGGTGATAAGAATTAAAAAAAAAAAATTGACAACCTAAAAGTCCAGATTACCTAACATGATAGTCTATGCAACTGTTAAAAATGGTGTCAATGTAACTTTATGATTAGAACGTTGTCAGTAGGTGGAATTATGGGTGATTTTAATTTTCTTTCTAAATTTTCTGAAGTGATTATGTGTTACTTTGGCACATTTAAAGATATTTTAAGTAGTCTGAGAAAGCCCTGCCCTGGAGATTGTTACTTTTGTCCTTGTCTAGGAGTCTCAGCTTTCCAAATTGGGAGATGGGGGTTCAGTAGCAGGGTTCTTTTCTCCCCTTCCATCCGCTTTCCAATCTGGGCCTACCACTTCAAAGCCAGCCCTTCCCCCAGCAGTTCTGCAGGTTTTGTGGGCTGTTTCTTTTGCTCCCCTCATCTATCGTCAAGAAGGGGATGAAAACACCCTCCCCAGCCTCCAGGGCGGAAAAAAACGGCTGGCCCCGTTTTGACAAAACTCCCTTCCCCAGCATTCCTTACCTGATGGGATATGCTTCTCCCCTATATCCAATGAGACGTCTTACCTCTCATTGGAACAAGTGGCCTTGTCTTTACGGGTTTTTTTTCTTGTGGAGAAACAACTCTTGCTGCTTGGTGAATTTATTTCTCATCACATTCTGCATAGCTTAAATGCCTCCTCTGTCGACACCATGAAGGGCACATCCCAGTCCTCTGAGAGGAGGGTACTGTATTATCCTCATGAACAGTATGCGATTTCCCTGCTCTGAAATTAAAGAGTTCTTCCTCTATCTGAAGCTCACTGCTGAGAACAGAGACTCTGAAAGGCAGTGGGAAGGGGATGAGGGCCTTGAGAGGCAGCAGAATCTGGTGGGGTGGGAAACGGGCTGGGGAGGGGATCACTCCTTCAGGGCTATCTGGGTTCGAATTCGATTCTGGCTCTACCTTGGGCAAGTCAGTTCCCCTCTTTAGGCCTCACTTCCATTCTATGTGATTCAGGGCTCTGGGCAGGGAAGCTATTAACACCTGCCATGTAGAGCTGCTGCTTGGGTTCCATGAGTTGATATACATGGTACACTTAGAACCCTGCCTGGTGCAGAGTAAGTGCTTTTTGAGGATCAGTGATTACCACCATCAGGCTTCCCTGGTGGCTCAGATGGTAAAGAATCTTCCTGCAATGCCAGAGACCTGAGTTCCATCTCTGGGTTGGGAAGGTCCCCTGGAAAAGGGAATGGCAACCCACTCCAGTCTTCTTGCCTGGAGGATTCCATGGACAGAGGAGTCTAGCGGGGTACAGTCCATGGGGTCGCAAAGAGTTGGTCACAACTGAGTGCCTTTCACTTCACTTCCACTATCACCATCCCTCTTCAAAGCTGGAACAACACTCTTCTCTCCACCCCCTTGCAGTTATGGCAGTGTTGCTTGGGCAGACCCTACTGAAGATGGGTGTTCTGGGCCTGAGGCTGGCTGTTGGACACAGATACCCCTAGAATGTTTTTCCACATGACACTGTGTGTAAACACATCCTAACCATTTCCCAGGGGGACAAACCTAAGGGTGGGCTGAACTTTTATCCCAAAGTACCCGGTACATCTTTCTACTCATACCCTTACTACCTGTTGAGTACTGTTGGCCTCTCCTACCTGGCAATGACCTCTCTTCACCTCTACATCCTCTGCTCTTTCAGCTCTAGGTCTCCAGCACTTCCTCTCCCCCTGAGAACGGTGTTGCTGTTCACCTAGCTACTCAAACTACCTTATTCCCCACAGGACCAACAACTTCTTACATGATCTCTCTCTTACGTATGTTTTTATCCCCATAAATTCAGTCTTCTTAAGAGACAGAGAGAGCTTCCAAAAACAAACAAAAAAGCGGAGCTAAGTCATTCTATTAATTAAAACTGTGAAGGCACTTCCTGTTGCCCTTAGAAGAAGTGAAACGTCCCAGCGTGGCTGGCGAGGGTTTCCTACCGTTAGCCTCTGTCTGCCTCCCTCAGGGTCCCCTGAGCCCTCTGCCCTCAGCCCCCTGCAGCGACCCTAGACTCCTTTTGGTTTCTCAAACTACAAGTGCTTTTCTGTTGCCCACGCAGACGCTGGATCCTGCCCCTCAGTCTCACTGTTCTGGCCTCTCTCTTCTCAGTTACATGGCATTTCATCCACAAGGTGTTTCTGACTGTCCCCTCAACGTAACTTCCGTCACCACAGCCATCACTGGATGCCGCTCTGTCTTCCTTCCTGACATGTTAGGAATTCCATGCAGGCCCCCAACTCACCATCTTGCTCACTGCTGAATCCCAGCCTGAGCACAGTGGTTGGCACGCTGAGAGCTCTAAAAAGAGGACTGACATGTTTTCCCTTGTGTTTGTGGTCTCTCCTCCTTGTTCCATAGACCACCTCCCTGTCCCATCTCCTCTTATCAGGTACTTCTCCCCCTCAGAGCTGGTGTTTTCATCCCCTTCATGAGCTCCTGCCCCTGGGAGGGTTTCTGCAAAAACTTTCTGGAAGGATCACATCTCTCACAACTGCCTTCATAAGAACTTTTTTTTTATTATTATTATTATTTAGAAATGCAGTTATATACAGAGAAAAATTAAAATTAAATTAAACTTTGTACAAATATTAAAATACTATCTTCACACCCACTGCAATGTACAGGATACCAAAAAATATATATATAAAATAAAATAAAGCAAACCCAAACTGACTGAGTGACATCCTGCACAGTCAATGATGCGTGTGTCATGTGAAACCATTGCTGAGATTCCATAGTGGTGTGACGAGCCGCCAGGCCACCCTCAACCCTCTCCTCTCCCTGCCTGGCGAGCCAAATGCTTTGCCCAGGCACATCCCCCCAGCTCCTAGCCCAGGGCTCAACTTTGGGATTCTCGTTCAAAATTCTACTAGATTTTCAACTGGCAGTTAAGAGGAGTTGCTTCCCAGGAAAGCTGAGCCTGCCTTTCCCTCTCTGGGGAACCAGCTACTCTACCACTCTGCCACACGAAATCCTCTCCGAGCCCCTCACTGGACTCCAGTAACAACAGGCCCTGTGCTGAAGGCCAGGAGCCCCGGCAGGCTTCAGGGAAGCTCCTGGACTCTGTCCTCAGCAAGCACATCTGGAATGAAGCTGTCAAAGCCTGTGTCCTTTCCCTCCTGGGCCCTATATTTTCAAGGAGGGCGGAAAAAAACAAACAAACAGGCAAGGATCTAGAAATGTCTGCAGCATTTTCCATTCTCTATGTAGGGATGCTCCCTGGGAATGGAAGTGACATTGTTATGTGGGAAGCGAATGGTTTGAGCTCCATGGAGGTGGGGAGGGGAAAGGTCGAGTGCTAGGGTTCCTGTGCCACCACTGATTTAGCAGGAAAAGTATACCTTTGTCTGGCCATCAGCTTCTCCATGAAGCTTCACGGCTGGGGGAGGGGAGGAGGCGGTGGGCAGGAAGAATGAGGATGAGACAAGAGTTAAGCTCTGTTTGCAAATGGAGTGTTAGGAGGATGTACATTGAAATGCCTTATAAAACCAAAAGAACTCACAAAGTGGCCAGGACTTGGCCCACTTCACAGTTCACACCCGGTGAAATGGGAACACAGCACACAAAACTCAAAAATGGCAAAAGATAGAGCCTACCTGCTGAACTAAGGCATTGAAAATGTTAGAAATCTTAAGTGATTTTTCACCATATACTGCCTCTTGAAAGTCACTGGAATGTGACTGCAAGTTGCCAAGATATAAAACCTGCACTGAGTCAGCCCGTGTACGCAAATAAAAAGAAAAAACCGCTTCTTAAAAGTCCTTTGGTGTCGACCATTCCTCCTCTACAAGTCCTCTGCTGGGTTCCCCTAGAGGTGAGCCAGGGGAAGCCAGACCGGGGCAGCTTTCCCCACTGCTCCAGGCGCCTCTGGTGGCCCCCAACACCACCATGTCTCTCAGCCAGGCCCCACCCCAAGGCTGCCATGGAGGCCCTGATCCTTCACAAGACACAAGGGCCAGAAGCTCTAGAAACAGCAGTTCGTGGCTGATGTGGGAGATGAGAACTAACTGCGGGAAGCCATCACGGGGGTGATTAGCAGGGAGGTGAGGCTGGCCCAGCACCCACAGGCCAGGGGCCGCCAGGAGGCAGGCCTCATCCAAGCCAGGGACAGGGGAGCAGAGAAGCGGAGCCTCCCAACTTTTCTCTCTTCCCTCCCAGGTGGCAGGTCTGGGCTTGTGATCCCCCGGGGTGGGCGGGCAAGGTGAAGAAGGGTTCAGAAGGCAGGCTTTTTCATTTTTATCAAGCGCCAGGCGGATCATCTCTGTGGCTGGATAAACTGCAAACAAAAAGTGCAATTTCATGGGGAAAACCCCCAGAGTACTTATATAAAAAAGGGTAAGAGCTCTGTTTAAAAAAATACTCTAGACTTGAGTTCAGGTGCTGGAAGATGGGGAAACGAAAGCTGCGGGCTCAGCAGTGAGACTCTGGAGGGCCCTCCAGCCGCCCACTGGGCCTTGCTCCCTTCTGGAGGAAGACAAGGGCACCGCGGGTGGAGCAGAACCTGTGCGGGCTGAAGTGACCGGGGTCGTGGGGACCCCTGCCTTCCAGATGGGCCCCGGGCCAGCCACAGCTGGCAGGCGCATCTCTGGACACGGCCTCTTTGGAGGCCAAGGGCAGGCCTACTCTGTTCTGCACTTTCCCTCGGGTACCTCCTCCTCGAGGGCCAGGGCTGTGGGCACCGGGTGGGGAGGAGAGAGAGAGAGAGACCCTTGGCAGGCACTGCCCTTACCTGAGGAAGAAGGACTACAGGGGTGTGAGAGGCCAGGATGAGCGGGAATAAAGTGCGAGTGTGAGCGAGGAGGCGGGAGGCTAAGAGAAGGCCCTTCGTGCCCCTCCTCTCCAAGGCCACCGGAGCTACCCTGTTAGGTCAGGAACTGAAAACACAATTTTCAGGCTCGGGGGAGGCGCAGAGGGACAGTGCTTCAGGAACAAAAATGATAACAAGCACTCCTTAATGCCCCATCTTGTGAAGAGGTAGCAGCCCTGCTGGGCCCTGCCACCCAGGCCAGAGGGAGTGGCCCCAGCAAGGGCCCCGAGCCACTCCTTCAACACCAGGGCCCTGGAGCCAGGTTGCTCCCAAACCGTCCCCACCAGCAAGCGTGTGCAGCCGGGTGGGGGTGTGTGCTGATGTCTCTGGGGCCCTCCCCTGGAGCCGGGGAGGTCCGGGGGTCGTCTGTCAGCTGTGACGAGTGGAAGGTGGCAGGGGAGGGCGGGATGAGGAGGAGAAGCAGCAGCTAGCAAGCGGTAGCACGCTTCCCGGGCACAGTTACTAAGGCACGTGACTGCGGTGACGAGGACCCTCAGGACCAGGCTGAAGCTGCCTGCAGCCGTCTGGGGGCTCGGTCGGTGCCCCTCAGGTGCCCTTCCATCACCACGAACCCAGGGCAAGGCCACTGGCCTCCAACTGCCAGTGACCAGTGGGACATCCCGTGGCATCTCAGAACTCTCACGTCCCACGGGTGACGCTGCCAGCCTTGGCCAGCAAGGAAGCCAGGGCCGCATGGCGTCACACCCAGGAGGCAGCAGGCACCTTACCCTTAGGCTCCAGGGAAAGAGAAAAAAACCGAGGCCAGGAAGGTCAGATGCTGGAAGTAGGAAGTGAGGACTTGCATATTAGGAAGACAAATCATTAACAGCCACCTTCCTCCCCTCCCCTGGGATCTTCTGGACGCTTCTCAGAAACTCACCAGGGCCAGGAGCCGCCACCTCTGAGCTAGACAGCTGGGTGCTAGGGTGGCTGCGGGGTGACTTTTCACAGTCTCCGTCCTCAGTCGAGACAACGCGCAGCCGCTGTCAGCCAATGGCAGGCCCAGGGCCCCACACTCTGGCTCCAGTTGAAGCCACTTTTGGATCTGCTCCTGCTCAGGGCAGTGGTGCCAGCCTCCAAAGCAAATGGGCCAGACCCAGGTCTGGTCCCCCCTGGTGGGGGCAGCAGTGCAGCCATGAAGGCTTGTAAGACAGCAACTAGCCTGCGTGACAGGGAAACCGGACGGGGTGGGAGGAAGGCACAAGTAACCATGGCGCACTCGGGCCCACATGAGCTGGCGGGGCTGCCACCCAAGAGCTGGCTGGAGGGGACCCAGAGGGCTCAGGGGAGGGAAGGGTTCAACCCAGCACGTTCAGATAATGTCCCTGACACAGATGGGAAGGCTGGGCCGGGCAGGGAGCCAGCTCCTCCAGCCGTCCAGCAGGCAGATGGCGAGACTCTTCCTGGAGTTTCCAGCGAAGTGGGCCTGCGGGCCCTCAGAGGTGTGAAGATACACAGACACACAGGTGGGCAGCTTGGGTCTCCGGGCAGGGCGGCTGAAGGACATGGTGCTCAAACCCACAGGGAGAGGAGGAAGGGAAGAGAGGAGAGAAGCCCGTGGCAGCCCTCATGCTTCTTTCAACAGTGGGATATCTGCGGGCGGAGGAAGACGGAAAACACAGTGGTTACCCAGTGTGGGTGACGGCAGCACAGCTGACCCCGCTGCGGGGACCCCTCACACACTTCTAGGTAATCTAAATCCCTCACCCCTTCTCTGGGCCTTCCTTGCTCATCTCTCCATCTGTCTGTGTGACAAAACCTGAATAGTCAGTCCAGTATTCAAGCCCTTTCTGGTCCTGCCACCCTGCACCCTCTTCTCTGCTTTGATGCTGCTGGTTTAGTTGCTTCTCTTTCTATCCTTATTCTCATCCTGTGAGGCTACTGAGCCCTGGTAAGTCTCACCTCCTTCTTAAAGCCATCCTCCAGCTGTGTGATTCTGAGTAAATCACTCCCCTTCTCTGGGTCTTAAGTCATCTCACACATCACCTAGGTTAGACTGCCCCGAAGGGCCTGGTTTCTTTCAGGACTGTCTGCCCCGGGTAACTCAGGCTCAGCCTGCAACCAACTCAATAATAACCTATGTGTCTTGTTTTGCGCACCCCTCATTCTGACATACCTATTCAACTGACATGAATTTGAGCAAACTCTGGGAGATATGGAAGACAGAGGACCCTGCTGTGCTGTAGTCCATGGGGTGGCAAAGAGTCGGACACGACAGCAACCGAACAACATTCTGACATGGACCCTACCATTTTTTCTCAGTTATATGCTCCATCTTCCCAACTGACTGAGTCCATGCATGCAGAGAGCATGGTGGTTCTTTCCATCGCACCTGAAACCTAATCCAGCACCAGGCACAAGATGGGCTCTGTCTGAATAATGCTTGTTCAACACGTGGAACAAAGCCAGGGGACAAGGAGGAGAAGGGAGAAGAGCTGGCACCCCGTGGCTCCTTAGCAAGGACAAGGGCTGAGGTCTGTGTCAATACATGCAGACACACAGCATGTACAGCTGCCTCAGGGGTCACTGGCTTCCAACTTTAAATCTGGCCCAAGTATTTAATGGCCCCTTCCTAGCTCTACATCCCACCAAGAATATAGGAGGCATACTGCTAATACTCAGGAACCCCTAAACCTGATCTGCACTTAAAAATTTCCAACTTCTTGGCTTTCAGATATTCTAAACCTTAGACACTAACTGTGCCCAGGACTCCCAGGAAGCAGAGAGCTCTAAAGCACTTTTGGCAGAGGGGTGGGGGGGTGGGGGATTGGTAAGCATGGAAGTCCTAACTTTCTAAAGGGAAACATCTAGGTTTATTCTGCATCCTGAACCACAGTGGGATTTCATGTAAAGATGGTTTTTAAAGTGACAAGAGTCAACCCCAGTGTTTGACGCTCCAGGCTCCGGGAAAGGCAGAGGTGTCAGAAGGCAGCAATTTCATCCTCTGACGGCTTTACCACACAGGCCCCAGAGTTACCTGGGAGGCAGCATGGCACCATGGATTATGATACAGGCTTGGGAGCAGATCCATCTGGCTTCAACTCCCAACTCAGCCATTTACCAATGGGCAAATGACTTACCCTCTTGGAGCCTCAGCTTCCCTATCTGTAAAATGGGGTTGGTAAAAATACCTACTTCTCAGGATCACCGTGAGGTCTGACTGAGGTAGTGCAAGAAAACCAAATAGCACAGGAGCTGACATACTCCTATTTAAAATGAAGCAGCTGAATGCTCTGGGAGAGAGACAGGCTCCAGTTTTCCTAAGACCCCACACCTCGTCATTCCTGTCCTTTCAGGAACATAAAAATTATAACAAGAGGACAGGCCCCACTTCCACCTCCAATTGGCTGTCTACCCTTTGATTTAGCATTTCCCTGAGGCCATGAATAGTTTCAGAGACTCCAAACCTATTAAAATTCACAGACAATAGCAAAAGTCTCCCAATACAGAGCCCAAAGGCCCACCTAGGGTAAAATCCTATTTTGTAAGATAATCCCCTAGGTATTATCTTTCTTTGCCCCTAAGCACACCAATTATTAGAAAGGCTCACAGTCCTTCCTCACTCCCAGCAAGGGCCCTGGGCAGATAATAACTTAGGATCGGCACAGACCACCTACCATCTGTGTAGTCCTCTGATGTGAGGCTTTGTATGTCACTGTTCTCTGAATCTGGGGCTTCTTTGTGTGCCACCCGGCTGTTCCCTGAGCCGGCCACCCAGGAAGAGGTGGTTGCCTGGTGCACCATCACAGTCTCTGAGCCCCGAGAGCCCCAGGCTTCACACAGTCCCGACTGGCCCGGGGCCTCCTCCTCGCTGCCTGCAGAAGAACAGGCCCCCTGGTCCTGCAGGTGCGGCTCCCATGACCCGCTCCTCCCGCTGGGCCCAGACCCTTCTGACAGCACAATCTGCACTCTGGGGTCTGCTGGTGGCACGCAGTGACCGGAACTGCCGTATACAGCCTCCTCGTATGATGGAAGTGCAACCTGGACTCCGTCCACCATGATGGAGACCTGGTCCCCGGACACCCCCTGGTCACGCCTGCATCCGGAGAAGGAAAGGACAAAGGAAGAATCAGAATACGCACACAAGTGGGTATCACGATAACAATAACACCAACCATTTCTGAGGGCTTACTATGTACCAGGTACAGCACTACGGGCTTTATACACTTCATCCCACTGCATCCTCACCTGAGTCCTTCACCAAGAATGCGGATGAGGCACCGAGGAGTTAAGTAATCTGCCCAGGCACACAGCTGGTAAGGGAGGAAGCTAGGATGTGCATCCATTCCACCTGCTTCCAGAGACTATGTTACTAACTTCTGGGTACACAGGCACTTGGCCCTCTGCTGCTGCTGCTGCTGTGTTGCGTCAGTCATGTCCGACTCTGTGCGACCCCAGAGATGGCAGCCCAACAGGCTCCTCTGTCCCTGGGATTCTCCAGGCAAGAACACTGGAGTGGGTTGCCCTTTCCTTCTCCAATGCATGAAAGTGAAAAGTCAAAGTGAAGTCGCTCAGTCGTGTCTGACTCTTCTCGACCCCATGGACTGTAGCCTACCAGGCTCCCCCGTCCATGGGATTTTCCAGGCAAGAGTACTGGAGTGGGGTGCCATTGCCTTTTCCACTTGGCCCTCTGGTCCTGTGTAAAAACTAGGAAGCTCGAGTCTCAGAAATATAGCCACTGGCTCAGCACAGCTAAGCCAGGAAAGTGGGAGAACAGTGGCTGCACATACTTGTGAACATACCCCTGTGAGTACACTTCCAGCAGGCATACTGTATGGCATGTAAATTCGTTGTTGTTTAGTTGCTAAGTCATGCCCATCCGTTCTGCGACCCCATGGATTGTAGCCTACCAGTCTCTTTCCATGGGATTTCCCAGGCAAGAACACTGGAATGGGTTGCCATTTCCTTCTCCATGATCTTAACCCAGGGATTGAATCTGCGTCTCCTGCATTGGCAGGCGGATTCTTCACCGCTGAGCCACCAGGGAAGCAAATTACATCTCCATAAAGCGCCTTTTAAAAAGAGGAGAAGGAAAAGAAACACCGTGATCTTGAAATGGAACACTAGACTCAAAAACTGAAGGAAGAATTCTGTTCTTTTGACTCAAGTCACTTTGCTTGCCTTTTTTTAATTTTAAACTTAAAAAACCTGTGGATTATAACACAAATGTCAGAGAAACACAGAAAAATGTATAGCTGATTTATTCCAAAGGTAATGCTAGTGTATGGGCTTCCCTAGTGGCTCAGCAATAAAGAATCTGCTTGCAGTGCAGGAGATGCAGAGAAGTGGATTCGATTCCTAGGTCAGGAAGATCCTCTGGAGAAGGAAATGGTAAATCACTCCAGTAATCTTGCCTGGAAAATCCCACAGACAGAAGGGCCTGGTGGTCTACAGTCCATGGGGTCGCAAACAGTCAGTCATGACTGAGCAACTAAACAACAATAATGCTAGTGTATAACTTCTTTCTGGGTTAAGAAATAGAACCCTGCCAGAACCCAAGCCCTAGCACCCCATGACCATTCCTATCACTTCACCACCAAAAGTAACCACTATCCCAACTTACATTAAAATCATTCCTTTGACTTTTATTTTAGCATCTTTAATGCCTAAGCATGAATTCTTCAACATCATTTTAGTTTAAAAAATTTTTTTCTGGATCACTTTTATACACAGGCTCCCATCCCCAACCAAATAAATCTGGGGATGGAGGCCCAGGTGCTGGTACTTGTTTTTAGTTCCCCACTGGAGCCTCTCTGTGCATCCAGGAGTGGGAACCAGGGAGACAGGGCAGCGGCTTGCAAACATGAGCCTGCCTCAGAATCGCTTGGAGTGCTGATGAAAGGCAGAGCCTCTCATTCTGTCAGTCTGAGTGGGGCCTGGAAATCTGCATTCCTAACAGGTTCCCAGGTGATGCTGATGCTGCCGGGACCACATGTGGGAACCACTGACATGGTGGAAATAACACGGCACTGGAGTGGGACAGACTGGAGTTTAAATCTCAGCTCTGTCGTCACCTAGAGCGGTGGCACCCAACCTTTTTGGCAACAGAAACTGATATCGTGGAAGTTAATTTTCCACTGACAGGGGTGTGTCAGGGGGTGGTTTGGGGAAGATTCAAGTGCCTTACTTTTACTGTGCACCTTATCTCTAATCTAACGCTGCCACTGACCTGACAGAAGCTACTGGTCTATGGCCCAGAGGCGGGGGGTGGGCCCTGACCTAGAGGAATGACCCTCTCTGACTTCACCTCTCTGAGCCTCAGTTTCCTAATCTGCAATGATCCTGTGAGGATTACGATGATGGATGTGAAGCAAAAGCACGCTGCCTGGTACACCTGGAAGTTTAACACACACAAGGCCCTCCCCTTTCCCTGGGCACGCACGGACCAACAGAGGCCAGCAAGCCCACCAGCACCCCTCTGCCAGTCCAGGGACAGCCCCCCACAGTGACGCCTGCTGCCACCGCCACTGGGCTCACCGGCTGTGATGGAAAGACTTCAGCTTCGGCTGCAGCAGCACAAACAGCACCACGAGGAGGAGAATGAGTGCCACGGAGCTGGCAGTGGAAGCCACGATGGACAGCGTGGGGACCCCGAGCGACGTGTGGGTGTCTTTGTCTATGGAAACAAGCCATCATCAGCAGTGTTTTGTACCCAGTCACATGGAACGTGAGGCCCATGGCTGACCTTCAAAGGCCCCCTGCATGGTGCCATGCTGAGACATGCTAGGTATGGCCAGGGTCGCTTTTGGAGCAACGGTGCAGAGTGGCTTTTATGTCAAGGAAAGCGGACATTTCCCTATTCTGTTCCTAAAACCAAAATTCCCTTCACCTTGGACTGCTGAGGACCATCTAACACCTAAATTCACTAACTCCTAGAGATCTTACCTTTATAACCCCCAGCTGATCCTGTCCTCAACAGCAGGTTGGAAGACATGAACCATTCAAATGCACACATCTTTCCACCATCTAAAGTTCCACCCCGTGGCAGGAAATTTTATAAAAACAGGGCTGTAATCACCCTCTGTTCTAAGGTCCTGCATCTTTAGCTGTATATCTAAAGTCAGTCCTCACCCTTCTCCGGGGTGTCACGGTCCTGAAGCTGGAGTGAAAAGCCCAGAGACGGCTGCATGACACACACTTTCCCCAGGAGGCTGGACCTCCTGTCATGTACGACAGGAGGAGTCCAAGGGGAAGCACGCTTCTTTCCAGCTGGACCATGGCTCCATAACAAAACAGTGCCCTTCCATTCAGGGAAAAATAATATACCAGAGACACTACAGAAGGTGCTCACATTGTGCCCATGTTAGCAGAACACAGTCAGAGGTCAACAGCACTGGGCTAGAGCATCAAAGGGGCTTTGCATAGCACAGCAGATGCCTCAGTGGCTCAGCTGAAACGCCGCGGGACACGCATCAGCAATCCAAATGTCTAACCGAGACGTGAAACCCCAAAGGAAGGGAGACTGCCGGGTGTCAGAGGGGCCACACTGCCCTCCACAGCACAGGGCCCTCTGGAGCGAGTGTGAGCCACTTCCCAGGAGCTGGAAGCCTGGCAGCAAGTACCCCAGTCTCGCCTGCCAAACTGACCCTCATTGAGATGGCAGCTGATCTCCATGGCTGGTTTCCATTCACCATCCTTACAAGTCAGGTATTTGTAGTCACCCTTCAACATGTAGCCTTCGGCACACAGGTACTCAATGACGCTGCCGGAGTTCAGGGGGTCTCTGCAGGGCCGGGGGTGGCAGATGTAGCCACCATTCTCTGGCTCCGGTGGTAGGGAACACACTGCAGAGATGGAGAGAGAGGAGGTACGGTGGTGAGGTTTTCCAGCAGGAGCGCCATCCGCAACACGGAGAGGGACAGTGCTGAAGTGTTTCCTCGGTAGGAAACACCCCAGGAGCAGAGTGCCAGCCCCTTGGAAAGGCTGCTGCTGAATGCTGGAAGCTCAGGTTGCCAAAGACAGAGGGAGGCACCCTGGCAACAGGGGAAGCCGGGCTGCCAACACCACTTCCCCCTGCCCTCTCCCTTCCTACTGCCTGCAGAGAACTGCATGCTTCACTCAACAGTAGACTCTGACCAAGCAGATTCACAGAGACCTAGTGTGTAATATGGTTTTAATAAAACCTACTGTATTTTAATGAAACACAATGAAACCAAGTGACAGGTGGTAAAACACCAGTAACCTGCACGAGGGAAATGTTAAGCCTTGTTTCCTGATCAGGATCAGAAAGGACTCCTTCGTGTGATAAAACGTGCCTTCTTGGCTCCAGAGGGGATTTCTGATGCATTTCCTGGGAGCCTCCCAAGCCCCTGGCACCACACATTCCTTGACCCGCGTGGTCACTGCCATTACTCGTCTCCATCCCACAGTAAAGCCTGTATTTTTCATTTAGGTAGGTCTGCTCAGTTTTAAAAGCACCTTCGTTCATCTCCTATTTTATTTATTTGTTCTGACAACTCTGTGAAGTAGTTATCCTGCCTCCCCTTTGACGATGAGGACACTGGTCCACAAAAGTTAAATGACTGAGCCAAGTGTAAAGCAGAGAGAGTCAAGGGCAGACCGGGGAGCAGGGCTGGGTCTGCTGATTCAAAACCTGTGCTCTTCCCACCAGCAGACACTGCTTCCACCCCAGGAGTGAGCGGGCCTTTAAGGAGTGTGTATGTCAAGGGTACCTCCCCTCTGAACAAGGGAGATGGCAAACGGTACCTAAACGCGGTGGGAACTCGGATGGAGACAAGCTGCGGTGATAAATCAGAGGCGCTGAAGGCCTGAATGGCCCAGGGAGAAGGTGGCCTCCGATTCCAAGGCCTGGGGAGGACAAAAAGGGCCTGGATGGACACTGCAGAAGCAAAGTCCCCAGGCAATAGATCGTGGGGTGTGCCTCGCAAAAGTAGGAAGGGGACAACAGGGGCACTAAGGGATCATTGTTTGGAAGATGATATGCTGGCAGGTGGCCAGGCACCCACAAACTTCAGCTTAAGCCTTACTAATGCAGGAAAGATGAAAGTCTCCAAAGGACTTTTGATTTTGCTGACACATACCCTGTCTCCATCAAGATATCACAAGGACATCAATATGAAAATAAGAACTGCTGGGTTTCTGTTTTTCACTTCCTCTAATAGACCCAGAGTTTCTGACTGTCTGAGATAAGGTACTCTCCTTCATGGGACTGCCCACTACTCTCACCAAACACCACTTCCCTTCAGCCTGTAAACTGCTCTTACGTAAGACGACTGCCAGCAAGGAGGGGAGCCATATGAAGTAAAAAAAGAGACGATGGTTCCCTGCCCTCAGGTTACTTATCACTGAGATTCAGAGAAAAGACTCCATTATTTAACCTATTAAAATAATGAGGTAGGTCCACAGGTATCCAGAGAAGTCTGAACGTCCTCTCTGAAACTAGTCGATGAGCCCAAATAAGCCCTCTCAGTGCCCTCTAAGGACACACGGTCGTCTCTAGACTCTTTCCATGTCACCCACCTCGCCCAAAGTCTAGAAAAGGAGGGAGACACAGGCATCACACCTCTCCTGGTGCCTCTCTAAACTCCAGCCAAGTCATTCAAAGAGCTGGCCAGCTGGATTTCCAAAGGAAGCTCAGCAAACTGCTTTACCTTGTACACTCTCCGTCTTTTGTTCAGGGCAACAAGTCTGCCAGAGATCGCCTGGCTCTCTCCGGATTGTGTCTAACTGGTTCATTTCCTCAGTATAATTAATGCTGAGCATCCGACAGCAGCTCCCGAAAGCAGGCAGGACTCACACAGGTCCAGTGTGTGGGGGAGGACAGTCCCAGGGGAAGGGCTGCTGATTCTCAAGCCATTCCGGCTCTGCTGGGCACTTCTGCCCATAAAGCCCACATCATCATGGAATCCCTGAGAAGGCCCTGGACATCACCCGGCACTCATTATATCAGTACAAAAAGTGAGGTCTACAAAGATGCCACTTACAATTCAATTTCATTTCGAGTCACCTAGCATTTACTGATGACTGGGTGGGGATCACTGTGCTACGCTCTGAAAAAGGATAAAAAGAGAAGCACTTCAGGTGCATGTGTGCTCAGCTGCTCAGTCACATCTGACTCCTGGCAACCCCACGGACTGGAGCCCACCTGGCTCCTCTGCCCATGGGATTCTCCAAGTAAGAATACTGGAGTGGGTTGCCATGCCCTCCACCAGGGGATCTTCCCAACCCAGGGATCAAACCTGCGTCTCCTGCATTGCAGGCAGATTGTTTACCACTGAGCCATCAGGGAAGCCCAAGCACTTCGGGTACTTGTAGCCAAACAGGGGTATGACAAATAAGTCCACGTGTGTATTTTAAAAGCTTCTTTCTTCATAGCTTTTGAGTTTTATGTCGTGACACATTTTGGAGAGTATGTTTTGGACACTTTTCTAAACATACTCTCCAATATTTTCTTCTAAAGTTTTACAGACTGGGTCTTTGTTATGTAAATAATAACTTTGGAGGGAGGGGGAAAATCATAGGAAATATATACCTAGGAAAAAATTCAAAAAGTAAGAGGGTGAACACAGAAAAGTAAGCCCTCTTTCCCAGTCACTCAGTGCTTCTCCCTAGAGATACTCCACACAGATTTTACCCTATACATGTCAAAGAATGGGATTAGTGCTGCAGGAGGGGAGTTCAGAGCAGGAGAGATCAACCTTATGTGGGGAAGGCTAGGAATGGCTCCTGGAGGAAGCGGCCTTTTCACCACCTGGAGGTGGTGGCTTGAATCAAATGCTCCAAAGTAGTAAAGTGTAGATTAAGCCCAGAGAACATCAGGTAGCCTAGGTTAGCTTGACTGTATAAGAAAATTTGTCCAAATAAATAAATAAAAAAAATAATGATGGTAGTAGTAGTAGTAGTAGTAATAATATTGTGAAGAAACCATCTTGCAGAGGGGCCTTGGCTGCAATAGGAGGTGTTCATACCACATTCAATGGGTGAAATCACAAGAGGAGCTGACTTTGATGTAAGATGAACAGAGGAGGAGAAAACCTTTGGAGAAGGTCAGCAGTAGAGCAACCCTCACATGGGGAAATAAACTGGATTAAAAAGTTCTATGAGGATCATACAAAAGAAACAAACTAGAGTACAGCAGACTCAGCATCACGAAGGGGCTGCCCCAAGTCAAAGGAAGGTCTCAGAAGGAAAAATTAGAAAAAGCCAGGATTGTTTTAAGATGCCGAGAATGTAAGGAAAAAATACGGCCCTCCTGCCCAATCAGAAAGCAGAGTGGGAGCGCCTTGGCATGGAGCAGGAGTTGGGAGAAGACCCTCAGCGACACCTGGGCATCAAAGGACAGGGAAGAACATGACGAGGAGCAAATAAATCACCCAGTGGCTTCCGGGAGCCACTGTTCTGGGCAAGAGGCTGACTTAATCTGTGCATCAGGCTTGCTCTCTCTGACAACCCCAGGTCCGCAGAGGGAGTTTCAAGATCTGTTCTTAGCCCCAAGAAGACAATGAACTCATCCGATTTGGCAAAGCTGCATAATTTTAAAAAGAAGAGGGAGAAAGCCAGAAAATGGAAATTTTACAGAAAAAAAAATCAATTAGCTCTCTTTAGCTTCCTTCTCCTGCTTCCCATTATCTCTTACAGCCACTTTTTTTGGCTTCCCATGAGCACAGGAAGCAGTGAGGTAATTCTTCAGGGGGCCTGTGGAGTGCCCAGGGCACAGCTGTCATGAAGCAGGAGACCTCAGACCAGATGGGGAGGGAGCAGACGGAGGGGAGGCAGAGTGATCTGGCTGGTACTCCCACCCCGGAGCCTAAACCAAGAGCAGAAACCAATAAGAACCCCCAATCAGCCCTCAGATAATGTGATTTTATTCTGCGGTTCTGGGGACCAGACTTTTAAGAGGAAGAGACGAATCACAGACAAAACAAATTCTAAGATTCCATAACAAACGAATCAGAACAAGCTCCAGGAAACGCCTTGGAGTCAAAGGGTCCAGTTTAACACACTGATCCCCTTTTAAAATGAGGGTGGAGGGCAGGGATGGTGAAGATCAGCTTGAGAAAAGGAAGCAGAATGCAAATACCTAGTGCAGTTAAAAAGACTCAACAGAAGAGACTTCCTTCTGATGTCAGTCATCAAGAAAACCCTAAACTCCCAAACACTAATACGTATAAAATAGAGAACTATGAGAACCCGCTGTATAGCACAGGGAACTCTACCTTAATGAATTTGTTTGCCTGTAGTGACCTAAATGGGAAGGAAATCCAAAAAAGAGGGGATATATGTATACATATAGCTGATTCACTTCACTGCACAGCAGAAACACAACATTGTAAAGCAACTATACCCCAACAAAACACAAAACACGCCCCCCCTCCCCCAACTCCCTCACATAGTCCGTGCGTGCCAAGTCGCTTCAGTCGTGTCTGATTCTTTGCGACTTTAAGTGCCTGGGCTTAAGAAACTGTGTTAGTGTTCACTTGCAGGTTTGAAATAATGTCGTTTTACACTAAAATCAGTGTAGTGGCATTTAGAACACGACTGGGCACAGAGAAATAGGTGCTTAGTGAAGGTGCTGAAAGAAAGGATGGCCAGAGAAAACTTTCTGGGAATTCAGAGGAGAAGAAAGTGGTTCCCCCAAACCCAGCACATCAACACAGTAGCTGTAGTCACCAGGGGACACAGCTGAGGCGGTATCACACATGTTCCTGTGTGGCTGTAACTCCATCAAACAATCAGAGCGCCTCTCCTCATAAGACGCTCTAGCAGGGCCACAGAGCTAAGCGTGACAGGACCAAACCCCCAGAAAGGTTACAGTCGACAGGACACAGACACGCACGGCTAGCTCTCACGTAAATGAAAGAAGCAAAGTGTTCAAAGCTGAGCTCTTCCATTGGCCCTGGGTGTCCTTCTGAGCAGGGACATCTTTTCTGTTCATCTGAGAACCGCTGGCAACCAGAGGAAGGTGAGGGCCCAGGCAAAGAGAAGCAGGTGCAAAAAACTAGAAAGGGGAGGAAGGAATGGATGGGAAGCACACACCAAGCACAATACTGTCCCCTAGAAATACGATGCGGCCACAGAGGTGATTTTAGATTTCCTTAGTCACATTAATCTTTATGATATATTTTATTTAACCAATATATGCAAAACACACATTTGATATCTCAACACATAAAAATTTATTAATGAGATATTTGATAATATTCTTTTCTACATTTATGGCACATTTCAGGTCAGACAAATCGCATTTCAAGTTCTCAACAGTCACTCGAGGCTAGTGACCACTGTACTGATGGCACAGATGATGGGGGTCTGAGAACAGAAGGAAGGGTTCAGACCACACCACTGGGTGTGAGACAGGAAGGTAAACAGCAGATGAAGACTCCATGGAGCACTCAGGGTCCCTTCAGGCTGTTCTTTAAAGCACTGTTTACGTGCTTGCTCTCAAAACCCTTTCTTGATACATGAAGGTTTAATTTCTATTTCTAGCCCTCAAGGCTTTGTTAGGAACAGAGCGCGCCAGAGAAAAAGCAAGGCAAAAATAGGAGGGGAAAAAAAGGTATTCAAATGTGCAAAATTCTTTTTGGATGTAAGACTAGGAAAATAATAATTACTGCAAAAAGCATTATTACCTGTGCCAGGCACTCTTCTGAGCTCTCTCTTTACACGAAGCAGGTACTATATTTTTTTCCATTTTACAGATTAAAAACAACAAGGCTTATATTTTTTTCCATTTTACCAATTAAAAACAATGAGCCTTAGCTGAGTTGAGTAATTTCCTCCGAGCCGCTCATCTCTAAATGACTCAACAGGCATTTGGCTCCTGAGCTGCAGGCTTGACCATGAAGCCCAGGCGGACCTGCAGGGGAGGCGAGGGTACCAGTCCATCCCCCGATGGACTAGGCCTGGGCCTCTAGAACATCTTGCTGCTCTGGGAAAGGTGTGAGCTTGCTAGTTCAAAGGGGAGGTGATTCTCCTCAAGAAAGCCTCTCAAGGAAGTTGGAACTGGGTATTACAAACCAATGCAAGGGGCTGGGGTGGGGGTGGGGGTAGTGGGTGTGTTACCACATCTCACTGTGGTATAAAGGTATCTTCTCAGGTCTCCCTTAGAAATCTCAGTAATAACAGCTCCTAGTCACTGACCACCCACTGGCCAAGTTATCAGTCTAAGCACTTTACATGTCTTAACACATTCAAACTTCACAAAAACCCTGTAAGAAACATATTGTTATAACATTATACAGATGAGCAAATGGAGTGAGAGAGGTTAAGAAACTTGGTCACGGTCACCCGGCAAGTAAAGATCTGAACCCAGGAAGGCTGGTTTCCACTCCATGGCACTGGGCAGTAACAAGGGTTCTGTGCCCAGCTTCTCCTCTCACAGCCCACATTAGAAAGTGAGCCACAGGGAGGGGAGCCCGGTGACAGAGACGATTTGGGTGCTGCCTGTGGACACTGGTTTCTCCCAGCCTCCATTTCCATACACGAAGGCACTGAACCAGAAGGCCTCTGAGGTCTCATCTGCCATTTGCAAACCTGCGTCAAGTTGGGTGGATGGCCAGCCTCACCGCCCCCTGAGATTCCTCTCCTATTAGTCCTGCAGCCACTCCAGTTCTGAACTGAGCACCGTGTGGGAGGCTCGAGGAGAAGTGTCCTGTCTGTGCAGAAGTGCCTGCAGCCATGTCAGGGCAGAGTCCCACCTCAGGCTCACGGTGGGGGCAGAGAACCAGGCCAGAGGAGGTTGGTTACTCCAGAGAGAACCAGGGGCTGTTTCTGTCCATCGCTTTCCCCAGCTCTCTGCCTTCCTGACCCCCTAGTCAAACAGCCACAAGTCTAAAACAGGCAGCATGCAGCAAGAGGGAAGAGACGATTTCTCATGCCATTTGCAACCTTCCTCTCCTCTGAGACAAACCTTCCCAGCGGTCAGACAGGAAGCCCATTGTCCAGCCAGGATCCCTTTTCTCATGAGAACTTCCCACACACGGGGGAGGGCCAGCTGCGGGTGCTCCAGCCTTTCCCAGGGTGTGGCCCCAGAGCGAGGGTGGGTGAGCAGTGGCAGAAGCTACCATGGCTCAGGCTGCCCTCTCAGAGGGGCCCGGCCCAAGCCCTGCTTCAGGGGACTGACAGGCTCACAAGCAGGTCCAGCTTCAGAGGCTGTCCCTCCTGTTTCAGGCCTGCATCCCTCACTCCCTCCACCTCACAGGAGAGGGGACATGCCAGCCGGCAGGTCAGAGCCAACAAGAAGCAAGAACATTTTCTTTATGGCACCTTGCCCCAAACATGAAAACTCTTGTCATCTGAGAGCGGCCATCAAAGTCCTTAGTCATTCTGAAAGAAGAAGTGTTGTTCCTTGGCCTGGAAACCCAGACCTGAAAGTACACAGGGTCAGCTAGAACACCATCCATCTTTCAAGACTCAGTTCCCAGGTCGCCTGCCACAGGACACCATCCCAAAGAGAACTAAGCGGCACGGGGCAGAGCTTACCCCTCGGCCTACAGTGAGAGCAGCCGGGTGAGCTAGGACAGGTCCCCACCACGTGTGCTTGGGCAGGTATTCCTGTTCCTCAGTTCCCTCACCTGTAAGAGGGGGACAGTACAGGTGTTTACCTCATGGGTGCTGTGCAGATTCATCACAATCATGCAGGTCAAGTGCCCAGTAAAGGGCCTGTCACACACCAAGCATTCAATAAACAGCAGCTCTGTTACCCCTCCTCTGTTTTCTGCAAACATCTTCATGCCTCCCCATAAAGCACTGGCTATATTGTTGTCTCTGCAATTATTTTCTCATAGGTCGGTCCATACCCACCTCTCCACTAACCCACCCACATAGGGTTAGTGGGCAAGCATTTGTTCTGCCTCTTGTATTCCCAGATCTCGGTACAAAATCTGGCAGAAACTGACTTCACCTGCAAAATTTTGCCCACATTTCAAGGCACTGTCTTTTTAAATGCAAAGGGTCACATGGTTTCTGATTTGGGGGCAGGCAGGGCACAGTTTTTAGAATGACATAGTCGCAGGACATGACAAAAAACTGGTTAGAACTAACAAGGTCCAAGATGGTGGAAGATGAAACTTCTAGGAGACTTTGAGCCTCTTTATACACTCATTGTAATGCATTAGTTAAATGACACACCAACTAGGGCCATGAGAGTTCTGAGGCCAACCATAAAACGTCAAAATGTGGGTGATGGCCCAGTTCCTGGAAATCCCCGCCCTCTTCCCCAAAACAGTTGGAGTAATCCTCCCACTTATTAGCCTATGAAATTACCCAACCCATAAAAAGTATAACCACACCATATTTCGGAGTCTCGCTTTCTGAGATGGCCCACACTCTTTGTCTGTGGACCATGTTTCTCTGTAAATAAATCTACTTCTTACCTATCACTCTCTCATTGAATTCCTTCTGCAGTCAGACATCAAGAACTTGTGCTTCATTAAGTACTGAGGCCAGGTGTGTGATCTCAATTAAAAGATGGCCAGTACTCTTGCCTGGAAAATCCCACGGATGGAGGAGCCTGGTGGGCTGCAGTCCATGGGGTCACAAAGAGCTGGACACGACTGAGCGACTTCACTTTCCACTTTCATGCATTGGAGAAGGAAATGGCAACCCACTCCAGTGTTCTTGCCTGGAGAATCCCACGGACTGGGGAGCCTGGTGGGCTGCCGTCTATGGGGTCGCACAGAGTTGGACACAACTGAAGCGACTTAGCAGCAGCAGCAGCAGCACACTCGTTCTATGGACCATGTTTCTCTGAAAATAAATCTACATCTTACCTATGACTCTCTCATTGAGTCTTTCTGTAATCAGACATCAAGAACCTGTGCTTCACTATGTCCTGAGGCCAGGTGTGTAATCTCAGTTAAAAGACCCTGGGTTCCATCCTAATCTGAGCTGCACGGTTTCCAGCAAGAAGACTCTCTCAGCATGGTACATCTCATGTTCTCTCCCCGTGAAAATATACTCCCAGCCACCAGAATCAGGGCCACACAGGGTCACAGCGTGGTCTGATGGTGAATCAGGGTTTGACCTGGGGGCCTGCCCTCTCCTGAGCCTCACTCCCTAACAGCTGATACTCACCTTTGTGTAGTGCTTAAGAGGACGGATGAAACTGTGTGCCTGAAAGTGTCTTGCATCATGCCTGGCACATAGTAGGCACTTTCTTTAAATTCTTTACATTTATTATTCACATTGTAAATGTGATTTGTAAATGTAAACTGATTTGTGTAGTAAACTAATTTCTTACCTCTGGTTTTTGGAATAGGGTAGGGCAAAGACTCCGGCAAAGAAAAAGGATTGCTTCAGAAATTTCTGGATATCTGGAGAGGGACAGGCAGTGAGCGGAGTAGGATGAACACTCTGGCTTGCCTGCTGCCCTCTCTTCCAGCTCAGTAATATGCCAGCCCCCTGCCCCACTTATGTTCTCAGCAGAGCCTGAGCTGCTCTTGGCTGACAGAGAAGTGAAGTTGCTCAGTCGTGTGTGACTCTTTGCAATCCCATGGACTGTAGCCTACCAGGCTCCTCCGTCCATGGAATTTTCCAGGCAAGAATACTGGAGTGGGTTGCCATTTCCTTCTCCAGGGCATCTTCCCGACCTGGGAATCAAACCCAGGGCTCCCGCATTGCAGGCAGACACTTTACCCTCTGAGCCACTAGGGAAGATTAACAGCCTCCATATGGCCTGTTACCCTTTCACCCCTTTTCTCACAGCTCAGGGACTTGAGAGACACGTTGCCACCTGGGGCTACACCTTCACCCCACCCCTACACTGTACGAATGTGAAAAGACAAGCAGGCAGGAGGACCATTCTCCTGCTGCTGCTCCAGGCCTGGGCCTCACAGTATCAAAAGCCCTCCCACCCACTGCAGTGACTTAAGAGAGCAGCACCCGCAATTTTCCGCTGCCCCCACCCCAGGACGGTGGGATGCCAGCAGAGCTACGGAGCCAGGCCATTCCATGTGCATTAACAAATGATACTACATCCCCCTGAGAGCAGTAAAGGGTTAAGAGAAAACAGATGTTCATTTTTTCTCATCAGCAATTGCTACTTCCTGGTCTCATCTCCTTCATGCTATCATTTAAGAAGCTGCCCATGTGTCTGCTCTAGCCCTCAGAATCCCCCACCTATCGGAGGATGCAGGCTGGTCCTCTGCAGGAAGGCCCCAGTCAGCTGCTTAAGGCACTGACCAACCTGAGGAGAACTGATGAGCGAGTGATAACTGACTTCGGAGTCTGGCTGGGAGTTTACGACAGGGCTAGACTCTCAGGTACAAAGCTCAGAGTTGTGGTTTCATTCCCAGTTCTACCATCTGATGGAAATACCTTATGCCACGTCTGGTGTCAGGCACACACAGCAGGCCTTGCGAAACACAAATTTAAATTTAAAACAAGTATAAAGATTCCTGCTGTCCAACAGAGTAGAAGTGATGAAGGGAATTAACATTTATCACCCGGCGCTATGCGAGGCACTTTAAAGTTACCATCCTATTTAACTCTTCCATCCTATGAGGAAAGTGGTGTCATACTCAATTTGCTCAGATGAAGAAAGTGATGCTCTGAGCAATTTAGTAGTGACCTGAGGTTACAAAGCCACCTGGTAGTAGAGTCTGGATTCAAACTCTGGCATGCCTTTCTCCAGCTCCTTGACTACAGATGCCACCAGAAAAAGTCACCCCAAGACCTACAAAAATGTAGCATGGGGGTGGTGTCCATCTGATGAAAAGTTGCAGTAATTCCTGTTTGGAGAAGAATATGGACTGGTGAGTTTACTTGTGCCCGAGAACTCAGCTCATATCTCAAGTGGGGTCACATTTTTCCACAGAGGTGGGGGGAAAAGGCAAGATGGTTTCCTTTAGTAATTTCTGAGCATTACAAACAATGGAGCTATTTAAGGAGCACGGATCCCAAAGCTGCAAGTGGGAGAGGGCATGGGGGCATCTTCAGCTGGGAACACACACCTTCCAAGAGGGATACATGACAGGAAGCCTGCCACTAAGTGCAGACAGGGGTGTGAGCTACATTTAGATAGAGGGCTGCCCTTCTGCCTGCCACCTAGAATACAGAGGATCACCAGAGCAGCTCTTCCAAGGCCCAGAATAAACAGCCTCTGCCGTGTACCTCCAAACAGGGAGTCAGGCAGCGCCCTGCTTATGCTGGGTGCTCAACAAGCCACTGCTGCTTACCCAGGCCCACACAACTGCAGAGAATGAAAGGGAGTAACTGGTAAACTCTAGCCACAGAGGGCAGCAGAAATCAGCTGAGGGGGCAGAAATCAGCGATGGGGTGACCTACAACTGGCAAGCACCACACTTCTTGGAAAAACACTCACCCAGTAATTGAGGGGTAAAGGTCTGAATAATCTTTTCTGAAGAAAGAGATGTGACTGGGTTTTGCTGTGACAGACAAGGTGCAAATAACAGACTATGGGTCGAAGGCTGGCCATAACCTGAGCCCTGCGCATTCTGTGGGAGCTTGTGTCAGGCCTTGATGAAAGTGAAAGAGGAGAGTGAAAAAGTTGGCTTAAAGCTCAACATTCAGAAAACTAAGATCATGGCATCCGGTCCCACCACTTCATGGCAAATAGATGGGGAAACAGTGGAAACAGTGGCTGACTTTATTTTTCTGGGCTCCAAAATCACTGCTGATGGTGACTGCAGCCATGAAATCAAAAGACGCTTACTCCTTGGAAGGAAAGTTATGACCAATCTAGATAGCATATTAAAAAGCAGAGACGTTACTTTGTCAACAAAGGTCCGTCTAGTCAAGGCTATGGTTTTTCCAGTGGTCATGTATGGATGTGAGAGTTGGACTATAAAGAAAGCTGAGTGCCAAAGAAATGATGCTTTTGAACTGTGGTGTTGAAGAAGACTCTTGAGAGTCCCTTGGACTGCGAGGAGATCCAACCAGTCCATCCTAAAGGAAATCAGTCCTGGGTGTTCATTGGAAGGACTGATGTTGAGCTGACTCATTTGAAAAGACCTTGATGCTGGGAAAGATTGAAGGCAGGAGGAGAAGGGGACGATGAGATGGTTGGATGGCATCACCGACTCAATGGACATGGGTTTGGGTGGACTCCAGGAGTTGGTGATGGACAGGGAGGCCTGGTGTGCTGTGGTTCACAGGGTCGCAAAGAATCAGACACTACTGAGCAACTGAACTGAACTGTCAGGCCTGACCCTACCACGAGACCAGGAGATATAAAATTGAAAAGACAAGGTGGTTCTTTGGAGGGGGCGCTACGTGGCATGGGGAATGAAGCGTCAAGGGCCAGGGGTCATTGCCTTAATCACCTCTGAGCAAACAAATGTGAGGAACACTGTGACCAATGGGCCATGGGAAGATGGAGTCAAAAGTTACAAAGTCTACTCATCTGGAGAATCTTCCTGTCTCGTGAGGAAGGAGAGTCTCTTCTTTAAACGCCTCATCAGTTTAACCACACTGTTCATACAGCCACCACAGGAAAAGGAGCTTGTCTGGCCTTCTTGGTTTCCTCTGCACTTCCTAGAAGGGGAACTTCCCACCCTCTGCTATCATCCGCTGATCAAGGGTGGTGAGAAGTCTCCCCAGAGGAGTTTTATTCTTCTCTACTAACCAGTCAATCCTAAAGGCAATCAGTCTTGAATATTCATTGGAAGGACTGATAGATGTTGAAGCTGAAACTCCAATACTTTGGCCACCTGATGCGAAGAACTGACTCATTGGAAAAGACCCTGAAGCTGAGAAAGATTGAAGGCAGGAGGAGAAGAGGACAACAGAGGATAAGATGGTTGGAAGGCATCACCGACTCGATGGACATGAGTTTGAGCAAGCTCCAGGAGTTGGCGATGGACAGGGAAGCCAGGGGTGCTGCAGTCCATGGGGTCACAAAGAGTTGGACATGAATGAGTGAACTGAACTGAACTTTCAGCTTGTGGGTCTTTCTAAAGTTCTGGACCAGACAGAGCCAGAGGACTCCTGGCAGATCCCTTTCCTCCTCCCAGGCAGCAGGGAAGGCCGGAGTCTCTCTCACCTCCTGTGAATTCACTCACATCAGACCGGCTGTGAGGTCCATGGCAGGGCCCCTGCCCTCAAGTGCTTTCTCACATGTCTGGGACCTGCTTCCTCTTTGATTTTAGCCTGAGTATTTATTAGCCTGGCTCTGACAGACTGTCAAGATCGCTTGATCATTAAACAGAGCAAATGCAAAACAGATCAGTAAGCTTCAGCGACAGCGTCTCAATCATGCTTTTTATTTGTCCCTCTGAGGCCCACCCTCCTGGTGCCTCCCCTGCCTCTCTCAGGTCTTTGGACCCCTGCCCCTGGTAAGCCACTTGTGACTGACCAGTCAAGATTCCTGGTCAGAAGACACTGCCTGTTGCAGCCTGAATCATTTGTGTCCAAACGTCACACAGGTGAACAGAAAATATCCTTTAATCTTTTGTCTTCCAAAGAATGGTTTAATGACTTTCACCCAGAATCGAGTTAAAAAATACTTGCAAGCCTTGATTCTCATTCCCTCTGGATTTCACTCTATTAAGAATGGTTTCTCAATATAACAAATTCATATCTATGAGCCCCGACCAGTGTGCCGGGTTGGTGATAGACCTTCGAGAGTAAATAATACATCCCTAGTGACTCAGATGGTAAAGAGTCCACCTGCAATGTGGGAGACCTGGGTTCGACCCCTGCGCT
Organism: Okapia johnstoni; assembly: GCA_024291935.2. Classification (NCBI taxonomy): domain Eukaryota; kingdom Metazoa; phylum Chordata; class Mammalia; order Artiodactyla; family Giraffidae; genus Okapia; species Okapia johnstoni. The sequence goes on from CM044307.1 coordinate 19,856,759, forward strand.
GGGAAGATCCCCTGGAGAAGGGAATGGCTGCCCACTCCAATATTCTTGCCTGGAGAATTCCATGGACAGAAGAGCATGGCAGGTTACAGTCCACAGGGTCACAAAGAGGCAGACACAGCGGAGCGACTTTCACTGTCCCTGAGGAGACTTCACACTCCTTGGGGGTACAGATGAGGAGCCCCAAGTAGGTTATAACAATAGTAACGTCACTCTGTTTCTCTTCCAGAGTTCACCTAAGGATTGCACGGATCCATCCGTTCTTTCAATGGGTTTTTACTAAGCACTGTGATGGGCAATGGGGAGACGGGGCTGGGAAGGCGGCAGAGATACAGACCCTACCCTCTAGGAGCTTACAGTCTAACAAATAACCACAGGAAACACGTTAGAACTCAATCTGGGCTACACTAGCAGGTTCTGAAGAAGGCTTAATTCACTGGGGGAAGAGATCAGAAAGGAAGAAAGAAATGATAACAGAACTCCAAATCTAGAGGTAAACAGGATTGTGACATGGGATGAAAGACTGTGACTAGGGGATTATGACTTGCATAAAGGAGGGAGAACATGCAAGGGGGAGACAAGGGCATAAGCAGAGAAGCAAGAAGAGGAGGGTGTGTGTGTGTGTGTGTAAGGGCATAAGCAGAGGAGCAAGAAGAGGAGGGTGAGGGGTGTGTGTGTGTGTGTGTGTGTGTGTGTGTGTGTGTGTGTGTAAGGGCATAAGCAGAGGAGCAAGAAGAGGAGGGTGAGGGTGTGTGTGTGTGTGTGTGTGTGTGTGTGTGTAAGGGCATAAGCAGAGGAGCAAGAAGAGGAGGGTGTGTGTGTGTGTGTGTAAGGGCATAAGCAGAGGAGCAAGAAGAGGAGGGTGAGGGTGTGTGTGTGTGTGTGTGTGTGTGTGTGTGTGTGTGTGTAAGGGCATAAGCAGAGGAGCAAGAAGAGAAGGGTGTATGTGTGTGTGTGTAGGTAGCAGGAAATTTAGAAAATCAGAGAGGGCCCCAAATACAAATCTGAAGAATGAAAAAAATCTTGGGTTCTTCTTCCCTATAACAAGATTTTAAGGATCTTTCCAGTTCCTAAAATGCAAAGTCACGTTACCACTAATAACACGGAAAGCCTGCTCTGTGTTTCGAATCCAGCTGAAGAAGCCATCTGAATCTCCCTCTCTCCCTGGCAACTTGTTTTCAGTGGAGCTGGGGGTGCAGGTGTGGTGGAGCCAGGGTGGCACAAGAACCGAAAGGAAACCATGTGAGTTCTCCGGTGCAGATGCATCATGTGTCTTAAGTGTGCCGAGGTGAGGGGGACCGGGAAAAACTGCGAGGGCTAGAGCAGAGAAAAGGAGTACAGAGATATCCTGCGGTCGACTTCTTTCCCAGGGTTCTCTCACACGGCAGCAGATGGCCCATCCCTGGAGGACTGAATCTCGGAAAACAGCTGCTCCCAGATCCCGGTCTAACAGCTGGGGTCACAGGACCTCTCCGCGCAAGCTGAATGCCAGAAATCAATGGGTTCCATTGTGCCTGAGCTCTCATGTCCAGGCTCATGCCCTAGGCCTGCCTGGAATTGAGGACCAAGAAAAATAAAACTATACACTTTGAAAGACTGCACTTGCAAATTCATGGAAAGATATAGTATTATAAAGTCCAATTTTATTTAAATTACCTTGACTTTGCTAGGAAACTATTGAGATGCTAATTATTTGAGAGATAAGGGGGGGGCAGGGAGCAGAGGGACAGATCGTAATCAGAGGAAAACCCCAAACTGTCTCTGGCCCTCCTCTTCTTCCTGCCCACGGCACAGAATACCAACCAAACCAAACAGCAGGCGAGATGCCCTATGTACTGGAAAAGGGGATAAAAATCTATAAAATGATGTGTGTGTACACAGAGGAGTGTAAATGTATGATTACATAATTAGGCACATTAAAGTATTTATACTGCTGAGACTAAAAGCCCCCACTCAAAGGCATTCCACCAAAGTTGAAAGGGGAAAAAGAAAATAGAAAATAAAGCATCTAATTGCAATCTTCCACAAAGCCAGACATCCCCAGCTGGTGCCACAGCTGAATTCTCTTAATTAACATGTTGTAATGGCAAGTATGAAAGACACTGTATGCTTATCAACTCCATGCCTTGGCCAGCCAGGCATGGGAGAAGGCCGCAACACTGCTATAATTAAAGAGATTTTTCTCCTTCCATTATAACGGTACCCTGGTGTGGGATGTCAGTGGTTTTTGCTTAAAAACTTAGTTGTTTAAAGCACACATATAATAAAACTCTATACTCACAAAGTCAAGGACTGAGACTGGAGTATACAAAAAAGTTCACAGTCCAGGAACTAGTTTCTAGTTTATTTTTGGTGCTTGGTTTTCTCTTACCTCCCCAAACCTCGGGCTTTCCCAGTTAGAGAAAGCCAGCAGTATTTGAGCAGCCCAGCCTTTTAAATAAATACAGCCCATCTGACAGCTTAAAATCATAGGTTAAAAGTATCTAAATAAAAAAAGATGATAGAAATTAGCATATAAATACATACACTGCCAGGGGAAAGGCCTTGAGAGTAGGTCAATATGGACTGTGTCCCAAGGGACAGATTCAGCCCCAGAAGGGCCTTGCACCCTTACAAACAGGGTTTTGTTTTTGCACAATTCTTGATCACAGGGGAACCTGGTTATAGTCTTCCCATTTATCCACAGAAAGCCCCCCCGAAGTCAAATGATAGGTTTATATATTATAAGGAAGTTGGGCTCTCAGGAAGCCAAACAAGATAGTAAAATGCCTAATTATGCTTTGGCTTTTCTACTCCTGGACAGCATAACTCAGGCATTTTTCTTTCACACTATTCTTTAACTATGTTCTTCCTCTTCATCACTGAGGAGGGCGTTGACTTAAGAGTCAGCAAACATTCAACTGATACTAATGATTCCCAGCTCCTGGCATACTCACTGAGATTCAAAGTCGTCTCAATTATTATCAGCTTTAGAAGACCTGCCCTTCTTATAACTACCATCAGCAATGTCATTTTCCCATTTTCAACTCATCCATAGAGAATAAAGGGCCCCAAATCCAAGTTACTGCTGCAGCATACGTGGCTGCACAGATGGGAGTCCGCGAGGCTGCTCAGAGAGTGCTGCAGGCTGGCAGGCAGCCACACCCCAGACCCACCGCCCATGAGGTTTCCTTCTCAGCTGCTGCACCAAAGTCCAAACTCATTACCCAAAAGGCAACTGGGGTGTCAATTTATAATGTACCAAAGTACAGGTTGTTCCTAAGACGAACGTTTAAAAGCTGACTGCTCAGCACTGCTTCAGAACCACCTCATGAGGTATCCGATTTGGACTCCTTTGCCCCTCACTCCCCCAGCCCCAAACACCTGGATATGAATGAGGAATGTGTCTAAGGATCACTGGCACTCAGCAACACACACACACCTGCACTTCACAAAGAAGCCAGGACTGCAGAGGTGTGCATAGCACCAAGGGGAGCCAAGCTAGTTGGCACATGCCACAGGCCTGTTACTCACCCTAGGTTTCCAATTCTCTCTGCTTTGTTGATAGAAAAGGCTTGTTACATGTGCAACTGGCGATCCTGAGTCTTCACAGGTGCTTCTCGCAGTGGAATAACGTGAGCAGAACAATAGTCTCTCCCTCCCCACCCCACCCCCAGCTGCTGGGAGTAACTAGGCCTACAGGAAAGAGAATCCATGTCCTTCATAGACTCTACACAAGTGGGTGGGCAATCCTCTGGGGCTATTCTATTTGTACTTGCAGCCCATGTGCAAAACCAAATGAAACCATACACTCCAAGATGGCAGAGAAGTTGCAGAGCAACTGATTCTGAACTGTGGGCCTGCTGCTTTCTCTCACACGATCCTCTTAATTTTAGCCAGCTTCACCTCTCTGAGGGACAGAGATAATAAAGAGCAAAGACAGCTGTGTGTGTGTGTTAAGTTGCTTCAGTCCTATCTGACTCGTTGCGACCCTATAGACTGTAGCCTGCCAGGCTCCTCTATCCATGGGATTCTCCAGGCAAGAACACTGGAATGGGTTGCCATGCCCTCCTCCAGGGCATCTTACCAACCCAGGGATCAAACCCGCGTCTCTTAGGTCTCCTGCATTAGCAGGAGAGGGTTCTTTACCACTAGCGCCACCGGGGAAGCTCAAAGACAGCTGGGCCTTCTGCAAATGTGGGCTGGGCCATTAAAGTCAAACCTTGTTTTGTGGACTACTCTGTTACTCAACTGTTAAAACAAACCCCCCAAAAAAGTGATTACTCAGAATGGTTTTAGCATTTATCTACCAGCAATCTGAACAGAGTGTCTGGGGCCTTAATTTTCACACACACACACAAAAAAAGGGAAAAAAGCACTGGTCTTTAAAAGCAGCAACATGAGGTCAAAGCTGAAGTCTCAAGGCTTCAGGCTAAGCCCTTGTCTCTCCCCTGCACCAGGGCCCAAACGCCCAGTGGCAGCCGAGCGGCCCACCTGGGCACAGCACCTCCACAGGGGCCCTGGTCAAAGTTTAGCTCGAGCTGGCACCTAACAGCTGGCTCCTACCCAGCCAGCACTAACCTTGTGGCCTGAGTTGCTGTGCCCTGCCAGGGGGAGCTGCAGGCACGGGCCACAGGCACTGTGCGACCACGCTCACCCAAGACAGAAGCCGTGTACCAGGCCATCCCTCTCTCCCAGGACCCAAGTACGACTTCCTCCCAAGAGCTGTGGACGGAGCTGGGGTTCTCCTCCTGCCCACCTGAAGGCATATTCTCGCTTACTCTGGTCAGCTAATACTCCCCAAAGCCACGTTTTTCCTAAGGCAGCTGCTCTCTTCTCAGAATCTGAGAATAGCTGCCCATTTCTTTCTGTAAGTCTAAATGTTTCTCCTGGATATGCCAGGCTCTCCACAATTTGGTCTGTCCTGTTTCTCCGATGTCAAGTCCCACCAGGCTACCCCCACCACTGGGCTTACTCACCCACGTTCGTGGGCTCAAATCAGCCTGCTGGCTCTTCTCTGCTCCTTCTTCCCTCTCAACATCCTTTCTTACCCTCCATCAGCTTAAACCCCGCCCACAGTGCAAGGCCTGGTCTCAGTGCTGTCTTCTACAGGAATTTCCTTTCTCTGAAATGAAGTGCCCACGACTTCACAATTTAGCCCACAGTTACTACCGTTTTGTTCACCGTTGCTATGCATGAGTTGGTCTTGCCTCTCCAGGGTACTGTGAGCATCTCAAAAGAACAGCGAATCCACATTCACCAGCCTGGGCACACTGAAGGCACTGGACAAAAATGTGATGGAGTCTGTGTCCGGAAGGGCTGATACCTCTTACAACATGGACTGTTTAAATGCTTAAAAAGACCCCTGTTCTTGCATCTCAGGGAGTCTCTCCCCCATAACACCCCACTCCGGGACCCAGTCCTGGCAAATCCTGAGACTTCTGCCTGCAGACAGCCAGCATTCCAGCTCGCATCAAAGCGTCAAACAAAAGATTTCACAACACCCCCATCCCGCTTCAGGCTCCAAAGCTCTTCAAGGGCACCCTGTTTAAACAAGAGGTGCGGTATATTTTTGGGAAATGATGAAGCAACTTCCCATAAGAGAAAAGAAAAAAATTCCCCAAGTGCAAAAAGGCTTCTTTAAAAAACAAATGTAACAGCTTGCCTTGCCAAGGGCAGAGAGAAAGAATTTGACATCCAAGCTCTTCATCCTTGGCAAAGAAGCCTGCTGTGCAGGAGCAGGAGAGACAAGCCACGGGGGTAAGGGGTGGCTGGGGAAGAAGGAGGCAAATCCTCAAGGCCAGACACGGAGTGCAGCGGTTCTCAGAGTTGGCGGCCGTACGTAATGCCTCATTTCATTCTGCCAAGGTGCCATGGGAGCTCCCCATCTCCTCCTTCTCTTACTGGACTCCTTCAACAGCAGATGTGACCCTGTCAAGCTGGGTGCTAATGCAGTATTTCACAACCACCAGGGATACTTCTACTTAAAAGCGACTGCACAGAGAATTCTCTGGCGGTCCAGTGGTTAGGACTGGGTGCTTTCATGGACAGGGCTCAGGTTTGATCCCTAGTCAGGGAACTGAGATCCCACAAGCTGCACCACACAAAACAACTATGGTAACTCCTTTGGAGGAGCTGCTTAGTCACCAAGTCGTGTCTGACTACTTGCAACCCCATGGACTACATAGCCTGCCGGGCTCCTCTGTCCATGGAATTTTCCTGGCAAGAAAACGAGTGGGTCGCCATTTCCTTTGGAGGATGGTAAAATCCTTTTGCAATAACCGCATCCTTATTTTTTTTTTTAATGGGGCAGTCGGTATGTTTTGTATTTTATACATTAGGTTTGATTATAAGGATTATTTTCTCACATATTCCAGCGTGTCTGCATTTCAGGGGAAGGAGCATGAGCAAACTGGGGCAGGAGGAGAAAATTCATATCATTTTGCTTGATCTGCAAGGCTTACCTAACTACTCCTCATCTTTCATCTTTATAACTACTGCTAATCAAACAGTACAGCAACATTAGCAGTACTCTTCAAATAAGAAGAAAGAAAAGCATCACCCGCAAAGGAAACCACTCAGGTCCATGTCCATATAAAGGCCTAATGTTTTCATACCCAGTAACCAGCATCTGTGTGTTCAGACCTCATTTTGGCATAAGCCCCTTCTCCCTGAACTTGAGAATTCATGCCCACCTGGCCTGTTTGCATGAACCAGGAGGCAGCGTGCAACAGATCAATCATAGCTTTGCCCTTATCAGCAACATGAGCAAGGAACAACTCATCCCCTTCTGCTTCTTACTTTCCCAACCTACCTAGTGACCATTCTCAAGAACCACTGAAAGGGCCATAAACAAGCTGTTAAAGAAAGTCAAGTCTTTCAGACAATAATGATGTGAAGAAGGCTCCTGCAAGCTCAGAGTCTCTGACTTGCACCCCCTTCTCAGGTCCCCACCCCAACCTCCCACAGCAAGCACACAGGCCTGCAGGCTTTCATGCGGGAGACCCCTTTCTCTAGAACCATGTGGATTTCTGCTACAAAGCTCTTTCAGAAAAGAAGTTAATCTACCTAATCTGCATCTCTAACAGATTTCCATAGTTTGTGAAATTTTCTTTTTTTAAGCTGCTGAAAGGGAAGCAGGAGTCTGGGTGTGGCTAAATGGGAAACACAACACCATCCAGAATTCCTTCCCTGAGCAGGGCCTTTCTGCTGGCAGCATTATCGCATACATACAACTCATGCATCATTTTTAAAATATGCTAGTCAATTTGAAATAAATGTCGGTTTATTATTTTTTTCAAAACGAGCAAATAACTGTGAGGGACTAGGTGCTTTCGTTTGTCTGTTCAGTGCATTCCCTCCCTTGCAAGTAAGACATGCCGGAAGACAATTTATTAGGATGTCTACATCAGCTCCTTAACCACAAAAAAGAAATCCCGTTCACTTGCGGTTACTAAAGAACCGGGGTGCAAAGTGACAGGAGTCAATGCAGTAAACAATTTATGGGGAAGGAACTCGCGGGAAGGGAAGGAGATGGAGTGGCTGTCCACCAGAAAAGCCACAAGTGAAACAAAGACTAAAAGAAGTCAACTCCAAGTTTTCACTTTAATTGGAAAGGCTGAGTTACTGGGAATGAAAGATGAAAGGGATCATCTTCTTAGAATTTGTATTTGAGTTTTGTGGGGCCTGCCTGAGAGTCAAACAAGCTCTCCCCTGACACATGGGGAGCATACAAACACTTCTAGAACATAACTAAGAAGTAAATAATATAATTTATGATGTTGCTTTACTGAAAAGGTTGGCAGTCAAAGCAGCATCTGAGGTGGAGGGAACAGCATCAGCGAGGCACTAGGGGCACATCTGATGGTGTGTCATGGGAATAAATGCCTGGTGGCGTTTCCTGGATGGAGCATAGGCTAGGGAAGTGGCTGGAGAGATTGCACAGGTGAGGGTACAGACCTAAATAGCAGCCTCATAGCAAGCTTTGAGTTTGTTATTGTTTTAAGGGGAGCAGAATCAAGCTAAGTCTGAGATTTTGAGTTATGCTGGCAGCAGGGTAGAAGACAGATTTGAGGGGAGGGAGGTAAGGAATATACTGGAAACAGAGAAACCAGTAAGAGTCTAGTGAAAGGTGAGGCCTTGGACGTTAGCAGTGCTTTTTTTTTTCCCTTAAAGGGGGCTGTGCTTTTTTTTTTCCCTTAAAGGGGGCTACCATTTATGTCCCCAACTGTAGTTAACCTGGTAGCTGCCTGCCTGCCCACTGCCCCCACCCCCGCCCAGCCAGCCAGCCCAGACACAACCTGGAAGAAGAGATCTTCCCGGTTCCTTCTCTAAAACGAACTCAAACGTTCAGTGGAAAATGGGGGCTTTAGAGAGGGGAGGCGCTTCCAGAATCCCTGTCACTGGTGAGTTCTGGTCCTTGGACAGCAAATTGTGATGAACTAATGAACACAAGGATCCAAAATCAGAGTGTACCAGGATCTCAAGGAGACACAGCAATAACCTGCAGAATGCTAGGACCCTCTCTTGAACAAAGGATCTGGGAAAGGTGACTAAATCCCTGCCTATCCTTCCATCCACACTATCCACTCCCCCGAAAAAGCTCCAAAAAATTCTGCTATAAAAAGAGGCATGGAAAATGTTCTACTAAGGCTCTACAAATGCTCTGAGAAGGTATAAAATTAAGTGGCTGAAGGGCCTGGGAAATGGCAGACAGCATCCACAAAAGTATATTACTAAATTTGTAAAAGAAAGACTTCCATGGTGATCCAGTGGTGAACCCACCTGCCAAAGAAGCGGACTCCAGTTTAATCCTTGGTCCCAGAAGATTCCACATGCTGCGGGGCAACTAAGCCCGTGTGCCACAACTACTGAGGCAACACCCTAGAGCCCCTGCTCCACAGCAAGAGAAGCCACCGCAATGAGAAGCCCATGCACTGCAACTAAAGAGGAGCCCCCGCTTGCTGCAACTAGAGAAGGCCCGTGCACACCAAGGAAGACCTAGCGCAGCCATAAAGAAAGAAATTAAAAAAAATAAACTTCTAGAAGAAAATATGAGCCCATCTTTTATGAAATTTGAAGAGGATTTCTTAAGAAAGTCAAAGAAAACACATTTCAGAAAGAAACAAAGTATGAATAAAGGAGCAGTAGTTCTCAACTCTTTGTTCTCAAGTCCCCCTTACACTATCAAAAATTGAGAACCCTCAAAGCTGTCTCTGTGTTACCTCTATCAACACACACCATTGTTGAAAATAAAACTGATTTTTATTACTTATTTATAAATTCATTTAAAAATAATAGTAAAATCAGAGTGATTATATCAACACATATCATGTAGTCTCTGGAATTCCACTACACATCTGTGAAATAATGAGTGCAAAAGAGGCAAACAGTACTTTAGTAGTAATATGAGAACTGTTCTAACCTTGTCAATTGCCTGAAAAGACCCCAATGACCCTTCGGAACCACTACCATAGATAAAGTTAAAATAATCTGCAAACTAGGAGATAGTCAAGGAAATACAAAACTCAAGAGATGCCATTTTACGTCCATTAGATTGGCAAACATTAATATTTAACAATACTAACTGTTGCAAAGCACGTGGTGCTATGGTTAGTTGCACAGTCGCTTAGTCGGTTGTGTCTGACTCTTTGCAACCCCGTGGACTGTAGCCTGCAAGGCTCCTCTGTCGATGGGATTCTCTAGACAAGAATACTGGAGTGGGCTGCCATGCCCTCCTCCAGGGGCTCTTGCCAAGCCAGGGACTGAACCCAGGTCTCCCACATTGCGGGCAGATTTTTTATCGTCTGAGCCACCAGGGCAGAACTATGAATTTTCATATGCATCACTCGTGGTGAAAACTCAAACAACTACTTTGGAAAGCTATTTGGCAATACACAGAAAGCTGAACACTTCTAATAATCCAGTAACTCTATCGCTAGGTGTGTATGTCAGAGAAACCTTACAAACATGTCTAGGACACACGTACCAGGATGTTCCTTGCAGTATTGTTTTTAACAATGAAAAACTGAAGTCACCTGTATGTTCATTAATGAGAGAACGGTCACAAATATTCTGGTATATTAACAATATACCAACTAAAAATGGAATGCTATACTGTAGGTAAAACGAATTTATCAACATAGCTAAACCTCAAAAACAATGTTGAGTGAAAAAAGGACGCTACAGAAGATAACACACACTTTAAAACACAAAACAATATTCTATATACTTAGGAATGCAAGAGTAAGTACGTAAAACTTGTAATATACAACATGCAAAAAATAAATAAATAAAATCCGACTTCCACAGACTGAGGGCTCTTTAAAAAACTAGATGTAAATGCACATGTAAATATGTAAAAATACAAGAGGCATGGTTGGAAGGATACACATCGATTTAGGACACTGGCTATATCTCTGCAGAAAAACGTGAAGCAAATGAGGCAAAATATGAAATCTGGGGGGCAAGTATCCAGGTATATTAGTCTCTGTATATTTTTAGTATTTGAAAATTTTCATTGACTAAGAATGGGATAATAGATTTAAAGCGACTATTACTTGAAATATATCACACATTTACTATAGGTATTTTACAACACCCCAAAACTAAGACATATCATTATTTTTGGCCATACCCCTAAGCTTGTGGGATCTTAGTTCCCCAACCAAGGATGGAACCCATGCCCCCTGCAATGGAAATGCAGAGTCTTAACCAATGGACCATCAAGGAAATCCCAAGACATGTTAATTCCTAACAGGGTGTTTAGTAACTTGGTACGTTTTCTAATCTTCACAGCCACCCTAGGTCCCATCTGGTGCCAAAATACTGACAGAAAAATCCTAAGATTCACCAAGACTATCAACTCCTATGGAAGACACGGTGTTAGCTTTTCCAGGGCTCTCAATGTAAACGACCCTGAATCCCAGACCAGGTTCCACCCACCCACTGACCGATCCCTGACTGCTTCTACCCTCAACATCCACCTGAAAGCTAAGCTACCACACAGCATCTATAAAAACGCTTTTCTTAAGAGTTGTAGGCACACGCAGTTAACTCCCGAGCATGAACTGTTTAAAGGTCCTCGGCCTCAATGCCCCCACCACCTGCCTTCAAGAGAGCACCTCGACTGACCCAGTGGCTGTCAGAGTCACCCTAAGCTTATATCAGTTAATACCATGCCTGCCTCCCCTCCTCAGTTATCCTAAACACTTTGTCCTCAGGAGTGGGGCCTCTATGGTGTCAAAATCCAGATTCTTAACCCTTAATGCTTCCTGCAGCAGAGAGGGCATTTGCTTAGGTCCAGTATTTCTCACAGTGCAGCCGCCCTCACCACCTGAAACAGTGTGTTAAACAGCTTCTGTCTCTGGAACAAACGAAACCTGCGCCCTTGTTTTCTTCTGTTCAGGAAAGAGAACTGAAGGGAGGGGAGATTGTTTGATATTATTTTTAAAAAACTTATAAAGAATGCAGATTGCTGGGCTGCACTCCAGACCAACTGAATGGTTCTTTGTGGGCAAGGGGTGTGTGAACCTGATTTTAAAAGCATAGGAAAGCTGGGAAAGCATCACCCAGAGGATGTTAGTTTTCTCAGTCTGATGAACGACTAAAACCTCATCACCATTTCTGTATCCCAGAGTCTTAGGCAGCCAAATGCCAAACTCCCCTTTCCAGCTCTCCTTGGTTTGGATCCTGCCTTCCCACCAGGCCCAGAGTTAAGTCTCAGCTCTCTGGAAGCCTTCCTGGATGATGTCAGGCTTAATTCTCTTCCTTCTAATAGCACTCAGTACCTGAACCGCTCAAGGGAATGAAGATGCATTCTATCTTATCTTTTCCCCCAATTAGACTGTGAGGACTTCAGCTTCTGGCAGAAGGCCCAGTGCATACATAATAGTTTAACACTTAAGTGGTTGATATGCTAAAGACAATAACATTGGAAAGTCAGTGTTAAACACACACACAGAAATACAATGTAGTACAGAAAGTATTTCACTTGCAGTGGGAGGACCTGGGTTCAAAACCAGCTTTATCCTTTACTGGTTGTGATAAGTCATTGTGAGGACACCAGTATGACATGATACACAAGAAGGCACTTTACATTTTGTCAACTGCCAACAGTAGCAAGCAACCATTACTTCTCTGATCTTGGGAGGTGGTTTATATTATTTATTTCTCTTTAGAGCCAAGAAAGGAAAAACTGAAATAGGCATCGCTATCACACAAACTCACAGAGAAAGGCTTAGAGACAATTCTCAAGGTCTATGGTTAGTCATAAGCTCTGCTGGAACCTCTTGGGCTCAGGCCTCTGTGCTTTCACCAGGGCACGGAAGAGGGGGCAGGGAAACACTCAGTAACTAGACTGTGCCTGGCACACCTCGTAGGTCTGTAATGATGAAAAGCTTGCACACACCACCTGGGACAAGAGGGCGTTCTCACAGGGCCCCCTTCCTACCTGCACACCAAGAACAAAGCAGAGTTTTATAGGAGCAAGGTGAGTGAGCCAGAGGCCCCCAAGTGGGTACGAACTGAAGAACAGCAACAGTCTCGGCTTCTGGAAGTACTGTCAAAGCTGGTCATTAAAATCATCCTCAAACTGCTCTTCCAGTAAATGAAAAAGCTGAGTGCAGTATCCAGCTGCCTCAGATTAAAGCAGAGGAGTGGGGGGAAATGAGAAACAGAGTCAGGATTTCCAATTACTGCTAGCATGAGCGTGTTCAGAAGGGAGGAAATTAATGGAATCATCAAAAGGCTGGTGATTTCACTTAAAATGAATTAAATCAGCCTCAATCTTCCCCTGTTTCCAGGGAGACCTCAGGCTAGTCACTGCTTGAGCTGCCTGAAAGCCACCCAGGCGGGATCAGAGCGGCTAAGTGACAGTCAGCCAAGGCTGGGAAATCTTTGCTTTGCCCCTTCAGACAGAGGCTGGGGAGATGGGCCAGACGATGGTTCTGAGGCAGGACGTGCTAATTTTCTCCACGCTAGGAGTCCTTCAGCTTGCCAATACAGAGAGCAGGAAATAAAAGACTGCAATCGGGGATCCAATTCAATCTGAAGAGCAGCAACCTCCCCGAGGATGGTGAAAACATTCTGTAACTCATAGCTACCCCAAAGTGGGCAGAAGAGAGAAGGGAACAGGGGAAAGACTAGGAAGCTTGGATGTGCTCCTCACAGAGATGGCTAGGGCAGGACCCTTGGGAACTCCCCAGGCACACCCCAACTCCTCCACGTACGGTGGACAAACACCGACGGCCAGCTGTGCCAGAAACAGAGTGGGTAAAATGAGCAGAGAGGAGAGAGAGAGGAGGGCAAAGGAGGGCAATTCACACAAAGTTAAGAAGGGAGAAATCAAAGGAAAAGGGGCACATGGATATATCCCTCTATTCCATGCACCAGCTAATACTTCCACAGGCCTCCCATGAGCACTGTGCCGGGCAGTGGGGAAGGGAGGCCGACATCTCTGAGGACCTGGAAATGAGAACTCAGACAGCCTGGGAAACACTGCTGGCAACGAGTGTGACGATCTGGGGTAGAGGGACCAGCACCTGACAATGATGCTAAGTCACCCCTCTGTGGACAGTTTTATGGAACAGCGTTAACTACAGAGGCCAGAGACTCTAAAAAGTAAAGTTACTCCAATTTCCAAACTTCTCTGGTTTCACTTTCAGACAGTCAGTCCCTCAATGGGATTCTGGTTCAATATCAACAGAAGTTTTCACACAAATTAAAGAATTAAAAAAAAAAAAAAACAAGTAACAAGCAAGCGGAAGTTCCTGACCCTGCTGAGGAAGCCGTCAGAGAAGGCATTAAAGAATGCCAGGTAGGATTTCCCTGGTGGTACAGAGGGTAAGACTCCGCCTGCCAAAGCAGGGAACACAGGCTCAATCCCTGGTCTGGGAAGATCCACATGCAGCAGAGCAACTAAACCCAGCGCTCCAACTACTGAAGCCCGCGTGCCTAGAGCCTGTGCTCTGCAACCAGAGAAGCCACCACAGTGAGAAGCCCACACACTGCAACTATAGAGTAGCCCCAGCTCAGTGCAGACAGAGAAAGTCCACACTTAAGCAACGAAGACGCAGCGCAACTAAAAAAAGAAAAAAGAATGCTGGGTATCCAAGCTCAAAGGACCCTGGAGAGCGCTGGCCCCTGAGCAAAGTGAGGGGCCTTCAGTTACTGCTCCTGGGAGGTGGTGCACGGGCTGATGCCTGGGACCCCAGCTCAGAGCCCTGCTCTCCCTACCATGGACCTCAGGCTGTGGAAAGACTTAAAACACAGACTTTCAGAGCTCACCACTGCCTAAGAGGGCAGAATAGGAAGTGGAGGGAGGAGATGCCTGAAGTGATGCCGCTGGGGCTCCCCAAGCCGGGCCCCTCCCTTTGACGGATAGCTGGAAAGGACCAGAACCAGACTGGTGAAGGTAAGAGACCAGCCAGCACCTTCTTTAATCATTTACCCTCTTCTCAGTTTTCAAGTTAGGCTGGTCTACCTGCAGCTTCCTATTTCTGACCTTCCTCTATCCCCAGCAGTTTGTGACCTCTCCAACCCTCTGTTCACATCTTATCAAATTTGCTCTGGAAAGGTCAGCCCAAGTGCAAACCAGTGGTTCTCAGAGTGTGGTTCCCAGACCACCAGCAGCAGCCTGCAAGAACTTAGTAGAAACACAGACTCTCAGGCCTCACCCCAGCCCTGACGAATCAGAAACTCTGGAGGTGAGGCCTAGCAATCCAGGCCTCCCAGAGGTTTCGAACACACACTCAAATTTGAGACCCAATGTGCACATAATCTACAAGGGTCAGCCTGCTGCTCCTCTCACAAGTAGGTGACTCTTAGCTGGCACAGTTGAACGACCTGAACTTCAAGCTAGGAGCCCACGGAGCTGCCACTGGAGAAAGGAGGAGCCTTCCAACTCAGCCTGTCTTCCCGCTTCTAGGTTCAAGACCTTGTGGAAGAAAGTACACAAACTGCCCTTGAAGCTGTGACCAGGGGCGGGAAAGCACGAGCTTAGGAAGAAACATCTGGATGGTCCTGGAGGGCCTTACCTAGCAATGAGAACAAAACAAAACCTCCCTTCGCCAGCTCTATGCTGCTGAGACCAGATGTCAGAAGGGACAATGGTGGGTCAAACAGCCCAGGCCTCTTCCTGACTAGAGAGCTAACATGACACTGATTTGCCCAGGTGCCATCCTGCCCAGTGGAGGCTGCAGTATTTGTTCTGCAGGAAAACTGCCCTGGGCCAGACACTCAGGGAGGTACCTGATCCTACCTCCCTGGGGCCTTGCCATGGGACCTGCAGAAGGCAACAGGCACCGGTGGTGGGTGCCCTGACGCATCCTGGGACACGTCGGGGTGGCAAGTGGGTTTCCACAGGGGTAGGCCGGGGGGGCTGGCACTATGGTGCAGAATCTGGTGCCTCAGGTACCGCCAACCACAGCCTAAACAGAACTCTGTGTCCAGGGTTAGCCTTCTGCTTCCCTAGCTGACGCCAGGCCTTCACTCCCAACAGGACTCTGGGGCTTTCCAAGAGGAACATGGGTCTTTCCAAGAGAAAGATTTCTAGGCTTCTCAAAATCCTGACCACAGCCACACTGTCTGACATGACCATGTTAGTGGAAACTAAAAAAAATTTTTTTTAAAGGATCCCTCCATTTCTTCTCTCACCTTCTTTATTCCCAGGAGTGAAGCAGTCTCACACTTGGAGATCCAAGCTTTAGACTCCACAGATTTGGGCTTTAGACTCAAGATTTGGGGCTCTGTTGGAAACTTTAGTTTGATCTATACAAAGTGGGCTATTTTAAAAGCCAGCCTTCTGCCCAGGGAGGGATGAAGGATTAACCAGTTAGTGTTAACCAAGCGCTTCAAGCAATTCAGAGAAGAGATGCTCTCTAAAGGAAACAAAAAAAAGCATTACAATAATCCTTTCCACTGGAATAGACTTTTGTGGTTTACTCAGAACTTTTACATGTACTAACTCACCTAATCCTATCTTTCACAATCTTAATTATTCCTGCAGGGCCAGGGCTTGCTGTTACCAGTAACAGAATTTCTGAACAAGAGGGACCGCAAAGCTTCTCAAGTGCCTGACAAGGAGGTGCTGAGAGCAACAGCGTCGACAATGGGTTCCTCTGCTAAAAGTCTCTCGTAAGAAACTTGAGACACTGGGACGTCCCTGGCGATCCAGGGGTTAAGACTCTGCTCCTCCAGTGCAAGACGGCAGGGGTTCAATCCCTGGTCAAGGAACTAAACATCCTGCATGCCCGAGTGGCCGAACCGGAAACACATCTCTGCTAGAAGGCACGATGGTTCTCTGTACCTGCACACATCAAACCACGGGACAGTCCTCACCCCAAGAGCTCCAGGCGCTGGCCCGACCCCAGCTGACCAGTCCTGGATACACTTGCATGCCTGTGACCAGCTGCTCCTCCCCCTCTTCTCTCTTCCCTTCTCGAGCATGAGGAGCCTTCCCCATGGAATTCCTGACGTGGGGCCCCGTGCAGTGCACCAAACTGGCTGAAATAAGTCATTCTTGTCAGGCAGGCCTCCCACAGGCTGGCTGGGCAGATGCAGAGGATGAGGGGCTGGCCTGGAGGGGCAGCCTCACTTAGCCAGTCCCTTCCAGTCCTCACAGGCAAAGAAGAGTCCATTCTCCTCCCTATCTTCTCCACGGACTTGTACCAAAAGCACACCCTCTTCCAGTCCTCCTTATTTCCTGTTTAGACTCATTCAACCCTTAATCCATTAACTAACTGGTGTTTGTTTTTTTCTCTAACCTTTTGACCTTTAACACCAAGCTTATTCCCCCTCCCTCTCCCTCCTCCACTGCTCTGACAACTCAGCTAGGAAGACCGCCTACCTGCCTCCACCAGCAGCATCTTACCCCACTGGGTGGTTCCCCCAAACTGTGTTTTTGGTGATATTCAGCCCCATCTCTCAACTCTTAGGCTAAGGCTGCGCTTCTTTTCTTTTTTGAAACCCTGGCTTCCAAACATACTCCACCAAAATAGAAGAGACCACTCACTCAACCAGCAGGATAAGCGGCAAACCAGTTTAGAGGACAGAATATACTGGACTTCCCAAGTTTCAACAGGAGTGATGCTGCAAGTTCCAAAGGAAGGAACAGCCCAGGTGAGCCCAGCAGACACGAAACTCACTCTCTCTCTACCTCTTCTCCCTCCAGACTGGCCCCAATAGGCTGGCTGAGGTATCACATAACAACAGTGATGACGCTCACACCACAACCCCACATGGTATGTACACCATCTCACATGTAGGAAGACTGAGGGACGCTGAGAAACTTCTTGAAAATCATACAACACGTGAGTGGCAGAAGTAGGATTCCAACCAGCCCACCTGGCCCAAGAGACTGCGTTCTTAACCTGACTATGCCATTCTGTCTCCCCTACTTGCCTCAGGTCTTGGGTTAGACTCCTGTCCCTCAGAGGGGCCTTTCACAACCATCTGCACCTGAGCCCAGAACCCCACATGTGGGTATTCCAGGGCAGCGACAGCAATCCCGGGGAGTATCTTACAGAATTGGAGCCGGCACCGTAGCAACCCTCGGCAGGAGCTCAACAAGAAACAGTGGACATATCAGAGTCTAAACCGCCCCGTCTGCATTCCTCCTGGTGTAGAGTTCTGTTCCTGGCTGCACCCACCTGCCTCTCACGAGCTGACCGTGAGGACCAACTACATGTGACAATTTCCAACAAGGGCCAGTCCAGTACCCAGTTCCTGAAAGTCCTCCATGGTATTACCTATCTTCAGCTGCCCCACCCCACCCCCAGCCCGCCTTATACCATCAACACACATTTGCTAAACGAGTTGATGTCGCTTATGAAAACACGAAACCCAATCTGTTCCACGGCAACCCTGGGTGTTAGGGTCTGGAACAAGTCCACAGGATTTGTGTATCATGATCTGCAGACAAACGGTTCAGGTTCCCCAAAGCAGGAATTCCCAGAAGCCTTACTGAGCTGTCCAGTCCCTTCAATAATCAAAGACGGTCAAGACTCTCGGAATCAGAATCCTGTTCATAGGAAAAACTCTCTGACATCTTCCCAAGAGAAAGGGCTGAGACCAAGAGCTCCTGCTTATTCCATTCAGCAAATACACATGTAGCCTAACTCTTCTTCCTTCAGACCTTATTCATTCTAGTGGTAAGGGGATGGGTGCTGTCTCAGAGGAGGTGACTGTGAACTGAATCTTAAAGGATGAAGTGAAGGGAGAAGGGGAGGGAGGGGAGACAGCGGGCTTCTAGCTACAGGAAATCTAGCCACTGAAAGAACAGTGTAAAGACAGGCTTGAAGCTTCTAGTGCTCAGGGAAAGGGGAATAAGGAGTCCCCTCAACCTTGACTCTAAGGACAGAGGTAGAGGGCGCTGTGGGCAGGGAAGGGAAGCCAAACCCATCCAGCTGCCGTCTCCCGCTCCAGTGTCAGGATAAGCTTAGAGCCAGCACCGTTCGCACGAGCATTATTCCACACTTCACTCCCTACAGGTAATGAAAGCCTACCTTTCCTCCCTCCTCATCACCCAAGGGAACCCTCATTGGGTTCAAAGACTCTCGCTCAAGCTGAAATTTAACACACTGGGTGAGGAACTCATCTGGGCGGCCTGCCCAACCCCACTCTCTTCCCCTCAGAAGAGCCCCCCCCCCCCCCCCCGCAACATTCACCCTCTAAAGCATGAAGACGCTTCCACATCCTTCTCCACTCCCAAGGATGGGCACAGAGTCTTACGGGGAACGACTGATTAGGCTGCTGCAGCTCACAGGGCCAGGGGAACTAGTCCTGCCTGTCCTCATACACAGGACGGACCATGACCCTTCCCTCCCAACCCTACCTCCCTGGGACGATCCCTGGCCTGGTCATAACAAAGTACAAAGGACACGGTCTCTACCTTCAAGAAGCTTATGTGCAAACTTTTATAAAGCCAAGAAGAAAGAACATGAACTAAGATCAAGTTCCACTGCATGATGGGTACAAATCAGAGGGCCACACAATCCACTGATGTCACCAGCTAACTTCACAGGCCATTAGTCAGCAATTTGGAGCAACCATGCATCATCATCAGGAAGCTGAGTGTGGCTGCACCTGGGTCCTCTGCAATCTGGCCTCCAAAGTAGTGAGACCAACTGGGAAGCAGAAACATCCAAGGCTCCTCTCCTGTTGGCTCTGCACCTTGAAGGGTCGAGATCGGTGCTCAGCAAATATTGACAGGCGGCTCCCCACGCCCCGTTTGTCCTTGTCTGGTGCCTGACAATCCCAATGACATTCTCTTGAGTCTCCCACTGCCAAAGTCAACAAGGTTGAGCTGTCGGAACTCAAGCCAGTAATAATACACAGGTCCCGCCTTCTTCCAGGGAGACCTGTATCCACTGCATGTGAAGAACTGATAGTCAGGACATTTGTATTATATAAAGTGTCACTCGCTGGCTACTCAGAGTAACAAAGGCCAGAGCAGAATTATTTTACAATCTTGCAGGAGTTCTTGGCGATAACTTTCTGAAACACATTTCCCCTCCTTGGCTTAAACAGCTAAAATACTTTTCGTGAATTTGAAAAGAAAAAAATGCCGTGCAAAGAATAAACCTTGAAGAGAATCTGTTTATCTTCTCTGCACTACTTCCCAGAATTCTGAATGTACTTTAAAAAGATTTGGCTACTGGCAAAGCTAACAAGTTAAAGCAGTTAAAACAGGGGGAAAACCTTGTCTCTAGGGAAACAAGTGAACCTGGGTAGGAAAAGGATCTTACAAAAAGAAACGCTGTCAAACACAGCTAAGGAAAGGAGGAGGAGGCAAAAGCACTACCAAAATGGAGAGAAGAGAAGAGAGTTCTTATTTTTTAATTCTATCTTGTATTCTCCTAGATGTGTTTAGAAATTCTGTAGAATGTACCCTTCATTCACATCACTGTGCTGATGAAATACCTCTTTAAAAGAGCAGACCCTTGGGGGACTTTCCTGGTGGTCCAGTGGCTGAGAATCCACCTCGCAATGCAAGGGACACGGGTTTGATTCCTGCTCCAGGAACTAAGATTCCCACATACTGTGGGGCAACTAAAGCCCGTGAGCCACAATGACTGAACCTACACACCACAACTAGAGAGCCCATACACTCTATAGAGCCTGTGCTCTGCAACAAGAAAAGCCGGTGTGCCACAACTAGAGAAAGGCCACGTACCACCCTGACGATCCAGCACAGTCCAAAAAAAAAAGAACAGACCTCTGGCATTATCAATTTTGTTAAGGTTTCAAAAAACCTCTGGACATTCCTAACAACCAGCAGCTTTAAGGGAATCCCAGCTCTGAGATGCCAATAAGACAGCCTCACTGAAGGGAAGGACTGTGAGATGACCTAGCTGACCCTCAGCCCCAGCACTGCAAAGGGCCACTGATGCTCTTTTCTGGTTGGCTTCATGTGTGAGATGCCAACATGAGGCATTTGAGAATCAGGGGCATGCGAACTGGGAAGAACTCATCCGTATGTGTCTAAATATACTCAGGATGCAGTGAATGGAATCCGAAAGAATCCAAGATACACGGAAGAAACAAGGAGCACCTTCCAACGGAGCTAATCAGCTGTGGTGTCAGAAGTGTAGACTGGTATCAACTGGTGCTAGAGTCTGGTCCTCACACCTGGCAATTACTTCTCTGTACGCCAGTCAATGTCCTTAAGTGCTTCATATATACTATCTTATTTAATCCTCACAACAATCATCATGAAGTAAGATCATCTGCTGTCTTCCCTATTCTAACGAAACATTGACAATGAGGTCAGCAAGATTATCCAAGGTAATACAGGCAGTGAGGCACAGAAGCAGTATTCACCCTCTTCTTGGAGAGTTCAAACTGTAGGTTGGCTTAAGGTGAGGTGGGTAAACAGGGCAGGGAGATCCAGCAGCAGGCACCCCTCTCAGTCACACCGCACTATGGAAGAGTTGTCGCTAAACACTGCTGTTCCTCTAGGCCCCAAAGCTGAACACAAGGCAGCCAAGGTCACTCCTGATCTGGCCACCGTCCAGGCAGCTGGCTATACCAGTATCAGCTACCTGGAATGGGAGGACTGTTCACACCCTCGTAGGCTCATGCTGCTGGGGTGACGAAGAAGAAAGGAATCTCCCAGTCGGTGAGAGGTGGTGAAAGAATTCATCTACAAACCTACCTAGAACAATTAAAGACTCTGAGCACTCACCTAGTTTTGTTTTTATTAGCACCCTGTGACCCCCTTTTACAGAAAGAGATGGGTAAGGATAACCTGTAAGCTTGTAATTAAGGACAGGGTAGTGGGGCACCTTTGTTTGGTAGGCGGAATTTGTGTTTAATGAGGCTTTAAACCAGAGGAGAGCCACTGAGGTGTTCAGTCTGGTGGATTTCTGGCTTCTTTTGTTCGAAAGTTACAGTGCAAAGCTCATACCATGTGCTGGCAGTGTTCTAATCATGGCACAACAATCAGCAAGCAGAGGGCAATTTCTCAACATCTTTTCATGACGCCAGGGTTCGGCCAGCTCTACAATGACCACACCAGCCTCCTACCACAATCCCCAAGTCTTTTTATAGTCACAGGTAATTACACCATGGAGAGATTACATCACATCCTCAACACGGTTGGCAGCTGACAGGAAGATGCTCAGCGGATGTTTTGGGAACTTCATTTAGCAAACAATTTGCTGTGGTCCCTATTGTTCCTTTCCAAGAATAGAACTGCCTTGGCAAACCCTGTGCCTGAACTGGGACCCAAACAACCAAGGGTCATTGCAGAGAAGAACAGAAACCACCACGGAGGTAGACAGGGTAACCCAGAGATGACTCCTGCTTCTTTCATCCAGGAAAGAAAACAGACGGTGTCTCTCTTCCTCTGTCAAAAGTATCCTCTGAAGGATGCTGATCTGAGTGCTCCAACAAACAGCAGTACAAGAAACAGGTCTCAGAGAAGCCGGCCACTCAGCAGAGGTAGTGTGGTTCTCAGCAAGAGCATGGGCAACAGAGTCAAGACAGACCGGGTACAAATCCCAGCCAGCTTCCCCACCTGCAACCGTCTGCCTCTGTGCGAGTTACCTAACCTCCCTCTGCCTCAGTTTCTCATTTGTAAAATAGTTACAGGACCACGTAGATCATGGGCATTCTGAGAACTTTTATATGATAACACAGAGCCTGACACACAAATGATGCTCCATGCACATCACTTCCCTACCTGTCCTCTCTTCCCAGCTCAAAGTATGTTACCTCTGACTCCCAGTCCCTTCAGAGACGGTGAGGTGAGCCAGGGCCACCTGCCAACATCCCTCTGCCAGAGTGATGCTAAGGGCCAAAGCCACACCATCCCCCCGAGGACTGAGCTGTCAACATTTTCCATCTTCAGTGAACACTAAACACCCAGCTTTCTCACTCTGCCTTCCTTGCTTTAGGTGCTTGTGTGATTTTTAACACAGCCATTAAGTGTCACGGCAACATCTTAAAGGGGAAAAAAAAAATCAAAAACAAATAAAATATTAAGTTTTTTCAATAAAATTGCTCAGAACAGGGACAGAATGGAAATTAAAAGCTTTTTTATATGAGTCAGCAAGGCAGCTGGCTTGGGACCATCCAAACTACACAAACATGGAAGGTGAAAGGGATTCAGGACGTAATCAATCCTTCCTTAACTGGTCAGGTTTGACACTTCCTCCTAACCCCTTATCCTCAATCCAAGAAGTGACTCTACATTTCCAGTTTTGTTTTGCTTTTTAAATATTTATTTACTTTATTTGGCTGCTCCAGGTCTTAGTTGTGGCATGAGGAATCTTTAGTTGTGGCATGTGGGATCTAGTTCCCTGACCAGGGGTCAAACCCAGGCCCCCTGCATTGGGAGCATGACCATTAGACCACCTGGGAAGTCTCTCCAGTTTTGTTTTTTAAAGACAGAAGAGGACGTCATCCACATGAAGTCTCCCGCCCAGAGTGACTCAACAGGAGGTCACATACCAAATCTGCTGTTGTTATTATTTAAAATTACACAGAGCACTTTATATGTTAAGCGCCTTCCAATCACTTTTATTAGTCTACACAACACCCACCTAACATCCTTAAGTGTTGTATTTCTGTTTTATAGGTGACACCAAGAGGTCAAGTGATTTACCTGAGGTCATACACACAGCATGTTTCTTAAAGTCACAAGCAAAGAGACCTGTGAGAGGCTGCTCCACAGCAGGGATCCTAACTCCTGCTCCAGCCCAAGAAAGGCAAGTTGGGTAGCATGAGCACAGGCCTTATTTTCAGACCTGGTCTTCCCCTGCAGACTGTGCCCAGGTATGAAGAGTAAGACCAGGTATGAAGAGTAAGACATGCTTCCTTTGGCCACTCCGAAAAAGGGAACTTTCAGTAACTCTCTCCATCTCTGCTCAAGATATGACCAAGGGGCAAGCTGAACCCAATCCTCTGTAACCCTGTCTCCATTATAACTACAAATCGAGGGCTGCAGATAAGAGAAACCAGGACAGAAAACTGAACTAGGGACATGACATACGTCACTTTACCTAGAGCTTTACCCCAGAACTCTCAAGTGCCTCTTCATGATGCTTTTCTTCTAAACCTGAGCGATTACAACCAATACTACGCATGCATGTGGTATTTATAACCAGAGACTATGCAGACAAATCACCTCCAGAGGATGCCCGCTGACCTCTGTCCAGTGAGATTCTTGCAGTTGTGTTTGTGCCAGGACACATGAACATATCTACTAGAGCTTCCTGGGTAAAAAGCATCTCATTTATAATGCCTCTGGAATGCGTGTCTAAGAGCAGCTATAGGAACAAGTAAGAAATGCAGGAAGAGGAGACCTTTCCTGACCTAACTGCCTTTCCTCAACTTCAGATCTGAGAGTCTTGGTTTCTCGGCAAGCTTGCCTGGCACACCACTCATGGCAGGCTCGGCCATACAAATGTGCTCTGGGTTTCAAGCCAAGCTGTGGGCACCTCTTTCCACCAGAAACCACTCCATAGAAGAAAAAATAGTGCAACTTGGTGCACTAGAACGAAGCAATGGTGAAACCCCTTCCCTGTCTGCACCCTGCTCAGTGCCAGTACATAGGTTTTATGGGGAATAAAAAGACTGGGCGGAGGGGGTGGGATGGCAGGGGAGGAAGGATTCTTTGCAGATGGGGGAGGGAAAGAAAACAACAGAGCCAATTTTCCCATCCCGGTCTGAGCCCACACTACAGACTTATATTTTTCCATACTGGAGAATAATAATCCCTTTATCCAGCCAGTCTGGGACCATCAGTCCCTGATAATTGATTTCAGACCCTGAATGGAAAGTTGGGAAGGTGTGAGTAGCTGGAAAATGGGGTGGGGAATGGGAGGGTGGGGGGAAGCCCATAAAAGAAAGTGGGGGGTACAAGGGATGGCCCGATGAAGCTAAAGAGGCGAAAGGCAGAAGCTCTGCCTTCACACAGCCATGTAACACGCTGGGACGCCTCCCCAGCGGAGCCGGGGAAGAGGACAGCAGTGCTGGTGCACCAGGCACTGGGCGAGGCTCTGGTCCCGGGGCTGCCATGAGCACGACCCTGGGCCAGTGCACACCCTCCGAGGTCTGTCCTAGCTGTGCCCAGTCCTTTCTTTCTTCTTACTCTGACAGGCACTCCATTCATACACATTCTTAGTGAGCATCGCTTGTTCTGGGCTGGGGGCAAGGTGGCAAACCTCCTCCATAAAGGGCCAAATATCTTAAAGTGTAAACATCTTAGGCTTTGGGAACTACATGGTCTATGTCACTATTACCCAACTCTGTCATTATAGCACAGGTGAGGGACCTGAGGCTTACAGAAGCAGAGGCTTGCTCTGGGTCACAGAACTAGCGAGCAGCAGGACTGGGCCCTGAACACAGGCAGAAGATTCCAAAGCGTGCATCCTTACCTGCACATCACACTCTGAATCCTATACCTTGGTCCCACACGTGACTATAGCTAAGGGAGGGGGATGGTCAAGTCACCCCTGGCAGGCTTCTATACCCGGATCTCCGGCTGGCTCCCTAGGTCCCTTGGAGCACCACCCCCCCCCCCCCCCCCCAGGCCTGGCTCCCGGCTGTATCGCAGCACCAGCACCGAAGCCGCCACGCTCTGCTCTCCCATTAACTGCTCCACAAGCAGAGAATCCTCTCTCCCAGCCTTTGGGAAAACAATGGTACTGAGTCTTTTCCTTCCCACACACAGGCAGCAGGCAGGGGCTTACCTGAGGCAAGTCCGTCTCCAAGGAGGGTGCTAAGAATCACCAGGGGAAGGAACACTCCATGTCCCGTGGAGGCCACGGCAAACGCTGAGGTGCTCTTTGGTGCTATCCTGCCATGGCACATCTTTTATCCGTCCAAGTTATTTTTAAAAGGAAAAATGTAAAAGCCAGAAGGAAGAACTCTGAAGTCAGCCTTGGGTAGATTCACCTATTAAAAACAAAAAACAAGGACATCAGTGAAAGCTTTAGCCATACGTTAGTTACAATAGGCCTTCCTTTATGATAAGGAAGCCACGGTCACGTACAAAATTGAAAGAATTCTAGCAACTGAATCCCTACTGCCAGGAGAAGAGACAAGCATGTAAGTGGCTTTTCAACTCCTCCCTGGGGAAATGCCAAGGCCCACAGTAAGCTGCCACAGGTGTGGTCACCACCTGGGAGCCAAATCCTTGTGATGGGACAAGGAGACCAGCGCCGGCTCACCTGGGGATCCATCAAGCTGGGCAAAGGTTTCAAAAACTGCCCTGCTGCCTGCCTGCCTGGGGGCTCTGGCAGAGAGGAGGAAAGAGATGGTTGTTCACGTGGAGTGTTGCACCTGAGTTTGCCTCTGCCTTTGCCACTGGACTCAGAGCAAGTTCAACTAACCAGGAAAAAACAAAACAAAACAGAGAACACGTGTCTAAGAGGGAGAAATGCACCGCCTAGAGAAGGAATGCCACAGCCAGCGCCAAGAGCCCCTGGCTCGGCCTGCTCAACCACCAGAGGCTGGAGGAGCCCCTGGGGACCTGGCTCCCACCACGAATCTCAAAAATGGACTAATTAATCAAGGCTCACCCAACACACCTGCGACCCCAGAGGCTGCATCTGTTGTCTTTACGTGACAATGACTAAGGGGAGAAGGAGTCATAACTGTTGACTAGCCCAACCATCCACTCTGGCTCAAAGACTTAAGAAGAATAGGAACCAGTATCTTTAAAAGAGAAAAAAAAAAATCAGGGATCAAGACTTCTAAGGGTTTTTTCCCACTTGCTTTCAGGAAAGCAGAAGGGTTGATCATACATTTTG
Organism: Okapia johnstoni; assembly: GCA_024291935.2. Classification (NCBI taxonomy): domain Eukaryota; kingdom Metazoa; phylum Chordata; class Mammalia; order Artiodactyla; family Giraffidae; genus Okapia; species Okapia johnstoni. The sequence continues at coordinate 19,882,993 of CM044307.1, forward strand.
ATATAGGTCTATTATATTTTACTTAACTCATTTGATATCATTTATCCTAGTTTATAAAAGATATTCCAAATATAAGGTTACACTTCCTTCTTAAATGCCATACACACCTCTTTCTCCAGTAAGGCTTTATGTAAACAGATACGCAAGCCTGCCATCTACAATCCTAATAAAGGATGTCCCTGAGGGATACCACCCAGACCTGAATTTAATCCATGTATGAAGCCTTTGGCTCAGGCCTACACTGCCCTTCTAAAGAGAGGTACTGCAGACAGCAACATGAACTGTCTTAGTCTAAAAGAAAAGCAGCTACAAGGGTCTTCAATGAGCATGACCAAGGGGCTCAAGAAGACAGCTAGCCACTGGGTCTTCATTCACCACCCCCAAATGGTTGGGACTGTAGAGTCCTCTGTCCCCAGATTTTACCCAGACTCCAACTTGGGCCTTCACAGCTGTAGAACAGGGATGGTTCATGGAGAGGTCTAGGGATGGACTCTGCAAGTGACCCAAAAGGGTACACAAAACCACATGTGTGTAAATGCGTGGAATGTGTAAACAGTTATGTGGCTAAGAATGGTAGAGTCAGAATGCCAGAATTCAAATCTCTTTCCTCTGCTATGACCTGTGGCCAATTTACTCTCTGAGCCTCAGTTTTCTCATCTGTAAAATGAAGACAGTAACCATACCATCATCTTCATAGGGTTGATGTAAGGATTAGGATCTGACAAAGTGCTCAAAACAGTGCCTGGAACTTTGCAAGTCCTCAGTAAACAATGGCACCTGTTGCTGTCATAATTATAAGATCTGAGCATCAGAGGAGACCCTGGAGGTCATCTGAAAGAAGCCAAAACTAAACTTCAGAGAGTTAAAGGTTATGCCCAGGCCATCAGCCAGTTAACAATGGGTCCTTGGTGCTGCCACTGTGCATGCAGCCACAGTAGGTAACCTGGGCGGGCACTCACCACCCCGCAAGGGAAGAACCAGTGGATCATGGAGAATGACACTTGCTCGTGCCACATGACAGCACGTGCACAAGTACTTCTGCAGAGAATGGACGAGGCCAGATCAGGGTGGTGCTCATTGTTCCATGCATGAGTGGAGGGATTCAGGAAAGACCACCCAGAAGAAGGGATGCTAGACAGACTTTAGACAGACTACTAAAGGATGTGTCCCGTGGAGAAGGAACACATTGAGTACAAGTGGCTGGGAGCAATGGAACCCTACACTCTCAGGAGATGCTAGAGGCAGGGGCCAGGCTAAATTTAAAATCAATCCTGAAGACCAGGACTTCCCTGGTGGTCCAGTGGCTATGACTCTGTGCTCCCAGGCAGGGCCCTGGGTCCATCCCTGGTCAGGGAACTAGATCCCACACGCCACAACTAAGACCCAGTGCAGTCAAATAAATAAATTTAAAAATAAAAACTTTATCCTTGAAGACCATGTGGAACTTACAAGGATTATAAACAGGGAAGTTCTAACACCAATTTCTTTTAGGAAGATCACTGTGGCACCGATTTTAGAGGACTGGTTAACAAGTGGGAGGGTAACTTGGTACGAGGGAGGGTTACCAAGTGGCAAAGAATCTTACATTTAGCATTTTATAATTACTGTGGGGGATTGTTGGCTCAGTGGTAAAGAATCTGCCTGCCAAGAAGGAGACCTGGGTTCGATCCCTGGGTGGAGAAGATACCTTAGAGGAGGAAATGGCAATCCACTCCAGTACTCTTGCCTAGGAAATCCCATGGACAGAGAAGCCTGGTGGGCTATAGTCCATAGGGTCGCAAGAGTTGGACACAACTTAGCAACTAAACAACAATTAAAGTAGAGCTCTCTGGAGAACCATGGACAATACCTAGCCCCCAAATGCACATATTCTCTGACCTATCCATTCTACTTCTATAATCTATCCTCAGAAACCACTTGTGTGCGATGATACATATGCAGGGTATTCAGTGCATTATTTATACTGGCACAAGACTAAAGGGGACTAGTTAAATAAGTTACATAACAGAATACACACAGTGGTTAAAAAGAACTGGGCGGTTCAGTCTGTACTAATATGGAATGACTTTCAAAGTTAGTACATGAAGAAAACCCATGTGTGTGTGCTTGTGCTCTTAAAGGACACACATGCATGCACGTGTGCATACACACACGTGCATGCATGCATACACGTGTGCATACACACACGTGCATGCATGCATACACACACACACGCTCTTGTATGTGTGTAAGTCTTTTTCTTTGAAAGAGAGTCTTTCTCTGGAATTGATGCACAAGAAACTGGGAGCTACCTAGTACTATCAGGGAGGGGAACTAGGGGTGAACAGGGGAGAAGACTCATTGTTCACTGTTATGATTTCCCTTTTCATCTCCTTGAGTGTTGTACCTTGTGTATTACCTAATCAAACAGATAAAATACAGAATAAAATTAATGTAGCAAGGCCTTCCCATAGGCCACCTGTCTCCTTCCTCAACAAATTGATGGACACTCCAGTAAATCCGATTCTCTCTGCCAGGAATACAGTCAGTTGTAGGGCTCAGCACAAGGGTCATCTCCTAGAAGAATTCTTTTCTGACACGTCATGCCCATGTCCAGTAGAAATAACCCTCTTCTTACTCCCAAAGTGCCCTGAGCACCCTACTCTGACTGTACCTCTATCAGGTGATTACATCTGTTTATCTGTCTTACCTCACCAGGCTCAAAGTTCCTGAAGGCAGGGACCGTGAATTACTCAACATGGAATTTTCAAAAGCCATCACAGGGCCTGGCACCAGACAGGCAGGAAGCAAATGTCTGCCAAACTCATAAATACTACGGGGAGAAGCAAGTATGGAACTGGGGAAAAGATGCATACATATAAGCTCATGTTTGTTTTGAAGAAACAGCTGGTTCCTCCCTTACTGTTAAGCAGCTACCTGGGCCAAAGGACTAATTCCAGCATGAAGTCAAAGACCTGATCACGTGCAGAACAAATGGGGTGATGGAAATTCGGGCTCTGCAAAAAGAAAAGATGAACAGAGGAGAGTCAAGGAACGTTCACACGCAAGGATGAGCCAAGGGTAGTGCTTTAGAAATAACTCGGAGAAAAGTGAGTCCCCATGGCCCCAGGGTATCCCAAAATGGGAAAACTCAGCTATTATAGAGAAGAGGTCACACTACATCTAATCATTTTAAGAAAGGATCTGCTCTGAATGCAGAATTTTAAAAAACTGTCCTTGAATTGTGGCTTTAGACCAAGTGAAAAGAAAAACACTGAAAAGAAATTAAGACTGAGTATCCATTACTACCCCTAGAGAAAATCTACAGGCGAAAACTTGGGGGAAAAAAAAAGAATTCATTTCACTTCAGCATTTTTTTTTTGTGGGGCGGGGGGAGCTGTTTTAGTGACCACTTCCCCTGATTTAAAAAATAATGATTTAGAGATAGAAAGTAGAATGGTGGTTGTCATGGGCTGGGGAGAGGAAAGAATGGGGAGTTACTGTTTAAGGTTTTGTCAGATGAAGAGAGTTATGGAGACAGACAGTGGTGATGGTTGTTTGACATTATGAATGTACTTAATACCACTCTTCAAAATGGTTAAGATAGTCAATTTTATGTGTGTTTTACCACAGTAAAAAAAAAAAAAAAAAAAAACTGGGAAAAAATTATGATTAAAGAGGAACGGGGAACTAATGCTTACTTCCAAAGCCTGCATTCACACCCATCCTTACAAGGCACATGGCATCTAAACCAGATGTGAAGAGAGAGGAGAGGACCTGGGGGACCAGCTGCTACCAACCAGCCTGCTGGTTAGGAATGCTCTCTGGCTTCTGTTTTCACACCTAAAAATGGCTCTAAAATCACTCTCAAGCCACGGAATCCTCCAGAGTGCATCCATGCTTCTCTTTGTACAACTCACTCACTTCTTCCTCCAGCAGCCAGCGTTCCCTTCCAAAACGTGAGGTGAGGAAGAGTCACGGAAAAACCTACATTCATTCTTCTGATTTTCCTTCTTGGGATTCTTGCTGCTACCCCAATAGCCTGTGGTAAAAGGAGACCACCATGATCTAGACTGCCATCTGGCCCCTCCTACCTCTGTGAACCCAAAACATCAAAAGCTTGGGTGACTGTGCCCTGCTGAATGTGATGGTCATGAACACTCATTTCCTGTCCAGAGCCAAGAGGAAGGACACTGCCCTCACCTCTGCCTCTGCTTCCTCATCTGTAAAATGGAAGCTGTGAAAAGTAAGCTTGAGTTATCTCACTAGTTTCTAGTTAAGACTCAAAAGGGACAAAATGGAAGGGACTGCTTGCTCTGTGAACTGGTAAGACTCAGGCCTTCTATTCACAGTCTCAGCCAGGACAGCAGAAGGCGACCTGAGAAAACTGCTCATTAGAATGATGACAATAAGCATGGCACGCCTCTGGGGCTGAGGACAGCCTGTAACACGAGCTCCGAGTTCACATAGTTTGCCTACTTGTTGTTGCCATAGATGCTTCCAGATGAACCGAAGAGCCTGCTAAGATTAAAGGTATCCTAAGAGGCACCTTGAAAAATGGCTCACAGCCTAGACAGGCAGCAGCAGGGGTTGCGGGGGGAGCCTTGGAATAGCCAGGGCACCCAGGGCCCAGCTCCTTGTAGCCCCTGTGCCTGGGGCCCATTCCTGCATGCAATGTCCCATTCTCCATGCTCCTCAGGTCGAGGATGTCACAGTCCTGCTGGAGGCACGGTCAGGTCACACTCTACTGAGCCCTCCTCCGTGGAGGCCAAGGGCCCTGACTCAGCCCCGCCTGCCTCTCAGAGGCTACTTGGGTTTCTCTACGGCTCAGACTCAGTTTACATGAGACACTCAGAACAGATTATTTTCTAAGTCATGGCCATCGCTCCATTAGTTATAAGAGGTAAATGAATAGGTAAGACCAACAGAAATCCTTTCCTTGCTTCAGACTAGTCTGGAAAAGGGATGGTGGTGATGGAGAATCTAGAATAAGTTTGTTCCTTTGATTAACCATCTTCACCAACCCCCATACTACCATGTGATGGAGGGAAGACAACAGTTTATGAAATCAGAACAGAATTTAACCCTTGCATTTCAGATTGTACAGAAAATAAGTGTTAGCTCTGTGGAGTTCAGAGTTCCTCGGAGGGTGTGATAAGAACAGGGAACGTGCCGTGGGGCCCTCCTTACCTCTCCCTTCCTCCCGGTGGCGTCTCCCCTCTTCACTCTCACTCATCCTGAGATGGCTGGGCCAAAGCAGCAAAAGATGCCTATGTATTTATCAGATCTAAATGCCTCCCACCCTCCCCCATAAAATGACAAAATTACATTACTTCTAGATGTCTTCAGTTCACTTTTTTCCTCCCTGGAGATAAATGGCTCTTTCCAATCTTGCTAACCTCTGTATCTTCCCCTCTCTTTTATGCCACCAACAGCTGAGTACTTCAATAGGCATGAAGTTGTCTTTTGGACTTTGAGATCCTTGAGAGTCATGTTACTTTATCCATTTCCTTTTCATCTCCAGTCCTAAAGCCCAAAGGATACAAACATCAGAGTCTTGTTAAAATTTACCTCCTACAAATAACACAAATAACCCTCAGTTTTTCTCAGAAAAACTTCCTGGTGCTTCCCTGTTGGCTCTGATGGTAAAGAGTACACCTGCAATGCAGGAGACCCAGGTTCGATTCCTGGGTCGGGAAGATCCCCTGGTGGAGGGCAGTATTCCTGCCTAGAGGATTCCATGGACAGAGGAGCCTGGAGGACTACAGTCCATGGGGTCGCAAAGAGTCAGACACAACTGAGTGACTAACACTTTCTCAGAAACCACTGAAGCCAGGGTAAGGCAGGTATTGGAGGCTTTTCTGAATTGCTCTGATATCCCCGTATTCTTGTCTTTCTTCCCAGAATTGCTCACTACAGCCTCTTGCTGTTTCGTTCTCCCTACCCTGTTCCTCAGGCTTCAGACAGCAGGAATACCAGCAGACACATGGAATCTTCCTTGTAATCATCTCTAATGACTCTTTTCTAGAACCCAGCAGCACGATGACTGCAGCGTGGACTTGCATGCAGAAGACAGCCCTCAAGTCCTAGCACCACCAACCAACAGTGGCTGGGCCTCAGACGAGTCATTCATTCTTCCTGGCACTCAGGGCATGGGCCTGGATAATCCCTCAATGTCCTTTCCATTTTAAGGGATCTGGAATGTCTTCTAGGGAAAAGGAGGAGCCTCGAAGTATTTCCTCTGAAACAGAAGTCAACAAAAGTTCTGACTAGAAGGAAGAAATGTTAAATCCTTCCTCTTTATTCCCCAGAGCAGACATATCCCAGCATCTACCTCCCTCTGTACTGCAACAAACTGAGGAGATTCCGCTTTTCCATTTAGAGCTTAATCAATCCATCACATTTGTATAGGCCATCCGTACCCAGTGTTCCTAAAGTGCTTTCCAAAAATAACAAACTAACAACAACAACAAAAAACCCAGCCTCCACCCAGGCACAGGCGAGGATCACCACAGAGCTGTAGGGGCCCAGAGAGAATCAGAAAATGCAAGAGAGAAGGACGGAGAAGAACAAAGACAGACAGACTCAGGACAGGAAAAAGGAGTGACAAGGCAGAGTGCCTGTGAGCAGGAACTTGGCTCAGGCCATACATTTCCAACCCTGAAGGCAGGAAAGTATCTCTTCTCTGGACTGATGGCCTGAACTAAGACAAATACTTTGCCTCCTGATGCCTCTGTTTCCTCATCAGTAAAACGGAAACAGTTTCATGTTCGTCTCACTCAGAGAGGCTGGACTGGTGGAAAGATTCTGGCAGACTAGGCAAGAACCTCTGGTCTGCTTGGATACTGTTAGTTAGGTGGTCCAGGGCAAGTTATTTTCAGTTCCCATCTACAAAATGGGTAAATAATACCCACCTCATTGGGCTGTTGGGAGGTGGAAATGGGATCAACGGGAAGAATCAGAACAGCGTCTGGAATACTGGGCCCTCAAATTAGCGCTGCTGGAGGCCCCTTCCTGCTCTAACAGGCTGTGACTGAGCCCACATGAAACTCCCAAAGGGCACTGTTGTCCTGAGGCAAGGCTCAAATCACAGCTAGTTTAGAAGAAAGAAGAGCCGTGAGGTTAAACAAGTAAACCTCCAGAGGTCTCTCCCATGAAATTCTAAAAATATTTATTTTTAAGGAACTGAACATTCCTCCCTCCAAATTATATAATCATGTACGTGAGCATCCTGAAGTGATATATGTCTAGAGGGACCAAGGAGGTTTCCCTAAATATGTCCTACAGCCTAAATATGCTGTAGGACAGAATAAGGGCAGAGTTTACATGACTGAGATACACATACACACACACACACACACACACACACACACACACACACACACACTCTCTCATTACCTCATTATATAGGTGCCACTGTGCCATTATTTTACAGATAAATGCAATTGAAGGGGCCTAGAAGTCTTTCCTCCTCCTGCTTTCATACTGCAGAGGGCTCCCTGCTCTTTTTTCCAAATACAAGGTCAAGCTTATTTGCATGTCCTCTGGGAAAACTCAGCAACTGAGCCCACAGCATGGGACAGCTCTTCTGAACCCACAGCATCACTGCGTGAAGACTGGGAGAACCGATCATAACCTTCCCTGTGGACCACTCACAGTCACTTAACTGTTGTATACTACATTTACTGCAGGTGGTAAATTCCTGCAGAGCCCACCAACTGCCTTTTTCTGTGCCCCAGAGTATTCAACATTTATTTGTTCACAGAAGGGGGAAAAAAAAGATAAACCCCAAACCCCATAAGGTGTGTAGGAAATACAAGATGGCAAAGTAGCAGAAGATATAAAACAGGAAGGGAGAAGGGTAGATAAATCCTGGAAGTTCTGCCAGGCAGGAAAACAGATGCTTGACAGACAAGGTTGTAATCGGTTCCTAGACCCAAAGATGCATCTACGGGTCATCACAGCCCTCTGCTTGGTTGCCATCAGCGCTGGGCAGAGCAGGTTTCAATATTCACTTGGCAAATAAAGGCTGGGAAGCTGATTTGCTAAATCCAATTTCTTAGGGCTCTGTGTTTGCAGTAACTATACTGCAATTCAGCAAATATTTACTGGCTGTCTTTGGTGCAAGGCCTGGGTGGTCACAGAGATGACGTGGGGCATAGTTCTTACTCAAGGAATTCACAATCTCCATGAGAGGAATTATATGTTTATCTATATACCACTGTGAAACTGTTACTAGGTGTTTTTTTTTTTTAATTAAAAAAAGTGCTATGAGAACACAGAGGCCATAAGAACAAAGGATTCTGGTTGGGAGTAGGGGGAGGTGAAATAGGAAAGTTTTGAGCTGGACCTTGACGATCATGCACAGATTTAGCGAGCTCTTTGGCCCGTTCTGCATCCACAGGTCTAATTATAAAGAAAGAAAAAGAAACGGAAGAACTATTCACCAAAAGGATGGCAGAGGGAGAGAGGAAAAATAAACAGTGATAATTCCTTTTGCCAAGAGTTGCCGACTGCTGCTGTCTGGCAACAGGAAATAAACATATCTATATATCTTCACTCAAGGGGATATTTAGGTGCTAGATTTTGGTCTTCTAAGTACATACTCATGGCTGGGCAGGAAAACACCTCCTCCAGGTCAAAAATAGAAAACCCAAGAGAACTGGCTGAAGCAGTCGTGTTTACTTTTTACCATCTCTGTGGATAGCTTTCCAAAGGCTCTCAAGTGGGAGGGTATAAACAGGTCTGTGTCACTTCCTGGTTCTCAGGCCTTCTGCTACATTCCCAGTCAGTCTGGGAATGCTGCCTATTTAAAAATAAACTGTAAAAACTCACCCAAACCCCCAACTCTAAACCACTCTTGAGTTTGCTTCATTTGATTTCACTGAAATTAATAGGGGTTGAGCAAGAAATGAGACCAAAATGACCACAGAAAATGGATTCTCAGGTGAAAACGAAAATACAGGCTTATTGAGTTCAAGGTTAGGAGATTTGGATTCTACTCATGTTCTGCCTCTAACTGGAAAACCTGACCTTGAAAAAGCATGATGTTTCACCTGTCTGCACAATAGCCACTTCAGCATTAACCCCAATATAGTTATCCAATCTTTTTGGACCTCCGTTACCCATGTCTATAAACTAGCACCAACAATAGCTATCTCGTAGGTATCATCATGTATCACATGGTATCAAATGGTATGAGTATGGTATAAGTATATCATACAGTATAAGTATCACACGGGAATTACACGTAAAGCACTCAGCATATTGCCTGTCTTCAGTAAGTTGGCAAAAATAGGTGTTCTAGTTTTCATCATCTATTATTGTCATCATAATCTGAAAATGTAAAAGGCTGAGCTAGATGACCACCACTTGAAGAGCGTCTCTGGCTCCCAAATCCTCTGGTTCTTTAAGTCACCTTCTCCTTTTTTTCTTTTCTTTTTTGATGTGGACCATTTTTAAAGTCTTCATTGAATTTGTTACAGTATTGCTTCTGTTTTATGGTTTGGTCTTTGGGCCTCAAGGCATGTGGGACCGTGGCTCCCGATCAGGGCCAGGGACTGAACCCGCACCCCCTGCCCTGGACGGCACGGTCTTACCCCTGGGCTGCCAGGTGAGCCCCTTCTTTTCTTTTTTTCTTTTCAGGCGGTTAGATGGAAAGGAAGGGAGATCAACTCGGAGAAGCATGACAGTTACCAATATATCCTCAATGTTTATGTTAGAAACACTACAGCACAATTAAGGAAATTCATCAGTGAGCTGCAGGGGAAGAGTCTTAGCTGTGACTCACGCTGAAGCCACAGCATGGGCACAGCTGCTGCCTCTACGTCCTTGTCCATGAAGCTCAACCCCCTCTAGGGCCAGCACAATACAGCCTCACCCACCGCGTCTCTACCCGGGAGCAGCTCCTCGGAGAGTCCTAAGAGAGAGCACGTGGCCAATCCACCCACTTTGAGTAATGACTAATCCCCCCTGCAAAGCAGTCCTGTTTTAAACAAAAAAGTGCCTTCTCCTTAATATGATTTGAATGTGGTCAAAAATTTAACGCCCTTCCCCAAAAGTGAAGAGTGTAATCAGAATGTAGTAACAAGATCGAAGTGCTAGACTGAAATTAAATTCAGATGAAATTAATAGGCATTTTCTTTTATTCACTCAGCATTCAAAACGTGCTAAAGACTATAGAGGATGCCAAAAACTAATAGGATGCGATGAGTGAGAACCATAAAGGATGACACCGAGGTTTCTGGCCTGTGACTGGGTGAATAGCAGAAGGAAAGAATACATGTGGACAAGCAGGTGCTGGTGCAGCATGTGATGAATATAGTTCAGGTTATGTTTGGAAGGACTGAACTATAGGTACTTGGAGAATATCCAGGCAGAAAGGTCTAGCAGGCAAATTGGAAATGAGTATGAAACTCTGCAAAGTGTTCCGAACTCAGGATATAGCCCTGGAGTGATCGGTCTGAAAGTGATGGCTGAAAGCATGCAGAAGCTCATCCTGGTGAGAGAGCTGAGTGAGAAGAGAGTCAAGACAGGATCCTCGGGGGAACACTAACTTTGTAAAGCAGCATGTGAAACAAAGAGAGATCATGAAAGACTCTCCCAAAGTACAAGGAAACCAGGAGCCTGTGCATCAGAGCTGTCAAGGGAGGGACACAGTGATTAAAGGAGAACGTGAGGGTGAGTGGCAGACGCAGCAAAGGTCCCGTAAATGAAGCCTAAAAGACATCCACTGGATCTGATCACAAGGTTATCACCAGTGACCTCCTCAAGAGTGGATTTATTAGAGTTGTGAGGGAAGATCATGAATTCAAAGTGAGAAAGCACACACAATAAGGGCAAAACTACTAGGGGGAAGGGTGGTGGAACTGGAAAAGAAGGCAGAAGAAAGACAGGATAATGGCTAGAGAGAATTTGTGTATTACGAGTTGTACCTTTTCAGTTAAGCCATGGTTTCCGTTAAAGCTTCTGAACTGCAGCTCTGAGACATCCCACCCCTACCCCCACCCCAATTGAGAGTCCCTCTGAAATGACACCCACACACTGTGACTGCCAAAGCTAGGGAGATGCTAGGGATGAATGTGTAAGACTGACCTGCTTCCTTCTGTTCAACAACAAAAGCCTTTCTAACCCATCACACCTCTTCCAAAACTGCTACCGCTTCTGTAGGATTCATGAGTGAGAAGGAACAGTCAATCTATTGGCAGGGCTAGAAAACTGGCTTCTCCTAGTGTCTCTCAGGCCTTAAGATTCTCCGTAAATATGGTCTCGGTTTCTGCCATTGTTATCCTTTCCATTCCAATGTCAGCTGAGGATTTGCCCCTGAGATTCAGGTTCAAGATTCCAAGAACATGTCCTTCACCTCCACTGACTGACGCTGTTAAATGTATCCCTGGTGAGGTGACATTTAGACCAATCAAGACACTGTCTTCTAGTCTGAATGTTCCTCATCTTGTGTAAGTTCCAAGAAACCTCCTAATTGATAACAAACCATGACTCTTCCCGTTCTCCTCCTCACAAATTACCCAAACTTCCTGTAAGTTGTCAAGGTTGGACTGTGAGGCCCCAAGAAGAAGGAGAAGCAGGAACTTGCCTACTGTTCCTTCCCCTTTGATTAGTCCCACGCCCCAGCACCACCTCTGCCCTGACATGATCCTCTTACGGTACAGAGCCATCCACTAAGGCCTGCATGCTCTAGGTCTAGCTCCAACCATACCTCTAGTTCTCTCGATGTGGAGTTCAAAGTCAGGACCTGAGAAGAAAGGATCTGATTAAGGCACAAAAAGGAATATTCCCTTATCTCTAAATACACACTCAAAACTTATTTCAAATTAGTCAAAATTCAGGCAGTGGTATCAACTGAAGAGTCTCATAAAGTCCATGTATCATCTAAGATGATGTTAAGAGGGAATGTAATAAAACTCAGCAGATGAGAAAGAAGCATCATAAATTAATGAGGGAATCTGACAGCTCCCCCAATCTTAACACATATCTTACTGACTTCATTCAACACATATAAAGAGCACCTACTTGTACTAGATTCCACAAAAGGTACCAAAGTGGGGGGAAGCTTATACCTTTAAAGAGTTTACAGTCTACAGGGGAGGTAAGATACATACACAAAGAACTACGATGAGGTAAAATGTGAAAACCGTGGGAGACATACAGCCAAAGTGCCAAAGAGAAAACCAGGAAATAAGCTGGAGCCAGCCGAAGAAAATGAAACGTCAATTAAAGAATTCATCACAACATGGATTTTAAAGTCATAGGGAGTTCAATTCTGATTCTGCGTCTTGATTTTTAGAAGTACTAGGTGTCCTGCGTTACCTGCTGTGAGTCTCTGTTTTGTCATATATGAAGTTGGGGCAGCAATACCTAGTTCACAGAATTGTGAAGAGTCTGTAATTCACACATTTCTGATGAGTTTAATACAATATTTGGCACAGAGTGAAACTAGGGAAGATGGAAGGGCCACTGCACATAGGAATTTAGAGCTCCTGTGTCTGCACAGAGCTGTCTGGAGCCTCACTCATGGACAGATAGCTAAGCACCTGCTATTTGCTCACCAATTGTGCCTATTAGTTCAATCAGTCACCCAGGTTGAATGGGACTATGGTCAGGAGGTACAGGAATGAGGCTCAGAGTGTATATATGTGTATGTTCACGCCAGGATAAACCTGGAAGTACACACTCAATGTTCTGCTCGGAAGTATGGCATCACATTACAGGTTAAGTTTCAGATTATACACCACATACTGCATGATACCACACCATGCTATTCCTTTGGATATGGTAGGTGTTCAGTAAGTGTTTGGTACAGTGACATGACCTGAACCTGGTTGAATTCCCAATGAAATCTGTCTCATTGGATTCATTTTTCAACAAGTGAACATAGGAGGAAAAAGATACCTAAAAATTAGCCTGAGGGACACAGAAGTCATAATGGAATAACAGAGACTAGATTTACTTTTTCCTTAAACAACTAGAAAATCAAATATAATATATGTAATAATGGTTTTCAGACATTCAAAAATAGGTAGCACAGGGCAGTGATCCTTGAAAAAAGGGAAAGAAATGCACAGTCCTGCTGGTGCCCCAGCTAACCCCCTAAAGGAGTCTTCAGACCACAGAGCAGACAAATAAAAACCTGAAAGAGTTCAATGATTTCACCGAGTTAAAGAGACAGTTGGGAATCTGGGGGATGCCAAGGCGGCTAGAATGTGCAGGGCAAAGTAACTGAGAGGAGGGAGCTCAAAGAGAAAAAACTAATGATCTGCAGAGGCTGAGTGTTGATCTGTGCACGTGTTAGAGGAAACTAGCAAAGGCTAAGGAAAGAACCAAAGGAAAGAACTAACCCCCAGCGCTCACACAGAGCCAGAAGTTCCCACGTTCCCAAGGGCCAAAGTGGAAAAAAAATCTCCTGGTTCACAGGGCACTGGAAGGAATCTTCACAACTGTCTGGCCTCAGTAGTGGGACCATCCTAGCCCTAGACTAAAGGCTGTCTGCAAAAAAAAAAAAAACCCACAAAAATAAATAAATAAAGGCTGAGAACCAAGCCTTGAAAGGATCAAAACAATTCTAAGTACTAACTGAATTGCTTCTGAGAACAAAGCCAAAAAGTTTTTAAAAGAATACAGAAAGTTTCAGCACCTAACAACATACAACTCACTATGTCTAGTTTCAAATCAAAACTGAGCAGACATGCAAAGAGGCAGAAAATTATGACCATGACCTATGGTCACAGGAGGAGAATAAACAAATAGAAATAGACCTAGAAATGACACAGATGATAGAATTAGTGGACAAAGATGTTCAAATCTCTATTACAAATATACCCTGTGTGTTCAAGAGAAAAGAGGAAGGCATGAGCATGGTGAGAAAAGAAATACAAACCACAAAGACTCAAACTAAACTTCTAGAGGGAAAAATACAAATACCTGAAATGAAAAATATACAGGATGGGGTTAACAGGTTAGACACTGCAGAAGAAAAAAATCAATGAACTTGAAAACATAACAATAGAAACTATCCAAAGAGATATACATAGAACATAAGTCAGAAGTATGACTGAATCAAGCAGCCTAACACGTGCATAACTGGGGCATGGGGAGAGCACATAGGTATGCACAAAAAATTTTTTTTGATGTAAACTGTAAACTCACAGATTCAAGAAACTCATCAAACCACAAGAAGTACCTTAACAAGAAAACACAGCATGGCACACTGCAATCAAAATGATGAAAATGATCATTAAAGAGAAAACATTAAAAGCAGCCATAAGGGTGTAGAAGCAGAGACAATGCACCCAGAGAAACAAAGAATTACAAGTCTACTGTTACAAACAATGGAACGGAGCATCATGTTCCAAGTATTGGGGAAAAAAATCAATTTGACACTGATTTCCTAAGGAAAAGTTGACAGGAACTATGAAGTTCCTGTCACTAATGCTTTTTGTGCTCTGCAGTAATATTTTTCAGGGAGGCCTGTGCTGAGCACAAGATGGAAATTCAGTGATATTATAAACATCCGCAAGTACTTGTTGTTGTTTAGTCACTAAGTCATGGCCAACTTTTTGTGACCCCCATGGACTGTAGCCCACCAGACTCCTCTGTCTATGGGATTTCCCAGGAAAGAATACTGGAGTGGGTTGTCACTTCCTTCTCCAAGGGATCTTCCTGACCCAGGGATCAAACCAGCATCTCCAACATTGGCAGACAGATTCTTTTAACACCGAGCCACAAGGGAAGCTCTTTGGAAGCACAGTATTCCACGAGGAGTAAAAAGGGGTAAAGACCCTTTCTTACTTTCAGAGAGCCACCTTTTATACTTAGGTACTCAGAATATTACAAACTATAGCCCTTATACAATCATATTCCTTAAGACACCGGAAAAGAGACAAGAAAGGTCTATCAAAGGATCAATCCCTTAGCTGAAGAAAATCAAGGAAGAAAGAAAAAGTAAATCCCATCATGGAAAGAGTCAGCCTCACCAGCATCAGGCCTGAAGAGGCCTCCCTCCCTCAAGTGTGCACATCTGTTGGTTAATGTGTCTGATGGGCCTTTACAGATTCAGATAAAATATTTTTTCAGAATGAAACAAATATTCCTTAAGAAGTAGGTAAAAGTAACTCAAGAAGTGAATTAGAATTACTCAGTTCTTAGCTATGCAACCCAGCCCAGGGTAACATAATCTTCTCATTAAGTACCCTGGGCAGGCACCCCATTCTTCAGAGTCCAGCCTGGGGTTCTACCCTGGAGGGACCATTAAAATGGCAGTTGATCTGTTTTCAGCATTGGTTGGTTTGGTCTCTCCACTAAACTGTAGTTAATAAACTATAAGGTCCTGGGAAGGATGGAGCTCTATCTGTTTTTTTGTGCTTTCTTTGTAAACTCTGAGACCATCACTCTCTCAAAAAACCCTAGTATAGGTGCCCAAGAGGGACTCTCCTTCCCAAAATACCTTACTGCCTGAACAAGTGGTTCTCAATGGGGGCATTTTTCCATGTCACTCCAGTCCCAGGGTTTCTAGCAACATTTGGAGGACTTTTTCAAGGTCTTAAGCTGGGGGGTGCTATTGGCATCCAAGAGGCAGAAGTCCAAGGTGCCAGCAAACATCCCATGATGCACAGGACAGCCCCCCAGAACAGAAAATTTGGCCCCAAATGTCAAAAAGGCTGCAGTTGAGAACCCTGGCCTGAGTGGATCAGCATGGAGCTGAGCAGGTACCAGCAGAAGTTGTGCATGTCTTGTAAATTCCCTGCCACCACTGGCAAGTCTCATCCTATCACCTGTCTCCAAGCAATACTTTGATCCTGCTGTTGTCCCTAACTCAGGCTTACAGTTCCTCAGAGAGAGGAATTTAATAAGAGTTTAGATGTCTGGGTTTTCACCTCATCTCAGTCACTAGCTGTTGATTCTGGTTGTACATATCACAAAACTCTTCTGGGCCCATTTCCTCCTCTGTAAAACAGAAGGCTTGGAAAAGATGACTGAGGGGTTCTTCCAGCTCTAAAATTCTATTTGAAATGCTATCTGTCCTTATCATGAGCCAAAGAGAAAGGATCCAGCTTAGCCCAGAGTATGCACATCCACCCCTGAAGGACAGAGGTTCTGCTACTGTAGAGACCGAATCCAGCCAAGCGGGAGCTCTGGAGAAGCCAGGAGCTCAGGTACAAGCAACCCAGAAAGGGCTCTGCAAACACTGGCTTAAAGCCCAGCCCAGGCTCTCAGGTTTAAAACACATAGGAAAGTCTCCCTTCTGCCTTTTCAGGTAAATCTTATTCATCAGTGTTAAGAGGAGGAGGGGGAGGCTTGGGCCACTGAAGAGCAGCCCTGGAATCACTTGGGAGTGTATCAGAGACACTGAGTCTCAGTCTTCATCCCTAATCTGCTGCTCAGTCGCTTCAGTTGTGTCCGACTCTGTGCAACCCCACAGACGGCAGCCCACCAGGCTCCTCTGTCCCTGGGATTCTCCAGGCAAGAACACTGGAGTGGGTTGCCATTTCCTTCTCCAATACATGCGTGCTATGTCGCTTCAGTCGTGTCTGACTCTGTGCAACCCTATGGACAGCAGCCCACCAGGCTCCTCTGTCCATGGGATTCTCCAAGCAAGAATACCGCAGTTGGTTGCCACTTCCTTCTCCCTCATCCCTGATCTACAGAATGAAAATCTGCATTTTAATAAGATTTGAATAAGTTTGAGAAGCCCTGGTTTAGGGTATACTGCCCTTCTATTCCCTGCTCTGTCATCTCCTCACTTGTAAAGATGACTTTCAAGACTGTCCACATTCTACCTTAACTCCATCTCCCTGCACAGCTTGTGCACATGTACACACACACACATACACACCAGTTCAGAACTTCCAAACCCAGAGTCACCGACAGTCATGAGGACAAGTTCCTTTCTCTTTGCCTCTTGCCTACATCCACACAAGGCCAGAAAGAAACAAGTGCTGAAGCACAGGCTAAATCAAAGCTTTTCCGAGCGACTGATTCAGCCCACCCCTGCCGTTCAAAGACTCCTCAGGAAGACGGATGGAGAACCCAGAGGTACAAACTCTGATGGGGAGAGATTCATCATTTGTATCTGAACAAAGACCAACCGGAGTCCAAAGTTTCATTGTTTTCCTGCCGCCGCTGCCTTACATTACAGAAAGATTCTTGGGGCACAGGCTAAAGGGCAAAGCACACACACAGAGTAAACAAAAACACAGCAAGGGTTCCCCTGGGGGTGGGGGCAGCTGGAACAAAGCAAAACCACGGTGAAGGGTAGCCTAACAGAGCGCTGGAGCACAGGACAGAATGTGGGGAGAAGGGGTGTGGACTCCGCTGAGCAGCTAGTGCGGGAGAGGAGATTAGGTTGGGGCTCACCTCTCACCCCACCCGCGGGCGTAAGCAGCAGATGGCCCAGCCCCTGGCAGCTGGCAGAGACAGCCATCTGCACGTGCCTGCCCACCCCTCCCCAGGGCTGGAAATGGGAAGGAGCAGGGCAAAGTCCAGGCCTAACCCAAGCATCATCTCCAAAGATCACCCTGGGGGTGGGGTGGCAAAGTCACCCAATGCTCTGCTACCATGAGATGAACCTGGAAAACAACTCTAGTATCATCCAAGGTTCTTCTGCACCCACCTTTGCTGCCTCTGGTCACCTTCTGGTCACCTTCTTTTATCAGGAGCAGACTCATGGGGTCTGTCTTGGGATCCTAACACATTACAGCCTAAAGTTCAACCTATCCATGTTAACAGAGGGAAACAGGCCTAGAGGGGGACCATGGCTTGCCCCGGGAACATAGGGCTTGTTAGTGGCTGAACCAAAACTCAGCTCCCCTAACTCTTCACTCAGCAAGGTTCCCACTGAGCCCCCTCAGACTGAGTGCAGCCCCAGCACTGCTACCTGTGCTCTGTCCACTCCGAGCCCTCCAGGAATGGCTCCTGGCCAGGCCTCTACCAGATGAGAAAGTCCGGCAGCGCTGAGTCTCCAGGAACTCCAATGCAGCCAGAGCAGCTCAGGGGGAAAAATTCACGAGTAGCTACCTGCCTCTTCCAGAAAGGAAGCAGAAGGTACACACAGTTAACACTCAAGGTAGGCTGTATTGGGGAGGCGGGGGGGGGGGGGGGGGGGGGGGAGTGTGTTTGGAAATGAAAAAGGCTTGTTCTAAGAGCTGAAGGGAATTATCAGCCAACACAGATTCGGAGGCCAGTCAGAGCTAACTGCCAAACCAGACTGGCTTAATTAAGACTCTCCCACCCTCTTCCCCAGGAAACCCACCCCCTTCCCTGGCTGGTCACACTAGCTGTAAGAAGCAGTCATTTCAGGGAAGCTGAAGCCCTCTCTGTTGACCTGGCCTTGGGGGATGGCTGTCAGCCAGGGGGCCAGGCCGCTGGAGCTTCAGGGCACCAGCTGCCCTTACTGTCACCTCAACATCCGCCTTCAACAGCACCTGCACTGCAACCCACTCTGGATTACTGTGTGCGCAGAGTGGAAGAAAACACTCATTAGCTTTTCAAATGTAACCCTCTACAGTACCTAAATAGAAGGCACAGTTACTCAACTGCAAAGCAGAAATCCTCTTCTTCTCATCAAACAAAGGTGCACGTCCACAACCAGCTATGTGGTTAAAACTGGGCAGAAAGAGGCTAAGGAGTACCAGGGTGAGGTCTGTTGACTAACTGCATCTAGAGGCCTGGCAAACCCCAGCTCCAAGCCCTTGAAGCATCAGTATAATGAAAGCATCCTAATGATGAGAGGTCTTTCCTAAACGCTCATGGCTTTGCTGCTGACTTCACACTTCAGGGCAATCGCCATAGGCTCCTCCTGCCCTTCAGGGCCAACACCAGCCCAGGACCCTGGACATGGATATGCAGGGCCAGAGAGTGGCCTGACAGAAAAACTGACTTACTCAGGGGCTGAAAAACAATGTTTGATCTAGTACAACCAAGGGGTCATAATGGGCCCTGTGCTCAAACCCATTCACATCTGCCACAAACACGCTGCAGGTGGAGGGGGGGCGGGGGGTCCGGTGAGGGCAGGGAATCAGGCCACTACAGCCGGACTTCCTTGTCTTCCACCCCAACAACAGCCCTTCAAGAACTTGCCCTCCTGAAGAGCAAATGCGGTTTTGATTTCCAAACCTCACTGTTTGAGAGAACTTCTTGTTTTCTCTCTTAGCTTTTTAAAACAGATGAAATGATCCCCTAGGGAAAAAGCAGCTGTAAATACAGGAGAGGGCAGAAAAAGAACACTGCTAGGAGCTCCAGAGGAACCATTATACTATTGTAAAAAGGCTTCTCAAAAGAATGAACACACCCCATTCCAAACAGAAAACACACAATTTCCTGTAAAGGACTTGTCTGAAGTGTAACCTTTGGGCAGATGGTTTCTCTAGGCTGTTCCTGCTCTGCTCAACACTAAGACCTTGACATGAAAAGTGAGTTACTGATTTTCTTCCTGGGAACCTTAAAAGAACTAATTCACACCTCAGTCAGTCTTCTTGTCTATTACTATCATCACTACCATCATCATTATTATTAAAGGGTTAAACGTCATCACCAAACTGCTATAAGACATTTAAACAAATTTAAGCCGTTAAGTTTTTAGGCAGACTGACGCCACAGTATTTACTAGTTGAGATGAGAATGGGAAGAAGGTATAAATCTGAGACGGGCAGCCTGGCTTCTGCACTTATTACTTTCCAAAAAGAACTGCAATGTTCAAAGGCTCAGGATTCCGGGAAATCATCCACTGGCTTATTTTACCTCTCCCATCACAAGTAATGAGGCTGCCACCCCAAAACCCATTTGCCAAAAATAAAAGATCTAAAAAAGTGTTTCAGAGAAAGTTTGTGAGAAGAAAACTCAAGCTGGTTTTATTTTCAAACAAGCTACAATTAAATGGCTTTGCCTGTGTAACCACACTTCCTACCTAGAACTGCAGTAAGTTTAGATGTGCCTCTCAGATGGAGACTGGATTACAGGGAATTTAGCTGGCTGAAACCGGTCCTAGCCCACAGATGTAACTAACCTGTTTGCACAGTCCTGGTTGAATATGAGAAATAAAAACAGGGTAGGGAGTCAGCAGCACACTTATAATTCTGCCTGAGTCAGAAGAGGAAGATACTGCTTTTAATTTCACATAAGATTCTATTATTAGAAGGAAACATGTAACATAAGCCATAAACCTCATCAGTGACAAAGCAAAGAAAAACATGTATTTACAGAATATATTTAAATCCCTAAACTTCCCAGAGGAATCAGTGAGCCACTAATACAAACAAATCAAACTGCATCTGCTCACCACTGCCCCTAACGGTCTGTTCCCTCAAGCTACAAGCTTCCCTATGGCCCGGCACCTTTCACATCCTCCTTTAGAGAGGATTCATCACACATGCACCTGGCCTCCCCACAATTCCCAAGAACACTGACCAACTTCTAGAAGGAACACGTTTCCATGTGAACTGGGGTTTCAAGAGAATCTCTGAGCGGGACAAACTCTTGGGGTACAAGCTGGGCCCTGTCTGATCTTTCCATTTTCTCTCAGGTCTTGGTTTCCAGAGCCCTAAAAAGACTCCTTGATGGTCTTCCAGCCTCAGGCCACCCAAAATCCTGGCAGGAACCACACTGTCAAGCACTGTCAGATTACCTTCCACCTTTGTCTGCTCTGTGCAGCATCATGTCCTATGTAAAGCTTGCAAAAGGCACAGAGACCAACAGGCCCCAGTCCACTTTCAGTGGTGATGGAGAAGCTGCTGACCCTGACAGCAAACAGTCAAGGCACACAGTAAGGCAAGAGTGTCTATTTTCAGTATTCTGTGTGGGTGCAAGAAAACACTAAATCGTGAGGTATGAGTTTCAGAAAATAAGGAAGAACAAGCAGCAACTACTTGTGAGTGATGGACAGAATATTAAAAAAAAAAAAGAGAGAGAGAGAGACAGAAATGGATCTGAACCAAGACAATTAAAGAGGGCCTTAGGGACTTTCCTGGGAATCCAGTGGCTAAAACTCTGAGTTCCCAATGCAAAGGGTCCAGATTCAATACCTGGTCAAGGAACTAGATCCTATATGCATGCATGCTCAGTCGCTCAGTTGTGTAAGACTCTTTGTGACCCCATGGATTGCAGCCAATCAGGCTCCTCTGTCCATGGGATTTTCCTGGCAAGAATACTGGAGTGGGTTGCCATATCCTCCTGCAGAAGATCTTCCTGACCCAGGGATAGAACCCGCATCTCCTACATTGCAGGTGGATTCTTTACCATGGAGCTACCTCGGAAGCCCAGATCCCACACACCCAACTAAAAAGATCCTGCATGCTGACACTAAAGATCCTGTGTGCCACAAGAAAGACTGCGCACAGCCAAATAAATATTTAAAAAAAGAGAGGGAGGACCTTAAAAAGGAAGGAAGGGAGACCTGACCTGAAAGCCTGGAGAGCTGAATTAGTATGTAGATAGAAAGAGGGAATTTCTGGGGCTGGAAGGCATAACTAAGCATGATAAATTGGGAAGGCAGGGGTGGGGAAAGAAGCCAAGAATCACGGAAGAACAGAAAAAAAAAAAAAATCCATTTGAGATCCCTCAGGGCAAGGCACAATTCTTATGGCTTCCCTGGTATCTATCACTGAACAGACTCTGGTTATTCCACAAAGTAAATTAAGTATTCCACTGAATACTTACAATAAGGCCAGACTGTACACCTATGAAAAACAGGCAGAGAGACTCAGCTTTGGATCTATCGGTAGTAGGGAACCAATGAATGTTCTTGAGTAAGAAACATGACTTCATCCAACTCAACAAGCATTTACTAAAGGCCTACTATGTAAGAGGCACCCGACTACTCAGTCTTCGCCTTCAAGGAGCACGGGGGAAGGGATGACAATATGACCTCCCACACACACAGGGCTGCATTGTCTTACCTAGTCTTATTTGAAATAAGAACAATGTTCAGGGTACATGAACCTGGCAAGGGAGACTAAAGCAGCCTGGGAGGCCAGACAGGATGACAGGGTCTGGGCCAGGGTGGTGGTGATAGAAACCTCCAGCAGAAAGAACTGGCAGAAGTTGGTTATTGACCAGACAGGAGGGGATCATAAGAGGGGAGTCATGATGACACAAGTCAGAAAGCAGGAAGATTCGGTGTCAATTCCCAGATGGTGAGAGCTTCAGGCCATGCTTTGGCCCACTGACCGCCTGAGGCTAAGGTCAGTCAGCTCCAACATTCTGCCCATTTTTGGGAATAAGGGTTACACATTCCATCCTTTCCATTCACCCAGTTTTTTATGCTAGTTGTGATTTCCTGTAATTCCCATTTGCAAGGGGGTGAAGGAGATGGATGAGTTGACAATTCCTTTGTCCATCACGCAGTAATAAATACATCTCAATAGTTCAGCACTAAACTTTTACTGGCAGCTCTTATTCTGGGAAGAGGAGAACAGGGGGAGAAGGCATTACATTTTAAAAGCTGTGAGGCAGTGTTCTCCTTACCCAGTGAGTTCTCCTCCTAGGCAGAGCCTTCCCAGAGACATTTAGCAAGGCAGAGGCAAGAGATGGAGCACTACCAACCCTGAGAGCCAGTACCAGTTCCTGTGGAGAAAAGAGGCCCAAAATCCCACCCCACCTGGCTATGTGAAAACTGAGCGCACAATCAGGAGGGCAGAATCAGCATGAACAAGGCCAAAAATGCTTGAGTACATGGCATCAATGGAAAGTAGCAGCTGCCCTTCCACAGTAACTGCCCTCAAGGCGGGAGGACACCTGAGGACTTGCCAAATGCTTGTCCCAAGCAGAGCTACCCAGTGTAAGGCTCTGAGCCACAGGAGGGCCAGCCCGGCTCTCAGAAAGGCGGTCCCTCCTCTGAACCCTGACACCCTGCAGGCCACTGCTGTCCCCGACTATCCTAGGCAGAAGTAGCACAGTTAACAGGTGAACAGTGGTGACTTCTGGAAGGGAAATCACAGGTGATTTTCTTCTTCCATTAATCAAGTAACCTGTATTTCCTAATCTTTCTTCAAGAAATAAGTAGAGAGACTTTCCTGGTGGTCCAGTGGCTAAGACTGCCAATCTCCCAATGCAGGGGGCCTGGGTTTAATCCCTGGTCCGGGAACCAGATCCCACTTGCTCCATGTGTCACAACAAAGATCAAAGATTTCGTGTGCTGCAACTAAGACCCAGCACAGCCAAATAAATAAATAAATATATATTAAAAAAACCTAATAAGCTCATTTAAAAAAAGAAGGAAGTAGAACTTGTGATTTCTTAAATTTTTTTAAAACAAGTAAGTTGGTGGGGGAAATGAATTTGACGTGTACCATTAAAGCATAGTCCATAGGTCACAAAGAGTCAGACATAACTGAGTGACTCACACACACACACACACACAAATACACACACATCATTAAAGTGAAAGCGCAGTTTAGCCCTCTTTCCTAACCATTAAACAAGAATAAGAGGAAAAAGAGAGTACAGACTGAATGAAGAACAAACAACTGCTGGTTAAAACAACTTGGTGGATCCTGACATGTTCCAAACAAGTGCATCCCTCCCACCTGTGACAGATCCTGACTGCCTGAGAACAGTTACCCACATGCTCTACAACTAAAACTGGAGTGCTGAGAACGTGTTATCACAAAACATTTTCCCAGTGCTTGGTTTAGGCTTCCTATGGATGGCAAAAGGCCTTTTAGAAGTCTGTGACTTGGCTGCACCAATGGAAGAGGGATGTTTCGTTATCCTGCAGGACTCGACTCTGTAACTGGGGTGGTCATACTCCCAGTAACATGGAACCTCAGGATAAGAAAAATAACACATCATTATTATTACCTGGAATCTAACTGCCTAATCACTGCATATGGCTCTAAGCATTTTCCATCTAACATCTGATTTAATCCTCATAAGAACCTTAAAAGGTACTACTCCCATCTCTAGGCTTCCCTAATGACTCAGATGATAAAGAATCTGCCTGCAACCTAGGAGACACAGGTTTGATCCCTGGGTTGGGAAGATTCCCTGGAGAAGGGAATGGCAGCCCACTCCAGTATTCTCGCCTGGAGAATTCCATGGAGAAACCTGGTAGGTTACAGTCCATGGGATTGCAAAGAGTCGACTGAGCAACTCTCGAGAGAGCAACTCTCCATCCAGACAAGGTGTAGATAAGTTAAATAATTTGCCCAAGGCCACAGAGATAGAAATTCATGACAGCAAGATTACAAATGAATCAGTCTGACACCAAAGCATATAATCTTGGTAGAGGTTCAAATCAATTCCATATTAGATAATGTAATTCATTTTAAATATTAAAATTATCCTCGATGTATTATGGAATAAGAGGAAAACTTCCCATTCACTCTGGGGGAAAAAAAAAAAACAGGAAGTTTTGAAGATTGTTCACATTGCGGCTTGCAGCTCTACACCCTCTTGAGTGGACTTGGACTTGGCTTCCCAGCTCTGCTTCAGAACCTCAGCAGAGCGAAGTGTTCTAACTTGCAGACTGATTCTAGGTAAGAATTCCTCAGGTAGAGGTGGATCAGGTGACTTAGCAGACTTTTGAGAAACACTGCTTTGGGGGTATTCTAGGAAACTTTCTGAAGCCACTGCAGAAATTGAGAACTAGGTCATTAGATGTTGATGGCTAATTCCCCCGAACTGCTAATGAGACACATCACCTTCAGTCCACAGGCACTGCACGTGAAGAATGCTGTTGGCAGAATGGAGTGAAGGGAAGCAGGAATTCAGAGACTTTAATTCCCAAAGCTCTCTTTTCTTTACAGACCTGTATCTGAGGAAGCCATCAACCCCACCTTCCACAACTGAAATAACCTGGATAGAAGCTGCCCCCTAAAATGAGACTGATTCCTCTGAAAAGTAACTGCCAAAGATGGTACATTGCGTATTAATGACTAAATTCAGATATCCTTCATAGAAACTTCAACACAAAAAGGCTGAGAGGAGAAAAATACTTTTTTTAATTGGGTGTTTTTTTAAAGTCCCAACACAGGGCATGTTGCCTGGGTCTTGGCACTCATTTGTAAACTGAAGGAAGATGCGCTTGCTGTAAGGTTTTGCCTCTCAGTGTTTCAGAGTTAATAGGTGTCCATCCACATATGTGAGCTCACAAAGTTTGCCCTTCCTCTTTGGCTTCAATTATCTATGTCAATTGCATTACTATCCAAGGAAGATGGCTCCAAGTTCAGGACTGCTTTCGGTAATGTGATTAGGTTGTACAGAAATGCTAATGCTTTTCTGGGCACCGGGCTGACCTTTCCCTGATCCTCTCTGGTCTCTGAGGGTAAGTCCTGGCTGCCGCCTCCCTTTGAGAGGGACACCCACCCTCATTATGATTCCTCGGGGTTTTCAGAAAGGTCACACAGTGCAGCCAAGACTTCAGAGTACCTGCTTCTGCTGGTACTTACCAGTCGTTCATCCTAGAAAGGTGTTTTTTATCCTCTTTTGGCATCAATTCTCATAACTGTAAAACGGGTATAATATAAGCAACCTATTTTGAAGCTGCTGTGAAGATTATATAAACTATGTAAGTCACTTAGATCATCAGTGCTTGGTACCCAGAAGGCACTCAAGACATGTCATCTTTTATTAAGACTCCACCTTGTAATATTAACAAGGTTTTGCGTGAATCTCGAGTTTTACACTTCTGAAGCAGTCTCAATTCATTATTGCTACAATCAGCCCTCACAATAATCATTTATGTTAGATGGGACTGAAGGTTTATGGACATGTCCTGCTATAATGAAAAGGAACTGACCTGATCTTTACTCGTGAGCTGTGTGCTCATCAGTCCCAGGCACTGGGTCAGAGACCCATCTGCGTCATCTTTGGTTACCACTCCCCACACTCACGCCAGGTGTCAATAAATCAAGGCTGGACTGGACTGAGAGTTTACGGCAAGGGCTGCACGTGCTATAAACTGAGCAACCTCAGGCTTATGGCAAGGATCTGGGGAACAAGTCAGAATCACTGTTCTAGGGAATTCCCGGCTATGCTGAACACAGAGACAAGAGGGCTGACTCCCCCAGTCCTGACTCCCACCTCACCCCCAAGAGGAAAAGCAGCAGCTGCAGGAGCGGGGGCAGCCAGAGGTCACTTGGAGGGAAATGGCAGAAGTGTCCCTGCACAACCTCTGAGGCAGCTGGGAATCAGGACAATATGATGCAGCATTACCCAGCCCCTCCCGCTGGGCCAAACGGGGTGGGGGGGGGGGGACCATAAATGCGGCACTTCAAAAGCAAGGTAATGCTGCCTTCAGTAACCGAAATGGTGTTGCTTTAGAGTAGAGTACAGGCCAGTCTATAAATACCAGGGATTAAAAGGCTTCCTGCCGGGCCCAACTGCCACCGGCCTGAAGACAAAGGCTCTCTGGTTCTCCAGACCCCAAACAGACTCCGAGACGAGTCCTTCAGGTTAGAGCTGCCATCGGCCAATGGTCAAACCCTCCAAAGTGATACCAAAACCTCTTTTTCCTTCTTTTCCAGCTCAGATGATTTTTGCTAACCAGCCTCTCCTTTCCACATCCTTCACCCAGGACCATCCACTCCCCAGAACCCCTCCACAGCAGCTCCCCCATGCACTCTGGTCTCTCCAGGCTCCCCCTGTCTCCCTCACCACCTCATCCTCTACCCCAACTTCCTCATCAGTATATATTTTTATCTGCCATGAAAAACAACAAAGACTTTGGAATCATTTTAACCATGGTTCAAGGTACACACAGTTACTTACACTACTTTTTGTGGGGGGGACTGTGCCGGGTCTTCATTGCTGCGTGGGCTTCCTCTAGTTGCGGCGAGCAGGGGCTACTCTCTAACTGTGGTGCGTGGGCTTCTCTTGCTGCAGAGCACGGGCTCTACGGGCTCGTGGGCTCGGCAGTTGCGGCTCCCAGGCTCTAGAGCAAGGCTCAACAGTTGCTGCGCAGGGGCTTAGTTGCTCCACGGCACGTGGTGGGATATTCCCAGATCAGGGATCAAACCCATGTCTCCTGCATTGGCAGGTGGATTCTTCACAACTGAGCCACCAGGGAAACCTCAGTACTTAACTTTTTTAGAGCTTGATTTTCTGATCTATAAAGTGGATACAGGCCCACCTAGGAACAGCACCCAGCACACGGCCTGGCACAGAGTGTGCGCTCAGGACTTCCTGCCTTGTCCCAGTCCCCACAGGATTTTTCTTCTTCCCTCTTTTCTGGGCTCTATGACTCTGATACAGTCACTCTTTCTAGGTATCATACCTGCTACATCCAAAGGTCTCAACTCAAAGGAGTGACTCAAATGACGAACATTTTAGTCACTGATGTTATCTATGGAGCAGACACATTCTGGGCAGCCGGTCCCATCAGCAACCTTCAAATTACACTCAAGAGAGGCCTGGTCACCCTCTATCTCCCCACCACAAAGGACTCATCTGGAGAGGAAAGTAACCAGAGGGGATGGGAGGACACGGAGTTGGGAGTCACTTCTGGCCAGAGGCAAGAGATAAATAAAGGCGTTGTTAAGGTAAGGGTAGCACTTCTACACGCAACTAAAACCCCAAAAGAAAAATTCCCATAATTCCACATTTACATGTAAAACTTTCAAATTAATTCTGACAGCAAGAACATCTGCCAGTTTTGCTAGCAACACCATCTGGTTCATTTCTGATAAGGCCCAGGCACAACTTCACACGGGCCAGGAACTGTCTACAGTCTGGTTCCAAAAAGGTGGCATCCTAGATGACAGCTCCAAGGCAGGGTGCCATCCCCCCCCCCAGCCCCTCGGAGCCCCAAAGCCGCTGCTGCCAGCTCATGATTAGGCCTGAAATAAACCCAGAGTTTGATTCTTCCCTAAGTTTCTCCTCCAAGACCTACAGGCACCATTCTTACAACCAGGATTAATCTAAGCAAGTCTGTCTTCAAAAACCAGATAAATACTACAGCAACATGACAAACGGCCAGAACCACTTGAATTTCAAAGGGGCTTTTACAGAGTGGGTGGGAGGGCTGCTTCTTCACTCGAGAGTCTTAATTTGTGATTAGCTAAGAGTAAGAGGGTCCCCTCCACGAGGCCTTTAAGGTCCTCCAAGTGTCTTCCTTTCACCAGGCCAATAAGAAACACTTTGATGCACTTCGTGAGGCCGTCAGGCCGCCATAAATAAGGAAAAGAAAGCAGCCTGGGAGTCAGAGCAGACTTGTCTCGAGGTGCAATGACTCGGCTGGTGGTAGCACCACAGCAGGCCCACTGTTCAGATCCTGATGAGAAATTAAGCATAAAATGTGAACGCAACACCCACAGCAAGGATACACTCCAAGGAAAAATGGACTACAAGGCTCACCAGTCACCATCAAATGTAAATGGAAAAGGGTGTGTTCGAAACACAGGGTAACAGGATAAAAACTATCAAGCGCAAGACTCTGCACAAGTATGCACATGCTTTCTTCCAGTACACCAGGCAAACCTGGGCTGCTAAAACTGCAAACACTGCAGTGCCTATACTGTTCACCAATTCTGGGTAAGGACTTCATGACCCCTACGAAGAAGGGAGCAAGGGAAACATGGTAAAGCCTGACACGTAAAAAGAGAACTAAAAAGGGGAAGGTGAGAAGTGTACTGTACAAACCCAAGGTGAAAAGCCAGGGCAAAATCAGCTCTGGCCCCCACAAGTGGGTTTGGTGACTAGAACCTCTCACTCTCTGCAAACAAGACCGGGCAGAAATCACTCAGGGTCTTTTTTTCTCTCTCTCAAAATGTGAATACACAGAACAGGAAGCTCAAGACTGAATTCCCACCAAGTCTGGCTTCAGCTCACCCAATCAGCCGCACAGACAGGCAGCTAGCTGAGGAGCAGATGGGAAATCACCGGCAGCCTCAAAGGGGTGTGGGGAGAGAAGCTGAGAGGCCTTGTGCTGGCCTTCCAGGACACAAGGAGGAGGCCTGGGAGGCTGCTGGCGTGGACTTTGCAGCAGGGCAGGTTAGCAGAGAAGGCTAGACTGAAGGAGCAGAGAAAACTGAACCCACTACAAGGGCAGGAGTCCCCCACGAGACAAGCCAGGAGGATGTGAAAGAAAAGCAAGAGGAAACGAGCCCCTCCCTTCTGTCAATCTGGATGCAGTCCATCTGCCTTGGAGAGCGGAGAAAGGAAGTGGTCCTAAACCAGCCTCTCCCCTTCTCGGACAAACTGACCCTCAGTAACCCCCACTGTCCAGGCCAGCGGCATGTTTCACACCCATGGCCCTGGCCGGTGCTTCCCATCTGCCCACTGGTGAGACCTCTCTGATTTGCAAATGGGGCCAACAGGCCACAAGAGCATCAGCATCACCATTTCTGCTGCTAACTCAGCACTTGGCCTTAAGACAGGACACTTGTCCTAAACTACACTTCACATTCTGAAGCTTTCAAGTGGGTATCACTCTCTCCTCATTTCCAGGGTGGCTGAGAGGATAACAGGCAAACAGGCAATAATTACTGAGCACTGACTAGGAGCCAGGCACCGGGCTGGCTGCTTTGTGTGTCTCCTCCAAACCCCTGTATGTAGTCGATACTGACTTTAACCCCATTTTCAGTTGACAAACTGGGGCTTAACAAAGAGACTCACCCAAAGTACACAGGCCAGACAGAAAACCTAACGCTACAAAAAGCAAGGATCAACTACTACTTAACATAATTTCTTTCTGCAAATAAACTGCCATGAGTTATCTTTTAATTGTCAGACACCATACCAAGTGTTTTAACTATCCCATTTTATTTGATTTTCGTGACAATCCTAGGAGGGGTTACTTTTCAACATAATTTAAATCATTTAAGTTATGCATTCCAATAGTGAAAATTCAAATGAAACAAAAAGCAAGTTTAAGTTATAGTTAACTACTGTAAAGCAATTATCCTCCAGTTTTTAAAAAATAAATAAAAAAAAAAAGAAGTTATAGTTTCCTGTTACCCTTTATCACCCCAGAACTCCCCATCCCAGGTAATTATTAATATTCTGGTGGCTACCCCTCGAGAGACAGGTAGTGGTAACATTATCACCTCCACTTCACAAGTGATAAAACTCCGAGTCTGAGAGGTTAAAGCTGCTCAAGGTCAGGAAGCTGGGAAGTGGCTGAGCAGGGCCAGTATGAGTGCAAGGCCTGCTCCGCCGCTTCCCACTCATACCCATTCCCCCGAACAATCGTCCATTTTCATTTGCCATAGGAAAGGGGGAAACTCTGCCTGGCCCGCAGCCAATCTCACTCCTCCACTTTCCTGACCAAATGGAGAAAACAGAGCGGTCTCAGCACACCCTGACCCAGGAACATTAGTGCTGCTTCGTGTTTTTCAAATCTAAGCCATTTTGGGTGAGGCAGGACCTTCCCCTCCAGCCTGCTCACTGTCCACACAGGCTCATCTTCTGCCTCTGAAAGGAAGACAGGAAGGACAATGGAGAAGAGAAGAGGCGGTCAGGCCAGGCCTTCAGGAGACCCTGGATCCCCGTGTCAGCAAGAAAGGACACTCTTCAGGACCCCTTAGGAGTGGGAGGC
The DNA here is from genome assembly GCA_024291935.2 of Okapia johnstoni. Classification (NCBI taxonomy): domain Eukaryota; kingdom Metazoa; phylum Chordata; class Mammalia; order Artiodactyla; family Giraffidae; genus Okapia; species Okapia johnstoni. Next base: position 19,913,456 of record CM044307.1, read on the forward strand.
GTCTTACGGGGGCTCTGGACCCACAGTTGGTGTCCCAGTCAGAACACACCTGCAGAAAGACAGAACAGGACTGCAACAATGTTGATATAGGATAGAATTGCAGAGCCCTCAAGATCCCCATACAGAGTCCTAGGAACTTGGAATTTCTGCTCTGGCTCACCCCCAAACGGACACTCTATTAACCCAAAAACTGCACAGGTTTCTAAATACCAGGGTGTTGCCCCTCTGGCCTCCCTGCTCCTCTGAAAAAAATAAAAGTAAAATCTTCTCAGACTATACAGCAATGCTTTTTCCTTAGTTAGGAGATGCAATGTGCCCTTTTGAATTACGCATACTTTCACATCTCTGTCCCACTGATACACAAAAACATACTGACATACTGATCTTGAGAGCACCCACACCAACAAAGGGGTGGGGACGAGGAAAGGGGTTGCTACATTGCTTTTCATGCACAAGTTAAAATTTACCAAGTCTGCAATTCCAGGAGTTTTCCTGTTTCCTAGCAGGATACCAATGTTTGATTCAGCCTCAGCCCCAGCTGACTCAGCACCCCTATTTACCAGCACAGTGGATTCTAAATGCCCACTGGTCATCAAAGGCCTTGGCTGTCCTATTTGTAAAATGGGACTGAAATCTTCCTCACAGTAACTATCTGATTCCTTACGTACTTTGTAAAATAAACAGATCTTTATTGCTATTAATATGAACACTCAACCTGCCTAAGTAAATGAGGAAGAAACTTAAACCAGCCCTTCTCTTCCTCTAGGGGTTTGAAATCTATGAGAGGAAAAGACTAACCAAAATACTGACAAACGATTCAAAACCTCTGTTATACTGTGCTGCAAAGAATCCCTGTGGGGGAGATGATTATATGGAAAGAGCATTCAATACTTGTTCAATTAATAAATGAGTTCCCATGCACTGCTTGAAAAATATCTACATGTTACCATCCACAGAAAGTTTTACCAACACCAAAGGCTGTGAAATCTGTTCACACACTGTCTCACACACATCCCAAGAAAAGCGGTCAGCATTTGCAGAGAGCAGCCATTCTTTCAAAGACGTGATTTTTCAAACCACACACAGACCTTCAAAGCAGATGAACCACACAATTCTATTTTACAATTCCAGGAGTAAAAGTACCAACCCAGAAGAGCTCAGATTTCCCTGGTGGCTCAGTGGTAAAGAATCCTCCTGCGATGCAGGAGACACAGGTTCGATCCCTGGAGCGGGAAGATCCTCTGGGGGAGGAAATGGTAACCCACTCCAGTATTCTTGCCTGGAGAATCCCAAGGACAGAGGAGCCTGGCAGGCTACAGTTCACGGGGTCACAGAGAGGTGGACAGGACTGAGCATGCACCCAGAAGAGCCCGGGGAGAACAAAGAGAAAACAAGCCATCCTGTGTTAACTACTTCCTTGCCTGCAGGGATTGCAGGGGATGTCATGCATCTGTAAAAAAGGCCAAACAAGTAGATGGCACATGTGCAAAATGGATTAAGGGTGTGACTGATACTTCTCGAGGCTTTTAAAAGAATGACAGTTTTCCAGAAACAAAGACCTGCACCTGAAAATTAGAAGGGGTAACTCTCTGGTCTAGGATCAAAATTCATAAGGGATCCTGTAATTCGTTTTCGACTGGCCTCACTGAATCATTCTGGACAACAACCGATATCCTCTCTTTCCTTCCCTCCCTCCCTCCACCTCCATGGTCCCTGAGCTCTCTTCTTTCTCAGCCACCAGTCAGAATGAACTTGGTGAATGCTAACAGCTTCTTATCACCCTGTTTATATTTGTTTTCCACTCAAGCCAGGCCTCCCTCAAAATGTTTCTTTTTAGAATTTCATCAACAATGCCACTCTTACATTCCTTGTCATCAAGGCTCATGGCCTCAAAGTCACCTTGCCCTCTCACCCTTTTTACTTTAATCCTCTATATCTGGTCAATTCTTACCAACCAGTTAATCCAGGAGCTGAGTATAAAGAACTGGACGAGACAATCACTGACCTTGGGGAACTTACAATCTTAGCCAAGAACCTGAGCCTACATGGGAAGTGTGCTTATTGGGACCCTTATCTGTGCCAGTAGTGTACTAGGTCCTTCACCACCCCTGGCAGGTTATAAAGCCAGATATAACAGGAAGTGAAAGTGAAAGTAACTTAGTCCTGTCCAACTCTTTCCAACCCCATAGACTGTAGTCCATGGAATTCTCCAGGCCAGAATACTAGAGTGGGCAGTCGTTGCCTTCTCCAGGGGCTCTTCCCAAGCCAGGGATAGAACCCAGGTCTCCCACATTGCAGGCAGATTCTTTACCAGGTGAGCCACCAGGCAAACCCATGAATACTGGAGTGGGTAGCCTATTCCTTCTCCAGCAGATCTTCCTGACCCAGGAATCGAACCAGGGTCTCCTGAATTGCAGGCGGATTCTTTACCAGCTGAGCTACCAGGAAAGCCCCCAAACAGGAAGGGATACTGCAAATTAACATTATTTAAAATTGAGACTTAAAGGAAATGGAAAATAAAAGATTCCCTAAGGAATTCACACCACTGATCCTATTTCCCTCCTAATTTCTCACTGTTAAACTCACACAGGTTTTTCTCTCTAAACTAAAAGAAAGGGGGGGGGGGGGGGTGGAGGGAAGATACTTCAGGGTCAGAAAACATTCACACATTAAAAACTGATTGGGTTCAATGCATGATACAGGGTGCTCGGGGCTGGTGCACCAGAATGACCCTGAGGGATGGGATGGGGAGGGAGGTGGGAGAGGGGTTCTGGAAGGGGAACACATGTACACCCATGGTGGATTCATGTCAATGTATGGCAAAACCAATACAATACTGTAAAGTTAAAAAATAGATAAATAAATAAATTTATAAAAAATAAAAAATAAAAACTGATTGGGACTACCCTGGCACCCCAGTGGTTAAGATTCCATACTTCCATTTCAGGAGGCACAGGTTCAATCCCTGGTCAGGGAACTAAGATCCTACAGACTGTGCAGCACTCAAGTAAAGCCAGAAAATGGGAGTCCAAACTCCAAACTCCTAGACCGAGCTTGCTCTGCAGAGAAAGGCAATTTGCTCTCTTGCTAGGGAGGCCAGGTAGAATTCTCCAAGAGAATGTTTCAAGCCCTCCTCCTTTCCAAGGTGATTGTGGGTTTGGAGCACAAATGTCCCTGAAAAAACCAGAGCCACTTCTGTTGAGTAGCCAAGCTGAACACATGCTTTACACAACAGATTCCTCCAGCACTACTGTCATATTAAATAACCTATGGGTATTCCCCCGGACTGTTAACCTCATGAGGGCAAGTGCCGCGTCCGTTTTGTTCTTTGTTCACAATGCCTGAACAACCACAGGCATTCACTAAGTACCTGCCACACAAATGACCTGACTTCCTTCCTTCCTCTTGGGTTTCTGTAGCAACCCTCTGCCCACCTCCCACCAGTCTGACGTCACAGCCCAACCAGATTTTCAGCTCACAAATGATTAGGACTTGAGGGTGCATGTAAAGGGGAAACTAAGATGGACCAATGAAATCTTATGAAACCCAGAGCCTGTTTTTCTTGCCATCCTGCTGTGTAACAAGCAAAATCCCCCACAGGACCGAAACAAGAAGGTAGACGGCCTTTCCGTGGCACAGTTTCTACCTGGGGGTGGATGAGAATCAAGGACTGATGAAGGTGTGGACTAGTCAACACACCATGTGTTAACCCTCTAGAAATGCCCCGAGCATGCCAACTGAAAGAACAGCACCCACTGAACACAAAACTGCTCACTGGCTACCTGGAGAAAGATAGTATATGTGACAACTCAACCCAAGAAGTCTGTTTCCTTCCTCGCTTCTTAAAGACACAGTTAGAGACCTGTGTTCACACTGCATGTGGACGGGTGGCTGACCCACATAAAATAAACCCGAGGAAACCAGAACCACGGTTGCAAAGGGTTTCCGTCTGCTTACAGGGTGGGAGGAAGAGGCGGTCAGCTCTCCCAGACAGCATGTTCTCAAATACTGGGCAGTCCTCCTACATCCAGGATGCCACCAGCACCTGACACTGTCCCACCTGGGTGAGCAAGACCGGGGGGGGGGGGGGGGGGGGGGGTGGGAATGACTCAGAGAACACATCCCATCGGCCTGGAGCCAGGGAGTGTTTTCTAAATTGTAAGGAAGCACAGTACAGAGATAGAAGAGGTAAGCAGGCCAGGCTAAACACAACTCCCATTTTAAGAACAGTTCTTCTTCTAAAGAACTGAATTTAGACGCTCATTCCCTTTTGTAATTTCACTATTAAAGACTCAAAAACCACAATCACAGAGGGATATGAGCTTGTTCCTAACGATATGAACCACACACCCTTTTGGGCTCCAGACCTCTTTCCTGGAAGAGGCCCAGAGAAGAGAAGTTGAGCACACTGGGACAGAAAATGCACCAGACTAGGAATCTGGAGCCCTGGCTTCTGCCCTGGCCCTGTCACCACTCAAGGAAATGAGCTCTGATCAACCATATCCCATTTTTCTCTCCTATTAAGTGAGGTGGTGAAATGAGACCATCCTCTAGTCCCATCCTTCCAGCTCCAGCATTTCACGAGCTCTCTGGTCACATGACTGGCGTGCTGTGCAAGTAACATCTGGATACTGTCTCCTCACTCTTTTGAGACTCCTAGTACTTAGGGACAGAATTTAAACTAACAGGTAGTGAAAGTGAAAGTGTTAGTTTGTTTCCAACTCTTTGTGACTCCATGGATTGTAGCCCATGAGGCTCCTCTGTCCATGGGATTTCTCAGGTAAGAATACTGGAGTGGGTTGCCATTCCCTTCTCCAGGGGATCTTCCCAACCCAGGGATTGAAGCCAGGTCCCCCGTACTGCAGGCACATTCTTTACCGTCTGAGCCACAAGGGAAGCCCACTTGACAGGTAGAGCCCACTCCAAATCTAAAACTTTTGGCAGTGAACAGTGGCTGGGAAGTTATGCACTCATACACATTTATACACACACACACACACACACACACACACACACACACACACAGGAACTTTCTGGAAGAACTGGTCCTGGGACTTAGCTACAGGTACAGGAACCTGAAACAGGTACAAGGGAAAATAAGTCAACTTCCTAGTTTTTGTCTGGCTAGTGGACAAAAGGCATGTGCCCTGTGTCCCGCATATTTCTGAGTTAGAACTATCTGGACTCTCTGATCCTTAAGCGGCCTATACATGCACACTTTCAAGAGATTCTGGTAGGAATCCAGGAGCAGGAGAAGCAAGACCAGCTACTGATCACAAATGCTGGGAGTTCCAATTAGGACAAGGGCGAAAGTAGGCATGGCACTATTTCAGTACTGAGGCTGCTATGATGCAAAACCACCCAGGGGTAGATTCTGTAGAGGAAATGACACTCCCAGCAGCACCATCTGTTCCTCTTTGTGTCTGGCATGATCTATATTTTAAACCTTGGGTGCAACTAAGGTCTGCCTGTAAGAGCTGGTCTAAAGAACATTTTTTCTAGACTTGTGTTTACATAGCCCCTCGCCCTCCCCCATCACTGGCCAGCTTTCTCTTCTGTAAGCATGCCACTCCCCAGCCCAGCAGCAGCCTCAAGCAGGTGCACAGAACCCTCGCATGCAATTTTTCATACAGAGAGGAAAACCTTTTGAGAACTATAAATTACATTGATAAGGAAGGCTCTGTGGGGTTCATGGTTACTCTCTCTCCAAAAGACATAATGATATGATTTAGAACTGGGTAGCTTCAAGCTAAGCCGCCCCCTCCCGCTCCCTGTTTTTTTAAAAGTAGCAGTACATGTGCACTGAATTTAGGCACTATTGCATCTATCAGCTCTCACTACTGTTTATAAAGTTCTGCACCAAAGATCTGGAAACAATGCTACTGGAAAGTTCAAACTTCTTAAATATATGATATAGACAGAGATAGGGCACCTCTTCTTAATTCAGGGCAATACCTTCAACATCTTATGACAAGAGATCTCCCTATACTGTTCTTACCCAAACAAACAATATAACCAAGTAGAACATTAAATCCGAAATAAAAATATGGATGCAGCTTTTAAAATAATTCCGAGAAATGAAAAAATGTATGCCTGCACAAAAACCATGAGTTCATAGCAGCACTATTCATAATCACCAAAACACAGAACCAACCCAAATGTTCGTCTGCTAATGAATGGATAAACAAAATATGGTATATCTATACAACAGATTATTCAGCAATAAAGCAGAATGAAGTAGTGACATATGTTACAACACGGATAAGCTTCAGCAACATTATGCTAAGTTAAAGAAGACAATCATTAAAGATTGCATAATACATGATTCTATTCAAATGAAATGTCCTAATATGTAAACTATAGACAGAGCGCGGACTAGTGGTACCCCTGAACTACAGGAATTGTAGAGAAATAGGGAGTGATTACTAATGGAGTTGCTTTGGGGGGGTGATGAAAATGTTTTAAAATTAGATTAGATTATGGTGATTGCTGGACAACGCTAAATATAGTACAATCCATTGCTTGTACATTTGAAATGGATGATCTTTATGATATATAAATTATGTCCCAGTAAAGTTGTCTTTAAAAAATGTCATGACAAAATAAAATCACCCTCCAAAAAAAAATCTCCTTGAGCCAACTTAGAAATAATCTAGACATATAAGAAAGGGTATTTAAATCGCAGTTGATCTAGTTAATGGAATTTTATAAAGCCACTAAAAATAATTATAAAAGTTATGTGTCATTACAGGAAAATGTTTATGCTATAATGTTAGATTATAAAAAGAAATAGAAAATTGAACGTACAGGGACTACCACAGAGTACATGGAAATGATGTTTGTGTTAGGATGGCAGAATCACAGTGGTTCCCCTCTATTTTCCAAGTTCTCTGTAATCTTGTCCCAGCATATTAACAATTAAAAAAAAAACCTCAGTCTTCCCTCTCCCCTCAGTTTGTCTTGACTACAATCTAAAATGCAAAATAAGCAAAACCACCTTGTTCTCTTTTTCAAGTTCTCTTTTTTAAACTCCCATCAACTTAGTTTACTGAGATCAACTAAGAATAACCCAAAGAAGGAAGAAAGGGATGAACACTCCTTTCCTATTCCCAGAAGCAAGTTTCATTGGCCTCAGTTCAGTTCAGTCGTTCAGTTGTGTCTGACTCTTTGCGACCCCATGGACTGCAGCCTGCCAGGCTTCCCTGTCCATCACCAACTCCCGGAGCTTGCTCAAACTCATGTCCCTTGAGTCGGTGATGCCATCCAACCATCTCATCCTCTGTTGTCCCCTTCTCCTCCTGTCTTCAATCTTTCCCAGCATCAGGGTCTTTTCCAATGAGTCAGTTCTTCGCATCATTAGCCTAGTCTAGCCAAAATTTCAGCAATAGGGCAATTTACGCTCTATTCTTCAACTTCTGTGAATGAAGGCAAGTCACTGGTGGCAGGAGGCTGGATTTGGAAAGATTAGACTTTCCCCTTCTTAAAAACGGACAGAAAGAGTGCTAGCTTCAGCAGCACATACACTACAATTGAAATGATACAGAGAAGATTAGCATGACCCCTGCACAAGGATGACACGCAAATTCGTGAAGTGTTCCATTAAAAAAAAAAAGGACAGAAAGAAAGGGCAAACTGGGGAAAAACCCCCATTTGTGTCTCTTCTCTGAGGTTTTGTGTTCAATCTCCAACTACAGGAGGAAAGAATCCTGAGTCATCTAATTTTTCACCACAGAAGATCCTCTTGAGTAATAAGGAACTGTCAGTCACCACCTCTGCGTCTACCAATGCAGGCTAACCTTCATCAGGAATCCCAGGCTAACTTTCCCCAGATTAAGCAATGAGGCTCTGCCAAAAATAGTAATAATAATAATACTTGTATATGCGTTGGGGGGGAGTACACTTAAGGGCACACTGCTATCAGGTAATTTTATAAGGATCCACTAACACTGGCGACACTAACAGGGAACTACATCTGTTTCTGCTTGAGAAAAATGCTTCAACAATATCCTGTTTCTGGAGGACTGCATGAATTCTTGGCACGCAGCTTCTGATATTTCAGGGGTGGCTATTTTCCTCTTTTGAGATGGGAGAGTCAGGGAGGCAGAATACATCACAGGCAACAACAGAGTCTGTGAAACCCACTTAGTTTTCACCACGGTCACTGCATTTCCTGCTCCTGCTGTACCAGTACCTTCACAGGGACTCAACGGTCCCCTAGCCCTGACGGCAGCACAGGTGGCCTTCCACAGCTGCAGTGACCCAGCTCAGCACCACTGCAAGGTCCACCAAAGGAGTGGAGACTTCCGCACTCAGGTATGAACCAGAAGATGAGAGAGCAAATAGAGGAATCCTGCCGGTTTCTAGGCCAAGGAACTAAGAGGGAAAGAAAAAGGACAGGCATCACAGACACAGGTGAGCACAAGAAAAAGGAAACATCCATAGGTGACCACAGGCTCTGCTGCTAAAACCTAGCCCTTGTTAAGAGGTGCCTCTTTCCCCAGCACCTCTACTCTTTCAGATAAAGATTTTACAAAGAGACACTGGAACTCACAGCCATCTAAGGGCACAACGGCTGCTGCCATGAATCCTAGCCGGGGCAGGAGCAAATGTGTCTCGATGCTCAAGGATGGTCATCCCCACGCTGTCCTGAGACTGCTTCACTGGTCTCAAATCCATAGCTGTTAGCAGCTTCCAACACCCATCACATACCCCCCAGCCCCAGCCTCAAGCTGCATCCTTCATTCCCACCAACAGGGAAACAACACCGCAATATTACGGGCCTTATTTCTCATTGTTCTAGTTTCAAATTTCCTGCAATGTGGCATCGTAACAATATTAATTTTTTAAAAAAATCACTCCATTAAGTGAAGCCTCACCACAGTCGGATACATGGGTGGACCCTAGCCTAAAGCCATCTCAACCAGGAGAGTCTCTATCAACATACAAGCATTTGTCCCAATGCTTACTCTTAACCCAAGAAGCAAGTTGGCACTCAAGTCTGCACCACAGTAATATCTGCCTTCAAAGTTAAAAACAAAAAAGGCATTGGGCTTCTCCCTCTCCTAGTCCCTTCTCATGTTTCTCCTACTGCCTGAGGGAATACCCCCTAAACAAGACTTCTCTACGGTCCAGGCGGATGGAAGAGGGAAAAGGAATCCTGCTTGTCAGCTTTCACTAGGAGATCACATGTCAGTTCAGGAGCTCAGTAAAGTGCTTCCTGCACAGCAATTACACAATTGGGCCTGGTGGGTCTGCAGACATTCAGGCCTCCAAGTGGGCACGTCAGGCCTGGACACAGGCATCATGTTCCTCTCTGCGAATCGCCCCTAAACGGAGAACTAGAGGTGAAGACAAGCACATGTGCTCTCTGGCCTTCCTTCTCGGCCTGCAAGAGGCTCTGCTAAAGACATTCTCCCCAGTTCAGTTGTTTTGGTACAGAAATGAGAAAGATTACATGACTCACGAATTTTTTCAAAGACACTGTACTATAATTCTCTGGGCCACAGACAGATACCAGTAGTTATCTGGTTATCAGAAGAGCTAAGAATGTGGAAAAAGAGAACAAGGAAAGATTTAAAACATAAGACAAATTTTTTTCCTGATGGATGGAAATGCATAACGCTGAAGAGCAATAAACTTGAAACACGTTCTTACTTTTAAGAAGTCAGGTGAATAATTTTCTTTGGAGGGTGCATAAGTGTGTGTTATGGGGGGAGCTATAGAGATTGCTGCCCTGGCCATCGAAAGGGAGGAAATCCCCTAAGAAGAGACCATTACATGGGAGCACAAGTTCAACCACCACATGATGGGGACCTGCCAGGAGACCAAAGTGCTGAGGGCTCATCGTCTGCCAGCCTGCATCTGTAATAGCTCATTCTACCTTTCTTCCTTTCATTTCTATCTGCCCAAATTCTGACCTTTGAGCAGGCAAGCCTCAAGCAAATAAGCTGAACTCTGCCATCTGACAATGGGTTTGCTCTGAGGGTTTAAGCACTGCAGGGTGGTGGTGGCAGTGGCAAGGGAGCCCTGGGATGTCTTACTCTGATCAGGGACCTGCCCCATCTACCTGTAGGTGAGGTTTGGTTTCACAGAACACTTCTACTACAGTATCCAAAAAGCCACTCTGTGGACAGGGATTTCTATTTATCAGGTCTTGTACCAGTACTGTCCCCTATTAACACACTGGGCAGAACTTCCTTAAGCAGCAATGGCCACCAATGAAAATTAACAACATAATCCAAAATAAGTGGATTCAAAACCTGTGAACTCTGTAAGGAATGGCTGGGTTCTGTCTTATTCACTGCAGTGACCCAAATACCTAGCACACAGTGCCTGGCATATATTCTATATCACAAATACTTTTGAGAAACTAAAAAAAGAAAGCATGTATGAACAAGGGAATGTTGTGCAAACATACCGTAAATATGTACCCTGGAGAAAGAGATAAGGATGCAAGTAATCTGAGAAATAGCCTAAGGAAGTACTTGCCACCAGAGGACATTCTATGGGAACAGCAGCATCAGGCCTCCTTGCTGAACTTCCCTCGAACCAGCTTAAGATTTGTTTTCAACGCTTCTTTTCTCCTGGCTCTCAGGGTGCCCCAAACCACCTCCTTCTCCTGACCTCCCTTACGGGGTAACTTTTCCCACTTCAGCTGCCCCCACAGTCACAACCCTGTGGGAGGGTCAGACCGACACCAATATTTGGAGTTTCTAAAAACCAGAAATTAAAAAAAAAAAGTCTACACACACAAACAGGAAGTGGTTTCGGTGCGTCTCAGCCCGGATAATAATGAAGTTTCTGAGATTAAAGACCAGACGAGGCGCGCGAGCTCCAGAAAGCTCCGGGGCTTGCACACCTGGGCTCCAACGTTGTCCTGCGAAGTCCACCATCGCTAAGCCGACCCTGCCCCAGCTCGGGACCCGCCGCTTTCGTTGGCCCTGACGCGAAAATGGTTAACAATAAAGAAAAGAAAGCCTCTGCCTACCTCCTCTCCAGCGACCTGCAAAGTGCGGTCTCCACCCTGAACTCCGGTCTGGAGCGCGATCCCGCACGGCCGGCGAGGCCCCAGGGCAGAGCGCCCCGGTCCCGGCCACCAAGCTCCCGTCCATAAGCCTGCCGGTCGATGCTCCTCCCGGCCTCGGCACACAGCCCACCCCGCCAGCCCTCCCGGCCCACGCCAAGCACCGGGGCTCGCCGCCCGGGGAGTCGGGGTGACACCCCGGGGGGCTGGGGCAGGAAGCGCGGACAGCAGCCGACTCGGGGCGGCCGCCCGAGCACCCCAAGCCGTCCCCCTCCTGGGCGGTATGCGCGCGGCCCCGCGCCCCTGACAGCCGGCCCGGTCGGGCGCTCCAGTGACACAATGCCCGGCCCCGCCGCCGCTCCCCCGGCCGCGGTGACAACTCACCGGGGGAACGGCGCGGCGACCTCCGGGGAGGGGGGGCGCTCGCAGCTTCCGCGGCGCTGGGATCCGCTCCGCCGCCCCGCGCGCGCCCGCAGCCCTCTCGGGTCTAGGCGAGCCCCCGCGCGCGTGCCGTCGTCGGGCCGGCGCTGCGTGAGGAGGAGGCCGGTGGCAGGGGGACGAGGCCGTCGCCGGCTGAGGAGAATGGAACACCGCGGCGGCGGCAGCAGTGGCGGCGGCGGCAGTGCTCGCGTCACTGGGCCAGCTGTACGGCGCGGGCGGGGGAGGCCCGCGGAGGGGGGAGGGGAAGGGGCGGGCGAGGGGCGGGGCCACGCGCGCGCACGTAATGAGCGCCGGCGTCGCGCCGCCGCGATCGTCCCGTTTGGGGAAAAGGCCCGGCCGGTAGACGGCTGCCAGCACGCACGCGCCGCCGGCCGGCCCGCACGCCCAGCGGCCGGCGAGACGGAGGAAGAAAGGGAGTTCTTAAAGGGGCCGTCACGCCGACTCCGCTAGAGCAGACTGGGAGGAGGTGTTGCGGACCGACTGCGACGGCTTCGCACTTAGCCTCTCCAGTTCTTCTGCTCTTGTTTGTGTTATTATTTGTATTATTCGGCTATTATTTGTTTTTTTGGAGTACTGTTATTTGCAAAGAGTTGGTTTGCTCTCCGGTCGACTAGGCGCTTTCATTCCTGCTGCCTTAGCTTAGGACTTAGGAATCCCTCTTCGGGCCCGTCGCTAAGCTGTTGTTTTTGTTGTTGCGAAGCCTACCAACGTCAGATTGTCCCAGGAGTAGGGGTGTAAAAATGCAGATTTAGGGTCCCTCGTCCAGCCATTCTGATTCAAAAAGGCTACGACTGGAGTCTTTAAGCCGGTTAAAAATCTACTTTAACAGGCTTTCCTAAAAGGGATTCCTCGGCATACTAAAAGCACGCAATGGATCTCAAAGTTCAGAAATCTGAAGTTCAGCGTGAGGGCTGGCAGAGTCGGGGCTAGAACCCCGCCGCACTCCTGGCTTTATTTCCCAGCCTGAGCTTTGTCTCCCAGGGCTGTTTTCCAACATACAGTATGCAAGCAGTTTGAGTACTTTATAGTTATAGCATCTCTCTATATATAGGTGGTCCCCCTGCGGCCATAGGAGATAAGTCTTCTGCTTGTGTTTACAGGGCTTTATTGTTGTTTTAGTATCTAAGTCGTGTCCCACTCTTGCAACCCCATGGACTGGAGCCCACCAGGCTCCTCTGTCCATGGGATTTCCCAGGCAAGAATACTGAAGTGGGTTGCCATTGCCTTCTCCAGGAGATCTTCCCAACCCTGGGATGGAATCGCATTTCTCTATCCGCAGGCAGATTCTTTACCATTGCAGCACCAGAGAATGACCCCTTAATGACAATCATTTTGACTTTTTATCTTGGTACCCCAGGGGCTTGAACAATACCTGTCTCAGTTCAGTTCATTTCTGTCACTCAGTCATGTCTGACTTTGCGACCCAATGGACTGCAGCACGCCAGGCCTCCCTGTCCATCACCAACTCCTGGAGTTTACTCAAACTCATGCCCATTGAGTTGATGATGCCATCCAACCATCTCATCCTCTGTCGTCCCCTTCTCCCACCTTCAAGAGGTTCTCAATTAATGTTGAGGCGTTCCTACTTGATAGTCAGTGCCAGAGTCTGGGCTTGGACCCAGAGCCTCTGCTGCAGCTTCGGTCAGGCAGGCTCTCCTCTCAGGGCCTCTCACCTAGCCCAATTCTACTAGCTTCTCTAGAAAAGTGCTGTGAATTAACAAGTCAAATTTTTGAGGCAGTTCAAACAAGCAAGCAGAATGTCCACCACAAAGCATACACACCTGCCCCAAGGAAACGCTCCCATTCTGGGCCCCACACAACTTACTGTTGCTGCTTCCTTTTCCATAAGCCTGTCCTTGTTCTGCCTTCTTTTCTCCTTGAGTTCTGTTAAAGAGAAAACCCACAGGTCCAAAATGGCATCACTTGTGCTAAAGCCCATGATTCCAAAGCTAGATTTAATACCAAGCCCAACTGCAGTTTCAATCTTCACCACAAATGTAATCTTAAGGAGTTTGGAATTTTCTGGTCAGCACCAATGAGGAGCTGTCACATAGTAATCTGTCACAGGGAGCCTCTCCATTCCCCAGAGGAAGAAGAGACATTCTGCCTAATAAAACCCTTGGCACTTCTTCCCTCCCCCCACTTTCTTTTCTTTTAACAATAGGTCCCTTGCCCCACCCTTTTTCCTGTAAAAAACCTTCCATTTTGTACAACCCTTCTGAGCGCCCTTATAGTTGCTAGATGGGATTCTCCCTGATTCCTGAACCATTGAATAAAGTCAATTAGATCTTCAAAGTTACTGGGCTGAATTTTGTTTTTTAACATTTCCTAGATCCAGACTCACTGCAGAAGGTGGATACCCTCCCTCCCTGCTCAATTTCCCCCTCTAACAAACTGGAAAATTCTTAAAGAGATGGGAATACCAGACCACCTTACCTGCCTCCTGACAAACCTGTTAGAAAAGGCAGAGGACTCAGAGATCAAATTGCCAACATCTGTTGGATCATCGAAAAAGCAAGAGAGTTCCAGAAAAACTTCTACTTCTCCTTTATTGACTATGCCAAAGCCTTTGACTGTGTGGACCACAACAAACTCGGGAAAATTCTTAAAGAGATGGGAATACCAGATTACCTGACCTGCCTCTTGAGAAATCTGTATGCAGGTCAGGAAGCAACAGTTAAAACTAGACATGGAACAGTTAAAACTGGACATGGAACAATAGACTAGTTCCAAACAGGGAAAGGAGCATGTCAAGACTGTATATTGTTACCCTGCTTATTTAACTTATATGCAGAGTACATCATGAGAAACACAGGGCTGGATGAAGCACAAGCTGGAATCAAGATTGCAGGGAGAAATATCAATAACCTCAGATATGCAGATGACACCACCCTTATGGCAGAAAGTGAAGAAGAACCAAAGAGCCTCTTGATGAAAGTGAAAGAGGAGAGTGAATAAGTTGGCTTAAAGCTCAACGTTCAGAAAACTAAGATCATGGCATCTGGTCCCATCACTTCACGGCAAATAGATGGGGAAACAGTGGACACAGTGGCAGACTTTATTTTGGGGGGCTCCAAAATCACTGCAGATGTGACTGCAACCATGAAATGAAAAGACGCTTGCTCCTTGAATGAAAAGTTATGACCAACCTAGACAGCATAGTAAAAAGCAGAGACATTACTTTGTCAACAAAGGTCCATCTAGTCAAAGCTATGGTTTTTCCAGTAGTTGTGTATGGATGTGAGAGTTGGACTATAAAGAAAGCTGAGCACTGAAGAATTGATGCTTTTGAACTGTGGTGTTGAAGACTCTTGAGAGTCCCTTGGAGTGCAAGGAGATCCAACCAGTCCATCCTAAAGGAAATCAGTCCTGAATATTCATTGGAAGGACTGATGCTGAAGCTGAAACTCCAGTACTTTGGCCACCTGATGGGAACTGACTCATTGGAAAAGACCCTGAGACTGGGAAAGATTGAAGGCAGGAGGAAAAGAGGACAACAGAGGATGAGATGGTTGGATGGCATCACCGACTCAATGGGCATGAGTTTGAGTAAACTCCAGGAGCTGGTGATTGACAGGGAGGCCTGGCGTGCTGCAGTCCATGGGGTCGCAAAGAGTCAGATACGACTGAGCGACTGAACTGGACTGAACTAAGAAACCTGTATGCAAGTCAGAAGCAACAGTTAGAATGAGACACGGAACAACGGAATGGTTCCAAATTGGGAAAGGAGTACGTCATGTATATTGTCACCCTGCTTATTTAACTTGTAGGCAGAGTACATCATGAGAAATGCCAGGAGAAATATCAACAACTTCAGATATGCAGATGATACCACCCTAGTGGTAGAAAGTGAAAAGGAACTAAAGAGCCTCTTGACCAAAGTGAAAGAGGAGAGTGAAAAAGCTACCTTAAAACTCAACATCCAAAAAATGAAGATCATGGCATCGGGTCCCATCACTTCATGGCAAATAGATGGGGGAAAATGGAAACAGTGGCAGATTTTATTTTCTTGGGCTCCAAAATCACTGTGGACAGTGACCGCAGCCATGAAATTAAAAGATGCTTGTACCTTAGAAGAAAAGCTATGACAAACCTCGAAATTCCTAGCAGAAATGAGACCTACTATTTATTGTGCACCTACTGTGTGCTAGGCACTTGGTAGGGACTTTATACATGTAACCACTAATTTTGACAATACACTCAATTTAGATATTGTCCAAACCATTTTACACATGAGGAAACAGCCTCTGAGAGATTTTTGTGATATCAGAAACTATATAGCATTGCAAAACCAAATTCGTTCTTGTTTGTTCCAAAAGTCACACTTTCTCAACTAAATCATATGGCTTCTCCTGTCCCCAATAAAAAGAGCAAATAATGACTCAAATTGTCTTTACATATGTCTTTATGTTTTTATAAAGAACTTTCTTACCCCCTGACTCATTTTATCGCGCTCCCTCCCCCTGCCCCTGTGTCCACAAGTCTGTTCTCCATGTCTGTATCTCTATACCATTTTTTCTAGATTCCATATATATGCGTTAATGTACAATATTTGTTTTTCTCTTTCTGACTTACTTCACTCTGTATAACAGGTTCTAGGTTTATCTACCTCACTAGAACTGACTCATATGTGTTCCTTTTTATGGCTGAGTAATATTCCATTGTATACATGTACCACAACTTCTTTATCCATTCATCTGTCAGCCATCTAGGTTGCTTCCATGTCCATGCACTGGAGTACATGCGTCTTTTTCAGATATAGTTTTCTCAGGGTATAGGCCCAGTAGTGGGATTGCTGGGTCATAAAGTAGTTGTATTCCTAGTTTTTTAAGGAATCTCCATACTATTCTTCACAGTGGCTATATCCATTTACATTCCCACCAACAGTGCAAGAGGGTTCCCTTTTCTCCACAGCCTCTCCAGTATGAGGTGATACCTAATTGTCATTTAGATTTGCATGACTCTAATAATGAGTAATGTTGAGCATCTTTTCCTGTGTTTGTTGGCCACCTGTATGTCCTCTTTGGAGATACGTCTGTTTAGGTCTTCCACCTGTTTTTTGATCAGGTTTTTGGTTTTTTTGGTACTGAGATGCATGAGCTGCTTGTGTATTTTGGAGATAAATCCTTTGTCAGTTTCATTTGCAGTTATTTTCTCTGATGTGGTTCCTTAAAGGGAGACCAGAGCCTTTTACCTGCAGTGTTGTGTTGGAGCCTGTTCATCTGTCTCTCAAGAATCAACTAAAATTCCCAAGATTTCTGTGAGCCAGTTGTTAAACACAGCCTTTATTAAAAATTAAATTATATATGTAAAGTGAAATAAATTATAAGTTAGGGAGAATGTAAATTGGTACAGCTGCTATGCAAAACAGTATGGCGGTTTCTCAAAATACTAAAAATAGAACTATTATACGACCCATCAATTCCACTCCTGTGTATTTTCCTGGAAACAAAAAATGAAAACACTAAAAAGATAAATGCATTCCCAATGTTCATGATAGCATTATTTACAGTTGCCAAGATATGGAAGCAACCTAAGTGTCTATAAACAGATAAATGGATAAAGATGTGGTGTATATATACCACATACTATATATATACCATAGTATATAACATGGAATAGTCAGCCATTAAAAAGAATGAAATTTTTTTTCCGAAGTTTTCCAAAATTTTTCCTTTTGCAACACCGTGAATAGACTTAGAGGGTATTATGTTTAGTGAAGTGAGTCAGACAGAGACAGACAAGTACTGTACATCACTTATGTGTGTGTGTGCACTTAGTTGCTCAGTCATGTTCAACTCTTTGCGACCCCATGGACTGTAGCCTGCCCAACTCCTCTGTCCATGGGGATTCTCCAGGCGAGGATACTGGAGTGGGTTGCCATGCCATCCTCCATGGAATCTAAAAAATAAAACAATCTAGTAAATACAACAAAAACATATTCACAGACATGGAAAACAAACTAGTGGTTACCACGGGAGAGGAAAGAGAGAAGTGGCAAGATAAGATAAGGGGTTAGAGGTACAAACTACTATGTATAAAATAAATAAGCCACAGGGATATTTTGTAGAGCACAAGGAATATAGCCAATAGTTTGTAATAACTATAAATGAAATATAATATTCACAAATTATGAGTCACTTTGTTGTACACCTGAAACATAATATTGTACATCAGCTATACCTCAATAATAAATAATGGCATTTATACTACACTAAAACAATTAAAAGTTTTAAACTAACACACACTCAAAACACATCACTTCCTAATTTTACTACATTGTACTCTTATCTGCACTTTGAAATTTATTTACATCTATTATGCATGTATGTTGGAAATACTATATCATATTATGCTACTTGGGCTTCCCCAGTGGCTCTGCAGGTAAAGAATCTGCCTGCAATGCAGGAGCTGCAGGAGTCAGGGGTTCGATCTCTGGGTCAGTAAGATCCCCTGGAGGAGGAAATGGCAACCTACTCCAGTATTCTTGCCTGGAGAATCCCGTGGACAGAGGAGCCTGGCGGGCTACAGTGCATGGGGTCAGGAAGAGTCAGACATGACTGAGCACATATGCATAACGACGACTATGCAATTTAGCATCTCTTCCCAATTCCAGGTTCAGTGACATCTCATTAATAACTGAAATCAGACATGGTGAAAGTATTTACATCACAGAAATCAGTAAACACTACAAATTACCCCCCAACTCCCAGAACAAGTTGTTAAACATTTACCAGCATGTGTGTCTATGGAAGTCACCATGTAGGAACAGTGAATCGAGCAGAGATGGCCCAGGGTTGGATATACTCCCCATTAAAGCCAGTGAGTGAATGAGGACAGAGAACATGTGGGTTACCCCTAAGAGACAGCCAAACCCTAGAGAGGGAAGGTTGGGTGAAAAGGATTTGATGCCCCAAAAGTGTGCTGGTTCCATTGCCTCCTCTGAGGTGCACTACGAAGATTTTGTTTAAATTCCCCTGGCAGAGTTGGATCCCCAGTTACCAAGGAAGAAGGGACAGGAACCTGAGAGGAAGGTTGAATGGAAGAGAGGTGGCCAGTCCCTGTCCCTTGTGAATGCCTGACCTCTAGTGGTGGAAGTGAGAATGCTTCAGTCTTTTTTTTTTTTTTTCCAATTGATTTAATTTTGGAGGGGAGTGTAGCATGCAGGATCCTGTTTCTCCCAGGAGGGATCAAACCCATTCCCCCTGCATTGGGAGCACAAAGTCCTAACCACTGGACTGCCAGGGAAGTCCCGGCCCTTTAGGCTTCTGGCAAGATTCTCAAACTCCCTCCTCAGAGCTCAGCCACAGCACTCCCCAGCAGGAAACACAGGACAGCAGGGATAATCTCTGTGGGACAGAAAATGGACCATGGACAGAGCCTCTGCTTCAGACCAGAGAGTCTCAACTGTTCCCTCAAACCTATGCCTCCTTTGGAGAGTGAGTATTTTGTAACACCCTCTTACTGCTAATAATACTTGAGCCACCTGATACAAAGAGCCAGCCCACTGGAAAAGACCCTGATACTGGGAAAGACTGAAGGCAGGAAAAGAGGGTGACAGAGAATGAGATGGCTGGATGGCATCACCAACACAATGGACATGAGTTTGAGCAAACTCCGGGAGACAGTGAAGGACAGGGAAGCCTGTCGTGCTGCAGTCCATGGTGTCGCAAAGAGTCAGACAAGACTTAATGACTGAACAACAACAACTTACTGCTGTGAGATGAAAATCACAGATACCATTAACTGCCTACACACATACTTGCAGCAATTAAATGTATACATATGTTACCAAAAGACAGCTATCAAAAGAATATTCACAGCATCATTATTTGCAATAGCTCAAAACTGGAAACAACTCAAAAGTCCACCTACAGCAGAAGGGATAGATCGTGTGGTATGTCCATCAATGGGATACTACACAATGGCAAGAATGAACAAACTTCCAGTTCACACAACCATGTGGCTGAATCTTACAATTTTAACTGAAAGAAGCCAGACACTAAAGAAGCATATACTACATGATTTCATTTATATCAAGTTCAAAGATATATAGGCAAAATGAATGTAAAGTGTTAGAAGTCAGGATGGTAGCTAGTTACCTTTAGGGTGCATTGTGACTAGAAGGGACTTACGGGGTGCTAAGAATGTTCTGTTTCTTGATCTGAGTCCTGGTTACACAAGTGTTCATTTTGCAAAAGCTCATAAGGTGTATACTTATGATTCATTCACTTCTTTGAAGTTTGTAGTTATTCAACACAAAGTTTACTAATTAAAAAAATCAATCAATCCAATGCTTGCATCTAGAATCATCATAACTTTGGTAACTATAAACACAGATGGATGTAGGTATATGGGTTTAGACACCCAAATGCCTTGAGCAATATTGCTGCCTGTTGATTTTTATGAAATGGTGAGCTCTTTTCAGCAGTTAGTAAAAATAAAACTCTTCCTTCATTTATGTGATTGTTGTATTTCTGAAACTATGGTTTCTTATGATGCTAGGCTGCTCTGTCCATTGCCGACCTACTAGCATCCCCTCACCCACCTTGCCAACTGTGAAACGGGTATGATGACAGTATCTACCTTGTAAGGTTGTTGTAAAGATGAAATAAGTTGCTTTCAATAAAGTGCTTGGAAGAAAGTCTGGCACACATTGAGAACAAAATAAGTGCTTAATATTATTTTTATCATTCTGACTTGCTGTTAAGTCACTCATTCGTGTCCGACTCTTTGCAACCCCATGGACTGCAGCACATCAGCCTTCCCTGTCCTTCACCATCTCCCGGAGCTTGCTTAAACTCATATCTGACTCAAATCGAGTCAGTGATACCATCCAACCATCTCATCCTCTGTCGTACCCTTCCCCCTCTGCCTTCAATCTTTCCCAGTCTCAGGGTCTTTTCCAATGAGTCAGTTCTTCGCATCAGGAGGCCATAGTATTGGAGTTTCAGCTTCAACATCAGTCCTTCCAATGAATATTCAGGACTGATTTCCTTTAGGATGGACTGGTTGGATCTCCTTGCAGTCCAAGGAACTCTCAAGAGTCTTCTCCAACACCACAGTTAGAAAGCATCTATTCTTTGGCACCCAGCTTTCTTTATGGTTCAGCTCTCTCATCCATACATCCATCCGTATCATTCTGACTATCCCCACCCATTAAATGCCAATAGGATTGTTAATCCTTATAACAACCAAAAATACCCTCACAGTTGTCCAAACACTCCTAGGAGGTGACAATGTCCATAATGAACCATGATTTTAAACCCACAAGATGACCATGACTTACAAGAAGTAGCAGCAGCATTCATTCATTCATTCATTTACTCACCGACCATATGTTAAGGACGACTTGTTTCAGGCCGCATCCTCAAGTTGCTACCAGGCTGAGTGGGAAGTCAAAGATGTCCACAGATAATGACAACACAAGATAGCAAGTGTTTACATAGACTAGCAAATTGTCCATCGGCTATGCTAGCCTCCTGTAGAGGAGTGTGGTCAGCTTTTGGTTTGTTTTAATTTTTTAATTTAATTACTAGTATTTGAAAAGGAGATTTTGCATAAAAAGCAAGACTTCCTGCTTCTCTTTTAAAATCCAAAGCCTTGTATACACTGGGCCTGCATTTGTGTGTCTGGTTGAAAGCTCTGCATGTGCCACAGTCTCCACCTGGCTTTCATTTACTTTCCCTGTCTCGAGGACCCTGGAGCTTGGGGCTACTGTCATAGATCTGTCTGCTGGTAGCTGTGGGAACCCCAAGGAAAATAAAGCCTCCAGGATAAACAGGTGAGTGAGTCTTGAACGCTCGTTGCAGGCATGCTTAGTCATGTCGGACTCTTTGTGACCCCATGGACTGTAGCCTGCCAGGCTCCTTTGTCCTTGGAATTTTCCAGGCAAGAATCTGTAGTGGGTTGTAATTTACTTCTCCAGGGAATCTTTCAGACCCAAGGATCAAACCCACGTCTCCTGCATCTCCTGCATTGGCAGGCAGATTCTTTACCATTGAAGCACCTGGGAAGCCACCTTGAATGCTTGTTGGGAGGCAAATAAAAGAGGGAAAGGACAGAGATTTCTCTGGCGGTCCAGTGGCTAAGAATCTGCCTGCCAATGCAGGAGGACCCAGGTTCTATTCCCGGTCTGGGAAGATCCCACATGCCACGAAGCAGCTAAGCCCATGCACCTCAATTACTGAAGCCCTTGAGCCTAGAGCCTGTGCTCCAGAAACTAGAGAAGCCTGCACATTGCAATGTGGAGTAGCCCCTACTCGCTGCAGCTAGAGAAAGCCCACATGCAGCCATGAAGACCCAGCACAGCCAAAGACAAATAACTAACTATAAAAGCTAGACAAAAAAAGAGAGAGAGAGAGAGAAAGAGAAAGAACATTTTACTGGAGAAGGAAACGGTGTGTTTAGGGGCTGTGCTCTGAAGCAGGGGCATGCCTGAGGACCAGTCGCTAGGACATGGAGGCATGTGGCAGAGTCCTTGGGCCACTGCAACAGAGGGTGGCCTGGGACCAGCTGGAAGCCAGGCCAGAACTTGGAAGTTCCCAGGCCTGAGGTCAGCCTGCTGTCTTTCTCTGCATACTCCCTTGACTTGAGATAGGAGCTCAAAACCAGAGCAAGTGCCAAGGCTGAGGTGTTGTCAGACACTGACCGCAGGGCCCTTGCACCTAGGACTATGTATCATATGTCTGGGGATTGGGGCTCAGGAGATGAACAAGAAGCAAGAAGAAAGTGACAGGAACAGCATAGTCCTTGGAATCCCTGCAGGCTGGTCTGACCTGGCATGACTGAGGGGTTCAGAGACAGCTTCTCAGCTCCTCTCACATGTCTAAAATGCTCCATTCACATCCCCTAGCTCAGTGCTTCTCAAACTTTTCTACACAAATCACCTGGTTATCTTGTTAAAACTGCAGATCCTGACTTAGCAGGTCTGGGGTGGAGCCTGAGAGTTTGCATTTCAAACCCACCAGGGATGCTGTTCTGCTGGTCCAGAATCACACTTGGAGACCCCAGATAGGAGTTTCTCAACTGCCCAATGAACACCCAGGACTGATCTCCTTTAGGATGAACTGGTTGGATTTCCTTGCAGTCCAAGGGACTCTCAAGAGTCTTCTCCAACACCACAGTTCAAAAGCATCAGTTCTTCTGTGCTCAGCTTTCTTTATAATCCAACAGTAAATTCTGTCAATAAATTGCTACAAAATAAAAACATATATATATTATAATATAGCATATCAAGGAATTATTAGAATTCTTCAAGGAGTTTAGAATCTTCAAGGTCTACTACAAAATTGCAAAGCAAATATTCACAGGCTTACAAAGAGAAATTAGATCCAAACTGAATTTTTTCATTCAATGGAAAAGAACACTATATTCATATGAAGCTTGGATTAAACCAATTATTAACAAGCAAGGTAACTTCAAAATTAACTTTTCTTGTCATTTAAGATACAATGAAAGAATGCATAAATAGGTGTTTTAAATTATACGCCAAAAATGAGGCCACTTTCAGTTTCTTATATGACCTCAAGATATAGAAAAAGTCAGAGGAAACATTAAAGAGGTGTGGCGTAAATTTACGTTTAAAATCAAATTCAAACTTACATGAAACTGATTTGTATGAAGAATTAAATCTGCCTAGAAAGATTGTCCCATGGGAATCATCAGGTCTAAATGTACCAAAATTTATATTTTGAAATAACTTATCAAAAATGTATTCACAGGCCATAAAATATTCTTAACAGCTTCAGTAACAGCTGCACCAGCAGAAAACTCCTTCTCAAAATAAAAAATTATTGAAAGTATTTGCTACCTTACATTTGCCAAGAGCAACTAACATTACTTTCCATTATACTGACTGAAAATAAAGTTGCTAAAATTATAAATTTTGGTGACCTAATAAATGAACTTGCAGATAAACAAGCCAGAAAGTTCTTGTGATCAATCAAGACCTAACATTAATGAATTATTATTATATTTTGCATTATATCTAGACAGCATATTAAAAAGTAGAGACATTTCTTTGCCAACAAAGGTCCATCTAGTCAAGGCTATGGTTTTTCCAGTAGTCATATATGGATGTGAGAGTTGGACTATAAAGAAAGCTGAGCGCTGAAGAATTTATGCTTTTGAACTGTGGTGTTGGAGAAGACTCTTGAGAGTCCCTTGGACTGCAAGGAGATCCAACCAGTCCATCCTAAAGGAGATCAGTCCTGGGTGTTCATTGGAAGGACTGATGTTGAAGCTGAAACTCCAATACTTTGGCCACCTCATGCGAAGAGCTGACTCATTGCAAAAGACCCTGATGCTGGGAAAGAGTGAGGGCAGGAGGAGAAGAGGACGACAGAGGATGAGATGGCTGGATGGCATCACTGACTCAATGGACATGGGTTTGGGTGGACTCCAGGAGTTGGTGATGGACAGGGAGGCCTGGCGTGCTGCGGTTCACGGGGTCGCAAAGAGTTAGACATGACTGAGCGACTGAACTGAACTGAACTGCCTGAAGGCCAGCAACTCTTTTCTGGGAGCTCAGATCCAAGAGTTGTCTAGACACTGCAAGGATGGGCTCCAGGGACAGAAGCAGGCCTCCCAGGGGGGATCCAGTGCTGCCTTCCTGTAAGCCCCTCCCCACTCCTGTGGTTCCTGCCGCCACCATTGTCACGGCCACCAATATGAGTCCAGGTCTGATTGGGTCACACTGGGGTCCAGTGGTGTCCCAGACTTTGCCAGGCATGCGTATACCTGCAGGGCCATTAAGCCTATTGCCTTGTGTTCCTGTTGCCTGCCCACCTGGGGTCTTGTCTCATGTACATTCCATTGAGTCATTGGACTTCACTTTACAAAACACTTACCCATTTCAAAGATTAAATTATTAGAAGTTTCCAGATGGAGACAGAAAAAGAGCATTAAATCAAAGCGGATTTAATGCTCTTTTTGAGCATAGGACCTGTTATAACCATGCAGGCCGCACACCCAGGAGCCCTACCCCACACTGGGTGGTGATAAGCAGTGTGGGAAATGGGGCTTAGTGAGAGAGTGGTAACCAGGGGAACCCACGGGCCTCTCAGAGGCAGTAGGAAGGCCTGTGAAAAGGAGAGCTAGACTTCCCTGGTGAGCCAATGGTTAAGACTCTGCATTTCCACTGCAGGGAGCAGGGGTTCGATCCCTGGTCGGGGAACTAAGATCCAGCATGCCCCGTGCTACAGTTGGGGGAAAAAAAGGAGAGAGAGAGCTAGAAGACTCTGGGGGCATACAAGGAGTTGATTCGAGAATCTACAGACAGGCAGCCCCTGCACAGCTCCATGGAGGCAGGCTGCTCTGGTGGGGACAGGAGGCACTGGGAGAAAGCCTATTCACAGGGACTGCTGGCTCCCAAGGTTACTCAGGGAGAGACCCTCCAGGTTCAAGGTCCTCTTCCTCTGCCCTCTAGCTCCCTGCACCTTCTCTATTTGCTGTTTTCACATCATTTCTTTTCCTAACTTCACTCCAATTTTTCTCCACCTCTTCCTCCTCTATCCTCCCCTCCTTTGAAATGTGTGTATGTGGGGGTTAAGGGCTCAGGCCTAGATCTTCCTTGGTGGTAAGAAATTCTTCCAGACAAAGATTAATTTCAGAAAGATGAAAACCTTCTCCCCAAGGCCGAACATAACTGGGGGAAAAAAACATGGCAAAGGGAAATTGGCCCCAAAATGCCAATACCTTTGGAAAACTTGAGTGAAATTCTAATACCAGCCTCTCAACAGCTTGCACGAAAGGTCACCACAGCTTTGGAAGGAACCGCCCAAGAACAAGCAGGGGACTTGGGTTGAGAAGAGCAATCACAGCAGAGAGAATCTGTTGGGCAAATGGAACATCCCATCCACAACAGTGCCACCGATGTTCCGGGCTGCCACTACTGATAAATTATACATGTGCTCGGGGTCTCAGTAAAAGGGCATGTTCACGTTCATGGCAATCCTACGAGGCAGGAGTCACATGGCAAACCTGTGAGGCAGGAGTCAATTCCCTGCTTTAGCAATGGGAAAGTGGGGGCTCAGAAAAGTCAAGTAACAGGCTCAAAGTCACCTAGCCAGTAATTGTCAGAGGCAGGATTCAAACGGTGGTGTACCTGACTCCAAGTCCGGTATCTTTTCTGTGTTGTTTTTGTTCAGCCACTCAGTCGTGTGTATCATGGGATAATGTGTCTTTGTCCCAAAGCCGCCCTTAAGCAGATCAGCGCAGTCAGCAAAGTGTACCTTTCATCACGTCTTTTTCAGCCTCCTGGCCTCTCCTTTTGGGTCTTCTTTGACCTGATACAGCCACCCAGTGCTACCGACTGGGAGTGGTGGAATTTCAGGCATAGGAACATGCCAGTGGAGAGAGGTGTCCTCTGGTTGGCATACCTCTCTGGTCCCTCATTCACCTATCCCAAAGGGCAAGATCAGCTCTGTCTGAGCTGCTGTGTTCTGTGTACAAAACCATGATTTATGGGACTTCTTTGGTGATCCAGTGGTTAAGACTCTATACTTCCACATAGGCATGTGGGTTCGATCACTAGTCAGGGAACTAAGATCCCACTTGCCGCACAGCATGGCCAAAAAGAAACAAAACTACACCATGGTTTATGGATACGTCCCTACATTATTTCTATTGTTGATCAAAGTCTGACTCCTTTGCAAACTTCAGGCATTCAGTTGTTCCCCTTTTCCAAATGGGGAGGCTGAGTATAAAGCTGCAAGAAGGAATGATATCCATGGAGTGCCGTGTGGGCAGGGTGTTGGGGAGGCACTCATGGGAACCCCTGCTCTGTGCCCTTTCTGTCTGAAATGAGTCACTGCGATGCCAGTCTCTTAAGAACCTGAGCGGGGCTTCCCTGGAGACACCTGACACCTGACCCTTCCTCGGCCTCTCCTTTCAGAACAGAGTCTCCAGGTCTTTGCTCAACAGTTTTGTGAGCTAGCCGAATCCCCATCCATGCCAGCCGCCCATCTAGCTTGTGGAATGCTGGCGAGCCACAGGCAACATCTGCTCTAGAGGCTTAACCCAGCCTTTGGGAGTTTTCCCTTCCAAAATCTCTAGCCTGGCACCACTCCCAGCCCCAGTCAGCAAGGAGCTGCTGCATCACTGTGGCTTTTCCAGCAACGGCTTTGTCTGGTCGAGGGAGCGGCTTTGATCTCCGTGGAGCTGGAAGGATCGGGGATGGAAGAAGGAGGCCAGAGATGAGAAGGCAGGAGGGCCTGTACTCACTTGCTCAGGACCTTCCGCCCAGCACCTGTAGGCTCCATACAACCCCAAGGAGCTGGCAGGTGTGACTTACATAGTCACAGTTCAACTTTGATACTAACCCTCAGGCAGAAATAGTTGTTGGTTCTAGCAGTATGGCATGGAATTTGGAGTTAAGAAGGATGTCTCTGAATGCATCTTTTCATCCAGTCACAGGCATTTCAATATTTTGTAATCATATTAACAAAGATGCTCTGTCTACAGTACTGCTTTCCAGGTTCCCCAGCTTCACAGATTAAAGTACTCCTCTCTAACATGTCTTGGAAGAAGATAAAACTTTTGTGACAAGGGATAACATAGATATCCCTTTTTTTTTCCAAAAAAAAAGAAGAAGTAATCTGTCAGAAGTTCTAGTGGTTTTGGGAATGCTTTGGTGGTCCAGTGGTTAGGACTCTTCACTTCCACTGCAGGGGGCACAGGACAAAGATAAGCTCTGTCCCCTCAAGAAGGTCCTCTGCAGGCCACGTTCCGCTCTCCCTGCCACTTTGGGAAGGCCTTCAGCAGTGCTGCTTCCTCTCCATTCTATATCGGAGAGGATCTGCAAGAAGACTCAGGTCTCAGAAAAGATCCTCAGGGCTCTGATGGAGGTCCTGTCCACCTAACCAGAGAGCCAGCCACATGTGTGCAGAGAGCTTGCTCTTTCTGCTCTGTATTGCAGTTTGATCTTGTTGCCACCGTGAAGGTCTCAAGCTGACGTTGCTCAGCATAGTTAATAACGTGCTTGAATTTGAGTATCTTTAGGTGGCTCATTCTCATGCCACCATGGGCAGACCCTCCACTGTGCATTGCAAGCATTTGCTATAGAGGATACCATTATCCAGCTGGTATCCTAACAATTTTTTAAAAAATGGTGGGCCTTACCCCTCACACGTATTTTTAAGTCTGATCTTTTCTGGGAGGTATGAGGAGGGTATTCTCCAGCAACTGACTCCCTCTCCAGGGCTGTTAGTCTTTGAACATCTTTGCAGAAATAGCACGGCTCTGAGTTGATCTGGATTTTAATCCTGGTTTCACTGATTAGCTGGGTTTACAGGACTTCTCGTTGTAAACCAGAGCTTACTTCTGCTGATTCATTGATATGCATCAAACATCTTTAAAATGCCCATGAAAAGTGAAATTGTTAGTCTCTCAGTTATATCTGACTCTTTGCGATCCCATAGACTATAGCCCACCAGGCTCCTCTGTTCATGGAATTCTCCAGGCAAGAATACTGTAGTGGGTAGCCATTCCCTTCTCCAGGGGATCTTCCCAACGCAGGGACAGAACGTGGGTCTCCTGCACTGCAGGCAGATTCTTTACTGTCTGAGCAACCAGGGAAGCCCCACTAGTTAAATTATTAAATGACTGTCCTTCCTTAACAAGAAATACTGTGCAGTGATAAGGATAGGAAAGACAGGAAGTATCTCCAAGATATATTGCACGTGTGCTCAGTCACTAATGTATCAATAAAAACGGAAAGATGAGCTTGTAATATACCAATTTTAGTTTTCTAAAGAAATGTGGATTATACAGACATATAACTGATGTTTACACCCATTATCTCTGGAAATATGCACAAGAAAGCAATTTTGGTTTAGAGTGGGAAATTGGAAACCAGTGTCAGAAAGACCTCCTTCTCACTGTGTATGTCTTGTACCATCTGGATTTTTTTTTTAACCATGTATACATTTTCCTGTCTAAGAATAAAAATTTTAACACAACAAAAAGTGGGGAAAAAAAGTCTGCATCATTTATCCCAGTAATTCCACTGCGACTCTATCCAAGGTGGGAATGTAGACCAAATGATTGGCAGGAGTCTGACTGGGACCACGCTTCACCATCCCATCCACAGAGAGCGTCCAGGATCCTGCCTTGGATTGCCAGGGTTGCCCTGATCGGCCAACCTCGTCAAGAAAAGGAAATGAAAGCAGCTGGGCTCTGTTCTTAGTGATCCTTTTTTTCCTTTCGAGGCTCACAGACCATTCACTGGTGGACCCCACCCTGGGCTGATGTCAAGTTCACTTTTTGCCCTGGGCTGGGCTGGATCATGTTGCTTGGCAACAGAAAACCTGCAGGTCCCTGCCCAATCCCCTGGGCTGCCCAGGGCCCTGGCATCTGGCTGTGCCAAAGTAAGGAAAGGCTCCGGGGGGGGGCTGGTGGGTTGCTCTGGTGGGGAGAAGTTAAGGGTACAGTGATGGAGAGAGACAGAGAGGGAGGGAAGCCATGTATGACTTCCCAAAACACCGGGCAGAAAGTGCCTGAGATGTTCAGTATTTGGAATCTGTTCTTTAAAGACAGTTCCTCTCTATGCATCGTTGAATAGAAGGCAAGTGCTTCCTGAAGAAACACATTTCCCAGCTATCTTAGGGAGACTTCCTTGGTGAGAAAGAGCCTCTGGGTCCTGCAGTCACTTGAGAAGAGGGCCACAGGGGCTGGGCTAGGCTGTTTGGGGGGCTTGGCTCGTGTGGAGCTTTGTGACAGGGAGCTCTGGATGGGGTACCCACCTGGAGTCCCCCACAAGCTGATGGGGAGAGTGACTGAGCTGCACTTGGCCTGGTTCACTCCCAGCCATCCTTTCTGTCTCCACTTCCAAGTCCCTTCCTCAGGGAAGCTCTCCCTTCCCCCAGACTAGGTTAGATCCTCCTTTGTTCCCTCTCATAGCCCGCACTCCTTATTCCCTGGTGGCTCAGATGGTAAAGAATCTGCCTCAGTGCAAGAGACCTGGGTTTGATCCTTGGGTTGGGAAGATCCCCTGGAGTAGGAAATGGCAACCCACTCCAGTATTCTTGCCTGGAGAATCCCATGAACCAGAGGAGCCTGGCAAGCTACAGTCCATGGAGTCGCAAAGAGTCGGACACGACTGAGCGACTGACACTCACTCTATCCCTCTTTGCAACGTGCACCTGTCTCTCCTTCCACCCAGCCCCTAACACCACACACTCCGTGAGGGCAGCGGCCATGTCTGCCTGTTCACCACCAGCCCCAGCACCTTGCCCCTCAAGAGCAGAGAGTATCAGCTGAAGGAATAAATGAATGGAAGAAAGGACAGTCAAAACAGGAGGGCACCGTGCAGAGTCCCCGCTGCCTCGCACATTTTCCTCCGCCCGGCTAGATACAGAGGGCTTGGGTAATGCAGGCAGGCTGACCTGTTTCCTGTGCCAGGCAGGGGAAGCTGGTGTTTCCCAAAGATCCTTGTTGTCACTGTTCCACCTGCATAATGAATAACAGCCATTCTTCCCCAAGAATGAAGTCATTTCCCTGGATTCAACATAAAACCCCACAGGAAGGAAACTAGCATTTACTGCACACCTACTACGTGCCAAGCAGTTGGATGTCTCACTTAATTCTCACAACAGCTCTGTAAAGCAAACAATTTCTGTTTTCACAGATAAGGCAACTGAGGCTCCGAGATGTTCAGTCGTTTGTCGTAATAAGATCCGAAATTTAGACAGAGATGTGTGTGTGATCCCAAAGCCCACGCCAAGTCTCAGTGGAGGATGGTGTCCTGGTGAGCCTCAGCCCTGAGCCCTGCTGGCAGTGCCTGTGGCTGCCTCTCTACTTGACTCTCAAAAATGCAGGCAATGATGGGAAGGACCTCCCCAGAAAGGAGGAAAGAAGGGAAAGGGTATGATTAGAGAGATGAGACCAAGTATGTATTGTGTCCATTTATTCCTCAGACCTTCTGGATATCTGTGTCAGGCCCAGGGATTGGGGACAAAATGTCATAAAATACAAGTCCTTCCCTCAAAGAGGTCCTTATCTGTGGGTAAACTGAATAACAAAAATCAGACCTTAAGTTTAGCAAAATTGACGCTCTTAGTTCATTCATTCAATTAAAAAAATGTTTGAAGTTCTCTACAATAAAATGTTTAAAAATATGTATTGTAGGGACTTCCCTGGTGGCCCACTGGTTAGGAGCCCTCCTGCCAATGCAGAGGGCACAGGTTCGATCCCTGGTCTGGGAACTAAGATCCCACATGCCACCCGGCAACTGAGCCCATGCACCACAACAAGAGAAGCCGCTGCAATGAGAAGCTTGCTCACAACCATGAAGAATAGCCCTGACCGCTGCAACTAGAGAAAGCCCGCACACAACAACGAAGACCCAGCTCGGCCAATAAACAAATAAATAAATATTTAAAAAATAAAGGAAAAAGAAAATCATTCTTACCCCCTTGGGGGGAAAAATGTATTGTAGCTCCATTCAAACACAGCACTCAGGGTGTGAAGAAAGCCCAGAGGAGGGGTGTCCAATCCAGACTGAAGGGCCAACCACGCAAGGTGTCACTGAGGAGGGGCCATCTGAGCTGCGTTTTGCTAGACAAGAAGGAATTTGTGGGGCAAAGGGGAGTGAAACAAGCATTGCTGGCAAAGGCTATGTGCAGAGGGAGACTCTGAAGTTTGAAACAGCATGGCCTGCTGAGAGAATTGTAAAGTACACGTCAATTTCTTGGACTGCAAAGAATTCTTTGGACTGAGAGTCCCTTGGACTGCAAGGAGATCAAACCAGTCAATTCTAAAGGAAACTAACCCTGAATATTCATTGGAAGGACTGATGCTGAAGCTAAAGCTCCAATACTTTGGCCACCTGATGCCAAGAACTGACTCACTGGAGCAGACCCTGATACTGGGAAAGACTGCAGGCAGGCGGAAAAGGGGACGACAGAGGATGAGATGGTTGGATGGCATCACCGACTTGATGGACACGGGTTTGAGCAAGTTTCGGGAGCTGGTGATGGACAGGGAAGCCTGGCGGGCTGCAGTTCATGGGGTCGCAAAGAGTCGGAGACAACTGAGTGACTGAACTGTCTGTCAATTCCCATTGCCAAAAGGAGGAAGATGCTTCCTTCAAGTTCTGCAGAATTGTCCCTCAGGTACATTTAACATTTCTCTGGGCTTTAGGGGTTGGGCTTGCTGTTTTCTGTCCTGATTTCTCACTTTGAGGGTAGCAGGAGAACCACCAGCAGATGAGCGGAGGAAGGGCGCCACCTGGAGGCCACAGCGTGAAGTGACCACTGAGTTCCTCCTCAAAATTTGCCTTCAGTAAACAAAATAATCCTGCCTGCAATTCAGCTCTATCAAAGAGCTGAGCATCAGGGAAATCTCCTAACCTCCAGGAACAAAAGCCGAAATGAGTAGCGGGCAACATTTCCAAATGGAGAGAGGAACTGAAATTCAAGTTAAAGACGTGACTTACAGGCATAAAGGAAATTAGCCAAAAAAAATGCTTGGACTTGTTCATCATTTCATTCAAATTCAGCACTAATAATAGCGATATTCTATTTATGGAGTGTTCACCATGTGCCAGCGACATGGGCACACTGTGCTATGTGCTGAACATATTCCCTCTTGTTTAATTCTCAGCAACAACCTTATAAGAGAGATACTACTGTACTTACTTTATGGTGAACAAAGGGCAGTTCAGAGAGGTGGACTAACTCTCCCAGGATCACACAGCCAGGACACAGACAAGCTGGGATTTGAACCCAGGTTTGTGGACTCAGAAGCGCAAGCTCTCAACCAGTGAGTTAGACACCCGATGGATATGGCCATTAAACAGGTCCAAAGAGAAACTCATCATTTTTGCCCAAATCTTCCCCTTCCTCCTGCATCCTCCATCCCAGCAGATGGCACTACCCTCCCTACATCCAGTTGTCTAAGCCAGCATCCTAAGAGTTTTGATCCCACACCTAATCACTCACCAATTTGTGATTCTCTCATAAATATCTTTATCATTTTTCTATTCTCTCTGTCCTCACGGCTGCTGCCTTAGTCCAAGCCAGGACCACCTCTTGTCTGATTGGATGCTCTTCCAGCATTCTCTCTCCTTCCATCAGCACTCATGTGATTGATTTATAGTCATCTCCCTCATTATTCACTCCATGACAATAGGGTTCCACTGCTATAAAGAGATTGGGATACCAGACCACCTTACCTGCCTCCTGAGAAACCTGTATGCAGGTCAAGAAGCAACAGTTGAAACCGGACATGGAACAACAGACTGGTTCAAAATTGGGAAAGGAGTATGTCAAGGCTCTATGTTGTCGCCCTGCATATTTAACTTATATGCAGAGTATATCATGCAAAATGCCAGGCTGGATGCAGCTCAAGATGGAAGAAAGATTGCCAGGAGAAATACCAGCAACTTCAGATATGCAGATGACACCACCCTAACAGCACAAAGCGAAGAGGAACAAAAGAGCCTTTTGATGAAGGTGAAAGAGGAGAGTGAAAAAGCTGGCTTAAAACTCAACATTCAAAAAACCAAGATCATGGCATCTGGTTCCATTACTTCATGGCAAATAGATGGGGGAAAATGGAAACAGTGGCAGATTTTATTTTCTTAGGTTCCAAAATCACTGCAGATGGTGACTGCAGCCATGAAATTAAAAGATGCTTGCTCCTGAGAAGAAAAGCTATGACAAACCTAGAGAGCATGTTAGAAAGCAGAGACATTACTTTGGCGACAAAGGTCCATATAGTCAAAGCTGTGGTTTTTCCAGTAGTCATGCACAGATGTGAGAGTTGAACCATAAATAAGGCTGACCACCGAAGAATTGGTGCTTTTGAACTGTGGTGTTGGAGAAGACTCTTGAGACTACCTTGGACAGCTAGGAGATCAAACCAATTAACCCTAAAGGAAAGCAGTCTTGAATATTCATTGGAAGGACTGATGCTAAAGCTGAAGTTCCAATACTTTGGCCACCTGATGTGAAGAGACAACTTATTGGAAAAGACCCTGATGAGGGGAAAGATTGAAGGCAGGAGGAGAAGGGGACAACAGAGGATGAAATGGTTGGATAGCATCACTGACTCGATGGAAATGAGTTTAAGCAAACTCTGGGAGATGGTGAAGGACAGGGAAGCCTGTTGTGCTGCAGTCCATGGGGCCACAAAGTGTTGGACACGACTGAGCGACTGAACAACAACGATGCAGAATGTTCAGTGTTAGGATTTCCCCTTTTAAAAAAAAGGAGTGTGTGTATGTGTGAGTGTGTGTGTGTGTTGCCAGATAGTTGGAGGAAAGGCCTGTGGGAACAGGAGCTACATGGTCAGAGTAATCCCTCTGAAAACAGAAGCGGCCTGAAGCACTGAGCATATGTCTCTGGCTCCATGCCAGAGAGAGATGACTCAGCAAGAGAGGCAGAGACTGAAGACAAGTCTGGGTCCTGAGCAACAGCTCCTCTTTTTCAAAAAATTATTTTTACTTATTTATCTGGTTGTGCCGGATCTTAGTTGCAGCATGTGAACCCTTAGTTGTGGCACATGGGATCTAGTTCCCCACCAGGGACTGACCCCGGGCCCTCTGCATTGGAAGGGGGTGGAGTCTTAGCCACTGGACCACCAGGGAAGCCCCAAGAGCCCCTCTTTCGAGCAGACCCTTAAATGTTTCACAGTCAAAATGCCCAGGGGACCCCCAGGATCTGGCTGTACTGAGGACTGAGGCCACTTCTCCAGTATCATACAAAATGGAATGAGGTTCGGCTCTTCTGGGAGTAAGAGAAAACCCCGCTAGATTAATTGTAAGACTCCCTCTAGATTTCCTTGCTGATGCACCTCCACGGTTTAGGGCAGGTTGGGCTCTCCTGTCCCACAGGCCCAGTCCTCAAACATGAGCATCAGCTGCTTAAGATACTTAACTCTAAAGATTCATCCAAGTGGCCTAATAGCTCAAAATACTGTGACAAGGCCAGTTTCATGGGACATACAGTGGGCAAAGTAGCATCAATTATACCATTTCCTTTTGCTGATGCATTCATCAGGAGGGTCTACTATGCACCATGCTCTAAGCAGTTGTGAGCAGAAATAGATGTTGACTGGTCCTCCCACAGCTTCTAAGTCCCTGCTGCCTACACACCAAGCTGTGTAACTGAGCTGGCAGGCTCCAAGTAATTATTTATCTTCAGGTAATTTTTTTTCTTTCCTATTTTCTGTATTTCTAATTTCCCATTCTGATAAACATATATTATTTCAATGAAGTATGAAATAAAACACATTTATGTTTAACAACTATTACCTTTACCTGCTAGTTTGTGTGATAAACTTCTTCTTAAGGCTTCAGTCTCAAGAATTGGGAATGGTTACTTTTGACACTGCATATTGCTCTGTGTCTAATCAGAAGATAGAAACTACACAGTAATTTAAAGTAATGGTGAAAGTCACTCAGTTGTGTCCGACTCTTTGTGACCCCATGTCCTATACAGTCCATGGAATTCTCCAGGCCAGAATACTGGAGTGGGTAGCCTTTCCCTTCTCCAGGGGATCTCCCCAACCCAGGGTTTGAACCCAGGTCTCCCGCATTGTAGGCAGATTCTTTACCAACTGAGCTATCAGGGAAGCCCACACAGTAATTTAAAGGGGAAGCTTAATATAAAGAGGTACTAAGCTATGAAAAGAGAGTAAATATGAAGATATAAAGCGAATGCTCGAAGGTTCCCTAAGGCTGAGGGGAGTCCTCAAGGAAAGACAACTTGGAAGGGAAGCCCCTTCCTCAAGGTTGAGGCTCAGACCGCCCTGGACAGGTTGTGGCTGCAGCCCACTGGTTTGGGGCAAAGAGGTTTGGGGCAAAGAGGCTTGGGGCAGAGACGCTTTGCAGCTGTTGGGTGAACAGGAAACAACTGTCACCGGCACAGGCTCACAGAGGCTGGTGAGAGGGAGCGAAAGGGACACTACAGGCTCAAGGCTTGGAGCGCATGGTGTCCACCTCAAAAGCATGGGAAGGTGGTCCCCAGGCTTGAGCCAGGGCTGCAAAGTTGCCAAGAGACTGCTCTGAGTATGCAGCTGGAGTTGACGGGGGGCGGGGGGGGATGGGGCTGTGGCCCACAGGACAGTCCCACACATCTGAACCGCTCACTACGGAGCAGAAGAAAAAGGCGAAACGCACAGCACACAGGAACCAGGGAGAGACGCAGTCATCCTCCTGCAAGGATCCTGCAGCTCTCTCTACTGGCAACCCTTAGCATCGTGCACGCGTGTTAAGTCGCTCCAGTCGTGTCCAACTGTGTGTGACCCTGTGAACTGTAGCCCGCCAGGCTCCTCTGTCCTTGGGATTCGCCAGATGAGAAGACTGGAATGGGTTGCCATGCCCTTCTCCGGGGATCTTCCTGACCCGGGGATCGAACCGGCATCCCTTATGTCTCCTGCACTGGCAGGCAGGTTCTTTACCACTAGGGCCACCTGGAAATTATCAAGAGCAAGTACTGACCGGTAAATTAGGAGGTGCAAGGCAATAAATTTATAACCGGCACAAGCTGTTATCAGTCATTAGCATAGGGGTTCCCACGCTTTTTCTATAAAGAGCCTGAAAGTAAATATTTTGAGCTTTCTGAGTCATACAATTTCTGCCAAAGCCTTGAATTCTGCCACTGTTGCACGCAAACCAGCAGAGACAACAAGTTAACAAATAAGCATGGTTGTTCCAATGAAACTTGATTTACAAAAATAGCCAGTGGTTTTGATCCAGAGATCATTTACCAACTCCTGATTTAGAACTTTAGATTGTTCTGTTCTGAGAAAGGATTACATAGAGAGGAAGGGGGATGAAAGCACAGAGCTGAGGTGGGTGGTGGAGGCTAAGAAAAAGGAATTTAAATGGAGATAATGTCAACATTGTGTTTTATTTTGTCCAAATTAGATGAGTGCTATGTACTGAATGTTTGTGGCTACCCTCCCCCCCCACACACACAAAATTCATATGTTGAAACCTTAACGCTCAATGCAATGGTGTTGGGAGATGGGGGCCTTTAGGATGTAATTAGGGCATGAGGACAGAGCCCTCATGATGGGCTTCGTGTCCTTACAGGAAAAGACAGGAAAGGGCTTGCCCTCCTCCATGTGAAGATACATAAAGACGGCCATCTAGAAACCAGGAAGTGGGTCCTTACCAAGCACTGGCTCTGCCAGTATCTTGATCTTTTCCATCTCCAGAACAGTGAGAAATAAATTTGTTTTTTAAACCACTCAGTCTACGGTAATTTGTTATAGCAACCCAAACTGACTAAGACAGTGAGCTATTATATTAAAGGATCTAGTGGGGTACTTAAGAAATTTTTATCTCTAAGGGTCTTTGCAAGAAAAAGTCCATGTTGTGCCTTTTTCTTTTTAGGAAGCTGAGACTGAGAAAGGTTAAGACATTTGCCTCAACTCATAGAGGCCAGCTGAGCCAGAATTTGAATTATTAATCTGACTCCTAAAGCTCCCATGTCCACTACCCCACTCGCAAGGGACAGGTGGGTATTCCCAAGCTGGGCTGCTTCCTTTGCTAGGTACCCTAATAAAGTTGGATTTAATGCTCCTGACTGTTGACAGGCTGAGATTCCCAACCTGGAGGAAATCAAAGCTTAACCTGTGTGAAACCCAACTCTTGAAATGTCCAAGGCACTTAGAGATGAGAGGTGAGTGCTATCTGACTTTTCAATGGAGCCCCATCAATTACCAAGTTGATGATGAACTGTCTGGCTAGGTCACCGTCCTAGCAACCTCTGCTCCGGTAACCCTCCCAGATAAAGAATCATTTCTTAATCAAGGGTGGAACATTTGTTGGGCTTTCCCTTTATATATCACAGACACTACACGTGTCCTTATTCTGATCACACCTATTAGATGAGATTTTTCAAAATAAATAGAAAGGGGGCTTCCCTGGTGGTCCAGTGGTTAAGAATCTGCCTTGAAACGCAGGGGACACCAGTTCAATTCCTGGTCCAGGAAGATCTCACATGCCTCAAAGCAACTAAGCCTGTGTACCACAACTGCTGAATCTACACTCTAGAGCCCTTGCTCTGCAACAAGAGAAGCCACCGCACTCAGAAGCCCATCACTGCAATTAGAGAAAGCCTGCATGCAGCAACAAAGACCCAGAGCAACCAAAAAGAAATTAAACAATTTTTTTCATAAAAAAATAGCAATGATTTTATCACTGTTCATTGAAACATGTCGGTCTAGGTACTTTGCCTAATTTCCAGTTCTGATAACAACCCTGAAAGGTGGCTATTACTGTCTCTATTTAAGATGACATTTACATAGCAGACATTATTAATCCTTGAGGTAAGCAATTTGGTAGGATCTTATGTAAGGAGGGGAAAATTGAAGTGAAGAGGTTTGAGGAGGTTGACCTGACCACCCCACTTATCTCCATCTGAATCCACGTCTCTCCAGAGGTTTAATTTGGAGTGGAAATACAATGCACAGGACCCACTCGGGATGAGACTGAGCCAGGTCTAAAGCCCAGCCTTATCTCTTACTAGCCATCTGACCAATCACTCCTTTTCTCTGCTGAGGGCAGTTCATGGCATTTCCGTATGTCTTGTAAAGGCTTTTATTCTAGACAGCTTTTCAAGGATGTTTCTACAACAAACCTCCTTGGAAGACAGAGATAGTGTTTCCCTCAACGTGAGAGGGAAGATTTGTTTTCTCCCAGGATAACAAAAATAATGCCTCCCTTGGAGGCAAAGTTTAAACAGGTTGGCTAGCAGCCCCCTTTAAAAGGGTATGGTCTACACAGCTGAGTGACCCTAAACTTTGCAGCATGTGTGCTAAGTCGCTTCCGTCGTGTCTGACTCTTTGTGATCCTATGGACCGTAGCCCTCCAGGCTCCTCTGTCCATGGGGATTCTCCAGGCAAGAATACTGGAGTGGGTTGCCA
The DNA here is from genome assembly GCA_024291935.2 of Okapia johnstoni. Taxonomy (NCBI): domain Eukaryota; kingdom Metazoa; phylum Chordata; class Mammalia; order Artiodactyla; family Giraffidae; genus Okapia; species Okapia johnstoni. Next base: position 19,951,800 of record CM044307.1, read on the forward strand.
TGCCCTCCTCCAGGGGAGCTTCCTGACCCAGGGATCAAACCTGCATCTCTTACATCTCCTTACCTGGCAAGCGGGTTCTTAACCACTAGCACCCACCTAGGGTTGCAAAGAGTCAGACACGACTAAAGCAACTTAGCAGGCACGCCCACTACTAAGCTTAGGGTCTCTCAGCTGTGAGACAAACCCATGTACAATACCTATCTGAACCCACATCTCCATTGCCCCACGAGACTTGGGGAGCAAGAGGGATCAATAAAAACACAAACTTCATGCCATCTGCTGTTTCCGACCCAGAGTTTCACGTCTTCTGTGAACATCTATGAACAGTGGCAGGCTAACTTATTAGCCTGAAAGTAGGATAAAACCTCATGCCCTTCACAGTCCTTAACACTTTCACCCAAATGTCAAAAAAAGTCAGTAACTTTCTCACCTCCCACTGCACCTCAACCTCCTGTGGTTTGGCATCAGCTCCCAGGACACTACTGAAGCTATTTCTGCTGATGTCACCAAAGAATGTCTTACTGCCAGCTTCAATGGGTATCTTATTCAGACAAAACCTTTCTGAACCTTTGCAGCCGTAGCAATAGGGGCACATCCTCCTTCCGAAGTGCACTACCATTAGATTCCATGAGACCAAACTTTTCTGCCTGTCCTTATTGGTCCCTTTCATGGACTCCTCTTCCCTTAGCAGTCCCATCAATGCCCTGCCCACCTCTCAGTTGCTTCACCTGCCCTCCCTGGATGATTTCACTCACACTGTTTGAGAACCTCAAATATGGTTCAATTCAGTCCAGTTCAGTCACTCAGTCATGTCTGACTCTTTGTGACCCCATAGACTGCAGCACGCTAGGCTTCTCTGCCCATCACCATCCCCTGGAGCTTGCTCAAACTCATGTCCATTGAGTCGGTGATGCCATCCAACCATCTCATCCTCTGTCATCCCCTTCTCCTCCTGCCTTCAATCTTTCCCAGCATCAGGGTCTTTTCCAATGAGTCAGTTCTTCGCATCAGGTGGCCAAAGTATTGGAGCTTCAGCTTCAGCATCAGTTATTCCAAAGAATATTCAAGACTGATTTCCTTTAGGATGGACTGGTTGGATCTCCTTGCAGTCCAAAGGACTCTCAAGAGTCTTCTTCAACACCACAGTTTAAAAGCATCAATTCTTTGGTGCTCAGCTTTATGGTCCAACTCTCGCATCCATACATGACTACTGGAAAAACTGATGTGATAAACTCTAGCTTCAGTCCAGACCTGTGACACAACTTACTAGCCACCTTACCACTCACCTTCTCACCACCTCAAACTCGAGTGGTCCTAAAAGGAACCCATGCTTCCTTGGCCCTTCACACCACCCAATCCTCCCTCTTGGACCCACGCTCTCGGTTTGTGGTACACCCAGCCAGCTTGTCGCTCCAGGAAGTCATCCTTGCTCCTTCACTGCTCCTCAAACCCCAAAGCCAAGCTCCCTTTGCGTATTGCTTCTCTTACTCTCTATTTCAGGAATCTGTACCACCCCACCCACCTCCCACCAGACCCAGGCCTCCTACGGTTTTTTCTCCTCAGGTCCCAATCCCTCCTGCCTTGGGTGACTGTAGTGTCCAGTTAACTTGGTTTCCTGACTCCCTTTTGCCCCCCAAAGCTTTCACCCCATCGTTGCCAGAGCTATGTTCCTAACATATTAATATAAACCGAATCATGTCATTTCCCTGATCTAAACCTTTCACTTGCTCCTCACTGCCTGTCCGAAACGTCAAGGTTATTAACGACAGAGTTCACCATGCTCTCTAAACGTTATGTTCCCCCCACCCTGCAACCCTTTCCCTTAAGTACACCTGTCCATGAATAACATCTGTACATCTGTATGCTGTGGCCACTGCTGCTCAAAGGAGTAAAGAGGTGGTGAGGAGGTGTCTCTAAATAGCACTCACGAAAAGCTATGACCAACCTAGACAGCATATTAAAAAGCAGAGACATTACTTTGCCAATGAATGTTTGTCTAGTCAAAGCTACGGTTTTTCCAGTAGTCATGTATGGATGTGAGAGTTGGACTATAAAGAAAGCTGAGGGAAGAAGAATTGATGCTTTTGAACTGTGGTGTCAGAGAAGATCCTTGAGAGTCCCTTGGACTGCAAGGAGATCAAACCAGTCAGTCCTGAATATCCATTGGAATGACTGATGCTGAAGCTGAAACTGCAATACTTTGGCCACCTGATGCAAAGAGCTGACTCATTGGAAAAGACCCTGATGCTGGGAAAGATTGAAGGCAGGAGGAGAAGGGGATGACAGAGGATGAGATGGTTGGATGGCATCACCGACTCGATGGACATGAGTTTGAGTAAGCTCCGGGAGTTGATGATGGACAGGGAAGCCTGGCGTGCTGCAGTCCATGGGGTTGCAAACAGTAGGACACGACTGAGCAACTGAACTGAACTGAACTGACACTGACTGGTTTTAATCTGTATTGTCTGGAACCAGGAAGTCCTAAAATGTTGCGCTAAACCCTAGATACATCTTCTGCCTGCCTCAAACCTATTTGAATGTCCTTAATTTTTCTTTAAAAAAATAAAGTCATGGTTTGGATCAGGAGCCATAGTTCTACCAAATTATTTGCCATCAAGATTGCTTGCTTCTCAGGCTGAGAAATAAGCTGAACAAGTCCGTCATTCTGCCTAGTTAAGGTGCTGATAGAATAGGGTTTCTTGATAAAAAAATATTATATATATTATATATGTATGTATAATGTATCATTTATATACATTTCCCCCCACCCCCCGTAACTTCTCTTTGCTTTCTAAGCAAGCAAATCAACATCAACACCCTTGAGCGTCCACCAGGAGGCGCCGGGGGGCGTCGAAAGACCTCCGGTCCCTGTACGATTGGAGAGGCGGCGGTGGATGCAGCAGCGATGGAACCCGGCTTGCTTCCTTTTTTAAGAATCAGCGTGAGGGAAGGGAGCAGAGCTGCGTTATTTTAGGGAGACCTTGTCGCACTCCCCCTCCTGCGGGTAGGGAGCGTCTGGGGTGTGCGCGGCCCCATGGAGAGACGCTGGCGGCGGCGGCGGCGGCAGCTGGGGCTCCTATCGCGGCTGCGGCCGGCGGTAATCCGACCCCGCCGGCGAAAGGACTGAAGAGGCGCAAGGGAAAGCGGCGAGCTGTGAACAAAAGCCTCGGCGCGGGGCCGAGCCCGGGACGTGCGGTAAGCGGACCGGCCCGGGAACCAGGGAAGCGAACGGGCTCGCTGAGCTCCAGCAGCCCAGCCTCGCTGGGATACGGTAGGGGCACTAGGAGGACGTCTGGGGACAGGTGTCCGAGCCCAGACTGGGGTGGATGGCGCTTTTAGCACGGCTTTAAGAGAGAATCGGGTGCATCTGGGAAGACCCAGGCTCCTTCACCACCTCCGGCGAACACCCGGTGGTGGGGACGCGGGGAAGGCGGGCACAGCTCCTTGCAAGCCCTGCCCAAGAGGCAGGAGCAAGGATCGATCAGCCCTCCCGGGGAGGTCTTTTTCGGGCAGAAGCACTTCTCCCATCTCTACTGTCACCTCTGGGCCCTACGCCCGGGTCTCCTTTGGCAAAGGGAAATCAACTATAAACTTCTTCCTTGGGCAAATGGGGTCTTCACAGCAGTGCACTGTGAGGATGCACAGACCTCCTTTTTTGTTCCTGCAAAGCTGCCTCCCGGGTCGCCCGCCTAAGCGACAAATGAATACGCTAATCCTCTCGGGAATCCTCCAAAGCCTCTCGGGTCGGCTGCCGCCCGCACCTCTATCTTTTCATTTTAACTTGCAACAGGGAGGAGATGCATCTAGCGGGTCAGACACCCAGGGGGAGCTTGGCCACAGGCCTCCTCCCCGCACTCCGGCGCTGAGGGAGACAGAGGCTCTGTGCACCCTCCCGCCCGCTTGGGTTTTCAGGGCATCGGTATTATGATTTACATTCCACCGGGCCTCTGAGCCTAATCCCAGAGCGGATTAAGTTGGGTGAGGGGATGAACAGGAATGGGAGATTGGGGGGTGGGGGGTGGGCTGCTTTTAAATGTATTCCTCGATGTCCTTCCCTTGTTATCCGCAGACTCCACAAACGGACAGGGCTCAGCCATGGTGGATCCCGTGCCTGAAGAGGAGAAGCTGGGAGCCGAGCCCGGAGGCTCAGGAGGGGACGAAGCCGCCGCGTCCGTGCCCCCTGACTCCCAGGGCGCCCAGCAGCCCACGGCGTCTTCGGCCTCGGCCTCCGCCGTGGCGCCCCGCAAGGCTGAAGTCCCGTCCGCGGCAGAAGGCGGGCAGCGGGAGCAGTCCCCGCTGCTGCACCTCGACCTCTTCAACTTCGACTGTCCGGAGGCCGAGGGCAGCCGGTACGTACTGACCAGCCCCCGCTCGCTAGAGGCCTGCGCCCGCTGCGCCGTTAAGCCTGTGGAGCTGCTGCCCCGGGCCCTGGCGGACCTGGTGCGCGAGGCCCCCGGCCGCTCGATGCGAGTGGCCACTGGCCTGTACGAGGCTTACGAGGCGGAGCGGCGCGCCAAGCTGCAGCAGTGCCGGGCCGAGCGCGAGCGCATCGTGCGCGAGGAGAAGCGACGCCTCTTCACGCCGTTGGGCCCCGCGGGCCGCCGCGGTCTCGGCCCCCAGCGGGGGCAGCAGCAGCAGCTGCAGCAGCGCCAGCCTTCCGGCCTCGCCCCCCCCGCGCGCCGCTCGCAAGGCCTCCTCCAGCCCGTCCCCTGCCCGGCCTCAACCTCTGCCCGCGGGGTCGCGGGCAGGTAGGAAGAGCCACTCACTCGACTCCCTCTCCCGCCGGCGGCGGGAGGGCGCCCTCAGCTCCGAGTCCGGCGCGTCGTCGTCATCCTACAGTGGAGAGAGCCTGCGGGAACTGCACTGGCCGCCTCGGGCCTCGGCCAGGAACAGCTGCGCGGCGGGGTCGGCGGCCTCGGCTCCCAACCCCCTGGGCCGCCCATCCGCCCTGGCCTTGGTTCCGCTCACCGGCCGTAGCTTCAGCCTCGGCGACCTGAGCCACTCGCCCCAGACAGCTCAGCACGTGGAGCGCATAGTGCGCCAAGTGCGCGCCGAGCGGGGTCTGCGCGCGGGGTGCCGGAGCGCGACCGGAAGATCGCAGCGCTGATGTTGGCACGGCACCAGGAGGAGCGCCTGCTGCTGGAGCAGCGCGCCGCGGCCCACGGCCAGTGGGAGCAGCAGCGCGTCCGCGCCGAGCAGCGGCGGGAGCGCGAGGAGCGCGAGAAGCAGCGCGCCCTGGAGCAGGGCCGCCGGGCCTGGGCCGCTCAGGTGGAGGAGCGGCGCGGCCGCCCGGGGTCGCGAGGAACGCGAGGAGGCGCGGCGCCGGCAGCGGCAGTGCGAGCAGCAGCGAGGAGCGGCGGCGGGAGCTGGCCGAGCGCCAGGGACTGCTGCGGCGGGAGCGGGCCGAGCGCGCCGCGCAGGAGGACCGGCAGCGCAAGCTGCAGCAGGAACAGAACCTGAAGCAGCGGGAGGAGGGTCTGCAGGAGGTGCGCGAGCGGGCCGAGCAGGTCCGCAGGGAGCGCGCTAAAACGCGCGGCCCAGGTCAAGCAACAGCAGGAGGGTCAGTTGCAGCGGGAAAAGCGGGAGCTTAGCCGGGCGGAGCGGGCGCGCCACGAGGCGTTGCTGAAAGGTCGGGCCCGGCAGGAACGCCAAGAGCGCGAGGGCCTGCGGAGCTCCCTGGAGGCCAGCTTGGGCCGCGCGCAGGAGAACTACGAGCAGTTGGTGGAGCAGCGCACCCGGGAGCTGCGCGAGCGGGCCCGGCGGGAGGAGCTGCAGGGCCGGCGGGCCAAGGAGGCTGCTGAGCGCAAGGAGCGCGAGCATCAGGCGCACCTGGAGGCGCTGGCCAGGGCAGGCGAGCGGCGGCTGCAGCACGCGGCGCAGGCGGCCGAGGAGGCGGTGCAGCAGAAGGCGCGGCGCGTGGGCCAGAGCCGGATGGAGAAGGAGCGGGCCCAGCGCGCCAACAAGGAGAAGGTGGAGAGAGACGAAGATTGCCGCCGGCGGGAGCTGCTCCAAGCCATCGGTCGCAAGCTGGAGCGCAGCGAGCAGCTGTCTCGGGAGCGGCGCAGCGCGCTGGAGAGCGCTCGCTCCACAGCGCGCGCCTCTTTCCACGTGCGCGAGAAGGTACGCCAGGAGACCAACACGCGCTCTTTCGATCGCATGGTGCGCGAGGCCCAGCTGCACGCCAGCCTGGACCGTAAATGACTGCCGCAGTGCGCAGGCCAAACTGCCACGCTCAGCCCCGCGGCGCCCCTTTTGGCCATTTTGTCCGGACAGTGGGAATCGCCAGTCGGGGCACAGCACCGTGGCGTCGCCAGGCTTCAGACCAATGAGGCGATGTGAGGACTGATGTATGAGACCTGTTAGTCCGCCGCCTTTGTTTTTAAAAATCGGCTTTGTTTGGAAATGACATAGCACAATCTTCCACCACATCCCACCTTTTTGGCTCCCACCCTGGCCCTTGCCAAGGTTCCCAATGTGTCTGTTGAGTTGGAAAGGAAAAGAGCTGGGAGAAAGGGGCTGGGTCGAGAGTGGGGGAGGGCCCCTAAGGAGACAGTGTAGAAGTGACGGCCTCCTCCTGCCGCAGTCACCCCAGGCATCTTCACAAACTTGGTACCTGAGGCGTCTGCACAGATTGCAGCAGAGGAGACATCTCCTTGGCTCCCCTCCATCTTTTAAAATGTGGCAAGATGCACAAAGCTCAGAGGCCTTGCAGAAAAGCATAGCTCTTCCAAGTTATTAGGCCACCCTCAAGTGACCGAAAAACTATTGACTTTTGTATGCTAGACTTTTAATCTGCCACTTGTGCAAACTGTAATCTTAGTTCTGCTAGGTTTTCTGTTGATTCCCCTAGATTCTCTAGTTAGACAATCATCTGCCAGTAATGATCAGTTTGGGTTTTTGTCTTCCTTATGTTCCCGATTGACACAGGTTTGGTGATGCTGTTTAGCTTTAGTGGAAGCCCCCAGCCCAGAGATGTGGATTCCCTAGGCAGCAGTATTCCACCCCACTGAGCTTTCTTGCAGGGTATTTTCAGGGGAGGTAGTGTCTGATGGACACCTCCCAGTGTGGGGCCCACTCCTCACAGACAGCATCCATGCCTTAAGAAGCAGAGCTACCTATGTGCCTGCCCAGGCCAATTCTGCCTCAGTCTCCAGCCCTGGATGCAATCCCAAGAGTAGGCCCCAGAGAGTTTGAGGTGTTGCATTCCCTCTGTGAAGGGATCATCTGAGGGCAGTTACTTTACTGTGTGGGCAGAAGAGCTGAAATTTGCCTCTTTGCCGTGAGTGTCGTGCTCACAATGGTTTGACAGTGTATCTTCCCCTCCTCTCCTTCCCCGAATGAGGAAAAAGAGGATCCACCCCTCCCCGACATTCCTGGTTCCCTCTCCCCTAGGACTGAAAGTAAAAGTCAGTCTCTCCGTGCCTCACCTCCCCATCGTCCAGAGGGGGCCATCAGTACTCTTCTTTCTCCTGGTACCTCAAGGCCTCCCAGATCCAAAGCACTGCCTCGGTATTATTTGTTGGTCTTCTTTGTGCCTTTCTTGACCTGGAGTTGGGAGGCAGGAGGACTACTATTGACCTAGTTTGTTTCCAGGAGTATGGATTCCCGGCAGTGTGTCACGGACAGGTGGTCATTTAGCCTCTGGGGTAAAATACATGCAAGACCAGGACACTTTCTGGTCCAAAAAGTCCCGTTCAATTGTCTTCCGGCAACTTTTACCCTTTAAGTGCTTCTCTTCCACGAAGCTGAAATCAGCCCCCAGGCATGTCCACCCAAGGACTCTACCTTCCTCAAGGAAGGTGGGGAGTAAAATATTACTTTTTACATGAACAGGATCAAGAAGTAAAAGTTACCAAAAAAGAAGAAGAATCAGGGTAGAGAAGTATCATATTAGACATAGTTCATGTATATTCTGTTGGGCAGAATTGTCCCTAAAGTGTCTGGTGTCATACTCACATGCACACACATGCACACATTCTGTTAGCGACTCCCCCCGCCCCCCACCCCCCGCAATCAAATGCCAACAGGTACAGGAGTATTGTGTAGAAGGAAGCAGTGCTTAGCTGTTACACATCAGATGCTGTGAAACCAGGAAAGAATCTGTGCCAAGGCTTATTTCTTGAGTGGATGAAGTTTTTCTCAAATTTTCATGTTGGTAACCAGGTTGTCAGTGAGCTATAATAATCAGCATTGTCGGTGAGTCAAGGGTATTTAACTAAAATGTTAGTGTGATTCTGGTTCTTAACTGGTGGTTCCTGATTTGACAGAGGAGCCTCTGAGATGTACTAGAAAGTTCCACCTAAAACCACTTCCTTCCAAGGTATATGCATTCGTTTGAGAAGGATACAATCTGTTTTGGGTTTTTGTTTTGTTTTGTTTTTTTGGACAAGGCACTGAAAGGTGATCTTACCTGGCCCTGTAGTCAGTTTGTTTTCTCACTTCCTGAGTGACTTTGGGTAGATCACCTCTGTGTGCCTTGGTTTCCCCACCTGTAAAGTGGGGATCATGACTTCTGCCCTCCTCACACAAACACTGTGGGGATGAATCAGAATCAAAGTGGTGCTCACAGTTCTAGGACTTTGGAACGGCAAGTATAATCACTCCAACCAAGGATTATGTGACTGCACTATACCTAGAGTGTAATGTACCATCGTGACCTAGTGCAGAAAGAAATGTTCCCCGAAAAGCACATTGCGGATCATAATGCCACATATGATGTGAAGGTCCAGGTCTGAATGTCACCAAATTAGAGATTTGCGCTTAGAGAAAAGCACAGTGTAAAGGAAACAAGACTTTGGGATTCTTTAAATATATATATAAAATTCAAGCAAAAACAGAGGCTAAACCTAGTAATAGTAAAAAATGGTTCTTCCAAGTTTCCAACCTCCTGATCATCCTCTAGAGTATGGAGCTTCTGTGTATTCTAGGATAAGTAGTCATGTTACTCTTTGAGGAGGAACAATTTCCAGGATCCTTTTGTGTGTGTGTGCCCTTTATTTATAGTCTTTTCTTTGAATTGATGGTAGGGAGGAGTAGTGTTTCTTACTCTGAAATGCAGCGAGAGAAAATCGGAGGAGTGGGGCATGGTGGGGATGATGGACAGAGAAAGTCTTACTTCTCCTGATGTGAACATTCTCACCAAGTGCCCAGAATTTGTCTTCCACGCTGCAAGTTCCTACCATCCAGGAAAATACAGACTTGACGTGACCCCAGACCTTCCCACTTGCCCTCTTGGAATATCCTCTTGCTCAAAGCAGAAAGAGCATGGAATGGGATGAGGAAGAATGGGAAGGGTTGGGAAAAAAACTTAAGTTTGGTTCAAGCAGGAAACAAGCAGCACAAACCCATTTCAGATGGAATCATCAGGGAAGCTAGCCCACTGTCCTGCTCAAGCAATGACCAGCACCTACACCACATCTGGACAGGAAGATGGAAGTTTCCTTTCAGAAGCACACAGACTGTGAGTCTTTAGTGGGAGCAGTAATTAGGATTTTCCAAAGGCAAAGAGTCTGTGGGGTAGTGAAGGCACATGAGAATGCCCTTTGTGCTCAGGCCATTCTGCAAAGCCCACCACTTAGCATCCCCCTTCCTTTAAAAAGTCCACTGAAACGGAGGGGTGATTGACTCTACATAAAGGGCTGTATCTTATTTACCATTGAGTCTGCCCTTGGTTTAGCACCTCTTATATAATAAGCATGTAAATACTAGATGGAGAGGGGGATAGACAACGGATGGGTGGTGCTCAGAGAATGGTAACCAGAGGACATCTGTACAGAATGGATTGGATGGAGGCCTCCCTTCATCTGTCAAATTAGTATCAAGCACCTAGCAGGTGGGCCAGGCATTGCTCTTAGTGCTGGGAAGACAGGGTCTCTCTGTTATTGACCCTGGAGAACATAATACCATGAGATGAGCAGACACCTTTATTTCCTTGTTGGGCTTAACTGCCTTCCCATTCTGGTATCCAACCACAGGCAAACCCGATGGTCCTTCAAGCGCTAATTTCAAGCCTTTGGAGTTTCCTGGGGACTTGCCATCCTCCAGCCAACCATCATCTAGTCCTTGTTCTCTTTCGCCTAGAGGAGCCCTGATTATTCAGGTCAAATTCATGAGGTCATGTACTTAATCAACTTTAAATTACAGTAAAAAAAAGAGAGATTAATTACCTTCAAGGGCATTATTGGTGTTGCCTTTAACAGAGGCAGTGTAAATAATGATCATCGATGTAGAGAACCAAGCCTCGGGCCCTGCAGAGTCCCAGATCACTGAAACAGGGTACCAGCTCCATCATTCCACTCTTCACGCTGAGATAAGAAACTCAACATTTCAGAAGCATTTCCAGTTTTAAAGTCTCAACAAAAAGAGGTTTTTGATTCGTACTAAATTGCTAAGAACGTTCAGTGAACCAGAATATCCCACCTCTTCAAGCTTCTAGATGATTGAGATTACCCCCCGGGCTGCTATGGAGACTTGCCCATCTCCACCCTGCAGGTCCCTGGGAAACACTGGGCAGAGGAGCATAGGGAAATCTGGCATTTCTCGACACAGCCTGGGAAGGGGCTTTCAGAGATACAGCAGACAGCTCTCGGTTCTAGAAATGTTATTTAGGCCTTAGATGTGTCACATTGGCTCGGGTATCTTACGCGGCGCTACAGCGTTATGCCTGATCACGTGCTTTGGCTGCATGACTCTACGTGAGAGCACTACGTCTGTTCACGTCCTTGCTCTGTTCCACGGAGCTCTGGTGCTCTCCACACGCACCTCCTCCCAGCCCTATGCACCCCCACATGCCCCTAGCCCTTTATATTCCCCCTGGTGCTGCTTTGGCTTCACATAGGTCAGGGTTAGGACAGAGGGTATGGTTAGTAGCAGGTGTTCAGATATAGAAGTGGAGGGTGGTTTCTTTCTGAGGAACACTGGTAATCAGTGTTTACAGTATTGTTAACTTCCTGATGCATCAAACACTGTCATGTCCCACATGAGCACAAAAAAACTAGTCCGAGGTGATTTTTTTAAAATATTTTTATGTATTTATTTGGCTCTGCCAGGTCTTCGCTGGGGCATATGGAATCTAGTTCCCTGATCAGGGATCAAACCCAGGTCCTCTGCATTGGGAGCGTGGTGTCTTACCCACTGGACCACCGGTGGAAGTCCCTGAAGTGATTCTTAAATTAGCTGCCATGTTGAAGTGTTCATGCCTCTCTCCTCTCCACTAGTACAGTATTGATGGCATGTTTCTGTGTCAGACACTTGTGCAGTTCACAGGACTGTCAGATGGTCCATCTCTACTCCTGTGTTGGAGTATACACGTGCGTGCACATGCCCAGCCTCCTCCCCATCCCAGCATCAGCATTCTTGCAGAGGGAGGGGTTCTGTAGCCATCTCATCCTTTCAGAAAAGGGCAAGCTCTGAGAACAGTGAGATGCCCCTTGGTGGGGGTCCACTGATTCCACCTGCCTCCAGCTCCAAGGCTGCTTCAGCCTCTGGCTGGTGAGCATGGTGTCCATGTTCCCAGTTCCATCATTGAGCCCTGTGGGTGACAAAGGCTTTTCATGTTGCCACTATACTTTCTCCCCCTACTTGTTGTGAGAAGCTGACTGGGAAATGGAATTTGAGTGCCAAAATACTGACATTCAGAACATCTCAGCATGGACAGAATGACTGATATCTTCTAAAACTCCAGTTCGTTGTGGCTACCATACCTTCGAAGCAAAGCATTTGGCAAAGGAACAAGCTTTGTTGACTTATTCAAACTATTGCCTACTATTCCACAGGCTCCTCCTGTCATCTATAAAATGAGGACAAAACATCCTACTTGGCAGGGAGTTATTAAATGAGTTAATGCTTGGAAAGCGGCACAGTCCCTATCAGGACTCAATTTGTGGATTCTGTTATTTTGAACTTGGAAAGGTAGTGAAAGAAGGAATGGGGTAGGTTAAACTTCAGCCTGGTGGTACTGGTGGACCCCAGGCTTGGATGGCAGCTCTTTGCAGTAGTATGCACCCCTTGCTGTGTGGCAATCCCCCAACCATTCCAGGGGAAGGGGTTTTGGAAAAATGGGTCCCCAGTAACGTGTTGTAGTCTAGAGTTGGGGGGATTACCATGTTTACCAAATGTTTGGCAATAAAATTGATGTATGATGATAAGTTTTGAAATTTTATTTTAAGACTTGATAACTAAAATGACAGACTGTTTTAAGATTTGCATCTCTTTCTTGGGGTAAAAGAAGGTGTATTGTCCTGGTTGGATGCAGTGCTTTGATAGCATCTTTAGCAGAACCAAGTAGAAGAGGGTGTGGGAGAACCACTCTTCTGGGGTGCCCTGGTACTGCAAGGTGCGGTACCTGGCAGGAATTCTGAGATGTGCAGCCAGCTCTGCTATGGCCCCGTGAGCATGAAGAAGAGGGTCTGGGACAAGCCCAACCTGGGAGAGCGCCGGTGGACTCGCTGTGGGAACCAGTGTTTGACCAGGAAGGAGAGAGGTGGGTGTGCGTTAGCATCGCTTCATCCTCAACAAATGACATTGTCTGAGAAGGCTCAGAAAATGCTCCTGTCTCCTTCCCTGCTCCCTGGCCCTGCACACAACTGCATGGAGGTTAGCTGAAGGACTGGATCTGTAGACGTCCACATCCCACTCTGGACGTACTTCAATGCACAGAGATGCTGAACAGGCCACCTGGCCCATGCTGGCTGACACTGTGCATCAGGAAGTGAGGACCACAAGTGAGGCAAGTTGCGGGGAGCTCCCCTGCATTGTCACCTTTATTCTGCCCCTGGATATCCTAGAGGGAGACCACAGTGGACCTTAGAGTAGGCGGAAGGTGCCTCCTAGGAATATCTGCTTGTTTGAAGAGAACGCTCAGGGTAAGAAAAACGCAGAACCAAAAGGAGCAATTTTCTAACATGCTCAGCTCTTCCATTGGACAGCTGACTATTTTAATCACTTAATCCTCACTTAAGCTGTAACTGGTAAGTACATTATTATTCCCATTTTACAAAAGAAAATTGAGGCACCAAGTTTAAGTCACTTCCCCAAGGTCACACAGCTAGTTGGACAGAATCTGGTTTGGAGAGTTCAGTTTAAATGGGCTTAACTTCAACTGATACACATGTCACTTACTAGACCAGCCCTTTCTGCCTCCTGAGATTTACAGAAAAAGAATAATAGGAGTGGAGCAGTTTAATTGTTTGATCTGGGCTCAGTCAAAAGCTCTGGCCCTACATTTTGTAGTCTGCTTCTGTTGCCGTGGGTGGGTGGAGAATTCTGCCTGGGCTCCCACTTTCTGCAGCCGCTAAAATAAGTGGAAATAAATGACAGGGAGGGAAGAAAGTGAGATTCTTTGGAAAAGGAAAGGACTGATTTATGAAGGGTCATTAAAATAAGTAAGAGCATCATTATGTCTGAGAAAAGATAAGATGCAGTGAGAGTGGAAGAAAAAAGGAAGGAAATCAGAAAAAAGAGAGAGGCTGGGGAATACTAAGAAGAAGCCAGAGACAGCAAAATTCAAGGTTAGGGACTTTGCTGGTGGTCCGATAGCTAAGACTCGGTACTCCTAATGTGTGTGGGGGGGGGCAGGTTCAGTCCCTGGTCAGGGTACTAAATCTGCATGCCCCAATGAAGACCTAGCACAGCCAAATAAATAAACATTTTAAAAAATAAAAGAAAAATTCGGATGGGATCTATGTCTCGTGAATCTGAGCATAGCTAAATAAGTTAATGCCTCAATCAAGGAGTAAGAGGCCTACCACTGGAGCTGTCTGAAGGCAGCCAAAGCAAGATCCAGGGAGGAGAAAGGAGAAAGCAGGTGCCTTAGGAACTGATAGTAGCTATAGTCCCAATTCAAACTTGTTCATAGTCTAGACCTGTCAGATTTACAAAGATAAGGGTAGGCAAGCAGTCTCTAAGGGGCTTTCCAAAAGTCACCAAAACTTCTTAGAAAAGAATGTACCTAATTTCTTGTGCTAGTGATTAAGCCAGTTAACAGATGCTTGGAATCCATTTGAAGGTACTTTTGAGATATACCTTCTCTTCGTGGGCCCAGAACAGATCTAGTTTCTACCTCAAGTAGCAGGAAAAGTAAACAAAACTCAAGGAAAAGAGACAGTACACTTTGTAACTTTGAGAGCATGGTGGGTTACAGTATTTAGAAGGTGAAGGCTTGAAATGTACACAGAGCACTAGAGTTTAGAACTATGTAGAAGGTAATTGATGATATTTATTAGGCAAGAGAAAAATATAGTACTGATTTTCTTTGATGTTCTTATCATCTAATTCCAATGAAAGAGCCAGCTTGCCCTGAAGCTATCAATTTGGCTGAATAGGGAATTACTGATATTCAACTGTTTTTTTGACCTACAAAGCAGCAAACAGTGGGGTGACTTGTGCCCTAAGTGGGCTGTCTGAAGCCCCCGCAGGAACTGGGGGTGGAAGTTCCTGATGGAAGCCCAGATGGCTGGGACATCCAGGTCTCATGCAGAGAGATGTCTCTTAAGGAGCCAGGGCAGACAGGTGAAGGGCAGCTTGCGGGCGTGCATGGGCAAGGGCAGCTTTTCTGCCTGCAGGAAGCATACATTTACATCAGCTTTTCTAAGTGAGAGTCCATTTGGTCTCCCCTCCATCAGACTGGGCTGCAGGGCAGTTCATTTCCTTAAAATCTGCAAACTTTTCTGCGGAGGCTATAGCCTCGTGGCTGACTGCATGCTCCCAGAAGTCCCGCAGGGAGCGAGTTGATCAGCACACTGCTGCCTGCCCAGAATACCAAACAGCAGACGGCAGCAGTGCAGACTCCCGGTTCTCTGCTGCAGCCGGCTCCCCTGGCGCCAGCTCCGCCCTCCAAGAGCCCTTTCTCTCCTTCCATTGTCGCTTGTCTACAAGCCCACTCGTTTCCAGGTGGCAGAAAAAAGTCTGCAACCCAGCGATATATTTCTAAAACCTTCTCCATGACAACACAGGACTTTGAGGAGACTGCCAGCTTGGAGCAGCCAGAGAACTTCCCTGGGGGCAGGAAGGCAGAGAGACGGCACCACACAGCCAGGGATGCTAAAATCTGCCTTAGCAATGTTGCAGTTTGGGGTTTACATTCCTCAGATTCTGAGGAAGTGGCGAGCCCGTGCCTCCAGACGCCCAACAATGATAATTCATAAACCCTGATGTTAGCTCCGAAGCCAATAGTCCAGGGCAGCTTGGACTTCTTTTCTCCTTGAATGATCTTTTGCAGCTGAACAACAAAAGAGAAATCCGGCAAAGAAAGGACCTGGGTTTTTTAATGGGCTGCCAGTGCTTTGTGACTGTAGAAATTCTTTATACATCTCAAGTGCTGTCCAGATGGTGTGTCTCACAGATGTCATTTCCCCACCCACCCAAATCACCCCCCGCCCCTGTTGATCCCATGGTGGCCAGAGCCTCAGAACCGAAAGCTCTACTTCCCCTCCCTGATATTGAATGACATTAACCTTGGGGCAGAATGCCAGGCACAGCAGAGATAGCTGCTCCAGACCCAGCATTCACAGCGAAGCTTTGCGGAGCTTGTCGTCAAAAATGTGGGGGCACTAGACAAGGGAGAAAGCCAGAGGAGCAAGCTGCGGTTTATCTGTGAGCTGGAAACAAGGATGAAGACAGGAACCAAACCAGATGGCGCTGATTCTCCTCCCCAACTCTGCCTTTCAAACTAGCTTCTTTATGGCTAAACCAGAGGCTGGACCCCCAGACCTTGGGTAGCCTTTAGCGAGGAGCCAGGTGCCTCCCCCACCATGCCCACACTGCTCCCCACCCCAACCTGTTTAAGCAGAGCCCTCTGATGGTGCGGTGGTTTGATGTTTTGGCTCCAAAACAGGTGGTACCAAAGGCTCTGAACCCCAATCTAGAGTCAGAAGACATGTTTATGTCAGAGGCATTGAATCAGACCATTGGCCACCAGTCAGGGCACCAAGCAAACCCAAACTCAGGGAACCTTGAGCCACCTTCCCCCATTCTCCTGAGGTTTTCATTAGCATCAGGACTCCCTCCACCTCTGTTCTTCTGATGGAGACAGTGCTGAGTTCCTGCTCTGCCATCAACATCAGCCCTCTCTGCAGGGCAGGAAGTGGATGTCTCCTCTGGGTGGTTTCCTATGGTCACAGGAAGTGAGTTGACAAGGGGGTGTCACAGGCGTGTCGGCTTTGACTCTGGGGTAGTTCACGGCTCCCTCTACTCTGTGTCGTAGTACATGTTTTTTTTGGCCTCACCTTGTGGCATGTGGAATCCCAATTTCCTGACTAGGGATTGAACCCAAGCCCCCTGAAGTGGAAGCACTGAGTCCTAGCCACTGGACCAGCCAGGGAAATCCTACAGTACATTATTTTTATCTCTTGAATTACAGGACCAGTGACAAAACTTGCAGTGCCCAATGCAAACTGAAAATGGACAACCTTTCATTCAAATATCATAAACAATTTCCAGACAGCTGTATCAGAGCAGCCCGCAAAGCACGGGACCCTTCAAAGCACAGGGCCACTGGTGCTGCACAGGAGCTACCACCATGAAGCCAGCTCTGCCAACTCCATAGACTTGGCAGAAGAAGCTGCAGCCAAAGATACACCATTTCGGGAGTTTTAAACTTGAAGAGTGATAAGGACCTTTACAGCTGCAAAACCAGACTCAGGCAAGAAAGAAATTCAGACACCCTATTTTTGGTTTTCTTTTATCTAATTCCCATTCAGATCCTTCCCTACCCATGAGCACAAGGGTTGTGGAATATTTTTCTGGGACCATCAGAGGTGGGTGATAGAACACAGCCTTTTCCAAAAGGGAAGAAGCCGGTTTCTGTCCATTTCATTGATAATCAGCCCTTTTTTAAAAAAAGGGTGCCTTCTTTTGTTTATTTATTTATGGCTGTGCTGGGTCTTCGTTGCAGCATGAGGGCTTTCTCTAGTCGTGGCGAGCGAGGGCTGCTCTACTTTGTGGTACACAGACTTCTCTTGATGCAGAGCTTGGGCTTCAGTAGTTATGGCACATGGGCTTAGCTCTTCCTTGGCATGTAGGATCTTCCCGGACCAGGGCTTGAACCAGTGTCCCTTGCATTGGCAGGCCTACTTGGCCTCTGTATTCATGGCAGCCGGGTAGACCAGCTGCCTCCCCAGGTCCCTTCCCAGGAAGGCCAAGTTTGCCAGTACAACTGGTCAACCCAATGGCCAGGGCCTGGGGAGGGCAAGTCAGCTGGATTCCTATCCACCGTACCACAAAAGGAGTCCCAGTAATCAAACTTTTTTGCAAAATTATGTAGTGGCCAAGGCTGTACAGTCAGTGTTCCCTGGTGGTCCAGTAGTTAAGAATCCACCTCCTAATGCAGGGGACACAGGTTCAATCCCTGGTCCAGGAAGATCACACATGCCGTGGGGTAACTAAGCCCATGCTGCAATCACTGAGGCCCGTGCACCTACAACCTGTGCTCTGCAACAAGAGAAGCCACCACAGTAAGAAACCCGGGCACCACAGTGAAGAGTAGCCCTCTCTCACAGCAACTAGAGAAAGCCCATGCCCAGCAATGAAGACCCAGCATGGCCAAAAATAAATAAATAATAAAAACAGAAAAACTGAACAGTCAGACAACCTGGCCTTTGCACCACCTTGAGTAAATTAGATAATTTCTCTGAGCTTCAGTTTCCTTATCTGTAAAGCAGACGTAATAATGGTACCTGCGTCGCAGGTGGTCATAAGAACTACATGAGATAAAGTGTGAAGAGAGAACAGCACAGTGTCTGGCAAGTACTATGAGCTCAATAAATAGCTTTTATGATTAACTTCATTGTTTTTTGTCTTTTTTTTTTTTAAGTAGGTGCTTCTAAAAGTTGGGCTCTGTCGGAACAGAGGTAACTATGAGCTGAAACATTTCTCTTAGCCTCATTCTCAGGAAGAAACTGCTAGAAGGGATACAGAGAGGCTGGCTGGAGGTATCTGTATTCAAATCAAATCACAGACCCTAAAAGTCCATTAGAGTGGGGTCATGGACCCTCAACTAAGCTCTTGAAGTTTCTCCCCCAAAGCTGAATTAAGTTCAGTTCTCTTGTCAATTATGCATAAGCTGCCTTACTTTTAGGACCCTGATGCTGGGGAAAGATTGAAGGCAGAAGGAGAAGAGAGTGACAGAGGATAAGATGGTTGGATGGCATCACCGATTCAATGGACGTGAACTTGGGCAAACTCTGGAAGGTGGTGAGGGATGATGTGCTGCAGTCCACAGAGTCACAAAGAGTCAGACACGACTGAGCAACTGAACAAACCAACTAACCTCCACCCACAATGTTTTTGTTAAGACTTTGGTGCTTCTGGATATCTAAATTGTTAATACAATGCAGTTGAAAATGGTAACCATTTAAAACCAAAGTGTATTGAGTATTTTGAAGTTTAAGACCACAAAGATTCATGACTTTCACATGACTTGTCACCTGAACACATTTAAGTAAGGTGAACGTGAACTTTGAAATAGTGCCCTAGGATCAACGTTAGCTAACGTGAACTAGCCCCAGGGGACTAGTGGCCCTGGAGGACTCTGCTTGATGGCTCATTTGAGGGTGGCCTCCTCTCCCACCCTCGTCACACTGTGCTCCACTGGGGAGGATATCTGAGCAAGGCCCATCAGAGGCCAAACCCTAGGAAGCTCAGCCTTTTGTATCCCTCCACAAATGTGCGGGATTCTGGCTCAAACACCAGGAACGCTTAAACCACCATAATCTTGTTGTGGTCAAGGTCGTGCCTGAGACTAAAAGCCCTGCTCTGAGGTGGTACTCCTCTTCTTCTCGAAAGCACCAATCTCATTCTTTTTAGGCTAAATGATACATCCCCCTGCTCTGGGGTAAACTCAGCCTCTTAGGCCCTGGACTGGGGCTCGCTAGACCCACCAAGCTCTCAGGAAAACTGATGCAATTTCTGACCCTCCTGGGCTGTGGGATCACAACACTGCATGTTTGGAAGTTTGGATGATGCTGTGTGCTTGGTCCCCGAAGCCAAGGCTGATGAATGGTGAGGCAGGCCAACTGTGGTCTTTTGAACTCGCAGGCCGCGATGAAAGCTGCCATCGACGTAGAGTACCCCAAAGAAAGGTCTGGCAGAAGAAAAGGAAGCACTAATGAAAAGCAACAGCATCTAACTGCTGCCAAGGCCAGTGCTCTTGGGAACTGTCTTCAAGGAAAGGCTGGCGAGAGGCCAGAGCCTCTGCATTCAAAGTCAGTTGCCAAGGCCTTGGTCCATTGGAGGATTCATTCAGTCATTGGAGAAATCCACCAGGACTGCCCTGCTCCGGGTTTGTAAACAGACCTCATCAATGTATATAAATCGAAAACAAATACAAAAGAGCTTGCATATATTTTCTAATTAAATTTGATGCATGGATTTTCCCCATTTTTACCAAAAGACTATTTTTTTGCCCAGGCTTTCAAGTCAAAGATAATCTAGTGAGGGTTAGTTAGTTAGTGTTAGTTGCTCAGTCATGTCTGATTCCTTATGACCCCATGGACTGTAGCTCACCATGCTCTTCTATCCATGAAATTCTCCAGGCAAAAATATTAGAGTGAGTACCCATTCCCTTCTCCAGGAGATCTTCTCAACCCAGGGATTGAACTTCAAGTCTCCTACTTTACAGGTGAGTTCTTTACCGTCTGAGCCACCAGGGAATCAAAACACTCCCAGGTCTCACATTGGGATGGAGCTCTCCTGATCACAGGGCTCTTGTGGAAATGTAATCCCATGGACTGGGTCCAGTGCTGGATTGCATCTGGCCATAGTCAACAAATCCCTGGGAGAGTGCTACTCTCCCAGGCCGGAACTGGCCTACTGGACTGTGGAAGAAAGCCCTGAGTATGTTTGGAGGAAGAGAGGAATGGGGATTGGTTCTTCAGATTTTGTTTGGGATTACACAGTGGGATTGTTTACGATCCCTTTAGGAAAGAACTAAGGCAGTCTGCAAGTGCATGCTCCCCCCCACCTCCGCCCCCGTTGATCTAATCAACACTCACTAAGTGCCTACTATATTTCAGATCCTGAGAACAGACGGCGGGTGAGATTGCCGTCCCTGCCTTAAAGCACTGCCAGGGTGCAGAGGGGTACAAATAAGCCAGTAGATCTTTGTAAGACTCTGTGGTGTGTGCTTCAGTGAGGACACAGGTGAAAGCTGGTTCTGGGAGCAGCAGAAACAGCTTCCTAGAGAAGTGAGATCTAAGCTGAGGCCTGAGGGATGAGCAGAAGGCTGAGGGGAGGCTTGTTTTTCTCTTGCATGACATTGCATAGGCAGGCAGATGGTTCAGGCTGGATAGATGCTCCAGGGCCCAGCTTCCTTCTAGCTTACCCTGCCATCTTCTAGGGCGTTTTCCTCACGTGCATAATCAAAGCCAACTCACCAGCACAGTTTTCACATTTCACAAAAAGAGAGAACACAGAAGACAATTTCCTTTTGTAGGAACTGCATACCTCACTTTTGCTTCCATCTCACGGGCCCTAACTTAGTCATATGGTCACTCTGGGCTGCAAAAGAGGCTGGAGAATATAGACTCTGGCTAAGCTGCCATGTCTCAAGCTAAAACAAGAGGGAAGAAGGGGGGAATGGACACTAGTGAACAATTAGAAGTCTCTGTCACATTAGGGACAGAATGGTCTATGCATGTACCATAGTCAAGGGTAGGAGGCAAAAGAGAGTACAATGGACTTGGGAAAGGATGTACCATACACTAGACTAAATACATTAACTACATTATTTCATTTAAACCTCACAGTTCTATATATAAATCAAAAGTGTTACCATTCTAATTTTACAGAAGCGTGAAGTGAAGGTCAGAGAGGTTAGGTAATTTCCCCAAAGTCACACAGCTATGAAGGTTAAGCGAAGATATTGATCTAGGTCCACCCAGCTCCAGACCTGTTTGTCTCTCCATGAGGCTACAGTCCCTCTACATAAAGCCACCTAGAAGGTCAGGGAGGCTATAGGAGACTCCGGGAGTCTCTGGCAGAATGGTGCCCATTGGTGGAGGCACTGTGAGGAGTGAATGAAGAATAGGAGGCAGAGAGGAGATTGGCAACAGTTGACAGGTAAATCCAAGAAAGAACATCAGATAAAGCCAACAAGTTTTGAATCTTATCAATGATCAGAGTCTGCTTTGAGATCAAATTATTCCTAGTAACT
This sequence comes from Okapia johnstoni, assembly GCA_024291935.2. Lineage (NCBI taxonomy): Eukaryota > Metazoa > Chordata > Mammalia > Artiodactyla > Giraffidae > Okapia > Okapia johnstoni. The sequence continues at coordinate 19,972,948 of CM044307.1, forward strand.
GAATTTTAGAATCTCAAGACACTCAGTTACAAGGATGATCTTTTCCCCCAAACTGATCAACAGGATAATTCTGAATAATCATCCGCAGACAGTTAGTCCAACCCTATCCAAAGCAGGAGCCCCTCTAACAGCATGGCTGATGGTTGTTCATCATTGCCAACTCAAACACTTTCGGGGCTGGGGAGCTCACTGCCTCCAGCCAGTGCCTCTGTCAGAAAACTCTGGGTACCCTGATCCCATCCTGAATGGTCCAGCTGAGGGGGAGATGGATTTTATACAGGTGTAGAGGTTGAGAGAGTCCCAACTATCTTCTGGTGTTGTTTAATCCATCAGTCCACTGATTGAAGAGTTCTGGGAGTCCAGAGTTTTATCCACCCAAGGCCACGGTTTTGTGAATCACTACACAGGGCATTTCTCTTCAGTATGCTTGTCCTAGGGTCTTATGAGACAGAGACCCTGCATTACCTAATTTCTGAGGGCGTTTCTGACTTCCTTTAATGTTAGGCCTATTCATTAATCCTTTCACCCATAGCCTCACAACCACAACCTTGAAAAAAAATCACTTTGAAATTTGCAACAGATTTGACCTATGAATAATTCAGCATGACTCTCCACTCGGGGGAAGTATTCAGTTTCTGAAGCTTCTGAACCTACAGGAGACAGTAGATAGGATGCTGCAGGCATGCATCTGCTTAGATTTGAGTGAATGCATGGGAGGAAGGAGGAAGGGTAGGAAGATGAAAGGAAGGAGGACAGGGAGTCGGGGAAAGAAGGGGGGAGGAAAGTTAGGTATAGAACAAATTTCTTCCTTCAAGCAGTCTCAGAAGATCCCAAGGACTTCAGCTCATGCTGGGGAACAGGCACTGAGGGAAGAGTTGTGGTCAGGTTGTGGTGCCAAGCCAACACGCCTCCCAGGGCAGCTGCAGGAGAGTAACAACTGAGTGTGGAGCTTGTACACCGTGGAACCAACCTTGACCCCAAGTAGGAACCTGGCACCCGCATGCAGAGCTCCTCCCGGAATGCCCAAGGCTGTGGGACCATCCCCCATCCTCCCATTTTGTCTTGGCTTTGTCTCAAGACTAGAAGAGATAGAAGGAAAGAGATGTAGACCTGGCTGAGTTTCAGCCCCGGTTCTACTTATCATGGCAGTGGGACCTTGGGCGGGTCACTGATGTGTGGTTTGAGCAGGGTGACTTTATCTGGATAAGGATGACAGTGTGCGGCCAGAGACCCTCCCACTTCCACCATAGGTGGGGTCTCAGCTTACTATCTTGGCATTCTTTTGCTTTTAAAGTAAATGCACTTTTTACTATTCACCTCTCACTCTAAAGAAATGAGGTGGATAAGATTTTTTTTTTTTAAACCCTATCCTATCCCAGAGCAAACAAATGCAGACTCTTGACTATTGAAACTTGTCTGTCCAAGTGGACCAAGCTGCCCTATGTAAGAGACTGCCTATTGTAGGCTGAGGGCTCACTGAAGGAGCTTATTTTTTTTCTTCTGAATCCCAAAACTACTGAGCAGTCCCATAGTAAGGAAAAGTGAGTCCTAGGAAAAGCATTCAAGGAAAAGTGAGCAAGAATTTCTGTCCAAGACCCAGACATAGCATGTCCAACCCACATTCCTCAGGCTCACTCAGGGAGAGAAATCCCAGGCAGGGAGAAGAGCCAGAGGAGGCACCCTCCCCATCTTGCAGGCCTAGAGCACTGCCTCCTTCCCCAGGTCCTTGATCACCCGATAACATCCTACTCCTTGGGACTGGAGGGGAGGATGGGCAGGGCTGGGCAGAGTGAGATTTCAAGCTTCTCTTGAAGCTGGCACTCTCTGATCTCTGTTTCTTCATCTTTAAAACAGAAACTGGAAAAGCACCACCCTGTTTCTTTAGGGGCTGAGGCAGTGGAGGTGAAGGCATGCTGTCAACAACAAGGAGCCTCACAATATTGGCTACGATTGCGGAGCCACCAGTCCCCATTTCAGGAAGCTCTCGCTGGAGTGCAGATGGACAACAAGCCCATTCTGGCTGCAGCAGGTTCCCTGGAGGGGCGCACTGTGTGTGAAATACAGTCCCAGCCTGCCAGTTACCTAAATGCTTCTCAGGAACAGAACATACTCCGGCAGTACCATGAGGAACCACCCTGAGATGGTAGACTACGTGGTGCTGGTTCTTTGTCGCAGATAGATGGTTGTCTGCAGTTAACATGCTTGTTCTAGAATCTGAGTCCCACAGCCTCCCTCCAGTCACTCCTGGCATCCTCCACCCCGTGGTGGAGTCATCAGGACTCCCAGCCTGGTCCTTGACTCAGCAGTTCCAAAACTCTTTCAGAAACTAATCCCCCATGGGAAAGAGGTTCACATCAGCTAGCCCCCTGGTCCAGATGAGCACGCATTCTTTACAATGGAAAAGCACCCCCCTCATTTGCACAGAGCCCACATCTGCTCAAGGGACCTAGGAAGAGACCAGAGGATTTCCTTGTAAGAATAGTGAAACCAGCAGGTGTTGGTCAGCCTCACAGGGCATCACCTATTTACTCCATCACTCTTGCTTGGCGACTTCATCTTGGGCCCTTCTTATCCACAGTCTCTTTCTCTCTGGGCCTCTGGGGAACCCTCAGTCTCCTGACAGTCTATTGCCTCTCCTTTTTCTGTCCTCCATGTTCTTCTACCCAGAAAATAAGTTAGATGCAATCTATCTGGTGTTGTGCACACACTGGACGTGGGCTTCCTTAATAAGACTCACAGGGAGCCAAACCCCTAAGAACTGCCCCAAGGATCCCGGCTGCCAGCCCCAGGGAGCAGCAGTTCTTTCTGTGATCAGTCACACTGTAGTCACTGTCCCAAGGACCAACTCCGTCCTTGAGGGGAGGCTTCATCCCCACTGCCAAGGAAGTTACCGGCAAACAGTCTCTTAGGCTCTGATTCTTGACATTTTTAAACTCATAGTCCAAAAAGATTCAAGCGCGCTTTATTACTATCTGTGGTCTGAAGGCCAGAAATGCTGGATGGTGATCCTTATTTTAAATTATATTAGAATATTGGATGTATTTGCAAGCTCTGCAACACCCAGTCCACGTTCTGACACCCTACCCTCCCAGAAGCAGATTCCCTTCGACTCCCACGTTGTTGTGAATCACTGTTTGTGGGTCACCTCTTCAAGTGGACCTTCTCACTTGTGCTGCAGGGAAATCAGTTCCACAAGCATTGGGAGTGCCAGGCTGTATGCTGATATCGCCAGCCTGTTCGTGGGTGGACTCAGGGGGATGGGGAGAGGCAGGATTTCAGAAATAATTAGCACAAAATTCAAAGAGTGGAAGAGTGATTTTTTTTCCCCCTGTGTTTGAATTCTGAGAGTGGATCTGAAGGTGAGACATAGCATCTCACTGAGTGCAGAAAGTCCATTCAGCTGTAGAAGAAAAGATAAGGACCCTCTGCAGGGAGCTGAAGGAAACTGGAGGAGGGTGTCCGGTACCCCTGGCTGGACCACGTGGTGCTGCAAAGGGAGATGGAAGGGTTGGGGAGGATGACCAAGATAAAGAAAAATCCCTCTCCTTTGGTTCCTTTCCAACCTTCAAAAAGGTGACTCATTCCGGCCTCTCCTGGGTTCCACCTCTACAGTCTATGCAGAGAGCAACTTTTTTCCAGTTTCCTTCCATGGACAGAGGAGTCTAATGGGCTAGAGTCCTTGAGGTCACAAAGAGTCAGACACAACTGAGTGACTAATCAGCAGCAGAGGACCTAATGGTCTCTTTCTCGAGGTGCTGGGAGGACAAGTGGGGCATCTCTGGGAGTTTTCTCACTATTAATTATCTTGTGATGCCTCCAAGGCTTTGTCTCTGCTGCGAGTGAGAAAAATGAGTCGTGAGCATCCCTGTCCCCAGCGCTGAGTCATGGGGAAGAGTGAGACTGTTTTCCTGAGGGCTGTTTTCCTGGGGATCTGGGTGGAGCCACACTCCTGGGCCAGTGTGCACTGCCCTCAGCTGGGAAGGCTGACTACCACTCCTCTGGCCTGAGCAGGTGAGAAAAGTCACCTGGAGGGAAGCCAGGGAATGGGGTGCAGGAGGCTGCCAAGGGGACTCACAGGGAGGGGGTGCAGCAGGCAATGCCCCTCCTGGAGTGGAACAAAACAGGGCACGGTGGTAGGGGAACCTCGCAGGCCTTCGTTCTGCTCCTGGAGACTGAAAACCAGAGGATGATCAGGATACAAACTTTGAGCTCTCATCTCGGATTTTTATACTTTTCGTTTTAAAGGTCAGAGATTTGGAAGCATTGAAAAACTCTTGGCTGTGGCATAACAACCTTAGCGAATAAGCTGGGGTGGGACCTCAGCTTATTAACCTCGTAAGGAGGTTAACCATGATGGTATCAGAAACCTGTCCCAGGGAACCTATGTGAAGTGGTCTCTAGTTTTCTATCTCCCCTTTGTCCTCCACTGGAATGCTGGTTTTTAGCATATAAGTCTAGTTCTCAGTCTTTCTGGCAGGCTCCTTCTCTTGCTGGGGTGCCCCAGGGTCCGAGCTTTGTGCTGATCTTCACTCACTCCCTTGATGATCTCACCTAGTTTCATGGTTTTAAATATCATCAGGATGGGATGACTCCCGAATTTATGTCTACATCCCAGACTCTCTCACAACACCAGGCTTATAGATCCAGTTACCTTCCTGATATATCCACTCGGATATCTAACAGACATCTCACTCTCAATGTATCCAACACCGAAACCTAATCCTCTCCCCTAAATCTCCTCTACCTGCAGCCTTCTCCATCTTAATTGATGGTGCCTGCATTCTTCCCACCGCCAAAGCCAAAATCTGGGAGTCATCTTGACTCCTTTTCCTCTCCCACTCCAAATCCAATTTGTTAGGGAATTCTGTGGATTTTCCCTCCCAAATAGATACAGAATCTGACCACTTCTCACTGCCTCCCTCCTCGTCACCCTGGTCTAAGTCACTGTCATTCCTTATCTGGATTTCTGTAAGCACTTCCTAACAGGTCTTCCTGTTACTACATGGGCTAATCCCAATATAGTACCAGGTGGTCACTTAAAGTCTGATCATGCCGTCCCTCAGCTCAACATCTCAGGTGGTTCTCATGCCGAAAACTCAGCTTCTCTGTACACCAGAGCCAAATCAAATCCCAGAGATAGTTTGGGTGAAGTCGAAAAGGATAGCTTTCTTGCTTTGTCAGGCAAAGGGAGCCACAGTGGGGCTAGTGCACTTAAAACCGTGTGTCCCAACTTGGAAAAGGTAATGAGAAGTTTTATAGTAATTGTTCAAAGAGGGTGTGATCAGTTTGTGGTTCTGATGGGTTGGTGTTGAGTTAAGTAGCAGTCAGCTTCATCACCTTCAGGTCCAGTTGGTCTAGGGTCTGCACGTTTGTGGGTGGTGTACCATCATTAATCATTTACTTCTCCCACCTGGAGGGGGTTTCAGCATCTGCAAAATAACTCAAAGTTATTGTTGTGTGTATCCATTAATGGGGAGCCAGAACCTTGCCCCAGGCCACTCTTGACAAGTTTGTTTCTCCCTGGTCTCGCATCCCCTCCCTTTACCAATTAATAACTTCTTGAATATGCCCATTGGAACTCATGAGAGGTCATGGAGGCTGAATGGAGGCTATTTCCTGTAATTAAAGAAATGGGGGCTACAGAAAGTCTTTGTGTTCAGGAGCTTCACAGGGCCTTCTCAGTATCAGTTCCCATCTCTTGCCTAGGAAAAGCCTCATGTGGCCTGCATGATCTGGTCCCATCACCCCTTTAACCTCATCTCCTAGTACAGTGCCCTGCTCACCCCACCCCAGCCACTCTGGCTTCCTTTCAATTCTTCTAACCTGTGGGCACATCCCCACCCCAGGCTCTTTGCTGCAGCTGTTCTATTGCCTGGAATGCCCTACCCCAGATATTCCAATTTCCTCACCTCCCACAATCCCATCCTCAAATTTTGCCTTCTCAGCAAGGCTTGTTTTGAACTGAATTATGTTCCCCACCCTCCCTCTAAGTTCATATGTTGAAGCCTGAACACTCAATGTGACAGTATTTGGAAATGAAGCTTTGTTGTTGTTCAGTGCTAAGTTATGTCCAGCTCTTTTTGACCCCATGGTCTGCAGCATGCCAGGCTTCCCTGTCCTTCACTATCTCCTGGAGTTTGCTCAAATTCATGTCCATTGAATTGGTGATGCCATCCAACCATCTCATCCTCTGCTGCCCTCTTCTTTTGCTTTCAATCTTTCCTAGCCTCAGGGCCTTTTTCAATGAGTTGGCTCTTTGCATCGGGTGGCCAAAGTATTGGAGCTTCAGCTTCAGTAGCTTATAAGGAGGTAATAAAGATTAGGTGATATGATGAGGGTGGGACCTTACTCCAACAGAGCTGGTATTCTTTTAAAAAGAGGAAGAGGGACTTGCTTGTTGGTCCAGTGGTTAAGACTCCATGCTTCCAATGCAAGGGATGTGGGTTCAATCTCCCATCAGGGAACTAAGAGCCCACATGCCCCATGGCAGAAAATAAATAGAAAAAATAAAAATTAAACATGAACAACAATGTCCAAAAAAGAATAAAAATAGGAAGAGATCCTGGAGCTCTCTTTCCTCACACACACAAAGAAGAGGTCATGTGAGCACACAGGGAGATGGCAGCCACCAACAAGGAGAGAGAAGGGACCTCAGAATGAAACCTACCTTGACTGCACCTTCATCTTGGACTTCCCAGGCTCCAGAGCAGTGGGAAATAGATTTCTGTGGTTGAAGCCACCGGGTCTGGGGCATTTTGTTATGGCAGCCTTAGCAGACTGATCCTGTTTCTTTATTACTATTGCAACCTGCCCACCCTCCCTTTCTGGGATGCCCAGACTCCCTTACCTTGCTCACCTTGTCCTGTTCACCATAGCCCTCAGTGCACACAGCACATGCAAAGGTACTGAGGCATGAAGCCATCTGGGAATATAGATTTTCAAGGAGTGTGAGTGGAGGAGAGGGACAGTGGAGCAGAGTCCAGAGAAGGCAAGATCATGAGGATAAGGAATGTCAGGTTCAGGTACCTGAGCTTTATTCTATCAAGAATTGGGGGCCACTACAGGACTTAAGCAGAGAAGCAGCCTGATGGGATTTACTTGCTAGAAAGACCATGTGGGCAATAGCTGGAGGAGGAAGGCTGGAAGCAGGGAGTCCACATGGGAGGATATTTCACCAGCCCCAGTGACCTCACTGCAGCACGTTTGCATCTTGTGAACTCTCAGAGTGCAGAATACACGTCTTTGTTAGCCTGTAACAGGCAGAACTAGGGCCACCCGTCCCCTGCAACCTCAGGGAGGGAAACCCAAACCCCATCCCGCCCTCCTCCAGTCAGAGTGAGACAACCCAAATAGCTGGGATTGGTCTTTCTTTGGCTGTTAGCAAGAGAGGGACTCATCTGTAGGCAAATACCATTCAAAACATTCCAGCCTTAGTCTTTTCCTTAAGACATTCCCATCAGGCTGTTACCATGACAACCATTGCTGACCCCGGGCTTCAGGAGCCCAGAGAGACGTGGTCCTGCTGTTACCGCTGCTCATCAACTCGTCAACAATGCTCTTCCCTTGATGCAACAGTCCCAGCCGGCTGTAGTTCACACACATACCCACACCCTCCCCCCCCCACACACAGACCCACAACCCACTCCAAGCACACTCCTCTGCCGCTGTCTCCTGCACGTATTGTTTCCACTCACCTCTGTGCTGGTGCACTGCCTGACCAATTACAGATCCAATTTTCCCCACCCACAGCAGTGATTCAACCAAGGGGTGGGCATATGACCTAAGCTGTGGGACCAATTCATTCCTTGGGATGAATACAGGGAACGTCAAGAAAGGAACCCTCCTTCCTCTAGGGTGCCAAGCTGGAGCTGGGAGTGGCCAGGCCCTCTCCCAGACATTTGCAGTGAGAGAGCGAGGTCAACACACCAGTAGAAGCAAATACACAAGCAGAAAAGAGAGCGGACATCGCAGTGACAAGAGTCCCCAGTTCTAGGCCCTAAGCCCTGGATCCTGTGACTCATCCTCTGACACAGAGCCCTTCCCAGCCTCTGAAGCCAATATGTTCTGTCACAGCAACCAGAAGTGTCCTCATGGGCCCTTCCTCTTTCCAAGCGAATTCTTCCGCAGTCACCACCCATCTACCTCTACTTGCCTCATCGGAAGAAGTCCCCTCCCTCTCTGTGTCTTAATTTGCATATGTCTACAACTGAGATCCAACCAGTCAGGTCCTAAAGAAAATCACCCTGAATATTCACTGGAAGGACTGATGCTGAAGCTGAAGTTCCAAAGCTTTGGCCACCTGATTCAAAGAGCTGACTCACTGACCCTGATGCTGGGAAAGATTGAAGGCAGGAGGAGAAGGGGAAGACAGAGGATGAGATGGTTGGATGGCATCACCCACTCAAGGACATGAGTTTGAGCAAACTCTGGGAGGTTGTGAAGGACAGGGAAGCCTGGTGTGCTGCAGTCCATGATGTTGCAAAGAGTCAAACATGACTGAGCAAGTGAACAACAACAACAAATCCCACACCCTCGTTTAACCAAGGGGAGGTCGGTTGGCTTGCTCCTCTCTCAGTGTTAATCACTGGCTTTACAGAAACACCCAGGCCTCTAGATTCAGCCCAGGACCTTCCCATCGGCAGCCTCCTCCCGAAAGGATGCTTCTGTTGCAGAGGACACTGGGCTGGGGGAGGGGCGGAGAGGGGAGGGTAAAGGAAGGTGAAGGTCAGGAGACTGCCAGATTGGAAACGGTTGGAGGCAGCAAGAAAAGGCATGGTTGCTTTGCCAAGCCCTCAGGATGAAAAGTTCTGTCCCTCAGGGCCTGCTATCCTGGACAAGCCAGATTTTGAGAAAGGAAGGACTCTAGGGAGACTGTCAGTTACCAAGCAGCTGAGTCAATCCCTCAAGAACCTATGATAGCAAATATCTTCGTGGAGACTCTTGGGGCCCTGAACATAGAAGTTCAGTTCAGTCACTCAGTCTTGTCCAACTCTTTGCTACCCTATGGACTGCAGCACACCAGGCCTCCCTGTCCATCACGAACTCCCGGAGTTCACCCAAACTCATGTCCATTGAGTCGGTGATGCCATCCAACCATCTCATCCTCTGTCGTCCCCTTCTCCTCCTGCCCTCAATCTTTCCCAGCATCAGGGTCTTTTCCAATGAGTCAGCTCTTCACATCAGATGGCCAAAGTATTGGAGTCTCAGCTTCAGCATCAGTCCTTCCAGTGAACACCCAGGACTGATCTCCTTTAGGATGGGCTGGTTGGATCTCCTTGCAGTCCAAGGGACTCTCAAGAGTCTTCTCCAACACCGCAGTTCAAAAGCATCAATTCTTTGGCGCTCAGCTTTCTTTACAGTCCAACTCTCACATCCATACATGACTACCGGAAAAACTATAGCTTTGACTAGATGGACCTTTGTTGGCAGAAAACTATTGTCTCTGCTTTTTAATATGCTGTCTAGGTTGGTCATAACTTTCTTTCCAAGGAGCAAGTGTGTTTTTATTTCATGGCTGCAATCACCATCTGCAGTGATTTTAGAGCCCCCCAAAAATAAAGTCTATTCTCTGTTTCCACTGTTTCCCATCTATTTCCCATGAAGTGATGGGACCAGGTGCCATGATCTTAGTTTTCTGAATGTTGAGTTTTAAGCCAAGTTTTTCACTCTCCTCTTTCACTTTCATCAAGAGGCTCTTTAGTTCTTCTTCACTTTCTGCCATAAGGGTGGTATCATCTGCATATCTGAGTTTATTGATATTTCTCCCGGCAATCTTGATTCCAGCTTGTGCTTCATCCAGTCCAGCATTTCTCATGATGTACCCTGCATATAAGTTAAATAAGCAGAGTGACAATACACAGCCTTGACATACTCCTTTCCCTATTTGGAACCAGTCTGTTGTTCCATGTCCAGTTCTAACTATTGCTTCTTGACCTGCATACAGATTTCTCAGGAGGCAGGTCAGTAGATGTTTTTCTGGAACTCTCTTGCTTTTTCGATGTCCAGCAGATGTTGGCAATTTGATATGTGGTTCCTCTGCCTTTCCTAAATCCAGCTTAAATATCTGGAAGTTCACGCTTCATGTACTGTTGAAGCCTGACTTACAGAATTTTGAGCATTACTTTGCTAGCATCTGAGATGAGTGCAATTGTGTGGTAGTTTGAGCATTCTTTGGCATTGCCTTTCTTTAGGATTGAAATGAAAAACTGACGTTTTCCATTCCTGTGGCCACTGCTGAATTTCCCAAATTTGCTGACATATTGAGTGCAGCACTTTCACAGCATCATCTTTTAGGATTTGAAATAGCTCAACTGGAATTCCATCACCTCCACTAGCTTTGTTTGTAGTGATGCTTCCTAAGGCCCACTTGACTTCACATTCCAGGATGTCTGGCTCTGGGTGAGTGATCACACCATTGTGACTATCTGGGTCGTGAAGATCTTTTTTGTACAGTTCTGTGTATTCTTGCCACCTCTTCTTAATATCTTCTGCTTCTGTTAGGACCATACCATTTTTGTCCTTTATCGAGTCCATCTTTGCATGAAATGTTCCCTTGGTATCTCTAATTTTCTTGAAGAGATCTCTAGTCTTTCCCATTCTATTGTTTTCCTCTATTCTTTGCATTGATCACTGAGGAAGGCTTTCTTATCTCTCCTTGCTATTCTTTGGAACTCTGCATTCAGATGGAATGCAAATGGAACATAGAAGAGCTCAGTATACTTGTTGAAGGAAAGAAAGGAGGGAGGAAACTCACTAAAAATAATTTACATGTAACAATTTACATATTTATACAATATTTTACATACTAAAATTACATACTAATATTTACGTATGCTAGAAAGGACATTAGCCATGAACTCCAGTACCTGAAACTCCACTTAGAAACTTTGTGGGACTCCCCTGGTGGTCCAATGATTAAGTATCTGCCTGCCAATTCAGGGGACATGGGTTCAATCCCTGCTCCTGGAAGATCCCACATGCTTCAAGGCAACTAAACCCAAGAGCCTCAGCTACTGAAATCCATGCTCCTAGAGCCTGTCCTCTGCAACAAAAGAAGCCACTGCAATGAGAAGCCCTTGAACCACAACTATAAAGTAGCTCCTGCTCACCACAACTAGAGAAAACCCATGCATAGCAAGCAACAAAGACCCAGCGCAGCCAAAAATAAATAAACGAACAAATCTTTTTTTTTTTTTCCAAATCTTTAAAAAAAAAAAGAAGCTGTGTGACCTTGAGGTTCATTGTTCTGTAAATCAAGGAGAGGGATTTTGTGAGAATAAAAAAGAAATCAGTGTGAAGGTGGATGGTACAAAATAGAGCCGATAGATGGTGGCTGAAGCAGAGACTTTTGTTTCATATCTTAAAGGGGAGAACTGCTGAGAGACACAGCAATAATGCAGAACCTCAGTATTGTCACAAAGCCCTCCCTGTTTCTCCCAGAGCCTCAGTTCACGTTCCCACTGAATTTGCAGTCCAGCTCAGAGCATGCTGCCACCTTCTGGGGATAAGGAGGAAGTGAACACCAAGGCATCCCTTAACACAAGGCCGGCCAGAGGAGAAACCTCGAGAAGGGGAAGCATAGGCATACAACTTCCTCTTCGATATGACTCTCATCCTCTAAGACAGGCAGGGACCTTACCACCAGCCAGCTATCTATCATAAAAATAAGGTATCTCTCCATTTTGTTTTTCTTTTTAAAAGTAGGATAAGATATTATTCAGCCTTAAGTGAAAGTGAGAGTCACTCAGTCATGTCTGACCCTTTGCAACTCCATGGGCTGTACAGTCCATGGAATTCTGCAGGCCAGAATACTGGAGTGGGTAGCCATTCCCTTTCTCCAGGGGATCTTCCCGATTCAGGAATTGAACCAGGGTCTCCTGAATTGCAGGCAGATTCTTTACCAACTGAGATATCAGGGAAGCCCTTCAGGAGGAAGAAAATTCCTACACATGCTACAACACGGATGGATCTTGAGGACATTATACTAAGTGAAATAAGCCATCACAAAAAAGACAAATATTGTATGATTCAAGTTACACGAGCTAACTAAAGTCGTCAAATTAGACATAAAGTGTTGATAGAATGGTGGTTGCCAGAAGCTGGTGGGGAGGGGAAATGGAGAGTTGTTTAGTGGGTATAGAGGACTTCCCTGGGGTCCAATGATTAAGACACCATGCTTCCACGGCTGGGGGCACGGTTTTAAGCCCTGGTCGGGGAATTAAGATCCTGCATGTCTCATGGCCCCCTCAAAAAAGGAGGGATGTGGAATTTCAGTTCTCCAAGATGAAGAGTTTTGAAGACAGGTTGTACAACAATGAATATACACTGTTGAGCAATACACTATATACTATTGAACTATACACTTAAAAATGGTTAAAATGGTAACTTTTATGTTATGTATATTTTACCACAATAAAAAACAGTGGGTGATAGGGATAGTAGGCACACAATAGGTACTTGACTTCATGCACTACAATCACAATATATATTTGTTGAATGAAGATGGGAAGAAGTGATGCTGACAGATGGTCTCAGACACCAGAGTGAACGTGAGAACTGACATCTTTCCCTTCCCAGGACAGCCTTCCAAGTGACTGCAGTTAGTTGTGGTGACCTTCTCTTTGGGGTGGTAAATCAGTTATCCTTCCTCTTCTCATCCCTTCTGATACCAGCATGGTTCCAAGTTCAGCCTGAGCCAAAATGTCCTCCCTGAGAGCTGCATCTTCTCGATCAGGCCTTTGGTGGCAGCCACGTCTCTGTTGATGTCAAAGCTGCAAGTTCTCAGATCATAGAACTTCAAACTGCAAGAGAGGGACTACCTGGTGGTCCTGTGGCTAAGAATCCAAGCTCCCAATGCAGGGGCCTGGGTTTGATCCCCAATCAGGGAACTAGATCCCACATGCCTCAACTAAGAGTCCACATGCTGCAATTAAAGATCCTACACACTGCAACGAAGATCGAAGATGCCCTGCACGCCACAATTGAGACCTGGCCTAGGCCAAATAAATACTTTTCAATGTTGTTGTTCAGTCACTAAGTCATGTCCGACTCTTTGCAACTCCATGGACTGCAGCATGCCAGGCTCTTCCGTACTCCACTATCTCCCAGAGTTTGCTCGAATTCATGTCCATTGAGTAGGTGATGCGATCTAACTGTCTCATCCTCTGCCTTCTCCTCCTGCCTTCAATCTTTCCCAGCATCAGGGTCTTTTCCAATGAGTCAGTTCTTTGCATCAAGTGGCCTAAGTATTGGAGCTTCAGTTTTAGCATCAGTCTTTCCAATCAATATTCAGGACTGATTTCCTTTAGGATTGATTAGTTTGATCTCCTTAGAGTCCAAGGGACTCAAGAGTCATCTCCAGCACCACAATTCAAAAGTATCAATTCTTTGGTGCTCAGCTTTCTTTATGGTCCAACTCTCACATCCATACATGACTTCTGGAAAAACCATAGCTTTGATCATATGGACCTTTGTTGGCAAAGTAATGTCTCTGTTTTACCATATGCTGTCTAGGTTGGTCATAGCTTTTCTTCCAAGGAGCAAGAATCTTTTAATTTCATGGCTGCAGTCACCCTCTGCTGTGATTTTGGAGCCCAAGAAAATAAAGTCTGTCACTGCTTCCACTTTTTCCCCTTCTATTTGCCATTATATGATGGAACTGAAAGCCATGATCTTAGGTGTTTTTTTTTTGTTTGTTTGTTTTTTAATACCTACTTTTAACAAAGAAAAAAACTCCAAGGGCTCTAAGCAGCCTCATGAGATTTGAGTTTTATCTCCTATCTAATAAAGATACATAAACACAAAAAACATTTCAAATAGTGACATCAAAAGCTCCAGAGCCAGTAAGCAGTGAGACAACACCCCCCCACCCCCACTCTGCCCCCAACCCCTGGATAGGTTGGGGCTTCCCTACGATGGGGCTTCCCTGGTAGCTCAGTGGTGGAGAGTCTGCTTGACAATTGATCCCTGGTTTGGGAATATCCCACGGAGCAGCTAGGCCCATTTGCCACAACTATTGGGTCTGTGATCTAGAGCCCAAGAATCACAACTATTGAGCCCATATGCTGCGATTACTGAAGCCCATGCAGCCTAGAACCCATGCTCCACAACAAGAGAAGCCACTGAAATGAGAAATCTGTGCACCGCAACTAGGAGCCCTTGCTCTCAGCAACTAGAGAAAGCCCTCGCAGCAACGAAGACCCAGCACAGCCAAAAATACACACATAAGTAAAATTATATTTCAAAAAGGTTTATGATGATAGCTCATCCATCCCCAGCGAGGGAATAAATCAAGTAGGAGGAGAATCCAGTTATCACCATTTCTCACCCTCCCTTACATGATGCAAAACAAAACCATAAACCTCTCCTCACCAGAGCAGGTAAAAGGGTCCATTTCCAATAGGGCCACCAAAATGAGCAAATTATCAAACTAGGTGCCCTTCGCCTACCTGAGGCTATTCCCACGGGAGCAGTCAGCTCTGTCCCTTCTGTCCGTGCTCAAGTCAGAAGAAAACCTCGTTGATAGCCTGGATGGGAGCGGGGTTGGAGGGAGAATGGATACATGTATATGTATGGCTGAGTCCTTCGCTGTCTACCTGAAACTACCACAACATTGTTAATCAGCTATGTGCTGTGCTGTGCTTAGTCACTCAATTGTGCCTGACTCTTTGAGACCCCACGGACTGCAGCCCACCAGGTTCTTCCGTCCATGGGGATTCTCCAGGCAAGAATACTGGAGTGGGTTGCCATGCCTTCCTCCAGGGGAATCTTCCTAACCCAGGGATCGAACCCAGGTCTCCCACTTTGCAGATGGATTCTTTACCATCTGAGCCACCAGGGAAGCCCAAGAATACTGGAATGGGTAGCTACCAGGGAAGCCTGTTAATCAGCTATACCCCAATACAAAATGTTTTTGGTGTTAACAAAAAATAAAAATTAAGAAAAAAAGAAAAGAAAATCTGGCTGACAGTCCTTGTTACAAAGCGACAACCAGGACCTGGCAGGAACAAAGATTTTTGTTGCTTATTAAGAAACCACTCCCTGGAGGTGCAACCTTCCTCCTAAGTAGGAACATGTGTGTGTAAAGGACCACAGCAGACAGTTTCGTAATTCCACATTCAGCCTGAAGGGGGCAACATCTCTCTAACAATAACCATAATGCGAGTGACACTGCAGGAAACACTTTTATTTGACCAAAGAATCAGGGTTTTGTTTTTGTAAAAAAAAAACAAATCAGATCAATATATTTCCAGTAAGTAATTTTTACCCCTACATATTTTCATATAGAGATGTTTACTCTCTTTCTATTTACAGTGCTAGGTACAGAGTAAGTTTTTAACAAATAAATACTTGTGGATTGATTAGTTGTTTGAAGATAACCCAAACTTGCCTGAGGCATGGAAAGTACAGAGTGAGCTAGGAGGAAAGAAATTAGAGGTTGGTGAATATGCATGAAAAAGCACTTTCCTCTCTGGTTAATAGTTTGCCCAGGCGGGGAAGTGCATTTGAAAAATCTCTCTGCAAGAGTCAACCATTATTAACTTGATTCTTTAAAAACAAAGAATAAAATAGTAATCTCGGTTGATAAATCATCCTCATTTCAAAGTCCATCTCACATACATGATAGATCAACGGGTTCCAGGTTTATGCAGGTTCCTACGTGTTTAAAGCTTTTACATGGAGACTTATGCCTTTCAGATGCATTGACTCTGAAACTCTTGCACCCCTGCTCCCACCTAGGCTTGGAAGAGACTGGCTGAAGCCCGCCCACCATGGAGAAGGGACCTTCCTTGTGGTTCGTTTCTCCGGCAGCCCTGACCGCAGAGCAGGGCAGCCCTCCTGGCCTTGGCTGGCCTAGCAGTAGACAGGCCTGTGTTGTGAGTCAGTAACATTCCTTTCCCCATGGAGCAGGCCACAGGCCCCTGCCCTGCAGCCGTTTGTCCACCTGTCCGACTGGGCTCCGTTTTCCGAGAAATGGAGGATCAGCACCTTCAGTACCACCAGCATCCCTGAGCACCCTGACCCATGGGGACTCCTTCTGGGGAAAAGTTAACAGACTCAGGCAGTTTGGGACAGAAGGCCCGAACGGAGAGGACCAGGCAGACGGTCTGTCCATGAATGAGGTACATGCAGTCCTCAGCCTCCCTTTGGAGGGCAGTGTCTCCCACAAAAGCTGCAGACGGATGTTCCAGCTTCACCCCTGATCACACTGGGCCAACCAATGGCTGCAAGCCTTCTTACAGGCCCAGCCCCAGCTTCCAGGGCTCGCGGTCGCAGTTGCATGGGGTAAAGCCTGGTAAGGTGATCCGAGTGGGGGCAGCTGAGAGGGAGACCTCCGGGTCCCCACTGACCAGCTGGGCCATGGTGGCCGAGGGAGCTGCCTTTCCACCTGACCGGGAGTGGATGTTGCAGGAGCCCGGCCACCTTCCTCCACTCCCTGACTTGCTACTTGTCCTCTGGGGCAGACTTCAGCATGGCTGTTGGCTGCAGCTCCTGCCCAGGGCCCTCAGGACACATACGGGAGGGATTTGGGGGTTGGGGGGGGTCAAGTCTCCCTTTAGGGTGCTGAGGCTGCAGGTGGGTGAGTTCACCTGGGGACGGGAGTAGGCGAGCAGTCCCACAGCCGGGGCCCAACCTCAGGAAAGGTGCGTGTGGAGACTGTGGCGGGCCACCAGCCCAGAAGCATGCCGGGTCCCTTTCTTCTCTCCCTCACAGTGTGGTCGACATAAGGGGCCTTGACAGAGGGTTTCAAAAGCCAAAGGAGGGCTGGGAAACCCTGGGGAAGCCAGGGTCAAGGAGGGTGGCAGAGTCACAGAGAGGGTACAGGGCACTTGACAGAGGGTCGTAGACCCTGCGCACCCCACTCCCCTAGTCAGAAAAGTCTCTCCACACAATCAGGCCCCTCCTTCACTTTACCAGAAGGCACCCAGCTTGAGCCTGCACGGGCCTGGCCTGGACACAAGGGTAGGGTCTGGGGTGAGGGTGACGGGGTGGTAGCCCTGTCCTCTGAGGGTGAGGCTGGCCCCCCAAGGTGGAGCTCTGGCAGAGAGGAACCAGGTGGAGTTAGGTCTCCCCCTGCCACCCCTCTGCCCCCAGTGAGGAAGGCCTTAGGGGGCCAGGGGAGGGGTGCCCATCACTTTCCCCCCCGGGGAAGTGCAGAGGGGGCTCCAGGCTGGGTGGCCATGATGTGGTAGATGGATTCTCGGAAGCGCTGGTCCCTGCTGAGCCGCTTGGCCACCTCCTTCAGCTCCTCCATGTTGTTGGCTTCCAGCTGGGAGGTCATGAAGGACTGGGATGGCTTCACTGGGGAGACGGTGGCCCCAGGGGCCCGGCCGTGAACAGCCTTCCTTCCACTGGGACACAGCTCTGTCCCCAGCCCCCAGGCCCGCCCCACCCCAGCTCCCTGCTCCCCATCCTCCCCATGCTGGTCCATGGGCTCCCGTGACCCTGGGAGAAGCCCAAGGCTGGGGCAACAAGGGCTCAGGCCACACCATCTGACCTCAGGGCTGGGTCAGCCTCCCCACCTCCCCACCCTGCCTTCTTCCTGCCCCTTGTCACTGACATCCCTCCCACTGGTGCCCGGGGGCTGCCACACCCACCATCGTTCCAGGAGGTGCTAGACCGACGCCGGTGGAAGCGGCAGCTCTTGATGCGGCGAGTGGCTGCCTTGTGAATGTACACCGAGTTCTTCATGATGACCGGCATCTTGGCCTCCAGTTCCGCATTCCGGATACACTCTTCAAAGAACCCTGCGGCCAGAGTTCCACTGCACCCTCCCCTCCTGGCTGCCCCTACCCTTCCCAGGATCCTGGTGGGCTCCAGAGGGAAATACCCTGACCCCATCCTTTGGGAGACCAGAGTCTCCTGCTGAAGGGGGCAGAACCACAGGCTTCCCTCTAACCCCCATCCCCCAGATCCAAGAGCCAGAGGCAGCCACGCTGAGAAGATGCTGGAAGGCAGGCATCTGGAGAAGAAACTCCATCCACATCTGTGGGTCACCCGGTGCACACCAGGCCCCAAGCGTGCACCCTGGCCCCGTTCCCAGCTCCGCCGTGGGATGGCCGTGCAGAGCTCTAGGGCTGGGCTGGTACCGAGGGCAGGGCTTACTCTTCAGGTGGGTCACGTCAGCCCGCATCCTCTCCTCCTTCTCCTTGTTCCGCACCTTGGAGTTGAGCCCTTGTTCCAGGCTTCGCAAGGCCCCTTCTGCCTCCCGCAGACGCCTCTCCAGGTCCATGCGGACCTTCACCTCAGCCTGAGGGCAGAGACGGGGAGAGGGAAGTGGGTCCTGGGGGGGGGGGGCAGCTGCCAGCCCCCGGGAAGCCTTCTCTGATCACCCCTGGCTCAGGTAGGCTTTCTTGCCTCCGGACTTGGATGGAACTGACCGCATTCTGCTTGGTGTCTTATGCCCTCCACCCCATGGCCCAGACTCAGCCCCTGCACTGGGCTGGCGTCTATAATGATGCCGCACACCACGTGGCAGGCTTCCCCTCAGGGCGGCTGCACTGCCCACGCCTGGCTGGTCAGATTGGTAGGGATAATTCAGGAAGTTGCCTGATGAGGGCAGGGACGTGAGGGAAGCAAGCCTCCAGGGGTGAGGGGAGGGTGCCCCCCCCCCCCCGCCCGCCAAGCACCAAACGCTCCCAGTGACCCAGCACCTTGAGCTCGCGCTCAGCCTGCTGCTTCTCCGCCGTCAGCTCCTGCAGTGAGTTTTGCAGCGCCTGGGACTGGCTGGAGTAGAACTCCCGCTCCTCCTCCAGGGCCCTGGAGCGCTCCTCGTTCTCCTTCATCCTGCCCCCCAGGGAGAGGCGCTCACTCAGGGCCCCACTCGCCATGGGGGCATCCGGTGAGAGGGCAGCCCCATGCAGGGAGCTGGCTAGAGAAACCCAGAGACCCTGCTTGGTGAGCCCCAGAGCTGGGCTGGGTCCTGTCCCCCCCGCCCCGATGGTAATGGGAGTGATGTGGTCAGTGCAGGGAGTCCTGGGTCCAGATCTCGCTAGTTCTGTGAGCTCAGGAAGGTCCTCCAACCCCTCCAAGCCTCAGCTTCCTCATCAGTAAAAAAGCAGCTGGGAGGACCTGTCCAGCCTATCTGTCAGACGGGCCTAATGACTGACTGTACAGGTCACACCATTTCAAGTTAGCTTAGGAGAGTGAAGGATTGCTTCCCACTTGCCTGGTGGGGAACCTGAGACCTAGGCAAAAGGAAGTGAGTGACCATCAGATCAAGACCAACTGGAACTCAAGGGCGCAGGTGTCTAGTTCAAGGAGAGCTACCCCGTGGGCTCAGGGCTTTAGGGCTCCCTCACCGCTTCTCCGCCAGGAGCTTCTCCTCCAAGAGCTGCTGCATCTTCTCCTCTATCTGCCTCAGGTTGCTATGGAGACCCCCGCTGGGAGGCGGCTGCTCGCTCTGATTGGCCAGCGTCTGCAGCTGGTTCTCATTCTCCTCCAGCATCTCCAGGGTTTTCTTCTTCTCTATGGAGAGCTCCTGGCATGAGGGAGGAAAGGAAGTGAAGGAGCCTAAGTCAGGTGCTCTGCCTTCACCTGCCTTTCAAATCCAGCCAGTGAGGCCCTCCTTACTTAATCCTCTGAGGGACACTTGAAATGTCTTCATTCATCCCTTGAGGTAAAAGGTCAACCAGGATCTCCCTCTTCCCACTGAGGCAAGGCTGCTCCTCCATTGAGGGAGTCAGGGAAGAGCCCAGCATGACTTCCAGGGGACGCGGCACCTACTACAATGGGGACCCAAGGCCCAAGGGTGCCACGAGGTTCTGCGTGCTTGTTCCTCCAGGGACAAGTGAGGGAGTGAGTTGGGCTCATGTGAAAAACACCCAGCAGGAACCAGCCCAAGAGCAGACTTAGACATTCTCCCCACTTATCAGACTGGGACCTTGTACTACTCAGAAATTCTGGAGTTGAAACTACCCGTAAGAACCACCTCCTGTGATGTGGGACAGGGAAAGATAAACAAAAAAAAAGAAAATAAAAGACGCCACTAACAAAGCCCCGTCAGTCAAGGGAGAACAGAAGCCTTGCAGTCTATAAGTCTTGAATTTTGTAACCATCACAGATCCCCCGACGACATGCCAGGCTCACTCGAGGTACTGGACTTGGAGGGACCTTAAGACACAATCTAGTGATGCCCACCATTTGGAAAACGCAACCTCACGTGTCAAGTGCATTCACAGATGCACTAAAGTGTTGTGGGGACCCAGAGCTCAGAGGAAATCCCTCCCCTAGAACAGCCAGGGAGGCTTGACTAATGTGGTACTCAGACTGAGTCTTAGAAAGATGAGAGCATTCTCCAGGCGGAGAAGAGGGCAGAGCACAGTCTGGGCAGAAGGAACAGTGAGGGCAAGGACGGGGAGGATGGAAGGCATGGCTTCCTCGGGGCACATGTGCTCAGTGGTCTGAAGTTGGGGTTGGGATATCATTGTGCTGAGAGGGGCAGCAGGGGGAGAGGGGACAGGAGGGGAGGAGAGGCTGGGGCCAGAGTGGGCACTCAGACGCCAGGCTAAAGTGTTTGCACTCTATGTTTGACACATGCCACCTCCTCCTCCCTCACAACTTCTGTGGATCAAATGGACTTTCCTTCCTGCTCAATTTCACCCCAGAGCAGCTAAGTGAATGAGTCACAGGAAGGAAGTGGTGGGTCACCCTGCCCCCCTCCCTAATCAATCCTCCATCTGGTGTAAAAATAAAAGCCCTGAAGACGGTGGATTTCTTAAGGCCATAGTCACCATAAAGGCAAACTTGAATTTGCCCTTCTGGGTCCTGCTTTGGGCCTCATGTGTTGGCTGGAGTTCCCAATGGTCCACAGAGACGAGACCCTTTAGATCAGCACCCCTTCATGCCCTGTTTTCCTTGCAGATAACCCTCCAGAGAAACACTGTTGGGAGAAAACTGCATCATGTGGCCCAACCAACCAGCCCGCCTCCTTCCAGGCTACCAGCCTGCCAGGGGCCCCTCACCTCCAGCGTCTGCTGTAAGGACTCTGTGAAGTGTCTTAGCTCCTTTTTCTCTTGCTCCACGCCCTTGAGGCATCTTGCAGTCAGCTCAAGCTCCCTGTGGGGACAGAAGGCTGGGTATGGCAGTGCCCACCCCTCCCAGCCCCGCTGTGGCGTCCGCCACACCTCCCTGTATGGCTTAGAGGGCTCTCTGAAGGCCAGCTCCTCACATGGCTGGGCCCTGCCAGCAGCTGTAGGGGCCCTGGGCTGAATGAAGGAGATCCCAGCCAAGTGGGGCTGCAGTCACCTGCTCCAGGTACACATGAACCTGTCAGAGTAAATCCAGGGCCACCCCAAGGGCAGAGAGGAGAGCTGGAGAAATAAAAGCCTCACTCCCTGTTTTCCCAGGATAGCTCTTGCTAGAACCTACTCACCTTGACATGGGACGTGGCTGAGATCCTTCTCTGGGGTGACAAACTCCTTGCTGCTATCTTAATAAGCCTGGGTCCACTTACCCCTGCTTGGTATGTTTTTCCTTTCTGCCCAATTTTCAGACTCCTACCACCCCTCAAGGCCCAGTTCAATCTAACCTGTTGAAGCCCACAGGGATCATACATATATCTTAATTACTATAACACAGGGAGTCTGTGCTATGCCTCTGAGCACCTGTTTGCACATTATGGGAAGTATTGTTGATATTTCCTGGGTGTGAGTCTGGTTTTCCCAACCAGATCCTCAAGGGAGGAGACTTATCTTCCATTCCAGGATCTGGCACAATTCTGGAAGTAGTACTTCCAGGTACTTCCAGAATTAGCTGGCTATTAGCTGGTGAGTTTCTCTTAGCTTCTCCTGCCCCAAAATGCATGTCTAGTGACTTTCTTTTACAAGGGTGTTACAAGAAAAATATCCTTCCAGGCCATCACTGATAATCAGTAGTGGTCATGGTGGTGGTGATGATGGTGACTACAACCAAAACCACCTACAGTATCCAGAGCAGTTGTCTCCAAGTTCATGGATCGACTGCATCAGAATGACCCCGAAAACTTTTTAAAATATAGATTTCTGGGTTCTACCTTCAGCAGATTATATTAATAATACTCTTGTGTATGCTGTTTTGTTGCTCAGTTGTGTCTGACTCCTCGTGACCCCATGGACTGTAGTCCACCAGGCTCCTCTGTCCTTGGGATTTTTTTCAGGCAAGAATACTGGAGTGGGTTGCCATTTCCTCCTCCAGGGGATCTTCCCGACCCAGGGATCGAAACTGTGTCTCCTATGTCTCCTGCATTGCAAGCAGATTCTTTACCTGCGGAGCCATAGGGGAAGCCCTAATAATCCTCTTAGATGATTATAATGTGCAACTGGGTTTGCAAACCATACACAGACAAAAAAAAAATCCCAAGGGACAGGCATCATTAGCCAGAATGTGAAGAGACTGTGCAAAAAAGACAGGGAATGTTGGAGTGGGGTCTTGGCCAGTGGCACCTCCAGACCAGCCTGTCCTGCCCCGGGGTAAGGGAGGTGTGACTGAGCGGGAGGGTCTCGTCACTGGTTGGGATGTCTGGTTGCAACCTGCCCATGCCTCACACTCCACCGGGCAGAAGTGACCCCTTGGTGTGGAGTCTATGGCTTTTTCTAGGCCCCCCAAGGCCTGGAGCTTTGGGAGGACAGGTCCTAACTATGTCACTGACCAGGGAGGGAGGCCTCCTGGGGGGAGGCCTCACCAGCCTGGCAGGACACACGGGTCCTACACGTCCTAGCCTGGGCGTACCTTCCTCCCCCCACCCCTGCACCACCAGGGCATCACGGCCACCTCTTGATCTGTTCCTGCTCCATCCTCAGCTCCTGTACCACCTCCTCAAACTGCTGCTTCTCGGCCTCCAGCACCTGGTTCAGGCGCTCAAGAGCCTGAAGAGAATCAAAGAGGAAGAAAAGAGTCAGAGACAGAAAAGGGACCCTGTGGTCAGGAACCCCCGCTCTAACCCAGAGGACACCCTGGGGTTCAGTACAGTCTGTACCAGACTTAGAATTAAGCCCTGAGGAGTCCTGATCCCACTGAGTGACACACAGTCTCAGTGAAACCAAGATCTGTGATGCACTGGGCTCATTTACAACACCCTTGACAAAAGAATATATATACATACATATAATTGAATCACTTTTGTTGTGCGCCCAACACGAAAACAACATTGTAAATCAACTATACTTCAGTAAAAATATTAACAATAAACAAAACCAAACCACACTTAGCATGCTGAGGGCAGGGTTTAGAAATTATCCCAACATTAGTTCTTACGACTGGCGAGCGTGCATCCTAGGTTGCTTCAGTCATGTGAGACTCTCTGTGACCCTATGGACTGTAGCCTGCCAGGCTCCTCTGTCCCTGGGATTCTCCAGGCAAGAGTACTGGAGTGGGTTGCCATACCCTCCTCCAGGGAATCTTCCCCACCCAAGGATTGAACTGGTGTCTCTTAGCCTCCTGTATTGGCAGGTAGGTTCTTTACCACTGGTGCCACCTGGGAAGCCCTCTTATGACTGGATGTTTGGTAAAGAACCTGCTAATGCAGGAGATATAAGAGATATGGGTTCAATCCCAGGGTTGGGAAGCTCCCCTGGAGAAGGAAATGGCAACTCACTTCAATATTCTTGCCTGGGAAATCCCACGGACAGGGGAGCCTTGGGGGCTACAGTCCATGGGGTTGCAGAGAGTCAGACATGACTGAGCATCTGAGCATACTACAACAAACTATAATAATTTTAGATGTCTGCTCTGCTGGGGAGCTCCAGTCACTCACACCCTGAGGTGTCTTGGCTGACCCCCAAGCCCTGGAGTGAAATGTGTGGGTGTACATTTCCATTAAAGCTCTCTGGAGTGGCATCTGTTAGAACTGACAAAGAAAAGCCATTCTCAACCCCAAAGTCACAGAATAAAGACTTTTTCTCAAGGCATCCAGGACACAATGAGCTTTGGTGGCAGCTGGACTCACCCTGGACTCACCCCCAAGGGAACAGGTGAGCCAGAAAGCCCAGGACTAGCTGGCTCAGGGAACCTGACCAGTTCCTTCAGGACTACTGGAAAGCACAAGTGTTTTCCCAACAAGCAGGTGCTCCCCCAGGGGTCCTGTATTCCCAGGGTACAATAACATGTAGTATTGGTGGGTACACGTCAAGCCAAGGGTGGTTAGAAGCATTTTGTGACAACTGTTTTGTTCCTCCACATTTTACGCTGTGGGAGGATATTATTTCTAGATGCACATTCGCTCTTATCTTCTAGTTCTGAATTACGCCCTCATTTTTCACCCAGAGGCTTTGTTCTCAAGGATCATGGAAACCCCGCCAGGGAGGTGGGGCCGGGGGGCACTGCCTGTAGGGGGAAATTGCCCTTGGCTTTGAGGAGAATCAGAGAAGGAATAAAACCCAAGGAAAGGGAAGAGTCTGATTCCAAACCCTATGTCCTTTGCCCCTAAGCTTCTTACCCAAAAAGTTGCTATTTTTTCCCCTTCTAATTATTACTGGCATTTTGGGTGTGGCTCATAAGTGGTCATCCCTGGGGCTGCTCAAAGAGCTCTGATGTCCTCGTGGGAAACTGCACAGCCACAGTCCACCTGTAAAAGTTGGGAGGGCCCATGGGCCTGGCTGAGGCCCATGGAATACGGACAGAAGTGTGTCCCTCTAGGCAGACGCCTTTCACAGACAGGGCGTGACACGCTGCATTCCCTTCCCTGCCATGTCAGCCGGTGCTGCCGCTAACAGTGGAGCCTCCATGAGCCTGGGTTTCCCCAAGTGAGGAGGCGTGGAGCAGAGCCCCCCACAGAGCCATGTAGCTGAGTGAGAAATAGACCCTTGTTGTTCAAAACCACTAATATTTTGGGGTGGTGTGTGATGGCAGTAGACACAGCCATATACAGACATGATATAAATATATTTAAAATTTTATTCTTGTAGACCTCCCTCTTTTTAATGCAAGAAGAGTTCAGAGCGTCAAAAAGTTTGAAAGCCTCTATTTTCATACATTCTCAGTAGCTGACATATGTATGGTGAATGACGATAAACATTGACGTGGCCTCAGATTCGTATTTCCTCTCTCTGGAGGCCTCCACCTGCTGCGGCAGGGCTGTTACAGGCTGGAGGCATCCCTGGGCTTAGACCTGAGAAGTCACAAGGGCACTTGGTTCTTACAGGCACCTGGCTTTTGCTGCTTCAGAACAGATCAGATAGGACCTGACTGGAGGACATCCTCCCACGGTCTCAGCCTCTTGGCCTAGAGAGCCCCATTTTCCAATACCCCAATTTGCAAATATTTCCCTTCACTTATTACTCTGTGGTAGCTTTTTATAATTGAAAATGAGAGAAAGTAAATTATTAAAACCCCATGGAAATGTCCATACACTACTGGTGGGAATGTCAATAGGTACATATTTTTAAAAAGCAGTTTGACCATTTGCATCAGAAGGTCTAAAAGTTCTTGCCCTTTGAGTCAGTAATTCCACCTATAGGAATCTATCCTAGGGAAATAATTAGAAAAGTAGACCAAGATTTATATACAAAGATGTTCACTGTGGCATAATTTATAATAGTGAACACAGCCTAGATGTCCAAAAGCAGAAGATTAATGAACATCACATATGATGAATCCGTGCTTGGTCATTAAAACTGATGTTTTCAAAAAATGTTGAATGACATGGAAAATTGCTGAAGGTATAGTGTTAATAAAGGTAAAATGAAAGATATCATGAAAAAGGCCATAAAACTGAGTATCTGATATGACCCTATTAGGTTTAAAATACATATAAGAATAATCTACAGGAACAAAGACAAAGGAAAAATGTTGAATTGACAGTAATTGTCTATGGAGTTGTAGGGTTAAAGGTAAAATTTGTTTTCTTCTTCACATTTTCCAAGTTTCCTACAAAGAGCATGATTTCTACCATTATGGGGGAAAGGTCCATATTAAAAGAGCAAAAAGAAAGAGAATCTTCTTCCTGGTTGCTCACTTCTTTCCCACCTTCCATTTCATCCAGATGATTCTTAAATGATGTCCAAGTGTAGCCTAAGAATGCTGATTGGAGCAGTACACACATCTATAAACCTGAAGCAGCTAGAAGCTCCTGTTCATGCAGCCCAAGCTGGCACGACTCTTTGAGGCCCTCCTGCCACAGGCTGCGGTCAGCTAAGACCCACAGCAGCTGAAGTCTTCGTCCACCATCATGCTCTTGTCAGTGACTATTGGACTTACTTAAGTTGCCAAAGTATGAGGTTGGAAAGTAGTAGGTAGAAAGTAGATTCCAGCTCTATGGAAAGAAGAGCTTTCAAATAATGGAACAGTAATGCAAAGGACACCTCCAAAGCTGCCCGTGACAGAGTCAGGATCAACATCCATCAGGGAGGTCACCTGAGAGTCTCACCTGAAAGGGAGAGGTCCTTTCTAGCTCTGAGAGTCTGAGTTCTGACTGGGAGCACTCCACATGGCAAGAACCCTGCCTGAAGGGTCCTGGGCATTTCTGATTTCCCATGTGCCTGCCCACATGCAAGGTTGAGCTCTCACAGTTCAACCAGAAGAGGAAAGGTGGGCCAGCTGCCCTCCCCCAGGGGATAAGAGTGATGAGGTCACACCCAAGGGAGCCAGGGACACCCGGGGGACTTGCGCCCAAGGAAGGGCATTGTCTTCGGGAGGAATGCAGAACCTTGTTTTATTTTGTTTTTGGCTGCACCACGTGGCATGAGGAACTTCACGGACCAGGGATCGAACCCATGCCCTTTGCAATGAAAGTGCAGAACCTTAACCACTGGACCACTGGGGAAGTCCCAGAGGCATTATCTTCTGATCTCAGGGCAGCACAGGGCAGAAGAGCCCAGGACGGTGCCCTTTGAACTCTCAGCTTGTGCCCCTTGAGTTCCTGGCCCTTTCTACTACGCGGGGGATGTCGGAGCTATAGTATCACACAGCGCCAATTGGCCTGGGCCTTACCGGTCCACAAAGCACCTCCTGCCTTCTATTCTGAGGAGCCCCACAGCAACCTGGGAGCCAGCCAGGCACAGCCATCACTCTTCCTGGAGCAACACAGAGACTAATGCGCCCACGGTCACACAGTCAGTGATAGATTGGTACCAGACCCTGCGTCTCCTTTTAAACCAAACCACCTCTTAAAGATCAGAGAATCTTCAACTTATCACTGGGCCAGGGTGCCACATGACTTTCTAAGTGGCCCACGCAAGGCCCTCCCAGAGCATCTCTGTGACCGACCTGGATGCAGAAGGGAAAGGAGAAGGTGGCAGGTGGATCCATAATATAGATGAACAAGGTAAGGAAGGGAAACCCTCGGAGAATGACTCAATGACTTCTATTCTCCATCTAGAGCACACAGCTGACCCGGAAATGTGAACTTGAACACACTCCTCTCCCTCCCGCCAGCCAGGGGCAGCCTTCACCGGGGCACCAGCTGGACTCAAATGAGTCTCACTCACATTTTGTACCCAAACCCAGGAAATTCACAGCTGGCCAGCCTCCCTCCTTCAGCATGCTACGGCTTTAAGCGAGGCCTGTGAGCAGTGGGTCTCTGCTGGCCTCATTTCCAGGCTAAAGACCTAGATAGAGTGTCTAAATTTTCCTCGGGCTGACTGCTGCCCCAGATTTAGCCTCTCTGATGGATAAGTTTGTCTCCCCCTGCCAGTGGCTGTATCTGTCACTCCATCCCATCCCCTGGCTTCCTAAATTACCTGCCTTTAAGTTGCTGACAATCTACCACTTCTCACTTCTCAAAATGTACAGAACAGTCTGAAGAAAATGCCCACACTCTAATACAGGAGGGACCCATTTGAGAGCCTGATCCCAAGGGCCCACATGTAGCCGGGGGGAGAAGTTTGTCAATGCCATCACCACGCCAATCCTCAAATCCGTGTGATCCTAATATAGATCCTCAGTAGATTTCCTTCTCTGGTTGGTTGGTTGGTTGGGTTTTTGTAATTGACAAAAATGATACTGATGTCCAGCTGGAAGAAAAAATGGGCAAGAATATCTGATACCATTTTGGAAGAAGAAAAATGAGGGTGCACTGTCCTACAGGTTAAAAATCAAGATGAAAGGTAAAATTAAAAGAATCAAAAATATTAAGTCATTCCACAACATTATCGAGCATCCATCCTAGGCCAGTGCTCTGCCAGGCCCTGGGAGTATTCCGGGTGCAACAGTGCCATGAAGCTTTTTTTGTTTTTTTCGGTGATACGCTTCTTGACTGTCAGGTCTGTTTCCAAGCCCAGGGAGGGTGGTTGGGAAGGGTGAGAGGTTTGTGAGAATCAAGTCAAAGAAGCAGGCACTCAGCCCAGGCGGACGGGCCCAGCCCTGAACTTGCCTGGGAGAGATAAGCAACAGGAGCCAGGCAAAGAGAAGTGGACTGAATGAGGCTCTCCCTCTGTGGGAATGTCAGGGCATGCCACTCTGCAGCTTGGAGCTCAGGCAGTTCAGTTGTAGGATGGACTCACAGTTAGCGATTGTAATGCTAACAAACACATATGTTCATTAAGCATGTACTCTGTGCTAAGCACTTTATATATACCATCTCACTTAATCCTCAAAACATACCTTATAAGATGGGTTCTATTATTATCCCCACTTTTCACATAAGGCTATTAATGTTCAGAGAGGTGGGGTAACTTGCCCAAGGTCACACAGTCAGAAGCAGTGAAGGTCCAATCCAGACACAGGCAGCCTGGCTCCAAGTTAGCACTGATAACCACTACCCTACCCTGCCCTTCACAGGTGGTCATGACTCCTCAGAACAGGCAAGGCCCAGGGCTTCATGGAGATCCCAAATAGCATGGACTTCAGCACCCCTTGCCTTCAAACAAGGCAAGGGTCTCCTTCATCCCACAGGCTGCCTTCAGCCAATGCTTGGCCTCCTTAAAACTTGTATCTTAACATTTAGAGAATGAAGGAACCTCTGATATCTTCCAACGCAGTCACCTTTATGGGGCCAGAAGTCCCTCTGTGGATGAAAAAGGCCACCTCAGCCTCCTGTGAATATCAGTAGTGGCAAGAAGCTTGTTGCCTCCTGACACAGCTTATAAAATTTCTGAATGGCTCTTTCTTTAGAAAGTGATCACCTACTCTTTTGACTTTCCTCCCCAGGGACTGGTAAGAAGAAACACACTTCTTGCCAAAAAGCGACAGCAAGTCCCAAGCACTGTCATCTCAGTGGCTCCCCTGCTCTGCCCATCTGATTTCCCAGCAGGTTGTCTGGGAACCCGTCTCCCCTACACCCTTCCCTAATGCCAGGAACATCGGCCAGCACACAGCAGCCGTGAAAGGGCCCACAGAGCGGGAGGCGGTGGGGAGTGGCCTCGATGTGCCCCTACCTCTCTCTGCTCCCTCTGAAGGCAGAGTTCTTCGGTCTCTTCCATCAGTTTGTCTGCCAAAGCAAGCATACATACTCTCACGAGATGCTCACTGCAGATCCAGTCCTGAGGGGTCACTGCCTGTGATCGCCTCCATCGCCCCCAGCTCCTTCCAAGGATGAGGTTGGCACTGCTGGGCCCCGGGCCAGCCAGAGGAGGGGCCAGCTCCTGGGGCTGAAAACTCTGTGCTGGCCTGATATGCTGCCCTCCTGTCCTGGCACTGACCCTGCATTGTGCATTCACAAGACAATGACAGCTCATCTTTGGAAGCTCAAGTGGGTCTCTGTACCCCCAGGGTGCTGTTAACCTTTGCACTGATGTCTGGCTAGTGAGGTAAGGCAGGTCCTGGGGGCAGAGGATGTCTAGAGCAGGCAGAGAGGAGTCAGTGCTCTGGTCCCCACATGTTTAAGGAGGCAGCAAGGGAGAGGGTCCCAGGCAAAGGACCAACCTCCCAGACTCACTGTCTTCTCTCTCAAACAGAGCATGCCTACCAGCCAATCTCGTTGGAAAAGACCCTGATGCTGGGAAGAATTGATGGTAGGAGGAGAAGGGGGCAACAGAGGATGAGATGGTTGCATGGCATCATCGACTCAATGGACATGAGTTTGAGCAAACTCCAGGAGACAGTCAAGGACAGGGAAGACTGGTGTGCTGCAGTCCATGGCATGCTGCTGTCCATGAGGTCTCAAAGTGTCAGACCCAACTTAACACCTGAACAACAACCACCACTAGCCAATCGGGGGCACATGGGCCTAGAACCTTAAAGAGGGTTGGGGGTGAGAATTGGGGCCAAGTCCAGGGTCTGGGGGCAACATCTTCTCCATTTGTGGGACCCTTGCTGCACATCTGACACAAGTGCTCCTAGGCATTTCTACCACCTCTAAAAGTTGGGGGCTAATTTTGTCTCCAGTTTAAGGGTGAGGAAACTGAGGCTTAAGATGAGCTGCCTAAAGACCCACACAGCTGATGGATAAATGACAAAGCTGGGTCCAGAGTTCAGGCTCCTAACCACTAGGATCTTCTGCCTCCTGTCATGCCGACCCAGAGGACACGCATCATGCCATACAGCCCCCCAGGCTCCAGGCTGGTCTCCAGCTCCTCGGAGCCTGCTAAGCCCCACCCAAGACACGCTCCCTCAGTCCTGCACCAAACCTTGGGCTGCAGCCCCCGGCCCTGAAATGCTATCACCAGGGAGCCTGTTTGCAGCCCATTCCTCAGCCAACCTAAATACTCCTGCTTCTCCTTGGCCAACTGCAGCCCCTGGGCCTCCAGGCTTTTGATCATGGCTTCTCCCAGCTGGGCATTCTTCCAAGTCCTGGGGAGGGAGGGCAGATGGAACAGGAGAGAAGAGGAAGACACACAAAACTGTTAAAACAGAAGGTTGGAGGAGAAAGAGAATGTGCACAGTGTGTCCTCATCATCCTTTCTCCTCCAGAATCCCAGCTTGCGCCCATCCTGGTCCCCGTGACTCTGGGCATGCCACCATCATTGATCCATTATAGTCCCCAGAGGCTGGCCCAGGCTGCAAAGTGGGCCACCGGGGGCTGGGCCAATAGCACTTTGGGAGCAGGAAAGAGATTGCTTCCTGGGCTGCTTTCTAGACCACTGAATGCCCACCACCTGCCGCAAGGCCTGGCCCGGGGCACCATTCAGAATTATCTGTGGAAATGAAAGCACAGCCCAGAACGAATAGGCAGGGGTTGAGACAGGGGTTTGTGTGCAAATGGGCTGTGTTGGGCTGGACCTCGGCTCTGTACCTAGGCTCTCATCTACAAACCACTGGTTTGTGCTAGGATTAACTAAGGGCCTGGGGAGATGGGATGCGTGTCAGAAGGCTGCCAACTTCTCCTAGTGACACTGGATTTGCTTCCGAGAGTGGGACACAAATGGTGTCTACGTGTGCCACCTATGACTCTAAACAAGCAAAGCTCACTTTGCTCGAATCTCACTTAGAAGACTCCCCAAAGACACTCTAAATCTGATCTGTCTCCACTCCCCACGCAAACTAGCTCCCCCCAGCCCTGTGCTCCCCACCCTGCCCTCTCCCAGGGTGTCTCCGTGCCCACCAGGATCCCAGTCGAGAGGCAGGGAGGTCAGGGTTGGCCCAGCCCACATTCTTTCCCCTTCCAGACCCTCAGGCTGCCCCCCTTCCTGCCCAGGTGCACCTACACCTTCCCAGACTCCTGCAGCATCTCCAGCCACTGGGTCTGCTCAAACTCCGACTCGGCAGCCAACAAGATGGTCCCCTGCCAGAAAGAGAAGACACAGGTGTGGCTGAGAGGAGCCACCCAGGGCACCACCACTAGGCCTCTGCAGGCCTGCTCTGCGTTCTCACCCATGTCCCCGAGTCACTGACACTCTTCCCAGGCCAGCCCACTGGAGGGGATGCCCCCGGGGAGCCTGGGGTCCCAGGGAATCTGCTCTGTCCCTGTGGAGCCCAGGCCAAGCGGAGAGCCTTACTCACGTGGAAATCCTGATGGGAGATTTTCATGGCGTAGGGCATGCTGGGCTCTTCCTTGGCCTCCACCAGGCAGCCGCCCAAAGGGATGACACCCTGAGAAAGAACCGGAACAGTGGCCCCCAGGCCCCACCCAGCCCAGGTCACCGAAGGCCTCTGGGAGCCTTTGGCCAATATCCAGGTGTTGCTAAAGGCTGGAGGTAGAAGCCAGACCAGAACTCTCCCAGAGGGACACAGGAGGGACACAGCCGGGAGGGGGCCAAGCTGGTTTGTGCCCACCCCCTAAAGATTTGCTGGGAGACCAGAGCAAGACAACCGGAGAGCACCCTCCCCTCTGAGGATACCATCCCCCGTTGTTCCCACTGGGCCCTCCCGCACTGCGTCCTGGGGAGAGGCCCCTCACCTTGGGATGGATATTGAAGTATTTATTGGTTTCAAAGCTCTTTTTCTCGCTCTCAGAGTAGTAAAGAAGGAAGCTCTCTTTGATGATGAAAAACCTACAGTGGGTGGTGGGGAGGAGGGGCAAACAGGAGAGAAGAGGTGAGGTTTCTCGGGATGCCACGAGCACCCTTGGTGTGTCTGTGCTCACATGGGGAGCCCATGGGGGCACTACTCAGACTCATCCTTGCCAACTCACATGCCATATCCAGGCCAAGTCCTCAGCTGGCCAGCCCCCTGCCAACAGGCAGCCCACCCTCACACCAGTGGACAAGCAGAAGTGGGAGGCCCACAGGCAGCCTCCAGCAGCCTCTACAGCTGGCTCCTCCAGCCCCCTGAGCCGCCACCTCTGGCACAGGGGGGTATCTGTGGTCCTTCCCCTCAGGTACCTTCAGCCCTGTGAGTCTACCCCAGGAGGGGCAGAAGAAGGGCTGGAGGACACACAATTCCAAAGTGGGTCTTTTGGCAAGTGGTCCTGACTAGCAATCAAATGGCATGTGGGTACCAGGCTGGTGAGGCCAGGCTTGCAGCCTACAAGTGACACCTTTGGTCTTGCCTTTGGTCTTGGATGTTCCACGGCCTTCTTCTGGGCCTTGGGGTTAACTTAGGGCTTCCCTGGTGGCTCAAACAGTACGGAATCCACCTCCAGTGCAGGAGACGTGGGTTTGATCCCTGGGTTGGGAAAATCTCCTGGGGAATGGAATGGCTACCCACTCCAGTATTCTCGCCTGGAGAATCCCATGGACAGAGGAGCCTGGCAGGCTACAGTCCACAGGGTCGCAAAGAGCTGGACATGACTGAATGACTAACACTTTCACTTTGGAACCTCTAGGCCCTTGGTGCTTTCTAACTTTGATGCCCACAGGCAGAGCTCTTGCATCCACCCAGGGGACTCTCACAGGACTGATGACTAGATAAGACATCAGGTGCCCTCCAGGAGAAGATCCAATTGGATCTGAGAGCCCAGAGTGATAGCTCCATCGTCCTGGGGCAGCTGCTAATGCCACTGTTGGAGCCATAGGACTAGGGGGAGCTGGAAACACTGCTCAGATGGACTTATGACGGCCAACAGCGGGACTCTCCCCTGCTCTACGTTCAGTGACATGGTACTGGTAGCTGATATCAGTCAGAGTGGGAATATTTACACCATGGAAATCATCAAATGCTACAAAACATCAAGTGCTCCACCCCACCCCACCCCCAAGAGAGCAAGTGGTTAACCATTCACAGGCACACCCCTGGTTGGACACACCCTCTTGGGAGGGACTCAAAAAGTGGCTGGTGAATCTCTGAAGGTGCCACCAGCCATGGGGACCCTCCTGAGGCCACAGCTGAAGTGGGAGGGTCACTGTGACTGCCGACAGCTGCTGTCTCACCTCCCCCAGGAAAGGAGCTCAGCTCTGTCCTTCACTGTGCACCCCACCCCAACTATGTTCTTTATTTGCATGGACCCTCTTGGCCCAGCCAGACACTGAGGGCAGCTGTGGACCTCAGAGGTGACATTTTGCTAAAGCCAACTCACCCCCGCCATCCCCAGTGGAGGAAGAACACATGAATATCACCGTCTGCAGAACAGCGGACACATTCTGGGCCCCCCAGCACCTGACCCCTGCCCACCTTCTTAGCCTTCCTGCCACTTCTGCCCTTTAGCCTCTTGGCCCCACGAACACTAAGCTCTCTGCCTCCCGCCTCACTCTGTCTTGCATGATCCTGCGAAAGGGACCACATAGTTTTCCCAGGAATGCCCACCCTCTCTATCTTCACCTGGCTGAAACTGTCTCACCGTTGGTGACCAGACCAGCCCACACTACCGTATGAGCTCCTCCTGTACATGCTGACCAGCCGGGCACTTGGCACTTAGCACCAGTGCCACACCCTGGGTGCCCACTCTTGTCTGGAGGGCATGTCATGGTCCCTCAGCCCTGTTGGACAAGAGGGATGTCCCCTGACAGTTTCAAAGGAAATTCATAGAGTAGATAAGAACACAGAGCTGTCATTTCTCAGCCTGGGGTGGGGAGCAAGGGGGAGGGCTAGACCAAGTAAGCTTGCCTCTCTGAGCCTCAGTTTATTCACCTGTAGAATGGGAGTGATAACATGGACCTCATCTGGTTATTGTGAGGATCAGATGAGACTGTGCTCATCACTCTGCCAATTTGAAGAAGAGCCAGGACTGGACTGAGTGACACATCTCCACAACCCTGTCACCCAGAGAAAAATGGGAGGCAGGGGACACAGGGCCGCCTCTTAGGGACCCTTCTCCTCCCCTTTCAGTGGTTACTGAAACACTGTTTGTTATGGAATGAACTGTGTTCCCCCAGATTCATAAGTTGAAGCCCTAACCTCCAATGTGACTGTATCTGGAGACAGGGTCTTATTTTTTTGTAAAGATTTTTCTTTGATATGGATCATTATTAAAGTTTCTATTAAATTCATTACAATATTGCTTCTGTTTTATGTTTTGGTCCCAAGGCATGTGGGATCCTAGCTCTCCAATCCCAACCAGAGATCAAACCTGCAGCCCCTGCATTGGAAGGTGGACTCTTAACCACAGGACTACCAATGCAGTCCCTGGAGATAGTGTCTTCAGATGGTAGTTGAGGTTACATGAGGTCAAGAAGTGGGGCCATAATCCAATCCTATTAAGATGAAGCATTTGCTGTCCCACTTGGCCCCTTGAGAACATAGTGAGAAGGCGGCCGTCAGCAAGCCAGGAAGAGAGTCCTTCCCAGAAAGAACCTGCTTACATCAGCACCTGATCTCAGACTTTCAGCCTCCTAGGAAAATAAATTTCTGTTGTTGAGCAGAAGGGTTTAACAGTGTAACAGATTGTTTATTCAATCTATGGTATTTGCCTGAGCTGACCAAGATAAATACTTTCTTGCCTTTGTGACACTTCTAGAGACCTCTCCTCACTCAGAGCAAAGCACTGTGCCAGGGATTCGGTGAGGGTAGCAGACAGATGGTCACTAGACACACGGGCAGGGAGAGAACAGGGCTCCGGAGGAAAACAATCCCTATCCCTCAAGCCACAGCCTCCAGCCGGCTCCCAGCCTTGCAGAGTCTTCCCTTCAAAGCTCCTCTACAAAATGAGGCCGCGAGTATCTGTCTCTTGGGGCTGCTATGAAGACACATTCATTGATTCAACAAATAATCACTGCACTTCCACCTGTCCTAGGCATTGTTCTGAGTGTCGGGGACAGAGATGTGGACGAGAGAGACAAATCCCTGTTCCCATAGAGCTTATACTTGAGTGTGTGTAGTGGAGAGGTAGACAGTAAATAAGTTAGAAAGAAAGACTTGCAAAGTACCAGATGTTGATAAATGCTATGGAGGAAAATAAAGCAGGGGGAGTAATGGGGTGAGGGGTGGGTGGGGGAGGTTTTGATATTAAACAAAGTGGTCAAGCAGAGCCTGAAGGCATCATCTGTGGAAAGGTAAGTGTTCCAGGCAGATGAGCTGCAGGTGCAAAGGCCCTGGAATGGGAAGTATGCCTGGTTCTGGAAGGAACTGCAGTGTGGCTGCAGCAGAGAGAACCAGGTAGAAAGCAGATTGTGTAAGGCCCTGTTGGCTACTATAATAGCATTAATGATAAAGCTAATGTTTATTTAGCACTTACCCCAAGCAATATATTATTGCAAGCAGTTACCTCTGTTAATGCATTTAACACTCATTATTATCCAATAAGGGCTACCCTGGTGGCTCAGACGGTAAAGGATCTGCCAGAAATGCGGGAGACTTGCGTTCACTCCCTGCGTGGAGAAGATCCCCTGGAGAAGGAAATGGCAACCCGCTCCAGTGTTCTTGCCTGGGGAGGTCTGTGGACAGAGGAGCCTGGCAGGCTACAGTCCATGGGGTTGCAAAGAGTTGTTGATGACTGAGCGACTAACGCTTTCATTATCCTATGAGGCAGGTGTCTGCATTTTCTATGGGCAGAAATGAAGCAGAAAGGTGACACGACCTGCTGAAAGTCAGATTGCTAGTTGATAGAGGCTGTTTTTTCCTCTGAGTAAGAGGGACATGCACTGGGGGGTGCTGAGAGGAGTGACATGATCTGACCTGCACTGCACAAGGCTCAGTCTGGCTGCTGGGTTGAGGACAGACTGTTGCTGGGGGTTAGGGGGAAATGCATGGGATCCCTTAGGGGCTGGGGCCACAGGAGGGACAGGAAAGGATCCAGGGGATGAAGGCATGAAAAGTCCTCCACATCCGTCTGCCACATAGGATGTCACGGCCCTCCTCTCTGTGCCCTCTGAGAGGCAGGGGAAGATGGATGTCCAGGGCACGCTTTGCTCCAGACTTCGGCAGAGCTCGGGGCCCCCATGACTACAGAGGTCATGAAGGGTCACGTGCCACACATGCCAAGCCTGGTCTGGTTGCAGCTGCTCTTGGTTTGCTTTGGGTGGGGATGGGAATCAAGGGAAGGAAGCTGGCATGGATATGGAGGAGGAAGGTGACTCCCCGGCTGGCAAGAAGGATCGCCCAGCAAAGGGTACATCTGGAAAGCTCTCTTCGAGGACCCAAAGGGCTGGCTTTGCTTGTAACCCTGTCTCAGTGCCTGCCTGCTGCTCCAGCCGATGACTCTCAGCTTCTCTGTAGCAGGTGGGAGCCCAAGGTTAGAGGGTCCCTGCACAGAAGGATGCTTCCTCTTCCTGCCGCTTCCTCCAACATCCCCTTACTCCCAGGGTTCTCATTCTCACTACAAGCCAGGGGCTGCCTCCTTCTGAGTCCTGCAGAGTTGGGCTCACAGAGTAAGGGCTGGAGATAGTCACTGGTTGTTTAGCTATTCTCATGTGCTGCTTTCCATGCAGAGTGTAAAAGAAAAAGTGAAAGTGTTAGTTGGTCAGTTGTGTCCGACTCTTTGCGACCCCATAGACTGTAACCCACCAGGCTCCACTGTCCATGGAATTCTCCAGGCAAGAATACTGGAGTGGGTTGCCATTACGTTCTCCAGGGGATCTCCCTGACCCAGATATCGAACCCAGGTCTCCGGCATTGCAGGCATATTCTTTACTGTCTGAGCCACCAGGGAAGCCCTAGGTATCAGTGTTTGATCCATGTAATGATCCTGGAAGGTAGGACTTTTTGTTCCCATTTTACAGATGAGGAAACTGAGGCTTAGAGATGAAGCTACACATGCAAGGTCATATAGCCAGGGTTGAGGTGGAGCTGGGACTGGAAACACAACAGCCTCCATTCCTACTCCCACACCACACTGCCTCAGAAGCTGCTTTGGCCTTTCGGCCATTGCCTGGGCAGGAAACAGATGGGCCAAAGGCGGTAGGTGTCAAGGCTAGGGTAGCCAAGTGTCAGAACTCTGCCACTTACCAGCAGTGTGACCAGGGCAAGTTTTTTGATCTCTCTAGGGCTCTGGTCCCCCAGGGGAGCTTGAGAACACTAATAGTACATATATTTCTTCGGGTTGTTGGGATAATGAAAAGAGTTGTTCACATAAAGTCTTTGAATATTGTGTGACACATGGTAAATATTCCTTAAACATTTACTTTTATTACTACTAATAATATTTATTATTATTAGGTTCAGTATCTGCCGCTGCCTCCCCTGACCTCCTTTCCCATTTGTGCTCAAAAAACTCCCACTGGCAAGAGCTCTTGGCTTCAGCCCAGCTGGCCAGCTCGCTGTCCTCCAACTACACAGCCCTTTCCTGCACCAGCCCCTCCCTCCTGTCCAAGGCCCACCCTTCTACCCAGGGCAACTTCAGCCCCGGGCAAAGCTTCATCTCCAGTCCTAGCCCCTAGGGCCTCCCTGTCTAGTCCTAAGCTGCAGTGAAGCCCAGAGTGTGTGTGTGAGTAAAGGGTCTGTGTCTGCCCTGGCTGCCTCTGCTCTCTGGTCTTAAAGAATTTCACCTCTAGATGAAGGAAAATTTACCAGGTACCAAGATGCTCACTTTTCTAAGTGTTTTATTGACATTATCTTATTTAATCTCTCACTACAACTCTGAGAGTTGGGGCTGTATTTACATTTCACTGGTGACGGAACTGAGGCACAGAGAGATTCAGCAACTAGTAAGGGGCAGACCGGGAACTCAAGTTTGTCAGCTTGTTACCAGACCAGGTTCGTCTGCCCAACGCGCAGCAAGCCAAATGCTGAGACGCTGAGGTTTGCAGCAGAGAAGGGGCGTGTGTGTGGCGGCCAGTAGCTCGTGTTATGTATATACTAACACCACGTTGGAAGTTAAAACCTACTGAGAAAAAATTATGCAACTTGGCTCCAACAAGTATCACCCCAAGAACCTGGATTCTTAGGAAATATCTTCTCGTGGATCCCATCAGGAAATAGGTCTATATTTGAGGGATTACTTAAACTGTCAATTTTTTTCAAGATTTTCTTTCTTGATATGGAACCATTTTTAAAGTCTTTTATTTGCTACAATATTGTTTCTGTTTTTTTTTTTTTTTTATGTTTTGGTGTTTTGGCCCTGAGGTATGTGGGACCTAACTCCCCAACCAGGGTTCGAACCCGCACTCCCTACAGTGCCAGGGAAAGTCCTAAACACTGAATGATTAGGGAACAACTGTCATTCTTTTATGAGCTGGCTAGGATTTATATTTCTTCTTGTTAAAACTCTGTACTTGCTCTTTGCCACGTATCCTTAAGCTCCAAACTCTAATTCATATGATGATTATTCAACATAACAACTAAGTGCCTGCCTTCAAAAGAAAAAAAACCCAGATCCAAAACATAGTCCCATGTTTGCAATCAAATGCAAAACAATTCCATTCCTCCAATTCTCCGTTAAGCCTTCCACCCTTATCAACAGAATGTAGTCCTCTTCTGTCAAAGCTGAGGAACTGGATCAAGAGATAGGGAGGACTGAAACCATGCCCCATGGGGTGAAAAATCCATAACAGAAACTGGTGACTAATGCAAATTCTTGAGCTTGTCTTAACAGACCAGCAGATAAGGGAACAGCTTGTTTAAAAGCCCTCTGCTTGTAACACAACAAACTGGCTGAAACCGGGAGGACCCAACACATCTGATCAGAGTCTGCACAGAACAGACCTGCTCAGCCCACAGGTGACGTTTTGACGTCACAGCCCCAGGTTCCCCCCATATCGGAGTCCCCTGGAATTTGCACATGCCTCCCATAAAGAAGCATGTAACTCAGATGCGCCTGTGCAGAACACAGACTCCTTCACCTCCTTCCTCCAGTCACCTCCCCCCACGCCTCAGACTCCCTGCTTGTTTAGGCCACAAATACCCCAAGCTGCTCTGCGGAGGCAGATTTGAGATTAACTCTCCCAACTCCTCAGTTGGCTGCCTCGTGAATAAACCTTTTCTCTGCTGCAAAGCTGGGTGGCTCAGCATCTGGCTTGCTGTGTGTCAGGCAAGCAAAGTTGGCTGGGTAACACGTTGACAAAGCTCAGGTTCTCAGCCGCTCTGCTCTCTGATGCCCAGACCCCCTCACCACTACTCTTGGCTCTCCTTACCGCTTCAGACCTGGCATCATGGTTTGTCTTCTTAGAGCTTCTCTCTGCAAGGTGACTGCAAGCCCCTGGCCAGCTCAGGTCAGAGAGCATGAGCGAATCTCCTGGTACAGTCTGCGCCCAGGGGCTTGATGATTTCCTGTCCTCAGGGAGCTTATAGGCAAATGCCGATTGTACAAATCAACAATTTAAAACACAGCCAATGCTTATACAGCTCCTCCTTTGTGCCAGGCACTGTTTTAATAACATCAGAATGGTTGTTAACCATTCACTCCTCACATGAGCTAGGTGAGGTGAGTGGAGAACAGAGGTTAAGTAGCATGCCCCAGGTTACACAGCTGGCAAGTAGAGATCTGGGAACATTGTAAAGCTCCAGGGTACCCTTCCACTTTGTAAATTTGTATGAGATACAGGGAGAGGACAGATGGGTGAGGAATGAACGGTTTGGGTGTCCAGCCCGGAATGTTCTCTGAGAGGGGGTGACAACTGAGCAGGGTTTGGAAGGATGAACAGGAGTGTCTAGGAAACGGAGGAGACGAGGGAAGTGGAGATGCATCCCAGACAGAAGGCACGGCAGATGCAACAAACATTGTGTTTCAAGGCTATCAGAACACGTCTGGTATTGCTGGCCGCTAAGTGCCAAAGGGGTGAGCAGTAGGGGGAGGGGAGAGGCAAGCTAAAGTCAAAGACAGCAGTGGGGACCAGACACAGCTGGGGCTTGTGGTCCCTGTGAGAAGGTGGGACCCCTTGTGGCAGATGAGGGGAGCTGCCAGTGGGTTTCAAACAGGGCCCTTTTGAGATCACCTTGCAGTTTTAGACGTGGAAAAGGTGTCTCGGAGGGCTCCACAGCTGGGCAGAGGGGGCAGATCAGAGTTCTTGGTTGTTGCTGATAAAAATCAGCAGAGCTTGTTGAATAGACAAGGGAGGGAGAGCAGAGTCTGGGATGACACGAGGCCCAGGACACCAGCTGAGATGCAAAGCGGACAAGGTGCCATCCGAGCTGAACCAGGGAGCCCAGGAAGGTTTTCCTCAGCTTTGCTTCCACCTTTACTCCCCTCCTCAGTGCCCTGAAGGGAACAAGGGCTCAAGCAGAGCTTGAGGGTCAA
Source organism: Okapia johnstoni (assembly GCA_024291935.2). Classification (NCBI taxonomy): domain Eukaryota; kingdom Metazoa; phylum Chordata; class Mammalia; order Artiodactyla; family Giraffidae; genus Okapia; species Okapia johnstoni. The sequence goes on from CM044307.1 coordinate 20,013,722, forward strand.
CATGGGCCTCACAGTCGATCCAGCTGGAAATGAGCAAAAAAGGCTACTTAGACCCACAAGTACCTTCTAAGTTGGGTGAGTCCTGGCAAAGCAAGGCCCGTCTACACTGCTCCTGAAGGTTTGGAGGTGCAAAGCCAAGTATGAGTGTAGGGGCTGGGAAGGACGTTGCATCACAGAGTGAGAGAAACTTGGAGTGGGGGGCAGTCATGGAGGGCAGAGGGGAGGTGGGGTAAAGGGAGAGGGCAGAGGAGAGAGAATGCAGGGAAGATCCAAGAGCCTGGGCCCTACAGCGTCAAGAGACAACAGAGAACAATCCCAGCCCTGGTGGTACTAAGATGCAGTGTTTAGAAGGCTCAGGAAACCAGGGAACTGACCCAACTAGGTGCTTGCACCTCTGGGATTCAAATACCTCTCCACCCTCCTCTTTGACAAACCTTCTCTTCACGCTGGAGCAGGAAATGGCAACCCACTCTGGTATACTTGCTTGGAGAATCCCATGGTCAGAGGAGCCTGGTGGGCTACAGTCCACAGGGTTGCAAAGAGTCGAACGTTTACTTTCCCTTCACACAGTCTACAACGCCCTCAGAAAGCTTGTGTGGAGGCTGGTGCATCAGTATGGCAGTGGGGATGGGCAGGGAGACTGAGGAATGAGCCAGGGCCCATATCTGCTAATACAACAAGCAGCATCTACGCTGGGCAGCCAGTTCATCCACAGATAAGGAAACAAGGACATAGAGCCCCTGGGGATCAGCAGAAACCCTGGCCTGTGGAAGTGAGAGAGGCCATGGGTTACATGTTCCAGGAAGGCGGGACACCCAGCCTGGAGGCCTCTTCTTCCTGGGGGCACCAACACCCAAAACAGCAACAGCACCCAGGCTTCCTCAGCCCTGAGTTCCTCAGGCACTGAGAAAGAGGGTGTGGGGTGTGGAGTCAAGTAAATTTTAGAGCCAGGGAAGGGCGGCTTATCAGAAGTGTCCCCTTCAGAAGCGGCAGAAATGACACAGCTCCCAGTGCATATCCCTTTTTGTTCATTCCAGGCAGCCTGGCACACTCAGGGAATGCCCACCCTGGCCTCTGCTACTTGCCTGGCTCTAGGTCTGAGATGGCAGGACAGCAGAAATCCTGCCTGTGAGGTACACGGGTGATGACAAGTGAGGGTTTATGCAAAGATCACCAAGTCCAAGGGGCTCCAAAAAATGTTAGCAGAGGGGATATATGTATACTTAGAGCTGATTCACATTGTTGTACAGCAGAAACTAACACTACATCACAAAGCAATTGTGTGCATGCTCACTCAGTCATATCTGACTTTGTGACTCCATGGACTGTAGCCCACGAGGCTCCTCTGTCCATGGGATTTTTCAGGTAAGAATACCGGAGTGGGTTGTCATTTCCTCCTCCTGGGGATCTTCCCAACCCACGGATCAAACCCACATCTCTTGTGTCTCCTGCTTTGGCAGGTAGATTCTTTACCACTTGAGCCACATGGGAATTATACTCCAATTTGAAAAAACAAAAAAAAAATTTAGCAGAATTCTTTGAACAACATAGTAAAGACAAGCTTACTATGCCAAGCAGACAATAGTGCAGAGGCACTGGGTGAAGTAGGAGGAGGCCTTGGAACCCACCTTCTGCCCCCCACCTCCCTGTGGTGGAGTTAAGGCACTTTTAGAATCACCATGGGACAGAGTTTAAAAGCCGCAGTTTGATCCATTTCCATTTGATGGATGAGACACTGCCAGCCAGTGAGATGTGAGGCAGCTATGCCTCGGCCTGGGTCACACAGCTGGTCACCGGCAGAGCTGGGACTGGAACTCAGGGCACCTGCCTCTGAGCCTGGGTTCACCTGCCACTAGGGCCACAACTGCTCTCAACAGAAACTGCTTTATATTTCCAAGTCTTGGACATAGGCAGTTGAATTGCCTCAAAGGGTTCCGCTTCAGTTCTGGCTCCTGTTTTCAAACAGCCCATCAACAGCCTCTAACGACAGCTCCTGGGGGTGGGGAAGGAGAAGTGTGTCTTGTTTGCATAACCAACTCATTTAACTTCGGGCCAGGCAAATCGTCACGTGACCCCAGTGAAGCCTGACACAATGGGTGTCATTTCATCTTACAGCTGTGCTATGACCTGGAGAGTGTCCCCAGATCATACTTAAACTAAGGACTCAGTACAACCTTGATGCCACCACCTTAGATGGATCTGGGGAGAACCCTGAGCTGCCACCTAGCCACTGCCCACCACCAAATGCTGTCATCCTGAAAGAAGCTGGGAGAGCACAAGTTGATTATAAAATAAAGAGGGGCCTGCAGACTGGGGTAGAACAAGCAGAAATGCTGCAGCTGTGCTGGGGGGACACCTCCCAGTCAGCTGGGAGAAATGCTATGTGAGCCAGGAAGCGAGACCAAGCCCCAGCGTCACTGGAGTGAGGCTGAGCCTGGTGCGTGGAGGTGACGGGCAAGCTCTCCCCCCAGCCCTTTGGGACAGTGTCACAGTGATGCCTTTAGGAAGCGGTGCTGAGAGCCAAGGCTGAAACTCCCGGACCCAAATCTCTGTGGGAAGAAAGTCTCCTCAAGTCTTTTTGGCGTGATGAACACCAGCTGCTCAGATCATCTTTCCACCCCCGTGCAGGTTGTGGCCTGAGATTTGGGAAATGAGGCCCCCTCGTCTCCAGGGTTCCCCTGGCACTTAGCGGACACCGTGAGTCTCAGCTCCCTGAGGCAGGACCCGCCGATGCTCCACAAGAGTGAACTGATGCCCAGGGCCCACCAGTCACCTTACCCCTGGGGGAGGAGGAGGGATGCGAGTGTAGATGTCCTGGCTGCAGGAAGGAATCAGCTGGGCCCTCCTCATCAGAGGCTCCAGCCTTGGGAGGTATGGAGAGGAATTAGGGAGTGGACTGGACTGCAAGGAGATCAAACCAGTCAATCCTAAAGGAAATCAACCATGAATATTCATTGGAAGGACAGATGCTGAAGCGGAAGCTCCAATATTTTGGCCACCTGATGGGAAGAGCCAACTCATTGAAAAGACCCTGATGCTGGGAAAGACTGAGGGCAAGAGGAGAAGGGGACGACAGAGGACGAGATAGTGGGATGGCATCATCTGCTCAATGGACATGGGTTTGAGCAAACTCTGGGAGACAGTGAAGGACAGGGAAGCCTGGCATGCTGCAGTTCACGGGGTCACAGAGTCGGACATGACTTTGCGACTGAACAACAACAACAACTGGAATGCTGGGAAAAGAATGAAGCCCTGGGAGAGAGCTGGCCTGTCTGCTGGACCAGTGCCACCACGCGGCTGACAATGGCCCAGGCAGAGATGCTTCACTCCTGTCCTCCTTGTCTCTGAGCACCTGCGTCTCCACTGCTCACAGGTGAGGGGGAGGAGTCACCCTCTAGACACCTCTCCCAGATCCTCTGATTACTGCTAAAAAATGTTTTTGAGTCTTTTCTCTTTTTGTTGTTCATGGGGAAAAAAAGCTGACCCTTCAGCTCAAGGGCATCTTCCCACCCTGGGAAGGGCAGGGCTGCTCAGACACTAGGAGCTGGAGGCACAGGCCCTGAGACAGGCTCTGAGCGGAAGAGGTTTTATAGAACCCAGCCAGCCTCAGCCGCTCCCATTCTGTCCATGAGTTATTTATGTGGCTCAGGAGCCTTTCCAGGCCCCCTCCTCTTAGCTGCCCCCCCACCACAGCATCGATCGCTCTAATGGCACGGCTCTGCGGCGGCAGGCCTGAGTGCCCCCTCCCCAGGCCTTCCTGTGGCTGCTAATTAGCTGGAGTCCAAAGAGGCCACAGAGAGGTAACTGGGGACCAAGGGGCCCTGCTGGGAAGTGACAGGGGGCTAAGCTTAGCATCAGGCCTCCCCCCGCCCCATTCCAGACCTTCTCTGGCCGGCTGTTGCTGATCCAAGGCTAAATCATGTGTGTGTGTGTGTGTGTTTATCTGCGAACATGGACAGAGGCCTAGAGAGGGCAGGGGAATGTTAGCTCTTTCCTGAGTCCCAGGGAAGGAGGAGTCTTTGCACAGTGGCAACTCCAGAATTCCCATGAAGGAACAGAGCGTGAAAATCTCTTTGGAAGGGGGCTGGAGGACTTGACTTTGCAGAGCGTGTACACTCTTCCGACTTGGGCTGGATGATTTTTTGAGTGGCTGTTGGAGTTACTGGTGGAGATTCTTGGGATGGGGGTGCTACAGCTCTCCAAGGGCCCTGGGCTCCCTCACTGTGCTTTTAGCTGGGGAACTTCAGCCCACAATGCCTTCCAGCCCTGGAATCAACTGCAGATGCAGGAGCCAAGTCCCCAAAAGTGCTAGGGGACAGAACCTGGGGGTTGCAGATCCCCAGTACTTACTAGGAATGCCATCAGGTGGAAATGCATGGAAAGGGACATCTTGGAGGACAAGACCCAAAGGTAATACCAAGGACAGCAGCTAGACACAACAGAGGAGTGTTGTCTGCCTGGAGCAACTGAGGCAGAAGGGGGTGGTGGGGTGCATTCTGCTAACGGTTCTTGAATTTATAAGCAGCCTCCCCACCCCCACTCAATGCCTTTGGTAGAGACAAGCCTGCTCCTGGTACTTGAGAGCTGCCGCTCAGACCACACAGCCCTGGAAACCCTCACAACATGGCCTCTCTGCTGCCCCAGGCCTCCACACAGGGGATCAGAGATAAGCTTATCTTTGGAGGAACTCAAGGAGCCGCCATCCCGTTAAACCCCCAAAGTGAAGTCCAGCAGAAACCAGGTGTGTAAAATGTAGAACAGTATCCACAGCTCCATCTGTTATGTAGACACATTAGATTATTCATCAAAACAGAACATCAAAACCAACTATTACCATGTCCCTGTGACCTGTGTATCTGGGCACAAAAGGAGCCCCGCGGCTCAGGGGCAGAGGCACAGGGTGGGATGGAAAGGGCATCTAGACCCCCTCCCAGTTTCCTCGCAGGGTCATGCCTCCAGGCAGGGGCCATCACCCAGCAAATCTCAGAGCTGAGATTGCCCTGAAGGTGAAAACTTTCCAGAAGATGGCCCATTGCTCCTGAAACCAGCATTGGGAGCTTCCTGCAAGTTCAGGGCTATGAACTCCCCCTTCCTCCAATACCTTCCAGGCTCATTTATGAGTGGCTACTGGCGTCTGGGGAGTAGCCTTGGAGTTGGGACCAGGAAGTTTATGCTGAAGAACCAGGCTGCTCTGACCTTACCCACCACCCCTTCCAGGGATCAGTCCTACTGACAGGACCCATCCATCCTCAGTCCTGCCCCATCTCCCTTCCCCTAACCCCCAAGAGTCCCTCCTTTCTGTTCCAGCTTCTCAGCCTGAAGCACGGGAGTCCCTCTTCCGTAGGCCCAGTTTAAAGACACACGTGCATGCATGTGCATGCTAAGTCACTTCAGTCGTTTCCGACTCTTTGTGACCCCAAGGACTATAGCCTGCCAGGCTCCTCTATCCATGGGATTTCCCAGGCAAGAAAACTAGAGTGGGTTACCATACCCTCCTCCAGGGGATCTTACCAACCCAGGGATCAAACTCAGTCTCTTACATCTCCTGCATTGGCAGGCAGTTTCTTTACAACTCAAGAAAACCCAGCTTCCACCTGGGAAGCCCCAGTTCCCAATAAGATTCCTCCAGGGGTGGGCACAGACTCCCCCAGGCCCTTCTTCCCTCCCCTGGCCAGTGCCTTTCAGAAGCTCCCTCACTGCAGGTACCCGGTTGTTGGGCATGGGTGGAAGTGGGGGGTGGGAGGTAGGACACCCATGCCCCACCTCTAAGCCCACTTCTAGAAGCCTGGGGCAGAGGGCTGTGAATATGATGGAATTGAGGGCGGGGTCCCAGGGAGGCTGTTTGACTGAAGACAGGGCTTCTTTCTCTCCTGCAGAGTACGGCCCAATCTGACCCAACTGGGCTCCAACCACGGCCATGATCTCTTCCGCCAGCGCCCACTCTCCTCAACCCGTCTTAGATCCATTCCACAGAGAACTCATTGGCCCCACGCCAGCTCGACCAGCCTCGGGCAGGGATGACCCGGCCCGGGGTTGGGATCCACATCTTCCAGGAGGAGCCAGCGAAGAGCGAAACGGGGCGAGGCCAAGGTCACCAGAAAGGCAGACGTGGAACGGCAGTGAGGGGTTCGGTAGGGGGTCCTTAGGCCCTGGTTCCCTCCCCAGGTGGTCCTCACTTGGCGCGGGAGGGGCACTCACCGCCGGGACCACTTGGCCGACGGCCTCCCGAAGGACCGCTTCCACAGCACACCGTAGAGCTGCACCTTGGTGCTGATGTCCCAGCGCGTCCGAGTCAGCCTGCTCCAGAGACGGCGAGGGCGACACCGAGTTGGACTTGGACGTGAACATCCTGCCTCGGCGGGGCTGCTCGCGGCTGGGCCCACCCGCTCCCCGGGGCCGGCAGGGACGCGGGGCTCGGGGCTCGGGCGGGCTCAGCGCGAGGCTGCTGGGAGGCGGCGTCGGCCGTCGCCGTCGGGGCGCGTCCCAGCCGGCGGAGACGCGGAGCTGTGCGGGCCGGGAGCTGCGGCATTCAAGTTCGCGGGGCCCGGAGCGCGGCTGCTAGGGGCGAGCGGGCGCGCAGCCTGCGGCTCGGGCTCCGGGCTGCGGCGGGCCCGGCGGGGAGTGAGGCTCAGCCTCCAGTCAACAGCATCACCCCCCTCTCCCTGCGACAGCCCCAATTCTGATGGCCCCGATTGGCTGGGAGGGGCAGGTGAGCTGGCTGGAGGGCCGGCCGCGAGCGCCAATCAGTGCGGGCGCCGGCGGGAGGGCCGGGCTCCGTGCGTCCGGAAGGTCCCGGCGGGTAGCCTGGCCCCGGGACGCAGCCCCAGCCCCCAACCCCCCGCCCCGCGGGCCCATTTTTTCCCCCGGGTTCCTTCTCGCGTGGGGCGCCTACATCAAAACCCGGGACACGTCTGCTTTGTGACGGGCTTGGAGTCACTCCTGCAGATCCTTAAACTCGTTCTGGATGCGGGGGAGCAGACCATCGGGCTTGGAGTCCCACCTCAGTCCTTACAAGGCTCGGGGAAGCGGCAGTGAGCCTTAGTTTTCTCTCCTTTAGAGTGGAGACCCCTTACCTCCTCGGGCAGGGCAGGGAGCCAGGTGAGATTTCGGCCGGTGCCCGAGCGCCCGCCGGGAGAGAATTCATCGCGTCTGGCAGCTCCTCCCCGCCCGGCTCAGGTGGGTCTCACCTTGCACCACCGCTGCCGCGATCCGGATCAGATTTCTCTTCCCAGAACTTGGCCGCCTGCGTCGGCATTTGGCACTCAGTGCCAATCCCGAACGGTCCGTGAGGCTGGTGTCCGTGATTTATCTGCGCGCTTGGCCCGTGCTCCCTGGGGCCTGGCGCTCCATTCACTTCCGCTCCTCTCGGCGGCTCTAGGTGATCGTCTCACTTTCAGGCGAGGGCAGACGCCTGTCCAAACCCTGGGGACCGCCCGCGGAGAGATTCTGTTAGCATCGCCGCCTATTGGCACCGCTCCAAAGGCGGGGAAGCGAATCTGCGCGGTGAGAGGCAGCCAGCTGAACCAGGCTGCAGTCTCCCTACCCCTGGCCGGGGCGCCGCAGCCATCTCTGGGCAGGCAAGTTTCTTCTGAGCCCTTGGGAAAAACCCTCCTCCCCTCTCCCCTCAGGGGTTCTTGATGCCTCACTTGTAAGTTAAAGAAGTCCAATTGGAACAGAAGTTTGCAAATAGGTAGTTCTTCAGTCACTAAGTCGTGTGTCAGACTCTTTGAGACCCCATGGACTGCAGCAGGCCAGGCTTCCCTGTCCTTCATCATCTCCTAGAGTTTGCTCAAACACACGTCCATCCAGTCGGTGATGCCATCCAACCATCTCATCCTCTTGTCATCCCATTCTCTTGCCTTCAGTCTTTCCCAGCATCAGGGTCTTTTCCAATGAGTCGGCTCTTCAAATCAGGTGGCCAAAGTATTGGAGCTTCAGCTTCAGCATCAGTCTTTCCAATGAGTATTCAGGATTGATTTCCTTTAGGATCAACTGGTTTGATCTCCTTGCTGTCCAAGAGACTCTCAAGAGTCTTCTCCAGCACTGAAAATAGGTAGCCTTAGTGTCAAATCACTTTATAGATAAACTTTATTAATTTGCCAAAGTAAAAAGTAAAAAATTGAGGCATAATTAAAATATGACAAAACATACCAATCTTAAGTATTTGTTTGATGAAGTTTATTTGATGAATGTATACACAGAGTCACCACTACCCAAAGCAAGATGCAGTGCATTTCCATCACCCCAGAAGTTTCCCTCATGCACGTGCTTACTCAACGTCCCCTCCTCACTCCCTCCCAGGCAAGCCACTTTCTGACTCTTATCAACTTTTACAAGCCTTTTAAAAAGTTTATATTGTAATGCTTAAAATGGCATTCTCCACAGAGCAACTGGAGAAGGCAATGGCACCCCACTCTAGTACTCTTGCCTGGAAAATCCCATGGACAGAGGAGCCTGGTAGGCTGCAGTCCATGGGGTCGCTAAGAGTCGGACACGACTGAGTGACTTCGCTTTCACTTTTCCCATTCATGCACTGGAGAAGGAAATGGCAGCCCACTCCAGTATTCTTGCCTGGAGAATCCCAGGGATGGCGGAGCCTGGTGGGCTGCTATCTATGGGGTCGCACAGAGTCGGACATGACTGAAGCGACTTAGCAGCAGCAACAGAGCAACTATGCCATTGTCCTTCAACCTGCCCACTTCTCTCACTGTTAACCTGCTTGACTTCTTCCTGTAGGCATTTGAATTTATGATCCTCACTCAGAGCTCCCCCAAGGCCTTCCCAGGTATACATATTATTTGTCTAGTTAAGAAAAGTGAAAGTGAAGTTACTCAGTCGTGTTTGACTCTTTGCGCCCCCATGGACTATAGCCTACCAGGCTCCTCCATCCATGGGATTTTCCAGGCAAGAATACTGGAGTGGGTTGCCATTTCCTTCTCCAGGTAATCTTCCCAACCCAGGAATTGAACCTGGGTCTCCTGCGTTGTAGGCAGACGCTTTACCATCTGAGCCACCTAGTTAAGAAGGAGCTTAACAAAAAGGGCTTCTCCACCTTGGCACCTTTCCCCTAACAGAGTCCTGGGGTCCTAAGCCCAGGCAGCATCCTCTTGTTTTTCCCTGTCCAAAGGGGCCTATCTGAATTCCCCTCTTGGCTCATGTTGCCCTGCAGAACATCTCAGGCTCAGCTGTAACATAGGGTCCAGGGCCTGAGTCCCTCAGAAGGAAAGAGACAGGACTAGGAAGATGATGAGAGCCCTCAGAGGGGATATAAAGTAGACATTTCACACATTGGGGGGTTATTTTGGACACATGCTTTAATGCTTGGAAAATGTCCTACTTTAGGAGTTCTGTTTTTTTCCAGATGGGAGCTAGAAAACTTGTGTTGGAAGCTTGTGGTGTGGAGTTCACTGGTCAGGGGCATCAGGGCAGGACTCTGAACTGCAGGTGACAAACAGGAGGAAAGCATGCACAGCTGTCAGTTTTCCAAGAGCGAGTACCAGAGGCATCTGTCTGGCTTTGGGCGATAGCTGGGGCTGCAAGGTTGTATTCCCAACCACAGCTCCTAGCAGCATTTGACTGGCTGCAGGGGCAGTCACAGGCAGGTGGGCTCCTGGCAGCACCCACATGGCAGCATCAGCAGCCTGCCCATCCGGCTGCTTCTGCAGTTGTGGGAGAAAGGCAGGATGCCTGGAATCATCTTTGAGAAAGTCCTTCCCAAGAAGAAGGGCTGGGTGAGCCCAGATGTCTCCTGGGAAAGAACCATCTTCGTTCCATTTCTTCAGTAGAAGAAATAGAGCACAGGTTTCTTCAGTGGCAAAGAGAAAGCAGTCTTTGCCTCTTCTCTCTGCATACAGGACATCTGAATAGGCCTTAGCTAATGGTAGTCAGGGAGAAGTGGAAAACTGCCATGAGGCAAGCAGTATGAGTGTGATGGTCCACTAGGTACTTACATGGCTTCTGCTTCCCTCAACTAACCGGTCCAGGTCAAGCCAAGACAGCCTTGTTAGAAGCTGTTCCTACTTCCATCGTGTTCTCGGCTCCAGCTGGTGGGACTGCAGAATGTCCGGCTGATAGTTTAGCAGAAGACATAACAAGCGGGTGCCAGTCCACTGCCCTAGCCCGAGTGTGGGCCAGGGCTGCCCAGTCTTATCAGAAGGTAAGTCAGGGTGGAAACTCAGGGTCCTAGTGCACTGCAGCGGAGAAGGCAATGGCACCCCACTCCGGAACTCTTGCCTGGAAAATCCCATGGACGGAGGAGCCTGGTAGGCTGCAGTTCATGGGGTCGCTAAGAGTCGACACGACTGAGCGACTTCACTTTCACGCATTGGAGAAGGAAATGGCAACCCACTCCAGTGTTCTTGCCTGGAGAATCCCAGGGACAGGGGGAGCCTGGTGGGCTGCCATCTATGGGTTCACACAGAGTCGGACACGACGGAAGCAACTTGGCAGCAGCAGCAGCAGCAGTGCACTGCAGGCTCAAACACAGAGCTGATGTTCTGAATATATGATTTATGTTGTATCTATTTCATTTCATGTTTGAAACATCCCCAATGAGGGGTGTTACTTTTAATTTTCCAGATGAGAAAAATGAAGTTCAAAACAGTTGTCTACCTAAGGTTCACCCAGCAATTCATTTCCTGGAACATGGTAGGCGCTCAAATATGTGCTGAATGAAGGCAAGTGGCAGGATGGAGATACTTGATTTGGTTTGAATTCTAAGTCCATACCTGTCACACTGCAGTGCACTGCCAAGTAAAGTGCCATCTGGGGAAATCTAGACCTTTCAGTCTTTCCCCTTTTTTCCAGTAGCTTCTCTCAATTGCCAACTCACTTAAAGTTCCAGTTCCTACAGTACTGAAGGTAAAACTCCACTGGCACTATAAAACTCCAGCCTTGCAGCTGTGTTCAGGAATACATTCCTAATAATGAACACACATTTTCTTTTTCTTGTTGTTTTTATTTTTTGCCAGCTTTCCTGAGATATGATTTACAAATGAAAATTGTTTACCTTTAGTACGTGTGTGTTCTAAGTCGCTTCACTTGTGTCTGACTCTTTGTGACTCTATGGACTGCAGCACATCAGGCTTCCCTGTTCTTCACTACCTCCCAGAGTTTGCTCAAACTCACGTCCATTGAGTCAGTGACGCCATCCAACCATCTCATCTTCTGTTGCCCCCTTTTCTCCCTACCCTCAATCTTTCCCAGCATCAGGGTTTTTTCCAATGAGTTGGCTCTTCACATTAGGTGACCAAATTATTGGAGCTTCAGCTTTAGCATCAGTCATTCCAATGAACATTCAGGGTTGATTTCCTTTAGGATTGACTGGTTTGATTTCCTTGCTGTCCAAGGGACTCTCAATCAAGAGTCTTCTCCAGCACCACTGTTCGAAAGCATTGTTTCTTTGGCACTCAGCCTTCCTTATGGTCCAGCTCTTACATCCATACATGACTACTGGAAAAACCATAGCTTTGACTGGACAGGTCTTTGTCGGCAAAGTAATGTCTCTGCTTTTTTTTTTTTTTAATAAATTTATTTATTTTAGTTGGGGGCTAATTACTTTATAATATTGTAGTGGTTTTTGCCATACATTGACATGAATCAGCCATGGGTTTACATGTGTTCCCCATCCTGAACCCCCCTCCTACTTCCCTCCCCATCCCATCCCTCTGGGTCATCCCATTGTCCCAGCCCTGAGCATTTGTCTCATGCATGGAACCTGGAATTGTGTTCTGTTTCACATATGATAATATACATGTTTCAATGCTATTCTCTCAGAACGTCCCACCCTCACCTTCTCCCTCAGAGTCCATAAGACTGTTATATGCATCTGTGTCTCTTATTCTGTCTCGCATATAGGGTTATCGTTACCATGTCTCTGCTTTTTAATATACTGTCTAGGTTTGTCATAGCTTTTCTTTCAAGGGGCAAGCGTCTTTTAATTTCACGGCTGCAGTCACCATTCACAGTAATTTTGGAGCCCAAGAAAATAAAATCTCTCACTGTTTCCATTGTTTCCCCATCTATTTACCATTAAGTGATGGGACTGGATGCTATGATCTTAGTTTTTTCATGTTATTTTAAATCAGCTTTTTCACTCTCCTCTTTCACCTTCATCAAAAGGCTCTTTAGTTCCTCTTCGCTTTCTGCCATTAGGGTGGTGTCATCTGCATATTTGAGGTTATTCATATTTCTCCTGGCAATCTTGATTCCAGCCTGTGTTTCATCCAGCCCAGCATTTCTCATGATGTACTCTGCATATAAGTTAAATAAGCAGGGTGATAATATACAGCCTTGACTTACTCCTTTTCCACTTTTGAACCAGTCTGTTGTTCCATGTCTGGTTCTAACTGGCTTCTTGGCCTGCATCAGGTTTCTCAGGAGGCAGACAAGGTGGTCTGGTATTCCTATCTCTTTAAGAATTTTCCATAGTTTGTTGTGCTCCATACAGTCAAAGGCTTTAGCGTAGTTAAAGAAGCAGAAATAGATGTTTTCAACTTCACAGATAAGTGAAACATACAGCATTTATCTTTCTGTGTCTGGCTTATTTCACTTAGTATAATGTCCTCCAGGTTTACCCACATTTGTTGCAATGACAGGTTTTATGGTGAAATAATATTCCAATGTGTGTGTGCGCATATGAAATGTTCTTTTTCCATTCAACCATCAGTGGACACTTTCAGTTGTTTCCATAGCTGGCTATTGTGAATAATGCTGCAATGAACATGAGAATGTAGATAGCTCGTCAACACACTGATTTCATTCTCTTTGGATATATATACCAGAAGTGGGATTTCTGGATCATATAGTAGTTCTAGTTTTAATTTTTTGAGGAACCCTCATACTGTTTTCCATAGCAGATGTAACAATTTACATTTCCACCAACAGTACACAAGGGTTCCCTTTTCTCCACACCCTCACCAATATTTATCTCTTGTCTTAATGACACATCCTCATAGGTGTGAAATGCTATCTCATTCTGGTTTTGATTTGCATTTCCTTGATGATTAGTAATGCTGAACACCTTTTCATATACCTGTTGGCCATTTGTATTTCTTCCTTGGAAATATGTCTATTCAGGTCCCCTTTCCATTTTTTCATCAGGTTCCTTCTTTGCTATTAAGTTGATTGAGTTCCTTACATATTTTGGATGTTAACCCCTTATCAGATAAATGGTTGGAGAATATTTTCTCCCATTCCATAGATTATTTTCATTTTGTTGATTCCTTTACTGTGAAAATGAACAGACATTTTCATAATGTTGCTTTTACCCCAAAGTGCTGTTCGTGCAGGTAGAAAAAAAAAATGTTGCTTTTACCTATAGTCTGCAGGCTCATGTGGTAGTCACCATTCTTCCATGAAACAGGTATTAGCATGTCTGTTGTATATGCCCAGCCCATGGTAATTAAACGTGTGAGTACCAACAGGGGTCCAGCTCTCTGATTTTATGCTTCAGCCAGAGTGAGTCAGACACAGAGACTTTCTTAACCCACTCCAGCCAGATATGAGCAGGAAGACATTCTCAGGCAGGAAACAGTGACAAGGGTCTCCCTGGACTGTCACAGCCTGATTGGGCTTCCAAAGCTCCCAGCAACCTGGGCAAAAGTGGCTCTTCCCATAGAGCCATCTCCTCAGCCCCTGGCCCTCCCTGGCCCTGGCCCCACCCTCAGGCAGGCAGCCTGGCCGGTGCTGAGCAAAAGGACCCAGGGACACTCCTCCTCCAGGTTCCCTGAGCTCTCCTGGCTTCTGTGTCAATCTGATGCCTGGGCCCAGCACAAATGTCCTTAGAGGGCCAAGAAGCAGAAGAAACAGGAAAATCTGGGCTCCAGGCCAGGCCCTGCTGTAGTACCGAATCTCTTCTATAGACGTCTTTTCCTCCTCCAATCCTATTCCATCATTCAGGCTCCTGTCCTGGTTTCTACAGGGTATGGCACTAATTCAGCTGAAACCACACTCTCCTCTTGGTTGCAGTGAACATTTGCCCATCCTTCCATCCTAGCACCTGTCTGTGTGCCTTGTTGGGAGTTTTTCTTTTCCCTTCAAGACCGTGAGCTCCTTGAAGCAGAGTCCAGGGCATGCAGTAGGTGCTCAGCAAATGCTTGCTGAACAGATTCTTTTTCACTTGGTCCCTGTTCTGGTGCTTCAGATTCTTATTTCAATTTGCCACCTGAAGGGAGACTGACTTCTCAGGCCCTCCGCTTTCCCTCATCTATAAAACAGAATCTGTGGGGAGGTGTGAAAGCAATGGACATGAAAGCAATCTTTAGATGGATGGCAGACTTGTCAACTGCTTTTGGCATCAGGATGGGTTAATTCCAGGTTCTGCCATTAGGTGTGTGAACCAAGGACAATCCCTGGACTTCTCTGGGCTTCTTAACTTGCACTGTGTAGTCAGGCATCTTTCATTTCCTTTTCAAATGACTCCCCACTAACAGCAGGTTCCCCCAAGGAATCCTGGCTCGCCACCATCACTCAACGTGATCTTCTCAAGACTCAAAGATTCATGCGAGCTTCTTGTTTAAAACCCTTGACTGGGTCTCCATTTCTTCAACTCCGGTTCCCAATTTCTGACCTTTGACTTAACACCCTTCTCAATCTGGTCCTGACTTATTGTCAGGGCTTAACCCCTGTCACCTTATCACACCTTCTCTGCTCTGGTTGCACTGGTTCTAATATTCCAAGGAGCTACCATGCTCTTTCATATTTTCTTTTCACCTGCTGTTCTCTTAGTCTGGAATACTTTTTGTATCGTCCGCAAATTCTACTTCAAGATTCAGCTCAAATGACTCTTCTTTTGTAAAGTCCTTTCTGATGGCATCCCTTCTGGGGATTAAAACACTTACTTCTTTTTATAGAATTGTGTTCCATTTTGACTAATTTCTCATGACCAGCATAGGTCTCAGACTCATACTAGTGGCAGGACTTGGCTGTCTACTGGGGAACCCAAGAGGAAGGGGCTGGAGGGGTGGAGGAAACAAGAGGTGGAGGGTGGAGGCTTTCAGGAGACAGTGGTAGCAGAGGAAGATGGTGAGACACTTCCTGATCCAGGGCAACCAAGTGTAAGATCAACACCAGCAGCTGAAAGACAAAGGGGATGGGGAGAGCACACGTGGGCACAGACCCACTGCCCCGTCCCCAGGCAAACCCCCATTCTAGACGTCTTGAGACGGGAAGTCCCTTGTATTATAGTTCAGTTCTCATCAGCAAGGTCACCCTTTTGCTAGAAAGGCTTCTGCTGTCTCTACCCAACAACTGCTCACATCTGAGGTTGTCAGTGTGATGTATTTCTGGGGGTGGCCAAGGACCTCCTAACCTGTCAGCCTTTTCATAGCACTGACACAGGTTCTCAGCATCCAAGGGCATCAGTGAGGACAGCACAACTGCTCAGAAAAACATCCAAGGTAAAAAGGACTTCCCCTTGTGCATGATGTGTGGGTTCAAATGAACACATTTAGCTTCTAAGAGCAAAGATAATACTTCACTAGGGGATGGGAGATGGGCTCAGTCTGGCCAATAAGCCCACAGCCATTCATTGTCACAGTCACACACTCTCCCAGAAAGTCCAAGGGAGAGCTAGGGTGCTGCTTTCTCCTCTGGAACAGAGTTAACAGTCCATGGGACCAGATGCTTAGAGGCTTGGGTACCAGTGGTGGCTCCATCCTTACTCCGTGTAAAGACCTTGGGCAAGTTACTTTGCAAAGCTCGTGGTTCATATATCAAAAGGGGCCCTTCCAACTCAGCATCACATTATCCTTGGACTATTTCTTTTAGATCCAGTAGCATATTATTTTCTGGTTTCTCAAAGTATAGAGCAAGGGTGAAGGCAGACACAGAAGAGGAGAAGGTAACACAGGTTCTGTGAATTCTCACATTTCCACCCCCACCGCACCCTCAGCCCCGGGGAAGACCCAGCTCACACAGGGGCTGGAGGCATGGAGGAAACAAGAGGTGGAGGGTGGAGGCTTTGGGGAGACAGTGGTGACAGAGGAAGACGGTAGGTGGGGCACTTGCAGGCCAGGTCCCTTAGGTAAACGAGAGTTGAGGAGAGAGAATTGGGCAGGTAGAAGGAAGACTGGGCACCCCTCCCAGGCTGGGTCAGGTCCTCTGAATGGAACTGACACCCACGTTCAGAGGTGGAATGAGGGGAGTCCCTGGGCCCCAGCCAGGAATGGGGAAGGCAAACAGTCACCAAGCCCCACCTTGAGGTGCCAGGGGAGCCACCAGAGCACAGAGATCAGGACATTGCGGACTTCCACCTGCACTGGGCATCATGTGGTGACAGGAACTCAGAGGGCAGCCAGGTCTGCACCTGGGAGCGGCCCTGGCAGCAGCGGAGGCAGGAATTACAAGGACCTTGGCTGGGCTCGGTTATCTGTAGGATTTTCAATCTGGACGCTTCGAAGTCACCTAGGGAGCCAGCACACCAGCTCTCGCTTCCCCCATCCTCCCTCCAGCTGTGGTACCTCTGAGGCCAAGTCCCTCTTCCTGGGCCCCCAGGCCTCTGCCCACATGGGTCTTCCCTTTCCCACCTTTGCAAGCTCATCCTGCCCAGCCTTTTAGTTCAGGGCAGCCGTCATCTCCCTCTGATGCTCTCCCTGAAGCCCACCCGGGGTTTCTTGCCCCCATGGGTTCTCTGTGCTTTTCTGGCTCCCAATAATAATAATAGGCTTTACTGCCAATTGTTTTATTTGAACTCCTCACTGAACAACAAGCTCTCTAAGGACTGGAATAGACCTTTATTTCCCTTCTGTACACTCAGCTCTGAGAATTGCCTGGTCCATAGGAAGGGCTGTTAACCCTGCAGAGTGAAGAGTGGGTTGGTGGAGAAGCAGGGCTCTACCTCTGGTTCCATCCTAGAGAGAATATGGTATCTGTACCCTCCTGTACTTGACAGCCCTTGAAGTTATCTGGTGATGGTTATCAAATTCCGCCCTCAAGAGCATTCCAGACGTAATAATCCAGTGCCTTCCACAGTCTCCAGGGCCCCAGCTTCCCATCCCCTCCTCACTGTGCTCTCTCCTCTGACGGCTCCAGAATTTGTCAGGATCCCTTTATGAATAAGGCAACCAGACTGGGACAAATGCTTTCACTCATCCAAAATTTATAGAAACTGGGCAGTAGCTATCACTGCAATAGAAATCAGTAGCTAAGCCAGAAATGGGATCCAGGTTTTCCCAGCCCTAAATTAGTCACACAGCACCTAATGTTAGTACTGGATTCGTAACCTGATCTGGGTTAATTTCTCACCTGTCTGCTGTCTCCTGCTCTGAAGGCCCTCACCTTAGTATAAGACAAAGGCAGAGCTATAGCAAGGCCAGCAGTAGGTCCTGCCGGGAGTCAGGGCAGCAGCTAGTGGAGCAAAGGAGGGGAGAGCACAGATTCGGAAAAAAGTGGCCCCTCAAAACAGACTGATTCATTTAACAACATATTTTTTTGAGAACCTAGCTTTCTGGAGCTTATGTTTTAGCAGAGAAGAGGGACAAAATAAAGACATATATTACAAAGCAGATTAAAAGGTGATCAGCTTCTTACCCCAGTGGTTCTTACCACTGACGAGCAGATTACAACTTTATGTGGTCACATCCATGGAATTCTCCAGATCAGAATACTGGAGTGGGTAGCCTTTCCCTTCTCCAGGGGATCTTTCCAACCCAGGGATTGAACCCAGGTCTGCCACATTGCAGGTGAATTCTTTACCAGCTGAGCCACAAGGGAAGCCCAAGAATACTGGTGTGGGTAATCTTTCCCTTCTCTAGTGGATCTTCCTGACCCAGGAATTGAATCAGGGTCTCCTGCATTGCAGGCGGATTCTTTACCAACTGAGCTTTCAGGGAAGCCCTGGCCTAACTGAAGAAGACACTAGAACAAGACCTGGACGAGAGAGGGATTTGGAGGAGAGGCATCGACACGGGGCAAACAGGGGGACACAAAGCTGGTTTATTTCCTACATCCTACAAACTACACTGTATGACTCAGCTCTAGCTTGTTAAGAATTAGAAATTAAATAGAATAATGACTATTGGCTATTTTGACTAAATCTGTATATATACACATCTGTATAAATATACGGGTACACAGATACATACATTTTGATCTCAGGGCGATAGGATAAAAGGGCTTTTGAAGCTGGCTTTTGAAGATTTCACAACCCACTGCTTAAGGCAAAGGAAGGATGACTTCATGAGAGATGGCAGGAATCATGTGTACCATGTCCTCGTGGCCTATTTTCTTATTCATGAGGAGAGGTTTTCTGGAAACATGTTAACACCCTGGGAACCACCTTTGTAACTAGTTGTAGCATATGTGATACATATAGAAAGTCAGCACGTAGTGGATTAGTAATAATGAAATCTAATGAATAAACAAACAGATGAGTGATATATTTAAATGATACATGGCTATATATGGCCCTTGTCAGTATATGCTAAAAACCGAGCTTCAGTACTACAGAGGGAGAAAACATTTATCAAATTTATAATTTGCACTTCCATTTAAATCTGTTTCCAGGGTCCACTGTTCACAGTGTCTACATACTCAGATTAGTAACTGTGCCCTTTGAAATGCATCCAGTGATTGGGATCTACTGGCCTGTGTGTCTCTTCTGGGATTAGATAGGTACCCTCATAAATAATATTTGTTAACAGCAAAGGCAAAGGAAAAAAAATTGTCAATAAATTGCTATCTCTGAGTCAGATGGTATACTGAGTTCTTTATCTCCCTTCTGCCTTTCTCTCCTTCCCTAAAGGAGGTTCATATAGATACATCTTTCCACTGCCCCTCAAACCATTTCATTACCTTTTCTGATGTTCGAATGTGGGTTATCAAATGGAAAAACTGCCAAGAGGATTAATCATGAACCAGTCACATATGGTATGCACTAATAAAAATTTAATATCATAAAACAAGTCAGAAAACAGCAAAAACATTTCTTTTAACCATTCACAATTAAAGTGGAAAGAGACAAAAATTATAAGGCAGCCATCCGTGGAATGATTTAATGTTTACAAAGGATCCAGAAAAAGGGGACATTATTTTCACCGTTCAGGCTACCAAACCAGGGGAACTGCAGTGTCATCCCATGAGGTTTCCCACTTAGTAGAAGACGCTATGAGAAAACAGATCAAAGCCAACCTCCTTGTATTAGGCTGAGCATATCTAGAAAATTCCTAATGGTTGTCTAGCCCTTTCATGCAAATCATACATTTCCCTCAGGTCTTCTCAGGTGAATCTAGATGTCTCAGGTACAAAGGGGCTATGTGACTGGTTTTAATTTCATAGCATCTCAAACAGTGCTCTTTGGGTAATGTGGGCTATTCTGTGTTGAGCAAAAATTTCGTAATACAAGGAAAGTACCCCTGCGGAACACTATTAGAGGGTTCTCGCCTTGCCCTACAGCAGTTTTGGATGAATCTGGTCATTCTCAGTCTCCCAAGGGGCTCAGGGGCCCCAAAGGCAGCAACATGCTTTGGGGGCTTGTGCTGTTGACATACACACAGTTCCCACTTTCAGTACCTAGCTACCATGTATCTGAGGGGCTGGCATGTCCTCCTAGTTCTAATCCTTGAAAAAGAGGAAAAACCAGGCAGTGACACTTAGAAGTAGGTCAGTAAAAAACACCATTACATTTTCTTCTTTCTACAAAGAACTGACCACTCAAAACAGCCACCTCTCTCATTTTTCTAATGATTCAAAATATAGGAACAGACTTGGCTGTTTTGAATAGGGAAATAAAAAGGTGAAGAGGGAAAGAGAGAACACAACCTCTGTGGTGGCGTTTCAACACTCTACACTCCGGGGCAGAATGCGCCTGAAGAACTGAAATCTGGCAACAGCGTGCACAGGAAAGCCATCAGACCTGGAAGATGGCTGCTTTGGGGATATGGGAACTGACAAAAGCAATTCACTGGCAAACAACTGAGGGGAAAGGATGGGTATAATTTTCACCTTAATTTTCCATCTAAGAGAGCACTCGACATCTGAAGAAAGTCTATCCACACTGAGGAAAGGGAGTCAAATTGCAATTAACTTTGGTTGTGAGGAAGGAAGGACAATGCTTTTCATCATCAATTGCATCTCTTTGGTAGCCAATAATTCCATCTGTAATCACAGCAGCGACTGAAGTATTGCCAACGTTTCCAAATGTGTGAGAGCATTAAGGCATCCACATCTAAGGAGGCAGTTTTAAACAAGAGGAAAATGGAGCTGAAATGTGCCAATAAGTGACAATCAGTGTGGCCTCGCCTGGGACACCGCCCACGTAAGTAAGTTCTCCCCCGCCCCCTCAAATGAAGGCGGCCCCTGCCCTGCTGCTCAATTCCCTGCTACCTGGAGATGCGTTTGAGCCCTGTAAGATTAGTATGGCTATTTCTGCCTGCTGACCAGGAGGGAAATGAGTGGTTCCTAGGGTAGCAGTTTTAAAATCTGGGAGAGCCCATAGCTCTTGAGAGCTGATAGGCCTTGAAAGGTTTGCTTGTTAATGTGGGGTTCAGAGGGGAAGGCCAATTTGAGGTTACATGGTTCTGCCTTTGCCAGAGTTCAAGGCCCTACCCAGCAAGATATTCTAGCCCAACTTTTAAGTGTGATGGCAAGGCACTGCAGAAAGAGGCTTTGGCCAGCAGAACAAATTTCTAATCATTGCACAACCATGACAGAAAAGCTCCACTATTCAAACCAGACCAGACACTAAAACGAGCTATTTATTTAACGAAGTACATTTCAAGGGAGAATCAAGGCAACCATGTCATTTTGAAGGACTGGGTGAAACCCCATGACTCTCTGAAGTCCGAGCTGTTAGCAGGAAAGTCACTTAGACTTTCATGCTGCACCTTCTGTTGGTTTTTATGCTGTTCACAATGGTTCCCAGCCACTATCCAAAACCAGATCCTGTTTATGCTACTTTGGTCTAGCCAGCAGAGGGCTCACAAGTTCTCTTTCCATAGCTGCTGACCCAGTGACAAATCTAGGAAGGAAATACAGAAATCCTGGGCATGCTGGTTTATGCGTTATACAAAATGTTTCACAAACTTCTAAATCCAATGCCCTGAAAAAATAGTCTTGGTTCCCACTTTATGAAATGTGTTTTGAAATGGTACAGAAAATCAAAATAAATTAACAATATAATATACACTTATTTGATAACACAAGGTTTACAGGGATTTTTGGCAAATATGGACAAATTATCCTAGTTTGCTTACTATTTTTAGTATCTTAATTGTTTAAATTACCAGAATATCAGTGATTGTATCATCTCACATACGAGGAAGTTGACATTTTAAGGGCTTAACAAAGCTGCAATTGACACAAAGGTAACTTCATTGAAAGGAATAGAGAACAGAGACAGTATTATCTTTATCATCACAGTTCCAAGAAGAGGTTGTCCTGATGAGAACTTAACTCACACAAATATTAGCATCACCACCAGCAGTAAGCAGCAAATTGCAGGGAGGAAGGGTTAAAGGGAAAAGTTAGGAATAAAATATGGAAAAGATGAAGAGACAAAAGACATGATTTTAATAAGCTTTAAATCAACAGGCAAACACTTCCCATTTGTGATACATCTTGACTTTCTTCACTGCTACAGGCGCTTATGTGATGCTGACCTGGCAGTCCCCAAGGGGCACCGAGTATTTTGCCAGAGGGACTGCTGGTCTACTAAGATAAATACTTACAGAGACAAAAAAAGGACAAGTAGGTTTTGGTAATCTTTCTTCTAAAAAGGTTACTACAAAGATATCAGTAACTGTCCAAATTCACTTAAAATTTAACACCCCTTAATTTCCAAAGATACTTTGGGATCTGACTGTTCTTAGAACAGTCAGAAGGGAAGCCTAGGTTGGTTTGAACCTACTAGAACTCGGTTCCTCTACTACAAACTGGAGAACTTGAAAAAAAATGTTTTATAAAACACGTCACCTCTTTAAAAGCTAGTCCACCTCTGCTGCTCCATCTGATGCAAGGCAGGCTCTTTGTAAAGAGGCATGTGCTAAAGGGGGTGTTTAAGTCTCCCCAGATGTCCCCTCTTCAACGGATCTCTCTCTCAAGTGTAAAGTCAGTTTTCAATGTGTCTTGCCATCATTTTCTTGACTCTAGCCCCAAATGAACTACTTATCTTTAGCATCTAACACAGTGGGCATCATGACCTTCACTCAAGGCAAGTGGCATAGATGCTAAAGCACCAGTCTTACACGGTGAGAACCATGTTAAAAAATCAATGGATAAAGTGGCGGAGCCTCTAAACTAAGAGATTTAGCTTAATTACAGAATACTGTACTTTCATAATTATTTCATTATGAGTAGGAAGTTCTCCACTTTTCCTTAAAACTAAATTCCATCTTCCCTGAGAATAGGGTTAAGGGAAACATCAAAACTCAAAATGCCAAGGGCCCTTGAAAAGACAACACAAAGGAATGTCTGTATCCTTCGCAGTGTGTTGTTTCTACTTGAAAAGCTTTCCATTACTCCAGGTTTTCATCTCACCTCCCTCTGGACTCTTTAGGAATACAGGTGGAGATGGGCAAGGCGAGACGAGAGACTGAGGAAGTGAGCGTCTGTCATGTGCCGGCTGTTCTCACTGAATGGCGAATGGCCATGGACCGAGGCTGGACCCTCACCAGTTAATGCTGATGTCCTATTGATAGAACGAGCGGGATGAGGCAACCCAGAACCAGGGCTGCCACCTCCAGGCGGCTGAGGCCTCTCCCTCCAGTGGGGTCGGGTCTGTGGCTGTGCCCCATTCCGCCCACCTCAGGGAGGACATGTACTGTGGCAACATAAAGAAAGGTCCCAGCAGAGAAAAGCATGGCCACCCCAGTGGCATTGACCTCTGAAAGGGCTTCTTTACTGCTCTGTGAAGTAAGAGAAAGAGAGAAGAAAAATTAAGTAACATGCAGAGTCAGAAAGAATAATAATAAAAAAAAAAACACTCAATATTCATAATGGGTGTGATTTGGGAAGTGGGGACATCTTGAGATCAGAACAATTTTGTTATTTATGGGAAGCTTCCAAATAAGGGTTTAAAACTATTGGCGATGTGTGCATGCGTGCTCAGTCGCTTTAGTCATGTCCAATTCTTTGCGACCATATGGAATGTAGCCTGCCAGGTTCTTCTGTCCATGGGTTTCTTCAGACCCCATGGAGTGAGGGGCATGGAGTGGGTTGCCATGCCCTCCTCCAGGCAAATCTTCCTGACCCAAGGATCGAACCTGCATCTCCTGAATTGCAGGCGGATTCTTTACCCACTGAGCCACTTGGGACTACTTTTTCAAACAAACGTCAAGATTATTAAGATGGAATCAACAGCATTAATGCAAATATCAAATTTCATACTTTCATCTGTTCTACCAATATTAACAAACATCACCAGGCTCTAGGCCAGGGCCTGAGATACAGTGATAACTGAGATGTAGTACATGCCTTCACAGAGCCTAGAAATATCTCAAAAGCTAATCTTTACACAATTAATTTTTATCTTTTTTTTTAATTAAAAAAGTGGCCCTACAGACTAAGATAAGTAACTGAAAATTTAAGAACACGCCATAAACGTAACCTATTAACTCCGTGCCTCCAAAATTATACTTTCCTGTCAAAAGTTCTAGAAACTTATGTTGATCAATGAAGTGATAAACAGGATAATATTTAAAAGGTAACTATGTATTATTACTCATTGACTAAAAGAAGATAAAATTTTTCAGGTGAACAATGCGGTGTTAGCAATCCAGATCAGCTAAGCCTTGACAGACAGGAACTTAACCATTCTTTAACCATTTCATTTCTCATGTTCCTTTCAATGCAAGCTTTACTATATCAAATATGAATTGAGTAACACTCAGAAGAATCAGTGATCTTCAGAGAGTATGGGGGAAAGCCCTAAGTTGGTTTGGTTCTAAAGTTTTCCTCTGTCGCCTGCCAACTGATATTGAAGTAAAATGGGGAGGGTCGTTGCTAAGAACTGCAGCCCCAGGGAACAGAATAATAAGGCACGGGAAGGTTTAAGCGGAGCAACAGAGGAGAATGCCTGGAGTCTGATGTGACAAACGACACATGCCCCTTCAGGTCTGGAGGTACGATCAGTGCAGTGACAAAGACTTGGGTACTTAATATGCAGTGATATGAGAGCTGGGAGTAGAAGAATCTGAGTCTTAGCTGAATATAGAGATCTCTGCTCATTCCCTACTGCTCTTAAAGCTGCTGCAAGCTTGTTGCTCACACTTCCTATGCTCACTGAAACATTAAATACATACTGTTGTGACTTATTATGTACCAGTTAAATATAACTAGCATGTCTGATAAGGTTTAAATTGGATTATTTTAAAGATCACATATTTGTGCAAATATTTTTGGAACTGATGGGGAAGAAGTTTTTAAATTAAATGAATAAGAAAATGTTCTAAATTAGAGGATTGACTTGGAATTAAGATGTACACTTTGTACAGTACAGGTTTTTAAGTTGAATTTTCTTTTTAGCTTGATGCAGTAATTTAATTGAAAACTTCAACATAAGAGACCATAAGTTTTCTGCAATGGAAAGGTTTTTGTAGTTATTTTCATAACTGCTGTTCACCTTAAAGAATTGAATAAATCTGTTTAAAACTGTGTAGATCACAAGGAATTAGATACTTGTCCAGATAAGCTTGAGTCAGACTTACCTTACTTAGTCCTAAGTATGTCACCATGGACATAACTGGTGCTGCCAGTGCAAAGACGAGTAAGTGCTTTCTGATTCGATTCCGCTCGAGGCCTGCATGCATTAAGAAGGAAACCAACCCAAAAGCAGCTGGTGCCTGGAAAAGAAAAACTATCCCTTATCACTCTAGAAATTTGGATTGCTTCTACATGATGAAGTACATGTCATTTGACTAAATTATTACCATACAAGAAAACCAAGTATAACAAACACTAAGTCTGAGCTCTGCCTTTTAGGAATTAATGTTCTAAGCTAGAAAATGTCCCATTTGTGTGTGTGTGAGTCTGTGTGAAATAGTTAAGTATAAGAAAGGAAAAATATTTATGAATAAAAATTACCATGAAATACAGAAATCTGTAGAGGACTTAACAGTTTGTGTATATGCCATAAAAAAATAAAATCCCTTCAACTTACAAGTTTAAGAAAATGGTAGCAAAAGACCCAGTTTTAAACAGATTTATTCAATTCTTTAAGGTGAACAGCAGTTATGAAAATAACTACAAAAACCTTTCCATTCCAGAAAAACACAAAGATCAAAGATAAATTTTAATTATAGGTGCAGTCCATAACAAATCTTACACCAAAATTTTGCTTACCTTATGTAGCATTATTGCCACAAACACAATTAACTGGACACTAGTTTGTGAAGTAGAAGCTGCTGCTCCCAAAGCAACACCATCAGCTGGATTTGGAAAAATGAAACATAAAGCACTATAAATAACAACTATAATAGTGTGGTGGGTGAGTGTGCGGGCTTCAGGGCCAGACAGAGCTGACCCGGCGCTGGCAAGGTTACTTAAGCTTTCTGAACCTTTAGCCTTCTCATTTCTAAAATGGGTTCAATAAAGTACATATTACTAAGGTTTTCATGAGGTAACATATGTGAGAAGCTTAGCACAAGTGCTATTTGATATTTAATATGTCAGTTATTGTTGCTGTTGTTGAAAAAGTATGATGCTCAAAAATCTACTGACTCATCAGTTAAACTGTAATAACAGAAAAAGCAAGGAATTTCAAAAGAGGCACCTCTGCATCTTGCAGGTGAAAAAACAAAGAAACCATGACTTCACATAGATGATGTATACGTAATGAGTAAACACTGGCTGAATGGATGAATTTTTTGTTAGAAAAGCATGCGTTACTATCAAGTCCAGATAACAGGGTGTCACCTTTCACGTGCTTTTGTCACTTACAGACCCCTACTACTGGGACTGGTTGTGGTTATGATTCAAAAGTGCTCCCAGTCAGCACTGCTGAGTCTTCTGACGCCCTACAGCCCACTCCTGCCTCAACTGGCATTCTGGGTAGATACCAGGCAGCAGGACTATTCAGTACAGAAGTGTTCAAGCTCTTGTGCAGATGAGTTCCTAGGGAAAAGTCAGCAAACTTCTCTTAAAGGGCCAGATAGGAAACATTGTAGCCTTTGAGAACCATTTGGTCTCTTGCAGCTACTCAACTCTACCATTGTTGTGTGAAAGTAGCCACAGATTATAGGTAAACAAGTGGCCATGGCTATATTCCAATACAACTTCACTTATGGACACTGAAATTTGAATTTTATGTAATTTTCATGTGCCACGAATTATAATTTTTTTCATCCGATTAGAAATATAAAAACCATTCTTAGCTTACAATCCTCTGACACTGAGTACACTGGGGTTCGTGCTTCTGTCAGAGGACTTCATTAAACAACCCCTTCTCCAAAAGGTCAGCCCAAGAGTATTTCCTGTGGATGGCACCCTGTGTGACACAAAAGAAAGGGGTTCCACTGCAATGTGAACCTACCTGCAGCATGGACGACCAGACCCAGCGTGGTGGTGATTTTGGAATTGCTGGGCCTTGCTGTTTCTGGATCTGAAGTAAAAAATAGGCAAGTCAGCCATGACGCAACGGGAAACAGAAACTAGTAGAACATTCACCTGGAGGTGGAAGAATTCTTTGAAAGCTGTTTTAAGTAGAATATTATTATTTTCCTTACTATTGTCTTTTTCCTTTTGCTTCAAACACTTAGAAATTTCTCCTGTCCTGAAGAGACAGGCA
This sequence comes from Okapia johnstoni, assembly GCA_024291935.2. Lineage (NCBI taxonomy): Eukaryota > Metazoa > Chordata > Mammalia > Artiodactyla > Giraffidae > Okapia > Okapia johnstoni. The sequence goes on from CM044307.1 coordinate 20,040,441, forward strand.
GATGGGAACTCTTTATTTGACCCAGCCTTCCCTGAATGGGCAAGATGTCTCCCTAACTGCCTCACACCCCTTACCTCTCCACCTCTCCAGGGAACCTGCTCTGTGGCCTCTGACCACTTCTCTCTGGACCAGTCTCATTGTCATTGCCTCCCCCTTCCTCTTCCTCAGCCTCCTGCAACTTTATCTTTATTCTAACATCAAAACGTCTGTCACATTTGCCTTTCTCCATTTTACTGCCACCATCCTAACCTAAATTTTCATCAACCCAAACAACCCCTTCTCCAACCTCTAAACTAGCAGTAGATCTGGATGTCTCCTCTTACTCTCATTTCTCCCTAACCGAATTCATCTTACACACCCTTGTCAGAATCATCTTCCTAACTCACCACTCTTTTGATGGGTCAGTTAACAAGTTAAGAATCTGCTACTTTTCAAATTCAATCCAAACTGCTCTATTAAGTAGGTTCTTGAGCTCTACATCAACTGACGTCATCGTATTTCTCACTGTCCAGTCCAGTTAAACCAGTTTCTTTAACACCCTGTCCAATATTTTGCCATATTTGCCTTATCATCTGTACTTAGGCTCTCTTGTTCTCTCTCCACACTACACACAGACACACACACATTTCCTTTCCAGGAATAACCATTTAAGAGTATACTACACTTTATACTACTCGTTAACTCTTTACCCTTAGATCCTTCAGTGTGTATTTCTGACGGGAAAGGATATTTTCTTACATAATCACAGTAAAGTTATCAAATTCAGTAAATGCCATTGAGATTTTTTTCTACTCTCTCTTGCATATTTTACTTTTGTCAATTGCCCGAGAATGACTTTCAGACCATTTTTCCTTTCCCAGGAAGAATCCAATCTAAGATTGCATGTTACACTTAGCTGTAACTATCTCTTTAGTCTCCTTTAATCTGAAACATTTTCTCTGCCTTTGACTTCTGTGACATTGATATCTCTGAAGAATACACTCCCCTCCCTGCACCTTTCTTGTTTTTTAACAGAGTTCTGGGCAGCTGCCTAAGTATCAGTTTAGTTCTTTCGTCTTTAGCGGACCTGCCTGGAGTCTGCCCAAGAAAGCATGGTTCAGGGCTTAGCCAGAGACTTGGGTAGTTTACACACAGAATTTAGGGCTGACTTTCTCTGTCTGTCTCCTTTCTAAGATTCTCCTCTCACTTACAGTTACCTTGAACTAGTTACCTTGAACTCTGTCCTCTTTAGGCCAGAAAGACTCTTCTATCAGTTGGCTACCCCATAGGCACTGACTGCTAAAAGCAGTGAAACAGGAACTAAAAGCTGTAAAAATCTGTTCCCAGTGTAGGCTCCCTTCCAGAATTTGCCTCCTTTAGGTGATTCTCAAGCGGCTTCAGATAGTGGGTTTTCAAAACTCTGTCTAAAGTTTACAGTTATCTGCAGGGAGGTTGACCTAATACGAACTTTCTGCACACACTGAAGTAGAATACCAGTGATGTTAATCTTGATCATCTGATCAAGGTATTGTCTGATTTCTTCATTTAGTTACTTTTTTCCCCTTTGCAACTAATAAGCAAATCAAAACATACCCCCAGATCTAACATTCATTGACGATTCTGGCCTGAGCCAATTTTACTAGAAAGGTTGCAAAAATGTCCAATTCCAACTGCTTCCATGTTTACCAGTTGGTATTAAGTGTTCTGCTGGAAGCAAATGTCCTTCCCTCTTTTATCTTTCTCTCATGTGGACGTGCCCATTGACTCCCTTTTTTTTTTTTTAATGGTTTATGCTTTATTGCTGTTCTTAATCATCTTGGTGAACAAACTGTCCAAGATCTGACCAAGGGAAGCCCCTTCAAGCTGGTTCCTATATCCTGTGACGTTCCCATCTTCTTTCTTCATATATATTTATATTTTGAGCACTAGATGTTTCAAGCTCATTTTATACTTACCCTACCCCATCCTAGAATCAGTCATTTCTTTCAAGAGCCCTGATATGCTTATTGCCAGTAGGGTCTTTACTTCTAGGCCCTCTCTATACACACAGCTATGACAAACACCCATGTATATGTAAACACACATGTATATATGTACACATACAAGTTTTCAAAATCATGATTCCAATAGCTCCAATTCCAATCCACCCCTGCAAGGGTTCTTTCTTGCTTTCCCTCATTCCCTGTTTGCATGTCCCTGGTTTCACCAACAGCAGCACATCTACTCATTTACTCAACCTTGTAACATATCTGAAATAGTTTCAGAATGCTTTTGCCCACACCAATAGAAAAGACAAAGCCTACTAAAAAGAGTTCACTATTGTTTATACCTCTTCCCCAACTCTACCCACTACTAAAGGTATATAGCCAAATATTACATTCATGAGTTTCTTGAATCCGTTTTTCCTAAATCCCTTTCAGTGTGACTGTGTTATTCATCTGGAGTATAGTTCATCTATACTTTGGAGTTTCAGTTAGCTCCCCCACCCTTGTTGACTTCATTTTATATTTTGAATATGGAAAACATTAACATATTTCCAAAAGTTAAAACTGTATCAAAAAGGCATGCCCACAGAAGTGTCATGCCCTCTCTTAAAACTCTTCTACCCTATCTCACAACTGCCCTCACTTCTTCAAGTAATCAACTTTGGTATCTAGTTGATCCTTATGTTTCTTTTTTGTAAAGATAAGCAAATATATACATATTTCCTTGTTTCTCCTTCTTTCTTACACATATATATGACAGACAATAATTTATTTTTGCTTTTTTTCCCCCTCACTTAACAATATTTCCTGGAAATCTCTCCCTCTTGGTTGACAGAGAGTGGCTTCCTTATTGTATTTCATTGCTACAGAGAACTCAATTACATAGACACACTACACTTCACTCAGTCAGTCTGCATGACTGGACACTGAAGTAGTTTTACAATGACAAACAATGCTGCATTAATTAATCTTGTGCGTATGTATCTTCACACTGGAGCTGAACTATCAGAACAGATTCCTAGAAGTGGGATTTTTACCTTGAAGGGTAAACTCCCCTCCACAGGGACTGTACCACCACGAACATCCACAGCAACAGATGAGAGTGCCTATGTCATCACCGCTTTGCCAACAGAATATATGTTGTCAAGGTTTTGAATTTGTGACTATCTGACAGGTGAGAAATGGTATCTCGGTGGAACTTTGATTTGCATTCTTCTTATTTTAAATGCAGGGGACATCTTTTCATATATTTAAAGACTATTTTTACATCTTCTCATGAACTATTTGTTCATGCCTTTGCCAGCTTTTCTACAGATTTTTTTTTGGTAGATCAAGGATTGTTAACCTGGGGTTTTAAGAAGAAAACACACAAGGAGAATGCAGAGGGTGTCTGTGACCTTAAATTGAAAAAAAAATGCATTTTTATTTTTACTAACCTTTAACTGAACTTTAGCATTTCCTTTTGTCATAAATACAGACAATAAGCCATAAGTAATATTAGCACTACCTTTCCCAATAGAAATCAGATAATTTCATATTATTTTACAGTTGTTCTAAGATACCTTCATATTATCACTTTCACTTATCACTACTTTAAATTAAGGGCTTATAGAAGTACTGCTTAGAGAATGCAGATGACACCACCCTTAAGGCAGAAAGTGAACAGGAACTAAAGAGCCTCTTGATGAAAGTGAAAGTGGATATGGAACAACAGACTGGTTCCAAATAGGAAAAGGAGTACGACAAGGCTGTATATTGTCACCTGCTTATTTAACTTATATGCAGAGAACATCATGAGAAATGCTGGGCTGGAAGAAACAGAAGCTGGACTCAAGATTGCCGGGAGAAATATCAATAACCTCAGATATGCATATGACACCACCCTTATGGCAGAAAGTGAAGAAGAACTAAAGAGCCTCTTGATGAAAGTGAGAGAGGAGAGTGAAAAAGTTGGCTTAAAGCTCAACATTCAGGAAACTAAGATCAGGGCATCCGGTCCCATCACTTCATGGCAAACAGATGGGGAAACAGTGGCTGACTTTATTTTTGGGGGCTCCAAAATCACTGTAGATGGTGATTTCAGCCATGAAATTAAAAGACACTTACTCCTTGGAAGTAAAGAGTTGGACAGGGAGGCCTGGCATGCTGCAGTCCATGGGGTCGCAGAGTCGGACACGACTGAGCAACTGAACTGAACTGAACTGCTCCTTAGAAGAAAAGCTATGACAAACCTAGATAGCATATTAAAAAGCAGAAGCTTTACTTTGCCAACAAAGGTCTGTCTAGTCAAGGGTATAATTTTTCCCATAGTAATGTATGGTCGTGAGAGTTGGACCATAGAGAAGGCTGAGCGTGGAAGAATTAATGCCTTTGAACTGTGGTATTGAAGCAGACTCTTGCAAGTCCCTTGGACTGCAAGGAGATCAAACCAATCAATCCTAAAAAAATCAGTCTTGAATATTCATTGGAAGGACTGATGCTGAAGCTGAAACTCCAATACTTTGGCCATCTGATGTGAAGAGCTCACTCATTGGAAAAGACCCTGAAACTGAGAAAGACTGAGGGCAGGAGGAGAAGGGGACGACAGAGGGTAAGATGTCTGGATGGCATCACCAACTCGACGGACATGAGTTTGGGTAAACTCCGGGAGTTGGTGATGGACAGGGAAGCCTGGCGTGCTGCAGTCCTTGGGGACACAAAGAGTTGGACACGACTGAGTGACTGAACTCAACTGCAAAGTACTGCCACACTGCTTGATCACAGTCTTCCTGTCTGTGTAAATGCTCATGTGATGGAGCTGGGTAACTATGAGGCAACTCTGTACCTAACAGTCATTTAGCCACCAAACAGTAAAAGTCATGGGATCTCTCACTGAGGACCAAGATAACTATGTTTTCTAGTAGTTTCTATCTGTAAAATTCTCCATTAATATATTTGAAAAGAAATATCTATAAATTCTCATGTCTATTATAACATGTCTTTAAATTTATTTGTATCACGATGGTATCAAAGGTGTATCATGGCTCAGAATCCTTTTTTATTTAATATAAACCATATCAAAGATGTTGTTTTAACCAAAGATGAATTCATTGATCTCAAGACAAAAAAGTGACTATGACTGGAATTGATTTTTAAAGTCTTGGAGAATTTTAGTTGTCCTTGAAAGAAGTTTATCTTTCCCTGGAAAGCAAGCTACAAATGTGTTTAAGTGTATCTGTAATAAAATATCTTTGTGAATCAGGCTCTTCTACACTAATAACCATCAAAACAAAAACCCAAATCAACTGGATGTTCAACATGACAATCTGTTGCCTGTTAAAGCCCGTCTCAGAGGGACTTTGCTGGCATCCAGTGGTTAGAACTTCACCTTCCAATGCAAGGGGTGCGTGTTCGATCCCTGGTCGGGGAGCTAAGACCCCGCATGCCTTGCAACCAAAAAACCAAAACATAAAACAGAAACAATATTATAACATATTCGATAAAGCCTTTAAAAAACAAAAAAAGCCCATCTCAGAATTTAATGTTCTTAGTCAAGCTACTCAACAACAGCTGTTGTACTAGTGTCCTAAACAATTAAATTTAACTCTAACTTGCTTACAATTTAAATATATTATATCATTATTTAATGCATTGATAAAAAAGACATCCTATATCACAAACTTGTTTTTAATGTTTTAGTAACTATATTTCAATAAAATTGATTTTCTCTGTAGTCCTATGTACTATGCTTTATGCATTTAAAAACATTATTTATCCCAATGAAAGGTCCACAGGCTTTAGACTGCTTAAAGGCTCCATGGCACAAAAAGGGTTAAGAACTTCTGCCCTAGACCACCATCAAATGAACCAGCTTTAAGATAACCAGGGTAGTAACCCAATAAACACTCTTTTGTGCCACATGTCACAACCCACTAGCTTCCTCAAATGAATAAAATGTTCACCAGAACCTAAGACAAGAGTTTCAGTACTAAATATGGCCACTGATATATACTGAATCATTCAATCATTTGTGATCACCTAAAATGCAAATTTTTTGCACTGCCCAGAAAACCTTGGGGCCACTTACCATCAGTAGAATGCACATGGGAGCTGCCAATCTGGTCCACCAATAACATGAAAACAAAGCCCAGTACGAGGGAAACGCCGATGTAGGCATGCAGCTGTGTGTGGTCATAGCTGTGCTCATGTTCATGGGCAACCGGTATTACTGCTGCTTTGTCTGATGCAATCACGTTTTGTGTTTGACTCGCTTGGTGGTGCTTCCCTAGAGCAGAATGAACCACAAAGAGACAACATGTTTACTCCCTTAAAGCATCTTCATGTAGAGGCTTCTGTTCTTTTGTACTTTTGAGCTCTACAGATTTTCCTGCAAAGACATTCACTTCCTATATTGTAATCTAGCAAGTCATAAACTTCCTTAAAGTTCATGATGAAAAAAATTCCCAAAGCTCTTCTGCTTTTGGCATGCAGAGTTTTTAACTGCCTACTATTCTCAAAACCTAGGAAGTGGAAGCAAGTCACCAGGCAAGAAAGCAGTCATTTTGCCAAGGGATATCATCTTCCAATCCCCCTTTCTGTCTAGAGATTCACACTAGTCTCACAAGAAACCACAGAAAGATTTATTCTGATGAAAACAGGCAAATGAAGAACAGTAACAATGAAAATAATTATAATCAAATTCATCTAGTTTTATACTTAGGTTGATATAAAAGATTGAAAATAAAGAGCAAACTGAGTATAAAACACTTTAGCTTTAAAAATTATCAGGAGACAATCACCAATTAGAAACCAAAAGGGCAGAGCAGTTTGAGACATTTCCTTCAGTCTCAGTTCAGTTCTAGAAATATGATTGTTGGGATACTCTGAATTACAGGAAATGACACCTGGCTAGACAATATTAATACTACTAGTCCATCTAGTAAAGGCTATGGTTTTTCCAGTGGTCATGTATGGATGTGAGAGTTGGACTATAAAGAAAGCTGAGCACCAAAGAATTGATGCTTTTAGACTGTGGTGTTGGAGAAGACTCTTGAGAGTCCCTTGGACTGTGATGAGATCCAACCAGTCCATCCTAAAGGAGATCAGTCCTGGTGTTCACTGGAAGGACTGATGTTGAAGCTGAAACTCCAATACTTTGGCCACCTGATGCGAAGAGCTGACTCACTGGAAAAGACCCCGATGCTGGGAAAGATTGAGGGCGGGAGCATAAGGGGATAAGATGGCTGGATGGCATCGCCAACTCGATGGACATGGGTTTGGGTGGACTCAGGGAGTTGGTGATGGACAGGGAGGCCTGGTGTGCTACGGTTCATGGGGTCGCAAAGAGTCAGACACAACTGAGCGACTGAACTGAACTGAACTGAATACTCAAATATCTGACACTCAAAGCATGAATACTTAAAGAATTCTTATCTTTGCTGGTTTTATAAATACAGGCCAAAATACTAAACATATTTATCATTTATAATTAGATTAAGCATTTAACCTTTGACTAAAGAAATCACAGAAGCCTGCTGTAATATTTTAGACCCTGCCTTAATTCTTTAAAGTCATTATTGAGAAGCACAAACCATCTTAAGATAACAAAAATACATTTTTCTAATTCTTTAAAGATTTTTTGTTTACACAGATTTTTCTTTTTAACCTTTTTAAAAAATGTAAAATATACATTACATAAAATTTACTTATCATTTTAACCATTTTTAATCATACGATTCTGTGGCTTTAAGTACACACATTGTTCTACAACCATCATCCATCTCCAGAACTTTTTCATCTTCCCAAAGTAATGTTTTAACCTTAAGATTTTTTTCCTAATAGTGATTTCATTGTTTGCTTTTTTTATTTATTTGTTTTTAAATGTCTCAATCTTTTTTTTTTTTAAAGCACACTTTATTGAGGTATAATTCACAAATGTAAAAACTCTAGTTAAACTACCAACAAGTTCAAGCTTTGGAACAGTACTCAAAATATCAGAACAGTTCTCCTGTGCTCCCCTGGAGTCAATATGTCAGCCCTGGTCCCAAGCAAGTGCTGAATGTGCTTTTTGTCCCCTGAGTTTTCCCTGTTCTAGGATTTGATATAAATGGAATCACGTAATATGTATTCTTTTGCATAAGGATTCTTTTGATCAGCAGAATATTTTGAGATTTATTTAAGCTTTGCATGTATCGGTAGTTTGGTCCTCTTTTTTTTCTGAATAACGTCCCATTGTATGGACATATCGCAACTTATTTACCCATTCAGCTATTGATGGACATTTAGGTAATTTCCAACACTGGTCCATTATAAAGTTGCTACCAGCATTCAGGTACAAGTCTTTCTCTTTTTTAAAAAATGTATTTGTATTATTTTTAGGCTGTGCTGGGTCTTCACTGTTGCAAGTGGGCTTTCTCTAGTAGCAGCAAGCAGGGGTTACTCTCTAGTTGTGGTGCATGGGCTTCTCTTGTGGTTCAAGGTACCCAGACTTCAGTAATTATGGTGCATGGGCGCTAGAGCATCGGCTCGGTAGCTATAGCACACAGGCTTAGTTGCCCTGCAGCATGTGGGATCTTCCCAGACCAGGGATCAAACCCATGTCCCTTGCATTGGTGGACTCTTAACCACTGGACCACCAGAGAAGTCCAGGTATAATCTTTCTGTGGGTGCAAATTTTCTTTTCCCTTGGGTAAATACCTAGGATCAGAACTTTTGGGTATACGTATGTTTATAAAAGAAAATGGGCTTCCCAGGTGGTGTTAGTGGTAAAGAGCCCGCCTACCAATGCAGGAGACATAAGAGACATGGGTTTGATCCCTGGGTCGGGAAGATCCCCTGGAGGAGGAAATGGCAGCCCACTCCAGCATTCTTTCCTGGAAAATTCCACGGACAGAGGAGCCTGGCGGGCTAGAGTCCATAGTGTCACCAAGAGTCGGACATGACTGAGGTGACTTAACATAACAACGTGAGACAAAACTCTCAAATTGTTTTCCAAAGTGGCTGTACCATTTTACATATCCAATAGCAATGTCTGAAAGTACTAGCTTCTCCATACCATTGACAGCATTTGATACTATGAAGTTTTAAATTTTTAACCATTTTTACATAGGTGATCATGACATCTGCAAATAGATAGTTTTACTTCTTGCCAATTTTTATGCCTTGTCTTTTTGTTTCTGGCCTTTTTGCAGACTAGCATCTGGCTAGGACTCCAAGTACAATGTTAAGTACAAGTGGTTGAGAGGAGACAGCCTTGTTTTGTTCCCAGGGTTACACATCTTATCTGTTGTTGTTGCTATCCGACTCTTTGTGACCCCAATAATACTTAGCTTTACAATGGTTACAATGCAAAAATAATTCTTTATTTCTTTGTCTGTCTTTGTCCCTCCTTTGTGCTCCTCTTCAATGCCAGTCACAAGTCCAACTTACTAAATTTATCCCAAGATCCACTGAGTTGCTACATTCAGTTTGGGAGCACTGCTGGAGGTAAAGAGAGACTTTCAGAGGAAGAAATGGATGATTTTGGAAATTAGAAGCCTACACTGCAGTGATCCATTAAAGAGAATGGAACTCTAGACAGGTCTAGGAGGAAAAGGTGGGCAGACAGAGTGTGCCCACGCTGTTCTTTACGCAAGCAAAATTATTGTTAGCAATAAGGATTTTAAGCCAGAGAACTGACTGAAAGCTCAGAGATGAAAAATAATGAAGTTTATGAGAGAAACAGTCTAAGAATTTTGATTGGTAGTGTTAGACAATTAAAATGTGGCCTCATGGTAACACTAGGGTGTTTGGTTTGTGAAAAATCAATGAACTATTTATTATACACTGCCAAATAATTAGCATGGTCTTGAGAATGAAAAATAAATAAACAAAGTAAAACATCTGACTTTCTCTAAAGACAAGGCAATTTTTGGTATGCTTCCATTTTAATATACAAAACCAATTCTTCATAGTTATAAATGTAAAGAAACTACACATGTGAAGTAAGTCATAGAATTTTGGTACCTACAATTTTCAATACTACTTAGAAAGATGCTATTGAAAAGGATTTGAATGATTATCTTTTTAAAAGGTACCCACTAAATATTTAACAAAATGAGCTCCCATCTCTACCTTTGTTTAGTCTCTGCAGTTCATGAATCCATGGGCCTTCCATGCTGCTTCTCCTGGATAACACCCTGTCTTTCAAGACTCAGCTTGCAAGTTCCTTCCTCCTTGACATTTCTGTGTCCTCTTCTCCTCACGCATATCCAGGAGACTGGTGTGTGTCAACCATAAGTTTTATATCACTATACTACAATTCAGACAGCAGCAAACTACAGGACAAGGGTTCATGTCTAGTTTTGTAAATAAAATGTGCACTGGAACGCAGCCATGCTCATTTGTTCACAGACTGTCTACAGCTGCTTTCATGCTATGACAGCAGAGCTGAGTAACTGCAACAGAAGCCATATGGCCCACAAAGCCTAAAATATTTACTATTTGGCCCTTTTAGAGAAAGTTTGCCAACCCCTACTGTCACTGACTGCTAATTTATTCATTTTCCATTGGCTGTGAATTCTTGAAGGCAGAAGCTATATTGGAGATCTATGAACTCTAACAATCAATATAAGGCCATAAATTGAGTATATACTCAACAAATAGATTTTGAAGGCAAAGAAAATGGCCTTCACACTTCTGTAATTTTTAATGTGACATTTCATCTAAAAAGTTATGCAATTAATTCCTTCCAATGCAAAAAGATTTTTTAAAATGGAAATAAAATGCAATCTTTTAGTCTTATGTTTTAAGAATGGCTTCACTGGTGGCTCAGATGGTAAAGAATCCTCCTGAAATGCAGGAGATCCAGGTTTGATCCCTGGGTTGCCCCTGAAGAAGGAAATGGCTACCCACTCCAGTATTCTTGCCTAGAAAATTCCATGGACAGAGAAGCCTGGTGGGCGACACACAGTCCATGGGGTCGCAAAGAGTTGGAGGTGACTGAGAAACTTTCACTTTTAAGATAATTATGCACGTGCTTCTTTATAAATCCAGACTTTATAGGTAACAGATGTATGTGCTAAATTAGGTGAAAGGTTATGCTAAAGTGAACTTAGGTACAAAGGTGGGTTAACACCTCATTAAAGGGTGTTAGTCATACTATTATTTGTGAACAGTTGCATAATAATTTTTAAAGACTATTACTTTTGGGGTATCCATAGCTCTGAAACTAAATGTCAAGCCTAATTACAACTTTCAAAGGATGACCAACATTATTTCCCTTCACTGTTGTTGTTGTTTAGGTGCTAAGTCGTGTCTGACTCTTTGCAACCCTTGGACTGCAACATGCCACGCTTCCCTGTCCTCACTATCTCCTGGAGTTTGTTAAAGTTCATGTGCATTGAGTCAGTGATGCCATCTAACCACCTCATCTTCCGCCGCCCTCTTTTCCTTTTGCCTTCAGTCTTTCCCATCATTGGGGTCTTTTCCAATAAGCCGTTTCTTCACATCAGGTGGCCAAAGTACTGGAGCTTTAACTTTAGTTATCAGTCTTTCCAATGAATATTCAGGGTTGATTTCCTTTAGGCTTGACTGGTTGGATCTCCTTGCAGTCCAAGGGACTGTCAAGAGTCTTCTCCAACACCACAGTTCAAAAGCATCAATTCTGCGGCACTCAGCTTTCTTTATAGTCCAACTCTCACATCCATACATGACCACTGGAAAAACCATAGCCTTGACTAGACAGACCTTTGTTGGCAAAGTGATGTCTCTGCTTTTTAATATGCTGTATAGGTTGGTCATAACTTTCCTTCCAAGGAGTAAGTGTCTTTTAATTTCATGGCTGAAATCACCATCTACAGTGATTTTGGAGCCCCCCAAAATAAAGTCAACCACTATTTCCCCATCTATCTGCCATGAAGTGATAGGACCGGATGCCATGATCTTAGTTTTCTGAATGTTGAGCTTTAAGCCAACTTTTTCACTTTCCTCTTTCACTTTCATCAAGAGACTCTTTAGTTCTTCTTTGCTTTCTGCCATAAGGGTGGTGTCATCTGCATATCTGAGGTTATTGATATTTCTCCCGGCAATCTTGATTCCAGCTTGTGCTTCACAAATTCCTTTCTCAAAGTTTGGAGAAAAGTTGGTTTGAACTACCATAACAGAAGAGCAGAAGGGACTTCCCTGGTGGTCCAGTGGCTAAGACTCTACACTCCCAATGCAGGGGGCCCAGGTTTGATGGAATAAGATCCCACATGCTGCAAAAAAGATGGAAGATCCCTCATGCTACAACTAAGACTCAACATAGTCAAATCAATCAAAACACACATACACACATAGAGACACCACTACCCATCTATTTGGGTGATTAAAATACAAAAACTAAAACAAAAGAGACAAGAAAAATGTTTGGAAGGGAGTCAACTGGGACTCTCACACATTACTGGGTGTGGGTGTTAGTTACTCAGTCGTGTTCGACTCTGTGACCCCATGGACTGTAGCCCACCAGGCTCCTCTGTCCATGGACTTCTCCAGGCAAAAATATTGGAGCAGGTATAAACCACTGATACACCAAACAACAGGATGATTTCTCAACTGCATTAAGCTAACTAAAAGAAGCCAGACCCAAAGACTACAAGGCAGCATATATATGACATTGAGAAAAGACAAAACTATAGACACAGAGGAGATCAGAGGTTGCTCAAGATTGGGAGTGGAGGAAAAGTTTGATTACAAAAGGAGATGAGGGTGATGGAACTGTTCTGTATTTTGACTTTAAGCATTTGACAAAACATAGTCATTCATGCCAAAAAGAGTGAATGTTGTTGTTCAGTTGCTCTGTCGCTCAGTCATGTCCAGCTGTTTGCAACCCCATGGACTGCAGCACGCCAGGCTTCCCTGTCCTTCACTGCCTCTCGGAGTTTGCTCAAACTCGTGTCCATTGAGTCGGTGATGCCATCCAACTATCTCATCCTCTGTTGCCACCTTCTCTTCCTGCCTTCAATCTTTCCCAGCATCAGGGTCTTTTCCAGTGGGTCAGTTCTTCACATCAGGTGGCCAAAATATTGGAGCTTCAGCTTCAGCATCAGTCCTTCCGATGAATATTCAGGGTTAATTTCCTTTATAGACTGGTTTGATCTCCTTGTTGTCCAAGGGACTCTCAAGAGTATTCTCCAGCACCACAGTTTGAAAACATCAATTTTTTGGCACTCAGCTTTCTTTATGGTCCAACTCTCACAACCATAGATGACTATTGGAAAAACCACAGCTATGACTATGTGGACCTTTGTCGGTTAAGTGATGTCTCTCCTTTTTAGTATGCTGTCTAGGTTGGTCATAGCTTTCCTTCCAAGAAGCAAGCATCCTCTAATTTCATGGCTGCAGTCACCATCCACAGTGACTTTGGAGCCCAAGAAGATAAAGTCTGTCACTGTTTCCAATTTTTCCCTATCTATTTGCCACGAAGTGATGGGATCAAATGCCATAATCTTCATTTTTTTGAATGTTGAGTTTTAAGCCAGTTTTTTCACTCTCCTCTTTCACCTGCATCAAGAAGCTCTTTTGTCCCTCTTCGATTTCTGCCATTAGTGTGGTGTCATTTGCATATATGAGGTTATTCATATTTCTCCCGGGAATCTTGATTCCAGCTTGTGCTTCATCCAGCCCAGCATTTCTCATGATGTACTCTGCATATAAGTTAAACAAGCAGGGTGACAATTTACAGTCTTGATGTACTCCTTTCCCAATTTGGAACCAGTCTGTTGTTCTATGTCTGGTTCTGACTGTTACTTCTTGATCTGCACACAGATTTCTCAGGAGGCAGGTAAGGTGGTCTGGTATTCCCATCTCTTTAAGAATTCTCCACAGTTTGTTATGACCCACACAGTCAAAGGCTTTAATGTAGTCAATGAAGCAGAAGTAGATGTTTTTCTGGAATTCCCTTGCTTTTTCTATGATCCAACAGATGTTGGCAATTTTATCTTTGGTTCCTCTGCCTTTTCTAAATCTAACTTGTACATGGAATGTCTCAATTCAAGTACTTCTGAAGTCTAGCTTGAAGGATTTTGAGCATAACCTTGCTAGCATGTGAAATGAACACAATTTTGACGTAGTTTGAACATTCCTTGGCATTGCCTTTCTTTGGGATTGGAATAAAAACTGACCTTTTCCAGTCCTGTGGCCACTGCTGAGTTTTCCAAATTTGCTGGAATATTGAGTGCTGCACTTTAACGGCATCATCTTTTAGGACTTGATATAGTTCAGCTGGAATTCCATCACCTCCACTAGCTTTGTTTGTAGTAATGCTTCCTGAGGCCCACTTGACTTCACACTCCAGGATGTCTGGCTCTAGTTGAGTGATAACACCATCATGGTTATCCAGATTATTAAGACCTTTTTTGTTAAGTTCTTCTGTGTATTCTTGCCATTTCTTCTTAATATTGTCTGCTTCTGTTAGGTCCATACCATTTCTGTCCTTTATTGTGCCCATCTGTGCATGAAATGTTCCCTTGGTATCTCTAATTTTCTTGAAGAGATCTCTAGTCTTTCCCATTCTACTGTTTTCCTCAATTTCTTTGCATTGATCACTAAGGAAGGCTTTCTTATCTCCCCTTGCTATTCTTTGGAACTCTGCATTCAGATGGGTTTATCTTTCCTTTTCTCCTTTGCCTTTTGCTTCTCTTCTTTTTTCAGCTATTTGTAAGGCCTCCTCAATAACCATTTTGCCTTTCTTTTTCTTGAGGATGGTTTTGATCCCTGCCTCCTGTACAATGTCACGAACCTCCGTCCTTAGTTCTTCAGGCACTCTATCAGATCTAATCCCTTGAATCTATTTGTCACTTCCATTGTATAATTGTAAGGGATTTGATTTAGGTCATACCTGAATGGCCTAGTGGTTTTCCCTACATTCTTCAATTTAAGTCTGAATTTTGCAGTAAGAAGCTAATGATCTGAGCCACACTCAGCTCCAGGCCTTGTTTTTGCTGACTATGTAGAGTTTCTCCATCTTTGGCTGCAAAGAATATAATCAATCTGATTCCAGTTTTGACCATCTGGTGATGTCCATGTGTAGAGTTGTCTCTTGTGTTGTTGGAAGAGGGTGTTTTGCTATGACCAGTGCATTCTCTTGGCAAAACTCTGTTAGCCTTTGCCCTGTTTCATTTTGTACTCCAAGGCCAAACTTGTCTGTTACTCCAGGTATCTCTTGACTTCCTACTTTTGCATTCCAGTCCCCTATGATGAAAAGGACATCTTTTTAGTGTTAGTTCTAGAAAGTCTTGTAGGTCTTCATAGAACTGGTCATCTTCAGCTTCATCATTAGTGGTTGGGGCATAGATTTGGATTACTGTGATACTGAATGGTTTGCCTTGGAAATGAACTGAGATAATTCTATCGTTTTTGAGATTGCACTCAAGTACTGCATTCTGGACTCTTTTTGTTGACCATGTGGGTTATTCCATTTCTTCTAAGGGGTTCTTGCTCACAGTAGTAGATACAATGGTCATCTGAATTAAATTTGCCCATTCCTGTCCATTTTAGTTCACTGATTACTAAAATGTCGATGTTCACTCTTGCCACTTCCTGTTCAATCACTTCCAATTTACCTTGATTCATGGACCTAACATTTCAGGTTCTTATGCAGTATTGTTCTTTATAGTATCAGACTTTACTTTCACCACCAGCCACATCTACAACTGGGCATCATTTCTGCTTTGGCTCAGCCTCTTTATTCCTTCTGGAGCTATTTCTCCACTCCTCTCCTGTTGTATATTGGGCACCTACTAACTTGAGGGCTTCATCTTTCAGTGTCATATCTTTTTGCCTTGTGAGTATAAAATATGTAAGTGAAAATAGTTGTAAAATATTTCTTTTCTTTTTTCTTTTTATGAAGGCCAACCAGCACGTGGGATCTTAGTTCTCTGACCAGGGATCAAACTCACAACTCCTGCAGTAAAAGCACAGAGTCTTAACCACTGGACCACCAGGGAAGTCCCTTAAAAGATTTTTTAATGATGGCTTGGGGCAGGAGAATAATCTGTGATGAAAAGGTTAAAGAGATCAGAATGCTTATTTGTCAAAAAATAGGTTTATAAAGCACATGTATCTATTTTCAAATGAATCCACAAAATTATTTTGGGTCAAAACAAGGAAAACTGAAAATAAAGGAAAGCAACCCAACACATAGTAGCTATATTTAACTTTAAAACTATACCTGAAATATGGTATATGCATTATTATCTCATAAAACTATCAGCAAAAAAACAACAATAAAAAACTAAAGGTGAAGCACTTTTTTCCTCTACCCTAGTGTTTCCCAAACTTGTCTAATAAGAATCATTTGACAACTTGTTAAAATTAGATATACCCAAATATCTTCCCTGGAGATTTTGATTCAATAGTCTAGGTTGGGGGTCAGAAAACTGTACTTTTGAAATGCACCCCTCCCTCAAGAAACTTTTATCATCAGACAAGTTTAGCAAACAACTACCACCCATAATTCTTAGCACAAAGCCAAGCAAAACAAATTTTAAGTGTCTATTTAATCATAGTCTGAATGTTTTCTAGCACACCAGCATAGTAATTTCCACAGTGGAATAAGCACACCCAGGAAAATTCAAGATGATCTACTAGAACATGAAAGGAAATACTCATCTATATACTGTTACTTTAAATCTCATTTTCCAAAATTTTCTATTTAAGGAGTGTGTTTTATAATGTAGAGTATATCAGTGCAATAGCACATGTATTATCTTTTTTTCTCAATAGAATATATGATCAAAAAAGAGTGGAAACCACTGCTCTAAGGCTCCTAATTTGTTATTTTTTCCTAAGGCTGACCAATCCTCAGCCTCTGTCCTATTTTGCACTAACCCCCATGACCCCCACTCTTTACCACTATGACCATATTCATACCCCAGGCATATGAGCATCATCCCTCTGAATACAGGACACAGTTTTTTCCCTCTACTAACATTTGAAAAATTATTTATTATGCTGTGACTAGTAAGAAATTTGGAAGGTGCTAACCTCTTTATTCTATTCTTTTTTTTTTTTTTAATAAATTTATTTATTTTAGTTGAGGGCTAATTACTTTACAATATTGTAGTAGTTGTTGCCATACATTGACATGAATCAGCCATGGGTTTACATGTGTTCCCCATCCTGAACCCTCCTCCCACCTCCCTCCCCATCTTTATTCTATTCTTAAAGTCCAACAGACTCTTGGCATCTGAAGAGTCAGCTCACCAATATAACATTTGTGGTTTCAGTCAAGTGGGACGTTTCATGACAGGTGAGAATCTGATTTTGCTGAATCACAAATCTGAATCAAGTATGCCTCCCAGCTGATATAAAGGACCAAATCATTTAGCAGATGAATGAACCAAGCTCACCGCCCAGCATTTACTCTTCTATAGCTATACCGTTCTCTGCTTGTTATTAGGGTCAGGAGAGGTCTCTTTAATTTCTTAGTTATCCTTTACTACAGAAGTCGTCATTATCTACAAGGTTTATTATAAAGAGTCCTTGAGGGGCTTCCCTGGTGGCTCAGTGGTAACAAATTCACCTGCCAATGCAAGAAACATGGGTTCCCTCCCTGGCCCAGAAAGAACCCACATGCCTTGGAGCAACTAAGCCTATGTGTCACAACTATTGAGTCTCTGCTCCAGAGCTTGGGAGCTGCAGCTTCTGAGCCCATGTGCTGTAGCTACTGAAGCCTGCATGCCCTAGAGTCCGTGCTCTGCAATGAGAAGCCACCGCAATAAGAAGCCTGTGCACAGCAAGTAGAGAAAGTCAATACAGCAATGAAGACCCAGCATAGCCATACATTAATGTATACAATTTAAAAACAAAATGGTTAAAAATTTTTTTAAGATTCCTTGAATCCAAATGTGTTTCTCTCTCTCTCCATATATATATATATATTTTTATATATATATTTTTTAATTAAAGAACACTAAAAATACAATCATTGTCAGTAGGAATTTGGAAGTTTTGCATAGGCATTAAAAAGAATGACTGTCATTCTTAGAAAGCCCGTAATTCACGTGTTATTGCAAATAAATCTTAAGTGGTATTCGTGGACCGAGGCATTCAATTCACAAACTGCTACTGATGTGTTTACTGTCAAAGACATCAAAAGATATGCTTTGGCATCTATTCTATGGCAAACGTGTGAACTGTTTTCAGAAAAAAATATCACCAAGCTTCTCTTTTGAGCCCTCCACATCAATAACATAGCTCAAAGAAGGCCCATCTCTCTCTCACCCTCAAGAATATCTTCATAAAGTGCGTGTACTCCTTCAGGCACGATGACAGCCAGTGCAGTTCCACAGAGGAGGCCAGCACCCAAAACAGTCACCAGCTTTAGTCGCTCCTGGAAAGAAAACATAAGCTGTTGAAAAGATTGATGACTAAACAAGGGAAAAGTTTCTGAAGTATCTGCAATGAAGACGGTGAGCTACTTATTTGTGAGGCCAAAATCCACAATGGCCAGTGAACATGAAAAAGGGTCAGCTTCATCAAAGTGTGCTCAGTCCCTTCAGTCATGTCTGACTCTTTGCGAGCCCATAGACTGTAGCCCACCAGACTCCTCTGTTCATGGGATTCTCCAGGCAAGAATACTGGAGTGGGTTACCATGCCCTCCTCCAGGGGATCTTCTGACCCAGGGATCAAACCCTCGTCTCCTGCTTTGCCTGTGTTGCAGGTGGATTCTTTACCTGTTGAGCCATGGGGGAAGCCCAAGCTTCATGAATAATAATGCCAGTTAGAACAAGGAGATACCATTTTTAAGCTTACCAGATTAGCAGCAATGTGGGAAAACTTGTCTACTACCCACAATAGGGAGAAGTTAGCATACTCATCTTAAACGGGAGGAATTGGGAGCTGCTGCAACCTATCTGGATCCCAGTTTGGTAATTTAGATTTAAACCCTCAAAAATGTGAATTCTTTGATCCAGCAATTTCACTTCTAGAAATTTTCCTAAGAAAGAAAGAACTATACAAAGATGGCCACTGTACATATTAAGAATGCAAACCTGAAAATAATCTAAATGTCCAAGAAAGGAGATTAGCTAATAAATTTAAATACTTCATCATAGCACCAAGTGAAAAGTGAAAATGTTAGTAGCTCAGCAGTTAAAAATTACGACAGAGGTCTACTCATGGATACAGAAGGGAATGACACGACTTCCCTGGTGGTCCAGTGGGTAAGAATCCACCTGCCAATGCAGGGGACATGGGTTTCATCACTGATCTGGTAAGATCCGATATGCCATGTGGCAACTTAGCCCATGTGCCACAACTACAGAGCCCACACTCACAGCTCGTGAGCTGCAGCTACTGCAACCTGCACGCTTACAGCCTATGCTCCGCAACAAGAGTGGCCAATGCAATGAGAAGCCCGTGTACCAAATCGAACAGCAGCCCCCGCCCACTACAAGAGAAAGCCCGTGCAGCAACGAAGATCCAGCACAACCGAAAACAAATAAGTTAATTCAATTTTTAAAAAGGCATGATGTACTGCTACGAGGAAAAAGCTGCTGGCAAACAACATGTATTGATAATCTCATAGTTCTTTTGAAAAAGTATACATATAAGCAGAACAAGTGTAAACATTAACAATTTTTCTTTACAGTTTATAACCATAATATGTAATACATAATTTATAATACATTTATTTATCTGCAATGAGCATGTAGTACTCATACAATGAAAAAACATATTTAGTTTAATACTAAAATGTCCTCTAGTTTAAAAAAAATGCTTGATTAAGATTGACATACTAGAGCTGTAGCTATTTAATGTATACAACTTTATATTTGGAAGTACACATCTATGAAACCATCGTTAGAATCAATGCCATAAATTATCTATGGCTTTAATCTACTAATCCTAGTTTTCTCTTTTTACTCAGATTTCCTTAGGAGACTGTATCCTGACATATATCCTGATATAAAAGATTATGTTTCAAAATTTCCTGAAGCAGTGATGTACCCTTCTTATAGAGTCTTGGCAGTATGAAAAATGATCTTTAAAACTACAAGAGGGCATTTATGTTGCTTACGAAAACCTTTTAATAATTTTACAGTGTATCACGTACTTGGCTTTTCTGTTTTAGTTTCTTTTATGAGGTTAGCAAAAATAACAATGGCTGTATTAGTTCTGAAATACTACTGAAGCTGCAGCTGTGAAGCTGTGGGAATATACACGTACAAGTACTGCCTCTAAAGGAAAATGGGTTCTTTGCTGAAAAGCTAGTAGAAATATTACCTGCTCCTTGTTTGGGAGAAAGAAGGGATCCATATATATTGTGTCTCTATTGAAAATGCAGGAATTATAGCTGCAATGTCAGCACCAGCTAATACTTGCCCTATAGCAAGAGGAGATGCCCCTTAGCACCTAGGCCAGGTCAGCCCTTCACACATTCAGGATGGCTATTACCAACTTACAAACTGAGAGGGTTCTGAAAGCATCCAATGGTTGGGGCATCGGCTTGGGAGGCAGAACTAACTCCATGTTCAAATTAGTTAACAAGTCAGCACCTCAACTTTTCTTCTTTAAAATAATATTTCTACACATCCTATGAATATATAGGAGGCAACAGGAGAAGGTTGAAGCATTTTGGGAAAAGGACATCAAACAGCTGGTGTTACTCTTTTAATGCTCAATACTGAGCTATTCTAAGAGTCTTTGTCTTTTCCAAGTTACTAAACTCACCAAAGCACTGCTAATCACAGCATTCATTTGAGACAAACTGTCAGAGTATGGAGAACACAAGATGGAAAAACAGCTCTGTTCTGTGTAAAAGGTGACATGGTAGGTAATTAGTCTTTTCATCATTCTCTCTAAACAATTCATAAAAGTCACCTTTGCTTAAAACAATCATGAATGTCAAGTTTTACTGCTAAGAAAGGACAAAAATACAGGTAAAACTGCACTGAACTATCATTTCATTTGAGGGCTTTGGTTTCAGAACTCCACAATTCAAACTAATGAATAAATTACTAGGAAAGAAGCTGTCCTGTCAGCATTTTGACTATGCTCTACTCTGGGAAATGAAAATGAAAGATGCCTCAGCTTTGCAAATTAAGGGAAGATGAGAAGAGAGGAAAGGGATGTACCTAAAAGAGAAAGAGCTAATTACTTTCAAGAATTACTTGGGTGGTAGCTCACGTCCTACACGAAAATTAATTCCTGATGGATTATACACCTAAATATAAAACCTAAAACTCAACGGCTGTTAGAAGAAAATATAGAAAACCTTGGCAATCTTGGGGTTGGCAAAGATTTCTCAACAGGGACACAAAAAACACAAACTATTTTAAGAGAAAAAAATTCAACATCAGAATTTTAAATGTTTGCTAATCCATTAAGAAAATGAGTAGGCAAGCTACATACTGGAAGAAAGTACATATATCTCTACTGGAAATACATATATCTGTGGTGGGTGCTATGGTAATAATATCCACTCAGGCCCCTTCAGGTTGGAGACATCTGTTCCCCCAAGTACTGGCACTGTTGCCTACTGATGGCTTTCAGCTAAGTCCCTCTGAAATAATGCCCTTGAGCCAAAGGGAACTAACTAACCGAAGTTATATTCCCTCCCCCAGAGCAGTCCACATCCAGTGACTAGCCCAACTTGCTGCTATGCAGATGGAGGTACAAAGCCTCAATTCAAACTATCTCAGAAGGGCCATCCAGCTTCAGTGCCTTCTGTGGAGTGATCTGAGGCCTCTACTGCAACCAAATTACAGCTCAACTTCTTCATCTGCTTAATCCCTGATGCCTCACATGGTGGTCTGCAATGCAGGAGACCTGGGTTTGATCCCTGGGTCAGGAAGAGCCCCTGGAGAAGGGAATGACTATCCATTCCAGTATTCTTGCCTGGAGAATTCCATGAACAGAGGAGTCTGATGGGCTACATACAGTCCATGGAGGTACAAAGAATCGGATATGACTGAGCAACTAACACTTGGTAATTTCCAAGAACACCTCCCAATAACCTTCCTGTAAATCTTCCTGCAAATCTTCTCAAAGTCTGTATTCTGGGGAACCCAACCTAAGCCACTGACAAAGCACTTGTATTTGAAATATAAAGAATGATTATAACTCAGTAAGAGACAAAATTAAAGTTAAAAATTAAAAACGAGTAAAACACAGATACTTCACAAAAGATACATGAATAGCCAGTAAGCCCATGAAAAGATGTTCAGCCTCATTTAGTCATCATCAAAATGCAAATTTATACTACAGTGAGATACTTCTTCACACCCACTAGAATGGCTAATATTAAAGAGACAGACAACACTAAATGATGGCAAGGATACAGACCAACTGGAACTCCCATATGTTGTTGGACAGAGCATAAAACGGTACAATCACTTCAGAAAACTGGTAGTCGCTTATAAAGTTAAACCAGTAATTCCACTTTTGGGTATTTACCAAGAAAAATGAAAGCATATGTCTCCCCCCAAAACTTGTATAAAAATGCTCATAGAAGCTTTATCAATAATAGCCATAAGAATACCACAGTTTATCCACTCTGCTATTGCTGGACATCTGATTCAGACTATGCCTAATGAGATCTGTGTTTGTTGTTTAGTCTCAAAGTTGTGTCTGACTCTTTTGCGACCCCACAGACTGTAGCCCACCAGGCTTCTCCGTCCATGGGATTTCCCAGGCAAGAATACTGGAGTGGGCTGTCATTTCCTTCTCTAGGGAATCTCCCTGACTCAGTGACCGAACTCAGGTCAGTCAATGCACACAGATTCTTTACCACCGAGCTACCAGGGAAGCCCGAGATCTGTATTACAATATCATTTTAAAGAGTCAGAAAAAAAAAGAATTTGAGAATTTGGAAAAAAGAGACTTCTGAGGTAAACTTGAGTAAATCATCTCGCTTTGTAACATTTCCTCAAAGGAAAGGCAGTATGAGCTAAAATCACTATGTTTTCAGTCTACTTTGAAATTAGAGTACATACATTTATTTACCAAATGAAGTTAAACCTTCTATGCTTAACTAAGTTATTTAACTAAGCTATACAAACCTATGTTTGTTCTTGGAACTCCTTACACCAAAATTGTAAGTTCTGTGAAGGCAGAAACTTTTGTTTCTAATTTACTGCTGAATACTTAGTTTATAGACTAGTATCCTGACATATAACAGATTCTTCCCTAAACATATACAAAGAGAATGAATTAAATAGCCAGCATCATGCAAGCACTGGGGACTTGGTACCTGCCATTCAACTGGCCCTTAATATCAACAAATATATGAATGCTCTGGAACCTCTTTGGAACACTTGTGCTGGGAAATAGGCCTAACATGTCCCTTAAAAGTGTAACCATATCTAAAATTTTCGGTGGTTATTTGATTCAGAATTTATCCTTTGGCTCAAAGCGTATTAAAGTACATAAGATAAGGAACCATAATAGGATTCCACCACAGTAAACGAGAGGCAACGCACTCATTTGTCTCATTAATGCAAATACCTTAAATGACATCATTTTTTTCCCAAGGAGTTCAAAACCTGTTTCAATCTTCAGCACTGTTTCAATCACTGTTTAGTCACTGCTTCAATCTTCAGCAAAGTGATATAAAGATTATTTATTGTACATAGCTTTGATCAGCTTGATAAATGTGTAGCAATTTTCTCACAGCAACCTAATTACAGATGGAATAATTCTGATGGAAACAAACAATCCAATAGTCAAAAAAATAAGCATAACTGCCATGGGTTATAGTTTCAATTTTTCTTTAAAAATTTTTTTAAACTATCTAAATCATTTTAGACTCAATTTGATTTATTTCAAGCACTTGAGATGTGGCTCCCTGTTATTTGTACTGCTGTATTCTTTCACACAACTTCACAACTTGTTATTTAATCTCAGAACAGCGTACATGTCAAAGTCAAAATGCTGACAAGTTCTCTCTTTTGCTTATGGTAAATCACCGAAAGGCTATATTTAAATGAAGAACTACAAATTTCACGTGTGGTTCAAGATGAAGAGTTCCCAAAGCAATAATATCTGTTGAACAAGTGAAATATTTGCTCAAGAGAGGCATGAACTGTGCAATGTCATTTGTCTGGTGTTATCTCATTTTACAATTTCACGTCTGTAGTTGACTAAGCCAAAAGACTGACCAGAGGTATTAATTAAAACAGCAATTTGTGCTCGATGCCATTAAGCTATCAGAGTAGTGCAAGCTTTGAAGTCAGTTTAGTTTTCTTGGCAGATACCAAGGTAGTTAAATGGTTTTTCTTTCCTTGCTCACAGAAACAGTCAATAAATTGTTTGGTTCAATTAAACACAAGCCAATAATTTTAAAAGCTTTTAATACTTAAGATTGTTTATTTCAATCTCTCTTATACAATGCTCATGTTGTACTGAAAAACATCAACTACAGTTTCCTAAAAAATGAAAGATCCATCTCTTGTTATAAGACTGACCCCTTCAAAGCTGTAGGCACTGAAGGGATGAAATATCATGGGGCACAAAGTAACTCCTGTTGAAGCAACAAAGGCTTTCTTCATATTCTTACAAATAAACCTGCTTCAAGGAGACACTTCCTGCTGTCAATTTAACTACTATATGATCTGCTGCTAAGTGACAGTAACACAGTAACAGGTAATGAAGAAAACTCAAATATGAACTTGATTCTTTAAGTCTGGACAACTGAGACAAGATATCTAAAAGCTTCCTAACTCTAAGCCGTGGCTGTGACACTAAGCAAGTTCAAAATCCTTCTCTGGAAGACAGGACTGCCACTACTGCTACTATCACGTAGGCATATGATGTTAGCACACTTAACACAGAGTAGTTGTCACCAGTACTTGTCTCCAACCTCATCGGGAGCATGCCATAAATGCTTCTAAGCCCCTCCTCCACAAGAATCACAAAACAAAACCCAGATACTTGGATGGAAGGTCAAGTGAACAATGCTACATCATTACCATTATGCCAGTGGCATACAGGTTTCCCTTTCCTAAATTCATTTGCATAGATGTAATAACAAGCAATACTTCGTTGATGCTACTTCCTTCAACCTCGGAAACCAAGACCAACTTGCTTTTCTTTTTGTATGAATCCTTTCTAAAAATAAAACGAAATCCCATAAGACTGCTCAACTTGACTGCAAAAAAAAAAACAACTCACTGATGCATGGGAAAGACCTGGGAAAACACTGACAACGAATATTATTAATACACAAGAAGTTTGATTGAATTGAGAAAAAAATACATTTTTCCCTATCAAATTAGCAAAGTTTTAAAAATTAAAAATGATGGTACTCAGTGTTTGTGAGAATACAGTGTCATTTGCATTTGTTGGAAAAAATACATTAAGAAAACCTGGTAATATAGACTGAAACTCTTCTTTTTTATGCTCTTTAATCCTGTCATTCTACCCCTGAGGAAACAATCTGAAATGTGGTCATAGTGTTAGACACAAAAATATCCATTCAACACTATTATCATTAAAAAAAACCCAACAGTATCATGGCAAAAACTTGAAAATAGATGCATGATACGAATTTCTGTATATAAAATAACTGAATGTAACGAAGACATGGAAAAGTGCCTAGAGGGAATTCCCTGGCTATGTAGTGGTTAGGACTCCATTCTTTAACTGCCCAGGGGTCCTGGTTCAAACCCTGGTTTCCACAAGCCACAAGGTGTGGCCAAATGAGGCCAAAAGTGCCTAGAACATGTTTTTAATGATAAAGGAAAAGAATACCAGGTAAAAGGGGGAATGCAAACACACACACACACACACACACACAACATAATCAACCATATTAAAAATGTGAACATGCAAAAAAAATGAATGAAAAGAAACAAAAATGTTACTAGTGATTCTCCAGCGGAATAATAGTCTTATTTTCCTTTCACATGTTATCATGTTTTACAGATTTTCCACAAAGAGTCTCTATTATACAGCTAGGCTTAAATTTTTTTTATTTAGAGGGTATATAGATAGTGGCTTTGAACTTAATAAAGCTTGAGGCTCTTCCCTTTCAAGGTCACTGTTAAAATCATAGAAGAACTTAACACATAAGTTGATACTATAGCTATTGTTATTATACTGTGGGATTAGAGAGCACAGTGCCCTTAATACACAGATAGAGATGTTTTCCCCTTTACAAAGTGGTTCTAAACAATGGTGCATTGAGGTTTTGTAGCAATTTGAAATTTTTTCAGTCCCCCTACTTGATGTCATGCTGTGACTATCTCCTCTGCTTGCTGTCCCTCCCCTTCTATTGCTAGTTTGCTCTTTCTGCTTCACAGAGAGCTTAGGAATCAGACAGTCCAGCCCAGAGGTTTGAGACTGGCAGCTCATAAACATAGGTTTTTTGACCCACACAGCAATGTAACAATATTTGAATTAGCAACCAAAGTATAAAATTTAGAAGATTCAATATTTCCAACTTCTGAAAAGCAGGAAGACTTGGCAATGCCAGGGCTGGTATCATTAAACAGTACCTGCTCTGCTGTGCCACGGCTGACCACAGTTCTCATAACTCCCTGAAAACCCTAGGCACTGACCATGGAGGTCAGCTGCCACATATCATGACACGCAGACCATTTTATCTCACTCCAGGCCTGATTTACTGCTCAGTCTCAGTAGTTATATGACTTTATGACCCATTGTGTGTTCATGCTCAGTTTTGTCTGACTCTGCAACTCTATGGACTGTAGCCCATCAGGCTCCTCTGTCCATGGGACTTCCTAGGCAAGAATACTGGAATGGGTTGTCATCTCCCCCCACAGGGGATCTTTCTGACCCATGCAACGAACCTCCATCTCCTGCGTAGGCAGGCGAATTCTCTACCACTGAATCACCAGGGAAGCCCTTATGACCCATTACCTTAGCTGTATTAGTCAGGGTTCAATTAAGAAATGGAAAACGTAAAGTAATTTGAACCAGAAAAGTTTAATAAAAAGAGTAACTATAATAGGCGATTGGAGTAATGAGAAATTAGCTGGTAAGAAAGAACTCTGAAGAACATAACTGCAGCTACAAGCAGCAGTGACTACCCTAGGACCAAAACAAGAGTTGCTCAAAGAAGAGGTCTCATAAGGGCTGAGATCCAAACTGTGAGAAAGTGCATGGCTGGGACTCAGAGAACAGCAGTAAGAGGTTCTAGGACCAATTAGGAGAGAGAGAGTGTGTGTGTGTGTGTGTGTGGTGGTGTTTCTGTATGTGTGTGTGTGTGTGTGTGTGTGTGTGTGTGTGTGTGTGGTGGTGGTGGTGGTGGTGGTGGGGTTTCTCTGTGTGTGTGTGTGGGGGGGGGGTTTCCCCAGACCAGGCAATGCTGACACCAGGAGGGTGTCCCACAAGTCAATTCAATTCTAACACTATCTACTTGGAAATAGCATGAAGTCATACAAGTGGCATCTGCCAGTTCAGATGCCAGTTTCAAGTCCAGGTTATTCCCTGTGCTTCTAACTAACCAGGTTGGTTTCTTGGGTTTAATTAATTGACTAGAGCAGCTCACAGGACTCAGAAAAACATTTTACCTCCTAGATTACCTGTTTATTATGAAAGAATATAACTCAAGAATAGTTAGAAGAGATTCACAGGTAAGGTATGGGAAAAGGCATCTGTGTGCGCACTCAGTCACTTCAGTCATGACCCGATTCTTTGCAAACCCATGGACTCTAGCCTGCCAGGCTCCTCTGTCCGTGGGACACTCCAGGCAAGAATACTGGAGTGGGTTGCCACACCCTCCTCCATGGGGAAAGGGCACAGAGCTTTTACGTTCTCTGAGCCCAAAACCAGAAGATCACCAAACCAGAAGATCTCCAAACCCCATCCTTTGGGGTTTTATGGAGGCATCACTACACAGACATGATTGATTCAACCTGCAACCCCTTTCCCCTCCCTGGTGGAGTTGTTAAGGTCCAACCCTTGGAATCATGTGGTTGGTTCTCTCAGAGACAAGCTCTCAACCATGGAATTCTCCAGGCCAAGAAAACTGGAGTGGGTATCCATGCCCTTCTCCAGGAGATCTTCCTGACCCAGGGATCGAACCCAGGTCTCCTGAATTGTAGGCAGATTCTTTACCATCTGAGCCACAAAAGAAGCCTCCATCCTTAAAAGTCACTGCATTCACAGAATAAAACACTTTTAGAAGGGCTCTTATCATTTAGGAAATTCCAAAGGTTTTAGGAGCTCTGAGCCAGAAAAAGGAGGAAGACCAAATACATATTTCTTATAAATCACATTATCAAAAGCAGAGCTTTTGTGGTGCCACTCTAGTGTCACTCACCAGAAATCAGCACTCCAGGGTGTTGGGAAAGCTGCTCATGGGAAAGTGTCTCACCAGAAAGACTCGGGATTGCCAGTGGGAACTACTCACTGCTGGGTGCTGGAGAAGCTGTGTTCAGCAGGAGTCTGAGGCTTTGAAAGCCACCTGCAGTGCAAAAGCTGGACACTGGCAAGGTTGTCTGTGCTACATGAATCCAGTTGCCAAGGAGGCCCACTGAGCAGGCACGCCAGAACCAAGAGGGAAAATCGTTTTCTCTTACAACTCTTCTCCAGTGTCCTCTGCTGACCAAGCTTAACATTGTGTCAGCTGCCAAAAGAAAAATGTTTAAAGGTCCCACACCCATTTTTGCAGAGTAGCCCATGAAGAGTGAATTTGGAGCTGAGAAGCAATAAATTGATACTTGGCCTATCAGATTATTAGAATTACATAAAGCGATACACAGGAGCCAAGTGAGCACCAAGGACAGTAGAGAGCAAGTAAAATGCTTGCTTTTGGGCTATCTTTCCGCTAAGCAGAAACTTTTCTGATCCTTTAGACAGCTGAGGCTTCTGGATGGACAAGTTCTACATAACAGAGGTACTATCGGTATTCTTCTTCTCCACCTCTATTAATAATAACTAATATTCATGAAGTATTAAGCCAGGCATGTTCAATCATAACACTTTACATATATTAACTCATTTAATTCTCACAATAATCCTATCATGAGGTGGGTACTTCTATTATCCCCATTTTGTACGCAGAGGCACAGAAAGTTCACATAATTTGTCTGGACTCACAGCACCAGGAAATGGTGGAGTCAGGATACAAACCTACACAGTCTAGCTCCAGAATCTATACTCTTAAGGACCATGCTAAACTGCTTCTCTAAAACCTATTTCCTAGTTTCATTTTTTTGCTTTAAGCACCTGTCTTCTTTTCTCAATTTGCCTTTGTCAAACACACAAAGAATTAATGAAAGGAATACACAACAATGTGCACAAGGTAGGGTATAATTTTTTGGTTAATAGAAAATTGACCTCCAGATAAATACAGGGTTCACAATAGATTGTTTAAAGTAATTATCTTGTAGTTAACCCCAAGACCCTATCCCTTAAAAATCCATAATTCATATAACCAGGGCAGAAAAAACCTGCAGACCAACTAATACCTGTTTCTATTTTATTGCAATAAAATTAGACATTGAATATTAGTATTAAAGGAGAACTGAAATTTTTATAATGCCATCATGTTTTAAGAAATACCTGTACTCATGGTTAGCATTACTATTTATTACTTGGAATTCCAAACTGAGCATGGAGGATCTTAAACTTCATTATCATCCACCAAAGTCTCACATCTAAATTCTTCCAAGAAAGGAGAGGTTAAGACTGTCACATACAGAAGCATCCTGAATCCATTTCAGGTCTTCTTCCTTCAAAAAAGATATCGATTCTTGAACAGAACAATTTAGAACTGACCAAACTACGCAGTTATCAATTGTGAAATTAATCTTGAACAGTTCAAAACAGGAACTGCTTCAGATTCCAATTTGCCAGGTGTTAATTTAATTAAAGGGCATTTAAGATATATTCAGTCTTTCTTACAGGTTTCAGTGGTATTCAGAGATTGTTTACCTCTATAGTTTTTTGTTTTATTTATTTATTTATTTATTTTTAATAAATTTATTTATTTTAGTTGGGGGCTAATTACTTTACAATATTGTAGTAGTTTTTGCCATACATTGACATGAATCAGCCATGGGTTTACATGTGTTCCCCATCCTGAACCCTCCTCCCACCTCCCTCCCCATCCCATCCCTCTGGGTCATCCCAGTGCCCCAGCCCTGAGCATTTGTCTCATGCATAGAACATGGAATGGTGTTTTGTTTCACATATGATAATATACATGTTTCAATGCTATTGTCCCAGAACGTCCCACCCTCACCTTCTCCCTCAGAGACTGTTTACCTCTATAGTTTTAATTCTGCTACACTGAGTAGGCACAAGGCATGAGATATACTCTGAAAGGTAAAACGTTAGTGATGTAAAAGATATGCCTAATTGGGGGAGCTAAAGGTACCAATATAGATCCATGATATTTTCATTTCTTCTTTACAGTGTTCATTAGAAAAGAGAGTATCATCTAATGGTCAAGTGCTCTGGACTGGTAATCAAACTGATTTAGCTCAAATTCCCACCCCCCAGCAAGGGCTGTGAAGTCTCCAAGCCTCAGCATCTATCTCATAGCCTCATCCTGAGGATTAAATGAACATCACTGCCTGGGACACAAAAGGAGTTCAATAAACATGTATTATTATCAATGTTATGCAGATAAATTTCAATGATGTTTATCCATATAATATCCTAGAAAAAAGAAACTTTTTCAGGAAGATAGTATTGAATCAGATTGTATCTGGATTTTATTTAATCCAAAGTTAGCTTTATCAAGCAAAGATACTCTTAAGACAATAACATTAGAAGACAGTAATGCGAGCGAAGACAAAGTTATTGACTACTTTACAGATATGGATAAACTACAGAGAGTTAGGAGTTTAAAAGGTTTGAGTTTAGAAATGAAATTCCAAGCAAGTGTGTAAAGTCTATTGTACTACCATAACAGAGTAAAAGGTAAATATACCAGACAATGCAAATGTCCTTAAAAATGCAACTTTGTCAAAACTATTTGAAAAAGTATCAACTGTCAGAGAAAAAACATATTGAATAAATTTGTTCTTTAGACACAAACCTTCCATTTGGTGCTAACTCATTAGTCCCAAAGAAGTTTATTATGAATGAGTCGATTTATCATTAGACACAAAACAAAAACTTTTAACACATGAAAAACAAAACAAAGCTTAAAAATAAGAATCAGTATAATGAAGAAGAAAAAGTTAAATACTGAGAAAAATACTATACAGCAGGGAGACCAGTGGAAAAGCCCTGGCCTTTCCAAAAAAACCATTCACGCCCATTTAGGCATAAGGAAGTTACAAAACCATCAATCAAGAAAGTTGGTTTGGGGACAAGGCATGTTGGAGAAAGTGACTAAGAAATCAATGCCACACATACCTCATGGTCAGATATGGCAGACAGATACCACTGCTACAGCAATTTCAGACTACTTGATTTTATCTCATTTCTAAATACTAATCCTGCCATCATTAATGGCTTTATTGATCTTTTATTCCTGCTCTGAGAAATTCTGAAGGAAAAAAGTGCTGAAAGACAAAGTAGTGGCTAGATTAAGAACACGAATAAAAATCATATCTTCTCATATAAATGAAAGTTAACTATAAGATAAATTAGGTTTATTGGTCCTTTTATTTATAATAACTCCAGTCCTGAAGAAAAGCTACACTTCCTTAAAAAGAAAAATTGTTTAGCCAATGTAGGAATTTGGGGAGCTATTCTCTAAGGATAGAAACTCTGTTTCTTGGTCTCCATGAATGAAGTTCATTTTTTACAGATTTATTACCTACTAGTTTCATGATACATTGATTTATAATAATAGTATAATCTGTCTGGGAAAAAATGCTAATTCCTAGGAGATAAAAATCGCCAGTTGAACTCTAAAATGTCTTTGACTAAGTTATATGTAACTTTAATTTTTTTATCCTAACAGCTCAAAATGCATTGGTCCTGCTATAATAATGAACAGATATGAATGGTGATTTATAGCATTTCAAGAACTACAGCTGGAAAAAGACCACCTGACCATCAATTTAGAAAGCCATAAATGACATAACATACTAATTATCTTTATTAATGGCCTAGTTAATTACACCACTCATGGACACATTTCCTTCAGTAAGAAAAGAGAATAGCATATACCTGCATATTGCAAAAATTACTGAAGACAGTTTGAGAAAATACTGAAACTGCAAAAGGTCTA
This sequence comes from Okapia johnstoni, assembly GCA_024291935.2. NCBI lineage: Eukaryota > Metazoa > Chordata > Mammalia > Artiodactyla > Giraffidae > Okapia > Okapia johnstoni. Next base: position 20,072,506 of record CM044307.1, read on the forward strand.
GGAATTTTATAGAAATAAAAAGTTTTATCAGTCTTTTATTTGAATTAATTATAATTCTTCATAAATGTTACCTCTACTGAGGCTTTAAATATACAAACCAATTTAAACTTCACAAACGTCAACCCTAATAATGTCAACTCAATTCTAATGTAATTAGAAGACTCAGTCCCTGGTGGCTCAGTGTTAAAGAATCCGCCTGCAGTACTGGAAACCCAGGTTCAATCCCTGGGTCAGGAAGACCCCCTGGAGAAGGAAATGGCAACCCATTCCAGTATTCTTGCCTGGAGAATCCCATGGACAGGGGAGCCTGGCAGGCTAGTCCATGGGGTTGCAAAGAGCCAGACACAACTGAGCAACTGACACTCTTACTTTTTTTGCATGATTTAGTCAGAGGAGAGACAGCACGCTCTCAAAGTACTGGGCAGGCAGGTAGCTCAAATGAGTGAAGTGGGCTTCACAGCCAAGAAGGACCATGACAATCTACCACTTCTCAGCTCTAGCCAACTGTTACTGTGAGGAATAAAGACAAAAAAAACAGTAACAATAAAATCGACACTCTGCTAATCTAAAGAAGTAAATCCAGGGACTTTCCTGGTGGCCCTGTGGTTGAAGCTTCATGCTCCCAATGCAATGCAGGGGGTCTGGGTTCAATCCCTGGTCAGGGAACTAGATCCCACATGACACAACTGAAAAAAAAAAAATCCCACATGCTGTAGCTAAAGATCCTGCATGCCACAACTAAGACCTGGTGCAGTCAAATACATAAATAAGTCTGTAGGCTAGATTTGGTATATGGACTACTACTGCCTCAAGGGACGGAGTGGCTAAGAACTGTTGCGAGTCAGAAAAATCTAGATTGAAAAAAAACAGCTCTGATTCTAACACATTTCATAAACTTATCCAAGTTACATAATTTAAGTCTCAGTCTCCTCATTGTACCTCACTGTTTTTTTTTTTTTAATGAAATTAGGTAATGTATATGCTCAAAAAATTGTAGCTCAATGTTATCATTAGATGCTGAAAGAAACCAAAAACAAAAAGGAAACAGATAAGGAGCAGTAGCAATTCAAGTCCCCCTGATATCTGACTATGGGGTTTATTTCTCAAGCTCATAAGGCCTAGTCCCAACTTTTTTCTCACCCACAGGCTATTTTCTTTACCACCAATGCCTTCTCTTCCCCCAGGTTAACTCAAGGCCTACCTCACAGCTCATCGATACCTTTCCTTTACTTCAGAAGATTCTCCACTTCCCTTTTCTTTGAAAGCACTTTCAGGACTGACGGTGAAACTATCTTACTGTTGAACATCAAGGTACACTGCAGAAACCCTGAATGCGGGAGTTTTTCTCCCCCAATCTTTTGAGCGCTGTGCCAGTGAACTCCTTACAACAGCCCAAAGAATCCATCTGCACTTTCGTCGGACGATGCTTTCACCTACCTTTTTCCCCTGTTAACGTTAGTTCAAGTGATAATAAAGAACCAAAGAAGTTAAAACAAAATGTCAAACCATATTAACAAAAAAATTCATTTCTAAGCAAACAGATTTGAAAACAACTTCGAAAACCTATCCAATGTTCTCCTTTAAAGGGAAGTTTGAGTTAAGAACCATCTAGTTTTTTCCCTTACCTCATTCTAATTACAGGTATCCAAAAAAAATAAACACCTTTTCCCAAAAAGCTATGCCTGATTTTCTCAAAAAGAGAAATTATATTGATTTCAACTCACGTGAACAAACGGTATTCTTCATGTATATTTTGATAGCAATCCAGAACCTTAAATCTTTGGAACTTCTAGGTATCAAAAGAACATTACAGTGTCTCTTTCCCGGAAAATGTACAGAGTCCCAAATTTTGGTATGCAATTTCAGGGAGTTCAGAGTATCCCAGGATCTTCAGTGGATCCACCACTCCCCGCCCCTACCCCTCTCCGTTAAGAACGTGTGCTAAATAAGAGGTTTGTTTCTATGATTAAATGTTTTGCGTCTTCTGAAAAGTCATCCTTAAAACCTTTAGCTCTGCTATTAAGTGGGGAAGCAGCTTCCCTATCAACTGTCACTACTTCCTAGCTGCCATCCTGACAGCTGATGGAAAATAGAAAACTGAGCGCTTACCTCCGAGAAATTAACAGCCAAAGGAATGATTCCAGCCACGTAACATCCCACCAACATAGCCAGAGACAGCAGGCTAATGGAAATGAAATCATCCATTCTGCCTTCTTTATTCATCCAATACCACTAGTCTCTAATTTTTCGGGTGTTCAGGTCCTTAAACACGTGTGATTGTTCCAAGAGAACAGGTGGACTTCCCAGTTCTTTCGTCCTCCCCACCAACAGATGCGTTCACGAGGCACTCCTCTCTTGAACGTACCTGTCGAGAGCCCCCTTTTTGCTGATACTAGGGACAACTTTCAGCAATCTTAGGTCCCAGCCCGCAAGTTTTCATATACCAGTCACTGGATTCCCATGGGTTAACAGAGATGAGAAGTCAGTGGGAAACTATACGAAGGAGCTATTGGTTCAATCGTCGGAATACGGGCAGCACAATGGGCCTACTTTCTCCACAAGCAATGTTCCCGATGGCAGCAAGAAAAGGACGAAAACCCAAGCGAACTTGTTCGTTCTCCCTGCTCCCCTATCTCCCTGGGGCTGCCCCGCAGGTGATCGCCCCCCCAGCTCCGGGACCAGCCCACCAATCACGGCAAACTCTCCTCAGAGTCTAGAGTGAGGAAAGGAGTCTTGCAGGCCGGTAATGGCGGGTCGTGGGGTTCAGCAGTGAAGCTGATACAAAGCTGTCTCTGCCCTATACCCAGTGCTGCCCATGTTACTCCACTCCGCGGGGCCTTGACCCGAAGCCACCGATACTACAGCTGCCATGGCCGCCAAGTGGCACCTCTTCATTACATCCACTTCCGGATTGCTTTACAGGCCCCTCCTTTAGAAGGGTACTTCCGGGGTTACAACCGACCTATGCCCCAGGGTTCTTATACAGCCGCCATTTTTGAGTGGGGCCACTGAAAGATGGCTTGTGTCACTGTCTATACCGGTGATCACTTTAGCCGCGAGTCTAATAACGCGAGTACCAAAAAGCGTGTCTCGAAAAAAGTGCTTCTTTTTCAAGTTCCAATACGTTCCCTGTGTGCTTCCTTTCCCTTAGCCAAGATGGCTGAAACAGAGTCACTGTCTGCTCTAGCTGCCGGAAATGTGTGAGACTCTATGGTCCGAAAGGTTCTTTCGCGGTGCGCCTCTGACGAGTTCCGGCGGCTCCTCTCGCGGGGATTGGCTGTTGGCGGCGTTGCGGGTAAGCTCGTGTGCGGCGGCGGAGTCGGCATCGGCTGCAGCGGGAGACTTTGGCGCGATGGTGAGAAAGGCCTAACCGGCTCCCCGAACCCCTAAATCCCCCCGGGGCGACCCCCGCCCATACATCTCCCCACCCCATCCAGCGCGAGCGTGCTGCTGCTCGGCCCTCAGCCTGTGGGTCGACCCTTCTCCTTCCCGCCGCGGAGACACTGGGCCTGGCGCTAGGCCCTGGATCCCGGGTCCGCCCCGCGGTTGCGCGCCCTCCTGCTGGCTCGGGCGAGGCGTCATTTGCGGAGGTTGCTCTTTCTTCGGATTGCTGCTTGGTAGAGGCAGGCATGGGGGTGCTGCCCTTTTCCCTCCAAACGCCTCAGCCTACTCTAGGAACAATGGCCGAGGGGTGTCTGACAATCCCGTTCCGAAGCTGACAGATTGAATCTACTGCATCCCCCGTGTGGGCCAGGAGGGAACATCTTTGCTTTGTAGCGTGCTTTTCCGACCATATTCCCTTTTGTTTTTCTGGGCTCTGCCTTTTTTGAAAAAAATACATAACATTTTCCCGCTTTTCTAAGACCTATAGGGGCCGGATTTGGTGGGTTTTGCTTTCTCTGCCTTTATTTGGTATTATTTTAAAAATGCTTAGATTAAAATCTGGGGCTATGACAGCAGTTAATATGAACACCCCATTATCATTGAGCAACCATCAGTGATAATTCTTTATCATTTCGTGTAGAATTGGAAATTGGAATTTATATTTAAAGTGAATACTGATTCAAAAGTGTTAAATATTGGTTCAATTTCTTTTCTTTTATTCTTCCTTTCTTTTTTGATAGTTTGAGAGATGCATTTAAAACTCAAGAACCAATTGTATGTATTGTAGTATTTCTGTAACAGTAGAGTGACTGACTATTCTTAGGGTTCATGTTTGTGAGACTTTAAAAACAGATTAACTTCATTAGAGTGAATCATAACTGCTTGGTAAATAGAGAATAAGATATTACTAAGGTAATTCTGCATAACTTTTTTTGTGTGATGTAGGTTTCACAATGTTATTTTTCTGTTGGGGCAAATATCAATAGGTGTATATATTCCTGTAAGTACCTACATTTTTATTGCTTATTTATTTATTACTGGTCATTCCCCTAAGAAGGAGTAACCTAAGGAATGCCGGACCAAATCTGTTCAGAAGAAGGAAAAATCTGATAATTTTGTTTACAGTTTTGTAAATTTAGTCATTCCTTGTTCCTAATTTTTAAGCCTTGTCTTTGGGCAGTAAGAATAGTAAACTTTGTTCAGGTTCGCTTTAAGGGTAAATATAAAAAGCAGCATACTGTATAGCCATTTTCATATCTTTAAAGTGAATTGGTTATTTATTTCTTATTAATTAGAATAAGAAGAAAATTAATGTAGTAGCGACTGGTCTGGCTAGTATGTGGGACAGATCCTTTTACAGGAATGTTAGTATAGTTTCTATAAAGTTATTTTCTTCTCAACATATGAGCCATTGAAACTATTGGTGGTTTTTAAATAACCAGTAATCTAACATTCTGTTTTCTCTGACTTTTGATCACTATTTAAGAAAGGCCTTGGCTGTGTTCAGGTCTTTATAGGTGAGAATTACTTTTCATCTCTTGTCATCAAGTTTTATCTCAGATCCTCTCAAACTTTTAATCAGAATGACTCACTTCTTGATGGAGAGGAGTATGATAAATTCCTTTGTTTTTCACATTGTGTTCAAAGTACTGTTTGGGTGGGGGCAGTGCTTATTCAGAAACTCTACAAATCAGCTATTTCAATTGCTGTTTGTTGGTCATTAAAAAGTCTGATCATTTCAGAACGTTTTGTTCCTGTCCTTAAGAGGTTTGTTTTTTTATTAAAAACTAGTACAGCAGAAGAGAAGAATATGTTGTTCAGTTGCTCAGTCATGTCCAACTCTGCGATGCCAGGCTTCCCTGTCCTTCACCATCTTCCAAAGATTATAAATAGTTTGATTTAGCATTGGGTTTACAGTGAGGTTGCATCATATTTGAATTTAATTAGTGAACCTTACACACTTGGCAAAAAAAAACAGAAGGGGTTATACTTTCACAGACCAATGTTCTGGAGATATTTTTACATGTCATCCGTTGGGAGGAGGGCATGGGAGTGCAGGCGCTACTGGTATTTACTGGGAATAGGCTAGGAATACTGCCATCCTTCAGTGCACAGGACAGCCTCTGCAACAAGGAATCTTCTAGCCCCTGATGCAATAGTGCCAGAGTTGAGAAACCCTGAAATAGACCCACGAACAAAAGCATGCTCCCCAATGAGGGTGAGATGGAAGACAAAAGGATCTGCTGTTCTTTACGCATATTCACATTTCCTATGTTGTCATCCTCTAGCTGTTTTGTGATTCTAGTGCTTAAAAATACAATATTTTAGTATAACACAGCCCCTTATGGTGAGCCACCTACTGGGTGAATAATTTAATGGATTTTCTAGGATAACGTTAACTGTATATACTAATTTTATATTGCCGGTTTATCTTACGCCTTTAATGTTTGAGTCTAATCTCTGGATAAGATGTGATTTCACTGTAGTGCTAAAGTTAGAGAAAACATAGATTGATAAAGTGCTTGTAATCATTATAGTGTTTTCCTTTTTCTCTCCTTTCATCAACCCATATCTGTTTTCATTAGGAACCTAATGGGATTAGAGCTAGAAAGTGACCAGTGGAGATAGAACATCTAAGCAGGTTTATAATCTGGCTGGGAAGAAAGCTGCAAAAGAGAAAAAACAGTAAAAGGTAGTTTATGCTGAGAACTTACAGGCAGTAAGTGCAATAAGAGTTTGAGACAGCAGTTGTTAAGGACTGGGAGGACTAAGAGACCTTACAGAAAAGTTGTGAATCCAGCTTCTGGCGTTGAACTTGAACAGAGGCATCAATATTGCAGAAAGAGCACCCTGATTAATAGTGTTATAATAACCAACGATAATTTGTTCGGTGAATGAAGATTTTTATCTCCTACTATGAATTTCTCAAATACTGAGTTAGAAACTCATGTTGAAATCACTCTTCCCTCTGCAGTCTCACACCATCTTGCTGGTACAGCCTACCAAGAGGCCAGAAGGCAGAACTTATGCTGACTATGAATCTGTGAATGAGTGTATGGAAGGTGAGTTTAAACACTAATCAAGGGGTAGAAATCATTGACTTTGTTTTGGGGGTGGTGAGGGGTTGGGGGATGGAGGTGGGATGAGCTCTAGAGGCTCCTGGCTCCCACCCTAGCTAGCATCTACACCAGCTGGTCCATGCTCCCTCCCAGGGTGAGAGTGGTAAGTGCTGAGACGCTCAGGTGTCTTGTGAGTTGGTTTACCTTGACATTCACTATTATGTCTACTTTTTAGAATCAAGCTCATGTATATAGAGACTTTCCCAGGCCTCTGCTTGTTTTGTAAATATTCTTTCTTTGTTATATGTTATTTTGTTACTGTGCTGTGTAAATATTTTACAGGTATCCCTTATATAGTCTAGTTAAACTCAATAGAGTTATTAAGACAGGCTTGAGAAACCTAATAGCGCCTACACAACCTAGTAGTCTAATTACTAAACAAACATTAAAAGCTAATGTTACAGTCCATCAGGATGTTACGAAATAAAAAATTAGCTCAGTGAATAAAGGCAAATGGAACCAAATCAGTATAATTTATTGTACATTTGACAAGCTGGCACCACCCTGAAGGAAGGTATTAACCCTCAGTAAACCATTAGATGAGAGCACATAGATTGGATCATCACAAACTGGATTCATCCTTATGTCCTTTCATTAGATCATTACATCCAGTAAACCACTTGTGTACACCCTGTACCCTTTCTAGCAAATTGTACATTCCTCACCTCTTCTGTAAAGGAATATAAAATTTGTTGCTGGCATGTCCCTGGAATTGTTGATTATCTGAAGCTAATTGGATTAGGCTTAAAAATCTCTTCTTAAAACCAACAGTGGGTAGACCTCTGGGGGACAGAAAGCTACTCATAATAATCAGAGATGGCTCCTCAGATTCCATTCTGATTTTTAAAGACGAGCAAAGCTTGTGTTCTTTTCTTTTCTCAAGTCCCTTCCTCTGCTGATAGCCTTACTTGCCAGTAAGGTAGACTTTGTGCACAAAGATTGTTGCTAGATTGTTGCTTTATCTATATTATCATGTTTGGTCTTTGATTCTGCAATACTCTTTACTAACCTTTACTGATTTTAGGGAAGCCTAACTTTAAAAAAAAAATTAATACATTTAATTTCTAGAGCAGTTTTAGGCTTAAGGAAAAATTGAACAGAAAGTACAGAGGGTTCCCATGTACTTCTCCCTATCCCCAGTTTCCCCTATTAATGACACCTTCCCTGGTAGTCCAGTGGTTAAGACTGCTTCCAATGCAGGGGGCTCAGATTCCCCTGGTCAGGGAACTAAGGTCCTGCATGCCACACATACCCATCCCCCCCCCCCAAAAAAAAAAAGATAGAATATGAGGTATGGTACATTTGTTACAGTTGATATAGCAGAATACAGTCCATAGTTTATTTGGGGGTTCATTTTTTGTGGTGTGCAGTGCTGTGGGTGTTGCCAAATGTGTAATGTCATGTATTCACCATTACAGTATCATACTGTAATGTTGAGCATATTCTCACTGCCCTAAAGATCCCTTGTGTTCCCCCTAGTCATCCCTCTTCACCTCACTCCCTGCCCCCTGGCAACCACTGGTCTCTTTGCTACTTCCGTTGTTTTTCTTTTTCCAGAATGTCATAGATTTGGAATCATTGACATGTAGCTTTCAGACTAGCTTCTTTCACTTAGCAACATGTTTAAGTTTCTTCCATGCCTTTTTGTGGCTTTCTAGTTCTTTTTTTTTTTTTAATTATAAATGGTGGTTTATTTTCCATTTTAAAAGTTAAAATGGAAATACTGGAATCAGTTCTCACATGGTGGTTGCCAAATGGTAATTTTCTTACTTTCTTATTTTACTTTGTTATAGTAGTTAATATTCGTCTGGAATACAGAGCTTTCCCTCCCTTCATGCCTTTTTTAAAATTATTAGATTTAGGTTTTTTTTAGATTAGGTTTGGGTTTACAGGAAAATTGACTAGAAAGTACAGTTCTGTCATAACCCCTGCTTCGCCCCCTCCCAGTTTTCCCAATTATTTACATCCTGTATCAGTGTGGTACATTTGTTAGGATTGTAGAATCAGTACTGATACATTATTAACTAAAGTCGAGTTTGCATTAATGTTCACTCTTTGCTTTGAACATTCTATGGATTTTGACATGTGCAATGACATGTATCTAACATTGAGTACCCTGAAAATCCCCTGTGCTCCACCTGCTCACCCATCTCTCCCCTAAACAGCAACCACTGATCTTTTTAATGTCTTCATAGTTTCATCTTTTCCAGAATATTGTATGGTTGAAATTATAGTATGTAACCTTTTCAGAACAGCTTTTTCACTTTAGTTCAGTTGCTCAGTCATGTTTGACTCTGCAACCCCATGGACTGCAGCACACCAGGCTTCCCTGTCCATTACCAACTCCCGGAGCCTACTCAAACTCATGTCCATCGCGTTGGTGATGCCATCCAACCATCTCATCCTCTGTCGTATGCTTTTAAGATGTCTCCATGTCTTTCACGGCCTGATAGCTCATTTCATTTTGTTGTTGAATAATACTCCATTGAATGGGTATAACACAGTTTGGTTATCCATCACCTGTTGCAGGATATCTTGGTTGCTTACAGGTTTTGTCAGTGAATAAGCTGCTATGCACATTCCTGTGTAGGTTTTTGTGTGGACCAAAGCTTTCAGCTCCTTTCGGTAAATACTGAGGAGTGTGATTGTTGGATCATATGGTAAGACTGTATTTAGCTTTGTAAGAAACAGACAAGCTGTCTTCACCTGTGGCTGTATCACTTTGCATTTCCTGCAGTAATGAATGAGAGTTCCTGTGGCAGCATTTGGTGTTGTCAGTGTTTTGGATTTTTTGCCATCCTAGTAGATGGGTAGCGATACCTCATTTCAGTTTGCAGTTTCCTCATGTCATAATCTGAGAAGGCAATGGCACCCCACTCCAGTACTCTTGCCTGGAAAATCCCATGGACGGAGGAGCCTGATAGGCTACAGTCCATAGGGTCACTAAGAGTCGGACACGACTGAGCGACTTCACTTTCACTTTTCCCTTTCATGCACTGGAGAAGGAACTGGCAACCCACTCCAGTATTCTTGCCTGGAGAATCCCAGGGACGGTGGAGCCTGGTGGGCTGCCGTCTGTGGGGTCGCACAGAGTCGGACACGACTCAAGCGACTTAGCAGCAGCAGCATGTCATAATGTTGAGCATCTTTTCATAATGCGTATTTTCCTTCTGTATATCTTCTCTGGTGAGGTGTCTGTTCACATCTTTTGCCTATTTTTTAATTGAGTTGTTTGTTTTCCCGTTGTTGAGTTTTAGGGGTTCTTTATGTATTGTTGATAATAGTTATTTATCTCAGTGGTCCCCAACCATTTTGGTACCAGGGACCAGTTTCAGTTTTTCCATGGACTGTGGGGGATTGGGGTGTGTGTGTGGGCTGGGGGGGGGGGGTGGTTGGGATGATTTGAGGGCATTGCATTTATTGTGCACTTTATTTCTATTATTATTATTATTATATCAGCTCCATCTCAAATCATCAGGTTTTCGATCCCAGAGGTTGGGGACCCCTGTTTTATCAGATATATGTTTTGCAAAGATTTTCTTCTAGTCTGTGGCTTGTGTTTTCTCTTTCTTTGATAGTACCCTCTGAAGTACAAAAGGCTTAAATTTTGATGACGTCCAGCCTCGTAAGAAACCCAAAGTCACAAAGATTTGTGCCTACATTTTCTTCCGAGAGTTTTATAATTTTGACTTAGATTTAGTTTCTGGGCCATTGTGAGTGACTGTTTACACATGGTGTGACAGGGTCCAAGTTTCTTCTCTTGCATATGAGTGTACAGTTGTCCTAGCACCCTTTGTTGATAAAATACTCTTTCTCTATTGATTTGTCTTGGTATACTTTTGGAAAAACAGTTGACCATAAATGTGAGGGTTTATTTGTGGACTCCTGTTTCTATTCCATTAGTTTGTATGCCTGTCTTCATGAATAAGCAGTACCACACTGTCTTGATTACAGTTTTGTAGTTTTGTGATAAGTTCTGAAGTGAGGAGATGTGAATCTTTCTTCCAACTTTGTTCTTTTTCAAGATTGTTGTGGCTGTCCTGGACCCCTGTGTTTGTGTGTCAAGTTTGGGATCAGCTTGTCAGTTTCTACAGCAGTACCGCAGGTTTTGACATGGATTGTTGAATCTAGATCACTTGGGGGAATGTTTAATATTAAGTCACCCAGGCCATGAACTTGAGATAGCATTCTGTTTATTTAAATCTTTGCTGTCAGTGACATTTTACAGTGTTCAGTATGTCTCTTTTATTAAATTTATTTGTAAGAATTCTATCCTTTTTTGATGCTGTTCATTTCATTTTCAGTGTTTTCATTGTTGGGTATAGAAATATAATTGATTTTTGTATATTGATTTTACATCATGCAGTCTTACCACCCTGATTTATTAGTTCAAATAGTGTTTTGTAGTTTCCTTAAGGTATTCTGTATACAATTCTGTATACATTTATAGAGATAGGTACACTTCTTCCATTCCAGTGTGAATGCCTATTATTTCTTTTCCTTGCCGAATCACCCTTACTAGAGCCTCCAGTGCAATGTTGAGCATGACACAAGTGACAAGAGCAGGTGTTCTCGTCTGAATGGGAAAGCATTGTCTTTTGCCACTAAGTATGATGGTAGCTGTGGGTTAGCGCCACAATGAATTAATTTTCCTGGTTTTTATTTCCTTTTCATTCACCCTTTCTATTCAGGAACTCATAAGTGATACTTCTGATCACAGTGTATTGAACCAACCTTTATTAAGATAGCTTTTGATAACTCTGTGGTTGACTGTTACTTTTTCACAGGAAATTTATGAAATCAATTTGGAGGTACACAAAGACCTATATGTACAGGGTAGGACAAAGTATTATGATATCAGCATATAATACTACTCATATCTAAAGTTCATACAATTGTAAGATCTTGGTTTTCCCCCCTCTTAGGTGTTTGTAAAATGTATGAAGAACATCTGAAGAGAATGAATCCCAACAGCCCCTCTATCACATATGATATCAGTCAGTTGTTTGATTTTATTGATGACCTGGCAGACCTCAGCTGCCTTGTGTGAGTATTAACCACCATATCTCTTAAATTGTGTTTTTACCTTGTTTGTTTGTTTGAGGTGATTTATGCTATTAGGAGCTCACTCTGCATGACACAGATCTTTGTGTTTTGCCTGTGATGTAGTAATTAATATTTCTTCTACACGTGGCTCATAAATTGTCAACATAAAGCTGAAAATCTTACAAATTTTGCTAATTGATGCAGTTAGTGTGCATCCGCCTTGAACCGAAAATTTTGTTCCTTAAACTAAATAATCTTTTACTTAGTTTTTCCCCCAATTATAGTCTTTATCCTAAAGCAGTTAGCTTTATTTTTAATTCCACCTAATGTTGATCATGTGTATTTTGGTATGTTAGAATGAGTTTGTTTTTTTGACACTTACCTTTTCTATTCTCCGAGTTTTGTCAAATTAATTTTTTTTTCCCTAACATTATGCTTATTATAATTTATATCAGTAATTACTTATCACCACTGTTACCAAGGAGCATGTGAGTCTATAATACTTCATCTTCTCAGCATTGTTGGAGAGACCGAGTGTACAGAGGAAAATGGAAGTACCTTATAATGAGAGCTTCAGTCACCAGGCATTTTAATATTTATTATGTGTCAGACACTATGCTAGAAGAAAAAAGTATTTTTCAGTGGTGAAAAACATGTAGGTCCTACTCTGAGGCACTTCCTGTTTCAGCACTGGAACCAAGCCTGTACTTGCTGTCTTACAAAAGATCCGGGTGAAAATAAGCATTTCCTTGGAATTTTTGAGTTTAGTTTTCTTCACCTCTTCATTGTGTTTCAGTTACAGTCATTTTAGTTTGCTCACTCAGAGTATCTAAGTGATCCAGTTCTCGTCTTTAATGAAATGTGTTTATAATGTGTGATAATTTTATTATGATTATTTTGATATAAAAACTCAAAAAACTATTGAGGCAAATAGAGCTGTATATATATCATGCTGTGTTGGTTTGTAATGTTTATAGTTGATCTGTTTAGTGCCTGACACATAGAGACATGTACATGTTCATATAACATTTATTGAGTGCCAGTTATGTACCATATGTGTTCCAAGGCACTGAGGATTGTGCAGTGAATAAATCAGTCTAAAATGAAGCCTGTGAAGCTGCAGAAGAATAAGTGGAGGGCGGGGAGAGGAGGGAAATTTGGTGGACCAGCCTGTTCAAAAGTATTGATACTTCATGTTTTTGGAATGAATGAGGACTGAGAATTGAAATTTGGTATAGCCCTCTGGAAGTCTTTGATGATTTCCAGAGCAGTTTTGGTAGAGGCAAGTGAAAGTGTGAAAGTATTAGTTGCTCAGCAGTGTCCAACTCTTTGCAACCCCATGGGCTGTAGCCCATCGGGCTACATAGAATTCTCCAGGCAAGAGTGCTGGAGTGGTATGCCATTCCCTTCTCCAGAGGATCTTTCTGACCCAGGGATTGAACCCAGGTCTCTCTCATTACAGGCAGATTCTTTACTGTCTGAGCCACCTAGAAAGCCTGAGAGTGACAGTAGTAAAATCTTGATATATTCCAGTGAGTTAGTAAGAAGAGAGGAATTGTAGGCTGCCAACACAGACAACTTTTTTGTAGAATTTGGCTCATAAGGAGAGGAGGAAAATGGGGTTATAGCTAGAGGAAAAAAATACTTTTTTTCCCCCTTTAATTTTGTTTTTAAGGTGAGAAAAATAATGGTATGTTGGCAGGCTAATGTGATGATGTAGTAGAGGGAGAAATTGATGGCTTTAGATAGGATCTTGGACAATCCATTAACAGTAAAGTAGGAAGGGCAGGCGGATGTGGTAGAAGCTTGGGGAGGTTTTCTAATTGCTTTAGTTACTTCAGGAAAATAGGAAGGAGGACACCATTTGGAATTAAGGGTGAGGGAGGAAGTGTTGGAGGTTGTGAAAAGAGGTGAGAAATCTAGGAGGGTGAAGGGATTAGGGAATGTGATTTAAGAGGTACTTGATGGTGAATATAAAAATAGTCATGTAGTAATTGTATTTTCCTAGTCACTCTTAATCTGAAGAGTTACAGGTGAGTTTACTTTTTAGATTGTTTCTCACTGTAACTAAAGGACGTTAGTAAAAAGCCAAATGTTCTGTAAAAGTAGAGAACTTGTGCATTTTACTAAACCCCATTCTGACCTTACCATTCAGGGGAAGAATTTGATCATGGTGTAAAGCATCCCTACTTTGGAGTTTGTTTCTCTTCAGAGATTGCATTGTAGCTCAGTGATGACCTGGAGGAGTAAGTGAGAGGGAGGGGATATATGTATAAATACAGTGGACTCTTTGTTGTGCAGCAGAAACTAACACAACATTGTAAAGCAGTTAAACTCCACCCCCACCCCCCCAAAAAAAATGGATCATAGGTTTCTAGCTCAGTGGTTCACAGACAACAAGAACTCTGGTCAGGAGTGTTTAAGCTTTTACTCCTTTCCTGAAGCTAGTAAGTTGCACTGTTTTGAGCCTTGGTTTCCTCCTTTATTAAAAAGGGATAATAATTGTATCTACTCACAGAGTTGTAAATAGGATTGAATTGATTCAGATGAGTGCCCAAAGCAATACCTAGCAGTTGGCACTTCTTTATAGGCTTCTCTGGTGGCTCAAATGGTAAAGAATCTGCCTGCAGTGCTGGGGATTCAGGTTTGATCCCCTAAAGAAGGAAATGGCTACCCAGTCCAGTATTCTTGCCTGGAGAATCCATCCCATGGACAGAGGAGCTTGGGGGGCTACAGTCCATGGGGTCACAAAGAGTCAGACACAACTGAGCGATTAACACTTCTGCTTCTAACACTTAGAGGTATTTACTGTCATTTGTAGTTATATTTATATAATTTTTTTTGCTGAGAACCTAAAAAATGATAGTGCACATGGCCTTGAAACACTGTGATGTGCTTTGTATTTCTGTGATCTCTGCTTGCTTATTATCTTCTTTTTTTATCTATAGCTTTAGGGTTTTTTTACTCTAAAAAAATGAATTTATTGCTTAACCAGCAATCTAGCTGGTTGTGCTTTAAGGTTGTAGTTTTAGGTTGTAGGTGTTCAGTTGTAGGTCAGTGGAATATTTCTGTTTTTTGTCCTTTGAACATACCTTGAGTGAGTTGTCTATTAAGTGATGCGTTGTACTCCAAAAACCCTGGAATCCTGTTAGAGTTTCATTGCTGATGTTACTCCTTGTACTCCAGACTCTTCTCAGGCTCTAGCTTTGTTCATTAAAAAGCAAATCCTGAAATACTGGATGTATATAAAATTTTGCTTCTGTTAATACTTTCCAGGGAAGAAATCTTAGTGGCAGCAACATATTTTTAAAGGTCTTCTTTTTTTTTTTTTTTTTAAGTTGATTCAAAGTAAATATAACAGATCTAAAGTTTTTGTTAGTTTTTTAATCATGGAAGGAACCATAAGAATAGTAACTATGTAGGAGAAAGAACACATGGTTTCTGGGCATACTTTATCAAGAAGTAGATGTGTAACACACTGAGCATTTAACTTAAGATCTCTAGACCTCGGTTTGTTTTTCTGCTGTGAGATTGTACTAGATGATCTAAACTTCATACTGCATAAAATTCAACAGTTATGTAATCAGCTGTTTATTATTCTTCTGTTCCTCAGTTACCGAGCTGATACCCAGACATACCAGCCTTATAACAAAGATTGGATTAAAGAGAAGATCTACGTGCTCCTTCGTCGACAGGCCCAACAGGCTGGGAAATAGTTGAGTTTGGAAGCATTAGAGGGACAGGGGTGGGCTTGGAACACAGGTGTGTGCAGTGTGCTGTAGTGGATGTTTTGTATTATAGTTATCCTGTTTCCATTTTGGTATACCCTAGCCAGAATTGAATGTATTAGATAAAATGTGATAATCTGTTCAATCTGAAAAGCCCTTTGCCCCCTCCCCCCCCCCTTTTTTTTACTTAAACATTTTTATGATGATTTAGATGAAAGTTGGTTTTGTCAGTTACCTTTGGTTCCAGTCCCTCAAACTGTTCATACCTGCTTTATAACATCCACTGTACTAATCCTTCTTCAAGTTGGGGTGGGGAGTGGTGGCACAGTTTAGTTATGTCCTCAAGATAAAGTCTTGGTGAAAAACAAATAAATGTTCTTTAGTTATATTTTTTCCCCTGAGTGATTTTTCCCCCCCTTTTATGTGTCTCTGATCTGAATTGGGTATTCTTGCAAAGCAGTATCATTTTCTAAACCAGTAGCCTGCTACACGATGAAGTTGAAGAAAGCCTATGTATGTGCTAAATATGTTTTCCTCTGGCTTATATGAAGCTAAAGAGTTTTTACCTCATTTTTTCCTAGTTTTTGCCTCTTGTAAATGAATCTCAATTGTATCTCCAAGGTTTATACCTACTGTTGATGCAAACATGATGAAACACTTTCTGGTGACATAGTTTATCTACAGCAGCAACCAGGTTAATGCCTTGGTGATGTCCTTTTTCTGGAAGGTCCTTGGCCTTCTAATACCCTTCAGCAGTGGAATGCTGAAGTGGAATGCTCCTGTACAAGGGTAAGGGAAAGACCACAGAAAAGTACAGGATGATCTTGCTTTTAATGTAAAGGTTATGGTCACACTGTGACTTGAACATACACTGCATTCCCATCGTACCTCCAGTCAAAGTATGTGGACATTCCCTGATTCTGCTAGTATCACACTTCACCAGTGGCTAATAATATCTTTACACACTGTAAGATGGGCAGTTTTTTTGGAAGCTTCATGACTGGCCTTAGGCTTCATGACTGGCCTTATATGCTTGTTTTATGCAGAATGAAATTATATATGTAGCTGTAGTTAATATTTCACTGTGAATCAGCCAATTTTAAAAAATGTTCTCACAGAAAAAAGAAATAGATCCAAAAGTAAGTCAGATTGTCCTACTTTTCAGTTGGCCTGTCTAATATAGTTTTATTTCTCTAACAGATATGATCTTGCTTCATTTCTTTTTTTTTTTTTTTTTGAAAAATACTCTAAAACACATCCGGAGGGAATGGGATCCCTTGAGTCTCTGATAAAATATGTTTTTTAGTGTTGGACTTAGGAAATAAGATTTTCTAAGGAATGTGAGAAAACATCTAGGTCCTAGACGTTGTGTGATGAGAGGAAAAAGAAGGTGAGCAGTATTTTGAATCATACTTTATAAAGTTTAAGGAAGAATAGGACTGAAATAAACATGGGGAAATATACATTTAACCATTTCCATTATTACACAGAAGAGGAACAGAAGTAGGCTTTTTGCATTGTTAATGTGGAATCTCTGATGAAACTGAATTTTCAGTGGTTTGGTCGAGCCAGAGCCACTATTCCATGTTCTTACAGAGTTAGAGTACTGATTGTGTGGCCTTTCTCTAACTACAAGTTGAACAGGTTTGATTTCTGCTTATAGAGTGATGTTTTATACTGCTGCCTAAAGGTGAAACATACCAGAAAAATTAACAAAGATCCTGATATTCTGTAATCCACCTTATTTTATATACCTGGAAATTCTAAAATAGTTCTTGACAATGCTGCTTGCTTCTATTTTTTTAATGTTTGATCTAACATGTCCCAGGATTAGAAAGGGGATATTTTAACAGTCTTGCTCAACTTGTATTTCTCTGGCTTAAAATATTTCCAGCAACTCACTGAAATGCCTTGGGTATTTTTGGCATATATATATATATATGGCATGTTTGGATAGGTTATATATCTTACTCCTGTTGTTTGGGGTGAGAATGATGGTAAACTGTTTACTTTCAACAAGGGTGAGCAGACAGTTTCTTACTGTCCTAAAAGCAGACCAGTCTTTGGGTTGGAGGAAAGAGGGCAGGGCATTTCTTAGTGTAAAGTCAGTTTCATATCAGTGTGACCACTTCTTTATTAAATTGTTTTTATTAATTTTTAAGATTGGAATGAAAATCAGAGTTAATGTATGAAGTGTTTAATAAACATTACTACATTAATAGGGGGTACTTTTAGAATAGGGACTATTTATTTATGTGTTAGTATGATCACCACTTAGGTGTAGCATTTACTACTTGGGAAACATTTTTATATGTATCTTATTTAATCATCATAGCAACCCTTTAAGATAGGAAATAATTATTCCTTTATTAATGGTAACATTGACTCAGATCACTTTGCTGGGTAAAAAAGACATGGTCTTGGGAGTTCCTGGTGACCTGAGTGGTTAGGATTCGACATTTTTGCTATGGAGGCCTGGGTTTGATCCCTGGTCCTGGAACCATCCCACATGCTGCACAACACAACCTAAATTAATTAACTGAAAAGAAAAAAACATGGTCTTAACCTCAAACATCTTGAAGGGAATATGAGGCCCCCCCAAAATAAATAACTAGATAATGAATCTCTGGTGACTATCAAAGGAACTTTAAAGATAGACATATTTGGATTCACAAGACCTGAGTGAGTCACATTTGTCACCAGTTTACTTGAAAGCATACAGGACAGAAAACAGCTTGCTAACCCAGCATCATCAGGTGTTCCTCTTCCACGGGAGTGAGTAGTCCTCATGGCAGTTCACACAGCCATCTAAGAATTATCCTCTGCACATACAAACAAGTGGTAAGTCAGGTGCAAGAGACAAGACAGGTAAGTGCAAGGACTACCTTGGTTTGAAGCCTTGTATACAGCAGGAGCCACTGTCCATAGACAATGCTTGTAGGTCACTGCAAGAGACGTGCCTCTGTTACAAGAGTCACTGCATTTTAGTGGAGGCATAAATTACCAATTAGAGGTCATTTTTACCTTAAGCAGTTTTGTCTAGTCATACATTCCACCATTATTTTTCCTTAGAGACAGAGCTAGAAAGTCGTTCAGTCGCTAAGTCGTGTCTGAGTCTTTGCGACCGCATGGACTACAGCATGCCAGGCTTCCCTGTCCATCACCAACTCCTGGAGCTTGTTCAAATTCATGTCCATTGAGTCAGTGATGCCATCCAACCATCTCATCCTCTGTTGTCCCCTTCTCCTCCTGCCTTCAATCTTTCCCAGCATCAGGGTCTTTTCCAATGAGTCAGCTCTTCACATCAGGTGGCCAAAGGATTGGAGCTTTAGCATCAGTCCTTCCAGTGAATATTCAGGGTTGATCTCCTTGCAGTCCAAGGGACTCTCAAGAGTCTTCAACACCACAGTTCAAAAGCATCCGTTGTTCAGTGCTCAGCCTTCTTAATGGTCCAATTCTCACATCCATACATGACTGCTGGATAAACCATAGCTTTGACTAGACAGACATTTGTTGACAAAATGATGTCTCTGCTTTTTAATATGCTGTCTAGGTTTGTCATAGCTTTTCTTCCAAGGATCAAGTGTCTTAATTTCATGGCTACAGTCACTGTTTGCAGTGATAATAATGGCCACAGTCACTGTTTGCAAGAAAATAAAGCCTGCTAGAAAGTTAACCCAAGGTAAATTTGTGCGTAGAGCAGAAAGAGTTTTGTTAATCCTTTGTCCACAAATATTTAAGAAGTATGAGATGAAGGAGGTAACATTTGAGCTGGACCTTGAAGAATGGCTAAACTTTGAAAACAAGAAAATAGGAGTAATGAGGTAGTAAAGCACTGGGAATATTTGAGGAAAAGCAAGTAAGCCATTGTGGCTGGAGTACAGTAAATTTTGGAGAGATCGTATATGGCATAAAGGCCAGGAAGGTTGGTATTGGAGTTCCTTGAACTTGAAGCTACAGAGTTTATTTCAAAGGCTGTGGATAGTCTAAAGGTTTTTAAGGCATAACCTGTCAAATCTTTTCATCATGAGAATTAAATTCACTCTTCTGTATAGACCAGATTAGAAAACCAGAGAATATAATGTCTCAGAAGCCAAGTCAAGATAATTCTTCAGTCAACAGGTAAAGTGAGGAATTATATTAGTAAGAAGTCTTAGGATCTGGAGTTTAGAAAGTCTTTTCACTGGTTTAATATGAAGACAAAACCCAAATTTGCAGGTAAAGAGTAAGGGAAATGGTGAAATATAAGCAGAGAAGGCAAGGTTCATTGGAAACTTGAAAGAAAAAGAGTGGCAGTGTACAATGATCATTTGGAAGGACACTTTTTAAAAGGCAGTTTGTTCTTGCATATAAGTAAAGGAAAAGTCTAAGATTAAATATATATATATATATTGTAATTAGATAATTGATGAAAGATTCAGTGCCAGTTGAAATGTATGTGTAGGTGTACTGGTAGAATGGTTCAACTCAGAAGAAAAATACAGAAGGTGGAGAGGGTTTGTGTTAGATGGTCTCAATCCATTAAATAGGTAAAATTGGTTACCATCTTGGAGAAAGGGAGGAGTAGATACAAGGGCACTGAAGATGGTAGGAAAAGTTTATAACAGCTATGGGAGTTGTGGGGAGGTTAATGTATTTTTAGTAGAACGAATCAGCACATTTTGTGACTTTCACCAGAAGCATTCAACCAATGAGAAAAAGGAGAGAGTTAGATACTGAGTACTTTACCCCCTTTCCCCCAGTAATTCCCTCACCCACAGGCATTTGTTAGAATATCTAGTCTGTTCCAGGACCCCAGAACAAAGAACAGGTGGTCAAACATAACAAATAGCAAAATGGTAGATTTAGACCCCCATCCTACTGTTAATTATATTAAATGTAAATAGTCTTAATGCTTCAGTTAAAAGACTGGATCAGTAAAGCAAGACACAACTACATGTTCAACCCAATTTAAATAAAAAAAACGGAATTCCCTGGTGGTCCAATGGTTAGGACTCTGCACTACCACTGCTGAAGGCCTAGTTCAATCCCTGATCAGGAAGCTAAGATCCTGCAAGGCATGTAGTGTAGCCAAAACAAACATATTTTATATATATATGTGTGTGTGTGTGTATGTATATATATATATATATATATATATATATACAGATAAGTTAAAAAGATGGGGAAAGATATTCCATGCAAACACTAAGCATAAGAAACTGACATAGTATCAGACAAAGCAAGCATCATAAGAGGAATGTTACCAGGCACAAAGAGGGCTGTTTTTATAATTATAAAAGGGTAAATTTACCAAGAGACATAAACAAGCACTTAATAACAACTCTAAAATATGAGAATTTTTTGGGAGATTCTG
Organism: Okapia johnstoni; assembly: GCA_024291935.2. Classification (NCBI taxonomy): domain Eukaryota; kingdom Metazoa; phylum Chordata; class Mammalia; order Artiodactyla; family Giraffidae; genus Okapia; species Okapia johnstoni. The sequence goes on from CM044307.1 coordinate 20,093,139, forward strand.
ATGTGTTGGCACTACCTCTCATTCTGAATGTTGCACACCTGAGTTCTTGCACCTAAATGTGCAGCTAAAGTGCAGATTTAGGTCTGAAATGGACTTTGACATTACGCATTTTTAACAAACTTCCATGTGCCTACACGTTGAGGGGCAAAATATCCTATACCACACTGCTTTCCATGAGATAACGTAGGAACAGTATGAAAAGGCAAAAAGATAGGACACTGAAAGATGAATTCCCCAGCTCGGTAGGTGCCCAATATGCTGCTGGAGATCAGTGGATAAATAACTCCAGAAAGAATGAAGAGACAGAGCCGAAGTGAAAACAACACCCGGTTGTGGATGTGACTGGTGATGGAAGTAAAGTTCAATGCTGTAAAGAGCAAAGTCGCATAGGAGTCTGGAATGTTAGGTCCATGATTCAAGGTAAATTGGAAGTGGTCAAATAGGAGATGGCAAGAGTGAACATGGACATTTTAGGAATCAGTGAATTAAAAAGGACTGGAATGGGTGAATTTAATTCAGATGACCATTATATCTACTACTGTGGGCAAGAATCCCTTTGAAGAAATGGAGTAGCCCTCCTAGTCAACAAAAGTCCGAAATGCAGTCGTTGGGGTCAATCTCAAAAACGACAGAATGATCACTGTTCATTTCCAAAGCAAACCATTCAATATCACAGTAATCCAAGTCTATGTCCCAACCACTAACGCCTATGAAGCTGAAGTTGAATGGTTCTATGATAACCTCCAAGGCCTTCTAGAACTAACACCAAAAAAAAGACGTTCATTACAGGGGACTGAAATGCAAAAGTAGGAAGTCAAGAGATAACCTGGAGTAACAGGCTAATTTGGCCTTGGAGTACAAAATGAAACAAGGCAAAGGGTAACAGTTTTGCAAGAAAATGCACTGGTCATAGCAAACACCTTCCAACAACACAAGAGATGACTCTCCACATGGACTTCACCAGATGGTCAATACTGTGATCAGATCACATTCTTTGCAGCTGAAGATGGAGAAGCTCTATACAGTTAGCAAAAACAAGACAGGGATCTGATTGTGGCTCAGATCATGAACTCCTTATTGCAAAATTCAGATTTAAATTGAAGAAAGTAGGGAAAACCATTAGACCATTCAGGTATGACCTAAATCAAATCCCTTACGATTATACAGTGGAAGTGACAAATATATTCAAGGGATTAGATCTGATAGAGTGCCTGAAGAACTGTGGACAGAGGTTCATGACATTGTACAGGAGGCAATGGTCAAGACCATCCCCAAGAAAAAGAAATGCAAAAAGGCAACATGGTTGTCTGAGGAGGCCTTACAAATACCTGAGAAAAGAAGAGAAGCAAAAGGCAAAGGAGAAAATGAAAGATATACCCATCTGAATGCAGAGTTCCAAAGAAGAGCAAGGAGAGATAAGAAAGCCTTCCTCACTGATCAATCCAAAGAAATAGAGAAAAACAATAGAATGGGAAAGATTAGAGATCTCTTCAAGAAAATTAGAGATACCAAGGGAACATTTCATGCAAAGATGGACACAATAAAGGACAGAAATGGTATGGACCTAACAGAAGCAAAAGATATTAAGAAGAGGTGCCAAAAATACACAGAACTATACAAAAAAGGCCAGATAACCACGATGGTGTGATCACTCACCTAGAGCCAGACATGCTGGAATGTGAAATCAAGTGAGCCTTAGGAAGCATCACTATGAACAAAGCTAGTGGAGGTGATGGAATTCCAGTTATTTCAAGTCCTAAAAGATGGTGCTATTAAAATGCTTCACTCAATATGCCAGCAAATTTGGAAAACTCAGCAGTGGCCACAGGACTGGAAAAGGTCAGTTTTCATTCCAATCCCAAAGAAAGGCAATGCCAAAGAATGCTCAAACTACTGCACAATTGCATTCATTTCACATGCCAGCAAAGTAATGCTCAAAATTCTCCAAGCTAGGTTTCAACAGTACATGAACCAAGAACTTCCATATGTTCAAGCTGGATTTAGAAATGGCAGAGGAACCAGAGATCAAATTACCAACATCCATTGTATCATAGAAAAAGCAAAGAGAGTTCAAGAAAAACATCTACTTTTACTTTATTGACTACACCAAAGTCTTTGTGTGGAAACTGTGGAAAATTCTTCAATAGATAGAAATACCAGATCACCTTACCTGCCTCCTGAGAAATCTGTATGCAGGTCAAGAAGCAACAGTTAGAACCGGACATGGAACAACAGACTGGTTCCAGATCGGGAAAGGAGTACGTCAAGGCTGTACATGTCACCCTGCTTATTTAACTTGTATTCAGAGTACATTGTGTGAAATGCTGGGCTGGATGAAGCACAAGCTGGAATCAAGATTGCCAGGAGAAATATCAATAACTTCACATATGCAGATGACACCACCCTTATGGCGGAAAGCAAAGAGGAACTGAAGAGCCTCTTGGTGAAAGTGAAAGAGGAGAGTGAAAAAACTGGCTTAAAATTCAGCCTTCAAACAACTAAAATCATGGCCTCTGGTCTCATCACTTCATGGCAAGTAGACAGGGAAAAAGTGGAAGCAGTGACAGACTATTTTCTTGGGCTCCAAAATCACTGCAGATGGTGACTGCAGCCATGAAATTAAAAGACGCTTGCTCCTTGGAAGGAAAGCTGTGACAAACCTAGACAGCATATTAAAAAGCAGAGACATTACTTTGCCGACAAAGGTCTGTCAAAGCTATGGTTTTTCCAGTATTCATGTATGGATGTGAGAGCTGGACCATAAAGACAGCTGAGTGCCGAAGAATTGATGCTTTTGAACTGTGGTATCAGAGAATATTCTTGAGAGTCCCTTGGACTGCAAGGAGATCCAACCAGTCAATCCTAAAGGAAGTCAGTCCTGAATATTCATTGGAAGGACTGATGCTGAAGCTGAAACTCCAGTGCTTTGGCCACCTAATGCGAAGAGCTGACTCACTGGAAAAGACCCTGATGTTGGGAAAGATTGAAGGCAGGAGGAGAAGGGGACGACAGAGGATGAGATGGTTGGATGGCATCACTGACTCCATGGAGATGAGTTTGAGCAAGATCTGGGAGTTGGTGATGGATAGGGAAGCATGGCATGCTGCAGTCCATGGGGTCACAAAGAGTCAGACACGACTGAGTGACTGAACTGAACTGAACTGAACATAGGAAAGTGCCTGGTGTGCATTAGATGTACAGCAATTAGCAAATCTGACTAAGCATTGCAAAGTACATAATTGATCTCAAAATGAACAAGAATCATCTTAGGCAGTATAAATCCCACCATCTAATAGAAGGTAGACAAAAGCACAAATTTAGTACAAGAAACAATATCTAATTGTTATAGGAGGGAATACTAGGATGGGAGAGGAGAGAGTTAAGGTGACAAGGAATCATACGTCACAAGCATAATATCAAAAGGCTAACCGAGCTCTGGACCAGACACAAAGGCAAGTGAATTATGGGCTAAGAGATTGGGAGGGGCTGAGAGACAAATCAAGAGGACAGTTGGGATATGGAGAAGTTGGAAGAAGCTAGTTGATGGTCTGAAGGGAATTTCAGTGAAAGAAACCTTAGAGGGTGATAATTTCTTGTGACCCACTTTCCTGTCTTCTCCACTACCTAGTTTGACTTGTAAGCCTGAGCTAAGAAGATAGTTTACCTTTGGAGACAATAGTAATCCTTTCAGCTACATTTAGAGATCCTGGGTCAGCGTCTCTAGCCCACTCCTTTCTGTTTTGTAATTCAATGCTTCAACAGGATATTCAGTTTAAGGCATACTGTGAAGAGCTTGGTTTAAAAGCCTCTTCTGTGCTAGGTAATTTCCTTTATGCTTTTTCAAGAGAGTGGGGAGAAGGCTAATGAGGACTGATTACATCAGTTAACTGAGACAGACCTCGTGTCCTTGTCAACAGATATTTGAATTTCAGGTCTCTGGACTGTAATTTAAGAGAAATGGGATAGATCATGGTTTCTTCCTGGGAAGCCTCAGATTGGAGGGGTTGCCATGGTAATGCTAACTCCTACCTTCACTTACTGGCATGTGTTATGGAGTATCTGCTCTGTTCCAAGACTCCCAAGGCTTGGCCAACTGTATTGCCCTCTAGTCTTTAAGGAAAGGAGTATGTTTTTAGTACTGCTCCAGGGTGAACAATGTGAAGGGCACCAGACCATGCTAGGCTCCTTCTGTCCAAAGGCCTGTTCATTCCAGAGACTACTTTGTCCTTGACATTGTCCTTTAGCCCCGAAGCCTGTTAGAAGCATGGTCATCCACTTCCTTCTACCTATGAAGCAATTCCAGAAAGGACTACCATAATGTTCTTTCCAATTAAGCAAATCCCAATGGGAAGTGGCAGTTGTAGTGACAAAAGTGGAGTTAGACTCATAGTCCCTTCAGAGGAGTGTTATAAAAGGATCTGAGGATACAGGTACTAATGAGGGCAAATGCTCTTTAGCATGAAGTCTTGATACATCCCTAAGGAATCTGAGATGGAAAGCCTTGATACCCCAGTATTTTGTGGCTTCTCTGAGCCAGGCCCTCTGGGGCTATTCAAGTACTTGGACTGAGAAATTGGTGTCTTTCCTTCATGTAAAAGGCTGATGGTCACTCCTTAAACAATAGAGCTTTTGAGCATCCTGTCCTGTGAGCCCATAGCTAGGAGGATCACTCAGGTGGACAGGTTCTACACCCCATGGGGCTCTGACAACCCCTACCTGGCTACCCTCTGCACAGACATCTCCTACTTAGCTCTGGTTCCTACCTTAGTCCACTAAGGTAGGAGATGCCGTCTCATCCTACAAAGGTGAGTTCACATGGTAAACATTTATATGACTGGCTGCCCTAGTAGCTGTCCAACTGTTTATGTCCCATTTTTAGTGTTTAACTTAATCCTCAAGACAAATGTAGAGCTCGGTAAGTAATAACTTTTTACAAAACGAACTCTTAAGAGTTTTGTGCACTCTTCTATACATATATGTTATACTTTAATAAAATGTATTCCCCAGAAATATTGAATAGTGTTATTAAAACAGTACTTACAAAAGTCTATGAAGTATCCCTGTACCTTAGTGGAGGCCTTGCACCCTGTGGCAGCCTGACCACCTGCCGATCAAAGAGTCTGGTTCATCTTCCAGCACTTCTTGGTTCTTTTATGGGCTGTCCTTGTAGCTCTGAGAAATGCCAAAAGGTCTGATAAAAATGTGAAGGCTGCTGTTTTCTTAATTTCTGTTTTAGCCTATCTCAAGAAATGTTTTAAAATACTAGAGTTGCTGAGACATCGGGGATGAGCTCAGTGTAGGTACAGTTTTACCTGACTTTGATCTCCGCCTTTTTTGTTCCTTTGAATCTGACACATTGCTTGAGGGTTGAAGAGTAAAGGAGATGGGAGTGCGGGAGCCTCCTTTGCTCACTAGTGTGTGATCCCATGGGCTTCCCTGGTGGCTTGGTGTTAAAGAATCTGCCTGCAGTGCAGGAGCCACAGGAGACATGGGTGTGATCCTTGGGTCAGGAAGATTCCCTGGAGGAGGAAATGGCAACCTACTCCAGTATTCTTGTCTGGAGAATCCCCACGGACAGAGGAGCCTGGTGGGCGACCGTCCCTGGGGTTGCAGAGAGTTGGACACGACTGAAACAACTTAGCATGGCGTGGCACATACAGTTCCATCAGTGTTAAGGACTTGTTATGAAGTTCCTTAGGTATGATAATGGCATTGTGCTTATTTTTTTTTTAAGTTGTTATCTTTTAGAGCATATATGAAATATTTACAGATAAAGTGATGTAATATCTATGATTTGTTCCAAAATAATCCAATGGAAGGATGTAGAAGAAATAAAGTTAGTCATAATCTAATAATTGTTGAGACTGGGAGATGGGCCTTAATCTCTCTGCTTTTTTGGGGCGGGGGGGCGGCAATGGGTCTTTGTTCTATGTCCAGACTTTCTCTATTTGTGATGCATGGGCTCTAGGGCGCACGGGCTTCAGTTTTTGTGGCACACGGGTTTAATTGCCCTGAGGCTTGTGAGATCTTCCTGGACCAGGAGTCAAACCCGTGTTCCCTGCATTGGCAGGCATATTCTTAACCACTGGACCACCAGGGAAGTCGCTCTTGGCTTTCCTATGTGCCTGAAATTTCCCATAATGGACAGTTTAAAAGAAAATTGATAACGCAGTTACAATCCTGTCCTGACTACTGCTCTTGTGCATAGAGGTAGCTGTAAGGCTGATCATTTGTGGTGCTGGCATCTAGCACTCTCTTCACTCCTCTGTAGTGCTTGGCCATTTAGAGCACCCACGTTCACTCTTGCATTCCACCTGCCCAGCTCCCTCCCTGCAACCTGAGCTCCCAAGAGGGCAAGCCAGTGCATTGGCATTCTTAATGCAGGACACATCTGGATCATAAAGGAAGACTTTGCTCAGTACCTTGGGGCCACTGGAGCAGGAGGAGCTTACTGGGAAGCCTAGCTAGCAGTACTGTGTCAGGCTGGCATTCCCGAAAAACCAAGAGCAGCTTGGGATGTTTGGAGGCACTGAAGCTGCATTTCTGACACATGCTAATGAGCTTCGCTCAGGGGTGTAAACAGAGTCAGCACTTCCAACTAAATTCTGGTAGAATTTAATAACCTTTGCTTAACTATCTCCCTGGACTGCTGCTAACTGGACATAGTATCAATCTAAGAGGGGGCATTTCCCACCCCTGACAGCTTTCCAATGCCAGTTTTTAAAGAGCTGCCAACTACACCCAGCCTGAGTGTGAGTATTTGTGTTGACACATTGTTCCCATTAGAGAAAAGCAAATGTGTTTTCTGAATACCCAATTTCAAGCTTCTCAGCCGATTCCATAATCTCTCCCAAGCCGGTTGGGAGTAGACTGTCACACAGGGACCGTGAAGAACTGTGCTGGGAGTCAGATGGTCTCATTAGGCTGGCACTGGACAGCTGATTTTTGTTATGCTAATTTCAGACCATTCCTAATCAAGGACCACCAGTTCCCCAGGCAGTTGTGGTCACTGTCTATTTGCCAAATTAGGTCTTTAGCTCCGTAAATAAGACTTTGAGTACGTGTAGCTGCATCCCTCAATTACATGGTCAGAGCTAAGGCAGACAATGACAGAGATGTCCTCATGTAAACAGGTTAACATTTTTGTTCCCTAAGACTAGTCACTCCTCCTGAAAACACTCGCCAGTAATTCAAGACCAAACTCATCACCCTTCCGCTTGACTCCCTCCAAGGCAGCATTTCCTGTCTTGAATAGGGCTGCCAGCCAGCCAGTCATTCATGCCTGAGACCTGAGTACAATATATTTCTCCCTCTTACTCATTTTCCATGACCTGTCAGTCAGCAAGTCCTGCTTTTTCTATGTCTTCCTGCCTTCATTCATTCATTTCAGCTACTTTGTGCCAGACACAGTGTTAACCTCTAGGGGTACAATGATGAATAAGATAGTCCTATATGGTCCCTACCATCAGTGCTTATCTGTTCTCCTGTTTGGACCCTAATCACCCTTCCCAGCACCCTAGATCAGCCCCTCATCAGTTCTCACCGGATTTACTCCATTTCCTAACTGACTTGGCTGCCTCCCCGTGTGACTGCATCAGTGAGTCAACTGTCATTTTTCTTGTTACAAATGACAAAAACCCACCTGAATTACCTTAGCAAAGGTAGAAGAGGTTTTGTTTATTGATGCATATAACCAAACTACAGGAATGGCCAGAGCACAAGCGGGGCTCAGGATCAAATGCAACCAGAAACGTGGAAAGCCCACTACTGCAATCAGGAAAGGGTACTATTTCTGGTTTCTGCTTCCCTTTCAGTATCAGCTTCATTCTTCCCACAGACAAGCTTCTTCCACTTGATGGAGAACATGAGTGTCCATAGTCTTCAAGCTTCACCACTTTATTTTTTTTTAACATATATATATATGCATATTTTTAATTTAATTATTTTATTTTTTAAAATTATATATATATATATACACATATTTTTAATTTAATTATTTGATTTTTGGCTGCTCTGGGCCTTTGTTGCCGCATGTGGGCTTTCTCTAGTTGTAGTGAGCAGGGGCTACTCTCTATTTGTGGCACTTGGGCTTATCATTGCAGTTGCTTCACTTGCTGCAGAGCATGGACCCTAGGGCTTGTCCCCTTCACTGGCAAGAGGATTCTTAACCACTGGACCACGAGGGAGCTCCAAGCTTCACTACTTTAGAAAGATTTCTTCTTTTTGACTGAGTGCACAGATCCCAAGGAAATGTTCTAGTTGGCCCAGCTTGGGTCAGCTGGCCTAATTAATAATTCAGCTGTGTGGTAGGCAGTCCCTAGGATGGTCCCCCATGATGGTCCTCCTGGTATTTGTGCCCTTGAGTAAAGGCCTGCTCTCATGTGAGGACTTATTAATGCTGCTCTTCTAATAAAAATATATGGCTGAAATGATGGACTCTCACTTCCTATATTACGTTATAAGAAGGCTGTGGCTGCCATCTTAGGTTGTTCACTTCGGGGCCAGCCAGTTGTCATGTTGTGAGACAGCCCGGTGGAGAAACCCTTGTGAGCAGGCTTGGAGGCAGATTATCAGAGGCCTGCCAGAAGTCATGTGAGCGAGCTTTGGGAGTGAATTCTCTGGGTTTGGTTGAGCTTTGAGATGACTGCAGCCCTGGCTGACACTCTGACCGCAACCTCGTGACATCCCTGAGCCAGAACCATCCAGCTAATCCATTCCTGGATCCCATATCCACAGAAACTATGAGATAGAAACTATGAGATAACAAATATTAGTTGTTTGCAGTCACTTAACTGTGAGGTAATTTGTTACTTGGTGAAAGAGGACTAATACATTCTAACAAATGGAAGCTTCTATTCAAACCACAAGAGAAGGAGAATTTCCCTGGAAAAGGAGGGGACTGTCCTGCTGATGAAAGAACAGATTCTACCACTACTCTCTCCTAGTCCACCCTCTTTCTTGGTGTGCAGCAGAGATTTTTTCCTATAATAAAAGTCTGATCATGTCGGTTTCCTGCTTAACATTCTTAAAGCTCTCTATCACTCTTAAAATAAAAATCCATGTTTGTAGCTTGATGCCCAAGGTTCTTTATGATTAGCACCTGCCCACCTGTCAAACTTAGCTCCCACACATCCCCTCCCTGCTCCCACCACACTTCTGACTGTCAGTCCCTTGAGTATACCACATGAGCTCTTGCTTGCCTTTGCACAGCCCCTTCCTTTTATGAGCAGTCTAGTTCCGCAAGGCCCATACACTCTAACCCCTGATCATAGGTTAAGGCTCAACTCAGTATCACCACCTCCAGGAAGACCTCCCTGATCACCTGATCCCTCCACTCCTCTATCTTCTAAGCTCTAGTAGCATCCTCTGTCATGACTCTTAATCATACTGTGTGGCATTGTTGGTGTGATTGTCCAGCTCCCTCAGTAACGTCTACTCTTTGAAGGAGAAACTCGGTCTTTCATATTGGAATCCCTAATGCCTTCTAAATAATAGATTCTCAACATGTTTGTTGACTAATTAGTTAATCAGTTAGCTAATTAATTGAATTATAGCTTCAAAGCGTTACTCTCACCTGCACTTACCTATTAATCTGATTTCTTTATAAAGTAATGTGGGGCTTGGAGGTCAATTCTCATTTTATTAGCTCAAATGAAGTTCATAAATGAATGAAGCAGACATGACCCCAGTCTATGATACATTCATGGTGCTTACAGTCAAAACTAAAAACTAATGTGGGTATTACTATGAAGGAAATCATCAGGGTTTTTTGAGAGAGAATAATATTTCAAGTTATTTGAGCTTGCAGAGGCAGAGACCCCCTTTAAAGCTTGACATAAATCTGTTATCTGAAAGATGAGAAGGAGCCAGCCAGTCAGAGTGAGGGAAGCAGGTAACAGGCTGAGAATCTGCAGTGCAAAGGCCCTAAGCAGGGAAAAGTTTAGTGCATTTGAGGGATTCAGAGAAGACTGGTGGGCCTCCCTGGTGGATCAGCGGTAAGGGATCCACCTGCCAGTGCAGGAGACATGGGTTCAATCTCTGATCCGGGAACATCCCACATGCCGAGGAACAGCTAAGCCCATGTGCCACAGCTATTGAGCCTGTGCTCTAAAAGCCCTTGAACCTCAGCTACTGAGTCCACATGCCGCAACTACAGAAGCCTGAGCATCCTATATCTCATGCTCCACAGCAAGAGGAGCCACTGTAATAAGCCCACCACCACAACTAGAGAGCAGCCACGGCACACTGTAACTAGAGAAAAACTCTCACAGCAACGAAGACCCAGCACAGTCAAAAAAAAAAAAATTAAATTAAAAAAAAACAACAGTGAAGTAAAGACTGGCAAAGTGACCGGAAAGGGGGAGCAGAACAAAATGAGATAGACAGGTGGGCAGCAGGCAGAGCTCAAGACTCTAGCTCATCACACAGGAAACCCCAGTACAGGCGTGTTCCCCTAGCTATGCAGTTCTTTCATTCTGGTCAAGTGAAAGGCCTTGTACTTTCTACTCCCTCTGCCGGAATGCTTTTCCTCTGGCTGCCTCCTAGCACTCACGTCTTGCGTTAGTGCTAACTTCTGTCCCATTTAATAGAAGCCTTTACCCTCTTAGTCTGCCTGTAATGTGGGAGACCCAGGTTCGATCCCTCCGTTGGGAAGATCCCCTGGAGAAAGAAATGGCAACCCACTCCAGTACCCTTGCCTGGAAAATCCCGTGGACAGAGGAACCTGGTAGGCTACAGTCCATGGGGTCGCAAAGAGTCGGACACGACTGAGCAACTTCACTTTACCTTCCTAGTAACTCAGTCACATAGGCCCCATTTACTTTTGCATAACACCTATTAGCATCTCTAAATAATCTGGTAAATCTTGTGGGTTACTTGTTTTCCTTTCCCTCTAAAATATATGCCCTGGAGGGGGTCAGGGACCTTGTAGGTATTGCTCACTGCTATATTCCCTGTGCCTAGAGCATGGCTTGGTATGTAGTAGTAGATGAATATTTATTGCATTGTTTCGTTCAGTTAGCCAACAGTTGTAATGTCTGTCATGTGCCAGACCTAATGCCTGGTTCCAAGACAAAACAGACATGTCTCCACCCAGAGCCCCGATTCAGGGCCAGCGTTATGTGTGTGCAGTGTGTGCAGTTGTTCAGGGTGCTATGCTTAGAAAGACCCCACACTGCTGTCATTGTTGTTGAGATTCTTAATAGCTTATGCATTAGGTGACTGCCCGGTACATTTAAAGCTCTGTAAAGGGTAAGCAATTTATAGAGATACTATGATTCAAGGATATCATTCTGGAGCCAGTCATTCTTGGAGTCCTGGTCCTGCCGTTTCCTAGCTCTGTGACCTTGAGCATGACTCACATCAGTCAGTTCAGTTCAGTCGCTCAGTCGTGTCCAACTCTGCGACCCCATGAATTGCAGCACGCCAGACCTCTCTGTCCATCACCAACTCCTGGAGTCTATCCAAACCCATGTCCATCGAGTCGGTGATGCCATCCAACTGTCTCATCCTCTGTCATCCCCTTCTCCTCCTGCCCCCAATCCTACCCAGCATTAGGGTCTTTTCCAATGAGTCAACTCTTCGCATGAGGTGGCCAAAGTATTGGACTTTCAGCTTCAACATCAATCCTTCCAATGAACACCCAGGACTGATCTCCTTTAGGATGGATTGATTGGATCTCCTTGCAGTCCAAGGGACTCTCAAGAGTCTTCTCCAACACCACAGTTCAAAAGCATCAATTCTGCGGCGCTCAGCTTTCTTCACCGTCCAACTCACATCCATACATGACCACTGGAAAAACCATAGCCTTGACTAGACGGACTTTTGTTGGCAAAGTAATGTCTCTGCTTTTAAATATGCTATCTAGTTTTGCCATAACCTTCCTTCCAAGGACTAAGCGTCTTTTAATTTCATGGCTGCAGTCACCATCAGCAGTGATTCTGGAGCCCAAAAAAACAAAGTCTGACACTGTTTCCACTGTTTCCCCATCTATTTCCCATGAAGTGATGGGACCAGATGCCATGATCTTACTTTTCTGAATGTTGAGCTTTAAGCCAACTTTTTTTTTCACTCTCCTCTTTCACTTTCATCAAGAGGCTCTTTAGTTCTTCTTCACTTTCTGCCATAAGGGTGGTGTCATCTGCATATCTGAGGTTATTGATATTTCTCCCAGCAATCTTGATTCCAGCTTGTGTTTCTTCCAGCCCAGCATTTCTCATGATGTACTCTGCATATAAGTTAAATAAGCAGGGTGACAATATACAGCCTTGTCGTACTCCTTTTCCTATTTGGAACCAGTCTGTTGTTCCATGTCCAGTTCTAACTGTTGCTTCCTGACCTGCATACAGGTTTCTCAAGAGACAGGTCAGATGGTGTGGTATTCCCATCTCTTTCAGAATTTTCCACAGCTTATTGTGATCCACACAGTCAAAGGCCTTGGCATAGTCAATAAAGCAGAAATAGATATTTTTCTGGAACTCTCTTGCTTTTTCGATGATCCAGTAGATGTTGGCAATTTGATCTCTGGTTCCTCTGCCTTTTCTAAAACCAGCTTGAACATCTGGAAGTTCACAGTTCACGTATTGCTGAAGCCTGGCTTGGAGAATTTTGAGCATTACTTTACTAGCATGTGAGATGAGTGCAATTGTGTGATAGTTTGAGCATTCTTTGGCATTGCCTTTCTTTGGGATTGGAACGAAAACTGACCTTTTCCAGTCCTGTGGCCACTGCTGAGTTTTCCAAATTTGCTGGCATATCGAGTGCAGCACTTTCACAGCATCATCTTTCAGAATTTGAAATAGCTCAACTGGAATTCCATCACTTCCACTAGCTTTGTTCATAGTGATGCTTTCTAAGGCCCACTTGACTTCACATTCCAGGATGTCTGGCTCTAGGTGAGGGATCACACCATCGTGATTATCTGGGTCATGAAGATCTTTTTTGTACAGTTCTTCTGTGTATTCTTGCCACCTCTTCTTAATATCTTCTGCTTCTGTTAGGTCCATACCATTTCTGTCCTTTATCAAGCCTATCTTTGCATGAAATGTTCCTTTGGTATCTCTAATTTTCTTGAAGAGATCTCTAGTCTTTCCCAATCTTTCCCAATGACTCACATAATGTCTCCTAAACTTGATTTCCTCCTTACAAATGGAAGTAATAATAAGGTCAACTCCCAAAGAGTTGGCCTGAGAATCAAATGAAATAATACTTAAAACACTTAGGTCTGGGGACTTCCCTGGCGGTAAAGTGGTTAAGACTCTTCCTTCCAGTGCAGGGGGTACGGGTTCACTCCCTGCCTCGAGGCTGAAAAACCAAAAAACATAGAAAACAGAAGCAATAATGTTAACAAATTCAATAAAGATTTAAAAATGATCCACATAAAAAGATCTTTTAAAAAAAGGACCACTGAAGTCCCGTCCTGCATGTTCTGTAAAGCAGGTTCCATGGCCGGACCAGCCACGCCTTTCTTTCCTCCGCCTTCCTTTGGCTCCTCCCACTCCTGTACACTCTCGGGGTGGAAAATCTGGGTCAATGTGAGTGACTGCTAAGTGAGATGAATATTGAGGAGAAAAACCAAGGAATTATATCCTTCAGGGAAGCAATAATATTTTACTTAAAAATTGCTTGAGCAAAGACTTTGTAGATGTTTGCAATTTGTATGCAAATAAACTAAGGACTCCAACACCAGGAGCTGAGACATGGCCCTGGGCAAAAGCTTCAAGAAGACCAGGGCTTCGACCACACAGAAACCTTTGTCAGTTTCTCTCTGCTGGCAGTTTAGACTAAAACCTTAATCCCAAAGCTGCAGTTTTCACTGTCTTAGCCTTTAATGAATTCATTAGTATGCAAGGCAGTTTTCTAACAAGGTAGGTGCATCCCCATCTGAATTTGCTGCATCATCTCTGCTGTATTATCCTTGTTCTCACATTCATTGTCTGTTTAATCAAGAACTGATTTGGCATTAACTTGCAAATACTGGGTCTCCCTGTGCCTGCTGAAAAAGTATTTTTGCTTGTCAAACCTCGCCTGATTCCTTGAAAACCCAAATCAATAACCAGATTATATGAGAAAGCTGAGAACAATTGACATGCCCCCCACCCCAAACCCTGCTAAGACTAGTCTCAGAACAGAGAGAACAGCAGCCTTCTTGCTCTTGTTTATTCATTCAACAAGCATTCATTGAGCATTTACCATGCGATAGGTGCTGTGCTAGGCACTGTCTTTATCTTCATGCAGTTTGCATTCTAGTGGGAAAGTAGGAAAGTCAGGCGATTCTAATACAACCCTGATTCAAAGTAAAAGGAGGAAATATGGACCCTCAAGAACCTTTAGGAAGGCCCCTCCCCCAGCAGCTAGGGATGGAGGTGGAGAATCTCAGGGAAGTTCCCAGCATTCTTTCCCCTTTGTCCATCTCTCAGATCAGTGCCTGCCTGGACTCCACTGCCTGCAAAGTGTACAATTCTGATACATACCTATCTTGAACACATGGTATCCTTTTGGAATTCTGGGAAACCTGGACCAGGGCTGGGGCTGAGGTTGGAGTCAAGGGCTTCCCAGGGAGACTTGTTTGCCTCACACAGAGCTGCATTCATTCATTCATTCATTCACGAACACTTATTGACCACATCCTCTGCGTCAAGCTCTGGGGGTCCAGCTGCAAACAAGACTAACACTTCTCCCCTCACATATTTTGGGCACCCCTGTAAGCACCATGCCCCGTTTTCTTTGTTTATTCCGGTCCATTCACAAATGTCACCTCATTCAGCTTTCACTACATCCTTCAGAAGCAGGTAGTATCAGCACTGTTTTACCAGGCAGGGGACTAAGGTTCAGAGAGGTGAGGTGCCTTGGGGCAGGTTGACCAGCTAGTCAGAGGAACAGCCAGGCCGCAGCTCTCAGTGTGCCTCCCCAGCCTTGCTCTTTCCGCCCCACCAGGCAGAGCAGACCCTAGGCTGGGAAGGGGCCTCCCAACAGTGACACAAGGGCTTTCTTTGTGTCATCAATTAGGATCTGTGGAGCCTTCTCAAGGGGTGGCCCTGTTATTCTCCCTCAGGCCTGCTGAGAGTGGCGAGGCCATGCCCTGTGTGGCTTCCACAGACAGAGGACACTGGCCTAGGGCAGTCATCGCAGCCCCCATCTCCTCTGCTCCACGGGGCACACCCAGTGAGCCCTGATCCATGTCAGCCAGGGGATGCAGATGAGAGGGGCAGCTCTGCTCTGAGGACCCCAGGTGGAACCCAGCTTCTGCTTCATAACCCTCCCTCGGGGCTCCCATCTTGCCCTCCACACCAATCTGAAGCTTCTCAAATCCTTGTTGGAACATCAAGTCCCCTGCTGAATCAGCTTTCTCTACTTCTCGAAGGTCAAAGCAAGTGCCACCAGAAAGTTTTCAGAGCCAGATCAGCAAGGTCTAGCCAAGAACAAAGTGGATGCTGGGATTCTGCTTCTCTTTTCCTGGTCAGCTTCCCTCTCCCACGTGCCCCAGTGGATGAGCTGCCAGGTCTTGTCCTGATGGCTGGAAAACGTCCTTAGCAGCTGGGAAATCCACAGCCTTGGTGTTTGGCTGTTCTGGCCTGCCCCAGGGTGAAAGAAACACTCCCTGATCATTCCTGGATGGCTGTACATGCTTTCTAGTTTCTGGGACCTGACCACAGACATCTTCTCATTTGACCTTCACCCACATCACCCCCACTTTTCAGTTGAGGACCCTGAGGCTCAGGAAACCTAAGCCGCTTGCTGGAGATTACCTGGCTCATAAAGGGCTGAGCCAGAGCTGGATTGTTCGTTCTCTTCCTGCCAAGCCAGGACGCTCCTCTCCACCCCTGCTGTCGCACAATACAGCAGCCAAGAAATAACTGGGATGGACACACTTAGTTGTAAATCTAAAATAAGCCCAGCTGCTTGATGAGCATACAAAGACCCAGGTGCCTGGTGAAAACTGTGGGTGAACCTACCAGGCTCTGCAAAGAGCCAAGTCCCCAGCCCAGGTGGATGAAGCCACAGAGTCTGGTGTGCTAAAGGAGGTGCCACCTGACCAGGCACAAGACTAGCATCTGAAGGTCAATAATGCAGAGCAAAGAACCTTAAGGCCAGGAAGGCATGTGGAAGTAGTCCTGGTCAGGATGCAGGGAGACAGCAGACAGTGTTTGTAGCAAAGAGCCCTGGCCCAGGGGGCTGGGTCTTTCGGGGGGGCCTCACCTTCCTGACACTTGGCACCAAGCAGAGCAGTCAGCAATTGCCTGTCACTGTGTCATGGAATGTTGTGTTCTCCAGTCTCCTGAGGCTCCCAGTTTCCTACCTTGGGACTCTGGGTGTCTCAGCCTGTGTCTGCATCTGTAGAAGATGATAGTAGAGCCACCCCGGCCTGCCCTACCTCTTAGCCATGTAAGAATCAGCCATGGAAGAATGTGGGTTTGGTGGGACAAAATTTGGGATCCGGGATAAGACTGAGAGCTTTACAAGGGAGCTTACTTTCCTTAAATGCAAGATGGGGAAACAAAAACACAGAAGGGTCCGAGTTGGTACAAGGATATGAACTAAAATGTGAAAGGCAATGAAGGGCAGGAAGGAGCCTGGACCCTGGGTCAGACTTCATAAGTTCAAATTCTGGCTCTACCTCTGACTTAGCTGGGTCATCTTGGCAGGTACGTTAACCTCTCTGGGCTTTAATTTCCTAGTTTGTAAATGGGGTGATAATAAAATACCTACCTGATAAAGTTGTTAGGATTAAAGAAGTTGAAATGTGTGACTCAGTGACTGGTGGATAAGTGATAGCATTGGTAATGGAGGGGCTTCCCTAGTGGCTCAGTTGGTAAAGAATCTGCCTGCAATGTGGCAGAACCATGTTCGATCCCTGGTTTGAGAAGATCCCTTGGAGAAGGGAATGGAAACCCACTCCAGTATTCTTGCCTGGAGAATTCCTTGGACAGAGGAGCCTGGAGAGCTACAGTCCATGGGGTCACAAAGAGTCAGACATGATTGAGTGACTAACACACACACACATACATTGGCTGTGAATGTCATCAGTTGGCTGATCCATAAAAAGAACTTAGTCGTATAACTCATGGTAAAATGTATGCCCATCCTGTAGGCTTGGGAGGTGTAGTGCTGATTTCCTGATTAATGAATCTTCTGGACTGGAAACTCTTCCGTAACCAAGTCAGCCATCTGTGGCTGGTACTGGGGAAGAAACTCATAAATCACACAGAGCAAGGTTGGCATGCAGCATCTGAATCAGCAGCAAGCCATGGCCCAGGCTCATGCCCACCCACCCTCTGCTCCGGAGTCATCCATTACAGCCCAGAGCTCTGCAGCCTGCTTAGCAGAGTCCAGGCCTGCCACACACAGTGTCAGCTCTCTGACCTTCGGTGCCAGGTGGTAACCCACGCCCTCCAGCAGGAGACCAGGAACCGTCTCAGTCACCAAACCAGTGGCTCTCAAACCCGAGTGTGCATCAGAATGCCCCAGGGGCTTGTTAAACTTAGACGGCTGAACGCCACTCCCAGGATTTCGGATTCAATAGGTCTGGGTGGAGTTCAAGAGTCTGCATTTCTAGTAAGTTCCCACACGATGCGGATGCTGCTGGTCTGTGGGACCACCTGCACTGCTATGGGACTGAATTTAAACCTTGCTATTTGTCCTCGGGCAAGTTTCTTCTGACTGAGCCCCCACTGCCTCATCCCCAAAGAGGTCACACCAGAACCTACCTCATGGAAGTGTGGGCACCAAATGAGAAAACTCATGTGGTAGCCTCATTCTGTTCCGGGATCCCAGGAAATGCTCAATCATGTGAGCCCCCGACATCCTCTATGTTTTGTTTTAGGGAGCTCAGAGACAACTAATAAGCAGGAAGGGTGGAGCTGTGAAGGTGCCAAGCTTTTAAAGAAAAGTGAGAGAAAAAATGAACAAATACAGATTGGGTGCTTTCTGAATGCGAAGTTCTGATTCCTAAATGCAAAAACACCTTATCACTCACAACAAAACAAGCAAAACCCCACTACAATCTCTCACTTCATTCATTCGACAAGCCAGCATTTACCAGGAGTCTGAGAACCAGGTTCTGTGATCCGGTGGTGGGAAGTACGAGGCTGAAGCCAACATAGGTCCTATAGTCCAGTTTCAATAGAAGAGAGAAGACAAGTCCACCAGCATAAGGAGGCATAAGGAAAAGGAACATTCAAGATGCTGAAGAAACAGGCCAGAGAGATGTTTACAGGAAAAAGTGGGAGGTAGGGCAGATTTCCTTATGGAAGCAGCATTTGTCTGGAAAATGGGTAGCATTCTATCCACAGGGATAAGTGGAGGGTAGAAGAAACACAAAATTACAAACAAGAGAAGGCAAGCTACAACTTCCAGAAACAGGGCGCAGGGCAGTTTGGCTGGATTGCAGGATGAGGGACAGAGGGTGGGAGCTCCTGTTTGCTGTGACCTGATTTCACCTTAACAACCACCGACATTCCCACCCCTAGGGAGAACAGGCTCTGGAGAGCAGCGTCCATCAGGGCTAGAGTCACCCTTGACTGGAAGCAGAGGAGCCTGGAGCTCTGCAGCTGCCCTAGAGGGCTGGGGGCCTTCAAGCCACATGGGCCTCAGAGAGCCTCCTGCCTCACTGACAGCCGCTTCTCACCCAGATGGTGGCAGAGGCCCCAGTGAGGCCCCTCATCTCTTCTCCTGGTTCCAGACTCTCCTTACCAGCTGGGAGCATTTCTCCTTAAGGGGGAGCCGGTTCTGGCTCTGCTCTGGCCCCCAAACCTGGTCTCCACATTCATCTGGCTCCCTGCCTTCCCCTTGGCTTCTTCCTCTTGCAGTGAGGTCGAGGGCCAGTGTATTCAGTGTGCACAGTCTGCAGCCAGCTGGCCTGAGTCTCCCTGGCACAGCTTCCCCCTCCACACTCCCCCTGCTTCAGAGCATTACAAACTTGATGACCATAGTGTGGCCTGGGGCACCCATCATCACACAGATGAAACTGGGGAGTCAGCAGGTCTAGGTGGGAGCCTGGACACAAGCACACTTACAAGCACAGGTGATTCCACGGGTTATCTGGATGCACCTTGAGAGACAACTTATTTGAAAGAATTTTTGAAAGACAGGTCTCATTTTCAGATTGCTTGCGGGGTCAGAGATAACCGGAACCAGGGAGCAAGAGAGCAAGAATAAATCAAGTCTTTCTGAATGCCTCCCCGGTCATTTGTATTCATTCTCTCCATGTAAGGATCACTGAATTTTCCAGGCCATCTCTTCCCACCATTTCCTTGGCCCTCCCCAGACTGAGAAAACTGAGCCCTGGAGGAATAGTCACTGGCTCAAGAAGAAGAAGACAGATCTGTTTGGTTTTAAATGGCTCCCGTATTTCTATCTAGAATTCTTCTCTGATTACAGCCTGGTCCACATCATCACCATGCTGCGTGCACTGGGGGAAAAAGTCAAGACTGCTGGGTAATTGCTGCTGAGCCTCCTCCGGCTGGGCTAGTATGGTCAGTTGGCTTCATCAGGCCTCACCCAGCCCACCCTTTACCTGGCTCGAGACAGCTAAAGCCCAGAAGGTCATGTCGATGTAGAGCCCAGCTACTCAGGAAGCATTATGATTCCCTGGCCTCCAGGCCCCTCTGTGTTGCTCTCATCGCTCCCGCCTCCCCTGTGGTTTTATCATCTAGTGCCTATGTGTCTGTCCAGGCTTCCCTGGTGGCTCAGATGGTAAAGAATCTGCCTGCAATGCAGGAGACCTGGGTTTGATCCCTGGGTTGGGAAGATCCCCTGGAGAAGAAAATGCAACCCGCTCCGATATTCTTGCCTGGAGGATTCCATGGACAGAGATGCCTGGTGGGCTACAGTCTATGGGGTCACAAAGAGTCAGACACAATTGAAGAGACAGCATGCACACGTGCCTGTATCTGTCCATCTCTTCTGCTAGAACATTAATACTAGAACATTTCTGTCTTGTTTACATTTGTGTCCTCACCCCTGGCAAAGTGCCTGACATGCAGCGGGCACTCAGAAAATGTTTGTTAATAGCAGCAATAATACACACTTACTAAGCAGTAGAAAGGGCCGGGTGCTTCGTGATCATTAAATAAACCAGTCCTCACAAAAACTCTCGAGAGCTATGAGTGAACCCATTTCACAGGTGAGGAAACCAAGGCTGGGAGATGAAATAACTTTCCAGGTAGCCAGTGGCAGAGTGGGATGGCTCCGGGTTGATGGGGTCTCTGGATTCCCACACCCTTCCCAGCTCTCCAAAGCCTCCATCCAGCTTGGCTGCCCACAGCCCAGCTGCCAGGTCAGGACAGAGTGGCCCCTCCCTGTTCCACTGCTAGGTCTTTGCTAAGAGCCTGGCTGTGAAGACCTTTTAAGATGAGAGAAGCTGCCTGTGTGCCCCCTCCCTGTTCTGGAGGAAACAGATCGTCACTAGGGACTAGAAATACCACAGACACTGAGAACATTCATGAGGATCAAGTTGTGGACACCGTGAACTCCTGCCCTTCCTCTCCAGTCTCCTTTCCTATTTCTTTGGTGGGAAGGGGACCACACCCCACTGGAAACCATCCTCCACAGGCCTGGGGGCACCAGACCCCTGGAAGGACAGAGATGTTGCCTGGGTGATAGTCTCCTAGCTGTGAGCAGAGATCCCATCCTGGGGGAGGCAGGAGTCTCTCTGGGAGAAGCCTTTGTGAAGGCAAGTCACAGAGGCCAGAGACAGAGGACCCCTTGCTGCTGACCCCACGCAGACTCCCTTCCCTGCCTCCCCTCCCTGGGCGCTCTGGAAGACTCCTCTTTTCCGATGGGTTCAGGTTATGTAAGGCCCAAGTCTGTCCGTGGTTAATGGCCAGCCCCAGGGCTTTACTGAATCCTCCAGGCGCTGGTTAAGAGCAGACAGCCTTAGTTCCCAGGGGAAAAAAAGAGAGGGGTGAGAGAGAGAACGGGCCTCTGGAGAGGCTCAGAGGAAGGCAAGAGAGAGCACGACTCAGGAGAAGCCGGCACCAGAACCCTTCAAGGGTGGGGGTGAAACTAGACCCAAGTGGAAGGAACCCTGACTCAGCCAGGCCAGGAGGGTGGCCCGATAAGGCGATGGGCCGTGGGCTGTGCTCCTTGAGAGGACGATGGACAGATGGACTCTGCAGTCACGTCGTGTGCTCGGAACCGTCACCAGCCAGAGCTTTGTTCCGGGCCCATCGGGCCTGGTGGTCAGTTCTGGAGAATCCTGAATGAGCCGCCCTGAGACCAGGTCGGGGTGGGGGCGGGAATGGCTATATCCGGGGAGGCTTAGTCACGTACTGGCCTGCCCACTACAGTTCATGTGTGTGCCGAGGCCGTGCTTATTTTTACCTGGGTAGGTTCAGTTTCTGATCACAGAAACAGTGGGGGCTTTCCATTGGTTTCTATGGAAACATTAGGCAGAGCATCTGCTACCCGAGCAAACAAGGCTAGGGTGGTAGTAAGACTCATGTTGGAATGACTTCGCTGTTTTTACTTCGGAAAATTGCCCCACCTGCATTTTTACTGCTGCCTTCTTGTGTGGCAGGGGAGAGGAAGGGCAGTCCAGAGGGGCCACCTGGCACCTAGGGAAGGAGAGAGGGCTGGCGAAACCAAAAGACAAGCATTCAGAGAAGCCCCTTGGTTTCTACTTTGAAGCCCCAAGTAAGGTCCCATGATGAGGTCACAAGAGCCTGGGCTCCAGTCCCAGTTGCCCCATCTCATGGCTCCCCCAAGAGCAGCCAGCCTGTTGTCCAGGAGTCCCTGGGGTCCCATGGAGGGGGACGTAGGTGGAGGAGCAAGCTACCAAGTGCAGGAGGGAGTGACAGCTGAGTGTGCTCAGTTTTCCTGAATAGAGGGCGAGAGGGAGGTGCTGAAGGCCTTGGCTCTGGACTCAGAAAGGAAGGCGCTGGTGCACATGCTCATGTGAGAAGTGGTTTTATTCCAGGTGTTTTTCATAAAGACGAGGTCCTCAGGGATAGCGAGTGGCACATGCTTTGGTCAAGAAGAGGAAAAGCAAAAACAGAACAAGGCTGAGTCCCAAAGGAGGCTAAGTGCTGAGCCCGGTCCAATCACAGGGAAGGAGGGGGCCCTCGGAAAGGCTGAACGGCAGTCCTCTTACATTCAATAAGAGATGCTCGAGATTCCTGTCCCAAAGGCCCATGCTACCCGCTAGGGTAGACACACACACAAGGGAGATGGCGGTGGATAAACATCTCACAGAGGATGGGAAAAGTGTGGCTCTGGGGGCCAAGGGCTCCTTGCTGTGGGCGCAGGGGATGCAGGCTGAGGCCCTGGAGCACTGCAGAGAGCCAGGAGGTGAAAGGAAACCAGTGAGAGCCCTCCAGGATGGGTGTGGCAGACCACAGCCCCAAGGCTGTGCAGAGGGAGCGGGACCACAGCAGTTGAGGCACACTAGGGAGGGGGAGGGGCACGGCAGCTCCAATCCAGAAGAGAAGTCCAGACCCTCCCGGCATCAGGCACCTCTGTATGAACCCGGGACAATCTGTGGATCCTCTCCCCAGCACAATGCATAGATGCACACACATGCACTATTTGGGGGACCATTTCAGGAGATTCCTGGGCCCTCCAGAATCTATGAATTCCTTAGACATTCCAGGCTGATTTGCGTTGGATGGAAGACACCTCCAGACCCCCGCAGGGATCCTGGTATCACCAGACTTTTGCCTAAGATCACTTGGCCTAAGCCAGTGGGGCGGGGGAAGAGGAATGTTGGAAATATTAATAGCAGAAGCGGTTCCAAGACCAGGCCCTGGGGGAGGGGGAGAGAGGCCCAGTGGGTGTGAGAAGGAACCAGGAACTCTGTACACACTGGGGCCGCCAGCCAGCCTGCTGGCCGCTGCAGTAGCCAAGCCCCGAGGGCCTCCCTCTGGCAGTGGGGAGTCCAGCCTGGACGACTCTTAGTCCCCAGGGCTTACCGATGCTCCCTGTTCTTACCGCCCTGTGTCCCAACCCTGTAACGATGCTGTATTTACAGAGGCAAGGGCTTTAGAGAAGGCAGGAGTCAAGAACTAGCAGGGAGGATGGGGCCGCTCAGTGATGCCTGTCCTTATGGGGTCCACCCGGTGTGCCCAGGCAGAGGCTCAGGGCACCCACTGGTCTTTAAGGCCCAAGGGAGAGGTCTTGTCTTGACACACATCCAAACAGAAGTGGGATCTGTTTAATAAACTGGGTCCCGAGGCTGCACCTGGAGGTGCCTCTGCAGCTCCTTGCTGAGAACATGGGCCCAGAGGGCGGGACTGGAGGCACGGGCCCTGGGAGGTTCTAGTCCCCTGGGCAAGACCCACTCTTTCCCGTGCTTTGCGGCTTTTCTGTTCTTGTCTTTCTGCAGATCACCCATCCTTGGCCCTGGCTCCCATCCCTCCCACCCCCAACCCAGCACCTGCCCGGGACAGACCCCTGAGTGGCTCACTTCTTCCTGTTCCCCACCAGTCCACAGGCTGCCCCTCCCTCTGCTTTCCACCAGCCTCCTGTCCACGGCTGCCTACGCTCTCCTCTTGGGCCCGACCCCAAAGGCAGGCCCCCGGGGTCTCAAGACTCATGGGAGCAGCAAGACTCATGGGAGCTGCTGTCCTCCTTTTCCCCAGCCCATGAGGAGAGGCCCCAAACCACTGTCCAGGCCTTGGGAGGGTGAAGGGCAGTAACAAAGCGCCAGGCTGCCCAGTCGCAGTCCAGCATCCCCAGGCAAGGCCGGGTGGCGGCCAGGGCAGCAAGCAGGGCATTCCCCCGCATCGTCCCCGTCCAAGCTTTGGAGCATCGTGTGTCGTGGCAGCGGTGTTGGCTGATGATTCCGGCATAAATGTGACGAGATGGAGACGGCCCGCTTTACACTCCCCCACCCTAACCCCCTTCCGGTCCCAAAGTCTCATGCAAAAGGTACAGGAGGCCGGGGGCTACGGTCATGTGTGTGGCAACAGCTGCCACTGCTGGGCTGGGATGTCGGCCTGGCACTTGCTGGTCAC
The DNA here is from genome assembly GCA_024291935.2 of Okapia johnstoni. Classification (NCBI taxonomy): domain Eukaryota; kingdom Metazoa; phylum Chordata; class Mammalia; order Artiodactyla; family Giraffidae; genus Okapia; species Okapia johnstoni. Next base: position 20,117,090 of record CM044307.1, read on the forward strand.
CAGCTGGGCGGGCTTGGCCTCCAGGCAGAGGCCGCTGACTGAATGCTGGATGAAAGAGGCTTTTCTCCTCCATCTCTGAGAGGAGAGGCAGAAAAGGGGTGGGGGAGAGAAAAACAAGGATTAATAATAATAATAACATCCGGACCCGTGTTACACATGGGTGTAAATGGCCCTAGGACACAGTCCCATTTAAATAGTCTGTGGCCTTTGCATAAGAGGCACTGCACCCTACATACAAGCTTTAAACCCAGCCCTCCAGATGCACTCTTGCATCCACAGGTTGGCACGAAATTACTGTCTAGATCAAAGGCCCACGGCTGAAACCCAGAGGTGGATTTTGTTTGGCCTGCACAGCGCTCATCTAAAGTTTGGCTTAGTCGTCACATAGAAATCTGCATTTCCAGCTTCCCTTTAGACACAGGCCCAGTCTCTTTGGTTGAAGCTGAAGATCTGCTGCAGGTGGGGTCCTAGTTTCTGTCCACCATCATCCCACCTGGACCCCACTTTTCTTCTCGAGGGCTTTCTCACTTGTGCCCTGTAGGCAGTTTAGTTTGAGTCCTGGACTTGGTGAACCTTTTACTCCTTCAAACAAGACTTTTTCCTACAGCTCTGAGCTTCTGCCCTGGCCTCTAGCTGTGAGCCGGTCACCTGCTCACTGTAATGGAACTGGCCACCATCTCTGCAGAGGTGAAGAGTGATGCGATGGTGGGGGCACTGGAAGCCCCCATCAGTCGTGAAGGGGCTCCCGGGTCAGCGCCTTCACCTCCTGGCGCTTCCCTTGCCCCAGACTCGACAAGGGGGTACTTCCAGGCACATGTTCCTACAGAACATGTTGGAAGTGGCTGAATAGAGGATGGAGGCTTATTTAGAGACGGTAGGAGAGGCTGAGACCCAGGATTTAAGGCTCAGGAAAGAGTGAGCAGAGAGCTATTTTTGGTTTCTCTCCTATTTCCCTCCCTCATATCCATCTTCCCTCTTCCTACATCTACCTTGTCCTCTGTCCTCCTGCAATACTGAGGAATGCTTGAGACCACGGGGCTGGAGCCCGCAGGGCTCTGGGTGGGAGGGGCCATGTACTTACTGGAGCTACTGTTAGAAGGGAGATGAGCAGCCCCAGCTGCAGGGGGACACACCGTGGGCAGAGAAGGGAACCAACTGGGAGGTGGAAACAAGGTGGAAGGTGTGGGGGAGGCACTGCAGGGTCTGGATTTCCCTTAGGAGTGCGGGATGTGGGATACAGATCGCTGAGAACCAGTCTTTCTTGCCCATGTGGTCCCAGCAGAGAGGGATTCCTGGCTTAAAGGTCCTGGGCAGTGGGCAGGACAGGGAACTGGAACTCACAGCATCCTACTGCCTGTGGTCTTCTAGTCTCTGACCCCCTGGGAGGGGCTGGCCACACTCCCCGGCTGGGCATTGCTGGGCCATGCCATTCTTTCATCCATCTTTCATCTAGTTTTGTTCTATGAAAAATGAATGTAAAGACTGAATCGATCAGTCATGAGGAAGTGCTCCCCAAATCATGGGATTCTCATTTCCTGTTGGTGCCATCAGTCATGGTCTTGGGGTCCCCCAGAGACTCCTGCTCACTAGGTTCTGGCCTGGCCAGAGAAAAAATACCACTTCACGGTGCCCTTCCATTGGCACAGTGTCAGTTCTTATAGATTACTTACAAGGCAGACCAGGGAAGAAGCCCTTCATTTCATAAGTGAGGAGATTGAGGCTCAGAGAGGTGAAGAGGGTGACACTGTTCTGCACAGATATCTCTCCCACAACTGATACCCAGGTGGCCTCAGAAATGGGGTCAACAAAGGTCTAGGAATGGAGGCCCAGACTTGAGAAGTCACTGGCAGGGGGAGAGCTGCTCACCCTGTCCTCCTGGAAGAGGGGCTCTGCTGTTGGGGGCCCTGTAGGACCTGCAGGGCAGAAGGAATGTGGCCAAAGAGATTCCTAGAAGGCCTAGGTCAGCATGAAGGGGAACATAGAGAGTGGTGGCTGCCCTGGGAGCTACTACCCTGACTTTGGCCTCAGCAAGGAGTAGGTGGGAGTGGGCTCAAGGCTTGACTCTCACAGAGGCCAGCGCCCCAGATGAAGGGGAGCCTGGGGACCTGTGCTCTTGCAGGGGCAGTGAAGGCATGGGCTGGCAGGACGTACTGCAGTGTCCCAGCCAGCGAGCAGGCCACAGCACTCAAGCCTCTCCCTCTCTCTCTCTGTCTCTCTCTCTCTCTCACACACACACCCAGAGGCTGGAGGGAGAGGAAGGATCTGGTTGCTTTTCTAGAATGAAATAGCAAACTGCCAGTCATCCCTAAAGAAAGAGCTGGCCCAGGCAATAGAAAAGGGGGAGGCAGGAAAACCCTGGTGGCTGAATGAGAGTGCCCGGTGCCCTCCTGCCCCTTCACTGCCATGCAGCTGGCCAGGGAGCTGGCCAGGGTCAGGCACAGTGGGGGCTACCAAGAAGGGGCGGGCAGAGGAGGGGCTGAAGCAGAACTCTGGCCTTCCGGTCCATTCCCGGGCAGACGAGCAGCCCTCTCAGCCAGGACTGGTGCAGGGCTGGCTCTGTCACCGGCTGCTGTGTGCCCTGAGCAAGTGACTGCATCTCTCTGAAAATCTGTTTCTTCCTCAACAGGCGAGCCTGACCTGTCTCCCAGATAAATGAAAACAGGGCAGGTGAAAATTTGACAAGTGGAAAAGGCAGTGTTCACGTGAGACCGGCACGCCAGCTTGGAAAGCACTGTGGCTGGGTCTCAGTTTCCCCAATCAGCCATCAGTCAGGAGATACTTACTGAGCACCTACTATGTGCTGGGGCAGGACTGTGGGCTGAGGAGTCATACTGGGTTTGAATCGCAGCTCCACCCCTTCCCAGCGGTGTAATCTGATATTTCTTAAACTCAAGGAGCTTTGGTTTTTTACTTTCAAAATGGGGTTAGTACTAGGGCCTGGGGCTTCCCAGGTGGCGCTAGTGGTAAAGAACTTGCCTGCCAATGCGGGAGACATAAGAGATGCAGATTTGATCTCTGGGTTGGAGAGACCCCCAGGAGGAGGGCATGGCACCCCACTCCAGTATTCTTGCCTAGAGAATCCCATGGACAGAGGAACCTGGCGGGCTACAGTCCATGGGGTCACAAAGAGTCAGACATGACTGAAGCGACTTAGCACACACTCATGCACACACTAAGGCCCAGGTTGCTGGATTGCTGGGAGGATTAGATGAGATGATCTACGTAAAACCCCTGGCACAGGTTCTCATTAAAACCTCACATTTGTTTTGGCTGTACTGGTTGTCAGGGACTAGGGATACAGTGTTGACGAGATAAAAATAGTGAGCCCGCATGGAGCTCACAGGATGCGGGATGGACATTTAACAACTGTTTACCCAAAGTACTTCCTCATGAGGAAAACAACAGACTCAACCTGGATACTGGCTTAGGCCTTCTCAGTCCTCACTCTGGAGGGCTTATTTGAGTCTATATGTCGCACCTTCAATGTGTTGCCCCAGGGTTCTGGGTCAACCTGTGCCTGGGGGCAAGCAGGCTTACCTGCCTGCCTTCTCTTGGGTTGCACGCCTGCAGTACGACCAGGGACCCTGGGGAGACGGAGGTGGAGGTGGCAGCCAGGCACTTCCCCTGCTGCTGGATGAGATGGTCAGTGAAGAGCCATGCCTGCAAGATAAGGAGCAGAAAGGCCGAGCCAAAACGGACAGCAATGAATGGATACATGGGTAGATAGATGATAAAGCAAATCCACTGTATTTCGGTAGAATTTTCTACAAATACTAGGGATGATTGGATGGCTAATCACTGTACAATTCTTTCAACTTTTCTATATGTTTGAAAATTTTCCATAATAAAATATTGGGGTGGAGAAGCTTAGCTGGAGCCAGCCAGAGGATCTATGAAGGGATGCTCAGGGGATGGGAAGAAAGACAGGACACGGGAGCAGGGCAGCCAGGGGCAGGTCCATGCCAGGGTCTCCACGAGCTGTTCTAGTTTGATGTGGGTGCATCAACCCTCATATGTTGGACATGTGTACACAGGAATCCTGGACACCCTGATGCCTGTCTATGCAGGCTGCCCACAGCTGCATCTGAGGAGAGTACTGGGTTCTGTTTGGGTGGCATTTCTGTCCCTGCAAGCAGAAAGCAGGTGGTGCTCACGGGGCAACTGTGTGACAGGCTACAAAGTGGGTGGAGTGTGGCGGGAGCAGACCCAAGGAGCAGGGTGTGAGAGGACAGCTTGTGGGGTCCTTGGAAAAGTGAGTTTGTGGAGGGTGTAGACAAGAGAGGATGAGACTGGGCAGATGGAGGACCCTAACCCCTCACCTGGGCCTGACCTGGAGGTCCCAAGCAACTTACCTGGGCCGCTGGGGGGTTCTTGGCAGTCCCTCTGCAGATCCCCATTCCGAGCAGGAAGTTACCAGCTGTGTCCTGGCCCTGGGATTCTAAACAATTGGTCCCCTGCTTAATGATGCCCGGGAGCACTTCCTTCACGGGGACACTGAAAGAAAAGGCAGCGGTCAGGCTTGGCCTCTGCCCTTCCCGGGGTGACCCACACTTACCCAGAGAGCAGGGCCCCCCACCCCGAGGTGACCCATGCTTACCCAGAGATCAGGGCCCAGGCAATTCCCAGGGCACCCAGGGCTCCATGGGGAGGGACACTGAGGGGCAGGCCTGGCAGCAGGGGATGGTGAGGGAGCAGGGGGCCCCCTGGGAAGACTGGGCCTCAGTCCCCCTGGGTTCTGGGCAGCTCTGGGAACCTCAGGGACTGCCCTTCAGACCAGGCCTGAGAGGAGCTGGTGGGAGAGAGCTCTAACCAGAAGCCAGAGCTCCCCAGTCCTGAAAGAGGAAAGGCTCAGATCCGGATGTGGGCTTAGTGGGCAATCTCGAGATGACAGGAAGGAGTTGCTTTGAAGAGGCAAACGTAAAATATACAAATATAAAGATGTGTTCAGTCTCACTAATAACTAAGGAAATATGTATTAAAGAGTTACCATTGTTTGCCATATATGTATATTTATTTATTAATTTTTAAAATATTTATTTATTTATTTGGCCGTGCTGAGTCCTGGTTGTAGCCCGCAGGATCTTTGATCTTTGTTGTAGCCTGCAGGATCTTCAGTTGCAGCATGCAGACTCTTATTTGCAGTTTGTAGAATCCTGTTCCCTGACTAGGGATCGAACCCAGGCCCCCTGCATTGGGAGCATGGAGTCTTAGCCACGCGACCACCAGGGAAATTTCTATATATTTATATACATAAAAATATTTAAGTGTATGTATATAAGTGAAAGTGTTAGTCACTCAGTCGTGTCTGACTCTTGTGATCCCACGGACTGTAGCCCACTAGGCTCCTCTGTCCATGGGATTTCCCAGGCAAGAAAACTGGAGTGGGTTGCCATTTCCTCCTCCCGGGTATCTTCCTGACCCAGGGATCGAACCTGGGCCTCCCACATTGCAGGCAGATTCTTTACCACCTGAGTCACCAGGGAAGCTCATATAATATACAAATTATATATTTAAGTGTATGTGTGTATATATGTGTATATATGCAAATATACATATATGTTAAATATTACTACCTAGTGTTGGCAATGGCTGTGGGATTGGATCTTTTCATACCCCACAGATGGGAGCATAAACTGGCCCACCTTTTCTAGAGGACAGTGTGGTGTTATGTATCAAAGACCTTAAAAGTGTGCATACTTTTGACCTAATGATCCCACTTCCCGAAACTTACTATTCTAGGGCAATAATTATAGATGGGTGCAGAAATTTAGTTTAAATGATACTCATTCAGAGTGACTGGTTATACTGAAAACACTGGAAATTCCTAGATATCCAACAATAGGCGAAGGACTAAGTAAATTCTGATTCATCTGTCAAAATTCCTTCAGCCATTAAAAAGGACTCTGAGAAAGAATATCTGGTAATGTGGGGGTGTTTATAAGATACTGTTAAGTAAAACAGGTAGGTTTCGAAAAGAGTGTATTATTAGAACATTTTATATGCACAGGAAAGTATATTTAAACACATACATATACACATACAAGCTCAAATATAAGATACACTGTCTTACTCCATGGGTAGTAAACCTAAACGGGATGCTGGCCCCAGCTGACATGGGCTTGTATTCCTGGGTTTAGAAGATTATATATGCGCTTGGATTATGGACCCACAGGTCAGGTGATGGGAAATCAGGGGGGCTTATAGTCTGACCACAAGCCCAATTTATCTGCCTCTATCAGGTCTGTTGAGAAGAGAACCTGGCGGGGGTGCAGATCAGAACAACATTTCTGGCAGTCTCTGATGTGGACATTGACCAAACCAGGTCTCCCTTTCTCAGGGCTGACTGGAAGCCCCTGCAGCCCCAGAACCAACCTGCTCTCCTGGAGGCTCGGGGAGAACTTTCCAGTTTCTCTCCATATTCCTGACTGCAGCACCCCTTCAGAATTGCTCCCCCGTCTCTTGCAAGAGGTCATATGCAGTTCAAGAACAGAGGCTGCAAATTGTTGGCCCCCAAGCTGAATCAGGCCCTGGACAGGTTTTGTCTGACCTGCACAGTGTGGTCATTGGTGCTTTTAATTAGATGGCAGTATTTCAACATTACACAGAAAAATCCAGCTTCTCTCAAAAATATAGGAAGGTCAGGTCACATCAAACTTGCATTCTGGTTCAGCAATAACACGTTGTCATGAGCAGCAGCTGTCCACTCTATGGGTGGGGCTTGCCCATTTCAGTTTGCCACAGTTCCCTCCACTCCCTATTGTGTCTCCACCCACTTGACTTATTTACATTACCTGTCTGATCACAACAGACAGACAGATCTGGAACAACAGACTGGTTCCAAATAGGAAAAGGAGTATGTCAAGGCTGTATATTGTCACCCTGCTTATTTAACTTATATGCAGAGTACATCATGTGAAATTCTGGGCTGGAGGAAGCACGAGCTGGAATCAAGATTGACGAGAGAAATATCAATAACCTCAGATATGCAGAAGACACCACCCTTATGGAAGAAAGTGAAGAAGAACTAAAGAGCCTCTTGAAGAAAGTGAAAGAGGAAAGTAAAAAAGTTGGCTTAAAACTCAACATTCAGAAAACTAAGATCATGGCATCTGGTCCCATCATTTCATGGCAAATAGATGGATCACTTCATGGCAAATAGATGGGGAAACAGTGGAAACAGTGGCTGACTTTATTTTTCTGGGCTCCAAAATCACTGCAGATGGTGACTGCAGCCATGAAATTAAAAGACGCTTACTCCTTGGAAGGAAAGTTATGACCAACCTAGACAGCATATTAAAAAGCAGAGACATTACTTTGTCAACAAAGGTCCGTCTAGTCAAGGTTATGGTTTTTCCAGTGGTCATGTATGGATGTGAGAGTTGGACTAGAAAGAAATCTGAGTGCCGAAGAATTGATGCTTTTGAACTGTGGTGTTGGAGAAGACTCTTGAGAGTCCCTTGGACTGCAAGGAGATCCAACCAGTCCATCCTAAAGGAGATCAGTCCTGGGTGTTCATTGGAAGGACTGATGTTGAAGCTGAAACTCCAATACTTTGGCCACCTGATGCGAAGAGCTGACTCATTTGAAAAGACCCTGATGCTGGGAAAGATTGAGGGCAGGAGAAGAAGGGGCGAAAGAAGATGAGATAGTTGGATGGCATCACCGACTCAATGGACACGAGTTTAGGTAAACTCCGGGAGTTGGTGATGGACAGGGAGGCCTGGCGTGTTGCGGTTCATGGGGTTGCAAAGAGTCGGACATGACTGAGCGACTGAATGGAACTGAACTGAACTGTCTGATCACTGTAGGATTTAACTTTGCAACCTGCTAGGTGCAAGGCTGTTGAGAGGCAAAGCTCCACCCCTGCTGCTTCATCCAGGGGCAATGGACTGTATTTCCCCTCTACACAGAGACAAGGTCCTGCGGGGCCTCTTTGAGAGGCCAAGGTTGTTCCAGACCTTTCTCTTCTCTTCCCCTCCCTACTCGCTGTTGCTTAGGAAGATGTGCAAGATGATCAGCTTGCAGAGATGAGGTGGGCACTGTCCAAGTGTGGCAATGGTCATTGACACCAAAGCTTGCCCACTGATGCTTATGGAGGAAACCTGGGGCTCAGGCAGCAATCTCAAGACCAGATGCAGGGGCTTCCCCGGTGATCTAGTGGCTAAGACTCTGCACTCCCAACGCAGGGGACCTGGGTTCGATCCCTGGTCAGGGAACGAGATCCCACATGCCACAACTAAGGGTTTGCATGTCGCAACTAAAGATCCTGCATGCCACAACGAAGACCTGGTACAGCCAAATAAATTTAAAAAATAAAATAAAGACCAGATGCAGCTCCTGAGGTGTCTGAGTGGTAGCAGCCTTGAAGCAGCTGGGGGATGGCCATCATCACCCTTCCCCTGCTTCCTGGCAGAGCCAGGCTAAGCTCTCCTGTTTGCTGGCAGCCCTCTTAAGTCTGAATCTGCTTTCTTCTCTGTGGACCACCTCGAAGCTGGGCTGCCTGGGCTCCCATTAGCCCTTATGACGCCTTTGTAGAAATAGTAATAGGTATCCTTTTTTCAAGACACTTTACTTATGTTAGAAAATCATCATAATATACTGATTTTGTTAGAAGACTTTTACTGTTATTTGCCAGGAATTGTTGTAGTAATGGAGAAGGCAATGGCACCCCACTCCAGTACTCTTGCCTGGAAAATCCCATGGATGGAGGAGCCTGGTAGGCTGCAGTCCATGGGGTCGCTACGAGTCAGACACAACTGAGCGACTTCACTTTCGCTTTTCCCTTTCATGCACTGGAGAAGGAAATGGCAACCCACTCCAGTATTCTTGCCTGGAGAATCCCAGGGACGGGGGAGCCTGGTGGGCTGCCGTCTATGGGGTCGCACAGAGTCGGACACAACTGAAGCGACTTAGCAGCAGCAGCAGTTATAGTAAAGGTACAATACTGTGTGACTAGAACCCTTCAAATGTGGTGTGCTTGTGCAATGCACAGCCTGCACAACTGTTCCTGACCATCCTGATAAAAGTAATATATTAGCAGTTGCTGAAGCCAGCCACAGAACTCTGATCTGGAAAAGCAGTTGAGCCACAGCAGGACTGCAGGAAGGTCTAGGAAAGCACAGACCTCTCCCTTTAGCCTCCTCAGTCTCTCCACTGACCATCTGCAAGTGTGGCCCAACTACTGGGATTCCGTTTGGAGGAAACCTGGTATCATTTGGGCCTGTAGAACTCCTTTCTATCTAACAATCTGATCCACTCCAGGCCCCTGAGAACCGAGGCAGAACATGAAGGAACAGACTGAGGATGAGTAACCTAGATAAGAATGAGCTGTAGTTTCCACCTTAACAGCAAAAATTAATTTTTTTAAGCTTCCACATGGTGACAAAACAAATGGAAGATGACTTATGCTCCTCATTTAGCACGGCTGGTTTCACCCACTCTCGTCTTGTGATGGATCCAGACTGATGCTAGTTATAAACTACCAATATTTCTTCCTTTTGGTCCTCAGAGGATGACATGGGGCACTGTGTTGGGACTGGGGTGCGGGAGGAAGCGTATATACTCAATCCCCTTCCATGGCTCCCCAACTCCTGCCTGAGGCCTGGAGTCCTTGGCTCCAACCAGATAACTGAACTCTGACAGAACATAAAGAAATGACTATGCTTGTTTCGCTCAGAAGTGGCGCATCTGAATAAAACTATCCTTTTAAAAGTGGCCACTTGAGGAAGCTGTTCATTTATTATACTTTCATAAATTAATGTTCTTCCCTTCACATCCATCTTCTAGGGAGCTGGGGTTATCCAGGCCGCCAAGTTTCTCCAAGGATGTTGCTGTGGCTCAAATTGTTTTGGAATTCCTTGAACATTGCTCACAGAGTCAGCTTATTCCTGTTACTCGTTTCCATCTTGTCATCCTGTGGTTAGGACCCAGGACTGTAATATCTGGGTTAATAAACTAACTTATTCACTGGACTTGGTTACAACCTAACCGTGGCTATTTTCCAAAAATCAAATCTGCTCTTGAAGGACAAGGATTTGCCTCCTTTGAGGATATGCAGGCTCTGAGCAGTGGAATGTTCTGGAAAATCATGACAGCATCCTTTGGGAGACAGCATCCCTGAGATGACAGTTCTAGAAGGGAGAATACTAATTTCAAAGTTATTACTGAGCCTATTGACCATGCAATTTATTCAGTTAAAAATATTTAGAGATTTCCCTGGTGGTCCAGTGGTTAGGAATCTGCCTTCCAACGCAGGGGACGCAGGTTCCATCCCTAGGTGAGGAACCAGGATTCCACATGCCGTGGGGCAACTAAGCCCTTGAGCCACAACTAGTGAGAAACCTGGGTGCCAAAAGGAAGGACCTGTGAACCAAAACAAGACCCAGCACACCAAAATAAAATAAAATAAAACTTATTTATTGAGTGCCCATTCTGTGACAGGCACTGTTTTAGGGGTTGGAGATAAGGCAGTGAACAAGACAGATAAATGCCTCTCCCCTCTTGGAGCTTACTGTCAAATGTGGGAAGATGACAATAACATTAACTGGCCACACAGAAGCTCCATGACGATAAGGGTGACAGAGGAAAAGAAGCAGGGAGTGCTGGGGAAGGGTCAGTCTGCAAATGCAGAGGTCAGGGGGGTCTCCTGCAGGAGGGACAGATGACTCAAGACCTGGAGGAGGTGAGGAATGACATAGGCAAGATGCTGAGAAGGATTTTGAAATAAAAAGAATCAACTCTGCCCACCCTCAGGCCACCCAGTCATTACAGCTTACTGTCCTAGAGCCCACAGACATACACCATTTGCATGTTGCCTCCTCGTTTGCTGAAGCAAACATTTCCCCATGTTTTATTCACAGTTTATGATTATAATATGAATTGACACTTAATATTTGTTTAGGTCAATGTATCATGAGTCACTAAACCCAGCCCCTATCATTAGTTGTTTCTCTATTTTTTTCACAGCAAAGAAGCCTACAGTGGCCATTTATTTGTCAACAGTTTTTTGATTTGTTCGCTTTATTTCCTTAGGATAAACTCCCTAAGGGAGAGAAGAGAGTCAAAGGAAGTGAGTGTTTCTGCGGCCTTTGCTACATAATGCGCTGTTGCTTTTCTAAGGGGACAATGCTCATTTTTTTTCTTTTTTTAAGATTATTTTAATTAATTAATTAATTTTGGCTGTATGTGGGATTCTAGTTCCCATGCCCCCTTCACTGGAAGCGCAGTCTTAACCACTGGACTGTCAGGGAAGTCCAGACAACACCCATTTTTGGCTCTAAAGCCCCGTCTGTTAAACTCTTTGCTCCTACCACACCTCACTCTTCACTCCTGGTACATCCTCCAGGTTCCTCCAGACCCGTCACATGAAGACAAACAGCAACAGCTAGAAAGAACCAGACTTCCTGGGCCGGGGAGAAATCAGGGTCAAGGGTCCCCACGCTGCCAGCCCTGACCCAGGCCAGATGCAGGAACTGCAGGCGGCACTCACGTGAGCTCTGGGTAGACGTTATCCAGGTACCAGCGGAAGGACTTGCAGTTCATCTTCTTCCTCTGCTCAATCCGCGTGGCCACGCTGGTGAAGGAGGAGGAAAGGCTTAGCAGTGGGAAGAAGCCTGGGAGGCCAGCCCCCTCCTTCCACCTCCCCAGGGGGAAGGTCACGGAGCTCTCCAAGTCTGCCCTCCAGCCTTACTTCATTCTCTGACCCGCAAACTCGCCCCAGGGCTCCTGGCCATGCTTTATTTCTCTCCTCAAATCAGGGGCCAAGCTTTAATCTCGGCTTCTTCCTCCTTGAGACCTCAGTGAGTATACCATTGCCTGGTGCTTATTTTCACAGCGAGAGCAGAGCCTTAATGTACTAGTAGTTTTCCTTTCCTGCATTCCAGCTGAGCAGAAAGCGTCTACCAACAAGAAAACCGTGTTTCAAACATTTTTCCAAAAATGTGGCAAATAAGAACCGTCTGATGTGTCCATGGACATCTTACTCAGCTCCAGGGATCATAATGTCTACTGACAGAAGACCAGCACCACCCTCTGAGCCTGTTTGTAACTCAGAAAAATAAAGTCTCCAAAGAGCCCAGGGGTGTGGGGTTCAGTTGCTCAGGAAACCCTGAACGCTTCTCTGGAGTACAAACAATTCAGTATTTCACTAAGGTTGTGAGCAAAGACACAAGGCTAGGGAAGGGGCCCACCTGCCAAAGGCCTTCCCAATGGCCGACGGCCGGGCCTCATAGTAATACTGCTTGTACTCATCCATCCACACCTCTGCGGTACGCTTGGTATTCCTAAAAGGAGAAGAAGAAGCAAAATAAGGTCACCAGGTTGGGGACAGAGTTAGGGTTGGGATCCAGATCTGCTCTGTGCAGTACAGGGAGAGGAGATGTTCAGGAGTGCATGCAAAATGGCACTGATGTGGGAGTATACATGAGAACAGTCTTTTTGGAGGACAATCTGTCAGCATCCATCAAATCTGGGGGAATGGATACTCTCTGACACTCCACTTAGAGGAATCTATTCTACTGAAATACCAGCATGTGGGCAAAGGGACATATACAAGAATATTTGTGTCATAAAACATTGGCAACAACCCTAAATGGCCATCAATAGGAGAATAATGAACTACATCCACACGGCAGAGTACTAGGCAGCCTTGAAAAAGGCCTGAAATGATAGGCTTGAGATCTGTTAACAGTAGTTTCTTTTGGAGAGAATAAAGTGTAAGACTGGGTGAAAGGGACTTTCACTTCTTTTCTCTCTATGTGATATGAAGAGTAAAAATTATAATGTACAGTATATGTACAGATATATATATATATACAGACAATATACATGGATACAGCTTGAATTTTTAGTGACCATGTATTACTTTCATAATTACAAAAACAGTAAAATGGAATACGGGAAGCAAAACAAAAGGCCATTTGATGAGCTAGACTTGAGGAGCCCCCGTTGCCAACAAGCAAGTCCGACAAGACGAAGACTTGTCCTTGGAAGGGGAGAGTGCTCACGGCACTCCTGCCACCTTCCCTTGCCTCCACCATCGGGAGAGTGGCTGAGGGGGGTGGTCCTCCGGGACCTGCCCACTCCCCTTCAAGATGAAGTGCACGCTGCGGCTGGGAACACGGATAGCGGATGGGCAGACGCTGACTAAGTCAGAGTCAGGACACAACACCCGTGACCAGTACTTGGGACCCGGTGTGTGGAGGGCAGCTCCCAGGAGGCCATTTCACCAGTTTTCCAAGACCTTCATGAACAAAGACGGTCAAGCCAAGATAGGCCTGGAGGAGACACCCCCAACTTCATCTTTCCAGCTTTGAAAGTACCAGGATCCCAGAATGGAAGGGACAAATGGGGAGACTAAGACTGGGGTAGTTGCTCAAAGTCCCAAGAGTCACTGACAGGGGTCTAGGTGTCCTGGCTCCTAGTCTGATGCTCTCTGCACTGTGACCTACCTGATGTAGGTGAGGGCATTGCCCTCGGGGAAGTTGTACGGGTGCCGTTTTCTGAAGACGTGGCCCACCCGGCTGCAGGGCACGATCTCCAAGCTCCCGCCGCACATCCACACCCGGAAGGAGAGCTCTGCGGAGATGGCAGCCGTCAGGGGGGGCAGGGGCCTTGGCGCGTCCCCGCAGAGTGAAGGTGGAAGAGCTGGCTTCCCTTGCCTTTGGGGTCCCCTTGGAGGCACACGCTGGGGTTGGAGCTCCTGGGGTGCACCCACTCCTTGCAGGTGTTCCTGATTGCTCCCTCCATATATGCGCACACACACATCCCACAAACCCCCTCCACACATGCACATACCACACATACCACACACACACCCTCCACACACACACATACCCTCCACACACAACCACACACCACACACATACCCTCCACACACATACCCTACATATACACAGACCCATCACACACACACACATACCCTCCACACACACATACCCTCCGCACCTCCACACACATACCACACACACATACCACACACATACCCTCAACATACATAGACCCATCACACACATATACCCTTCACACACATACCCTCCACACACACATACCCTCCACACACATACCACACATCTCCACACACACACCCCCTCCACACGTACATCATACATACACACCACACGTACTCTCCATACACACATCCCACATACAGATGCCCTCCACACACACCACACACATTCCCCACATCTAAGCCCTGGCAGAGCAGCAGGAAAAGTTTTGAAGGAACACCAAGACCATGAATGGAAGGAAAACTGAATCAAAGGACATACGAAAAGTTAGACACGACTGAAGCGACTTAGCACACACACACGCATGCATTGGCCCTACTTAGACACACTTTCTGTTGGTGGTGGTGGTGGTGATGCTGAAGGAGCTCTCATAGATGACTGGTCCCTAGTAGAGCTAGGAGATGCTAGCGGTGGTCATCCTGCCTCCCAGAAGGGGATGTCACAGGTTTCTCACTCCATTCTCCACTCAACAGTCCTTCTGTCAACTTCTGGCAAGGATCCACCTTGGTAGCTGGCTGAACCTCACATAATCTCTTCTGATTTCTTTCTCTCTTTCCTTTTAACCCTATAGTTGGACATCCTGTGACATTAAAACATCTCTCTCCTGTCCCAGAAAATCCACAGCGTTGTTTTTTTGTTTTGTTTTTAATTTTTTGAAAAAGGAAAGACCACGTTTCATGAGTTCCAGCCTTGGTCCCTCTTTCTACTCCCCAGGTGGCTGTAAGGACACTCGTGGTCCCTGGTCTCGTCTGGGGGCTCTCATCTGGCACAGCTGCTCAGAGCCCTCCCAGTGACTAGCAGAGTAGGGAGCAGAGGACTCAGGACTACCTCCTGGCCAGCCTGTGTGTACCAGGCAAGTTCCCGATATGGTCCTGGGACCAGGTCTGGACATTCGGCATATCTGGACCCGCTTTCAGGGTTGGCTATATTAATGGGCTTCTCTAGGTCTACTTGCTAACTGCCAGGCCTCTCTTTCTCTTCTCCTGGTCAGAGCTCTGCAAGTGGTTCAGCAACTGAGATTCAGAACTGGGGACAGAAGATCTGTATTCTAGTCCCATTTCTGCCAGGCTAGCTTTGTTACGCTATTAATGGCTAGGGCTTCCCCGATAGCTTAGTCGGTAAAGAATCCGCCTGCAATGCAAGAGACTCCAGTTCAATTCCTGGATTGGGAAGATACGCTGGAGAAGAGATAGGCTACCCACTCCAGTATTCTTGGGCTTCCCTTGTGGCTCAGCTGGTAAAGAATCTGCCTGCAGTGCGGGAGACCTGGGTTTGATCCCTGGGTTGGGAAGATCCCCTGGAGAAGGGAAAGGCTACTCACTCCAGTATTCTGGCCTAGAGAATTCCATGAACTGTATAGTCTATAGGGTTGCAAAGAGTCGGACATGACTGAGCGACTTTCACTTTCATCCCACATACCCCATATTTTCATATTATTGTTTACTTATTGTCATTACTAGCAACAATGGCAACAACAAAAGCAGTTAACCATCATGCATTTACTGAGCACTTTGTGCTCTTTATGGCTGACGTCTAATTCTCACAGCTACCATATGACATTGGTGTTATGATCCTTGTGTTTTTAATAAGGACTATGAAGCTCAAAGATGTTAAATAACCTCTCCGAGGTCACCCCCACACTCAGTTGCAGAACTGTAATGTAAAGTCCACACTTTGTTCAGCAAGTCCCATTATTTGATCCAGATTCTTCAGTATACTCAGCAGATTTTTACCAAAGACCTATTTACGACCCATCAGATACTGTTCTAGAATCCCTCACACTCTAGTGAGAGAAGACAGGAACTCAGTAAAATAAGAAACAGAAATGCAAGTAGACAAGAAAATGAGTAGAATACATGGTCTAGTTGTGTTACAACCCCATGGACTGTAATCCTCCAGGCTCGTCTGTCCATGGGATTTCCCAGGCGAGAATACTGGAATGGGTTGCCATTTCCTCCTCCAGGGGATCTTCCCAACCCAGGGGTCGAACCTGTGTCTCCTGCACTGGCAGATTCTTTACCCCTGAGCCACCTGGGAAGCCCTTAAAATCTGTGCAATGGTAATACACGCAGTGAAGAGGATGGAGCAGGCAGGAAACTGAGGGAGATGAGTGGAGTTGGGGGTAGGGCCACAATTTTAGTGAGGCTGATCAGGGATGTTCTCCACGAAAGGAGACATCTGAGCTGAGGCCTAAGGAGGGGAGGAAGTGTCACGTGGCTCTTGGGGATGAGCACTGAGGGCAGAGGAAACAGCAAGGGCACAGATCTAGAGCGCAGTCAGGGAGAGGTTGAGGCAGTAGGAGCTGAGGGCAGAGTTGGTGGTATGTCTTGTAGGGGAAGGGCAGATGGTCTGAGGACTTTGGGTTTTGCTCTGAGTGACACGGGAGCCCTTGTGGGGTCTTGAGCAGCAGGGTAACATGATCTGACTGCACTTTAAAAGGATGCCTAATGAGAATCCCAAGGTTTTCACATCTGCCACCCCGACTCTAAGGGCTTGCCTGCATTTGGCTCTCTCAGGGGAAACAGGAAGGAGTCTCCGTTTAGGCACCTCCCTTCCTTCCACAAAGGAACAGGACAAAAGGCCCAAACCCACCAGCGGTGGAGTCTTCTGGCTCAAAACTGGTCCCAGCAGTTGAATGTCTGAGCTACAGGGCTAGCCTGGGAATTTCTTTGAATTTCTTCGAAGAAACAAAACCTTCCCTAGAACCACTGTGTGGTTCACCTTTCAAGTTCCCCCAACCACTGAGCCTGAGCCCTGGCCTCAGGCAGAGTTTAAAGTTAGCTATTTGATCATTTACTTGTTTCTCTGTCAGGCCCCAGCCTTAAAAAAAAAAAAAAAAAAAAAAAAAAGAAGGAAGGGAGAAAGAAAAAGGCCTCTGGACGAAGCAGAGATCCCTAGTTTCTCAGCTCTCTGAGACTTCACAGGAAACCGGCTTTGCCAAAGCTCCCTTCTGGCTGAGACCAAGGACACAAAAGAGGTCACTTTGGCCCAAAATACATGAAAGGAGGTCAGAATGGAAGGGTCACTGCACCCCAGTTCCAGCATTGACTCCTCCGAATGCCTGCCTGGAAACCGTTTCCAAGAGTAAGTTACAAAGGGGAGAAAATCCCATGTCTGTTCCCACTCCAGCTGGTTCTGAGTCAACGCCCCAGTGCCCGTCTGCCCCACTGTCCCAGTCTGAGAGGGAAGAAAGCCCTGGTCCTCCCAGCCCAGAAGCACAGACCATGACTTGGATCACACTTCACCACACTGAAGCGATTCCTCCAGTAAAGGTTCTTATCCTACACCTGTCAGATGCAGAGTTTCCTGACTGAGATCTGGAAGGTGGCGTCCACCTCAGTTTGCCCACCTGTCAGATGGGTGAGATACCACCAGGCCTATTTACTTCTCAAGAAACTGGGTTAGGATGAAACGGGAAGCAGTGGGAAAGGCTCTGCAAAGGACCGAGTGGGTCCAGAAATAGCAACGACAGGCCTTTGTCTTTTATGGGCTTCTTGGTATCCCTCCCTCCAGCTCCTGGAGAACCTCTGAGATTGTTCTCGGCCCTATTCCACCCTGCTCTTCATCTGGGAGGCTACCGTGTGGGCCACTCCCCTGGGCTTCCTTCCTGAGTTAGGACAGCTTCAGCCTGCAGTCAGGGGGAGAGTGAGGGTGGATGTTCATCCCCTGACAACTTCCACGTGGTACGTGGGCTGACTGCAGGCACCCCAAGACCATAGCTTGTACTGGGGAGTGCTCTGTCCCCATCTTTCAGACCTAGAGGTGGCTGCCCCTCCCAGAAGTCACGCGCCTAGCCCTACCCTGTCCTTTGTGGTTCCCTATAACTTGTCCACACCATGTAAACAGGCCCTTTCATAAACCCCTACATCAAGTGTTCCATTTGTATCCAGCCTTTGTCTCATGAACCTCACCAGCAACCCTTGAGGTTCACTGGCTCTTCTCTTTCCTTCTGGGGCTAAAGGGTTCCTATGGTGTTGTGTGTGTGTGTGTGTGTGTGTGTGTGTGTGTGTGTGCGCGCGCGAGCACGTGTGTGCGCCTGCGCGCTCAGTCATGTCCGACTCTTTGCGACTCCATGAACTGTAACCCACCAGGCTCTTCTGTCCATGGGATTCTCCAGGCAAGAATACTGGAGTGGGTTGCTATTTCCTGCTCCAGGGGATCTTCCCAACCCAGGGATCGAACCCTAGTTTCTTAGTGTCTCCGGCATTGCTGGAGGATTCTTCACCACGGAGCCACCTGGGAAGCCCTATGGCTTCATAAGTAATAATAACGGCCACCAGTATCTTCATCCATCCTCATCCTTAGTGCTCATGACAGCCTCTTGGGGAAACTGAGGCTCGGAGAGGCTTTCACTTACCCAGAGCCAAACAGTTTGAAGGTGGTAGGGCCAGGGTTTGCACCCAGTAATAGGGTCTGACCCTATTACTTATGTTGAACCATCACCCTCTACTGCACACCACCTCTCCTTCAGCCTTTCTGGTAGGGAAGCAGCCACATAGTTCCTCCACACATGTCTAGCCACGTGGCCCCAGGTTCTCCCTGACCACCTCATCTCTTTGTTTACTAGGTATGTGGCTCTGGACAAATTACTTAACCTCTCTGTGCCTCAGTTTACCAGTAGAATGGTACTTCAGAGATTCGTGGTGAGAATTTAAGTAATCAATGTGTTTAAAGTCCTTAGAGCCTCACACATAGAAAACACTCAATCTGGATTTGCCTACTATTGTTATTGTGGTTATTCCCCAACTTACCAAAATTTTCTCCCCCCCAGATGTCCATCTGAGCATCATACTTTCCCAAGTGGTTAAACCAGGACTTGTCAATCACAAAGATTCCTCCAGCTATGACAGGCGTCCTGGGAGCAAGAAGAAGAAAGAGGTAACACACGAGCTGGAGAATCTGAGCTCCTCTAGATGGCCCCAGGGCTCAGGCCATTCACCCTACGATCACCACTTGCAGAGTCACTGGGGCTGGATGTCTGGCCTGTCCTTTGGTCTATGATCTCTCTCCCCAGGGCTCAGAACAGAGTCAGCCCTTAGATCATGCACCTCTAAAAGCCCTGGTGGCTGAACTGGCCCCCAGCAGCCTCCAAAAGCCTCTGACTCAGGGAAGGGAGGGGTCTCCCCAGAACCCACAGCAAGTCTGACCTTATGGGCTTGGTGGGGTCTGTCCGGGCAATCTTCTGCTCCAGGGGGATCTGCTCCCACTTGAAATGCAGGCTCCAGTCGAATCCTAAGGGTCAGAGTGGGGTGAGGATGGGGCTTAGGGCTCCTGTCCCCTCATTCTGCCCCCTGAGAGTCTCTCTTGATCAGAACCCAGCTTGCAGAGGGCCCTGGGCAACTGGTATAGTCATTCCTTCATTCAGAATGAGACAGATCTCTGTCCTCACAGAGTTTCAATCTACTGGGTAAGACAAAGGCTTACAAAGATAAATCAATAAATGGATAATATGTCAGTTGGGGGTGAAAGTGCTAAAAAAAAAAGAAAAAAGACAGAGACATGTCTATGCTATTCTAGTAAGGGTAGTGAGGAAAGACTCTCTGATGAAGCGACATTTGAGTAGAAACCTGAATGAAGGACTGATCCATGCAGACCGATGGGAAAGGGGAATTCTAGGTGGGAGAACAG
Source organism: Okapia johnstoni (assembly GCA_024291935.2). Taxonomy (NCBI): domain Eukaryota; kingdom Metazoa; phylum Chordata; class Mammalia; order Artiodactyla; family Giraffidae; genus Okapia; species Okapia johnstoni. Next base: position 20,136,724 of record CM044307.1, read on the forward strand.
CAAGTGCCAAGGTCCTGAGGTGATTTCCCAAAGGAGAAATGACTGGCTCCCTCCCACTCATCCTCAACATCTAACTAATAATGACTGGGTCCATTTTTTGGAAATCTGAGTCCCAGATAGGAAATCCACTCTGCTCATTAGCTCCTGGCCACAGATTCTCTGGAGCCGCTTGCCCAGGAGAACTTGCTGCAATGATGGAAGTGTCCTATATCTGCACTGTCCAACACGGTGGATGCTAGTCACTTGTGGTTATTGAGCACTTGAAGTGCTGCTGTGGCAACTTAGGAACTGAGTTTTGAATTTTACTTAATTTTAATTAACTTAAATGTACATAGCCCAAAGTGGCTACTGTCTACTGTATTGTACAGCATGGCTCTAAAGCCTAGATCAGAGCTGTCCAAAAGAAATACTTTGCAAGTTGGAAATGCAAGCCACATATGATATGCAATTTAAATTTTTCTAGTAGCCATATCTAAAAGAAAGAGAATATGAAATTAATTTGAATAATGTATTTTAATGCACTATCGTCCAAAATACTATCATTTCAAACTCATGATCATATTCATAATGAAGACAAAAAATTACTAATGAGATTCTTTACATTCTTTCAAACTAAGTCTTCAAAACCTGGTGTGTTTTTTATCTACAGCACATCTCAATTCAGATTGAGCGTGGAGTCACATTTCAAGAGCTCAATAGCTAAATGTGGCTAATAGCTACTGTATTCAGCCAGGTCGACACCATTTGGGGGTGTACAGGTCAGGAATCCATGCAAAGTTGAGGGTTCCCCCTTCCTCATTCCCAAGATAGTTGTCATATCATGTTCTTCTGCCAGGACTTGTGCCCATCCTCCCTGGGCTAGCTGTATCTGAGAAGGATGTGTCCAAGTTTGGGGGCAAGGAAAGACTGCAGACTAGCTTGACTCTGCCCTGATTATGCCAGGAGCCTGCAACTGCCAGCTCTGGTCCTTCATCCCCAACTCCACAGCTCTACACAATCTCCTTTCATTTTCTGGAGATAAAGGGCAGGGAGATGCTGTCTCATTTTCTGGAGATGCTCTGGCAGCTGGGAAGAAGAGCACCGAGCCAGGGCCTTTACCTGCCCTCATCTGCCTCTTTTCATGTGTACAGCCCCTCCCCTGGGAGCTGGACCTACCTCCACGAAGGTCAGCAGATGCAGCAAGGTAAGCAAAATTATCTAGACTGATGACATCAATGATGGGGCTCACCACGCGGGTGTGGTCCTAGGGGAGGACACATGAGGTGGTGTGAGGTCAGGGATTCTGTGAAAAAAGCCCCAAGTGCATGTTTGGTGAAGTTCTCTCGAGGCATGAGGTACTCAGCACCTCCTGCAGGACATCTCAGGCTCCCAGGAGCTGTCCTGCATCACCACACCAGGCTCACAGAAGGTCCCACTTGGGTCTCATGGGCACAATGCTCTCCCAGATTCTTCCTCTCACACCATATTGAGCCCTGCTGGGATCTCACCTCCTCAGTGAAGCCCTCCCTGATTGCTGCAGGCGGAGGATTTCTTCCTCCTTTCATGCCACCTCCACTTCAAGGTCAGACTCATACTCCCTTCATCACCTCCTAGACACAAATCCACCTCCAAAACATTGGTGGGTAATGCCAGTGTTACTAAAGGGTTTTTTCCTGAGGTGGGGGATGTGGAGAGTAGTGGTGGTGGTGGATTTTATCATAGACCAAATGTAAAACTTAATCACCCTTCGTCAGCAGGATGTCTGCTCTCTTCTTTTCTTCCTCCATGGAGGGACAAGGAACAGAGTCTCTTCTTTCTTCTCTGTCTGCACTGACCCTCAAAATGCTCTTGTCTGCAAATTTCAATCTAGCACTGTCCCTCAATCCATACCCCGTCTTAGGATGACAAAAATGTGGGACATGGCAGATCAGAGGAGATCATCCACGGTCTCACGGTGTTCCATGGGGGCCTCACTTTATCCTTTTTATAGACTTGTTTTCGTATTGAGATATAATTCACATTATATAATAATTTTATTAGATATAATTGATACACTATAAAATTCACCATTTAAAAGTGTACAGCTCTGTGGTTTGTAGTGTATTATTCACAGGGTTGTGTGACCATCACCACTATCTAAATCCAGAATACTTTAATCACCCCAGTAAGAAACCCTGGATCCACTAGCAGTCACTCCCCTGTTCTCATCCCTCCAGCTCCTAACAACCACTAATCCACTTGGTATTTCCTCAGATTTATTTACTCTGGACATCTCATATAAAGGGAATCATATAATTTACAGCCTTTTGTGACTGGCTTCTTTCACTGAGCATAAAGTTTTCAAAGTTCATCCATACTGTAACATGTATCAGTACTTCATTCCTTTTTATGGCTGAATAGTATTCCATCGTATGGATCTATCACTTTCTGTTTACCTGTTCATGAATTGATAAGACATTTGGTTGTTTCATATTTTGGCTATTTGAAATAACACTGCTCTGAACACTTGGATACAAGTTTGTGTATGGGGCATGTTTTCATTTCTCTTGAGTATATATCTAAGAGAGGAATTGCTGGGTCATATGGTAACTGTATGTTTAAACTTTTGAGGAACTTTCAGTTTGTTTTTCAAAATGGCTGCCATTTGACATTCCCACCAGCCATGCACAAGGGCTCCTATTTATCCAAATCCTCACCAGCAGTTGTACTGTCCATCATTTGATGAGCCATCCTAGTAGGTATCAAATAGTATCTTATGGTGGTTTTGACTTGCATTTCCCTAATGACTTAATGTTCAGCATCTTTTCATGTGCTTGTTGACCATTTGTCTATCTTCCTTGAAGAAACATCCATCCAAATCCTTTGCCCATTTTTAAACTGGGTTCTGTGTCTTTTATGGTTGAGTTGTAATCACTTCATCCTTTGTTCCCTGTGTCCAAATCCTCCCATTCTAAAGAACAGTGGGCACGTGGGAAGGCCCTCTGCTTGAGAACCATGTCCTCTTCTCCCTCCTTCTCAGGCTTCCCAGTCTGATCCGCCACCCTCCACTCCTCCTCACTCCCCCGGGAGGAAAACACCACCACCCATTTGCAGAAGGAGCTCCATGGCTCACCCACAAGTGAAGTCACTCAGGAGGGAGCAGATCACTTAGTTTCTAACTCTGCCTGTCCAGCTCTCAGAGACAGTTCATACCCTCCCCACCCGCAATGCCAAAACCATGGTGGGCACGTCCTGAGGAACAGAGCTCCCCCAGGGACAGAGAGACTTACCTCCTTCACTCGCTGCAGCATGGGCTGCAGCCACTCCGTGTTCACTTCGCAGTGGCTGTCCAGAAAGGTGAGGATGGCAGCTGCCGCCACGTCTGCCCCACGAACTCGGGAGCGGATCAGCCCTGAAGTGGGAGGGAGAGGATGGTGCTGGAACTCAGCCATTCCCACAAAGGCTCAGGGCTCTCTACCCCTTAGGGCTCAGGTTTCCTCTGAATTACTGTGATTTAACTTCTCTTCATATTTGCTGATTTCTTCCCTCTCTGTTCCTTTCTCTTATCTACCCATCCATCAACCAGCAATACTCTAAGGCTGTTCTCTGAATGCCCCCCGGTGTGGAGGCCAGACACTGGGCTCTGGGGACACACTGATGAACAGTCAAGAGTTTAGTGAACAGAAGTGGCAACAAAGTGTGGTTTGGTACCTAAGGAGAACTAGAAATCAAAATCCTTTCCCCTTCAACATGTAGGAACCTCAGGGTGCTCCCCTCTGGCTGCACTATGCTGTATGACTTGCAGAGAATCTTCCAGACTAAGACAGGCTGGAGTCAGTGTTCTCTGCTTTATCAAATCTAAATGCCTTTCTCTGGCTTCAAGGCCCTCCATCATCTGTCCTCACTCCACTTATTCCCTGTGCTGACCAGGTTGGATTCTCCCAGGAAGGCAGACTAAGAAAAGGAAGGTTAAGAGGCTGGGCTCTGAGTGTGGGCCCTCTGCCTGGGGATAGAATCTTGGCTCCTCAAGTTCATCACTCCAGAAAAATTACTGAACCTTCTTAAACCCTAGTTTCTTTATCTGCAAAACAGGATGAAGGGCTGTTATGAGGACTGAGTGTGAGAATGTGAGCAGAGATGAGAATGTAGGAAAGGCAGGAAGAGGCTGTTAGTACTACATGTACCCAGGCCTGACTGATGCCTTTGCTCAGAGTCTCTGGGCCTAGAATGCTCTCTCTTGCACCCCATGCATCTGTCTCTCAACCCCCTCACCCAATCCAGGCTCCTTTCCAGATCACTCCCTTCTCCTTCAGCTCCCTACCCCCACATAATTACATCAGCCTTGGAATCCATAATAAGCTCTCCGAGGGCAGGGACCACGTGTATACTTCTTTTGTGTTCCCTCGAGTGTCATGCACAATCCTATGCCATAGTTGATGCTCCAAGTATATCTGCTCTATATTGCCCTGTGCTTTTCTCAAAGCGTTTAATCCTTACAATAACTGTGCAGGGCAGAAAGAGTATATTACTAGTCCCATTTCTCAGAAGAGACAACTAAGGCAGCCAGAAGTAGCGCTACTTGCCTACAGTCATGCTGTGATAAGGGCTGCTCCAAGACAGCAGAAGGGTCTTTCCGCAGACCTTGGTCTTGCCACTAGTAATGCAGCAAGACTACATTCAGTTGGTATAACATGGCATCAAAAGGGAGCAGAATTCTAGACCAAAATGGGTCTACAGTAGTACCCAGGATCCAAGGACGTACCTTCCCTCCGGTCATTGCGCAGGCACTTGACCTTGGGGATCCTGGTTAGCAGCAGACAGTCTTCGGCTGAGGGTGGAGAGAAGGAAGCAAGACTGTTCAGATATGGACATCAGACCACATGTAGTTTGACCAGGCACAGGGAAAGGGCTGGGGAAGGTGAGGTATGATCATCTCCACTGGGGGACTGGTCATCTCTCCATCCCCTACTCCCAGGACAGACTGAGGAATGACTACTTGTGGCATAACCCCCAGGGGGTGCCACAGAGTACCAACAACCTCTCCAGTCCAACACCCTCTGAGCTAGATTGTGTGTTAAGTTGCTTCACTCGTGTTGGACTCTTTGCAACTCTATGAACCGAGGTCTGCCAGGCTCCTCTGTCCATGGGATTCTCCAGGCAAGAATACTGGAATGGGTTGCCAAGCCCTCCTCCAGGGGATCTTCCCAACCCAGGGATCAAACCCACTTCTCTTGTGTCTCCTGCATTGGCAGGTGGGTTCTTTACCACCAGCACCACCTGGGAAGCCCATTTTGTGGGGACAATATTCTGCACACGACAGTTGTGATAATGAAGGATGCTGTGGATATTTAATTTGTCAAAATGTCATCTCACTGGTGTCCCATCAAAGCAACACCACTCCTTTGGCACCAAGGAGCAGAGCCAGAAAGGGCACTTAGTAAAGACTGAAGATCCCGGTGGGGAGCAGAGGTCAGCCTGTGGTGTCCAGGACTATTTCAAGAGTGCCTCCCTCAGCATTCTGGAGAAATGAGGTATGAAGCAGTGTAAAAAAAAGGACACTTACGATCTGAACTGAAGTCATCCACTAGAATGATCTCCTGGATCAGGCTGGCAGGAGTTCGGTTCAGGACGCTGGAGTAGTGACCAAGATAGATGAGCCCAGATTTAGAGGCCACCTTCTACTTCCTTCTTCCTACCATTGGCTCCCTTACCCTCCACCTCAGGGGCCAGCACACTGGCCATGGGTAGTTGCTAGCAAACCCTTCCTGCCCTGGTTAGTGGCTGAGGGCAGGAGCCTGATGTTCCTCAGGCTCCTCCAAGCACCTGCTGACCCTGCTGCCTGGACCCTCAGGCACTTGAGACTCACCCCAGGTGGTGGGTGGGGACTGTCCTAGCTTAGTTGAGGCAGGACCCATAGTTGCTCTGGCTGCCTGGGCTTAACAACAGCAACAAGGCCAGAGGACAACCCCTGCTGGCCCGGATGTTGCCTGCTTGGAAAGCTGGCGAGGCTCCTTCTGACATGATGGGTCAGGATGGGTGTTCTCAGAAAGCACCCCCACCCTAGCTCTTTCCCTCCCAACAACCCTCCTCTTCCTTCACTCCCCATGAAGAAAGCCCAGGCTTCTTTAATCCTTGGAATACCACTGGGTGCTCCATTCCGAATCCTGTTCTTAACTACGTTCATTAAAGAAACAAGGTTATTAGAGGTCAAACTTGACCACAGGGCCAACCTTAGGAGGACAGAAGGGGCATCTCTCTCTGAATTGCTTTCAGGTGCCCACTGAGCCAGCACCCATCCACCTGAAGCCTCACTGCCATCCTTGCCTCCATCGGCTCCTGGCCCCTGCGTTTCTGCCCATGTCCTGGGGACCTGACCTTGTGTTCGTGCATCTCACTAATAGTTGGCCTTCTTGGGTATCCTTGACCCTGAGTCACTAACCCCAGCTTCTCAAAAGGGCAGGACCCCCCGCCCTCCCAGTGCCCCCTGGTCTTCATGCTGTCTGGCCACAGCACCCAGTCTCAGTGTCCTCCCTTGCCAGGGCCCAGCAGATTCCCGAAGCCTGAACACCACTGAGATGAGGGATGAGGCGGAGCTTACCTCTTTACCGTGCGCAGGAGTGTAGAGCGGGCTTCGTTGTGGAAGGTGATGATGACGCTGGTGGCCGGCAGGTCCGAGGAGTAGGACACGGATGGACAACTGAGAAGAGAGCAGAGAGCACAGAGGGCAGCTGTGGGATGTCCTGGGGACATCCAGGCTTGAGGCTTCTCACTCTCCAGTCTGCTGCCCCTTAGGTGGGGCGCAGGCCCTGTCCCCCCAAACCCACGCCCACCCCACTCAGGCTGCCCAGCCTGGAGTACTCGGAGGGAAAGCACAGGCTAGGGGAACTTCCCAGGCCCAGGGGCTCTTCACCCATGTCCTAGAATCACTTGGAGCTCCACGGTCACTGAAGTGCTAAGGGAGGCTCTGACATGTGTGGGCACACAGGCAGAACCAACCTGGACCAACTGACAGAACTCCCTGCCCGATGCAGCAACCAAGACAGAAAAACTGGCAGAGGAGAGAAGAGGGAAAATGGCCTTTCTTTTCTCTCTGTAGCTTCTTCCTTCTCGTCGCCTGTCTCCTGACATCTGGTGGGATCTAGGGAGGAATTGCCCCCATCCTGCCCTCCCTGGAATCCCTCTCTCTCACTGCCAACGTGAACAGCCAGGCTGGCGACAGCAGGTAGGGCACCCTCACTCTTTCCATGGGCCCTGGGGTACCTGGGGGGGAAACTGAAGTCTCTGAGGAGACACCAAAGGCAGTTCCCCCCAGCCCACTCCCTCCGCCAGCAGCTTTGTGCTCCCACCTTCTCCAGACACCACATTTTGGGCTCCCTGGCTCCCCTGTCCTCTGGAAAGGGAATTAAAACGATCCATCCCCGCCAGCCTTCAACGCTGTCATTTCTGAGAATGCTTCTGTGAATGCATTTACTCATGCTCCTGGGGCTGGCGGGAAGGCAGCCACAGAGCTGGTTTTCGTAGCAATCTTCTTTATTACAATTGCTCCCTGAGTATTCCAGCCGCGACCATTTTTTCATTACGGCATTCATTCCACTGACAGCGGCTTACGGCCGAATTCCCAGGCCCATTTCCTGTCCAGCAGAGCAGACAGGGTCAGACAGGCAGGAGTTCCACTAGCCTGGGACCCCCACAGGAGAAATCGTGAGAGGCCTTAAAATAATTCTCCTTGAGAGAGGGTGTGGGGGAGGAGGAGGGGTGGAGAAGTTCACCTCTGCCCGGGAAGCCAGGCATTCCAAGTGCCTCTCCTCCCAGAGGCTTGTGGATTTGGGGGCTGGAGGGGGCTTGCTCTGCTGAGATGGGGAGCCCTGGAAGAAGGGGTCAGCCCCCTGCACTGACCTCTAGGGCTCTAGTTCTCTATCTCCAAATCCTAAGTGCCCAGGAAGGAGGGAATGTGGACAGTGATGCCCATTCTCCACCTGAAGGTGGCCAACCTGCCCACAGCCCATCTGGATAGTGGAGTTGACCTTTTCCCACCCGCCCCCTTCAACCCTCTCCACCATGCATTTCTCTGGGATTTGCATCTGTGTTGATAGGAATGTATGGCTCTCAGGGACCAGGGGCCTCTGAAAAGATTTGTCTCATGTCTGTGCTTTGACTTTGGGGCTGGTGGGGTCTTCTCTGCGATGCGGGTAGGTCTGTCTCACATAGTTTAGGTGCCTTTGGAGACCTCCCTCAAGGGGGCTCCCTGGATTGAGGGCTGCACCAGGACCTGGCCTGACAGTCTCGGGTCCAACAGGAGCTGCGGCCTGGAAGGGGAAGAGTGTGGCTCACCCCACACCCCAGGCTCCGCCAGGGGAGGCCCTGCCCACCACCGCCAACACCTTCTTTGCTGCCCCTACAGACATGCATGTGCAAACACACATGCGCGCGCACACACACACACGCATGCACCCCCTGATCCATCTCAGGCTTCTGAGAAGGCTGGGCAGAAGCACCGGGGCAAGAGGAAAGGTCTTCCTCACCAACCACCACTGGCCTGGATTTGAAGAGTCTTGTTTTAAAATGTGTGTAGCCCCAAGAGGAATTCCGCCTTTAAGTTTCCTAGTGAACATCTGAGAAAGTTCAGAGTGGGGGAGGATGGGGGGAGGGCAGAGGGGATCCAGGCCAAGCCCTCAATGCTCAGATTTGGGTCAGCGGAGCCTCCGGGCCCTGGGGTCCTGGTCTAGGGCCTCTCCCACCTAGCACGCCAGGAGAACAAAGAGCAAGACCGGGAAGCATTTCTGGGAGTTGCTGAGGAAGGGTGGGAGGCCGTGGGGCAGGCAGAGAGGAAGGAAATGGATGCCAGTGGGGGCAGAGCACAGCACTCTACTGTTTGCACAGGGCAGGCGGGGCTGGCGGCCCCACGGGCACCACCAGCCTGGCACCAGGAACGCCAGGCTCACCCACCCCCTGCAGAAAAACCTCCCCCTGGTCTCCTGGCTGGTCACTCTCGCTTGGACTCCGGACTGAGGTACTGAGGGGCCTCTGTGGCCCAGCCGGGAAGTTTCCTTGGGCCTCTCAGACCCTCAGGAGATCAATAGAACTAAGAGGAGCCAGGAAAATGACAGATAGGAAGGGTTTGCCTATCTCAGTAGCTGGACTGAGTCAGAGGAAATTGTCCTCATTTCTTAAACCCACGTGTCTGAAAGAAAAGGCAACAGGGGTCGGCCCTTCCCTCCATCTTTCTTTCTCCACCAGCACAACAGAGGCCACACCTGTAATGGCGGGTGTCCCGGATGGGCCGGTCAGGGCTCAGTTTGTCGCTCTCCAGCTGGTTGAAGGCGTGCTGCCTGTAGGGGTCCTCTCCAGGCTTCAGCTGCTTGGCTGCCAGGTACGCCTTCTCATCAAAGCCTCTGGAGGGCGTTCCTGTCACCTGAGACAAAGGTCAGCATCAGAAGGGCCACAGGCAAGAGGACAAAGGAGCCACTGCGTGATGGGTACTTATGACAAGGCGGGAGCCAAGCATCACCTCATCTGTACCTGAGCAGGAGATCATTATTTCCCCCATTGTACAGATGAGGAAACTGAGGCTCGAGACAGTACCCCCGTATGTGGGGGCAGGGAGTATCTGGGAACTCTGTACTTTCCACTCAGCTTTGTGTACCTAAAACTGCTCTTAAAAAGTAAAGCCTGTTGGACTTCCCTAGTGGTCCAGTAGTTAGAGTTTGCCTGCCAATGCAGGGGACACGGTTCGATCCCTGGTCCAGGAAGATCCCACATGCTGTGTATCACCTAAGCCCATGCACCACAACTACTGAGTCCATGTGCTGCAGCTACTGAAGCTTGGGCACCTAGAGACCACGCTAGCAACAAGAGAAGCCACTAAAATGAGAAGCCCCAGCACTGCAAGGAAACACAGCCTCCACTTGCCACAATTAGAGAAAGCCCATGTGCGGCAATGAAGATCCAGTGCCACCAAAAATAATCAATCAATCAATATTAGAAAATAAAAAAGCCGATTAATAAAAAAGCTTAAGGTCAGAGCTAGTAAGTCCCAGGCTTCTGGAGTCAAACTGGTCATTCTGACTCAGAAGCCCACACTCTTGACCAATGCTCTTTGCTGGATGTGGAGATGGTGACACTTTGGAGGGCACCAGATCCCCCAAGATAAGGGGACCACCAACCAGGCTTGAGGTCACCAAGCAACCGTCAGATGGACAGTCTCCTCGGTATGACTTGGGCCCGACACTGGGTCTAGGCATGTAGGAGGTGCCTAATCAGTGAAACAGCCAGAGCTTGGACAAGGTTCTGCCCAGAGGACCACCTGTGAGGACAGGTGGGCCCTCCCAGGCTGATGCCAGAGCTGCTAGGATGCCAATGCATCGACAGTAAAGCATCTTCTCTGGGACTCGTGCTTACTGCTGAAATGGCCCACGTCAGACCTCCAGGGCCCCGGGTGCTAAGTTCTGGGAAGTGATGGATGGCAGTTGCCATGGCCCAGCCCCTTCCTCTTAGCCTCATCCTGCTCTGTGCTCCCAAAGTCCCCCCATGAAAGACAATGGGGAAGGACACATTTGAGATGAATGGATGAGTAGATGGATCCTGACATCTCATTATTTGAGCCACACTGCTGGCTAGCTTGTCCCCAGAGTGCCCGGAAATATCATCAGCTGTGAGTGCACCTCGACTCCACCCCTTCCACCTGACCAGCAGCCCAGGCAGGAGCTGTGTACCCGCAGGGGCAGCAGGAAGGTGGGTAAGAGTTGTCCAGGGATAGAACCCCTGCAAGAGAATCCCGCCACAGGCCTAGTCTCTAGAGGGATGGTCCCAGGAAGGCAGCTAGACCTGCGGAGAGGAGACCAACGTGTTAGGTGATGCTGGGGGACATCCACCAGCAGCCCAGGGCCTCCACGTTCCACTGAGAACCTAGAGCTCCAGGGAGTGCCTGCCTCTTTTAGGGCCGCCTCTCTGTAGTGTTCCCGCCTCCTAGGAGCCAGTCCTGAGCTCCCTGAGGTCAGAACCAGTGAGGGAGACTTCCTCGGGTCCACTGGGCCCAGCCTTGTGCCACACACATGCTTCAGATGGTGATGATGGCTGTAGCAGCCACTCTGTGGTGTTCTGATTTGGTGCCATGCCAGGGGCTGGGCAGATGGGGTGGAGTCCCCATGGACTCAAAATCCATTTCAGGAAAGAGAGGAGGAGGGAAAGAAGGAGGAAGAGGGAAGGAGAGAGAGGGCGAGAAGGTTCTGGCTTGAACCTTGAATTGCTAGAAGGACCCAAGCTGTCAACTGTGAGAGTGAGAATGAGGGTTCTTTTGTGTCCTTCCCACCCAGGAAAAGAATGGGTGCTAACTCTGCCCCCCACTTCCACTCAGCCTGGGGCCAGGGAAATGGAAATCAGCCTCCAGTTGATGGTGGAGGAGCTAAAATGAGAAAAAAAATTGCAGAAGCTCCCATAGGGAGAGTATGTTACTGAATTATCCTGCAAGTCAACTGAGAGAAATAACCATGCCATGCTTATTTATTTAGGACTTACGGCCACTCTGTGGGCTCAGGAAACCCCCAAGCCCTCATCCCACACTCACCCATCACCCAAAATATATTGATCGAAAGCCACCCAACCACCGGGCACTGGGACACACTTCTGGAAGTTCAAAAGATCACCCAATCATTCATTCATTTTATGGATGCTTGAATCCACGCACTCCTTCATCCAACCACCCATTTATTCAGAAAAGCTCCACTGAGCACCTGCTGTGTGCCAGAAAAAAGGATTGCTTCTGACACTGTCCTCTCCTGCCTTCCTTGCCTCATTCAAAGCTTCCTTGGGGCCTCAGATAACGTTGTAGAAGAGCATCTTTAGGGAAGTTCCTCTCGGGGCCTCAGAACTGAACTAGACATCCTCAAAGATGCATCTACTGGTCCCTTCCTCAGACCATAGCCTCTGATGGTCCAACCCTCCTCCGAGGTTAGACCCTTCACCCATGACACACCTTTGTGAAGAATGGCACCAAGGAAACACAGGCCTGTTCCCTCCAGAGGTCTCAGCTCTGCTTTCCCATTGACCCAGCATCCACAGGGTCTGGAGCTGAAACCTCAGTGGCCCAGAGTCAGCCAAGTGGGGGGAGACTGAGGAAGCATAAGATGGGAACTCTCCATCCCACCCCTCCCTTGCCTCAGCCCAGTCACCACTCGGAGTTCTTCTACTGGGTATCTAACCAGGCCACACACCCACCCCACGGCGCATTTCCCTCCAGCTCCTGAACTCTCCTCTCCCTCTGGCCCTGGCCTTTGATCCTGAGACTTCCAGGCCATGACCACCTCTAACTCCACGCCTCAAAATGAATTCTTCACCAGTTCCCCAGAGCAGCTGCTTCTCCTGTGCTGCCTAAGGTGGACATGGGCAGTCCCACCCTCTGGGTCCTCCAGGTGATAAGTCCAGGGGTCACCCCTGGTGCCCTTCCGCCCCCAGGCTCCACAGTCTGATGCAGACCCCAGCCCTGGATCCCACAGGCAGTGGCTGAGGCACATTCCACTAGTGTTAAAGTGACAGGTTATTCACTGAGAGTCTAGTTTGTGTTAACACTGTGCAAGAATCAAAAGGACAGCTCCCAGAAGAGAAATCTAGGGGTCTAGATCACCTACCTCTCCTCTCCCATCCCACACAGGGCATGGCCATGCAGGATCATGAAGCCTCCACCCTCAAACTTAGATCACGGGCGGCTGGAGAACTGGCCATGGGACTTCACCCACCCCATCTCGTCTGGAGCAGGAGTCCCACGATGGCGTGGGCACCAGGCCCTGGTAAGAAGTGCACTGTGGTCTCCTATTCTCCCAGCCACACTGCTTAGAAAGCACATTGGCGAGGTGTAGAGCATCCTTTGGCTCTAGGCTGAGGGACCATAAGGAGCTATATCTCTATCAGCCTCAGGGACCTGAGATGCTGGACTCTGGATCCAGCTGGAGCCACTGGATGGGACTGGCACTGCTGCCCTTTCTGGATGAGGGCACAGGGGCTGTCTGTGGAATTCTTATACCGCATGGCACTGACATCTTGCTTTATGTCTCTTTCTTTTCCACTAGGTTGTGAGCTCCTAGCACCTGGCACATAGTAGGTATTAAGCAGATGTTTACTGAATAAAAGGATGAATGAGTGAGTGAGTAAATGAATGAATGAGTGAATGGATACCTAGATAGTGTCCCTGCTCTCACCTTACTTAAAATCATCTGGTGAGAAAACCACAGTGAACCGATGGGATCCTCTGACATAGCACATGGCCTCCAGTGGCTTTCACCCTCTCTGGGTACGAGCCCCAGAGCTCACAGTGGCCCAGGAGACTCTGTGAGCCAATGCCCTGTCCACTTGTTGGCCTCGGCTTCTACTGTTGCCCCTCTCTGGCTCTGCTACAGTCACACTGGCCTCCTGACGTTCCCCGAGTCTGCCAGTACCCTTCCCCTCCACCCCTTTTTTCATTCTGCCTTCTTTCCAGAAGGCTCTTCTCCCAGATGTCTGCATAGCTTGCACCTTCACCCCCTGCAGAGCTCTACTCAAACCTCAACTCCTCGGTGAGCCTTCCGCAACCACCACCAGTAAAACCCCAGCCCCACACTTGCCTTCCATCCTTCCACCTGCTGTTTCTCCTTATAACGCTTAGCACCATCGGATGTTCTACGTGCATTTTTCTTATCAATGCTATATTGTTGACTGCTTCTTCCCACAAAAATAAAACCTTCACCAGGGCAGGGATTGTCTGTTTCATCTAATGCTCGACCCTGAAGCCCAGAACAGTACCCAATGGGACTCGAAGACAATGGCTAATGAGTATGTGAGTGATGGAGCGATGAGCTTTCATGACCGCAAGCATCTCCTGCCCCCACACCACACTCTCCACACTCAGCTAACACAACACTTGGAACTGAAATGGACCAAGATGGTGGCAGGGTAGTTTTTGCCCATTTTAGGGATCTCCTCACTCACATGCTTCTGGCAGGGCTGCTAATCACTTCCCTCCCACCCGACCAATACCTCAGTCACCACCATGGGGTGGGCACAAGACCCAGGCTAAGCTGACCTTGTCACTGCACTCCCAGACACAGGGGACTGGTTCAGAACAGTCATTTGACTTAATCTGGGCCGATCAGAATTAAGGCTGAGCGCCGAAGAATTGATGCTTTCGAACTGTGGTGCTAGAGAAGACTCTTGAGAGTTCCTTGGACTGCAAGAAGATCAAACCAGTCAATTCTAAAGGAAATCAACCCTGAATACTCATTGCAAGGACTGATGTTGAAGCTTAAACTACAATACTTTGGCCACATGATGCAAAAAGCCAACTTATTGGAAAAGACTCTGATGCTGGGAAAGATTGAAGATAGGAGGAGAAAGTGGCAGCAGAGGATGAGATGGTTGGATGGCATCACTGACTCGATGGACTTGAGTTTGAGCAAACTCTGGAAGATAACGAAGGACAGGGAAGATTGGTGTGCTGAAGCCCATGGGGTTGCAAAGGTTTGGACATGACTTAGCAACTGAACAACAACAACAATCAGAATCCACCTTGAGACTTTTCTATACAATGAACTCTTCACTAGCACTGCTAAGCCTGGGAGGTGGGAGTCTTCCTGCCCACAGAAATCTTTTTTTTTTTTTTTTAACAAATTTATTTATTTTAGTTGGGGGATAATTACTTTACAATATTTTAGTGGTTTTTGCCATATTGACATGAATCAGCCATGGGTTTACATGTGTTCCCCATCCTGAACCCCCCTCCCACTTCCCTCCCCATCCCATCCCTCTGGGTCATCCCATTGCCCCAGCCCTGAGCATTTGTCTCATGCATCGAACCTGGAATGGTGTTCTGTTTCACATATGATAATATAACCTGTTTCAATGCTATTCCCACAGAAATCTTATCTGGAGAATGAAACCAAGAACAATCAATCAGACCCAAGACATGGAAAGAAACAGCTCCAGTGATATTCTTTGGGGTCCCTTAAGCCAATTATTTCTGATCCAAATTCAGTTTTGTTTTGTTTTTTTTAATCTTTCTATATCTGTCTACCTACCTACCTACACTTTTTTTTCTTTTGAACTAGTTTGAGTTGGCTATTTGCTCATAAACAAACCTTCAGAGATGTCAGTCCTTCGGTCCTTTCAGTGAAAAGAAAACCACTCTCCAAAAGGAAGAAACAAAAGTCAAAAACAAAAACCAACAAATGAGCCACCAGTGACAATGACACAGTTTGGGTGAAAGCCATCCATTTCAAGATTTTCAAGCTACTCTCTGCAATCTGGCCCAGGGACTTGAGCCCAGAGCTGGGTCAGGCATTAGTAGCTTTGTCAAGGAGGCAGGGCTGTGGTCAGACTTCAGGAAGGGTGGGGGTTTGGGGGAGTTCCCATCTAGACCATGACTTAAGAGGCCCTTGAGCTGCCACTGTAAGGAACAAGTGTTGAGGAGATTAGTGAGTAACAGCCTGATGAGCCTCCCACAGCCCTCCAGCCTCCTGCCGAGAGTTCTTGGTGATGTTTAAGGGACAGCCTCCCCTCTAATCTGTGTTTTCAGGAAGTGGCAAATCCAGTACTTCCATGTCCGATAAGGTCAATCATATCTTGAAATTGTTTAAGCTGAAAGAACGACTCTGCTCTATAAAATGGGGAGGATTATTTCTCATTTTTGGAGACTTTTATTTTCAGTCCCTTCAATTAAACTTTGAAAATCTGCCTGATTTGCATCAGTTTATTCTTTCTTTCCACCTAGATTTGCTTATTTCTTCTTGACTGCTAAATTTAGGAAACAAACAGCCAAGGGGAAGTTTTAAAATAAGAAAGGAAAATATTTTCCATGTCATTTTCATCAAAAACAGTTCAACTCAAATCTCCAAGCCTTGTAAATTTTCTTTTAAAACATACACGTATCCCTAAATTTTAGATTTAAACAACTCTAACTCCTTTTGAATAACTGCTGCCCAATTTCCTTTTATGACCAGTAAAACAAGTACCTGCTGGGTTTGCCTTTCACTAAATTCGCTGGAACTGCAAATAAAAAGACTCTGGTCCTTTTTAATGGGTGACTCCTGACTTCCCCCCATCCCCCTCCCCCACCGCTCCCCGCCGAGGCTGCTTTAAACCCCAAACACCTGGTGAACAAAATATAATTCCCAACCACTCCCGACTGCCCTGGGAACAAAAATCTCATCTGATGCTGTGTCTCACATTAAAAGACTGTCATTCATTAGGAGAGCAGGGAAACAGTGCATGAGTCACCATCTCTGAGAACACGGTCTTGGGTTCCACCTCTCCCAAATGAAAAGGCGGGTCCCCTGAGTGTCTCCGCATGCTGCTGGGTTCTGGGGAAGCAGCCAACTCCGCTTGGACTGCCAGTGCTCCTGCTCAACCAGACAGGATGCCGAGGGCGGCACCAGGCTGGCAATCTCAGCTTGGGCACAAGGGAAATTTGCCTGGGTTACTGAGGGCCTGCCCCAGACATGTCCCCATCTTCCCTTTAAAATTGCATACATACTAAGTCGTGTCCGACTCTGTGTGACCCTGTGGACTGTAGCCCGCCAGGCTCCTCTGTCCATGGGATTCTCCAGGCAAGAATACTGGAGTGGGTTGCCATTTCCTTATTCAGGGGATCTTCCTGACCCAGCGATTGACCCTGTGTCTCTTATGTCTCTTGCATTTGCAGGCGAGTTCTTTACCACTAGGGCTACCTAGGATGTCCTTTTCAAAAGTAGTTATTTATTATAGGGTTACCAGCCTGGGCTTCGAAATCTGATGGCCCTGGGATAGAATGCCAAGTGCTTACTGCTCTCTGGCCTTGGAAAGTCACCTAGCCTTTCTGAGCAAGCTTCTTTATCTGGAAAATGGGGATTACGGTGAGGATTAAAGGAGATAATGTAGATAATGGGTTTAGCACAGTAACTGGCACATAAATTATATATTAATTATCATTAGCTCGCCTGCCTTTTTAGCAGTGGCTCTCAACCCTGGCTAAACATTAGTTTCATCTGGGAAGATTTTTAACATCCTGACATCTAGGTCCTACCAAAGACTAACTACATCAGAATCTCTGAAGGTGAGTGGCAAGCATTAGGGTTCTTAAGGCTCTCCAGGTGTTCCAATGTGCCACCAAGGCTGAGCTGCTGCTTCCAATGGATGCAGGGAGGTGAGCGACTACTAGTCACAAGCTACTGAAATCATAGGACCAAGAGTCAGGAGGGACCTAAGCCACCTCCCCTGACCTCCTCCCAGGAACAGCACTGTGAGTCTGGTTTTCTGGACTCTATTTGTACTGACCCAGAGTTTCACCATCAGCAGAGCCAAATGCAGCTCAGCTAAAGCCTCCAAGGTTACTCTAGAAATGCCACCTTGTAACACTTATACTTCCAGGCCTGGGAGGTTCTAGTTCAATTACATACCAAGGAGCCCAAGGTAGGGGCTGCCTGGGAAGCCCACCTTGAACTTCCAGTTAAATTTCCCACCATGATTTGACTTCTCCAAGGTGCTAATAACTGCACAGCTTTACGACATCAGTGGTCTCACCAAGAAAGAGGGGGGGCACATTCCTCATTCCCAATTAGGGTCCTCCATTCAAGGCTGGGACAGTGCACCAGGTCCACTGTTCCAGACCACTTCTGCTCAGATCCAGGGAGATGCCAGTCCCAATCAAGCTCTCTGGGTCTCACTTCCCACTCTCTGCTAAGCCCAGAGGCCATCTAGGGATGGAGGGATTCTGAGGGTGGTCCATGCTAGGAATATGTGCTGTGATAGCTCAGTTTCCACCTGCTTATCAGCTTACCCAGCTTGAGTAGAGCGTTCTTGGGTCTGTAAGGGGCACCAGAACTCTGGCTGACCCTCCCAGCCACAACTGCTGCAGAGTATGAGGAAAGATTAGGTCTCTTCTAATCTGAGCTGATACTGTCTGTTCACTGAGGGTCTACAATGACTTGGATGCTATCTCCAAGTAGTCTTGCCAAATAGGTGTTTTTTTAATCCTTATTTTACAGAGGTGGAAACTGAAGCCCAGAGAGGTAAAATAACCAGCCCAAGGTCACACAGCTTCTGAGTGGCTGGGCTGGGACTAGAATTGAGGCTGCCTGGCTGCAAAGCCTAAGGACAAAGCTTCCTTGGTGTGCCTTCAGACTACTCCGGGGCCAGATGAGCTTGGCACCTGCCTTCCGACTCTGAGTCCCTTAGCTCCCAAGCAAGCTGGCTTTCAGTGCCGGGACCACAAACAGGCCCTGACAAGCGCAGGCTCGAGGCAGCCTCCCTCCTGGGCTCAGGGTTCAGTTCATGGCTCTAATGGGGACCTGCCCAGTGCTGTCAGCTCTTGGCTTGACATGAGGATGGAAACATTTCTTTGCTTAGGGCTAGAAAGAACACGGAAAAAATGAGAAGTAGAAGAGCTTGTATTACTCAGAACTAAATAGCACATAACCAGATTTCCTCAGGTCTGCTCAGGCTCTCCTTGGTCTTTCCAGCCAGGGACACCCTCAGGGTCTTGATGGACTTCAGCTGCAGTCACAGTTCAAGGGGGACAAAGCTGATTTCCATTCAGGTTCTTGTCTGCTGGATTGTATCAATCCTCCAAACAACACTGCCACACTCTGTGGCTGAGAGCAAGGAAGCCAGCAAAAAGAACTGCTGTGACAGCTCTCAGGTCTCCCCAGGCCCAGCATATACCCTCCCCGCCAACATGCGGTGTGGGTCCCCACCTCGTTCTGCTCTAGTAACGCAAGGGTAGTATGTCACTGTTTGTAAGTTATTGCATTTCCGGTGTTTTATACTCAGACTCTATTGAACTTGAACTTGTCAGATATTAATTGGAAAAATAAAAACAATAATGGGTCATGTAATGGGGCTTCCCTGGTGGCTCAGGTGATAAAGAATCTGCCTGCAATGCAGGAGACTTGGGTTCCATCCCTGGGTTGGGAAGTTCCCTGGAGAAGAAAATGGCAACTCACTGCAGTATTCTTGCCTTGGAAATCGCATGGACAGAGGAGCCTGGTGGGCTACAGTCCATGCGGTCACAAACAGAACACATCGAGTATGACGACTTTGAGGGTGACAATAGCCTCCACTGAGATTGGGACCAGCTGGGCCAGGATCAAATTCTACCCATTAGCACTCAGCAGGGCCCCGATCACGGGCTGGGCACCTCAGTTTGAGACACCTTTCAGCACAGACAGCCAAATTAGAATAGTGGCTGAGGCAGTACATTACTGGCATTGTGGGTCAAGTTCAGAAATACATTACCTGTTGTTCATGACTAATGTGATTAAACAATTAGGTTAGACCCATCAATAGGAGAAAGCAGGACAGAGACAGACTTTTAAAATCAGGTTAAACAAAAAGAAAAAGGAGGCAGGGAAGGGAACTGGAAAAAGCAGCCTGCCTCCTGGGTGACTTTCTTCAAGGGCCACTGCTAGGGTGGGTACAACTTGTCCCCTCAGCAGGACCACGCCCCAGGACTGGCACTCCCCTGCAGCCCAGCATTTTATCTAAGTACAATATACTAAGTGGCTGTAAAATCTGGAAACAGGGGTAATAGTAATATTTTTTAATGAATAGAGACATTCTGATGACTTCTGGGATACGCTGAAGATGCAGTTTTATTCAGTGAGAAATCAGAGACACAGATCATCTGATCACAGATGCATGTGTTGGGATCCAGGGCAATGAGGTCTTATGCACCGTATTCATTGCAGTTCTGCACAGTGCACCGAACCACACGTTGTTAATGAGCAACAACGAACAACCATTTCATGCAATCTAAATAAGCCACTTACTATATATGCCATCCATGTTTTCCTAGATGTCCACCCTGTGGCTAAACAGAATCTTAAAGAGAAAATGTAGTTCGTTCTTGAAAAAGCTTCAGTGATATTAAGATACAAACTTTCCCTGACTTAATCTACAAACTCAGGGCAATCTGACTAAAAAGCAAATAACACCTGTGTTGGGGGTAGGGGGGCGGTAAGGATTCAGCTAGGAGAGTTTAAACATGAGTGAACAAGCAGTGAAAATCTGAAAAAAATTGAAGACAGAGAAATAGACCTACCAGATATTAAGACATATCAAAGACTGTAGATTTTGTATGGCAAGATACTACTGGCATAATACCAAACGGATCAGTAAAAGAAAATGGAGAGATCAGAAATAGATCCAAGTAAATATGAAGGGTTGTCATAAGATACAGTTGCATTTCAAATGGCAGGGGGAAGGGGAAGGATGTGCTTGCTATTCAGTGAATGATGTTAGCAATGTAACTAGACAGCACAGAAACAAAGAAAGCTGAATGCATTTCCAAAACCAAAATTAATTCTAGGTGACTCAAAAATTTTTAATTTAAAAAAGAAACTGAAAAGTATAAAGAGAAAATCGCTTACTTTTTATTCTATTTTTTGGCAGTCTTGAACATAAAATTCAAATGTTATTTTAAAAACTACATAAAGACTTTTAAAGCTAGAAATACCAGAAAGTCAAGATACAAATATCACACTGGGAAAAAAGTATATTAGCCAAATATATGCCAAACAAAGAACTAACTTCTTTAATATACAAAGAGCTCTTATGAATCAAAGAGCCAACAATTCACAAGAAATGTAGACATACTACAAACTACAAATGGTGAAGAGGGTGTAGAGAAAAGGGAACCCTCCTATACTGTTGGTGGGAATGTAAATTGGTGCAGTCACTACAGAAAACAGTAGGGAGTGACTGAGTGGGTGACAGTCTCTCAGGCGGTACCTCAAAAAAAACTAAAAATAAAACTATTAATACCATATGACCCAGCAATCCCCCTCCTGGGCATATATCCAGATAAAACTATAACTCAAAAAGACACGTGCACCACTATGTTCATAGCAGCACTATTCACAATAGCCAAGACATGGAAACAACCTAAATATCCATCAACAGATGAATGGATAAAGATGTGGCACATATATACAATGGAATATTATTCAGACATAAAAAAGAATGAAATAACACGATTTGCAGCAACATGGATAGACCTAGAGATTATCATACTAAGTCAGAAAGAGAAAGACAAATACCATATGATATCACCTATATGTGGAATGTAAAATATGACACAAATGAACCTGTCTACAAAACAGAAACAGACACACAGATGCAGAAAACAGACTTGTGGTTGCCAAGGTGGGCTGAGTCGGAGAGGGATGAACTAAGACTTTGGGGTTAGTAGATGCAAACTATTACACAGAATGGATGCACAAGGTCCTACAGTATAGCACAGGGAACTACCTTCAACGTACTGGGATGAACTATAATGGAAAAGAATATTAAAAAGAATATAGGGAACTTCCTTGGTGGTTCAGTGGTTAAGAATCTACGTGCCAATGCAGAAGACACGGGTTCAATCCTTGGTATGGGAAGTCAGATCCCACATGCCAGGGGGAAACTAAGCCTGTGCACCGCAATTACTGAGCCCGCACCCTAGAGCCCGTGCTCTGAAGCAAGAGAAGCCTCTGCAATGAGAAGCCTGTGCACCACAACTAGAAAGTAGCCCCTGATCACTGCAACTAGAAAGAGCCTGTGCACAGTAATGAAGACTCAAAACAGTCATAAATAAATAAATAATTTTTTAAAAGATGCCACCTAATTACCAGGTCTCAATTTCTTATAAATTTAAAAAAAAAAAAAGAAATGTAGACATAAAAGGTTGTATACATGGCTGTAAATTACCACCCTGCTTATTTAACTTATATGTACATCATGTGAAATGTCGGGCTGGATGAATCATAAGCTGGAATTAAGATTGCCAGGAAAAATTTTAAGAATTTCAGATATGCAGATGACACCACTCTAATGGCAGAAAATGAAGAGGAACTAAAGAGCCTCTTGATGAGGGTGAAAGAGGAGAGAGAAAAAGCTAGCTTAAAACTCAACACTCAAAAAACTAAGATCAAGGCATCCGGTCCCATCACTTCATGCCAAATAGAAGGGGGAAAAGTGGAAGCAGTGACAGACTTTATTTTCTCAGGCTCCAAAATCATGGTAACTATACCATGAAATTAAAAGATGCCTTGGAAGGAAAGCTGTGACAAAACTAGGCAGTATATTAAAAAGCAGAGACACCACATTGCTGACAAAGGTCCATATAGTCAAAGCTATGGTTTTTCCAGTAGTCATGTATGGATGTGAGAGTTGAACCATAAAGAAGGATGAATGATGAAGAACTGATGCCTTCAAATTGTGGTACTGGAGAAGACTCTTGAGAGTCCCTTGGACTGCAAGGAGATCAAACCAGTCAATCCTAAAGGAAATCAACCCTGAATATTCACTGAAAGAACTGATGCTGAAGCTGAAGCTCCAATACTTTGGCCACCTGATGTGAAGAGCTTACTCATTGGAAAAGATCCTGAGGCTGGGAAAGACTGAAGGCAAAAGGAGAAGGGGGTGGCAGAGGATGAGATGGTGAGATGACATCACTGACTCAATGGACATGAATTTGAGCAAACTCTGGAAGACAGTGAATGGCAGGGGAGCCTAGCGTGCTGCAGTCCATGTGGTCACAAAGAGTCAGACATGACTCAGCGACTGAACAACAACGGACATAAAAGGTGTCAACAAGTAGTTTGTAGAGATATGACATACAAATGATCAACAATAAATGACAGATGTTCAATGTCATTGATTATTAAATAAATACAAGTTAAAACAAGATACAACTTATTGCTAATTTAGTAAGTCAGTTCAGTCACTCAGTCCTGTCTGACTCTTTGTGACCCCATGGACTTCTTCCCTGTCCATCACCAACTCCTGAAGCTTGCTCAAACTCATGCCCATCGCATCGGTGATGCCATCCAACCGTCTCATCCTCTGGCGTCCCCTTCTCCTCCTGCCCTCAATCTTTCCCAGCATCAGGGTCTTTTGCAATGAGTCAGCTCTTCACATCAGGTGGCCAAAATATTGGCATTTCAGCTTCAACATCAGTCCTTGCAATGAACACCCAGGACTGATCTCCTTTAGGATGAACTGGTTGGATCTCCTTGCAGTCCAAGGGACTCTCAAGAGTCTTCTCCAACACCACAGTTCAAAAGCATCAATTCTTTGGCGCTCAGCTTTCTTTATAGTCCAACTCTCACAACCATATGTGACTACTGGAAAAACCAGTAGCTTTGACTAGACAGACCTTAGTCAGCAAAGTAATGTCTCTGCTTTTTAATATGTTGTCTAGGTTAGTCATAACTTTTCTTCCAAGGAGCAAGCATCTTTTAATTTCATGGCTGCAGTCACCATCTGCAGTGATTTTGAAGCCTAAAAAAATAGTCTCTTACTATTTCCATTGTTTCCCCATCTATTTGCCATGAAGTGATGGGACTGGATGCCATGATCTTAGTTTTTTGAGTGTTGAGTTTTAAACCAGCTTTTTCACTCTCTTCTTTCACTTTCATCAAGAGCCTCTTTAGTTCTTCTTTGCTTTCTGCCATAAGGATGGTGTCATCTGCATATCTGAGGTTATTGATATTTCTCCTGGCAATCTTGATTCCAGTTTGTGGAAATTTAGTAAATTCAAAGATAATTATTACTATAATATATTTTGAAAGCTTGAAGAAATAGGAGCCCTTATATGTTGGTGGATTATCAACTGGTATGACCAAGGCTGATGACATCAGCATTTAAAAAAAATATTTACTTATTTGGCTGCGTCAGGCCTTAGTTGCAGCACTCCGGCTTTCCAGTTGTCGTTCACAGGCTCCAGAGCACACAAGCTCAGTAGTTGTGGCTCGAGGGCTTAGTTGTCCCACAGCATGTGGGATCTTAGTTCCCTGACCAGGGATTCGACCCACATCCCCTGCATTGCCAGGTGAATTCTTAACCACTGGACTACCAGGGAAGTTCCAACACCAGCATTTTAAGTGCTATTAATGCCATTTGACTCAGTAGAAGTTTCAAATTTATATAAACATATACCTAATTTTCCTGAGACAGTTCTAGTGTATTTCTGTACTCTCAGGAGCCCCTCTGATTTAGAATTTGTCTTAGTTTATGTGACAGATTATATGATCACCTTACATTTCTAGATATTAACTCTATAATTAAACTCACATGAGTATTTGAAATATACAAGTACCTAAATTACAGTAGCATTTATTTAAAATACTGGAAATAATTTAAATGCCCATCAGTAGAGGACTGATTAAATAAATTACAGTTTATTCTTACCATAGAATTCTAAACAAATGTTAGGAGGAATAAGTTATGTATGAATATTGTGATTCATTTTGTATAAATAGTTCATAAATAAATGCATATATAAATGCATAGATTTATTTGCAAAAATATATAGTACAGTGTCAGGCTTCCCTCATAACTCAGTTGGTAAAGAACCTGCCTGCAATGCAGGAGTCTTGAGTTCGATCCCTGGTCAGGAAGATCCCCTGGAGAAGGAAATGGCAACCCACTCCAGTATTCTTTTTTCGTTTTTTTTTTTTACTTTACAATATTGTATTGGTTACATACAATACATTGACATGAATCCGCCATGGGTGTACATGTGTTCCCCTTCCAGAACCCCCCTCCCACCTCCCTTCCCATCCCATCCCTCTGGGTCATCCCGGTGCACCAGCCCTGAGCACCCTGTATCATGCATCAAACCTGGACTGGCGATTCGTTTCACATATGATAATTTACATGCTTCAGTGCCATTCTCCCATATCATCCCTCCCTCGCCCTCTCCCATAGAGTCCAAAAGACTGTTCTATACATCTGTATCTCTTTTGCTGTCTCGCATACAGGGTTATTGTTACCATCTTTCTAAATTCCATATATATCCGTTAGTATACTGTATTGGTGTTTTTCTTTCTGGCTTACTTCACTCTGTATCCCACTCCAGTATTTTTGCCTGGAAAATCCCATCGACAGAGAAGCCTGGCAGGCTACAGACCATGGGATCACAAGGGTTGGACACAACTTAGAGACTAAACCACCACTATGGTAGAGTGCTAACTAGTGGTCATTCCAGCAAGTGGCACCTTCAAGAGTGGGCTGGAAAACTAAGGAATCTTACCTTTTCCTTTATACAAATAAATACAAAAGTATTTATTCTTTTACAATAAAATTAATTTTAAAAGCCAGGTGAACCTTAATCCTCTACCTAAAAGAGTTGAGCTAACTACTGTCATCATCAACATAAACATCTTCAGGGTGAATTTCAGAATAAATAAATTGATGAAAAGTAAGCCCTTCCTCAGCTGTAACAATTTGGGGGCAGAAGTTTCAGATGGAGAGGAGGGGAAGGGAAGTTTAAGGGAGGAAAAGTAATTTTCTTCTATCCTTCTGAGTTCTCAGCTGAGACCCTTGAAATAAAAGAAAGATGAAGGATTCTGGGACCCAATTCCAAGGTGTAGGGCATTTTCCCCAAACCACCAATGAGCAATTCTTGGACACCAGCTGGGTGTCCTACCATTCAACTCAATCCTGACACCATCTACCTAGAGGTGGTATCAGATTCCACAGGTTGAGGGCTCAGTCCCACAAGACTGCTTTCCACTTCAGACACAATTGCAAGCCCAGACTGTTACTTGTGCCTCTGACCTACTGGCTAAAAACCACAAGTTCCTACAACCCCCTCACTGGGTTCAATTAATTTGCTAGAGCAGCTCATCGAATTCATTAGATTACCAGTTTATTACAAAGGCTATTGAAGGAAACAAATCAATAGCCAGATGGAGACAGTACAAAAGGTGAGGGACGGGTGGCTGTTGCAGGTGAATTCAGCATTCAGATGATGCTTGAGATCCAGCTTGATTTCTTCCCAAAGTGAGATCCTAACAACTAAAAATGGGATGTAAGGAAAACGCTAAGAAGCCAAACCCTGGTCAAGGCCATTAACCTCAACTGTACTCAAGGAAGCAACCCTGAAAGTACACTCGGAAGAGATTGGTCCTCAGGTTCACGGGCGACTGATGTCATTTCCTTTTTGTTCATTCTGTTCATTTTATGCTTTTTTAGTCTTTCAAAGGGCTTCCCAGATGGCTCAGTGGTAAAGAATCTGCCTACAATGCAGGAGACGTGGGTTCGATCCCTGGTTTGGGCAGAGCCCCACATACCATGGGGCAACTAAGCCCATGCGCCACAACTACTGAGGCCAAGCTCTAGAGCCCATTCTCCACAACAGACGCCAACAAATGAGAAGCCCATGCACTGCGACTCGAGAGAATACCCTGCTCGGCCACAACTAGAGAAAGCCCTTGTGCAGCAGTGAAGACCCGCACAGACATAAAAAAAAAGTGTCTGGTGTTGAGTGTTTAACTTAGTAACTTGGTTGAAAGGGGCGGGCAGGCCAAGGAGGGCTGTGAAGAGCTGTCGGTCGAGTTTCTCAGGCTAGCTCACAAGCCACTCTGCAGAGCCTGGGTTAACCTCTGAGTACAGCAGTTTCCACCGCTGCAGAAAGAAGGTGATGATACTTACCACCCAGAAGTATCAAGTGTGTTAAATCCAATCATCACATCTGGGCCATGGGAGGCCCTCACTAAATGATTGTATAAAAGCAGGGGTGTTGAGCAAGATGGACCCCGAGGCGTCTTCCACCTTGAACATTAAACGAACTATATCCATTCACCTCATCATTCTTCAAGACATATTTATTGCAGATTGTAGAGAACCTTTAAAGAGCCAAGAGCGTCTTCTTATGTGACCTTGATACGCAGTAGGTGCTCAGGGGGTGTTTGTCACATGAGGAAGGTGCACATTGTGTCCCAGAGACCCCATTTCCGTGGGAGCTGGAGGAATGACCAGCAACTCTGATTGAGTGTCACCAAAATTGTCCTTGCTCCTTCTGGGGCCTTGAGTTTGGACAGGAGGTAAGAATACAAAGGCTATCTAGAATGGAGAAGCAGGAGGAAGCAAGTTAACCTGAGACCATCACTGGTAACTTCTGCCAAGTGCATGAACTAGGCAGATCGGCCTAGTTTGGGTCCAAGAGGAACAGAAATGTTTGTTTTATTGTGGTTTGAGAGTCATTTGTGGAAAATGACATTATGGTGGGTTTATGATGGACAGTGCTTTTCTTCCTTGACTAATATCTTTGACTCATATTAAATTGTTTTTAAGTCTCCTGAAAGTTATTAAATTAGCACCCTTTTGGAAAACAGTCCAGCAGTACATTTCTAGCGCTATATCTTTTGGTACATGGCCTTTTCTATTTTATTCTGTCCATTATCTTCCCCGAGTCATGGCAGGGTACCAAATGGGCTCCAAATCTCCCATATATTCAGAATATTTAAATTTAACCTTTGGAAGAAGGGAGTGATGTATAAATATGCCTTCTCATCTCATATTCCTATTTCAATCATATAGTTGCATGCGTGTGTGCTAAGTCGCTCTAGTCATGTCTAATTCTTTGTGACCCTATGGACTGTAACCTGTCAGGCTCTTTTGTCCATGGGATTCTCCAGGCAAGAATACTAAAGTGGGTTGCCATGAGCTTGTCCAGGGTACCTTCCCAGCCCAGAGATTGAACCTGTGTCTCTTATGTCCCCTGCATTGGCAGGCAGGTTCTTTACCATTAATGCCACCTGGGAAGCTCCAATCATATTATTCAGTTCAGTTCAGTTCAGTCGCTCAGTAGTGTCCAACTCTTTGCGACCCCATGAATTGCAGCACGCCAGGCCTCCCTGTCCATCACCAACTCCCAGAGTCTACCCAAACCCATGTCCATCGAGTTGGTGATGCCATCCAACCATCTCATCCTCTGTCGTCCCCTTCTCCTCCTGCCCCCAATCCTACCCAGCATTAGGGTCTTTTCCAATGAGTCAGCTCTTCGCATGAGGTGGCCAAAGTATTGGAGTTTCAGCTTCAACATCAGTCCTTCCAATGAACACCCAGGATTGATCTCTTTTAGGATGGATTGATTGGATCTCCTTGCAGTCCAAGGGACTCTCAAGAGTCTTCTCCAACACCACAGTTCAAAAGCATCAATTCTGCGGTGCTCAGCTTTCTTCACCATCCAACTCTCACATCCATACATGACCACTGGAAAAACCATGGCCTTGACTAGACGGACTTTTGTTGGCAAAGTAATGTCTCTGCTTTTCAATATGCTATCTAGGTTGGCCATAACCTTCCTTCCAAGGAGTAAGCGTCTTTTAATTTCATGGCTGCAATCACCATCAGCAGCGATCTTGGAGCCCAAAAAAACAAAGTCTGACACTGTTTCCACTGTTTCCCCATCTATTTCCCATGAAGTGATGGGACCAGATGCCATGATCTTACTTTTCTGAACGTTGAGCTTTAAGCCAACTTTTTCACTCTCCTCTTTCACTTTTATCAAGAGGCTCTTTAGTTCTTCTTCACTTTCTGCCATAAGGGTGGTGTCATCCACATATCTGAGGTTATTGATATTTCTCCCGGCAATCTTGATTCCAGCTTGTGTTTCGGAAGCCCAGCGTTTCTCATGATGTACTCTGCATATAAGTTAAATAAGCAGGGGGACAATATACAGCCTTGATGTACTCCTTTTCCTATTTGGAACCAGTCTGTTGTTCCATGTCCAGTTCTAACTGTTGCTTCCTGACCTGCATACAGGTTTCTCAAGAGACAGGTCAGGTCGTCTGGTATTCCCATCTCTTTCAGAATTTTCCACAGTTTATTGTGATCCACACAGTCAAAGGCTTTGGCATAGTCAAGAAAGCAGAAACAGATTTTTTTTGGAATTCTCTTGCTTTTTCGATGATCCAGCAGATATTGGCAATTTGATCTCTGGTTCCTCTGCCTTTTCTAAAACCAGCTTGAACATCTGGAAGTTCACGGTTCACGTATTGCTGAAGTCTGGCTTGGAGAATTTTGAGCATTACTTTACTAGCATCATATTATTAATTATAGAAAAAATACTGGCCTAAAGATGTTCATGACAGTCATTTATAAGAATAAAAGTTTGAATATAATCCAAATTTTCAGGGGAAAGATTGTCAATTATGTTTCATTAACTAAAAAAAATATTTGGTAAACCATTTATAATAACTGTCACACGCCATGGGGAAATAAATATACTCTTATGTGTTAACAGAGGGCATATAAACTGGTACAATCTTCTAGAGATAAACTTATCAGTATGTATCAAAAATCTGAAAAAAAAATGTGTACATATGATTCAATTTTAGAAATCCATCCTAAGGAAATGATTAAGAAAGGATTCCATTTATAATAGCAAAATTGTGGAGGAAAGTCCCATAAATTTCCAGTAATAGGGAACAGGTTCAATAAATTTTGGTATACCCCTTCAATAAAACACATTGCAATTATCTTAAAAGTTGTAGAAATGTATTTTTATAACATGGAAAGATGTTCACCATACACAGTTATGTGAAAAAAGCAGGCCACAAATTAATATGTGCGTTGATTCCATTTTTGTTTATCTAGATGTTCTAATTTGTCTTAATGAATAATTATTACCTGTGAAATCAAGAAAAAATACCATTAGCAGTATTAGCTATGAAAGCTGTGTAGCAGCACAGAAAACTACTTGTACAATAATGGAAGGAAAGAGCACGATAAAAATTGTATATTCTGTGATTGCAGTTATGTAAAAATTATGGAGCTTGACAAGAAAGGCATATTGAAAAATAAAAACAGTTATTTGTTAGGATCGGGAGATTATGGGTGATTTTCCATCCTTTTGGTTAATACTATGTTTATGTAATTTTTCTTTTTCAACTGGAGAAAAAAAACCTCGAGACTTTTTCCTCTAGCCTCTCCTCTGCTTGGAATGGTTGTCTTTAGGGAACGCAAAGCTGCTTACTAAAAAATAATGCCTTAGAATGGCCCTAGCTCTTTGCAGCTTCTCTTTCTTCTGCTGGGTGAAGTCTGTCATGGTGAGTCCTTCTTTTTTAACCCTGTACATCTCTACCCTACTGCTTCTCAGACCTGATCCCTGACCCCAAGCACCCAGATGCTACTGAGCTAACCAGCCCGTTGGATCAAACTTGCCAGCTCTGAACCTTAATGTCTCGGGGTCTTGCAGGGGCAGACCTGTTAGGTGGTGTACCACCTAATATACACCACTGAAAATGGATGGACACGTTTAACACCTCCTGAAACACGATGCTTGCATACACAGCTCTCCAGAGTGCATTCCTTTGGGGAAAACAACTTGGCAAATGTATTGAAAGCCTTTAAAACATTTTCAACCTTTGGTCTAGCAATTCTGATCCTAGGGTGATATAAAATAATAAATATATGAAGACATGGGTACACAGATATACCGCTCAATATATTTCATACTAGTAAAACATCGAAATAATCTAAATGTCCAACAATGGGAGCTTGGGTTAGATAAATCACAACATGTGATAAGGTTGCTATGTAAGATACAGGTTGCCCAGATCAATAAAAACACAGTTATATAAAAAATGATTCATTTTTATCTGAAATTCCAATTTACCTGGATATCTTATATTTTTATTTCCTAAATCCAGCCACCCTAACACATTCATATAATAGAATACTATGTAGCCATTAAAACTTGTAATTTTTAGGGCGGTGGCGTTCAAATTGTGTTTCTTCTTTCCCTATGCTTTAGCTAGAACATCTCATCTTTAATTTATTTTATATTTTAGCCTTCTGTATAAGATTTGGTTTGAAAAAAAAAAGATTTGGTTTGAAAGTAAGGTTTCTGTTACCAAAAGGAGGTTGAAAAACACTGTTTTAGAAAACTATTTAAGAATGGGAGATGGTGGTTTAAAATAATAAGTAGAAAAATTCATGTTAAAAATCAGTATGAGTCTAGGTTTGCAAATGTATTCATGCTCACTTGTGTCCAACTCTTTGCAACCCCAGTGACTGTAGCCCACTAGACTCCTCTGTCCCTGGGATTTTCCAGGCAAGAATCCTGGAGTGGGTTGCCATTTCCTTCTCCAGGGGATCTTCTGGACCCAGGGATCAAACCTGCGTCTCCTACATTGGCAGGCAGATCCTTCGAGCCACCTGGCAAACAGGTTTGCATACACACAGGCACTTATGTGAAGAGAGAGAATGAGAGAGTGTAAGAGAAAGATCCAGACACTCCGGAAAAATCCTTTAAAAAAAAAAAAAGTTATTATCTCTGGCTGTTGGGATTATAGGTGATTTTTAGTTTTCTAGAAGATTTTTTCAGTTTTCTATGATGAACTAAATGCATTCATTTTGAAAAATATACTATTAGAAATATCTATCCTTTCAGATGATATATTACAAATGATAAGCCTCTGTATCTGTGATTCTTCAATTTTGGAGTTATGAACTCTGGGAGCTAATGAAATCTCTCTGTCCTAGTCTTAGAAGGTCTCACAGAAGATTCCACATACAACCCCCTGCTCCATCTTGCCTTGTTAAGAATCCTTCCTTTAGACTCTAGATTGCCATTCCTTTACTCTGCTTCCTCACAAAGCTACTTTGTCCCTGTGGCAGTCATTCTTCAACTTTCTGGGGCAGTGGTCTCATACCTGCTCTGAGATCCTACTTGAAGCTGTGAAGAAAAAAAAAAAAGCACACATGAACCCAAATGCCGCCGCTGCAGGCGGTTTCTGAGGCTCGCAAACTCCCTGAGGTCCATTCTCAGCCTCCAGGTCAGAACCTCTGGTGTAATCTCAAGCTTCTGGCACTCACTGGAGCCCTGACTTGGCTAATTCCCTTTAGGGCCAAACTGGTTAAATATAGACTTTGAAAAAAGGGCCAGAGCCAGGGATAGAATGTAGCTCAGCACTCCCAGGGCACCATCACACAGCAAGCACTGCTAAAGCACTGTGTGTGTGTGTGTGTGTGTGTGTGTGTGTGTGTGTGTATGTGAGGAGGGGGGTGGTGTAGAAGAAGAGTTTCTTGCATCCTGGGTGCTGCCGAAAAGCATTAGAGTTGAGAGAATTCCTTGGACAGGAAGAAGAACCAGAAGGGAGATCCAGAGTTGGTACCTCTTGCTTTGTATGATCTGTGACCCTGGCATGGATGAAAGGGGCAGGGAGAGGGTGTGGGAGCGGAGTACAGAGTATTGTGTCAACTCCAAGTTTGCCGCCCACTCCTTTTAATAGCTCTTAAGCAGCTATTTAAATAACATGAACCAACCTCTTTTACTGCCCTGAAAACCAAGCAGGGGGGTGCGGGAGCAGGGGGCAATTGACAAGGTTGGGGGAGAGGGCTGGGAGCCTGGGAGGACAGCCCCATGAAGGGCAGGGTAATTTGGCAATAGCTATTGGAATGTTGAATGTGCAAACCCTCCTATCTTGAAACTCTACATCTTGGCATCTCTTTTAAAAAAAAGACAAAAACAACTTAACCTACCTACCCACGGAAGCATGGACAGGGTATTGTTTTGAAGCATAGCACCCAACATAGTTATCTCTGATCCATTATACATTTTAAACAAAAACATGATCACCAAATGGTATGAACATAATACAAATTTATGTTTCTTTCTTTTCCAAGGGAACAACACAACAATATTCTGCGCGGGGAAAGTTCCAAGCTCAGGTTAAAGCTGCTTCATTTTTTCACCTCATCTCTGTGTACTCACAGGATCGCAAGGCCAGTAAGTGCCTACAACAGCCCTATCCCGTGGCAGGCACGGGCTTGGAAACTCACGGGAGACTAAAACGGATGTCCTTCCAGTGGGAACACCAGGTGCCTTTTCTCTTTGCTTTTATCTTGACAAAAAGATCTTAAAGTTCAATTGAAAGAAGAAACATCTGAAAAGAGCCCTGACCTCTCTAGAACAGACCACTCTCCACACCCACACCCCCCAAAGAAGACAAACAACAATGCAACAGATCTGCCTCGCCAGGTATTAAAACCAACTCTAAAGCCACTATAATCAAAGCAATATGGTACTGGCTGAGGAGAAGAGAAGCAGATCAGTGGAACAGAGTATCATCTAGCAATAATATATATGACAGCTCAGTATATGACATGTCAGCATTCTAATTCAGTGAGGAAGATAGTTTGGCATAAATAGTGTTGACACAACTGGCTACTCACATGGAAGAAAACGAAATTAAGTCCTCACTTCAACACAGATACTACAATTAATTCCAGATGACTTTCAAATATAAACATTTAAAACACAATAAAAACATTATAATAAAGTTAGAAAAGCTGAAAGGAAGGCAGGAAGCCTCCCTTAAGTCATTAAGGATAAAATAAATAGATTGGCTTTTATGAAAATTAAGAATTTTCCTATGGCAGAGATACTACTAAATTCAGAAGACAAATAATATCCTATGATTTAATAACTCACTATTTATTCCACACTTAACAGATAAAAGTTATTCTCTGAAAATATGAAAAAGACAACCCAAACAATAACTAAGCAAAAGATATGGACAATTCATCAAAGAGGAAATACAAATTGCCAATGTACATATGAAACAACTGATAGGGAGAAAATAAAAATAAAACAGCATGCCATTTTCATCTATCAGATGGGCAAAAATCAAAAAGAATAATAACATCCAGACCTGATAACTGGATGCAGGAAACGCAACTAGCAGAAGTGTTCATGTCTACCACATGGCGGAAAATAATTTGGCAAAGTGTGTTTAAATTTAAAATAAACAAAACTTCTACCGGTGATTCAAGTTTGGGAACTTCATGCAACAGAAATAAAAGTATGAGTGTGTAAAGTCCTACATATAAGAGTATTTATTATAGCATTGTGTATACTGGCAAAGATTTAAAACACCCTAAATGCCTATTAGTGGGGAATGGGTAAACTTCTTTTAAGGCCACTCCAAAGGAGACGTAGGTCTAAGCACACTGTCCTGAAGAGATGGTCCCAATATTTCGCAGGGAAAAGCAAGTTGAGGAATCACATATAAGGTAAGATTCCAATTTCTGTGTAAAGAGAGAGCGAGGGAGAGAAAACTTGCTATATGTATGTGTATGTACTTCTGTGACCATAGAGAAAAGAATAGGAAATTCCATGTAGGCTCAGGGAGATGGGATTGGAGTCGGGTGGGGAGAAAGGGCAGGAAGAGAGAATTTTAACTTTTTCTTTAGATAGCTCTGTATCATTGCACTGCTAAAACAGGCATGTGTTGCTTTTGTGAATTTTAAAAATCAATAATCCTTTCTAAAGAAGAAATAATATGGGCTTCAATTCTTGATTCTGCCCCTCATGAGCTATCTGATCTGACATTCTTGCTGTAAAATAGGCACAGTTCCTAACTGTCTTCAGGCTCCCGGGAGGATTAAATGAAGTCATGTGAGCAAATTGCTGCCCTAGAGACCAACAGAGGAAAACAAGGCCCAGCAAACAGGTACTTCATCTGAGGCTATGAGTGAGGGAGTGGAAATAGGGCTGTCAGAGTCCCCCAGTTCTCAGGTGGGAGCCCCTTCCCCCAGGGAAGCCACTGGGGGAAGCCGCTCTTGTTCTATCGGAGGCTCTACCAAGCTCCAGGGGCCTCCCCAGTGGCGCAGTGATAAAGAATCCACCTGCGAATGCAGGAGTCTTGGGTTCGATCCCTGGGTTGGGAAGATCCCCTGGAGAAGGAAATGGTAACCCACTCCAATATTCTTGCCGAACAAATCCAATGGACAGAGGAACCTGACGGGCTACAGTCCATGGGGTCACAAAGAGTTGAACACGACTGAGTGCATGCGCACACGTGTGCGCGCACACACACACACACACACACACACACACACACACACACACCCCAAGCTCCAGTCCTTCCTATATGCTCCAGTTGGATCAAGATTGGGGCACAGCCCACAGCCCTAAAACCAAGCGCTGATAATTGGCTTTCTCAGGGTTGAGCCTCCCAATGCCCTCGGCCTCTGCTACTGAGTAGTCACTCCTTCCTTCCCCTGTCTGGGAAAGACACCGCCCCAGAGTCTCCACAGAGTACCAGCCACCTCTCCCACTTCCAGCTCCCACCATCTACCAAAAGCCACGTCCTCAGCCCTCCTCCTGTGGGCCCCAAACTGACACCCAGGACTACAGAAGTCAGTGAAACCCAGGAGATGGCCTCTGAAGTCAGCTACTCACCCTCCCTCCAGCCCCACAGTGGATGCTCTGAACAGTCCACCAGTGCTCCATGGCCATCCCCCACATCCACTCACCAAGCTTCTCCTTCAGACTTCAAACGGCACCCTGGACTCTGAGTGGGCAAAGGCAAGAACAGTTTTCTGAGAGTTCAGAGAATGTCACTTTGATCCCTAGTGACTCCAGAGATAGCAAAGGAGAGAATGGCTTTACTCTAGTCCGAGTTTCCATTCCGAGTCTATACGTTTGTATGAGTACATGGGTGCATATGTCTGTGTACCGGCTTTCCAGGTGGCTCAGTGGTAAAGAATCCACCTGCCAAAACAGGAGATGTAGGTTTGATTCCTGGGTTGGGAAGATCACCTAGAGAAGGAAATGGCAATCCTTTCCAGTATTCTTTCCTGGAGAATCCCATGGATAGAGGAGCCTGGCAGGCTACAGTGGTGGTGGTGGTGGTTTACTTGCTAAGCTGTGTCTGACTCTTGCGACCCCGTGGACTGTAGCCTGCCAGGCTCCTCTGTCCATGGGATTCTCCAGGCAAGAATACTGGAGTGGGTTGCCATTTCCTTCTCCAGGGAATCTTCCCAACTGAGGAATCGAACCCAGGTCTCCTGCATTGCAGGCAGATTCTTTACTGACTAAGCTACAAGGGAAGCCCAGGCTACAGTGGATGGGGTCACAAAGAGTCAGACACGTCTGAGCTCAAGCAGGAGTCACTGTATGCAGGTATACTGCTGGGTGGCACAGATGTCCTTATGTATATACATGGGCTCAAGCTTTTGTGAGGATGTGGGCATGTTTGTGTGCATGAGGACTTACATGTATGTATGTGTGCACACACAAGCATGCTTGCTTATGTGTGGCACATGGGTGTCTACTTTAAATATAAAAGCTCTTTAAGAAGGTGAAGGGGTTCACCCCAAAGGTTAGGGATTTGCTTATTTTGGCACGGACTTTTTTCGTGGGTAAATTTCTGAACCATTTGTGACACGTGGCTGCACCTTAACTTCCCTCCCTGAAGTTTGCACACATATGTGCTGAAAGCTACCACCTGGTCTTCATCTCTTCATTTTGCTTCTGGGGCTGCCTGAATTCTTTCATCAACCAAGAACTCCTCCAACAGACCCTGAAACACAGCCACCGTGGTGTCTTAGGAACAGAATAAAGGGGAGGTCCCTCTGGCACCATCCTCTACCACCTCCAGCCCCAACCTGACAGCCAAACCAAGAAGCTGGAGGTTCTCGGCAGCCAGCCCAGGGCAGAGTGAGGCACAGCGCCTGGAGATAAGGGAAGAAAGGAAAGAAGAATGGAAGGAGGGGTGTACTTGCTTCAGGACTGGCTGGGGGGAAGGAAAAATCTGCCCACCTGCCCTCATTCTCAGAGCCCGTGTCTATGAAGTAAAGAGGGAGGTCTATGCCTATCAAAGGAAGGTTCGTGAACCTCAAGAATATGAGGTTGTCCAGCCAAGGATACACAAAGATATGAAATAATCACAGAGCATCTTCCTTTCGTTCAAAGATTTGGGAGCTAGGACATTATTTTTCTATTATACAGGATGTAGGTACAAACTTCTCACACATCTGTAAATGAAGCAGGAGACTCCCACAGCTTTGTGGGCCTCGGGTATTGCCCCAGATCCCCAGAGGGATGTGTTCCCTCTACTCAGAAAGATGACAGGTTCTGGGGACAAGCCCTGGGAGCCCTGCAGGGGTGCATTCTAGGATGTCAGTGGTGATGCGAGTAAGTGGCAGGGCTGTGAGCTCTGGCATGGCCTCC
The DNA here is from genome assembly GCA_024291935.2 of Okapia johnstoni. NCBI lineage: Eukaryota > Metazoa > Chordata > Mammalia > Artiodactyla > Giraffidae > Okapia > Okapia johnstoni. The sequence continues at coordinate 20,173,415 of CM044307.1, forward strand.
AAGGACCTGGCTCAAGAGTATTCAATATGCTTTCTTTGTAGAGGCTCTATGTAGGGTTCTGGGAGGCAGTCAGCCTGGAGCTGAGTCCCAGATCCTCGTAGTGGGCACTTTGGATAACTTCACCCAGCCTCAACCTCTGTACCTGTAGAATGGGGACAATGACAGAATCTGCTGCATGACGGCTTCATGAGAATTCACTGAGATAATTCCTGCAAAGCACAGTGCCTGACACTCCCCGGATCCCAGCCCTGTTGGCTCAAGCCTTCGCTGCAAGAGCATCATAGTTCAACTTCTCTCTGTGCGCTCCCAGCATCGCTCACTCCCTCACAGGTGTTGGTCCCCAGGTACTCCCAACATGCAAATCTCTAGCTCAGAGCCAGTTTCCCAGGAACTTAAGAGTCTAGGAGAGATCCCTTAGGGAGCCAGAGAAGACAGAACAAACAAGAGGACTGAGCCCTTAGCCCTGGCCCTCCAAAATTTAAGGGTCAGGGAGGAGGAAGCCCCAGCACAGAGAGGAGAGGGAATGGCCTGTGGAGTGTGGTCTCTCAGAAGCTGGGTGACAAGGTAAAGAAAGTGACTGACAGTGTCAAAAGCAGCTGACGGAAAAGAAGGATGAGGACTGGGAATTAACGACGGGATCTAGTCATACGGGGGGCTTCCCTGGTGGCTCAGACGGTAAAGAACTTGCCTACAATGCAGGAGACCCGGGTCCAGTCCCTGGGCTGCGAAGATCTCCTGGAGAAGGGAATGGCAACCCGCTCTAGTTTTCTCGCCTGGAGAATCCTATGGACAGAGGAACCTGGATGGGCTACAGTCCATGGGGTCACAGAAAGGAATCTGACACGACTGAGCAACTAACACTAGTCCCATGGAGGTCCTCGGTGCCCTTGACAAGAGCGTTTCAGAGGAACAGTAGGAACAAAAACCTGATTGAAGTGGATCAAGAAAGAATGGAAGCACAGACAACTCTTTCCAGTTTTGTTATTTCAGTGGTAGCACAGAAGCAGCATGTTGCTTCCCCAGGGCCACTGCACACAATGAAATGGGTCCCTGGGGTGGACACCCGCCCTGTCCACCTCAGTGTTGACCTCGCACAGAAGTCCTGCATGCTTCGTCTGGATTTTCCGGTTGTTTCCCGAGGGAGGGCTGCTCCAACACCTCATAGCTGGAAGCAGTAGTGCAAGGCCTTGGCCAGACACTCCTTGGTGATGTGGAGAGCGGAGTCTCAGGGTGTCTGAGGACACAGGATGTAGCCCTCATCCCCAGGTCTACCTCTGCAGGACAAAAGCTTCCAGCCCTTCTCTGGCATACCCCCTGCCACAGCCCAGCGCCACAGAAGATACCTAATAAAGCCTGTACCAGATCTTCCCACTGGGCCCCCAAATTTAGTTTATTAAATTAAATCTTCTGCCACAAAGACCACTTACTCACAACAGCTGTTGCCATGGCAACCAAGCAGCCAGCCTGCTGTTCGAGCTAATAGTTACAAGCCTCCCATAGGCTATTTGGCTCAGTGAACCCAGGGGAAGATACCCCAAAAGTGTCTGAGAGGCTGGAGCACGGTGCAGGGGGGACGTGGGAAGTGAGAGAGGGGGATGCAAAGGGGTTTATGAGGTGCCGAACTCTGTGCTTTTATAATTGTTCCTTGTGCTCAGTCGCTTCAGTTGTGTCCGACTCTTTGTGACCCTGTGGACTGTAGCCCTCCTCTGTCCCATGGCTCCTCTGTCCACAGAATTCTTCAGGTAAGAATACTGGAGTGGGTTGCTATGTCCTCCTCCAGAGGATCTTCCTGACCCAGGGATCAAACCTGTGTCTTCTGCGTCTCCTGCCCTGCAGGTAGATTCTTTGCCCACTGAGCCACCTGGGAAGCCCTATAATTCTTCACCAACAGGCTGAGGCTGGGGAAGCTGTAAATAACTTGTGCCAGCGGGGTCCCCAGCTTTCTCATGATGTAGCTATTTCTCCAGTAATATCTGCTACACCCTCCACTCTCTTTCTGAAAGCTCAAGGAGGGAGGGTCCCTCCAGGGGCTGAGAGGGGACCACACAGGGCCAGGAGAAAATCCTGCAAAGGAGGGTGAGGGCACTGAACCTGGGACAACCCTGCCCTGAACAGAGTGTGCTCGTGGGCCCCAAGGTGGTTCTGGAGACGTTGGAACCCTTGGGTCCTCCTGACTGATCCCAAGAGAAGCTGTTTGAACCAGTCCTGAATGTCTGTCTTTTTTTTTTTTAAACCTATCAAAGATATTATTTTTTTTAATATCTATTTATTTATTTTACTTTTGGTTGCTTTGTCTTAGTTGCAGCGTTTGGAATCTTCCTTGCAGCCCACGGGCTTAGCTGCCCTGCAGCATGTGCAATCTTAGTTTCCCAAACAGGGATTAGTCCTGAGCATCTTTAATCTGAAGTATAGTATGGTGACCAGGAACTTTGCAGTATACAGATAGAAGTTCAAGCCTCAGCTCCTTCACTTGCTACCTGTTTAACTTTAGGCAAATTACTTAACCACTTTGAACTTTGGATTTTTCAGCTATAAAACGCAAGCATAGTACCAAGGTCACCAAATTATTTCCAGAGTTAATTGAGGTTGAGCTCATAAAGTATGCAACACACAAGTGCCTGGCACACAGCAACCTCACGGTAAGTGAGGAGTACTGTTTATTACTGCTATTGTTATCATCAGCAATGATAATTATGTTGATTAACAGTCCTAGAATATTGAAGACATGATTGACAGATTTAAAAGAATGGAGAATGGTAAAAGCAAATCCCAGCACAGTATATACATTAGGTATCATTTTTATTTTAAAAAAATGTTAACAATGGAAAATAGTATGGAGGTTCCTTAAAAAACTTAAGAGTTGCCATAAAATCCAGAAATCCCACTTCCACCCAGACAAAACTATAATTTGAAAAGATACGTGCAGCCCTACATACATAGCAGTGTGTGTGTGTGTGTGTTAGTTGCTTAGTCGTGTCCAACTCTTTGCAACCCCATAGACTATAGCCCACCAGGCCCCTCTGTCCGTGGGATTCTCCAGGCAAGAGCACTGGAGTGGGTTACCATTTCCTTCTCCAAAAGGAACTATAGAAAGAAAGAAAGTGAAGTCACTCAGTCGTGTCTGACTCTTGGCGACCCCATGGACTGTGGCCTACCAGGCTCCCCCATCCATGGAATTTTCCAGGCTAGAGTACTGGAGTGGGTTGCCATTTCTTTCTCCAGGATACATAGCAGTACTATTACAATAGCCAAGACAAGATCATAAATGTCCACTGACAGATGAATGGGTAAAAACAGATGTGAGATAAATATATACATACATGGGCTTCCCTGGTAGCTCAGCTGGTAAAGAAGCCACATGCAACATTACTGGGTCAGGAAGATCCCCTGGAGAAGGGATAGGCTACCCACTCCATTATTCTTGGGCTTTTCCCTGGTGGGTCAGACAGTAAAGAATCTGCCTGCAATTCAGGATACTTGGGTTCTGTCCCTGGGTTGGGAAGATCCCCTGGAGGAGGGCACGTTATTCTTGCCTGGAGAGTCCCCATGGACAGAAGAGCCTGGTGGGCTACAGTGCATAGAGTTGCAAAGAGTTGGATGCAACTGACTAAGCACAGCACAGCATATACATAATATACATGTGTATAATGGAATATTGCTCAACCATTAAAAAGAATGAAATAATGTCATTTGCAGCAACATGAATGGACCTAAAGATTATCATACTAAGTGAAAGACAACACATGATATCACTTATCTGTGGAATCTAAAATATAACACAAAGGAACATATCTATGAAACAAAAGGAGAACAGGGGTCTCCTGTATTGCAGGTGGATTCTTTTACCAAATGAGCTATCAAGGAAGCACAGACTCACAGATATAAAGAACAAAGACTTGTGTTTGCCAAGGGTGAAGCAGAGGGATAGATTAGGAATTTGGTATTAGCAGACATAAACTATTACATATAGAATGGATAAACAACAAGGTCCTACTGTATAGCATAGAGAACTATATTCAGTATCCTGTGATAAACCATAAGGGAAAAGAATATGAAAAAGAATATATATATAACCGAGTCCTTTGCTGTAAAGAAATTAAACACAGCATTGTAAATCAACTATACTTCAATAAATTTTTTTAAAATGGTAACAGTGGATATCTTTAGGTGATGGCCCTATGTTTTCTTTTTTTCTTTGATTTTTGTCTTTTCAAGTTTTCTGAACAGAACAGGTATTACTTCTGTAATTAGAAAAAAAAATGCTTTTTCAAAAGGTTAGAGATAAACTTTAAAAATGAGCTACAGGCTAAAAATCATTGAAGAATATATTTTAAATGGATGAATTATACAATGTGTGAATTATATTTCAAAGAATTGTTGCCAAAAAATGCCTTAAAAATGATTCAAGGTAGGCAGGAAATAACTCATTCAAAAATTCTTAAAAAAACGTATGAACTAAAGCAAAACAAGAAGGACAAGAAAGAAAGAAAATGAGGCAAGAGCTGACAAGCAACTATTAGGTAGAAGTTTAAAAACTGGGTAAGATGCTGTTGGTGAGGCAATGGGGTTGAAATACCTGCGTAGATTGCTGGTAGTTGTAAAATGGTAAAACTGTCAAACAGGACAAATCAATGAAAATTACAAATGCTACAAATGTATAGACTGTCTGGCCCAGCAATTCAGTTTCAGAAATCTATAGAAATTCTGTGTAAGTGAGAAATGATGGATATACAAGTTTACAGGCCATGGCATTGTCTTTGATAGTCAAAAACTGGAAACAGCCCAGATGTCTACCAGTAGGTGGCTGTTTGTCTAACCTATGGTACAGCCATACAATGGAATAGCATGAAGCTATATGGAAACTATTTATATTCTGATAGGAAAAGATTTTGAAGCTACATTATTAAGTTAAAACCACCAAAGTCCAAAATAGTATTATAGTAAACATGCTAACCACTTATGTAAAAAATAGGCAAAGACTGCATACCCCTATTTTCTTACATATGCATTCTGGAAGAATACGTGAAAATAACAGAAGCTGGGGGGCACAGCTGAGCAGATGGGGAGTAGAACTTTCCAGGATGAAACGTTTCGCTGTATATCTTTTCATACTCTTTGATCTTAGAATCTTATGAATATATAACATTAAAATTGAGTAAAACTTCACATGCTTAAAGGAAGAAGTTAAAGAAGGCAATGACGTGTTTTCTGGGAGAGGTCTAGATGAAACAACGATGGTCGATGTTAACACTAAATGTTGAAGCTGATTGATGGGTCTGTGGCGGTTCACTGTGTGTTTGAGAATTTTGCACAGTGAATTATCAAAAATGTAACGGATATTCATAATAGCCAAATGCTGGAAAAAACCTAAATGTTTCTTCGCTAGTAAACAGGTAAACAAAATGTGGTCTATCCATACAGTGGAATGCTAATCATTAACAAGATGCAACAATCAACTGATAAGCAAATTGCAAACTGGATGAACCTCAAAAACATCACACAAAGGGAAAGAAGCCAGACACATGACCATATGTAGCATGTGTATATATATATATATATATATAGTATAGTATACATATTGTGTAGTATAAAGTATGATTCCATTTCTACAAAATGTCCCAAAGGGGCAAATCCATAGAGACAGAGAGCAGATGAGTGGTTGCCTAGGGTTGGGAGTGAGAAGGAGATAGTGAAAGTGAAAGTCATTCAGTCATGCCGCAACTCTTTGCGACACCATGGAATAGTCCATGGAATTCTCCAGGCCAAAATACTGGAGTGGGTAGCTGTTCCTTTCTCCAAGGGATCTTCCCAACTCAGGGATAGAACCCAGCAGATTCTTCCCCAGCTGAGCCACAAGGGAACTCCAGTATTCTTGGGCTTCCCTTGTGGCCCAGCTGTTGGAGAGTCAGCCTTCAATGAGGTAGACCTGGGTTCGATCCCTGGGTTTGGAAGATCCCCTGGAGAAGGGAAAGGCCACCCACTCCAGTATTGTGGACTGGAGAATTCCATAGATTATACAGTCCATGGGGTCGCAAAGAGTGGGAAAGGGAAATGACTACAAATGGGCAGAAGGGATCTTTCTGTGATAATAGAGATATTCTAAACTTGATTGTGTAGAAGGCAATGGCAACCCACTCCAGTACTCTTGCCTGGAAAATCCCATGGAGAGAGGAGCCTGGTAGGCTGCAGTCCATGGGGTCACGAAGAGTTGGACACGACTAAGCGACTTCACTTTTCACTTTCATGTATTGGAGAAGGAAATGGCAACCCATTCAAGTGTTCTTGCCTGGAGAATCCCAGGGATGGCAGAGCCTGGTGGGCTGCCATCTATGGGGTTGCACAGAGTCGGACACAACTTAGCAGCAGCAGTAAACTTGATTGTGGTGATCTGTGCAACTCTATACATTTAGGGAAAGTCATTGAATGAATTTCATGGTGTGTAAATTATACCTCATTTAAGTGACTTTAAAAAGTGAAGGGATTGGGGCTACTAAGGGGTGGTAGTAGTTAGAAGAAAGGGTCCTGGCATTCGACTCACTGGGTTAAAACATCAGCTCTCCCAGTTCAGCTGGACAAGCTACCTCTTTCCAATGTCCATACCATAGAGTGGGTCTGTAGTAACTAATGCTTACAATTAATGCCAGGCATTATTCCAAATACTTTACGTATGTTTTTCCCTTTAATAAGCCTTACAACTCTCCCTCGGTGATCATTTAAATCATTTTACAAATGAGGAAACTGGGCATAGAGAGGTTAAGTGACTAGCCTGCCCAGTCACGCCCAGTCACACAGCTCACCAGCAGGAGAGCAGGTAACCTGATTTTAAGAATCAAGTGCTTTAACCACCTGACTGCACTACCTCACAATGACACTGCCTAGCTCAGGTTCTTATGAGAACTAAATAAAAATAACAAATACAAAGTGCTCGACCTAAATTAAGTGCTCAGCAAATGCTAGCCGGGGAAGAAACCACCGTCTAATTGACTCAAATGGCATGGGTTTGTCCAGCTGTATTTTGAAATGTTCAGACAATAAAGAGCCAAGCCTGTTTAAGAAATAGTCTGAAAGGAAAGTGCTAAACCCTACAGAGTAGCCATTAAAAAATCTCCTTTCTATCTGGTTTAGATATTAACGGATGGAAAGAGTAGAGAGAAGCCAGTGCTATTCCTAACGTGTATTTAAGTGCTTGAGTTTCTTGCAAGGCAATGGGAAGTGTGCTGAGGAGTTTGGAGCCCAGTCTTTGGGGCAAAAGAGAACCAGTTTAACCTCAGCTCCTCAACAAATCTGGCCATCCAGTGACAAGATATTTAACTTCTATTATGTCTCATCTTCCTTATCTGTAAAACAGGTTTTAAAAAGAAGGTCCAGTTTGGGGGATGTGAGGATTACATACTGTAACATGTATCAAGTGATCAGCCCAAGTTCATGACACGTACTTAGTACTTAATAAATGGAAGTGCTTGTCTTCCATCTAACTTTCTTATCACCTACAGGTACATTTCTCATTGTAGATCTTTAAGGAAGCATTGCATTTGTTGTCGTTTGGTCGCTAATCATGTCTGAGTCTTTGCAACCTCATGGACTGTAGCAAACCAGTCTCCATTCTTCGCTATCTCCCAGGGTTTGCTCAAATTCATGCCCACTGAGTTGGTGATGCTTAAAGGAAGATTGACCAAACGTCTTGTGCTCCTAGCACTGTGATCTGACCCTCTACATTGGGACAAGGCTGCCCAGTGGGCCAGTCCTGTCCTTAACCTGCAGGGGAGCCGGGAACTGCAGCCACTGTCCCCAGGAGGCATCTGCCAGCCTCTCCATAGGGCCTGCAAACCAGATGGGTGACGGGAAGCCAACCCCTCTAAAGAACAAAGGAGGAGTGGCTTTAAGTAGGCCTGCGAATTTGGCAGAAGAAAGATTATCATGATTAGGATGGAGTAATTCTCCATCTCCCCAGAGAGCAGAGACCAAGCAGCTGGGTCTAGGCTAGGCCAAGAGGCTGGCCAAGTTAGGCACAAAGAAGGACTTCCTGTGACCTTAAGACCAGTGAAGGGTGTGGAAGGAGCTCTGCCTTGGTGTCTTCAGGGGACAGGGGACAGCTGAGGGGCAAATACTTTCCCCTGGGCCCTGGAATGGCACTCCCACTCTCTGCCTTGCCTGCTTTGGTTTCCGTCTTCCCTCCCAGGCGGAGCAGTGGTGGTGGTTTAGTCGCTAAGTTGTGTGACTGTAGCCCACCAGGCTCCTCTGTCTGTGGGATTCTCCTGGCAAAAATACTGGAGTGGGTTGCCATTCCCTTCTCCAAGGAGGAGCAGAGGCATGGGCAATATCATAAAGCAGCTGACCCACTTTTTCCCTCTGTCCTAGGACACATATCATAAAAGAGGTGGTCTAGCCAATGGGCTAAGAGCACAAACTTAAGAATGAGACAAGCTGTGTGGGACCCCAGCTCTGCCACTGACTAAGCTGTGTAGCCTTGGGCAAGTTACTTAATTTCTCTGTTGTTGTTTAGTTGCTCAGTTGTGTCCAACTCTTTGCGACCCATGGACTCAGTCCACCAGGCTTCTCTGTCCATGGGATTTCCCAGGCAAGAATACTGGAGTGGGTTGCCATTTCCTTCTCCAGGGGATCTTCCCAACCCAGGAATCAAACTCCTGCATTGGCAGCCGGACTCTTTACCACCGAGCCGCCAGGGAAGCCCTAACCTCTCTGTAAGCATAATACCTATCCCACAGAGATGCTGGGAGAAGAAAAGGAGATCATGTGTGTAAACTGCTTAGGCCGGTGCTGGGCACAGGGTTACTGCTCCACAAATAGCTCTGTTATTAAGCTAGTGTTGAGGCTGAGACAAAGCCAATCATGGGTCCCCTTCCTTGTCTTAAAGAGGAAGCTGGCAGGATACCATCTGGGCTCTGCCCAGGAGAGCATCCAAACCCCTTCCCAAGTCTGCAGTGCCTGTGGGGTCCCGCTCACCAAACCCACCACAGTGCCGACTCTGGTTCTTTATGCTTTTACAGCACTTGGACAGTTGGTGAAGCCGTTTCATATATACTGTCTCATCTGATAAGCCCATGTATATTATAATTGCAATTCTACAGATTAAAATTGGAGAGATTCCAGGTGTGGACGGATTCCACAGCCAGTGAAGGGAGACTGAAGCTCAGAGCACCAAACTTGTGTTCCATATCATTCTGGGCCTTCCTGGCAGAGGTGAGGGTTTGTCCTGCCCTGGCACACATTCCCTCTCCTGTCTGAGCTTCAGGGCCCAGTGGTCTGTGAGCACAGGCCTGGAGGCCAGGGTCAAGGTTAGGGCTTGGTGCATGTCTGTGGGAGGGGTGTTCCCGCTCATTGCCCTGATCAAGAGCAGGAGATGTGGGGACAGGCTCTGTCTCACTAAGTTATTTCTCACCAAGCCAGTGGTCCATACAGCTGGTCTACCTGGGATCACCCAGTGTAGAGATATGGGAAATGGAGTTGAGTCCTCTCAGGAGATTTGGGAGACAAACTTCAAACATTTCTACGAAAAACAAAATTTTTTGGACAGAATATTAGGTGATTTTTATTTTCCTTATTCCGTCTGTATTTTAAACTATTTACAGTGACTATAATTTTTTTATTGAAGTGTATATGATTTACAATGTTGTTAGTTTCTAGTGTATAGCAAAGTGATTCAGTTTTATATATACATATGTATATTCCTTTTCAGATTCCTTTCCATTATAAGTTATTGAAAGGTGTTGATCTATGTAAATTTTCAAAATATTAAGTCTTATTAAAAAAAAAACAACAAAGACCAACCCTTCCTTTAACTACTGAAGTTGCAACTTTAAATATGAAAACAGGGTCACTGAGCCCCCATGGGTCTGGAAGTCCCTCTCTCCCTCCCTGTGGGCACAAGCCCCTCCTTTGAGAATCACAGGCATCCATGGGCCTTAAGAGCTGCGAGGATCTTGGGGGCCCCCGAGATCTGCATCTGAGAATCACAGGAGCTCCATGGGCCCCAAGAGCTGCGCGGAGCCTTCCTAGCTGAGGCTTGCATATAACACAGTTTAACTGTTGTCAATAACAGAAGTGGGGGGAATTCCTTGACGGTCCAATGGAAAGGACTCCACACTTCCACTGCAGGGGGCATGGTTTGGATCCCTGGTTGGGGAACTAGGGTCCTGCATGCCTAGTTCAGCCTGGTGTAGCCATAAATAATAAAATAAATAATGGAACTGGGATGGAGGGTTTGGGCAATTAATTCTTTCCAGATAGGGCTGAAACAGCATTTTCCTCTTCCATCCTCATTTCCAAGGGCTGGTCATTTTCTGAGACCATCACTGCTGGGGCTGAGATTCTGTTCCCGGCCCAGAGGGAAAGTGTACAGGGAATTTCCCTCTGCAGGTCTGCCTGAAGGCAGGTGCTCTCGGGAGCCACATTCTTAACGTGAATCTTTCAATCACTCTCCACCGCAGCATCTGGAGGTCAATGAGAGCCTTACTATTTTTATAATCTTTTCATTTGGTTTAAAATCATCAACAGTGAAACCAGAGGGTAAAGCCCATGTCAATGTTTGGGCTCCTCTGGGGAGGCACCAAGGACAGATGGTTCTGGGAGCCCGCCCCTGCAGAGCTGTTCCCAGTGCACGTGGCCTGGGTTCAGTTCTCATATCTTGAGACAATTTTCTCTTCCCCCGCCTTCCTGTTTGCCTGCAAGGCCATCCAAGATGTTGGCTTCCTGAAGCAAAAGGTCCTTCTCCTGGGAGCACTGAATCCAGTAAAACTGCCTCCCAGGGACCTTGCCAAGATCAAGCAGGATGATGTGGGTCAAAGTGCAAACTTGAGAGTATCTACAGATATGAGTTCTGAGGACAAAGATGCACGTGTGGGTACATAGCAATAGCTAGCACTATGGCACAGTCTCTTGCTTTTAAGAATCTTACACATTACATCACTGACAATGACCAACAGAACATATGTTCATATTAAATTAATTAACAAAAATAGCTCAGAACGATTTCTACATTGGGTATGGAAGACAGCTTTTGTTTTGGGAAGCCCAGCATTCATTTCCCCTTCTGAGGATCACTCTGGTTTCCTTTTAGGGAATGGCCTCTTATCTCTGAAGGCAACCTCTCTGGGAAGGTAAAACATCCAAGGGTCTCCCCTCACCCACCAACATCACTACGGAGGCCAGAGGGGCCCCTGCAGGCCTCTTTGGGGACATCTTACTTCTTCCCACAAAAGGGCAACCACAGAACTTAAGTGGGCCAATAAGGCCTTTCCAGGCCTCTGGCTTAGCCACTCAACTTCTCCAAGGCCTCCAGCACCTCAGCATCCCTCAGGTGCTCCACAGGGAAGATAATTAAGGCCCTCTACCCACTGGCCAAAAAAAAAAAGCCATGTCATTGTCAGACCCAAACATGAGCCTGGACCACATGTACTCTTTCTCTAGGTGCTGACTTCTCCAGACCTTGGATTGAGTTTTTAGGTTTCTGAGGCTGTGGAGACCAACTATTTTCCAACCCACAGAGTTCTGGGCTGATGGAAACCTGCTGGAACCTTCTGGTCCTTGAGGATGTACCCTGCCAAAGGCCCATGAATCTCGTCTCCAAGTGATTCCAGGTGGGAAACTAGTGAGGTCTGAGGCCACAATTCTCTATGCCAGCTAGGTGCTCACTCAGCTCAGGAAAAAAGGCCACTGGCCACTCTGGGCCTTGGGGACGCACTGGTGCTGGGGTTACTGGCTGGAGCACTGGGGTCTCTGGGGCCTGACATGATGGTGTAGGAGCAATTTAGTAGCATCTCCACTAAACTTATCGACCACCAACTGCATCAGAAGGTTCTTGACAGCCGGCTGTCAACCCATTCAGACTGCTTTCTGGTTCGCCCTAATGCAGAACAACTGCCCTGTGACTTTGAGAAAAGGCAGCGTGGTAAAGGCAGCATGGTGTAGTGTGAAGAGTTGTGGCCAGGAGGTTGGAAGCCTGCATCCCAGCCCTCATCTGTACAAACAAGCTGTGTGGCTTTAATCAGGGGACACCCTCTCCAACCTTCACTTCTTCCCTGTAAATCAGGCCACGAGGTGCCCTTCCAGGTCCTTTACTCAGATCTGACTGGCTGTTCTTCTAGGTGTGGCTAGAAAGCAGGTGTGGGGACCTGAGTAAGGCAGTAGCACTTTTGCTAGTTTGCTGTGGACATGCAGGGTCACTGATTCCAAGAAACATTTTGGCTTCTTAGCACCACAGTCTTCCAGGACACAGGAGACTTCAGGGACAATCCAGAGCTCCTGGTGCTACGGAGGCTTTTCTGTGAGTCCTCAGAATTATCTTGGAAGGAAAGCTATGACAAACCTAGATAGTATATTAAAAAGCAAAGACATCACTTTGCTGACAAAGGTAGGTATAGTCAAAGCTATGGTCTTTCCAATAGCCATGTATGGATGTGAGAGCTGGACCATAAAGAAGGCTGAGTACCAAAGAATTGATGCCTTTTAATGGTGGTGCTGGAGAAGACTCTTGAGAGTCCCTTGGACAGCAAGATCAAACCAGCCAATCTTAAAGGAAATCAACCCTGAATATTCATTGGAAGGACTGATGCTGAAGCTGAAACTCCAATACTTTGGCCACCTAATATGAAGAAGTGACTCATTGGAAAAGACTCTGATGCTGGGAAAGATTGAAGGCAGAAAGGGAAGAAGGTGACAGGGGATGAGATGGTTGGATGACATCACCGATTCAATGGACATGAACTTGGGCAAACTGCTGGAAATGGTGAAGGACAGGCAGGCCTGGTGTGCTACAGTGCATGGGGTCACAAAGAGTCAGACACAACTTGGTGACTGAACAGGATCAAGTGGAGAATTTTCTACTGGATTTGGACCCTACAAATGGGATTTTCAGTTAGTGTATCTCACTTAGAGTTGCATCATTTCCAAGCTATAGTTTCGCCTCAGTCTGAACACAAGAGGTAGTGTGATCCAAGAGAAAGAACTGTGGTGCAGAAAAGGCCGGATCTGTGTTGGCTCTGCCACCCAGGAGATTGCTGTTTGCCTTCAAACAAGTCACTTAACCTCTCTGAGTTGTTTTCCTTGACAGCAAAATGAAAGAACTGGACTTGATTTTGTTCATTTATTTATTATATATTCCCTATAGCACTAGACACAGGAAAACAAAAACTCCAGGGCCATAAAAGGGAGGAAGCAGGTCACTTTCCTACTCCTGGTACGGAAACAGTTGTCATTACTATGCTAAATTTCTAGCCAAAACAAAAGGGAAGTACTGTGCACTGCTTTGTTCTCAGTTTGCTTAAAGAAAGCTTACCCATCAGTCAGGAGACGCTTCTTTTCTTCACTGAACTCTGCAATTCACTCTGTCTTGCATTTAACCAGTAAACATGTACTGAGCAGCTGCTGCTGCTGCTGCTGCTAGGTTGCTTCAGTCGTGTCCAACTCTGTGCGACGCCATAGACGGCAGCCCACCAGGCTCTGCCGTCCCTGAGATTCTCCAGGCAAGAATACTGGAGTGGGTTGCCATTTCCTTCTCCAGTGTATGAAAGGGAAATTGAAAGTGAAGTCGCTCAGTCGTGTCCGACTCTTAGCGACCCCATGGACTGTAGCCTACCAGGCTCCTCCATCCATGGGATTTTCCAGGCAAGAGTACAGGAGTGGGGTGCCACTGCCTTCTCCGACTGAGCAGCTATGAGAGGCCTACTGAGCTGGGCCTACAAGAGCAAGCACACCTGAGGGGATTTTACCTTGGGGATTCTCCCAGTGGAAATACAACAGTGATGCCAGTGCTGATGGTACCGAAGATGCCGAGAGGGGCTCTATAAAAGTGAGGGTGGGATTGTTGCTGTTTAGTCTCTAAGTCGTGTCTGACTCCTTGCAACCTCATGGATTGTAGCCCGCCAGGCTCCTCTGTCCTTGGGATTCTCCAGGCAAGAATACTGGAGTGGGTAGCCATTTCCTTCTCCAAGGGCTCTTCTGGACCCAGGGATCAAACTTGCATCTCCTGCACTGGCAGACAGATTCTTTACCACTAAGCCACCAGGCGCAGTTGTACTTCTACAAAGATCAACAGCGAGCAAGATCACAAATCCTGGCCAGGTATGCCCCTTCCTGGGGACCTGGCTTGAAAAGGGGACTTGATCTCAAAACCAAGAGTGGTGAGCAACTCACACATCCTGGAGACTCTCAATTATTCATCAGTTCATTTCAGCTTTTGACAAGAGTTAGGGGCTGGATAAGAGATGCTCAGCATTCTATAGCAGCCCCGGGGCACTGGTCTCCTGTGTCTCTGACTGGAGAGAAAAAATCATGCCAGGCAGAGCCTGCCTGCTCACACAACCTTTCTTTTTTTATTAAGACTTGCATTTTATTGTAAAATTTTTCAAATGTACTGAGAAGTTGAAGGGATTATATAACACTCAGGGAATTATATAGTGAACACTCAGCTTGATTCTACAACATTTTGCTATAGTTGTTTATGTCTAACCCTCCATCCATCCTTTCATTTGTCAATCAATCCTCCTTAACTTTTTGATATATTTCAAACAAAGCAGTAGACCTCAGTGTACTCCACCCTATCAACACTTCAGCATGCATATTACTAACTAGAGTTCAAAATATGTTTAAGGTTTTGTGTGCAGATGAAAAATGCACAAATCTTAAGCATAACTTAGATGAATTTTGACAAATGCATACATCTGTTCATTCAAATCCCTTACCAAGAAATACAACATCAATATCACTCCAAGAGAGTGCCCTTGTCCACCTCGTTTTTAAGAGACCCACTGCCCACCTCGTCCCCATAGCCCCTGCTGCCCTAACCCATGTAACCTGTGCCCCATGACTCTGGGCGTTTTGCCACAGCCCAGGGTGGGCTCTGAACCAAAGGCAGCCCATCTAAGCGCTGGCTAGTGACCTTTGACCTCTGTGGTCAGGCTCAGGGGGATGAGCTGGGTCAATCTGAGGCTCTCACGGAAGGTAGTGAGGTAGGAGATAAATGGACTCTTGGGCTGGACAACTAGTGTTTGTCAAGTGGGGTAAAACTGAAGTTTTCTTTTCCCCCAGTCACCTCAAGGACAAACTGGGGTTCTGCTAAAGTGAAGAGATAAGATGACCACTTCTGAGGTCAAGGAAAACTTCCCTGTCAGCACATGTGCAGGAAGGCTCCTTGGAGATCAAAAAGGGAAGGGGCACCACCCCATAATAAGTGTGGACATATCCCCACAGCCTCAGGGGTAGGATCCATCTTAGTAAAAGTTTGCACACATGTATTAGGGAGGATCCTAAGGAAGGGCAGGTGTAAAAAGAGAAACAAGGTAATTGGTCCAAGGTCAACAAAGACAGGAAAGTCTGTCCTATGTAAGTGATTTAAATCACCTCTTCACTGCAGTCCTTCTCATTAGAGAGGACACTCATACCCTTTCTCTGCCAGTGCATACTTCTGCTTTGTTTCTCTCTTAAATAAGCAAACTGCTTCTCTGTGTGCTCTCCCACTTGTTCTACTGTGTCTCTAATAATAAACCTTGTACCTGTTTTTATAGTTTTTGCCTCCTTGAAACATCTTGCTTTCAAACAAGGGGCAAGAGTCGGGCCATTTTGCTTCTAGCCTCTAGTGGCTCAGTCGGTAAACAGACTGGTGGGCTATAGTCCATGGGGTCACAAAGAGTCGGACACGACTGAGAGATTAACACTTTCACTTTCACTTCTAGCCCCTAGTGAACTAGTGGCTAGGATTCCTGGTTTTCAGCCAGGCTGTGTGTGTCTACGTGCTAAGTCACTTCAGTCATGTCTGACTCCTTGCAATACCACGGACTGTAGCCCACCAGGCTCCCTGTCCATGGGATTCTCCAAACAAGAATACTAGAGTGGGTTGCCATGCCCTCTTCCAGGGGATGTTCCCAACCCAAGGATCGAACCCATATCTCTTATGTCTCCTGCATTGGCAGGTGGGTTCTTTACCACTAGGGCCACCTGGGAAGCCCTCTCATCCAGGCTACCCAGGTCCTGGGCAGGGAGCTAAGATCCTGTTCCAAGCCACCACTCACTGCTGCCTCTGAGATCAGCGGAACACAGAGAGACCACACTGGTTGGGCAAAGACACTGAGCTGCGGGCCACAAGGCAGATCTGAGGCTGGGTTAGCAGTATCCTGGGCCACATGCCCGTAGAAGTACAGAGAAGCCAGGGCTAGTAAGGAACACAAGTGTGTATCCAGGAGAACAAGCCTCAGTGTGAGGACAACATGGTCCCTGAGGGAGGATGAGAGAGAGGGCCTAGCTCCTTGCAGTTGCAGCTGCAATTCCAGGTGTCCAGGGTCTGTGGAAACTTAGGGGCCTCTCCTCCATGCAACTACAACAGCCCCCCAGGAATGGAAATGCAGAAAATGGTATGTCAGACAGTTAGGAAAATGAAAGGATCTTTCTTACATGAGATCCTGCTTCTGTGTGGGATGGGCTACAGGCATGACCTAAATGTCCCTGGAAAATGATGACAATAGTAAATGATCCCTGCATAATACATGATAACAAAGCCGAGCCCATACTACACGTTCTAATGCATCATCTCACCTGATCCCCACAACCGTCTTCTTCTACCTGAAGAAGGCACTTTAGTTTCATTGTCCCCATCTTGCAGTAGAGGAAACAGCTGCGGGACAGAGATGTAATCTGCCCAAGGTCACGGTCAGCCAAGGAACCTGAGCTGTGGTACAGAGCAGGGGTCCCGGCGTGTGCTCATGTGACTGCTCAGAGGAGGCTCCTGCATTGTGTGCAGGGCTGGATGGCAAGATTTCTACCTGGGAGCATTTGTCACAAGTGCACAGGTGTGTAAAGAGCCTCCCTGCTCTAGCTCGCAACCATCACCTTCTCAGAACATGCCAGACAGGGCGAATCACCTGAAGTGCAGCCCGGGAGCTGACCCAGGGTTTGGGGTTCCTTAGGTATATGCATCTGTGTGCCAGCGTCCATCCAACCCTGCTCCCCAACAGCTGTGGTCCTCTGTTCTTGCTGACAGTGACAACCTGGGGGACTCTTGAGGCTGGAAGGGCGTAGGATGGCCCACCACCTGCATCAAGAAACTGACTCCTCTGTGTTCCCTGTGGCTGAAGAGGGGGCAGCCCTTCCTAGAGGAACTGCAAGGGGGTTGAGTGGGAGAAGAAAGAGACACATCTCCACGGCCCCTGCCAGCCCTGGGAAGTCAGGATGAGTCTAGACCCAGGAGAGGGTCAGAAAGATATTCATCAGGGCAGATGTGAGCGCCCCAAGGCAGGAATCTATTTTTCCAAACAGGATGGCACACGGCTGAGCTGAATCATTCTTCTTAGGTCCATCCTCCCCTGGCGTCTATCTAGGCCTCTGCCATCATCTATTCTCCCGCCTGACTGGAAGCACCTTGAGGACGGGGTCAAGATACTGGTTCACCTTTGATTCCTTGGTACCCTGCACAGTTCTTGATGCATTGCAGGTGCTCTGTGAACATGTCGTACGTGAGTGAAGACACAACACAGTGAAGCAGAGAAAACAGGGGGATAATAATAACAAACTTAATATAGCACTTACTAAGTGCCAGGCACCGTTCTAAGAGCACTACTTATAGTAAACAGTCAGATCTTCATGACTAGCCTGTGACATAGGGACTGAAGCACAGACGGGTTAAGTAACCTGCTCAAGATCACACAGTGAAGCTAGATTTAAGCAGTGAAGCTAGATTTAAGGGCTTCCCTGGCAGCTCAGCTGGTAAAGAATTTGCCTGCAATGCAGGAGACCCCGGCTCATTTTCTGAGACAGGAAGATTCCCTGGAGAAGGAATAAGCTACCCACTCCAGTATTCATGGGCTTCCCTGGTGGCTCAGATGGTAAATAATCTGCCTGCAATGTGGGAGACCTGGGTTCGATCCCTGGTTTGGGAAGATCCCCTGAGGAAGGCATGGCAACCCACTCCAGTATTCTTACCTGGAGAATCCCCACGCACAGAGGAGCCTGGTGGGCTACAGTCCATGGGGTCACAAAGAGTCAGACATTACTAAACGACTAAGCACAGCACAGCATGGCTAGATTTGAATCCAAGGCAGTTGGACTTCAGGGTCCATGGTCTTAACTCCTTTGATGACCATCACCCCATCTATCCTGCCCTGATAAAGCTTCCTGGAGTATTATACCAAGCTCCTTACTGCCGGAGTCCAAGAATCAGGACCTGTAAGAGGTCCAGCGTGAATCTCCCAGACATGTCAATGTCCTGGCAACCAAGACACGGGTGATACAGCCCATGAAGGGCCAAGTTGTGAGCAAAGAAACAGCAGCCTTACCAATAATGGTCACCTTCCCACTGATTCAATCAACGTTTACTGGTAGGTTCCAGGCACTCTTCTGCATGACGACACAGACATGCTCTTTCCTCTCAAGGATCTCAAGTGAATGACATTAGTGATCCATCATTTGTGATGTGCCTGCTCTTTGCCACATGTATATGGTATAGCTCTTTTTTTTAATTTTTAAAAATTTATTTATTCTTAGTTGTGCTTATTTATAACAAATAATTCATTATAAGATAATGCTTTGCTCGGGCTTTCTCTAGTTGCAGCCAGCGGGGGCTACTCTCTGTTGTAGTGCATGGGCTTCTCATTGCAGTGGCTTCCCTTGTCGTGGAGCACGGGCTCTAGGGTGTGCAGACTCAGCAGTCATGGCGCACAAGCTTAGTTGCTCTGTGGTATGTGCAACCTTCTTGGACCAGGGATTGAACCCAAGTCCCCTGCACTGGCAGGCAGATTCTTATCCACTGTGCCACCTGGGAAGTCGGGTGTATCTCTTTTAGTGTAACCCTCCTGACTAATTATGCCACTGCACAGATGAAGAAACAGAGACTTCGACAGCTTAGAGAGGTCCAGTCACCTGCCCCATGGAAGCTACACATATTTACAGGTAGCTGCGCGGCAGGCCATACTCTGGTAGTACAAAAGGGGGCTCTCAGGTAAAGGGGGTGAGCTGGAGAGCAGGAAAGAACACATAAACGAGACCACTTCCAGGAGTGATAAGTGTGGGGAAGGCAATAAAGCAAGGTTAAAAAACCCTGGAGACAGGAGCTGTCATGGTCAGCTCTGGGGTGGAGATGTGGGCTCTAGGCCGAGAGACCACCTGTGCAGAGGACCTGATGTAGGACAACTTGACGTGCTGATGTAAAGATAGGAGGGCAATGTGGCTGTGGCACAGTGAACAGAGGCAACAATAAGTGATCAATAAAGTGCAAGATTCAGCCCTGGGCATGGCCGACTGCAGGCCCAGGGGGTGCTCCAACACACATCGTGTCCAAGCAGACGGTATACAGAGGAACAATGCAGGGAATAGCCTCTAGAGGACAGGGGTGGTCCCAGGTTCCAAGTCCCTGTGGAGGGTACTGACCTCACTATGTAGCTTGAATTGTCTGCATGTGAAGTAAAACTCAGCTAGCAAGTGCAAACATCATCTTTGTCAATTCTGATGTCTCTCTGAGGTCCTTTGGGGCATATCCCCACCACGTAACTTATGGAAAATTACTAGTCCTAACACCTGGTCTTTGACATGCTCTGTGTATGCAAGTGCTCACCAGACCCCCAGGAAGTGATTTCAGAAGGAATATCATTTCTCTAATAACTATCTTGGTGTCTTGGGGTTTAGATGGGCCCTGGTGACGGGCTCAGCTGCAACACCCGTATGCTGGGATGGAAGACGGGAGTGATGGGGGGCTGAGTTGTCGGCTCCCTATGACGGTGAAATACCGAGTCTCAGAAATGCCACAGGCCTGCATCCCGAGAGAAGAGAGGGATGTCAGTGTCTTGAGCAGCCAGGGTGCCCCAGGTCACACAAGCATGTGGAGCCCAGAAGGATGGAGAGCTAAGCTGATGTCAAGACCACACAGCCCTGTTTGCAACAGAGCTTTTCCCACCACCAGAGCTCACAGAACCCTGCAAAGTGGGGAAAGAAGACCAGCAAGGAACTGGGGTCCAACAGCTTTGGAATCACCCCTCTTTTCCTCCCTCTCACTCTAGGGATTTAAGTGGGGGCTTCAAGTGAGACCTCCCAAACCTAACAAGCCTGGAGCTGAAAAGGATTTCCCTTTCCTATATGAGTCCGCCGTGAGCAGACCAGATGCCTGCTGCAAGTCCCAGCATTGCAAAGGATTGGCTGGAACAGCAAACAGGTCACTCGCTCTCTGAGCCTAGCTTCTTCATCTGTCAAATGGAGACACTAATAGTCCCTAGCTCACAGAGTCAAGTCAGAGAACATGAGTCAAGTTCTTTACCCTGGGCCCAGCACCCAGGAGGCCCTGTAGGTTTAGAGTGCTCACCATAAGCAGGTGTGATGGAGGTCTGGTACAAATGCTAACCCAGTCTGCCCAGGCACACAGGATCAGCTAAGAAGAAGCAATCTCTAGCTAGGCTGGGTTGATGACACAGTGGCAGGTGCCCAGGCACTTGGGGAGTGGCGTGGGCATGGGACAAAGGCTCTGAGCTTTTGTTGGTCATAAGCAGCCCAAGCTGATTTCTACACTTGCAGACAATTCAAGTTGCATAGTGAGGTCAGTACCCTTCACAGGAGCTTCCCTTGTGGCTCAGTTGGTAAAGAATCCACCTACAATGCAGGAGACCTGGGTTCGATCCCTGGGTTGGGAAGATCCCCTGGAGAAGGGAATGGCTACCCACACCAGTATTCTGGGCTGAGAATTCCATGGACGGTATAGTCCACAGGGTTGCAAAGAGCTGGACACCACTGAGCGACTTTCACTTTCACTTTCAGCCCAACCTGATGTTTTTCTCCTGAACTTGGGTAATGGAAGCTGGACCTGCCAGCCCCTTTTTTCCTAAGAGTCACAACTATCATTGGCAACTTTGCAATTAATTGGTGCACAGGGTTGGGGGTCTCCATAAAGGCCGTAACCTCCGTATCCTCCGCTTCTGCCCCAAAGGGAGAGAAAGGGGAAGGGAGGGTGAGACTCCTCCCAGGATGATGAGAGCCAAGCCTCTCAGGGAGCAGGAATAGCCTGGAAATAAAGAGCCTTTGGCCTCTGGGTTTGAATTTGTTCTGACCTCACCCTCTCACCACCTCCAGTTGTGGAGCCTGGGGCAAGTCACTCAACCTCAGTAAGTCTCATTCAGTCAAGGAGCTTCTCTAGAGGTAGGCAATGTACTGGGTGCCTCAGCTCTCTTATCTGGTAAAAATAGTAAGAATAGAACAGGATGGCAGTTCTTCAAAATATTAAACATAGAATTACCATATGATCCAGCAATTCCATTTCTGGGTATGTACATGGAAGAACTGAGGGCAAGGTCTTGAAGAGATATTTGCATGCCCAAGTTCACAGCTGCATCTCCATATTCACCATAGCCCAAAGCTGGAACAACCCAAGTGTCCATCAATAAACGAATGGAAAAGCAAAATGTGGTATGTGCATATAATAGAAAATGTTCAGCCTCAAAAAGAAAGGAAATTCTGACATATGCTATAAAATGGAGGAACCTTGAGGAAACTATTTTAAGTGAAATAAGCCAGTCACAAAGAGACAAAGACTGTATGATTCCACCTATGAAGAGGTATCTAGAATAGGCACATTCATTGACACGGAAAGTAGAATGCTGGTTTTCCAGGGCTGGAGAAGGAACGGAAATTTAGTATTTAATGGTGTTGAGTTTAGGATGATGAAAAGGTTCTGGAGATGGACGGTAGCGACAGTTGCACAACAATGTGAATTTACTTAATGCCACTGTGTACATTTTTAAATGGTTTATATGGTGAAGTTTATGTGTATTTTACTACAATTAAACATAAGAAAATAAGAAGTCAATATTAAGCATCAATATTGCCATTATTTGTTACCTAGGGAAGGTGGCACCCCTGGAAGCAGCAGTGGACCATTCCAGGCTGGGCGCTCCTGTAGTCAGTGTGGCTTGGGGACAGAATCAATATTTGGCTCAGGGCGGAATCCCAGGGTCTGCCCCCATCCACCCAGTCTCATTCTTGACCTACTCCCCCACATTCCAGGATAAAGCCTTAGAAAATGACAGAAATGCTATCCCTTTGCAGGCCACACCTCCTGCCTAATGTCCCTTTCTCTCCATGTCCAGCCAAGATATGCTCATTTTTAAAGTCTCCACCATCAGAAGCCCTCAATAGACATTTCCCCACAAAAGACATACAGATGGCCAACAGGCACATGAAAAGATGCCTAGCATTGCTAATTATTAGAGAGATGCAAATCAAAACTACGACAACATATCACCTCACACCAGTCAGAATGGCCATCGTTAAAAAGTCTACAAACAACAAATGCTGGAAAGGGTGTAGAGAAAAGGGAACCCTCCTACACTCTTGGTGAGAATGTAAACTGGTGCAGCCACTGTGGAAAACAGTATGGAGGTGCCTCAAAAAAATCCAAAATAGAACTACCATATGACCCAGCAGTCCAGAACATATATCTAGACAAAACCATAATTCAAATAGATACGTACACCCCTATGTTCATAGCAGCACCATTCACAATAGCCAAGACCTGGAAACAACCTAAATGTCCATCGACAGATGAATGGATAAAGACGTGGCATATATATACAATGGAGTACTACTCAGCCATAAAAAGAATGAAATCATGTCATTTGCAGCAACACGGATAGACCTATTCTCACCCTAAGTGAAGTAAGTCAGAAAGAAAAAGACAAATACCATCTGATATCACTTAGATGTGAAATCTAAAATGTGACACAAATGAATCTATGAAACAGAAACAGACTCACAGACTTGTGGTTGTCAAGGGTGGAAGGGAGTGGAAGAGGGATGGATGGGGAGTTTGGGATTAGCAGACACAAACTATTATATATAGAATGGTATTATACACAGGATGGATAAATAACAAGGTGCTACTGTATAGCACGGAGATCTTTATCCAATCTTGTGATAAACCATAATGGAAAAGAATTTTAAAAAGAATGTTATTTGTAAAAAAAAATTTTTAATTGAAACTGTCTTGTGAAAAGAATGAAGTCTTAGCCACATCATCATGCCCTCAGTAAGGGCTGCAGAGGCTTTGCTCAGCTTAGTGCTTGCCCTGTGGTGGCACCCATAACCTTCCCCACTCTCACCATTTCCCTTTCAAGCCCAAGCAACCGGAGGGCAGGAGGTGGGGCTCATTCACTCTTGCACCCTAAATTCTAGCTTTCTGAATGGAATTGGACATAACATCTACTGAGCTCACTTGCCATGAATGTTGTTTTGAGAGGTTTATATGCAGTCACTCATAACAACTCAAAAAGGCATACACTACTGTAATCCAGGGCTGGGATTAGGGTGAGGGAAGTGAGGCACTCAGCTCAGGTGCAAAACTGTAAAAAGGGCACCAAAAACTAAAATAAAAAAAAACTTAGGTATCAACGTAGATAACATTTTACTGAAATATTTTCTTAATTCAAATATCAAAATTTTAAAGACAGGATGCAGCTTTGCACTTACCACACTCACTGCCCCCTAATCCCAGCCCTGTCTGATTATGTCTTTACTTTCCTATATTTTATTCAACAACTCCATTTCTAGGTATTTATCTAAGGAATTCATCAAGGCTATGTGTAAAGAGTTACCTACAAGGATATTATTCATTGTCACGCTGTTTACGAAAATAAAAAACAGGAGAACATTTGGTTGAACCATATGAAACCGTCAACATGTGATTATTTTGGACCTAAGAAAAACAATTTCATATTGTTCAATCTGATCTAAGTATCTATCGTCTATGAACTGTGATTATATAATCCACAGACCATTCACCCTCTGGAATTTCTAGGCAGCCATTAAAAATATTTGGAAGAAGACAGTGACATAGCAAGGTGACAGAGAAAGATAAAGTGTTATATGAAAAGAACCGGGTACAAAACAGGATGAAGTTGCTTGATTTCACTAAGAAAAAGCCACCAAAACAGAACCGAATTGATTATTCACCAAAATGTTAACAGTGGTAAGCTGAACGATGGGTTTTGGGGTGATTTTTATGCCATTTCAGATTTCCCATCTCTTGTATATTAAACACATACCATGTCCAAAGGGAGAAAAAAAGAACAATAAAGAATAATCTGCGGGTCTTTGATCTCATACTTTTCTCTCAAAAGAATTTGTCATCCCCTCACCCTGAGAGGTGGGTAGGCACACCCATTTTTATTTATTTAATATTTATTTTGGTTGCTCTGGGTCTTTGTTGCTTTGCACTGGCTTTCTCTAATCTTCCCGGACCAGAGATCAAATCCATGCGTCCTGCATCGGCAGGTGGATTCTTATCCGTTGTGCAGCCAGGAAAGTCCGACACATACATTGTTACTATTCCTGTCCTTTCACAGATGGGACTCCCAGTTTCTAGCATCTGACCCTTTGCTGACCCTTCTTTTCCTCCAGTCCCTTGCACCCCAAAACTTAGATCTTGCTGAAGAAAGTGCTTTCTCTACCACCACCTTCTCCCACCCCAGCACCCCCACCCCCAGCCCCCACCCTCCAGATCCCCATGCCTTTCTTGGGGCTGGTCCTCAGGTACACAGCACACCCCCCCAGCACCCAGCACAGAGAATGGAGAATCACTTTGCTGCCCCTCAAGGCAAGTGAAAACAGTGCTGTGTGGGTGACAGGCTTTGGTGGTGGGGGGCGGGCAGGAAGCCTTGCCGTCCACAACTACCCTTTTCCATCTTCATGCAGTTGAGACCCAGCAATCCTGAGGTGCCAGCTTTTCCTTTTAAAATGTTTTTAGAATTAAGGTTTTTTTTTAACTCCAAAACATACAAAGATTAAGAATCACCTACATCGCCTCCCAAATTAACAACTCAACATATTATCAGATTGGCTTTAAGCTTCTCTCTTCCTCTTTTTAAGTTAATTTTTATTGGAGTATATTTGCTTTACAGTGTTTTGTTAGTTTCTGCTGTACAGCAAAATGAATCAGCTATATGTTTACATATATCCCCGCTTTTTTGGATTTCCTTCCCATTTAAGTCACCACAGAGCACTGAATAGAGTTCCTATGCCCTACAGTAGGTTCTCACTAATTTTATACATGGTATCAATAGTGTATACATGTCAATAACAATCTCCCAACTCATCCCACCACCCACTCTTTCCTCCTTGGTGTCCATATGTTTGTTCTCTATCTCTGTCTCCATTTCTGCTTTTCAAATAAGATCATCTAAGCTTCTCTCTTTTATTAATATTTTAAAAACCTGAAATAAGACTACAAAGATAGTCAGAACTCTCTGTTGAAGCCCTCCCCGGTCTCCTCCGGGAGTGTGCTGTGTATCTTCTTTGGTCCATTGTTATACTTTGAGATATACAGGCACACATACACACACACTTTCAGGAACAATAGGCACAATTGTTTTATATTACTCAAATTTGCATAAATGTACCATACTATGTCAGCTGCAATCTGGTTCTCTTTCTCCTTCTAACATCATGTTTTTAAGCCTCTTTCATGCTGATATGTAGTGATCAAGTTCATTTATTTTACTACCACAAGTAGTCCATCCTAGCTGGATGGATCTGATGCCTTGGCATGGTACTCTCTGGGGCACAGGTAATACCAAGGCTTTCCCTGACTTCAAAGGTTCTGCTAATTTGGAGAGACTAAGCCAGTCATAGGGAGTCTCCTCAGCCCTCATCCTTCTAGTCCATAAAAGCTTTCAAACCCGCCCAGCCCCTCATCTTTCCTCCAGCTCCAAAAGATGCCAAGATCACCTGGTCCCACCCTACTCCTTTGTCTGATCTGTGAGTACCTCTTGGCCTTCTTAGGTTCCCCATCCTGATTTCAAGAAATGAGGGAATTAAGATCCTTCACAAATTCTGCTTTCCTCTTGTATGCCATGCCGTCAGGGGTGGGCATCCTGAGAAGTCAGTGTTTCCTCAGGTTTGTGTTGCCAGGCTAACCTGGCCACATCATGGCTCTGTGGGCAGGTAACTTACCCTCTCCAAGTCAGGTTCCTTGTCTGTAGAACAGGGAGAGTAGTACTCAGCTCACCAGCCTGCTAAAACAGTTAAGGGGGAAATATATGAAACACAATTGGCAGGCTCCTGGCACATTGCCAGCAGAAGAAAAAAGGTTTCTGCTTCTGCCCTTTTTGTGTCTCTTCTCAGACCAGCAGTCACAGAGGTCTCTCAAAATGTAAGTCAGACCTCATCACTCTGCTGCTTATGTGAATCCCTGGGTTAGGTCAAGAAGGCTTTGCAGTATGCATCTTGGGCTCCTGATTTGCTTGCTCTGGGGAAAGCCAGCCACCACCCCTTGCAGACTCTCCAGCAGGCCTATAGAGAGGCCCACATGGGGAAGAACTGAGGCCTCCCGCTAACAGCCAGTAGTAAACCTGCCAGCCATGTGAGAAAGCTACCCTCCAATCTTTCGATGACTGCACCCCAATCTGAGCACAACCTCACTGGAAAACCCCAAGCTAGAACCACCCAGGCCAAGCCACTCCCAGATACCTGACCCACAGAGACAGAGACAATAAATGACTGTTGCTGTTTTAAGTCATTACATTTTATGGCGATTTGTGATGCATCCAGCCTTAAGTAAATAATACAGAAATGAACTTATAATAACTTGTATTGTTTACCTGTATGCTAACACTAGTACAGCACTTACTATGTGCTTGACACTAATCTAAACACTTTATGTCTTTGCATTTGAGTGCATATTTTATACTTATAGCACATTTCAGAGCAACCATCTGAAATGGAGACTACGAGTATACCCATTTTACAGATAAGAAAATTAAGGCACAGAACTTAGTGTGTGCCTTAAGATAAGAAAAGTAAGGCACAGAACTTAGCTTAAATAACTTGCTAGGGAGCAGCAGGGCTTGAACATGCACCTTGACACCGGCTCCAGTGGCTGTGCCCACAACCGCTGCCTAATGCTGCATCCTGAACAAAGCCATAACCAGAACCGTGGCACCAAGAAGCGGGGAGTGTTCTCAGATTCACAGAGCCTGCTTTTAAAGGAGGGAAGAGGAAGAAGAGAAAAGGGAAAGAGGCAACCCTCTTCTCTTCGCCCAGACTCCCCAGGTTTTACCCTTCTCTGAGATGGTTTTAACATCTCCAATGCTGCCAGTAATCTGTCCTGACTCACCTCCACTGAATAAGTGAAAAATGTTACTAAAACTTTGCACAGTGTTTTAAAGTTCTTGTCACATCTTCTTAGTTAGGGTTCGAATCCCTGGTGATGACCAGTTTCTCCTCTGCACATGTGTACAAGCCTCATTCTTGCTTCTTCAAAGTGACCAATGTATTTAATGCATATCTTTCAAGTGGAGCAAAACTGCTCAAAGAAGGCAGCTTTGTGGATATAGGATCAGTAAACACAATGCACTTTTCTACAGCCCCCTTCCTTGCCCTTTACAGACATGGCTAATCAACTGCCTCTTTCCTACTCAGTCTGGATGCAGCTTCAGAATCCTTCTCCCCACGGTGCTCCAGGACGCCACTTCCACAGGTTCTGAGTTGCCAAGTAGAGCTGAGACCTATTTGTCATTCTGGCTCTAACAGGACAAAGATGAAACACCAAAAGCAACAGACTGGAACTAATCCCTCTAGTTTCCAAAGGAGTAAAAGGCTCCCTGCCTCCACTGCTCTTACCCCTCCTCCAAAACCCATTTTCATCACAGCGAGAGCTTAGAAGGGATTTTTAAAAAGAGAAGACACGGCAAGACACATTGACCTTGGTTTTAATGATGGTATAAGGATGAGGGTCCAGGCTGGGCGGTGTCCGTGCCCATAGATGATGGTGAATTAGGAACTAAAGACTCAGCAGCAGCTGGACCAGAAGGGACACATCCTGAAGTCAAGGTAAACTAGGAATGTAGCCACGTCCTTTACACATAACCTGCTGACAACCTCGTAGCACTTCAGTAAGCAGTCATGAACACATGTAACGAGAAGCATCGTCCAAAGAAACAATACAAGCCACATAAAGTAAAAAGAAACAGGTAAAATTAATTTTAATAATATATTTTATTTAGCCCATTATATCCAAATATTAGCATTTCAACACATACAAAAAATATGAGTGAGGTACTTTCATTCTTTTTTTTTTCGTTTGTACTAAGTCTCTGAAATCCAGTGTGTACGTTACACTTACAGCACACTTCAATTTAGATAGTAAACTTTCACCAGAAATGCTTTATCTATATTGAGATTTCATAAAATTTACAGCTGAAAATGTGGATTCCCTATACTGAAGCTCTTCTAAACACTCCTAGACATTTTCCAATAGCTGAAGTGAGTGTCTGATTTTATATTTAGATCAATTAAAATGAAAGAACATTTAAAATCTAATTTCTCCACATTTTGAGCATGCAATAGCCTCATGGCTACTCTACTGGTTAGCACAGGTCTGTACCCTGCAGGGCTCTCCCTACCTGTGGGTTGCTGTCATCTCCCATCAGCGCCCCTGTGACTATGCTCAGGGAACTTGGCCTGGCTCTTCTACTCAGGCTGGGCCTCACAACAGGTTTCATTTTCTGATCAGGCTCTTTATTACTCTCTCTGCTTGGCTTGCCAAGCAGCTTTGTCCCCATACAGGCTTTCAGATCTCCCAGGCCCCAACCTGGCTCTGAGCCCCTGCCCAGGTGTGGATCGCGGACCCTGCTTGACTGGAAGAGCTGTCTAGGTGATGCTATGTTCTCTGCTTTGCAAAAAACCAGGAATGAGCCATTTGGGGGTACATGCAGGGGCAAGTTCACTTCCGCTCAGTGTTTTGGAAGAAGGCCCTTGTCATTTTCCTGCTCCCATAAGGTGGCACCAAGCCTGTACTAAAGCTTTACTGTAAGCAGCTCTGCTCTCTACCTGGAATCGCTCTTGGCTTGTGACTCCAAAAGGCCCATCGCCTTCCCTGGGCCCTGCAGTATGTGTGCTTTGTCCCTTGGTTGCTTTTCTTCCTCTGGACTCATGGGTTGGTTGGCTGTCACCAACACCAGAGCAGACATCACTAATCGATCACAGGTTGTTTCTCCCTGAGTCTCAGGTTGGGCTCTACCCCAAACCCTGGCATGATGCCTCTAGCCTCCCACACTCCTCCCAGCTTCCCCAAGCACCCAGTAAGGGATTTCACAGGAAGGGGAAAAGATGGCTTCCAAGCCAAGAATCTGGTCACAGACTTGTGAGGTGCCAGAAGCTAAGGGCCCTGGAACTGACTTGGCAACTTTGGAAGGCAACACAGGTTCCCTCTGGCAGTGGCATCAAGGCCAGGCTCCCTTGAAATGAAAGACCTTGAAATGTCAGAAGCTCTCCCCAACAGTTTGTTTAAAGAAGCTAAAAGCCAGAGCCACTGTGAGAAGACAAAGGGATGGAAATCTGAAGTCGGAAAAGCAGT
This sequence comes from Okapia johnstoni, assembly GCA_024291935.2. Taxonomy (NCBI): domain Eukaryota; kingdom Metazoa; phylum Chordata; class Mammalia; order Artiodactyla; family Giraffidae; genus Okapia; species Okapia johnstoni. The sequence continues at coordinate 20,202,747 of CM044307.1, forward strand.
GTCTAAATGGACATGACTGACAGGGGTTTCAGACTGAGGGTGACCTGAACCACAAAGATAGAGCACCTGCAGGTTGCCGGGCACACGAAGCCACATCATACCTGGGCACTGGGGAAGCACTGAACATCAGGGCACACAGCCCCAGGCCCTGGCAGAGCCCACTTCCAAAAAGCAACCCCTTCATCCACCTCCTGCCTGGAAAAAAAAAAAGCTGTGCAGGCTTGTTGATTCTACCAGGGCTCAGGTCTCTACCCTCCATGTCTGAGGGAAGGCCCTGGATGCTTCAGCCTCCAGGATCTGTTTGTACAGAAGTAGGCAGGAAAATGCAAGAATTCCAAGTTCCCGCATTGCCAGAAAACATCCTCTCCAGAGTCCCAGTGCACCTGAAGAGAACACGATGAACCAGACAAAGAAACAAAGAGGTGTCTGATCAGGTGCCACCACACAGCGGAATTCTCCTTCCCACACAAAACTCTCCCCCAGAGCCCTCCCCTGCCCTCCCCTACTCCAGTATTTCAACAAGGGCCCCATTATCTTTCGTCTTTTAAATCTCTTCAGGCACGAGCACCCTCTGTTCCCCCTCACCAGCCTCACCACACACACAGATGCTTACACACACACACACACACACACACACACACACACTCAGGACACACAAGTACCTCACTGATCTCACATTGTAGGGAAATGAAGTGTTCCAGCCACTTCACATCTTTCAAAAAACCTAGGTTTACCTCTTTAAGAACCAACACTTACTAATATATTTGACCACACTGCTGGAAATTTTTCTGAACTGAATGACATAAGCTCCCTGACATCCCAAGCCGGTACACTGAATGTAATTGATCACTTCCTGATGACTCAGGGACAAGTTTCCGAGCCCATCTTTGCCATGGTGTAGAGGGCCTAATGAGCTGGACTTTCACCTCGGGCCACTTTCCCCCTCGCTTGCCCTGCAGACATGCGGCCCTGGGCTTTGGCTGTCTGGAACACTCTCTCCTGAGATGTCTGCATGGCTTACTCTTTCCATTCATGCTGTAGCTGTAGCTCAAACACCATCTTATCCAGCAGGCCTTTCCTGGCCATATTTCTCTCATCCTTCTGTCCCCCTTTGCCACTTTATTTTATTGTCACAGTGTTTCCCATCACCTAACACATTGTATGTTTATCTGTCTATGGTCTGTCTCCTCCACTAGGATGAGAGCTCCTTTAGAGCAGGGACCTTGCCTGTTTTGCTTTTCCCAGAGCCTGTAACAGTCCTGGCACACAGTACAGTTGCAGTAAATAATTGCCAGGTGAAGGAATAAATGATGCCTGCAGCGTTTCTGACCAGTGTGCACCTGGTCAGAAGGGGGAAGGGGGGGGCTTCATCTTCACACAGCTGGTTGGTCCTTTGCTGTCAACTGTCACTGCTCAGTCTATCAGCAGCTCCTAACAAGGCCCTCATCTTGCTTGCTCTAATCTGCTGTATATGTAACCTATGAAAAACTGAAGGTTACCAAGAGACGGACAACCTTCTGAACTCCTTAAACTGATTTTTACAAACAGTGTGGGTTTCTAGGCTCTGGCCAAATTCCAAGCCTGTCTTCTGAATAAAGTCCAAGAGCTTGAAGCTCTGAATTCTTTGCTCGGGGGTCTTTGCAGCCTCATTCCGCACTGTTCAGAGTCTGAAGTCCTCCCTGAGACACTCCTTCAGATGTGTCTGTGTGCCTCCTGGACACACACATGAATACTATGGGCTTCTCCTTCAACAGAAGGTGAGCTGCCCCGTCCCGTCAGTGTTTTGAGAAGAGAATACGATGGGTTTGGTCCAGTTTATTCCTTGTGAGAACTAGTTTCATGCTCTTCTGAACACAAGTGGTCTGGTTTTTGTATGCCTCATCCTCTGGCCTTATTATTTTTAATGCCAGCACCATCAGATCATGAGTCCTGGCTTGGGGCCACCTCACTCTGGCAGGAACAGTCAACAGATTCAAAGATGGTTTGAGCTGAGAGGGACCTCAGAGATCTCGTAGTTCAATTCTCATCTGACAGATGAGGAAACTAAGGGCCCAGAGAGTGGAAGTGACTCACCTAAGGACACACAGCCCCCCTGGGAGCAGAGCTGAGCCTAGGAGAGAAGGTCATTTGTCCTTCATTCTGCATCTTCTCTCCATCCCCTCACCCTCTCATCCCTGGCAGCCAACATCTGCTTCCATCCTGGGCCACTCTTCTGCCTGGACCTGACCCAGCTATGGCCTGGGGGAAAATCCCGCAATGGCAGGGCTCACAATTCTGAGCATGTTGAGATGTCACCCCCGACTCCGAGCTCTGAGACAATGCTGTCCCTGATCTGCATGGAGCCATAGCTCACTTCATGGAATGGCAGGGAAGTGGCACTGGTGCCTTTAAGCTAAACTTCGAGCTCTTCCTAATGGGTCCAGAAAAGTGGAAAGGCTATACCTGAGGCAGACTTGCCTCCATGTCTCCCCAGACGAGGCCTGAGCCTTATCTTACCTACAGAGTATAATGATGCCCTAACTCTGTCCTCAAATGCCCCCGGTCTGCCACTCCTACCTGTTCTGAAATGTTCACAGAAGTCCTCCGATGGCCTTGCTGTCTCTAACCAGATACTGACAAAGAGTGTGGCTGAAATTCACGGTGTTGGGGAGCCAGGCCTCCTCCATAAACACAGCTCAGGGCACTGCCAGCTGGCGCCACCCTGGAAAGCCATGGTCAGGGCCCCCAGGAGATAGGCCAGGCCACCTGGAAACTCTCCCCAGGATGGATGAGGGAAACAGAAGTGGCATATGCGAAGGTCAGATTCAAGGGGCCTCAGGTGGGTGGAAAACCTCTGTGGACCTTGTTCTGGGGAGCAGGAAAGACCCTGAAGACCAACACTTCCGACTCTGCAGGCTTGCCTCTGACCAGCCTTGGCCTCCTTTCCTTCCCTTCTTGGCAGCTCCTAAGGAACAGGGAGGGGACAGCCCAGTGGCAGTTATGGGTTTCTTTCCGTCACTCTCCTCCCTGGCCTTCGGGGGTTCGGCCAGCCCTGTTTCCCTGGGCTCCAGGTCTCTGGTGGTATAATAACTGGGCCCTATTTCCAACTCAGTTACAGAGCTGCCTGACGCCTTTGCAGACAGTCAGGACCATGAGCCTTTTTCACCTCCTCCAACTGCTGCTGGAAGCAAGCACTGACCTGACAACAGGGAGTGTGAAGAGAAACCCTGGCCAGCTTTCAGACTATTCCAGGGACAGTCAGCTCAGCAAGAAAGTGTTCCTTATGGTAAAAAGAAATCTCTCTCTCTCTGCAACTTTCACCCACTAATGTGTTAGTTGCTCAGTCATATCCAACTCTTTGCAAACCCATGGACTGTAGGCCGCCAGGCTCTTCTGTCCATGGAATTCTCCAGGTAAGAATACTGGAGTGGGTTGCCATTTCCTTTTCCAGAGGATTTTCCTGACCCAGGCCTCCTGCACTGCAGGCAGATTCTTTACTGTCTGAGCCACCAGGGAACCCACTAACCCCAGTGCTATTCCTTGGAGGCCTACAGAATAAATCAAATAAGTCTCTAGCCTTTTCTGTTGGCTCAGAAGCATGAGACACAGTTAAGAAGTTTACACTTTAATCAAGGACTCAAGAGTGATTTTATTCAGTCATTGAATATTTTTAAAATAATTACCTTGATTGGCTTTATCATTATAACGTAAATAGATGTTTATTACAGAAAATGCTGGAGAAAGCCAAAAGTTGGATGGGAAGATTATCCATAATCCTACTTTTCCTCCTGCTAACATTTTGTTCTGTATGGTTTTTGCATTTCTTTTCCCCAACAAATGTTTATGGAGTGAATGCAAAGCAAGGCGTTGATACCTAGGTGCTCTCCAGGAAAGACATGCTGATGTATCAGACTTGGATCTTGCCCTGAGGATGCTTCAGAGAAAAGACAAGAGCATGCGTTTCAGAGGCAGACACACCTTCAGACTGAGCACTTAACTCAGTGCTAGATCACGGGTAAGTCACTGGCTCCCTCTAAGCTTCAGTTTACTCATATGTTAACTGGACATGATAATGGCGCCAACCTCATTAGGTTACTGGAGGGATTCTAGGAGGTTCAGGCCTGCAAAACACCTAACACAGCACTGACGTGTCCCATGAATGCAGCCACCAGAAACATAACACAGAGGTGGCAGTGATTATGGAGGCTAACAGGTGCAGATCAAAGACCACAGGGTTCAGGGGAGAGAAGCTGAGACCGGTTCCAAAACAAGCTGTACGCCGTCTGTGATGGGACCAAGCACACAGTCTGATTTAGTGAACCGAACTTCTGCTCGTGTGGAATCATCACTGACCTGAGCCTCAAAACTCTGCTCCCTGCTCCTTGGGTCTCCTGTCAGTTTAGCCTCATTGTGTCTTTGCCCCTCCTGTTCACGTGGTCGGGGGGAGATGTCAAGAAGCTGACAGAGATAAAACTGCAATCTTGTAACTGTAATGAACTGCTCGGCTCCAGGCTCCCCTCTGACCCCAGGGGGGTTTCTTCCATTACAGCAAGACAGTCCCAGGGCCCAGCCAGGCCCATCAGTGCCCTTCCACGTCCACTTCAGTGGCACTTCCAGACCACTCCCTTAAAGCCATTTATCTGCTTCTAGAAATGAAGCTATCATCAACTTATCCAAGGGTCAACACACCTTACTAATCATTTCACCGAAATTTATTTATTTAAATAAATCCCAAACATAGCAGGGCTTGTGAGATCTTAGTTCCTGGACCAGAGATCGACCCCGTGCCCTTGGTAGGGAAAGTGCAAAATCTTAACCACTGGGAATTCCCTCACTTAAATTTAACATACAACATAACTAAGGTCCAGAGATACAAGTTTTTGTCCATGCTCACTAAGCAGTACCCCAACGGTAGGATAAAAAATTCCAGCTTGGGAAAACTCTTGCCTAAAACTTCCATGGTTTCAAATAGGAGACCTTGCAAAGGAGTATACCTATCCTAAAAATACCCACAATGGACAGCCTTTTAAAAATATGTCTGTAAAGTGAAATTCCATGTAACACCTTAGTATCCCGCCCCCCCCTCCTCCGTGCCTAATAGAGACTTAACATATGGAAAACCAAACCAATCACAAATGTTCTTCCCGGCTGTGAGGCCCGAAGACTGAAGGCCCCGAAGACTGAAGGCCAGCTGTGTCTGCTCCACCTCCTGCCTTGGCTGCTGTCCAGAGCTAGCGAGCATCAGTGTAGGTTCAAGTGGATATCCTCCAATCCACTGCCTTGCCCATAAAGCACAGCATGGAGAAAAATCACAGACCCTGCCACATCGCAAGCAGCCATTTACTGATGAAGTCAGTATCTCTCTTTCTTTAGTTTTACAGATTCCATAACCAGTTTTGCACATCAAAATTTTTGACACATGGGCTGACAGCAGGACAGAATATTAAAAATCAGGACCTCCCTGAGAAATCTGGGCCATCCGGTTGCCATGCCGACACCCCACAATGCCAAACAAGTGCCTCCAAGGTCCAGAAACAACTTGGCTGGCTTAGGATCACCCAGACACTGGGAAGCCAGAGCTGCCTCCTGGCCCAGGCTGTTATGCAGACCCTCCCTTTCCCAACTCAGCTCTCTGATCCCCCAGGGGAGGGATGATGACGCCTGTCTGAATTTTCTTAGCCTCTGTCAGCAGAGCTGGCTGCATCATTCCCTAAGAATCTGAAAATCCACATGTGGCGTGTTCTGGCCCAACTAGACAGGGACATGGTTTGAAATGGCAAGAAGACCAGTGAGAGGTTAACCACGGATTTCAGACAGAAAGCAAATCTTCAGCTGCACCTGCCCCTTTTAAGCCGAACAAAGGGTTCATCTCCCAGAGAAGCTAAACACACACTTCTCTAGCTCTCTAGTTAAGAGTCAGGCTGGAGCTGGAATAAAGTATTAGTGGGATATGAAGCTTGGATCATTGATGGCTCCCAGAGATGGGCAGAAATCCTTCTTCACTCATTTAACAGTACTTCTTAAGTCTTGCTGTGCTCATCAAGGTGGGGTTGCATGAAGCTTCCTGCACAGTCCCTGAGTGATAGCTGCCACTCAATGAAGAGACAAGCCGATGGCTGAGAATCCCGATGAAGTGAAATACCCCAGAAGACGGGAATGCAAGGCTGTGTCGAAGGCAGGGTGTGACTGGAGATCAACGCCCAGGGAACAGACATCCTGGGCTTAAGGCCTAAGAACAGCGAGGGAGCGGGCTATGCTTAGAATGGCCTGAGAAGGCTCTGCGGCTCACTCCCAGGAACTTCCACTCTCCCTCTCTTCCTGCACCTCCATTCCTGGCTCCCCGCTTCTTCTTCATACTTGAAACCCAGCTTCCAGTTCACAGCCCTCTTCTAATCTGCAGCAAGTCCAACTGCCCAGGAACAAGGAGAGGACGTTCACTGCAGCCCCCATGACCTCCCATTTCCACTCCCCCAATGAGTGCCACCCACTTTCAGCAGCGCCCCCCCAAGCCCCTGGCACCCTCCCGGGCTCTCAGTCTGAGTGGCCTGGCCCGGATTCTGAAGTGCAGGCACCTGTGATGAGACCAGCCTGGAACTCTGAGCAGCAGTTAGCTTCTCTGTGCTCTTCCCTTCCATTCCCCCTCCTCTCTCCCCTCCCCCTCCTCCTTGAGCTCAGACCCTCCTCCCATCACGTCACCACAGAGAGGGACTGAACATGTGGGCAGTCTGCGTCTCCCCTGCCACTCCAGCCCCGCCTACCCAGGGCCAGAGCTGGCCCTCTTGGAGAGCAGGAACACGGCAGCTTGGATGAGTCCTTGCTGTGGAAGCTCCCCGGGGGTCGGTCAGGGGCCGCTCCTGGTTTGCCCAGTTCTGACTCCGATCTATCTGTCCACTCAGATCCCAACTCTCTGGGATCTTGACCCAGGAGGCTTTTTGCCTCATCAGCCTGTCTGTCCAAACGTCCACAGGTGCTTTGGAAACAGTATGCTAGTGGCAGGGACCCTCAGCCCAGAGCAGCAGGTTTCACCTAATCAGGGCGCAGTCCCAGAGAGTTCGACCAGAGAGGTAGCTTGGCATGGGGGAGTGGGGCTGGGGGAAAACGCACGGACCCCAAGGTCTCCTCAGGCACAGCCTGGAAATGCTCTTTTGCAGGGGATAGCTACTTCTCTCCTGGTAGGTAACAAGACACGGAATCTGGGACAGGATGGGAACACGAGAGCCCTTCCACAACGACAACCTCCCTACAGACAACACTCCGTTTTCCTGGGGTTCAGCTGCCTTGGCACGAAGACCTCAGATTCTCCTCCGCACAAGCCTCCGCCCTCCTGACCCTGCGCCTCCCAGGAGGGCTCCTCGCTCCTCCCTCCCCAAGGCCAGGCCTTTCAGAACGGCCACGCTGCTGCACTCCCCCACCCTCAGCCCCACACTCCGCCCCTCAGCCCAGGCCCGAGGGTCTCGCCCACCATCCGCCCCCAACCGAAGGACGCGGCCCGCCCGAGCGCGCCTCTCGCGGGTCCCGGAGCCTCCCGTCTCAACAGGTGCCCCTGCCACACACAGCTGTCACCCGGGGCCCAGGCGGAGGTGGCGACAGGCACGCCCCAGTCCAGGCCCCCAGAGCGCCCGGAGGGCACCCCTGCACCTCCATCGACGCCCCAGCCATGCCCCGCCGCTCTCACTGACGTCGCGGGGCTGGCCGCAGACACTGCTAGTTCACCCGTGGTGATAGACTGGTGTTCGGGCGAGGGACGCCTTCAGGACGAGACCTTTCCCCGATCCAGAGAACCCTGGGGGTAGTAGTAGGGAGTCTTAGTGCCAAAGAAGCAGGTTCAAGTTGACCGGGTCTGAGAACGGGGCTCCAAATCCAGCACATGCCCCTAGCGACCGTGCCTCACCCAGCGTCCCCACCCCACGTCCTTTGCCCCCAAGAGGCTGGAGAGGGGGAGAGCACGGCCACCTACGCGCTTGGCAGCGTGCGGTTCCCACTGCCCGCTCGCGGTGCGCAAGGTCCAGCTGCCTTCGCGGACGGGTGAGGCGGAGGTAACCCCTAGCCCCCAACCCTCGGCCCCTGCGCCCCGGGCCCGGCGGCGCAGTGCCGCCACGAGCGCCGCCCACCAAACTTGCAGTCTCCCAGCCCCCACCCGCTGTCACCCTCCCTCCATCCTTGCCAGAACCAGTCTCGACTCCAACTGCTCCGCGACCGAGCTCCCGGCGCCTGCCCCCGCGCGGCCCGGGTCTGTCCCGCCTACCTCCACCCACTCCCGGACCGAGTGGCCCTGAGTCACCGGCTGGAGATGCGCGACCCCGGCCGGGGCCCGTGCCGCGGAGCTGCAGTTCTGGGCTGCGCTCTGAACAGGGTTTTAAGGTGTGTTCGGCGAGTCCTTGGGAAGGGGCAGCTGGGTGCGAGGAGAGTCTGGAGTTTGCACCGGGATCCTCCGCAGCCTAGGATGCCGAGCCGCTAGAGGGCCCGCCCCGAGTAGGGATTGGAAGCCGGTGCACTTGACATTCGAAGAGAGCGAAGGGGAAGAGACGCGGCTTCGCAGCCAGTGAATGGAGATTGTGGGTACAACCACCTCACCTCTTCCGTTGGCCTGGGGCTCCCACCGTTCACCATGCTTCCCTCCACCCCGCCTCGTCCGCTGGACAATTCTGGGGTATCGTCATCACCGTTTCATCAGGAAGAAGGGAGGAGGCCAGAGAGGCTGGAAGATTCGCCCGAGGCCACACGACTAATTAGTGGCAGAGCCCAGTCTAGAAACCACCTCTCCGTCTGACGCTTTAAACAAAGTTCAAAACACGGTGCTGAGAGACACGGACACAGAAACCAGTGAGATTCTGCCCCGGTTCTATGTGAGCTACTCTCACTCCGAGCAGAAATCTAGGTGGGCTAAGTTAGTTCTAGGAGACCAGCGCAGGATCAGGCATGAAACAGACACTCAGGGAATAGATATTAAATTAACTAACCAAGCAGAGGTCACAGAGGAAGAAATACTGTACCGCAAGGCAGTCTTAAGGAAAGACTTCTCAAAGAAAGTGTATAAATTCTTAGAATAAAGTCTTAAGAGGCAGGAAAGGGGAGGACAGCCTGAGCAAAGGTCCAGAGGATGAAAGTACTTGATGTTTTCAAGGAAGAGAGGTACCTGGCAGTGCTGGGGCCCCAGGATCTGGAAAGTTCTTGGTGGGAGTTGAGGTTGGCCAGGCTGAGGGAGTCTGGACCCTGGAGGCCCTTGCCATGTGAGAGGCAGGGTTGTCAAGGAGTTTGCGTCCTGCTGGTGGTCTTGGACACTGGCTGGTCTGAAAGACCACCTGGGGTCCTGGCCACTAAATGAAGCTGCCTCAGAAATCAGGCGGATGGTGAGGTCACAGCTCATGCTTTCCCCTACCACCTCCATCAGCACCCGTCCTTCCCTGTTTCTCCAGCAGCAGGACTGAAATGTGCATGTAGTAGACGCTCCATACATTTCCATTGGAGTGAAGTAAATTGAAGGAAGAAAACCTGAGTGAGTTTTCTGGCTGCAGAAAAGTCATTGTTAGAACTCCAATATCCTTTCCTCACTCTGAAGTCTCACCACGAGGACAAATCCAAAAATGACCCTACCAAGAATGTGACCCTAAGAAGGGTCATGTGCAAAAAAGGATGTCACCAAGAGCTCTGTAAGAGTAGCAGGGAATCTGAGGCAGGAGGAGATGGTAACAGGAGCAATAGGAGAAGGTGTGGGGATACCTGCCAGGCTTGCTCTCCCCCGTCGGCCTTGCCTGGAGAGTTTAATTAGACTGCAGCAGGGACCAGGATTCATTTCCACAGACTAAGAAAACCAGTATCCAGCCACTCTCTGGTTTCTGCAGGAATCATGGGGCAGATCCAGGGGTCATATTCTCTCTGGACCTTGCTCCTTAGGAATCAGGCCCCACAGGCATCTCCAGACAATGAGAAAATGTAAGGGAACTGCCATCCTGGTGTCCCCACCTCCATACAGGCTCTTCATTTAGTGGCCAGGACCCCAGGTGGTCTTTCAGACCAGCCAAATGGGAAGACTCAGAGAATGGCCCTCTGTTGCTATAGGCTGCTCCCTTCATCAGCCTGGTCTTTGCATGTCTAGTTGCCTTCGGTCATGAAGAACCAGGTGAGAGGATGTGGAATCCAAAGACATCCCATCAGCACCCCTCAGCATGGGGGATGAAGCTGGATCAGGCCAAACCGAAATCAGGCTGATGGGTTTCTGATGGCTCCAGAAGGAGGGCTCCATGAGGAGAGGGAGGGAAGAAGGATGTGGAATTTGGCAGAATTTCTGCAAATCTCACCCCTTATTCCCCAGGGATCAGTGGGGATGATGTTATACATCTGCCCCAAATTGTCACTGCCTGGTAACTCTGTCCCAAAGAGAAACTTCCCCACTCCAGTTCAGTTCAGTCACTCAGTCATGTCTGACTCTTTGCAACCCCATGGACTGCAGCACGCCAGGCCTCCCTGTCTATTACCAACTCCCAGAGTTTACTCAAACTCATGCCCATTGAGTTGGTGATGCCATCCAACCATCTCATCCTCTGTCATCCCCTTCTCCTCCCGCCTTCAATCTTTCCCAGGATCAGGGTCTTTTCAAATGAGTCAGCTTTTCACATCAGATGACCAATGTATTGGAGTTTCAGCTTCAGCATCAGTCCTTCCAAAGAACACTCAGGACTGATCTTTAGGATGGACTGGTTGGATCTTCTTGCAGTCCAAGGGACTCTCAAGAGTCTTCTCCAACACCACAGTTCAAAAGCATCAATTCTTCGGCACTCAGCCTCTTTGTAGTCCAACTCTCACATCCATACATGACTACTGGAAAAACTATAGCCTTGCCTAGAGGGACCTTTGTTGGCAAAGTAAAGTCTCTGCTTTTAATGTGCTGTCTAGGTTGGTCCCCACTCACTCCTCACCAAAAAAGAAAAAAAAAACAAAACCATAGGAATGTAGCCTCTCTGGGGGATGTTAGACTTCACAGGCAGCCCCTCTTTAAGAATAAGCACAAGAAACTTCCCTTGGGGGTGGGGGATGGAGCTAAGGAGGCAAGTGATTATCACGTTCATTTGACCACCAGAAATTTGATATAGACAGAGGCTAAGTGATAAGTTGTTAGTCACAGGCACACTGGAAGAGTTGGGAACTCGCAGCTGCCACCGTGGCTACAGAACATGGTCATCCTTCCAGATTCTAATCCCAAATAGACACAGAGCTGAGGCTCAGCCCTCCCTGAGATGGATTTCAGTGTTCAGAGCTAACGGTGAGCATTGTTCCCGCTCTGGGCCTAGCTAGGAATGACTCCGGCAGAACCGTAGAAGCAAAGCAACACCTAAGAGACGTAGTGGTGCCTAACATCAGTGAACTTTGAAACCAACAACGGTGATAATAATAGCTACAGTTTGTTGAGTTCCTAGCAGGTGCCAGCTGCCGGGCCGGGATCTCACAGACATCTCTAAAGCCCCTGAAACCTGCAGGTGGCTCAGGGAAGCTCTCAAGTGCAGAGAGTCACACAACTGGTGGGCGGAGGGGCTGGGTTCAGTCCCATTTTCCATACCAGTGTCTGGCCACTAGTGCCCGGCTTCTGAGGCCACTGGGGAGTCTGCAGGGTGGTCGAAAGTTCTGTGTGCAGGGACTTCACTTCCCGCTCTGGGCCTTCATTTACTTTTCTGGAAAAGAAGGAATGTAGAGAGATGACCTCCAGGTCTTCCATTCTGGACTCAAGCTGTGCCATTTTGGACTTGCAGTTCCTTGGGCATTGTCTCTCATGTGACATCCCTCTTGGACCCTGTCCCCTTCTCTTTAAAAGTGCTGAAGCCAGTACTCATGTAAGCTGGGCAAAGTGCCGCATGGTCCTGGCATTACAAGAGGTCCCAGGGAACTGTCTACCCCTGTGAGTTTGATGTGTGGATTTGGGGGGTGGGTAACAGAGGGCAGAAAGAATATAGGTCAGTGTGAGGCCCTAGTTCTGGAATTAGAATTCAAGTGCTGGTCCCGTCACATGTGAGAGTGGTTTGGGCAAATTCTTACTCCCTCTCTTAGCCATGGTTTCCTCAACTGGAAAGTGGGGCAGTGACAGCCCTTAACTTGTAGCATTGTTGGAAAAGGTAGGATGAGATGAAGCAAGTAACACCCAGTGCTTGGTAACCACTGGTCCTCTGAAGGCCCATCTCACAGGCCCTGCTGCTGGCTGCCAGGGTGAGGGGACTCCGGAAGGGCCTGCCAGGCACAGGCAGGGGACTGCTCACCAGGGCTGCAAAGAACAGATCCCAGGCAGGCCTCTTCAAGGCCCGACAAGGATGACTGTCCTGCCCCACAGGTACATGGCTGCCTCTTCCAGATCCTCTGCTCAGCGTGCTGGGTGGAGGGGAGGGGAGAGGCAGAGTGAGGCCCCAGCCTCTGCAGGTGTCCGTTCTTGCCGGCACAGCCATTACCCTAGAGACTCTGGGTCACCTCAGAAGCCTCTTGCCCTGCCTGCAGCTGCAGCAGGGGCCCAGGAGGTGGGTGAATCAGGGAACTGACTAGACTCCCATGTCTGCTCTAAGCAGGAAAGAGGAGGCAGGGAAGGTGAACAGAAGGCATCCTACCGTGAAACAGGCACCGTGCCGATACATGACCTCAGAATGCTCTCGATGACCCTGTGAGGAAGGCTCGAAGCTCTCCACCTCACAGATGGAGAGACTGAGGCCGGTAGAAATCACCCAGCCATCAGGCAGCACAGACGCTATCCACTGCCCGCTGTCCCCAGTTAATGTACCAGCTTGTCTGAAGAAAGGTTATTTATAAAGCTAGGTATCTACAAGCCATTATAGATCAAGGAGGGGACTTGGCTCTTTGAAGGAACTAGAAGTGTTTTTTTTTAATTATTTTTATTTTTTTAGTTTGGGCTGCACTGGGTCTTCCCTTCTCCACATGGGCTTTCTCTAATTGCAGGGAGCTGGGGCCACTCTCTAGTTTCAGTGCATGGGCTTCTCATTGCGGCGGCCCCTCTTGTTGTGGAGGGTGGGCTGTAGGTGCGCCAGCTTCAGTACTTGCAGCTCATGGGCCTAGATGCTCTGCAGCATGTAGACTCTTTCTGGATCAGGGATCAAACCCTGCTTTGACAGATGGTCTCTCAACCACTGGACCACCAACGAAGTTCTTGAAGAGCTCTTTATCGGTCATCATTCTATTTGACTGGAGAAGGAAATGGCAACCCACTCCAGTATTCTTGCCTGGAGAATTCCATGGACAGGGGAGCCTGGTGGGCTTCAGTCCATGGGGTCGCAAAGAGTCGGACACAACTGAGCATACAGTACATTCTATTTGACTGAGAACATGGCTTTTTGTATCAGTTTCTGCCGCTGGAGTGTAAGCTCCCTGAGGGCAGGGGTTCTTGTATGTTTTGTTCAATTGTCTCCCCAGTCGTTGGTGTACATTGCATGCTTGTTGAGTATTTGTTGGTGGAAGAAAGGGGGGAAGAAGATGGGGAGGAGGGTACTCGGCGCTTCTCTGTTAAATCGAGGGCCTGAGAGACGGTGCAGGACTAGAGCCCAGAGAAATGGTGTGATCCACCTGGGTCGGTGTGGGCTGGTGTAGTGAGCAACCCAGGTTCCTCACAGGGCTTCTGCAGCAGCAGCTGTCTGCCCCCCAACCACAGGGCCAGGCACTAAGCCCCACTGCCCCAGATGACAGAGTGAGAAAATCCTCTATGGTCCCACCAGAAGTCAGGGGAGAAATGACCTTGATTTTGGTGAAGAACTGCAGGAACTACAAACATTATTACTGATCATGAGATGACCCAGCTGCTACATTTGGGAATAATAGGATTGCAGAGTCTGAGGGCTAATTAGAAATGTGTCAAATGCTTTTTCTTAACAGCAAGGAATTTCTTCAAAGGAGAAATGCATAAATAAAGCCAGCTGGTCAGCAGGATTGGTCCCGGAGGCAAAGCCCTTTGCAAGCCCTCCGTGACCTCTGCATCTCACTGCCTGTCTCCTTTGCCCTGTCCCCTCCTCCTCAGCCTCTGTGGAGCTGAGTGGCACAGGTCCTCAGAGTGCACCAGATGGCCCCAAATGTCAGGCCACTGCCTGTTACATGCCTATCTCTCGCCTTTGTACAAGAGTTCCTCTGAGCAGGGCCTGGCAGTCTTCTTTTGTGTATCTCCAGTGTCTAGCACAGAGTTGGGCATGGTGGCAGCTCTCACTCAGTATCTGTGCAATGAGGAAATGAATGAATAAATATCTAGGGTGGCAGGCTGCTGCTATTCCCCATTCTGTCCTATTAAAATGTCACCTAGACCACTCAAATAGTAAACGAATGCCTGTTTGCCCATTAGGGTGGTATTTCCAGTCTTTCTTTTTTTTTCAATTTAAAAATTATATTTATTTATTTGGCTGTGCCAGGTCTTTAGTTGTGGCATGCGAATTCTTAGTTGCAACATGTGGGATCTAGTTTCCCGACTGGGGATTGAACCCAGGCCTCCTGCATTGGAGTGTGGAGTCTTTTTAGCCACTGGATCACCAGTGAAGTCCCTTCCCTTTCCTTCTTGAACACCTACCATGCCAAGCACTTCTAGGTTCCAGGAATACAAACATGAACAAAAGCTGATTCCAGCTCCTGAGGAGCCCCGTCAGCGATAATAGGGCAATAGGCACAAATGGTCACCACGTGGTATAATAGACTCTATACAAGCACAAAGGTGCCTTCATCATATGGAAGAAGTCATCTGAGAGCTGAGTCTTTTAAAGGATAAGCAGGTGGGGAAGATAGTGGTCAGCCGTTTAGTGTGTATGGGGGAGGGGGTGGTGATGGTAACCAGGTTAGAGAGACAGATGGGCCAGCTAATAGGTGTCTTGTGTGCTTTTGTGAGTAGTTTGGGCTTATTCTGGAAAGCCATGAAGAACCACCCAAGATTTCATAATAGGGAATGACACGATCAGTTATTAGTTTTAGTGACGAGGCTGAAGATCAGTGGCAGGGGATCACAATGACATTGCAATAGTCCAAGCAAGCAATGCTGTGGGCCTGGATTAGGGCAGAAACACTGGAGCAGAACAGAAGGAAGGTAGACTCAAAGGATTTGGTGGCCAGTTAGAGGCGGAGGTGAGAGAAACAATTTGAGGATAAGATGTCCATTTCTTGCATAGCAGACAAGTGCTTTGGTTTAAGGTAACCACTGACTGAAATGGAGAACACAGGAGGAGGAGCAGATTTAGGAGACATGTTCTACTGAACTTGAGTTCTCTGTGATCCACCCAGGAAGGGAGTTTTAAATCCAGATCTGGTGCTCAGGAGAAGAGCGGAAGAGGTCAGTTAGGCAGAGAAAACCATAACACTGCTGCTGCTGCTGCTGCTAAGTCGCTTCAGTTGTGTCCGACTCTGTGCGACCCCATAGACGGCAGCCTACCAGGTTCTGCTCTCCCTGGGATTCTCCAGGCAAGAACATTGAAGTGGGTTGCCATTTCCTTCTCCAATGCATGAAAGTGAAAAGTGAAAGTGAAGTCGCTCAGTCGTGTCCGACTCTTAGCGACCCCATGGACTGCAGCCCATCAGACTCCTCCATCCATGGGATTCTCCAGGCAAGAGTACTGGAGTGGGTTGCCATTGCCTTCTGCATCATGAGTCACTAGTAAAGTAAGTAAAGTAGCTCAGTCATGTCCGACTCTTTGCGACCCCATGGACTGTAGACTACCAGGCTCCTCTGTCCATGGGATTTTCCAGGCAAGAGTACTGGACCGGGGCAAAAACATAGCTGGGAGGCTGCCTGTGTACCCAGCACCTAGGAGATGGCATGGGGGAGATGGCATGTGCACCAGAAATCAGGACCTCTGGATCCCTTGTGTGAAGACAAAGAGAATTAGCTTTTTCCCGTGTCAGATGCCCTGTTTCAAGGCCCTGGACCCAGGTTCTTAGAAATACTCATCTTTTTGTCAAGGACCTCATCATTTGGTACATGTTAGGATGGACCTTTCCACCTAGGTCTGCAACAAAATTTGGCTCAAAAACAGGTCAGTGATAAGACCAGAGAGCATCTGAATTGAAAAGAGGCCTTAGTCCTGCATTTCCTTCCATCTAATGGTGCCTATAATTGAAACCTCCATTTTCCTTGAGAACTGGGGAGTGGAAATTAAGGGAATGTTCCCAGGATTGGTATATATTTTGAAGCTTTCAGCAGGCTGAAAATACCCGTCGATATATTTTGAAGTGTAATTTCCACTCCGTTAGCAGCCAAAATAATTGAACAGGAAGAAAAAGCTGTTAATGCAGGAGGCATATGACATCAGATCCACATTGCCTGGAAATTTACCATTTCAAAGCAATTGAGGGTTTTTACAGCCAATGTTTACAGTCATACATGTCCCCGCTCACTGAAGCCACCCTCTGAAGCCATCAAAGGGCCCATCAATCTGGCTTGGACACTGAAATTGTTCACAGTATCTGGAGCTGATGTCAAAGCAGAGAGAATTTTTTAAACTTATGATGCTATTTTGTCAGTACATAAATCTTGGTGTTTCGGCCTGGTAGGTGGTATAAACCGTTGGGGCTGCCAGTACTCATGGAGCCAGCGGGGGCAGGGCTCTGTGATGGCCTGGCCAGGCCCAGCTTCCTTTCTCACTTGGCATCCCTGACCCCGGGTTCCTGAACAGATTGTCCTCTTACTCTAGTCTGAAGTGATTTTTGCCTCCTGCCCAGCCAAAAATGCCCGCCTCTGCCTCCAGCCCAGCAACAGTGGATCCGAAGGGTGCAGCTTCTTCAGCAGAGCAGGGGGTCATGCCACGTCTCACAGTCTCTGCTGGGCTTGGCAGGAGAGACAGACAATAGACTTTACAGGCGTTCATCTTCTGTCTTCTGCCAGTGCCTCTGCTTGTGTGTGTGTGTGTGTGCACTCACATCCTACTTTTCAGGTCTTCGACTTCAGATCTTTCCTAGAATTACTGATTTCTTTCACTATATTTGCCTCCAAAGGAAATTTCTAAACCCACGTCCAATCATTTGTCTTTCTTTCCATTTCATCACGTCTTTCCAAAGGCCCTTACCTACGGACAGAGCATCTAGTATGTTCTTGGACACTTGGAATGATTAGGAGGCGAGGAGCTGGGGTTTTAGTCCTAGTTGTGCCATAAGCCAGCTTGGTGACCCTGGAAAAGTCACTTATCTGAACTTCTTTCTCATGTTTAAAACAAGGGGTTTCGTACAATAAGACTCGGCAGCTCCTTTCTAGTGCTAGCATCTTATTATTCTGTTTACTTATTTTAATATTTTAAAACCATTCTGTGCCCCAGCAAGAATTATTGGCAATGAACTGAGATGCAATTTTCTTTATTATCACTGGGTCCCCTGGCACATATTACATGTATACATATGCATCCGAACAATTGCAGATGTTCCATTGCCTGAAGAATCTGAAATTTTCCAGGATATAGAGATCTAAAAAGGAGATATTGGAAGAATGTGCAAGAGATTGTTACATCCAGGGATACTTCTGAGGAGGGGACCTTGAGGTGAACAGGAGTGGGAGATTTCACCGTATATTCATTGTTTTATACCTTTGGGATGTTTTGCCACACGCATTCATCACCTCTTCAGCGTAGAACTTTTTTTTTAGCAAGAGTTTTCCTTTCTCTTTCTTCTACCACAGGCCCCTCTGCAGCTCAGCTCCTAGCCGGGGAGGAGGAGCCCCTGGTGGGGCTGGCGTCAGCCTCTGGAAGCTGCCCCTCAGCCCAAGCCCTCGCTGGCCAACAGCCCAGCTCCCCCGGCGCCTGGAGGGGGTCTGCAGACACACAGTGCTGCCGGCTGCCCTTGCTGGTGGCGCCCCGGCTGGGCTGTCAGAGCTGGTACAGGACCTCCATTCAAGGGCCAGCCCTGATGACTCCAGCAGCCAGACAGAGGCAGAGGGACCTACGAATTCAGCAGAGAGGGAAGTGCATCCAGCCTTCAATCCTCCAGATCTGGCCGTTCCCTTTCAAAGACAGATGGCCTTTTGTAGTGTGGTGTTTTCTGCTGCTAATACAACATGAAGACAGAAACATGAAAGAAAAAGAACAAAAGGGCCAGAGATGAGTTGCGAGAAAGGGTCTCTAAGGAGCCACCTTCTCCCCACACTGCCCGCCTCTGCTGGGCAGAGCTGGGCTGTGGTCCACGTCCCTGGCTTCCCACCCCGGCACCCCAGCTCCTCCCCATGGCACCCACCCGACCTTCCTCTTCCACCTCCTTTTCTGTCACCTTCAGTGGGTGCTGGGCCATCCACCCCTCCTGTCCATCCCCTTCCCCTCCTCCTCCGGCTTGCCTACTGCACTGCCACTCTGCCCAGGAACAGCTGCCACAGCTAAGGTCCGTTTCCCAAGACGAAGGCTGCTACCTGCCCCGCCACGTGGGATTGCTCAAGGTAGGTTCCTCCAAGCCTCCCTTCTTTCTTTCCAGGGTCAGTAAAGCCCGGGTGAGGGCAGGAGGACAATTGAGACGTGGAGACAGACAAGGAGCAGCAGATGGAGACGCACTCTGGGAGACGGACAGAAACAGACTCCAAGAGATGAGAAGATACAGGGCGAGAGGAAAAGTAGCCTCGGGGAAAGAAAAGGCAGAGAGGGAAAACCAACAAAAGTGTAATAAATATGAAAACCAGAAAGGCCTGAAGAGAAACCATCCAGAGAGCGAGGGAGTGAGGTCAGAAGGGAGAAGCAGGAGGGGCGGGGGTGGAGGCTGAGGAATGGCGCAACAGAAATCTCTCAGGAAGGGTCACTCACCTCCCAGAGCTATCGGGCTTGTTGGCTGCAGCGAGCCGAATCTATTTAAAAACACACCAGGCATTTTGCCTCATTCTGTTTCCCTGCCCAGAAAGAGCTGGAGCCAGAGGCTCAGGGAACCATTCCAGCCTTAGGACCCCGCATGGGCCACAGGGCTGAAGACCCGCTTGCCCTTTCTGGGAATCACCTGCCTTCGCTTGCACATGTGAGTTGCGGGGCCGCTCAACGCGCAGCATCCTGATGGCAGTCCCGAAGGTTACCGGTGTCATCTCCTTTCCACTGGGAAAGACTCGACCACGTCCTTCATTCTGTCTTCAAGCTGGTTGGAAAGCAGATGCTGCTCAAATGTGACAGCTGCTCTAAAGGGATGCTCCAAGAGAGCTCCCTGACCCATGGGAATATACTTAATGATGACTGGAGAGGCCTTGGGTGGATTGGATTATAGCAAGACAAAGTAGAGAATGTGAAAGGACATCAAGGATAAAATGGCCCTAGGGAAACCATATGGGACTTGAATGGGTAAAACCTGTGCATCTTTTGGGAAGCTCTGACCTGGAGATGATCTGACTCCTCATCTACCTGGCACAGAGGGGTACAAAATTAGAAGTGGCTAGGAGTAGTGGCCAAGGAAAGCCATCCATGCAGCCTTTGTTTTCTCCCCAGCTGAGAGGGTGGGTCTGACCGGTTCTTCCGTCCCTGGCTCTTGAGCCCATATATTGTGTAAAATACTTTTCAAGGCTGAATATAAGTCCTCTGTTCTGCATGAGATTTACATTCTTGAGGAACTTAGTGTACAAATCACACCAAATTGTGCTTGCCAGAGGAGTTGGCTTTTCAAAATAAATTTGAGGTCAGCCCTATGTTTACAAAGAAGGATGGCTTTTGAAGGTGAATAATCATCCTGGTTCATGTGTGTAACTTCAGAATTTTAAACGTTGATTTGGGTGGTCGTGGCGGTTGGAGGAAGATGGGGTGAGGGGGACTGCCTAGAGATCCATCTACAGTTTCCTGTTAGGTTGCAGTGAAACATTACTTTAAAACAAACCCAAAACCTAAGCAGATAAGTGTGTTGCAGGAGCTACTGCTGAAGAAATAAAGCATTTAAAAAAAATTTTATTACAGAAAATTTAAAATATATATTAAGAGAAGTAGAAAGCCTAATGTAAAAAAATAACCCAGCCTAGACACTTATCAACTCATGGCCAATCCTATGAGAAACATGGACTTTGGAGCCAGATGACAGATCCAGAGTATGAACTTTGTATAGTGTAAGACAAATAGGGTTAGTTCTACTGAGGCTACAGGATCCAGATTTCTACACAAATGCCCTAGACTAGAGCCTAGAGACTAGAGCTTAGAGTATGAGGAGAAGGGCAGAGAAATTCTTACTTAGCAAAGAAGAAACCTAAGACTTAAAAAGAAACGCACACACATTCACATTCCATTTCTGCTCCTCTCTGAAGTATGCACAATGCACAAGGAATAGTAACAGTGGTTACTGTCAGGAAGGGAAAGGACTGGGGAGGAGCTTCCATTTTCATTATACATTTAAAAACAAATTTTGTCCTATGTGCACTTATTATTTCTTTTTAAAAGTAACTTGTTAAAAACAAACATCATGAAGCTTCGCAGTACCCAGTTCCCCTGGGAGTGACAAAGAACAAACTGCCTGGACTCAGACCACCAAATGTCATCACATTTTGACTTGGATTTGCTGTGTTACAGTAATCTGCTCAGCTACCTGAATGTACAACCTCCCAACCCCAAACTGTACATCATCGGGATGTATGTTTCATGTAATGCAAAAAAACTCCAGCCCTTCATGATTACATGAGTTAGTCGCTATGTTTGACCCCAGGGACTATAGCCTGCCAGGCTCATCTCTGTTCATGGGATTTCCCAGGCAGGAATACTAGAGTGGGTTGACATTTTCTGCTCCAGGGGATCTCCTCAGCTTAGGGATCGAACCCATATGCATGTCTCCTGCATTGATAGGTGGATTTTTTACCACTGAGCCACCAGGGAAGCCCCCTAATGACATGGGTGTATATATATATACATTCGTCAAAATTCACCGAGCTGTACTTGTAAGATTTGTATGCTTTATTGTATTTTCACTATATTGCACTCCAATAAAGTATTATTAACAGCAGCAGAAATTTCAGCCCTTGTGTTCAAATAAACCAAAGAATCACCATTTGGGGGTTTACTGGGTTGGTGGTTCAGAGAAAACAGTTGTTTTGAGAAAACAACATGATGTGGACTTTCTGCAAAAACTTGCTCTTTGGAAGCTACCATGAGAGCATGTGCTTTTGGTTAAGCATTCCACGGCTGAAACGCAACTCGATGCTAAAATGCCGAGAGGATGAGGCAAAATCTTGGCCAAGGTCAAGCTCTGCTGATGGTTTGAGAGGGGGATGGCAGCCAACTCTCTGCACTTGTATAACATTTAAAAAAGAAAAACTAACCCCAAGTCATCTTCTGTTCCTTTTCGGAGCCAACTTTAGTCTTGCTCATGGTATCCAAGAACTCAGAGGAAGCCATATGGGCTACAGCTCAGGCTGACCAAACCTCCAGGGCCAAACATACAGATCTTGATTAGAAAGGAACTGAGCCAACCGACTGGGGCTCCAGTTGGCGCTATGAGATACAACAAAGTGAAGTGAGAGTCGCTCACTCGTGTCCGACTCTCTGCCACCCCATGCACTGTCCATGGAATTCTCTAGGCCAGAACACTGGAGTGGGTAGCCTATCCCTTCTCCAGTGGATCTTCTGACCCAGAATCAAACCAGGGTCTCCTGCATTGCAGGCAGGTTCTTTACCAACTGAGCTATCAGGGAAGCCCGAGATATAACAAAAGATGTCTACATTTTAGGAGAGGGGAGAGATATATATACTTTAGCCTCCTTTTTGGCAATCTGGTTGTTGATCCAGAACAACAACAAAATGACCTCAATATGGTAGAAAAAGGAGGACTCATGTCTACACCGAAGTGATTATTGTGAAAAGAGCTTCAAGTTCAGCATATTTGGTACAAAGAAATTTATGCAACACAGAGCCAATACACCATAACCTCTTTGGGACTGAAACTAAGCACAATGATGGACTGGAATATGTATCTTTTGCCAGGTCACAGAGAATGGATACACAGAGGGGAAAATGTCTCTTGGTAGCTTATAAAATACAATCTTTACATTTTGCACGTGTCTGTCTCGCTGGTGGCCAGAAAGGTAAGCAGGACAAAGGCCCAGGCGGGTCAGGGTTATAGAAAGGCAGGCCCTAGAGACTTCTCAAGTCTCCCTGGCAGTTAATTATGTCTTAGGATGCACTGATGGAGAACAAACAATATGTTAACACAGTGGACCCCTCAAATTTTCTTAGGTAGTCCTGACAGCATAAAAAAAGAGAATATTAACTTACTGATTTAACGTTTTCCTTTCCAAGTGCCCAGTTCTATTCAATTCTCTCTCTATGGCACAGCCTCAACATCTCCGATCTTTAAATGAGAAACCTTCTTTTTTTCCTCCCCAACATCCTCCCATTTACAATACTTGGCGAAGATGCCTCATTTTTACTCCATGCTGATTTCTTATTAACCCTTACGGCACTGGCAATGTAGGTGAAGATAAAGATTTCTCTTTTTTACTGTCAAATAGTGAACTGAATAGAAATGTGAGTTCCCTAAGGCCACACACAGTACATCTCTGGTGAGAAGAGTGTTTTGACCCCAGGTGGGGCTCCAGATGGAGGGAGCGGGCTTGGCCCTAGTCAACAGGGCTGGGAGGACACACCGTGGCATCCTGCCTTCCTCACCCCGCTTCCCTTCATGCACAGCCTCCATTCCTAGGGCTGGGGTGGGATGAGAATGTGAAACAAAGCAGAAGGTACACAGCACCCATGGGAAAGTGCCACATAAAACAACAGTGGGATGTATTACAGAATGCTATGCTAGTAGGCCCCTTATGGCACATCTAATTCAAACTCCTGGTTTTATAGGTACAGAATGGAATCCAAAAAAGTTAAGTGATTGGTCCAAAGACACACAGCTGATGGCCAGAACCAGACACTATCACCAAGGCCTCTTGATCCTCCAATACACTATATGATTGAGTTTGAAGTGAAGTGAAAGTCGCTCAGTCATGTCCGACTCTTTGCGACCCCATGGACTGTATAGTCCATGGAATTCTCCAGGCCAGAATACTTGAGTGGGTAGCCTTTCCCTTCTCCAGGGGATCTTCCCAACCCAGGGATCGAACCCAGGTCTCCCCCACTGCAGGCGGATTCTTTACCAGCTGAGCCACAAGAAGCAAAATGTAAAGGTAAGTCCTTGGACTACGCTCCCATCCTCCCCCACCAACCGAATAAATGTACTTTCTTTAAAACTGCCCACGTCTCAATCTCTTATTTCTTTTCACCCCCACCAGCTCAAATTTTGGATTCTTATCCAGGACTTTATTAATAGATACCCTGGTGGTCTGAGCAGTCAGAATCCCAACTCCACCCCAGCATGTTGCAGCCTGAAAAGGGATATCTTTGGGAAGAAGATGTAGAGTGTAAGTAGCCTCTACAACTCAGGAATATCTGGACCACACATCACGTTGATAATCATGCTGACTGTAAACTCAGCGACTCTTGAAGCTTATGCTGGCAGAAAGGCAACAGGCTACCCATCAGGCAAGAGAGAAAAATTCAAGAATTAAAAGCAAATAAGGAAATTGCAAGGAGGGCAAATGCCTTGAGTTCAGTCTGGAGGATATGAGATTAACTATCTCCACTCAGTCAGACAGTGACCTTCTAAGGCAGCAAGTACCACTGCCTTAGAGGAGGGAACACCCAGGAAGTGTGAACTAGGGCTTCCAACATTCCCTCTTCCCATGCACAAGAAGTCAGCTCCTGCTTATTTCCCACGGGATTGCCCATTTGGTTCAGTACCCACAGTGACTGGGGTGTGCCTACAACCAGAGTTGGCCACAGACAAGGCTAGTGAGGAGGAAACAATGGTCTAATGTACTTCCCACCTTCCCAAATAACATGTTGCTAGTTAAGCAAGAACCTTGGTGCCACAGGCAAAAGCATCTCCCTGGTAGAGTGGGTAGAACAGGTACTTTTGAACAAGTGGAACGATCATTTGGCTGCATTTCAGCCCAGCTCCATCACCTGATGCAAAACTGCCCCAGGACTGGGGACAGACGGAAGGTATTTGGCTCCAGCATGAGGTGACAATTTGGGGAATAACTAAAAAGGATAACTCAGTTCCAAAAAAGTATTTTGAGGATTATGTATACAATTTATATTATTCAATCAAGAGTCAACTATATGAGAATTGGGGCTTCCCAGGTGGCTCAGTGGTGAAGAATCTGCCTGCTGGTGCAGGAGATGTGGGTTCGATCCCTTGGTGGAGAACATCTCCTGGAGGAGGACATGGCAAAACATTCCAGTACTCTTGCCTGGGAAATCCCATGGACAGAGGAGCCTGGCAGGCTACAGTCCGTACATGTGTGTAAGTTGCTTCAGTCGTGTCCAACTCCTTGTAAGTCTTGGACCATAGCCCACAAGACTCCTCTGTCCATGGGATTCTCCTGGCAAGAATACTGGAGTGGGTTGCATGCCCTCCTCCCGGGAATCTTCCCAACCAAGGGATCGAACCTACATCTCTTAAGTCTCCTGCACTGGGAGGCAGGCTCTTTACCACTAGCGATGCCTAGGAAGCCCCGGCTACAGTCCATGGGGTCATACAAATGTCAGACATGATTTAGTGACCAAACAAAAACAGACAAGAATCATTCTTTCACCCTCTTATAGTTTATCTCATCCAAGAAAAACTGATTCTCAACTGTATTCCTGAGGGACGAGGTACTCTAAAAATGACCATGTAAAGAACAGAAAAGACAAGACCAGAAAGAAGAATCCTTTTACAACACCTAATGACTAGCAAACTAGTAAACTGAGAAACTATGGTACCTCTCAGAGGATGAGACATAATGAATTAAAAAAAAAAGAAAAGATAAATGAATGAATGCAAACCTCAGAGAGGTAAGGTAACAAAGGATTTAAATGATAGTCAAATGTTAGGGCTCCAAACATTAGAATAGGAAGCTGAACAAAAGCTCTTTCTGTCTGCTGGGCTCCTGAGAGTCTAAGATGAGGGATTAAAATGGCTTTATTTCAACAGAACACATTTTGTCATCTGATCTCTGTCTGTGACATGGATAAGAATAAGTAACTTATGGCTGCACTCTTAAGGGGAAAACAAATCCCTGAATATCATGCTTTGTTCACTTTAGGATGGCAAATCAGTAACTGGTTGTTTATCAGGGGGGAAAAAAAAGGCCATAACTTTTATTTTAAAATAAATTTTTTTATTTTTAATTAAATTTTTTTTTACAATTTTCTTTTAAAACAAACAGTATTTCCAAAAATCACTGCTGCAAGGAGGAATGAGGCAAGGAAGGATGGGAGCAGGAAGGAAGGAGAAGAAAAGACTCTGAGCCTGCAATCGCAATGCTCAGGCACATCAGAGAGGCCTTTGTTGTGACACTGTCCGCTCACTTGCTGCTCACAGAGGAGGAAACTCAGCGAATGCCCTGGGACATGAGGGAAAGGGTCAAAGGCAAGCATTTCCATCACAGAAACTCCTAAAAATGGATATCAATTTGTCCTCACTCCAGCAACGCGCCTCCCTCTCCTTGCAATCCAATTTCTAAGGTTCTAATCTAAATAAGTTAGCAAAGTTATAGTCAAAGATTTACACACACAAAAGTTCATTGCATACACCACTGATATTAACAAAGGATCCGAAGCAACCAAAAATTTCAATAGTGTGGGGATGGATAATAAAGTAAGGTAGAGTTACTAGAAACCTACTTTCAAAGATTTAAAGAGATAAGAAATTACTTATGATACCATGTTAAATGAAGGAAAAATAGGATACCAAGCTATATATATATGACTCTCAAGCCTGTTTAAATACTACACACGATATATGCATTTTTAAATACTGAAAGGAAATTCATAAACATACCTGCAGAGATTAGTTTTGTTCTACCCAGAGGGATGATGGATTTTCACTCTTTCTTTAGATTCATCTCTAACAAGCATACGCGTTACTTTTATATCAGAAAAAAAAATTATTTAAAAACACGCCACCCTAAAATAACTCATTTGAGAGAGCAATTGTCAGTCTTAGGACAGGCTGCTAAAGTCCAAAACGAAAAGCTTCAAATCTAAACAGTGTGTGTTCTAAAAAGGACAGAGATTGCATGTGCCATAGTCCAGATTTTTCTTCTATCTTGGCTGCTGGCTCTGATATTTAGCTCTGCAGGGAGCTCTACTGGAGAACCCATTCCTTTTACCCGCAGCAACCACAGCACCTTAAACGACCTCTTAGGACATGATTCTCACCTCTTAGTGTGAAAGAGAAAGGAAGAGAAAAGGTTTCTTCTTAAGAGAAAGAGGTTTTTCTTATAAAACTTATCAAAATGACTCAAAATCAGATATACACAATCTGAAACATAAGTCGTGAGTTATGTCCAAGCACCGGGTATAAAAGCCCCTTATTTCTCAAGAATGAATATAAAGCAAGAGCCACAGGCGCCCCCTTGAGGCAAGCCTGACTACTACGACGACCGCCCATCCGTTTCCCGGTCCTCGGCCGCTGGCTCCAGTGCAGTTCCAGTCCCGTAATAAACTAGTGTGCTGAACAAACGGCCCCCAAAGCAGCGGACACTATTTGTTTTCAAGACTTTCTGATCTAGACCCCAGAAACACCTATTTGAGGACGAGTGGGAAGGGAAGAGGAAACAAATGCAAGATGTGCGTGTGTGGTGGGCTGCTGTCCAGGGGTCAAAGCTAGGGGCAGGGCTGGGAGGCGGGGTGGGGTTGGGTAGGGGGTGGGGAAGGGGAATCTGGGCATACATACCAAGGGCTTCCCAGGTGGCACTAGTGGTAAAGAACCTGCTTGCCAATGCAGGTTAGACATAGGAGACGTGGGTTCAATCCCTGGGTGGGGAAGATCCCCTGGAGAAAGGAATGGCAACGCACTCCACTATTCTTGCCTGGAGAATCCCATGGTCAGAGGTGCCTGGCCGGCTACAGCCCATAGGGTCGCATAGAGTTGGACACGACTGAAGCGACTTAGCACCCCCATGGGTTGCCACATGGCAGGGACCTATAGGATAAAGATCTTCTTCAAGAATATTCGCTGATTTCACAAAGTTAAAAAGCAGAAAGTTTTACATTTACAATTCGTGAACTTTGTGCTTAGAAGTTGTTTTACTTATCAATGTTAGAGCAGCCATCACCAACTCAGGCACAGTTCCAAAACAGAGTTCCTGTTGAATTCTGGCCATAAAAAAATTTTTTTAAACTTGTTAAAATCTTGTAAGAAAGTTTTCCTTATACTTTAAGAAAAAAATACTAAACACTAGTAAGTTGATTTCATGCTCAAAGTGGTGGCCTCACATTTAGAGATGAAAAACACCACCATTTTGAACATCAAAATGGATTAATTAATCCCAGTGTCCCAGGCAAGATGGGAGATGGAGAAATCCTCTCACTGCAACCCGACCAAATGGCTCTGGGAGAGAATCAAAGAGCTTAAAAGAGGTCAGTATTGCAAATCTGATAGAACACAGAACACTGAAGGGACCAGATACTGATTCTGAGAAAAGATAATCTTCCTCTCGGAAAGGGATTACACTAAAAACCTTGACGTTCTGGGCAGGAGGATTGCAACCAACAGCCGAAAACTGAGCAAATCATCCAAGTTCTTTAGGGAAATGGTGCTTGTGCTTCTCTGTGGCCCACCCAGGCCTCTTTCCAGAAGAGAATTCCCTCCAGTGTTAGGGTGAAAACATATGGCAGGAAGGTGCTGCCTTGGTCCTGAATGTGTAAAGGGGAGTATTTTCAAGGATGTGTAACAAACCACAGCAGCGCAGGTGGGCTGGATCCCATCCAGGTGAGCTCCAGCACAGCATCAAGCCAAAGAATTTCTAACCATGAGGCTGAACTGGGAATATGAATCCAACCCCTTTTCACCTCTCCAACCTCTAGAAAACGTTTTATTTTTTTCTCCCTCCTAACTGGATGGGATTGAAATACTTGACAGCTCCTGTTTAAGATAAACCAACACGCTGGACAGGGAAGAAAAAATATTAAAAACTTGAGTGTCTTGACAAGACACTTCAGGAAGAATCCTTTGTGTGTCACCTGTACAGGGAAAGCATTATAGGGAGAGGAAAATAAATGAAGGCCAAGGTTCCCATTTGTCCAGAAAAGGGCAGAATAGAGAATTCTCACTCTGCCCAGCTGAAATTCAAAACCAGGAGCACCCCTGAAAGCAACAGCCTTGCTCCACCAGAAGCATCATGGGATGATCACGACAGGTTAGTATTGTGAGTTGTGTCACCAGAATTTGACAATGACATTAAAACAGGAAGAGGTGACTTGGCACCCACCCCCGGCTCCAGCTTCCCAGGCCTCCTAACCAGGAAGGGAGGCGGCGATCACGACAGCTTGATGGGAAGGTCCTCCCCGTATTTCCGGAGCAGCTTCTGATGGTTGTGGTCCACCGACCACTGCTGGGGCAGGTGCCTGGGCTTCATGGAGTCCAGGAAATGCTGCCGCCAGCGGCTCTCCAGCTGCATGAGGGAGCGCAGCCCTCCCTGGGTGTGGCGCTGCACCACCTTCAGCCCGTGAGGAACGTAGTTTTCATTGGAAATCCTGTCAAGATACGAAGGACAGGGGTCTGAGGAAAACAAGCACAGGACAGCATCTCAATGGCTCCAGATGCTGTGGGCCAAGGGGCTTCCATGGGGGTATACAGAGAGGTTGCTAGACTCCTAAACGGTTGGTTACTTTGATGCTTTTAAAAACATCTTTCCCATATCTGATTTTTAAAAAATAGTTCAGACATACTAAGCACAATCAATCTCACAGAAGGCATCTGGGGATTCTGATTATGGGAAGGCCACTGCATAATGCTCAACCCTACTAGTGAGGGCCCCACTGCCTGGCAGATGATGGGTGGAGAACGGAGGTCTTTCATTTACTCAAGGGTTTCCTTCCTATTGGCTCACCCTTCTATTTTTTTTTTTTTAATATTTATTTATTTGACTGCACTGAGTCTTTAGTTGCAGCATGGGGGATCGTCAATCTTTGTTGCAGTATGTGGAATCTTTAGTTGCGGCCTGTGGGATCTAGGGCTTCCCTGGTTGCTTAGATGGTGAAGAATCCACCTGCAATGCAGGAGACTCGGGTTCAGATCTAGTTCTATCAGATCCAGGGTAAGAACCTGGGCCCCCTGCATTGGGAGTGCAGAGCCTTAGCCACTAGACCACCAGGGAAGTCCCTCGCCCTTCTTTTAAGTTACTCATTCTGATCGATACTTAGTCTTTATATGAGCTCTTCAATCAGCCCACGTGTTCCAGGCTTTCATCACAGTGTAATACTTGAATGTAAAATAAAGGCGGAATATTTCTTTGGTGCCTTCCTTCACATACAAAGAAATGCCAAACCACATCCACAAGATGTGTTTTGGTCACAGTGAAATGCTACCGTGGTTGCTCAGTTGCACAGCTCGTGCTGTTTAATGAGATGAAGCCCTGCCTCCTTTCTCACTAAGATGCCTTGTGAACAGTGCCGTCAGCTCCTGTGAATGAAAGGATTTCCCTGTCTGGGACTCAGTTCCTCTCCCTGCGTCCACACCCCACTCTCAATCCTCCCCATCTAGCCTGTTCGTGCCCTCCAGGTATCTGTGGGGCATTTTCTTATTTAGCTCACAAGCATACCACTAACTTGCCTAACTTTCCCCAAACAGCTATTCTTCTTGGTCCTAGACATCCAAGCCCAGCACCCTCCCATCCAAGGCAGCAAGATGAATTTACTAGATAGGTTGGTCACCGAAAGGGGAAATGTCACTGTTTTAGGAAATACATTTGGGAAATGGTTAAAGGAGCCAGTCTCCTTAATTTGTAATATAACCTTAACCTTAATTTTGAGGTATCTAAAATAAAGTTTGGAAAATAGTCTTAAGAATAATTTTTAAACCTTGAAATATTTAAAAAAATACAGGATACGATGTTAGCAGAAACCAATAAGAAATCCAAATCCTACCTCACAGGGTTGTTATAAGAAATAATTAAGGCAATTAATATAAAGTTTATTAACTTGGCTAAATAGATTAGCATATCTATGAAAATTTGTTCAATAAATATTTCTTGCTATAATTAAGTTTATGGGGGTATTTTTTTAAAATAACAAAACACTATAGGCAACCAGCAGCACTATCAGGATTTGTGAACTTATAAGTTCAGTTACTTCAATTCCTGGAAATAACTGACAAGCTGGGAAGCAAACTATAACAAGCAGCCCAGAGTTTTTATCGTCTGGGCCATGTTGCCATTCATTTCTCAGGACTATAAAATGCCTCTCATTTAGGGACACTGAATTAAATGATATGAATTCAATGAATTCAACTATGTACTCATGGGGAAAGAGAGAGAAAGCAAGCAAGAAAGCAAAAATGTAAAAAGTAATTTAAATACTAACAGCAATTCTGGCCAACATGCCATTCAGCAGACCAATACCCTGGAGGGCAGGTTAGAGACATGAAACATGAACCCATGTCTCAATTCCCACCGACCTGGATAAGGGAAAAGATGCAAAACCACACACACTGTACTTCACAGGCAACTCCAGAGACTGGAGGGATATTTCTTGCCTCTGATTTTCCTCTTATGTGCTGACCAGAAGATTTCCTTCTGCAGAGAATGCATAAGGTTCAACTCCAGTGCCTTTGAACTCTCCTGCTCATTATGAAAATGGCTGGACATATGGATATGATCTTAAAAGGTCAAGGACAGAAGGCAGGTCTCCTCTAGAAAGTTAATCAGCAAATAGATTGCTCTGTCCCACCTGCCTGGTTAGCTTGAGCCACACAGACTCAGTGGGGTGAGCCCGAGGCTGCCGCCGAGCACCTGCTTCTGCCTTACCGGCACTCAAACGGAGCAGCCGGCATAAAGACACTGGACCAGTCCTCACTCCCCTCTGAGCAGGACTGCAGTTCATACCTGGTCTCCAGGCTGGCTGCCTCCTGAAGCATCTCCTCCGTGACCGTGTCTGTGCGGTAAAACTCTCGCAGCGCCTGCAGCAGCTCCTCCTTCCGATGCGTGGGCAGGCTCTCAGCGTTGAGCAGGGCCCGGGCCCCCGAACGCACCTGCCGGCGCTCAGGATCCTCCAGCAGACGCAAGCCCTCCTCGGAGCCAATGGGGGCCTGGAACTCCCTGGCCAGCTGCTGCTTCAAGTGGTTGTCGTAGTAGTTGGAGATGGAGTGGCAGGAGGTGCAGAGCAGCAGCACGTCGTGGGAGTTGTGGTCCTTCATCTCGATGGGGAAGTGCTTCCGGTACTCGTGTGGGATCACGTTCTTCCTGAGGGAGCCCGCGGCACAAGGCAGCGCGCATTAGCAGACGACACAGACCGAACAAGGGAGTCGGCAGGTGGGCTACTGGGATTCTGATCTGGGCGTAAACACGACTGAGGAGCTGGGGCCCCACAACCCAACAGAGATGACATGAAGGCCCGACCCCCTATTCCGGTCTCCGCCCACCTGCCTATGGGCCTTGGGTCCGCCTCTCCTTGAAGTGAGTGCAGACCACCGGCTCTCCAACTCCTCTGGCGAGCCAGGGGTAGGAAGAGGCTAATAACCACCTTTGGGAAGGCTGTGATCCCCAAAGGAAAAGTATCTGAGAAATGAAAAGAAATTCTAATGGCCTTTAACATCTGGAAAATAACCCTCTCAAAGCACACAGCAGGTAACTGCTACTCCCAAAATTTTGGAAGCCTGGTGACCTGTAAGAACCTGTTTCCTTCATCTGAAGAATCCCTTACTCTCAAATTATTTCCCTGGTTCATCGAAGTCCATCATTGTCTTCTAAGGAGAACTAAGCCCTCAGGGAAAACTCTTGGCTGCCACAACTATTTGTCTCACTTTGCAAGGGGAAATAGGAGCCAAGTGAGTTACTACACCTCAGTAGCCAGGGAGAAAGCCCAGGTGTCTGGGTACCCAGGCCCAGTGGTAACATCACCTTCATTGCCTGGGGACCTTGACGCAGAATAATCTCAGACTATTCCAGAGTGTGCCTTCAGGTCACCTGGATAATCATGTACCCAGGGTCACAAAGCCTGTGAGCCACTCCAGGGAGGATCACAAGGACACAAAAAGACAGCTTCTGAAGGAGCTGGTCTCCGTTCCTTCATGAGCAAAAGGGAACGACTCTCTTCATGGCAAACTGTTTTGACAAGAGTGTTTCATTCCAGAAACCAAACACTGGCTCCGGTAGGGGGCGGGGGGTAGTGGCAGGCACCACTACAGCAAGGCCAGGCAGAGTGTCGAAGCTCTCGGGGATACTGGGATGCCCCCTGGGGACAAGTCTCTAAGCCAAAGTGGGCAGACTCAACAAGCCCGCCAAGGGCTCTGCATGTGGCTTGAAGGGCAACTTCCATCAGAGGCAGACAAGAGGGCAGCCCCACCCTGCTGGACACTCACCGGATGTACGAGTCTTTCTTGCCACACACTACACACAGGTTCTCTTTAACCATCAAGTAGTAGTCTCCCGGGGATTCGGGTCTGCCCGCAGGTTCAAACTGCAGCTTGACCACAAAAGGCTCTTCACTCACCAGCTCTTAGAGGAAAGAGGCAGTGTTAGCACATGACCACCTGCCCACCTCTCCCCCAGGAAAGAAGCACCACCTCAGTTGTTCTCTGCTGTGTCCTGGGCAGAGATCACTATTTCTGGGCTTTGAACAGCTCCATCCCGCGTGTCTCTAGGGCTCTCTGCCTTCTATGCATCGCAGCCCTCTCCCTTATCTCAGGCCCACTCCAGTCAGTACCCACATGCACCTAATTATAAATCAAGTATGACAGCTGAATCTCAAACCTCCAATGCCTTTGTCCAGGTACCACTGAGCTTTTCTTCGATCACAAGTGCAGAGGGGCTGTCCATCAGGAGCATGGAGAAAGCAGTTATCATAGAGAGGTGATTTTCTGTGGGGAAGGGAGAGAGAAATCTAAAATTTGGAGCAAACTGTTGAACAAGGTATCAGTTACCTTCCTATATTCTGAGTGACCCAAGCCATTCAACACTAGGGTCAAACATTTCATTTATGGAGGGGGGGAAAAACATGGTGAGAAACCAAGTTTACTCCTCCATCTACAATGGGCTAGGAAAGAGAAATTAAAATGAATTAGTTTATACCATTCATTTTTATATTTATAGATTGGGAAATTAGGGAGTAAGTTGGGTAGTGTTTACATGGTTCTACCATGAAAGCAAGCAGGAAGAGAACATGAAGAACCTTCCCTGTAATCACTGGATTAAACCAAGTCAATTAAAATTCAAGCTAAAGTAATGAGTGCCTTTTGTGGATTTATTTCTGGCTCATACGCAATACTCGCTTCAATTAAATCATCCAATTCCTAAAGGCATTTTGCTTAGAGGAACCAAACTTCCACTCCAAAGTATTTATTAGTCATCATTCTGCAATAGAGACATAAGCTGTAAAGGAAAATTCTCATTGAGAGAATAATGTAAGTTTAGGGCCTGGATACCATTCTAAATAATCAAATACCAAATGAGTAAGAAATTGGATGATGCATTTCTCCTGAAAAGTATGAGGCACTTCATGTTACTTTCACAGCTCTCCTGAAGCAAGCAAGGGATAATAATTATACCCCCTGGTGGCTCAGATGGTAAAGAATCTGCCTGCAATGCAGAGGATCCAGGTTCAATCCCTCGGTAGGGAAGATCCCTTGGAGAAGGGAATGGCAACCCACTTCAGTATTCTTGCCTGGCGAATCCCATGGACAGAGGAGCCTGGCGGGCTACAGTCCATGGGGTTCACAACTGAGTGACTACACTTTCACTTTTCTCATTTATAATAGAAGTACAGATCTAAGGTTGTATCATGGTCAGTGACAAAGCTAGATTAAGCATTCCTCATTTCCACTTCCACTGCTCAAAAATAAAACAGTAGAAGGGTAAAAGGGAAAAGTACACAAATAAAGGCTAGCTCCAAATGTCCCTGAAGGAAGGGACAAATAAAAATCCTTGGAGAGCCTCTGCCACCTTACCACACAAGCCTTCTTCCCAGAACCAAGGTAAAGCATCATGCCTTTTGCTGCAGGCTGGGCCGCTGAATCTACTAGACACAGAACAACTCAGTTACCTGGCAGAATAGCCCACTGCCTGGGGCTTTCTTTTATGTTTTCTGGGGTCTCTCCCTTGGTGGTTGCCTGGCATCATTCCATCAGCTTTCGACTTCTTATTTCTTGTCTTCTGCTGAGATTCTGTTGCTTCCCCATTAACCTCTTCTCCTGATCGGCTAAGCCCTTTGCTTCGGAATGGGATATCTACCACATCCTGACAGTTCTCTAAGATTTTTCTCCAAACAATGTGGTCATCGTTTTCCTCTAGAGTCGAATTCCTAGAGAAAGGGTATCCAAGAAGATGGAGAAAGAGAGCCACTGAAATCTGGGCATCCCTGGCAGCATAAATTACCTGAAGAGAAAAGTCAGAGATCAGTAGAATCCAGAAGGCGAACTAGAGAGAGCAAGTTCAAAGTCAGTCACAAAGACAAGAGACTGCTTCCATGTTCTAACTCAAGATGCACCATCTACTCCTTAAAACCTTTTCATTCCAAAAACAAATTCAAACTAGACAAAACTAAATCAAATGGTATAATGAATCCTCATGTAACATAGATAAAATAATGACTTATTCTACGTGCTTGAAATTCCTAATCTATATAAATCAGTGAAGTTTCCTTCTATCTGCTACCAAACCTGCTGGACAGATTTTCTTCCAGTTTGGGGTAGGGTACTTATCACACGTCTGACAGCTAGTACATGAATTTCACTTCAGAAACGGTCATCATCTAGAACAACTGACACCAAGATTCATTAAGAGGCCTGTGTGACTACTGATCAAACTGCTGTACATATTAATACGATGTGTAAAACAAGACAAACAGCTTCAAATATGGACCTCAGATCAAAAACACAAGGGTCCATTTCTGGAATTTATGTATTTAACCATAGTAAGTCATTCTCTCAAGCAACTAGGCACAGGCAAGCTGGTCATAAATAAAAGTAGTCAAAACTATTAGTTTAATTAATAGCCCTTCGTAACAAAGCATGTAAGGACTTTAATTAAAATTCCTTTAATTCACCTTTAATAGTCAAGCCTGGTAAATAACATTATTAGTATGGATCTTTTTTCTGTGTGTACTTTTAGAAGAACAAAAAAAGAACAGAATACTAGAAAAAGAAATTTGGATAAAATTTTCCACGTAGACTCAACCATCTACATCTCTGACAGCAAGCAGTCTCCCACAGGGAAAGAAGGTGTTTAAATGTGAAGAGTGCAGAATACTTTTTTAACAAATTGTTTTCAAATGATAAGGAATCCAAGGCACTTTGAACAAATGGTGCTGGAATAGCTGGGTATCCACATGCAAAAGGATAAATTTGGACTCCTACTTCCGACCACACACAAAAATTAACTCAAAGTGAATTATGAATCTAGGTGTAAGAGCTAAAATATATGATTCTTCGAAGAAAACATAAGAGTAAGTGTTCATGACCTTAGGTCAGGCAACAATTTCTTAGATATGACAGCAAAGGCATCAGGAATAAAAGAAAAAACAGATAACTGGACCTCATCAAAATTAAAACTTTCATGCTTCAGATGATCCCATCAAGTAAGTGAAAAGAAAATTTGCAGAAAATGGGAGAAAATATTTATAAATTATATATCTGATAAGAGATTAGCATCCAGAATATATAAAGAATATGTATGCATACACACACACATATGTCTGTTAAAACTCAACAATTTAAAAACAAACAACACAATTAAAACGTGAGCAAAGGATCTGAATAGACATTTCTCCAAAGAAGATATAACATTAGACAATAAGCACATGAAAGAAGCTCAGCATCATTGGTCACTAGAGAAATGTAAATTAAAACCAAATCAAACACAAAATGGAAAATTGGAACCCTCATACATTGCTGGTGGGACTATGAAATGATACAGCTACTTTGGAAAATAGTTTGGCAATTCCTCAAACAGTTAAATATAAAGTTACCATATGACTCAGCAATTCCATTGTAGGTTATTTACCCAAGAGAACTGAAGATGTATGTCCACATAAAAACTTATACACAGATATTCAGAGTGGCATTATTCATAACAGCCAAAAAAATGAAAGCAACTCAAAGCTCTACCAAATGACGAACGAATAAGCAAAATGTGGTCTATTCATACAATTAAGTATTATTTAGCAATTAAAAAAAATGAAGTACCAGGTCACATGAGTTACTGCAATAAACTCATATTTCTGCTTTGTTTTACTCAGTGTGCAGAGTCTGGGTTTTGACAAGTATAAGTTATATAGTGGCTAAATCACAGAGGATCTGGACCTAGTAATATCAGGGATGGCAGAGGTTGGGGGCAAAGTGTCATCAGGAAAAAGAGGGATTATGGGAAAATGTACATATTAAATAATGAGATAACCAGCACCACCTCTTCCACTCAGCTACCAGAATATAGGCTGTGGGGCTTATACTTCTTGGGTAGAAGACTAGAAGATTTACGTCTGGAGAAACTGAGTGGCCTGAGAGAAAAGACTTACAGTTACTGACATTTGATTATAATTTATAGTTACTGATAATAAAACCCACTAGTCAAAAAAATCTGGCCATATGTGCTATGTTCTCACTTCATTTCTTTAAATGTCAAATTTAAATACTATTTTCTATATTTTACAAAATCTCATTAAGCATTATGCTTATAATTAAAAAAAACAATAAACATTTTAAATGAAGAATGAATAAGAGTCTTTGGAAATTCTGAATTTTCATAATAATATGGATCACAAATCTGGTTTCAAATTTGGTGGCAATTAGCCTTTTCTCCCCAATGTTTTATTTTGAAAGTTTCAAACCTACAGAAAAGAATGACAACTAACATTCACAACTGTCAACATGTGCTTTATCTCTTTATAATACATACACCAAATACCTCTCTTTTGGCTGAACACATTTCAGTATTAAGTTTCAGCTACTATGATACTTCATCCTTAAATACTTTAGTGCATAACTTCTAAGAACAAGGACACTCTCCTACATAATCACACCACTGTCACACCCAAGAACTTTAACACTGACAAAATATAATAATACACGGTTGCATTCTAATGTCTCCAATTGTCCCAAATATGTCTTTTAGAGATGCTGCATGACTCAGGATTTTTCATATATTTTCAGAATTGTGCAACCTTCATCACATCAATTTTAGAACATTTTCATCAGCCCAATAAAAAGTCTTATATCCTTTTGCAGTCATCCCCTACTTCTTCCAGTCCTAAGCAACCAGTAATTTGTTTTCTGTCTACAGATCTGCCTGTTCTGAACAATTCATATAAATGGACTCATACAATAGGTGATCTTGTGTAACTGGCTTCTTTCACTTTTTAGCATAATGTTTTCAAGACTCATCCATGTTGCAGCATTGTATCCTTTTAACTGTTGAATAATATTCTATTGTAAGGCGATACTGTATTTTATTATTCATTCATCAACTGGCACTTGATACAATTGGCCAGAAGATTCAACTGGTGCTTTAATGTCTCCTTCATAAATAAAAATGGACAGGCAAGGATCTAAACATTTGAAAAAAAATCTTTAACATGAAAGACAAAGACCAAATCAAACATTTAAAATTAGAAATTCAGAGGGAAAGGAGGCAATACAGGAAGGAAAAAAAAAACTTTAGAACCTTCAATACTCTAAGATAACAGAAGATATTATTAAACAAAAAGGAAAAGTTATTTTAAATGTGAATACTCAGAGAAGACCAGGAGCTCTTACAACAATAGGAATAATTAAAAATTTGAGTGACATATTGAAAGATAAACTTGAAATTTCCCAGAAGATAAAACAAAAAACATAGAGATGGAAAACCAAAGAGAAAACATTTTACTAAGACAATGAGAAGATTAATTCAAGGGATCCAATATACATATAATACGAATTCTAGAAACAAAAGAAAGGGAAATTTTCTAAGAAATATTATGAGAATAATTCCCTGAACTGAAAGATATGAGCTTCCAGATCAAAAGGGTCCACTGACTATAGGGGAAAATGTCTCACACTAATGTATATCATCATGAATTTAAAAACTAAGAATAAAGAAGATTTTCCAGAAAGAAAGACAAGTCACATACTCAACATCAACACTGGAAGCTACAAGGAGCACTGTCTTCAAAGTTCTGAAAGGAAAATGATTTCCACCCTAAAATGCTATCCTCAGCCAAAGTATCAGTTAATAGAGAGGAAACGTATCTTTTCAGACAGGCAGGGTTTCATAAATTAACTGCTCATTCTCCTTTTCTCAGGAAGCTATTTTGAATGTACTCCACCAGGACAAGAAAGTTAAAAGACACAAGGTTTGTAAAACAGAGGATCTGCTATAGAAGAGAGGTGAGGAGAGTTCCCACTCTGACGGTAAACACACACAGGATGAGAGTCTGGCCAGCAGGGCTGCAGAGCAACCAGTCCTGAAAGGAACAGGAAGGCCACGGACTCCACAAGGGCTAGCTCCAAGGGGGACGCAAATGACTAAGTTACCTGACTGTGTCTGAACCAGCAGAGAGGAGAGTCGGGAGCAGACCTAGTTAACAGGTATACAGAAAACTAAGCAAACAAAATGATAAATTACTACTCCTGGGAAATCAAAGAGTTTTACAAGAAAAAAGCTTAACTGCAATTGACTATGTGGAGCAGCTACAAATAATATCAATATAAGTAGATATTAATCTGATAAAAATGACAATTTACCTATATTGGGAGCATGGGGGAGGGAATAAGTATCTGTATGGGGATACAGGAATTGCAAGAGCACTAAATCACGTTTTCCACAGCAAGAAGTCAAAAGATAGTAAGTAGAAAAGGAAAGAGTAATATATGCGTGCAATTTTAAAATATAATGATAATTACCAGAAAAAAATGAAATTGGTTGCCTCTGAAAAGAAGGAAGAGCAATTAAGAATGGGGGAGGAAGGCAGGAGAACTACTTGCTGTTCCTTATAAGTCTTATAACACTGTCTTTTTAAAGTATGCATTTTTATTCATGATAAAAATTTTACATTTTTCTGAAATCGCTGGCATATAGTAAATGCTCAAAAATAAATAAACAAAAAAAAACACTTTTATTCAAGTGGCATGTACATTATTATAGAGCATTTATCTTGAGTATCATCAATGAGGCTATTTTAAGGCATTTCCACCCAACATATATCATTTAGAGGCTTAGAGTTTTTTAAATAATTATACTTTACAAGCAATGACTCTTCCACTCTTCAACTACTCTGATAAGAGAAGTACCTGGTCCTCAGTAAGATTCTCAGCATCCCAGTTGCTGCAGCGAAGCAGAAGGGACTTGTCAAGAGGAAAGTTCAAAACAGTCTCAGAGAGTGATTTCAGGCTAAGCCCATTAGAGAGCAAATTGTTTCTACAAGAAATAAATGAAATCATGTGTCAAAAATGGGCAAAGGACAAGAACAGGGCAATCAAAAAAAGGCATATAAATGGCCCACAAACAAATGACAGATACTCAATCTCGCTACATCAAATAAAACAAAAAGTATATACGATTTTAAACTCTATCAGATTATGAAGATCTTTAAAAATAACTACATCTAGTATCGTGGAACATGAAGAATTACAGTCTAATCTAAAATCTGTGAGCTGAACATTTGTTCAATCTTTATGAAAAAGTTTGTCAACAAATGGTGCTTGTTGTTCAGTTTCTAAGTCATGTCCAACTCTTTGTGACCCCATAAACTGCAGCACGCCAGGCTTCCCTGTCCTTCACCATCTCCCATAGTTTGCTCAAACTCATGTGCATTAAGTCAGTGATCATTTCCAACCATCTCATCCTCTGTCGCTCTCTTCTCCTCCTGCCTTCAATCTTTCCCAGCATCAGGGTCTTTTCCAGTGAGTCAGCTCTTCCCATCAGGTGGCCTAAATATTGGAGCTTCACCTTCAGCACCAGTTTTGCCAATGAATATTCAGGGTTGATTTCCTTTAGGATTGACTGGTTTGATCTCCTTGCTGTCCAAGGGACTCTCAGGAGTCTTCTCTAGCACCACTGTTTGAAAGCATCAACTCTTCAGCATTCAGCCTTCTTTATGGTCCACCTTTCACATCTGTACATGACTACTGGAAAAACCATTGGTTTGACAGTACAGATCTTTGTCAGCAAAGTGATGTCTCCGCTTTTCAATATGCTGTCTAGGTTTGTCATAAACCTAGGAATGTCTAGGTTTCCCCATTCTTCCAAGGAGCAAGCAATCTTTTAATGTCATGGCTGCACCCACCAACCACAGTGATTTTGGAGCTCAAGAAAATAAAGCATGTCATTCTTTCTATGTTTCCCTCATCTATTTGCCATGAAGTGATAAAACCAGATGCCATGATCTTTGTTTTTTGAATGTTGAGTTTTAAGCCAGCATTTCCACTTTCTTCTTTCACCTTCATCAAGAGGCTCTTTAGTTCCTCTTCACTTTCTGCCATTAGGGTGGTATCATCTGCATATCTAAGGTTGTTATTTCTCCCAGCAACCTTGATTCCAGCTTGTGATTCATCCAGCCTGGCATTTTGCATGATGTACTCTACAAATAAGTTAAATAAGCAGGGTGACAATATACAGTCTTGACTCCTTTCCCAATTTTGAACCAGCCTGTTGCTTCATGTCCAGTTCTAACTGTTGCTTCTTGACCTGCATACAGATTTCTCAGGAGGCAGGTAAGGTGGTCAGGTATTCCCATCTCTTTCAAGGATTTTCCACTGTTTGTTGTGATCCACACAGTCAAAGACTTTTTCGCTTTCAAAATTTTGAACAGGAATATTCTGTGATTTGATAATTCTACTTCTAGTAAATTATCCTAAGACAAATGTACATAAAACAATCTTCATTACAGCACTATTTATAGTAGCAAAGACCTGAAAACAATCTAACACCCTCAATAGAAGACTAGTTAAATACCCATGCAATTAAATTCCATATAGCTGTTAAAAATAAGGATGTAGATCTGTACTGATGTGAAAATATGTCCAGGACATATTATTGAAGTAAAAAGAGATTATGAAAGAAAACATATGTTATGAACTTTTCGTATTAATATATATACAGTATACAATAAATGTGTGCATGTGACTCTAGGTATGTGAGAGAGAAGAAGCACAAAGAGTTAAGTAGAAAGATTAATCAAATGTTAGTGATGCTATCTCTAGGTGTGGGGTTTGGGATGATCAGCAATCTTTTTATTTTTTATGTATGAATTGGCTAGTGTTTGTGCATTATTTTTCAAATTTGAAAAATGTGATAAGGCTATCTTCACTGAGGGAGTGAAGGTACCATAAAATCAAATAATCTTCTACTCTTTTAACACTTTCTGATTAAAATAGCTGCAGGGAGGTGAAAAAAATTAATTTAGCCAAAGACTGAAGAGTTCAAATAAAGGTTAATGTAAAACTAAGACTATATCAGTCCAAAAATAAAAAGAACAAATCAGTCTACACAAGTGGAGCTGACTTCCTGGTTACCAGGTGAGAGCTTAGAAGTTTTAGAGAAGGAAGGAGATGAGGTTCCCATCGGTGTTAAAATATACAGGACTCCCTCAGTTACTCTGGAAAATGAAATCATTATAATGATAGAGAAAAGGAAGTCTTTCCTTACAAAAACAAACAGAAACTTGATGGATTTCATCACCCCCAAATGGCAGCACTGACTAAAAAGTTAAAAAAAAAAAGGCCCAGATAGACTTATGTAAAATATATAAGGTTCAATTCATGGAAATGAAGAATTTGGAGGAGACAAACTACTTTCTCTTTATTTTAAAATCTTTTCATGTTTTCCCTTATAATAGTAATTATAAAAGAAATGAATGTTTATTGTTAAAAATGCAGACAATAGAGAAGAGTAATGGGTGAAAAGTGAAAGTCCTCCACCCCCCCCACTTCCACTCCTCAAGAATAATGACCCTTATGAGTTATGCTGAGGCCCTTCCAGACACTTTCTACAGATAAACAAGCAAAGAGGTGGCTAGATGGAGGAGCAGACACAGTTTTTTAGTATTTGTTCAGGTTTTGATCTGTCACTTGCTCTATCACTTAATGCATCAGGGACCTCCTTCCATGACAGTACATGCTTACTTCATCCTTTTTTATTTTATTTTAAAAATTTTATTTCTGGCTGCACCGGATCTTGGTTGCTGCGCATGGGCCTTCTCTAGTTGCTGTGGGCAGGGGCTGCCCTCTAGCTGCAGTGCGCAGGCTTCTCATTGCGGTGGCTTCTCTTGTTGTGGAGCACAGGCTCTATGCTCGTGGGCTTCAGTAGTTGTGGGGTACAGGCTTAGTTGCTCTGTGGCGCGTGGGATCTTCCAGGACCAGGGATCAAACCTGTGTTCCCTGCATTGGCAGGCAGATTCTTACCCACTGGACCATCAGGAAAATCCTTATTTCAATTTTTTTAACATCTATCCAATTTATCAAGCCTTAGTATTTCGTAATTTTTGAAATCATTACCCTCATTGAAAGTCAGCCCTTGGTTTTTATTAATTCAATTCCATTTGGGTCATTAATCTTTTTTTAAATGTTACATTTGGGAAAGTTTCACATTTTTTGAGGATGAATTAAAAACAAGAGGCCATCTTTGCCACTTCAAAGTTTCCCTAGGAAAGATTCCAGAATCATACACAACAGTCTCAATAATGAATTATCTTCTGCTAACATATAATAAAAAATATAGAGAGCATGAAGAAAAGAGAACAGCATTACCAAGAAAATTTTTGTTCCTTTCCAAAGTCAAATCAAAGTATCAACCTCTTACAACCAACATCAGGGACAACCTATAGCTAAAAGTGTTAAGTATAATGTCAGCTTTCTTCAACTATAATGTCAAAATTTTTAAATTTTACTACTAAAGTATTCAATAATAAAATAAAGAATGTTTAAAATTTTAATAAGATTTCATTAAAAAGCTGAATGCTTCATTCTTATATCTAGAGAAGTTTACAGTAATATTCCGCTTTGGCCAAATTTTTATTTTGACACTTGGCCATTCTGCATTTAGCTGTGTAAGGGTATTTATAACTTCTATATGCTCACAATGTGTGGGTGTGTGCTCAATTGCTAAGTCATG
The DNA here is from genome assembly GCA_024291935.2 of Okapia johnstoni. Taxonomy (NCBI): domain Eukaryota; kingdom Metazoa; phylum Chordata; class Mammalia; order Artiodactyla; family Giraffidae; genus Okapia; species Okapia johnstoni. Next base: position 20,245,711 of record CM044307.1, read on the forward strand.
TCTGACTCTTTTGCGACCCCATGGACTGTAGCCCTCCAGGCTCCTCTGTCCATGGGATTTTTCAAGCAAGAATACTGGAATGGGTTGCCATTTCCTTCTCCAGGGGATCTTCCTGACGCAGGGACTGAACCCACATCTTGGGCATTGCAGACAAATTCTTTACCGCTGAGCCATCAGGGAAGCCCATATACTCATAGAGAGGACTGTAACTGGATAGAAAATGATCTGGAAGGACAAATCAATCGAATGATCATGGTGCTGAAGGTGGTAGTAATGATGAGGATGATGACTGAAATTTACACAGCACTTTGACTGTATGTCAAACACTATTTCTAAGCTTTACATAGCTTAACCCATTCAATCCTCACACCAGTCCTATGAGATGGGAATATTATTATTTCTACTTTTTACAGATGAGGGAACTGAGGAACAGTGAGACTTAGAAACTTGCCAAAGGTAACACTGCTGGTAAGAGGAAGATGGGGACTCCCACCCACATAGTCCACTCCAGAGTCAATTCCTGGCCACTATACACACGCCCTCTAATAGCAGTGACTGTGGGCACTGTGGTGACCCAAGGACAAAAGAGCAGATAAAACCAAGGAGGGTCTTGGAAAGCAGGAATGGAAAAACCAGACCCTTATTGCCCTTCCCTCCCCCATGAGGTACCTTTTAATGGAATAGTATAACCTGTCTCCCCTCCTACCCCATAGGGAGGAGGTATTTGCCTTACTCTTCCCCCCACCCAGTATACATGCCTCATCCAATCAGCAAATGACCCGCAAGACCCCTACCCCACTCCTTGTACCCTGGGTATAAAAGTGGACTAAGGATCCCCATTCAAAGTCGCATCTCCCTTGAGCTGGTCCGCTAACAGTGTCTCCCACTCTAATAAACTTTATTTCCCTCTCATTCTGTCTCATGTCTGGAAATTCTTTTCCAACCCATGCCCGGAACACGACAGGCACCTCTGGGGAGCCAGTGCCAGGGGGAGGAGGGCCTGATGAAAAGTGGCTTTTCCTGTTATACTCCAAATACTTTTACAGAGCTAAAAAAATTATACAGTAAATATTTTAATGTATTATTAGAAAAATTTGATACTTTATGAGTTTTATTTACTAAGCCAAATTACTAAGCCAAAGTAGAATTTCATTTAATACTAAAAAATTATGATAAACATAGATTTTAATCAGGTTTTCTCTTGGTTTATCAAATCTTCCAAACTTTTAGTATCAGTGTCATGGAGAAAGTCAGGGATAAAGGCTGTTTCAGTCCACACTATTAAAACACGGACCACAAATATACGTGAAAATACACCTTTCAAAAAAGGTAGAATTTCCCTAATAATAGAATGCCAAGAGAAAGGACAATCTCTTCCTCTCAGTGAAGCATTAGGTTTCATTATTTTTGGCCTAAAGCATGGTTTTTACATTCAAATGTTTATCAGGATGAGTCAGGGGTTACAGCGGGAGAGGTGGGGACTCTGGCAAATTGAACAAAGCATGCTCATCTAGAGGACAGTGCTAGCTGCCAGCTGTTACCACCCAGAACTATTGACTTCATCACCTAAGAGAAGCTAGAAATACAGATTTTTTACATTAAATTGTCTGGACTTATACTAAAATTCCCCAAAATATCATACAGGCAAAAAAAAAAAAAAAATCTGCAACTCTAATTTGCCCAAGGAGCTCATCAGTTTACAATTTGTAGCTTATAGAGACACCTTATTCATGTTTCACTAAAAAGGCCAGTTCTGGGTATAGCTAAAGTTTTCCCAGAAGTTGGAATATTTCCTCACAAATTCAACAGGCATCTCAGATGCCTCTAGGCTTCTAAAGAAGTTTAGAGGCTTCATTACTGAGTCTCAGTAACCTACAACTTTTGCTAAAATATTCCCCACAGCTACAGGAATCCAAGTGTTCGTACAAACCATACCTCTGCCTCATGGCTATGTATCGGAGGTCCAGGCACCCCTTAACGATGAGGCCATAATCCTGCAGAAGCTTGCTGGCGTCTTCTGAACACCCTACTCCAACTTTTAAAATTGTGCCATCTGCCAAAATGTCCAATAATGTTTTTGGTAGTGTTTTTCCTCCACAGATCAGCTTGGGCAAGCGAACCAAGACACAGAAGCCACTTGGAGAGGCCATCTGAAGGAGTGACAGAGGACTGGCTTTGCCTTCTGAATTCACCTGCAACAGAGGAAAGCAGGGCCAAATTCATGCTCCAGCACAGCACCAAGAATAACGTGAAACTATAACAAAAAATGTCTGAGAGGTACTTCTTTGACTTCCCCAAGAGAAGAGCTGACCAGTTTGGCTCAAACCTAAGGATGAGCCTTTGCTAACAAATGCGATGGACACCGAAGCAGCAGCCTAAACAGGTTACTGAGGGCCCAAATATGAGCCTGAAATATGAGCAGGCCATAAATAGTGACCAGCTGACCCGGAGGAGCACTGGGACACACACACCGGCAGAGTCCTGTGAGACACATTGGTTTTAAAAAGCTAAGGAAATGAGTGCCAAATGAGAATACAGTTTTCATTTTCTAGACTCTTTAACGTGCATGCTAGTCAACTGACTCATTCACAGGGCATCACTGGCTGAAGATTTGATTTTCACAAAGAGGCAGGAAATATAGTACTAACAATAAGTGGGTACCTGCCAATATGATAAATCCTGGTAGCACAAAGTGCTTTCTCAGCATTTAATGTTCATAAGCTGTTCATAAAAATGTATACTATGAGCATAAGCTAGGATTCTTATATCTTAAGAGATGAAAATAACTTTATATATTAACTGATTTAGTTTTAAGTTTTTTTGAAGTGATAGATAAATTGGAGAAAATGCTTACAGCTAAGAAAATTATTCCTAGAAAAATTTACATACAAAATTCACATTAATTCAAGGTCCCCTAAAACTATCCACGGAAGCCAAGTTAAGCATCCAATAAATTTCAATCCTTCTCATTTTTCAGGAGAAGAAATGTAAGGGCTACAAATGAGGTAAATTGCCTAAACCTGGAGAAATTGAGGCAAAGTCAGAACTGGAACCTGAATTTCCCAATCTGTAGCATGTGGAAGAAACAGTCTAGATCAAGAATCATAAAATTAGGAGGGACTTCATCCTCAGCTTCTACTTCTATGCTAAGTAAAACCATGGTTTAACTCACAAAAGCTTTAGGAGTCCCCTTCTCAGGCACTGCTTTATCAGTGAGGGCTAGTCCATATCCTCAAATGAAAGCAGGCCAGTTTGATCTCCAATGTGTCTGTTTCTTGGGGCTCAGCCAAAGTCAAAAAGATTTAGAAGAAATTCAACCACTGGTTCCTGTTCTATAATAATTCACCTGGGTGTGGCCAAATCACCTTTTTTTATTAGTACATAATTCCCTCAATGTATAATATCAGGTCTCTCCGAGAAAAAGCAGAAAATCTCTACTTCTAATATTTAGCATGGCTAATTTGATATAATACTCACTGCTAATTCCTAAGGGCAGGGATCTTTGAAAATCTTTTCAATCAAGTTCCACTGTCTAAAATACATTAAATAAACAGATAGATAAGTTATCTTTTTAATACTGTTTCTAAATTATGCTTAAGATCTACTGAATGATAATTAAGGTTTTTCCACTAGGAATCCAAATGTTTATGATTCTAATAGGTACCCAATTTATACTGAATGTATAATTGGAAGAATAATGCTTCTAGCAGGATCAATTTGACTTAAAGAATAAGCTATCTAGTTTTAATTTCTTATATTTCCCCCTTCTGTCAACATCTTTTTGCCCTGACATCACTTACTACCCATGGAAAACAATGAAATTTTTGGTTTACCAATGTTATATTTATACTTAATAGGAAAAAATAATAAACCATATTTTAATTTTGTTAGTCTTATGCAAACCAGTGGCCACTGTCTTTTTTCTTCTTTTTGGATTAGTCAACTCAAAAAATGTTTGGGACATACACAATATATATACACATGCATTTTAAATCGTATAAATGTGGTACTATACTAATGATACAGATGTTATTAAATACACACAAGAGCAAAAATTTTAAATGGATGATGCCATCAATCATTGTAAACAAAATTTCTAACACTTTTTCTGTATTCCAGTGGTTCACTTAGAGAGGATTGGTTTAGAGATTATGGAAAAGTCTGTGATTTTTTAAATGACCCCACGATGGCAGCAGGGAGCAAAGAAAAATCTGAAACCATATTTATGGGCTGGAACAAAGTTAACTAGTGGTAAAGAATCTGCCTGCAATGCGGGAGCCGCAGGTTTGATACCTGGGTTGGGAAGACCCTCTGGAGGAGGCATGACAACCCACTCCAGTATTCTTGCCTGAAGAATCCCACGGACAGAAGAGCCTGGTGGGCTACAGTCCATAGGGTCGCAAAGAGGACACGACTGAAGCGGCTTAGCATGCACATTGAGCACCCGCTCTGTGGAGTTACTGTATCAGTTAAATTAGACCATGGCTTTGAGACAGGCAGGAGCTTGTCCGTTTGGGCAACAGAATGAAGGCCCAATGAGGCTGGAAAGTAATAAGAAAGAGGATGGAAAGAGAATGGGACACAAAATGAGAGATGCTGAGAGAGGCGAAAGAACATGAGTCATTAAGAACATATAAGTAATTAAGACATCTTGGTTTTATACAAAGCGGTGGAGCCTTTTTAGGCAGGGAACTGAGATGATCAGGTGTGCATTTTTAAAAGATCACTTTGCTAACTCTATGGAGAAGGGATCATAGGTATGTAAGAGTCCAAGCAGGGAGGCCAGTCAGGAGGCATTGCAAAGGTGTAGACAAGAAATACTTGAGGCTTGGACTAGGAAGGAAATAGAGGAGATGTAAAGAAGTAGACGGTCAAAATCTATTTCAGAGATAGCATTGGTAATACTTCCTAAGTGGAAGGGAAGGGTTAACAGTAAGGAAAAGGGAGGTGACTTCAGGCAAGCCTGAAGCCTAGGCCGGCAGAGGGATGCTCTTGGGAAAATGACCTTCACTTCATTCAGTCTTTATTACACTAATTATTTGCATCTGTTAAGCAAGGCTGTCTCTAGCCAGAGACTCCAGAAAAAATCAGGCAGGAGTCAGGGGCCAAAAAGATATTTAACATCTCCATCCCCTGCCTCCAGGAGAAAGGCAATAATAGCTTCAAAACATGGCAGAATCCTCATTTTGTACAGGATTTATCCATAGTTGCACATCACCATGGGTAACTCGGGGGAATCTGGAAACGCATACCTCTATCTGGGAGAATGCTGAGTTATTTCCTGCTTTCTATAACTGCTTCTTTGAATTTCCATATATTTTGCCATTAAAGAAACTTAACATTCTATAACTGCCTGTTTGTGTCTGACTTTCAATCATATCACTTCTGTTAGACAACCTGTAAGAGGGAGGATGTCTCTCTGATTTTAATCTTATAGGTGGAGAAGACTAGGGATAATACAAGTGTGGGAAGAAAAATCAAGAGCTCTGTTAGGAACATACTAAGTCTGAGATGACTATTAGACGTTCAAAGGAGGATTCAAGTAGATAGGTGGATATAAAGAGGCTGGAGTTCTAATTTTGAACGTCTTCAGCTTATCAATGACATTTAAAGCCACAAAATTACATGAGATCCCTTAGAAAAAGAATATAGAGGACATAAGTTAGAGATGCTGACCCACAGATATGTTTAACATTATTTTTTTTGGTCTCCACATTTTAAAAACTGTGTCAGAACTTTTAAATTAGTGGAGCTCACATTTTTTAAAATCTATTATGTTAAGTTTCTTTTTAAAGAACTGGACAATCTGGCAACACTTGGCTTGAACTGCACAGCAGCTTCTTCATTTACATAAGGCACAAATTCTCTAATTCACCATAACGTCTTCTCAACACTCAAGCCAACTGTCATTTCCTATTTATCATTGTAGCTGTAAACCACTGTTTCTCCAATACAGAGAAATATTTCTCAGTCCATGTCCCTATCAAAACTAGGAGAATGGAAAATAGATCATAGACCTTGTGCTTAAAGAAAAAAGGAAGGGAAAATATTTCTTTATGAAATTGAAAAATATTCCTATGCCTTCAAAAATGCAAAACTACATCATTCACTGACATTTCCTATCTGGACCTTGTAGGCATCTGAGTTTGAACTGAGGTGGGTACAGAAGAGACCAAGCATAAGTCATCTCAATATTTAGACATGAGATAGAAGGGGGATCAGAAAAGGAAAAAGAAGAAGACCGAGGCTTCCCTGGTGGCTCAGTGGTAAAGAATCCGCCTGCCAATGCAGGAGACATGGGTTCGATCCCTGGTCCAGGAAGATCCCATATGTCTTGGAGCAGCTAAGCCCGTGAACTACTGAGCCTGTGCTCTGGAGCCTGGAAGCTGCAACTACTGAGCCCATGTGCCTCAATTACTGAAGCCTATGCACTCTGGAGCCCGTGCTCCACAGCAGGAAAAGCCACCGTAATGAGAAGCCCTGCACCACAACTAGAGAAAGCAAAGACTCAGCAGAGCCAAAAATAAAAATAAATTAAAAAAATTTTTTTTAGAAAGAGGAAAGACCAGTAAGATAGGAGATAGGAGAGTGTGATGGCATGAAACCCAGAGAGAATGTCTCGTGCAGGAATTACACAGATGCTCTGGAGAGCTAGTAACATGAGTCCAGATAAGTGTCTGCTGGATTGGAAAACAAGAGAGCCATCAACTTCATCACTTTCAGTGCAGCAGTATGATAGGATGTCAGATTAGAGTAGGGTGAAGAATAGATGCAGAATAGCAAATTATACTCAGGCAAGTAGAAGAAAAGAAATAATGAAGAGCACAAATCAATGTAATAGAACACAAACAATAAAGACCAACAACGCCAGAAGCTGATTCTTTGAAAAGACTAATAACATTGATAAACACATGGAAGGAGTCAAGAAAAAAGAGAGAAGAAAATAAGCAGTGTCAAAAATGAAAAAGGAGCCATCCTTACGTATCCATCTGATAGGAAAAAAAATTGTTAGAGGATATTATAAACAAGTATACCTCCATAATTTAAAATTTTGAAAAAAGATTTAGATGAAAAATATAATTTATCAAATCGGACATGAAGAAATAGGAAACATGAATAGCCTCCAAACTATCTTAATACTGTATTGATAATTCAGAAACCTCCCTTAAAAGAAAATTCCAGATGGTTTCACCAGTAGATATTAATCAAACATTTAAGGAAAAAAGAATGACAATCTTACACAAACTTCTCTAGAGAACACAAAAATAGTGAACAGCCCTAACCCGTTGTATGAAGCCAGCCTCATACTTTAATCAAAATCTGACAAGGTCATTTCTAGAAAGTAGAATTATAAACCAGTATCACTCATGAATATAGAATTTTTTTTTAAAACACTAGCAAAATGAATTCAGCAATGCATAAGGAAAATAAGACATCATGACCAAGTTGGGTTTATTCCAGGAATAATGTATTTCATTTCATGTATTTCATTACAACAGACTAAAGGAGAAAAACCATATACTCATCTCAAGAAATGCAGAAAAAGCACTTGATAAAATTCAACAACTATTCATGATTTTAAAAAAACTTTTAAAAAACTGAAATATAATTGATTTATAAAATTGTTAGTTTCAGGTGTAGGGCAAAATGATTCAGTTATATATATATTTCAGATTAATTTCCATTATAGGTTGTTATAAGATATATAATAAACCCTTGTTGTTTATCTATTTTATGTATAACAGTGTGTATCTGTTAATCCTACACTCCTAGTTTATCCCTCCTCCACTCCCTTTTCCCTTTGTTAAACAGAAAACTGGTTTGTTTTCTATGTCTGTGAATCTATTTCTGTTTTGTATATAGATACATTTGTATCATATTAGGTGATATCCTAGAATATCTGTCTTTGTCTGACTTACTTAGTATCCTCTAGGTCCATCTATGTCGCTCCAATGACAATATTTCATTCTTAAAAAAAAAAAAAAACAACCTCGTGTGAATTCCCTGGCAGTCTGGTGATTAGGACTCCATGCTTTCACTGCCAAGGGCCTGGGTTCAATTCCTGGTTAGGGAACTAAGATCACACCAAAACGTAAAAACTCTTAAGAACCAAGAATAGGGACTTCCCTGGTGGTCCCATGGTTAAGCCTCTGTGCTCCAAATGCAGGGAGGCCAGGTTTGACCCCTGGTCAGGGAACTAGATCTCACATGCTGCAAGGAAGATCCTGAGTGCTACAACTAAGACCCAGCACAGCCAAATAAATTAAAAAGAAAAAGAAACCAAGAATAGAATTGAATATATTTAATCTGTGAAGAAACCTTACTGCAGATAACATTTGTTGTGTTCAGTCGCTAAGTCATATCCAACTATTTGCGACCCCATGGACTGCAGCACACCAGGCTTCCCTGTCCCTCACTGTCTCCCAGAGTTTGCTCAGACTAATGTCCATTGAGTCGATGATGCTATGCAACCAACATACTCAATATGAAAATGTTGAAAGCTGTCATTCTACGATAGGGAGTGAGTCAAGGATGCCTACTATCACCATTCATACTGAGCACTTTATTATGATCCTAGCCAGTACAGTAAGGCAGGAAAAGAAATACAAAGTGTAAGGACTGGAAAGAAAATTCTCACTTCACAGATGGTATAACAGTTTACGCAGAAATTCAAAAGAATCTACAAGTAATTAGAATTAATAAGTGGGTTTAGTTAAGCTCTTTAATAAAACTACATTTCTATATATCAGAAACAACATCTTTTAAGATTTCATTTATAATAGAATTATTAAATCTCAAAAAACTACAAATACATTATTAAGGGAAGTTAAGGATCTAAGTAAATATTTTTATATTAGAAAACTCAATATTGGAATAAGGTCAATTCCTCACAAACTGATCTATTAAATCCAATGCAATCAAAATATCAAGAATTTTTCTTTGGTAGAACTTGAAAAGCTGATTCTAATATATAAGGAAGTGCAAAGGACCAAGACAATCCAAGACCTTCTGGGATAATAACAAGATAGAAAGTCTTGCTGAGACTTCCTTCGAGGTCCAGTGGTTAAGATTCTGTGCTTCCACTGCAGGGGGCGCAGGTTCAATCCCTGGTCAGAGAACTTAAGACCCGGCCAAAAAAAAAAAGGAAGTCTTGCGGTCACAGATATCAAAAGTCATTATAAAGCAACCGTAACTAAGACAGTTTGTGCCCACCGGTGGAAGAATAGAAAATTAGACAACTAGAGTGTCCAGAAATAGATCGACTCATATACAGATGCTCTTTTTATAGTAAAGCAGCATTGCACAGCAGTGGGAAAAAATTTTCTCTTTTCAACTAATGGTGCTAGGACAATTGAACATCCATAAGGGGAAAAACTGAAACTCAACTCTACCTCACATCATACACACACACACACACACACATGTCAATTCCAGATAGAATATAAAATCTAAATATGCAAGGTATAAAATCTAAATATCTAAAACTACAAAACTCCAAGAAAATAATATAGGAGAGTATACTCTTGACTAGAGAGATACGGTAAGGCTTGTTATACAGCACTATATAGATTTTCTGATCATCAAGCTTTAAAAGAATGAAAAGAATGCAAAGGCAATCCACAGAATGGGGGAAGACATTTACAATACATTTAACTCACAAAGGGTTCATAACTAAAATATAAAATAACTCCTATAAATCAGTAAGAAAAAGAAAACTTGATTTAAAAAAAAAAGGAGGCAAGTGACTTGAACAGGTACTCCATTAAAAAAAGATATCCAAATGATCAATAAAATTTTTTTAAAAAGATGCTCAATCTCAGTGCTAATTAGGGATATGCAAATTAAAACCACAATGAAATATTACTACACATCCATCAGAATAGCTAAAATTTTAAAATCTGACAGTACCAGATGTGCACAAGGATATAAGACAAAGGCATTTTTCATATAGTCTTAGTGAGAAGTTAAATTTTTAGAACCACTTTGAAAACAATGGGTACACTCATTACTACTGATGAGGGTAGTTAAAACCATCTTGGAATACAATTTAGCATTATTTATAAGAGTTAAATATATATATAAAACTCCAAGACCCAGAACTCCACTCATAAATACCGTATGCCCAATAATAAGTGCATTTGTTCACTTCAGCATTCTTTTTAACAGCCCCAAACTGTAAACAACCCAAAAGCTCATCAACATTAAATTGGATGGTACATTCACACAATGGACATATGGTAATGAAATCACAGTCACACACAACATGGGTAAATATTACAAGCATAATGTTGGAACAAAGGAAGCCAGACACAAAATACACGCTTGATATTTTCATTTACATTAAATTTTAAAAGCAGACAAAGCTTAACCATAGTGCCCAGGGATACATGTTTAAGTAGTAAAAGTATAGAGAAAGGCCAGAAAGTAAATACCATAAAATCAAGATAATAGTAACCCTGGTAGGGGGGATAATGATTACGAGGGGTCACAAGGGGAGCTTCTGGGGTGCTAGCAAATTCTGTTTCTTGACCTAGTTTCCAGTTACACACTGTTCTCTTTAGATAAACCATCCAGATGTTTTATTAATATTTTTGTTTAAGGCACTCTTCTTGATGTGTTTTATTTCACAATAAAGAAAGGTTAAAAAAAAGATTCAAGGAGTAAGTTAAAGAGCAGGTTAGACAAAATGAAAGAAATAAAAAGGGAAAAGAAAAGAGACCTGAAGAAATTGTGCAGAATGAATCCAGAGATTAAGACATGCTTAACATAAAAGAGATTACAAGACATGTAGGAGAGCAAAACAGTTCAGAATAGAGCTGATCAAATTTCAACACGAAAGAAGAGGTGAAAGAGGAGGGGTAAGAAGAGGAGGAAGAGAAGGAAAAACAGGGTGAAGGCAACCTTCAAAGAGAATTTAGAACTGATGTACAATACCAATCACTATATCCAGATATCTCTCTGAATTCCAAGCAGGAAATACAGAAAGACGACAACACTCAGTCTCTCTTAGATTCTTAGTGAATCTTCAGAATCAGCAATTCAAAAAGAAGATCTTAAAAGTGTCTACAAAAAATCTGAGTATGTATAAAGAATCAACATTTAGGCAGACAGTTACTTTCAACAGCAACAATGGAAGCCAGAAGACAGTGGAGAGTGACCTTGAAACTGATAAGCTGCTAAACTAGAATTTTGTATCCAGTGAAAATATCTCCAAAGATCAAAAGCAAAATAAGGACACTTTCAGAACAATGGGGTTCCTTGATGGCTCAGACAGTAAAGAATCCCCCTGCAATGCAAGAGACCCAGGTTCAATCCCTGGGTCTGGAAGATCCCCCAGAGAAGGGAATGGCAACCCACTCCAGTATTCTCCAAGTTCAGAGGAGCCTGGGCGGGCAACAGTCTATGGGGTTGCAAAGAGTCAGGTACGACTGAGCAACTAACACTTTCACTTTCACAGAATAATAATAATTAAGTTCACTATCAATGAGCCCTCAAGAAGTGAACTTCCTCTAAACGATGGCCTTAAAGGGGATGATGCCAGAAAGTTCTGAGATATAAGGAAACAGGAGCAAAGAAAAAGGTAAACACTTCGGTAAATCTAAGCAAATACTGACTGTATAAAACAAGGACAAAAATAATAACCAAGCAAATACACAAAAGCAAATGAAAGAGAAGGGGAATCAGAGATGGAAGAACGGAAAGAAGGATGGATGAAGGTTTTTCTGTGGCAGTAATCAGGGAAATGCAATCACAACGGAAGGGAGGTGTGGCATCAGCGGAAGTTCAATACACTGAAAGCTAAAATGAAGGGGGTTTTGGATTATTTGCCACTTTAACTTACTCTGCTATAGTAGTTAAACGTATTACTATTAAGTCAATAGCTGTTACTAACTATTCACTTCATCCTACCCTATTGTTTCTGCAGTTACATTTCACTTGGTTGGAATAATCAAGGTGTTTGACAAATAAGAATTTTCCTAATCTACTAAAGTTCAGTGCTTACTAATGCTTTCTTCTATTGTTGTTGGTGTAAACATTTCTAAAATAATATAGAAATATGTTAATATTTCTAAAATGACATAATTCTTATACACAATAAACTAAAAATGCCCAACCTTTTCCTGATGGCCCAAGGTCACTGGTATAAACTACTATTCAACTACTGATGATATAAAGAAATACTCTCAGTAGCTCTGTAAGGCCTTGTGTGACTACTAAGCTTTTCCCACACCATCAGATGTTCTCTTCTTGGTCATCACTGTTTTGGCATCTTTAGTTCCTCCTATCAACCTGTGATCTGATTTGGGGGCAGCTATTCTGCTTAGGGCCTCCTTTGATTACATTTCCTGGCTCCTGACTGTACTCCAGATATCCAGAACACACAGATCACAGAATCTTGACAAGATATTATGCTGAATAAATAAGAGATGAGGAAAATTCTTAAAGAGTTGGGAATACCAGACCACCTGACCTGCCTCCTGAGAAATCTGTATGTAGGTCAGGAAGCAACAGTTAGAACTGGACATGAAACAACAGACTGGCTCCAAATCAGGAAAGGAGTACGTCAAAGCTGTATATTGTCACCCTGATTATTTAACTTATATGCCGAGTACGTCATGAGAAATGCTGGGCTGGATGAAGCACAGGCTGGAATCAAGATTGCCAGGAGAAATATCAATAATCTCAGATATGCAGATGATACCACCCTTATGGCAGAAAGTGAAGAAGAACTAAAGAGCCTCTTGATGAAAGTGAAAGAGGAGAGTGAAAAAGTTGGCTTAAAGCTCAACATTCAGAAAACTAAGATCATGGCATCTGGTCCCATCACTTCATGGGAAATAGATGGGGAAACAGTGGAAACAGTGACAGACTTTATTTTGGGGGGCTCTAAAATCACTGCAGATGGTGACTGCAGCCATGAAATTAAAAGACGCTTACTCCTTGGAAAGAAAGTTATGACCAACCTACACGGCATATTAAAAAGCAGAGACATTACTTTGCCAACAAAGGTCCATCTAGCCAAGGCTATGGTTTTTCCAGTAGTCATGTATGAATGTGAGAGCTGGACTATAAAGAAAGCTGAGCTCAGAAGAATTGATGCTTTTGGACTGTGGTGTTAGAGAAGACTCTTGAGAGTCCCTTGGACTGCAAGGAGATCCAAACAGTCCATCCTAAAGGAAATCAGTCCTGAATATACATTGGAAGGACTGATGCTGAAGCTGAAACTCCAATACTTTGGCCACCTGATGCAAAGAGCTGACTCATTTGAAAAGACCCTGATGCTGGGAAAGATTGAAAGTGGGAGGAGAAAGGGACAACAGAGGATGAGATGGTTGGAGGGCATCACCGACTCAATGGACGTGAGTTTGAGTAAACTCCAGGAGCTGGTGATGGACTGGGAGGCCTAGCGTGCTGCAGTCCATGAGGTCGCAAAGAGTTGCACACGACTGAGCAACTGAACTGAACTGAACTAAGAACAAGCTAATTCTCCTTTAATCTTATCCTCTATTTGACTACTCAAGATCTCTGGGAAAGCGGAAAATACTTGTTTCAGTTTTGCTTTTTAACTTACCCACTCACAGTCGAATCCAAGCACTGGAAAATCTTCTAACTCAATCCTAAGCGAGGGCTCAATTTGATCCCACTCCGCCTCCTGAGACACAGTCATCACCTTTGCTCCAAGGATCCTCTCTTCCCATGAGGCTCTGGGGGCAATGGAGTGCGGCTGGTCCTCTTCTGGAGCGAGCAGCTCTCTCCCGCCTGGCACTTGCTGCTGCTGCTGCTGCGACAGCCGCTTCCGGGTCACTGGGCTCGATTTACTCCTCCGGCGCTGGAAGCCCTTCCACAGGACAAGCCCGACAGCCACACCAAGAAGGGTGGTCACTGTCAAGGCCACTAAGTGTTTAGACATCTTCAACTTTCCTGCTGTTTAGGAAAGCACATTACTAACCCCGCAATCTGCAAAACAAATGGCAACAATATATTTACAAACAGAATTTGAAGCTACACGGAAACAAGTACCCCCTCCATACTGCAAAAAAAACCACGTTCCATTTACAATCCATGTAACCACAAACTTAAACAATCGCTACAAATTTCCACGTGAAACAGTGGTATTTTAATTTTCCCCCCTCTGGTATGTCCTGTACTCTACTTCTGGGCTTCCCAGATGGCTCAGTGGTAAAGAATCTGTCTGTCGTCGCAGGAAAATGCAGGAGATCCCTGGTTAGGGAAGATAAGCTGGAGAAGAAAATGGCAACCCACTCTAGCATTCTTACCTGGAGAATCCCACGGGCAGAGTAGCCTGGAGGGCTACAGTCCATAGCGTCACAAAGAGTCAGACATGACTGAACGATTGAGCACATATGCACAGACTCTACCTGTATCTCCATCCTCATCCAAGGAAAAAACCCCTGCCCTCTATCAGTTGCCCAGGGCTCTCTTAATCCTACAAAATCAAAATAGAAAAGATCTAGACTCTTACTTCCACTTGCTGATGTAATGTGAGTAAATTTAGTTAACGGCTCTTCCTTGGGGTGTTTGTGCTTAAACCCTCAATCTCTATAACAGTTGAACAGAAACATCTGCTTTGCAATTTGAAAAATCGAATCACCAGCAAGTTGGTGGGGAGACTTTTACTTTTCTAGAAGGTGTGGGCTACTGTAGGGGATGGAACAAACAGGCTTGAGTAAACGTGGGCTTTCTGTTGTTTCAGAAGTTCTCAGTAGTTCTCCCATAGAAACACACTCAATTACCAAGGGTAAACTAGGGCAGTGCAAAAGAGAAGACAGACTAGAAATGAAAAGAGCAGAACTTAAGGGAGCCAAGAGGGGGCTGCAATTTGAAATGTTCACAAGGTCAAAACAGGATAACATAAGTGAAGCAAGCCAAGTGCAAGAGAAATTGACACAGATGTCCTATTAAATATGTAGGAACTGTCTTCCTTTCTATCACAAAATAGTTTCTTCTACATTTTTCATACGTGAAATAAAATTCATTATTTTTTGGCAAGACAAGAAAAACAAAAAATTTTTTTCTGTCCTTTGGCCTCCTCTCTCTTCCCACTGTGCATTATGTATCTGCATTATGCATTAACCTAACTTCCCCATCAGCGGAAATACCCACTCAATCATAAAGAGCAATATTCTCCTAGCATCAATAAGACAACTGCTTAGAGATAACATTCCTTCTTGATCTCACAAAGGGTCACATGGCACTTAGATCTTGATTATATAAACGGGCAATAATACAACATCTGATGTACAGTCCTCGGTCCCAAAAATCTTTTATAACTGTGCCTTGACTTCTCAGTGATGGAACAATTCTCAGAGCTTTCTGAGTTGCTCTTCCCAGGTTATAATCCTCCAATTTGGCTCAAATAAACTCTTTCATTTCTTCCTTCGATTAACTTTTTTACTGATACTTACAATATGGTTTTTGACCACCTATCTTTTGTTTTCCTATTTTTGACACAAAAAATAGGTATATACTACTATTTTTGCACTATTTTTAAAACAACAGTAAAAGTGTAACAATAGGGAATGGCTATCCACTCCAGTATTCTTGCCTGGAGAATTCCAAGGGCAGAGCCTGGCAGGCTACAGTCCATGGGGTCGAAGTGTAGGACACGGCTGAGCAACTAACACTTTCGCTTTCACGAGGGTAGCAATAAATGGCAAGTGGCCTTTGGCCTCTGTAATGGAGGGAAAGCATGGGAGAGCAACCATTGAGCACAAGCTGTTGTGCTCTTCCTCACCTATTTGTGAAGAAGACCCAGTATGTTCAGATTACCTTGATGACTCAAGAGAAGTTAGATACCTGAATTTTATGTGAAATGTCACCATTTTCAAGTGCCAGCAACAAATTTAGTTTTTGAAACACTGTGCCAGTGAAATTAAAAAGTTTCAGGTTTCAATACATTTTACAAATAAGTTAAAAATTAAACTATTTGGGGTTCTGGGCTACCCATTTGCAGGCTCTGACCTAAAATCTATACTGTTCAAAGACACAGCAATTTGCTAGACCCCACCTATACTTTTCAAGTAGCCATGTATGGATGTGAGAGTTGGACCATAAAGAAGGCTGCTGTGCTTAGTCGCTCAGTCATGTCCGACTCTTTGTGACCCCATGGGCTGTAGCCCATGAGGCTCCTCTGTCCATGGGGATTCTCCAAGGCAAGAATACTGGAGAGGGTTGCCCTGCCCTCCTCCAGGACATCTTCCCAACCCAGGGACTGAACTCAGGTCTCCCAAATTGCAGGTGGATTCTTTACCTTCTGAGCCACCAAGGAAGCCCAAAGAAGGCTGAGCACCAAAGAATTGATGCTTTCAAATTGTGGTGCTGGAAAAGATTTTTGAGAGTCCCTTGGTGTCGGGAGCCACCATAGGCATTACTGACAAAATGGAGGCACGGCCCCAACCCCCTCTCTTCCTCACCCCGCAGGCACGGTCCCGGGATGAAGGAGTTAGGTTTTGTGATTCTGACTTGTCCTTTCCTTCCTCTGGTTGAGTTGGCTGGAAAGAATGTTATAATCCATAAAGTTAACTATTGACATTTGTTCAAGGATCTTTACAAAGAATACTCCAGGATGAGCACATAGGCTGCAGCTTTAGGCCATGGGAAACATTGTTATCTGAAACCTGCTTGTAAGGGGAATGTTTATGGCAATAGAAGTTTGCTGAGTTTAGGGGTTAGGAATAATTAAGAATAGTTAGAAGCTAAAAGTTTAAGGTATGTTGTAGTGTTGGCATATTTTACAATAGCTTATAGAAACTAGGTATTTTAGAGATACTAATAGCTAAAAGCCTTTTTAGGAGATGATGAGCTTAAGTTACTAGGGGATAACGGGATTTAAAGAGATAAGAAATAAACTGAGGAATGTAATATACAGCCCAGAGACAAACTTGAGTTACAAAGTTATCACAAGGACACTTAAGAGGGAACTCTGAAGGACAACAGTGATTTATGGAGACAGTAAATATGGGTGAGGGGAAACTGAAGATGTCATACCTCTGACCTAATGCTTTTGTAAAAGTATAAAAGAAAACCTGATGCTTAAAATAAACATGCAGCCCAGTGCTTTGAGTGAGACCCCATTCATCCCTTCAGGGCGATTCCCTGGCTGCCGGAGCTGGACTCCGGCACCTTGGACAGCAAGGAGATCAAACCAGTCAATCCCAAAGGAAATCAACCCTGAATTGGAAGGATTGATGCTGAGGCTGAAGCTTCAGTTCTTTGGCCCCCTGATGCAAAAAGCCAACTCACTGGAAAAGACCCTGATGCTGGGAAAGATTGAAGGCAGGAAGAGAAGTGGGTGACAGAAGAGAAGATGGTTGGATGGCATCACTGACTCAATGGATATGAGTTTGAGCAAACTCTGGGAGATAGTGAAGGACAGGGAAGCCTAGTATGCCGCAGTCCATGGGGTCACAGAGTCAAAGAGGACATAGCAACTGAACAACAATACTGCTCTGTGACTGATGGTGTCCATTCAATGTGTACTTTATTTTGTTTTAGCCACACCACATGGCTTTTGGGATCTCAATTCTAGACCAGAGATTGAACCAAGCCACCAAGAAAAGCCCAGGATCCTAACCGCAAAGCTACCAAGGAACTCCCAATGTGTACTGTTTTTATCAACTTTTAAAAGTTTCAAAAACAATTTTTTTTAAAATACTTTAATATTTACAACAACCAATCATTATGCCTACAGAGATATTCAGCATTGGAGAAAAAAATGGAATCACAGAAGTTATTACAGTACTAATGAAAACAATAAAATGGCTATGCTACTCTTAAAATACTGTTCTGCAGAAACTGTGCTTCAGTATTCAAGGGCATGTTCTCCAGTACTCTTACTGAAGACAAAATTGAGACTTAATGAGATTAAAGAACTTGCATAGCGAGATTTCCAGTTAAATACTCTAAGAAGATAAAAAAAAAAACCTTCCCTTTCCCACTCTAAACAATACAAATTTTGGAGAAAACATTAAAGAGATAAACGTTTAACACTCAGTTAAAAAGTAGACAGGTATCAGAAATGGAAGAAGGGAATCTGCACTGGGTAGGAGGTACAATTGGGCAGAGATCAGAATACATACCAGCCCCAATGCGGGGGTATATCGCCAGCCCAGGGACAGAAGTCTAGGCCACAGGCCCAGGGCACAGCAGAGATGCAGGAAAGTGTTGCCTTGTTCATTGAAAGAACCTCTAAGTGTTCACTCACCACAGCCCAGGTAAGTCGTCCACCCAAGGGTGAGACTATGAACAGTCCCTTGGACATCAACCAAGATAGTGGAATAGAAAGACCCTGAATTCACCTCTTTTTCACAAGCACACCAAAACCACACCTATCTGCAGAACAACTATCTATGAACAAGGACCAAAACCTCCCAAAAAGATAGTCTACAACTAAAAGACACAAAGAAGGAACCACAAGATGAGCAGGAGGAGCCGAGTCATGATATAAAGTCCCATACTCCCAGGTGGGCGACATACAAACTGGAAAATAATTACAGTGCAGAGGTTCTCCCACAGGAGTGAGAGTTCTAAGTCCCACGGTGGGTTCCCCACCCCGGGGATCCTGCACCAGGAAGACTAGCCCCCAGACCATTTGGCTCTGAAGGCCAGCAGGGCTGAATTTCGGGAGTCCCAAAGGATTGGGAGAAATACAGACTCCACTCTTAAATGACACACACAAGATCCTACAAGCACTAGGTCTCAGGCTAAAAGCTGTAATTTGGTAGGAGT
Source organism: Okapia johnstoni (assembly GCA_024291935.2). NCBI lineage: Eukaryota > Metazoa > Chordata > Mammalia > Artiodactyla > Giraffidae > Okapia > Okapia johnstoni. Next base: position 20,264,461 of record CM044307.1, read on the forward strand.
CTGGGTCAGACCTACCTGCTGCCTTTGGAGAGGTTGAGGGTGGCTGCAGCTGACAACAGTTATATTTGGGAGCTCAGTCAGTCATATATGGAAGCCAGTGCTGATCCTTGTTCCTCTCTCTAGTTCATTAGAGCCTGTGGCCCTACCCAATAGCTTCTAGGCACCAATGTTGGGATGCCTCAGGCCAAACAACTAAACTGGGTGGTGACACAGCCCCACCCATAATCAGACAGGCTACCTAAAGACTTCCTGAGCCCACAGCCCCCTCCAGACACTCAGAGGCAAATAAGAATTTGCATATGGGCATGCATGCTCAGTCGCGTCTGACTCTGGGTGACCCTATGGACTGTAGCTCACCAGGCTCCTCTGTCCATAGGATTCTCCAGGCAAGGACACTGGAGTGGGTTGCCATGCCCTCCTCCAGGGGATCTTCCCACCCCAGGGACGGAACCTGCGTCTCTTAAGTATCCTGCACTGTCAGGCAAGTTCTTTACCACTAGTGCCACCTGGGAAGCCCAAGAGTTTGCATGCCCCAACTATAGATCAACGCAACAAAGAAGACTGAAGATCCCACGTGCCACAACTAAGACCTGGCACAGCCAAATAAATAAAAATATTGAAAAATTAATTTTAAAAATATCTTTTAAAAAACTTCTTTCCCTGAAAAGGGCGGGGGGTGAGGGTGGGGTGCTTTCCTGGTGGTCCAGTGGTTAAGAGTCTGTCTACCAATGCAGATCCCTGCTCCAGGAAGATCCCACATGCTTCAGGGCAACTAAGCTGGTATGCCACAACTACTGAGCTTGTGTGCCTAGAGCCTGTGGTCTGCAATAAGAGAAGCCAGTGCAATGAGAAGCCTGTGCACCACAACAAAGAGTCGCCCCTGCTCACCACAATCAGAGAAAGCCTCAGCAACAAAGACCCAGGAGAGCCAAAAATAAATAAATCTTAAAAAAAAAGAACTACCAAAAGACCCAGCAATTCCACTCTTGAGTATATACTCCCAAAAAACTGAAACACTAATTTGAAAAGATACACGTATCCCAACGTTCAGAAGCAGTATTTTCAATAGCCAAGACATGGAAGCAACCCAAATGTCCATCAACAGACCAATGGATAAAGAAGACAGGGTATATATACACAATGGAGTATTACTTGGCCATAAGAAAGAATAAAATAATGCCACTTGCAACAACATGGATGGACCTGAAGATTACCATACTAAGTGAAGGAAGTCAGACAGAGAAAGACAAATATCATATGATATCACTTATATGTGAAATCTAAAAAAAATGATACAAATGAATTTATTGGCAAAACAGAAACAGACCCACAAAGAAAACAAACATGATTACCAAAGAGGAAAGGGGAGCAGGGATAAAATAGGAGTTTTGGATTGATATATACACATTACTATACATAAAATAGATAACCAATAAGGATCTACTGTATAGCACAGTACCTAAAATATACTCAATATTTTCTAATAATCTATAAGGGAAAAGCTGTATATACCTGAATATAAGTGTGAAACTTTTGAAAATTATAAAGTACTATAGAATATAAAGAATCTTTCATTCAATTTAAGAAAAGAGAATATGAACAGAGTTTCCCCTGAGAGGACTCAAATCTGCACTCTGGATTGATAACAGGGCCTAAATTCACGTTATACTTACAAAAGGAAACCCTTAGCCAAAAAACTAAAACTAAAGATGAGTTCTGTTGGAAAAAGGTAGAGCTGATCATAAATCTGTTTTTACCATGCAACAGTATGTTTCCACCATGCAAGACTGCCACGGAAGATCAATCCCTACAAGAGTGTTCACAAATAAAAGAAAACAACACAAAACCCCAAACCCTAAAACCAATAAAAATAGCTCAGAGTCATCATTAAAAAAAAAAAACATATCTGAGATCTGAAAGAGACTTCAAAATAACAATCAGGGAAATTCAAGAAAATAAAATCTAAACCATGAACAAGAGACAACAAAAAGTAGAATTTCTAGATACGAAAAACATTTGTTAAAATTTTTTAAAAAACTCAATACGTAACAGACAATCAGTGGATCAGACCGAGAGAGAGGAAGGGTTACTGAACTGAGGATAAATCTGAGGAAGTCACTCACAATACATCACAAAGATAAAGACAGAAAAATATAAGAACAGACACAAAGGATGGATTGAGAAACTCAATATCCATAAAAGGAAGATTTGGAAGATGAAGGAGGTCAGATTTGGTACAGTTCACTGAGTCCAAGTTGGATAAATTAAATATATCCACAAAAAGACCTGTATAAGCATATTCAGAACAGCTTCATTCATAATAGCCCCAAACTGGAAACAGCCCAAGTGGTACATCCATACAATGCAATGTTAATCAATAATAAAGAGGAACTTATTACTAATACATGCAACCTGGATGAATCTCAAATAACCTTAGGTTGAGTGAAAGAAGACAGATATAAAAGGGATACGTATAGTTCTATTTATACATAAAGAACATCTATTTATATATATATATTTAGAACAGCTAATCTATGGTAGAAAAAAAAATCTGAACAATACTTGCTGCTGAGAGAGGTGGGTGCAGGGAAGAGACATTTAAGCTGTGCACTGAATGACGAAAAGGAGCCAGTTGTGCCAAATTCCAGGGAAAAGCATTTTGGATATAAGGGAAATTTCTGGAATTGTGGTAAAGTTCCATATGTTGATGGAGGTGTGGGTTACACAAGTGTATGGAATTTTTGAAAGTTAGGGATATTTCTGATTTTTCTCCTGTTGGCTTGACTTATGAATTAATGACAGCTGATATATTCACTGTCTGTCTTTCCCACCAGAATGTAAACTCCATGAAAATAGGGACCTTAAATGCTTCTTCACCTTAACTGGGTTTTTCATTTATATATAACTATCTCCAGCAATTAGCACAGCACTGATAACAACAAATATTTACTGAATGAATAAAACAATTCAAGGTATTATATGCTAACATTTTATGATAGATATTTCTAATTCAATTATCAGACTACAAAATTGTTTATTAACATGAAGCTAAAGCAAATGTCTTCCCTTACTGAGCTGTGATACTGTATACAAGCAATATGGTTGAACACTGGGCTAGGAGTGAGAATAATCAAATCTTGGGTTAAAAATGGAACGTCTGTGTCCCTCTGAAATTCATGAGGAAATCCCAAACTCCAACTGATGGTATTAGAAGTGGGGCCTTTGGAAAGAGGAGAGTGAAAAAGTTGGCTTAAAACTCAGCATTCAGAAAACTAAGATCATGGCATCTGGTCCCATCACTTCATGGGAAATAGATGGGGAAACAATGGAAACAGTGGCAGATTTTATTTTGGGGGGCTCCAAAATCACTGCAGATGGTGACTGCAGCCATGATATTAAAAGACACTTACTTACTCCTTGGAAGAAAAGTTATGACCAACCTATACAGCATATTAAAAAGCAGAGACATTACTTTGCCAACAAAAGGTCTGTCTAGTCAAAGCTATGGTTTTTCCAGTAGTCATGTATGGATGTGAAAGTTGGACTATAAAGAAAGCTGAGCGTCGAAGAATTGATGTTTTTCAACTGTGGTGTTGGAGAAGACTCTTGAGAGTCCCTTGGACAGCAAGGAGATCCAACCAGTCCATCCTAAAGGAAATCAGTCCTGAATATTCATTGGAAGGATTGATGTTGAAGCTGAAACTTCAATGCTTTGTCCACCTGATATGAAGAACTGACTCATTGGAAAAGACCCTGATTCTGGGAAAGACTGAAGGCTGAAGGAGAAGGGGACGACAGAGGATGAGATGGTTGGATGGCACCATCCACTCAATGGACATGAGTTTGAGTAAACTCTGGGAGTTGGTGATGGTCAGGGAGGCCTGGTGTGCTGCAGTCCATGGGGTTGTAGAGTCAGACATGACTGAGCGACTGAACTGGACTGAGGATCAGATGAGGTCATGAGGGTGGAGCCCTAGTGAATGGGATTAGTGCCCCTAAAAAGTCAGGAGAGACCTTGTTTCTCTCTGATCTCTGCCACTAAGAATACAATAAGAAGTTGCTGGTAGCCTGCAGCTCAGAAGAAAATGTTCAAGACTCAGCCATGCTGGCAATCTGATCTTGGACTTCCAGCCTCCAGAACTGGTAGAACTGGTGTCTCTAAGCCACCCAGTCTGTGGTATCCTATAAGTACAGACTAAGACACCTCACTAAGGACTGGTTCTAGGATCCAAAGCTTTCAATGATTCACCATCTTCAGTGACAAAGGATCTGCCAATCTTTTTTTAAAAAATTGTATAAAATAATTGCATTAAGTAACTCTTATAAAACTGGTAACAGTGGTTACCTAAGGCAGTAGGGTTATAAATAGTTTTGATTTTTCAAATCCTGTACGAGTATGTATATATTCATAATTTTGTTGTTGTTGTTTTAATCCCTAAATCACGTCCGACTCCTTTGCGACTTCAATTAGAAACATGTTTTTTAAGTGGTGCTTTTTAGAGATGGGCTTCCCTGGTGGTTCAGACTGTAAAAAAAAAAAAAAAAATCTGCCTGCAAAGCAGGAGACCTGGGTTTGATCTCTGAATTGGGAAGATCCTCTGGAGAAGGGCATGGCAACCCACGCCAGTATTCTCGCCTGGAGAATTCCATGGACAGAAGAGCTCGTCCATAGCATTGCAAAGAGTTGGACATGACTGAGCGACTAACACTTCATTTTCACTTTTAGAGATAGGCATAGTAAGTTTCCCACTTAACACTTAAGACTTATGATTATATTCCTGAAAGAAATCTCATTTTAATGAATTAAACAATAAGTTAAAATGTTCAGAGAGTAGCGTAAGGTAGAGGGTAAAAACGTAAGCCCCAGAGTCAAACACCCTGGGCCCCTGCCACTTGCTAGCTATACTGTTGTTGTTGTTGTAGTTACTCAGTTGTGTCTGACTCTTTTGTGATCCCATGGACTGCCAGACTCCTCTATACATGGGATTTTTCAGGCAAGAATACTGGAGTAGGTTGCCGATTCCTTCTCCAGGGGATCTTTCTGACCCAGGGATTGAACCCTCACCTCCTGCATTAGCAGGCAGATTCTTTACCACTGAGCCACCATGGAAGCCCTGGTGGCTATATAAACTTGGGCAATTTACCGAACTTCTCTAAGTCTCAGTTTCCTTATCAGTAAAATGAAAAGGATAGTACCTACCATGTAGGATTATTGTAAGGCTTAAGTAAGATGATGAAATAGCTTGACTTAGCATATTGGCTAGCACTTTAGACTTCAATAAATGTTAAAATATGACTACTACTGAGTTCTATAAACCACAGTAGTCTTGTTAAAGGGAAACAAAGAACTATAGAGTTAAAATTTAAAAGCCAAATTCAGCTCTCACACAATTCAACGTTTCTTTCCTTTGTAATCCTGACAGACCATGACCTGATCTCTACCTGAATACTTCCAGAAACAGTGCATTACCTTAAGAGGCAGTTTTTGTTGAAACATTCTTGCATTCTGTAAAAGCTTCCTACATAGAAATTTTTCTCTTTGATGTTCAGTCTGGCCTCTGAAATGACAAAAGTGTTTACTCTTTCCTAAGAGCTTGTGAAATATGTGAAGACAGCTCTTATGACTTCCTTTGGTACTTTCTACTTAATCCAATCAGTCTTCCTGTGACTTCGTTTACAGACCACTCGCCATTATGACTAGATCCTTCTGAACAGCTCCAAGCTTGCCAATCTATCTCTTAAAATGTGGCACCCATGTCTGTATTCAATACTTGAGACATGGTCTAACCGGTGTAGACTACATTGGTACTATTAACTTCCCAGGCTCTGGACCCTATATTTTATTTATGCTGGATGAAATGATAGGTGTTTGAACAGTAGAATCACACTGATGATTCATACAGAGTTTGTGGCAAATAAAATTCACTGAAATCATATTGAATTCCGCATTTTATATACTTGTATACTTTGCACTTAAATCCAAAATTTTACATTTATTTCTTCTAAATTTTTCTTGTATGTTTTAACCAAACATTTTATCCTTTGAGATTAATTTGGATTTTTTTTAAAAAGATATTTGTTCATTTATTTATTGCACAAGGGCTTTCTCTAGCTGTTGAGAGCAGGGGGAGAGTAGGGGCTGCCCTCTAGTTGTGGTGCACAGGCTTCTCATTTTGGTGGACTCGCTCGTTGTGGAGCACAGGCTCTAGGGCATGAGAACTTCGGGAGTTGTAGTCCACTGACTTGGCTGCCTCAGGGCAAGTGGGATCTTCCTGGAGCAGGGATCAAACCGGTGTCCCCTGCATTGGTAGGTGGATTCTTAACCACTTATCCACCAGGGAAGCCCCTCAATTTGTATCTTGATTGTGCCGTCCCTCCCAACTCACAAGTTTTTGTATAGAAAAGTGAATCTCTATTTTCTGGGAAAATAACATCTTCTAACATGTGTTTTTATTAATTCATCTTTCAAATTTATTTTTGTATTTCACACTACCTCCATGGTTAATAACACTAAAATCAGGTTACGTTAAGGCAGAATACTTAAAAAAAAAACAACAACAGAGCATTACTGATTTGCTTCCATTGAGAAGGGCTCCCTCAGACCTGGAATTCCCAAGCAGCCAGGTTCCCACTTATTACTTACCATCATGTGGCCTGTGAAAAAGAAAATTCTAACAGGGAAATTGAAGGAGCAAGCAGGGTACCTCCATATGAAGGAACTCTTGGCAACATTCAAAACAATTATTAATTCATTTTTATATGGAGAGATTTTGTGGGGTATTTTTCCCCCCAGTCAAGGGATTCATTTAGTAAACATGTACCCAACCCTTTCAATAAACCAAACACTGTGCCAGACTCTGGGTAAAAAGAGTTAAAAGGCTAATCTGCTTTCAAAAATGCAGGATTCAGAAAAGGAGAAATGGATGTACTGAACAATTTGCAATATAGTGAGGTAACACAAACCACAGAAGCACACGCGAGTCCAGGATGGCCAAGAGGAAGAGTGGGAATTATTAAGAGAAACAGTTGCTGACAGGGGTGAGCTCTGAGACTGGTACTGGTGTTAAAAATGAGCAAACTGGGGACTTCCCTGGGGGTCCAGTGGTTAAGAATACACCTTCCAATCCCTGGTCATGGAACTCAGACCCCACATGCCTCAGGGCAATTAAGCCCTCATGCCCTGACTAGAGAAGTCTGCATGCTGCAACGAAGACCCAGCACAGCCAAAAACAATAATAATAAATAAATACATTTAAAAAAAAAAATTTTTTTTTTAATGAGCAAGCATTCTCTAGGTGCACCAGGCAGACAGAAGGGCACTCCAGGCAGAGGGAACAACAGCACGTGCAAAGATTTGAAAGGCACAAAGCATCATGGTACAAGTGGAAAAGTTCAAGCAAATTGAACATGTACCATAAGTGCAAAATTCTGACTCTTAAAAAAAAAAAAAAACTATCTTATTGATAATTTCCATATTGATTTAAAATATTTATTTTTGGCTGTGCTGGGTCTAAGCTGCTGCACGGGCTTTTCTCTAGCTGTGTCCATCAGGGGCTACTCTTCATTACAGTGTGAGGGTTTCTCATCTCGGTGACTTCTCTTGTTGCAGAGTACGGGCTCTAGGGCACTGAAGCTTCAGCAGCTACAGCTCCCGAGTTCTAGAGCACAGGCTCCAAAGCTGTGGCACACAGGCCTAGCTGCTCTGTAGCATGTGGGATCTTCCCGGACCAGGGATCGAACCCATGTCTCCTGCACTGGCAGGTGGATTCTTCACCACTGAGCCACCAGGGAAGCCCTTCCATATTGATTTTTAAGGTGACCTTTTATTTCATTGTAGTAAAACAGACATAACACAAAATTTACATTTTAACATTTTTAAGAGTACCATTCAGTGGCATAACTGCATTCACAAGGTTATGCATCATCACCACTATCCATTTCTTTTTTTTTTTTTTAATATTTATTTATTTGGCTGTGTCAGGTCTTAGTTGTGGCGCACAGGCTTAGTGGTCCAGCAGCTTGCGGGATCTTAGTTCCCCCACCAGGGATAAAACCTGTGCCCCCTGCATTGGGAGGCAGATTCCCAACCACTGAGCCACGAGGGAAGTCCCACCCCTATTCATTTCTAAAACTACTTCATCATCCCAAACAAACTCTGTACCATTAAACAGTAACTTCCCATTCCTCCCTCCTCAGCCCTCGGTAACCTCTATTATACTTCCTATCTCAAGTAATTCCATACTGATTTTTTATGTCTCACATTGAAATGATATTTTGGATCTATTAGGTTAAATAAAACCTGTTAAAATTAAGTTCACCTGTTTCTTTTTATACTCTTACTGTGGCTAGTAGAAAGCTTTAAATTATGTATAGGGCTCACATGATATTTCTACTGGACAGCACTGTGCTAGAGCATAATGTGAAGTAAGGAGACAGAGAGGAATGATGCTAGAAGGAAGAGATGCAGGTCAAGTCATGAGAAGCCCTACACTACCTAGTAAGATAAAACCTTACAGGTAATGGAGAGCCAATAACAGAAGCGAAGTGACAAGTTTAGGCTCATATTTCAGAGAACACTACAGTCACTGTGTGTGTGCTAGATTGGATGAGGGCAAGGCTAGAGCAGGCAGACCCATTAGATTAAGACTCACAATAGCAGAGCCAAGATAAGATTCAAATCAGGGCAGAAGAAGGCAGAATGGAAAAGAATACCAGTTCCTAACAGAATGGTGGCGTCAGAATAACCTGGATTAGTAAACAAGTCACAACTGAGAATTTTGAAAGTGTGATGAACAGAAAACTAATAGCTTCCCAAACCCATTATAAAAACATGGAGAAAATCTCATTCATAATAGAAATATACCTTATTCTTATTTACAACTACCTTATTCTTACAACTATAAGCCCTATGTTTTTAAACAACAACCATATACACACAAACATAAGTATAAACTCAACAAGAAATATGTAAGATCAACTGAACTGAACTGAGCTGAATACGAAGAAACAAGAAAACCTTACTGAAGATACAGAAGAAGTCTGGAAGAGCAGGGATATAACAGGTGTCACTTATAGAGCACGTTAGCAAGTGCCAGGCTCTTTACACACATATACCTGTATATTTATGAATACATTACTCATTTAATCCTTTTAACAATCCTCTACAGAAGGTACTATAATTACTGTATTTTTCTTTAATAAAGAAGAAAAGATGTTTTACAGAAATACTCCAAATATGCTCTAGAGCCTGCATGCCACAACTAGAGAAGCCTGCATGCTGTAATGAAGACCCAACGCAGCCAAAATAAAAAAATAATTAATGGGGGGGGTGAAAAAAGAAATACTCAGAATAATGTAAATTAAATGCAAACTTAATTTAAAAAAAATTTTTTTAATGAATTGACTATCAAGAAAGTGAAAAAAAGCCACAGGATGGGAGAAAATATATTCACATCATCTATCTCATGGGGGCATGTATCTAGAAGATACAAAAAACGATTACAATTCAATAATAAAAAGAACAACTAATTTAAAACAGGCAAAGATATGAATAGACATTTCTTCAAAGAACATACACAAATGGCCAATAAACACATGAAAAGATGCTCAACATTAGCTATTAGGGAAATGCAAATCAAAACCACAATGAGATACCACTTCACACCCACTACGATGGCTCTAATTAAAAAGACAGCTAATACGTGCTGGCAATAATGCGGAGAAATTAGAATCCTCATATACTGTTGTTGTTGACATAAAATGGTACAGCTGTTTGGAAAATAATCTGGCAGTTGCTCAAATGATTAAACATAGAGTTGCCATATGACCCAGAAACTCCACTTCTAGGTATATATCCAAGAGGAATGAAAACATATGTCCACACAACAGTTCATAGCAGCATTATTCATAATAGCCAACAGTGGAAACAACTCAAATGTCCATCAGCTGATGAATAGATAAATAAAATGGGGGTATATCCATAATGTTATGTGATTCCCCCAAAAGATATGTTAATGTCCTAACTCCCATTACCTATGAACGTGACTTTATTTGGAAATGGCCTCTGCATACTTAATTAAGTTAAAACAGGGTCCTGCTGGAGTGGAGTGGGCCTTTAATTCAATAACTGGTGTCTTTATATGAAGGGGAGAAAAGATGGAGACAGACTTTCCCAGAGAGAATTACGACGTGAAGACAGATGCTCTGGGATGAAGGCCAGGTGAAAACAGAGGCAGAAGTTGGGAGTTACGCAGCTGCAAGCCAAGGAATGCCAAACAATGCCAAGGACTGCTGGCAATGTCAGAAGCTAGAAATAGGCAGGAAAGGATTCCCCCGTAGAGACCTGAGAGAATGCACTCCTGCTGACAACTTGACTTTGGACTTCGTAGCCTCCGAGGCTGTGAGAGAATACATCTGTTATTTTAAGCCATCCAGTTTTCATTACTTCAATACTGTAGCCCTAGGAAACAAATACACCATAGAACAGAATTTTATTCAGCGACAAAATGAATGGGTACTGACACACGCTGCAACATGGATGAACCTTCAAAACATTATACCAAGTGAAAGAAGCCAATCACAAAATTGTACAAAAATTGTACGATTCCATTTATTCAAAATACTTAGACCTATAAAGGCAGAAAGATTAGTGACTGTCTAGGGCTAGGGCTAGCAGCTTCCCTGATGGCTCAGACGGTAAAGAATCTGCCAGCAATGCAGAAGAACTGTGTTCGATCCCTGGGTCAGGAAGATCGCCTGGAGGAGGAAATGTCAACCCACTCTGAAATTCTTGTCTGGAGAATCCCATGGACAGAGGAGCCTGGTAGGCTATGGTCCATAGGGTCACAAAGAATCAGACACGACTGAAACGACTTAGTATGCACAGGGCTAGGGTATTGGGGAATGGGTATTGATTAATAGGTATAGGCGTCTTTGGGCTTCCCAGGTGGATCAGTGGTAAAGAATCCACCTGCAGTGCAGGAGCTGCAGAAGATGCAGGTTTGATCCCTGGGTGGAAAAGATCCCTGGAGAAGGGAGTGGCAACCCACTCCAGTATTCTTGCCAGGATAATCCCATGGACAAAGGAGCCTGGTAGGCTAGAGTCCATTCAAAGAGTCGGACATGACTGAAGCAACTTTCTTTGGGGGATGATAACTATGTCCAAACATTAGGCTGTAGGGACTTCCCTGGTGGTCCAGTAGCTAACACTCTGCACTCTCAATGCAGAGGGCCAGGGTTTGATCCCTGGTTGGGGAACTAGATCCCACATGCTGCAACTAAGCCTGGCACAGCCAAATAAATAAACTTTTAAAAATAAAATAGAATTAGGTTATAGCAATGGCTGCCTAACTGGAAATATACTAAAAAATCACTGAATTGTGTACTTTAAAAAACAAATTATGTGAATTACATTTCAATAAGACCATCTTATTTTTTAAATGCAATTATTTTTGTATTAATTTTTATTGGCGTACAGGTGCTTTACAATGTGTTAGTTTCTTGTTGTAGAGCAAAGTGTATCAGTCATATGTCTACATATGCCCACTATCTCTTAGATTTCCTTCCCATTTTGTTGTAGTCACCAAGTCGTGTCTGACTTTTTTGGGACCCCATGAACTGTAGTCCACCAGGCTCCTCGGTCCATGGGATTTCCCAGGCAAGAATACTGGAGTGGGTAGCCATGTCCTTCTTCAGGGGATCTTCCCAATCCAGAAATCAAACCCAGGTCTCCTGCATTGGCGGGCAGATTCTTCACCACTGAGCCACCAAGGAAGGCCCCCCCACTGCTTCCCATTCAGGCCACCACAATAAAGCCACTTAAAAAAAAAAACTCCTTGACAAGCTGATTCTAAAATTAATCTGAGAAAGAAACTGTAAGACTACCCCCAAAACACTGATTAAATAATGAGTACGTGAGCTGATAAAGTGTGACCTCCAATAAAATAACAATAAAAATAATCATGAGGGACTATTACTAGATACCAAAGTACAACATATATTTAATGTAGAATGCTATGGTATTGGCCCAGCAAATAGAAAATTAGGACATAGGACAGAAGAGCATACAGAAAAGACACTGTGTGGGTGAGACATTAGTACATGATAAATGTGGTATTTTAGATTAATGGGTCAAGGATAGACTGATATTCAGAGCGGCATTGCTTGGAAAACAAGAAAAAGGCACACACCATTCTCGCTCGCTCTCTCTTTCTGACACACAGACAAAGGAATTAGAGAAAAACTCTAACATATAACAACTTACAGGAGAAAACATGGTCGTAAGAGAAAACGCAGCCTCAAGGTAGAACAGGGTTTTTCAACCTCAGCGCTACTGACATTTTAGGCCAGAAAAATTCTTTGCTTAAGGGCTTTCCTGCGCACTGTAGGGTGTTTAGCAGCATCCCTGGCTTCTACCCACTGGATGACAAGCAAAATACATCTCGTGACATTGCCAAGTGGCTCCCAGGAAGCGAAACAGCTCCCATTTGAGAACCACTGGGATTAGGAATGAAAGCCCACTAAATACACAAAGTAAAAGACTGGTACATTTAAACATAAAATTTACAACTTTGATTCTACAAATATGCCACATGGTTAAGAGATAAGAAACAACTTCAAAATGTTGGGAATAAATATTTCAAACGTATATGAATGACAAAAGATTAATATATAAAGCATTACCATATATAACCAGACAACCCAAAAGAAATGAGGCATTTCTCTAAAGAGGAAGGAATACAAATAGCCGACAATCATGAAAAGATGCTCAGTCTCACCAATAACCAGGGAAATACAAATTAAAACACCAAATTAGAGTCATTCCCCACCCATCAGATTGGCAAAAGCAAAAAAGGCTGACACCATCAAATGTTTAAAAGAGCTGGGAAAATAGATATTATTATACACTGCTGGTGGGCAGTTTGGCATTAAATATCCACACCCTCCCACCCAGCAAGTCCACCTGCAGGTTTCTATCTTTGAGAAATGCTCACTCAAGCTCACAGACGCTGTGGGAGGATGTTCTCTGCCGCACTGTGCCTAAGACTGAAAAACTAAGCAACCTATGGAATCTCACATATTATGGGATTGTAACATGTTCTGGAATTTACAGAGCAAGTAGAACAAATATGGCAGATGTCTACATATTAACAAAGAAAAAGTTCCAAGACCCATTTTTAAGCATAAGAAGTTTAGTTGTTGAAGAGGTACAGTACACCACATTGGTAAAAGTTTAACACGATATTTTACACATGTTATCTGTACAAACATATATCAATAAATGGAAACAAAAAGAAACAGAAAAAACACGCCAAACTGATAACAGTTTTTACCTTGGGGCAAAAGATTCAAAAAGAAAAGATGGAGATAGAAAGAGGTCAAAGAGGATCTATTTTGTGTAAATTTTTGACATGACGGTATGTTATGTATGGACTAGGGCTTCCCTGGTGGCTCAGAGGTTAAAGCGTCTGCCTGCAATGCGGGAGACCTCGGTTCGATCTCTGGGTCAGGAAGATACCCTGGAGAAGGAAATGGCAACACACTCCAGTATTCTTGCCTGGAGAATCCCACGGACGGAGGAGCCTGGCGGGCTAAAGTCCCATGGGGTCACAAAGAGTAGGACACGACTGAGTGACTTCACTTTCACTATGTATGGACTACAGCTAAAATAAATATGAAAGAATAAATATATTTTTAAAAAAGAAACTCAACTTGACCAAAATTTATAACTCCTTCCCCTCTCTTAAATCACTCTTTTTTTCTCCAACTTCGTAACTTTGGTATTAACAAAATCTTTCAGTGCAGTTCTACGGTGTAAATATTTTCGTGTTTTCAACGAATGAGTTTGGAAGTCTGTGTCCATTAATATATCAAAAGCTTATAAAAGTTTAGGTTTCGTTTATATTTTAACAAGCAGGTTAGCAATTCTGTAATAAATCATCATTACGGTTCTAGTCCGGATCTATATTCCAGGGTTGCGAAAAGAAAAAGAGGCGGCTCCCAGCAAGGTCCACAGCAGCGGGTGTGGTCTGGGAAGAAAGAGGTGGTAACAATGGGGGCGGGCGTAGGTCCCCACGAATCGAGGGGACGAAACTCTTATCTGTGGACGCGTGCAACACGCAGCGCCTAAGGAGCTGCCAGATGTTGCGAGCGGTGCTTCCTTTGTGGCTAACTGGGTCAAGAAGCCAGGAAGGTTTGTTAGGTACTCCTTAAAGAGAGCAGACGCGGGTCCGAAGAGGCGGCCCCGGAAGGCCACCGGGAGCCAGCGGATCGAGGTGACAGCCCTCGCGGCGCACCTGGGTGCTGAACTGCCCCCGCCACCGGCGAGGAAGGCGGGGAGAGGGGCAGGGCCAAGTCGCTCGGGGACAACGAGGTCCCTGCAATCATTCGCCCCCGCGCACGGTGACATCGCCAGCATCTTGAGCCCTCTCCTCAATCTGCACGGAAAACCGCCTCCACCATTCGCACAGACCCAGAGAAAAGCCTCGCCGGCCGCCGAGCCTCACTTACCTGCGGCCCTGGACCCGACCCGAACACCTGCGGCACCCCACGCTGAAGATCTGGAACCTCTATGACCACCTGCGCGCACCCACCCGAATCCTCTAGGACGGAAACCACTTCCGGTTCCGTGACGTAACCCGAGCAGGAGTGTACAAGAGGGCGACGCCATCTTGTACGGAAGCAGCGGGGGCCGTTGGGGCCTTACCAGTTTCTCCAGTGGTGAACAAAAGCTCTGTTAAAATCGGAAAGGCTTAACATCTTTTCGGATAAGTGGTGCTTTTTTTTTTTTTCTGGGTGATATTTTTGTTTGTCTTGGTTTTAAGGAAAGAAGCCTCTGGAACTGTCACAAATGCAATATGGGATTTCTAACTAACTGTCCTTACTAATTAGCTCGGGTGGTGTTTCTCCACCGCACCGGTTTTCTTAGCTGTTAAATGAGGAAGGTAAACAGAAGAGACATTTGTTTAAATAATACATTCCTCATTAGAAGCGCCTTTTATATTATATCCACTATAATACGTATGCCATCTTTTATAACAAGAACCACAATACCTTCCGTTTATATTTAAAAATGTTCATCCAGTCTTTATCAGCAACAAAAAGCAGTATATCTGATTGCAAAGCTTGTTGCCCTCATGGCTACATCGTGTGGCTTCCAGTACAGCAGAAAAGGTTCTAAGTTCCATTAGGTAATTACCCATTAAGGGAAATTTTCTGGCAGATATTCAGCGTTAACCCCCTGCATTTTCATCTGCTCCATCCTGAAACACCTAAAAAACAAAAAAGTAAAGGGGAAATGGAAATTAAACCTCAGTGAAGGACTTCTTGGGTGGTTCAATGATTAGGAATCTGTATTGCAATTCAGGGGTTGTGGTCCATCCAGTTCTGGGGACTAAGATCCCACATGCCATGGAGCAAGCCCTCACACCACAACTAGAGACCATATGCCACAATGAAAGATCCAGCATGTGGCGATGAAGATCCCACAAATAACATATTTTTTAAAAAACCTCAGTGAGACACCTTTACACACCCACGTACGTGCATGCATGCTCAGCCATTCAGTCATGTCTAACGTTTGTGACCCCCATGAACTGTAGCCTCCCAGGCTCCTCTGACCATGGGATTCTCCAGGCAAGAAAACTGGAGTGGGTTGCCATACCCTTCTCCAGGGTATCTTCGCCACCAGGAATCAAACTCATGTTTATCAAGTCTCCTGCTTTGACAGGTGGGTTCTTTACCGCTAGCACCACCTAGGAAGCACTTACATAACCCACCAGAAAGGCTAAAATGAAAAAAGAGAGAAAATACAAAGTACTGGCAAGACTGTGGAGCAAACAGAACTCTCAGGCTACTGAAGGGAACATAAATTGGCCCAATCACTTTGTTAAACTGTTTGGCAGGATCAGCAAAAGCTGAATCTATGCATAGCCAAAGATGTGTACATATGTTCACTTAAAGGACATGCACAAAAAAAGCTTATGCTTATACTTGGTAATAGCACTAAATTGGAAACTATGCAAATATCCATGCTGTTAGAAGTCCATGTGTAACCAAGCAGGACCTTATTGGGCCTTCCAAGGACAGAACTCCTTGCTCCCCATGTTCTCCGCCTGCCTCTTGCCTATAGAAAAACTTCAGCCTTCTACACTTTACCTGAATTCTAAAGAATAAAATTAATCAGAGAAGTTAGAAAATGCAGAAAGAAGGGGAAACAGTCAAGCAAGACAAAATAATAAGTTTAGCCATTAAACAAAGTCAAGGACCTTTAGTTACTCCTCAAGGGAGGAGGAGAAGGGGGCGACAGAGGATGAGATGGTTGGATGGCATCACCAACTCAATAGACATGAGTCTGGGCAAACTCCAAGAGACAATGAAGGTCTCAGAAGCCTTGTGTGCTGCGGTCCATGGGGTCTCAAAGAGTCGGACATGACTTAGAAATTGGATAACAAAGGTTATAGATAATATTCTAAGCTATGTCCTTTGGGCTATTTTGCAGATACCAAAACCCCTAGCAGGTGAAGAAGTTAACTATATACTGCTATAAGCATTAGATCCCAGACCAGTTGGAACAGAAGGTTGATAATGTTGACTCCTGATTATCTCATCACCAACCAATCAGAAGAATGTCCACAAGATGATCACGCACCTCCCAACCTCTCTCCCTCAACCTGTCTTTAAAAACTCTTCCCTGAAAGCCATCAGGGAGTTCAAATCTTTTGAGTCCTAGCTACCTAGATTCCTTGCTTGGTGCCCTGCAATAAATGCTGCCCTTTCCTCCACTACAACCCTGTGTCAGTAGAATGACTTTA
The DNA here is from genome assembly GCA_024291935.2 of Okapia johnstoni. NCBI lineage: Eukaryota > Metazoa > Chordata > Mammalia > Artiodactyla > Giraffidae > Okapia > Okapia johnstoni. The sequence continues at coordinate 20,281,272 of CM044307.1, forward strand.
CTGTGCACAGGTGAGTGGACAGAAGTCGTGTTTGGTAACAAATGTAGCGATTACTCTTAGTGGAGTAATGACTCTGGAAGAGAACATGGGAGCTTCTCGCTAATAATGTTCTGTTTCTTAATCTGAGTGCTGATGTACATGTGTGTTCAGGTTGCATGTTTGTGGACACTTTTCTGAAGGCATTTCTACTTCAATAAAGAGTGGGGTTTTTTTGTGTTGTGTGTGGGGCTTTTATTTAGAATGAAGGTAAGGGAGTGAAAAGTTTATAAGACCAAAGAAGAATAAGAACAGGAGAGGAGACAAATATCGGTATAATTTTAAAAGATAGAAATTAGAATGGAAGGATACATCATTTAGAATCCCATAATCTGTCTATATCCCTAAGCAATCACTCTACATTTAAGGTACAGTCAACAAGCTCCATCTGTGCATAAATAATTTCCAATCAACTTGTTAGTATCTCACTCTTTGTTTTAGTCCCTTTGGACTGTAATTAAAAATTACTATTGACTGTGCTAAGTTGCTTCAGTTGTGTCTGACTCTTTGCCACCCTATTGACACCAGACTCCTCTGTCCAAGTGATTCACCAGGCAAGAATACTGGAGTGGGTTGCCATTTCCTCCTCCAGGGGATCTTCCTGACCCAGGGATAGAAGCCAGGTCTCCTGCATTGCAGGTGATTCTTTACTGTCTGAGCCACCAGAGAAGCCCCTATTGGATGGGCAGCTTATAAACAACAGAAATTTACTTCTCACAGTTCCGGAGGCTGAAAAGTTCATGATCGAGGTGCCAACAGATTTATTGTCTGGTGAATGCCTACTTCCTGGTTTATAGACCAGGACCAGACTGTGTCCTCACTTGGCCTAAGAGATAAGGAGCTCTCTTGGGTCTCCCTTATAAGGCACTAATCCTACTCATGATGACTCCACCCTAATGTCCTAATCATTTCCCAAAGGCCTCCCCTTCCTGATACCATTACGTTGGGAGTTAGTTTTCAACATATGAATTTTCAAAGGACAAAAAACATTCAGCCTACTGCACACTTAAATATGAAAAAACATCTAAGACACATCAGTAATTGCAGGCAGATTCTTTATTGTCTGAGCTACCAGGGAAAGGAATATGTATAGAACTCTTGCACCCAGCATTTTGAGAGAGCACATACTTTAAAAACAAAGAAGATTTAAGGAAATTAATTTTGATTTAGGTCATTGAACAACTTTCTACATATTTAAAAAAATGCTGTAAAGAATCTTTCAGTAAAATATTTTAAAAATTCTCCAAGTATATGGAGTTTTTAAAATAATCATTTTTGTATTGTTTTTAACTTAATTGTAATGTGGTCAGAGAATACAGCTCTCATTCTGTGACCACAGAGAAAAATGCTATAAAAAATCTTTTAGTAAGATTTTAAAAATATTCTCCAAATATGTGCTAGTGCTAGGCCACTTGAACCATGTCCAGCTCTTTGCGACCCTATGGACAATAGCCTGCCAGGCTCCTATGTCCGTGGAATTTTCCAGGAAAGAATACTGGAGTGGGTAGCCATTCCATTCTCCAGGGAATCTTCCAGACCCAGGTATCGAACCTAGGTCTCCCATGTTGCAGGCAGATTCTTTACTGTCTGAGCCACCAGGGAAGCCCCCTCCAAATATATGGAGTTTTAAAAATAATCATTTGATTATTGACTTTTAACTTAAGTGTGATGTGGTCAGAGAATACAGATCTCATTCCCTGACCACATTACACTTAAGTTAAAAATCAATAATAAAATAATTATTTTTAAAAACTCTATATATTTGGAGAATTTTTTAAAAATCTTACTAGACGTTAAAAGAAGAAATCCCAATTAAAACATATAATATTCAATTTGAGAAGTAAAAAAATACTATACATATTTAGAAAGTTTACATGATACATGTAAACAGATAACATATGCTTTTTACACTAGAAAATAAGAAATACTGAAAATCAATTATATAAGTGACCGGCTAATACATTAGAAAGAAACAAGAGAATAAATTCAAAGTACTAGAAGGAAGAGGATAACAAAATCAGAGAACAAATTAATAAAATAGAAAAAGACGTGATTCATATGGCCAACAAAACTAAGATTAGATCTTGGAAAGTGAAAGTCATTCAGTCGTGTCCGACTTTTTGTGACCCCATGGACTATACAGTTTGTGGAATTCTCCAGGCCAGAATACTGGAGTGGGTGGACTGTCCCTTCTCCAGGGGATCTTCCCAACCCAGGGATCAAACTCAAGTCTCCCGTATTGCAGGTAGATTCTTTACCAGCTGAGCCACAAGGGAAGCCCAGATCTTTGAAAGCACTAGTGAAAAAAAGTTCTGTGCGTCTGATCCAGATGGAAGATAAACAGCAACAAATAAATAATGTTAGGACTAGAAGGGGGAACATAACAAAGTACAAGAGAGATACAAGAAATTAGAAAATATAATGAACAACTTTATTTCAAAAATGTTTTAGACAAGAAAATGAAAAGACAAGTCAGAGACTTGGAGGAAATCTCTGCAAAATACATATTTAATAAAGGACTGTTATCTAGAATACAGAGAGAACTTTTGAAACTCAGTTCAGTTCAGTCACTCAGTCATGTCTGACTCTTTGTGACCCCATGAACTGCAGCACGCCAGGCCTCTCTGTCCATCACCAACTCCCGGAATCCACCCAAACCCATGTCCATCGAGTCGATGATGCCATCCAACCATCTCATCCTCTGTCGTCCCCTTCTCCTCCTGCCCCCAATTTTTCCTGGCATCAGGGTCTTTTCCAGTAAGTCAGCTCTTCCCATCAGGTGGTCAAAGTATTGGAGTTTCAGTTTCAACATCAGTCCTTCCAATGAACACCCAGGACTGATCTCCTTTAGGATGGACTGGTTGGATCTGCTTTCAGTCCAAGGGACTCTCGAGAGTCTTCTCCAATACCACAGTTTAAAAGTATCAATTGTTTGACGCTCAGCTTTCTTTATAGTCCAACTCTCACATCCATACATGACCACTGGAAAAACCATAGCCTTGACAAGACGGACCTTTGTTGGCAAAGTAATGTCTCTGCTTTTTAATATGCTGTCTAGGTTGGTCATAATTTTCCTTCCAAGGAGTAGGCATCTTTTAATTTCATGGCTGCAATCACCATCTGCAGTGATTTTGGAGCCCAGAAAAATAAAGTCAGCCACTGTTTCCACTGTTTGCCCATCTATCTGCCATGACGTGATGGGACCAGATGCCATAATCTTAGTTTTCTGAATGTTGAGCTTTAAGCCAACTTTTTCACTCTCCTCTTTCACTTTCATCAAGAGGCTCTTTAGTTCTTCTTCACTTTCTGCCATAAGGGTGGTGTCATCTGCATATCTGAGGTTATTGATATTTCTCCCAGCAATCTTGATTCCAGCTTGTGTTTCGGAAGCCCAGCGTTTCTCATGATGTACTCTGCATATAAGTTAAATAAGCAGGGGGACAATATACAGCCTTGATGTACTCCTTTTCCTATTTGGAACCAGTCTGTTGTTCCATGTCCAGTTCTAACTGTTGCTTCCTGACCGGCATACAGTTTTCTCAAGAGGCAGGTCAGGTGGTCTGATATTCCCATCTCTTTAAGAATTTTCCACAGTTTGTTGTGATCCACACAGTCAAAGGCTTTGGCATAGTCAATAAAGCAGAAATAGATGTTTTTCTGGAACTCTCTTGCTTTTTCGATGATCCAGCGGATGTTGGCAATTTGATCTCTGGTTTCTCTGTTTTTTCTAAAACCAGCTTGAACATCTGGAAGTTCACGGTTCACGTATTGCTGAAGCCTGGCTTGGAGAATTTTGAGCATTACTTTACTAGCGTGTGAGATGAGTGCAATTGTGCTGTAGTTTGAGCATTCTTTGGCATTGCCTTTCTTTGGGATTGGAATGAAAACTGACCTTTTCCAGTCCTGTGGCCACTGCTGAGTTTTCCATATTTGCTGGCATATTGACTGCAGCACTTTCACAGTGTCATCTTTGAGGATTTGAAATAGCTCAACTGGAATTCCATCCCCTCCACTAGCTTTGTTCGTAGTGATGCTTTCTAAGGCCCACTTGACTTCACATTTCAGGCAACCCAATTAAAAAGTGAGCAAAAGATCTGAATAGACATCTCAAAGAAGTTATATGATATCCAACTAAGCATATGAAAAGATTATCGACTTTACCTGTTGTTTGGGAATTGTAAATTAAAACAATAATGAGATACCAGTACTTCATTGAATCACTAAATTCTATTAGAATGGCTAAAATCCAAATGCTACAACAGCAAGTGCTGCTGAGGATACCCAGCAACAGTAACTTTCATTCATTGCCGGCTGGAATGCAAAATGGTACAGCTGCTCCTAAAGATAATTTGTCAGTTTCTTAACAAAGTTAAACATAGTTTTGCCACTCAATCCAGCAATCGTGCTCATAGGTATTTACACAAATGAGTTGAAAACTTAATCCACACAAAAACTTGCACATAAATGTTTACAACAGCTTTAGCCATAAATTGAAAGCAACCAAAATGTTCTTCAACAGGTGAATGGGTAACCAAACTGTGTTACATCCATACAATCAAATATTATTCAATGACAAAAAGGAAAAAACTACCAACCCACAAGAATTAATCTTAAATACATGTTGATAAGTGAAAGAAACCAATCTGAGCAGGGTACATACTGTGTGATTTCAACTACTGTACATGACATTCTGGAAAAGGCAAAAGTATGGTGACAGTAAAAAGATCAGTGGTGGCCAGAGGGCCACCCAGTGGTGGGGAAGAAGAGAGGGTACATAGGTGGAGGGAGTACTGAGGATTGTTACGGCAATGAAACTATTCTGTATAGTACTGTAATGGTGGATACATGACATGATGCGTGTGTCAAAACCCAAAGAATTGTGCAACACAGGGGTGAATCCTAAACTATGCACTTAAGTTGGTAATAATGTCAATATGGGTTCATCAATTACAATTCATCAGTTGTAACAAACATACCACACCAGTGGAAGATGTTAATAGTATAATAGGGAAGCTGTATGGGGTGGGCTTAAAACTCAATATTCAAAAAACTAAGATCATGGAATCCAGTCCCATCACTTCATGGCAAACAGGGAAAAAATGGAAACAGTGAGAGACTTTATTTTTTGAGGGGCTCCAAAATCACTGCAGATGGTGACTGCAGCCATGAAATTAAAAGATGCTTTCTCCTTGGAAGAAAAGCTATGACCAACCTAGACAGCATATTAAAAAGCAGAGACATTGCTTTACCGACAAAGGTCCATCTAGTCAAAGCTATATTTTTTCCAGTAGTCATGTATGGATGTGAGAGCTGGACTATAAAGGAAGCTGAGTGCCAAAGAATTGATATGTTTGAACTGTGGTGCTGGAGAAGGCTCTTGAGAGTCCCTTGGACTGCAAGGAGATCAAACCAGTCAATCCTAAAGGAAATCAGTCCTGAGTATTCATTGGAAGAACTGATGCTGAAGCTGAAACTCCAATACTTTGGCCACCTGATGTGAAGAACTGACTCATTGGAAAAGACCCTGATGCTGGGAAAGATTGAGGGCAAGAGGAGAAGGGGATGACAGAGGATGAGATGGTTGGATGGCATCACTGACTCGATGGACATGAATTCGATCAAGCTCCAGGAGTTGGTGATGGACAGGGAAGCTTCAAGTGCTGCAGTCCATGGGGTTGCAAAGAGTCGGACATGACTGAGTGACTGGACTGAACTGTAGGGGTTGGGGGGAAGGCATATGGGAACTCTGTACTTTCTATCAGGATTTTCTCTGAATCTAAAACTGCTCTATAAATAAAGTCAATTAGTCACAAAAAAGGGAGAGAGAGAGATCATGCTGTGAACTGCTTGATTTATCTGAAATGTAATTAATTGATTCCAAGGACAACTTAATGCCAAGCACTGGGATGTCATGTACAGAAAATTCAAGAGGAACTGTGGCAAAAGTGCTAGTGGCCTACCCAATATCCATTCTCCTCTCTACTTAGTAACAGTAGTCAGTGTATTAAATGTATTAAACAATACACTTTTCTGTCTCCATTGTGAATAGGTATGGTGGCCATGTGACTAAGTTCTGGCCAATGAGGTATAAACAAGTTATAAATAAGTTTTTGCATTTGACTTTGGGTAAAGTTATTAAAAAGGTCCTTTTTGGTGGTGGGGGATGCTTTTTATCATTATCCTTTCTTGCTGAGACTAAAACCTGATGGCTAGAGCTCCATAGCCCCCCTGCCACCACAGTAACACCTTGAAGATGGAAGCCAGGTGCCTAGAAAGGGGGAGTGGAGAGGTGGAAGAAGCCTGGACTTCTGATGTCTTCTGCAGTTTCTGTACTAACCCTGAACTATATACTTCTGGACTTCTTTTACAAGAGAAAATTATTTTTTTTAAGTCATGTAGTCATCTTTGTTACTATCAATAGAACCCAATCCCTAAGTGATACAGGAAATGAAAGATACTAATAATGAAAGCATACCACACAGGTCAACTAAAATCTGCTGAATACAGTGCCCAGTAGATGCACAATAAAGGTGGAAACATTTATTCAGTTTGTTTAATGTGTTGAAGATAAAGGTCAAAACTTAGAGGGAACCACTAAATAGGCTTATTCAATATCCTGTTTCCTTCCATTGAAATTCTATCATTCCTTTCTGCCCACTGATCCCTTCTATAAACTTTTCTAATATTTTAGGTATTATACAGATTATAAAAATATGCAGCTATGCACTCAAGAAGCTTACAAGCTAGCTGGAAACGCAAAAAGACTTTATTGTCAGCAAGTGAGAAAAGGTATCCTTTCTTGGTGGTTTAGAGAATCAGAACTCTTTTTTCTCCTAAGCAACTGGAATGAGACTACCTCTTGAGAAAGATGTCCATATTCATTTAGAAGAGATTCATGAAGGCCCCTTAGAGTAAGGGTGAGACACATATACCCCCACAGTGAGACAAGTTCATCTAACAACAGGGGTTGAAATGCTGAATCTTCCTGGGAGAAAGACATCTGGGAGGAGAGATTGTGGGAGAGAAAAAGTGTTTAAAATGTTCAGAGATGGGATTTTAAGTTCCTTATGAGAAGTGTGTGCATGTTATGCAACCTCATCTTCTCTTCCTCGTAGGTAGATGTCCATAACGTCTGTATCATTCTCTAATGCTTTTTGTTCCAGGAGATTCATTACAGGAATTTGAATAGGTATTGAATTTTGCATCCAGAGTTGCAGGAGGAAAAGACAAACGTTATTCGGGGCATTCTGGAGCTGGGGGTAAAGAGTAGGGTGGGCTTTAACATCTAGGTCACAGAGAAAAGAGCACAGAAACAGACCTCCAGTTAAATGATGGATTGAGCCATATGTAACTCCGCTTCCACCTGAAATCTCTCTTTAAAAATGGGAAAACGTGAAACTTTAAGGTAAAAAGATGTAGGAAAAAAACTGAAAACCCCCTAAAGGAGAAAAAAAACAGAAGCTATTTATTCAGAACTTGCTATAGGAGGGAGTCAGCCACCATCACTTGTGTTTGGCAAAGACTCAAAGGCAGGCAGAGAATTGGGGAATCTTTACAATGAAAAAACGAGAAGGCTTTAGATCTATTCTGAATGGAGGTCATTGTCCTGGGGAAGTTAGGGGTGGGCTAACTGGAAGCCAGGCTCCTTATGTGATTGATTTGGCTTTCTCTGTTTGGTCCTGTATTGGAAGTGGGGGCAAGGTATAAGGAAGCTGACTCATTGATAAATTCTGACCATTCTCATGCCAATTAGATGCTAACCACCAGGCCTCCTAAGCTGGTTGCTGTGGAGGTTCTGTGTCAGTGTTCTGTTGTCATACATGGAATGGCTATTTGTCAATTCATATGGTTGGTCTCTCACAGAAGAGGAGATGAAATCGCTAACATTTTGGAAGCTGGAAAGTAGAAGGATGGTGGGAACTGACTTAGCAAAGTCATCATCTATCAACAGACAGGCCAAGAGAAAGCCCGATTTGCCCCCAAAGAACCACCGAAAGGCTTGAAAATGGGCAGCGCCAGGTACCTCAAGAAGCAGGGGTAGGGGTTTCCCTGGTGGCTCAGTGGTGGGGAAACCACCTGTCAATGCAGAGGACACAGATTTGATCCCTGATCTCAGGAGAGCCCACATGCTGCAGAGCAACTGGGCCCATGCACCACAACTATTGAGCTGTGTTCTAGAACTGCAACTGCTGAAGCCTGCGTACCCTGGAACCCATGCTCTGCAGCGGAAGAGGCCATGGCAATGAGAAGCCTGTTCACCACAAGGAGGGGCCCTTGCTCACCGCAACTAGAGAAAAGCCTCAGCAGCAACAAAGACCCAGCACAGCCAAAAATAAATTAAAAAAAAAAAAGAAGAAGAAGAAGTAGAGGTAAAGTTGGGACTAAAAGCACAATAATTGGTTAAAAGTGTACTTCAGAAGCAGACATCAGACTTCCTCCCTAGCTCCCAAGTCACTCCCCTCTTGGCCCCTGCAGAAGGCTTAGGGTTGATTCCCTGGAGAGGGTATAGGTCACCCTATCTAGTTAAGGATAGGGGTGCCATACTAATGAGAATTCAGTGAAAAATCACTGAGGCTCTTGCACTACTCTCCCACATCAGCAACCAGTGTTAGAAGCCAAGTGTTGAAGAAAATTTTTCAGATAATTTTGATATGAGCACATATCAAAATTTCATTATCATCTTGCAATGAGGAAGAAGCTTTGTAGTAGGATATAGGAGAAAGTGTGAAATACTTTTAAATGGACCAAAAGATTACTGAGAAATTGGAGACTATGCGTTGTTTTATAACAGTCTGATATATGGAGACTTCCCACTTATCAGATTCTATGGGATTTATACTTTTTTCTATCTTTTAACTGTTTCACAACTCTGAAGAGATATGTTAATTTGTTAAAAACTGATAATAATGCAAATAATTATTGTCTTTAGATTTTCAAAAAAATTCTGTTAGGTAAAGCTTCTATTGACATCCCTGTCCCTCTACATCCTACAATAAGCTGGCTTTGCAACTACTAAGAAAATTGGTTCCGACAATTCTGATAGGCTTAGATACTTGGTCTGGCCTTTGGATTTTCCTTTGAACTGATTGTGACACCTTTTCCAGTTCTCTCAATAATTAATAAGTTAAATCTTTGACACATTCATTTCATATTTGCATCTGAGTCTTTTCTTTTAATGATAATCCATTAAGAAATCAAATTCAAAGGACTACTTTTAGTAGAGATATTTGAGAGGAAGAGATTGGTTAGAAAATCATTTTACATTAGATACAAAAAACGAAAGAATATTTGGTAAAAGTCACTATACTCTTAACTGAAAAGTGGGTGGATAACTGGTTTCTCAGAAGTTTAATCCCATTAGTTGTGAGTATTTAATCAGAAATTCTAGTTTCTTCCTGGAAAGAGGCTGTATGTAAATTACTTCATGCAAAAATTGCATCCTGGTCCTAGTTAGGACTTTTTTGTTTTACAGATGATGATTCCCAAAACTGCAGTCCAAAGCTGTGCCTCTAAATACTTGTTGTATCAGTGCTACACAAGATGCTGGTCTGAAATGAGAAACTGACCTTGCTCCAGAATATAAATCAGCATTCTGCTTCCTTCACTGAAAAATCTTCCTGCAAAAAATAGTGAAGGGAGATTAACATGGTGCCTGCTACCATAGTTTATACTCTAGCAAAAGGTTTCATCTTGTTAAGGACTGGTAAAAACAGATTATACAAAATGGTGGTATGTACCCAAAATGGAATATTACTCAGTCTTAAAAAGGAATGAAATTATAATACATGATACAACATGGATGAAGCTTGAATATATACCATGCTAAGTGAATAAGCCAAACACAAAAGGACAAATAGTATATGAGTTCACTTATATGAGGTAGCTGGAATAGTCAGATTCACGGAGTAGAATGGTGGTAGCCAGGGGCTGGGGGGAAGGCATAGGGAGTCGTTACTTAATGGTACACAGTTTCAGTTTGGGATGATGGAAAAGTTCTGGGGATAGTGATCATAGTTGCAAAGCAATATGAATGTAATTAATGCCGCAGAACTGTACACTTAAAAATGGTTAAAATGGGGACTTCTCTAGTGGTACATTGGATAAGAATTCGCCTGCCAATGTAGGGGACACAGGCTTGATCTCTGGTCCAGGAAAATTTCACATGCCGAGGAGCAACTAAGCCCTTGTGCCACAACTACTGAGCCTGTGTGCTATAACCACTGAAGCCCTCAGGCTCCAGAGACAGTGCTCTGTAACAAGAGAAGCTACCATAGTGAGAAGCCTGTGCACCGAGAAGAGTTGCCCTGCTTGCTGCAACTAGAGAAAGCCTGCGCACGGCAAGGAAGACCCAGGGCAACCAAAAATTAATTAAGTAATTAAATTTAAAAAGAGAAAAAAATGTTAATGGTTACAATGGTTCAATTTTAAGATATTTATTTGTGAATAGCATTGAAACATGTATATTACCATATGTGAAATAGATCACCAGTCCACGTTCAATGCATGAAACAAGGCACTCAAAGCCAGTGCACTGGGACAACCCTGAGGGCTGGGGTCGGGGGGAGGTGGGAGGGGGGTTCAGGATGCGGGACACATGTATACCCATGGCTGATTCATGTCACTGTATGGCAAAAACCACTACAATATTGTAAAGTAATTAGCCTCCAATTAAATAAATTAATTAAAAAAAGCTATTTATTTGCCTCATAATTTGAAATAGGATTAAAATGATAAATTTTATCTTATGTGTATTTTGCCACAATTTAAAATTTTATTTATTTATTTATTTAATTTTATATTTGGCTGTGCTGAGTCTTTCTTGCTGCATGGGTTTTTCTCTAACCTGCAGTAAGTGGAGGCCACTCTCTAGTTGCAGTGCGCAGGTTTCTCATTCAGGTGGCTTCTCTTGTTGTACAGCATGGGCTCTAGGCACACGGGCTTCAGTAGTTGCAGCATATGGGCTCAATAGTTTTGGCTCCCAGGCTCTAGAGCACAGGATCAGTTGTTGTGGCATACTGGCTTAGTCTCCCCTTGGCATATGGAATTTTCCTGGAGCAGGGATCAAACCTGTGTTTCCTGTGTCTCCTGTATTGGCAGGCAGATTCTTTACCACTGAGCCACCAGGAAAACCCTGCCACAATTTTTTTAATTGCATTCTAGCTAGACCAGAGACACTTTGAATTGTATTATATTAGATTTCAAGTTTGGAGAAGGCAATGGCACCCCACTCCAGTACTCTTGCCTGGAAAATCCCATGGATGGAGGGGCCTGGTAGGCTGCAGTCCATGGGGTCGCTAAGAGTCGGACACGACTGAGCGACTTTACTTTCACTTTTCACTTTCATGCACTGGAGAAGGAAATGACAACCCACTCCAGTATTCTTGCCTGGAGAATCCCAGGGACGGCGGAGCCTGGTGGGCTGATGTCTATGGGGTCGTGCAGAGTCAGACACGATTAAAGTGACTTAGCAGCAGATTTCAGGTTTCTCAAACTAAATTTATCAACCCAACAGATTTTTTCACACACTACAAATTACCTCTTCTCTACTCCCCACTCCACATATATTCTACCTCTTTCTCCACTACTCACTTGGTTACTAATACTAGAAACCTGTGAAACATTCTAGAACCCTTCCTTTCCCTCATCTTTTTGTATGTTATCTAATCCTGGTTGTCTAACTGTGCTGGTTGTAAAGAAATGGTTCCTCAGCTTCAAACCCTCCCACCTCTACTCTATTTTTTGGTGCTGGGCTGGGTCTCTGCAATTCACATATTTCCTTTGCCAGCCTGGCTCTCGGTTAGCTTCTGCCAATAGTGGGAGATCTGAGGCAGGAATGAAAGAGAAGGGACTTGCTCCTTCCTGTTCACTTCCTGTTTCTATCAGTGTCACCCAGGCAACAGTTGTTCATGCCAGCAGTAACAGTTGGTTCCATCTTTGGACTTCTTTCCATATTCCCAGAAGGAGCTTCATCACATTCCTCAGAGATACCAGTACCAGCCAGCCAGCCACCCTCCTCAGAGGTCTGAGTCCTGAAATGCAGGCCCTCCTCTGAGCCACTGAGGTACCAGTATAAGACAGTATAAGGCAGCGTGTTCTCTCAAGGTCTGGATTCCACCTCTCAAGGCCCCTCCTTCAAGTGTTTGGTCCCAATAATCCCAACCATGACCTTTATTTCTCCATCTACTTTTCACAGTTACTACTTTCCTGTTTCATTTTCCTTTTTCAATTCTCCAATACCTGTGATAGCTCTAATAACTCTTGGTGTTAATTTCCTCAGTTAGATAACTGCTGTGGTTTCTGTTTCCTCACTGAATCCTGACTAATAAGAAAATAGTCCTAAGCATGGTTCTAGGAAAGAGACTTTCAGATATAGGATTTGGGGTTGATTTGGTCATACCCTTACATTCAAACTCAATGTTGAGCAATTCATCAATGGGAAATGAGATGCAGTAACATCACAGATAATCAGCTTATCACCTTAAGTCTTTTGTATTGAAGTGCCCACTAAAACAATGCTTTGGAGCCATGCTTGACTATTTGATGGTAGTGGTGATTATCATGGGGCCTCAGTGGTATTATCAGGTGGCTCAGTGGTAAAGAATCAGTCTGCCAATGCAGGAGACATGAGTTCAATCCCTGGGTCAGGAAGATTCCCTGGAGTAGGAAATGCCAATCCGCTCCAGTATCCTTGCCTGGCAAATTCCATAGACAGAGGAGCCTGGCAGGCTACAGTTCAAGGGGGTGCAAAGAGTCAGACATGACTGGGTGACTGAGCAGGCACGCACACATGCATGGTGACTATAACAACTATAGGTTGGGAGTGACTTTATTTTCATGCACTGAAGAACTTACATAAAGAAAGGGAAAGTCCAAGTCATTAAACATTAGGCTCAAGGTACAACAAAAGCTTCTACAGCAGCCCTAAAAGAGCCCCTTCCTTTTTGTACCTGAACACTAAAACAAACAAAAATTTAATTGTGTAGTTTTCAGAATAACAACAGAAGTTATCTCATAGCCTTGCCAAAACTCTCTAGTGAAAGACAGAACATTACTTGGGAAGAATATGATACTGAAACTTGGAATGGGGACATTAGGACTGACTCAAAGCTAAGATTCTAGAATGCTCAAATCTCTTCAGTATCAGTGGAAACAGCCCTCATCCCTTGCTTAAAGTCCTGTAATTATATCATCTGAAGGATGCCTATTTTCCTCCAGTTTCACTCTCACCACTCACTGTTAACTGTAGGGTTTCTCAGTGCCTGTGGATAATTCTTTGTTGTGAGACGATGTCCTGTGCACTGTAATATATTTAGCAGCATTCTTGACCTCTACCCACTATATTCAGTAGCACCTTCCCTAGCCTGAGTTGTGACAACCAAAATTATATCCAGACATTTCCAAGTGCATCCCAGGGGGGGAAAATCATACCAGGTGAGGACCACTGCTCTAGATTCATAACTAGGGTCAGATCTCAACATTTTCCACAGATTGACTGGGAAGAAATCATTTGTTCTTAATATTGCAATACTTTGCTGATTTATATTTGCAGAAACTTGGAGAAAGTGCGAAACAATGGATTCTTCCTTTCCAAGAAGGAAATAAGGAAGATAAAATGTAATCTTATTTAGATTTGGTTGAATTGTTGATGTGGGCACACTTACCACCATTCTAGATTTAATGTGTTAACTGTGCAGCTGGAAATGGCTCTAATAGTTGGTTGACTGAAACTTTATTTTCCTGGTGGCCTATATTCAATAAAGTTGAGATGCAAAACCTTCTGGCATAACTTAGAAGGAATCCAAAGTTTTAAGGAGACAAGAAAGTTGGAGTGGCTCTATCATGTATGAACTGCCACCCCATCACTATCGCATCTGAGAAATCCCAGAGGACACTCCCTTCTCTAATGCATTGAGAAATATATCAGTGAATGGGTAGCAGTATGTCTGTTAACTATTTGGTGACTCTTTTCTGTAGACAGGTTTGATGGAGGGAGAAGGTATAGTTGAGATGAGTTTCTGGATTTCAGTGGAGAGAAGAGATGGGATCCTGGAGTAGCAGAGGTCAAGTTAGTGTGAGTGAAGAGACAACATGTAGACTTCCTTCCAAAGAGCATAGCAGGGAACAAGGAGGGAAAAAGAGTCACTTTACAGTGCAAAATCTTGACAAACACTACCTCATTGAGGTAATCAAGGCATGATGTCAGTGCATACTTGCCTAAATAAACTAGGGCTGCCATAACAAAACAGCTTAGACTGGACAGTCTAAAGAACAGAAATCTACTTATAGTGCTGAAGCCTGTGTCGACCAATTCTGTTTCTGCTGAGACCCCTTTTCCTGGCTTGTAAATGGCCACCTTCTCACTGCATCCTTACATCATGGAGACAGAAAGGTCTCTGGTATCTCTTCTTACAAGGACACTAATCTTATTGGATCAATCCCTGGTTGGGGAACTAAGTTCCCACAAGCTGTGCGGCATGACCAAAGAAAAAGTTCCTAATAAAAACAAAAAATAGAACTACCATATTATCCAGCGATCCCACTCTTGGGCATATATTTGGAGGAAATCATAATTTGAAAAGATACACGCACTCCAATTGCAGCTTCCCTGGTGACTCAGACAGTAAGAAATCTGTCTGCAATGCGGGAGACCTGGATTTGATCCCTGGGTCAGGAAGATCCCCTGGATAAGGAAATGAGTACACATTCCAGTATTCTTGACTGGAGAATTCCATGGACAGAGGAGCCTGGCAGGCTACAGTCCATGGGGTTGCAGTCGGGCATGGCTGAGAGACTGACAGTATTCATTGAGGCACTATTTACAGTAGCTAATATATAGAGGCAACCTAAATGTCCATTGACAGGGAAATGGATAAAGAATATGCAGTACAAATATACGATAGAATATCGCCAGCCATAAAAAAGAACAAAATAACTGAGTGAAGTAAGACAGAGAAAGACAAAATGCCTATGTAGAATTTAGTTTAAAAAATGAACTTATTTACAAAACAGAAACAGACTTAACAAGTATTGAAAACAAATTTATGGTTACAGAAGGGGAAACGTGGGGGGAGGGATAAATCAGGAGCTTGGGACTGACACACACACACTATAAGAGAGATAACCAGCAAGGATCTACTGTATAGCACAGGGAACTATATTCAATATTGTGTGATAACCTACATGAGAAAAGAATCTGAACAAGAATGAATATATATATATAACTAAATCACATTGCTGTACACCTGAAATTAACACAACATTGTAAATCAACTATACTTCAAAAAAATTTTTAAAAAATAACTGCCAAGATCATCAAAAACATGGAAAAGTCTGAGAAACAATCACAACCAAGAATAGCATAAGAAGACATGTCAATTGAATATAAAGTGGATCCCCAGATGAGATCCTGGAACACAAAAGTAATCTGATGCATGAGTTTTAACAATTATGTAATGATATTGGTTTATTAGTTATTACAAATGTGGACTTTCTTAGTGGTCCAGTGATTAAGAATCTGTCTTTCAGTGCAGGGACATGGGTTCCATCCCTGGTCTGGGAAGATTCCATATGCCGCGGGGCAACCAAGCCCATGTGCCACAACTACTGAACCCAACTGGCTTAGAGCAGATGCTCCACAAGAGAAGCCACCACAGTAAGAAACTGCAGCTAGAGAGTAGCCCCCACTTGTCGCAACTAGAGAAAGCCCGCACACAGCAACAAAGACCCAGCATAGCCAAATATAAATAAATAAATAAAACTTAGGAATAAAAGAAAAATGTGTTATACTACTAAAAAAAAAAAAGACAAATGTACCATACTAAGATAGATGTTAATAATAGGAGAGATTGGATATAACATATATAGGAACTCTTTATCTTCACAAGTTTTCTGTAATCTAAATCTGTTCTAAAGTAAAAAATTTACTTAAAAAAAAAAAAAGACAATGTGGGAAGAATTATCATAATGAGCAGCAGGAATGAAAGCTTTGACACGCAAGAATTTTTGGCAGTGACTGATTGATCCTGGTGTCCCATGCTAAATGGCAGCTTAATAAAATGTTACTGGAGTTCCACTTATGGTATGTTCTAGTAAGACCCTGTGCTGGACCTGACATGGACTCTGGACAAAATATACCACAAACCAACTCTCTGAAGGCACTGGAGAGTGATTAAAAAAAAAAAAAGCAGATAGATTTTGACAGGGGGTCAACACCTAAAATGTAGCAAGCAATAGCATGGGTTGAATTTTCTATCTTTATAGTCTGAACCTAAAGGCAGGCTTCATCCAGGGCTACTTACTTCAAGCACTAAAAGTCTAATAGAAAATTCACAGTCTTTCTCGCCTGAAAGACCAGAGGAGAGAATTGGGGGGGAAACCACAACTGTTGGACAGTAAGAGGATAATCCAAGAAAGGAGAGAACCAGAGACAGTGAGCCACATAATTCATGTTTAAACACTGTTCAACTTCTGGTGAACCCCTGAATTGCATATTTTGAGGGCAAACTGCAAGCAGCCCAACCAAAGATAAAACAACTGAACTGAAATTTATGCTGCAGCCCAAAAACAGAATTTTCAGTTTGAATCATCCATAATGGCAAGCTAAAGCAACCACCACAACAAAACTGACACTCTTTAAGAAAAATAACTGTCAGACATCTAATAGAGACTAGTCAGAATATAGTCTCCACAACAATTCAAAATTACTTAATGTATGAAGAAACAAGACCATGTATCATATCTTCTCAAGAGAAAAGACAATCAACAGAGGTGGATACCAATATAATACAGGTGATGCAATTAGCAAAGATTTTTAAAGCAGAGATTATAGCCACTTTAAATGATATAAAGGGAAAATGTCCATAATGTATAGGAAAATAGGACGTCTCAGCAGACAAACTAAAATGATAGAAAAGAACCAAATGGGAATTTTGGAAAAGGAAAAAAAAAATTCTGAAATAAGAAATTTTCACTGGGTAAGTGTAATAACAGAGCAGAGATGATAAAAGAGTCAGCTTAACTTGAAGACAGGTTAATAGGAATGATCCAAGATGAGAAACAGAAGTGAAAAATCATTGGAAGGAAAATGAACAGAGCTTCAGAGGTCACCAACAATATAGAAGAAAAACCTAATGTATATTAAACTAGAGTCCCAGACAGAGAGGAGAGAAAAAGAGGCAGAAAACAATATTTGAAGATACAATGATCAAACAATCAAAAATTTCTCAAATTTGTTGATAGACATACATTTACAGACCCCAAGATTTCAGTAAATGCCAAGTTGTGTAAATTCAAAGAAAATCATGCCTAGGCATAGAATATTCAAACTGCTGAAAACCAAAGAGCATATCTGAAAGTAACAAGAGAAAAATGACTCATTGCATACAAGAGAATAAGGAATCAAAAAACTACTAATTTAGGGGCTTCCCTGGTGGTCCAGTGGTTAAGAATCTACCCTGCAGTGTAAGAAACACCAGTTTGATCCCTGGTCCAAAAAGATCCCACATGCCATGGAACAGCTAAGGGTGTGCACCCCGCCCCCCGCCCCCCCCCCCCCCCAGTTACTGAGCCCATGCACTGAAACTACTGAAGCCTGTGTGCCTAGAGCCTGTGCTCTGCAACAAGAGAAGCCACTGCAGTGAGAAGCCTGCACACAGCAACTAGAGAATAGGCCTACTTGCCGCCAACTAGAGAAAGCCTGAATGAAGCAACAAAGACCCACCACAGTTGATAAACAATAAATAAATAAATACATCTTAAAAAAAAAAACAAAAACAGCCTACTACTTTTCACCAGAAGCAATGGAGGATAGAAGACAGTGGTCGTGCCATGCAGAGTGTGGGATCTTAGTTCTGCGACAATTCCAGTGAATTCTCTACAATTTAGTCTTTGGTTTCAATATACGCAGGTAGGACCTTGAACTGAATGTGAGAGGTAAATAACACTGCCTACAGATAGATGGTCTAACTATAACTCCATGGCAAGCATTCTTCCTGCCTCAGGACATTTGCACTTGCTATTTTCTCTGCTTGAAAGGCTCTTCACCCAGATATCCCTGAGGGTTTCTCCTTTACTTCCTTTTAATCTTTATTCAAATGTCACTTTTCTTGGTGATGCTTTCTCTTTCCACCTTATTTAAATCTCAAAGTAGTTATCATCATATAACATAAAATACAGTTTACCTTATTGACTTTTTGTGCCCTTTGGAAAGTAAAGCAGGGAAGGACAGGGAATATTATCTAACTTGTTCAATGCTATGCCCTCGGTGCATAGAACAAGTAGATATGCAAGAGATATTTACTGACCATGGAACATTAGGCTATGCAGAAATTTTACATAATGAGGTAGAGTTGAACTGTTATTCATGGTTTCCTCTCAGACACTGAGGGAGAGCAGAAATATGGATTTTAACTTATTATCTTAGTTTACAAATTTTTTTCAGTGTTGGGAGATACTTGAGTATATTTGCCAACTTAGGGAGGGAAAGCCAATAGAACTGGATGGGTTAATAAATAGGAGAAAGAGGATAATTAATGGAACAAGGTACATGAGATAACATGAGACAGTTCTAGAGCACAGTGAAAGCACTATGCTTGGGTAAGAGGAGCTTTGCCATGAAAAGACCTGAAATTGAAGGAGTTGTCAACCAATGGCCTCCATGATCCTGGTGAAGTGGATGAAGAGACCAAGGCTGAGGGCAAGGGCTTGAGGAGTGTGCTCAGTTTATGAGGGTTTAGGAAAGGTGGTATGGTTGTGTTAACAACATTATTTTATTTAATTCTCCCATCAGTCCTATGCGGTGTTATTATCTCCACTTTACAATACCATTCCATTTCACAAATACAGGAAAAGAAGCCCAGAGATTATGTAACTTGCACAAGACTGCACAGCTGATGAATGATGAGGCCATTTTAGGAAGCTCTAACCCAGGTCTTTCTGATTTCAATCTGCACCTGTCTTCACCTCATGTATCTCAGCAAAGAAATAGGAATGGTCTCCAGCTACCCCATCCTCTAATGTAATGGTCCCCACAGTGGAGTAGAATGGGCACATCCAGGGTGCATGATGGTCTACTGGGATGTTAACAGAAAATGCTAGATTTATATTTATACTTTTTAAATCTAAAAAAAAAATAATAGAGGAAATTCAGCTTTGCTACTATTTAATATACAGATAGACTCTGGCATCCTTATTTGGTCTAGATGCCAGCTGGCTATGGGTCATCTTAGTATCTTCAGGGAGACGTAGGAGCTCCACAGTGCAAAGAGATTGATAGTGCTCACCATATTCTATTTTTCGTGTTTAAGTGATGACATCAGTGTGCTCAATTTTGTAGAACCAAGACCTTGATGTAACAGAATCTTTATAATTCATTCTTTCTTTATTCACTTACGGCTGTGCTGTATCTTCATTGCGGCCCACAGGCTCTTCGTTACTGCTCACGGGCTTTCTCTAGTTGTGAGGGTTACTCTCCAGTTGTGGTGCATGGGCTTCTCGTTGAGTGGTTTCTCTTGTTGTTGAGCACAGGCTCTAGGCAAGTGGGCTATAGTAGTTTCAGCGTGTTGGGCTTAGCTGGCCCATGGCATTGGGATCTCAGTTCCTGGACCAGAGATCGACTGTGTTCCCTGCCTTGGCAGGTGATAGAATCTTTATGATCCAGAGGTTTATGGTGAAAGGGGGATTGATGACAAAGATATCTGGCTTCACTCAGATTTGCTGAGTGTTTGTTGTTGGAGTATTAAAATAGTTGTCAGAACCTATAAATAACTCACGTTTCTTTTATTTTTTTCCTGCTGGGTAAGACAGTGGTGAGGGATAACATACTTTTCTTTTTACAAAACAATAAGCATTCAAATTTGCTGACTTTTTTGATGATGATAGTAGTATGCAGCAGTATGCTCAGTTGCTTCAGTCGTGTCCAACTCTGTGTGACCCCATAGACAGCAGCCCACCAGGCTCTCCCGTCCCTGGGATTCTCCAGGCAAGAACACTGGAGTGGGTTGCCAATGCCTTCTCCAATGCATGAAAGTGAAAAGTGAAAGTGAAGTTGCTCAGTCGTGTCCGACTCTTAGCGACCCCATGGACTGCAGCCTACCAGACTCCTCTGTCCATGGGATTTTCCAGGCAAGAGTATTGGAGTGGGGTGCCATTGCCTTCTCCGATGCAGCAGCATAGATATGAAAAAATAATGTTTTAAATTCTGTTCCTTCAAGAGAAACTTGATAGTGTAATGAACGACAAATAACTGCTTTTTGAAAGCTATTGTAAACAAATATTTTGAAAAATGATGTTTAGAAGTGTTTCTATTTTTCTTGCCGAAAAACACAGAAGAATGTCACTTATGAAATGTTCATAATCGCATGCGTAAAACCTTGGAAATAGTTTTCTACTGTGTTTAAGAATCTTCCAAATAAAAGAGATTCAGTGAATTTTAAATATACTTGCTAAAAACACAACATCTATTGATTAATTTGCAAATGCAACTGATTAATATCACAGAAGATAAGTATTAACTAGATGAATTCCAATAAAATTCAATGGGACTGAAAAATGTTTCATGTTTGAATAAGCCCAACCAGCTATTTTTTCATTTGGATCCTTTATATATTTTTGTGAGTTTCATTTCCATTAAAACCAAGTAGTAGACAGATCATAGAGATAAACTTTTGAAATTCTAACATCATAGTTTGTTAAACTACCATTTCAAAAGCAAAGCAAAGTCAATCAGATTGCCCTTGATTTAAAAAATAATGTTCATGGGAGTAAAAAGGGCTTTTTGTATGGATAATAAACAAAATTTTACATTTCAAAATAGTGTTTTTATTTCAGTTTCATCTCATCCTTTAGTTTTTTTGGTTGCAGTGGGTCTGTGTTGCGAATGGGCTTTCTCTAGTTGTGGCAAGTGGGGGCTTCTCATTAAGATGGCTTCTCATGTTGTGGAGCACGGGCTCTTAGGCGCTTGGGCTTCAGTAGCTGTGGCTTGAGGGCTCTAGAGTTTGGGCTCAGTAGCTGTGGTACACAGGTTTAGTTGCTCCTCAGCATGTGGAATCTTCCTGGACCAGGGATCGAACCCATGTCCCCTGCATTGGCAGGTAGATTCTTATTCACTGTACCACCAGGGAAGTCCTCATCCTTTAGTTTTTAAATTTTAATATTTTTTGTGATTTAAAAATGTACATAATATATTAGGACAGGATAACACTGACAAATGTTCCCTTATGGTTGCCAGATTTAGCAAAATAAAAACAACATGACATACTTGTTTTTTTAAACCTCTATTCTGTTTTAAACTTTTATTTTGTACTGGGGTACAGCTGATTAACAATGCTGATTGTTTTAGGTGAACAGCAAAGGAACTCAGCCATACGTATACATGCATCCATTCTCCCCTAAATGCCCCTTCCATCCAGGCTGCCACATAACATTGAGCATAGTTCCATGTGCTATACAGTAGGTATTTTTTGGTCATCCATTTTAATAGCAGGGATCCATTTTATATATATCCCAAACACTCTATCCCTTCCTTCAATTCTTCCCCACTCCTCCCTGGCAACCATAAGCTCCTTCAAGAAGTCTGTGAGTCTGTTTCTGTTTTGGAAGTTCATTTGTATCATTTCTTTTTAGATTCCACATATAAGGTACATCATATGATATTTCTCCTTCTCTGTCTGATTTACTTCACTCAGTATGACACTCTCTAGGTACATCCATGTTGTGGCAAATGGCATTACTTCATTCTTTTTAATTACTGAATAATATTTCATTGTATATATGTACCACATTCTTCTTTAGCCATTCCTTTGTCGATGGACATTTAGGTTGCTTCTATGTCTTGGTTATTGTAAACAGTGCTGCAGTGAATACTGGGATGCATGTGCTTATTTAACTTATATGCAGAGTACATCATGAGAAACGCTAGGCTGGAAGAAGCACAAGCTGGAATCAAGATTGCCGGGAGAAATAGCAATAACTTCAGATATTCAGATGACACCACCCTTATGGCAGAAAGTGAAGAAGAACTAAAGAGCCTCTTGATGAAAGTGAAAGAGGAGAGTGAAAAAGTTGGCTTAAAGCTCAACATTCAGAGAACTAAGATCATGGCATCTGGTCCCATCACTTTGTGGGAAATAGATGGGGAAACTGGAAACAGTGTCAGACTTCATTTTTTGGGGCTCCAAAATCACTGCAGATGGTGACTGCAGCCATGAAATTAAAAGACGCTTACTCCTTGGAAGGAAAGTTATGGCCAACCTAGATAGCATATTAAAAAGCAGAGACATGACTTTGCTAACAAAGGTCCGTCTAGTCAAGGCTATGGTTTTTCCAGTAGTCATGTATGGATGTGAGAATTGGACTGTGAAGAAAGCTGAGCACCGAAGAATTGATGCTTTTGAACTGTGGTGTTGGAGAAGACTCTTGAGAGTCCCTTGGACTGCAAGAAGATCCAACTGGTCCATCCTAAAGGAGATCAGCCCTGGTTGTTCACTGGAAGGACTGATGTTGAAGCTGAAACTCTAATACTTTGGTCATCTGATGCAAAGAGTTGACTCATTGGAAAAGACCCTGATGCTGGGAAGGATTGGGGGGCAGGAGGAGAAGGGGACGACAGAGGATGAGATGCCTGGATGGCATCAAAGACTTGATGGACATGAGTTTGGGTAAACTCCGGGAGTTGGTGATGGACAGGGAGGCCTGGCGTGCTGCGATTCATGGAGTTGCAAAGAGTCGGGCACGACTGAGAATCTGAACTGAACTGAAACCTCTATTCTTTACTTATTTGCATTTCAAAAATTAACTGCTGGTGTTTTATCTGACAACCCTAGGTGTGCAGGGTAACCCCCACACCCACTGAGAATCAATGTGCTGATGTATTATTATGCCTATATTACTCTCTACATCCTTGCCTTTCTGTCAGCCTCACTCTACCTGCCAAACTTTTCCACTGTGCCCTCTGGAACTTATTATCCGCAAACTGCAAAAGCCCCTGAGTTGTCAAACTTTCTCTTCAATTTCTTATCATTATTAAAATCTGACTCTCCCTTGAGGACACTATTCTCCTGCTGCCCCGCCCAAATGGTGCTGCTTATACTCTCAGGTCCCACAAACTTATGGGGTGACAAACGTACTGAAATCTGAAATAAGCAAAAAATATAACTGATGTTTTCA
The DNA here is from genome assembly GCA_024291935.2 of Okapia johnstoni. Classification (NCBI taxonomy): domain Eukaryota; kingdom Metazoa; phylum Chordata; class Mammalia; order Artiodactyla; family Giraffidae; genus Okapia; species Okapia johnstoni. Next base: position 20,304,471 of record CM044307.1, read on the forward strand.
ATGGAAAGCTACACGTTCTTTAGAGCAGACCTTTCCAGGTTATCTAATTCTAGCCTTTTATGGCTTTTGAGGTATTTTATGACTTATGTAAACTGTATCTAACTGATAACAAGGCAAGATATATTCTTTCCACTGGAAGTTCAATTGACTTGCCTGAGAAAATAGGAACTATCACATGGGCATTTCCCATCTTCTTACTACTAAACTTACACTCCTACTTTCACCTGTACCCATTCTGTTTTCCTTCCCTCCTGTTGTAATGGAGAGTGGTCTTTCCTCTTAATTAGAGCCAAATTCTTTGCCTGTGCTTTGGATTCTTTCCATCCTGTCTTCTACGGAGAAGGCAATGGCAACCCACTCCAGTACTTTTGCCTGGAGAATCCCATGGACGGAGGAGCCTGGTGGGCTGCAGTTCATGCGGTCACAAAGAGTCGGACACGACTGAGCGACTTCACTTTCCCTTTTCACTTTCATGCATTGGAGAAGGAAATGGCAACCCACTCCAGTGTTCTTGCCTGGAAAATCCCAGGGACAGAAGAACCTGGTGGGCTGCCGTCTATGGGGTCGCGCAGAGTCGGACACGACTGAAGCAACTTAGCAGCAGCAGCAGCAGCACCCTGTCTTCTCAGGACACTTTCCTGAAGACTATAGTCTGGTTTCATCTATATATCTTTTTCAATTTTTTTCCCTCTGCATCCTTCTCAACAGTTTTAAACAATCGCATTTTTTTTTCCTTCTGTTAATGAAAACAAACAAAACCCTTCCTAGATTCTAGGTTCCCTTCTAGCTGCTCCTCTAACTGCCTTCATTTCCTTTCCTTCCATTCACTGTTCAGCCAGTTCTCCTGGGGCCCCTCATTATCACACCCCTGAATAACCTCTGAATAAGGTCACTTGTGTCTCACTGATAAAATCTTGGTGTCAACAAATCCAACATTTTTCAGTTATCTTAACGACTTTCCAATAACTGACACAACTGATCACTCTTCTTTCTTGAGATGCTGTCTTTTCTCAGCTTCCATGACAATACTCTCCCAGTTTTTTTTTCTTAAACTTCTGATCACTTCTTCTGACTCCTTATAAGTATATCCTCCTCTACCCAAGCATTAACTTCAAGCATCTCTCAAAGCTTGGCTCTTGGCCTTCTATTCTTTCCTTTCTGCTTAATATTTCTGAATATTCTTGTCCATGCCTAGAACTTTACCACCACCTCTATATAAATGACCTCAGCCTTGACCATGCGTCTGAGCTCGGATTACATGTCATTGCTTCTTGGAAGTCTCAGAGGGATCTCAAATTCAATGTATGTATAATTGAACCCATGATTTTCTCCCTCAAAACTTGGCCTTCTCCATGAATTTTATTTCAGGGAATAGTAATACAAAAACCTAGGCATTTCCCTGATGTCTTGTCCCTCAACCCCTAATCTCTCTAATCCATTAACAAATTCTTTTTATATTAAATCTAGTTACTTCTAACTCTACTTTCACTAGACTTGTCTAAGTTACCATCTTCCCTCACCTGTACAACTGGAAAATCTTCCTAACATCTACTTTAATCTACTCTTAGCCCCCTCCAATCCTTTCTCCTCTTAGTAGCCAAAATAATCTTATAAAATGCATATCTGATCATATAAGCTCATGTTAAAAAACCCCTCAGTGACTCTTATATAAAAACTAAAATCTTCAACATGGCCAGGCCCCTGAAGAATCTAGCAGCTTTTCAGCTGCATCCTCATCTGATATCATGCTCCCCACCCCATGTGTGCTTCAATCACAATGGCTGCCTTCTAGGTCTCCCTCACCCCCACTCTCTGTTCTCCCCTCCCCCTGAGCCTTTGCATGTGCTGTTACCTTTGCTTGGAAAACGGCCACGCAACCACCCACTTGGCCTCATTCACACTTGCCTCTCCTTCAGATCATAGCTCCTAGTTAAATGTCTCTAATAGGATCCTCCCAATAGGATTTTAATCTCTCACCATCATAATAGCTAATACTCAGACATGTTTACTACAAGTCAGTCACTGATCTAAAGACTCTACCAATAAGAATTTGTTATATATGGATACTGAGTTATTATACACTTATGTGCCATAACTGTAATTTTCCTCATGTGCAGCATAGAATAATAGTACTTTGTTCATAGGGTGATTGAGAACATAAAATGAGGTTATTATTATCGGTAAAAGATTTGGAACAGTGCCAGCCACATAATGCTCAAAAAATGTTAGCAACTGTTAGTATTGTAATCTTACACTTGTATGATTATCTGATTAAAGTTTGTCTCTGTCCTGTAAGTACCATGAACATTGGTCAAGGTCTTCTATTTTTTACTATTATTTCCCTTGTGTCTCCCTAGAGCATTGGCACATGGTAAATACTCCAAACACATTACTCGAGTGAAAATATAATAATTCTGGCCAACCACACAGGATTGTTATATTAAAAAAAAATAAGTATGTGAAGTACTTTTTAAAACTACATGGAGATACTGAAATATTAAACATTTAAATGGTAAACTGTGGTGCTAATTGTAACCATAACAGAAATCTTAGGAAAGGAAAACTAATGTGGCCTCAAGTTGTCAGAAAAGGGGCTCATGGATCTCAGAATATATATAGGATTTTGATGGATGAAGTGGACCTCAGAGTATGTATAGGATTTGGTAGAGTAGTGTGAACATATGGGTATGTAGGGAAAATGGACTACCAGCCTACTTGGTGGGTGTATGATGAGGAGTAACAGGAAATCTAATTGTAGATATAGTGGAGACAAATCATGGAGGGACTTGATAGGCAGATAAAGGAGGCTTGACCTGAAATGACAAAGAAAAGAGAATCCTGAGCAGAGACATTTCAGGAAGATTCTTTCACCCAAAAGTGAGCCAGGATCTTTTGTTGATGCTATTGATTTAATAGTGGTCAAAATAAACCATGAATGGTGAAGGGATCTGGCCAGGTGATTTCTGAGATCCAATGGACTTTACCATTTCATGATTTGAACAATGATTATTTTCTAGCAAGCTCATGGATAGCCAGGTATTTGACCAGCTCCAACTTAAGTGAGGTCTGTAGTCAAGAATACTGATTATATTTACATCCTGAGTTTATGTGGTTTGTTCAGAAGAGAGGGGAAACAAGTTTATAAACACATGCTGTGGTCAGTTCATTTTCTAGGAGCCTGTTCTCAATTACCACTGAACCCATAATGACAATTTATATTTGACCTCTTTACCAAAGAATCTTCTTACTTCTCCTTGATCATATTTTACTTTGGGGAAGGGGCATTGCCCAATTTTATTTTCTAAATGGTATTTAGCAGACTGAAGATGCTCAATAAACCTTATATATCCATGGAACTATTTCTGGAAAAGAAATTTTGGCTATGTGACTACATATCCAGTGCAATAAACAATAACTGTTTAAACAGTTTCTCATACCACTCACCAGGGGTTATTCATGTGGAAACCTAAAATTAAAAATAAATAAAAACAGCTGGCTCATGATAATTTCATCAAGAAAACTTCAAATATACAAAACCCAGATAGTTGGCATTGAATAGCACAGAACATACCACTGAGTAAATATCAAACAAATAATCCTGGCCATTGAGGATTTATGTTCACTTTCACTCCATTAACGGTTATTTCAAACTGAATTTCTTCATTCATCATGAAGAATTATGCATGGAAAACTTGAACCAAATGTCTGGAAAGTAAGTTGGATGTGATTTGAAAATTCTAGTAACAAATGTTATTCTGACTTTAATTACTGAATTCAATTACTTCACAAGCTGGAAACTCACTTTAAACCTGTGAAAAAAATGCCCCCTTTAAAAAATGTATTAGAAATCAATAACAGAAAGAATTTTAGGAAGTTCACAATATGTGGGAATTAAACAATACACTCTTAAATTACTAATGGGCCAGGGAAGAAATCACAAGGAAGATTAAACAGCACCTTGAGGTGAATGAAAACACACAACATACAGAAACTTACGGGATGCGGCTAAAACAGTGCTTAGAAAGAAATTAATAGCTGTAAATATCTATATTAAAAAAGGAAGATTTCAAATTGGTGAACAAAACTTCTACTTTAACATATTAGAAAAAGAAGACCAAACCCAAAGCAAGCAGAACGAAGGAAATGATAAAGACTAGAGCAGAAATACATAAAGCAAACAAACAAAAGGGCCAACAAAGGTCCGTCCAGTCAAGGCTGTGGTTTTTCCAGTATCGTGTACGGATGTGAGAGCTGGACTATAAAGGAAGCTGAGTGCTGAAGAATTGATGCTTTTGAACTGTGGTGTTGGAGAAGACTCTTTTTTTTTTTCCTTATTTATTTTTTTAATTAATTAGTTTATTTTCTATTTTTTAACTTTACAATATTGTATTTGTTTTGCCATACATTGACATGAATCCACCATGGGTGTACATGTTTTCCCCTTCCAGAACCCCCCTTCCACCTCCTTCCCCACCCCATCCCTCTGGGTCATTCCGGTGCAGCAGCCCCGAGCACCCTGTATCATGCGTAGAACCTGGACTGGCGATTCGCCCCACATATGATAATTTACAGGAGAAGACTCTTGAGAGTCCCTTGGACTGCAAGCAGATCCAACCAGTCCATCCTAAAGGAAATCAGTCCTGAATGTTCACTGGAAGGACTGATGTTAAAGCTGAAACTCCAATACTTTGGCCACCTAACGCGAGGAACTGACTCACTGGAAAAGACCCTGATGCTGGGAAAGATTGAAGGTAGGAGAAGGAGACAACAGAGGATGAGATGGTTGGATGGCTTCACCAACTCAATGGACATGAGTTTGAGTAAACTCCGGGAGTTGGTGATGGACAGGGAGGCCTGGCGTGCTGCAGTCCATGGGGGTGCAAAGAGCTGGACACGACTGAGCGACTGAACTGAACTGAACTGAAACAAACAAAAAACAATAGATAGAATAAACAAAAAAAACAAAACTTTGTTCCTTGAAAATATCAACAAAATTGACAAGTCAGCTGGACTGACAAAGAAAAGAGAGATAAGATGCAAATTACTAAAATCAGGAATGAGATGCTATTATAATCTTACAGACATAGAATTAAAAGGGAATATTATCAACATGCCAACAAATTAGACAACCAAGATGATTCCTAGAAATACCCAAACTACCAAAATTGAATCAAGAAGAAATAGAAAATCTGAATAGAACTCTAACAAGAGATTGAATCAGTAATCAAGATCTTCCTACAAAGAAAAGCCCGGGCCAGATGACTTCCCTAGTGAATCCTACCAAATGTTTAAAAAAGAATTAACACTAACCCTTCACAAACGCTTCCAAAAAATAATTGCTGGACTTCCATCTTATTTTGTAAGGCCAGTATTTCCCTGACACCAAAACCAGACAAAAACATCAGCAGAAAACTAAAAACCAACATCTCTATGAATACAGTTAAAAAAAAAAAACTCAACAAAATACTAATAAAGTGAATCCAGCAATATATAAAAAGGATTAAACACTGACTGAGTAGGATTTATTGCAGAAATGAAAGACTGATTTAACGTGTGAAAATCATATTAGTAGAATAAAGGACAAAACCCATATTATCATCTCAACATACAAAGAAAAAACATTTGATAAAATCCACCATCTTTTCATGATAAAAACATTATAGGAATAAAAAAGAAGTTCTGCAACCTGATAAGGGAATCTTATAAAACTCACAGTTAACATAGTAATTAATCCCTAAGTTGGGAAGATCCCCTGGAGGAGGGCATGGCAATCCATTCTAGTATTCATTCCTGGAGAATCCCATGGACAGAGGAGCCTGGCAGGCTACAGTTTATAGGGTCACAGAGTCAGACCTGGACTGAAGCAACTGAGAACACGAGCAATATTAGGAACAAGACAAGATGTCTCCTTTTACTACTTCTGTTCAACGTTGTGTTAGAGGTTCTAGCCAAGGTAATTAGGTAAAAAAATAATAAAAGGCATGTGGATTGAAAAGGAAGAAGTAAAACTATTTCTATTAGCCCATGACATGATTTTGAACTTAGAACTTTTAAGAAACCTATCAAAAAACTATTTGCGGTAATAAACAAGTTAAGCAAATTTGCAGAGTACAAGGTCAACATACAAAAATCTATTGTGCTTCCATATATTAGCAATTCAATGGAAGAAAAGAACAGTCTTTTAAAAAAAAATGGTGCTGAGATGACTAGATGTTCACATGCAAAAGAATAAAGTTGGAACCTTAATTCACACTGTACACAAAACTTGGGCTTCCCAGGTGGCGCAGTGGTAAAGAATCTGCCTGCAATGCAAGAGACGCAAGAGACATGGTTCAATCACTGGGTCGGGAAGATCCCCTGGAGTAGGAAAATGGCAACCCACTCCAGCATTCTTGCCTGGAAAATTTCAGACAAAAGAGCCTGGCAGGGTTGAGCATATACACATATATAAAACTTAATTTAAAATGGATAATAGACCTGAATTTAAGAGTTTAAGACTATAAAATTCTTACAAGTAATACAGCAGTAAATCTTTGTAACTTTGATTTAGGAGGGGTTATTCAGAAATGGCACCAAAAAGACAAGTAACCCAAGAAAAAATAGGTAATTAGACCACATCAAAATTTTAAAATTGTAATTCAAAGGATACGATCAAGAAAATAAAAACTCACAAAATAAGAAAACATATATACAAGTCATAATCTGTTAAGGGACTTATGTCTAAAATACGTAATGAACTCTTACAACTCAGCAATAAAAAGACAAATAGTTGGGGCCCTTGCGCCCTTTCCCTGCCTGCCTCCAAAAAAAAAAAAAGAAAAAAAAAAAAAGACAAATAGTTTTTGAATGAGCAAAGGATCTGAATAGACATTTCTCCAGAGAAGATGTACAACTGGCCAGTAAACACATGAAAAGATGCTCAACATCAAAGGCCATTCAGTTCAGTTCAGTTGCTCAGTTGTGTCTGACTCTTTGCGACCCCATGAACCACAGCACGCCAGGCCTCCCTGTCCATCACCAACTCCCGGAGTTTACTCAAACTCATGTCCATTGAGTCGGTGATGCCATCCAACCATCTCATCCTCTGTCGTCCCCTTCTCCTCCTGCCCTCAATCTTTCCCAGCATCAGGGTCTTTTCAAATGAGGCAGCTCTTTGCATCAGGTGGCCAAAGTATTGAAGTTTCAGCTTCAACATCAGTCCTTCCAATGAATATTCAGGACTGATTTCCTTTAGGATGGACTAGTTGGATCTCCTTGCAGTCCAAGGGATACTTAAGAGTCTTCTCCAACACTACAGTTCAAAAGCATCAATTCTTCTGAATTCAGCTTTCTTCATAGTCCAACTCTCACATCCATACATGACCACTGGAAAAACCATAGCCTTGACTAGACAGACCTTTGTTGGCAAAGTAATGTCTCTGCTTTTTAATACACTGTCTAGGTTGGTCATAACTTTCCTTCCAAGGAGTAAGTGTCTTTTAATTTCATGGCTGCAATCACCATCTGCAGTGATTTTGGAGCCCAAAACAATAAAGTCTGCCACTATGTCCACTGTTTCCCCATCTATTTGCTATGAAGTGATGGGACCAGATGCCATGATCTTAAGTTTTCTGAATGTTGAGCTTTAAGCCAACTTTTTCACTCTCCTCTTTCACTTTCATCAAGAGGCTCTTTAGTTCTTCTCACTTTCTGCCATAAGGGTGGTGTCATCTGCATATCTGAGGTTATGGATATTTCTCCTGGCAATCTTGATTCCAGCTTATGCTTCATCCAGCCCAGCATTTCTCATGATGTATTCTGCATATAAGTTAAATAAGCAGAGTGATAAAGGCCATTATGGAATTGTAATGGGAAACCATTACACCCACTTGTATGGCTATAATTTAAAAAAAAAAGATAATAACAGGGATTGGCAAAGATATGGAAAAAACAAGAACCCTCTTACATTGCTGGTGGGAATGTAAAATGGTCAGTTGCTTTGGAAAAAATCTGGAAGTTCCTCACAATGTTAAACATAGTTATATAACCCAGCAACTTAACTACTAGGTATATATACCCAAGAGAAATGAAAACGTATGTCCACACAAAAACTTGTACACAAATGTTAATAGCAGCATTATTCATAATAGCCCAAAAGTGGAAACAACCCAAATGCCTAGTAACTGAAGAATGGATAAGCAAAATGTAGTCTTGTCCATACAGCAGAACATAATTTGGTCTAAGAAAAGTATGGAGTACTGATACATGCTAGAACAAGGATAAACTTTGAAAACACTGTAAAATGAAGGAGGCCAGATACAAAGACCACATATTATATGCTTCTACCCATATGAATACTTTGGCAACCTGATGTGGAGACCTGACTCATTGGAAAAGACCTTGATGCTGGGAAAGATTGAAGGCAGGAGGAGAAGGGGATGACAGAGGATGAGATGGTTGGGTGGCATCACTGACTCAATGGACATGAGTTTGAGCAAGCTCCAGGAGCTGGTGATGGACAGGGAAGCCTGGCATGCTGCAGTCTATGGGGTTGCAAAGAGTTGGACACTACTGAGTGATGAAACTGAACTGAACCCAAGTGAAATGTCCAGAAGAGGCAAATCCAGAGACAGGAAATAGATTAGCGGTTGCCAGAAGCTAAAAGGAGGGAGGAATGGGAGACGACTGCTAATGTGAGTGGAGTTTCTCTTTGGGGTAATGAAAATGTTCTGAAATTAGTGGTGATGGTTGTACTACTTTGTAAATATACTAAAAGCCACTCAATTGTGAACCTTTAAAAAGGTCAATTTTATGGTATTTCAATCATACCTAATAAAATTATTTAGAAAGGACACATGTCCTATAGATTCTGTTGGAGGAATTTGCAATAAATAGATATTTCTTCTTATTCCCCCAAATTGGCTATTGTCTGTTTGAAATGACCAATAAATACCTGACTCTTTAAAACTTAGATGATATTACAGTTAAATTATACATATATTTGACACATTGATCTTTGTCTAAATTAATATCGCTTATCTGTGTCTTAGTCACTCAGTCATGTCTGGCTCTTTGTGACCCCATTGACTGTAGCCCACCAGGCTCCTCTGTCCATGGAATTCTCTAGGCAAGAATACTGGAATGGGTAGCCATTCCCTTCTCTAGGGGATCTTCCCGACCCAGAGATCGAACCCAGGTCTCTTGCATTGCAGGCAAATTTTTTACCATCTGAACCATCTGGTATTCATATATAGCTCTTAACAGTATCTGCTAAAATTTAGTAAATGTGTGAGAAGGGGCTTAGCGTTTTCTTAGGTTTTTTTTTAAACAATTTCTAATGTTTGAGCATTTCCTTAAATATTTAGTCAGTTTTTAAGATTCTTTATTTTTCTTTAGTGATATCAGGGCCAAGAAAAGTAGAAATCAGAGTAAATGATTTCTGGGAATTTTATGTTTAATTGGCATTCAACTCATGGTGGAGCAATTAAGTAAGAGTTCTCATGTTAAGCAATTTCCGTATCTTGGTTTTTCCAGAATGAATTTTTCAAAACAGAGTTTCAAGGCTTTCTGAATATGAATGCTAATACACAGAATTTTCTAGGCCTAGGTAAGAAAAATATAAATTTTTTACCTTTTCTCCCACTTCCACCACATATTCTATGTACTGGAGAGATTACTCAGGTGTCCAATTTCATTTGCCATTTTTAAGCTAAGTACAGTGGCTTTTCTTTTTAATATAAATGCCTATATCAAAAAGGGCCAAGCTCAAATGGTCACTGAAGTTGATAAAATGTTTCTGTTATGTGTGTGTTAGTCACTCAGTTGTGTCTCAACTCTTTGAGACCCCATGGACTGCAGCCTGCCAGGCTCTTCTGTCTATGGGATTCTCCAGGCAAGAATCATGGAGTGGGTTGCCATTCCCTTATCCAGGGGATCTTCCCGACCCGGGGATTGAAACTGGTCTCCCACATTGGAGGCAGGTTCTTTACTGTCTTAGCCACCAGGGAAGCTCCCTGTGTTATATAGTTGTATTTTATAGTTATATCAGTTCAGTTCAGTCGCTCAGTCATGTCTGACTCTTTGCGACCCCATGAATCGCAGCACGCCAGGCCTCCCTGTCCATCACCAACTCCCAGAGTTTACCCAGACTCATGTCCATTGAGTCAGTGATGCCATCCAACCATCTCATCCTCTGTCGTCCCCTTCTCCTCCTGCCCCCAATCCTTCCCAGCATCAGGGTCTTTTTCAATGAGTCAACTCTTCGTACGAGGTGGCCAATGTATTGGAGTTTCAGCTTCAACATCAGTCCTTCCAATGAACAACCAGGACTGATTTCCTTTAGGATGGACTGGTTGGATATTCTTGCAGTCCAAGGGATTCTCAAGAGTCTTCTACAACACCACAGTTCAAAAGCATCAATTCTTCAGCACTCAGCTTTCTTCACAGTCCAAGTCTCACATCCATACATGACCACTGGAAAAACCATAGCCTCTACTAGATGGACCTTTGTTGACAAAGTAACGTCTCTGCTTTTTAATATGCTATCTAGGTTCATCATAACTTTCCTTCCAAGGAGTAAGCGTCTTTTAATTTCATGGCTGCAATCACCATCAGCAGTGATTTTGGAGCCCAGAAAAATAAAGTCTGACACTGTTCCTACTGTTTCCCCATCTATTTCCCATGTAGTGATGGGACCAGGTGCCATGATCTTAGTTTTCTGAATGTTGAGCTTTAAGCCAACTTTTTCACTCTCCTCTCTCATTTTCATCAAGAGGCTCTTTAGTTCTTTTTCGCTTTCTGCCATAAGGGTGGTGTCATCTGCATATCTGAGGTTATGGATATTTCTCCTGGCAATCTTGATTCCAGCTTGTGTTTCTTCCAGCCCAGCGTTTCTCATGAATGTACTCTGCATATAAGTTAAATAAGCAGGGGGACAATATACAGCCTTGACGTACTCCTTTTCCTATTTGGAACCAGTCTGTTGTTCCATGTTCAGTTCTAACTGTTGCTTCCTGACCTGCATACAGGTTTCTCAAGAGGCAGGTCAGGTGGTCTGGTATTCCCATCTCTGTCAGAGTTATATACAATAGTTATATACAATTGTATAGTTATATACAATATTATTAGTTTGCAACGAATGATGAAAGTATCAATTCATAATAAAAGCAAATAGATATCATGGGGCTTGATCTTCTGAAGCTGGGTTTTATTATAGTTAGGGTTGCCAGATTTTTCAAATAAAAATACATGATGCTCAATTAAATTTGAATTTCAGATAAACAATGAATAATAATTTCAGTATATCTCAAATATTACATGTGACATACTTATGCTAAAAGTTATTGCTTATCTGAAATTCACATAGAATTGGGCATCTTGCATTTTACCTGGCAACTCTAAATATGAATAAGAGAGATTTTATGCACTCGCCTTACAAAAAGCTGCCCAGTCTAGCAGTATGATATAAACAGACAGTGGTTCTTACATTTCTGTTCTGGCTGCTCATTGAACAGTTAAGGAAGTTTCTAGCAAGGTCCTAGAATTGGGCTGGCTTGTGACCAGATCCTGCTCTATTTTTAGGCTGAGATAAATGGGACAGTTATTCCAGGGATGGGGAAAATCAAGTTACATTTAAAATTGTAGAGAAGAGGTATGTGCTTGAGAGGGGAGAGCAGGGTGTCATATATTGTCACAGTAAAGAACAGTTCAATCACATCATCACTGTTCATATCTACCCCACCCCAGGCAAAATGAAATAGGTATAGATGATGTCCTATTAATTGGAAGGAGTCAGAGGGCTCCCTATTCTTGAATGTGTGGATTGAGTAGGTCAAGCAAAGGAAGAGTGAGATGAGAAACTGGCTTTGAAATCATCTTCACTGGAATTAAGCACAGATACCTCAGACTGATGCACAGATACATGAAACTGATGCATTACCTTCCCCCCTCCTTGACTTCATTTATATGTTCAACAAATACTCGAGTGGCTACTCAGTTTCAGCATGTGCTAGCTCTGGACATACATGCATGAGAACAGGCACAGTCCCTGCTCTCAAGAGAACTTATGGGGGGAACATATTGATATAATCCAAAAACCCATGTTTAACTGCACATTAAGACATTGCTATGAAGAAGAGATTTGGTAGATGTGAAGAAAAAATGTTGGTTATAATCAAGCTGGTCAGTGTGGCATGCTCAGAGGTCTTAGTCATGTCCAACTCTTTGAGATCCTATGGACTGTAAGCCTGCCAGGCTCATGGGATTCTCCAGGCAAGAAAACTGGAGTAGGTTGCCATGCCCTCCTCCATGCGATCTTCTTGACCTGGGGACTGAACCCACTTCTCCTGCAATGCAGGCAGATTCTTTACCCACTGGGCCACCTGGGAAGCCCAATCAAGCTCTCATACTACTACTAATTTTTATGGTGCTATTACAATGAATAAACACTATGAAGCATCCTGAGAATTAAACTTTTTAAAAGAAAGTATTACACATTTTCCTATTTAGGAAAATAATACTCCATTAAAACCATGTTTGGAATTTGGAGAATTTCTGGTAAGTTTTGCAACATTTGTTATAATGTTGACTTTTAAACATTTACTTGCACTTTTGTTATTAGTATTATTAATCTTATCATTGTCCTTATATGAAAAGTAGAAGTCCGTGATTTTGCTTGATTAGTGTATTTTTCACTTCAGCTCATCTTTCATGGTGGTATACTTGACTGCCCATGTGTTATCTCTGATACAGAGGATATAATTTTTGCTAAACTAAAAGGGAAAAACTGACATCTGCCTATTCTTGTAGTTTATTACTGTTTAACCACAGCAGATAACTTCTGGGGAAAGTATTAGGTTGGTGCAAAAGTAATTGCGGTTTTGCATTGTTGAACTTCTGCCATTTGATATTGGAATACATTCTTAAGTGTGGTTATGTTATACATCGTTTTAATGCTCATTTATTTTTTTTGCTAATAACTTACTTGTTGTTGTTCAGTCGCTAAGTTGTGTCAGACTCTTTGTGACCCAATGAATTCCAGTATGCCAGGCTTCTCTGTCCGTCACTATCTCCCTGAGTTTGCTCAAACTCATGTCCATTCAGTCAGTGATACCATCCAACCATCTCATTCTCTGTCGCCTCCTTCTCCTCTTGCCCTCAATTTTCCCCAGCAAATAGCTTACTACTTACTGTTTATTTTATATTTATTTTATATTACAGAAATGATGTTAGACAAAAAGTGAATTTGAGCGATATTTTGAGTTCATAATGGGTCGTAAAGCAGTGGAGACAACTCAAAACACCAACAACACATTTGGCCCAAGAACTGCTAACGAATGTACAGTGCAGTTGTGGTTCAAGAAGTTTTGCAAATGAGCCTTGAAGATGAGAAGCACAGTGGCCAGCCATCAGAAGTTGACAATGACCAACTAACTGAGAGCATCATTGAAGATGATCCTCTTACAACTACATGAGAAGTTGCCAAAGACTCAACACCAGCTTTTCCACGGTCATTCAGCATTTGAAGCAAATTGAAAAGTGAAAAAGCTTGATAAGTGGGTGTCTCATGAGATGACTTCAAATCAAAATAATCGTCATTTTCTCTTATTCTACGAAACAATAACGAACCATTTCTTGATCAGATTGTGACATGTGATGAAACTGGATTTTATATGACTTCCAGCAACAATCAATTCAGTGACTGACTGAGAAGAAGCTCTGAGTTCAGTTCAGTCGTTCAGTCATGTTTGACTCTTTGCGACCCCCTGGACTGCAGCACGCCAGCCTTCCCTGTCCATCACCAACTCCCAGAGCTTGATTGAACTCATGTCCATTGAGTGGGTGATGCCATCCAACCATCTCATCCTCTGTCGTCCCCTTCTCCTCCTGACTTCAATCTTTCTCAGCATCAGGGTCTTTTCCAATGTCAGTTCTACACATCAGGTGGCCAAGTATTGGAACTTCAGCTTCAGCATCAGTCCTTCCCAAAATATTCAGGACTGGTTTCCTTTAGGATTGACTGGTTGGATCTCCTTGCAGTCCAAGGAACTCTCAAGAGTCTTCTTCAACATCACAGCTCAAAAGCATCAATTCTTAGGCACTCAGCTTTCTTTATGGTCCAACTCTTACATCCATACATGACTAATGGAAAAAGCATAGATTTGACTAGACAGACCTTTGTTGGTAAAGTAATGTCTCTGCTTTTTAATATACTGTCTAGGTTGGTCATAGCTTTTCTTCCAAGGAGCAAGCGTCTTTTAATTTCATGGCTGCAGTCACCACCTGCAGTGACTTTAGAGCCCAAGAAAATAAAGTCTGTCATTGATACCATTGTTTTCCTATCTATTCGCATGAAGTGATGGGACCGGATGCCACGATCCTAGTTTTCTGAATGTTGATTTTTAAGCCAGCTTTTTCACTCTCTTCTTTCACTTTCATCAAGAGGCTCTTTAGCTCTTCTTCGCCTTCTGCCTTAAGGGTGGTGTCATCTGCATATCTGAGGTTATTGATATTTCTCCCAGAAATCTTGATTCCAGCTTGTGCTTCATCCAGCCTAGCATTTCACATGATGTTCTCTGTACATAAGTTAAAGAAGCAGGGTGACAATATACAGCCTTGACGCACTTCCTTCCCAATATGGAACCAGTCTGTTGTTCCATGTTCAGTTCTAACTGTTGCTTCTAATTCTTGACCTGCATACAGATTTCTCAGGAGGCAGGTAAGGTGGGCTGATAGTCCCTTCTCTTTAAGAAGTTTCCAGATTGTGTGATCCACACAGGCTTTGGCATAGTCAATAAAGCAGAAGTAGATGTTTTTCTGGAACTCACTTGCTTTTTCTATGATTCAACGGATGTTGGCAATTTGATCTCTGGTTCCTCTGCCTTTTCTCCATCCTGCTTTAACATCTGGAAGTTCTCGGTTCATGAACTATTGAAGCCTCCCCTCTTGGAAAATTTTGAGCATCACTTTGCTAGTATATGAGATGAGTGCAATCATGTGGTAGTTTGAACATTCTTTGGCATTGCCTTTCTTTGGGATTGGGATGAAAACTGATCTTTTCCAGTCCTGTGGCCACTGCTGAGTTTTCCAGATTTGCTGGCATATTGAGTACAGCACTTTCACAGCATCATCTTTTAGGATTTGAAATAGCTCAACTGAAATTCCATCACCTCCACTAGCTTTGTTTGTAGTGATGCTTCTTAAGGCCCACTTGACTTCACATCCCAGGATGTCTGACTCTAGGTGAGTGACCACTCAATCATGGTTATCTGGGTTGTGAAGATCTTTTTTATATAGTTCTTCTGTGTATTCTAGCCACCTCTTCTTAATATCTTCTGCTTCTGTTAGGTCCATACCATTTCTGTCTTTATTGTGCCCATCTTTGCATGAAATGTTCCCTCTGTATCTCTAATTTTCCTGAAAAGATCTCCAGTTTTCCCCATTCTATTGTTTTCCTCTGTTTCTTTGCATTGGTCATTGAGGAAGGCTTTCTTATCTCTCCTTGCTATTCTTTGGAACTCTGCATTCAGATGGGTCTATCTTTCCTTTTCTCCTTTGCCTTTAGCTTCTCTTCTTTTCTCAGCTATTTGTAAGGGTTCCTCAGACAACCATTTTGCCTTTTTGCACTTCTTTTTCCTGAGGCTGGTTTTGATCACTGCCTCCTGTACAATGTCACAAACCTCTGTCCATAGTTCTTCAGGCACTCTATCAAATCTAATAATCTTTTGAATCTATTTGTCACTTCTACTGTATAATCATGTCAGGCAAGTGTATGCTCCTTGGTTCTGTCTTGTCACAACAAAGATTTGGAGTGACGGACATTAGAGCCTTTGGCGGGTCACAGCTCTCAGGTCTTGGACAGACCGTGTTACAGCTCTCTGGTCTCGAACAAACCGTGTTATACCTCTTAGACAAATCAGTGTTACAGCTCTTTTATTTAGATGATAGCAGGAAAATCCATCCTCGAAGCATGAGGGCATGCTGACCATCGACCCAAAGACACGAAGGGAAGAACGCCCCAGCATGCAGGAGAAAGACAAAGAGAGAGAGAGAGAAAGAAAGAGAGAGAGTGTGCACACACGTGGGAGAGAGAGCGCTTTGGCTCCTCTTTTTATATGTTTTTTTCCTCTCCCTGGGCCTGACGTATGCAAATGCAAATTGGGCTTAGCCAGGAGTGTTGTTCTACCTGAAGTTCTCACTCAGGTCCACGGACCTTCCTTTGACCTTCCTTTGTTCCATTTTCGCGGGCTTTTCCCTTCCTTGTCTTTTAGCCACCGCCATTTTGGACTCCTGTTTCCTATTCTAACTATCTAACAATCATAAGGGATTTGATTTAGGCCATATCTGAATGGTCTAGTGGTTTTCCCTATTTTCTTCAATTTAAGGCTGAATTTTGCAATAAGTTCATGATCTGAGCCACAGTCAGCTCCTGGTTGTTTTTGCTGACTGTATAGAGCTTCTCCATCTTTGGCTGCAAATATACAATCAATCTGATTTTGGTATTGACGATCTGGTGATGTCCATGTGTAGAATCTTCTCTTATGTTGTTGGAAGAGGGTGTTTGCTATGACCAGTGCGTTCTCTTGGCAAAACTCTGTTAGCCTTTTGCTTTATTTTGTACTCCAAAGCCAAACTTGCCTGTTACTCCAGGTATCTCTTGATTTCCTACTTTTGCATTCCAGTCCCCTATTATGAAAAGGACATCTTTTTTTTTGGTGTAGTTCTAGAAGGTCTTGTAGGTCATCATAGAACTGTTCAACTTCAGCTTCTTCGGCATTAGTGGTTGGGGGCATAGACTTGGATTACTGTGATACTGAATGGTTTGGCTTGGAGACAAACAGATCATTGTGTCATTTTTGAGACTGTACCCAAGTACTGCATTTCGGACTCTTTTGTTGACTATGGGGGCTACTGCATTTCTTCTAAGGGATTCTTGCCCACAGTTATACATATAATGGTCATTTGAATTAAATTCACCCATTTCGGTCCATTTTAGTTCAGTGATTCCTAAAGCACAACCCAAAACCAAACTTATGACAACAAAACAAGGTCATGGTCACTGTTTGGGGGGTCTGCGGCCAATCTGATACACTACAGCTTTCTGAATCTTGGCAAAACTGTGATATCTATAAGTATGTTCAGCAAATTAATGAGATGCACCAAAAACTGCAACACCTGGAGCCAGCATTAGTCAACAGAAAGGGCCCAATTCTTCTCCATGACAACACCAGACTGCACCTCACACAACTACGCTTCAAAAGTTGAACAAATTGGTCTATGAAGTTTTGCCTCATCAGCCGTATTCACCTGCCCTCTCGCCAACTGACTACCACTTCTTCAAGCATCTCAATAACCTTTTGCAGAGAAAATGCTTCCACAACCAGCAGGATGCAGAAGACGCTTTCCAAAAGTTCTGCATAGCCCAAAGCACAGATTTTTATGCTACAGGAATAAACAAAGTTATTTTTTGTTAGCAAAAGTGTATTGATTGTAATAGTCTCTATTTAATAAAGATGAGTTTGAGCATAATTATAATGATTTAAAATTCATGGTCCAAAACCACAATTACTTTTGCCCCAACCTAATACAATGCACTGTATAAGGTGACTTTTGCTTTTTTTTTTTTTTTACAGTATCTGATAAAATTCCAAAGCACTTAACACTCTCCTCACTGGGGTCACTGCAGAGGCTCCGGCTCCACTCAACTAAAATGCAGCTGCTTCCGGCCTGGTAGGAAGCTTTTAGTTAACATATGCACAGCCTCAGAGCTCCACACTCAAGACCTTGAAGAGGACTTCACCAAACCCAATTAAATAACATGTAGTATTATTTTCGAATAACATGGTCTTGTGTTTTGCAGATGTACCTGGAACTAATGGACATAAGTCCTTTCTGCTCACCTGGACCTTTCTCAACTCGGTTTTGGCAATTTTCTTGCCAGATCTGAAAAATTCATTTCCCCTTCCCTCTTTTTTTCCCCCCATATACCACTTTATCATCTATCCGATGGAACCCAGTTCAGCCTTTTTCACTGAATGGCTGGAAGAAGGGAAAATTAGGGAACTGAAGGGGGGGGAGGGGTGGTGTTAAAAAAATCTTTGGGGGCGCCAAGCAACCTTGGGCTTCCCTTGTGGCTCAGCTGTTAAAGAATCTGCCTGCAAAGAGGGAGACATGGGTTCAATCCCTGGGTTGGGAAGATCCCCTGGAGAAGGGAAAGGCTGGCTACCCACTCCAGTATTCTGGCCTGGAGAATGCGGAAAGTCGGCACAGGACTCAGTGACTTTCACTTTCAAGCAACCTTACCCCCAAGTGTCCAGTCCTAACTCCTGATTCCCTTCTCTTGGACAGGACTCGGACGGCCCGAGGATGAGGCGAACTGAGGGAGAACGACCGGAGCCTTTGTCCGCAATCCTCCCTTCACCTTTGTGCCACCTCGGGCTGCATTTTTCGGACCGGAAAATAAAAAAGAGCGGGGAGCACACTCGTCCCGGCAGCCGCCGGGCCTCGGGGCGGCGATGGAGCGTGGGCCGCCGGGGGAGGAAGGCGAGTCCACAGCCCCGCGGCCACTTTGATTGTTGCGCGCCTCCAACTTCACAGAGTGCACCGCTCAGGGAGGGGGCGGGTGGGGTGCAGCCCGGCCTCCGCCCAGCGCGACCGGGGTCCTTGCACGGGGGAGGAGCTGCGGAGCGAAAGCCCCAGCCGCCTCCCGCGGTCTCAAGGCCAGCCGCCCGCGTTCTTCCGGCCCCGCAGCCCGCGGCGGGGGAGGGGCCGTCGCCGCCAGCGTTCTCCCGGCCCCCCGCGGCCGGCGGAAGGGCCGCGCGCATCGCGGAAGCGCGGCCGCAGCTGTGGATCAGCTGCTGGAGGAGGCGGAGAAGGAGAGGGAGGAGTCTGGGAGGGGGGGTGGAGGGAAGGGGAGGGAGGGGACCGTCAGGAAGCCGCGAACGCCACCGAGTGTCTGCACACCTCGCTCCGTCTCTTGCTATGGCTGGTTAAAAGAACCAGCCGGATCGCAGCGCGGGTGGAGGGCCGGGTGGGGGGGGTGGAGAGCGGCGGCCGCGCGTGAGGCCGAGGGAGGGGCGGCGGCGCGAGCGAGCGGCGGCGGCGGCGGCGGCGGCGGCGGTTCCAGCATGAAGAGGAGAGCTGGCCTGGGGGGCAGCATGAGGTCAGTGGTGGGCTTCTTGTCCCAGCGGGGCTTGCATGGGGACCCCCTGCTCACTCAGGACTTTCAGAGGAGACGCCTGCGAGGCTGCAGAAACCTCTACAAGAAGGACCTCCTCGGCCACTTCGGCTGTGTCAATGCCATTGAATTCTCCAACAATGGAGGCCAGTGGCTGGTCTCAGGTAAATCAACCCCCTTCCCCTCCCCGCGCCCCCCGGCCCCCTTCCAACCTCCCCTTTCCTCTCTCTCTCTCTCTCTCTCTCTCTCTCTCTCTCTCGCCACCCTCCTCCTGCCCTCCGTCCCTACCCCCTCCCTGCTCAACCCACACCACCACCCCCCCTCCTCCTTCGGCGGTGGGAAGGTGGGTGTCAGATTAAAACCCTGGCAGGGGGAGGGTGGAAGGGGGAAGAAGAGGATGTCTTCTATTAAAAAAAAAGAAAAAAAGACCTAAAATGGTTGACAGGTCCTTAATTCGCTTTATCCCAAGTGTAAAGTGATCTGTCCTGATGACTGCCCTGGAAGTGTGGGTCGGGGGGGGGGGGGCGAGGTTACGGCCTGACAAAGTTTGACGGGAAACTCTTCCTTCGAGTACTTTAAAAGGTGCGGGGGGCCTTTGGGCGATTTGGAGGGGGAGGAGGCCGCGGCGCGCCTTAGGCCGGGGTGGGGGGAAGGGAGGGAGCTCGAGCCCCTGTCGCCGGCGTCCTGGGAAGGGGCCTTGGGGGGGCCGGGGTAGGGCGGTGACAGGGCTGGCCGCCGGGAGGGGTCGGGGCTACGACTCCGGGTGAGCGAGGGGAGGTGACGGGCGGGTCTCCGTGGGCCGCCCCCCTCGGCGCCCTCAGGGGCCCCAGCGCCATCTCTTCGGGTCCTGGGGGTGGCCTCTTCCGTGTCTTGTTTTTTTTTCTGGTTTTGGGGAGTGCAGAGGACTCTAGAAGGCCAAGGGGCACCGGCCTGAACTTGAATGCGCAACTTGTGAGGCAGGGGGTGGGGGAGGTGGGGGGTGGGGGGCGACCCCGGGAGACTGGTTGGCGGGAGCCGCGAGCCCGCGCCCCCTTTCCCCCGCGCCTGCCCGTTGCAGGTGGTCTCCGCGCCTCGTCCTCCCGCCCACCTGGGCTTGGTTGCCCACCCCCCCCACTCCCCCGGCTCCCCCTCCGGTGTGGGGTAGGTGGCGAAATCGAGGCCGGGGCTCCGGCCGGGCGATGTAGGCCTCGCTCTCCCGGGGCTCCTAGCGACAGGCAGCTGAATCGATAGCCTATTGCTCCCGGGGAGGCCGGGGCCGGGCGGGTGCCCCGGAGGAGGTGCGCCTGCGGCCCCTGGGGGCGCTCGCCGCCGCCGCCCTCATCTCTGGGGGGTCGTGGGCCCAAGGCGGGCGAGTGGGGATGGGGTACCGCTGGAGGCGGCTCCCCGAAACCCGGCCCAGGGGAGGAGGGCGAAGACAGCTGATCTGGCGTTCCCGCTCGCCTTCTGCCCTCCCTACCCCATCCCTTTTCCTACGTCTAGAGGGAGGAAGGGGGAGCCCTGCGCTGGACGTGGCGCTTCGCTTCACCCAGGCCGGTCCCTGAATGGTTTTCTAATTTACGTCAGTGGGCAGCTCGCCAGAAACTTCTGGGATCCTGGCAAAGCATCCGTCGTCTTCGCAAGAAACTCTTTGCGAAGTGGCACGGGGGCGTGCAGTCCAGTTTGGGGGTAGCAGAGATAAGACTTGGGATCATGTCACCATAAGCCTTCTGGGGTTTCTCCGGGACTGACTTGACTTCTCCACCTCGTATCGTTTTCTCTTTAACTAGGTAGAGTTTGGCCCTAGATCATCTTCTGGAGACATCTGATATTCCATTTCGAGGCATACCCCCAAACAAAAGCTTCCTTCCCCCACAGGGCAAAAATGGGGGAACAGCACTTAAAAGAGCTCCCAGTTTTTTCCCCTACTGCTACTTCTTTATTCATCATACTCTGTCTCCTTCCCAGACTGATGTATTCCGACTGAGATATTCCCAAGTAAATGTACCCTACAGGGTGAGGGAATTTGAGGGGGCTGCTATTACAGACAGAACGAAGCGTGTTGATTAAATGATAAATGCAGTCATACATTGCTCAATTTAACACGCTTTTTAAAATAACAGATTTATTAAAATATAATTCACATGCCATACAATTCATCCACTTAAAGTTCATTAGAACTTTTTTTTTTAAGGCGATAAAGCGGTTTTCCTTGTGTTGTATGTTCCCCTTTGTGTTACATGAATCCCATTTTCTCTAGACTTGACCAGTTCATTTCCTTTATCTTAATTTTAGTCTATAGAAGAGCAGGACCCCCACAGGGCAGCTCTGGTGAACCTTCTGGTTCTAGGCGTAAGCAGCCCATCTCCGTCAGTACTTCCTGGGTTCCAGCCTTCTTTGCCCCTTACTCCCCCTCACACTTCCTCTAGCTCAGTTCTTCCTGTTTGATTTTTATATACTCCTGTCTTGTAGTAGGCTTTTTCCTGCTCCTCCAGGTTAGCTAAGGTAGCGTTAGCTTTTCTTACTTTTTCCCAGAAGGTAGGTAGAGTTTTGGTTAAAAGCCTTATTAGCTTATTTGTGTATTACGAATACAATTTATACAACAGAAAGTTCCTCCTGTTTGCTTCAGATAAGGAAACCACCTTTGGGAGTCATAGATACACCTTTACTTGTGAAAGCTAATTAAATTTTGTTCTAGGAAGTCCTTCAGTAATTTCCCAAATTTAAAACTATTTAAGGTATCATATTTACATTTTATCTATCATTGTTCTTTAGCAGTTAGCACCCGAGGGGAAGAGCACAAGGTATTTTGAGGCTAATGCTATTTATTCTTAATGTTTCACCAAAAATGTGGTAAAGGTCAAATGAGATTACTTTTATGCATTTTGTTGTAGTTCCTGTATCTTGTCTGGATTGGTTAAAGCCCTCAAATGTGATGATTGTGATGATATAATGTTCCATAGAAAAGGAGATCAGATTTGTGGTTACCAGAGGCAGGGGTCGGGTGGTGGGGTGGGGAATTGGGTGAAGGCAGTCAAAAAGTACAACCTTCCAGTTACAAGATAAACAGGTACTAGAAATGAAATGTATAGTGCAATAGTTAACACTGTTGTATGTTATATATGAAAGTTAAGAGAGTAAATCTTTAGAGCTTTCATAACAAAAATTTTTTTTCTGTTTCTTTAATTTTATATCTATATGAGCTGGTGGACCATTCACTAAACTTACTGTGATTATCATTTCATGATATATGTAAGCCAAATCATTATACTGTACGCCTTACAGTGCTGTATGCCAATTATATTTCAATAAAACTGGAAGAAAAACCATTTTTTAAAAATGATAGATTGTCCATAGTTTGTTCACTGTTTTCATTTTCTAATTGTTTGGGCAGGCTCACATTTCTTTTAACTGACATGTGCTATTTATGTGGGGTTTTTTTGTTTGTTTTTTCTTTTAAACTTTGTTTGATCATGCTGGGAGGCTTGTAGGATCTTAGTTCCCTGACCAGGAATGGAACTGGGGCCGTGGCAGTGAAAGCACAGAGTCCTAACCCCTGGACTGCCAGGGAAGTCCCTGGCACATACTATTTGATAGAATTAACTTAGACCTAGGGCAAAAATATTCGCATGAATCCTGTGGCCTTATAAGCAATTCTGTTTGTTAAGGACACATCATTGGTTGGTTGTTCTAACAGCTAGCCCCTTTTCCAGGGGACAGTGAGTCCAGGAGATAGTAAGAGTAAAGCAGAGAAAACCAGGAAGGAGAAAATGTGCTTAGCTGGAAAGTGAATGTAGGACAGCAATAAGTGGGAGGATGGTTTTTGGACATTTTAAAATACAAAAGTGCTTTAACCTAAAAAATATTTTTGTTTGTTACTGTAAAGGGCATTACTGTGGTATCAGGTAAGGCAGTGTGGTATAGCATACACATGGTTAAAATCGCTGCTAATTCCATGGACAGGAGGAGCCTGGTGGGCTACGGTCCATGGGGTCGAGGAGTCAGACATGACTGAAGTGACTTAGCACAGCACAGCACACGTCATTTAATTCGTGACCTTGGTCAAGTTGCTGAGCCTTTCTTTCCTAATGTGAGCAGGGAATACCAGCACCCACCTGAAGGCCTGTTATAACAACCACATTAGGCCAGGTTTAGTTTGGGTAATGAACAGAGTGCCAGGCCTCTCAGAAAAAATGCTGAGTTTGTTTTCTTTCCCCTTTGTACTTATAACTCATGGTGTCGTAATTAGCTGACACTTGTTCTTAGAGTGCTGGTAATGAACGTGTGCAAATGGGGCAGACAGGATAGTTTTGTGACTTTCTGATGTGGAATGAGGAGGCACAGAATGGTATGGAAAAAGTCTGGAATTTGGTGTCACGTGATGTTGGAAGCTCTTCCAGTCTCAAATTGTTTGAATTTAGGCAAGTCTTAATCATTCCTCATTAGTAAACTGGGGTTATCAAATTACTGTCATTACCTAACAAGGAGGTTTATTCAGTGAAATGTCACACATGAAGGTACTTTGCAAACTCCATAGGTTTGGGTGAACATTACTATCTATAAAGGACAGCTTATGCTTGATGCTTGCAGGTCTCATCTTAGAATCTTTAAGGGTGTTAATTCTTTTGAGAGAGGTAAGGAACAACAATTGCATGTTGAAATGCTACTTATGAGAGGTCCTAACTGAACTGAACACCATCAAAGAGGTTGTGCTAGTGCTCTTATTTAGGGCATAGCCTGGGTTTGCCGTTTGAGTCGTTGGTTGCATCTGATTTTTTAAATTGCCTCCATTGTCTCCTCTTTGTTGGTGTTTAGTCACTAAGTCATGTCTCACTCTTTGTGACCACTTGGACAGTAGCCTGACAGTCTCCTCTATCCATGGAGTTTCCCAGGCAAGCATACTGGAGTGGGTTGCCATTTCCTACTCTAGGAATCTTCCCAACCCAGAGATTGAACCCGGGTCTCCTGCATTGGCAGGCATATTCTTACTGCTGAACCACCAGGGAAGCCCTGCCTCCTCTTACGTTTCTCGTTTTCCCTCAAACGGAAATATGTTTACTTCAGAGTCTTTTTATTTTCTCCTGGGGAAGAAGATGAACATCTTCCTGGGATCTGATTGGAAGACCAATCAGAATGTAGCTCTGGGGGAATTCCCTGGTGGTCCAGTGGTTAGGACTGGGCATTTTTCAGGGCCAGGGTCAGTCTCTGGTTGGGGAACTGAGATCCTGGAAGTCAAAAAAGAAAAAGAATGTAGCTCTGTATATATATCTCTGCTTTCTTGTATGTTATAAATGGTTTGTATAAACAGACTTAGCAGTAAACAAAAATATTCAGCTGTTTGGGATAAGAGTTGCTGTAATATCATTTACCCTAAATTGATGCTTAAGGCCTTGGAACTTGTAGCACCAGCAGATTAATAGCCCATAGTGTGAAGTTTTGAGTTATAGTGAGAGATTATGATCTCTTTTTTAACCCTTATGACCCAATGTAGAAAAAGCACCTTCAGAAGCTTTTCAGATACCATCAGCAACTACACTATTTCAAAGTGTTAATTAAATAGGAGCTGTGAATGGGGAGAGGCATTTAATTACTTTGTCATAATATTTATAATTGGACTCACTATTTAGTCCTATTTCTGTTTTCTGTGGGTCTCTGACTTTACTTATCATTAGAAGTAGCCACAGGTATACATAAAGGTTAAGAGCATGAACTCTGGATTGAGAGTGCCTAGGGATGAAAATCAACTAAACTACTTGCTTACTGGATTACCTTTGACAAGTCACTCATCCTTTGTGTTTCTGTGTTCATACAATAAGGACAGTGATACATCTCACAGGGTTGTGGTAAGTGTTGAATGAAGTAATACTTGTAAAGTTTTTCTAACAAGGATCTAGACCATACTGTTGCTCTGGTTGCTGCTACTGCTGCAATTGTTGTTACTGTTGTTGTTTAACTTGAACCTCACAGCTTTTAAGAGAGTGACACCTCAACATCTAACGTTTATTGCAGATGGCAGAGAAGAGTGTGAAAAATTGAGAATGATCTCAGTGAGGGGAACTATTAGAAACGCTTTATGAATAAGCTTAACCCCAATACTGTTGTCCCAGCATAATTTTAAGCATCAAATAATAGCTGTGATAATAACTGTATGTTTAATTGGATGTTTAATTGCGACCCCATGGACTGCAGCCTACCAGGCTCCTCTGTCCATGGGGTTTTCCAGGCAAGAGTACTGGAGTGGGGTGCCATTGCCTTCTCCACAGAGATGATGAATCAGGTGTAAATCATACTCTTAAGCTTGCATTTGCGGAACCTTTACTTCCCAGTTGTAACAGTGCATGGTCCTTTAAAAATTTTCTCTTCTGCTTTATGATACTTTAATAGATATTTTATTTTTCTCTGGTTTTTAGTGTTTAATGTAGCAAAAATCCCCTTGTCTGTTAGCCTGAGTGGGAAAAAAAGATGGCTGATAGAAATGGCCTTGGAGGACACTGCTATGATAAATTTTAGAGATCATGTCACATGGATATGGTATCACAGATATTTATAGATACACATTATTTTTCCCACTCATTTTTCAGTCAGCTAATTGCTATCTATCAAAGACTGGCAAATTTAAAATTATGCCTGGGTTTGTCACTTTTGCTTTAAAATATTCTAGTGAGTTTTAACTGATGGCCACCAGTCTCATTAGACATTATAAGTACATCAAAAAATTGTCTTTATGTTCATTATTGTTCAGAGGATCATCACTGAACTTAGTACGTTTTTTGATCCCTAAGAGTTCTGAAGAGCTGTGGCCCTCAGTTGTGTACACACGCTGAAGAGAGGTGTCAGCCAGGTACAAGTGTGTGCTCATTCACTTGATTACTGATAGATTTGGATGTGAAGTAGTTGGAATCATTTAGATCAAGAACACTTTCAGTTCAGTTCAGATCAGTCACTCAGTCGTGTCCGACTCTTTGCAACCCCATGAACCGCAGCACACCAGGCCTCCCTGTCCATCACCAACTCCCGGAGTCCACCCAAACCCATGTCCATCGAGTTGGTGATGCCTACCAACCATCTCATCCTCTGTCGTCCCCTTCTCCTGCCCTCAATCTTTCCCAGCATCAGGGTCTTTTTCAATGAGTTAGCTCTTTGCATCAGGTGACCAAATATTGGAGTTTCAGCTTCAACATCAGTCCTTTCAATGAACACCCAGGACTGATTTCCTTTAGGATGGACTGGTTGGATCTCCTTGCAGTCCAAGGGACTCTCAAGAGTCTTCTCCAACACCACAGTTCAAAAGCATCAATTCTTCAGCACTCAGCTTTCTTTATAGTCCAACTCTCACATCCATATGTGATTACTGGAAAAACCATAGCCTTGACTAGACGGACCTTTGTTGACAAAGCAATGTCTCTGCTTTTTAATATATTGACCAGTAAAACTTGAGACCCAGGAGTGCTGCCTTCTGAATCCTGAGTTAAGTGGGTTCATTTTTTTTCTCATACATTGAGCAAGGTGAAGAGCACTTTCATTGCTTATAAACAGTGTTTAATTTTGATGTTTTTGTTTTCTTTTTCATGGTTTCAAGAAAGAAGTAATTGCTTTTCTTATTGTTTTAGTCTAAATTTAAATACTGAAGGGTGAAATTAAAACCTTTTAAGGTTAAAGGAACCAAAATCGTAATTCAAATGAAGATTATGTAGGTTAAGAAGGAATCAATTCTATTTTCAATTCTAGGTGCCCCACATTATATTAAAAGTATTATGTCTTATAGTTTAAGAACTGAATATTGATTTGTTAAAATTAATGCTTAGATTATTATGGAAACATGAAATTACATTTATTTTTTACTTAATTTGTGTTCTTTAAATTTTTTGCTTTTAAGTTATAAATAACCTATAATAGGTTACTATTTGCCAAAGTGTGGGTATACAAGCTGATTTTAAGGGATCTTTGAATGAATATTTACATTTTAATAGTTAGTACATTTATTTTATACAGGTTAGAAAAGTTAACTAACCTGTATAAAATAGCTTTCATGGATTTATTGTTTAAGGTAAATATTTAAATATTTAATAATTCTAAATATAATAATAATAATTCTATAATAATATAATAATTCTAAATAATATAAGACTAAATATTTAAAAATTCTTTTAAAGAAAAATGATAGTGGCTGTGTTATGTAGATATGGCAAAAATCAAAAGTTGATCTTGACTGACTGGGAAATACTACTTTAGAAAACCTATTTGCTTTCTTCCTTCTTTCTCATGTAATCAGAGAGATTGAAAGATCTTCATTTTATGAAAGAGGGAGTGGAGAAGTAGAAAAGTGACTTGCCCAGAGTGCTTGGTTAGTCTTTGGCAGTGAGGACTAAGTAGGACTCATTGCTCCTAGGCAAGTGCTGCTTGTATAGGTTACCTTTTGATAGTTTTCTGCCCCTTCTCATCAGGCAGGTGACCTTTTCTGGAGCTCTTCGAAAGAGTTGAAAGCCGAATGTTAGCAGTTTCTGAGCACATGTCCAACTCTAGTTGCTCCTCTTAGATGATAAATTGTATTGCTATGTTTTGATGTAAATAACTTGCTTCAAATAAGTATGTTATGTTTATTCATTTAAAATATTTACTGAGAACACACTATGTCTGCCTCCTTAATCTCAATAATAGCTCTGAGTTACTTTTTAAAACATTTATTTAGCAGATAGTGTGTGAAAATGCACACATTTGCCACGCCCTCTGCGAAGCACTTTGTATGTCTTATTTGCCACTTACAGAATAGCCAGTGTTACTTATGATCTAGAGAAAGATAGGGGATTTGAAGGTTTTGTATTAATTGTCACACCTAAGTGCTAAAGAATCAAGAAAGGACACTGATAAATGACTGCTGAGGATTCTGTAATGAGAACAGGTAAGGCATTAGTGGGCTGCCCTGGTAGCTCAGATGGTAAAGGATTTGCCTGCAATGTGAGAGACCCGGGTTATCCAGAAGATGCCGTGGAGAAGGGAATGGCTACCCAATACAGTATTCTTGCCTGGAGAATTCCACGGTCAGAGGAGCCTGGTGGGCTACAGTCCATAGGGTCCCACAGAGTCAGAGTGACTGAGCGACTAACACTCACTTACTCACTCAGGGCATTAATGGAAAAATAGATACTGGAATCCATCGTCTCTTGTTAAAAGAAAATTAAATAGAATTCTAGGAATGAAATAAGATTTTTTTACTACCTTATGTACTACCTTAATCTTTGTAGAAAATTCGATTCCAATAGCTGCTTCCCAAGTTTTTGTTCTTTTCAGTTTTAATACTTGTTACTCACCATTGCCAACATAATATAAGCTCCCTAAAATTTAACTCATTATCTTATATCCCCTGCTGATCTCTCAAAAATCTACAGTGCTCCTCAGCGTCTACCACATTAAGTAGGAATGGTTCATCTGGTGTTCGAGATATTACTGTTTATAAAAATAAATGTTTAACAGTGACTTCTCTGGTAGTCCAGTGTAAGACTGCACTTCGACTGCAGAGGTGTGGGTTCTATCCCTGGACGGAGAACTAAGATCCCACTGCAACGCTGTCAGAAAACAAGAAAGAAAAAAATGTTTGACAATAAACTGAGGCTTAGAGAAGTTAAGTAACTTGTGAAACCTGTAGTTTGTGGTGAAGCTGAATTTCCAGCCTGGGTTTGCATGAGTTCTGAGACATGCATGAGAACTCTACATGAGTTCTCAGAGCTGCTAACTGCTCTGAAATTTTTAGAATGTTATATACATTTTAAAAGGATTTGACCTTTCCCCTATGTTCTCATCTCCCCATGCTATCACTCTGGTGTGCTAAATGGTTTTTTCCCCCCTTATGTGAAAACAGGAAGGGGTTGGGGTTGAGGGGATGGATCATGGGCTTGCAGCCAAAAATAGGCACAGTTCTGGTCACAGCTTCAGTTCTCACCTCTCAAGATCTCTCAGGAGTAAAACTTACTTCACCTGGATTTTGGTTTTTGGCAGTCTTCTAAAGTCTTCTTCCCTAACACTGTGTGTTTCATGCTTGCTTCTATAAACCATATGACTAACTTCATGCTGGGTTAAACTCACCTGCTTTAGTCTGAATAGGAGTGGATATACATACTCTGGTTACCAAGTTGTTCCTATTCCCCATTTACCTCACCAGAAGTACAAACAATATATGTGTATTCACTGGGCCTGTGATTTGAGTTTGATTTCTGCTGAAAGTATGCTGCTTGAGTATGTTTGGCTGAATTCCAGCCAACAGAAATAAGTGTATTTCCTTATAATTATACATGGGGAGAAAATATCTATGCCTGGGGCAGAGATAAATAATGTGCTTCAGAATAAATTGCTTTTTGGAAGAAGGTTTAAACAATGCAACATGGGAGATCTGCCCAGGGTGCCCAAATGACTGTAAGTCATTTGGAAGCACTTTTAACACTAACAAGAAGTATAGTGTTCTTGCAGGTTAGGTTTACTTCTGTCACCAGCAGCTTCACTCTGTTCTGTAAAAAAGAAGGTGTTTTCCTTCCAGAGTTACTCACTGATTGGGTGAAAAAGGAGAGTTACTCTTCAGGTTCTGACCTTGGATTCCACTTGCCCTTACATCAGTTTTTATTGGTCAGGGATTAAGGGGAAGAATTGACAACAGCAGTTCGTCACTTTAGATACCTGCTCTTCCCATGCCTTCTTGTTCACACTTCCTT
The DNA here is from genome assembly GCA_024291935.2 of Okapia johnstoni. Lineage (NCBI taxonomy): Eukaryota > Metazoa > Chordata > Mammalia > Artiodactyla > Giraffidae > Okapia > Okapia johnstoni. The sequence continues at coordinate 20,334,300 of CM044307.1, forward strand.
TGCCGCCTTGCTCACTCCTTGCACTTTGCAGTGTTAGATACCTGAGAGTCTATCATGTACCTCTTGGGATACAGAGTTGATATGCATTGGAGATCAGGTCTGTGTGCTTTGAGTACTGTTTTCCTGTTAGGACCAATCTTAAAGGAGTTTATTCCAGAGGGCCAGGACATGTAGGAATCAATGAGAAAATGGCACCAGAGATAAGTGACAAGTTTATAATGTACCCAAGGAGCAGAGATGATATTAGCTGAAAGGCTGATTTCCATCTTCCCTGTTGCCTCTGCTGGGGCTCCTGTGGTTGATAAAGTGAGGTAAGATTTTGTTATATGGTCAATCAGCTAACTCTGTAGATCCCCTGCCTTTGCTTTGTTGTTGTTTAGTTGCTAAGTTGTGCCTGACTGTTTTGCAACTTCATGGACTGTAGCCCGCCAGGCTCCTCTGTCCATGGGATTTTCCAGGCAAGAATACAGGAGTGGGTTGCCATTTCCTCCTCCAGGGGATCTTCCCGACCCGGGGATTGAACTCTTGTCTCCTGCATTGCAGGTGAATTCTTTACTGCTGAGCCACTGGGGAAGCACCCCTGCCTTTGCTGGGGCCCTTAACACCTAAGGTGACCATATATCTGATTTACTTGGGACCATCCCAGTTTCCCCATAGCCCTAATACAATTATTAGTGCTCTTTCATTCCTAAAAAGGTCCTGGTTTGGATGATAAGTCATATGGCCACCTACTCATGATCATAAGAGCTCTCTGGCACTCGGGTAGAACCAAAGCCTTAGTCTCTTCACGCCTCCTATTCACTGTTGAATGCCTCTACTGGAAAAGCCGCCAAGCCTCCATTCTCCCCATGTCAGGTCTTTCAGCTGCCACTTTGAAGGTATAAGTTTGAGAGGCAAAGAGGTTGGTTAGTTATTTTTCTCCTCCTTTTTCTAGAAACCACCCCACTCCTCCCCCCAAAACAGGCTAAAACCATTAAGAAAATGCTAGATCTAGAGGCTAAGTTACCTCCTCCTTTCCATATACTTCTTGTAGTTCTTGTCCTGCTATTCACTTGTGCATTCTTTTTTCTTTCTTTTTATTTTTTTGTTCTTTAATTTTTGGCTGTGCTGGGTCTTTGTTGCAGCGGCTACAAGCTTCCCTGTTTGTGGCTTGCAGGCTCCAGAGTGCATGGGGTTAGGATTTGCAGTGTGCAGGCTTCTCTCTAGTTGTGGTGCTCAAGCTTAGTTGCCCCGCAGCCTCCGGGATCTGAGTTCCCCTACCAGAGATCGAACCTGTGTCCCCTGCATTGGAAGGTGGATTCTTAACCTCTGGACAACCAGGGAAGTCCCCTTCCTTTCTTTTTTAAAAAACTTCCTGTGGGTTGGTTTTTTTGCAGAGTTGATTTTGAGGAAAGGCATTTTGATGAATGATTCTCCACTGAGTTGGAGTTTTTTTCCTGAGGTGCTTTTAACCCAAAGTGATGTGATATAGATATTAAAACCATGCTAAAGGCTTAGTTTTGTGAATTATTTATCTAGCACCAAGTACATTTGGAATAAAAGTTGACTCTTTCAGGTGTATAGGTTGGCCCTGTGACGAGTTTTCAGGTATTGTAGTTTTTCAGGTATGTGGGCAGTTGGCTGTAGAGTATCTTTGATGCCATGTAATGTCATCATTGAAGAAGTTTAAGAGACCTGGGTTAAAGGCCTGATTTCACCCGTCTTGTGATCTTAGGCTGCTGATGTTCTGCCCCTGTGGAATCATGCAGTTTTTTTATTGCTGAAAAGAACTAATGATCATCTAACTGAACCCCTTTAATTTTACATGTAAGAGCATAAAGGAGTAAAGAGGTAAAATGATTAGCCCAGTAGCTCACAACTAGTAAGCAGTACAAGCAAGATTAAAATCTGGGTCTCAGTAGGGAAAATATGAGGTTCTGCATTTATAAAGGACTTCCTCAAAGTGGCTTACTCCACCAGTACATTCTATCTGTGGTTTTATTGTCTCTGAAAGGGATTGTTTTGATTAAGTTGGTGATGCCTCATTATTTTGCTGATGAGTAGTAGAGATTTTCCAGGGTGGAGGCAGACTGTCAAACTGGTTGACTCTCCAGTTTAAATTCTTAGCCTGCCTATACTTCCTTATTTTAAAAAGTCTTCCAAGAACATTACTCAGAAGGAGGAATTTTTGCAAATCCAGATACCTGTCAAAATCTTGTTATACAACTTTCCTTATCCTTATTCTAAATTTCCATTCAAGTCTTGTATCTAAATTCTGGTTGTATCTTTGGCATTACTCCTTAAAGCCAAGTAACTAATTGGAGTCTCTGAGGATTGTTTTGGTTTTTTTTTTTTTTTGTAGATTTCTTAACTATGTTTGGTGGCCTAGTACTAATATTTTATGGCTTCCTGCCATAGGTAGCTGCAGCATGTTTTGCCTTAGACATACTGGCAAGAAACAACTGAAATTGGCATGTTTGGCAACCACCGTCAACTTGATTTAGTCTCAGAGTTGATCTCTCTGTTTACCTTCCTGGAGGGACTAAGCATTGGTGCCTACATTGGTTTAATTGTTAGAAATTGCCTATGAAGGGTAAAAAAAAGCTTTACTATGTTGTTACTGTTGCTTATTCAAGGAATTCTGCAAAAGTTAGGCAGGCAGTTTTCTTACTTAAACAAGAATGTAAAAATAAGAAACTTCTCAGAATGAATGAAGAGCATCTATGCTTTAAGCAGGAAAGCATATTGTCCAGGTTAGTTCTCTGTGGCAGAAATGAGACAGGACATGAAGACAGTCTGTGGTCTGAGAATACCTCAAAATGAATGCATCATCCACTCTCATAAATTCCCTGTAAATTCTTACTGTTGTTGAGGCCCTGAGAATCTGTTTTTAGTGTTGCCCTAGCTCTCTTTGGGGCTTCCCAGGTGGCTGTAGTGGTAAAGAATCCTCCCACCAATGCGGGAGACACAGGATACCCAGGTTTCATCCTTGGGTAGGAAAGAGCCCCTGGAGTAGGAAATGGCAACCCACTCCAGTATTCTTGCTTGGAAAATTCCACTGGCGGGCTACAGTTCATGGGGTCACTAAGAATCAGACACAGCTGAGCGACTGAGCACTCAACAGCTCTATTTGAGGAGCTTTTGTCCTTTGACATTTCACTACTTCCATACTTTACTATTGAGAATTTCCTGTTGAATCATACAATTTATCGGATTATGGCACTTATAAGACAGACTTCCCACTTATTCATGTTTTTAAAATGTCATGTATTAATTATGGGAAATTTGGAAAATAGATATTTGAAGAAAGAAGTATCACACCTACTCAGGATGACCATTTTGGACATATGGGACATACTTTATTTAGTCTTTGTATTTATATGTGCATATTTAAAAAAATAAAATTGAAATTAGGCCACCTCTGCTGTTTTGTTTTTTCTTAATTTTTTTTTTTCATATATCACCTTGCTATTTAACATTTTTTCTAAATTGACTCCTTAAAACAGTATTTGAAAGGAAACTTGATATTATTATAATGTCCACGAAATCATGGGTTTAATATGCTAGGTTTTTTCCTTGTAATACAAGGTAAAATACATAATTGTTAAAGTCATTTCTCTACTGTCTGCAATCATCCGGTGGCCTCTGCTTACTACACTTTAGGAGAAACAGGGAGTCAGACATCTTGGATTTGAATCCCGCTTTGCCTCTAACTGTGGTGTGTTTTTTTGGACAGTGAGTTTACCTCTTTGTGCCTTAGTTTCCTCGTTGGAAGAATGGGGATATTGGAGAATATGATCTGTTGGCTGTCTTCCGACTCTGTTCTGTGATTCTGATATGGATTTTTTCCCTCTGTTTCTGTTTAGGAAGTAGAAACATTTTCTAGAGATTGGTGTGCTGGCTTAGAATTTAAAGACCCCAATTCTATTAAACTCCACTGCTATTAGTCATCTGATTTTAGAGAAATCATTTTATTTCCCAGTGTTCTAGTTGTCTCTTTAGGGTGTTGCTGCCACTTTAATTTCTGCTTCTCTTTTAGTGTAAAATGTTTCAAACTAGGAATCAAGGCTTCCTTCTTTGAGGCAAACCAGTGCCTTACTCTTCACATCCTTAAAATGGGGATAATATTTCTGCCTTACTTACTTAATTGGATGTGTGGAAAAATGAGATAATTGGTAGAGAAGTGGAATAGTTTTCAGGATAAAGATACTGGATAAGAGCAGAGTAACTGCAGAAGTATTACTCCTGTGGCTGCTTCTTTGTAGTGAACAGCAAAATTCATGTGATACCACCTTCTCTCTCCACCCCTGCCTGCGCTTGCCATTTGATTTTTTTTTTCTCCCTAATTTCAGTTCAGTTCAGTTTAGCTCAGTCATGTCTGACTCTTTGCGACCCCCTAGACTGCAGCACGCCGGGCCTCCCTGTAAACTGAGTAAACCCTGAGTAAACTCCTGGAGTATACTCAAACCTCGTGTCCATTGAGTTGGTGATGCCATCCAACCATCTTATCCTTTGTCGTCCCCTTCTCCTCCTGCCCCCAATCCTTCCCAGCATCAGGGTCTTTTCCTATGATCCAGTGAGTCAGTTCTTCACATCTGGTGGCCAAAGTATTGGAGTTTCAGCTTCAGCATCAGTCCTTCCAATGAATATTCAGGACTGATTTCCTTTAGGATGGACTGGTTGGATCTCCTTGCTGTCCAAGGAACTCTCAAGAGTCTTCTCCAACACCACAGTTCAAAAGCATCAATTCTTCTGTGCTCAGCTTTCTTTATGCTCCAACTCTCACATCCACACATGACCACTGGAAAAACCATAGCCTTGACTAGACGGACTTTGTTGGCAAAGTAATGTCTCTGCTTTTTAATATGCTGTCTAGGTTGGTCGTAACTTCCCTTCCAAGCAGTAAGCGTCTTTTAATTTTGCGTCTGCAGTCACCATCTGCAGTGATTTTGGAGCCCAGAAAAATAACGTCTGCCACTGTGTCCACTGTTTCCCCATCTATTTGCCATGAAGTGATGGGATCAGATGCCATGATCTTAGTTTTCTGAATGTTGAGCTTTAAGCCAACGTTTTTTGTTTGTTTGTTTGTTTTTTGTTTTTTTTTAATAAATTTATTTATTTTAGTTGGGGGCTAATTATTTTACAATATTGTAGTAGTTTTTGCCATACATTGACATGAATCAGCCATGGGTTTACATGTGTTCCCCATCCTGAACGCTTCTTCCACCTCCCTCCCCATCCCATCCCTCTGGGTCATCCCAATGCCCCAGCCCTGAGCGTTTGTCTCATGCATAGAACATGGAATGGTGTTCCACTTCACATATGATAATATACATGTTTCAATGCTATTGTCCCAGAACATCCCACCCTCACCTTCTTCCTCAGAGTCCACAAGAACCGATTCAAATGTTTTTTTTTTTTTTAATGGCTGAGTAATATTCCATTGTGTATATGTACCACAGCTTCCTTATCCATTCGTCTGTTGATGGACATCTAGGTTGCTTCCATGTCCTGGCTGTTGTAAACAGTGCTGCGATGAACATTGGGGTACACGCGTCTCTTTCAATTCTGGTTTCCTCGGTGTGTATGCCCAGCGGTGGGATTGCTGGGTCATATGGCAGTTCTATTTCCAGTTTTTTAAGGAATCTCCACACTGTTCTCCATAGTGGCTGTACTAGTTTGCATTCCCACCAACAGTGTAAGAGGGTTCCCTTTTCTCCACACCCTCTCCAACATTTATTGCTTGTAGACTTTTGGATAGCAGCCATTCTGACTGGTGTGTAATGGTACCTCATTGTGGTATTGATTTGCATTTCTCTAATAATGAGTGATGTTGAGCATCTTTTCATGTGTTTGTTAGCCATCTGTATGTCTTCTTTGGAGAAATGTCTGTTTAGTTCTTTGGCCCATTTTTTGATTGGGTCGTTTATTTTTCTGGAATTCAGCTGCAGGAGTTGCTTGTATATTTTTGAGATTAATTGTTTGTCTGTAGCTTCATTTGCTATTATTTTCTCCCATTCTGAAGGCTGTCTTTTCACCTTGCTCCTAGTTTCCTTTGTTGTGCAAAAGCTTTTAATTTTAATTGGGTCCCATTTGTTTATTTTTGCTTTTATTTCCAATATTCTGGGAGGTGGGTCATGGAGGATCCTGCTGTGATTTGTGTCGGAGAGTGTTTTGCCTATGTTTTCCTCTAGGAGTTTTATAGTTTCTGGTCTTACATTTAGATCTTTAATCCATTTTGAGTTTATTTTTGTGTATGGTGTTAGGAAATGTTCTAGTTTCATTCTTTTACAAGTGGTTGACCAGTTTTCCCAGCACCACTTGTTAAAGAGATTGTCTTTTCTCCATTGTATACTCTTGCCTCCTTTGTTGAAGATAAGGTGTCCATAGGAGCGTGGGTGTATCTCTGGGCTTTCTATTTTGTTCCATTGATCTATATTTCTATCTTTGTGCCAGTACCACACTGTCTTGATGACTGTGGCTTTGTAGTAGAGCTTGAAGTCAGGCAGGTTGATTCCTCCAGTTCCATTCTTCTTTCTCAACATTGCTTTGGCTATTTGAGGTTTCTTATATTTCCATACAAATTGTGAGATGATTTGTTCTAGTTCTGTGAAAAATACCACTGGTAGCTTGATAGGGATTGCATTGAATCTATAGATTGCTTTGGGTAGTATACTCATTTTCACTATATTAATTCTTCCAATCCATGGACGCGGTATATTTCTCCATCTGTTTGTGTCCTCTTTGATTTCATTCATCAGTGTTTTATAGTTTTCTATATATAAGTCTTTTGTTTCTTTAGGTAGATATATTCCTAAGTATTTTCTTCTTTTTGTTGCAGTGGTGAATGGTATTGTTTCCTTAATTTCTCTTTCTGTTTTCTCATTATTGGTGTATAGGAATGCAAGGGATTTCTGTATGTCAATTTTGTATCCTGCAACGTTACTATATTCATTGATTAGCTCTAGTAGTTTTCTGGTAGAATCTTTAGGGTTTTTTATGTAGAGGATCATGTCATCTGCAAACAGTGAGAGTTTTACTTCTTCTTTTCCTATCTGTATTCCTTTTATTTCTTTTTCCGCTCTGATTGCTGTGGCCAAAACTTCCAAAACTATGTTGAATAGTAGTGGTGAAAGTGGGCACCCTTGCCTTGTTCCTGACTTTAGGGGAAATGCTTTCAATTCTTCACCATTGGGGATAATGTTTGCTGTGGGTTTGTCATATATAGCTTTTATTATGTTGAGGTATGTTCCTTCTATTCCTGCTTTCTGGAGGGTTTTTAAGCCAACTTTTTGACTCTCCTCTTCCACTTTCATCAAGAGGCTCTTTAGCTCTTCTTCCCTGTCTGCCATAGGGTGGTGTCATCTGCATATCTGAGGTTATTGATATTTCTCCCGGCAATCTTGATTCCAGCTTTTGCTTCCTCCAGCCCAGCGTTTCTCATGATGTACTCTGCATATAAGTTAAATAAGCAGGGGGACAATATACTGCTTTGACTTACTCCTTTCCCGATTTGGAACCAGTCTGTTGTTCCATGTCCAGTTCTAACTGTTGCTTCCTGACCTGCATACAGGTTTCTTAAGAGACAGGTCAGGTGGTCTGCTATTCCCATCTCTTTCAGAATTTTCCACAGTTTATTGTGATCCACACAGTCAAAAGCTTTGGCATAGTCAAGAAAGCAGAGGCAGATGTTTTTCTGGAACTCTCTTTGCTTTTTCGATGATCCAGCGGATGTTGGCAATTTGATCTCTGGTTCCTCTGCCTTTTCTACATCCTGCTTTAACATCTGGAAGTTCACGGTTCACGTATTGCTGAAGCCTGGCTTGGAGAATTTTAAGCATTATTTTACTAGTGTGTGAGATGAGTGCAATTGTGCGGTAGTTTGAGCATTCTTTGGCATTGCCTTTCTTTGGGATTGGAATGAAAACTGACCTTTTCTAGTCCTGTGGCCACTGCTGAGTTTTCGAGATTTGCTGGCGTATTGAGTGCAGCACTTTCACAGCATCATCTTTTAGAGTTTGAAATAGCTCAACTGAAATTCCATCACCTCCACTAGCTTTGTTTGTAGTGATGCTTCCTAAGGCCTACTTGACTTCGGCTCTAGGTGAGTGATCATACCATTATGATCATCTGTCGTGAAGATATTTTTTGTATAATTCTTCTGTGTATTCTTGCTACCTCTTCTTAATAACTTCTGCTTCCGTTAGGTCCATACCATTTCTGTCCTTCATTGTGCCCATCTTTGCATGAAATGTTCCCTTGGTATCTCTAATCTTCTTGAAGAGATCTCTAGTCTTTCCCATTCTATTGTTTTCCTCTATTTCTTTGCACTGATCACTGAGGAAGACTTTCTTACGTCTCCTTGCTATTCTTTGAACTCCACATTCAAATGAGTATATCTTTCCTTTTCTCCTTTGCTTTTCGCTTGTCTTCTTCTCACAGCTATTTGTAAGTCCTCCTCAGACAGCCAGGTTGCCTTTTTGCATTTCTTTTTCTTGGGGATGGTCTTGATCCCTGTCTCCTGTATAGTGTCACGAACCTCCGTCCATAGTTCTTCAGGCAGTCTATCAGATATAATCCCTTGAATCTATTTGTCACTTCCACTGTGTAATCGTAAGGGGTTTGATTTAGGTCATACCTGAATGGTCTAGTGGTTTTCCCTACTTTCTTCAATTTCAGTCTGAATATGGCAATAAGGAGTTCATGATTGAGCCACAGTCAGCTCCCTCTCTTGTTTTTGCTGACTGTGTAGAGCTTCTCCATCTTTGGCTGAAAGGAATATAATCAATCTGTTTTCAATATTGACCATATGGTGATGTCCATGTGTAGAGTCTTCTCTTGCGTTGTTGGAAGAGTTCCCTAATTTAGGAACTGCCATTCGACCCCAGTTTTGTGACCTTGGACAAATCACCCAGTTTTAACTTCTCCATGTAATTGCATGCAGCCTGCACTGAAGCCTGCACTCAGCCTGCAAAAATCAAGGTGCTGTCTTCTCTTAAAACATTGGAAGATATGGCCGACTTAAGCCTGTACTCCTCTGGCTGAGTAGTGGCTTTCTTTTAAATAAGGTTGTGTAATCTCTCCTCTACTATTTAATCTGGCAAGTTTCACTCATTTGCTTTGTTGACTGGCCCCTGTGTACTTGAGAGGCTGGATTGTATAGTGGTAAGGAGCACCATCTCTGGAGACAGATTACCTGGATTCAGATCCCAGCTCACATTTTTGGTTGCTGTGTACCTTCAGGTTACTTAGTTTTTCTGTAGTTTCATCTGGATAATAAGGATAATATCTGATTCATAGGGTTGTTAAGAGGATTAGAAGATCCACTACATGTAAAACCCTTAGGATAGTCCCTCACCCAGAGTAAGTTTAGCTGATGTTAGCTATTGTTTTAGTTCAAATAGCCGAATAATTAACTAACATATTAGTTAACATTTATCTACCTGTGTTATTTATCAGGCAGTGGGCCAAGCCCTTCACACAGACGTATCATTAATCTTAATGTGTGTTTGTCCCTCAGTCATGTCTTTGCGATCCCATGGACTGTAGCCTGCCATGCTCCTCTGTCCATGGGATTTGCCAGGCAAGAATACTGGAATGGGTTGCCATTCCCTTCTCCAGAGGATCTTCCCGACCCAGGGATCAAGCACATTGCAGGCAGATTCTTTACCATCTAAACTACCAGGGAAGTCCAGTAACACTATAGACAATAGGTAGAGTTATTTTCTCAGTTTTACAGTTGAGAGGATATAATTGAGAGAGGTTACGTAACCTGTCTAAAGGTACATAGGTAGTAAGTGGTATAGTCAATCTCTGCTTTTTTTGAGCTGACCAGATGAGTCACAGAGACAGAACTATAGAAACTCTCACAGACTGAGAGCATTTTTCATGTTCTAAACTGATTTATCCTTGCTTCATCAGCTCTCCTTAGCTTTTTGGGGTCAGAAATTTGGGCACAACTGTTCTGCTCCCTCTACTGGCTAAAAAGCAGCCCAACAATTTCATATGATGCCTCAGTTTGTATCCTTTGGGTTTTTTGCCAACACATGGTTGAAAAGTGTTATCTTTGTACAGGGCTGTTAATACCTTGCCTAAGGAAATGGGGCAGGGTGGATGAGACTATGCACCTTGCTTCTTCTGACACTGACCTTGAGGGCAAGCAGAGGAAGCAGGCCCTGTCATAGTGATAGTTTCCACCTCAGTGGTTCCAATCTCCTGTGGACTTGGGCTGCCATTATCATTTTAGGTACTAAGGACACATCATTTTAAATGATCTCAAGACACTCTACAAATAACCATTCATGTTAAATCACTGAGTATTTATTTTGTAAAATTAAATCCAAAATGAACATTAAAGATAATCCGGGTGATAGGGGAAGATTCTTTTGTTGAGAATGGTTATGACATTGAGTGCATAAGTGTAGATATTCTGTTTCCTTTTTTATTGAACTTTTTTTTTTTTTTAATGCTACTGCCGTTCAAGAGAGGTTGTGCTGCCGGCAGAGAGAGGTTGTGCTGCCTGTTCATATCTTAATGAAACACAGAGGTGCCCTCAGTTATATTTCTTTTCTGTGAATATCCCAGCACATCCTGGAGAGTTTTATTTTCTTTTTCTATCATGAACATTAATATATATATATATGTAAATATATAGGGACATTCCTGGTGGTCCAGTGATTAAGTCTTAACCTTTCAATACAGGGGATGAAGTTTGATCCCTGATTGAGCAGGTAAGATCCCACATGCCCCTGACCAAAAAACCAAAGCATAAAAAAGGATACAATATTGTAACATATTCAATAAAGACTTTAAAAATGGTCCACATTAAAAAAAAATCTTTATATATATTTTTAATTTTTTGGTAATGTGCAAGCATATACAAAAATGTAGTGTATCTATCTATAACAATTAACATTTTATCACCTATTCCCCTACATTTTTTTCTGGAATGTTATAAAGGAACTTCCAGACATTCACCACTTAACCCCATTAGAGAATGCATCCTTAACTGATAAGAAGTTTTTTTTTCTTTTTTAACATGTCCACAATACCATTACTATACCTAAAAGATACAACAGTGTCATGCAGTATTTAAATAGGAAGAGAGATATCGAATTTGACAGTGTGTTGGTCATTTGTTAAATTTGCTTCTAATGTTAGTTTTTTAAAAAAGAATATTTAACACATACATTTGAGGTCCCTTTTACTGTTTCTGCTTATTCTTGAATAATATGGTGGTATTTTGTATATTTATCTATACTTAATGTTTTCCTTTACATATCCTTCTGAAACCTGTTTTTAGTACTTAAAATTAGGTTTTCAAAGTTTATTCACTTTGGTACATGTATCTAGCTCATTTTAAATGCTGTATAATTGTTCCACTGAGCTTAGATTTCATTTGTATTTTCATCCCGATCGTTTTTATTGTTTATATATTGATGGATATTTATGTTATCTACTTTTTTTTTTTTGCTATTATCAACAGTGAGGCAGTGGACATTCTTGTACGTTTCTTTGTGCCATTTTGAAAAAGGATATCTATAATTTACATTTCTCTAATTGCTATAGAGGTTGAGATCCTCTATAATATCTGTTTGCCATTTGATTTTCCTCTTCTGTGAGTTGTCATGATTGCCTTTTTTCCTAGTGGTTTTCAAAATTGATTTGTAGAAATTCTTCTGTATTCTTCAAAATAAGCCATGATCAGTTTTGTGCGTTGCTACTAGAACAAAGCTAGTGGAGGTGATGGAATTCCAGTTGAGCTATTTCAAATCCTCAAAGATGATGCTGTGAAAGTGCTGCACTCAATATGCCAGCAAATCTGGAAAACTCAGCAGTGGCCACGGGACTGGAAAAGGTCAGTTTTCATTCCAATCCCAAAGAAAGGCAATGCCAAAGAATGCTCAACTACCACACAATCGCACTCATCTCACACACTAGTAAAGTAATGCTCAAAATTCTCCAAGCCAGGCTTCAGCAATACGTGAACCATGATCTTCCAGATGTTAAAGCAGGATGTAGAAAAGGCAGAGGAACCAGAGATCAAATTGCCAACATCCTCTGGATCATCGAAAAAGCAAGAGAGTTCCAGAAAAACATTTATATCTGCTTTCTTGACTATGCCAAAGCTTTTGACTGTGTGGATCACAATAAACTGTGGAAAATTCTGAAAGAGATGGGAATAGCAGACCACCTGACCTGTCTCTTAAGAAACCTGTATGCAGGTCAGGAAGCAACAGTTAGAACTGGACATGGAACAACAGACTGGTTCCAAATCGGGAAAGGAGTACGTCAAGGCTGTATATTGTCCCCCTGCTTATTTAACTTATATGCAGAGTACAGCATGAGAAACGCTGGGCTGGAAGAAACACAAGCTGGAATCAAGATTGCCAGGAGAAATATCAATAACCTCAGATATGCAGATGACACCACCCTTATGGCAGAAAGTGAAGAAGAACTAAAGAGCCTCTTGATGAAAGTGAAAGAGGAGAGTGAAAAAGTTGACTTAAAGCTCAACATTCAGAAAACTAAGATCATGGCATCTGGTCCCATCACTTCATGGGAAGTAGATGGGGAAGCAGTGGAAACAGTGTCAGACTTTATTTTTTGGGGCTTCAAAATCACTGCAGGTGGTGATTGCAGCCATGAAATTAAAAGACGCTTACTCCTTGGAAGGAAGGTTATGGCCAACCTAGATAGCATATTTAAAAGCAGAGACATTACTTTGCCAACAAAGGTCCATCTAGTCAAGGCTATGGTTTTTCCAGTGGTCATGTATGGATGTGAGAGTTGGACAGTGAAGAAAGCTGAACGCCGAAGAATTGATGCTTTTGAACTGTGGTGTTGGAGAAGACTCTTGAGAGTCCCTTGGACTGCAAGAATATCCAACCAGTCCATCCTAAAGGAGATCAGTCCTGGGTGTTCATTGGAAGGTCTGATGTTGAAGCTGAAACGCCAATACTTTGGCCACCTCATGCAAAGAGTTGACTCATTGGAAAAGACCTGGTGCTGGGAAGGATTGGGGGCAGGAGGGGAAGGGGATGACAGAGGATGAGATGGTTGGATGGCATTACCGACTCAATGGACATGGGTTTGGGTAAACTCCGGGAGTTGGTGATGGACAGGCCTGGCGTGCTGCAATTCATGGGGTCGCAAAGAGTCGGACACGACTGGGGACTGAACTGAACTGAAGTAGAATCTCCATAATTTTAGGCAGTCCCTTCTTGGTCCCTGTCCGCTCCCTCTGTTTAACTCCAGTTAAGTTGGTTTCTGTTTTTATTCCTGTGGCCCTTTGTTTTATTCTTACCTACTGGGTTTTGACTTGTGCTACCAAGGCAGAGAATCCCTTCAGTTGTCCATCAACTGAATTTGCTTTGTTGGTTATGGTTTGTTTTTCGTTTTGTAATGCAAACAATCTAGAATAGTGGTTAAGATAATGGGGACTACGGAGTCTTTTAACTATTTCCCTTTGAATCTTGAAAGTGAAAGTCAAAGTCACTCAATCTTGTCCGATTCGTTGTGACCCCATGGACTATACAGTCCATGGAATTCTCCTGGCCAGAATACTGGAGTGGGTAGCTGGTCCCTTCTCCAGGGGATCTTCCCATCCCAGGGATCGAACCCAGGTCTCCCGCATTGCAGGTAGATTCTTTACCAGCTAAACCACCAGGGAAGCCCTTTGAATCTTGACTTAACCACTTTACTTACTGTTGTTACCTTGGCAAGTTACTTAACTCTCTTGTAGTTGACTTTATAGTCCATAAAACCCAAGAGAGTAGAGCTATTATGATCCTAGGTTTGTATTGATGAAACTCAGGCTCAGAGAGATTAGATTAGAAACATGAGTAAGTAGAAAAAACATGTGGGCCTCTTTAGCTTTTAATTTGCACTTTTGATAGAAAGGTGGACACAGAAAAATATTTCTGTTAATATAAGATACAAAGTAGCAAAAACAGTGCCAAGTCCCTGACCTATGGCCTCAAGTGGTGGGGGAAAACAGAAAGAGTAGAGACCATGTAGAAATAAAGTGCCCGTGGCTTGTCCAAATTTATGAATAGGGAAGAAAACCCCTTTATGCCATTTTTCATTAAAATAAAGCAAACAAAACCCCAAACTTTATTTTAATGACTTTAACTTTATAAGAGATATGGAATTTAAGTAACCATCCCAGGCCAGCCTAGTTGAACTAGGCAAATCATAAACAAAGAACATTGTGGGTCATAGTCAAGGGATCGTTCTGGTAGATAAATGGAGGAGGACACAGCTTGATTTTGACCAACAATGGAAGGATGAAGACTCCCAAGAAACAAAGGAACTCAAGGAATGAAGGCAGCTTCTTTCTAGAGGAGGGAGAATAAGTTTGATTTGGCTACTATATTTTCAATTTTTTTTTTTAACTTAAAGAGGAAATATGTTTATGGCAAAACATCAAGTAGTAAAGGAAGGTATAAAGTAATAATTAAAATGTAATGATTTTTCCAACAATATATACCCAAAGAATAGAAAGTAGGGGCTTGAACAAATATTTATACATCCATATGCTCTTAGCAATGCTCTGCACAATAGCCGACAGGTGGAAACAACCTAAATATCTATAGATGGATGAATGAACTTTAAAAAAAATATGGTGTTTGTATAATGAAATATTACTCAGCCTTACAAAGAATGAGATTCTGATATATGCTACCATATGGATGAACCTTGAAGATGTTATGCTAAGTGAATAAGCCAGACACGAAGGGACAAATATTATATGATTCCATTTATATGGGGATACCTAGAGTAATCAAATTCATAGAGGCAGAAAGTAAAATGATGGTTACTGAGCACTGGGGAGAGATATTGTTTATTGGGTACAGAATTTTAGTTTGAAATAATGTAAAATTTCTGGAGATGGATAATGGTGATGTTTGCACAACACTGCAAGTATACTTAATGCCACTGAATTGTACACTCATAAATGATTAAAATGCTGCATTTTCTGTTATATATATTTTATCACAATGAAAAGTCTCCCAGCAGCCCTAGCCTAAAAGTGGTGTCCACTGAAAACAACATCTTTTACAGCTATCTAGATATGCAAATACAAGCATAGACATGCAAACATAAGCATGTTCATTCAGTGTCTATTCTTTGGGACATTCACTTAGGTGCTAGAAATTCTGCAGTGAACAAAACTGACAAGGTACCTGCTGTCATGGAGCTTTTTAAAAATTTGTTTTATACAAAAGGATGTTGGTATGCATACTGTTTCACACTTCATGTTTTTCCCCTGACAAAGACCTTTGGTCATCTTTCTGTGTTAGTTCTTATAGACTTATTGATTCAGTGGTTGCATCTAGTGGTACACTCTTGTATGATTGTGATACAATTTGTAGCTATTATATTGAATGGAGAAGAGGCAAAAGTATAGAACTTACTATTTTTCTGCCCTGTTGTAAGTTACATTTTTATTAGGAATATAATATAGGCTTATTATAAAGAGTCAAGCCGTGCCAAATCTATAAAGTAAAAGTAAAAACTTTCTAACATGTATTCTACCTCTCTTAATACTACTCCCTGAAAGTAGTGAACCCTTTTAACAGTCCATTGTTCATCCTTCCAGACATGTATAATGCATTTGCAAAAATAAAGAATATGTAGAACATGTATCTTCTCATTCTCTAGGATCTGGTACATGCAGTAGAATATTGCTCATTCAACTCAGACTATAGAGAGTTGTGCAGAGGAAAGAGCTGGACTGAGCTTCATGAGAGCCAAGTTCTGTCTTGATCCTGCTGCTGTGACAGGCAATTCCTCAGTTATCCTTTGTCTGGTGTCCCATAGTCAATGAGATCTCATCAAGGAGAGTGCTTTGGAAACTATGCTTTAAATTCTGGGATAATTTCTTTAGAGTTCTTTGATTGCAAGCATTAGAAAGCAACTCAAGTTCTGTTAGACCAGAAAAAAAGTGGGGGAACATTAGTGGAAGAATTTTAGGTAGCAAATGAAGAAGTGTGTAAATGACTCGGTCTCTGGAAATTCAGGAATTTCTGTGTGTCTGTTCAAGATGTAATTCCTGGGGAAAAGTGAGTGACTTAGAGGCCACATGTCCACTGATGATTAAGGGGGTAGAGTCCTGGGTTTATGTGCCTCATCAGAGTCTCACGGAGGTGGGGAGATGCAGTTTTGAAAAGTATGGGATTCAGGCTGGCAAAATGAAATGCCAGCCTTGAAATGCCAGCTGTTTTAACCCTAGATTCTTGCTCCCCTCTCAAGGAGGAGATGATCGCCGGGTTCTACTATGGCACATGGAACAAGCTATCCACTCCAGAGTTAAGCCCATACAGCTGAAAGGAGAGCATCATTCCAACATTTTTTGCCTGGCTTTCAACAGTGGGAACACCAAAGTATTCTCTGGAGGTGAGCAGAAGGGAGATTTCCCCTTGGGAAATGGACTGTGGCAGGGATTTCAGATAAAGGAGTGCTAAAATTACTCCTAATTTTCTTTGCTTTAGCCCATTTAGTTGTGGAAATATTGGTTTCCCATAGCTTGTCTTCTCTGTATGATAGCAGTTTAGATACATGTATCAGACTACTGTCTGTCTGTCCTTTCTCTCCTTTGCTCTTGTTTCTATCTTTTTTGGTAGAAAACTTTTCATATTGCAGTCTGGTACACAGACACATATTAGAAAGAGTACTTAACTTTACTATGTGTGACTCACTCTGATTTTTTTTTTTCTATTCTATGTTGTTTTTAAAGATTTTAAAGGTTGTGATTCCAGTTGGTATTATGACCCATTAGTGGCTCCTGTTTGAAAACATGTTATGTTGGGGTATAATTGGAATGGCTTGCCATCAAGCTAGCCTCTTGATGGCATCCATCAATCACACTCCTGTCTGACCACTACATTTCTAGGCCTAACCTCTCTTCTGCTTCCATGGTAGCTCAGACAGTAAAGAATCTTCCTGCAATGCAGGAGACCTGGGTTCAGTCCCTGGGTTGGGAAGATCCCCTGGAGAAGGGACTGGCAACCCACTCCGGTATTCTTGCCTGGAGAATTCCATGGACAGAGGAACCTGGCGGGCTACAGTCCATGGGATCACGAGGAGTCACATGATTGAGCGACTAACACTTTCTCTTCTGCACTGCAGATTTCCCCACTGGATATCTACCTTGTGTTCCAAAAGTAGGTTAAATGCAGCAGATCTAAAACTAAGATTTTAGTCCTTCTCACCTGCATAGATATTTCTCCTTGTTTCACGGATTCCCTTTCTCAGTTATTATCACCATTCAAGTAATTATCTAAATTGTTAGGTTTAACTTTTAAGAAACTGCTGACATTGAAGCATTTTCAACCTACAAAAATGACAATTTCATATGGTTCAATCTAATAGAAATCTCAAAATCAGTGTCAAACATGCCTTTCTGTCATTTTTACATCTTGTAAGTCACCAGCTATTAATATTTTGAAAGCTTCATATTCATCCTTTAGTTTCTGTTCTGTTGCTATACCTACTGCTCTGATTCAGGTCCTGATTTTTGGCCTAGACTACTGTAGTGTCCTTCTGTGATTTCTGCTACCAGTGTCTCCTTACTCATTGCTTATACAAGTTTTCTTTGAAAAGTTGAATCAATCTTGTGAACCTTTGACCTTCAGTGTCTGTCCACAGGATAAAGTCTGAACCCAGTCTATCTGCCTGGCCTCCTTTTCATCTTGTGCTCTAGATTCCTAAGTCACTGCCATCTTAAGTGCCATTACTGTTTTTCCACAGGCCATGATTATTGTCCAACCCCACCAGTTACCCTAAGTCTTCCATTGGTTAGAGTTCTAAGTTTCTATTCAAGTGTCTCCTTTCCCATAAAAACATATTCGCTATGTATTTTCACCCTGCTCATAAAGGACACAATTGCCCCTTTATCTGTGTCCCCACAGTAGAGCATATCACTACAAGATAACCTGTCTTGTCACGATTAATTGTTCATGCAGGTAGACTGTGAATTCCTCAATCTTATTTCTCTCAGATCTTCAGCACTTCACACTGTGCCTGTTAACCTATAAGACATTGATATGGGTTTGATTTACTTCGTATAAACCCACAATAAAGTTACAGGGAGGACTTTAAGATGACCTAGCCACATCTCTACTGCTTATGCTTTTAGCATAGAGTGGTAATTTTTTTTTACTGTCTTCATTTTGAAGTTTGTATTTGTTGGCTATATAAACCACTTGAAGGCAGGACTATACATATCATGAATGTATAGTATTTTTAGATGCCTTGATGGAATACAGAGAATGCAAGAGAAAAAAGTTGTGGATAAAAACTTTCCTGTCATTTAGTATCATCATCATTAAATTTTAATTAAATCATTATTAAATTTTAATGCTATAAAAGATGATGAGAATGTGAATAGTAGAAAACATTTGTTGGGGGGCCTAGTTCTATTCTGAATGCTTTTACACTTTTATCTCCATAATTACTATGAAGTAGACACAATTATTCCTGTATTGCTGAGACACAGAAAAGTTACAGATATTATTCTAGGTCTCATGGATAATGAATGTTTTGTTTAAAAAAAAAAAAAACAGAACAAACAAAAAAACACTAGCTTGGAATAGTTGATTGATTTGCTGGTGATCACTTAGTCTTTTCCTGAAGAGCCATTGTTTTGTTTTTGTTTTTTTAACCATTCATTGGATAATGCATTTTGGAAATTGTTATTGTGTTATTTCTAGTTGCTATTATGCTTTTTAAAATTCTCTATAAGTATATTCTATCCTCTTTAGGGATTTTTATAAATCTTTTTTCTAATTAGCACTCTTAATTTTTATTAACACTGACTTTGTCCATTTATTTTCCCTGAAATCTTTAACATACTGAATTGTAATATGAATAGGACCACTTTTCAGGAATTGTCAAATGTCTGCTTTTTCCCTTACAGGAAATGATGAGCAAGTTATCCTCCATGATGTTGAAAGGTAAATAGATTGTTGATATGTGAAAGTGATTAACTCTGTTTTTCATATGAAGAAAGGCAGATATCTCTTTAGACCAAAATAGTTCTTTTTTTTGAAGTAAATAGCATAAAATCACTGTCTTTTGCTGAAAAAAAGATTTCAGTAATAGTTTTGAAATTAAGTTTTGATTTATAAAAAGATTTGCAAAGTTGATATAAAATTATAGTTTTCTGGTGAAATTTTAAAGGGTGAGGTTAAAAGGGAAGGAAACACTTAACCCTCACAATAATTTTGTGAGGCAATACTATTATGATCTCAATTAGGAAACTGAGGCATGGAGATGTTAGGTAACTTAAGGTCAAGTGATGTTAGGATCTGAACCGAGGCAGCTTGGCTTTGGGGCCATGCATTTTCTCACATGCCAGACATCAGGAATTCCTCTACTTCCCTTGCTGGCATCAGGGCTACTTTATTGTTTTCCCTCACTTTTTGGAAATCCAGCACCACTCCCCAAGACTGTACACAAGCAGATGCATTCTGTAGTAAATCAAAACATGAAACTCATATGTTGAGTCACTTTTTTGGCGGGCACGTGGTGGGGAGGAGTACAGTGGGGATCTTAGTTCTGCAACCAGGGATTGAACGTGAGCCCTGGCAGTGAAAGCACCAAGTCCTGACCACTGGACTGCCAGGGAATTCCCTTGAGTCACTTTTAAATACACTCAGTGCAAAAAACAAACTTGTTGTGAGGTCTTGTCTCTTTAATAATACCTTTTTCTTTTAACCTGAAAGTTGAACACATACTTCTTACTTTTTAGTAAATGTAATATTGTTTGGGTTTAGCTGGGTTGACTTTCTCCTGGAAATGAAAAGAGCTTCATTCTAGAAACTAGAGGGCTGGGACTCTGCACTGTTTTTGTGTGTATATGTGTGCCTGTGTGCCTCTCTCTGCTCTCTGTCTCTCAGCAGTGAGACCTTAGATGTGTTCGCTCATGAAGATGCTGTGTATGGCTTGTCAGTGAGCCCTGTGAATGACAACATTTTTGCCAGCTCCTCCGATGATGGCCGGGTTCTCATCTGGGACATCCGGGAATCTCCCCATGGAGGTAGGGCCCCTGTGCACAAAGTAGTTGGACTGTGCTGCAGAGTTTGACGTCAGCTTCATCACAGATCCAGTTTATGACTTGAGTAACCTGGATGGAAGTGCTGTAAAGGGAGAGGAAACTCATATGGGGACATAAATGTGTGTCTCTGGAGGTCGCATCCTACCCCTCAGTAGTCAGAAGTGAGGCACCTTTGCCAGTCCTCTTCCAGTCACTTGTAATCTAGACCTTTGTACTAATGTAAACACCACAGTATCTTGTTGTGTAGTAGCCGCAAGGAATAGAATGTGTGGTGCCTCGTTTGTAGAGGGTAGCCACAAGGGCCAGCTGTGTGCATGGTGCTGAAATGCACATATTCTTGGTTATTTAAGAGAATGGGGGTGTTGTGCACTTTGTTGCATCCTAGTTCCAGGGTTTTTATTTTGCTGGAAGAACCACAGACTCTCACCTTAACTGTGTATAGAAACTTAAAATGATAGAAGATACACTCTGTTTAAGGGGGATTGTCTGGGTGAGTTCCTCTTCTGAATGTTTTCTTTGCATCTCTGAAATGTAAAATGAAGAATTTATCTTGTTGACTTTCTCTGAAGTTCTTCAGGAAATTCACCTTTTCAGCTCATTTCCTGCAGAGAGATTTCAGTCACTCTGTCTTCAAAGGCTCTTTTCTCCAGCATGCCCTCAGTGCCACCCACAGCCCCATTCTTGGTACAGCTTTGTCAGGACCATACCTCTGTACCAGAGTTACTGTCCTGCCTGCCTTGTCTGGCAGACTCTTAGTCTTTATTCTGTATGCGGAGCATTTAATATGTTGGTCTGTGCTCATTACTGAGGTTCAGGCTATAGGAGAAGCTTGTTCTCAGGGTCAGGAAGATAAGGTAGCCAAAGCAGCATCTATGGTTGAATGTAATGGTTTGCTTCCTAGATGAAATTCTCCTTTGTCTGAACTGCCTCCTGGCTGAGATGATTGAGCACTCCCTGTGCCCTCTCCCCCCACAGAGGCCTGTGACGTATCCTGTACGGAATCATAGACTGAGGAGTGCTTTCCGCCTACTGCTTCTAAACAACTTCCACAGGATTGAGTCCTCCCAGGCAGCAGAGTGGTTCCTTCCTCACCTGGAGCCAGCTAGTATACGCAAGAGGCTGCAGGGTTTCTAGGGGAAGTTGATATACATAGGAGCTGGCTGGATGCAAGAGAAGTTCAAGTATTAGATGTCTTTTTTTTTTTTTCTTTTGAAGTATTCCAACATTGGAAATGAAATCTTAAAATTCTAGACTGAAGCCATTTTCTTTTCAATTTAGGGAGCAATATTACCAGAAGGAAAAACTGCACTGTTATTTTAAGTCTATATAGTTATAAAACTTAATTTCTAAAGCTGGCAAATTTGGATTAAGGTATAATAATCCTACCAGTAATTGAGTGTGAATTTTTTTAGCTCATGAGGAATTCAGTTTTACTTACTGTAAAACAGCTTACCTTCCTGGTTACAATGACCATTTCTGTTTTGTTACAGGATCTAAATAGTTGCTATGTGTATTTCTCAGTATTATAGCTTAAACTTTGTGCATATGTGTTTAAGTTGCTGTTTTCAGACTTTCTGTGTACAGAGGGTGTGTGCCAGGACTCATGGGGACTTTGTGAGTAAGCATGCTAGTGGGATGATATACTGCATTGGGTTCTAGCCTACGGGGGTAGTTGTTAAAGGCTGTGCTTCTCCTTGCCTTCACACTCCTCCTTGTCTACCTGCCACTGGCGCAGAAGTGCCTAAACTGGACTGATCGGAATTTTTCTCTTCACAGAGCCCTTCTGCCTGGCCAACTATCCATCAGCCTTTCACAGTGTCATGTTTAACCCTGTGGAGCCCAGGTTATTGGCCACAGCCAATTCAAAGGAAGGAGTGGGACTCTGGGATATTCGAAAACCTCAGAGGTGAGCTCCCTTTATTCAGAAGGTGTTAACACTTTTTCCTGCCTCAACTCTCAAGAAATATAATCAGCCAGCACATGTTGTGAGAACCTGGTTGGCAGTTGGTCTCAATTGGACATCTCCTAACGTATCCTGGTGTCTCTGAAGCCAGGAGAACTCTACTCCCAAGGGGCAGGCAGTGTGAGATATCCACACTCCTTGCTAAGGAGAAGTCATAAATTGTGATCTGGGCTCTAGACAGGATCAATTCTAGGCAAACTTTGCAATGGGAAAGCCTTGCTTTAGCACTACCTTCTATCTTTAGGTCCATGGTTCCCCAGATGCATGGAAGGTCTTGTAGGGGAATTACGGTGATTTATTAAACTCATTACTACTGAACTAGGGCTTCTTAACCCCAGACTGAAGGAGATATGAACTTCAGGAGAACTGTGAACCCCCAAATTCATCTAAGTGTGTTTTTGTGAGGAGGAAGTTGGTGTTTTTTTTTTTTTCCTTTCAGTTTCTCAAAAGGACCAGTGACTACAACAGTAAAGGTTAAGAGCTACCACTGCAGTGTTAGGGGATGTGTTCCCCTTGTGTTTGCACTATTAAAGAGTACACTTAGGACAATTCTGAACTGATGATTCAAATCACTTATGAGGGAATTTCAGACATCATTAAGAGAAATATGTGGATGGGGCAAGTAGGAGCCTCTTTCATGTTCCTTAAATCCCATGGGGGAAGAGATGACCTTTTATGGCATATAAAGCCAAACCTTGCTTTATGAAAAGATTTGCATGCATTGCTAGCTCTTCTGAAAATTCCACGTGGCAGTAACTTCCCGCTTTAAGATACTATTGCGAAAGAGTATCATGCAGAGTAAACAAGGTTATGGTTTATTTCATGGGCCTCAGATGAAAGGGGCAATTAAGTACAGAGGATTATCTTCCTTGGTTATTTTTCAGTCCTAGCTAATTCTCTCCATGGGGCAGTCTGATGAGGTTGGAACTATGGGATCCCAGAAGGGGATCCCTGGTGTTGAGCGGGGCTCCCTGAGGCTCCATAGGGCAGCAGAGATTTCTCCTGCTCTCTGTTGCATGTGCACCTGGCTCTTCCTTTTCCATATGATGGGATTGCATGTAGTGGCAGGACCCCTGTGGTGCCTTTGCACTGTGTGCTTAGGGAGGCTTGTCCCCTGCCAGGAAGACAGCCTCCTGTGTTTAGCTTTAGCATTTTTTCCACTTTGTGCTCTTCAGGAGCAACTGTTCTGCCTTGTCCATATCACAAAAGGCAGAATTTGGACTAACGATGCCAGCTTTCTCCCAGCCTGCTATCTCCCATACTGAGAATGAATAGCTGGCAACTGGAATGAGGCCTGAGCTATTCATCCCCAGTGGAAAGCTTGAGTAGCTCGTGATGTCAGCAGTGTCTTGAGAGAAGAGGGTGGTTGAATGTTAATGCTTCTCCTGATTTTCCTCCACCAGCTTCCTACTGTTTGCTTGTATATTTTTTAAACGTTTTGTGTCAATACAGTTCTTCTCTTTGCTGGTCTCCAGTCACTTTCTTCAAAAG
This sequence comes from Okapia johnstoni, assembly GCA_024291935.2. Taxonomy (NCBI): domain Eukaryota; kingdom Metazoa; phylum Chordata; class Mammalia; order Artiodactyla; family Giraffidae; genus Okapia; species Okapia johnstoni. The sequence continues at coordinate 20,357,795 of CM044307.1, forward strand.
TAACTACAGTGAACAGTTTCTTAGATGTCTGTCAATAACAGAATTTATCTTTTTAAAATAAAAATTGTCAAATTTTCCCACCACCAAGAAAGGCTGCACTGATGTACAAACCTCTCAACTGCACAAGACCACCTATATCTCATTAACACGTAGTCCCTCATTAATAGTCCTTCATTAACACATAAACTGTTACAAGTCTTATAGGGGAAAATATCATGTTCTTGTTTTGATTACTTCATTTATGCATAAGGTTATGTGGTTTCTTTGGTAACCTATAGTTTTCAAAGCCCATATGGGGAAAAAGTCATCTAGTAAAGCTAATTGGCATTCTTGACTGATTTCCTTTCTCGGAGTAAAAGGAAGAGCACAATGCTGTGGAGACTAGGATGTTTTTACCTATTTCTTCATCTTTTCTAAGGTTCTGTGTGATTTTATGGATACAAGACAGAAAAAAAGCTATGAAATATTCTTAGGGTTCTGTTCTCCACATCCTCTAGTGTTGGGGGTTAAAGTGCAGATCTTTTCTGTTTGAACTTTCTCAGTGCACGTTGGTGTGGGGAAAAAGAGACAGCCATTTGTCTTTTCCATGTGGGATTAATTATGCTGCGTTGCAGTGGATGATTTGTCTTCTAACACAGCTGCCTAGAAACCCAAGCCCCCAAATCTTGGGACGCTTCTGAATCACTTGGGAGGACAAGCCTAGAACAGGAGAGAGGATCTATTTCAGGGATACTTTAATGTCTAAGGAGAGATTTTTGAGAATTTGTGAACCCCTTGTAATTGCAGGTAAAATGATGTGTGCTTGTGTATCTGAGTGAGCACATGTGGCATTTTTTTCTAGGAACGAGGAGAGCTTTTACCAGGTTCTCACAGAGACCCTCGAATCCCAAGGGGATGAGTCGCTCGGTGTTCTAAAGATTCTTGATTTAGAGCCTATTGTGGTTCCTTAGCCGACTTCTCAGTAACTTCCAGCTTGTAGTAGCTTGGGCACATCTGTGCATTCTGGGCCTAATTGAGTGGCCCACTGGCTTCCTAGAAACAAATATATCTCCATGGAACAATAAAGGGGGCTCACATTGAATACCTTTTCCTTCCTACCTTACCATAGGGTTAGTTCCATGCTAGAATGGTTTTCCTGCCCTACCCCAAGCCTGAACTGTGTCTGTACAGATTTTAAACGGAGGCCAAAGAGCTTTATGGTTTAGAGAGTAGGATCTGAAGTACATCCTGGATACAAAGCCAGGCAGTACACCTTAATAGCCATGGGATCTTGAGCGTGTTACTTTACTTCTCAGTGCCTCATAATAATAAAGAATAGCTAACATATATTAAACATGACTTTCTGGGGATAATGACAGTTATATGAATAATTCCTTTTTTAATCCTATGACAGCATTATTAAGTCGATTCTGTTATTCCTATTTTAATGATAAGTCAAGGTACATACAGACAGGTGAAGTAACGTGTATATGTGTGTCATTTCCTTCCCCCTTTTAAATCAATTAGGGACCCTGTATATCCTAGTTTTCTTTCATGTGTGCTTCCTTGAAATAAAGCTTTGTCAAAATTCCTCTCAAATTTTTCTAATACAGACCTATCCACCTCTAAAATCTGAGTCCTTTAAACTTTCTGCCTCACTTTTCACTGTCTTATGGCCCAGCCCCAGTTTGTACACTGACTTTGCAAGTTTTTTGCTCTCTTAACCCACTTCCCTGGTGGCTCAGACAGTAAAGCATCTGCCTACAATGCGGGAGGACCCAGGTTCGATCCCTGGGTCTGGAAGATCCTCTGGAGAAGGAAACAGCAACCCACTCCAGTACTCTTGCCTGGAGAATTCCATGGACAGAGGAGCGTGGTAGGCTACAGTCCACGGGGTCACAAAGAGTCAGACACGACTGAGCGGCTTCACTCACTAACCCTGGAAATCTGAACATGCTATTAATTTTTCTTTTGTAAAGTTTTAGAATAGAAGTTGTAAACTAGTTGCCCATGGGCCATATTCAATCCACAGGGATATTTTGTTTGATCTACATGATGTAATAGTGTTTAGGAAATTACACAGAAAAAAATCAAAATTTCTAACATCTCTTGAAAAAGTCAAAAGACCTGAAATCATTGGACCTTTATTCTCATATGGCAACAGCCGAAGCTGAATCACGGGTTTCTCTTAAAACCTTTAGGATGTGTTACAGGTTCCACCACTCCTTCATGTCTTAACCCAGGTGATTTCCTCTCATTTTTATTACTTCCCTGGCCCTGTAGTCTTTGGAATTTGAAGGTTTGCTTTGGGGATTTTAGTGCAAATGAGTGGACCATAGGTAGGTAACTTGATAATGACTAGATAAGAGAAAACTTCAAATATAGAAGTATAATTGCAAGTTTGGATGAGGTTTCATTTATCTCATGTAAATTGTTCCTACTGGTATCTTTTCACAACCATCCTCTCCTTTATCACTGCCAGTGTCCCAGTTGTGATGTCTTGCTTGGTTTATTGCAGTGACCTCTGGCAGTGTTCAGAACTGGGCTCCTTGAACATCCAAAGCATTAAGGAAAAGTGGTTTCCCCAGCTGTTACTCTCCTTGTCTCACCACTTTTATTGCCTGTTTTAGCTGCTCGCTCACTACTTCTCTCCTTTCTCGTTTCTTTATAGTTTCTGTCAGTTTTTGTCAGAAACTATTAGTTCTGTGACAGGCAACAATGTCTTGCTTTGACAAGGATAATAAAAAGAGTGGTTCTTTCCCACTCAATAATAAAACTAGGGCAAGCCAGGAATTCCTGTAGACTTACCTCATAAGCTGGTGCTTTTACGTGTTGTGTAAATGGGCAATAAATGCAAATTTCTGCTGTCAAAAAGGACTTGCTTGCTCTTAGTAACTCACCTGGCTTTGGGGCCTAAATATCTGTTCTCTGGGCCTGTGCCAATCCTACTTCTGTAGAGACCAAATTAAGTGCAACTCTGTCTTCTGAACAGCCACGCAGTCTCTGCCACATTGCCTTTGAGGGCTGCTCATACTGTTGTGGGAAAATACAGCCCAAGAGTTCAGCTTCAAAGGCTGGAAAAAAAATCATTCATGCTCTGCTTTCTCTCTCTTCTCTCCCACTCACCCATCTTTACTTTTTATATGAACATAACCAGTGCTCAGGCAAATGTTCCATCTATTGAAACCCATAATAAAAGCTTGTTTTTCCCCTAAAACTATATTCCTCCCTTAAGTTCTTTATTTTTATTAATGTCACCATCACTCTTGTAATGATCGTGGCTAAAATCCCAGAGTCCCACATGCCTCTTCTATTTCTTACTCCCTCCGCCATAACCAGCCTTGTTCTGTGTTAGTGTCTGGCCACTATTTTCAGTTCTTGAAGCTTCTGCCCTATTTCAGGTCCGTATTACTCTTTCCATAAGGTGTTGACTTCTAAGGTGTTGGCTGGCTTCTTAACTTGCTCTTGCTTCTGGCACACAGCACATGTCCTTAAACATACTTCTGCCATCCCCCTACCCAGGAGCTCTAGAGGCTGCTTCTTATCTTTGTTTATGGCCATATTCCCCAGAACCAGTAATGCGAGATGCTCAAAGAAAAAAAAAATTTTTTTGAATGAATGAATGGATGACCTAGTTTATGGACGAAATGAAAACTTGTTAAGCAAGCAGTCACCCCCTTCTCTGGTGCCAGTGTCCTTTTTCCCCTTGTAGCTTGTCCTCTACATATAAACACATGTAAAGGAGAATTTATCTTTTCTTTTCCTATTCCAATTCTAGTTACCCTTCAAGGTCCAAGATCAAATGGCAGCCCATCAGTGCAGACATCCTTGCTCTATCGCCCTGTTAACATTCTCTTAAGGCGTCATTCCTTTTTTTACTCACTGTGTCCCCAGCACCTAGCCCAGTTTTGGCACAGAGTACATGTTGAATGAATGAAGCTTTCCCTCACTTCTGGCAGAAAGGATCACTCTATCCAGAGCCTCTGTAAAGTACTTAGGGTCTGTGGCATTCATGTTGCATGTCTTAGTAACCGTTTTTGCCATCATCTTTACTATGACTATGTTTTATCTCCAAATAAAAGATTATGTCTTTTCTTTCTAGTGCTCAGGAATTGCTTCTCAGAAAGGAAGCACTATCACTTTGCATGTTTTTCTGTGGATTTTTAAAGACAGGGCCATGTTTTATATCTGTTGCCTAGCACAATGCTTAGAATGTTGTGACCTTCAGTAAATATTGAGTGAGTGCAGCGTTACACTCATCCCGAAATAGTATGTATTTTCAAAGCTAGCTCTCTGTAATGTTTTCATTAACTCCCTGAGTGTAATGGCATGGATCAAAATGTCATCTGTAGAGAATAAACCCTTAGAGGAGGTTGTAAGGGTTCTTGCAGCGCTTTGAACCGTTCGTTATCAATTAGTTAAATTAGCGATGTAAGGAAGTCAAGAATTCTGGCAAAGTTGCTTTCTAGTGTTTGAGCCACAAGGTGGAGCTCTAGAATCAGCTCTGTAAGAAGACACCAGGGCCCCATTATCCTAACCCAGTAATTCTCAAATTTCAGAGGGCATCAGAATCACCTGGGGAGGTTGTTAAAAGTGCAGCTTCCTGGAGCACAGACCCAGAGTTTGAGTTGTCGATCCAGGGCAGACCCTGTGAATCTGCCATTTTTTTATACATACCCCAGGTGATTTGGCAATTTGGCTTATCCTGCAAGGTGGAAGCTGTGATTTTTCAGAGATCTGTGTTGAATTTACTGCTGTGTTCATTTGGACCCAGGGTCTTCGGGCTTTAGGCCAGAGCTTCCCTGTGTCTATTCATTCTCACCAAACACAAATGTGCCTTTTTATAGCAAAAGGCTTAGCTTCAGACCAGAGCATCTGGGGAATGCCTGGTGAATGGATGGGAGTTGTGGAAGCATGTTCCACTTCATATCCTTCCTTTAATATTTTCCAACTCCTTGCTCAGGGGGAGGTGATACCACACCCCTAAATCAAGTAGACATTTTTAATTTAAAATCAAGTCTTGACTTTTTAAAAAACTTTTTGTGTTTAAAAATTCTCTCTCTCACACACACACAGAGAAATAGTAAAATAAACTCCATCACACCTAGCACCCAGCTTCAATAATTAACCCATGGACAATCTTACTTCATTTATTCTTCCACTGAGATGACTCCATTTCCATGTAATTTTGTATTATTTCCTTTGTAAATACTTTAGTATGTATCTCTGAAAGATATTCTTTTTTAAAAATTGAGATAAAATTCACATGACATAAAATTAACTATTTTAAATAGTTAAAATTAGCTATTTTAATGTGAAAACTTAAGTGGCATTTAGTTTATTCACAGTGTTGTGCAACTACCACCTCTATCTAGTTCCAAAGCATTTTTATCATTCCAAAATAAAACCCACACCCATTAAGCAGTAACTCCCCAGAATACTTCTCCCCTAGTTTTGGCCACCACCAGTCTGCTTTCTGTATCTATGGATTTACATGTTATGGCTGTGACCTTTAGTCTGCTTCTTTTACTTAGCATAAAGTTTTTGAGATTTCATCCACATTGTAGCATGTATCAGTACAGTATCTCATTCCTCTTTATGGCTGAATAATTTTCTGTTGTATGGATGTATATACCACACTTTGTTTATCTACTTATGATGGACATTTGAGTTGTTTCTGCCTTTTGGCTATTGTGAATAGTGCTACTGTTAAGATTTATGAATAAGTATTTGTTTGAGTACCTGTTTTTGGTTCTTTTGGTTCCATCCCTAAGAGTGTAATTGCTGGATCATATGGTGATCCTGTGTTTAAACTTTTTGAGGAACTGCCATATTACTTTCCATGAAAAGATAATTATTTTAAAAAACATAATCATAATATTATCACACCTAAAAAATTAACAATAATTCCTTAATACCATTGCCTATTTAGTGTTTACGTTTCCTTAATTGCCTCCTGAATGTTACAGTTGGTTCTTATGGATAGATTTGAATAAGGTCTGTACAAAGCAATTAGTTGACATGGCATCTAAGTCTTTTTTAGTCTATGGATACTCCTACCTTTCATTTTTTTCTCTTGTAACTTACTTGTTAAAGAAACTGGATTATTTATTTTATGGAATTTCTCACATTTTAGATTATACAGGAGGCCCTTTCTATATCTAGATCTGTGGGGTTCCTGGATTCAATCTCCCATAGATGCCAAGGGGCAGTTGTACTGATTGCATGTTTATACCATCATTTAGCATGTTCCCTCTTATCTCAGTTTTTTTCATAAATTGGTATTAGGTCTAGGGATTGAAACAGTTTTAGGTTTGATTCTTTTTGGCAGGGGCTACAAAAATATTTCATAGGTGGTATTGTATATATCCATAAGGAAGCCAAAAATGTCTGGTTTTGTCTTTTGTTTTAAAATACATTGACTGACTTCTCAGTTCAGCTTTTTAAAATACAAATAATGCTGGTGAAGATGTGGAGAAACTGAATCACTCATACATTGTGAGTAGGAATGTAAAATAGTACAAAATATCGAGAAAATATTTTGGTAGTTCCTTTATAAATTAAAAATGAACTTATTATCTGACCCAGCAGTTGCACTCTTGGGTGTTTATCCAAGAAAAAGGAAGATTTATTTTCATATAGCAACTTGTACATGAATGTTCATAGCAGCTTCATTCATAATAGCCAAAAGCTGGAAACTACCCATACGTTTTTTCAATCTGTAAGTAGTTTAAAAAAATAATAATAAAACTATGCATTTATATCATAGAATACTACTTAGCAATAAAAAAACAAAAAACTGAACTGTTGATACATGCAACAATTTGGATAAACCTTAAATGAACTATGCTACATAAAAAAAGCCATTCTCAAAAGGATACATACTGCATGCTTCCATTTATATAATGTTCACGAGCTAATGTAACATTCATAAGGTGAAGAACAGATTAGTCATTGCCAGGTGTTAGGGTTAGTGGTAGAAGGGGTGGATGTGGCTATAAAAGAAAGTCTTGTGGTGATGGTACACGTAAGTATTGTGGTGGTGACTACTTGAAGTTATACAGATGATACAATTGCCTAGAGCAACACACACACACATACACACACACAAATGAGTGCATGTATAGCTGACAAAATCTGAATAAGCTCTATCGATTGCTAAGTCTCTTGCTTCAGTCGTGTCCGACTCTGTGCGACCCCATAGACGGAAGCCCACCAGGCTCCCCCGTCCCTGGGATTCTCCAGGCAAGAACACTGGAGTGGGTTGCCATTTCCTTCTTCATTGCATGAAAGTGAAAAGTGAAAGTGAAGTCGCTCAGTCGTGTCCAACTCTTAGCGACCCCATGGACTGCAGCCTACCAGGCTCCTCCATCCATGGGATTTTCCAGGCAAGAGTACTGGAGTGGGGTGCCATTGCCTTCTCCCCTCTATCGATTATACCAATGTAAATTTCCTGGTTTTGATATCATACTATAGTTATGCAAGGTGGTAACATTGGGAGAATCTGGGTAAAGGGTTCAAAGAACCTTCTTGATTTTCTATATATAGTCTCATATTATTAGCAAACAGTGACTATGTTAACTTTTTCCTTTCCAATTTGGATTCCCTTTTATTTCTTTTTCTTTTCTGATTGCTGTGGCTAGGTCTTCAAAACTATGCTGCATAAAGTGGCAAGTGTGGCCATTCTTGTTTTGTTCTTGATCTTAGAGGAAATACTTCCATCTTTTCACTGTTGAGTATGATATTAGCTGTACATTTGTCATATATAGCCTCTATTATGTTAAGATATGTTCCCTTTACACCCACTTTCTAGAGAGTTTTATCATAAACGGTTGTTGAATTTTGTCAGAAGCTTCTTCTGCATCTCTGCAGAGATGAGCGTATGATTTTTATTCTTTGCAAACTTTTTTTACAAGAAAATTTCTTTGCAAATTCCTCTGAAAATGACTGTCACTCTGTCATGTCCGACTCTGCGACCCCAGGTTCCTCTGTCCATGGAATTCTCTAGTCAAGAATACTGAAGTGAGTTGCCATTCCCTTCTCCAGGGGATCTTCCTGACCCAGGGACTGAACCTGGGTCACCTGCATTGCAAGCAGATTCTTTCATCTGAGCCACCAGGGAAACCCTAGATTCCTCTGAATCTAGAATTATTTCAAAATAAAAAGTTAAATGTAAGTAATACATAATAGCATTCTCCTTTTAAAACTATGAATAAGGCTAAAATTCCTCCTGACTACTTTCAATCCTGGTCTCCTGGCCCCTTTCCTGAGGGTAATGAATGTTAAGAGTTTGTATATGCTCCCAGAACTTTTTCTTTGGTTTTATATGCTTATACATGTACCTGTAGAAGATACATGATTTTTGTTTCTATATGAAGGTATGTTTTTCACACGGATGATGTACTGCTATGCAGTTATTCTACAACTTGACTATTTCACCCATCAGTATGTTTTGGGAATTTATCCATGTATTAACATATCCACATTTATCTTGTTTCTTTTGCCAGTTAGGAACTTGAGTCATCTCTCTGACTCTCTCTGTGAAGAGTCAGCTTAGATCTTTCTTCTATGAAGTCTTTTGTGACTGCTCCTCTCCTGTGTTCCCAGTGGAGGGATAGATATTCTTCTATGTCTTGCACAGCACATATTCCCCTTATTACAACATTGTTCATATTATAGAAGGAAACTGATGGCTTTCTTGTTCCTCATTAATTCTTGAGGATGTCTTTTCCATCTTATTTCATCTTTAAATCCATGTGCTTAGCATAGTATCTAGAATAGTTAGCAGGTTTTCAATAAATGGTTATTCAGTAAAGGCATGCATATATGAGTTATATATATATCAGTTACTGAACTACAGGGAAGGATCTGAAGTGAATTACTTAGATGAATCCTTCTGTCCCTGATGCATTGTCATCTGATGCTGTTCTTTTTGCTGGGTGGAATAATTCATCTCCACCATGTAGTCTGTGAAATCTTGCTGGACCAAGAAGCAGAAAACAACTTGTTGTTGGCCCTGTTTCTGCTTCTTATTTATTGTATGGTCAGGGCCAAGTCATATAAACATTTAGGACCTAGGTCTGCTCCAGTTTGAGATAAAAATAATGTTACCTTCACTATCCACCTTATAGGGTTATTGTAAGGGTTAATTGATACAATGTACACGTAAACATTTTGGAAATTAAATTTAATGAAAACTGTGTTGCTTCTTCAAGGGTATCTGTTGTGATCTGATTCCTTCAGTGAATTCTTCATAGTTTGAACTTTTTATTTTGTGATCTTAGGTTTGACCGTTTGTACTTTATCTGTTGGGAGTCACGTATATTAGACAGGAATATCTTGGTATACTCTTAGTAATCTTGGCTTCATTTATCCATGAATTTACTCATGTGTGGAAGACTTTCCAGAAACCTTGCTAATGTTTCTGGATTCTACATAAAATACTTTGCACTTTGAATTGGTTTTTTATTCCAATAATACTCTTTGCCATTTATTTACAGGTACCTGGGAAGTGGGATGGTATATCTGCAGAGAGAGGAAGTGGGATGGTGTATCCGCAGAGAGAGGAAGTGAGATGGTGTATCTGCAGAGAGAGGAAGTGGGATAGTGTATCTGCAGAGAGAAACCGAACTAAGTGTAGTTTCAGATCTAACCTGGTACTGTGCCCAGGGCTAACCAAGGTGGGGCCTATTTATTAATTAAAATCCTTTCAAAGGAGGGATATTATTTGCCTTCATTGAGAAGGATGGTTAGGGACACTGGTAGTTTAGAGTCATTTGCAAATTTTTAACTGTCTTTTAAAGAATTTAGAACATGACTTAATTTCATATTTGCATCTGCGCCAGAATCCTGTAGGGCAGCATATCATCTGAAGTTGCAGTTAAGCTCTTTAAATTCCGCTCTCTTATACTTCTCTCAAAGCTATCTTCTATGGTCCCTTAATTAAAGAAGGAGTATGTTTGAGATGACATTTTAGAATAACATATTTTCTTCTGATTACAGAAGTTTATGTTCATTGTAGGAAAACTTGGAAAATAAAGGGAAAGATATAAAAATAAATTAACTAAATGCTATAGTTTGATTGACGTGTCTTCTCGTTGGTCTCAGGATATCCATCAAACTAAATGTTTATTACTTATCTAATTTTAGATATGATTAGGTAGGGCATGTGTTCAAAGCCTATAGAATTCACTGTCTACTTTCTGAAAATGGGTAAATGAATTTTCTTATTTTTTTAGCTTGTAATTGACTTCCTAAAGTTTGACTATTAATTTTCCTTTTGAACTTTTATTCTACAAATACCAGAAACTTGCTTTAAAGTACAAGATATAATTAAGATACATTTTTACCTGTTAAACTATTCCTTCTTATTGACTACTTATTAGCAGGTAGATAAATTTAACTCATTTGAAGGATGTGTGGTGGTGTCAGTGCAGAGAAGACCTGAGTGGTCATTGGCAAATCATTTTACTTTCTGGGCCGCAGTTCTTTGCCTGTAATAGAAAACTTTGACTTAGATGTTCTCCGAGCCTCCTGCTGTTTCTTTGATTTTTCTGCTGCTCTGTTGCTTGCCCCTCAAGATTAGGTTTTGTGAGCAGACAAATATCCGGAGCCAGGTAAACCTTTGTGGAGCCTTTTTTAAAAATGTTCTAAAGTCAGAGTGTTTCAGACTGCTGCTTATGATCCATTAGATCATGCAGCATCTATTTATTGAATGCTGTTACATGTATGGCACTGTTTAAGCACTTGGAATGCACAAGAAGCGACATAAAAGGTAATAGTCCAGTGGGAAAGGACAAATAAGAAACAAAGTAAATGGTATGTAAGATAGTGATTCATTCAGTTCAGTTCAGTTCAGTCGCTCAGTCGTGTCCGACTCTTTGCAACCCCATGAATCGCAGCACACCAGGCCTTCCTGTCCATCACCAGCTCCTAGAGTTTACCCAAACCCATGTCCATCGAGTTGGTGATGCCATCCAACCATCTTATCCTCTGTTGTCCCCTTCTCCTCCTGCCCCCAATCCTTCCCAGCATCAGGGTCTTTTCCAATGACTCAACTCTTTGCATGAGGTGGCCAAAGTATTGGAGTTTCAGCTTCAACATCAGTCCTTCCAATGAACACCCAGGACTCATCTCCTTTAGGATGGACTGGTTGGATCTCCTTGCAGTCCAAGGGACTCTCAAAAGTCTTCTCCAACACCACAGTTCAAAAGCATCAATTCTTCTGTGCTCAGCTTTCTTTACCGTCCAACTCACATCCATACATGACTACTGGAAAAACCATAGCCTTGACTAGACGTTAGTAGAAACTTAAACAGGCAAGGGAGACAGGGAACATTTGGGAAGTTTCATTTTTGCATTGGGTATCAGGACAGGCTAATTGAGGAGGATATTTGAATAAAGAAGTAAATGAATGAATCATGTTCATATCTGGGGAGGAACATTCCCTCAGGATTTGCAAGTACAAAGACGCTGAAGCAGATGTTGGATGTGTTCTAAGGAGGCATCATGTGGTTGAAGTAAGGTAAGGGAAAAAGAGCGCTAGAAGGTAGAGTCAGAGACATGAGGGATTGGTGGGGAGAGGTGTCTAGGGTCTCTGTTGGCATTATAAAGAATTTGAGTTTTAACCTGGTTGAAATCCACTGGCAAATGAATGATGCAATCTGACTTATGGTTCATCATCCCTCTGGCTGTCGTATTCAGGATGAACTGCAGCATGGGCCAAGAGTAGAGGCATGAAGACAAGGTAGGAAACTCTTTTCAGTAATCCATAGGACCATGGAATTGATTTAGGTGGTCACAAGTATTTATTAAATAGAAAATGGAAAATGAGTGCACTGCACACAGTAGACGGCAAGTTGTTGAATGAATTTATGCTAAATAAAGGTGGGTGTACTGGAATACAGTATGCTGCTGCTGCAGCTAAGTCGCTCCAATCGTGGCCGACTCTGTGCGACCCCATAGATGGAAGCCCACCAGGTTCCCCTGTCCCTGGGATTCTCCAGGCAAGAACACTGGAGTGGGTTGCCATTTCATTCTCCAATGCATGAAAGGGAAAAGTGAAAGTGAAGTCGCTCAGTCGTGTCCAACTCTCAGCGACCCCACGGACTGTAGCCTACCAGGCTCCTCCATCTATGGGATTTTCCAGGCAAGAGGACTGGAGTGGGGTGCATACAGTATAAAATAAGCTTATTATAAAGGGTTACTATAAAAACATTTGAAAACCATTCTCTTAAGGCATTTATATTTTTGCCAACTAGAACTGACTTTGGTTTTTGGACACTGTCAGTAAGCGGCTCCTGTATGAAACAGGCTGTCTTCCTATAATCACGTCTCATCAATCAGCACTTTGGCCTTCCCACTGCATTCCTCTCTCCTCCTGTTTTCCACTGTTTGCAGAAGTGTTCTTGTAGAAGGGATCAATTTGTGATTTTTGTTTTCAAACCCTCTTCTGCTTAGCATTTTTTCTAGGCTTTGCCTCTTTCCCCTTTAACAGCCCTCTGGCTCTGTGGCCTTGTTCCCTGACAGTCAGCACACCCACCTAGTTTCTTCTGCCATCAGGGACTGCCTGTTTACCTGCCTGTATTCCCACCCACTCCTCCTGCACCCTTACTGTTGGCTGTAGCAACTTCCATCTCAGTCTCCCGCCTTCCCCTGACTTTTTTCTTCCTCCTGCCAACCTGTATTCATTAAACTCCCCCTCTCCAACTTTCTACACTGTGAGGTCAGGGCTGATGCTTTGTAACATCTGTCAGAAGGTAGAGCCATTAATAACTTAGGATGAAGATTAAATGACTGCTTATAAAACCCTTCTCTGTTTTCTACGGCTTGTAGTAAAGGGAGGGTTTTTGAATAAGCAAGTCATCTGATGAACTGAGATGACTAAATGCTGAGTCCCTAATTATACAGAAAAATCACGAGTGTCCTAGGACAAATCTATTATGGCACTGCCTTTTAATTCATTTTGAGATCTTGCATAGGAAAAGCAGAGACATTACTTTGTCAACAAAGGTCCGTCTAGTCAAGGCTATGGTTTTTCCAGTGGTCATGTATGGATGTGAGAGTTGGACTACAAAGAAAGCTGAGCACAGAAGAATTGATGCTTTTGAACTGTGGTGTTCGAGAAGACTCTTGAGAGTCCCTTGGACTGCAAGGAGATCCAACCAGTCCATCCTGAAGGAAATCAGTCCTGACTCTTCATTGGAAGGACTGATGCTGAAGCTGAAACTCCAATACTTTGGCCACCTGATGCGAAGAGCTGACTCATTTGAAAAGACCCTGATGCTGGGAAAGATTGAGAGCAGGAGGAGAAGGGGACGACAGAGGATGAGATTGTTCGATGGCATCACTGACTCAATGGACATGGGTTTGGGTGGACTCCAGGAGTTGGTGATGGACAGGGAGGCCTGGCGTGCTGCAATTGATGGAGTCTCAAAGAGTCGGACACAACTGAGTCACTGAACTGAACTGAGATCTTGGTTGGTTATATGTGGCTTTTGGGATCCCCGAGCCAAAGACAAAAATGTGGGCTGTAGATCACTTCAGCTCTGGGTGTAATGCCCCTGTTCTGGAAGGCGGTGATTAGAGGCACTGCAGTACCTGAAAGCCCAGGTTCTTCCCCTTCCAACTCACATAAAAGAAATGGTTAAGGAAGATGTGCTAGGGATTTCCCTGACAGTCCAGTGTTTGGGACTCAGTGCTTTCACTACTGTGGCTCCAGATTCAATCCTTGGTTGGGAAGGAAGATCCTGCAGGCACGTGTGCAGCGCAGTTGTTTTTAAAAATAAATAAAATTTTAAAAAGGAAGATGTGAGGGGTGTGTGTATATATTATGTATATGTATATATAATGTATATATAGTGGGATACTATATAGCCATGAGAAAGAATGAAATAATGCCATTTGCACCAATATGGACAGACCTAGAGATTATCATACTAAGTAAATCAGAAAGAGAAAGACAAGGACCACATGATATGACTTACATGTGGAATCTTACAAAACAGAAACAGACTCACAGACAGAGAAAACAGACTTAGATACCAAAAGGGAAAGGGAGTAGGGTAGAGATAAATTAGGAGTTTGGGATTAGCAGATACAAACTGCTCTATATAAAATAGATAAACAGCAAGGTCCTACTGTTGAACACAGGGAACTATATACAATATCCTATAATAAATTATGATGGAAAAGAATATATATACATACACACACATATATATAACTGAATCACTTTGCTGTACACCAGAAACTAACACAGTGTTGTAAATCAACTAGACTTCAATTAAAAAAAGAAAGAAGGCTTCCCTGGTGACTCAGTGGTGGAGAGTCCACCTGCCATTGCAAGAGGCACCGGTTTATCTCTGATCTGGGAAAATCCCAAGTGCTGTGGAGCAGCTGAGCTCTTTCACCACAACTACTGAGCCTGCCCTAGAGCCCAGGAGCTGCAGCTGTTGAGCCCACATGCCCCAGAGCCTGTGTTCCACAACGAGAAGCCACTGCAGTGAGAAGCCCATGCACCACAGCTAGGGGTGGCCCCCGTTTACCACAACTAAAGAAAAGCCCACACAGCAACAAAGACCCAAGACAGCCAAAAATAAATAAATAACATTATTTTTTAAAGGGGATTTTTTTTTTAGAAAAGAAAGAAAAAGTTTTACGGGATTACCAAGATCTTGAATATACTTGAACAGAACTGACACGGGCTGTAACTTTTTGAACTTGTTCACTTTTTACTTAATTCTAGTATCCTCTAGGATTTGTCATGTTCTCTGTGTTGGGTTAGAGGAAGTACAAAATGCCACCTGTATTCCTTACTCTGTTCTAAAGCAGAAACAGAAGGGGAGAGATTTTTTCCTACCTATGCGACATTGAATTTTTTTCTCTGGCTGTCCGGCATCAGCTTTGATGTCTGTGATCTGGAATAGCAGTGCCGTGACTCCAGCCATTTCACAGGTGTTAGGAGACTTTCACATGTAACTCGGAGGAAGTGCGTACCAGTGGGCTTTAGAGAATCTTGTTGGCACTATTCGATGAGTTACTTAGTCGTAAATTTATGGAAGTCTAGGTTCATGAAGCCAAATCTTGGAACGTTTACCAGTGCTCTATCTTGTGCTGAATGTGATACTCCCAGTCACTTTTTCTGGAAACAGCCTTGGTTTATTTCTCTTCTGTTCCAAGACTTTAGCCTTGGCCAAAGACTTTATAAATGTTCTTTTTATCCTGCCAAAGCAAGAAAGAAATCCAATTGACTATTTCTGAGGGGCTGAAACACCAAAAAAGCCAAAAAAAAACCACAGAGGAACACACTAGTGAGGAATATTTCCTGATGTTCTGAGGTTCTCTTGCTTTTTGTCCTGGGCCTTTTACATGCTGACCCTTGGATCACCTCCTGTCCCATTCTTGTTGCATTTTGTGACAAATTCTTGGTTGAAAATAGGTTGAAAGTGAAAGTGTTGGTCACTCAGTCATGTCTGACTCTTTGCAACCCCATGCATGGACTGTAGCCTGCCAGGCTCCTCTGTCCATGGAATTCTCCAGGCACGAATACTGAAGTGGGTTGCCATTCCCTTTTCCAGGGGATCTTCCCAACCTAGGGATCGAACCCAGTTCGCCTGCATTGTAAGCAGATTCTTCACTGTCTGAGCCACCAGGGAAGCGGTGTGTGAAGATAGGCCAGAAATTGATTGGCCATCAAAAAAGTTGATTTTTGCTTTCCTTTTTCTTACAGGGATATTTTTATTTGAACTCATTTCAACTTGTTTCTAGTCCTTTCAGGATAGCACTCATCTCATTTGGGTGTGTAATGGTAGCCGCTTCTCTGGAGGAGTGGAGACACTGTCAAATTTGAGACATTCTTGTGTACAGGTACTATCAGTTCTCCAAAGAGTAAATAATAAACTTCTTCAGGGAATGTGTTGAGGGCAGGAAAAAAACATTTCAGGCATTGTGGGTAGAGTGGAACTCTGATCTTAAAAGGAATTGGCGTCCTTTCTCCTATTAGGGATTGGGCTATAAAAAAAAAAGTGGCATATTGTGTGGTTGGCTTTTCATTTAGCTTCTAGTAATCTGCTTTCTCTCCACCTTATTTTTTGCACTCACCCCCAATTCCGAAATGGAGCCATGTTTTTCAAAGAGTGGTTTGAAAGTCCTATGCATCATAATTAATTAAGGTTGCTTGTTAAATTCAGATTTCTGGGCCTACTTCTCAGATTGAATTAGACTATCTGCATATGGATCCTGAGAATCTGCATTTGAGAAAAAGTACCAGATGATTTCTTACACTTGGAGTCATAAACAACAGGATCTTTGACATTGTATCTTGACTTTGAGGGAAAACTACTTCTAAGCCTTTTCTTCCTGATGAACTAGATCATTCTTATCATTCTCAATAGGAGGAGCCAGCAGCAGAACCTGTGCTGAGAAATTACAGTTAATGTAGCTCACTTTCTGAATTTCAGGTGTCAGTCCCTCTGAAAGGATTTTTGCCCCCAGACATGGAGTATTCAGTTTTAGTAACTGCTGCTACAGTTTGGCGGAGAAGGCAGTGGCACCCCACTCCAGTACTCTTGCCTGGGAAACCCCATGGACGGAGGAGCCTGGTAGGCTGCAGCCCATGGGGTCACTAAGAGTCGGACAAGACTGAGCGACTTCACTTTCACTTTTCACTTTCATGCACTGGAGGAGGAAATTGCAACCCACTCCAGTATTCTTGCCTGGAGAATCCCAGGAACAGAGGAGCCTGGTGGGCTGCCGTCTATGGGGTCGCACAGAGTCGGACATGACTGATGCAACTTAGCAGCAGCAGCAGCAGCTACAGTTTGGGGTTTGTTTGGTTTTTTTTTTTTTGGTAGCTGTACTCTTCAACATTCTAGGAGCAAGATTCCTATGTACCTACGCTCTCTGTGTGAGAGATAGGAGTCCCCTACCCAGAAGCTAAGGGAAAAGTTAGTGACTCTTGGGGAGCCCACAAACAGACCCCTGGAGAGTGGCAGACACAGGAGCTTGGGTGGGAATGGAGTGGGCCCAGATGGGTGTCCTGCAGGTCTGACTGGAATCTGCAGAGGAAGTTTCTGTTAACAGATGCAAAGAGCTTTTGCCAGAGGCCCTAGCTTTCCCGTCAGGGCTGTCTCAGCTGATGCAAACCCCTGCTGCTGTGGCTGGTGGGGTTGGCCAACTTTCTTTTTGTTGAGTCTTGTTTCCACCCCAACTTCTTGTCATTCTTGTCTACAGATGCTGGTTTATTCGCACACTTTAGGCTGGTCTTGAATTTGAAAGGCTCTCATTGTTTTTGAGCTTAGTGTTTGGATAATACCGCATGCCTGTGGCAGCTAGGACACCCTGTAAAGGAAATGCCTGGACTCAGCCCTGTCATTCATTCCCTGTATGTGTGTGAGTGTGGCCAGTATCTAGGACATTTTAAGAATGTCGGGTCTGTAGGGACTATTAGTTGGGACCTACAGCAGGACTAGGCTTCTTCTCTGTGACGTTTGGAGTTCTAGGGACCATTTTTTCCAAGTCACTTCTCTCTCTCCTTCCATTTCACACTTAGCAGGATTAAAGTCTGTTTGCCCAAGCCTTGTTTCCACACATAACTGAGGTACTAGAGTTCTTCCCTCTGGTGAGAAGACTGCCTTGGGGGACAAAGGACTGACTGGCTAGCGGTGGTGCAGAATGTTTTTATGATCAGGACAGGTTGGCAAATTCCTTTGCGCTGTGGTCCAGGGACTCCTTTCTTTCTTTTTTTTAAAAAAAATAGTAATTTCTTTAATTTGTTTAGCACTTAGTCAGTTACAAAGTTTTATACCACATACCATTTTATTATATCTGTATAATGAAATAAATTTAATTGTATATAAATAATGTATTAAAGAGTCTTCAGAACCAAAGTTAATATCAGACAGAGTTTCAGAGAAAAGATGACTACTTGGATTTATGTTTAATAAAATAGCATGTTGAAAAAACTAAAATTGTGAATTATGTCAAATGGTCAAACATGCTAATACTAATAAATTTCAAATAAATCTTCCAGGCTTTAATTTAGATGTCTCAAGGCCCTTTCCAGCTCTGATTCCCTAAATATATAAACTTTTTTTCTTAAACTATTAGACTCTCTTTGTAAGATCACAGTGTATTGTGAAACAGAGTGAGTTAATAGCACTAATGTGGCCCTCATTTCTATAGTATTTCCAATGCACATAATCAGTACATAATCTCACTTTGTTACCGGTAATTTGGTTATGCATGGACAATGAATAGTCATCCCTCTACAATAAAACAGTGTCCAGGTAATCAAGGAGACTACTAGAAAGATAAGTTACCTAGTACTGTATAATTGCTAATGTTCATGGTCATCCTAGTTAACTATAAAATTGAAAGTATCTTCTGAGTCATAATAAATAATTTTGAACCATACCATCTGACTTTTTAAAAATGTTTTGAACATTACGAATCTACAGAAGAATACTGGGTGAATCAGAATATTACCAGTCTCTAGTAGAAGCTGGAAAAATGGAATTATATATATTAGTCAAAGTATATTTTAAAGCTAAGTATAAACTCATTGGGAATTGTAAAGGGAAGCAAGTCATCCTGCTTTTCTAATTGTTGTAACTGCTGGCTCTGTATTTAATTTTAAATTTTTCTTCAATATTTATTCTTGAGTTATGCCATATGGAATACAAAAATTCTCTGAACAGATTTAAAATTAAAAAATAAGTGCATAAGCAATAAAGTGATTATTATTTTTAAAAATCCATAATAAACTAGAGTATCTTGTTTTTCTGGCTGATGGTTTCTGTAGCTCTAATTCAAAAGACAGATACATTTCTTAAATACCATCCATGATGGTCAGTTAGAGTGGACACCACTGACTTCCCAGGGTCTTGACAAGTATCTATTTCCTTATATAGCTCAGGTAAATAAAAGAACTAATCATTTTAATATATCTTTTCATTCAAGATGCTTGTTGTATCCTATTCCTATAAACTTACTGGTAATTCAACTTTTGGAGATTGAAGAGAGGAACCGCCAAGTTAAATAACTTGTTTCGATGTAATCAAGGAGTCATCTCTGTCCTCTTTATTACCTTCTAGCCCACTACATAGAAATACCTTTCTGCCAGAATTCAGATGTGCAAGCCTGATGGGAGGTCCTGGTTATGAAATGCAGTGGTTCTTTTGCAGACTCTCGTCCCGCCTACCTCATGCCTAATCCCTGTGCTTTCTGCCTTCCAGTTCTCTGCTGCGGTATGGGGGCAACCTATCCCTCCAAAGTGCCATGAGTGTGCGATTCAACAGCAACGGGACCCAGCTCCTGGCCCTGAGGCGTCGCCTGCCCCCTGTGCTCTATGACATCCACTCCCGCCTGCCTGTGTTCCAGTTTGACAATCAGGGTTACTTCAACTCTTGCACCATGAAAAGCTGCTGTTTTGCAGGAGATCGTGACCAGGTACTTGCCTTCTACCTCCTGCATCCCACATTCATGCTTTACTCTCAGATTGTTCTTTCTGTACTCGTCTTTATTTCTCTTTAGCCATGTCAGGTAGAAACAGTTGAAGGGAAACAGTAAGTGTCTGGAGACATTCCAGCTTAATAGTGAGTTTCTTCATCAGAGTTGTCTTTGGATAATACGAGGTACACACCATAAACCACAATATAGTTCTGAGCAACCTACATCTGCCAAGTTTTTGAACAGATTTTAAGATTCTAAGAGTCTGTCATTTCAGAAGAGAGGAGGAAGTCCATAGAAAATTAGCCTGCCAAAAAGGACACCTTTTTTTTTTTTTTGGTATCAGTGAAACACCGTGGGTACCAGCTAAGAGGCATACATCTGAATAGCCCTTTTGGGTGGCATGTTTTCTTGGATGAAATGGGCTGTGCAACTTTGAGAGGAAGCCAGATGCTGACTCTCTTCCTTTATATTGCCAGCACTACAGCTGGGAAGGAGAACCGAAGCTGTGAAGTTTTGTGCCTTTTCACAGTCTTACTGGGAGTCTATGTTGACTTAGAGCTGGCAGTTTAAAAACATACCTATACCTTGTCAATCTTGGCCATAGAAGTGCTGAAGTGAGTGTCAGTGAATGGACCGGTTGGACTGGTCTGAGTAACCAAGTTTGAGTAAAGACAAATATAAAGAAAGATTGATCAAATAATGTTTTTTTTTCTTCTTCTTCTGAAACAAAACAAATCTTATTGCTGTTGCACATCTAGATTGAAAAAAGAAACCTTAGTTTCTTGCTAATTCTTCGTGTTCTCTTTGGATCCATCAACTATGTCAGATTTTGACATATAATTCTCACATGCTGTATTCCATTGCTTTAAAGTTATTTGTGGGCAAGGGGCATAAAAGAAATAGTTATTTGAGAACGTGTGAAGATCCTATTTTTTTTGAAGGCAGTAGCTAGGATTTTTCTCCCTAGCTGAGGTTGCTAGAGGCTCTCCAACATCACAGCTTAAAGATTAGCATATGTAGTAGGAACACAATAAACTTTTTAATTAGAGTTGCTTGTTAAAGAAGCTGAGAATATCTTCTAAGTTGCCCAGACTAGGGATTTCCCCTTTTGTAAATAGAGAATATATGTCTAAATTCAGAATTTATATTCAAGTCAGGGCCTACTTAGCTGCGATCTACACTTAAAACCACTAGGTGGCCTCAGTTATATAAGTGATAAATTTCCCTTGAGAGACCACAATTCTTGATAGACTTAGGTTTTATTAGGCAGTTTGTTTCTTGGGTAGAAAGAAGCAGTTTCTAGAGGTGAACTGACTCTTGATAGAACAGGTAGCTTTCTGATCTGCAGATGGTTGATTTAATTTCAGTTAGCTGTGGAAATGACAACCAAGCGCCTCCTGCTTCTCTCTCTACCTTTCTTCCTTGCTTTTGTTGATTTTCCATCTTCTGTCAACCTCTTATGCATGTGAATTTTATTTCATTGAGCAATAAAGAGCAGGCACTACTTCATGAAGTGGTTTGTTAGGTTTTATTACCAGAGACACAGGCCCGAGGAAAAGGAGAAAAGAGGTAAAGGAGAATGGATGCTGTGTTTTCTATCAGCTCCTGTGTTAGCAGCCAGAACCTGTCTGCATGGAGTCCTTGAAAGATGGAGATAGAAGGCTTCTAACCGAGATGTAAGAGCACCTAGGCCATGATTTCTCCAGCTTGGCACTGTCCACATTTTGGTCAGATAATTCTTCATTGTGAGGGGCTGTCCTGTGCATTCTAGGAAAGTTAGCAGCATTTCCTGGCCTCTCCCCACTAGATGCCAGTGTCATCTCTCCCAGCTTTCCCCCAAACAACCAAAAATGTCTCCAGACATTGCAAGTTTATCTCCTGGGTGGAGAATTGGCCCAGGTGAGAACTTTTGACCTAAGTTACAGTTATGAGATACATAGGGACAAGTGGGCTTCCCTGATAGCTTAGTTGCTAAAGAATCTGCCTACAATGCAGGAGACCCTGGTTCAATTCCTGGGCCAAGTACAGGTATTACCATAGTCAGAACCACATGAGTTATTTTGTGGTGGTCCTGGTTATCTACATTGACAGGATGCAGTGCTTTTTGCCTTTTAGGTTATATATAATGATAAAAATGTTGGATGGCTTTTGATTTTCTCTATTCAGATTTGACGGTTATGTATGTCTTATGGGAAGAGTTTGTGGGTAACGTATCCTTTCTGACAAACTAGACTGTTTTTTGGATGGGCTAAGTGGTTTGCCATGGATAGAGGAGGATGGGAAGTCACTGAGTCTTAACTTCAGATCCATTTCCGAGTTCAAGTCTGTTTATATTCCCCATATAGATTATCAGAGTATATAACCTAGGGAGTGAGACGTACAGAGATTTATGTGTGGCTGTTTTCTTCACCCCTTAGGGACTAAGAAATGTAGCTAATTCATCATTATCTTGTCTCCAGTGCCTGGTGTACTGAGAGCACAATAAATATTTGTTGAAGTGAATCTTAAGTATTTTAGTCAGTGTGTGGTTTTTAGCTTTGTAGGCCTAAGGCTTGTCTAACTGTAAGTCAAGACTGATAATACCTATTTTCTTGCTCAACTTCCAGGAGCTTTAGGAGGATGATTAAATAATAGATTTTCAGTGAAACTAATCAGCTGAGCTTGTACTTCTAAGTGTTACACAGGAGGCCAAAATTATTGTCTCATTTCTGAAACATGTCTCTCAAAAGTGATTTACGGGCTCTGCCTTTACGCACTTTGGTCTGAAGCAGCAGCTGCCATAGTTACTGTATGATCTGTAAGACTGATACTCCTTGACTAGTTCAAACAGGATCTTTTTAGCTGCTTTCAAATTCCAAAGCCTACTCTTTCCTTATATCAGGTCTTTATATTTGATCTTGTGCTTGTATACTTTGAGAACGCCCACAGCCTGAGGCTCTGTGCTCTGCAACTCTTCATTTAGTCATAGGCTGGGTAAGTAACCATTCCAGAGAGGAATATGAGAATTTCCATAATAGGAATGAACATGGTCAGGAAAGGCAGTGAGTGACTTATCTATCCAAGACAGTCTTCTGGCTTTTCATTACAATGAGATTACGCAGTCCGCCCAAATCAAAACATTAGGCAAGAGAGTCTGTATTTCTTATTAGACTATCCTAGGTTCACTAGGTAATTCATTAGGCCCAGAATGAAACTAACATTTCAAGATCTTGGACTTGGAATAAAGTGTAAAACTGAATAGTGTTTTGTGTCTTCTGCATGCTCATTGCCACCACTGTGGATCAACTCTAATTATAGAGCTTTTAGAGATTTTGTACAATCCCTAGGAGGGCCTTTTACAGATGAGAAAACAGGCTTAGAGTTAAGTTAAAACAAGTTAAGACATACAAGTTTGAGTAAGACTAGAACCCAGATTTTTGAGCTTTCAATAGAGGCTCCTTTTCGCTGTATAGAAGGTCACAATTTAATGCCAACAGAAGCAAGGCAAGCAGCAAAGACAAATAAGTTGGGCTAGAAATAAGCAATAGTGAGTGGTGGGGACTATAGCCACGACTTAGATTTACCCTCCCTAAATCTAAGTGAATGCCATGTAAATGAAGCTTTGACTCAGCTTCAACCTATTGTAGCCAAGAGGGCCTTTGGTTTTTTTCAAGAGAAACCAGAAATAAAGATTTGTTATGTGACGTTTCTGTCCTTTATTGTGCCCATCTTTGCATGAGATGTTCCCTTGGTATCTCTAATTTTCTTTAAGAGATCGCTAGTCTTTCCCATTCTATTGTTTTCCTCTATTTCTTTGCATTGATCACATTGCTTTCTTATCTCTCCTTGCTGTTCTTTGGAACTTTGCATTCAAATGGGTATATCTTTCCTTTTCTGTCCATCTAGTCAAAGCTCTGGTTTTTCCAGTAGTCATGTATGGATGTGAGAGTTGGACTATAAAAAAAGTTGAGTGCAAAAGAATTAATGCTTTTGAACTGTGGTGTTGGAGAAGACTCTTGAGAGTCCCTTGGACTGCAAGGAGATCCAACCAGTCTATCCTGAAGGAAATCAGTCCTTTCATTGGAAGGACTGATGCTGAAGCTGAAACTCCAATATTTTGACCACCTGATGCGAAGAACTGACTCATTTGAAAAGACCCTGATACTAGGAAAGATTGAAGGTGGGAGGAGAAGGTGATGACAGAGGATGAGATGGTTGGATGGCATCACCGACTCAATGGACATGAGTTGGAGTAAACTCCGGGAGTTAGTGATGGACAGGGAGGCCTGGCATGCTACAATCCATGGGGTCTCAAAGAGTCGGACATGACTGAGCGACTGAACAGACTGACTAACTGATATGAAGTTTCTTGATTTTTAAGTATTGCAGCAAATTCATACTTGATTGTATGAATTAAATAAACAGGTGCACCATAACACCTGTTCTGTTCTAGAGCCACAAGTTTCAAACCTCTGCTTCAGCAGGAAAACATCCATTTTTCCTGTTTCCTACTGAACCTGTCCTAACTTCATGCCCTTTTCCCCTTCCATCTTATAAAATAAGAAGAGAGATATTTACTGAGCATCTACTGTGTGCCAGATGCTGTGGTAGACACATTTACATGACTGCCAGTATGTATCCTCTTTGAGACTTTCATTCAAAGCCCTGTATACACTCTGTCACCCCCACTTTTGGCTAAAGATACATGGTTTATTTATTGCTATATATAATAATAATAATTTAGGGCTTCCCTGGTGGCTCAGATGGTGAAGAATCTGCCTGCAGTGCGAGAAACCTGGTTTCAATCTCTGGGTTAGGAAGATCCCCTGGAGGAGGGCATGGCTACCT
The DNA here is from genome assembly GCA_024291935.2 of Okapia johnstoni. Classification (NCBI taxonomy): domain Eukaryota; kingdom Metazoa; phylum Chordata; class Mammalia; order Artiodactyla; family Giraffidae; genus Okapia; species Okapia johnstoni. The sequence continues at coordinate 20,382,053 of CM044307.1, forward strand.
GCTCCAGTATTCTTGCCTGGAGAATCCCCATGGACAGAAGAGCCTGGTGGGCTATAGTCCATGGAGTTGCAAAGAGTTGGACACAACTGAGTGATTAAGCACAATCTTATTATTCAAATTTGATAACTTTTGTCATCAGGTAAGGTGACATAAGTGACATCAGATTGGTTGGGCATCAACAGGAACAATTAGCCCCCAAAAAAGCCTTAACTTTTTTTTTTTTTAAGGCAGCCTGCCTTCCAGTCTTGCAGTATAATGAGGAATCTTTCAGTAAAACAGCAAATAGCATTCCTTCCTCTGGAGGCTGCCTAAATCTAAAGGATTCTTCTCCTTGCTTTTGTGTCATACTTGGATTTTTGTTTGTTTGTTTTCCCTTTTCTCCCTGAAGCCTGACTAGGTACATTCTGTCTCCCAAGCTTCATACTCCCCTCTGTATACTTAGAGAGTCAGTCTCTTAACAGGGTTAAAAAAGAAGGCCAATTTTCCACCTGCTAGCTTTTCTGGCACTCACTTTTAAGACAGCACTCAGCTCTTGTTCCTTTTCTTTCACAATTCCTTAAATGGCTCTTGCCCTAGATTGCTAGAGTCCAGCGGAGTAGCTCAGGCTTCTGGGAAATAAGTCTTTCAGGCTAATGGGTTTGTGTGGCTTGGAGATGGACAGTGTGGTAATTTAAAAATCTTCTCTTGCTGTAGTCTCATTTAACACCTGGCCTAATAGTCCCTACATCTTGCTGAAAGTGAGAGAGGAAATAAAGTTTTCTTGAAAGGGCTGAGCCCTTGAGTGTCTGAACGTTGGTCACAGGTCTTTCTTTTAAACTTGATAGATGGCAGAACCCCTAAAATCATGATAATTAAATCATCATCATCATATCTCATCTCCTGACTTGTACCCTGTGAAGCCAACAAAATAGCCTTGTATACCTGGCTTGGCCTCAGACGTTACATCACCACTCAACCTTTCTGTGTTGACATTGTATGGGCATAGCAGAGGCATCGGAATTTGTCAGGAAGTGCGCTCCAGGCCAGTAAAGGAACCTAGAAAGTTATAGCTTTGCTTTTTTCTTTTTCCCTAATAATTCCATGCAGTGAAGGACAGGGAAGCCTAGTGTGTTGCAGGGGTCGCCAACAGTCAGACACGACTGAGCAACTCAACAACAGCAGCAATAAAAACTCGGATTAAGCTCACTTGGGGGCCCAGTGTGCCATATGTACCCCTTCAGTTGAAATAAAGGCGCCTTATTAACAGAGGAGATTCAGCTCTTGGGTTCTGTCTCCTTTGACTTGTTTTGCGTCAGCTTTTTCTTCTTACCTTTCTTTTATGTCATGTATTTTTAGCCCTTTGGGCTTTCCAGGTGGCACAGCAGTAAAGGACCCGCCTGCCAATATAGGAGATGCAGATTCAGTCCCTGGGTCGGGAAGATCCCCTAGAGGAGGAAATGACAACCCACTCCAGTATTCTTGCCTGAAAAATTCTGTGGACAGAGGAACCTGGTGGGTTGTAGTCCATGGGGTTGCAAAGAGTGGTACACAACTGAGCAACTGAGCACGCACACACACATTTTTGGCACTTTAGCTTCAAACGTGCTTTCATGTCATACTAATCCTCCCAGCGACCTTTGGGTGTAGTTGGACAGGTTCAGTCCCCATGTGAAACTAAGGTCTAGAGTGGTTTGAAACTACAGATCTAGTCAGTAGCTGAACCAGGACTAGACTCAGTCCCTTGCCTGTGATGTACCCTCTTCCTCATAGGCATGCTGCCACCTGTGTTTTCAAATCAAGTGGTGACAGCCTCTTCCATAGGCTGATAAGAAAGAGCTGAACACAGAATATTGTGGCCTAGGAATTCCTTGTTGTTTGTATTTTTTAGGTGAATATTTTAGGAAACTTTATTCTATAAAGAGAAGGTAGCATGAAAATAACTTATTAAATCAGCCATTTATAATTCTTTCCTAATCCTGAGCCTCTTTGAAAGTCTAAAAGCTTTGAACACTCATTTCAGAAAAATGTACATAACGCACATAGTTTTGCATATAATGTTAAGGAGTTTATGGAATTCCTGAAAACTAGGGGTTTCAAGTATTAGAAATCCCGAATTAAGATTTAACTCCAGTATTAAACCATCTTTTGATTCATTTGCTGACGTAGAACTTACAAAGCTTAAAAGGTTTTGGGGTGTATGCAGACCTACTAGATATGGTCTAGTTTTTAGCTGTTAAACTGAAAAGGAACACTAGGTGACCTGATTTCTTCTTAGGAACAAATGGAATTGATGTGATCTGCTAACACAGCATGGTAGTGTTCCCTTAGTGTATATTTCCTGACTAGGAGTCTGGGCTCCACTTGGAAATCCCTGGTACATATTAATGATGGGAACAGAGTATACCCTGCCTACTTGCCCTATTCTCCTTGTAGAGTTTACATTAAGTAGCTTTACCACAGAAGAGAAATTGATTGCTGAAGGCCATTTGGTTGATGACACCTCTTCTTGCCCAGGTTTCCAAAAGAGTTTTGCCAAAGATTCATCTTTAAGTAATGCAGGCTACTTTGTTACAAGCAGCTGTTAGAGATTTAGAGCTTTTTTAAAAAAATTTCTTTCCTACTGATTATTTCACAATTATTGGCTGTCTTTATGGAACGTTTCTTTGTTAATAGAATTTTTCCTACTCAGAACCCATAAAGGTTAGTTACTTTAATAAACCAAAGAATTCCAGGAGCCTAGTGGAGCTGACATGGCAAATGATCCAAAGAAGCAAAAATCATATCACTTCACATGCAAAAAGTAGTGTTAATCTTATGAGTATGCATATTTGTTTGCTTTTATTGGGAGCCAGCAGACCTCTATTTTCTCTTACCAAATAAAATGACATAAACCTATGGCTTTGGCTGTTTCCAAAGAAAAATTTTCTTGTTTACTTTGGATGGTATTTGTGGCAGGCACTCAGTATAAATGATATGATCAAAGGTATATTATATACCAATAGGCAAGCCTTTTACTGAAAATAATCTCATAGAGAGCACATCACAGAATTGTTCAATCACATTTTTTTCCCCTTCTGACAAAGGTCAGGGAGAAATGAGAAGTGTGTTTGATTTAAATGTTAGTAACAGTTTCTCTGCTCTCTCTGATCCAGGCCAGAGAGCCATCTGGTTTTTCTGTCCTAGTCAATACAGTTAATTAGACAGGGATGCCATTTACTGGAGAAATAATTAATCAATTACTATGGCAAGAACCTTAGAACTGTGTAAATTGATCAGTACTCAGTGAATAGTAGCTGACTGATGTTTCATTCTCCATTAGCAGATATTGGGGAATATCAAATACTGTGCAAACACACATATGCACACACTTTAAACTTAACACATACACATCGTGTGTGTGTGTGTGTGTGTATACATTTTGAGAGAGAAGTAGGGCAGAGAAATTGAGCAGAAAGAGCTCTCTGTGTTAGTAAAGAACCTAAGACATATTCTGGGTTATTTTTGGAGTGTATCAGGTAGATGGCCTGTTCCTCCTGCCTTCTAGAACTTTTTCCTCTTTTTAATATAGATTTTGGTGGGTGTGAAGAGGGGGGTTTTTTTTTTTTTTTTGGTTTCTAAACCCAGTGAGGCCTTAAAATATAATTGATAGGGAGTTATCTATATTCCAGATTTGTCCCTTTATTTGGTTTGTTTAACCATTAAGGTTTATTTTAAAATTTTTTACTGATGCATTTTCTTTTTTTTTTAAATTTTATTGAAGTATAGTTGATTTACAATGTTGTAGTAGTTTCAGGTGTATAGCAAAGTGATTCAGTTATGCATGTACATATATTCATTCTTTTTTAGATTCTCTTCTCGTATAGGTTGTCATACCATATTGAATAGAGTTCCTTGTGCTATACAGGAGGTCCTTGTTGATTCTCTGTCTTATAAATAGTAGTGTGTGTATGTTCATCCCAGGCTTCTGATTTGTCTCTCCCTACTGCCACATACGACAGAAGTGACAAATAGATTTACGGGACTAGATCTGATAGACAGAGTGCCTGATGAACTATGGACAGAGGTTCGTGACATTGTACAGGAGACAGGGATCAAGACCATCCCCATGGAAAAGAAATGCGAAAAAGCAAAATGGCTGTCTGAGGAGGCCTTACAGATAGCTGGGAAGAGAAGAGAAGTGAAAAGCAAAGGAGAAAAGGAAAGATATTCCCATCTGAATGCAGAGTTCCAAAGAATAGCAAGGAGAGATAAGAAAGCCTTCCTCAACGATCAATGCAAACAAATAGAGGAAAACAACAGATTGGGAAAAACTAGAGATCTCTTCAAGAAAATTAGGGATACCAATGGAATATTTCATGCAAAGATGGGACAGAAATGGTATGGTATGGACCTAACAGAAGCAGAAGATATTAAGAAGAGGTGGCACGAATACACAAAAGAACTGTACAAAAAAGATCTTCACGACCCAGATAATCACAATGGTGTGATCACTCACCTAGAGCCAGACATCCTGGAATGTGAAGTCAAGTGGGCCTTAGAAAGCATCACTACGAACAAAGCTAGTGGAGGTGTTGGAATTCCAGTTGAGCTATTTCAAATCCTAAAAGATGATGCTGTGAAAGTGCTTCACTCAATATGCCAGCAAATTTGGAAAACTCAGCAGTGGCCACAGGACTGGAAAAGGTCAGTTTTCGTTCCAATCCCAAAGAAATGCCAAAGAATGCTCAAACTACCGCACAATTGCACTCATTTCACATGCTAGTAAAGTAATGCTCAAAATTCTCCAAGCCAGGCTTCAGCAGTATGTGAACCGTGAACTTCCAGATGTTCAAGCTGGTTTTAGAAAAGGCAGAGGAACCAGAGATCAAATTGCCAACATCCGCTGGATCATTGAAAAAGCAAGAGAGTTCCAGAAAAACATCTATTTCTGCTTTATTGACTATGCCAAAGCCTTTGACTGTGTGGATCACAATAAACTGTGGAAAATTCTGAAAGAGATGGGAATACCAGACCATCTGACCTGTCTCTTGAGAAACCTGTATGCAGGTCAGGAAGCAACAGTTAGAACTGGACATGGAACAACAGACTGGTTCCAAATAGGAAAAGGAGTACATCAAGGCTGTATATTGTCCCCCTGCTTATTGAACTTATATGCAGAGTACATCATGAGAAACGCTGGGCTTCCGAAACACAAGCTGGAATCAAGATTGCCGGGAGAAATATCAATAACCTCAGATATGTGGATGATACCACCCTTATGGCAGAAAGTGAAGAAGAACTAAAGAGCCTCTTGATGAAAGTGAAAGAGGAGAGTGAAAAAGTTGGCTTAAAGCTGAACGTTCAGAAAACTAAGATCATGGCATCTGGTTCCATCACTTCATGGGAAGTAGATGGGGAAGCAGTGGAAACAGTGTCAGACTTTATTTTTTGGGGCTCCAAGATCACTGTTGATGGTGATTGCAGCCATGAAATTAAAAGACGCTTACTCCTTGGAAGGAAGGTTATGGCCAACCTAGATAGCATATTTAAAAGCAGAGACATTACTTTGCCAACAAAAGTCCGTCTAGTCAAAGCTATGGTTTTTCCAGTGGTCATGTATGGATGTGAGAGCTGGATGGTGAAAAAGGCTGAGCGCCGCAGAATTGATGCTTTTGAACTGTGGTGTTGTAGAAGACTCTTGAGAGTCCCTTGGACTGCAAGGAGATCCAATCAATCCATCCTAAAGGAGATCAGTCCTGGGTGTTCATTGGAAGGACTGATGTTGAAGCTGAAAGTCCAATACTTTGGCCACCTCATGCAAAGAGTTGACTCATTGGAAAAGACCCTGTTGCTGGGTAGGATTGGGGGCAGGAGGAGAAGGGGACGACAGAGGATGAGATGGTTGGATGGCATCACCAACTCGATGGACATGGGTTTGGGTAGACTCCGGGAGTTGGTGATGGACAGAGAGGCCTGGCGTGCTGCAATTCATGGAGTCGCAGTCGGACATGACTGAGAGACTGAACTGAACTGCCACATTTTCCCTTTGGTCAACATAAGTTTTTTTTCGATACCATTAAGGCTTAAATAAAGATGTTAGGGAAAAAGAAACTATTGCTTTGCTTGAAGATGGCTAATAAATAATTTTTTTCCCAGTAAGCTTCTATTTAATAGGCATTTTTGCCTTGGCAGGCCATATTTAGATCCTTCTTTGAACTTTCAAGTTATTAACAATTACTTGTGACTTAGGTCACTCTACAAAGGTGGTCTTTATATTTAGAGGCATGGGCCTCTCTGAGAGTTTAGCTAGCAAAATGCCTTTGCACGTAGAAAAAGTCTTTCTTGAGAGCCTGCTCAGTTGGAGAATGCTAAAAGATGAAGAAAGGGGCAGGGGTTGTTGGAGGGCATTACAGCAGTCTACCAGAAGAGGGGGTATTCTGTGAGTGTCTGATTTCTCTAAAGGTTAATAGACTGACAGAGGACATGTGGGTGAATAAAATAGTGACAGAGTGCTAATATGGTTTTGTGGGTGGGGTGGTTGGTGGTGGTGGTAGTCACGCTGGTGGTTCCTTGAACCTATTAAGAGGAACAATTGTTGCTCTTGTATGCTTGAACAAGTTATTATCTCCATACTGACAGTGGGTTAGATAAAATGCACTGGCCTCAGGTTAACTCTGCTTAAGATGACTGGGTTGCATCGAGATCAGTAAACAGGTTTTCCTCTTGGGATATGAAATGAATAAACAGTAAGAGATGAGGTTCAAGTGTAGCCAACCTTTAAGCTTTGTGGCCAGCTGAGAAGGGTTATGGATGGTGTACATCCACACAAGAACTTACACTCATTTTTGCATTGGTATCACATATCTTAACCCACAAAGCCGAGTTAAAACTGAGTACGTCTTCTACTCGCTGATCTGAAGTAGCCTGTGGGTCTCCCACCTCCCCCACCCCCCATACTTCAGCATTTTAAGAAGTGGGGCTTCTATTGCCTAAAAAACGGATTCCCTAAAACATTCTTTCTCCTTTGGAACCCTGCCCTATATGTCTGTGTTAGGATACAAGGTGAGACACTCATGGGAAGTGAGTTTTTAATTTGTCACTCACCCCTCAGTCAGAGGCTTCAACCTCCCTCAACCTGGGAGGAGAGGGATCTTTCCAACTGCTCTGATGATGTTAAATGTATCTCTGGATCAGCCCACTTGAAATGATGCTTATTTTTGCAAAGCTTTAAACAGAGAAAGAAAGGGAAGGAGGGTGGGAGGGAGAGAAAGAAAGAAAGAGAAAGTAAGGGAGAAAGGAAAAAGAGAAGAAACAGATCTCTTTTGGCTTCCTTGTATTTTAAAATAGCCCAGGGCTCTAGCCTTTCTCCTAGAATGTTCCTCTCCCAGATATCCATGTAACTTGCTTCATCATTTCCTTCAGGGCTCTGCTCAAAATGCCGTTTTATCAGAGAGCCCTTCTGTGACCACCCTATATGAAATAGAACTAACCACCCCCAGCACTCCCTATATGCTCTAAGCTGCTGTTTAATTTTTCTCTGTAACACTGTTACTGGACATATTACATATATATATTTAAACTTTTTTTCTCCTATTCACTCTCCAGTATATATGCATAAAATTCTTTTCCTCTTCCCACCCAATAAAATGTAACTCACATGAAGGTAGGGACAGGGTCTTTTTTGATCAGTGCTGTGCTCCTTTCCCTGGGACAGTGCCCAACACATAGAAGACATTCAATAAATATTTGTTTAATGAATAAATGGATGAACTCATTTTTATTTTACTCTCCCACAGTCAGCAGTATCCCAGGCAGCCAACTTTTAATGTTGGAAGGGGCCCAACAGACAAGCGAGAAATGCCATAAATGAATTCCTCAGGGCAGTTATGTGATTCTAGTGTGTGTGAACACTTAAACGGTCTGACTATACAGCAGTGGGTCAAGACCCCCTCCTTGGAAATTATCCCGAATTGTTCCCTTGTGGTGGTTGCAAGAGGAAGAAAGGGTCAGGGATTGCCCTTATCCCTGAGAGGAAACCTGTACGTTGTACTCGTTTTCTCTGTATTTCTGGAGCTGTCATATTAAATCCGAGAGGCCTTAGCTCTGCGGGAGTTTTCTTCCTTCTAAGGCAATCTTCTGAGTCAGCATTCTGTCTGGGAGTCCCCTTTAGCTTGTCATGGCTTTCCCTGGTGAATAGTTGAACAGAGGAGGGAAGCACTGATCCTTCACAGTGATGTATTAATAGTAAAACCTCTGAAAAGCCCAGCCTCAGCTCACTCCTTTTTTAATATTTATTTTTTGTTAGTTTAGTTTGGGGAAAGTATGGGGGTGGGCACAGGGTAGAGGGAATTCTCTGTGTGAAGTTTTATAGCCTCTTTAAACACAGAACATGAAATGATGAGCTGTTGAGTAATACGTGTATTTTATATATAAATTATTAGCACACAGTTCTTTTGTGTTCTGTCCCCCCTCCCGTGTGTCTTAATTTGGGTTCAGATTTCAGATACAAGTAGTTTATTTGGAAATGCAGGAAATATCACAGGAGTGGAAAAGAGAAATAGGGAAAGGAAGGATGATTTAGTGAGCCAACTACAACTGTGGGCAGTTGAAGTTTGATCCTGAGGGGAAGGGGTATAGAACACATGACGTGTGCATACTCGCTTGTGTCCGACTCCTTGCAACCCTGTGGACTGTAGCCCGCCAGGCTCTTCTGTCCATGGCATTTTCCAGGCAAGAATACTGGAGTGGCTGCCATTTCCTCCTCCAGGGGATCTTCCCAACCCAGGGATCGAACCCACATCTACTGCTTCTCCTGCATTGGTAGGTGGATTCTTTAGCCCTGAGCCAGCAGGAAATCCTTTAGGACGCACACTTCAGGGCTGTTCTACCTGGGAACTAGGTTCTACCTAGGTGGAATATTGATGTGCCAGCTTCCTTGAGTCATTGTAGGAACCTGCTCCCAAGAAGGTTCATTCCCTAGAGCAGCCTGCAGCCTCCTGGGCCTTGGAGAAGACTTTAGACAAAGAGATACAAATACTGGCGCTTGGCGATCAGGTACACAAGCAGTAAGGCCTGAGAGACACGAGCCGGGCATGAAGGAGTGAGTTACCCATGCTTCCACTTTCTATTAAAACTACATGAGTACCATAGCTTTATCTTTGCTCTTTGCTTTAGCCTTTTTCTACCACATCTTTACCTGCGGGTGGCTCAGGGCTCAAATCTGTCTTGCCTTGACTTCTGTGACTCACCAGGCACCTTATTTCTCATAACGGCACTTAGTGATGTCTACTTCATGGCATGGTAGTTGTGTACCTACATGTATGTTTTCTACTTAAATTAAGCTCCTTGGGAATCTGGATATTACCTGATATTTCTTTGTAAACATCAGAGTGCCATGTAAGTGCTTGGCTCTTGTGTAATTAATGAATTTTTCCCCCTAACTACTAGGTAGTTTAGCCAAAACAGGCTATGAGAGGAAGGCCTTGGGCTCCTGAATTCCAGCTTCCTAACTTCAAATAAGATAGTATCATAAACTGCAGGGAGTTAGTGAATGGACCTTAAATCAAGACAAGAAGGATTCATCTTCTCTTTTTTTTCTTTTATTTTTAAGGGAAAAATTTTAAGTGTATAGTATTGTGGTGATAAATACATTAACATTGGTCTATAACCATCACTAGTGTCTGTCTCTAAAAGTTTTTCATCTTATAAAACTGAAACTCTGTACCCAGTTAACACTATCTCCCCACTCTCCCCTGCCCCCTACTCTTGGTAAACCAGCATTCTACTTTCTGTCTCTATGAATTTGACTACTCACTTATTCTATTAACCTCATAAGTGGAAGCATACAGTATTTGTCTTTTTGTCATGAACACACAATGTTCAGGATACATCCGTGTTGTAGCTCATGTCAGAATTTCCTTCCTTTTGAAATCTGAATTATATTCCATCATGTGTATACACCACATCTTGTTTATACATTCATCTGATGATGGGCGCTTGAGTTGCTTCCCTCTTTGGCTGTTATAAATAAAACTGCTATGAACATTGTTATATAAATATCTCTAAGAGATCCTGCATTCAGTTCTTTTAGATATATATCCAGAGGTGGAATTGATGACTCATGTAGTAATTTTATTCTTAATTTTTTGAGGAACTGTTCTCTATTTTTTTGATGGTAGTCATCCTAATGAGTGTGAGACGGTATCTCATTGTGGTTTTGATATGCCTTTCCCTAATGATGAGTGACATTGAGCTTCTTTTTGTGTGCTTATTGGCCATTTGCATATGGCCATTATATGTTTCTTCTTTGGAGAATGTCTGTTCAAGTACTTTGCCCATTTTTAAAATCTTTGGTTTTTGTTGCTGAGGAAACTTTTTAATTGAAGTGTAGTAGGACTAGACTGAGTTTCTTTATTTTGAGCATACTTATGTGGTGACTTGTCAAGTAACCATTGGCCAGCAGTTTAGGGACTTTCAGCTCTGATCTGGCTTCCATCATTCCTTCACAGGGTAATCATAAAATCCTAGAACTAAAGGAGCCTTAGCCTCTTCTGGTTGCCATAACAAAATACCACAGACTGGGTAGCTTGTGATTCTTATAATTTCAGTAATTTCTTTCTAACAGTTACGGAGGCTGGAAGTCCAAGGTCAGAGTGCCAACCTGACTGGATTGTGGTATAGGCTGTCTTGATGGTTGCAGCCAGCTGACTTCACTGTTTCCTCACATGGTGGAAGGGGCTAGGGAGCTCTGTAGGGTCTCTTTTATAAGAGTGCTAATCCCATTTATGAGGGCTCTACCCTCAAGACACAATCATTTCCCAAAGACCCCACCTTCTAATATTATCACATTGGGCATTAGGATTTGAACATGTGAATTTGGGGGGACACAAACATTCAGACCAGAGCAACGAGCAACCAGATGAGGAAACTGAACCCACTTCTTTTTCCGCTGTGCCCTGGGCCAGATCACCTAGTCCCTGTGGATAACATTTTCTTCATCTTTGAATATAAGTTTCTTTATCTCCTTTATCATATCACTACTAGTGTTTTGAAGACTGGTAAATTGATTTTTAATGATTACAACATATTTCATAATGTATTTTTATTAGGCATGAGGTTGTGCATATGTTGGACTTTTACCTTTTTTGGATATTCATAGTGTCATTTTTAAGTCAGAAATTTTCATTAGAAAACTGTAGGCCTTTATTTTTCTAGGTAAATAAGTAGATGGGACCAAAAGGCAGGAAGTAATGCTGAGCTAAACGTAAGGTAGAGCACTTTTGTTAAAATCTTCGGAAGTACGTGAACTCACAGAATTGCTCACTGGTTGCCATTAGACAGTGTTAGACAATGCTCTTATGAGTTCTAATTAGAATAGATCTGGCTTAGTGTCCTGTCTTTTTGAGATCAGGCAGTTCGAAGCCACCCCATAAAAGGGGCACTAACTCATAGCTGGATTGACAGTAGCTTCCTACTCAGAGACGTCAGATTACAACAGGCAAGTTCAGGATGCTTAAAAAGATCTCTGGGAAGCTCCAAAATTTTAAAATTTTTTTGGAAAAAAATGTGGTATAAAGTATATGTAATGTAAAACTCAACACTGTAGCCATCTAAAGTGTGCAGTTTTGGGGCATAAAGTATATTCACATTGTTGTATAACCATCACAACTGTCCATCTCCAGAACCTTTTCATCTTTCTAGACTGAAACTCTATACTCATTAAACAGTAGCTCCCCATTTCTCCTCCCTCCCCGTCCTTGGCAACTACCATTCTGCTTTCTGTCTCTGTGAATTTGACAACTCTCTGTTCCTCATACAATAGTTGTCTTTTTGTATCCGGCTCATTTCATTTAGCAAAATGTCTTCAGTTTTCACCTATGTTGTAGCATGTGTCAGAATTTTCTTTTTAAGGCTAAATAATATTCCATTGTATGGATATATATACCACATTTTATTTGTCTACTCATCCATTGATGTACATTTAGGTCGTCTCCGCTTTTTGGCTGTTGTGAGCATTATACTATGAACATTAGTGTACTGATACCTTGAGTTCCTGCCTTCAGTTGTTTGGTACATACCTAGGAGTGGGACATCTGGGTTATATGGTAGTTCTATGTTTAACGTTTTGAGGAGCCCCCATTTCCTGTTCCACAATGGCTGCACCATTATATAGCCCCACCAACAGTGCACAGTGGGTCCAGTTTCTCCACATACTCACGAACACTTGTTTTCTGTTTGTTTGCTTTTGGTAACAGCCATCCTAATTGGTGTGAAGTGGTACTTCATTGTGGTTTTCATTGTCATTTCCCTAATGATTAGGGATGTTAAGCATTTTTTCATGTTACTGGCCATTTTTATATTTTTTCTGGAGAACTATCTATCCAAATCCTTTGCCCATTTTTAAATCAGTTTGGTTGGTTGTTGCTGAGTTTTAGCCACCTAGTCTTTTGATTTGTAGATACTTTTAAGAGAGTGCTGTGCTGTGCCTTATGACTATATGTTCATTTATCTTGTTTATTTTTAAAAAACCTTTTCCTGTATAGATAGATAGATACATACATTATCAATCAGTACATAAGTAATAAATAAATATTTTTTTGTTTCAACAGTATATCCTTTCAGGCTCTGATGACTTCAACCTGTACATGTGGAGAATTCCTGCAGATCCGGAAGCAGGTGAGTATATCCTTGGTATGAACCTGCTGCTAATGTTGGCTCTATTGACCTTCTGCATGCTGTGCCCTAAAGGGCAGATCTGTAGAAATAGAGGAAGATATTTCTCCTTTAATATAATAAATTAATTGGAGAGTGACCAAAGTAAACTTTAAAATAAAAATTACAAGCCAGGTTTAGCTATAACCTTCATGCATACCCTTATGTGACATAATCACGCTCAGATTCTTTTCTCCTAAGAACTTTTCTTTAGACTTCTTAGATCGCCTCCTCTTCATTTTCCTCTCTCCTGTTTCACACTTGGAATATTTTTTACCTTGCTTTTCCTTTATCAATGCACACATTCCTGCTCCGCTTATTACTCTACAAACAATTTTTAGGGCCTCTGCCCTTCCTTTGGCCTCCCTGGTGACGTTAACTAAAGGGAAACTTTGCTTATTAATGGACAGATGTACTCCCTGGAGTTTGGTGGATCCAAGACAAGAGAGAAATTAGGAAGAAATGTTTCTGCGTTTGCTCTAGATGTATTCTGAAAAAGCTTTCCATAAGTTTGGATCTAGGCCATCTGAGCTTTCAGACAGCATGGATCATTCTTGATACTAGTGTCCTCACGTGCTCAGATGACTGTTTCACTGGTGGCTTCCTCCTGGTAGAAAAATGCCTGTTTTTTATTCTCAGTTCAGTACAGTTTAGGACAGTTCAATACAGCCATCTGCTCCAGGTGATACATGGCATCAAACTGGAAAATGGTAGGAAGGGAATAGAGGACTATGCTGATAATATTACACAAAATGTGTCTAGGGCTTAGAGCTGAGGAAAGTTGTTGGCTTGCCTATTGCTGAATTAACAATATTGTTACCAAACATCTGCCTTTCAGAACTTGATGAGGGTTACTTTTGGAAAAACTATCCTATTGCTATGCTCTGGTTACTAAACAAGTTACAGAAAGCCTTTTTTTCCCCTTTTGGAATTTGGAAAGTGTGAATGAAGCTTCTTACCTTTGACGTACAACCAGATGGGACAGCAGCAGTCTATCTGAACAAAAAATGATGTTCTGTCTCTAGAATTAGTTCTGTATTAAGTCTCCCACCCCCATAAATCCTAGATTGATTAGTTGAGAAATAATCTTTGGGCTTAATTGTATCTTTTACATGATCTTGAAAACTTTTCATTATTAAGTCTATGTGACTTTTAAAATTGAAGGTGAATAATTTCCCTCTCCCAGGACTGTTCTCTGGAATCTTTTTCATGTTTGTATTGAGAGAAGGGGGAAGAATTAGCAGTAGTATTGTAGATTTTTTTCACCTGCTGATTTCTGTACTGGCTTAGGGTATGGGCCACTGTTAGGCTGCCTTTATATGTAGATGATTATGTGATCTCTGGGGTGGCAGGGACCCTCAGAACTGATTTAAGACTCCAATACTGAAACTGGGAAATGGGTGCCTGGACCTTCCAAGGATTGTATAGGCACAGTTAGTTTAAAGGAATCTATTTCTAGATTCTTAAATTCCATATGTATTGTCCGTTCCCACCTCCCCTTTCCCCTTTGTCCTCCCACTTTACAGAAAAAGAAGCAAACAAACAGACAAAAAATACCAGAAAATCAGAAATATTCCAGAAATATCTGACCACTTGAACCTTGGCATGGTGCATTGCCCTTAAGGTATAAAAATCTCTTAAGGTGGCAAAAAAAAAAAAAAAAGGAAGGATTCTTTAATCATAGGGCTATAGCTCAACCCTCCCCCCTCCCTTCTCCCTTATCTTCTTATGCAGTAAATTGCTTCTTTTTATAGTAATTGGTTTTTATAAAACATTAAAAGTATATCTGTTTTGATCAGTTGTGTTCCAGTAAGAATTGTTGTTCCCTGGAGAAGGAAATGGCAATCCACTCCAGTATTCTTGCCTGGAAAGTCCCGTGGGCAGAGGAGCCTGGCGGGCTACAGTCCATGGGGTCCCAAAAGAGTCAGACACAACTGAGCAACTGAGCAGAATTGTAATAGTAACTCTAATCCAGTACAGTACCAAAATGTTAACACTTAGAGCCTTACAGTCACAGCAAATAAAAAAAAATTTGAATTTGTATTTATAGTTTTGTTGGTGAATCTGATAGAATTTTTATAAAAATGCATTGTGTTGAAATTTGGGGGAAAGTAAGTAAAGTAGAAATGTAATTTCAAAGAGGAAAAAGGAATGATGTAAAATTTCTATTAAAAAATAGTTTGACTTCAGGTTCCACATAGGATGCAGTAGGTAGTTCCCACTGCAATAAGTACAAAAGTCAAATTACAAAAGCCACCTTTTTAAAGATGTCAGAGAGCTGTGGTAATAGTGTGTGAGAAGAACTAAAGTTCTGAAGAAGGAAGAGCCTTCCCAACTGAGCAGAAGGTCTGGCTGTGCTCTGTCCTGATGGCATCTGTGCCCAGGTTGTCGATGGAGCTGCCATGGACAGCCTCTACCAGGGTCAACAGAACCAGAATTTTCAACAGCCACATGGGTTGATAGGACAGATTAGATTCAGAGGAACCCCAAACACATGACCAGTCTTCTCTGTAGGACATTTGCTGGGTGCTGGGGTTGCACTGGGAGTTAGGGGACTAGACTGGAAAGCAGAATGAAATGCCTATGGTATATAGTGCCTAGGAGACAGAGTTCCCTTGGTGAGAGGGGTCCACAAGGCATTTTGAACTTGCTTGGAAAAGGATGATAAAAAGATAAGCTTAAAACCTCCAAAGGACAGAAGCAGAGAACAGAGGTTTCGCAGGCTCTCCATCAAAAGCCCAAGAGACTACACTCGAGGATGGAGCTGGACCAGAAAGGCAAAGTGTAGTCTCTTGCAATCTCCTGGTATGTAGAACACAAACGCCCATTAGTGGAAGAGACCTGCAACATGCAGTCTACAGGTCTTGCCTTTGAGAGATTTGAAACCAGAAGTAGACTTAGTGTGACTAAAGAAGCAACCTAGCCCTGACCTGGTCCCTCCTGATTGGATTGAGGGTGATCAGCCCCTTACCTTCTTGAGAAAAGAAGTAGAATGGGTAAATGCTAGATGGAAGAAATGACTTTCATCTCTGTATCAGTTGGCTACAGCTGCCATAACAAAATCCCACAGACTGGGTTATTTAAACATCAGAAATGTATTTTCTCACAGTTCTGGATGTCCAAGATCAAGGTTCTGGCAAGTTTGATTTCTCCCAAGACCTCTCTCCTTGGCTTGCTGATGACTGTCTTCTCATTGTGCTCTCATGTGGCCTTTTCTTGCTAATGTCTCTTTGCTGATGTCCCTTCCTCTTATGAGAACATCAGTCTTATTGGATTAGAGTCCTACCCTTATAATTTGTTTAACCTTAATTATCTCCTTAAAGCCTCTGTCTCCAAATAGTCACTTTGAGGGGTTCGGGCGTTGACATATGAATTTGCAAGAGACACAGTTCAGTCCATAACAGTCACTGTAGTTCCAATGATCCCCAATGTCCAGTATGCAATAAAAAAGTTATGAAACAGGAAAATGTGGTCAGGGATCAAAAGAAGCCAATCCACAATATTATCTAGATATTGAAGTCAAATAATCAGGAACTTTAAATATTGTAAATGTGATAAAGAAAATAGAAAAGATGGACAAAATGGATAAAAAGATGGAGAATTTCAACAGAATTGGAATCTACTTAGAAAAAAATCATGTAGACATTCTAAAACTGAAAAATATGTCTAAAACTAAGAATTTTTTGGCTGGGTTTAATTGTGAAAGGACAGATTTGCTGAATCGAAGCTAGGTCAATAGAAGACATTTGAACTGAAGGACAATGAGAATGGAGAATGGAAAGAGCTAAACCAGAGTGTAAGAGACAAGAGGGACATAGATGATCTAACATATCCATATAAAATTGAAATCCCAGAGGGATAAGAGAAAGTGAAGCAGAAGTAATATATGAAGATAATAACTGAAAGTTTCCAGAACAAATGAAATATGCCAATTTTCAGATTCAGAAACTCAGAGTAAATACAACAATGCGGATTCAAACAAGCAGAGTAAATACAACACATCTAGGCACATCATAAGTCAAGCTATTGAAAGCAAAAGATAGTGGAAAAAAGCCTAAAAGCAGCCTGAGAAAATGGACAAATTACCTGTAAATAAACAGCAATAAGATTGATGATCAAACGATGGGAGCCAGGCTGTAATAGAATGATATCTCTGAAGTGCTTCAAGAATTGAAACCTGCCAACCTTGGATTCTTTACATGAGGAAAATATCTTTCAAAAATATAGGTAAAATAAAAGGCATTTTAAAAAAAGAAATTATATCCATAATTATTTAGCAGCCCTCATGAATTAATGCATCTAAACACTGAGCGTGGACCAGTTATTTGCATTACAAAAAGAAAGGCAGCTAGACGTTATGAGCAGGCTGATGAGAAACATGGCAGTGCCTAGAGTCTTGCAAAGTACAGCAACCCTGAATCTGATGAGACCTCAGGTTCTAGCTTTAATTTGCAGGTAGCACAGAGGACGGAGGGGTGTATTGTATTACTACTACATAATGAGGATACAACCCACAAAACCCAGACTGTCAGAAACTATAGGTGAAATGATCTTATGTTCTTCAACAGATACATTCTGATGATAAAAGAAAGGATGGACAGGGGGTAACCTATTGTATACAAAATCAAAAAGATATACTGACTAAAACAAATACAAGCAAAACTATTTAGGAGAGAATTCCCTGGAGGAATTCAGTGGCAGTTCAGTGGTTAGGGACTCCACGCTTTCACTGCTGAAGGCCTGGGTTTGATTCTTGGTGGAGGAACTAAGATCCCACAAGCTGTGTGGTGTGCCCACCCCCGCTTCCCCTGCCCCAAATGAAAAGTATTTAGAAATGTATGAATGAATAAAAATTATTTTAAAAAGCAAGAAAGTGATTAATACAGAAGTCAAGGTAATGGTGTGTTTGTGGGTGGTCTTTTTTTTTTTTGGCTGCGCTGGGTCTGTAGTGAGTGTGGGCTTTTTCTAGTTATGACAGGTGGGGGCTACTCTTCATTGAAGTGTGTGGGCTTTTCATTGTGGTGGCTTCTTTTGCTGTGGAGCCTGAGCTGTAGGGCATGTAGGCTTCAGTAGTTGCAGTGCCCCGACTTAGTTGCTCTGTGGCATATGGGATCAAACCCGTGTCCCCTGCATTGGCAGGTGGATTCTTAGCTACTAGACCACCCAGGAATTCCCAGGATAATGATTTCTTTAGGGAAGGGAAGAGGTTGTAATAGGAATGAGGCACATAGAGGCCTCTGAATGGCCAAGAAAAATTCCATTTCTTGACCTGGGTGTTGGTTATATAGATGTTCATCTTACAAAATTTCATTAAGCTATACTTTTTAAAATTTTATTTATGATTTTCCTTTATTTACTTTTGGCTGTGCTGGGTCTTTGTTGCTGTGCAGGCTTTTCTCTATTTGCAGCAAGTTGGGGGGCTACTCTCTAGTTGTGGTGCAAGGGCTTCTCATTATAGTGACTTCTCTTATTGCAGAGCACGGGACCCTAGGCACAGGGGCTTCAGTAGTTGGAACTCCTGGGCTCTAGAGCATGGGCTCAATAGTTGTGGCACATGAGCTCAGTTGCCCAGTGGCATGTGGGATCTTCCCAGACCAGGGGTCAAACCTGTGCCTCCTGCACTGGCAGGTGGATTCTTTACCACTGAGCCACCAGGGAAGCCCTAAGTCACACTTTTTATGCTATTTTTGGTATCCTTTTTTTATTCTCTGATGAAAATAAATAAAAAATTAGTGAATAAACATTTGTCAAAGAAAAATCACAATAGAAATAAAATTTTATTAAATGAATAAAAATGAAAACATGATATCCCAGTAGAGGCATTTACATGCTGGAGTTTATTTAACCCAGATCCGTGGTCTATAGAATTTTCTGCTCACATACCCATCCCCACAATAATTTTTTTGAGTTACAACTTAACATATATTCGAGTACACTTTTATTGAGGAATTTTAACTGAAACCCTGTGCTAGGTTGCCCACCGTGATAGCGTGCTTGTTGCCCCAGGGCAACTCCAGTGATTAGAAATTTCTTCTATGTAATTTCTCTATTTTTAACTGTTGGCCGTTTGTAGTTTTAAGAAACATTTAGCAAGGTTCAGTGAACCAGACATAACATATAAGGACTTGAAGTGGCCTTGAGTTTTAGCTTTGAATGCTTAGATGATGGAAAGTCTGTCAGGAAATTCCTAATCTAATCTACTGCCTCTTTGACTTAACAGATCTGGAATGAGGCTGAGTTGCTGTCTCTGTTCATGCCATTTCAAAGTAAGATACTGAGGCAGGCTATGTGGGGAAGTTGGCTTGCTGTTATATGCCTTAATGGCATAATCAGATGACACGCAGTCGATATTTTTTATTGAATGCCTGCCATGTGCTTCTCAGTGCATGCCAAATGCTGAGAGAACTAGATGGAGAGCAGTCCTAAGTGTGATCCAAGAACAAGGGCATCTTTTTCTTCTCCACACTCCTGTTCAGAAAGACCGACAATCACTGGGGAAATGTTTTTGCTACACAAATGCCAAGGAGATGAAATTTATTTATTATATAAACAGAATTAGCCAATTGGCTAAGTAATTCACATAGGGCTTCCTAGTAGGTTGAGGAAATAATTTCGAGATGTAAGACCTAATACTTAGGGTAAAACTTCCTACCTGGAAGATTAGGCTCAATTTTTTCAGTTGATTTCAAATAAAAACTCATTTCTAAAAACCTATTTAAAACTCAGAGGAAGGAATAGAACTGGGAATTTCACTGTGGCAAAGAAAAAAAAACCCATCAGAATATGTTTTACACCTCTGAGGTACATAGGAAGAGCATCTGTTTTTATGTGACAGTTCTGAAGATAAACAGACAGTTATGTATAGAGTCAGCATGGTGTATAGGAAGGAGCATTAGGCTTAAAATCATACCTGGATTCAAGTCCAGTACTTCCAATAACTGAGTGATACTAGGGAGGTTATGTAACAGCAATTGTGGGTCTCAGTTTCTTCTGTAAAATTGCTACCCCCATCCCTCACCCTACCATCTCATATCATGGAATGATTTAACAGTCTTGGAGGCTTTCTGAAAACTAGGTGTGTTCCAATGGAAGACATTGTTACTGCTATGGATAAGATCAGTGCTCATAGATCCATAGTTTCCAAAGTATTTGCTCCCTAGTAACTTAGATAATAGAAGTAATGGAGGATATGATAACATGTGGTAGAGGTGGGTGTCTCTGGAAAATATTCATATGGCCTTCTCCTTCCCTTTTTCCTGATTCTTGTTGGAAAAGGCTTTAGGGTTTTCACTGATTGAGTTCCTTCCCCTCAGATATGCCTCTACACTAAGACCGTACTATTTATGGAAAGAAGCACAGTGTAATAGAGTTGGTAGGCCTGGGCTTAAATTTCTGATACATTGATCTTCTAGTTGGAGGCTTTGGAAAAATTGTTTAATCTTGCCAAAACTTTCTTCATCTGTAAGATAAGAATATTAACATTGCAAACAATAACAACAGTAATAATAATACCTAGTTTCTTAGGGATATTTTAAGTGTACTCAGTAGCTACTGAGTTGCTATTTATAGTAAATAAATGTTGCTATTTCTCATTTAAAAAGCTTTCTCCTTTTTAACTTTCCTCTGAAAAACTCCTTAGAGACCAAGACGTGGGCCTTATCTGGTACCCTCCTGAACGATCAGTTGCATTTTTCTTGCATGAAGATTGCTCTTGACTCATTGGTAGTTTAAGAGGGGAGATTTCTATGGCAGATTTTCCCTTGAATGGAGGGGGAAACACAGCTCTTCACTGCAGCCACTCCCACTGCCCGCAGGCTGAGGAAGTAGGCTGGAAACAGCTGCCGATGCATCTCCATGAGCCTGCACGTGTGTGCATACTCTGTCTCTCCTCTCATTACTCTCATAGATGCATTTACTCTCAGGGAATTAGACCTGGGCATCTGCTTTTTCTTTATGGTTGGAAACTTGGAGCCCTGGGAATGTTCACGCAGGCCTTATGGAATTACTAAGAGATTGTTTGGACAACTCTTTTAGATATAGTGAGGAAAAGTGGTAGTCTCTTGCCCCTCACAGCCCTTCTTAATTTCTACGGGTAGAGTCAGGAATGAAATAGATCAATTGCTTGAACAGGTACTTACCAGACCTCATTTTAGAAGATAATAGCTTTAGCCTTCTCCTTCAAGCCTTGTTCCAGAGAAAATAATGAGATTTACTTTAATTTGTTCACTTACTGAGTATCCTTAGATAAAATGTTATGCAAATCCTATGGATGATTGAAAAATAAACACTTTCTTGCCCTCCAAAAACTTTTAGTCCAAAGAGATGAGAAAAGGGGTGTGTGTGTGTGTGTGTGTGTGTGTGTGTGTGTGTGTGTGCATGCTAAATTTTAAAATGGGTTCCAAGGCCTATAAAAAAGATAATTAAGGAGAGCTTGAACAGATTTGGGGCATCAGTCAAGTTTTTATGGAATTAGTGTTTCAAAGGACCATGAAGGATAGGTAGAATCTTAGCTCCTTAATTTCTCTACTCCTACTGTAGTCAAAAATGCTATAAAAGAAACATCCAAAATTGACAGCAGGAAGATGGAGAGAGACACTTGGATAATC
The DNA here is from genome assembly GCA_024291935.2 of Okapia johnstoni. Taxonomy (NCBI): domain Eukaryota; kingdom Metazoa; phylum Chordata; class Mammalia; order Artiodactyla; family Giraffidae; genus Okapia; species Okapia johnstoni. The sequence goes on from CM044307.1 coordinate 20,403,328, forward strand.
CACGTGTTGGATGTTGAAGCCCGCTAGTGGAGGTTAGGTTCTTTCCCTGCATTCTTATATTCCAAAGTCTAATACACATACCTTTTCATTCATTCATCAAATACTTGTTGAAAACTTATCATGTGCTAGGTAGACACTGTTTTAGAAACTTAGGGTACAGCAGAAGAACAAAAGAGCCCTGCTAGAATGGAGCTTACATTCTAGTGGGGAAACAGACAATGAACAATAGATGCAATAAATTATATAGTATGTGTAAAAGGTTAGAAGTGCTTTGGAAAAGGAAAAATTAGAATGAGGGAGATAGGAAGTAGTATGGAGAAGGGAATCAGGGAAATGTCATCTTAGATAGGATATTCAATATAGTCCTCACTGAAAAGGTCACATCTGAATAAAACCTCATGATGGTGCGGGAGCATTGCAGAAATCCAGGATAAGAGCATTTCAGGTAGAACCAACATGAAGGTTTTGAAGTAAGAGTGTGCCTGTTATATTTGAGAAATGGCACGGAAATCAATGTGCTGAAGCGGAATGAGAGAGGGGAGAAGAGTAGGGCTTAGTCATACAGGTAAGTAGGATACAGGGGTGTCCAGTCATGCAGGCTCTTCCTATAAAGCGAAGTGGGAGCCTTTAGAGAATTCTGAGCAGAAGAGTGACTTCACCTGACCTGTTTTAACAGCATCACTCTGGCTACTGAGTTTTGAGGGTAAATGTTGGGAGTGGGACTGCCAACAATAGAAATGAGGAGAACCAATAGGATTCTCTCATAATACAGGTGAGTAAGTGATTTTAGTTTGAACCAAAGTAATAGGGGTTGGAATCTAGATAGGTTTTGAAAGTAAAGCCATCAGAATTTCTGATACATTAGATTGGGAGAAAAGGTGAGCAGGTAGAGTTTGAGATGTCTCTAGAGATGTTGAGTAAACAGTTTGGATATAGAGGTATGGAGTTCAGGGAAGACCTGGACTAGAGATAACATTTTGAGTTTTGGTATCACATAGGTAGTATCTGAAGTTTTGGTACTACATTGATAGTATCTGAAGCCACAGACTGTATGAGGTCAGCAGTGGGTGAAGTGAGTATAACTAGTTAAAGAGAAGAGGACCAAAGACTGAGCCCTAAGGCAATCTAATGTTAAGAAGCCAGAGAGAAGAGCCAAAAAGGAAATCAAGCAGTGACCATCATGTTGAGTTTTGACAGAAAACAACAAAATTCTGTAAAGCAATTATCCTTCAATAAAAAATTAAAAAGAAAAAAAAAAGGAGTGACCAGTGAGGTAGCAGGAAAACTAAAAGAGGGTGATCCTAGGAAGGCAGTGGGAAAAAAACATCACATAAAGAGGCAGCTCTGTTGAATCTTGCCAGTAAGTCAAATGAGATGAGTAGGATGAGAACTGAATTAACCATTGGATTCTTCGGTGAATATCATCAAGCCCAAGTCTTATTGCTTAGGGGAGGACTAGGTAATTACAGAGTCTTAAAGTCAGTTGCATCATTGAAATAACCATTGTTACCTGATTTTTCAACTTCTTTCTCTATAAAATAGTACCACCCTTTTATGTCCTTGCTTACCACCTTGCCCCATCAGTGTGTTCTGCAGCCTTTTGTTTCCTACCCTAATCTAGAGCTACCAGATGAAGTTCTCCCATGAAATGCTGAAAGCATTTCCTGTACCATAATCTGTGTTTTTTTAACCTGAGTGGTAAGTTTTTTAAAATTGCCACTCTTAACAGTACATGTGTGAGTGCTCAGTCGTGTCCATCTCTTTGTGATCCCCATGGACTGTAGCCTGCCAGGCTTCTCTGTCCATGGAATTTTCCAGGTAAAAATACTGGAATAGCTCGCTATTTCCTACTCCAGGGAATCTTTCCAACCCAGGGATTGAACCTGCATCTCCTGCGTCTCCTGCATTGGCAGGCAGATTCTATTAACCACTGAGCCACCTGGGAAGCACCACTCTTAACAGTGTTCTCCAGTAATTTCAATTTAACAATCATTTGTTAAGTCCTTATATGCCCAGCTCTTATCTTGGACGTGTCAACATATAAACCTTGGAAGATCAAGGACATTTACCCTCTTCATGAGGACCCAGTGCTCTCTTGTGTTTGAAACACAAATCTTTCTCCTGCTGTCCTAAGTTATCTTCCAACAGACACTTCCAGTCATCTAGTCCCTGTTCCTGGTTCCTCACTCTTGCTTTCAGACTCCCCCCTCCTCAATCTCTGTGTTGTCCATTGTTTCTGCTTCTCATTCTCACAAAGGTGTTTTGTCCTATCCATTAATTAATAGATTATTAGGAAGGAGTGGAAAATCCAAAGACTGTAACAAGAAAATTAATACTGCCATTTTACCTAGTTTGATTCGGAGTTTATTTCAGAACAAAATATTTCAGTGCCCTGTTCTGTAGTCAGTCCCAAGTGCTGTTGAGGATCACGCCCTAGCACAATGGATAAGTTTCTGTTTAAACCAAAGCATCTAGAAATCCTGACCCAGGGTGCTTTTAGCTTTTGAGTTGAAAACATCCTCATTTTTGGAGGACTTTATTGAAAATGAATGAAATTGACAAGAAACAGAAGTAACTGAAGTTGGCAAGAAGTGGGAGTGGTGTCCTGACCCTCTTGAGAGGCTTGAGGGGACAAATCTCTGGCTGAATGTTATGAAAAGAGCATAGTTAAGAAAAGAAGGCAATGAGCACATGTAGGCTTAGTCCTTTGTCTTCTCTCTGGGAACATTTGGCCATGGCATTTTGGAAAGGTCTTTATCAGGGTTCTGAACAAGGTGTTTTTTCTGAGTCCCTTGTGTTTCCTAGAATCCCAAGATAGTGAGTGAATCATTAATGCTGGAATCTTGTGAGATGGCCCTCTCACTCATTTTCTTTTCTGAGGTCTTGCAGTAGAATAGAGAAGTACAACAGATAAGATATAACATTCCCCACCTCCCTAGTAACCCTTCTGAAACAAAGGAAAGATGGAGGTATGGAAACTTTGACTTCAACTTAAAAAGAAACCTACAAAATGGTACCAGCATGTTTGGCTGAGCCAGCCAGAGCAGATGGTTCAGAGAAATTGGTTTGTACAGAACTTTATAAACAAATGACAGCTCAAGAATGACCAAGGATCTTATTTTTGAATATGTGCTGTTTTATTTATTGGCACCATTATTAGTAATAACATTGTGACTCGGCTCAGTAACCATGGGGTGGAGTTGATCCTTACCAGGCCTCTTACCAACAGATGAGGGATGACCGTAAAGGGAGATTATGTAGGTTATATAGTTCTTGTCAAAAATATTCCCTGCCTAAGTTTTTTCAGCTTGATTTTGCTGTTGATGGGCAGGCTCTGGTTAAGTAATGGAGAGGAGAACCCAAGTACTTAATGGTATTGGCGTCTTGACATTAGTCATTTGAAACTCAAGGAATCTATCTGATTTATACACATCTCCAGAACTGATAAAAATTTCTTCTGTAAACTCATTCTATATAAATTGTACAGTAGCAGCTGTTTTCAATCATTTGAAACCTGGAAACCGGAGAGGGACTATAGAGACCCTCTCTGAAGCTTATTTATTGCTATGATTCTGTGTATAGCCTGGTTTACTTTGTAGAGGTGGCAGCAGTAATTCTTTCTGTACCTGTTTTCACCTTCAGTCTCTTGGCTTTATTGACTTCCTCCTCTTTTTCAGGTTTCTTGGGTACACGTTTGGGTAGGAAGGAAAAATTATCTTGTATTAAAATTACTGCCAAGAAGAGAAACCAAATGAGGTCACAGTGTGTGAAAGAGCAGTAGAAACAGATTTTCCATGGTCTGAATTTTTCAAGCACTGATACCCTTCAATTATTCTTTAGATCTGAAAGTTAGTGTAATTATATTCTAAGTCATCTTTGACAGAAAGATTGGTTTAGTTAATAAACCTTGGTTCTATGGTAGCTGTTTCTTTAAGACATGAGACCTTCTATCTGTCCTGCTTTGGTGGTGCTTACTCTAGAATTGCCCTCTCCTGAAACACTGTCCATTCAACAGTGGTTACCTGCTTCAGTTATAGCAAGTACCTGCTTTAGTTCAGGTGGTACACTCCAGGTTCTAGGTGTGCACGCGATACAATTCTACTTCATAGACTATTTGGTGTTGGCAGTGGGATGAAACGTCCTGTGCTGATACTATAGCAATTCTACTTCATAGACTATTTGGTGTTGGCAGTGGGATGAAATGTCCTGTGCTGATACTATAGCCCTTGCACTCAGGATGCCATTGGGTAGAATCTTCTCCTTACCAGCTTTTGTGTGTGCTCAGTTGCTCAGTCATGTCTGACTCTTTGCAACCCCATGGACTGTAGCCCATCAGGCTCCTCTGGTCCATGGGACTTTCCAGGCAAGAATACATGAGTGGGTTGCTGTTTTCTCCTCCAGGGGATCTTCCCAACCCAGGGATTGAACCCGCCTCTGTTGCGTCTCCTGCATTGGCAGGTGGATTGTTTACCTCTAGCACCACCTGGGAAGCACCCCACCCCCTATTAAATTTAGGACTTAAAATGAAAACCAATTTATGTGATGACTGCCAGAAGGAAATCGGTTAGAAATTGGTTATGACCTTCTGACTGTATCCCTGTTCAAACCTTTTCATCTCTTAAAGGCCACCGATACAATGGAAAGGATATTAGGCATTAAAACCAAACAGACTCGGGTTCAAATTCTGGCTCTGCCAAGCTAGTTGGAAGAAGTCACTGAAATTCTCTGAGTCACTTAAATTCCTTTTCTTATAAGCAGAAGGATTAAATGAGATTAGTACTAGGTTCACTTGTACAGAAGGATTAAACAAGAAATTGGTACCAGGTTCAATCATAAGTTTCTTGGCTAGTGACCACCCCAGTGGAGGTATGGATAGAAGTGGGCTGTTGAAACGTAGGACTGAGAAGAGATCCATGAGCTGGACAGCTGCTTGTTGAACCAACCATTTATAGAAAAGAAACAGACCCAAAGGAACTCTTTGGGGTGTATTGAGACAACTGTTCTAGATTCCCATGGATCCCTCTTAGTCCTCTCAAGTTTCTTTTTGTTTTGACGAGGCTCAGGTTGCCTTGCCCTTCTCCCTCTCCACCTTAGGAACCTAGTGCACTCAGGATGCCTCGATGCTCCCGTCCTAGCAGCCGACCTTGGTGCTCGAACCTTTTCTGACTCTGTGGTCTCCATAAAAGCACACCTATGTCCTAGTTACTTTCTTCTCTTTTATGGTTTATTAGCAAACGTGATGATGTTGGGCTGAAATACAAATAGCTATAAGTGTATTGTCCATCCTGGGTTATTCAGATATTAATAATGTCAGACATGGGGCAAAATTTAGGGAAAGGACATTTTTGTCATTCAGCAAGTAGAGTAAGCACCTGGTGCTAGCCAAGTTGACACCACTCAGAAGCAAATCAGTGCATTCTCCAACCTCTTACTGTTGTTTAGAAGAAAAAAAAGATATGTACATGTTAGTAGAGAGGAATATCTCTCATGAGGCAGGAGAGCTAAAAGAGGAGTTGTGTCAGGAGGCCAAAAGCAGAAGACACCTTCTGCAGAACCAGATTATCCCTGGAAAAGGGATATTGTTCTCGCTATTTTCCCTGCAGATAGTGAGATGAGAAATGTTTGGACTGAATGTTTGAACTGAGTGAAGCTGGCCCTGGGGTGGAGCACATGGAGCCGAGGTGGTGCTGATGGTACTTTGTGCCCCAGCGATGCCATGCTCCTGACAGGGTCTGCGAAGGCTCTGCCTGCTTAAATAAATGAGCACTCATTTGTCTGTGTCTGTATGCATCGCATTTTGCCAGTTGACCGGGAGCGCATGTCAGTCTGTGTGTACTGAGCTGTTGATGGCTGCTTAAAAGTGACCTTTTTCAAGACTTGGGTGTATGTGTCCTGTGGGAGTGTGATGCCCTTACCAGTGAAGTTGAACCTTTAAGATGATCCCAAGTTCATAAATGATGACATTTTCATCTGTTATAAGTTCTAGGCCTCTGGTACTTTTCTCATCATTTAAGAAGAGAGCCTGCAGGATGGTCCATAAGATACCGCTTTCTATCAGTGGCCTCCATACATGATGTCTTCAAGGCCCACCCTCTGTAATTTTCCATACTTGGACTCTGCTTATTATGAAAGTGACCCGTATCTCCTTTCTTTATCCTTAGTTCTCCCTATCAGAGTGAAGAAAGAATTTTCTCCATTATTTTCCCAGAGGTTTTTGTATGTTTTGTTTGCTATTTTCATCATAGAAATTGAGGGCAACTGGATCAGTGATGTTTTGGGATTGAGGGCAACTGGATCAGTGATGTTTTGGGTATACTTAAGTAATTATGTGCTTCTGGTTCTGCATGTCCTTGGCTTAGTAGCTGCCTAACTGTTCCCAAGCAGATCAGTCTCATTTTGGTATGACTGCCCTTTTCTAAGGTAACACTGGGATTCTATCCTAGGGATCAAAAACTTGAGAAATGTTTTAAGTGGCTGTCGCTTCATTGACAATGGAATTGCAGTGGGTGGGTGTGGGCAATGCTTAAAGGCTAAATAAAGGCTCTGGGTAAGAGCACATATGCTGAGAGATACTTCATCTTCTTCTTTCCATAGCAACTTTATCTGCAAGATTAAGCATTCTGCTGGTGATACAGTTGGTAAAAAATTTCGATTCTGGTTCAGAGCTGTTTGTTTGCCATTACTGGAGCCTGTTTACTTCCATCTTTTTCATCGTTTGATTTTTGTTTCCTTCTGTCTTCCCAGGTGGCATTGGTAGGGTGGTCAACGGAGCCTTCATGGTGCTGAAAGGACATCGGTCTATTGTTAACCAGGTCCGATTTAACCCCCACACCTACATGATCTGCTCTTCTGGTGTGGAAAAGATTATCAAGGTGAGGCACCTTCCCCTTTTGTCCTTTAAGAGAAATTACTGCAAGTTCATAAATGGAAAAAACCAAAACAATGTATGTAGCATGTCATAGCTAAACATACTAAAGGTCAATCAGAATTCTCAATTATTTTGACATATTATAAAATATGGAAAAATTGATGTTACAATAAATAGAGTGGTTTTTAAACCCTCCTTTCAGGAGGGACTCTGCTTAAAAATTACTCACGAGGCTTTGAAACCAGATACTACCTGTATGCTGCTGCACTTCCAATGGCGTTTAATCTGGAGTCGGATGAATTCTGCTTTCCAAACCCCATCTGGAGATAAAGATCCCCTCAGTTACTGGGTGTGCTCTTTGCATTAATTGCTGTCCTCATATGGCACAGATATAACAAGTGACTGCCAGAACCATAGCTAACTTGTCTCAGGACATATCAAAAACCACTTCATGTGGTTGTGATTGAGGATGAACACTTGCATCAAATGCACGTTGACTGAATGAACGTAACCCTGCCAAGGGATATTTTTAGAGCTTGTAAATGAGAGACCCAGCCTGGCTTGTGTCCACAGAAGGATGGCCCACTGCCCATCACTCACATTCCAGTAGACTGCTAGTAACCCTTCTCCACAGCTGAGAAAATGAGGGCTCAAGGCAAATGATGAATTCCTGAGGACCCTGTGATAACTTGACTTTTAAGTAAGGATAGATGATATCTCCTCCCTCTTCCCCCCAGCAAAACATAAAACTCCTCACTTTCCCCCAAAATAACAATTGAAAACTTGAGGGAGATTTCAGGGGAAATGTGAAGATTGATTTGTAACAAGTGGATAGTTTTCATTTTCTTTTGTACTTTTTAAAAAAAACTACCCAACTTATGTCTGAGGCAGAGGAAACTATCAGAAATGTAGTGTTGGAGTATGGGTCAGTATTTTTATTTGTTATTCCAACTCCCTTTATTTAGGTTTTATTGGTCCTATTGATCAGGGCTGACTTTCATGATTGCATACATTTATTTACCCATAAATAAACAGGGCTAGACCTGTACTTAGATTGTTTTTATTGACTTTTTCTTTTTGCAGAGGATGAGATGTAAATTATAAATTTACTGTTTGGGGTTAATTATGTAGCTAGTAGTGTTAAGGCTAGCATAGGGCCCTGTTCTTTATTCTTCCCAATGTCTGGCCACCCTTCCCATGGTAGTGGGAAGGCAGCAGGTGGCCTGGTGCTCCTGCTGTATTTGTTCGTCTCAGCAGTCCTTCACTTGGGTGATCATTGAACCGCCCGTCCCTTGCATTGCTTTCCCTTTTCCTTTAGTCTGTGACTCACAGGTTGGCACAGTAGCATGTCCTCCGTAGTCTTGTTATGACATCATTCTCTTTCTCAGGAGCTCTGCTTGAGCATCTCCTTTAGAAGAGAGATTCCTGCTTGGCTGGCACCCTAGGATGCTTCTGTGCTAAGTCTCCCCAGTCATTGTTTAGTCAGTTGGAGTCCTTACCCAAAAGGTCAGAGGTTGGAGACTAGCCAAGTTCTTAAAGGAGAAGAAAATATTTTCTTTGTGAAAATATTCAGACTAAACTGCAGTAGAATTCATTGCTTCCAGGTTCCAGTGGAGTCTGAACCCTGCCCCACCAGGAGGCATGTTTAGCCACTGGAAACCTTAAGTCAGTAACAGTTAGTACCCTTGGGCGGCTCTTTAAGTCTGTCTCCCATCTATCAAGTGAATGACACCTAGGAGTGCCTTACAGGTTACCTGTGCCTGACAGTTTCTGTTTTAATAAAAGTCACTTTCAAGTATTTATCTGGAAGTCCAGTAGTTAAAATTTTACCTTCCAGTGCAGAGAGTGCCAGTCTGATGCCTGGTTGGGGAACTAAGATCCCACTTGCCTCATGGCCAAAACACTAAAATATAAAACAGAAGCAGTACTGTAACTAATTCAATACAGACTTTAAAAATGGTCCACCTTTTAAAAAAAAAAAAACTTAAAAAAATCACTTTCTTTCTTGTGTTTTTATCTGAGAGGGTCAGTGGCTCAAAGAGCACCATCCCACCATGCTCTAATCCAGCCTGCTTTTCTCTCTCCACCTACCTCTCTGTTTGCTCTGCCTTCTCCCTGGCTTGTCCTTTACTGATGCCTTACTAGCCTGGAGGAAAGGAGTCAGGGCCAGCCTCTTCTCATCCACAGCAGATCTTATATCCCCTTGAAGGCCCACACTTAGCAAAAAATGGGGGTTATTTTGTAGTTAAACATAAGAGAGAAAGATGGAACAATTGCTGGCATTTTTCTTCCTCAAAGACCAATGTTTATCTATTCACCTAGTATTTGTGAACCATACCTACTGTGTGTGATTTGCGCTAGGCCCTGTGAGGAATGCAAAGATAGGTAAATGCAGGTCCCCATAGGAATTGATGACCCAGTAGGAGAGAAAAGAAATAAAAGTAACGAAAAATGCAAAGTAAATAAGAGATAGAAACATTGCTGTGTGGGGAGGCAGAGATTTTTTTTCCCCCATCTGGGGTGATCTCAGTACACTTGAACTATCTCAAGTAATACTTGAACTAGATTTTGAAGAAAAAAGTCTGCAAAAGAAAAGAAAGGAATAAGATGGGAAGGCCATTCTAAAGAGAGACATTGGATATTTAGTTATTTTACTGAATCAATAAATATTTATTGATCACCTACTGCACTCCAGGTAGTATGCTCATGAGTAAATGCTCACAAGCAGCAAAGTGTAGGACCTGTTTAGGAAATAATCATTTGGCCAAAATGAAGAGCACAGAAAGGGGAGAGCTTGGATGCAAGGCTGGGAAGGTGTAGGCCACAGGTGGGCCCAGGGAGTCTTGGAATCCAGATTAGAGAGTGTGAAGCACCCCTGAATAACAACTTAAGTCTCTGTCTGTGTCGTTTTTCTTGGTAGGTAGCTAAATGTCTGAATTTAGTATAATAGTGCAGAGAGAGAAGAGAGTTTCGAGATGCTGCATCAAGCATGTCACGGTCACCTGTGTGGGTCAGAACACTTGTTACTGAAATTGCGTTCCATTTTGATGATGTTTGAATAAGAATTGAGTTGCATCTGTTTGCTCAGCAGCCTCTTGAGCTAAACTTGTCACTGTCACTGGGCTTCAAGAGAAGGCTGCACATCCCTCCTCCTTTTCTCATGAACCTTGTCCCATGAAGAGGGATATCTAGCCACTCTTCACATGCAACAGGAAGCTGTGTTTTCATGGCTTCACTTCTGAGTTGTTGACTTTCAGTATTAAAAAGATAATTTCACAAATGTTTGAAATTGATGTTTTATGGATGAGGACTAACATAATCGGGATGGTCAGTGCCTCTGGTGTTCAAAAGTCTGTTTGAGGATGAGTCTAAAACCTCCAGTTGAGGTATTCGTTTGCCAAATGAAGGAGGAAGCACTACAGTTATTGGTATTTTGGTATATGTTACATCATTTCATCCTTCTCATGTCTACAACTGAGGAAAGAGGTTTCAAGGGTGAAGTCATTTGCTTTGAGCCATGTGAGTGAGGAGGCTCGGGTTCCTACCTGTTCTGCCTCTCCCACAGCTCTGTGCTGCAGGTCCCTTGAGAAATGGAGACTAGCCGTCTGGGATGGATCTTTTGTTTTGCTCTGAATCTTCGAGCTGCATGAGACCCATCCAATTTTACTGTTTAGATGGGGAGCTGAGCAAACTAGAGCTGTGTGGGAACCCACACTCAAGCGCCTTGCCTTCTGATCCAGTATTTTGTTCCATTACTCCAGGCTTCAGGAATGAAAGTCTACCTCAGCTTAATACATTCCAGAGCGCATATAAATGCCAACTTTCAGTATTATGATTTTCATTCCTGAAGTGAAGATGTTGGGGGCTGGGTAGTAGACTAAAACCCAGGCTTGTTGGATAGTTGGGCCAGCAAGCATCTCACCATGAATGTTTTGTTCTTCTGTTAAATTCTGAGTTTCTGGGAACTACATAAGGATTTATCTTCATATTATATAACATGGTTAGTAACATTTTCCATTTTTAAACTGGGGGAGTGAAATTTAGCCCAGGGTATAGACTATGACTCCGAAACATCCTAAGGGCTTTGCTTGTTGAACCTTTCAGTTTTTTCCTAAGCCACCAAACTTTTATTCCCAGAGACATCTGTTTGCAAAGATAGTCGTTTATAGCTTGAGCCTGTTGCTAAAGACCAGATCTAAATGTTTCCTAAACATTGAGTCTCACAAAGAATTTGAGAATTGCTTCAGACAAAGCCTTTATTTTTTGCAACTTATTTTATGCTAACTATTAATATATTCCAGTGTTTCTTAGAAGTTGGTCCCTCCACTTTCTCACTACTCAAGTGCTTATTAAAAGTGCAGAGCCCTGGTAACCTCCCCATGACTTACTGAATCAGAATCTCTGAGGGTGGGGCTCAGGAGTCAGCGTTTTAATTATTCTTCAGGTAATTCACGTTCACACCAAAGTTTGAGAATCACTGCCTTCACACTCCCTTGGGTGAGATTACGAAGCTGGGGGTGGGAGGACACCTGAGGAGTTGTGGACAGGGGACAAAGTTGAAGGAGGAGTGAATCTGAATTGGGAATTGGTCAAGAGACCTAGCCTAGAAGGTGTCTTCAGCCCCTCTTGAACTGGGGATCCTCCTGAGAGATGCTGCCTCCTGGGAGATCAAAATAAAGCATGGAGGGAGCGAGCCTCAGGAGCATGCTCACAGGAAGGCGAATTTGTCCTTGGATAGCTTTGGGGAAGCAAAGCCATTGGCTTGATAGAGGATAGGGAACGAGAAGCCACTACTTTCTGGGTTGGGTGCCATCTAAAGATAGACACAAGCCTGTTAAGGCAAGAAAATCACCTGGAATTTCATCTGAGTTGCCATAACTACTACCAGCTGATATAACCGAGCTTCTCGGTGCTGCTCAGGACCAGTCTGGCAGAGTCAGGTGAAGCTAATCGTTCTCATCTGCAGTGACAGCTTAATTATCTTGAACTCCACTTTTGCATAACTTAATTCAGCTCGTAAAGCTGGGCTTCTGCATTCAGACAGACTTGAGTTTGAATCCTAGTTCTGCCACTTTTTGACTAACGAGCGCGTGTGTCTGACTGTGGAGTGGAGGTGTATTAAGAGATGGGTCTGTGGGCTTTGGAGGATGAGTCCTGCCTATTCCAATAGCTAACAGAATAGTTGAGGAGCAAGCCAGCAGCTCCCTGGTTAAGAGAACCCAGTTTCCTGGGTAACTGATGCCTGCATGTCCAAGAGGGAACTGCAGTGTAGGCAGTTGGCTATTCTTATCAAGCTCCAGTAAGCAATTCCCATTAGTTAAAAATAGAAATGTTGCATTTGGGGAGAAGTAGTTATAGGCTGAAATATTAACTGTTGCAGAGGACTGACTGCTGGGTCTGTTTTCACTTTGGAAAAGTGGTACTTCTCCAATCTTTTGAGAGTTTTGAACACATTGGCCAATCTTCAAGTCATCCTCTGTCCTCTGAGATTATGAAGGGGGTTATTGTGATTTCCAGGCTACTGGTAGAGGAAGCTAAAGGGGAGTGTGGCAGTGGGAGTCATGGTGTGTGTTTATCCTGGGCCTAAAGTTGGTTAGCAAGTCCCGGCTAAATGACAGGGAGAGTCTGGGGAAGCTCTTTATGGCCAACAGCTTTAGAATACATTCCAATCGGCTTCCTTGGTTTTGTTTTCACCTTCTGTGCAGATCTGGAGCCCGTACAAGCAGCCAGGATGTACCGGAGATCTGGACGGTCGGATTGAGGATGATTCTCGCTGTCTCTATACCCACGAAGAGTACATCAGCCTTGTGCTGAACAGTGGGAGTGGCCTGTCTCACGACTACGCCAACCAGTCTGTGCAGGAAGACCCCCGGATGATGGCCTTCTTTGACTCCCTGGTGCGTCGGGAGATCGAGGGCTGGAGCTCTGACTCGGACAGTGACCTCAGCGAGAGCACCATCCTCCAGCTGCACGCGGGGGTCAGCGAGCGTTCGGGCTACACCGACTCCGAGTCCTCGGCCTCGCTGCCCCGCTCCCCTCCACCCACAGTGGATGAGTCTGCCGACAGCGCCTTCCACCTGGGGCCCCTGCGAGTCACTGCCACAAACGTGGTGGCGTCCACCCCGCCGCTGCCCTCGTGCGAGGATGCCACGTCTCGCCAGCAGCGCCTGTCTGCCTTGCGGCGCTACCAGGACAAACGCCTCCTGGCCCTTTCCAACGAGTCTGACTCTGAAGAGAATGCTTGTGAGGTTGAACTGGACACAGACCTCTTCCCTCGGCCACGGTCTCCCAGCCCCGAAGATGAGTCCAGCAGCTCCAGCAGCTCTAGCAGCTCCGAGGACGAGGAGGAGCTGAACGAACGGCGCGCGTCCACCCGGCAGCGGAACGCCATGCGGCGCCGGCAGAAGACGCCTCGAGAAGAGAGGCCCGGTGCCCCACCCAAGCCCACTGACACCTACATTGGCGAAGACAACTATGATTACCCCCAGATCAAAGTAGATGATCTCTCTTCCTCCCCCACCTCCTCCCCTGAGCGGAGTGCGTCCACTCTGGAGATTCAGCCAAGCCGAGCATCGCCAACTTCCGACATAGAGTCAGTTGAGCGGAAGATTTATAAAGCTTACAAGTGGCTCCGCTACTCCTACATCTCCTACTCAAACAACAAAGATGGAGAGAGCTCGCTCGTGTCTGGGGAGGCCGATGAAGGGAGGGCGGGAACCAGCCATAAGGACAACCCAGCCCCTTCTTCCAGCAAGGAAGCCTGTCTAAACGTGGCCGTGGCCCAGAGGACCCAGGACCTGCCATCGGAAGGCCATAGCAAGGATGCTTTTAAAGAAGGGACTTCTGCCATAAGCCCCAACAATGGCCCAGGCCCCCAGCCCAGTGGCCACCCTTGGGCAGAGGCACCCGAGGACGCCTCTCAGGACTCCAACAATGGTGGCACTGTAGAACATACTTTTGAAACCAAGAAGCTCAATGGAAAGGCCCTAAGCAAGGCCCTGAGCAGCCGGGCTGAGGAGCCACCCTCCCCTCCTGTCCCCAAGGCGTCTGGCTCCACTCTGAGCAGCGGATCTGGCAACTGTCTCAGGACCCAGTCTGATGACAGTGAGGAGAGGAGCCTCGAAACCATTTGTGCCAACCACAACAATGGACGCTTGCACCCCCGCCCCCCGCACCCCTACAACAATGGGCAGAACTTCGGGGAGCTGGAGGCACTGGCCTGCTCTTCCCCAGGATGTGTGGACACTGACCACGATAACTTGTCCCTGACAGGGATACTCCTACACAAAGATTGTTGTGGGTCTGAAATGGCCTGTGAGTCCCCCAGTGCTGGAACGAGAGAGGACCCCACTGACCCCCCAGACACAGACAGCAGCAGGGCTGTTCATGGCCATAGTGGCCTCAAGAGGCACCGAATCGAATTGGAAGACACAGATTCGGAGAATTCCTCCTCAGAGAAGAAATTAAAAACATGATAAATACAAAGGGAAAACCAAAAGCTATGAAAAGTAGCTTTACAAAAATTTTAAATCCTGTTTAGTGAACACAAAGGAAAGGAAAAATAGTATTAAAGGCACGTAAAACCAGGGCCTGAAATTTTGTGTCTGATGCTGCTCCCTTCTGTTCAACAATGGGTCTGATGTTTAGCTGGCCATTGGTCGTGCTGCGTTAAGAAAGGGAAGAAATGCAAGTGAGTCCTTTCTAGTAAGACTTGAGCATAGTGTACCTGTGCAGATTCTGTTACAGTAAATCCTTGTTGAGATGTTTGACTTGTTCTCACGTGTGTGCACTGGCACGCGTGAGCTGTCTCAGACTTTTCCTTCCATTCTCCATCAGAAAGGCTCTATGGATCTGTGTTTTTTGCCATCTCACCTCGTTTACATGCCATAGGTGTTCTGGTTTTAATGATGAGTGCCTGCTAAATCAGATTGTGTTGCCAGTGAGTAGTGGATTTACGCTGAAAGAATGGAGATGAGTGGAAACATGCCTTCAGCCCACTGGCTGTGCTGGAAAGGAAAGCATGGTTCCTTTCTTAAAGAAATCTTCCATGTTTTCTCAGTAGCACTTCTTCATTGAGCATTAAAGTAGGTGTACTAAAAGTGGAGTGTTTTTCATGCTAATGAGGGGTTAGCACTTAAGATCAGATTCGAGAGAACACAGATCCCTGATAAAGGTCACTGGTTGCAAATTGAGCAGTGGTGCAACACCATACTGTAGGGGGCCTTAAAATATAACTAGTTATGGGTAACACTTTAACAAGTTAGGTGCTAGTTCCTAAGAGGCACTCAGAAGGCCAGCAGACACTTCCTTGGCCCCACATGGCGGTGGCTCGGCCTATGGAAAGAAGGGGAAAGACAGCTCTCAAGAGCTTTGTGCTCAGACTACTAAAGTGGATGTTATAGGTGTGTTAATGCAGAAGTGTAGGGAAGACCAGAGTGTGGTACTGCATTCATTTAATTTAACTTGAAAGGATCGATCAGAATTGGTGGGCCTGGCATCTTCCCTCCAGCCTGCAGTCCACAGAGGCTGTGGTGTTGACTGGATTTTGCAGAGTAGGCATCTCAGAGTAACAGATTCTTACTAAGTAGGTCTCTCAGGAGGCAGAGAGTGTGGAGAGAGGAGTCACTGGCTTCTAGAGGAGACTCTGTTCATGAAGGTAGATAAAGATTGAGAGAGGAAAAGACAAAGGTCTTTTCAGCATTGCCATGGTAGTTACAGTCACTTGGTTATTAATGAAGGCTTGTACAAGACAGGGAAACCTAGAATGACAGATAGCTTGTTGGCATGGATGTCATGAAAAGGCAGGAGAATGCTGGGAAGAAGTGAGGGAGAGAGAACACTACAGCTTTCTTGAGCACAAAGGTGCTGGACAACTAGGAGTCTAGCACCATTGGCCTAGAGAGGTCTTAGCTTGTGACTGGTGTGGCCTCACGAATCCAGCATTCTTTTTAGGGATGGTCATGTCCTACTGGAACTGGGACCAAGGGGAGGGAGCCTGTGGAGGAGGAAGACGTGGACGAATTTAGTGACCAGGGGAAGGGGGGTTATTTATAAAGGAAGGTTGTTGATCTAAGCCGGAAGGAGGGATCATCTTGCTAAGCTTTGTGAAAAGACGTGCCTGGTGTGTGTGCTGTGACTTGGGTGTGAAAACACTGTCTAAGGAGGAGGAGACAAAGGAGTGTGAGTAGCAGTGGAGATGCTTACAATTGAACAACTGTAATCTCACCGGGGAGTGGGTCAGTGATTCTGTAACCAGTAGAATTACTTTAGTCTGTAATCAGAACGGTTCTATGATTTGTCTTTGACTATACACAGATAATTGTAAATTCTGGTTTTATAAGCCCAAGTCATTTTACATTTGCTTTTCCAAAATTTATTATTAAATTGGAATTTTTTAATCCTTTATATACCAAAAAAAAAGATATAATCACTCAGTGTGTGTTTCTCTTCCCCTTCCTAGTCAGCATGCCCAATCTTTTTGTTTTATATTACTGCATCTAGTCAGTAGCTGGCCACTTCTGACTTGTCTAAGGACAATCCACATATCTTCCTGGAGAAAAAGAAGTAGGTAAACTTCCCTTGAGAACTAGCCACTTGGTAGTTACTGTTCCCAAATGCAGAACTTGATCTTTTCATGTTAAGAGCGTTTATCTCATTTGGATACTCAGAAGAGAAGTCAAAGTTCATTCTGGTTCAACTTTAGAATCCAAGAAAAGATGTTTTTAGCAAGGATGCCTTTCATGCTTGGGAGACACCCCAGATTCTGCTTGCCAGGAGCTCGGCCCCACAGTACCCACAGAAGCAGGCCGAGAAATGTGTGTCTCTGTAGCCATTCCACTCTGATGCCCAGAGATCTCCTGTCTGTGATCATGGTCCTGCAAACCTGGCAGGAACTTCCACTTCTAGGGTCCCTTTGCCTGAACTTGTAGGATTGAGGCCCCAATTTTGGGGGCACATTTAATCCCCAGATTCTTCCGTGATAGCTATTTTTACTAACAGGGCAGATGGCACTTGATTAGGTTTGAACTATTCAAAGATGCCGCTTATGGGTTTTTTCTGCATCCTGTACATAAAGTTTTAAGTGGCTGGTCCAGATTTATAAAATTGGTTCCCTCCACTTTATTTTCCACCTGGTTTTTGTAAGTGATTCCCATGTCTCTCTGACAACAGGTAAATGAGTTAAATGAGTAGTGGGCTTGGGGCAAAAGAAGGTTGCAACTGTGCTTGGTTTACTGAGCCCGGAGTCCTTGTTTGTCAAGGTGCCTTCCTCTGCTGAAGCCTTACCTCCTCACAAGCCCTGCCTCTCTCCCAGCAACGCTAGCTCTTCTCTTATGTATATGCAAATAAACCTATTACTCACTTCTCATGGCTTCCTCTTCTCTTCCAGGGAAGACTTGGTTGCTTAGACACCCCTCCTCCTTTATTCCTTTCCTATTTCAATTCTTTCCTAATTGGAAACTTGATTCAAAGCCACCCTGAACACTAGAAGAAAAGCTATGGTACACTGCCTTGATGCCAGCGGTTAAGATCACTTCTAGGTATTGGGACAAAGGTCACATTAGGACACAAAATTTAGAGTTGGAGGAAGTATCTACTTGGTCTCCTTTCCCAGGCTTAGATGGACTCAAGATACTGAAATCCTGGAATTGACCCTTTTGTTAGTCGGAACTGAGGGAAAGATGCAGCGAAGTGACATTGCAAACAGCCTCCAAAGAATTATGTTTTCTGATGTTTCCAAATGTCAAGTTGCTTTTCCTGCCCTGTCCCAGACATGCATGGTAAACTTTTTCTTAACAGAAATTTTAAAAAAATCCAACCCATCATATATCTGCTGCCTATAAAGCTGCCTCCTTCAGTTAATTGAAAAGTTCTTGCCAACCAAAATTCTTGTGAGGAAAATCTATACTTTCAAAGGCAGACTATCCGTCCCTTATGACCTAAGCAAGGCAACGTGCCAGCAATTGAAATACAAAGGTGAAGTAAGGCTCGGTGAGTCCAGACTTGCCCACAGCATCAGGATAAGGGCTTTGGACAAGCTCTGTGGCTCTCTCAGGCGGTATATTTCAGTCTTAAGTGCTCATTTGTCCTTGAGCACTCATGCTGGAGTAAAAAATAACATTAAGTGTCTTGGGAGTAATTTTGAATTTCTTCAAAGTACAGTGCTTCCCACATGCAGCAGAAGAAAAATGTATCTGAAAAGAAAATCTAAGCCATCTGCACCCTAATTGCATTTCACTCTTAGTACAAAGGTGGTAAGATGCTTCTCAGGAAGGAGGCTGAAAGGCAAAGATAAACTTCACATGGCCAGGGACAGCAGGAAGAGTTGGTCAGTCAGTCCTGTTCACTCAACAGTTTACTTGAGCTGTGCAGCAGAGGCCCACAGCGCTTATCTACAAGACAGTCACGTTGTAAGGAAATCGGGTATCTAGTATTTCAAATTACTGGAAAATGACTCTTTTTGGAGCCCAAAGCCATGAGCTAATGGAATATTCCAGCTGAAATATAGAATGCTAGCTTTCAAGTCTCCCTGTATCTGACTTTGTCAGTACCTCCACCAAGGCTGGAGAAAGGCAATAAAACAGAAAGATACCTGGGTGCTAACCCAGATCTTTAGCCATGAGAGATGTTCTTGTGGTCCAGGGAAGCTGGCATGGAAGATGTTTGAAGGGAAGAAGAATAGGAAGGCTGCAATAGGAGTGAAACGCTAGGTGCCTTCACACTGCTTTCCAGATCCACAGAACTAGTGTTGAACATGCCACAGCTCAGCCTCAAACACTGGGTCATCAAGATTCTTGAAAATTGCCAAATTTATAGTGGAAGTCAATAAAAGTGTAGGATTGGTTTGGGAGAAATTCACTTTGCTGGAATGCATACATTCCAAGAAAAGATAATCCTGAGCACCAGCACACTGAAACAAGTACCCAAAACAGATGAGTATGCAGGTGTTGGTGGTTGGTATAGTCTTTCAGAGGGTAACATGTCCTTATTGGACTATTCCTAGATGCTATGGTCAGTGACACTATTTGGGGCTTCCCCCTACCACTTCTTAAACTTATTTTTTCTTTCAGAGTCAGTGTTGTTTTAATGTTTCTAGTCTCTCCAAGACCCCACCTTAAATTGCTAAAGCTAATGTCTGTTTTCCCTTCCTCATAAGAGAGACCTGTGAGCAGGACGGAAATAGTATTGAAATAACAACAGATGTGGATTCTGTATTGATTTTTCGGTGGAGTAGCTTCATGAACCTTGGGCAGATCACTCAGATTCTTGGAAACTGTACAATCGAGGTCCCTCTCAACTCTAAAATGTCATTCTTTCCATCCTGATGCAGGAAGGTGGGGGACCCTTCCAGGGCCCGAGAGTGGGCTCTTGTCTATCACTAGGAAATTAATTATCTGAGGAGACATGTGCTGACAAAGCAAGAAACTTTATTGGGAAAATGGGCACCTGGGTGGTGAGCAAGAGGGTAAGGGTACCCAGGAGGACTGCTCAGGCACGTGGCTTGCAGTTTCCATTTTTATTATGATGGGATTAACTTCTGGGTTTTCTCTGACTCAGGGTCCTTCCTGGTACCCCACGTGTTGCTCAGCCAAGATGGATGCCAGCGAGAAAAGGATTCTGGGAGGTGGTAGGACACGTGGCATCTGCTTTTGACCTTTACTGAATTTTTGTTGGTAGTAGCTTGTTAATTCTGTGTTCCTTACCAGGACCTCCTGTCATAAAATAACATGCAAATGGTTACTATGGTACCTGGCCAGGGTGGGCAGTTTCAGTCAGTGTGTTTCCCCTAACAATTCCATGTGCTATCTACATCCCATTCCTATGAGTTCTCATTCCTGAGACACCACTATAGTGCCCACCAGAACCAACCGGTGAGCCAAAATCTTTGGTAAGTATACAGCTGCTCGGAATCTCCAGCTCCTCATTTGTAAAGTGGGGGAAAAAGCCAGTACATTGTTAGAGGATAAAACATGTGCACACACATGCGTGCATGGGTGCTTGCATATTTGTGTGCCTTAGAGCCTAATGTATAGAAAGCACTAAAGTTTTTGCAGTCATTAGCATATCCTCTCTATTCTGCCCTCATTGCTTGTTGATAGCAACCACGAAGAAGGCTTTTTTGAATGGGGTCTGCCAAGGAATATAGAAAGTTCTCTTTCAGAGAAAGAATTTACTGTTTATTAGCAATCCTTGGGGCTCCCCAGGTGGCACTAGTGGTAAAGAATGTACCTGCCAATGCAGGAGACACAAGAGACATGGGTTGTATCCCTGGGTTGGGAACACCTGGAGGAGGAAATGGCAACCCACTCCAGTATTCTTGCCTGGAAAATTCCATGGACAGAGGATCCTGGTGGGCCACTGTCCATGGGGTCGCAAAAATTCGTACACTGAGCATGCACGCAGATTCAACAAAAGAAAACTTTACTCTGAAATCATAGATAAGAGTAAATTATCCCCATTATAGTGGACCAGACTAAAGCTGAGTTTAAGGCCTTGGACACTACCTCTGACTTGGGAAGCCAGCTGTCTAAAGACTTTGTCTAAAAGCTTCTAAAAAAGAACCAGACTTGGCTGACAGGACCCATAGATCCTTGCTTAACTATTAGCAAGCCTTCGGGGCTAGGGGGTGGGGGATACTGGCAGATTTTATTAAACTACAGTCTTAATATGGTGGTACAGGAGATGACCCAGACCTCAGGAGCTGGGATAGCAAACTTCTCTCTGGCCTTGAGAGCTAAAATTCCTCCATCTGGCCATGGGCCAGCCCTAGAGAATCAAGTAGGTGGGAAGCCATGGAAATGTTCTGTGTTTGTGCCAAAGAAAAGTTTTGACCAGAGTTTTCCATGCAGGATTGTTTCACATGGGTATGTGTGTTAAATATTTTGTAACATCTAATTCAAGAAGAAGCTCAACCATAAAAAAACAAAAGAAGTCCGACTAGGCCAAGAGGGGAAAGGGTCAGAGTTCAGTCCCCGCCCACTAAAGCTTCAGACCAGATCTGGAATAGAGATCTCAGAGCACAGGCCCTTGGAGAGGGTAAGCAGAGGAATAGGAGAAAGAAGGGATTTGAATTGCTGGTGGAAAAAAGACTGGAATTATACTGTGGTTGGGTGAGGTGGGGGACTTTTCAAATAAAACACATCTGCTAGAAGAGAAGCTCAAGAAAGGGTAGGAAGGGCTGGTCCTGAAGGGGTGGGGTGGGTAGCTGTATTGTCCAGTCTACCTTGTTTCTGAGATGGAGAACCCAAGGCCAGTTAGTGGCTTGGCCTGGCCTCAGTCTGGCACCTGCCTTACATCTTGCTATTCCTAGATGTAGTTCTTTAGGGGAGGAGGAGGGGGGCACTTACCTTGATTTCCCCACCCTCGGTGTGACTCCCAGCAGGGCTCTGACAACAGTACACAGCCCTAGTGAGGGATTGAAGATGGCCTGTAAGGAGGCAGGGCGAGAAGGGAAGAGCCTTGTGCAAAGGAAAAGACAGTGGCAATCAGGAAGATCTCTCTGGCCAGGCCCCTGCCAGGACCACTTGACCTTATGACTGATGATGGCCTCTCCAGGAGGCTTCTTCAATTCCTCGACAATGCTCAAGTCTGAGTGCTCCCACCTTAAAAGTCTAGAATAGCCGGTAGTCTCTAAAATGTTCTCCAGGCACAGAGACAAACCTAGACAGTGCATTAAAAAGCAGAGAGATCACTTTTTTGACAAAGGTCTGTACTGTCAAAACTATGGTCTTTCCAGTAGTCATGTACAGATGTGAGAGTTGGACCATGAAGAAGGCTGAGCACTGAAGAACTGATGCTTTTGAACTGTGTTGTTGGAGAAGACTCTTGAGAGTCCCTTGGAGAGCAAGGAGATCAAACCAGTCAATCCTAAAGGAAATCAACGCTGAATATTCATTGGAAGGACTGATGCTGAAGCTGAAGCTCCAATACTTTGGCCACCTGAGTCGAAGAACCAACTAATTGGAAAAGACCCTCTTTCTTGCTAGGACAGATTGAAGGCAAAAGGAGAATGGGATGGTTAGATAGCATCACTGACTCAATAGACATACATTTGAGCAAACTCTGGGAGATAGTGGAGGACAGAGGAGTGTGTCCTGCTGCAATCCATGGAGTCTGAAAGAGTCAGACATGGCTTAGCGACTGAACAACAGCGACTAGGCACAGAGGGCAGGACTACCCCTATGTCCTGCAGCCTGTGGAGCGCCTGACCCTAGGGGTTGCCATCTGCTGTGTGTCTACATGACTGGCACCTCCAAGTGCGGTGGGAGGCACCATTTGCTCAGCTGCACACCGTGGTCCTGTCAGCCCCTTCCAGTGGAGGTCCCATTCTCCTCCATTCTCTCCTCGCCCCTATGCTAAGTGCACAGTGGACTCCCTCCCTAGAGCATTCCCTTCCCCAGTCTCCCTTCCCCTCTTCTGACCAGCCCTCAGCACAAGGACCAGGTCATTGCACAGGCGGGGTGGAGGGAAAACCTGAGCCCACCACACATCCATGACCCCTGCCAGGCTGACAGTCATGGGATTCTTCTTTTCAGTCCTCAAGGTGACTTCAAGGCCTAGGAGAGGGTCAGCTGCACCATTTCCCAGGTGCTTCTGCCATTCAGCCCTCCCCCTGGGACACACTGTGGGCCCTGCTCTGTGAAGGGCTAAGGGATCAGAGAGTGGGATTGAGAAACAGCTTCTACCATCCCTGCCTTCTGGTGACCAGACCCTCTCTGCCCGTTTCTGTCCACTACTGGGCCTTTCTCTCCTGCTGCTGCTTCCCTTTGGTCCCACAGAGAGGGAACTAACAGCCCTGCGTCCCTTTCCCATTCCTGGTGCCAAGGAATCTCCTTCCTCCCAATGCTCTGAGTCAGACCCCAGTCATTTTCAAATAGCAGAAGAGTGAGTCGGGGAGAGATGAGGGTCTTGGTGGGGTAGACAGTGGCATCCAGGGTAGCCTGGGTTTGTAGGCTACACAAAGCTGAGATAAGGCTTACCTTGCAATAATATGGTCACGGTTAGTGGGAAAGGGACATATATATATATATATATGTGTGTGTGTGTATATATATATATATATATATATATATATATATTTGTTTTTCAGTTGTGTCCAACTCTGCGACTCCCATGCACTGCAGCACGCCAGGCTTCCCCGTCCTTCACCATCTCCCGGAGTTTGCTCAAACTCATCTCCATTGAGTCAGTGATGCCACCCAACCATCTCATCCTCTGTCGTCCCCTTCTCCTCCTGCCTTCAATCTTTCCCAGCATCAGGGTCTTTCCCAATGAATCAGCTCTTCACATCTAGTGGCCCAAGTACTAGCACAACATCCATCATGAAGTAGGCACTGGATAAAGAGTGCCACTCTTTTTCTCATCATAATCTTGTGTTCGGGCTTCCTGGTGGTCGATTGTTTAAGAACCTGCCTGCCAATGTAGGCGACACGATTCAATCCCTGGCTGGGGAAGATCCCACATGCTGTGGGGCAGCTAAGCCCAGGAACCACAACTACTGAGGCTCCTCTCTAGAGCCAGCGAGCCACAGCTACTGGAGCCCTTGCGTGCCTGTGTTCTGCAACTAGAGAAGTGGCCGCAGTGAGACGCCTACGCACCTCAACTAGAGAATTGCCCCTGCTCCCCGCAACTAGAGAAAAGCCTGTTTGCAAAAACAAAGACCCAGTGCAGCCAAAAATATATTAAAAAAATAAATAAAAATTTTTTAAATGGATTGTTTTAAGGAATAATAATAATCTTGTCAGTACTGAGCAAAATGTTGAGGACAAATGGAAGTGGGAAATCAGAGTGACTTCTCCAAAGGCGTCCTCTCCTCTTCCTAATCTGTTCCCTCTCAGCATTTATGAGAAAGCGATGTGGAAGTGAAGCTCAGTGTTTTGAAATGCTGGGTTCTCTCTTTGTCCTAAATACTTTCAAATAAAGCCAGCCGCAGAAGCCACTCTGCAGAGCTAGAATTTGAAAACCAGAAGCCAGTGAGGGGAAAGAAGTGATGACAGGCAGAAAGAGCATTAGACCCTCACGGGCACAGCAACCACTCCTAGCTGTCCACCAGGCCCTTCCAGTGACTTACTGGGACTGTCCAACAGGAATTTGGTCTGTCCAGTAGGAGGATGGCTTTCACTTAGGAAAAGCCAGTTATGAGAAATCCAAACTTAGGGAACCAGAATGAGGACAAAGGGATTCACATTACACACAAATGGATTCTTTGCAAAAGACTTCTGATGACGCTCACGTGCTTTGTGTAAAGAGGCACCCCTGGGTGTCGGGATGTAGGGTAAGCTCTGAGCCAGTCCCTTAAAAAGAAACCACTTGGACTTCCCTGCTGCACGTCCACTGCAGGGGGCATGGGTTCGATCCCTGGTCAGGGAGCTAAGATCCTGCATGCCCCGCAGTGCAGCCAAAACAACAAACAAACCAGTTCCCTAGGAGACTCCTAGGGATGTGTTAACTTCGAGCTTTGCCCAGATTGTTGATCCTCCCAAAATGTAGGAAGTTTTCCCAGGGAAGAAATTTCAGTTTCCACCTTCGAAAGGATTTTAGTCTCTCTCTAGGAAGTCAGCAGAAACCCCAGGGAAAATTCCCAGCTGATCCCTTGAATCCTCGCTTCTCTTCCCAGTTCCTTCGTGCTCCTAATGCTGGGAGAGTTTAAGGAGCCAATCCCCTCCCACTCACCTCCTGGTTACAAAAAAAGAAGATGGTGGTTATAGAGTCAAAGATCTTTGCACCCCAAGAACAAAACAATTTTTGAAACAATAGTTTTTCTTCAGAAATTTTATCCACGAGGGATAAAGAACAACCTCACTTTATGAGCTCAGGAGGTATAAATGTAGTCAGTGTCCTAGTAACTTAGTAAAGAGATGTGAGACAGGAAATAAAAAGGTGTGTCTATCTCTGTCATGCAGTAGGCATGGTGCATCTCAGTACTGATGTCCTGAGGCTTTGCAAGTCGGGATGGTGAGTGTCTGTTTAGGCTATTATTTCCATGTGGGGAAAATGGATGAAAAGAACAATTCTGACTCCTTGCAGCCCCAGTCGTGTCTGCCAGCAGCGGAGACTGTTCATAGTCAGGCACCACTCTAAGTATGCACATATTCTATGTCCCAGCAATCCTCTCTCTGACATGTGTTCTAGCCATTCTCGCCAGGTTCTGAAGGGGACACATACCAGATGTCCACTGTGGGTTTGGGTGTGGTGCCAGCAAAGTAGACAATAAAGTGGAAGTGGGGGTCCAAAATGTGGTAGTAGCCCACCGCTAAGGACCCACAGCAGACAGCACAATGGACCAGATGCTGCTCACAGCAACATAGATGGATCCCCAAACCACAGAGCTGAGTAAAGAAAAGTACAGAAAACGACCTGTAATATCACCATGTGAGCAAATTAAAAATGCACACACCCAAGAGGAATACACATTTATCAGAAACATGTTAACTAAAAAACATTACATAAGCTGAAATGGTCACCTATGTGGGAAGGAACCTGAGAACGGGGAACGGAGATGAATATATAGATAAACCAGGGCCACACAAAAACTTGTACGTGAATGTTCATAGCAGAATGATTCCTAATAACCAAAAAGTAGAAACCACCCAAATGTCCATAAACTGATGAGGGTATTAGTTGGTATATCCATACAATGTGGTACTATTTGGCCATAAAGTACTGATTCATGCTACAACGTGGATGACCTTTGAAAACATTATGTTAAGTGAACAAAACCTGCACAAAAGACCACATAATGTGTGATTCCATTTTTATGAAATGTCCAGGATTAGCAAATCTAAAGAAACAGAAAGTGGATTAAGTAGCCTAACACTGGGGGAAGGGAGATTGAGGGCAAATGGGGAGTGACTGCGAATGAGCATAAGGTTTCTTCCTGGGTGATGAAAATGTTTTAAACTTAAATTGTACTGATGGTTGTACAACTCAGTATATATATATATATATATGTGTGTGTGTGTGTGTGTGTGTGTGTGTGTGTGTGTGTGTGTGTATCAAAAACAATTGTATGCTTTAAATGGGCAAGTTTTATGATATGTGAATTGTATCTCAATAGAGACATTTAGAAAGAAAAGTCAGAGGCGGAGGGCATGCTCACGTGGTTGCCTGTTGGTTCTTCCTCTTTGTGCTTCTGGTTTCACAGGGAACTGGGTGAGTTCACCTACCTTAACCCTGCCCGCTGGCCATTTCCCTCAAACGTGCACATTTGCCTCTGGCCCTTCTGGCTCCATGGATGTTGATAGTGAAGGACAGGGAAGCCTGGCGTGCTGCAGTCCATGGGGTCACAAAAATCAGACACAACTTAGCGACTGAACAACTTCTGATTCAAAAATCCAGCACTGACAAAGGCTCCCTGGGACTGACTCAAAGCCGACTCCAGGGCCGGACTGACTAGCTACATGCAGACCATGTCTTCCACTGCCCAAAGAGGGTCACAGCCAGCCTCTGGGGGAGGGTTTTCTCACAGTGGAAGTTGAAAGGGACCTGCAAGGCCTTTGGTGTCTCTTAACTAGATATAAGTTTATCATCAGTCAACAGTGTCACTCTAAGAAGACATATCTTCTCTTCCTGGTTTCGCCAGTTTTAGCTGGGTGACTTTAAAGTGCTACTTAACTTTCTCTGAGCCTCAGTTTCTCTATCTCTGGGAAATGAGCATAGAATTACCTAGAGTGGTTTGGATAGTAGATGAAGTAATATATGTGAAAACCCCTGGCTCAGTACTTGAGAGACGTTTGCTGAATCTGCCTTCCAAAAATCGTACCTGTTCCTCCAAAGAGACAACCACATACACCAACACATTCTTGAATTTGGCAAAATCGGTAGAAGGCTCCAAATCATGGGAAGTAAAGTCATAATCTTAACTGAGAGTCTCTTATGTGCCAGACAGTGTTGGGTGCTGGGGAGCAGAGATGGAAAGAATGGTTTTAGGAGTCGGATGTCTATACAAGCGACAGAAACCCAACTTAAACTGGTGGGAGCCAAAAAGGGAATGCGGTGGCTCAGTAATGAGCTGAGCTGTTGGAACTTCTCTCCTGTTCCTCCTCCTCTTCCTCTGCTGCATTTTCTCTGGATGAGCTGAGAAAAACTCCTATCCCTCCTAGCTTACTACTGACCTAGGTGGGAGATGAGAGACTCTTCTCAGCAGATCCCCAGTCTCGCTTCCTGTGGAAATGGAGTGCGCATGGCCAGTGCTGTAAGCGCAGCCATTGAATGGAAACTCAGAGAAGCCAGTTTCCTATTAGGAAAAATCTCAACACTTTTTTTTTTCACTTTTTAAATAAGATTTATTATTTTCCTTATTGAGGTATAGCTGATTTATAAGAAAAATCTCCACACTTTTAAGCCTGAAAGGCATCTCCGCCCATTAAGAGATGGGTAGTGGCAGAAAAGGCAGCTTAAACCAACTGCATGGAACAATGATGGTAATTTATCAGCTCCCCCGTAACCGAAAAGTTCTGGGATACAGTGGACATTTCTCAGGCTCTGTCATATCCCCCGCAGCTCTCTTGGCTCTGCCTCCGTGTGTGTCTGCTTTGTGTCAGGCCGGCTTCCTCCATGGCGGCGGGGTAGCCCTCATCATCAGCACTCAGAGCAAACGCTGTCTTGTTTCCCTCTGGCAAGAGCAGTTTCCTGCAGTCGTGGCAGGAAAGTCTGAAGGGGTGGCTCTGCCTGGACCACCACAGCCAAGGCCACACCCAGGTCCACTCCTGAGACCGTGATGGGCTGATGTCCTTTGATGAGTCAGAGTCCACCTGGAAAATCACAACTCACAATGGGAGAGCATGGAAGGACACAGAGAACACACCCACAGTGCCTCCCGAAGGCCACAAATCTCACAGATGAGGAAATGCAGCCAAGCCCACCCATGGTTCTACATCTACTTTGTGGCCAGATCTAAGGCCAGATATCAGTGGCTTTTGCCTGCAGTTGGCTGCTTTTGAATCAATAATGGAACGGAAGACCTTGATGGGTAACAAACACCCCATCACTAGGGAGATTCAAGCCGAGGCTGGATGGGATCATAGCTATAAAAGGAATTACTGCACTTATCTCCAAGGGAGGAGGCCTGGGTTCCTGGTATTTTGTAGGAACAACATGGGGATGAGACAGTTAATCCCAGGATGGGCTCATGGAGACAAGGCCCTCCAGCAGGGATGGGCTTGTCCTGTCCACTTCCTTGGATTTGTAACTTCCTGAGTGAGGCTCTGACTCCCCTCTGCCTTCCCCTCCTCCCTGCCCTGTTCCAGGCTGAGATGGACAAGCCGAGGCTGGTAATTGTATTTAGTTCAGTTTCCTCCCTGGCCCTGCCCATCCGATAATCTGATTTCCAAGGGCTGAGGGATGGCAGGGCCCAGGCTCAGGAAGAAATCTGCTCCCCTGTGTCCGCTGGGCCTGTTAATTTGATAGAACTACATGCTGAGCTTCCACAGAACCCTCATTAGGAACAAATTTCATCTGGTTCCCACAACCCTGGCCCTGGGGAGCTCTCCAACTCAGCCCAGAAGGAAATTCAGCTTTCCAATTTATTACTAATTTCTGTGTAAGGATATTGTCTTTATCATAATAATAGCAACCCAAGATTGAGCACCTACTGTGTGTCAGACACAGTGCCAGGTGCTTTATACCTGATGATTCACTCAGTGTGCTGTTCCCCTTGTGAACTCACAGGTGCTCCAAGCTAAGCCCCTGGGTAATGATCCCCTTTGTCACTGGATTCCCCCTCCATTTGAATGGATTTACTCTTGGGCCTGGGACCCTTGACCAGATCAGAGGGTTGTGTGATGCTCAGTGTGATGCTCTAGGGCAAGATGGCTATCCGAGTGGAGCAGGATCTGACCCAAGTCTCCTCTCCTGCCCAAGGGCTCCTGGTGTCTAACAGATGCCAGCAGTCACTCAGAACACCTATTGGAGCTCACCTTTGCCATCCCACCCCATCACCATAACAACCACCTGTGGCTTCAAACCCCATTCTAAAGCTCAAGGTGGAGAGACAGACTCTGGGTTCTGGAGAGAAGCAGCTTTGCCATCTGTCAGCTATGTAAACTTGTAAAGGTATCTAAACTCTGAGCAGGGGATTCTTCATCTGGGAATGGTGAGAGTATAATCTACCTTAGAGGGCATTTGTGAGCACTGAATGAAGCAAAGGATAAGCAACCTATTCTCCAGTTTCACTGTGTGGGATGAGAATTATGAATCACCCTCAGCTAAAGTATTTTCCCAGAGCCTGAACCACCCCTGGGCTAGGCCATCTGACCTTCCACTTTGACTTCCTCTCTTAGGGGGATGGAGGGCTTGCCAGATTGCTCATCACATGGATCTGTTTTATTTTGTCTTTGGCCACACCGCACAGCATGTGGGGTTTTACATCCCTGACCAGGGATCAAACCCATGTCCCATGCATTGAAAGTGCAGAGTCTTAACCACTGAACCACCAGGGAAGTCCCTCATCACACAGAAATTGGAATCACCTGCTTGTTCTTTGTGGGTCTCCACCCCCATGGAGCTCATGTTTTCATGACGCTGATGACAGATAAGTAAATGAATATGTATTTTCTTTTCTTTTTTTTTGGCTGTGCCGTGTGTCTTGTGGGATCTTAGTTTCCCGACCAGGGATTAAACCCGGGCCCCCTGCAGTGCAAACGCAGAGTCCTAACCACTGGACCACCAAGGAACGCCTGTGAATGAATATATAAAGTATCACATTGTGACACATGCTCTGTCCGAGTAGACACTGGGAAAGCTACTGGTCCCCCAGCTAGAGTGCTGGTGTCCCTGCCACCCTGGGGAGGTGACAAATGGCTTTCCATATACCACTCCACCCAGACGATAGGCACCCCCTTCAGGCAGTCAGCCTGCTACCTAAATCAATCTTGGTGTCTAGAGTTACCAGCTGCATTGCCCCCACCCCAAAGAAGCCTCTTCTCTCAGATTTTTTCCGAGGGGCAGACCTAGGCTCAGCCCGTTTCTGCTGCCAGCTTTGTTGTGAGTATAAATTCTAGCAGCCCTTGGAGACACCAACTCCCCCTCTCAAAGAACTCCATGTCTTGTTTCCCTGCCTCTTTCAAGTCTATTCAGATGTCACCTCTCCCAGGAAGTCTTCCCTGACCACCTGTTCTAAATTAGCCAGCCTCACACATGACCCCCCCCACCCCACTTTCCCCTATCCTGACTGCCCATCTCCTTAGCCAAAACTAACAAGTGAGTTCAGCAAGGTCACATTATACAAAGTCAATATACAAAAATCAATTGTATTTCTAGGATTCATTTTTGAATTTACTTTTGTATAAGAAGGTGTGAGGGAAAAGTTGAAGTTAGTTGTTTTCATATGGATATCAGATTGTTCCAGCACCATTTGTTGAAAACGTTATTGTTTCTCCATAAAATTACCTTGGCACTTCTGTAAAACATCTGACTGATTATATATGTATTGGCCTATTTCTGGCTCGATAATGTTCCATTGATCAATAATCTATCTTTATAGCAATACCACATTGTCTTGATTATGTGGCTTTGTAATAAGGCTTGAGATCAGATAAAGTAAGTCTTCTAACTTTGTTCTTCTCTTTAGCTGCACTTTGTTCTTACTTGTTGGGTGCACTGCATAGCTTAGAGGGTCTTAGCTGCCTGACCAGGAGTTAACGCCAGGCTCTCAACAATAAAATCACAGAGTCCTAACCACTGGACCACCAGGGAATTCCCTGTTCTTCTTCTTTTCTTTTTTTTTTTTTTAATTTTTGGCTGCACTAATGCAACATATGAGATCTTATTTCCCAGGCTGGGGATTGAACCTGTGCCCCTTGGCAGTAGAAGCATAAAATCTTAACTGCTGGACTGCCAGGGAAGTCCCTCCCTGTTCTTCAATTTTTATAAAATTGTTTTGGTTAGTTTAGGTATTTTCTATTCCCACATACATTTTCTTTTTATTTAATTTTTAATTTTTAAAAACTTTGTAATTGAAGAATAATTGAAGAGTATTGCATTGGGTTCTACCAAACATCAGCGTGAACCGGCCATAGGTTTACCCATGTCCCCTCCCAATTCTTAAATTTTTAATTGAAGTAAAGTTGATTTACAATGTTGTGTGTGTTTCTGGTATACAGTAAAATGATTCAGTTATATGTCTATATTCTTTTTCATTATGATTTATTATAGGATATTGAATATAGGCCCCTATGCTATACTATAGGACCTTAGTGTTTACCTATTTTATGTATAGATATAGTCAGCTTTTTTTCTTTGAAAAAAAAGAAGAAAGCCAACTGGCATCTTATTGGGATTTCTTAGAACAATTTGCTTTTCAAATATAGCTTCATTTGAGGAGAATTGATAGCTTAACAATATTGAGGCTTTCAATCCATAAACATGGTGTATCTGTCCATTTAACATTCACTTAATTGGGTCTTAAAATTTTCATAGGAATATTTTATAGTTTCCTATATAGAGTTCCTCATTTATTTTGTTAAATTTATCCCTGAGATACTAAGTTTTTGTGTTATTGTGAATGGTATTTTATATTTTTATTTCTAACTATTTATTGCTAATATACAGAAATACATTTGATTTTTGGACATAGACTTTGTATCATGTGACCTTGCCAAACTTATTTATTAGTTTTGATAGCTTTTTGTAGCTACCTTAGGACTTCCAAAGTAGACAATCATGTTGTCTTTGAATAAAGATAGTTTCCTTTTCAATCTATATGCCTTTTATTTGTTTTACTTTCCTTATTGCACTGTCTAGGGCCTCCAGTACAATGCTGAAAACAAGGGCTAAGGTGGTCATTTTTGCCCTTCACCCAATCTTTGGGGGAAAGCATTCAGTCTTTCACCATTAAGTATTATGTTAGCTGGAGATTATTCATAGATGTCCTTTATTAAGTTATGAAAGTTCTGTCTATTTCTTGTTTACTGAATGGCTTTTGAATTTTGTCAAAAAACTTTGCAGTTCTATTGAGGTGATCATATAGTTGTTTGGTGTTTTTTTTTTTTTTTTTAATTGTGCTAGTATGGTGAATTACATTGATTAATTTTCAAGTGGTAAACAAACCTTCCATTCCTGGGATAAACCTGATTTGGTCATGCCTCATTTCCCTTTCTATCTGTTGCTAGATTTGATTTACTAAAATTTTGTTAAAGGTCTATGTTCGTTAGAGATTTATTGCTTTTCTTGTAATCTTATAATCAAATTCTTTTCTGATTTGGTATCAGAGTAGTGCTTGACTCAAAATATGAGTTGGGAAGTCTTCCTTTTTTTTTTTTAATTTTCATTTTCTGTGTAGAATTGATCCATTTTCTTCCTTAAATATTAGGTAGGATTTACTACTGAAGCCATCTAGACCTGGAATTTTCTTTATGGAAAGATTTTTTTTAATCAATTTACTTAAGTTTTCTTATATTGAGATAAATTCCACATAGCATAAAATTCACCATTGAAACCATTTTGAAGTGTATAATTCACTGGGTATTTACTATACTGACAGCATTGTGCAACCATTTCCACTACTGAACTCCAGAATGTTTGCATAACATCAAAAAGAAACCCCACACCTCTCAATTCCCTCTTTCCCTCATCCCCTGTTATCCAGTAATCTACTTTCTGTTTGCATGGATTAGCCTATTCTGAACATTTCATATGAATTAAGTAGTACACTGTGTGGCCTTTATGTCTGGTTTCTTTCACTTAGCATAATATTTTCAAGGTCCATCCACGTGTATCATGTATCAGGACTTCATTTCCTTTTATTACTGAGTAATACTCCATGGTATGGACATACCACAGTTTGTTTATCCAGTCATCAGTTAATGGAAACTTGGGTTATTTCCATTTTTTAGCTATCACAAATAATGCCACTATGAACATTCCTATATAAGTTTTTGTGTGAACATATGTTTCAATTCTCTTGTGGAATTGCTAGGTTATACAGTAACTATGTTTTAACTTCTTGAGGAAATTCAAGAACTGTTTTCCAAAGTGGCCACACACACCATTTTACATTTCTACCAGCAATGTATGAGGCTTCTGAATTTTTCATATCCTTGCCAACACTCATTATTTTCCACTTTCTTTCTTTAAAACAAAAGTATTATGGTCATTCTAGTAGGTGTGAAGTGGTATCTCATTTTGATTTTGAATTGCATTTCCCTAATGATTAATGGCATTGGCTAGTTTTATATCCTTTTTTGGAGAAATGTCTATTCAAATCCTTTGCCTGTGTTTAAATTGGGTGGTTTGTCTTTTTATTGTTGAGTTTAAGAGTTCTTTCTGTATTCTGAATACTAGACTGTTATTAGATACGTGATTTGTAAGTACATTATCCTATTCTGTGATTTTCATTTCAGTTTTTTTTTTTATTTCACTTTTTGATTTTTTTTAATGCATAATAGTCTATTTTTTCTTTTTTCCCTTTTTGGTTGCTTGTGGCCTTTTGGTGTCATAATTAAGAAACTACTACATAATCCAAGGTCACAAGCACTTACATCCAAGACTTTTATAGTTTTATATTTAGATCTTTGACCCCTTTTGAGTTAATTTTTAAATAAAGTGTGAAGTACGAGTCCAACTTCATTCTTTTACATGTGGATGTCCACTTGTCCCAGCACCATTTGTTGTAAAGACAGTTCTTTTACTGAATGTCTTGATAATCTTATAGAAAATCAATGGACCATAGATATATGACCTTATTTCTGGACTCTCTCTGGCCCATGTAACTGTGGTTAAGTGAGGGAAGAGTGATGGGAGATGAGGTCAGAGGAGTCAAGACCTGGAATGTTTACGGTCTTACAGGCTGTGGAAAGGGCTTTGGCTTTTGCTCTGAGTGAGATAGAGCCACTAGGGCATTTTGTTCAAAGGAATGAAATGATCTGACCAACATTTTAGCAGAATCATCCTGTGTGTGCTACTGTGTAGACAATAAGCAGAGGGCAAGGCCTGAAATAGGAAGACCAGCTGGGAGGCTGTAATAATAATCCTGGCCAGAGAAGCAGATCAAGTGTGAAAGCAATGTACGTGGCCTGTAGATGCCTAATACATGGATTCTGTCAGGACTGGGTTAGTTTCCAGGAGCAGAAACCCATCACCTAGTTGGCTATGTGTGTGTGTGTATGTATCTGTGTGTGTGTGTGTGTCTGTGTCTGTGTGTGTTAGTTGCTCAGCTGTTTTTGCGACCCCATGGACTGTACCCTGCCAGGCTCCTTTGTCCATGGGATTTCCCAGGCAAGAATACTGGAATGGGTAGCCACTCCCTTCTCCAGGAGATCTTCCCAACCCAGGGATCAAACCCAGGTCTCCCACTTTGCAGGCAGATTCTCTACCATCTGAGCCACCAGGGAAGCCCTAATTGGTTGTAGGTGGTAGTTAATAGGATGGAAGGGAATCTGGATTCTGGAACCAGCAAATCAGTAGGTGACCCACCTTCATAGATCTCAGTGGTCCATCGTCTCTCACCTGCTCTCTCAGTGGACCAGCTTTCTCTGCTTGATCAGCCTTGGGTTGGAGAGGAGCTGTCCTTCCCCAGTGTCCAAGGATGGTACCCCTGCCTCCTTTAACTGGCCTAACTCACTTCATTAGACAAAAGCAGCTCCTGACAGTTCCAAATCTCAGCCTCTCAAAAGGCCCTCTGGCTAGTGCTATTATTAATAATGATACAAATATTTTGCATTCATGTCCATGCTTCACAGCGTTTACAGCCAGAAGACAGCATATTCTAGGAGGCCAGAAAGCATTATGGTTAAGATGTGATTCTGGAGCCCAGTGACTAGAGCTGGGATCCCAGTGTGCCATCACTTACTAGTTCTGGGACCTTCATAAAGTTGCTTGACCTCATTGACAAAAGCCATTTAATGGGATTATTTGAATAGTTAATCCATGCATATGTATAATATTCAAAGGCATAAAAGAATATAAAGTAAAAATAATCATTCTCCTACCCCTTCTCGTAAGCCATCAGTGCCCACAGTGATCAATTTCTTACTTAATCTTGGGAGCCTCAATTTCCTCTTCTGTACAATGGAACAGCGACACTTGCCCAGCCTCCCACTCCAAGTTTTCACAGAGATCAAATTAAATAACCTGTGCAGAAATGCTTCATCCGCAAGCTCTCGGCCTATACAAATAGAAGACAGTTTATGTAAGACAGGGGCATAGCTCAGACCTGCAGAATGGCTAGAGCATGTCATGCCTTTAAACAACCATAGTGCAGTCAATAGAGCTTGCATTTTGATGTCACTACCCAGGGATTATGTGACCCAGGCAAGTGATTTAATCTCTAAATCTCAGTTTCCTCAGCTATAGATTTGGTTAATAATTTTACCTCGAAGGCAGCAGTTTTGGCCTTAGGACCTGCGACTTTCAGGAAAACAACAGTATGAACACAGAGTATGAAAGACCACAAAGAACTGGTATTTGTTTAGTTTAAAGCTGTATATATAGATATCAAAATATATTTACAAAATTATTTATTATTTACAAATGAATATACAGTTATTTACTCACAGATTTACCATATTAAACATTCAAACTGAGAAATGAAAGCATCTTTATTCATTTAAAAATAGCGATAGCCATGTTGGACACCTGAAACTAGTATAGTACTGTAAATCAACTATACCTCAATAAAAAATAATAAAGTAAAAATTTTAAAGTCCAATCCAGGACTTGCCTGGGGGTCTAGTGGTAAAGAATCCACCTGCCAATGCAGGGGACATGAGGTCAATCCCTGGTCCAGGAAGAGTCCACATGCCAAGAGACAACTAAGCCCATGTGCCAGAACTACTGAGCCCACGTGCCCCAGAGCCCGTGCTTTGCAACAAGAGAAGCCACCGCAATGAGGAGCCCACTCGCCACAACTATAGAAAGCCTGCTCACAGAAACAAAGACGCGGTGCAGCCGAAACATAAATAAAAATAAAGTGTAAAAAACAATCCAAGCCATTATATGTTAACATTATTTTTAATTTTTCAGTTACTTGTACTTTCCAAAACAAAAAGATTTACTGAGAAAAACTATTCAATAATCTTTTCATAGTCTGTCATATTAAAATCCATGGGTCTGTCTTCTACTTTAAGTGGATCTTTTTTTCCCTATGCACGATTTTATAATTTTGTGCATTAGTCATTTACAGAGTACTTTTTATTGAATATCCAAATCTGCCAAAAGTTAACACATTTTTTATCAACCTAGAAAAACCACATGGCTAATAACATCCCTGATTTCATCAGAAAAGTCTTTAAGCATGAGAAGCTGTCGAGATTATAGTGGTAGATACAAGTTTTACAAAATTCGACTGTACTGTTGTTTTCCTTGAAGTAGCAGGCTCAGTTTTGTCTATTTTCAACAAAATGTGTGCCAAACATTCAAATATGAATAACCATGGTTTGTCTCTCAGGCATTCTTTTGAATAAAAATGATGTTCCATGTAAAAGGTGGGTAATACAGCTCACAACTCAGTCATATGAGTACTTTTCCCTGAGACAGTGATTGTACTTGGAAGGCAGTAGAGGTGCTTCCTGTGTGTTTCCCATTTTGTCACACAGAAGAGTAAAAAGACGTGTACCCGGGAAGATTTAGTAAGATTAATACTGTTTACTGTTTCATCAAGGACATTCTTTAGTGAAACTGGAATCTTTTCTCCACAGCTGTGTGGTGGTGAAGAAAACAATGACCGTTAGTACAGTTTGGTGCCACTGCCTTGATTTATGCTAAGGCATCAGCAGTCTTGCCCGCCGTAGCTTTTGTGCCATAAGTGCACAGTAAAAAAAAAAAAAAAAAAAAGCAAATAATATCCTAGTATTATAATGAAAATACTCTAAACCTTACAGATTTCCTTGAAAGAGTCTTGGGACCCCCAGAGGCCAGCAAAATACACTTTTAGAATCACTGCTAAAGAATTGTTGTTAGGATTAGATAAAACAATGTATGTAAAGCAGTTGCTATGGTGCCTGACACACTCTAAGTGCTTAAATGCTAGCAATTCTATTTATTATTCAAAATGACTTCACGTATTTTATCTCACAATGACTTCTCTGTACCCACCACCTCTAGCCAAGGCTGCCTTCGTAGTATGAGCCTCACTGGATTATACTTCTCTCTCTCTTTAGTCGCTAAATCGTGTCCGACTCTTGCAACCCCATGGATTGTAGCCTGTCAGGCTCCTCTCTCCGTGGGATTCTCCAGGCAAGAATACTGGAGTGGGTTGCCATTTCCTTCTCCAGGGGATCTTCCTGACCCAGGGATCGAATCCAGGTCTCCTGCACTGCAGGCAGATTCTTTACCAACTGAGCTACTTACCCATGAGCTTTTCAAGGGTGTGTATCTCTAACCCTGTCTAGTGTTCAGTTCACTTAAATGAATAAATGAGCTACTCACAGTAATTATGCCAGTTTGCATTTTATAGATGAAAAATGCTGAGTGTCTGAGAAGCAGTGACTTTTCCCTAGTGATTGAACCTGTCCTGGTAAGGTCAATGCTGAGGGTCAGAGGATAGGGTTGCACAGCAAAGGGGGGAACCACTGGAGAGTAAGGGATAAAGGCAAGGCAGAGGAAACCTTTGCCAAGTGTAAAGATCGCAAGCAGACTTCCCCAAGGTCCAGCCTACCCACTGCTACCTGCATGGTGCTTTCAATTTTAAAACCCTGAGGAAAATGATAAGTGTACAAACAGAGAAAGAGAAAATTCCCCAACTAGAAAGCACTTGAAAAGATGTTTACTCTCATGAGTAATCAGAAAAATGCAAGCTAAAACAATAATGAGATTTCCCTTTACACCTAATAAACTGGCAAAATTAGAAAGCTGAGTGATGCCCAGCATCGGTATCCAACATGAATAGCCAGGAACTCCCATGAACTTCGGGTGAGCGTATCAGCTGATGCTACTATTCTGAAGCATAACCACATGGTATCTAGTTAAATGAGGTACAGACCTACCTAGGACCTGCTCCTGGGCAAGTAGCCTATATAAATTCTCAAACTGCTGCATAAGTTTGTATAACACTATATGAAGCAGTTCAACATATAATGTTTAACGATAATGGAGAACTGGGAGCACTGAAGCTCTGTTTCAATGGAATAAGTAGGTAAAGTGTGGTTTACACCATAGATGATTGTATCAGTTGGGTCCCTGCAGGAAGCAGATGCAGGCTTCAAAAGGGGTGACTCAAGACAGTCTTCAGTCAAGGTATGGGCATGGTTCAGGGAACCCATAAGGAATGAATGGGAAAGCCCCAGTGTCTAGCAAGAGGGACAAGCGGAAAGAACAACCTGAATCACCCAGAACTGAAGCCCTAAGGGAGGGCTGACAAAAGCTCTGGCTTACATGGAGGATTGCAGCTGGTGACAAATTGGACTAGCAAGAAAGGAGTCAGGCAGCAAATACGCGACCTCTGATCTCTTGATAGTGCCTCCTGTTGGCCAATCCAGTGGAATTTGGAGAGTAAGGGAGCACAGAGCAGGAAGGAGAAAGGTGAAGGGGCAAACACAGAATATCAATCAGACATATAATGCAGTAGTTGCAAATAGTGAACTAAACATACATACAGCAACATAGATAGATCTTAAAATAGAGGATGCAGAGTAAAAACTAAGAAACTGAATGAGATCCATAATACAATGACATTTAGGTCATGTAAAAAATGCATGCAGCCTAAAAATATAATATATATATATAGAGAGAGAGACAGAGAGAGAGGGAGGGAGACAGATAGACGTAAAAATGAAAGACATGTAAGACCTGCACACCAAAAACAACAGCACATTGCTGAGAGAAATTAAAGAACTAAATAGAGTGATATGCCATGATCATGGATTAAAAGAATCAATACTGTAAAGAGGTCAGTGTTCTCAAATCCAATGCAATTCTAATCAAAATCCCATCAGGACAATTTAATTCTAAAGTCTGTATAAGGATGCAAAGGACCTATAAGAAATAAAATAGTCTTGCAAAAGAAGAAAAAAATTGTAGAACTTACATTGGTGATTTGATGACTTTTGATAAAACTATGATAGTCAAAACAGTGCGGTATTGGCAAAGGATAAACAAATACATGAGTGGAACAGGAGAGTCCAGAAACAGATCCAGACAAAATACAGTCAACTGATTCTGGAAAAGACATCAAGGGAATTCAATGGGTATATCAGCAGATTGTGCTAGAATAACAATTTTGTTATTGTTCATTCGCCAAGTTGTGGACTCTTTGTGACCCCATGGACTGCAGCATGCCAGGCCCCTGTGTCCTCCACTATTTCCTGGAGTTTGTTCAAATTCATGGCTATTGAATCTCTGTATCTTGTACCACACACAAAAATTAGTTCAAAGTGTATCACAAATCTAAACATAAGAAGCTAAAATTTACAGTTGCTGGAGGAAAACATAGGAGACTATCTTCACAAGCTTGGAGCAGGCAGATTTTTTTAGATAGGGTACAGAAAGCAATAGCCATAAAAGAAAATAGTGATAAATTTCTCTCTCCTTCTAGAGGGTCCCCGAGTCTCCCTCCATGGCTGGCATGACCCTTCTCCCCACATACTTTGTGCAGAGCCCACACCCTCTACCCCCATCTCCACCATGTTTCCTAGGCTTTGGGGAATCATTCACGCAAATTTTGCCATGATTTACTCAGCCTTTCTCTTTAAAGCAACTCACTCCCGTTTACTTAAATCTTTTCCTATCTTCTTTAGCTTTGTCCTAAACAATCTGTGCTGTGAAATCCCTAGCTTGACAGGTTTGTTCTTTTTCTATTACATATTAAAACAAATCACTAACATACTTTTTTTTTAAATGTGCGAACAATCTATTTCATGTACTGCACTTTTTTCATGTTCTTGTGAATACGTGTGTGAGCATAACAGATGCAGATGTGTGTGCATCCGAAGGTGTCTGTGGGTGGGTGAGTGTAAACATGAATATGTATGAGTGTGTGTGTAAGTGTGGGTGCACAGAAGTTGAGTGTAGGGGTGTGTGTGTGTATATGTGTGAGTGTATATGAATATGTGAGCCTTTGTCTGAATGTAAGTGTATGTGTTCCTGACTGTATATTGTGTGTGAGTGTTGGGGTGGGAGGGGGCTGGAGGAAGACTAGACCCACTACACAGTGATGAGTCATAGTGGGAGGTGACCATCTTTCCCTGCCCCCCAATAACGAGCCCCGATCACCAGGAAACAGGCAGGGCAGAGAAAAGGCATGTGGGCCACCAGCCCCTCCAACTGCTTCCTGCTTATTATCCACAGGCTCTCAGAGGAGGCAGGGTGGGGTGGGGGCGGGGTAGGGAGTCTCTTCTCAGCCAGGGGAGCACCTGGATACAGCCAGCGTCCTGGTAACCATCACCAGGGACTGGTAGTACTTCTGGGAACCGCAGGAGCCAGCAGGCGGGGGTAGTCCTTTGCTGCTATATTTACAGGTCTGGATTTAGCACAGGACCTTGAGGCGGGGGGCTGATCTCCTAAGTTTTCAATATGCTCATCTCCTTGGCAACCTTGTGCGGTGGATATTTTGTAGGAGCTCAGAGAGGTTAGATAAATTGCTCAAGGTCACACCACTAGGATATTCAGAACCAGAGCAGGACCCAGGGCCAGGGTTAAAGCTCAGGCAGTACAGTATCCCCCATACCCCACTCCAGCCATTCCCGGCACATGAGAACCTGTGTAAAAATGCCAAGGTTTCACCGTGGCTGTTATCATATGGGTCAACCCTGTGGTCTTAGCTAAGTGGGTTTTTTCTTTTTTTTGCCAATTGCCATGCCAAACCCCTCAGCCAGGAAACAGCTGGTGTCTTGTGTACGGAAAGCCCATGAGCAGGCTGACACTCCATACAGGAACTGGCACACAAGAGCAGTGATCAAACAGAACTGCAGGGTCTTGGAGGTAGGGGAGGGCCTCTGGGAGGGACAGGGGCAGCCAGAGCATTGTGGGTGTTTGGGGAGCTCAGGGCTGTGGCTACTTCCCAACCAGCATGGAAGCATCTCAGTATTTAAATAATTCTGGCACATTCTGGCTGCACGTCAGCCTTGTACAAAAGATCCTGGTGTTTTCAATCTTCTCAGAAGTAGAAGGTAAGGAAGCTCCTCTCTCTGTCCTTCCTCTATACCCTGCACCCTTGCATCGTGGGCTGAGCCTTAGCGTCAGGGACAATGGTAGAGACTGAAAACATTAGATTCCAGATCTCTGCCTGCACCCCAGGAACTCCTGTCCTCTTTTCCTGATCAGGGGTCGAACCTGTGTCCCCTGCAGTGGAAGCACGGAGTCTTAACCACTGGACCACCAGGAAGTCCCCCGGTCCTCCTTTCCTGAGAGACATTCTCTCCAGAATCCAGCCCCAGTCCTAGGCTGTAGAGGAGTCAGGTTGGTACTGGTCAAGGGCACTGTGCCCTGAGTGTCTGGGACCCAGGCCACTGTCACTGCCTGGGGTCCAGGGCAGAGGCACTATGCACATAGGGCCCTCAGGTCAGCTCCTGGACTCAGCAAATGGCAAATGTTTCATAAACTCTTCAGACTAAAGAAGCTTCACTTCAAAGAATGTAGAGTCAACACTGTGGCAAGTGAGATGGTGGTCAACTCAAGGTGGGTGGTATTTGGAAGGCCCCAGACTTCTGCCTAAGGACCTGCCTTCCTCTCTTTCAGCAATTCTGAGACTGAAGTGAATACAGAATCACTCCAGGAAATTAAGAGTT
Source organism: Okapia johnstoni (assembly GCA_024291935.2). Lineage (NCBI taxonomy): Eukaryota > Metazoa > Chordata > Mammalia > Artiodactyla > Giraffidae > Okapia > Okapia johnstoni. The sequence goes on from CM044307.1 coordinate 20,444,851, forward strand.
AGGCATGTAATTTAATACGAAATGGAGGAAAATGACAAACCTATTAAACTAGAGATGGTACAGCACTCTCCATGGCAGGTCCTTTGGGACCGCGCTGGGCCCCACCACTGAGGGCAGAGAGCTCCAGCCCCGTGTCCATCTTTCGGTCACTCCACGCCGAGCTCAAAGTCCTGGGGGAGGGACCTGGAGTGACAGCCCCACCAAGACACCCATGAGGAGAGAGATTCCTCCTAAAAAGAAAATCTGGGTGCTGCTTTCAAAAGCAGGGCAGAATATATGCTGGACAGATGGATAACAGCAAATGTCCTCAACTGGTTTCTGTGGGAGGAGGGTGGTGCTATAGAAATTTCGACATGGACTGTGGGGCAGAGACACCTGGTTAAGACCTCAGCCTTGGCACGTCTACTCTGTAACTGTGGACACCCACCACTTATAACTGCACCCAGACTTCGGCGGCTCCTAGGAAAAAGCCCCAGATATGTTGGTGGTTTGGTGTGATCATGTTTCATGTCTCTCATCCGTCCCTGGATGCGTGGCCTGGGCCTGAGCCATCACTTCTTCCTGCAAAGTTCTTCCTCTCCCTCTGTCCCTCATCTTTTGTGTAATTAATATGTCCTCAGCCTTCAGACCCACTCAAACCCCCACCTGCCTGAGGGAAGCCCTCAGTATGAGTCAGGGTTCTTCAAAGAAACAGAGTGTCTCTGTCATCCCCATCTCTATCTCTATAGAAATGTAGAGAGATTTAAGGAATTTGCTCACATTGTGGGGGCTGACAAGTCTAAAATTTGTAGGGCAGGTCGGCCAACTGGGAATTTGTGCAAGAGTTCATGTGGCAGTCTTGAGTCCAAAATCCACAGGGAAGCAAGTTGGAAACTCTGACAAAGAAGGTTTCTATGTTGCAAACTTGAGGCAGAATTCCTTCCTCTGAAACCACAGCCTTTGCTTGTAAAGGCTTCAGCTAATTAGATGAGGCCCACTCACAGTATGAAGTGCAGTTTTCCTTAAAATTCACTGATGGTAAATGTTTTTTTTTTTTCTTTTTGGGCCACACCTTGTGACCTGTGGGATCAGTGTGCCCACCAGGCATTGAACCTATGCCCCCTGAAGTGGAAGTGGGGAGTCTTAACCACTGAACTGCCAGGGAAGTCCCTGTAAATGTTAATCACATCTTCACTGAAACATCTAAGCTGATACTTGACCAAACAACTGGGTACCATAGCCTAGCCAAGTTAACACGGGAAATTAATCATCACACTTTTCCTGACCTCTAGGCAGCATCAGCACCCCCTGCCCTCTTCTGCTTGCTACTTGCATGCTGTTCTAGGACTGAGAATTCCTCCTTCAGAGAACTATGGAATTTTCTAATATTATCTGCTTAGCTTTGCTGTTCTCTTCATTTTCCACTGTGTGCTTAAGGTGTGAATTTGTGTTCTTCTCAGAAATTGGGTTGGGGTGCTTATCTGAATTGCAGGTTTTTCTTCAATTTTGATCAAATGTCAGTCATTATTTGGGCTTCCCAGTTGGTTCAGTGGTAAAGAATCCACTCGCCAAGCAGGAGAGCCAGTTTCAACCCCTGGGTCAGAAAGATGCCCTGGAAAAGGAAATGGCAACCCACTCCAGTATTCCTGCCCGGCAAATCCCCTGGCAAGCTCCATGGGGTTCATGGAGTTGCAAAGAGTTGGACATGACTTAGAGACTAAATAGCAGCAGCAGCCTTTATTTCTTCAAGTATTGCTTGTCTCCCACTCACTCTGTTCCCCTGAGTATGCTAGCTAAGGTGTTCTAGGTCTTGTCAGTTTTCCCCTCTGTGTCTTAGCCATGGCTGCTTCTCTATTTTTCTTTTTCTCGCTGTAATACTGTCAGAGTGATCTTTTTTCAGAGGTATCATCCAACTTGTTAAATGTCTCTTTTTAGCTGTGCCTTACTCTGCTGTTCAATCTATCCGTTTTAATAAATGATTTGTTAAAACTGTGTTTTTCATTTCTAAAACTTCTATCTGGCTTGTGTTCCATCAATTTTTCCCCCATAGTATCCCATTCTTTGTAATTGTTTCTTTTCTTTAAAAAATTCTTAATAATCACTTCAAATGTGTAGGTTTTCAAGTTTTTTGTATTATTGCCACTTCTTAGGGGGTGAGTTTTTTTTTTTTGTATTTTTTTTTAATGTTTTTGTATTTACGTTAATTTCTTATGGTGGCTTGTTTCCATCTGGGAACTGTAATTTTTGAGTGGGATCTCATCTTTAGTGGGAGTTGTTTTGTTGTGGGATGTCTGTGAAAATATCCTCACGGAGTACTTTAGATTTTGCTTCTGTCAGGGCCCTAAGTTCTGGACTAACTTTCATGTTAACTTTTTGGCACAGGAGTCCCGGGACCAGGGAACACCAAGGAGGGGATACAGTGGGAGCAGTCTGGCTATCCCCGCTATGTGGGGCACGCCTAGACCTTCCATCTTTCCCAGGAACTTTTTTCCCACCCAAGCTCATGACAGTGAGAAAATTTTGTTGCTCCTCCTGCAGGCCTTGCTGGAGGAGTTTTCCCAGCCTTCTTTTTTCCTGACTGGTTCTCCCTTTAAATCTCTAAGCCTTAAAAGGATAAGTTTAGAGGGATAAGTTCCTGCTTTCCTGCCTCAAACAGCCTAGGGCTGCCTCCTATCTTTAAACAGGCCTTAGAACTCTAGGCTTAGGACTTAAGTGGCCTTTATCTAGTCAAAACCCCATGAATAGGCTCAGTTTTCCCTCCTCAAGCGGGCTTTGAGTTCTCATACTATCTCTGGAATTCCTTTCTTCTTTTTGAAATCAGCTGTGCATTTCCAAGTGTTTCACATATTTTATGCAGCTATTTTATATGATAGCAAGAGGAGGGGTGCCTCAAATCCTTCAATCCAGCATGAAGCCAAAAATGTTCTAATACATTGATCTGTGTGTTATCTATGTACTATCAGTCTGTCTCCCAACTAGATGGCAAACTCCATGAGGCAAGGATTGTATTAGACTTGCTCTCAAAAAAAGACTGAGCATATGATGGGAGTTCAATAAATAGTCTTGAATGGGACTTCCCTGGTGGTCCAGAGGTTAAGATTCCACATTCCTGACCCCAGGGTCATGGGTTCAATCCCTTGTTGGGAACTAAGATTCCACATGCCATATGGTGTGCCCTAAGGGGAAAAAAAAGTCTTAAATGAATGAAGATACTGTCTCTGGAGACATTAGTACCTAATTCATAGGGCTGTTGGGAGAACTTGGCAAGACAAAGTATGCCAAACGCTTGGCATATCTTGGGAGCTCAGAGAGGGTATTTATTAATCATGTCTATTAAGGCAAAGGTTCTACCATGATGGTTTCCCTGTAATTCAGCTCTCACCCCTTCTCAGACCCATCCTGGCCTAGGATGGCAGACAGGTTCTGTGGGCGTGACCTCCTGATTACCTCAGAGTACAAAGGTCAGCCCTTCCCATCGGAAAACCCTAGTACTGGGTTTTAACCTGAGTCTCGAGGCCTGAATATGAGTTAGGTCAAGTCCTGTCTTGTCCAAGGATTTTCTGACCACCCATTACCAGTGATCCCTGTATGGCCGATTTTCTCTGGAAATCTCAGATTTGAGAGGTTTGTTGAGGAAAAATGCATTTAATAGGTAATCATCGACTGAGCAACCTCATTTTCACTTTTCACTTTCATGCATTGGAGAAGGAAACGGCAACCCACTCCAGTCTTCTTGCCTGGAGAATCCCAGGCACAGGGGAGCCAGGTTGGCTGCCATCTATGGGGTTGCACAGAGTCGGACACGACTGAAGCGACTTAACAGCAGCAGCAGCACCATTGATTGATTTTTGCATTTTAATTAACCAAAAACATTCAACTGCCAGAGCTTCCAATCAGCATGTTAGGGTGAGATAATTTTAGCCCAAAGCAAAGAAACATAGTATTGATATTTTAGTCAGACTGTGCTGGTTTTCCTGGGTGAAAGCATTGACACTCTCCTCCCATTTCTAACCCAGGAATTTGAAGACTCCAAATGAGGAAGTCCTGCCCCATTGGAGCCCACCCACAGCAGCAGTGCCTTGCAAATCAGAACCAAAGAGGACAGGCAGGGACTTCTAAGATGGCACCCAAGGGCAACATTTAAGCATTATAATTTCAAAAACCTAGGTGACCATGGTGAGACTCAAGAGGGGAACTGACAAGGTTTACAGTACGATTTATGTAGCCTTGGAAAAATAATTTAAAATGTGATGTGGGTTGAGGGTGGGTTCCACCTCCTTGGGCATATTGGAAAGTGTACTCAATCAGCAAGGGGAACTTTGAGCTATGGACTAAAAATAATAAGCTATATTAAGTGCCTATTACATATCAGCCTATTTAACTTAATGGGATTCCTTAAAACCTCACTGTAAGCTTGAAACCATCCCCCACTTTACAAGTGAAGAAACTGAGTCAGCAGGATTTTAAGAAACTTGACCAAGGTCATGCAGCTGGTGGATCAAGAGCTGAACTGGTTTGAATCTCATGCCAAGTCTCTGGCCACCAGACAACTGTCTCTCCTGTGCACAAGAAATGAGTTTCAAGCACTGGTTCCCAACATTAGCAGCTTGCTGGAATTTCAAAAAGTTCCACAGGAGATTCTAACATGCAACCAAGGCTGAGCACCGCTGGCTTCCTGGGTACCATGTTTTCCAGGTCATTGGCTGTAAAAGTTACCTGCCTGACCTCCCTGAACTAAGAAAGGGCAAGAGAAGTCCAGGTCAGGAGCCTAAGCTCAAAGTTAGGGCTGGCCCAGAGCCCAAATGGGCAATAGGTACCACCAATAATAAGAAGATGACGAGAACAACCGCAATGGTTAGAACAGAACTTTGATAATTTATTGTGCTGTTCCAGTCACTCTACATACTTTATCTCAGAGCAACGCTCCTCATAGCAATGAAGTAGGCGCAATAGTGAATTTCTCCATTTTATAAATGAGGATGCAAAATTCCCTGACGGTCCAGTGATTAGGACTCCATGTTCTCACTGCCAAGGACCTAGCAATCCCTGGTCCAGGAACTAAAATCACACAAGCCGCAAGGGGCAGCCCTAAAATAAAATACATAAATAGATGAGGATGCTGAGACACAGACAGGCTGAGTCAAGGGTCATTCAGCTAATCTGGGTTGGGCTATTGACTCCTGGCTTCTCTGTTTTTGTTGTTGTTCAGTCACTAAGTCATGTCTGACTCTTTGAGACCCCATGGATTGTAGCACACCAGGCTCCCCTGAGGTCGGTCTCCCTGGTAGCTCAGATAGTAAACAATCTGCTTGCAATGCAGGAGACCTGGGTTCAATCCCTCGGTTGGAAAGATGCCCTGGAGAAGGGAATGATTACCTACTCTAGTATTCTTGCCTGGAGAATTCCATGGACAGAGAAGCCTGGTGGGCTATAGTCCCATGGGGTTCAAAGAGTTGGACACGACTTAGCGACAGAACAACAGGCTCCTCTGTCCACTGTCTCCCAGAGTTTGTTCAGATTCATGTCCATTGAGTCTATGATGCTATCTAACTATCTTATCCTCTGCCGCTCCCTTTTCCTCCTGCCCTCAATCTTTCTCATCATCAAGGTCTTTTCCAATGTCAGCTCTCCATATCAGGTGGCCAAAGTATTGGAGCTTCAGCTTCAGCATCAGTCCTTCTAATGAATATTCAGGGTTGATTTTCTTTACAATTGACTGGTTTGATCACCTTGCTGTCCAACGGACTCTCAAGAGTCTTCTCCAGCACCACAGTTTGAAAGTGTCAATTCTTCGGCACTCAGCCTTCTTTATGGTCCAACCCTCACATCCATACATGACTACTGGAAAAACCATAGCTTTGACTATATGGACCTTTGTTGGCAAAGTGAAGTCTCTGCTTTTTAATATGCCACCTAGGTTTGTCATTACTTTTCTTCCAAGGAGCAAGCATCTTTTAATTTCATGGCTACAGTCACCATCCACAGTGATTTTGGAGCCCAAGAAAGGAAAATCTGTCACTGCTTCCACTTTTTCCCCATCTATTTGCCATGAAGTAATGGGGTTGGATGCCAAGACCTTAGTTTTTTTAATGGTGAGTTTTAAGCCAGCTTTTTCGCTTTCCTCTTTCACCCTTATCAAGAGGTTCTTTAGTTCCTCTTTACTTTATGCCTTTAGAGTGGTATCATCTGCATATCTGAGGTTATTGACATTTCCCAGCAATCTTGATTGCAGCTTGTGATTCATCTAGCCTGGCATTTCACATGATGTGCTCTGCACAGAAGTTAAATAAGCAGGTGACAATATACAGGCTTGACATACTTCTTCTGCAATTTTGAACCAGTTGGTTTTTCCATGTCCAGTTCTAACTGTTGTTTCCTGACCTGCATACAGGTTTCTCAGGAGATAGATAAGGTGATCTGGTATTCTCCTCTCTTTAAGAATTGTCCACAGTTTGTTAGGATACACACCGTCAAAGCCTCTCTATACCACCCCTCCAATAAGGGCCCACCTCCAACTGTGAGTCCCCAGGCCCCCTTGGATCTCCCACACCACCAACAGCTCTCTGGTGCCTGATGTGGTAGAGCTTGCTCTGCACTGGGGACAGGGTGTGGGCAATAAAGTGCGTAGGGGGGATCCTGTCCCCTACCCGCATCAGGTCTCAGAGTCTGCTAGGGGAGGTAAAGCCAGAGCACCCCGGCTCTTAGAGCAGGTAGAGAGAGCGAGGGTCCTAGGTGGATGGGAGGGCACATGGACCCAGAGAATTTGTCGGGGTGGGGAGGTCTCCCCCTCAACCCCCAGCTGATGGAGGGATTCTAATTCCTGGGTAGCAAGCATCCAAGGCCTCCCAAGCCCTCAAGGGTCTCCTTGGGCCCTGTTTCTGCCCCTATATAGCTCTTAGAGGGAGATAGAATAGTACTTAAGATCTGGGTTCAAGGCCAGACACTCCAGCTCTGTGGGCCTCACTTCTTTACCTGTAACAAGCCTTCCTGGCACATTTTCCAGGAAGACTGAGCCAGCCTGACACAACCAGCGCCAGAGCTGGCCTGGTTCTGGGTGATGCCCCTCACCAGCAGCCACTTCCTGCCCTTTATCACCAGAGCCCAGAAGGAGGAGGGAGATGAGAGTGGAGGGGTGATTGGAAGAGGTGAGCTGTTTTGCTCAGAAGGAAGACTTCTTTTTTTTTTTTTTTATTGAAGCATAATTGCTTTACAGAATTTTGTTGTTTTTCTGTCAAACCTCAACGTAATCAGCCATAGGTATACATATATCCCCTCCCTTTTGGACCTCCCTCGCATCTCCCTCCCCATCCCACCTCTCTAGGTTGATACAGATCCCCTGTCTGAGTTTCCTGAGCTATACAGCAAATTCCCATTGGCTATCTATTTTACATATGGTAATGTAAGTTTCCATGTTACTCTTTCTATACATCTCACTCTCTCCTTCCCTCTCCCCATGTCCTTAAGTCTATTCTCTATGTCTGTTTCTCCATTGCTGCCCTGTAAATAAATTCTTCAGTACCATTTTTCTAGATTCCATATATATGTGTTAGAATACGATATTTATCTTTCTCTTTCTGACTCATTTCACTCTGTGTAATAGGTTCTAGGTTCATCCACGTCATCAGAACTGACTCAAATGCATTCCTTTTTATGGCTGAGTAATATTCCATTGTGGATATATACCACAACTTCTTTATCCATTCATCTGTCATTGGGCATCTAGGTTGCTTCCATGTTCTAGCTATTGTAAATAGTGCTGCAGTGAACAATGGGATACATGTGTCTTTTTCAATTTTGGTTTCCTCAGGGTATATGCCTAAGAGTGGGATTGCTGGGTCATATGGTGGTTTTATTCCTAGTTTTTTAAGGAATCTCCATACCGTCTTCCATACTGGCTGTATCAATTTACATTCCACCAACAGTGCAAGAGTGCTTCCTTTTCTCCACACCCTCTCCAGTATTTATTGCTTGTAGACTTTCTGATGATGGCCATTCTGACCGGTGTGAGGTGATATACCTCATTGTAGTTTTGATTTGCATTTCTCTAATAATGAGCGATGCTGAGCATCTTTTCATGTGTTTCTTAGCCATCTGTATGTCTTCTTTGGAGAAATGTCTGTTTAGGTCTTTTTACCACTTTTGGATTGGGTTGTTTTTCTGGCATTGAGTTACATGAGCTGTTTGTATATTTTGGAAATTAATCCTTTGTCAGTTGTTTCATTTGCTATTATTTTCTCTCATTCTGAGGGTTGTCTTTTCACCTTGCTTATATTTTCCTTTGCTGTGGCAAAAGCTTTTACGTTTAATCAGGTCCCACTTGTTTACTTTTGTTTTTATTTCCATTACTCTAGGAGGTGGGTCATAGAGGATCTTGCTTTGATTTATGTCATCGAGTGTTCTGCCTATGTTTTCCTCTAAGAGTTTTATAGTTTCTGGTCTTACATTTAGGTCTTTAATCCATTTTGAGTTTATTTTTGTGTATGGTGTGCTAATTTCATTCTTTTACATGTAGCTGTCCAGTTTTCCCAGCACAATTTATTGAAGAGGCTGTCTTTGACCCACTGTATATTCTTGCCTCCTTTGTCAAAAACAAGGTACCCATAGGTGCATGGGTTTATTTCTGGGCTTTCTATCTTGTTCCATTGGTCTATAGTTCTGTTTTTGTGCCAGTACCATACTGTCTTGATGTCTGCAGCTTTGTAGTATAATCTGAAGTCAGGAAGGTTGATTATTCCGGCTCCATTCTTCTTTCTCAAGACTGCTTTGGCTATTGAAGGTCTTTTGTGTTTCCATATGAATTAGGAAATTTTTTGTTCTAGTTCTGTGAAAAATGCCATTGGTAATTTGATAGGGATCGCATTGTATCTGTAGATTGCATTTGGCAGTATAGTCATTTTTACAATATTGATTCTTCCTACCCAGGAACTTGGAATACCTCTCCATCTGTTTATCTCATCTTTGATTTCTTTCATTAGTGTCTTATAATTTTCTGTGTACAGTTCTTTTGTCTCCTTAGGAAAGTTTATTCCTAGGCATTTAATTCTTTTTGTTGCAATGATGAATGTGATTGATTCCTTAATTTCTCTTTCTTATTTTTCATTGTTAGTACATAGAAATGCAAGTGATTTCTGTGTATTGATTTTGTATCCTGCAACTTCGCTAAATTCACTGATTAGCTCTAGTAATTTTCTGATACTATCTTTAGGGTTTTCTGTGTACAGTATCATGTCCTCTGTGAATAGTGAGAGCTTTACTTCTTCTTTTCTGATCTGGATTCCTTTTATTTCTTTTTCTTCTCTGATTGCTGTAGCTAGGACTTCCAGAACTATGTTGAATAATAGTGGTGAAAGTGGACACCCTTGTCCTGTCCCTGATCTTAGGGGGAATGCTTTCAGGTTTTCACCACTGAGATTAAATGTTTGCTGTAGGCTTACCATATATGGCCTTTACTATGCTGAGGTAGGTTCCTTCTATGCCCATTTTTTGAACAGTTTTAATCATAAATCAGTGCTGAATTTTTTCAAAGGCTTTTTCTGCATCTATTGAGGTTATCATATGGTTTTTATCTTTTTCAATTTGTTAATGTGGTGTATCACATTGATTGATTTGCATATATTGAAGAATCCTTGCATTCCTGGAATAAACCCAACTTGATCATGGTGTATAGTTGAATTCTGTTTGCTAAAATTTTGTTGAGGATTTTTGCATCTATGTTCATCAGTGATATTGGCCTGTAGTTTTCTTTTTTTGTGTTGTCTTTGTCTGGTTTTGGTATCAGGGTGGTGGTGGCCCATAGAATGAGTTTGGAAGTGCTCCTTCCTCTGCAATTTTTTGAAAGAGTTTTAGAAGGATAGGCATTAGACCTTCTCTAAATGTTTGATAGACTTCTCCTGTGAAGCTATCTGGTCATGGGCTTTTGTTTTTTGGGAGATTTTTGGGTCACAGCTTCAATTTCAGTGCTTGTAATTGGGTTGTTCATAATTTCTATTTCCTCCTGGTTCAGTCTTGGAAGATTGAACTTTTCTAAGAATCTGTCCATCCTTGCAGATTATCTATTTTATTGTCATATATTTGTTCATAATAGTCTCTTATAATCCTTTGTATTTCTGCATTGTCTGTTGCAACCTCTCCTTTTTCATTTCTAATTTTGTTGATTTGATTCTTCTCTCTTTTTTTCTTGATGATTCTGGCTAAAGGTTTGTCAATTTTGTTTATCTTCTCAAAGAAACAGCTTTCAGTTTTACTAATCTTTACTATTGTTTCTTTCATTTCTTTTTCATTGATTTCCACTCAGATCTTTATGAGTTCTTTCCTTCTACTAATTTTGGGGGTTTTTTTGTTCTTCTTTTTCCAGTTGTTTTAGGTGTAAAGTCAGGTTGTCTATTCAATGTTTTTCTTGCTTCTTGAGGTAGGATTGTATTGCTATAAACTTCCCTCTTAGAACTGCTTTTGCTGCATCCCATAGGTTTTGAGTTGTCGTGTTTTCATTGTCATTTGTTTCTAGAAATATTTTGATTTCCTTTTTGATTTTTTTCAGTAACCTGTTGGTTATTTATAAATGTGTTGTTTAATCTCCATGTGTTTGTATTTCTTACAGTTTTTTTCTTGTAATTGATTTCTAGTCTCACAGCATTGTGGTCAGAGAAGATGCTTGATACGATTTCACTTTTCTTAAATTTACTGAGGTTTGATTTGTGACCCAAGATGTGGTCTATCCTGGAGAATATTCCATGTGCACTTGAGAAGAAGGTGTATTCTTCTGCATTTGGATAGAATGTCCTAAGGATATCAATGAGATCCATCTCATCTAATGTATCATTTAAGACTTGTGTTTCCTTATTAATTTTCTGTTTTGATGATCTGTCCATTGGTGTGAGTGGGGTGTTAAAGTCTCTTACTATTATTGTGTTACTGTCCATTTCTCCTTTTATGTCTATTAATGTTTGTCTTATGTATTGAGGTGCTCCTATGTTGGGTCATAGATATTTACAATTGTTATGTCTTCCTCTTGGATTGATCCCTTGATCATTATGTAGTGTCCTTCCTTATCTCTTGTAATATTCTTTATTTTAAGGTCTATTTTGTCTGGTATGAGGATTGCTACTCCAGCTTTCTTTTGCTTCCCATTTGCATGGAATATATTTTTCCATCTTCTCACTTTCAGTCTATATGTGTCTTGAGGTCTGAAGTGGGCTTCTTGTAGACAGCATATATATGGGTCTTGTTTTTGTATCCATTCAACTAGTCTGTATCTTTTGGTTGGAGCATTTAACCCATTTACATTTAAAGTAATTATTGATATGTATGTTCCTATTGCCATTTTCTTAACAGTTTGGGGTTGATTTTGTAGATCTTTTTTCTTCTCTTGTATTTTTTGACTATATACGTCCTTTTAACATTTGTTATAAAGCTGGTTTGTTGGTGCTGAATTCTCTCAACTTTTGTTTGTCTGAAAGTTTTTATTTCTCCACCAATTTTGAATGAGATCATTGCCAGGTAATCTTGGTTGTGGATTTTTCCCTTTCAGTACTTTAAATATATCCTGCCATTCTCTTCTGGCCTGCAGAGTTTCTGCTGAAAGACCAGCTGTTAAGCCTATGGGGTTTCCCTTGTATATCACTTGTTGCTTCTCCCTTGCTGCTTTTAATATTCTTTCTTTGTGTTTAATCTTTGTTAGTTTGATTAGTATGTGTCTTGGTGTGTTTCTCCTTGGGTTTATCCTGTATGGGACTCTTTCTGCCTCTTGGACTTGATTGACTATTTCCTTTTCTTGTTGGGGAAATTTTCAACTATAATCTCTTCAGAAATTTTCTCATACCCTTTCTTTTTCTCTTCCTCTTCTGGGACCCCTATAATTTGAATGTTGGTGCATTTGCTATTGTCCCAGAGATCTCTGAGACTATCCTCAGTTCTTTTCATTCTTTTTACTTTATTCTGCTCTTCAGAAGGTTTTTCCACCATTTTATCTTCCAGCTCACTGATTCGATCTTCTGCTTCAGATATTCTGCTATTCATTCCTTCTAGAGTATTTTTAGTTTCAGTAATTGTATTGTTTGTCTCTGTATGTTTATTCTTTAATTCTTCTAGATCTTTGTTGATTGAGTCTTGCATTTTCTCCATTTTGTTTTCAAGGTTTTTGATCATCTTTACTATCATTATTCTGAATTCTTTTTCAGATAGTTTGCCTAGTTCCTCTTCATTTATTTGGACTTCTGTGTTTCAATTTGTTCCTTCATTTGTGTGGTATTTCTCTGCCTTTTCATTATTTTTTTTAACTTATTGTGTTTGAGGTCTCCTTTTCCCAGGCTTCAAGGTTGAATTCCTTCTTCCTTTGGTTTCTGCCCTGCTAAGGTTGGTCCTGTGGTTTGCGTGAGCTTCCTATAGGGTGAGATTTGTGCTGAGTTTTTGTTTGTTTGTTTTTCCTCTGATGGGCAAGGCTGAGTGAGGTAGTGATCCTGTCCGATGATGATTGGGTTTGTATTTCTGTTTTGTTTGTTGTTTAGATGAGGCATCCTGCACAGGGTGCTACTGGTGGCTGGGTCTTGTATTCAAGTGGTTTCCTTTGTGTGAGTTCTCACTATCTGATACTCCCTAGGGTTAGTTCTCTGGTAGTCTGGGGTCTTGGAGTTAGTGCTCCCACTCCAAAGGTTCAGGGCTTGATCTCTGGTCAGGAACAAAGATTCCACAAGTGGTTTGTTATGGCATTAAGTGAGATTAGAACAAATATCCAAAAACAAGAAACCAAAGATGAACCCCAGACGAATGGCAGTTACAAAATCAGGCAAATAATAATTAAAATAATGGAATATACACATATACATATACACCCATGAGCAAAGTCAAAACAGTCCAACAAAAATAAAGTACAGTAGATTGACCCAGAGAACAAAGGAAATAAAAAATTATATTTACCAGTTAAGAACACGACTAACTAAGGCACAAACTGGAAAACAGAACTAAAGCAAGATGCCAGCTGGGGATAAAGCAGTGAAAGTAAAGCTAACAGATATGTTGAGAGAAAAGGAAAGAAAGAAAAGAAAGAAAGAATACACATGCAAAGTTAAATAGAGGTAGATGAAGAAGATTTATATACATTAAAGATTAACTGCAAGAGGGAAAGAACAGTGGGAAAAGCAAAAAAGGAATAAATGTAGAAAAAATAATAATAAGTTTAAAAAATTAAAGTTAAAAAAAGAGAAAAAAAGGAAAACTCCACAGAGCTGCAAAAGTCCAACGTAGAGGCAGAGGTTTATAACAACAATAAAAAATGTGATTGAGAAAAAAAAGCTCAAAGGCTTAATTAGAGTTCATAGTGCCAATAAAATCTACCACTTCAACAGAGCGGGAAAAAAAAAGAAAAAAAAATCCAAAAGAATCTACAGAACAAGTCAAAACATAAGAGTAATAAATGTCTTTCTTGAGTCACTGCTGTCAGAGTCCTTTCCCTTGCTGGGAGTCACAGTCCACCTCACCTCCCGAGGATGCCCTCCAACACTACTGATTTCTGGACCTGCTGTGGGGGCAGCTCAGATTCTAATCTGGTCCTATTCCTGTGTGTTCTTGCCGCCAATGTCCACAGCTGTCAGAACTAGTGCGTTTTCTTTTGTGGGAGCTCTCAATTACCTTTTATATATTCCATAGACACAGAGTGCCTAGTTGATCATATGGATTTAACTTCAGCTTGTACAGCTGGTAGGAAGGTTTTGGGTCTTCTTCCTTAGCCACACTGCCCCTGGATTTCAATTGTAGTTTTATTTCCACCTCTGCATGTGGGTCATCCACTGGGGTTTGCTCCTGAGGCTGCCCTGGAGGACTTGGGTTTGCCCCTGTGAGGGCCAGGTGTGGAGGTGGTGCAGTTCCTTGGGTTGCAGGGGTTCTGGCAGCACCAGGTACTCAGGGGAGTTGGCAGCTAGGGCAGCAGGAAATATAGGGCTCTAGAAGGGTATCGCAGCCAATATTGGCCAATATGCTCCAGTTTCCTTGCCTGGAGAACCCCCCACCTTGACAGAGAAGTCTGGCAGACCACAGTCTACAGGGTCGCAAAGAGTCAGACACTACCAAAGTGACCCTGCACTCGTATATGCAAGACTATTTTTGCCTGTGGCAACTCTGCCCCAGTGAGAGTTGAGCGTAAAAGTGGCTCAGCTGCTTGGCTTGTGGGGACTCTGGTGGTGCCTAGTGTGCTGGGACATGGACTGCCTCTGCTGCAGACTTATGGCTTTATCAGAGTCTTTTTTCGAGCCTCTTTTAGCTGGCGATCAGAAGGCCTCCTTGGCCAGCCTTTCTCCATAGCTCTGCCCATTCAGGCACTTAGCTCCCTCGCCTGGGGTCCTTTTCTGTTGTTGAGTGCATCAGGCACATAGAGGGGACCCCTGGCTGGGGTCCTACTCTGTAGATCGGCACATCAGGCACTTAAAGGGGCACCCTGGGTGGGGTCCTGCTCTTTAGTTCAGTGCGTCAGGTGTTTGCTGGGCCAGCCTCTCTATTGTTCAGCTGCCGATGCTGGCGGTGTGGGGAGAGAGAGGCTATGGTGGTGGCTCCACCCCCTATGCGTGACTCAGCAGTATCGCCTTGCTTCTGTGGCTGCCCAACTTTTCTCCACAGACATTTCCCACCACCATCTCCTCCCTCACATCCCCTAGATCTGTCTCTCCGCAGTCAACAGCAACCCTTGCCCTAGGATCGCTACACAATCCCTAAACTCCAGCTCCCAGCCACTGCACCTTCCAGGGGACCAGCGTCCCTGTCTGGGGTATGTGTGGCTGTGGCAAGGACTGTCTGATTCTCATTCCGTTTAGGCTGCCACAGATCAGCTGTTTCCCTCTCAGCCTTTGATGTTTCTCCTCTGACTCAGACAATTGCCCCGATGTGGGGATCGGACCCCTGCTTCAGTTCCTCCACCCGCTGAGGGCAGGACCAGTCCTACTAACACTCCTGTTTTCCCCCCTAGTTCCTTTATCCTACCGAGTTTTGCATGGTTCTATATATTCTTTTCCACTGGTCAGATACTGCTCTGCTCTCAGTCTGCTCTCAGCTGGTGTTCTGCATGCACTTCTGTGTCTAAAGGTGTATTCCTGATGTATCTTTGGAGAGAGATGTACTCCGTGTCCACCTACTCCTCCGCTATCTTGTTCTCCAAGCCTCCAGAGGAAGACTTTTGAAGTAAAGACAGTGAAGGGGACTTCTCTAGTGGTCCACAGGTTAGGACTTGGCTCTTTCACTGCCATAGCCCCAGGTTCAGTCTCTGGTTGGGGATCTAAGGTTCCACAAGCTGCATGATGTGACCTAAAATAAAATAAAGACAGCGAGCAAAAGGAAGGGAAGGAAGTGGGCCATGGGGAAGGTATGGAGGTTCTGCCAACAGAAGGAATTCGGCATGTCTAAGGCATAATGAGGAGGCCAGGATGGCTCCAGCAGAGGGAAGCAGAGTGTGGTGGCCCATGGGGGTGGAGAGATAGGCAGGGCCGTGTCACGGGGCGTCTGGAACCTGGCCTTTTTCTGTGTGTCTGTCCAGAGGTGACAGAGGTTCTGTGCAGAGGAGTGCCAAGAGCTGGCTTAGGTTTGCAAAGATAATTCTGACTGCCATTTACAGAACAGATGACTGGCAGGTAGACCCCACCAGGAGGCCATTGTTGTGGGTCAGGGAGAGCAAGGTTAGAGTAGGGGATTCAATTAAGACATGCTAGTAACGATGGATTGGAAAGTTGCTGATGTATTGTGAAAGTTGAGTTGACAGGATTTGATAATAAAATGGAGGTAAGCAAGAACAAAGAGTCCCATCACTTTATGGCAATAGATGGGGGAAAAATGGAAACTGTGACAGCCTTTATTTTATTGGGCTCCAAAATCACTAAGGACAGTGACTGCAGCCATGAAACTAAAGACACTTGCTCCTTGGAAGAACAGCTATGACAAACCTAGATAGCATATTAAAAAGCAGAGATATCACTTTGCCATCAAGGATCCGTTTAGTCAAAGCTACGATTTTTCCAGTAGTCATGTACGGATGTGAGAGTTGGACCATAAAGAAGGCTGAGTGCCGAAGAATAGATGCTTTCGAACTGTGGTATTGGAGAAGACTCTTGAGAGTCCCTTGGACAACAAGAACATCAAACCAGTCAATCCTAAAGGAAATCAATCCTGAATATCCAATGGGAAGACTGATACGAAGCTGGACCTCCAATACTTTGGCCACCTGATGAGAAGAGACGACTCATTGGAAAAGACCCAGATGCTGGGAAAGATTGAAGGCAAAAGGAGAAGCTGGTGGTAGAGAATGAGACAGTTGGATAGCATCACCGATTCAATGGATATGAGTTTAAGCAACTTCTGGGAGAGAGTGAAGGACAGGGAAGCTTGGCATGCTGCAATTCATGGGGTTGCAAAGAGTCAGACACAACTAAGCTACGGAACAACAACAAATGAACAAAGAGAAGGCAATGTGATTCCTAGGTCTGCTGTGTGAGCTTCTAAGTCAATGGTGCAGGTGAGCGGAAGTTAAAAATTCTGTTTGAGGGGTTTCTCTGGCAGTCCAGAGGTTAAAACTTCACCTTTCAATGCAAGGGGTACAAGTTTGATCCCTGGTCTGGGAGCTAAGATCCCACATGCCTCATGGCCAAAAATAATACAGAAGCAATGTTGCAACAAATTCAATAAAGACTTTTAAAGTGGTCCACATTAAAAAAAAAAATCTTTAAAACAAAAAAGAACTCTGTTTGGCACACATGAAGTTTGAGGTGCCCATTAGCTACCCCAGTGGAGATGTCGAGTTGGCCATTGAAGATATAAGGCTACGAGTCTGCACCAGGGGTGGGGGCTAGGGTTGGGAGGTAGGCTGGAGATACATTTCATCAGCTCTAGACGGAACTGACAGACATGGGAGAGGTGGGATCCCGGAGAAACTTAGAAGGGAGGGAAGGGGAGTGAGGACCAGAGCCTGGGCTTCCACCATGGAGAGGTCTTCAGGAAGAGGAGGCTGAACCAGCCTGGGAGACTGTAAAAGAGGAGCCAGTGAGTAAGGGTGAAATCAGGTAAGCGGGGTGTGCTGATGTGAGAGTAAGCTCAGACAGGCAGGAAAGAGGGAGGACTTAACTGTGCCACATGCTGTGATGATTGGCCGGTAAGATAGGAACCAGCCTAAAATTCTTAGATTGCTAAGTTGCAGGTCACGGGCAACATTGACAAAAGAGCTGAGAGGAGTGATGGGGACTTAGGCCTCACAAAAGTGAGCCCGGAAGGAGATGGAGGGGCAAGGGCAGACGAATATACCCTAGGGATTTTGCTGTAGAAGGGAATAGAGAAACAGGGTGATAAACTAGCCCACTGGACCTGTAGGGAGAAGAAGGAGAACTGGAACGGTCACTGATGACCTTGCCGAGAGGTTTCAGAGCAGCAGAGGTGACAGATTGGGGACTGCTGTGTCAGGCAGGAGGCTGGCATGTCTTCCCTGAGACTGGAAGCAAAGAGGGAGGAAAAGGTAAACATGTAGATAACCTGAAGGAAATGGAGGGCTTCTGCCAGCCTTCTTTCTCTGTGGCCTGAACTTTCACCATCACTGTTTTCAGAAGCCTGACTTTAGCAACCAAAGAGAGAGATATTACCTGAACAGTAGAGCCAAGATGGCAGCAGGTTGAGGAAGGTCCTGAAAGAAAGGGTGAGCTCTAGTTACAGCCCCTCTTTCTAAGGCTGAATCTGTCTAGGCGGGTCTGGTCAGAAAAGCCTGTCTGACCAGGACAGCAAGTGCAAGACAGCACATCTGAAAACAGTGTACAGCTTCAGGACCCAGGACTCACTCCTGGATGTTGCATTAATTTAGGAATCCTCCAGTCCTGACTGGGGAGCTGGTGATTCAGAGGGGCTAATGGACCCTCAGCAGGAAAGAATTCTTCCTTCCATTTCATTGTGTCTAAAGCCACACATTTGAAATTATGAGGGTAACCTTTGCACCCAGAAAAAGGATGTAGCAATTAAGAAGCCTCAAGCCAATAAAATGGTGATGCTGTGCTACTCAAAGTGTGGTCCCTAAACCAGCAGCATCAGTATCAACTGAGATCTTGATAAAAATACAGAATCTCAAACCTATGGAATCAGTCTTACTTTAACAAAATTCCCAACTGATTCTGATGTGCTAATATAACCACTAATGTTGAGAACCACTAACTTAAGCCATGAAGATACTTATTTGGAGAGTTAAATCTAGGGTATATTCAACAGCCTCCCTGATACAATTGAGGACTAACCATTATTAGAGTTGTTTTTTTTTTTTTTTTTTTCCAAATTCTGATGCTTATTGGCTCGTGGTTATAAAATGGCTGCCACAGCTCCTAGAATCTTATGCACCAACATGACAACATTCAAAGACTGGGATGGGGTGCAGGGCCAAGGTGATAAGAGCTTGTTTTGTGAACTCTCTCCTTTTGTCAAACAGGGAAAAAACTTTCCCAGATCCCTGTAAGAGATGTCCCCTTGGTTCTTATTGGGCAAAAATTTGTCACCCTCTCCTGCTAGGGAGTCTGGAATGTTTTGGCTTTTTCATTGTTCATAGTAGGAAGCAGAAAATAGAGAAGGAGGTTGGAAAAGGCTGCTGGGAAACCAGTCATTAGCGTTGTCATAAAAGGCAAACATGAAACATAAATGTACATATGGCAAAGTTAACACATTAAATAAGTAATTAGTTAAGTAATTATTTAATGAGAGAAAACAAGGAAGATCAGGGTCTCCCATTAATTTTCTGTCTTTAATCTATCTGATCAACTAATAAATCATTTTTTTCTGTTTAATTGATTTGCTTCATGTTTGTCCAGATCAAAAATGAAAAGGTTTTATTTAAAATATAAATTGCTTTGAAGACAGAAATTCCCATCTGATTGTAAACTTTGTGTACTATTCCTAGCTCACTGTCACTACATTCTGTAAAAATAGAGGTGAAGAGACCAAAAATAAGGTAGTCAACCACATTTATTAATGCTCTTCAACATATAAATGTACTGTCCACAGCAGTTGTATATAAAAACCCTTAGAATTTTACATACCCCTTTAACACAGAAATTCCACTTCTGGAAATTAGTCCTAAGGAAATAATCAAGGATGCATTTCAAAAACAGCCATTAACAAGCCACCTATAAAAACTGGGGACAACCTAAATCTCCAATGACAGGGTGCTGGTTGATGATACAGCCACACAATGAGATACTAAATAGCTATAAAAAAAAAAAAAACAGCGTTAGTAGTATTGGATGTCATGGGAAAATGTTCACAATATATTATTAAGTGAAAAAAGCAGTTTATAAGGCAGTAAGTATATAGCATAACCACATTTTAGTTTTTTAAAATATAATTATGCTAAAGAAAAAAAGACACCGCAAGGACACACTACAAAATATTGCCTTTCTGGATGGCCCGGTTATGTGAGGTTTGATTTTTATTTTGACTCCTCTATAGTAAATATGTTTTACTTTGCTGTGAGAAAAAAAGAGGGTTTGTGGTGCTAGATTAAGATCTAGGCTTCCCTTTCTCACCTCTTCTCCCTACCTCCCTACCCCCAGGCTAAGCAAGAAATTCCACCCCCTACCCCCAACTCAGAATGTGGTGGAGGCTTCTGGAGATCCTCCCACTTGGCCAAGTTTCTGTTTTGGTGGAAACTCTTAATGTTTCCATTGTCTGATTTGAGAGTGTTCAAATTATTCATCTTAATTAAGTAGGACTAGGTGTTGTTTTGACAGAGACTCTCACCCAGCAGATTTTCTTTACCACTTGTTTGTTTTAGAAGCCAAGAGTGAGCAGGGTTGAGAGGGAGGGCAGATGGCCCATCATGCACTATCTACATCTGAAAGGCAGCCTTTCTGATGCTGGAAGAAAGGGCAGGATGGCCCCTGGCTGGTGCTTCCCACACTGCCAGTTACTTAAGAGTCTTGAAACCCCCTGCAAGGACTGTTTCTTTGCAGAAGTAGCTTCCTGGGTTCCAAAGTGAGTCAAGCAATACTCCTTATCTAAGTATTCTGGTGGTGGTTTCGTGAGTGGACATTTATCCTCTCAACTCAAAATGTATGTTCCTACTCTGTGCCACTTGATTCTGTGGAGTGACGGAGCCAGTCTAGAGAGGTGACCACCAGCAACCTGTCAAAGGTGTTGACATCTGAGCTGAGACTTGAAGGGCTTCCAACCATGAGCAAACATGGAGGGACAGGCTTCCAGACAGAGAAAATAACAAGGGCAAGGACTTATGTGGGAATGCGCTTGGCCATTTCTAGGAAAGAAGGGCATCCTGGGAGGTCTTTTCCTGAGAGAAATGCCTACAGTGGGGTGATGGGACCAAAAGTTAGACATTTTTATGACTCTTGAGAGAGAGAGAGATATATATATATATACCTGGATTGTTTCCAGAATGAATGTAATTAAGATTTTGTGTCCAATTGTTGACAGCAGTTATCCTTGGAGAGTGGGATTCATAGGTTGACAGGATGAGAAAAGAGACTTAAAAGTTTCCATCTTCTGGGTGATTTGAATTTTGAGCCAAGAGTATGTCCTTTTTATAACTTGAAGCGACCTATTGTTTTAGAACACTGGACATAAACGGGGTGGTAGATACAGTGTTCTATTATTCTAAATATCATATATGTATATTTAAGCTCCATTATATGTATAAAGTATTTAATATTAAAAACCTAATTTTTATAAAATGTATTAATGTATCCACCGTCAGGTAACTGTAAATGTGATGGTTTCACCACCGTGGCACAAATATCGGCCATTATTCCTCTTTAACATTTTTGCCTTTTTGTTTGAGTTCAGGCTCTGGCCGGCTCTGATGTTTGACAAGTCACTTCATCCTCTGTAGGTTTCAGTTTTTTGTCCAATGAGAAGAAAGATCTGACTAAGTTCTCAATTCCCTAACAGAATTGTTCAGGAAGTTAAATGAAATAGTACATGGAAAGGCACTTAGAAAATTTTTAAATGTAATAGACTAGTGAATTCCCTGGTGGGCCAGTGGTTAAAACTCCACGGTTTCACTGCTGAGGGCCTGTGTTCAGTCTCTGGTCAGGGAACCAAGATCCCACGAGCTGTGCAACTCAGCCAGAAAACAAAACAAAAACGCAATGGATTAGAACAGAGGAATGAGAACTGAAAGGATTTCCATCTGAAATGAATTCCCTCTTTATTCACATCTCAACAAGCTAGTGGCTTCTCAAGACAGATTTTCTAGACTCTCTCATTCACCCTGCTCTGCCGGTTCTCTAAATTTGGTCTCAAATGTTGCTCGCTTCGGCAGCACATATACTAACATTGGAATAACATGGAGAAGATTAGCATGGCCCCGGCACAAGGATGATGCGCAAGTCTGTCAAGGGTTCCATGATTTTCATGGGCATCAAGAGGGAAGAGGGCCCCTATATGCGAGACAGCAAAAGAGACACAGATGTAAAGAGCAGTCTTTTGGATTCTGTGGGAGAAGGCAAGGGTGGGATGATTTGAGAGAATAGCATGTATATAGCATTGAAACATGTATATTATCATATGTGAAACAGATTACCAGTCCAGGTTCGATGCATGAGACAGGGTGCTCAGGGCTGGTGCACTGGGATGACCCTGAGGGATGGGATGGGGAGGGAGGTGGGAGGGGGGTTCAGGATGGGGGACACATGTACACCCATGGCTGAGTCATGTCAATGTATGGCAAAAACCACTACAATATTGTAAAGTAATTAGCCTCCAATTAAAATAAATAAATTAAATTTTAAAAAAAGAGGGAAGAGGGGAGTGGGAGGGATTGGGCGATTGGGATTGACATACATACGCTGTTGATATTATGTATAAAATAGATAATTAATGAGAATATGCTATATAGCACAGGGCACTCTACTCAACACTCTACTCAATGCTCTGTGGTAACCTAAATGGGAAGGGAATCCAAAAAAGAGGGGACATGTGTATACATACAGTTGATTCACCTTGCTGTACAGCAGAAACTAACACAACATTCTAAAGCAACTATACTCCAATAAAAATTGAAAAGTTAATTCTGTCTCAAACGTTCTTAAACCTAAGTCTATACAGTGTGACACATTAATTGTTTTGCGTGCATTAATGATGACATCCCCCAGAAGAGGGTCCAGTGAAGGTATGGTGTCCTGAGAGTGGCATTTTAGAGTAGAGGAGATAATCTGGGTAGAAAGGAGGGGTCTTTCCAGACTGAAGTTACAGAGAGTGGGATGGGTTGGGAAGAGCTTCAAATGAGGTTTCATATAAATTAAGTTCTAGTCTGGGTTTTTCAATAACTAGCTCTGAGCATGTCCAGCCTCTTTCTGGTTTCAGTTTCTTGAGAGGTGGGGATACAAAATTTTCCCTTTTTGTTTGGTTATGTTGTTTTAAGGATTTGGTGAACCAACATACTTTAAGAAGCCTTGAAAACCGGGGAGGCTTTGTACAAATACAAGGACCTATTACTGCTACTTAATGACTGCCTTTGGGCATCCCTTGTGGCTCAGCTGGTAAAGAATCTGCCTGCAATGTGGGAGACCTGGGTTCGATCCCTGAGTTGGCAAGAAGATCCCTGAGTTGGGAGACGGAAAAGGCTCCCCACTTCAGTATTCTGGCCTGGAGAATTCCATGGACTATACAGTCCATGGGGTCACAAAGAGTTGGACTGAGTGACTTTCACTTTCACTTTTGTCCCCAGCAGGTTACTCAAGGATGCTCACACAGGCCTGCTTGCTAACAGAGCCTGGAGGGAAGGAGTCCTCTTACTGGCTCCAAGTGTCATGGACAGAGTTTGAGCTTTGATTACAGGCAGAGCTCACTTTATATCTTAGTTCTGTCAGCTACTACCTTGTGCTCAGTTGTTCAGTCATATCAACTCTTTGTGACCCTTTTGACTGTAGCCACCAAGCTCTTCTGTTCATAGGACTTCCCAGGCAAGAATACTGGAGTGGGTTGCCATTTCCTCCTCCGGGGGATCTTTCTGACCCAGGGATTGAACCCGCATCTCCTGTGTCTCCTGCATTGCAGGCAAATTCTTCATCCGTTGAGACATCAGGGAAGCCCCACTACTTCCTGCTAGGTATTAAACCTCCCCGTGGTCAGTATCGCCTATGCTCACCAATATCCTGTGCTCCTCCCCTTCCTGGAACATGGAAGTCTCAGTAGGCGGGTGGGGCCATAGTACTAGTTCTGGCAAATGAAACGACAGCCGAAGTTCACTTCTGGGCTGAAGGAGAAACTCATGCACAATCTTCCAGTCTCTCTCTTCCCCTGCCATGGCAATTGCAGTGAAGGCCTTGAGTTGACATGGTGGGCCAAAAGATCAAAGTAGTCAGTGTTTTGGAGTAACTGCATGGAAGGCTTCTGTGAGTGGCAAATACACTCTAATTGCATAGAACCACTGAGATTCTTAGGCCTGTTTGTTAATACAGCACAACCTCGCCTCTCCTGACCGACACACAACAGGAGTCTCAGTTTCCCCTGCCCTGTTCCACATGGCTGTGGTGAAGATTTAGTAAGAGAACTTGAGTCAAGTTGTTAGCTCAACGTTGGCTCCTGGAAGGGACTCTCTAAATGTTCGATTCTTGCCCACCCCTAGCAAGATGGTTATTCTTGGCAAAATCACACAAGGCTACCTGACTAGACCTTCCCACGGACCTCTGGAGCATAGCAGTGATTTGAGTAGTTTCTCATGGAAGCAGGCACACAATCCTTATTAAGTAGCAGGTATTACATATTATGAGTTCTATCTCTCCACACTTCCCAGTTCTTTCCTTGGAAACCTCAGGGTGGTAACTTGGGTTTGTTGAGACATATGGCGCTGACAGCCCCTGGCATCCACCTTCTGCTTACAACAAGCTGTGACAACTCCACTCTCCCTGAACCATTGCCACCAGGAGCCTCCATCCACAGCAGGAAGAAGGGGAGAGATGGGGGTGGGGGTGGGGGTGCTGGGAGGAGACGACCCTTGCCTCTCAGTGCCAAGCGGCACGAAAGAAACCTTTGGGAATATCAACATGCAGTAGCACCTCTGACCCTCACTTGGTCTGTGCTTTGACTCTAACAACAGCAAAATAAGAAAAATAAACAAATTCAAAACAAAACTCTGAGCTGTGGTTGCCCTTTTTTTTTTTTTTTTGAGTGAAGTTTAATGAAATGATGGTGGTTCTAGAAGCAAAACATGAACCTGAATGCTGAAGGAGGAGAAACAAAATGCCTGTGGAAAATCACTTTTCCCTTCTCAATGTTGGCTGGGTGTGTTTGCGGGGTGGTTCTGTGTGGGGGTTTCTGCAACCAGGCTGATACTTTAAGCTCCATCAGGAAAGCAGTTTCTTGAATTCCACAGTGAGGGAGAGGAGCCTTTAGAAAGTTATATCTGGGCTCTGGTGATATTTTCCAGAGCCAATGACTCAGGATTGCTCACCTGGACACCTTCCCCAGCAGTATTTCCCCTGCACACATATTGTGTTTCACACACACACACACACACACACACACACATACACGCGCACGCACACACTCATCCAGTTATGAAGAAGAAGATGGGAACAAGCAACCTGCTAAAGCAACTTTTTAGCCTAACC
Source organism: Okapia johnstoni (assembly GCA_024291935.2). NCBI lineage: Eukaryota > Metazoa > Chordata > Mammalia > Artiodactyla > Giraffidae > Okapia > Okapia johnstoni. The sequence goes on from CM044307.1 coordinate 20,469,390, forward strand.
TTGGAAAACACAAAAGATATGCAAGTCCATTTTCAGAATCTAGGCCTGGTTGTGGAGGGTCCCGGTCCTCCCTCAGCCCCTCTCCTGACCTACAGGAGCTGTGCAAGAAAATTGAGGAAAATGGACTCCGCTCCACCACTTCATCTTACGAGAAACGAATGACTCCTTCCTCGGAAATGGTGAGTGCCTCCAGAAATCCATCCTTGTTCCTTCTTTTTTCCAAAGCAAACACTTGCCTTGGCTTCTGTTCTCAGACAAGATATAGAGGAGTGGATCTCCTGAGCCAAAGGCCTGGGACTTGAATAGAAATCAACACATTTTCCGGGAGCTGTGAGCACAGAGAGGTGGGGCAGTTTTTCTAACAAACATTCCAAGACTTACACATCCACATAAGCCTGGTCCCCTTCAAAACAGTCAAAATGTAGGGATTTACTTCAAGGGTGATAATGATTAACAAGATATCAACGTGTATGGAGCATTTGCCGAATGTCAGACTCTGTGCTAAGATCTGTGGAAGTATTTCCAATTTGACCCTCCAAATTCCATTAATAGATGAGGAAACTGTGATCCAGAGAGGTCAAGTCAGGCCAGTACTGGGCAATGATGCTGGAGTCCAACCCAGGCCCAGAGCTCTCCAGTCCAGGCTTAGAACTACTTTCAGAACCAGAAATGAATGCCATTTTTCAGATCCTTGCCGATGGCATGAGGATTCACCTTCACTTAGTTTCAATCAGCAGAATTTGGAGCATTCACATTCCTTTCTTATTTCACTGAAATCTCACCCAGGTGAGGCAAGTGGGTGAGCCTCCCAGTCTTCTTAGGACAGGGAGCCCCGGACACTTGGAGATTAAAGAATTTGTAGGAAGTGACTCTGTGATTGCTTTTGGGGGTGGGTTTGGTTTTTTTGAAACAATCAAAAGCTGTATGGAATAAAGTCTGCTAAGCTAGGTAATTTATCTATCTCTGCAAAATCAGGCATGTTCAATATAAATTTACACATGGTGGATCATCTTATGTGGTTCATAGACTGATCATTATGAAGCCAATTCCAGAAAAGGCATTTCAGAAATGGTCAGAAATTTCTTCCGAGTCTCATCCTAAATCTGCCTCCTTGTAATTTGTGCCTGTGACTCCAGTTCGAATTCTGGAGCCACGTAAATCGGTCTCATCACTACCCATCTCCATGCCACTCCATCCTAGAAGCTTGGCTGATTGCCAAACCAGTGGATTGGAAACTGGGAAAGCAAAAAGATGGGCGTGCACATTTGAATCACCTGGAATGTTTCTAACTTACCAGTTCCTGGGTTCTACCCCCAGAGAGTCTAATTTTGTCCATCTGGCTTGGGGTTCAGGTTTGGTTGTCTTTTTGAAGTTCACCAAGTGATTTTAGCCAAGGATGAGAAGGGTTGTCTTCAGAAGAGAGGATAAATTAGACCCAAAGAGACTGGGTAACTTGCCCAGGGTGGCACAGAAACCATACTCTAGAGCTGAGTGTTAAGCCCCTGCCCGCCTGCCCCTTGCTTCCTCTGGTCATGCTCATCTGACCTCATCCAGATGGCTTCCCTGAGTGTGGGGTCCCAGCAGGGAAAGCAGGGGAATGACAGTCTGCATTCTGCCCAGTTCTCATCACCCACAGTAAATTTGTTGTTGTTGTTTTTTGGCTGAACTGGGTCTTCGTTGCAGCATGAGGGGGCTTTTCTCTAGTTGCAATGTGCAGGGGCTTTTCTAGTTGTGGTGCACAGGCTTTTCTAGTTGTGGGGCATGTGGGGTCCTAGTTCCTGATCAGGGATCCTACCTGTGTCCCCCCCCTGCAGCCCCCTGTGCTGAAGGTGGATTCTTAATTTCTTGTGACATGCTGGCAAGCCTGAAGTACATGCTTCTGGAACCATGACCCCAGACCTACTATAATGGAGTGAGAAATCCAACCTTCCAGGAGATCCTGCCTCCCAGGGACTGAGGCAGGTGCCCTGCACACCTCCTCCAGAATTCTGAGGAAGCTTGTGGAGTGAGGCTGCCTCTGTGGCTGGCTAGCTTCTGCTAAGCAGGACTTTGTATCCTCATCTAATTTAATTTAATCTGACCTCACAGGGACTGTGTATGTATGATGATGCTGTTTTATATAACCTTATAGGGACTGTGTATGTATGATACTGATGCTTTGTATAACCTATAGCTAGGGATATGAGCATAGGTTGCCCTCCTGGCTGGTCCTGGCACTGAAACTGATAGAACAAGCAGGCCTCAAGGAACCAAGGCAGGGGTTGTCTCCACTGGGACTCCCTGGGGGATAGTCCACCAACTTGCCAAGGCCTGGCCTCAGTCCCCCTCCCTAGGAGCCCTATATTTCACCTTCTCTAGTTGTCTCTTTTTCTGTTTTTAAATATTCATTTGGTTGCACTGGGTCTTAGTTGCAGCATGCAGGATCTTTAGTTGCAGCATGCTAACTCTTAAGTTGCGCCATGTGGGATCCAGTTCTTTGATCAGGGATTGAACCCCAGCCTCTTGCATTGGGAGCACAGAGTATTAGCCACTGGATCACCAGGAGAGTCTCAGGTTGTCTCCCAGATGCTGTGGTCCCAGCTCTGTTACCCTTCTGCCACCAATAGAAACACTTCCCTGGTTGCTACTCCCCTTACCTTTCCCTTCCATGACTGTCTCCACCTACTTCCCTCAGTTCCAGGACATACTTTACCTAGGAAACAACAGGAGAGAATTTCAGGGCAAGAACGAGGCACAGCTGTAGTGATTGGGTACCATCTATGCACCTGAATACAGATATATTGATTCACAGATTCAGGTTCATTTGGGCCAGACTCAATGTAACCTTGTATGATGGTTAATTTTATGGGTCGACTTCAGTGGGCCACAAGTGCCCAGACATTTTGTCAAGCATTATTCCAGAGGTGTTCGTGAAAGTGTCTTTAGATGAGATTAACATTTAAATGAGTTGATGAAATGAAGCAGGTTGCCCTCTTTAATGTGAGTAGGCCTCATCCAGTCAGTCGAAGGCCAAATAGAGTAGAAAAACCTGACCTCCTCTGAGTGAGAATTCTTCCTGCCTGATGGCCTTCAAACAGCAATGTTGGCCTTTTTTTTTCTGCCCTTAGACTCACACTGAAGCATCAGCCCTTCCTGGATCTTGAGCTGCTGGCCTTCAGACTGGAACTACGCCATCATCTCTTCAGCTTGCCAACTCTCTCTGCAGATCTTGGGACTTGCTCACATCCTTAATCACATGAACCAACTCCTTGTAACAAACCTCTTTCTCTATATATATACATCCTACTGGTTCTGTTTCCCTGGAGAATCCTGACTCGTCACCACCTTGCCTCAGAGATATTGCCAATATCCCCATTTTGCAGATGGGGAACGTGTGTCAGAGTCAGGGCCACCACCAGCCACTCTGGGTATACCGCCCTCTCTGAATCTTGCTCATTCTAGCTCTGCTCACCTCCTTTCTCCCTTTCTCCCCATGCCACGCTCCCTTCTGCCTCATTCTAGTTCTGCTCACTCCCCTTTCTCCCTTCCTCCCTGTGTCATTCTCCCTTCTGCAGCTTACCTTGTCCAGGTGGCAGCTCTGTCTCTAACCCCTTCCCCATCTGGGCCAGTAGGTACCTCAATCTAGGAGCTGTGATTCTTTCCTTGGTTCTTGCACAGGGAGTTGAGCAAATCGATATTTATGGGGGAGTTAAACACACATGCTGGCCTTCCCTGATTCTGCAGTCACTTCTTTTTTTAAACACTTGAAAATATCTCAGAACCCACATTATTCCATTTGGTTGTCAAGCCACACCATGGTTTTGTAGAGAAGGCTGTATTTCCTGGAGACTCTAATCTTCATTTCTTTTCCTACCACTTTGCACTTTCCTTTCTCACTTCAGATAATCTTCTCCTGCAGGTTTATTTTCAAGATAATTCAGGGAAAGGTGTTTGGCTCACACAATTTGACCCACTGTAGTTTCCAAAATATTTTGGAGAGATCTAGGGTTAGGTTAACTTCTTCTTGGCCCTAGTCTGGGTAGTTTTGATGTGACAGAGAATGTATTCTGACTTGCAGATGGTAGAAAGAAAGGAAAGGAAAGAAGAACAAAAGAAAGGAAAGAAAATAAAGATATCAATAGCAGCGCCCAACAGATAAGTTTACATGAATAATTCTCTAAGGATAGCTTGCAGTTTACCTTGGGCCCCTGATAGCTCAGTTGGTAAAGACTCCACCTGCAATGCAGGAGACCCTGGTTTGATTCCTGGGTTGGGAAGATCCCCTGGAGAAGGGATGGGCTACCCACTCTAGTATTCTTGGGCTTCCTTTGTGGCTCAGCTGGTAAAGAATCCACCTGCAATGCAGGAGACCTGGGATCGATCCCTGGGTTGGGAAGATCCTCTAGAGAAGGGAAAGGCTACACATTCCAGTATTCTGGCCTGGAGATGTCCATGGACTGTATGGTCCATGGGGTCTCAAAGAGTCAGACACGACTGAATGACTTTCACTTTCAGCCAGGAGCAGGGGGAACCAACAGCCACAGTGAGGAATATACTAGCTTCAAGATTACATTTACCCTAGTTTCTTTTTCCATCCTTCATTTTCCCCCCACCTGCCTACCCTTGAGCGGTTTGTGGGATCTTAGTTCCCCAACCAGGGATTGAACCTGTGCTCCCTGCAGAGGAAATATGGAGTCTTAACCACTGGACGGCCTTGGAAGTCCCTATCTTTAGTTTGAAAACACTTCAACACATTCACTATTAATAATTTTTCTTTTTTCTGAGCATCTAGAGAAACAGGTCAGTAAGTGATTTATGTGGGATGATGAGGCAAATGGGAGCCAGGAAGATCTTTGAGTCCTGGATAGTGTCATTTATGAGGCTTCTCCTCCAGGCTGGAACCTGGGAACACGGTATTAAGCTAGAGCCAAAATAGAGTGAGAGGGAATGTGGAGAAGGGCTTCCCAGAAGACAGAATGTGGAAGAGAGACTTGAAGAAAAGGCTGGTGGGAAGGCGCCAGGAGGGCCATGAGGTCATGGTTTCAGAGTCCTCCAGCCCTCTGGCTAAAGAACCATTTCATTGTGAATTATTATCCCTATTTGTTTGTGTCTTTAATAACAGCCATAACAATGGATGCCACAAAGATCAACCCTGGGGCTTCTGTTGGGCTAATCCATTTAATAAGGGTTGGAGGTGGAAATAAGTTGATGAAATTGTTGTTGATCCAAACCGGTTTGGCTGGCCAAGGTGGTGGAGGCCTGTGAGAAACTCCAGATGGACTTCATCTCCTCTGGGGTCCCAGGCAAGGACAAGAATGGCAGCTAGAATTTAACTTGAACACATTTAAGGTGAGGCATGTGGGATGAAAGCTCATCTCAGCTTCTCATATGAGATGGAGGACTCTGAGTAGTGCCTTGAGAAGCTGGGCTGGCCCACAGGTGGTGGATACTCACTCAGTCTAGGGCAGAGGTCCACCTTGGTAGCCAGAGCAAGTATCACGCCAGTTGTAGAAGACTCCTGGGCCCCACAGGGGTCTGGACTCCCCCTTGCTGTGTGGGGTCATCTCAAATCCCACCTGGCATGGCTTGCTGGGATCTTACCACTTTCCCTTCAATTGACATTAGGAAAGAAGGCCCCATGGGGTGGAAAGACCCACCCAAGGTCACTTGGTGGGATGGATGCTGAGTCAGCACCAGAATCCGGCCCTTGGCTTCCAGTTGGAGTATTTCTACTTTTCGTGTCTGTAAGCCCCCAACCCCTCCAACCCCAGCTCAACCAGAGGCAAGTAAACAGCAGCCTCCCAGCCCCCAGCTGGAGATGGTGGGGGATGGGGTGCCTGGGGGCTGCCCAGTTTTCAGCGGAGCCTTCTGATGAATGCACACCAGGAGCTATGCCTCATGCACTGTTATCTATAAGGGCATGAAGTCTAGAGTCAGACCTTAATCATTTAATTCCTCTGAGGCTTTCTTTCCTTATCTGGAAAATGGACAACATCAATCAGTGTGTCTAACACATATGTGACTTAGCAGTAGCAGCAACACATAAAGTGAAATGCTCCATGAAGGATCACTGTACAAGACGGGGGGTCCAGGCCCCCAAAGAAGTTCATGGTGTCTCAGGAGAGCCAGAGTCACCTGTAGCTGTACTCAGGGTATATGAACATGGTGGTTTAGGAACAGGGGAAGGAATAACTAATTAACTAGAGTGTACCAATGTCTGTCCCACTACTTATCAGCTAGATGACCATAAACACATTTCTCAACCTCTCTGGAGGTGACTGAACTTCTTATGCGCAATATGGGAAGATGGAAACAGCACATACATTCAGGGTTATGGATTTAAGAAATGGATATAACAAATACAAAGCACCTGACACTTGCCTGGAGAGCTCCATGGAGAGAGGAACCCAGTGGGCTACAGTCCATGGGATCACAAAGAGCTGTCAACAACTGAGCGACTAACACTGACATCAATAAAGTAATATTATCCTTCTGGGGAGTAAAGTCAAAGAAATCTTCACAGAAGAAGTGATGTTTGAGTTGGGTTTGAGAGATGAGCAGAGTTCTACAGGGAGAAGTTAGAGCAGCGTGGACAAGGGTATAGAGACATGGAAATATGGCTTATTCAAAAGAGAGCAAGCAGCCTGGAGATTCTGCGGCAGGGAGTTTGTGAGAGTGAGGACACAGGGACAGGTTTTTGTGGACTTTATGCCTAATGTAAAGAAATTTGGACTTTAGGACAATGAGGGCCTTTGGAGATTTTTGAGCCTAGGTAGGACAGGATCAAATTGGTGTTTATAAGATATGCTTAGTTGCCACTTTCTTGGCTACTGGTTTTTTGTTCGTTTGTTTTGCCACAAGCCATGTTACAACAGCACTAATACAATAGTGTTAAACTCCTGAATATCTATCAGAAGCCTATTGGTTGCAAGTGACAGGAAACCAAACTCAAACTAGGTGTGGTGGTTTTAAAATAGGTCCACAATCTCTTTGGTGGTCCTCCTCCCTTCAAGAGGTAAAGACTGATACCCTCCCTTTGAGTGGGAGGGAATCAGTAACTTAGTAACGATTCTAACTGGACCGGCCTTAGTTACTCACTGCTAACAAAGAGAATAAGTGGAAGTGACAATGTGCACTTCAGAATTGAGGTCATAAAAGGCCCTTCTCACTTGCTCTTTTGAATAACTCATTCTGGAGGAAGTCAGCTACCATGTCGTAAGGACACGCAATCAGCCTCCGGAGAGCTCAATGACAAGGAACTGAGGCCTCCTGCCAACAGCCACATGGATGAAAGCCCAGTCAGGCCTTCAGAATCTTTGCTAACATCCAGACTGAAATCCAGTGAGAGACCCTGAGCCAGAACCATCCAGCTTATACCACTCCCAACCCTTGACCTATAGAAACTGAGATAGTTAATGTTTATTGTTTTCAGCCAGTTTCGCAGTTCTTTATTATGCATCAATAAATAATCCAATATGCCAACTCAAGCAAAAAAGGGAAATTAATTAGTATACACAACTGAGAAGTCCAGAAGTAGTACAACTTTATACATGGAATCAAAAGATGTCACCAGGACTCAGTTTTTCTTCACTCCTTAGAACTGCCATCCTCTGCACTGGCTTTTCCCCTTAGGTTCCATGTAGCTCCTGAAAGCTCCAGGCTGCTCTCATCCTCACTGCTGGGATCTCCAGGGGAAAAGACTGTGCCTCTCTCCCAGCAGTGCCAGCAACAGGCTCATTGCCAGTCATGCATTCTGATTGGCTCTCATGCAAACCAATCGTTGTGCCCTGATTGGCCCTTTGTTGCTCAGCCCTGGTGGTTAGGGGTGTGGTCAACTCTACCTGCAGCATAGGGCCTGCGGTAGAGGAGGTGTCTCCCTAGAGGAAAGTCAAGATACAGTTGCCAGGAGAGGAAATGGTTTCTGGGCAGTGAAACAGTGAATATCTATTATACCCACACTTGCCCTGTGCTTTTCCTCATGTCTCACATGCATTATTCCATGCCAGCCTCCTGGCTGTTCCTCAAATGCTTTTCCTTTTTCATGTTATTTAGGTCTTAAATATTCCCTACTCAATGAAACCTTCCCCAAGCACCCCATTTAAAAGAGTAACTGCCCTCCACGTCTCCCCTGTGATGTTGTGATTTATAATAAGAAATATATATATTTGCTCTTTGTCCTGTTTTTGGCACAGAGCTCCTAAACCCCTCAAAATTTCCTAAGTGGTAAGAGCAATAAAGATGTCTTGATATTCATAACAAACCCCTTTCAACCACACTAGAGTTTATGTTAATTGTATGACTTTTGGAAAGCACCTAAGGATGGGGGCCGGTTGCCAGGGGAACCAACTGTGTTATTGCAGGGTTGGAACTTTCAGCCCCATTTCTGTGACCTCCAGGGAAGTGGGAGCTGTTGGAGGTTGAATCAATCACCAGTGGCCAATGATCTAATCAATCATGCCTATGTAATGAAGCCTCCACAAAGTCCCAATAAGGACAGGGGTGTGTTTCTGGACGGTTTCTGGGTTGGTGGACACATGGAGATGTGGGGAGAATGACGTGCCCCGAAGAGGACTTTAAAAACGCTGTACCTGTTCCTGCATACCTTGCCCTATGCACCTCTTCCATCTAGTTCTTCCTGAATTATATCCATAGGGTCGCAGAGTCAGACATGACCTAACGACTAAACAGCAGCAGTAGCAGTGTAATAAATTGGTAATCTAGTAAGTAAAATGTTTTCTCTGAGCCACTCTAGCTCAGAGGGGGTTGTGACAATCTCAGAATTCATAGCCAGTGTGTCAGAAACACAGGTGGCAACCCAGACTTTTGGCTGGCATCCAAAGTCCCGTAGGATTGAGCCTTAATCTGTGGGATATGATGCTGTTTCCAGGTAGACAGTGTCAGAATTGAGGTAAATTATGTGGAGGACATCCAGCTGGTGTTGAAGAATTGTCTGGTAGTGTTGGGAAACCCACATATCAGATCCCTACACTCTCTATTCCCCTTCCCTGGTTAATTTTTCCCCCCTGAATAATATCATATTATTTTCCTCATTTATCTTACTCTCAGTCTCTCCCTTTGGAATGTGAGTTTCATAGGGCAGAGATATTGTCCATTCTGGTTCCTGCTATATCCTCTGTGTCTAGAACAGTATCTGGCCCAGAGTGGGTACTCAGGACATAATGGTTGGATAAAAATGAATGAATGGGGTTCCCTGGTAGCTCAGCTGGTAAAGAATCCGCCTGCAATGCAGGAGACCCAGGTTCAATTCCTGAGTCGAGAAGTTCCCCTGGAGCAGGGATTCTTGGGTTTCCCCTGTGGCTCAGACGGTAAAGAATTTGTCTGTAATGTGTTGAGACCTGGGTTCAATCCCTGGGTTGGGAAGATTCCCTGGAGGAGGGCATGGTAACCTATTCCAGTATACTTGCCTGGAAAATCTCATGTCCAGAAGAGCCTGGTGGGCTATAGTTCATGGGGTCGCAAAGTCAGACATGACTGAGCGATTAAGCACAGCAAATGGATGTTCACAGCCATCCTGGGAAATAGGTGGGATGAAGGTGATTCTTCTTCTGTTAGAGGCAAGGACATTGAAACTCGAGAGATGGCTCCCGTTGGCAAAAAGATTAAGAAGAATTTTTTTTTAAACTTTAATTGCAGAGTGCTAATGAGAAAACAGCAGAGGGGAACTTAGTGCATTACAGTGTGTTCCCACCAAATGAAGGTTAAATGATGCCCTGATCAGTGGTTCAAATAGAGAAACTAGTAGGAGAATTGAGTCATCATTTGGCACTGTGGCGATACAGGCCTCCTGAAAGCAAAAGAAACACCTGCTCTATCACAGTCAGAACTTACATCATGCTGGGAGTTGTAGTTTAATTTCAGCAAATAGCAACAGTCACATTTAAATGAAAATAGTTTGTTTAAATCTTATTGGTTTTGCCTTTTCTGTTAAATATAATCTATAACCTTGTTTTGATTTTATCTTGATGGTAAACCTTAGAAGATTGTACTTAGTTTTATATTTAAGGACCATTAAAACAAAAATTAAGTAACTGTGTGAGAATTTGTATCCTTTATAAAGGGACTTACTTTGTATTCCAGATTGTGAAACACTGTTTCCCAAGGCTCAAACCCTCTTGTCATTGAAGATCTGAAGGAGGAGCCTAAGGATGTTCTTAGAACAGGGCTCAAAACTTGAAGACCATCTGGCAAAGTCCAGCTCTCTCATTTTGCAGGCGAATAAACTGAGGAGCTCAGGTCTTTTGATATTCCACCCCTACCCCTGAGGCTCTTCCTCTGATGTTATCCTGTGCTCAGTTAAGGACACTTGCTTCCCAAAAGCTGTACCATTATTTCCATGGAGTGATCTGAGCAGGCTTCTAAGGATGAGCTTCGGTGGAAGACCAGTGGGGTAAGCTGGGATTGATAAGACTCCTGAGGAACTCACTCCCCTAGCCTGGGGTTTGCCTGCCCCTCCCAAGGGGGTGGGGGTGGGGGGGTACTAGTCACCAGGAATTTCCCAGTTGTGACGTGGGTGTTTTGCTCTGGTACTTGCTGGGAACTAGAGGCAGCTGGGGAGAGACCCACCCTCCTCAGAGGGCTCAGGTTGGGGAACCCACCTGGCACGACTGTCCCCTGATCGGAGCTGACCCTCTGAGGGGGAGATTTCTGAGGTTTCTATTTGGATTGACCCCTGGACTTTGGGGTAGCTCCCATGTAGCTCAGTTGGTAAAGAATCTGCCTGCAATGCAGGAGACCTGGGTTCGATTCCTGGGTCGGGAAGATTCCCTGGAGAAGGAAATGGCAACCCACTCCAGTATTCTTGCCTGGAAAATCCCACGGGTAGAGGAACCTGGCGGGCTACAGTTCATGGTATCACAAGAGTCAGACATGACTTAGCAACTAAACCACCACCACCTGGATTTTGGGAGAGAGATATATGCAAAAAAAGATGAAAACAAGGGCACCAAACCAGCTAGATGTTCCATCACCCAAGATCTAAAACCTGAGAGCTGGGCAGAGCATGAGAACCAAAGAAACATCTCTGCCTGCTCCAGGCAGATTTTGCGAGCGGGACTCTGCCCGTCATCTTCTTTCCTCCCGTGATGAGCCTGTGGTGGGAAGGGCAGGAACTGGGTGCCGTGGCTGAGTACTTGGGCCTGAGGGCTGAGAGCTGCTTGCAGGGATGAGAAGGATGATGGCCTGGTCAGTTTCTCTAGCACTGTTTCTGGGGGAGGTCCAGGACTGACAAAATGCTTATGTGGATGATGGCAAAGCCTCCCACAGGTTGAAGGGGGAAAGGGAGGCCCAGAGATGAAATTTGATTCAGGTCATTTTTCATTCAACAAAGACTGCGTTGGACCTTTTGTGTTCTAGGCCCTGTGGTAGGCTGTGGGGGGAAGTAGAAGGGTAAGACTGCATAAGGGCTGTAGGAGATAAAATGTGGGCAAAGGACTACAATAAAGCAAAGCAAAGCAAAAAAGAAAAAAAGCTCTTTTCAGTTACAAATGATGTGCCGTAGAAACTCAGGGGAGAGGGACTTCAGGCATTCAATTGCTGGTGAGTGATTTCCCCTCTCCTCTAGCCTTCTACAAATACAATCATTCCTTATGAGAAGCCCATAAGGAACCTTAGTCTGTAAGGTCAGAGGTTCAGGACACAGTGAAGGAAACCCCCAGATCTCTGGGCTTGCAAGTTCCATGGTGCTTTTGGTTTCCAGAATCTTACAGATCCTCCTTGCGTGTTTCCCCACAGGGCCTTGTGTGGTCAATTCCAGACTCAGAAGAAGATGGGCCTAAGGAGCACTGGAGTGGCTGTGGCAGGACAGGCTCCCGGCTGGAACTCTGCATTCTTTACATTCCTGGCATATGTCAATCCAGTTCATTTTTATCCGCAGACTGTGTCATTGGTAACTATCTGTTGGATGGATACGTTTTAGGGGAGAAAGCCTGTGGTTCAGTCCCAGCTAGACCAGGAGGCTTGGGAACACCAAGACTCTTCTTGAGTCTCTTAGCATTCTGCCTGACATAAAGTGGGGGCTTGGTAAGTACTCCCAGAGCTCATAGACATACCATTCCTCCCTCTTTCCGAGGGAAGTTGGGTCATCGACGCCAGAGCTAGGTTCTTTGAGCTGCAAAGCACTTGTGGCTTTCCGGGTGACTCATCACTGGCTGGAGTAGGGCTGCCTGCAGTGCTGGTAATGGACTAAGCTAGCCTCTCAGAGCGGCTGCTGAGGCGGGAGTTCCATTCCTCGAGGAGCTGGGGAGAGAAAGTCCCACCTGGTGGAAAGGAGCTGAGTGTTTTCCCGGCTACTGACTTGAGACTCCTTCAGTCTTGATTCACACCCACTGGCCTATAGAATGGGAAGACCTCTGCCCACAATCACAGTTCCTTTGTCATTGCATCCAGAGAAATCCAAAAGATGGATGAAAAAGGGGCTGGAAAGGCTGAGCCTCTGGAGAGAAAGGAATCAGTGCTGTTCCAGATGAACCGTCCCATTTTCCTTCATGATCTTCCCTTACTCTACGTGGGTTGCCCATGTGACCCTGGGGATTATTTCTTTTTCGTTATTAAAAAATATATATATTTATTTGGCTGTGCCAGATCTTCTTGATCTTTGTTGCAGCATGTGAATTTTTTTTTTTTCAGTTGTGGCATGTGAATTCTTAATTGTGGCATGTGGAATCTAGTTCCTTGACTAGGGATCAAATCTGGGTCCCCTACACTGGAAACATGGAGTCTTACCTACTGGACCAATGGGAAGTCCCTATTTCTTTTTAAAGGAGTTGCTTTTCTTAAACATTTTTATTGAAAAGTCGTATGGACCTGCTCTAATGCAAAACAAAATAGCTCCCACAAGGGGCCAAACAGCCTCCCCAAACAAGCATTTGTGGAATATTTGCTAAGCATCTTCTACCTCCTCTAAGAGAGGACCACATCTTTCTTCTTTACTTTTGTATCTTTATAGAGCAAGTGCTTCATAAATATTTGTTGAATGAACTAATTAATTAAATTTGGGGAATTAATAAAATATGCATGTCATCATCTGTTATCTCAAGCAGCTAAAAAAATAAATTGCTATTATCAATGGCAGTGGGAATGTCAGTTATTGATTCAAATGGTCGATATGTATACGACAGATTAAACCCATAATAACAGACCACTACTCACCAATCTTTATGACTAAAATTAAAAAAAAATAACACTGAGTGATGGGAGAACATGGAGCAACTGAAATTCTCACATTCTGCTGCCTGGAGAGTAAATTGTTAGTTGGTTTGAAAAATTAGCAATATCCACTAAAATGAAACATATACCTATACAATAGTATGACATAATTCTATCCTAGGTATATGTATATATATATATATAATTTCTCTTGGATGTGATATATATGTGATATCTCCAAGAGAAATATGTTCACTAAAAGCACACATAAAAATATAAAACTGTTTATAGCAGTTTTCTTCTTCATAGTTTCAAACTGTAAACAGTACAAATGACAGGAGAGTAGGTAAATTACTTAGCATATCCTTATACAATGGAATACTACGGAGGAGGAAAAAACAACAACAAAAAAATCGGCTGCTGATACAAGCCACAACAGAAACGAATCTCACAGACATTAAACTTTGTGAAAAATCCAGACACCAAAGTATGCATACTGCATGGTTTCAGAGACAACTTTCCAGGCCTTTCTGCCATATCTGATGTTGCTGATGCCCCTCACTTCGATGTTTCATTTTTGATTTTCATGACACCATGTTGTCCAGGCTCCCTGCACTTCTGCAGACCATTTCCTCTCTGTCTCCCCCAGGGGTCCTTGTTCTTTACTGTTCCTTTCTAAGTCCTGCTCCTCTGGGTTCAGCTGGGCACTCTTAACTCCACCGAGGCATTCTCCCTGGAGTCCCTCATGGTGTCCATGCTATCCATAGTCAGATGACTCTCAAATTCTGTTTCCCCTCAAGTCAGGGCTGTGCCATCACCTGCTTACTGGACAGGTGACTCTGGCCATTCTCAGAGCACTTCCGGTTCCAGCACTACCGGGATTATTGCAACTCCTTTGCAACTGGTTGTCACAGCTTCCAGCCAACCTTGTTCCCCTCAGACCCACACATCATGTGGCAGAGAAGGCCTTCACTGTCTGGCTGCAGTCCACCTCTCCAGTCCTGTCTCTCGCCCCTCCTGGCCTTTAATTTCTAGTCTAGCCATGTTGAAATGCTAGCATTCCTTTTATACCATGCAGCTTCCTGCCCCCATGTATTAGCTCACACTGTTCCTTTTGCCTGGAATAATCTCCCACTCTCCTCTTTGTCTGGCTGACTCTTGTTCTTTAAGGCTCACTTGAATTTCCCCTCCTCCAAAAAGTAATACCTGGAGCTTCCTTTCCTATGCTGGGCTCAAAGTTCATCCTCTCTACCCCCTACAGTCCCCTGGCTGGGGAACTATCTATCTCCTTGCAGTATATTTTTGTTTCTGTGTGTCTCTGCTGGACTGCCAGGGGCAAAGAGTGTGTCTTTTTTATCTCTAGATACATAATATCTAGCACATCCCCTGACACATGGATGGGGCTCCACAAATATTTATTGAGGGAATGAATGGCTACAGCACTATCATTACCCTCGATGTCAGGTTTAGAGCCATAGTTTAGAAGTCGATATAAAATAGTCTATAAATCTGCTGTCTCCGTGGCTCAGAAACAGTGCTTCCTCAGCCAGGGGCTTGTGGCGGGCACAGTGCTGACCGGTGACATTTTTATAAATGTGCGAGATTGACTAATGGTGCAGGGAGGGACACGTCACCCATATCTGCTTACGACAGCATCAGCTGGCTCTCCTGGGAGTCACAGGCACTTTCTTCAACTTTCCAATCTGTTGGCCTTTTGGGTAACCTAATTCATGGCCCTTTCTAACTCCTTCAGTCACCTCTGAAGCCAGTTGGGTTTTCGTACACCCAGCCATCCTTCAGGGGCACACATGGATTAAGCCCTACTCTGTGAAGGCGCTACTGGAGGCCTTCTGGCTCCTGTTTCTGAGTCCGGGAGCTCTCAGAGGAGCCCACCAGGGTGTAAGCCCACTGGGGACACCCGCCTCTTACTAGGCCTGAGGGAGGAAGAGCAGGCAGGCTCCACGAACTTAAAGGTGTTTCTTCGGTCTTGCCCTCCTTCCTCCAGTAACAATAAGGCTTTGTTTGTCAGGCGTAAGGTTACAGGGTTGGCTTGTGGAGCCCTGAGAACCCGATAAGTCCCCTTTTTAAGTTCATCTCTTGGAAGTTCAGTTTCTCCATCGGGTCAGGGGTGTGTGTTGAGGGGGCGTGGACTAGGTAGATCGCTCGGAGCTTTCGGGGTGCTGTCAGCCCGCGGGAACCCGCAGCGGAACCCGGGAAGCTGAGCGACGTAGACCCTGAGCCCAAGGGCGGGCAGCAAAGGAGTCCGCGGCGAGGCGGGAAAGCTGTGTGGCTTCTGAGCGCCGATGGCTGGCCAGAAACCTGGCTCTGGCAGGGCAGGGGTCCGCCGGGTCGCTCCGCGCCAGGCGGGGCCGGGGGCGGAATCAGGAAATTCCCAGGAAATTCCTTTCCATTCCGGCACTCCCCGCCCCCCTTCCCCGGGTTCCGATCTCTCCGGACCCTGGGAAACAGAAAATGAAATGCTTTTCGGGTTTCCTCGCGTCGGTCCTCCAGCCCCTGGCAGTTGTGGGGTTTGGAGCGCGCGTGAGAGCGCAGGACGCCGCGGCAACGGAGTACCGGGCCTTCCTGCCGGCCGGGAGCGTGTCCAATGCCCCGGCGGTTCCTCCTGGGGCTCCCGAGCGCGCGGCCCCTCGGTCCCGGAGCTCAGGGAGGCGTCCCCCGGCTTCGGTCCCGTTCAGCTTAAGCTGGTGTCACATGAGCCGCGCGGGGGAGTGGGAACCCAGAGAGTGGGCGGGGGCGTGCGCGCCGGGAGAGGGCCGCCCAGTCCACCTATATGCGCCGCCGCCCGGCTGACGGATGCCAGGAATTCCCAATGAGAGGCGAAGGGGGGAAGTTTGGGCAACTCGGCCTGGCCAATGGAGAGCCTCCGGAGGGCTCTGCCCCTGCCCCTCGCCCCCGCCCGCCTCTGCGCCCGCAGCTCGAGTGTGTCCGCCTCGCTCGGTGTGCGTGGAGATTAGGTCTGAGCGCCGGCGCGAGGCAGGCAGTCCGCGAGCTCTAGCCGCCGCCGCTGCCGCCGCCGCCCCCAGCAGCCGCCTTCGCCAGCAGCGCCGCGGCGGAACCGGGCTCAGGGGAGCTCGCTCGGCCCCGCCAGCCCAGCCCAGCCCAGCCCAGCCCCAGCCCAGATCGTCCCGACTCCCTCCCCGCCCCAGGGCAGCAAGCCGCAGCAGCCGCCGCCCGGAGAGAAGGTGGAGGAAGAAATCCAGCCCCTAGAACGCGCTCACCATCCATCATGGACCATTATGATTCCCAGCAAACCAATGACTACATGCAGCCCGAAGAGGACTGGGATCGAGACCTGCTCCTGGACCCAGCGTGGGAGAAGCAGCAGAGGAAGGTCAGCAACCTCCCCGGCCCGTCGCAGCCCCCCTCCCGGTGCAGCTCGGATCGCTGGGCTCCGGGGTTCTGGGCTGCGAACCGGTTCCAGGCGCGCACGAGCGGGGGCGGGGGATGCGCGGCCGCAGCGAGGTGGGGTGTTGGGTTACAGGCGCGGGGCGGAAGGGGGAGCGCCCCGGCCCTAGAGCCCGCGAACGCCGAGGCTGAGCGCCGGGAGGTGGGGCCGCCCGCGGGCAGGTCGCCTTGAGGCGGGCTACCCAGGCCGCCCGGCTGCAGTCGCACCGGCACCGCGAGGGCAAGGCGCGGGGGCGGTGCTCCGGAGGCTGGGGCTGAGCCCCGGGCTCGGTGGCAGTTAGCTCCGGATCGATTTTCCCTTTCCTTCCCCGCCCCTTGACCGCCTTTCCATATGGCGTGCGGTGGCAGCGCGCTTCCTGGGTCGCCTTGGTACCTGAAGGGGACAAGCTGCATGGGTCCCCCCAGCCTCAGGCCGCCGGCCGAGGGGGCAGCGGGCGCGGCGGGATTGGCACCCCTCTCCGGGTCTGTGTGGAGGTGGACCTGCCGGAGTGGGGTTAGGGCCGAGAGAACCCGGGGCCAAAGCGGGCTCCCCAAAGGGCTCTGTGGAGGCGGGGGTCAGGGCGGCAAACCGTTTTATTGCTTAACTCGGTGCTTGGTAGCTGCGAACCGAGATGAGCTTGCGTCTGCGTTCTGCCTCTCCGATCCTTGCTCACTCTTGGCAGATGGCGAATTTGGGCAACTTGATCTGAGTTGAGGGGCTCGGTAGGGCAAGGCATTGTCTCTGGGGATATTTGGGGTCAGTCCTTGGGGCTCCATGCTCAGCCACCGAGGCGCGTCCCAGGCCGCGTGCCGGGTGCGCGCTCTCCCACGGGCTCTGGGCTCAAAGCTGGCGAGGGGACACGGGCACAGTGGCCGGTGGCAGGAAGAGGTCAGAAACCACTCTTGTTGGGGGGAGGACGCCCCAACCGTGCTTTTGCTTCCTGCCTGCGCGGTGAGCTCTTGCCCCAGGCGGCCACGTACCCTGAACACCCTTTTCCCTCCTCCCCCGCGGCCCGCTCCCATCCGGTCCCTTCTTAACCCCCACCCCCACCTCCACCCCTCGGCTGATCTGGGAATGGGGTTGGGGGGGGGGGACACACAGGATGGCGCGTCCCCCTGGATAGTGCGGTTAGGGCTGGGCTTGAGGGAGAACGCTTATGTCCAAAAATGGTAACATTCATTCCCTTTTTTAAACTTAAAAGGGGGGGGAGTTTAGGGAGCCGACTGAAGTTTTTTTTCAGCCAAAGGCATCCTGTATTAGCTCACTCAGGAATCCTAAGCCCTGAAACTGGCGCCCTTTTACTCACTTCATCAGACAAGCCGAGGTAATTTAAAACAGCGCACAAAGGGCTTCCCAAAGCAGGGCGACCTGAGCCCCAGGGTCTTGGCTTCTGCTGGGCCCAGCCCTCTGCAGCCGCCTCAGAAGGTTGCCCTGCTTCTAGCCGACTTCTTTGCCTTGTGGCAGTTACTGAAACACCCCTCCCCCTCTACCTGTCCGGCCCCTCGGGGAGGGCTGGGGGAGAGGTGAGTCCCTCCCTCGCCTGGTTTATCTCCTGGGTCAGTTGGACTGTTTGGAAGTTGAGAATGGAATAATCTGGAGATTCTCATGGGGGTAAAGGGTAGGGAGTTTCCAGGTGCACTTTCCTTGAGAATAGATTTTAAATTGGACAGGAGGAGTGGGATTAGTGTGTGGTGGATATTTGGGGGTCTTCTGTGGGGGAGTAGAAGAGGAGAAATCCCTGTTTGCCTAGCACCTACTGTGTGCCTAGTGGGGTGGAGTGACAGGAATGCCCAAGAGTTAGGAATTAGGTCCTTTTAGGGATTGTGGGACTAAGCATTGGACCTGCACATGGGATTCATTATTATCAAATGAATGAGTGAATATATTAAAAGCAGTGGGGGAGAAAAATTAGTGTCTCTCTTTCTCTCTCCCCCCCCCCCCCCGCCCACACACACACACACACACACACACACACACATACTCAGAACTCTGAGCTGGGTGGTAGTGGGTGTGTACCAGGTGTGTACCTGTGGCTTTTGGGCAGCCAGGTAGGAACAGCGTTACCTGGGAAGGTTGGTTACCTAGGGACAAACTCCACAGTTCCAGGAGCTGGCATTGGCTGATGTATGCTGGGCACTGTTCTAATCGTATGTATTGTTTCAGTTGTTACTCCCAGCAGCTCTGGGCGCCAGGCAACAGGAGGATGAGGAAATGAGGGGCAGAGGTGGAAGTAACCAGCCTGGAGTCCAGACAGCTGCATGACGGGGCTGGGTTGCAGCCGTGCTCCAGCAGGCAGCTTCCCCTCACTCGTTCCTTAGTTGGTGAAGGAGGCCTGAAAGCTGGGTCTGGCATCCAGAGCCTGCAAAGATCTCGGACCAAGGGGATCCAACACCTGCTTTGGTGGGGTTGATGGAGAAGGCTCACAAGTTCTGGGCCTTGATTGAATCTGGTCCACAGCTTTTTTTTTTTTCCCTGGGCCATTAAGTCTCTGTAACCTCAGTTTCTGCACATTGCCCCTAGTTCTCAGCAGGCTGGTGGGGATCTAAATTGGTATTACAACTGGAGGATCAGACTTAAAGTAACTTGGTGCTTTTGACAGGCTCCCTGCTGACCCTGGGAGGTGAGGGTTGAGTGGGACCAGAGCTAACAAGTGGGACAGAGGCCGACCTTCCAGATGGAGGCGGGAGAGTGAGTGTGGGGGTGAGGAGGGGCAGGAGGAGGTCACGGTGCTGTGAGATACAAAGGCCACTGGGTAGGAGGGTGAAGATGCCCATGTTTTGTCCTAGACTAGACAACCTGGACTGTGGGTGAGACTTTGGGCCAGTCATTTCACTTCTCTGAGCTTTTATTAGTTTGTTCAGCAAGTACTTTTGGAGCCCCTACTCTGGGCCAGGCTGGGTTCCAGGTGCGGAGGGTGGAGCCGTGAACTAGACAGGCCAGGTCTCTATCCCTGGGGCCCTTCCATTCTGTTTCCTCCTCCTGCCTGCCCTGCCCACCCCTCAGGGCTCCTTACAGGCATCAGATTAAATGACTTCTTGGGTGACGCCAGGGCTGATGCAGATGCTGGTAGAAGTCTGTGCAAGTAGCAGGCATGACTCAAGAACCTGCCTTGGGTTGGCCACGGCTTGTCCCTTCAAAGAGTGCTTCAGTGCAGAGATCATCGAGGCCGGCTCCTTTGCCTCAAGACACAAAATGCCGTGGCTTGGGGAAGTTTACTGGATTTCACAGTCTTTCTGATTTTGGAGGCTGAGAACCGAACCCATCTTTTCTAGGGGCCCCAGCTCTGAATGCCCATCTTTTGGGAATGACCAGAGTCCTCAGTTTATCCCCTCACGTGACTCTCACCCACGTCCTCCTACGTGTGCTCACGTGTGCCTGGAGTCAGGTCGGCTAGAGAGAACGTAGATTTTGAGTAAAATCCTGGCTCTACACTTGTATGCTTGCGGCCCTGGGCAAGTTACTTATCCTTTCTCAGCCTCCAATTTCTTATTTATAAAAAGAAGCTAATACCTCCCCCCCGCCTGCCCCCACCTCCTTTACTGCTAGGTCGACAGCAGAGGATATGTAAAAGGGCCTTTTCTGCTTTTCAATTTTATTCTCTCTCTTCCCTCTTAAATCCTGGAGGCTCTGGTGTACTGTGTATTCCCACAGGTGCCAGCCCTGGGTTTTTGTTCTGTTTTTCACATGTAGGACCTTAATTAATATTTGTTGAGCTGATGGATGTTCAAACAGAGAGATGGCCCTGGCAGGTGAAAGAAGGTAGTTGTAAATAGGCCCAGATCCTGATTCCGTATCCACATCAAGCCAGGTTGTCAAGCTATGTGGCAGGAAGAGAGGCTGCTTTATTTACATTTGCTTCTGGACTTTGAGGGGCTTCCTGGTGGCTCAGCGGTAAAGTGTCTGCCTGCAGTGCAGGAGCCGCTGGAGACGTGGGTTCGATCACTGAGTCAGGAAGATCCTCTGGAGGAGGGCATGGCAACCCACTCCAGTATTCTTGCCTGGAGAATCCCCATGGACAGAGGAGCCTGGCGGGTATAGTCCATGGGGTCACAAAGAGTCGGACTGAGCATGCATGCATCCATGCCCTGGACTGCGAGACCATCATCAGAGGAGCTACCAAGGTTATCCACCAAGGTGGAGAATTGCAAAGAGGGGAGAGTCTGCCATAGCTGGGTTATCTGGGGAGGATCAGGATGTCTGCCTACCCTGAAAGCAGGAGGTTAGGAGTGAGTGATGCCTGGTAGCAATAAAGCCTGAGAGAGGAGAGAATTGGCCCTCATCTCCATCCTCATACCCCTAGTGTTCACTCCTTCCTGATTCATTCCTTGTCAGTATCCATGGGGGCAAGACCCAGCCTGTCCTGTACTCTGCAGAATCCCTAGTGCCTAGCATAGAGTCAGACCTATTGCACGTGGTCCAGAAATGATGATGAAATAATTGGATAAATGGCATCATGCATGACTCCTAACTCCAGGCCAGAGTGGTAGAGATTGGGATGAAATGCTTTACATTCCAGATAAACCATCCCTTTCTGGGACTGGATTCTGGTTCCGGCCTCTGCAGGTGGACATGCTCTGGGCACCTTGGTTCAAGTCTTCACCCCTCCACTGGCTAGCGGTGTGATACAGGGTGAGTCACTTACCTGCTCAGTGCCTGATGATGCCAACAGGAAAATGGGGATAATAATTGTTCCTGCCTGAAATAGCTGAGTAGAAGCTTACAAACCAAGTAAGGTATGTAGGGAATTTAGCATAGCACATGGGGTATAGTGAGTGCTCAGTAAATGTTAACTGTTTTGAGGAACCAGAGCTGCTATGGCCTTTTTACCGTGATGCTTTGCGATAAGATATATATAAGTCCGCTTCTGAAGGATGCCAGAAGTGTGTGGGAGTTGTGTTGTCCTTGACCTTTGACCCCAAAGTCAGTGCTGGCTCCTTGTCACCCGACCTTTCCGTTTGCTCAATCCCTTGGCCTGTAGAATGGTATAGAATCCCTTGCCTACCCTTTTCCTACTTCCTGGGTATCCAGGATGAAGAGATGAATGCCAAAGTGCTTAAAAACATTGTCGGCTGATGGTGATACAGGTAAAATGACCTCAGAGTGTCTTTAGACCCCTCTGACAATTAACTGAGCACATTCCGCAGGCCCTGCTCACACCCCCAGCAGCTCGCCCAGCCCCGCTTGGCTCCAGATTGCAGCTGCTTCCTCTCTGAAACTTGGCCCACATGGGTTCTCTGAGTGCAGATGCCCCGCTAGTTGGTGAAGTGGTGAGCAGAACCTGGAAGATGGATGGGAGAGATGGACAGGCTGGGAGCCTCCGGGCTGCCCTGGACAGGTAGATGTGAGAGGGCCTGGGGCACAGGGCAGGCCGACTTTCCAGTTCTGAGCAATGATGAGACCTTGAGGGGCTGTGGAAATGGGCTTATAGGATTCAGCCTCTTCAAAAGGAGGAAACTCACTTCCTAAAGTCTGACTTCTTGAGAAGGGCTGCCGAGGCCTCCTTGCTCAATGGGATGGGGCCTGGGAGAGGCCCTCACCCCAGGGACCTTCCCTGGGGGACGGTGGGCAGTTCTGTGTGAGGAGGTCACACCAAATGGGTGTCCTGTCGCTTGGGATTTGTGGTTGGGATTTGGGGCTCCTCTTTCCAGCTTCTCAAGGAAGGCCTGGGGCTGGGCGCCTGGCCAATGGCCACAAACCATAAACTTGGCTCGAGGACTTGTCACATGAGACCTGGCACCTCCTGCCCTGCCAGGGTGAGGCAGCCTGAGACATGGCCCGGCCACAGACCTGCTACTGTGTGTGCCTGCTTCTCACCTAGTCCCTGCACAGTGTAAGAACAGCGGCAATTTCTCCCTGTGGAGTTAGTCAGCGCTGATCGAAACCCCTGTTAGGTAGCAGATGCTCCACCCAGGTGGGGCTGTGACAATGACAAGTTAGATGCAGAGAGACAGAAAATCCCAACAGGCCATACCAGTCACAGCCAGGGGCATGGCACTGACCACTACGGGGCAGGAGAGGTGACAGGGAAGGTTCTGCTGGGAAGCCTTTCCTTTCCCTGGCAAATAATCGGGGGGGGGGGGGTGGTGGTGGTGGGGTGTGTGTGTTAGTGTGTACAGAGGGGTAGGACTTCCCCTCCTGGAGGGGGAAGACTGGGAGGAGCAGGGGCGCCAGTGAGTCCACCTGCCATTGTTTTCCCTCCTTGTCCTCCTTCCCGATTCTCTCTGCCCCTCCCAGAGCTGACCTCTCACCTTGCTAAGAGGCCAGGCTGTTTGTACAGCTCATAGGTTGGGCTCTGGAGCCCTACACCGCCACACAGGTATTGTCATGTAGGTGTTGTTGGGACTGTCCAGCACCTGAGCTGCCCCCATGTGTGACCCACCTCCACTTTTCCTGGGGCCTGGTATGCATGCAGCTCAGGGTTGAAGTGTCAGGGCATGTTTCCAGGACCCTGCTTTTATCCCCTGAGTGTGGTCAAAGGGCCCATGTCTCTGCAGGAAGGGTCCGGGGAGCTGGCTGAGTTACACACCTGGGATGCTGGAAGGGTCCCAGAGCCCACCAGCAGCTGGATATGGTTTGGACAGTCCAGTCTGCAGCTCCCCAGAGGGGTCCCAGCTAAGAGGCGGCAGGCAGAGGGACCCTGTAACCTGGTTCCATAGTCCTGGTCACACTGGGTCACCCTCCTGGGACTGGGGATTTAGTCCAAGGTGCAGTCTCCTTTGGCGATGGCACAGTATCCTAAGTCCTATTTGCCCAATCTGAGGCAAGACACCTGGGGAGTGGCGGGGGCAGGGGGTCCAGCAAGGCAGGGCTCAGAGCCATCCTGGAAGCCCCTAACACAGGATTTCGAATGTTGTTCATTAGTGTTCTTGTAGTTGAATGCAACGATGGTTTTTCATATTTTCATAGTATGGTTAAAAATTCCATGCAAGGAATAAACGACAAACATAACATTGTATTTATTTTAAGCATTATTTTTGTGATTGGGTTTTGTAGGCTTTTCTTCGAAACCTTACCTATTTGGCCGCCAGGATTCCTGCTGGTTCTTGGACTGAGCATCAGGTCGGGGAACCCTCCCTCCTCAGTGGGTAGGGGGTAACCTTGGGGAGAGGGCTAGTCCTTCGCTCTCTTGCTTGTCCCTCCTGGTCTTCCTTCACCCCCATCACCTCCATCCTGGCTGTGGGTTACCTGGCAGGATCTTGCTGTGCAGGGCACCTTGTGAGTCTGGAGTAGTCACACTTGGCCTCAAAGATACGTAGGCGACAGTCACAACCTCACCCTGCCCCTTCCTCGTGCCCTGTTCAGCCACCCCAGGTGGTGCCATTGCTTGCAAAGGGGTTGGTTGGGGGGTAGCAAGGTCTCCAACCCTTCCCAGACAGAAACTGGCTGTCCCAGCCACCTGCTAGGAGAGCCAGGAGCAGGACTGGAATTTTTTTTAAGTTGAAAAAATCATTTTTCTTATGATAATCACAAGTGGCTCACCCTTTCCGAGCATGTGCTAAGCGTTCTGCCCTGTGCTAAGGACTCCACATGCATTAACACATCTAATCCTGTGAGGGGGATACTCTGACCCTGTTTTACGGAGGAGAGAACCGGCTCAGAGCAGTCACATAACTTATCCAAGAACCCACAGCTGGCAAGAGGTGGAGCTGGGGTCTGAAGCCGGGCAGTGTTGTCGCCTCAGATTTTGCTCTGCTGCTTATAAAGCAAATGCTTGCATTTCTAGCAACATTTAACCAAAGCCAAAACATATACAAAACAAAACCCGGTGATGAAAGCGTTCTGGAATTAGATAGCAGTGGTGGTTGCACAACCTTGTGAATATACTAAAAACTGCTGATCTGTAGGCTTTAAACTGGGTGACTTTGACGGTTTAAGAATTATATCTCAACTTTAAAAACCCTTAGAAAATGCTAATTTAGGAAGAGAATGACAGTTGCCTGTCATCCCACCTTCCAGAGGTGAGCTCCCTCTATCCTCGCCCCTCTTTCTGTCACTTGTGAGTCCACCTTTTCTCCCTTGCTCACTGTTATGAAAAGGTCAGGGATCCTGGTTCATTGCAAATGAGTGGGAGAACAGAAGAGGAAAATAATCAAGAAGAATAGCTTTCATGAAAAGCCTGATGTGGCCCTTTTCTTGGAAACTGCTTAAGACTAGATCCCAGATAAGCATAGGCAAACAGAAGCCTGGGCTGGGGGTGGAGGGGTGCCCTTCCTGATTGATCAAAGGCTGAGCCAGTCCCATTGGAGCGGCCTGGTTGGCCTAGGATTACTTCCCATCTTCTGCCATCCCACAGTTAACAGGGAGGGTCTAAGTGGGGCAAATTTCCCTAAGTCCTGAGGCATGAAGAGGGGAGGGCAGGGCCAGGGTCCTCCCCCAGGAGACAGCTGCCCATTCTCAGAGGTTGCCTAGCAATAGTGGGAACAGGTGACTTAGCCCACTACAGAGGTGGGAGGAGAATAAAAGGCAGCTGGGATGGAAATCGGGAGTAGATGCAGAGGATGCTGTTACCCTGGAAACCGCCTGCTTGGTCCTTGGCTGCAGTGGGCTACTTCTGGGCTGGGATCCATTCTTCATTGAGAGATTGCAGGGTCCTCTCCAGGCCTGTCACCCACAGAGTTGGGGCAGGGGAAGGGGATGTAGAGAAACCTCTTGCACATGCCTCCGTGGGGGATATGTTCTCTGCAGCCTCGTTTAACATTCACAGCAGCCTTGTAAGGCGTGTCGTATGATCACACTTGATAGATGAAGATGCTGAGCTTAGAAATATAGAATAACAGGCTCACACACAAAGGCTCACAGTGAGAAGGGGCTGTACCCTTGGTCCTTAAAACAAACATTTCATTTTGGCTTAAAGCATTTCACGTGCCCAAGATCTGGGAGGCAATGTAAACACTATCCACCTTCAGGGAAGGGAAGAGAAGATGAGAGAAAGGAAGGCTAGAAAGAAAAGTTGTCTGTTTTATATCCAACAATCAACTTATAATACTTATTAAGATGTCTTGGTTCTCCAAATAAGTAAAAAGACTGTAGTTTACACTGATTGAAGTTTGCATGGTTTGGATTATCTCAATCTTTAAAAAAACCCTTTGAGAAAGATACTGTTAACTTCCCATGTTACTACAGATAGGGAGATTGAGGCTCAGAGGGTTTAAGTAGGTTTCCAAAGATTGACCAGCTAATAAACGAGTTTATGAATGAACCCAGGCAGACTGACCTCGAAATGCCACCCTTCACCAGAAGTACAGATGCACCCATTGCTATCTTGGAGTTTATGTTTTAATTGAGACAAGGCTTACATAAATAAAATAATAAGGAATAGCTTAAGATGGAATACAGTGATTCACTGGCGGCTCAGACGATAAAGAGTCTGCCTGCAATGTGGGAAACCCAGGTTCGATCTCTGGGTTGGGAAGATCCCCTGGAGAAGGAAAGGGCAACCCACTCCAGTACTCTTGCCTGGGAAATCCCATGGATGGAGGAGCCTGGTGGGCTGCAGTCCATAGGGCCTCAAAGAGCCATCCATAACTGAGCGACTTCACTTTAAGATGGAATATAACCGAGTACTCCTTAGATGGTTCATGATTTTTAACATTTATGCTTTCACATGTGTCCTCTCCTTTCACTGTGATAAAAAGACTTGCGAGGTCTTATTCCCATTTTATAGACAGAGAAAGTAAGGCTCAGAAAGGGGGAGTGGTTTTACCAGGGTCTCTCGAAGTCCGAATGGGGTAGAGTTGGTTTTGAATCCAGGTCTTTGACTAGAGGGTCTGTGATGCTAAAGGGGTGGGTGCAGGCCTTTCTGAAGTTCCTTTTGTTGGTTGAAAAGATAGCGGAGGATTCTAGTTGCATTTCTCCCCACTTTTCATTGGAAGGAGTAACTGCAGGGAATAGGCTCCAGAACCTGGCGGCCTCTCCTGGAGCTGACCCTAGCTGTGGGGGGCTGGCTTCCCTGCCATGAGAGGCAGCCATGCCCCCTCCTTCTCTGCTTCTTGGGACCCTTCAGCTTCATCTGCTCCTGCTGGCCTCTCCATCTGGTCTCCAGGGACACCTAGCACCCTTTGAACCAGGTAGCTGATGCTCAGTGTTTATTTTGACTTTAGAAGTCTGTGCCTGTAAATACAAAGTTGCAGGTTCTGATTTGAGCCTTGAGGCTGTTAAGAAAGGGGGTGAGGGTGAGTCTGAGGGCTTAGGTTGGGGTGAGCTGTTTTGGCTTTCAGTGCTGCAGGCCCAGCCAGGGGACAGCTTTGGGGGGAAGACAGTGCCCTTCCTATCCCATTCCATCACCTTGCAGCTGAGGGTCTAAATCAAAGGCCATGAGGGCCTTAATCAAAGCCATGATGGTGGAAAAGTGATGGGGGTGGGGAGGGAAAGGAGCCTGGTCTCTACCTTGTTTTTCCTGTTCCGTGGTGGTTGGTACTTGGGGGCTGTGGAGTGTGGCTGCAGGCCTGTGATTTGAGGCCGGGGCTTACAGGGGAGCGTTTTTATGGGCCTGAAGATTTATTTTTTAAAAGTCATCTGCAAAGCTGATTATAACCAAGGGGAATAGAACAGAGTGGTGCCGGGCTCCATTTTCAAATTGTCTGTAGGTGAAATGACTGGAGGGGAGGGTGCAGCGACGTGGGTGGCCCCCTTCAGGCAGGTCCTGCCTGTGGGTGGGAGGGGGCTTGTTACTGTCAGGCTCAGTCTTTCTCCTTATGTCGCATGTGGAAATGTGCACATGTCACAGCCTGTGGTTTGAGGATAGAGAGAGAAGTGGGGCTTTTAATTCTTCTAAGTCCTCAAACCAGAAAAGGGGATCCCTGCCTCCTCAGTGAGGCTCTAGTGGGGGCAGGGCCAGTAGCTTTGAGGTGCCAGGTCTGTTTTGACCTCCAGGTCTGTGAGCAAGGATGTGTGTGTTGGTGTGAATGGAGGTGTATGTGTGTATGTGGGTGTGTGTATATATATATGTGTCTGTATACATGTTTGTATATGTGTGTATGTGAGTATGTATATGTGTTTATATGTGTATGTGTGTATACGTGAGTGGGTATGTGTATTTGTATGTCTGTGTATATGTATATATGTGTATATAATAAGTGTATTTGAATGTGTGTATATGTGTATATTTGTGTATGTGTGTATGTGTTTGTATGTCTGTGTATATGTGTATGTGTGTGTGTGTGTGTGTGTGTGTGTGTGTGTGTGTGTGTGTGTGTGTGTGTGTGTGTGTATGTCGGAGAAGGCAATGGCACCTCACTCCAGTACTCTTGTCTGGAAAATCCCACGGACGGAGAATTTTCCGTCCATGGGGTCGCTAAGAGTCCATGACTGAGCGACTTCACTTTCCCTTTTCGCTTTCATGCATTGGGGAAGGAAATGGCAACCGACTCCAGTGTTCTTGCCTGGAGAATCCCAGGGACGGGGGAGCCTGGTAGGCTTCCGTCTATGGGGTTGCACAGAGTCGGACACGACTGAAGGGACTTAGCAGTGTATATGTGTGTGTGTGTGTGTATATACATGTGTGTGGTGTGTGTCTGGCTCTGAGGAGCCCCTCTGTTGTTTTTGGCCGCTGCTCTGACTTCGGCAGGGGAGTGGCTCCCTTTCAAACACCGCAGACATCCTCCAGATAATGTCTAATGGCACTTTCCAGTCGAGTTCCCGATATTCGGAAAGGCCTTTCTTTCCAGGAACCCAGAGTGCTTTTCCAGAGACTTGGCCCTGGGAACTGGGAGCTGGAGGAGGCGGAGCAGGGGAAACGGGGAAACGGGGAAACGGGGAAACGGGGGTGGGGGTGGGGGCCCAGACCCCTGATTTCCTGCCCTTCATCCTGGATGCCATGCTAGCTGGGGCTCTTTGGAGGTGTCTTTCCTGCATGAAGTCCTGAGGACTCGCTTTAGAAATCTGGATAATTTTCCAGACTCTAGCCTCAAAGAAAGCCACCTATCTTTTCTTTTTTTTGGAAAGTTAAGCAGGGGTAAACTTAGAGGTTCATTGTATATAATCAGCTTTCAGCTTTTTAAAAATTAAAGAATTCCACATTGGGGTTTTCATTCTCTGGGCCTGTCTAGACAACCCCCTGCACCTCCCCCACCTGCTTGGTGCCAGCAAGGTCCCCTGCACCTCCCCCCCTTAATGGTCAGTTCCTACCTGTCTGGTTGTGTGCATGACAGATGGTGTCACACCCAGCGTATCACCGTGCACACCGCTCTTTCTGTGCTTCCCTGTCCCACACCCCACTTGGCAGAAGCTCTGACCCCTATTCCGTGGACAAGACGGCTGAGGCCTGGAGGGGCTGGAGGACTTGGGGGATGTTTACAGGTGGCAGGTGGGGCCAGAAGCCAGGCTTCCTGCCTCTGCGGGTGGCTCTTTGTGTTCACCTGCTGCTCCCGCCACATCTGAGTTCAAAGACTCACTGGTATTTGGTGAGGGAGGGCAGGGGCAGAGAGTCTGTTTCTTATTTTCTTCCCTCCCATGTGTGTTTTTGACACCTGGTTCTCATCCCCTGGGGCATGTGCTCCTTTGCCCGCTGCCAAGAGGGCACCGGGAGTCAGGTTCTTAGGGACTCACACTACTTTGCCATTTTTTTTTCTCTTCCCAGGAGGGAGCCCCTTCTGCTTTTATTGTTCCTTGATGAAATAAATATGCAATGACAGAAAAGCTACTGTGAATTAAGGCATGCTTCTAAATGAATTTGTATTGTATGTCTCACAGCGGCTTCTTGCAACATTTGGAAGTTAGTTGTTCTTTGCACATAGTTTTGGAAGAGGCGGGAGGTGGGAAGCCATGGCTGAGTCCATCTTGGCTGGGTCCCAGGGGCAGCCAGTGGGATTCCAGTTATGTCTGTCTGTGCACGCTTGGTTTCCTGGCTCTGGCCCTTTCTTCCTTCTGCCCTGGCTCTGGGCCACTCAGCCCCTTGCCTTGCTCACTTAGCACCTGGGTAGAAGATGGGTTGGAGAGGGCTGGAGAGGACAGACATGTTGGCAGCCTCTTGGCAGCCTTCACAACACTTGCTTAGGGCACTGTTGTGAGACTCTTGGCTCTGAGGACATTTGGAGGGTTTCAGGGGATGTCACTCATCTGTGACTGACTGGTGACTCCTTGGATGAGTGAAGGTGAGTTTGTAGGGTCTCCTGGAGCTTCCTAGTAAGGGGTCCATTGCCTGGGGCTCCTGAAGGCTGCGGCACTGGAATCTGGACACTCATGCCACCTCATCCCAGAGCCTTGAAGCCTAGAAGGATAGGGGTGGTTTAATAGTGGTTCTCACTTGGGTGTGCATCAGAATCACCTGGATGATTTGTTATAACACTGGTTGTGGAGCCTCATCCTCAGTGTTGGTCATTCATTGGGTCTGGGATAGGACCTGAGAAATTGCATTTTTAGCAAGTGAATTGACACTGTATAGTGACTTGGAGAGTGGGGTAGATGTAGGCAGGGGTGAGGAACTGGGGCTGTTTTTGCAGTCTGCTGTGGAGATCTTGAACCAGACTGTGACTTTGCTGGTAATTTCTGCCTAGTACCTCCTCCCTCTCCCCCAGAATAAAGACCACGTTCTTCCTCTCTTTGGGAGGCCCAAGCTCAGGGTGGGAGGTGTGCTCTTGCAACTCAAGAAAAGGTGACTCCTCAGGGAGCTCTGGTGGGCACGTGGTAGTAGGTGGTCACCAAGTGTTGAACGGACAGTGACAGTGGGTGCCATTCGAGGGGGTGTGGTAGCCACAGTCCAGCAGGAGACGCCTGCAGATGAGAACGTACTGGGGGTGATGACCCCTTGACTCACCAAGGGTCACTCCAGTGATGGAGCTGAATCTGGGGCCCAGAGCAGGGCTGGGGAGACTCCTGGGACTCAGAAGGGTGCCCCGGGGTCAGGAGGAGGCCGGAGGCTGGGGAAGACAGCCTTTAGCTCGGGATGGGCTCTGAGCCTGCCACGCCACCTGGCACCCTTCCTTGCGTGTCCTGTTGCGGGCTGGTGGGAGCCAGCGCAGGCCTCCAGCTCCCTATTAGGTAGTCCAGCTGCATTTCTTCCTCTTTTGGCCAGTGGCCCACTTCACATTCCTCTCCCGAGGTGCTGGCCCAGCTGACACGTCTCTCCATTCCTTGCCCTATTGCATTTGGCTGAGGCCTCTACTTCAGAAATTCTTAGGGAGTTTCTGGTCCTCTTGTGAGGGTTTGGGGCCTCAAAGGAAGTAAACTTGGCCCTCGGTTTTCCTTCTCCTTCCAGTCCCAGGGCCGAGGGTTCTCTCAAGTATTGGACATGGGTGGCCTGCTCTGCTGTCTTTAGGCTTAGCCTCCTGGGGGTGTGGAACCAGACAGAACCCTGGGCTCTGCATCTCATCAGGATGTGGGGTCCAGTAGGACCTTGGTCCGCCTACCTTCTGCTCCCTTTCAGCAGGGACCTTGGTGTGTATGGGGGTTGTCATTTAGGAGGAGAATCGGTATGGAGACACTGCTCCTTTGTTTGCATTGTTAGGCCAGAGAGCTGCTTTGGAGGACCCTGTCCTCTTTCCTCGGAGCAGAGAGAACAGTTGTGTGTTAGCTACCGGGGCTGTGGGAGACCTGAGGTCTCCTCTTAGAGCTTCCTGTGGCCACTGTGTGATGCTGGACAAGTCTCAGCTGACTGTTACCTATAACAGTTGGTTATAACAGTTGGTTATAACAATTGGTTAGTCACTCAGTCGTATCCGACTCTTTGCGGCCCCATGAACTGTAGCCCGCGAGGCTCCTCTGTCCATGGAATTTTCCAGGCCGGAATACTGGAGTGGGTTGCCATTTCCTTCTCCAGGGGATCTTCCCAACCCAGGGATCATAAAATGAGGAGACTGGGTTATAGGATGACAGTGGGGCTATGTTGTAAATGTCCTGCTTGGATTATCGCATGGAGATGATCTTTAGGGTCTGGGTCAACGCCAGTATCCTGTGTTCTTCTCCTCTTTGCAGGGAGGGGTTACTCAGCAGTCTAACACTTCTTGAGGTGACCTTGCAGTTGATTCCTGGGCTTCCCAGTCTGGCCCTGAAATAACCTGCTAAAACACTGTGTCATATCTGTAGGAGTCTTCTGTGTCTTCACCCTTCAGGAATTTGTTCCCACCCTCTAGGGAGGGTATGGGTGGGGCCAGGTGAATGAACTTCCCTTAGGGACCCACAGTGCTCTGGGTCTTGGGCCCTGCCTGGACTCTCTTGCTCTGGAAATGCCTGCTTGGGGTGTGGCCGAGTGGGAAGCCCAGGTGCCTGGGGAGGAGAGAGTGGAGAGCCTTGTTTGGGGTGGTGATGGGTTCCTTAGCTTTGCCTAAGGGTGCTCCAGGTGTGGTCCGGGGGTGGGAGTGCTAGTGGTGGCTCTGGAGGGGTGGGGAGGGCACCTCTGCCCTCTGCAAGGTAGACCGCTGATAATCAGCCCTTTGTGTAGGCTTGGCTGACCCACGGCCTGGTGTGAGGGAGGCGGCCCGTGGGTTCTGTGGGTAGAAGAAATTCCTGCTGGAGCCAGGGAACAAGGGTTTCAGCCTGGAATCTGCCCAAGGGACTGGTGTCAATGGACAGCCTTGTTTTTCACTTTGTTTACTCCCAGAACCCAGCTCTATCCTTTGCCTTGTAGCAGTCTGAAGAAATGAAATCACAGAATGCCCGACTGGAAGGGAACCCATACTGTCACCTGACCTTCTCCACATCAGATAAAGAGACTGAGGTCCATGGTGGTGATCTGTCTTGTCCAAGGACACACTGCTTTGAGTTCATTCCTTGTGGGGCTGGTTAAAGTAAAGAATTTATTCTGGTTACATATAAATCATCTCCTGAAGTCATCCTTGCCGGTGGGCTCCAGAACACCTGCCGACAGATAGGCGGGATGAACCTCTGTGCTCTGAAGGCAGGTGGGGCTGCTGGGGATCTGTGTGGGTGGTCATGTTCGGCTGAATTTCACACATGCTGACAGTTGTGCTATACTGGGTGGAGGTGGTGATGGACAGACAGGTGGGCCCTTTGCATGGCTGCCCTTATGCTCAGAGGTTCCTGGCACTGGCTTCTGATTTTGCATTTGAGAAGGGAGCCAGAGATGAGTCAGAGGGACCAGTGCTGGTGATGCTAGTGGTCCTGATATTAGCACTTAGCACCACATGACCAGCCCCGTGCTGAACCCGTTACGTGCGTTGTATCACTGAATCATCATAACCATCCCGTAAAATCTAGGTGCTAATATGTTTTCACCTCCACTTTACAGAAGCACTTGAACATTATCGAGATTAAATAATTTGCCCAAGCCACAGACAGAGGGGCCTGGCGGGTTATAGTTCATGGGATCGCAAAGCAGACATGACTGAGCACACAGCACGCACACCCAAGTTCTTGAGTGGCATTCTGGCCTGTGAAGCCAGAGTCGCCCGGCCACAGCCTGTGCTCCTAACCACCACTCCTCTCCTCTCTGCCAGGGCGCGCTGCTTGATGGCAAGTCAGCCTGACTGGAGAAGGGAAACCCCTCCCTAGAGAAGGAGCTGGGTCTCCACCCTCCCTAGGCCCCAAATACCTCTCTCCTGACACACACATTCCTGCGCATTCCTGAGCAACCAGGAAGTGGCTGTCTCTCTGGTCCCTGCAGGTCCCAGCGCTGAGGCAGCAGTGGAGGTGGGCGCAGCTCAGCCCAGATGGGGGCTCTTTGTGAACCCCTCCACACTTCCCTTTGCCTCCCTCTTTTCTTCTCCTCGTCTGTTGTCTCTCCCTTCTGCCCTGCAGTGGCACCCAAGGCACTGGCCACGCCTGAGGATGGCCTTGGGAGGTAGGCTTCGCCAGAGGGATGGCTTTCTTTGTCTTTCTCGGGGTACAAGGTGCTGGTTGCCTTTGCGGGCTTCCCTGGAGCAGGGCTGTGTCAGGGTTGGGCTGCTGCTGTGTCTGTAGGGGGCTCCAGGTTCTCACCCCCTGAAATAGCCATGGTCGTGTTTCCCTGTTTTTGTTGCAGCTACTGTGCTGACTGTTAAACATCCTCGATCTTATTTCACCCTAACAACAAGGTAGGAGGTATCAGCCCTGTTTACAGGCGAGGGAATCGAAATCCCGCAAATCAGAGACCGTGCTGAGGCTTGTTTACAGCAGATGGAGGTTAATGCCCAGGTCTGACGACCAAAGTGCCCACGTCCACTGAAGCTCAGCATGAGCAGAGAGTGGCAGCCGACAGAAAGAACCCCAGCCAGACAGCAACAACACTGAAACACTTTCCAGCCTGGCTAGAGCATCCTGGGTCCGGGTGCGCTGGGTGTCTCCCTCATGAAGGCGCCTTGCCGGTCTCCTCTGAGAAAAGAGGCCAGATGGAAAGCATTTACAGGCTCATGGGCACCTCTTACTCATGAGGCTGTGGCTGGGGCATTGCTCAGAAAAGCTCAGGCAGGAGAACACGTGATGCACAGGCAGCCAGAAGCCAGTCGGAGCCTGTCCCTCGCATCTGGCCTGGTTCTGTGATTCCTTCTTTTCAGAGAGTTTCAGTGCCCATTGTCATTGGAACTTGTTAATAGGGGCTGTGGGAGCCTGGTAGAATAATAATAATAATAATAATAATGTGATAATACTGTGAGAGCTATTGCACTAACCCTTCTAATGCTGTGCCTCACACTGTCCTTAGCTTTTTACTTGTAAGCACTGGGACAGGACTTTCCATGTACTAACCCATATATTCCTCACAACAACTTTGTGAGGTGGGCACTAATACCCCCATTTTATAGATGGGAAAACTGAGGCCCAGAGAGGTTTAGTTGTTCATCCAAGACCCTACAACTAGCAAATGGCAGAGCTGGGACTTGAGTCCAAGGATTTCCAGTCAGTAAGACCATAGATGATTCCCTTGAAGTCAGGGACCTCCCTGTGGCTTTTATTTCTGTCCCTGGTCCTAGCACCTGGTACCAAGTGGACTCTAGGAAGAGTCGTAATGGTAGAATGAAGGGTGTTGGCATCCTGCCCTTTGAGGGGAAGTTGCCTTTAAGTTGCAGGGATCCCGGCATGGCTGGCATGACTTTCTGTTGAGGAGTGAGACCCTGAGGCCCACCTTTGGTCTCCTGAAGCCACTTAGTTTTTGAGGGGAGCCACTTGTATGGGGAGGAATTCAAGTGCAGATGGAGTCGGCAGGGCTGGGAAGATAGGCCCAGGAAACACAGGGCCCAGAAGCCCTTCATTAGCTACTTGTTCCTGTGGGGAGGTCTCCCCTTCCTTCATGTTGTAAGTGCCATTAGGCATTTAACTGCTGGGGAGGGATGAGATAGCAAATAATTTAGAATTTAATAAAGTTATCAATTCATAGGGGCAGGGGTTGTTTCCTATTTCTGTCTTTATCCATGTTTCCTAGCATGTAGTGGGCACTTAAGGAATGTTAGTTGCATGAATGAATGAATTAAAATAGAATCTTCATATGGAAAAATTCAAGCACAGGAATAGAGAAGAGTGTAATGAATCCCCATGTACCCATTACCCAGCTTCAGCAATTAGCAGCAGAACCTGCCAGTCGTTATGTAGCCACCTGGGACACTTTATAGTGAGATTAGCATGCTAGGATGAACTGCTAAGAACTTCTCGAGAAGAAAAGAACACGTGGAGATGAGATGCTGCTATAGTACTAATAACTCGCTCTCATGTCACTGCTGTGCCAGGCATGCTGCAGGTGCTTATTTGAAGATTTGACCTAACTGTGCTGGACCATGTGGCATTGGGCTCCAGCCCCAGAGTGGGAAGAAAGTTTCTGAGGAGTTCAGCAGATCCATGAGATGTTCAGACATATACACTGTGGCTAAAGGCAGTGCAGCCAGCAATAGTTCATCCACTCAATTCATATTGATTATGGGGTCTCTCTTTTTTTAAATAGTTTTAAAGTACAGAATAGTAAAACAGATACCCAGGTGCTTGCCACCCAGATTTAAGAGATTAAACACTTGCTCTTTTCAGAACAGGACCAGATGATGCAGGATGTGTGCCTCTGAAGAGGCCAGTTGAGTGAGAGACCCACCACCTAGCATTTTGCTGTCGTGTTCAAGGATGTCACAGCCTCTACAGTTGAAGGGAGCGCAAGGAAGGCCCCAGGCCGCCTTTGAGGAGACCAGTAAGACCTCCTGGAGGAGGTGATACTGTGAGCTAAAATTTAAATCTAGAATACGTAAGAGTGAGTCAGGCAAGGGGGGTGGTGGCAGAGAGTGGGGGAGGTGGACCAGGCAGAGTGTGACCAAAGACATGAGACAGTGAGTGTCAAGTTCTGGGAAGGGAAGAGCAGGGAATGAGTGTGAGGTGGAGCGGGGAGCAGCTGGAGGGGAAGAGGCCTGGGGGTGGGTGACAGGGAACCCAGAGGGCCTGTGGGGGCAGTAGCAGGCTCTGGGCCTGTCTGAACTGGACAGTGTATGCTGAGAGGGTTAGAGACCAATGTAATCTCTAGTGGAGGTTCAGGAAGCAGGGGAACTGCGTCAGAGGAGTATTTGAAGGAAGCTGGCTGTCTAGAGAAGTCACCAGGCTGGACTTCGCTTGTTGAGTGGGCCCCAGGGCTTGGAGGAGCAGGACTTGGGGGAAGTTGAGTGGATATGGAGTCAAGCTCAGAATTTCTAGTAGTCGTACTTTCCAAAGAAGGAATGAACTGTTAGGTTGGGAGTTACCTGGTCTTAAATGTGTGTAGGTCTACTGAAATGGAAATGGGGGAGTTCCCTGGTGGTCCAGCAATTAGGACTTCGTGCTTTTGCTGTTGAGGGCCAGGGTTCAGTCCCTGGTCAGGGAACGAATCCCACAAGCCATGTGGCATGGCCAAAAAAACAATACAAAACAAAAACCTTCTAGTTGAGGTATTCAGCTAATCCTAAAAGAAGTGAGATGGGAAGCACATGGAGGACGGTGGGCACTGGTCCTTCAAGGCCTCTCCTCACTCTGTTCTAAGAATATAAGCTGGGAGAGAGTTGGTTAAGTGACCCGTGGGCACAGACCGAATGGTGCTCCAAGGAAGGTGGCTATGGAGGAGGTGCTGGCCTGTTGCCATGGGAACCATCTCTGCTGTGGGTTTCCAGTTCCAAGGATGCCCTGGAAGGAATGAGCTCACTCCACCTGCAAGGTAATGAATCAGCCTGCTCCGAAGTCCTGCTTGCCATCTAGGGCTGAGCAGGACCCTGCTTCTGTACCTCATGGACCACTGATACTTCTCTGCCTGATGTGGTCTGTTGTCATTAGACAGGAGATGGAGGCAGAAGAGGCAGCCACATGCCATTCTGGTAGCCCTTGGGGTCCTGACTCCAGTAGAGGCAGGAGAAAGCCTCTATTCCACTTGGCCAAACACATGGTGATCAGCAGGGCTGAACTATCCTATCTGCAGTCTGCTCACCTCACATCGGCAGGGCACCAGCTACACCTGGGACCTTGTAGTCCCAGCATGTAGGCTAGACGGATTCTGTGTGCTGAGGGCTTTGAGGAAGTTCAAGCTGTTCGTGGATGTCTATTGGTCAGGCGAAGGGGTGGTTTCCGAGGGTAGATGAGGAAATCTTCTGGGATTTGATTGGACACTGGAAGGATGAGGGGTCACTTGTTTGCTGATCGAGTCTTAGATATATATTTGGAGGTCTGGGCTTGTGACTCATGGCCCTTGCCTCCCTACTGCCCATGTGGGCAATTCATCGTTCTTATGGGGGACTGTCCAGAACTTGTCCACTGCCTGCCAGGTGAGGACTAGCATCTCAAACAACTGTGATTTCAGAGCACGAGGCATCTTCCTCAAGACCCTACTAAATGCAGACCATCATCCACTGGGTTCCAGTCCCTGAGAATCCAGATGGGGGCTAAGCCTATTCCCTCCCTCCTTGGAGCAGCCTGAGGATAACATTGAAAAGGCCAGGGGAGCTTGGCTTTTCTAGTTTCTCACTTGCCTGCTTGCTTCACCTCCGTGGGCCTGTGTTTCCGTCTGAGAAGATGAATGACTTTGAGGGAGCGGTGAATGACCACTTTAACCTTTTCACCTAAACACAACTACTTAAATTTTGAGAAACCATTTTTGTTTTTATCCTCATGCTTGTGTTATTTTGATATCGATGGTCGCAGTGGATCTATGATTTTTTTATTTTTATTTTTTAATAAATTTATTTATTTTAGTTGGGGGCTAATTACTTTACAATATTGTAGTAGTTTTTGCCATACATTGACATGAATCAGCCATGGGTATACATGTGTTCCCCATCCTGAACCCTCCTCCCACCTCCCTCCCCATCCCATCCCTCTGGGTCATCCCAATGCCCCAGCCCTGAGCATTTGTCTCAGGACCTACGATTTAGTTTGCTTTTTACCACTTGGCATTTTATCAAAGATACTTTTTCTTATACAGCCATACAGCCTTTATCTTCCTTCCCTGGAGCAAGTGAGATCCAAGTGTACAGATTGTTTCATGAATACATATTTATTTGTACTTTCCTGCCTCTTCCCAAAAAGCATTTGAGGAAAGCATGAACCCAGTGCTCTGTGACATCCTAGAGGGCTAGGGATGGAGTGGGAGATGGGAGGGAGGTTCCAGAGGGAGGGGATATATGTATGCCTGTGGCTGATTCATGAAGCTGTATGGCAGAAACCAGCACAATATTGTAAAGTAATTATCCTTCAATTAAAAAAAAAAAACTTAATGCAGGTAAAGCACAGGGAACTCTACTCTGTACTCTGTATGTAATGACCTTTATGGGAAAAGCATCTAAAAAAGAGTAGATATATGTACATGTATAACTGATTCACTTTGCTGTCTACCTGAAATTAATACATTATGAATCAACCATACTCCAATAAAAATTAAAAAAAAGAAGATCCAGAGCTTTGTCAGGGTGGTGGTGGGTAGGTGAGGTAATTGAGAAAATAGTGTTAAAAGAACTTAGTTTTTGTAGGTAAGCACTGACCCTAGTTTTGAGCTTCCCAGTAGCTAAAACAAAAGAAGAAATTGGAATTATCATCTGTTTCCTCATAAAGGGAAGTGCGCTAGTTCATGGGAAGGAGACACCTTGTCTCTTAGCGTGAGCACCGAACACCGAAGGCTTTTCCATTTTAGGAGAGCAGTGTGCCGGGGATGCCAGCAGTGTTCGTTTCATGGGGCACACAGAAACCTTTTTGTATATTGGTTCTTAAATCGACCTGCGGTAGAGTCAAAGGCACGGTGTTAAATCACATGGTGTGAAGGCACTTCTGTGGGGAGCTGAGGAGTGAGAGCTGGTTCCACTGTTTCTAGAACTGCAGCCTGAGCGAGGCCCCGTCCTTGGGGATGCTCGTCAGCGTTTCCTGGAAACTCACTTGCGCTTGTCTGACAGGGGCTAGAGGGTGGTCTGTGTGGACTCCTGGGTTGTGTTCAGAGGTTTTCGGAGGCTTTTCTGAGATGAGAACTTGTGCTTGCAAGTGCTGGGCGTCTGAGGCCAGAACTGCTATTTCATTAGGAAAACATGAGTTTGGCTCACACCACCTCTTTAGAAGGAGAGCCATTGAGGCCAAAGATGTCTCTGGAAGCACTTGGTGGTCTGCTCAACAAGGTGCTCCTGACCCCAGGTTTTTGGCTGCAGAGCGGGGATGAGGCTGTCCAGTCAGGCCTGGGCCTGGCTGCCCGACTGTTCCGCCAGGCGACAAACTGCTCCTCTTAATTCTTCCGTCCCTGGGCACTTTCATAGTGTCCAGCTTTGAGCTCTTATAGATTATTCCTCTATAAATACTCCTTTCACTGTGGACCTTTTCCTGCATTTTAGGATAATATCTAGGAGCTGAGTAAATCGGTCAAAAGAGATGATCATTTCTATAAGTGCTTTTACATACTAATCAGTTGCCTTTAAAAGGCAGACTAATAAAAAAATAAAATGGTGCTCGCTTTGCAGCACATATACTAAAATTAGAACGATACAGAGAAGATTAGCATGGCCCCTGTGCAAGGGTGATGTGCAGATCCGTGACGCAGTCCATATTTCGGTGACAAACTAGAGGGCGGGAGGTGGGAGGGAGGTTCAAGAAGGAGGAGACATATGAATACCTGCGGCTGATTCATGTTGATGTATGGCAGAAACCAACATGATATTGAACAGCAATTATCCTTCAGTTAAAAATAAATAAAATTTAAAAAATAATAAGAAAAGTAGAAAAGGCAGGCTAGCTTAATGTGCCATCTGTAATATACAAGCTGTTTCTTGTTGAAGTACAGTTTCAAGTATACAACAAAGTGGTTTAGTACTTTTATAGGTTATACTCAACCTATTTTTTTAAACTAATTGAGATGGAAAGTAATATTTAATGCGGCAGATTTTAAAAAATACAGCAAAATACAAAGAAGAAAATAAGGATCGCCTAGAATTCCCTCACCCCAGAGCATGGAGGTGTGTGGTTTGATGGGCTGCTGTGGTGAATCTGTTGCCTCTTGTCAGGCAAGGGTTTGATCTGTGACAGTCCCCCCTTAATGGCCATCCTTAGGGGACTCCTACCTGATGGAGGTGGGGGGTGCCCGGTTTTCTTCGGACCCAAAATATCTTCTCAGGCATTGGCCCATCTGGCTGTAGACTTACATTTCTAAGGTTCTCAAGGCCTCGCTAACATTTTTATCTAGTGCTAGATACATAAGAAGGTGACTGGGAAACTGTTAGGATTTAAACATTTGGGAGGAACATGTGAAATATTATCACCTATTGGCAACTTAGCAGTAGCTGCCCCTTGCCAGGCGAGACCTAAGGGCCAAGGGTATGGCTGCTGAGTGCCGGTGGGACAAGCGATCAAGAAGTGCAATCTGTGTCTGCGAAGATTCTGCCCGGTCCTGGCTCCTGACCGCATTCCCCAAGTTCCTGTCTGTGAGGCTCGTCAGAAGAGCCAGGGTGTTTGGTGAAATTGAAGGGAAGTAGGATGAGTCGTAAATGAGAACCTATGCCTGCCGTCTCCATGCGGGTTCTCACTTCCCTGTTCGCTTCTCTGAACCGTGTATCCTGTGGTCCAGGTGACCGTCTCCTCTACAGCTTGTCTTTAGGAGGGGGCCTCCCGGCAGCAGGAGAGACCGCTTCCTGATCTGGACTGGCCCTTGTTGACCTCTTGGCCGGGGCGCTGGTGCTGGGCTGAGGGTGGCCGACGTCCCCAACCCACAATGAGACATCTGTGACCTGAGCAGTTACGTGTCCGCTCTGAATTCCGGGGTAGGAGGAAGAAGAAAGCCTGTTCATGGAATGACTTAACCTCAAATAGGGATGGAGGCCTCCAATCTCCAAGAACTGACTAACACTTTCTTATGTGAAGTGTCGCTTCAATGGTGTCTGACTCTGTTCAGTTTCTTAGGTGGCTTCAGATGCCAAAATGGGTGAATATACTGGGAGCACTTGGTACTGTGCCCACAGTAGGACTCACCTGGATGGTTGTGTTCTTTTTGGTATGGAGGAGGTGGTGCACAGAGCTTCCTTTTTCCTGCAACTTTGACCTTGCCTTTGAGTTGGGTGGGACTTGGGCAGGACCGTAGCTGCCCCTCTTATGGGAAGAAGAGGTGATGCTGAAATGATGGCTTCTTAGAGCTACCCAGCTGTGGAATTGTCAGGCCCTTGAGGACGTGCACTTTGAGGAGGCTTGGCGTCCCTAGTGCTGCTTGTCCTATGGGCAGCTCATCTGACACAGTTGGGGAGAGTTTTCCAATGTCTGGGGGCTGTGGATGATCAGAACTTTAGAACCATGGGATCCACCACAGAGAATCTTGGTGTTGGGACATTTCCTTGGGGGGGCCCTGAAGGGGGAACACCGCCCAAATGTCTCAGCTGCAATTCTATTTGTTTGGGTAAAGAGCTCCTTGCTGGGTAAGGCTCTAGCTTGTGGCCACGTGGAGAGGCTGGGATTGATTTATTCTGTCTGTTGGTTAGATACTCTACCCTCTGCTTCTCCCCACCCAGAAAACCACAGTGAACTGTCAAGGCTGGTCCAGTTACAATTCATGGTAATTGGGAGGCGGAGAGGGACCCCTGAGGAGACCATGGCTTGTGCTTTGCTCTGTGAAGAGAGAGGATCTACTCTGTGAGGAGTGGAGGCAGGTAGCAATTAAGGGCCTCCTACTTACACCTTATTAAATGACCATCTACTACTCTAGGTGGCCATGACTTCCCTGTAGAATTTTGGTTCCTTCAGGCATGTCCACCTTCTGCCACCCAAGGGGAGAGTTTCACACCAAGGCCCTATTCCCTAAAGGGTGGTCTGTGGACCACCTAGCATTCATGTAAAAATTGTAGCTTCCTGGGCCTTGCCTAGACCTGTTGAACCAAATACTCTGGGCTCAGAGCCGCAGAATCAGCATTTCTAGTAAGCTCCTGCCTTAAGTTTTAGACAACGCTAGAGACCTCTGTGAAGGATGACCTGGGAATGTTGTTGCTTCAGGCTGAACGATAGGTGTTCAGCTAAACAAGCTCAACTCTTTCACTTCCCCTGGGACATCTTGGTGATGCTTTGTCTCCTCATAGACTGCAAATTCCGTAGCTGCCCCCTCCTCCCCAAATGTGAGTCAGGCATCTCTTATG
The DNA here is from genome assembly GCA_024291935.2 of Okapia johnstoni. Lineage (NCBI taxonomy): Eukaryota > Metazoa > Chordata > Mammalia > Artiodactyla > Giraffidae > Okapia > Okapia johnstoni. Next base: position 20,511,381 of record CM044307.1, read on the forward strand.
GACCCAAAGCCCAGAGGGGAAGTATTTATAGAGGAAAGGAAAGAAAATCTCTAGTTTTCTCTTGTGATGGTTTTTGGCTTTGGAGCAGGTGGGCCGGTGGGCTATTTGCAAGGCTGCGTGAAAGCACTGTTGCGGTGATCATGGTGGGTAGAAGCCACTTTTCTCATCCTGGGCTTGCGGAGGGGGTGTCTGTACCAGATAGGCTGCCCACCTTGTCCTGGCCACTAAGCACAAACATCTGTGTCCTGCAGTGACCTGCCAGCCCTGTTGTTTGGTTTCCTGTGGAGGGAGGGCTTTTCAGCGTTGTGTATCCTGCTTTGCCCGCCTCCCCTCCCTGTCCACCTTAGTGACCTCTGGTCTTCTACTCTCAGTTGAGCCAAATTCTGACTGTGGGCTGTTGTCTGGGTTCTAGCTTTTCCTCCAGACAGCGTGACAGGAGGGGTTTGGGTTGGCCCTAGACTGTGTAAACGCCTCCTCATTGTTATGGCCCTGGATCATTTCAGCCTGGGGGTCTGCCAGCAGCAGTGTGTTTGCTGGCCCACACTCAAACTGTCCCCTCGAGATAGGGGCCCAGGCAGCAGGAAGCTCAAAGGCCTGTAGGACTCAGCTTAACAGGCAATTCCCTAATGACTCCATACCCTTAGGGGTCATCTTGGAGGCTCTAGGTCAGGAAACCCTCCAGCAGCCTTCTGCCCAGCAAAGTTTTGCACGGGAGATGTGGCGCTGTGGAGGTCACAATGTAGAAGGGGATCGGGGGCCTCAGAAATGGGGGGCATCCTGGTAGGAAAAGCTTTAGGGGAGCCACAAGGTCTACTGATGTCAGAGTGGACTGGGGTTACAAGAAGGACAGGTATAGAGGAGGTGGGACTTAGAGGTAAGATTTAGGAAAAAGGATGTCCAGAGCGTTGAACCAGGAGGCCCAGAGCAGATGAACTCTTCCAGTCAGAACAACTTAACTTTAAAAAGGCAAGAAGAGAATCCGATCAGGGCAAGCTTCTAGTCGAATGCGTGCTTGTGGTCTTTTCTGAAGGCCTTGAAGATTGGTGCAGCCTGTGGCTTAGTATCTGGGGCTTGTTTATGTAGCAGAACTATGGAAATGTTCTTACCCTTGGGCCGGGTAATTCCACCCCCAGGACTGTGTCCTGGGGAAAGTGTGCAACTAAAACAGAGAAAGGCTTCAGAATATTCTGTGCTGTCCGTAGGAACAGAAGGGAAGGCTCCTGTGTCTCACTCACGTCAGGGGAGGAATTTAACAAACCGTGCTGACACATGATCGTGGTGGAACATTTTTTCAGCCTTTAAGTGACATTTAGGATGATCACACAGGAATGAAATGTTCAACAGAATGTTGAAAGCAGAACTTTATCTAGTACGTACGTTGTAATCGGTTGCAACTGTAAAAATCTGTGTAAACAGGAAGATGGCATGGAAAAATGAAAGTGACTGTGTTGAAGTTGTGGGATTAAATACTTAAAAAAATAGTACTCCATTTTCTTTTTGCAAGTCAGAGAATTGCTGTCTGCAGCAACATCCAGCCTGGTGTGCTGCAGTCCGCAGGATTGCAAAGAGTCGGACACAACTGAGCAACTGAGAAACAACAACAAATAGGACCAGGAGAACTTTCAGGACCGGGGAGTCACCTGCCTGGCAGCTGGGAAGCCCGCAAAGCCCAGCAAGAGACCAGTTCTCCTGAGATGGGTTTTATCCGAGTCATCACTGCTTTGAATGAGATCAGTTAAATAAATGCCTGTGATTCACTCCATTTTCTCGAGACTGGAAACTGAAGTCCAGGAAATGAACTCTTCCAGGAATCTCCAGCATGCCCCCCCCCACCCCGGGACCAGGCTGCTGCTCAGGCCTGCTCCCTATGGGTTGGCTGCCAGCCCCACCCCTTGGCCTCCCAGGGGGCAAATCCCCTGTTCACGATCCACACCTGTGAGGCTGCACTTTTGTCCCTGTTGGGCTGGTGGAAGGGGGTGAGGGTGTCAGTGTTCCTTCCCCAGTGACCTCTCCTTTTAAATCTGTCCCTGGCCTGCAGGGCTGCTGGGCACTCCTGGGAGGCCGCCCATCCACACTTTCCATTTGGGGACCTTGACATTTTGTTTAAGAGGGGATGTGATTGAGAGTGTGTGAGGGTGAGAACCGGAGGTGCTGGCTCTTTAAGGCTTGGCCTTCAAGTGAATTTTGGCAGAGGGGAGGGACACTGAAGGTTTAATTTTAGGGCCGGGAGGGGGTGGGGGAAAGTCCCTGCTGCATCTGGTTTGTGTTAAGTCCTTTCCTTCAGAAAAGGGCTGTGTTTATGGTTCAAATCCGACAGAGATGGGGCGAGTGAGGCTCCACTTCCCCGTGCTAGACAGTGGGGCACAGGGAATGCACAGAGCTTCCTTTTGGTCCTCTGACCCTATCCCAAGATAAAAGGTTCCAACTCCGAGAAAACTTGGCCATCCATTTTATCCCTGAAGTTGAAGCAGGCGTTTGCCTCCAGCAGCTGGGCTTTGCACGCCGAGCTGCAGAGCTCCCGGAGTTGGCCGGCTGTCAGCTCTGCTTGTCTGGATCTGAGGATCCCGCATGGGTCAGCCATGCTGCTGGTTCCCTCAGGCATCCCGGCTGTGATCCCTGGTTTGAGGGCTTGTGTCCAGGAGGCGCAGGCTGTCAGAGCTGGAAGGTCCTGCACAGACCAGATCCAAGATCGGATCTGGTCTCATTCTTGACAGATGAGGAAACTGAGGCCCAGAGGGCCAAAGAAGCTTGTCCAAGGTCACACAGTGAATCAGCGGAGGACTCAGGATTTGAACCAGACTTTCCTGACTCTCAAGTTTGGTTTGGTACTCTTTTCAGGGTGCCATCAGGCTTCCCCTTCTGCCTGCTGTTTGTGTCACTCTTCCAGGTTCTGCTTCCTCAAAGGGCTGGCCTTGGGGATAGGGGTTGTGATGGCAGGTCTTGAAACTTGGTGGCAACATTCACGAAGCTGTGAGCACCTCCAAGGCTGGCTGACTCACTGCCATTTTCCAGCACTGCCTCTGTCCCTGGCACAGGGTAAGAGCTCAGAAAAAATGAAATAAATAGATGAGTGGGTGGCTTGGCCTGAGGGTGGAGGTGCTGGTGTTCCAGTTAGAAGCATTGTGTTTCCGTCTGAGCATCTGCTCTGAAGCTGCCCTGTTCCAAGGCTGGGTCTTGTCTTCCCCAGCCCTTTCTTGGTTCTGGCCCATCACCCAGCTTCAAGGGAAGTCTAGGGTTTCAGAGCTAAAAGGAGGCTTCGATAGCAAAGGGTGCATCCCCTTCGAGTTACAGATAAAAGGAAACTGAGGCAAGGCCAGTTGTCTGGGGTCTGCAGGTCCCGGAGGGATCAGCAGTGACTAGTCTGTGGGGACACAGGACTGAAGGCAGGGCCTGGTGTGTTCATGGAGGGAGCTGGGGGTTCTCTGTGCCTCCCTCATCCCGTGTCTTCCTCAATTGGGCAGATGAGCCTTTTCCTCTGCCTCCCTCTTCAGTCTAGCTTCTTCCCTGCTGTGGAGGAGGATGGCAGGGTAGTTTCACCAGTGCCATCTGGGGAGAGACTGGGGAATGCAGGGATGGGCCAAGTCATTCCCTTGTGCCGTCCTAGAAGGAAAGAAGGCTCATTTCCTCCCGGGGAAACCATAACAGGAGTCATCCTGGAGTCAGAGCCCTGGGAGGGGCCCTCTAACCCCTCCATCACCTCTGGCTTGGGGGGGTACTTCCCTCCTGCTGGTTTCATGGGGGCAGAGGAGGGCCAGGGGACACATGCAATACAGCTGACCAGCACCCAAAGCCTGCCTTACTGCTTCTGGAGGGGTATTTCTCATGGTCCACTGCTGGCCAGGCTGGTGGTGGTAGCCAGAGGAAGAGTCAGGTGACATCTTTGTGCCATTCTAAGAACCGGGAGTTCTTAAATCCCTTCGTGGGTTGCAATTTGAAATCTGTTTGCCTTATAAGTCTAAATGTCTCTTTTGGTTTTATTATGAAAGTATGACATGCTCATGGTAAAAACAAAACAAAACAACAAGCAATTCCCCACAGGTAACACGGTTATTTTTCTATTCCACACACAATATTTCATATTTAATTTATATATATATGTATTTACTTAATTGTGGTAAATATACATAACTTAAATTTACCATTTTGACCTTGTTTAAAGTGGGCATTTCAGTGGCAACAGGTATATTCACATTGTTGTGCTGCCATCACCACCATCTCATAAACCTGAAACTCTGCACCCATGGAACAGCAGCTCCCCTTTGCTCCTCCCCCAGGCCCTGGCCACCACCATTCTTTCTACTCTGTGAACTTGAGTGCTTTAGGAACCTCATTAAAGTGGAATCCAGCAGCATTTGTTCTTTCATGTCTGGCTTATTTCACTCCGCATAGTGTCCTTAATGTTCATCCCCGCTGTGGTGTATCAGCATTTCCTTCCTCTTTAAGGCTGACAAATATTCCATTGCATGTGCATGCCGCATTTTGTTTACCTGTGCATTTGTTGATGGGTCACTTCCACCTTTTGACTATTGTGAATAATGCTGCTAGGAGCGTGGGTGTGCAAATAACCTATTCAAGTCCTTGCTTTCAGTTCTTTTCTGTCTATACCCAGAAATGGGATTGCAATATTTTATGTATTGACTATTTACGGTTTGCAACTCTCAGGCACTTTGAGCCCCCATGGCAGGGGTATTAGGTCAGCACAGTGCCCTGGGCCCTCCCCCACGTCCCCTTGCTCTTTCCCTAGGGCCGGGTCCCTGGCTGGCTGGGCCTGCCGTGGTAGCTGTCAGCCGAGGTGGGTGGGCTGGCCAGTTGGGTCTCCTTGGGGTTCCGTGTCCAAGGCCGGCCGCAGCACAGCTCTGGGGAGACACAGCTCTGGAGCTGCAGAGCTAGTGCCAAGCTCTGGATCTCCGGATGGAGGAGGGCCTTTGGCGGCCAGATCCCCATCCCTCTTCTCTGTAAATCTGGTGAAGCCGGGTGCAGTCTGCTGGGCACCCTGGGGTGGAACAGGGACCCCAGAGCCAACTGGCCCCATTTTCCCCACTGGCTTCCACCCCCCCAAGTTCTTCCTGCCCCAAACTGTTTCTCTCCTAGAAGGTTACTGTGTGATCCCTTGTCTTCCAGGGAGTTCCAGAGACTAATGGCATACTTCCTAAATTCCTGTGGAGAAAAGGTCTATTTCTTGCTAACAGAGCGAGCTCTCACCTCCGGCTTCCTGCTCTACTCGAGGTCCACCACTGTCTCGAGTCGGGCCCCCAAACACGCTTACCCTGCAGAGCAAACTGGTTTCTGCCTGCTGTCTGGAGTGGACTTCCAGCACGTGCCGTGTACCGGCCCCTGGCCAGGATCAGTGTTACATTTCCCGATGCTCAGTCCGTATGTCACTGGCGGGTTGTGTAGTTACCTATCAGCTTGGCTGTGGGAGCTCCATGGGAGCTGGGCTCTCTCTCTTGTTGTGGCAGTCACTGGTCTAGGACCCTGTACTTAGAGATGCTCAGTGAGAGAAAAGAGAAAGTAAAAAGAGTTTGGGATCTGGTTGGGAAACGCCTGGTTTGGGGTTTGGGGCCTGCTTTTTGCCAGCTGGGTTAATTAATCTTCCAGCGCCTCAGTTTTTCTGTCTCTAAAACAGGAATCAAAATCTCCCTCTTAAAACTTGTTGTGAAGAATGAATGTGATGATCAGGACAGAGTGCTTAGTGAGTGTCACTAAATGTCCGCTATGTCATTATTGTGCCTTCTAAGTGGGAGAAAAGTCACCCGCTGCCAGGTCTGGGTGAGGAGTCTGGGGGAAGGCGAGGTTTTAGGATGGCCATGGTGTTTTCCCTCTGCTTTTCAGTTTTCTGGTCCCTGGAGGGGCTGGGAGAGGAGCAAGAAGCTGTGTGATGCCATCTGACTGGCTGGCTGGGTGGCGGCAGTTTCCTCTGCAGGAGGAAATTACTTCCTCTCCAGGGAGTCCGGAGTTGTGTGAAACTCTCTATGCTGCTTGCCTAGCGGTGATTGTGTGTTGGGGGGAAGGAGGAGTCCGGGGTACCTTGGGCTTCATTCCAAATGCAGTATGTCTTCTGATCCTGGCACCCTATCCTTTTAGACCTTCTGGGAGCCCTTCTCTCCAGCACCAGGAGGTCTGGCTCAGAACTGCTCCTGCCCTGGGCTGACTGCCCCCTGCCCTGACTGTTTCTTATGTGGGTCCTACCTACCTTTGTGGACTTCCGAGGTGGCGCTAGTGGTAAAGAACCCGCCTGCCAATGCAGGTGTGATGTAAGAGATGCAGGTTGGATCCCTGGGTCAGGAAGATCCCCTGGAGAAGGGCATGGCAGTCTACTCCAGTATTCTTACCTGGAGAATCCCCTGGACACAGGAGCCTGGCAGGCTCTGTTGCATGGGGCCGCAAAGAGTCAGACATGACTGAAGCGACCTACCTTTGTAGATTGCAGGCTCCAGGATCCTGTCTCCCTCACATGTGGGCATAGGAGGCAGCAGCCTCTGTCTCCATGCAGTAGAGTGTGCCTTTCTCCTGCAGGATAGGATTCTTGGGACCGCCTGTGCACAGGTCATGTCCAGGCTCTGGGGAGGGAACAGGAGAGCGAGTCCAGCTTGGGGCTGCTGGCTCCTTTCTGCCCCTCCCTGCAGGAGAGTCCATCCTGCAGAGGTTTCCAGGTACTGAGAACAGCCTTTGGAGCTGCCAGTTCTGGGCTGGAGGGGAGCTCTGCTGCCTTACTAGCCGAGTCTTCCAACAGGTCCTCCTTCTGAACCTCAGTTTCCTCATCGGTAGAAAGAAAGCGATCTCTCTTGCAGGATCACTGCCAGGACTAAACGAGATGATGGCGTCCTGTACCTAGTGGGCTCCCTAAGCAGGGGTTGTTGTTTTGTAAGTATGCTGGGAGCCAAGGAGCACTTTCACAAACTCTTCTTTCCCTTCTCTGCCCAGAAGGCAAGGTGAAAAAGATTTCCAGTGTGTTTTCAGAGCCCAGAGTTGCCCCAACACGTCTGATTTTAGGATTTACCTGTAGTACTTGTTACTTGTTAAAATACCGATTCTTACCCCAGAATTCCTGAACCAGAATGGCAGTTGTCGGGGTGGGGTCTGTATTTTCATCATATTGTATGATTCGGCCAACTTGGGAAACCTTTTCACCTCCCTCAGATTGCTTTCCCAGTGGCTGTATCACTTGTTCTTCACAAGAGCCCTCTGGGGCAGGTCTGAGGCAGTATGGCCCCACGTAAGGTGCGGGGGCTTTCCAGGTGAGATGGTGGAGTGGAAGGGTCAGAGGTGGTGGTGGTCTGAACAGACGGCTGGTTCCCTGGTGGTGGAACCAGAATTAGAACTCAGATCTCCCGGTACTGCGTGTCCATTGTGCCCGCAAACATTCTAGTAAAGCATGGAAAAGGTGGAGGATGGAGAAAAATGGGGCGACTGGACGGAGGTGGGTAACAAGGCTGCAGTGATGGCAGGGGGAGGCCCGTGACGCCCTTCTGACCCCCTTGAGGGAGGCCTGCAGAGAGCAGCACAGGGAACAGGTGGTAGGCACGCTAGAACACTTGCCCAGCTGTGCCTTCTGAAAACCAGGGCCCACATGAGCTTGACGAGCGAGGGCTTTATCCCAGGGCCGCTGGGAGTCAGCAGGTGTGAGGAGTTTAGGGGTGGCCGGGGTCAGGTGGGCAGGGCCCACGTAAGACGCACGCGTGCACACATACACCCTCGATCAAGTTGTTGTTTAGTTGCTCATTCATGTCTGACTCTTGCGACCCCATGGACTGTAGCCCACCAGACTCCCCTGTCCATGGCATTTCCCAGGCCAGAATACTGGAGTGGGTTGCCATTTCCTTCTCCAGGAGTTCTTCTGGGCCCAGGGATCAAACCTGTGTTTCCTGCATTGTAGTCGGATTCTTTACAGCTGAGCCACCAGGGAGGTCCCTGGACTTAGGGGTCCATTTTAGCCTCATATCTTCCATAAATTTTTCTGTATGCACTGAAGCTCAGTTTGCAAATATATATTTATTTATATGAGTCTTCGATTAACATTTGTCATCCTTCTTAGACCAAAGTCTCCTTGATTTAGGGGCTGTGTCTTTACTTGGCCCAAAGTGGGACCTTCCCAGGGCCATTGGCAGAGTTCTGGGCAGGTAGGTCTAGTTCTCTCTCCCTTCCCCCTTTTTATGATTAGGTCTGGAAAGCCTTCTAGAAGCAAAGGCAGGGCTGGCTCCCCTGCTCAGATGGAGAAGTCACAGTGTGTGGGAAAGAGGAATGGACTTGGCCAAGGTCAGCTGGCCATGCCAGGTACAGGGGCCCATTGGCCTCCCTTTTTCTTTATTCCCAAGGTTGGCCTGGTGTCCATTAAAGGGAAACTGATTTAGGTCTTCTTTGTACCGTGTCCCCTTCCAGTTTCCCCCTGAGAGGCTCCTAATGATGATTTCAGGTTGATTTTTCTCCCTGTGTTGGTGGAGAGGTTTGGGGGCGGGGGGCAGCAGGAGGCATTGGAATTGCTCTTTTAAGGTGTTCCAGGGTGAGATGGGCCACCCTGACTGCACAGCAGGGTTACCTCTACCTGGACTGGGGGCTTCAGGAGCTGCCTCTGCCTGGACCCACACCCAAGGGCAATCCGATTGGGCTGCAATCCGATTGGGCTGCAATCCGAGGTGGGCTGTGGGCAGTGAGAGAGGAGGAGCCCTGCCTGTGCTGGTGCATGTAACCTGCTGGGCCTGCAGGAGGAGCAGGAGGGAGGAGGGCCACGCTGAGTGAGCCTGGGTTAGAAGCATGAGCTCTGCACTCCTCCGACTGGCTGTTTAATGTGACCTTGTGAGCATCTCTGTCTTAGTTTTCTCCTCTGTAGAATGGGATGAATGACAGCACCAGCCTCATAGGGTGGCAGTATTGAGGGTTGACTGTCTCAATACTGACAGAGCACTTGGGGTGGTAGGCTGCGGAGGGCAGCCTGCTCTGAAGTCCTTCTGTGCTAACTTTAGGTTAGATTGTCAGGCTGCAGATGGTGGGCCTTCTTCTGTAACCGTGGTGAGTGCTGTGGGTGTCTGGCTCCTTCTCCCATTCCTCCTTTCTCTGTTGGATTGGATCCAAAACCTCGGCGTGACCTCTGAACCCTCCTTCCCTCCCTCACTCTCTCCCTGAGTATCTCTCATACCCACCCACTTCTCCGTCTCTGCCACCACCACCCTGGTCTAAGCCACCTTTGCCTCTTGCCTGGACCTCTCTTGCCATGGTCCCCTGACAGGTCTCTCCTGCCATCCTGGTCCACCTCTGATCTGTTCTGCATGCTGTGATTAGGTGTCTCTTTCTAAGATGCAAGTGTGAAACTAGCACCTGATTCCTGCAAACCCACCTTACCCTACCCTTCAACCCTCAGCTGAAATCACATAAGACCTCTCCCTTGTTCTCAGGAGACCCCATCCAGTGTCCTGGGGAGCTCCGTACTCCTGCGGTCTGCTGACTCCTGGCTCCCTGCTCCTCTCTTCCTGCATCTGTCTCAGTGTCCATTGCCCAGTGGCCTCAGCAGCCTTCGTCCCTTCCCCCTGAGGCCTCTGATATTTTCGTTTCCCTGCTTGGGCAACACCACCTCCATGGCCCTCCCTGCCCCACATGTGCACTGGGTACCATGCCTCTCAGTTTGCACCTGTTGTCCGGATGTGATTATTAACAGCCCTTCCCTTTGTTTTCAAGTGCCCTGGTTTTGCTGATAAACTTTATGGTCCCCCTCCACGTTTATAGTCCCTTCATCTAATTAAAATTCCTCAGCTTTAAAAATTCACTTACTTCCTCAGAGCAGTGGTCAAAGACACACATACACACACCACACACAGACAGACAGACACACAGACACACACAACCTGGATCAAGTTGTTGTTGTTTAGTTGCTCAATCATGTCTGACTCTTGCGACCCCATGGACTGTAGCCTACCAGGCTCCCCTGTCCATGGCATTTCCCAGGCCAGAATACTGGAGTGGGTTGCCATTTCCTCCTCCAGGAGATCTTCCCGACCCAGGGATCGAACCTGTGTCTCCTGCATTGCAGGTGGATTCTTTACTGCTGAGCCACTGGGAAACCCCTGGACTCAGGGGCTCATTTTAGCCTCATATCTTCCATAGCTTTTTCTCTATGCATTGAAGCTCACTTTGTAAATATATATTCATTTATATGAGTCTTTGATTAACATTTGTCATCCTTCTTAGACCAGAGTCTCCTTGATTTAGGGACTGTGTCTTTACTTGGTCCATGGTGGGACCCCCAGTTCCTGATCGTGCTCAGTAAGAATTTATTGAATGAGTGAGTAAATGAAATGGATGGGTGAATGAATGAACCTGGCTCCAGCTGACTGGCAGAGGGAGCCTGGGGCCTGGATGGTTCAGAAGCATCTGCAAGGGCCTGCCTTGAGGGAGGCTGCTGACATTGGGCCAGTCCAAGCCTAAACAAGCCGGTTGCCCACACCCTGGCATACACATCCCCTGACTTGGCTGCCCCTATAATTATTCATGGCCTCTCTCAATGGGCTTTGTGTTCAGGAAGCCAAAAGACACAAGAGTTCAAACCCTCTTCCCACCTCCCCAAAACTGAGACGTAGGAGAAAGAGCTGCCCGGCCCATTCTGCATCTCTAGGGAGCCACGAGATCCAGGACCTTCTCTCGTGGCTGGATGTGAGCGCTGGCGTGATTCTCATCTGGTGTCCTGGGCTGCCCTCCCCGGGACGGGCCCAGGGACTGCCTGGGGACAGCCGTATATGTGCTCGTGTGATTCTCAGCAGACCTGAGACTGGTGCTGGCCAAGTCCTCATTGTTCTCCAGCTTGAGCGGAGAACCTGGAAGGGCCTCAGTCCCCCGCAGAATGGAAAAGGCTCTGGCACTGGCATCCTATGGAGCCCAGTTCAGATCTCAGCTCTGCCTCTCACTAGCTGTGTGACAGGGAAGGTTGTTGAATGCCACTGACCCTCGCTTTGCTCCCCGAGCGCAGGGTTGTTGAGTAGATTTGCTCAGATAGCGCGTGGCTCACTGAGTGGTGATAATAGTCCACATCTTAGGGCAACTCCAAGACCTTATTCCCTCTCTCCTCCCCTCCTCTAGGGGCTCCCAGAGGTCCACTTTGCCTCCATTGTCCTCTTCTCGAATTTGAGGGCTTACCACCATCCTTTCCTTTGGAACAAGGTTTGGGGGAGGCTGCCTCTCTCATGCCCTGCACACTTTCTGAGCTGAAGTCTGGAGCTGGAAGACATAGTGGGTGTGGATCTCCCATCTCCCTGGAGGCTGTGCACACACTCACCCACAGACAGAAGCCCCGTGTCCCGCCTCCTCCCAGCAGTCGGTTTGGTGGGCCCGGCCAGATCTGCCTACAGCTGCTCTTCTTCCCATCCTTCCAGAGATGTGGAAGTTTCCACAGACACGTTCCTGTTCCTCAGTCTCCCCTCCCCGTCCCCGATTCCCCTGCTGCCCTGTCCCTCGAACCAGGTTGGCCATGCTGAGGTGTTGGCCGGCCGCCTGGCCAACAAGCCTGCTCTGCTGGGCTGCCCATGCGCCAGGTCACGGCTGGGTCTTAGTGGAGACTGGGAGGGTGGAGATGGCTTTGGGCTACGTCCACCTGGGCCTGGGTGGCGTTTTTCATGGCCTACAAGTTGCCTGTGATTTTTTTTTTTTTTTTGCCTATGATTTCTTAATAAAGGGATTTGCGGGTTTCTGTGCCGCTTTATGGAGGGTCTTCCCAGGTGGTACTAGTGGTAAAGAGCCCTCTTGGGAATGCAAGAGACTTAAGAGATGCAAGTTTGATCCCTGGGTCGGGAAGATCCCTTGCAGGAAGGCATGGCAACCCACTCCAGTAATTCTTGCCTGGAGAATCCCATGGACAGAGGAGCCTGGTGGGCTACAGTCCATGGGGTTGCAAGGAGTCGGACATGACTGAAGTGACTTCGCATGCACACATGCACTGGTTTATAATGTGCTGTGTCTGTATTTTGGGAGAAGAAACTGTATTTTCCTGGACATCGGGTGAAGAGATTGACTTAATTAGGCCGCTCAACTCATGACGCACTTGCGGGTCCATCCATGCAAAGCCATTGCATATCTATCATGTTTTACCCTAAAGTCTCCCTACGATGGTCATGGTGTTGGTCCCCCACCCTTCCCCTGCCAACACAGATAACAGAATGATGCATGTTCTCCCAAGGACCCCAGTGTTCACTGCATGAGAATTTCTTTGAGAGATTTCCTAGGTGGATTGTTGGGTAGGTACATGTCGCATTGCATAATGTAGCAGTGGCTTGCTCTCCAGCTTGGCTGGCACAGCCCACCCTTCCAGCCAGGCACAAGGGCTCCCGGATTCCTCAACCACAGTGGTATTTGGGGTAATCACCTCTCTAATTGTTTACCAGTCTCCTGGGGGTAAAGGGCGAATTATTGTTTTATATGCCACTGAGGAGGAGTTCTTAAAGTGCCAAGCCTCTCTGTTCCCTTCCTCCATTCAGTGTTCCTGGAACCAGAAACTTCCTCTTCGGCATGGAGTGATTGCAGAAAGCCCCGACTCCCCAGGGAGTGGTGGTTTATAGACAGTCTGTTCATGCTTCATCCTCCCCTCTCCCACCCAGAGTGCACGTCACTGGTGTGGTTCCTTGGTCTCGGCTTGTCCCCCCTGCCGCCTGCTTTCTGCTTAGGGCATCTCTGGTACCCCGAAGGCTCTGGGTTCCCTGGAGCTTTGAACTTTCTCTTGGGAGGCTGTGTTGCTACCTGCATTCGGTGTAAGGGCATGTGGCGGTCCCTCAGGAGGGAGGTGTGGGCGGCATCGTAGCATTGGTGTGGGTTCTGGGCTGAGGTCGTCTTACTGATCACATGTCCTTGATTGGGTCAAGGAGCCCAGGGCCAGGGATTACTGGGGCACAGTGCTGGCTGGTGCATGCTGGCCCAGGCTCAGGCACACACTGGGCACCAGGGCAACCTCTGTAACCCTTGGATGGTCCAGGTGACCGTCTAGAACACACAGGCAATTTCATGGACCCTGAGCATTTTCTATCATCTCACTCCTTTCTGTGAGCATCTGTCTTTTATTTCTTGTATTTAAATTGGGAACTCTAGATATTATTAACAACTTATCATGTGCTAGACTTTTTGCAAGGGCTTCCCAAGTAAGTGCACAGTGGTAAAGAATCCACCTGCCAGTGCAGGAGGCACAAGAGATACGGGTTCAGTCCCTGGGTTGGGTAGATGCCCTGGAGGAGGGCATGGCAAATCACTCCAGTGTTCTTGCCTGGAGAACCCATGGACAGAGGAGCCTGGTGGACTACAGTCTATAGGGTCGCAAAGAGACGGACACGACTGAGTGAGTGCACTCACACAAGCTTTTTGCAAATGTTAGCTCATAGAAACCCCTTAAGAGCCCAGGGAGAAAGACTGAGGCTCAAAAAGGGCAAGAATTTGCTCAAGTCTCAGTGTTAGCAAGTAGCAGACCCAGATCAAATCCAAGCCTTCTGCCCCCAAACACATCCTCTTAAGCATGAAGCCCATGGTCCTTAGTGTGGTCTCCAGCCCAGCAGCATCAACACCAGGTAGACTGTTGTGGGAAATGCAGTTTCTCCACCTGCCTATTAACTATGGAAGCAGAAGTCTGGAGGGATCTGTGAATCTGTTCTAGCGAGTCCTCCAGGTGATTCTAATGCATGTTTCAAGTTTGAGAACCACCGCATGGAGCTACTCAGCTCCACGTTTTTCCTTTTATTTGTTTTCTGTCCTGCTCTTGTGTCATTGGGCCGGTCAGGGTAGGCTCAGACTTTGGGCCTTGGCCTCTCTTCGGGGGTTTCCTGCTCACTAAAGAGGTGCAGTGGCTATCTCTATTGGGTCTGGGGCCTCAGGGAACCCCTCCCAAGTCCCTGAAAGCAATGGGCAGAGCTGATGCCCCCACTGCCTTCAGCTCCAAGCCTCTGGAGGTCAGAGTTCCTGACCCTGTGCCAAAGTGGTTGCCTTGAGAGGGCAGGTGTCCCAGGGGTGGACTGTGGGACAGGCCAGAACAGAAGCTCCAGTCCAGCGGGTTATTCAGGGACACAGAGAAGAGACTTGGGAAACTTCTTGATCCAAGCAGTGTCTCTTTCTTTTCTGCAAATTTGTAATAAGTGGTTTGGCCTCTCCAGAGGTTCCCCCATGGGGGGCTTGGAGCCCAGGCAGAATCCTTGTTCCCAGTCAGCAAAGCTAGCACACTCAGTAGAAATGACCCTGGCGAGAGAGGGGTTGCTAACGGTACTGTATTTTACTTTTTGAGCCCTCACCATCAGTCTGGTACTGTGCTCTTTAATTCTTACCACAATCCTAGGAGGGAATGGATTGATTATTCCCATTTCACGGATGCAACCATCGAGGCTTCAGGCTGTAAAGTTGAGAGTCTCAGCTCAACCACACAGAGGACTCAGGTTAGATGCTTGAGGTGGCCAGACCACAGATTCCCATATTTTATGAATACCAGGCAGGGCCTGATCCTTGTCATGTGGGGAAGTTCTCTATGGAATTGAGTGGCCCGTGGCTCTCAGCCTCGTGCCAGGAAAACCAAATGACCTCACATGTGAATGGCTTTTCCTTCTTTGGGGAAGGAATGTGCAGGCCATTCCTGTGAGTTGCAGCCCACGTGGCCTGTGTGCTGTCAGACCCGCAAGGGCCAGACTCAGACTCCAGACGTGGAGGAGGTGTCACAGGCAGGCCGACCCTTGGCTTGGCAGTGGGCAGCAGGCTGTTCTCGAGTTGGGCTCCCCAACTGGTGTGAAGTGTGCCCAGGAAGAGCCAAGAGGCCTTTCATGGCTAAGTGGGTGTCCTGGAGCGTGACCTGCTCTTTGGAGTCACCACTCTCTGCGGAAGCAGCAACAAGACCAGTGGCGCCTAAAGCCCACAGTTAGGCCTGGCCCAAGTGCTACACATGCGCCCTAGACGAGCCCAGGCCTCCCCGCTGGGAATCTTGGTCTCAATTACTTCAGTATCTAGAGAGGGCGAGGGTCTGGGGCCTGCCTTTGAGACTGGTTTCTTCCAGTGGGCCAAATGGGTTTTTAAAAGACTTAGTGGGGTCTTGGAATATTTTCATAAAAAAATAGTTTTATTGATATATATAATTCACATAACCATACAATTCACCCATTTAAAATGTACAATTTAATGTTTTTTTTTAGCATATTCAGATATGTGCAACCATTACTGCAGTCAATTTTAGATCCTTTTCATCACCTCCAAAAGAAACCCCACTCCCTTTAGCTATCTCTGACCCCCAGCCCTAAGCTGCCACTACTCTATGTCTGCCTCTTGTAGATGCATTTTTGGTTTTTTGACATCCAGAGAGCACTTAGTCTGCATCAGACACTGGGCTAAGCCTTCTGTGTTAGCTCACATGACTAGCATTTAGAACAGCTGCATGGAATAAACTTTTTTTTTTGTCTTTATCTTACTGATGTGGAGACTGAGGGTCCGCGAGTCCAGGATCTCAGAGCCCATAGTGACAGAGTCTGCCAATGGCTGGACCGTTGCTGAGTCTCTTTCCTCCTAGGAGAGGCCAGCTGTGGATGGCGGTGGACTGGCTGAGAGGGAAGCCCTTTTTGCTTCACTGGGATCACATGCCACCTGACTTAAAATGGCCCTGAAATCTCTCAGCAGCCCTAGGTTCACCGGCACCTGTAGGAAGGCCCTGGGCTGTCTTCCAGGGGCCTCAGTGGGAAGAGGGGCCTGGAACACTTGGAGGGGCTGGGAGCTCTCCTCTCTCCAGGACATGGAGGTCAAATCACCTCCTAGAATGAGCCCCCTGTGCCGTGGCCTTGTGGCCTTGGCCACCCTCCGGTCATCTGGTGATGTGTCTCCCCGAATGGGCTGCAGGTGGACATAAACCAGAAACACGGGCCCCTGCTTCTCCCCATCCTGTTCTCACCCTGGCTAGAGGCTGGTCTTGGGGTTTCCTCATTAGCAGGAGAGAGATTACAGAATTGTTTCTTCATAACTTGTAGAGCTCTGTGAATGATTAACTTTGATTAAATAGAAAGGGAATGGGAAGTGAGAGCAGTAGGGAGCAGACACTGATGGGGCTCCTGTCCTGTCCTCACGCCTGGCTGTTCTGTTTCCATGGCCCTCACCTGACAACAGCCCTGCATATGGTGATGTTCTGTATCCCCATTTGTCAGACAAAGCAACTGAGGCCACAACCAGTTCATTAAAGCCACACAGCCACCGAGGGACAAAGGCCGGCTGGTTTAACATTTTTTAAAGCGTCTGTTGTGAACAGAGCACCAGACTGTCTTTAAATACAGAAGATCTAATGTGGTCCTTTTTCATGCTGTGCTAGGCTGTCATAGGTCTTGTTATCCCCATCTTACAGATGGGCATCCTGAGGCTGGGATTGAGAATTTTGTCCAGAGAGACACAGCTAATGAAAGGTGTAGGTGGAGACCCGGCTCAGTCCAGTTACAGAGTCCAGCTCTGTTGGGAGCCTCCAGCCACCTGTCTCTGAATTTCTGGTACCCCAGCATTCATCCGACTTCAGGGGGAAAGCGGGTAGGGTGGTGCCCTCTCAGAGCAGAGGAAACCGCCTGGTGGTTCAGCACCACTCCCAGGTGGGTGGAAAGTAAACAGATCTGGGTGGAGATGTTCTTGGGGACTCTGCTTTTCATCTGTGAGTGAAGCAGCTGACAGCTTGCTTTGAAAGGCTGGCAGCCAGCCCTTGATAAGTTAACCAGATACTCCTGTTTACGTTACCAGAACACTGGGCATTGAGATCACTGCTGGCAGGCCTTTGCTTGGACAGCCCACCCAGTGCCCATGCCCTGGCCAGACTGGCAATGTGTAGGGGTCAGAGGGAGAGAGAACTCTTCCCTGGCTGGTCCCCAGTGACCTCCCCCCAGGCCAGCAGATGCTGCAGAGACCTCGGCGCTGAGTCCTCAAGGTGCCCTGGCCTGATGCTTGAACATGGCGGCCAGGAGTGGCAGAGGAGGTGGGCTCTGCCTGGCAGCCGTGGCAGGGCCCCCGCCCAGAGGGGTGCGACGGGTTGGGAGGCTGCTGAACTGGTATCTCAGGTGATGAGCCCTAGAGCCTAGACCAGGGTCCTGGTGCCCTCCTCCAGGGAGGGGAAAACCATCCGATGAGAAGCCAGCTTGTATGGAAAGCCCTGACCACCTTCAAGAGGCTTAGAAGCTTGTTTGGGCTTTTCTGGGCTGCTGGGCCGGGGGTTTCTCCTCTTAATTTCCTGACTGTTCGCTGTCTGACTATTGAGGTGGACATGTGGGCATGATTGCTGCTTTATCTTCATGTCCTGGTCCCTAATTATGACGTTCCTTATTTTACACTGATAAGGCACGTTAGAGTTTTTCACAACCCTTTCTCTGTATTTTATTCTTACTAATTCTTTTAAATAGATGGAATAATTTTTCATTTATCAATTCTTTTTTTATTTGGAAGTGTGTGTTTGCTCTCTGATCATTCAGGAACACTGACCCCACCCCAATGCCACTCCAAGTCCTCCTAGAGAAACTGGAAGTTCCCTCTGTCCCGTCCCAGTTGTCCGACTTACCAGATAAATGTACACACTTCCAGACAGGCTTTTCTTATATTTGCATAGCTTAAAAAAAACAAACATGACTGCACATGGTATAAAATTCAAAAGAAACAAAAGGATATTCTGTGAAAAGCAAACATCACGCCCTCCCCCGTCAGGAGCCTCCTACCTCCCCTCCCTGGAGGCAGCTGCTATGCCTGGTCCTTGCGTGTCCTTCCAGGGATATTCTGGCATAAAGCTTTTAGGGACTATCCAGTAAAATAATAACAGATGTCTTGTTGTGAGGGGCAGGCAATCTTGAGACCGAAACGCTGATCGTGCATTGAGTCGCTGAGATGAAACTGCCCCCATGGACTTGACTGTATTGGCCTCTCTGACAAGGAGCAGAGCCCATCCGTCGTGAGCAGCCTTACGCGGGAACAGAAGACGTCTGGCGTGCTCTCCCTGTTTGTGGTTTTTACGCTCGTGTGTGACGATGGGACAAGTTGCCCGGCTCCGACCTGCGGGGTCTGAGGGATGCTTTTGAGGTTACAGAGGTGGAAAGGGTTGGGGTGACTTATACGAGGTCACACTCATGCCTGGCAGAGCGCAGGTTTCCTAACCCCTGTGCCTGGAACAGTAACTCCTCCGGAGTGAGTGTTGGGATCCCAGGGGAGCGGGAGGATATGCCTGAGAGAGGTGTGGTCAGCACGTGAGTCTGGGGCCTGGCGGCCGGTGAGGTGGTACTGCTGTCTCCTACTAGCTGGGCCAGTCTCGTTTGGCTGCAGGTGGGGTATCTTTTTTACCCTGCTGCAGGACCAGTGGAGAGGTCAGCCAGGAATGGACGGCCTGGACTGAGGGGAGTGAGTGCTGGCAGGCAGACGGCCAGGGAGGAGATGGGGACCGCCAACCACATTTGCAGATGGATGGGCAAGGAAAAAGAAAAGGCGTCGGCAATTCAGCTACAGGAGCACGAGCTCTGCTGGCATTGGGATTTTGTTTCCATCGTTCTTTTCTGATTCATGTGATCGCTCACATAGTTTTAAGCCTGTGGTGCATACAGTTTTGTATCCTGCTTTTTTGTTAATTACATGTCAGCCTTTTCCTGTAATATATAGTTTCAGAGCCCATCATTTTGGCCATCTAGTGTTCCATTAAGTGGATGAACCATAATTTACTTAACTAATATTTTATTAATAGAATTTGGGGCTATTTCTACTTTTTTCCCTCTTAAGTAATGCTGGCAAGGATGTTTTTGTCCCCACGGCCCTCCTCTTTCTTGAGTGGTATTTACCCAGGAGAGCATCCCAGCATTGGGCTCAGAGTCTTGCCCATTTTAGCTCCCCTTGGTGAGTTGCCTGCCACCAGAGATGTGACCCGCATCAGCCTGCCCACTGTGACGTGCTGTGGCTTTGCCACTGTACCTACCCTTTAATGGGAATTAGCAGAAAGTTCCTTTTGCAGATGTTATAAATGAAGATTGGTATCTTGGTTTGAGTTCACACAGCATGGTGGTGTGTGTACATGAGTGTGTGAGACACATCTGATTGTTGTCCCTGGTGACAGGTGTGGGTCCTTGATCAAGCCCAAATGGGAAGAGCCCCTGTGGCCTCTCACAGGACGGACCTCGAGTTTTTGATTCCGGATTCCCAGATGGCTGATGCCGGCAGTGGTCTGCGAAGAATGTTAGCCCTGCTGGGCACAGCTGTCTGCTGAGCGCGTGTGCTAACACACACGTTCCTGTGTGGTAACTCTGTTGTTAGGAGACTTAGAAAGTTGTCACGTTTTCCCACAGTGGAACCAGGGACCCTGTCAGTCTTCATTCACATTTAGCCTGCCTGTATCTTTTGAGGGGGCTGTGGAATGTCTTACTTTTATATTGTTCGGAGAGGGCATGGCAACCCACTCCAGTACTCTTGCCTGGAAGATCCCATGGATGGAGGAGCCTGGTAGGCTGCAGTCCATGGGGTCGCACAGAGTCAGACATGATGGAAGCGACTTAGCAGCAGCAGTGTTAAAAAATATAAAAGTCCAGATTTCTGCCTCCTCTTCATTCGAGGTCTGCCACCTGAGGACCCATGTTCCCTTGTGGAGCCAAGGAGAGAAGCCTCCTGTCTCCTCACCACACCTGCCCTGGTACTGAGGCCTGTGTTCTGATTGCCAGTTACCGGCTTGCAACCAGGTCTTTGTGCCCATGTTGCTCTCCTGAGTAGAAACCCAACGGAGAGCCCAAGGGGCCTTTGTTTCAAGAAAAATCCTGGAGTACACATGGAGGCGAGGTCTCACCAGCCGCACTTTTCTTATGCTTGCCCATTGTGCTCTTTTATTAAACCTCTTTGTGCCTCAGTCTCCTCATCTGTAAAATGGGGGGAGTCATAGCACCTGCCTCATAATGTTGTCATGAAGATTGAGTTAAAAGGGCTAAAGCATGCAGAAGGGGATCCAGCACAGAGCGAGTGCTCAACAGATGTTAGATGCTACTATTGTGATTATTGTTAATGGCATATGTGTCTGCTTCCTCTAGACTAGATTCTCAGCCAGGGTTGATTTTTGGCTATCGCAGCTTGAGGTGAGGGATGTTACCTGCTGTAGTGGGAAGTTCCGGGAATGCTGCTAAACATCCCATGATGTATGGGACAGGCTCCAAACCCTGAACAAAGTAGTAGCCGACCCAAAATATCAATAGTCTTGAGCTTGAGAAACTCCACTCAGACATTGAAGCGTGTGATCCTTTGTCCAGTTGAACTCTTCAAACACATCTCTGAACCAACTTTTCAAGGGCTGCTTTGCACTCGTGAAGAATCAATATTATAAGGGACCTACTTAGCTCAGCCATGAGGGGGTGCTTGGTTGAATCCTCTCTCAGCACCCTCACCAAGCACGTGCCTTTGTTGGGTAACACACTGTACATCCAGTGCTTGGTCTGTCCTTCATTACATTGAACTCGAGTCTTCCTGTCCTTCATCCTAGTAACAGTAGCTCCCATTTGTTGAGCCTCTGGTCAGGGAGCCCCAGTTCCCAGAGTTCTCCTCAAAGACATGTTTCTGATCTGCTCACTATCCAGAATATTCTTCCATCTCTGGACAAGCAGCTGCCTGCCTTGGGACTCTCCATCATGCTGCCCCCAGAGAGGCAGCCCACCCCACGCCAGCTCTACTGACGGTCCATCAACTCAAGACACTCTCTGCGAGTGCTAACCGGAGTCTCTCTGGGTGGTGTTTTCACTTCACAGTGACCAGTTTCCCATGACATGCCACAAGATTCAGTTCACCTGTCTGCCCTTGGTTCTTCTGTTCCCTTCCAGCACCCCACCCACACCTGCACCTGAAATCCCCATTGTCGTGGTGGAGCAGAAAGTATGTGGGGCTGGGAGTCAGGAGGGCAGGTTGTGAACATACCCAGCTGTGTGGCTTAGGAAAAATCACCCACCCTCTCTGGTCCATGTGCTCCAGTTGTAAAGTGAGGGTTTGGCTCTGATGTGCCAAGCATCTTTTCCAGTTCTTTGATGACATGTGTTGAATACCATGAACTTGTAATGCTGCTGCTGCTGCTGCTAAGTCACTTCAGTCGTGTCTAATTCTGTGCGACCCCATAGACGGCAGCCCATCAGGCTCCGCTGTGTGACCCCATAGACGGCAGCCCATCAGGCTCCGCCGTCCCTGGGGTTTTCCAGGCAAGAATACTGGAGTGGGTTTCCATTTCCTTCTCCAGTGCATGAAAGGGAAAAGTGAAAGTGAAGTCGCTCAGTCGTGTCCGACCCTTAGCGACCCCATGGGCTGTAGCCTGCCAGGCTCCTCCGTCCATGGGATTCTCCAGGCAAGAGAGTACTGGAGTGGGGTGCCATTGCCTTCTCCGGAACTTGTAATAATGATCTCTAATTATTGCGGTAACAGTAATGACAGGTAGTTATGGCGCAGCCCCTGTGTCCCAGACCTTCTTTTCAGTGTTTTAAGAGGACTGTCTCAGGAAATTCTTCACCCACCCCGTGGTGTTATTGCCCCACTTCACAGACAAGTGCCTCGAGGCAGAGCCACATTGAGTCACTTGCCTGATGTTATCACCTGGCTGGAAATGGATGAGCTGGGGTTTACCTTGTCTTCTTCAGAGTGATTGAATCCTTCCAGTCTCTTGGATTCCTGCTCTGTGGAGTGATTTTTATTTTCAGTTTTTAAAAAAGAAAAATTTTGGCTGCACTGCGTGGCTTATGGGATCTTAGTTTCCCAACCAGAAATTGAACGAATGCCCTCAGCAGTGAAAGAGCGGGGTCCCTCCAGGGATTCCCTCTGTGGGGCGATCTTAAGCAAGTCCTGTGACCTTCCTGTGCTCAGCATCTTGTGTTTTACTCCTTGTATTTCCCTCCTTCCACCAAGGTCACGACCCTGAATACCACTTGACTTCAAAAGCTCAGCCCCTGACTCATGCTTATGGGGTAATCCTCTGTACCTCAGATCCCAGCTGGGCATGATTATTCAGACACCTTTTAGAATCTAAAATTTAGTTAGTAATGATGGTAATGACTACTACTTGCATACTTAATATATTTTAAACCGCATTAGTATTAATATTATTTTATAATAATTAATATAAATTAACAACTTAGTATGTCAGTATTACCTTTTCCTGATTTTGTGTGTGTGTGTGTGTGTGTGTGTGTGTGTGGTAAAATACACTGTATTATTTAATCTTCATTGCAGTCCTGTCCAGAGAAGGCAATGGCAACCCACTCCAGTACTCTTGCCTGGAAAATCCCATGGACAGAGGAGCCTGGTAGGCTACAGCCCATGGGGTCGCTAAGAGTCGGACACGACTGAGCGACTTCACTTTCACTTTTCACTTTCATGCATTGGAGACGGAAATGGCAACCCACTCCAGTATTCTTGCCTGGAGAATCCCAGGGACGGGGGAGCCTGGTGGGCTGTCGTCTATGGGGTCGCACAGAGTCGGACACGACTGAAGCGACTTAGCAGCAGCAGCAGCAGCAGCAGCAGCAGCAGCAGCAGCAATCCTGTCTGGTAGATGCTATTGTCCCCCATTTACAGATGTGAAAACTGAGGCTCAAAAAGGCCTGTGGGGCTAAAGTCACATGCTAGGCAGTAGGGAAAGCATGTTCTTGAAAGCCATTTGCCTTTTCAGTACATTTTAAAGGAAGTATAGGGAATGTCCTGGCAGTCCAGTGGTTAGGACTTGGGTGCTTTCATTGCCAGGGGCTTGGGTTTGATCTCTAATCGAGGAACTAAAATCCCACCAGCCACATGGCTCAGCCCCACCCCATCATCCCCCCCAAAAAAAGGAAATATATGGACAGGATACTTGTTAAAGATGTAATGGAAAGCCCTTAGAGGATCTCATGTGAAAGCAGGATTGTGAGACCCACAGAGAATGTAGACAAAGTTGCTTCTCTCTCCATCATCTCCATGGACCTTGACTCAGCTCCTGTGTCCCATGTGCCCCCACCCCCCGTTGGAGCCGGGCCAGGATCGTTTGCAGCCTTGAACTACAGCGCTGGATAGTTACCCTCTTTGTCTTCTAAAATCATCTTCATGCCAGATTACACGTGGGCAGATGCTTCCAGGTCAGTGAGAAGCTGAGCAGCAGTTGGGGTCCTCTGCCAACCCCTCCCTCTCTGTCCAGCGTCCTCCAAGGCTGTACAGTGGGGCTGGAGGTGGGTGAAGGATGAGAAGGGAGTGAGCCCCACTGTAGCTCTGGCCACACTTCCAGCACAGAGCCCAGGCCCTTTCCCTAAGACCTATCTGCACACCCGAGCTCATTCTACAGTAAAGCAGGTCCCTGGTAAAGCCTGTCAGCTCCTATCTCCTTAGTCAGGTTGTAAGACAAAGCACAGACCCCCTGATGGAGCTCTTGGAGCAAGGGGACGCTCGGAGGGGGCAGGGCCTGGTTGGGAGTGAGGCAGCAAGATGCCATTTGCCTTTATTTGAAGTCAGGCTGGATTGTAACCCTACTGGGGCCGCACTGCCTGCCACGCCGGGGCATCTGGGCTGGAGGCCGTGGGGCCAGGGTCTCTAGCATGGGCGTCCCCTGTGGCTGGTGGCCTTTCCTCCTGCCCAGGGGCGGCTGCTTCCCTCAGTCATAATTTGGGAGCTGGGGCTTCAGGACCAGGGCGTGCCCGTGCCAGAGGAGAGTGTCTGTGTGTTGTGCAGGGAGGACCTCGCTCCTGACTCTGCTGTCTCCTCTCCCAGGGCCCTGTCAGCCTTCTCTGCTGGGGGATCCACCAGGCCACAGTCAAAGTCGTAGGCTTTCTGCCCCCAACACTGCACTTTTAGCCCTCTTCCCATAACACATCGGGGCCAGTTCAATAAAAGAGTTCTCAGACACAAGGTGTCATCCTGGGGACACGGTGCATTGCTTGCACGGCTGGAACCCAGGACCAAGCTGGGTGGCTGGAGGAGGGAGGAGGGTGTGGGCTGGGAACACCAGGGAGGTTCTGGGAGAGCTAGTTTTCTCCTCCCTCTAATCATTTATTGAGCATGTTCTAAGTGGCAAGCACTTTGTAGATGTTTTACAGTTAATCCACCTGATATTTATAAAGTGCCGACACTACCCCTGTTTTGCGGCTAAGGGACCTGAGGTTTAGGGAGGCGAGTCTGCAGCTCACACAGCTGGTAAAGAGTGGATCTGAGTGCTAAACCGTATCTGGTTCCCCCCAAGTGCATGTTCTTAATCGCTGAGTTATTATTTCCTCTGTGGCCCGAGCTTCGAGCTGGGTGCTGCTTGTTGGAGAGGCGCTCAGAGGCCCCTCCCTGGCAGTCACCCTATTGGGGTCAGGACGGGGCCTTGGGGTCTTAGCCAAGTGCAGCCCCCCGCGGCCTCAGAGGCAGGCCTTTGTGGGAGGGAGTCTGGGCAAACACAGGTGCATCTCAGCCTCCAGGGCTCCGGGACTGGCTTCTCCAGGAAATGGGGCTGGCTGCTTTCAACAGCACTTTTCCTCTTGCAAAAGCGGTATCTTTTTATCTCTTCCTCCTTCCTCTCACCCCATCCCCTCTCCACAGCTGGGTGGTAAACAGTGAGATTTCACGGTCCCCCTAACTGTGAGGGTGCTGGCGATCCCCACCAGGACCCTGGCACCACTGGACCTGAAACTCTGTCTGAGCTGCCGGGGTGATCCACTTGCTGCCAAGTCAGCAGAAAACCCCAGGCAGAAGCTGATGGTGGGTCTGGGAGGGAGTTGAGGGGAACGTACTGTGGAAATGCAAGATGGTGGTAAATGACCTGCCCTCGTCAACGTAGAGTATGGTGACACCCAGGCAGGAGTGCATATGTGGACACATGACAGCTGGGAGAGAACAAGGAACAACAAACAAAATTATACTTACTGTAAAGATTTAAAAATTCTTTAATGTTTTTTTTGCATCAAAAAATTTACAGCAAAATGAAAAGAAAAACTAAGCAGCCTCTCATCCCCTGCTAGGTTTGCAATGTCAGCACGAGAGGAAGGGGACCCAGTGAATACCTTTTTTTTTTCCCTTTATTAAAATTATTTATTTGGCTGTGCTAAGTCTTAGTTGCAGGATCTTTCATCTTCATTGCAGCATGTGGGATCTAGTTCCTCAACCAGGGATTGAACCTGCCCCCCCCCCCCCCCCCCCCCGCACTGGGAGGGTGGAATCTTAGCTGCTGGACCACCAGGGACGTCCTGTAGATACCCTTTCCTGTCCTGCTGTATCTTCTTTCCTCTGAGCCAGAGGGTTCCTGGGGTCCCTGAGAGAGCTGTCAGTCCCTTGCCCTGATACCTTTCAGGTGTGGTTGGATCTTCCTGGATCCTCTCACTTTGTATCGGTTCCTCACTTGCTCCTTCACTCAGTTGTCTCAGTTTTACATCCACCAGAGTGTCTGTTGCACAGGGCAAGGGTTGTTGTTATTTTGCTCAGTGCTGCATCTGTGACTCTGTGCGCTGAGACTCTAGGGTGAACACTGAGTCCAGGTGTGAAGCTGACCAGTGGCCACCTTGCAGTGGGATTAGAGCAATGATGGGGGAGATGCAGGGTGTCAATGGCTGACACATCACCCGATGTGGTGGGTGGCTATCTGGAAGGCTTTCTGAAGGAGGTGATCTCTTAGTCCAGTCTTAGGAGAAGAGTGTGAATTGGCCAAGCCTGATAAAGAGGACACTCCAGGCTGAAGGGTCAGTGTGTGTCTCCTGCCCACCTTCAGTCTGTGTGTCAGATTCATCAAACTTTGGGACAGCCCACACATCCCTCTTGCCTATCATGGGAGTGGACTTGCTTATAGAGTAGAGATGTGTTTGCAGGGAGAGAAAAGAGTATCCTGTGTTGCTAAGTGCCTCGTGAAATATGATTTAAGAATGAAGCCTGGACTTTCCTGGTGGTCCAGTGGATAAGAATCCACCTGCCAGTGCAGGAGACCTGGGTTTGATCCCTGGTCTCGGAATTGGAAGCTCTCACATGCCTCGAAGCAACTAAGCCCGTGTGCCACAACTACTGAGCCTGCATGCTGCAACTACTAAAGCCTGTGTGCCCTAGAGCTGGCAGTGAGAAGCCCACACCCCTCAACTAGGGAGTAGCCCCCGCTCATCACAACTAGAGAAAGCCCATGCACAGCAGCAAAGACCTAGCAGAGCCATAAATAAATAAAAAAATAACAAAAAAGGAACGAGGCCCAACGTTGGGGGAATGTCAACACAGCTTCCTCTCCCCTCGTGTGACTGCTGTCTCCTCTTCTTGCTCCAGGCTCTTCAACTCTTGCTTATAAACCTGCTCAGCCATTTCTTCTCCCCGGTCCTCACTGGCGTGGCATCCTGCCCTCCTCCTGCCCATTTTTGCCACTTCGCTTTGGAGTTCCCTAGGGCAAGAGGAAGTTGTGGTGGGGGTCATGAGTCTGGTGACCTTTCCGAGGAGGAGGAATATTTCTAGCGTGGTCGCTGCTGTTTTGATGAATAGCTCCCTCTCACCATTGCCACTTGGCAGCGCGGGTGGGGAGAGACCTGGCTGGCCCTGCTGGGGGTGACTGAATGTTGGCTCTTGAGCCCCTGTGTAGTTGAGAGTACCATTTGGTGCAGAGAAGTCTTGAGTCGGCAAGGAATAGTTTGGATCTAAAGCAGGAGAGCTCTTCTCTCTGTGAGCTGGGGAGAGGCACTTGCCCAGGTTTTGTTTGGATGGGCGAGTGAAATTGAAGCGCATACTTGATATTTCTCGCTTTTGTTGAGTTCCTTGAGTGAGACACCAGGAGGTGCTTTTGGCCTGGGACAGCTTGGTTGGTGACCTGCCTGATCATCTGCTTAAGACAGAATACAGAAGCTTCAAGGTTCTCTCCCCATAGATCAGAAAATTACAGTGTTGATGATCTTTCATTCAGTCTCCTTACAGTCCCTTTTAAAAATTCTTGCTCATACTTCTGCAGTTTAGGGTGCCTCCACCTCCCACCTCCAGTATACACACATACACCGTGGGGTACTTACCTTTCTCTCTCCTTATCTGGACACTGTCCCTCTGAACTCTGTCCCCAGTAAAACTGATTAAAGCTCTCCATTAGCTAGCTGCCAAGTGGGCAAGGATTTAATAAGTTTATTTACCCTAAGGTGTTAATGAGGCTTAATATTTTACCTCTGGGATACTCCGCCTTGTAACTGTGAAGATCGAAACTGAGCTTTAAAATCTAAGAGGTAAACTGCCAAGAATAAAATCATACCAATTCTAAATGTAGGTGGGGATAATGGTTTCGGAAGATCAGGAGGGTGGACTTTAAAAGGAGGGTCCTGCTTTGTCCATTCTGCTGGTGCCCACCCGTGCTGCTGGCCCTACAGGGCAACGACCCCTCAGCTATTGCCCTGCGATGAGGTGAAGGAGATTGTGTGAGACAACCATACTGAGAAGTTTTATGGGCTCTACTGAGTGGATTTCTTGCCCTCTTTGACCCTGTCAGATGTTTTGACCAACAAGGATGACAACGCCAGCCCACTCGGCATCTTGCACAAAACAACCGGAAAAATGAAATGAGGCAGCCGGGTCCTGGGGACACAGTGAAGCCCTCGTGAGAGCCTCAGAGACCTTGTGGCTTGTGGGGAGCCTGACCACTTGCTCTTCTTTCCTTCCTGCAGACGTTTACAGCATGGTGCAACTCCCACCTCCGGAAGGCGGGAACGCAGATCGAGAACATCGAGGAGGACTTCCGGGACGGCCTGAAGCTGATGCTGCTGCTGGAGGTCATCTCAGGTGAGTCTTGGGAGTGTCAGGGCAAAGGTGATGCCAGACGGGCAGGGTCACCATGGCCCAGGATCAGGCACTGCCCACTGGGTTCTGCCACTTTGGGAATGCTGCCCTGACACCTCTGCTTCTGCTCCATCTTTGGTTGGGGCTAGCTTTGGAGCTTTTGAAAAAGTGGGAGATGGCATGTGATTTCGGATCCTGAGACTTGAGTTTTGGCTTGGCTCTGCTGCCAACTCTCTATGTATCCTTGGACAAGTCACTGCCTTTCTGCCTCGGCATCCTCATTTGCATAAAGAGCTGTCTGAAGGTTGGTCTCTGGCGTCTCTTCTCCAAGGCTAGACTTCTTTGGTCAGGAAAGCAACCACATCTGACCATCTCCAAATGCTGGCTCCTCTGCTACCTATCCATCTATATCAAGGTGATCCTAGTTCCTTATCTGGCCCCCAGTTTGGCATTTGGATGTCCAGATATCTGGAGGGACAGCTCCTGTCTCCAATGCCTATCTCCACTTTCTGTAAATACCTTTCCTCCACCATCCCTTAAAGGTTGGAGGTCCTTGAGATTCTAGCCTTGGCTTACGCACTGGGCGATCTTAGCTGCTTTCTTCACTTTATCTTCCATCTTGATGCCAGTGAGTCCTAGACTAGTGTCCAACCTTCTCCTTGGAGCCTCCTCTTAAATCCTGAATTGCACTGGGCATCTCCACCCATTTGTGCCCCAGGCTTCAATACACAGTACCACGCCTGGCCCTTGCAAACCTCTTTTTCCTCCTGCAGTCTTCATCTTGTTCTTCTAAGCCTCATTCAGGAATCCTAGACAGTTCTTCCTTTGAAATTCAAGTTTCATTCATTCTGGTTTCTTCTTCTGTTCTCCTTCTTTGACCTCTGCTATGCAGGTATCATTGTGCCTGTATCAGTTCTCACCTAGATGATCTCCAGAGGCCTTTGACCCCTCCTACCAGCTCCCCACCTTCTCACTGCCCCCCATCACCCATACATAGCCAGAGGGTCCATCTAATAGCCCAAATATGGTTGCACTGTTCCCTGCTTGAAACGTTTCGGTGCCTCCCTGGGGCTTTGTACCTGCAGCTCACATTCGTTAACATAGCTAGCAGAATCCTTCATGAGCTGCCACCTGCTTTGTTTTCGACTAACTATTCCCAAAAAGGTGTCAGACTTCAGACTCTGCCACAGGAAGACATGCAGCCCTCCCCATGCGTGTGTCTCCCTGCTCTCTGTTTTCAGTGTTTTTGCACAGCTCTGGCTGGCTTCTCTGCCCCTCAGTGCTTTAAAATATTTCCACTGAAGGTGGGGATAGGGGGTGTGTGTATGTTCAAATATACATAACTTAAAATTTACCGTTTGGGCCATTTTTAAATGTGCGTTGAGTACATTCACATTGTTGTGCAACCGTCATCACCAATACTCATCTCCAGACTTTTTCATCATTCCACACCGAGACGCCATGCCATTAAATGCCAACGCACCATCCCCCTCTCCCCCCAGCCCTTGCCCACCACCATTCTACATTTTATCTCTGTGAACTTAACTGTTCTAGGTTCCTCGTATTAGAACAGTCATGTAGTATTTGTCCTTTTGTGACTGACTTATTTCATTTAGCATAAGGTGCTCATGGTTCCTCCATGAAGTAGCGTGTGTCAGAATCTCCTTCCTTTTTAAGAGCAGACAATATTCCATTGTGTACATATGTTCCACATTTTGCTTGTTCAGTCATCTGTCATTCACACTTGAGTCGTTTCCACGTTTTGGCTATTGTGAGTATTACCGCGGAGAACATGGGTGTACAGATACTGTGTAAGTCTGTGCTTTCAGTTCTCTTGGGTATGTACCTAGAAGTGGAATTGTTGGATCCTAGGGTAATTCTGTGTTGAATTTTTTCAGGAACTGCCATATGTTTTCCTCTAATTGCCTTTTACTTTTTTTAATTTAAAATATATTTATTTTTTTAATTGAAGGATAATTGCTTTACAAAATTGCGTTGATTTCTGCCAAGCATCAACATGAACCAGCCATATGTATACATATGTCCCCTCCCTCTTGAACCTTCCTTCCATCTCCCTCCACATCCCACCCCCTAGGTTGTTGCAGAACTCTAAATGCCTTTTAGAGTGTCCTTCTTACCTCTTCCTCCAACATG
This sequence comes from Okapia johnstoni, assembly GCA_024291935.2. Classification (NCBI taxonomy): domain Eukaryota; kingdom Metazoa; phylum Chordata; class Mammalia; order Artiodactyla; family Giraffidae; genus Okapia; species Okapia johnstoni. The sequence continues at coordinate 20,541,189 of CM044307.1, forward strand.
TCTTAGTTTAAGCAAATCTGGCATTGTTCTCTTTCATTTTTAAAAACTCAGTTTAGGCATCTCCTCCAGGAAGGCTTCCCTGACCACCACCCCTTCTGTTCCTGCTTTGAGTGCCTGCCCTTCTGTGGGCTCCTGGAACACACTGTTGATTCCTCTAGCATGTCATTTGCCACACAGCAGGATCATTTTTGGCTCATGTGTTTTCTACCCACTGCACACCTGGCCCCAGAGGCAGGGACAAACATGTCTGTGTCCCAGGTGCTTAGATCTATATACTTGGCAGGTAGGTGATGCTCAGCAAATGCTAGTGTGTGTGACCAAATGCCCAGTTGGGCTTTTCCGAGTACCTACCAGGTGCTTGCACTGAACAGGCCTGTGCACGTCTGGCAGGCAGCTCTTCTGTTTCCTGGGGTGGGGAGAGATTGAGTCATTGAGACGATGCCTTTTCCTCCCTGAGTGTCTCTGGAGATGGTTAGGATGACAGGAAGAGGAGGGGGGCTGCCGCCTGCAGAGGTCCTCTGAGTGTGGTCCCTGGACCACCCAGCAGAATCAGCAGGACTACATAGCCACATGTGGGTTCCCAGACCTCACCCCAGACCTCCAAAGTCAGAAACTCAGGAGAAAGGGGAAGGGGGCCAGACGCCTACAGTCAGCAGATTCTCCAGGTGATTTTGTATGGACCGAAGTCCCAGGACTTTGCTACCTCCCTTATCTTGGAGGAGCCCTGTTCTAGCCAGTGACTGTAGCTGGCAGTCAGGCTGGCGAGCTCAGGCTTAGCAGGACCTAAAGGCTGGGGCTCTAGTGGAAGCAGCCCTCGGAAGTGGGGGGTGTGGCACAAGGTACTGCCTCCATCTCTCCTATTGGAAGGGAGCCCTGGGGCGTCTCATCTGCCCAGGGGGGCAGTAGGGTACCTTCCCAGAGTGGGTGGGCTGTGGCCACCTTGGGAAAGCCGCACGTGGGAAGTCTTGATTTAATAATAAAAACCTAGCTGGGCTTCCCTGGATGCTGCCAGGCCAAGTGACATCTGTGGCAAGAAGTCTGTTCTGTGTAAGTCGGGTAGGGGGCCCTGAGGAGGGGGGCTCCCCTGGAGAAGTGCTGCTCTTGACAGGATGAACATGGCCCAGCATCAGGGCCACCCTGCTCCTTGGGATCTCTCAGCCAGGCTGGTGATGTGTTCGGAAGGGGGGTGGAGAGGGTGCCGATGGGCTGGGCTGGAGACTGCGGTGGGTGTAAGGTCCTGAGTTCGAGGATGGTGGTTCCCAGACCTCTCGGAGATTGAAAGCTGTGCGCCCCTTCCCCAGGTCTGGGCACACATTACATGTATGCATTTTTCAAATGGCTTCAGGGGATCCCTGGATACCTCCTTCCTGTGCTCTGAGCAGGGTATTTGGAGAACCAACTCATCAACCCCTGCTTCCCCGAAGCTTCTGACCATAAACACTGAACAGCAGAAGCTCCCACTGTGGGAAGTGGAGGTCGGGGAAATGGCCGTTGAGTGAGGGTGGAGGGTTGACTGGGAGCTGAGCCGAGAGTGGCCCTGGGCAGCAGTAACCGGACAAGAGCTGCGATTCTCAAATGAGAGAGGGGCTCTGTGGGCAACACACAGGGAACTTTCCCAAAATACCCTAGCGTGACCTACACACTCTCCCGGATCAAAACAGTCTAGGCTAGGAGTTCAGGGCCTTTGCAAATGCTGTTCCTTCTGCCTTGATTGCCATTCCATGCAGTCTGGGTCTGCTGGCCTCCCACTCAGAGGCCTCCCCTGACCGCCTCACAACTTTTTCACCCTCCTAACTGCCCTCCTCCTCTGTAGTCTCTTTTAAAGCATTTGTTTTAAGCATGTCTCCTTTTTGGCTTTTTGTTCATTTGTATATGTTGATGTGTGTTGAAGGTCTGTCTCTCCTCCCAGACCGTAAGTCCATGAAGGCAGCAAGCTGTTTTGTTCACCCCTGTATTCCTAGCACTCAGCCAAGTCCTTTGACATAAACTCAGGGCTTAATATAGATGTGTTGAGTGGCTGCAAGCAGTTTAGAGCTGAGAAGTAGGAGAACAGTGTTTTACTTCCCATTCCTCCCTCTCCTGTTCAGGTGAACGTTTGGCCAAGCCGGAGAGAGGCAAAATGAGGGTGCACAAGATCTCCAATGTCAACAAGGCCCTGGACTTCATAGCCAGCAAGGGGGTCAAGCTGGTGTCCATAGGAGCTGAAGGTGAGTAAGGCCTGCTCCCTGGCTGCCCCCCACCCCCATCCCACCCCTCTGCATCTAGCCAGATTTTCTGTCCCCACCTCTTGATTCTATTGGCCTTTTCTAGCCTGACTCCTAGACCCACACATCCATGGGGGCATTTGGAAGTAGGGGTCCCAGCATCTGGCTGGCCAGTGGATCCTTCATGTAAAAACGGCACTTTCCATCTAGTCTCTGCACCTTGGTGATCGTGACCCCAACCCCCCCCAACCCCCTCACCCCCAACTCCCTGCTGAATCCTAGCGCTGTGGGATCTGGGATCCGCGTATGTGGAATGCCACCTCCCCCTTCTGCAGGCCTGGCTGTGTTCCCCTGTCCTGAGCACAGAGTTCTGTGGTCTGGGGAGAGGGTATGGACGCTGGTGTGTAGAGAGAGCCCCTGCAGGATGGCTGTCCAGAAGGCTTTAGGAACTTTTTTTTTTGGCCACACCGCGAGGCATGAGGGATCTTAGTTCCCAGACCAGGGATCGAACCCATGTCCCCTGCATTGGGAGCATAGAGTCTTAACTGCTGGACTGCCAGGGAAGTCCCAGGAATATTCTTAATAACATTTCCCTGCAGAGCAGCTTCTTGACTTTTTTCCCTTTTACTTAAGAAAAAAAAAATGTTTATACACCTGAAACTAACACCAGATTGTAAATCAGCTATACTTCAATCTTTAAAAATTGTTTAAAGTTCAGTTTAAACCATTATTAGCATGTTCTTAATGGTTAGAAGGAGGTGGCACAGTTTTTTGTGTGTGGTTCTGAAGGACTTGGAGAGGGTTGAGGTGATTAGAATCAAGTACCATAACCAGGCCCCATGAGGACTGTGTCCCATGGATTCATCAATGGATTGGGCACCTGCTGTGTGGTGCCAGAGATTAAAAGGTGGGTAGTACACAGTCTCCATTCATTCATTCATTGTAGATACAACCTTAACTGTGATTACTGATCACTTGTTCTGCAGCAGGCACTATGCTAAAACCCCTTTGTACCAGTGATCTCACATCATCCTCTCCATAGCCCTGTGAGATGGCTCTAATTTTATCCCCATTTTGCAAAAAGAAAACATGTGCCTAATGAAGATTAACTTGTCCAAAGTCCTGTCTTCAGTAAGTGGTAAAGCCGGAACTCAAATCCAGGTCAGAGTGACACCAGAGAAATGCCCCAGAGGGTGGCCTTTCCTTACAGAAGGTGCAGGGTGTTGCTCCAATAAATCCATAGCGGCTGATCTTTTTCTCTGGTTGATGATCTGAAAGTCCTCCTCCTTTTTTCTGGAAATTGAGGGATTTGATGTAGCAATATCAAACTGAGAAACTTGAGCACAGAGGCTGGCAAACTACAGTCTGTGGGGTCAAACCTGGCTTTTGTAAATATTGGAACACGGCCACACCCATCTGTTTACATATTATTGGCTGCTTTCCTGCTGCAGGCAGAATTGAATAGTTGTGTCAGAGACCATAGGCCTGCAAAGCTGAAAATATTTCCTATCAGGCCCTTTACAGGAGAAGCTTGCTGACCCTTGCCTTATCAGGGACTCAGGCTAGTGCTTGAGGTCATTGTGGGTGGTGCCTTATGTGTTGCATCCCCCGAGCTGTGAGGTAGAGATCATGTCTCCTACATCCTTGTGGTCCCAGCTCCTACCGGCATGATGCACAGTCAGTGCTCAGTAAATGTTTGAAGAGCTTGGGTACAGGCAGGGTACAAAAGAAGAAAAGAATTGTTTGTTCTCTTAGGAAGGGATCAAGACTTGGCAGAAAAGGTTTCAGCCAAGCAGGATGGGAAGCCAAAGAAATTACCACTCTGGTGGTCTGGTACAAGCTCAGATGCTCCCTGGGGCAGAGAAGTAGAGGATGTGTGAGGTGAGCCAGGTGTGTGAGGTGGGTGACAGTAGGGATGAGTGGGGAGTGTGGAGAAGTGGGAGAAACACATCCTTCTAAGCGGGGCAGCTACTGTGTAGATCTAACCAATTGATGCAGAGTGGGGATACATATCCAGTGTTGCCAGATGTTCTGATTTTTCAAAAGAAGCCAGAAATCCAGATTTTTAGAAAGGAGAATGTAACAACGACCATTATATATATATATATATAGGGAGAGAGAGAGTCCCAGGTAGTGCTAGTGGTAAACAACCCGCCTGCCAATGCGGGAGACATAAGAGACTGGGTTTGATCCCTGGGTCTGGAAGATCCTCTGGAGAAGGGAATGGCTTCCCACTCCAGTATTCTTGCCTGGAGAATCCCATGGACAGAGGGGCCCGGCGAGCTACAGTCCATGGGGTTGCAAAGAGACACAACTGAAGCGACTTAGTGCGCACACACACGTATATGTGTATATGTAGTAGTGTTGGTTGCGCATTGCAGGCAGATTCTTTACCATCTGAACCACCAGGGAAGCCCTTGTGTGTGTGTGTGTGTGTGTGTGTGTGTGTGTGTGTGTGTGTGTGTGTGTGTGTGTGTGTGTGTGTGTGTGTGTGTGTGTGTGTGTGTGTGTGTGTGTGTATCACTGAATACCAAAGGGGAGGAAGAGAGGAGAAAGATGGGCAAAAATAGCACTTGCTGAGGTCCAGATCTGTGGCTGGCCAGACAGGACAGAATGCTTTAACAGGCTTGTAGTATCACTAGCCATATTTTACAGTCAAGGAAACTAAGGCTCAGAGGAGTTGCTAGAATGGAAGTGTGTAGTATGTTGACCACAGGCTCTGGGCCAGATGGTTTCCATTTGGCAGAATACAGATTAAACCCTGGGAGTTTGGACTCCAGAGCTGAGGTCTAAACCTCTCCAAGCATCAGGGCACTGCTGCCTCCTCCGCAGGGATCCAGGACAGAACCTTCACGTCTGATTTTCCTCAGCTGTGAAGTGGCAGGTCACACTGGCTGTGTGGTCTCAACAGAGGGGTAAGGAGCACAGGCAGACAGGGGCATAAACTCTAACCACCACCTCTATTTTCTTAGGAGGTCACTTAACCTAGTTGGCTGGAGTTTTCTAGTTCCCTTGACACAGACCTTGCTTCTTGAAAGATTTCTAAAGCTGCCTTTAAAATGAGACACTCCGAGCCTTCCTGCTACCTTTAGTCCAAGGCTTCCCTCTTTGAAATCTTCACTCCCATTTTAAGCCAATGCATTAATAATAACCTATATGGGAAAAGAATCTGGAAAAGAATGATGTCTATATGTATAACTGAATCGTTTTGCTGTACACCTGAAATTAACACATTGTAAATGAACTATACTGCAATTTAAAGAAAAGAGGTCAAGCACCAAGATCATGCCAGGATGGCCACGCTGCTGAGCCAGGAAACCGGACGAGGCCCAGAAAGGGTTTTGTTTATTTTAATGAAATGAAGTTTGCTGTTGTAGACTATCAAAGACAGTGGAATGGATCACCCAGAAGGAGCTCTCCTGGGTTTGGGGTGGGAGGAGACATTGCCAGTTATCCTGGCAAGGGAGCCTTGGGGAGCAGATCTGAACCCCAGTGAAAGACCCCAGACCTTTGAAAGATGATCACATGGGGCAAGATGTTGAGAGAGAGGCAGCTTCTGGGTAAAAGCAGGATGTGAAGAGCTTCATAGGTAGCTGTGGTCTAAGAATGGCATCTTCCCACACCCACAGCAGACATTTGTTAATATGTCATCGTGGCTTTTCCCCCAGGGGCCCGGTTGCAGCCGTGGCACCCTCATTTTGGACCCAGCGTGTCAGGCCATAAAGATGCCTGTGAGATGGACAATCTTACTCCAAACATAGAGATGCCTAGTGAAAGGATCCATTCTGAGGAGGGTTTTTGAGGGTCAGGGGAGCTCAGGTGGACACAGGGGATGAACACAAACCGCTCTCTTTGCCTGTACTCGGCTCCTCTGTTTTCTGGCATGAAACCGCTTCCTTGGTAGGAGTGAGAATTCTGTAAGCAAACTCCCCAGGGGTTGGGTATTTCTGTGGAAGAGGAGAGAAGTAAGTTGGCAAGACCCATAGAGGAAGCTGTCTTGTCATCCTTGATATTGGGAGGACCCTGAGCTCAAGGCCAGCAGGAGGCTGGGTATTTAGCCTTTATGCTGGGAAAGACTGAAGGCAGGAGGAGAAAGGGGATGACAGAGAATGAGATGATTGGATGGCATCACTGACTCAATGCACATGAGTTTGAGCAAGCTCCAGGAGATGGTGAAGGACAGGGAAGCCTGGCATGCTGCAGTCCATGGGGTCACAAAGAGTCGGACACGATTAAGTGACAACAACAAATGGGGGTTGGGTGGGTACACACACTCCACCACACCATCCCCCAGGTCAGGAGGGACTGGCATTGCAGCCTCTACTCCTGGAAAGGCATTAATTACCACCTGGAGTTTTTTCTCGATGTTAAATAAGATTTCTCCTTGATTTGAGATGGTGTCCATAAAATTTTAATATCTGACTTTTGTCTTCTTCCATAATTACAAAGATTTTTTCCAAATCATCAGAAATTTGTAATTATGATTTTTAACGGCTGTGCTAATTATCCGTTTGTTGAGCACAACTGTGCTCTGTTCCAGATCTGTGTCCAGTCCTAGAGGAGCCTGAATGCTGTTGTGTTCTCTGTCCATTCACACACCTGTGGTTAGTGTCCTCCATTCATTCATTCGTTTAACAGATGTTGATGGAGGGCTTTTTCTGTGCCAGACACGGTGCTGGGCTCTAAGCAGTGATGTAAAACAGAAAACATCTTTATCCTCAGGGAGCTTATGTTCTAGAAGAGGGAGAAAGAAAATACATGTATCAGTTGGAGGAGAGTAAAAAGGGAGATCCAGGAAGGGCTTGGTGAGAAGATGAAGGGTGAGTGGAGACAGGAGGGAGGTGAGGGATATCCGGGAGAGAGGAGCGACAGGGAGGCCGTGTGACTGCAGGGGTAGGGGCACAGGGTCCTAGAGGCCCCGCCAGCCACTCCGTTTGACTCTGAGTGGGGTGGGAAGCCAGGACGTTTTGTGCAGAGGAAGTGACAGGGTCTGGGGTTTACTTGGTCACGCCTTGTATTTTGTACCTTCACAGGGTTTCCAGGGTGGGGTCATGATAAGTAACCTGGCAGCAAGTGCCTTTACACCCCAATCTTACTCCACATTTCACACCACTGGCTGACTGGGACTAGAAAGAGATCGTTACTCTCAAAAAGTTGAGCAACTTTAAGATGGCTTGCTCCCTGTTGACAAATTATTTCCCCAAAAGATGTTTCTTTAAAATGAACTTATACTTTTAGCCACAGAGTGATAGCCTTGTTACCATTGTTATGTGTATTTGCTTGTTTTTAACTTTGTTCATTTAATAGCTGGGAAAATGGTGTACCTCTAATTACAAGTGAGTTTGACATTCTTATAAGTTGGTTGTTTGTATTTTGTGTTTTGTGAAGTGTCTATTCATGTTTTTTGCCGACTCCTGTATTATGAATTTAGACTTTTTTTTCTTATCCATTTATATAAGCACTTCGAATGTTACAGATGCAAAACTGTTGGGCGTCACAAGTGAAAGGGGATTTTAAACATGTCAAACCTTTAGGAGGGGCTTCCCCGGCGGTCCTGTGGTTAAGACCCCACGCTTCCACTGCACGGAGCCCTGGTCAGGGAACTAAGACCCTGCATGTCATGAGGTGTGGCCAAAAAATAACATAAAAAATATTAAACTTTTAGGAACTGATTCTTGACTGATTGACTCCACTTCCCCTCAGCATGCTCTGCAAAGTGTGGGCCAGCTGTCTTAGTTGTTGAGGAGGATGGTTGTATGCTGCTGCAGCTCCCTGTCTCTCTAACCGAGTTTCTCAAACTTGGGTCATTGCTCTGCTGATGCCTAGAGTTCTGGAAGGGACATTTCAGTCCCCCTCTTTGCAGGAAGAATCACATCCTGTCCCATGCCCAAAGTGGACACTGTTCTTCCTTTGCTGAGAACGCTGGTGCAGGCTCAGCAGGTGTACCCCCACGCTGCCCCGCCGGAAGCAGCTGTGGCCAGGCATCCCTGCTCAATGCCTGTACCTTGTCGGTCATAGAGCAGCATGCAGGTTTGCCCTCTCTTTTGTGGAAGGGGATGAGGTATTAATTTCCTTACAGGAATCCACTCTTGTTGAAAAGGTTTGTGGGAAGCAAACCCAAGTGGACATTGGCTCAGGGGATCAGGGGTCCTTGGAAGTTGCCCCTTCTCGTGGTTTTGTTGGGTGTCCCCCAAAACTACAGTTGTCAGGAGGGAAAAATGAGATATTCTTTCGATGCCTGAGTCTTAACTGAGAGTAGCTCACCACGGGGCCAGGTTACCGTCTCCTGGCCTGGGAGCAGGAAAGGTAAGGAGTCTGTGTTACCTGCTCAGTCTCCAAGCCTGTAAATGACTACACCTTTTAGGATCCTTAAAGACAGGGCTTATTTATCTTTGTATGTCCTGCCTCTAAGCCTGGGACACACAAAAATAACTTCATAGAATTTATAGCATTTTTTAAAAAACCGAGAAGGTGCTGCTTAGACTGAATTTAGTGGGGTATCTCTTAATTTTGATCTTGAAGCTGCTGTTTGTTTTTTTATGAAAAAATAACCCAAGTTATGGCATCATGAACTTGATTTGTGAGTTAGTGGATCCTTCTAGTAGCAGTTTATAAACCTTTGTCAGGTTGGTTAATTTCTGTTGCCTGCACTGACTTCCCAGGTGGGTGGATGGCTGTTCTGAGAGCTGTGCTTGGCCAGAGGTCCTCCGCTCTGGAGGTGCCAGGACATTTGCGATGGCGTAGAAGTCCTTTCCCTCTTCTCTATTAGGCTTGTGGACACTTCCCAGGTTTAAGATGCCCCCTTCTCTGTTGCCTTTCCTGTTGTACCCAGTTGAACTGACCACACTCTTCTAGTTCCCCAAGACACCCCCAAATGGACTTCCCTCCTGGCACCTGCAACATAGAATTGTGCTGATTTTTCAACTTCCCTCTAGAAGTGGAGTATGTGGCCTTTGACTTCCTAAGTGGTGCACAGAGTGATGTGAGCACGCAGGAAATGTGAACTTTGTCCCTGCTGAGACCCATCCTAACATGTCCTGCTGCTGTTTCTGTAGAAATCGTGGATGGGAATGTGAAAATGACCCTGGGCATGATCTGGACCATCATCCTCCGCTTTGCCATCCAGGACATATCCGTGGAAGGTAGGTCTTCTGCTCTGCTCCATGCTGTCCCCAGGCTTCCACCTGTCCCAGGCCCCAGGGCAAGAGGGCCTTCATCACAAGCTGCATCCTGGGCCGCTTATCCATCGGTGGCATCCTTGCTCTCTCCTAGTCTACAGACAAGTAAATGCTGGAGTGCTGGCCCCTATAGTTGTGTTGGCCCCTCACTTTGAGAAAGCCCAAGATGGCTGTGGGGAAGTGTATTGGAACCACCCCACCTGGCTCTTGGGTTGTTAAATCCCCAAGAGTAGGGGAATAGCGGTCAGGAGAGAGCCATGAGAGATAGGGCCTCCACTTTGCTCCCATAGCACCCTCTGGTGGCCACCTTGCAGGTATGCAAGGGGCTGCAATGTTCTGGGGCCGTGGTCGGGTCTCTCTTAACTATTCGGTTTCGAGAAGGAAATAGCAACTCCCTAATGAGAACAGTGTGGGGCTTTGTTATGGGAATCTTGGTTTGACACTTAGTGATACAGAAATGTGAAGGTCTTAAGTTTTGTTTATAGATAACTAGTATTTAGGGCTGAAGTAACTAAAAAGATACCCACAGTAGTTGCTTAGGGTTCTTGTTAGTGATAACAGATACAAATGTGGTTTTTAAATAGCTTTCTTGATGAGTTTATTCTTTTGGGTAGACTTCTTGTCAGCTCCGAGTAAATTGCTTACATCTTGTAACTGACAAAGAGCTTGAACTAAAAGCGGAAGCATTAGCTTTGCAGATTTTTTTATTTTATCGTTTTCTTGTGCTTGAATTACTATATTATCTTTGCAGGAATTGTTTAGCGTCCTTTTAAAGTCCATTTTGTGAACTAAAGGCCACTTCACTGAGTACCATGAGCTGCTGTTCACAGATGTGAACGCGTGGGGGCAGTGTGGTTTGCAGCCCTCCTGGGCTGGAAGCTTCTGGGGTCCCCTCAGATACCCGCCTTATCTTACTGACACCTGTCTCCTTTACACACGGCAGCAGTGTAGATCCATGCATTAAATATGAGGAAACCAAAATATATATATATATATGAGGAAACCTTGTTTTTTCTTTTTAGATGAACAGTAAATGTACTAGGAGTCCTAATGCTTTCTTCTTACATGACTGTGTGCAATCCACAGGGCACACGGGCCCTCCCTGTCTGAAGAGTCCTGGATTTCAGATTTCACAGACCAATCGACCCTTCCTCCCCAAAGTGGCTGCCCAATAGAGGTTGCTGACTTATTTTGTACTGTTGCCATTTCTTTGCATAAGAGGGAGTGAGGGGGAGATAGTCTGAAAGTTTGAAAAGCCATTTTCTCACTATTGAGATGTATCAGGTGGCCGGTTCTGAAATGATTCCTGGCTTGCTTCTCTGTTTCTCAAATAACATCTCAAGCTTTGTCCAGGAAATAGATTTGGTGGCCTAGTAGCAGCAGGGTTGAAATCTAGGAGTCTCTGTGTGGACCCCCGTGTGAAAGCGCATGAACCCTGTGGTCACAGGGGGGCCTTCAGGAGCCCACACCCTCCCTGCACCCAGCCAGCCTCTGACCTCTCTGCCCCACAGAGACTTCGGCGAAGGAGGGGCTTCTCTTGTGGTGTCAGAGAAAGACAGCCCCTTACAAGAACGTCAACATCCAGAACTTCCACATAAGGTGCGTGGCCGGAGGCTGAGGGGCTCTTGCAGAACCCAGGCTGCTTCCCCCAAGGACCCCTGGGCCCCTGGGCTGGGTCAGTCTCTGCTCTTGGACAGAACACAGAGCCTTGGGGAAGGAGTTGCTTTTCTAGAAAGGGAGCATCACCCTTCGAGGCCTGTTCCGTCCGGGCTGCTGCCTGATACTTCTTAGGTTGATGCTCTTGGAGCCCCCTTAGGAGAGTGTCTAGAGAGTTCCAGCCTGGGGCTCTGAAACAGAGCAGATGGGGGCCCCTGACCTCGGTGGGGGGCTTGAGTGGGACGTGACATCTTACCGAGCCCCGCGGAGCCTTAATCCGGTGCCTGGGATTGTGGCAGGAAGCAGGTTCCTTCCCATGCTGTGTTCTCCCAACTCTTGCTCCGAGGGGTTATGGGTTCATCTCTGGGAAAAAAAGGAGACCCCTGCTTGGCACTTTGCCCTTAGTGCTCAGTCCCACTCACCCTCTGGCCACCCCCCACCACCTCTCCCCCGGGCAGCTGGAAGGACGGCCTCGGCTTTTGTGCCTTGATCCACCGCCACCGGCCCGAGCTGATCGACTACGGGAAGCTGCGGAAGGTTCGTGTGCTCGCCTGACCCTCCCACCCCTCCCCCGCCAGCTCCCACCCAGCTGGTCCCCCTGGGGTGGGTGGGGGAAGGGCGGGACTGGGCCCCCTGCTCTGAGAGCCCACAGCCCAGCGTGAGAGCGTGGCAGCAGTCTTAGACTAGCCAAGGAGACGGCCCCTCTGGAAGTAAGAGCAAAACACCTTCCATCAGGGCTACTTGTGTTTATATGTGCTTGCCGAAATGCCTGACCTGCCAGGAAAAAGATCAAAAGCACCACAGAAATTCTGGTAGGATGCTGAGATATTAAGTGGCATTTCCCTGTTCTGAGATACTAAGTGGCATTTTCCCATTCTGGTTTTCTGGGTTTCCCAAGGTGCATGCGTTACTTTCATAATTTTAGATACCGCATGTCCTTAGAGACGTGTATCCCAGCCTTGTCGGAGATGTGTTGCCCAGTCCTGGCAGGTCCCTGCCAGGGATCTGCTTTCCCTCCTGGCCGAGAGTTGGAGGGGATTTTGTTGCTGCCTGATTTCATTTGTGCTTTTGGCGTGAAGCTGCTGGGGGATTTTCTTGAGTGCCTGTGTTGAGGAGCAGACCAGGAGGTGGGAGCTGTGTGTCTAGCTTCGTGGTGGTTCTTAGCATCCGGGCTGGTTAAAGGCCACTGGCCTGACCTTGGAGAGGGCTGTCCGGGACACTGACTGGACTCACCACCCTCCCTCTCAGCCCATCCTGGCGCCGAGAGGCCTCGTGGTGCAGGCATCCTGGGAGAGACCACCAGTGGCGCCCACCCCACCCCACCCCAGTAGATGGTCTGAGCTTGGGTTGCAATGTCCCCTGTCGGTGCTTGGATCTCTTGACAAAAAAGGCTTCTAGGAATGACTGTTCTGGTATTTGTCTCCTTGACCTCGATACTTGGAGAGCTCGGTGTTCGGCCAAGTCCCCCACCTTGCCTGTGCCCCCTGTGGCCACGCCAGGCTTGATGTTGCAGGTAGAGGAGATGCTCTGTGGCATCAGACCCTCTGTTTTGGGGGTGTATGTGTTGGGGGCTACTGAAAAGGATTTGTGAGGGGGGAAAGGAGTCGGGTGGAGTTTCCCACCCCTTCCAGAAACCCTAAGCGGGGCCTGAAGCTTGAGGCTGGGCCCCTGCCCGCCTGGAGGGGCCCCCCTGCCAAAGGAGGGGAGCCCGCTGACTGGCCCTGTGGTAGCTGTGTGGACGGGGGCCAGCTTACCTCTCGGGGGATGGGGATACCAGCCCTCTAATTCAGCAACTTGGCAAAAAAGAAAAGCAATTTGAGAACCCCCCTGCCGCAGCTGAAAACTGTGCGGCCAAACCAAACAGGGGCCAAGGTGGGGGAATCCTGGAGATGGAGACTTTTTTAAAGGCGTCATCATCACGGTCCTCCCAGCGGTCAGCTGATGCACTGTGGGGACGGGAGTGTGTGTGCCTGGGTCCCTGCGTGGGGGGCTGGGGTGGCAGCACCCAGTTAATGCACAGCTGTTCCCCGGCCCTGTGTAAAGCGGGGCCTGTGCTGACTGTGGCTCTTCAGTCTCACCCCACACACGCCCACCCTGACTCCAGGAGCCTCAACCATTTGGGGACGGAGAGTCCAGGGGCCTTTGTCTCATCCCCGGGCAGCTCTCTCCCCACCCTCTGCCCTCTCGGTGTCTTTTCATTTCTTCCGGCACATTTCTCTGTGTTTCTCTACATCTGTCTCTTCTCTTCAATTCAGTAGCAACAGTAATACTAGAATCCTAGCACAGACCTGTTTCCACTGAACCGTGGACTCTTTCCAGAAAGTACAGAGGTTACCAGAGGCTCTGGTGCTTGGGAACAGGGGGGAGCCAAGGGCTCTGACCAGGGAGCACTTCCTTCCGTGGGTGTGGGGGCCTGGTGGTCCCTGGGAATCCGGCAGGGCAGGGTGGGTGTGCACCCGGGGCCTGAGGATGGCCTAAGGCTTTGGACGGATATGACCACTGCCTCTTGGCAGTGGTTTCTATCATTCTGGAAACTGTCAGACACTTTCCCAGAAGGACTCCACCTTTTCTATTTTGAGCAATTTCTTCCTGAAGTGTCCCAAATGAATGGATGTATCCTTTCGTCCCCTTTGATTCTCACCTTAGCAGATGCAGAAGCTGAGTTACAGGCTGACAAAGCCAGTTTGCTTTAGGTTAGTCTCAGGAACCAAGGAGAGAGTGGGAGGTCCAGCCAGGAACTCTCTCTACTAAGTTGTGGCTTTTTTTCCACATTAAATTTTTTTTTCAATTTGGTCAAATATACATAATTTCAAAAGTACCACTTTTAGAGGGGTGGGAGGGAGGGGATATTTGTATACATATAGCTGATTCACTTTGTTGTACAGCAGAAACAAATACAACATTGTAAAGCAGTTATACTCCACAATTTTTTTTTTTTAAGTACCCCTTGAAGCATTTTTAAGTGTACAGTTCAGTGATATTAAGTATATTCACATCGCCACCATCCATCTCCAGAATTCTTCATCTTGCAAAATTGAAATTCTGAAGCCATCACACCATCACTGTCCACTCCTGCTTCTGCCAGTCCCTGGCAAACCACCATTCTGCTTTCTGTATCTAGGAATTTGACCACTCTAGTAGTTACCTATATAAGTGGCATTGTATAATATTTGTCCTTTGAGTCTGGCTTATTTCACTTTGCTTAATGTTTTCAAGTTTCATCTATATTGTAGCACGTGTCAGGATCTCTTCTCTTTTTACTACAGAATAGTATTCCATGTCTGTTTATCTGTCCATGAACATTTGTATTATTTCCACCTTTTGGCTATTGTGTATAATGTGGTTATGAACATGGATATACAATTATTTGAGTCCCTGGTTTCAGTTCTTTGGGCTATAGACCCAGAAGTGGAATTGCTATGTCATATAGTTCCATGCTTAACTTTTGAGGAACTTCCATAGTGTTTTTCCATAGCAGCTGTACCATTTTACAATCTCACCAAACAGTTATTTTTCTACCTCCTCACCAGTCCCTGATAAGTTTTCTTGAGAAGGTAGCAGAAGCCAGAATGTAGTCAGAAGACTGTAGCTCTTTGAAGGAGTCCACAAATTTCATGGAATGTGAGCACCAAAGGGGCTTGAGAGCTCGTACTGCAACTTTCGAGTAACAGATGGGGGGACTGAGGTTAGGTTATTTGCCAGTCCAGCTGGCTGGTGGCAGAGCTGAAACCAGAAGTCAAGACTGATGGCTCCCAAGCCAGTGCACCTCTCTCAGCTTGCATTTCTTAGCAATTCTTTCTTGGGCTGCAGGCTAGTATTCTTCACTCTATTTCTTTGACAAAGAAACTGCAACTTGAAGGGGAAAGATGGCATTTTAAGCCCCCCAGCTCGCAAACCCTGGCCATGAGTCCAGACTTCTATACCCAGAGCTGGCCCCTGAGGACTGAACCAGGGAGGGGCCACAGCAGTACCCCGTTGCCCCCCAGTCTTGATGATCATGCAGGTGGGGGTATCCAGAGACTTCTTGTGCTTCTCACCCTCCTCTTCTCCCCTAGGACGACCCACTGACAAACCTGAACACAGCTTTCGATGTGGCAGAGAAGTACCTGGACATTCCCAAGATGTTGGATGCGGAAGGTGAGAGGCCCTTTCCTCTGAGCTTTTTTCCCAGCTGCGTCCAGTGGCCAAGGAGCTGGGCCTTGGCACCCTGAGGTCAGACAGGAGAAGGCCTGGTTTCTTGGATCTCTTCTGGAGAGCCTGGGGATCACTAGTCTCTCAAGGATTCCACAGACAGACAGATACCTTGAGATTTGGAGGGAGAGGTGGGAGCTGGTTCTGAAAAGGGCCGCCCGAGGGTGATGCTTATCTTGTTCTTCGAGTTGGGGTGGTAGATGTCGGGGTGGAGCACAGTGGTCTTTTGTTGTTTAGGAGAGAGATAAAAGTTTATTGTAAATGTGCTTCATGTACACACATGGGAGCTTGCATTGATGGGTAATTAATTCAAAGAGATGATTTGAGTTTGAGGTCTATATGCATATCTAACTTCACAGGGGAAAGAGAGGGAGAGAAAGAACACTTGTGGGAATGCTAATGACTTTTTGGAAAGATGAGTGGGCCCTTAGGAGAAGAGATGGAAGATACTGTTTGTGACAATGCCTGTCAAGTTGTGGGGATATTTTCAAATGTGCAAAAGAAGGGAGAATAGTATAAGGAACTTCCATATACCCACCATCCAGATAGAACAGTTATTGAGATTTTGTCACATTTTTTTTTCTTTTTGTCTTCTTTGTTGAAGTATTTTAAAACAAATCCCAGACATCATAGCATCTCACTACTATATCCTTCAGAATACATACCTTAAAAATAGAAATATTTTCATTCTATTTTTCAGTCATAAAATAATTTTCACACCAAGCAGATTGACAGTAATTCTTGGATACATCTGCCACTTGGTACAAAATCAAATCTCCCCATTATTTCTCTTTAGTTGGTTTGTTTTGATCAGAGTGTGCATGTGGCATTTCATTGTTCTAGTTCTTGTATCTTTTCTAATCTGTAGCATTTCCCTCTTCCCTCCAACGCTTTTGGTTCCTGGCATTGAACTTGTAGACTGACGACCAGCTGTCCCGAGCACCCATTAGTCTGGTTTGTCTTGTTTCCTTCCTCAGGTACCATTTCACTCCTTCCTCTACCTCTTGTGTTCCTGTAAGTGGAAGTTGATGCCAGATGCTGGTTAGATCCAGGCTCAGCATCTTGGCAAGAAGACTTACGGTTCTGAGAGCTGCTTTTCCCATCACATTAGGGAGTGTATCATGTGTTCACCAGCTGGCTTTAACTCCAGATTTTTCTTGACAGACATCGTTGGAACTGCCCGCCCGGATGAGAAAGCCATCATGACTTACGTGTCCAGCTTCTACCACGCCTTCTCTGGAGCCCAGAAGGTACCTGGGGCCCCTTGCTCCTTCTTTGCCCAGCGCACCTCATGCCTGACCCCAACCCATGCCCTCCCGTCCCTCCTCTCCCCGGCGACAGGGTCCGTCCGGATGGTCTGTCTCCAGTAGCGTCAGTCCCCGGTGCCAACGTGGCGTGTCATTCTTGCTCAGTTCCTCTCCTACCCATCCCCCCCACCCCACCCCAACCCCTCTGCTTTCTCTCATGTTCCTCTATCTGCTGTCTCGGAGAACACTGGGAAAGAGCTCACCTTCTGGGACCCAGATGGCAGACTTCAGCAGGAAGGGGCGGCATGGGTGAAATTAACCAGGAGGCACCTGGAAGGCGCCGTGAGCAGTAGCCCTCCCTGCCCACCTCTGCTGAAGCTATGGCTTTAGCAGAGCAGCAGGGTGGCCCTTAGGGAGGAAATCTGACAGGGGCACCTCCTGTCTTCACTGACCTGTCCTGCAGCAGTGTCACGAAGCTCCTCCCTTTCTCCCACTCATGGCCGTGGTTTAGCCAGTCTGTCCACAGCCCCCTTGGGCCTTGACACCTTCTATATCTTGCCCGGGGCCCCCATGCGAGGTCAGTACACAACTGGAGGGAGGGAGGGAAGGGGTGGGCAGCTGTGATCCTTGCCAGTGTCCTGACCCAGTTTCGCTCAGGGAGGTCTGAAGTTCAAGTCCAGTGGTGCAGGTTCTGCACTCAAACCATTGACACTGAAGATTTGAATATTTCTGTTAGCAGGCAGCTGACGCCCCTCCCTTAGACCTCCCTCACAGGCAGGACCCCAGAAGCATAGCATCCAGGTTGCTATGACCACAAGCAGCAGGCTTGGCCTTATCAGCTCCTGGGCCTTGGACCTGCCTCACACTCAGGCAAATATCCTGCCCTCTGCATGGAGTTTGAGTGACCTGTTTTGAAATGCATGATGGGGTGATCCCCTCTTCCCCCGCACCCAGCCTTCCCCAGCCCCCCATGCCCCCTTTGCTCTTTCAGCCTGGGCTCTCTCACACCCCCCATCCTCTCTCTCCTGCCAGCATCTCATTTTCTCTTTCTGTCCATTCCCTCAGTGCCTGTCTGTCCTGTGTGCTCTCTGTCCGTCTGTCCATCTGTCCTTTGTGCTCTCTGTCCACCACGGCTGTTGGGTTGATTCTGTGCTGTGCCGCCTCCTTTCTCCTCTCAACCTCTTCTCCTTCTCTGTGCAGATGTATAGGCACGCTAAGGCCGGATGGGAAGGCCATGTGACCTAATGTTTCATGTCACTGCCACGCCTTCTCGGTGCGCAGAAGGTGAGCTCTCCCTCGGCCTTGCCCACTCTCCCAGCGCCCTTCTGCCCACCTCTTCCATCCTCTCTGGATACTCCAGCAGCAGCCCCTTGGAACTGCAGCCCTGGAATGAAAGGAGGGATTAGAAAAGACCCCCCCCACACACACACACAACCCCGACCTCCTGCAGGAGGGCAGGATGCTATCTGAACTTTAGCCAGGACACTTAAAGATGCTGGAGAACGCCCACCTCTGGATGGCCTTGGGCATCTCTGTCCCCACACACTGGGCATAATGGGTGCCACAAACAGGAAAGAAGTCTGTGGTCTCAGCTCCTTCCCTGGACTGAGTTGAAAGCCCTTACCCCACGCAGTGCAGTTTGGGGCTCTGCTTGTTGTTGTAAATAATGAGGACCCCGTCACTTCTCTCTCTCTCTCCATCTACTTGAGCAAGACTACCCTCTCAAATTACCCAGCATTTAGGGCAGGGAGAATTCTTTTACCTTCCTCCTGGTGTCCAGGCCCTGGGCTTAGAGTCCTACCTGATCCTTTCCACCCATGTCTGCCAGGGACAGTGGTGCAGGTTGCACACTGTGCAAGGGTGCCATGTGTGCATCATAGACCATGAAGATTTGAATATTTTTTACTAAAATAATCCTGGAAATGGCACTAAAAATGTCTTCTAACAGAATGAGTATGACAGTTTTCTAATAGAAGTGCCTTGGGGGGAAAGGTGCTTTAAAAAAAAAAAAACAACATAAAAGCATGAGGTGAGCCAGCAGCAACCCCATCCCCTGCCTGGATGGGCACGCATGACCTTCTTCACTTTCCTTCCAGGTCTCATGGGCGCTGCCTGGCAGGAAACAGCCCTGCCTGGAGGCTCCCTATTCTGGGTGTCCCTGCCCCCCATAGGAGGCCCAGACCTTTCCAGCCTCTTCTCTGGTCTGCATCTTGCTTCTTCTTTCTCTTTGTCCCATCTCTGCTGCTGCTCTTTCTTGTCAACTTCTTCTGGCCCCTCTTATACCCCACCTTTTAGGCAGGATGTGAGCACCATCTATCTACTTGTCTCGGGGGACCTTCAGCCCCAAGAACTGCATGGAGTCCTGCCTGCACCCAGAGCTAGGCTGAGCTCCCTGCCATGGTGTTTCCAACTCTCCGTCTACCAACTCCTCCTTTTCTGCTCTTGCAGGATTCTGTCCTGGGCTTCATGCCTGTTAACACTGGCCTTCCCTGTCTCTGGAGCCTTCCCTGTGTCCTGGCTGATGATGCTTGGGAGGGAGCGTGTGCCTGTGTGGGTGTGCATGTGTGTATGTGTGGGTGTGTGTGCACATGTGTGTAGCAGCCTGCTATTCTCCCTCCCAAATCTCATACCACCTCCTCCCCATGCCCTCTTCCCTCTCACTCATCCCTGTTGCAATCATTTCATGCTACTTTGGTCCATATCTGAGGACAGGGTCATCAGCTTGGGGGGTATGGGGCTGGGGGTGTGGGTGGTGTTCCTTTTGTGTCCTGGGTTGGGGGCCTCACCCAGAGTTGCCCCTCCCTACCCACTTCGAAGGATTCAGGCAACTGCTTAGAATGAGCAGGCTGGTGGGCAGGGACTCTTCCCCCTCTCCTGTGGAAGAAGGAGGAGTCTTTCCTACCCTCTTCTTGTCTTGATTGTCTTGTGTCTGAAGCCAATATGGGAGAGTCTCCTGAAACCCGTGCCCGGTGCCCTGCATCCTCTCCACTGTCTTTCTCTTGTCAAGCTTTGGGCAGCGGCACTAGAAAGGCAGCCGAGTCTGACGCACGTGTTCACGCGTGTGTACATATGTTTGTGTGCCTGTGTGGATACAAGTGTGTATGTGTGATTGCCGTTCCTAGTCAGACGAAGACCAGCTTCTGTCTGATGCATTGGTTTTGGTTCTAATTCTTTCTCAGCCTCTCCTTTCTCTCCCTCTTCTCTGTAGGGATTTAGAAGGTGTTGTGAGCAACCAGATTTTGTTTTGTTTGTTACTTTAATGTTCATGGCCTGTGAACTGTTTCTGAGAAACAGCCCTTTAGGGTGTGAACTGGATCTGCTGTTGGGGTTCTGGATGCTCTTAGAAGTAGATGATGCTGTTTGCATCCTTCCATTGTCATCTGTCGGTTGTGAATCTTCTAAGGGAAAGACATCCTGTACCTGCCCTCAGGGGATTCATGGTCCATCTGGGAAAACCTTTAATAAAAGAAGCTCCTGATGCTGTGGTCTAATCTCTGCTCTGTTTCAGACCTGAGCAGGGGAGTGGGTGCTGCATGGCTGTGGGACACAGAGACTTTCTTTCTTGTTTTCTTTCTTTTTTTTTAGTTTTGGCTCTGCTGGGTCTTCATTGCTGCTTAGGCTTTTTTCCAGTTGCAGCAAGTGGGGGCTACACTCTAGTTGCAGTGAAGGCTTCTCATTATGGTGGCTTCTCTTGTTGCAGAGCATGGGCTCTAGGTGCGAGGGCTTCAGTAGCTGCAGCTCAAGGATCAATACTTGTGGCTCCCAGGCTCTAGAACATGGGCTTAGTAGTTGTGGCACATGGACTTAGTTGGCCCACGGCATGTGGGATCTGACCAGACCAGGGATGGAGCCCATGTCTTCTGCATTGACAGGCAGATTCTTTACCACTGAGCCACTAGGGAAAGTCCCACTGAGGCTTTCTTGAGTAGGAGACACTTGAGCCTGAGAGTCTTAAGGGTTGAGTGTGGGGGGGTCTGCAAGTGAAAGGCTTGGGGAGGTTGAGGAAGGCGGTCACGGTTTGTGGGAAGCTTTGTGGTGTGACCATGCAGCCTCAAAGGGAGAGCAAGTTAGCACTGGTCTGGGTCTCATCCTGCAACCTGGAGCAGGGAGTAGGGGTGAAGCCAGAGTTGGCGACTGGGGACCATGGGGTCCACTCCCTTTCATCTGGGGCCTCACTGGCAGGAACACCAGGGCAAGGAGCTCACTTGGAACGTGAAGGAAGGCTGAGCCAAAGGAAGCTGTGGGAGGAAGGAAACGGGCAATTCTAGCTAGATTTGGGAATTTTTTGACTAAAAGTGTCGCAGATGAGATCTTCATGGCATTCGCATGACTCTGTGGGTGGCGGGTGGCAGAGCCATGGGGTGTCATTTGGCCATATTTGGCTGTTTGATGTCATCAGCATTGAGGCTGCTTCCTCTCAGCTTGACCTGGGATAGCAAGGGTTTCATTTGGGAGTAGCTAAGGGCTCTGGGAATAATAATCCATAACTTAAAAACCCAGGTCTCCAATATTGCAGGCAGAATTCTTTACCGTCTGAGCCACCAGGGAACCCCCAAGAATACTGGGGTGGGTAGTCAGTCCCTTCTCCAGCGGATCTTCCTGACCCAGGGATCGAACCCAGGCCTCCCGCATTGCAGCCAGATTCTTTACCTGAGCCACCAGGGAAGCCCTAACTTGGAAACAACTAATGTAAAACTAAGCACATTGTTTTGTATTACACTGTTTAGTAATACAAATAGTGGGTCATAAAAAAACATAAAAATACAGTCCATGGAAGGGTCAGAAATTTTTTCCTTTGGTACTTGGAAGTCACCCTTTTGCCTGTTTCCATAAAATATTTTCTCAGCCCGTTGATGATCTTTGTAAAAAGTCCCCAGAAGGCCCACCCGGAAACTCCCCAGACTTTATCCAAGAGGAGCCCCCTTTGACCCTGGATCAGTCAGCTGGCTCTGAGGGGTGGGTGAGGCTCTTGAGGCCCAGAAGACACGTCTTCCAGAATCCCATCAGCATGCAGGCCTCATTCAGTCCATCAAGTCCACAAATTGACCCACAAATCAAAGTTCATGGCTTCCAAGCTCAGGAGCTCAAGATGAATCAGAGGATAACAAGGTGAAGGTGGGCTTGATCCGTTAACCGTCCCAGCGATGTTGACTCTTGCCTGAGGGGCTACCTGCAATTCTTACCCACTCGGTCAGCACTTTGGGTCAGGGACTTTGCAGCCGCCCACGTTCTTACATGCATATCAGCACACAGAGCACTGGCCTCTCCCGAGGTCCCCCTCCCCAGCCTTTGGGAAACAGCTCTGGTGACTTCGGGCAGGTTCATGGGGTACATCAGCCAGTGCCCAGGACCCTACTTGTTCTGGAGCCTCGCATCTTCTGAGACAGGGCCAGGGAGGCATTTCCCTCCTCATCACCTCTTGGGATTCCCCACGGCTGCCTGTTGGTTCCTAAGAGGAAGGATGATCAGTCGGGGGTTCCTGAGTGTCCTGTTGAGAAGTGGCTTTAGCATCTCCAGGACAGAGTTAGGTTGTGGGGCTGGAGGTGAGGGTCTAAGGATGTGATGGCTTGTCTCTGTTTCTTGAGACCTGGGACTCTCAGCTGCTTGCTCCCCGGCCAAGCCGAAGCTCCCTTGCTGAAGGCCCACCCACCCTGACACCCTGCCATGGAGGGGCAGTGTCTTCGCTTTGAGCTTGAAAGGTCCTTTATGGTGATCTCATTCTGCCCTTGCACACATACCTCCCAGCACAGTCACCCACGCATCACATGATCTGGTGGGCGTGTATCCTATTTGAAGAATTCCACAAGGAAAAAACGTTCACATCTTCTCAATCATTCCTTCCCAAATGAAAGCACCCTCATTGTCAGAACTTCTTCCTGATGCCTGAACTCAGTTTATCTTGCCGCAGTTTGAAACCCATTGTTCATCAACTAGGTTCAAGGTCCCATCTTTCTTCCTCTTCAACGTTTGCCATCTGCAGGGTCACCCTTCTCCTGGGCCCTAGGATATGTATCTGTCTACTCATCATTATTGCCTGCTGCTACCCTCAGGCCATCTTCCTTCCTATCCCAGGACCCCACATGGCTTCGAGTTCCCCTCCCCTTGGAGCTGGGTTAGGATTGTGAACGGGAACTGTACTTAAAGGTCACCTGAGCAAAATGGGTTTAGGAGCGCCTGGCCCTGCTGGCCTCAGGTACAGATTGCCCCCTATGCCAGAGAAGCCGTGCCCCTGCCGTGTCCTCCAGGGGCCTTTGCATCTGATTGCCGTTCAGTCCTCTTTTATTCTTCTTGCCACTGGGCCCACCTTGGGTGTCTGCTGGCCCAGCACTCGGTGTGGGATGTGTGTTTACCTTTCCCAGAGGTGCCCAGGCTGGCTTTCTGGACATCCCGTCTGTGCTGGGTTGATCCTTAATTCCTGCGTCTTCTCTAAAGTTCTTTGGGCCAGGAGCCTTGAGAGATCCTGCAAGGATCCTGAGGGGCCCCACTCCATCTCAGCACCTTATTCTAGGACTCCCAGATTTAAATTCCTGCATCTCCAAAATCCTGTCAGAGCCAGTCTGAGAGCCTGAGCCTTGGGAATCCCAGGGTCTCTACTTGGAATTCCAGGATGGGCATAGATTTTCTCACCTTCCACCTGAGGTCAGCATCTCAATTATATCCATCATTGACTTGGTTTCTTCCCAACATACATGTTGGATCTCAAACTTTTAGTCTCTTTTCCAGGGCCCTCCAGTTCAGCCACTTGGGTCTCTGTCTCTGCTCACTTGCTCTGTGGGACTCAGCCTGGGCTGGTAAAGAGGATGATGAGGAGCCTGTGAATTCAAGTCTTGGGAGCTGCCTTCCAGCCATGTGATGCTGCAGGGGTGGGAGGAGACCTTATTGGCGCAGGCATGTGCCAGGTGCTCCCACTGTTACGAGGCTGACCACCACCCTCTCTGTCTTGCCAGGCCGAGACAGCAGCCAATCGCATCTGCAAGGTGCTGGCCGTCAACCAGGAGAATGAGCAGCTCATGGAGGACTACGAGAAGCTGGCCAGCGATGTGGGTACCCCTGGGTTCTCCTGGTCTGGCCCCGGCAAGGCCTTGCCACCCTGTCCTGAGAGACCAGGGAGCCCCCAGAAACTATCCATTCCTCCAAATCCACCCCTGGGCACAGTCCCAGACTGGGCATTGCCCCTCATCCCCGCAGCTGACCGAGGGCGGCTTGGGCTCCCCCAGAAATCGGGGGTAGGCGTAGGTCACGGGCTAGTTGGGACTTTGGAGAGCTGAGTTCCAGGCTTTTTTCACCTCTCTGCTCTTGATTTTTTTTTCACTTGACAAATGAAAGCTGTGCCCAGAGACCTCAGAGGCCTTTTGGGCCTAGTGTACTGTTACTCTGGGAGTTTCGCTTGAACTTAAAAGGAGTGTGCAGTTCTGAGAGGATGTGAACCAGGGATAAATCAGGCTGGCTCAGGCTAGTTTAGCGGCTGGGCCCACTCAGGGGACAGGAGGGGACAGGATGGGTTTACTGTTCTGCCACTGGCTGCATTTGGGTTAGAGCACCACTTGCGCCTTCTTTAATTCAGACCCTGAATGGCTTAGTCCAGCCTCTTGGTGGACTTGCTGTCCCCCAGCATAGTAAGAGCCCAGGTTCTGGGGTCCCAGTGCCTGGATTTAATCCCTGCCCTAAACTGGTCACCTTGGCAAGTCACAGAAGCTCACAGTGCTTTGGTTATGTCCTCCGCCACTGGCGGGGAGGGTCACAGCACTTAATCCCATGACAGCTTAGTTCGTCATCATTATTCAGATGAGTTAGTCCGGGCCATGTGACACAGTTGCAGGGGATCACGAGTTTCCTCTCATCGTTTCCACTCCTCCACCCCCAACACCTCATTGAGGAAGCAAAATTCAGGATGTCCTCTGCAACCTTCTCCCTTTTGAGTCAGGGACTCACATTCTAGAATCCTAGAAGGTCAGATGGCAGGGGCCTCAGAGAGCAACTATTCACCCCTCCATGGTAAGATGGGGAAATTGAGACCCAGCCAGGTAGTAGACGGAGAACTAGAACTCAGGTCTCCTGCTCTGAGTTAAGCCATCGGGCCCCAGGTTTCCCCTTGCGGAGCAGGGAGGCTGAGTGATGCTGGCTGTGAGTTGACCTATCCTAGTGGCCAGGTGTCCTGAAGCCTTTGATTCTCAAAAGGAGCCTGGCCCTATGGCCTGGGAACAGCCTGGGGTGGTGGTTGGGAAAGAGTGTGCCATCAGGAGAGATGCTCCCCGCCTCCCAGCGTCCTCCCCCGCTCCCCCCACAGCTGCTGGAGTGGATCCGCCGCACCATCCCATGGCTGGAGAACCGGGCGCCCGAGAACACCATGCACGCCATGCAGCAGAAGCTGGAGGACTTCCGTGACTACCGGCGCCTGCACAAGCCGCCCAAGGTGCAGGAGAAGTGCCAGCTGGAGATCAACTTCAACACGCTGCAGACCAAGCTGCGCCTCAGCAACCGGCCCGCCTTCATGCCCTCCGAGGGCAGGATGGTCTCGGTGAGCACCGGGACTGCCCCGACCCCGAGCGGCTCGCGAGCCGCTCCCAGGCGCCAGCAAACCAGGTGCTGTGGGCGGGGCGGGGCGGGGGCGGGGGTGGGGCGTGTGCTCTCCACCTGCCCACACTGCTCCAGGGTGACCACCCGGTCTCCAGTCCACACTCGACCAGCTGGGGCTCCCCCTCGCCCCAGAGAGAGAGCCCCTTCTCTCCTCACCACCCCGGGTCATACTTGCCCTTTCCAGACCCCTGCACATCCGCTTGGATCTGCCGCAGCACTTTCGTCCCCATCCATCAAAGAGTCATCTCTGCCAACAAAATCCCACTTGACATGTTGACCCAAACGGCATAATTCAGGAGCCAGAAGGCTAATTTTCACTTCCATGGAATCTAGTTTCAGCACTTAAAAACTTGTTTTTTTTAACTTTATATAATAGATTTTTTTTCTTTTGGCAGGACATTTTCAAATAAGTACAATACAGAAAATAGACATTCTTCATAATCTTCCTACCCAGGATCAACTTAAAAGATTTTGGGGAGAAGAGATTCTTTTAGTCTCTGTAAATGTGATTTTAAAGGGAATCCGAAAGCATCTTTTACTTAATAAGCTGCTTAGAAAAAATAACTTACAGGGATTTTCCTGGTGGTTAAGATTCCATGCTTCCACTGCAGGGGGCACAGGTTCAATCCCTGGTGGGAGAACTAAAATCCCCCATGCTACATGGCATGACCAAAAAAAAAAAGAAGAAGAAGAAAACTAATTATATCGTGACCAGCTTTCCATGTCGTAACTTTTTTTCCTTTTTGTCACCTTTTGTTATTCCTCCCTGTTTACCCTTTCCCCAGGACTTGAGATATGAGCCAGAGAAACATGCAAACAAAAATTTTAAAATTAAAAAAAAAATAGATAAATAAAATTGGCCAGGATAGAGCCTTTGCACTTTGCAGAGGAGAGTTGACAAGGAGACACGGGCACATAAGGCTGGTGTGGAAGGGGCTGGAGAAACTTGTAAACAGCACTGGAAGGAGGTCGTCAGAGTCCTGTCAGAAGCCAGTCTTGGAGCCCAGAGGGCCTTGGGCTCTCTCCCCACTGGGATGTACTGCTAACGCCTCATAGCAGCATGGCCCCACTTCCCTGCCCAGGAGGCCTGGTACCCTGGGAACCCTAGGTCATACCAGGGGGACTGGGTGGGGAGGAGTCTCCTCCTGGAAGGCATGGAGGAGCTGTGGGGTCTTGGGGGCCAGGCGGGCTGACCCTGTGCCTCCCATCCGTGCAGGACATCAACAACGCCTGGGGCTGCCTGGAGCAGGCGGAGAAGGGCTATGAGGAGTGGCTGCTGAACGAGATCCGGAGGCTGGAACGGCTCGACCACCTGGCAGAGAAGTTCCGGCAGAAGGCCTCCATCCACGAGGCCTGGACGGATGGTAAGACCAGCCTAGTCCCTGCTCCCCCACCCAAACCACCAGCCACAACTCCTTTCTCTCTTGTGTTTTATTTGTTTTGTCTCTGACTTCTCCTTCATTAGGCAAGTTCATGACCCACCCCATTCCCTTTTTTATTGGCCACACCCCATGGCACATGGGATCTTAGTTCCCTGACTAGGGATCGAACCTGCCTCCTCTGCATTGGAAGTGCAGAGTCTTAACCACGGGACCATCAAGAAAGTCCCTCATTAACCTTTTGGTTGCTTCAGTTTTCTTGAATCGGGTTGGCGTTCACATGCTGATTCTACCACCTAGAAGCAATGTTTCTTGGACCAGTGGTCTTGTGTCCTTGTCTATTACATGCAGGTGATGATGTGCCCTGCTGTATTAGTTTCTTAGGGCTGCAAATTGCCATAAACTGGGTGATTTTACATGGCACAAGTGCATTCTTTCATAGTTCAGGAGACTAGAAGTCCTAAATTAAAGTGCCGTCAGCGCCGACTCCTTCCAGATGCTCTGAGGGGGAGGCGTCCCCTGCTTCTTCCTAGTGTCAGGTGGTTTTACTGGCACTTCTTGGTGTTTCTTGGCTTGTAGCAGCATCACTCTAATCTCTGCCTCCATCATCACCGGCTGCTTGTCTCTGGGTCTCAGTGACCGAATCTGCCTCTCAGTCTTTTACTGAAGATACCAGTCATTGGATTTAGGGCCCACTCTTTGGAGAAGGCAATGGCACCCCACTCCAGTACTCTTGCCTGGAAAATCCCATGGATGGAGGAGCCTGGTAGGCTGCAGTCCATAGGGTCGCTAAGAGTCGGACACGACTAAGCGACTTCACTTTCACTTTTCACTTTCATGCATTGGAGAAGGAAATGGCAACCCACTCCAGTGTTCTTGCCTGGAGAATCCCAGGGATGGCAGTCTGCTGGGCTGCCATCTATGGGGTTGCACAGAGTCGGACACGACTGAGGTAACTTAGCTAATCCAGTAGGATTTCCCAGGTGGGACAGTGGTAAAGAATCTGCCTGCCAATGCAGGAGATGCAAGAGATACGGGTTCAATCCCTGAGTCTGGACGATCCCCTGGAGTAGGAAATGACAACCTGCACCAGTATTCTTGCCTGGGAAATCCCATGGACAGAGGAGCCTGGGGGACTACAGTCCATGGGGTTGCAAAGAATCAGACACATCTTAGTGACTAAACAACAAGTAATCCAGTATGACCTCATCTTAGCTAATTATATCGGCAAAGACCCTATTTCCAAATAAGGTCAGACTCTGAGGTTCTGGGTTGACATGAGTTTTAGAGGGACACTATTAACTCAGCATACCTCCTCATGCAGTTGTTGTGCATTTTATGCGTAGTTGAGTGCCTGGCACATGTAACTGCTACTGCTACTGCTAAGTCACTTCAGTCGTGTCCGACTCTGTGCAACCCCATAGATGGCAGCCCAC
Source organism: Okapia johnstoni (assembly GCA_024291935.2). Lineage (NCBI taxonomy): Eukaryota > Metazoa > Chordata > Mammalia > Artiodactyla > Giraffidae > Okapia > Okapia johnstoni. Next base: position 20,569,057 of record CM044307.1, read on the forward strand.
CAGGCTTCACTGTCCCTGGGATTTTCCAAACAAGAACACTGGAGTGGGTTGCCATTTCCTTCTCCAATGCATGAAAGGGAAAAGTGAAAGTGAAGTCGCTCAGTCGTGTCCGACTCTTAGCGACCCCATGGACTGCAGCCTACCAGGCTCCTCCATCCATGGGATTTTCCAGGCAAGAGTACTGGAGTGGGGTGCTATTGCCTTCTCCGGCACATGTAACACACTCGGTAAATGGGAGCCCTTGACATCTTTCCTCCTCTGCCTTCTCTCCTGTTTAGTAACCTGGAGCTCTGGCCTTAGCACCTGTGTGTCTCCATCACTCTAACCTGGAGGCACTTGGCCATGTCTGGTGTCTTCTTGTTGGAAGATAATGTTATCTCCGAAGAGAGAAGATCACACCTAAAATGGTCTTTCCTCAGAACCTGCGCCAGGGCTGGAGAGTGAGCCATGCTACCCATCTCCTAGGGCCCTGTGGTCATTTCAGCTGCAGCCCCTGGAGCAGACCCGTTGGCTGGTAGAACTCAGTACCCTGAGATGCCCCCATTCAGCTCTGTGGTGGTCCTCAGACATTAGGCTAGAGATGAGTAGGAACGGCCACAACCTGGGGCCATTTGGGAGTGGCTTGGAGGAAGGGGTGGATAGGTGTGTGCTTGACTCAGCAGAGGGGTTTGCTGGGCTTCATATACGATGATAATGAGGTCGCTGCCGCGCCTTCCACTGTGCCTGTATGAGCTATCTATCCAGGCACGGATGGATGGAAGAGAAGAGGGGTGGTGGAGTTTGCACCAATTCACCCACACACTTCTATTGTGTTCCCTCTGCAGCCAAGGAACAGCTCACAAAAAGGTACAGAGCAAAGATTGGCCCCGCCAGCCACCAGCAAAGGCGTGAGAAGTGCTGGTGTGCCTGTAATAATACGTACTCATAGCTGACAATGCTGTTGCCCACTTAGCTAAGAATTGCATTTCTTGAGGCTGTCTAAAGCCGCTAAATGTGGCTGAAATCACATGTCTGGGATGTTTGTGATAAGTCCATCTCCAGTAGTGCCAGCTGAGGGGCCCTCACACCCCACGGTAGTGCCGTGTGTGGTTAAGCCAGTGGGGGTTCAGCCACTCGACAGAATGTTACGGGGCCATCGGAGCGACTCATGTGATGGCAATGGAGCCAGTGTAGAAACTGGTGATGTGCTGCTGAGTATTTTAAAAGCAGGATATGTAATTTATATACACCCAATGGTTTTAACACAACATTCATAGAAGGTGAGACTGAAAAGGAGTAGATAAGTAGGCTCATCTGTGATTCCCCACCCCGCCCCCTGCCCCAAACTCGTCATATTAATATTCTGACAAAAAGGAGTAGAGAGAAGGAAAGAAGCCATCAGCTCTTTGGCCCAGCCCTCATTTCCTGAGAGGTGTGGAGCCTCCCTCCCTGATGGGGCAAACACCAGAGGTGGGCGTGCAGGCAAGGCCAGGTCAGTCTCTGTCCTGTAGCAGCTGCTTCACAGGGCAGCTGGGGAGTGTCATCTAACAGCGACCTGAGAGATCGATTCTCATCCTCTTCCCTTTGGAAACAAAAATCCTAGAAATGCAAGCCTCGCCTCGCCCCTTAAAAGAGAGGGCAGTGCACCTGATGCTTGGAGAAGGTGCTGGCCACTGATGGTTGATGTGCAGAGTGCACTGGACAGTCTGCCCACACTGGGTGTGTAATTGAGGGGCGGGGTCCCTGCAGGGCTGCTGGGGGCCAGCAACTGTAAGTGGAGAAACTCTAAAGATGGGGTACCCCTGAGGAACTTGTTTCCCCCTGGTTATACCACAGGCGTAGATCGTTGTTTCCTGCTGTTTATAAAGTTCGTGTTATACCCTGACTGTCCACTTAGCCTGCATCGTCTGTACATCACCACTTCTGGTGGCCCTGACATGCTCCATAAAAAGGAGTGACTTTCCTGCCCTCTGCCCCATCGCACATGTTCTGGCTGCATATCTGTTTTCTCAAACTGCAGATAATTGATCATCGTATGGGGCACATCTATCTCCTTGGGATATACCGGAAGTGGAACTCCCGGGCCCTGAGGTGGGGGTGGTTGAGATCAAGAACGTGGGCCTCCCGGCTCCTGCTCAGCCTTGTGCCCGATCTCTGACCCCCAGGCAAAGAGGCCATGCTGCGGCAGAAGGATTACGAGACGGCTACCCTCTCGGAGATCAAGGCTCTGCTCAAGAAGCACGAGGCCTTCGAGAGTGACCTGGCCGCCCACCAGGACCGCGTGGAGCAGATTGCTGCCATTGCCCAGGAGCTCAAGTAAGCCCGGCGGGCACTGCGGCGCTGTGGGAGGTGGGCTGTGGCCTGAAAAGTGAGCCGGGTCCTAGGGCAGGAAGGTCATCGATATAGAAGACGAAGAGCACCCTTGCAGGTGGGGAATAGCGTGTGACCATTCTGTCACAGGCCTTCGGTCCTTACCTACAGCCAGTGTGGGACCAGAGGGTGACTGAGTATGGCTCTGAGATCTTGCCTGGTCTTAGTGGCTTCCTGTCACTGGGCATTGCAGTCAAGGCTGGCATGGCCTCCAGGCGAGATTGGGACGGAGGCCCTTGCAGAGGAGAACTGGTCTCGTTGGTCTCCTCCCAGTAGTCTCCTGAAAGCCCAGAGGTTGAGGATGAGAGTAGGGGTCCTGGAAGGTCTTGATGAGTGTGCACACCTGGCCTTCCTGTGTCATGAGTGCCCCCAGCCCCAGGGAAAGGAGAGCAAGCCACAGAGGTAACCTGATCACCTGACTCTTCCTCTCTCCTCCCACGCAGTGAGCTGGACTATTACGACTCACCCAGTGTCAATGCCCGGTGCCAAAAGATCTGTGACCAGTGGGACAATCTAGGGGCCCTAACCCAGAAGCGGAGGGAAGCTCTGGAGGTGAGGGCCCCCGAGGAGACGGAGACCTGCCTCCGGCAGCCCCTTGTGCTCTGTGCTCCTTCCTGCTTCTTGACTCCCTTTGCCTTGGGCTAAGAGGCTCCACTGGGTTCCTCAGACCTTCCCCAGGCCTGGTCTGACCGTGGAAGGAAGGCTCACCTTGGCACTGGATTTGACCTTTGCCCTGATGGAGATGCCCTGATCATATCTTCTCTTCCTCCTGGCTTAGCGTACTTGGACCAACCCCAGCTATTTGAGAACCTTCCTGTTCTCCAAACCAGACTCTTTGGGGGCTAAGTGGGTGACTCCAGTGTTGGGTGGTCCATACAACCCATATTAAGAACCAGCACTCCAGAGAGTCTGTTCTGAATTAGTTTGGTGCTTCCAGACCTGAACCCCTCTGGGCTGGCCAGGAAGATCTTGAAGTCTACTGGAGTGGGTAGAGGGTTGGTGATTCTGGACATGACTTTACTAAACACCGTCCCATCCCCACGCCATTTGGCACTCCAGCGCACGGAGAAACTGCTGGAGACCATTGACCAACTGTACTTGGAGTACGCCAAGCGGGCTGCACCCTTCAACAACTGGATGGAGGGGGCCATGGAGGACCTGCAGGACACCTTCATCGTGCACACCATCGAGGAGATCCAGGTGTGATGCCAACCCCCTCGTCCATGGAGGCTGGCTTTGCACAGCCCACAGGCTGCCAGTCACCTTCCTGCAGGACTGCCCTTGTAGGGGAAGGGCTGAGGGTAGCCTCCCCACAGATGTTCTAGATTTGAAGGCTTTGTGTTTTATTTATTTTGACGCCATAATATATGCATATGGTATCAAATCTAAAAGCTAAAGAGACTATGCATTAAATTTCCCTCCTAGCCTTTGTCCCCCAGCCCCCAGTGCCCCTCCCCATGGGGGAGCAGGACACGTTCTCTGCATAGGTGAGCACATTTGTTTATTAATATGTTCTTCTCCGCCTTTTTACGTAAAAAGTAGCTTCTATTATATACTGTATCCTGAACCTTTATTTCTAACCTTATAATTATCCTGGAGCTCATTTCACTGCAATAAGCCATTTTTTGTACAGCTGCAGAGTGTTAGATGAAAAAGGTTTTGCAGAACAATGAGAAACGTGTGTTGGGAGAGATCACTTGAGCAGACCCAAGGCACCCCTTGTCCCCAACCTAACTATGGGGTGGTGAGCACCCCAGGGAGATTGCTGCTGAATTCACCAGCCCTGAGCATGAAGCTGTGGCACCTTCTTGAGGCCAGCGCAGCCATCCTGGTTCTCAGCTGAAAGAGTCCTGGGTTGATGCCTCCAGGCTGCCCAGCTGGTGTGGGGCCAGCCTCCGGTGGCCCCTTCACCCACTTCTGCCCTGGGACCTGCAGGTCTCCCTTGGCTTATCTTGCCCATGGGAGGCTCTGGTCCCTCCCAGTCATTGTGTTGCTTCTGCCTGCCCGTCTCTCTCCAGGGACTGACCACAGCCCATGAGCAGTTCAAGGCCACCCTCCCTGATGCCGACAAGGAGCGCCTGGCCATCCTGGGCATCCACAACGAGGTGTCCAAGATTGTCCAGACCTACCACGTCAACATGGCAGGCACCAACCCCTACACAACCATCACGCCTCAGGAGATCAATGGCAAATGGGACCATGTGAGTCCAAGGGCTGGGTGGGGCGCTGGCGGAGCCATTGTAAGTTTCAGAAGGGCAGGGATTTTTGTCTGTCTGTATTGTTGATTTTCATTGATTTCAGTATCGTACAGTAAGTACTCATTGTCAAATAAATTAATGAATTTCTAGAACAGGTCAATGTGTTCACTGCTGTTACTTCCTGGCCCCTTCCCTTCGTGGCTCCTCCATTTCCTCTGACATGGAGGCAGATGGCCAGCCCATCCCAATGTCCCTTGACTGTTCCTGCCCCAGGTGCGGCAGCTGGTGCCACGGAGGGACCAGGCCCTGACGGAGGAGCACGCCCGCCAGCAGCACAACGAAAGGCTACGCAAGCAGTTTGGGGCCCAGGCCAACGTCATCGGGCCCTGGATCCAGACCAAGATGGAGGTGGGTCCCAGCGTGGGAGGCAGGGCAGGGGCTTCCACCCTTCCCCACACCATCCCAGACAGTCAGACTTGCCCTGTCTCCTCCTGGATGGGACCTGTGGGCACTGTGGGTCCTGAACCCACAGCTGGTCTGCTGCCCCATGGAGGGTGTAGGACCCATGCCCACACAGGGACACCACATTAGACAGTCCCATGGAAGGATCAATGCCTAGGTGACTGATTCGGCTTGCCCTGTGGCTTATGTGGTTGAGCTGGTCTCCCTTCCTCCTGAGTCATGAGCTTAGCCAGAAGGAGGTGATCTCCCCAGAGAGAGAACTGTGCTTTGGGCAAGGGTGAAATTCTTTGTTGTATTGTTGGGCCAGGTTTCGGGGTGATGTAGAGAAGAAAGAACACTGCTTGGGTTAGAGCGTGGTGTCCCTCTGAATTCCTTGAAGGCAGAGACCATGTCAAGTTCCTATGTGTTTTTCTGGACCCCATCTCTACCTGCTTAGCACACTATGCATAGTAGGTGCTCCAGAAATACTTGCTGAGTTGAACTGAGTTCCCAGAAAGTGCTTTCACAAGCAAGGGGTGTTTACATGGATGAAAGACAGAGATGGGGATTAGGCCTGGACCATGGAGACAGGTGGGATTGAGGTGGGCAAGGCAGGCCTCCGAGGAACAGAACAGCAGAAGCATGTTCATTGAGAAGGTGAGCCAGATGTCCTGAGGCTGTGAGGAACCCAGCTCAGTGGGAGAAGGACCCTGAGATGGATGGTAGTCGGGAACGGGCTTGGGATGGGACTTTGAATGGCAGGCAGAGGAGTGAACCTTTAAGTTAGCAACTGACCTTGCATCCCCTTCCTGAGGTTGAGGAGTAACCAGGAGATGAGAGGTATTCATCTGGTGATAACAGTCAGTGCTGGTCAGATTCCTTTATGATGCTATTTCCATGCCAAGAATCATCAGAGGGGTTGGTCAGTGGCCTAGGGGCCCCAGTCTCCACCCTAGGGGCCCAGAGGTCTCACAAGGGCCTCCTTTCTGGGTGAGCAGGAGATCGGAAGGATCTCCATTGAGATGCACGGGACCCTGGAAGACCAGCTCAACCACCTGCGGCAATATGAGAAGAGCATTGTCAACTACAAGCCCAAGATCGACCAGCTGGAGGGCGACCACCAGCTCATCCAGGAGGCGCTCATCTTCGACAACAAGCACACCAACTACACCATGGAGGTGGGTGCCACCAGCCTTGCCTCCCCTGGAGAGGGAGCCCCAGATCCCTCTTCTGCTTCCCTATCCTGGGCTGGGGAAGTGGTGGGGGGGTCACCCATCATTCCAAGAAGACTGGCCATAGTAGGATAAACCCTAGCTTTTAAGTGAGAGGATACTCACTTCTCCCTCCTAGTCCTCAATGCCTTTTGAATTTCCCAAGGGGCTTGCTGAGAATGCAGATTTCCAGGCACTGTCCCAGAATTTGATTCACTAGGTCTGGGATGGGACTTGGATATCTAAATTTTTTAATAAGTACCTGGTGATTCTGAGACTGGTGGTCACCAGACACTGGTTTGGCCTCTGCTTTTTAAATGACCTACTTGTTTTGACCGTGAAGGCATGGGTGTGAGGTTATAGAGTCGGATGTTCAAGGAATTACTTTTTTGTCCTTTAATCTTCCTCGCTGTCAACTTTGCCCTTTTTCCTGACCTGACCACGCTGGTCATTCTAGTCTCTGCTGTTCTGGGCAGAGACCATCACCCTTCTGTGCTTTCCCCTTCATCATCTGGGTCCTCTGTCCTGGTTTGCTGTCCTTGTCCTAGTTCCCCTGCACCTGGTGACTCTGTAAATCCAGGCAGAAGGCCTGGTTTGATTGCACTGGCCATTTTGATGGTCAGGGGAGGGAGTAGGGAGGGGCGGCCCAGGCACAGACCTGGGACCCCTTTGCTGACAGGCCTTGCCTGCTTGCAGCACATCCGTGTGGGCTGGGAGCAGCTCCTCACCACCATCGCCAGGACCATCAACGAGGTGGAGAACCAGATCCTGACCAGGGACGCCAAGGGCATCAGCCAGGAGCAGATGAATGAGTTCCGGGCCTCCTTCAACCACTTTGACCGGGTGAGCTCCACCCCTGCACTCGCTGAGGGCAGCCCCGGCCCCAGGGCCCTGGAGGGCACTGCCCAGGGCATGGGCCCACTTCCTGGGCAAGTGAGGAGGAGGAGCGGGAGGGAGGAACTACAGTCAGCCTGCTTTGACTATCCACTACCCCAGGCCGGCCTTAGGAGCTGTCCAGGTGTCCATGAGCATCCCTGCTTTCCTGGAGAGAGTGCTTGTGTTGTGGGTGAAGAGAAGCCCTCAGATCCCTGACCCTTGCTCTCCTACCATGAGGAGTCACCCCCTGGGGGCAAGGCTGCCATAGCCTTGAGGGAGAGCCTGCTGTTCCTAGCTATGGGGACCATCCCCTGCCTGTGCCTAGGGACAAAGCAGAGCCTCCCTCCTCCCCCGGCCCTGGGGGTAGCCTTTGGGACCCCTGGTAGAGGTGTCAGAGTTATCAGTCCTCCTGGATTCTCATCCAGTTTTGCGTGGGCTGCCCCTCCCAGTGCCTTGGGGCTTTGTGGTGGCCACAGGGGGTGGGAGCATGGGCTTGGGTGCTGCCCACCACACCTGCCTGCTTCACTGCCCTCCAGGCACCTGGATGGGTGGCATCCTCCTAGAAACCCCGCTCAGGGCATCGGGGCCTGAGGTGGGCTGGGCACTCTTCTGGGGGAGCTTCTTACCCCCTTGGCTCACCATGCTTCCCTCCGGCCTGCTCCCCCAGGGCAGGACAGCTGCGTGTACCAGGGAGAGGGTCCCCCTCTGGACCACGTCCGTGTGTCTAACCTTGTGCACTTTTATTTCCCTCCTTCCCCCTGCCCCTCCACCCTCCACCTTCCCCATCCGCATGCCTTCATCCCTGTCTCTCCCCACACACGCTACCCTCCACTGGGGCATGGCCCACCCCTTCCCCCTCACGGCCTCCACCTCCCTGGCACCGCATGGCTCGCTGGCTGGCGCACGGCGGCCCCAGGATCACTCCGGCACGCTGGGTCCCGAGGAGTTCAAAGCCTGCCTCATCAGCTTGGGTTATGATATTGGCAACGACCCCCAGGTACTCGCCTCCTGCATGGAGCACACTCAGGGGTGGCGTCCGGGGCGAGAAATAACGCGTTTCTCCTTTTTTCTTTTCTCTCTCTCTCTCTCTGGATCTCCTTGCCTCCCCTTTCCTGTGGGCGTGGGGCTCGTCTTCTGCTGGCCCCGCCTGGCCCCCATCGGGCTCCTCCTCCCACTGCTCCGACCTCTGACCTCTGCCCTCGGTTATCTTTCGTGGGAACCTGCTCGGTGCCCACCTTCTTCTCTCCTCGTCGCTCTCCATCCCGTGGACGGATTTTTGCATCTCCCTGCCCTGTCTCCCTCCTTCCTGTGGATATCTTCCCCGGATGTGTATTTGCATCTCTTCCTCCTATGTTCCTTTGCCCTTCCTGATGCCCCCTCGCCCCCGCAAACTGTACACCTCGACCTCGCCTCTGGCCATCTGTGCCCTGTCTTCCTGGCCCTTGGCCGGCCCTTTCTCCTCCTTGTGTCTTGGTGCCACTGGCCCCACAGAAGAAGACAGGCATGATGGACACGGATGATTTCCGCGCCTGCCTTATCTCCATGGGTTACAACATGGTAATGTAAACCCCACCCTCTGCCCTGGCGAGGGGCAGCCAGCCGACTGACCGGAGAGGCTGAGTCCTGGCCGTGGTGGGCTGGAGGCCCTCAGGCTCAGGGGCCCCCCTCCCTGGAGGGGCCTCAAGATTCTGGTCCGTGGGGAAGATGGTGTCCTGAAAGGGCTGGGTCCCAGATGAGGGGCCTGTGTGTGTCCGGGAGACCTGGCCTTCTCGCCTCTCTCTGCCGGTTTCTCTTTTGATATTTACAATCGAAGTGGGCTTTTTTTTTTGGCTCTCATTGTGGATGGTGGGGCTGACCCCGAGGCTGCTGGGCAGGGCTGTGGTGGGCACTCTGTGTGGGGGTTGGTTCAGCTCCATCTCACATGAGGCCTGGAGATTTCCACCTCTGTCCTAGTGATGGCTTCAGCCAGGCCTGCCGCCCCTTGGCTTGTTGCCCCAAGCCCCTTCCCAACCTTCTCAGCTGCCTTGCCCTCATGCAGGCCTTCTGAGCAGGGCAGGGGCCTCAGCTGAGCAGCCAGGCAACTCCTGGGCTACGGTGCAAAAGTCCAGGGCCCGTGGGCCGCCCAGCACAGGAGCAAGGGCGTGGGCTTTAGAAGCAAGGAACCTGGGAGTAAATCCCAGCTCTGTCATCCCCTGCTTGGGGGCCCAGATAAGGTGAGGGGAACGCTGCCAGACCACTATAATGGTTAAATGAAGCAACTCAATTGACTGCTGTGCCGTGTCTGACACACAGAATGTGCAGTGTGATGGAGGCCCAAGTTCATGTCTCAGCTCTACTACCCCCTGGCTGTGTGACCTTTGGCAAGTCACTAAGCCTGTCTGGGCCTTAGGTTTCTCTTCTGGAGACCTGATGAAAATAATAAAATAAATACCTACTTCATGGTTGTGAGGAGGGTTAAATGAATTTTACACAGCACTTAAAGTAGTGCCTGGTGTATAGTATATGCTACCTGAGTGTTAGCCATTGCTGTCATTAGTTATCATCCGTATTATCATTTTTGTTCCAAGAGGAATGCAGGCATCCGTAGAGGGTGGGAAGCCAAGACAACTCAGGTTAGGTCAGGGGCTCTCTCTGACAGCCTCAAGCACTCTGAGCCCCCAGAGGCTTCAGGTCCATAGAGAGAGGAGACTGTGGCTGACAGGCCTGGGATTGGCTTTTCCCTCCAGGGAGAGGCAGAGTTTGCCCGCATCATGAGCATCGTGGACCCCAACCGCCTGGGGGTGGTGACGTTCCAGGCCTTCATCGACTTTATGTCTCGCGAGACAGCTGATACAGATACAGCAGACCAAGTCATGGCTTCCTTCAAGATCCTGGCTGGGGATAAGGTGGGTATGCTGTGATGTGGGCACCATGTGGAGGCAGACTGAATTGGAGGGGAGGTCGTGAGCAGCTCCGCTGTTCCTTCTTCCCCACCTGAGCCTCCTTGTTGTCCACCTCTACGCATTTCTCTAACATTTGGGCATCAGCTAAGAGGTTAGGACACAGCATTAGCTTAAGGGAGTCCCCTGCCATGGACACTGCATGTCTTACTTATGATGAGATACTGGTGATGAAATGACTGGTGGTGGAGGGCAGTCCAGTTAGGTGGAGTATGTGAGTGGGTGATGAAAGGTCAGTCTGGGAACTTAAGACTTCAGCCCTGCATCATTCTGGGCACAAACCATGGCATGTAGATGGGAAGCAGGAAAGAAGCGTGTTTCTCATTTGTCTACCTAAGCAGCAGTCAGCTTCACTTCTCCAAATCTCCCAAGTTCTTGCACTGCCAGGCCCAACAGTGGGAAAGTAGGAGCATCCAGGGGTATTTGGGGGCAGAGGGGTCTAGAGGTCAGATTCCTTTTCTGTAAAATTCATAGGATAATCCTTATGCTATCCTTCCTTAGCCAGTAGGGAGAATAGTTTCTGAAATGTCTCAGTCTACATTGAAATAAAGACTGAACCAACAAAGAAGTTCCTAAAGCTCGTATTTACATTCAAAGACACCTTGTTAGAGTCATAGCACTTTGGAGCTGGAAGGACCCTCAGAAACCACCTCCTTGAAGTGATTCATTTGTTCAAGGAGGTCTCTGGGGCCCAGAAAGGGACCTGGTCTCCTGACTCCTGAGGTGACTTGAGGGCCAACCTCTGTCTCCTTCAGACTGGCTCCTTAGGAGACTCTGACAGAAGTAGGGCAAGTCCCTGAACGCTTGTGGAGCCTCAAACTCCCCAAAGATGCAGGTTCCAAGTAGACTTTGATGGGCAAGCCCAAGACAGGGAGGAAGCAGACATCCCAGACTGGGAACCAGATGGGCTGGGAGAAGGTTAAGATATCTGTCTGTGGCAGTGATGCCCCAAACTGGATGCTCCTGTAATTTGCGAGAATTATGTGACCTCCTCAGAGCCCAGCTGAGTGGGTGTGGGAGTCCTACTGTTTCACCAAATATGTTGTTGGTAATATTGTTCCAGCCTGTGGTTGGTGCAGGCTAGAGAGATACATGAAAAGATTATAGGTGCAGTTAGCTCTTGGAGTTACTTGGGAACAGGCTAAAGCAGTTACTGAAGTGAAAAACATAAGGGGATTGAAATATATGTTATTTAAATATATATGCACATATATAGATATGTACATATATAGATAACATATATACATGTGTGTCTATATCATGTAATTTATTTATTTATATATATGCCTGATACAGGTATGTGTAATGTACATGTCAGAATGGGGGCGGGACAGGGTACCTAATCTTCTGAGTGAGGTTCCTGACCTCCGGGCTTTGCGGCCACCCTGAGCGCGTTCTTTCCGCAGAACTACATCACAGTGGACGAGCTGCGCAGAGAGCTGCCACCTGACCAGGCCGAGTACTGCATCGCGCGAATGGCCCCCTACACCGGCCCCGACGCTGTGCCTGGTGCTCTGGACTACATGTCCTTCTCCACGGCGCTGTACGGCGAGAGTGACCTCTAACCCGCCCCGCCCGGTCCACACCCTCGCCCCCCAACCCCATCTGCTGTGCGAGCCCCACCCTGCACCTCCGCTGTCCCCCCTTTCCCGCCCGGGTTTGGTTTCACGCTCTGCCTCTAGTGGGCGAGCTGGGACCCGTGTGGCATCCAGCCTCCCTGCCCGTGAAGTGACAGTTTACAAAATTATTTTCTGCAAAAAAGGAAAAAAAGTTACGTTAAAAAAAAAAAAGTAAAAAAACCAAAAAAACCACATATTTTATTATACAAAAAGTATTTTTTTCTCCACCAGACTCAAATGGAAAAGAGGAAGAATTAACTATTTGCACCGAAATGTTTTGTTTTGTTGTGACATAGGAAAATAACCAAGCACAATGTTATATCCATCCTTTTTATCGATTTTTTTTTTCTTTCTATCCGTACCATCTGCTGTATTCATTTCTCCAATCTCTTGTCCACCTTGATGTGGGAGTGGGAGGTGAGGGTAGGGGAAAATCTTGTCAAAAGGCACATTGGTGCATGTGTGTTTGCTAGCTCACTTGTCCATGAAAATATTTTATGATATTAAAGAAAATCTTTTGAAATGGCTGTTTTCTTAAGGAAGAAAATTTATGTGGCTTGGCTTCTCATTTTTGAAGTCCAGAGGTGTATGTGATTACCCTCTTCATCAGCACACACTTTTTGCCCCCCAAATACTGCCTATTAAAAATGGTCAGGACAAAATTGGCAAGTGTGGACAACTTTGGTCCTATTTGGCCTACACCGTGTTAAAGCAGCAACACTCCCATGTCAGTTCTTTGCTCCTTGCTTACTGCTTTCCAAGAGTGCATGGCATCAAGGATGGTGTGGGGCACATGTACCACCCCTAGTATGCTTTTGACCTTGGCACGTTCAACCTTATACTTCTGTGTTGTTTTCAAGAGGAAAACATGGTTTCCTCACAAGGCTCCTGTGCATTGAAAATAAACCCCACCTTTGTTTCCCACATCATCAAACAGCTGTGACATCTACATGCCCCGGTTCCTTGTCTTTTTGCCGCAGGAGACAAAAAGACTTCCTCCTGAGAGGAAGTCATCTCATCCCCTGCTCTTCAGACTGGACTGTAGGCAGCAGCTGTCCAGCCTCACCTGGGAGGCTGTTGGAAATGCAGGCTTTCAGGTTTACCCCAGACCCTCTGGTTAGAATCTGCCTTTAAGCGAGGTCCCCGGGGCATCTATGTTTCTTTTGTTTTTTCCTCCTTGCCTGTCTTTCCTGCTCGAGGCTTTTACTCACAGTACAGGCAGCGAGGGCTGCCAGTAACACTATCAGTAACAGTGCAGTGATTTATAGACATAATTTAGCAATGGAAGCTGTGTTCCAGTTGTAACTGTGTTGAGTAAAGCAGTTTGGTTTGGCAATAACAGGGAGTTGAATCTGTGGAGTCTTGACGGCCAGAGTTCAAACCTACAACTGCCATTTTCAAAATGGGTAAACGGGGCACTACAGTTCTCTCATCTAACAGGGAATAATAGTGCTGCTGGAAAGTTGATGCTCTAATATATAGAACTCCTAAAGTATTAGTGCATATAAATGTTAGTTGTGGTCAATCCTACTTTAAATTTTAAGGGATTCGCTTGAAGGATCTCTTTAAAAGAGAACCCTTAACATGATATAAGTCCCCTCATATAAGAAGACTAAGACTAAATTGGAACTTATTGAACTGGGGCCAGAAATGACAGTTTTTCAGTGTAAGCCCCATTTGTTTAGGAATTAGTTCCATGAGTTTCAGGAACACCCACTGCCCTAGGAAAGAGGCAAGGCTATTCAGGAGAAGGGACGAGGGGAGAGGTTGGCTTTGATTTGGAAACCATAATTGCATGTTTTCCCACTGGCTGGCAGAAAGCTGTGCCTGCTCAAGGTGGGTCTGCTGTGGCGGCAGCTTGGTGGGGAAGACTATAGTTTAAGAGTTGAGGAGAAGGAAATTGTTCCAACCAGAAAATTTCCTAAACTCAGGCTGTAAGTGCATTAATAAGCCTCAATTTTCAGGGACTTCCCTGGTGGTCTAGTAGTTAAGACTCCAAGCTTCCACTTCAGGGGACGTAGGTTCGACCCTTAGTCAGGGAACTAAGATCCCACATGCTGTGCAACATGGCCAAAATATTAAACAAAACCCCACAAAAGCCCCCTCAATTTCCAGATGTATGATCAATCTTTAAAAGAATGTGTAAGAGTCATTTGAACAAAGTGTGTTTACAGAGTTATTCCATAGTCTTCAAGAGTTTGTGTTTCTCAACGTTCAAGGGTGCTTATATGTGTGCAAACGACTATAATTTTCAATCCGTTAAAGAGGTAAAATCTTAAAATTTCACTTCTCAAGCTTTTAAGCTCATCATGGACATTTTGTTTTACCGATAATGTAATTTTTCTGTAAAAATAAAAACACTCTTCTGTGTCCTAATCATTCATACATTTAAACAGATTTAATCCTCCAGAACAATCCCATTTGCAAGCTTTGTTAAATCCCTTTAATATTTTAAATGTATTAGCAAGTTTTAATCACTCTTCAGGACATCAGACTCCCAACCCAGGCAGATTCAAATCCAAGCTGCAGAGTTTCACTCAGCACAAAGCAATTGAAGTATTATACATGCAGTAAATCAGGTTCCCTGGAGCAGTTCAAAGCTGTTTACTAACAATTCTCTTAGACCTCCAAAATTGAAATTACACGTCTCATTTCAGTTACACATTTCAGATGAAAAATCACAAAGCTATTATATGCTGAGTTCTTTTATGTGTTCAATCACCTTAACCCACTCGTTGTCATGGTGCATACAAAACTGCTGAACACCACCAAAGTATTAGTACTAAGAGTTTGATTTATGAATACATCATCTGTTTAATTATTTCTAAAGAGGCGATTTCAAGTCCCTTTGCTACTCATTGCTGGCTTTTGGGGTCAGAGGTTCAAGTGATACATATATATATTTAGGAAAATACCACTAAGAGGAATCCTCTTGGAGTCTTTAAGCTCTGTGATGGGCTGAAGAATGGTCCTCACAAGATGTCCGTGTCCTAATCCCTTGGATCCTGTGACTATGTTACTTTACATGGCAAACAGGACTTTGCAGGTGTAACTGAGTTAAAGTCCTTAATGGAGACATTATTCTGGATTATCTGGGTGGGCTTTGATGAAGAAGAAGGCAGCAGTGTCAGAGTCAGAGATGTGACAACGGAGGTAGAAGTTGGAATGACATGAGGCCACAAGCCAAGGAATGCACTGTCTTCTAGAAGCTGGAACAGGCAAGGAGATGGAAGCTCCGCTTAGAGCCTCAGTGGGAATGCCCCCCAGCTGACCCATTTTAGGTTTCTGAACTGGAAGATAATAAATTTCGTATTTTAAGGCACTACAGGTGCAGTAGTTTGTTACTGCAGCAATAGGAAACTAATACTTGCTTCATCGTCCAGGCCTCTGGACAGGCTGGCTGCCCCCCCTCCCCACCCCGATGTCAGTGACTTGCGTTGTAGGCTTGAGGCTTTGGCGCAACCACCCCAGCTTCAGAGGCCTGAACTTGCACAACATCAGCCCTGGGGAAGCTGCCACAGGTGCTGACCAGAACCCCTAACCCTAAAATTGCCAGTCTGCAGAGGAGGGAGACAGGCTTCAAAGCTCTGAAACCCCCAAAGGGCCAGAATGACTGTCCAGCAGGGGGTGGTTTGGGTTGGGGGGAAGTTGCTGGTTAGTGGCACTGGCTGAGGGGCTGAAGGCTTAACCCCTAATGGGGTAGGTGACCTCACATGGACAATAGTGCCCCAAGGTCACAGGCTGTTCTCTCACCCCCAGACCAGGCCAAACTTAGGGGGACAGAAGAGAGGTAACTGAGCAGCGGCACTGCCACCAAAACCACTGAAGGATCTCGTCCACATGCGGGGCCCTACAGGGTGGCACTGGAGAGGGTCCCTTTTCACACCCGACGCTGGGGAAACCTGGATATTGGAGCTGGAAGCCCACATCGAGGCCGAGAGGGCCCGGGGTTTATGGGACACTCAGATGTGGTGGGGTGGAGTCCTTCAGCTAAACGAAAGCTCTAGGGGCCACTTTGTAACCATCGAGGCTTTTGAAGCTCCAAGAGAGATGGGGAGCCCCCATCTGAGCAAGCACACCACAGGTGCTGCTGTGGGAACTTTTGCTAATTAGTGGACACCTTGCCAGCTTAGAGATGAAGGGGAAATGAGACTTCAGGGTGTCTCCCGAACCCAGGACCTGAGTGGCAGCCCAGCCTCAGGTTGGAACTGGCCACAGGCCCCAGGAAGCTCTGGTTAAGCAGTGAGCCTGCCCTCTGTCTATCTCAGCCCCTCTGTGAGGGGGCTTCACTCTCTCGGGCCTAGCTTTCTCTGGTCATGACCCCCATGGTGGGAAAGGCCAACCCCACATGCCCACATGCCCACATGCCCTCTAACAAGAGGCCAGTCCCTGTTCCACGTCAGCAGGACCTGCTTGGGATGCCTACCAGTCTGTGGATGAGGCTGCAGCGTTGGTCAGGCTGGGTGGGACAGATAACCCAAAAAGTGGCCTTATGAGGGCTACCTCAGTTCATCATCAATTTTCTCTCTGAGATTGGGATGTAGCTTACAACCGATATCACTTTGGAATTAATGGTGTCCTAGCTACTGTTGGCCAGGTGGCAGTCATGACCTCTAGTCATTGCCTGCTCTTTAGAAGTAGGAAAGTGAGTCCTACTTTTATCTCAGACTTCCATTAACACCTTCTAGTAAGACCAAGCACCAGGATCAAAGCCTGCAGAATTACAGAAAGACAATCTGGAGGTCCTAGTGGAGCTCTCTCATCAAAAGCTGTGCTGTTAAATGCTATGGATTAAAATGGTGTGTGGAAAATGCACTTGAAGACTCTGGCAAGGAATTTAGAAGAGCTGGACTCTGCATTTGAGGAAGTTTTAGCAAATTTGTTTTGCTCATCTCTGCACAAGAGTGACAGATGATAAAAATGTTTAAAGACTAAAAAAGCTTTTTCAATAACTACATTGTTGTTGTTTAGTCTCTAAGTCGTGTCTGACTCTGTAACCCCATGGACTATAGCCCGCCAGGCTCCTTGGTCCATGGGGTTTCCCAGGCTGGAGTGGGTTGTCATTTCCTTCTCCAGGGGATCTTCCTGACTCAGAGATGGAACCCACGTCTCCTGCATTGGCAGGCAAATTCTTTTTTTTTTTTTAATAGATATTTGATATACAACTTTTTTTCTGATTCTAAACAAAAAGGAACGAGAGTGACAGTAACAGACAAGATTCCACCTCTCAGTATTGTCACATGACTATAGCAGTTGTATATTTGGAAACTCAAGGAAGAAGCAACTGTATTCCAAAAACACCTAAATATACAGATCTGAAAAAGGTTTTTTTTTAACTGCCCCGTTCACTCCGAAGCCCATCCATCTCCTTCAGCATCCAAAGAGTAAGCACATGTTCTGCTTAGCTATATGATAAAGTGGCAAACATGCACCATTGACATCACAGGACAGTTGCCTGTAAAACTAGACTTCTGATGCTGGGCTCAGCTTCGGTTTCTCACAGGTCATCATTTTCATCCAGGAAAGGAGTTGTCTGAGCAACCTCTAGATTGTGCACTGCCAAGGCTGGGTCCATGACCACCTCTGGTGGGTGAGAGCAGGCACAGTGACAGACTCCAAGTTAGGGCCTCCGATCAGCTTTCTAGCAAGCCAGGGGGAGGGTTTTTCAAAGTCGTAGTTATCTTCGGCAGAAATGTCATAGTACTGAAGATTTTCCTTTTGGTGGAAAACAGTTGACTTTGCCTTAATCTTTCTGTCCTTACTATCTATTCTGTTGCTACACAATATGATGGGGATTGTTCTCACACACTCGTACCAGACCTCTATGCTGGTTAGGCACGTTCTTGTAAAGAACTCCTGATGTTACATCAAACGTTCTAATGAGACACTGATCTTGGATATCATAGCCATCTATCTCTCAGTCCACCAAATTTCTCCCGACCAGCTGTACCCCATACATTGAACTTAATAGGTAGATCCTCTGTTGGTATGGAACACAGGGGATGGGACTCAACACTCAAGGTAGCTACACACCCCTCAGATTCACCAGTCAGATGATGTTTCACAGATGCAGTTTTCCCAGTGTCACCACCACCAACCAAAACAAGTTTGAACTGAACTTGGGGTTCTCTTTGGGCAGCCATTGTAATGTTACTTTCAGATATCTATCTGACTGAGTCGGCAGGCAGATTCTGTGCCACTGAGCCACCAGGGAAGGCCATCAGTAACTACATATATTAAACATAAATAAGTTTATAATAAAAGTAAGAATGATAAAGCATTGTGTTACAGTTTAATTGGCTCCATGTTTTCTTTCTTGATGTTTATAAAATAATGGCACATCTTATAAATCCGATTGTATTTTAGATCCAATGAAATATGGCCCACAAAACAGATTACCTGTCAACTCCCCTCAAATCTTCTGGATTCTATTTTTGATGAGACAACAAAAGAAAGATTCATTGGAGATTGGTACCAGGGGTTCAAAGATTCTTTGGGGTTGGTACCAGGCTCTCCAGAAAGAGCAATATATAGAGAGGTCTCAGAAAGATTCATCCTAAACCTATTCTCTGTAATTTGGCAAACTAAGAGATCGCAGGCAATGTGAAACATCCATTCTTATCACTGATTGACATTTGGTTTCTTATCACCCCTCTCTAGCATCTTCCATTTCTAATTATATTTTTCTTAGCCATCTTCATGAGTCCTACTTTTCCAGGAGAGATTTTGCAAACACTTAATGTCTGGGAAGCTGGCTTCTGAAAGCAAGATATTTGAAAGATGGTTTGTGAACACTTGTAAAAAGATACAGTCATCCCTGGGCACAGCCCAGTTCCATGAATAGCAGCTGCTGCTTGACTAACATTATTTTCTTTTGGGGGTGGTACCAGGCTCTCTGGAAAGAGCAATATAGAGATGTCTCAGTCCTTGCTGAAATTCAGACAAGCAGCATCTCCTCTGTTCCTGATGGGAGAGTCCCACTGCAGGGCTCAGTGGCTGTGTAAACAAAAAGTGTGTCCAGAGTGTGCTGGCTTATGAATCTGATGACTTCTGGGAGGTCGCTGTAGGCTGTAAGGACTGGTTCTTGGTCCTGTTTTGTTCAGGTCCTACTGACTTGGACTCATCAAACCTGCAGTGTTATGAAGCCTATAAGGTAAACAAGAGAATTAGGATCACAAAAGATCTCAACAGGCAATGAGAGTAATCTTTTAAGATTATGTTTCAAGAGAATGCATGTAAAACCCTGAAAGTGGGTCTAAAAAAACACAAGATGTGGGAGATACCCTGAAAAAGAGACCAAGAAGGTCCCCAGCGTAGTATGAGTGAACAGTGTAGTGAAGCAGCTTCAAAGGGCTAATCTGATTTTGAGTTGGACCAATAAATTGGAAATTCAAAATCTGCTTGTGCTCACATCTGCCAATTGCAGGAGAAGCATGAAAAGCTGGTGTTTAACAAGACAAAAGAAAGCCTTGCCTCCACAGAGGAGAGATCCAACCCCAAGCCTGGGAGTGAAATGAACTGGGTCCTAGTTCGTAGTGACACATTTTCCTTTTCTAATTCAAGGTAGCTCAGATGGACTTTGGGGACTTGCAGTGAAAGTCCTAACCAATACAAAAAGGTATACACTTTATACGGAGGTAGTGGGATGGGCAAGACACAACCAAGGACGCTAGGTTGTCTGAGGAAACCCCAAGCAGAGGATCATTTGGGACTTATTCTGAGGATCAGAATTAGTGGCGATGTCCCATTGTCTTTCCAGAATTTTCAGGGGGAGGGGTATCTCTCAGGCTCTCCTCACTGCAAAATTTCTTTTTAGTTCTAAATTTAAGACCCCATGGTGAAAGCAGTGGTTTGAGGAAGAAAGGGAGAAGGCATTCTCCTTACAAAGGTAATGGAATGAGGAAGGGGTGGGTGAGATTTCTGAGGGAACTGAAATGGGCCTCAGTGACTGGCTAAATACCGGATGGAGGAAAATACCCATAGAATGTTAGTGTTGGAAAACCTTTCATTTGACAGAGGAGGGAATCAAGGTCTGGGAGCACTGGTTGCATTGCTAGGGTCGCAGGGGTAGTTGAGGTACAGCTTGAGGGAGAACTCAGGTCTCTTGACTCAGCCCAGTGCTCTGTCTACAGCCAAGCTTGGAGCCCAGGTGGGTGGGAGGAGGGGGCGGGGGTGGGAAAGAAAGAGAGGAAAGGATAGTTTGGTTTCACACAGTCAGCTTGAAAAGATTAGATGTGATATCTCATGCGTGTACTCAACCCTGTATCATGTGAGGGGGTTGCTCGCATGCGTGCTAAGTCACTTCAGTCATGTCTGACTCTTGGAGACCCCATGGACTGTTGCCCTCCAGGCTCCTCTGTCCATGGGGATTCTCCAGGCAAGAATACTGGAGTGGGTTGCCATGCCCTCCTCCAGGGGATCTTCCTGACCCAGGGATCAAACCGACATCCCTTACATCTCCTGCATTGGCAGGTGGGTTCTTTATCACTAGCACCACCTACCTGCTCAGTAGGTTGTATATTTGGTTGGGAGCCTTCTAGGGCAAGAACTACAAAACCCAGCTCAAGCTCGTAAGGCCAGAGGGTGATTAACTGGCTTGGATAACTGAAGGGTCCAAAAGTGATGCCTGAGGCAGGGTCTTGCAAGCAGCCATCAGGACCTGGTTTCTCTGGAAGGACTTCATTCTCAGACAGGCTCTCCCACTTCAGTCTGGCAAGCACACCGTCATCTAGAGCTTGCTTTGGGAGTAACCCAAAGTGAGACCCAGACCATTCTCGAGGGCATGTTTTGGAGAGTGACTTCTCCTGAGACCCTTGAGATGGGGGCCCAGGGGCCCCATGCTGGTCCTCATACCACAATAGAATACTCCAGCCCACTAATTGCAGAAAGCACCCTGCTGCCACCTTGAGAAGGAAACACCAAGGGTCTCTGGGCTGCCTACGTGCTTCTTCATGTGCAGCAGCTGAAGCTTGGAAAATAGGGAGCTTTTTGTGTGCCTGGGGGTGGAGTGCAGAGTTCTGGTGGCCAGGCACGTGGACACTCAGAAGACTGTCACTGGGCATCTGTGAGAGACCCCAGGTTTAAGATCAAAATTCTCACTTTATAATCCAAGGCAATGGGAAAGCAGGGTTCTTTACACAAAACCTCTCTTCATAGGTTATTTTAGGACACATCTAAGGGATGGCTAGAGGAGGATAATGTAAATAAAAGCTTCGGGTGAGGCGACTAACCCAGGGTCCACCACCTTCCCCACACTACCACCAGAAAGCTGCTTTTAGAGAAAGCGGTTATTAAAATTAACTAGATGGATGCTGCCCTCCAGTGGCCAGATGTGTCCTTACAGTGTTACCCAGTTTGAGGGGAGAAGGAGGAAAACCCAGGCACCGATCCTCACATCCTCCTCGCTCTGGTTTGCGCTGCTTCCAACAGGTTCCGGGCTTCCCTTGTGGCTCAGTTGGTAAAGAATCCACCCGCAAGGCAGGAGACCTGGGTTCAATCCCTGGGTTGGGAAGATCCCCTGGAGAAGGGAAAGGCTACCCCCTCCAGTATTCTGGCCTGGAGAATTCCATGGACTGTATAGTCCATGGGGTCGCAAAGAGTCGGACTCAACTGAGCAACTTTCACTCACAACAGGTTCCAGCTGGGCTGTTCCCAGGACTGTGGGGGCCATGGTCTGCGCCACAGAGGGACAGCAGAAGCAACATTTAACAGGAGAAAAGCAAAGGCTAACACCTGTTGACACTTACTTTGTGCTGGCCCCAGTCTTAAGCAATTTCCTTGCATTTAACTGTCACATATAGTATTATGATCCCCATTTTAAAAACCAGGAAACCAAGGCACAGAAACCTTAACTTAGTGGCCAAGCTGAGATTAGAACCCAGGTCTCTCTATCGCCAGAAGCAATGTTTCATTCACTTTACCAGTGGAAGACAAACTGCTATGCCCAAGAATTGTTTAGGGAGTTTGTCAAAGATGCAGAGTCTAGGGTTCTGTCCCCCAGGATTGTGATTGACTGGGTCTAAGAGGCCCAAAGACAACTGGGAATCTGTCCCTGGCACATTATGGGTAGAATCCCATAAGCAGTCCAAGCAGGGTGACGGTCCTCACTTTGGAAAGCATTAGATTAAGACCGCATCATTAATAGGAGGAAGAGTTTGTTAGGACATAAGAAAGAGCTTTGTAATAGTCCTATATTCTGATTCAGCTAATGTCTACACGTCAAGCATGTAGGTGCACAGTCTCATTTCCCCTCCTTGGTGACCCTTGGAGGTCGATGGCCCCAGTTTATAGATGAGGATGCCAGGGTGTGAACCTCCAAGAAATAAGAAATTCCTCCTCTCCTTTCTTCTGTCTCGAGGCTCCTTTCACTGGCAGTCCGTCACGGTGGGTAGCCCCTGGTGACACTCCAAAATACGCCCCTTCAGCACAAGGGTTATTTTGAACTGAAGGCTATATTGAGAAGCAGATACAAAAAAGCTCTCTTCCTTTCTCCTATTTGCTTAAAAGCAAGACATAAATTTATAAATTGATGTATCATTTGTAAATTCTGCTCTCTACCAAGAAGTCCAGAAATTAATCTCTGGTGACAGCTCTAGACCCTCTCCAGCCCAGAGACAACATCAGAGGAATCTAAACACAAGTCTTGCTAAAACTAGCCCTTAGCTACCACTGGCTTCCCCATATATTTGCCTTCCCATAATTTTCCACCCTATACCCTACAAGTTCCTTTTCCTGTGTCTTATCTTTTCTCTAAAAGTTTATTGTTCTTTAGTTAAGATACTATACAAGCCCAAGTTCTCACCACTCTTGTGAGTTGCTTAATGCTGAGACCTCCCATGTACACGCGGGATACACATGTTAATAAACTTCTGTTTGTTTTCCTCTTGTTTTTTTTTTTTTTAAAGGTTTATTTACTTTTATTGGCTCTGCTCGGTCTTCATTGTTACGTGTAGGCTTTCTCTGGTTGTGGTGAGTGGGGGCTACTCTTCATTGAGGTGCACAGGCTTCTCTTGTTGCATGGACTCTAAGCACACAGGCTTCTGTAGTCGCAGCTCAAGGACTCTAGAGCATGGGCCCAGTAGTTATGATGCAAGGGCTTAGTTGCTCTGTGTTATGTGATTTTCCTGGAGAAGATATCCCCTGACCTGTATTGGCAGATTCTTTTTTGTCAGATGTGACTGAAGCGACTTAGAACACACGGCATCCTTATCAAACTCGAGTTTGTGTGCCCAGCACTCAGTGAGGCTGGTCTCGGCCTGTAGGGGCTTGAAGCTTGGCTTTGGTTCCCGGCCAGAGATCGAGGCTGGGTTGCGGCGGTGAGAACACCAAATTCTATAGCCACTAGACCAGTGGTCAGTGACAAGACCCTGGTTCTTCGGCTTTGCATGGAAAAGAATTCCTACAAAGATGGAAAGTAGAGAAACAAGTAAACGTTTGTTCGGAGGAAAAAGAGTACAGGACGTGTGGAGAGACACACTGGCGGCTGCGTTGCACCCTTGTGGTGGTTTGAATCACTTTTACGGGGCATTTCTTTGGGGTTTCCTTGGACAAGTCATTCTGATTTGCCTCTTCTGAGTCTGTGTTTGGTATAGCTCAGAGTACGCCTGTGTGCATGCTCATCTCTTAGCCTAATGAAGAGGCTTATGAGTAGTTGATACCACTTACTGTGAGGTGACACCCCCTCCCTTTTGGACCTCCAAGGAGCCTTTCTGCACATGTGTAGCTGGTAAGGTCTCCTTGACTTCGAGAATGAAGAATACGTGGTCTTTAATCTTGTATCTACCTGGGCAGAAGCCAGCCTCTTCCAGCATCCTGCTTTTATGGAGTTTCTGTCCACAGGAGGAAAACTCTTCAGCCTAGGGTCTACCTATCTCCTGCCTCAAGGCCAAACAAACTGAAATGTCAGAATTTAGAGCAGAGAAAATTTGATTGCACGGGCTAAGTAAGGAGAATGGGCAGCTAGTGTTCAAAAGACCCGAAGTCCCTGAGGATTTTCAGAGAAAAGTTTTTAAAGGCAACGTTTGGGGTGAGGGCTGCAGTGTGTGACTCTCTTCTGATTGGGTGGTGGTGAGATAACAGGGCGGTGTTCCAAGAATCTCAATCATCAGCCTTCTGCTTCCAGCCAGTCTGGATCTCAGCAGGTAGTTCCATTCCCCCTCTTGGTGGGGCCTTAGTTCCTGTGGAGCAACTCAGAAATCTGTTCAGTTCAGTTCAGTTCAGTCACTCAGTTGTGTCTGACTCTTTGCGACCCCATGGACTGCAGCATGCCAGGCTTCCCTGTCCCTCACCATCTTCCAGAACTTGCCCAAACTCATGTCCGTTGCTTCGGTGATGCCATCCGACCATCTCATCCTCTGTCATCCCCTTCTCCTCCCACCTTCAATCTTTCCCAGCATTAGGGTCTTTTCCAATAAGTTAGTTCTTCACAGCAGCTGGCCAAAATATTGGAGTTTCAGCTTTAGCATCAGTCCTTCCAATGAACACTCAGGACTGATCTCCTTTAGGATGGACTGGTTGGATCTCCTTGCAGTCCAAGGGACTCTCAAGAGTCTTCTCCAACACCACAGTTCAAAAGTATCAATTCTTTGGTGCTCTGCTTTCTTTCTTAGCTTAGATGTCATAGGTTGGCATCAGCCCTGAGGTTGGAACAGCCCTCTGGGGTACTGCTCAGAAATCTGTGTCAGATTGTTATGTACATCCCTCAAGGAGAAACTAGGACCCTTTTATTTCTGCAGTATTGTTTCTTGACTGCTTTTCCTTGGCTTCTTCATTCTCTTGCTTCCCTAATTAGTGACTAGTTGAAGCTGCTCTTTGGAACTCAGGGAAGGTCTAGGAGATGAAAGCCTTTTCCTACAAATGGGAAATAGGGGCTGTTGTACCTGGGAGGGCCCCTCAGGGTTCTGCTCAGTTTCAATCCCCCTTTTCTGATACTCCTCAGGCCTGAGGGGAATAGGGGTGGGACTAGAAAGGGAATAAAGTTTTGGATAGAGAAGTTAGTCGGAAACTCAGCAGAGGAACTTGGGTTTACAGAATCTGGGTTTCAGTGTTGTTAAGCCGACTTGCCTCACCTGTTGCGAGCAGGATTGTATAAGGGTCTGATGGGCCTATGGAGCCGCTGCCCTAGATATCATAGGGTGGGCTCAACCCTGGGGTTGCAGCAGCCCTCTGAGATACTCTGGCCACGAGACTGATGGCTTTCTGGGCTCAAGGCCTCCAGGTCCTTGGGGTCTCTGCCTAGACCTTCAGTTATTTGGGCAGAAAACAGGCCCGGTGAGTCCTCCGACTCTGCTCTGTGGACAAGGGCTGGGTGGGGAAGGGGTTGTCTCTGTGGCTGGGCCCTGAGGGCTGAGAGGGCAGAGTGCTACCGACCCCTCCCTGGCACCCTAGGGGCTCAGGCCCTCCAGCCAGAGAGGGCCCAGGAGTTTCTGCGAGCTTGTGTGCAGGGCAGGGAGGCCTATGGAAGGACAGAGCCAAGAGCAGGAACGGGACGTTCTCAGCTTCTGCTTTACCTCCTGTATGGCCTCCGGCAGTTGCCAGAATGCGTATGTGATTTACATGTGACCTGAGTTTTGTTTGGTAACACTGGGAGCCAAGGGTGAATTTGGGGGCCACCTGGCCTTGGGGGACAAGGGACTGTGGGGGTGGCCAAACTAGCTACTCCTGCCCAGGCTCTGGGTCTCTAAGTAGGTGTCTGCCTGCAATAGGGTTCCCTCCCCACACCGCCCCCCACCGGCTTTGTTTCCATAAACCAGTAGGATTTCCGTCCCACCCTCACCCACCCCAGGACGACCAGGGCTCCCCCTCACTCCCCACATCCACCCACCCCCGCTGTAGTGCTTCTTTCTTTGGTGTTTCCCTCCTCACAACTTCCTCCTTATAACCATTTGTATTATCTGATTTTTTTTTTAACCTGACGCAAGTGCTACTCTTACAATTATTATATATATATAAAAAAAAAAACTTTTCATTTGGGGAAAACTACAGATTGGACAGTTTTCAGGAAAACAGGCTAACTCACCGAGAGCAATCATTTCATTTAAAAGAAACATGTTTTCACAGATTTTAAAGAAAACCTCCCAGGACCCACTTTGAGAAATTCTAACTCGAAAATTTAAAGTATAATTTGATGTTGTCTTTCAGTTGTGAAATACCAATATAAAAACCTCACCTTTATAACTTGTACCTTTCAAAACAAAAAAGTGAGAAGATCAGTATTTTTTTCTACATTTTTACAAATCTCTTCAATGTTTGGCTTAAAAGAACAGCTTGGACTCTTGTATTTGCTTCTGCATTCAAACTACTGTAATATTACATGCCATGTAGCCTCTGGAAAATTGTACTGTAGACTCATGAGAGAATGAGAAGGCAAAATACTAATGTCTTAGTGTTGTTGTAGAAATATGAAGGTGAAAGTGTTAGTTGCTCAGTCGCGTCCGACTCTTTGTGACCCTGTATCCCACCAGGCTCCTCTGTCCATGAGATTTCCCAGGCGAGAATACTGGAGCGGGTTGCCATTTCTTTCTCCAGGGGATCTTTCCGACTGGGATCCGTTGGAAAAAGAAATGGGATCGAACCTGGGTCTCCTGCATTG
Source organism: Okapia johnstoni (assembly GCA_024291935.2). NCBI lineage: Eukaryota > Metazoa > Chordata > Mammalia > Artiodactyla > Giraffidae > Okapia > Okapia johnstoni. Next base: position 20,595,280 of record CM044307.1, read on the forward strand.
TCAGGCAGATTCTTTACCATCTGAGCCATCAAGGAAGCCTGCTGCTGTAGGAATAGTTTTGATCTAATGGATTTCCTGAAAGGGTCTCAAGGACCTCAGCAGACAGAATAGCAGAGTCTCGATCCAGGGGATTTATAGTCTCAGGGAGGCAGGAGCATGCGGGGTCCAAAGAGCTAGGGAGTGAAGGCCTTCAAAGACTCACAGGGGTGGATGAAGGGCCCAGCTTCCTGGACGCTCAGTGGCTGAGTTCTGCTCCTCACTGCCATCTCCAGGATTGAGCGCTGGTTGCCCATGTTGGAAAATGTAATACCTCCTTAAATAAGTTCCTTCCATTCCCTGCCTCACCGCTGTTGTCCTCTGAGACTACCTTCCAAAGAAACCGCTTGTTCCTAAGTCCTTGTCTCAGCGTCTGTTTTTAGGGGAAACCCAAACCAGTGGCTCTCCCCAGACCCACAGACCTCATCATGCTCCTCTCACAGTGGCCTGCCTGTCCATCTTTTTTTAATTTTGTTAAATTAATTATTTATTTATTTTTGGCTGTACTGGGTCTTCATTGCTCCTTCGACTTTCTCTGGTTATGGAGAGTGGTGGCGGTGGGGGTTACTCTCTGGCAGTGAATGGGCTTCTCTTTTGTAGTGGCTTCTCTTGGGGCAGAGCATAGGGCTCTAGGGCACCCCAGCTTCAGTAGTTGTGGGTGTGGCCCCATAGTTGTGGCACGGGGGCTTAGTTGTTCAGCGGCCTGTGGGATCTTCCCACACCAGAGAGTGAACCTGTGTCTCCTGCCTTGGCAGGTGGATTCTTTATCACTGAGCCACCAGGGAAGCCCACTAGTTCATCTTTAATAACTTACTATTTAGGAAAAGAGAAGTCCTGGTTTTCAGATTTCTGTGGTATAAATCTTCCTAGCAGGGCCGATTTCCAGTGCCAAGTTGATGTCCCTGAGACCACAGAGCAGAGAGGAGATGCCCGCTGCCTTCTCCCAGGAACCAGCTCTCCTGAGGGGCTGCTGCTGTGACACTTGCTGCCCTACACTGTGTTTGATTCTACTCCGTGTCCCCTCTGTGGCGTCTTGTCACTCTAGCACTAAGGACAGTGTCCATCTATTGTAGGTACAGCTATCTGTCAGTGGAAAAAATGCACAAACTAAAAGGTGAGAATTATTATTATTACTTTTTTTGAGAATTATGTTTTATTCGGGGACCTTACTGAGAGTGATAGCCTGGGAGACAGACTCTCAGATAGTTGGCTCTGAGGGGCTGTTCTGAAGAGATAAGGGAGGAGCCAGGATGTATAGTTTTTGCTGGGAAACAAACATATAGTTGAACATCACAAGATTACTGCTCATCACAAAAACAGGCATTTCAACTTTATGATTTTAATGATTTTCTGTGTACGGGAAGATGCAAGAGTCTGGGCTTATTGAAATCATTCCTTTGATAAGCATCTTAACTATCTAGGACCAGTATCTTGTTTCCGTCCTAAATTCCCCTCTGCGTGCATTGTTGGGGGCGGCTGCAGGGACTGAGGGCTTGGTGGTGGGCACTTATGTTTACTGAAACGGCAGGCAGGATTTTTGGTCCACAAGCCAAGGAGAGTAACCAAGCCACATGGTGGTATAGGTGAGAACTCCTCAGGGAGGTGTGTCCTAGCAGAGGGGAGGGCTGAAGGCTGCCTGGAGGCAGCAGAGCCTCGAGACAAAGCATCAACTTCGAGTCCACATAAACTTCAAGGCCTGGCAGGGGGGAACTGAACCCACAGGCAAAGTTAGAGCCCAGAGATGGGGGGGTGGGGGGAAAAAGGGTGGGGAGAGGTTATGTCAGGTCCTTGGAGAGTGGGTGGCTGCAGCATAGAGGAGGAGGAAGGGGAGGGGTCCCTCAGACTCTTTGGGGCTTGTCCCCTTGCTTCACCTGGTTTGAGTTCCAATTCTACTTGCTCCTCGCAGGCTGGAACCCAGGCAGGCCTTCCCAGCAGACCCTTCTGTCATGGGCTGTTTTGAAAGTGGGAGCCCTGGTCTGGTCATCCTGTCGATTCCAGTCTGATGAGACAACTTGCAATTAGTGTCTTTCCCAAAACTGCCACCTCATGGAGTTCTTCTAGCCTTTCCCCCAAGAATCAGGGGTGGGCGGAGGAGCGGGGGTAGGTTTGGCCAGTAAAGCACCCAGTGAGCCTGGGAAGGTAACAGGAAACCCAAAATTAGAGTTGGGGAGGACAGGAGGTGGAGACAGGCCAGGGAGGTCTGTGAAGCTGCTCCAGAACCGGGTGAGTTGTGAGCCATGAACCAGGGCTTCCTAAGCATCTAGGCTTGGAGCGGAATAGTGAGGATCCAAGTAAAGCTGACAGGAATAACTCACCCAGGAGAATCATCTAGGACCTACAGACCTGTGGCTTTTACTTTGTTCCCCTCACTTCATCTAGAAGGAAGGAGGTTAGGACGATGTGGTGGGAAGCACAGGGGCGCTGGAGATCAGCAAGCCTGAGTTTGAATCCTGCTTCGGCTACTTGCTAGCTGTGTGACCTTGGGAAAGTCACTTAACTTCTCTGAGTTGCTTTTCTCATCTGTAATGAGCTGTATGATAATGAATGCTAATTGACCAACATGGTGCCTGCAACATATTCAGAGCTCAATAGATAATGTATTTCACTGAGTCTAACATGCCATCAGTTTTAAGAAGCATCTTTTAAGGGGAATCCTTTCATAATGTATATGTATATTTAGTATACTTTAAATATCTTATAATTTTATTTATCAATTATATCGCAATAAAATTTTTTTAAAAAGAGGCTTCAAAGAAAGAGAAAAAGAAAGATGGGGAATTCCCTGGGGGTCCAGTGGTTAGGACTCTGCTTCTACTGCACTTGGCACAGGTTCCATCTCTGGTTGGAGGGAACTAAGTTCCCCACAGGTTGTGTGGCGAGGGAAAAAAAAAAAAAAAAAAGGAAGGGAGAAAAAACTGCCAGATAAATTGACTTGCCAGTGAATGTGAAACATACTTAGATTTTAGAGGAAATGAAACCTGAAAAACAAAAGTACATCTTAGCATCGATGAAATGTAGTGATTCTTTTTTGCTTCTCATTTGCGGTTTTATGCTTCTGGACTTCTCTGTCTCTGGAGTGTTGGAGGGTGCCGTAACCACTCCCTGTCTGAGCACCTCCACTGGCGAGGTCACTTCTGACCCTCTACCCTCTCCACTCGTGTACAGGGGCTGCCTCTCGTGCTTAGGGGGCTGGGCATGTGGACGTGTCCAAGAGTCCATTACCAGTAATGAGACTCTTGCACCCTGTGTGCTTTCATCATTTGGTAGGCTGAAGATCATTTCTAATTTATGTTCCCACCGTAATGTTTGAGAGAACCACTTGTTTAAAGATGCACTTTAGACAATCTAATAGCATAAAAGGGCTTCCCAGGTGGCTCAGTGGTATAGAATCTGCTTGCCAATGCAGGAGACTCAAGAGATGTGGGTTCGATCCCTGGGTCAGGAAGATCCCCTGGATCCAGTCAGCAAGGTCTTAGCTCAGGACCGACAACTGACTGGATGACTAGGTCACACCTTTTCATCTCTGGTGGCTCAGAAAGTAAAGACTCTGCCTGTAATGCTGGAGACCCGGGTTCGATCCCTGGATTGGGAAGATCCCCTGTAGAAGGAAATGGTAGCCCACTCCAGTATTCTTGTCTGGAGAATCCCATGGACAGAGGAGCCTGGTGGGCTACAGTCCATGGGGTCGCAAAGAGTGGGACAAGATTGAGCAACTAACACAATAGGATAAAAGCTGCCTAATCTAATTTGGTATAAGAAGTGTTAGAGATCACCATCAATCAGATGTCTCAGTGTATTTGTATGTGCGTGCATAGAAATACAGTCTTTTCGTTGCCTAATGTATATAGTGTGTCTGGTACCTTTAAAAAAAGAAACTGCTTTATTGAGGTCTGATTGATAAAACATGTAGATATTTAATGTATACAACTTGATGTGCTCGTGACTGGCAGTTTTTAAGTCTTTCCATTCCCTGGAAATCACAAAATTAGTGTATGTGGGAGACAATAAATTAGACGTCACTGTTGAGATGGGGCTTTTAAAAGGAGAACAGCTTTTAAAAGGAGGAAAAAAAAAGGAAAAAAAAAAACCTTTTAAAAGGCTGAGCGGGGTGTGCGTCGTGCCTTAGTCAGGACTCCCCGCCCCCGCGGAGTGGCGGTGCTGGCCTCTCCACCCAGGACCGGGCCGGTATTCTGCTTTGGGCCAGCAGGTGGCGCTTGTGCTGCCCAGTCCGACTGTGAACTGGACTTAATATAGTCACCCGATGTTGCCCCGAACATGTACTTTTCAAACCCCCTACCCCACCACAAGGAAAACCTCGGAGGATGTTCTTCTGGGAAGAGCAATTAGCTTTAACCTCTTAAGAGGAGACACTGCATGGCGGAGCTTGTCTGGTGAAGTAAAATCTCCTCCGTCCTCGGTCTTAGGGGGTTAGGAGAGAAACCAGGCACAGGCAGGGCCTTGCGGGAGGAGGGAGGGGGTGCTGGGGAGGGCTGGGAACTGCCGGACATGGTTAGAGCTCCACGTGGGAGATGCCTCCGGTCTAGGCTGGAAGGTGATGGAGACACGGAGCAGCCGGCAAGGTTACTCGGGGGGTGGGGGGTACCTCCCACCTGAGCTCTGCTCCGACCTCAGGCCAGCCCGGGAGACCCTTCTACCTACTGTGACTAAATGCCACTGGGGACACAGCTGTGACGGAGGGGCCTGGTCCCTCCCTGCTCTCACAGAGCCTGTGGTGCAGGGGGTAGTGTGTGGGGTGGGAGCGGAGGAGACTTTGGAGGGGTCTCCTTCAGAGGGCGGGTGGAGGGGGACCAAGGCTGGCTGCTTTAGGCTCTGGACACCCTGGGATGGGAGGGAAGACTGAAAGGAGCTGGGAGCAGAGATGGGCTGTACCAGAAAGGGTGGCCTGGGAGGCCCACTCAGCAGGAGGAGCTCCAAGCTGGGGGGGGGGGGGAGGCGCCCATGCCAGCACCCTGTGGGAGGACTAGTGGGGCATCCGTAGCCCCCATAACAGGTGGGGCTGAGACTTGTGTTATGTCCCATTTTGAACAAGAGACCCTGATGTGGTAAAGGCTCTAGTGGTAAAGAACCTGCCTGCCAATGCGGGAGACATAAGGGACTTAGTTTCCATCCCTGGGTTGGGAAGATCCCCTAAAGGAGAGCTTGGCAACCTACTCCAGTATTGCTGCCTGGAGAATCTCATGGACAGAGCATCCCGGTGGGCTACAGTCCATAGGGTTGCAAAGAGTCAGACACAACTGAAGCGGCTTAGCACGCACGCATGCTGATGAGGGTGAGGGGCTGGGAAGGAGGGAGAGAGACAGCATTATTGTCCCTATTTTCAAAGACAACGTGATGTCAGTGGAGAGAGAAAACAGGTGTGTGAGTGTGCCCATGCACACACAACAGTTGTTACCATGAGGCTGGTAGTAATTGGAGCCAGAGGAAGCATACAGAGGACCAAGACTTTGCAACCTTGGGCAAATATGTAACCTCTCTGTACCTCAGTTTCCTCACCTGTAAAATGAGAACAACATTAGTATCAACTTCATAGGGCTGTTAAAAAGATTAATCACAAAGCGACGCTTGTAAAGTGTGCAGCACAGTCCAAGCACCTAGTAAGTGTCACAAATGGTTGTTGCTATCATTCATCATCATCATTGGTAGTAGTTGTCACCTACTGGAAGAGGAGGGTGGGGAAAGGTGGGAAATGGATGGCCGCTCAGAGGACCAATCACAGGGTGGTCAAGGCAAGGCAACCAGGAAGGGGAACAGTGGGAGCAAAAGAGAGGAGGCAGGAAGTGTCAGGTGATGAAAATAAAACAGTTTCCTAATGAGTTTAGTGTCCTTCATTCAAGGGAAGACAATCCGTGGGTTGGGGGAGTATATGGCCTCACAAGGGGTGGAGCACCCTTCCTGAGGATTCTGGGGCAAGAGTTGCATCGAGCATTAGAAGCAGTAACAAGGACACCGAGCATGGCTGCCTATGAGGTGAGGGTTTCCCTGTAAGGCTAGCAGGTCCTCTTTTCTAGGGCCAGGTAAGCGAGCTCCAGCTGCCTTAGAGGATTGCCACCGGTGCATGTTAGGTTTCCTCAGTGAGGTGTGTCAATAACTGAGGCCCGACTGAGGTTTGTTTAGATTTGGGGCATGGGCCAGGCCGCTGAGGCGACCTTCATTTGGTGGATCCCGATATAGGAATTATCTTTGTCAGAAGGTAACATTCTAAGTCGTTGCTACTCAAAATGTGGTCCGAGGACGGGCAGCAGCTTCACCTGGAGCTTGTTAGAGATGCAGACTCTTGGGCCCCAGCCCAGGGGCACTCACTTCTTATGAGGCTCTCCTGGTGATCTGCTTGCTTGTTGGTGCCAGAGAAGCCCAGCTCAGCAGTAACCAGTTTGGTGGGGAAAGTGGAAGGAGGACTGGAGAGATGGGTTGGGGCACACTTCCTCCTCAATACTTCCACGTGCAAGTTGTTAACTAGAATTCAGTATTTGTTTATAATTTTTCTTCCTTTGAGGTAAAAGGTTTGTTGTTGTCGTTGTTTAGTCACTAAGTCATGTCCGACTCTTTGTGATCCCATGGACTGTAGCCTGCTAGGCTTCTCTGTCCATGAGATTTCCCAGGCAAGAATACCAGAGAGCGTTGCCATTTCCTTCTCAGGCGATCTTCCCAACCCAGGGATCAAACCCGTATCTCCTGCATTGGCAGGCAGATTCCATACTGCTGAGCCACCAGGAAAGCAAAAAAAAAAAAAAAAGGGGGGGTTTATATTGCCATGAAATGTTCATAACAACTGTCTCTTCGAATTTTCAATGAATGCATCTAATAATGAAACTAGACTCCAGTCAAGATATAAAGCATTACCGGCAACTAGAAAGTTCTCTCCCCAGTCAATCCCTAACCTATCCCCTGGAGGCAACTGCCATTCTGATTATTTTCCCACCATAGATTATTCTGCCACTTTTAGAACTCCACATAAATAGGATCAGACAATAGGTTATCTTATGTAATACTTCTGTCACTCACATAATGATTTTGATTCTGTGTCATGTGTATCAGAAATTCGTCCCTGTTTATTGCTGAGGAGTGTGCTCTCAGGTAGGAACACCACGGTCTGTACATCTGCTGGCCTGTTTCTGGGTTTTTGGTTATTATGAATAAGGCTACTAGGAACATTCCCCTACGAGTCTTTTTTGTGAACATATATCCTCATTTCTCTTGGGTAAATACCTAAGAAGTGTAATTGCTGGGTCATGGAGGAGGTATAGGTTTCGTTTTCATAAAAATCACTAGACTTTTTTCCAGGGTGGTTGTACAGCTTTATACATTTACCAACAATGTATGAGTGTTCCCGTTAACAGTCTCATTAGCATGTGGCTTTGTCAGGCTTTTCAATTTCCGCCATGGTGGTGGGTGTTTAATGTGTTATTTTTTACTTCCTAATGATGACTAATGATGTTGATTATCTTCTTGTATGTGCTTATTGGCCATTCATATGTCTTCTTTTGAGAAGTGTTCGTTCAAATCTTCTATCTTTAGATGGGATTGTCTTTTTACTACTGAGTTATATGAGTTCCTTCTATATCCTGAATACTGGTCCCTTGTCACATTTGTTTTGCAAATATTTTCTGTGCGTGGATTTTTACAGGAATATTGGGTATTGGATTTGGCCCCAGGTGGGGCTTATGTGGATGCAGGGCTGGAAGTTATGTGAACCACCGACTTTAGGATTGCATGCTGTAGGGGGCCACAGCCCCCTCCCTCACAGGGCTGCTGTGAAATGCAAGTGAGATAAAACAGGGGAAAGTCCTTTGTAAAGTGCAGGACATGCAAAGATTTAACACTGACCCTTTGAACATGCGAAGAGGAAGGTTCATTTCTCTGTCTTCTCCCCATTAGTGCAGTCTCTTGGAAGCAGGAGACAGGAGAGAAAAAGCTACCCATTGGCTGGAAATGGTCTCTCGTTAAGATCTGAGTGGTAATAGTGCCTAAAACATGATACAAGCTTGGCATCCCACCTAGGTTCAAATCTGGGTTCTGCCAGTTACTGTTTGAGTGCTTCTGAGCAAGCCCCCATTTCATGAAAACTGGAAACAATAAACACCTACCTCCAGAGTCACTGTGTCATTATTGTGATTTGCAGAATGTCACGCTGAGAGGGCTGCGCATATTGCACAATCCTCACAATGACCGTTTGTGTAAGTTGTATCACTTTTTTCCCCCCAGCTTAGGAAATTATGGGTTATTTAGATGCTCCTAGAGCCTGTAGGAGGCTGCGTGGAGGCTGCTCTCCTAGGAGTCCTGTCTGGGGAGTGTGGTTCCACGCAAAGCCACCAGAGGGTGCACGCCTCCTCTTCAGGGCTCCTGTTGAGGCTGGGCCACTCCCTGCCCCCAACCCTGGCTCACTGCTGCCTAGCTCGTGGTCCAAACTGACCTCTGTGGCATTTTCCGATGGAGTATAGTTTCCAGAAGGTCCTCATTTGGGGATAAGGGGCTAACAAGCTCGAGGAACCCTGCATGGAAAGGCCAAGGAGGGCAGTGCTGGTTTCTGTCCCCTTAAAGATTTCCTTGGTGCAGGGGGTTCACACAGGCCGGTGGGCACAGAGGAGGGAACCAAGCTGTTGAAGGGTTTTCTGTGTACCCTACCCCCACCCTTCACAGCCCTGTTACCTCCTTGGACCAGCCCCTACCCCCCAGCCCTTGGCGAGCTACTTCCATGCCAGCTTGCACCCAATCCCTTAGGCAAACAGGCCTGGGCACTGACCCCAGGGCCCGGCAGCTTCTGGGCAGAACTGCTGTCCTGGCCAGGCCTACCTCCCTGCAGGAGGCAGCAGCAAGGCCCTCTCGGCCACCACCCCCACCTCCACCTCAGGAAGGACCAATGGATCTCTTGTTCCTCTTTTCCTCCCAGCAAGGGTTGGCAGGTCAACACCTGACCTGGGGTCCTCTTACGCAATCAAGCAATGGCCGGTCGATGACTGACCAGGCCAGCCCAGTACTTGGTCATGGAGTGTGTGTACCTGGCGGGCAGGGCCCCTTGTTCTGGAGACTTCCTGTCTCAGGAGGGAGATCTAGAGGGTATTCTTCATGGTCAGCCAGTATTAGATGGGCCACACATATCTTCCCAGAAGCCTCATTCCTTCCTGTCCTCCAGAGGCCATTTGATGGAGCAGTGGTTACTTTTCCCTCCTGAGCCCTTTAGCCGTCCTACCGTTTGTGTCCTAGTCCACCTGCCTACCTGTCCACTTGCTCAATGGCTCGGTGGCTGTGGAAGTAGAGATTCTTCTGCCCTCACTCATGCTGACCACTGTCTGCTTGTCCACTCCCTTGCCCGCTCACCCTCTCATCCAGAGAGTTTCTGAACAGCTCAGTTGCCGATCTTGGCAGTGAACCCAGCCATTAAGGAAGCTCTAAGTGACTGAGGGCAAAGCTTTTGGGGTCAGAGAGACCAGATGTGAATCCTGACTGTACTATTTCCAGGCCACGTGGTGATGGGAACCTTTCTCAAATCTCGGAGCCTCAGTCTCCTCATCTGTAAAATGGGGACCCTCTTCCTCCCAGGGTGGGCATAAAGATTGTCTTCGGGATTAATTAAGGTGCTTTAACCAGAGCCCAGGGAATGCAGTTGTGGTCACTGGGCCTCTCAGTGGCCATGTCCCAGCTGTGGGGACTCCACTTGGCCTGTTTCCCATGGCTGCCCTGTGCTTCAGGCTACACCCGGGACAGGCAGGGGCTCATCCCTGCCTCTTGGCCAGGTTGTGCTCCCTGGGCAGGTGGCCCTCATACCCAGCCCTGAAATGGAGGTCGATAATCACCACCTTCCCACATACCCCTTCCTCTGCCTTCTGGCCCGCAGGGCACTCTAGGGTTGCATAAGGTCAGCCAAGACACCTGGAAGAACCAGCTTGTTCCCTCCCCTTTTGCTGCAAGGTCTGCATGACAGCTGTGGAGAGTGGGGCGGCCTAGAGCATCTGACCCCTCAAAGCGTCATTTCCCCTCCCCTCTGAGGCCTATTTGTGGACCTGTCTGTCCCCACTTCATTCTCTTCCTTCCATAGGCCCTCTGGGGGCTCCTGACTGCAGGAAGCGTCAGTTGGGGTGGGGGAGGGGAGCGGGCAGGAGCAGGTTGGGGTGGGACTTGGGGTTAAAGGGGGTCACTTCCCTCTCCTGCAGACAGTCTGGTCAGAAGGCTGCCTGGTACGTGGGGGAGCATTAGATACCAGCCTTGTCTTGGGGATAATGTGTAGAACTGTGGGTGTGTACTTCGGGGTGGATCAGACTACATGGCAAACTCTCCACTGACCCTGGCACCTTGGGCCGGTCACTGATAAAAATCTTAGTGGTTTAAGAAATGCATATGCCGTGCTGAGCATGTGCCTGGCACCGAGGAGAGGCCACTGTGGGCAGTGGCCATGTACCAGCCTGGGAGAGTTCCCGAGTCATTCAGCTCAGCCCAGCACCCCCCAGGGCAGCCTTCAGGAGCCATGCAGTGGTGCCCTTTGGGGGCTCTAGGGGGTCCTTCCCTCCCCTCTGTGAGTCCTCAGGGGAACTTTCGGGGGACATTTACTGGCTGGCAAATCCTTCTGTATCCTGGATGGGAGTGCAGGTAGGGGTAGCAGCTAAGGAACCCAAAGCCCCCCAGGCCCATGTTTTCAGCCCGATTTGCCGAGTGAACCTATTGTGTGTATGGATGGGGGGAGTGTACATGTCTGGGGCGAGGAGCTTATCATCTAGAAACGGGCTCAACTGAGGGACACGTGGGAGCAGCTCACATTCACGCTTGAGCAGTGGCTGCCCATGGAGTGGGGGCCCTGGCTCTGGGCTCCTTGTGCCAGGCCACATGGTCACTGTTAGTTTGCATAGTCTGCTTGATTTTAAACTCCCAAAGGACAAGGACTATTTGATATTTTTTTAAAACATTGTATCCTCTTCCCGTGTGGTGCTAAAGAACCCATCTGCCAATGCAGGAGATGTAAGAGACCCAGGTTCGATCTCTGGGTTGGGAAGATCCCCTGGAGGAGGGGATGGCCACCCACTCCAGTATTCTTGCCTGGAGAATTCCATGAACGAGGAGCCTGGGGAGCTACAGTCCATAGAGTCGCAAAGAGTCAGACACAACTGAAGTGACTTAACACACACAGACACCCTAGATGGGCACTGGCCGACACAGTGGGATGAATGAATGAATGGATGGATGCTAGGTGGGCAAGCAGTCAGGTCAGGGTACATGGACAGTGAATATCGCATCCTGCTTGGGCATCGAGGAGCCCAGGTGGGCATCCTGGGTGGGCATCCCAGTGGTCTGTGTATAGCCTGCCTTATGCCCTCCACCTGCCCTGTAGAGGGAGCTGGGAGGGCTGGCACATGTGCAGCCTTCTTGACCAAGGTCAGGGACTCCCCCACTCCATTCTGTTACTGGGTCCCAGAACCCGCTTTCTGTGCAGGGGTTGGTGCCTTCTTCAGCGAGGGAGCCACTGTAAAGGCAGGAGCCACATGCCACCTAGCAAAGATTGGTGCTTAATAAATGCTTGTGGGTCAAGCTATCTACTTGCTGGGTGGGCCGGCAGCTCTGCCCAGGGCCATCAGCCAGCTGGGGAGAACGCTCCTGACCTGGCCAGCCCACTAGGCTGCCCCCGAATTAAGGTGCCTGCCAGCCTTATGACCCAGCTGAGAGGGAGGGTTTGGGGCCCAGGAGTGCCCTGAGGTTGGCAGGGACCTGGAATTCCACTTGAGGAGGCAGCCTCTTCAGCCACACTCTGGCCTGGTCTAGAGCAGGGTGACTGGGAGGACACCTCGCCCACACCTGAGAACCTGTGCTGAGAAGAGGCAGGGCCACACCTGGGGGAGCCGGCGACCACTCCCAGAGGCAGCCCTCTCCCACCCCAGGACTCGGGCCCAGTCTCCAGGGAGCAGGCCCGCTCGTGGAAACGGCCACGTTTCCACTGTGTGGACTCAGGCTGGGATCCAATCCTGTGTGGACCGGCTGTGACCTTCGGGCGTTGCTGGTTTGAGTGCTTTCTTGTCTGTAAGCTGCTTACAGAGATGCTTACATACAATGGAACAGTATTGAGCCAAAAAACAATACTATAGTGTGGGTGAACCTTGAACACAGGCCCCATGACCGAAGCCAGGCCTAACGATCTGGATATGTGACGCATCCCGAACAGGCAAATCCATAGGGATGGAAAGTAGACTGGTGGTTTCCAGGGGCTGCGGGGAGAGGGAATGGAGAGCATCTGCTTAATGCATATGAGTTCTCTTCTGGGCTGGAGAAAATGAGCTGCAGCTCCGTAGAGATGGGGGTTGCACACTGGGCTTGTGCTAAATGCCACTGAACTGTTCACTCTAAGAGGGTTCGTTTTCTGGTATGTGAATCTCACCTAAGTGAACATTATGGGGTTGCTATTGACCTTGCTGGGTGGTTGGGATGATGGAGAGAGATGTGAGGCTGTAACCCTCGCTACCCACCGACTCCAGACTGTGGCCAGTACACAGGCCCAGGCGGTGCACAGATGAGGCCAGGCAGTGAGCGCATCCTTTAACCAGAGGTAAAGGGGACTTCGAGAGAAGGCAATGGCACCCCACTCCAGTACTCTTGCCTGGAAAATCCCATGGATAGAGGAGCCTGGTGGACTACAGTCCATTGGGTCGCGAGAGTCGGACACGACTGAAGCGACTTAGCAGCAGCAGCAGCAAAGGGGACTTCCATGGCTGCTTCGCCAGCTGTGATCAATGTTCCCGTGCTGTGGACCCAGGCTCCAGCCTTGGATTTGCTGGGCAGCTTTGGGCTGGTCCTTCAACCTCGGTCTGTTTCTTAATCGCCCAGACCTGCCTTGGCAAGTGTGTGTGACTGCTGAATTTGATGCATCACCCCTGTCAAATATCCCTGTACCTCGGTCCTGCCATCTTCACAGTGCAGGCTGCTGTCAGGGAGGGTATCAGGGATCGCTTGGTTTTTGTGTTTCTTGTCTGTCTTCTACACAGAATGAGAGTCCACGATGGGGAGGTCTGCTTGATCTGGTGTGTCCATGTTGGTATTCCCAGCACACCCAGTGCCTGGCACAGAGTAGGTGCTTAATAATGTCTCTGGTAGGAACAAAGGCCAGAGGGTGGCATGCCTACTGTCCTAAGTGCTGTGAGGTCAGGGCTACCACCATCCCCACCTTGCAGATGGGGACGCCGAGGCTCTGACAAGTGGCAAGGCCACCGTGGAGCTGGAATCTCCACCAGGCAGCCTGGCATCAGTGCCCTAGGCTGCCTACTGGCTGACCACGGGGCTCCTGGTCCGAGATGCAGCCTTAGGCCTGGAGCGTTCCTCCCCCTCAACCATCCAGCTCCTCCCACTCCCAGGACCTGGGTGTCCCACACCCACTACCCTGAAGCCTTTTTCTCAGGCTCGCAACCACCCCAGCGCAGCTCCCTTCCCTGAGAACCTCTGTCATAAAGAAGGTGAGGCCCTGATCTGGCCTGTCTCCCTGCCCCCGGGCCTTCCTCACCCAAGGGAACCTTGGTTATAAATATGGGGGTCACGCCTTGCATGTGTATTAGACACCTTTCATCTGGGGAGCTCCTGGCTGCGAGGAGGCTAATTAGTGGCTCTCTGGGAAGGGTGAGTAAGAGCTGACGTCGCAGCCCAGGCAATGGCTAACTAGGCAGCATGGGGCCTGGCACGCCTGGGGAGAAGTGGGTGCGCCCTGCTCTCAGCCACCCTCCCCCACTTCTCCTTGCTGCAGGAACTCTTCACAAGGGTCCCTTCTGTCTTAATAATAAAGGCCATCTTTTATTGAGTGCTTCCTGTGTGCCCAGGGCTTGCTAAGCCCCTCCTGTCTACTGAATGCACCTGCCTGTGCAAAGCACCAGGGTGCAATTGTGAAATGATAACAACTGGGGCTCTCATTATCAAACCTCACTCCTCGCCAGCAGCGATCCAGGACTATGTGTGTGACCTCATGTCATTCCTGAGAAGCCCTTAGTGTGCCATCTCACATGGAATAAGTGCTTGATAAGTGGTTAGCTATCACTGTTCATCTGCAGAACAACCTGATGAGGTAAGGTACTATGTTATCCTCATTTCTCAAGTGGGGAAGCTGAGGCTCAGAGAGGTTGAGCCACTTGCTGGAGATCACACAGTGAGTCAGGAGCAGAGCCAGTATTCGAACTGGACTGGTTTGACTCTGAAGCTGCAACAGATTGCCAGATGCTCTTCTTTCCCTCCCCACAACCTGGAGGTGATTAGCCCCAAGGCATGACTTTGCATAGTTGTAGGGTCACTAAGCAGAAACCTTCTCTTCATCCATCCCTCCAGCTGTGGGCTGATGGACTAGGCCTGGATCAAAACACCTTGGAGATCATCTAATACAACTCATCCCCACCCCCATTTTTTTCTGATGAGAAAACTGGAGAGGGAAGTGACTGTGCAAGGAGACAGTCCTAATGAGAAGATACCTAGTGATTAAGCAGGAGGAACAGAGGCAATGGAGTGGCTAGAGGTTACCTCATCCCCTGCCATCAAACTGGCATGATACCAAGTGAACGGTGCAGTGGTAAAGAATCCACCTGCAAATGCAGGAGACACAAGAGATGTGGGTTTGATCCCTGGGTTGGGAAGATCCCCTGGAGAAGGAAAAGCAACCCCCTCCAGTATTCTTGCCTGGAGAATCCCATGGACAAAGGAGCCTGGAGGGTAATAGTCCATGGGGTTGGAAAGAGTCAGACATGAGGGAGCGACTGAGTGTGCACACATGTAACATCCTCCCAGTAGAGTTCCCGGCCTCTCTTTGCCATCTTGTTCCCTGCTCCCCCTTCCCCTCCGGGAGCTGCCCCAGGAATATTTGGGTGGGATGTGGGTTCAGGCAGCTGGCTGGGAACTGAGACTGGGATCAGGGATGGGGTCCTCCATCTCTCTGCCCTGCAGGACCATCCAGGGGGCAGGCCATGCCCCTTGTGGCACACCTCACGTGTCACAGTACTGACTCCAGAGCAGACACATAGTAGATAATTAAAAATGCTTATTGGATAAATGGCTGTATCCTGTACCCATAGTAGGGAGGAGACGAAATGCCCAATGTACAGGAGAATAGATGGTACACCAAATCTTCTTACCATTGCTCACCTGGATCCATCAAATGTGGCTCTCCTTCAGGTTTTGAGGAGAGGCCCACACAAATCTGGTTCAGGGAGCAGCAAGTTCATGGGCCAAGGGCACTTGGCTGAGGTTTCTGCTGGTAGGACACCATTCCTGGGTGCTGAGGAGGGTGGCTAATTGTCCAGCTTTCTCTGCATGTTGCCCCTTCTGAAGTGGATTTTGGGTACCAGATGCATAGACATGGGGACTCTGACCCTCTACATCCCCTCCCCCTCCATCACCCAGTTCCATCCTTCTAGTCTCTGCATCTCCTTTCACCATCTATAGCTTTTCACCTGCTCTGCCTGCTGCCTCAGGCCCTTTCCCACCTCCCTCCTCCCGTCGGCCTCAACTTAAGAGCGTCCTCAGAGAGGGAACAACAGCCTCCTCATCCCAACTCGGAAATAGTTTTCCATGTATATAAGTTCTTTGAGCAGCTTATTCTTTTCCTTCAGAGGAATTTGAACACTTTTTCAAATGGAACCGTATTTATTTATGAGATTATCTGTTTAAACGAATCTGTCTCTTCTGGTAGAGGGGGGCCCCATGAGGTGGGAACTTGGTGATGGTCACTTCTGGTCTTCAGTGCCCAACAGGGCATAATACACACCCAATGAGTGAATAACAGAAGCCTCAGGACAGGAGGTGGAGAAGGAAATGGCAACCCGCTCCAGTATTCTTGCCTAGAGAATCCTGTGGACAGAGGCGCCTGGTGGGCTGCTGTCCATAGGGTCGCACAGAGTCGGACACCACTGAAGCAACTTAGCATGCATGCATGCATTGGAGAAGGAAATGGCAAACCACTCCAGTATTCTTGCCTGGAGAATCCCAGGGACAGAGGAGCCTGGTGGGCTGCCATCTATGGGGTCACACAGAGTTGGACATGACTGAAGCGACTTAGCAGCAGCGGCAGCAGCAGGACAGGAGGAGCCCCTGGGCCTGTGGTTCTATAAATGTCGCCCCAGGAGCAGCTCCTGGGAACTTGTTAGCAAGGAAGTGCAGATTTCCTGACTTTGGGTGTGGGACCTAGCAAACTGAATTTGAAACAACTGGGCACCCGGATTCAGGGGGCACACAGGAGTTCGAGAACCATTGGCAGAAGCAAATGCCCTGCTGTTGAATCAGTGGCCACCGCGGCAAAGGGCCGCCTATAAAAGGCACTGGGGATGAACAAGGCCACGTCTTCAAAAGCAGCAAGGGGAAGCCCTTCTCTAAGGAGGGCCGGCGGCCGGCCGGCCGAGTGTACGGGACACTGGGTCATCACCGGGACCCCTGCCCCTGCCCGCCGTGCTGTTCGGCACACCGGCCACTGGAGGGCAGTGCGACCACGTGCATCGCGCCCCTGTCGGCTGCAGGCGGGAGCAGCCCTCGGAGGCCTTCCGGGAGACAGCAGGGGCGGCTTCAGGCAAGAGACAAGAAATAGGGATCGCGGCCCAGGCTGCGGCCTCGGCTCACAGGCCCCGAGACGTTCTCAGAGGCCGAAGGGGCCCGGCTGGAGCGCAACTCCGGCCCGGGTATCGCCGAGGGTGGGTGGGGGCCTTCCCTGTCTCCCTGCCTCCCCGCCGCCAGGGCCAGGCCTGCAGCCTGGAAGGTTGGGAGTTTGGCTCGCTTGGGGCCTGGAAAGTTCAGCGGCCCCGAAAGTGCGGGACGCGCAGGGGAGGAGGCGCCGTGACGCCGCTGAGGGCAGAGCGCCCGTCCGGGGAGGGCGGCGGGACCTTGACTGCCTCCCCAGAGGCAAAGGGCAGCCTCCCGCGTGACCCCCTCAGAAGTGCAAAACAAGGCGGCCATCTTGGCGGCGCCTTAACCCCCTCGTGGCCGCGGCGCCCGGCCCATCCCGGCGGCGAGGGCACCTTGGGGGTTGGAAGCTGCGATGCCACGGGGGATGGAGCAGGAATTTCCAAGACCTTGAAGAAAACCTTGGATCCTGGCAACTCCCCCCCAGGATGGCGGTGGTGTTTGGAAACCCCATCCCATATCCCATATAGCATTAGGAACCCGGGCATTTGTAAGTGAATTGGATTTGTTCCAGTCATTCCTTTCTTCTTTGCCCCTTATTTCAGGATCAGAAAGCTAGAGGCAGCGAACAGGCAGCAAACGTTGCTCCCGGTGGTCGTCCTCAGGTGTCTGGGACTAGCCGAGCGTCTGGCCCCCCCCAGACAAGTGTATCTCACAGCATAAACGGCAGCTTCTTCACACGCAGGCCCGTCTCCAAGCCAAGCCAGGGACTGGCAGCTGAAGTGGCTTCTCATTTTAGCTCCTCTCCATCGTGAGGACTTTAGCCAGCTTTCTGAATGCCATTTGAGGAACCATCGGCCCTCCAGGCTCCAGCAGTCCCATGGTCTTGTATCTGACCTGGTTCACACATTGATATTGTCTGTCATTCGAGTACTTTTCAGCTCTTCGCATATCCTTTCTTCTTAGCATCAGTTCTTCAAGATCTAGCTTAAATATAAGCTCCATCAGGAAACCATCCTCCATTTCCCCCCTTCATTTCCAACAGAGCCTGTCTTTTCCCTCTCTGCCCACCTGTGGTTCCATTGGCCTCTGCTGTAGGAGCTCCTGTTTTCCTCTCTGGTCTCTGAACTGTGGGCACTGGGTGGGTAAGGACTGTGTGACCGTGGTCTTTGCATCCCCCTTGGTCCTTCCCATATGTAGGTCATACAGGAAAGGGTTATTTCAAGAGTCAAGAAATTATTGAATGTTTTGGTGTTGTAAGCAAATTTGCCAAATATTTTGAACCTTGAGCGAAGGAACATGTAATGGTGTTTTATTAAGCCCTGTGATGGAATCCTTTTGTGTTTAATTGCTTTGTTACTTTTAGTGGAAACGCCAAAGTGCCATAGGAACAAAAACCATGGGTCCTAGCTGACCAAGAGGACTAACTAACCACTGAGCTCCAAGTGTTCTTCTGGCTTCCTCTGTGTGGCCTTGGGGTTGGAGCCTGTGACATGTGAAGGCTGGCCCCAAGGACCAGCGAAGGAAGGTCTGTGTGTCTGACTGGGCTTGAGGCTGTGATTTCAGGCTGCCATCTCAGGATGACACAGAAAAGAAAGTGCCTTGACAGTCTTGGAGAAGGTCGAAGCTAAAGCAAGAATCTTTTCTTTTTTCCTTTTAAAAGAAAAAGCCCAAGTGCCCCCATGAAAGACTCCAGAAAACCCCTTTCATGCCTCACCCACAGATAATTTGCTGAACACTCATTCAGGGGAAAACAAAGAGGTGGTTTTGTTTATTTATTTAAGAGGAAAAATAAATGAGCTGTGACAAAACAATTTGAAACCAGGCCCCTCCGAGACCTGGGCTTTCACTTCCTTGATGGGAAGTAAAACAGAGAATCGAATCCCCCTCCAAATAAAAGTGAAGTTAATAATCAGACAGCTCGAGCCCTGGCCACATCCTGTGTCAGCTCCCTCCCTCCCTTGGCTCACTGTTTATAGCTGCAGAGCCGCCCTCTGGAGCCCAGAGTCGACTTAACTCTTTCGTCTCCGTCCCAGGGAAGCCCAACCCTGCTCTGAGGCTGGTAGGTTCCTCCCACCCTCTGTGCAGGCCTGGTAAGGCTGGCTCTCCCCAGGCTTGTCCACGTGGGCCCGTCCTCCAGAGGGCTGCCAGCCTGCCTTTCAGCCTCTGGCTGATGAGTTTAACAAGCCCAGCTTCGATGTGAGTGATGTGTCCTGCTTGTCCTGCACAAAACCCAAAGTGGGCACAGGCGGGCTGCACTGGTAAGCTGGCTGCATTGAGCTCAGGTGCTCAGAGCTCCAGAAGCTCCCTGTGAGAGGAGCTTCCCTCTCTTAAGAAGACACTAACCCCACTCCTGCTCCGGACTCAGGGCCTGTGCCTCCACAGCTTGGTGGTCTCTGTGAACTGCATCCTGCTAGGAAGAAGCCCAGACCTTTGGGGCTTCTGGCTTGTGCAGAGAGCAGTGCTGTGCGTGTCTCTGAGCTATTTTCTATGAAAACATCAGCCTTTCTTCAAATGCCTTCCCTTGTTGTAGCCAGCCATTGTTGTAGGCAATGACCCAAGAGAGTTGCTCTTTTTACAGAGCGGGAGACTGAGGAGCAGAGGCTAAGTACCTTGCCCATTGTTACCGAGCTGGTAAACAGCAGAGGCAGGGTTTGAACCCAGGCACTGTAGCTCTGAAGGGCTCATAACAGAGGCTGCTCTCTTCTCTGGAGCCAGGGGGCTTTCTGAGAGAGTAATCCCATGAATGCGTTTCAAAGATCTCAAACTCCAAGGAGCTTTTGAAAACATTCAAATTTTGCCTTGGGTCTCCTTTCTGTTTCCTTATTGGGATGTACCCACAGAGAATATGCGGCGGGGTCCAGTGGACAGCAGAAGGAGAGGATGTGGAGCAGGTTAGGATGGGACAAACCTTTCATCTGCTCGGCAGGAGGTTCTAGAGCAAGAATCCAAAGACTTGGTGTGGCTGCTCTCTCAGCCCCAAGTCTACCCTCTGCTTTTGTTGCCTCCCATGTCCCTGCCAGTTCCGTAGCCTGTGGGTCCCTCACCAACACCCTCTTCTGGCTGAAGCTTGTCTTGCAGGCAGCTACTCACCAGTTGCCTGGGGGCAAGTGGCAAAGACTCCTCAGCTGGCGGTGTGGGCCATCTGCTCCCTGGGATTTCCTCCTCTGCATGCCTGGGCTACTTAGATTTGTCTTGGAAGTGTGTCTGTTGCCAGGTCACCTTTGTTGGGTTCCTCCGATCCCTGGAGGGTGTGTTAGGCTGCCCCCTGGTGTCTGGAGGCCGTCATGCCTGCCCAGAGCTCCAGAAGCTCCCTGTGGGGGTGCCGCTGAGCACAGAGCCTGCTGTCTGTGCACCCACACTCTTTGTCCCCCTCTTTGAGAGTGAGCTGATCTGCCAGAGATCTATTTTCTTAGGATGCATTTCTCCATTCAAGGCCACAGCCCAGAGCGGGTAGTGCCTTATTTTTCATTTTCTAACTCATTCTTCATCTAGAGAGAAAACTCTGGGGGCTCCATTCCTGTTCTTCCCAGGGGTGCAGAGCAGGGGTGGCTCCTCTGGGGACAAAGGAGAACAGCAGTGGCTCCTGTGTGACACCCAAAGAGGCCAACACTCGGGAGGGTGCCTGGCCCCAAGTGGTCTCAGAGAATGTGTGCCTTGATTCACATTTAATTTATATGTTTAAGTGGAGCACCTACATATGAGAGTGCTCAAGACGGGGTGATTCCCCCTTGGTCCCTATAGGCTGAAGGTCGACATTTGCTAGAACCCCCTCAATCAGACCCGGTCTTTATCAGCGTAGGGCACTTTAGGACCATTCATCTCATTTACCCCACACCCTGGGAAATGGGGTACATGTGATTCTTCCCACCTTCCAGTTGAAGAAAGTGAGGTCAGAATACTTGTCCACTCTGCTATCATGGCTATTTGCTAAAAAATAATTTTCACTGAGTTCAAAAGCAGTGCAAAGGGACAATAATGAATGTTTTTTTCTCCAGGCTCGGAGGCCCTTGAGGGGCAGGACAGCACTCTGTCTTCAGCATGTTTGGGGCACTTTCCTTATCCCTGGGTGGTGGTCTCCCTGTCTGTTCTCCAGTCCTTCCCAGCTCCTGGCAGGCCTCCCCACAGCCTTATCTCTTGTCCAAGAGCACATGTCCTTAGGAAGTAAATATCGTGTTGCAAGAACCAGTAAGATGAGAATCCCTCATTGCACACTTTTTTCAGCTTTTATGAACTTAAAACATTATGCAAAATTTCAAACATATAAAGGAGAAGAGTGGTATGCTGAACACCCACATACCCATCACCAACATCACCAACTCCTGGCCAAGTCTGTCCATTTATGTCACCATCTACCTCCCCACATCCCATATAATTTTAAAGTCCAATGTATTAGGTCATATCACTTTGTCTTTTAGTATTTCAGTATGTATCTCTAAAAAAAAAAAAGCTCATTACACTTATGTTGTTCTTACTTCATTTAAAAATTAATAATACTGCCCAAATATTAGAAAGATTTATCTGCTCTTCACCTCTCTGGAACATTTTTTGAACTTTTTGCCTTTCTACTTAAAGAAAAAAAAAACGAACCATGTATTTCTCAGCATCGGGTCATATCCTGACAATGGCTCCTAAAAGGATAGATTTCTGAATCGGGGCAGAAACTCCCAGTTATTAATTCTCTGAGGCCAGCGATCATTTCTAAAGCTTGTTCCTGCTACTGCCCTCTGCTTGGCCAGGGCTGTGCATGTAGTGGGGGCCGGGTCAGTGTGAGCTTCAGTTAAAGATGAACACAGGCAGGGTGGGGATGTGGCGCGTTGAGCTAATGCGGGAGGACTGGAGAGCAGCCCCCTGTGTCCTCCCACCCACACTCTGAGTGGCTGTCCTTGGCTTTCCATGCAGTGCTCCACCCGCCAGCTGCCGGGGCCTCCTAGGGGACCCTCTTCTCTCTCTTGCTCCAGATACTTGACTATTTTCCAGTGACTCCGTGGAACCCCACTTTGTGGGGCCTCCAGCCGTCTTGGTTTTGCCAATTTTGCTGCTTAACATACAGCAACAGTTGACAGGGTTTCATGGAGGGAGCTGCTCACTCATGCCAAGCGCTTTGCTCATCTGTCCTCATAGCAGCGCCAGAAGATGGGTATTGCTGTCACTGCCGTTTCACAGCAGATAAGACTAGGGAGGGCAGGTAAGTGCCTTGCTGGCTGAGGAAGTGGCTGTGCCAGGATTTGAACACGGTCATTCTGAATGTTGAGTGCTCTCCATCGCAACACTGGTTTTCAAACGTTAAGCCTCGTTTAGCAGACTTCTAGGCAACTTGGCCTAGGACAAAGCTCTTACCCTTTTGAGGACAAATCGCGACAAGTTGGGATCTGCAGTCACCATGCACTTTTCCTTGCAATGTTCACATCTTCCAGAACAGATAAAGCATGACTTATTATTATACACGCCCTTATTAGGAGATTAGCTCAATTGAATGGAACACATTTTAGGTCATTCAGCCTCTAATTTCCTGGTTTGTCTTTTTCATGGCTAAATAATAGCTTGAGTCATAGATTACAGGGCTGTGACAGGTGTGAAGGTTAGGAGGGATGGGAAGAAGCTGGGTTGAGTAAGGCTACAACCTAGACATTATCCTTTCCGTACATTTTGTAACATCTCTCAGTGTTTGATAGTCTGAAAAATGTGACTTTTGGAACGAACAGAATCAGGGTGGAATACTTAAGAATTCTTGGTAGGAGAAGGGCTGGTGCAGGCACAGTGTCCTTTACCCCAGTCAATCAGAGTTCAGCCTGTGTGGCTTCCCCTTGGCTGAACTTTGCAGGAGCAGTTTTAGGTGGCCTGGTGAGGCTCAGTCCCAGTCCATTGTGAGCCTGTCTCACTCACTGCGGACAGCCTGGGCATGAAAGCTGGGCGCTAAACTAAATTCACTCACATTCTTGATTTTGCCTTAGTTTGCTTAAGCTTTTTCCCAACTCCTGCTGCTCTAGAGAAATGGAAGAGTGGGCAGAGGTGGGTTTGATTAATTAAGGGAAATGGAACAACCAAAGCAGACACAGAGGAGAGGTGCACTGGTGGACTCACAGAAGAACAGAGAAGCAACAGAAAGCTGAATCACGAGGCCAAACAGACAAAAGGGGAGCAAGCAGTGTTTGCTGGACGTGTTCATGGGGTTTATGGACACTAGGCAGTGAGGCTGAGCTTCCAGAAGCTGTCTGCCCATCATGGCAATGAGAAAGCTGCAGCTATCATTAGGTCTCCTTGGGAATGTCTAGAGAGGAATCTAATCATCTACATCGTTTCCAAAAGTTGCATTTGCTGGGGCTCCTCCAGCTTTTGCCTTAGTTGGGTATGCCAGTCTTCCATGAACTCCTGCTCTTCTAGGGATGGTGTGCTGGTGGGTTGGGTTTGCCCCGGTGCACAGAGAGGTGCCTGGAAGATGCAAAACTGTAACCCAGCTCCATCACATGCTTCTCCTGCTCAGATTCTCCGGTGAGTCCTCCATGGAGGCACCACAATGGAAGCCACCAGAATTTGCAGTGAACTAGACTGGCTTTCAGCCTTGCTCCAGGAAGATCAGTCCTCACTCTGCGAGAGACCAACAGTGGGAGTGAGTTGGGAGAACTGTAGGAAAAGCAAGGGCAAGAAGGAAAGCTTGCTTTTCTAGGACTGTCCTTGTTCAGTGTTTGGAAGAGTCTGTAATCCATAAAAAACATTAAGGCTCAGAACATTCCTGAGTGTGGTTGGTTGAGGGTCAAAACAGTTGTTTTAAATCCACTGCTGCCTCTTTTTCTCTCCTGGGTCTGTGTTTTTTGTTTTTCTGGTGTTGTTTGCTTTCACATTCTTCTCTCTCTTCAGAATATTCACATCTCCCCCACCCCACCCCCTTCTTTTTCATTCTCAATTCCCCTTCCCACCCCACTCTGCCTTCTTCGCATAATTTTTCTTTTCTTTTGGCCTTGCTTGTTCTACCTCTGGATTCCCGGATGGTTTATTTTGTCTGTTTCCTGAATTTCCCTTCTCTCCTTTTTTTTTTTTTTTACAGTTTTGTTGTTGTTGGTGTTCTTGTTTCTCTTCGTTCAGCTTCAGTTCTTTACCCCAAAGCTTTCCTTGGGCCACACAGGCTTTTATTCTTGTTCATCTGTTTAAGCCGTGCTGGCAAGGAGGAGGCCACAGCCGGCAGGCAGGACCACGGTGGCAGAAAAGGACCTGGGAGTCTGAAGATTCTCCCCCAGCTCCGGTGTCCTTGGAAGAAGGGCTTACTTCTGGAGAGGGGGCTGGGCCTCGGCTGCTCTCTCCCTGTGAGGCTGGACGTCGCCTGCCAGGCCCGGGCTGAAGGTTGGGGGCAGATG
This sequence comes from Okapia johnstoni, assembly GCA_024291935.2. Lineage (NCBI taxonomy): Eukaryota > Metazoa > Chordata > Mammalia > Artiodactyla > Giraffidae > Okapia > Okapia johnstoni. The sequence goes on from CM044307.1 coordinate 20,619,243, forward strand.
GTGTTTCCTCCACGGTGTGTGGGCCGGGGCCCCATCTCACAGGGCAGCGATGGAATCAGCCCGTCTCAGTGGACAGGTGGAAGACTCATCAGGTTCCACCCAGAAAGGCTGAGGCTCGGGGGAGGTGCCCCGGAGGGGAATGTATCACTTGCAAAGCTCTGTGCTGTGGGTGGGAGGACCTGCTGCGTGGGGGCTGCCTCTCAGGGGGAGTCTGGGTAGCCTGTGACCCTCGGTCCCTGGCCAAAGCGGGCCTGAGCATCTGGAGCTGCCTGCGGGGAGACTGAGGCAGTTCTCCAGTGAAAAGTCCTTCCTTCCCACCCCCCACCCCGGCCAGTGGGCATTTGGAGGGCCCAGGAAGAATGCAAGAAGAAGCTGATAACCGTGAGGTGTCTTTAAAGGCTCTTGGCCACTGGGAGCCACACAGAGCCCATCTGTGGGAGGCCCTGAGGGTCAGGTCTGGTACCCAGAGAAGCAGGTGGCACTTCTCGATGGGTGAGGTGGCAGAGAAATCCTAGAAGTCACAGCCACACCCCTCCTTGTCTGGAGTGGGTGGGGGGGAGGGGGGGAGGAGCGGCCAGCCCCTGCTCCCCAGCTGTCTGAGGCGAATCAACTGGAGTCCATCTGGCTGTCCCCCCCGGCCCAGGCTGGTGTCCCACCCTGGGCCATCAATGCTGCTGGGTGCTGGCTAAGTCTTCAGTGGAGGGGCAGACGCATCAGTGCTCTGCCTGGGGCACCGTGGCAGCTGGGTTGCACCCTGAGGTGAGGGGGCCCAAGAGCACCAGGCATTCCGGTGCGCTGCCTGCTCCGAGGTCGTGTGGGGATGGCAGCCACTTGCTTCTCTGGAAGTGCCGTCAAGGGCCCCTAGCCTTCTCCTCCCTCTGCTCGCTTGCCGGATCCCATCTATCCTCCTCCCTTATCAGTGCACAAGGTTCGCTGCCACTTTAGGAAAGACTGTTGATCATATGGAAGCTTGAGAGAAATTTTCACTTGTTTTATATTTTGCTTATCATTTGCTTATGTTTTCTAAGCCTCCAGTCCTAGAGTCCAACTCTTAGGTCTAGCATCCCTCAAGACCCTAGAACCATGAGTCCCAGGAGCTGCCCATCAACTCCCTGCCCCAAGGCCCTGACTCCTGGGCCCCGTGGACTTGGTTCATCTCTGGTTCAAGGCAGAGCCTCCCTCCTCCCCGGCACAGAGGGTCAACCTAGACAGGAGGGTTGATGAGGGGACAGATGATGAATTTTCTTCCAAGTTCTCCCTTCCACTTTGGGGGAGGACCCAGCCTCTTTGATGTAGGAATTTGGGTGGGGATTAGGATCCAGCAGCCTCTTGCCCTTCCCACCTGAGCCCAAAGCACACGCTCGTTCAATCTGCGGTCTCAGTGCCGCCTCGTTCCTGCCACCTCCCTCTGCTTTCCCCCTTCCCACGCACCACGTTGTATAAATATTTACACCCCCGGGCTGGCAGGAATCTTTCTCCAGCTGCTTCCCCGGTCTCTGGGAGAGCTTGTTCTCTTGCTGAACAGCTGCAGCAGATCTGGTTGCCTTTGGTCAGACAAGGGCAGGCCCTGGTTTGGGGGCCTTGTGGGCCCCCTCTGGGGTGGAGGTTGCAGTTGGTGGGAGAAACTCAACTGTAAAGAAGTCACAGGCTGTGGCAAAGGTCCATGCTCTCCTCTGCCGGCTGCCTCCGTGGCGACCTCCAAGAGCTGTCTGATTCCTGCTCTGGCTGTGGTCGTGGGTCTTGCTTCTCCAAGAAACAGCTCCCCAGGGTGCGGTCTGCCCCTCTCTGGGCTGGGTGTGCTGGGGATGGCTGGAGAGCAATGCCAAAGCAAGTTGGCTGGTGCTAGGACAAAATAGAAACTTAAGTGTACTTGCAAGCACTTTACAATTTGCAAGTCTGTGCTATACCCTTGATTCTCCCCCTGAAGCAGATTTCCCGGCCTGGTGCTGGAGAATCTTCATATTGGGGCTTCTCCCCATCTCCTGCCCCAGGCCACCTTACTTTCCACCAATAATACCTGGGGGCTGGGGAGTGGAGGGGACAGATGCCTCTTCCCCCATCTTCCTTGGTGACCTAGGAAGCAGGAGTCTGCCAGAGAATCAAGCTGCCATTTGTTGGGTTCCCACGGGCCGGGCCCTGTGCGAGGTACTTCCCCATAGTCTCATGTAACTATTCAAGCCTTAAGCGCAGCAGATTTTTTAGCTTCCTTGTGTGTGTTTCTTCTTTCTGCCCTCAGACAGCCGTGGCTGCATAGCAGTGAGCTCCCAGACACAGCGCCCTGTCTTTCTCTAGTGCTTTCTCAGGTCCTGGGGAATGTCCAGGGGCCAGCCAGTGGACACTTGTCTCTCGCCTGCAGTGAGGGCAGGTCACCTGCTGCAGCCTCCCTCCTGCACCTCGGTTTCCCCCACACTTGTGGGAGGTAATTAACCTGTTCCCCATAGAGCAATCTAAACGCAGTGCAAGAACAGGTTTTAAAAAGCAACAGGGTGGTGTCATTTAACTCCTTTTTCTATGTATGGTGGGGAGGTGGTGTGTGTGACAGAAGAGACTGTTCAGGTATCAGGTACAAAGAAGCATATGTGCTGAGGGAGCCTGAGGAGAAAGAAGATGGGGATAAAAAGGCCTGGATCTCACCAAGGGGTCGAGCCACTGGGAAGGCGGGTGTGTGAATGGGTAGGGGTTCCTGATGGTGGCCAGAGACAGAGGCCCCAGTCTCCTCCAACACTCATACTTGTGCCAGAAAGCAAACAGGTAGATTCGGTCTGTCTCTCTCTCGGAGCTCCGACTCCTCCTGGGCCTGAGAGGAAAGCTGCTGTCAAAAGGTAAAAGGCCTGGCCCAGTGCTTGGTACCCAGCGGGCAGCGGGCCATCGCAAGGTGAGGCAGGGGAGGGGTGGACTGGGTACAGGGGAGGAAAGTAGGAAACCACAGCTCAGAGCCGCGCAGCTGGGAGATATTCCTGTTGCTGCCTGCCTCCCCGCCCCCCAAGGGTAAAACAAAACCCAAATAAAAGTCTGACCCGGCAGATATTAATACTCCAGAGCCAGGGCTGGTGTGCAAGCAGCCGCCCCCCTCTTCCCCCTTCTGTTTCTATAAGCGGCTGAAATAAATTTAGCGAAACAACCCCACCCGTCTGAGGGCCTAAGATTTCAGAGCAGTGGGACTCTTTCCTCTGAAAGCCCCTGTTTTTCAGAGCTGAGAGCTTTTTGTTTAAAATTCCCTTTGAAAATGGAATGCGCTCGATCTAGAATAATTATTTTACTGCAGTCATCTATTCCTCATAGATAAATACTCTGACACAGTATGGCTTGCTAGAAAGCCGATCTACAGATGCTGTACAGCTTAAAATAGTCAGCTCTACGGGGCCACTGCCTGGTTGGATCTGTTGGGATATTTACTGTAACGTTATTCTTCACGATGTCTGTGCGTGTTCAGCCAAGTCCCTCTGTTGGCTGCCATAGGACAGTGGTTACGGCTGGCTAAGTTACCAAAGTAGAGAATTACTTATTTAAGGCCTACTGTGTGCTAGGCACTGGGCCAGGTACTGGCAGCTGAGTTGAGAGCAGAAAGAGCCTGTTTATGGAGCAAACATGCTGGTGGGAAGAGAGATGTCAAAAAGTAAGAAGACTACAAAAGCCTGGCAACTAATATCATACTTAATAGTGAAAGATTAAACACCTTCCCTTAAAGATTGGGGTCAAGAGGAGTGTGTCCAGTCTCACCACACCTATTCAACATCATAGCGCAAGTTCTAGACAAGGCAATAGCACAAGAAAAAGAAATATAATGCATATAATCGGAAAGGAAGAAGTCAAACCATTCCCATTCATAGACAACATGATTTTCTATATTAAAAAAAAAAATCCAAAACAAAACTCAAGGAATTCACCAAAAAACCGTCTTAAAACTAAAGGAGAACTTCCCTGGTGGTACAGTGGAGAAGAATCTGCCTGCCAGTGCAGGGGATGAGGGTTCGATTCCTGGTCCGGGAAGACCCCACTTACCCTCAGAGCAACTCGGACCATGTGCCACAATAACTGAGCCCATGTGGTACAACTACTGAAGCCTGTTTGCCCCTAGACCTTGTGCTCCGCAACAAGAGAAGCCACCACGGTAAGAAGCCTACGCACTGCAAGGAAGAGTAGCCTCCATTTGCTGCAACTAGAGAAAGCCCATGCAAAGCAATGAAGACCCAGCACAGCCAATAAAATAAATTAAAAAAAAACTAAAATGACTTTCGCAAGGTCACAGGATGCAAGATCAATATATAAAAGTCAACTGTATTTTTATAAAATAGTAATGAGAAATTGAAAACAAATTAAGAAAAAAATTATAATATAGTTGGCCCCTGAACAATACTGGTTTGAACCGCACAAGTCCACTTATTTTTTTCAAAAGTAAATACAACAGTACTACATGATCCAAGGTTGGTTAAATCCGCAGATGCAGAACTGTGGATATGAGGAACTGCACATATTCTTGAGGGCCAACTATAAGTTCTACATGGAATTTTGCCTGTGAGAAAGGTTGGTGCCCCTAACCCTTGCTTGCATTGTTCAAGGGTCAACTATAGTTCCCCCCTCCAAAAGGGAAATATTAGATATAAATCTAACAAGATATACATAAGATCTTGTGTTAAAAACTACAAAACACTGATTAAAGATATTGAATTTTTATATAAAAATTAACACCAAATGGATCTCAGTGTAAAACATACAACTATAAAATTATTAGAAGAAAACAGAAAATCTTAATGACCTAAGGCTAGGTAAAGAGTCCTTAGATGGGTCACCAAAAAGCATGATTCATAAAACATAAAATTGATAAGTTGCTGCTGCTGCTGCTAAGTCACTTCGGTCGTGTCCGACTCTGTGAGGCCCCATAGACGGCAGCCCACCAGGCTCCGCCGTCCCTGGGATTCTCCAGGCAAGAATACTGGAGTGGGTTGCCATTTCCTTCTCCAGTGCATGAAAGGGAAAAGTGAAAGTGAAGTCGCTCAGTCGTGTCTGACTCTTCGCGACCCCATGGACTGTAGCCTACCAGGCTCCTCCGTCCATGGGATTCTCCAGGCAAGAGTACTGGAGTGGGGTGCCATTGCCTTCTCCATTGATAAGCTAGACACCATCAAAATTAAAACTTTTGCTCTGTGAAAGATAGTTTGTTCGGAGAATGAAAAGATACAGACTGCAGAAAATATTTGCAAATCACTTATGTGACAAAAGCCTATATTCAGAATATCTAAGAACTCTCAAAACTCAACAGTAAGCAAACAAACAACCCGATTAAAAAATAGGTGAAAGACTTGAACAGACATTTCATCAAAGAGGGCGTACAGGTGGTAAATAAGCATATGAAAAGTTGTTTAAAATCATTACCTGTTAGAGAAATGTAAATTAAAACCACAATGAGAGACCACTACACAACTGTTTTAGTGATTAAAATAAAAAATACTGACAATTATAAGTGCTGCTAAGGATACAGAGCAAACTGTGTGTGTGCTCAGTCTTGTCCGACTCTTTGCAGCCCCATGGACAGTAGCCCACCAGGCTTCTCTATCCATGGAATTTTCCAGGCAAGAATACTGGATTGGGTTGCCATTTCCTACTCCAGGGGATCTTCCCGACACAGGGACCAAACCCATGTCTCTTGCGTCTCCTGTGCTGGCAGACAGATTGTTTACCACTGAGCCACCTGGAAACTCATATATTGCTGTGGGAGGTGCAAAATGGTATACTCACTCTCAAATAAGGTTTGCCTTTTTTTTTTTAAACTTTAACATACACTTACTATGTGATCCAGTAATCCCACTCCTACTTATTTACCCTCAAGAAATAAGAACATATGTTCACACAAAAATCTAGACAGAGTGTTTACTGCAGCTCTATTTACAATGGCCCCAAACTGGAAATAATCCAGTGACTTTTAACAGGTGAACAAACCAATGGTGGTAGACCCATACAGTGAAATACTATTCTTCATTTAAAAGGAATGAACTATTGATACATGCAACAACATGGATAAGTCTCAAAGACAATATGCTCTGTGAAATCATATAGACTGTATGATTCCAGTTATATGGCATTCTAGAAAAGACAAAATGACACTATAGACAACAGATCAGTGCTTGCCAGAGTAAGGGATGGGGGAGGGTCTGACCACAAAGAGGAGGGCACGGCAACCCACTCCAGTATTCTTGCCTAGAGAATCCCATGGACAGAGGAGCCTGGCAGGCTACAGTCCATAGGGTCGCAGTTAGACACGACTGAAGCGACTTAGCACAGCACAGCTGACCACAAAGGAGTTTTGGGCGAATAATGGAACTGTTCTGCTTCCCAACTGAAGTGGTGGCTACATAAATCTACTCACGCGTTAAAATCCATAGAATTATATACCAAAGAAAGGTCGATTTTACTATATTTTAAATAATAAAGTTACAGGAATGTACAAATACAAATTGAAACAACAACTTTGGAGGAAATGAATATGCCTTGAAGATAGAAGAGAGAAGACAGACACATTGCCTTGATGGGGGGAGAGGGTGCCAAGAATGGTTGAGGAAGTGATGCTTGAGCTGGGTTCTAAAGAATGATTGAGAATTTACTTGGGTCAAAGGAAGGTCAATTCAGATAGAAGAAATTGAACGTGTCAAGGCCCTGGGGCAGGAGGAAGGATGGCTCATTTTCATCTGAAACAGACTAGATCACAGGGAGTGCCTTGGAGGGGTGGGAGAGATGGTGGTGGGGAGGGGCAGGAGCATGAAAGTCAAGAATTGAGCAGTAAAGAGTCTGATTATGCTAGATTATGGGTTTGGTTTTTACTCTACAAGGGATGGGTAGTGAAGGGTTTTAGGCAATTGTATAACACAAGATCCTGAAGAAGGGAATGGCTACCCACTCTAGTATTCTTGTCTGGGAAGTCCCATGGACAAAGGAGCCTGGCAGGCCACAGTCCATGGGGTCTCACCGAGTCGGACAGGACTAAGCAACTAACACACACAAAACACAAGGTCAGATCTAGGTTTTGAAAAAAAAAATTACTTGTGCTGCCCAAAGGAGAGGGTTTTGGGAGCACACAGGAATCTTAGAATTGGAAAGGACCTCTCAAACAGGATTTCTCAATCTTGGTACTATTGACATTTTGGGCCAGATAATTTTTTGTTGCGGGGGTGGGGGTGGGGGTGGGGGCGCATGGCGGGGGGTTGACCTGTGCATTGCAGGATGTTCAGTAGCATCCTCGGTCTCAACCTACCAGATTCCAGTAGCACTGACCTTCCCTCCTCCAGGTGTGACAGCCAAAAAACGTCTCTAGACATTGCCAAATATTCACTGGGGGTGTATCAACCCCGATTGAGAACCATCGCTCTAAAACAACCAAATACAATATTTCTGGCTTAACAACAGAATCGTCTAGGGAGCTTTGAAAATACAAATACTGGCCTTCACCCCAGACCAAATGAAGCAGAATCTTTGGAGATGGGGTAGGGCCTGATGCCCAGCATTATTTTAAAAGCTTCCCAGATGATTGCGCTCAGAGTGATGTTTGGGTACCACCAGCCTAGTCCCGACTCTCCATCTATCTCTCAAGACTGAGCCCAGACTAGAGAAATGACCCCCTGAACCGGAGGCAGAGTAGCTCCAGAATCCCTAACTCCTGGACCAGTGCTCATTCCATTGAACCCTGTTGCCTCTTAAGAGCTGCACAGAACATGTCCTGGGCAAATTGTGGAAGCCCAGCCTCCCTGAGTTACCAGCACTGGCTTTCTTTCTTTTTTTCTTTTTTTTTTAATAAATTTATTTATTTTAGTTGGGGGCTAATTACTTTACAATATTGTAGTAGTTTTTGCCGTACACTGACATGAATCAGCCATGGGTTCACATGTGTTCCCCATCCTGAACCCTCCTCCCACCTCCCTCCCCATCCCATCCCCCCGGGTCATCCCAATGCTCCAGCCCTGAGCATTTGTCCCATGCACAGAACATGGAATGGTGTTCTGTTTCACATATGACAATATACATGTTTCAATGCTATTGTCCCAGAACGTCCCACCCTCACCTTCTCCCTCAGAGTCCATAAGACTGTTCTATGCATCTGTGTCTCTTATTCTGTCTCGCATATAGGGTTACCGTTACCATCTTTCAAATTCCATATGTATGCATTAGTATACTGTATTGGTGTTTTTCTTTCTGGCTTACTTCACTCTGTATAATGGGCTCCAGTTTCATGCATCTCAATAGAACCGATTCAAATGTATTTTTTTTAATGGCTGAGTAATATTCCATTGTGTATATGTACCACAGCTTCCTTATCCATTCGTCTGCTGATGGACATCTAGGTTGCTTCCATGTCCTGGCTATTGTAAACAGTGACCAGCACTGGCTTTCTGAACATTCCAGTGTTAAGGCTGTCATCCCCTCTTCCTGCAAAGCCCAGGCCCTTCCTGCCATCCCTGGAACCTCTGCCCCTTCCTTCTTCTGCTCCTGCTCCAGATTCATGGTGACCAAAGAGTCTGAATGGGCTCAACAGCAAGGGTCAGGTGCAAACTGAAAACATTTACTGACCACCTATGCAGGATCTATTCACGAGTTGCAGGTCATAGAGAAGCCCTGGCCCTTAGGAGTTCAGTCTAGTGGGGAGTAAACAGGTAATTTCCATAAAATGCTGCAGGCTACAATGGGCACCACTAGGAGAGAGGTGTTTTGCCTGCTGGGGAGCTGCCTGAAACCCCAGCAAAAGGAAGCCCCAGGGAGGTGTGTGCAGCAACCATCAGCAACTGGTAGCAGCTTGGAGTGGCTGAAGGGCAAATGGCTCTCAGGGGCTAGCACTGTCGGGAAAACACCTTCCTGACCATGCCAGAGGCGAAGTGACCTGCTTGAGGTTGTGCAACTGGTAACCAGCTGGCAGAGCTGGGCTTCCCATCAAAGTCTAGGTGGCTCAAAACTCATGGGCTAGCCTGTGTCTCTAGGCAGGTGACCCAGGCAAGGAAAGAGGGGTTATATAGCTGTGGGTTAGCCTGGGAACTTAATGGAATGATGGGACATTTCTGCAGGAAAAGTGTTAAAACAATTGACCCAAGAAGTAGGTTTAGATATCCTGCTGCCAGGCAATGAGACTCCCCCAAGGCTGTGGTAGCCCTGGGGTTGGATTCCCAGTACTACCAGGAGGTGGTGGGCTCCCTGAGCTGTACCCCAAAGGTTCCCAACACTGTGCAGAGTTGCATTTACAGCAGACCCTCAAGTGCCCTCTCTTGAAGCCTCTGGCTGGTTCATAGGATACTGGCAGTTGAGTTGTGGCCACTAAACACTGAGGTTACTTGAGGATATTGAGAGAAAGAAGAGTCTGGCTTTTATTGGATATCAACAGGGCCCAGTGATCTAGTTTTCAGAAATACCTGTGACAACAACCTGGTGTTTTTCAGTTGGGCAGCAGATCCTGATCACCTTATCCTGACTCACCTTGCTCTTTCCCAGGCTCTGGGGTCAGTGCCATCTGCCCCTTTCCAGGCGTCCAGGCCTGCCTTGTCCAGGCCTGGGCCTGGGTGGGGCGATCAGAGAGTGATCCAGATCAAAGCTGTCAGCTGATCATTTTATGGAAGAATCTATATTGAAGAATCCTTTGCAAAGTGAATACTTCCTGAATTTATGGTTTAATAAGACCCCAAGAATGGTTTAATTTACACACACTGGCTGGACATATACAAGGGTTCAGCTAGGCATGAGACTAGACATTTTACCTGCCAATTTAAGGCGGAATTGTTATCCCTACTTTAGAGGCTTTCGTCAGTGTCTTGAAAAAAGGTTAGGAAGTGGCAGAGTCAAGATTTGGATTCCAAACCGCCCAAATTTCAAAGCCCTGGACCACTGCTTCTTACACCTTGGTGTTTGAGTTACTAACAGGAAATTTACAAAGAATGCAGATTCCTGGTCCCACCCCAGAGTAACTGATTCACTGGGCCTGGAACCAATGCAGGGGAACCTGCATTCCACACGCGAATCTGAACCAGGTAACTCTGCAACAGCACTTGTCCCTTCCTCCCTCTCTCTCTAATCCAGGAACCTAGCTGTTGTCCTAGGGTCTCAGGTAGCAGAGGTTGCGAGGGAAGCGCGGGGTCTGATCTGAGAATTTGGGCTCTTTTTTTTTTTTTGCAAATGACTTGAAGCTGGGGAAGAAGCGCAACATCGCAGCAGCCCGGAGCCCCACACTCTCACCTGCCTCGAGATGCGCCCAAACTGGCCGAAGGAGTTTGTCGGTCGCGCTTCCCTAATTCTGAGGACTTTCACTTTCCTCCTTTTGTAAAAGCTAAAACCCCCAAGCCGAAAATACCTGGCTAGCCCCTCCTCGCACAGGCGATCGGCTCCCCGTGAGCGGGGAGGGCCCGGATGTCGGGCCCGGGACGGCAAACCGGGCCCGTCGCCTCCCGGTCGGAAAAGGTAATGCAGGTGACTGGGCGGCCGCTCTGGGCCGGGCGCGGGCGAGGAACCCGAGGGCTGAGCACGCCTCCCGCCGGGCTTCCGGCCCGAGTCGCTGCTGGCTGCCGTTCCCCCCACACCGGGCACCTGCCGAACACGTCCCGGGCGCGGGGTGGTGTGGGGGGGCGCGCAGACCGGCTCGGTCCCTCCTCCGCCCGGCGGGACGCTGCTCCCCGGTCCGCCGCGGCGCGGATGCCAGGTCAGCGAAGGGTTAAGGAGGCCGGCTCCCTCAGCCTTGGAAAGTCCCCGAAATGACGTTGCAACCCGACAATTAAAAAAAAAGTTTAATTATAGAGACAGGCTCTGGGAGTTGGAACAAACCGGTCGGTCGGTGGGGCCGGTAAACAACTCCGGAGCGAGCGAGCCGGGCTGGACGCCGCCCGCGGAGCCCGCGCCCCTGGCAGTGGGGGAGGGGAGCGCCCTCCAGGAGTTGGGAACCGAAGGAAATTCGAGGAATCGGCCTTCTTTTTGGCGGGAGGGGGGAAGTGGAAGACTTTTTAGCTAGCCCGCAGTGCCCAGACCGCGTCACGGTGCTTCTGGCAGGTCCCGCAGTCGCGGGGGGTTGGTGGGGGGGGGGAAGAGGCGCCACCTGGAGAGAGGGACCCTGGGTGCGGGTCGGGACTGGCCCTGGGCCCCGCCACCTCCGGGCCCCTTCCCCCCGACTTTCCACCCCGCTTCTCCGCCCCTCCCCCGTCCCCCCTAGCAGAGCTTCGCGAACCCTCCAGATTTAAAGACCAATGGGCCCTTTTCTTTTTTTTTCTTGCGGGGAGAGTGGGGGTATAAAAAACCGAAATAGCTTCACATCAGGACGCAGACTAACCTTGTGGTTTGAACGCGCACCCTATTCTGTCCTGAAATCTGGAACTCATTACCTCATCACTAAGAAACTGCACGAACCCCCCCCCCCCTCCTCGAAGCGGGGACAGGAGGGAGCAAACAGCCCTTTAAAAGAAACCTACATTTGAATGATTTAAATTAAGGTGGATGGAAGTTATTTCCCCTTCTGGCGCTTGCCAGATTTCAAGAAAAGCTGAAAAATGGGAGCAGGGGGAGGGAAGCAACAGGCAAAAGAAGACACCAAAAGAAGAAAAGCAAGGCGGCAGCGGCCAGGTTAAAAATGGGGGCCATCAATTGAAGTCACAGGGGACAAATAAAAGCAGACCGGACTGGGGATCACATACATTGGTTCGTGGCTGCAGCAAAGGTGATGTGTTTCGCGAAGATGAAAAAAAAAAAAAACAACCCCAACAGGTTCCTAAAACAGTTGTGATTTGGAAGGTTTCCGGGTTTGCTCGGAGGCTGACAAATAAATAAGAAATGCAGTAAAAATATGTGTGTGTGGTGGTGGCGGCGGCGAGAGTGTAACTCCAGCGCTCTGCTCCGCCCGCCCCGACCTTTTCAAAGAAACGTGCTCATAATGGGGTGACCTAATTACATCGCAATGGAACCCGCTCTTAGCCACTCAGCGCACGGGGTTTCATAACAGACCCGGCGGCCTCGAGTGCTGGGAAGAAACGTGCGAGGGCTGAGGAGGCGGCTGGGCACGCGGGGAGATAGGGAAGAAACGCAGCCCCGCGGTTTCCACCTCGGTCTGTGGGGGACGCATTCACAACTTTTTATTTGGGTGGGTGAAGGGGTGTCCGAACCAATAGTAAATAAATAATATACCATGCAGTTTTCAGAAGAGTAATTACCAACTCGAGGCCTTTCGGTTTCGAGGATCCCATGCCCCCCTCCCCCCATCCCGCCAAAACACCGCTGTGTGACAAGCCATATGTTCCATTCCCGGGAGGGCGGGGGAGAAGCAACAATAACTGTCGCCTCCCCCCATCTTTGTATCTTCATTCTTACCAAAGTAACTTTTTTTTTTCATGGTTCCAGCGTCTGTGGTGTGTGTATGTGTTGCTTAGGGAGTTTCGGGTGCAGCCCGTGGTTCAGAGCACGGGGCAAGTTGTGCGTTGCTGGGTGATTTTTTTCGGGGGTGGGCAGAAGGGGCGTTCGTGAGGATTCAGGTTTGTTTTAGAAAAATATTTAAAGATTGCTGCGTGCAATAAATACCACTCCCAGGCCTGTGAAAACGAACAGTCCGCCCGGGCGGGGGTCTTTTTCTCGGAGCACCCCCAGCCCGCCACCCCGCCCCGGCCCAGACTTGGAGGGTGTCCGTTGCACAACGAGCGCCAGTGTAGACGCTAGCGGCGCGCTAAATCGCTCGGTGCTCGCCCGCGCCAGGCCCGGTCCTCCGGGGTGTGTGTGTGTGTGCGTGTGTTGGGGGGAGAACCTCCTTAATCCTTCTCCCTCACCCCCGCCCCTGAAGAAACAAAACCCTAGACTTGAACGCTCTGTGGTCCCCTTATTTCCAGTTTCCTCTCCCCGTGGGGTTTGCGGAGGGGAACCGAGGGCTGAAGAGATCCCGGGAAAAGAGTGAAGTTGTGCGGGAACTTGGAGAAGTTTCAGGGGAGATCGGCACAAGATGGAAACCGCAGCCCGGGCGCTTAGGACGGGCTTCTGCTCCCGCTTGCAAAAAGAGAAAGTCGAGCCCGCCTTCCTGCCCGACAAAAAAAAAAAAAAAAAAGAAAGAAAGAAAAATAACAACACAACAACAAGAACCCCGAAGAGTGTGGAATGAGTGATGTCACAGAACCGCGCTCGCAGGCTGACAAAAGGGGGGCGCCCCTTCCCCCCCGCCCCGCGCCGTGCGCGGCCCCGGAGAGGGGCGCCGGCAGCCCGGGGTAGACAGGCGAGCGGACTCGAAACTTTTCCTCTTTAAGAAAAAAAAGTTGTGCGCGGCTTGCAGTGGGGTTTTTTTTTTTTTTCCTCTTCGCCTTCTTTCCTCGTCTCCCCTCCCCCTTCTTCCTTTTGAAAGTTTTTTTTTTTTTCTCCCCCCTAGTTTGACCGCATGGCTGATTCAACTTCAGTGTCAATCAACTTTTTTTTCCTCCTCTTCCTCATTTAAATAAGTTTAAAGCTCCTCCTCCCCCTCCGGCCCACCAAATCTGAAACTTATATAAATTGGGCTTCGCGCGCCGCAGCCCGGGAGAGTCAGAAAGGCGAGGGGCGCCGGGAGCAGGCGTGTGGGACTCCTGACCGGAGAGCCGGAGGCTGCGCCTTCCCCGCACCGGGACCTTCGCGACACACCAGACCCTCGTCCCTGCCCCGCGCGAGCGCCCAAGATGACCACCACCCTCGTGTCTGCCACCATCTTCGACTTGAGCGAAGTTTTATGCAAGGTAAAGTGGGGCGCAGCGTTTGCTTTTCAAAGTCTTTTTTTCTTTTGTCCTCAAAAAGAATCTCCATAAGTTTAGGTCTGGAAAGGCAGGGGTGGGGGAGAGAAAGAGAGGCGAGATGGTTGTTTTTTCCGCCTCATTTTTCTCCCCAGTTTGAAGGAATTTGGCTTTCTCCTCCCCACCCTTTGCGTTTCAACAGTTCCTGGCGGGGATTACCTGGGAATCCAGAGACCAGAGTTTTAGGGGGCGCAGTGTGCGTGGGGGCTGCCCGGGGCAATGATTGGGATTGGGGCAATTTTTCGGTGATTCTTCTCGTCCGTGACGTGCCGCTCTTGAGCTCGGCTTCGCTAGTCTGCTCCGTTTCGGGTGTCGCCGCTCCCGGGAGGGAGTTCGAGTCTCTCTAGCCACTTTGTCGGACTGCAGGTCCGGAGGTGCGGGTCCCTCGGGAAGGAGAATCTCGGGATGACATTTTGCTGGGAGATTTCCCCCTGTGTTCTGGAGAGGCTGGGGATCTGCGAGAAAAAGGCCAAGAGTTGTGATTCAAAGGATGTTGTCAAACGAGTTTGCATTGGGACTTCAGTTCGCCAGCTCGACAAGCTTCCTCTTGTGATAGCCGATCGTGCTGCAAACTTTGGGGGTGAAAGTGGGACTCGGGTTCACCCGCTTTCCTCTTCTGAGAGAATGAGACTCGTGGATATGGACGGGATGGAGGGGGTGGGGGAGACACGACGACAAAATGCCCGTCTGAGCTCTAGGGTCTTGGCGAGGAAGGATTTAATGAGGGCCTCCTTAAGTTGTGTAGCTTGCCAGCCGGTGTGGAAAAAGGAGAGTTTTAAATCCGAAATATTTATTCCAGGAGTGCAGTTTATGAGTATATAACAGGAGCCTGTGGATGTTAAATTTTTTCGCCCCCTCTCCCCAGTTTGAAAGAGAGAAGCTGCTTGGCTACTTTTAATTGCTAAAGTGTTTTGCCTTCTTTTAAACACGTCGAGTCATGTTGCTGTCTTTTCCTAGCTTGCTTCTCCAGTCGGTGCAGCTGCCAGGGCCCCAGGGCTGCAGTGTTGGGGTGCAGGGACACCCTGGAGCTGAAGAGCAACATCAAAAAAGTTTGAATTTCAGTTTCCTTCCCTCCCTGTGCTTTTCCAAACTTCATTTGCCCTGGCGGCTGCCTGAGCTAGCCGGCACTTCTTCCTTCTTTTCGCGGCTCTCCGGCTCTTTGATCTATTTCTCTTTCTCTCCCTCCCTCCCCCGGCAGGACTTTTTAAATGAACCTCATTGTTGGGAACTGGCTCTCCACTGGGTTCCTGTAATCCGCTCCAGGGGGTGGTTGCTGTTACAGATTCCCGATCGCCCGCAGCTGATCCTAAGGGGCCAACTTTAGAATTTGCACAATGACACCCACATGGGCCGGGAAACCAACTCCCAGGTCCCCTGCTCACACCCTTTCCAAATCTCGGGTACAGGTTGGGCAGGTGAATAGAGTCCCATTGGAACAGAGACCTGCCTGTGGTGCCTCTGCCCCCCCCCCACCTCCCCCACGTCCATTATTGACTGGGAGGAGGCTGGGGGGATTTGGTGCTTTCCTTTTCCTTCCCACCTGCAGCTTTGCGTTAAAGATTAAACACTGGCGCTCTTATCCAAGCCTGTTCTTGCAGCCAGGAGACTAACTGCAAAGGCATCCTCTCAGCAGAGGGGGTGGGGTGCGCAGTGAATGGTGGGAGAGATCATTGTAGAAGGCTCCCCTTCTGGGAGCATGGGAGTTTTGTATTCAGGGATCACATCCCTCTCCCGTCCCCGCTCCCCAGTCAGGGATTTCTCCTCCAGCCCCTCCCTCTCCCCTCTCAGCAGCAAGGTAAAGTGAAGCCAGTCTGGAAACCTGTTGCCAAAGCAATAGATTGCTTCTGAAGGAGGAAGTTGAGAGTTTTCAGCCAGGCTGTGTGTTTGTGTGCGTGTGTGTGGGGGGGTGGATAGCCAGTTAAATAGGGACTGATTGAAAGGAGACCTAGCCCATAGTCTCCTGTGGTTTACCTTTTTTTGTTAGGAGGGTGGGAAATGAGAGTTTGTGAGTTGGGTGAGATATTTTCAACTGAGGAAGGTGAAGTTGGATTTTCTGGATGAAAGTGGTAACTTTGGGGACAGGATATGACAGTGCATTCCAGGGATCCAGGTATCGGCATGGAGTAGGTGCATGTGTAAAACAGTTTCTCACATAGGCCAGGATTTTTGTGGTTTCTTCTGCCTGGGACCAAAGTAAACCCTCTTGGCTGGTGGAATGGGAGAAGAGGAGGAGGGAGCTTGCCAGGGCAGAGGTGGGGATGGTGGGTTCCTTTGAGAGAGACAGAGCATTTCTGATTGTGGAGGGGGCTGCCCTTAGGGGATACCCTTCTTGGGCCTGGTGGATGGCCTTTGTCACTAACCACAGTCTCTCTCCTCTCTTTCCCCCTCCAGGGTAACAAGATGCTCAACTACAGTACTCCCAGTGCCGGGGGTTGCCTGCTGGACAGAAAGGCGGTGGGCACCCCTGCCGGCGGGGGCTTCCCCCGGAGGCACTCGGTCACTCTGCCCAGCTCCAAATTTCACCAGAACCAGCTCCTCAGCAGCCTCAAGGGTGAGCCAGCCCCAGCTCTGAGCTCTCGGGACAGCCGCTTCCGAGACCGCTCTTTTTCAGAAGGGGGTGAGCGGCTGCTGCCCCCTCAGAAGCAGCCGGGAAGCGGCCAGGTCAACTCCAGCCGCTACAAGACGGAGCTGTGCCGCCCATTCGAGGAGAATGGAGCCTGTAAGTACGGCGACAAGTGCCAGTTTGCCCACGGCATCCACGAGCTCCGAAGCCTGACCCGCCACCCCAAGTACAAGACGGAGCTGTGCCGCACCTTCCACACCATCGGCTTCTGCCCGTACGGGCCCCGCTGCCACTTCATCCACAACGCTGAGGAGCGCCGTGCCCTGGCCGGGGCCCGGGACCTCTCTGCTGACCGTCCCCGCCTCCAGCATAGCTTTAGCTTTGCTGGGTTTCCCAGTGCCGCCGCCACCGCCGCTGCCACGGGGCTGCTGGACAGCCCCACATCCATCACCCCACCCCCCATCCTGAGTGCCGATGACCTCCTGGGCTCACCCACCCTCCCCGATGGCACCAATAACCCCTTCGCCTTCTCCAGCCAGGAGCTGGCGAGCCTGTTTGCCCCTAGCATGGGGCTGCCCGGGGGTGGCTCCCCGACCACCTTCCTCTTCCGGCCCATGTCTGAGTCCCCTCACATGTTTGACTCTCCCCCCAGCCCTCAGGATTCTCTCTCGGACCAGGAGGGCTATCTGAGCAGCTCCAGCAGCAGCCACAGTGGCTCAGACTCCCCTACTTTGGACAACTCAAGACGCCTGCCCATTTTCAGCAGACTTTCCATCTCAGATGACTAGACCAGGGTAGGGAGGGACCCCCCTGCCTACTCCCCTCCCCCCACCCCCATCCCCTACCCACATCCCCTACCCTTACCTCCCTCCCCATCGATTCCTGACAAACCCCTACATTAACAAGGTTAAGCTCAACCCCTTTCCCCCAGAACCTTGGAACACCCCCTCCCTCTCCCCTCTTTACACCCCACCCCCCAACATAAGGACAAGTCAATTTGTCAGTAGCTTCCTCTGGCTTGAACCCCCTCGATTTTTATAGCCCACTTAACCATGCATAACAGACAAGTCCCATATTTGTCAATAGATGCCTTTTTTTTTTTACCACCCCCCTGGCTTAAGCCTTAAGTGCCAAATCACAAAAGAAAAAGCAGTAACAGTTTACAGAAGCAACTTAGTGCCTTGTAATCTAACTTTGTCACTGTGACTACATTACCTCTTCAGCGCCAGAGGGCACCCGTGGGCCTCCCCAGAGCCTCTGCCCAGGGGGAGGGGGAGGTGGGGGGGCATGTAGACCCAGCAGCTCCCTCCACTGGCAACACAATTGCACCTTTCCTTAATTTCAGTCTCCCACACACTTCCTCCCTCCCTCTCCCTGGTAGCCCCCACACCCCCCTGGGGAGAGCTGTTGCCAGACTTGGGTTTTTGGGGAAACCTGTCTTGACATTCAAAACCTTTTTTCTTCCCGACCTGAACCTCTGTTGACTAATCTTGCCTGGGTTCGTGTAGGTCTGCAGGAAGGAAGACTGCAAAAGCGGATGAAGATTGTGACATAAGTGGGACTTTGTGATTTAATTTTTTTCTTTTTTAAGTGGGGAGGAAGGGGAAGCTAGATGGACTATGAGAGACTTGATTTTGGTGCTAAAGTTCCCCAGTTCATATGTGACATCTTAAAAAATAACAACAAAAAGAGAGAAAAGCTTAAAAAAAAAAACATGTAAGGGGTGAGCAGTTAATGGTATTCATTCCACATACAATATCTGTGTAAAACGATTTCCTGTAGAAGTAGCTTTAATGGTTTTTGCTCTAGAATACCGTAGGTCTATCCTTAGAGCACTCACGCCATGCTTTTTTCCCTGGGTTTTAAACTTCATATAACTTTCAGAAATTGGAGAGCAAAAATTTTGCTTGTCACTGCACATCAATATAAAAAAGCTTATTTAACTTATCAAAACGTATTTATTGCCAAACTATGCTTTTTTTTTGTTAATTTTGTTCATATTTATCGGGATGACAAATCCATAGAATATATTCTTTTATGTTAAATTATGATCTTCATATTAATCTTAAAATTTTGTGACGTGTCTTTTTCCTTTTTTTCCACAGTTTTAATATATTATTCTTCAACGACATTTTTTGTAACTTTACACTTTTTTTGGTTATTTTATTTTAAAAAAATGAAAAATTAATTTAAAAAAATGCAAAAAACTGTTGGATTATTTATTTTAGAAATTTCCCCCCTTTGTGTTGGACTGCAAATTGAGTTTCTTTCTCTTTTGGCCTTTCACAACTAGGACTGAGAATGTATGTAAAAGTTCTGTGACAGTACAGAAGGAAAACAACTTTTTATGTATAGCTTCTAAAAGGGAAAAAAAAAAAAGAAACCCTTTGACTTCCACGTGCCCATCTCAAGACATTCCGATTGCAGATTTGAGGTTCTGGATTCCAGGTTTTGGAGTTTTCCAATGTTAATACAAACAGAACTGGCACACCACACATTAAGATGAATGTAATTATTATTCCTCTTGCTGGTCACTACCGTCGCTTTCTATTTCTCTTTCTTTGTGTGAATTTATTTAAAAAAAACTTTTTGTAACGACTATTTGCAGTTTAAAAATCAATAAACCCATTTTTTTCAAGAAACACTGATGGTGAAGCTGGTTTGCTTGCTTTGGTTTTACGGTGCCTGTAGGCTTGTCCTTTGTAGATGAGGTAGGTGCTAGGAGGGGGAGGAAGGGGGAAGGGCACTGGTTGATTTCTTCTAGTCTTTAACAGCTAAACCAGTAGCTGGTTCCTTTTGTTGAGGTTGGAAGTCTTCTGAGCTTAGAGGGGATGGTGTGGGGGTTGATTGCAAAACAGCCTGGATCTGTATTAACCTGCCCAGTTGTTGGTTGTTGACAAGGGGCCAGCCTTACCCACCCTTGTAGCCTCAAATCTTCTTCTGGAGACCTGAGGCATGGGGGTTTCCAGTCTTCCCTGCTTAGTCTGTGGTGGTAATGTTTGGGGTGCTGAAATGATGAAGAGGGGGGTGTAGCACATGGCACTCCAGCAAACCTGGGTTTGTTCTTTTATTTGGGCGCTTCCAGGCTTTTTTTTTTGACTGTGCCATTTGGCACATGCAGTCTTCGTTCCTAGACTAGGGATCAAACCCACACCCATGCATTGGGAGTGTGGAGTCCTAATCACTGTACAGCCAGGGAATTCCCTCTAGGCTTGTTTCACCCCGCAGGAGATGGACCTGAAGCCCTAGCCTCTTAACACCTGTCTGGGGTGGGTATGATGAATCACTGCAGACTCATGGGTTTTCAGGGTGGCGAGGGGCTCAGTCACAGGGCACTAGGGGCAAAGGTAGTTTCATTTGGACGCAACATGTGTTTATATTTGGAAGACTGTTAAAAGGAAGAGACATGAAAATGGCCAGTGTGACGGGAAGTGATCAGTTCCCACCACCTTAGTCTTTGTGGCATCCCTGATGCCACGCAGGATAGGCAGGTGGTCATCTTGGGAAGGAAGAGGTCTCCTCAGCCAGTGTCAGATGGCCACTTAGAGGGGATGTTTTGCCTGCCAGAGAGAGGCTGCATCCTTCTGAAATCTCAGTCTGGTTCTTGGGAGGATTTCTTTCTGAGGAGGCAGGGATATCTGAGGCTTAGCTGCCTTCAGTTCCTTGCACTCAGTAAGTTTTGGATTTGTTGTGATTGCTCAGTTACTTAGTCGTGTCTGACTCTGCAACCCCATGGACTGCAGCACGCTGGGCTTCCCTGTCCTTCACCATCTTCTGGAGCTTGCTCAAACTCGTGTCCATTGAGTCAATGATGCCATTCTATCATCTTAACCTCTGTTGCCCCCTTCTCCTCTTGCCCTCAATCTTTCCTAGCATTCAGTTTTAGGGAGTAGAGTGAATTTCCACTGGGCCTCTCCCAAGGCAGACAGGTCTGCAGCAGACATCAGCTGGCCCAGGGCTGTCCTTGAGGTGAGGCAGACCTACCTTAGGCATCCTGTGATTTTGTTCCCTGGCCAGTAGGTGTTTGCTGGGGGACAGGGCCAGGAAGTAGAAAAAAGGGACTATTACCTCTTCCAGGGCAAGGGCTGCTGGTGGAAGAAGGAGGAAATTCAGCCCTTCCGGGGTCTGGAGTAAACCTAGACCTCCCGTCCCTTGCAGAGGGAATGAATACATGTATATGTGTGTGGAAGGTGGTGATGGTGGTGTGGAGCATGTGAGTTTCCTCTCTAAAAGCAAAAAGATAACGTAATTGTGCACCTTGAGCTGGTTTACTGTAGGCATAGATGAGCATATGGCAGGTATCTTTGTAATTCCCCAGTTCATAGAACACTGGTTGGGGGCTGAGCATACCCACTGGCCAGCCCAGAATTTTCTCCACTGGAGTCAGTCCCCTGGGTGATACCAAAGATGGAAGCATTGATTCCCAGAGATCCTAGAGTGTAGGCACTGGCTGTAAAGGTGAGGGGAGGTTCCCTATGGCCTGGGGAAGCTTTCTGTCCCCAAGGCTTGACTCTTAACTTCAGTGTCTCCATGGGAAACACACAGGCCCAAACATAGTCACCACAAGAACCTGATTTTCTACCATATGGACTTAAAGGTAGACGAGATACTGAAGTCTAAAGCTACTTGGGAAATGAAATAGCAGAATCTTTTCAGGCCCATTCTTTTTCCGGGATATTAGGTGATGAAAGGCTTCAATAGCAGCCCTAGTCCTGTGCTGTGGGCTGGCAGGGAGTCCAGGGAGGTGTGAGCCCGGAGCTGGCAGAGAACCTCCCTGAGCCCCTCTATGGCCAGAGAAGATAAGAGTCATGCAGAGAGAGCGGGAAGTAAGGCCTCCAGAGAGGGAGGTAGGGCAGGAAAGGCCAGGCCTGCCTTTGTCAGCCAGCTTCCTGGGGCAAGAGGCTTACCTCCTCACCTCCTGCCCTGGAACTTGGGGCAGGAGGAACTTGGGGCATCTCTGTTTCGGGGGTCTTTGCAAGTTCTGTCCTGGCTGGGCAGGGCCTCCATGGCTGTTGGCCCTGCAACTCATTTTGTTGTTGTTGAGTTGCTCAGTTGTGTCCAGCTCTTTGCAACCCCATGAACTGCAGCACGCCAGGCTTCCCTGTCCTTCACTATCTCCTGGAGCTTGCTCACACTCATGTCCGTTGAGTCAGTGATGCCATCCGACCATCTCATTCTCTGTTGCCCCCTTTTCCTCCTGCCCTCAATCTTTTCCAGCATCAGGTCAGCAACTCAAGGTCTGGCTTTTGGTTAAATTTCTTCTCTTGGAGCAGCTCAAAGACATGAGCTCTTTTGGCCACTGAGCAATGATTTACCTTTTTAGGCCTTGAAGCCTCACTTTTGGGGAGGAGTTTGGGAGCCTGCTCTACCTCAGTGTTACCCTGGTGAAATGAGGACCTTCGGGAGGAATACAGAGGCAAACATGAGATAGGTTTTGCAGTCAAGTGGATCATAACAAAGCACTGGTTATGGGCAGACCTGGTCATGGCAGGAAGATGTTTCTATGGCATGGAGGTTGGAGCCCTTCAACTTGGGTTCAAATCCCAGCTTTTCTTATGCCAGTTTGTGCCTTGGGTGAATGACTCAACCTTAATTTTTCCATCTGTATCTTGAGGGGTGACTGTGAGGATTAAGTGAACCATACCAATGATGGCTCTCCATCAGTGCCAGGTAGTCTGAGAACTTTGTGTGTGTGAACTCATTAAATGCTCATAGTGACCGCTCAGAGGAAGTTCAATACTACCACAATTTTACAGATGGAAAATTTGGGGTGCAGAGAAGTCCCCTCATTTGTCACATGGTTAGAAGTGTCAGGATTTGAACACAATTAGGCCAGCTCCATGCCTGTATTTAACTACTGTGTCTCAGACGGGCACACTGAATGCTTTTGGCATAGTCCCCAGCACATAGTAACTGCAGATTGATGGTGTTTGTTCCTCTCTCCCTTGACTTTTGTGGAGATTTTGCAGGGGCATGAGAGGCGACCAGTCGGATCAGATGACTCTGCACACGCCCCCTCCGCTGGGTGTCATGATCTCATGTCCCACGGGGCCCTGGAGTGGAGTGTTTGGAAGACAGGGCCCAGGAGGAGGGGCAGGCCACCGCCTTGGACTTTTCCCTTCTTTGCCTGTCAGGGGGTGGCTTCTGTTAATGACTGACAGAGAAAAGGGTGCCCCGGGGCTGCCTCGAGAGTTGGCCTTGTGCCCTTCTTCCCCCAGGGTCTCCTTCCCTGCACGTAACCAATCATTGAATCAGATCTGGCTGGATGGACCAGAATGCTACCTGAGTGCAGGGGGCGGGGACAGTGGTGACCAGCCATGCTCCTCCCCTCTCCTTGCAGGTGGCTCCCCTCAGGCCAGCCTCTGCCAGCAAACAAGGACTCAGAGAGGTGGGAAGCAAGGTGAAATCTTGGCCTTTTCTTGAGGTCAGATCAGCACTGGAGGGTCCTAGGATGACCCACCTCTCGGTGGGTAAAGCTTGGCCTACAGAGAAACCTCCTGGCCCAAGGACTTAGGATACTTCTCCAGGAGCCTCGAAGGGTTACATCTGAGTTACCCCTGTGGGAAATTAGTCTCTGAGGAAAGAGAGCAGGGGCTGCCCGCATCCTAGGTTGGGATCTCTCCACTTGCCCATGGGAGCCAGTTGCTGATCGGGGGCCAAGGCTGCCTCCACCACACTTAGGCTGTTTGCAGTTCTTTCGACATACTGGCAGACGCTGGGTCTCAAGGTACAGGGCTGGGAGTGACGACTGTACCTGGGCTATCAGAGGGATGGTGAAAAATAAATATTGGCAATAGCCCAAGCAGAGGCAATTTTCTCACCACTGGAAGCCAGTCAGGTAGCTGCCCCTGACTCCCAATAGTACTTCAGGGAGAAGGAGCTCATGATCATGTGAGATAGAGTTCATTTCTGCCCACCCCAGCACTGCAGGAGGAAGGGAGGCTCTGTTGCCCAGGTAATGGGTTAGTTTTAGAGTCAGGAGTGTGGATTCAAATTCCTGCTCGGAGTCAACTGCACTCTGAGACTTCAAGCTAAAAACTTAGTTAAGCAACTCAAGGGCCCCACTTTCCTCAT
This sequence comes from Okapia johnstoni, assembly GCA_024291935.2. NCBI lineage: Eukaryota > Metazoa > Chordata > Mammalia > Artiodactyla > Giraffidae > Okapia > Okapia johnstoni. The sequence continues at coordinate 20,642,625 of CM044307.1, forward strand.
TTGCAAAATTGGATTATGGTGATAATATGAGGACAAACACCTAATTCAATGGATAAACTGTAGCAGAGGCACACAATAGAATATTATATAGCAATATAAAAGGATAAATGACATGTATATACACAACAACTTGGGTGAGTTGCAGAAACAGAAAGCTGAATGAAAGCCTGCCACAAAAGAGCACATTTTATCTGAGTTTGTGTGTAAGAAGTTCATAAGCAGGCAAAACTGCTGTACGCCGAGAGATCTGATTAAAAGAACACATGAAACTTCACTGAACTGCATACTGAAGAGCAAGCTACACCTCAAGAAAGAAACAGAGCTATTGTGAATATTAAAAAATACATATAAGAAAAAGAAAAGAAGAAATTCAGTACCTGGCCCGTTATAGTCGTTTAATACATTGTGGCTGTTTTTTTTTTTTTTTTTTTTAAATAGCAACAACCTGAAATCTTCAGGTGCTGTTCTCATCTTCTTTTTATAGAAGGAGGTAATGGGCCCAGAACAGGTGAGTAACCTGCCCAGGGGAAGTGGGCCTTGAATCTGGCAGATCAGTTCTCAAGCCTACACAGGTGCCAATGACTCAGTGTGGCCCTTGGTACACAGGTGATGCTTCTTCAGAAAAACTGAATATATGGTAATCCAGATTTGGGCAAGTGGGCTAATACTTAAATGTGATCATGCGTGTTAGAAAAGTTGCTGTTTGCAGACTCAAAGAAATTCTCTGTTAGCTGGCTGATACCTCCCAGGTTTTGTGTGAGGTGGCAGGAGGCCTAGCTGGGGCCTGGCTGGGCTCTGAGGGGCTGGAGAGAGGAGAGCTTGGCTGGGCAGACCAGCATCCGGGGGCCACGGTCCAGGGACTCGCTAGCATGGCCTGACTGTCTCTGCCCTTCTCTTTCTAAGGCTGGCGGGGGTTGTGAGGCCTCCGTGGGCTGGGTGCAGCCTGTCTTCCCAGGTCCTCAGGCTCAAGAGGGCACGGAAGCCTCATGTGGCCATTATGGTACCACCTCTGCAATCTGTTCCATTTGTGGAACAGATTTGGGAAGTGGTTCCAGCAGCCAGGCTCTGGAAAAATGTTCTTGAATCCTGACAGAGGAAGACACCCAGCACAGCCAATAGATGTGGCCACCCCAAGGCTCTGGGGGTGGGTTCTTACAGGGCTGACCTGCAAAGGCAGTGTGTGTGGACAGCAGCCTCGTGCTCCAGGAAGGGCCCATGGGCTTGGGCTCAGACATGAGCAGGGCTGAACTGAAGGAGATGTTCCTTCTGGTGTGCCAGCTAGTGCCTCACTACATTTTACACACCAGGCATCGTACTTGCTTTCCTCTTATTTCAGTCCTGCCAGCCAGGAGCCTGGATTTGTGACTCTGCTCAGTCACATTCCAGCTGTGTGATCTTAGGCTAGGCACTTAACCTCTCTGAGACTCGTTTTCCTCCTGTAAACAGGGACACCCTGGCCACCTTCTAGGGCTATGGTGAGGATCAGATGAGATTGAGGGAAAGGAACTTCAGGAGTGAAAAGACCCTGGACATAGGTGGTTTTAAGAGCGTGGGAATAGTATGTAACCCTTGGGGTGAAAAAGCTGTTCTCCAGAGATGTTTTAGTGTCATCACCTGGCACGCTTTGCTGCCTTGGCCCACCCTCTGGATTTCCTGTCTCAAACTCACATGTGGTGTGTATGTTGTAGGTGATTCGTTAAAATTTACATGAAAAAAACCACACGATTCAGATTACACACAACTCAAACTTATCAAGCATGCTCTGGGCCCAGCTTCTGTCACGTGGTCCCATCTGACAGTACCTATGTGTAGGTACTATCATTAGACCCATTTTACAAATGAAGAAAGGCTCAGGGAGAAGTCTCCATTCACAACCACCTAGTCATACATAACCAAGCTGGGACCCGGGTGTGTGTGACCCCAACACCCAAGCTCTCAGCCCCCATACTTGACTTGGGAGGCAGATGTCAGATGGCATTTGGGTCACTCAGCAGGTCTGGATTCTGATGTTTGCTCTCCCTGGAGACCCACAGTCATGGAGGAGAATTGGTTTCCTCCCAGCCCATCCCTCACTGGGATGTTTCTATCCCATCTGGTTACCCTCCTCGTAGCCCAGGGGGTTGGGGCTGTGAGAAATGGTAGGCTTGTTTTTTGCCTCTCTTGTGTGCGTGCTATGCTAAGTTGCCTCAGTTGTGTCTGACTCTTTGCGACCCTATGGACTGTAGCTCATCAGGCTCCTCTGTCCATGGGATTCTCCAGGCAAGAATACTGGAGTGCCCTCCTCCAGGGGATCTTCCCAATCCAGGGATCGAACCCGCATTTCTTATGTATCCTACATTGGCAGGCAGGTTCTTTACCACTGAACCATCCTGGAAACCTGCTTCTCTTATTGAGGGACAGTCTGAGGTCTAATCTGTTGATGGCAATGGAGCTGGGCTCACCCTCAGGTGCAGCAGCTGATTGAAAACCAGATCCTTACCTCGGCTGTGTCGCTGCACAGCTGGAGGTGGAGGGCATATTGACCACTCAGAGGGCTGCTGTCGTCCAGCCTGATGAGAAACGGAGAGACCCTGGGGAACGTGGGAGCCTCCCCATGACTAAAGGGATTACTCTCTAATCAGCTACCAGCCTTACTGTCTACCTGAAACTGGGGACCTTGGGGGCCTGCTCTGGAAGGCACTGGCTGGCTACTGGAGTTGGTATTTCTTTTTTAGATGCTTTCTTTTCTGAGAGATGCTGCCCATATTATTGAATTGCACTTCAACATTCCCCTTCCACCCAAGGAAGTCATTTATTCCTGCCAATGTGGGGGTCCGAGGGACAAAAATGCTACATTCTCAGAGCTCCAGCCAGCAGCAGAAGCCAGCAAGGGCAGAGGAAGTAGGCCCTGCCTGTCAGCTGCTCAAATCCTCCTTTGCTTGCCTCAAGCTGAGGGAAGGAGGGCAGGGCCTGGTGCTTCATTGACTGGCTCAAAGAGGCCCGTATCCTCAGGCCTCTTCCTTCTCATTGGACTCCCATTTCACTGCTCAGCTTACAGCTCTTCCTGAGGGCCTTGCAGGCAGTCAGGCAATTGATTCAGTCAGCTTTTTGGACTCAGATAGAGGCTAGAGTATTTTTAGCTTCGGTGTTGACCCTGACCTTGGCTTCTCTTCCAGCATCCTGAATCTTTTGGTTTGGTTTGGAGCAGGAAGCTAGTTTTCCTGCACAGTGGAGGACCACCCCCCTAAACCAAGCAATGCTTGTCCCTGACCCCTTCAGTGTGTAGCCAGATGTTCAGAAGATCTCTGGGCTGTGTTGTTGTTGTTCAGTCGCTCAGTTGTGTCTGACTCTTTGTCACCCCATGGATTGCAGCATGGCAGACTTCCCTGTCCTTCACTATCTCCTGGAATTTGCTGACTCTCATGTCCATTGAATCAGTGAAGCTATTCAGGCATTTCATCCTCTGTCACCCCCTTCTCCTCCTGCCTTCAATCTTTCCCAGCATCAGGGTCTTTTCCAACCAGTTGACTCTTTGTATCAGTGGCCAAAGTATTGGAGCTTCAGCTTCATCACCGTTCCTTCCAATGAATATTCAGGGTTGATTTTCTTTAGGATTGAGTGGTCTGACCTTGCTGTCCAAGGGACTCTCCAGCACCACAGTTCAAAAGCATCAATTCTTCTGTGCTCAGCCTTCTTTATGGTCCAACTCTCACATCCATACATGACTACTGGAAAAACCATAGCTTTGACTATATGCACCTTTGCTGGCAAAGTGATGTCTCTGCTTTTTAATACACCGTCGAGGTTTGTCATAGCTTTTCTACCATGGAGCAAACGTCTTTTAATTTCATGGCTGCAGTAGCTGTCCACAGTGATTTTGGAGGCTGGTAGTGAGACAGCCGCCTTGGGGTGGTGGGGTTTACTTGAGGCCGTGGGAACATGGGGCAAAGTGTCCCTGTCATGGCACTGAAGCCACCTCCAGGGGCAGGAGCTGAGCCCTGTCTATGGGTCCACATGCGAAGGGAGTTAGGGAGCTGGGCTTTCTCTTCTTAAACATGCATTAGACATCACTGGAGGATTGGAAGTCCCTCCCAACATCCAAGCAAAGTTGGGAGTTACATGTTTGTGCAACTCTCCCACCATGTCCAGCTTGGTTTGGGGGCTAGAGGGGACAAGTCCTGGCTACAACTTGCTGATAGATTGACCTGAGTCATCACTTCTTACTTCCAGGCTTTATTTCCTTGTCTGTGAAATAAAGGGGTTGGGCCAGGTGAGTTCTTAGTTCTATGATTCCACGAATATCTTAGAAAGCAGAACAGATGAAGCCAAATGTCCTTTGCTGTGTTGAAAGATGGGGCAGTGGGGGCAGCAGTGTTGATGCTGTAAAACCCCAACTGTAGTTCTAGACGGAAGGGAGTTGGTGTGAGTCGTTGGTGATGTCAGGTGACTCACATGGACAGGTCCAAAACTCTGAAGCTGGCTGTCTGAACCTCCCTTGAAGTGGTGGTTTCAAACCCTTTTATGAACTGGAGGTTGACTGAGAACATGTAAATCATCTCGTTGGTATGTTGTATTTCCCCAAACACGCCACTTTAAATTAAAACATTGAAGCAACTGTCTTATTTGAGGATTGTGTTTAGCATCCAAACATGCTGTTTAACATCTCTTTAGCTGACTTGTTTTTGTGACGCTCATGAGAACGAGTTACTGATATCTGAAGTCCCAGGGAGGTAGATTTCAGCTCAGTCCAGGAAAGAACTTTTAACAAGCTGGGCTGGCTTTTAGAGATGCTGAACTTCCTGTTGTTGGTAATGTCCAAACCAAAGCCTGGCCCTTACCACAGACCCTCTGCTCACCCCTGTGTTCTCCTGCCCCCGACCCTCATTGGGGACATTGCAGAGTGATTCCCTGACACCCTGTCCAAAGCAGCCCCCTCTTCCCTACTCTGTCATACCATCCTGGTTGGGTATTTTAATACCTGACACTTTCCGTAAGTGTCACGTTCATGTATTCTTTTATTCATTGGCATTACCCCACTAAACTTGGAGGTAAAACTGGCAAAGCAGGCACCTGGACTCTTGTCCATCATTCTTCCTCCAGTGTTCCATCTCCTGGCATTTAGCAGTCACTCATCAAATACTGGGGCTTCCCCAGTGACTCAGTGGTAAAGAATCTGCTAGCAATGTAGGAGACACAGGTTCAATCCCTGGGTTGGGAAGGTCCCCTGGAGAAGGTCATGGGAACCTACTCCAGTATCCTTGCCTGTAGAATCCCATGAACAGAGGAGCCTGGTGGGGTACAGTCCACAGGGTCGCAAAGAGTAGGACGTGACTGAAGCAACTGAGTTGTACACAGCAAATACTGAACAGATAAAAGTTTACTATTGGTTTAGGTTTTATCACTTGCAGGTCTACTAGCCCACTGGTCTATGGGATTAGGCTCCTTTAGAGCCTGGTTGGGGAGGCTTGAAGGGGCCTTGGTATCCCAGGTTAGTGAGCATGGAATGAGCCCTGGGAATTGGATGTGTGTCGTCTCCCTTGCTGGCTGTGGGTCCCCTGGGTGAGTCATCTAACATTTTTGGGTCTCAGTTGCTTCATCTATAGACGGAGAGAGTAGGATTCAGTTATCTTCAAGACTCTTTCCAGCTGGCCTACCTTGTGATTTCAAGTACTCTGTGTTTGCATTCACTCCTCTGTTCTCAGACTGTTTGTTCAACTTTCTTTTATTAGGGGTTCTAGGCCTATTAAAACATAAAAAAAATTAAGTAGCCTTGAGAAGGGAAGAGTAAATACAAGTGCAAATGGTTGTTTTATTCTGCCTAACAAATTACATGGACTACAGGGAGACCCCAAGGGAATGGACTGTTTAATTAAATAATTGCAAGGTTAAATATAGATAGTTCAACCCAGGCATAAATTAACAGTTGAGATTCTTTTGCTGATACACTTTAGCCACTTAACAGTGCACTCAGCTGCAACAATATCTAATGTTCTGATTTTAAAAATACTTTATAAATAGAGATAGTGTACACATTCTTTCTTCTCTCTGGCCTCTCTTGGAGATGGCTAGTAAGTCTGGATGATTCCATTTTACTGGTGAGAAAATTAAAAGTAAGCTACTCTTAATGACAAAGTTAAAATGCCCCCTGCTGAAGGATTGTGCTCTGTGGCTGGCATGGGCTGACATGGAAGGTAGGTAGAAGGTGAAATTTTTTGCTGTTAGATAAACTTAGGGCTTTCCCCTACATATTCCTATTTCTTCATGTACTTGGAAAAGATTTTTTCTACATCCTAAAGTATTATTAAAGCACTGCTGTGTGATAAAGCAGTCAATGTACAGGTAGGTGCGTGTGTGCTCAGTCATGTCCCACTCTTATCAACTCTATGGACTGTAGCCCACCAGGCTCCTCTCTCCATGGGATTCTCCAGGCAAGAATATTGGAGTGAATTGCCACTTCCTTCTCCAGGGGATCTTCCCCACCCAGGGATCAAACCCATGTCTCCTGCATCTCCTGCATTGCAGGCAGTTTGTTTACTACTGAGTGCTAGAAGATCCACATAGGTAGGCATTGGGTGCTAATATAGTATCAAGGTTGCTATATGGTTCAAAAAGCATAAAATGTGATGCTTATTCATAAAGTTTACATTTCAGTTGAGGAGACAAGACATAAACTAATGAAACCATCAATTAACAAGACTGGATTTTGTACTTTGATAGCACTGTGTACTGATACAATAAAAGACAAGCTTGAGATAATTAGGGGACAGTAGCTGTTGAGACCCTGCTGGTTGGGTGGTACATGTAATGCCAATGAGTCAGAGGAGGGATATTGGTGAGGGCCAGCATCTGTCTGGAGAAAGGGTTTCTTGCAGTTCTACACTGGCCTGGCTCTGGGGGCAGTGCCCTTGCTACTGCTCTGAGTCACAAGTCTCAAGGAATCAAATATACGTGGTGCCCACTGGGGCTGTATAGGGTGGCAACCCTGCACCACAAAGCTCAAACCGCAGAGACCTTGAGGTGAGCAAAGGATAGAGAAGCCTCAGGGTCACCACCTCTGGGTCTCGGTCAGCCCATGGAGCCATTAAACGTACTGCCCTTTATACAAATATTTCTAAATATTTTGAGATGACACTTAAAAATCAAGAGATTTAACCAGTAATAATCCAGGACTTCCTTGGTGGCCCAGTGGTTAAGAATCCACCTGCCAATGCAGGGGACACAGGTTCAATCCCTGGTCCGGGAAGATCCCATGAGCCGCAGGGCAACAAAGCTGGTGAGCTGCAACTACTGAACCTACGTGCCTAGGGCCCGTACTCTGCAACAGGAGAGTAGCGCCCACTTGCTGCAACTAGAGAAAGCCCACATGCAGCCACAAAGACCCAACACAGCCAAAAATAAAAAATGAAATAAATAATAAAAAACCAGGAAATAATGTAAGCAGCAAATTCTTAAAAAAAAAAAAATCCAGCTGTCTGACATCTCTGGGAACTTTGGGAGGTCTGGCCATGTAAAACTCAAATTCCTCTTTGGCATCCATTGTGGCAACAGTCTTGTGGATCTAAGTAGCATTCATTTAAGTCAAAGCTCATACTCCTCAGCTTGTTCCAGTCCCTACCACTCCCTGAAAGTCCCCAGTACTGCCTGAATCTTTTTCCCGTAATGGTAGAGAAATATATCTTTGTACTCATATTTCTATCAAGAATAAGAAAAACAAAGGCCCAATAGAGCTGTGTTTTTTTTAAAAAAGGTGATAAGAAGAAGGCTGTTCTTCATAGAAATGAAGAATATGCAAACAAAGGGCATCTATGTTGAAGGAATTTAGCCCACCTGCCTCTCCCATGTAGATTCCTGCTGGGCTCTGTGTCAGTGGGGTTTGTGGGAGCTTGTGGGAAACAGATAGGTTATATAACAGAGGCTCTGCCTCGTGAAAACTAGTCCGAATAGCTGAGATTTATTAAGGGTTTATATGTGCATCTACCTTCCAAACAACCCTGAGAGATAGGTACCATTATTTATCTCTGCCTCACAGAGGAGGAAGCAGACATAAAGAGGTTAAGCAACATGTCCAGGGTCACACAGCTCCTTGAGGGTGGAGACAGGATTTGAACATATAGATATGAGAGATGGACCATAAAGAAGTCTGAGCAGTGAAGAATTGATGCTTTCAAACTGTGGTCCTGGAGAACACTCTTAGAGAGTCCCTTGAACTGCAAGGAGATCAAACCAGTCAATCCTAAAGGACATCAACCCTGTATGTTCATTGGAAGGACTGGTGCTGAAGCTCCAATACTTTGGCCACCTGATGCAAAAAGCCGACTCATTGGAAAAGACCCTGATGCTGGGAAAGATTGAGGGCAAGAGAAGAGGGTGACAGAGGATGAGATGGTTGGATGGCATCACCAATTCAATGGACACAAATATGAGCAAATTCTGGGAGATAGTGAAGGACAGGGAAGCCTGGTGTGCTGCAGTCCATGGGGTTGCAAAGAGTCAGACATGACTTAGCAACTGAATAATAACTGCCTGACTCCAGAATCCAGTTTCATGTTTGCTTCCTGTGTGCTATGAGGCTTTAAGACAGATGCCCTTGGCCTGGGATGATAGATGCATGGTATGTGTGTGTGTGTGTGTGTGTATGCGCACGCATGTGCACTCTGTCCTAGCACCGAGAGCAGTACTCAGAGCCTAACAGGCACCTGGTAAATATCTTTGAATATATGTGCTGGCAGATGGCCCCTGAGCCCTGTGGTCTGGGGCTGTGTTTACTGAACTTGTTCCTCTGAGCACAATGTCCTGCTGGGAGCTCAGGTCTGATCAGAGGGACAAGCAGGGACAGACTAACTTGCTCCACACCTTTTTGTTCCAAGTCTCGATCTCCTCTAAGTATTTCTTTCTCCATCACCTTCACCCTCCAGACTATGAGATGAGACAGTAGGCATCTTCACTGGAGAGTGAAGGAAAAAGCAGTAATTGTTGATGAAGCCTGATGGAATAGGAAGCAGTCCTTTAGGCCACTGGAGCCTTGAGAGGGGCTGTCCTGTGGTGTTTGTGCACAGGGGCAGCAGGGCGGGACTGTGGGCAGCGTCTGTGTAGCTGGCTCCAGGACTGGAGTGGGGGATAGGTGTGGAACGCAGAGGGACTGATGAGAGTAGTGGTCCTGTGTGGACACCCCATCTCAGTGCCAGCCATTTAGTTGCTCAGAAGCAAACCCTGAGATAAAGATTTGGATGTAAGTAGTTTATCTGAGAGGCAATCCCAGGAAGCACCAATGGGAGAGTGGGAGAGGTGAGTCAGAGAAGGGTAGGCAGCTGATAAAGTGTTTGTAGTCAAGCTTGCTCTCCCCAGGGGTAGCTGGACCTTGATCCTCCTGGATGGTCTGGGAGCCAGTGAAGGACACATGCCTCAGACACAGCATACCCAGGAGGCAAGGGAGCTGGGGTGTTCAAACACCAACCTCTCAGTGATGGGTTGGGGCCACTTGGCCCTGATGTGAGGGTGGGCAGGGGGGGCTCCAGTATCAGAGACACAATGTTGGCAACTGGCACCTGGACAGGCATGTACTGAAATGGTGAGGGCGAGGGGATGTGTAGGAGGGTACCTACTGCGCCTGCAGCCTCCCTTCTATCCATACAGGCTGAGTGTCCTGTCTGGAGCCCAGCGTGCCTTGCAGAGGTGCTATGCCCATCCTATACCATTGCTTTTGCTATATAACAGACCTCTCCAAATTTTCTGGCTTAAAATAACAACCAGTTTACTTATCTCTCATCTCAGTGGATGGGCGACTTGGGTTGGGCTCAGCTGGGCAGTTCTGGACTCAGCAGGGCTCACTCATGCATCCGTGACCACCTGACTGGTCTGAGATGGCCTCATGGGGACAGCTTATCTGTCCCGCATGGTCTCTTATCCTCCAGCAGTCTAGCTGGGGCTTATTCTCAGAAAAGGGAATAGGCTGAGGCAGGCAAGTGCTCTGGAGGTCTGGGCTTGGAACTGGTACAGCATCACTGCCTCCACAGTCTGTTGGCCAATGAAAGTCATCAGTCCTGCCCAGATTCACAGGGTGGGGACATAGACTCTGCTTCTTGGTGGGAAGAGCTAGAAAGTTATATTTAGGAGGATATGTACAGGAAGAGGAACATTCGCATCCACTCTTGCAAATAATCTACCACATGGCTGGGCCTCGAGGCAGCTTGTGTTCCGGTGGACAATGAAAACCAGTGGGCTCTGCCTTTTAGACAGAGTAGGAGTCAGAAGCTGTCTGGGTCAAGTGTGGGAACATCTCTGTCCTATAGCATCTCTTCCACAGATGCTTTCTGTTAAGCAGTCTTTTCCGTTGATCATCTGTAAGTAAGCAATTATTTCTGAGGGATAGCTCATTGCGTCTCTGCTTACCCAGGCGGTAATTCTGTGTGGGTTGGGAGAGCAGAAAAGAGCCAAGTGGCTTTGGGGAAAGGAGATGTCGTGGACATGTACATCTCTTTTTGGCCAGTATCTGAACCCTTTGCCCTGTGTTTAGGGAATTCCTACCTTGCTAGTTCTGATGAGTGGTAGCAGAGCCGGCCACTTTAAACGGCGGAAAGACCGTGTCTTCCCTTTCCTAGCCTCCATTTGCAGCCAGGAGGTGGGTGTACCACCTGGACTTTGCTGATCAGACATACCTACCTCTGGACTCAGGATAGGAGCTAGTGACGTGAAGAAGTGGGATCAGGGAACTCTCTCCAGAGGTGGTCTGAATTCCTGGAGCAGTGGTGGCTGTGGGGCTAGAGGCTGAGTCCACTATCAGGGGTTGTGTGCTGTTGGCACCAGCCACGGTGTCCAGCATCCATGGCAGTGATGCTTTCGCTAAACAAGTTCTGCGGCATGTTTTGGGGGAATTGCTTCTGGCTGCAGGGACTTCCCAGGTGGTACTAGTGGTAAAGAACTCACCTGCCAGTGCAGGAGACATGAGGGACACGGGTTCGATTCCTGGGTCGGGAAGATCCCCTGGAGGAGGGCATGGCAACCCACTCCAGTATTCTTGCCTGGAGAATCCCATGGACAGAGGAGCCTGGTAGGCTACAGTCCACAGGATTACAGAGAGTCAGACAAGACTGAAGCAACTTAGCATGCATGCATGCTTCTGGCTGCAGAATCTGGAACTTGGTTCTTTAGCTCTCCCAGGAATTATGTCAGAAAAGGCAATGGCAACCCACTCCAGTACGCTTGCCTGGAAAATCCCATGGACGGAGGAGTCTGGTAGGCTGCAGTCCATGGGGTCGCGAAGAGTCAGATATGACTGAGTGACTTCACTTTCACTTTTCACTTTCACGCATTGGAGAAGGAAATGGCAACCCACTCCAGTGTTCTTGCCTGGAGAATCCCAGGGATGGCGGAGCCTGGTGGGCTGCCATCTATGGGGTCGCACAGAGTCGGACACGACTGAAGTGACTTAGCAGCAACAGCAGCAGCAGCAGCAGGGATTATGTGACGTATACGATACCCTCTTAATGAATTTCTACTTGGCTTGCAGCTAAGAAACCCAACTTGTAAGGTGGGAGTTGGGAGGGAAGCATATGGATGGAAGGAGGGGAGAGACTGGCCCAAAGAAGACATTGGTTTTACTTCTCTATTTTGCCCAGTGCTGGCTCCATGGGGAATGGTGAAGAAAACTGGGTAAATGTTTCTGAAAGCATGTCTTTTAAAAAAGCAGAATTTCAGAAGGTAAAGTGTTTGCCACTTTAGGAAACCGATTGGAGAATGGAAGGATAAGTGAGAGAGGTTGATCTGGAGACGTGGGGATGTTGTGTGCTTCCGGTTTGGAGCCCTGGAGCAGACGCCAACTTCTGGGATGGCCCTGTGGGTGGGGAGTGGTGGTGGTAGGGGAGATGTGAAGCACAGTCATGGATCCTAGGGTAAAAGAACCAAGGACAAAATTCATTCTTTTTCTTTGAAGGGCATCCAGTGTTGGACAGGGATGTGTTGTAACAGTGAAGTTGAGTCAAGGACGTACAATTTGTATTCAGTGGTTTACTTTTTTAAAGCCCTGAACTTGCTTAGCTAATAAGCAAATTTTCTTTCCTTAAGAGAAACTATTTTTATAGAAAAAAACATAGGTGAGTAATCACATAGGATGTTACTGCTTCCCTTGGTTTAATCAACCATTAAAGAAAGTTTACTTTTGAGCTTAAGGAAATTTGGCAGCTACTTCAAATATAGGTGGCGTCACGGAGAGGTATTAATTCACCTCTCTACATAAAACACAGAAGAAATACACGTACAAAGAGCTCGCCAAAGAGCTTTGACCCAGTGTACAGTGTGGCACTGCTGTTTACCTTGGGTGGAGTGACAGCTCTTGTCGAGACACGAGTTGGGGAGCATGTGCCCAGCCGTGGTGTGTTTCTTGGGCTGCCTGGAGTCACACCTCCTCCTTTGGGTTACCTACCTCTCCGCCATCACACAGCTCATGTTTGAATGCCTCCTGCAGATCTCGGGCCTTTTCTCCTCCTCTACCCTGCTCTCCTAAGTACCATGTAGAAACCCACTGTGTTCTTACAGCATCATCAAGCTCAGAAGAGAACAAATCTAGGTATAGTCTCCAAAGTCTTCAGAGCCAGACTGGGGAGGGAGGAGAAAGATCCCCAAGGCCAACCCGCCTTCAGGGCTAGGACACCCTCCCAGACTCACCGAATTTGAATGTGAAGAAAGGCTGGGAGGCTCTGGCCTCATCCTCATTCCCTGGTGGTGTGGTCTTTCTGAGAGGAGTAAACTCCTTTGATATTAAGACATCAATTGCAATGGAAGGCCCTCCTTCCAACCCAGGAGGCAGAGAGATTCTTGCAGTATTTCTACCTGGGCCCAGCTGGATGTGAACTAAGTCTGCAGAGCTCAAATATGCATGGGTCAGGACTGATCTGTCTGAGTGGCCCTCACTGCAGAGCTCACCATGCCTCTTGGAAGTCAAAGAGGCTTTTGGCATCACTGGCTGAGGATCTTCGTATGGTCAGCCAACTCACAGCCATGTGACCTTTGGTGTAGCAACTCTTCACCTTGAAGGGCTCTCGTTTCATTGGCTCCTCAGCATGGTCCCCATTTTATGGATAGAGAAATTGAGCCTTGTAGAGGTCAAATGACTAGCTCAAGGCTATGGAGGTGATAAGGGATTTATTTTTTAAACAATGATTTTTTATTTTTCATGACAATACCACACAAAATCTTTAATTAAAATTTAAAAAAAAGTTTTTTTGAGATATAATTCACCCATTAATGTGTACAATTCAATGGTTTTTAGTATATTCACAGAGTTGTACAACCATTATCTGAGTCAATTTTATAACATTTTTATTATTACCCCCCCTAAAATCCCATGGAGAAGGCAATGGCACTCCACTCCGGTACTCTTGCCTGGAAAATCCCATGGATGGAGGAGCCTGGTGGGCTGCAATCCATGGGGTCGCGAAGAGTCGGACATGACTGAGCGACTTCACTTTCAATTTTCACTTTCATGCATTGGAGAAGGCAATGGCAACCCACTCCAGTGTTCTTGCCTGGAGAATCCCAGGGATGGCGGAGCCTGGTGGGCTGCCATCTATGGGGTCTCACAGAGTTGGACACGACTGAAGAGACTTAGCAGCAGCAGCAAATCTCACATCCTTTAGCTATCACCCCTCATCCCTCTCCTCCTCAAACCCTCCCAGCCCTAAGCGATAGCCAGTTTACTTCCATGAAACCAAGTCTTTTAAATTCCAAATCCAATACTCTTATCACAATGCCAACATCAGTCCGGAATCTGCTCAAATATTGCATTGAAGAGAAATGACTTAGAGTTTTAAGAGTTGACTTCCTTTAAAATGTTGCACACTTTAGGAATTTTCAAGGCATCGACCCTGTGATAGTTAATTTTATGTGTTAATTTAACTGGTCTAAAGGATGCCTAAATGGCTGGTAGAATATTTTTATATGTGAGGGTGTTTCCAGAAGTGATTCACGTTTGATTCAATAGACTAAGACTGCCCTCACCAATGCAGGGCATCATCCAATTATTGAGGCCTGAACAAAACAAAAAGGTGCATGAAGGACAAATTTGTTCTTGCTTGAGCTGGGCTGTTCATCTTCTGTCCTCAGACATTGGCGCCCCTGGTTCTGAGACCTCTGGACTCATGCTGGGATTGACACCATATGTCCCCCAAATTTTAAGCTTTCAGACTTGGACTGAGATTGACACCATCAGCCCCCCTGGTTCTCAGGCCTTCAGGTTTGGACTGGAACTATAACTCTGGCTTTGCTGGGGATCATGCCTGCAAGGTGGCAGATGGGGGACTTCTCAGCCTCCATAATCACCTGGACTAATCCCTCTTTCTATCTCTCTATATAACCTATTGATTCTGTCTCTGGAGATGCCTAAGTGAAAAAAGTGAAAAGTCAAAGTGTTGGTTGCTCAGTCATGTCCAACTTTTTGTGACTCCACGGACTGTCACCTGCCAGGTTCCTCTGTCCATGAGATTTCCCAGGCAAGAATACTGGAGTGGATAGCCATTCCCTTCTTCGGGGGATCTTCCCACCCCAGGGACCAAACCCAGGTCTCCTGCGTTGCAGGCAGATTCTTTATCTGAGCTACCAGCGGAGCCCAAATCCAGTTCCCAATTCCCCTTCCCTGTTCCTCAACAAAAGAAATCTCAGCCCATGCAGCTCTCTCCTTCTCCTGACAGAGTACAACTAGGGTCTCAGTACTCTGGTCTTCCCTCCTCCGACCCCACCCAGTGGTGGCTGGTGCCCAGTGGGGTGTCAGGGAGCTTCAGAAACTGCATCTCAACAGGCACATCTTATCCTTGTGACAATTTTACCAGCAAAGTTTTTGAGAGAGTTATTGTTGTTTTTGCTGTTGTTCAGTTGCTCAGTTGTGTTCGACTCTTTGTGACCCCATGGACTGCAGCATGCCAGGCTTCCCTGTCCATCACCATCTCCTGGAGCTTGCTCAAGCTTATGTCCATTGAATCGGTGATGCCATCCAACGATCTCGTCCTCTGTCATCCCCTTTTCCTTCTGCCTTCAATCTTTCCCAGCATCAGGGTCTTTTCTAATGAATCAGCTCTTTGCATCAGGTGGTCAAAGTATTGGGGCTTCAGCTTCAGAATCAGTCCTTTCAATGATTATTCAGGATTGATTTCCTTTAGGATTGACTGGTCTGATCTTGCAGTCCAAGGAACTCTCCAGTGCCTTCTCTAAAGTCCCAAAGCATCACAGTTCCAAAGCATCAATTCTTTGGCGCTCTGCCTTCTTTATGGTCCAACTGTCACATCCATACATGACTACTGGAAAAATCACAGCTTTGACAGTGCGAACCTTTGTTGATAAAGTAATGTCTCTGCTTTTTAATATGCTGTCTAGGTTTGTCATAGCTTTTATTTCAAGGAGCAAGCATCTTTTAATTCCACGGTTGCAGTCACCATCTGCAGTGATTTTGGAGCCCAAGAAAGTAAAGTCTGTCACTGTATCCATTGTTTCCTCATCTATTTGCCATGAAGTGATGGGCCATGATCTTAGGGTTTTGAATGTTGAGTTTTAAGCCAACTTTTTCACTCTCCTCTTTCACTTTCATCAAGATTCCTCACAGTTTCATCACAAGATTTCATCACAATTCCTCTTCGCTTTCTGCCATAAGGGTGGTGTCATCTGCCTGTCTGAGGTTATTGATATTTCTCCCGGCAATCTTGATTCCAGCTTGTGCTTCATCCAGCCCATCATTTCACATGATGTACTCTACATATAAGTTAAACAAGCAGGGTGACAATATACAGCCTTGACATACTCCTTTCCCAGTTCTGAACCAGTCTGTTGTTCCTTGCCTGGTTCTAGCTGTTGCTTCTTGACCTGCATACAGGCTTCACAGGAGGCACGTCAGATGGTCTGGTATTCCCATCCCTTGAAGAATTTTCCACAGTTTGCTGTGATCCTCACAGTCAAAGGCTTTAGCATAGTCAATGAAGCAGAAAGTAGATGTTTTTCTGGAATTCTCTTGCCTTTTCTATGATCCAGTGAATGTTGGCAATTTGATCTCTGGTTCCCCTGCCTTTTCTAAATCCAGCTGGAACATATGGAAGTTCTCAGTTCATGTACTGTTGAAGCCTGGCTTGGAGAATTTTGAGCATTACTTTGCTAGCGTGTGAGATGAGTGCAATTGTGCGGTAGTTTGAGCATTCTTTGGCATTGCCTTTCTTTGGGATTAGAATGAAAATGGACATTTTCCAGTCCTGTGGCCACTGCTGAATTTTCCAAATTTGCTGGTATATTGAGAGCAGCACTTTTCACAGCATCATCTTTTAGGATTTGAAATAGTTCAGTTGGAATTCCATCACCTCCACTAACTTTGTTCATAGTGATGTTTCCTAAGGCCCACTTGACTTCATATTCCAGGATGTCTGGCTCTAGGTGAGTGATCACACCATCATGGTTATCTGGGTCATGAAGATCTTTTTCGTATAGTTCTTCTGCGTATTCTTGCCACCTCTTAGAAAGTATATTTGAGGACTAGTATTTTTATCTTTCAAATTAACGCGAAGAAATTCTTGCTTGCAGTAGCTATTTCCGGAGACAGCCTTGGATCTAGAGATGGCTCAGTCTCCTTGGCAGGCTGTGGCCAATTATTGTGGAAATTCAACCCCTCTATCTGAGAGACTCATCGCGGTACCTACCTTATGCCCCAGGACAATGTACCATGCTGTTGTTTTTCTCACAAACAGCATATCATTAGGTAACTTTCCTCATCTTTAAGTCTTGTCTACCCTGATAGGTTACACCCTCCTTGAAGCTCTTGTAATACCAGCAACTGCCTACTGTGTGCCAGGAATAGGGCTGGGAGGAGGGTGAGGTAAGTGAGACACTTAGCATACACAATTTAAGGCACTCCCCACTGCTGATCCTGCACTAGGGCAATCCTGAAAGAGAGCACCTTATTAGATTTTGTACGGTAGGTTCTCATCATAGGTTGAATTTTGCCTCACCCTGGATCTGCCCTGGCTAGATTTTTTAATATACATTTTCTCATGCAATCTTCATGACAGCTTCATTTTACAGTTGGGGAAAATCTGAAGCACACGGTGCTTAAGAAACTTGCCCAAGGCCCTACAGCTGGTTCTAGTACAC
This sequence comes from Okapia johnstoni, assembly GCA_024291935.2. Classification (NCBI taxonomy): domain Eukaryota; kingdom Metazoa; phylum Chordata; class Mammalia; order Artiodactyla; family Giraffidae; genus Okapia; species Okapia johnstoni. The sequence goes on from CM044307.1 coordinate 20,659,719, forward strand.
CGATGGTTGACACTGACCTTTCCTCCTTTGGTTTAACAACAGTCCTGAGAAGTAATTGGTCATTGTAGAAGCACTGGTTCATGAAAGCTGATTGCTAAGTTTCCAGGAATTTTGAGAGTCAGTTGTTAACACACAGCCATTATTAAATAGTAAATTCTACAAACTTGTAATTAAGAAATTATATTAATAGTGGATATAATAAATGCCCCCACTTTATCACTTCCTAATTCTGATTTCACAGGATTGAGATGGAATCCTCTTGGTGTTGTCACTTACCAGCTGTGTCGCTTGGCCACGTGGTGAGAGCTGTGAGGAGTGTGGAGCCTTGTGAAAAGTAGAGGATTTGGAACCAGAGCCTCTTGATTCAAGTCCCAGCTTCACTCTTATTATCTGTGTCAGTTTTCCCGTCTGTAGATTGGGAGCAACTACTACTGGTGTCAGCTCTCTCCCTGGCAAATTGGGAGCAATTTACAGATGGGAATACTGACACTGAGGGTGGTATCTGTTTATCTCTCACATGTTTTTGAACGTTTGCTGAATACTTGCTATGTGCCAAGCATTGTTCTAAGCCCCTTGCTTATATTTTTGTATTAATGTTCCAGTGACCTGAGATAACTATCGCTCTCCCGTTTTCAAATGGAGAAATAGCCTCAAGCACAATGGAATACCTTTCCCAAGGTCACACAGCTGGTAGGTGGTGATGGGAGGAGTCCATCTTAGGCAGTCCCTGTTCCTAAGAGGTGCTCAATAGCTATTCATTGATCTGAACAGGCAAGGGAAGAATCCAGACCCTGCTCCCAAACTCGCCCATGCTCCCTGTCCACGGGTAAGGCAGAGGAAACTGTTGCATTGGAGCAAAAACCCCTTCTCTGCAGGATGGGAAAAGGCCAGCTCCTCCCTGTGCCAGCCGGAAGCCACCTCTTCCGGGCATTCTCCAGGGCGGATACGTTGTAGGAAACAGCCATGAGGCTGCAAGGAAGAAAAACACCCGCTTCCCATGCTCCCAGCATGGTGATGGAAAGCTCCAGGTTTGAGCTCCAAGACCTCCCCCTGGGGCCCAGAAGAAGCAGGCTTCCTACTGGGGTGATGCTGTGGCTGTATCCCACAGGCCTGGAAGGGTTGGATGAGAGAGGCTGTTGCTTTGAGGCTGAGGTGGCAGTGGTCCTGCAAGAGAGACCTTGGTTTTAGGCACCAGAAGAGCCTGGACTTGAATCTCACCTCTGCCTCTTACAAGTTGGATGTCCTCAGTTAAGGTCTCTGAGCCTGTTTTCCACCTCTAAAATGGGAGACTACCCACCTTACGGACGCTTACATAACTGTGGTTTAAAAATCAAGGAGAATGTATATGAAGCATATGAGACAAAACTGGCAGAAGGAATGGAATACATGTTAAGTGAATGAATGCCAATAAGAGCTGGATGCCAGGCACTGTGCTGGGCAAGGAAGATTCCAACAGGGGTGGGTAAGAGCCCTATTTCCAGGACTAGGTGCAGAAACAGAGAAATGAACCAAGACAGGAGGTGATAGAGGACACGTACAGTGGTACCCAGGTGGGGAAGGAGCGAGGAATGTGGGATGGGTCCTAACTTTCCCCGCACAGGTGCTTGCTGAACAAGTAACTGCTGAGACCTGCTACGTGCCTGTGAGTATGACGGGGAATGCAGCTGTGCATATGAACCAGAAACAACCCAGTCCCTCTCAGAAACAAGACTAATAGGCATGAAAGGTAAATGACAATATAAGCAACACAAGTCTTAGAGATACAAGAAATCATAGAGCAAGGAATTCATCCACCTAGAGGAAAGGATGACAGTGGGGACCACTTGTTTGCATTTGCAGGTGAGGGGCTTCCGGGAAGGCCTAAGCTCTTCTCCACTTCCTCCAGGTGGAGGATGGAGGAGGGGCCTGGGCCAAGTTTGCCTTCTGCTGCCATAAAGATGGTAAAGAACCCACCTGCCAATGCAGTTAGATGTAAAGAGACATGGGTTCGATTCCTGGGTCGGGAAGATCCCCTGGAGTAGAGCTCAGCAACCCACTCCAGTATTCTTGCCTGGAGAATCCCATGGACAGAGCAGTCGGTGGGTTACAGTCCAGTGGGTCGCAGAGAGTTGGGCAAGACTGAAGTGACTTAACACGCAAGCCATAACGATGTTCTGTGCGCTCCAGCTGTTCTTCTGGTCCCCACTGCAGCCAGGCTGTGTGGTCCGTATCCACTGGCTGGGCCCAGAGCTGCATCACCACCAGACCTGTCTCTGTGGGACCCCGAAGCCAAGCCGGGTGTCCCCATTCATGTCTTCCTGGCCTGCTGGGGACCTGTAGGGGAGGGAGTGTAGGACCTCAGAGAACAAAGCAGGCACTTAAATCCTTCGAGGGGTGGGAGGTCCGGACAGGAGTTGGTCCTCTGTCACAGAGCTATCCCATCCTTTGCTGGCTCCTCTTACAAAACTCCTCAGTAGAGTCAGGTTGTACTCCCTGGTTGAAGAAACAGTTTTGGGCAGAGTTTGGAGGTAGTGTGAGGCTGGCAGATCAGAAAATGAGGTCTCCCAAACTCCCCAGCCCTGGCCCTGGCCCCATGAGGCCCCAGCAGAAGGGGTCTTCTTGCTTTCTCAGAGATGTGGGGTGCCTTCCTGGGTCTTCCCTCCCCTTCCTTTGTATGACGTGAGCAGCACGTTGTCTGCTGTGACAGTGCTGGTGTTTGCAGACACAGTCTCTCAGCAGGTGTGCCCTTATGTTTCACCAAGAGGCACCTTTTCTCCCTACCCAGTAACAATGAATCCACAATAAACAACCAAAAAGGCAGCATGAGGCTATCCCACTCAACAACCTTCTGCAGCCACATGACATTCAAAAGGGTGACTATTGTTTAGTCGCTAAGTCGTGTCTGACTCTTTGCAACCCCATGGACTGTAGCCCGCCAGGCTCCTCTATCCATGGAATTTGCCAGGCGAGAATACTGGAGTGAATTGCCATTTCCTTTTTCCAGGGGATTTTCCTCACCCAGAGATTGAGCCCATGTCTCCTGTATTGGCAGGTGGATTCTTTACCATTGAGCCACCTGGGAAGCCCAGGTGTGTTTCTTCACATGCATTTTCATGTTACAGATCACATTACTCTTGGAGAAGGTGACTCTTTGGAAGAAACTGTCTGAACCCCTCTCTGCTTCTCATGCTGGGGATGGGAAGGTGGGTAGTAGAGACTGATTGATTAAAAGTGTGAGCTCTGAAGTTGGAAAGCCTGGGGCTCAACCCTAACTTTGCCCTCTGGCCCCTGGCATAACTCTAGGGAAGGCACTTGACCTCTTTGAGCCTCAATATGCTCAGCTGTGAGATGGGGATAATAGTCATGCACTATTATGACCTCATGAAGGGGTTTTGCAGATTACAAGAGGTCATGTGGTAGTTGCGGGAACCTGGAGCAGAAATTTGTTTGGTGGCTTCTGGCCACTTCTTGCTGTGTGACTCTGGGCAGATCAGCAAACCTTCTGAGGTTTGCTTATGTCTATGCTGAGGGTTACACACCTGACCCACTTTAAAAGAGTTGCTGTGAGTTGGGGACAGATCAGTGGGATCTCAGCATGGTGAAAAGCCCATGATCTGTGCTTAGTAAACACTGATTGTTGTGTTGGCCATGGTAGGGAGGGGGGCAGATAGGGAAAGAATAGGGGCACAACATCCTTTCCCACCTGGCTCTTCCTCTGCCCGTATCCAGCCACAACAGAAGGCTCATTTCATAGCCTCATCAGTTTGGAAGCATAAACTTCCCTTTTGGAAAGGGGACTGTGAAGCCTTGTCCTCCCACAACCTGGCCACGCCTTCCTTCTTAATCATCCTCACTCCCCGCAAGCACCTGGGGATCTCTTGTCCCCTGCAGATCCCCAAATCCCTCCCACCCCCTTGTTAGAATGGTGGCTAATTAAGGGTCTGTCAATCATGGAAACCAGATATCAGATGACTGGTGAGGGCTGCTCCCTCAATACTTTCCTCAAGGTACAACTGGGCTGGTTTTCCCAGCTCTCGGCGACATCCACGCTACTCTTCTGCCCGTCTTCCCATTGACTGGTCAGGTGGTCGCACTGAGGCTGGCCACCAGCTGTTCCCCATCTCCTGGGGATTAGCGGGGAGCTCTGGCCGCAGTGGACAGCCGTGTCTGAGAGAGGTCAAAGAGAAAACAGTGCACCAGACCGTTGGGCGGCAGTGAACCTCCAGCCCTGGAGGTCCTTCACAAACAGGATAGACTTTCATCCCTCTGGAACATGTTAGGGCAGCGAGGCCCACCGTATCCTCTCCATCCAGATGAAATTCACCTTCCATGAAGGACTGGACCCTGCTTCTGAGCGCCATAGAACCCCAGAGAACTCCACGACCTACACAGAACATAGGGCACCACTCATGGCCTTGATTCTCTTGAATGAATGTCTGTTTCCAGGTACGTGTTTATTTCCTTAATTCTCTTGAAGACAAGGCCCCCATCCCACCGATGTCCACCTATCACTTACCGCAGTGCTGCATGCTTATGAAGCATCTACTGAGGGCTGATAGTTTGTAGGTAGCTGAGCTACATAGGAGAGCAGAGCTTCAGAGGATGGGTCATGGAACTGGTAGGCTTTAATGCTTAGTTAGGGGGTGCTGCCTAAGAAAGGTGGGTGCCACAGTGGGTGCAAGGCAATGGGGCTCTGAGCTGGAATAACAGAGACTGTAGTCGCCAGGGAAGAAAGGTCTGGGGTGGAAAGAAGAGGCATTGGGACAAGGAAGACAATTGACTTACTCAGGGCTTTATTGAGAACCACCCCAGGGATCTCCCATGTGGCCCTTCTCTTTGTGTCAATGTGGCCTTCAGACCAGGTAGGTCTCTGCTCACCTCCAGCCTGGATGGAATGGGGTGTGAGGGAAATGGAATGACATGTCACTTCAGGAGAGATGGGCATGCTGGTGGATGGAGCCAAAAAAATGAGACCACTGGTGAGGAGGGGTATGGAAAGACAAGTCACTCAAAATGCTATGGAACACAGAGCTTCCTGTAAGCTTGGGGATGGATGTGACCAGACTCCATGTCCTTAAGAAGAAATTGAGCCCTGGGGTTGACAGAACCTGGGCTGACCTCTGGGGCAAAGGAGAGAGTGAATAATAGTAATAATAATGCCAACACCACCACCAGCCACGGCAATACCTTACATTTTTTTATGATGTTCTGTAGTGTACAAAGGGTTTTTACATCTATTAGCTCATGAACTGGGAGAGGATTGAGGAATTCAGTTGCCTCCACCCCATGTGCTCCCAGGAGGGCCTTAACCCTGACCCTCCCATCCCTCTCCTCCCTGTTTCTGGCACTGAGAACTTGTATGGGATGTGCTGCCATGCTCAGCTTTCATGTAGGGTGAGAGGAGGGATTATGGCTCTGGGAGGGTGCTCCTTCCTGCAACCCCTCTTCATCTCTGTTAATCCTGCTCTCCTCTTCTTCCCAGACACATGCCCCTACCTGGCGTATCTGGGCTCCCCTCTTCCTGTGCCTCCCAGAAGGGAGAAACTCTAGGCTAGGTGGGGAACCAGAGCTCTTGGTACGTTGTTGACATCACAGTAACCCCTGTATATTTCCACACCTGTCTCACCTACCGGGTCTGCCCATGGCTTTCCATCTTGTTCTGCCAATGGCTCTGCGGGTCCATCAGCCATGTGAGGCAGAGGTCAATACTATTTCCCATACTGATTCAGGTCTCAGCCTCCTTCCTGCCAGATGGCACAGATCTCAAGCAATCCTGGCCCAGATAAATACTCCAATATTTCCCCATGAGAACACCAATCTTTCCAACTTGAGCATTCTAGTTTTGAAAACTTCCCCCAATACCTGCAGGCTGCCCCAGACTGGCCAGGGAAGTAACAGAGTCAGAAGAAAGGTGTAAAGAATCCCAGAAGACAAATGGTTTTGACAAGGAAATTGGAATATGCGCTAGCGAACCAGACCGGCTGGTCACAGGGGAAAACGGCTTCTCTGGTAGAGATGGGACCGAGTGGGCCAAAAGGGAACACTCAAAGAAGAGGGTTCAGTGAGGAAAGGTTGATGGAGCACAGATGTGCAGATAAAACACAAGTGAATTTGATGTGTATGACTTTGAACTAAAGAGACAGACAGATGTGGATATATGTATATATTAATTCAAAGTACGGTTGATTTACAATGTTGTATTAATTTCTGCTGTACAGCAAAGTGATTCAGTTATACATAGACACATATTCATTTTCATATTATTTTCCTTTATTATTTATCACAGGATATTCAATATAGTTCCCTGTGCTATACAGTGGGAATTTGTTGTTTGTTTTATGCACAGTAGTTTGTATCTGCTAATCCTAAACTCCTAGTTTATCCCTTGCCTGCCTTGCTTTTTCCTTTTGTTAACCATAAATTTGTTTTCTATGGGTGTGAGGCTGTTTCTGTTTTGTAAATACATTCATTTGCATCATTTTTTAGATTCCACATATAAGTGATATCATGTGACATTTGTCTTTCTCTGTTTGACTTCACTTAGTATGATAATCTCTAGGTCCATCCATGTTGCTGCAATGGCATTATTATTATTATTGTTTATGGCTGAGTAATATTCCATTGTCTGTAGGTACTACATCTTCTTTATCATTCATCTGTCAGCTTGGATATATTTTATAACCAGTGGAATCCCCTAGAATCAGGCTAGGATCTGTAAGTGTGAGTAAGATGGTTCAACCTACTTAAAAACTCTGAGGGAATTCCCTAGTGGTACAGTGGTTAAGATGCTGTGCTTCCACTGCAGGGGTTGAGAGTTCAGTTCCTGGTTGGGGAAGTTACTGCATGCCATGTGATGCAGCCAAAAAAACAAAAAAAGGAAGATTTCAACACAGATCTACCAAGACTTGTCCTTTAGGGGCCACAAAAAGAAGGTGTGGGGATCTGTGAGTGAACTAATCAAGCATAATAAAAAGTCTTGAGGGGAGGCCTGTGTTATACAGGGAAGAGTGGTGAAGAGTTCTTGCAGCCTGTGGAGAATTTCATGTTGTCAACTGGAATCAGTTGAGCGTTTTCCCAATGAGAGTCAATGTGAAAAAAGAAAAAAAACATGCAGTCAGCTCAACTGGGGACACATCTAGTGTACAAAAATGAAGTCAGGGTGTGTGTGGTTATGCTGTGGTAACTACCACAAAGTCTTGGTGACTCACCATAACAAGGGCTATTTTTCATTTGTCCCACATGTCTGTTGTGTCTTGGCTTTAGGGATGCTGAGTGGTTTTTACTCCTGTGCTAATGGAGGGACAGCAGGACTTCTTCATCTGGGGCACTGATGGTTTCATAGCAGAGGGAAAAGAGACTGACATGACGAACAACTTTCTGGTCCTTAAAATTCTAGTGACAGTTGTTATATCTGCTCACGTTTCATCAGCCAAAGCAAGTCACATGGCCAAACCTAAACTCCCCTGGGAGAGGGAAGCTTAGTCCTCTAATGAACAACAATAAAGTCTCTCCCACAAAGCCTGCTTTGATTTAGACCCTTTGGGGGTCCAGCCTCACCAATTCTTGAAAGGTGTAGACACCTCAGAGTCCTGTTGTGGATAACTGCTGTCTTGGGATAGTGATATAAACCAGTCACAGGAACCTATGTTCCATAAGGGATGAATCTTGGTCTAATTTGTTTCCTGTATCCTGAGGGCCACGAACAGGCCCTTCAACAAGTATTTGTTGCTGAATGAATTATAAATGGGTTTAAGATGCAATTTGACCCTTTCTGCCTCAGCCAAGGAGCATCTGTGTCCCATGCTCCTATATTTCTGGGTATGGAGAACCTGTAGCTCTCTGATGAAACCAGAGGAGCTAAGACTTCACCTCCTGACTTTGGATGTTGTTTTCAGCCCCTGTTTTGGTTTAGCCTAAGAGTCAGCAAGCTTTTTTTCTGTAGAGGGCAGATAGTAAATATTTTAGGCTTTGGAGGCCATATCATATGGTCTCTGTGACAACTACTTAACTGTAGAAGTGCAAAAGCAGCCAGAGACAATGTGTAGGTGATCAGTGGGTGTGGCTATGGTCCAATAAAACTTTACTTGCAAAGACAATCTGTGGGCCAGAATAGGCTGGTGGGTTGTAGTTTGCCTACCCCTAAACTAGCCACAAGGCTGCCTTCTGAAGCTCTTGCTTCCCCCAATACCTTTTTCAGGGACCATCTTAGGGTCATACATTTATTATTCTAATCTCCATACAATGAAATGCCACAATATTATAGTTTGGGGACCTCCTGACGTCTGCTTCCAGTGTTAATTTTTCTGCTTTACTTTATTTTCCTTTCCTAACATCCCTGGCCTGGCTAGGGTTGGGGTCCCACTGTGTTGCTGTAAGTCTCAGGTGTCTACTGAATCGGTATCCTCATCTCTTTTGCTTTGGGACATGAGTCCACGTTCTTTGTTTGACTTCTCTGAGGGGCCCCTAGACTATTGGAAAAGAAAAGGGCTGGATGAGGCAGAAAAAGTTCACCACTCCCTTCACAGTTCAGTTGATCTGAGAAGAGAGCTCTCTTTTCTTAGGGATGTGGCTCAGATATTTTCATGTCATGGAACCTAATGCCTCGGACTCATAGATTTTTTTTTTTTCAGGCTGGAATGCCTCTGGTGTGATATGACAATCTGGAGAGTATTAGCCGGCCGCCCCCTCTTTCTGGGCCAGTACCAGACTTATGTAATTAGAAGTCCAAAGAGGAGACAGGCAGACAGGCAGACTCACCCCGGCCAAGAACCTTCCCCCGCAGCCTTCTAGCTGGTCATCGCACAAGTTTAGAGCACAAACAGACCTTGCACCTAATGAACTCTTGTCCATCTGCTTCCAACTGGACATTGAAAGCCATGAGGACCACAACGCAACACTCTTATCCTAGGTGTCAAAGCCAGGACTTAAGACCCCATGGACACTCCATACCCTTTAGCTACTTTCAGACAGCTGCCCACCGCCCCTCCCCATCACCTCCTACAAGATAAACACATCTGCGACCCCATCCTGAGGGAGCCGGGAGGGAAGAAAGAAGAGGGAGCCTCCCCAGCACAGACAGTCAGAGACTTGGCCTTGACTTGGGTTGTTAAGATAGGACCGCCTCCCTTCTCCAGCTGGCGGGAGCAGTGACCCCAGGGAGCTCAAGCCTCGGGGGAGGAGGAGCTGACCAGGGAGAAAAGATAAAGAAGAAAAGAGGAGGAGCCCGGCCAGCTCCCACCTCCCGGCTGCCATTCCAGCCAAGTGGCTGAGCTGGAGAAAGAGAACTGATAACAGATAAGGGTGCTTGCTTTCCTGTGGCCTTGTTTACACAAGCTTGAGTTCTTGCTGCTGGTCCCTGGGGGTGGGGGTAGAGGAGCCGTGTGGGCGGAGGGCAGTGTGGGGCTCCTGGACCGAAGCTTGCTTTCAGCTGGTCAAGGCCTGAGTGGCTTTTACATCTCTCCTTTTCCTCCCACCCCCAGCCTGGACTTCTGCAGAAAGCTGGCTAGGCAAGGACTTGAGCTAAAATACAAGGCTTTCACCTTGGAGTGTGGCTTGGCATCCCCAAAGTAATGGGTATGTCAGCTCTGCCTCTCCTCTGGCCTCCTGGGTCTCTGGGGAAGGATTTCCAGCCACAACAGAGCCTTATGGTAACATGCTTAAGCTAATTCAAGGATCCCCTGCCTTATTTTTTTCTGTGCTGCATTCCTCAGCCTCACTGAAAGAAAGCCTAAACTGTACAATACCTGGGGAGCTAAACACAGTGGAAGATTAATTGCTCTTGTGTTAGGTGCTGTGCTAGGGAATAGGGATAGAATAATGAACAAAATAGACATAGTCCATGCCCTTGTGGAGAGCGAAAGCAACTAAGCACAAGGCAGGACGTTCTATAGAAGCATATGGCTGGGACCCAACCTTCCTGATGGTTGGGGAAGACCTTCTGGAGGGTGAGCAGGATTGTCTAGATAATCAGGAGCAGTACAGAGGAAGAGAATCCCAGGCAGAGGACATCATGCAGATGAAAGCACCAGGGAAGTTAAAGAGACTGGGGTATTTGGGAGACAAAGACAGTAGTGGTGTTTCATGAGACTGAAGGAAGCAGTGAGGTATGGGGCTGCAGAGGCAGGTAGATGGAAATAACAAGGGGGACCTGGTGGGAGGGGAAAAAAATGGGAGCAATGTGGACTGGTTGGGATGGGAGGTGGGAGGACTCCAGGAGACATTCCTCTATGGAGAAGTGGGAACCATAGTCAAGTCTGAGAGGGTGGTAACTCCCAGAGCAAGAAGCCTCATCATTCTCATCTGGTTGCCTCCCAGTGTCAGGGCTCAGCAAATGCTTGTGGGCTTCGGGCTCCCTCCCATGGGTGTTCCTCTTGGCCTCCACCTCATCTGTGGGGGGCATCTGTCTGGTCCCTCTCAGCCTAGCCTTGGATGGTTTGAGATGACATCAGACACGCAATGTTGTCCTGGGTGGTTGTCCTCTCTGGAGGAGGATGGGTGGGATCCATATTGAGGGTTGAGCTGTACCCCATATGGGTAGCGCCTGATTTCCTTGAAGCTGTATCTGTCTGCATCCCCATTTTGTCCTCGTGGGGTGGCAGTTAGAAGGATCCAGTTGCTGATGGTCAACTCAACCCTTCCACGTGTGTCAATTACCCCTGAGGCCCCCCCAGGAAGTCATCCATTGGCTCTCTACTCATCCCTTCCTTCCTCCTTGCCATTCCACTCCGTGGTTACCGAGTGTTTCCTTACTCTGGCGCTAGCCCACAGTAGATCTCTTCATTGGCTTAATTTCCATCCTTGGTCCAGGAGGTCCCAGGGCTGATCATGTTAGGTTTAATGGGTCAGAGTATGGGCTCCAATATCAGATTGGTGGTGATTTAGTTGCTAAGTTGTGTCCGACTCTTGTGACCCCATGGACTATAGCCTGCCAGGCTCCTCTGTCCATAGGATTCTCCAGGCAAGAAGACTGGAGTGGGTTGCCATTTCCTTCTCCAATGCGTGAAAGTGAAAAGTGGAAGTGAAGTCGCTCAGTCATGTCTGACTCCTAGCGACCCCATGGACTGCAGCCTACCAGCCTCCTCTGTGGGATTTTCCAGGCAAGAGTACTGGAGTGGGTTGCCATTGCCTTCTCCGAGTCCCTATTGCATAGTGGTGGGTTAAAAGAGACTGTTTCTGTATAAGGCTTTGTGTATTTAAGTGATCAATCAGTATTAATTGCCACTCTTTACATATCTCAGCTGTTCACTTTGGGAATAGGAAATTGTTGGGAAAGAATTGTTCTGGTGTTTTTTTGTTTTTTACTGAGAAGGTAATACAGCAATATTAAAGATATCTACTCTGACAACAACTATTTTAACTTTTTATACTCACTTCTAGTATTTATTGTGAAATCATAATAAAAAATCCAGAAGTCTGTGGAATTTTATACTTTATTTTCTTTTCATCTATTCCTGTAAACCTGCCATCTATAGACTAAGGAAATGACCATGGTGTGTGCCATCCACCCTCACCACGAAGTTGAGAGGTGAGAACCCTAAATTTATATTTCTGTCCCATCCCTTCTACCCAGTGTGACTGTGGATGTGTTTCTTAGCATTCTGGAACCTGTTTCTCCTCATCTGTTACACGGAGATAATGATACCCTCCATGGATTATGGGAAGTAACCCTCATGTGGGTACATAATAGAGGGTTAGTAAATGCTACTTCCTCGCCCCTCCCTCTGATGTAGTATGGGATTCAGAAAATGGGAGGGACCAGGGATGCTGCCACCAACCTGGCCCAAGCCCACTTCTGTCCCCACCCCGGAAGCATCTGACTGACCTGAGAGGCTCTGCCTTAAGGACCGGGGGTCAGCCAGCCTCTGATTCACCCTGTGGTGCCTCTACGGGGAAAGGAGGGACCTCACCAGCTTGCCCAGGTCACCCAGTCAGCTCACCCGTTGGAGGGGAGCTGGAGGTGGGAGAAGGCGAGGGAGAAACCCTTTCCTGAGAGCCCGTGGGGGCTCCCTTGTCAGTGGAGTGGGACCATGGGATCTGTGGACAAGGGAGCTGGATTATAGATTTCAGGAAGAGCTGATGGACCCAGGCAGGCACTATGAGAGAGGAGCTTCGGTGACTAAGAGCGGGGCTCATTAGATCAGGATGGTGGGAGTAACCTGGCAGGGTTGCCTAAATGCCCTTCCTCCTTCCCCACAAAGGGCCCTTCTCAAATATCAGGAGAATATTACGTTAATCACAAATAACTGCTTATGTTTGTAGAACGCTTAACAAATCACAACATTTGTTTACATTTATTTTCTAATTTCAAGCTCACACAGAGACAGAAAAGGAGGTAATATTCCCATTTGATGAATGAGAAAACTGAGGCTCAAAGGGGCTGAGAAACTGGAGCAGGGGAAGGGGAGCTGGGCTCCCACGGCTACTGAGCTGCGGTGCCCGCAACTCAGGGACGAGCAGGTGTTCTCCCGGAGCTAGTGATTTGGCTACTTGAATAATTTAAAACTTTCTTTATTAAGCCATTTTAAAAATGAAAGTACTATTTGGCCCTTAGGGCTTCCCTGGTGGCTCAGTGGTAAAGAATCCGCCTGCAACGTAGGAGATACAAGAGACGAACGTTGGATTTCTGGGTTGGGAAGATCCCCTGGAGGAGGAAATGGCAACCAACTCCAGTTCCAGTATTCTTGCCTGGAAAATCCCACGGACAGAGGAGCCTGGTGGGTTACAGTCCAGAGGGTTGAAAGGATCAGACGTGACTGAGCACACATGGCACACACACCTGGCCCTGATTCCTTTTCTGATTCATCGGCTTCTATTCTGACTTGGGAACCGAATCCCTTTGTGGAGAAGCTCTCCTGGGAACCAAGGTGTGTACAGTACCTTGTAACCAAAGGGATTGATGGCAACCCTGCCAAGGGATTTTCAGAGGTGCTTGTTAATAGGTGACTAACGGAGGTTACAAAATCATGCTGTCTGGATGTTGGCTGTCACCATCAGAATTAGGGGCTTCTCATCCATTTAGTCTGTGTATAGGAGATCACACTAACAATTTGATTATGGAGTTACCCCGTATTCAGTAATCCTGAACATCAGTTCACCCCTCTGGACATCGGTTTCCTCATCTTTAAATGGATGAAACATTCTCCACCTAACCCCACCTACCACCCCAATTACCTTAATTTTGTTTCCTGTGTGTAGGTTGGTGGAGCAAACATTTCTGGAATTCTTGGACACCAGTTCGGTTCTGCTTTTACCAAAAGGGGGCCCTGGACCTGTCACTAACCCTCTGGGGGAGGAGGGGCCATGGTTTCCTTGTATGTGAAATGCCGTCAGTGGCTTTTGGGGGTTCTTCCAGCTCGAATGTTCTCAGCAAAGGCCATTCACCAAGGGTGGGCCAGGGAGACTGCTAGGAAACTCAGGCCGAGGGGTTTGCCTGGGTGGATGTGAATGAGGGAACCAATTGGGGGAGCAGGAGGGTGGTCATAGAAACCAGCTGAGGTACAGGAATCAGGGAAGAAGGGCTGGAAGGTCAGAGTTAGGGGTCCAGGTTGTGAATAGGGAATCAGAGCAATTAGCTACTCTGTCAGGCTTTGTCCATCCTGCTTGGCCATCTCAAAAGAGGCCCCGAGGCCTAGATCCAGCCTGGGTAGACCTCTGAGGGGGCCGGAGTCAGTGATGTCATCCCCGCTCACTGACTGAGACGGGCGCCCTTGTCTCACAGGATTGCCCCACCTGTTCTCTGCTGAATGGATCTACCCGGGGCAGGCAAGGAGGAGAGGCACCCCCAGCTGGACCTTGGTGTGGAGGCCAGCACGGCTGGGCCAGCGCAGGGCTCAAGCTAAGCTCTCCAGGCTAACGGTAGCTTTGCTCCCTGGTTGTTTGGAGGCCAGCATAGAGGAAAGGCGGTGTCTACAGGCAGCCCATGGTGTTCACAGTGGCCCCTGAGTGTTATCTTGGGGCAGGGCGGTTAAGCAGGAGGGGGAGGTAGGGAGGCCTGCAGATAATGGCCAAACTGTTCACTCCAGCTGTCTGGGCTCTTTCCCATCAGGGCCACTGCTTTTCTTTAAATGAGCACCCTGGAGCCACCTCTATTCCAGCTGCCTTGAGAGACCTAGAAACCATCATTCTTTCTTGGATCAGGATAAGCAGTGGAGGTGTCTTGTGCCTCTGGCCTCCTGGCGGATAAAGAGAGCGGAGTTTCAGTTCTTGCTAATCAACTGCTGGCAAACCCAATCTCCCTTCTGTAACTCAGTGTCTCCACCATTTATTTATTTATTTTTTCCTGCACCACACGGCATGTGGGATCTTAGTTCCCTGACCAGAGATCGAACCTGCGTCCCCTGCATTGGAAGTACAGAGTCTTAACTGCTGGACTGCCAGGGCAGGCCCCCTCCACTTTTAAAGAAGGAGAAGGGCCCCTTTGGCCACCCTCTCCCTCTGGCTCACGAGAGTATCACAAGAGTACGTGAGGTCGTGTTTGTCACAGAGCTGTGGGTCCTTAGTGAGGCCCTGGGAAAATTCAGAGTTTTGAGGTTCCAGAAGAGCCCAATGGTGTTATTTCTCATGAAGTCCCATGCTGGTGGGACATGGTTAGCTAGGCCAGACGGAGCAGGAAGCCAAGTGTACTCCCTTTTTTTTCCTTTGTGCAACCTCAGAAACCTGGGGCTCTTAGCACTTGGAAGCAGCTGATACCCCTTGCCTGACAACCAAGGTAGAGGTAACAGTGCTGGTTTTTGGACCAGAGACCCTGAGACCTCTTGGAAGATGACACAGGGCTGCCACTAGCCCCAGAGGCCACCACCAGTTGAAAATGTGACAGTGGGGCCACTGAGAGTTCAGCAGCCTCTGCAATGGGAGGGTGGGAGGTGGGGGACCTTGTGAAATGCGCTTCCTGTCAGCTGGAGACCAGTGTCTGAAACGTGGACTTTGAAGGCAGAGGCTGGTTCTGCTGCACGCCAGTCATATGGCCTGTCATGCACAAAACTTTCTGTGCCTCAGTTTCCATGTCTGTAAAACCAGCACTGCCATAACAATACATGCCTTGTAGGGTTGCTGCAAGAACTAAACATGATCTAGAGTATTAATGGTTCCAGTGGAACTTTTGGCTCATCGAAATGCTCACTGAATGTTACAGAAGGGAGAGAAGATAGGGGGTGAGGTTAAGATAAGCAGATAGAGAATGTTTCCTAATCTTGGGATGCCATGAACTGAGAACAGCGTGGGGTGCAAGTCCAGCGATGACATGGCTGAAGCCATTATTAGTCCAGGGCTGTCTGGTCCAGGCAACAGCACTCTTTGGATAAACTGATTCGGGATTAAGGGAACAGAGGTTGTTGGAGTAGGAGAAGCTTTCCTGAAGGATCCGCCCTTCTTCCTCCAGAGCCTGCAAACAGTTCAGCTCTTCAGTGCCAAGAGCCCAAAGGTCTTTGGAGGCAGGTGTGGGGTGAGAGGGCGGGTTCTGTGGTCAGAGCCCAAGGCCAGCATAGAGACTTCTGTTCTCCTGAAAGCTGTCATATCACCTGGAACAAATTTCCTGACCAATCATCTCTGGGCAAAGGGAGAGGCTATAGACAATAGGTCTTGTTTCTTCCAAGCCATGTGTTCTTGAGCATGTCATTGACCTTTCAGAGCCACAGTTGCCCCTCTTTGATGGGGTCACATCAAGATTTCTTAGGGATGGTTGGTAAGCTGGAGTGATATCACCATAGGCTCTACCAGGTGAATGGAAAGGGAGGTTTTGAGGAGCAGCCTGCCCGCATGTCAAGGGGCAGGACTATCCACTACTTGATGTGAGCAGAAGGTGATTCTAGGCTCTTCTCCATCCCAACCATGGCCCTGGGGGAACTTAGGTGAAGGGTAGGTGAGGCCACTAGCTCAGTGGGCAAGGCTGAATAGAGAGGAAGGTTCTCAAGCTCTCGAATACATTTTTGGTGCCGCCTTAAGCGAAATCCTTGTGGAGCCTCAGTTCCTCAGTCAACTGGGCAAGTCCTAGCCCCCCTTCCTAACAGAAGGAACAAATGAGAATTAATTAGTAAATGTGGCTGTCAAATGTGGTTGGTGTTATTATTAACTTAATGTGTTTGTTTAAAAGGGGAGGCAGGCTTGCTTCAGTGCAGGCGTGGAAGCCGCCAGCCAGCCAGGTTTGATGGGAAATCCTGTTGATTGTTTCCACATGGGAGTTTACAGTGCACGTAATTAGCTGCAGCAGTGGAAGGGCTTGGGGGCAAGGGATGAGGGGCTCTGTGATGGATTTTGCAGTCCTTCCTGTAAAATACAGAGGTGGTCCCTAAGGGGAGGGGTTGTTGTAACTAGGGAGAGGGTACCCCAGGGGCTTAGGGGCCACAGTCTGAAGCCAGCAGGAAAGCTGACAAAGCGGGGGTGAGGGCAGTAGGAGAAGACTGTTTCTGAAAGACTGGTTGATAATGAACAATTTGAGTTTTCTAAATTTTTTCTAGAGTTCCTTTCTGTGTACTGGGTTCCCAATACTTCTTAGTCCTTTCTTCTCAGGGAGAATAGAATACTGACCAAAAGCATGGACTCTGGAGCCAGACTGCTTGGATTTAAATATTGGCTCCTCTACTTATTAGTTGTGTGACTTTGGTCAAGTTACCTAACCTCCCTATGTTGGGTTTCCTTATCTGTAGAGTGAGGGTGATGATATCTTACAGGCTTAATTGTAGGGCTTGAACAAGTTAGCATTTGTAAAGCTTTTAGACCAATACCTAGCACGTAGTAAATGCTGTGAGTGAAAGTCGCTCAGTTGTGTCGACTCTTTGTGGCCCTATGGACTACACAGACCATTGGAATTCTCCAGGCCAGAATACTGGAGTGGGTAGCTTTTCCCTTCTCCAGGGGATCTTCTCAATCAGGGATTGAACGCAGGTCTCCTGCATTGCAGGCGGATTCTTTACCAGCTGAGCCACAAGAGAAGCCCAAGAATACTGGAGTGGGTAGCCTACTGCTGCTGCTGCTGCTAAGTCGCTTCAGTCGTGTCCGACTCAGTGCGACCCCATAGACGGCAGCCCACCAGGCTCCGCCGTCCCTGGGATTCTCCAGGCAAGAATACTGGAGTGGGTTGCCATTTCCTTCTCCAGTGCATGAAAGTGAAAAGTGAAAGTGAAGTCGCTCAGTCGTGTCTGACTCTTAGCGACCCCATGGACTGTAGCCTACCAGGCTCCTCCATCCATGGGATTTTCCAGGCAAGAGTACTGGAGTGGGGTGCC
Organism: Okapia johnstoni; assembly: GCA_024291935.2. Lineage (NCBI taxonomy): Eukaryota > Metazoa > Chordata > Mammalia > Artiodactyla > Giraffidae > Okapia > Okapia johnstoni. The sequence continues at coordinate 20,676,917 of CM044307.1, forward strand.
ATTGCCTTCTCCAGACAGAGCTTAGGTAAACAAATGACTGAGCTCTCATTGTCCTGATGCCGTGGCAGAGTGGGCTGTTTAGCTTGCTCGTATCTCCATATCATTTCTTTTCTCTCTAGCCGCCCCCTTTCCAGCCGTTTCAATACACAGCCAAAAACCAGTACCTATGCTGGCTATGTACTTGACGTTGCATTTTATGGCTCTCCCTGACCAGTTGGCCGCTTGTAAGTTGCCCTATTCTGAGTGCATCATGGCTCTGCAAACCAATTTTTCTCATCAGGATCCCCAAATCCTGCTAACTGCTGTGTTCTTTGTGTTTTGAAAGATGATTCCTCCTCAGTTGAGGCCAACCTCTACCTACACTCATCCTCGCCATGCATCCGCCTTCAGGTTGACTATCACTTTCTTCTTCTCATTAGGAGAACACTGCTCTTGTGGCGCATGGGACAGGGGTGCATGGGGTGCTGCTGTGTCCGCTTGAAGTTTTGGTTAGCATCTGGAATCCCTGGTGTGCCGTGATTATCTGGGGCCTGGTTTCCTGTGGAGTTAGACCAGAGTCATTTATGTATCAATAAAGGACATTTTATTGATCATCTGCTCATTCCTTACCTACTTTACTGTGATCCAACTCCATATTTTCAGTAATAAGTTAGAACCCTGTTGAGAAGAGAGCTGGAAAAGAAAAGCAGTCTAAACCAGGAACACAGACAAGTAATTGACAACTGACTTCTCCCTGACACCTGAGTAGGCTATGTGCTTGACTGTGTATACAGGTGTTTTGTGTGTTATCAAGTTTTTAAAATGTTCATATCTTTCAAAATAGAATCACTTCTGGGAAACTGTCCTAAGGCAATGCTGTAAAATTTGCAATATGCTTTATGCATGAAGATGTTCTTCACACAGTTATTTATAAAAGAAAAAATTAGAAACAACAGAAATGTGCAACATTTGGGGTGAGGTGATATCAAACTATGGTCACACCTATTTCAGTGGTTTTCAAGTTTTCGTAAATTTTTGAGTTGCTTGAGAAGCTTATTAAGCTGAGGATTCCCAGCCTCCACCCCTAGAGATTGACTTAACGGGTCTGGGATGAGATCCAGAAATCTAAATTTTTAACATACCTCATGTAATTCTGATGCAGATGTTCTGCAGTTCACATTTAAGAAAACTAATCAACTTGATGGGGTATTTTGCAGTCATTTCAAATGATGTTTACAGAGAGATTACAATAACAGGCAGGAATGCTTTATAAATAAAAAAGTATGTAAAACTGCATATATAACTCTGTATTTAATTATGAAATACAACCATGTAAAACAAAGCAAAAATATACAAAATGTAAACAAAGGCAGTCTCAAGGTGGTAGGGTTATAGTGCTTTTCTTCTTTTTTTCTACATTTTCCAAAATTTCTAAAAGTGAGTATTACTTTATCACAGAAACACACAAATTCCCCTACTTTTAAAACAGAAATTATCTTCTTTGGGACAAACTAAAGGGCTTTCTGTTTCCTAGGATTCATGTGCTGAGGGGTTTCATTTTATCTGTAAACAGACTGAGGACCCTGAAACTAAGCAGTACTGGGTTCTTCATCTCCAGATGGGCCTAGATCTTTCTTGGAAGCATTTCCACCACCTGGCTTCACTTATAGACATTTGCAAAGTTAGAGTTCCCAGAGGCCCAGTTGTCCTCCTTACTTACTGTCGAGAGGTTCCACCTAAAGAATTCTTCGCCATGGATAGGAAGACTGATTATTTTGTAGAGCCAGATCATCCTAAGGTAGGTCTCTTGAGGATTTTTTAGATGATATTACAATTTGTACAGGATAGTAAGGTCCTCTCTCAAGAAGGTAGAGATAAGGAATACAACATTGTCTGCTGAGAGATGCATATATTAGTGTGCTGGGGCTGCTGTAATGAAGCACCACAGGCCAGGTGACTTAAAAAAAAAACCCAGAAATTCATTGTTTTGGTTCTCTGGAGGCTGAAAACCCAACATCAAGGTGTTCACAGAGTTTGTTCCTTCTGAGAGTGGTGAAGGAAGGACCTGCCCCAGGCCACTCTCCTCAGCTTGTGGTCTGTCATCTTCTACCTGTGTCTCCAGACCCTCTTCCTTCTGTATGTGAAAGTGAAAGTTGCTCAGTTGTGTCCAACTCTGCGACCCCATGGACTGTACGGTCCATGGAATTCTCCAGGCCAGAATACTGCAGTGGGTAGCCTTTCCCTTCTCCGGGGATCTTCCCAACCCAGGGATTGAACCCAGGTCTCCCGCATTGCAGGCAGATTCTTTACAGCTGAGCCACCAGAGAAGCCCTCATTTTAACTTACTGACCTCTTTAAAGACGTTGTCTCTAATTTCAGTAACATTCTGAGGCACTGGGTGGTTAGGATTTCAATATATGAATTTTGGCAGAAAAATTCAGAAAAGGCAGAGGAACCAGAGATCAAATTGCCAACATCTGTTGGATCATAGAAAAAGCAAAAGAGTTCCAGAAAAGCATCTACTTCTGTTTTATTGACTATGCCAAAGCCTTTGACTGTGTGGATCGTAAGAAACTGTGGAAAATTCTTCGAGAGATGGGAATATCAGACCACCTGACCTGCCTCCTGAGAAATCTGTATGCAGATCAAGAAGCAACAGTTAGAACTGGACGTGGAACAACAGACTGATTCCAAATCAGGAAAGGAGTACGTTAAGTCTGCATATTGTCACCCTGTTTATTTAACTTATATGCAGAGTACGTCATGTGACATGCTGGGTTGAATGAAGCACAAGCTGGAATCAAGATTGCAGAAATATTGGGAGAAATATCAATAACCTCAGATATGCAGATGAGACCATCCTGATGGCCGAAAGCGAAGAGGAATTAAAGAGCCTCTTGATGAAAGTGAAAGAGGAGAGTGAAAAAGTTGGCTTAAAACTCAACATTCAGAAAACTAAGATCATGGCATCTGGTCCCATCACTTCATGGAAAATAGATGGGGAATCAGTGGAAGCAGTGAGAGACTTTATTTTTCTGGGCTCCAAAATCACTGTAGCCATGAAATTAAAAGATGCTTGCTCCTTGGAAGAAAAGCTATGACCAACCTAGACAGCATATTAAAAAGCAGAGACATTACTTTGCCAACAAAGGTCTGTCTAGTCAAAGATACGGTTTTTCCAGTAGTCATGTGTGGATGTGAGAGTTGGACTATAAAGAAAGCTGAGTGCGAAGAATTGATGCTTTTGAACTGTGGTGTTGGAGAAGACTCTTGAGAGTCCCTTGGACTGCAAAGAGATCCAACCAGTCCATCCTCAAGGAAATCAGTCCTGAATATTCATTAGAAGAACAGATGTTGAAGCTGAAACTCCAATACTTTGGCCACCTGATGCAAAGAGTCGACTCATTGGAAAAGACCCTGATGCTGGGAAAGATTGAAGGCGGGAGGAGAAGGGGACGACAGAGGATGAGATTGTTAGATGGCATCACCAACTCGATGGACATAAGTTTGAGTAAGCTCCGGGAGTTGGTGATGGACAGGGAAGCCTGGCATGTTGCAGTCCATGGGGTCACAAAGAGTCAGACACGACTGAGTGACTGAACTGAACTGATATGAATTTGGGGGGTACACAATTTAGCCCAAACTGATACATTACTAACTAACAGATGGCTGGAGGTAGAGCCCCACAAGGATACCTAGTTTCAAGAGCTAGAATGGGTTTCTGACATGTCAGATTTCAGTCAGATTTGACTGTGTCAGCTTGAAAATGAAAAGTCAGAGACAATGTGGGTTGTTTCCATGAAGCCCTGACCAGGGAGAGCCTGCTCTGGCCCAGCGGCACCCTCTATCTGGTCCTGGTGGAAAGTATGTACCTTTACAGGGAGATAGGCCCGCGGCTTAACATGCTTCTGACCAGACCCGGGGGTGGCTTGCTGACTTTCTAGCCACGTGGTCAGGGGCTGGCTCAGTAGTCCTCCTCCCACCACCTGCCTGCCCTGTAGAAATGGAAATGAAAATTCCTGTCCTGTCTGTCTCCCAGGCTGTAGGGAGATACGGTAGGGAAAAGGCACCATGTAAACTGCAAAGCTCTTTCTATCCGCAACAAACCCATAGAGCAGGGAGTGTTTCCTTTCACCTGGCAGGAGGTGCATGCCAATCTCTCTCTGAAAGCTTTGGGTTCACTTATACTCAGAGGGGTATGGAGCTTGGAACAGCGTTCGTGGAGGTAAGGTGGCCTTGACTCTGGTCCTGCCACGTGTTGTTGACAAAACATCACCAAACGCCTCCAAGTATTCTTTTTTTATATTTATTTGCTTTTGACTGTGCTGGGTCTTCGTTGCCGTGCAGGCTTTTCTCTAGTTGTGGTGCAAGGGCTTCTCATCGTGATGGCTTCTCTTGTTGCTGAGCTTGGGCTCTAGAGCTTCAGTCGTTCCCGCACATGGGCTCAGTAGTTGCAGTTCCCAGGGTCTAGAGCTCAGGCTCAGTAGTTGTGGCACATGGGCTTAGTTGCTCCTCAGCATGTGGGATCTTCCTGAATCAGGGACCAAACCCGTGTCTCCTGCATTGGCCAGTGGATTCTTTACCACTGAGCCACCAGTGCATTCTTAACAAAATAAAACAACCTTAATATTAAAGTCACATATCTTCCTTATATGAAAAAAAAATTCCATATGGAAAAACAACAAAGTCCCCCATTCTCTACCCCATTACCAAGAGCCTCTCCTCCAACTGACATAATTTCTTCCTAATGTTTCCTATGCTTGTATGAGTACACATGCACTTACTTTTTTTTTTTTTTTAACAAAAACATGGTTTGGTTTATAGAGTTTGAAAACTTGTGCTTCTAAGTTAATGAGCAATTGTGGGCTTCTTTCTGTGTCATGTCATGAAAATAGATCTTAATCTTAGTTTTTTAAACTGCTTCATGTTGTTCAGTTGCCAAGGCATGTCTGACTCTTTGTGACCCCATGGACTGCAGCACATCAGGCCTCCCTGTCCCTCACAATCTCCTGGAGTTTGCCCAAGTTCTCCGTTGAATCAGTGATGCCATCCAACCATCTCATCCTCTGTTGCCTTCTCCTTCTGCCTTCGATCTTTCCCAGCATCAGGGTCTTTTCCAATGAGTTGGCTGTTTGCATCAAGTGGCCAATGTATCAGAGCTTCAGCATCAATCCTTCCAATGAGTATTCCAGGTTGATTTCCTTTAGGATTGACTGATTTGATCTCCTTGCTGTCCAAGGGACTCTCAAGAGTCTTCTCCAGCACCACAGTTACAAAGCATCAATTTTTTGGCGCTCTGCCTTCTTTATGGTCCAACTCTCACATTGGTAATGACTACTGGAAAGACCATAGCCTTGGTTATATGGACCTTTGTCAGCAAAGTGATGTCTTTGATTTTTAATAGACTGTCTAGATTTGTCACAGCTTTCCTTCTAATTTTCTTCTAATTTCATGGTTGCGGTAACTATCTTCAGTGATTTTAGAGCCCAAGAAGAGGAAATCTGTCACTGCTTCCACCTTTTCCTCTCCTATTTGCCATAAAGTGATGGGACCAGATGCCATGATCTTAGTTTTTGTAATATTGAGCTTTAAGTCAGCTTTTCCACTCTCTTCTTCACTGGAGGAGGGAATGGCAAACCACTCCAGGCAAACCACTCTCTTCCCACGAGAGCCCCATGAACTGTATAAAAAGGCAAACTGCTACATAGTCTATCATAAAACAGATATACTATACATTATTAAATTGTTCCTTCATTAATGGACATTTAGGTTATTTCCTGTTTTGAAAAAATTACAGAAATAGCTTCAGTGAAAACCTTTGCTCGTATGCACTTGTATAAATGCACCGGAATAAAAAATGCCAGAAATGAAATAACTGAGTCAGAGAAGATGTGTACAGAATGAACATTTGTATAGATTTTATAACTTGTGCTCCAAAAAAGTATCAATTTTCACTCCCTCCAACAGTTATGAGAATTGCTATTCCCCCACATCCTCACTAACAATGGGTATTGTTGCCATTTCTGCCATGCATTCCTTAGGAGGTTGAGGTTGAGTATTCTTTTGCGGCTGTGTTTTTTCAGTGTCTTCCCAGAGATACTTAAAATTATGATCACAAGGCCTGTTGGAGAGTAGTATCTGGGTCTAAGGTCACAAGAAACTGTCAACAGGTTTCCCAAAGAAACTTCTGAGCACTGTGAGTTATTCAATGGGGACCAGGATTTCCTACCTGAAAATCTTGCACCGAACCATAGAGAGGCTACACATTTATCTTTTTTTTTTTTCATGTCACAGTGGAAAAAAGAAGTGAAGATGAGTTTGAGCATTCCACCAAATCTGCTGACCTTGAAACAATCCCTAGTTATCTCTCTATCTGGTTATCTCATGGCCTCATCAATGTTTCTCTTTCTCTAAACAGTGCTTATAAAGGATGCCCCTATGAAGCATTTAGAGCTGATAACGCCTCAGCAGCAGGAAAGACTGTGGACATAGCTGGCCTTGCCTAAACTCATTCACCCCTGATCTTGTGAGGACTCAGCAGACACTTGCTGCTCCCTGACCCAATAGGCAGACCAAAGGACTCATTAGGGTACCAACAAGTCAGGGGGCCCAAAGCAATAAGCGAAAAAAAAAAAAGAAAAAAAATGCGGCTTTGATAAATCTAGTATATTGTTTTTGGATAGAAACACATATATTGTGTTTGAAAAGAAGCAATTTTAACTTCAGCACACACATAAGTTTTGCATTTTATGAATTTGTAGTGCCTTTATTTTGAATCACATTGAAGATGGTACCATATGTTCAGGGCTTAGCACTTCTTCAGGTTTGAACTGGCTCCTCTGGTCTCTCCCTAAACCCCCGAGTCATGATTAAATATGCTCTGAGGCTCGGGGATTTTCTGGTCCTTCATGGAGGCCCTGCCTGCTGGGACTCTAGAGATGGGGCTTCACCTGGGTGATGTTTCAGAATACCTGCATCACTGGATGGCAGGGGGAATTTCATCAGAAAGCACATGAAGGCTTCTGACAGTGTTGGTATTCAAGCAATACTAATTTCCTCCCCTCATTAGAAGCTTGTTCCATCTGAATCACGGGATTAACAGAGTAGGACTTTAAAGACTTTTAAAAAGTCCCTTATGGCTTTATACACAAAGTTCTAGAGAAACAAAAATTGAAGTTTTGCCATCTTCTCCTGTGGTCATCACTTAGCCATGCCCAAAGTAGGGTCCTTACAGATATTTTTTTATTGAGTTGTGTTGAATTGAGTTGAGTCATCCTCACATTTATGCTTGTTGTTGTTTAGTCACTCAGTTGTGTCTGACTCTTTGTGATCCCATGGACTGCATGCCAGGCTTCCCTGTCCTTCACTATCTCCTGGAGCTTGCACAAACTCATGTCCATTGAGTCAGTGATGCCATTCAACCATCTCATCCTCTATCTCCACTTTCTCCTTCTGCTCTCAATTTTTCCCAGCATCAGGGTCTTTTCCAGTGAGTTGGCTCTTTGCATCAAGTGGCCAAAGTATTGGAGCTTCAGCTTCAGCATCAGTCCTTCCAATGAATATTCAGAGTCAAACATGTAGTTCTTGATGGGACAAGCCCTCTGCTCCTTCCTGGAGCTTCTTAATATCTACTGTTTTCATCATCTGTGGAAAGCTTCTATTTGATGTTAGAGCAAAGTAAACATGTGCGTTTCTACCATGTGCTAAGCTTAGCACCTCATTTTACCTTCCCAACAGCACTAGGAGTGTAATTATTTTATAACTAAAGACCCAGAGTTTCAACCATTTCTTCCCAGAGTCACACAAGTGACCTGGAGCAGAGCCAGGATTCAACACAGGTCCACTGGACGGCAACCATGATCTTATCTCACTGGCTGCTTCCAGGGTGTCCGGCTGGCCAGAGTAAGTCTAGTTCAGAAATACCAGTCCATGGCTGAGTCTCAGTTCCAGGTACAAACTGAATCCTCAACTCTTGTACCTTGTCGGTCAGCTTGGACCTTGTTCAGCCACAGAATGTCGGGGCTCAGATGTACCAACCACTGCTGTGGGAAAAATCTGAGTCATCCAGGGCACAGGAGCCAAGCACAGAAGGACACAGGAGCCTCCATAGGGGCCATGGGGATGCGAGTTCACAGCCTCCTCTACAGCCCAGGTTCTTCAGTGTGTCCTGATCAAGATCCTTCTACAGTCCCTTTCTTAGGAGAGATCCACGTGCTTAATTAAGCTCCACGGCCTTAGAAACCACTTAGAGTACAGCCATTCATGTGTTCAGTCGCTCTTTCATTCACCCAGTGACTTTTCACGGAGGTGCCCTCTCCACCACCAGCACCCCATCACTCAGGATGCTGGTAATAGAGCATGGAAAAGTGCTGTCCTTGATCTCCAGGGGCTAACCAGTTATAGCATGGAGATAGTTAAAGCCAACAGCCACGGAAGTAATGCATCCATCACAATTTTAAGTGAGATAAGGAGAAGAAGGTGCATACAAGTCTAGCAATAACATTTACACTGAGACCTAGAGTGTGAGCTGAGGTTGACCAGGTGAAGGGGTGGGAAAAGCATTTACTTGGTCATCCTACCAGGCATGACTTGGTGCATTGCAGGTACCAACTCAGTTAATCCTCATGACAACCCTATGATTGGGATATTATTCTCCTCATTTTACGGATGAGGATACCCAGGCATGGAGAGGTTACCTGACTTGCCCAAGGTCACCCAGCTAAGAAAGGTCAGAGCCAGAATGCAAACTCGTCAGCATATGAATGCTTCTCAAAACAGGGATGTGATGCAGTGCCCAGGGAGTGAGCACAGCTCAAGAAAATGAGGGATGCAAGGATGGAGCCTGGAGTTAAGGATGACCTGGTCAAGTGGACTGAAAACAGTAGTGAGGGAGGTAGAATCAGAGACAGGCATGTTAACAGACCCAGAAAGAAGTTTCTAGGAGGGAGCAGTCTACTGGCCCAATGGAGCTGAGAGGTGGGGAGGATGAGGACTGAGAATTGACCATTGGGTACCATTGTAACCCTTGGCAAGAGCAGTTTCAGGGGGGTGATTGGAGCAAAGCCTGGTTGGAAAGGGTTCAAGAGATGATGGGCAGAGGGAAGGTAGAGACTGTGAAAATCAATTCTTTTAATGAATTTTATTCTGAAAGGGAGAGGAAGAATAGGGTGCTAGCAGAAGAGTGATCTAGTTCCAAGGGATTTTTTCTTTTCTTTCTATTTAATTATTTTTTAAAGATGGAAGGGAGTAAAATATGTGTGTGCATTGATGGGAATGCTTCACTAGGGAAGGGAAAACTGGGCAGAGAGAGTGCATGCAGTGCACAGTGACACCCCAGGGCAACACAAAGGCGTGGAGTCCAGGTGGAGTGCAGGGCTGGCCTCAGACAGGTCTGTGAACCTGGGCAGACTTCCCTGACAGTTTTTCAATGACAGGACCCTGAACAGCATCACTAGATGATCTGGTTTTCCCTTCGTACTCGATGAGATCTGAGCAGAGCCACAAAGACCAGGAGGCAGTGTTCTTCTCCAGACATTGCAAGGGCTGAAGGGTGTCTCTGGACCTTGTCTCCAGGTGTCATCAGCCTTTGTTGATGGTACAGCCTGAGAGGATAGTCCTGATGCTGAATGCGGGGAGGGAGGATCAGCAGTGGGTGTGTTTCAGGAGCTGTGAGCTGAGGGAGCCGGAGAGGGTCAGCTCTATCAGTTTAGGAGAGTTTTCTCAAAGGCTTGCATGACTCTTGCTTTTCAGGGACCCTGGGGAGCTGTGCCGTCATGTAACAAAACATCAACCCATTGAACAAAGAAGATGGCTGTGAAACTGAATTCCAGCAAGTTTACTTAAACTTATCTTAGAGTTTCTAAGGCATAAAATTGGCCACTCGGTGCCCTGGAATGATTTAATCTTTTTCAAGGTTTGAACTTAAGAAATACACAGCTCACAGCAGAACTTAAGAAAGGTTCCACCCCAGCACTTCAAAGTGTACTTTCTCAGTCTGGCTGTGTTTGACAGATAAATACAAAACAAAAAGAGGGGAGGAACTAAATTTGGAGAGCTTTGAATGCAAAATCAGGGGATTCCCCGTTAGGGAAAAATTCCTCTGGTTAAAAAAAGAATTGGGTAAATGAAGCAGAAACACCAGTGGCATAAGACACCGGCATACCACAGGCCTAGCTACTTCATTAACCACCTTCTCATTAAAAGAAAAAAAAGTCTTAAAAATAATATATAGGTATATATTACCCACCCTACACCCTGGAGAACTTGCGTCAGTTTCCCTTTTCTTCCATTTATTGTGGGTTATATTGTACATGGTCTTCCTACAGAGTAATAAAATGTAAATGTGGCTTTTAGGGATGCTAATGTTTCAGGTTGGCTGAACATGAATTCCCAGCCAGTTATGGGTTGAGGGGCCTAGGAGGAAGCTGTGAGAACTGAGTGGGAGGTGGAGAGGAGAAAGGAAAACTGAAGTTGCCCATTGTTCCAGTTTGAGAAAACTGGAATTTAGGAAACCATGTGATTTGATGTGAGCTGGAGACTTCAGGGGACATAAGGAGGGGGTCTATATGCTAACCCCCAGAGGCAAGTGGGCTCCAAAAGGCCTGAAAGCAGCAAGCAGCCCATTGAGGAAGGTCTTGCCAACTACAGGGTAGGAGAAAAGGAAGGACTGGCTCACCTCAAAGGAGAGGGCTCCGTTCTCTATGGCTGGGAGGATGAGCTTGAGTCTTACAGAAGACCCCTCGCAGAAAGGGGGCCAAGAGAGGGCAAAAATGAAAGGCCATGGTTCTCCATGAAGCGTGGTAGAACAGGGCCCAGGCTGTGATTCCCCATAACACTCAGGTCCTTGGGGTGGGAGCCCATAGTTGCCCAGCAGACATTTGGGAGGCCTGCCATGAGTTTGTTTTCTTTAAACCCATCTTCCAGTTTTATAATGGAAATAGATGGTGAGAGGGGTTCACGCACAGAAATTCATTAAAACCAAATTGATTAAAACCAAAATAGGAGTGGCCCGAATCTCCAGAGTGGGATTCATATAGAAAGTCTTCACAAAAGAATGTGACTCCGGTTTCATATTTCTGGACGGAAAATCCAACTTTCACTCCACTTTGAAGTGAGGCTGGTCCTGGCAGGGCCCCCAGGGCAGCTGGGGAGACACCAGGAGGGAGGCATAGAGGGATGGCGAGGGGTGGGTGAGGATGCCTGGGCGCGTTGCCTGGGGGACCAGACAGTTACGAAGACCGGTGGGGATGGGAGGGGAGCTGGAAATCCACCATTGGCGAGTGAGAGTTTGACAATGGCAAGAGGTTCCACAAGCTTCAGGGAAGGTGAAGTTATTTTAAGGAAAGTTGAAAGGTGGGAATCAAGAGAGTCTGGAAGGGACTTCTCTCAGCCTGCAGGTGTGTGGAGAGGTTTTTGAACTGTGCTGGGAGAGACGGACGCTGAGGAAATTGGTGGAGAACCACAAAAGCTGATAAGAAGAGGTAGATGGGTAGATATACTGGGACAAACAGGGAGGAAGCCCACGCCATGTGTTTGTATTCTTCATACCGTTGTCTGTGCCTATGTGCTGTCACATTGCAACTGCCCCGTGAGTCCCCAGAACCTAGCACCATGCCTGCACGTGGATGACACCCACTAACTAGTTGTGTGATGAGTGAATAGATGGAGAAATAATAACTGAAATGGATTGAAGCTACTATGGGAAACAATTTGGCGATTCCTCAAAAAATCAAACATAGAGTTAATAGACCAGCAATTCCATTTGCTAGTATTTGTATATCCAAAGCATTGAAACAGGGACTTGAGCAGATATTTGTACACCTGTGTTCACAGCAGCATCATTCACAATAGCCAAAAGGTGAAAATGACCCAAGTGTCCGTCATCGGATGAATGGATAAACAAAATGTGGTGTAGATGCACAATAGAATATTATTCATCCAAAAATAGGAAGGGAATTCTGACACATGCTACAACATGGGTGAACCTGGAAAACATTAGGCTAAGTGAAATAAACCAGACACAAAAAGATAAATATTGTATGATTCCATTTATATGAAATATCTAGAATAGTTAAATTCATCAGGACAGAGTAAATCAGGGGTTACCAAGAGGTGGAGGGATGGGAAGATGTGCTTAATGGGTAGGGAGTTTCAGTTGTGCAAGATGAGAAGTTCTGAAAATAGATAGTGGTGATGGTGATACAACAGAGTGCATGTCCTTAGTGTCACTGTTTTCTACACTTAAAATGGGGAAAATAGTAAATTGTATGTTATGCACAGTGCCTGGGGTTCACTGGATAAATGGTAGTCTCAACAGGGTCACTGTGAGAATTAAGTGAATTAAAGCATAAAGGGGCTTAGGAAAGGTTTTAGTATATTGAACATGCTCAGTACATTTTGGGTGGTTACTGTGTTCGTTTTACAGATGTAAATTTGAGACTTAGAGATAAAGAGAAACACAGGTGGCCAGTGAGGTGCCTAAGTGGGCTGCAAAGCTAGACCTGAATGAACACAGAAGCCGCATGGTTTCCGGACACCACGTGGTCTCTTCCAGCCCCAAGCAAGTCAACATTAGAGGGAGAATCAACATATGGGCAGCAGAATTTATGGAGGAGGCATTTATTAAGCCCTGACTGTGTACTCAGCTCTACTTGTTATTATGAAGACCAGAGAAATAGAAAACCCTCTTCCTGCCCTCAATGATTTGACTTAGGTACATGGTGTCATGCAGCAGGTCTCAATATAAAACGATCTCAGATTGTACAGCACCCACCCCCACGGGCTGTGGAACCCCAGGGGAGAGAGTTAAGGTGGGATTGAGCTAGCAGGGCTAGCTGGGGCCAGGGCTTCCTAGAGAGGAGTCATCGAGCACACATTGCAGTCTAGGTGACAGAAAAATTCCAGTGGATAAATATGAGTAACATTAATACCAGATTACAATCCCTTGTCTGCAAGGCTGAAATCCAAATATCTCGACAACAGAAACAATTGTTTTGTTACAGTTGATGTTATTGTTAATTTGTTGCCAAATCTTACCAGGCAGCAAAACTTGACCTGGACTGAAGAGGCTCTTTCAGTTAAGAGGCCCTGTCTTAAGCCCCTCCATGAAGATCAATAGAGCTGCTTCAGAATCACGAATATGTCTTATGTGGGCACATTCTGCCCTGGCACCCACCAAGGAAGATATGTCAAGAGATGGTTAGGCACCATATTACCTTCTAAAATAAGAAAAACTGGATGCAGTAAGTCAGACAAAGAAAGACAAATACTATATGATTTTACTTTCATATGAACACTTACAAAAGAAAAAAGACCAAGCTCATAGAGAATAGATAGTAGTTGCCAGAGGTGGGCAGGGGAAGTGGGAGAAATGGGTGAAGGTGGTCAAAAGGAACAAGTTTCCAGTTACAAGATAAATAAATCCTGGGGATGTGATGTACAGCATGGCAACTACAGATAATAATACTGTATTGTATATTTGGAAGTTGCTAACAGAGGAGGTTTTAAAAGCTCTCACCACAAGAAAAATTATTTGTAACTATGTGAGCTGGATGTTAACGAAACACCCCAGTTGATCATTTCATAACCTATACACACGTCAGCTCGTTAAGTTGTACACCTAAAATTAGTATATTATGTGCCAATTGTATATCAGTTAAAAAAAAAGTTATGACCTTTGGCCACAAGTGTTTTGGATGAAAGATTGATAACTTGTATTCATCACATGATAGACAATGGGAACCAGGCATTTTGCCAAGTGCTAGTGCTCTACCCACATTAACTCATTTCATCTTCATAGCAACTCTATGAGCCAGGTCCTACTATTATCCCCATTTTTCAGGTGAGGAAACTGAGGCCAGAGAAGATAAGCAGCTTACCCAGTGCTACAGATTTGTAAGTGATAGAGCTTTGTTTGAAGCTACAGTCTTCTTGTTTGGACGATAGCGTTTTGGTCGTGTCTCGGTGGGAACAGTTTTAGAATCAAGGTGAAAATGGAAGTCAGACTATGGAGGTCTTTGGAGGAAGGAGCTGGAGGGGAAATGAGACCCCAGAACTGAGTTATCCATCTGTGTGTTGACAAAGAGGGAAGGGCATATGTATGAGTGTCTGAAGTGACCTCCAGATCAGGTGCGCCTGGATGGGTAACCAGGGTTGGGGCTGCAGAGGGGCTGGGCCTCCCAGGCTCCCCATGGCTGAGGCTGTAATTTGGAAAACACAGAGCGTCGGGGAGCCTAGGTGCCCGAGCTTGGCCTTTAGCTTGTCGCCTACTCTCAGACATAAATGGCCACTCTCAGGCCTGTAGCCTTTCCCCTTTCTTTTGAAAGAGGAAGCAGCCCCAGAAGGTCCCTCTTCCTTACTCTCTATGGTGTGAAGAAGAGGAACCTGGTTCTGATTTGGATTTTTTGAAGAAATCTTGCTTTGATGTGGCCCAATCCAACTTCTTCATTTGCTGGTCTGACAGGGACCACGATGGCGGTGGCTCCTCAGGGACAGGCCGAAGGGACTCTGAGTCAGAGACCCCTGAGGGTGGAGTTTCCCAGCCCTGACTCTCTCTCCAAGGATACCAGAATCTTCTCAAGGCAAAATTTAAATATTTATTTAAATATTGAAATAAACTTTCTACAAAAATAGAACTATGGGGAAAAAATCAGCCTATACCACCCAGCATCTTTTTTTTTTTTAAACAATTTGTCAGTAGTTTTTTAAAGAAGTTTTTTATTTATTTACTTTTGGCTGTGCTGTGTCTTGTTGCTGCTTGGGCTTTTCTCTAGTGGTAGTGAGTGCGGGCTACTGTTGGTAGCAGTGTGCGGGCTTCTCACTATGGTAACTTGTCTTGTTGTGGAACACAGGCTCTGTGGTGTGCAGCCTTCAGTAGTTGTGACATGTGGGCTCAATAAATTGTGGTTCCCGGGCTCTAGAGCACAGGCTCAATGGATGTGGCACACTGGCTTAGTTGCTCTGCGGCCTGTGGGATCTTCGCGGACGAGGGATTGAACCAATGTCTCTAGCGTGGACAGGCAGACTCTCTACCACTGAGCTACTAGGGAAACTCTGGCTGTGTCTCTTAAATTCTTAATGAAATACAGCTGAAGATGGTCCTGCCAACGTTGGTGGAGGATTTTCCATGAATGTGTTTTTGTAAATTATAAAGCACCCCACAGTGCTTGTAATGATCAATGCTGCCTGATCATTACCCCTGAGCAGAAAATCCTACTATTGTGCCTCTACCTATTCTGCTTTCCTGATGGAGCAGAGACCTGATAGGCATCATTCAGGTTACTTCCCTTCTGTAGGCCTCGATTTCCATATTAGTCAGGCTAAGCAAGGCTATGCTGAAGTGACAAATAAACCCCAAGAGTTAGTAGCTTAACATGATCAAATTTCATTCTTGCTCTAACGAGGGTGGACAGAACCTCTTCCATCTTGTAGCCATGCTATTGAAGCACGTGGCCCGTAAGATCACCATGGAAAGGGAAGGGAGACATGGTGAAAGTACACCATTTCTTAGCTGTTTGGGCTTGGGATTGACCTGTCATTTATAGTTTATTGGCCAGAATGAATCACATGATCCCTGACTAGCTGCAGGGAAGACTGGGAAATGAAGGGGGAGCACTGGATATTCTGTGAGTACAATGGACTCTGCCATGGTTTCCTCATCCCTCTAATAGGAGGGTTGGACTAGATCATCTCAGAGCAGGTATCACCTGCTCTGGGCTTCTAGGACTGTGTCAACCAGAGATCTGGAGGTTGATGACTTAGAGCAAGCAATAACTCTGGGTTACTGCACACAGCTTCCATGAGAAGAACTGCATACTACCCCCCTAAAAATCAATTTCGCCTTCTTCACCTTCCCCAGATCCATCTCTGAGTTATTTCTGCTCTGCTGTACCTCCCAAGTCCCAAATACCCCAGCCTGTGAAATCAAGTGACCCCTTTCAGTGCAGATGCTTTTCTTCCTGGAAGAAATGGGGCCTTCCCTGAAGCAGGACACTGAAAAAGAGCCAGGTTGCTGGCAGGCTGGGACCACCTGAAAACCCTGGGCCTTGGGACCCCTTTCTTCTTACATCTCTAGAGGAAATTGGGGATAATTGTAAAAAGCTCTTCCTGCTTTCTCCCATTTCCTTCTTCATCTGTGTGCTCTTGCTACTCCCCTTCCCATTCTGGGGAGTTCCACATTGATCTCAGACAGGATGGTTAAGGATGGTCCACGTGCATTTGAAAGGCATGGTGATCACTAGGAGCTGGCATAGGTTCCCAGGAACAATTCTTGGTCCCCCTCCTTTTCTGACATGATATCTGAATTGTCAGATCAGGAACCTGCTATGGACATACTAGTTTTACATTTCAGCGTGGGCATTTGATAAAGTCACATGCTCTCAGGAGGAGGATTGCAGGTGTGTAATGGCATCAAGTCACATGCTGCTGGTCTGTCCCTGCACAAGCCCCACTTGTGATAATTGGGCTTCTGTCTTTTTCAGGAGACACATCTGCAATCTTAGTTTGGTCAAAGGGTCCTACCTGTGGAAGCCTGGCCTATATTTCTCTCTGCAGGAATGTCAGAGACCCTGAATATTGCTTCTCGTTGATTACTTATCGCCACTGAGTAGCCTGAGCAGCAAGAACATACGCCCTGACTTGGCGAAGGATCCCCCAACTCCAAGTGATTCTACACTGGTGTGGGCCTCCAGTGCTGCTGTGGTTGTTCTAAAATCCTTAGACATTCTTATTTGTTCCATCCAGAGGTGGTATCTATGTTCCTCCCCTGAAATCTGATAGTTTTGCAGCTGCTTTGATCAGTAGACTATGGAAAAGTGGTGCTCTGTGACTTCTAAGGCTGGGTCATAGAAGGCTCCATAGCTTCTGCCTTCTGGAATATTCACTTGGTGCTCAACTGCCAGGCTATGAGACACCCAAGCCAGGCGGAGAAGCCACATGTAGCTTTAAGTGGGGCAGTCCCAGCTGAGCCCACTTTTGAATTATTCCAACACAGTTCCAGACACGTGATGGAGAAGCCTCTAGATAACTCCAGCTCCTGCTATTCACATGGCCTGCCCTTTTCTCATCATCCACTTCCCCAACTGAAGCCTGAGACATGGTAAAAAAGCAGAGAAGTAAATCTGGTCTGGGTATGGGGCCTAGGAAGGGTGAGGACCCTGCCAGTGCGTGGCCCCTGGATGACTCAGTGGAGGGGGTATCACAGGTGCCAGTGGAGCATGGCACAGGCTCTGCCTGGCTTCTTGCTCCCTCTCAGGGTTTATCAGGGGATTGTGCTGTAGCCAGACTCAGTCCTCCTCCAGGCCTACCTACCAGGGCTACAGAAAAAACCTAGAAATTACCCGGCTAAGCAGGCAGTGGATGTGTATGGAAGCTATCTCCTGTGCTGCCTGGGTTTGCTTTTGCAAGGCCAGGAGCTGAAGATGCTTTTGGAGACTCTGAGCAGGGGGCACAAGGGCATTTTCTGTACCCTGAAATTTCCAGGAGGCAGAGGCCCACGCTGAGACTGCTAGATTGATCGATGCCCTCCCTCACCTGTGGCTGCCACCTGCAAGTGGCTCTTCAAAACCTGCCTGTGTCCATGTGGTACCTCCAGCCAGGGTCCACTTGTTACTAGTGCTCAGGTGTTGGGCTCTGCAGGGTAGGTGGAAGAGGGATAACTGTGGCCACTCTTGGAGCATCTGATTATAGCAGACTGAGACTTTAAATAGCATGAACTTAATTTAAAAAATTTATTTATCTTTTTACTGAGGATAGTTAATTTACAACGTTGTGTTAATTTTTGCTATACAGCAAAGTGATTCGGTTATGGCTATATACATATTGTTTCTTTTTTAAAAGATTTTTTTTTGATGTGGACCATTTTAAACGTCCTTATTAAATTTGTTACAATATTGCTTCTGCTTTATGCTTTTATAGTTTGGCCATGAGACATGTGGGATCTTAACTCCCCGACGAGGGGATGGAACCCCCATACCTTGTATTGGAAGGCGAAGTCTTAATAATTAGACCACCAGGGAAGTTCCCATATTCTAAAAAATCTTATTGAAGTGGAGTTGATTTACACTTTGTTAATTTCTGTGGTGCATACATTCTTTTATATATTCTTTCCCATTATGGTTCATCACAGGATATTGAATAGAGTTTCCTGGGTTATACAGTAGGACCTTATGTATCCATTCTCTATATACTAGTTTCCATCTGGTAATCCAGATGTCCCACTCTAACCCTCCCCTCCCCTTCTTCCCCCTTGGCAACCACAAGTCTGTTCTCTATATCTGAGCATCACCTTGATTTAATCATCACAGTAAGCCATTGGAATAAGTATTATTTTTATTTTGTAGATAAGGAAACTGAGACCCTAAGAGGTTAAGGGGTTTATCCAGGCTATACAGCTTGTGCGGGGCAGAGCCAGAACACAAACCCACAGCTGCTTGACCCTAAGCCAGTGCTCATAACCACCACGTGCGTGTGTGTGTGTGCTTGGTCACTTCAGTTGTCTCCAACTCTTTTCGACTCCATGGACTGTAGCCCGCCAGACTCCTCTGTTGATGGGAATTCTCCAGGCAAGAATACTAGAATAGGTTGCCATGCCCTCCACCAGGGGATCTTCCAGACCCAGGGATTGAACCCTCATCTCCTATGACTTCTGCATTGGCAGGTGAGTTCTTTACCACTGAGCCACAGGGGAATCTCATAACCGTGACATAGACCACCTTTCAAAATGTTATTTCAGGGAAGTCACGGAACAGCAGGTGGAGACCCCTGGGAATGTGATGCTGTTGGAGGGTGGTCCCAAGCAGTACAAGTCAGGGCATAACCTTAGGTGAGGCCTGAGATGCAGCATGAGGGCCTGGCAGAGGTGCCCACTCCCCTCCCCGCTACCTGTGCTCTGCTGAGGAGCATGTGGGCACCACTTGACCTGCTCTCTTGCCTCACCTGGCTGTGACCTGGCAGAAATGGCCTGAAAGTCCCCACGTCGCTCAGCTTTCAGGCAGGTCAGGGCTGGAGGAGGGTGGGTCCTGGGAGCTCTGTCACTGGGGGAGGACAACCGGGTTGACTGAGCTGAGAAGGGCTGGGGGTGCTGAGGGAACACCAGGGTGAAGGGTGGCCTGAAGCTTGGATCCTGACAGCTGAGGGCTTCAGGCTGGCTGGCAAAGGGCTAGGTGCTTTCTGGCAATGGAGGAACATCTCTTCCTCTGAAATGCTGAGGTCTGGCCATATACTCTCACTCTGCAAAGTTACTTTCTTCTCCGTCAAACGGACCGTTGTGAGTTCCTCAGGGATATAGTGCCCGAGTAAGAAATCTGAGCTGCACAGAAGGGTTTAAGGGGATTTGAGAGTAACTCTGGGGGTGGGTGAGAGTTTTAGGTGTGGAGTTGGATGGGAAAGAAACCTGGAGGCTGGCTGGGAAGAGACCTGGCGGTATTCCGGTTAAGAATACCTCTCTCTCAATTCCCTGTGCAAGGAGGCATCTGGAAGCTCCCTACTTGCCGATAGGGTAAGAATTCTGGAATGCTTCTTTGAGTGAAAAAGCCTGGGGAGCAATACTGTATATACGTGATATCATACTACATTTGTGCAAAAGAGGAATCGAAAAGGCAAATATCTGTAATCATATTTGCTTATAATTATAGAAAGAAATTTTGGAATGCTAGGTAAGAAATGAATAAAGATGGGTATATGGACATAAGAACTGGATGGATGAGGGGGACAAGTGGGAATGAGACATTATTTATCACTTGCTATGTTTTTATTTCTGACCATGGATTTACCTATTTTAAAAAGTCCTTTTTACTTTTGACAAAAACAAAAAAAATCAAGACTCTCTAACTCTTAGGTGCTCTCTGGGTTATTGCCTCTTATCTCCTGGCTCCTATTTCCCACTTCATTTTTACTAACATTATCACTGCTTCCTTTGCTTGATTTTTTTTTTTTCACCTTTAGTCCAATTCCAGGCCTCCCTATTTAAAACAAAACAAAGTTTCTCAGATCTCAGCTCTCCTCTGTGACATTCTCCTTGAGTAGACATGGACAGCAATGACAGCTGGTCCCCTTCATCTCATGGGACCTTGGCTCTGAAACCCGATGGTCCGCCTCTCCTGGTGACAGTGAGGCCAGCCATGGCCTCGGCAAGCTGGTCCACTCTCCAACTCCAGTCATCTTCAGTACATCCTTGTACATTCTCTGTCTCTGCCCCTGTGCGGGCCTCCCATTCTGTAGTCACAGCTGCGGAGCTGTATCTCAGCCATCTTGTCCATCAGATAATCAATCCTCACCAACTCTCAGGCTCCTCAGGTATCTCTTGGTCCTTTCTTCACGAGGCTAAATACTCTTGAGTCCTGTAACTAATTCTACAATGCAGACATCATTCCTTCTTTTGAAATCACACCAAGCATCTCTCTTAATTTTAGAGCCTCTGTTTTAAAACAAGAGGTTAAGCCCTAAGTGGGCTTCCCTGGTGGCTCAGTGGTAAAGAATCTACTGCCAATGCACGAGATGCAGGAGCCTCAGGTTAAATCCCTGGGTTGGGAAGATGCCCTGGAGGAAGAAATGGCAACCCGATCCAGTATTCTTGCCTGGAAAATCTCATAGACAGAGGAGCCTGGTGGCTACAGTCCATGGAGTCGCAAAGTCAGATGTGACTCAGTGACTAAACAACAACAAAGCCGTAAATACCTAGAGACCAGTGAGAGATCAGTGCACGGTTTTTCTCTGCCTCTCTGCTTGGATCCCTCTTGAACAAGCATTCGGATTTCTTACATGCTGTTGTTTTTCTTTGCAGTTCACAGAGTGCCACCATCCTCTTTATCTCAGTCCATCAGACCGTCTTTGTGTCTTATTATTTCCACTGATTCAGGTTAAGCTCGGCCCAGTGTGCTCTTTATTTAGATCGTCTTTATTATACCTGTGGGCAGATCTTATAAGCAGGCCTTGGCACTGGTTTACTTGTGGGTTTCCTTTGAAAAGGTCAGTGTGAAACAGGAAATGTGACTAAGAAAATCTTCCTCCATGAAGCCTCACTTCATTAACTGGAAAAAGTCTCCTGTCCCCTCTCCCCCCGTACTTACTCATGACCCAGACACATTTCAAAAGAGCACATAGTTCCCCAAACACTGAAATGTGCACACTAAGGCTCATGTGTAGAGTGAGTGGTGGATTGTCAGTTTTGCCCCGTCTGGAGTCCATCCTCAAGCCAGCTCGGGCGACCTGTCTCCGTTCTTCGGAGAGCCTGAGGATGGCTGGGGACATGGGAGGTCTGGGAGACCTCATGCCTAACCAAGGAGCGGAGTGGCACTTAGGAGCTGGGATAGTCGGCAATACTCACGTGTGTAAAAAGCCGAGCCAGAATGGGAATATGGGTCTCCTGACTCTCAGGCCACATTTGCCCAATTAAACCACATGCCTACCTCTTTAAGCTTCTGGAGGGACGCCTGCATCTTTCTTCTTACAGCAGATAAGCCAGGTGATGCTGCAGTGTGGACAGGTGCTTGCCAGGAGATGACCCTGGGCCAATAATCTGGGCATTTGGACTGGGCTTCCTCGGGGAGGCAATAATTGTGGCACTTGGGGTTGCCTGGTTTTCAACCTTGCTTTGGTTTCCTCACCTATAAGATAGAAAAGTAATAGCTCTTACCTTTTACAACCAGCATGAGGGGAAAATAATGCCCAGAAATCATTTAGAGCAGTCTTGGTGTGTGATCACTCTATAACGGTTAGCTATTATTATTCTGATGGGTTGGTCGGCTTTCCTCCATTCTATTCAACTCAATGAGAATTTGGCACCAACCATGGACTTTACTGGGGCTGTGAAAATGGCCACATTGAAGCTCCACCTTAACCCTGGCCAGTCTCCCAACAGCCAGCAGTTTGTTTTAAGAAAAGCTGGGGAAAAAAAAAGAATATAGATGGTCCAATGCACAGTCAACCCTGGCAGGGGTTAGGCTATGTGGCATGGAGCCTGCCTCCGAGGTGGCCTGGTTCAGGGCTGCCAGCAGTGTCCAGTTCTCAGAGGACTTGGGCTCAGTGTTGATTCTGGCTTGGCAACTGATACTGAGATGGGGAGTATGGATTGAGTCGCAGAAGCTTGGGGCTCCATTTACTTGGAGCAGACAGAGACTGTATGGGATGACATAAGGGGAACCATGGCCAGGCTCAAGGATGCTGAGGCCTGCTTGACTCATCCTTCCATTTGCTCTCTCAAGACCTCAGTGTGCATGCTGGGAAATTCCTGGGGGAGGTTAAACCCCAACCCTAAAAGGCACGTAGATGCTTCTTCAGAGCTTCAAGTTGCCTCACTCTGCCCGCTAGCTTCCTGAAAATGTAGTCTTGCCACACTGGAGGAAGGATGGACCAAAAGCGGCATGGGATCCTGTGTTAGCAGGGTTTAACAGAGGGAGAGACAGAGCTGCAGCTGAATGTGTGGAAAGTTAACAAGGCTGAAATTTTATTAAAACTTATTTCTACCACACACACCCATGCACTATGTAACAATTTTCCAACGTAAGTACGAACCTTTGGTTCTCTCAGCCCACACTGTCCTCTTCCCCAACTCTACACACTAGGGTCAGGGACCCTCTTTCAAAAAGTGGAGCAGGTGTGCCTAGGTTCAGAAATGCTCTTTGCAGATTATTCATTGCATCCTGCTAACACTTAGGCTTGGCGTGTGTTCATCCACATTATTGTCATTTACTGAGTGACAAGAGCATTTTCTTTCTCAACCATGCTTGATGGAGAGACCAACAGTCCTTACTTGAATGCACTGGTGGACATTTGCCACAATGTCACTGGCTTGTTGCAAGTGGGTGGGGTTGATGATTTCTTAGAAATTTGCTCTGATGTTGAGTATTTCCCAATAAACTGGAAGAAAAAGAACACATATGACACATAACAGGCATTCGATAAACACAAACAATTACTACTTAGGGGAAAAAAAAAGAAATTTGCTGTTTCTAAATGGGACTAAAATAATCCTTAAATTCTCTTATGGATCCCTACCTGGGATTTATTCAGTCTTAAAATGAAAAGTCAAACTTTTCATTGATTCTAGCTGATTTGGATGAGATCAACGGCTTCCCAGGTGGTTCAGTGGTAAAGAATCCACCTGCCAATGCAGTATACACAGGAGTCTTGGGTTGGGAAAATCCCCTGGAGGAGGGCACGGCAACCCACTCCAGTATTCTTGCCTGGGAAATCCCATGGACAGAGGAGCCCGGTGGACTACAGTCCACAGGGTCCAAAAGAGTCGGACACGACTAAACACTCATGCATGTATGAGATTAAGTTCTTGAGTAAAAAGGATTTTTTGGTAAATTTAAAAGTGGGACTGCTAGGCGTTTCCAGTTATTAACCTAGTATTTAAAAGCATCATGTCTTGATTTTCCTATTTTTTTACTTTGTCTGAGTTCCCTCGCTTTCCTTCCAGAGTTCCTTACGCAGATACGACGGGATAAAAGCAGGAGTTGGTTTGGAGGTCTGAAACGGGAAAGAGCAGACATTTCCAGTTCCCAACATCCCTATTTCCCAAATATTTTCTGAGCCCCAGAAAATGGCTCTTGGTTGTTTTGCCCTCTGAAGCGTCCCCTGCTTCTCTGCTAGCCCTCGGGGCTCAGTCCCAGAGGACCCCTGCTCCCAGCCTCCTGGGTGCGGGCTAGGAGGGGGCAGATGTGTGTGCAAGGGTGGGAGCCTCACACTGCCTGCCTCTCCCAATTAATTCCCCAAAGGGAACAAAGCCTTATTTCTTTCCTCTCAGTTCCCAGGCATTGGCTGGGGCAAAACAATCCTTGGCAGCTCAGGGGTTAAAAACAAAACACAGCAAGTGGTGGTGGGGGGAAGCCAGGCAGCTGCAGCGGCTCCTTAGAGCCCACTGCAGGCTCAACTGAGGCCCCAGCAACTCCTTGGAGACTTGAACCCTAGGCAATGGAATTTTCCCTTGCATAGAGGCTATTGTCCTCTGGAAAGGGCCAGGGCCAGAGGAGGCCCGCTGATCACCCTGAGCTGCAGCCCAGGGAGCTCCGAGGGCTCCACACCACCCAGCTGAGCTTGGGTGAGAAGGCAATGGGGGTGCACACCACCCCACCCCACTTTGAGAAAATGGAAGGTCTGGTGGGGGGTAGCAAGGCCCAGCCTTGTTTTGTAACTGGAGCCCCCTGGAAGTGTTGATAGATGCTTGAGTTCATAGAGAGCTATTTGTGAAGCAGCGATTAGAATAGCAGGCGCCCGTCTCCTGGGTCTGATCTCAATGGACAAGACAAGGCTATTTTTAATATCAAGCAAGAGAGTTGCTGAAACACAGACAAAGTGCAGAACCTGGGCTAACTTTGTCTCAAGCACTAGGCTTTGTGAAAGGAGTTAAAAAATCTATACACATACCACACAGATGCTTTTTGCCTCAGTGAAAACAAGTGATAAGGGCCAGGAGACCTTGACCCAGGACTCTGGGATGATAGGTCCCAACTTGTTGTCACTAGAACAGAGGTGCATGGGAATGTTGGTGTAACCCCCGCCCCTCCCACCCCCCGGGTGTTAGATTGTGAGGACTTGTGACCTGGCATTGACAGAAAACACCTCGAAAGTGTGGCATCTCCCACGTGGAATAAGCAGAATCAATAAAGTGATATGGTGGCTTAAGGAGAGAAACGAAGAGCATAAGGCAGCCCACTGTTCAGCACCCTGAGAATGATTTTTGAAAAACAAAAACAAACCCAAATCCCTGACTGGGCTAGCTGGACAGTTCTTGGAGATAATGAAAATGGGGTTCATGGCTGAAGGCTGTCTGGATTCTCCTGCTTTCGCCTGAGGATCTGGGGATGGGGAAGGGAGAAGAGAGGTAGCTGTTTTCCCAAGAGAGTGGCTGAGGCCGTCCCCAGTGAAATGCTTCCTCAGATACAACAAGGCCAGTCCCTTCAGAGCGCAGCTCCAGTGGGTGGGTCTCCTCTGAAAGACACAATTTGAGGAAACCTCAAGGGTGAACCCTGAGATGAGGAAACACCTGGGTGGCAGGACCTGGATCAGGAAATAATCCCGAGATACCACTGCAGTTGCTTTGAATGCATGACCTATGGTCAATCAGATGACCACCTGCTTTAATGATCATCATCAAATGATAATGATGGTAATAATAAAAACGTTAAGGAATCCCTTATCACCTAATTAATTTACTTATAGACTGGCGAACTGGCAGAGAAAAAGTCCAGGCAATACAAGAGGACAGTCTATTTCGAAATTATCCAGGGAATGGGAACTCAGAGGAGAGAGACTGATGTGAGCTTACCTTCTGAGCACTCTTGTGTATATATAATCCCATTTTATTTTTATGACAATTCAAGGAAGGGGATGTGAGTATTATTCCCAATTGTAGACGAGAAAACCTAGGCGTGGGTAGGTTAACTAACTGAAGCAGGATCTCATAACTTAAAATGGAGAGAACTAGGCTTTTTGTTTCTTTTTTATCTCCTCCTGTTTTGTTTTTTATTTTTTCAGCTTGTTTTTCCTTATTATCTTGAAGTATAGTTAAATGTTTAAAATAACGATTGTTTAAAAATTTTAAGAATTTAAATGTAATTTTTAAAGGTCACTTTCCATTTCCTATTTACAAAATATTAGCCATATTTCCCATGCTGTACAATATGAGCCTGCTTACACCCAACAGTTTGTACTTCCCACTTCCCCACCTCCCCACTGGTAACCACTAGTTTGTTCCCTGTGTCTGTGAGCCTGCTTCACTAGTTGTATTTTTTTAGATTCCACATGTAAGTAATATCATACAGTATTTGTCTTTCTCTGTCTGACATTTCACTTAGCTTAATGCCTTCCAAATCCATTCATGTTGCTGCAGATAACAAAATTTCATTGTTTTCTTTTAAAATTAATTAATTTTATTTTTGATTGTGCTGTGTCTTTGATGCTGCCCGTGGGCTTTCTCTAGCTGCAGTGAGCAAGGGCTACTCTCTAGTCGTGGGGTGTGGGCTTCTCACTGCGGTGGCTTCTCTTGCTGCAGAGTGCAGGCTCTGGGTGCACTGGCTTTGGTAATTGCGGCACATGGGCTCAGCAGTGGTGGCACACAGGCTCATGGCAGGTGGAATCTTCCCAGAGTAGGGATCAAACCCACGTCCCCTGCATTGGAAGGCAGATTCCCATCCACTCCACTGCCAGGGAAATCCAAAATTTCATTGTTTTCTAAGCCCTGAGAAGTATTCCGTTGTATATGTGTACCACATCTTCTTTATTCATTCATCTGTTGATGGACACATAGGTTGCTTCCATGTCTTGGCTATTGTAAATAATGCTGCTATCAACATTGTGGGGTATGTGTCTTTTCAAATTAGTGCCTTTTTTTTTTATTCAGGATATGTACCTAGGAGTGGAATTGCTGGGTCACACAGTAGAAGAACTGGGTTTCAAATCCTCTCTGATTATCTTACATCTATATATATAACAGCCACTTTCAGCTATGAAATCTCAGTTGAATTTCAAAACTCCTTATTAAGGCAGGAGATTATTCTCATTTACAGCCTGAGAAGCTGCAGATGGTGGAGTGACTTGTTCCAATCACAAGATTCCTCTCTGGTAAAGCTATGACTGCTCCGGGGCTTTTCCCACAGTGGCCTGAAGCCTGGTCTCACGTTCCGTTCTCGTGCATCAAAGGGGATTTAAACATCTGCCGTCCACTCATTCACTTATTCATTCAGTCACTCGACTAATATTTGCTAAGAACCTATCATGAACAAGGCACCAAGGGGGAGAGAAAACAAATTAGATTTTTTCGAAGTCCCTTTGAGTAAAAGGATTTTTATTATCTCACTGTCCTGTGTCCGCAGTCACGGCTGTCAGTGGAGACTTTTTGAAATTCGTGTGTTAACCAATGTGTCTCATTCAATAAACTGATATATTCACAATGGGAGAATTAAAGTTCTAATTAATAACTAGGAAATCACAGACACTCCCCATGACACCTCACTCCTAAACATGGACAGAGTAATATAGCAAGCTTAGGCTGGACTCACTGTAACACTTGAGCGGAAGTGGAGGGGAATGAGTTCTGGCCAAAGCCTACTTGGGTGGCCATGTGTGCATAGCCCCTCAGTCTAGCTAGCATTCCTGTATTCTCTGGTGTCCGATATCTGATTTCATGGTCCAGCTACTTCCAGGACAGGATCAAACTCTTCTCAGATGCCCAAGTCAGGGTATATGCTGGTCATATTGCCTACTCACCCATCTCTACAGGATTACTTGTTAAAGATCACCTTTTACACGGAACTACGCTGGGCAAAAACTTAGCCCCTAAGTGACAGAAACCACCATGATATATGTAGAGAGGTCAGAAGCAGTTGAAGACAAGCGGGCATGATCATTGCCTGTGAAGAACATGCAGGGTCAGGAGGGCCCATAAACAAAATTCCCATCCCTGTCCATATGGCCCAACATTCATTCATTCATTCTTTCACTCTTACGGGTCAAGGTGCAGGTATTTATTAGAGTTCAGGGTGGAGGGAAGTGAAGCAGTTTTTATAAGGAGAACTGAGGTGATAAGGGAATGCTAGGGACAGGCTTTGGAAGGGAATGACTTGATTCAAGTATATATTCAACAAATACATATACTGAGTGCTTTCTCTGGGATCTGGCACTTAGGCTCTTGTTTATATGGTGTCTGGTGCTTAGAATTCTGTGGATTGAGGCTGGGAATAAGTCGCACAGGCTCTGCGGCTTGACCTTTTAGAGGGAAGAGGGTAGACAGGATGAAGAACATGGGTGCTCTAACGCTGCATCCAGCCCCATCTGCGAGGGTTTTGTTGCCCAAAGCCACCCAGGGAATATTGCCAGGAGGCACAGTTACCCATCGTGATAGGAAACAATCTTAATTTTAGAGGCTCAATTAGGAAATTTTTCCTGGTCTGTATAGTAAACATTGATGACTCCATTATTTATAAATGAGACCCAAACTTTAAAAAAACTTAACATTTTCTATCACCACACTTCATTTTATCACCCAGTCTCTGCCTCTTTTCTTTTTGCCTAGCTTCCTGTCTTCAAGTAAAATGCTGGACTTAGCAAATCAAAATACAGGACCCTCAGTTAAATTTTAACTTCAGATAAACAACAAATAATTTTTCAGAGTAAGCATGTCTCAAAGAATGCATGGGAGACACTCATGCTAAAAAAAAAAGTGTTGGTTACCTGAAATTAAAATTTAACTGGGTGTCCTGTATTTTATCTGACAACTCTGGCCCCCAGCCCTACGTACCCAAGCCTCTTTGAATTTATTTTATTTCTTGTCAGTATGCAGTACTTCTGAGGGCAGAGTGTCAGGGTTTACTGTCTCTTGTGTGAAGCAGCGTCATGAATTGTCTTCACCTCTCCTCACTGAGTGTTCCCTTCTAAACAGAGAAGTGCCAGGAGCATAAGATAATTTTTCCATAGTTTATTTTTATAACCCTTCCATCTTTCTGATCACTTTTCCTCAGGTCTTTTGTTAGAGACTTCTGAGTGGATAACATCCTACGGTACCACTAATTCAGAAGTGGAGACTCGAGGGAATTCAATATTGGCAGATGATTATCTGAGGTTGTCAGTTTCCTTCCTGATCATGCCCACGTTTGTCAAAGATTGAGGGCAGGAGGAGAAGGGAGAGACAGAGGAGGACGTGGTTGGATGGCATCACGGACTCAGTGGATGTGAGTTTGAGCAAACTCCATGAGATAGTGAAGGACTGGGAAGCCTGGCATGCTGCAGTCCACGGGGTCACAAAGAGTCGGACACGACTGAGTGACTGAACAACAGCAATGTCTATTGGGCAAGGTTGATAAGGATCATAGGTAGCATAGGTCCATTTGATAGAATCCTTTTTTTGAATCATTTTTGGCTGTGCTGGGTCTTTGTTGGTGCACATGGGCTTTCTCTAGTTGAGGAGAGCAGGGGCTACTCTCTATTTGCGGTGCTTGGGCTTCTCATTGTTGCAGAGCGTGGGTTCAGCAGTTGGGGTGCCCGGGCTTAGTTGCCTTGAGGCATGTGGGATCTTACCAGACCAGGGCTCAAATCGGTGTTCCCTGCATTGGCAGGATGATTCTTAATGGAGGGACCACCACGGAACTTCTTGATAGAATCCTCGAAATCTATTTATTTTGCCCTTTCTCGTATTTGTGTGGTGTGTGTGTGTGTGCACGCGCACACACGTACATGCACTTTAGTCTGATAATGAGCCAGTAAAGTAATTGAGCATTTGAGAGAATGGGGAAGGGAAGGCAGGTAAGGAAGATCATGCTGGGTTTTGGGATGATTGATTGGTTTTCACAGTATTGATTCTTTAGCGCAAAATTTCTAGAGCCCATGAATAAATCAGCAGTTAAAAGTTTGATTATAATCATAGTTACTGTTTCCTAGATGCAGTGCCAGGGAATGGGATGAAATTTAAATTCATTTAACTGATTTAATTTTTGTAATTTAGGTTCTAGCCCCATTTTGTAGTTGAGGAAAAGGAGACTCGAGATATTAAGATCACACCGCTATTAAGTCTGGAGGCTGAGATTCAGAATTAAAAGCCTAGTTAGGTGTAACATGTTTCATTGTGTGCTAATCCTTTAAAAATTCAACAGGGGTTGCCCTGTTGAGGGTAGTACTTTCGTGTTCTTCTCTAAGCAGTGGGTAAACAGGCCCCGCTGTTCATAAGACCAGTGAAAGAAAAAAATAGAAAGGAAAGCTCAGATTGAACTACAGTCCATCGTGCTGACTTAAACTTTTAGATGCCTACAATGAAATGGACAGACAATTTTCTGAAGGAGCGACAAATTTCAGATCTTTCTTAGTACATGCATGCGTCTTTAAGTCACTTCAGTTGTATCTGACTCTTTGCGACCCTATGGACTATAGTCCACCAGGCCTCCTCTGATCATGGAATTCTCCAGGCAAGAATACTGGAGTGGGCTGCCATGCCCTCCTCCAGGGGATCTTCTTGACCCAGGGATCGAATCCATGTCTCCTGTGGCTCCAGCATTGTAGGAGGATTCTTTATCGCTGAGCCACTGGGGAAGCCCAAACTTTCTTAGGCATCCTGTTAAAAGGCTCCTTCTCTTAGAATTTGTAATGTGGAGGTTGCAGAAATCGGCTTCTTTATTTCTTTCCAGGCCTCTGAAGGATCATTTTCCATTTTTTTCTCTTTTTCCGTATTAAACAGAGCATCATACATTCCTGAGCATGCCTCTCCCACAGATTTGTTTTGACAAGCAGAGGGGGAAGTTGGGAGGCCTGTAGAATGGGCTGCAAGATAACCTGAGGATCTAGGAGAGCCCTTTCCAAAACAATGATTGATTATTTCCAGCTCTCTCTCAAGCTGGTCTTCTCAGAGAGCAGCCGACAGCCTGTGCTCTGATTACCTTCACCCTTGTCAGAGGTTTGTTCAGAGGCTTCCATCACCCTGATGGTGACCTGCTAACATCCATGCCTCTGGTCAAAGGTTTGTTTATGTATTTCATTAAATAGGTTGAGCATTTATCAACTATTATTGGTATTTCATAACCACTCCTCTTGGTGTTGAAATTACAATTCTTTTGCATTCTTAAATTTTGACATATGATTTTTTAAAAATAGAATACTTGGGTTTCAAAATCATGCAGTTTTTCCCTTTATGAGTTTGCATGGGAATGTAAAAAGGAACTGGGGAGAGAGGGTCCTTCTAGGACTTTTACTCAAAATGCCTTCTTTCCAAAAAGTCCCATTTAGTTTTGTTTTGGCAGTTGATTTTTATCATAAGTTATAGATTTCCCTTCCTTTATGTCTCTGGGACAGGCATTCCTTTCTATTTTTATAGGGAAGGAAAGATTATTGCCTAAAACCTTAGTGGTTTTGCTTCCTCACCAGAATAGTAATTTTATCATTATGTAGCAAGAATATCTACACAGATTTATTTGGTAAAGATTCTATTCAGAGGTCTGGGTACTGATTAACAATGCTTGGCCCACTGAACAATGGGCGTAACCTGGGCTTGATAAACCAAATAAGACCTTTGTCTTGTTTTGCTGCCTGCTCAAAATTGCCTCTGCCATAAAATCATTCAGCCTCCAAGGAGAGGCCAAGATTCTGCCTGTGAAGAGCTGGCTTTTATTTCCTGGTCTTGGTGGATAGTTGAATACAAGTGGGGGTGCTGATAAGAAAAGCCTGAAGGACATGTGTACTTGTGAGTGTGTGTGGGTCTATACACACTTGTGCACATGCTCACAAGTATACTGCTTCACCCTGGGACCCACGTTGTGGGGGACGAGATGGTGAAGCAGTTAGTTTACCTGCATGTCAGGTAAGGCATGAACACAGACAGCCTTCACCCGATTCTTACTCTAAAGTATCCACATCCTCTTGCTCTCTGGCACTGGTTGGGGCCACTTGGCCCAGATGGACAAAACAAAGGACTAAGGAAGTTCCCAGTATTCTTGCCTGGAGAATCCCAGGGACGGCGGAGCCTGGTGGGCTGCCGTCTATGGGGTCGCGCAGAGTCGGACACGACTGAAGCGACTTAGCAGCAGCAGCAGCAGCAGCAGCAAGGAAGTTCCAGATCGAACAGTGTTCTGAAGGAGCTATTCTGCTATCCTCAGAGGTGCCTGGAAAAGATAGTGAGCTTGAGTATGTGATCTGATTAACGTGAACCTACCCCTCTCCTGGGAAAACCACTTGGGTTTGTTCCAGATTGGGGTCAACAGTGTCACACTTATTTCCTGAATATACTGCAACTTTGCTAAACATTTTTTGAAAATAAAATCCTCCAGTACTCTTGTGTAGACCTTGCATTTCTCAGAAGTACTCCCTATATCTTTGGGCAAATCCCTGAGAGTGGATTACCTGCCCCAGCCCCTGACACAGGTCTGGTTTTCAAGACAAGGGGAAGAAACATTAGGAAGACTCCACTCCAGTGAGCTCAGGCCTGTGTGTTTTATAATGGATTGCTTGAAGGAACTGAGAATGCTTATCTTGGGGATAAAAACTCTCAGAAGGGATCAGGCTGATAGTGTTAAAATACCCAAAGGGCTCTCATGAAGGAAAGGAAATAATTCATTCAAACTATGACTGAAGGGTGGAAGTTTCCAGAAGGAGTGTTTTGGTTCAATATTAGAATGACTGTCTAATAATCATCCAACAATGAATGGAAAGCTTCCTCGGAGGTGCTGAGAAAGGGCCCAGTTTCAGGATCGTGCAAGCAGGGGACAGCAGGGATGTCGTAATGTGAATTCCAGAACTAGGCGTGAGGTTCAACCGATGACCTCCAAGGTTCCCTCCAGCTCTAAGATTGTGTGATTCTATATCTGTAATTTTCCATTTCCCTATTAAGAAGAAATTTTCCACATTCAAAATTGTTTTTAGCATTTGATAAAAGTTGTGGGATGATATCTGCTCTGTTTAACGTGGTGCTTGCTCTTTTGCCCCAAGGCTCTACAAGACATAAATATATCAGCGCTGTTTGTTGGGCTGAGAAGATAGGAGTTTACTGCTGGCTGGGAAGGTCTTGTTTATATGAGACCTAGTGTGGAGGGGTTGGGAACTTCATGTCTTGCCGCGTGTCTCTGCGACTGTCTGTAATTCCTCCACCCAAAGGACCTGGGTATCTTACCCCAGTCCTGGGTGGTGGACGTGGCAGAAGCCGTCTGGAGTCGAACTGCTCCTTTCACTAACTGCTTTGGCAATTCTCTCAGCATCCTCCCAATCCCCCCCAATTCCATATCCTTCCCATGGAGCCTGGATGATATGACTATCCTAAAGAATCTCCTGAAATTCTTACCCAACTTGAAGACAGAGTAAACTGTCTTTTAAGTGCTGCTTTCATTAAACCACCATGAAGAATAAAAAACCCTTCCATTTAAAAACTCCACTAACCTAAACATCCACTAAACACTAGATTATAATTTCATCTGACTTTAACTTTAAAGTGGAAAGTTTTTTTGTTTAAACATAGTTAAATCTTTGTCTTGAAGGTTGACTGGTTGATTTTTTTTTTTTTTCTTGCTTTCAGAATACTCTTTCTTCTTCTGTCTTGGGCTAAGGATGTGTTGCAAGAGAGATTTAGAGTTGAGAATAAAATACAGATTATTCAGAAATGAATGAACTCACACCAACTGATTTAACATCAATGTTCACTTTAACTAGTAGAGTGTGATCAAGGATCTGGGATGGTGGACCCAATTCCTTTTTTAAAAAAACTTTTTATCTTGTAATGCAGTATAGCTAGTTGGCATTGTTGTGATAGTTTCAGGTGAACAGTGAAGGGACTCAGCCATACATATACATGTATCCATTCTGATGGGGGACCCAGTTCTTTAGCTCTTCCAGCAATCACCAAGGAGAGGTAAGTATTAACTGCTGCTGCTGCTGCTAAGTCGCTTCAGTCGTGTCCGACTCTGTGCGACCCCATAGACGGCAGCCCACCAGGCTCCGCCGTCCCTGGGATTCTGCAGGCAAGAATACTGGAGTGGGTTGCCATTTCCTTCTCCAGTGCACGAAAGGGAAAATTGAAAGTGAAGTCGCTCAGTCGTGTCTGACTCTTAGTGACCCCATGGACTGTAGCCTACCAGGCTCCTCCGTCCATGGGATTTTCTAGGCAAGAGTACTGGAGTGGGGTGCCATTGCCTTCTCCGAAGTATTAGCTATCAGATCCCTTTAGCTAAAATTCAGACTAAAGGCAAGTGAACAAAGGGGCTCAATGTGATTAGTCACCTGAGGAGTGCAGATTAAAACCACCAGGAGATATACATACGTTAGAATGGCTAAAACTTAAAAAGCTTGACATACTTAAGTGCTGACAAGAGTGGAGAGCAGCTTGGAACTCTCATGAACTGCTGGTGGGAATATAAATTGGTACACCCACTTTGGAAAACTGGCAACATCTACTAAAGCTATAACTACCTCATGATCCAGCAATCCCTTGTCTAGGGATATCCTCAAGAGTAATTGTGTTCATATGTCTTTCAAAAAAGATGTACAAGATTGTTTTTGAAGTTTTACTCTTAATAACCCCAAATTGGAACCAACACAAATGTACACTAATAGGAAAATGGATAAATAGATTGCAGCATACTCATACAATGGAATACTACACAGAAATAAAAAGAATAAATAGCTAAAACAACTGATACCACAATATTTTTTGAATTAAAGAAGCTAGACCCTAAAGAGTATATACTTCATGATTCCATTTATATAAAGCTCAAGAACAGAAAAACTAATCCTTGATGATGCAGAGCTGTTATTACTTTGTGAAAGGGGATAGTGACTGGGAGGTAGGATGAGGGAAATGCTCTATATTGCAGGCTGAGTGGTGATTTAAAAAATTTTTTTTGGCTGTACCTTGCAGCATGTGGGATCTTAGTTCCCCAACCAGGGATCAAACACGAGTCTAGTACAGTGGAAGCACTGAGTCTTAACCACTGGGCCACCAGGGAAGGCCCTTGAGTGGTGGTTTTATAGGTGCATACATTTACAAAATCCATCCAGTTGTTAATTTAAGATTAGGGCACTTCAGGACCACAGTGGGATACCACGTCTATTACCACCACAAGGAAGGTGAAAACAAAAAAGACAATAGCATGTTTTGGTGAGGATGGGGTGGAACTGCTCCTCATGCATGGTTGCTGGGATTATAGAGTTTTTTAAAGAAAAATTTAGCAGTTTTTCACAAAGATAAACATGGAATTACCATATGGCTGGTGATTCCATTCCTAGGTATATGTCCAAGAGAACTGAAAATGTATGTCCACCCCAAAGTCTGTACATGAATGTTCATAGCAGTATTATTCATGATAGACGAAAAAGTGGTAACAACCCACATGTTCATCAGTTGACAAATGGATAGACAAAGTGTGGTCTATCTACAGAATGAATTTTTTAAGGATAAAAAGGAACAAAGTACTGATACATGCTGCAATATGTATGAACTTTGAAAACATGCTAAGTGAAAGAAGCTGGTCATAAAAAACCACATATTGAATGATTCCATGTGTATGAGATGTTCAGAATAGTAGACAGAAAGTAGATTAATGGTTTCCAGGGGTTAAGGGGAGGAGGCAATGGGGAGTGATGACTGATGGCTACAGTATTTTCAGGGGAATGAAAATGTTCTTAGATGAAATTGTGGTGAGGGTTGCACAATTCTGTGAATATAGTAGAAACCACTGAATTGCACACTTTAAAAGGGTGAGTTTTATGGTACGTGAATTATATCTCAATAAAGCTGTTATTAAAAAGAGATTAATGCGTTCTACTCTGTGTATTTACACCTCAAAGAGTGAGAGCAAGAGTGAGATCGAGAAAGAGAGAGAGAGAGAGAAAAGGTAAAGGTGAATTCTTCAACTGAAACCAAAACAAAACAGGGAAAGGGGTGAAGAAGAGAAAGAAGAGAACTGATTTGCTTGAACAGCTTCTCAAAGTGCCAGGTACTCGACGTACAGCATTTCATTTAATTGTCCAAGAACTCCTGTTACATACATATTTCCAAATTAAAGGTGATGAAACTATCTTCTTCAGTCATTTGCTAAGGTTTTCAAAGCCAAGACTTAGGGTCCAGTTTTGTTCCTCGCCTATTTTACTGTTCTGCTCCAGATGCATTCCCACGTGGTGCTAGACTTTGCCTTGGCCCTGACTTTGTCTGGAACACACATTTGGCAGGAGAGGACCCTGAGACCCACACAGGTGATGCAACTTTCATAAGACCCCATGGCCAGCCTGTGGCAGAACTGGGTTAAACCCTGATGTTCCAGCATGGAATTCTTTTGTCAACAGCTGATAAAGTTAATAGCACTGTACTTAGTGTCCTATTAAATACATCAATTTGGTCTTGCCATTCCAGAGACCAGTCTGAAAGTGCTCAGTGACATGAGGGTGTGTCCACCAGGGTCACAGAAACCCCTCCTGGGATTCTCACTAAGAGCAATTCTTATACACGCCATTAAGATATTCACTCCAGCCTTGTTTGTGGCAGCCTAGCCGTCCCATCCCCAAGGGAATGTATAAGTTAACTGTAGTGCATACATACTGTGACACACTCATAGCTCTTAGATGTAGAGAACTACATGTACATATTATACTATGACAATAATTTTACAGCTGGGAAAAACAAGCAGGTAGTCAAATGCTTTTTAGAGCATGCTGTTGGTAAATTAAAAACACAACTCCCCACCAAATGCTATCATATGTTTTACAAGGACATATAGTTGTGCTTATAATAAGAACTATCAATAATTCGATTGCTGTGGGAGAGAATAGTGAAGTGGGCAGTGTGGTCAGGTGGTCAGAGGTGACATTGGAACTGAAGTCTGGAGGACATGTGGGAGCAGCCATGCAGCAAGCAGAGGGAAGGGCAGGTGCAAAGGTCCTGTGGTGGGAGGCACTGGTGGCAACCCAGGGACATGGAGAAGGCCAGTGTGGTTTGGTCAGATAGTGAGATAAGGTTGGACTTTAGAGGAGGTCATAGTGAGGAGGTTCAGTTTTATTTTTTAAGTGTGAGATGAGTTGTTAAAAGTAGCCAGCAAATCAAAAGATGTAAATTACATTTTTAAAAGAGAATGCTTTTGGTCACAGGGCATTGTTGTTTCAGTTCAGTTCAGTCGCTCAGTCATGTCCGACTCTCTGCGACCCCATGAATTGCAGCACGCCAGGCCTCTCTGTCCATCACCAACTCCCGGAGTCTACCCAAACCCATGTCCATTGAGTCATTGATGCCATCCAAACATCTCATCCTCTGTCGTCCCCTTCTCCTCCTGCCCCCAATCCTACCCAGCATTAGGGTCTTTTCCAATGAGTCAACTCTTCACATGAGGTGGCCAAAGTATTGGAGTTTCAGCTTCAACATCAGTCCTTCCAATGAACATCCAGGATTGATCTCCTTTAGGATGGATTGATTGGATCTCCTTGCAGTCCAAGGGACTCTTAAGAGTCTTCTCCAACACCACAGTTCAAAAGCATCAATTCTGTGGCACTCAGCTTTCTTCACCGTCCAACTCTCACATCCATACATGACCATTGGAAAAACCATAGCCTTGACTACATGGACTTTTGTTGGCAAAGTAATGTCTCTGCTTTTAAACGTGCTATCTAGGTTGGCCATAACCTTCCTTCCAGGGAGTAAGCATCTTTTAATTTCATGGCTGCAATCACCATCTGCAGTGATTTTGGAGCCCCCAAAATAAAGTCTGACACTGTTTCCACTGTTTCCCCATCTATTTCCCATGAAGTGATGGGACCAGATGCCATGATCTTAGTTTTCTGAACATTGAGCTTTAAGCCAACTTTTTCACTCTCCTCTTTCACCTTCATCAAGAGGCTCTATAGTTCCTCTTCACTTTCTGCCATAAGAGTGGTGTCATCCACATATCTGAGGTTATTGATATTTCTCCCAGCAATCTTGATTCCAGCTTGTGTTTCTTCCAGCCCAGCGATTCTCATGATATACTCTGCATATAAGTTAAATAAGCAGGGTGACAATATACAGCCTTGATGTACTCCTTTTCCTATTTGGAGCCAGTCTGTTGTTCCATGTCCAGTTCTAACTGTTGCTTCCTGACCTGCATACAGATTTCTCAAGAGACAGGTCAGATGATCTGGTATTCCCATCTCTTTCAGAATTTTCCACAGTTTATTGTGATCCACACAGTCAAAGGCTTTGGCATGGTCAATAAAGCAGAAATAGATGTTTTTCTGGAACTCTCTTGCTTTTTCGATGATCCAGCGGATATTGACAATTTGATCTCTGGTTCCTCTGCCTTTTCTAAAACCAGCTTGAACATCTGGAAGTTCACGGTTCACGTATTGCTGAAACCTGGCTTGGATAATTTTGAGCATTACTTTACTAGCGTGTGAGATGAGTGCAATTGTGCGGTAGTTTGAGCATTCTTTGGCATTGCCTTTCTTTGAGATTGGAATGAAAACTGACTTTTTCCAGTCCTGTGGCCACTGCTGAGTTTTCCAAATTTGCTGGCATATCGAGTGCAGCACTTTCACAGCATCATCTTTCAGGATTTGAAATAGCTCAACTGGAATTCCATCACCTCCACTAGCTTTGTTCGTAGTGATGCTTTCTAAGGCCCACTTGACTTCACATTCCAGGATGTCTGGCTCTAGGTGAGTGATCACACCATCGTGATTATCTGGGTTGTGAAGATCTTTTTTGTACAGTTCTTCTGTGTATTCTTGCCACCTTTTATTTGTTGTTAAACTGGGCTATCTGGTCCCTTGGAGGTACCCAAAGACTCTTAAGTGGTACCAGGGCAAGGGGATAACTTTCAGACAATCACCTTCTAGATCCCCAATATCCATGTATCCTCCTGCTTCTGATCTGAGGTCTCAAATGATCATTTTCCACCATGTCTTCCACAATCTCACTTCTCCAATTTGCCAAAGAAAGGCATACATTTTACCTGGCCCTTATCTTGCTTTGTGCTTCATCTTGGGCAAAGGGACAATTTGAAACACTGGTATTGGTTAGGAGAAAATGATTCAACTCTGATTGGATGATAGAGTCATTTGTAACTCTGATGGTTTCCAAGTCTTTGCTTTATATAAAATTAAAGGAGGACCCAATCAAATTGGTAGTTGTTAGACCATCAAAAGTCTTTTTTTTAAATTAATTTTTATTGGAGTATAACATTTTATAATGTTGTGTTATTTTCTGTTGTATAGCAGAATGAATCAGCTATATGTATACATATATCCCCTCTTGTTTTGGATTTACTTCCCATTTAGGTCACCACAAAACATTGAATAGAGTTCCCCATGCTATACAGTTGGTTCTCCTTATTTATCTCTTTTATAAATAGTAGCGTATATATGTCAGTCCTAATCTCCCAATTCATCCTATCCCCCACATCCCTTCTGATATCCATATGGCCATTCTCTATATCTATGTCTCTATTTCTGCTTTGCAAATAAGTTTATCTGTATAGTGTTTCTAGATTCCACACATAACATTATTATACAATTTCTTTTCTCTTTCTGACTTACTTCACCCTGTATGGCAGTCTCTAGGTCCATCCATATATCTGCAAATTGCACAATTTCATCCCTTTTTATGGCTGAGTATTATTCTGTTGTATATGCCCAGGAGTGGAATTACTGGGTCATACGGCAGTTCTATTTTTAGTTTTTAAAGGAATCTCCATACTGTTCTCCACAGTGGCTGTACCAATTTGCATTCCCACCAATAGCATAAAAGGGTTTCCTTTTCTCCACATTCTTTCCAGCATTTATTGTTGGTAGATTTTTTGATGATAGCCATTCTGACTGATGTGAAGTGATACTTCATTGTAGTTTTGATAGGCATTTCTCTAAATAATTAGTGATGCTGAGCATTTTTTCAAGTGTTCATTGGCCATCTGTATGTCTTCTTTGGAGAAATGTCTGTTTAGGTCTTTTGCCCATTTTGGGGTTGGGTTGTTTGTTTTTTGGTATTGAGCTGCATGAGCTGTTTGTATATTTTGGAGGTTAATCCGTTGTCAGTTGCTTTGTTTGCAAATATTTTCTTCAAAAGTTCATTTTAATAATAGATTTTTGGCTAAAATGCTGAGAGAGTTTAGAGCATGTAAGGACAGTGATGTTAAAAAAAGTTCTTCCATTCACATCTATTTATGTGAACAAGCTTTCTCAGAGCTTACATTAAAAAAAAAAAGGACAAGAAAAATATGATTAAATTTGTGCTAATTAACCTTGTCTCATTCTGGCAACAATAAACCAATTGGAGGGAAAGATAGTTCCATTCATCTCATTAAAGGATGAATTTTCAACAAAATCATGTTTAATTACCTATGAACATTTGTAAAATTTGTTGATTTGATCAGTTGTGTGCTAATCAAAATTATAATGATAAAATTCAGAAGAAAAAAATTAACACTTAGATCCTATTGTCTCAGGATGTCAAAAAATAATCCTGAAATCTCAATTTGTACCCAAATTTTTGTTGATAAAGGCTTTGATCATAAAGCTATATTAGGTTAGAATTCTTTGAGGGACTATCCAGCAATACAGGAAAGCCTGTCTGTATATTTTTTTTAAAAAAGGATGATGATGGAGATCATTGCAGTGGTGTTTAGATTCCTTTGAATATATTTTAAGAAGTGTAAGTTTGACTAAAAATGCCAGTATTTACAATATGTCAGAAATTACTCTTTGTAAGCTTTTAGATTCATAGTATAACATTTTAAATGCTGGGATCACTAAAATGTATGATGCAGAGCGCGAAGTTTGTCAGAGTCCCGTTTGAGTGTCTGGGAGTAGGAAGAGGTGAGGAGTGCTGACGGTGATTCCCCGCTGGGCTGGTGGTGGTGGGGACGGAGGGACGGGGAAAGTTCTGAGGTGAATTTTGGCCGACTCGGTTGTGGAGAGCGAGAGAGAAGCTCTGGAGGGCAGCTCAGACCTGGCTTGAGCATCTGGGGCAATGAAGATGGTGATGGGAAAGGTCAGCTGGCAGTAGTCAGGAACT
Organism: Okapia johnstoni; assembly: GCA_024291935.2. NCBI lineage: Eukaryota > Metazoa > Chordata > Mammalia > Artiodactyla > Giraffidae > Okapia > Okapia johnstoni. The sequence goes on from CM044307.1 coordinate 20,717,331, forward strand.
CTGGTTGTCTCCTAGGAATCTCAAACGTGATGGGACACATCCTGGGGAGATGCAGGTAGGCAGCTGAGGTGAGTATGGAGCTAGAGAGGCCAGGCTGCATCTCCGGGGGCCTTGTCCTGTGTGCCTTTGTATTGGTTTTCCTCGTTTACAGATGCAGTTCTCTTAGTAATTAGAACTAGTTTCTTTTTACCAATTTCCTGTCACACTTAAAGGTGTGAAGTAGATTTTATCCTTCGTGCTCTCTGGACACAAATGATCAGAGTGAGGTTGTAGGGGTGAGGGGACATTGAATCAGTGGCTTTCAAAATTATGGGCAGCGACTCACCGTGACTCACATCATCATTGCTTATTACCCACCGGAAGTTTATGTGGAGGTATGAATTTGTATGTCTTTCCCTGGTGGCTCAGTGGTAAAGAATCAGCCTGCCAGTGCAGGAGAGGCAGGTTCAATCCCTGGGTTGGGAAGATCCCCTGGAGAAGGAAATGGCTACCGACTCCAGTGTTCTTGCCTGGGAAATCCCATGGACATAGGAGCCTGGCGGGTTATAGTCCATGGGGTCATAAAAGAACTGGACACAACTTAGCGACTAAACAACAAATAAATATCAAAGTCTATCTAGAAATACATTAGTGCGGTGGCTGTTGAGGTTGGGGAAATGCAGGGAGCATGGTGACATCATGAGTAGAATAATCGGATTAGCTCGATTCTTTACGACTAAGGCCTGGAAAACAACTAATAAAAAGGTAGCAACGTCAGATATTTTACAGGACAGAAATTTGTCTCCTTTTTTAATTGACAGAGGCCTGAGGTCACCTGGAAGTGCCTAAATCAAAATCCACAAGCAATACCTTTGGAAGCATGGAGAGAGAATTTCAGAGAGAGAATGGTGTCAGGCAGGGGCTTATTCTTCCGCAGATACCTCTAATCTTTCGAGGACAGCTCACAGAGGGCTCTTTCCTGCTTCCTACTCTGCCCTTGGCATTTCTTACACAGTTTTTCCTTGAGGAGTATAGCCATACTGCCTTCCTCGGAAAGCCTACTGGCCTGGAAATGGGTTCCAAGTGAAGAAAATGAAGGCACCGTTTGGGAACATGATTTGGCCAAGGGAGGTGTTATGAGCTGAATCGTGTCCAGAATTTCTGTGTTGAAGTCCTAGCCTCTCAGTACCTTAGAACATGCCTATATTTGGAGATAAAGCCTTTTTAAAGAGGTGATTTATTATTTTATCTTTTTTTTTTTTGCTGTGCACATGGGGTTTTTTCTAGTTATGGCACACTGGCCTGTCACAGCACAAGGGCTTCAGGGCCCATGGGCTCAGTAGTTGTGGCACATAGGCTTAGTTGCTCTGCGGCATGGGGAATCTTTGTTCCCTGACCAGGGATTGAAGCTGCATCCGCTGCATTGGAAGGCAGATTCTTAACTACTGGACCACCATGGAAGTTCCTAAAGAGGTAATTTAGTTAAGATGAGGCCATTAGAGTGGGCCCTAATCCAATCTGACTGTTGTCTATATAGGAGAAGGAAATCTGGACTCCCAGAGAGACACAGGATGAGGTGGGGGAAGGGGTGGGGAGCACCTTCATGTGAGGACACAGCAAGAAGCCAGCCGTCTGCAAGCCAAGGACACAGGCCTCAGAAGACGCCTGCGGACACCTTGATCTTGGACTACCAGCCTCCAGAAGTGTGGGAAAACACATTTCTGTCGTTTAGGCCACCCCGATTATTGTCAGCTCTCAGAAATTCCTTTACGAGTGCCACAGGCCTGAGTAAATATGTAAATATGTTGAATTCTGTGGGATTTTGTTACGCCAGACCTATCTAATGAATGCAGTAGAAACCGGCAGAGCTGGGATGTAGCCTCACACATTTAAGAACAAGTCTCAGTCTTGGGCTCCCCGCTTAGTGAAGTTATTCTGTAGATCCTAGTGAGCAAAGCTTGGGTCACATTTTCCTAATTAAGATGCCGCTGTCTCTGAGGGGTTGGGAGAGCTGACTATGGTGGGTCTCCGGCGAGAGCAGGAAGAATTGTATGAGCTCACCCAGTCCCATCCCCCTACTCCGGGCAGATACAAGAGACTTGGGTTCGATCCTGGGTTGGGAAGATTCCCCTGGAGGAGGGCATGGCAGCCCACTCCAGTATTCTTGCCTGGAGAATCCCATGGACAGAGGAACCTGATAGGTTATGGTCCACAGTGTCCCAAAGAGTCAGACACGACTGAAGCAACTTAGCATGTATACACTGCTCACAGGCAACTCCCTTCCCTGGTGTTACCTTGCTGGTCCATGACAAACCAAGCTAAGTCCTATAGGACTGAGGGCTGTCTGGGCCTGTCTGGGTGTTATGTACTTGTTTGCTTGGCTGGCCCAGTTCAAACACCTGCTGAAGAAGATAGCTTAACTTTGTTCAAGGGGTTTGCCTCATCTATACTCCGTTCTGTTCAGGTGGCTGTGAGCATTACATTTAGGACTATTCCGGTGTTGGTCTCTTCCTTGACCTTTGACACTGTCCTTAGGATGGAAACGTGATGGGACTTTAAAGGTAATTCACTCCAATCCCCTTGGGCTCCAAATGAGGAAACAGACCCTGAGAGATGAATTGACTCACCCGAGGTCACACAGATAGTAAGTGGCCGAGCTAGATCTAGAGCTCAGCTCACTAACTCAGGATTCTTTCTTCTCCCCCAGGAAAGTCCCCAGTAATGGCCTTGCTTTCCAACCCTGACCTTCCTGGTTTTTATCTGCAGCCACTCATGACACTCCAGGTTGGAGCCTCCCATCCTCCCACCAGCACCCATCTTTGGGATTTCTCTGGGAGCAATGCTGGTCCCAAAGGCTGTCTGAAATACGAGGCACAGGAGGGTGCCTGGAATTTGCAGTGAATCCCAGATTCCCTGGTGGCTCAGATGGTAAAGAATCCATTTGCAATTTGGGAGACCCAGGTTCGACCCCTGGGTTGGGAAGATCCCTTGGAGAAGGAAATGGCAACCCACTCCAGTATTCTTGCCTGGAGAATTCTATGGACAAGGGAGCCTTGCGGGGCTACAGTCCATGGGGTTCCAAAGAGCCAGACATGACTGAGAGACTAACACCGGATTCAAGGATGGGCGGCATCGCAGCTCCCACACTTGCTCTTGTCTGCAACATCAGCCCTCTGAATCACCTCTCTCGCTTGAGTGCTGAAAGCACTTAGCACATGTGGGAATATTTTCCGATGACAGCGACTTCTTCTGTATCACAGATAACATCTGTGTTAGTAAACTCTTTTACCTACCCTGCTTGCCCCTGTCTTCCACCACGTCGTCACATGACCGACCTCAGAGGCCTCCCCTGGTCGGTCTAGTGCTGGTGTCTTGGGCAAACCTCGGTCCATGGCCTCCTGCCTCTCATCAGGTGTCTTCCGGAGCCTCCTGGACCAGTCACACAATCTCGCCTCACTTTTCCTTACGTGGTGCCCACACATGAAGCCCTCTGGTGCAAATGTGGGTAGATGGCCAGAGGTGCAAATGACCGACTCTTTATGTTTCTATTTTGATGTTAACTTGGTGGTTTTTGTTGTTGGTGGTGGTGGTGGTTTGTTTGTTTTTCAACTTTTTTCTCTCTTGGGTCCGGGGAGCAGGGGTCTTTGACTTGGTAGCCTCCCTGGACCATTTCCTTGGTGTGACTACACAGCTCTCACAAACACTGCTGCTGCTGGGGTGACACTGTTGGAAAATTCTCCCCATTTCTTCTGGAGTACAGCTGGCCTGATCCTCTCCATCCTTAGGGGCTTGCTGTGAAGGCGGTACAGCACTGGTTTACAGAAAGGCAGGAAGGGAGTGGGAAAGATCCCGATGCAGTGGGGGTGAGAAATTGCCAATTGCACTGATAAAATGAGTCCCTCGTGGCCAGAAGGTGACACTGTCTTATGACACAGCATTGATGGGAGGCCTCTCCACGGAGATGAAGCTGAGCTGTCTGCATAATGAGAAGGCGCTGGCTTTGAGGGCCTGGGCACTGGAGGAAGGACTCGCTCAGCCAGCCCTTCCCAGGCGTGAGAACTCTGCTTTGGTTGCCAGCTGAGTCTCTGTGTGCTGCCTGCCCTCTTGGGGGTTATCTAGTACCTCTCTTCCTTGGCTGATGCTCCAAGCATTTTACATTTATCTCAGTCATCTGCACGCTCTGAGGAGTGGGGAAGAGACATATGTTATTAGCATCATTTTACAGATAAACTGGGACGCAGAGCAGGTGTGGCACACAGGAGGAGCTGAGACTGAGAACACGCATCCGACCCTGGCTTGCAGGACACACTGTACCCTGTCCTGTCCACATTGTCCCCTAAACCCAAACAAAGAGAAAAAAATAGCTTTAGAAGAAAAACAGTGTTAGCCCTTTCAGTTTAGTTCAGTTCAGTTCAGTCGCTCAGTTGTGTCTGACTCTTTGCAACCCCGTGGACTGCACACGCCAGGTTTCCTTGTCCATCACCAACTCCCAGAGCTTACTCAAACTCATGTCCTCGCATTGGTGATGCCATCCAATCATTTCATCCTCTGTCGTCCCCTTCTCCTCCCACCTTCAATCTTTCCCAGCATCAGGGTCTTTTCTAATGAGTCAGTTCTTCGCATCAGGTGGTCAAAGTATAGGAGTTTGAGCATCAACATCAGTCCTTCCAGTGAATATTTAGGACTTTTATCTGACGGTAAACCTAATATAGAGACTGTAAAGAATTTTGAGTGGTCACCAAATTTAGGATATACGTTTCCCCAAATTTGGGATATAGGTTCCTCTGAAGGGGAGGAAGAGGGAGGGACCAATGGTGTCAGGATAGCCAGGGACTTCAGCTGTATTAGTAATTTGTTTTAGGATTTTTTTTTTGGTGGTGAGAACAGGGGTGTTCTGTTTTTCTTCATTTCCTTTCTGCATATATTTAATATTGCACACTAAATTGAAACCATTCTAACAGTACAAAAAGCATAACATTATTGTTCAGAATGAAGGCGTTTTAACAATTATTTCCAAAGCCTGGGGCATTAAGGGTTGAAAGGATTGTTTAAAGAAACAAAAGGGGGTGGTGGACCGGGACTAGTTTGGCAGAGAAACAACCACGGAATTTATTATCATGAAGTCAAAAATTAAAGCAAACATTCTAGAAATATTTAATGAGGGCCTACTATGTGCCAGGAACTGGTTTAAGCCCTGAAAAATGTAACATAGTGCCTGTTCTCATGGAGTTTTGATTCTAATGGGAAACAAAAGTTAAAATAGTTCAGCACTCAGCAAATACATGAATTAGTCTGAAAACAATAGAAAGGGGTTTAGAGATAACATTTTGCAGGGAGAAGACCTCTTGGAGATCGGGATCCCCCATGGACCCATCTCTTGGTCCCCAAGGGCTCCTCTGTCATCTTCCACTGCATGGATTTGGGAAGCAGCCCAGCTCACTTGTAGGGGGCGGGGAATGAGAGAGGGTGGGGCAGAGCTAGTATGAGCAGCACCAGGGAGGCCTAGAAGCCTAAAACCTGGATGCTGTTTCCACCCTGGGTGTGCCCAGGGCTTGTGTATTATACTCTAATGAAGGGTTGGGCCATGGTGGTGTGTTTCTTTCTTTCTTTTTTTTTAATGAGGTGCTGTTTTGCATAGATAAATACTATGATTGTGATGTGGGAACGAAAAGGCAGATCATTATGCAAAAAGCACTGGCAGAGGTGAGATTATGAAACCAGTTCTGCTTCAGGCCTGCTGTCTGAGCGTGGGAACTAGGAGGTGTCTGATGGTCTGGGCCTCAACCTGGGCCAACTGGATGGAGGCCGCCCTCTCTAGCTCATCTCTTGACTGCTGGGCTGGGAAAACAGGAAGCACACCTCTCCACTTTTTACCGGAGATTCAGAATTCTGGGAATTGGAAGTGGAGGTGGAATGAAGGTGGCTTCCCTGCTGTGGCTCCCACCTAAATGTATGGTCCACGATTGGTGGGACCAAGGCTCCACCTTTAACATCTATTGAATTGATTCCTGATTGTTGTAAAATGAGATTGGGTGCTTTAAGTGACCCTGGTGAGGCTCATAGAGATGCTGGGGCTGGAAGGAGGCAGGGAACAGAGAAAGGAAGGACTCTCTTGGTTCTAAGTTTACAAGCTGACTTCTTAGTTGGGATAGCTGGATCTCAGAAGAGGAGGCGGAGACCTGCCAAGAGATGCTACTTGGACAGCCAGGGAGGGAAAACTCAAGTAGGCTGGAGAGAGATGGAGAAGACAGCTGGGGAAGAAGGACCTGCACTCCAGTTTCCAGGCAGCGATGTTGCCATGATGCCTCGTGAAAGGAGGCTCTGTAGCTGCTACAGTGTGCAACCGCCTAAAAAACATCGTGCACAGAATCTGCTTCAGTGCCCCGTCTGTCTGCCTTTTGTCTTGTGGAGACTGAGCCCTGTTGACAGCTTCCATGAGGTCAGATCAAAGAGATAAAGCCAAGGTCACACTGTCTAGGATGGAGACACAGCTGCCCGCATCCCAGGTGTTGGCTGCAGCAAAGGCCATAGTGTGAGTGCCCCCTACAGAGCACATCAGGGAGAGGCAGCCTGGGGGATGGGGAGCCTGAGGGGTCTAGGAGGTTAGACAAAGGGCATCGATTCATGTACTCAATCAGCAGCTCTTTGCTGAGTACTTCCCAAGGGGTCAGTAAGACAAAGATCCCATGTGCATGGAAGCGAAATCAGAATGACCACTTTATGTTACACGTCTGGGGAGCAATGAGATTGTTCTTCCTGGTTTTCCCTGGTTCCTCGCACACTGTGACAACATCAGCTCTGAACAGGAATTGAGACTTGGTTAATGGTCTTCAGTACAAACAGACCTCCACTTCTATCCTCTATTGGTGGAATAGCAGAGGGCAGGGCAGGGTGGGAGTTAGGGGTGTTAGCTCCACCCTTCCCAAGGTCTTGGAACTCAATGGGATGCCTCTAGATGTTACTGAGATGGTTGGGTGGTGTGGCAAGGAGTATCCATGGTGCAATTCAATTATCAGACTCTTAGTGAACTAAGTGTTCTATCTTTATTATGCATCAAATCCTGGGACTCATTAAGGACTACATTGTCTCAGGACTTCCCAATACATGCTACACTAAGATCATGATGTTATATGAAACTCAGAACCCCTACATGTCCAGCTTCTTCAATGACTTGAACTTAAATTGACCTGTAAAACTAACTGTGATCCTTATTCCTAGGGCCCCACAAGAGTGACTTATTGGAAAATTACATGTACACATTTCATGTTGTCCTAGGAATGGCCTTTGTAACTTATTTCTATTTTGCTCTTACTGCAGAGAATGACTGTAGATTCCTACCACACCACTAATACCAGTCCTGGAAATGAATTCTAAGGAAAATATTCAACAGAAACCAAAACTTCACATTTGAAGATGTTTACTGCTGCTAAAAATTGGAAACAATTTAGCACAAAGGAAATATAAAAGATTAGAAGGCTGGTTGAATAAATGATAGCAAATCTGTAGGTGGTATGTTATATATAATTCATATAGATGGTAGTAAAGGAAAAAGATGGGCTTCCCAGGTGGTGCTAGTGGTGAAGAACCTGTCTGCCAATGCAGGAGACGTAAGAGACTCGGGTTCCATCCCTGGGCAGGGAAGATTCCCCTGGAGGAGGGCATGGCAACCCACTCCAGTATTCTTGCCTGGAGAAGCCCATGGACAGAGGAGTCTGGCGGGCTACAGTCCATAGGGTCACAAAGAGTTGAACATGACTGAAGTGACTTAACATGCAGGCAAAAAAGGAAAAGGTAGAATATAAGTAAGCATGTTTTATACATTCTGGTAATCTGTAAAGTATGCATTCATAGTGAAGGCTTTTGCAAAGGAAGTTAATTGTTTCAGAATGGTGGGATACAAGCGATTTTTATTATTTTATAAACCCAGTGTTAATGTTAGATGTAATTTTAAAGCACTCTAAAAAAATAAAAAAAATTCCACCTTAGAATATCATAGTAACTCTTCATAATTAGTCATTTCTTCATCACCCTAACCAAAAGAATTCCAGGAAAACATCTACTTCTGCATCATTGACTATGCTAAAGCCTTTGACTGTATGGATCACGACAAACTGGAAAATTCTTGAAGAGATGGGAATACAACACCACCTTGTCTGCCTCCTGTAGAATCTGTATGTAGGTCAAGAAGCAACAGTTAGAACTGGGCATAGAATAACAGACTGGTTCAAAATTGGGAAAGAAATATGACAAGGCTGTCTATTGTCACCCTGTTATTTAACTTATATGCAGAGTACCTCATGAAAAATGCTGGGCTGGATAAATCACAAGCTGGAATCAAGATTGCTGGGAGAAATATCAACAACCTCGGATATGCACATGATATCACCCTAATGGCAGAAAGTGAAGAGGAACTAAAGAACCTCTTGATGAAGGTGAAAGAGGAGAGTGAAAAAGCTGGCTTAAAATTCAGCATTCAAAAAACTAAGATCATGGCATACAGTTCCATCACTTCATGGCAAATAGATGGGGAAAATGTGGAAACAGTAGCAGATTTTATTTTCTTGGACTCCAAAATCACTGTGGACAGTGATTGCAGCCATGAAGTTAAAAAGACTCTTGCTCCTTGGAAGAAAAGCTATGACAAACCTAGACAGTGTATTAAAAAGTAGATATACCATTTTGCCAACAAAAGTCTTGACAATAGTCAAGGCTACTTTTTCCCCAGTAGTCATGTATACGAATGTGAGAATTGGACCATAAAGAAGGCTGAGTGCCGAAGAATAAATGCTTTTGAATTGTGGTGCTGAGGACTGTTGAGGGTCCCTTGGACTTCGAGGAGATCAAACCAGTCAATCTTAAAGGAAATCAACCCTGAATATTCTTTGGAAGGACTGATGCTGAAACTGAAGCTCCAATACTCTGGCCACCTGATGTGAAGAGCCAACTCGTTGGAAAAGACCCTGATGCTGGGAAGGATTGAAGGCAGGAGGAGGGGGCGACAGAGGATGAGATGGTTGGATGGCATCACCAACTCAATGGACATGAGTCTGAGCAAACCCCAGGAGATGGTGAAGGACAGGGAAGCCTGGCGTGTGGCAGTTCATGGGGTCACAAAGAGTCAGACATGACTTAGTGACTGAATAATCTTTCAGAAAGCCCAGGGTACCCCAGCCATGCTGAGCTTCAGGAGAATTGGAAGTGTAGGGGGCTGAGGTTGAGTTGCAGGCTGTGGAAGGTTCTGGGTGAGGGAGCTGTCTCACTGAGGCCCTGATGTCCCCCTTAGAGTCCTAAGGAGGCCAGTGGTGGCTCTTCCTCTGTTCACATCCAATGGGTCTGGAGGCTGGCAGCTACTTCATCACAGAAGACAGCAACTCTCACTGCTCTTGTAAAGACTTGAGACCCATCCTTTTCTTTCTTTTTTATAGTAGTTTTATTAATAATTGTGGGAACTTGGAAACAACCAAGATGTATCTCAGTAGGTAAATGGTTGAATAAATTGTAGTGCATCCAGACAATGGAATATTATTCCACGCTAAAAAGAAAGGAGCCATCAAGCCATGAAAGGACATACAGGAAACTTAAATGCATATTACTAAGTGAAAAAAGACAACTAGAAGGCTACCTATTGTATAATTTCAACTATATGACATTCTGGAAAATGGAGAGAGTAAAAAGATCTGTGATTGCCAGCGGTTAGGGCAGGAAGAGAATGAATAAGCAGAGCATAGATTTTTGGCTCAGTGACAATATTCTGTATGATACCATAATGATGGACACAAAGGCATTTAAAGGCAAATGTCACCCTGTTATTTAACTTATTTGCAGAGTACCTCATGAAAAATGCTGGGCTGGATAAATCACAAGCTGGAATCAAGATTGCTGGGAGAAATATCAACAACCTCGGATATGCACATGATATCACCCTAATGGCAGAAAGTGAAGAGGAACTAAAGAACCTCCTGATGAAGGTGAAAGAGGAGAGTGAAAAAGCTGGCTTTGTTTAAATCCAAAGGCATTTAAACAGACTCTGGGTCTTGAGGCCAATAGCAGATGAAAGCCGACAATTTTCTACTGAATATAAAAGGAATCAACGTCATTATACAGTTGCTGGGACCCATTCTTTAGAGAACGTCGAAAAGGAGGGTAACGGTTTGCAATACTGTTGTTGGAGAAGTAGGGCCAGACCACACTCTCAGAGGAAAGAAGCCACTGTAATTCTTGCTGCCTCTCACCTAAGGTGGGAAGTACTTTCTCTCTGGGGTGACCCCCTCTGTGACTGCCTCACTTCTGTTGCTTCTGCCCATTTACACATGACCCCCCTTGTGGGTTTCACCCTGACAGTTTAGCAGCCGGTGAAAGAAGATTGTGCTGATGCCAGCAGCCATACGCAGCCTCAGTTAACCACTGACAATGCCAGCTCATGTTCACTGAGTGCCTTCCACATAAGAGTACTCACCAATTTCCATGCATTTTCTCATGTAATTCCCACTGCAACCCTCTGAGGTAGGAAATATTATTATCCCTGGTTCACAGATGCTAAATTGTTGTTCGAGGTTCCGCAGACACTATGCTTTAAAACCAGGTAGGTTGGTTCCATAGCTTCTACCTCCTTTAGTGAGCAAGAAATACACTGTTTTATCACCTGGAGCCCATCCGCTGCCACTGCAAATTTCAGGATAAATGTTTAAAGGGAAGAAGAGGAAGAGGTATTCTCATAGGTGGCATGCTTTGTGCTTGGTACAGATGTTAGACTGGACCAAAGGCATTTAAACAGACTCTGGGTCTTGAGGCCAATAGCAGATGAAAGCCGACAATTCTCTACTGAATATAAAAGGAATCAATCAACAATACAGATCCTGAAGAACGTCTCTGAGTGTCAAACACCAAGGGAGGTGGAAAGTACCAGACAAGGGTTTGTGCTTTCTTTGTTGGGTTGCCAGAGAAAATACAGGATACTCAGTTAAATTTGAATTTCAGATAAATAACACAAAACTTTTTAGTATAAGTATGTTCTAATATGCATGGAATACACTTAGACTCAAATATTTTGTTGTTTGTTTTTCGATTCAAATTTAACTGGCAGTCCTGAATTTTTATTTGCTAAATCTGGCAACCCAGTTTCTCTAAAGAGACAGCTCACAACCCAGGCAGTGTGTTAATAAGGACAGAGTGAGAAGTACAGATAAGTACTTTGGAGAAAGAAGAGTTTGGGATGTAAACTCATGGATTTTTAACACCATCTGCTGGGTCACAGACTAAGTGGAAGGGGGCTTGTGCTGGAAAGGCTTCCTGGCAGAGCTGGTTCCTAAGGTGAAGTGGGAAGGATCTAGATGGGCAGAGAGGGAGGAGGGCTTGAGGCACATAGGGTGATGGTGAACAGACCGTGAAATACCTGGAAGAGGCTTCATGCTGGGAAGGACCAGAGGTGGACAATCAACCTGTGGAGGGTCTTGAGGACCTTGGTAGGATTTTGGACCATATGTTTTGGATAAGGATGCATAACAAATTGAAGCAGCATTTTAGAACGGTTAATCTGGTGATGGCATGTAAGACTGGTGAGAATGGTCAGTGGAGTGGGGAGCTAAGCATGAGGTGGCGGGGGTCTGTGAGAAGGGAAGAATGATCAGAAGGACATTGCAAAGTAATGGCCTCGTCCCTTAGGTAGGATGTACAGGTGACCATCAAGAGGACAGGTGGCCTAAAGTGACTGTTTCTATCAAGTGGGGGATCTGTGCCTTGCTGGGTGCAGAGGAGGAGAAGGCACCCTTGGTGCAGGGTCTTGGAGGGAAGATTCTCATGTTAGAGGCACTGTCGGTAGTCTGTCATCCTAGAAAGACAGATGGAGGCAGCGTGAGATCACATCTTGTTCTGTTCTACCTGCTCTCTGCAACATGCACACACACACACAGACACACACACACAGACACACACACAGAGACACAGACACACAGAGACACACTTATAGATACACGCACAGAGAGACATAAACACACACACACAGACATACAAACACACACACACACAGACACACACACCCTCACTGTGTGCTTATTAGGTTTGTATAGATTTCCATAGAAAGGTAACTCCTGCTTTAACCTCAAACGATTTTTATTAGTGATGCAATTGCAGCTTTTGGATTTTGTGGTTCTGCTTCCCTGGGAGCCAGTCTTTTCAAGCATCCATTCCACTCAAAGGTGCCACCCGCTTGCCATGTGATCCCCCTTCTCTGGCTCCTCCCACAGCTGGTGCAACCCCTATTTCTTGTAAGAGCATTTGAGGTCCTCTAAAATAAGGTATTTCAGCAGCACGTGAGATTGCCAGTCCCGAAAAGCCCGCCCAGCTGTTTTAGGTTTTCCCAGAAGAGTTACCAGGGCAAGAAGGAGAGGCCCAGACATGCTGGAAATGGAAACGGTCCCAGCCCTTTCCTGGGACTGGGTGGGACAGGACAGACCCACGGGGGCAGGGCAGGGAGGGGCTGGGTCCTGGGTACCCTGGATCTCTCTGATCTTCTCCCTGACCTGGGTCGATGGAGGGCTGGTCTTACAGCAGGGGTGGCTTTCCAGAATGGCCTGGGGGAAAGGGATGGCCCCAGTGGGCCAGGGCATAGTGAGGATGGAGAATATTAACCCTCTCTCCCACCCCATTGCTGATCATAGGGAGAGATCAGTGCTCAGTGACAGCAAGGTGTCCAACATTCCACTCCTGCCTCCTGTCCCTGCTCTTGGATCAGGTGATGAGGCTACCTTATCATCTTGTTGGGCAGGGTAAAGGGGCAGTCCTCAGGGTGATGAATCAATGCCAGGGAACTGATCAATGCCAGATATACTTGGGGTTGGTTTCCTGCAGGAAAAATGGCCACCTCCCTCACACCAGGAGAGCTTGAGTTTGGCCTCAAGGTGAGCTCAACTTCACTGGTGAGGTGGAGCAGGAAGGAGGCCAAGTCAAACAGTCCCTTCTCAACAGTCCCTTCTCAACTCTCTGGGGGGAGAGACTCACAGACTCACCTCACCCCCACCCCATGGCCCAAAGGTTAAACTGTGCTGCCCGCCAGGGGGCCGACCCCAGCCCCACAGAGCTGCGACCTTCCCCTGTTCTTTGGGCGGCCCTGGTCTGGGCACCCTTTCCCGGAATGTCCTTCCTCCATTGGCTTCTCTGCCTGGTGAACTTCTCCTCATCTGACAAAACTGGTTCCACAGTCACCTCCTCTGTGAAGCCTGCTGGTTTCCTCCTTCTTTCCCCCTTGCTGTAACTTATAAAACTGTTGCACTGGAAGCTTTGGGCCCTCAGCCCCCTGTGTGGCTCCAGAAATGGCCAGTCTAGGTCCTCTGAACGTTTGGGGTCCAACCTGGCTGCACTTTCAGGGTCCTGGGGAGGCAGTGCCTGGTGGCTGGAGCTCTGAGCTCCCTGTCAGCTCTCAGGGGCCTCCTCAGGGGTGGGCTCCTGACCAAGCAGAAAGCACCCAGGTCAGTGCCCACACACACCACCTGGCCTTGCCTCAGCCTCACACTCCCCACATCCCTGGCTCGTCTCTGAGGCACTGGATTCCTCTGTTTGCCCCCAGACTCCTCCACTGACCACTCCGTGGCCCAGAGCTGGCCATTCTTGCTGAGTCAGGCCATCTGCTAATTGCCACAGGCAGCCTTCCTGAGATGCTGCAGGCTGCCTCCGCTTGGAGGCCGACTTCAGGTGGTGCATTTGCCAGGGAATTGGCATTGGATGAGATGGTTGGATGGCATCACCGACTCAATGGACATGGGTATGGGTGGATTCCGGGAGTTGGTGATGGACAGGGAGGCTGGCGTGCTACGGTTCATGGGGTCTCAAAGAGTCTGACACGACTGAGCGACTGAACTGAACTGAACTGGCATTGCTTCTTCCGATGAATATTTGGGGAGTCACCCCAGCCAGGTCTTGGGTAGGGGTGAGGTGGGGAGGAAGGCTCAGGAGGATGCAGGGAGATGGGGGATGGACTCGTGAAGGACCAGGGGGCCCCTCTCTTTGCCCATAGCCTTTCTTTAGAGCAGTGGTTCTCCTTGGAGGCAGGGAGGTGATTCTCCATCCTGCCCCCCAGCCTGGGGCCCTTGGCGATGTCTAGAGGTATTTTGCTTCGTCACAACTGGCAGGGGGAGGGGATCGCTACTGGCGTTTATTGTGCAGAAGTTGGTGATGCAGCTAAACTTATCTGACAAAGCACAGAACATCCCTCCTCCCCTAACAACAGACGATTAATCTGGCCCAAGTGTCAACAGTGCCACAGTTGAGAAAGAAGAGGGAATAGGCTGGAGCAGCTGGTGTGGGGGGCCTTGTGTTAAGAGATGAACTCACGTGGACTTTCATGAGTCCAGGGATGACGGTGCTTCTGCAGCCTTCTCTCCCTTTGGGTCCTCACGAGGAATCACAGTTCTCCCTGCAGGATGGGTCCTGCTCCTCGCTGCTCATCTCCATCCATGACTCCATATCTGGGGCTGGGGGGCAAGGTCTTTAATGCTGAGAAAACCTCTTACCTTCTTTTATTTTATTCCATGTCAGCCCAGAGTTTCAGAGGCGCAAGGAAACGAGGGATTTCTTACTGTTTTTCAGAAAACACTATATATAAAGGAATACTTTTTTCTTTTATCTGTATATGTGCTTAGTCGCTCAGTCATGTCCGACTGTTTGCGACCCCATGTACTGTAGACTACCAGGCTCCTCTGTCTGTGGGGATTCTCCGGGCAAAATTCTGGAGTGGGTTGCCATGCCCTTCTACAGGGGATCTTCCCAACCCAGGGATTGAACCCAGGTTTCCTGCATTGCTGGCAGATTCTTTACCATCTGACATAAAACAGTATTTAATAGTAGTCAATACCATGAATCAATTGCTTATTTTGTACCGGGAACTTTCACATATGATGATATGATATCATTGTCACAACAGCCCTATCAGATGGGTAATATTATTATATTATTACTCCTTGAGAAAAAAGAAAACAAACCCAGCTGAAGTCCAGATGAGTTTCTTAAATTGCCCAAGATAGAGAGGTAGGAAGGGGCGGTGCTGAGATTGGAACCAAGTCTTTGCCCCCAAATCAGTAATTATTAAGGACACCCCCGACAATTTCTCGTGCAGGAAGTTGGTGTCACAGAGGAACCTTTTGAATGAAAGGGAACATCGGGGCTCTCATGTCTGTCTGAACTGTGTCAGTGGGTATGGGTAAGGGTGGGTCGGAGTGAATCTTTGGGCAGGTAACCATGGGGAAAGGGGGCCCTACTAAAGAAGAGGCTACTAGAGGACAACGCTGATTCTTGTGCAAGGATGACTAATACTACAGTCAGCCTGAGCCTGGGAAGCATCCTCTTTTTACCCCCAGGCCCACGTCCTAACACTGGGGAAGGTAGGTTGTGCTATCTAGCTGAGATTGATTAAATCGTCTGAAGGGAAGGACCAGGGTGCCGCCCCCTACCCAGAGAGCAGCCATCCAGCCTTGTCTGTCCGGGCAGCCTGGTGTTCGTCTGTCCATCCGGGGAGCTCTGGGCTGCTGGCTGCTGCCTGGGAGCTTGGAGGCTGCAGAAGGCAGGCGGTAAACAGGAAATGGTTAAGTAAGAGCAGGTGGAGCATGCTGGGTGCTGGAACAGGGCAGGAAATAGCTGAGTGGCTGAATGGACTCAAAAGAATGCCCTGCTCTCCTCCCCGAAGCTCTGGCAAAGGCACTGTCCACCCATTCCTCACTGGCTGATGCTTCAAGGCACTGGGTCTGGCAGTAGCCTGACCCCCTGTCTCCCACCCCTCAGCTCTGCAGGGCCTGGGGAGGCAATACTGGGAGGAGAGGGGCCTGAGGAACCAGGCCATCCAGCCAGGACCGATGGGGCAAGAAGGAGGATGGCGTCCTTCCCTGGGCTGCTATCAGGCCATGTCCAGTGGCCCAGCTGGGGGAGGCTGCAGGAGGTGCGCAGTCACTCCAAGAACCAGAGGTTTTTCGCTTCTCTGAAAACTGGATCCGTTGCATTGACTCGGGCTTCTGTGAATGTTATGTCCCATCCTGGGTAAGAGCACAGAGCCAGGTGTATGGCCTGAGATCAGGGAGGAAGGCTGGATGTGCTGAGGTTCTCTCCCTCTGAACCTCAATGTTTCTCGTCTTCAGATATTTTCTGTACTCTGCCCTGGAATAAAGTCAGTGGTGCTCTCACGACCCCCTCTTTCAGGGGGACCTAACCTCATGGGCAAACAGGGCTCTGCTTCCCAGGGGTCCCCTTGCAAGTGAGCTTCCTCCCCCCACAGCAGATGGTCCAGTCGGTCTGGACTTGAAGCTGACACATCACTGTCCAAGGACCCCGGGCCTTCTGGGTCTGAATCCCAGTTCAGGCCTCATCAGGCAAGGATTCCCACAGTGCTGGACCCCTGAGGGGTTTCCAGGAACACTGAGGCAGGGCTAGTCTGTCCCTAGTGCCAGCTTGTTCTCCACCATCTGCCTCCTGAGAGCAGCAGTGCTGGAGTGGAGAGTTGATGGCCTTGACCTTTGCCCGAGGAGGGTTACCAGTTGGGGAAGAAACTGTGCTCACATGTTTTCTTGACAGCTATGGACTCAAGGGTCCATCTAAATGATGATGATAACCCAACCTTGTTGGGTGTTTGTTCTATTTATTATGCATGTGTGCATGCTAAGTCACCTCAGTCGAGTCTGACTTTGGAACCCTATAGACTGTAGCCCACCAGGCTCCTCTGTCCATAGGATTCTCCAGGCAAGAATACTGGAGTGGGTTGCCATGCCCTCCTCCAGGGGGTCTTCCTGACCCAGGTATTGAACCTGTGTCTCTTATGTCTCTGGCATTGGCAGGTGGGTTCTTTACCACTAGCACCACCCAGGAAGTCCTCTATTTTTTCTAGTAAGTATATATTTAAGTCAGATATTCAGATGATACCACTCTAATGGCAGAAAGTGAAGAGGAACTAAAGAGCCTCTTGATGAGGGTGAAGGAGGAGAGAGAAAAAGCTGGCTTAAAACTAAATATTAAAAAACGAAGATCATGGCATCTGGCACCATTCAGTTCAGTTCAGTTCAGTTGCTCAATTGTGACTGTTTGCAACCCCATGGACTGCAGCACACCAAGCTGTCCATCACCAACTCCCGGAGCTTGCTCAAACTCATGTCCATCTAGTCGGTGATGCCATCCAGCCACCTCATCCTCTGTCATCCCCTTCTTCTCCTGCCTTCAATCTTTCCCAGCATCAGGGTCTTTTCCAGTGAGTCAGTTCTTTGCATCAAGTGGCCAAAGTATTGGAGCTTCAGCTTCAGCATCAATCCTTCCAATGAATATTCAGGACCCATTACTGCATGGCAAATAAAGGGGGAAAAGGTGGAAGTAGTGACAGATTTCTTCTTCTTGGGCTCCAAAATCACTGCAGACAGTGACTGCAGCCATGAAATCAGAAGACGATTGCTTCTTGGCAGGAAAGCAATGACAAACCTAGACAGTGTGTTGAAAAACAGAGACATTACTCTGTTGACAAATATCCATATAGTCAAGGCTGTGGTCTTCCCAGTGGTCACATATGGTTGTGAAAGCTAGACCATAAAGAAGGCAGAATGCCAAAGAATTGATGCCTTCGAACTGTAGTGCTGGAGAAGACTCCTGAAAGTCCCTTGGACAGCATAGAGATCAAACCAGTCAACCTTAAGGAAGGTCAACCTTGACTATTCACTGGAAAGACTGATGCTGAAGCTGAAGCTCCAGTATTTTGGTCATCTGATGTGAATAGGCGACTCACTGGAAAAGACTCTGATGAAGATCAAGAGCAGAAGGAGAAGAGGGTGTCAGAGGATGAGATGGTTGGACAGCATCACAGATGCAATGAACATGAACTTCAGCAAACTCTGGGAGATAGTGAGGAACAGGAGGCCTGGCGTGCTGCAGTCAATGGGGTCCCAAAGTGTCGGACATGGCTGGAGGGTGACTGAACAACAACATATATTTAAATATGTAGCTGTATTTATCGATACATATATTGACTCATTTAACCCTTACAGCAATCCAAAGAAGAAGCACTTTGATTGTTCCTATTTTACAGATGAGGAAACTGAGGCACAGAGAAGGGAAGTAACTTGCCCTAGTAGTAAGGCAGCCATGGGTTCAGGTACTCTGAATTGAGACCTGGGCAATTGGCTCCCGTCCACACTCCAGTCACTATGTTGAATTGCTTATGAGCCTTTCGAGGAGGCAGTCCTGGCTCCCCTGGATATTCCTAATAAGACCCCGATTCCTTAAGAGAAATTCCTTTTCTTTAAGGAGCCAGAACATCTGAACCTCCTTCCCTAGCAGCTGAGGCTCCTGAGGGCTTTGACAAGAACCCCAGGGAAGAGGAGGAGAAACCTCTTTAGGTTGAGCTGCAAGTTTGGCATCTTCCACAGTCACCCACAAGGAGGCCTGAGGAAAGTACCACTGATTCTCTTCATTCGAGAGCCATGCGTTGGCACCAATGTTGTGCCAGACGCTGGGCTGGGCACCAGGAGGAGCCTGCTAAAGTAGACATGTTATATACCCTGCGGTGTTGGCGGCAGAGGAAGAGACAGTCAGGTGTCTATTGACTGACTGTGGGAAAGAGGGAGACCTGGGGGTGGGAGCAGGGAAACAATGAGTCGAGCCCTCACTCTGCCAGCCAGCAAGTCAGGGAAGCTGTCCTGAAAGTGATCATGCCTTAGCGGAGCCTTGGAGGATGATCCGAGTTAATCAGGAGAAGAGAAAGGGGTGGGGTGGGGACAGAGGCAGGGCCTTCCAGGCAGAGGTTATAGAGCAGGTAAAGACTTGGAGGTCTGATGTTGCTGGATGAAAGCAGAGAACATAAGCGCGTCATCAATCCTACAGGCAGTGTAATAGGAGATGAGCCAGTGGGATTGCATCACAGGACCTGCAAGGCCACATCAGGGCCTTGAGGCTTTGTTCAACCTCTGTCTCCTGACGTGAAAGACCATAGGAAAGAGGAGGGCCTTGCTGGAAAACAGTGCAACTGGGTGGACTCACACTCCCTGATTTTAAGAATCACTATTAAGCTAGAGTAATCAAGATAGTAAATAGAACTGATGAAAGGATGGACATTGGTGACAGTGGAACACAACAAGGAGCGCACACACACATAGTTAATTTTTGACAAAGTGCAAGGGGAATTCAGTGGAAAATGGACATTCATGTGCAAAATGAAGAAAAAAAAAGAACCTTGGCCTATAACTCAAAATAAATCATAGGCCTAAATGTAAAACATAAAAGGATAAAAGAAACAGAAGCAAAAGCATAAAAGGAAAAAAAATCCCTAAAAGTATTATAGAAGAAAACATGGGAGAAAATGTTTGTGATTTGTCTTTAGGCAATGATTTCTTACGTAAGACACCAAAAGCATAATAAACTCATAGCAGAAAAAGTTGATAAATTGAACCTCTCAAAATTAAAAAGTTCTTCCTTTTTTTTTTCAAAAGATACTGTTAAGAAAATGAAAAGACAGGCCACAGACTGGGAGAAAATGTTTATAAAACATGTATCTGATAGAGGACTTGTATCTAGAATATATTAAATAAAACTCTCAAAACTTGATAACAAGAAAACAATCCAATTTTTAAAATGGGCAAATATTTGAACACTCATTTCATTACAGAAGAAATAGAGATGGCAAGTAAACACGTGGAAAGATGTTTAGCATCATTAATCACTAAATTAGAATCATAATGAGAAACCGCTACATAACTTTTAGAATGTCTAACATAAAAATAAAACACACACACACACACACAAAACAAAAAACACACTAAAAAAAGCAAAAAACACCGACGATACCAAGGACTGGGAGGATGTGGAGCAACTGGAACTCATTCATTGCTGGTGGGAATGCAAAACGGTACAGCCCACTTTGGAAAACATTTGGCAGTTTAGTGTAAAGCTGACCATACACTTGTGACCCAGCAATCCCACACTTGGTATTTACCAGGAGAAATGAAAACTTAGGTCTACACAAAAGACTGTATGCAAACATTTAACATAGCATTATTCATAATGGCCCCAAACTGGAAAAATACCAAATATCCTTGGATTGCTGGATGGTTAGACAAACTGTTACACCTCTTACAGTGGACGCTCACTATTCAGCCATGGAAATGAACTGTTTGTACAGGCAATAACACAGACAAATCTTAAGCACACTGTGCTAAGTGAAAGAAGCAGACCCTGGGGACTACGGACTGTATGATTCCATTTATACGGCATTTTGGAAAAGGCAAAGCTACAGAGATGAAAAAACTGAAGAATGGTTTTCAGGGGCTGGGGCTAGGGGCAGAGGTTGACTACGAAGAACACTGGAGAATTTGGGGGGATGACGGAACTGTTCAGTATCTTCATTGTGGTGGTGGTTACATGACTACCTACATTTGTTGAGACTCACAGAACTATATGCAGTACATGTTTTTAAAATTTTTATTTTATATTGGAGTATGTGCATGCATGCTAAGTTGATTTAGTAGTATCCGACTCTTTGTCGGACTATAGCCCATGAGGCTTCTCCAGGCAAGATTATTGGAATGGGTTGCCATGCCTTCCTCCAGGGGATCGTCCCAACCCAGGGATTGAACCCTGTCTCTTACATCTCCTGCATTGATAGGCGGGTTCTTTACCACTAGCGCCACCTGGGAAGCTCATATTGGAGTATAGTTGATAACAATCTTGTTAGTTTCAGGTGTACAGCAAAATGATTCAGTTACACATATACATATATCTATTTTCTTTCAAATTCTTTACCCACTTGGGTTATTAACAGAGTATTGAGCTGAGTTCCTTGTGCTGTACAGTAGGTTCTTATTGGCTATCTGTTTTAAATATAGCAGTGTGTACATGTCAACCAAAACTCCCTAACTCTCCCTCTCCCTCACTCTTACCCCCATAACCATAAGTTCAGATAGAATTATATTTTAAATGGATGAATTTTACTGTATGTAAATTATAAACATATGTATGTAAATTACTGTATATAAATTACAAACAATAAAGCTGACTTTCGGGACTTCTCTAGCAGTCCAGTGGTTAGTAGTCTGTGTTTCTGCTGCAGGGTACAGGGGTTTATAGGTTTGATCCCTGTCGGGGAACTAATATTCAGCATGCCATATGGCCAAAAAAGAATAAATCTGATTTTAAAAAGACACAGTGCAACTAGGTTCTAGGACAGAGGTGTGGAGACCCACCTTGGGTCTGGTTCCTGTTGCCTTTCTGCCTCCTCAGATCCCGAACTGCCCCTGAGGGCCCCAGTAAGCTCTGATAGACCTTATTCTCCTTGTTTTCCAGGACCAGAAAAGGAACTATTAAGGAGCCTTTGCTTTGCATATTGAGACCCTTCTTTTTATTAAATGCAAGTACCCCTGGGAGGGTGAATAGTTTAAGTTGAGAGAGGCTGTGGCAGAGTCGGTGGGGGTGGGGGGGGATGGGAGGGTGGCAGGGAGAAGAGTGGGAGGTGAGGGTAGCTGTCAGTGTGGTCGGTGGCCCTGGCTGTATCCATGCACTGTGAGGACGCTGGGGCTGGGGTCATAGGAGTTACATGGAAGGCAGAGACCCCTACCTCCCCCATCATGGCCTTTGGCTTTGTATACAAAGTCCTCCCTCCCCATCTGGCAACTGCAGGCTGGATGTCCTTCCCTCTTCCCCTCCTCACCTTCCTTC
Source organism: Okapia johnstoni (assembly GCA_024291935.2). Lineage (NCBI taxonomy): Eukaryota > Metazoa > Chordata > Mammalia > Artiodactyla > Giraffidae > Okapia > Okapia johnstoni. The sequence continues at coordinate 20,738,973 of CM044307.1, forward strand.
TTCCCCTCCTAATTGTCTAATCCAAGTACAAATCGCCCCGACAAATTTGGGTGATTATTTCTCTAGGGCAACCAAACACTAAAGGCCTCAGCATCCTTTCTTGGTATATTTCCACTCCTCTGGATCCTTAGGCATTTCTGTCCTGTTGGAAGTTTCCTAGCCAGGGAGGAAAGCAGGAGGCCCTGAGTAGGCACCAAGGCCCCAGGCTTAAGTGATCTTGAGTCACAAATTATGGGGTAGGAAGGTTGGTTAGGGCATCTGTTTTTCTCCTTTAGCTGGTACCTGTGTGTATATATATATATTTTATATAACATTTTCTTCAAATGTGCCATTTACTTTCTCAACACAAGGCCTTTATATATATATTAAACTTTCTCTCTGAGGCTCCTCACCTTCTGAAGTTTAATTTAACCACCATTGAGTGTGTCTTACTAAGTGCCTGGTGCTGAGAATGCAAAAATAAATAAGACAAAGCTCCTTATGTTGCAGAAGACTTTGGCCTAGGGAGAATGGTGGTAATAGTGGTAATATTAGTAATAACAACAGTACAATGGCAGAACCATTTAAGGAGCACTTATTATGTGCTGGGTATTTATGAATCCAAAGTCATTAAAAGCTCAGTAGAACAACAAGGTTGTCATTCTTATTGCTCCCATTATAAGTGAGGATACTGAGACTGAGAGAAGTGAAATCATTTGCTGAGCTGGTATGTGTCCGACTTGGAACTTGAGTCCAGGTCTCTGAGTCTCCAAAGCCACGTTTCAACCACAGCATTATCCCACTATGCCCAGAAAAGTCCCCCCCTTGCCCTATGTGAAGGGAAGTCACTATTCAATTAAATCTATGACTTGGTGGGTCCTTAATTGGACCTACCGTAGAAGGAATGAGAAACAAAGATAATATCAGTCTATCCCATAGGATGCAGGATGCAAGCTGCAGCCAGAGACTATGCCAACCTAAGACTGTGGGCAAAGGAGGGCTGGGCCAGGATGCTGCACACACTGGCCAGCCAGCCCCTTCCTTTCTCCCAGGACCCTTCCCATTCATTGCATCCACAGGGGATGTTTTTCTAAGGTGTGAGATACAGGATTGACTGCTCAGGGGTGGCAGAGGCCTCAGGAAGATACTCTGAGGATGAGCCCCCTTGACTTGGTGCTCTTGCACTTCATTTTTTGGATAGAGGTAAGACGTGTACTTGATGTTGAGTTCACAGCAGACTGATAAGTCATGCTTGGTTCCATAAGTCATGTTGGGCTCTGCTGTCTAGTAAACCGAAGACAATCACTCATGAATAATGAGGGTGTGATATTGTGAAATGTGATGGTTCATGGGCTGAGGGGTGACTCATTCCTGAAGGTCTCAAGTCAGACCAATGTTATTTCCTTTGGCTTCCCTTGGCCCTCACCCAGACTCTCTTAAACACCTGCCTCGGTTGCTGAATCAGGGATGCAGGCTCTGGTTGGTGGTGGAGAGCCGGCCAGAGACCAGTTACAGAAAGAAGAGGAGATGAGACGATGTTACTGGAGCAAGACTTTCCCGAAGGCTCGTGGATTTAAGCAGGAGAAGGAGGCCTGGTCCAGGTGACAGGGTGTAGATTCTGTGCCCACGGAGAGAAAGGGGTGCAGTGTTTTGGCTGAAGCCAAGAAAGTTCAGAGGGAAACATAGAAAATAAGATTCCTGAGCATGATTGGATTTTTCTTTTCTTTCCCTCTCTACCTTTCTTCTCATGAGTTGGATGGAGGAGAAACAAAGCTGGAACAAGCCTCAGGATACAGGCTGGGGATTTCTGCCTGCATTGCAGTTGCCTCCAAGGGAGACCTGGCCAAGTGGAGCTTGTGTGGGGCCTCCTATGGCCCAAGGGCATGCTGACACTCCTGGAAGACCAGAGCAGGGGGTCCTTCCTTCTGGGGAAGCTTCCCAAGGGTGGAATCTTCCCTCCCTCCCTTCCTTCCTCACATCTTCAGCAGCATTCTGAGCTTTGGACAGACTAAGCAAATGCTCATTGAGGAGAAAAAGCCCAAAAGAGGGTGTAGAGAAAGACTCTGGGAGGGTGACTCTGGGGCAGTCATCAGGGGCTGGAGATGTCAGTGAAATCAAGTGGGGAAGCCAAGACTTCAGAGGGACGTTTGAGAAACAGAGCAGGTCCAAGCGGAAGGCGCCAGGCCACACACAGCGCTCCTGTTTTGGTTCAAGATGCCGCCTGGCTTTAAGCCAACCCAAGATACACAGCAGTTATGCAAATTATCCAGATTATATGAACACACTGCACAAAGACTGACCCCTCCTGGGACCTCTAAAATCATTACCCCAGTAGTTCTGGGGGAACATATCTATTGTATGAAGCCTGTTGTTCACATGTGAAATGTGCAAATGACAGGTTATTCAACTCCTGGATCTCGAGGAACATCATAAAGATGAAGGTTCAGAACCATGCTCTGATCTTTGTTATGTTCCCCATCTCTGTGATTTTAGAAGTCCTGTGCCCAGGACAATGTGATCTGCTGAGAGCCTGGGCTTCTGGGTTACCAGGGCTGCAGATATGAGCTGCAGCAGTGGGAGTCCTGCTACTTATGGCTTGCTTGGTCAGGACTGGGCAGTTTACTGCTCTTGCAACAGGAAGCTAAAATTATGGCTGGGTGGGCTTCCCTGCTTTATGGCACCAGCCCTGGTATCACCAGATGTGGCACTGGAAGGGGCTTAGAGGATCCCTCCCAGGAGTTCCTTCTATAGAATTCCAAAGGCTGCTCGGTGGGGTCCTGGGACATGGGTGGTATTTTCATTCTCAGTGCCCCTGCATCCTCCCCACCTTATCTGCCCACTTTGCCAGGCCTTCTGTAGTTTGCTCCAAACTTTCTCTGTCTCCTTCACCTCTTTCTGGGGAGAGAGAGGTTTCCCCTCATATGTTCTACTGAGCTCCCCAGCTCAGGATGCAATGATGAGCACATTTTATAGCAAGGCTTACAGGAGAAGAGCCTGTCTCTTTTCTCTGGTGGAATGGGATACACAAAGGCAGAGTCTGAGCTCGTGTAGCCTACAAAGAAGCTAGTGGCGAGGGTGATAGGGGTGTACCACATCTCTACCTCCTTCAGTCCCCTCTTTGGGTTTTACATGCTCTGATGCTCAGCCACAACTTCCAGATCCCTTGGCCTGGTGATCACCGCCTCGTCCCTCACCTTCCAGGCTCATCTCTCCACACCTCCCTCCTCCATCCACATTCTGTGTGCTGGCCCCACTGACTGCCTGACAGCAGCACCTGGGGTGGCCCAGGGAGCCTCCATGCCTTTGTACCAGCTGTTCCCTCTGCCTGGAATATGCTTGTTTCTCTGATAAGCTCCCATTTCTCTTTCAAACTCAAATCAGATCTCCCCCTATCTGGAGTCTTCCCTGGGTCCCCACAGAGGGAGTCAGGTGAGCTCAGTGCGAGTCGCAGCTTCTTTACGAAAAGGAAGGTTAATCTACTCACACGGTGATTAATGATTGGCTCTGTTGTCTAATTCCCCTGCTCCAAAGTCAGGAGCTCCTGCTGCATATGGACAGCAGGCACTCCATAAAGGTCACCGAGTCAATGAATGAATGAAGGAGAACAAGAAACAGACATATATCTTTTAAGGGGAAATCTGCCTCCAGGAACCTGACTCAGGATGTCCTCTCCAGAGGTTGCTTTTCAGGGCCTGCTTCTCCACCTCCTGTCCTCAGAGCTAAGTGAGGAGCTCCTCCAGCTGGGGGCCACCTGCCCAGTGTCCTCCAAGGACTTCTTCACTGCAGTTCACCTGCAGCTTTTCTGGTCAGTCCAATGAGAGACTTGCACATTTGGTGGTGACCTCAAGCCTGAGAATGCCTGGGACTCAGGTCTGGATTAAACAGAAGGAAGGTGAAACTTACACTCTCCAGTGAAACTGGAGAGAGTCTGCTGGGGGTGGGGGTGGGGGTTGCAGCACGAACAGACAGGAAAGAAAGGTTCCGGGGTTTGGGGGTGATTCCTTTGGGAGGCAGGAAATAATAAGGACAGTTTATTGAGATGACTGTGGGTGGGAGGGAACTGTGGGAGGGAGTGAGTGACCCTGTATGAGGGTGGATGTGGAAGGAAAGGCGTGGGCGAGCTTCCACTGTGAGAGGGTAGGAGAGAGCGGGAGTGCGTATGATTCAGTGGTCCAGCTGGTACAGCAGCTGAACCGTAAGTGCCTGCAAAGGTTCACCGTGAGAGCTGGAGGAAAGAAATGAATCAGGCATGCACAGGGGCCAGGGTCACATCGGAGGGGCAGAATCACAGGGGCAGTGAGTACCGCCTCCCCCACCCCTACCACTTGGAATGGCTAACTCAGGCCAGAGGCTGTTCAGCTCTCAGGCTGGGACTCTAGAAAAGATAGAGGAAGCAGGAAGCAGACATGGGGACTTGGCCCATGTCAGGAGTGGTTCTGTTCACTTCCCGTTTCTTTACAACACAGCCTTCAGAGGACGTGAGTGATCTGGGGTTCAGGCTAGTCCCCAAGATGCTGAGGCGTGCCTGTTTCCTTACCTGCTCCCTGTCCCCCAGCAGTTGATATACTAATAGCCCCCAGCATCGCAGGAGGGGGTGGACAGGGATCCATTTGTTTTTCCACGGTTTGACCTCTGGGTAAAACCCTTCCCCCAAATGTGCCAGTTTAAGTGAAAGCGATAAATCAATCCCTTTGAAATGCAGAAGCAGCTTGGGGAAGCCCCCTTTGATATGCAGCTTGGAAACAGGGGCACTTAAAACCTGGGTTAATTCTCCCGCTTTATTGGAGGCAGAGAAAAGGGAAGAGGAGGAAACCCAGGGCCAGTCATTAAGTCTGGGCACTTGAAAAGCCTGGGGCAGGGGCCGGGCGGCGCAAAAGGATCACGAAGGCGCGACAACCCTGGGAAAAGCGTCCTCGGCCCGGACCAACTCTAATCCCGGTTCCCACCCAGACAGATGAGAGCGGAGGGCGCAGGGAAGGAGGGGCGGGTAGGACCGGGAGAGGCTCCTGAGGGATGGGGAGGCGGTTGCTATGGAGACCGAGCAAGCGCTCCGGGAAGAGAAAGCTAAGGGCCAGCTTGGCAATTTCCTGAAAGGAGCTGAGAATGCAAGAGAGTGTGTGTCCCATTCACTAGCCGGCTCCTGCTTTCAGAGGCCCGGGGGCGGCTCCTCTATGGGAGCCAGAGGCACATGGCTTTCCTGTTCTCCCCCGGGGCCCTAGTCTGGGCCCTTCATTGGAAACATCTGTTGCTCCTCGAAGAACTCCTCGGTGCAGGGCACAGGGCCGCGGAGGAATAGTGCCCGAGGGCGATTTTCAGCCGTCCTCCGCCATCCCATTCGTGGAAAGGAGTCAAGGCTAAGTGTGGAGACACCAGAGGCCCCCAAGGCCCCTTGGTGCTGGTGGGGTGGCCTCGCAGCCTGGATTTCAGGATGGTGCCCACTTGTTAGCCCTACAGGTGACAAGTCCAAGTCTTTTCAGGCAGATCGTTCCAGCTGTGGGCCTGGCACAGCAGCCGCAGTAACTGTGCTCTGCCTCCAATTCCCTGGGGCCTCTGAACATAGTCCCCACCGCTGGCAGCAAGTGCTGTGCCCTCCACACAGCGAGTGGCCCGGATGATGAGTGGGGGCACGAACTGGGTGACGCTTTGGTTGCGGCCTGTCCACTTCGCTCTGCTGGGGCTGTTTTTTGTTTTGATTTTGAAGGGGAGGTAAATTGGGTGGAGAATGGGAGCTGAGAAAGTAGAAACTTGGGCTTTGAAGGTTTGCTGCTCCCATCCAGAGAGGCCAGGGCAGAGGACACCTCACACACAAGCTCTTGTCACCCAACTCTGCTCTGACCTTGCTTGGAGTGCTGAATTCTGGGGAACGCATTTCCACGAAGCGGGGCTTGCCTTCCGCCCTGCACCGGTTGTAGCTCAGTGGGTCAGGGTTCACATGCACAGACCCTCAGGGTAAGCTTAGCTGCCGGTCACAGGAGACAGTTCCTGGGCCCCCAACACACTTCCCTCCCCATCCTTCCTCTTGGGAATGCACCCCCATCTGTTTGAAGAAGCTTCGTCTCCTCCTAGGACTCCAGCCCACTTTGGACTGAGTAGGGCCTCCCAGGTCTGCCCGGTTCTCCCAAAGCCTTTTCCTGTGTCAGGACCACATGCTGACCATTGCATGGCTCAGTAGTCCCAGACAAGGAGTCAACCAAACAAATCACAGAAGTAACTCCTTTCAGGTTCTTTTAACTCAGGGAGAGCTGGGAGCCCCTGGAAGGCAAGAGCAGGGCAGCGATTCTTTTGTTTGCCACCCCCACCCCCAGGGGAGGAGAGAGAGGAGGGGCAGAGGACCCCCAGTGAGCCCAGCTCCCCGCAGAGCTGCTGCCACCTCTAGTCCCTCTGCTGCCCTGGGGTGGCTTGGAGGAGAGAGGCTGCTCTGTGCTGTATCACACCTGGCTCATCTAGGCTCCAGGTTCATGAAATTAAACAGAGAGCATCTCCCTAGAGCAAAAGCAGCAGGAGCTGGGTAACACCACCCAGCTCCATGGTCTTCTAGAAGCCTGAGGCAGAAGCACCATTTTGTTCTCTTTTCCTTTCTTCCTGATTTCAGGGGAGATGGGGTTTGGGAAAGGGGGTGGGAGTCCGACTCAGAGACTGTCGGCCTGGATGCAGGGGTGTGAAGAAATGGGGGCAGGCCACATGGAGACACAGTCCACCGATGGCCCCAGAAAGAAAAGATGATGGTTGGAAAAGGAGGAGATGTGTGGGTACAGGGTCCAGAGAGAGGAAGGCCACCGAGGAAAGGCAGACCACCTTGGCCCTGGAGTGTCAGAGCCAATCCCGGGGAAAAGTGAGTGAAGGCCAAACTCAAGGTGTCTGAGATGTTGTCGGAAAAAGATCTGTGATGGTGGTGGAAGACGGAGAGAGAGAGAGAGAGAGAGAGAGAGAGAGAGAGAGTGTGTGTGTGTGTGTATGTAGCAGAACAGGAGGAGCCTGTGTACACACACACACACACACACACAGCTATAGGGTAGGCCTGTGCCAGAAACTGCTACATTCCTCTTAACCCCAAAGCCAGCCCTCTTTCCAAAATGTTTACTCATTATTTGCAGGCATATTTTCCCCCCACCGTGCTCAGCTCTTGTTTCTATATTGCTATACGCTTGCTGCGGCGGAGACCCTTTCTTCCCTGCTCTGTAATGTGACTGTAAAACACCTGCATTTTATTAATGCTGCCTGGAATGGGGTGGGCTTGGCCCCTCTGCGTGCCCCCCCAGCAATCCTCCCACCGCGCTCAGTGAAGCAAAGCACGTGGGTTAACCCTGTGTGGTTGGGTCTCTGTCCTGGAGACGTGAGTATCCACGAGGGGTGCCGAAAGTGCAGAAAGCATGGAGCTCCTTGGGACTTCTAGACAGATGGGCAGGCATTCTGGGATCTCCCCTGACTCCGAGTTTCCCTTGCCTGACACTTTTGGCCCGTTCCTCTTACCGCTGTCCCTCAGTTTTCCTTTCCAGAATGCGAGGACACCATTCTTTCTTGAAAGGAATCCTTGTAAAGTTCTAAGAGAAACTCTTCTCAAGGCTGGCCCTTTAAACAACTGTTCCATCCTTTAGGAGCCAGTGGGACTAAACCATTCCAGAAACATAGCTCCTTTCCCCTTTAAAATATTTTAAATAAGGAAAGCGTACAGAATGCAAAAATGCCTCATAATCCTATCACCTGAGAGTCCTGTTAGCATTTTTTTTTTAAAGCAGTGCATGTACATGGCTTAAAAGAAAAAGAGCATAGGAAGTTATATCATGAAACTTAAATTTCTCTTCACTTAAACCATAGCTGTTCCTCCCCAAGGTAATGATTGCTAATAGTTCCTTGTGTATTCTTCAGGGAAAGAATTTAGATATATGCTGACATCTTTTTTTAATTAAAAATAAGTCTAGAATTCTCGCCATATCAGCACATGGAGACCCCCTTCATTCTTTTTCATAGTTGCATATTAATTTGTCATGTGACTATACCACAGTTTATTTAACCAGTGTCCTAGTGATGGGCACAGAGTCTATTTCCATCTTATAGCCTTACAAACATCGTTGCCATGAGGATTTTGGACATATGCCTTGGATGTATGTGTGTGGGTATATCTTCAGGGAAGTTCTTACCAGCACAGTACAGAGTCAAAGGACATGCTCTTTTGACAGTCTGTCTACTCTTTTTTCTAAAAAAAGGTTATTTCTTTTCCTGCCCCTTTTCATTTTTTTTTACCCAGGCAAACTCCTAGTCATCTGTCAGAACCTACCCAACTCAAATTTCCTGTCCTCCCTGAAGCCTTCCCAGATTGAACCAGGAACCCACTGGCTCCCTCTTCCATGCGTCTTTAGACCTCTTGCCTAAGCCTGATTGCAGCTTCCTTTCTTTAAAGTGTCTGTTCTCCATACAGGATCATGATGTGAGCATAATGACATTTTTCCTGGGGCACAATGCTTTTTAAAATTTTTCTTCATGCTATTACACTTCTGGGTATGTAACCAAAGGAATTGAAAGCAGGGCAATTGAACAGATATTTGTACACCTGTGTCCATAGTAGCATTAGTCACAATAGTCAAAAGGTGAAATCAACCCACACATCCATCATGAGCAAATAGATAAAAGGTGACATATACACACAATGGAATATTATTCATCCTTTAAAAGGAATGTAGTTCTGACACATGCTACAACATGGTTGAAATGAAGATATTATGCCAAGTGAAATAAGCCAGTCGTATAAAAATGACAAACATTGTATGTGATTCCACTAATTTGATGTACCTGAAGTAATCAGATTCATAGAGACAGAACGTAGAATGGTGGCTGCCAGGAGCTGGAGAGAGAGAGAATGGGGAGATAGTGTTTAATGGGTACAGAGCTTCAGCTTGGGAAGATGAAAAATTTCTGTAGGTGAATGGCACAACAACATGAATGCCACTGAACTGTAAATTTTTAAATGGTTAAGATGGTAAATTGAATGTTATGTCTATGTTACCACAATAAAGACTTTTTTTTTGTATGAAAATGTACCATCTTAAAGACTCAAAGTTCCTGACAAGCTCTCTCCGTGGGTCGATGTAACCATCTCCTCACCTCAAGGCAAGGCTGACCTATTCAGAATTGGAGAGTACTTATCCTATTTTCAGATATTTCCAGGGAAGGGAGCCCATTGCAGTGTTAGGCAATCTTTTCCAGTGTCTCGAAACCCCAGACATTCTTGGTACCAGACCTTTCCTGCTGCACCTGAAGTTAATTTTTCTTGGTCAGTAAGTGCTTTGTCAGGCCCTGACTCTTCGTACACTCGAAGGCTCTGGTTACATTATCCCCCAGCATCAGGGCTGAGGGCACCACGGCATAGGCTGCTGAGTGGACTCTGAGGGCCTTGAGAGACTGCTCACTTCTCACCAGCATGACAGACTGGCACTGCTGGGCTTGATTCCTAAGCATAATACTGGAGCACATGGACTCCTTGGCCCTGGCAGGTAAAAGAGATACCCCCCTCCCATCTCTCACCTCATTTGGGGATGTGTGTGTGTGTGTGTGTGTGTGTGTGTGTGTGTGTGTGTGTGTGTTACTTAGAGCTTTTCCCTTTTGGCTCTCTGTCTGCATCCTCTGTTGAAGTCCTTTGGCTGGCAGGATAGAGTTCCCCAAAGGACAGGGGTTGAGTTAGTTGAGTCATTTCAACAGCCCCTTGAGACTCTCCTCTGACCAGAAACTGCCTCGCATCTTAATCAGCTGCTTGGAAGGTGTACCTGGCAAACTTGTTCCCCACAGCCTGGAAGATGCTGACTTTTGTCAGCCTAGAAACATCAAAAGGTTAATGAGAGAAGAATAGGCTGAGAAAAACCTCATCACCTGGGTGCCTGTCAACCGCAGGCTTGCAAAGCTGCGAGGCCTGGCGTGACTGAGAAGCGTTGTTGTCGGGAGCTGGAAGGAAGCGGAGGCTCCTCAGCTGTGAGGACCTGCCCCCAGCCCCTTTCCGGGGCAGAGAGACGGGAAGGGGTGAAGCTACCGGGGGGGGGGGGGGGGGGGGGGGGGGGGGGGGGGGGGGGGGGGGGGGGGGGGGGGCCCACGCTCAGTGACTCAGATGTCACTGTCACCACAAAGGGAAATCTGTGGGGGGCGGTGGGCACCTCCAGAGACCTCATTCACTTGCGATTCAGGGGATGAGAACATCCCCCCTGTGTTCGCATGCCAAGCCTGACAACTAACATTAGTCAACAGTCCTGTGCTGACATTTCTGATTTCAAGTCTTGGTTTATATGAAGGACTGGCCTAAAGAAGGAGCTGAGCCTTGAGGAAGACAGTGGCCCTCAGGTACTTCCTGCTGCTAAAGCTGAGACAAGGAAGGGTCCCCGCAACTCAGTCCATGAACCAGGGTTTGATGTGGGCTAGCTTGTCCGCATCACCATCAACATGGTTTGTGCATCATTAAGCCACCGTGGTCCTTTCTGTGTGCCAGTGAGCTGGAATGTCTAATGGAGGGGATTCCAACTGCCCTGCTAGAATTTTCACTGTGGTCAAGGGGCTTCCTAAGTGGTCCTAGTGGTAAAGAACCTGCCTCCAAATGCAGAAGACATAAGAGACGTGGGTTTGATCCCTTGATCAGGAAGATCCCCTGGAATAGGAAATGGCAACCTACTCCAATATTCTTGCCTGGAGAATCCCATGGACAGAGGAGCCTGGTGGGCTACTGTCCATAAGGTTGCAAAGAGTTGGACATGAGCGAAGCGACGTAGCATGCAAGCATGCACGTGGCTAAGGGGCTGTCCTCTGTCCAGAAGCATTTTGGAAATGCTAGTATTAGTGTCTGCTTTTTTAAAAATTTTAATGCATTTATTTTTTGTTGTATTTGCTCCTATCCCATCCCTTTGGAGCCGAGACATCACTTTGCCTACAAAGGTCTGTATACTCAAAGCTGTGTTTTTTCCAGTAGTCATGTACAGATGTGACAGTTGGACCATTAAGAAGGCTGAACACTGAAGAATTGATGCTTTTGAATTGTAGTGCTGGAGAAGACTCTGGAGAGTCCCTCGGAGAGCAAGGAGTTCACACCTAAAGGAAATCAACTCTGAATATTCATTGGAAAGACTGATGCTGAAGATGAAGCTCCAATACTTTGGCCACCTGATGCTAAGAGCTAACTCACTGGAAAAGACCCTGATGCTGGGAAAGATTGAGGGCAGAAGGAGAGGCGGGCAACAGAGGATGAGATGGTCTGATGGCATCACTGACTCAATGGACATGAGTTTGAGCAAACTCTGCCAGATAGTGAAGGACAGGGAAGCCTGTTATGCTGCAGTCCATGGGGTTGCAAAGAGTCGAACGTGACTTAGGTACTGAACAACAACAAAATCCCATCCCTCAACCCACAGAGTTACCCAGCCAAGGAACGGGTTTCCGGAAACTCAAGAAATCACCTGCTGCAGCAGATACGGAAAAGGCTGCCCAGGTTTCACATGAAGAAAAAGACTAAGTCTGTGTTCTCCACGTTGGTCCCAGCATCTTGCACATTGCATGCAAAAGAGGCTCTGACTAATAGTTGATAGCTCTCTAAGGGAGGGACAAATAGTCATAGAGTTCAGTTGAATTGCCTGAAATTCCACCGCAAACCAGCAGTAACGCTGGGGAGGAAAATTTGCCCCTACCCTTTAAAGGCTGGTCCTCTGAAGGATACTGCTGCATCCTTTGGATGGCTTTAGGTGTTAGTTAGCTCACCCAGGGGAAGCAGTGGTCAGGGCTGGGTCTCAAACCTCAGGACTGGCTTTGAGACTGTGTCTTGGACAGGAAGGGCAGGGCTCAAAGACCCGGAAGTGCTGATTTTGGTAACATCAGGCCTTCCTGCAGAAGTTGGCCTGGGGATTGACTTGGTCCTTGGAGTTGGAATTCCCTTGGCCCTAAATTGCCAAGCAGCCAAATTAGGATCCAGGTCACTAGAGGTGCCCCTGGAAAGGGTTTCCTCCCAGCCTAGCCCTGTGGAGCTGAGGCAGGGCTGGGCTCCCGCCTCTAGGACAGGCTCCGGGGAGCCCAGAGCCAAAGCTGTACACCAGTCTGTTCCTCCCCTGCAGGCCTCTGTTCTCTTTCCTGAGGAGAAGACTTTCGGCTGCTCTTTTATCTTTTGGTCAACTGGGTTCAGAAAGCTCATTCCCCGTGGACAACGCTGATGGATCAGAATGTGAACAGGAGGGAAATGGTGACTTTCCAAGAGTGCCCTGTGCTTGGACTGACCATCCTTTGTGTCCTGGTCCTGAGAACCCAGGGACCAAGGGTGTTGACACAGAGGCCCAGTGACTGAGCCAGGCTTTAGAACACCTTGGTTTGCCGTGCCTCCGTTTGCTCCACCAGGAGCCTTGCCTCCAGGGGTTTTGGAAAGCCATTCCAGGAGAATTCTGGAGATCATAGGCAGCTCTGGTCCTTTCCCAGCCCCTGTTCTGCAGACTTCCCCAGAGTCAGAATCCTGCCACACAAATTCTTGCTGTTCATTCTGTGGCCCACATAGCCTAGGGCACAGTGGAGGCTGGAGACAAGGGTGGTTTCGCTGAGGCCATCAGAAAAGCTTCTGTAGCTTGCTTGTCCACTGGCTGGGCCCATGGCACACTCACAAAACTGGTGTGGGTCACCACAGGTTCTCTGTGGGACACTTAGCTCACCCCCTTAGTCCGTCAAAGGCCTGCTTCAATGTCCTTGTCCTTTCCCTGTTCATTCTCCCTCTCTCCCTGGGGCTGTCCTCTTCCTCCCCTCTCCTATCTTCCCTCTTCTTTCTAAGCTCTCAGCACCACATAACTGCCCGGACTCGGAGACCTGGAACATCTCACAGACCCAGCTCTTTTCAAGCCGGCTCCATCGTTGTGAAGAATCCGAAGGCTTTTTCTTTTAAAGATGAGTTGGGGAGAGGGTTAGAAGAGTGCTGAGAAGTTATGCCTGTTTCTTCTTTCTTTTCCTTTCCCCCTCTGGGGCTGAGAGACCAGATTTTTTTCTTTTTTTTTTTTACAGTACATTTTGGCAGGCCCCATCTTTTTTCTGACAGAAAAAAAAAAATAACAGGCATATTTTGGGCGATTACTCAACTGGGGTCCTTTGTGACAGGATATGCAGCTGCGTGACTAATGGAGCTGGCTTTCTCCTGGTTTCCTTCCCCTTTCAGAGCTCTTGTTTACTGCCCTACACAGAAAAAAAAAGGCCATAAGTTACAGATTTTTATAAAAAAAAATGCCTGTGAGATACTCAAAGGCAATAAATCCTTCGGATAGTCCATTTCCAGGGCTGCAAACTCCCCACCCTCTCCTACTTTTTCTTTTTAAATGTTCAAGCTCTTGACTCACGACATGTGAATCTTCTCCCACCCCCACGTCCTCGCTTTCTTCTGAACATATGTCCAGCAGATCGGCTGTGTGAGTGTGTATGTGTGTGAGTGTGTGTGTGTGTGGGGGGAGGGTGCAAGATGGAAACCATATTTTTACTGCTTAACTCAGCAATTGCTAAAGGAAAAAATAATGACTTCCAGGGGCCTCGGGACATTTTTTTCCCAAGGCCTTTGTGTTTCCATAATCTATGACAATTTTGTGGTGTAAGCAAAAGTTATTAGGAAACATGGAACGAGCTTAATGAGGAAGGGTATGTTCTTCATGGGGAGGGACAGTCTCTTTGTAGAGGAAATCCAGATTTGGCTGGCTTTGGAATTCAGAATCCTTGGACTTACCATAGAAGTTTTGGACAAAACTCTCTAGCTTATAGTGTTTGACAACTGGAACTAGCCTTTCAGTTCAATTGGCTTTTTATTTCAAAATGTGTCTGGCCTATGGAGGGAAGAGCTGACTAGCAGGGTGGGTTTGGTAGAGACAGCTTGGTGTAGATGAGGTGCTAGACTTGTGGTTGAGCGATGGATCAAGCCTAAGTGTGATCTGGGGCAAGTCACTTAATGTAAGTTTCAGTGGCTTCTATGTTAAAATTAGGAATAGAGTCCCCTCTCCTCTGGGTTGCTGGTGAAAAGAGTGAGATGGCAGAATTCCAAGGCATGGGGAGAACTGGACAGAAGTACACAGTGATCACTCCTAATTCTTCTCCTTCCAAAGGGCCAAGTCAGGCTCTCAACAAAGGGGAGATTCTCGTTCTCTGAGAATTACAGTGCCAGGTGATGAACAGTAGAGAGGTTATTTACATAGGGGCCCAGGTCACAGGCGGGGCTTCGCAGGTGGCTCAGTGGGTAAAGAATCTGTCAGCCAATGCAGGAGATGTAGCAGAAGGGGTTTTGATCCCCAGGTTGGGAAGATTCCCTGGAGTAGGAAATGGCAGCACGCTCCAATATTCTTGCCTGGGAAATTCCGTGGACAGAGGAGCCTGACAGGCTACAGTCCATGGGGTCACAAAGAGTCAGACCCCATGAGTGACTGAGCTTGCACACATCAGGTCACAGGTATTCCAGGGGTATTTTCCAGGATGGTATTGCCTTCAAGTTTACCCACTCCATGGTCATCTTCCATGCAATTAGAATTATTAATATAACTTTGATCACATTCCATTTCTACTCAGGAAACTTTCTCAAATCCAAACAAAAGACACTACTAACCTCATCTTGGCTGCTTTTTCTTTGGTAGTTAACTCACCCTTTGCACAGACTCTGTCCTGGTGAAGTGAATATGGACCCAGGTTCCTCTAACCCCTGATCCAATATTTTCCTCAGACGTATTTGAAGGCTTACCTCCTCCTTTACTTTCTATTGCTTTTCATGTTCCTCTCTGTTAGACCTTGCTCACATGTCATTTCTTAAAAGATTTCATCTAAAACTTAGCTCCTTCTAGATTCTCCATAGATTAAGAACCCCTCGAGTGGATGCTCCACACCCTTTGGAAGTTTTTCATTTCCCAGGATTCAAGTCTAATAATCTCAGCTAAGGCAGTTGACTTGATTTCACCAGAGGATAAACTGAGGCACAAGCCATGGCACTAACTGGCCAGGGATTTCATAGAAAATTCTTGAGATAAGAATAGAAACCCCACATCCTGATTTCAGTTTGCCTGGAGTTTAAAGAGGCACCTTAGCTTGGATATCCCAGAATAGTTTCTCCCAGGCTGACCAGCTGTGAAGTGACGTGTTGCAAGGGTTATTTTTTGCCTTGGCTTAACTCTTAAAAAAACACCCCAGACTCCTAAAATCAGCCTAAGAAAATCCATTTCTCACAATGTCATCCACTTGCCAAGTTTAAACCTGGTATATTACATCATGAACGCCTTTGGGCCTCATTCTCAGCTTACAGTGATGCTCAGGTATCTGAATTAAGTTCAGAAATCACAGTTTATTGAAGGAAACAGATCATTAAGTCACTCCATTGGACTGAAGCCATGGACATTGCTTGTTTGGAGAAGCTGAGCACTGAGTGATGTTCTCTTGATTCCTGTGGACCTGGACTAGCTGGAGCTATTTAATGAAGGGTGTGGCCATCAGATGTCATGAAGGCCATAGAGGCTAACAGGAAGGAGGGAAGGGACAGTGATGTACTGGAGCTGGCTTACATTGACTGATTGTTAAATTTTCAGGAATTTCGTGAGCTGCTTGTTCAACACAGCCATTACAGTAAATTAAATTTTATAAACTTAATATTAAAAACAAAGGTAATCAATACTAAAGACAGATCACAAATCCTAATTATTTTGCTGCCCTTTGCTATTATCCATGCTCTGGAGTTATTTGCCATTACACGGATGTAGTGGAAATACTACCTAGTGCTATGTCCCTGTGCTTCTCTTCCCAAATTCATGTTTAGTGACATCACACTGGGTAGTTGGGAATCAGACATAGGGAGACCATTTGTACCACAGAAACTGGCACACTCTACAAATGGGGGCTTGATATATTGTTTTGTTGATTGTCTAGACTTAAGAAAGTGATAGAGAAAATGCTTAGAAGGCAAAATAAGCATAAAAGTATGTTATCTCTATAGCAATGACGTGGTTAAGGACCCAACGAATCAAGGTAATTTTTTTCCAATATTCAAAAACAACTATCCAGTTCAGCAAAGAAATCACTCCTGACATTGACAAATGAGTGAAGTTCTTGGACGCATCCTTGTTGTTTCACTTTTGACTTACTGATGATTGTAAGTGTGATTATCAACCAACATTCAATGTCAGTTCTCCATGTGGGAAACCAATGGTGAAACAATGACCATCAGTTCAGTTCAGTCAGTTCAGTAGCTCAGTCATGTCCAACTCTTTGTGACCCCATGAACAGCAGCACACCAGGCCTCCCTGTCCATCACCAACTCCCGGAGTCTACCCAAACCCATGTCCATTGAGTCGGTGATGCCATCCAACCATCTCATCCTCTGTCGTCCCCTTCTCTTCCTGCCCTCAATCTTTCCCAGCATCAGGGTCTTTTCAAATGAATCAGCTCTTTGCATCAGGTGATCAAAGTATTAGAGTTTCAGCTTCAACAACAGTCCTTCCAATGAACACCCAGGACTGATCTCCTTTAGGATGGACTGGTTGGATCTCTTTGCAGTCCAAGGGACTCTCAAGAGTTTTCTTTAACACCAGAGTTCAAAAGCATCAATTCTTTGGTGCTCAGCTTTTTTCACAGTCCAACTCTCACATCCATACATGACTACTGGAAAAACCATCACGCTACTAGAAAGGAGGGCATATGAATTGTTTCCTTGGGGTCCCAGAAGTAAGGTCATTGTAGGATACCAGCAACCCAGCAGTAAGGGACATGTCTGAAGGACAGAGTGGAAGAGATCAACACAGATGATACAATTCAGAGCCAGCAGCAGAGACTAGCCCATCAGAACAGGAATTTGGGAAATAAACTAGATAGGCTAAGTTGAAGTGTACTATTGGATACCAATAAGGTTAGAGAATAGAAAAGCCATGATAACTTCTAAATTCATGGTGAGGATTAATACCATTTATTCACACCACCTTAAAGTTCGAAAGGCCTTTCTTACTCATGAGTTCATGTGACCATTGGAACAGAACTGTGAGGTAATAGATAACTTAGCTTTCAGCATCCTACCCATTTTACAGACGGGACACTGAAGCTACAGATGGTTACGTTATTGGCCCAAGGTTTTTCTTTCTACATAATGGCTAAGCTGGTACTTGACGAAGAAAGAAAAATACCGCAGATTTTGGGGTCAGGGCTTCCCTGGTGGCTCAGATAGTAAGGAATCTGCCTGCAATGCAGGACACCCAGGTTCAATCCCTGGGTCAGGAAGATACCCTGGAGAAGGTAATGGCAACCTACTCCAATGTTCTGGCCTAGAGTATTCCATAGACAGAGGAGCCTGGTGGGCTATAGTCCATCGGGTTGCAAAGAGTCAGACACAACTGAGTGACTAACACTTTCACTGTCTTGGAGTCAGACACACGTGGATTCAAAACCCAAACTTGTTGTTTATGTGACTTTGGTAACATTTACCTTTCGAAGTTTTTTTTTGTATTTTTTGTTTTTTCAAGGAGAAAGACTGGTCTATAGTCTTTTTTAAAAAATGTATTTATTTATTTTTGGCTGCGCTGGGTCTTCGCTGCTACACACAGGCTTTCTCTAGTTGCTGCAAGCAGGGGCTACCCTTTGTTGTGGTGCACAGGATTCTTCTTTATGGTGACCTCTCCTGTTGCGGAACACGGGCTCCAGGGCAAGCAGGCTTCAGTAGTTGCGGCTCTTGGGCTCTAGAGCATAGGCTCAATAGTTGTGGCGCATGGGCTTAGTTGCCCTTTAGCATGTAGGATCTTCCTGGATCAGGGATCGGACCTGTGTCTTCTGCATTGGCAGGCGGATCACCTTTTGAAGTTTTGTTGTTCATTTTTAACTTACCAAATGGGGACAATAACGCCTACTTCACGAGTTTGTAGCAAGAGTCAGTTTAGATGAGATAATAAGTGTACAGGACCTGTCACTTAGGAGGCCTAAATCTGCGCCCTGAAATGGTTCCCAGTGGCAGGCCAATTTATGGCCAAAGCCCCTTGTTGTGTTTGGTGTTTCAAACGCTGTGGGTGCTCAGGGCTGTATGGTATATGTAAAGATATACATGAAGACGGTATGGTGTAGGGGCCAGGAGGTTTCATTTGAGGTTCCTGAAATGTCATTTTTTAGCTTGGACCTTGAGCCTCAGTTTCCTCATGTGTGACACTGGGCGGAGCATGCTTGGCTCCTCCCCTGGAAGCATTGCCAAGGCTGAATGGGATAAAGTTCTGAAAAAGATGCAGCTGGTTTCACAGGCCCATTTGTTATGGATCCCTGGGGCCTCTGGCTCTGGGTGCTCAGGGGACCACTCACTACAGCAAGCCCACATCTCCTTCGAGATGTGCTCCTTTGAGAAGAACTGGCCTCCCCTGGTAGATGCTGACCTCCCACTGGCCTGTCTGCAAGGGGAGACATGGTTCCTGGATGCTGGGCCAAGAGGCAAGTCAGCCAATCAGTGAGGCTCAGGTGCCAAGCACATGGAAGAGTACCTGCAAAGCACTCTGGGCTTTTTGCTCAAAAGCCATGCGAGCAAGACAAAGGGTGCCTTCCCTTGCTGCATTCTTCAGCAGGGGGCTTGCCAGGCTGCCTTGACCCAGAAACGCCTGTGCAGGTGTGAGCACGTACGCCTCCCTGGATGCTGACTCTACCCCTGAGAGTGTGCATCGTAGTACAAACTCCACTCTCCCACAGCTGCCTCTGCAACTGTGGGCCCTGCAGCACTAATCTCCCCGGGTCCCAGTTTCCAGACCTGCCAGGTAGGAGCCTGAAGCACCCTACACCCACTTCTTCCTGAGAGTTCTTCTGAAAGTTTATGGATAGTTTTAGAATCTCTGGGGCCTCTTTGGGACAGCCTGCCTTCACCGACTGCATGCAGCCCTGTCCCTTGTTCTAACTCAGGGACGTCGGTGTCCCCAAACGTTACCCACTGTGAGGATCTAGAGTCAGCCTGCCGGGAGGGGCTCTAGTTTTCACTTACTCGCTGTGTGACGCTGGATAAGTCACTGTAACCAGTCTGTGCCGTGTTTCTTTTATCCCTAAAAGGAAGACTCACAGTCACATTCCCCTTATAGGTTTTTACATAGATGGTCTGAGCCTACGTATCTGAAATATGAGTTAATGTACCAGATAGCACAAATGTATGAGTTCGAAATGTGTAGGAAAAGCACTTCAACCAGTGCTGGGCCCATAGCAAGACTAATTATAAGTGACGAATCATAATAGTTATTACTATCCATTTTATAGCCCAGTTATTATTCTGGTACCATTTTTCTGACTTCTCGTTGTAGCCTGTCCCCCGTCTACTTCAAGTTGGCTACTGCCATGAACGCTCCAAGATTCATGGAAGCAGGGGTGGAAGAGAAGTTGCCTAAAGCGAGTTGGGAGGGAGGGTTGAGAAGGGGATGAAGCTGGGCTCAGGGAGGGTGGGTGAGAAGACAAAGGTCATAGAAATAGGATGAGGGAACAGAGAGAATGAGGCCAATGGCCCAGAGCAGTAGCAGAGCAACTGTGGGACTGGTCCACTGTTCCTTCCAGCATCTGCCTTAATCTAACTTTCAGTAACATGTGTACTATGATGGTATAGAACCAGTTCAATTCTCCGGATACTAAGCTCTTTGAGAGGAAGCCTTATCTTTGCCTTCCTTGTGTAAAGTGATAACTCTTGGCCCTTACATTGAACTGCGTTTGAAAGTTAGTGTATTCACCATACACCTCCTCCCTTGACTTAGGGTGGAAGGCTGAGAACACTTGGCTTCTTGGTCTTAACCCCAGGCCTGTTCTTCATGCTTCTGCGACTGTGCTGGGCCCTGGGGGCATCTGGAATCCCTGAGACACCCAAGCAAGCTGCGAGACTCATGCTGATGCCCCACGACCTGTGCCACTTTGTGCTGTCACTTCTAACCCACCCTGTGGGTGGGCTCCATGCAGGATCTGTGCCGAGCAAACCTGAGACTTGACATCTCCTCAAACAATATCTCGGAAATGCAAGACCCAACGCAGATGTTTTTAGATCCCCCTGAGTACCCCCAGGGCTTCCTTTGTGCCTGAGATGGTAAAGAATCTGTGTGCAACACAGGATACCCAAGTTTGATCCCTGGGTCAGGAAGATCCCCTGGAGAAGAGAATGGCTACCCACTCCAGTATTCATGCCTGGAGAATTCCATGGACAGAGGAGCCTGGCGGGCTTGGACACGACTGAGTGACTATTTAGAAATTCCCTCTAGATGTTAAAAAACCCCGATCCTCCAGATACGACCTAAAGGAAGGGGAGTAGGAGAGACCTGGCTAGTCTAACTGCTGCCCCTCTTCCTCTTCCTCAATTTCTCCTCCTGACCTGGAAGAGCTTTCTGTTGTCCCCACTGTGCTGCAGGAACTTTCCTCATGCTGTCTTCTGTCTTCTCTCCACTGTAGCTTACAGTAAGTTCTGTTATCAGACTTCCTGGCTCTGCTCCTGTTATGGAAAAGGAAGACTTCAATGTTTAGGATTCCTCAAGAGTCATCGTGGTCCCTGGAGGCCGGTCAGTGGCGCATTGTCACAGACGGTGTCCCCTCCACAAGAAGAAGCCATAGCAGGAGATGACTCACGAGGAAACGACAATATGATGGTTTAGGAGGTTCACCGATGTCGCCTGGTATATCAGACATCACCATACTGCTTCTGTATGCTTTGACGTATCATTTCTTATTGTACTTATGGATGTATATTTAAAATAAGTGAGAAGGGCATATACAGCAAATGAAAGTGCACTTTCCCATGTGAGGGAAATAATTTTCATCTCTTTTGGCTAAAGCTTGTTTCTGATTTTCTATAATTAACATATGCTACTTTAACTGAGAATTTCTTAATATTTTATTTGAAATTTAATATATATGAATGAATATTTTATATGTAAACAATTCTATAGCCTTCATTTATATAACTATATAGTATATAATATATAAGATAACATAATATATATATTACGTATTATATAACTGTACTCCCTGCAGTGGAATTGCAGAGTCCTAACCACTGGACCACCAAGGAAGTCCTATAATATATAGTATGCATTAGTATAATGTTGTTGTTCGGTTGCTAAGTCATGTCCGACTCTTTGTGACCCCACGGACTGCAGCACTCCAGGCTTCCCTGTCCTTCATTATCTCCTGGAGTTTGCTCAAACTCCTGTTTGTTGAGTCGGTGATGCCATCCAACCATCTCATCCTCTGTCACTCCCTTCTCCACCTGTCCTCGATCTTTCCCAGCATCAGAGTCTTTTCCAATGAGTTGACTCTTCGCATCAGGTGGCCAAAATATTGGAGCTTCATCTTCAGCATCAGTCCTTCCAATGAAAATTCAGGGCTAATTTCCTTTAGTATTGACTAGTTTGATCTCATTGCTGTCCAAGGGACTCTCAAGAATCTTCTCCAGCACTACATAGTTAGAAGGCATCAATTCTTCCTCATTCAGCCTTCTTTATGATCCCACTCTCACGTCCATACATCACTAGCTTTGACATAGCATTAGTATATATTATACTATTAATATATAGGTGACTATTCATAAAGAAATATTGGAAGATAATACAACAAAATACTATAATAGTTTTGCAGTTGTGTTTTTGTTTTCTGTATTTTCCAAGTTTCTTGCATTGGGCATTTATTATTTTTGTAATTAGGAGGGAAAAAAGTGGGTGTATGTGTGTGTGTGTTTCTCTTTGGTGGAAACAAAAGTTTTCAAGTTATTTTTAGGTCATTAGTTTTGTTTGTTTTCCTGATAGAGGGTGTGTACTTTTCTTTCTTCCCCCCACATGTATAATATTTTTTGCTTGTTTCTTTGTGCCATTTTTATTTGTTCTTGGCAACTGTACATTTCTTTTCATTTAAAAGAGAAGTAATCAGAACTCACATGCTTTTCTCTCCATCATCATCACCAGTAAATCCATTTTTATCCTTTGACTAACCTAAATTTAGAGGATAAGTATTAAAATTAGCTTTTTTTCTCTTCTAGTTTTTTGAGATATAATTGACACACAGCACTGTATAAGTTGAAGGCATACAGCACAATGACTTGACTTACATACATCATGAAATGATTATCACCGTAAATTTAGAAAACATCCATCATCTCATATAGATATAAAGAAAAGAAATAGAAAAATATTTTTTTCTCTGTGATGAGATCTCTTAGATTTACTCTCTTAACAACTTTCATATATAACATGTATCAGTGTTATATATTTACCATGTTGCAGGGTATCAGCTTTCCTTGGCATGAAAACAGGTACAACGTTTTTTTTTTTTTTTCCTGTTGGATTCCTTCTAAAAGTTAGGCTTAGACTCAGAGGCTAAGCAGGACTTGATGTTTCAATCTGGCCAGATCCCGCTGGTCCATAGAACTCGTCAACATGTTGGGGAGGAGGGGAGTAAGCATCCACTGTTGTTTACAAACAACATAAAAACCACACCGAAGAGAACGTTCTGGACTTAATTTTTATGCATGAGGAACTCTGTTGTAGGTGTTGCCTGTCTGGGAGTGGAGGTGGGGGTGTATGGACGATGAATATGGGACTCTGTTCACAGTTCCAAGCAAGAGAAAGGTGAAACATTCTCAGAAGGGGGATGGTGAAGCTGCATCCTGGCTGTCCAGGTCACTGGGGAGATGAGCCTGATGATCTCATGGTTATTTTCCATCCCCTACGATCTGTGGGACTTCCCTAATGCTTGTGTAGCTGTTTGTAATTTGTTCTTTGGCTAGTACTTTCTAGATTGCTCTGAGGGGAAACACTGATTTCTTCATTTGTATTCTGGGCCATGTAAAGAGTAGTTTTAGGTTCCCACCCTCTGTTTATAGATTCCTCAGGAAATTTTATCCAATATAAAAATGTGCTCAAGAGAAAGAAAATTCTTCAATAGGTGGCTCTAGACTCTCTGGATCCTCTGGGCTCCAATGGGTCCATCTACAAACAAGGACTTACTGTTCCTCCTCCCAGCCCCATTGCCCTTGGAGTTCTCTAAGGGCAGATAGGCCTCCCTCTCTATTATTTTGAAATTCTCTGCTAGAAGTTTCAGTGTAATGGCAAATGTCATTTTTGAGGCCTCAGAATGTTTTTCACTCATCACTAATCATTCTTCCACAAAGCAGTTTTTAAATCCTTCCCTAGCACTAGCAAAGATTGAGAAACAATAGAGGTTTCATGCTCTTGTCCAAACCATGGAAAGTTCCAGGGCTACAGGAGGGAAGGATAGGGAGGAGAATAAAAACAGAATGTCAGGGTCTCAGGATGTCCAGCTTAAAATATTACCCTCTGGGACTCACTGCTTCAAACATGTCACTGAGTCTATAAATACTGTTCTCATCACCTGGAGTTGTGAAGCTAACATTGCTCAGCTCTCTCCTTTGCATTTATGGTCTCCTTTGGTTGCAGATCACTATTCACTCAACCGCCACCTTCCATGGGCCTCTGTGGGATTCTAGGCTTATCAGAGGTCAGCCTAGAAAGGAAAACCCATTACACCACTTCCCCAAAGTAGGACCACCTGGGGCCACACTCACAGTTTCACTGAACATTCTATTTTTCTTCCAGGTTATGCATCTTTCTGATCACTTAAATTCCTTTTTGCATAATCAGTCAAATCTGTAGGTATTGTCTAAGGCCCTATAGTGTTCAGAGAACTGGGGATGTGTCCTAGAGGCAAGAATTCTGGGACAAGACTGGGGACACACAGACTCAAGGAGACAAAGGCCAGCACATCTGAAAGAGATCTTATGGGATGGTCATCCATGAAGAAGTAAATTGTGTAGGGTGGACAATAAGTGTTGGGAGTGGAGAAGGTGAGGGTGTAGGCTCTAGGCTTCTCTGAGGTTTGGCCAAGGGTAAGAGTTCGGTGGGAAGACAGGGTTGGAGCAAGGCCTTAGAAAATGGGAAAAATCTAGATAGATATTGTGAGCAAAGGCAATGGAAGGAGCAAGGACAGAGAGCAGGAATGAGCAGGCCATTGGTTGGGTTTGTAGGTCTGACCAAGATGCAATTCACATGAGGGAAGGTGTGTTGGAGCAGACTGGGGCTATGGTGGCATGGGGTTACATCATAAAAGGTTTCATTTTTAAAAAATATATAATTTATTTTTGTGCAGTAAATCATTTTTTAAAAATTGCTGTTGTTTAGTAAATGAATGAATTGTAGAGAAGATCTTCAAAAGTGAACTTGCTACAGGACAGAATCACTGAGCACTGTAATTACAAAGACTCACCCTGAAGTCAGATTCAGGTTGAACCAAACCCGTAAATGCAAGGAGAGCCCTGAGAGACAGTAATCCAGAGAACTAAGCCCTCTTTCTGTCATCTCCTCTCACTGGCCTGGGACCTGAGAACAATTGGCACCCAGCATAATAAGATGAGGGAGCTGGAAGGATCTTTGTGACCATTTCTCCCTAGTAATTGAAACCCAGAGAGATCAAGTGACCTCAGTGGCCCAAGATTCAGGTCAGTTCAGTGGTGAATCATTTTTTAGTATTTATGTTGCACTGGATCCTGGCTGCGGTTCTTGGGCTCCCTCCAGCCACAGCGCGTGGGGCCCCCCCCACCCCAACCGCAGCGGCCTCCCCTGTTTGGGAGCATGCGCTCCAGAGCACATGGGCCCGGCAGAGGTAGCTCATGGGCCTAGCTGCCCCACAGCACATGGAATCTCCCTGGACCAGGGATTGAACCCCCGTCCCTTGCATTGGCAGGCAGACCCTCAACCACTGGAGCACTGGACAAGTCCATGGAGACCTTTAAACTCTTCTTTTTCACTGTAAGTTCCTGTGTGCTGTTTTCCAGATAAAGGGATGTTACCAGCAGCAAATGGCTTGTCCCCAAACCTGACACTTGCCCTAGACTTCTTCCTCCTACCTTCTTCCTTATACTGGTCCACTAGTAAGCCCCCAAGCACGGATCCGTCCAAGACAAGTGGTTTGCCTGGTTATCAGAGGTACCTCATAGGCAGTCCAGGCTGAGTTTTCTTCATCAGAGAGTTTCATTTTGCCAACAGAACTGGACTGGAAGGAGGTTGAATCAAGGGTTTGGACTGTGTCTCCCCACGCTACCACCTTGGGAGGGCCAGTGGTAGATGCCAGGAGCTGGCTGGCATCAGGGTGCAATCTGGTAGCCACAGAAGAGATTCTCATCTTGGGAAGGTCTGTGAGCCCACAGACAGCTGCCTGGCTTGGCTCAGCTAGGCTGGGAGCATTTCCGGCGGAGATGAGCGGGAAACGGGTGGCTGGTTGAGAGCAGACAGTGAGAGGGAAAGAACGGTCTTTGGAGCTGAAATGAGATATTTATGACCCCTATCTACAAAAGAGCAACAGTGGCTTTGGGCAGTCTTGTTGACAAACTTGAATCAAGTTTCATTGTTGCCTGAAGCAACAGGGGAAGATGAGGGTGGAAGTCACCTCCCAGTGCGGCTCTCTCCGTGAAAGGGAAAATGAAAAGGAGCACGTGGCCAGGAGGGCCAGGTGGGTGCTGTAAAGAGACAGAGGATGTGAAGGGTCAGCATGTGATAGGGAAAGTCATGGCTGGGGACGGCTGTGGACTGGGGGCTCCCAGGGGTAGGAGCTATGGCAGCAGTTCTTGGGTCTTTTCCATGTCTGTGCTCCTGGCCTGCTGCCCACTGTTAGGATTCATGAGCTCAAGAAGCAAAGGTAAGGGAAGAAGGGCTTTTCAGCAGAAATGCCCCATATACAAAGACTTGCTTCCACCAGCAGAGGTGCGGCATGGGGGACACTTGCCACTCCCCCCTGCCTCATAACCGTGACTTTCTCACTCAAAGAACCGTCCATCTGTCCAGCCATTTCGCCAAGCCTCAGAGCCCCATGCTGATTTCCTTTGGAAGAGCCCCAGCTCCTGGGGCGACCTCTGCAGCAGCAGGACCCACAGACGGCTCCAATCCCAAACTTTCCATCTCAGGCAAGGATTGGCCTGCTCCGTGGAAGTTAAAGTAACACACTGGCTGTTTATGAGCTAGAGCCCTCAATAAAGTCATCGGGATGGTTTTCTCCGCAGCGTGTCTAATCTCCTCTGGCTGCCTTTCTGGGCCCTTGGCTCCCAATCTATTTTGGTCTCTCTCTTGTTTGACTCATTCTGGGACTTCCGTGCCATAAATCTGAGCCCCCTCCTGTGCTCGACCCCACCAGCAGGCAGACAATTTCGGTTAGCAACGGTCATGGTTGTCCAAACTGACGGGCAGGGAAACTGAGGCACAGCAGGCTACAGGGCCTCGTCCCGCCTCCCGCAGAGACCCAGCAGCACAGCTGCCAGCAAGGCCCAGGATTCTGGCTGGTACTTTCACACTGGCTTTGTGGGGAAGGCTGGGGGCCATGTGAATGGTTAGAAAGCTCTTACTGGGCCACTGCTACTGCTAAGTCGCTTCAGTCGTGTCCGACTCCGTGCGATCCCATAGACCGCAGCCCACCAGGCTCCACCGTCCCTAGGATTCTCCAGGCAAGAACACTGGAGTGGGTTGCCATTTCCTTCTCCAATGCATGAAAGGAAAATGTGAAAGTGAAGTCGCTCAGTCGTGTCCGACTCTTAGCGACCCCATGGACTGCAGCCTACCAGGCTCCTCCATCCATGGGATTTTCCAGGCAAGAGTACTGGAGTGGGGTGCCATTGCCTTCTCCAATGCATGAAAGGAAAATGTGAAAGTGAAGTCGCTCAGTCGTGTCCGACTCTTAGCGACCCCATGGACTGTAGCCTACCAGGCTCCTCTGTCCATGGGATTTTCCAGGCAAGAGTACTGGAGTGGGGTGCCATTGCCTTCTCCGACACTTAGCCACAAATCCCAGGGCTATGTGGCAAATGGAATTGCAGTGTGTGTGTGTGGGTGTGTTGAAGCCTTGATGGTGCTGTTTGAAATCCTCCCCATGCCTGGAATTTGACAAGCAACAGAGTAGAGAAGGGTCAGAAAACCTAAAATAAAGGAGATGGGAAAACAAAGAGGCTTCCCAAAGCCATGGTTCAAGTTGCGGGTAGAATATCTTCCTGTTTCTCATGCAGAGCCCCTGCCTTCAGGCCCCAGGGGCTGGCTGGGCTGGTTTGGCCAGTCCAAGGCCAGAACTGAACTCCTGATTCCAACCCCTCCTGCCCCCACCAGGCCTCTCTGGGCGTAGGGCCTACGTGCTCTGGGGAGGGAAGCATGCAGTGGGGGAGACGAGGAGGCTGTTAGGGGTTCAGACACTTTCTAGGTGCCTCGGGGGACCTACATGTTTCCTATGTAAAGTTCAGTCTGTTTGCAATTAGGCCTGTCTTCTTTGCTTATTTCCGGAGAGATTAAAAATAGCGAAATCAGCTTAATCTGGGACTCTCTGAGATCAACAAGGCCACTGTTTCCAACAGTATGAAAATACCAAGCAGCCCCACCCTCATTCACGGATCACATGGTGTGGCAGGCAGGGTAGGCTTTTTGTAATGTAGGAACCTGAAGTTGCATGAATTCTCAACAGATAAGGCTCTCTGTGTTTTGATCCTAGCAAGGATGTCTTCAACTGAAGTAGAAAGGGTTCCATACAGTTTAGGGTCTGAAGTTCTCTCTTTCCTCCTAACTGAGCTCAAAGCTGTGAAAGCCTTTACAGAAAAACCTACTGTGGTCCGATTACTTCACTAATTTGTGCCTTTCCTTAGGGATTTGGGACAGAGTAGATCCTGGGCAACTGTAGACACAAAGCTGCTGCTCCTGATCTGCTACCATCAGCACAGCAGATGTTCAAGTTTGTTTCATCAGAGGTTGGGAGAGATGCTGGGGAATACCCCCCATCTGTGAGATGGCTCACTGAGGTGAGGAGGGCCAAGGGTCAGAGGAACACTCCTTCTTACGTTCTGCATTAGTCAGTGCAGGAGAGAGTGGGCTGCAGTAACAAATACACCCCCACATCTCAGTTGTCACATCATCTGAAACTTGGGACATCAAGATTGCCGTAGTCAGGGAAGACAGAACAGGAGGACTGCTGAGATGCATTTAGGGGCCTGTAAAATTGGCTAATACCATTTCTGCCCATGTCTCTTTGGCCAGAACCCAGTCACCTGGCTTTGCCCTAACAAGGGACCTAACAGTTTCCCAGCAAGGGAAGCTGGGAAATATCAGATTTGGGATGAGTGGGCATCACTGGAGGCTTTGACCTGGTGTCATCAGACATAGCACGGAAGCCTAAAGAACATCCTCAGAAAAACTTCTTATGAGGCTGTAGCGGAGCAGTACTGTGGACTGACAGGGCCTGCTGTCACCCACCACTATTCCCTCCTGGCATAGATGCCTGAAGGAATGTAGCTGTAATGCAGGGCTAGAAGCCAAGATGGGACCTAGAACAGGTAGCTAAAGAGAATAAAAAAGAAGTACCTGGCTTATAGTATAAGTAGATGTATCCCAGATCTTCAGAAGGCAGGACCAAGGTCCTTCAGTTGAAAGCACAGTAACTTGTGCTTATGAAGGGGAGGGGGCTTCCCAGGTGGCTCAATGGGTAAAAAACCTGCCTGTAATGCAGGAGATGTAGGTTCGATCCCTGGGTTGGGAAGATCCCGTGGAGGACGGCATGGCAACCCACTCCAGTATTCTTGCCTGGAGAATTCCATGGACAGAGGAGCCTGGCGGGCTGTATAGTCCATAGGTCACAGCAGTTGGACATAACCGACTGAGCACACACACGTGCTTATGGGGACCAAAGGTCAATTTTCCTACTAGACCCAGGCCAGGTGAAATGTCTTCTTTGTGTCTGCTTCACTTGAGGCTCTCCTACAGGCAGAACTCATGGGACAAATGCTTTCTCCTGCTCGAGGTGCTTCACCCCAACTCCCTAAGGCTCCTCTGTTGCCTTCAACTAGGTTACAGTGGTCACATCCTCGGCCACTGGAGGACTGTGGGGCAGGGCTCAAGTGCTTTTCTGGGATGGTGGTTAGGAAGGGAAATTCTGCAAACAGTGAAAACTAAACCAAGAGAGATTTAATAAATGAGAGCTGATTTATATACTTCAACAGCAACAGAAATAGTAAAGCAAATCATCCAAACTGAATTGAGTGATCATTATGAATTTTCCTCTATGCTGGGAACTAATAGAACTTTGACAAGAGGATGTCGTTTGTATACAGTCCTCCTTGGTATTGGCTTGAGAATCCAGAGCTGAACCCTCTCTAATATGTGGATGAGCTGATGGGAATATTGGCTCAAACTGGGTGTGATGGTTAATTTTATTTGTCAACTTATATAGGCTGTGGTGCCAGGTTATCTGGTCAAACACTAGTCTAGATGTTTCTGTGAAGGCATTTTTTAGATGTGATTAATATTTGCAATCAGTTGATTTTAAGTAGATGACCTTCCATAAAATGTGAGTGGGTCTTATCCAATCAGTTGAAGGCCTTTAGAACAAAGGATGAGGTTTCCCAGAGAAAAAGGAATTCTGTCTCCAAATTGCAACATGGAAATTTTGCCTGAGTGTCTAACCTTTGGATTCAAGACTGTAACATCAACTCTTATCTGAATCCAGGCTGCCTGGGGCCAATTAGGAAAAAATCTCTTAACCTCTCTCTTGTCTTATAAATCTATCTCTACCTCCCATTGGCTCTGTTTCTCTAAAGAACTTCAATTAATTCAATGAGGGAAAAGCAGAGATTAAATGAGAAGTCATTTCATGGATGAACAGGCTTTTTTTTTTTTAATGAATTCATAAGGAAAAGGAGTAAATTATAGGGAATTATAAGTTGAAATGGTATAAATGAGGGAGGTTTACTAAAGTAGTAGTATTTACTATTGCATTAAATATATAAAGTGGGGTGTAACACAGACTGAACGCAATAGAAATGGTCTAGTGTCTTAGCAATTTCATCTCTAAAAGGTGGTGTTTGCTGGGGGAACTTCCCGTCTGGGGCTCTTCCTCTTCCTGTCTGGGGTGTGCTCTTCTCACATTAAAGTGTGTGATGAACCTCAGTCTGTGCACCTGAGCCACAGGCTGTGCTTGCACGTTACAGGCCTAGTGCTGGCCCTGCCACCTTTCTTTTAGTTCCATTTAAGCCTTATGTATTCTTTTAAACAACTGTTAACAAAGGCCAGGGACAGAAAATGTGTCTCAAACTGCTTTTGCAAAAGGGAAATCTAATGGCCCCTGCAACTGAGAGATCCAGAATGAGAGCTAGCATCAGACAAACTGGATTCAGGGCTTAAAAGAATATGTTGTCAGGACGTGATTACTTTCCATCTCTCAACTCTGCTGGCTTCAGACTCAGTTTTCACATGACAGAAAAATAGCTGCAGTTCCAGGCCCTACATCTCTCAGATTTGAGGTTTAAGGGAAAGAGTGAGTCTCTTTCCCAGAAATCCTAGAGAAAACCTCAAGGTATCTAATTGAATCTGATTGATCAGCTTCCAGTTCTTAAACTAACCTCTATGCCCAGGAGAATGGACTGCACTGATTGGCTTAGGCCTGGATAATGTACTTCATCTTGAGCTGCCCTGGAATCTCATGGACTGAGAACAGAGGACACGGTGGGATTCCCCAAGAGGAAAATGGGGCATGGGTACCAGAAGAGTAGATGAGTGCTGAATAGATAAAATGATAAATGAGAAAGCTGAAACATTCATAATCTATTCATTTGCAGAAAAGCACCTCTGGGGGCAATGCCAACGTGAAGTTGGTTTATCCTTTTTTCGCCTGCCCCAGGATCTCTTTCCATCAGTGTTTGGTGCAAATGCTGCTGCCAGGGTGATGCAAGGTCTATTAGTAAAGTGTTCTTCCCTTAAGTCCGTTTCCCAACACCCAGCTCTGTTTCCAGAACCTGATTATAGACACAGTTGGGGAGGAGGTGGGGGAGTATATTTCTGACAAAGCGATGTTTCCATTTCACGCATATGACTAATAAGGAACTTGGCCAGGAATAGCTCTTTATACAGTTTTGAAAGCCCTGGCCTAGACCATAAATCACTGAATGGAGTTCTATCCACTCCTTCAACTTGAAACTCAGTTTCCATCTGCCCAGTATCCTGCCTGAAGACTGAAGGAACAGAAGAGTGGTCATTGAGTCTCCAGTGGTGTCATCCCAATGGGATAGCCCCTGGGCCTGTGGGGAGGTCACCTTCCCATGGCATTGCCCTCAGTGGTGATCTGGGGTCAGGGAGAAACTCAGCATGGTCCCTCACTCCCTTCTCTGTATGCCTTCCCAATATAAGCCTTAAAAGTCTTGGAAACATCTCTGGTTTTCAAACTCAAGGGATTTCAGCAACAGAGGTCAGAGAGTGGAAGGTCACATAGGAGTATGTGGAAGCATAGATATCTCTGGGCAGGAAGAAGCTTGTCCTTGATGCATCCATGTGAGTAGTAGGTGGAAAGGGCTGAAAGGAGAGGGGTATGGCAGAGCTTAGGGCTCTTAGGAGAGAGAAACCAGGAAAAAGAAATGTGTCCAGAGAATCCAGGACATTTTGTCATGCATTTCCACTAGGAGAGAGATTCAGAAACCCACCAAGCTTCCAACACAAGAGGTGGAGGATAATGTGGCGTGAGACAGTCCACAGAATGAATTGACAAATTGGTAGCTCAGTAGCAAAGGTTGGGGTTGAAACAGTGAACAAGCAGACCAACCCAATGGGATCAAATGTAAGCAAGACAGAGTAGGTGGAAGACTCCTTGACAGCAAGTGGATATCCTGGGGCGATGAAGGAGGGAATTGTTCTCTCTCTTCCAATGGGGAGAACTGTATTCCTCCATCTTGGCAGAGCTTCCAACTTTCACAGGACCCAGATCTTTGGGGAAACTTGTTTCACCCTATGCCAGCTAAAAATAGTTGGGTGAAATGTGACTGACCAGAGAACCTTTGTCCTCTCTTGGGTTTAGCTTTTGGACAGAGTTAAGAGACTCTCTTCTGAGCCTTATTTTGGTTAAGAACATCATTTGGGGAAGGATGGGATGATGGGGGGAGCTCTGAAAGGGCAGGCAAAAGGGTATCACATTTCTGGAGTTTTAACGTGTAGGAATCATGCTTTGTGGTTGGAGGACTTTAAGATCATGCCAAAAAGGGGTAGGAAAGGAGTTCAGATCGAATATAGAAAACAGCCTTCTAGAGTATTCTCTGTTAAAACTTCTCCTGAAAGTAAGTATTAATAATAGAATTGACAGTTTCTTTACCTATTAAAATAACAACAATAATGTTTGTTTTCTTTCTCCTGTAGCATGTGGACAGATTACCTGAGGTCCAAATTCCCTGGTAGCTATAACTAGTAAAACCTAGAAGCATACTGATAGCTGATCCTACTGCCAAAGCAACACCCTCAATGGTTGGATTTTCTTTTAATAATAATCTAGGATAACTCTCATTTATAGAGTGATGCATTATAACTTGATGCTAAACTCACTGTTTTACTACTATAATCTCATCAAGCCCTTGCAATGAGCTTGTGAGAGGGATTGAAAGTGAAAGTGAAGGTCGCTCACCTGTGTCTGACTCGTTGTGACCCCATGGACTAGAGAAGCCATTGACTTCTCTAGGCTGGAATACTGGAGTGGGTACCATTTCCCTTCTCCAGGGGATCTTCCCAACACAGGGATCAAACCCAGGTCCCCACATTGCAGGCGGGTTCTTTACCAGCTGAGCCACAAGGGAAGCCCAAGAATACTGGAATGGGTAGCCTATCCCTTCTCCAGTAGATCATCCTGACCTAGGAATCAAACCAGGGTCTCCTGTATTGCAGGCAGATTCTTAACCAACTGACTATCAGGGAAGCCCCTGTTCCCATTTTGCAGAAGAGAAAGCAGAGGTTCATGAAGTGAAATAGCCACAAAATGAGAAAATGGTGGAGATAGAATTCAACTTCGGTAGGTTAGATCATACATTCTGTGCATTTAACCACTATAATGTTCTCACCAGCACCTACACAACCTCCCACACACCTGAACACTGTTGTCCTAAGGCTTTAGGCAACATAATTCAGAACAGGAGTGCATCCATCAGCATCCTGGCAGGAGACAGATGGCACACTCCAAAGGGGTAATTGAGGAGAATTTAGAAACGGGAAGTCTTATAGGTTGAGTAAGGTTAAAGGAAACTAATAAGGTATGGGGAAGCCTTCCAGGGCTAGTAGGAGTAAGAGCTATGGGGAGAGAGACAGAGGCATGAGAGCAAGTTCCTTAGGAGAGAACTGCCCAACAGGTGCTAAGGGCTTGGGTAGAGGGACAGTAGAGGGACACAGCCAAGTAGGGGCTGGTGGAGAGGAACCAGGGAGATATATACCCTTGATGTTTCCCTGTCTTCCTCTCTCTGAGTGCCTTTCATTGGCTGAACCCAACTGAAGCCAGAGAGCAAGGGTGCCCAGTGATGGTGTCCTCAAAGTCAGCCTCCTGGGGCACAGAGCCAGGGGAGAAGGATAGAGAGGGGAACTGGAGGAGCAGATTGACAGATGGACATGCCCAGCCACAATGAGATAACGAGTTTGACTGTCTGAGGGTAGCTTCTGCTTTGGGGTTCAAGGATAATCTCTTTCATCTACAGGTAAAGGAATGTTTTCTAAGGACATGAGAAAGAATATTGTGGCCATTATGAATCAGCATGGAGTCACCAAGAAAAGAGATGGCCTTCCAGTTGCCCTTTTAGGGAGGGCATGGGACTCCTGAGTTGGGAGCTCATGGCACTGCAGTAGGCAGGAAGTACCTTAGGGCATTCTTGAGGACAATGAAGCAAAGCCAGCATAAACAGAGTGGCCGAGGATGTGCTCAGCGAAGTGAAGTGAAAGTCGCTCAGTCCTGTCCAACCCTTTGTGACCCCATGGACTATACAGTCCATGGAATTCTCCAGGCCAGAATACTGGAGTGGATAACCTTTCCCTTCTCCAGGGGATCTTCCCAACCCAGGGACCAAACCCAGGTCTCCCGCATTGCAGGCAGATTCTTTACCAGCTGAACCACAAGGGAAGCCCTAAAATGCTGATAAACAGATGAATGTCAGCCTGGACAGATAGTCCCATCAGTGTCCCAAAGCTCCCTCAAAAACCTTTATATCAACAGTTCCATCAGAGACTAGGAAGAACCATTAGAGGTCAGGCTTACCTACTAGTGGCTAGGAGTAGCTCATACTTTGGATTAAAGAATTAAAATCCCCCCCCCCCCCCAATGATAGATAGTTTGGAGGAATTTTGGCTAACTGTAATAGGATAAAAAATAGTAGGGTTAAAGGTACATCTGAAACCTTGGGGCCTAAACAAATGGACCCATCCATCTTGGATGGGAGGATGTGAAAAACTTGGGGGTTTATGTTGATGGTAAACTTGACATGAGTCGGCTTGCATAATTAGCAAGAAAATTGGTGTGATTTTAGGTGACATTAATTGACGAAGAGCATTGAGAACAGGGAGGTATTTCTCTTGCTGGAGCCTTTGCTGGTCCGTCCCATCTGGAAGGCCACAATGGTAGTTGCTCAGTCGTGTACAACTCCTAGGACCCCATGGACTGCAGCCTGCCAGGCTCCACCATCCATGGAATTCTCTAGGCAAGAATATTGGAGTGGGTAGCCATTCCCTTCTCTAGGGGATTTTCCCAACCCAGAGATCGAACCCAGGTCTCCTGCATTGCAGGTGGATTCTTTACCGTCTGAGCCACCGAGGAAGCCCTGGAAGGCCACAGTGAGCATCACTTTCAAAGGAGAAGCACGGATGGCCCTGTATTTGGGGAGAAGCACGGGATGGAGGAGGATGTCAGAGAGCGTGGCATGTGAGGAACACATGTGAAAGAAAAGGAGTGGCAGATAAGAGAGAGGGAGAACAAGAAAGGGGTCTTCAAGATGTCTTGTCCATGTTGTGTAGAATACAAGCACTGTGCCCAGCAGTTGAAGCCTAAAGAGAGGCCAGCCAATTGGAGCTCAGCCTGCCAGCAGTCAGAGGAGGGAGTAAGGTCGTGGGTCTCTCTCCCTGGAGGTGTTCCAGCCACAGGTTGGTGCAGAGGACACTGAGGCACGGAGTGAAAAGGACACCCATATCATTTCAAAAGATCTCTGGTGAGTCTGAATGCCCAGCTGCATGAGCAATGTTTGCACACTGTTCTTCCTCCCCACTGACCATCCATTGGCTGTGGTCATGGGAGAGAGCACATCCAGTAACTGTTTGAGAACCTTGAGGATGTAGGCTTCCCCAGTGGAGTGGAAAGAGCCTGGGCTGTGGGGTCAGGCAGACCTGGGCTTGCCTCTTCTTGGCCATGTCTGGCTGGGAGACCTCAGAAGATTCACTCAGCTCTTGGGTGCGGGCCCCATGCCGGGGAGCAGAGTTCAGGGAGATGCCGCCCTCTCTGTCTCCTGCCCTGCAGCATGCATTGTTCATGGCTCATCCCTCCCTCTCAATAACTTTTCCTTGAAGATCCTACCCATAATTTGGTGGCAGTGGTGGTGGGTGGGTGGGGTTGGGAGGTTGGTGGCAATAATAGGGTGGCCACTCTTTCTTAGCAGGCGGAACCTCCTCTTCCTGTGCTCCTGGGTCCTATTCTGTACAGTTCTGTATGTCCTGGGTGGGGTGAGAAGCCTTCCAGTTTCAGAGTTCACAAGCAGCCCAAATGAGTGGGTGTTCCACCCATTTGTTGAGGTTCAGCCCAGACACCGTCTCCTCTGGGAAGTGGTGCCTGGTTTCTCCCCATTCTCTGAACATTCCGTGCCATACAAGTAAGCACTGTCAAGGGCCAGTCTCTTTGCCTGAGTCACGGCAGTCTCCCCAACTCCAGAGTAAACCCTCGAGGGCTGGGACCAGGTCATCTGATTTTCTGAATCCATCACAATGTTTATCTCTGTCTTGAGGAGACAGTGAAAACGTGAAAGCATGAGCCGCTCAGTCATGTCTGACTCTTTTGCACCCTATAGACTAGAGACTGCCAGGCTCCTCTGTCCATGGAATTCACTAGGCAAGAATACTGGAGTGGGTAGCCATTCCCTTCTCCAGAGGATCTTTGCAACCCAGGAATCGAACCCAGATCTCTTGCATTGCAGGCTGAGATTCTTTACCATCTGAGCCACCCAGGAAGGCCAAAGTGAAAGCGTTAGTCACTCAGTCAGTAGGTACCCAATAAAAGCTGCTTGATTTTTTTTTTCAACCTTCCTCTCACGAAACTCTACGTCTAGAGCAGGAGGAGTAAACAGAAAGTTAGCATTCATTCATTCAACCAACATTTCACAAATGTCTCAAACTCGTGATTCATAAATTAAAACTGCCCATAGGCATGTCTCATGAGATCAACAGTCAGTTTTGCTGTTGTTTTGTTTTAAATTATTGCAAATGTTTTTTAAAAAAAAAGCTGCCCACAGATTTTACTCCGAATTTCTGGGCTCTCTTAAATGTTCGGCTGACACTGAGCTGTGGCTCCCCTCTGTAGAAAGGCCTTCTCTAGGTCATGGCGGTCTACCCAGCTTTACCCCTTTGGGTTCCTGCTAGCCTCCTTTGGCATCTGCATTTAGTTTGAGAGTAACTGACATCAGTAGGAATCCCATGGCATTTTGAGTTTAGAGATATCTGACTTCCTGGGTTATTTCCTGATCTGCTCTAGGATGTGCCTCTCCAACCCAGTTCAGCCCAAGATTCTTTCTCTTCCTGGTGCACCAAGTCCCGATTCCCATAGTGGGCCCCCTGCCTCCAGTCGCTCGTGCGGACAGAGCTTCTGGCAGTAAACTGAGCATCCCTGCCCCGGGGGCCTCTCCCGGTGCATGGGCAGCACTAGGTGGGCAGGTGTGTGCTCCAGCAGGGCCTGGCTTCAGGTTGAGCCCAGAGACCCCAGCAGCTGCTTTGCGTGTGTCAGGTCCCAGGCCGGGGTGGGGGGTGGGAGGGAGGCTGTGTGGGGAGACCACCCACTCCATTTGGCCAGGGGCAGTGACCCGAGGTTGCCCACGCTCTGAGGGCAGTAGGGACCCTGCCGAGGGCACACTTCCTACCCTCCTCAGGCCCAGATTTCAAAGCTGTGGATTCACTCTTCCTTCTCTTCCCGCCCGCCTCTCGCCCTCCTCTCCTCCACAACATTCTTTGCTTCTTGTTTATATTGCAGAAAACATCTGTGAGAGTAAATGACTGAGATGAAAGATCTTGGCAAAGAGCTATTTTTCTTTGCTTGGCTTAAAGGGGGACAGATGAAGACTTCAGCCTCACCCTCACCCTCCCCAGCGGGACTCCCTCCCCCACCTCCCGGGTAGAAGAGAAATGGGATCTGAATGAAGACAGACCAGAAGGTGGCCCAGCCAGCCCCAAGTCCCCAGGCAGGGGAGGTTGTTTTTCTAGTGGAACAGGCTGGCCTGGAGGAAAAGTCCGTGGAAAGAGGCTCGGCTTGCTTCTGCAGCTGGGTCTGCAGTGTTTCCTGCCGGCTCTCTGCTCTCTGCCTGCATGCGCTGCAGGCAGCCTGGCCATGTCCACCCATAGCAAACCCCTTGCTCTGGGCTCTGAGGCATGTTATGGAGGAGGGACCATCCCACCAACTTTCCTCCCCTCTGCTTCTCTCTCTTGACAGCTTGCTCAGTTTTGCAGGGAACGACAGCCTGGGCTTCATGTCTTCTCTCCCGCCTCAAAGGAGCTGTGTGGTTCTGGATAAGTTAGTAACTTTTCTGATCCTCAGTTTCTCCATCTGTGAAATGGGAATAGTGATACTTACTTCACTCAGGATGGAACAATATAACAAAGCATGCTCCACACAAAACTGGGCACTTCATAAATACTTAGAAAATGGTGACAAGGGGGTGGCAGTGGTGACGGAGATGATGACCCGATGGGATGTGGTGTGGGAGGGAAGGAGAAAGTTGATGCTGAGTCTCTGGGTGACTTGCAGGACCTCCATCTTCTCCTCTGCAGGTGGAGTTGAGTTTTTCCCCTCCTCTCTGTAGAGGGATTGGGATCATGAAGTAGAGTAGATACTCTTGCCATACCTGAGATGAAGGGGTGATGGGGAAACTTCACCATTCTTGGCCCCGTATGGGCTGTTTCTCTCTGTGTCTGTAGGCTCCATGGCACTCACCAGCTCTCCTGTCTGGTCGTCACTAGCAGAGGGAGGTCAGAAGCCCTTGTCATGTAGACGAACCCCCTGTGCCTTGCATCATGAAGACAGACCTGTCAGGGCTGGCTGGGGCCAAGTGGCCTGGGGTCTCTGAGATGCTGGCTTAGAGGTTCCCAAAGGAAAGGGCAGAGGATGAGGCTGCCCTCAGAGGGTGGCTTGGGGAGCCCTCCCCCAACCATGTCACCTGCCCACCCAGCCCAGAACCTCCCTCCTTTACACACTGCCTGACAGTCCTGCTCCTGGAGTCCTGCAATGGCCATGGTCAGATCTCAGGAAGACACCAGCATCTGGACCAGGGCAAGGCAGCTATCATTTGGGAAAATGATGAGCAAATTCTTACCAGGATGGCACATGGCAGGTAAGTTTGACTCAGGTACAACAGGAAAAAGAAAAGTTGGCACAGGTGCATGGCTTAGGCGGAAAGCAGCTGACAGCAGAGGTCCAGGGAGAGAAACTTCCTCCTAGCCTGATCACTGTCCAAACTGAATCTGGCAGGCTGGCCAACAGAGTCCAGGATGTTTGTTCATAGGTAATCAAGCAGGTGGGCACAGAGCGGAAGGCCCAGGCTGAGGGCCTGTCCCAAGGCTATTGGACTTGCTCTGTTAAACCTTTCACACCCCATGGAGAGGTGACCTTCTGAGCACAGGCCTCCCTCTGTGAAGTACAGACCTAGGAAGCAGAAGCCTGGATCTGTCTCCTTCTTGAGAACTTCAATGCCTGAAGCCCCCAGACTGACCCCTACCAGGGGAGGATGCGCCCTGACTGAGGCATCTACCAGCTCACCTCTGAGCCTGTGAGTTGGACCCTTCCGGTCAGTGTCAGGCTACTCAGGCTCCCCCGCCAGGCTCACTTCGTATCATTATACAACCATCTATTTAATGATGGGGAAACTGAGTCAGAGAGGTCCTGCACCATGCTTTGGTCACACAGCAATAAGTTTCAGTTAGGATGTGAACCTGGTCTGTGTGGCTTCGGAGCCTCCGTATCCCCTCTCCACTAGACCAGCCCTGACCAACTGGGGATGTCCCTAGGCCTAGGGCAGCCACAGGTGACTCAACTAATTCAACTGAACAAAAAACTCAGTTCCTCGGCCACACTAGCTACATTCTAGTGCTCCTTAGCCACGTGAGGCTGGTGGCTATCAGACAGACATGGAAGCTGCCACCTGCTCAGAAAGTTCTATTAGGCAGAACTGTGACTGGGCTTTGCTGACTTACTGTTGTTTTAGTCATGCCGTCTAAACCATTAATAATATTAACAACTATGCATAAAATAAATAAAAATAAACTAATAAAATAGCTACAAACTAGCTATTTTTCAAACCTATATCTTCTACCTTCTGCCTACCTAGCTTGTCTGCCCCCCAAGGGGAGGGTGGTAATTAATCCCCACCCTCTGGTAAGGAACAGGAGCCCAGCAGAGGAGAGGGGCTGGGGGCCAGGCACTCAGCCCTGTCCTCGGGCCCCTCTGTACCATCCTTGCAGCGTCTATGCAGATTTAGGGCCTGGCAAACTCCTCAGGGGGCTTCCAGCTAAGCTTCAGGTAGCTTAGCTGGTAAAGAATCCACCTGCAATGCAGAAGACCCCAGTTAGATTCCTGGGTCGGGAAGATAGATTCCTGGGTCGGGAAGATCGAGGGAAATGCAATGCACGAGACTTGGGTTCAATCCCTGGGTTGGGAAGATCCCCTGCAGGAGGGCATGGCAACCCACTCCAGTATTCTTGCCTCAAGAATCTCCATGGACAGAGGAGCCTGGTGGGCTACAGTCCATGGGGTCACAGAGAGTTGGACAGGACTGAGTGACTAAGCTACAAACCCCTCCAGGCAGCAGGGCCGTGGGGCCTGACTCCCTCACCCACCCAGGCAGGCCCAGAGGTCATCCTTTCAGTCCCTCAGCCCTCTGAATAGGCCCTGTGAGTGAGCTTTGTGCAGAAGTGTGCAGAAAGGCGCTCTGTCTGGGAGCTCGGGAGCTGCTCTGAGCCCTGCACAGAGGCCAGCCCTGTGTAGCTCTGCCCAGAGAGGTTGGCCAGGGAGGAGCAGCAGGCTCCAGCGGCACACATCGCCTCCCTGTTCTCACGCTGGCTCTTGTGGGATGGACCGTCATCCTCGGTTACCCTACTGGGAAAGAGGGAGCCAAAGGATACGAGAATCAGAGCTGTATACACTACCAAGGGGCTGTGTGCAGTCTAACTGGAGTCTGGCAGTCACTCTGGGAGGCAGGTGGGACTCCCTATGATCATCTCCTCTGGTGGACTGAGATGACTGATGGGCACAGGGAAACTGGCCCTGGGCACCCAGCCTTACTTGACATTGCAAGTAAGTGCCTTGTCCTTTGATTATCTCCCTATTCCACTGCTAGCACTGATGGTGGCAGAGACAGAGGTTGTCTGAAGTCCAGTGAGCAGGTCGCTTGGTCTCTCTGAGGAACTGAGGGTCTCAGATCTGGACTCACCCTGCCTGAGCCCCTTCACTCTGCACTGGACACGTGGACTTATTCCTCTGGATTCTCCCTTAAGTGGAACTCCCAGAAGGCAGGGATCTTGTTCTGTTCCTTGCAACAGCCAGTACCTGGACCATGCCTGAACAGACATTAGACGGATGGATGAATGGCTGGGGTTGAATGAGGCTGAATGTAGGCACAACAGTGTCACCCAGATCCTGTCTGCTGTGAGACAGTTAACTGCCTGGGAGAAAAAGAGGTGATGCCGGAGTTGGGATGGTACCACCCTGTTCAGGACAGTCTCTATTTCCTCCTTACCAGCACCAGGATGCAGAGGAGAGAGGCTGCTCATTTATACAACCAGGCCCACTGGCACTGGTGCTCCGCCAGGACCCCAGATCTGAGAGCCAGTCTCCGGCTCCTCTCTAGCCCCTTGGCCTTGATGGTTGGAAGCCAGAGACTAGCTCCCGGGGCTGACTTCCAGTGCAGGCGAGAGCCCCTCGGGCTCCGGGCAGGCAGACTGGGGCTGGGCGGAGACTGTAACTGTAGCAGGAGCCGTGTGTCAGAGGGGCTGGGGCTGCACAAGAAGACCTCAGCCAGGGTGAAATAAATCTGCCCATCTCCCCCCATTCGCCTGCCCTCTCCCCTGACCTGCACAGGTTTGCAATTCATCTGGCATCCTCAGATGCTGTTCCTGCTATCAGATGATGAAAATGGAGCTTCATCTTGAAGCAAGAAAGAAGTAGCTCACTTCTCGCCTTCCGACTCCATTCGAGCCCCTTCCCTCCCCCCTCACCATGTGTTCTTGAAACCTGGGGCTCTTCCAAGTCCTAAATGTGCTGGAAAGTATATCCCGGAGCAGCTGCGAACCTGCTCAGGCTGCAGTGGCCCGGGGTGAATCAGAAACCAAGAGACAGGCCAGCTAACAATGCAGACCCTTGTTCGTGCACTGAGAGAGATCACCATCAGTGCTGGGGCTCCTGGGAATGAGGGGCAGTGAGCTCACCACCCTCCAACACACACGCGCAATCATATGCACACACATATTCACACCCACCATTTGCCTCCTGGTACCATCCACACACCTTGCCCAGCAGAGGAGACGCTGGGAGAGGTGGTCCTTAGTGGGCCCTAGTCCATGATGACTGGCCAGCTGGGCTAGCCTCTCTCTAAGCTGCTTCTATCCCAGCCGCCTGCTCTTTCCTTCTAACTTAACTGGGAAGCAGTGGCGGGAGTTGGAAGCGAGGGTTTGCATGCAGCCAAATGAATTGGGATTGTCTCAGCTTCCCTCTGAGCTGGGGGACCATGAAGGATAGTGGGATGCACAGCCAAAGGGGCTTCTTGGAGCCCGAGAAGATTTTGGGAAGCCTCTTTGCAGGAACCAGACACCCTGAAAAAAAAAAAAGAATTTGCAGGCAAGTCTCAAAGCAGGCCAGTCACGGAGTTGGCAGCTGCTCAAGGCCGCGGTGGAGTCAGGGGCCTTTCCATCAGGCCTGATTACAACCACTCACAATCCCGGCCAACTGCAGGCATTAAGTGCCAAGTACCTACGGGGGTCTGAGCCACCCACAGAAACTGCCCTCTTCACACTCACCACATCCTGGTGAGGTGGGGGCGGAGGTGGGGGGGCGGGTTCTCCTTCTACCGCAAATGGACAAACTGAGGCTCAGAGCCACCTGACTGTCAGACGCTGCTGGTGACAAAATACAAAGCTCAGTCCCTTAACCCAGTTCCTAAAGGTGAGGTTCCTTCCACCAGCTGCCTCCCACGAGCCTGCTGTAAAGGCAGGCGAGGAGGAAGGCTTAATGTAAACATTCCCTAAGGTAAACATATTTCCAGGGCCTCATCTTCCCTTGTGAGGCAGACGTGGTGTGAACTCCAGAGTGTTTCCAGGATAAAAACAGGCCTCAGCTCCAAGACTGATGCAAATGGATCCCATCCACTCCGAAGCACCAGGGTCATGTCCAACCCCGCTCTCTTTCTTTGTCCCCCATCCGCCGCTGTGTCTGAGTTTTGCATGTTCTGTCTCAGAGAGGGCTCCCAAATCCTGCCTCTTCCTTCCATCCCCAAGCACCACTGCTTTAATTCAAGCTCCCATCAACTCTTCCTGAATTACCACCATACCGGCTCACCCCACCCTCCCCGCCAGCATTCTATCATACCAAAAATGCATCTGCTCACAACACTTCCCAGCCTGAAAATCTCCTTGTTTTCCCTCATCCCCAGGCTCACATGCAAGCATCTTAGCCACACGAGACCCTTTGTAAACTGGGGCCAGCCCCAGTTCATCCGCATCACCTGTTGTCTGCCCAGGTACCTGCCACGCCAGGCACATGGAATTGTTCCCTGCTGCCCCTGTGCCTTTGTACATGCCATTATCTCTGCTTAGAATATCCTCCCCCTCCCTCTAACATTGTCTCTACCCAGAAATGCTTATCTGTCCTTTAGAACACAGTTCAAATGCCCTCTAACTCCATGCACAGGCCCATGTTTGCACCTCTTTTGTAAGACTTCTTAAAAAAAAAACCTGTAACCATCAATTATATATTTGTCTATCCCCTGGGGTGATTTTGCCTTCTGGGGACTTTTGGCCATGTCTGGAGACAACTTTGGGGAGCACTTTACTGTCATCTAGAGGGTAGAGGCCAGGGATACTGCTAAACACTGTACAATGCACAGGACAGCCCCAGGACTAAGAATTATTTAGCTCCACATGTTAATGGTGCCAAGATTGAGCCACTCTGTATTAGAATGTATATCTCTAAGATGACTTCTTATTTGTGTCTCTTTGTCTGCAGTGCTTGGCCTAAAGAGGTATCTGACAAATACATGGGGAGACTGACTAAGTTTTATATCCTCTCCATCTATAACATGTGGGTCACTTTGAGACTAGGTAATTAGAACTTAAGAAAGTTGACCAATAGTGAGGAAGTATATTGAAAAGGATGGAATAAAACATGTACTTGAATTGACGTTTGCATTCACTGCAGGAAAGGACCTATATAATACCATTGGAGTAGATGTGAAGTTTAGCATGAACACATATCTCCACTGTAGCATCTGTTTTTTAATTAGACAGAAGCCTGTAATTGAGAAGTATCAGGTGAATTCTTTCAGTGCAGGCTTACGGCAGGAGTTGACCCTTATTAGGGCAGAGGACTCAAGGATCGGCTTCATGTCGTACTGGTGGGATAGGACCAGCTTGGAGTCATTACAGATAGAATCTATAAAAATGATTAAAGTTCTGGACGCCTAGGCCTGATAAAGAAGTGCAAAGGAATGATATTGTTTAATCTCAAGGAAGTGATGGCTGAAGGGAGTCCTAGTGGCTGTACTTCAGTAACACAGGAGGTTTCTAAGTGGAGGACATGACCGGTCACTCTTGGGTGCCCAGGACTGAAGAAGAAGCCTGTGGGGATAGAGAGAGGGATGGAGGTTAAATGGCCCCTGAACAGAGCAAGTAAGTGCCTTTTTCCTTTGATTACATCCCCACTCCTCTACTGGCACTGTTGGAGCTCTGGGGAGAGGGCTGGCCAGGTTTTAGGCCTTGCTTCTAGAACTTTCCTTTGAACTGGGGAAGCAGGAAAGACAAGGGGAGCCTGGGAGGCAGAGGGCAGGAATCTCAGGGAGGAAAAAAAGGCGAGAAAGAAGGAGAAAGGAAAGCAAGAGCAGAGAGGCAGCTGGAGAGACATCAGGAAAATGTCGAGGCCTCCGCATCTGGAAAACAGACCGGGGGCTATATTTAGACTGCCATGACTTGCAATAATTTGTGCGAGGGGGGAAAAAGGAAAATGTGAAGTTGGCATCGTTTCAGGGAGGGAATGAGTTATAAGAAAAGAACGGCTTGATAGGGAGAGCCGTGCACGAAGCCTCAGCCCCGGGCCCTTAGGAAAGGGCGTCTGAGCAGTGCAGGCTGTCAAGAGTGAGTGATGGTGTTTACGGAGCCTGATCCAGCTCATGCCCATGTCCCCGGACAAGCCCTGTGCTCTCCACCAAGGACATCGGTACATTCCTGGGCGTGCCAGGTGGCCACGGCACCGAGATGTGGGTGAGGATGCCACAGGGGTCTTTCTGGAGAGTGAGGGCTGAGGCAGGGGTTCGGCGTGGGGGCTCAGAGCTCCGTGAGCAGCACTCTGTAAATCCTAGGAATTTGTATATATTGCTGAGGCCTTTCTCCAGCTGGATTATAAATAGAGGATTAGTTCAAAGGCAGGCAGCCTTTTAAAGAGATGGTGCCAAAAGAAGCCTGCAAACCAAATACAGTAAAACCTCCTTAAGCCCCTGTTGCTTTATTCCAAATAGCATATAAGTCAAAGCAACAGGATTTCCCCAGTTAAGTGCTCCATCGTCCTTTAGGAAAAAGTCTAGGGGTTCAAATGGAGCTATAATAAAACTTCAGTTATCCAGAATGGAATGTGTTATTCCAGACAGTG
Source organism: Okapia johnstoni (assembly GCA_024291935.2). Classification (NCBI taxonomy): domain Eukaryota; kingdom Metazoa; phylum Chordata; class Mammalia; order Artiodactyla; family Giraffidae; genus Okapia; species Okapia johnstoni. Next base: position 20,783,784 of record CM044307.1, read on the forward strand.
GAACTTTCCAGCTAGCTCAAGGATTGCCCTTTGAAACATTACATTTAAAATGTAATTATTTTGAATGGAAGTTTTTCTAAAAAAAAACATTCACTTCCTAGGTTTTGAGATGGAGTATGCTGATTTTAATTTAATAACAATTTATTATGCTTAAAGTTATCTTAATAAACTTTAGTCACCGTACTGTTCTTCCAGTGGACCCAAGACTTTGGAGATATGTGTGGCCATTGTCTCTATCCCAAGTCGCTTTATATTGTTGTGCTTTTGGGGTTCCTGGGTCTACTTTTTATCAGGGAGCATGCCATTTTACTCCACGACCTAACTTTTTTTAGTCTGTTCTGGGTTGAGAAACCAGATATGCCACGTCGTTAAAATTCTGTGTAAACAGAAAGTAAACAGAATATGAGTGAGGAATTTAGCCTCTTCTATTCCTATAGGGTTTATTCAGTCTTTCTTAGAGGGTAATAGTTCATCTAGTTCTCTGGGGACAGTTGCTTTGAATTATATGCTACTTTAAATAAACCAATATGAGCCTATGCAGATAATTTTGGCTACTTAGACGTCACTTGGCTCATCTTCAGGTTCTAGTCTGATTTTAGATAGTGAGGTGTCTGGGTAGTTATGTTTTGGGTAAGGGAAGTCTGATTCTCCTTTGAACCCTATGTTCTCAAGGCCCATGCATTTGAGGTCAATGGATTTTTTGCCTGCCTGTATGTGAGGCTGGTAGTGTGATTAAACCCAGCACAGGAAGAAGACCATAAAGAATGACCCTACTCACTTGCTCACGAATGTCCCATTTTCTATGTGCTAGAAGATGATGATGATTTCCAGGCAGGATGCTGAGCAGAAGAGACTCGTGTAGCATCAAAAAATGGGAAGATAGGAAGGAATTGGGTTGTGTGTTGGTTCTAGGTAGAAACTGGATATTCAAAATGGATGGAAACAGATCAGGCCAACCTGGGAGGGACTAAACGTTCTGGGTTGTTTCTGCTATCTTCTGGTTAAGCAGTGATATTCTTTCCGTGGTTAATCAGATTCAGTGCTGTGTCAAGTCCTCAAATAGCTGATCTCCCATCAGCAAAGTTCAGACAGAGAAATTAGGCTCCACCAGGGGAAGTGACTTTCTATTTTCCCAGACCAACAGGCCAAAAGGGGACTCTCAGATGCCCTGCAGCCCAGGCCACAGCACCAAGGCAACACTCTGTTAGGTTGACTCAAGACAGAAGGAATCTCACATTATTTCAAAGAGGGTCCTGAGAAGTGCTATTACAACTTTTTCTTATGTAAGAGCTCAGGGTCAGACATATTTTATTCTCATATCAGTGTCAGATTAAAAGACAGTTGGTCCCTTTGCTGAGGTGTGCCTCATGGCCTATTTGCCCACTTGCTGATTTGAGGAAATGTGCCCTAGACAAACCATGCTCTGGAACATATAATCCATCTCCCTTCCGCACATGATTGGACCAAGGGTGGGCACCCACTTATGGGTGACCCAACCAATGATGACCAAAGATTGATGGCCTGGCTCAAAAAGATGAACTAGGATAAATCAGTCCTTTCAGGGAAATCTAGGATTGGAAGTGGAAAGACTGGGCCTATTGGACACTGACGTTGAAAATGTAGCTATGATGGGGCCATGATGTTGGCTGAGAGCTGACTTTCCTACGGTTAAGCGGAAAGTGGGAGTAAGAAGTGGAGAGCAGAGGTTTGGAGAACGTGTAGAATGTGAAGTCACTAAAGGAGGGCTGGCTGAGCCCCTCACAGCTGTCTGTTCCTGAGTCCTTGTGGATTTCTATGATCTATCTAGAGGAGGTCTCTTCTTTGCAACAGAAGTGCTTTGTCTAAGACTGCCACAATCTCTTTAAAACACTTACTCAAACACAAGGAGCTCCAGGCTAGATTCATCTTAATATGTCCTGCTTCAACCTGAGGAATTCCAAGTCTTTAACATTTTCTCAGAGGACCCATTTTCCAAGGCTTTAATCTTTATGTTGTCTTTCTCTGATCCCTCCTAAAGATTTCCAAATTCTTCATGTCCCATCGCTCTGTCTGGTGCCAGGGTTGCCCTTGGGGATGGCCAGGACTGATTGCAATGCACACTGCACTCCTGATTGTCCACCCTAGGATCGCACTCTGCTTGATTTCCTAATAACAGAGCTGTCCGGCTGACTGACATGCAGACTTGCTTCTCCCCTAACCTGATACCCCTCCAGGGTCATCACTGTTACAAAATGTCAGTGCAGCAAGGGGCTCGGCAGTTATCTAGCCTAACTGTGTCATTTTAGTAATGAGGAAACTGAGTCCCAAAGAGCTACATAACTTGCACAAGTTCGGGCAGAGTTGAATAACTTGCTTTTCCTGTGTGTGTGTGTGTGTGTGTGTGTGTGTGTGTGTGTGTGTGTGGTTTTGCTTAATCCCACTAGCTTATAAAGTTCTACAAGCTTCAGAGGGCATTTTGAGTTGTTAATATTCCAATTCAAATACATTATTTGGTACCTTTGATGACTGATAGACATGAGTGTGCAGATGGTCCACACAACTCAGTATTCACCCATGGTAGAATGAACCTCTAAATATCCCACTAATACTCATCTTTTATATGACTGGTCATGGAAGTAGGGTATGTGAAAACTGATTTATTGGGGTAAGGGAAAAAGATTAGAATATTTATTTTTAAAAATTTAATTTGTTGTCTTTTATAATGTACATATTATACTAAATATACACACATGCATATAAAGTATATGTTTATTTACTATTATATATAATTGTAAAACTCCACAAATATATTTATATACATATATACATATGAATTTGGAGGATCTTCAAGTTTTTTTATTACTAGGCTTGTGCAATCAAGATTTTAACAAATAGTTCAAGTTCAGAGTTGCTGCTCACAAAGGCACCATATAATATAATGTGGTGGGGATTGTGTGTATTTACTCAAATTCTACCTCATGCAATTTGGTGAACCAGCAGTACTTGTACTTCAAATGAAAAACTATAAAAATGGCACAATTTTATTATTATTATTAATTATTGAAAGTCGCTCAGTCGTGTGCAACTCTTTGCGACCCCCTGGACTATAGAGTCCATGGAATTCTCCAGGCCAGAATACTGGAGTGGGTAGCCTTTCCCTTCTCCAGGGGATCTTCCCAACACAGGGATCAAACCCAGGTCTCCTGCATTGCAGACAGATTCTTTACCAGCTGAGCCACCAGGGGAGCCCCAACTACAAAATACATTAAGCAAAATTAATCATTTCTCATTTTCCTTTTCTTTAAAAAAAAGAAACCTCTTAGAAAAATAAGAAGAGACTATTACTTTCTTAACATGAAAATGTTTCTTAAATCAAGTGAAGTTGCTCAGTCGTGTCTGACTCTTTGTGACCCCATGGATTGTAGCCCATGGAATTTTCCAGGCAAGAGTACTGGAGTGGGTTGCCATTTCCTTCTCCAGGGGATCTTCCTGACCCAGGGATCAGACCCAGGTCTCCCACATTGCAGGCAGAGGCTTTACCTATATTAAAAGCCAAGGCTATTCTTTTTTTTAAAATTTTATATTATTTACTTATTACATTTATTACATTAAATTTATTTATTTAGCTATTATTATTTTTGGGGGGCATGTTATGTGTCTTGTGGGGCCTTAGTTCCCTGACTGGGGTTGAACCTGGGCCTTCAGGAGTGAAAGCACTGAGTCCTAACCACTGGACCGCCAGTTCAGTTCAGTTCAGTTCAGTTGCTCAGTCGTGTCCGACTCTTTGCGACCTCATGAATTGCAGCACGCCAGGCCTCTCTGTCCATCACCAACTCCCGGAGTCTATCCAAACCTATGTCCATCGAGTCAGTGATGCCATCCAACCATCTCATCCTCTGTCATCCCCTTCTCCTCCCACCCCCAATCCTACCCAGCATTAGGGTCTTTTCCAATGAGTCAACTCTTCGCATGAGGTGGCCAAAGTATTGGAGTTTCAGCTTCAACATCAGTCCCTCCAATGAACACCCAGGATTGATCTCTTTTAGGATGGATTGATTGGATCTCCTTGCAGTCCAAGGGACTCTCAAGAGTCTTCTCCAACACCACAGTTCAAAAGCATCAATTCTATGGCGCTCAGCTTTCTTCACTGTCCAACTCTCACATCCATACATGACCACTGGAAAAATCATAAACTTGACTAGATGGACCTTTGTTGGCAAAGTAATGTCTCTGCTTTTCAATATGCTATCTAGGTTGGCCATAACCTTCCTTCCAAGGAGTAAGCATCTTTTAATTTCATGGCTGCAATCACCATCTGCAGTGATTTTGGAGCCCCCAAAATAAAGTCTGACACTGTTTCCACTGTTTCCCCATCTATTTCCCATGAAGTGATGGGACCAGATGCCATGATCTTAGTTTTCTGAACGTTGAGCTTTAAGCCAACTTTTTCACTCTCCTCTTTCACCTTCATCAAGGGGCTCTTTAGTTCTTCTTCACTTTCTGCCATAAGGGTGGTGTCATCTGCATATCTGAGGTTATTGATATTTCTTCCGGCAATCTTGATTCCAGCTTGTGTTTCTTCCAGCCCAGCATTTCTCATGATGTACTCGGCATATAAGTTAAATAAGCAGGGTGACAATATACAGCCTTGACGTAGGGATAGGAAAAATGTAGTATTGCAATGAAATATTATTCGGCCTTAAGAAAGAAAAGAAATTCTGACATATGCTACCACATGAATGAAATTTGAGGACATTTTGCTAAGTGAAATAAGCCAGTCATTAAAAGACAAATACTACGTGATATCATTTATTCATATAAGTGGGCTTCTGTGATAGCTCAGTTGGTAAAGAATCTGTCAGTAATGCAGGAGACCCCAGTTTGATTCTTGGGTTGGGAAGATCCACTGCAGAAGGGATAGGCTACACACTCCAGGATTCTTGGGCTTCCCTTGTGGCTCAGCTGGTAAAGAATGCACCTGCAATGTGGGAGACCTGGGTTCTGGCCTGGAGAATTCCATGGACTGTATAATCCATGGGATTGTAAAGAGTCAGACATGACTAAGAGACTTTCACTTTTACTTTTCACTTTCATCACTTATTTAAGAAACTTAGAGTAGTCAAAATAACAGAGAAAGAAACTAGAGTGGTGGTTGCCAGAGGCTGGGGGGAAGGGCCGTGAGGAATTGGTGTTTAATGGGTACAGAGTTTCAGTTGTGCAAGAGGAAGAGTCCTGGAGATGGAAAGTGGTGATGGTTGTACAACAATGTAAATGTACCTAATTTGCACTTAACTGTACACTTAAAAATGGCCTAGGTGGTAAATTTTTGGTATATTTTACCACAATAAAAAATTTAAAACAAGTGAGGCCAAAGCTATGATCTCAAGTACATAGAACAATAAGCACAGGTTCAGTTCAGTTCAGTTCAGTTCAGCTGCTTAGCCGTATCCAGCTCTTTGCAACCCCACGGGACTGCAGCACGCCAGGGCTCCCTGTCCATCACCAACTCCCAGAGTTGACTCAAACTATAACAGGAGAGAAACACAAAATGCCAGCAATGGTTCCCCCTGAGTGTGACACTATTTTTATTCTCTTCTCTCTATACTAATAGTTTTGTTTTTTCCTAATGTCTCCAGCATGACCATAGATAACCTGGCAATTGCAGGTGTGGAGTTAATTAAGAAAATAAAATAAAACCAAAACGGAGGCATGGTCCCAACCTGAACCACTGTTTGAAGACATTTCTAGGAGAGTCTGAACAAAGGACACTCTGAGGTTAGATAGGAAATGGATGGAGGGGTGATGCCTCTTCTAACACAGCCTTGCTCTTGAGGCAGAGATTCACAAAGGAGGGCAACCCTCAGGGTGGTGTGAGGGCTTCAAAAAGTGGCAGCAGAAACCTGGGCCCTGTTTCCATGTGGGGTCCCAGGATGGAGTCCAGGCCTCAAAGAAGATGTACTGCAGACGATCCTTTGATGGTCTCATAGGGAAGGATCCCAGGGGTTCCTAGGGGGGCAGAGAAGAGGCAGAAAGAGGTAGTTCCTGTAGTCGGGTGACCAGGAACAGGCCCCACGGCAAGGGTCCTGGGTCTCAGCCTGGCACCAGAAGAGGGGCAGACCCCACAACCCCGCAGAATGCTCACCTCTCCCCTAAGACCTTAGGGGCAACCTTCTGAGCATTCAGTAGGTGCTCATTGCATGAATTGCAATGAACACATAAATATTTGTTGCATGAATCAGCATGCTAGCAATGCCCACAGCACACTAACCCTCCAAGAACTCTTTTTTTTTCCTCCAAATCTTATTTTTAATTGGAGGATAAATATTTTACAATATTGTAATGGTTTCTGCCATATATCAACATGAATAAATCACAGGCTTACACATGTCCTCTCCCTCATAAAGCTCCCTCTCAAAGCTCCCTCCCACTTCCCTCCCCATCCAACTACTCTAGGTTGTCACAGAGCACTGGCTTTGGGTTCCCAGGATCATACATCAAATTCCCACTGGCTATCTATTTTACATATGGTAATATATATGTTTCAATACTACTCTCTCAAGTCATCTCACCCTCTCCCTCCCCTACTGTGACCAAAAGTCTATTCTTAATGTCTGTGTCTTCTTTGTTGCCCCGCAAATAAGATCATCAGTACCATCTTTCTAGATTCCATATATATGTGTTAATATATGATATTTGTCTTTCTCTTTCTGACTTATTTCATTCTGTATAATACGCTCTAGGTTTATCCATCTCATTAGAACTGACTCTAATGCATTCCTTTTCATAGGTGAGTAATATTCCATTGTATATATATACCACAACTTCTTTATCCATTCATCTGTCATTGGACATCTAGGTTGCTCCCAAGTTGTAGCTATTGTAAATAATGTTGCAGTGAACATTGGGGTACATGTGCCTTTTTCAGTTATGGTTTCCTAAGGGTATATACCCAGTAGCTGGATTGCTGGGTCATATGGTAATTTTATTCCTAGCTTTTAAAGGAATCTCCCTACTGGCTCAAAGAATCTGCCTGCCAGTGCAGGAGACACAGGAAACAGTGTTGATCCCTGGGTTGCAAAGATCCCCTGGAGAAGGAAATGAGAACCCACTCCAATATTCTTACCTGGAAAATCCCATGGACAGAGGAGCCTTGAGGGCTATAGTTCATGGGGTTACAAAGAGTTGGACTTGATTGAGAACACATGCATATGCATACTGTTCTCCAGAGTGGCTGTATCAATTTTCGTTCCCATCAACAGAAAAGAGGGTTCCCTTTTCTGCACACCATCTCCAGCATGTATTGTTTGTAGACTTTTTGTTGATGGTCATTACGACTGGTGTGAGATGATACTGCATTGTAGTTCTGATTTGCATTTCTCTGATAATGAGAGATGTTGACCATCCTTTCAGGTACTTATTAGCCATCTTTGGATAAATGTCTGCTTAGGTCTTCTGCCCACTTTTTGATTGGGTTGTTCATTTTTCTGGTATTGAGCTGCAAGAATTTGAAGATTAATCCTTTGTCAGTTGTTTTATTTGCTGTTATTTTCTCCCATTCTGAGGGCTGTCTTTTCACCTTGCTTATAGCTTCCTTCACTGTGCAAAAGCTTTTAAGTTGAATTAGGTCCTATTTGTTTATTTTTGTTTTTATTTCCATTGCTCTGGGAAGTGGGTCATAGAGGATCTTGCTGTGATTTACATCAAAGAGTATTCTGCCTATGTTTTCCTCCAGCAGTTTTATAGCTTCTGGTCTTACATTTAGGTCTTTAATCCATTTTGAGTTTATTTTTGTGTATGGTGTCAGGAAGTGTTCTGATTTCATTCTTTTACACATTGCTGCCCAATTTTCCCAGCACTATTTACTGAAGAGACTGTTTTTTCTCCATTGCATATTTTTGCCTTCTTTGTCAAAGATAAGATCCCCATAGGATCTTGGGTTTATCTTTGGGATTTCTATTCCAAGAACTCTTTTCTACTAAGAGTCAGCCAGTCATCTTCTGCAGCCAGCCATGGCTGGAACTCCCCATTTAGAAATACTTCCAATACTGCATTTATCCTGTTGTATTTTAAGGATCTGCTTCTGTGGCTATCAGCCCTACCAGAGTATAAGCCTCTTGAGGGCAGGAATTTTGTCTGGGTCCTTTAAATACCCAAAGCCTAATAAGGTTACCTGGCCCCCAGTACGTGCACAATAAATGTTTGCTGCACGAATTACCCAAAACTGACACTGAGCGAAGCACTTTACACAAGGGATAGATTACTTCTCACCCTTCCCACAGGCTTGAGAGGTAGGTCAACAGGTAAGGAAACAGACTCAGAGAGATAAGTGTTTGCTCAAGTGAAGATGGCGATGCCTGGATGCAAAACCAGGTCTTCTCACCCCAAAGTCCATGTTCCTGCTGCTACTCCACAGCGAGTCATTAGTGCAGTTCATGCCTTCCCAGGGGTCACGCACACCTAGTTCAGGGGTGTGCTTATGGAAAGCCCTAGGGAGTCATTGCTGGCTGCTTCCTCACCCCACTCCCAGGCCTTGCGAGAGTTGCATCCAAAGACTCTTCCTGAGTACCCCTTCCCTGAAGATTGCAACACTGACCCATTCTTTCTCTTTCCCCCTCAAGCTGCCTCCCTTGACTTTCTTCTCTGGCTTCTCCTCCTTCTAACTCCTAAATGTGGCCACTCTGCCCACTTGCCCACCTCATATAAATGAAGGATTTTCATTTCTGCTGCCAATATACCCCTTCAGATCTGAGTCCCTCTCCTTGTCCTTGCAGCCGAGATGACCTCCTGACTGCCATGTTCTGAGACGCATGGCCAGCCAGGGACTATCCATGGGGCCACTGCAGGCACCTGGGGCCTGGTCAGCAGAATGCCTGGTTCATATAAAAAAGAAAAACCCTGTACCAGGTAGTTATCAATTGCAGGGTGACCTCCAGCGCTGCATGCTGAAGGGGACGGAGCCTCCCTCAGTCAGGATCCTTGAGTCCTTGAGTTACTGGAGGGGCAGAGCCCCATGCCTAGCCCCGGGCTGAGTGAGCTGTACGTGAACAAGGAATAAACTCCTTCTGTGTGTCTGAGGTTCGAGAGTCTGCTGCAGCAGCTAGTGAACCTCAGCGAGCTCAGAGCCCTCACTGATCTTCGTGTCCCTGGCTCTCCCCATCACAGAGACTCCCCGTTCTCCGTCACCCTACACCTCATTGCCAAAGCAACCTTCCTTTGGTCTATCTGGGTCGTGTCGCTGCTGTCCCCCCCAACCCCGCCAGTCTTCAATGGCTCCCCTTTGTCTACAGACTCCAGGGTGAGCCTCTGGAAGAGGCACAGAACCTGCTCCAAGCCCCTCCCTGCCACTTACTCTCTCTCGGTCTTTCTCCCGTTCTTGCACTCTTGTCAGATCCAAATTCAGAGCTGCCCAAATGTTATCCTGTCCACTGTTGTCTCTGCTTCTTCTTTGTTCCCTCTCCATCTTTGTCAAAATCCTCCCACTTAAAATCCTTCCTTCTCCAAGACAGGGCTTGTTGGGTCCTCCAGCCACGTGGAAGGATGCTCACAGCCCACCATCCGCTTGCCTCTCGAGTAGGGCCCATCCTTGTCACTGTGCTGCAACGCCGTGAACCTGTCCACCCCTGCTTCCCTCCCTCCCACTGGACTGTTGGCTCCCCTGAGCACAAGCCTGGATTGCCACGGTGCCCACCAGGCCAGGCAGAGCCCAGACACAAGGTGGGTGTCTGTTCCCCCTCCCCACAACAACCTTCTATCTTTCGTGCTGGAGGGTGAGGCTGGAGTTGCAGAGTATACACAGCCAGCTCATCCATCTTCCTCCTCCCAGCACACTTAGAGGGCTAACTGCATGACCTTTTGCATCTGTGGATTCCTCTCTCTTCCCCCTCTCCTTTTTTTTTTTTCCTTTTTAAACACAGGCCCTTGGAGCTTGCTTGGAGGCCTGGCGGAGCTGGGAAGAAGTTGGCTGCTCGGTTATATTTAGGCTAGCAGAGACATCAATCTAAGCCTCTTTAAAAATAAAATCCTGTTTCAGCTGGATCCCTGAGCATGTCCCCACCCACTCCGAACAAGCTTGTTCGCCTCCTCCGGGTCCCCAGTCTCAATGACAGCCCCTTCACGTGGCCCACACATGTGTGACCATGTGTTAGAATGGCAGCGATCAATTCAAAGATTTCTCTCTTCTTCCAGGCTTTCCTTCCCTGTGGCTTTCCTTCCCTGTGGCTTTCCTCTCCTTACTGTAGTCCAGGGGACTACACAGCCTTCTTCCATGCCTCTTCCCTCCCAAACTAGGCAGAAGCAAGCCTGGCGAATGGACAAGATACTGCCTCCTCCTCTGGAGTTTCTGGGTCCTTGTTCTCTGTCCCCACCAAGCTGCCTTCATGGAAATGGGAAGAAGCCAAAAGAAGACAAAGACCAGAGATCGAAGCAGAAAGTGGAGTCTGCAGTTGTGCTAGAACGTGTGATGGGGACTTTTGAATGCACTGTTCTTGCCGGCAGCCTAGTGGGTCCCGGCGTGCATGTGGGTATGTGTGTGGGTTTGCACGCGTGTCTGCCCTTGTGCACGTGTGTAGCACACTGTGGGTGGATGAGACGCAGCCCACGGGAATGCTAGGGCTGACCCTTCCTACTCCTTGACTTGGCTACTGCAGCCCTGGTTCTTTTCCATCGCCACTGATGAAACACTTCTTTATGTCTTATTCACATCCTGTCTTGACTACCACAATTGTCTCCTTGCCGGGCCCACATGTCTCTCATCACCAATGGGATCCAAATGTTGCTGACAAAATAATCTCACTGCTTTTGTGCTGCAATCACATTCCTCCACTTTCTCACATTTTTCTCTGTCTCCCATTACTAGGGGAATCGCACACACAGACCACCATCTCTTTCTGTGTCTTCACATCCCTCCCCACCATGTCCTGCCCTCACTGCCTTTCTGAAGGCCTCGCTCTCCTCCTCTTGCTGTTCTGGGGACCACAGCTCTTTGGGGCCTGCACAACCTCTCAGCACTGTTTATTCAGTCAGTAAATGCTTACTAACAGTGACAGATACCCTCCTAGGCACTGGAGTACAGCAAGAACCAAACTGAGGACAGTCAACAAAGAAATATGTAAGGGCATGTCGAGACTTATAGGGACTATGAAGAAAAATGAAGCAAAGGAGACTTCCTTGGAGGTCCAGTGGTTAAGAATCTGCCTTGCAATGCAGGGGACCCAGGTTCGATCCCTGGTCGGGGAACTAAGATCCCACATGCCACGGACCAACTAAGCCCAAGTGCCACAACTAGAGAGTTTGCATGCAGCAATGAAAGATGCAATGAAAGATTGTGATGCAAATAAGACCCAGAGCAGCCAAATAAATAAATACTTCAAAAAATGAAACAGAGAGAGGGGGCCGGAGACCAACTCTTATACAGAGTGATCAGGAAGGCCTCCCCAGGAGGCCTGGACCATTTCCCCCACCTTTTTTTCCTCCATGTGATGTACATGGCTGGCATCTTTAACATCCTTCTGCTTTGCCAGAGGTCTTCCCTCCCATCTTTCTCTTTGTATGGTGTTTATCTTGATCTTAAGAGCAGGGGAGGCACTGGGTACAGTTCAGCTGCAGCAGGAGAACTACTGCATTATTAACTCATTAGAGACTCACCGTGGGCAGAAGGAACCACGCCTGTGCATGGAAATCACTAAACACAGACACGGCCCTCTTCTGGTTCCATGTTTAGAACACAATATGGCGTCTGAATAAGTAGTAGCAGCTCTGTCCAAGTGTCCTGTCTGTGTCTGAATCACATCTCCACCTTCCAGAATTAGGGTGCATCTATTGACATTGGTGACCACTATCTGGCTGACTACTCAGGAAGAGCCAGGGCTCCCCCATCTTCTGACAAAGTACAGTGGAACCCACTGAATGGATGTTTGATGTCAACCAACACCATCTTCACCTTGAAACAGCCCAAAGGAAAAGTACCTTAGTGATAGAGGCTCAGTGAACAAGTTTATTAGCACCTGAAATGACTAACATTAAATAAACAGCAATAAAAATGGCTATCATTTAAAAAAAACATTGTGGGGTGTGTGTGTCTTCCTTCCTGGGAAGGGAAAGGCTAGGGGGCAGGAGGATGGAGTCTGGATCTTCGTTTTGACTGGGAACAAACTCATGGACTGTCCATGTTCCCCCAGAGCCTTTCGATGGCAGCCAGCTCAAGGGTGATGGCCATGCTGCCCATGACAGTCTTTCCTGGCCCCGGCTGTCTTATTGTAGTCTGTCTAGACCCTCCCAGTCCAACACAAGAGCCACTAGCCACTGGGCCAACAGAACACTTGGAATGTGGTTAGTCTGAATCGACGCATGATATAAACATCAAATACACTAGATTTTGAAGACTAAATATCAAAAAGCGAATGTGAAATACCTCACAAATGAAATTTTTTAAATGCTTATTTTAAAGCATCATTTAAAGCAGTTTTACACTTTGTCCAGTGGGAACTCCACTATACAAAGCAGGCAAGAGTGGAGCTGCTCAGGTGGAAGAGAGGGGAGAGGATTTGGGGGATCTATGGAGGGGGCCTGGGAGAGTGTGGGGGTGTCCTATCCATGATCAGAGCCTGGTCTGGCTCATTTATTATTGGGTTGGATGGTCCATTCATTTGAAATTGTGGGGGAAATACCCAAAGGAGGCCCCCATTCAATCATCCTAAGTGGAATCTGATCTTTATCTTGGGATAAACATTCCGAATGGAAGGTGAGTGCTGGGCGATAAGGAAGATAAGGAAACCATATGGCCCTGTCAGGAGGCTCCCAGGGCCTTATTCTCAAAAGGATTAATGAATCCAAAGGGGGATCATCTCTTTTCTGCTTTGAGGAAGCAAAAGCCTCAAAGCCCCAAGTAGGGATGGGAACTGACTGATCCCAGGCAAGGAGGACTAGCACTCAGAACTTTCTCTTGCCTTCCCTGGGCTCCCCTCTTCCCCACACTTGTCCACACCCCCCTTCACAACAAAGCCCTTCAGTTCAGTTGCTCAGTCGTGTCTGACTCTTTGCAACCCCATGGACTGCAGCATGCCAGGCTTCCCTGTCCATCACCAACTCCTGGAGCTTACTCAACCTTGTGTCCATCGAGTCCCTTGGGCTGTTGTAAATGAACCCCCAATCTCTAGACCACACTTAGCACCCCAGGCTTATGCAGGGTTGGCGTTGGGGATCTGAATCCTCACACCCTCTCGATTAGGCAAAATTCCCAGAGACTCCACCTCTGTGCAACTCCCCGTCCCCACACTGGCTATTGGTAGCTGCCCAGGTGGCACAAGAGGGGCTTTCCTGGAAGGGATGGGGTTTCGGTGAGCCACGTGGCACGGCAAGGCTGAGAACCATCGGTGATGGGGGAGGGCAGGTAATATGAGAAAGGGATCTGGGGCTGAGAGGTGGGGGAGGCGGAGGCTACGGGCTTTTGAGCACGTTCTCTCCTCCCCTACGTCACAAGGCACCTCATCCTTCATTCCTCTGGCACTGCCGGCCCGCACAGCTGTTCTCTGACCCCCAACTAGAGACTGTCAAAGGCATTCAGTTTAGGTACAAAAGCGGGCCCTCAAAGCAGAGAGGGGGTGGTTTCAGGATGGCGTGCGAGTGGTCACAGACAAGAAGAATTATGCAGAGAATAACGAGTGTTTACGGAGGGCTGTGTCAGGTGTCTCCACTGACTGTCACGTTCAAGCCGAAAAAAAGCTCTAAGAGGGATGTGTCATTTTGCCAAGGAGAGAACTGACATTCAGAGAGGCTAAGTCACTTGCTCAAGATTGCACAGCTGGTATGAGCTGGAGCTGGGAGTCAAACACAAGAGGCTGACCCCTGGAGCCCAGATTGTTGAGGCAGGCAGGACCCAGCACACTAGTGTTCTTGTCACACTGCTGCGGTCAGCGACAAGCAACTGGAAGACACTTTTCCTCGTCCACGTTGCGGCCCACCCTGAGTAACATGGGCAGTAGCGCCTAGCTGCCAACCAAGTGAGCCTGCGCTGTGGCCTCACACCTTGCTCAGTGGAACAGCCCAAGCCCTCTGTGGTCCAAAGAACCTCCGCTGAGAAGAGCCCACCCTCTCAGCCCCTAGCCCCAGCAGGGTCATATCTAAAGGAGAGGTGGGAACAACTGTCGGGGGTGGGGGGAGGAGGCCCCCAGAGTTCCAGCCTCAAGCTGGCCCTGGCTGATGGCCTTGGTCTGGGGCTTTTCTGCGCTCTGAGCACATCTCAACATTTGGAGAAAAACAAGAAAGTGAACAATAGACGTTTGTGGGCTAGAGGACAGGGCTGACTTCCCCCTGGGACCCGCACTGTTCATAAACTGCCCCAGCTGCACTCTCACGGCTGGGATGTCACAGGAGCCTGGCTGAATCACAGCCTTGTCCTGGCTGGGGCCTGCGACTGGCTCCTTTTATATAGCATTGGGGGGATGCAAATGCCGGTAGGGGGAGCCAGGAGTTGGGGGTGGGGTGGCATGCTTTCCTGCCTGGATTTGGGAAATCACAGAGAAAGGATGCATCGGGCCCTGGCATTGTAGCTCTGCCAAGTTGCCCCTTGGCTGACATGTCCTGATCAGAGCTGTTTGCCCCACAGGAAAATAATCAGCTTTCTATCAAGTGGACTTTGGGCTCCACCCCAGAGAGCTGGCTCTCCAGAGGACTGGGAGAGCCAGGGGGACTGAATGCATCTTACCCAGCCGGTCAAGGCAGCTCCTGGGCACCTTGCTGGGTGGGGTGGGAGATAGGGTAGTGGTGGGCTTCTCTGAGCTGCCCCTACAGGGTAGTGGTGGGCTTCTCTGAGCTGCCCCTACTCAGGCTTTTCAGGCAGTTGCTTCCCACTGTGACAGCCAAGGGCAGCAGGGCAGGGTGTGTTAGGCCAAGAAAGAGTCAGTGGATGGAGGGCTGCAAACCAGAGTTCTGACCCCCTTTTCATGTACAACTGACCCAGTGACCCTAACTGAGGTCCAGTCAGCTAAGTTCCTTGACTGGGTGCTCTCCCACCTACCCCCAGGACCCCCGACAACTGCGAGGGGCTGACACTGAGCAACCCCGTCTGCATGGCATCGCTGGAAAAGGCTGGAGTGTGTCTAAAGAGGCTGTTCAGACATCACATCACAGTCCCAGACGGCCGAGAGGTTCTTGCACTCACTTGGCTGCCCTCCCTGGGAAATGCTTTGGATCAGACAGCATTTCTGGGTTGTTTTTGCCTGAGGAAAGTGGTAAGAATTCAGTAAGAGGGCTATGGTTGGAGGAAAAATCAGTGGATTTACTTAATAAAAGTATTTGTAAAGAACCATGGTGTGGTGGGGGAAGTGAGGGGCAGCAGTACAGGGCTGAGACTGAAGACACTAGTGTGAGCAAGAAGGCCCACCGATGAGGGAAACTTATGGCAAAGGGAGAGGAATTTACAAATGGTCTGTGTCTGGAGGAGAAAAAAGGATTTTTTAAAGAGTCTAAGGCGTTCAAGAGGCTTTCCTAGTGGCTCAGACAGTAAAGAATCTGTCTGCAATGCAAGAGACCCGGGTTCAATCCCTGGGTCAGGAAGATCCCCTGGAGAAAGGAATGGCAACCCACTCCAGCACTCTTGCCTGGAGAATTCCAGGGACAGAGGAGTCTGGCGGGTTACAGTCCGTGGGGTTGCAAAGAGTCAGATGCACCTGAGCGACTAACACTTTCACTTTCAAAGAGTTCAAACGACAGCACTAGGTCGCCCTTGCAAGCACCCATCAACAGTCTGGTGCCAAAGAGGTCTTCCCAAGGGTCTACTGGTCCTTCAGTCCCTTGGTCACTTAGCAGACACTTCCTAAGGCTGCTGAGCCTGGATGCTGAGGTTGAGGGCTCTCCTTGCCCTCAGAGCTCTCCCAGGCAAGTCGGTGATGGGGACACAGTGTGGAAAGAGTGAGGACAGAGAGTGGGCAGCAAGCACGCAGTGAGTGGGCAGGAGCGTGAGCTGAGTCTGCAAGGAAGAGCCGGGAGTCAGCCAGGCAGCCCAAGAGGAAGGACAGCTAATCCAGGCAGAGGGCATGTCTGTGCAACTGCGGAGAGGGGAACGTGTCCCTGCCCTCACCCCGGGGACAGCTGGGACAGGACTGTGATGGGAGCCTGTGCCCAAAGAAGAGGCCAGCCCCGCAGTCTTTGCTTTCGACTCTTCTGATTTTCTGACAGCCAGGCACATGCAGGCTGAGAAAGCCTCCCGGCACAAGGGCCTCTGTTGAGTTCCCTTCTGGCACATCCACTCAAGGCCTTGTTCCTGACTTTGGTGCTGGGGTGACCCCCACAGTGACCGTGTCCATAGGTCACCATCTCCTTTCATACGTCACGCTTTTCTGAGAATCCACTGGTCTCACATGCAAGAGGCAAGCAGCCGACCTGCACGTTCTAAAGGAAGGTTCTGTTCCCAGGAAGTTAGAAAATATTATCACTCTATTTTCTGGATTTCCAGTCTCACGGCATCTCCCTCACCCCAGCTCAGAAAATCTGCTATGAAATCAGCGCAGGTTTAGAATTGAAGAAATATGGTAAATCCTGAAACACACCACCTTTAGATAGAATTTTTGACCTTGTATGTTCAGAACTTCATATATAATCTTTTATTCTTTTCCTTCACGATTGAACACACAGTTGACTGGCTCATATCCAGTGTGCAGTTGATTGAAGCTAAATATTCCTCATGTTCGGCATGCCTAATGATTTCCATCTTTGTCTCAATTATATTAAGCTTATGAGACCTGCACTTCTTATCACTAGCATCAGCACTTAATTTTTCCATTTTCCACTCATTCTTATAAAATAATAAGGTCAAAATGCAATAAAATATTTAAATACGTGCACAAACATTGCTGAATGGTCAAAAGGTGACACTGCTGAAATTGAACTGTTGGCTGCCAGGCTGTGTTTCCATGGGATGGCTTGAAATGTTAGTTCATCCGCCAACCTGGGAAAGCTTGAAACCAACATTTGGCTCAAGGAGGAGGGGGTGGGGTAAGGGCTAGGGGTGGTATGGGCCAATGTTGAATGTACAGAAAAAGAGGGCTGAAGCAAAGTCAGAAATACAAACTAAGGGTCATCTGGAATGACCCCACCCTCTGAAGCTCAGTGAGGGTATAAATCCTGCCACCTCCTGCCCCAAAGGGCAGGCACTGCCATGCAGTGAGGCTGGTGATGGTTTTTCTCCAAGCAGTTTGTACGATGTCACAGATACGCTCCAGTAAACATTCTGACATCTCTGAGGCTGCAGGTGCGTGAGCGGAAGGGGGATTGTAGGGATCCCTATCCTATTTTACAGCTGGAGAGATTCTATACACTCATCAACAGGAGTGAAGTTCTAAGTAACACTTTTCCATACAACTCACGGCAGTCTGGACTGCTGGCGGCGGGGGGCTGCTATCACCTCCAGAGATATGGGGCTTACTGACGAACAGAGTGGTGAAAGGACACTCCGTGTTGCTTGAAGACATTCTTCAGCAGACCGAAGAGTGCCTGGAAACAGACACCCAGGATTTCTCTGCCACTTAGCAACCCCGGCAACATAGCGTGACTTACATCTCTAGGCTTGAAGCTAGTGTGGTCCTGGCAAACTCAGCAGCAATTTTAGGGGATACACTGAAGAGTGAGTCCTAGACACTCATCAGAGCTGCCTGACACTCAAGAATCTTTTCTCAAAGCTTCTTATCCTTGAATTAGAATACTTCATTTAGAAAGGACTTTCGGAAGAAGTGGTAGGTGAAACCCTGGTCTTTTAGCCCACGACTATCTAGCACCTCAGAGGGGAAAGAATCCAGTGGTGCCCGTAGGAGACTTGGCCTCCAGGCCTCTGCCTTGTCTTTCTGAGTGGCTCTGGACAACTTCTCTCATTTGCAAAGTAAAAGGTGGTTTGTATGAGCTGTAACACTCAGAGTATTGGTGAACTGAGATAACATGTGAAATGTGAAAATTATAAAGCATGATTCTAAAAATTAAATCTCAGGAAATATTTCTGGTCTTCACAGCTGAGAAATGTGACCAAGGCAATGTGAGACTCACCCTGAAATTCGCAACAAACCATGAGGGGGGCTTTGGGGGCTCCCAGTCAGGCCTAGAACAGCCACATCGAAATCACATCGCCCTTTGCTTCTGAATCAATTCCTCTGAGCCAGCTCCTCCTCCTTCACCTGCCCTGGGTGGAAGGGTCACAATTTCCCTCCCAGATTCTGAGGGGTCTTGGGGGCTTTGGTCACATACTTAAGACCAAGCTCACTTTTCAGAAGTGCTAAGGCCCACATTTTGTGTTTTGCTTTAAGTTTCCAAGACCTGGTCTGAAAGGCAATGTTTTCCCTGTCATTAAAAGAAGAAAATGGGAAAGAGAAGTGGGTTTCTGACTGGCGTTTTGCAAAACTCCCCAGAGTACAAGAACTCCTCCTTCTCAGCAGGTAAACAAACACCTGAGCTGGGAAGAAAATCTACCTGGGAGTCTGCAGGGAACGCCAGCAAGACAAGGGAGGGGCGGGGGTGGGGTAGGGCCAGCTAGCCAGCGAGCTGAAAGCCTACTTTTGTTTGAACCCCATCCCAGCCTTCACTACCTGCCCGTGGGAGAGAGAAGCCTCGCCGGGGCGGGTATGATTTCCCCGAGGAGGCTATTCCTAAAACTGAGCGGGGCACCTCGAGGGCCTAAAGCTGTGGGTGCAGAAAGAACAGGGTGGTGCCTTTCCTGGAGCGCCTCTTGGGCCCCCAGCTTGGAGGAAGAAGGGATACCCCCCCTTCCTCCCCCTCCCCTCGTTCGGGTTGGTTTGCGCTGGAATGCCACGCTTTTCAAAGTGTCTGAGTGATCGGCACTTTCTAAATATACAGCGATGGAGAGATAAGAAACCCAGCGTCTGGCTTCGCGGGTTCGTGGCCCTCCTGGCAGCCCCGGGGCTGGGGCAGGGCCGCCCAGCCACCCCGGTGGTTCGGCTGAAACCTCAGCACCTCCTCCCGGGGCCTGCGTTGGAAACTTTGGATTCCACTCATTCCCAGGGGCTCCAGGTTCCGATCTTTACATCTGGGACAGGAAAAAAAAAAAAGACCATGAGACACCCCCTCCACCCCTCGTTCCTTCCTCTTGACGCACCCCCACGACACAACCCTGGTGACCCAAAAGGCTGCGTCAACTTGGCGAAACACGAGCGTCCCCAACGGAGCGACCGCCCCCAGCCCCCTTCGCCCCTCGCTCGGCCCCACAATGCGCCCTTGTGCCGCGCCTGCAGCCAGGCCAGGGATTTGGCGCAGGGATGGAGGGGAATAACCGTCCGATATTTAAAACAGAGCGAGGGAACAAAGCAGGTCTTTGTGCACCAAGCAGCCTGGAGCGGGGAGCTGCGGGCGGGCGCGCAGAGTGCTGCCCCAGCGCATGCGCCCAGCGGACCGGCCGCGCTCGGGTTACCGAGAGTTTTCCACCCCGGTCCGCGGAGCCTTCGTTAACCCCTTCCCGGGCCGCTCCCCGGGGTCGGCGGAGAGAGAAGCTGGCTTTCATCTGCAGGCCGTTACACGTTTAATTGAAAAAAGAAATAGTCGTTTTCCGTGTTTCTATAGGAAACACAGATCATTAAAATAGAATGATATAGCAATTGGGAACCCAGATTTTAAATGACCGGGATTTAATGGGACGCTTGGGCCATGTAAAAATCGAGGCATTTCGAAAAGACGCCTTCTTCAGGCGCTAGCGAAACCTTTTTAAAGGCCTAGTTCTTCTGTCTTGGGTATGCTGGGTGACTGGCTGTCTTATTTTCCTGTTTACTGTCACTTGGGATTTGAAAGATATGTTGGTTATTGTCAAGGCCCTGGCTTTTGTTTGGGGTTGTGGGCTGGACGATGTTTATATATATAAATATATTTTAAAAATACCTAAGTAGAAGTGGAGTGTGCATGGTACAAAAATAAGATTGGGTCACAAACCAAGAAATATAATTCAAGCACTCAATGCACTGGAGTTTCTGAGATAGGAGAGGAAGAAAGATAGTAATTATTAAACATTTTGTTGCTTGAGAGGAAGATTATTGAAGAAGTCTCCCAGCTAGACTAGGAATGACTTAGTGGCGGATGGGTGCACAAAATACCCCATCCTGCTGTATACTGGCAATGATTTCCTCCCTTCCCCCCACCCCAAGTAATGGGGGAGTGTCAGGCAGAGGCTGGGAGAAGCTAACTGCAGACTTAGAACTGTGAGTTATTATGCTTGAATTATCCAGATGAATGGGAAAGGCACCAGGTGATCCCAGAGCCTTCAAAATAACCGAGGTTAGATGGAGGCCCCATCAGAGTAAGTCAGGGGGAATGGAAGGCATCAATGTGGTGTCTCATAACTTCTGTGCCGGGACTCTGCTTTAGCTCTCTTTGCTCTGCCTGTGAACGTGCATCTGAGGAATTTATGGCTTTTTCTCTTTCCTTTGTAGCTCAGTTACCAGGTGGTCACAAGAAAGCAAAGAGATTTCTATGTGAGGTCATCTTGGCAACACGCTCCCTCATCATCCTTGACCTCTGGCTCTCCAGGGCAACCACCGCTGGGATGTCACTGGCACCAGATCGTGTCTCTTAAAGGCCATGCTGCAGCAAGGGCAGATGAAACAGTTTTGTGGCAACAGTCACGTAGCAGACTCATTCTCAGATGCAGGCTGGTTAGTTAGGATGATGTAAGTGGTTTTTTTCCACTCTCCTTCACGTTCTGAGTCTAGGACAGTCTAAGAATGTACCTTGGGATGTGAGGTAAGAGAACAGTGTGGGGAGGGACTTGGCCAAGTACCTTCTTCTAGACACAGGGACAGAATCTCTTTCCTCTCAACTTCCTTAGCCCAGAGCTCATTTCCTCTCCCTCTCCCAGCTCAATAAAGGAATTTTATCTTTATCTACAGGATGCTGTGGTAGACAGTTTCCAAAATGGCAGCCCTCAACCATTTTCCTGCTAGTGTTGGTATGCTGCTTCTTCCCTCTTGAATCTGGGCTGACCAGAGAGACTTGCTTGACCGACAGAATATGGTGGGAGTGACATCCTGGAACTGTTAAGACTTGGTCATGAGAACCTTGTGATCTCTGTCTGCGTCTCTTAGACCCTTCACTCCTGACACACTACCTCTGGAAACCAGTCACCATCCTGTAAGAAGTCCAGGCTACACAGAAAGGCCAGAGGGAGGTGCTCTTGTCAAGAACCCTAGCTGAGCTCTCCACCAGCATTCACATCACTGCCAGCTTGTGAGTGAGGATCACATGGCTGTCTAGCTCAGTAGAGCCTTCAGACAACTCTAACAGGAGCCACCATTTGACTCTAACTGCAAGAGATTTTGAGTGAGAGCCAGCCAGCTGAGCTCAATCAGCAGGGGTGTAGGGGATAGTAATAAATTATTTTAAGTTGCTGAGTTTGAGGGTAGTCTGTTCCACAGCGATTGGTAATTGAATGGGGATAAAATGCTGGAGAGTGAAAAAGCTGGTTTAAAACTCAACATTTAAAAAACTAAGGTCATGACATCCAGTCCCATCACTTCATGGCAGATAGAAAGGGAAAAAGTAGAAGCAGTGACAGATTTTCTTTTCTTGGGCGCTGAATCACTGCGGATAGAGGATGCTTGCTTCTTGGAAGAAAAGCTACGGCAGACCTAGACAGTGTATTAAAGAGTCAAGACGTCACTTTGCCAACAAAGGTCTATGTAGTCAAAGTATGGTTTTTCCAGTAGTCATGTATGGATGTGAGAGTTAGACCATAAAAAAGGCTGAGCGCTGAAAAATTGATTCTTTCGAATTGTGATACTGGAGAAGACTCTTGAGAGTCCTTTGGACAGCAAGGAGATCAAACCTAAAGGAAATCCTGAAGGAAATCAACCCTGAATATTCACTGGAAGGACTGATGCTGAAGCTGAAGCTCCAATACTTTGGTCACGTGATGCGAAGAGCTGACTCATAGGAAAAGACCTTGATGTTGGGACAGACGGAAGGCAAAAGAAGAGGGCGGCAGAGGATTAGATGGTTAGATAGCATCACCGACTCATCAGACATGAACTTGAGCCAACTCCAGGAGACAGTGGAGGACGGGGAAGCCTGGTGTGCTGCAGTCCATGGGGTCAAAAAGAGTCAGACATGACTTAGACACTGAACAACAACAAAATGCTGGATGGAGAGGGAAGACAGAGAAGAGGCGCTTGTGGTAACTCATTCACTTCGAGGGGTTCTACTAGCAGTCTTTACTGTTCCCCTCTGTGCTCCCAATGCCACCTCTCCTTTTGTGATATGCTTGGCACACAGCACAAACACCTTGTATTCCTGCTAATTGCTCCACGTGCATTTGTCTCTTCCATGCCGTGGTGGACATCATGAGGTAGGCTCTTACTTAATTCCTACCCTCCCTAACACTGGCAGATTTGTCAAGCTGTTCCCCTGGATAAACTTAGAGAATAACAGTTGGAACAGAATCACAATGTGCTTAGTGGCTTGGCTTTTGCTCTTTCACATGTGATCCATGATGTCATATATCATGGCTGCCAGGGTGGTTACAACTGCATGGATGGAAGCAAGTCCCACAAGGGTGTGAGCCTGCAGGACTCCCCAGGCTCACCTATGGACTTTTATGGATGCCAGGGTCCATGGTGGAGATGCAGGGCTGCTTCTGTAGAACTTGGTGCTTGCTCAAGGTGCCTCCTCATTATCTCTCAATCTTCCAATGAGACCTGGAAGTTCTGGTGCTTCAGGGTGGTAACGTGTGTGAGCACTGAGGCCACACAATCTTGAGTTCGAGTCCCAGCTTTATCTCTTATTGGCTGTGTGATCTTGTGTGAGTTGCCTAACCTCTCCGAACCTCGAGTTCCTCATTGGTAAAAGTAAGAATAGTGATGTTCTTCATCTGTGGGTTGCCTGGAGATTCTATGAGATCCTGCTGGCAAAGTGAGCATTCTGCTCCATGCCAGGTGCCTGTGGGTGCTCAGGAATTGTTGGCTCCTATTATATGCACTTCCCTCAAGGCATGGGTAGGCTGTGGATGTGCAGTTATCTGCAAGGTCCTGACTGAGATAGCAGGAGTGGTTTTTACTTAGAAAAATCAATAGGGATGATAGGGCTAGAGGAGGGAGACTCTCCTAGGAATGAGATTGCCCAGGATCCTGGATGTTCCAGTCATCTCCTTCTTGGGAGATCATGCAGGACCCATACGACATTGACTTGATTTTCCTGACTGAGATGCTCACATGGTCCCACCATCTAGAACTGCCCTGCATACTATGAGTTTCACATGGCCCTAGGAGCCTTGGCTTCTCTTCCTAAAGCCAGGGATAGACTTGTCCCAACTAATTTCCCCAGGGCCATTCTCAGGGAATTGCCTGGCCCAGGTGCAATAGAGTATTTGGAGCTGGTGGGGGCGGGAATTGAGGTTGGAGGGTCCCCAGAGCCTCGGGAAGCATTTTGGTCCCATCCCTTGATCGCACTTCAGGCTCCAGCCTGTGGACACGTCAGGAGCACTAGGCGAGCTGTGACTTGCAGTCCTTGCTCTTTCCTTATCTTTCCTCTCAGTGTCCCCGGCCCATAGTTTGTTTTTCGACCTCCAGGAAGATGGCGCAGATAGCTACCAAAGGAGACCATGTTAGAAGGCATTTCTGAGAGGGGGCAGCAGCGCCTGCCCAGGAGTTTAAGTTACCCTTGGCCAAACGTGCCTGCAGTATAGAGCGGCGAGCGAAGGACATCACCACCCTGTCCTCAGGGTCCATCAAGTGTTTTCTGGGGTCACAGTGCCTTTCCCAAGCGGTACATCATGTTAGGCGACCTTTCAGACAGTACTGTCAGGGAATCGTTCTCAGTACGGAGTGCGTTCTCTGGTGAGAAGCCTGGCCCTCCACAGGGAGGGTCGTTTTCCTGAGAAAATGCTGGCTTTACCTCATCTTTCAGGGGCCTACTTCCTGACCAACAGGCTCAAGGTATGTGAAGTTAGAGCCCCGTGTCTGGGAAAGATTCCAAAACTCTGGTGTTTTCAACACAGAACGGTTATACTTACTGTAAATCTTTGCTCTCCTTAAAGTAGTTTAACAGAAAGAAGACATTCGATCCTCCTTTACTACATCTCAATAGTTCCTTTTCTCTGTCATCTGAACTCAGGACATAGAGAAATAAAACCTTACTGGACCT
This sequence comes from Okapia johnstoni, assembly GCA_024291935.2. Classification (NCBI taxonomy): domain Eukaryota; kingdom Metazoa; phylum Chordata; class Mammalia; order Artiodactyla; family Giraffidae; genus Okapia; species Okapia johnstoni. The sequence continues at coordinate 20,807,880 of CM044307.1, forward strand.
ACTGGTTTATCCATCATATTCTGTTACCTTCTAAGAAGGCTGCCCTATTTGCATATCTAATCAGTTGAGGAACACCTGGTTAGACTATTTAGGTGATGACAAGGTTAGGATTGGCTTATTTCCTTCCTCAGATGTAATTCTTTGGGCTCTCCACCCTGGGTCACTGCTCATCCACATGGCACCTATTTGCAAGTTAGAACAAGCCACCCCTTCCCCTGTGTGGATGTAGCCATGCCAGGGGGCACAGCTTGGCAAGCAGAGTAAGGGCTGGATTTCAGCCCCTGCTTTGTGCAGTGAACAGCCTGTGCAGCTGTGCATGGTGGCCCTGTCTGCACATATTGTCACTAGTTCAGTTTCTTTTCTTGGAGAGGTGTTTACTGGAGAGGGAGAGGGAAGAGAATGCCTATTGCTGTATGTTAGAGACAGGTTCCTGGAGGCCCAAGAGCAACACTTGAATGCAGGCATGTTTTGAGGGTTTCAGGGCATTTTCCAATAGGGCACACTTTTCCTGGGACAGAGAACCCAGTCTTTGAAGTTAAGACAGACCTAGGGGATGGAACAGCTGGCCAGTCTGCCCATAATCCTGCTGGGAAATCTGACAGCAACCAGCCCCGGATTTGCTCATCTGGATGCTTTATGGGAATTTCCAAGAACCCTTCACTCTCTTCTGAGAAACAGAGGGTAGGGCCGTGGAGCTAGTCTCCCCTCACCTCCTCTTGAGCTTTGGTCTGTGATTAGGACATCTGGGTGCAGGGAGTTGTAACCCATCTCTGCTTTCAGATCTAAATCCAATCACCTGTCAAGGGGCTGGCCTTCCCTGCTTTGATGAGCCCATTTATGGAGTTCTCCGGGGTGTGATCTGCGGGGGAGGGGGTGAGTCCGGAAGACTTCTATGGAATCTCAGGGGTATCATCTTCCCCAGTTATGCCCCAGCATACTCACCGCTAAAGCAGAATGGACAGCATGCAGCACGTCCATAACATAAGTAGACCTCATGAAGACTCACAACTTTAAGTTTACTTAGATTGTTCTACAAATGGATACATTAATAGACCCAGCCCCTAGTCCTGCTAGGAACCAAAGACTCCCAGGAAACCTGTAGATGTTTGTTCATTTCCTCATTCATTCATTCAGCAAACATTTACTGAGTATTTACCATGTGCCAGTTCAATACTAGGCCTGGGGTGAAGAGCTGAATGAGAAAAATACTCTCCTGCTGTCTGATTAAATGCCATTTCCTTGGAAAGGCCTTTTCTGACCACCCCTATGCACATTCCTTTTTGATAAACAGCATTTCACTTTAGTTGCTTGATGCATTTCTGTTTTCCCCACTAGTCAGTTTCAGGAGGGGAGGGACAATGTCTGCACTTGTCAGATGCCTCTGTACCAGTCCTGGCTAAGCATGGCCCCAAGTATTGTATGTTGACTGAATCCATTTGTTCTCCACCAAGTGGACTGGATCAGAATGGCTTCCTGTCCTGTGATAGTCCAGTGTTTAGGAAATACATCTCCTGTGGGGGTTGAATCCCAAGCAGGGATTGTTCTGCTCCTGAGAGGGTCAGGATCAGATGATGGCTAAGGTTCCTTCAGCCTAAAGCCAGAAATTCTAGGATGGGTGAGACTCTGGAAGCCTGGATAGTAAAGGGGTAATCAGTGTATGGGGTGCAGGCCAGGTAAGAGGCATGATTGCAGAGCCATTCCATGTGCCCTGGCTCTGGTCCTGCTCCCTCTTTAGGAAAGAAAGAAAGCTATGACCTGAGAGTTCAGCTCAGAAGACGTGCCTTCATCAGTGGGCCGGATGCTGACGTCGGTACTCCAAGCCCATGTGACCCCCACTGCCTTCTAACCAACCAGAGGCAGAGGAGACAGGGGAGAAGGGGGAGGCTGTGTTTGTGGACCTGCCTCCTGCACCTCCGAGCTCTGGGTCTGGTAACACTCATTGTCACTGTGCAGAACCCAGGTCACTGTGGAAGGAGATTATCCGGGCCTTGGTTGTGAATAGCACTGTTTAATTCTTGTTGGCCCACTAGATCCTGGCCTTCTGTTGTTCTGTTGTCAATAGCAACAGGAGGGAAGGCCGTCCTTTCCATGCTGGGAGCTCATTTTTTCTCCTGTAGATGGGCTATAACCAGGCTGGGGCCCCAGAAGCTGGATGCTCTGGGCACCCCAGAGAAGCCTTAAAGTCTAGACCCTGGTGGCCAGTGAGTAGGTAAGTTTAGTTCTGCCCCAGGCCAACTGAGGTTTCCCTAGCGGCTCAGAAGGTAAAGAATCTGCCTGCAATGCAGGAGACCCAGGTTTAGTCCCTGCGTTGGGAAGATCCCTGGGGAAGGGAATGGCTACTCATTCCAGCATTCTTGCCTGGAGAATCTCATGGACAGAGGAGCCTGATGGGCTACAGACGATGGGGTCACAAAGAGTCAGACTCAACTGAACGACTTGCACTTCAGGCAAACAGAGGGTGGCTGGTGGAGAGGGGACCTGTGAACTAGAGCTATTAGCTCTTCTAAGATGGGACTCTGTGGTCCTTCGTTAGTTTTAATGGTGACACAATAGCTGCGGGGCTTCCTTGGGTAGGCCTAAAGCACAGGGAACAGAGGGGGGAGAAAAGGAAAGGAAAAAGTGAGAGAAAACAGAAAAGAAACTCGTAAGTAGAGAGAAGGGTTGGGGAGCGGATGAGGAGAAAGGTAACTTGGAGAAATGCACACCCACAGCAGCCTTGGGCACCACTTGGGGTGTGAAGCCAAAGTAGGTTCCACAGGCCCCACAGGCCTGGATGAAAAAAATAGGGCTTCTCTCTAGCAAGGGACTTCATTCCCCATTGGGAAGGAGCTGCCATCATGGGTGGGTGGGTAGATGAGTAGGACAAAGATCAGTGGGATACAATTTTCCAAGAAGTGAAGTCATTCAGTCATGTCTGACTCTTTGCGACCCCATGGACTGTAGCCTACCAGGCTCCTCTGTCCATGGGATTCTCCAGGCAAGAATACTGGAGTGGGTTGCCCTTTCCTTCTCCAGGGGATCTTCCCGACCCAGGGATCGAACCCAGGTCTCCCACATTGCAGGCAGATGCTTTACCCTCTGAGCCATCAGGGAAGCCATTGAGTGGGTAAAAAGAGGGAGAAACAAAGTCAGTAGTGGGAGAATCCAATAATGGATGAAGCCAGTTTTGGCAGGGACTGTCAGCTACAATGTTGGTGCCAGGGGTGGTTTGAGGGGGCCTTCTCTCCTCCCTCTAATCTCTGTCCTAAAAAAGCAAACAATCTAAGTGAAAAATAGTGTTTACTATACAAGCAGCCTGAAGAAAGGCCCCTGGACTCTGTATCACCCATATTTCACATCTAGGTCCTCCTTTATAGAAATTCTAGAGCTGCTACTAGTCAACTGCAAGGCATTGTGTCTACTCTCCCCAAATCCCTTCCCAGACCAAGTGAATGAGGCTGAGGAAGACAGGTGAGGGCCTGAAACATGATTAGAGTAGGCAGGGAAAATAAACTCCAGATTAGTTTGAAAATAGGAAGAGTTAAAGAGCCTTAAGCTTTTCAGTCACTCCTACTCAGGGATTTGAAGTATTAATTACTTTAACAATAGCAAATTATTGAGTGGATTGTTTCTTCTCTCCCTTCAGTAAAAAATGTCAAGTACAGGCGTATTCCCAGGGAAGGCCCGTGGGGAACAGTTCGTTAGGATCAGGGTCGAGGGTTAGCAGGTCAAAGGGTTACACCCTCCAAGCCTTGGACCAAGAGTGTGGGCAGCTGGTGTAGGGATGAGTGAGGCTTCTTTCATGAAAGGCTCTTATCCTTCCAGAGGGAAACCGTGAGTCAGTATACAACAGCTAGGTGGTAGGGGAGGTTAGAAGGGATGTCAGACAGAAGCTGTATGGAACGGGTCCCATTCTCAGGACCCTGCTACTTCAGGGCTCTCCAGACTCACTCAGGAATCCCAGGGTTCCTGGGTAGTTCCAATCCCAGCAACCTGCCTGGGTGCATTCTCAGGTAAGTCTAGGTTGCCGATAACGTCCGCAAATAACAGGAAAACAATGGCAGTTTCTCTAAAAAGAGATGCAATGTCATGTTTAAGGCTATGTAAGAATAGGGATGAGGAGGCTTCATTCCCAAAGAAGTGTAAACCTTACCTGAAAAATCTTGAAAGGAGCTGTAGAAGGAAGAGTGAGCAAGAGAGAGAAGGACTGGCCCAGGAGCAGTGGCCCTGGAGGCTTTGGCGCTGAGTTGCAAGGTGGGCTGAGAAAAGGCACATTGTATTTGGGCAAGGGTCAAGTGAAACTCTAGGAAAATGTCAACCCTGGAGAGTGAATAGACTTGTCATGTTAGATGCCTCAACGGGGCCTTAAGTGTTCTTTGATCAAGGGAAAGACACAAAAGGTGCACCATGCGGAAATAACCTCCCCAGGAAGGCAAGTGGGTTTAGTGGGTTTTCAGAGAAGGGCAGAAGCCCACTTCATCGTCCTTCTCACGGGACAGGAGGCTGGTGGATGCCTGCCTGAGTAGTCATGTGTTCACATGTAGGGTCTTCATAGGTCCTGAAGGTCTTTGAGGATAGGTTGTCACCAACTCTGACTCATCTTGCTTGTGGATTCCTTCCACCATACCTTTGGCATCCATTTCTAAATCTCCTTCAGCCTGTGAGGTGGAGGGGGACTGCAGTACCAGCTCTGTCTGATTTGCTTTATTGACCTTTTTTTTTTTTTGCTTTATGGACTGACTACCTTTATATAACACAAACCCTTAAAACTCATGACTTTCCCTTCTTTATTATTTAAAATCTTGAACTTGCAGCATTTTTCTTTATTTATGCTATTCATCTGTCTTTCTAGTTAAAAACTAAAAGTAAGTGTTTTTCCAGGAAGCATATGTCAGGAGGGAAAAGGGACTCCTGTTTGTTGAGCCCTACTGCTGCTGCTGCTGCTGCTGCTGCTAAGTCGCTTCAGTCGTGCCCAACTCTGTGCAACCCCATAAACGGCAGCCCATCAGGCTCTGCTGTCCCTGAGATTCTCCAGGCAAGAACACTGGAGTGGGTTGCCATTTCCTTCTCCAATGCATGAAAGTGAAAAGTGAAAGTGAAGTTGCTCAGTCGTGTCTGACTCTTCGTGACCCCATGGACTACAGCCTACCAGGCTCCTCTGTCTATGGGAGTTTCCAGGCAAGAGTACTGGAGTGGGGTGCCATTGCCTTCTCCTTTGAGCCCTACTAGTTCAGGCTAAAAACTGAGTGGCTTGTATGAACTTGACCTTGACTATGATCCTCACTTGATGGTCATCTCTATGTAAGTGTTCTTCACTTGGCCAGCTAGCTTAGCCTTCAGCAGGTTGTATCCATTGCTAAGATCTGGAGGGATGGACTTGAATGACCATGTGAAGCAGAGCAGCTAAGCCAGGAATTGCAGTGTGGGAGTAGGGGACAGAAAAAAAGCTAAGGGCCATAGAGGGGCCACTGTTTGTCCCAGGACTGCTGCTGTGGTGTAGTCTCCTGAATGAGGGCAAACCGAGGATGGATGAAGTCAGTCAAGTGATCTGCCTAAGGTCACACAATTAGTGGACAGCAGATTGTTCACATTTAGGGGCATCAACCACTCTGTAGTATCAGTTAGGGGCCTGATGGGGAAAACAGAGGGAGTTTAATGAAGGGATTATTGAGCAAGGTAGGGGCAGGGCTAAAGGAACTGACAAAGGACGGTGTGATACTTCAGATTTAATAACTTTGAGGAAGTATTACCATCTCTAAGTCTGAAGTGTCAAGAAGAAGGAATAATTACTAGAACCCAGAGAGAGCACCTATAAGGAGAGGGCTGCCTGACCCGACTTGTGACCTTTGATGGAGACACTAATCCACGGTGATTGGCAGGGAAGGAACCAGGGGGATAAATAACCCTGCCGTCTTCCAACTTCCTGCTGTTACCTCCCTTTGCCTGGGTATGACTAGAGACCAGAGGTCACAGGAGCACCGTGGATGCCATATGGACAGGTTCATCATCTGGGGTACCGGTTACGGTGAAGGGTGGAGGCTGGATCTGGAGGAGCACATGGAATCTATCTAGCCAACTAAGAAAACAGGGAAGATTGGTTCATAGTAGCCTCCACATTTTTTTCTTCCTTCTTTATTGTCATACTTGGTCCTACATGACTTAGAGGTGCTAGAGTTTTACTACTCCCTTTCTATACCCTGGGACCCCCAGCCTAGTCATCAAAATCTAGACACTGATGACTAGGCTGGGGGTCCCAGGGTATAGAAAGGGAGTAGTAAAACTCTAACATCTCTTAAGTCATCCTCTCTTTTCTAGACCCTGTTGCTCTATCATGGCTAGAAGTGGAAATCACTATTATTTCTTTAATCAAAATCAGTTCTTATGATTTCCACTTCTAGCCATGATAGAGCAACAGGGTCTAGATTTACTTTCCAACCATCAACAATTAAAAAAACTAGACAACATAAATGTATAGATGGCTTCAGATTCTGAACAACAGGCAGTACAGGACCGTGATCCCTGAGATGAAGGAAATAAAGGAGGTGAGCCCTGTGATTGGAGATGTATTTCTGGATGATGCACTAGGGGAAGGAATCCTGAGCAGAGTATGATGGTTTTGCTGAGTTGAAAGACAAGAAAAGGAAGATCAAAGAGAAACTTTGGATGGAAGTTATGGGGCAGAGGTCTAGAAAAGAGAGGTGTAGAAAAAGCTCCAGGAATCTGCATAAGGGTCCTCTTGAGTACTTGCTTAATACGAAGATGTACACACAGAATGAAGCTCTATAAGGCTGGGCAAAGAATGACCAGGAGCTGAATAATTCACAAACTGCACATGGGACTGAGAAATGTTCAAATACTAACCAACTTGATCCCCTAGGGCATTTAGTAGACACCCCATAAGGGCCCTGCCCAAGCAGTCGAACTAAACTATGTCGTGTGTGTCCTAAGTCACTTCACATGTCTGACTCTTTGCAACGCTATGGATTGTGGCCTCCAGCCTCCTCTGTTTATGGGATTCTCCAGGCAAGAATACTGGAGTCTGGTTGCCATGCCCTTCTCCAGGGGATCATCCTGACCCAGGGACTGAATCCGCATGTCCTGCATTGCAAATAGATTCTTTATGGCTGAGCCACCAGCGAAGCCCAGGACTAAACTATCCCTAGAGAAATGAAAACTTTAGACTCACTCTAACAAAGTTTAAAACAATCTCCTAAGAACCAGTCTTATCCATAAGTACCCTAACTGCCTGCTAAATAAAAGTCCAGTACTATTTAAAGGAAGGTTAACAAAAAAGTAGACAATCCACAATGTAACTTTAAAAAAATCCAACATCTAGTTAAAAAAAAAAAATCACTAGACTCACCAAATAGAAGGAAAATGGGACTCATAACCAAGAGGAAAATTAGGCAATAGAAACAGACTTGGGAATGACAGAGTTGGTAGAATGAGCAAATAGGCACTATGTAAAGTGTGCTCAAAGATCTAAAGAAAAACATGAATAGAATGAGGAAAGAAGTGTGTGTGTGTGTGTGTGTGTGTGTGTGTGTGTGTGTGCTTGTGTGTGTGTACAACCAAATGGAACTTCTAGCAATGAAATAGTATGATATCCGAAATTAAAAGTCATTAGATGAAATTTAAAGCAAACTGGACACTGTGAGGAAAAATAAGTGAAATTGAAAACACAGCACTATGCAATGGTTTCTTAGCTGTGACATCAAAAACACAAGCAACAAAAGAAAAAAATTAATTGGACTTCATCAAGGTTAAAAACATTTGTGTGTCAAAGGACACTATCAAGTGAAAAGACAGCTAATGCAATGGGAAAAATATTTGCAAAGCACATATATGATAAATGATTTGTATCCAAAATACACAAAGAACTCTTACAATGCAACAATAAAAAGACAAATGTGCCACATTTAAAAAAGCGGCAAAGGATTTGAATAGACATTGCTCCAAAGAAAACATACAAATGGCCAATAAAGACATGAAAAATACACAACATGTATAGTCTTTAGGAAAATGCAAATCAAAATCACAATGGGATATCATTTCATACCTATTAGTATGGTTATAAGAAAAAGACAGACAGTAACAAGTGTTATAAGAATGTCAAGAGATTGGAACCCTCATATAGTACCGGTGAGAATGTAAAGTGGTACCACTGCTTTGGAAAACAAATGGACAGTTCCTCTAAAAGTTAAACATAGTGTTACCATATGACCCAGCAATTCCACTGCTAGATATGGTCCCAAGAGAACTGAAAATACATCTCCATCCACACTTGTACGTGAATGTCCATAGCAGCACTATTAATATTGGCCAAAAAATAGAAACAGCTCAAATGTGCATCAACTGATGAACGAATAAAATGTGGTATATCTATACAATGGAACACTATTCAGCCATAAAAAGGAATGAAATTCTCATACATGCTACAACTTGGATGAACCTGGAAAACATGCTAAATGAAAGAAGCCAGACACAAAAGGTCATATATGGTATAATTCCATTTATATGAAATTAAAAAATAGGAAAATTTACAGAGGCAGATGGTAGATTATTGGTTGCCAGGGGCTAGAGGAGGGAGGAATGGAGAGTGACTGCTAATGAATATGGGATTTCTTTCTGGGGTGATGAAAATATTCTGAACTTAATAGTAGTGATTGTTATAAAACCTTGTGAATATACTAAAAACTACTGAATTATACACTTGAAAATGGTAGATTTTATGGTATCTGGATTAAAAAATTAAGAATCTGATAGCAATATATCAGTACTGATGTTGATAAAGGCTTTATGTGCCAGTCTTCTCAGGAATATCTTATTTAACTTGACCTCTCCCCTCAGAAGCTATAGAATCTGTTTTCTCAAAAAGTCTAGCTCCTAGGACTTTAGATTTCATTTTCAACTGTGGTTGCTACTGGGCTGCCTCCAAAGCCAAAAGAATCCTGTAACCAGGTAGTACAGGAGAACTTGTATTTTAGGGTCTATGCAAACTTCCCTGCAGTGTGAGTTCTTTAAAATGCATTGCCAACTTGCTCCCATAGCTAGGCTTGATTGAAAGAATAAAAGATGATGAAGAGACACTGTACTGTTTACAAAGAGTATTTTCATATTTACACTCTTTTGAACTTAGGTATTTAAATTTCAATTAAGCATCATGACTTGCCACACAGGGGCAGACTGAACTCCAGCCCCAATTTCTCTCACCTCCCCAAACCTAGTCTTTCTTAGAACATCTGAAATTCATTTTTAAACAGGTCATGGAGAAAAGGCCTCCCACTCATCCCTCCAAGAATATTATGCAGGCTTTCTGGCATTCAAGCAACTTCCACTGAGAATCTTCCATTGGTCTACATTCTGTAGAATGATCTCCAAACTAGTCATGGGAAGCCCTAGAGGTTAAATGGCTTGGTCTATTAGGCTTACCTCCTTAACTATGATGTTTGTACCTCCTTTTTTCACTCCTGCAGGGCCACATTGCCCATGACATGCATGTACCTGTGCACACATGTGCACATATGTGCACCTCCAACCCCCCTCCCACACCCCACCCAGCCACCCATCCTCCCTCACACCCATCCATCTACACTCACACACACCCTCCTACCCACCCCCCACACACCCCACACCCACACATAACTCTCCCACCTACCCACACACCCTCCCACCTACCCACACACCCTCCCATCCACCCACATACACAACCCTCTTTAGAGATGGGAATTGAGTCACTTGACTGCCTTCTCTCAGCAGTGCTGTGACCACAGCTGAGTCCCTACTTATATTTCTTTTGTTCTTATTTTATTATGGTAAAAGAACTCTAGAATGTAAAATGTACTGTTTAAATCAATTTTAAGTAAACTATTCTGTGACATTACCATCCATCTCCAGAACTTTTTCATCTTCCCAAACTGAAACTTCCTACCCATTAAATACAAACTCCCCATTCCGCCCCTACCAGTCCCTGGTGACCACCACTCTACTTTCTGTCTCTGTGAATTTGACTCCTCCAGGTACCTGACCTAAGTAGTTTCATATAGTATCTGTCCTTTTACAACTTCTGTTTCTTGATGGCAAAGTGTCACCTGGCTCCATTGCTGGCCCAGAGGATGGGGGTTTGATGGGGGTAACCAGCCCAGGAAAATAAATAGGAGAGACCAGAGCATAGAAACAGCCCGAGTCAGAATCAGGAGGGCTCTCTCACCATGACAACAGCTGGAAATTCTTCTGTAAGTTGGCTGTTATAAACAGGAGCCTCTACAAACCCAATCCCAAACACTGGAATTCTCCCCTTTTTGGTCTGTCTCCTGGGCCCCATCAAGACAGCTGGACTTCCCACGCAAGTGAAAATGTTCAAGCACCCTTTCCCAGGTCAGCCTGCTCCCACTTACCTTGAAAGAGAACATAAGCTCCTTCAGAGAAATGAATATTTTTCTGTTTCAAGTTACGTAGAATGCAATGTGAAGGACTTTCAAAATGTCCTTCGCTGTGACTAATTGTGGTTGATGCAGTTTATGCCCTGGCAGGTTGGCATGACATAGTATTTACTCAGCCAGGTCTTTGAAATTCACTGCAAAGATATGAGTCTCCTGCATGATCCTGCCACCAGCTTTTGTGAAGGTGAATAAACCAATTCCTTATACCGAAAGAGAGAATTTTTCACTGGATTTGAGGTAAGGCCACAGATGGACTGGAAGCAAGGAGATGTGAAAAATGTAGGTGAATCTCACAGGCATTGTGATGTCCAGACCAGACCTGGTGGTGGAGGACTGAGTGCGTTCTGGGTGGGGGTGCCCAGGCACAAAGCTATGTGAACCTTCACCAAGTGAAAAAGCTTAGCTTTCCCAAAGCCCACTATGAGAACTCCTGCATGACTACCCAGTGTGGACAGCCAGCCGTACAGATAGTGAAAGTGAAGTGAAAGTGTTAGTTGCTCAGTCATGTCTGATTCTTTGCAACCCCATGGACTGTAGCCCACCAGACTCCTCTGCCCAAGAAATTCTCCAGGCAAGAATACTGGAATCGGTAGCCATTCCCTTCTCCAGGGGATTTTCCCAACCCAGGGGTTGAATCCAGGTCTCCTGCCTTGCAGGCAGATTCTTTACCGTCTGAGCCACCAGGGAAGCCCCTACTTGACTTTTACAAAACACACTAATTTGTTTATTTTTGGATGGTGCGTTTCCTCCTAGGAGCCATAAGCCTTAACCAGCTTCAGAAGTCCTCCTACGGCACAGACGATGCTGTCATGAGGGCAGGAGGAGTTCTTCCTATCTCCGGGGAAGACCTGGCCACCGCAAATGAGATTGATCGTGGGTGTCAAGGATTGGCGGGGTAGGAGGAAGATTTAGAGAAGAGGAAAGAGTAATTTTTCCCTGGAGATGTTGTAAACAATGATGTTCTTTGCTGAGAAAGATGAGAAAGCAATTTCCCCAGAGGTTCAGGAAACAGGGTTGTTTCACTCATTGTTGGGTGTTCAGTGTAGACCTGTGGGTGCTGGAAAAATAGGCTAGGTGACCCCTGGCTGCACCTTGGCTACACATCTGTGGTCTCTGTGTGCTCTGTTCTTAGTCTGCCCAGTTTGGAGGAGGAAGAGCAGAGTTGAGGACAGTGGGTACCTACCTCTGTAGTGAAAAAAAGTGAAAGTGTTAGTTGCTCAGTCATGTCCAACTCTTTGTGACCCCATGGACTGTGGCCCGCCAGGCTCCTCTGTCTATGGAATTCTCCAGACAGGAATACTGGAGTGGGTAGCCATTCCCTTCTCCAAGTGATCTTCCCGACTCAGGGATTGAACATGGGTCTCCTGTATTGCAGGCAGGTTCTTTACCAAGCCACCAGGAAAACCCCACCTACCTCTGTAGAGGTCATGTGTAATCGGACACTGGGCAAGTGAGCCTGGGATTCCTTTATTTCCTGAGTAACTAGGAACCAGGAGACTAGGGCTGGGATGCGATTCTACTGCCGACTAGCATCTAAGACCGGGTCACAATTTTATCATGAGGGAATAGGACCCAATTAAAATCCAACAAAAGTTTCTTAAGTATATCTGGGCTACAAAGTTGAGTAAGCACTGTCCTTTGGCCTGTAGGACCACTCAGCCAGGGAGATGAGACACATACATGTGTTTGGACACAATTGTAATAGGAAACCGATAGTACTGAGAGGGAGAATGGGGAAGGGGACAGATTGAGTCTGTCTCTGGAATCTTATAGGCTTCTTGGAGGAGGTGGGCTATGAGCTTGGGCATGAATAAGGTTGGATAAAGTGTTAACAGGTGGGTATGGGAGCAAAGAGGAGGTGTCTCTGGCAGAAAAACAAGTGAACAAAAAGAAGGACCAGCAAACTGGTGGGGAGAGGACGGCAAGTTCTGGGAGCAGAAAGTAGGCATCCATGAATAAGGCTCATCACACAGTAGGTCCTCAGTGACTATCAGCTAAGTGATGATGGAACAGTGAGGACTAGGCCAGAACAGGGGCAGAGTCTCCCTGTCTGGGGAGCCATAAGCAGTGTGGAGTCCACATGCGTTTCTGAAAGAGAGATGGACCACTATCGTTGGCTCTGTGTTCAATGGCAGGTGGACCACGAGAGAGGAGCCCAAAGGTCCAAGGAAGACTTGATAATGGCTTGAATTTAGATAACCACATTGGGGTGGGAAGGATATTAAAAAAAATAGAGCAAAAGAAGATTCTGCAGACTTTAGGTTGATCATAAGTACAAGGGGAGGGAGAAGAAGGAGAGAAGGACAATTTTGAGGATTTTGAGCCTGGGCATTGGGGAGAGTGGAGATTCACAGAGATTGGCAACCTCCAGAAGAGAGGTGGGTATAGAGAGGAAATGACCAGTTTAGTTTTGTGCAGAAAGACTTTGAGATGCTTATCTAGAGATGACTAGCAGGCAGGTGGAAATGTAGAAATTTTGGTAGCTAGAGATCCGGGGCTCATGGACATAATGGTTGAAGATGTGGGTGTAGATGAGATAGAGGGGGGCAGGTGGTGAGGGGAGAAGATGGCTGGGCAGAGGAGCAGGTAAAGAGCACCTGGATGAAGAGGAAAGCAGGAGCCCAGCAGGAAGTAACCAGGAGCCTGAAGAATAAATCTCAGTGGTGGGAGGGGTGCCAGGCCCTGTGAGGAGGAGGATGTGAGGTAGCTCCTGGGCCACTGTTGTGAGGAAGTCCTATGAAATGGCCTCGGACCAGGAGCTGATTGCCAAGGCCTAAGAAGAGGAAGTAGAAAGAGAAGGTGTATAGGACCCTACAAAGAAGTTTGTAGTAAAGGAAAGGAGAACAAGGAGAGGCAGCAGGGCCAAGGGAAACCATTTTAGGTTAAGGCCATGCTTCTCACCCATGAATGTGCATTCAGATCACAGGAAACCTGTTAATATGCAGCTAATGACCCAGGAATGAGGGCAGGGTCAACATGGCCTGGAAGAGATGGGAGTCGATGTACCATCTTGGACCAGGGAAGTAAGTTAGTTGTGCTGAGGAGGTGGGAGGTCAGCTGCACTCAGACTGAGGGAAGGGTGATGTGAACGAGCTATGAGGCTGGGTAAGGAGACTGAGGGAGTCCTTGTGGAAAGACCTCAACTTTCTCTGTCAGGTGGGCAGTGAGACATTCTGCAGACAGAAGGTAGAATGGAGCCTGGGGGGCTCTGAGGAGAATGAAATCCTCAGGACAGTGGTCTGGCTGACTTGCTGGCCGTAGAGCAGAGCAGGACTCAGGTAAGCTGTGTAGCCAGGGTGGCGACTCTGCCCTCTGCGGGCCCTGGAAGCTCAGAGAAAACGGGATGGTGGGCCTGAGGGTGCAGATGAGAGCTTGGTGGAGGGCAAGCTCCTAAAGGGACATGAGGGCAGGGTGCAAGCACAAGAGACAGGGTTAGAGGGGAGAGCAGGAGAAAGGAAGATGTGAGAGAGGGAAGTTGTGGTCCGAGACCCATGAGTAGAGAAGGTCTCAGAGGTGAGTAGTTGTGGGCAAAGAAGGTGGCCAGTCAGGTACATGACTGAGATGGAGCAGAGTGGACGCTGGAGAGATGAGCAGGGGCCAGAGCATGGAGGGCAGGGTGAGGGGGGGAGGCTGGTCTTATGGCAGAGTGAAGACCACTGAGGGAGAGTCAAAGTCCAACAGTGCTGGTAGGGGTGCAGCCCAGGCCATAGCCTGTCAAATTCCTGGGTAAGTCCTTCTTCTCATTTGCAACAGCACCTGTTTGGAGGCCAGGATGGCTCCCAGAGGCAGAGGGGCCTGCCTTGTTCTCATTCACTCAGTCCCTATTTCCTGAGGCTCCTTGAATGTGGTCTTGGGCTGGGATACTGGGGCCTGAGTTTCATGTGTTTGGATTGTGACATGGAGGGGAGGGTATGAGAGAGGATGCCTCAGCGACTGACCCACTGTCCTACATACAGCCTGCACTCCGTGGTCATCCAGCCACCTGCAGCCGCTCTCCTGGGCCAGGGAAGATTAAAACCCCATTCTGACATCAGGTCCTTAGGCCCTGAGCTTCTAGCAGGTCCCACTCTCCCAGCCCCTGGGATCTGCATCCCATCCCCCTCAAACTGTGAAGGCCTGTTGTGAAGCCAGTAAGTGTCCCCTGCACATCCTCTACCAAGGAGCTCTGCTGGGACAGGGCGCCGGCACTTCCTGCCTCAGGAGGACCTGCTGGCAGCGTGGCTGATGCCTGGCTTGTGGGTTGTTTGATTCTCTTTCTCTCCCTGGTGAGCTTCAGCCTGTGGTTGTTTGCTCTTCCTCAGCGGTTCGGGGAACCAGTGGTGTCTGGGGAGGAAAGAGGAGGGAAGGGAATTCTCAGATGCTGTGCTGGGCCCTCCCAGTGGGTTTCCCTGTGCCTGAGTGGCCTCCATGGGCGCACGTCCATGGCCAACCCTCAGACCCTCAGCCCTTGTCAGACAACCCCACGTGATGTCCCTTCCAGGCCCTTGGGACCACCAAGCTCATACGACCACTGCCAGAAACCGCCATGGGCTCCTTCCCTCCAAATCAGAACTAATTTTTCTTTACTCTCTCCACTGAGGCCTGGGGTTTCTTTGCCTGTCCACCTGGCTCATCCTTCCGGTGGAGGTCTTTGTACGAAAGGGACGGGAGGTCGGGCACTGGCCTTCCTTTGGCCTGACTTTCCCTGGGTGACCTGCAGCCAATCCTGTGTGGCCAGCCTTGCTCTTTTCCCCCAGGTCCACAGGGGACCGCCTCTGGCCCTTCCCCAGAGTGTCCTCCCCCGAGTCCTGCTATCCACGTGTTTCTTCTCCCTTCCCTGTGCCCCCTGGTTATACATCCTCAGGAGGGGAAGAGTGCTCAAAAGGATTTATGCAGAGACCCTGGGCAGAAGAAGATAAATGGAATTCGCAATAAATCCAGGAGCAAAGTTGTAACTTGACTTAAAAACAAACAAAAGGGCCAGAACTGCACTTAAGCTCAGTAGAAGCTCATCTCGCAGTATAAACAGAAAAGGGCGGACGTGGGCTGTGGAGCCTTGCTCAGGCTGGGACAGTGAGGGAGGGGCCTGGAGCGGCCCCCACTTCCTCTGGAAGGGCTGGGTTGTGGGGGAAGGTCTCCACGGCCTCGTAAAGGAGAGAGAAGACGCTGGCCCTGCCTTGTTTGCCACTCATTTTTCCATGACTTATCCTTTTGAAAAGACATTCTCAGGATTGGGCCAGAAGGTCGTTTAGGGGAAATGCTTTCTTAGGCTGGGGTCGGGCAGAGAGAAAGCTTGGACCAGTGGAGAGCAAAGTGAAGCGTGGGTGTGAGCTTGCAGGCCTCAGCCTGTCCTGGGACTGGAACATCGGGGAGTTTGCCTGGACCTCTCAGCTGGCTCAGAGGACCAGGCGGCACCACACTGGTCTTCCTGCCCTCAGACAGTGGCATGCTCATCATGACCCTGGAGGACATCTCTCTTGCTGGAATCTCTGTGCCTCGCCTAGAAGTGTGAGGCTGTAATTGCCACAATTACAGCGTCTTACCTTTATATATAATTTCAAAGTGCTTCCACACACCCCTTCTCATCTGAAGTGGAGCAGATAGCATCAGCATTTTATGGGCAGGAAAACTGACACAGAGAGGGGAAGAGATCTATCAAAGGTCACACAGCAAGTCAGCAGTTGACCTAGGTCAGTGCAGTGGAAAAGGTGGGTCCTGAGGTATCATTCCCACTCAGTTAATAACAAACTGTGTGATCTTGGGTGAGTGACTTAATCTCTCTGGGCGCAGGCTTTCCTCTTTAATATGCAAATCCCTCCGAAGTTTAAACAGATCGGCTGCTGTTCTGTCTAACTCTGTGGCTAGGCTTTTCAAAGTCAGGAAACTCAGGGGAAATGAATAATGTGTCAAGGAGTGTAAACATGGCACATCTTTCTGGAGCCTCATTTCTACACTTGGCTATTTCTGGAGGGGGAAAAAAAGAGCAACAACACACCAATGTACAAAAAAATTATGAAACAGGATGGCCAGACTATAGAAGAAGATGCAAAATTTAAGCTTTACAACAGGAAACACCAAGGGCATTCTGTTCTTGCTGTCTGTTTTGGGTTCCCCCAGCGTATGTACATATTTGCACTCTCTTGCTGCCTGAGAGTCGGACACGACTGAAGCGACTTAGCAGCAGCAGCAGCAGCAGCAGCTGCCTGAGAATAGGGTGGGAGAGTTTTCTAATGGATGTCCTGGGCCCCCAGGCAGCTGAGCTGCAGAGACCTGTAGTGCTGGTGAATGTGGTCTGGGTGGGGGCCATGGGGTGGTGCTAACAGAAGAGATGTTCTCATCCCAGGCTTCATATTAGAATCACCTGATGAGCTTTTGAAAAACAACGAGGCCAGTTCCCACCCCGACCCAGCAAGCCAGAATCCTGGGTATGTGATTAGTGCTCTGTGAGGTGAAGAGCTTCTGGGTGATTCTGATATGCAGTGTGAGCTGGGTACACTGCCTTACAGTTCAGACTTGGGAGTTCAGGAGCCCCAGAGGGTCCATGTCCAAGGATGGGAAACAGTGACAGACAGCCTCCCAGCTGCTGCTTAGACTACAGGAGACTGCATTCCAGAAGGCCACACCCTCAACTAAAGGAAAAAGGAAGTGAGGTTGCCAGGTGGTGGTGGGGTGAGTAGGTGAAGAACAAGGCAGAACTTGGCTAGGGGCATACGAAGGCTGTTCTGGGTTGGATAGTGTCTCCCTAAAATTCATGTCCTCTCTGCTTCCCTGGTGGCTCAGCGGTAAATAATCCACCTGCAATGCAGGAGAGGTGAGTTCAATCCGTGGGTCAGGAAGATCTGCTGGAGAAGGAAATGGCAACCGACTCCAGTATTCTTGCCTGGAAAATTCCTTGGACAGAGGAGCCTCATGGGCTATATAGTCCATGGGGTCACAAAGATATAACTTAGCGACCAAACAACAACAATGTAGCAGTCTCAGAACATGAACTTATTCAGAAAGAGAGTCATTGCAGATGTAACTAGTTAAGATGAGGCCATACTGGAGAAGGGGGAGCCCCTAACACAACATGACTGCTGTCCTTATGATAAGAGGAAAGAGACACACAGGGCCGATGCCACGTGAAGGTGGAGACAGAGACTGGAGTGAGGACGCAGCCATAGACCAAGGGATGTCGAAGACTGTGGGCCACCGTCAAAAGCTGGGAAGGGGGCCTGGAACAGATCCTCCTTCACAGATTCCAGAAGGAGCCGACCGTGTTGACATCTTGATTTCAGACTTCTAGCCTCTAGAACTGTGGGAGAATGAGTGTCTGCTGTTTTAACCCAAGCTTTACTGAGTTTGTGATGCTGTTACAGCTGCCCTAGGAAACAAGTACAGAGGCTGATGGTAGTAAATCCCTGCTGCAGACACTCTTCTTGTGACACTTGTGACAGAGACCAAGGTCCCAGCCCCAGCCTTGCTGGGTGCACCTGAGGAGCGGCAGAGTGTGCCTAACTAGGTGCCAAGGATTCTGCAAGGCAAGAAGGGGACACAATGGGCTCTTTCTACTGAAAAGCTGAGGGGACAGAGTGAGATGTGACCTGTCCAAAACGTTACTCCATAAAGGTAAGCTGAGAAAAAATGAGTCAATCCAATCATTAATGCACTCACTCACCACCTATTTATAGAGCCCTACTGTTTGCTGAGCTCTGGGAACATGAAGGTGCAGAGCCCAGGGCCAGCCCTGCCCTGCACTCAGGGAGCTTGAACCCAAATGAGGAGTTTGGGTCCATATGGCTCTGATAGTTGGTGAATAAAAGGGAGCAAAGAGGGCGCCCTGGCTGGGGGCCATTGTGCTGCCACCAGGGCATTTTGAGGGGCTACTGCAGTCTCTCTGGGCTTCCCTAGGGGCTCAGAGGTTAAGAATTCACCTGCAACATAGGAGCCGCAGGAGATGCATATTCGATCTCTCGGTTAGGAAGATCCCCTGGAGGAGGGCATGGCAACCATGGACAGAGGAACCTGGTGGGCTACCATGGGGTTGCAGAGTGGGACACAACTGAAGAGACTTAGCACGCATGCACACATGTGGTCTCTCTGCCTGGACAGGGCCCAGGAAGGGCTGCAGGGGGGCATGTGCCTGTGAGGCTGTAGAGCTGGGCCCTGCTTTCTTCTGCAGTCTTTACTGCAGGGGTGAAGTGGCCCAGGACAAACTGAAACCCCTGGTGGGATGCTGTAGGTGGTGAGACAGGCCTTGACAGCCACCACTAATTGTACAAATCCCCAAATCTTGGGAATATTTTCAGCCCATTTGCACTTATCAAGTGTCACACTGGAAACCCCAGAAACTCACACAGGATCAGAACAGGGAGGATTTCACACACTTGGCCTGGTGCAGGGGGAGCGTCTTGGAATGGCAGCCTTGAAGCTGGCCCGGTCTCCCTGTTCTGGGTCACCCACATTCGCATGAGGCCCAGCTAGCCCCTGCACACATGGCCCCACATCCAAGGCCCCTCTCAGACTCTGCAGCCACAAATATCTGTGCTCCTCTGGCTCTCTGGTTTCTCCTTCCCATTTTGGGGAGTCCCTTGAAGCCAGGGATTCTGGCAGTCTAAGAAATACAGTGGCCCGAGGCTATGGGTTTTTTGAAGCTCCAGTTAATTTGGGCTAGAGGTGAACACTTTCCTCCTGAGACCTCGGCAGGCAGGATCTGAAGCAAATTTCAAAGAACAGTTGCTTTCCCCACAGCTTCTCCCACAGGGCTGGGTAGTGCTTCTCTGGCAAGACTGACAACACACTGATAAGCACCCAGCCGGCCTGGAGGCTGGAGAAGTGGCCGGAGGCGAGACCTAGGTACCTGGGTTCCCTGCTGTCTCTTGTTTCACAACAGCCATAATCATTAACTCCTCGAAGCCTTTTATGAAAAGATCTCTGTTACCTGACACTTGAACATAATTAAAACAGAACAACCGTTTGCAGTTCACTTTACCTTTTATGACCTCATGGATTTTTATAAGGACGTTCATCCCAGAACACTTTCTTTTCAAAGGCTGAGTAGATATGTTGTGAGCCCCCAGAAAACACTGAGAACAGGACCTTAATCTCCTCATGCTCATAAAGGAAAAGATGAAAGAAAAACAGGTTATAAAAGTAACACATGGTCACAGAGGGCATGTTGGAAGACACATAAAAGAATAAAAAATCCAATAGAAGCCACCCACAATCCCACCCCTAGAGACCATGGTCAGTGTTCTGGAGTATATATACCCTTCCCTGGTATGAAAATGTCCTTTACATCTGCACCTTAAAGATAAAAATGGAAACAGACTAGCGTGGCAATTTATAGTTTTATAAATGAGGCCCTAACATTGGAGGTAAATTTGATATGCGTGTATGCTCAGTCGCTAAGTCGTGGCTGACTCTTTGTGACCCAGTGGACTATAGCCTGCCAGGCTCCTCTGTCCATGGAATTTTCCAGGCAAGAATACTGGAGTGGGTAGCCATTTCCTCCTGCAGGGGATCTTCCTAACCTAGGGATTGAACTTGCGTCTCCTGCATTGGCAAGCGGATTCTTTACTACTGAGTCACCAGGGAAGCTCCTAAATTTGATATAAGGATTAGTAAAAAAGGAATAAAATTAATTAATCTGCAAGTAACTGGGGGTCTGCTTTGTCTAAAGTACTGTGGGGACTAGCGATATCTGCAGCGCAGGCCTGGCCCCAAGAAAGTGGAGGGAGAAGACAAGTGACACATCAGTTAGTTCAGTCGCTCAGTCGTGTCCAACTCTTTGTGACCCCATGGACTGCAGCACGCCAGGCTTCCCTGTCCATCACCAACTCCCGGAACTTGCTCAAATTCATGTCCATTGATTCAGTGATGCCATCCAACCATCTCATCCTCTGTCATCCCCTTTTCCTCCTGCCTTCAATCTTTCCCAGCATCAGGGTCTTTTCCAATGAGTCAGTTCTTGGCATCAGGTGGCCAAAGTATTGGAGCTTCAGACACATAGAGAGGCTTTTGATATCTGGATGTTGAGCTCTTGGCAAAGCGCACTGTTGGGCTCTCAAAATGTTTTGCTGCATTGAGCTGAGTGGTGCCCATCACCAAGGCTATTCATTATTCACTTACTCAATAATTATTTACCTTGTGTCTGCTGTGAGTCAGGGGTGAAAGGTGTTTAGGTTTTAGAGCGGGGGACCATTGTGATGAGAGTGACATTTAGGAGATTTATATGAGCAATGGCTTACCAGATGGATGGTGTGACGGTTAATTGTGTGTGTCAACTTGGCTAGGCCATAGTATCCAGATATTTGGTGAAACACCAGTCTACAGTTGCTGTGAAGGTAATTTATAGATGAGATTAACATTTCAGTCAGTAGACTTTGAGTAGAGCAGATGACCTGCCACTCTGTGGGTGGACCTTGTCAAATCCGTTGAAGGTCTTAAGAGAAAAGACTGGGGTTCTGTTGAAGAAGAGGAAATTCTGCCTCTGGACTGCTTTCTGACTTGAGATGCAACATCAGCTCTTCCCTGGGGACTGGCAAGATTTCAGAATTGCCAGCTGCATGAACCAATTCCACACACACACACACACACACATATATATATTTAGAGAGAGAGAGACAGAGACAGAGAGGTATAGGTGTAGGTATTGTTGTTGTTGTTTAGCCACTAAGTCGTGTCCAACTCTTTGCAACTCCATGGACTGCAGCACACCAGACTCCCCTGTTCTCCACTAAATCCTGGAGTCTGCTCAAATTCGTGTCCATTGAGTCAATGATGCTATCTAACAATTTCATCTTCAGCTGTCCTCTTCTCTTTTTGCCTTCAATCTTTCCCAGCATCAGGGTCTTTCCAATGAGTCAAATCTTTGCCAAAGTATTAGAGCTTCAGCTTCAGGATCAGTCCTTCCAGTTAATACTAAAGGCTGATTTCCTTTAGGATTGACTGGTTTGATCTCCTTGCAGTTCAAGGGACTCTCAAGAGTCTTCTCCAACACCACAGTTTAAAAGCATCAATTCTTCGGCACTCAGCCTTCTTTATGATCCAACTCTCACATCCGTACATGACTTTGGGAAAAACCATAGCTTTGACTATATGGACCTTTGTCAGCAAAGTGACGTCTCTGCTTTTTAATATAGTTGTAGGTATATGTAACTGTATAAAAGGATATTACATATCCTATTTGCTCTGTTTCTCTGGAGAACCCTAACTAACGCAGATGGGAATGGAGATAGTAGGAGGAAGACCAGTTCAGTCTGTCAGGATGCTGGGAACACAGCAAAAATGGATGTATGTGTGTGTATACATCCATGTGTGTGTCATTATGTGCATGCCTATTTGGTTTGTGTGTATCTGGATGTGTGTGCCCCTGTGCATGTCTGTTTGTGTGTATCTGTTTGAGTATTTTTGTCTGTGACTATATCTGGGAATCTGTGTTTGTGTATATCTGCATGAGTGTGTGTGTCTTTGTATTGTATGTCTGTGTGGGCCTGAGTGTGTACCTGCATCTCTCTGTATGTTTGTGTGCCTCTGTGTGTAGCTACCCACACAAGTGCACAAGTGCCTGTTGGGGGGTGTCTGTCATGGTATCCTAGAAAAGGACCTCTATTGTTGGACTTTTGGTTGGTTTCTGGTAGCAGCGGTGCAAGCTGGGTCTGGGAACCAGGCAGGAAGGTGGACTAACAGGAAAGCAAGTCTCGTGGTGCATGGAGTGGAAAACAGCAAGATGGCAGGAAACTCAGGTGGGTTTTGGAACAGGATAGCTGGAGGCCAAGGTGATGCCAAGAGGTCTGGGTGAAGGGAGCAATTCAGGGACATACACATCAATCTGCCTTGAGTCTGGAGTTTCCACCAGCCAGGAATAGGTTTTTGTGAGGACTAAGTAGGTTGGGGCAATAAGGGGCTGCACTGAGGGGATGGCAATGAAGAGGGAGGTCTGGAGGCTGGGCTGCATAGGAATGGCCAATTGGTTGGGGATGATGGTGACTTCAGTTTAGATTTTCTGGGTTTGAGGATATCGCAGAATAAGATTTTTAAAGGTGAGGATGGGGTAGTGACCAGTATCATACTCTAGAAGGGATAAGGAAAATAAAGACTGAGAAAAAGCTATTGGGCTCGACAATTTGGTGACCTTGCAACCTCAGCGGAAGGGTCAGTGGCTGGTGTGCAGGAAAGAGGAAGTGGGTAAGCAGGGTAAGTGGGTAAAATTTGTTGGACTCCACTGTACTTGTGGAAATGAAAAGCACCAGGATAGTAACAAGAGTGGATAGCAGAGTTGAGTTATGGGAGCCTGGTGCATATTTGAATAAAGAATGAAACTCAGTCATCAAGATATTCACCCCTGATCCCATTAAGTACTTCCTCTGAGAGCTGACAAACTGATATCCTTTAATCATGCCTTATATTTTTAAAGGCCTTTCTCCAAAGAACTCCAAGTGCTCAATAAACATTAATTAATTCACTCTCGCAGCCCCCTTTAGGGAAAAATTGGTGGCAGTTATCATCATTATGTTTACAGGCACAGACATTGTGGCCAAGATGAGAACAGTGCTGCCAACCAGGGTCACAAAGCTGGTTGGGGTGGGAGTTGTGTCTGATTCCACCCCTTCCGCTGCTAGGCCATTCCTAAATCACCCACATCTTGCCAGGCCCCCCAAGTAGCTGGTGAAACTTGGCAATGAGACCAAGTACAGGGTCCAATGCTTCAGTGGGTGACTGGGGCATAATCCCAGAGGGATTCTAAGGGCCAGCCGGCTGTGGGGCTCAGGAAAAGGGTCTTTTGTTTGCTCAGTCCTGGACCACATGGGCATTTAAGCAGCTTTCTCTGCTGAGTCCTTGAGGGTCCTGAGCAAATGCTGGGTCTAGGCAACAACAAAATTGCCAAACTCAAGAAAGCATGCAGTAGTTCCACTTGTTTTTTTTTTGTTGTTGTTGTTGTTGGGTTCCCTCACACAAGAAATTCTCTAGTGCCTTTAAGTAGGGAAATACTCCCAACCCTTATGCTTGGGGCTGTGCAAGATCCAACCATTTGCTCAAAAGCAAAATGATCTCTAAATGCAAAGCATAGTCAAGGACAGCCCACTGAGAAGGTGATTTGGTTTCTTCCACTGAGTGATGAGCTTGGGTTTTATCGGGACAAGAAAGGAAGAGGATCCTAAAGATCCCAATGATGCAGGTGGTCTGCAAAGCTCCCCAGCTGCAGCTCCAGGGAGTATAGATGTGGGGACCATTACCTTAAAGTCATGCTGCGTTTCTGGGGTTGGGCCTGCCCACGTCTGCTGAGCCCTGGGAGCTGGTGATACTCAGGCTCTTACCTAATGAAGACTGCTCTTGTGGGAGCAGCTAAGCAGTTCGCATTCCCAGTCTAGTGTTTATCCACTTGGATGGACCTGGGAAATTCAAGGGGCCACCGGTTTGTTGGCCTGAAGCCAGGGTTTAATTAAGCCCCAAATCTCCTGTGATTCTACCAAGGGGCTGAACCCCATGAGGCTAGGCAAAGGGAGAAGCAACTCAAAGAGCATTGGATCAGCTTCTTTTGAGTCTTCCTGTCAACCCATTGTTTGTGGAGGCCTTGCTCATTAGTGGGAATAATCCCTTCAAAGTCACAGAGCAGCAAACAGAAAACTGGAGGACCAGCCCTGCACAGGATCAGCTTAACTGTGGCGCCTACTATAACATGTAGGTGGTTTCTGCTGCAGGCCATGGAACATGGATATGCATGAGGAAAGAGAGGATAAATTAGCATCCTAACACTTTCATTTTGAAGTTTCTGTTGCAGAATTCTTGGTGTCTGGTCAGAAATTACCAAAAACATGTCTTGTTCATCATCATCGTTTAGTCGCTAAGTCGTGTCCGACTCTTGCGATCCCATGGACTGTGGCCTCCCAGGCTCCTCTGTCCATGGGATTCTCCAGTCAAGAATACTGGAGTGGGTTGCCATGCCCTTCTCCAGGGGATCTTCCTGACCCAAGGATTGAATCCAGGTCTCCTACATTGCAGGCGGATTCTTACTGACTGAGCTACAAGGGAAGCCCATGTCTTGTTCAGGAAATGGCTATTTGAATTGAGAGACCCAGAAGGCCCAGCCAGCCTGAAGGGCAGAGGCCTGGGACCCACAGTCGAGACCTCATCTTTGGGGGGCCAGCAGACCCCTGTAAAGAGGGCGGTATGAAGGGCTTCTGAATGGAGGGAGGACCTGGGATTTTCAGGGAATTTCTGTCTTCTTTTTCTTGTCCCCATCCCTCTTTCATAGCCTTGGAACCGAGCAAGTCCAGCCTCTTACCATAAGGGTGAAGTGGGCCAACAGCAGAATGGGCAGCAGTCATGGTGCAGACCCACCCCATGGACTGGGTGGACAAGGGTAAGAATAGCATTTCTTGACATAACTTGACACTGCACAGATAAAGGTCATGGGTGGAGGTTGAACATTGGCGGGGCTGATCAGATGGAAGGTTGTGGTAACAGAACTCAAGTATTCTCTTTCTCTGTATTTTTATTTTTATTTTTTTCATTTGAAGAGAGTAAGTGGTGAGTTCTCAGGTCGTGACATCAGATGGCCTGAGTCTGTGCCCTGGAAAGCTGGTTCCACTTCATTTAGGGAGCCTACAAACCCCATGCATCTTCTTCTTCTGGGAGCACTGAGGCCAGCAGGCTTCCCAAAGTGAGCAAGACCATGTCTCTGCCTTATGGCATCTCCTTTCTGCTGCAGCTGGGGAAATTATGAAATTAGTTATGTTATATAACATTAGAACAGCCTGGCACCTAGGAAGGTCTAAATGTTAGTCCCATAGTCATCTTTCTCAGCCTGGCGTTTCGGTTGGATGTAGGGATTTGCCCACATGGCCACAGCTCCTGGCAACCTCCCCCTGTTCTCAGAGTGTGGGAATCCGGCACTGGCCGGCATCCGAGGGTCAGCGCTACAGCGGGTCACAACGCAGAAGCTGAGGGAGCGGCCGGCGGAGAAAGGGCGCTGGAGATGAAAGCCGCCGTGTTTGCCTTTCCAAAGTGCCGCTGTGTTCCTCAAGGCCTGCAGCTTCCTCTGCCCTGCTGGGTTTTTTTTTCTTCCCAGTTCCTCTCGGTGATATCTTAAGAGGCAAACTTCCAGCACTAACAGGAGGTCTTTTGTTCTCCTTTTCTCTTGGTGGACTTTAACCCAGTTACGACAGATGAGTCACTGTAAAGACAAACAAATAATAAGACTCCGTTTTCTTCAAGGCTCTTCCAGGCCTGCTGACAGCAAAGGGGGAACCTGACACTGCACTGGGGCCTGTGGGGCTTCTGCCCTCCCCGACCTTCTGGAGGCATAACCCAGGAGAACCTTCCAGAACACTCTGGAGCCCAACACTGTGGAGCTGTTCAGTGAGGCTCTGGCTTGTTTAGAATTTCATCTGATTTGGGGTGGCCCAGGGGCTCTGAGGAATTCTGGTCTCAGCACGATCCTGGCTGGGATTTACGCTCTGGCATCTGTCACAAACTCAATTCTGGACTTGCTTCCCCTTACACGTTAGTTTCGTTATATGTGATATTTTTATATGTATTAGACACTCAGGGATTTTTATCAGGAAGGGCTTTGCAGTAGAATATCTTCTGCTCTATTGAGAGATTCCAGGGCATGCTCAGTACATAAGTACAGCCTTAAACCCATTCAATAAAAGCTTACCAGGCACTCAGGTAGACACCAGAGATGGTGCCCTCAGGGAGAGTTAGTGGTCTAGTTGTGTCCAATTCTTTGTGACCCCATGGACTATAGTTTGCCAGGCTCCTATGTCCATGGGATTCTCCAGGCAAGAATACTGGGTTGGGTAGCCATTCCCTTCTCCAGGGGATCTTCCTGACCCAGGGATTGAATCCAGGTCTCTTGCATTGCAGGCAGATTCTTTACCATCTGAGCCACTATGGAAGACAGATGTGTAAATAAATGAATGCAGTGACTTCTGATAATGGTAAGAGGGCACATATGCCAAGGGTGAGGTGGGGTAAGTAAGGGGGTGATCATTTGATCTGGGAATATTGAAAAAGTTGTCTGAGAGGAGATGGCATTTGAACCGAGTCTTGAGTCCTGAGTGCGTGTTCATCAGATGCTCAGGGGAGAAGGGGTCAGATGTGACAGGCAGAGGGAGGGAGGGGTATAACCATGGCACTGAAACCCATGGTGAATTTGGACCTACCCTTGTACAAGCCCTTTCTAATCTTTGTCCAGGCATATTTGCCTGTTGCTTCAGTAGAGTTGGACCCTCACTTTCCTGAGAAGGAGCTGTCCCTGGATGGATATGCCACTGGCTTCACTTCTCTGGTCTGAAGTGTCTTCTGGCTGCATTAAACATGATGGCTTGGTTTGGGTCACCAGCCCCCTGGGCAGGCTCACTGCCAAAGAGCAGCCATGGCTCCTATTGGTGGAGGTGTATACGTTCTTCAGAAAGCTGTCACCCACTGTCACAGTCACTGTGTCCTGACTCCCTGGAGCTCAGATGCATAGTGAAACACAAGCATGTCTACAATGAAAACATCAGTTCAACTGCCTGGAAATTTTCTGCTCATTTTCAACCCCAACTTACAAGTCTCCTTGATTGTGAAGAGCCCCAGGAGCCATAGGTAGAGTGAGCAGCCCTCGTCTTTGTGCCCTGGGGCTTGTCCTTCTTACTTTGCTTTAGGCACTAATCATGTTGCTGTTCAGTCACTGAGTCATGTCTGATGCTTTGTGACCCTATGGACTGCAGCACACTAGACTTACCCCTCCTTCCCGGTCTCCCGGAGTTTGCTCAGGTTCACGTCCATTGAGTCAATGATGCAATCTAACCACCTTATCCTCTGCTGCCCTCTCCCCCTTTTGTAATTTCGCCATCTCCCTGAATGCCCTCTGTGCTGTGAGCTCAGGGATGGTAGGTAATGCATGATATTTGGTTCATGTACATACAAGATGGTCAATAGATGTTTGTTAAACAGACACAGGAATGAATGAATGAGGTTTGAGTCAGTCTGTTTTGCATCGTCTGGCAATGATATCAACTGAAAGCTTCACATTCATCAGCTTTGAAAATGAGACAGTAGGGCCTCAGGATTTCTTACTAATAGTGGTATTTTGTGCACAAGTAGATCTCTCTTCCCCAGGAGCCACTTACACTGGAGAATTTAGATTTAAAATTACATGGAGCCTGCTATGGCACTCTCACGGCAAAGGGGATCCTCATCTATTTTTCCAAGCTGACTTCCTCACTTTAGCAAATCCCAGGAACTGAAACAGTCAGGATCTTCTATTGAATCTGTTCTGTTTGGGTCCCCTGAAATCCAGTACTTTATATTTCTGTGTCTCCCCATCTTGTGATCTGGCAAGGATAAGATAGACTTCCCACCATCAGGATTGATCTAGGTCCATCTCCTTTTATTTATTTATATATCTTTTAAGAAGTCTTATCGAGGGCCAGGGCAGAGGAAGCCTGATTCAATAAAGAAAGTGCTCCTCAGCTGGCCCTTCCTTCCGTGGTCTCTATTCTGCCATCTTCGGATGTCCCCAGGCAGTCAAGAGCAGATGACATGAAGTGATTTCAGTGGTGAGGCTGAGTGGGTGTGGACACAGCCCGGCCTAGCCTCAGCTTATTTCTCTGCTTTGGGAGAACTCAGGCCCCTGCCTCAGACTTCGTCTCTTGGGGTTGGATTATAGTTTTCAAAGAATAAATAAAAAATTCCAGGAACAAGCTCAGTCTCCATGACAGTAGCTGGCTAATTACTTCTGAGAAAATGGAAACCTTGGTCTCCTGATGTGCACAGTGACAGGCACAAGAGGAATTTTCCAATACAATAGGGGATGAACTTTCCAAGGACAGGCTGACTGAGAAAAGCCACCCTCTGACTGCACCCGTGGGGGGACATGGCACCGCCGGGGTGGCAGACGGAGTTGGAGGCGGGAATGGTGGCCTGGAGGGCAACAGTTCTCCCCTTCCCATAACATCTGCCACTGACAGGAATGGAGCCTCCAGGACAGCTGGGACACTTGTAGTGCTGACTCCTGTGGTGAGGCGGGAGACAGTCTAGCCCATTTTGCTTAGATGAGGAGCTACTAAAAGCTACATGGTGTTAGTTGCTCCGTCGTGTCTGACTCTTTGTGACCCACCCTGGACTATATATAGCCTTCCAGGATCCTCTGTCCATGGGATTCTCCAGGCAAGAATACTGGAACTGGTTGCCCTTTCCTTTTCCAGGGGATATTCCCAACCCAGGAGTCGAACC
Organism: Okapia johnstoni; assembly: GCA_024291935.2. NCBI lineage: Eukaryota > Metazoa > Chordata > Mammalia > Artiodactyla > Giraffidae > Okapia > Okapia johnstoni. Next base: position 20,836,487 of record CM044307.1, read on the forward strand.
CAGATCTCCTGCCTTGCAGGCAGATTCTTTACCATCTGAGCCACCAGGGAAAACCAAATCGGTGGCAGAAATGGAGCGCGCTGAGGTCTGTCTCTCTTCAGCAGTAGACTTCTCCGCGGCCCAGCTGTTCCCTCCTGAGAACTCACTTCCTGCCCCCTTCATCCACTCTCTGGGCACTCCCTCCTCTGTGTGAGACCCTGTCCTAGGAACTAGACACACCACGCCAGACTGTCTCAGCCCCTCAGTTTTGTTCTCTCCATTTCCCTTCCTCATCCTTCCGTGAAAGAAGCAGGGGTCACGGCTCTTCCAGCTCCTTCCCATGTCACTGTGACAGCAGGGTTTTAAAACTCTGAGGGTTGGGATGCCGTAAAAAGGGCCGGGAGAAGAGATGATTCACTCTCACGTTTGAAAGCCCGTGGAGCAGCTGTTGAGGTTTGTAATTGTCCTCTGTAAGCCCCTGTATACATATTAAAAGATCCCTTGGAGAAGCTCATTCCTGATTAGGGGAAAAAAAAAATGATTTGGGTACAATTAATTCCCAGTGTCAGATGGAAATGAAATCTTTCCAAAGCTGTTGCTGTCGTTACTGTCAGTGACTAATTCACCTTGGCGCTGTTGTCCAGGACATCAGCTACTCCCGGCCCCCTGCTCCATCAGGGTCTGTGGTGGGAAAGGCTGAAGCATCTGAATCCCCCAAATCAAATGGAGAATAGACATGGGATAAGAAACAGGAAACACATCTGTGGATCCCTGAGATAATTATTTTTTAAATTCAATTTTTTTCCTGATTTGGAATAATATGTATTCATGGGAGAAAATTTGAAGAACAGAGACAAATCCAAGAAAGAAAATAAAAGTCAAGCCAAATCTTAATACCCAGAGACAGCACTGTTAACATTTTTGTATGTATTCTTCCAGTTAAAAAATGTACACAATATTTTTTTTCTTGCACAACTGCTACATTCTATGCATACTGCCTTATAATCCACTTTTTCCTTAATGATACGTTGTGAACATTTTCCCACGAGATTAAGCCTGTTTCTAGCCCATAATTCTATCGACTGTCTTCCATCTTACAGATGCTCATTCAACTAATACCCCACGGGTGAATATTTAGGTTGTGCCTAATATTTTTTGGTATTGTAGATAACAGTTTGTACCCACTCGTGAGACTAACTCAGGTTGCCTCATTGTCCTAGACGTATATCACTTAGTTCTTCCACAGTAGCCATCAGTCATTTGTGGGCCAGACAGACTCCTCCTCATGACTTCCCAACTCTTGTGCAGAAAACAAGGACAAGCAATCTACTCAAGACTGCGTAGCCCTGAGACTTCCCTCAGTGCCACAAAAACATCCACCAATATGAAAAGATAGCTGTGCTCAACTTATTTCTCCACAGATGCGTTGTTTCAGACAAAACGAGGGCCCTTAACTGGCTCCCCTTTGACTTGATCGTCTTTTCGACAGGAGAGGGCTGATGACTTTAATAGCTGTGGAAGCCTGTAATTAGAGGGTAGAGCAGTGAAGGCAACTGGGAGCATACGTTCCGGACTGAACCATCCATCATTTGGAACCATCATCTATGTTTCGTATTTTCAGTGTTGCTGTTCTGCTCCATTAGAGTAGGTCACCGTGAGGGGACTAGCACAAAGACCCAGGGCTCCCCGTGTGCCAAGGAGCTTATACTGTTCTTGGCCTGGCCACAGGAGAGCACTGAGCAGACTCCCAGCTGAGAATCTGGGGCAAAATCTAGGTCACTGGTTCCCAGTTCAGCTCAGCTTCAAGAAGCTCAAGCTGCCATGTGGGGGTGTGCCTTAGACACCTCCAGTCTCCACGTCGCTGGTACATCAGGTCAGAGGAAGCCAGAGGGGAAACGGGATCCAAGGCGGAGAGGCAGGTGCTGCAGGCTTGACACCTGGGTCTGGGTGGGAGGGATCAGTGGTCACTTCCCACACCATCACCCTCTTCTCATCCCAGCGGCCCCACGCATATCTTCAGCGGCCTTTGGATGACGAGAAGGAAGAAACTCTCATTTCAAGACAAATTGTAAGACCCTCTTGTTATCCTCTGAGGTCCCGAGGCTTTCAGAAGAGGCCTGTAGGGGAAGACTCCAGGGCGAGACAATGAGTTCAAGGGGAATGTCATGGGAATCCACAAGATGGTTGAAATGTGCAAAGAAGTATGAGAAATTAAAAGTAGGTGGGGCAGAAGGCTCACATGTGCATGCGTATGCAAGCGCACACTCGCTCACTCACAGTTTAATGGGGCTTTGAGAGGAAATTGTAGTCTCCAGTGCATAGGAAAAGTCCTGGAACCAGTTCTCTAAAGAGTGGGAGTGGGGAGCTGGGCCAGTCACAAGATTCCCCTTAGGCAGCGTATCTGTCCCACTTCCAAAAGGCCGTCCTTCCCCCTCAGCTGCTCCACTCTGTCACCAGACGCCCCTGCCCAGTCTGACGGTCCCACATCCACAAACAAAGCACCCCAGCAAGCCGTTCCTTTCCCAAGCTGCTGAGGGGTCTTCTGGGGATTGGAAAGGATTGTTTCTGGGCTGTTCCAGCCCTGGCTGATGAGCTCAGCTGTCTCCTCTTCTAGGAAAGCAGGCAGGGCTTCTAGGAAGGATTTACTGCAACAGAATATGGCTGCCATCCACCACCTCCTCGGGTCACCCCCGTCTTTCTTCCAAGCCAGAGGCTGAGGTTGGGGGAAGTTTATAGAGAGGATGCCGGGAATAGATCAATAAGCCTGTCCTGAGTGATTGAGAAACTGTGCAAAGGCAGCAGGAACCTCTCTTCACGCCCATAATTGGACATCAGTGGTGACACTGTAAATGCCAGCCCAGAGAAACACGCCACTTCCACCCAGCCCAGGTGCCAGGCACTTGCATCTTGGCCTCTGGTGATTAAAAAGGGAGAGCCCAATGCCCATTTGCCAGCCTGTTCCACCAAGGAAGTGAAGTCCCTCTGAATCCTCTTTGAAGCCTCCAGGGACAGGCTCTAACTGGTTCCTTTTACAGTTCTTTTCTCTCTATTGCTGAGACAGCTTGGCCCCTACCTGCAGCCTCTGCCTGCCTCAGCCTCAGGGATCCATCGTGATCACAGGGTGATGGGAGCCTGAGAGCCAGCCATGGGCCAGGCCCTGTTCTAAGGATGTCTCCTGTATTAACTCATTGAGTTCTCACAACAACTCTATGAGATGGGCACTGCTATTATCCTCATTGTGCAAACGAGAATACTGAGGCCCAGAGGGGTTCATGAAATTGCCCCAGGTCACACTGTTGAAGGGAAGAAGAATGAGGATTTGCACCTGGAAGCTGGGTTCTGAAGTCCTGTTCTTAAGGTCCCATTGCAGGCAGAATCAAATGGCCCTGGTTCTATCTGTTTCAGCTGCTAGTCCAGATCTGACCTGGGGCCTCAATCTGACCACAGGATTCTGTCTTGCTCCTGTGCTTGGGTCTCTGCTTTGGAGACTTCCTGGTATGCTCATCTCTCTAGGATATCTTAGGATGCCCTATTGTTACCACGCTCCATTTCAAGTTCCAAAATCCCACCCCAAGCCCACTCTGCTGGTCATGGCCATGGACCGTGCTGATACTCAGAGGATAAGATTGGTGTCTTACTCAACTCTGGGTCAGAGCCCCTGGTGCAGCGTTTAATACACAAGAGGTGATCAATTTATATTTGTGGAAGGAAATCAGTATAGAAATGCTCCGTGCCTCAGTTTCCCCATCTGTACAATGAGATAGTAGCAAAGAGTTTTGTGACAATGAATTAAGTGAATCTATATGAAGCACGTAGAACAGAATCTGGCACGTGGCAAGTACACTCTAAATGTGAAAGTGTTAGCTGCTCGGTCGTGTCGACTCTTTGCAACCCAAAGAGTAGCCCGTGAGGCTCCTCTGTCCATGGAATTCTCCAGGCAAGAATACTGGGGTGGGTTGCCATTCTCTTCTCCAGGGCATCTTCTCGACTGAGGGATTGAACCTGAGTCTCCTGCATTGCAGGCAGATTCTTCACCACTGAGCCACCAGAGAAGGCCATTCTGTAGATGTAAGCAGTTGCTATTATCCATGTAGATATTGTCACTCCTCTGTACAAGTGGATGAGCAGCCTGGTGAAGACTGTGGGCTCTGGGTCAGGAGCTGGAAGTCTAATCCTGGCTCTGCCACTTCTCAGATCCATGATCATTGGCAATTGACCTAACTTTTCAGTACCTGTTTTCTCATTTGAAAAATGACATAACAATACTTGTACCCCATAGGTACCTCACAGAATTAAATGACATAAATACATGCTAAATGCCTGGCATAGTGAAAGATCTCCCTGAATGACAGCTAAAAAATTATTAGTGTTACTACCATGGTTCTTTGAAAACTGGGGTGCATATATTTGAAGCACTGGGGCCACTTAGTCCTCTCTTTGCAACAGAGACCTATCATGGATATTCCAGAAAGACCTGCTTGCTCCTCTCTCCCTTCCCTTGAACCTCCATCCTTATTGCATCACTACCCTCACATATATGGTGGAATAAAGGCCTAGGTGTTCTGCTGTTCCCTTATCAACCCATGAAAGCAGGGCCTCCTGAGGCAGGAAGGGGGTTGGTTCTTTTTTTTAAAAAAAAGATTTATTTGTTTATTTATGGCTATTCTGGGTCTTTGTTGCCTTCTCTAGTTGCGATGGGTGGTGGCTACTCTCTAGCTGCCAAACACAGCCTTCTCATTGTGGTGGCTTCTCTTGTTGTGGAGCACAGGCCCTAGAATGTACGGGCTTCAGTTGTTGTGGCATGTGGGCTCTTGAGTGCTAGCTTAATTGTGGTACATGGGCTTAGCCGCTCCAGGGCGTGTGGGATCCTCCCAGACCAGGGATCAAACCCCTGTCCCCTGCACTGGCAAGTGGATTCTTAACCACTAAACTGCCAGGAAAGCCTGGAGCTTTGGTTTTTGAAGAATGAGGAAAAAGCATCCATTTCCTCACTCCTGGGATGGAAGAGACATGACATCACAGCCATCTGGAAAGAAGGGCTCAGCCAGGTCCCTCTGGGAAGGAAACTGCCAGAGAACACGGAGGGTGGGCTTTCTCTGACCATTTGGAGGTCACTTGCCACCTGTATCTTGCCTGGCTCCACACAGTTCTAGTTTTCCAGGCTTCATTCCTCTGGTGGGATCCCCTAGTGACAGGAGAAAAAGGGAAGTGACCAGAGGGCTGTGTTGGGTACCTGGCTGGCCAGACAGTCCCACTTCCCCAGGGCTCAGCATTCACAATCCAGTGGCCCTCGGAGATCCCCAAAGATCTCCCTGGGCAGAGCCAGAGCCTCACATGCACGTAGGTACCTAGTGCTCCTTAGTGACTAGGAGAGAGATGCTGTTGCAGACACTTGATTTTGGGGATCCTGGAGAGCAGCAGAAATGAAACAAGCAGCCCCCTCTCCCCCACTCACCTCCCCCACCATTCACAACACACAGCGGGGCAAACACTCAGGGAAGGACAGCATCAGACTAACAGGGCTGTTGCCGTTGAATTGATTTTGAACCATCAGCAGGATCTCTGGTTATGACATTACCATAGAGTGGTTTCTGGAGACGTGTCTATGTTGGAGGGGAATTCTGGAGGGTCATATGAATGGAAAAGCCAAGAAGCCAGCTCCCATCTCCCTCTTCATCGGTGAATATGTGTACCAGGGAAGCAAATGGCAGGGGGCATCCACAGGACCCTGCTGGGAGCACGTGGCTGCCGTTCTGCATGCCCAGCTCAGCAGAGCTGGCGTGGGGGACTGTCACCCCTCACCCCTGCTTCCAGGGCTGCCTCCTTCCTCCTCTCCCTGCAGTCCTCATGTGTGTTTCGCCCTGTTATTGAAGCCCAAGCTCACCCCTCTGTGGCTGACTTCCCTGAGCAGCCTCCCTTAATCCACCGTGGGGAGGGTGTCACGACTCAGCCTCCAAAACATGAAGAAATACGAACCAGGGTTTTAACTTCTGTCAATTGGAAGGCAAGAAGAGAATGGCGATGCATGTAATGTATACAGTGACAGGACCACAATGGAGAGAGGAGGGGATGCTGGCTGGCTGGCCCTTCTCAAGTCGGGCAGTCACCGAGTAAGGACTTCATGAGACTGAGCTCAGGCCCCTGTCCCTCTGTAAAGGCCCTTCATGTAAGGGCATTGAAGATGGGACATTCTGATGACTCCCCCTCCCCCATGGCCAGCAGAAGATGGCTCACGAGAGCCGGTGGTCCTTGATGGTTAGCTCAGCTCTAAACATGTCCTGAGAGGTGAGTCAGTATCATCAGACACTCATGTAGAAAGGCTGCAGGGACATGGAGGAATTAAGGTTGGATGCACTTCTTTTGGCCTTCCCAGGTAGCTCAATGGTAAAGAATCTGCCTGCAATGTGGGAGACCTGCGTCCAATCCCTGGGTCAGGAAGATCCCCTGGAGGACAGCATGGTAACCCACTCCAGTATTCTTGCCTGGAGAATCCCATGGACAGATGAGCCTGGTGGGCTACAGTTCATGGGGTCACACAGAGTCAGATATGACTGGAGCAACTGAGCACGCACACACACACTTCTTAGGCAATGGGCAACCAGGTAAGGCAGCAGGTGATGTCAACATTTAGCACTCCAGGTAGATCTGTCCACACCCATGGTGGGAGCCCAGAGGAGGAATCCCGCTCTGCGCCTCAGTCTTGCGAGGTGATCAAGGGTTCTGAGCCCAGGGGCCTTCGACATGGACCGGCCTTTGGTGGAGCACCTGAAGTCTCCAGGCTTTCTTTGCTCTGGGAACCAGACTCAAGACAAGTGACCCCAAGCCCTATAGGGCCAGTGGGTGGGAACACCCTGCCACAGTGGCAAGCTGGGTGGAATTATAGGTGTTGATGTGAAGAGTGGCCAGACTGGTTTCAAGCTTGTCATGTACCCGTGGAAAACTGGCTCCATTTTTTAACAGCTGTCACCTTGGCCCCACCTGAGCCTGGGCAGACCGGCTGGCCGGGCAGTTTGACGAGATACGGGGTCACTGTATTCTCAGCCCTCCCTCCATCAGATGGCGAAACCTTCCCAGACCCACAGAGCCAGACAGACACGCGGCTCTTCACGACTCACTGGAGGGACAGGCCAGAGCCCGAGGCCAGCATGAGCTTTCAGAATCAGCAGTTGGGAAGACACGCTAATCAGCTGCCCTGGGATGACCCATGTGGGGACACAGAGGGGATAAATGTGAGGTGCCGGTGGAGGCAGGGAGGGAGGTTTTGAACTGGGGCTCAGTCTGAAGCGAAAATAAATGTCAGTGCAACGTTGACAAATGCACACCAGGAGCCCAGATCCGCCTGCCTATGGAGTGTGTGTGTGTGTGTGTGTGTGTGTGTGTGTGTGTGTGTCACTTGAAGAGCTAAGTAAAAGGGAACAGATGAAAAAAAAAATAGTCCTTTTTATCCCTGTAACCATTAGAAAGAAAATGAAGTCCAAATTGCGTTCAGGGCTGCTGGGACAGAGGAAGAGAAGCAAGAATGGAAAAAACAGGCCATAAAGATGCCAGGGCTGCTTAAGCAGAAACATCTGTTGAAGTCATAAGACTCGGGGCCTGGTCAGGCTTCTAACAAACCCAGGAAGAGGAGAGTCTGTGCTGGATCAGGATGAGCCCCGTCCACCCCGTGCAGGGCCCCTGGGACCAGCATACGTGCAGCGGAGATACCTTCTCGAGGGCTCAGCCCCGGCCTGGCTTCCAGCAGGAGAGGAAACAGGCGGAGAGGGAGGGAGAGGGAGGGAGAGCCATCCCCAGGTTAGGAGGGGCCTGCGGCAGTCATGGGGGCAGGGACGTGACAGCAGTTTTGAGAGTGTATTTATTTCAAGCTTTAAACTCGCTGGGGTTGCCTGGTGAGCCACAGGTCTCAAATTCTGGGTGAAAGAAAGAAATATGATGGTAGGGGAGGGAAGGGTCAGTTGCTGACCTGTACAGGAGCCAGGAGGCTGGCCTTGCTGTTTGCAAATGGAGGCCACTCTCTTACTTGTGATTTTTGCCAGGGGCCAACTGTCTGAGGCCTACCTCTTCTGACAACCACAAGAAGGGCAGCTAGCATGTATTGACCATATATATCCCTCTCTGGACCATGTTCTTTATCAGTATCACCTCGTTTAATCCCCCAAACCAATCCCTGGAATGGGTAGAGACTTGTCTGGAATCTTCGAGGTGTTTTTTTGACTTAATATTTTCATCTTAGGAGGAAACTGAGGCTTAGAAAGGTTAAATGACTCATCCAGGTCATCTGCCAGCACATTCCAGGGAACACCTGGGGACTGTCCTTCTCTCTTCTGCCTGAAACTAAAGTGAAAAGTAACTTCAGCCAAGCACTACTGGGGAAGCAGTTCTGTGAAATGAGCCCAGCATTCAGGAAGACCTCAAGCTCCCCGCAGACCCCATTACATTATCCTGGGAAAGTGGGGGGAAATATTGCTACAGAAACACCAACACAGGACATAGGGGAGTGGGTCAGTACCCCTTACCCCCTCAACCATGTAGGAATCCTATAGTGCCTCAAGGAAATGCAGAGATGATAAAAGAAATAAACCCAGACTCTGTACTACTTGCTGGTGGGAAATGGTCGAAGTACTCTTCATAAGGTTCCACTGCCAAAGTCAGAGGTGGTGTCACCTCTTCCTAGAAGCCCCACCTCTCAGCCTGGCCCTGCCTGGCCACATCCTCCAGCTCCTTCCCCCACAGCATCCATCCCACCACAAGGGCACTCATGTCCTAATTTCTCTTATGGGGAAACTGGAGATGAAAGGCTGTGGCTGTTGGCTTCAGGGTTCATGATTGGAGGTCTATAGGTCCTCTCCAGAAAATGCAAAAGTGAAATAATAGCAAGAGGTCTGGCTGAAGCCCCACCTCCTGGGTAGCTGGCTTGGGGAAGCCGAGGATATTACTGTTCTCTGAGCAAGCAATTCTGTGCTGCTACCATTTACTAGGGGCTTCCCTCGTGGCTCAGTGGTAAAGAACCCACCTGCCAATGCAGGAGACGCAGGTTCGATCCCTGGGTCAGGAAGATACCCTGGAGAAGAAAATGGCAACCCACTCCAGTATTCATGCCTGGGAAATTCCATGGACAGAGGAGCCTGGTGGGTTACAGTCCATAAGGTCACAAAGAGTTGGACACGACTGGGCGACTAAACAGCAAACAACAACAATTTACTAGGGTTGGAGCCTACTGGTGCCAAGCCCCATGTCACGTCAATCAAACCTTTATGATAGATGATAGCACTTCTGCTTTCAAGTGAGGAAATTGAAGCTCAGAGAGAGGGCTTCACTTACTTGATGTCACACAGTTACTGCCTGGAAGATCTGGACTAGAATCCGTGGGGTCAGAGATAGAAGCATCTTAGGTCCCTTCCTGTGTACCAATGTGTCTCAGACTCAAGTGTGCCTCGGATCCGCTGGCCGTCTTGTTAAAACATATTTCCTGATTCAGCAGGGGCCTGAGATACTGCCTCTGTAGCCAGCTCCGGCTGATGGCCATGCTGCAGGCCCCTGGACCACACGTGAGGAGCGAGGATCTTCATCCCTCTGCCTTCTTTAATCCATGCTTATCTGTGCCCTGGGGGCTGGCGCGTCCCAGCCTCTTTGATACAACTTTGCCACCAGGATGCACCCGAAAACCACCCATGAGGCCCAGTTAGCTGTGCTTAATTACTGTGAATCATCTCACTCCTCCTTGCTCCTTGGGTGACTGCTGAAAACCTAACATTGTCTCCGGGTGAGGAAGACTGGCAGGGTCTGCTTGAGAGAGGCACAGAGGGGATGGTGGCCGGGAGCAGTCACTCCCCAGGGCCAGGATAAGCTTTGATATGATCCTGTATCTCAGGGGAAATCGATGTGATGATATCTCCCCCGGTTGGTCTCTCCCACGAGCTGACAGGAATTTCCTGCTCAGACCAGCAGAGGAACTCGGGGTTTGCTCCTCCAGGGCCAATCTCGGTGGGAAAAAGAACACAAGCAAGAAGGCAGAAGCAGCTTTTGTCTAAGCCGCATGCCTCGGGTTCCTGGTTCTGCTCCATTTGCAGCCAGGAGGACCTTCTCTGGCTTTTTCGCCCCAGCCTCCAGGGTTGGCTCTGAGTACAGACCTTTCAGGAGGGCTGGGGTGACCTGCATTCCACAGAAAGGAGGGGCTGGGAGAGGCTGGGGCTCAGGTCTGCTCAGGAGCACAAAGACAGGCTAGAAAGACAACCCAGAAAACCCAGACCCTGCAGTCCATCTGCCGATAACTCTCCTTTCAATGGGCATTACCGAGGGCCTTACCTACACACGGGTGCTTTGCTGGCATAGGTGTGTGGCAGAGACCAGGGGTCCCCGCCCGTAGCCCCGTGGAGCCCACAGCTAGAGGGAGCTGATCTGTAAGTAGAGAAGTGGAGATACATGGAGAAAATGCTGAGAAATGTCTGTGATGCTGGGGTTACAGGCTCTGGGTGTACATTCCCTCCCTGGCCGTGTCAATCACCCAGCCCAGCTCTCTTCTCTCCAAGGTGAGACGGCCACCTCTTTGGGTAGACTCGCCCACTCTCACACTGACTTGCAAACACGGGTCTCCCTGTCTTCCCTGGCCAGCCTCCCTGACACCACCCTTTTAGAACCCACTGGACACCTTGGTGAAAACCAGAGACACACATGGGCTTGTGCTTCCGTGGGCATCTGGAACTTATCAGCACAATGGCTGGCCAGGTCATTCCTTGGGAACTCTGCAAATGTTTTCCCTGGTCAAGAATAAATGTGTGTACGGAGGGGAAAGGTCAGGTCAGACAGGGAGGAGACAAGAGTTAAGGCTGGGTGTGCAAAGTGGAGGAGGGACTGAAACTGAGGTGCTGCTGCAGGCTGGTTATCCCAAACTCATTACCACCCAGCCTCCAACTGCCCCCTGGGGTCAATCATCACCCTTGGAGCAGGACGATTGAGGCTCTGTCTCTCCACAGCAGCCTGAGAGTTGCACTGCAATCTCCCCCATAATTCTTTTCTCTTTTCCAGCCTAGGAGGTGCAGGCTGAGGGGAGGGGGTTTGGAGGAAGGCTGATGGCAACAGATTCACTATTCAAGGAAAGGCGTCATGTGCTGAGGACGCTTTGCAGGGAGTGGGGGATCTGCTGCAGATGGGCCGTTGTCTTGGAGACGCTAATGAAAAGCAGGCCTCGGAGAGGTCCCAGAACCCCCATGGGCTGAGTTATCTCCCCCTTCTTCTGCTCCCCTTACCTCCCCACCACCAGCCTCAGATCAAACCCCTCGAATATTTATAAAACCTCTACCAGAAACAGAGAAAGATAGCCACCCAGCCAGGCGTCTGCCCACGGCCTTCCGGAGCTGCTTGGGTGTCACTCTCTGACGATGTGGCTCATTATTCTATTTTTCTTCCTTGCAGTGAGCAGGGCAACCAGAGCAGAAGGGAGAAAAGAAGAAGGCTTTCTTTGCCCTATTCCAGCTGGTTTTGAATGGGCTTATTGACTTGGAGTTTAGGGGCCTTATTTTGGGCAGGTCATCCTGGCCCTGCCACTCCTGTATCTTCTGCCCCCAGTTGGTTCTTCCCTCGCTTCCCACCCTCTGTGAAAGCTGGACCCCTCCGCTCAGGTCCTCCTTGGCTGTGTACTCAGTGCCCTTCCTTGCTGTGGCCCACCAGCATCCTGCCTTCTCGTCTGTCCCTGGGAAAGTCAGAGGGGAGGCTTGCTAAGATGCTCTCAGGTCTTCCAAAATGAAAATTAAGGGATTACGGGGATTGGCAGCAGGAGAACCTGGCCTTCTGCCACAGTGGAGTAGGAATTGGGCTTATTCTTTTTGAATTAAAGGGGATACAGCAGGAAATCAGAGCTGGTCTGAGAAAATCCAAGGGACCTCTGGTAATCAAATTTTTTTTTTTTTTTTTTTGCTGGATGGTTGTTAAAATGGATAGCAAGGAACTTGAAATACATGGGGTCTACTGGTGGGCTGCAGGTCTGGGCTCTGTCCTGCTGGTAAAGGGGAAGCAGTATGTGCTCAGCTGATCCGTACATGATGTGATTGCCCTGCACGACAGCCCCAGCATGTAGGTGACACAAAATTCCATGTAGAGGGGCATCAAGAGGATGTGGGGAAGTCCTGCATTGGGTTAAGAGAGTTGACTGTAGTTTTAGTGTCATTTCAACAGCCTGGTAAGTTATAACACCTGTTTTTCTTGGTTTCCTCATCTTCAAAAACCAAAGGGTGGATGAGATGGTCTTTAGGGTCTCTTCTAGTCTTGTGATTCCTGTGTAACAAGGAACAAATACTAACACTATATATAAAGGTATAAAGTACTACATGAATATAATTCATGGGCCAAATGTGGGGTCCAAGTGGTAAACCATGCAGGTGAGAAATCAGGAGGATTAATGGAAGTATTGGGAAGCTTTCATGGAGGTGACATTTAAACTGTACCTTGAAGAATGAAAGGGATTTGGGCAGGAGAAAGTTGATGAGCTGGGGGCAAATGAGCAGATGTTGGGAGCAGGGGAAGAGCCCAGGGGAGGAAGGTGAGCTGGCTGCAGTCGAGGTGGGTGTTGAGAAACACTAGAAGGTAAGGCTTGATGAGGATGGGCGGTCCAGGCAATGGGGAGCAGCGCGAGTGCGGGAGAGGAGAGAGGCTTGCTCTCAGCAGTGTGACAGCTCCTGCTTCTCTTGTTGGTGAACCTGCTCTGAGTGACTCCACCCACACCCCAGCAGTGGGAGGCGAGAGACACCAGGGTCCATGACTGGAGGTCAGGGCCCTCGACCATCGGCTCACGCGGCCCCAAGGAGGCTTGGGTTCTGGCTGAGGGATCTGACTCTTCAGAGACACTTCCTTTTGTCACCTTTCTGCCAAGGAGGCCAGCCAAGTGGCACAGGCTGCTGGGGATTAGAGTCAGGGAGTGAGAGAAGAGAAAAACAAGTTCCCCACTGTGTCAGGAGTGTGAGACGGTGACACCTGAATGACCCCGAGGCACGAGGTGTCGGGCAGACGCCCAGTCTGGGACAGGGAGACGCCTGGGCGCACTGAGGACTCTTCTAGGAAATCTGGAGGCTCTTCTTCACTGACTACCTTCACCCCCAGTGGGCACCCCCATCCAGGGACAAGAGTGGCCCTTGCTGTGGCCCACAGTTAGGGGTCTTCTTGCTCTCCTCCAGCCACAGTCCAGCAGCCATGAACCAGGAGTCCATGGGTTAAAGGGACACCTCCCCCCAAACCCACACATGCCCTCCTGCTAGACCTAGCTTCAGGTACTCGGACCCTGGACTTTCCTGCCCAATTCCCTGAGCTTAATCCCAAGCTTAGTGCAGGCCTCTAACCTACTTCTGACTTGCCAACAAGAGTAGATCATGCCATGGTTTGCATACCTGTGAGCCTCAGGGGTGACCAAGAGGTGGGTTTGGGGTGTATGTGTGTGTGGATCTGTCAGCTGAGTGTGCACACATGTGCACTCAAGCCCCTTCCAGACAGAGCCAGGGTATGAAGCCAGCCCTCTATTTAGGCCACCATAATACATGGGAAACTCCGAGGAGTCCACAAATTCTAAATTTAAACTTGGCCTTCAGGATGTCATGAAGGTGTATTTGTCAAGGGTAAGAGGAGAAAGCATATGATATTTAATAGTTTGTTAGCTTGATTTGTAACTTTTCAATATTTAGACATGTGGGAGCAGGCCTCCGTTGTATTCATGGCTGGATCCCAAATGTTAGAGGATGAGTTAAGCTTCATACCCATTTTACAGTCTATCCTTCCACTTACAAGGCTATTAAGGATTACCTGGTCTCGGACAAGCTCATCTTCTCCTGGCAGACCTGCAGGTACCCTAGGCAAGCTTATGGGCAAACCCAATGGAAGCCAGGCCTTGGTGAATCGCCCCCCTTCCTGCAGTCAGTCTCAGAAGGCACAGCGACACAGAGCCCAGGCCCACAGAGAGTCTCCCAGGTGTGTTACTCTGGCCTTGATCACGTATTGTTCCTAGGGATCCTGTGTGAGCATGCAGGGTCTGCCTGACTGGGAGGCAGACTCGGCCCCTGAGTGATTTTGAGGGAACTTGGAGGATCTCCTTGGCTTGCCAAAACATCTGCTTCCCCCATGTTCTCTGTCTCCACCAGTGAGGCCTGAAATTTCTATTTAAGTCCCTTCTGTCTCCTACTCTGTGCCTTTGTTCAGATTGTCTGTTATACTCTGAATGTCCTTCCTCCACCCCATCCTAAAGACAGACTGTTCGATACAGAATTGCCTGTGAACCCGGTCAGAAGACATCCATCCCTTCTCCTCCAAAAAACCACACTGTCACTGCAATTACTATTTGAAAAGTAATTAATGCCCATGGAAAGGATTACATATCCTCCAGAAGGGTAGAAAGTAAAATGCAAAAGCTCCCTCACCTTACTGAGGCTCAGATGCCCGTCTGCAGAGATGACCATGGAAACATGGTGGTTGTATCACATGTACAACTAGTCTTTGCGTGTCCAAGGCTAGACCCTCTTAGCATTCCCATCTGTTACCGGTGAGCTCCAAGGGAAGGGGATCAGAGATGAGAACACAACCATGCCTAGAAAGAACCTTGGAGAAATGAGTCTGTAGAAGAGTCCAAAGGAGGTAAAGACCTTGAGAAGAAAGCAGAGATCTCAGCGGCGGAGACGCACAGTCACAGGGTGAGCATCACAGATGCCAAGAGAGAAGATAGTGGGAGGTGCATGTCAGGGGCAGCGAGGGGCTCAAGAGGGCGAGAACCAAGAATATAATCAGCAAGGGTGATCGAGGTGGCCCTTTGGGAGAAGTAGGGATAGAAAACAAGCCCAAGTGTTTAACAGCGCCTTCTCCGTGCAGGTCACTGTGCTTCCTGTGTATTAACTCATTTCATCCTGAAAAGAGTCCCCATTTGCTGATGCAAAACAGACGGGCAGAGTGCTAAGTATTCCAAGGTCACACAGCTAGGACAAGGCAGGGAATGGGATTTGATCCTGGGAGACCAACATGTGCTGGTCACTACCCTCCAGTCAGACCACAGTGTGTCTGTGAGCAGGACATGAGGATGGGGGATAGAGCGGTGGGGTCTCTGCCATATCTGGAACTTTCCACAAGGTGTCCATGTCCACTGCCTTCCAGAAAATTGAGGGGGCTGAGGATGGAGAAAGGATGAAGTAAAAGGGGGAAATGAGAGGGTCCCAGAGCTCAGGCCCTGTTTTGTCCTGGGATAGTGGGAGCCAGCTAAGGCCTCAGGGAGGGCAGGGCTCGCAGCTGCTCTGCAGGAAATCAGTGCCTCCTGGGTGGCACCTTCCGGAAGCCCCCTTCAAAGCTCCACGCTGGCCCTGCTGGGTCCTTTCCCTCTCTCCTGCTTCCGCTCCCTGTCACCACCCCTCCCTGGCCACCTCCTCCTTACAGGTATATTATCTGAACAAGGCCCTTCACAGATCCCGGTGCCCTTGACTTTGGGGAGCACAATGCCATGAGCAGTTTCTTCTTTGCATTTTCTTTTTTCATTCCTTTCATTCATCCATTTATAAATTGAGATCATGTTGATTTATAACATTATAGAAGTCGTGTGTGTACAACAAGCATTTTCTTTCCTCGCTCCCCTGATGGAGGGCCAGCCAGCTCCCTTGGAAGGGATGCATGTGGGGAACAGGAACTGGGGTCAGGATTTGTATCCCATGCCGCAGGCCCAGATCTATCCAGGCTGACTGGGGTGTGGCTGGTACATTTAGGAGCCATGCAGATAGGGTTGTCAGATAAAATAGAGAACACTAAATGCAGCTAGAGTTTCAGAAAACAAGGAAATGATTTTTCAGCATAAGTATATGCCCAATATTTTAGGGAACGTACTTTTAAACTAAAAAATCATTCACTGTTCATCTGAAATTCAAATTTAAATGGGCCTTCTCTATTTTCATTGGCCAAATCTGGCAATGCTACCCTGAAACAGAAACCCCCAGCCTGGCTCCCGGAACTCGGTTAAAGAGAAGCTCAGACAGGTGTCGTGCCTTTGATCTAGTAGACCTGCTTATGGCCTTGTGCTCCTTGAATAAAAGAAATCTCTGAGTTGTCTTGTTTTGTTGTCTGAGAAGCTCAAGTGCCAAGTTAAGAGGTCCCTCCTCTGGCCCACTCTGGCAGGGGGCCTATGTCTCCACTTTGGAAGCAGCTGGACAAAGATCTTGAAGCAGAAGATTAGGGGCTGCTTCCTTGCAGGAGAGGCTCTGAAGGATATGCCTTCAGATCCTTGCGTTTTCGCGGCAAGCGAGGAAGAGAGGCCAGGTGTACGAAGGGCAAGTGGGGGCGGTCCTGCTGGAGGGAAGCTAAGCCTGCAACCCAGATCATTGAATATCCCAGTACTCCCCAAGAGTTAGGTCTGGGGTAAGGTGACACATGAATCTATTAGTTATTCCTCCAGCGCGCTCTCCTCTCCTCCTGTGTCTGATCACCCTTTGATCTGCCATGTGTTGGAAGGTAAGTGCGTTTGGTACAGTGTCTAAATCCAGACTGTTTTCTCTGAACGCCTTTCTGGATTTTGGCCCTGTGACCTACTCCTTCCATCCTGACCTTGGCAGTTCATCATCGAGGACTTTTCCCTATAATTTGATATAATCTTCAAGGAGAGAGGTTATCAAAAGACATTCAAAACCTGGGGCTTAGATGTGATGTTTTGTTTGTTTTTAGCTAGTTGTGTATCAGGTCATGTGTGAGGGGGGCTGGCATATTCTGAAACCCCCACGAAGGCTGCCATGTCACATTCTCTATGAGAGCACATTACTTTGTTCATTTTTGCTTTCTTGGCTTTTGCTTCCATTAGCAACGGGTTTAAACAGCTGTGACAACATTATGCTGCACGGGCAGCAGTGTGTCTGACTATGTGCTGACGACACACACCCCACCCCCACCCCACAGCATCAGGAAGGTCAGTGACCTTGTTAGGAGTTTGCCTGATGGAAATGACCCACTGGACCAGCTTGAAATCCCACAAAGCAAAACAAATTCCACACCCAGCATTCCCTCAGCTTTGATCTTACCCCCGAGGACAAATCATTCATTCATTCACTTATTAAATACTTAATGGAGCACTCACTACACGGAAGGCATTATTCAAAGTGTTGGGGATATAGGTTTGGAGAAAATAGACAAAGTCCTTATTTGTGTGTGTGCGTGTGTTGAGGGCGAAATGAGTAATAAACAAACACCATTTATCTGGTGACAATAGTGCTAGAGAGAAAATAAAGCAGTGAGGGGTGACAAAGTTGCTCTTTTCTGGAGGGAGGTGACAAACCCTTTTCTGATAAGTTGATAATTTGGAAACCTGAAATGAGGAACTAGCTACAAAGATCTAGGGGATAAAGCATTCCAGACAGAGGGATCAGCAAGGAGAGGTGGAATCAAGCCCATCATGCAGAAGGAAGAACACAGGCCAGTGTGCAGGGCAGAGAATGAAGGCAAAAAGGGGTAGGGGAGGAGCAGAGCCCATCAGGCAGGCCTTGCAGGCCACCATGAGCACACTGGCCTTTACTCTCAGTGAGGCTGGAAGGCCCGGAACACTTTGAGCAGAGATGTGACATGATCGGTTTATGTTTTAAAATCATTCTGGCTGCGGTGATGAGAATAGTTTGAAGGGAGGCATGGGAGGCTGGAAGCAAAGACCAGCTGGAGGCTTTTGCAATAATCTAGGCAAGAGATGATGGTCGCTTTGACCAGCAAAGGAGCAATCGAGGTGGTAAGAGATGGTTGGATTCTGGGTTTATTTAGACGGAACTGCCAGCAGGATTTGCCAGTGGCTGAGATGCAGGGTGTAATATTCCCAGAAGAGGCAAGGAGGAGTCTAAAACTTTTGGCCTGAAAAACTGGAAGGATGGAGTTACCTTTTATCGATATGAGGAGACTGAGGGCAGAGCATGTTGTGGGGATGATGAGAATTGGGAGTTTGATTGCAGATACATTCATCTGAACATGACCCAGAGCTGTATCCCAGTGGAGATATCAAGTAGGCAGTTAGATATGCAATTCTGGAATCTAGGGGAGAGGTCCAGGCCAGAGACTCAGTTTGGGAGCTGTTGGCAGACAGCATGAGATCATGTAGGGAGTAAATGAAGACAGAGAAGAGCAGGGGTCTGAGGGTGGAGCCCTGAGGTCCTTCTCTACACTACTGAAGAGTCATGCTCAGAATCTGGTGGCAAGTCAGGTCACCCACAGCAAAGGCTGGTTCTTTTCGGGTACAGATTTCCTAAATCAAGAACATCCTTGGGATTGAGTGATGGCTGGAAATGGATTGCACACCTATTCTATTGCACCTGGAGATGAGCAGATAGATCTTGGTGTCCCAGTGAGACTTAAGGTGTATACAATGGGAGACCTTTTGAAGGCATGAAAGCCAGGCTACACAGGTAGATTGTGGGTGATGATGATCGTGTGCTGATGACAGGCTCTGAGGCCTCAGAGCCTGTGAACCAGAGGTGTAGGCCAAGCAATGTGTAGTGAAGTAGATCTCAAGAAGCTGGCTATGCTTGGGTGGGTGGGTGCTGTTGGGCGGGGTCCAGGCAGATGAGAAGAGAGAAGGCAGAGAGGAACCTTTCTGTGTGGTGGTTCAGGGAGTGGCCTCTGCAGTCAGGCTGACCCAGGGTCACCCCCAACAAGTTACTGAGCCGAGCTATCACCAAGGAGCTTAGTTAGCACTGAGTCTGCAAGTGACAATCCGTGAATGGCAACTGTTAGGATTGTAATGATCATTCATGATCTTAGGCTACTCTGTCTACATCTGGTCTATTCAGATAAAGATTCGGGGATAGATTTCAGAAAAAGAAAGAACAACACGTGGTCCCTTTAAGACGCGAGTCCAGTTTCTCCAAATGGCTGTACTGAAGGTAAAACAAGGAGGAGACGTATTTTTATGAAGTCGAGAGCAGCTCCCTTACTGAGAGAAATGCACCTGGGAGAATGTGACTCTTGGCAGGGACACCTTTTTGTCTCCACATGAGACAAGAAAAAGAGAAAGGCAAGGAGACAGACCAAAGGACAGAGCCAGGGAGGTGGGTGTGTGGGCTGAGCTGGTTCCTGTGTCAGCGAAGAGGCTGACTTCCACCACAGGGCACCAGGGAAGGGCCGCACTCCAGGACCAGCCTTATCCCTTCATTTTGAGACAAAACCCAGGCCTTGAGCAGGGAAGCAACATGGCAGTAGAATGGCTTGAAGGCAGAAGGGCTCAGACCAGGTCTAGGTAAGTGGAAGCTGCAGTGTGGAATCTGGGCGGAGGTGGGAGGAAGGTGTGAAGAGAGAGGTAGGAACCCTGGCTCGTGGCCTGGGATTTAGAACCTCATGGCAAGGACCAGCCTGAGATTCAAATTTGTTATTCTTTTTAAGGAAAAATCAGTGGAACAATGAGTAAAATCACCAGAATAATAACTTTACATTTCAGTGTGAAATCATCTAGAGTAGAGGTGACAGGATTCATCCATAGTTAATCCTTTTTGTGACTTCATTTTCAAAATGATTAGAGTCACAGACAAGGGCATGATAAGGTCTTGGGATGAGGAGGAACCAGGAGCTTTGCTTTAGTTATCCTGCAAAGGGGAAGGCAGTTCCTTGGGTTCCTGTGACCCTGGACATGCAAAACTAGCATTTCTCCCATCTCCTGGCCCATGGATCTCCTCTGGAGTCATGGTCATCATGGAGATCAGTTTAGTTCTCTGGCTTTTCGGTTAAAGGTCAAGGCCTGAAAAGACTTGGACCCAAACTGGAAATTCTTGCTTCCCTCTCCATGACTCCCAGTCAGTTCTGAAGCCTCTTCTGTTTGCACGTATCTTGCAGAGGGCACTGGTTTCTCCTGCTCTGACGCAGGCTCCAGCCTCCTAAGCTTGCTTTCCAGGGAATCTCAGCAAACCACAAACAGAATGGCGCTGTTTATTCCTCCTTCATCCAGCCTTGTTTCTAAATAAGAGAAAATTAAATGTCTTCTCTTGCTCTTGAAATATCTGCATGCTGGGATCTGCTGTACTGAGTTCAGAAAAGAACTCAGTAAAGAGCATGGATTTTGAATGAAGTGGCAGAGATCCTGCTCAGGCTCATCTCTGACCCCTCGCTGACCTCACATCATGCTCCTGCCCTGAATCAAAGTCCAAACCAGATCTTGCCTCCAACACAGCTCAATCCAACAATAGAGTTCAGAGGAGCAATAGTGATCTACTTGTTAAGAGGCAAAGATATCTCCCACACTAGAAACTCTCAAGTACCAAGGCCTGGATCATTCCCTGAGAATGTTTCCCTGCATCCCTCAGGGCTAGTCATGCCCACAGCTTTAGTGTCTCTGTCCCTAAAGTAAGACTCATTCTTCATCACCAGGCAGCATGGGAAGGATGCCAAAGAGACTTGCCTTTGAACAAGGATTTTATGTTTATGCATCCTCAGCCTTCCTGCAAAGGTCTTAACATCTCATTCTCCAAAACCTGGCAATCCATGAAGGATGAAACTGGCTGCCTATTGGGCGAATAGGCCAGGCACAGGGGTGGGTGCTGGCTTCTACAGGTTTCTAGAATGAGCAGTTCAGAGGGCGCTGGCAGTTACTAAGCATTCCTCTTTGGGATAGTCCCAGCTCAGCAGAGGTGTACAAGGGGGAAGTGAGGAGGGTTATAGGGAAAGAGACAGAATCTGTGTTTCTATGTGCTGAAATCTGTGAGGCTGGGGATTGATCCAGTGATCAATTTCAACTTACCAAGTGAGGTCCAAGATGCAAAGAAACATTCCCTGAGCTCATTTCACTCCAGATCAGCTGGATCCCAAACTTTTGTGGATTCTCAGCCTGGAGTCTGGCTAAGTCCCCAGTCCCCCTACACCTAGCAGCCTGAGATGAAAAATCCCTGGCTAAATTGGCAGGCTTTCACCTCTCTCTGTGGAGCTCTGGAACAGACTAACGAGGTTACCACAGGTGCAGCCTTGCCATTAGCCATAAAAAAAAATAAATAAAAGACTATTCTCTGTTGGAGAACAGTGATGGGGGATGCAGGCCCAGAACCTGTTCCTATGGGGCTCTCAAACCATGGGGCCATTTCAGTAACACATTATTTCCCAGCCCAGGATCCATTGACCAGGCGGGCTCTCATTAGGGCGGTCCTGGTGGATTCAACATAGAGGCCCCAGTGCCAAGGACGCACTCAGTCTTGAGGGCTGAGAGCTAGACCCAAGTGGCCAGTGGTGGTCTTTATGAAGATGTAGCTCCTTGTCCATCTGGCTTGTTGGAGTCAAGGTGAGGACAGAGGGAAGAGCTTTAGAGTTTCTTCAACAGGTGAGTGAGTACCCCTCCCCCCAAGTCCCCCAGCAGTCAACGAGAATGGAAAATTCATCCTAGCCCCAAAATATATGCCAGGTTTTGTGGTGGGAACTGAGCCCCAGAAGGAAGCTAAATCTTCATCTGTGAGCTGAACAGCAGATCTTCCACCAGGTGGCCCAGGAATAGGCAGAGTTTGGGACCAGGGATCTGGATGGTGGCTGGAGCCCTCCCTGAACATCGAGGTCTTCAAGGGAGTCCTGGGGCTTCACTTGTTCATCAATGAGCACATGCTGGAGCTTTGCTTCCAGTGGGAGAAGCAGATAATAAAAAACAGATACATATCTCATGTGTTATTTGGTGACAATCTTATGGAGGAAAAAACCCAGGGAATGGGGTTAGGGAGTCTTTGGGTAAGGGTGTCACAAATATAGGTGTGGGTTTTTTTTTGTCTTTATGTAGACTGTTCCCTTGAGAAGAGAATGAGCCAAGATATGGGGATTGGGGAGAGCAACCAGGGAGAAAGACTAGCATGTTCAAGGCAGGAGAAAGAGCAAGGAGCCCAGTGTGGCTGGAAAGGAAGAGAGAGGGATGGGGAGATGGCAGGAGGTGCCAGCAGAGAAGGATCAGGGCTTGATCATATGGGCCTGTAGGCCACTGTGAGCCCCTGGCTTTTCTTGAGTCAGATGGGAGCCATTGGAAGTTTCTGAAAACAGGGGGCACACAATCTCATATACATGGATCACTCTGGCTGTTGGGTGTGGATGGTAAGCCGAGTAAAGTGAAAAGAGGGTGACTACAGCAGTAATCCTGGTGAGGGATGATGGGCCTCCACAGTCTGGGTTTGAATCCTGAGTCCATCTCATATGAGCTCCATTACTTTGTGGTTTTGTTGCTACGTCTTGTCTGACTCTTGCAACCCCATGCACTATATCTCGCCAGACTCCTTTGTCCATGGAATTTCCCAGGCAAGAATACTGGAGTGGGTTGCCATTTCCTTCTGCAGGGGAACTTCCTGACCCAGGGATTGAACCTGGGTCTCCTGCATTTGGATTTTTTTTTTACTGACTGAGCCACCAGGGAAACCCTCCTTTACTTTGGGTAAGCTATTTAATCTCTCTCTGCTTCTGTCTCCTCATTGGTGAAATGGACTAGTGCCCATTATTCATAGGGCTCTTTCTAGGGTGGTTGCAAGCATTAAATGAGGTAATACATGCACAGTGCCTGGCACACAGGAAGTGTTCCAACATCAGCCATTATTACGTTGCTGCTGATGCTGTTAGTGGGACACATGCAGTTTAGAGATGGGAGATCAATATCTTCAGGGGCAGAGGATGTCTACATTTGACTTCAAGGGTTTTGATGGACTTCCTAAAGAGCAAGCTTCAGCTTCTAATAAGGTAGGAAGCAGAGCAGCTGCTGACACAGTCCAGCCTGCAAAGCTATGAAGTCCTGAAGGCTGCTGGGCAGGGTTCATGAAGCAGGGCTGGGGCTGATGCGTAGGGGACAGACCAAAACCCGCTGAGGAATTGAGAAGCTCCAGGGGACTGCTGGACACTTAGCAAAATCCACTAGTGTATTTGGATTAGAGATACTATCTCAAAAGGTTGACCAGACATTTTAGAATGGGTTACAAGCATCTCTGCTTCTAAGCCAGAGGACACAGGACAGAAACCAAGAACTTGAGGCTAAATTTTTGCATGGAAAATGATCCAGCTATGCACCAGGGTCTGAGGGGTTGTATGGACTAACAGACTTCTCCAGAATCATATGCTGTCTTATTCTTGGGATTGTGGTTTATCAAGTCATTCTGACAGGCAGTGGGATGACATTGATATTCTCTACCCGTGCCTGCCTCACTTCTTCCCCTTAGAGGCCTCTCACTTGTTTTTCCCTTCTTCTTATAAATGGGATTATCCAGTTCTTGAGTGAGTGTGGAGGGCAGGGGTTTGTCTCAGAAAACAGCTAACCAACAACCAAACAACCAGTAACTGACTAATAACCAACCAACTAACCAATGACAGAATAACGGGCCCTCAAGGATGCCCATGTCCTAATTTTTGGAACCTATGAACATGTTACTTTCCAAGGAAAAGGCAGCTTAAGGTTATTAATTGACTGGCCTTAAAACAGGCATATTGTCCTAGATCATCCAGATGGGCCCAATGTAATAATGTACTTGCATGTTAAGTTGCTTCAGTCATGTCTGACTCTTTGTGACCCTATGGACTATAGCCTGCCAGGCTCCTCTGACCATGAGATTCTCCAGGAAAGAACACTGGAGTGGGTCACCATGCCCTTCTTAAGGGGATGTTCTGGACCCAAAGATCAAACCTGTGACTCCTGCATCTCTTGAATTGCAGGTGGATTCTTTACCGCTGGGCCACCAGAGAAGCCCAATGTAACCACAGTGTCCTTAAAAATGGAAAAGAGGCAGAAGGGGAGGTCAGAGTGATGGGATGTAAGAAAGATTCAACCTTCCATTGCTGGTTTTGCAGATGGAGGAAGGGGCCACAGGCCAAGGAATGTGGGTGGCCTCTAGAAGCAGGAAAAGGCAAGGAACAGGAGTTGCCCCTGGAGCCTACAGAGATGAACATGGCCCTGCCAGTACCCTGATCTCAGCCCAGTGAGACCCATGTCAGGCATCTGAGCTCCAGGACAATGAATTTGTACTGTTGAAGCCAGTTAATTTGTGGCAATGTGTTATAGCTGAAATAGAAAACAAACACAGGAATGATTTAAACTCTCTTTTCCACACGGTCAATCCCAGGGCTGCAGCATATGTGGCCCTCAGCCTGCTGCTCCAGCCTTAGTTCACAAGGTCCCCTGTCCCGTGCTCCAGCCTGTCATAGAATCTTGCCGCTCTTGAACTGTGCCTGCCTCTCACCTCTGCCAATGTTTGAGATTCCTCCTAGAAGTGTCACTATGTCTTACATTTGCACAGAGCTTTCAGCCTTGCTAAGCACCTTCCACAGTCCCATATACACAAAAGTTACCCTCTCACTGCATAGAGGCCTCTTTGAGGGTAAAGTCCTAGACTGAAGTATGTATCTTGTCAGTCCTGGTATGGAGAAGCTTACACATATGCTGAGTCACTTCAGTCATGTCCGACTCTTTGCAACCCCATGGACTGTAGCCTGTCAGGCTCCTCTGTCCATGGGATTCTCCAGGCAAGAATACTGGAGTAGGTTAGGGAGAAGCTAAGCTGTGAAAAAAGTGGGCACAGGATTGAAAACATGAGGGTCAGGAGGAGGTCACAACATGTTGCCAAGGGCACTGGCCCTACCTCCTGGATTAGCCACAGCTCTTAGACTTCCCAAAGACAGAGCCATGCTTTGGCCCTTTAACTACAGATAGAGTAAGGTGTTCAGTAAACAGTTGCTGGCAACATTTCCCTTAGGACTCTCTCCTGGTTTCTTTTAGGTCCTACCATGAACTCTACCAGATACCTTCACTCCAAGGACCTCCAGTTGAAGGACCCTTTCGAGAGAGCCTTATGGAGAGAGTCTTAATTCTGGGTGTGCCTCTAATGTCGGATTCCTCGATAGGTCCTGCTCTGGTCTCTGCTCCAGGCAGGACAGTCCCTGGGCTCTTCCTTGTCTCCATAGGTGGGTGCAGGGCAGAGGGACCTGGGTGTGGGGAGCCAAGGGCCACCAGGGCAGGCCCACTCTTCCCTCTTGTGGGCACGGCCCGTCTGTTACTCTGGGTCACTCTAGGTAAACAGGGGAAAGAAAACAATGTCTGTCAGCTACAAAACGAACCCATCAGGAAAGGAGTGTTACTGCCAAGTGTTCTCAGAGGGCACGGCAAACAAAGAAGGTGAAAACCTGCCTTTCACATCAGGTCCCAGTTCGGGTCCATGGGCTCTGGTGGCTCGTCTGGGAGCAGAGATCTGATGGCCCTTAAAGAGACCCCCTTTCTACTTGCCTGTCTCCACTCCTCCATGGTTACTGGGCCTGTTCCCTCAGCTCCTGAGTGAGAGGCTCCTGACTGCAGAGCTAGTCGGGGGCAGAGGCTGCTGGGATCCAAGCTGTGTTAAGCCGGGCTCCGTGGCAAACCCGGGAGCCCGAGGCAGTGCAGGCTTGCTGGCTGTGCCCTTTCGGTAGTGGCATTCCCATCTCCAAGGAAGCAGCCACGTCAACACAGGACTTCAGCATCTTGCCCTTTGGGGAGGCAGAGGTGTCCCATAGCAACTGGGGCTGTGATCTGCATATGACAGCGCTTTGCACCTATTCAGCACTTTTCCTCCCCCTGCTCTCTTTGAAACAAGCTTGCCCTATACCCAAGTTCCCTGTGAGTCCCATACAATGAAAACAGCAGTTGACAGGTTCCCTGTAACTTGTGAAATCTGAGTGCATCCAAGGGGAGAAAGAGAGCGCTCACTACTGAAACACAAAACGAGTGCCTTGCAAGGCGCGGCTAGCTGGCCCTTCAGTTTGCTACCGCTGACCCCGCTGCCCTTCTGAGCACAATGAACAGAGGGAGGAGAGGGAGAGAGGGGTCTTTGCTCCTTAAGTTCCCAATTGATCACCCTCCTAACCCCTCTGGGGGCTTCTTCATCTAAACAATTCAGGTGACAGAGGTCAGGCCTCCAGCCATTCCTCTGGGGAGATCTTCGCTCTCCCTGAAGGGACTTTCCCAGGTGAAACAAAGACAAGCTCTAGAAGCCTCAAACAGACTCCTGCTGCTGATGAAATGGTGGAAACAGAGAAGGGGGAAATTAGAGGTGCCCAGAATCACAACATGGGGCTTCAGCGCTTTCATACAGCAGGACCTCGACACCCTTTTTATACCCTGGGACCCGGCCATGCACTGTGGCAGCCTAGTCGTGTCCAGACTCCAACATGGAGGCCAACGACTGTACATTTAGCAAGGGACTGGGAAAAGGAAGCCGTGTGAGGGGCATTAACTGCCCTATGTTTGCTCACACTGGTGTTTAGCTGATTAACCAGACATTTAATATCTCCCCAAAATCAGAGGATGAGAAAGAGGAGGAAGCGAAGGCAGAAGAAGAAGAAGAGGAGGAAGAGGAAGAAGAAATTCATGAAGTAGGCCAAAACAGTGCAAGCTTCCAAAGGAGGCCTATGGAGAACTATGACCCATTCCTGAGGCTGTCCAGGGAGGACTCGGGAGGACCCGGCCCTGCTGCCCAGATGGTCCACCCCATCATGCACAAAGCAACATGGGACAGGGTGGATGAAAGAAATACACTGGCTCTGGGGCTTATCCCACCCAGTCCTCAGAAGAGCGTGAGATGACTAGGCAGGATAGCACTCTATTCTTTCAGTTCTGATTCCAGAAGCAGCTACTGAGTGAATACGCAGTCCTATTGTACCAATGATCTGCTATCAGTTTACCTGGGAAGCACAGGTGATCATTTAACCATTGTGCTTCCAGTTTTATCACTGGGAAATAAATTGTACGACTTGTAAGTCTCTAAATATGCCATCTGGTTTCATTTTTCCGTCTTCCTGCTGGAGTGTCCTCTACCCACTCACCTGCCTGACAGATTCTTGCTGCTTCTTCAAGCTACATATTTAGTGCTATATTCTTTATACATACTTATATATTAGCACTGTTCACATTGTATTATGGTGATCTCTTTACTTAGTTTTCTGTTACAAGACTATAATTCCTTTGAGGGTAGGATCACCCTCAGTCAATCATTATTGATTTTGGTATTGTTGGTGGTTAGCTATTTAGCCTCACCTGAAGAATTGAATTGAATCATGATTAGGATAATTGTTTCTTTTCAGTTCCTAGATTGGGATTTATTAATAACCAAGGACTTGTTGGAACAGGGCTATGGCACTACATAATTCTTGTTGCTTAGTCACTCATTTGTATCTGATTCTTTGTGACCCCGTGAACTGCAGCATGCCAGACTTCCCTGTCCTTCACCATCTCCTGGAGCTTGCTCAAACTCATGTCCATTGAGTCAGTGATGCCATCCAACCATCTCATCCTCTGTCATCCCCTTTTCCTCTTGCCTACTATCTTTCCCAGCATGAGGGTCTTTTCTAATGAGTTGTTTCTTTGCATCATGTGGCTAAAGTACTGGAGCTTCAGCTTCAGCATCAGTCCTTCCAATGAATATCCAGGACCGATTTCCTTTAGGATTGACTGATTTGATCTGCTTGCTGTCCAAGGGACTCTCCAGGGTCTTCTCCAGCACCACAGCCCAAAAGCATCAATTCTTCTGTGTTCAGCCTTCTTTACGGTCCAATTCTCACATCCATACATGACTACTGGAAAAACCATAGTTTTGACTAGATGGACATTTGTTGGCAAAGTAATGTCTCTGCTTTTTAATATGCTATCTATGTTGGTCATGACTTTTCTTCCAAGGAGCAAGCATCTTTTCATTTCATGGCTGCAGTCACAATCTGCAGTGATTTTGGAGCCCAAGAAAATAAAGTCTCTCACTGTTTCCATTGTTTCCCCATCTAGTTGCCATGAAGTGATGGGACCAGATGTCATGATCTTAGTTTTTTGAATGTTGAGTTTTAAGCCAGCTTTTTCACTCTCCTCTTTCATTCGTCAAGAGGCTCTTTAGTCCCTCTTCACTTTCTGCCATAAGGGTGGTATCATCTGCATATCTGAGGTTATTGATATTTCTCCCGGCAATCTTGATTCCAGCTTGTGCTTCATCCAGCCAGGCATTTCACAAGATGTACTCTGCATGTAATTAAATAACAGGGTGACAGTATACAGCCTTGATGTACTCTTTTCCTAATTTGGAACCAGTCCGTTGTTCCATGTCCAGATCTAACTGTTGCTTCTTGACCTGCATACAGGTTTCTCAGGAGGCAGGTAAGGTGGTCTGGGATTCCCATCTCTTTAAGAATTTTCCACAGTTTGTTGTGATCCACAGAGTCAAAGACTTTAGTGTAGTCAATGAAGCAGAAGTTTTTCTGGAATTCTCTTGCTTTTTCTATGATCCAATGGATGTTGGCAATTTGATCTCTGGTTCCTCTGCCTTTTCTAAATCCAGCTACCTAATTCTAGGGACCCTATTCACATGGATATTATGAGAATGAGACCCCCAGAGCTATTCAGTATGGTGGCCCTGTTTATGAATCTCCTACACAGGCACAATGGGGGAATCCAAGTACTAGGAGCTTCCACTCTAGTTACAGAGAGGGAGCTAACGTGGAAGGATGCAATAAGGGCATTGTCAAGGGTGTCCTTACCTATGGGTACAGCAAGAGTCCTGGGAAAGGCGAGATCTGTGAGGACTATAGTTACTGGAAGGGTTTTGGGGAAGAAAGTAGAACTTCCATTATTTATGATGATGAAAATAGGATTATAAGAAGAAAGTGCAGAGAGAGTTTTTAGGGTAGAAAAACTGTTCTGTAGGAAACTGTAATGGTAGATACAGGTCATTATACATTAGTAAAAATCTGCAAAATGTATACCACCATGAGTGAACCCTAATGTAAACTATGGACTTTGGGTGACTTTGATGTGTCAGTGTAGGTTCATCACTTATAACAAATGTACTTACTCTGGCAGAGGATGCTGATAGTGGGGGAGATTGTGCATGTGTGGGGACAGGGTATATAAGAAATCTCTGTACTTTCTGCTCAGTTTTGCTGTGAATCTAAAACTGCTTTTAAAAAAATTAAGTCCATGTTTTTACAAATGTATGAGTCCATTTTCAAGCATATTGAAAAAAAGAGCCAGCAAAATACATGGGGAAGGCAACAAACAACATGATTCAACCATAGATTGTGGAAAAGCATATGCATTAGAGAGTAATAAGAACTCACGTTGGGTAGGCAAGGTGGGGCCAGACGGCGAAGAGTCGTGTAAGTCAAGCAGAGAAGTTGGGACTAGATTTTGAAGAACACAAGAGGCCTTGTAGGTTTTAGAGCTGAGAAGTGATGTAATGAAAATTATAGCCGCAGAAGCAGAGTTTGACGAGTATTAAGAGAAACTAGAACACTCTCCCAGTCATCAAGGTAGCAAGAGTTTCTCCCAGCCCAGCAGCCGTATGCTGTGACCGCATGATTATCTGTGAACAGAGCTATGGAAGATTGCGGTGGATCTGGCAGCAGTGGGTAAGATCCTACAGTATTCCGTGAGTATGGACTTTCTAGAAATGGATCAAGATCGAGTTACGAGTGAATCAGGCATATCATGTGATGCCAGGAGTGCACAAGTGTGAGGAGCTGGCCTGGCTATACTGCTTCTTGCTGTTTGAAATATGGCCTTGGTGTCGCTTTCTTAACATCTAACAAAGACAATAAATAAGACAGTGCTGTGGACAATGGGCCACATTCACCTTCTTGTTTATTCTCTGGGTTTTTAGTACAGAGGGTAAGAGATGAAGATGTGGATTTCTTTATAAGTTGCACCTTGGGAGTGAGGCAGTCATTCAAAAAATAGTTATAGGCTCTGAGGACAGAGCAGCAAAACAAACTCCCTACTCTCCCAGAGCTACCATTCTAGTAAGAAGCTGTGTAAAGTTAGCTTCTCATCAGTTGCAGAGAAATGTGGGTCCTAGAAGTGCTTAAGCTGGAGAGGCCAGGAGAGAAGGGGCACAAAAACCAGAGAAATACGGGACTTTGGCTCCATGAGGAGGGAGCAAGCTTACCTTGTTCTAGAAAAGCAGTCCTCACATTTTCTTCCCCACCATGCCCAAGGGATGCAAACCGATATACAGGCAAGAGTGGCTTGTGGTCATAGTGATACCAGGAAAGGATGGGAGAAGTGAAACTCCCCTGGAGAGGAGAGATCCAGATACTCTCCCAGCTGCATCAGGATAAAGGGATGGAGTGAGACGCACATGGGAGAAGTTGCTTCCTCTGAGCATTCTCCAAAAATAGCATCTTTCCAGCAAGATCTTAAAAAAGTACTACTGACATGAAGATGTTAAGTCCATCATGAAAATACATTAGGAGGAAAGCAAGATTCAGTCTGTCTAACGTGTAATCAAAGTATTAATAATCTGGCGTGAGACACAGAGAGAAGCAGGGGCGGAGGGAATAGGGGTTAGGCTTCTCAGTGTGCCTGCTCTGCCTGGTATGGAGACCTGGCTGTACTGTTATCCAGGTCTCAAGAATTAGTATAAAATGGGTCAATGGATCCAAGTCATGGAGTGGCAGATTCCACCTCAGTAAGAAAAAAAACCCACCTAAGGATGAAAACTTTCAAACAATGGCTCAGACGTCAAAGTAGTGGACAGCCCATTGTGGGAGAATTCAAACCCCAGATGGTCATCTGTTGGAACAGCAATGTTAGACTCCATGGTCAGTCAAAGGCCTCCCATTCTCCCAACCTCAGATTCTAGTTAAGGAAAGCAGAGATCTGAAAGGTAGAAGGAAGAGTCTGAGGATCAGCCTCACCTAGAATCCAGAGAAAAACCTTTTAGCAGCAAGTATAGGACTCCCAAAGCTGGTTCTTCTGTTTTTTTAAGCATAGTTAACATTTATTAACCACTTTACATGAACGAAAGTTCTAAACGCCTTAATCCTTACAACCACCAATGAAATAGGCACTTCATTACTGCCATTTTACACGTGAGAAAACAGGTGCAGAGAGGTTGAGTCACTTGCTCAGGGGCACACAGCTAGAGGGTGCTAGGCAAGGATTTTTAACACAGGTGGTCTCCCTCCACTACACAGTACAAAACCATTGTTGAACACCTACTAGATGCAAGGCATGGTGGTAGGTGCAAAAGCTGGTTCTCAAAATTGAATGTCGACAGAATTCATTCCCTGCCAGCCCTTCATCCCCAAGGGCTTAGCAGTCATTCCTTCTGCTGGGAGTTATTTTTTAAAAAACGCCCAAAATGGAGAGGCAAGAAAGTCAAAGGAGAGACTTGCTCAGAATTAGAACACAGTCCTCAAGGGTCTATGCAGAAACTCTAGAACAGAAGGGCCTGGCTCTGGCTAAGTCAGATCCCAGCTGCTCCCAGCCCTCCTCGGCCATCTCGGATGATTGAACAAACAGCTCTAAATCACCTTGAGGGAGAGGAAGCCTGGTCCTCACAGGAGGGCCTGAGACTGGCCCCTGATAAGGCCGCTCGTCGTGTCTGGCTCCCCGTCCCTACCCTTGCAGCCGGGCCTATGGTGGATGCCGCAGAGTTCAAAGGCGCTACTTCCCTTGGAGCCACATCAAGGACTGGAGTGATGAAAGAGTCCTCTGACCTCCTCACAGTGAGGATGGAACCACCTTTGTATCATGTGCGTGTATGTGTGTGTGCTGAATTTTTCCTGTCACTATCGTGTTTTCACGCACTAGATGTAGAATATCTGAAAACAATCATCGGAAATAGTCTCTCACCTACAGCCAGAGGCTGGAACCTGGCCCAGTGTCGGGGAGAGTAAGTGTTCCCCCTGTGAGAACCTGGTGACCCACATTAAGGGGGCTCATTAGAGGGCATGGCTGGGCTTTCTCAGCCTGGGCCCTGAACACTGGCTCTCTGAGATTCCCTCCACCCACGAGGCCGCAGGCTCTGACGGGAAGGGCCCCAGCCCAGCAGCTCTCTCAGTGGGAGAGGTCCACCTGGAGGCCACACCTTATCATCCGACCTGTAATGGGCCTCCATCTCCAGGTATACCACTTCTGCCTGAACACAACCTGATAGCAAGGCCACTCCAGGCCTGAAGTCCAGCCCACTCTTGGGCTCTTGGGAAGGGGCCTTGTGGTGGTGGCAAGCTCTCTGGGGAGACAGTAGGATTTCCACCCATCCTGAGGTCAAGGTTGCTGGGTGCTGGTGGTGGGGAGTTGACGAACTCTGTGGCAGTAAGGAAGGCGTGAGGAGGTTTCTCTAAGCCCAGCTCCCCCTCGGACCTGCACGGGCCTCCTGTCTAGGAAACGGGGACATATCATACTCTCACAGGCCTGCCCCACGCTGGGGTGGACCGCCCGGCTCCAGAGGCCTCCGGTTAACACAAAGTGCCACCGCAATGCTAACAGGAGCTGTCCAGGCCTCTGCGGTGTGACCTCTCCTGTGAGGAGCCAGGCCAAGCGGTGGGCCAACAGCCACAGGCCAAGAAGTAGAGTGGGAACACTGAGGAGGGAAAAAATGAGCAACATGAAGGTTTGCACTGAGGGAGACTGGCCGGCCGAGCCGGTTTGCAGGCCGTCTCGGCCATTCTCTGTTGGCCCTGAGGTTTAAAGGATCCAATGAGGAAAAATCAGGCTCCAAACCATGATGGCCAAATATCCCCCAAAGGAGCAGATCACCCTTCTTCTGCCCCAAACACACGGCAGAGCAAATGTTATTAATAACCCTGGCCGCTCCCGGGTCCACTTGGGGTGCTCAGGGCTGCAGCTTGCTCCTCGGATGCGGCCAGCTGTTTCAAACGGGTTTGGGAAAGTGATCTTTGGCACGGAATGAAGAGGGCATATGTGTGTGTGTGTGTGCACACACGCACGCGCACAGCGGGATGAGTGGGGGCAACCATGAGTCCTCTATCAGGGCCAATGTTATTTTTAATTGCCGAGAATCAGCCCATGGCTGTTCCTCAAGGCTGCAGAGCGTGGGCTTGCCAGGGGTTGGAAACTGACTTCAGAGGAGGTAAGAAAGCCGGTCCCAAGGACGGTTCATTACCGAGCTGTCGTGTCTTATGGAAAATCAGGTGACGCCTCGGAGTTTATACAATCCTCTCCCCACCACCTCTCCCTCTTTCATTCCCCTCTAAAAAGGGAGCAGTGAATTTGAGCAATCTGGGAATTTTGGTTTCTGCCCTGCCCCTGAAGCATGACCGATGGCCCATTTTTCAAGCCAAATCTCACTCCTTGCAGGCAGCTGTTAGGAAACCACAGAAGGTGCTTGAAGGAGCACAAGAAATGGCTGGTTCTAATCTGGGGGGAAAAAAATGAATTAACAAGGCAGCTACTTATGGAAGAATGTTTTCTTTTCTTCGGCCTCAGCCTGCATATTTTCACAACATGTGTACTCTGTTACCTTGTCACTTCCCTGTTTTCTTTGGGTAAATAACTGGGCTCTGGTCTTAGGGGAAAAAAAAAAGCCATATCGGGAGGATCTCTGGGGAGGCCTGCCTGGCTGGGCTGGAGGGGGGTCGCGTGAGTGTGCTCTGGGGACCGAACAGGCGTGTCCCAGACCCAGCCCGGCCTGTTCTGGATGGGGCTTCTCACTGAACTCTGCAAGTCTTGGTGTGGGAGTCAGGGAAGGGGGGAAGCCCCCTCCCTCAGCCGTGGGGCTGCAGGCCCCAAAGCTAGGGGGAAATAAAGGACTTTTCTCTTTCGCCAAGTCAAATGGGAAGCCCTCTCTGAACTCCACAGAGTCAACACAGCACACCCTGGCTTTTCTCCCAGCCTGTCTTCCCACTCACCAGGGAGCCACCCCAGTGAGGGCGGGGTCGGCCCCAGGGGGCCCCACTGTGAACCCTGCAGGACCTTGGTTCCTTTCATGGAACACAGAGGAGGGTCTTCCTTGTTAGCAACATAGCTGGTGCCTGGATGTGGAGGCAACCGTCTCCATCTAGAAAATGCTCCATGGGTTTTGGGTCTCTCTTGCAGAGATGTTACTTTGTTTTTTTTCACTTTTCTGGCCCAGGGATACTTACCTTGGGCTATCTTGCCTTGGGCTTTTGTACCAGATGAGTACAAAACAGCATCACTGACCTTTAAGACATGTGCTACTGACGAGGGGGCAGGAGGACAGCTGCTTCATGGCTACCTGGTTATCCTGACAAATTGAGATCTTGTATTTACAAAGCTATAGCATCTCTTAGGTGCTCACAGCTGATCATTAGGTCAAAGAACCATTACTCAAAGTGCTCCTTTTGATTGCACTGCTTGCAAAAGGAGCTAGTTTACCATGCAGTGAAACACGTGTGCTGGCTCCACCCTGCAGGGGGAAACTGGGGCAAAATGTCCTTCAAGGCTGAGACCAGTACCACCACCCCCCCAACACACAAGGTGGCAGAGGCGCAGAGGCGTTAGTTGGGGGCCGTCTGGGCCTGCGTTTGTGCCTTTCCTTTCTCCATCTGCTCAGGAGTCTTTGATTCCAACCTGGAACTCCCTATATCACTTTGTAGATCACACAGCCTTCAGCAGGCGGAGGTTTGGAATTCAAACCCGTAGTTTTCGGTTGCAGAGTTCTGGGCCCCATCTGTTGAGCGGAGCTTCCTTCAATATCACTGGGACGGCATCCATGTTCTGTGAGGTGGGGTTACTTGGAGAGGAAGGTGGGTGTCATTGTAGGCGTTGCTTATTTCAAACTGGCACTTGCAGGGTGTCAAGGGCCTTCAGAGGGAGGAAAAGGGAAAACCAAAGCTTTCCGGTAACAGGGGAACAAAGACACTTGTGGACCATCCAAACCATTTGTGTGGCCCAGTTCTGCGAAAGGCAGCTTTGGAGATGTGCTTCAAGGCAGACAGGCAAGTGGTGAGGACAAAGGCCATAGGCCAAGGTCACAGAGCCCTTGCTGTTCCCAGGATGGCTCAGGACTTTGTACCTATCATCTCAGATTTAAGCCTCTCAATAACCCTCAGAAGCAGGTACTATTGTCCTCCTTTTCCAGAGGTGGACACTGAGGTGCAGAGATAGTAGGTAGCCTGTTCAAGTTCGCCCTGAGAGATTGGACAATGACAATCACTCAGGCAGGGTGAGTCCAAAGCCAGGGCTTTTGTTCTTCATGTGGGGCTGACTCGGGGGAAGCTGCAGGAGCCCCTCCTTGTCACAAACAGCATTTAGGAGCAGTTCCTTCATCGGGCTTGACGGCCTGTCCCACGCCAGCAGAAAGCGTCCAGGTCTCTCCAGTCACTGTCCCAGCTGTGTTTCCAGGCAGGGCCCTGCAATGTTGGCTCCTGAGCCATCACACTTGCAGCTGCCCTCCCTCCACTCAGCTTCGCAGGCCCAAGCCCATGCCCACCTGGTTTATATTTGTGCCTCAGTCTGTACTCTCACACTTCTGGTCTTTCCTTCCTCCTTGTCACCTCTTCCTCTAAGTGCCCTGGGTGGCACTTTGCAGAGTAGAGGCCCCAAGTCAGCCAGCCTGCCCAAGCACCCAAGGGTGGCAATTAGACAACCAGCACCAGAATCCTCTAGGGTGCTTCAAGAATGCAGATTCTCAGGCGTTGCTGTAAACCTCATTAAGGTTCTCAGCCGTGAGACTGGAAATCTGCATTTTAACAAGCTCCCTAAGGGGTTCTGATGCTCCCTAAAGTTTGAGACCCATAGTTTAGGCATTTTATGAATTACGATGTATTGAACACGAGCCAGATGTAGCCACACTGAAACCAGACAGCAACACACTGAACTCTGCCTCTTGTGGTTCAGAGGCTGTAGAGCAGGCACTGTGCAAAAATCTGGGAGTTTATCTGGGTCCCGGCATGGGTATTCTCAAATAGGGAGACTGGGCTGAGAGGAAGTGAGGACTGGCACAGGAAGATGTAGGAGGCGACATGGTCTCTCTGCCAGTCCATTTGTAAGTCCTGGAGAGGCGAAGGCCTGGCAAAAAATTCCCCAGCAAAAGTTCTAAGTAGAGTGACTCCAGAACCCCATTTTAAAAGGCATTCCTGAATCTGGCCATTTCCTGCTGGATCATCCCAGCAAACAGGATGGAGAGTATATCAGGCCCTCGGGAGGGGGGTTCTGGAAGGGGAACACATGTACACTCATGGTGGATTCATGTCAATGTATGGCAAAACAAATACAATATTGTAAAGTTAAAAAATGGATAAATAAACTAAGTAAAAAAAATAAAACCAGGCCCTCGGACTTTCAGAAGGGAAAGCAGATAGCCTGCAATGCAGAAAGAATGTGGTGGACACCCAGGTAGGCCACTTGGGGCAAAGGAAAGGACACTCCAGCACTGCTGAAGGTCATTTTCAGAGGCTTAGGAGAGAGGCTGCCCCTGAGAGACCCTGAGTCCCCAACTCATTAATGGAAGACAATCCTGGGCAGGCCACTGTGTCCAGATAATGAGATTAAACTTTCGATCAGTTTGGAGTTTGAGGACATGAAAACAAGAAAAATCCTTTATAAACTGGAAAAGTTTTTCCTCAACTCACCAACAACTCCAAAACAACTGAACACAGAGTACTTTAAACTTGGCATGTGGTAGAACCTCTGTGAAAATAATTTCTCAGCTCATTTGAAGGAAAATAGTGCTATTTTGGTAACCACCTATAACATCTGGGCGTGCTCAGTGGAAGTAACTCAAGTGAAAATGTGACTGTTAGTCTGGAAGATGGTTAGAAGATGAGAGGGAGATGCTGTCTAAAGCATCACCAACTCAGTGGACATGAATGTGAGCAAACTCTGGGAGAGAGTGAAGGACAGGGAGGCCTGGGGTGCTGCAGGCCATGGGGTCACAGAGCAGGACACGACTTAGCAACTGAACAACAACAACAGAAAAGTGGGACTAGGAGGAGAGAGAGAGGTGAGGTGGCATGAACATGGGGAAAGCTCGGGTACACGGAGGCCAACTTCTCCTTCTCCTTCTCCTTCTGTGTCCACATGGACTCGGATGAGCCCCGTCAAGTCTCTGGGTCCGGGGAGCACAGAGATGAGCAGGGGAGAGCCCGGTGCGGCCAGCAGAGCGGCTGCCCTGCGGCACAGGGGCCACCCAGGAGGACACACGGAGCCTCTGTCCACTCTGCAGGCTGGAGTCCTCCTCAGAGTCCAACCTGGTCAAACCCAGACCTTTCCCACTGTCTCTTCAGGAAACAGACTAAGAGCGGCTCTGTGGTCTTCTTCAGATGAATAAAATTAAAGCATCACTCAAAGTTGCCCCTATGATGTGTATTTATATAGTGAGATATATTTATTTACATCGTGTTGCATAGCACGTATACAAATCATAAATACCTATCATTTGTATTTATATAATGTTTCACATATAGTGTCATATATATTTATACATTATCGTATATATGACACTATACAAATACAAATTGAGGGTGTTCATATGTATATTACAAATACCTATTACATTATAGGTATATATAGGTAAATATCTATCTATATATAAGTATTTGTGTGTATATATATATATATATACATACATACATACATACATACATATACATACACATGGGCTTCCCTGGTGGCTCAGCAGTAAAGCATCCACCTGCCAATGCAGGAGATGCAGGTTCAATTCCTGCATTGGGAAGATCCCTTGGAGAAGGAAATGGCAACCCACTCCAGTATTCTTGCTTGGGAAATCCCACGGACAGAGGAGTCTGAAGGGCTACAGTCCATGGCATCACAAAAGAGTTGGACATGACTTAGTGACTAAACAACAACTATATATATATATGTGTGTGTGTGTATATATATATATATATATATATACACACACACAGAGGCACATATATGTTGGTATTTGTATGTATATATAAAACACTACAGAAAGACAAATCATACATACAGACACGCATGAGCCACTGGTTAAGTTACCTAAGACTTCCCAATGAAACCATAGACAATAAACATTTGACTCTTACTAAGGGTTGAATTGTGTCCTCCCAAAGGTATGCTGAAGTCTTAACCTGTGAATTTGACCTTACTTGTACACAGGGTCTTTGCAGATGTAACCAAGATGTGAGTTAAAATGAACTCATACTAGAGGAGAGAGGGCCCTTATTTCAATATGACTGGTGTCCTTGTAAGAACAACAGAGACAGACATGCAGGGGAGAAGGCCCCATGGAGACGGAAAGAGATTGGAGTGATGCATCTTATAAGCCGGGGAACTCCAAGGATTGCCAGCAACTATCTGACGCTAGGAAGAAGCAGAAGACAGGTCCTTCCTGAGAGCTTGGATGGCTCTACAGGCACCTTGACTTTAGACTTCTGGTCTCCAGAACTGTGAGAGAATGCATTTCTGTAGTTTTAAGCCACCCACTTAAGCACCAGTGTGTGTCTTTGCTAGGGCAGCCCTAGGAAATGAAAGGCCTCCTGCTGTGGAATGGAAGGGAAGCAAAGCCTTCGTGTTCACCAAGCTTTTGCATCTGCTGAGCCCCCACTTCTTGGCCCCATTCCCTGGCAGTCTCTGTCTCTCAGGGGAAGGGGTAGGGTGGAGATACTTAACTGTTTCCAACTGAAACCAACATCTGACAGATTATGAAGCTCCTATACCCCCCACCCCACCCCGCCCCCAGTCCTTGACGGTGATGGCTGATGGCTCAGGGCAACTGGCCACCTACCCTAAGTCCAAGCCTGGTCATCTGGAAACGGGGAGGTGAGAGAGGATGACACTTCATAACCTTTGTCTCCCTGCCCCACTCTCTCCCAGCACCAGGACAGCTTTTTTTGAGAGCTTTGAGCACAAAGTGTGGTGGAAATTTATGGCTAGTGTTCTTCTAGTGGGAGTTCCAGGCTGTTATAGAGTTTTGTCTTTTCACTTTAATGGTACACAGGAATCCTCCCCACCCTCCTCCAAACAGCCACACATCTTTTTAAAATTTGCACCTTTTTTTTTTTCCCAAACTGGTTTCCTATGGTGAAGGAGAGGGTAGGAAATGCCCAATAAATCATCCATCTGTCCTCACTCAATTGAGAGGCAGGAAATGCCGAGAACAGTCCCCTTACCTTTTCCACTTTGAATATAACAAGAGCTATCAGGACCCTTTGAAGGGCAGCCCCTCTGACAGCAGTATTAATTCTTCGAGCCCACTGGAGTTGTTTACAGGCACCAGACCCAAAGGCGGCAGGCACGTTTGGGATGCTGACTGCCTCTGCTGCCCACCCCTGCCGTGGGCAGCCTCTCCCTGGGCTGGCCCTGGGAAGTAGATGCAATCAGCTGCAATCTAAGGGGCTCCATGTCCATGGCATGGTAGTAATTCTCTGCAGGACAAAAGGAATTTTAATCCCTAGTCCTTGTCTTTAAGAAGTTTACAATCTAGATGGCACAACAGCTAAGTCATGAACATCAAGAAAATAATCCCATACAAGGGGGTTTATAGGAAATTTCCCAGGAGAGGTTTGGTGTATATCGAAGAAATGGAAGATGCTTGCAGGCATGAGGACCAGGAAGGGTTTGGGAACACGATAAGAGGAAGAAGATGCCAGAGCTCCTGAGAACAGCCTGGAATGAGTGGTGAAGCCACTCATGTGCCTTCTTGGGGGATGGAAGGAAGCTGGGGCGTGTGGAGAAGGCCAGGCAGGGACAGGAAACAAGGCTGGAGAGGTGAGCAGAGGCCTTGAGTTGGGGGGTGGGGGGTGGTCTTGAGAGCTTGGCTAAGAATGGTGGGCGGTGGAGAGGAACAGATTGAAACTATGCCCAGAATCTGTGTGAACGGGCTGTTCCTCCCAAACGGTGGCTTCCCCTTGGACTTGAATTCAGAAAAAGGCCTGTGAGGCCTGATGGGGGCTCCACCCCAGGCTTCCTGGTGGCCATGTTGTGGGTTCTGACACGTGCTTCAGAGCAAACCTTCCCTCAAACCTTGTGGGATGTTTTCTCTTCCAGTCTCCCACACTAGAATCACCCTTCCTTGTTCCCTGTCCCTCTTGCTCTTTCTGGCCACCTTGCCTCTCAGATGGCCCCCACCCGACCCTGCCTGCCCCCCACGCCCATCTCCTCTGACCTTCCCTCCTCACTTGACCCCTGCCTTCGGGGCAGGTAGGCCTGTCCTTCAGGAGTATGAGGCATTTTCAGCTGGGCCTGCTTTTCTCCTCAAGATTAGCCCTCTGGCTCTGCTGGGGCCACCATGCTCCATCTGACCCGGGCTTTTAGGAACAACCTGGGAGGGAGCAGGCTGCTCTGTGGAGAGGGGGGCATGCAGGGAGGGTGCAAATAAGAGGATGGTGGGGAGGCCGCTGGCTCCTGGGCAGCCCGAGCTAGGCCCTGGGAAGGAAGAGACCTCAAGAAGGACGACAGGAAAGTCAGGCCTGAAGGTGGGTCTTTCCTGAGTGAGGTCTGTTCCCTTCACCTGACCAGGAGCCATGAGCCTTTGTGCCTTAAACAACACTTCTCCAGGCCCCAGAAGGCTCTGGACATGTGTGGACACTCAGCACATATCTACTGAATAAGCAAAGTGGGGGTGAAGGGGTGAGTGGGTAAGTGAGTAACTCAGCGGTGTCCCCACCAAAGAGAAGGGACCCTCTCTGCAAGCCCATGGCAGATAATGGAGTTCTGGACACTCTACCCTCAAATATGGCAACTTAAGACATGAAATATTTTAAGCTGAAGGAGTCTGAGAAAACAATAGAAGCAAGAAAGTCACTCTGACTGTCCCCCTGACCCTTCTCCCCTGACTCAGCCCATAAAACCCTCATGTGAGGGGTGCCCTTCCTGTGACCGGAAGTATATCTGTCTCTGAAGACAAAGGAACACCAAGAAGAATACTAGCAAACAAGTTTTGCCAAGTTTCCCTGCCACTGGCCTCATGTTTCTATCCTATCCCTCCACGACTGCCCACTCTTCATCCGACCTAGCATGAAAATATCCAATCTGTTTCTCTGGGTCTCCCTTTCCTGATGAAGGCCCTCGTGTCATATAAAACTTACATTAAATAAATGTGTATGCTTCTCACCTGCTCATCTGTCTCTGGCACTTTAATTTTCAAGCCCAACCAGGGACCTTGAGAGACTGCAGGAACATTTTTTCCTCCCTCACAGGTCGATGACCAGACACCCCAGGAACTCCGGCAGGCAGAGGAGGGGACTCACGCCCACACCTGTCGCCTGTTTCGGCCACACTGAGTCACGCCTGGCTGCAATCGCAGACAGCACTGAAAACGTCCCCTGAGACCACACGTTTCACCCCCCCACTAGATGGACCTAGACCCTCACTGGTTTAAGATGTGAACTGCCCGTTTCTCTTGAGGGCCAATGTGGGCTTCTTCTCCCTGCAATATCTGCTTTATGGACTGGATGTCAAGGCTTAATGTGTTATCTCTTTCAGAAATATTTTAACTGTAAAAGATGACTGTACTAAACTCCACATTTGTGCGTTAATGCATAGTGTTTGTTTTTCTCTCTCTGACTAACTTCACTCTGTGTGACAGCCTTTAGGTCTATCCACATCTCTACAAATGGACCCTATTTTGTTCCTTTTAGTGGCTGAATAATATTCCGTTGTATATATGGACCATACCTTCTTTATCTATTCATTAGTTGTTAGACATCTAGGTTGTTCCCAAATTGTACAGATGAACTTGTTTCCAGGGCAGGAATAGAGACAAAGATGCAGAGAACAGACATGCGGAGACAAGGGGCGAGGGAAGAGTGGGATTGACATATATACACTACTTTGCATAAAATAGCTAGCTAGTGGGAACCTGTTATAAAGCACAGGGAGCTCAGCTTAGTGCTCTGTGATGATCTAGATGGGTGGGATGGGGCTGGAGATGGGTGGGAGGGGGGTCCAGGAGGGAGGGGATATATATAGAGAGAGCTGATTCACTTCCCTGTACTGCAGAAAATATAATTGTAAAGTAATTATATTCTAATAAAAAAGATAGCTGTGCTGAGCATATCTCATTTAACAGCGGAGAAGGAAAGAAAGGGACCCAGCACACATCAATTCCCTATTATGAACTAGTCACCGTGCTAGTACTCTTAAGAAGTCTTGATTTATCCTAATTCCTCTACTGCTACTCATTCAACAGTACCATGTCCCAGGCATGGTCTAGACTTGGGGAAACAGCAGGGAAAAAACAGACAAAAATCCTGTCCTCATCACATTTACATTCTAGTAGAGTAAACAAACAAACAAGAAGATGAAGAAGAGGATGTATAGGACAAGGAAGGTGATTCATGCTATGGAGAAAAGTAAGCTGGGAGGAGACAGGAAGTGCCAGCAGTGGGAGTTGGCAGTTGGAGGGACACAATTAAAAAAAAAAGTGGTCAGGGAAGGCACCAGAAAAGTGTTATCTTTTTGGATTGAAGAGATGAGGAAATGAGCTGTGGTGATATTTGGGAGAGATTTTAGATGCAGTAACTGCTTGCAGAGGGTACGGTCCTGTGCATACATGATTTGTTCAAGGCTCAGCGAGGAGGGCAGCCTGGTAGGAAGAACACTACATCCATTCTGACCATGGAGAGAACTAGCTTTTCCAGGTAGCTCACCTGGCTAATTCATCTTGCTAAGGAGGTCAAAGTCATAGGCTTAAAATACATTGTTGCCCAACATATGTCATCTCACAAGGGCAGAAGGGACTATACAAGAGAATGGATGGTCTGTCACAACTCTGTCTTTCATGCTGGTCTGGAGCCCAGCGCCACTGCTGCTACCTGTCTGCTTAGACAAATCACATTCTCTGAGCTCAGATAAATCACAATCTCAATTTTCTCTTTCGAAAAATGGGTACATGCTTAATAACTTTCACCTGAAGATATTGGACTACATAGGACTATATTGTATAAAGCATTATGTAAACTGCGATGTGCTGTAGAAATTGTTCACTGTTGTTATAATTATGCCATAAAGCAATTCCGGGGCTCTGTTCAGCTCATGCTGGATCTGTAAAGCCATTCTAACAGGCAAATATAATTTCTTAGTTCTGTTTGCCAAGTTGCAAAGTCTATTTTTACTTATTATTTGGAGTGGGAAAAGACTGCATGAGGCTCTCTGGATGATCTATCAAGCCATTTCCCAAACTTGAGATAATTCTACGATCCCCACCCTTACCCCACCCCCCATCTTAGTTTCTGTCTCCCAGCCTCACTGGAGAGAGCCAATCGCCTCTGTTACTAAATCCCATGGTGTGACCTCAACTGGGCTCTCAGTGCTGCCAACAGCTTTCATCCTTTGGTTAAGCCCTTGTTTGCTTCCTGCGGTGAGAACTCCAAACCCAAGTCCCCAGCCCCACATCCACTCCCCTTGTTCCCGGCAGATGGCTTGGCTCTGGCCACACTAAGGTGCAAGTTCAATAACATGGGCTTTTCCCTGCCTGGACATTTCTTGTGTGTGTGCATGCCAAGTCGCTTCAGTCATATCTGAC
Organism: Okapia johnstoni; assembly: GCA_024291935.2. NCBI lineage: Eukaryota > Metazoa > Chordata > Mammalia > Artiodactyla > Giraffidae > Okapia > Okapia johnstoni. Next base: position 20,879,587 of record CM044307.1, read on the forward strand.
TCTTTGCAACCCTGTGGACTGTAGCCCTTCAGGCTCCTCTGTGGGATTCTCCAGGCAAGAATACTGGAGTGAGTTGCCTTGCCCTTCTCCAGGAGATCTTCCCAACCTAGGGATCAAACCTCTGTCTCTTAATGTCTCCAGCATTGGCAAGCAGGTTCTTTACCACTGGTGCCACCTGGAAAGGCTGGACATTCCTTACCAAACCTTAATCTACTCTTTACCCATCTTTTCTAGATCCAGAGCCAACATTATCTCCTAGTGGAGGGGATAAGGTCTTTCTGTGCAGGTGGGTGCATCACACTGTCTATAAAAGCAATCAGAGTGAACAAAAAGGATTTATCAGTCAGGAAGCTGATCACTGTGCTGTTTTTAAGCGCTGAAGCTGGGACCAAATCTTTATGCCTAACAAAAGGGGATTGGTTGAATTCATTATGGGTTCAGCCATGAGATATCAAGAAAAACTTTATAAGCAGTAAGATTCCAATTTTTCTAAGGGCCAAAAGAAACGAAATTTTTTCACAACACAAATATGTGCATGGGGTATAAAAGACTGGGAGGAAACACACAAAAATATAAATAGTGATTATCTTCAGGTGATGTGTGATTTTTATTTACTCTTAGTACTTTACCATGCTCTGAAATTTCTACTGTAAACATATAGTACTTTTATAATTAGAACACAAGGCAAAAATAGTATTAACAATGTTTCTCTGAAGAAAGGTCACTTGCGATTCAGTTCTGCTTGTTTCCCTTTAAATGCAGCGTTTCTGGGTGGTGTCTGGCTGACAGCTGCACAGTAACTCTTGTTACATGTAAGGACTAGAAGCAGAGAAAACCATAACCAATTAACATTACAGCGGGAACCGAGGCATGCAGAATGGGAATGCCTCAATGGGAATGTGTTAGTGCTAATTTTTTTTTTCCACTGTTGGACAGGTGTTTAGGGGAATGCGCTACATTTGCTCCAGATAATTTATCTTTTTTAAAATGCTCTGATTACTTCATTTTTCTGTCTCCTTTTTCATGGGAACTTTTCACATGTGGAACCGTTTGGTTATGGCTATTTCATTCTAAGTCTACTTAATCTATTTATCTGAGGCCCTACTGTGTGCCAGCGCTGGTAGTGTAAGGGATTGTCTACCAGGGGTTCTCAACAGGGGACGGTGTGGCACCCCCCACCAGGGACTTTGGAAGTGTTGGGGGGGTGTTTTTTTTGATTGTCAAGTCACAGAAGAAAGGGCACTACTGACTTACAAGGGGTGAGGACCAAGGTTGCTAAACAGCCTACACTATGTAGACAGTCCTGTGTAACCAAGAATTGACCTACCTCCAGTGCCAACACCCTGGGGGAGAAGAACAGGATAGTTGATGCTGACCACATCTGGGAGGGACAGAGAAAGGAGGGCACAGCTGCTTCTCAGCAGCAGCCTAGTATCACCGTGCTGAGACAGGGTTACTGGATTGCCCAGGTTTTCCAGCAAAGCCAGAAATGTAGATGATGATGTAAAATTTCCTGATTTTTAAAAAACACTGCATGGGCCAAACAAAACACATCTGTGGGCCAGATTTGGCCCTCAGGTTGCCAATTTGCAACCCTGTCTTAGGGAAAGACACAGTCCCTGTCTTCATGAGAGTATAACGGAGCCCTTATAAGTTCAAGTTCAGGTTCAAGAGTGGACAAACCCGGGTTCACATTGCAGCTCTGTCATTCACTACCTATGATTTCAGGCAAGTAAACATCCTCTGAACCTCACTTTCCTACTCCATAAAACAGAACACTCATTGGGAGTGCTGTGAAGATTAATCTTAACAGAAGTCCCCAACAACTTGCACATGCAGAATGCATAATAAAGTAGAATGACCATTATTATTAAGTATGTCACAGCCTAAAACAAGCACCTACTGGGTACAGCACACTGTGCTAAGTGTTGAGGACTTAACAAGTAAGTGCGAGAGAGAGTCCTTAACCCAATGGGGTTTTCATTCTGGAAAGCGAGAGAAACTCTGGATATTGTGAGTCAGTCAGTTATAAGAATGTTACCTGCATCAGTTACAGGAGACCAGAGGAGGGTCCTTTGTGTGGAGGGGGGCCAAGGAGGGGGGGTCCTTCCAACAGAGAAGGAGCAGGAGGTGCAGATCAAGCAAAGGTGAGAGGATAAAATCATCATAATAACTGGTTATTACAATAATAACTGTGACATGCTAGCCCTCTCTAAGTACTCTATGGGTTGGTAAGTATGATCCTTTGGCTTCATACACATGAGGAACAAGGCATGAGATGGGAAGGGTCCCCTGGAGCCAGGGCATGGGGGTGCTGAGTGCCAGGCCAAAGCATGGCAGACTATTTCACTTGTTGGCAGGGAAGAGGAAGCACGGAAATGACCTGTGGGAGTGGTCATCAGGTGTCGGTGAGCACAAGATGAAGCAGAAGTGGACACGAGACAGCAGACATTTGGGGAGACCCTGTGTGGGGCCTGGGAATGGGTGGAGAGACCTGTGAAGGATGCTTTCTTTACCAAGTCTCTGGATGGAAGAAATTTGGGAGGTGGTGGGGGATGCTGCCAAAACTGACTGCCTCGGGGGGATAATGGGAATTTTATAGAAGGAAAACAATTTTAAACTTGTCTCTTACCACCTGCATGCTCCTCTGGCTCTCCTCCACTAGCACGTCTGTGTTCTCTGCTGACTAGGTCTTGTGGTTGCAAATACCTTTTCCTTTACTAATTTTGAAAATTTGGAAGCATCTCCTTCTTTTGCTAACGTACTATTATCTTCAACTCTCTCCAGAAAATACTCAGCCCCTCTTTGTCCCCAAGTCTCTATAACAGAGATCATTGCTAGGGTGGATGGCTTGAGCACAGCAAAGCTTCCAGAGTTCTGACCCTTCCAGGCTGGCTGATATAAAATCCCTTACTGCATACAAAGGAAGAGTGTGCAAATTCTGTGAAACAATTTTTTTTTTTCAGGGGGAAACTGGTAATCCACTAAAAGAACAAACTGTTTCTGAGCACTCCCACACCATTTATAGTACAGCAGGCAAAATGTTGTTCCCGAACCAGTGCCATTTCACTGCAATGCATCTGTAAGAAAGAAAAACTCCATGAAATATCACTGAACACCTCAGTCCCAAAGGTGGACTCCCTGGTGGCTCAGATGGCACAGCGTCTGCCTACAATGCGGGAGACCCAGGTTCGATCCCCGGGTCGGGAAGATCCCCTGAGAAGGAAATGGCAACCCACTTCAGTACTCTTGCCTGGAAAATTCCACGGACGGAAGAGCCTGGTGGGCTTACAGTCCATGGGATCTCAAAGAGTCAGACACAACTCAGCAAATTTCTTTTTCTTTCTTTCTTTTGGTCCCACAATGATAGTACAACTCTCCCTGGGGATCATGCACCTTAAGGCTTCCAGGAAAGGACCCCTTGCTCTGAAGTGAGTCACATGTTGCTGGGTCTGCATTTCCAGGAAGCAAAGTGAACAAGCACAAGTATGTGGTGGACGGACACCGGGCAGAAGGGAGCGTCTGTCTGTGGTGTAGACACAGGAAGGGAGTGGGGCCTACTGAGGAGAGCTGAGAGGGTCTCTCGAGGTTGCTACATTGGACCCTCAGATGTCCGAGACCCGCTAGTTCTTTTTGCAAAGGAGGACAGCCTATGTTCCCCTTCAGAGACCTCCTGCCCCCCACCCCTAATTCTTCTCCCAGGTCCCACCCCACCCCGTGAAACACATGCAGGACAGCTTGCAGAGGTAGGATTATTAGACAGCACTGTGAGCTGACCAACATTTTCACAGGCTGCCTCCTCGGAGATGACGAGTTTCCTGTCCCCAGAGATGGCCAAACATCAGCTCAACATCCATCAGCAGGGATTGTGGCTTCCTCAGAAACGAAGAAATACCTTTCAGACCCTTCTTTCCTTCTTCTAGAACCTCCTATGAAAATGTGTCTGGGGCATGGATGAAGTACCAGATATAGGCTAACAATCCCATGGTTACTGGGTCCTGTGATTAGGTGCACGTCACTTCTCTTTGGTCAAATGGGGATTTGGCTCAAAGAAATCTGAGCAGGCTCCTGGGTTGAACATTCTGTGACTTGTAGTTGTTATTGCTTAGTCTCTCAGTCTTGTCTGACTCTTTGAGACCCCATGGATGCAGCATGCCAGGCTTTGCTGTCCTTCACTATCTCCTGGAGTTTACTCAAAATCATGTACATCATGTCAATGAAGCCATCCAACCATCTTATCCTTTGTCGCCCTCTTCTCCTCCTGCCCTCATTCTGTCCCAGCATCAGGGTCTTTTTCAGTGAGTCAGCTCTTTGCATCAGATGGCCACAGTATTGGACTTTAGCATTAATCAATGGAAACAGTGAGAGACTGTTTTTTGGGCTCCAAAATCACTGCAGATGGTGAATGCAGCCATGAAATTAAAAGACATTTGCTTCTTGGAAGAAAAGCTATGACAAACCTAGACAGCATATTAAAAAGCAGAGGCTTTACTTTGCCAACAAAGGTCCATCTATTAAAAGCTATGGTTTTTCCAGTAGTCATGTATGGATGTGAGAATAGGACTACAAAGAAAGCTGAGCGCCGAAGAATTGATGCTTTTGAACTGTGGTGTTGGAGAAGACTCTTGAGAGTCCCTTGGACTGCAAGGAGATCCAACCAGCCTGTCCTAAAAGAAATCAGTCCTGAATATTCATTGGAAGGACTGATGCTGAAGCTGAAACTCCAATACTTTGGCCACCTGATGCGAAGAACTGACTCATTTGGAAAGACCCTGATGCTGGGAAAGATTGAGGGCAAGAGGAGAAGGGGATGACAGAGGATGAGATGGTTGGATGGCATCACTGATGTGATGGACATGAGTTTGAGTACACTCTGGGAGTTGGTGATGGACAGGGAGGCCTGGCGTGCTGCAGTCCATGGGGTCGCAAAGAGTCGGACATGACTGAGTGACTGAACTGAACTGATTCCAGTGAATATTCAGGACTGATTTCCTTTAGGATTGACTGGACAGTGGCTCAAAAACTGGGGCCGTTCCAAGTCCAGCTCAGAGCCTTGGGATTAGCTTTGTCCTTCAGACAGGAGGGACAGCTGGAAACATTATCTGGTGGCTTTAGAAGGACCCGACATGGCCCTGGGCTCTAAAGTTCTCTCAGCTCCCACCCTGACTCCCAGTGCCTGAAATGTCAGCCTCTTGGTTATTCCCTGGGGATTTGAATCCTCTCAGAGACTGATCAGGGGTTCTGCACTCAAATGTAAATTATGCCATTAAATGCTATAGGGGTGGGAGGAGGGATTAGCTGACAACCCTGGGAGCCTTGCCTAAGGCCCTTGGGAGTGACAGCCCCCCACAGGGGTAGGTCAGGAGGGAAAGAGTAGAAAAAGGGAGAGAGCTCAGGAGGGGTCAGAGGCCTCTGGCTGCCCCCACTTCATCTCCAGTGTGCTCTGGAACATGGCCCTGGATGGGGGACTAATCCCTGGGCCACTCACGCTCCTCATTGTCATGGCAGGGTCAGGACCCCCGCCCCATGTGTCACTGGCTACACTTTTGGCCCAAAGTGCCCTGTGCTAACTCGCAATTCTCCAGGCTAGGCTCAGAAACCAGGCACATCCCTTGTTCTTTTCCTTTCTCAGAGGCTCAGAGAAGTTAGGACCGAAAGCAAGCAGAGGGGCCTGCTGCGGCTGCAGCTTGGGGAAGGGCACACAGACAGTGAGTGGCTAGGAACCAGCTCCAACAGAGCAAACCAAGCTCTCCTTCCTGCCCTCTCCCCATTCCACCCCACAACCCTTTCCAATCAGCCAGTCTAAAATTACCATATTTACAGCATCTGCAGCCAAGCCGAGCACTAAACAAGATGAATGGCCATGACGCACGAGCTGAGTAAAGTATGCAGCAGGGCTAGGCTGGGCTGGGCTGGGCACCAGGGTGAGTGAGCCACAGAGGGAGACTGGTGTGGTCCCAGGTAGGGTGATGGACAGGATTCACCGGGCACTAAATGGAAGTGAGAGAGGGGCAAGGAAGCCGTAGCAATGTCAGTCTGCTAGAAACAGAGAGAGATGGAGCAGTTAACAAAGGAGGGGAGAGATAGAGATAGAGAGCTATAGATAAACGGATGGATATAGTTAGATGTGCTGTGCTGTGCTAAGTCGCTTCAGTCTTGCCTGACTCTTTATAGCCCTATTGACCATAGCCCGCCAGGCTCCTCTGTCCATGGGATTCTCCAGGAGAGAATACTGGCACGGGTTGCCATGCCCTTCTCCAGGGGATCTTCCCGACCCAGGGACTGAACCTGCATCTCTTATCTTTCTTGCATTGGTAGGTGGGTTCGTTACCACTAGCACCACCTGGGAAGCCCAGATAGATGGATAGATAGAATATGAGAATATGATGCTAACTTTACAAATCTCCTTTTCCTCCTTTTGCCTTCGTCCCTAAGAGGAAACTGTTGAGGCCTGTGAGACAGGATCCTTTAAATTATGTGTGTGTGTTTTGGGAGTCCTCCACTGCAGACTTGCTTTGACCTCTTAGAGTGGGACACCCATGTCTCTGAGTCCCCTTTCCCCGAGTAGCCCTTTTCAGGTAAGCTCTGCTCACCCGCGCAGACTAAATGACTCCATTCATAGAAAGGGTCTGAAAGTCTGGGTGATGGAGCTCTGCGAGAAACCAGGGGGACAATGGGAGTGTGTTCTGAGTCAGGGTATCCAACATTCTGTCCCAGCCTGGCCTGTTCTTTCCCTGGGAGGGAAAATGCCCCCACAAAGAAGGTGGAGGCTTTCTCAGAGAATTTCAGAGCCAGGAGGAACCTAAACCCACCAGTGATAAGGGGAAGAGATGGGCTAAGGAATCTAGGTCCGCAGACTCAGAGACATGCCCTGATTCTCTCATCCTGAGGCTCGCAGAAGATTCCCTGGCATCCTAGGGCTCTGAGTGAGCCAGACTGCTGGACCCCTATGCTCCTCCCTGGAGTCAGAGCACCTCCACTTTGGTCTGCTTTCCAGGCTTCTCTTTAGGTTTTCATTTCTTTTCCACAACATCTACAGTGATGAAAATCAGAGTGAAAATCACTGGTCTGTCCTGGCAAGCAGGAAGTAGAAAGCAGTACATGGTGGCTGGAAGGCAGGCAGGCAGAAGGAGGGTCGGTAGAAACAGGGTGGGATGTGGCAGAGGACGCTGAGAAAAGGAGTGAGCACTGAGGGAGGCTGGGATCAGCTCTTCCTTGTGAACTAGCTCTCAGAGGAAATCATCTCCCCGAGAGAACTGGAACCAGCCGCCAGCCGCCATCACCCTGCTGGACCCTGAACCGGACCCCAGAGTGGGGGCTGTTTGTTAAGCAACTGTCAAGCTCCCTTGAGCCATTCTCAGCAGAAGGTGATAAGAGGCAGGACGTGCTGGTGTTGGAGTCATAACTGCCCACCCAAAAGTGTTTCCAAGCTGAGGACATCCTCAAATAGGCACACCATGCAGCACATGTCTAAATCTGGCCCTGCCCTCAGGGTCTTTCAGAATGTGAAAATACTGATAAACTACACAGAAGTGTTTCTGTTCTTCTCTATGGCCCAGAATTGCTAAGAACCCCCCACTACATCATTAATATGGGAATAAGTAGGCAGTTAGTCTCCAAGATGGTGGCTACCATTCTCTCGGCTCTGTCCTGTGTGTGTGTGTGTGCTCAGTTGTGTCCAACTCTTTTCAATTCCATGGACTGTAGCCCTCCAGGGTCCTCTGTCCATGGGATTTCCTAGGCAACAATCCTGGAGAGGGTTGCCATTTCCTTCTCCAGGGGATCTTCCCAACCCAGGGATCAAACCCATGTCTCTTACATCTCCTGAATAGGCAGGTAGATTCTTTACCAACTGTGCCATCTAGGAAGCACTGGGTAGACCCATATTTCTCAATTAGCCAGGAATCCCTCCTCCCTTCTCCTCCTATCTCTGAGACCTCATCTTCTGTCTCCTTCACTGGTTCCTCTTTTCCACCCTCCCTTAAATTATATTTCTTCCAGGTTTGGGCTTCTGCCTGCTCTGAATTCTACTCTGAGTGCCCTTATTCTCTGCTGGCTGTATTCATCACTGAAAGCCTGTGACCTCAGCCCCCACCACCTCCTGAATTGCCCGCATATATTTCCAACTGTCTGCTGAACATCTCCAGTTGGACGTTCTACAGTTGTCTCAAATCACACATGTCCAAAACTGATCTCATTATCTACGCTCTCCTGCTTCCCATGACAAGTCCCTCCATGGTCCCTCCCCTATCCTTTCTCTCTCAGTCAGTGATATCACCAGCCACTCAAACATCCCAATGGAAACCTTAGAACCACCCCTGACCCCTCTTTCTCCCAGATCAAGGTCTGTCAGTGTTAACTCTGATGAGCCCTTTAAATCTCTCTTCCTTCCATCTGTGCCACTCTAGGCTCTTAGCATCTCTCTGCTATTACAATGCCTCCTACGGGATCTCCCAGGCTTGCATCTCCCTCCACGTTACAAACAGGAGACAATTGTCTAAACACAGATTAGATTCAGTAAACATTTGCTGAGGGCCCACTCTGTGCCAGAACCGGCATACAACAATAAATATGACTGGGAGGATCTCTGTCCTCGTGGGGCTCACATCTCAGTTGGGGAGTCAAAAGGGAAAAAGCACAAGACACATGAGTGAATAAAATACTTTTAAATTGTAGTAATAAGGGGTAGGGTGAGTATATGTGCTACCAGCCATGTAAAGACCTTCAAAGGCTCCTCAATATCTATAGAACGAAGTTCAACTCCTCAGCTTGGCATGCGAGGCCCTTGCCAATCTGGCCCAATCTTTTTTCAATTTCTCTTCCACAACTTCCTTTATCCTCAAGCCCCTCCATTCTGTGCTCCAAATCCCATTCATCTTGAGATCCTGAGTCCCTTGTTACTGGCAAATAATAAATGGGTAATAAATGTTTGGGGAATCAATGTGTGGATGAATGAATGATGGATAGGGTTCCAACCAGAGTAATGCCCTCTCCCCTTTCTCACATCTGGTATTTGGTGAAGCTTTTTTGCAATAGCTCCTTCCCCTGAGTCTCCATGGTGTTTCCACTGTTTCTGCCCCAGGTACTTGTAATATCTGACTGTCTCTCCTGCTAGCCTGCTAAGGCATTGAGGGCGGTCTTGTTCCATTCTGAAAAAATGCCTGGCACAGAGTGGGTGCATGAAACATGCCAGTTGAATTGACTGTGAAGAGCAGGAAGCAAAGGCAAGTGATTGTTGTCCTTTGTAGACTATTTCCTGCTAAAACAATTTTAGTGGCCAAAATATTTGGATGGAAAGAAGCAGTGTGGAGACATCCATTGCCAAGTGGATGGCCAGAGGCACACACCTCCTTCTGTTCAAGGAACAGCTTCAAAGAGCCTAACTTTGTCCCTGTGTCTTTGCCTTCAAAAATATTTTTGCACAACCAAGGAGAGAACAATGAAGCAGATATGTGTCAATGGTGACTGGTGCTCAAAGGTTTGCCTATATTCATGTGAACAGACACTCTCCTGGGTTGTGAGTTGGTTCTAGGGTTCAGTTCATCCCTTCAAAGGATGTGCAAAGAAACAGCACCATTTCCATCCTAGCGACTATGGTACTTGTTTCTTTCCAATGACCTTAAATGGAACCTGTCTTCTGTGCTGTTCCCACGTCTCATTCTTGGAACTCCCTAATCATTATTCCCTAAGACCAGAATAATTGAACACAGGGGTCTGTTGGTCTTTGGTAAATACATTCAGAGTCCCTGGCTCCTTTGGCAGGATGAGGGAAAAGTGGACAGGCAACCAAGAATAAAAATTGCAATAAAAATCCGATTAAAGGTAAGAATGAAAATAGGAGTTAGATTTTCTGAAATTTTTTTAGGCTTGGTGCCTGCTCTCAGAAAGGTACTGGGCATGTGCCAATCTGCCAGGCTTTCTCAAATCACTGTTGATTCATTTGAATTTCACACATGGCCACCTCATCCTCTTTTCTTTTCTCAGTCTCCCCAGAAAGCACCCTACCCCTGACCTGAGCATTTCATTACTCCTATGTCCTTAGGGACCATTTCAGATTTTTTCTTGACAGCCGTATTTTATTCACTCTGGTTCAGTGTCGCCAACTCAACTATCCTCAGCCAAGCCTCCAAAGGAAATATGATCAACTTGCTGTGTCAGATCATTTGGAAATAGATACGATTGGCTTGGAGTCACTCCATGCGGGGCTGTAAAATTGCTCTCTTTCCTTCTAAGTGGGTTGGGTCAAACCCAAACTGAGGCAAGAGGTTTCCAAGGAACACAGAGGAAAGGACTGGAGTAAGTGGTGGTGATTCAGTCAGTGGACCTCTTGCTTCTGAGTCAGTATTAACCTTTCACTGGCAGCAAGTGTATGTAGGCGGCCTTCACAGTCAAACTAAAACAGTGAGGTCTTCAACACTGGGGTTCATGAAACATTTTACAAGAGTAGCAAGGATGCAGGCTTGGTGTGAATCTCTTCATTCAAGCCAATTTCTAGCTTAAAATTTTGTGTTTCCAAAATAAATGAAGGTTAGCTAAGTCAATTTTGAGATTTATGTATCTTGTATAAAGTTGGCAGGGTGTCTATACTTCCATTGGGCCAGCTCCACAAAATACTATTGAAATTCTCACATGTATTGTCCAAAGTCTCTCTGGAATCTTAAATAGGGTTAACTTATTCTTTGAATTAATTTTTCACTGTGTCATTTTGTCCTAATTAATTAAGAGGTGTCTGGTATAATGAAAGAGCCTAAGTGGGGAATCAGAAAACCAGGTCAAAGCTCAAGCTACGTCATTCATTGGGCAACTCCCTTACAATACCTCAGTTGCCTCATCTACAAAATGGGAATTGAGCTACATGCTTTGCAAACCATAAAGTATCATATAAACATAGGGAGGTTTCGGTCTTAGAAATGCCTCTGTGATTGAAAATGAAGGGCTTCTCCAGGTTCCACTGAAGTAGTGGGTCGAAACAGCATGATAGGGATATGAACGTGGGTGCTCAAATCAGTGGAGAAGGCAATGGCACCCCACTCCAGTACTCTTGCCTGGAAAATCCCATGGACGGAGGAGCCTGGTAGGCTGCAGTCCACAGGGTCATGAAGAGTCAGACACGACTGAGCGACTTCACTTTTGCTTTTCACTTTCATGCATTGGAGAAGGCAATGACAACCCACTCCAGTGTTCTTGCCTGGAGAATCCCTGGGACGGCGGAGCCTGGTGGGCTGCCGTCTATGGGGTCGCACAGAGTTGGACACTACTGAAGCGACTTAGCAGCAGCAGCAGCAGCAGCTCAGATCAGCAGGACACTGGCCTGTTAGCAAGTCTAGTTTCTACTGAAGCAAAATCCTTTAATCTCATTAATTAGGATTTTTATATATCTTTTATTTGGGGTAAGTCTTAGAAGCAAGCTATTCAATCTTATACTCAATGGAAGAATTTTTCTAGATTTCCCTGTCAAGAACATCATGGGAATGCTTAAAAATCAAAATATGCCTTTGATATTGGTATAGCTGCTCCAATGTATGGATGATTTTTTTAAAAATTAAAAATAGAGCTACCATATGATCCTATAGTCCCATTCCTGGGCATATATACAGAGAAAACCATCAATTGAAAAGATACATGCACCCTAATGTTCATAGCAGCACTTTTTACAATAGCCAAGACTTGAAGCAGCCTTAATGTCCATTGACAGATGGATGGATAAAGAAGATGTGGTACATATACATATATACAATGAAATATTACTCAGCCATAAAAATGAATCAAATAATGCCATTTGCAGCAACATCGATGGACTGAGAGATTAGCATACTAAGTAAGTCAGAGAAAGACAAATTATTTTAGGAGATCGCTTACATGTGGGATCTAAAAAATGATACAAATGAGCTTATTTACAAACCAGAAATAGATTCACAGACATAGAGAACAAATTTATGGTTGCCCAAGGGGAAAGAGGGGAGATGAATTAGGAGTTTGGGATTAAAATATACATACTACTGCATATAAAATAGATAACCAACAAGGACCTACTGTATAGCAAGAGAACTATACTCAATACCTGGTAATAATCTATAATGGAAGAGAAAGTCAACAAAAAGGATATATATATCCTGTATATCTGAAACTAACACAATATTGTAAATCAACTATATTTTAATAAAAATTAAAGTGGAATAGTATGCCTTTGCCATGCTATGTCTTGCTAAGTTGCTTCAGTCCTGTCCAACTCTTTGCTACCCCATGGACTGTAGCCCACCAGGTTCCTCTGTCATGAGATTCTCCAGGCAAGACTACTGGAGTGGGTCACCATGCCCTCCTCCAGGGGATCTTCCTGATCCAGGGATCGAACCTGCATCTTTTATGTCTCCTGCATTGGCAGGCAGGTTCTTTACCATTAGCACCACCTAGGATGCCCAAGTATGTCTTTACTGAATGGCTTCTAGGCCCAGGACTTCTCGGTTCTAGAGAAGAGGTGTAGAAGTCTTTGACTTCAAGGAATTCTGTGTGTTGGGAAGAGGAGATTTTACACAATCATGGAGAAAAAGCTGGAAGTGGGACGGTAGAAGCTCTCTACGGAAGAGGTTAACAAGCAATAGCCCTGGGGCCAAATTCAGTCTACCTCCTATTTTTGCAAAGAAAGTTTTGTTGGAACACATGCTCATTGGTTTATGTCTGTATTATCTGTGGCTGTTTTTGAACTACAATGGCAGAATTGAGTAGTGACAAAAACAGTATGGCCTATAAAAGTTTTCTGGTCTTTCACAGAAAAGTTTGCTGACCTCTGGCCACAAAGATTATACTGACAATATAGCTTTGCAATGAAGAGAGTTATTTGGGTGACATAAAAGTACAGAACAAGTTTTGGGGATGAGAAACCATACCCAAAGAATACTGTATGCCATCCAGACTCAACTTTCCTCTCTGACCTGTAAGGGTTTCCAAAGCAAGGATTCTTCAATCACGAGGGACATAAGCGCTGTTTCAGTCGCAGAGAACATTCCCACTGTGGACAGGCATGATTAATTGATTGTGATGGGAAGGCTCATCCTATCAAGACTCTGCATAGGATGTGGCATAGATACATAGATGTGCATAGACTCTGTAGTAGGATGTGGCTTCTGGGAAGGACTATGGCATTTCTCCTTGGAGAGGGGCAGGTAGGTGTTTACCTATCACAGCCAGTTCTCTTCAACCATCTATTCATTGCCACAAAGGACCGAGTTGCCGGATTTGAATAACTTAACCTATATCCTGTCAAGTCTTTAAGGAAAGAAGGGATAAATTGAATTGGGCAGGATAAGGAATTCCAGGGGGTACAGAGGTCAGGCAGTCTCTGGGCAGGAACCAGCACTAAAAACCCTGAAACATTGAAGCGAGTTTTCTTCTCTGTGCTCCATGAAGGAGAGTACACCCTCTTCCTTTCTGCTTTTCTTATTAAAGCACTTGGAGGGGAAAATGAGAATAAAAACAAAACAAAAGCAATTACCACCATTTTTTATGGCCAAAGATGGAGTTAGGAAAGAAAACAAAAAAACAAAAAAACACGCTCTGGTTTTCACAACTCTACGCATCTGGCCCTAATCTACAAAATCTTAAATGTTACGCCTCATGTGAATTCTTCATTCTAATGATGTCTGTTTCCTTCTTGCCAACACACCATTCAATTACACCCTTTGCTCCTGGTTGAAATTCTACTTCATTTGGGGTCCTCTCAAGCCTCCCTCGGCTTCATAAAGCTTCCCTCACTGCTCCTAAACCTACTCTCTCCTCCTCCCACTGGCTAGCCTCCTTGTGTGGCTCTCTAATTGTCTTAGGTCTTCCCAGACAACTTTCATGGGGTGGATGTATCATGCATTTCAGTAGCATCTAGAACCATGCTAAACCCAAGTTTACAAATACTTTTTGTCTGACCATCCAGCTAATAGTATGTGTCATTTAGAGAAAGGAGTGATCAAGCTGGAGAATAAATAACCCTCTCATTTCTCTATGAAGAACAAGCTCTTGGGAAGGTAGCAGGTGAATTAAACTGAGTAAGAGTGAGATGGATTTGTGACGTTCATGGTTCGTGGGGTCAGAGCTTATCTCATTCGTCAAGGATTTCTGGCTTTAAAAGAGTTCTGATGACCCCCCTCACTGGTCTGCAGTGGACCCCTTGGACTTTGAGCCTCAAAATGAACAGAAGAAACTCAGAATTTTTCTATGTTTGATCTCAGCAAATAGTTGGAATTCTCTAGATCTTGCATTAAAAACAAAACAAAAAGAGGGAAAAGACAGGATTTACTGATGACTTGAAAGCACTTGGAAAGGGCTGAGAACAGACAGATCTGTCCAGTGGATTCTGTCCATGTTACCTCGGCCCAGCTGCTGGGGTCAGATGCCAGCACAGACATGCTCTTACAAGGACACATCCTGCCAGGCTTACAGGGCCCACAGGAAGTACCAACACAGAAGACAAGCCTAACACCCTTCCTTATTGCATCCATAAAAAACAGCAAATGCAGGAGGTTTAGCTCACAGCAGCCTAGAAGATGTGGGCCCAGTTGGAGGCCATACTTCGCATCCTTTCACCCAGATGAGGGAAAAAAGTCCCTCCTTTCTCACCCCTTCCCCAAAATTAAAACAATGAAAATCAGTTCTCATTATCCCGATAATTAAGTCCCATTCAGCCAGCTGACAGCGGCCAAAGAATGATTTTTCTGTGCTGCACTGTGTGGCTGCCCTCCATGGCCCCATTCATGGGCCACTGTGTGCATTTAATCACCCTTAGTGGGCTGAGCTAATGAAATGCTAGGGCCTTGCCCTGCCCTGACCCTGCTGCTATTTCTATCTGAGCTCAGCACGTCCTTTGCTTGACAGTTGCAACCGAACAAGCAGATTTTTCTCTCCCATCTATGGAGTGTAAAGAGCCTATTTTGGCAGCCTGTGGGGCTGGGGACCCCGCTGGAAACCCAGTGAATGCCCCTGGAGGTTAACTTGCAAAGCTGTTTTCCAGACTGAGAGGCGGAGTGGAGGAGGGGTAGAGTGCTGGAGACCTGAAGGCACTGAGGGCTGTGGCCCCCATGCATGGGAGGAGGAAAGGCAGGGGCCTCTTCTGGGGTAGAAAGGGAAGATGAGCCTGGTAGAAGTAAGGGGCCATGCAGTGGGGCAAGCTGATTTATCCTGATGCAAACCTGAACAAAAGCTCTTTGTCAGTTATCGAAAATCTCCCTCCCTCACTGGGGTCAAAGTGAGAAAATCCATCTCGTTTGGTTTCCAGTTTGCAGAGCCTGGTAAAAGTAGGGGCTCCCTGCCTAGAGACTGCTCCCTTGAAATTCCTAGCTGTTGTTTTAATGATCCCCCAAGATTCAGAAGTTAGGGAACAGGATACTAAGACGATGGGACTCAGCCATATTAAAATTTAGAGAATTACAGTTAGTTAATGAAAACAAAACCTGAAAAACAGTTTTCTTAGAGGGAAGGTGGAGAGAAGAGGCTACAAATGTACAAAAATGTGTGAGCCTGGTGGCTTTATTTGGAAAGGAGACATCTAATGAAGGACCTGAATCAGGGATGACAAACTCAAATGCCCCCAGGGGCCAGAGAGGTCACCAAAACAAGTGAAAGGAGACAGGTGGGAACTGTGGCCGGTGAGAAAACACCTGCCCATCCAGGGAAGGCAGCTGAGATGCCGCCTCTGCCCCTTCTTGCCATACAGATAGGCAGGCTCTGAATGACATGATTTTCTGTGTTTTGTTAAAAAAAAGAAACCAGAAATCTCTAATTCTTATATGAAATCTCCCAATTGTTAATGTTGGAAACTAATTCAAGATGTTTTAAAAAAAAAAAAAAAGCACGCATGGTAGCCAAACAAAATATGTTAGCATACTGCAAGCCCACTCCTCACGTTCTCAGGGTCTGGGCCAAAAGCACAAATGGAGGCCCATGTATCACATGTCTAAATACTGAAAAGGTAAAAATCAAGCTCACTAACTGTTAAAATATGTTCTGTCTGCCTATAATGAAAACAAATGCCTTCCTATAATGACCTGGAAAGTGAAAAGTGAAAGTGTTAGTTGCTCAGTCGTGTCCGACTCTTTGCAACCCCATGAACTGTAGCCTGCCAGGCTCCTCTGTCCCTGGGATTCTCCAGGCAAGCATACTGGAGTGGGCTGCAAAGCCAGGTATAAATTCAGAGTTCGAGGTCACCTTGGAGTTCCTTACAGAAATGGGGCAGCAGCAGGGAGTGCTGGTTCCTGGTCCCCAGCTTTTTCTTCCCACTCCTGGCTCTGTCCCGTGTTGCCTGGGGCCTCATACATTCACACAGACACTCCAGCCCACAAGTCCAAGCTTTGGCTCCAACCCTACATTTCAAATGATCTCCCTTTGCTGTCCCTCTGGCTTTGTGGTACCCACATCAAGGGTGCAGTCTGCCCCTTGGGGAAGACAGACCCACATGGGCTTAGAGACCCAGCACATGGTCTAGAAGGAGGAGCATAGACTCAGGTTGGTCACATCTCTTTGGTCCATGGTATTAGACAAGGGCCAGAGTTAGGCCCTTTAAAGCATGGGTTTCAAGGCAGGGGTCCTCCTTACCAAGATCTTGATGAAAGTGAAAGAGGAGAGTGAAAAAGTTGGCTTAAAGCTCAACATTCGGAAAACTAAGATCATGGCATCCGGTTCTGTCACTTCATGGCAGATAGATGGGGAAACAGTGGAAACAGTGGCTGACTTCATTTTGGGGGCTCCAAAATCACTGCAGATGGTGATTGCAGCCATGAAATTAAAAGATGCTTACTTCTTGGAAGAAAAGTTATGACCAACCTAGAAGCATATTAAAAACAGAGACATTACTTTGTCAACAAAGGTCTGTATAGTCAAGGCTATGGTTTTTCCAGTAGTCATGGATGGATGTGAGAGTTGCACGGTGAAGAAAGCTGAGCACTGAAGAGCTGATGCTTTTGAACTGTGGTGTTGGAGAAGACTCTTGAGAGTCCCTTGGACTGCAAAGAGATCCAACCAGTCCATCCTAAAGGAGATCAGTCCTGGGTGTTCATTGGAAGGACTGATGTTGAAGCTGAAACTCCAATCCTTTGGCCACCTGATGTGAAGGGCTGACTCATATGAAAAGACCCTGATGCTGGGAAAGATTGAGGGCAGGAGGAGAAGGGGACGACAGAGGATGAGATGGCTGGATGGCATCACTGACTCGATGGACATGAGTTTGGGTAAACTCCGGGAGTTGGTGATGGACAGGGAGGCCTGGCGTGGTGCGGTTCATGGGGTCTCGAAGAATCAGACACGACTGAGTGACTGAGCTGAACTGAACTGAAATATCCATGGAGGAGTTGGGAATTGTAGGAATTGGTTATGCTAGAATAGCTAGCACCCATTTTCCATGCCTGGCAACACTCTGTTTTCTTTTGGGGGGATAATTTCTTCCCTATAGGATACAGTCTGGGGATAGAGCTGGTTATTAGGAGATCTGTGATCTAAGTTACCCAATCAGATGCTTATTCATTGGAATATGAGTTTTGAGCAGAGGGACAAAGAGAATGAAAATGTTAGGAATGTCATTCCATCTGAGCAGACTTTTATGACCCTTTTTGTGATTCTTTCTAGAATTCTTACCTCCTAGATTCCAGAACTTCATTGCTTCTCATCCATTTCTGTGACTGGGTCTCTAGTCTCCCCTCAGGCCTGTAGGTATCCTACCTCCTTCTTTGAAATTGCCTTGGGCTTATGTTAGCCAGAGGTGTTTCTGTTACATGCAACCAAAGAACCTTAACGGACACAAGTTATTGTATCCATTTATCACTATACCTAATGCACCATGGGTGGAGAAGGAAATGGCAACTCACCCTAGTATTCTTGCCTGGAGAATCTCACGGACAGAGGAGCCTGGGAAGCTACAGTCCACGGGGTCACAAGAGTCAGATATGACTTAGTAAGTAAACCACCACCAATGCACCATGGGTACTGACCTTCAGTCCAGTTTACCCAGTGTTTATCGAAACCTTCCATATATCTTGACCTCAGGGTATCTCACTGAAGGATATGGTGTAGAGACTTAACACAAAAACAGTGGCGCTATCCGAGGTTTCCCAGTTACACGGATTCAGTTTCCTTCTTGGTTTTCCCCAATTGTGGAATGTTCATTTCATTTTTCTCTTCACAGCATGAGCTGTTCAGAAAATGGCCAGCAGACTCTCAGCACTTCAAAGGGACACTCCCAGAATGAGTATATAGTTGGAATCAGTATGACAGTGAGTCAGCCTGGTGAGCCTAAGGCCTGCTGTAAGATTGATGTGTCAATATCACATGCTTAGAAACTAGCTTCCAATGCGCCTGACTGCCCTTGAACAAAGCTAGTGGGAAAGGCTGAGGGTTTGCCAGGTGGAACGAAAAATAACGAATAAGGGGGCTAAGTGAGGGGTGGGTGAAGATATGGAGGAAAGAAATGAAAAGAACTAGGAACTGATAGCAGAAAGTGCTGGGGTCACAGTGAGAGATGGACATGAGTATATGACATTAGGGGCAGCAGATCCCTAGACCAGCTTTTGAAATCAGTAGCAATATTTATTGCTTAACTTTTAATCTCATTGCTCTTTCATCATTTACCATCACCTGGGCTCTTATCTTGACACTGTTCTAGATGTCCACCAACCACAGGGGTAATTCAGAGGTTAAGAATACAAGGACTCTAGGGCCAAACTATAACTACAGTGTGTTTGAACTTCAGCTCTACCACTTACTAGCCCAATGACCTGAGTTAGGCAAGTTATTTAATCTCTCTGACCCTCAGTGTCTTGACCTATAACATAGGGTAATAATGATAATGCATATAAGCATTTAGCATACTCTGGTACATTAGTGCTCAACAAATATTAGCTACAATTATTCACTCAACAAATGTTTATTGAGCATCTATGATATTTCATTCCAGGAGCTATTCTGGTCCTTGGGATATATCAATGAACAAAATAGACAAAGATCCTTGCCTTCATGAAGATTACATGCTAGGGAAGGTGGGAGTGAGGGCAGAGACAGTTAACAATGTTGGTGCTATTTTTAATATCTCACCCAGTTATTATCTGACCCAATACCCACCTATTCCACCAAACTTTCTGAAACTCCTTTAAATCTTTATCCTCTTCTTTAAGCATTCGGCTCTTCTTGGTGTCTTCAATGAAACCAGTGTGGCCCTGAGGATGTGGTTTTTCCCACTGCCCTCAAAAGTGGGTTATGCTTTTTCTCTCACTGTCCACATATCCCAGAGCCTGAAGATAGAGAAGCTGGTTTCCTTTTTCCTCTTCATCTTATATAAACTGCAGCTCTTCCTTAGGCTGTATCCCTCTTTTCCCATTTTGTTGCTGTCATCAACAACCTCCTCATCACCCATTTATTGCATACTGCAGCACCCAACTTGCCCTCCTTCCTTTCATCCCTATTTCTGTCATCATTCTTCATGACATTAACATCCTGAGTTCCTTGGCCTCCTCACTTCCAGTGACCTGTTCTTCCACCTTCCTCACCTACATTAAGATGGCTATAGCCTAGGTATTGTCATCACAACTTTTCAAGTCTAGATTTCATTTGTCATATGATCCAACCACCAGTTTCATCTTTCCAATTAACTTTCTCTAGTGTTTCTCCTCCAGTCAATTAAGCACACCTGCTTATTTATTATTTTTGTTTTGTTTTGCTCTGTTTTGTTCTACTTACTTATCACCTTCTCTCATATCCTTGTTTTTCTCTTTACCCATCATCAGTGTTCAGTTCAGTTCAGTTCAGTTCAGCTGCTCAGTCATGTCCGACTCTTTGCGACCCCATGAATCGTGGCACGCCAGGCCTCCCTGTCCATCACCAATTCCCGGAGTTTACCCAAGCTCATGTCCATCGAGTCAGTGATGCCATCCAGCCATCTCATCCTTGTCCCCTTCTCCTCCTGCCCCCAATCCTACCCAGCATTAGGGTCTTTTCCAATGAGTCAACTCTTCGCATGAGGTGGACAAAGGATTGGAGTTTCAGCTTCAACATCAGTCCTTCCAATGAACACCCAGGACTGATCTCCTTTAGGATGGACTGGTTGGATCTCTTTGCAGTCCAAGGGACTCTTAAGAGGCTTCTCCAACACCACAGTTCAAAAGCATCAATTCTTCGGCGCTCAGCTTTCTTTACCGTGCAACTCTCACATCCATACATGACTAACTGGAAAAACCATAGCCTTGACTAGACGGACCTTTGTTGGCAAAGTAATGTCTCTGCTTTTTAATATGCTGTCTAGGTTATGGCCCATTATTATAAACACTGCCTACAAATATTACAAATATCCTCTACTTCTTTGTCCCTCTTTCCTCAAGTCAAACTTGCCTAGCACAACCCCAAGCTGATTAAATCCGACTACTAGAGAAAATAATATACTGAACTGATTGCTCAAACTGTAAATAGATGACTACTGCAGTTCTCAAATGAGTACTCAATATTGCCCAGAAATCCTACATTGTTTTCCTAGTAAGTTCATTCCATTTTTTTTCCAGGATTACACGTTATGTCTCTTCTCCCTCTCAAACCTCCAATGATCACCTACTTTTAGCTGATGATCTCAACTCCTGTCTCAATGAGAAATAGAAATAATAAGAAACTCTCTTATCTCCCCATAATGACATCTTCAAATATATGGTGTAGTATGTCTTCCCTCTCATTACAACAGAAGTGCCCTTCTTCCTATTAAAGCCAAACCTACTTGTGTTTAAAAGCCCATCTTCTCTAGATATCTCAAGGACTTTGTTCCTGAGGTCATTCTCCCTTTTTTCTGCATGATCAGCTTCTTCCACTCTACTAAGTCATTCTATCCACATCAGCAACAAAGTGCCCAGGTATCTCTCATCTTTAAAAAATCTTCCTTTCCAATCCAACATTCTACTCTGGCTACAATTCTATTTCTCTGTCTCCATTTTAATTAGTATTACCTGGTATGTATGAAATGATACTGATTTTTCAGACTCTACTTTTGGAGAAGTTTTAAGTTCATGGCAAAATTGACCAGAAGTTTCTGAGATATTCCTCTGCCTTCCACACATGCATAGCTTCCACCAGAGTAGTAGCTTTGTTAAACTGATATACCTACATTGACATATCATTGCCACTCAAAGTCCATTGTTTGCTTTGGTGTTGTACAAATATATAATGGTTTGGGTTTAGACAAATGTGTAATGACATGTACCCATCATAGTATCATATAGAATAGTTTCATTGCCCTTAACATCCTCTGTGCACTGACTACTCATCTCTCTCTCCTTGCTGGCCTCTGGCAATTTCGATACTGATATTGTATTCAGCAAACTTGCTGAACTCTCATTATTTAAAATAATTTTCCTATACTATGGATTTTCCATGTAAACAATCTTATTATCTTTAAAGGAAGATAGATTGACTCTTCCCTTTCCAATTTTTATGTTTTATTTTCTCTCTCTTTTTCTATTGCACTGGTAGATCTTCTAGAATGATATTGATTAATGAGGGTGGTAGTAGGTATCATTATATTTTTTTCTGATTTTAATGAGAACATAGTTTAGGTTTTACCACTAAGTGTGTTTCTAAAAGGTATTTGTTATACATTCTTTATCAAGTAAAGGACGCTTCCTCTTATTCTTAGCTTACTGAGTTTTTATAACAAAGGAATTTTGGATTCTATCCAATGACTTTCCTGCATCTGTAAAAGATCATAGACCTTTTCTATTAATATTTTAATTTATTACAGTGGTGTATTATATTAGCAGCCTCTGATGTTGGGTAGTCCTTCTATTTTTAAGATAAATTTCAATGGAAGATTTTAAAAATACACACATACACACCATCATCATCTCTGATATTTTATTTAGGAATTTTTCACCTAATTTGTAATAGACTATAATTGTAAACTCTTAGACTTCTTATCAAGTTTATACTAGCCTCATAAATTGGGTAATTTCCCCTTTTTCTACACTGTAAGATTGTTTGTATTATATAGAGGTTTAGCTGTTTCTTGATAGATTGGTAAAACATTCCAGCAAAACTACCTAGGCCCAACGTCATTTGAGTGAAAAATTTTGAAGAGTGATCAGTTCTTTCATGAATACTGACTAATTTGAATTTTCCAATTAAATATCATTGATTCAATTTTGAAAATTTATTTTTCTAAAAAGTATTGATTTCATCCATTGGCATTAAGTTGCTTACAGAGCTGTTCATAAAATTGCTCATCCTCCTTTATGACAATATTTTTCATCCCAACTACATATGTAGTTATGAGCCACAGTCTCTTTTAAATTCTTAATATTATTTAGTACATTTTTTCCATTTTTTTTATTAATGAACTTTAAGATTTTAAATTTCTCTCTTAAGTATTGCTCTAGCCATGTCCTTAAGCTTTGATATATAACTACATTGTTTCTATTTTAACAAATGAGTTACTCAGGAGATTGGTTTCCAAACATATCCTAAACTATTTTTTATTGATTTTTTTCTTATTTGTTATCAATTCTTAAAAAGTTGTTGAGACTTTTTGTGGCCTGTGATGTCAATTTATGTAAATGTTCAATATTTTCTGAAAAAAGAATATGTATCCTTTGTTGTTGAATTTTGAGTAAAGTGTCAGTTTGTAGTTATATCTTATAAGTGTTTAATAAGCATCTTCCTAAAAATGAGTTTAAATTTCCTACAATGATTGTATATTCGTAATTCTCTCAGCTTTTATTTTACATATTTTGGGGTTTGAGATTATGCTTTTAGAGGCATACAGTTTCATGAATGCTATGTCTTCTTGATGTAGCATTCCTTTTGTCATTATGAGTTTCTCTTTATCTCTTTTAATATAATATATATTGACCCATATTCTATTTGTCTGCTATTGATACTCTGATCTTCCCCCTTTCTTCTGATTAGTAATTCCTAGTATATCATTTGCCATCTCTTTATTTCTAAGTTTCTGTGTGGTTTGGCCTAGGTGTGTCTTTTGAAAATAGGTCGTAGCCGGATACTTTAAAAATTCTTATCTGATAATCTCTAATTTTTAGTAGGTACATTTAATCCACTTATACTTATTGTGGTTAGCATTATATTTGACTTATTTCTTCCATTTTATTTATTCTAATTATGTTCCTTCATTTCATTTTTTTCTTCTTTCTTGCCTTTTCTTAAATTTATAAGGTGCTCTTTATCCCATATTTTCCTCTTTGCTTTTGGAAGCTATAGACTGAAGTTCTATCACCCTAAAGTTCCATCTGAGCCACCAGGGAAGCATCTTTACCATCTACATTTAACTGCATATGTTTCAAAGTACAAAGATTTTCAGTATTTTATCTTCCTCTTGAATAGGCAAGAGTCAGCACATTTTAACTAATGAACACTCACTCTCCCATCATATTATCTTGATTAATGTTCTAACCATTAAAAAAATTATTTCTATGCTCACTAAGGATTCTTGATTTATATACACTACTAAAGATTCATTTTTGTGTTGTAGTACATCCTTTAATGGCACTTTTAATGAAGATTCAAGGCTGATAAACTCAATTGATTTTAATTTTTAAAAATTCCTTTATTTTTAAACTCACTTTAAAATGTTAGTTTAACTAGGTATAAAACTCTAGATTAACAATTTCCCCCCTCAGATCTTTGAAGATGTCACCCCCTTGTTTTCTAGAATCTATTGTTATTGAGGAGTCTACCATCAATGCAATTTGCATACCTTTATAAGTAACCTCTTTTTCTTCAAGTACCTTTCAATATTGCCTTTTTATCCTTGAGCTTCTACAGTTTTACGGCAAAATACAGAGATATGGATTTATTTTTATTTATCCTGCTCAGTATTCAAAATGCATTTTTCCAATTAATACATTTTCAAATGTTTCTTTAGCATCCCCTCAAGTTTCTTCCAGAACTTTTATTAATATTAGACATAAGTTGGAACTTCTCAATCTATCTTTCATGGCCTTAATTCTGATTCTGGGCTACTTTTTTTGGGGTGATTTCTTCAAGACAACCTTCCCATTCACTAATTCACTCTTCTTCTGACTTGCCTAGACTATATTCTATCTAAAGATTTTACCTTTCTAACTGGTTTTCTTTTATATTTACCAGTTCTTCTTTCATTTATGCCTGTTCTGTTTCATAATTATCTTTTAAAAATGGATGTTATTCTTTGAGTATTTAAACCACACAAACTTTTTGTCAGATTGTTATATTAATTTCTTTTGGGCAAAACTGATCTAACAAGTGTTACCTTTGTTGACTGTTTTTCCTAGTGTTGGGTATCTTTTTGAATGCCCATTTGAGTGGGTGTCCTTTTACTTTCTTTCTCCTCATCTTTTCTATCCTAGAGGTTTTACAGAGGTCTCTGGTTCAGAACTAAATGATAGCTTGAGATCCTGCCCAACCATGGTATTAGTGATCTCTCCCTGAGTAGTAGAAGCATTTGGTTTTTGGTTGCTGAGCTGTGACTACTTCCTTGTTCATCTAAAGGCTTACGTTTCATGCAAGCAGTCCTAGGTAGTGTCATCAGATTTTTTTTTTTTTTTCCTCAACCTTCTTTCTCTAATGAGAAAGTTCTACTTCAGTGCTTAATTTTAAGCCATGAACCTAACTCCAGTCATCAACTCTGCTTGGAGCAATTTAGTCCTTCTTACTGCACAGGAGCCTCTTTTTCTCCTTCGGGATTTGAAATTCAGCCAACTGCAGCTTCAGCTTTGTCTACCATTTCAACATTAATTCACTGAGAAAAAGAAAATTAGCTTCATTTGTGGAAGCAGAATTATTTAGAGTTGGATAGACCAGAGTGTCAACCACAGACCCACCACTTACTAGCTGGAAGTCTGGGGGAAAGTTATCTAACTTGTTTGATTATGTTTTCTCATTCATCAGTTAGAAATTATAATACCCACCTCACAACAACTTTGATGGGATGAAGTTTGAAACAGTGTCTGGCACCCAGTAGATGCTCACAACACGCATTAGCATGATTATCAACCAATCATTTTAAAACATAAATATTTAGCTGCAAACTAATCCATATTTGTAACCAGAAGTCCCCCTCCCCTAAATATGGAATCTGAACTTAGAGACTTTCTCCTCAGTACTCTCTTCATGCTTCCCTCCTGCTACTTGCTGATCAAGATGCTTAATAATATGAATTTTAACAGGCTGATCACAGATTCTAAAACAGATCAGGTAAAATTTTGTTAAATTCATTTGGACTTTATGATTTATATCCAACTTTCAAAGGATTCTTGAGATAGTTTATAATAACAGACACATGTACAATAAGTTAGATGAATAAGAAAAAGAGAAGTTTGAACCATAGAGGAGAAAGGGAGAATAGTTACGCCAAAAACCTGAGCTAATTGTTTCTGTAATTGAGAATTAAATTTGTTTAAGGCTCCTTGGCAGCTGAAGGCAAAAGAGTGGAAGGGTGATGGGTGACATAGTTCTCAATGGCTAAAGTTTTTCTATTAAGTAGTTTGGCAAGGATACAATGGGCTAAAAACCATTTAGGGGTTGAACTCCATTCCGGGTACATGGTGTGGAAGAAGGAATTTCTCTACATAGAGATGAAATCTATCCCTATGGCTTTAGACATAGGTTGAACAACTCTGGATTTGGGTGACTTAGTGCAAATATGACTGGAGACAGGAAGCTGGGATTGAGGACTTTTTAAACAGTAATTTTTTGAAAACCTCAGGTAATAAAAGATACATATTTATTGCCAAAATTTGGAAAATACAATAGTATAAAGAAGAAAACAAAAAATGTCTCTTCATAATCCCATTGCCTACAATCATTATCAGAACTTTAATGAATTTCCTTCTAGACGTTTTTCTATGTGTACATATATTAGCTGACTTCTCGTAGTTGTCTTCCAGTCAGATGACTATAAATTAGGTGGTCTTTGGTCCAAGTGGTTACTATATTTAATAGTAAGAATATCTATTGCTTGCCTACTGGACGCCCAATGTGCTCCAGATACTTACTGGTATTTACAGTCCTAATACCAACAGGTACAAGGCAGTCTTTCATGTTTGCAAAGAGGTTATATAACTTGTTTTAACTAACACCCAGAGGGAGGAGGAGCAAGAACACATGCTTGGGTGTGTCTGACTCTGCAGTGTAGTGTTTCTCCCTCACTAGGTGCTGCTTCTCTGAGACACAGGCATCTCCCTGTTGCCTGGTACTCGCCTGTGACTCGGGAGCAGGGGTGCCTGGGTCTGACATTAGCTCAGCCGGCTCGTGGGCTCCAAATGGCCAGAACAGAGAGCAGAAGGAGCTCGTTCTTTCCCTCATCTCTCTGTTTTCTTTTCTCCCCTTCCCCTACATGTTGAAGGTCACTAACTCCAGCATGTGGGGTTTTCAGGTTAGCTCAGGCAGCTGTTCTGACGGGTTTTGCTCTGATAAAATATTGTAATTCAAACATCTTTTATGGGGATCGAGGTAAGAGAAAGTCAGAAGTCCTGGTTCTGTTTTCAGTCTCCATGATACCAGAGAGCAGGGAACATTCTTGCTTGTCATTGTTATTAGTGTGCTTTACAATTGAAGCTTTGTGCAGTTGTAAGTTCCTTCTCTCTTGAGCCCCCTTATCTGCCCAGAAACTTCTCTCTTGGGTGAGTCACAGACTGAAGCATCTTACAGCAGCCCTTAAGGAGCTATTAATAACCTGCTCCCTCTACACAATCCAGGCTACATGGTCGCCAAGACAGCCTGGCTGCCACACCCAGAAGGGGCAGTAAACTGTGAGTGGCCTCTGGCCAACATGAGCAGTGTCCTGTGCGCTGGGGATGCTTCTGCCTGGAAACTGGCTAATCTTCTCCTTTCTTCCTCACCACTTTTGGGGACTGATGAGCTAAGTGTTGAAGAACCAAGAGGCCGAAATGTCAGGGCTCATGGTTGTCCACATGGTGAACTGAGATCCTCTGAATGGAGAGCTCTGTGCCACCTGGATGAATCTGGCTGGGTTGACAGTGGATATGAGTCAGCAACTGAGATGCCCTCTCTCCACTACATTTGCATAACTCTAAGCATAGGGCTTTGTCTTTCCCAACAATTACTCATTTGACCCTGGCACAACAGAGTCTGCTTCCTGAAGGAGATGTTTGTGGGAAGAAAAGTTTTAAAAGGATGTTACACACCTGAGCTTCCACACTCTATGTGGTGGCAATTCATCTCAACTGCTGGAAGTATAAAACATGGCAAACCACGAAGAGGCTGGTTTCCCAGTGTGCCAAATGACTTGCCCCTGAGGCTTGGGACCCATTTAATAATAATAGCAACCAGAACGCAAACAGTAGTAATAACAACAAATAACTGTTGCATAGCACTGAACATGTTACAGGAAGTGATCTAAGCACTTTACCTATATTAACTCATATTTTCCCTATTTTACAGATAAGAGATGAAACACAATGATTTAAATGACTTACCTAACATCACAAAGTTAGTAAGAGTCTGAGCCAGAATCCCAGGAATTCCAGCTTCTTAACCCAGACCACAAGTTTGACTTGAATGTTCATGTGAGAGGACTAGTGGAAGACAGAAGAAAACCATAAATTTTGCAACATACGACTTCTCAGATCCAAGGATGGCTCAGGTGATTCTCCCACACTTAGCATATCAAGGTTCTGTCATGTTTATTCCATATTCTAGATCTCAGAGAAGTTGTGACTGGCTGTTTGGAAAGACAGAAAAAATCCCCCAAACCTTGAGCTGGCCAGAAATGTTTGGCATTTTGGATGGATGTGAAGAGCCTCTCACTGTCACACCATAGGACTTATGGACCATACTGGGCAGAGGCTTTGGCAACATTGTCCAGAAATGGACCATGCCAGCTGAGAAGTGGCCCCATCCAGGGAAAACTCTGATGACTGGAGTGTGCACATGTAGATGATAACTGGCCAAGGGGTGGGGGCAGTGAGAGTTTCCAGACAGTTATTGGGAAAATGCTGAGGTGGCCATCGTGGTTTCTCACCCCCAGGTCATGGACCCTGAGGAGGTTGTTGTCTTTCATGTTGTAGCTGTCTACCAGGCCCTGGATTAGTTTCTATGACTGCTTTCACAAATTACCATGACTATAATAGCTTAAAGCAATGCAAATTTATAGTTCAAGAGGTCAAAAGTCTGACACAGGTCTCACTGGGCTAAAATCAAGGAGTTGGAAGGGCTGTGTTCCTTTCTAGAGCTTCTGGGGGAAAATTCATTTCCTTCCTTCTCCTGCTTCAGGAGGCTGTCCACAGTTCTTGACTTGTGGCCCCCTTTCACCTTCAAAGCCAGCAATGGCCCATCAAAGTCTTTCTCATATCGCATCATTCTGACTCTTCTGCTTCCCTCTGCCACATTTACAGACCCTGTGATTACATTGGGCCCACCTGTATAACCCAGGATGCTATTTCTCAAGTCAACTGATTAGCAACCTTAATTTCATCTGCTTCCTCAATTCTCCCTTGCCATATAACATAGTCACAGGTTCCAGGGATTAGGACATAGACATCTTTGTGAGGCCATTATTCTGCCTACCATAGGCCCCAAATGGAAAAGCGGAGAACCCTGATCATGGGCATTCAAGCCCAACTGAGAGCCTGCTCAGCAGCTTGCAGTCTTTGCTGCATGCTGGAGAAAAATCACCTGGGGTCTGCTGCAGAGGAAAGGTTGGGAAATCACATAAATAATGCTTAAAGAGCTTCAGACACACCCATCTTCTTGAGAAGACTCAACTCAAAATCTAGAGCATCACTGCCTCTGCTCCGCATCAGAGCCTAGAAAAACAAGCACCCCACAGGGTCAAATTAATGACACAGGCAGCCAGGAATCCTCCTGAACAATGACCACAAGACACAGTTTCTAGGAGAATGTGAGCATTCTCCACAGTTAACTCAGCTCTAAAATCTTGAAAGTGTATCCAGAACATTTCTTAATCATATGTTTTGGATACATTAGGGGCACTTTATTCAAAAGCAGCTTGAGGCTGTGGGTGTTTCACATGTCCCCCTTCTAGGGTTGTGAATGTAGTACTTGTATTTCTTGGTCTTGACACAGCTCCTTCAGGAGTATGGAGGAGAGAGGCCTCTGATTCCAACACTGGTTACCCATTCAGGGTTAACTCCAGCCATACACTTTTAGTCTAACCAGATTGAAAAGTTTGGATTTTTAAATTTTAAGCATATTATTATTATTTAAATTTTCAGTGCTTCTAAGCCACTCCAAAATCATGGCAGTAGCTTTCTCTGTCAGTCTCTTACGAGCAGGGCTGACTCCCTCTGTGATTTTGGTCAGGTTACTTGACCTCTCCACATCTCTGTTTCCTCATCTGTACCATGAGGATGATAAAAGCACCTGCCTCAAAGAGCTGGAGTCAGGAGTAGATGAGAGACCACACAAAGCCCTTAGAATAGAGCACAGTACTTGGTAAAAGCTCTGATACATCTTGGCTGTTACAATTATCAAAGGACCTAACAAGATATGAAGCTTTTCTCTTATAGTCAGAGAACCAGTCATTTTGATATCTCAAGAACACTGATATTCACTCAATCTTGACTGCAGCAGATATATTCCTAAGCAAAGTTTCCTTTTGTATTGCTCTACTGGAATACTATTCCCATATGGCTGTTTCTTATAGTCAAAGGGAGACATCAAGCCCCATTTCAAGTGGGTGAATGACAGGCAGATGGAGAGCAGAGCAGCTATCTTAGGTCCCTTCTCAGTTTGGAATAGGGGCACAAATACAGCAGAGGGGGTTCTCTTGGGGCTCTCTAGTGTCCAGTTTATCTTAATTCAAACTCCAAAGGGAAGCCTCCCAGAACAATGTCATGTGGCCCTCAGGGTCAGCCCAATCCTACTAATTCAAAAAGCCACCTGGACAATTTTTCTCATGAACAGATTTTGGCCAAACCAATTTTAATCCAGCTTCAAACCTCCATGCCCCAGCTCCACTTCCATCTCTGTACTTTGTGGCACAGTGTTGAACAACACAGAATGGTCATTGGGTTCTGTAAAGAAGCATGGGTCCTCGGGCTTCCTGCCCCACCCCAGGACTGCTTGCTGACCTCTGACCTCATGCCTGGTCATCTGCTCTTTCCACTCTCATCATGGTCGTTACCCAGCCTGCCTCCAAACGGCCAGATTCTACAACCAAGCCCAGAAGAGCTTCAGGGCTGGAGACCTTCAACCCCAAATGGCACACGGGCCACAAAAATTCCTCAGATATGCACCCCAAAGCAAAAGAGCCCCTGGGGATTCAGTTTCTCTCACCAAGTTTGAGCTGAGGGAAAAACATTTTAAAGGCATGTAAGGAAAGCTGTCAGAGAACTGTTTTGCTCAACATCAAATGCATTCCAGGCCTTATCTAATCAGGGAGTCTTCTTCACAGCTGATGCAGAGGCTGTTCCTGCAAATTGTTCCCGAGCCAGGGAAAGGGGCCTTGATTTTAAATACAAAATAATGGTCCTTTTGGCACAGGCAAAGTCGGTTGGCAGCTGGAGGTTTGGGGTGACCCCTGACCCTCTCCCACAGTTCCTCCTGAATCCTGCTGCACAAAACTAAGCCATCCTCAAATCCCAGGCTCTAATTGGCTCTGGTTTGTTTTGCTTTTCTATTCTATCCAGAGCTTCAAAAGGCGCTTCCATAATTGTTTGAGGCATGAAAAAGGCAGGTTTCAGCTTTCCTAACTGGAATTGGAGGTAATTACTGTCTTGCCCACACGAGCTGGTACATGCTTCAAATCAGATGGCCCTGGGTTGTTTTATAAAGTGTAGCTGGGCCTCTTAGCCAAGAGACGGAGGATTATGGAGCCTTCCAAAGGCTTTGTTCCAGAGAGAGAAGAATTCGAACACCTCAGAGACGGTAAGGGGAGTTTCCATATTCTTCTGTGGTCACTGCAAGCTCTACCCAAGAGGCTTGGCTTGAAAACATTGTGTTCTCAATCTCATTCTAACAAATTCGGGAGAATTTTTGGTCCTCTCTCTAAAGAGACAGAAGCCTGACACCTCACAGGACTCCCATTTTGTTTGTGATCAGAAATGACAAGCTTGGCCTGGGCTGTCCTTCTGAGAAACCTTAGGACAGGGTCAAAGTAAGCCAGGCATAGTAAGAGCCCACCTCAGAGCACCAGATTGGGGTTCACTTTTATACTCTCAGCAAACCCAAACACGGAGTCTCAGATTCACCTCCCCAAGTGTGGACTGGGAAGCAAGATCCTGTTTCAAATCTCAGCCTATGAGCTGCATGTCCATAGGCAGCTGAGTCACGTGGCAAATCCTCCATGGCCTCCTCTATAAAGTGAGAACAGTGACTGGCCAAACCTCGTAAGGTTGCTGTGACAGATAAATGAGGTCAACTGCGGAAAGTGCTTGAGTGTAGCACTCACTATACATAGTGAGTGCTCAATTAATGTCCTCTGTTATTAGCTAACATAATTGTCAGGGGCATGGTTATGATGCCAGAAGATCCACTCTGCAAATGGTGGAGATTTTCAAGACTCTTAGGAGTCTTGAAAATGGAGGAAGAAAAGAAACTGCTGCAGGAGGAATGGAAGGAAGCTGAAGGAGGAACAGAGTGATCACCCCTGCCCACAAATATCTTCCCTCCAAAGGGCATCACCATAAATATACTAGGTTTCCTGAAATTGCACAGATTTGAGATTTAGTTTTGCCTTTTTTCAATGATATATCTCAATGAGGACTAGGTGGTTAAACAGCATTCACACACCAGTGTGAACTGGTTTACTTTCTTTCTTCCTAACACCTACACACTCAGCATCTCCAAGGAGCTTGGAACTGAGGAAGAAAGAGAAAATAACAGAGCTATGAAGCACTTCCCGGGACAAGGCTAGTTGTTTCAATTCTGGAAGTTCTAGTTTAATTCACTCACTGGCCCACAGACACCCTGCTTGGCCCATGGGAAAAAGAGGATGTGGGAGTCAGTGTCCTGGGGGCCGTGAATTGCTTTTCTGATTTTTGTATTTGCATGTCCTCTACTCCTAAGTGCAACTGACCAGCCTTTTCAAGTGGCTTTCAGGGCTCCTCCTCTGTCCGAGAGAGCTCCATATGGGCAGCCCAGGGTGCAGGCCTCAGACTTTGGTTGTCCTTTTACACATCATCCCTAAATGATCTCATCTGTGCCCTCTAATGAGGGCTCCAGTCTTCTGTGTTGCTGACTCCCAAAACAGCTTCTCTCCTGAGTTGGGAATTCAGTTGCCTACATGACATCTCCCTTTCAAGTGTCCCCAACCAAACTTTCAGCAATCCCTTATCCCCACCCCATGCCACCTGAAACAATAAAAACAAAAAATCCCATCAATAAGGTCTCCTTGTAAATGTTCTCGCTATGGATGACCATCAAAACCATTGACCTTTTTGTATCATGTGCTCTTTTTTCACAGCATTTCAGAAAAGGTATATTTATTTTTATATATTTTTGTATAATATCTATCTCTCAATAGACTGAACTTCATGAGGATGAGATGTGGTCTATCTGCTTCCTGTTCTTCCCTGACACATAGTGGTCGGGGGTTTTTGTCGCTAAGCTCTGTCCGATTTTTGAGACCTCATGGACCGTATCTGTCCATGGAATCCTCCAGGCAACAATACTGGAGTGGACTTTCATTTTCTTCTCCAGGGGAATCTTCCCAATCCAGGGATCAAACATGGGTCTCCTGCATTGCAGACAGACTCTTTACCAACTGAGGCACCAGGGAAGCCCTAACATATAGTAGGTTATTGCTAATTATTTGCTAAATGAATGAGTGATTTCAAGGTGGAGATGAGGCTTTGGGTCAGGAGGAGAGTTCTTAGGTACAAGAAGGCCGTGAAACCTCAGAAAAAATACTTGAGATCACATCTTGCTTTCCTGAAGTAGACCATTTGGCCACTTCCCCCTTCCACTTGATGAAGTTTCATATTTGATAAAAGCCCTGAACAGAACAAACAAGTAGGTCCTGATCATGAACCTGATGAAGTGCTGTGAGCCTAAATGCTTGATATGGGGAGTGCCCAAATTATACTCAGCAACATGGTGGACTCTCAACTATCCATTCCAGTGGATAATTTAATAGTTAATAATCTAATAGTTTGTAATTCAATAGTTCATAATCTTGAAAGTTTTACATGTGGCTTTGTATTACGTTTCTGAATTTGCATCAGGATACAGGAGGCTCTAATGGTTTAAGAATTCACGATAATTTGAGCTCAAGGGTCCAATGTCACTGTCCCAGTTGCCTGTTAACAACTCCTCTGGGCTCCAACCACATGCAAAAAAAAAAAATACTGCATTGGGCTTGGGAGAAAATTGGTATTTTTTGGGGAGCGGGGCTTTGTCAGAATTGGAGTCCAAACTCCAGCCCTTCCACTTACCAGCTCTATTTTCATGTGATCTGGCCTGGTCTTTGCTTTCTCATCAACATCTACCTCCCAGAACTGTTTGGAAATGTAGTTAAGTTTTCAGAAAAAAATTAATCTGTACTATTCCCTCAGGTAGAGGCAAAACAAGTCAAAAGCAAAGCTGAGCCCTCTACAAAGTTTCTGTTTCACCTCTGAGGAAAGAAAGATCTCTCTTTTCTTCTTTTTCTTTCTTCTTTAAAGGACCTTCTCTTCCTGATCCAGTGGGCTAAAGTAAACAAGGACCTTTTTTCATAAATCACATCTGGTTGTGAAAGCTCCCGCTAATGCCTCTACAGACCTGAAAGAAAAGTGCTGTCCTAGGCAATCTAACATGGAAACACTGGGTCCTGCCTGGGCTCCTCTGCCTGGAGCCCTGGGTAGGGCTTCCACTGGCCCTATTGATGGCATGAATGGTGGTGAATTTCTTCACGCTAATGCATATGTCTGGGCATTTGCTCATGTTGTCTTGGGTCCAAGTCTCAAGGTTAGAATGTAGAGACATCCAGCAATCCAAGGCAGAACCAATCATGTTGTCAGTGGGTGGATGGGACCCCTGAGTTCCCACCTCCTTTTCCTGTCATGAAGTTTATATCTCGAGGGAAAACAGCTGTCCGGGTTCAGGCCAACTGGGACTGAAGCCAGCTGTTCCTTCTAGATGCCAAAAGCCAGATGTACACCCACCCTTCTCTCCCACTCCCTAAGCCCGAAGTCTTAAACTTTATCAAATTTGTTAATAACTTTGCTAAAAACACATCTCCCCAGGCTCCCATCCAGAGAATTTGATTCAGTGAGTTCAGGTTGACCAGGAAATCTGCATTTAAATAGCAACACCTCCACCCCTACCTTCTTTCTGTCCCTAGGAAATTCAGATACAATTGCTCTGAGAATCATACTTTGAGCAACAGTCTCCACAGTGAAAGCTGGTAAATGTTTAACAACTGATTTTGAAGGGGAGAGAGTCTGCATTGTAGCAGACTCCTATTGACTTCCATGATGCAATTGTCCCCATCACGGTCGATTCAAGCTACCAACAATGGCACCCTGATTTAGCTTTGTTTTTCCCTACATCCCCAGCTCTTGGAGTGGTTTGTTTTAGTGACTGATTCCCAGAGAACTCTAGGGGTTCCAAAGCAGAAAGAGAGGAAAAGGGAGCAGGAAAGAGCTTCAGGAAAGAAAACGCAATTAGTGAGGGACCCTGGCCTTGGCCACATCGACAACCTCGTTCACCCTAGCTTTTAGCAGGAGGAGGTTTTCAAACACCTGCTTCTGCCTTCGTTTGATAAGATTTCTGGTCGACTCACATAAACCTGATACTATTGACCTAGGGGATGATGAAAAGGCTGAGTGTTGGGCACCTGAGGGGATGAAAGGGGCTGGGGAAGGACCATGGGGTGGTCATATGACCCGGGGTCGCCGGCGGCTTAAGCCCTTTTGTGCCCCCACCCCCACCTCCGGCTCCGGCCCAGCTCTGGAAGGTTTTGGTGATTTCCTCCCACCCCCGACTAGGCGAACAGATGTGGAAAGGTCTCCAGTTCCCAGGGCTCCGGACACAACTGCTGGTTGTTTCTCCCCTGCCAATGGGGCCCGTGATCACAAACAGAACAGTTACACATCACTCACCAAAGAGCTGAGCCCAGTCAGGTGCGGGTTCAAACCTACTCTGTGTGTTGGCAGTGAAAAACTGAACCGAAACGGACTGAAAAATAACCCTGTCCCTCCCTGTCTTGCTCTAAGTCCACTTTGTGGGAATGCTGAGGACTTCAGGAGAGGCTGGGTTGTCAGCTTTTCCATGGCAATCAAATCCTCATGGGTGCCCTGACCTCTGGAACCAATGCAGCCTCTCGGGCCTGCTGCTTCTCTTGTCCTGACTGGTGGTCCAGCCAGAGGGAGTTAGCCCTCTTGCCTGCTTAAGTTTGGAGCTTGAAGGACCCCACTGCTCTGAAAAGGATGCCTCTGCAGTGCACTGAGCTTTCACTGCTCTTTGGATGAAAGGGAGGGAAGAAAAGCATTATAAAGAAAGGGGTGCAGGTGTTAGACTCCTCATTGACCTTAATGATACCACCCTGATCGTCCAAGGAATTTCTCAGAGCCTAGCTTTCTCTTAGCATCCACACACCTGTCATAAGTGGGGCAAATAGAAGCATAAAAGTACCCTAACCTCCCTTATATAGAGAACTTTTCTCATATCTACTCTATCCACAAGAGTAAGCTGGTATCTAACAAGCTATGTATCTAACAAACATTTAACAATGTTTCTAGTTTGTGTAACAGATGGTGGCCATCACAGTCTGACACAAAGACCTGGTACACACATGTGTTAGCACGCAGCACACTCACCTACAAATGCTATAAGTGATGAAACGGCATCCATTTCTCTAAAGCAACGGGTCTCAAAGTGAGGTCTATGGACCCCTGGGGTCCCTGAGACCCTAAGAAGGTGTTTGCAAGGTCAAAACTATGTTCTTAATTCCAAGATGTTATTTGTCTGCTTCACTGTGTTGACATTCGGGTAAAATTGTCATATTTTTCACTGCCACAAAGGCGGACAAAAAAAAAAAAAGAAACCAATTTCACTTAAGCGTGTCTGAGATGGAGCAGTAAAAATTATTAATTTTATGAAATCTTGCCCAAAGTCCAAGACTTTTGAGTATTGTGTGTAGCAAACTAGAAGGTAAGCATAAGGCATTTCTAGTGCTTTCTGGGGTACAATTGTTTGTTCAGAGAAAAAGCATTTGTGAGAGCATCTTGAGTTGTGAGTTGAACTAGCCACTTGCATGAAATACCATGTTTACTTGAAAGGACTGAATTACCATGGTTATTCAGACTTGGTTATTTGACAGTCATTTTCTCCAAAAGGAACAATCTGAACTTGTCATTTTAAGAAAGATAATTGACAGTGCTTGTTGTCAAAATAAAAACTTTCAAGCAAAAATTAGAATTTCTGAAAACTTGTATCTGTCTCAGTGAGCTTAATACTGTCTCAGTACTTAGGTTTCTGACAAGATCAGTGGTGATATCAACAAATGTGAATTTTTAGTTTTCATCATGAAGTAGATCAGATTCCGATCTGCATAACTTAGTGAAGCAATATTTTCCAAATGACCATGCATAGATTACAAAATCATGTGTGGGCAAAAGATCCATTCAGTGCAACACAGACCAAACAGATTTTAATGAAACTCAGTACAAAGAGTTCATTGAGATAGTTTCAGATTCCACATTGCAAGTAACCTTTAATAAACGACTATTTATCGAGTTCTGGTACAGTGTCAAAGAAGAATATCTACAATTATCTGAAAAGGCTATTAAAAATATTCCTCCCTTTTCCAGCTTCGTATCTATGTGAGGCTGGGTTTCCTTCGTAAACTTCAACCAAAACAATATTATCACTGCTGATTGAATGCAGAAGTAGATATGAGAATCCAGCTGTCTTCTATTAAGCCAGACATTAAAGAGATTTGCAAAAATGTAAAACACTGTGGTTCTTCTCATTAAATTTTGTTCTGTTTTGTTTTGGAAAACAGCTATTTTTACAGTAAGATTGTGCTATTTTAAAGTTTTAAACAATACAGTTTTGGATTTTTGTTAATTAATAAATAGGAATTTATTCATATAAATGTATGTTAAATGGTTAACAAATAAGCATTAACACAATATTGACTGGGAGAATTTTGCAGAAACTATTGCCCGTGGCTGGCAATTTGTTATGTAAGTATATATCAAAACACCCACATTTGAGTATCAACAAATTTTTTTTAATTTAAATAGTTTTCTGTTCTAATTTTTAATATGGAAAATGACTTAAATATCTATTGCTGCATAGCAAAATACTCCAAAACCTAGTGGCTTCAAACAACAATAGTCACTAAAGAGATAAAGAAGATGTGGTACATACAGAATGGAATACTACTCAGCCATAAAAGAGAATGGAAAAATGTCATTTGCAGCAACATGGACAGCCCTAGAGCATATCACACTAAGTGAAGTGACTCACAAAGAGAAAAACAAATACCAGATGATATCACTTATATGTGGAATCTAAAATATGACACAAATAAACCTATCTACAAAACAGAAACAGACTCACGGGCATAGAAAGCAGACTTGTGGTTGCCAAGATGTAGGAGGGGTGGGGGAGGGATGGATGGGGAGTTTGGAATTAGCAGATACAAACTAGTATATAGAGAATGGATAAACACAAAGATCCTACTGTACAGCACAGGGAACTATACTCAAACTCCTGCGATAGACCATAATGGGAAAGAATATGAAAAAGTATGCGTATATATGTGAATAACTGAATCACTTTGCTGTACAGGAGAAATGAACACAATATTGTAAATCAACTCTACTTCAATAAAATAAATATAACTCCCCCCACCCCCAAACACAACCATCACTTGTTACCCCTTAGAGTTGCTGAGGATAAGCAGTTCAGGAATGGCTTGGCTGGGCTCTTCTGGCTCAGGGTCTATTGAGAGGTTGTACCCTTAAGGCCTGACCGTGGCTGGGGTATCTGCTGTCAAGGTGGCTCACTCACAAGCCTGGCCAGTGGTGTCTGGCTTTTGTGAGGGGCCTCATTTCCTCTTCACATAGGTCTCTCCCAGCGTCCTCAAAATGCGGCGACTGGCTTTCTCTGGAGCGGACAGTAGAACAGACCAAGTAGAAACCTGTAGCCCCTTTTAAGGCCTAGCCTCTGAAGCCAGCTGAAGTCACACGTCCTCACTTCTGCCATTTTCTGCAGCCACACAGACCAGCCCTCATTCAACACACAAGGGCATGAATGCTGGGAGATAAGGATCACTGGGGGCTATCCAGGAGGCTGGTTACCCCAGGATTTATCAACAGATGCAAACATGTAAACAAAGGCTTTTGGGGTGGCTTCAACAAGTTTTAAGGATAAACGGGTCCTTAAGAGCAAAAAACCTAGAGAAGGGCATGGCAACCCACTCCAGTATTCTTGCCTGGAGAATCCCCATGGACAGAGGAGCCTGGCGGGGGACTGCAAAGAGTCAGACACGACTGAGTGACTAAGCACAGCACAGCACAGGAGCAAAACATGTGAGAGCTGATAGCCTTGGTGGTGCTTTTTCTTCTCTTTCTCCTTCCCCTCTTTCTCCTTCATCTCGCTTTCCCTCTCCCTTTCCTCTTCCTTCTTCTTCTTCATCTCCTTGCTCATAGTCATACGATCATTTAGGCAACTTTCTGCTCCCCTCCCCTCCATGACCTTGGGGACAGTTCCTTCTAGCTCTGTTTCTTCTGAACTTGAACTTATCAGGGGTTCCTTTATGAGTTTAACCCTCCTTGGATTTTTTCACCTGGCAATACTTGGGGCTCAAGTCAGCTCTAGTCTTCTCAGGTCAGGCTCCCTGAACAGCACACATCTCCAAGAGGGGGTTATTGGTGGGAGAAAAAGAGAGGCTCTGAGCCAAGTGCCTGGAAGCACTAGACAGCAAACTCAACAGGGCAGGGTCCCTACCTTCATGGAGATGACAATTCTAGAAGTGAGAAGAGAGAAAAACCATAAAACCAACACCCAGAGGATGGACAGTCATCTCTCTGGGGAAGAAAACCCTGCAGATCTGTGGACTTGGGTATCCATGGGGAATCCTGGAAGGGAGACTGTAGTAGGTTAGAGAGTGATAAGTGTTAAGCAGGGGAGGCTGAATCAGCTCAAAGCAGGTGGGAGTGCAAGGGGGTATGAGGAGAACTTGAGATGAGCCAGGTGATCAGGGGGAGCTTTGGTGAGAAGGTGACATTTTAGTGAAGACTTGAAGAGGTGAGGGAACTGCTGCAGCAAAGGCCCCAACATGGACGCGTATCTGGTGTGTTTGAGGAAAGCAAGAAGGCCAGGGTAACTGGAGATGAATGAGCAAGGGGGAGAGGGGAGGGTGGAAAGGTCAGCATTAGCATGGGTGAGATTCTTCAGGGCTCCCATGGCTACTGGAAGGACTTTGGCTTTTTACTCTCGATGGGATGGGACTCATTGTGGGTCATTTGGGGATTTGGAGCAGAGTATGCTGAGAATACACTTCAAGGCAAGTAGAAGTATGTGGGCCAGTTAGTGGGAAGTGGAAAGAGGGAGGTTGGTAGGAGGTTATCAGAGGTGATTGGAGAAGAGATGGTGGCGGCTTGGACCAGGATGCTGGCAGAGGGGATGATGAGAATTGGGTGGATTCTAGGCAGATTTTGAAAGCAGAGCCAATAACATGCTCCGGCACCTTGGAAGTGGGGTGTGAAAGAAAGTCAGGGTTTAAGTATGACTCCATTTAGGTTTGGGTCATAAACACCCAAAGGTCGGAGCTGCTATCACTTAAGCAGAGCAAGTTGCTGGTGGAACAGCTTGCAGGGGGGAGATTTAGAAAGTCCCACTGGACACAGTAAGTCCACACTGTTCCCTGAGTTTTCTGTAGAAGCCCAGCTGCACTTTCTCCCCTGGGTCCCCCAAAGCAGAAGTTATGAGTACTTGCACAGGCCCTTCTCCTGCCAGCCTGACAGTAGACAGTGAAAAAATCACTCACTGTGTGCAATTTAATTTAAAAGAGCAGGAGACTATCGTTCTTGGGCCTTTCACTCTTTAATTTTTTCTTTGTCTTTCTTATCGGAAATGAAAGGAAACAAGCAGGGGAGATAGGATCTCAGGTCTAGAAATCCCAGCAGGTAATTTGGGAGTTGAAAACAAATCTCCCCTGAAATGCATTAAGCAGGTGAAGGGGATTCCAGCTTCAACTCTGAAACCACACCTTCTCCTGGCCTGGCAAATAACTTCCTTCTAGCCCCAGGCAAATCCACTTCTACCCATCAAATGCCTGCAGTTAATAAGCGTTCAACAACAACAAAGCCCTAAAGTAGAAAAAACAAGACTGATTGGAGGCTAAGATACCAGAAGGACTGCTTGAGAGCCTCTCCCTGCAGGCTGCACCCTGAGAAGGAGCATTCAGGCAAGGAAGCGGGGGCCCAGGGCTAGGGAAACCCAGACACGACTGCTTTCAGAGTACCGGAGCAGGGGAATATCTGACTTGAGTAAAAATGATTATATTTCTTGAGCAGACTTGCCCACTTGTTTCATTAGAACTTCACACCCCTGACTGCTCAAACCCTTCAAAATGGCTAAAAGCTCCAGTACTCATCACGGAGCCATGATCTCAGTCATGCCTCCTGCTAAGAATGGCAGGATTGGAGATTCCAAACTTGGGTCTCAATAAGTCAGCAGAGGGTTAACGGTGATGTTCTCAGGTCCAGGGAGAACTGAGAAAAATAAAGATTATGTTATTCTATGAGAAATTCACTCAGTATTACTTATTATTCTCATTTTAAAGATTAGAAAACTGAGGCTCAGAGAGGTTGAATGGCCCAACAGCTGGTCAGTAGCAGAGCCAGGATGGGGATCCATGTAGTAAATCATGGCAATTGTTGTTTGCTGGGTACCTATCACGAGACAGAAGTATCCTGTGCTTTGTGTGTGTTAACACATTCATTTCTCACGGGTTACTTCTTTTTCAAAGAAGTGAAACTGTCCAACAACTTCCTGCCATGACAGAAATGTTCTATGTCTGCACTGTCCAATATCATGATAGTCACCAGCTCCATGTGGCTATTGAGCCCTTGAGGTGTGCCCAGTGGGATTAAGGAAATAATTTTAAATTTCATATCATTTTAATTGATTTAAACTTAAGATTTAAATGTAAGTAGCCACATGTGACGGTGGCTACTGTGTTGGATAGTGCAGTTGTAGCAGATTTAGTAGGATTTCCAAAAGTTTGTTAAGCATGGAGGCAAAAATTGCAACCCAGGGCTGAATGAAACCACAGTTGATGCCTTTTCCCTCTCCCCTCTGCTCCCCAGTTAAGTCACCTGCATTTTGCAAAGTGAAGGGTTTGGGAATGCAACTGACCAGAAGGTATACAGTCAGCCAGAAATAAAGCCCGATCCCCTAAAGGTCAGGTCTGTATTTGAGCCTGCAGCCAAACATCCCACTGGGGGCTTGAGTATCAGCAATTTTCCAGAGCCTAACCAGAGGTGACCTGATGAATTGAGAGTTCTCTGACTCACGGATCCCAACCCTGCTATTTAAACAGTACCATTTCCTTTTTTGGGGCTTAAGACTAACTTGTAGAGAGGTAGTGAGCTCCCAGGCCCAGCCTCACCCTGTTGAAACATGTAGCTCTCTTCGAAGGTTTCCACTTCAGGCACCGCCCTTGAGGTGCAACCACCACCTGCCATGGGTCTGAATGCAAACGTTTAACAGGAGCTGGGCCATCATCACTTTGTCAGCTTCTCTAGGGCCCTCTAGTGTGCTTCTCTGCAGCACCACTCCCCTGCTCCAAAGACATCCCATAATACTCAGAACACAGATGAAGTCTTCCTTCTCTGATGGGCTCTGCTCACTTGTCTGACCTTCTGTACCCTTGACATCCCTATTGCTCCCTTTGCTCTAGCCTGAATTCCTGCGTGTTCCCCAACACATCCAACTGGTCCTTGTCCCAGGTCTTTGCATTTGTTATTCCTTCTGCTTGGAATGCTCTTCATTCAACCCTTGCCCAAAGGTCACCTCTTCAGAGAGGTCTTCCTGACTCCTCTGTGTGTAAAAGTGTCCCCCTCACCCCTGTCTCTTCATCGCGCTATACTTTTTTCAAGGCACTTATCACTAGTTCATGTATGTTGTGTGTGTATATATATATATATTTGGCTTATTGTATGTTGCCTCCACTAAGATGTAAGCAGAGTAAGGAGGGACATTGTCTTTTTCCACTCTGCATCGCCAGTGTCTAGAATGGAGTCTGACACCTAGTTGCTCACTGAATATTTGTTGAATGGACCCATGAGTCAATGAATGAATGTGTGCATAACTGCTCAGGGTGAGTGTGGTGGGGGTAGGGAGGGGTGGGGAGGTTCAGACTTGGCTTGCTCTACACAGATCAATGCATCCATGATTGGGATACTACACCGTGAGGGAAGAGATTTGTTAGCTTTATTTTTTTTGCCTTGGGAAAGTGAAAGATCACAGATGATCCAAACCTCAGTGCCAAGTTCTCTGGTTTATAATCAAGGAGTTATTCACACAGAGGTAAACAAGAGCAAAGGACTGACAAGCAAATTATATGAGAATGATGGGAAACAGACCAAGGGAACCCTACAATCCATATTACTTCAACTGGCTTGGGTTCCCCACAGCATCGGCTCAAACCTGGATCCAGAGAATCCCTGATGATTGTCACTCCCAGACTCCTTTGGGCTAGGCTGCCTAGGTGGTGACTGCAAGTGGAGGCAGCCTAGTTAAGTCCATCCTTACATGACAGTGATATTACTAGGCCATCTAAAAGGCACATCCAGCCCAGCAGGTATTTCCCAAGGGTGTCCAGGCTCACAAAGTTTTCCTAAAACCTGAACTTGGGAGGGGGGAAGATTTTCCTTTTCTTCTTTACTGGATTCCGTAGAAATGTACCTCTTATTCCATCTCAAAAAATTTAAAGAAACAAAATTAGCACCCCTTAAAGTGTCTGGCCCTTAGGAGTTAATCAATAAATATTCAATGAATGAACAAAAATGTCAAGGCAAAGGGTAACTGTGGCCTGGTGAGGAATGGTATTGTTGAGCAAACTGATAATCAGAAATCATGGGCTGGACCCTACCCTGGCTTCAGGCCTCAGCTTCCCTATTTGTAAAATGGGCCGGCTAGACTTGCATTTCCTTCCCAGCTCTGATACTCCATGATTCTCTGAACGTGCCGTCATAGCTTCCATGTGGATGAAGGTCTTACTCATGTCCTCCTGAAAGCCAGGGCTGCTGCTCTGGAGCAACAGAGGTTATTTAATAGAAATTCTCCCAGACTATTTTTCGTGTCCCGCATGAAAGAACACTCTGGAAGGTAGCCACCATCAAAATAGGAAGGAAAGCCAGGCTGGGGTTCCATTTATCAGATAACACAGGCTTAACCGAAGTTCCTGTTGCCCCATATGGTGATTCTGGGAGCTTGACCAGGTTTCAGAGGTTTTGTACTCAGAGCGGCAAGAAATCATCTCTGTGGCTTGTGGGATTTGGTACCTATTTCCCTTCTTCCCGCAGCCCAAGGCTGTGGGTGCCAAGTGAGGGCCCCAGTGACTCCCCTCTCCTCCCAGGGCCTCCATGCAGCTGCTGCAGCCTGAGGAGTGCATCCCCCGCCCCTGGCACCCCCAGAGGCACCATCAGAGCACACAGCGCTGGCACGGATTAGTTCCCTATACACCGCGGCGCTTTAAGTTGCCTGTGAACCTGACCATTTCCTTCTAGTCTCAGAAGTGTCCTGAAGCATCAGCCTAAAAGAATTCGACTCCTTCTCTACTTCTGCATCTACCTCTGCAACTCTGTTCACAGCCTTGATGCCACCAGGAGGAAAAAGAACACTGGACTGAGAGTCTGAGAGCCAGAGTCCAGCAGGAGGCATCTCTCTTGGCCTCAGTTTCCTCAGATGTGAGGTCAGGATGGGGTGCTGGCCGGGCACCCTCCCTGCCTCTTCCCAGCCTCGTGATTCCCGCCCACCCTCCACCCAACCAGAGGCAGAGCCAGCTCTCTCTCATGAGAGAGTGTTAGCTTTGTATGTGATGCAACTTCTATAAAGGCAAGGGCTCTTCTTTTTCTTTTCTTTTTTATGTTCTTAGATACTCTAGGAAGAGAGAAGCATTTTTATGATCCCAGTAACCAAACAACATAATGAAAATCATGGTAACCATCAGCCTAATAAAACCCATGGAAAAGCCTCCACATTCTCAAACAAGACCCTGGGAATTCAAAGCTCTCTGAAGCCGTAAGTGGCCAGGGCCTTGCTAAAGGCCTTGGGACTCTGGCTGATGGCTGATGAAAGGATTTTAACGCGCCACTGAAATTCTCTTTTCCAAAATAACCACTTTGAAACCTGTTAATTACAGACACCCAACCAGCCCCAGTCCCCCAAAAGGACCTGGGGCTGCACCAGGGAGAGCTCAGCTCCATGGCTGCCCGCTTCCATGGCACTACACATGCTTTGTGTTGGGTGAATTAGCTTCAGGAAGAGAATCCAAATTAATTAAAACCACATGGCCACTCCCCTCACCCCCAGCCTCCTACCCCACCTCCCTCCCCTGGAGACAGAGGCCAGTTCAGTCTAATTTGGTCCAGTGTTTTTGTTTCCTAAAATCTGTCTTGGGCTCTGGGCCATTAATAGGTTGCAGCTGATTTTAATCTACATGAATCAGAGACCTGGCTTCTTGGGCTTTAAGGAGATTACAAATTGTGTGTCCCACAAACGGGATAGAAGGGAAAGGCCCT
The DNA here is from genome assembly GCA_024291935.2 of Okapia johnstoni. Classification (NCBI taxonomy): domain Eukaryota; kingdom Metazoa; phylum Chordata; class Mammalia; order Artiodactyla; family Giraffidae; genus Okapia; species Okapia johnstoni. The sequence continues at coordinate 20,924,247 of CM044307.1, forward strand.
AGGTGGGGAGGGGCAGGGAAGCAGATCCTGGAAGGCACACAAATGCTGTTTTCCATTATGGGGGGTGAGTTCGAATGAGCCTGTGGTCTCTCAAAGCTAGGGGAGGGGAGTGAAGAGGAGGTGAGGGTCTTGCCGCTCTGACCCCGCAGCAGGAACACATAGCCTGGGCCTGCGAAAACAGTGTTCAAATCAAAGATTTGGATCAACAGAGAGATCCCTACTCACTTATCTTCAACAGGTTAATTTCCCAAGTTTTTGCTGGACTGCTATCACGAGCTAAAGCAGGGGTCAGCAAACTACAGCCCATGGATCAGATTGGGTCCATAGTCTGTATAAATAAACTTTAATCGGAAGACAGCCATGCCCACTTGTTTACATATTTTCTACGGCTCCTTTAGTGACCGTGGCAGAGATGGTATGGCTTGCAAAGCTGAAAATATTTGCTACTTGCCCCTCATAGTAAACGTTTGCTGACCCCTCAGCTGGAGAACTACGGGGCGGCCATTCCACTCACAGGACAAGAGGAGACAGATTTAGGATCCACTCAGTTCCCACACCATGCTAGACTCCTTGCAAATATTGCTTTCTAGGGAAGTGTCTTTATGCTCACTTAACCAATGGCAATAGGGAACAAGGCTAACAATCTGGCCACTCAGTTATGGGTTCAAAGCACTTGCCCTGACAACACGATACTCCCATTTCACAGGTGAAGACACTTCTACCCAAGGAAGGCTGTTACCCAAGGCTGCAGTGGCTGTGATCTGGAATACCCCTTCCCCCTCATCTTCTTGGTTATACTGGGCCTTGAACAGAATCACAGCTCAACAGACTGTCACATTAGCTTGCACAGAAGGTCGACTCTCTGTAAAGACCTCCAGCGAACACGATCTGAGAATTCCTGCAAAGAATAATGATCTGTACTCCACATCTTCATCTCCACTGCTGTCCCCAGGCCCCTCTTCCTTGGCAAGCTTCTCCTTGAGCTTTAGGTAGTGCCTCAAAGGAATGTAGAATTCACTATGGGGTCATGGGTCACAATCTTTAGAGTCCTGCTGTTTAGAAGTCTCCCAGTTCACTGCATGCTAAGTGAATACTAAGTCGCTTCAGTTGTGTCCAACTGTTTGCGACCCTATAGACTGTAGCTTGCCAGGCTCCTCTCTCCATGGGATTCTCCAGGCAAAAATACCGGAATGGGTTTCCCAATGCAGGAATCTTCCCAACCCAGGAATCAAACCGGAGTCTCTTGTGTCTTCTGCATTGGCAGGTAGGTTCTTTACTACTAGAGTCATCTGAGAAGTCCCCTCCCAGCTTACTAGAGATTATGAATTGCCTGAGGATGATGGAGGGGCTCCAACTGAGCCAGGATGAAGTATAAAACAAACTCCTATCATCATGAATAACTGAAGTCCCAACTTGAACCAGAGTGAAACCTGGGAAATGCCCCCATTGGCATCTTTGGGTCCCACCATCATAGGGACTCCGTGCTCAGGAATAGCCTTAAGCAGTGCTTAGATCTTGGCCTGAAAGAAGGATAAGCTATTGTCTTCTGGCTTCTACCTTTTGGTGAGCCTCCTAGCACATTCCCTGGTTAGTACTCTTCACTTCCACCAGCACCAAAAGTTGTGGGTATAATCCTCAAAGTTGTGTTTTGCCTAGATTTGGTCTCCTGATAGGGTTGGTCTCTTTGCCCCCTGGAGCCCAATAGCCAAGAGATTTTTGCTCCTGCTTCCCTCTACTCTAGACTAGAGAAAGAACAGAGACTCATGACTGTCACATGGATATATCAGGAAACCATGCAGGCATTCAGGACACCTGATCTAGCAAGGTCCTGAGCTGGGCTGATGAGCGAGTGACATTGGCTCTGTCGTCTCTGGTCATGGCTTCATGACCCTTGAACAGAATGGAATGCACCATGGTTAATTAGCGGCCACTGAAAGCTTGTTACAAGCTGGGTGCCACATGGATGAACGCTCTGGCAAGACAGACTGAGAAAGTCACATGCCAAGGAGATTGTAGAGTGCAGTGTCTCCCCACGTTGAGGCATTCAGAAATGCCTGCCTGCATGCACACAAGCTGATGGTGCAAACTCCTCAACTTGGCTGTGGGTGGCAGCCCGAGGACCCTCTGTGATCTGGGGTCCCCATGCAAAGAACAGAGTGCTTAAGTTAGGCGCTACCCTCTGTGCCACCAAACAAAGGTGAGTGAGTCAGAATAAAGCCGAGTGAAAAAGCTCATAAACAGGTTCTGGAGCTGGGCTCCCAAACTGAAGCTCAGAGTGAAGCCAGACAGCTGAGCTTAAAAACGCATAAACACACAAGAACGCCCTGTTGCTATTGGCTGAGCAGATTAGGTGCTAAAATGGCTTCAGAGGATGGCATTAATTTCAAGAGCTGAGTTCAATCATCTCTTCCTTTCAAGCCTATAAGGGTGGGAACCATGGATTTTAAAACTGAAAATGGATTTCACTGCTCCTTCAAAAGGCATGGGTAGCGACTGCCCTCCCTTCCCCATCCTCTTGAAATACACTGTCCCTTGACTCACCTCTGACACCTGGAGCTTTTGCTCTAAATCATATTTTGTGTCCTGTATAAACAAGGTCTGGTAACTAGTACAGGAAATGAGCTTCACAAGCATTGAATGTGTACCAACCTGTGGTATGGGCAGTTGCCAGATTTTTTCTGAGAATTTTCAAAACTCGCAAAACTTTCTCTCAGCTTCCCCTCGGCACACTTGAATGTATGCACACCCGCTAGGAGTGCTCGCACACCCGAATGCAGAATTTCCCCTCAGTTTCCCCCGACACACACAAACGGAGATGTGTGTTCACACACAGCTGCCCTCCCATTCTCAAAACGTCCCCTTGCTTCTCCCCACCTAGAAATCTGAGCAGCTAGGCGTGTGGGGGCTCCGTCACTCTCTCAGACACACATGAAGCTTTTTGCTCACTCAGCATACCCCCGGCACGTAGGAACTCAGAGCCAAGTGTGTTTAGGTTCCCATGTGTACACACACACACACACACAGAGCCACATTCCAACAGGCTCAGTCATATGCTTGACAGGCCTGGGTCTGCTTGCCATTGTTTCCCCTATGCCTCTAATGGGACATTCATGTAACAGCGAGGTTTGCCATCTGTTTTGTCACATTTGCCCTGAGCCTGAGTGCTGGGAAGGTGGCTTTTTAAAAGTACGTGTAACAGTACAGCCAAAAGCAGGGACAAAAGCGGCCCTCCAGATTTCCTGCCCAAGTTTCATGTGCTAATAAGCAGGGTTAGAGAATGTCTGTATTTGCTACCCTGTCTGAAACCAAACTGGGAGGATGGAGGCTTAGCTGAGGAATTTCCACAAATATTATTGTCAGAGGGTGCAAAACCCACAAAGCTAGTTTATTGCAAATGCAGCATGATGAACCCTGGGTTAATTTTAATCGCCTTTTAGGTCTATGCACCAACCTGTGCTGGCGGTTTTACCTTGCTTGGTCCTGATATGGTGGAAACCTAGCAGTGGTCCTTGACCACAAGAGGGAGGATCTCTGTGCGTGTACAGGTGGGGGAGTGAAAGCTGTCCAGGATGGGGCAGGACTGACTCATAAATGACCACCTAACTACCAGCTCAGGGTCCTGCTTTGCCAACTGTCTTATTCTAGGCCCAGGCTGCCTGAGGGCAAACCGTGTCCTCTGAGGGCCTGGGCAAAAAGCACCAGCTACACGGGCAAAGACTAATTTGGGTAGAAACTAAAGGAGATGAAAATGGGCCCCAAGTGACCACCCCTGCTCTGGGAACTTTGGTGCATTGGGAGGGTTGGATTACCCTGCCCACCACCCACCCACCCACCCCACAGCAGTAAATGTTGCACCACATTTGTATACACATTGATGCTGTCTCTGCATTGACCACAGGACCCACTAACGTACAAGTTCATTTTTTATTTCCAGGAGCCTGATGGACTTCAGGCATCTGAGAAACTAACCCAGCTAGCTCGTGTCATGGGTCTGGATGGACTGTATGCTTGCCGTTGTGTCAGTCACACACCACAGTTTATTCATGGTTTACACAAGTGGGGCTGTGACAGATGTCCCACTGTGCTCCACTGAACACTGGCAAGGAGATGGCTGAAGTACCTGTACTTTGTCCTCAGTCATTGCTTGTAAACGCCACCCCACCCTTCTCCCCAGCAGAGTCCTTTCTTCAAATAGAATCTTACCAGAAAGCCCAGTGTGCAAGAGTGATAAAAGCAGAGTTGCTCTGGTTGCAAAGGAAGGGGATGAATTAGTTGTGTGTGTGTGTGTGCGCGCGTGCATGTGCGTGCGTGTGCAGGGGGTAGATGGGGGTCCCCATCTCTTCTGGTTTCATCCTGAACCTTCCCCCTTCAGGGCCTCTCTGAGGGGTTCCTTGGATCCCAGTTTGAAAACTGCTATCACAACTCTGAATATTCATTGGAAGGACAGATGCTGAAGCTCCAATACTTTGGCCACCTGATGTGAAGAGCCGACTCACCGGAAAAGATTTTGATGCTGGGAAAGATTGAAAGCAGCAGGAAAAGGGGGTGACAGAGGACAAGATGGTTGGATAACATCACCAACTCAGTGGACATGAGTTTGAGCAAACTCTGGGAAACAGTGAAAGATAGGGAAGCCTGGAGTGCTGCAGTTCATGGGGTCATAAAGTTGGATACGACTTAGCTACTGAAAAACATCACAATGCAGGCAGGCCTCTTCTCATAACAGTTGTTGAACTTCAGTAACCAAGAAAACACACAATGTAAAGAACTGCTAGAAATTTGGCAACCCTTTCAAATTAACCTGAATTTTGCATACTGTTGATTCAGGCTGTAGCCCCTATTTGGTGTAGGGTACAGAGTGAGGACCACCTTGCTGAAACTCCATTACCCCCACAGGTCTGCAGCTCACAGATTTTTGGGGAATCCCTGCACAGAAATTAGGCGAGGAGCAAGACACAAGAATTGGGGTCCTAGAAGAAGTCACACAATGACAGGGGCCCCAAGGAGAGAAGCAACTTACACTGGGAGAAAGGGGGTGCCCCTGGGAGTAGACCGATGCACTTGCCAGTGGCAGAACTTAGCATCTGTATCTGGTGCACCATCTTCAGAGATCCCATCACTGGTGGCTTCAGCCAGGGGTGCTTGGAACATTGCCTATAGGCTCTTCTGCTTCTTACACTTACTGGGGGATGCACCTGGGATTTCATGGACGAGGCAGGAAGGACAAAGTCCCCTAGTACACAAGACAGTCCCACACAACTGAAGAACTACTCCAGCCTTTTACTAATAGTAGGCATGGCTTTCAGCAATAGTGAAGAAAGAAAAATCCAGCTAAGAGTGGGTTATGGAAAGCACAGTGAACATGTGAGTTAGAAATGATTTCTATTTATGCAAAAAAGATGACATGATTGGAGCTTTTCCTTAGTGTGGCCAGAGTGGAAATGGAATGTGAGGTCAGTTCAGTTGCACAGTCGTGTCCGACTCTTTGCAACCCCATGGACTGCAGCATGCCATGCTTCCCTGTCCATCACCAACTCCTGGAGCTTGCTCAAATTCATGTCCATCGAGTCAGTGATGCCATCCAACCATCTAATCCCATGTCATCCCCTTCTCCTCCTGCCTTCAGTCTTTCCCAGCATCAGGGTCTTTTCAAACGAGTCAGCTCTTCGCATCAGGTGGCCAAAGTATTGGAGTTTCAGCTTCAGTATCAGTCCTTCCAATGAATATTCAGGACTGATTTCCTTAAGGATGGACTATGTTATTAAAGCCAAGAAATGACATGACTGGATATGAACTAGCAAAGGGGGATGACTCTCTTGCAATTAGATCCCCTTTCCCTTCTCCAGCTGTCTGAGCCTCAACAGCCCCTGTGTCCAGCAGGCCTTCCTGGATGAGTGTCAGCCCACATGCTATTCTCCCATCTTCATCTTCAGAGGTGCTTATTGTCTGGTGAGTGGCCCATCCCAGGCCTCTGTGCCCCATGACTGTGAGCACCAATGATGGACATGAGCCTAAGTTAAAGAGCACAAGCCTAAGTTAAAGAACGGGCCTATGAGCGAACAAAGGGGGACTTACATTATGTTTGGGCTAAGGTGAGGTCTCCTTCCTCAGCTGTGCCCCCCTCATTCCTGGACCCTCCAAACCTCTCAAAAAAGAACCTAGCTTTAATTGCCGAGTCAGGAGATACAACTAAAGGTAGCACCTCATACAGGTTTGGGGAACGAGGCTGTGCTCCCAGTTCGGCTCTGTACTCCGTTTACTTTAGGGAGAACTAATGCTTTTAGTACTCAAGACTGTCCACGCCTATCATGGGGACCACTGTCCACACGTGTCCACCACCTCCAGACAGGGCCGTGGGGATGAGGGCATAATGAGAGCCTGTGAGGGCTTTGGCTTCCCGGAAGAAAGCTGACCCAGTGAGGCTTTATTATCTACTCACTCTGCCTTTGACTGATCTAGTTCCCTTCTGTTTTTGCTTTGAGGAGGTCAGTGTCAACTTTATTAGGGAGTATTTCCAAAAAGGCCTTCTTGCACCCCAGAGCAGGATTTTATTTGGTGCCTTGGAGAATTTCTTTCCACAACCCTGACCCTGTAAGGATGCCTCTTGGTCAGGGTGAGAGATGCCTGCGTGTGTTCAGCCAGTAGCATTGATGAACACATGCCTAGCCCTGAGAGGCAGGGCAGGGCTGAAAACAGCGGGGAAGCTTATGAACTTTGGAGCCAGGCCACCTGAGACTGAGTTCTGGCTCTGCAGTTTCATGTATGTCCTAGGAGAGTCTCGGATACCTTTCGGGATCTCGGTTTTGCTGCTTGTAAAATGGAGGTAATCCCAATCATCTCAAGGACAAAGTAATGAAAAGGTATAGATTTCCTAGTGGGTAAGTGGGCAGGCGATCAGTAACTCCGAACTGTCTCCGCCGTTTAGGATCTGGCCTCTGGAGAAGTCGGGAGAGGAGACGCCACTGTCCTCCATCCTGTTTTTTCTCCCTGAGGCCCTCTGTCTAGTCCTCATCATCCATTGCGGAAAGAATGCCAGCTGGTTAAACCAGAGGTTCTGGAACTTTCTCACCTCAGTTTTCCCCAGCACTGCTGGGCAACTACTTCCTCCACGCACTCCCTCCTTCCCCCTAAAACCTACAAGGCCTCCATATGACTGTCCTCCTCCACCCCCACCCCCCTACTTCAAACCCATCCCCCAAAAGGAAAAGAAAACATCCTTCTCAGTCTTTCGAGAAGGAGAACACAGTGGAGATGGCTTTGCTCTGCTGCACCCGGCTTCAGAAAAGATCAGACTATGGGTTCCGTGAAGTGCTGGTTCTCCAAAGGGAAGAACCACGAGGCCAGGCAGAGTGGGCTGAGGCTGTCCCAGAGGGACCAATCCAGGCAGGACCGACTGGGCTACCCTCATCCCGGATCCACCTAGAAGATGCCCCCAGAACGCTCCCTGGCAGAATGTCCCTATCCAGCCTGAGAGAAGTACACTAAAGGCATCCACATAGGGCCCTGTCCCATCCTGATGAGGCTTCTTGCTGTTTCTCAGTTGCCAGGGAGGACAGCGGATGCAAGGAAACCCTCGAACAGGCACCACGGAGGCCAATGCACTTTAAATTAAGCTTCCAATGTTTACAAGAGTCCGGGCTTCCCACAATTCCCTCGGTGCACGGAGCTTTGAGGTGGTGTGTTTAGCCTGTTTGTTCTTTTAGAAGTGCGCCTGGGAAGCTGGCAGCTATTTGTTTCCAAAAGGTGGGCGCTCATCAGGTGGGTGGTCTTTGCATTTTCTGTGCTGAGCTTCCCTTCCTCTTCTTTTCAGGACCGCTGAGGGGTTTACTCTCCCCTGGCCCCCAGCGCTCGGAGGTTTGGCTGCACAGCCCATCTGTGCTGGGTTTCCCCACAGGCCCCTGCGAAGGCGGCCCGGTTGTCTTCAGAAAGCCCTGGGCGGCCCCGTGCGGGGGGTGGGGGGGAGTGGGGCTGCAGCTGTGGGCCTCCTCCCTTCTGCAGGAGGCTTTGATCAGGTTTTGCGGGGGCTGCAGGCAGCCTGACCTCCCATCTCCAGCGTCTCTCAGGTGGAAAGTTCTGTTCAGCCTGTCTGTGGCTTCAAAGGCTGTCCCTCCTTCGGGCCAAGCCGGGACTGATAATGGTTCTCGTTTTGTTGTCGTGTGATCTCCCAGCAGCCCCCAGCTTTCCATTGACAGGCTTCTGCTTGTTTGCTTGGGCTGCTCTGGCTGAACTCAAACCACCTTTCTGGTTGAGGAAACACATTGACATCCTCTCCCGTTGAGGCTCCTTTGATGGCGCAGATATGGCCGCCAGCCCAGACAAAGGTGACCGAGCCCACTGCAGCCAGGCACCTGGGGAATCAGACCCGGGCACTGGGCAGAGCAGAACATCCGAGGGGCCAAAAACTCCCTGAGCCCCGTTTGAGGGACCTTCGGCCCCGCCCTTTCTATCTCCTCAGTCCGGGGCTGAAGGAAGGTGATGCTTTCTACTCCAGTTCCCCCCAGGAATTCAGTTGTGGAGCTTGAAGGCACACACCACCCCATGAACAGAGGCAGAGCAGAGGAAAGGCCACAAATCCTGGAGCTGAGTATGTTTCCTGAGAACTTGAGCAATTCACTGTCTGAGCCGTAGGCACTAGGCCAGCCAAGCTCGGGAAGTTCCTTTTCTGGCCTATTATTTCCAAGGGTTGTGGCCTTACAGCTTCAGTTCTCAGCCCCAGGGGTAAACAACAGTTAATGCAGCTACTCCAGGGCCCACTTCCGGCTCCCCCACCTCCCCAACGCCGCTGACCCTGGGCTCGGCCTCCCAGGGCTGGGCTGGCCGGGGTGACAGGACCAGGGCTGGATGACCACAGTGGCCGTCAGTGGGTTCCGATGGGGGTGCTGCCTCACTGAGGGCCGTGCGCCTCACCACGAGGACGAGGTTAGGCTGCACACTGCCCTTCGGTTTCCTCATATTTAACATGAGGGTGGCCAAGGGCAACAGGAGCGGTCAGGAGAGCATCCTTCTTCCCCAGCCTGATAGCACAGAGCTCTTCCTTCCTTTTGATCATACTCAAAACAACTCCCGCAATAGAACAATGAGCCTGGGAGGAGGCCGGGGGAATTTATTATGCTGCTGTCCTGCGGCTCAGCCTTGCCTGACTTTATCTCGCACAGAGGTCTGCCTGGGAGGAAATCTGGCAGGTCCTTGGGTCATCTCTGGGCTCCAGCTCTCTCTCCAACCCAAAGCGCTGGAAGGACCGGGAAGCAGCTGCCATGTTAGCCATGGCCCTGCCTAAGCTACAGCCAGCGGGGGATCGGTGTAGATCCCCTAAACCTCTGACGGGGACTCTGGGAAAGGCACAGGGACTCCAGCCAGACAAGAGGGGGTCCCAGGTGTGCCGGGCTGCTCAGGACAGAGCAATCTAGAGCTTGTCTCTCAGTTGGTTTCCTCTCTTCTTGGTCTTGGCTGGGGAGGGAGCGATGTGGATATGTTCACTCTGGGTGTGTGACTGTCCATCCAGTCTCTCACTTGGCAGAGGCCACTTGGCTAGGGGTTTCATCTCTTTCTCCATCAAGGTGAGAGAGAAGAAAGGCTCGGAGCCTTGGGGCCAAGAGGACCAAGATGGGTCTCAGTTGTGAATATATTTCTCCCTAATGTGGATATTTTGCTAAACCTCTACTGTTAGCAGGGCTTCCCAGGTGGCGCTAGTGGTGAAGAACCCACCTGCCAATGCAGGAGACATAAGAGACGCAAGTTTGATCCCTGGTTTGAGAAGATCCCTTGGAGGATGACGTGGCAACCCACTCCAGTACTCCTGCCTGGAGTATCCCATGGACAGAGGAGCCTGACAGGCTACAGTCCACGGGGTCGTGAAGAATTGGGCATGACTGAGTGCACACGCACGCACTGTGCTACTGTTAGCAGAGTCCAGACAGGTTCTCTCGGCAAACTTAATCTTCATGCATCATCACCTAGAAGCTGTAATGCCAGATAATGTACGTAAACATATCTACTATGTATTCAACATTCTAGGAGTGTGTATGTCCTGGGCTCCGCCAGCTTCAGGTGGCTCCAGGTGCTCCTGGGACCGTGGCGGCATCACTCCAGTCTGCCATGGTCACGTGGCCTTCTGCTACAGGGACAATTGTCATTGGATTTAGCCCACCAGGGTAATCCAGGGTGATCTCATCTCAAGATCCCTAACTTAATTACATCTGCAAAGACCCGTTTTCCAGAGAAGGTCACATTCACAGGTTCCAGGAATTAGGGTGTGGACATACCTTTTTGGGGGCACCATTAAGCCCACCACACCCACTAACTCTGCAAACTGTCTCATTGGAATATGACTAAAAAGTTAAGCACTCTCACCTGTGGCTGGGGAGGAGGCTCTCTTCTTTCTAGGCTGATGTCACCAGGCTTCCCTTTGACCCCCAAAAGGGAGTGTGGCTCATCTTTGAAAGATAATCTGGCTGCTCCTTCTTTATTTACTAGCAGATAGTGAGGACTAAAGTGAGTCCCTCCTGCTCTGTGAAAAACTGAGGACCACCCCACCTCAACCATACCCAGAGGCAGGATTCAATTCAATTCAGAACTGCATCCTGGGGCTTCCTGTTCTTAGCCAGATACAGTGGGGTTTCCAACCTCATTTTGCCTCTGAGGCTTATGAGTGAGCTTCGAGGACCTACTTCCCAATGGTGTGGTGAGTCTCCTTCTTTCCAAATCCCTGGAAGCACTAATTCTCCCCATGCTCAGGCCCTTCCCCTTCTCTTCTCCTTGCCATCCTCCTGAGGCCCCACACTCACGGAGAACACCCAGGGGACCCATTCCTCTCTTTTCTCAGAGGCTTCCTCTGGCCCTCCTCCCTGGCCCCTCTTCTCCATTTCCTCTTTCAGACTCTTGTTCAGCCATGAAGACCTCTAATAGAAACAGTATTGTCCCAGGGGTTCCCCAGCCCTCTCATGAAGGCCTTCCCCCAGATGGCTGAGACCTCAGCTGCCAGATTGTGAGAAAAGGAAGATTAGAATACTACAGTATTTTTAACTCTTCCAATCAAATAATACTGATATGTAGATTTAACGCAGGCCTTGGTTCCTTCTAGGTGGTTTTGAGAAAGAAACCAGTTTTGTACCCCTTCCCTCTGAAGAATCAGATTCAGCAGGGGACTCTGTTGATGGCCTTACCTTTCTTCTCAACAGGTTACTATTAATAATTCTGCTCTCACAGCCCTCTCTTTAAAGGTGTTCTTCCAAAAAAAAAAAAAATAAATAAAGGTGTTCTTCCTATTTCTGGCTCGCAGATGTTGCTGAGTGGTGTGTGGAGCATTCAGCATTCACAAATGTGGGAGCTCTAAACACTGGATCACAGGTAACAGTCCCACATATTTACTGGAAAATGGCCAAGGGTGGAAAACTCACTGTGACCCTACAATCTTGAGGATAAAGTAGGAATGAAGAATAACTGGAAAGAAGTGAAAGAAAACAGAGGAGACAGTGAAATTCTTCAGTGTGTTCCTTGTTTAGCTAAGAATAACATGGCAAGACAGATGGGCAAGAAGTTCATTACTCTCTGAACCATCCTTCAGCTTGTCTACCAAGGGTTCCTCTTTCTTCCCTTTCCCTGTCCACATGTGTGTGCAGAATGTGTATCTTCACATATAGAGTGTGAGTTCTGTGTACATGGAAAATGGCCCTTTAGACCTGGGAGGGCCTCGTGTCACCTTAGAATGTGACTCCCAGGAGGATAAAATCTGACCTGTGTTCATACATTGCTGGTAGGAATGTAAAACAGTTCAGTCCCTGTGGAAAACAGTGTGGCAGTTCCTCCAAAAGTTAAACATAGAATTACTATATGATTCAGCAATTCTACTAACCTCGGAGAATTGAAAACAGGTATTTGCATAAATACATATACACACAAATTCATAGTAGCACTATTCAACAATAGCCAAAGGTAGAAATAGTCCAAATGTCCATCAGTGGATGAATGGATAAACAAAAAGTGCTATATCCATACAATGGAATATTACACGGCCATAAAAAGGAATGAAGTACTGATTCATGCTATAATGTGGATGAACCCAAAAAACATGCTAGTTAAAGGAGCCAGACACAAAAGGTCACGTTCTGTATGATTCTATTTATATGAAATATCTAGAGGAGGTATATCCAGAGAGACAGAACACAGACTGATGTCTTTCAGGAGCTGGAGGAAGGCTGATTGGGGAGCACTGCCTAATGGGCATGGGGTTTCCTTTCAGGGTGATGAAAATATTTGGGAACCAGATAGAGGTGGTGGTTGCATACAAAATTGTGAATGTACTAATTGCCACTTAATTGTTCACTTTAAAATGGATATACTATGTGAATTTCACCTTGATAAAAATTTTAAATGTGGGGGAAAAAAGAGAAAAAAAACCCAAACCTGACCTCTGTGTTCCAGGCACACGTCCCAGGCACTGCTCTCATTTCCACTTCATAGTGCCTTCCTGGGCAGACCTGTGTGCCCATTTTCAGTGCCAAGGCACCCAGTTGGCTTAGGGTGCAGATTACTGTCAGCCTTGCTCTTGATCCCACTTGGGAGACACATCCTCTAAAATGCCATGACTAAAGTTGAGTCTGCATAGAGGCAAGCAAACGTTTTGGCAGAGAACAATGGGTGCGGGTGAGAACACCTTCATAGCCAGACTGTTGTTTCACAATATTTGGGTTTTGTGGCAGTAAAATGGCCTTTCTAAGCAAGATGAATGGGCTTGTACATTTCTTTGTCTTGAAGAATTTCTACAGGCTGCAAAGAAGGAAAAGAACACAAGTGGCAATACACCTAGAAAAACACATTTAAGGCCTGCCTAAAGCACGCAAAGCCCGTCTAGGACTCTGAAATTGTTGTTTGCTGAAGTTAGGAAGTAGAAAGTTCATGCTCCTATTACATTTGCTCCGACTTTGAGAAATACGAAGAGACCTTTTAGTTTTGTGCTTCTAGGACAGAGGAGATTTGGGATGTAAAACGAGAAAAATGCCTATCAGGAGAACTGGGGGCACAGGGAGTTCTTCCTGTTAACTGGGGCAGAAAGTTTTAAGTCTGATGACTGAACAGTCATTCATTCACGCCCTCACTCACTCATCCACTCACTCGCTCACTCAGCATGGGCCTGACCTGCGCCAGCAGACAATGGGTCACCATACTAGCTGGAGCAGCCAGAGGAGCCCCAGGCCCTGGCCTTCCTGCATTTGCAGCTCAGTGAGAGTGGGGGTGGGCACCCTGGGAATGTCATGGGCACCGCGCTCAGACAGAAGCAGAGGGCCATGAGAGCTCCAGAGTCGCTGCCTGGGGTGATGGGAAAGGCCTCCCAGCATGGTGACATATGAACCCACAGTCGAACAGGACTGAAATAGGGGACGAGCATTTCAGGCAGGTAAGCACAGCATGCGTGTTGGTCCAAAGCCAGGAAAACAGGTGGGCCCTCTGGGATTCTGGGAACCTGGCATTTGGAAGGCTGGGGAGGGCTGCAGAGAGGAAGGGAGGCTGTCCAGGCAGGTCAGGGCCAGGCTAAGAAGAGCCTTGCATTTGACCCAGTTCTTTCTGCTGACTTTTTCCTTTTCCTAAGAACAGCAGCCAAATATTTATCATAAGGCATTCCCTTTAATCCTCTCAATAGCCCCTTTATACAGATGAAGACACTGAGGCTCAAAAAGGTTAAGCAATATCCCTAAGAGGGCTGCACACATCACTGGGATATATAAGGTGTAAAGAAATGCCCGGCATAGCCAAGCAGTTAGCACGGTGGAGGCAGGGAGGAGAATGGTTCAGGCAGGGCTCTAACTGCATGTGAAGTATTTCATTTCTTAAGCTGGGTGTGGGTCAGTGTTGCTCCTTAAGCCTTTCTGTATGTGTGAAATTTTCCTAATGACTTTTCAAGTATTGGGGTAGCTTCAGTGTTGGACAGATTGTAGTGCAAGGAGGCCGAGGAGCTCTTGGAAGCACAAGAGTTACCCTTTCATGTTCCAATGCCTGCTGAGCTTCCCACTGTGTGGCATGTAAGTCGCTATGTTTTTATTCCCCTTGCCAAGGTCTCAGTGGCAACACTTGTAGAGAAAAAAGGACAAGGAGGAGGTTTGACCCTCCTGGCCCTTGGGCAGATGGTTACTGGGACTGAATGTTTCCCAGGGAAGGATGCAGGAGGCGAGAGGAATGAATCTAAGCTCCGCTTTGTGTCCTTGGGGACGGTTTATACACTGCTTGATGGTTATGTTCTGAGTTCTTTTTCAAGTGAATTTCCCTTCAGTTATACTATTTGCTTTTCCTGCTAGAGCATCCTGCCCCCTCCAGCGCAGACTCCAGGAGGAGACCCAGCCCCTGCCTTCCTGATGTGCACAGCTTAGAACAAGAGCCGTCTGCCCATCGGACATCCTTACCATTTCCAGCTATTGAGTGTAATCAGGTGTGCCAGGATCTGATTTCAAAGCCCGAAGCAAAAGGACTCCGAAGAATCCTCTCTCCCTATTGCTCTGGGGGGGGGGGGGGCAAAGGGGACTGAACAAACAGGATGTGCTGAGAGCAGCACAGAGCACTGCCTCAGCAAGATGGGAGGACGGGATGCAGGGCTGGAATAGATGGCCTGTGATCTGGGGCACTGGCATGTATGGCAAATGGTGCCCAAGAGAAACAAGAAGTAAGAAGAGGAATAGACACCCCGATTCATCTGACAGCCTCTCTGGATGGTTCTTGATAGACAGTTGCACTCTTCCAGGGTCCAGGGAGTTACTGAATCCCTGCCCAGCTAGAAGATTCTGACTCTGGCCATTTGCAGAGAATGTTGACATTTTGGAAATTAGAGAGAACTTGCCATGCCTTGTGGGGTAGGAGAGGAGTGGAACTCAGGGATTCACAGCAAGCCAGGACTGATGTGGGGTGCAAGCAGGGAAGTTGCAATGGGTGCTGTCCAATGTTTCCGTCCTGGTGAATCCATTTGTTTCTTTTATCCCAGACTGATTTTATCCCAGGTTGCTGATTGGACTTGGTATCTTACTTCTAGTAAACTCTCTCAATCATGAACTTGAAAGAGTCCAAAATCATTCCAAAGAACAAAATCCTTCTGAAAACAATATGGGCCCAGGGAAAATTTCAGTACTTTCTCCTCTTCTTCCCACTGTCTACATTTTTACATAGGAGAAATCAGAGATTAAAATAAGTGTTTATCAAGAGCAAGTGGGGAAGCAACTTACACTGGGAGAAAGGGGGTGCCCCTGGGGGTAGACTGATGCCCTTGCCAGTGGCAGAACTTAGCGTCTGTATCTGGTGCACCATCTTCAGAGATCCCATCAATGGCGGCTTCAGCCAGGGGCGCTTGGAACATTGCCTACAGGCTCTTCTGCTTCTTACAGTTACTGGGGGATGCACCTGGCATTTTATGGATAAGGCAGGAAGGACAAAGTCCCCTAGTACACTGGACAGTCCCACACAACTGAAGAACTACTCCAGCCTTTTACTAATAGCAGGCATGGCTTTCAGCAATAGTGAAGAAAGAAAAATCCAGTTAAGAGTGGGTTATGGAAAGCACAGTGAACATGGGAGTTACAAATGATTTCTGTTTATGCAAAAAGATGACATGATTGGAGCTCTTCCTTAGTGTGGCCAGAGCAGGAACAGAATGTGAGTTCCTTAGGGGAATTCTAGCTGCATGATATGGACTAACTAGGGCTGTGTTTTTGAAGGGGGCAGGGGGAAGCCAAGAGATACCATCCAGATTTCTCTTAAAGGGAGAGATGTGAAATTCAACACTCTACTCATAAGCAAATGACCCTCAGAAAGCATTTGAATTCTAGGGAGATTTTAAGCACAAACTTACAATGTCTTTCAGAACTTGATTTATGATTCAAGACGAACCACTGCTAACACTGGGGTTTCCAAGCCACAGAGGGTGGGAAAGGCAGGCCCATTAATCAGAAGGTGGCAGGAGCCTCCTCCAGGTGAGTTAACATACAAAGGGAGGGCAGGAGCCAGGTGGAGAAGAGGAGGCCAAGAAGAAAGAAATGCCCATTCCCTCATCTCCTGGCGTGGAGAAGGAAATGGCAACCTGCTCCAGTGTTCTTGCTTGGAGAATCCCAGGGACGGGGGAGCCTGGTGGGCTGCAGTCCATGGGGTCGCTAAGAGTCGGACACGACTGAGCGACTTCACTTTCACTTTTCACTTTCATGCATTGGAGGAGGAAATGGCAACCCACTCCAGTGTTCTTGCCTGGAGAATCCCAGGGACGGGGGAGCCTGGTGGGCTGCCATCTATGGGATCGCACAGAGTCGGACACGACTGAAGTGACTTAGCAGCAGCAGCAGCATCTCCTGGTGTGGCTAGAAGACAGATCTGCTTGAGGGGAGCCTGGAGGGCTGATCTGACTTGAATTCTCTCTCAGAACCACTGTGACTGGAGCTTGTCTAAGTAGAAGTGAAACCCTTGCTCTAGATTCCACACGTATGTGTTAATATGTGATGCATGCTTTGCTCTCTCTGACTTATCTCTGTATGGCAGTCTCTAGGTGCGTCCACATCTCTACAAATGATGTATTTCGTTCCTTTGTGTGGTTGAGTAATATTCCATTGGAAATACATACCACATCTTCTTTACCCATTCCTCTGTCAATGGACATTTAAGTTGTTTCCATGTACTGGCTATTGTAAATTGTGCTGCAGTGAACATTGCGGTAGCATGCGTGAAATAGATGGCTAGTGGGAACCTGCTCTAAAGCACAGGAAGCTCAGCTCAGTGCTCTGTGGTGACCTAGATGGGAGAGGATAGATGCATATATGTAGATGACTGACTTTGTTGCACCACAGAAACTAACCAATTGTAAAGCAAATATACTCCAACAATAAAGTAAAATGAAAGAGAAATCCTTGCTTTGTCACGCACTAGTTGTATGATCTGAAGCAAGCTACCTAAACCTGAATTTTGGTCCCTCACTTGAAAAATGGGTTAATAGTACCACCCCAGAGAGTTGTTAGGGAAATAAGTGAGCATTTATTGAGCACCTTATAGGTGCCAGGGCTGGTAAAAGGTACCATAGTGACAGTGGTGAGATGGCTGATAGTTTTGTGAGATCACTTATGTAGTGAGTTGAGCACAGACACTGCCCAGCACACAGTAACTACTTAACAAACGTCCTTAAAAATATGTTTTCCCGTCTAAAATCATCATTATGTTGTGTGAAACAAAGGATGAATAGACAAGTAAGGCTTGGCTGAGTGGTGAAGGCAGCAAAGACCCAGTCCTGGGATCCTTGTCCCTGTCCCGCTACCCATCCAATTCCTTTATAACCTCTACCAATCTGGCGTCTGTCTGTACCAACCTGTTGGTGCCAGGCCTTTGTATCTTAGACATGGGTTTTACATAGGAGGGAATGTTAGCAGTTTTCAAACCTCCTCATTAGAGCAAGAAGTATTCCATGGAGAGCCTGAAGAGATGGTGGAGGAGATTTTGAGCTCATATTCCCTTCACTGGAGTAGCCCTTCTTGGTCTGCTTTATACCCTGGACCTCTGAGAAAGATCCAACCTATTTATTGAGGGTCCTTAATGTGCCTGACACCGCTCAAGGTGCTTAGAACACAACATGAAAAATCAAAGATGTCTGCTCTCCAGGGCTTAAATTGTAGCAGGGAAGACACACAATGAATGGTAAACATAATGAGTTATTTGTCATGTTGCATGGTGATGAGTGCTTAGGGAAAGTACAGGAAGAAAAGGATGAGGGTAGGGAGAGTAGGCTGCAGCTTAAACTGGGTAGGTCTCATGGAGATGACATTTTAGCAAAAACTAAGCAGTCAGAGAGACATGCCAGTATCTGGGGAAAGAGGTGTGGGCATCAGCTACAGACTGTCTGGGGGAAAAAGCATTCAAAGGGTTTGGCGTTGCAGAGACCCCAAGGGGAAGGGTTCCTGGTGACTGGAGGAAGGGCTTGGAGACCTGGGTGGCTGCAGCAGGTGAGCCAGGGGGGAGCTATGAGATGGGACAGCAGGTGCTTCTGAGCATGTGGGGCTTTAAGGACAGGGGAGAGACTTTGCTTCCAGTCTCAGCGAAAAGGGAGCCACTTCAGAGTTTTGAGCAGAAGAATAACATGACCTGATTTGTCTTAAAGCCGGAGGATGGGCCAGTGTGGTAACCCCGGTTCAGATCACAGGGAAGGTTGGAAGACCACCCGTTTGCCTACATGCTCACCCTCATGGGTGCCTCAGGCTGAAAATGAGACAGATTATCTCTGTAACCATTTTACACATTGGGATATTGTGACTCAGGGAGGTCACGTGCATTCACTGAGGACACAGAGCTGGAAGGTGGCAGTCTGGAAACTAAAGTCCTATAGCCTCCTCTGAGTTACCCTTGGCAGGTCGCTGGGCACCAGGATCTGTCTGCTCCACGGTGTCCACGTAAGTCTGTTGCATCCTTGACGACTCTTTTGGTGCAGGAAAAAGACCACCTTGGACTACAGTAGCCCCCGCTAATCTGCAGCAGATGTAAATTTAAGACCCCCAGTGCCTGAACCGGGGAAAGTGCTGAACCCAATATATCATATACCTTTTCAAGTCAAGAAATTTCACCTTTTCACTTGAAGGAAGCACTTCACTGCTTTTCTCTGGCACAGCTGAAGTGCCAGAGTATCACTGCTCTTGCACTTTGGGGCCATTATTAAGTAAAATAAGGGTCACTTGAACACAAGCACTGTGATACAGTCAATCTGATGACCCAGAAGGTTACTAAGAGACTAATGGGTGGGTAGAGCATACAGCATAGATACGCTGGACAAAGAGATGATTTACGTCTAGGGCCGGATGGAGCTGAACAGTGCAAGACTGCATCACACAGGAGGGCATGCAATTTAAAACTTAAGAACTGTTTATTTCTGGAAGTTTCCAGTTAGTATTTCTGGGCCATGGTTGATGGTGGGTAACTGAAAACATAGAACGTGAAACCATGGAAAAGGGGGGGACTACTGTAATTTGCTTTTCAAAATCAATATTTTACTTAATTGAAAAACCCAGTTTTCCCTTAGGCTTTCCAGTCTGCCTTACAAATCTTACTTTATTCTCGTTAGACATCGTAGATGCTCAATAAAACTCTGTGGGTAATGTCCTCACATTTCAAAGACCCTTTCTTGCCTGATGCCTCAACACTGCACCCAATATATTCTATCTAGTACATCTCACTTCATACATCCTGCAGTAAATCACACCAGAAAGGAAGACAGAGCCTGCTGGCAGCCTGGGGTGGAGGTGCCACCGGGCCAGATGGAACTGATGAAAGGAGGTAGGGGAGGGCTGGGGTCCAGGCTCAGGGGCGACTTCCTGCCAGGCCTTGTGCTGCGGCTCAGGGCACCAGGGACAAGAGACTCCAGAGGCCCCTGAATGAAGGAAGAAAGGGAAATGCTTTCCCTATTCCCCCTCTTCCTTCTTATCCTGACTCTGGAGAAGTATTTGTGAGGACAGAGTGGCAGGCTGGTTTTGCTTTCTGCTGTGTTGATTAACAAGGGGCAGCTTTGCAGCAAAGGGCTGCCTCCAGTTGTCCCTTTTGGTTCTTTTACCTCCTTTGCTCTCCCCTCTGCCTCTCAGGACTCCAGCCCTCCCCTCCCCCTGCCGCCCCTCCCCGGTTCTTTGGGTCTCAGGGCTCTCAGCCTCTCCCCCCTCCACATTTCCCTCCAAACCCCACGCTCTTTGTTGCTGAATTCAAGGTTCTCAATACAATAAAGCTTTGATGATTTGCCTCAATTGAGGAGGAATGTCAGCTTAAATGAATGAGGGTCTGAATAATAGAATTTTAAAGCAAGGTTTAGTTGCTTTCGTGTTGGAAGGCATCCTTTCCAGGGTAGAAGCTTTTGCATTTACATGCAGTTAAGAGCTCATGTTGAGAAATGGGGCAATGTGTCTTAGAGACCCTTTTAGATGCTTCAACAGAAGAGCCCTTTATAATTGGCATATACTTTCTTTGAGTGTTTCTGCTCCTCAAGCCTTTCATTTTTAGTGACCAACATTTCTTATATCACCGTGATTTTACTGGGCTTCTCACACATCCGCCACAGTCTCATTTCCTAAATCCTTTATGGGAGACATTTCTACTCTGAAAGTCTCTTTAGACATTTTAAGTTTTCAACTACACAAGCAATACATGAATATGTTCATGTATAAAACCTTAAAAAATAACAACAAAAGCCAAACCCTTAAAAACAACAATAAATAAAAAGCTTATAAATAATGAAAAAGTTTCTGTGTCCCAGGTTATAATGCCACTATCATTAAGATGGTACTAACGTATCATCTCAAATAAACAATCCCTCACAAAAACCACTTCTTTGGACCCTATCTAAAAAAGGGAATCATCTACATCTGATTGAGTTTTACTTTCTTGCAAAATATGAGGAGTCTCTGAGGGAGTTAAAACTCCCAGTCTCTCCCATTCAGCACCATTAAGCCCAACTCCTCCCCCACCCCACCGCATTTCCTTACTGCATCTCTGTCACATTCCATTCCTACATCTCTGCCAGGAATGCTCACTAAGATGAATGTTAACAATGATTAAATCTGGATAAATACACTTGGGTGTTCATAGACTGTTTCCTCTACGTTGCTGAATGTTTAAAGATTTCATAAAATAATAAAGACTCACCAAATCCTAAGAACAGCAATATGGCCAAGTGACCCTTGAAAGAAAACGAAGACCAGGTCTAGTCGCCACTGTCCTCCTCCTCCTAGGGATCCCCATGCCTGCGTGGGGCAAGGCTGAGTCGCATTTATAGGTAGTGTAACAAAAATTATGCATGGTGTATTTCTTAGTAGCGTGTACACTTTTGTAAATCCTTTCATCTACATTTATTTCCTTTGGGGGAGGCAAACATGGTCTGCATTTTACAGATGAGGAAACCAAGAGGTTTATTGATACTACCTAATAATACTGGCTCAGTTATTAGTTTCTTACTAGGAAGCAGGCATTCTTCTAGGCATCTACATGTATTAACTGATTTCATTCTCATAAAACCTCTGAGTTACATGCATAACTTGCCCAAGATTACAAAGCTAGTAAGTGGTGGGCTGGAATATGAACCCAACAGTGTACTCTTGACCCTGAGCTCTTAAACACCTACATCCTCATGTGATGACATTACAGATGTCTTTCTAGTATTCTGAGAATGGAAATCCGCCAGCCTCCAGGGTTCATTTAGACTGTAAATGTGTTTATTTGACCCACAGTATTTTATAATTTTTGAATTACTTTCCATAATGTAAAGATTTCTTTAAAGAAAAATGTCATCTGAAGATCCAGATTTCTGGCTTCCCTTGAAAATCAGAAGTTCTGGCAATGTTATCTCCTTTAAAAGGAGGTAATTAAGGTTAAACAAGGTCATAAGAGGAGACCCTAATCCAAGGTGTCCTTACAAGAAGAGGAAGAGACACTAGGGTTGCACATAAAGAAAGGCCACATGAGAACACAGCGAGAAGGCATCCATCTGCAAGTCAAGGAGAAAGGTCCCAGGAGAAACCAAAATACCTGGTACCTCGATCTTGGACTTCTAGCTTCCAGAGCTGGGAGAAAATAACTTGCTGTTGTTTAAGCTCTTCTGTGGTATTCTATTATGCAGCCTTAGCAGATGAAGACAGCAAGGAATTGTTTTCCATGCATCCCCTGCCCTTCTGTTCTACCTCCCCAGCCCCTGGCCCCTTTCCTCAGCACAGGTATATCACCTAACGCCTAAGGGCATTTGGATCAGTTACTAAGAGGAGTGGTTAGCAACCCCAGGCAAGAAGCTCTGTTACTTCTGCAGGGTACAAACACCACCATCAGATGGTCTGGGAGAGTGGGGAAAGGGCTGGGAAGAGGCCACTACCAGCGAGATGCACTCAGGGCATTTTGTTAAACTTGAAATGGGGGGATGCTGCCTGAAGTACACAGCATAAGGAGACTTGGGAGCTGAGATGTGGCGTATTAGCAACACTCAAGGTGGCTTAAGGAACATTAAGAGTTATAGGTCCATCAAGCTATTACAGGTCCATCCAGACCATTGCTTGGATTTAGCAAACTGTTCTTGTCTGCAGAGTCTGAATTAAGCTTAAATAGAGTGATGGTCAGAATAATTACTGCAGAACTGGTTTCATCTTAAGCTTTCCTATGGGTCTCCTCCAGGTGTTCTAGTTAGAGAGGCTTATATTTTTAACACAAAGATAGGTGGTTGCTGATTAACCCCAGAGGGGCCTGGACAACTGGGAGAAAGCCAAACTGGCTTCTGCTCCATCTTTGCATCAACTTTCAAGCTGTTAGAGTGGTAATGACTGTGGAGGGGGGATGATGGTAGGGAGAGATATCAGACAAACCCCTGATGGGCCCTCAGATCCCAGGGGACAGCCAATAGCAAGAGACTTCAAACCGAGATTCCAAATGGAATGAGCAGAGATCTGGAAGTGATCCAGTGAAACTGGCTCTAGATTCTCACAGCTACAGGATTAGAAACACCATTAGCACCACCTTCTCTGTCATCTTAGATTCCTAGGGAAACTGCAATTTTGTTGTTGTTGTTCAGTTGCTCAGGGGTGTCCAATGCCATGGACTGCAGCACCCCAGGCTTCCCTGTCCATCACCAACTCCCGGAGCTTGCTCAAATTCATATCCATTGAGTTGGTGATGCCATCCAACCATCTCATCCTCTGTTGTCCCCTTCTCCTGCCTTCAATCTTTCCCAGCATCAGGATCTTTTCTAAGGAGTCAGCTCTTCACATCAGTGGCCAAAGTATTGGAGCTTCAGCTTCAGCATCAGTCCCCCCAATGAATACTCAGGATTGATTTCCTTTAGGATTGACTGGTTGATCTCCACAGTTCAAATTTTAGCCAGTAGATAAAAGTGTCAGTCATACAACAAAGTTTGACCTGTGATTTAATCAACACTAACATACTCAGTGTATATATACTAATATATATACTAATATACTCAGTATATAATATACTCAGTATATAATATACTAATATACTCAGTTATATAATATAACATAATATACTGTATGCAGGTCAGGAAGCAACAGTTAGAACTGGACATGGAACAGACTGGTTCCAAATAGGAAAAGGAGTACGTCAAGGCTGTATATTGTCACCCTGCTTATTTAACTTATATGCAGAGTACATCATGAGAAACGCTGGGCTGGAAGAAACACAAGCTGGAATCAAGATTGCTGGGAGAAATATCAATAACCTCAGATATGCGGATGACGCCACCCTTGTGGCAGAAAGTGAAGAAGAACTAAAGAGCCTCTTGATGAAGGTGAAAGAGGAGAGTGAAAAAGTTGGCTTAAAGCTCAACGTTCACAAAACTAAGATCATGGCATCTGGTCCCATCACTTCATGGGAAATTGATGGGGAAACAGTGGAAACAGTGTCAGACTTTATTTTTTTGGGCTCCAAAATCACTGCTGATGGTGATTGCGGCCATGAAATTAAAAGACACTTACTCCTTGGAAGGAAGGTTATGGCCAACCTAGATAGCACGTTTAAAAGCAGAGACATTACTTTGCCAACAAAAGTCCGTCTAGTCAAGGCTATGGTTTTCCCAGTGGTCATATATGGATGTGAGAGTTGGACGGTGAAGAAAGCTGAGCGCCGAAGAATTGATGCTTTTGAACTGTGGTGTTGGAGAAGACTCTTGAGAGTCCCTTGGACTGCAAGGAGATCCAATCAATCCATCCTAAAGGAGATCAATCCTGGGTATTCATTGGAAGGACTGATGTTGAAGCTGAAACTCCAATACTTTGGCTACCTCATGCAAAGGGTTGACTCATTGGAAAAGACCCTAATGCTGGGTAGGATTGGGGGCAAGAGGAGAAGGGGACGACAGAGGTTGAGATGGTTGGATGGCATCACCGACTCGATGGACATGGGTTTGGGTAGACTCCGGGAGTTGGTGATGGACAGAGAGGCCTGGCGTGCTGCAATTCATGGGGTCGCAAAGAGTCGGACACGACTGAGAGACTGAACTGAACTGAATATATTCAGAGTTCAGGAGAGGGCAGGAAAATACAGGGTTGTCTAGATTTCCCTTGAATTCATTTCTAGCTTCATGTCCACTGAAAAGAATATGGAAATACTGAAATTTGAATGTAGATGGTTTGGGTTGCATTTTTATCATCTGATGAGGGATAAAGGCAATGGTCTATTATGAATAAAAGGCAAAGCTCAGTTTCACAAGTCAATTTTCTCCCTAGTCCTCTAATGATGTGTGGAATTCAGAAAAGCACAATTTCTCTGACTCAGTTGAAATAGGGCAACACCACACATGACCAGTCCTCCAAAAGCATCATGAAGATTTGTGAAAACTGTCAGTGAAGAGCTTTGTGCATCTTGAGAGGACACAATTGGCAAAGACCTTATTTATTTATTTTACTTGGAGGCTAATTACTTTACAATATTGCAGTGGTTTTTGCCATACATTGATATGAATCAGCCATGGGATTACATGTGTTCCCCATCCTGAACCCCCCTCCCATCTCCCTTCCCATCCCATCCCTCTGGATCACCCCAGTGCACCAGCCCTGAGCACTTGTCTCATGCATCAAACCTGGACTGGTGATCTGTTTCACATATGATAATATACATGTTTCAATGCTATTCTCTCAGATCATCCCACCCTGGCCTTCTCCCACAGAGTCCAAAAGACTGTTCTATACATCTATGTCTCTTTTTCTGTCTCTCATATAGGGTTATCGTTACCATCTTTCTAACTTCCATATATATGCATTAGTGTTTTTCTTTCTGGCTTACTTCTCTCTGTATAATGGCCTCCAGTTTCATCCACCTCATTAGAACCAATCCAAATGTATTCTTTTTAATGGCTGAGTAATATTCCATTGTGTATATGTACCACAGCTTCCTTATCCATTCGTCTGCTGATGGACATCTAGGTTGCTTCCATGTCCTGGCTATTATAAACAGTGCTGCAATGAACATTGGGGTACATGTGCCTCTTTCAATTCTGGTTTCCTTGGTGTGTATGCCCAGTAGTGGGATTGCTGGGTCATATGGCAGTTCTATTTCCAGTTTTTTAAGGAATCTCCACACTGTTCTCCATAGTGGCTGTACTAGTTTGCATTCCTACCAACAGTGTAAGAGGGTTTCCTTTTCTCCACACCTTCTCCAGCATTTATTGCTTGTAGGCTTTTGGATAGCAGCCATTCTGACTGGTGTGAAATGGTACCACATTGTGGTTTTGATTTGCATTTCTCTGATAATGAGTGATATTGAGCATCTTTTCATGTGTTTGTTGGCCCTCTGTATGTCTTCTTTAGAGAAATGTCTGTTTAGTTCTTTGGCCTATTTTTTGATTGGGTCGTTTATTTTTCTGGCATTGAGCTGCAGGAGTTGCTTGTATATTTTTGAGATTAATTCTTTGTCAGTTGCTTCATTTGCTATTATTTTCTCCCATTCTGAAGGCTGGGCAAAGACCTTATTTAAACAGAGTCCTTCATTTGTGTTCTAAACCTTAGTTTGAAAGTAAATTGTTTGGCACTTACTATTCAAGGATCTGAGATCAGGGCTCCCTGAAGCCTAGGTGGGGCCAGGGAAAGGCAAGGATCTGGGATGGGGACTTGGAATGCTACGGTTCATCCAAGCATTCTACGGTTCATCACTGGGGGTCAGAAGAAGGTCTTGAGGATTAGTTGAGCCAGAATACCTTCCCTCTCTGCTTGGGCAGCATTCCTCAGTGGAAGTTGTTCTTGCTTCTGCTGTTGTCTGGTTTTGGGGAGAGGGAAATCGCTATAAAGATTGGGTGAAGGAGGAAAGGGTCTTGCTTCTCATGGGAATGTGATTTTCTTTAGCTAAGAAAGGATTTTATTTCCATTCCTCCTTCCATATCACACCTCCCCCAATTTTCCTTCTATTCTCACATACATGTTAAGATCTCTTCCTTCCTTCCCTTTCATACACCTCTATAGTTGGGTACTTTCACAGAATGAGAAGCAGGATACAGAAGTCAGAGGTATGTGCATGCATGCTACTTTGCTTCAGTCATGTCTAACTCTTTGTGATCCTATGGACTGTAGCCCGCCAGGCTCCTCTGTCCATGGGATTCTCTAGGCAAGAATACAGGAGTGGGTAGCCATTTTCTCCTCCAGAGGATCTTCCCAACCCAGGGACTGAATTCACATCTCTTACATCTCCTGCATTGGCAGGTGTGTTCTTTACAAATAGAACCACCTGGAAGCTAGAAGTCAGGGGTGGGGGATTAGCAATAGCTGGGGACCAGGCTGTGATGGGGGGGTCTACAGTGATGAGAAGGGGAGATAGAAGAAAATAGAGAACGAGAATTTGTGCAGCAGTCTGGTTAAGGGTACAGAGTGCACTACAGTTCATCATTCCTGTCTCACTCTCCATGGCCTCTCTAATGGAGCTGCCTTGCCCACATCTGCTACTGCTTAGGCAGCCATGCTTTCAGCTCCTCCTTCAGCCCACAGTAGGCTGGCTGGCTAGTGACCAATGATGTTATCTGAGAAAAAACAATAAGATGAGTCTAAGCCAATCATATGTAGGGCATGTCTGCTGGGAGAGAGAGTTGTCTTGGGCATGTATGCAGAGAGATGCAGAGACTCTAAGGTAACGAAGCCCCAGGGTTGCCTTTGCTCCTCAAGGTTTTCCAATTCCAAACCCCTTGTACCCTTAAAAACATCTGTTCCCTTTTACCTGAGTAACTGAGTTTCTTCTCAATGGAAAGAGCCTAACTATAATAGTTTGCTCAAGTTCTTATAAGTAAGCTGAAACTGAATTATTATCTGAAGACATTTGCTTAGGGGAAAATGAGTAGATTGGTTCCCTTAGCAAACATGACCTACCATCACGGCTTACTTGGAAGCATCTTGTGTTCTTGAGATTAGGTTTGGTGTGACCTAGGTGTGAGATTAGGTTTGGCAGGAAATGGTGTGACCCAATTTCTCCTTTTGTTCTTCTGATGTCAAAGCAAGTCAAAACTGCATTTCAGTCCTGAAGAAAGGAGATCTTGGCATCTACAAAGAACTGGTTTAGTCTAAGAAAGGTAGGACCTTTTAAAGTTACTAAGATCCATGTCAACAAATCTCTCTCAGGGAAGCTTCAAAAGCATGCATTTTTACTTAGTTCAAAAGAGCAGAGAGGTGTGGCAGCCATATTGGTTCACCAGCGAGATCTCGTGAATCATTTCTCATCTCAGATTTCAGGGCTCAGGAGGGCTAAACTGGAAGGAAAGCTGAGAGCAGCTCTTGTCAATATGAGACCGCAGCCATTATATCCACAGCCTCTTGGAAATGTCCCCCAGCAAGGCTGCCATCAGCACTTGACTGAAAACACATGGAAGCAGCCCACTCAGAGCAGGAATTCATTATTGGAAGAATAATAAGGGAAAGTTTCTTTTTTCTTCTCTCTCTCTCTGCTGCTGGGAAAGCTGCTTTCTGGAAAAATCACAGGGCTTAGAGGGAATTTGAATCATGTCTGGTAACAAGGGACAGAATGGAGGCAGAAGGGCACATTTCCAGAAGTCATTTCACACAAAGCATGATGGTCCTGGGCAACTTAAGGTGAGTCGTTCTGTCTTAGATGTTATCGTTTAAATCGGGCCATGGCTGCCTTTAACCCATTATCCTTTCCCAGTTATTAGTATCGATAGCTTAAGGGAAAAGAACCCAAAGTTAATTGATTTTCCTTTGCTACTCCTCTTTTTCAAAAAGGTCACCCTTTTGTGGACTAAAATGGGCTACAAAATTATTTGGTCTTCAGTTCTCAAACCTACCCCATAAATCTTTGCTAAATGCCCAGTAATCCAAGGGAAAGGAACAAGGGGTGGATGTGAAAGAAGATGTTTACCACTTCCTGGGTCTAGAGTATGTGGCAGACATTGCAAGTGTTTACCAATCTCCAGTTCTCCTTTCCTTCCCAATACAGTCGAGGTTCCCAGATCCTTGGAGATGGGGATGGATGGATGCATGATTACTTGGCCACGAAAGAAGTGATATGTGTTGTTTCTTGGAAGAGGCATTTAATTGGTAGTATACAACACCTCCCCATATTGGCAAATGTGATGCATGTTGATACTGAATTGAAGTACTGAATCATCACATAGAGGATAGCCTCCCGGGAGGGTCTCTCAGATATGCACAGACCTGGTTTTAAGTCACTGAGATTTCAGGCAGTTGCTTTTTTCAGCAACTAAACCAAGTCTGTCCTGACTTAGGCCCACTATTGATTAGTCTACTCTCCTCCAAGTTCTGTTCGGAGTTCTGGAGCACTTGCGCTACATGTGAATCCCACCTTCACTGAAATTCAGAGAAGTAGGTCATGTGCTTTCTCTCCCACTTAGGTTATTCATCTGAGAGGAGTGATGGACTGTTTCCCTCCATCTGAGCTAAAGTGGCCTCTGCTGAGTTCTGTAATGGAACATAAAGACATTCCTTTCATAGCCATCAGACGAAAGTGATGGTGATTGTATTAAAACCAAAGCTTAGGAAAAAAATGACACTCCCAAGTGGTTCTAAGACCACGATTTTTTAGGTCAGAATCTGATATTTTGCACTTCCTCTTACTTTCATTCCCCTCTCCTCCATTACCTAATCCTCATCGCCAATTTCCAGAATTCTCATTTGGCAATCCTGGTTTTGCATGACAAACTTCTACAATCCCATCTCCGGGATTTGTTCACAACATCAAACTAAAAGACACTAAGCACAGAGTTTGGCACTTCTGGGTTAATTCAAAAGTGTTTACTCCATGGGCTGATAGGGACCACACACTTCTGAATCTTCACCAGGACTACAGCACATCAACAGAGCAGGTAGGATGCTAGCACATGTAGGAAGACAAAAGTTGGACTTTGCCTTACATATGTATAGGTACATACATCCCAAGAAACTACTGCATTACATCCAAATTCAATAAAAGTAATTAATAATACAAGATGCTTCACTAGCATTCCATGAGTGGTACCAGTTTGGCAGATTTTCAGCTCAGGACTACCACCTCTGTCTTCTTCCTTGTGAATATTTCCTGGGGCAGCTTTCCTATGCATGTCTCCCCATTTTTAATAAAAAGAGAAGAAGGCAGTGATAGATCCTCTACCATATTCTCTGCAGTCACTTCTACTGGAAGATCCAACTACCAGTACTGCTCTGATGACTCTTTTATTTGGAAAATATTCACTGAATTCCTACTATGTGTACAGTATTGTGCTGAGTATGTTAGTGAGGGTGATTAAGAAAGGCTGTAACAGATATGAACAGAAAGAGTACAGGGGTGAGGGGGAAGAGGGGAAGAAGCAAGACTGCCAGGGTTCAAATCCACATTCCATCACGTTCTAGCAAGAGACAACTTTTCTTGCCTCATCCCTCATCTCTGAAGAAGGAATGATGTAAAGTCCTACCATGTGAGACTGTGAGGCGGTAAGATAAGCGGATGCAACTACAGTATGTGTGTGTGAGACACACACAGCAACACTGAGTGTTGACACAAGGCAAAGACAGTGCTTAGGTCCTTTCCGGGCAGCTTAGTTTGTGATGAAAGTCCTGGTGGGCCTTGGAGCAGGAGAGCACAGGGATTGGTTTGTCTGTCAATCACTGAGCAGAGAGCACTCTTAATGTTTTCTGGGGTCAAAAAAAAGGCCCCGGACTTCCCTGGTGGTCCAGTGGTTAAGAATTTGCCTGCCAATGGAGGGGACATGGGTTCGATTCCTGATCTGGAAACTAAGATCCCACACACCACGGGGCAACTAAGCCCATGCGCACATCTACTAAAGCCCCTGCACTTAGATCCCATGATCCACAACAAAAGAAGTCATTGAAGTGAGAAACCCACACACCACAACTAAAGAGTAGCCCCTACTCACGGCAACCAGGAAAAGCCTGCACGCAGCAGTGAAGACCCAGCGCAGTCAAAAATTGAAAAAAAAAAAAAGTGACTTCAAGTAGGAAGCTATTTAATCTTTAACATTTGGGATTGAGATATGTTTTCCTCATTCCTTTCTCAGACATTCCTAAGTGCCCTGTTTAATGTGTGAACTGCTTAGCTTTTCTTTCTTGGTGGACAGTGAAAATGCAGAGAGAGCGAATTAATAGTTACAGAGAACAAAATATCTTTCTCAACTTCCTGAATAGTCCCTGGCTGTTTCAAATTAGTCAGCTCATCTTCAAGAATTCATAGGAAGTGTACATTGAATCAGCTGCAAAAACTCAGCTTGGTTTTCACAAATATTCTATTGAATACCACAAGCTCTCCAAAGGCCCCTCGCTCTGAAGGAGACGGATGACCTCAGTCTGGAAACTTGGTATCCTCCACTTCTTGCAGGTCCAGCAAAATCTTTCTCACCCTCCAATGCCCAGTGCATTGTTTGCTCTCCAGGAATATCTTCCTTGATTCATTCCAGCTGCATAAAATGTCCTTCCTTTGGTCCTTTCAGCCCGTGACTTGGGCGTACATCTACAACATCAACTTTATTTTATTCTGCTTTATATTATAGCTGGGAGTACATGAGTCATTTCCATTCCTCATAATACATATAACCTATGTTTCTGAGCTTTGCCTTAGCATTTGGTACGTGTTCAACAAATGCTGAGTTTTGTTAAAAGAGTATGTCATTTAACCATTCTTCGCTGATCAGGTACCTACTTTGTGTACAACACTCTGTTGGGCATTGATGGCAGACATGAGATAGGACAAAACTTGATTCTAGAATCCAAGGCATTTATAAGCCTCTGAAGGGGAAGCAGATACAGAGTGATTTTATAGAGGACAGCCTGAGTGGCAGCAACAAGTTGGGGGAAAGAGGTCCCAATGTCAAAGGACTGGGAAGATTTGATGCCTGGCTTTGAAGGGGCTGAATCCCCCAGCTTTGATGCTTCATTTGGAAACCTCATGAGGTACGAGGGGTAGGCTGGGTCTTCTGCTGAAAATGACTAAATTATCCTATGGGTCACCAATTGATTGATTTGCTCATTGACTGGCCCAGCCTTGGGCTTTAAATCTAAAGAAATCATTTCATCCTTTATTAAACACTGCATGAATCTCGCTCTTTGTTCTGCAGGGCTCTACACAATATACCAGTGAAACTTGAATTTACACCACAATACATGTACCACTAATGACCTTCCAAATGCCACTAATACCATACGTGTCCTGCTTCTCAGTTGGATCCGAACCTGTCAGTGAATTCTGAGCCCACTGACCTCCCTCTGACACAAGAGCACACCCCCACGCCCATGCCCTCCCTCAGCCTCCCCCATCCTTCCAAGATTTCATTTCTGAATCAGTTACTCTTTGGAGACCCCGATTCCTTTACACCTACTCTTTTTATTTGGTGGACAATACTTTATTCGGAAATGTTCCCTCCTGTAATTACAAATCCTGTTAGTCATCCTCCTCCTCTCCCCAGGGGGATTGTGGGCTTTAATTAATTAATGTGGTTAAACCGCTTTGAGGTGCCTGGTTGAAAGGTGCTATATAAGTGCAAATTATTATTATTATGGCCATTGCTATCCCATGGCGGCAAAGCCTTCAGCCCCAAGCATCTAGAGACCTGAACAAAGGCCTCTTCATCTTCACCTTCCCTGCTAGGTCTGAGATGGCTGGCTCAATGGTAAAGGAGTGGGGGGGCAAATCTGTTACCATCTCAACAGCAATCAACTAATTAATCCCCATTATGTTGGCTTCCGTTTCCTTCTTCCAGACAGCCCGGTCCTGTTTCATTTCACAAATCACGCCCCCATCAGCTCGAGACAAAGGTCATAGTGTCCCTATGGCCTCTGTTGGTCTAAAGGAAAAAAAAAAGAGAGATGGAGAGAAAGAATGTTTGAAAAACCATCGCTGTCATGAAATGCACTAGCTTCTCACCAGCAGTCTAAATAAACTTCTTCCAGTGGGAGTCCTCTGACATGCACACCTATCTATCTATTACTCAGGGAGCCAATGGCTTCGTAAACCAGACACCAAGAAACTCAGCACAGGTGTGGGCTAAGGCCCCACAGTCCTAGCTGGACTGCCGATAGCTGTAAACAAAAGGGGAGCCTTTCTAGGCAGGGTGGGACGAGGTCATCCAGAGAAGCGGGAGCCCCCCTTCAGCTTCCTCTACTGCCCCCAGGTTTCCCCTGAGAAAGCCAGCTGCCATCAATAGCCAGGAAGCCCTCGCAAAGACTGGGGGCTATGATTTAGATGTTTTGTGCTACACCTAGCACACCCCGGCCCTGAACAAATGCCTAGGGCTTCCACTGCGATGGGAGCCACTGAACACAGCCCTGTGGGGGAGACCTGGCCTCTCGAGGGGATGCTGCTGACCAAAATGCTCCTTACAAGGTTGTGCCTCAGACCCTTTGTTAGCGTGGACGTGGGTGAGCCTCAGGGGGTCATGTCTTCATCTGCCTCCATTTATCCTCCCTATTGAAGGGCTCCTTCAGGACATTGGTCAGTCTCTGTGGGAAGTGATTCGGAGAGCAACAAAGGAACTTGGGCCCTTTGGGGGGGCCTTCAGAATTCAGTAAACATCTGGACACGGAAGGCCAGGTTCTCAAGCAGTCTAGCTGCGGAGATGTCAAAAGAGAGAAAGAGCTGTGTGTGCAATGCAAGCTCTCGGTTCTGTGGCGACATTTGTTGTAGAGAAACAGAGACACCCCAGTAGGTATATAGGAAGATTTTTCAAAAGCTCCTCTGTGTGTCAGTTTTTGTGAGTGCAGCGCACTATTTGTCAGTTCTCATGGCATGTGTGAGGAAATAGAAGTTTCACATGGCTAGGGAGCAGCATGTGATGGATGCTCTGATTCTGTGTGGACTATGAATAACCCAAGGTTGCACAGGCCTGTCCTGGGAATTGTTGTTAAGCGTTTCTGTTATCCTTGAGCTCTGTAAAGCACTTTCTAGTCAAGGTGATTTGTTGGCTTCTCATCAGGAGCACATTTTAATTGACAAAAAAATGAAGTACTGAGGCTAAGTGATTTACAATTCATCACATGATAAAATTCAGGATCTGAACTCTTGACTCTCAGTGTTCCCTTTATTGTTGAATCAATCCATTTAGAACACATTAGTCAGCATGATTCAACATGAGTCACACGGCACTAATCAGCATTCCCCAGCGTGCCCAAATCTATCCTCAAACAGCAAAAGAAACTGGCCTCTGTCAAGAGACAATGGAAGGCCGTTTTTGTCAGTATTCAGGAGCTGACATCCAGTTCAAGTCCCATGTCCTCTCAGGAACCTTCCTCAGTCATCCTAGATGGAATGAGTCTCATTTCCTCTATCTTTTCAGATCCTATTGTTTGAGCCTTGATAATAGGTGTGGCAGTTTGCTATTTTGTTTTTAAGCTAACTATTTGGATTGTCAACTACTAAAATAAGGGACTTTTTTTTTTTTATCAGCCTCTCTCTCCTGAGCACCATGGTTTATATACAATAGATGTTCAAGAAATACCTGCTTAACTGAACTCACTGAAATGGAGCCTAAGTCATATTCCAGAAAGAACTCCAAGTCCTTCTGGAAGAGGTTTTCAAAGAAAATCAACAACCTGAATTGATTTAACATCTTTTGGTGTTATTACCTGGGCATTTTCACAAATGCAAATTGTTAAGCCTGCAAAGTTAGCCAAATGGCTTCCCGGTTCCAAAAGAGGAGTATGGATCTATTCTAACCATAGTCCAGGCCTTGGAATAAGTTTTCTCTATAACCTTATTCAAACTGACATTTTGTTTCATGGTTTTTTTGAAGGTGGAGACAGAAAAAACATTTTGGAAAAAAAAATGTGTTTAGTTTATGATTTTGGAACCAAATTTATACCCTGCTTTGTGCTATAAGCACTAGCTCTTGTTCAAGTATTTTTCTTGAATAGTGCACAATAGCAAAACATGTCCTAAATTTCTGCTTGACAGAGATTTTGTTTTGGAAGGGGAACCAAGATTTTGGGGTGTTGATCTTTGGTGGCATTACTGACTAAGATACTCTATTATTCTGTTTTAGACTCTATTAAAGAATGTCCTGATACCATTTTAAACATACATTTGTTTTTTTAAGAACGGAAACGAGATTTATCTGAGCCAAACTATTTTCCAGGTAACTCTGAGAAACTGCAATATTTATACTGCATTTGGACATTATGCAACAAGTCCAGCTCTAGGGTCTGTATTATTGTACCCTGGGGTCTAATCTCTGCAACTATGCTCCTCTGAAAGAAATGTATCATTGAATATGCATCTCCTCGCTCTCTCTCTCATGATAATAGAACTCCTCAAATTTGGTTGGACACACGGCCACTGAGATTAACAACTACATTTTCCAGCCTTACTTTCCATACATCTATAGATTGGCAGAAATAATATGTATAACTTCTTGTTTTTCCTTAAGGAAGGGTGCTGCCCTTTTCTCCTACTGAATCTCTGCCCCACATAACTCCTGCTACCTTGATATAGGACATGACAGTGAGCCATTTTGTATCATGACAACGAAGGCAGCCTCCCAGGCATGCTGGAGCAACAAGAGAATTACCAGGGTCTCTGGACCAATATGTGGGGCTGAGTTGCTGTATCAGCTCTGGACTGCATTCCTCCATAATGCTACATGAGAAAGCAGTCAACTTCTACCTTGTACACCATTGTTAATCTAGGTTATGGTTCCATCCAGCCAAATTTATGATCCAACTAAGGGAATTTCTTGATGGATGACTACATCAATGTGACTGATCTATTGTAGCTTAGGATTTCAGGATTCCAGATTCAGGACGGGCCTAGAGTAACCCAACGGAGGCTATGAAGCCCAACAGGTAAGTTGTCACAGGGGCTGCCATGATGGGAGACAAGGGGGCCCAAACTCATTTCTGATTTTATGAAAAATCATAGGAGCCCAGGCTGAGTACTTGGAAATGGCTACAAACCCAATTCTGAGGCAGTGAGCATCACTTCACCTTTCTGGCACTCAGTCCCCTTACCTGAAAATAAAGATGAATGGAATGAAAAGATCCCTTTCTGGGAGATAGAGGAGTAGAATAATTTAAGAGGAGTAGAATAATTTTTATCAGTTAACCACGTAACTATATGCATAAACCACATGTGAAAGTGAAAGTGGCTCAGTCATGTCCAACTCTTTGCAACCCCATGGACTATACAGTCCATGGAATTCTCCAGGCCAGAATACTGGAGTGGGTAGCCATGCCCTCCTCAAGCAGATCTTCCCAACCCAGGGATCGAACCCAGGTCTCCTGCAGAACCCAGGTGGATTCTTTACTATCTGAGCCACAAAGGAAGCCCACAACTGTGCAGAAAATCCCCCTAGAAGCTATGGAAAGCTTACACCCCAATGGTGTAGATAAAAGAAGCAGCCATAAAGAATATATAAGAAGACTGCCCATGGAAATATGACAATACACTTATCATTATACACAGCTCCACAGGAATTGATCCACTACTTCCAAAGGAAGTGTAAATTGGTACCTCTTTGAAGAAAAATTTGGGAAAATAAAGACAAAAATGTGCATCCCCTGGCTAGCCATTCCATTTTTAAAAATTATATATACCTAGAGAAACTCTCATACTTGCATATACCAAGAAACACGTGCAACAGGATTCATTAAGTTAACAAGCAATCAAAATTTCTGTCAATAGGGAAATGTATAACATGTGGTATATTCATACAACGGATATGGACACCTCAGTTAAATTGAAAGAACATGATCCACGTGTATCAATACAGATATGCCACAAAGCATGATACTATGTGAAAAAAGCAAGTTGTGGAATGATGTGTACAACAGACCATTTATGCAAATTTAGGATGCACTCAAAGCAAATATGATGTTTGGATTCACATATATGTAGAAAAGTTTTTCAGAGTGGGGGAAAGATACATATCAAACCCTAGAGAGATTTTACTTCTGTAGAGCAACGTAGAGGAGAGAGAAGGAATCAGCTAGGGATAGGTACAAAGAAGCTTTGAGCTTTGTAAGGTTATATTCCTATACTTTTAAAAAAATCTGAAATTACAAGTTTGGGATTAACATATGTGTGTGCTAAATTGCATCAGTTGTGTCCAACTCTTTTCAACCCTATGGACCATGGCCCACCAGGCTCCTCTGTCTACCGGATTCTCCAGGCAAGAATACTAGACTGGGTTGCTGTGCCCTCCTCCAGAGGATCTTCCCATCCCGGGGACTGAACCTGCGTCTCTTATGTCTCCTGCATCGGCAGGCGGGTTCTTTACCACTAGCGCCACTTAGAATGCCCTGGGATTGATATATGCAGACTGCTATACATAAAATAGAGAAACAACAAGTATCTACTATATTGTA
Source organism: Okapia johnstoni (assembly GCA_024291935.2). Lineage (NCBI taxonomy): Eukaryota > Metazoa > Chordata > Mammalia > Artiodactyla > Giraffidae > Okapia > Okapia johnstoni. The sequence goes on from CM044307.1 coordinate 20,960,516, forward strand.
CAGGGAACTATTCAGTTCTGTGTAATAACCTATAAGGGATAAGAATCTGAAAAGTAATATATATATTGATATCAATTTGCTGTACACCTGAAACTAACACAACACTATAAATCAACTATATTTCAGCTTAGAAAGATCTGACAAAACATTAACATTTGTTAATTCTGGATGTGAGAGGCATGGGTTTGGCTTTATTATTTTCTGTACTGCTCAGTATTTAAAGTATTTTTTCCACATTAAAAACAAACTCTTTCTTTGAGGCTAACAGTGAGAATGAAAGAAGGGACCAAAAGCCAAGGGCCAGTGTGGGACGCTGTCAAGGAGGGAGGGGATGTGAAGCAAAAAGGCGCAATGCTGAGAATGGGAGACCTGTGTTCTCTGCCCTGGGAAGCGCCTCTTGGAGGGGCAGGCAGAAGCAGCTCAGGGCAATGAGACAGGCATCCGAGGCCCTCTCCTCCATGCCCTGTGAGAGCGAGTTCACTCTGCTCCACTGAATCCCAGGGCTCTTTGCCAGGCTCCCAAGAGCATGCCAGGCTGTGCCAGGTGTGTGGGTGATATTTACCAGGCAGACACCTCCATACCTGGATGGATGGATTCAGACTGAGAATCTTCTGGGTCACTCTGAGTCCACTGGGCAGAAACATTTAGATGGGCTACTGATTGTAACTGAAATCTGATGAACTCAGATGGTGGTATTTGGGGGCAAAGGAGTTTTCAATGAATCATCCAGTTGGCTCAGTGACTAAGAAAATGGGGTGGAAGAATCTAACCCAACTTTGTGACAAGGGAACAAACAGTGTGCTTCAAAAAAGGGATCAAACAACCATTTTTGACTTTACAAGGAAGATGAGGCATATAGCTTCCCACCTCTAAAATCATTATTTTTATTTTCTGAGTCACTATATACTGGGTAGCTGGAAAAGCAGGAAACTAGCTTTGTTTCCAGAACCTTCTCTGGACCTATCTCAGGGTGCTCTGGGCTCCCCTGAGGTTCCCCATCCCAAAGTGTATGCTGCTTATTCAAACTAAACTAATAAAAGCAGCACCAGAATCAAGATTCAACCTGCCTGACCTGATCTTTATTTTTTGAAAACAATGTAAAAGCACATAATTCTGCCCTATTGAGAAACTAAACCATTGTCCTCTATCCTGTTCAAAACAACTTGGTTTTTGTTTTTCAAACACTTCCTAGATCCCTAAGTAAAAGGAGACTAAAGGGCAAGGGAAAAGTGATCAAGGAGGACACTTCCCCCTACCTGGACTCCGAGCCCATTCCTGCCTTTTCTCTGGCCAACCCCTCCTAGGGTATCTGCTCCTTTGCCAAGTCGGCAGGCCTTTATTACCCATGAAAGCCCCGATGGCTACAGAAGACTTGGGCTCTGGGTTGTCCCTTCGCCTCCTGTGGCATCAGCAACAGCCTGGCTGCTTTCAGAGCCAGAATCGTATTTCTGGCCTTGACACAGAGGTCCAGGGGTCCCAGCTGTGCTCTGGGTGGCACGACATTTGGGGCTTGCTGAGGAAGCAGAGGACATGACCAGAACAGATGTGGGTCAAGTTGGATTTCAGTCAACACTCCCTTCCCATCCACAGACATGTGGTTCTGTGGACCCACTCCATGCAAGCCAATTTCCAAAGCCAAGTCTCGCTTTTCCCTCTTCTCTCCACTAAGTCCTGGCACCCCTGAGCCTCACTATGGGCTAGTCAAACCTTTAAGCTTTCCCATTCAGTGAGCACTGGGACTTCATGGTGAACTCTGGGAACAAAACGAAAAATGGATTAATGGGATCTTCCCTGACCCCCTTCCACCTTTCCCAGTTGAGTTGCACAAAACAGCTGAACTCTTCCTCTGCTGGGACCTGGTCCCTCTCAGAGTCTGAACCATCAAGAAGTTGGGGGCTGTGAGATCCCTCTCCTTGGGGACCCAAATGTTTTCAGGGTCCGAGGGCCCAAGTATTTCCAGAGTCTTGAGCTCAACCAGGAGAGGCCAGGATCCTGGACCGGTGGGAGACGAAGAAGATGCGAACAACACAGTATTACCATGGTAACAGCCTGAGCCCAGCAGCCTCCTGAAGATGCTGGGGTGAGGGGTGGGGGGGTTTCTTTCTTTCTTTCTTTTTTCCCTTCCAAAAGGAGAATAGTTCCGCTTTCTATTTTACTACAACAATAGCATGGACCGGCTCCTTCAAGTGTTTCAAAAAGCAGCCTGAGAAATCTCTAACCAAGCCCCTCAGTCTCCCCAGCCTGCCGTTTTATTGTCCCTCCCATCCCTGTGAACAAAGGGGCGGGAAGGCTGAAAGGCCCCCGGTGGCTGGCTTGTTCTCAGCATCCTAATCCTTGAGAACCGGGGAGGGGCGTGGCCTGTGGAGCCGGTAAATCCAATGTTGGCACTCAGGAGCTCTTCAGGTATTATAAAATCTCCCGGTTAAGAGGCTGGTAGGAATCTCGGGGCTTGCTAAGGGGATAAAAGGCACCGAGCGATCATTCCCAAATTCACTAATAGCCCTGTCCCTCACCCCCACCCCCGCCAAAAGCCAGGCTAGCCTATTTGGATTTTTTTTTCCTGCCACCCCAGGCTGACTCCATTACAAAAACGGAAAGTGGAGGCACAGCGGCCGGCTCTCTTTTAGTTGGTACCCCAGGAACTGCCCTCACTCTTCCAGCCCTTCCCTTCTCGGTCTCTACCCACCTCAGACAAGGATTGTACACGCCCCCACCTCCCCGCAGCTGTGGGTGCCAACCTGCATGCCACTTCAGGACTATCATGCCAGAGCAACCTCTCACACAAGAAAAGCTTCTTGGCCTTGACTTCTGAGACCTTTCCGAGGTTATCACTCAGAGATCAAAGGTTTCTTTGCTTTAAACCTGGGAAATGGTGCAGGTGATTTTTAGCTCAGTCATCTGTTAAAACTGGGGGAAAAATAAGCTTTTACCTTCCAGGCTGTGGAGATCTCAAGGGTACAGCTCTACTGAACTAAGTGAATGATAAGTACACCATCTCCTCAGAGAATCAGATAAAGGTGAAGTGGGAAGGCCTGTAGAGATCACTCAGGCTGATGACTACAAGCCAACGAAGAAAAACATTTTGCACTGCAACCTCTGTACATAAACTCATAATGCACGTACATGCACACATAATCACACAAGAAATATTTCACAAAACAGTACAACATGTGTGACATAATGTATTATTTTCTATTCTCTTTTTTTTTTCTCCAAGGCTGGTTGTGATTCCTTAATTTTATTTCATGAGCCACCAATGAGTCACAAAACAGTTTGCAAAGCACTGAGTCAAGGTCAACATTGTCTTTTTCAAGCTGACAAAACTAGGATTCCAGAGATTTTCTCAAGAACATACCAGAGCTGGAACGGAAATCCAAGGTGGGTCTAAAATAGGAGGGGCCCCATTTTTCTGAGGATCAGAGCTCCTTTTTGTTTACTTAAAACCTTGGGAGCACATAGTTAGAGGGGAGGGAATGCCCAGAGGTTTACATGAAATGGCACTGCTGATAGAGGCAGAAGGCTCCTGCCGCCTCCAGAAAACCTCAGAGAGGAAGGTGTGGCTTCAAAAGCAAACAGGTGAGGCTCTGAGGTCTCCCAGACATTTTTATTTACTGGTTGGGATTCTTGCATCATCAGGCACTTTCCTGAATGTTTCTATTTCCTGGACACCCGGTTCCAGGCCAGCCTCCTTTAGTAATCCACTTTCTCTTGTTTTCCGACTATTTCTAATAGTCTTTCTTTGCAGCTTTCTAACCCCTACCAATTTACTGTGGTTTCAGTTTCTACTTTTCCTAAACAGCTTCCTCTTTCCTGTCAAAGTCATGATCTTAGCAATGAGAGTCAGAGAGGCAACTCTGTGAATCTTGCTCCCACAAATATTATTCCAAAGTTATCCAACTAAGACCAGGATTTCAACTGTTGTTTACCAAAATGCCCAGTGATCAAGATACAGGCACCACATCAAGGCTTTCCTACAAACCATCTGGGCAGAATGGGCTCTTTTCCTCCTGAAATTATCTTGTAATCTTGCATAGAACTTCTTGAAATCTTCGTCTAAATTTGCTATTTGCTGGAGTTTTAATCTTTTAAGCAAGGCTCTAAAAATGAAAAGCCAAAGGGCACACTGTGCACAGGGTAAACACAAGTCCAGCTCTCTGATTGCTTATTACTTATACACCCTTAGAGAGTCTGTAACAAAGGGGCCTGCTGTTTGCTTTGCTTAATCTGGTCTTAAAATCTCTGCTTCTTTGTCAGAAAACAATATTTGCAATTGTAAAAAAAATATTTACCAAGGAACTTGGATAGCCTAAGTCAAAGGCTAAGAGCCAAAGGTCAGGAGTTCTTACTCCAAATTTCCCTGGACCCGAGTCCCTGCTGTGGAGCTCAGCTACACCAAACAAACATGCTGCTTTCTGGATCCATTAAGAAGTGGATGCTTTAGAAGGCAAGGAAAGGGAGGGCTGAAGCCTGTTCCTCAGTCAGAAGCACTGTCCAGCCAGCTGCCCAGAAGTCCTGCTAGAGCTTTGTAATGCACGGTGTCTCCATGGGGATACTGTAAGGGCTCACCCTATTTCACAAACTTGGGGAAAACTCTCAGCTTGTAAAATCCTAAAGGGCAGATACTCCTCCCACAGATAGCAAAGACAATATGCTCCTTGGAGGTTCTGAGCAGACGTGTGCCAAGCATCTCTGTGGGTGATGCCTCCGGCCCAACAGTGGGGGACAGATGTGTACTCTGAGCACTTCTGTAGGGACCCTTCTTAATCTACATAGCAGTCTGGGACATCTGACCCTCTGGGCTAAGTTCAATGGGGTTTGAATTTACTCCTTCCTCTTCATTGTTTTCTGCAGATCTGCCATCAGATGATGCCTTTCCCAACCACCCTGATCCTACATCAGGGAATGATGCCCCTCAATCCGCTTTCCCCCTTTTTGTTGAATTAGTGCTAGCTTGTGGCCTTGAGGGGCTCTTCCGTGAGTCAGAACTCAGGCCCATGTCACAAAGTGCAGGTCTGCAAGGCCTGGTCCCCGGTTGGGACTTGCGTACAAGGGGAGAAAATGGAGTAACCAGAAGGAGGCCGCAGAAGTGGTCCTCACCCCACAGGCTGCCAGCCCAGATGGTTCTTCCCAGCTAAGTGAGAAAGCTCTGAGGCAGGGCTGGGTCCCCTCCCCCATGGGATTTGCAAAGAGGACTGGAGGAGTTGCAGTTCCTAGCCTGCTTGACTTATCCCTCATTCTTGGGTTGTCCCATTCTGTTAGGGAACTCTGTAATTCTCTCTGACCTCTGTCAAATTCTTGTCACAATTGCCAATCTCTTTTATCTTATCAGGATCAACATCACCAGCCAGTTCTTCTTGGCCTTTGATTCTGTCCCGCAGGAGCTTCCATCAGGAGCAAAGCAGTAATTATCACCCACAATGGGCAGTGCTGAGCATAATTAGACTAAAGAAATGGCTTTGTCCAAAGATCTTACCTTGAAGAACCAGGCCTTCCTTCTCGATGGTGTAGACAAAGGCGGTGAAGGGTGCCAGAGGGGACTTGGCAATGAGAATCTGCACAGAAAGCATATTTGCTCAGGATTAGTCAAAGGAAATAGAGATGGACCTCTGTTCACTCCTCTTCCCACTCTGAAGCAAAGTGGTAATATGTGACCACAAACTGTGAGGTTTATTTACTTTGAAATTATTTTAGAACCAAATGAGTGTTATTCCTTCAAACAACTGACCACTTTGGTAGGTTGTACATCAATCCCAGCTATTCTATCAATGAAGGCCATATTTCTTGAGCCAGTTTTAGATATAAGTTTCATTATTATCTCACATGCTTAAATAGCTACCTTTCTGCCCAAAGATAATTTAGCCTGAGCCTCTAACTATATTCATAAATTTAGCTATTTTACTAAAAAATTCAAATCTACCCCTAAAAGATAAAGATTTAACATCACTGGAAATATTCAAAATAACTTGCTAAAGGCAGAGCCATGGCAGGTTGCCTGGCTGGCCCCAACTCTTCACCACGTCTGTAGTCACATCCTTAGCCACGTGACTACCTTCCCTCCTACTGGAGGTATAGAGTGTTTCCCATGGACCTTGACCATAGGTTTGACCACATGACTTGTGTTGAATAAAAGATTGTGCCAGTTCTTAGCCTAGGCCTCAAGAAGCCTCACAAAACTCCACTTGTTCTTTTTATGCTTCTGCTACTGCCAGAGAAAAATATGTTCAAGCTAATCTGCTATCTCAGAAGGAGGAAGAGAGACACCTGATGTAGAGCTGGCCGACAGTCAGGTCCAATCTAAATAGCTGACCCCCAGGAGATCTACATACACTTGGGTTAAATGATTATGACTCTATGCACGCCTCTGATTTTGAAGTTGTTGTCACAAAGCATTACTGCAGTGAGAGTTGGCTGACATACCAACCAACACCAAGTATCAAGAATATTTTGTGTAATGGTACTCTACTACGAAGATACCTACTTTAAAAGGGATGGTCATTTGATATTTAAAAAACTACTATTATTTAACCCTTTAACACACTACACACTACATATGATTCTACAGAACCTCTAAGAACTGGTGGGTTACGTATTATTATTGTATTTTTCCTGAAGGAAGATGACGATCTATTTCCTGTTTTACAAATTAACGTCATCAAAAAATAGTGATAGTTTGGCACAGAGCCACTTAGGTAATCAGGGAGAGAGGGGAGAAGGAAGAAATAATTTCAAATAACCAAAGGCTTACACGTACTGTCTCAATCTACAGCAATTCAACAAACATTCACTGTTAACTACGAGAAAGGGTGGAAGAATGGTAGAAAGATCACAGGTTGTAGTCATGGAGTTTGGATCAAGGTTCCTCCACTAATCAACTTGATGCCTATGGCAAGTCAACTGATGCCTATGTAGTCTCCCCCAGTAGCCACCTCCTTTCTTCCTTAGAGTTAACAACTGCCCAGGTTTCAACATTTTTATGCCTTGTTTGCAGCTAGGTGTGGTGATGTGGCTAAGCTTTGACTAACAGAATATGACAAAAGTGACCGGTAGAACTTCTGGATTATAAGAAAACTATGGGCTCTTCACTTTCTCTTTCCCTCTTCCCAAGGGCCAGCCCCAGCTTCAACCACATCCTGGGGGATGATGAAGCAACATGTGGGAAGGAAGCTGGGTGACCTCATAAATCAGCAAAGCCTCCCACCTGGTCACCTGTCCAGCTCAGTACAGAGCCACTTGTGCGAACCACTGTATTTTGGATGCTTTTGTTACTATGGTATAGCTTGAAATGTACCCAATACTTTGGCTCTGGACAACCTCACCTTTTCGAGCCTCAGTTTCCTTCTAGGTAAAATGGAGATAACAACACCCACCTAAATGAGATAATGTTGAAGATCAAGTATAAAAAATGCCTGTGTTGGGCTTTCCTGGGGGAATCTGCCTGCCAATGCAGGGGACATGGGTTTGATCCCTGGTCCCGGAATATCCCACATGCTGCAGAGTAACTAAGCCCATGCGCCACAACTACTAAGCCTGTACTTGAGAGTCCAGAAGCCACAACTACTGAAGCCCTTGCACTCTAGAGCCCGTGCTCCACAACAAGAGAAGCCACCACAGGGAGAAGCCTGTGGACTGCAATGAAGTGTAGCCCCTGCTTGCCGCAACTAGAGAAAATCCTGTGCGGCAGTGAAAACTCAGCATAGCCAAAAATAAATAAATAACACTAAAATAAATTAATTTTAAAAATACCTGTGTCAAACTAAAAACCTTAGTTTGAATATTTCCAACCAACTCACTACATATGATTCCCAAGTTCCCCTTAACTTTCACTTACCAAAAAGCAATATACTTGGCATCTACCTGAAGGATTCAATTCAAGTTGAATCTCAGTTTTGATAACTGCTCGAAAGTTATCTAGATAAACTAGCTCATCATTCTCAGAACAAATGAGTAGATGGTATAGGTGGACATTTACATCTTTATGTCAAAAACTTCTCACCTGATAATCAAAGTGGATCATTTCTGACAGAGATAATGTAAGGATGGTTCAGTGTGAATTTATGGGTGCTCCTTGGTAGGGGAATGGCATGGCAGAAGAGAGGACAATGCTTCTCAAGCTTTAATGTTGGTATGAATCACTTGCAGGTCCTGTTGACATGTAGATTTTGATTCACTAGGTTTTGAGTGGGGCTTGAGAATTTGCCTTTCTAGCAAGCTCTTAGGAGATGCTAATGCTGTGGTCCATAGACCACATTTTGAATAGCTGGGTTCAGGAAATCAGCCTGACTGAAGAGTCTAAGATGGAGAAGCAAGAGACAGGAGTCCTGGAGTCAGTCAGGGAGCTACTGTAATAATTCAGGGATGAGGAGACAAGAGCCTAAACCACAGGTGTGTCAGGAAGAATGGGAAAAGAGGAAATGGAGAAGAGAAATAAAAAGCCTTTAGATAAAAAATCAATATAAATAAACATATACCAAACCTCAGATCTTCATTGCCTGCATGAAAAATTGGACATGAAAAGGCAGAAGGGTGTAAATAAACAGTATTCAATAACCTATCATACTATATTTTTGAAAATTTATTTTATAGACCACAGAAACTTAGAATCAGAAAAAGGATGTGATATTCCAATGCAACACAATAAATGCCATCTGAACCTAAGCCTTTCAGCTCAGTGGTGCTACCCACCATCATCTGATGACTTCCTCTTCCAGGAAGCATGTGTCCATTCTGTGAACAAGCCCAGAGCCCGAGCCAGAAGGACCTCACATGGAAGGTTCTCACACTTGGAAGTGCCTCCTTTCCAGGAAATCAAGGGGGTTGGACAGGGTTTAAAATGAACTATCAAAAGGATGATTGTATCCAGTTAGAAAGAGGAAGTGATCAGTTACGTCAGATGAATCCCACTTCCTTTTTTGGGAAAGAACTTCCAGATTGATAGCTCAGAGGGCTACCACCAGCATGAACTATCAGATTTTCAGCAAAAAAATGTAACAAATTCTGGATAGTGAAGACAAGGTGGACTGGATGCTAATACCAGAAATGGATCTGAAAGTGACCAAAAGTTTAGTAACAATCTGGTATGGGGTAACAACCTCTAGTAGAAGGTACTGGATTCTATCCTCAGTCCTATCCTATTCAACGTACTTACTGACCTGGATGCACACAATGATGTATTCAACCACATCCGTGCAACAGGGAATAGAACTGATAAAAATTGCTACCCTAGGAGAGCTTACATTCTCAAGGAGGCAAAACATAATAAACAGAATGAATATGTAGTGAAATATATTGCATATTAGATGATTATATATGCTATGGAGAAAAAAAGCAGAGAAAGAGTATAGGAAGCATATTGGATTAAAAAAGGGAGTTAAGAGAAGATCTCACCTGAAAAGTGACATTTGGACTCATTGATCATGTAACTAAACCCATTGATGAGATGCTGAATATGGCAACAGGAGACAACAAATTTAGAGGAACAGTTAATATATTAGACAACCATTATATGAAAACAAACCTCAATTTGGTTAGAATGTTGGGACAAATCCTATGACTCTTTAGGACACAATTTTATTGAAATACATGTAAAGCCTTGTCCTTAAGAACAGGGGACTAATTTGTTCTGGTTACAGAACGGGGAAGATGAGATTCAACATTCAGAAAATGAATTACGTGTTAGTTCACTACAGTTCAGTACCAGTCAGCTGTGAGACGTGGTTTGCAAAAATCTAGTGTGATCTCAGGTTGTATTAATGGAGACAGAGTATCTAGAACAAGGTCCTACTCTGCTCATTCAGCAAACCATGGTGGACGAAATATGTTTGGAAATGGAGCCCAAATTCCTACAGGGAAACTGACAAGAGAACAACTGAAGGAAAACTCCATCAAGGTGGTTAGATACCCAAAGCAACCTATGACCACAAACACTTAAAAGCAAACATGCTGGTGAGAGGCCTGGGGTAAAGGTAGATGCTGCTTTTAACATGAGTTTTCTGACCTGAAGATTCTCTAGTGTTACGTGGCAGAGTGAGGAAGTGTAAATTAGCTTTTTAGCTTAACAGATTTCAGGGAAAAAAGTGATGTTTGCCACATTGTCTTTGTGAATACATATTGACTTTTCCCTCTTTTAGACTCAATGAGCACCCATGCCCTTGTGCCTTTCAAACAATAAATGATCCTCTTATAAAGCAAACAACCCTCCCTAGCCGATAACTCAGGCTGCTCTGTTTCAGAAGTTCAGTCAACCTATACAGCTGGGGTGTTCTAACCAGTCTGACTTGTGCTGTTTTTGAGTGCCCTCCTGTATTCTTCAATACATAAGCCCTGCGGCTTAATAGAATCCAGGACTTTCGTGAAAAGTTTTTATCCCACTCAACCCTGTGTGTAATGTGTGAAGTTGGTTTTAGAACCTTCTGAGGGTTCACGGAAATATATAGTTGGGTAAGAATGAGTACAGACATGTGCGGCTCTGAAAACTCCGGAACTCCACAAGACAGGTGTGTGGTACTGTGAGCCATAATCCTATCTCCTGCAAATAGCCAGACTGTTTCCCTCATACCAGACAAGCGTGACTGTGGCTACACCCTAATGGATACACTTTCTCCTCTCTTCACCTATACTTGCAAGGAAAGTGTTTGTTAATATTGTTAAATTATTTGAGGAGCATGTAAGGTATACCTACTACGTACTAAGTTTTGGGTCCCCAAATCCCACGACTGTCTGGAAGTAATTTCCATAATTTGTACCACCCACCCATCTGCATGTATTTGCTCAATCCACAAGTGTTTACTGGGCACTCTCTTCTGCTGGGCACTGTTCTAGGTGTAGGGACATTGCAACAGGCGAGACAGATGAAGGTCTTGCTCTCATGGAGCTGACATTCTGGCGGCAGAAGGTAGACAATACATGGAAGCCTTTAGGTCTTTCAGGTTTTTTCAGTTTGACCATCTACTGTGAGCCCTTCACTGTTGGTCACTCATTGATTCATTCAGTCCATTCATCAGCAAACATTTATTGAGTACCTACTATGGGTCAGGAGGATTCAATTTGCACTGTGAGAATTTGCACTTTTTAAAAGACTGCCATCTGAAACTCACACATATAAAGAACAAACTAGTGGTGACCTGTGGTGGGGGTGGGGGTAGTTCATGGGGTGGGTGGAGGGGAGGTATAAACTATTAGGTGTAAGCTATGCTTGAGGATATATTGTACAACATGGAGAATATAGTCAATATTTTGTTATAACTGTAAATGGAAAGTAACCTGGCCAATATTTTGTTGTAACTGTAAATGGAAAGTAATCTTTAACAATTGTACAAAAATACAAAAAAAATTTTTTAAAAAGAGAAAGAAAGCAGACTCAATCATAGAGTAGACAATTAATTAAACTTTCACCATTCAGTTCAGTTCATTTCGGTTCAGTTCAGCTCAGTTGTGTCCGACTCTTTGTGACCCCGTGGAGCACAGCACGTCAGGCCTCCCTGTCCATCACCAACTCCCAAAGTTTACCCAAACTCATGTCCATCAAGTCAGTGATGCCATCCAACCATCTCATCCTCTGTCGTCCCCTTCTCCTCCTGACCTCAATCTTTCCCAGCATCAGGGTCTTTTCAAATGAGTCAGCCCTTTGCATCAGGTGGCCAAAGGATTGGAGTTTCAGCGTCAACATCAGTCCTTCCAATGAACATTCAGGGCTGATCTCCTTTCGGATGGACTAGTTGGACCTCCTTGTAGTCCAAAGGACTCTCAAGAGTATTCTCCAGCACCACAGTTCAAAAGCATCAATTCTTCGGCGCTCAGCTTTCTTCACTGTCCAACTCTCACATCCACACATGACTACTGGAAAACCATAGCCTTGACTAGATGGACCTTTGTTGGCAAAGTAACATCTCTGCTTTTTAATATGCTGTCTAGGTTGGTCATAACTTTCCTTCCAAGGAGGAAGCGTCTTTTAATTTCATGGCTGCAGTCACCATCTGCAGTGATTTTGGAGCCGAGAAAAATAAAGTCAGCCACTGTTTCCCCATCTATTTGCCATGAAGTGATGGGACTAGATGCCATGATCGTAGTTTTCTGAATGTTGAGCTTTAAGTAAACTTTCTCACTCTCCTCTTTCACTTTCATCAAGAGGCTCTTTAGTTTTTCTCCACTTTCTGCCATAAGAGTGGTGTCATCTGCATATCTGAGGTTATTGATATTTCTCCTGGCAATCTTGATTCCAGCTTGTGCTTCATCCAGCCCAGGGTTTTTCATGATGTACCCTGCATATAAGTTAAATAAGCAGGGTGACAATATACAGCCTTGACGTACTCCTTTCCTGATTTGTAACCAGTCTGTTGTTCCGTGTCCAGTTCTAACTGTTGCTTCTTGACCTGCATACAGGTTTCTCAAGAGGCAGGTCAGATGGTCTGGTATTCTCATCTCTTTCAGGGTTTTCCACAGTTTATTGTGATCCACACAGTCAAAGGCCTTGGCATAGTCAATAAAGCAGAAATAGATGTTTTTCTGGAACTCTCTTGCTTTTTCAGTGATCCAGCAGATGTTGGCAATTTGACCTCTGGTTCCTCTGCCTTTTCTAAAACCAGCTTGAACATCTGGAAGTTCACGGTTCACGTATTGCTGAAGCCTGGCTTGGAGAATTTTGAGCATTACTTGACTAGCGTGTGAGATGAGTGCAATTGTGCGGTAGTTTGAGCATTCTTTGGCATTGCCTTTCTTTGGGATTGGAATGAAAACACCTTTTCCAGCCCCGTGGCCACTGCTGAGTTTTCCAAATTTGCTGACATATTGAGTGCAGCACTTTCACAGCATCATCTTTTAGGATTTGACATAGCTCAGCTGGAATTCCATCACTTTCACCATTATGATTAAAAAAAAAAAAAAGACTGTCATACATTTCAACCTCAATTTATTTCCTAGAAATATGTTCTGAATTCTCAATGGGATTGCAAAGATCAAGGGCATTGCCTTTGATCCCATACCTTTCCATTTCATAGAGCCCAGTTCAGTGCTTTGCATGTGTGGTCTCTGAAAATGACAGATGGACATTTTCTTCACTGTTCCTCACATTATCCCCATGCTATACGTGTGAAGGTTTCTCTCAGTGCACAAGTGAAACCCCGGAAGCCTGGGTACTCTAAACAAAACATGGGGGAGAAGTTGGCTCCCGGAGCTCACGGGCCTCCCTGTACAGACTCTCCTCTCTTCCTTTTACATCCCTCCACTCAGGTACCTATTTTGCTCTGAGCAAATAAGTTATCAGCTGATTCTCTTTTGCTCTAAAGCAGAGCTGGTTTAAACCTTCTAGTGTTAAGGAAATTTTATGTTTTGCATTTTAATGTAAGACTGTCAGAAAGAGTAATAGACCTAAAAATGGTGGAAAGTCTTATGGTTTGGGGTGGGCTGGAGGACCTTCCAAGGGTCCCACAGTAATGATGATGGAAACACAACCAACAGAAGTTATTCCTCACAATAGCCCTCTGAGGTAGATAGCTTATAAGTGCTGAAGACAAGATTCTGGCCCAAGCCAACTAGTTCTATAGTCTATACTTTCAACCAGCATGATGGTAACCTCTAATCTGTCACGCATAGATAAACCCACATCCAAGGGATAAGACATTAAGGAGGCAGAATACATAACAACAAATAAAGGCATTTGCTTTCCAGCATGGATACTGCACAGTTCAAGACAAAGAAGGGCATCCATGCAGGTTGACTCAGAGGTTCACAAGCTTCCACACTGATAATCTTCCTTCCGTCCTTCCTGTCTCAATGTCCAAATCCTACCTACTCTTGGAATGCTGTAAAAATGCTACCTCTTCCAGAAAGCTCATGCCGATTTCTCTAGCCTGAGGTAATGTCTCTCGAATCTATCACACTGTACCTATAGCCTCTCTAATAGTACTCACTGTTTTCTCCACCATTTTATAGTTAATGCCCCTTGAATTTATTACCATGTGTTTGAAGGGGGAGGACATCATCATCATTGCTGCTTCTCCTAGTCCTAGCAACCTCCAGTATGGTGTTGTATGCATAACAGGAACTCAATTATAAAATACAAAAAAAAGGTGACTCTCAGAAGCTCTGGCTCATATCTATTTTGAGGGCTTATCTGTCAACCCATCCTCAAAGTTTGGGGACTTAGAAGATGTCATATAGAAAAGTGCAGGCTGCCCTGTCAATCACTGCCAAGACTCTCAGCTTGGGCAGGACCACAGTCAAGTCTTTGGTTTCTGCTTGCTATAGCATCACATGTTTTTCCTGGCCTGATCCCACTTCCAAAAGGCTCAGAAAGTGGAAAAGGAGCCACAGAACAGAAAGTGCTGGGCATAGGAACCTCAGGCATCCTCCAGGATGGTGACACCTTCTAGAGAGAGTACTTGTGTCCCTTTAAAGTACAGGTGTGACCCTCCTCGGGAGCAACCTGGCCTACCCTTCTCCTCCATGGGTGGCCAGGAAGGTCAGCGTGGACCAGACAGCACAAAGACATCAGGAACCTTAGGTACAGGCTCTCCTGGAGGCTGATTTTATAGAATTCTGGTCCTGGCAGGGTATATGAGTTTCTGCAAAAGAGCCCTGACTTTAGGAAAAAGTGAGTTTTGCCTTTGTGGCCCAGGGAAGCAGACGTGAATAGGCAGCCATGTGCTGAGGGTTAGCTGGCACCAATTCTTTCACTTTCTCTTCTCTGACTCCTGTGCCAGGCAGGCTTCCTTTAACACTGCTAATGAATCCTTCCTCTCTTTTATTTCCTTCCCTTTCCCACCCATTACCCCAAATCTCATATTGGTCGGGGGCAAAGGGCAGAGTAAAATGAGCTGGCAGAAGGAAAGTGTAAGCTCAGTTTCTTCCTGCAGGGGCAGGTGGTAGGCCTGGCTTTCTTTCTATCCCTTTCTTTCCATCCACAAAATGCAGGGACCAAAGACAATGTAATGTGTTCAGCCAAGAAAGCTGGGGTGAGAAACGGTTGAGTTGGGTAGCTCAGAAATAGGTCTTTGCATCCATCCACAGATTTCTAGCTTGCTAATTTTTTAACCCTATCTCAGTCTCCCCCATGATCAGCAGGATTGTGTGGTAGTTGATGAACTCACCAGCGGTGTCCTTGTTAAACACTTCTAATATTTACATCTGTACACAAGGGACCTGCTGAGAAGGAAGGGAGCAAACCCACTGACTCTAAAATGTCCTTTAACAGGGACCCCATTATCTCATTTCGCCTGGATGTCTGGGCTAATAAAACCTTTTGCAAGCTAACCAAACCTTTCCTCTAGCTGTGCCAAATGTCTGCGACAGAAATCCTTCATGCCAGAGATTTTCCTCCTTGTCCAAGACTTAGAAAAAGGTTGTTTTCTCAGCTGCTTTGAAGCCCAGGAAGAGAGCCAGGGAGGCAAACAAGCCAGCCAGTCTTGCATCAGATAATTCAACAGGCTTTTGATAACCTCGAGTCTTCTGTCCTTTCCCCAGGTTGAGCTGAACTCTCCAAGCCAAGGGACAGAAGGGCCGGAAATGCTCCAGACAGGAAGATCTCTGTGGCTGGAAGGAGGCCACAGGAACAGGGTGGCTTGAAGCATACTCAGTGATCCTCAAAGGAATTCCCTAGTCATTGTGTTAAGAAAGCTGGAGGGAAAGGTGGCAGAGATCCAGGTTCCAGTACATATCTGGATTGTACATTGATTAGAATCTGCTTCATCACTTGGAAAACCACTCTCCGTGGAACACTGAAGCCTCAGTACCAATAGCTTTGCAAGATTATGAGGGGAGAGTAGAGAAAGAGGTGAATGGTGTCTAAACTGCCTTCTCAAAATAAGGAAGCAAGATCTGTAGTAGTAATACAGTTTTGGAAAATGACAAGGTGGAAAATGCACTGTATTTGAGCAGGCATGAACTTATTAATTTATCTACATGTGGCCTATTTCACAACTTTTCCTACAGAAACTGGGGGCAGAAATCTCAAGTTGATCTGAATCCCTTATGACATATAATTCTAGACCCTGGGAAGATTCTCCTAGAAAGTTTGGCCCTGAGGCTACAAGATCTTATTCCCCCCCTAGAGTATCATTATGCTCTTTCATAACATCTCTCTGGGTGAGGTGATAGTTTAAAAATGTTTATATAATACATTAGGTCCCCAAAGTTTATAAACTAAAATAACTTGCTCCTTAAAGAAAACATTAATTTCTTCAGATCAATAGGCTATTAACTTGGTAAATTATGCAATGGTAATAGTTCAGGTCAGAGTGGCATTTTGAGTTTATTATTTTTCCTATCATTCTATTTTGAAAAATTTCAAACATGCAGCAAAATTAAAAGAATTTTATAGTGAATACCCATAAACCTATCAAGTAGATTCTACCACTAACATTTTATAATACTTCTATTTATTATTTATCTACCCACCAACCCATCTTAGCTTTATGATGTTGCATTTTAAAATAAATTGCAAACATCAGTGCACTTGTCCCTAAATACTTCAGCATGCATATAATTAATTATAAGCTTAGTATTTGTCCATATAGTTTAAAAATCATGTTAGGTTTCTTTTTTTTTTTCCAGTGAACTTTACATGTGGTTTGAAAGTGTTAGTGATTTTTTCCAAATTATACTAAAATTAGAGAGAATTTAGTGTCTACACCTATATGGTAGCATGCGAATTTATACAGTCAAAGAATATGGGTCATTATTTCTATATTAAATATCAGCTTTATTGCAGTGAATATGCATGTAATGAAATTCGTTTTAATAATTTTACTTATCTATTTATTTCTGGCTCTGCTGGGTCTTCACTGCTGTGCTGGCTTTTCTTTAGTTGTGGTGAGTGGGGGCTACTCTCTAATTGCAGTGCGAGGGTTTCTCATTGCAGTGATACCTCTTGTTGCCTGTATAGCACAGGCTCTAGGGTGTGCGGCTTTCAGTAGTTGTGGCTCCTGGGCTCTAGAGCACAGGCTCAATAGTTCTAGCACGTGGGCTTAGTTGTTCCTTGGCATGTGGGATCTTTCTTGCCCAGGGACCAAACCCGTGTCTTCTGCATTGGCAGGCAGTTTCTATATCACTGAGCCACCAGGGAAGCCCATATAATAAAATTCTTAATATAGGTATTTAAGTTATATATTTCCCTCCAACCACTGCTTTAGCTGCATCTCATAAGTTTTGGTATGTTGTATTTTTGTTTTCATTTTCTCAAAGTATTTTCTAATTTCCCTTGTTATTTATTGACTTGTTGCTTATTTAGAAGTATGTGTGTGTTTAATTTGTACACATTTGAGAATCCCCCAAATTTCCTTTTATTATTATTACTTTAGATCAACAACCAGAAGAAGGGATACATAGGATGAGGTCCCAAACAAAGGAGCTTCTGTCCTAGTGGAGCTTGGAGTCCAGCATGGTGGCATAGGGGAGTGTTCTGGTTCCCCAGTGTGGAACTTCTCTGAACACCTCTCTTTTTGAGTTATTATGGAGGCTGAATTACACAGGCATAATTGATTAACTCATTGTCCATTGCTGGTTGATTCTATCTCGAGCCCCTCTGCCCTCTCCAGAAATCAGGGGGTGGGACTGGAAGTTCCCACTCTCTTTTCATGGTTGGTTCTCCTGGCAACTAGCACCCATCCGTAGGTGCTATACAAAAGTCATCTTCATTACATGAACCCCACTGTGGTGGAAACAGCTTGTTTCACTGTGATGGCTCTGAAGCATTTTCAAAAACTAAGAGATAAAATATTGCAAACAAATGATGCTCCTGTTCTTATCACTCAGGAAATTCCAAGGGTTTTAGAACCTGTGAGTTAGGAACTATGAATAAAAACTAAATATAAATGAGAAATATATTTTGGTTATCCGAATGACCAAATATGTATATATATATTTCTTATAAATTACAATATTATGGTATATAATTTCCACTCTTTTACTTTGAACTGTTTTGTGTCTGATTTTAAAGTGTATCTATTGGAGGCAACATATAGTTGGATTATGGGGGTGGGGTTTGTTTGTTTGGACCCATTCAGCCAATCTCTGCCTTTTGATTGATGTGTTGAGTCCATTTACTTTTAATGTGATTATTGATAAGACAGGGTATATGTCTGTCATTTTGCTATGTGTTTTTCTGTATATCTTGTGGTTTATGTTCCTCTATTTTTCTATTACTGATGTCTCTGTGTTAGATATTTTTCTAGTTTACCATTTTAATTCTCTTGTTTCTTTTACTATCTACTTTTGAGTTATTTTCTTATAGGTTGCCCTGGAAGTTGCTATTAATGTTTTAACTTAAAACAATCTAGTTTAGACCATTGCTACCTTAAATTGTTTACAAAAAAATTGCTCCACTATAGCTCCATTCTCTTTTCCTCCTTTGCACAACTATTGTTATGCAGATTACTTGTTTATACATTAGAAGTCCACCAACACAACTTGAGATTTATGGTTTTATGCAGTTGTCTTTCAAATCATATTTGAGGAAAAAAAATAACAAAAACCTCCCATATTCATACTTCTATATTTACTTATGTATTTACCTTTACCAGTGCTCTTTACTTTTGCATGTGGATTCCAGTTACCCTCTAGAGTCTTTTCATTTCAACTTGAAGAACTGCTTTTAGTATTTCTTGTAGGCTAGGTGTACTAGTGACAAATTCTAAGATTTTGTATTTCTGAGAGTGTTTTAATTTCTTCAATTTTGAAGGACAGTTTTGCTGGATATACAATTGTTGATTGACAGTCTTCCTTTCAGCAATTTGAAACCATCATTCTGTTGCCCTCTGACCTCCAGAATTTCTGATTGGAAGTCAGCCTATAATTTTATTGAGGATGCCTTGTAAATGAAGTCACTTAGTAATTAATGACTGAACTGGATTTGACTGAACAGATTTCCCTAAATAACCTGGATCAGTTAAGTCTCCCAAGCCTTCTGTGTGTGTTTGTTGTGTGTGTGTGTTGGGGCATGCATTCAGGGAGTTTAAAGCTTTGTCTTAATGTTCACTTCCTGGTCACATGGAGCCTCAACATCAGCCAGAAGTGACAGCTTAAGGTCTTCTCGGGTCCTTCTTGGCCATGAGCAAAGCTCTGGGCAGGTGTGTAGCTTTCTAACCTGGTATAGGTAGGACCTTTACAAAACTCCTTGTGGACATCTCATCACCCAATTTTTTTCTTTAAAGTATTTTGGTCAGCCTCTTGTTAGTCTACCAGGTAACAGGACCTTAGGCAGCCATGATGTAAACAACTGCCACCAGCCTGTAGGGTAGGGCTAATCACACAGACCAAGCTCTCAGTCAGGTCAAATAGTGACAATTCTCTTGCATGGGGCTTTAAGGGACCTCTAAGCCTTTCCAAGCTACAATACAAAGCTATTATAGTTGTGAGATGGTTGGCTTTCAAGATTACTGCAGAAATGGGGAAAGAATGATGGAATTTGTAAAAGTTTAATGCCATACATCTTGCTGTTCTTACTGAGATTCACCTGGTTTCCTTGAGTAAAAATTTGCCAGATTTTCCAAGCCTCCGGTAATTTCCAGAGTTCTGAAAAAGTTGATTTTGACAGTTTTAATCAATGTTCTTGTTGCTTTTGAGGAGATGCAAGTTGCCTGAGTGCCTTACTCTGCCATTCTATATGTTAAGTCTCCCAAGACAAATTTTTAAACATTTTGATTCAATATCTATCATTGTTATCTCCTCCTGTTCAACTCTGCAATTCTCTTTTTGTTAAACTATTTTCACAATTCTAGAAAATTGATTATTTTATTTTGTTTTTAATCAACTTAATACTTACACATAATTCAAATAATATCACTTGGTGTTATCTTCTACGTCTTTAATTGAGCTTATGTCAGCCATCATATTTTTAATTTCCAAGAGCTACTTCTTGTCTTCTATTTTTAATTCAACACATCCTACCCTTGTTTTTAGATAATTTTTAATTCTCTGAGGATATTAATTATAGTTTAAGGGCTTTCCTCCCTTAAGTTTTATATTATCTATAATTGTTCAGTGTTCTTTTTATTTGTTTTCGCTTTCATGTGTGAGGTATATTCTATGAGTCAGGTGATCCTTGGTTGTCCAGTCATTTTTAAATTATATAATAGAAAATATATTTTATTCTAAAACTATAATTAGAAATAATGTGCATATGGTAAACTGGTGGGATTCACTGGGGACTGATAAATTTCAGTACATGGAGATATCTTCCCAGAGGTAGATTGGTATTTACAGAAAAGACTTGTCTAATCTCTTGTCTAGTTCCTACACTCTAGAAGCAAGGCAGAGAAAGGGGTTTCAGGTTCACCATTTGACAGGTGTAATCCCTTGTTTTAGGTGATGCCTCCCACTTTGTCCTCCACTTTTATTTGAAGTCCCAAGCCTGAAATATCTTTAATTCATTTTCTCCAAAGATAAATTTTGGCCATCAAACTTGGGTTGGAGATTGGTCACCTGGCTGTCAGGGTGAGAAAGGTGGTCCAACTATTTCCTATATTTCATGTAAAATTTTCAACCAATCTCCTGTTTTCATCTTCTCTGCTTTCTGTGATATCTGGTGCTTCCAAGTCTCAGGAACTCTTTTAAGTGTTCTGCTGTTACACTACATCGAGAATACTTTGGCTTACAGTTTCCTCTGTTATATCTTGTCAATCTTCTATCACTTCTTGTCTTCCAATATCTTGTTGAAACCTGTTGATGTCTCAAAGAGACCTAATCTCCTTGCCCTTTGGGGTTAACAATTTTTATTATTATTAAATGGAAATAATTTCAGATAGATCATGAGAAAGAGTGGAGATATAAGTGGTCAAACCTTCACATTAGAGAGGAGTTCCTCTTTGTGAGCTTTAGGTCTTTTATGTCCATTTGGGTAGTGAATTGGTGGTATTATCACAATATCAGCTTTGAGGGTCAGTTACATACACATACACACAGACACACACACACACACACTTATGCACATACTGTATATAAAATTACCATACACCTAAAAGCTCCTCTCAGTGGTGGTTAGTATAATTTTTAACTATCTTTAAATCATCCTTTCAGGGGACTGAAAAAAGGTGGCTTGAGGCCAAGTATGATCATCATTGTTATAAAATGTAAGATGCTTTGAATTTAGTCACTGTGGCTTCAAATCTTGGCTATATGATTTGGGGCAGTCTAACCTCTCTACACTCAAGAGAAGACTCTACACATGGACATCACCAGACGGTCAACACCGAAATCAGACTGATTATATTCTTTGCAGCCAAAGATGGAGAAGCTCTATACAGTCAGCAAAAACAAGACCAGGAGCGGACTGTGGCTCAGATCATGAACTCCTTATTGCCAAATTCAGACATAAATTGAAGAAAGTAGGGAAAACCACTAGACCATTCAGGTATGACCTAAATCAAATCCCTTATGATTATACAGTGGAAGTGAGAAATAGATTTAAGGGACTAGATCTGATAGACAGAGTGCCTGATGAACTATGGACAGAGGTTCGCGACATTGTACAGGAGACAGGGATCAAGACCATCCCCATGGAAAAGAAATGCAAAAAAGCAAAATGGCTGTTTGAGGAGGCCTTACAAATAGCTGTGAAAAGAAGAGAAGCAAAAAGCAAAGGAGAAAAGGAAAGATATTCTCATTTGAATGCAGAGTTCCAAAGAAGAGCAAGGAGATATAAGAAAGCCTTCCTCAGTGATCAATGCAAAGAAATAGAGGAAAACAACAGAATGGGAAAGACTAGAGATCTCTTCAAGAAAATTAGAGATACCAAGGGAACATTTTCATGCAAAGATGGGCTCGATAAAGGACAGAAATGGTATGGACCTAACAGAAGCAGAAGATATTAAGAAGAGATGGCAAGAATACACAGAACTGTACAAAAAAGATCTTCACGACCCAGTTAATCATGATGGTGTGATCACTCACCTCGAGTCAGACATCCTGGAATGTGAAGTCAAGTGGGCCTTAGAAAGCATCACTATGAACAAAGCTAGTGGAGGTGATGGAATTCCAGTTGAGCTATTTCAAATCCTGAAAGATGATGCTGTGAAAGTGTTGCACTCAATATGTCAGCAAATTTGGAAAACTCAGCAGTGGCCACAGGACTGGAAAAGGTCAGTTTTCATTCCAATCCCAAAGAAAGACAATGCCAAAGAATGCTCAAACTATCGCACAATTGCACTCATCTCACACGCTAGTCAAGTAATGCTCAAAATTCTCCAAGCCAGGCTTCAGCAATACGTGAACCATGAACTTTCAGAAGTTCAAGCTGGTTTTAGAAAAGGCAGAGGAACCAGAGATCAAATTGCCAACATCCACTGGATCATCGAAAAAGCAAGAGAGTACCAGAAAAACATCTATTTCTGCTTTATTGACTATGCCAAGGCCTTTGACTGTGTGGATCACAATAAACTGTGGAAAATTCTGAAAGATATGGGAATATCAGATCATCTTACCTGTCTCTTGAGAAACCTGTATGCAGGTCAGGAAGCAACAGTTAGAACTGGACATGGAACAACAGACCGGTTTAAAATAGGAAAAGGAGTATGTCAAGGCTGTATATTGTCACCCTGCTTATTTAACTTATATGCAGGGTACATCATGAGAAATGCTGGGCTGGAAGAAACACAAGCTGGAATCAAGATTGCAGGGAGAAATATCAATAACCTCAGATATGCAGATGACATCACCCTTGTGGCAGAAAGTGAAGAAGAACTAAAGAGCCTCTTGATGAAAGTGAAAGAGGAGAGTGAAAAGTTGGCTTAAAGCTCAACGTTCAGAAAACTAAGATTATGGCATCTGGTCCCATCACATCATGGGAAATAGATGGGGAAACAGTGGAAACAGTGTCAGACTTTATTTTTTGGGGCTCCAAAATCACTGCCTATGGTAATTGCAGCCATGAATTAAAAGATGCTTACTCCTTGAAAGGAAGATTATGACCAACCTAGATAGCATATTTAAAAGTAGAGACATTACTTTGCCAACAAAGGTCCATCTAGTCAAGGCTATGGTTTTTCCAGTGGTCATGTATGGATGTGAGAGTTGGACGGTGAAGAAAGCTGAGCGCCACAGAATTGATGCTTTTGAACTGTGGTGTTGGAGAAGACTCTTGAGAGTCCTTTGGACTGCAAGGAGATCCAACCAGTCCATCCTGAAGATCAGTCCTGGGTGTTCATTGGAAGGACTGATGTTGAAGCTGAAACTCCAATCCTTTGGCCACCTCATGCGAAAAGTTGACTCATTGGAAAAGACTCTAATGCTGGGAAGGATTGGGGGCAGTAGGAGAAGGGGATGACAGAGGATGAGATGGTTGGATGGCATCACCGACTCAATGGACATGGGTTTGGGTAAACTCTGGGAGTTGGTGATGGATAGGGAGGCCTGGCGTGCTGCGATTCATGGAGTCACAAAGAGTTGGACATGACTGAGCGACTGAACTGAACTGAACTGAACCTCTCTACCTCTCACTTTCTTTATGTCTAAAATGAGCACAGTAATACCAGCTTCATAGGTGTATTATGAAAATTAGTGAGATGAATGAAATGAATGAAAAATATGGCACATCATAAGAACCTAAGAAATGTAAGTTTCTTTCCACTATGGTGGGGGAGCAGGTAAAAAATGTAGGAAGTTAGAGATTTTTCTCTATCTTGAAGGCTAAAGAATTAGTTCTGTGATCTATTTGCCTTTGCTTATTTTACTGCCCATGTGAGAGGGTCTATGTGTATAAGGCTAACGTACAGTTTTATACACAGGCCCCAGCACTATACATTTAGGTTTAAAATGAGATTTCTAACCCTTTTTGAAATTGTTAGTGTTATCATTTGTTAGTACTGCTGTGAGAAGAGATGTTTGTATTACTAATAAGTTCATGGCCATCAGATACCACATTTAAACTTTATTTTTAATGTTTCTTTTAAAAATCAAAACTTGGTATAAGTATTACTGGTTTTAACTTTCAAGTATGAACAAGTATGTGCTGGTTGCATTGTCTGAATTTAGAAATTTGGAAATTTCAATCTGGCTCCAATTAAAGCAACTAAAAACTATTACAGGCAATTTCAAGTGACAAAAACCAATCCCCTTTCTCTACCATAAACCAGGAGTATAAAAATGACCAGAAAAATAAGATGCACAGGAACTCTGTCCAGATATAAATACTAAGTTCTCTGAACACCTGGTGAGACGGGCCTGACTTCCTAGCACTGTCCACAGACTCAGAGGAAGCAGAGCTGGCCCTTCTTGTCCCGGGTCTGCTAGAAGACACAGCCAAGGGAACTCTGGCCTGCAAGGGTCACTGAAGGAAGGCTGTGATTGTGTGATTATTATGGTAAAAAAGATGCCAGGAACTCAGAGGGCGTGTCTTGAATTCTGAAGCGCACATCCCTGTTACATCATGCTTGGGTCACACGGGATTTTCTTTAGTCTCAAAGGAATTGATTCGAGGAAGGCAACATGTTTCTATGTAGAGAGGCTGAACTCTGGACTTGACATCTCCAAAAGTGGCTGGTCAAGTGGGACTGGCTTGTGTAATGGACCACATCCCTTGCCCTGTTCTGAAGGGTGGAGAAACTATTGCTAGTGGGAATCAACACACTCTTTCTTCAGAGCAGGGTCAAATTAATTCCCTCTGTTACCGCAGCATTCTTACTATTTCCCTAAAGCCTTCCTCCAGTGAAAAAAAAGGGCAAAGGACAAGAAGGAAACACAAGACAGGATTTCAGATGACTTCATGGGTGTAACACAGAGACAATAGTGTACCTTTCCTATCCTTTCCTTTAGGGCTTCTACTCAATCTAGTTGGAACTAGTCTTTGCAACAAGCTCAACCAGATGGAAGGAAGCTGCAACTTCATATAATAACTCTCTCTGGTGTTGTTGGGGCATAATTGGGAGTTGTCAGTTTAGTCTTTTGTATTTTTAATGTTATTGTATCTAAATCTTACACTAGATATAAAGTGGTGCATTTATTACATATTGTTGTAAAATTAAGGTATCTTTAACCTATAGAAACAGGTTCATAGACTGAAATAATTGAAGAAATAGGAGGAATCTGCAGGAGAAGGATTTGAGAAAGAACTTGGGAAGAAGAGGTTGATAGCAACCAGATCGGATTTGGAAGGAGTCTAAAACTACCTGATCTCTTTGAGAACCCATTAGATTTCCATTTGGAGTCTATTTTAAACATCAGGACCCCTGGCAGACTTGGTAATGATAGTGATAAGAGCTAACAGTTATTAAGTTGTTGTTATGTGCCAGGCACTGTCCTAAGACAGGTTATCCTTATATCAACCTTACGAGGTGAATGCTATTATTATCCCCATGTAACCAATGAAGAAATTGAGATACAGATCATGAAAGTCTACTGATCAACAGAGGGGCATGTCTGGTTGCCCATGCCCATGCCCAAAACTTTTATTTATACAATATTGAGAACATGTGCACTCACTGGGCCACCACTCATGGGATCTGATTGGAGGGGCTGCCAAAGGTCCCTAGTCAAAATTTTCCCTCTCTTGCTGACTTGTTAGGGTTTGAAATTCTCACTGGAATCAGACATTCAGACAAAACCTGTGTCTCCAGGTAGTCTCCTTGTTCAACACAAACAGTGTGTTCTACCAGGCAGAGAAAATTCTCAAGAATAAGTCAGTAGATAATCTTGCCTAAAATGCAGGACCCTGAAGAATACAGATGAATACTGACCATCAAGAGGGTAGAAAACTGTCTAATGTAGATGTTCTCTGGGCTGGGAAATCTGGACAGGGCCCTTTGTAGGGTCCAGCAAGGCCTAGCACGGAACCCCTAAAGGAAGGAGGTGAGGGTGTTTAGTCCTCCTTTTTGGTACTCATGCTAATGATCAGCTCTGTTCAGAATTTAGGTGCCTTTTAAAGTATCTTAATCCCAAACACTTTTTATCTTTAACGTTGACTGGACTGCACTAAGGAATTATTTGCCAGTTCTACCAAACTACTGGCCTTCTCTCTCTTTTCCCCTGCCACACTATGAATATAGCTTTATGTTTCCCTGATTATATAAATAATACATGCTTACTAAAAACAATTCAATAATAGAATTGTGAGGAATAAAGCAAACCAGCCCCTTCCGAGATTCTGGGTAAGGGAACTCTTGATGTCAGGGACCACAGAACAGAGTGGGAACTGGGGTTGGGGGAGGTAGTGGGTGGTTGAAGCTCCCTTCTCTCCCTTGGGGCCCTTTGGAGGTGGGATGGGAGACAAGACCAGAAGATTTGGCCTTAAAAAGCCCTAAGCTCTTTCTGGTTCCATGCCTTTCCAATGTCAGCTTCAATCTATCACCGCTCTGCTCCTGTCCCTCCCACCAAGCAGGGAACTGCCTTCTGGAATGGCATACAGCAACCTTGGCTTGGCCCAGTTAGGAGGTACAATAATGTGAAAAGCCTCTCCTTTGTTCCCCCAGGGCACCATCTTAAATAACAACTCTACTTTTTCCCCCTCCTTCCCAAGGAGTTAATCATGTTTTAGAAGTAAAGGAGAGCTCTGCCTCATTACTATGGGACAAAAGCTTTCATCGCAAAGACAAGGGCTCACACATTGACGTTTTCTTAGTGCTCAGACAGAGTTCCTCTAATAGCAATGAGGAAGAATGATTAGAGGTAACTCCCCTAATGACACTGTGGATTCCTCTATACACAGGCAGGAAGATTCATCTCTAGGGGAGCCAGCCAGGACTCTATAAAAACTGGGACACCAAAGAGGAAGAAAGGCAAGAAAAAAAAAAAAAGAACGGAAGCAAAAAAACAAAAGCCAGGTTCAGTAACACAAGAGCAGAGATTTTAGTCCTCTTCCACACAGCTGCAGAATCTCCAGCTCACAGAAGTCATGTGATGGAGAGTGTTATTTGGGGGGACAGCTTGGGGGATGGGCCTAAAGGAATCCTATTGTTCTGAGCTTGGATTCATTTGGTGACCTGGAGCAGTTTTCTGAGCCATCATCCCCTTTTAAAATCAGGATCAAGAGAGAGGACCAATTAAGGCGAGCCCTATTAAAAGACATTAAAAAAACCAACTATATTTAAAGATCCATTTTGGTCCAGATCAGGGAGGAACAACTTTTATGGAGTATTTGTATAACATTTACTGTGCTCTTTGGGGTTTCTAGATAGAAGGGGTTAGACAAGGTTAACAATGAAGCAAAGAATAGCGAGAAACATTAGTAGACTGCCAGCTATTTCTGAAGTGAAGCTATTGAATGTTACTTCTCTAGTTTAGATCAAAGTTGTTTGTTTTATTTAAATAATTAAAAAGAAAAATGCTTAAATTTTTTGAGTTTAAGGAATGCACCATTTCAATCATGGTAATGTCATCATCCTCTTGCCTGTTGTTGTTCAGTCACTAAGTTGTGTCCGACTCCTTGCGACCCCATAAACCGCAGCACACCAGGCCTCCCTGTCCTTCACTATCTCCCGGAGTTTGCTCAAATTCATGTCCATTGAGTTGGTGATGCCATCCAACCATCTTATCCTCTGTCGTCCCCTTCTCCTGCCTTCAAACTTTCCCAGCATCAGGGTCTTTTCCAGTGAGTCAGCTCTTCATATCAGGAGGCCAAAGTACTGGAACTTCAGCTTCAGCCTAAGTCCTTCCAATGAACATTTCAGGTTGGTTTCCTTTAGGACTGACTGGTTTGATCTCCTTGCAGCCCAAGGGACTCTCAAGAGTCTTCTCCAACACTGCAGTTCAAAAGCATCAATTCTTCAGGCGCTCAGCCTTCCTTATGGTCCAACTCTCATATCTGTACATGACTACTGAAAAAATCATAGCTTTGACTATACAGACTTTTGTCAGCAAAGTAATGTCTTTGCTTTTAATATGCTGTCTAGGTTTGTCATAACTTTTCTTCCAAGGGGCAAGCGTCTTTTAATTTCATAGCTGCACTCACTGGACGCAGTGATTTTGGAGCCCAAGAAAAGAAAATCTATCACAGTTTCCACTTTCTCTCCATCTACTTGTCATGAAGTGATGGACCGGATGCTATGAGCTTAGTGTTTTGAATGTTGAGTTTTAAGCCAGCTTTTCCACTCTCCTCTTTCACCCTGCTCAGGAGGCTCCTTAGTTCCTCTTTACTTTTTGCCATTAGAGTGGTATCATGTGCATATCTGAGGTTGTTGATATTTCTCCTGGCAATCTTGATCCTAGCTTGTGATTCATTCAGCCCAGCATTTCACGTGATGTACTCTGCATAGATGTTACATAAACAGGGTGCCAATATATAGCCTTGTCATACTCCTTTGTCAATTTTGAATCAATCTATTGCTCCATGTAAGGTTCTAACTGTTGCTTCTTGGTCTGAATACAGGTTTCTCAGTAGACAGGTAAGGTAGTCTGGTATTTCCATCTCTTTAAGAATTTTCCACTTGCCATCCTCTTGCCTGCATTTCTATATATCCCTAGCACGGAATACTATGCTGCTGTGAAAAAAAGGATAAGTAACTATATTTACATGGAAAGATTATCCATGATGTATGGATGATATTGTGAGTACACACATATTTTAATATAGGCACAGAAAAGCCGAGAGATTATATACCCCTGTAAGATTTTCCCTTCTACTATGTATATTGCTTGCTTTTTTCCCCACAAACAAGCATTACCTTTATGTTTCCTGTTTCAGAATAAATAAGCAAAACATTCTTTCCTTCATACAGGTAGGGAAAGTCAAGTTAAAGAGAAAGTGAGTGTTCCGCCATACTTAGTCAGCAATCTAGCCAGGATATAACAATTTGTTGTTGCCAGAAATTTCCTGTTGAGTGGCATAAACTGTAGCTGAATGCCACTGAAAGTAGATCATGCCAGAACAAAAACACAGGACCTAAAAAGGACAGACATTTTGCAATTACATAAAACCATATTTAAAATAAGTGTAAGCAACAGTTGCTGAGAACTGAATGACTTAGTTAATGTTATACTAATTCAACAAATATTTACTGAGTACCTCCTATGTCCTAGGTACTAAGCTAGACATTAGGGAAAATGAAAATGAATATGATGAGGCCCCTGCCCATAAGAAGCTAAATGGTCAGCTCTGAAGGTACCCAAAAGGCCTTGGGGATCCAGAAGATAACACATGCAGAAAACACTTGCTTCCCAACCCCTTGCCTCAGGGTGAACAGCAGTCCAAGGTTTTCATGGTATAAAGCCCTGTACTTCTAGCTTTTCCAGATTAATCAGATCAATCTATAAAAGAGGGGCCCTTGTAGATCATATGGATCATACATCCATTTAATCTTAAAGTGAGTGTTCTCTCTCCATCAGAGAAACAAGACCCCTTGCAGACAAACCAAAGGACCTCACCATTGAACTATCACATTTTTTAATTTCTCAAAATCCATTCTTGGCTCTCTAATATCTACTTTTCAAACTCTTGGGCAGGTCCTTCTCAACCTAGCCCAACTCATTGCCCCGGTTTCACCTCTTACCTCCTCTCCTCCTGATCACTCCCCAATCTAACTCTATTAATTAAAGATGTCAGGCGTGCCTTACCTTGGGCTGTTCTCTCTTCCCTGAATGAATTTCATGAGAGACCAGCTCAAAAGTCACCTCCTCTGTAAAGTTACCCTTCACCTCCTTTCTCCTCATTCTTCGTCATTCTTCCCTCCTCTCTATTTTAAGAGGCCTTGATCACAGAATGACTCCCAGGCTTTTCCTCAGGCCATTCCAGTTGTTAAAATACTGAAATACTGCCATGTCATTTGGCAAATATTTGCTGCTCCTAAGGCCCCTAGGGCTCCACTATTTCACCAGCCCAAGCCCCTCCCACCCCACATGATCCAGTACTAAGGGGTTACTTCCTGGCGCAGGGGAGAGGGTGCTCTAGAAGCCCCTTCCCCCATGGACTGGCATCTGTCCCGCCTGGTCCCCCACTCTGTAGGACCAGTGTACAATGCTTGCGCTAGCCTCCTGGTCGTCACACTACATTATGGTCAGTGGTTCCTAGCCTTGCCGATCCAGCTAGATTTTGAACATTATGTTTATTCGTCTTTGCTTTTTCCAGAGCTTAGTCCAGTACACAGTAGATGTTCAGTAAATGCCAGCTTGCTAAATGACCACATTTCCAAAATTGTTACTAATCTCAGCTACTTACTTGATGCCACTTTTGAACTGGAAAGAATATTTTACAGCCCATCATTAATGATTAAGTGAAACTAAACCAGAAAACGCTGTATTTTTATCATGGAAGAAATGACATCAAGTACTTCCATAAAGCTTCATATGTAGCAAAGAAGCCATGGCTAACTAAAAGCTCAAAATGATTTTTTAATTGCTTTTAAGTCATTATTTTTAACTTACTCTTTATCTGAACTGTTTCAAAGAGCCTCATAAACCAGAAAAGCTGTTGAATGTGCGTTTCACATCTCTTTTTTCTCTCTAGAGTAGTGGAGGTGAATAAGAAAAAGTCTGAAAGGAAACCAGTGAGAGGTTCAACAAATGTAAAAGGAGGAAGAAGAGATGCACAGGAATAGAATCATCTAGAAACATGGAAGGTGGGCCTGAATAATCAGGCCTGGTCTCTACCTAATGGGAGGATATAAACCAATTTAATAATAAAGGTTCTCCTTATTAGAATTTCCTGGCTTCGCATTGGTACACAACTATGAACATCTAATGCATGTATTATTCAGTACTCTTTCTGATGCAAGTCACAGAAATGCAACTGAGACTAAATAAAAAGGAAACCTATTGACTCACATAACTGGAATCTTCAGGCTAAGTAACCTCAGGCACAGCTGAATCCAGGGCCTCAAACAATGACCTCTGAACTTCCCCCTCTCCCCCTCATGGAATCTCTTGGTTTTGTCTCCCTCGGGGTTGACTTCACTGTCATTCTCCAGTAGGTTCCCTCTGGATAGTGGCAGAGGTGGCCACCAAGAGTGTCAGGCTTACATTCTACCAATGTAGTAACTCTGATTATTTTAGCAAAGTCCCAAGTTGATTCTAAACTGACTGCTGCAAACCATCTCTACAGAAAGAGGGTGTGATTCCACCATTGGTCAGACCTCTAGCCAGTGGATACAGCGCAGGCTGAATATGGAAGAGAGGTGGTTCCTTATCGAAAATCAGGGCTCAGTCACTTCAGAGTTAAGTCTGAGTTTGACTCCATTTTCTACCATTTACTAGTTGTTTTTGCTTCCAAGAGCCTAAGCCTATTTCCCCAACTGTAAAATCAGAGTAATAGTACCCATCTCAGAGTGTTAACTGTAAAAACCCATCTCATAGTGTATTGTAAAGATAAAGTTTGTATAGCTCAAATCATGTGCCTGTTACAAAAATGGCCAACCATTAACATTATCATCAGCATTCCTTGGGGCATTTAGAGAAAGCATAAAGGCTACCTCACAAAGGCTCTTTCTTACAGAAATGAGTAGGAAAGAAGGTGCACAGCCATAACCTAGATGCAAACCATGGTATACAGCCTCATTTTTCAGCCCCCCTGGAGTCCACTGGCTTGCTCTTGGCACTTGAATAGAATCCCTACCTTCAATTTTTTAAATTCTTCTCAGCCCAACACCACATTTGTTTTCTCTTTATTGTACAAGTTCAGTAGAATGGATACCCTTGTTCACCAAATCGATCATTTTCCAAAGTCTTAATTTCTAAGGTTTCTCAATTTAAGAATGATGTAACTTGAACATAGCCAGTGCCTACTTACACTTTAAGTTGAGTCAGCAATTAAGAATGCTAACTCTACTAACTCCAATAATTTTATTATTTCTGGCCCAGTGATAAAATCTGAGAAAAAATGGGTTCAGGAAAGCCAGTCAATTTTAAGATATACCTGCAGAGTTGTACCTTAACTTAGTGAATAATAATTAAGCACAGCAACAACTAGTAATAGCTTAACTTCTTCGTGTCTTGATTCCTACATCTGTAAGAAGAGGATAATAGTACCTATCTTACAAAGATGTGATGACTGAACGGATAATTCCTTGGGACCATGTAAGTGGTTAAGCATTTGATGTTAGCTGTTGTTGTTAAGCACAGCTACATTGAAAACCAGTAAATCGGTGATCTTACTGGTCCTTTGACAAGCAAGAGATCTTTTTATTTTGAAAGAAAGAAAATTTAAGAGATCTGGCCAAGCTTACAGGTTTAGAGCTGTGTGAAGTTGGGAAGAGAATTCAGCAGTCTCTTCCCCTAACTTGTCCCTTTGTTGTAAGCCTTGTGGGCCAGCTCTTTAGCCTTGAAAGCAAAGTGTGAAAGTGGGAAGATATCCTGTAGTTCTAGTCTGCTGTTAGCTCTGGGCTCTGTAATGAGAGTCTCTATCTACCTCTGAACCTCATAAACAGAGACTTGAGAGGGAAAATTTGCCAAAGTTCAATTGCATATCAAAGAAAGCCACAGAGCCAGAAAGCTCCCTATGGACCCACACAGCCGCTTTGTCTACTGCCAAGCCATGGCCCTAATGCCTGGATACGCCTGTAAGCCAAGAGCCAAAGCCACAGTTCATTTAGCCTTGGCATTTCAACGTACTGAGGGATCTGTTATTTGGGTTGTTGTCGCATTGTTAAGGGGTAAAAACAGAAACATCCTTGTCATCGGAAAATTGGTTTACTAAAATCACCACCACTACCCCAACCCCACCCCAAACCCTACCGTGAGAATAGTTCCACTGCCTTCTGTGAGGAAATGGAGCAAAGGCCAGCTTTTCCCCATTGTGAACCCTGATCTCTTTGTGGTCATCCTTTCCCACGGACTCACTTGGATGGGCCAGTTCCCGCATCCCAGGGTAGGGGCAGCTCTATAGCCAATGTCACCAATGCTTGAATTCTGGGCATGGGGTCTACTTCTAGTTCAATCCCTGCCCTTCTCAAGAGAAGCACTCATGATGGCTTAGTTTCTATTCCAATAGCCCTTCAATTCTTCTTTAATATCCCCCCCCCAAAAAATGTAAACACAAAAGGATTCATAATTCCTTCCACCACTGGGATTTGCTTGTTTCTTCAAATGGTACCCCCAAATCTCGTAACTACAACTTTTCTCCCTGGATAGCCATGATGCATTGAGTTTTCATAATGTCCCCAGTTGGACAGCTACATAGAGGACTCACAGCAGAGAATTCTGAAGTTACAAACAGTAGCTTGTCATGCTTGGAGAAGTCGATTCCATTTGAGTCAACAAACACGCATTGGGCATCTGCTCTGTACTGTGCTGGGACCTTTAGGAGTGAGTCAGCTCTGCCTTCTAGTTTAGCTGAACGCCTAACGTGGTAGGGAAGTACTACCTAAAACCACACTCAGTGGGAAGACAGAGAGCCTTGTGGTTGAGACAAATGCAAAGAAATGGTATCATCCAAGTCACACCATAAAGGACAACAAGTAGGATTTCTTCAAATGAAGGGCCTTCTAGGCAGGTAATACTGCCTGAGCAAAGAAAGTAAGGGTAGAAAGTTCTAGGTACTGCCACACACTGCAATATTTTACTGAAAGCACATAAATTATGAATAAAGAAAATGTACCTAGCACTAGTAATACTTCTTATCTGCGAATTCTTTTGGAATGCTTGAGATTCATCTCCCATAGAAGAGCTTTTATTATTTGAAGCATACAGCTGGGTTTTTTATTTTTTTTTAATTTATGTTTTTAGACAGGAAAAACAGTCCTTGAGAAGCAGTGACTTATGCAAGGCTGGGCAAAGGTCAGTGTCCTGAACTTTGCAAGCGGCCAGGCTGGAGGCGGATCTCAGAATTCACATTTTCTGCCATCACCATCAGACCACCCTGCCATCTAATAAAACCAACCCCAGTTCTTGGTTTTGAACATCTGAAGGTGGAAAGAAATGTGACAGGTCAAAATCTCAGATTCCCTTGGCTTTCTAATTACTTGCAAATCCACATAAGGCTCACATATCACTCTCTTCTCATTTTGTCAGCATCTGAATTTGTTTGGTTGTCGTGTGAGTGATGAAACCTTAAAAGCTATGTTGATGTGTGCAGCATGTGGAAAACCACTCCTAGGTTCTCTCTGCCCTGCAAAGGGCAGAGGTACATGTACACATTCTTATACACTCAGATAAACGGATCCGTCCACTTGTGCACACATTCAACATCACTAGACATTCATTTAAAAAAACACAGTGTACTGTGTGCTGACTTAATGGGAAGCCATGGGCTAAGTTCTCAGACACTGGCCAAGAAGAGATGGGATCCAACCCATCCCTAGACCACAGGAAAAATACTTTTGACCACAGAGCTGGCTGCAAAATATTCTTTTTGCAGGAAACAAAATGTTTCCAGCCTTGGGATTTTTTTTTTTTTTTTTTAAGGTCCTTTCACTGTTACTGAGTAGGAAAGGCAAATGCTTAAGCAAGAGGCCAAGTAAACATCTAAGGAAACCAAAACCAGGCTCCTTTGCTGGGAGAGTGGAACACAGAGTGAGTGAAAGGCACACTGGACAAACACCAGGCCTTTCGAAGTCATGGGGACACTGCAACTCCAGCAATTATTCATGTGTTTATGACCCCAGTTTAATCCCAGTCCGCTGCGGTTCCCCTTGTTAGCTAAGCAGACTTGGACAATCTGCTTCACTTTTTCCAGCCTCAGTTCCTTAAGTGTCAAAAGTGAATAATAATAGTGCTAATATCATAGGTTACTGTAAAGAAAAAAATAAGGAATATGTAAAAGTTGCACAATGCCCAGTGCATAGCAGGGACTCAAGAAATAGGGTTTGCTAAGGTTGGCTCAGGAACTCTAACAAGTCACCAGAGAACTACCGTCACAGACTGTTAGAACCCAAGGATTCCTTAGAGATTAATAGTCCAGCCCCCACATTTTATAAACAAGAAAACAGTCCCAGAGAGATGAAAAGTTTTAGATGCTCAGTCGTGTCCGACTCTTTGCTACCCCATGGACTGTAGCCTGCCAGGCTCCTCTGTCCATGAAAATCTCCAGGCAAGAACACCGTAGTGGGTAGCCAGTCCCTTTTCCAGGGGATCTTCCCTATCCGAGGACTGAACCCGGGTCTCCTGCATTGCAGGCAGGTTCTTTACCATCTGAGCCACTAGAGATGAAAAGGTGTGACCAAGTCATCCAGTTAGTGGTAGATCCTGAGCTAGGACCTTGCAGACTGGATGCAAAGAGTAAAGAAGAGTTAAAGTAATTCATATCACAGAGGACACCATGTACTATCAGCTGGCAGTGGATCTTAGACCCAGTGTATCTAAGAATCACCTGGGCAGATATCTAGGACCATCCCCCAGTGCTGCTGATTTAGTCTAGGATGGCCCAGGAATCTTAATGTTAACAAGCTCTACTAGTGGATTCCAAGAGGTATTCCTCTGACCACTGGTCAAGAAACATTACAAGAGGAAGTCATTAGCCAAATAAATATTAGTAACTGCACAGAGTGCTAGGGTTGTATCCCATGGTTGAGCACAAGCAGTGTGGCAAGACCTACCATAAATAATGAAGAATATTCCCATTGTACAAAATAGTAATTGATGTAGAACATGGCACTTCTTCATCTTCTAGATCTATTTTATAGAAGAACATGTGACTCAGGTTCCTCTGCCCAAGATCATGCATCTAATTAGAAACAAAGCTAGAATGTAATTCTAACATATCACTACCTGTTTTCACAATGGAGAATCTTTTTTCTAGGTACTTAGAGGTGAAGACAAAGGGTTATGTATGTATATTTGTTATAGGCTAGGAACTATGAATTAATTTTAATCACTGAGAGAATAAAAAAAATCAACCTAGCCTTTTTTTAAATTATTATTTTAATTGGAGGCTAATTACTTTATGATATTGTGGTGGTTTTTGCCATACATTCACATGACTCAGCCATGGGAAAAATCACCCTAGCTTTTTGATGTACTAAAATGTAAAGTTTGCCCATGGTGTGTCTGGGGCTCTTATTCATTCCACCAGCTCCTTTGCAGGCTAATGGAAGAAACTTGGTTAGAAAAATGAAGTAACAATACCATACAATGCTGGACATTTCAGAGACACCAGAAACTCTATTCACATTAGTGCACCCACCTGTTTCCTTTTCATTAAAATTCTGCTCTTCTAATATAAAATATATATCTGAGCCCAGACCTATAAAGTTCTGTGCGTCATCAAATAACCACACACGTATCCTCTTTAGTGGTTACTCTGTTAAAGAATTGGGGAACTTCCTGGACACGGCCCAGATGAATCAATATGGGGCTGGATTCAGAATCATTTGAACGGACAGAGTTTCAGATATACCCTGTAGTGATACAGTACGTAAGAGCCTCTTGGCAACTTCTGGGGGGGCTCACCCCCACAGACTAGAAATGATTACTCTCAAGTTCTTGGTCCAATATTGAAGGACCTGAGAAGGTACACAAGTATAGCACCCCCACTTCTACTTTCTTTGATGAGTGCTTTAAGATAACTGTGATCCCCCAATAGAGTCCCTTCTGAAAGTTGTTAAGAAATGTAGGCAACAAAGCACAGTGAAAGCCACAGCCTTTTGTTTGGAGAAAATCAGTAATGTACACTGTAGCTGGATGATGCCCATCCTCATGAGAATCTCAGAAAGCCCCTATTCATTAAGTTGGTAATGGTGGCCTTAGAAAAGATTTATGACTTAGATCTACAGTCCATGGGGTCGCAAGAGTCAGACACAACCTAGCGACTAAAACCAAAACCAAACAGGATCAATCTTATGGGACATCCCTGGTGTCAGCAAAGAATCCCTCTGCAATGCAGGAAACCGCCTGCAATGCAGGAGACCCGGGTTCAATCCCTGGGTCAGGAATATCCCCTGGAGAAGGAAATAGCAACCCACTCCAGTATTCTTGCTTGGGAAATCCCATGGATAGGGGAGCCTGGAGGGCTGCCATCCATGGAGCTGCAAGAGTCAGACATGACTTCACGGCTACACCACCACCACCAGATCAATCTTATAGTCATTATTATTTGCCTTAGAAGGCAATTCTCCTTATAGAATCAGAGGTAGAATCTGAATTAGTATCCAGCTACATAGTTAACCACTTAATCATCCTGTCCTTCCTGGAGAGAATTCCAACCTTCAGAGCTGCTCCTCTGCTCCGTGACATCAGTGCATTCAGAGAATGCCAACTCCTCTTCCACGATGAGGAAAGGAGCCTGCCAGGCTTCCAACAAGGGAGAGGCAGGGTCTGGATACATACATACGGGCCATGAAATATTTCAACACACCTCTTTTAGAGGAGGTTCTGTGGGTTTCAAGCCCCCAAGCCCCCATGAGGCATTATTTCCAGCCATTAAAATGTTTCCTGAGCTTAGATACATCTGGAAAGTTTTGGAAAATCCCACAGGAAGGAGACTGAGCCAAGAGAGCTCCTTTTCTCATGCCATTCAAGAAGCACTGCACAAAATGTTTGCCCTCCAAGACAGCCCAGTCCAGGAACCCAGCTCTCAGGACTGGAGAATCATGGTAGACAGAGGACCCCTTTGGAGAACAGAACCAATGGAGCCTATTTAGGGTCTCATATCCATGTGCCAACCAAAGAGCTAATGTAGACCATGTTAGTCAAGGTCCATCAGCAAAATGGGACTCACCCCACATAGTTTAAGAGAGAGAGTTTAATGTTGAGAACTAGTTACAAATGTGTTAGAAGAGCTTGAAAGGAGAATAAGGAATAGTGAGGCAACATAGAGACTAGCAACAGTAAGAAGCCACCGTTACCCCTAGGGCTGGAGTAACAAAGGAAGGGGTGCTGTTATTAGGGCCCAGAGGATGGAGCTGCCCATCTCCAGCTCTTCACAGAGCTGGGTCCACAAAGGGATTGGGCTCAGTTGCTCAATCATGTCTAGCTCTCTGCGACTCTACAAACTGCAGCCCTCCAGGCTCCTCTGTCCATGAGATTCTCCAGGCAAGAATACTGGAGTGGGTTGCTCCAGGGGATCTTCCTGACCAGGGATTGAACCCATGTCTCTCACATCTCCTGCATGGACAGGTTCTCTACCTCTAGTGCCATCTAGGAAGCCCATACAAAGGGATCATGGAGGAGGAACTGGGGTCATTGGAGACATCACTGGAAGAAGAGAGAGGAAGGTAGAAATATGTGGCTTCTCCCGTACCTCTGCTCTTCATTCTCCCTCCAGGACCCCAAATTAAGCAGAATCAATGGGAAGGGAGCTGGGAAAGGCAGATCAGATGGTCAGTTCCCTGTGGTACTAACCGGAGCAGAGGAAAGGCAGGGAGTGTATCTGAGAGCAAAAGAGCAATTGACTGGCAGGACCCAACAAGGCAGGATCTTTAAAAAACAAAACTTTGAAGCCTAAACTTGTAGTTCTCCAAACTAGTTACTGATTCTACACCCCTAGACCTGAAGTTTGCCAGAATTCCCTGGAGCAGGAGATACACCTGTCCTTACTTTTCCCAGCATGTGTTTCCAAACTTCATTTCCTGCACATTCTGATGACCACTGTCTCTTTATGGAAACCAGGGTTCTAAAGGAAGGAAACAGCACTGAAGGTTGGGAAAAAGGGAATGATAGGCTGGAAGAGATGGTGCAGGGTCAGCGGGGGGAAAGAGAACATTTGGACCTAAGATTCTGCACAGTTATAAGAATCCCTTCTGATCTTCAACCTAATCCCTGACGGCAGTCACTGAGGTCTGGTTGAAGAGGGGAAATCGCTACTCTGTCCCATAAGTAGGGAATGGCGTGTGTTCTGGGCAAGGCCAGCTCTTGTCCCCCTCCCAGGCCTGCTCATCTCCTGGACTGGCCCAGTCTGTGAGTAGATGAACAATAACCTCATCTACTCACTTATATCAGAAACGATCCTCCTTCCAACCTCCTTCCAGAGCCAATCATTGTGCTAAAATGCTGTTGATCCTGCTTCCTAGTCTTTGCATCTCTTTTCCTTCTTCTCCAACTCAGTGGCCACTGTTTCCATTCAGGCTCTCATATCTTTGCATTTTATTTCAGATGCCTCCAAAACCGTATGGCAAACTCCTGCTTAAGAGCACCTTGCAGAGTATAAATCTGATGTCACAGCTCTGCTGGAAGTCTCTCAGGGGGGCTTCTAAGCCAAGTATAATCTATCCGATCTTTCTTTGCTTTATCTCTCTACACACAGGCCTCAGTTCCCCCTACCAGTACCCATTGCACAGACACCCATATCCTCTCCCCAGTAGGGCTAAAGAAGGACCATTTGCAGTTCCCACCCTGGAGCCTGTGTTCATACAGCTTCCTCAGCCTTCTTTCCCACCTACCTGGCCAGTACTGATATGCCTTTCAAGTCTTAACTTAAACATTATACCCTTCTCTGAATCCTCCCCTGACCATGTCTTCCCTGCTGAGGGTTCTGAGCATCCCAATACTGATGACCACTCTGTCCTCCATTGAAGTTCCCTTAGTTCCTTCTTGTATATATTGATATTTATGTCTGTCACTTTCTACTAGGCATCTTCCTTCTGCTGTTTTTTGGGGCAGGAAATCAGACTCACTTGACTTCATATCCCCAGGATTTGGCACACACATCTACCCGGCAAAGATCTGAAGGTAGAAAAGGAAGAAGGAGGGCGAAAAGGATGGCAGGAAAAGGGAGTGTCCAACACTTAATGGTCTAGTCTAGATAAAAATAGAAGAGTTATAAGAGGATCCATGTCTATGGTTAGAGCATACACAAAGGACTATTATTACAATTGCAGACTCTAGAAGATTTATTGCGAAAGACTTTAAAGCTGTAATGTATACCATTTCTTAACTGAGGGAAAATATTCGATTTTTAGGAGAAGGGGGAAAAAAGTGACCAAGACTTCACAGATGCTATGGCCGTCACTCAGCCAACTTGTCTCAGTGGGTTTTCTTTGCGAATACTTGGCTTTTGGACAACCACAACGTGTAATGAGACCCCCCTATGCATAGGGGTCCTAGAGACAAATGAAGCCTCTGGTAGAAACATCTGCTGTTTAATAGGTTAAAGGCTGGCTCCTGGGAAGAACTGTTCTTCTCCAGGCAATGGGATGAAATGCTGACATGCTCTTAGCAGAGGCTGTCCCGGGGATCTCAGAGTGAGGGCTATAAACACATAAGGTTAGTCTCAGAATGTAAGGTTAGTCACAGGTAGAAAGTAGAGACCAGTTGCAAAGAAGAGCCTAACTTTCCATGTGTGGCCGGTATAGGACAGTGTGTCTGGAAAGAATACTGTCTAGCTATAAACAAGAGAGAACAGCATGGTATAAGCATGCCTGTGGAAGGGGAAGAGGCCACACTGGATCTATTGTATTTGTATTTTAAGGAGGCCCCCGTAAGAGAACACAGAACTGTCAGAGTCTCCCCATGTCACTAGACAGTGACCGAATCTTCCTCAGCAGGGGCAGAATAATGTTTTCAGAGAGGACCAGACAACTCAGGAAGGCTGTAAATGTAAAACATAGCACTGACTACTCCATGGGGAAAGTGACCTTGCAAGGAAAGTGTAAAGAGGCAGAGATGGCTTATATGTCATGCTGTATCATCCATGAGGGAAGGGATGTCTCTGCCACTGTACCTCCTGGCCTACAGGTTCCCACTGGAAGAGACCATGAACAGGTGGGCACAGATCAGTCTCCAGTGTGGGCAAGACTCCACAGAGACTATCTTTTTTGGCTTTAATGGAACATGGCAGAACACTGAAGCCAAATCAGAATGTGAAAAAGAAACTGGCTGGAAAGGCCAAAACTTAGCAGTTGAGAGAGGGAGGGCCAGGCTGGCCCTCCAGTTCCTTGACTGGATGGTGAGGTTCAGAGGACCACGTCCCATGGAGCTCATTCTTCCTCAAGGGTGTTCTGTAGCTACCCAGAGTCACATCATCATAGGAAATAACTAGGGATTATTTAACAGAGATATACAAAGCTCTTTCAAGGCAAAGGCTCAGTTCATTCTTTGAAGGCAGCATTCTCCCTGGTTCAAACATTGAAGGTGGCCACACCACAGTGACTGATTGGAGAAATGCTCTGCAATTACTTCCAAGCAGTGTGCATGAATAATCTTAAATTAGCATGGGGTTCAGTATAGGATGGGCTTCCCTGGTGGCTCAGATGGTAAAGAATCTGCCTGCAATGCAGAAGACCTGGGTTTGATCACTGGATTGGGAAGATACCCTGGAGAAGAGAATGGATTCTTGCCTGGAGAATTACTTGGACAGAGAAGCCTGGTGGGCTACAGTCCATGGAGTCACAAAGAGTCAGAGGCAACTGAGCGACTAACACTTTCAGTATAGGATAATGGTTAAGAAGAGAGGGCTGTAGGGAAGAGAGTGTGTATGTATGGGGGAGGCCACTCCTTGGAGGCCATGTGATTCAGAGCAGTTTTTAAAAACTCTGTAAACCTCAATACACTCATCTTAAAGTATTCCAAGTAATACTTCTCTCATAGAGTAGTTGTGAGGCTTGAACAAGAAAATGCCCACAAGGCACTTATAAGAATGACTGGCACAAAAGAAACTCAATAAATGGCTGGAAAGACTGAGCAAAGCAACCAGAAAGTCAGGGCTGTGCAGGGTGATTTGTGCTCAGTCCCTTCCCGACACACCAGATGCCTCACTTCTAACGTTTACAGGTTTATATTGATGTGTCTCTTTCTAGAAGTGTGACGCACAGGGAATTCTGTTACTTAGAGTCATGGATCATGATCTTGGCTCAGTCGCTCACTGCCAGTTTTGCGTCGAGGATTCAGAAAGGAGGCATGGGTCAGGCCACTGCAGCTGGGCTCTCCAAAGGTGTTCGCCAAATCATGATCCCTTTGGTAACAATAAAACAAGGGTCCAAGACTTCAGCACACATGTTCTTTGTCCTAGACGCCAGAACTCTTAAGCTTTGCCAAGCCAAGAAGGGAAACTTTCAGAAAGAGACCCTCTGTGGAAAAATCTCTGCTTCAAGCATTTGAACTCTAAGGCAGTTGCCAGCAGTCATTGACTGGTTTAAAAATCTGAAGGTGACTGGAGGGGTGGGTGTGGAGAGAGGATCAACAGAGCAGGAAAAGGTTGAGGGAAGGAAGGAGTGAGTATGTCAACTCTGGTAACTGAAAATCCCAAATTACTTAGATCAGCAGAAATCAGGAAAGCTCAATGAGTTATATTGCAGTTGACAACCAATCATGCATTAGATAATGTTTATCATATCATAAAATATTATGGTCACACAATCAGACATATATATTCAAATAGAATTCTAGAGACATACTTGATTAATTTCCCCTCACATCTCCATCATGCAAATGCTTTGTCTGCTTCCCATACCCCTACACCTAATTTCATAAGCCATTAAGATTTTGGAAGGGTCTGAAGCCCCACCCCGTGCACTGCTCCAATTAGACTGAAATGCAAACTGGCACCATACTATGCAGATCCCTGGGAGAGAAGCAGAGGCCACAGGCTCAGGCAGGCACACTCAACCATCCACAGCAACCAACCAGACAATGAGTTCTCTAAGTTGGACCTCCTTGGTTCATACGTGTGACAAACTATGTTTTTCAAATCACGTATATGGACAGGGCAAGGAGCATTCTGAATCAGTCACATGCCAGAAGCCACAAGCCAAATAATGGCAAGAGTGAGAGAAAAAAGCAAGAAGTGGCCCATCATCTACTTCCTAACGTCCCTGCCCCAGAGCAGAAGTGCTGTTCTAATATGCAATTCAGTAACCTTTGGAGGTAAGCTCAATGACACTCAAAATCTAGCCATCCCCAGGGAAAACTCAGACAGAAAGATAATAAGAGCTATACATTACAAGCCAAAAGAATCATCACTAAGACAAGGCTTCATTTTCTAGCATCTCATTTCATTCCTAAACTAAAAATAAACTCCTTCATCTTAGAGAATATGGTATAGCCAAAAACACTTGAACTCCAGAGTTAACACAAACTTGTCTTCAAATCTCAATACTACTACTGGATATACAGTATTATCCTCTTAGCCCAGTTTATCTATTTGTAAAAAGGAAGATGATGAGATGTATACTAAAAGGTTGTTGTCGAAGTTAATGGAACAATGCATGTGGAATTATCAAATCTGATACCCACAAAGAACTTCCTTCCATTCCTGGAAATTAAAGAGGCTTTAAATTAGTGTTGCCTAGAGCACTGAAATGGAGAAAGGATATTTTTCACTACCAAACAGTGGGACCCCAAGATGGTAGAAAACAGGTCCCCACATGGGCTACTTCTTGCCTTCTTTGCTCTCTCTGTCCCACTCTGACTTCTCAAACTAAAGATGCAAACACTTAAAAAATATAACTATGAAGTTTCTCCCATGTTGAGAAAACCAGACACACAACTCCAGTTCTCAAAAACCATTGAGCACATCTAGCCTATGAAGATAGATAACAGGAAGCTCAAGATTTTAAGGGTGACCCTCCATGAGCACAAAAGACCATTTGCAGGAAAGTGGCACAGAAGTCAGCCCTGTTTGCAGGATGTTGCCTATAAGTCATTCAACTGGGAAGTCCACGTTCATGGTGAGGTTCAACTTGGAAAAAGTCACTTATTCACATGTCTGGGCCCAAGAATTTAAAAGGCTGACAATTCATTGCAATGTGGGGTGGGATGGTACCTTTAAAAAATATTTTTCTGCAGAGTTCTGTAGAACCTTTTTATGAACCACTGAAAGTCAGAGGGAATATAAATATCATATCACCTGCAAATATAGTAATTTGACTAGGCTGGGGACTTTTATGCCCAGTTTTCCTACTAAAAGTTAGCAAAGTGAAAATAGCAACAGATTAGAAGTTGGGAGAATTTAACTTCAGTTCCATTTCTATGTGTGCACTAGTTGTGTGATCCTGAATAAGTCACCCCTAATTGCTCAGCCTTTGATGGAGGGACTAGAATAGACTATGGGTCTGAG
The DNA here is from genome assembly GCA_024291935.2 of Okapia johnstoni. NCBI lineage: Eukaryota > Metazoa > Chordata > Mammalia > Artiodactyla > Giraffidae > Okapia > Okapia johnstoni. The sequence goes on from CM044307.1 coordinate 21,004,287, forward strand.
GACCACTCCTGTGAGAATCACCGAAAGTGCTTGCCCTCTCTGAGTGGTCACTGGGGGCAGGGCCTAGGTATCTTTACTGTTAATGAACACTTGGGATTTTGTTCGTTTTCTTGTTTTAAATTTTATTATTTTTTATTTTGCTCATTGGAGGTTAATTGCTTTACAATATGTTAGTTTCTGTTGTACAACAATGTGAACCAGCTGTAAGTTTACATATATTCCCTTCCTCTTAAGCCTCCCTCCCACTGTAGTTGATAATCACTGGATGAGATGATTCCTAGAGGGTATCTCAGGTGGGACACTGTCATATTCTAAATGGTTTTGTTCTAGTGAAAGCGCTGGGTCATTTGTAAATCAGTGTACACTTTATAGAGATATGGAATCCTTCGTTCCCCTTTGCTTCTCCTAACCAAAGAACCCCATTTTTTTCCTCACTCATAGCTAACCATGGGGTCGCAGAGAGTCGGACACAACTGAGTGACTTCACTTTCTAAAGCTAACCAACCAAGGCTAAAATAAAACATCCTGTCCAACCTTCATTTTCAAACGAGCCAACGGATTATCAGCATCCTTGACTCCCAGGTCACTGCCTTGTCCACGAGATCTTGTAGTTGTTTCCTCTGTTGTTTCCCTAGCCTGACAATGAGGCCTTCAGTTTGGTTCCAAAGCCCTGAGTCTCTTCTACTTCCTGCCACAGCTGAGATTTCTCTAGAAATCTCTCATTCACCTATTTGCTCTGGTTTACTTGGCACATTAGAGGTGGGAGGGTCACTGAATAAGGAGATTTGGTGCCAGACAGTGTGTAAAAATAAAACTAGTCAGAGCTGGAGGAGAATGACGGAGGTAACAAAACACCGGTGAAATGAGTGGTTCATCACAGGGGAAGTCACCTAAACACTCAGTGACTGGACCACTCATTCAGCCCCTGAGTGTCAAGAGACTGTGATCCTCAAAGAGAGAAATGAAGACATGTACTCTTTCATAAAAACAAATGTATTCAATTTACAGCAGGATTCTTTATTCACAGACGTATTCTTTCTACTTTCTGGTGTTAAAGGTACTTTAACCTTTTTTAAAGGGTGGCAACAATTAATTTTGCAACTCTATTTGATTTATAAAAAAGACATTTAAAACTTTATGCTGGTTCCCCAACTCTAGCTTTGGTTTGATTTCTATTTAAACTTCTATTGACCTCAAGTGGCTCAAAATCTCCTAGGGACATGGGCACTCTTCCTCAGCAGAGGTCTGTGGTCTTTCATGTGCAAGGTATCTGAAAGGGGCACCCCCATCAGAAGCATGGGGCCAGCTGTGCAAAGTATATTTTAAACTGTCAATTTCCAATGGAACCTCTTCATTGGAAAAGGGAAAAGTTTTCTCTACTTTAGCCCATTCGCAAGGAGTGATTTTGGGAGCACACTGATTTTTTTCAAAGGGAGCCCCATGGAGTTTAGGTTTTTTGGGTAAGTGGTGGGAAAGATAATTATATTCTTATTTCGAACGTGGAGATAGAAACAGGAAGTGTGCACTTGGGTATGTGAGTTACCCTTTCTAGGTCAGAACCTGTCTTTCTGCTCTGTGAGTCTTAGTTCACTGCATTCATTTGCTGTTACTGTCTACATTTAGGTGAGATTTCTTCAGATTTTAATACACTTACCTAGTGACCTGAAAAAAGAATCCTCTTAAAAGTCCCCATTTTGGGGTCCCCTTTCATACATTCTCCCAGACTCTCAGTAGCTTTAGAGCACTTCTGATGGAAGAGTGTGAGCAGTGGGTTAGACTTCACACATGAGAGGCTCTGAAAGGGAGGGAACATTTATACCCAAAGCAATGTACTTGGCTGGGATTCTCTGTTCCCTTTGCTATTTCTGCAGATATTTATGCTTAAAAAGACATTTCTCCCACCCCTGCAGCACAGCCAAACTTCTCCTCTGGCTGGATCGAGTCACCATTGAAAACAACAACAACAAAAAAAAAACAGTCTCTGCTTAAGAAAAGCAGATGAGTTGGGGCAGAAAATAAAGGAACAAACAAGATGAGTGCCCTGGAGCCATTTTACAAAGGTAGAGTTTCATAAAGTTTTAAAAAACTGACTTAACATCAGGCAAAACATCATCTCCAATCTCTGTCTTTGTTTGGGTGAATAGGGATATATGTTTGACATTCTTGCCCCAAATCTGCCTTCCAGTTTATCTGGGAGAAAAGATTTATCATCTTTTCTTTTAGTTTTTCAGTCCATCATTAAGCCTTTCCAACCACAGAGTAGAGAACTTAAGACCTGTGGAAGATAGCAGCAAAGATTTCTTATCCTTCCCTGTGGCCAAAGTCCCCTGGCTGCCTGTTCCCTGAGAGCAGCTGCAGGACTCCTCCTGTGCTCGGCCTGGGTCTGTGTTTAGGCCTCTGGCTTGCTTACACAAAGGAATTCCAACTAGGATTTCAAGGGAAGCCTGGCTCCCACTCTCCTACAGCTCCCAGCAGGCAGGTTCTGCAAAAAGATATTCCTATATTCAGTATTCTTACAGTATATCTATAGAAGTATCTGCTTGAATTATAAGATTTGATGTTCACCTTTAAAAATGACTATTACTAATAATTTAAAGGAACTTTAACAGTGCAAAACTCAACTTCTATGGGGAAGAGTGATTCTAAATAGGCAGTATATCCTTCTTCCTCAAGATTGCGTTCATGTGTGGATGCAAGGAGTTTCCTTTTTTTTTTTTTTCTTTTTCAAAATACATGCATTGAATGTGTGAGTGTCAAGCATTTCTTTTGCCTCTGAGGGTACACAGTTAAGATTCAGTCACAGCCTTCACAGGGTCACAAAGAGTTGGACATGATTGAGCATGCATGCATTACAAAATCTTCACAGTGACGGGGTTTGAGTCTTTCAAAACACAAAATGGATACTGAGTGAAGAATTCCATCACCAGAAAGGAAACGCTAAATACTTTCAAGATGCAAAATAACCAGGGGCTTCGAAAAAGCCTAAGGATTCAAGTAAGAATCAGAGTTTGAGTAATAGGATTGGTCTTTAGGCTCTTCCCTCCAGTGTTCTGTAACTTCAGAGTGTCTTCTAAGCAGAAGATGAAAATATTATTATAAAGTCCATTTAAATAAACCTCCTACATGAAAAAGTTACCTCTCTCCAATTTGTTGAAATAAGAGAGTCATAATATTTATTTCATCAAGGGGGTGTGAAGCTTAGTTGGGATTAATTTACTTCATTACTCCTTCCAGGGCACTTAAAAATTTATATAATCCCATATGTGGTTTGTATGAACAGACTACATGAGGATCTGATGAGAAATAGTATGAATATTTCATCAAGTTTTTTCATCATTCTTTAAAATATAACCACCCTCATTCTAACTTTTCCAGTCCCTTGTTACAAGGCACCTGGTTACTATAAGAGTTGCCTCAAAGGAGTCCTTAGCCAATCCATTCTACGTGCCGCTGCCTCATTCATGGTTTTCCTCTGTTGTAGCAGCTGCCACCTCCTCTATGGTCACTGGATGCATGATGCTGGTACAGCACGTACCCTTCAGATGTTTATCTGTGAACAACTACAGGACATCCACTTACACTTTGAATCTCTAGCACCTTACACACAAATTGGCAGACAAGAAGTGATTAAATAAAGGTGTATCAAATGAATGTGTGACCCACACCCTCTACTCCCGTTAAAAGGCAAACCTCAGCCTGGATCTTCTGAACACATGACCTGTCCTGTTTCTCTTCTTTTGCTGTTTGACCTCCCTCCCACATCTTCCCCTTCCTTTCTCACTCACCTAATTTGATCTATTTAAGGCAGAGATTTTCAACCTTGGCTTCACAGTAGAAGCACTGGAGGGAGTGTTATAAATAAAATGAACACCAACTCTTGGCCCCATCAGCAGAGATTTTGATTCACTTGGTTGGGGTGCAGCCCTGGCGTTGGTATTTTGTAAATGCCCCTGTGGTGAGTGGGAGGTGCAGCCAGGGCTTGAGAAATCATGATTTACAGTGATACTCAAGTCCCACCTTCTCCTGAAAAGACGAATGTGCCTCTGAGGAGTTCACCTTCCTCTGGCTTCAAAGCAGTTATCGTTTTTAACCACTTATTAGATCACAAATCAAACACTGCCTGTGACAGGACCTCAGTGTGAGTCTGCTCTTTAACTTACTCACTGTATTTTGGTTCATCTCCTGTACTAGACTGGAAGAACCCTGAAGGCAGGAACTGTGTCTTCTACTTCTTTGCATCCCCACACCATGCATATAGTGGACCCAAACATATTTTTGAGCATTAAAAAAAAAACAAAAAACCCCCCCAAATCACCTAGTAGAGGTCATTTTAACTCTACTTTAAGGATATGTCTTTGGTAAGAATAAAAATGCTGCAAAAAAGGGTGGGGCAAGATTGAAGGAGAGGAGGGAAAGAGTAAATAAAAGTCAAATGGAAAAAAAGCTAAATTAGTCCAAAAGAAAATGTTTCCCAGCTTTTTAAAAGGTTTTTTTTTTTGCAACCCTGAAGCAGAATAAACAAGAGAATTAACTTGGCTTGTGCCCTGATAAGGAGATTTCTTTCTTGGTTATATAATTTTACAAAGTTTCCAGGGTGTAAAGAAAATAATCACCCACAGTGGACTCCTTGCCTTGGACTATACAAATCAACCCTTGGGTTAATCGGCTGGCGGATCTGCTCAGCTTGACCTGACCCCCTTCCAGCTCTGTGGTCTCAGACTAAGCCTCACATTCAAGAACCCTCTTGTAGAGCTCAGTGTCATAGAAAGGGGATAAAACATAATCCTTATTCTATAACCTTGATCCTTTGGTCTAGTGGCCTCTACCTGTGCATTAAAAAAAAAAAAGAAAGCTATCTTGGTATCCTCCCCAAGTAGCTGGTGCTCCATGGGTCTGCCCACACTAGAATGATCCACGCAAATTCTCCTACTAAATTGAGTTAAAAGACAATATTTTGTGCAATTACCTTAAAAGGTAGCTTTCAAATCTTATTTTGTGCTCATATCCCAGAAAAAGTTTGGCTTTCATATGGCTTTTCTACTTGATCAAGAAGTAAGATCACAGTTGAAAGGTTCAGTGAACCACTAGGTACACCCTCTGCTAAGGCAAGATAAGGTCATCAAATAGAGACATGTTTTCAATACCAACATTTATTCTGGTTGTTAGGCCACACATTTAACAACTGGTCCCAAAAGTCACATACATTTCTATAAATTAATTAAATGTACATTCTTTCGCTTGGGTTGGCCATTTTAACACTGGTCATATTTCACTTTAATTTCCGATTATTGTGTGCAAACATGATTCAAAGACATTTAAGTCCACTCAATTGATTAGTAATGATGGTAACAAGTTGTCCTTCGTAGATTAAGATAACGCTGCTGACCTATCTAACAGGACAGGAGTTGATAGACTGTCACTGATCTATCCCTGCTTTGCTTTCTGTTCTTCTTGTGACTAGTGGCCTGCACTTGACCTTATGAGCCAAGAACCAAGAGCCACCCAAATCCTCCACTCACCAAAGGCACACCAATAACAGTAGCCCGCCAGCTACTTTCTGTTGACACTGACAAAATAGAAGTGACTAGTTAATTCACTAAAACAAAAGGAAAAGAAAAATGCGGCTCTGACTTCTTTATTCACTAATAAATGCGAAGTAGAATTACTAAAACTGGGATCTGGGAACCTGGAATCCATGGTACCACATACAATAAACTGAATCAGAAAATCCGTGTGTACCATCTAAAATCAAGAACAGAGATAAACTACAAGTTTTGAAGGCATAAAGTGAAGGACCCACGAAAATGAAAGCATTCACAAGCAATTTTGCTTTCTCAAATTAGAGTTTAGGTAGTAGTTGTTTGACAGGCCTTAATGGTATCCCTGACAGCTGTAAACAGGGTTTATTTCACATGATTTATAACTTAAGGTACAAAGCAAAGGTTATTAGGTTCTACTGGAACATTTTTTAATGTGTTCCACTGAAAGAGAAGTAATGGATTTAGAACCCAGAATACTTAAATCATCAGGGAAAAGGTATCACTGAGATAATGAGCAGGCCAGGGCCTGAACACTCAAGAATGTTCCCTTCAGAGAAAACAAGCAGCTCTATCTTCTCAGAACATGGCCGACTCAATCATCGAGCTGGAATGTTATTTACACAGTCTCGAGCAAACTAAGAAGAAGTCTCTGGTCTGCAACCAAGGGCACTCAGAAAGTTATGTCTGCAACAGGCAAAGGCTCATGTCTGTTTTTAATGATTCCTGATTCCTTGAAAAACAGCCAGTTTAACTAATGCAGGTAAAGGGCAACAACTCCCTTCCCACCACCTTCTCCAGAAAGGACCACCAGCATGATACTTCATGCCTCTTTCATTAATAACTTGGATTTGTTATATATTTAGCAAGATGGGCAAGTCTGGGTTCTGAATTCTGCCCCATCCAACAAAACAGGATAATCACCCTGTCTTCTTTCTCCTGCTTGTAGGAGAGACCAAGATGGAGCCTGGTCCACATAGCGGGATAAAGTTAAGGTTAGATATCAGGAAAAATAAACTTCCTAATTATGAAACTTTTCATGGAAGGGGTCAGACTGTGGTGTTCCTTTCTTTGGAGTGGGAGGGGAGATTAAGACAGAGGTAAAAAGTAACCTTTCTGGATACAAGTGGGGAATTGAGTCCAGGATAGATAGCAGGAGTCCAGGATAGACAGTTCTGAGAGAGTCATTATCCTTTTGGATAATTTCTGGCATCATTCAGTACTTTAACCTACTGGTTTATGAGTTAACGCAGAAGTACCCAGGATCTGGAGAAGAATGTATTCACTTAGCAGAGTCTGTGTGGCCTAAGGATTTCAAAACATCCTAACTTCAAGAAAAAGCATCATCGTTATTTAATTTATACACAAATTATCTAGCCCTTAACAAACACTAGCTAAGAGAAATGATCATTCATTCACCCTTTAGAGGTAGAGTGTTGGAGATCCCTTAGGGGTGGAAACCTTGGTCACTCACCAAGCTATTGGCAAAAATCAGGGGGCAACGCTCTATGTTTTGTATTTTTTTTTCTTGTGTGTGATTTATCTTCCCAGTTTATTAGAACTGCTATTGAGGTAGGCAGGGAGACTGGTTTCTTTACCTACCCTCTGACAGTATTGACCCAGGACAAACAGCATGACCAGTGCTTTCAGAAGATGAACACCCAGATTGCTGGTACATCTTGTTCCCTGACCTTGACAGTCAGAGAACATTGTCAAAGCACTCACCTGTCTTCTCTTTGAACCAAGGTCCTGGAGAATCAGCCGGGTGTTCACACTGTGACTCCAGGTGTTTCCTAGCGCAGCCGTCACACAGCTAGATCCAGAAGTGCCTGAAATGAAACAGAACAAAAGCATGCTTATGGACACCCAGTCTCATCATGGTCTTTCACTTAAGCGAAAGTCCAGTCACTGTTCATTGCTCAGACAGTACTCGGGAGCCCAGGTCACTACTACAAAAGTTGATGAAGGAAAGAAGGAAGCAAGGGTTTAAGGAATATGAGACTAAAAAGAAAAACCAGCATGGGTTTCCTTCAGTCTCAGCGAAAGTAACCACCGCTGGCCTCAGAGATAACAGAGTTATATATCAGTAAGAGGTTGCAGTGCAAGGCAGGTTGGAGTCATTGCTAATAATGAATCAAGCTACTCAACGTCCACGGCAGAAAGGCATAACTCGACTACACAGAGTAAGAGCCAGTTATGAGCTAGTCTTAGTTTAATAAAGTTGTAAGACTTTTCCAGCTTGATAAGACTCTTAATTCAATTTCCCTTATCAATATAGAAATGGTGGCATATGTATATAAAATTTCTATGCCTTTGCAACCACTGAACATACATGCACCCAGAAGAGGAATCGGGAAGATCTCATCATTTCATATCTAATCTGTATTAGACATTCTTATCCCAAGAGAAACATTCTTTTACCTTCTAAGACTTTCCTATAAGGGGGAGGATCTGAAGTAAACTTTGTCTGACTTTCTAGTTTATACCAAGTTGTATTTCAGCTACCCTCTGACATCTCCAGAGCATCACTGATGTCTCTTGACATAACCAGAAGGAACCCATTCCTGCACTTCTCTCTTCTTCTGTGTTAGCGGCAAGCTCACAAGTCACCACTGACTATCATCTGGAGCACATTCTGAGGTCTCCTCCAAGCTCCTGTGTTCACTTTGGCCCTGGGCCATGAAATGAGTCTTAGCCTGAGGGGGCATAGTGGACTTGTAGTTTGCCTTGTGTCCTCAAAATACTATCTCTTTCCAATGAGGAGACCAAGTACCAAAAGGCTGAAGTCCACTGAATCAGCTAAAACGAGGCCTTGAGTATCTCGTTTGTTGCCTGCTCATGGCATCATCTCATGTTCACCCTCTGTGTGAAATAGGAATTGGTCCTCTTTTCTGGGTCACCATCTTTCAGGGTGCTCTCCCAACTCTGTATGGTCTTAAGCTTGTTGTTGTTCAGTCACTCAGTCATGTTCAACTCTTTGCAACCCCATGGACTGCAGCACGCCAGATTTCCCTGTCTTTCACTATACCTGGAGTTTGCTCAAATTCATGTCTATTGAATCGGTGATGCCATCCAACCACCTCTTCCTCTGTTGCCCTCTCCTCCTCCTACCCTCAATCTTTCCCAGCATCAAGGTCTTTTCCAATAAGTCGGCTCTTCGCATCAGGTAGCCAAAGTATTGGAGCTTCAGCATCAGTCCTTCCAATGAATATTCAGTGTTGATTTCCTTAAGGATTGATTGATTTGATCTCCTTGCTGTCCAAGGGATTCTCAAGAGTCTTCTCCAGAACCACAGTTCGAAAGCATCAATTCCTCAGGCACTCAACCTTCTTTATGGTCCAACTTTCACATCTGAACATGACTACTGGAAAAACCATAGCTTTGACTACATGGACCTTTGTCGGCAAAGTGATGTCTCCACTTTTTAATACACTCTCTAGGTTTGTCATAGCTTTTCTTCCAAAGAGCAAGCGTCTTTTAATTTCATGGCTGCAGTCACCATCCACAGTGATTCTGGAGCACAAGAAAAGAAAATCTGTCAGTTTCCACTTTTTCTCCCATCTATTTGCCATGAAGTGATGGGACCAGACACCAAGAGCTTAGAGTTTTGAATGTTGAGTTTTAAGCCATCTTTCTCACTCTCCTCTTTCACCCTCATCAAGAGGCTGTTCAGTTCATTTTCATTTTCTGCCATTAGAGTGGTATCATGTACATATCTGAGGTTGTTGATATTTCTCCTGGCAATCTTGATTCCAGCTTGAGACTCATCCAGTCCAGCATTTCATACGATGTACTCTGCATAGAAGTTAAACAAGCAGGGTGACAATATACAGCCTTGACGTATTCCTTTTCAAATTTTTTTTTTTTTTGGTGTTTTTAAAAAAGGTTCATTTGCACGTTTACTGACCACGTTGATCCTAACCCTGTGCTTAGGGGAAATGCCTGTGATGGAAGCCCCGGTTTCCACAGGGAATCAAGCCCACATTTGGACACAAGAGTGGTAATGAACAGGACCATAAGCCCCCGCAGGGATGCAAGCACTTGGTGAGAGTTCTTGGGATCAGGAGGCAGCGCCAGTGGGTTCCCAGCCATGGCTAGAAATCATTGGCCCATGTCCAGTTCTAGCTGTTGCTTCTTGACCTGCATATAGGTTTCTCAGGAGACAGGTAAGGTGGTCTGATACTCCCATCTCTTTAAGAATTTTCCACATTTTGTTGTGATCCACACAGTCAAAGGCTTTAGCATAGTCAGTGAAGCAGAAATAGATGTTTTTCTGGAATTCTCTTGCTTTTTCTATGATCCAGTGGATGTTGGCAATTTGATCTCTGGTTCCTCTGCCTTTTCTAAATCTAGCTTGTACATCTGGAAGTTCTCGGTTCATGTACTGCTGAAGTTTAGCTTGAAGGATTTTGAGCATTACTTTGCTAATGTGTGAAATAAGCTCAATTTTGTGGTACTTTGAGCATTCTTTGGCATTGCCTTTCTTTGGGATTGGAATGAAAACTGACCTTTTCCAGTCCTGTGACCACTGCTGAGTTTTCCAAATTTGCTGGCATATTGAATGCAGTACTTTAACAGCATCATCTTTTAGGATTTGAAATAGCTCAGCTGGAATGCCATCACTTTCACTCTCTTTGTTCGTAGTGATGCTTCCTAAGGCCCACTTGACTTCATACTCCAGGATGTCTGGCTGTGATTACACTATCGTGGTTATCTGGGTCATGAAGATCTTTTTTTGTATAGTTCTTTTGTGTATTCTTGTCACCTCTTCTTAATCTCTTTTGCTTCTGTTAGGTCTTTGCTGCTTTTGTCCTTTATTGTGCCCATCCTTGCATGAAGGGCACCTTCCCTTGGTATCTCCAATTTTCTTGAAGTGATCTCTAGTTTTTCCCATTGTACTGTTTTCCTCTATTTCTTTGCACTGCTCACTTAAGAAGGCTTTCTTATCTCTTCTTCCTATTCTCTGGAACTCGGCATTCAGTTGGGTATATCTTTCCCTTTCTCCCTTGCCTTTTTCTTCTCTTTTCTCAGCTAGTTGTAAGGGCTCCTCAGACAACCACTTTGCCTTCTTGCATTTCTTATTCTTTGGGATGGTTTTGGTCACCACCTCCTATACAATGTAACAAACCTCATTCATAGTTCTTTAGACACTCTGTCTATCAGATCTGATCCCTTGAATCTATGCCTCATCTCCACTGTATATTCACAGGGGATTTGATAACTACTGGGCTCAAACACAGCAACAGATAAATGTGGTTCAGTGGCTCTAGGCTGGAAGTGATTCTGTGGGCAATGTTGAGGTGTGAGTGCTATGGTATCCAGAGGGTAGAGGTCAGGGATGCTGCTCAACACCTTGTGATGCACAGGCCAGTCCACACAACAAAGAATTATCCAGCCCCAGACACAACAGAGCTGATGGTGAGAATCCATGGGTTAAAAAAAAAACAAACAAAAAACATATTTTTCTCTGGTTCAAGCAGATATGGGAATTGGATATCATCCACATTAGGGCCTCAACAAGTCTGGGGTTTCAGACTGAGGGAGAATTTAGTGAAGGAGAGAATAAAATTTAGGACGACCATGGTTCATCATACATATGATTGAAAACATGTGAATTAATTTGAAAACAAATAATCCAGACTGTGCTGATCTGATCACACTGCTAACTTCAGGACTAGGTGTTCTGAATGCTTTGTCATCTACATCTGCGTCTCTCTGGCCCCATTTCTCTCGATGGATGGTCCCGTAACCTCTTGACTTCTCTGTTGCCATCCTCCTTCGAACTCTTGTCAGCATTTGATAAAGCTTCTTCCAGCATCCAATATACTAACCTCTTGTTTCTCTTTGTACCAACCATGTTGACTATTCCTTTTCCTTCTCTGCTTTTCCTCTCTCTCTCTCCTTAGTTGTGGGTGGACCCCAGAGAGCTGGTCATGACCAGTTATTTCCCCAACACCCACATGCCTTCAGTGGCTAGGAAGGTAATGTATATTAATAAAGAGACCAAGTGTCTGCATCTTAGCAGGTAGAAAGTCTTCACTACCACAAAGAGATGTACTCTCTCCCATTTTTCTTGAAATACATGGACCTCTCAGTCCGTCTTTCATTCCCCCATTTTTGATAGAGACACATTAACAAAGAAGTATTTTCTGCTGTAAGAAGGCCAACACTGCAAGGACAATAGCCACTGATGTTCCTTTTTCTTGCATTTTTACAAAACAGCTTTGTTGAGACAACTCACATGTTGTACCATCCATCCATTTAAAGTGTACAATACAGTTCAACGGTTTTTACTATATTCAGAGTTGATCAACCATCACTACAATCAACTTTGGAACATTTCATAACCCCCAGAAGAAACTCCAGATCTCTTAGCCATAAGCCTTCAGACCTTCTTTCCTGCCTTGAAGCCCTAGGCAATCATTAATCCACTTTCTGTCTAATATTAAGTGCTAGGAGATGATGGGGAATAGTGGAGATCGTGGTGAATTACACGATTCACCCATGATTTCAAGGGGACAGCCCCAACCAGCTCCAGCTGCTATTGTCACATGGCAATGAGTTCATGGTTAGCCATATATTTTGATCTTATTTTAAAAACCAATACTTTAAGTACAATCTTCTGATTGGAAAATGCTGGCTTATTTAAAACAATTTTTAAACATCTTAAATGACTCATTCCCACCAAGCTTGCAATGTCTGCTCCATGCGGGATGTCCTCACTGTTGACAAGGATGACATCCCCAGGGGGAATGACTTCTAAGCCTCTGTCTTAGTGTCCCACTTACCTCAGCACCTGTTCCTCGTTTTCAACTACAAGATCTGCAGGCCTAACATGATGAATTTGGGTACCATAAATTCAGTATCTTCAAATCAGGCTTGTATGCTTCCCATATAAACTTACTCCTCCTTCTTTAGCCTTCTAGTTAACCTGATTTTAAACCTTAGTTCCATTTAAAAAATGTCTCCCTCTCCTGTGCTTCTCAGTTTCAATAAACTGTGAAGTCAGATTCATTTCACTGTAAATGTCTCACCTATGTCCATTCTAGATCCTATGTCTCACCTATGTCCAACCTAGATCAGAGGCACATTAGCTCTCACCTGGGGATGGCTGCGGTCACCATGCTGCTCTGAGTTTCTCCCTATGAAAGCATCCTTTAATCTACTGTTTGATTCAGCTGCCCAGGCACACAGCTAAGTGTATTGCCCTTCCACTTATGAGCAGCAAGCTCAGAAACTTTTGGCGGCCCCCGAGTTCTTTTGAAGAGTTCTAAATTCCTAAGATTGGCGCGCTTGCCGCTGTGTCTGACCTGCCTCTCCACACGTCTTCCCTCCATTCCATTTCATAAAGACTCTGCTCTTTATGTAATCACTCCTTCCTCATGTCCCCCCCACCCCAGGCCCACGCATCATCTTCAATACTCCTTACACGCCACCTCCCTGATCATCACAGAAATAATGCCTTCCTCCTTCAAATGCCCATAACACTTTATATTATTCTCTCATGTTGCTGCCATTTTTCTATCCTGTAGCATGCTACTTGTGTGCTTTTCTTAGCACCTCTGATGTATATTTTAAGAGGACCAAGTCCAAGTCTGATTTATATTAGTATGCCTGATTCACGAGGTTGAAGACCCAGAGGATGCTTCATAAATTGTGGTTAAATAGTCAATAAGTTATTACTACTAAACTTTGAACTACATTATATATTTGTTTTAGCAGCAGATTTACATTCTTAATCCGATCTTCCTTAATCCAAAGTCAATAGGTTTACATTCTTCAAGCAAACTCTAGAAGCTTGTGGCTTTGATGCCCACTAAGTGATAGAATGAACTGAGCCTGAATTTGAAAGTTCACCAAGGAAGAGCAACATGTGAATACTGAGGAGTTGCTAATGAGTTAAGCACTTAAAAAAAAATGCTGTGATACAACTGTAGGTGTTGCCCAGGTCCAAAAGATGTTTACAGGGTTCAGAGCCATAAATGGCCAGTAGTGGCTATTTAAAGAATTCCATGTCCCTAAACATGAATGAAAACAGGATTTTATAAAAGGACCCACATGCTTGGCTGCTTGTCAGACAGGTAAGCTTGGGTCCTTAACCCAGGGCCATGAGTGAAAATAACCAGAGAAAAGTTTCCGATGGAAACCTTGAGTGGGCAAGCTTAGGGAGCTATATCTTCAGGAGTGTTTACAAATGCTAAGCCACCACAAGAGCAATAAAAGCAGGACCTTAGATGATAAGGAAATGGGAAATGTTAAACGTTAAACATTAGATGATAAGGAAAAACGATATTTTAGAAGTATAATACTATAAACTAGGCAGTGGGTAAGCCCTTTAAATAAGGAGGGCTTACACCCTGTTTGAGTTTTGCATCTTAGGTACATCTTTTTTGATCTTGAAAAACACCTTATGAGGTAGGTAATATCATCATCTCTATCAACAGACCAAGGCTGTAAGAGATTAAGTAATTCTCCCAAGATCACATGTTGGTTAATGATAGAGACAGGGTTCAAAACTAGGCTGAGTCTTCTTTTTTTTTTGGTGTATAGTTGATTCATAATGTTGTATTGGTTTCAAGTGTACACCAAAGTGATTCAGATTATATATATCTTTTCCAGATTCTTTTCCTTTACAAAAGTGTTAGTCGCTTAGTGGTGTTCAACTCTTTGTGACCCCATGGACTATAGTCCGCCAGGCTCCTCTGTCCATGGGATTTCCCAGGCTAGAATACTGGAGTGGGTTGCCATTTTCTTCTCCAGGGTTTTTTCCCTTATAGGTTATCACAAAATATTGGGTAGAGTTCCCTGTGTTATACAGGTAGGTCTTTGTTGGTTATCTCTTTTACATATAGTAGCAGGTATATGATTGGGTCTTAACCACTATTCCAGTTAGCCTTCTCTAGGCTCATTATGTCAAATAGCTGGCCACTCTGCCAGCCTGGGGCGGGTGGGGTGGTGGTGGCTAGGAAGGGCCTGAAGAGCCCAGAGGCTTATCTCTGGGAAGACACTGATGGAAGTATGTTGTGAGCATCTTATCGACTCATCTGAACTGTGTGTGTCACTCAGGCTCTACACTCGGCTTCCTTTGTTCTGATATATAGTGATAACCCAGGGCAAGGGGTTTCCAGAAAGATGCTGCATGCCCTGGCTTGGCAAGTTATTTAACCTCACTCAACTGGCCCAGCAACTGGATTCAGGCAAATCAGGTGGCCTGAAACTGACCCTCTCTGGTTGGAGGATTAAAAAATCTGGTCAAGATTGAAAAGTTATTTCACTTAATAGGACTCTGAATATGGAAAAACAATTGAAGGGTGGTTATACGTGGTGGCATGGCTTGAGAAAGGAAAGTGGGGAAGCTATCAGTTACTATAAATTTGTAATTTTATTTTCAACTAGAAAACTCAGTGGTCTCTAATGTCTTTTGACTTTTAAGCATTCCTATGTGAGGACTGGCATAGATGATCATTAATGCTGCTTATAGGAAATTTAAGGTAGAAGGAATCTGCTTATTGGCTTTTCAGAAAAGGTGATTTCCTGCCCAATGACCTAATTGGTCAGGAAACAGCTATGTGAATCTTTTCTAAGCTCATTTTAGCAGAAGGTACAAAAATTGGGGCATTCTCTCCCTCTCTCCTTTTCTATGAGTGTAATATGTAGATCTGCCAAGGCAGTATGACTTCATTGTACTAGAATTTGGTTGATTCCAATACAAAGAAAAAATTAAGTGAACTGGGTTTTAAAAATATTTTCATTATTGGAGATTTTTCATGGTCACAAGATTGAGCTTATAGAAGTACCTGAGTAAGCCCCAGACAGAAAATCTAATTTATTTACACTGAAGTCAGGTCTCTTTGGGAATCCCTGGTGGCTCATCAGTAAAGAATCCGCCTGCTATGCAGGAGATAGGGGTTTGATCCCTGGGTTGGGAAGATTCCCGGGAGAAGGAAATGACAACCTACTCCAGTATTCTTGTCTGGGAAATCCCATGGACAGAGGAGCCTGGCGGGTGACAGTCCATGGGATCATAAGAGTTGTACACGACTTAAAACTAAATCACCACCACTAGATCTCTTTAAAAAAGACCGAGGGAACAGTCATCCTCTACTGTCTCAGAGACAGTTTCAGGTTAAGTCAAAGCATACTCTCTCTCTGTGATTGCTTATCCATCTGTAAAATGTGAATAATAATTTTTGCCCCCAGGCAACCAAAGGTTCTCGATGACCCTTAGATGAAGATACTTGATATGTATAAATGACAGACCAATGATGATCAAGCACTGAAGATAAAATCCTAGGGAGAAAAGAAGTTTAATCATCATCTAGTACTTTTTTTTTACTCTTATAATGAGGCAAGCTAGTAAAGCTCAGTAATGAAGTGGTTAAAACAGCAGGATTTGGATTCTGGAATATCTTCCATGACTACTATCTCTGGATCCATTCCCCTGCTCCTTTGGAGTGGGAGTGGTTACGAAGACAAATTTCTTACAAGGCAAGAAGCACGTGCTCTCTCTCTCTCTTAGCTCTGCACAGAGGGTGTAGTCCTTGTGCAATCAGCCTGGAGGAGGATAAGCAGGTTGCTATGCAGCCTTGATTTCCAAAAAGGTAATGGGCCTCTAGTACCAACCAGTGTCAGTATTGAGGGAGTTTTTAATGAGGAAACTCCTTCTCTAAAAACATTGCAATTTATGACTCCTATGCTAAGCATTTCTGGGAGGTCAAATGGAATCTCCAATATATAACATGAAAGTGTGCCCTGTGGCAAAAGGTCAACTTTAAAAGACTAGACTTTTCCATGCTTTAAAAAAAATATAAACAAAGCAGCGACTCCCAGAATAGGAACCAAGGGGAAGGAGAAGTTCACGGCCTGAGAGGGCTGGCTCCTCTGGACATTAGGTCTCTCCTGCCCCTTTAGATGAAAGGCAATTTATTGAGACTAGAAAGAGGAAATTTTAAAAAACAAAAAAGGATGAAAATACAAATGTTTTCAGTACTTAAATAAGTTTGGGGAAGGGGATGGTGGTGTTAACCACTGGAGTTGACATTCTCTTTCTGATCTCTCATCCTTACATCTGAAACATGTTCTATATGATGCATGACGGCATATGGCTGGCTGGAAGACAGGACCCTGGAATTCTACTGACTTGGCTGTGGATTTTTTTTTTTTAATATTTATTTATTTATTTGGCTGTGTTTGGTCTTAGTTGAGGCACACAGGATCTTCGTTGCACCATGTGGGAACTTCCGTTGCAGTGAACAGACTCTAGTTGTGGCACATGGGCTCCAGAGCACGTGGACTATCTAGTTGCGGTGTACCAGTCTAGTTGCTCTGTGGCATGTGGGATCTTACTTCCCCAGCCAGGGATGGAACCCGCATCTCTTGCATTGCAAGGCAAATTCTTAACCACTAGACCACCAGGGAAGTCCCTAGCTGTGGGCTTTTAATGAGACCAGGTGGGAGAAGAGAATGATGTAACTGAGAACATCGGAGCAGACCTTGGTAATGACCAGTTAGTTCACTTCTCTGAGCCTCCATTTCCTCATCCATGACAAGAAGGGGTTGTTCAAAATGATCTCAAAAGTTCCTGTCTGTACAAAGAACTTTGAATCTATGGTATTTTAATGGCAAGAAATTAGTTCCTCATTCTGGACCTTACTTTTTCCAGGAAGTCTGAGACTGCTCTACTCCAGGTGCTGTTTCTGAATGTCTGTGCCCCACCCAGCACTCATCTAAGGCTGAAGTGTGCAGATGTGGGCTCCTTTTCCTAAGAGCAGATTTCTCCCCAGACTAGGGATTTTCTTAGTCTATCCTACCTACTAAAACCTTTTGATGGGTAAACATGTGTTGGCCAGTGGCCAAATCCCAGCAAACACAACTTCATAAGAACAAAGCTTAAAGATGGGAGTCCGAGTGAGAGAGTAGGGATTAGAGAGGGATTATCATTCATTAAATTCAGTTTCCCCTGTTTAAAACCAGGCCCATGGAAGTTGCTGAGCTTCAGCATATGGTTTTTTGGTTGTTGTTGTTGTTGGGTCACTCATTTGAACTGAGGAAGTGACTGAGAATCTTATTTAGCCCCAATAGAAAGATGAAGTAGGGAAATATCTAGATCTTTTCCCCAAGCTTCCCAGAGTAGCCTGAGTTACTACTGCTAATGGATTGTGGGCTCTTTTGCTATTTGATGCAGAAAGCCAGAATTTCAGCAACCTACACTCAAGAGGCTGACTATAAAGAGGGAGGAAGACTGCAGAGGATAGGGTATTTGAGAATAAGGATTCAAGATGACTGACAAGTTCCATGAGGCCACATGGCAAATGAGAAGGAAACTCAAAAAGGAGGGGATATGTGTATACATATAGCAGATTAATTCTGCTGTACAGTATAAACCAACACAACATTGTAAAGCAACTATACTCCAATAAAAATTAACTTAAATAAAAAGTGATTGAGACAGGTTCAGACATCTGTCCTCCAGCAAAATTAATTTCCCTGGAGGCTTGTGCTTCACTAACTGAACCTGTGAACCAGCTGTATTTAGCATATACTCTACTTCCTTGGGTCTTCAAAATTGCCGATGGTCTGTAGGTCAAGTTCCAACGGAAGTGATATTTCTGATCTAGCTCTATAAATAGCACACTGGAAAAAACCCATCAGCTGCATATGGCCCAGGGACCACACGCTATCTATTAAGTAAGTAACCACAGTATCTGTGCTGCCATTTTAGATGAGGGAAAAAAAAAAAATCTCGTTATTTATAATCTTCTGAGCCTTGAGATTCTCAAAATACTTTTAAGTTATTAGTCTTCTTTCAAATTTACAAATAAAGGATCTGAGGCATAAAACCACACAATAACTGCCTCAACAGCATCTGCCCACTGAGGAAGACCTTCGGCCTGATTAAAGAATAAGGTCGCTGCATTTTGAAAAAACAGAGGATTTCATTCCCAATGTCTCTTGGCAAGAGGTGAAAAAGGTGAATGTAGTCCAGAGTCTTTCCTTGCACAACACACCCAGGCTGGTCCAAGTTTCCGTAAAACTCATTCCTGAGGAAGGTAAGAAATGTGAAGAAGACAAGATAAGGTGGGATGATCAGAACCTTTGGAATGCAAGGGTTAGAGATGGAGCAATCCTCCACAGCAGAAGGGAGATGTAGAGTTAAGCTAATCACCGGGATAAAGACTGGTTATGCAGCAGCACAAACCACTCAAACAAGTCCACCAGTTTTTGTGTGAGGAGGAAATATTTTAAGTTTCCCATAGTCTCAGAATGGTCATTCCACCAGAATGCTTTAGAAAATGAAATAGGGACATTTCAATAAATATATTGGGATGAAAGAGAGAAATCGGGACTGTTCAGGGGCCAACCAAGATGCATGGTTCACCCTACAGGGATATCTTGTAGGAAATGTCCAGAATCGGGATGAGGATTCTCACCCTATAAAATACTGGTCATTCCAGAACCCATCTCATTTACTAACCAGAAGTTCTATAGGGGATACTGCATAGGGCTTTTATGTTTGCAGTGACAATCGTAAAGGTCAAAGACACCTAGGAAAACACACGCCTGAGAAGAACAGAACTAAGGTGTCTGAATAGAAAGGAGCAATCTGCCCCACCCAGCTCAGCTTCCATCTTGCCCAGGAGGCCATGACCCTGAACGTTTTCTCCAACGACACAGTTTTCCTCCTGCTATCCTCCATTTAAGGAGAAAAAAAAAAAAGAAAAAGATTCTGAATGTTGGCCTCTAGCTAGATCTCCTGACCCTGTGAAAAACTCTTTAATAAAAATAAATTCACTCACTAGAGAAAACAAGTGCTATCCTTAAGTAAATGACAGCAAAATAAAACAAAGGGAAAAAATCCCCAAACTCAAACATTTAAGGAAATTAAAGGCTTTTTTTCCCCCTCTTAATTTAGGTGTCATTCAATATAAGCCAGGAAGATGGCTTATGTGAAACAGGCTTTCTTCTGCAACAATGTGTCCCATCTGTTTGCTGTGAATCTCTCACACTGTGCCCATCAGCCATCTTGGTATGATTTCTGCTTTTCTACTCTCTTTGTAGAATCTGAGGATATCAGAGCCAGATTGCAGTAAATCTTAGGTATTATATGTGGTCATCATCTCATTTTTTGACCATTCAATTTTCTTTTTCAGGTGACTCTCTTTTCTTGCTGAAGCAGAAGGAATACAGCCAACTTATCCTGATTATGGATTGTTTATAGTGGCTCAGCGGTAAAGAATCCGCCTGCCAGTGCAGGAGACTCGGGTTCAGTCCCTGGTTCAGGAAGATTCCCTGGAGAAGGAAAGGACAACCCACTCTAGCACTCTTGCCTGGGAAATCCCATGGACAGAGGAGACTGGCGGCTACAGTCCATGGGTAGCGAAAGAGTCGGACACCGTTTAGTAACTAAACAACAACAACAGTAGTCCTGGCTTCTGGAAAAAGATCACCCTCAGATACGTGCATTGCCTTTGGAGAAAGTTGGGAAGGGTGAAAAGTCACACGTCTTTTTTTTTTCCTTTTCAACATTGCTTGGAATTTATATATTCTTTAAAAAATGATTTTATTTTTTATTTACTTTTTTTTACTTATTTTGTTTGCTTTTAAAGTGGCATGTCTCTTATTGGTCAGTTTTCCTGGGCAGATTTAAAAACTGCATGTGTACTAATTTGCTTCAGTAGTGTCCGACTATTTGCAACCCTATGGACTATATAGCCCATCAAGTTCCTCCGTCCATGGGATTCTCCAGGCAAGAATATTGAGAATTCTCCGGTGGATCAGTCAGTAAAGAATCTGCCTGCAATGCAGGAGAGCCAGGTTCGACCCCTGGGTCAGGAAGATTCCCTGGAGAAGGGAATGGCTACCCACTCTAGTATTATTGCCTAGAGAATTCCATAAGATAGAGAAGCCTGGTGGGTTACAGTCAAGATTTATTAAAAACCATGGCAAAATAATATTTAGTAGCTTTTCATGGCCAAGGAATTAGTCTGGACAATGAGTAAGCCAGGTGACAGCCCATTTGATTAAAGATCAAAGGGATACACTAACGGTCACAGGGTTTGTCTTTGGGAAATCAGCTTACAGGGCAAACCCAGGACCAGGAGACAGAGTCTTTTCCCAAGGCCTCAGCTGATGCAGAATTGGGCCCAGGTAAGTCTGCTTTTGCTTCAGACTGACACTAGATCACTGGCTCTTTGCAAGTAATACGGAGAGAAGGAGGGAAAATGCTATTGTTTATCAGGAAATATGTTTTTGAAAAATATTTCTATGAAAACAGCAGTGGCTTAAAAAAGATCATCAATGTAGAAAGACATTTCAACTGAATACAATGTGTTATCCTGAACTGGCTCTTGGATCAGAAAAAAAACAATTGCTGCGAATGACATTATTAGGACACCTGGCAAATTTTGAATGTGGCTGGTATATTAGATAATGATATTATATCAGCACTAATTTCCTGGGTGAGATCACTGTATTGTGGTTATGTCAGAGAAGTTCTTGTTCTTAAGAGAAAAATTGCTGAAGTGTTTGAGATGAAGGGTCATGATGTCTAAAATTTACTCTAAAATGGTTCAGCAAAGATAACAATAATAAATTAATATTATAAAAAAATAGACAACAGTAATATGAACGAAATCAAATGAACAGGGTAAAATGTTAACGATCTAGGGGAAGGATATGTAGGAGTTCATTATACTTTCTTTGGAACTTTTTTTGTAGGTTTGAATTCTTTTTCTACCAAAAAAAATAGTGTGAAAATATAGGCTGGCCTACCCTAAGAGAAGACTTGGGTAACTGATATGAAATCAGGATACAGGACTAGATCTCTGGAGAAATAACTGAGGCATTGTTTCACATGTGTTTATGCATCAGAATCATCTAAACCAGGTAAACCACTCTAAAAAATGCAGAATCCTTGACCCCATACCAAACCTAGTGAGTCAGGATCTCTGAATGGTGATTGCCCAGAGGTCTGCATTTTCAAAATGCTCTCCCAGATCGTTCGTTTGAAAACAAAATCACATATTAGACATTTGTTGCTTTGGTTGTTAACTGTAGGTTTCTCAGACCATGGACAGTCCATGGAACAAATGCTACCTAATACCCCATGATGCAGCTTTTCATCATGGAAGGCAACATTCTGGTGAATGCCCTTTGGTCTGTTTCCCAAGGAGGGTAGAGAAGAGATGTAAATGCTCTTTAGAAATTCCATAATTCATCTGGTTAGACTGCTTGTCAGAAGAATCACCCAAGACCCTAATTCAGAAAATGAAGGAGGGGCAGCTGACAGCCTGGGGCATGAAACAGGACAGGGCGAGTAAAGGGGCCCAGGTCCCCACGTAGGCAGAGACCCTCGGTAAGGTCCTCAGTCAGGCTCCCTGACCACCATTTCTTCCAGAGGCCAAACACAGCTCAGCTTTCAGAGTTCAAGTTCCTCCCTTTGTTTCTTCGGTGAGAACAGAAACAGAAAATAAAGGGAATGAAATGGGATTGGAGACAGATGCTCTGAGGTGCTTTGACAACATCCAGTGAATCCAAGTTAAAGTGCATTAATACATACTGCTTTCTTCAAAGCAGCTACATTGGTGTAATCATTATTCCCATTTCACAGAACAAAGAAGTGACCTGACTCCTGAAACCCACCTAGTCAGAGGCAGAGCTGGGGCCCGAGTCCAGGTATTCTGTGACTTCCTGCTGTACCAGTTGCTTCCCTTTGGGCATCTGAGAGCACATCATCATGGGGAATGCTTCTAATTATCACCTTGCCCAGAGTGCAAAGATTTATTGTTATGCTTTCCTCCGGCCCCATCTTAAGCACCCCTTTGGGAAGTAGAGTGATCATGACAGAAATCAGGATATTTTCATGCTTGGGAGGGAATGGAATGCTGGCGTCACATATGTTTGTTGCTTCTGAAGGCTCTGAGAAGGGGGTGGCGGGGAGCAGATTGTTGAATCCTTGGTGAGGCAATCTCAGAACCCACAGCACCCTGAGTTTTACACAAGAACCCCAAAGGTTCCTCAGGTTTCTTTCCCACACTGGTGAACTCAGCTTGGCTGCTGCGTTCCTTCAGTTCAGCCTGTGTCTCCCTGACATTTGGAGCTGGGCTTCCTGAGTCAAGGCTAGGATAGAAGCAACTGCATGTCTCCTATTTTGTGATGTGCACATACACACATAAGCACACACATGCACACACACAAGGGCTATCCCCATGCCTGTCATACCACCACAAGGCTCAAAATAAATTGTAGCCGCCGAGGAAGGGAAAATCCCATTTGTGACAGGAATTCACAGTGGCCCCCAGATCACAAGTTGTAAGGTCCAAACCACGTGCAGACCGCTAGGGTGTCGGGGATCTTAGGCAATGGAGACGACCTTGCTTTAACTTCCTCAAGTGTTCCTCCCAGAGAGTGTCCCAGTCCTTGGTGCACGGCACAGCTTTTCAGGCAGCAGGCTTGTGAAGGGAAAGGGAACTGATGAACCGAATGTGCTGACGCTAACAGGGTTATTTTAATCGGGGGAACTGGTTTTGGTGGCAGCAGGCTGTCAGTCCACATCTTCAAACCATGAGTTCTTAAGCAAGGCAATTTCCTTCTTCCTTGAAGGCCACTGTTTATCTGTGGGCTGGAACTATGGGTTTACTGAAGATGAGCAGTTTCAGCAAAATGACCAAGACGACTGGGTTGGTGTAATTTGTCTCCCATCTCAGAGGTCAGCTGATATAAGGCATTACGGTAAAGGACTACCAGGTAACATTTTGGGGGATGATTAGTACTTTCTGAGCAGTAGGCTCAATACCTTACCTACATTATCTCTATGAGGGAGATGTCATTATGATGCCAATTTTCTAGGGAAGGAAGCTGATCAACAGGGAGAGTCAGTGATTACCCGAGGTTGCTCAGCAAGTGGCACAGCAAGGACTTGAACCCAGGTGTCTAACTAATCACTTTCGCCATTTAGAAGGTACCACAAGAATGACCACTCATTTCCCTCTCTGGAAGAGAAAACTCATAGGGCTGCCTTACCCCATTTTCTAAATATTCTACTCATTTTCTTTTCCGTGTTAAACTATAATATTTAATGTCTTATTCAGAGTCATCTGTGCCTGACTAGAAAAGCATATTTAATTAGCGTTCTCTCCCTGTTGTTGGGAAACTCTTAGTCATATGATAGGTTTCTCGAAACTGATACCAAAGAAAAATAAATCTCCAGATTCTGTAGCTTTTCAACTGAAAATATGTCAAATAACCTGAGTTGCCAAAATCATGACTGGCTTTCCTTCTGTGACTATAATCTCCACATCTGGTTCACCTTCTTTGCCAGAAGAACATTATCATATGTCTTTTTTGTATATTTTAGGATGTTGCTGTGTTTTATGACATTTCCAAGTGGAATTGCTATGTTAATCATCATTACAATCCCATTGATAATTGCATTAGCGCTTTTCTCAATGTTAACTGCACAATAAAAAAGAGCAGCAGAAGGCAAGTGTGGGAGAGTCAGAAGAGACCCACAGGAGCCAACCAGCCCATTTTCTCATCTGTGCTGCATTGCAGATATTACTACAGTTGTGAGGTGTGCGGCGAGATAGCAACCACAGTTATCATTTACCCATACCTACTACGTGCCAGATGTGATTCCAGGCACTTTACATGATAAAAATCTCTTAATCATCTCAACAATATGAAGCTGGATACTATTATTGTCCTCATTTTATAGATGATGAAACTGTGCTCACATCAGTACAGCTGGTAAGTGATGGAGAGGATTCAAACCCTCATGGTCCAGCCCCAGGGTCTGTTCCAGGCTTGCCCATGATTCTGACAGGCAGTCCAGGCTGGGAGTCCTTGTTCTAGCTGACTTCCCATGGCAGCAGCTGAGTCTGATCCCAGCAGTGGGTTATTCTAACATCCATAGTCAAGGATGGCCCATAAAGTTTTCACATTACGATAGACACATCTTGTTTATGAAACAGCGTCACAGTACAAATACAAGAGTCACGTATTAAGCACTTTTTTGGAGTAGAAGATTTTTATCAGCATTGTAAGATTTTATCACCGTTGCTCTTAAGGAAAGTGACATACCTAAGGTGACACACTTAGTCATAGGTCAGTACTGGGACAAACACTCCTTCCTATGTCCTGGAACCTCAGGACCTAGTGCTTCTCTTAGACAACATCGGCCTCCTGCCTGACCAAGCATCTTTGTAAGTGGACACAGCTCTACAGGGCCATAGGGAACACAGCACCCGCTTCGCAGCAGCCCTGCCTCTAAATTGAAAACAGCACAAGACACATAGACTTAAAATAAAAAAGAAAATAAATACAAACAGCACAACAGAAACAATAATAAAATAAATGGCGGAAACACCTCGAGGGTATAAAAATTTCTTTAAACTGATCATCAAGTTCCTTCGTGAAAGAGGCAAATGCCTGCCAGCAGGAACCTAACATTATTATTCTGTGTTCTCTTTCTGCATGACTGAAAGGTTTTTCGATCCCCCCCACTCCCATCCCTATCAAAAGAATAGCTCCCCCCATCCGAGACAATCACCAAGTTTAAAAGCAGCTAACTCTCACTTCAAAAAAAAATTTTTTTTAATAAAAACTCCAAAACCCATAGGGGTTGTAAAACAGCTTTGTGTGGAAGAAGGGCAAGTTTTCTCTTCAGAGAAGCTCATTTCGTAGGGTTGGGCAAAGAGAGAGATGATGACGGGGTGGGGGGCAGGGAAGGGTGGGAACGCAGAAGAAGGGGAGGCGGGAGAGGAGGAGATAAAGGAGGAAGAATCGCTGGCTTTAAAAAGCAACATTGTCCAGAGAGGTGAAAGGGAACAGATGGCCGTGGAGAATGTGGCCCTCAAAGCCCCGAAGAAAGGGGCGACGCTGACAGATCTTGCTGTTTCCCATTGATGCCTGAATATTCTAGTGTGGGGAGCCGAGGCCGGTGCAGGGCGGGGACAGACCTCTGTTCCCAGCGGCTCGCTGGGGCACCAGCCGCGTGGAGGATCACTGAGAAAAAGGGCAGGCGGGGGGCGGGGAGCGGGGAGGGCAAGCAGCTGTGGCCGCAGAGGGCAGGACAGCAGCGGGGGCGTGTGGGTTTCCACAGCCTTCTCTTTCGGCCCGGCCAGGAAAGGTCAGCCCAGAACTGGTCTTTGCCCTGGCAGAGGTGAAGGAAAGGACAGTGGCTGGGGCCCAGTGTCTCAGCATCCCCCCCAGCCCCGCCCAGCAAAGGCACTGGGGGAGGCCTGCCTGGGACCAAATAGATACCTTGGGAGAGGGAAATGAAGAAAATATTCCAAATGCTTTTAGAGAATTGAAACTACGGTAAACAAGAAATCTGGGTCTTTGAAAGAGGTCAGAGAATCCCGCCAAGTAAATCCCGTATAATTTCATGCAGTCTCAGGGCAGAGAAGCGATTTGCTGAGGAAACCCAGCAGGAGTTGGGGGCAGACTCAGGAAGGAGCCCAGAGATCTGAGTCTGCCCCGAAGAGGTACCAAATTCCAAGTGGGGCTTCGCTGGACACAGTGGGATGACAGGAGGAGAGGAGGGACCTTTGGCACCCAGGGTGTGTTCGTGTGTGTGTGTGTGTGTGTGTGTGTGTGTGTGTGTGTGTGTGTGCGCGCGCGTGAGAGAGAGAGAGCCAGGGACCAAGATGGGGTTGCTGGTGGGCTCACTGATGGTGGATGTTACTGGAAACTCAAAAGTCACCATGGAGCGATGCTGGCATAGGCACTTCTGGTCTCCTGGGAGTGTTAACCCCTGCATATGGAGGCCTGGATGATCGGTTTAAAGAGCTAAGGGTTTGTGGAAGCAGCGATTGCAGAAAGGCCCATAAACTTCAGGGCACAAAGATGCATCCATCAGTATACTTTCCTTAATATAACTCTGGTCAGGAAAATTTCTGTTCCAAATGACCCCTTGAACTCTCCCTACAGCCTCTAGAGGATGATGAAAGAATTCAGCTCTACTCCTACCCAATGAGGAGGGAGCCACATTCCTCTTGGCTCACTGTCCTGTTGGCCCACAGAGACCTGCACAAGCTCAAAACATTTCTCTGGTTTTGATTTGCCTCTCTCTTCTGTCCTGACTCAGAAAATGCGAGAGAACTGAACGCAGGCCTGAGGATCTTGAGACAGTGGGGTATGAGTTTGGGGAAACAGACCAGAATCATTATTTGGAAACATTCCTACATGTCTTAGACCCCCACAAATATCTCTCATCTAACCCCCAGTGGGAGTTGTTGTTTATTTGCTGTGTCTGACTCTTTGCAACTCCATGGACTGTAGCCTGCCAGGCTCTTCTGTCTATAAGATTTCCCAAGCAAGAATCCTGGAGTGGGTTGCCATTTCTTCCTCCAGGGGATCTTCCCGACCCAGGTATCGAACCCGTGTCTCCTGCATTAGCGGGTGGATTCTTTACACTGAACCACCAGAAAGCCCTCAGTGGGAGTAAGAGAAGTTAAAAGGTGGCTCTAAATATATTTAGTGACCTGGCACATTCATCTTAACATGGGCTAGGTCTCCATTTCCCCAGGAAAGAGGATGTGGCAATGGCTGTCAAGCCATTTTGCACTGTGCATACACCCGAGTTACTGAGAAAATTCCCATGGAGCAGTGTAATAAAAAAAGATCAACCATGATGAAGACCTTGCCTTTTTATTTCCCAGCTTCATCCAAATTGCTCCCCAGGCGCTTTAGATTTAGAAAGCTCCACTAATCAACCTTATAAACAGCAGCCCAGCCACTACACAGAAATGACTTTGTATAGCTCCTAAGTGAATTTACCCCTGGGGATAGAAGATGCCCAAGGCTTTAACAATTACAACAGAACACAGCCTCAGGAGGAGAATAGAAGACAAGTATGCTTTGACATCCCAATTGAAACTCCAGGCTGAATCCAACATAGAAGAACGTAATTACCTTTCCTAGTTTGATGGTACACTAAAGAAACTGGAGAAGTGGAATACCTATTAGATCCCCACTAATCCTCCTCCTAAATTCAAAGCAGGGTCAGTCTCTGGAATTCATTTCTGGGTATTCTTACTCTCTGCTATTGTTAAACAGCTCAATTGATAAGTGCTTGCAGCTAATAATGCTTTCTACCGACCCCACCCCCTCCTCTTTCCCAGCCGCTCAAAGCACTTCACAAATATCACCTCATTATTCTTTACAACACTCAAGTGAGCCTGATAGGTGGAAAGGTTCATTATCTTCTCCTTACCAATAGGGGAAATAGACAAAGGAAGAAGTGACTCATTTGAGCCAACAAAGCAGGGGCAGAACTGGAACTAAAACTCTGCTGTCTTCTAATGGGACATGTCCTATGTCAACCTGGAAAGCTGTTTTGCTGATGCGGCAGGATTTTCTGGCTGTGGGCAGTGTTGTAATCAACAGGTCCACAGAACTGCAGCACTGGCTGGAGGAAGGAGGACAGGAGTCGACTGGAGAAGCCCCACGGGGGTGGTCCTAACTGGTTCGGATAAGTCACTTCACCTCTGATTTTCAGCATCCTCCACGGAAAAACGAGGGGTTTCCGTGAGAGGATCTTTAAGGTCACTTCCAGCTCATTGGGCTTCCCTGGTGGCTCAGACAGTAAAGAACCCTCCTGCAATGCAAGAGACCTGGGTTTGATCCCCACATCGGGAAGATCCCCTAGAGAAGGAAATGGCAACCCACTCCAGTATTCTTGCCTGGAGAATTCCATGGACAGGGGAGCCTGGTGGGCTACAGTCCAGGGGGTCGCAAAGAGTCAGACATGACTGAGCAATTAGCACTTTTACTTTTCTTTCTAGATCTTTAAATCATGAGTAGAGTGAGAATTTTTCAAGAGAGGGCCTCTATGTTTCACCCACCCCTTGTGACAATCTGAGCTTCATTTTGCTTGTAAGCCTGAAATAGCACCCTTGTCTCTTTATAGAGCCTCTGTGTCATCCAACGGAGAAGGCAATGGCAACCTGCTCCAGTATTCTTGCCTGGAGAATCCCAAGGACTGGGGAGCCTGGTGGGCTGCCGTCTATGGGGTTGCACAGAGTCGGACACAACTGAAGCGACTTAGCAGTAGTGTCATCCAATATCCTTCCAAATGACAGCGGCATCAAATTGGTCTTTGAGGTGGGAGATGCGAGAGGTAGTCCTGGAACATCAAGGCTAAGGACTAAAGAGATGGAGGGAGGCAGGGAATAGGAAGAAGCCTGGAAGGATTATCAAAAAAAGAATTGGCAAACAACATTTCAAGTTTGCCCAGGCCTTACCGAGGGATACTCCTTACATTCCAAGGAACCTATGACAAGTCATTCAAAGTTTAAGGCTCCAAGGAAACAGCATTCGCTTTAGTTTTTCTAAATACAGGGTTCACTTGCCAACCCTAAAAGCCACGTGAACAACGCCCTCAATGTACCCTGCAGTGGTGGTTTTCCATTTAAACAGAATTTCATTTTCATGAAATAACATTGGTGTGCCCTCAAGTTAATTAAAACTGGATTTTACAGGTGGCTTCATAGTTTATAATTTGTGTTGCTTGAGCCAGATATGCCTAAGCATTTAGAAAACCCAAAGTATTTTATCTCTCTGATCTTTTATACTTTCTTTTCAAGAACGATGCTTTGATACTCTTTGTCACAAAGAGGGTTGGAGAGACGGGACTTTTAGTAAAATCAACATTTGTTTGCAGGAGAAGCAGCCCCCGCAACCAGAATAATGACCTTGGAAAGAGTCTTGGGTGATGGGCTGATTACAATGACTGGATATAAAGGACTGACTGTGTAGCCGCCAAAAAGAAACACATTTTTGTAATATCTCAGTTGTTTCTATTGGCCTGGCCTTCCTTGCATTCACCATGGGAACTGAGTCAACAAGTTTGCTTGCTTTTATTTCACTGATTGCAGCACATTTTTTTTTTTCCCCTCCACATACAGGGAAAGAAGAGTAAAGAACAAATGAAAGTCAAAGACTTGATGATCCAAAAAAAATGGGTATAATTTTATTTATCTTCAAATCCAGCTGCGAAAGTGACTAGCTGCAAGCTTTATTCCATCTGCTCTCTCTGAGGACCTCAGCCTGACCTTGTGGAACCTTCTTTCTGGGAAGTTAAAGAATTTCCAGGATTAGCTCAAGCCTGGAGGCTGCCAACTGTGACAATCTACAAAGCCCTCTTAGGTAATGATTCAGACGCCACTTCTGCTCAAGGCCAAGATGGTCCCTGATGAATTGGAAATATTCTAATTTCCTAGGCCTAGACCATAAAGCAAACTGACCCCAGAAGAATTGCAGGAGGGAAGTTCAATATATCTACATACTAAAGCCTCAACAACAGATATATCTGTGACAACAGAAATGTAATTGAACTTGAAAAGCAGGAATTAAGAGGTCATCAGAATTAAATTTAAAAAAGAATACTGGAAGGAGGGGAGGAGGAAGGGAGGGAGGGAAAGAGGGAGGGAGGAGAGAGGGAGAGAAAGAAAGCTTTATAAATTTAATAGCAATTGATCTTCATCACCTGATTCTGGAAGAAGGCATTTTCTGAATATCTCCTGAACTGAACGTTTAAATTCTCCAGAAGAAGGTCAAGTTTCCAGTGCCAATCAGAGAAAATGCCAAATATCTCTCACCATTATAATCCCAAGGTGAGGAAAGGGGAAGAATGAATTAATGTTCTCAGTTTATCGCTGGATGGCCCAGAGAAGTGTATGGCTTTGGATCCTACCAGGGATAGTACTAGTTTAATGTAGCCTAGAGCTCACCCTAACCACTCCTCTGACATGTCTTTCCCTGTGTCTCCTGAACAGTCCAGACATCTGGGTAGGTAATAGAGCAATAAAGTGAGCTTCCAATTTGACTCTGTGATGAACTCATTCTGTGATTTCCTTGGCCTCAGTGTCTCCATTTGAAAAATGAAGGAGTAGGATTAGAGGGCCTCTAATACCCCCTCCATTTCTAATATGCCCTAAAACTACTGTATCTCTGCATAGATTGGCTCCAGCCTTTTCCCCAGCCACACTGTATTTTCTATCTTTGTAGTTTTATCCAGTGCTGGTCCCTAGGGGTGCCTTACAGTGTCTGAGTCTCAGGTCAGGAATTCCAGCTTTACTGGCCACTTTTCTTCACTCCTACAGAAGAAAGTTAAAGTCAGAATACCAGTGTTCTAGGTGACCTCACTCAGGAAAACCCACTGGCATATGCCAGTGGATACATTCCAAATGGGAAAGGATGAAGACCCAAATGGGGAGATTAATCATGTAAATAAAAACTACAACAGGGTAAGTTCTTCATGCTAACATCAAGGAAATCAATGGGTAACTTTTGAAATAAATGACTAGAACTTCAGGGCTCAAATGTTTCCACTAACCAAGATTTGCAGTCTAGCTCATCGACTATCTCCATGACAATGGGTTTCCACAATGTTAGTTGAGGAAATTTTAAGAATAGTCAGCAACTCCAAGGAACTTTTCATTCAAAGATATTAAAAATGTTATGTAAGTATTATTTCTTATGATCTCAAACAGATGTGGCAATGAGATTCTCCATTTGAGAAATACAGGACATTTTATCGATTTATTTAGGATAAGAGGGTAAGGACTAGATCAGAGACTCCAATAAGTCACTCACAGGATTACCTGGATTCCGAATGGGTTACATTTATCAGAAAACCTGTATTTAAAAGAGTAGAGAGAAATTTAGAAGATTCATTGAGAAACAAGAGGTCCAATTCAATCCTGAGTATCTGATTTCCCTGGTGACTCACAGGTCCATTTGCTTATTATCTTTATGTAGAAGTCTTTTGGAAGCCTGACCAGGATGGATCAAATCCAGATCTATCAAAATGACTAATACAGATAATAATGTGTATTCCTGATTTTTTTAAAAAGTAAGTTTTCATTTTTCTATATTACCTTTCAGGTCAATTCAGAATGCAACCTCCTTAAGACAGACCAAGGTTTAGAATACTTTGGTACATCTAATATATTAAACAAAAAAGCAAATCATGAAGTAGTATGTGCACTATGGTCTAATTTTTGAAAAAAAATGTACATAAGTATTATATGCATAGAAAAGAGGATAAAATTATAAACACTGATATTTTGCATTATCTTATTGGAATGGCATTATGATTTTTATTTGCTTTTTTGGTTATCTATATCTTTTATTGATACCTACAGCAACATGGATAAATTTCATAAACATAATGTTGAGCAAAAGGTAACATTACCAAAAAAAATCTATTACATGATTCTGTTTATATGAAGTTTAAATACAGGCAAAACTGATCTGTGTTTGTAGAAATCTGGATAGTGGTTACCTTTGGTGGAGGTGTTCAGGGTAATGATAGAAATGGGGAGATTCTAGGGTATATTAATGTCCCTTTTTCTTACTTTGATGTGGTTACACATGTGTGTTTGCTGGAAAAGTTCACAGAGTTGTCCACTTACGATGCATACACTTTTTTGTTTGTGTCATGCTGCACTTTTAAAGTTTCTGAAATGAAAACCAAACCAAGCTAAACCAAACTCACATCCAGAGGCTTCCTTACACACACACACACACACACACACACACACTGTCAAGAAGTTGAGAGAAACGACTGTTCTTTTTGGGTGGGGAGAGATACTTCAAACTGAACTTTCATGTATACAACCGTCTCCTTTGGATGGTGGTGATCCCAAGGAGAAGACGACAGTATCCCCGTAGCTCCGTCTCTGAGGAAGGGGGCCTGGAACCAGCTTCCACAAAGGCAGGAAGGGAAATTCAAATCTACGTCACTGAAGGGTCCTGATCTGTGTGTATCAGTGTGTCCTTCCCCTGACAACACCATGTTGATGGTGACTCTGGAAATCCAGGTTTTCATTTGACTCAGCCTCACTATAAGGCTTGATGAATCATCCTGGACCAGATACGGCCACACTGGGAGGTGCACTTCCCGCACTGAGCGTGCATTCATAAAAACAAGCGAAAGTGACTATATTTGCTAGAAGAGAGGCTCTGTGAAGGCCAGGACCTCATATCCCCAGCGCCTAATGCAAGTCCTGGCACAGAATAGAGGCTTAATAAATATTTTTGAAGTGAGGGAGTATATAAATCCACTTTCAAAAAGAGGAAACTGTTACAGCTCAAGTAGAAGTTACCATGAATGGTAAACAGAAAGGAAAAAGATGTAGTAAGATGACATATATTTAGTGATTTGTGTCTCTGTTTGTCACTTCAGTGTGCCTCAAGGAAGCTAAGTCAGGAGTGGGGAGGTTTATGTTGCTGTAGATTTTTGGTAAAACCATTTACAAAAGCACTGTCCAATAAAAATACAATATAGCCCACAAATATAATTTAAAATTTTGTAATAGCCACATGAAAAAAAGAAAAAGGTAAAATAAATGTGAATAATATATCTTATTTAGTATGTCTACAGCATTATCAGATCAGCATGAAACAATATGAAAATTAAGATATTTTACATTATTTTCCCTGATACTAAGTCTTTGTGATCCAGTGTCTGTTTCACACTTATAGTACATTTCAAATGCTTAATAGCCATATGTATCTAGTGACTATTGTATCAACAATGCAGGTCTAGGGGCATATCCATTTGGTGGAAGTTCTTTTACAAAGATGAACAGGGTATGTGTGTGTATGTGTGTAAAACTGCCAGAGAGAAAGAAAAAAAAACTGACACTGACTTGATGGCATTTAATACCAGCTCCATCTGTTCCTGAAATCAGCTATGTTCCAGTTTTTAGTTCCTATAGATATGCCAGTATCCTTTGAGAATTTCCACTTTCTGCTTAAGCTACTTCAAGTATGGCTTCTGTCACTTGGAATAAAGAGAGTCCTAATTTATAAAGATAAATATAGGGAAAACACGCCCATAGGTGCATCCTGTTTTAGAGGCACAACATCTGCCTAGATGTTGTTGACACTAAATCAGCATTGTTGAATTTATAAATCAAGAGATAAAAGCATTAACAAAAATTTAATTCTGAAAGTTTTTTTCTATTACTTGCTGTAGGTTGCACCATCAATTTGTACATCACTTTTGAGAACAAATGAACCAAAGTCTTGTTCTAGCTTGAAGTATTTCAGGTGCCTTTTAACTGTAAATTCTGAATCAAACAGGAGTTTAATAAGGTGCAGGTGCTACAAGTTACCTGGATACCATCCATCCGAGACTGCTGCAATGTAGAAGAAATGAAAGAACAGCCTTTCTATCAGCCAACATCCCTCCTACTTCATCTCAGGGTTTGTCTTTCTGCCAGCACACATTTATTTCTGTGTGTCTTTGGTTAAACATGGAACTGGAATTTGAGGGGAATGGGTCGAGAGCTTAACTTCACTGAGGTTTAACTTCATTCTGCTATAGGTCCAGACCTGAATGGGAGAGGTGATATCAATGTAGAGTTTTGTCTGGATTCTAATTTTCCCATGTCACAAACCAGTCTTTGGGCATCCTAAATGCATATGTGGTCCCAGTTCCCAGGACATTACGGCAGGCAATTACTGCCAGCAAGGTGGGAAGGCACGACTAAATGAGAGGCTAAAACAATCACCCTCCCGCTGCTTGATGGGAAACCCTCCTGGGGTGAGAAGAGAGAGAATTCTATAATGAGGGTTTCTGGATTGGCTTTCAAACCCTCTAATGCCAAAGGCACATGCGATCCAGGGAGACTGGAAGAGATGGTAAAGGCCAAAGGGTACTAGGCAGTATCAGGGCAGAGAGTCAGAAGGGACCAAAAAGAGCAAGCTCTCCATCACCTCCTGCTGTTAAAATTCCCTGATGAGCCCTGCAGGCACTGAACGTGGGAGGAAGTCTGCAGAATTCTCTGTAACTCCTGCCATCCCAAGAGGTGTGAGCTACTGAGTGCCAAGGGGAGAGATGGGGAACGGCATGTTATTGCTACATTTGTCTATGTCATAGGCTTGTAAAGGCTTTATATCCTGCGTAGATCATTCATCATTTGAGTTGGGAACTTAACCCAATTGTCTGTGGAGTTGTTCCTGATCTGCCCTGGTTGAAAGGGTTAAGCAGGTCAGAGACCACTTAACCTCTAATATTTGAATTTTCTGCTCTTGATGAGGAGGAGAGGCACTTAGCAGATGGAGAAAGCAGGGGCTTTTGGCTTCCGAGGAGAACAAGAACTTACCTGTGGCCTTA
The DNA here is from genome assembly GCA_024291935.2 of Okapia johnstoni. Lineage (NCBI taxonomy): Eukaryota > Metazoa > Chordata > Mammalia > Artiodactyla > Giraffidae > Okapia > Okapia johnstoni. The sequence continues at coordinate 21,038,955 of CM044307.1, forward strand.
TGCAAGTCCCTGCTTTTATCTCAAAGTTTAAATTTGTAAAAAACAAAAGGCAACAAAAACTTTCAAAATATACTGCCCTAAATGTTAATAAGAGCACATCTGAAGAACCTACAGATTCTGGAAACAATGCTGAGGAAATAGGCAGATTAAGGGGCCACATGAAGTGACCACAGTAAATGGCTAAAAGCATAGACTCTGGAGCTGAGCTCGGGTTTCAACTCTGACTCTGCTACTTACTAGCTGTGTGCCTTTGGACAAACTACTTAGTCTCTCAATGTCTCAGTTTCCTCATTCGTAAATCACAGAGGACATCGGTAATCAAAAAGCGAGTGAAAATGTTAGCTCTTCAGTTGAGTCTGACTCTCTGCGACCCCATGACTGTAGCCCGCCAGGCTCCCCTGTCCATGGAATTCTCCAGGCAAGAATTCTGGAGGGGGTTACCTTCTGTTCCCCAGGGGATCTTCCCAATCCAGGGCTTGAACCCAGGTTTCCTGCATTGCAGGCAGATTCATTACCAACTGAGCCACAGGGGGAGCCCATCTGTAATCATAGGTAGCATTAAATGAGTTCATATAAGTTAAATGCCCAGAGCGGTGTCTGGCAAGATTAGTAAATTTTACTACTAACAAGCACAACATACTTTCATTTTCAGAGCTGGAAAAGACTTCACAAAATATTGAACCCTCAGAAAACACCTTTTCACAGATGAGAAAACCAAGGTCCAGAGAGGTCAAAATAAGTGAACAGAAATGACTCGCATAGCCCAACCAGTCTGTCAGCAGAGACAATGACATTCTTGAAAAACAATTCTCAAAAAGTTCTTAATGCTGGACTAGGACCAGAAATGAGACATTTCTGTCCTCCTGGTTACTCCTCCTTGGTACTGTCCTGGGGGATAAATTAGGGCTCACTTGTTCTTAAATGCTCAGTGGGCTCTTGTGCCCATCAGCATTTTTCAGAAAGGATGAAAGACCATTTGGTTGATAATATGTAGTGCCATCAAACTTCCAAGATGGTCAGCCTGAAATTGCAGTTGCCTTGGTGGGGTGGGGGTGAGGTCAGGTGCAGGGAACAGGGTTCTAGTGAATAAAAGGCCAAAGAGTCTTCTGGAAAGGCGCAGGCCTGGCAAGCTGCCCACTGTGGAAGGCAGCAGCCCAGCTGACAGGAGAGTCAGGCTAAGCAGTCCCACTATCTCCTGGAGATCTGGATCAAGCTCATAGCCAGGGGAAGTGGGGATTAACACAATGTGGTGTCCGAGCTAATGAGTTAGCAAAACAGAGACAGATGGCAATTGCAGTAACTTAACTCTCCCATCTCTGTTTGCAATGCGCTCCCACTAGCTTCTCCTCTGTCCTCATGTTATCTAACTCTGCCCGGCCCTCTTGGCCCATCTCAGAAGATCATGGTCACAGAGAAACCATCCTGTGTGAAAAAAAAAAAAAAGCTGTAACAGGACTTTCTAAATATAACTATCACCCACAAGTGGGGTGTAGTGGTGAGAATGTCTTTCAGACAGCTTTGGAGAGATACTGACCTTTGGTTCTAAAGGAAAAGCAAACTTAATTTTATTGAATTGTTATTTTATGCTTGACATATGATTCCTCATAACAACTGCTTAAAAGGCACACAGTTGCAAACGAGAATGCTCAGAAGGGTATAATTTATAACTTGGGGATGAAAACAAGAAAAGGGAACTTTTATTCTGAACCCAAAATAAGTTTCCTTTAGTCAGAACTATAGACTGTAGAACAGTTTCCTTCATAGGCATTTATCACATGTGATAAATGATGCTTGTGCATGCTTCGACCAGACCTTGCCACTTTGGGAGGCAAACAGCCACTTTACAAGTTATTTTCCACACTGTACTTCTTGTAGGATTGTTTTTTTTTTTTTTTTTTCTGCTTGTTTTTCACTGGTCATTGTTTCCAGGTGGTAATATTGTGTCAGCTGCCCGGAGACTCACCTGGCATTGAGGCCAGCTGAGATTGAGCCCTACTGGAAAACCTGTCTCATACTTTTGAAAACTGGTTCACTTTTATAGTAATCTCTTTAGTAACAAAATTCCAATATGTAAACAACAGATCTTCAGAAAGAAAAAGAAGCTTAAAATATCCCTGACTTACGTACTTTGGTAAATGTTCCCCACTGCTGCTATTCCACCTCTTTATTTCCTTCAGCGAGGTAAATAAGAGGCTTAAAAAAGTTAATTTAAACATCACTGATGCAAATGGGTTTTGCTTTTGCAAAGTGAAAAGCTGACTCATGAGAAGAAACTTAAATGGTCACTGAATTACTCAATAGACCGTGCACCTAAATAGAGATATTGAGAAAGAAGCCTGTATCCCCAAATTTGCTTACCCAGTGACCCTCTGGGGGCTCCTTGCTCACCTCTGTCTTCTTAGAACAGGATCTTGGGACTGACACAGTGAAAGTGATCATCTGTAAGGATCCACAGCTTGTCAGCCAGCAGGGTCAATTCTAGACCAAAGGATATCTGGGGAAATCCTTATATTCTACCCTTCATCATATGCCTAATAATTAGGAGCCTGTAAAATATGCCTGTGGAGACCTTGAACATTGGGTACAGAAAGTAATGCTCTGAGGGAACCAAATACATTTTTGGAAGTGGAACTTCATTGTGGAACACACTTCCCAACCCTAAGGGTCAGCTGTCTTTCATGGGAATTAAGTAGGCACAACTTCCTTGTAAAAAGAGGAGGATACCCTGAAGAATGGAAACTGGTAAGTGATCAGCATCTAGTTCAGTTACATTTCCTGCATTGTACACTATAGGGTTTCTCAGCCTCAGCACTGTTGGCATTTTGGCTGGGTAAGTCTTGGTTGTTGTCTCGTACATTATAGGATGCTCAGCAGCATCCTCCAGAAGTATCCCCCTCTAGTTGTTATAACCAAAATGACTTCAGACATTGCCAAACATCCCTGGAGTGGCAACACTACCCCAGGGTGAGAATAACTGGTACATTAGCACATAAGGTAGAGCTAAAATTCTGAAAAAGCTTGAATGGGAGACTTAATATAAACTTAACAGCCAATGCTTTGAAAAGTTAAGTAATTAGCTTGTGATATATATCTTTATCTTGCTTAGTAAGAATCCAGCTCATAAGCATCCAAACAGAATAAAATACTGAAGGAGAACCAGCACCAAATGACAAGAGGCATTGATTACTTTCCAAAGGGGAGACATTTAAGATCTATACATGGATACATGTATATGTATGGCTGAATCCCTTTGCTGTTCACCTGAAACTATCACAACATTGTTAATAAGCTATACTCCAAAACAAAGTAAAAAGTTTAATTTAAAAAAGGGGGAGATATTTAAGAGCAAATTAAGTATTAACTGATTTTCTCCCCAGCTGATTTCTTATCTGGGAAGAAGAATCAGAGGAAACGAAAGGAATATAAGATATATAAACAAGGCCATCTGGTATCAATCAGAAAGTACAGTGATCTGAGGCTGAAGACCAACAGGGCTGGGCTCAGTTGAGCCAGAAAAAGCCATGTGACACTGTGCTGCTGATTTAACAAGAGGATTTTTTTTCCCCCACTTGTCTCTAAGAGTCCTTTCAACCTTTTACCATGTCACCTTCATATCCTAGGAAGCTCTCAACATACCATCAGTAGGATATGTCTTTAAAGTGTTTTTTGGAGTAATCAGGATACTTTTATGCTGGTCCAATCCGTGAGATGGCTGGTCCAAGTTAAAGCTAGATAAGGGAATACAACCTCAAAATCCTCATTTCGTTCACATGGGTGAGCAAATTAACTATACTGAGTAGCATCTAAAGAGTATTAAGTTCTGCATCCTTGTGGGACTGACAAAGTGTCATCTGCAATAGCTATTCTTTCAGTGAATGAATGAAGGAATGGTTTTGGAACCTAATTATAGGGAAACTCTACTCTATGGCATTTAAACAGAAATTCACCAAGATTGATTTAATGGAATTAGAAAATAAAACTGTATTGCTTTAAGTGAAACTCATTCCTGAATAATAAGTCACAATATGGGACATTATTCCGAACCCAGGCAAGATAAGAATGTATACTTCTGGGTGTCCATTACCAAAATTCTTCTAGTTCAGTTCATTTCAGTTCAGTCGCTCAGTCGTGTCCAACTCTTTGCGACCCCATGAATTGCAGCATGCCAGGCCTCTCTGTCCTGTCCTATCTTTTTGCCTTTTCATACTGTTCATGGGATTCTCAAGGCAAGAATACTGAAGTGGTTTGCCATGCCCTTCTCCAGTGGACCACATTCTGTCGGACCTCTCCACCATGACCCATCCGTCTTGGGTGGCCCCACACGGCATGGCTTAGTTTCATTGAGATAGACAAGGCTGTGGTCCGTGTGATCAGATTAGCTAGTTTTCTGTAATTTTAGTTTCAGTGTTTCTGCCCTCTGATGCCCTCTCACAACACTTACTGTCTTACTTGGGTTTCTCTTACCTTCTAAGGAACAGGTAAAAATATATATCCTAGGGATGACTACCTGGTAAAGCGAAAAGATGAGAATTCTGGTGGCCCAGATTCTAACTAGCTAACGAGCTGTGTGATCCTAAAAGTCCCTTACTGTCAATGGAACTTGGTTTCCTCATCCAAAATATGAAGTCACTTTCAGCAGCTAAATCTGGTGATTGACAGGATGAAGAAGAGAGAATATATAGAAAAGCTGGAAAAAATGAAGAATTTAAAATAAACACAAAAATGATTTCATGGCTTAGGTTCTACTCTTTTTATTTAGAATCCCGTCAATAGATGCTGGTTAAATGGACTCTGTTGGTCAGATCTAACTTAAAATGACCGAAGTGTCTGCCTCATTTATTTTCACAAGACTAGAGTCACTACCCTTTCAAACTGAAGTTTGCCTCATGTGGGTTTCCACAAACACAGCCTCAGTGGAGGGAGAATTAAAACATAGTTTTCCTCCTGCAATTCAAGTATTCTAACCTAACACCGAGAACCCTGAGACTGCAACAAAACATGAGGGTTATCTTTTCACTGCAGCGTCACTGGAGGGGCTGTGCCAGCCCAGCTTCTGAGGTGCATGGCACAGACATAGCTCAGAGACTTGGCTTTTCTCAGTTTCTTTTTCAACCGATGAATTGCTGTGACTGTAAAAGCCAGTGATCCCTACTCCATCCCCCTCTCCGCCCACCTCCATCTCTCTGAGGGGAATTATAATGTGATTAAATACTCTTAATTATACACACACACTGACATCCTGAGGAAACTGATGAAAACTACCTGGCAGAAAGTATAGGTGTATATTAACTCTAACCATCTGGGACTTGCTGGGGCACTAACCACAATCCTTGGCTTTTACTCCCCAAGTGAGATGTCATTCCAAGACCATGTGTGTGGTCAGTTAATCATGTGTGTTTCAGTTTGGCTGGGTGACCATGCTCTGCAATTTCACTCTGGTCCCCTCACATCCTAAGCTTTTCAATATGACCAACAACTGCTGTCAGAGAGGGATAATCGGGAGGCAAAGGAGCCTCCTCATTGACCAGCCGGAGCCAGACCCGTCCCACACAGTTCCCAGAAGCTACTTTGAAGCCCACTTTAGCACAAGAACACCTCCAGAACCCTGGGGCTCTGAGAAAGAACCAATTTAAGAAAATGACAGCAAAAGAAAAAAAGAAGCCTGGAATTTCAGGAAGTGGTTCCAGGAACAACGAGTACATAAAAAAGAAGTGGAATCACTTTTTCCAGGCAATCCACTTTCATAGACAATGCAATCATATGACAATAACCATCATTTATGAGTATGTGAGTGAACACTATATGTTTATAGACACCACCACAGCCGCCAACAGCGGAAGAGGGTGACTAGATCCCTTTGTGACCAGGAGACTCCGTGGTCAGCTTGCTATAACTTCACCACACCCTTGGGAGCCTAGCTTACCAGCCCAGAGAGAGCTGCCTTGATTGAAACGTGATGTCCCTGGTCACTAATAGTTCTCTTGGGAAGCAGAGGGAAAGCAGCCAAACCACACCATGGAAGGAGCACAGCAAACATCCCTCCCCTCTCCACTCAGACATAGCCTGACCACAGAAACTGTCTTCCCACCTACTGCTCAGCTTTCCATCCTCATCTTCTAACTCGGTTCCACCGATCTGCCTTTCTCTGTGCTCTTTACACATATCCATCATTCCCCTCCTCTCCCTATGGTGGGAGTTGATTATTTCAGTCAGCTCCAGGCAAAGTGACACCATTTCCTACATCTACTCTGAGCCGAGGAAACCGATCACAGGCAGGAAGGTAGATAAAGCCAGGAAGGGGATTTCCTCTGCTGGCCTGTCAGTGCACCTCTCTCTCAGCAGTTCCCTGTTCTTTTCCCTTTAGAGCACTTGGCAGTCTTTGAGCAAATCCAATTGACTGAGAACTTGAAAAAATGTTGGCAAAAATCTGTGCAGCAAAAATTATCTCCAATGTATGAGTTTTATCGGAAGGATGATTTCTTTAGAGTTGTTCATCTATGCACTCATCCTCCAATAAATATTTATTGAGTAATCTCAAAGTACAAGGAACTGGCCTAGTAAGACCAGCTAGGTCTTTCAGTAAATAATGTCATATGACTTATGTCAAGCTGAACAAGCCTGGTAATATTAGTCTATTCTAAGTGAGACGCTTCCCTTAAAATTTCCTGGAACAAAACCAGAGTGGAACAGCACAATATGGCAAATAATAACTACCCAGTATATACTGCTGCTATTACTGGATGAAGAAGCATTATTGTTGGAAAGAACAAGTAAACTGAGTCAGAAGATAGGAGGTCTAATGGACTTATGGACATGGCTGGGGGCCGGGGGAGGAGAGGGTGGGATTGTGGAGAGAGTAACATGGAAACAACAGACTGGTTCCAAATAGGAAAAGGAGTACGTCAAGGCTGTATATTGTCACCCTGCTTATTTAACTTATATGCAGAGTACATCATGAGAAACGCTGGGCTGGAAGAAACACAAGCTGGAATCAAGATTGCCGGGAGAAATATCAATAACCTCAGATATGCAGATGACACCACCCTTATGGCAGAAAGTGAAGAAGAACTAAAGAGCCTCTTGATGAAAGTGAAAGAGGAGAGTGAAAAAGTTGGCTTAAAGCTCAACGTTCAGAAAACTAAGATCATGGCATCTGGTCCCATCACTTCATGGGAAATTGATGGAAACCTTCATGGGAAACAGTGGAAACAGTGTCAGACTTTATTTTGGGGGCTCTAAAATCACTGCTGATGGTGATTGCAGCCATGAAATTAAAAGACACTTACTCCTTGGAAGGAAGGTTATGGCCAACCTAGATAGCATATTTAAAAGCAGAGACATTACTTTGCCAACAAAAGTCCGTCTAGTCAAGGCTATGGTTTTTCCAGTGGTCATGTATGGATGTGAGAGCTGGACGGTGAAGAAAGCTGAGCGCCGCAGAATTGATGCTTTTGAACTGTGGTGTTGGAGAAGACTCTTGAGAGTCCCTTGGGCTTCAAGGAGATCCAATCAATCCATCCTAAAGGAGATCAATCCTGGGTGTTCATTGGAAGGACTGATGTTGAAGCTGAAACTCCAATACTTTGGCCATCTCATGCGAAGAGTTGACTCATTGGAAAAGACCCTAATGCTGGGTAGGATTGAGGGTAGGAGGAGAATGGGACGACAGAGGATGAGATGGTTGGATGGCATCATTGACTCGATGGACATGGGTTTGGGTAGACTCTGGGAGTTGGTGATGGACAGAGAGGCCTGGCGTGCTGCAATTCATGGGGTCGCAAAGAGACACAACTGAGTGACTGAACTGAACTGAACATGGAAACATACATTACCATATGTAAAATAGATAGCCAATGGGAGCTTGCTGTATGACTCAGGGAACTCAAACCGGGGCTTGGTAACAATCTAGAGGGGAGGGATGAGGGGGAGGTGGGAGGAATGTTCAAGTGGGAGGGGACATGGGTAGACCTATGGCTGATTCATGTTGATGTCTGGTAGAAACTAACACAATACTGTAAAGCAATTATTCTTCAATTAAAAAGAAATAAATTTTTTAAAAAAGAAAAGATAGGTGGCATCTCTCGACCTCAGTGTCTTCATCTGTAAAATGGGGCTCCTGCTACTTGTTTACTTACAAAATGAGATTGTATTGAGAATCAAAAGAAATAATCTACATGAAAGAAGGCATTTTGTATAGTCTGAAAATAGAGGCATATATAAACTACAGCTGCGATTGCTCAGTCTTAAGGTCACAGATGAGAGGAGCTCATCTTTTCACTTCAACCAACCCAGAAGCCTTTATAGCAGAAGGTCGTCTCAACCAGTCAATTACCAATAAATTAACTCATCTGAGTCTTAAAGGGAAAGAGAAACTGCTTTGGGGAGAAATATGCTCTATGAATTAATACATAGTGATTGAAAACAGGGGCTATTTCAGTTATGAAAACTAAAGAAGCCCACGTGCTAGAAGACTCAAATATATTAGGATGGTCTAAAAATAATTAGGTTGAGTAGGATGAGGATAAGAAACTTAGAGCTAATATTCTGTCCCACTTATTTATCTATATAAGGAATATATGAATATATGGAAATAGTCAGTGCTTCCCAAAGGGTAATGATACATGACTTCCTTTTAGAGGAGAAAAATTATTTGAGAAACCAAAAATACATTTAAACACCTCTAAGAGACCTTAGTCTGAGTTTCAGAATTGTCAAGTTAAGAAACTTAGGATTTACTTATGGAAAATGTCTTTTCATTGCAAAGCATTGTCTTCATAATAAAAAAAAATATTCAAAAACATAAAAAGTATAAAACCCTACAGGATGTGCAGATTCCAAGTTGCCACAGCCCCCATTTTGAGAAATCTTGATTCTTGTCTCACCGCTTTCCTTTTATGGATGAAGGAACTCAGGTCTGTGAAGACACTGACTCCTAAGTCACACAAATAAATGGCTATTAGCAAAAGCAAGCCAGAAGTCTAGGTCACCTGATTTCTAGAGCAAAGCCTTTTCCTTCTTTAGACAAGGCCTCCTCTGTTTGTGGCAGAGCTCACTATCTGCTCCAGACAGATACTGGTATTGTGTTAGCCCACAGACAGGGAAACAGATGGAGGCGACGTTTGAAGGGGAGGTGACGTGGGTGTGGCTGATGAGGAAAGTTGCAGCTGGGCCAGCAATTTGTAAGAAAGGTATTTCCAAGGAGAGATTCTTTTGCTCACCATTGAAACAAAGGAACTTTGGGTAGAAAACCAAACAGTTTTAATAGTGGTAGCATTTCTGCCTAACAAGTTTGGGCAGAAAAGTAGGAAGAATATGGTCTCAAGCTAAAAACCAGAGAGGAATTGCAGAAGGTATGAGGTTATAATTCAGGGTGGCCAATTTAATCAGCTCATATTCATTAAACACCTACATACACATGGCACTTTACAACAAACCCCTTTCCTCACGCTGAAGCATCCATGGGCCTGTTTTAAACGGGCCACCCTGTACATGTTGGGAATCTGGCCAAGGTGTTAAGGCAACTGCTTCCCTTCCTAAGAAAAATAGGGCAGATTTTTAGACGACCACAAGTAAAGGTTAAGGCTTCTAGTTTTACATCCCATCTGAAAGCTGGGAAAGATTTAGGGAATCTGTTTTCCAAGTATCTGTTTGCAAAACTCAATAATACATTAAGCCTTTCCATTTTAGACCAATTATATCCTATACTCTCCGCATTCCCAGACTTTACCCTACAGTTTCCCTGGATGCATTCCTTCTATTGGAACTGAACTCAAGTGCTTTATGAGTATTCCCACATAATGACTGAAGCATTATGGCCCTTGAGTTATGTATAATTAGCCAATCAATGATTTTGGTCACTTCCGGCCTTTGCATAATAAACTCGTTGTAATTCAAAAAGCATGTTCTTACCTCTGCCTGTTAAAACTGCCAAGAATATTTTCAGCCTTACTGATTTATCAAGTAACTTTTGATTGTGATCTGACGAGAAGATTGACTGGGCCTGCTGCCTTGACCCTTCCCTGGAACAGCTCCTAACAAGTTTTTGGTGTTAGGTGGTCTCTGAATATCAGGGAACAATGCCACACAAGTCATCCCACTTGGGTCCTTGCTCAACTGTGTTGGGATGTGCTGTGACTTTTGCAAGATATCTCTGATCATTCCAAAGATTGTGACCCATACAAGAGAAACATCAGATGTTCAGGCAAGACTAAAAAAATTGCCCTGACATCAGATCATTCTCTGATAACTTTCTTATTCTTGCATGATGATATCCACGACAAGATCCTAGGATGCTCAGGACAAGACTCAAGGTATCTTAATTACTGCTAATAATGCAAAGCACATAGTAGGTACTCAACTGACCACTGCTGGCTGATTGGTTGTTTTTAGGTTTAATTTGGTTTTGTTTCAGCAGGTGGCTTAGGAAAGTGAGATGGGCTCAAGAGGTAGTTGACACAAAAGGCTTGTTTGCAGAAACTATCTGTCTCCAGAGATATAAGCAGAGAGAAACAGGTAGTTTTCAAGGAGTTTGGTGAACAATCATAAGAGCTATAGTGTAATAAGGCTATTTTAATATCCCCTTCCCTTTTTACAAAATCCTTAGGTTGTTCTGATGACTCTGCCTTGGGTATGCACAGCATAAATTGCAGGTGGCTTATTTGGCATGTCCCCCTCAGGGGGCTTTCCTGGTGGCTTAGACAGTAAAGAATCTGCCTGCAATGCAGGAGACCAGAGTTCAATCCCTGGGTCAGGAAGATCCCCCGGAGAAGGAAATGGCAACCCACTCCAGTATTCTTGCCTGAAGAATTCCATGGACAGAGGAGCCTGGTGGGCTATAGTCCACGGGGTCACAAAGAGTCAGAAACGACTGAGTGGCTAACACTTGTACTACTTTCCTAGTTCACAAATGAGTTGGGGGCCTTGAATCCCTAGGAATCCTCTAGCTTAAGAAATAGAACCATATCAATATTCTGAAAGCCCCTTGTGCGATCCCCAACAGCACCATTTTATCTCCAACCCGAGTTAACCTTTATTCTAAGCTTGGTGATTTTCAGTCAAGCTACCGTCAACACTTCAAAAGAAGTAAGTCGTGTCCGACTTTTTGCAACCCTATGGAATGTAGCCCGCCAGGCTCCTCTGTCCATGGGATTCTCCAGGCAAGAATACTAGAATGGGTTGCCATCCCCTTTTCCAGGGGATCTTCCTGACCCGGGATCAAACCTGGGTCTCCCACATTGCAGGTGGATTCTTTACCATCTGAGCCACTAGGAAAGCCCGTCAACACTTCAAAAATCCTATCAAATTTACACAGGATAAGGCTCCCTAAGCCAGTATAAGGGATAGACCTACTTTTCACTGGGATGAAATCAGCTAATTCATTAATTCCCTCAGCAAATGTTTCTTGAATGTCCACTATGTGTCAAATGAAGGCTTGGGCACTGGGAAAATCACTATGAACAAGTCAGGTGCGGTTCTTGTGCTCCTGGAGCCTACAGCCTAGATGAGCAAATAGTTACACAAGTAATTAGTTATAATTGTGAAAAGTGCTCTGTTGAGGTTAAGGACACTCTGTGAGGTATAACTTAAGGCCACAGCCCAAGAATGGTCACAGGGTCTGCGAAGGTGGACCTAAGAAAGAACCATGAAGACCTGAGCCAGAGACGATGCAGCATAATGACATTTGGTATCAACAAGAAAACCGAATCATTATCTAACCATTACGGTTTGTTTACTAGACCCAAACCTTCAAAATGTGGGATCTGACTTATATACACTACCATGTGTAAGTTAGTTAGCTAGTGGGAACTGCTGCATAACAGAGAGGGTTCAGCTTGGTGCTCTGGGATGACCTTGAGGGGAGGGTTCCTCCCCTCCAGGTCACAGAGGGGTATGAGAGGGAGGGCCAAGAGGGAGGGGATATGTGTATACTTATGGCTGATTTACACAGCTATACGGCAGAAACCAATACAACATCAAAGCAATACTATATTCCTTTTTCTTTTTAAATGTGAGGTCTGTAAAAAGAAATACAACAAATAGTGAATTGTTTAGGAACCACTGCTCCAGAGTGACCCACTAGCCACAGAAGCTGGGACGGGGGAAAGTGTTACAAAAATCCAGCTTTACCACCACACAAAAGAAGATTAAAGAAGATCCTTGTACCCCAGCTCCTGGAGTGCCATTTCCCCAGATTAAGTAGCAGGCAGGTCTCAGGTCTAAATAGGGTAGTGCTAAGTTTCGGTTGTTGAAGCAGTTATAGCTCTACTAACCTTTACAGCCACGACTGTGTCAGTTTTTCCAAGCAGGAGAAACGGATGGAAAGCCAGGCCACATCTTAATAGGGCCCTGGTGAGCTAATGGGTGTGATTATTTCATTGTCTCGGATTCACGCCAGCCCAGGCTCATCAGATACAGGCACAATCCAGGAGAAACATGACCTCACTTTCGACATGGGACTGCGTGCTCAGATGCCAATAGGAATTTAGCGATCCCTCAGTGCAGGTAAAACTGAGCTCTTTACGGTTCCAGCTAATGAGAAGCATACCAAACTTACCTAAAACAGTAAAGCTAATATTGACGTTAACTTACTAGATACCGTGAGGGTAGGGGAAGCCAGGAAAAACTTTTGAGACCATCTGTGGTAAGTGTGTCACATCCATATGAAGGGATATATTTAAGATAAATTGCCATCTCTTTAAATGATTCAGTTTCAGATTTATGGAAAGCTATAACCCCACCAACACCACAGGATCATTAAGCGGTTGGGGCTATAAAGGTGAGAATCTCAAGATTTTAGGTGTGCCACAAAGTGTCCACTGACTTGCAAAACCTTTGCCAGGGTGGCTTTTATCCCTCAGTTTTCCCGACGATAGAAAAGCAATTTTATCACTGAGCTCACACAACTGTGAGAAGAGCAAGGGCTCTGTAATCAGAAACATTCCTGCATTTGCTGATTTATTTTCAGAATCCCCTCATTATATCATGTCAACATTCACCGGAAGACCCCAGGAAACACAAGACAAGACTTCATGCATTCTAACTGCAGCTTATAGTAGGTTCAATCATTATTTACTCAATAAACTATTCCTGAGCATCTACTATGTGCCAGAGACCCTGTACTATACACTAGGGGTATAACAGGGACTAAAAACAGACTCACTCCCTGCTCCAGAAGACTTGAGCATTTGCCGAAGGCAAGTGCCAGAACTGACTCTTAACTCCTTTGTAAGCTGCAGCACTGGATAACTTAGTAATTTGTTAAGTTTCATTTCCTCATCTGAAAATGAAGATAATATAACCCATCTGGTATGTGAATGTGCCTAAAATTATATCTGACACATATAAGGTATGTACATGCTCAGTTGTGTTCGAGTCTTTGTGACCCCAAGGACTGTAGCCCACCAGGCTCCTCTGTCCATGGAATTTTCCAGGCAAGAATGCTGGTGTGGATTGCCTTTTCCTTTCCCAGGGCATCTTCCCAACAGGGACTGAACCCATGTCTCTTGTGTCTCCTGCATGGGCAGGTAGATTTTTTAAATCACTGCACCACCTGGGAAGCTGACACATAAAAGGTGTCCAATAAATATTGGTTCTTTCCTTTCTTTCTCCAAATCACAAAGAAGACACTAATGTTTAGAGTTTCAATAAAAGATATTTCAGAAATTCAAAAAAAAAAAAAGATATTTCACAAATTCAAATAAGCAAGCCATTATTACCATCGATCATTTAGTAAGCAATGCAGTTAGTGGAAAGATTTCTGGCTTTGGAAACACAGACAGCGGAATTAAATTACTGACTTTCCCTCTTACTGGATATGTGGTCTTGAGCACACTATTACTATTCAAATCCCTCTGGGTCTCCATGTCCTTATCTATAAAATGGCAATGATGGAGCAGTTTTGAAGGTTAAATAAGATGATCAATGCAATATGTCTAGGTTAACCAAGGTATATTATTCGCTCAGTCATGTCTGATTCTTTGCGACCCCACAGGCTTTAGCCTGCCAGGTTCCTCTGTCCATGGAATTCTCTAGGCAAGAATACTGGAATGGGTATTCCAGTATTCCAGATCCCCTTCTCCAGAGGATCTTCCTGACCCAGGGATCAAACTCAGGTCTCCTGCATTGCAGGCAGAGTCTTTATCATCTGAGCCATCTGGTTAACCAATAAGTTGTGAAAAATAACTGGGTGATTAGCAAGTAATAAAGACACACACACGGCCTATCTCAAAGGAACTGGTTTGATTTAATTATTACAGTACTATTTGTATGTAACTTTTCTTCATTTATTAATAGAGCAACAAAAATACAGATTAAAGGAATATATCATTAATCGTAAGGATGTAGTACATCACGACAGGATTTCTGGGAGAATTAATGAAAAGTGCCACAAAAAGGCAATATCATTGAGACTTCCCTGGTGGTTCAGTGGTTAAGAATCCACCTTGCAATGCAAGGCATGTAAGTTCAATCCCTGGGTGGGGAGCTAAGACCTTCATATGCCTTGGAGCAATTAAGCCTGCAACGTTGCAACTAGAAAGCCTATGTGCCACAACTACTGAAGCCCATGTGTTCTGGAGTCCTTGTGCCACAACTAGAGAATCTGTGTACTGCAATGAAAGATCCTGTATGCTGCAACTAAGATCCAACACAGCCAAATTAAAAAAAAAAAAAAAAGGTACCTATCACCACCTTAAAGTGGGAAGAAAGTTCTGTTTGACTCTCCTGTTGCCATCCTTTCAGGGGCTCAAGAATTTTATCATCCATAAGCCTAGCTTTTTTACTTTCTAGTTATCAGAACACCAAGCAAGGGTCTTAGAATATAAGAATTTTAATTAACCCCAGCATACTGATAGCATTTGAGCAGAATTCAATTATTTGCAAGGGAATACACTAGACATATACCACATGTGAAGTCCTCTGGTCATTATTCTCTTTCCCTAAGTGGGTCTGTAGTACATGCAGATATGAGTCAAGACTTCTATCATAAATATAAAAGAGGCATAATGTGAATGGGGAATGATAATATGCTGAATTGATTTGGTGAGTGTCTCTAAGCAACCCAGTAAGGGACAGAATGAATTGGGTCAGCAATGCCCCTGGGAGAGCTGGGAAAAGTGACTTCTGCCAAGTGGGGCAACTAGGAAGGAGGCAAAGGCTGGCATAGCTTCCCAGCTCCACGTACTCCATCAGGGGGATATAAACAGGGGGCAGGGGAATCCTTAGAGATGGTTCACTTGACCACCAACATTTTATCCCTTCTTTATAAATCCAACTTTCTCTAGTCCACAGAGCTGGCAGCCACTTAAGTCATATCTTCTTCCTGAGCTCTATCTCTGTCAAGTAAATTACCAAGTCTAGACCGGGTATCTGTTTTCCCATGAAATCATTAGGAATCAAGGCAGTGGTGGCTAAGTATAAAGCTTATCTGACTATTTCATGTCTTCTGCAGTCTCCAACATTCTCTTCCCTCTCTCCACTTTCTGTTGACCATCTCATGTCTAATTTCACAGAGAAAAGTGAAGCCATAAGAAGAGAACTACTTCATTCTTCTCCTCACTAAATCTCCTTACGCAATTACACTTCTCCTCACGCAGTCGTCCTTCTTCTCTGGTCCAGTGGATAAACAGTCCTGCTTCAACTAAGGCCAGCCCGTCCACACAGACCTATATTCCATTCCTGCTTACATGCTCCAGGTCTTTGCACTTACTAGTGGTGATCCTTCTTTCTCTCCAGGATTAACACATTCTCCCTTTCTACTAATCATGTACATCAATACAAAAACATAAAATAAAAACACCTTTGACTTCTCCAGCTTCCACTCCAATTCCTTCTTTCTATTCATAGCAAAACACCTTTAAAAAGTTGTCCATGTTATTTCCTTATCTCTGATTCTCCCTTTAACCTACTCCAGTCAGGCTTAAGTCCCCAGCACTCTACTGACACCATTATTGTCAAGTTCAACATTGACTGTATCCTGTCAAATCCAAGGGTCAATTCTCAGTCATCATCTTACCTGACCTCTCAGCACTGGGTCCAGCCCCTTCCTTCTCGAAGTACTTGCTTCATTTGACTTCCAGAAAAATCATACTCTCAGGGATTCCCCCACCTTATCACCCCTTCCCTCCCAGTCTCATTTGTAGACTTCTCCTCTTCTCTGTCTCCAAATGCTGCTGCACCTCTGAGATCAGTCCTTAGGCCTCTCCCCATCTCCAGTTCAGCCCATTCCCGAGAGTTCCAGACTCATATATTCAGCTGCCTACTTGATATTGCCACTTGCATGTTTAACAATCATTTCAAACTCAACTTTTCCAGGACAGAAATCCCTACCCTATTCTTCTCCACACAAATCTGCTCTTTCCTTCAGCATTCCTAGATCAGGGGGCCTAAATAACATCACAGAACTTCATAGGGAAAAAACCCCAACATTCTAAGTTATCTAGGCTTCCAAATTTTAATTTTTAAAAATTCACACTTTACCTCCAGCTATTTATAGGTCTTGTAAGTAGTTTCTTTCTTCCTTTGTAAGTAGGTTCTTCAAAATTTATCTAACCATCCCTTCACCACCACTACCCAGTACAAGCCATATCATTTTTCACCTGAATTAGTGTCATGTTTCCTGATGGGTCCCTCACCTTCTGCTATGGCACCCTATAGTCTATATTCCATAGAGCAAGTTGAACTATCTTTCTAAAATGTAAGACATGTCATGCAATGGCCTTGCTTAAAAATTTACATCATTCTTAAAATGAAATCCAAACTCCTTACCTTGCTTACACACCCTGAAAGAAATGAAAGTGAAAGTCGCTCAGTCAAGTCCAACTCTTTGTGACCCCATGGACTATACAGTCCATGGAATTCTCCAGGCCAGGATACTGGAGTGGGTAGCCAGCCATTCCCTTCGCCAGGTCATCTTCCCAACCCAGGGATCGAACCCAGGTTTCCTGCATTGCAGGCGGATTCTTTACCATCTAAGCCACCAACCTCTCTATCCAACTTACCAGCTTCACCAAGTTGTTATGAATATAGAACTAAGTACCCAAAGGAACTTTAAAATTATTGGGTACCATAAGCAGACAATGTTGTTGATGCTACGGCTATTACTGGATCAGTTGCCCTCTGGTAAAGAGTTTTAAATATGTCTTCTAAACATAAACTGTTAAGTTTGGCCAATGGCTGTATATTATTATAAACAGACTGTGTAACAGGCTGATCCTTTCATTCTTGTTAATATGTTCAGTCATTAACTTCCTGCTATATATTTAACTTTGTCTTTTTCCCTTTCTGGCTGTGGGATGTCCCTAGCAGGAAACAGCAGCTGTGTCACTAACCCTGGATGTGCTCCAAGGCCATTTCCATATCCTGTGGGAGAACCATCCCCTCAAAGTTTGTTTTTGCAGCACAAAGTAGAAGAAAGATCACTTTTAAAAATATATGTTGTATACAGATTTTTGTCCTAAGTGACTTCTGCGTGACCCAGAGGGATGACTAGGCTGCAGTTTCCAATTCTGCAACTTGTACTGAGCTAGTCATTACGATTATTCCATCTATTACTTAAATTTAGTAGGCCCTGGAATGGATTTTAGCAGCCAGAAATAATGTATAATGGCTTGGGAGGGAAAATGAAGGATGTGGCACCCGTTTAAAGAACAGGAGGAGTTTATGGAAGAGGTAGATCATTGACTGAGTCGCGCTAAATTCTTAAGCCAAGCAACTAGCACGTTTCCCCCTGGGAAGAGGAAACCTTCATATTTTACTCAAGAAGGAACAATGGTATGATCAGGAGAGAACCTTAGTGGACATAGCAATGCCTTGTGGATTACCAATACTACTTCCTGAGTGTTTTGATTTTCTCAGGGAGGTTTCCCATAACTCAACTCAACAGATTCAGTCTGTGCAAGAGCTGGTGTGCTGAAGTGCAACATGCCAAGTCTGAGACAAAGCCAAGAAAATCCTGATAGTGGTTTCCTAAACAAGTTTATAAACTTTACAAATAGCCAAACCCATTGGCACTAGGCTATCTGCCTTAAGTGACTTTTATTTTTAGATGAAAACTCAACAAACACATGAACAATCTGGGGATTCAAGCAATGAGCCCAATGAGTGATATCAATATGGAACCACATCTCATCTCCCAAGAGGGATGAATCACCGGCCTCTTTAGGACAAGCTAGTGCTGGCTGCAGGGAGGGGAGCTGGGTACTGGCTAAACTGTATAGCCAGGAGACCCAAGAGGCTGTTGCTTTTTGTGGTTGCCATCTCACTGTGCACAGAAGGAAAAAATACAACAATGCTAAAAAAAGAAAAGAAAACAGAAAACAGATTCTACATCTACTCTGAAGATAAAAATCCCAACTCAATTTTGCAGCTATACTTCAGATGTTTGTCATTTATCTCATCTAGCTACAGACTTCGCCTTCTGATTCTCAGACTGAAAATCTTTCTTATAAATTCCTTGCTGTCTTCCATTTCTTAATGCAGAAGAGGTGTGTTCCCTACTTCGGGAAGAAGACATAACTTTCTTACATTAGGACTTTAGAGGATTTATCTCATTCACCACTTTAGGGATGATATAAAGACGCTAACATAGCAGCCTTGGTAACATATGTGCAGCCCATGTACCACTCCCCACTATAGAGACCATGGGAGCTGCTATTAAGCAGTTACAATACAGTCATCCAATAAACTACTACTGATCCTTTGGAATTGAATAGAAGATGGAACCTATTTGCCACCTCTGATCAGAAGCACCTAGATAATATAGGGAAAAAAGAAGAAGAGTGAAACAAATCTACTTTTAGGAAGAAAAACATGGTCTGTGAGAAAACCAAAACAAATATGAGAGAATTCAAGTATTTTGCTTTTATTCTTGTAGGTGGGGGCTTCCCTGGTGGCTCAGTGGTAAAGAATCTGCCTGTGATGCAGGAGATGTGGGTTTGATCCCTGGGTTAGGAAGATCCCTTGGAGAGGGCATGGCAACCAACTCCAGTACTCCTGGGAAAATCTCATAAACAGAGGAACCCGGCAGGCTCCTCCTGCCAGGTCCATGGGGTCATAAAGAGTTGGACATGCTTGAAGTGACTAAGTACACTTGCACACCTATAGGTGGACCTAAGCCTAAAGATTTAGCTATGAGGGGTGGGAGTATCGATACGAGGAGGACATGGGCTTTGCCAAATGCTGATGTAGGATTCTGAGGATTTATTTAACTTCTCTGAAGCTGTTTATTGTAACTACCTAGATAAAACACTTGCCTCATAGGTTTCTATTCAAATTATAGGAGAAAAATGGAAATAAATACTTGGGTCATGATTATAGTTAGCTCCTTTTCTGATTAGCTTTCTGGTATTTTAGTTCTTAGAAACAACTCTACCCAGCTTTGGTAGTATTTCTTCAGTTAAAAAAAAAAGCCACCTTTAATTAGTGATAAATAGATAGCAGGATTCTGCGAACTCTTTTGGAATCCAGACAGATCTATAGCCATTAAGATAAGAATCAGTTCTAGAATGTTCCCCCATGAGTTCTTCTATGTGGGTGCCAAAGGTCTCAGCATGTCTATATCTTTAAAGATATATTTCAAAATGATGTATTTTCAGAAGTTTTCACACCTTTCCCCATTTCTACCCAAGTTGGGGCTCTAACAGTTTGCCTCCATCACTAATAATTCAACTTCAGGACCCAAGAGGACCGTTCTTGATCCTTCTCCTCCAAGAGACGAATGACAGTTTGGGTCAATATCTCTAATCTGGGCCAAATCATTCACCAACTTGGCCTTGGTGCAGAATCTTTTCCAGTGTTGAACCCTCTGCCTAGAATGCTTTTCTTCATCTTTCTGCCTCCTGGACTCATCCCTTGTCTGAGTGAAAACTTTAAAACAAGTTTTAGCCCTCTCCTGACCTCCCCATTCCTAAGAAGTAATGGCTCCCTGCTTGCATGTTCCTTCAATCTTGATGAACCTGTATTTCAAATATCTATAAATGGGTCTTACTCTACTTGTTCTGTTTTATGCTTTTTTATGTTTTCAAGCCTGGAATATAGCAGGTATTAAATAAATATTGAGTAAGCAAATTAATGAATAAATTAACAAATTATTATTATTTAAGTTTTCAGCTTCTCAAATGGCTCCTTACAACTCACACAAAAGTATATAGGTCTGTAGTAAGTCTTAAAATTCACTGACTCAACTGAAATAGGAAAATGATGAGTTTTCCATTGCATCAGTTCAGTTCAGTCACTCAGTCACGTGTGATTCTTCGCGACACCATGAACCACAGCACGCCAGGCCTCCCTGTCCATCACCAATTCCCGGAGTTTACCCAAACCCATGTCCATTGCGTCAGTGATGCCATCCAACCATCTCATCCTCTGTCATCCCCTTCTCCTCATGCCCTCAATCTTTCCCAGCATCAAGGTCTTTTCAAATGAGTCAGCTCTTCGCATCAGGTGGCCAAAGTATTGGAGTTTCAGCTTCAACATCAGTCCTTCCAATGAACACCCAGGACTGATCTCCTTTAGGATGGACTGATTGGATCTCCTTGCAGTCCAAGGGACTCTCAAGAGTCTTCTCCAACACCACAGTTCAAAAACATCAATTCTTCTGCACTCAGCTTTCTTTATAGTCCAACTCTCACATCCATACATGACCACTGGAAAAACCACAGCCTTAATGAGACGGACCTTTGTTGACAAAGTAATGTCTCTGCTTTTTAATATGCTGTCTAGGTTGGTCATAACTTTTCTTCCAAGGAGCAAGCAAAGTTTAATTTCACAGCTGAAATCACCATCAGCAGTGATTTTGGAGCCCCCCAAAATAAAGTCAGCCACTGTTTCCAATGTTTCCCCATCTATTTGCCACGAAGTGATGGGACCAGATGCCATGATCTTAGTTTTCTGAATGTTGAGCTTTAAGCCAACTTTTTCACTCTCCTCTTTCACTTTCATCAAGAAGCTCTTTAGTTCTTCTTCACTTTCTGCCATAAGGATGGTATCATCTGCATATCTGAGGTTATTGATATTTCTCCCGGCAATCTTGATTCCAGCTTGTGCTTCATCCAGTCCAGCGTTTCTCATGATGTACTTTGCATATAAGTTAAATAAGCAGGGTGACAATATACAGCCTTGACGCACTCCTTTTCCTATTTGGAACCAGTCTGTTGTTCCATGTCCAGTTCTGTTGCTTCCTGACCTGCATACAGGTTTCTCAAGAGGCAGGTCAGGTGGTCTGGTATTTCCATCTCCTTCAGAATTTTCCACAGTTTATTGCGATCCACACAGTCAAAGGCTTTTACATAGTCAATAAAGCAGAAATAGATGTTTTTCTGGAACTCTCTTGCTTTTTCGATGATCCAGGGGATATTGGCAATTTGATCTCTGGTTCCTCTGCTTTTTCTAAAACCAGTTTGAACATCTGGAAGTTCACGGTTCACGTATTGCTGAAGCCTGGCTTGGAGAATTTTGAGCATTACTTTACTAGCGTGTGAGATGAGTGCAATTGTGCTGTAGCTTGAGCATTCTTTGGCATTGCCTTTCTTTGGGATTGGAATGAAAACTGACCTTTTCCAGTCCTGTGGCCACTGCTGAGTTTTCCAAATTTGCTGGCATATCGAGTGCAGGGCTTTCACAGCATCATCTTTCAGGATTTGAAATTGCTCAACTGGAATTCCATCACCTCCACTAGCTTTGTTCGTAGTGATGCTTCCTAAGGCCCGCTTGACTTCACATTCCAGGATGTCTGGCTCTAAGTGAGTGATCATACCATTGTGATCATTTGGGTCGTGAAGATCTTTTTTGTACATTTCTTCTGTGTATTCTTGCCACCTCTTCTTAATATCTTCTGCTTCTGTTAGGTCCATACCATTTCTGTCCTTTATTGAGCCCATCTTTGCATGAAATGTTCCCTTGGTATCTCTGGTTTTCTTGAAGAGATCTCTAGTCTTTCCCATTCGATTGTTATCCTCTATTTTTTTGCATTGATCCCTGAGGAAGGCTTTCTTATCTCTCCTTGCTCTTCTTTGGAACTCTGCATCCAAATGGGAATATCTTTCCTTTTCTCCTTTGCTTTTTGCTTCTCTTCTTTTCACAGCTCTTTGTAAGGCCTCCTCAGACAGCCATTTTGCTTTTTTGCATTTCTTTTTCTTGGGGATGGTCTTGATTCCTGTCTCCTGTACAATGTCACGAACCTCTGTCCACAGTTCATCAGGCACTCTGTCTATCAGATCTAGTCCCTTAAGTCTATTTCTCACTTCCACTGTTTTGTCATAAGGGATTTGATTTAGGTCATACCTGAATGGTCTAGTGGTTTTCCCCACTTTCTTCCATTGTATAGGTATATCTAATTTAATCTAGACAATAGAATAATGACCGAGGAAGTGAACATCAAGCACAATTTGAAATAATATCATTGTCATCATCTCTTAACTCCAATAATACAACTCATGAACAGTTTTACTAAGTGGCTATTTTATAGAGGCTTTCAGGTTTCCCACTCATGAGATAGAGCATACACAATTACAAGGATTCCACTGAAGTCTGCAGTCCCTTCCTGCATTTTATAAAGAGCACTTCAAAACGCTCTAGGGGGAAAAAAAAATCTGTTTTTATGTCTTAAAGCTCCTGAGAGTGAAATGTTACAGTTGAAAGCTGCCTAAAGCTCATTTATACACTGAAGTTATTAATTCTCTTCTTATATGTTTGATATAAGCCCTAGGGCACTTGGGAGGGTGATCCAATTACCCAATTCAGAGAATTGCCCTTTTCTTTCAACCCAGTTCAGAGCTCTGAAATTTTGTTCCACCAATGACTTTTTGTTTCAGTCAAACAAGGTCACAGAAGAGGCCAATATCTGCCAAGGCCAACAGGGGTTTCATTTACATGCCCACTAATGCGAGCAACATAAGAACCTCTTGAGAGCATTAAACTAGGGTGTGGGGCAACAAGCCTGTTATTTATTTACCAGCTCCTGATGCCACCATGGCCACTTTCTAGCTACTCAACATTTTGGGTTACCATTTTTTATTTAATCATACTCATCTTCTGTGCATCTGGAAGATGCAGTGGGACCTGCCAGGAGGCAAGAAACCTCTGGGAAGATACTGAGATGAGCCCAGAGGGAAGGAGCTTGAGTCCAGGCAGACCAGGAACAATCTGTCTGTCCTTCGAGTCAAACATTTCCAAAGGTGGCTTATTAAGGATGCAGGATCAGGGTGCTCTTTTGCTATTCATCATCTGCTACAGCTCTTATATTAGTGACTTTATTTATTTATTTTTTTGTTTCCTTTAAAATGAATACTAAAGGATGAGTTGGTCTATCTTTAGCTAAGACTGGAACACATCTATTATGGTCAGAGAAAAGATGGTCTGGCCAACGTCCTATGACTGTAAGAGAGAGACACTGGCTCTCTTTGGGGAATTGACTATGGTGTGTTTGTTATGCGAAGCTAATGAACAGTTGAGAATAAACCTTTAACAGATGGTCCAGAGAAATATGTCAACATGTCAATCTGTTTATCAGAACTTCCAGGACCCCCACTTTAGAATTTGTGAACAGTGAAAATGACACTGGGGTTGTTAAGAGTTCATCTTAGGAATGTTTATTAATCTCAAGGATAGCTAGTGATCAAAAAAATATGTTTCTTCACTTTACCAAAAAGTGATACCAGTCTTTGAATTGTCCTGTGTTTGCAACAGAGCAGTCAACAGAAACATCTGGAAAACTCTCCTTCCTGCTTGAGTATTTCACAAATGCAATAAAATTATCACTGGAAAGAAGTCAGGCAATGAAAAGGTAAGGGAAAAAATGTTATATTTTTCTAGTGGCTCAGACATAAGGCCAACAGTTTTTGAGCCTTATATGGTCAAGAGGTGATAAAATTTTGTAAACAGTTGAAAACATGACTTACACAGGGTAAAGAAAGAAAAGATAGTTTTAAAATATAATTTAGATAGCCATTCAGTTTCTGATAATACATTAGGCTCAGATGAGAGAATGTCTTGATTGCTCTTTTTCTTTGGAACAAGGAGAAACAATTTGCAGATCACACTGATTAGTTAATGATCTGGAAAGGTAAGGATCTAGGTTTTAATCATAAACTTTAAAATTAATTCATCATGTGGTTTTGGGACAGAGTTTAATCTGCCTAAACTCAGTTTTTTCAGATGAAATATCTAGATTATATGATGCAATATAATTCATGAAATAAAAAGCCTTTAAAAATGATAACGTGTGCACATGTAAGCTCTAAGGTTACTCGATCCTCAGTGGTCTGAAGACCTGACACACTGGAGAGCCTAAGACAAACAGGATAGAGTCTTGGTTTCCAATGGTGCTATCAGGGTGGGGGAGAAATAAACTACATCTTTCCTCATGAAACAGCTACATCAGATAAAGAACCTGACTTCTCTTTATTTCAGATTTCACATACAGACCCTTTTCTTTCCACATATTCCCCTGAAGCTCTGGCATTAAAGCTAATGATCTGTTCTGAGGCAGTCCACAAAGCTGGGTTTCCTCCCAGCTCACTTTCACTCTACTGTGAATTCCAGCCTTAGTTATCCAGTCCCAAGCACTCTCTGAGTGCCTGGGATAGGATGAGAAATGTGCGGAGTACCAAACCTCTGGGGCGCTCAGCCTAGAGCCGCATCACCACAGTCAAGGGCAGTCAGATGCCAGCACGGACCCCTGGGCATCTCTGCCCCAACACCTGCCAATTCCTGCCTCAAACTATCAAAGAACACTAGGGTTGAGGGAGCATGAGTGGGAAAAGGGTAACTGGCAGAAGGGAAAACACAATCCTGGTCCCAAAACAGCAATAAAAATAAAATCACACACAAACACACACACACACGATTCTTTATGGCTTCCATTGAAGTTGCCTGAGTCCTTCATACTGGAACTACGTGCAAGAGAATTTTCTGAAAAAACAAACTGCACACACAACAGACCTTACTGCTCCCTTGAAGGGGCTTACTTAAGGCAAAAAAAAAAAAAAAAGGCCTCCCATCATTCCTGTGAGAGATCATTGTCCCCCTGGTTGCCACAGCGCCCTGTGAGGCTGTGGGAAACAAATGACCTCAGAGGCACTGCAGTGTGTGTCACTGCGAAAAAAAAGACACACGAGGGGGCTGGGGGAGGGAGGCAGGCTGCTGGCGCGCGGAGGCCCCCAGGCCCGGCCATCCTCCAATGACAGCCCTCCAGGCCCAGCAGGAATGAGGCTCCTGGGCCCCAGGAGCCTCCATCCAGCCAGTAACAGGATTAGGCTCCCACTCCCCAGGAGCAAAGAGTCTTTCTGGACGTCCCGCTGCTCGCCCTGGTCAGGCCGGCCTCTAATTGGCCCTCCTCACAAAGTGCCCGATGATTGTTAGTGTCTCAGTCTTGTTTAATGGGTGTCTTGAGTCAAGAGAGGGCTCTTCTGGGGCCTGTGGGGAGCGAGTGGTCGCAGAGGGAGGGGAGGGGAGAAGGCAACGAGGGGTGAGCGGGGTGGCTGGGAGCTGGGAAGTGAAGGAACAAACAAGTGCAGTCCTGAGAGAGGAGAGGACCACAGGAGAGGAGAAAGCGTTAGGCCGAGCCCTGTGGTGAGGCAGGGCCAAAGTAGATAGCACACACACATTAACGCTGCCACACGCGGCCAGTGCCCGCTGCATGTTGCCCTCACTCAGAGCCTGTGCGTAAAAATGGGCAAGCAGCCCAGCCAGCAGAGCGCTGGCCTCTCTCCACAACATAGCACTCTCCTGCAGATGCTAACACATCATCGATTTTACCTTTTCTTTGGGGAGCCCTGTGATTTCCATGTTATACGTGGGCACAGGGAAGCACACAGTGAAGGACAGGCTCAGTCTTACTAAGGGGGTGCCTCTACCTTCCACACACACACACACAAAGACACCACCAGCCTGTTTCCAGCTCTGCCTGGTGCATTATGAGGCTGGTGGAAACATGTGGTAGAACATCTTCTTTAACACATTCAGAGGTGACACCAGTCCTGGGTCTCTGCTCCTGGCCCACCACTTGAACCCCAGAGTGATGGTAACCGCAGGGTGACGAGTCAAATGAGGCAGGAAGACAGGAGTGGGCACAGGTCCAAAGAGCCCAGCACACTGCAGTCAGGGGGCCTCCCGAGTCCCAGCCTGCACCCTTGAACGTGTTCTGTCTCTACATCAAGGAAAATTCAGAAAAGACAGATTAGCACAGAGAAAGAAAAAAATATATGCTAACACATACATATATACACACACACATAAATGTACAGTTTATGAATGAAATTTCTTTTGTATATGCATGATTTCCTATGCAAATATGTAGCATCTAGGTATATGTGTTGTTTTTACAGTTCAGTTGCCTAGGTTAATTCTATTCTCTGCACAGGACCATTCTGAAAAAGAGCTCCAAAAATTGTCCTTAGCCATAGAATTTGTTTTGGCCTGTGGCAGCAGGAAGACATGGTGTTTTGCAGTCTCAAGAGTAATAAGAGCGAATATGAAAAACATTTTTGTACCAAAAAGTCTTTCCTCACAAAACAGGCTCAACAGTGGTAACGTGGGGTTTTGCGCCAAGCTGGCAACTGGGAAATACTGGTTTGCAGAGACTGGGTTTGGTGCACAAGGTTCTACCCATTTTGAGTTGTTTACCAGGAACATGGGTGACTCTGGGTTACCCGCCCTCCTCCTGGTGGTGCCTGGGACGGTGCAAAAACACCAGAGGCACTGCCTTTCACAAATACACTCACTCTCCTGAAAATACACATTCACGAAAAGAATGAGAAGGGATTAAATATATCAAATTTCTGTTATGTTTCTTTTAGGCCTAGTGCTTACTTTTTTTTTTTTTCAGAGCAGTGATGATTATGAAAGCGTGTAGACTCTAGAACCAGAGACTTGAACCCAAGCTCCCCAACTTAACCTCTCTGTTCCACCATCTCCTCTAAAAAGAGCCAGTGATAGTACCTATGTTATCAGATTGTAAGAATTAAATGAGTTAATATTTGAAAACCCTTAGAAAAGTGCTTGACACATAGTAATAAATATTTATTAGTTTGCTGTAATAATTATTAATATTAAAGTATCTCCCTTGTCTCAATCCCTTTTAGGAGTTTGAGTACCCCAGTAAAGGGCTTACAAAAACAGTGACAAGAGCTAACTTTTGCATTTTTTGAGAACTCACCATGTGTCAGGCACTAGTGGTCTTATATTTATGTAATTCTTACAATTCCATGAAGAAAGTTTATAGGCACCTTCTTAAGGCTTCTGATAGAGGCACTGTATTCGTTTGAACCATACAATATGGCCAATCTTCAACTGCTTTTGATCTTCATTTAAGTTAGCCTAATTTCCTTTAGGTGACAATCAAGACTTCAGGGGAACAAAGGCCAGTTCGAGGAAAGACACATAGGACAAGGACCAGGAGGATCCTGCTTTGCTCCAGCCCCACCCTCCAGAGCTAAAGCATGAAGCGAGGGTATGATTCTTAGGGGCAAAACGGGAGACGAGATGATACTAGGTAGAGAAGAGAGACTATAGGTCAAGGGAACCAAGTGTAAGGAATCAAGTGTAAAAGCTGTGGCTCTTGAAATTCCTGGAAAGATTTCCCCAGGCTCAGAAAAACAATTTCAGGGCCATGTGTTCAATTAATAGATATTTATTGAGCATTTATTAAGAGGCCTGGAAATAAAAGTAGGAATGAGTTAAGACCTGGATTCCAACTTGGGTTCAGTTATTTGTTAGCTAAGTGAACTTTCTGAACTTCTAAGCCTCAATTTCCTCATCTATAAAACAAATATGACATCACCTATGAGGTAGGGTTATTGGGAGGATAAGAGACAATGCATGTGAGAGGTACCTAGCACAAGGCACATGCCCCCCAAAGA
Organism: Okapia johnstoni; assembly: GCA_024291935.2. Lineage (NCBI taxonomy): Eukaryota > Metazoa > Chordata > Mammalia > Artiodactyla > Giraffidae > Okapia > Okapia johnstoni. The sequence continues at coordinate 21,066,809 of CM044307.1, forward strand.
GCAAGTATTATGTTACCATTACTGATGCTAATCTTAACACCCTGCTGCCCTGGTACCACAGGCACTGTGCTGGACACCTAAGATTAGGCCCTGCTTTCAAAGCCGTCAGCCAATGGAAGGGAAAGGAAGGGAAAGGAAGGGAAGTGAAAGTCGTTCAGTTGTGTCTGACTCTTTGTGACCCCATGGACTATACAGTCCATGGCATTCTCCAGGCCAGAATACTGGAGTGGGTAGCCTTTCCCTTCTCCAGGGGATCTTCCCAACCCAGGGATGGAACCCAGGTCTCCCGCATTGCAGGCGGATTCTTTACCAGCTGAGCTCAGTGCATTTAGGGCAGCTGGGTATGACCAGGAGGACTTCACCAGCCAAGGATGGGGGAGAAAGCTTCCAGGAGAGGGAGTGGCACCTGCGAAGGTGGAGAAACCCAAAGGGCAGCTCTATTGAGGAGTGTGTTTTGGGGGAGACTGAGTGAGGAGGACTAAGAGAAGGCCTTAGGGGGGAGGTGGGCCACAGGATGAAGAATAAGTAAGTGCATTTTCTCTTCCGCGTTCATCAGGAGTTCAAAAACGAGCAAGCCTAGACAAATTTTAGGAGCTTCTTTGAGTGCCAAAGAATTTTTCTTTTGGATTGTTTGAGAGTTTGTTGTTCGAGACCCGGAGCACAGCCCAGGCTGACCAGGGTTCCTGTGTAGGCTACAAATAGGGAGAAAGGTCAAAAGTAAACAAGCGAAAAGTCTCCAGGCCAAAGGCAAACCAGAGGATTCTTTTTTTTTTTCTTTCTCTTTCTTCTAGTCTCTGAAAGGACTGGTCTCCAAAGTCTCTACTTCAAACAAAAAGAACAGACAGTTCCAGCTTCTAAATACTGGCAGAGGAGAACAACTAGTCTTTTTAGAGAGAGAAAAAACACACCACCCACCACACACAACTTTCAGCAACATTTTTGCCAGCAGCATTCAAAATGATTTCTTTAAGTCAGCCAAGAAGAGCCCTCAAAAGGTGGAAAAAAAGAAAAAAAAAAATTCGCAGATAGGCATGGCTTCTGAGGGAGGTAATTGCCTCTAGGAACTGCTGGGTCCTGCTTACAGCAGCTGACTGCCCTGGCTGCCCGGCCCCCACGTGTTTGCAGGCAGCAGCTGTTTGTGTTTACCACTCACCACCTTGAAGCAAGTGGGGGACTTGGTTTTCATTCTCCCCCAGTGATGGCCATGCTCCTTTTCCCCAACCAGCACCACCCCCCCCACCTCCAAACAACAAAAACACCCTGCCTGCCCCTAAGCTAAAGGAATCCAATCACCCAGAAAGGGAGGCTTTATGAGCTTTCTGGGGGCTGTGGGCGGATGGAAGGGATTAAAGCAAGGTGTGCTTTATGCCTTTTGTCGTTTACTCTCCCTCTGCCCCACGGAGTAGCCAAGTCCCCACCCTTGGACAGGTCTGCCGGTTCCTCTTGGTGGGTTCTGTTTTTCTTTCCTCCCCTACCGTGGTTTTTCGTAAGTTGGGTGGGGAGGATGCAGTTAAATTTCATTTCAGATGCATCATAAAATTTGGAGAGGCAGGCCTATGGCCTCTGTGAGCAAGTGGGGTATGGTTGGCTGCTGCAGCGGCTCCTCTGTGGGGTGGTGTGAATTTGGAGAGGTTTCCAAGAATTCCGTCACTACTAGCAGACAGGCAGCAGAGGGACACAGTCCTGTCCCACCTTCCCTAGGCCTGGTCTCTTCAATTAGCATTGTGAATTTCTCCTTTTGTTAAGGATACTTAAACTCCATGGCATAGTTTATCACAAACATGCAATACTCTGAAAATATCCTTCTAATGGTTTTTAAAAATTTCTTTACTGTAGGCTTTCATATCATAGCCATTTGACTGAAGAATAATTTATAGCCCACATCCTGCATTCCATGGACCAACCAGACCATAGCCCTCCCAGAGTTTCCAGACTGGACTAAACAAGCCATTCACAATAGGAAAAATACAAACAGGTGATATACACACACAAGATGCTCAACCTCTCTAGGAATCGAAGTAAAGCAAGTACAATTGAGATATCATTTTCATATGAGAGTCACAAAGACTGAAAGAAAATACAATCCCCCAGTGTAGGCATGCGAACCGATACCCTCCTCACAGGTAGTCTGGCAGTTCACATAAAAATAGAAACACACATATGACCCATAATACCACTCAGTCAGTTCAGTTTAGTTCAGTCACTCAGTCATGTCTGACTCTGCGACCCCATGGACTGCAGCACCCCAGGCCTCCCTGTCCATCACCAACTCCCGGAGTTTACTCAAACTCATGTCCATTGAGTCGGTGATGCCGTCCAACCAGCTCATCCTCTGTTGTCCCCTTCTCCTCCCTCCCTCAATCTTTCCCAGCATCGGGGTCTTTTCAAATGAGTCAGTTCTTTGCATCAGGTGGCCAAAGTATTGGAGTTTCAGCTTCGGCATCAGTCCTTCCAATGAATATTCAGGGATGATTTCACTCAAGGATGTATTTTAAGGAGATGATTAGACAAGTTTGGAAATCTGTAATAGGTTGTTCATTACACTGCTTTTTTGTGATAGTAAAAAAAAAAAAAAAAAACCAAATCAGAAAAACCCAAATGATCAACAACTAGGAAATGCATAAATGAGCTATGGCACATCTATTTAATGAAATATTATATATAGCCACTTTAATTAATAGTGTTATTCTTTATTTATGAATGTTGAACTGACTCAGAATTATTGGAACTAAACTACCACTCAGTAAGATTTATATTAACATTTTCTTTATGCGATGCAAAGAATTAAAAAAAAATAGTGTTTCTCTAAAAACAGACAAAACAGAAATGTGATGCAAAAACATATTTGCACTAGTACCACCAAAGCAGGAGTGTCATCTCTACTATTCCTGAGTAAAGTCACCCCTCCAGTGACAAGTCCACGTCACTGTACACCACGATCTGCTACACAATCATAGAGCTCACTTCCTTCACTGGAACTTTTCCTAAATGCTGAAAGGTACTGAGATACTAGTTCTAATACTAGGATTACCTTTTGCTTTTACAGAAAAAGAAACTGAGTCACGCTGAGACCATGTGGCTTACACAAAGGCATTTCAGACCTTAAAGTTTGATATGGGGCTCTGAATTCAAATTTCAGTCCTGAATCCACCATTGAGTTTTCCTTTTCTTCCTCAACTCATGAGTGATTCCAGAGGCTGGCCTACAGATTCCCAAGAACTTACCTGATTTGTCTTCCCTATCAGACAGCATACGGTTTTCAGACTTTCTGAGTGCCCAGAAGAAACAAACTTCATTTTTCTATTTTAAAACATCATAGGGAGATGCAAAGGTTATTATAAGCAGATCACCAGTGTAGCACTAAAAATAGTAGTGACTGTGGCTCGTCTTCCAATGTTGTTACTTTACAAGTAATCTCTTTGTTGAGAAAACACTACCCCTATAGTCAACAATTCTAAATATTTTTTTGTTGCACGGAAGTGGCAATGAGAAAGGATCAGATGTTTGTTTGTTGTTTGGTTTAACATCACGGATAGCTCTTATATTGAGTACATGTGATTTAAATCCATTTCTTAGAGACCCACACACTTGGGTGGGTTACTCCATTTGGGTGGCCTGAGATGCCCAGAAACCTCATAATAGAAGCACAGCTATGTGGACACAGGGATGGTCTTCCTGAACCATTTTCCCAAAGTGGCAACTATTCTAGAGAAAAATTATAAGTAAATGTTGACGATTCTGTGTTTCCCCGCCCCCTGCTGCAACAACCAGACAACAATGGGCGAGGCTGGCCCACTGCCACACCTACGCTTTGTTCTGTTGTAACCTGGTCCCATTTCTGCCTCCAAATTTTTATCCTCTCCGCTGTTGACCCCCATAGCTGCTTGGAAACCCACTTTTCTCAACCCTAGTCTTTGTGCTCATCTTCTTCAAGGGCCAGTCTGAATCTCCCGTGGGTAGAACTGGTCATGGAGGAAGGAAGGGACAGGAGAAAAGGGCAGGCTAATCTCTGTGGCAGCACTCAACACCAGATCCAGCACTTTTCCATGCACCCTCCCTTCCAGTACCCCAGCCCCTACACTGACACACGCAGAGGCCAGTCCAGCTGTTGGAATAAAATACCAAAAAAGCTATGCTGCTGGCTCACTAAAATACAGATAAAGGTGATTTCAGTCCTTTGTGAACCCACCATTACTGTCAACACATCAATTTCTCTTTCTCTTTGAGATTAAATAGGGCGGCCATAATTTATCTTGTAAACATTTTAAAGGGTAAGGAGGTGCGACTGGCAATTATGCCAAGATACCAGGTGTACACCAGGCCTGACCTCAGAAACTGGGATAGGTATCTAAGGAATACAACACAGAAAAAGGAGAGGCTGGGGGAGGAGGCCCAGAGGGGGCTGTTTTGGCTCTTAACCTGTTCTCTGACTTTGCGAGTCATAAAAACCCTCAGAAACCTCCAAGGAACTGTGTGCTTGCTTCAGGAACTGGAAGGATGAGAAGTTTTATGACTACACCTTGCAGGCTAAACATGGGGAAAAGCCCTGCCAGCCCACCTTCCCCGTCATATCCCTCCCCCTCACCCTACCGGATTCCCATCTGCTGGTGGTGAAAGCAAGGCCAACCCTGGGGGTCCTCAGAAAAGATGACAAAGAGGTGACTAGATTCAGGGGCAGACCAAGAAGAGCCTCAGGGAGCTTGTGCTTGTAAGTATCCCAGAATCCCCTGAAGCTCCCTCTCTGAAGCCCAAGCCCCTTCCGAGGACAACTAGGTGGACAGTCCTGTCTCTCAGTGACTGGCGAGTGGGATGGGCGGAGAGTAGGGAAGACTCCCCAGATGAGTGCCCAAGCCAGCAAGACCAGGACAAAGTTCTCCAGGTACCCCAGGGTCCTTGTGAACATAGTGTCTCATAGAAAGGACCCTGATCAATTCAGATCACTGATGGCATCAGCCTAGGAACTGAGGCTGTTCTTTGGGGAACAGTTTTACAACCCAAACAGCCATCTTCTCTGGGAACTCTTGGAGCCTGCCCACGTGTAAGTTGGAAGGGTTAGGAGAGGCGTCTCCTCATGGGAAAGAGGGTGTCTGGCCACTTCCCTGGTTCTTGTCAGCTCTCCAAATATGTCCATGTGAGGCATGAGAGCTAACCATGGAACCAGAAGCTTACCTTGGCATCCTCACAAGTGACAATGGCAGTTATAGAAACACAGCATCACACAGTTGCTGGCCCCTCTTCTTACCCTGTGTGCTCTCTGCTCTCCCAATCTCATTTGTTAATTTATTCATTCTATCATCCATTCAATTAAGTGTTTAAGCACACTCATGGTTCAATTTCCATCTATAAGGAGATGACTCTCAAATGTGTCTCTCAGTCCAGATGTTTTCACTGAGCTCCAGACTCATAACTTTCTGGTCTATTTTCTCAGTGTCTTACAGGCATCTCAGAATCAGCGTTTCCAAGGCCAAGATCATCTTCAGCCCTCAAAATCATTTCCTTCTTCTCATCTCCCCAGCATTACCCCAGTGTAAACAACCAGCAATATTCCCCCTGGAAAACTGCATCTGCCATTCAGGAAAGCTCCCCACCCCCTCCCAACATCTCTAATTCAGTCTCTACACTGCAGCCAGAGTGATCTTTCCAAAAAATACGTCTCATCATGCCATTGCGTTCATTGCTCAAAGCAAATCAATAGCTTTCCTTTGCTCTTAGAACAAAGACAAGAAGCTCATTTCACTCCCTGACTCTCTGGGGGCCGCATCGAACCACACACATAGCCTCACTCTCATGGTCTCCTGCACATGCTTTGTACACTCCTACTTCATGCAATGATCCCTTCCAATCAGTGCCTTCAATCAAAGCTATGGTTTTTCCAGTAGTCATATGCGGATGTGAGAGTTGGATCGTAAAGAAGGCTGAGAACCTGAAGAATTGATGCTTTCAAATTGTGGTGCTGGAGAAGACTCTTGAGAGTCCCTTGGATTACAAGCAGATCAAACCAGTCAATCCTAAAGGAAATCAACCCTGAATATTCACTGGAAGGACTGATGCCGGGCAATAGAGGATGAGATGGTTGGATGGCATCATCAACACAATGGACAGGAGTTTGAGCAAACTCTGCGAGTTAGTGAAGGACGGGGAAGCCTGGCGTGCTGCAGTCCATGGAATTGCAAAGAGTCGACTTAGTGGCTGAACAACAATAACAAATCAGTGCCTATTATCCCTTTAAACTACTCCAAAAAGCATGTTGAATTCTCCTGTAATGCTCTCTTAGCCAAAGCAGCCCTCTTCTTGGAGGTAGGGATCACAGCTATAATTTGTCATTCACACTGGGTTTCCGAGTCATCGCTGTCTCCTCTCTAGACTGTAAGCTTTGTGCAGACAGGGGCCAAGTCTATTTGGTCTCCCCCAGGTATTCATTAAATAACTACTGAATAAAGGAAAGAGGGAAGCAAGGAAGTCTGGAGAGGGCTTATTCCCACACTCCTTGAACATGTTCTGAACTTTTCTACTTTCGGAATTTTGTTTATGTTGTTCTCTTAGTCTAGTAGATTCTTCCTCTTGCTGGTTAAAACCTGATTTCCTACTCAAAACCCCATTTAAATGTTACACTCCAGTATCTGCCCTTCATTTCTGGCTTTCTTTTAATCTGGTCCTGATAAAGGTGATTCATATCCATAGTCACCTTTTGAGAAGGTCCATGTCTTAACTGTCTCTATATCCCATCACCACCCCTGTCACCAAACTTAGGGCTTAGGATGGTGCCTTCCACAAGTTTATTGAAAAGAACTGAACTCAGCAGAGACACTGTTAATAAGACTGAGTTAGAGACACCATGTTGCATGGTCACACTGCTGCCCAGTGCCATCCTACTGAAGATGTTACTGAACTGTCCTGCAGTTCTGTTAAACTTTTTTTTAAAAAGAAGTCAAACAGATGCAATTTTCACTTTCTAATATCCCAGTATCTAAGAAAGAGAATGATAACAAGCCAAATGCTTAAAGAGGAGCATGATAGTAAGTGTGTTCTGCGGGCTTGATGAACGGAGGCGGAGGGAGTGAGATCCCTGGGGCAGCCATCACCTCCCCTTAGTGAAATCAGGGAAACCGTCTATCTTCACTTAATTCTATTTACTTAACACGAGCCTAAAGAAAACTTGTTTTACTTTATCCGTCTGTCTCATGGTTGCCACGATATAATTTTCAAATGAAATTTCTAAATGCAGACCACACACAATATTCCAGTGGACCTAACATTGATTTATGCTGAGACTGGGGGGAGGGAGATACGCTGAAGAAAGATGCTTAGCCAGCAGTTTTCTGACTGCCAGCCTTCCTTGCTTGGCTGTAGCAGATGGGAGTTTTGTGTCTCAATTACTTCTGGATTTGGCCCATTCAAGATTTATATCATCTATACTCTACCAAGTAGGCATGAAAGGCAAAACCGTGATTCCTCAGACAACCATGGTGATAGAATATAAATTAAAAGGCCCCTGCTTGCTTAGCCTTCATCTGAAAACATCAGAATGCAATTTGTTGGACAGATTCTATAATCTGCAGATGAAGGCAGTTATAGGGCTCAAGTTTATCCAGCGTTAACAAGCCCTAATAGTCTAGTTCAGCTCAGACATAACAAACGGAAATGGCTTTAAATTATCCTTCCCGAGAGACATGATTTCATAAGAGAACAAACTCTATATGTGCACAGAGAGATTTCCAATGTAAACATGTGGTGGAAGCTAAAAGCTGCAGCCGGGTTTCAAGCCTGAATATGCCAATGGCAGGGTATTTGATTTCAAAGACACCGGTTTCCTCCCAGTGCAATAGCGTGCATGCGTTTTTTGCTGACTACGCTTTGAACTGCAGATACACACAAGCTTGCATATATATGTAACTTTATAGTTTTCTTTCTAGCTAGGATATTAATAAATTTTACTTAGCCTTTTCCATGCATCAGTATGACTGGGATACAGATGCTGAAGGGATAGAGTTCCTCGTGGAAAACACAAGGCTCACTCATCACTCGGGCTGTCTGAAATTCAGACTAGCCTCTGAGGTGAGCAACTTGGCTCTTCCACCTCCACGTGGAATATCGACCCAGCTTCTTTTGAATATGAAGAAGTGAGGGACAGAGAATTCCCTAGCACTCTATAGAGGACAGAATATCCTAACTTGTTCCTCTTGGTCTAGTTAGGACTGAAAAGCCTAAGAGCAAAAACTTTTTAATGATAATCATCAAACGGCCATTTGGCCTATGGGCCAAGTGAGGTCTGCCTCCTATTTTCATATGGCCCACGAGCTAAGAATAATTTTTACATTTTTCAATCACTGGGGGAAAGAAAAGACAAAGGAAAAACAATATTTTGTGACATGGAAATTATACACAATTTAAATGTCTGTATTTATGAATAATGTTTTGTTGGAATATGTGTGTGCATGCTCAGTTGCTTCAGCTGTGTCTGACTCTTTGCAACACCAAGGACTGTAGCCTTCCAGCCTCCTCTGTCCATGGAATTCTCTCAGCAAGAATACTGAAGCAGTTTGCCATTTTCTCCTCCAGGGGATCTTCCTGACCCAGGGATCGAACCCAGTCTCCTGCGTCTCCTGCATTGCAGGCAGACGCTTTCCTGGGGAAGCCCAGCCATGCACATTTGTTCAGATATTATCTATGGCTTCTTCCTCACTGCAATGGCAGAGTTGAGCAGCTGCAACAAAGACCACATGATTTGCAATGAAGAGCCTGAAACTTTGATTATCTAGCCCTTTACTGAAAGTGTTTGTTGATCTCAGATCTAAACCATGAAACAAAAGCAATATTAATTCTCAGTTGCTTTTGGGGATGGGGCTGTTTTTAACAAACCTTTGTATGCATTATGCTTAGGAACTCACAAGAGAGCTAAATATACTCTGTGTTTCTACAAGAAGCCACTTATCCAAAACTGTTTGTACAGTTTTTCCCCAAGAAACCACAAGTAGGAAATCTTAATTTTTATTTAAAAAAATTCTTGAATTTCAAAAGTTTGTATGACTCTCGTCCAGTGGGCCAACATACAGCCTCTGATTCAGAACATGAGCATCCCTTGAATTCTTCACTTTTCAACCATTACAAACTGTAAGAAAATAGTCTGGGCTTTGCAAAGTATTTTATGCAGTGCACAGTGCTTGCATGCTCAGTTGTGTCGGACTCTTTGCAACCCCATGGACTGTAGCCCACCAGGCTCCTCTGTCCATGGGATTCTCCAAGCAACAATACTGGAGTGGGTTGCCATTTCCTCCTCCAGGGCACCTTCCCTGCTCAGGGAGTGAACCCACATCTCCTGCATTGGCAGGCGGATTCTTTACCACTAAGCCACCTGGGAAGCCCCAAAGTACTTTATGTTGTTACATAATAAAAAAAAAAAAAAAAAGCAGTCTACATTTCTCATTAGAACCTATCACAGAAGGTATATTTATTTTAGTAACATTAATGACTTTGTACTGTTACCTCTTTGAAAAATGTTCTTTTTACTTAACTGTGGTCTGTGCCCTCCCATAGCACAAGCCAAGCAATGGTCACTAAATAAATCACTGCTGACTTTACCAACCATCTTTGCTTCTCAACTTCCCTCTTGTCCTGTTGGTTTTCAGAACCTGGATGGAATTTTGAGCCAATTCATTTATTCCATCCCTATGCCTGAGAGATGCATATTTAAAATACTCCAGAAAGATGAGGCTCTCAAAAGCTTTAAAGTCCTCTTGATATACACAGATATTCTCTCCTTGGCTTCCCATGCAATCTTTCTGCGTGTGGTTGTTTGTAAGATAAAGACCAAAAGTGGCCAGCAGCTCTTTGAACCCTACAAGGAACAAAGGCTGCTAACATCAGTAGCTGAAATTACTGTAGGCAGAGCCTGCCACCTTTCACAAGGCTGCTTCTTAAAGCCAAATCTTTACAATACAGGCCCCCCTCCTCAACCATTTTGGGGGAGCAGCTAATTCTATATTCTCAAAGTTACAGGAAGTAAAGGAACACTGCTAATAAGGATTCCTGAACTGTTCTTTCATGCATATAAACAGGCATTTAGTCAACAAACATTTATGGGACATTGCTGAAGTGTCAGATAACGAAAGGATCACGACATGGATTTAGTCCCCAGGATCTTTTCATTCTACAGGAGGCAGAGTATTGCAGACAGTTGATGAAAAAAAAAATGTGTTAGAGATTACAAGACACAGAAGGAGACACATGGAAGAGAGTGCTTGATTTTTCCTGAGGGTGAGTTGTCAAAAAGACTTCAGAGAGGAAGCTGCACTTGGGTTGAGTCTTGAAAGCTGAGCTAGTTTGGGGGCAGGAGGAGACTGGAAAGGGTAAATTATAGGCAGAAGAGCAGCAAAAGCAACCCCCAAATGTGAATGAGCCTAGCCCATAAGAGGTACTTTGAGTACTTCACAATGGCTCTAGTGTATGCGTTTTGGAGGAGGAGGGGTGATGGGGAAATGGGACTGAGAGAGCAATCATTCAGAGACATGGCTGGAGAACTCAGCAGCTGCCAGATCCTTGAAGTCCCTGTATGTATGCTAAGGAGTTTGGACTAAATCCTAGAGGCAGTAAAGAGATTTCAAATGCAAGAGTAATACAATCACACTGTTACATTAGAAGGAACACTTTGGCCACAGTCAGAAAAGGAAAAGAAGGTCTATAAAAGGGAATGCCAGATGGGGTCCAGGAGAAAGAAAATTCAGTGTGTGAACTTAGACACACTGGATATGAAAGGTGTTGAGGAGGAAATCCTGATGATAGAGTGGATATTTATGGGGAAGGGCAGCAGGGAGGAAAAGAAATCAGCTGATTCCAAGTTTCTGGTTTGGTGATGGGGTAGTGGGTGGAGCTTTTCACCATAAGGAGGAAGAGGGGAGGAGCAATAGAATCTTTTTTGCTTAAAAACAACAACAATAAAAGGGATCAGTGCCTTCCTGATTATAATCTAGGCTAAGAAACCATAAAGATGAAGTAGTGCTTCAGGGTATCTTAGAAAATTCTTTATCTGCCCCTGTGGCTTTTGAATATCATGGATTAGATTCGAATGCCAAAGTTGAAGCCATCTTACATTTGTTTTGGAAAATGATGGGATATAAATAATTAATATGTAAAATACCAAGATACTTATTTTTTAATCCATTCTCTGCACATATCTAAACACAAACACAGGATCTTTCTAAACTCTTTGAGAGGACCATTGAATTATACACTCTTTCTGCACCTGGACTCTGAACGCATCAAAAGAAACAGGGGAGCTGAAAGACATGGCTCGGGTGCCCAGCAACTGTGGGCTTCCTCCAAAGTGGATCAGGCCGTGGCTTCCATGCCTCTGTGGCTGGTGGAAGAACCTACTTGAATATGAGCAGTTCCTTCCTTATCCCAGACTCACCAATCAGATGAGCCATTCCACTTTCCCTGGGGAGGGGTGAACTAAAGCCCTAGTCTAGTGAAATTTTTATTATTGTTGGTTTCCTAATTTTTCCTATTTAAACATATAATAGATAGATGTTAGATAGGATCCAATTCCATTTTAAAAGCCTCAGGTGGCTTTTGTGTCCCGGGTACTGAACTAGACACTGGACATTAACAGATAAAAGACAAAGTTCTTGTCTGCAAGTGTTCACACCCTATTTCAGGAAGATAGATCTGTAGAAGAAAGATAACTAAATAACAAGAGCAGAGGGCTAAGCAAATATTTACAAGCAAAGAGAAAGCAATAATTAGTTGTAACCCTGGGGCACTGGAGAGAATATTAAAAAGGACTCAAACATTTTTTTCTTTTACTACTTATAATATTTCAAGCTGTCATTTTTTTTTTTTCATTAGTGAAGGCTTTTTTTTTTTTTTTTGCCAAGGATGTGAAAGTGCCTGACGGGCAATTGTGTAATGTATGGGTGGACATCTGTTCTTTCTGCCTACTCAACACCCCCTTCTCCTGTTTCTGGTAACAGAAGCCTTCCTTTTCTTTAGAGAACTACTCAGCCCCAACTTTAGGCCTCTTGCCTCCCTGCCTAGGGGATAGGCAGGTGATATAGTGGTCCAATTGGATTCTGTTGGGGGGTAATGACTTAAAAGCAGAAAGAAAAAGGACCTCATGCTTTCTGATAGCCTAAGTGATAAGGACCAGGGCAGCTGCTTTGTCATCATGTGGCAAAACCTGCTGAGAATAAACCATCAGGAGAAAGGCAGAGCAGAGAGGTGGAAATATCAGAAGAAACAGTGATGACATCACTGGAAACGGAGTTAGATTTACCCCTTAGATCTCAATTACCCAATTAATTTTACCCAATAGATTCCACTGAATCTGCTACTTACAACCAAAAATCCCAGATAACACAGTATTTATCATAAGCTTACAAATTACTTGAAAACATTACTTATAGATTGTTTTTATTTTACCTTTGACTTAAGATGTTAAAGCTGAGACTTCTGCAAAGCTTTATGAAGATGCTTACTGCTTTAAAGCTATACGATCTGCTCCAGGAATTGCCAGTTATGCTCTAAGTGACAGTGTCATCTAACGATGAAGCTACTCTGATACAGTAACATTTATCAACTATTCCTTTCAGTTTTTAGCTTTCCTATCATGTGCTCAGTTGCACGGAGTTTTAGCCATGGGACCACCAGAAAAGTCCCTTTCCTATCATATCATACTTATAGCCCAACCTTCACTAACACAAATACACTTCTGTGATTTATTTGAGCCACTGTGAATTTTCTTTGCATTATAATTTACTGAAATACAGTCACCTTGGTTCTTGTCGCCCTTTAAAGAGACCAAATTCAATTCTAATTTAGTCATTAACATTGTGCTCTCTCTTAACATTCTATCTGCTTAGTTCATCTTAGTGATACCCGCAAGATTAAGTCACCGTGATATGTGGAAATTGTTGTTGTACACCTTCCCTGAAGGAGAAATTAGGGAAATTAGAATCTTTAATTGTAGGAATTGCTGAGCCTCTGTTTACTCAAAAGGAAAACAGAAACAGTGAACCCTATTCCTTTTTCTTGCCCTGTAAAAATAAAATGGGACAAGTGAGAGCATGTGGAGATCTCTGAATACCAAAGGTAAGAGTGTTATCCACTGTTTATGCATTTTACTTCCTCTAACAAACTCTGTTTTCATAGAGAGCCAAATATTATGGGTATCTCTGTCTATTCCATACGTGTAAGAGGCTCATAAGACGATTAAAATAGGGGTGAATAAAATCTTACCTACTTTTCTTGGTAACTTATTCCAGTGTCTCAATACTACCTGGAAGTTATTGCTAATAAATATTTCTAAGTAAATACTATTGATAAAATACTATTGAATACTAATCCTTTGCCAGGCTCTATGTTTTATTCCTCCTAAAAGCATTTCCTCTTTTTTTTTTTTTAAATCCTTGTGTTGACAAAGAAAAGGCAGGAAACTTTTCTGTTCAAGATCATTATAAGGTCACATCTCAGCAATGTCTGTGATGAACTACCTCTATGCCTTTAAACATTCTTTATTTTGATGATTAACATTATACATATCATAGAAAATTACTGCCATTCAATTGCTCTTACTCTACTACTTTTCGACTTTTACTACTTAGGAGGAGCAGATTTCCCAAGGCTCCAATTTTCTCAACATTTAAAGTGATGCATATTTATAAAAGGGAGAACAAGGGATAAAGAATAGCACATTCACTGTTTGGCATCTGCAAGATTAAAACACCCAGATATGTGGAAATTGTTGCAACTCAACTTCCTTAAATGGGAAAAATATTGGCAATAAAGCTGAAATCAAAAATAAAATAATTTAGCACGGAGAATATGGTAAGTAGATAAATAGTTTGAGATATCTGAACAGGCTTCATTCTGAACTCACACAGGGTGGACCTCTGGCAGCCATGTTTGAACCATATTATCTGACTGGTAAGGGCAGACACATCCCCTGTCCTCGGCCAATCTGATCTTCTCATAGGAATTTAGACTAAAAGATGCCAGTCAACCTAGACTGGTTGGCTGAACTGAGGACATATAGTCTGAGGAGGCTACCATGATGGGACATGTGTTTACTTAGTGGTAAAAGACTAAGAAAGAGAAAAAGAAAGAAGCAGATATACAGAGCGAAGTAGAGCTCTGAGATCATAAGATCTGAAAGGAGCTGGGCAAATAGAGGGATGCGTGGGAAGAGAGGACTAGCTTACCTGGGTCCTTGTCAGTGCTCCAGTTTCAGAATTGGGTCTTTTAAGAAGCCCATGTAGATCCCACGCACCTGGGTTCTGCAAGACTCTCCTGTTTTCTTATAGTAAATTTCTCTTTTTTGCTGCTGTTGTTATTATGGACATTTTGAGTGGGTTTCAACTGTTTGTAAGCAAAAGATTTTTAACCTAGGCAATGAGACAGTCGATCTCCAAATGTACGGATATCAAGGGGAAAAGTGTGTGTGTGGGGGGGATGAATTAGGAGAATGGGACTGACATGCATACACAATTGATTCTATGTATAAAACTGATAACGAATGAGAACCTATTGTATAGACCAGGGAACTCTACTCAATGCTAAATGGGAAGAAAATGTGAAAAAGAGGGGATATATGTAAACATATAGCTGATTCACTTTGCTGTACAGAAGCAACATCATAGAGTAATATTTTTTTTTTTTAAAGAGACAGTAGTTCTCAGTTCTGGTTGAGCATCAGAATGCCCTAGAGAGGTTTCTGAAAATCCAAATACCCCTGCTCAGACCCCTAGCATGTCTGATTCAGTAGGTCTGGGACAGAGCCCAGACACGTGATGTTTTTAAAAACTCAAGAGAAGAACTATGGTTGATGGAATGGCAACCAGTACATAGCAGAAGGCTGGGCATCAAAAGAAAATGGACATTCCAGGCCAAGATAACAATGGCAAAAGGGGAAGGAGTACTCATAGGATGCAAGACTGCACACCACTTCCACAAAGTTGCATGCTGTAAATGACTCAGCATGTACTTCCACAGTGAACAAACTGCGGTCAACATCAGTCTTCTGTCATGAAAGGGATTTAAGGCTCCAAGGAGTCAACGTATTTCAGGTTTGCTTTACATAACAATAAACTATCCCCTGTAGCTTTAAATCTCAATCATTTTGGTATCTGGAAGCATCAGATCTTAAAAAAACATTATTTAGCTAGACAATTATAGGTTATGATGGGCTAGGCAAGGCACAATGAAAACAAGATGTGGGTGTGTGCAAAAGAGGCAATTAAGTGGGAATTTGGTGTAGAAATTCTCCCCTGCACAGGGAGAAATTGAGTCCAAAAGTTGATTGTATTCATCTGACAGCAAAATTAACACCCAAATTATGGAATAAATTAGTAAGTATAACTACAAATGAAATCACCCTCTTGTAACTTTGACAAAGGAATTTATCTCAGGTTTAGAGGGTAATCTTCTTCTGAGCTAGATGAGAAAGATTACTGTAATATTTGTCAAGATTTTTTCAACAATTATAAAAAAGTTTGTAATCTTCTACTCCATAAAAATGTATCTTTTAAGAACTACATTCTTTGGTTAAGAGGCACTGGTAACAAAGAAAGATATGGTTAGCTCTCCTGCAAACCCTGGGAATGAATTCTCCACCAGTGAACAGACTGGAGTATGAAAGGCACGTAAGGATTCATGTACAACAACAGGAGTTTCAATAAAAAATAAAGTAAGAGGAAGAGAATCTGATTTAGAAACCTCTTCCGAGTAATACAAATTTGGCAGCGAGTAGAATTCTGTCATCATCTTAGTTTAAAGTTCAAGGTACTTCTGTCAAAATGACTGTAAGAATTTAGGGGGTGGTTATTTACCTCTTGAAAAACCTCAAGAAGCTGCTGGTAATTGATTGGAGAATACCACAATGATTTGGGCACTGGACAGTAAGACCCCTCAAGGAATGAGTCCTCTACTATGGTCACTTCGCTGCTTAATATCCCCCACCGATAGCCCCAGGTATACCAAAAGAAAGGAGTAAGTGTTAAGTGAAATGTCGTGAAAAGAGAATATAATCACTACCACTCCTTTATGACATTGTTCTGGACAAACAAGTGATCTTACCTTTTTTGAATTCTGCTTTCTTAACTCCAGAGACTCATCCAAGTCAAATACAAAGGAAGATACTAATGACAGCTTTGAGAGTAGGTATGTGGTTTAAGGCAAAAGATGGCAGAACCGTGATTAAATATCCAGTTTCCTCAATCGCTTGCTCTACAAATGATGTAATAATAAGAGCTAACACTTGTTGAGCACATATATCAGACAGCATCCTCACAGATGACAGTATTAACTCTTTCAACTCTCATTATGGCCCCTGAAATAGGTTCGATTAATATGCTCACGTTTACAATGGCACAGAAGGGTTAAATAACAGCCAAGGTAAGACACCTGAAGCGACAGAGCCAGGCTATATCCAGGCAACTGCAAATTCTGACAAACCTCTTCACCTCTACGCTTTCCTGCTTCATGTGTTATAGTGACCACACAGAGTCTTCACTTTTCTCCTTCCAGTCTCTTCAAGTATTGCTGGTATACTGGCCATTTCCATAACACTAAACCTGTGTGGGGTACCTGCAAGTCCACCATGAAGGCTCTGAAGAAAGGATCTGCTTCCATTCATTTCCACATGTCAAACTTTTGTTACTGGAAGATCAGTAGTCATGGATTCTGGTCCCGACTCCACCTTTAGTTAGCTAGTGATTTTGAACAAGCCTCTCAAGGCCTCAATTTCCTCATTTAAATAAAAGAATTATATTAGATACTTTTAGGATATTATATATTAGGTATTAGAAAATACCCTGAGGCTATTTTCCAGCTCTGCAAAATGTTATTAAAAAAACAACAACAACAGAAAAAGATTCTAGGCCTCTTCTACAACACCCATGTTGGTGGGCCTCGTCAGCACCACCTTCACAGAGCTTACAAGCAGCTCTAGGCAGGAAAATTAGTCACAGTGAAACCTGTTGGTATCATAAAGGAAAGTCGATGTGCTCCAGGACAGGAAAGACGCAAATCAGAAAATTATTGAAGGACTAAAATATGCTGATAGTACTAGTCAAATGCATGGATGGTTCTCTTCTTTTTTTTAACTCTGAAAAAAATTTTAAATATAGACAATTACAGAGAAAAAGATAACAAACACAGTTTCTATATTCAGTTTTTTTCTTTGTTGTCTTGTATGTCTAAAAATATATCATGCTGAAGTACCATAATCACTTTGCCTTCTCCAGGTGACAACCGTTCTCAAGAATTTGGTATGCATCCTTCTAGTCTTTCTAAAATAAATATAGTCTCTTGGGGCTACATAATCTTATCAGTGAAGCATGGAGTATCTCTAAGGCACAAATTCAGAACTGTATTCATTGGGTCACAGTGTTTGTGCCTTTCTACGTTTAACTTGAAGTTGCCAGATTGTTCTTCAAAGTGCCTGTACCAATTCACTCTCACATTAGCAACAGAGTCCCAGTTTCCACACATGCTCACCAACATTAGGAGTTTTCAGTTTTGGTTTTGGTAGAGTTATTTGTTTGTTTGTTGCCAAACTGATGGGTTAAGAGTGGTATTTCATTTTTGCATTAATTTTTATTTCCTTAATGACTTGTAAAGTTGAATACTCAGGTTTCTTCTAAAAATCGCCAGTTTATGGCCTTTGCCCATTTTTCTATTGGGTTGCCATTTTCTTTTTACTTAGAGAATATGAGTATACTGAACATCTTAAGGCTAGAAGCTCATAGGTTACAGACTAGTTTGGGAGCTGCTGGATGGCCCCGATTGGGCAAAGGGGCCACTCAACCTGGGGGCAGGCTTCGTGGCAGAGCCTGCATCAACAGCACAGGAGTGAGGTCATGTTATTCAGGAAACAGCTAACTAGTTACTCATCTGGATGGGCAGGTTGTGGACAGAGCTCTTGGGTTCTTTTTCACTTGCTTGGCCATTCATCTGTTCAATCTGCTACTCAACACCTCTATTTGCTAGGCAGTAAGAGGCAGAAATCTTTACAAGCCTTTTCATGATCTCTCATGGACCAAAGAAGATTTTTCTTCTACTCTTGTACTTTCTTAAGCTTTCTAAAGACAGGTTTCACTTAGATGAAATGACCTGAAAGTGTTTCCTCTCAGCTTACAAAACATTTAAGAAAAGAGCAGATGAAACTAAACTGAAATGCAAT
The DNA here is from genome assembly GCA_024291935.2 of Okapia johnstoni. Taxonomy (NCBI): domain Eukaryota; kingdom Metazoa; phylum Chordata; class Mammalia; order Artiodactyla; family Giraffidae; genus Okapia; species Okapia johnstoni. The sequence continues at coordinate 21,084,984 of CM044307.1, forward strand.
TTTTATAAAGACATTTAGCTTTATTTCTCTGCACCTTCTGAGAAACAGAAGGAAATATTTTTGTTTTCTTTGCCCTAGGGTTAACTAGAGACAGCCTAGTGTTAGAAATACAGCAGATGCAAAGTCTTCTCTTCTGTAAGGTGAGTGAGTATGTGGCATAAGTTCCTTCCCCAAGAGAACCTAGATCTTTGAACATGTGGGTACCAGGCTGCTCCATGGCTCTGTCCACAACTTCCTCAGTGGAGAAGAGTCATGCACCCTACCGAGGTTTAGAAAGAAAACAATGCTAGGAAAGAGAGCTTAGTCTCTTTGGGTTTCCCTGAAATAATGATCTCATGTCAAACCTTGACTGTTAAAATGAATTGTATTTTGATTAATGACTTTTATTCTGTTAAAAAAATAAATGACCAAAGTGTGTGTTTATATATGCAGAGCTGTATATTCTACATGTGTATGTGTGTGTCTCCTTTGTGTTTGTGTGTGCATACCCAGAGTGAAAGAGCCAGCTGTTTTAGCAATTTATATTTGGGGGGTGGGTGGGTAATACAGTAAGTTCTGTTGAAAGGAAATGATGGGAGAGAATCTGATACCCTGAATCTTTCAACAAGACAGAGGTCAGAGGGCAAGTGTGGAAATAAACTTAGAAACTAGCTTCTTGTTTCTAAATCAGTTTTTAAAAAAGTCCACCTATAAATGTGCAATCCGTTTGGAAGCCAGGTTTCGTTGCTGTTGTTAGGAGGTGTTTGGATTGTTTGCTTGTTTGGTTTTATTTCTCAGTTGATTCTTCCTTCAAAATTCAGTCAGAAAATGTGTACAGGTAAGGGATTGTGAGGTCCTGTTTTATCAAAATCACCAGCTTCAGAAAACTCTTCCTCTAGTCCTTTCAACAAAAGGTTTGCAGACTTGCTATTCTTCTCTCTCCCCAGTTATTCCCTGTAACCTGAAAACTACAGATCTAGAAATTATCATCTGAATTTATTTAGAGTAACTGACTGTGAAGTCAGTCCACCTCTGCTTATTAAGAGATTTGCTTAAAGACTGGAAAGCCTCCTGGATAAATGACTGTCAAGCGACCATGTGGACTCCATGAAGGAAAAATGATGGTTGCTGTGTAATATGCAGAGACTGTAGCCTCTAAGCAATGTGGCCAAGGAAACTCCAGAATCCAGTGGTGAAGCCAATTAGTAGATTATGTGGATGCATGAAAAGTATGGTCAGAGGACTGCCACACAGTAGAACTTAATGTAACGGCCCAAATATTGGGTTGGCCAAAAAGTTCATTTTCAGAACATCTTATGGAAAAACTCGAATGAACTTTTTAGTCAACCCAACAGTATAGAAGCATGTGGAGCAACCTGTGGCTTTACCACTTTTTTAACTAACTTTTAAAATAAGTCTAGAACTGGAATCAAAGCAGTAATAATGCCAAAGCTATTGTGCTTTAGAATAGCTTTTCTATATACAAACTAGGATTGTTCCCCTAAGTAAAATCCATTTTCTTGAGTCTTGGTTTGAAGTATGAATCTAAATTAGACTTGTAGGAAATAAGCCAGATACCTACCAGTTCAGTTCAGTCACTCAGTCGTGTCCGACTCTTTGCGATCCCATGAACTGCAGCACGCCAGGCCTCTCTGTCCATCACCAACTCCCGGAGTCTACCCAAACCCATGTCCATCGAGTCAGCAATGCCATCCAACCATCTCATCCTCTGTCGTCCCCTTCTCCTCCTGCCCCCAGTCCTACCCAGCATTAGGGTCTTTTCCAGTGAGTCAGCTTTCTGCATGAGGTGGCCAAAGTATTGGAGTTTCAGCTTCAACATCAGTCCTTCCAATGAACACCCAGGACTGATCTACTTTAGGATGGATTGATTGGATCTCCTTGCAGTCCAAGGGACTCTCAAGAGTCTTCTCCAACACCACAGTTCAAAAGCATCAATTCTGCGGCGCTCAGCTTTCTTCACTGTCCAACTCTCACATCCATACATGACCACTGGAAAAACCATAGCCTTGACTAGACAGACTTTTGTTGGCAAAGTAATGTCTCTGCTTTTAAATATGCTATCTAGGTTGGCCATAAGCTTCCTTCCAAGGAGTAAGCGTCTTTTAATTTCATGGCTGCAGTCACCATCAGCAGTGATTTTGGAGCCCCCCCAAAACAAAGTCTGACACTGTTTCCACTGTTTCCCCATCTATTTCCCATGAAGTGATGGAACCAGATGCCATGATCTTAGTTTTCTGAACGTTGTGCTTCAAGCCAACTTTTTCACTCTCCTCTTTCACTTTCATCAAGAGGCTCTTTAGTTCTTCTTCACTTTCTGTCATAAGGGTGTTGTCATCTGTATATCTGAGGTTATTGATATTTCTCCCAGAAATCTTGATTCCAGCTTGTGTTTCTTCCAGCCCAGCGTTTCTCATGATGTACTCGGCATATAAGTTAAATAACACAAGAGAAGACTATACATGTGGACATCACCAGATGGGCAACACCGAAATCAGACTGATTATATTCTTTGCAGCCAAAGATGGAGAAGCTCTATACAGTCAGCAAAAACAAGACCGGAAGCAGACTGTGGCTCAGATCATGAACTGCTTATTGCCAAATTCAGACTTAAATTGAAGAAAGTAGGGAAAACCACTAGTCCATTCAGGTATGACCTAGATCAAATCCCTTATGAGTATACAGTAGAAGTGACAAATAGATTTAAGGGACTAGATCTGATAGACAGAGTGCCTAATGAACTATAGACAGAGGTTCGTGACATTGTACAGGAGACAGGGATCAAGACCATCCCCATGGAAAAGAAATGCAAAAAAGCAAAATGGCTGTCTGAGGAGGCCTTACAGATAGCTGGGAAGAGAAGAGAAGAGAAAAGCGAAGGAGAAAAGGAAAGATATTCCCATCTGAATGCAGAGTTCCAAAGAATAGCAAGGAGAGATAAGAAAGCCTTCCTCAGCGATCAATGCAAAGTAATAGAGAAAAACAACAGATTGGGAAAGACTAGAGATCTCTTCAAGAAAATTAGAGATACCAAAGGAACATTTCATGCAAAGATAGGCTCGATAAAGGACAGAAATGGTATGGACCTAACAGAAGCAGAAGATATTAAGAAGAGGTGGCAAGAATACACAGAAGAACTGTACAAAAAAGATCTTCACGACCCAGATAATCACGATGGTGTGATCACTCACCTAGAGCCAGACATCCTGGAATGTGAAGTCAAGCGGGCCTTAGGAAGCATCACTACGAACAAAGCTAGTGGAGGTGATGGAATTCCAGTTGAGCTATTTCAAATCCTGAAAGATGATGCTGTGAAAGTGCTGCAATCAATATGCCAGCAAATTTGGAAAACTCAGCAGTGGCCACAGGACTGGAAAAGGTCAGTTTTCATTCCAATCCCAAAGAAAGGCAATGCCAAAGAATGCTCAAACTACCGCACAATTGCACTCATCTCACATGCTAGTAAAGTAATGCTCAAAATTCTCCAAGCCAAGCTTCAGCAATACGTGAACCATGAACTTCCAGATGTTCAAGCTGGTTTTAGAAAAGGCAGAGGAACCAGAGATCAAATTGCCAATACCCGCTGGATCATCGAAAAAGCAAGAGAGTTCTAGAAAAACATCTATTTCTGCTTTATTGACTATGTCAAAGCCTTTGATTGTGTGGATCACAATAAACTGTGGAAAATTCTGAAAGAGATGGGAATACCAGACCACCTGACCTGTCTCTTGAGAAACCTGTATGCAGGTCAGGAAGCAACAGTTAGAACTGGAAATGGAACAACAGACTGGTTCCAAATAGGAAAAGGAGTACGTCAAGGCTGTATATTGTCACCCTGCTTATTTAACTTATATACCTACCAGAGCCAACATTAAAATGCTCCTGACTCAATATGGAACCTATATACTTAACTCTACCTCTCCAAAAATATTGGCACAATACTAAGCTATCCCATGATTTGTCTCATTTAAGCGAATTCTCCTTTGCTTTCTAATGCCAAAAATGAAGGAGTAGAAAATAGAAGTCCTTGGTTTTATCATTCCTTGACCACCAGGTTTCTTTTTTCTTTGATATGCTATTTGTCTATACACAATATTTGGTTCTTCACAGGCATATTAGGAGAATTAGAAGTAACTCCTGGGCCGAACTACATTTAAACTAAACCAGTCAGTGTTTGTTCATGTTCTCTTTTAAGATATGCACCAAGCAGTTCCACAATTCTTCTGATAAGCAAATTCTCAATCCAGTAATCACAGAATCTTAGTGAAGAGAAATATTAAAGTTCACCTAGTCCAACTTCTTTATCCAGTATAGGAATCTCATCTGCTTGAAAAAATCCTTCTTTGCTACAAATAAAATACCTAAGGCAAGTTTCTCTTCATATACTCAATGGAGACGGAAAACATTGGCCACCTTTTTCTTTATAAGAATTCTTTCTAGACTTAAACACCATTTATTTTCTCCCTTCAATCTTCCTTTCTGTAGGTTAAATAGCCCACTTTCCTCATTCTTCAGAGATCTGATTTTCCATGCTTTTAATCAATTCAATTGCTTTCCACATCCTCTCAAAATGTAGAAGCCCAAGCTGGGCATGGTCACTGAATGACAGCTTTGCCACTAAGTGTCTCATTAGTACTGAGTATGGTGACTCAGTCTTTCATGTCAATATAGTCCAGCATCGTGTTAGATTTTAAAGTGTACTTAAATATATATATATATATATATCTACACACATACACACACATATAAGTATGTGTGTACATGTAATTGATTTTTACTTTGACTGTTATTAAAAATATATATATATATTTTACTTTTATTTGCATTTATTTTTTGCAGCATTTATTCCCGGGACATAAGTTTTTGTTTCTTAAGTTTCTTCTGGGATATCTTTTTCTTCTGTGCAACCTCCTCTTCTGGTTTAGGAACAATCTGTTCTTTTTCAGTAAGGATCATCTCAATGTGACAGGGAGAGCTCATGTAGGGGTTGATCCGACCATGAGCTCTGTTAAGTCCTGCGCTGCATCTTGGGGGCTTTGTTCACTTGGATGTGCTCAATGACCAGAGAATCTACATCTAAGCCCTTAAGTTCAGCATTACTCTCTGCATTTTTGAGCATGTGTAGTAAAAATTCAGCACTCTTTTTGGGCCACCGACCCTGCGTCCAGCCCCACTGTCTGGCCTGTTACCAACTCCACCATTGTAACGACGGAAGGGCACACATTGCTTCTTTAAAGTGACATCCTTCAGATACTTGGTGGCTTTTTGGATATGCATACCCTTTATTGCCTGGGCAGTTTCACGAGTGTTCTTAAAGTGAACACGAAGATTTGAACCTCTTGATTTGCATGATTTTGTGGGGTTTTCTGGGTCAAGTGAATAGCGCACCATTTTTAGGGGTCACCTCAGGCCGCTTACCGGAAAAGCTTAAAAAATGTTTTTAATATTAACTTGTTTAAAAGTGAAAAGTCCCCATATCTTTAGAATGTGCTTCTCTTAAGGTAAAAACCTAGTCCTCACAGGATTTTAACAAATTTAATCACAGATGGCACACACAGCTGGTAATATACCTTATTACAGTCCCGAGTCTGCTCCTGGAATTTTCAAAACTTCATATGTGCATCATCTTGTTTTCTGGAACCAAAGAAAAACAATACTCTATGTAGTTCTCTGGGCCCTGCAGCTCAAGCTGACTGTAGACTCTTTTTAGAAGCTTGTAGACTCCCTAGGGCTGGGATCCCAGGAAGTGATGAATTATCAGGTGTGTGGATGTTTTACTCAGGAGTCCAGGTTGGAAATGACAAGAGTGCCAACTCAAATGGTCATCATGGGCAAAACAACAGGTGTGGTCTATTAATGGATCACATTACCAAAAGGAGCTGGACCCAAGTGCTTAAATGATGATGGGAAGCTGTCTTTCTCCATCTTCCAATTCTGTGTTCCAGTGTTTTGGCATTTTTAGGCAGGCTTCCATTAAGCAGTAACTATAGGCTTACATAGGGGCTTCCCTGTTGGCTCAATGGTAAAGAATCTGCCTACAATGCAGAAGATGTGAGTTTGATCCCTGGGTTGGGAAGATCCCCTGGAGAGGGAAATGGCAACCCACTCTAGTATACTTCCCTGAAGAATCCCATGGGCAGAGGAGCCTGGTGGGCCATGGGGTAGTAAAGAATCGGACGTGACTTAGCAACTAAACAACAACAGACTTACAGAGTACCAGTTGAGGGACCCCAGCAGAGAGAGAAGGCTCCTTTTTTCTAGTAGCTCCACCCAAACTCATGGTGGATCCTCATATCCTCAGCTTGGGTCACATATTTATTCCTAAACCAATCACCAAAACTCTGCTCGGTCTGATCCAAGTTCAGAGTCAACTTCTAGAGCTAGAAGGTGGCATCAGCTTCATGCAGACCACTAGATGGAGATTAGTATGGGGTAGTTCCCCAAAGGAAAACTTTGGGGAACTGGTGCAGACTAGGTGCTATTTACATAAGAAGGGGGAAGAGAAGTGTGGTAGGGAAGAACACGCTCCTCTATTCACAGCCCTTCAGGAAGGCCACAGATAGCATGGTCCGTGACACACAGAATGGAATTGATAAGGGCTTGAAAAATGAGTCCACTGGCCAGCAGCCTGGCCCCTTTGTGACCACGGGCCCAGTACCAGCACAAGACCTCAAGCACTTAAGAATAACAGTAGCACTGCTTAGCAAAGCACCAGGGAAAATGTTTGCTGGGTTGGAATGGTTGGGGGTGGTGGAGAAAGGAAAAGGGTTGAGAAGACATAGTCCTTTCTGTGTAATTTCAGGGAGGGCAACCCCAGAATTAGAGAAATCACTCCCATGCATCTAAGAAGTAACATATATTTACTTAAAGCCTATAATGAGAATTCCTTTAGCATGTCTTTGATCCCTGGTTCAGTAAAGTTCTGATCAAAATTTTGCAGTGAATTTTGGCCAGCTCAGTAAAATAGCTGGGGTGGCCAGAGAAACAAGGCTGGATAAAGATGTATGAGGTATATGGGAAGGGAGGAAGAAACCAGGGCTCTATAGAGGAGTGGGTGCCTATAAGGCTCTTGGCAGAGGCAGGGCAGCTGTTCTAGAAAGTTACCTGCCTTTGGAAAGTGATATAAGAGGTTTCTTACTGAATATCATAGTAATATAAACGTCTATCAGTGAATAATCAGAAGATAAGGTCCTATTCTAATCCTGTGCTGAAATGTGTCACAATCATATTTACTATGGCACAGCAACTACCTTTTAAATTCCAGTTTATTTTGCCTTTTATAGTCACAGATATGCCTTCGCAAGTATGACTTTGATATTTGTGACAATTTTATACTGTGTTTTAATAATACCTTCTTCAGAGATTAATATCTACTCATAGTGGTTAGAACTTGAAATAATTACGGTCTGTTTACCTTTGGTTTGGTTCCTTGTTGAGTCTTAAGTTAATTATAAAAATATTTGTAAGTAATAAAAATAACCTCGTTGAGTAATATGGGCATTGGTATTAAAAGCAAAAGAGAACCAGGAAATTTAGTTGGATTCCCAAAGGAGTCTTTGGCTGAGAAAGCTTTGGGAAGCACTGGGCAAGATGTCTCCAAATATAATATACTCTTGGCCAAAGCACAGAAGGAGAATGCAGGAGAGAGAAAAAAAGAAAGGAAATGGAACAACTCTCTTTGTACAAGGAAATATCTCTGAAAAATAGCATTTTTATTCTCTGCATGCTCTGGAAGAGAACAGGCTTATATACAACTTCCCCTACACAAAGAAAGGCTAAACTAGTAAGGCAGTGAGAAAAATGACTAAGAGCATCAAACTGACGGTGTAATGAGTATGGCAGAAATATTTTATAACCTATTAAAAATCTAGCTTGCCAAAACAGATAAGTTGAAATACACACCCTTATCTCTAAAATCAAACACGCACACGTGTTTGCCAGCTACCTTCCTGTGTGTCCCTCCAGAATACTCTGCATCCTTCTTCACCCTGGTCTCTTGCTTTGGCATCTGACCTGTGTGGATCGTATCAACAGGACCCTTTCCCGGCTTTGACAACTGGGAAACACCTGCAGGAGATGGGAAGTGGCAGAGTGGCCTTGGGCTGTGGGTTGCCTGCACCTCCTGAAGGTCTCAGACTCCCCCAGACAGCCTTTTCTGTCTCCTTCTTCCAGAATCCAGTCTGTCCCCTCATCCTTTCAGGAATAGGGGTACTAGTGGAGCCCTACTGTTATTAGCCCTGGCAGACCTGCACAAGCCCCTGTCCATTCCACCAAGAATACTCCTTTTATCATTAAAGTCTCCTGAATGATTCTAATGAAAGCCTTCTCTTGATGGGATCTTGGCTGATACAACATGTAATGTATTCGGTTGAAGAAAAAGTAATTCAGTTGTAGAAAAAGTTCTAATGGCAACCTGTGCCTCATTTTATTTCTAGTCCTAACATTTACTACTACTTTTATGAGAGTTGAATGCAGGCCAAGCCAAGGCATCAAGAGGTTTATGACCAAAAAAGCCTTTGGTCTCTACCTTCTATCTAGACCTAGATAAGAAGTGTGGAGCGAGGACTGCTCGGCTTTCAGCATGTTGACATGACCCTGCCTTCTCCTCCCTACTGTCCTCAAAATCCCCATCTCATCTTTCAGCCTGTCACTTTCCTTCCATTGGGTAGTGGTGGGGCAAACAGCACTGCTTGTAATAGTGTCCAGGACAGTACTAAGCACAGTAAGTTCACTCAGGGAGATAAGTCTTACTTACTCATGAGTTATAAAATTATTCAGTTAGTGTTTAATAAAAGATTAAAGGAAACTGTTAGAACTCCAAGTACCTCAATAGCAGAAACCATGTCCCAGTCATGGGTCTGGTCCCCAGACCTAGCTCAGTGCCTGACACTCAATAGGGGCCCGTTAAAACATTTATCGAGATGAACTAGAGTGTCTGTTCATGGGGACAGGAGGTTGGCAAGTGCCGTGGGAAGCCACACTTGTGTGTCCTGAGTGTACATTTCCACCGTGTGCACAACGGTGCACTTTCTGACTTTCCTCACTCTTCTTATCAGAATATCATCAACGTCTCCCACAGTGGTATTAAACCTATTTTGGGTCATGGACTTCCCCCTTTGAGAATCTGATGAAAACAATATGCCTGCTCTGACACCAATAGATAAATATAGGTCAAAGACTACAGGTAGAGAAAAAAATACTCTTAGTCAAGATGGTCCATATGACCCTGAAGCAGATATGTTCCGTGTAGAAAAAAGGCAGGATACAAGGTACTCCACGAGGGATCTAAGAAGGTGCATTCTAGTCCAGACTTCCTTACTACATCTTCAACACGTAGGTACTACTGTTGTCTTCATTTTTAAGATGAAGAAGTTGAGACCCAGAGAGGTTTGGCAGGCTGATCAAAGTCATAAACGTAGCTAGTGATGAGGCCAAGATTAGCACCTTGGCAGTCCCACTCAAATGCTTATACTCTTAACCAGTCTGCTCCTGTTCCCTCGCTGATGAGCTAATACCTGCTCCTAACTACCTGTCTCACTAATGGAACTTTATTTGCATCCATTTGTTGAGCATCTACTGGAGTGAAAGGCATTGTGTTAGCTGCTATGGGAGGCACACAGATGCACACAGAGAGTTTTCTCTGGACCCATAAATGCCAAGAAATAGAATGGGTAATGCCCCGTTGACATTAATAAGGCCATACAGTAAAGGCAAAGAAGATCTGGGGCAGAGTGTTAGGGCCAGGTAGATACAGCACTGAGCAAATGGGTCAAAAGCAACCTGAGAGGTGATATAAACTTCCCAGGGAAAATAAAACTTGAACAGGAATTCAGAGTCTGAAAAAATCACGGTTAGGAATGAAAATGCAAAACAATTGATTAAAAAAAGACAGTCACACTCCTGAAGGAGAAAGCCTGTTCGATATTAATCTATAACATGAACCACCAAGGATGACATCTTAAATATATTATTTGCATGATATAAAAGGAAAATGTGATAAAGAGGTTTTTATCTCACAAGAAGATACTTGAAAGCAAGAAAGTCTGGGGTAAAGGATGCACACACCAAGCCCAGTGTCAACTTGGGAATGTATGAGACCAGCACATCTAAAATACACGAGTCAAAGGAAAGGGTGGGATGACTTGAGAGAGTAGCACTGCCATGTATACACTACCACGTGTGAAACAGCCAGCAGGAAGGTGCTGTATAACACAGGGAGCTCAGTCCAGTGCTCTGTGACAACCTAGAGGGGTGGGATGGGGGATGGATGGGAGCGAGACTCTAGAAGGAGAGGATATATGTATACTTACAGCTAATTCACACTGTTGTACAACAGAAACTAACAACTTCGTTAAGCAATTATACTCCGATTAAAAATAAAATTTTAAAAATGCACCAGTCCTGGTTCTGAGTCTCACTATGTGCCAGGCTCTGTGCCAGGTGCTAGAGACAAAGAGATGAACAGGGTAGGGACCTACCCTCAAGGGGCAGACTTCTTGTTGGGAAAAATAAACTGCTTTGCAATTTACTACAGAAACTTTGTGATGCCCTTGATAACAGGGGGATGAACACAGAGTCTACAAGATGAGGCCTGGGAAGTTCACAGGAGTCATCCCTGCCCAGACATGCAGACTTGGGGGGAGATGGCCTGTTCAGGCTACCTGTGCTCAGTTGGTCTATGCTTGCAGTATCCAAGTGGACTTTAGAACATAAAACAAGACATTAATCTGAAAACCAACAAAAGAGGACTGTAAGTAAACTGCACACAGTTTGCTATGCCGAGCACTTATCAACGAATGACAGTACGTTCAAATGTAGATACAGTGGTATTTATGGTCCTGAAAGAGGTTTGGCGATTGCACGTATCTGTGCTGCCTCCTTTTCTCAGCTTCTTCTCCTGCTCCTCCTGGCTGGCTGTGCAGCTTCAGAAGACTCACAATGGTATACCCTGGCCGGCAGGATCTCTGAACTTCTGCAAGTTCTCCGAGTATCTGAATACCACAGTACAAAGTCAGGTCTGAACTCTCAGAAGAATGTCGCAGCTCCAGCGGCTGCTCTCGGTGCAGAGCATCTGTGCATCACTTCCTCTGATGGGTTCTCCAGCGCCTTCTTGTTTGTGCTATGCCTCTTCCCTGGCAGACCTCCCAGTTCTCTAAGGAACATCACCCTTAGCTGCCAAGGCCTTGGAGTCAATACCCAGTGAGTTCACACACTGGGGCTCAGCCCAGTATCTGGCACATTATAAGAACTCAGGAAAGGTTTGCTGAAGAATGAAGGTACAAACAAAGGCAGGCTCACAACTCTGGGACTCTCAGGTACCTTGCCCTCCGTTGCATGGGCAGCAATGCTCAGCTGCCACAGACTGACCAACTGCCCAGCCCACAGCTAGTCCCAGCCTCACTCTGGACACACTACCTCTCCCATCTGCTCCCATTCCCAGATCCTCTGGTCTGCTTGGGTGTTCCTGTCTTTGGGTCGGGAAGCCTATTTATCTTGTCCTTGGGCCCTCCTTGTCTTCTGGACTGAGGGCTGCTGGGAAGACTGCCCTCCAGAAACAGGAGATGTTTTCCTCTCTGGAGTCTTGCTTTCCTTGTTGAAATTCTCACAGCTGCCATACCTACTAGTCGAAGTTAATAAAACCACACATTTACAAACATCAAAAGCTACCCACAAATGGGGAAAAAACATAGCACTTTATAATTCTTCCAACTGTCTTTGCCAACTGTCTTTCTAACATGTGAGAGCTACATGGCCACGTGAGTCTGTGTAAATATATTTATCAAAGGGTGGACATACATACCATTGTGCTGGAGTGGCAGAATTTACTTTTAGAAAACAGCTTTTCTCATATAATTTTATTTATCCATCCACCAAAAATCACACAGGATATGAGCAATAGCACCCCACTGGTTTATTTTTTTTTAGAGACGGCCTCTAATGGGTATGCCAACTTCTCCATTTTGCTCCAACCTATACACCTTTGAGCAGTGGTGCTATGACTTTTTTCCAACTGTGTTTAGTTGTTTTCCCACTAGGCCTGCAAAGTTGGAACATTTTTGGAGGCAGGCCATTGCATTATAAAAAGTACTTTTTAACCGTTCCTTTTCACCCAAACTTTTTCAAGGTGCTAATTAAAAGCATTCCTGGTAATTGTGCAAAGCCACTGCCTTTAGCCTTCTATTTGTAGGTACTTCTTCTTTCATCTGTCCCACATTTGAATCCCAGCACACTGCCCCTAACACCCCAATCACACAGTGGCTTTGTCTGCCCTGACCCATTCTGGACAAATGGGAGGCTTCATTGTCTTAACACAAAGCAGGAAGGCACTGGCCTTTCAACAGAACAGATCCATAAGTCCCCAAGACAAGATTCATCTAGGGGCCACTTGACTCTCAGCCAACTGTTTCCTAGTCTGCAAAAGCTCAAATCAGCCAATCAAAACATTTACAGAGTACCATTTATGTACAAGGCATGAAGAACGATACACAACCATCAGAAAGGTGGTCTTTACCCCTCAAAAGAAGCTTGTGATCTAGAAGAGAAGAAAGGCTTTGAACTTAAATAGATACTCAATACTACTGGGCCACACACGCTGACAGCCAATATGAGGTAAAGGCAACAAGGGCATCTAGACACATCTGGAAGGCATGGAAGAGGGAATCTGAGTGGAAAATAATCAGTCACTCAGTCTGGCCAAAATGCAGGTGAGAAGAGGTACATTAAGACCAGATTGCCAAAGTCCTTGAGTGAAATTATGAAGTGTGTTAGGCTGCAGTCCTTGGATTTATTTTATATCTCTAAAGTGTCATAAAGGAGCTGAATACACTTATTCATGTATGAATCAGAAGAAGGATATTCTTATCGCTCTTTGCCTTGTTATATTTCCTTATTTAATACAGTGCTTACTATGTGCTAAGCTATTCCAACAGATTTATAAATATTAATTCATTGGTTATGCACTGCAGTGCCATGAAGTTGGAGTAATTACTTTGTCCTTTTTATAGCTGGGGAAACAAAAACACAGAATTTAGAAGATTTGCTGAGGCCTATACCTGTGCTGCCTCTCCTGTTCCCAAGGAAGAGCAGATGATGGACCAAATTCTTCTGTCTGCTGAGCCCCTCAAAGAGGCAAATGAAATACCATGTGCAGAGATTAATCAATAACATCTTCACAGGACTTCTTTTGAAATATTTTAAGACTATCACTTGAGCTTCCTGTGCTAGTGATAAAGAATCCTCCTGCCAAAGCAGGAGATGCAAGAGACCCAGATTAGATTTCGAACTCATGTTGGAAAGATCCCCTGGAGAAGGCGACCTGCTCCGGTATCCTTGCCTGGAGAATTCCATGGACAGAGGAGCCTGGCGGGCTACAGTCCATGGGGTGACAAAAGAGTCGGACATGACTGAACACACATACATACACACACGACTATCACTTACTGAATTGTTCCTGAAAGCCCCCATGCACCAGTATTCCACCACCCAAAAGGAGGGAAACAAAATGTTTGCAAATTTACCAAGTATAGAAATTGACTAAGTTACGCCTGAAGTGGGGAGAGGAGTTAGAGATACAAAAGAACAGAGAGATGGACGTCAGGAGGAAAAATAAAGGGGGAAGGAGTGCCTGGGGCTGCCCTGAGTTTCCATGGAGAACGGGACAAGTTTGTTTTTCTCAGATGTGGAGGGCTCAAGAAGAAGATTGGAATATTATGCTTCCCACCTCCATTGTTTTTCCCAGTGTCCCATTTCTTGTTTTAAATTTCCTTTGAGAGATAGATGGACCTGGTTTTTAAGACTATGAGGAGTTAGGGGTTAAAAGAATCAGGAACACTAATAAATACAGCTAATGGGGAAAGGAGACAAATGACAAGCGCCCGGAGGAAAAGAAGAGAGAGCTCATTACTCTCCTCTGGGGAAAAAGAAAGAGGGGAGACAGGATGAGAGTCAGAGCAAGAAGGCTGGGCTAGTTTTTCACCAGAAAGAGTCAGTGTTCGAGTGTGACCCTGTGAAACAAATTCTTCCAGACCCTTGAGTCCATAACCCACAATTTGAGAAATGCCATTGTGTAGACCACACCCAACAGAGATATTCTGCACTTAACAACTGGGCCACAGCAGATGATGGGAAGAGAATGGCCAGCTCCGTGGATTTTCCCAGCTGGAAGAAGTAAAACATTTTACTGGATGAGCTCAAAATGCTGACAAATCATTTCATATAAGGAGTGAACCAGGAGGACCACGTGTTGGTTCAAAAAGAAAATGGTGTCTGGCGGTTTATTTTTGTTACTTCTTTACCAAGAGGAGGGCTGGGTGGAAGGAGCGGGTGGGGCACAGAGGCCTCTGCCTTCGCAGGAGAGTTGGCTGAGCACCACAGCAGCTCTGCAGAGTTTGGACAAATGGCCATTTTGGAACTATCATGTGATTCTTATGTCAGCTCTTCTTGGAGCTGTTAGCTATTTACAGTCTCATGCTGGAAAGTCTCTTCAGGCTCTTTAAAGATATTAAAATGATGACACATTTAAAAATGTTGTAATAAAGTTCCTGGGCTTTCTTCCCTCGTTGGTTTAATCATTCTCATGTAAAATAGGAAGCATCCAAAGGTAATAACTTCCAGTGCCCAACTTTCTGTGTGTATTCCACTGCTGCATGACACATATGGTCAATGATGATGTAGGGCCAATTCCAACTAGTAAGGACCAAGGAGAGAAAGGGATGCTATTCCAGTATCAATCCAACTGGGTTCTGGGGAGGGAAGAATGGGAATCTAAGGGACCATGTGTGGTAGAGCAGTGGTTAAACAATGGAGTTTTAGAGTTAGACTGATCTGAATGCAAATCTCAACCCTGCTTTTCAATGGCTCTGTGGCCTGCAGAAAGTTACTTCACCTTTTTGAGTTTTCATTCTGTCGTTTGTAAGATGGAAATAACAGTACCCATCTAACAGGCTGTTAGGAGGCAATATGACTCATGTAGGTAGATGTTGGAAATGCAAGTAAAGCAGTGGTATCTATAAGGTGCTCAGTTAAATGACAGCTATAATTAATCTCAGACACAAGTTTGGTAAGAACCCACTTCACTAGGCCTGGTAGAAATTTTGTAGAAGCAAAAATCCAAGAGGGCCCAGAGCTATCCTAAAGATGTCAAACACTTTGGACTTAAAAGGGAGCTCCAAACTTCCCTAGTGGTTCAGGGGTTAACAATCCACCTGCCAATGCAGGGGACATGAATTCAACCCCCGGTCTGGGAAGATTTCAAATGTCATACAGCAACTAAGCCTGTGGGCCACAACTACTGAAACCCATATACTGTAGAGCCTACGTGCTGCAGCGACTGAGACCACATGCTTAGAGCCTGTGCTAGGTAACAAAAGAAACCACTGCAATGAGAAGCTCAGGCATCGCAACAAAGAGCAGCCCTGGCTCGCTGCAACTACAGGAAGCCTGAATGCAGCAGTGAAGACCTAGCAGAAACAAATAAATAAACTTGTAAAATAAATAAATAAAAGGGAGCTCCAGTTCTGATCTGCTCATCTAGTTAAAGCTGGGACAAAGACACCATCCAGGTGGCCTACCAAGTATGATTTTGACCCACAGTGGATGTCAGAGAGGCATTCCCAATAGAAATGATTCCTCAGAGCTACACAAAGATAAAGAAATGAGGAAGGACTCCCTTCACCTTCATATGACTAACCTGATTCTATATTCAGTTCTTTCTCATATACTGTTCTGTTTGGGTTCAAAATTGAGAGTGACTTTCAGTCATTGTGAAAGCTCCCACTCTCCCTGGGTGCATTTTTATTGCATAAGTAAATGTAGGATTGCTAGATTTAGCAAATAAAAAATATGGGATGTCCAGTTAAATTTAAATTTCTGATAAACAATGAATTTTTTGGTATATAAAGAAAGTATACTTACTTTGGTATATCTCAGTACAATATTTGGGATGTACATACACTAAAAAATTATTTGCTGTTTAGCTAAAATGTGTATTTAACCGGACATCCTGTAGGTTTACCTGGCAGCTCTAGACAGTGGCCAAGAAACTGCCCTTTTTAACCTGCAGACTGGCAAAGCAAAGTTACCTCCATCCATAATCAGCACTGCATTGGAAAACATACACAAAAAAACCCCACCAAAACCCTAAACCCCACAGTTCTTTGGGCTGTTACTTTTAGGCAAAAAAAAAAAAAAAAAAAAAAAAACCCCACCAAAACCCTAAAACCCCACAGTTCCTAGGGCTGTTACTTCTCAGCAAATATAGTACTAAATTTACAGACTTTAAAAAAATATATAATTTTTCCACCCAGGGATTTTTTTTTCAAGCATCTAAATCTAGAGAAAAAGAATAACAATGGGAGGGGACTTGCCCTGTGATGGCACATGAATAACTATTGGTCAACTGATGTTTCAGACATGATGCTTGTAAGAGTATGACATCTTGCTTTTTTAGCTTTTCTAGCAAGGCCAATCGGATGAGTTATGTTCTTCCAAAAATCTCTATTCTTTATTCTTCATGAAAAAAAAAAAAAAAACACACACACATACAGAAACATTTCACCAAATGACATAGCATTTTCTTTGGCAGGTTCAATGCCACAAAATACTATGAAATTACTCTTTGGGGCCTAAAGGGGACTGCCCAACAGTGCAGGCCATTGTCTCTAGTCACAGCTGCAGCCTGGCTATTCACACTGACCCCACAGAGAAGTCAGCCATGTCATGAACAAGGCCACGCCGTAGGTGGACCATCCATGCAAACAAACAAATACAAAACTCCCTCTTCCTTGGTTATATCAAAGGCAACTGAGGTCTTTCTTTCCTGAGTAAAAGCCAACAGGATTCCTTATTTTGCAAAATATCCCCCCAAACAACTCCAGGTTCAAGGTCCTTAGCAACTTAAATTTAGAAAGAGGTTTACCCTGTGGAGCCCTGGGAATTTTGAGCGAATGGTACCATTCTTCTCCAATTTTTTCTTCTCAGACCTCCAATCTACTTCCTAAGTCTACTCAGGTACAACAATGACTCCTTCAAAGGTTAGGAGCCAATATTTCCAAGAATTTTTTTTTTCGTTTTAAATCTTCTTGAAAGGATTGCATGAAACTTCTGTGCCAGGGTGCAACAGGCCTGTGGCCAGGTAGGACTGGACAAACACATGGAATCTGGGCCAGCTCATCAACCTGGCACCAGAATGTACTGATCAAAGGAGTGCTTTCTAAATCATGGGAACCACTAGTGAAAAGTCACTGGTGCTTTGATGGCGGCCCAGTAGGTGGTGGCAATATGATGAACCATGAAAGAAGAAACCGAAGAAGAAAACTAATCATCATATCCCCTTGGCATAGGGCCTACCTAAGAGACAGAGAGAAATAAACCACATCTCTAGGAAGCCTTCCTTGATATAGTCAAGGGAATTCTGAACTTCTGATCCACTTGACTTCCCTGTTTCTGATACAGATATATAGAAATACTTCATACTATCGGACATATTGGTGGCTTCCTTGGTGGCTCAGATGGTAAAGAATCTGCCTGCAATGCAGGAGACCCAGGTTCCATCTCTGGGTCAGGAAGATCCCCTGGAGAAGGGAATGGCTATCCACTCCAGTATTCTCATCTGGAGAATTCCATGGACAGAGGAGCCTGGTGGGCTACAGTTCATGGGTCACAAAGAGTTGCACGTGACTGAGTGACTAAAACTTCACTTCACTTCATAGTTTTATTTATCAGTCCATCTTGGCTTGCTCACTGTTCTCAGCATACATCCCAAGCTCTCCTGCTCCTGAGCCTTTGCTCATATCTTTCTTCTGGACTGCTTCCTAATACTCACCATGCCTGCTGAAGTTCTACCTATGGGTCAAAATGCAAATTTTGCAGCTTTTGAAGTAGTGTTTGGGTACTTCTTCTTGGAAGGCTTCCCTGAAATGATCTCTCTTTTGCCTCTAAATTCTTAGTGTGCTCTGTCTTTCCACTTCAATGCAGTCATTACCATTTGATAGTGATGGTCTTGTTTTCCCTACCAGTTATAATGCCCCTTGAAGACAAGAACCAGATCTTACAGAGCCTTGTCCAAATAGAGCAGGGGGTAGGGTACTCAACCTATGTCAGCAGGATTGATGTAGTTATTAACTATGTCTTTGATTTCTTAGTAATACCTTCTCTAGGAAATTTTTACTGATGACATTTCTGATACTGCATGGCACTTAACTCTACCACAGAACTTATGACATCACACTGAAATTATAGGTTTATACATAAGCTACATAAGCCACAGGACTACAAACTCTTAGGTAGAAACCTTGGTCCACTCATCTATGTATCTGCAGTGCCTAACATAATATCTGAAGATGGGCGGTCAAGCAAATAAAGACTTGATGAGATGTTCAAAGTGGACTCTTTGAGGGGAGGGTACACACATTCTCACCCTCTGCACCTTCTCTTTATAATTAAGAAATATTAATTGATGTCAACATATGAGGTTAGGTTCTGTAGCAAATGGCTGCTTGGTTCTTTCAGGTAGGTCATACCATTTGATGAGCAAAAATATGTAAAGCCTTCCTAAATATAAATGCTAATCTCAAGGCTTCACGTACTTGGAGAAACTTAAGACTCAGTTGTCTCAAATGACTTCCTGTGTGGCCCTTTTCCTTTGTCCAAGATAGCCTCAGAATTTATTTTTGCTCTTCAGCATGACCTGTATTCCAGTTATGATTATTATTTGGCATTTTCAAAATAAGTCCCATGAAAGTTCTAAAACCAGATTGTGTTGATGGTAACATAACTCTCTAAATTTACTAAAAATCATTGAATTGTATACTTACAATGGATGTGTTTATGGTATGTAAATTACACCTCAATAAATACATTAAAAAAATTAACTTAGTCTACTCCACAAGGAAAATATCTTCTTTTTCATTTTGACTCCAGTGTCTACCATAGTACCAGATATCGTGGCTGTTCCTTGTTAGCCAGGAGGTGCATCCATGCTAGCAGGGGAGCTCAGGCAGGTCACTAAATGTCAACAGCTCTGCAGAGGTCACCACAAAGTCACTGTTGTTCTATCTCACAGCCGAGAAGGAAAGGAGAGTCGCCATGGAATATCTACTCTCTCTTGCATCCCTAATTAGAAACATGTGGAAGAGGGCCCACCCACAGGTCAACTCAGCAAGAAAGGCCCCGTTTCTTCTGCCTAATGTTGCATGTTGGCTGAAGTCAGACCTCTCCCTGGGCCTGCCATGGGAATGGTTTCAAATTATAGAAGTATCTCCAAAGGCCACCATCAAAGCACCAATGGATTTTCACTGGTGGCTCCCTGTGATTTGAAAAACACTTCCTTGACCAGCACATAATTAGTGCCAGGTTGGTAAACTGGAACCAGTTCCACAGATTTGTCCAGTTCCACAAATTTGTCCAGTTCCAAATGGCCATAAGCCTGTTGCACCCTGGCCCAGATAATACACTGCTTAGATGCCCCCTGGGTAGGTGAAATGTAGCTCTTAACAAAATTTAAAAGTTCTGGGCAGCATCTTGGCAACACAGATCACACAAATGTCTACATTCTTTCTTGGCATCCATCTAAGTTGAACTTAATACTTTGGTTCTTTCCATGTTACAGATGAAGGCTATAGGACCAGTCTCCAAATCATTTCGATGAGATATCAAGAAAATTAATGAGAGATGCCATAAACTCTATTTGTTAATGCCCTAAAGAAAATGCCAGATTAGTCTGAGATGTTATTTATTGTAATGCTACCCAAAGAGAAATGCTGCTGTTTTCATTCAGAAAATAACCTTCACTTTTCTTCAAATTCTGAGAGACAGTGGATTTGTTTTAGTAGAAGAAAATCCATATTTACTCAGCTACAAAGAGCTATAAACGCTGGCAGATTTAATTCTTTAAACACACTAAAATGGTCTCTCTCTCTCTTTTTTTTTAACATAGGGAGCAATACATGAAAAGATGGTTGTGTTGGCCCAACATGGGGTCTTCTGCAAAGACCAGATCGCTCAAGAGGCCCGCTTTGATCTGACCAAAGACTGGTATTTAATCTCCTGAGTGGAAGAAAGCTATGGTTCTTAGATTAATTACAGCTACAGATCTGTTGCCAAGCTGTTCCAGTCTCTCCTCCTAATGTGAAATAAAATGGCATTTACTTCAAACCATGTGGGAGAGCCAGCTTCTGTCAGAGAATATGCATTCCTTCTCCACTCATTTACAGACACACGAAAGGTCACTGTTTCATTAATGTGTGTTGAGAGTGATGATCAGTCTGAACTGCGTCGTTTCTTCTAAATTTGCCAGACAGAGGACTAGGGACTGACAGTGGGTGATTCTTGGAAAGAAACTGTGAAAATTAGAGGGAGTTAATTTTATACGTGAAGAGTTATCTTCTTGGTTGAGATGTAACACCTCAAATGAGATAAAGACTGAAAAGCCTTCTGGTGCAACCCACACCAAGCGCCATTAGCTGGAGTTCTACAGAAAACCAGCCGGGTTCTGGCAACTGGATGACAGTGGCAGTAGGTGGGGAGGGGGAGTCATATCTAGAACCCATGATTCCAGTTACACTGGTCACATGCTCTACAAGAAAGAGACCACTGTTGCCTGTCACAGGGACCAAGGGATCAGAACTTGGGCTCACTGGATGATCTTGAATGAATTTCTGACCCTCCCTGTGTTTCTGCTGCCTCAACTGTTAAAACATAAATAAACATACCCACCCGCTTTGGTGTGAAATGAGGTTGCATCACCTTTTTGGCTCCATAATCAAGACATGTCTTGTTAGTATTACAAGGCTCTGTAGAATCAAGTATGTGGAAGCTCTGGGCTTCCAACATACAAATTAACGCCAGTACCAGATGATCAGCAGCCAAATGTGAAATCAGAATCTCTAAAAAGAGGCAAGCATTTTACATCTGCCTTTCAAGAAGATGCAGCCACACCCAACTACCAGGGTCTACAAAGCAGTGACTTAACACTGGCTGCATTTCTTTGGCTGGCCAATGCCTCGCGGACCACTTCCGAGAGGTACGCACAGGGTGAGGGGTCTAGATGAGTACATGGGGGTCAGAGCTGGGGGTCAGGGACAGAAAGGACTCCATGGAGTAGTAGGAGGACACTGTGGAGGCGGTGGAACTGTCTTTGAATCAAATGCTTATTTTTCTCTAGGTAGAATGATTACAGCGAACTTGCTGTCAGCGCTCTTAGACTAATCTCTCCAGACACTTCTCTGAAGAGTGCAGGACTCTGATCAAACCCTTCCCAAATCAGCAGTTGAGGAGGTGGGAGGAGGAATTTTAAAAGCTGGTGATGCACACAGAATTCTTAGTTGCAAGCTAGTTTCACTCTGTTAGCACACAGTACTTGCTAGACCCTAATCTTTGGCTGCCAGCCCTGGAGAGGCTACAGCCATCAGAGGCCACAGGGATCTTCATGCTCCTGGCTCCTCACTCCTTGATTTCAAAACAGCCAAAGGAAAAAGAAGACTAGTTACTAGGAATCTGGCCCTGAATAATCCTAGCTATTGTCACACCATTCTGTAGGCTTTCTATCAGCAAAACCATTTACATCACTCCAGGCCCATCCCTGGCCCCACAGTCTTGTTGACTGTCACTCAACCTAGGATGGTTCTAGGGAAACTGCAGGCCAAAAATGAAGGATGCCTTTGTTTTCATCTCTAGGATAGGATGGCATGTGGTCCTGAGTGCCAAGGTACTGAGATAAGAGGGGTGCTCAAAATGCCCAGATGGCTGGAGAATGAAAACCCGCAGAACAGAGCCAAGTTTGCACAGCAGACAAGGACCACTGTGGCTGGGACTGGAAGTGGAGTCTGTGGAGGCCACAGGCAGCGGCGGAACTAAAGGGAAGTCATCCCCCGACTCAGCTGGTGGGAGTTGGGCAGCTTCCCAGCTGGAAGGGGCTCTCAAACACATCCCTGTAAGCTACCCAGGAAAGACAGAGATGCCTTAAAAACAACAAACAAAAGGAGCTGCTAATCAAGAGGAACTTTAGACTTAAGAAGGGGATTCAATCATCCTTCAAGAAAGATGCATGCCTGGGCCAAGGCCCAAGAGCATGACATTCAGCTGCTGTCCTCCTCTCCGGAGCCCCAAGTTTGGAGACACTGAAAGGGGAAGAGGTTCACAAAGGAGGCAGATGGGAAGCCCCCCCACCCCCACCCCATGCGGCGCAGTTTCCATACAGAGTATTAGAATTCACCAGGTATAAGCAATCCAAGTAATCAGCTGCTTGGAACTGAAAGTGTTTGGAATAAGAAATCAGCAAAGACTGCAAAACTCATAGCATTCCCTTTCCTTTAAACTTTGAAAGTTACAGCCATGTGGTGGTTGAAGCACAGTGCTAGCAATCTTAGAACCATCCCAGGTTCTGACTCCTCAAGACACCCCAAGCAAGGGCTTTTTCCATGGTTGGATAAACAAAGGTGTTTTGTGCAGATAGCCCAAACGGTCTCAATTCTTCTCTTCCAAGCTTACTGCTTATAACCAGGCCATTTTGTTGACAATGGCTACTCCCTCTATTTCTTTCGTAATATTTTTCAGTACTGTCTAATTGCTTTTAGCAATATTTTATCTTCCGCAGATTCTTCAGTAAGAAAGGCAATGATATCATCAGGTGAGTCAAAAAAAGCAAGACAGTGGAAAAAGAAAAACAGTAGAAGCTTGCTAATGATGCTTAATGATAATTGTGCAAAAATTTGCATAATGATAATTATGTAAAATCCATAAACTGTGGAAAGGAACTGCTAACAAGACATTCTAGTTTAATTGGGTTTTGAAAATTATTTTTCTAGAGTTGGGCTTTATCTCCCCTGAAAGGCCAGGTGTCTTGGTTCAGGGAAAAGAGGGATGTACCTGTTGCCTCAGCCAGCAGACAATGGGTTGAAGACTGAAGGACCTGCATAATCTGTGTGGAGACCCACGGGGCAGAGACGGAACAAGAGAGCCTTCTCCTGCTGGACCTTCGTCCGCAACACGTTTTAAACTGAAGACAGCAGGGAAGCAGAACAATGGATTGGTTCCATCTTCTGCTTTAAACTCACAGGGATACAAAGCAGCTGAGAGGCTCCTGGGAACTATACTTTGCTCCTCCCACTTCTTTAGGTAGCATCCGTGCAGACAGAGTGAATCAATCTTCACAATCAGAAACAGTTGCTCTGTTTACAATTTACCCTTGGGAACACTGCCTTTCACCAGCACATTTTGTTTTAAACATCACATTCCTCCTTCACGATGCTGCTACTCTATAGGAATACAGGCCTTTGTGGATGTAAGGCACTTGGTAACTCCCACCAGTGGACAAAATAGTATTTATTTGATTTGAAATAAAGAGCTGAACTAAGAGAACTGAGTTTTGGTGGGTTGATTTCCTGCACTATAATACGTTTGGGGCCAATATCCAGTTCCCTTCTTTTCATCCCTCTCTCCCTCCAGATGACATCAACATCTATGAGTTCTGTTGAGTCTTCTATACAGCACCATTGCTATTTTAAGTATGGTAATGGGTGGAGGGGAGATGATCTTGAGCTGCAATAGCTCCAGGATTGCATTAGAACAGGATACCTTTCAAAAAGAGAACGCAAGCCCTTCAAAAAGAGAATGCAAGCTCTTCATAAGAGCAAGAATTCAGGATGTCCTAGGTCACTGCTGGTGGCATTGTCATTTATCACTGGCTACAGGACACAGTGACCAGATTTCCTGGAAGTAAAAAAAAAAAAAAAAAAAAAGACATTTTTCCTGAATTTTCTCTTGACGTCAACCATTATCTATTTGTAAGAGATGATGAGGCGGGGGGAAAGGCATACACATATGTTAGACACTGCCCCCCTAACTTTAAAATTGTCATTGCCCTCTTTGCTGCTTTCAAATAAACCCATTTTGCCGGCAAAAAATAAAATAATCACTGCTTGCTTCCCAAATGGCCTACTCATTAACTCTCATTTTTCTATTTTGCCATTACTTCCTCTTCAGAAAAAACTGCCTATGGGTAGTCTGTTAAAATTGATTTTGTTGGATTTCTTTCTTGAACAGGGCTCTTTGCTGTTCCTCCAACATGCAAAGCACAACACTGCCTCAGGGTCCTTGCATACGCTGTGCCCTCTGCCTGGCTCATTCTTTCCCTAGATGGTCCCACGGCTTACCTCCAGGTCTTTCCTCCAATGTCACCTTTTCCACGAGTCCTCCTCTGACTACCCTAGTAAATCACCACTCTGCCACACAGGGTTCATTTAACTTTTAACACACTCCCAGAGTTGAATATTAAAACAATAGCAAGTAGTGTGCCTACTATGATTGCAATCCTTTACTCAATCACTACCGCAAGTAAAAAGCCAGCAGTGAGGGTTACTCACTGGCCCCATTCAGAGCTCTGACACCGAACACCACCCTGAGGATGACGTTCATCACCCTCATATGCTCCACCATTGTAATGGTGCCATCTTTCCAGATTTGCATCCAAGTTCACTTCTACTGGATTACTTACTGGGCTGCGATGAACAAAGTTGACACGGCAACAACAGTCTACTCTGGCCACTCATGGAAACTTTCTGGGGAGACTGAGTTTCATCTATATAGAGATGAGGTATACAGGGTTGGAAAAATGGGAAATAAAGAGTTAAAAGGCAAGGGAAGAACGGCTACTCTCTGTAGAGGTTCATCTCCAAAGTACTGCCTCATGAGAGACCAGGCTCCCTGCTGGGAGGACAACGTGATTGAAAACATCTCCACAGGGGAGGCTGCGCCATGACTGTAATGCCCTGGGAAAGCCTCTGAGAGAGGAAGTAAAGTGGCTCACAGTGGGGTTAAAGAGAAAAAGGCAGAGGACAGGGTGGAACCTGGTTCAAATAAGCAAGGCTGCTCTCCACTCTGCGGAGTTTATTTTTGTGACTTAAATGGGAAGGAAGTCCAAAAGGGAGGGGATATATGTAAATGCAAGGCTGATTCACTTTGCTATATAATAGAAACTAACACAGCATTGTAAAGCAGCTATACTCCAATAAAAATTATTTTAAAAACAAACAAAACCAAAAAACTAGCTTTCCTTTCAAGAGAAAGTTGATTTCCTCTTTCAACAGACAGTTCTCTTCCCTCTCACGTTCAGCCCGACTGGTCCCACCTCGGCTCTCAGACCCACAACAGTCCAAACAGCAGCGTGGCGCTCTTCTAAGTAATGTTGTGATTGTATCAGTTATGCAGTTTTTCAGGCATTGTGGCTTCATCAAAAGCACAAACACAGAAGATGAAAAAAGTAGAACCTTTAAAAATTCATAGAGTGATAAAAGGAAATCAGGTTTGGGTGCCTGAGAGGGAAATAGCCCACAAAGTTTTGATGTGATCCTTTCCATCCTAGAGTGAACAGGGTATCTGATCTTACGCTACTCAATGGAAGATTCCAGAGGAGGATGGATTTTATGCAGGAGTGATGTGGGTATCCTCATAAGATTTTACTGACTCAAAATTAATTTACGTATATGGTACTGAATTATAGAAAACAGGAATATAAACGAAAGACTGTCCATGCCTGACAATGACTCCAAACTAACATAAAATATAGCAGAATCAAATAACACCTTACAAAACATCTTACATATTCATCAAATTAGGTTTCCCTATGATAGCCAGTCCTGTTGATTGACATACATCATCCTGATAAGTCTAAAAATATCCCTTACATTCTACTGAAATCCTCTAAGCATCACAGCTAGAATAACCATTTATCATAATCATCCATTACTTTTGGCCAGAGGAACTAACTCGGCTAGTGTCCAATACCAGTGGTTCTGTGTCCAGTCCCTCACCACAGCTCCAGCAGAGATCCTGACCCTGCCATTAGCTGGAAAGTTTTATAGCAAACAACACTGCACTGAAAGATGCTTCTTTAGCAGGATTTAATAAAAGCGATTACTATCTCTATTAATATTTTGTTGTTGTTAGGAAAGTACTGTGGAATGTTCCAAGGGCAGACCAAGAACTTCACGCCCCTTACACGAGTGGCCTAGAGCAGCAAATCTCCAAGCACCTTTATCCACTCTCTGATTTTCATCTCCAAACATAATAAAAGTTAAATCTAGCAGGAACCATTTGGCTTTATGATCTTGGAAGATGCACTGTTGCTTAATGTCCAGCTGTATTCATCTTCTGCCCTTTGCCTCTCTCTACTTCTCTGTGATTCTCCTTTCTCCTTAATGGAAAATAAATGTTCTTTACCCTTTTGGGCCTGCCATTTTCTGCTCCAGAGGCTCGAATCGTGATGTTGGTGATGAGTGGTGACCTCTCTGTGGCTCATTTCACTGCCAGGACCAGTGCCAATGACTTGGCTTCTACTTTAATAACTAGAAAGTGGGCAGCAGACGCCACATTTGATGAAGCTGCCCTGCCTCCAAAGCCTCCCCATTTAGGCAGATGAAATAGAGCTGCCTTTCTTGGTGGAGAACGTGAGCTATCTTATGTCCTCTTAGTTAATGAAGGGTCTTGCTGTAAGAATAGCTTTCCCAGTCCATTAGCCAGACAATTCACTAAATAACCTGTTAACGTTCCTAAGAACTCAATGTGGAACACCAATCTTCAAGTGGCATGGAAACATCATAAAACAGAGTGATGTGGCATCAAAGATATGTGTATAGGCCTCGCCGTGAAATAAGTGGTGTCAGGATATAACAGCGAGGGCTTTTTCCCTGTTTTATAAGCACCTTCCCTTTCAATATTGTCTCTGAGCTGAGATCAATGGCAGCTTTTCCAATAGAAAGTGCTTTTGGTTTCAATTCACTTTCATAACAGCAGAGACTAACCCTTAGCAAGATGGAGAACATTAAGCTCCATTGTTCAGGCTGAGGATGACTTACTTGGGTGGCAGGAAGCAGATCAGCCTTTTCTCTGGAGAAGAAAATGCCTGTAAGTAGCAAACCTCATTCTCAAACAGCCCCCCCCCCTTTTTTTTTTTTTTGCTTTATGACAGTGAAAGGAAATCAAAGAATCATCTCCAATCACAGAACAGGAAGGGATCTCAAAAAAAAATCATCCTCTGACTCAGCTTCCTCTAGAAAGATTTTTTTCTTAAATAATTATACAATGCCTTGGGAAGTATTGTGATTTAATAAGATCTAAGGGCACAGCAAAGTATTTTATAAATTATTTTAGTAAGCCCCCTCATGGAGCCCTTTATTATCTTAAATAATGAGAAAATGAATGAGAGTCTTCAGGCTATGGCAGCTTTTAAGATTTTATATGTTGGTAAGTGGAAAAGGTAGAAATAGGATCCAAGCTGTGTTTTCCTGGCAAAAGAAAATACCTGTGCCCCTGCTTCATGTCTCAGATAACCAGAAACTCACTCTCCATGATTATAATTATTCAGAAATACCCTGCCAGTTACATTCTCTTTTCTCTCACAGACAGAAAGAAGGGTACATTGGATAGGCTAATACAAGGGAAGAATTCTGATGTACAACATGTCTTCATGAAGGTTCCTTCAGGAAAAAAAAAAAAAAACCCACCCAAACGGTGGAATTATGTAATTCTACCCTTGTGTTATTTAGAAAATGGCAGGGGGAAAAATACCATCCACTGTCTGTTCCTCGAGCACCTCCAATCAAGGGCTCTAGCCATTTAAAAACATGTTTCCTGGCTTCAGACGGGCTATAAAAAAATTTAATAAGCATGAAAAAAATCACTGCATCATTTATATTTCTCTCTCAACTCCAGCTGACAAAAATCCAGTCCAGATGTTTGTTTTGCAAGAACAACAGCAAGAGGGTGAACTTCAGTCTCGCGCATGAGAGTCCCAGAAGAAGAGGATGTGTGTGTTTGAAGAGAAAGGGGCGGCCAGGTAGGTAGGCAGGGAGGGTGTGGAAAAACCTGGTTTGATACCGATTTCACAGAAACATGGTAATGAATTTATTTCGTGTGTAAGAAATCCAGTTTATTAGCCTTTCCCCTGTCTCATCACCCCTTTCAAAGCCACAGGGGCTTGGCTGGTGAAGCCTAAAATGGATGTTTCATAACCTTTGCTTTTAAATTAAACAAATGACCTCAGATTTTGGAGCGGTTGTTGACTCAGGGGAAAGTATGCCATTAAACGTGTGCCAGAAACAGATTTAATTGGTACAAGTCCCAAAAAGTGTTCGAAAGAGCACAGGCTTCCCGCATATACATTTCAGGGGAATTACTCAAAGGCCGCACAGCTTTGTCAGAATTGGAGACGTGAAACAAGGCAGCTGAAAGACTCCGTATCAAAAGGGTAAATTCAATTCAAGAGATATTAATCTGATTACCTAAGCCAGGCCATGAATCGGATATGCTCCATTGTGCGCCCGTGTTCAACCTGGATGGCTGGAGGAGCCAATGGCTTCCTTTTCCCTGACATATAATTAAGTTTTAAGAGACGATCGAGTTACAGATACAACGTTTAAAGAAATATTTCATTCAGGAGTGGCATTTACAGTGCTTGCCTGTTGCAAGAGACATTGTTCACTGTACTTCCTTGAGCCATGCCAGAGAGTGTGGGGATCAGGGCCTAGGGGCTTGGTGTTTGCATTTCAGGCTACAATAAACGCTCTCTGTGCACCTGCCTGGAGGAAAAACCAGTCCAGCCGCCTCCCAAGACAAAAGGGCCCTGTATTAAGTGCTGAAAACCCAGACGTGAACTGACCCTGGCAAATTCCAGCTAGAAAAAAAAAAAATCAATATTTTCGTCCAGTCCAAGAGAAGCTGTCACGTAGGTTTCTGGATTTCCTTTCTCATCTCACAGAGTCTGAACAACAGTGACCTGCCAACAGAAGTCACCTCCTTTCTCATGAGTCTCCTTGCCTTTCTAGATTCCTTTCCTGATGGGGAAATCCATCACCTGGCACACCATATGTCCTCCAGTGATCAACACACACTCTCTTGCTCTCTCTCCACCAGGCTCTTCCCACTGAAATCTTATTTGAGTCATTAAGGATATGCAAGTACATCCTCCCAAAGAGATAGCATTACTAACTTGTGTGTTTTTAAAGATTTCCCCAATACACACTTCCCATGAACTCCAGATACACTTAATGGCAAGAATATTTATCAGGAGGGCAGGCAACAGATCAAGGTCAGAGTTCCTCCACGCCTGTCCCGGTTCCCGAAGCCAGTTGGTCAAAGGCCATACTAGGCCACACAAACCAATTTTCGATGACTTCTCCTGGGAGAGCTATTCAGCTCAGGAGAGCTATTCAGCTCAGGCTTGTTCTAATTCGTGTCTGGAATCAATCATGCTAGTCTCAGCTGATCTGTGCATTCTCATGAAGCAAAGAAATTTCTCACAAAGTTTGAAACACAACCAGATGAGGCATGGGCAGCTTTACCCCAGGTCACAGATGAATAAACTAAGAAGGGCAAGGTGATTACCTCAACTTGAGAGTGTAGGTTGGTTACAAAACCAGAAAAGGATCCATGAACTGTAACCTCCTACTTTTCCCAGCCAACCCTGAGTATAGGGTAAGATGAACTAAGTTGTGATTTTGATAACTGTTTAAAACTACCCAGTAAGGCATTCAGAGAAGGCAATGGCACCCCGCTCCAGTACTCTTGCCTGGAAACTCCCATGGACGGAGGAGCCTGGTGGGCTGCAGTCCATGGGGTCGCGAAGACTTGGACACGACTGAGCGACTTCACTTTCACTTTTCCCTTTCATGCACTGGAGAAGGAAATGGCAGCCCACTCCAGTGTTCTTGCCTGGAGAATCCCAGGGACGGGGGAGCCTGGTGGGCTGCCGTCTATGGGGTCACACAGAGTTGGACACGACTGAAGCAACTTAGCAGCAGCAGCAGCAGCAGCAGCAGCAGTAGGCATTGGCTACAAAACATTTCTGAAAATTTTCGGTGATGAAGAGCTAAACTTTAAAGGGTTAACAACTTTCTCAAAATCACCCCAACAGCTTCTCCGAAATCTCCCTCAAGGGGGTGGGAAACCAGATGATTGACACAGGGAAGCCAGGTTCACCAACAGGACCATTCCAGCTGGATGAGCTTCATTGTTTGTGTCTGGAGAGCACACGGGAACCAAGTGCAGTTTACCTGATTTGGGGCTCATTAAACAGCTGGCCCAGAAAACCAGCCACCCACCACAGGTGCTAAGCTGCCCTGGCCATCCTGGCAAGTTCTCAGAAAGTGTGGGGCTGATTTACAGCCTGCCACTTTGTGAGTGGGTCTAAGCCCATGATAGAGATTGGCTATTGGCTGATATCCAGGGACCTACCTGTAATGTGATTCAGGAAAGATTGATCAGGGAGTCCGTCTTTATGCCCTGATATCTCAAGATGGTGGCCCAAGCCACAAGATTATGCCACAAGATCATGATGGTTTTGCCTTTCCTTGAGTATTTCTGACATAAAAGATGTGTCTCCCTCAACCTGGTAATTCACTAGCAGCTGGGCTATAGTGTGACTTTAGCTGTTCCATGTGTGTGGGCCTCATATTCTGGCCTTTCCTTACATTCTTATCTTTTCCTGTCCTATCCACGGTAGTACAACACATAGATGTAAGGTTTAGATGTAAGGTTAGCTCATTACAGTAGGTAGGAATTCTAGGGTTCCAACCAGATAAAGCTGCCAAAAAATTAGAACTAGCCTTTATGTTCTAGAGGGCAGAGACCAAGCCTGATACTGTTCTTTTTAACCCTTGAACCTCCAGGAAGCATTTCTTATTACACATGTTCTGTTTTGAATGAATGAAAAGTTGACTAGACCAAAGCTCAGTTTTGAGAAGTTAAGTGACTTGCTCAATATAACACAGAGGGTTTGTGGTAGGGCTGGCCCTTGAACACAAGTCTCCTAATTCCAAATGTGGTGCTTTATCTACTGTTAAAAAAGGCTGTTTCTCTAATGTCCATTTGTAGGGAGGTTTCAGGGGGCAGACAATCTGTCACCACTCCCTTCCATGCCAGCCATAATGGATGGCCCACAGGTCTCCCATGGAACCCTGCCTCTTGTCCCATTACACGGGCTTTTCTCTTGGCCAAGATCACCTTCCCCTTCTCTTCCTCCTCTTGGTAACAGCTACTGATCCTTCACAATCCAGCTCAAGTGTCTTCTCATGAAGAACCTTCAGATAGCACTCCCACCCCCAAATTGGGACTCTCATGTGCTTCCCCAGCAAAACCCTGATCCAAGAACCACTAGAGCACACTTTGTATACACATACATCATGGTTCCCCAACAACCTGACTATGAGCTTTCCAAACAGCTGGGCCTTAGCTTCTGTCTCTGTATCCCTAAGCTGTCTGTCTAGCTCAGGACCCAGTAGAGAGTCCTGGTAAACACCCTTATTGTAAATCAGACTAAACTACTTCACTCACAACTCTTGTGTGAATATGGGAGATTCCTTTTCCCAAAGCAGACTGTTGGGCCCCTTTCCTCTCTGACATTTTCCCTATGCTGCCTACTGTTATTCATTAATACAGTCAGTGCAGGCACAGAGTTCAAGCTGACTGTACTTGGTAGGAATTTTAGAGCATACAGGATATCTCGCCGATCACAGTGGCAGTCTCATGCTTTTTTGAGGTGAGTACTGGTCTAAAACTTTAAATCATGCTTTGATTGTCCCTCTTGTAGCCGTAGGTGTCTCATTCATTCATCGAGTATTTATGGAGAAACTATAAGGACCAAGCACTCTTCCTGGCTCTGGAGATTCAGCAGTGAACAAAAGAGATAAGGAGGCCTCTCCTTAGGGAGCTTACATTCTAATGACCCTATGACAGGGTTCTCTTGCTGATTTACCTTAATTTGGGACTATCATGTCAAAGGGCAAGCTATTTCCCTTAGTTCTAGTTGGGTCTCTGAAGGAGTAAGGAGGTTCTTCCTGGCTGGAAGAGGCTGACTTTGGGCTCTGCCAGCTACTTATTCACTGATGTTGGTTTCATGAGTTCTACCTTTAGAGATTTCAATCATCTATTCTATCTCTGGTCTGCATCTCTCTTAGAGGCATGTCCCCCTTGTCATGCAACTCAGAAGCAATTTATTTTAGTGCTTTTCCAGCCTCATTTATCTATACGTCTTACAATGTTATGTTATTTTCAGGTGTACAGCAAAGTGATTCAGTTACATATACATATATATCTGTTTTTTCAGATTCTTTTCCTTTATAGGTTATTACAAAATATTGAGTATAGCTCCCTGTGCTATACAGTAAGGCCTTGTCGGTTATATATTTTATACATAGTTGTATGTCCATGTTAATCCCAAATCCCTAATTTACCCTCCTCCCTTATGTTATATTTAAAAGCAAAAAAGTTTGTCTCCTTACTGCTTCACCCACTAGGGTGTCATCCATCCTTTACAGCTGAAAGAAATACTCCTGAGAAACTTAGATTCTCTGGGCTGCTTTTATGGGCCTATTAGATAGAAAGATAGTGGAGAGAAATAAACATCAGAACCTAAAAAGGCCTCCATGTCTTCTATTAAAACATAAAAAGCCCTCTCCAACACACACACACACACATTTCATTTCATCCTTCAGACGCTCTCTTAAAGGAAGGAGTAATTTTGCTCCAGCATATTGTAAATGATGGAGAGGATATAACTGACAGATACAGAGTACTCCTTGCACACATTTCAGTCCACCAGCTGCCATCTTGGCTTCTCCTCCTTGTCTTGTCTTAAGTAGGGGTAAACGATGGCTGGCCACAAGATAAACAGTCTGTGCTAATGTACCTGCCGTATATCCCTGAAGAGGAAACGACTTATACACAGGTAAGCTTAGGCCTCATATCTCCTCAGATAATAACTGTTTACAGGAGGTAGTGAATTCTGAATAAACACAAGAGACCTCTCTTTACCCTGAAGAGGTACTCTAGGGCTGACAGTGGGCATAAAGAAAATTAGATCAAAAAGGAGCCAGATCTGGAACTAGAAATAAAATGTTTTCGAATGTTTAAAAAGAAAAAGTGTGTTGGCTTTAACACATCAACTAGCAACAGGGAAGTAATACTAAAACTTTGATCTGAAAGAAGATGATTTTGTGAATGAATATGACTGAAGGCCATTGACAAAGGTACACAGACTTCCGTGTTTACAAGCAAACTTCATAAAAATATCTGCTCAGTTGGACACAGTTGTTTAACTAGATGCTATGGTTGGGGACTCCGTAAGTACTTCCCTCTAAAGGAATCTGCCCTTCACATATAACCCCTTATAAGAGGAAAATGCCCCTTATCCATGGACCCAACAGAAAGGATGGCTGTACTGGCCAAGTTCTTTACCATATGATTTCTTGGCCATGGCTGATTGGACCAAAAGATAACCCAGCCACAGAATTAGCAGGTGTGAAAAGGTAAATCGGGCTGATCAGCTCATATGGTCCAGGGTCAGTGCCATGGAAAGATGAGACAGACAGGAGAAAAATGAAGACAGTGTCTCAAGTTTCAACCTTTCCAATTTCCAAGAAATCTGACTGTACTTTGCTTTTCATTTGCACATAGCCATGAGAAGGCCAACATATCCTTACAAAAGAACTCAGTGCATGAAAATTTAAGTTCTAAAGCCAGACTCTCTGAGTCGGAATCCTGGCTCTACCAGTAATGGTGTCACTTTCCAAGGACTCAGTTCCTCCATCTAGAAAATGGATAATGATTACCATCTGCCTCAGAGGGTTGTTGTGAGGATTAAATGTGATCATGGATGTACAATGCCAGGCACACAAAAACATGGTCCATAAATGGTAGCTACAGTTATTAGTAGACCTGAGGTTTTTTTTAAGCAAACTTGAGTGGCTTTTTGTTTCTTGCTACCAAAACAGCCCTGAAACAGTCTAGTAAATACTGTCTCCCAGACGTGAGGCAAAGCCTGAAGAAAACTCCACTGGTGACCCAGTGAAGGCATGTGGCTGTCAAGAGTCTGATGACACCCCTTCTATATGTCTGTCTCCTCTCTTAGGGTATTGTCTCCTTGATAGCTCAGACAGAGATGCTTTCATCTTGGTTTTTCTGTGCCTAACATGGATAAAAGACTCAATGCATAAAGACTGTTTCTCAAAGTTTCCATCTCTTCATGGCAAATAGATTTTTTTCCCCTGGGCTCCAAAATCACTGCAGACAGTGACTGTAGCCACGAAACTAAAAGATGCTTGCTTCTTGGAAAGAAACCTACAAAGCAGAGAAATCACTTTGCCAATAAAGGTCTATATGATCAAAGCTATAGTTTTTC
Source organism: Okapia johnstoni (assembly GCA_024291935.2). Classification (NCBI taxonomy): domain Eukaryota; kingdom Metazoa; phylum Chordata; class Mammalia; order Artiodactyla; family Giraffidae; genus Okapia; species Okapia johnstoni. The sequence goes on from CM044307.1 coordinate 21,119,149, forward strand.
CAGTAGTCATATACAGATGTGAGAGTTGGACCATAAAGAAGGCTGAGTGCTGAAGAATTGATGCTTTTCAACTGTGGTGCTGGAGGAGACTCTTGAGAGTCCCTTGGACAACAAGGAGATCAAACCAGTCAATCCTAAAGGAAATCAACCTGAATATTCATTGGAAGGACTGATGCTGAAGATGAATCTCCAATCCTTTGGCCACCTGAGGCAAAGAGCTGGTTCACTGGAAAAGACCCTTATGCTGGGAAAGATAGAAGGTGGGAGGAGAAGGGGACAACAGAGGATGAGATGGTTGGATAGCATCACAGACTCAATGGATATGAGTTTGAGCAAACTCTAGGAGGTAGTGAAGGACAGGGAAGCTTGGGGAGCTGCAGTCCATGGGGTCGTAAAGAGCCAGATGTGACTGAGCGACTGGACAACAATAACAAAGTGAGGTTCCTAGAACAGCAGTATTAACAACTCCTGACAATTTGCTAGAATTACAAATTCTCTCACTCCTCCCAAGACTGCCTGAAACTTTGAGAGTGGGAGCTCAGTGGTGTGTGTATTAATAACCCTTTCACCATGATTTTAATGCACACTAAAGTTTGAGACCCACTGGAATGAGGGTTCTATTGGGGGAACACCACTTCTTATCCTTGACTGAAGAACAGTCCTAGTCTATCTGGGGATCATCCACCTTTGAGCTCGCGGCTTAGGAAAGGATACACAAGAAACTACAAAAGAGGATGGAGAAACATTCCCAGCCAGTCAGATAAGTCTCATCAATCACGCTGATCAAGGAAATGACACATTGCCAATGGATCATCCTTTAATGCTTCTCACAGAGGCCTCAGGAAACTCCCCATCCTGGCATGCCAGATGTCCATGATCTACACTGTCTCATCCCTTGCCTTCCTCTATGTACCCCCTGCACTCCCAGTCATAAGGAATGATTCTTATCTTCTTCAGATGATCATGCTCTTGCCATTGTAGCTCTGGTAATGATCTATCCTCTATCTAGAACATCATTCTTTCATCTCTGTATCCTTACACTAGGTATAGCTCCTGGTGCATAATGGGTGTCCTATTTCCCTAAATATTTGATGAGCTCATTGTTTCCTTACTTCCAATGTCCCCATCTCTAAGCCATCTAACACATCTCATCTAGAGAATCCACAGAGTACATATTATGATCATTTTATCATAAAACCTTAATTCAGTCTGGCATTTGAAGTCTGGCCCCAATCTACTTTCAAATTCATTGCACATGACCTCCTATGTTTACCCTAAAACCCCAGGCAAATGCCCCCTTCCCAACATATGCTACAGTTCCCTACAACAGAGATCCTGTATTTACTGAGTACCCTCCAGGAGCTAGGCGATACAGGAGTGATCAAGACAAAATCCCTGCCCTTGAGAAGATTATACAAAAGCAAGGAGGCAGTCCATAAACCCATAAACAGATAAACTTATAAGGTAAAAATAGTGATAAAGGCAATGAAGAAAATAAAGCAGGCTTAGGGGATTAGAGAAGGTTGGGATGGGGGTAGTGGTTTCATCTAAGACAAAGATGCAGGAAGACCTCTCTGGGAAGATGACACTTGAGTGAGACTGAAGGTAGTGAGGCAACAGGCAAAGTGAAGGTCTGGACAAGTGCCCCAGTCAATGGGAACAGCAAGTGCAAAAGGCCAGAGACAGAAAGCCCAGAGTCTAAGGAACAAGGAAGTGGGCAATACAGCTAGAACAGGCTTGGAGAAAGGGAGACTGATAGGAAAAAAGGGCAGATAAGGACTGTTTTGAACTTAATGCCTTAGTTCTCAGCTTTTCTTGATCTTTTCTGTGCCTCTTGAAATCCTATCCATCCTTCAAGGCTATCTCTTCCACCTTCTTCCCTGGACCCTTCAGCTCTCCCTTTACTGAAAGAGATGTTCCTTTATTCCTAAATCCTGGAGACTGTTTCATACCCTACTTGTCTAAAGCATTCTACCCAAGTACTGTTCTTCTTTAGAATGACTCTCAAACTGTACCATAAATATCTTGAGGACAGGGACCGTATCTTGCTCATTTTGGGATTGTAACATGAATATAGTAAATATAGTGCATAAAGTAGGGGCTCCACACTCATGAAATCATAAGGTTGGAAGGCACTGAAAGGTCTCCTCACCTAGCCAAAAAGGTGTTTTTTTTAAATTTTTTGGAGGGACCAAGGCTCTAAAACTATGCTAATATATGCAGGAATGCAGCTAATGCCCAGGAAAAGTCAGTCTGACTGAATGAAATACTGTTTAATCCAACTGGTATTTATCAACTGGCTTATCAGAAAAAGGAAGAAAAACAAAATCGTCAGAGAGATCCAAACCTAGGGCACAGCTGAGCTGGACTGTCTATTCTAGGGCCAGACCACCTTACCAGACCTTGTTACAATCCTTCCCAAATCCCAGTAAACACCACCAATGCATTCTCAAAGTTTTTCATGCCACACAACAACACAAACTAAGTTATCCCCTGGCACCACTCCTAGAAACCAACCATACTTTTCTTAAGATTGCTGACCTAGACGCATTTCATCTTTGGTACAGAACTCTTTTCAATGATGGTAAACGAGGATCTCTTCTCAGAGAATCCTTCTAATTTGTAGCCCTCCAGGATCACACCTCCCCTTCACATCCCATTCTCTGTGTCTCTGGCCCCTCTCTCTCTGTATTTGAAGCAATTGGCAAAACTGGCTTTGCTGTTCTCGTCCCTTCTGCCTTCGTAACACTGAAGGAACATGTAGATCTGGGAAATGAGCCCGTAAATCCTAAATAGTGAAGAGGTCTGAGGGTGAGGGGAAAAGACTTTCACAACATATAACCCTGCTCTCCCATGAACCACCTCAAAGACTTCTTCCCTAAGAAAACTTTCAGCTCTCATCTCATTTGATCTTAATGTACCTCCTGCCTCAAACACGTCTCTCTGGCAAAGTGAAGTTGCTCAGTCATGTCCGACTCTTTGCGACCCCATGGACTGTAGCCTAACAGGCTCCTCCACCCATGGGATTTTCCAGGCAAGAATACTGGAGTGGGTTGCCATTTCCTTCTCCTGGAGATCTTCCCAACCCAGGGATTGAGCCCGGGTCTCCCGCATTGTAGGCAGACACTTTACCGTCTAAGCCACCAGGGAAGTCTCTCTGGCAAACTCTCTAGCAAAACAGAGCTCCTGACCAAGAAGTGCTTCCTGGGGGTTGACTTCACTGTTCCTTTCTCCATTTGATCCCTCGGCTATGGTCGTATTACCTCCGGCCTCGCTGCTGAAAATCCTCAACAAGTTCCTCTCTGTTGTGAGACCAACAGCTTTTCAGATGTTTGTAGGCTGTGCCCAGTCCCCTTTCAACTCTGGTAGCCCCCACCTCACATAACATTTAGGTTTCCTTTTAGTTAAATACTACAGGGTTTGGATAGTGTTTCAATCTTCTAAGTTTTCTCTATAAATTAGACCTTTCATAGCACCTGAATCATTGCTGGAAGTGGTATATACCCAGCTAAGGACCCTGGATGTTTGCCTACTAGGGGAAGCATGGCACAGGTAGGTGTGTGTCCCCTTGTAACCAAAAGCATGTGAAGTTGTGTGTGTTGATCCACGTCTGCGGCTTTGGAATCAAAAATTGAAAGGTCACTAGGACACATACATTTTTGCTCCAAACTCTCTTCTAAGAGGCAGCAGTGTGCAAACCTAGGATCTCAGGAGAGGAGCTCTGACTTTGGTTCTGGCACCATCGCCTCTCACTTGCTGTGGGGCCTTTGGGCAACACCCTTCTTGCCTTCATGCTTCACTTGCTTGAGACAGATCAAATGATTCATCACATTAAGACATTTTTAAATACTATGGAAATGCCAATGTTCACATGTCGATCGTCCTTGTTAATATTAACCTTGCAATCACATGGTGACACTTCATATTTTCAAAGTGCTAATTATAACCAACCTGCACCATGACCCCGAGAGGTGGATTTTTAAAGCTGCTTCAGCCCACACTCATTTTGCCCAGGGTCCTATCTAAATGAACAATGAGTTTGGGGTTGGACTGTGAAGAGCCTTGGAGCCAAAGCGTGGACAGAGCCCTGCTAACTTGACCAATCCACCCCAAAGTTTGTGGTTAATGGATTACAAATTTGGGTAATGCTGGACAATAAATTACTACTATAATAATAAAGCTGAAAGTACATACAATTTAAGCAGAAACACCAGTGTTTTTTATCGGAAATGAAAGAAACCATTGATCATAGCAACTGTCTGAGATTAGCAGGGAGCCACATTTTCAAACATCCTGCAGTAAATCCAGAGCAGATCCAGCTGGAAAGCAAGAGTGGAAATAAAACTTGAAAATTCATACCATGCTTTGAAGTCTGCCTCTTTCACAACCACGAGTCCCTGATTTGTCCCAACCACTCCGAGCTGTTCTCGCGTGTTGAATTTATTTTAAAAGAGACACAAGACACACACTTGCATATAATCTATCAAATGGACTCCAGCTTTTTGCAAGGATGGTTTGTTAGGGAATATGAATCCCAAAATACTTTCTCTTGCACATGGAATCAGCCATCAATTTAGTATTCTAAATACTAAACTAGAAATCATTCTTAGTCCTAGTAAATAATACTTTTTCTCTTGTGTTCTTTCCTTGACCCAGCCAGATACTTTAAATTTTTAGTTTTTAAGGCTATTATCTACCAAAACTATTACTACAGATAAGAGGATATTAACATGCCACCCTAGGCTCCTGAAATGGACATGTCACCACACTGGAGTGAATGCTATCCCAAAACATTATCAAAGGAAGGAAAGCCAATGATCTAAGTTGAAGAGAGCTTCAGCCTTGCACAGGGTCCACAGCCACCGTACATCAATCTCACCTACCAACTCTGCCTGGATAGACAGGGACTCAGGAAGCCCTTCTGTTCAAATTCCAGGTGACTTCAGAATAGGACATGGACGGTGTCTTAGGCCAGCTGGACTGTTAGGGCTTTTCTTCACTGATCACTAGAGGCAAAAGGGATGTTCTCTGTGACTGAAATCCCATCATCCTTAGCACCTTCAATGACCTCCAGGAAGAAACATCAAGGGCATCTAAGAAATATATCCTTGGCCACAGAAGAGTCACAATAACCTACTAAGTAACCAGACACTGAACTTCATAATAACCTATATGCTTGAGTTTCCGTCAGCAGAAAAAAACACCGAAGAAGAAAATACTTTGACTCACAGTGCCTGGTCAAGAACAATGTAGGTAATAAAGTCAAAAATCCTGATTTCTGCCCTTAGGTTCACAATATAACTTTGGTCAGTTTGCATAAGTGTCGACTAGCTCATTCTCCCACTTGAAGGAAAGAACATTTGTGAAAGGTAGGCTGAAAACTGACAAGCACATGTACACACGTGAAGAGTTATTTTAACTAAATAGGGAAAATTCACTTTGCCCTCTAATGCCTTCTCAGCGCACACAGCTTATGAGCAGAAGCAATGTCGGGAGAGTCCTTTGGGGGTCACTTCTCCCTTCGCTGGCTCCCCCCGCCTGGGAGTTGGATAATTTACCTGGGGAATGAATCCTCAAAGGGAATCAGACCGTGGACCCTAGCAGTGAACGTGGGTCCACATAATCCAAGCATAAATTTAATTAAAAAAAAAAAAAAAAAACAACCCAGCAACACAAAAACAAAGAACTCTCAACTTTACAAACACTGGGAGGGCAACAGCTGGTCAGCCGAGATTAAAGGAGCGTGAGAGAACACCTCCCATCTCCTGCTTTCTCCTCCCCCATCGAGGTCCCTGCAGCCAGCCAGGGCTCCCTTTTACAGCCCTGTGCAGATGACCTTGTTCCAGCTAAGATAGGAGTTCTTTTGATCTCAGCAGGGGGAAGCTCTGGGCCTGCAGCTGGCAGATATTAATAGTACAGGATCCGCTGGTGTGGAAGAGATCTCTCAGTTGGGCCAGGTCACTCATATTCCCTGCTCTGCGTCAGAGCAGAAGGGACTTCATCTTCGCACATCAGCCCCTGCTGGGTACTTCTCTCGGGTCAACTCGGATCGTTTTCTCACTGGCTGCTCTCGGCTGCTTGTTCTCACCCCACAACTGTTTTCAAGGGCGTGCTGTTTTAAGCTGTACCCTCTGCTCTGCAGCTGAAATCCATTACAGGACAGGGTAAACCCTGGACTCAGCCCATCACAGTGTGCTCCTCACTCTCACTGGCTTGCACACTTCTTGTGTACACTTTTGCATGGGAGAGAGGCAGCGAGAGCAAGGGACAGACAAACCCAGAAATGTTTACAGGGAAAGTGACAGCAGGACCGGGAGAGGGGGCTGTTAGAGGTATGCCGGTGTATCAGTGTTAAGATTTCCAAAGATCCGCCCCATTATGCTTAATCTAGGACGACAGGGTCACTCTTCCCACCCTGTAAATCAGAATTTTAAAACCCCATCAACGAGTGAAAGCTCCTGACCTTCAGACCCACATCACAATCTAATAATGTTAAAACTAGAAAAGACTTCAGCCATCTTATATTCATCCAATCTGTCATTTAACAGAAAAAAAACGGAGGCCCAAAGTGATTAAAAGAGCTGCTCAAGCTCGCAGAGCTAATAGCACAAGGGCAAAGCCGATACAATGAATGCTTACAACAGCAACAAAGTGATTTATACATTTTAATCATAGCATCGTTAATAATCACTGTGATATAGTTGAATAGGTATAAATATTCTAAGAAATTTATTATTTTTTTCATTCACTGGTAAAGAACTTCAGAAAAAAAAAAATTCCATAGACTCTTTATCTGCTTCACTATGCAAGGAAAAGACCAAAAACATCAATTGCTTCCATTCTCCCTTGGGTTTCACATTAAGAAAAAGTTGCCTAAGAATGAGCTGGTAACTGTCCCTTTGCCATGAACATGACTTTACCATTTTCTTAAAGTGGTTACACTGGAGCCCCAGAGCAATTTCCTTTGTATCTGTTTTGCTCCTCCTCTTTGCTTGAGATAAACCAGGAAGCCAGGACGAAGAGAAGTACTCTTGCTTACTGGTTTTCTAATGAGGAAACAAGATATTCTCTTGTGGTCTCCTCCTAGGAACTGAATAATTGTGTGTCTGTGTGTAATTATTATAATAACAATTTTTAATCACATTAATAGGTGATTCCCATGGTTAACCATTGTTACAAAGCATTTACTATGGTATTGGTTCAGCATTTAATTTACTGCCTACTCTGTGCCTAGACGGTCTTCCCAGGTGGTACAATGGTAAAGAAAACACCTGCCAATGCAGGAGACCCAAGAGATGCGGGTTCGATCCCTGGGTCGGGAAGATCCCCCGGAGAAAGAAATGGCAACCCACTCTAGTATTCTGGCCTGGAAAATTCCAAGGACAGAGGGGCCTAGTGGGCTACAGTCCATGGGTTTGCAAGGAGTTGGACACGACTGAGCGACTGACCCCACACACGCGTGTGCACACTTACACACACACACATACACATACTGTGGCTAAAACCTTGCTGGTCACTCAGCATAGTTTTTTACCCACAACGTGGATAAAAAAAGAACACAAGAAAGCCTGTGTCCTTAAAATATCTGCCAATTTGGTAGGGAAACCATGAAAAGGTAAATTATTTTTAAAGATGTTTTAACGATCTATCTTACTGACCAGGTAGAAGGACCACAGAGGAGGAAGAGAGAGTGAGGCCAAGGCAGCCTGGAACAGGCAAGGAGGCTTTGTGGAAGAGGCGGTCTCTAAATAAACCTCGAAGGAGTGGGGGGATTTGGGAGGGAAAGAAGAGGTAGAAGTGAAAAGGGGATGCTGTTTTAGAAGGGCAAGCTGTGCAGAGCACAGAGGCAGGGGTCTGGAGAGTGGGCAGAAGGGCACACACTTGCTGGAGGAACTTCCTGGAGGCTGAATAGGAAGGAAAGGACAGACCACCAAGAATTAAGAAGTATCAACCTAACCTAGGATATTTTTTTGGGGGGGGGCGGGAAACTGATCCACACAAAAGGAAAGGAAAAAAACCTGATTTTCAGTATGTGTTGATTTCCATGGTGTAAATACTTCCACCCTGGTTGACTGCAAGCTAACAAGCCACAAATTCCTGAATATTTTAAAATCAGCTTGTTGATTTTTGCCCATTCTCAGGAAATGGGCTAAAATAATTTCAAGATTCATGAGTAGGAGAGTGACACAATAAAAGGAAGCCAGAAATGGGGAAGTGCGTGTATGTGGTAGAGGCTGGAATTGGGAAGGTCATTATGGAATTTATTAAAATAATCCAATTGTGAGTTTTTAATAAGTCAGTGTATTGCTCACAATATAACTCATAAGAGGGGACAGGTATATTTGGAAAGAAGAATCAAGTAGACTTGATGATGAAAGGAGTATATGGAGGGAGGGAAGGATGATAGGTGATTCAGCTTTTTAACCCAGGTGATGGGAGAATGAAAGGCACCGAGTGTGGAAATAGGTACACGGAATATTTTATGCTTTTTAGAAGTAATTCATTTTCATCCTGAAAAACACCACCAACAAGCAGGGATGTAGTCCTTGCCATTTGGGGGACCATAAACCAAGGCCAATCCACGGAAAACCACCTGGGCAGTTAGGAGCCCTAGAGGTCCCATATATTCCATCATGAATAATTCTCAGAAAATGGAAAGTGCAGAGGGGCCTGGAACAGCTATGTTCATCCATCCAGGCCCACAGCCTTTTACCCTAAAAGAAATCAGATTGCAACTAGCAGAACTCAGAAATGTCAAGTAAGAACTTTCAATAAAACTAGAAACCACCCACTGGCTCAGTGGTGTAATTCCCCTAGCTACGTAAACCAGAGCCAGTCTGACCTTTGCTAGCATGGGAGGGTGGAGAAAATTTGCAGATTTACCTACATGGAGAGTTTTTCTTAATCTTTCTATAAAGCTGATTGGGAATGCCACATCTCTAGTATGTGATACTAGTGTATACATTTAGATAGCCCCAAAGTACCCAGTTTAAAAAAAGGTTAAATTGCTGTGGGATCATGGGTAAAGCCAACATTGGAGCATCAGTCTCAAAAACAAAGTCATTTAGCAGTTTACCAGCTCTTGTACTAAGGACCCAAAAGAAACTATAGAGGAGTGATAGGCCTTAGGTGGTGGTGAAGATGCCTGTGAAGATGCTTCACTCAAGTGAAAATGGAAGTTCACTTGTAGAGACAGAACAAGCTAGAGACAGAATAAGAGATCCTACAAATATAAGGAATCAGATGCCAGGAAAGGTGGCCAAGACTCCATCGCCAGGCTCCGGCTTGGTTCACTGGCCAGCACCTATCAGCTGTGTGTGTCGGTTCTCAACGGGAGGCAGAGAGGTGGTGGCGTGGCTGTATATCAGGGTCAAGTTTCAGCCCCTCTAGGACAGATCCCTTACCTTCAGACAGGGACAAATCATCAGCTGGAGACACCAGGTCTGCCTGAGAAGCTAGGGCTCCGCTCAGATGGGTTGTAATCTGATTCGTCAAGATAACCTGTGAACAGACAAGGAGAAGGTGGAGGGAAGGGAGAAGAGAGAAGACCAAATTAATTATTAGAGCTATCAAAAGGCAGACTGTGGTTTAGGGGAAGACTGCTAAGGACACAGGTAGGAAAACCCCAGCTCTGGCTTTCATCAATTTTATCTTGAGGCCTGGCAAAGTCTCCAGGTCATTCAAATCATAGAAAACCGAGGAAACAGACTGACTTTTTTTCAGCTTAAACCATTTATCAATTCTTTCTAAATGCTGAGCAAATTGGGACAGAGAGGTATTGTCATATCAGCTGAATAATATTAACACAAGGCCAACCAGAGAATGAAAATGCACATGCACACATTTTATCATTTTTAAGATTATATCCACAACATACAGTATCACAGTGCTGAAGAGAAGCAATGATTTAACATCTGAACACCCGGGGCTTCTTCCCTTGTTAACGTGAAAATCAGAATTTTCTTTCCAAATTTGTGAAATTGGAATAAAACTCATCTCTAAAGGACTAGTACTCTTCTTCTTTTAAACAAGTTGAATTCTAACAAAAGAATTTCAAAGTCTCACTGCGTATTTAAAACACAAATGAGTAGAATCCGACCTATACAAAATAAAGTTCATAATATTTAAAATTCCTAGAAAGAACTCTAAAATTACTTAATTCACATGGTTTATTTCCACACTATTTTAATATGTGGTTCTATCAAGAAATTATTCTTTTCCTTAAAAATCCTCATTTATAAAATTTACTCTATTGTTTATAAACCTAAAGGAAGAACAAAAGACAGATTCTCTCTTGGAAAACTGCAGCACAACTAATGTCACGATCAATTCCCCAGATTTGGGTGTTCCCATCATGGGCACATTGGTGAGCCATTTTGGTCCCTCAGAGGAAACGTAACTTCTGAAAAACTAGGCATTTGGTGCCTGGAATATGCATCTGGCCAGACTGTCTTGGTCTGTCCCAAGGGTCAGCTATGGTTTTGTTGCCATCCTGATTGGAGGAGAAATGGAAATTGTCTCCCTTGTTAATTGTCCAGCTTTTCAGCTGCACCTCTGTTGCTGTCTCTTGAATGGACCAATGACACGTTATAAATCCTATGCCAATGGCAGCTTAATCGGGGGCGGAGAGGAAATGAAGTACTCTATTAGTGAAGACAGCCTGTCCAAGGTCTTTGTGTGCCATCAAGGCTCGTGTGAGCCCCCAGTTTCTCTGCAGAGATGATCTGCAGATATCTGCCAGATATTTTATCTGCCATAATATGTATAAAACATAATCGTTATAATACGTGATAATGTATCCAGATATTGCAGTGGTCTACTGAGTGCTTGCCAATCTTTTTCCTCCTGTTCTTTTGTGCTGCTCATTTTTATCTGGGTGGGTAAGAATCACATATGATAAGTCTTTCAATGAAAATGTCTGGAAATGGTCAAATAATAGCCTGCTGTCTTATGAAACAATATTTATATTTAGGAGCAAGAGTAAGAAATTATGTTCATTTTCCTCTTTATTTTATAGGGTATGAGCTTTGGAGTTCAATAGAACTGGGTTCAAATTCTGACACTGTGAACCTTGGGAAAGTTACTTAAATCTTTGAACTTCATCTATTCATAGGTAAAATAACACCTATCGTATAGAATCGTTATGAGAATTGAATGAGATAATCAATAACCAATGCAAGGTATTAAATACAGTGTCTCGCACATGATAAATATCCAGTAAATGTAAGCCATTGTTGTTGCCACTATTTCCTTCAGAAGGGTGTTATATAGGTTAATAGATTATTAATAAAGCCTATGCCACATGCTTAAGATATTAGATCTAATAACAACATGAAATCACAATTTTCTACATCAAGATCAGCACCTGATCATTTCTGCCAATCTCAGTCCTTCCTAAGCTTTCTTTAGTTGCAAAGAATTAGGTAAAAATCTCAGTAAGAAAAAGATAGTAATTATTTAAAGCAAGGTCAGTAACAAACTGATATTGTTCTGAGAATACTATATAATTTGTCTACTAATGAAGAAAATAGTGTATCTGCTTGTCATAGTCTTTTTAAAAAAGTGAAGCTTCGAGAGAGCTAAATATGTAAGCTCTATTTTTGGGGGAATTCTTCTAAAAGATGGCTTGGTGAAAATGACTAAAACGCTAGTGATACAGTAACAAGAAAAAAAGTTACTGAATAGTGACCATGCAGAGCATGTAACTAGGTACCCAGGGGAAAATAAAGAGATGAAGGCTTGGTGTGTCTTCTCAAGAAACTAAGTAAGTTAAAAGTAAAACATTTACGAAGGTATTCAGACCACTTATTCTCAATTGCATTATTATTTCCCTGGCCCTACAATGGAAACGTGCACTGAGATGATGTTTATTACATAGCTAATAAAAATGATACCCTGGCAAGCCTAAAAGCAAACTACTGATGTGCCTCCAAAGATACCCACCCCCACCGCCACTTCCAATGAAAGAGCAGACAGAGAAGAAAACATTTTCATTCTCCAATGGCAAAAGAACAAGCGCTTCCATGGTTTTGATAATAATCCACTCCCTTTTTATTATGAGTCTAAAAGCCAAATTGCTGAAGGGATACACAGCAACCAAACTCGGGAGGGTGCTCTTACTGAACTGTTGTGATTTGCTAAGCCTGTGATCAGCAAAATGATAAAATGGAAACCTTTCCAAACAGCATCAATTACAAAAAATCATGGCTTGGGCAGAAGCCTATAGATGTGTTGTTCTCTGAGCTAATCTGGAGTCATGAAAACGACACTCCTAAAATAACTTATCAAATACTATTACATGTTATGGACAGAATCTTAACACTATCTGCTTTCAGAAAATGAGTTCTGATACTGACACTTCACAGGGGCTTTCCTGCTGCTTTGCTCCGCTGAAAAGACGAAGCCTTCTCACACTTGGTACTGAATTTGTGCAAGAGTGCTGTGTACATGATGAGGTTGAGGACTTTGGAGTCAGACAGATCTGAGTCCAGATTCTGGATTCCACCACTTACTGTGTGATGATGGGCAAGTGTCACAGCTTCTCTGGGTATAATTTTTAATTCAGAGTTCTGAAGATTAAACTGAATAATGCATACAAAGTCCTGAGGATGGTGCCTGGCCAGTGGGAAATGCTTAAACGTTAACTCCCATCATTGTCTTTAGTTATCTTTTGCTGACTTTATACCTGGCTTGTTTAGACAGAAAACCTATGCCTGATTCCCTTTTGTACAACATATAGTACACTGATGACAAAGAACTAATATTGGCTGGTGTTATGCTAAAAAAGCAATAAAAATTTAAATGAAAGTGCATACTATTTTTGCCATTTCTCTAAAAATATGACTTGTTGAAAACATATAACATTCCCTCTTCCTGCTACTACCATCAATCTCAAATCCAAAGGCTAGAGTGAGACTCTTGAACTAAGGAGAAATTTTGCTTGCATCTTTTGATTGCAAATTTTGATTACATCTTTACATCTGAAGCCAGGAGGAAATGGAATTCAGCTTAAAGTCAACTCTTCAGGCCAGAGAAGATGATCTACTTACTGGGAGAAATAGGCAGCCCTGTACAATGTATAAGGTAACTACTAACTAAACTCCATTCAGCGTTAAATAAGGAGAGATCAATTTCTCCCAAGACTTCCTGGCAACAACAGTTGGTTATAGGATGTTTCAGGTACACATGAAAGGAAATGACTTCTCAAATCATGTCATGTACACCTGGAGTCTCATTTTTAGTGTTCCTCTCCCCAGCCAAAATAAAGGGGTTTTATAAGTTTGCCCTTGGGTTCTAAGTTTCCCTTGCATCACCCAACTTCTCTAAATGCATCCTATTCAACCCTTGTGTGTACTTAAGTTGAACAGCTAAGCTCAATTCAAGGGAACAATGAAGCTCTCTAAGGAAGAAGTTTCAGAGTACAGATTTATAAATAACCTAATAGCCCCTGCCTTCATAGAGAGTAGGACTTCTCTCATAAGCTAGAGAGGAGATGGAAAAACATGAACCATTTAAAGACAAGCAGACAGGTGGGAATGAATGTCATTTTTGTCAAAAGGCAGAAGGTCCTGGGGAAGAAAATTCAGCCAACAGACAAACAAAGGAAAACATGACTCCCTTCCACTAAGTAGCAAAAGGGTAGCTTACAAAAGGAAATATCTAGAGATAAGCAGGTAGGGCTTCCCAATTGGTTCCGTGGTAAAGAATCCAAGGCAGGAGATGTAGGTTTGATTTCTGGGTTGAGAAGATCCCTTGGAGAAGGAAATGGCAACCCACTTCAGTATTCTTGCCTAAAAAATCCCATGGACAGAGGAGCCTGGTGGGCTACAGCCTATGGGGTTGCAAAGAGTTGGACATGCCTGAGAGACTGAACTTTGTTGTTACAAAGCAGGTAGGAGTAGGATAAGCTGGTCAGAAGAACCATCAGCCCCCAGGGTCAGGGAACTGGTGAGCTGGAGTCCACTGACCAACTGAGCCTGACCCTCCACCAGTCTTTGTGTCCAGTGTGGACCATCTGCCTTCAGTGGGCACATCTTTCTTCAGCTACACTAGGACAAGACTAATCTAGGCTATAGCCCCACCCCACTCATGCCTCCGGCTCCTGGTCCAGAATAAATCCTGCCTTATGGGGCCTCTGTATGTGTCTAGTTTGTATATGCCTAACCTGATCCACCCTACACTGAAGTATTACAGAATTATCTTTGTGGGGACCTTCATGAGCAGCCACTTAGTATAGTCCAACCCACTGAGTACTGGAAAATGATGGAGAGAAGAAAGAGTGGGACAGTGCTAGAGAAATCAGAGTGGGAAATTGTCAGGCCTAAAAGTCCAGCCTTTGATAAAGAGGCTCTTTTTATTTGACTCTTGGGAGGCAACAAAGAGGGATTGTGTGGTCAACCAGGAGTAGAATAAGTTGGAATGGGATATCTGGCCCTGTTTGGTCAGCAGAAGAGAGATTCATGATCAACAAGACAATAGCTCATCATCTGTAAGTCGGATATTTTTAAGGACCTAAGAATATGGCACATGCCTTCGTTTAGCTTTCTGTGCAGGCAGGTGAGAGACAAACTTTTTAATCCCTTCTTTTCAGAGAGTGAACTAGAGTCATTGGCCTGAGATTAATAGTTCAGATAAGAAAGGGGGTCTGCAGGCCTTCCTGCCCACTCTCCCTCCCAAGACAGCACTGGGCAGTGGAGAAGAGAGAGAATAACTCTCAGCCCACAGCCACAGACAGGTCCAGGCCTTGATGCCCGGGTCACCAGAATTTGATCTAATAAAAGTAATGAACAAAAGGTCTAACATCTAGAAATACATTAAAAGATTATGGAAACACTATACTGTAACAAGTCCAATTTTGTGGCAAGAGTGCTTTCAGACTCTGATGCTAATAAATAACCATAAACCAAGTAAAGCTTCAGCCTCTATGAAAGGGCTAAGCATTTGAGGCAATCCTAGCCAAATTCTGCCAGTCTTTTTAGTGGCTTTCAGTGACTTCAGATGCATGTATGTGGCTTGTCATTTGCAAAACCCATAGGAGGCTTGAACACTAAAGCTCTTCATGTTCTTGGTGCAACAAAGTTTGAGAAGTTGTCTGGGCTAGAGGGAGCTTCCTTGGTGGCTCAGCTGGTAAAGAACCCGACTGCCAATGCAGGAGACACAAGAGATACAGGTTCAGTCCCTGAATGGGGAAGATCTCCTGGAGTAGGAAATGGTAACCCACTCCAGTATTCTTACCCGGAAAACTCCATGGACAGAGGAACCTGGCAGGCTACAGTCCACGGGGTCACAAAGAGTTGGACACAACTGAACACACACACATACACACTGGTCTAGAGGAATCATGGGGCAACCTCAGGCATGTTGGGGGTGTTTCTACACCCATAAGGACACCAGCTTCCTCCTCCTGCTCACTCTCTGCCAGAAACCTGCTACAATGTAACGGAGAATCAGAGAAGTTTCAAGATCACTTTAACTGAGCTTGAAGAGCTAGGTGCAGTGAAGGTCCTGATACTCCCAGATCTCAGAAGAGGCAGCCCCCTGGATAACCTGGCCAGCCAGAGAAAGGACATCAACTGAGTGAGAAAGAGAGACTTTGGAACTAATTCTGTTCCCAAACTGCTTGCCTGATGCCAAATCTAGCACTCTCAAAATGATCGAGCTCTAAACTAAAATGGACAGAAATTTTTTAAAAGAATATAAATATATACATATATGGGTATAACCAAGGGCTTCCCAGGTGGCGCTAGTGGTAAAGAACCTGCCTGCCAATGCAGGAGACAGAAGAGATGCGGGTTCAATCACTGGGTCAGGAAGATCCTCTGGAGGAGGGCATGGCAACCCACTCCAGTATTCTTGCCTGGAGAATCCCATGGACAGAGGAGTCTGGCGGGCTACAGTCCATAGCGTCGCAGAGTCGGACATGATTGAAGCGACTTAGCGTGCACACACACACACACACACACACACACACACACAACCAAATCACACTTTGCTCTATACCTGAAACACAATAGTGCTGCTGCTGCTGCTAAGTCGCTTCAGTCATGTCTGACTCTCTGCAACTCTATGGTCAATACACTAACATAATATTATAAATCACTTTACTTTGATTAAGAAAAATAAAGGGACTATAGCCAAACCTTTCCCCAAATATGAAAAAAATATGACAGGGCTCTGGTTTAAAGCCTGTTTTTATTATTTTTATATTAAACACAACCTATCTGCTTCAGGTACCCTTTTTAAAAACGTTACTTTTGGTATCTAAAATGATTCGAATTGCCAAGTATGACCGTGATGGAGACTTACTGTCTAAACACAGGCCTCAATTCAGTCAGAAATCCTGAGTTTTCATCCTGACTCGGTTAAGGGTTACCGAATGCCTTGTTTTAAGGAGACAGAGGATGGAATTTTCCTGTGAGAAATTGTTAAGGTTCATTGAGTCCTTTCATCACCAAGGCTTGAGAGAAAGGCCCTGGAGTGGTTTTCACCATCCTTTCCTCTTGCCTCCCAACCATGACAGTGTCTGCCTCAACCGGCCTGCTCAACCGGCCTGTTCAACCGGCCTGCTGAATAGGAGCTAAGAGTAACAGGGAAACTGTGAGGGGTGGGGGGAGGCGGGGAGAAGGCCAAAAAGAGAGAGGGGGTGCTCTGAGTACAGCGTGGGAACAGGGTAAGTCCCCCTAAAAGCAGATCCGGAAAGCCATACTCGCAGACTCAAGCCTCTCCTCTGACTATTCCCCATCCTCTCCCTTCCCATCACTTCCAGCTTTGAAAGGAGATAGCCAATATTTCAGGAAAAGTCAGACCAAATATTTTGGAGTTTCAGAGTCACAAATCTGGTTTTACTATTCACTGGCTTAGTTTTGCCAAGCTCTGGAAAATTATAAATCATTCCATTACGGGAAAAAAATAATTTTCTTTAGCTTCAGCCCAGAGAATATCAACTGTCAGCTCTAGAATAAAGAACTGGTAGGGTTTTAGTATTCCAGCCTGCTATTTCCAACTTGAAGTTCTGCGTGACAACTGTTCTCTGGGAAAATCTGAAAGGCTATGAGGGATTTTCCTTTAGAAATATTTGTGGTAAAAGGACCAAACTGTACTTTGGCTTGATGAAAAGATTACTGTGTGAGTTAGGAAGCCTGCCTTTTAGTTTTGGCTTTGTCACTAACCTGCTGTGCAATTTTGGAAAAGGCTCTGAACCTCTCTGTACCTAAAAGTGAGTCCATAAAAGACATGAAGAACAGAATGTATTATGACTGTAATGGTAGCCCACTATGGAAAAGGTTTCACACCACATCAGTATTAGTGTTGTACTTAATATTTCTTGGTTCTTAATATTTCAAGGATACCAACTATCCTTGGTTCTCATCATGTCTAACCTTAGGAAATCCATCCTACATAGAACCAATTGGCAGAGTCTGAGGAAGAGAGGAGGGGAAAAAAGAATAAGGGAGACAACTTTAAATAATTTTGTGTTTATGGTGAGAATATTTTCAATCTTGAAAAAATCCACATCTCTAATTGTAGACCTGGTGGGGAAAAAATCTCTGTTGTAGATTTCACTGTGCTTTTCCCAAGTAAAGCTAGTAGGGGAGTCCCTACAGAAGATATTGGTTCAGTATGAGGCAACACAGACAGAAAAACAGAAAAGAATCTTCTCATCCTTGCACAAATACACATTCAGTCAATCACAAAGGGATTGATGATGTTACTGCTTACACTCTGTTGCAGCCATTGTCTTGACCACCGAGTTTAGAGAAAATGCATTGAGGTAAGTACCGTGTCTGCCATTTGGCCGAAATAAACACATGAGCAAACAGAGCTGCGCCACAGGGCGGCTTTCCCCTTGGCCTACTTCTCCTGGGGTGCACATACGAGGGGATGTAGTGGAAACCCTGGGCCAGCAGCTATTGTGCCGTGGACGTAGGCGTGAAGTGCTTGGGTTCCACGGTCGGCTCACTGTTCCACTGGCCCCAATGGGGCTGAGGTTAACACGTGTTGGTTCCGGGTCTCAGATGGGGCGACAGTTGTAACGAGGCCACAAAAAGCAGGCTGGTGTGCTGTTTCCACCTTCAGCCCAACCTCGGCGGCATCCTGTCAGCGATGTGGGGCCCACTGCAGGAAACAACACGCACCGTTGGTGAACTGCGACAGCGCGTTCACGGTGGCTTCAAATGGTGCACACGGCAGCAGTGTGCAGTTCTGCAGTTAGCACGGGAGCAAAAGAGTCTCCGGAAGCCAGGGCTTGGAAAAGAACAAGGCCAACTGTCAGATGACTCTGAGGTTCCCCGATGTGGAAGAAACCTTCCTCCACTGTACATTTCCTGTGGCCGAGTGGCTTTTGCAGGGTGTTTGTTTGGTTGTCTTCGCCCACACCCCTACTGCCCACCGAGCCCTACAGAAAGGCAAGGGAGGTGAATTTCCAACACCCCCCTGAGTTTCTGCTGACCTTTTTAGGTGTTTTGTTACTTGGTGGTGCTTTCTATTCACTTGTACGCCTGGGCTCTGGGGATTCCCCTCCCTTTGATTTGCAAAGAGGATTAGAAAGACACAGTTTTGTGATCGGTCCATCACAGACGGCTGCTATTAACTGATTTCCCCTCCTTAGACTCATCTGACATCAAGAAAACACTCCTGTTGAGTCACTTGCTCCCTGGGGGATCAGAAAATACAGTTCTTGGGGGAGTCCAGCCTGATAAACACTGACCTGGCTACTCTCCAGGCCCCACCATGCCTACCGTGGCTTAGAGGAAGGAGAGGCTAAAGCCCAGAGGGGCCTCTGAGGAACCTCCAAAGCAGGATGAGCCAACACTGGTCTGACTCCTTGTTTCTCTATTTCACAGAGGCAAATGGCAGGCTAACCAAGGGCTCTCCAAACTCAGTAAATAGGTGTGTGCATTCAACTCTATCTCCAGAGGGAATCTGTGGCATAAAATGGGAGCAGAGGTCACTCACTGTTCAAAAGGAGGTCAAAAGGTCTGCCTAGGAACAAATTTCCAAGGCAGCAGCTTCATCAGATATGCTCTTGAACAAAAACTATTTATATGACATCCTCAAGGAAGGGATAGTGTCAGGTGTTATTTAAAAACAAAAGGTGCAGCGGGGGGTGGTGGTTGGGAGCTGAAGCAATGCTGTCTGTGTCTATACCTTAAACACATGATGTCAATAAAGGCAAACAGTAATCAACTTTGGTTAAACAGAGTCACCTTGGGAGAGACACAAGAAGAACAGGCCCAGAATAAATACATTAAAATGGTTAAATATTTACATGGTGAGGAGGAGCACACTTCCTTCCAAGGCAATGACACATAGTAGAGATTTTCCATCATGGCCACTAATAAGCCAACTACCGATCACATGCTACAGGCCCATAAAACGGATATCCTGGCAGGTCACACTCAATGCCAGATGACAGACAGGCCCAAGTCTCCCATACCCACTCTGGTGGCTTGGGAATGGCCAGCGGAAGCACTGACCCAGGAGGAAATGTGAGGTGGTGTCGGGCGTCTGTGTTGCTAGAGGGCATGGGGGGACACAGTGCCCCTGAACTTGCCTACTGTCACGTGAGTGGGCCCCCCATGAAATCCCCCATCACTTTCAGTTGTTTCCTACCATCTTGTTCACCTCTCACTTGACATCATTAACTAGTCTGATCGCGCCACCTTCCACAAGCATGATACTTTAGATTTTTCAGAGTTTGTTCACAGAATGGTCTCAGTCAACCCTCACTACCTTGTGAGGGAAGCTGAAAAATAACCCAGGCAGCTGTGGTGTGTCAGAAGGGTGGGCTCTGCGGTCAGACCTTCTGGGTTTCCATCTCAGTTCCACCACCTACTGGCTGGATAGTTTCAGGTAAGACATTTACGCTCTCTCTGCTTTTCTTCAACTCTGTAATTGAGATAACAATCATACCTATTGTGGGGATAAATGACTTGGATACAAAGCACTTATGACAGTGCCTAATATCTAGCAGGTGCCTAAAAAATATTAGCTCTTTTTTCTATCCACTTCAATTTTTCCAGTAAAAAAAATTGAGGCTTGTGAACTCTATATTCTACCTCTATATTTTTCACAGTTCACTCACTTGGACTATAGACCCCACCCCAAGTGCCCCAGTCTGAAATACTCCCTTTACTCTTCTTTAAGTTTCCACCTTTCTGGGGCCAATTTAAATCTTACCTCTTCCATGAACTCTTTCCTAACTATGCTCAGTTCTGAACACTCCCACCCTAGAATCAGTACCAAGTAATTCAGTATGAGAATTTTTCCCTAGTTATATCATCCGTGTTATTCTTATCTTTCGACCTTCAGTGTAAATGCTATGAGGTTTTATGTGTTTCTAAAGGCGGGGAGGGAGAGGCAGGGAAACTAGCATCTACTGAGCACTTCCTATGTTTCAGACCTTGTACCAAGTACTTTACATACATTAGCTCATTTCATCCTCATACCCCAGTGAAGTAAACATTATTATCGTAGTTTTGAAGATGAGGAAACTGAGGTTTAGAGAAATTGAGCAATTTTCTGAGACCAAATAGCTAGCACGTGGAAGAGCCGGATTCAAACCAGATCTGTCTGGCCCTCTAGCCTACGCTGGTTCTACCACATAAAAGGCTCTCAACATGAAAACTCACAGCCTCGTGGATCTTTGTCAATTAATTTCTTCAGAGCCAGGCATTTGCTGATATAACACTGACCAAGTTCCGTGCTGTTTAAAGCAAAATCACATGTAAAAGAAAACTGTACAAAACGTTTGAGAATAAGAGAAGCTTTCAGTGACAAGAAAAAAGCAGTCGACTGACTGCTGTCTGGTAGAGCTGGAAATATTTGAGTCTTCAGGCCAGGGAGGAACCATGCTCTAGCAGGTATGGCGAGAGAAAGGACACAGATCCCTGGTGTCTATTTCTGTCTTGGCCTCTAGCCACTTTGCTAGTATTTTCACTTCTGCTAAAATGCGATGACAAGAGTTTCAGAAGAAAGGCTGCCATATAAGAGCAGAATAAGAACAGGCAGTTAATTGGTTAAAAGTGGTAGAGCCACAAACAACACTGGGATCTGGAGCAGGAGTTCACAGCTGGGACAAATTCCATTTGGGCATTTGTCTTTCCAGCTCCACGTCAATTCTTAGAGAGCAGCACTGGGTATGGAGCAATCCTTAAATCTAAGTGATAATAATATCTATGTGGTCTTTTTTTTTTACTCTTCATTTTTTTAAAAATTAAAGTATAGTTGATTGACAATGTTGTGTTAGTTTCTGATGTACAGCAAAGTGATTCAGTTATATATTAATACATACACTTTTTCGGATTCTTTTCCATTATAGTTTATGTTTTTAAATACCCTACAAGGGTTCTCTTTAGTTTACTGAGGATTATTCACATGAGTCATTCAAGAAGCTTGTTATTTTCCTACTTAAAATGATGTTTGCATTTATTTTCAGACTGGTGACTCCATACAACTGGTGACTCCATACAACTCCATACAATCAGTGAGAAATGACTGATTCTTAATATGTTTCGTTATCAATTCAAAAAGTGTATTAGTGCCTCTGAATCCTGGAGGCCCCAGTTTTATGGTGAAGACACAGCTGGGATGGAGGTAGTAGGGAGAGAGGTTTGTTCCGGGTCTTCGAAGTCATCCAGTCAAGAGGCTAGGTCTGAAAGACTGGTGACCTTGGCAGGTTTGTGGATATTCCTGCAACTCTTTAAGGGGCATCATGATCTCTCTGAAAAGAAGGGACACAGGACCTGTGGGTAGCGCTATCATTTCCACATTATCTAGAGTCCCAGTGAATTCAGAATCCTGGAGCTGTGGGCAAGTCTCATGGAAGACTTCCTGCTCCCACGAAGGTCTGGAAGGGATCACTGCTGGGAACGGGTGTCCAGGAATAGGAGAACAAGCAAGTTTTCTTCTATCTGGTTATTTACAACACAGTGTTCCTTCTCATGGACTCCTCCTGCCCTCCCCAGGACCACACTGAAATGACTAAATCTGCCTGTTGCTCCAGTGAATCCAGTCAAATAAATAAGTCAATCCTCTTTAAGTTTGTGGTCTCAACTCCTTGTTGGTTTATTGCAAAATTAAAGGGCACGCAGAGTAGAACCATCAATCAGTAACCAGCAGAGGAATAAGCTCTTTGCAGAATGTACTGAGAAGCAGGAAAGAAGATGGAAAAAATATGAAAAGAAACCTCATGAAATGGTCATTTGTTAGGAGAACAGAGCGGGAAAAAAATTCACATTTCACATGCAGTATCATTTTGGAAAAGTCTTATTAAAGGTTTCCTATCTCGCCAGGAGAGCAAGCACAGGAACGCAAACAAAAATCCCTCAAAATGATCTGCCATTTATTAGTGCTGGTTTCTTGTGGGTTTTGCTGTATTCCATAGACACAGCCAGAGATCATGGGGCCAAGAGGCTGGAACAGTGACTCAGCAGGCTCGGGACCAGGGGAAGGAGAGGCAATATTACTACTGTTTATTATAGAACAAACAAACAAATACAAACTGGCTCCCTTCGGCCTTCACCCCAACCTGACCTTCCCTTAGCCCTCTATTATTTAAAGTAAAATCACCTAGTACCATGTCTTATTGGGAATTTTTAATAAATGCTATTTGATGAAGTAGAACCTGAAAAGCAATATATAGTCTAGGGTTGAGTCCCCACTGGGTGCCAAATACCTCACTTAGCACCCTATTTACATACCCTCCTCAGTCCTCATTGCAATCCTATGAGGTAGATTATATTATTCTTCTACTCTGAGGATAAACGTATTTAATAATGTGCCTGTGTGTTAGTCACTCAGTCTTGTCTGATTCTTTGAGACCGCATGGATTGTAGCTTGCCAGGCTTCTCTGGCCGTGGGATTCTCCAGGCAAGAATACTGGAGTGGGTTGCCATGCCCTCTTCCAGGGGATCTTCCCCATCCAGAGATCAAACCCAGGTCTCCTGCATTGCAGGTAGATTCTTTACCATCTGAGCCACCAGGGAAGCCCAATGATGTGCCTAGTTTATAGCAAGCAGCTGCCCAAAATCATTCTTTCAACCAGATATACCAGGTTCAAGCATGGCACCAAGAAGACTACTGTGGCATTCTAAATCCTGCTGGAAGAAATGAAATTGGTGGTATTAAAACTAGCAAAATGGTAACTCACCAATCCTAAGTTTACCTTGCACATTTTCCACTCCAGACAAGTTCCTTCTCTAGACAACTAATATTCTTGCCCATTTCACAGGAGAGAAAAGCAAGGTGCCAAGAGGTGTAGGTAATTGCTTACACTAATAAAAAGAAGTGCCATTAGATCATAACATGACTTTGATTCTTACCCTTGGAAAGATGTAGCTTTTGAAATATGATAACTTGTTAATGGGGAAGAATTCTTTATAACATCTCATCTAAATCTCCTTACCATCTAGTAATAAGGTAGGTATTACATCTCTTTCAACATCAGGAAAAGTGAGTAGCTTATAGTTTACAGCATATAACTGGACCCAAACCCAGGTCTTCTGACTTTAGATCCCATGTTCTTTACATCCTTTGATCCTAATGGGGAGGGTACCTTGCAGAGAGGCAGACTGATGGTAAAGAAATAGCAACCATGAAAAAGCTGGGTCTCAGGTCTTTCTGAAACAAATATGAGCTGCTTGTGGAGTTGTGAAGCCCAGTACAATGGGATCTTGGCTTTATTCCACTTCTCTACAGAGATATCTATATAGTGATAGAGCTTCTATGGTCTCTCTGAGGGTAGTCTTCCATTACTAATACGAGGCTCACTATAAGTGCTATTATGGTTTATCAAAGTGGTCCCATTCATAATTCAGCCAAGGAGTTCCCAAGAGAGGACAGAGGAAATAAGAAGAGAGAGAATGCCATATTCGGGACTAGGTAGGTCTAGGGTAAGAATGAAAGGATGTTAAATAATAAAGTATATAATTATAGCTTTCCACTCCAGCCTCATGATCTTCTCTCTCTTCTAGGTACCCCACAGCCTTTGTACACTCATCCTTCCCAGTACAGCAAGAGTGCAACCCCTCCCAGACTTCCTTTCCCTGCCTGCACTCCTTTGCAGGGCTTTAAGAGCCCAAGACCCCATCCCTGTACCATTTACCACTGCTCAGAAATCTGTAAAGCTCTCTCTAAAGAACTAAATTTTAAATAAGTCTTAAGTGACTTTGGCTGCACATCTTCATGTTACCAGATAGGGCCCCTAGTGATGTATCTAACCTGTTGCTCTAAAGCAGTGACTGTGAAGTGGTACAGGTGGGTCTTGAATCTTCAAGTTCCACGTTAATTCCTCTATACATTCTTTCCCTCCCTCTTATGAAATAGAAAAGCTGGCTCTACATCTGACTGACAGATTTTTCCCACAGATAGTTGAAATACAAGCTGAATATCTGACAAAATAATATTACTCAAGTAATTTATTAATTATTAAAATTTAAAATGTTAATAACTTGGTTATTAAATACTAACTATGGTCAGAACAAAAAGATAAGACTGCTATTTTCCTGTTAAAAGGGGGAAGTAATATGAGTAGATGAGCAAACTAGAATAAAAGGAAGCAAATAAATAATCCTTGTCATGCAGGAGTCTAGAAGATGGGGTGACATGACTTCTCACTGGGGGACTCAGGGAAAGTGTCATTTGATACGGGCCTTGAAAGACAGGCATCATTTGGTTATTGAAAGTTATGTGAAAGGTCATTCCAAATGGCAAAAGAGCCCCCAATATTGGAAGAATTTGGATCTGCAGTGTATTTCAGAGGGGGGCCTTAAACTGGAATACTAGGAGTCACTCAAAAGGTAATCAATCTGCATCTCTGTACAGTAACAGGCCAGACATTTATATCAGGAATGTATCTGTCTTTAAAAGGAGATACTTGAAAAAATGGAAACAGATCTCCCAGCTAAGAGACTGGAGAAAACTTCCCCTCTTCATACAACTTCTCACGCCTGCACATCCTGACCTTTCAGGAAGGAGATGGCAAGGGTTCTCCACAGTACCATCCTGCCATGGAAGTTGGTTCCTACAGGAAAGGTTCTTGCAGTGAAAAAACAAACACTGCATTGAGAGAGAGAGAGAGAGAGAGAGAGAGAGAGAGAGAGAGAGAGAGAGAGAGAGAGAGAGAAGGAGAGGGAGAGAGAGAGAGAGAAGGAGAGGGAGAGGGAGAGAGACAGGGAGAGAGGGGCAAGGGCACATGTGTGTGTGTGTGTTTCAAACTGTAGAGCTAAGTTTCAAACTGTATTTACAAGCTAGATTCTGCTAAAACACATCAAAGGGTATCAGGCCCCATTACAGAGGAAAGGAAAAGCCCTAATTCATATGCAACGGGGTTTAGGAAAAATCTTTATGAAAGACTTCTTAGCAAACTAGCAGAGTGAGAACTAAAACAAAACAACACCCAAAAAGTCCTCAAATGACTGCATCAGAGACCATTCTGGTAGTTTCCCTTCAATTCCCTCACAGGCAGAAGAGACCCCGTTAGATTTCAGAGTTTTCCCACCCTGGAGAAAGAAGGCATTATGAGGCAAAGCAGAGTCCTCTGATTTATTCCACTTCTTAAAAAAAATCTATTTTTTTTCCTGCCAGTTGCATTTCAACATGACTGACAAACTTTTCCACTTTTCTGTTTATGTTCTCTAAGCCAACAGCAAAGCGCAACTATGGTTCCAATAAAAATGTTAATCAATATAACATATAAGCATATTGATTTCATATATATTTAGTCAGTTATTTAGTAGTACATGTGAGTCACACAGAAGTCCCCCTGACCCCAACCTAGACTTGGGAATAAGGAACATAAAACAAGCCTCTGGGGATAAACTATGTAATCAGCACCTACTGGCTCAAAGCAGAATCACACAACAGAAGGACAGGCTATGTGCTCCATAAAATAATGGATCTAGGCAATAATCTTCAGTAGATGATCATTAGGTAACCATAAGGTCAAAAGCTGATAGGGAAGTTAGCAATAGACTGATGAGGCTATCATCCTCTGAATCCACTGATCAATTTAATCATCATTAAAGGTGGTACAACCAGACATTATTCCCGTATGACAATAAAACTGCAAGTACATAGCACCACCTACACAATATTTCGCCTAAAAAATCCAAACCCTAATCTAATAATCACTGGTTTATAGGATGCGGAAGAATAAGTTAAATGACACCATGACAAAGCTATCAGCCAATCACTAGAAAATATGGCACTCTATATTCAATTTCGCCCATGAATCAATGTCACAGATAAAGCTAGAGGGGGTGTCACAGATTAAAAGAAAGGGAATGTAACAACCAAATACAATTTGTGGACCTTATTTAGATCTTTATTCAAACTAAACAACTATAAAAGGACATCGTCAAGGCAATCAGGGGCATTTGAATATGGGCTTCATATTATTACAGGATTTAATGAATTGTTCATTTTACTAGGTGTGATAAAGGCATAGCAGTTATAGTTTCAAATGCCCTTATCAATTTAAAGAGGGAGGGTAGATGGAGAAATACGTTGCAGAGACAAAATTAAAAATACATACAAGAGAGGAAGGAAGGAAACATAACAATGGTGCATTTTAGAAGCTCACCATGGATACTTACATTGGCACAATAATGTAAGTGTTAAATATGATTTTAACTAAATATATAAGATATAACCATACAAAAAGGAAGAGAAAATAAGTTTTCAGTGATCATTTCCACAGATGTCATCTTCAATAGGAAAATCAAAAATAGTAATTTGAATACACAATTTAGAAATGTGGGAGTAACTAGCAGAATCAGCAAGGAAAGAATGAAACACAATTATGCTATGGTAATTTGAAAGTGCCTGCTTCCAGAAAGAATCAAAGGGGAGAAGTGGGCATGGGGTGGGACATGCTGTTTTTCAATATAAGTATTATATGATTATTAGATTTATAAAACAATATATGTTTCACTCTGATAAAAGACAAAATGTAAATTAAAACATACATCAGAATGATGTGGGGAGGACATTTGTCAGCCAAAAATTAATATAAAGGATAGTGAGAGGCAGAGGACCTAAACAGTCATCTCTCTAAAGATACACAGATGGCTAACAGGCACATGGAAAGATGCTCAACATTGCTAATTATTAATGAAATGCAAGTCAAAACTACAATGAGGTATCACCTCACACCAGTCACAATGACCATCATCAAAAAGTCTACAAAAAATACATGCTGGAGAGGGTGTGGAGAGAAGGGAACCCTCCTACTGTTGGTGGAAGGGTAAATTGGTACAGCCACTATGGAGAACAGTATGAAGTTTCCTTTAAAAATTAAAAACAAAACATACAATCCAGCAATCCCATTCCTGGGTATATATCTGGAAAAGACTCTAATTCAAAAGACTGTAATTGGGATGCATGCATCCCCATGTTCATGGCAGCACAATTTACAATAGCCAAGACAACATGAATGTTGCTTCACACGCAGTGAAAGAGGAATATATATATATATTCAATGAAATACTACTCAGCCATAAAAAGAATGAAATAATGCAATTTGAAGCAACATAAATGGATTTAGAGATTATCATACTAAGTGAAGTAAGTGAAACAGAGGAAGACAAATTTCCTATGATATCACTTATATGTGGAATCTTAAAAAAAAATGATGCAAATGAACTTATTTACAAAACAGAAATTGACTCACAGACATAAATTTATAGTTACCAAAGGGGATCATGGGAGGTGGTGGGAAAGAGAGAAATTAGGAGTTTCTGATCAGCAGATACAAACTATTATATATAAAATAAACAAAGACCTACTGTACTGAACTAAATTCAATATCTTAGATTAACCTATAATGATGGAAAAGAATCTGAAAAAGAATACACACACACATACAAGTATTTTGTGTGTGTGTGTATTACTGAATCACTTTGCTACACACTTGAAACTAATAAAACATTGTAAAGAAACAATACTTCATTTTTTTTTTTTTTAAAAGGATAGTCAGAGAAACAAATGGTGGCAATTCTGATTCCAACTCCAACTAAAGCTGCCAGGCCCCTGGTATATGGGACCCCTCCCCTCTCCGTGAGCATAGATCACTTGACAAGGAGGGTTGGACTGTGGGGACAGACACAGCAGGCTAACAGCTCCTGACACCATAACCCTCTGAATCACTTAACCCCCTGATCAATTCCATACTTACCAAGGAACCTGCCAATAACTCGATTTCTCACTTATAATTGGCCTTAGAGGGGAAACATGCTAGCTAGACAGGCGTGGCTCTTCAATGCATAGAACAGCTTTCTTTCTCATAACAAAATGAATAATTTGGCATTCTACTTTCCTAATTCAGTCCCTCTGAGCTCTGGGACCAAGAACAGGCCAGGTCCTCCTGAATGTGACAAGCTCTGGGTCAAAATGTGGGCCGAGGCCAGATAACCAGATAAAGCCCACCTTGCCAAACTGCCTGACTTTGGCCAGCAGCCTCCTCCTCAGAAGCTGCCCCAGCTGCAGTGTCCTTTCACAACAGGACTCTGAGCACTGTCACAACAACCCAGTGAATCCCTATTATTTCCCTACACTACACTAAACAGTGGAGAGGCAACTGTGTCTGACCACTTCCAGGAAGATGCAGTGGACACCTGTGGCTCTTTTCAAGCAAAGATATTCTTCACCACGAACTTTCAGGACCCCACAGGGCACTGTGAGCAGAAGCTGAAGTGCCAAGAGATTTCTAAATACAGGAAATGTTCATAAATATAGTAGTAGAATATTTCGGAGAAGGCACTGGCAACCCACTCCAGTACTCTTGCCTGGAAAATCCCATGGACGGAGGAGCCTGGTGGGCTGCAGTCTGTGGGGTCGCGAAGAGTTGGACACGACTGAGCGACTTCACTTTCACTTTTCACTTTCATGCATTGGAGAAGGAAACAGCAAACCACTCCAGTGTTCTTACTTGCAGAATCCCAGGGACCCGGGAGCCTGGTGGGCTGCCGTCTATGGGACTGCACAGACTCGGACACGACTGAAGCGATTTAGCAGCAGCAGCAGCAGCAGAATATTTCGATTTTTATAAAAAACATAATAATAAACATTACTGAGTACTTCCAAAGTGCCCTAGTAGGGCTTTCCTGGTAGTTCAGCTGGTAAAGAATCTGCCTGCGATGCAAGAGGCCCTGGTTCAATTCCTGGGTCAGGAAGATCCCCTGGAGAAAGGATAAGGCTACCCACTCCAGTATTCTTGGGCTTCCCTGGTGGCTCAGATGGTAAAGAATCCACCTACAATGTGGGAGACCTGGGTTCGACTCCTGAATTGGGAAGATCCCCTGAAGAAGAGAAGGGCCACCCACTCCAGTAATCTTGCCTGGAGAATTCCATGGACAGAGGAGCCTGACAGGCTACAGTCTATGGGGTTGTGAATAGTCAGACACGACTGAGCAACTAATGCTACACAGAATAACTCATTTAATCCTGACAAAACCCTGCGGTGTGAAAACATTCTGTTTTTATTTCCATTATTAATTTACAACAGTGGAGAATAAAACACAGTGAGGTTGAATAATCTGGCCAGGGTCACATGGCAAGACAAAGCATGGATTTCCACTGGAACCATACAGCTGAAGGTTTGGATGATGTGAAGTGTCTTGCTAAGACTCACACTGCAAGTGAGGATTAGAGGTGGGAGGAGGCATCTCTCATAAAAGCAGGTGGAAGCTGATAGAACCCTGGAAACACCACAATCTCCCAAACCCACGGCTGCTGGAGCCAATTCCATTGGCTGCGAATGTGCTGACTCAACACCCAAGCTATATGAAGTCCCCTTGAAGATCAATGGGTGCAGCAGAGCCCCTGTGGCAATTCAAACAAAAAATTCAAAAATAACCCCTGAAATCCAAACAGAATTGATTACAGATCAAAGAAGGGGCTATGGCACATAAAAAAATGTTTGCTGTTTCATTTTAAGTTGAAACAAGCACATTACAAAGATAACAGGCATTTGCTTTACTCTCCCTGAAGAAGGGGAATGCAAAGAAAATGGCCACATCAACTTAGGAGAGTCCCAAGGTTCTACAAGCATGCTCTTTTCCCAAACCTACCATTTATTGAGCAGTTACTTTGTGAAAGCAATGAGGCTAACTTTACAAACATTACTATCACCATCCTCCAAACCGTTCAAGTTAATGGATCCCTTTCCATGAGTTTCATATGGATTAGCTTCTTACCACTATCCTATGAGGTAGGCCAGGGTATGATATCCATTTGACATGTGAAGAAGGTGAGCTTAGAGAGTTTATATAAAAATTGCACAAGGTACTTGGACAGCCAGAACTTGAACGTAAAGCCCAGACTCCAGATCTACAGGAATGCAAAGCCTTGTCTCATAACCATCAAGTCATGTTGCCTCTTTCTCTCTTCTGATCTTTACAACATATCTCCAAGGTTAGTACTACAATTCTTACTTTACAGATGAGAAAATTGAGACTCAGAGAGTTTAAATCACTTTCTGAAGACATAGAGCTGGTAAGTCGCAAAGCTGGGGTTCAAATCCAGGATCATTTGACTCCAAAGCTCAAGCTTTTCATCACGGCACTACATCATCTCTCCTTTGGCTGGGCTGTTAGCTCATTCATACAAGGACTCTGTATCAAGACTTAAGTACACACCAGGCACCATTCTAGGCTCTTCGGATACACAGTGAATAAAACAGCTAGAAATCCTTGCCCTTGAGGAATCTATTTTATGGCAGACAACGGAGGCACACAACGAACACAGTAAGTGGTAAAGAACACAGCGTGTCCAAGACTGATCATTTCTAGGATAAACAAACCAGAGTAAAGGGGATTTAGTATAAAGTGTCAGAACAAGCTGTAATTTTAAACAAAATGGGCAAGAGAGGCTTCATGGGAAAGGAGAAATATGGACTTGAAGGTGCTGAGGCAGCAGGCATGTGAGTATCAGTCAGTTCCCCATCTCCTCATCAGAAATCTTTAAAGAGAAATCCTCTAGCCCTTTAACATCTTATCTCATGTGGAAACACCAAGAAAGCAGAAAAGTTCAAAAGCCAAGGGCCTTTGCTTGGCCTCCTAAATTGCCAAAAATGCATAGTGCAAGGTGAAACGCAAGTACACACAGAGCTCATACACCATTACAGATGGAAATGGGAAGGTTGGGTGACTATGTAGAGGCAAGGGGGAAAGAGGAGGGGCATATATTTAACCTATAAAGAATGAGCTCCCAAAGTAAGGAGCTTTCCCAGGCAATCTGGGTGATGTCTTCGTCAAGCTCTCAGCCTACAGATGTTAGCATTATACAACTATTCCCATAAAACTGCTCAGCATAGCAGCCAAAGACCAGCTGAACCCGTGACCTAAATGTGATATCTCCAGCAAAACCTACAAGACAAGCTCCATTACACTTTCCAAAAGTTCACAAGGCCTAGGCAATCCTGCTATAAGAACTTATTACAGGGCTAGGGTCACCCAGGAGTTCAGCCTATGTCTGTGGGAAGTTACAGAGATAATCCTAATACAAACAAAAAAAGAATCTCTCTATTAGCAAAATCCTATGAGGCTATCCCTCTATTCTCAAATTTTGAACAAGAAACAGCTAAAGCTAGGCACTCAGTTCTGGTACTTGGCCTCCTCTATGAATGGTCCCTGGTTGAACTGTCTTCCCCTTTCAGTTCACAAGCACTTTTCTTTGACTGTATCTGAGGATACAGCAGTGTGTGTGTGTGTGTGTGCGCGTGCACACACTCAGTCACTTCAGTCGTATTCAACTCTTTGTGACCCTATGGACTATAGTCCACCAGGCTCCTCTGTCCATGGGATTCTCCAGGCAAGAATACTGAAGTGAGTTGCCATTTCTTCCTCCAGGAGATCTTCCCAACCCAGGGATTGAACCCATGTTTTTTATGTCTGCCTACATTGGCAGGTGGGTTATCACTGAAAAGCCCCAAGGATACAGCAGTATATATCCTACATTATCTCCTCTATTGGGTTAGATTACAGGGTAACTCACAAAGTAGGGGAAGTAAAACAGCAGTTTGGTCATGGAAGTTAAGACTGAAAGTTATTACCAGACTTAACGCTAGTAAAGTCTTACAGACTATTTGAAACTTATTCCTACTTTTGATTTCCTTGTTGACCAATGGAAAAAAAGAGAGTCGTTTGAGAACAGCTGTTCCAATTGGCAGCTGTGTGCGATCAACCAAGCAGTGAAACCCAGGGCCCTGATCCAGGACCTGCGCTCCAGCATCAGATCACACTGCTGTTCATGATGCAGTTTCTGCAAAAGAAATGAGAGAGTGAAGGAAGAGCCAAGAGAGACGGAAATAAGTTCAGATTCCATCCCTCAATGAGTAACATGTTATATGTTCATGGAGCCCCACTGGGTGATAACAGGGAAGGACTAATAAAGCCTCCATCTGCCCTGTGGAGGGAGCTCCCACGCTAGCCAGGGTCCAGCAACATACAAGAAAACTGGAGAAGGGTCGGACAGTTTCAGATATGATGAGCGACATGAGGGAAACAATACTGTGTGGGGGCTACTGATGGGATGTTCAGGGCAGGCCTGTCTAAGAGAGGGCACTTGGGCAGAGATCTGAGTGGCTCTGGGGTGGCACAGAGTTCAGGGCAGAGAGTCCCAGGCAAAAGATGGGTGCTAAGGTCCTGAGACAGAAACCAACTTGGGGTGCTCTGAGAACCCAAAGAAGAACCATGTGGCTGAAAGTTAGTGAGAAAGGTGGGCAAGGTAGACTCAGACAGAGTCTTGTAGGCCAGTACAAAGATTGTGGGTTTGAATTTAAAGGTGGTAGGAGGCCACGAGCACGTTTAAAGTAGGGGACTGACATGATCTGGTTTATGTTTTAAAGTGTGATGACTCTGAGGAATTAAAACTCCACCTCTGTATCCCCCGTGTGAAGGTACAAATTTTAAATCCTATGAAATCCACTTCAGATATTCATGAGTTCACTCTGTCTTGTTTGAAAGAAAGGGAGGGAGAGAGGGAGATAGAAAGGAAGGAAAGAAGGAGAAAGGAAGAAAAGTATCCACTAAGACTCTTCAGGCTGCTAAGAATTGAGAGAAGTGTAGGGACTTCAATACAAGGTCTCAAAAACACAGAACAATAGAAGAAAGACCCATTAAAGGTGTAGACTGGAGCCAGGGGATGGCTCTCATAGCCCCATCTTCTCAGGGGGACCAGAGGGTGAGACCTGGGAGGAGAAGGTATCTGATCATACTGTTCCAGCAGATTCGTAACAGTAGTGATGGCCCTGAAACAGAATATTTCTAGCCGGCAACACTTTCAAATAATTCCAGTTCATCCAAGGCAGGATATGGTCTCAATCTATCGTCAAGTCATTATTACATCTTTACTAAATGCAGAGCAGGAATAGAAAAAGATGAAAAAGTGAATACTGTGTAAATTACAGATGCAATGTGCCTTTGAGGATTAGAAAAGCTCACAGGGAAGACAGAAGGAAGAGGGAAAAGATGTACAGTGGTACAGGGCTACCTTCACATATATGGAGATATTTAAAGACAGAGCTCAGTCCCAGGTCTTTGGATACCTGGTCCATCTCTTTCTCAGATGAATGTACTCACAAGGCCCATGGTTTATAATTCTAATTGTGACGAGACGTGATCAGACATTCTGGAGGAATCTATATCTCCTCCTGCCACTGCCCCCTAAAAGACAAAGGTCATCCATAAAGAGCCACTTGGCTGAATCCACTTCAGTAAACGCAATCTCTTCCAAACCACTATCAGTTTCGCTTCCCTATGGGGAAGCTACGAAATGTACACGGAGGAAGTGAGAGTGACCAGCTGGTGATCATTTGTCTTTTTTGGAAATGCACCACCTACATGTGATATATATGCATACACAGAGGTGAATGGCAACATGGTGTGTATGGTTGTGAGCAAGGGTGTGTGTACACATATACCTATGCATTCTAACAGCTCGTCCAAGAGAAATAAGCAAGATCTAAATATGTCTACAAAGTGTCTAAAGTGATCTCTCCCAGAAAGGGAAGATAAAATTGGTCTGTTTTCTCTGGCCAACAAGGAAAGCAATTTGCTTGTTGCTTGCCCACAGAGAAATATTAGAACTCAGTCAGAGGCTTTACTTTATATGTTAGTCTGTACCTGCCACTCAAACAATTTCCAATAAAAATGGCCTTTAGGTCACTTGTTTAAAACGACAGCAATTTATAACGGGAGTTGATAGTCTACACTGAAGCCCCTGGCACATGACTCGACATCTGAAGAGTTCAGTTTTATCTATCTGTGTGAAACAGGAACTGTAAAACTGACACTCCTCAGGGCCAGGCCAGCGGGAGTGTGTGCATGAAGCAAACTATTTAATTTATTATGAGAAAGCATCGTGAATACAGAAAAAAAATGAATATTTTATAGCATATTCATACTCAGTGTGATTTATATGATCAATCTGATGTTAACTCAGATATATCAGCAGAGTTATAGTCCTCTATTGTCAACTAGAAAGACATGAAACTGAATTTTTGGCCCATAAGCCAACTATTTCAAAGACAATTTTCTCTACTGTGAGGAAGACTTGCCTTCACGGGTCTGCACAGGCACCATATGAGCTCTGACATGGAAATTACTCCATAAAATGGCTTACATCTAGAAGTGCCATCTTTTTGATTAGCTTTAATATTTGCTAAATAATCCTTCAAGTTCTTACTTAATTCTCATCTATTATCTCTTTGTATTTTTATAGCAATCTTTTGAGGTATACAGAAAAGTTGTTACTATACTTATTAATATGGTAAAACTAAGACTCAGAGGAATTACTGGAATTTTACTTTCTAAAGGAGGTAGGATTCTAATCCTAAATTTTGACAATGTCCAACTATCATCATCTCTACAAAAAATCATCATTATCCAGCACAATATGAATTAAAATGAAACTTTAGCAAAACTATAGCTGCTGCTGCTGCTAAGTCGCTTCAGTCGTGTCCGACTCTGTGCGACCCCATAGATGGCAGCCCACCAGGCTCCCCCGTCCCTGGGATTCTCCAGGCAACAACACTGGAGTAGGTTTCCATTTCCTTCTTCAATGCATGAAAGTGAAAAATGAAAGTGAAGTC
Organism: Okapia johnstoni; assembly: GCA_024291935.2. Lineage (NCBI taxonomy): Eukaryota > Metazoa > Chordata > Mammalia > Artiodactyla > Giraffidae > Okapia > Okapia johnstoni. Next base: position 21,154,238 of record CM044307.1, read on the forward strand.
GCTCAGTCGTGTCCAACTCTTAGCGACCCCATGGACTGCAGCCCACCAGGCCCCTCCGTCCATGGGATTTTCCAGGCAAGAGTACTGGAGTGGGGTGCCATTGCCTTCTCCAAAACTATAGCATCAGAAGGCAAACAAGTATTTGCCTGAGGCTGTGGGAGGGGACCGACTGCAAGGGAACATGAGGGAACTTTTGGGGGTGATGAAAATGTGGTTTTTAGGTGTACATGTTTGTCAAAACACATCAAACCATACATTTTATTGTATATAAATTAAAAATTTTAAAAATCTGATGTTAATATAATCTCCCAGTTTTACTTTCCAGAAACAAGATTGCTCTTCATGATTCTTTTTCTACTGCCTGTATCCAGAAGACTGTCTCCTCGAATCTCCCTGTGGTAAACAAGTTCTGTCATTACTTCCTTAATGTTAAATGCAATGACATTCTAGGCTTGCATAGGGGAATTTTCTTTTCATATAACATTATTTGTATTTGCCTTACCTTGATTGCCTAAATTGGGGTGCCTAATATTTCTGGTTGTCACAGTGTTTCTGTGATTAGGGCTACTCTAGGGATCTGAATCAGCTGGATTGTTCATACTTGGAGCTCAAAACTAAAAGAGCAAACATTTCCAAAGCGCAAAAAAAAAAAAGTAATGTCTTTCCTGAGAGCATAATCTACTTCCCCTTTCCAAATTGCTTTTTACCCAGCTGAAGAGCAAACAGGGTCATTGGAGGAACACAGAGGCAGACTCCTATGTCTACTCTTCCGGGTCAGGGTGCCTAGTGAGAGCTTACAGCTTTGGTCTCCCTGCTTTGGAGCCGATTCGGAATTCTGATTCTGCTTCCCCAGAAGATGGGTCCTCTGTCTCTGCAGCTCTGCACAATACATAGAACTACATAAATACACGGTTAGATGATGTGTTCAAGAAAAGACTAACATTTACATCTTTTCACAGCATTTTACAAAGTGCTTTCACATTTATTAGTGCACTTGAGGCAACAACTTTGTGAAGTCAGTGCTATTCTTAATCCTATTTCATAGAGATATCAAAAGTCACCGGGAATATGTGCGGCTTGTCAAAAGACACTCAGCTCTTAAGTGGTGGAATTTAGAATTTTGTTTCATAGCCTGCCCTCTGCTCGTTTAAACCATACTGCCACTGATAAGTTCATTTAGATCAAAAAGCCATCTGCCTTCCAGAGAAGGAAGTATCTAACGCCTGTTTCCAAGACTGAAAACACTGATCACTCTGCTAGACAAGGATTTTCTCGTGAGTAGGGAAAGAGATGAAGAATAAACACAATAGGATCATCCATCTGCCATCCACAAACCCAGAAGGTACACTTTATCCTATTTGGTGGCACTTCAGTTATAGCGCATTTCCAATGTTTACTATATTTATAATCCACATTTTGCTGAACATGATCATATTCATCCCTGAAAACACCAGCCATCCACTCCCTCCTCTATGAGTACTTCCCTGATCTTCCAAAGGGAATTATTTTCTCTTTCTACTTGATCCATACCAATAGAATAGCACTTAACTATCTTATTCTACACAGTCAATTATTTTCATCCCAGTCTGTTCTACTGGTCTGGGGACACCTTAAAAACAAGGACCATAGCTCAATCACCTCTGTGCCATTGGCACAGCACCTGATACATGGCAGATCCTATGGAAATGATTGCTGAAAACTCACTATGGGACCTAACAATTATTTGTGATGTTCTTAGCCAGAAATGGGCTTCCTGGGTAGCTTAAATGGTAAAGAATCTGCCTGCAATGCAGGAGACCTGGGTTCGATCCCTGGGTTGGGAAGATCCTCCTGGAGAAGGGAATGGCAATCCTCTCCAGTATTCTTGCCTGGAGAATTCCATGGACTGAGAAGGCTTGTGGTCCATGGGGTCGCAAAGAGTGGGACACAACTGAGTGACTAACACTTTAGCCATAAATGAGTGATGCATCTTAACAGACCAAACTTTACTAAGGCCAAATCACTGTCCCAAAGACACAGTAGCTCTGCCATTATAATGCTACTTAAACATATAAATCCAGGTTAAGAATTCTGTTTTAACCACTAATTAAAGTTACCACAGGTGTCTAGTTCATAAAGATGTATTCACTCCAGACATCGGGGTAATAGGAAGCTCTATCAGTAAAGTGAACTGGATACAGAATAGGAAGCTGAAATCCAAGACTATCCCACTTATTCCAAGACATCTGGTCACTTGCCCACTGTTCTATCCAATCCACTTGACCTAGCTTATCCCACTTATTTCACACCAAACCCTGTGGTAAATATATGCCACCGTAAAGGCTGAGTTCAGAGTGGTTTGAACTCAAAGGTCTTCAGACTCTATATTCGTTTTTCCCAGTATTCAACCTCCAGAGATACACCTTCAATTTGAGATAAGTAACATCCAGACAAGGCAGCTGAGAAGTGGTAAAGGAGATTAAAACACAAAGTGAACTCTCTCTTACTTTCTGACATCCATTCTCCTTGCATCCTGAAAGCTTCTAATATCTTATTCAGTACTCTGAAATGTCTCCAAACTGACTTAACTAACCTATTCTCTGCCTGAACTAATTCCTGGCCTCAGCCTCCTGCCCCTGACAACCATCTTAAGGCTCCATAAAAGTTCCAATAACCAACTTGTATCTACTTTCCCTTTCCTCTCTTTCCTAGTCTATGGAAAGGCAAATACCCTATGAGATACCTCCTGCACCTCTGGAATTCCCCACAAATTGCTAAGACCCCTGATATTCCATAGTATCAATTACTGGCTCATCCTAAACCTTCTCACAAACCCCTATCCTTCCAAAAGACTACCTACCCAGAAACTTTCTCTTCTTTTCTACTCTGGTAAATTCTAAGACTATAAACTTCTGATATATATCAGAAGTCTGGTTCCATCTCTGGATGTAAGTCCAGGAGAATGTGCATGTGTGTGCGCTAAGTCGCTTCAGTTGTGTTCGACTCTTTGTGACCCTATGGACTGTAGTCCCCCAGGCTCCTCTGTCCATGGGATTCTCCAGACAAGAATACTGTTATGGGTTGCCATGCTTTCCTCCAGGGGATCTTCCCGACCCAGAGATTGAACCCGCATCTCTTGGGTCTCCTGCATTGGCAGGTGGGTTCTTTACCCACCTGGGGTGGCGCCACCTGGGAAGCCTGCCAGGAGAACATGGCTAGTCAAAATTGTCCTACTCATTTAGGAGCTATCATCCTAGATAAACAAAATATTCACCCATACTCTAAGCAGCATGCCCTGGTCCGTAGAACTCTATCCACTGTTTTCAGTGAATTTGGATGAAGTGGCGGGAAGGTGATGAATTAGAGAATAGGTCTGCAGATCCATCTCAAAGGTTTGGCAAAGTGGGACAAAGGCCCACCGTTGTGTTTGAGGGGGGCTTGGCTGTTCTCCAGAAGAGAAGTATAAGTTAGTGAGAAGATAAGCACCCAAAAGGTGAAATTTCCATAGAAAATAAATTTACTGCTGACAGTCTCTTTGCACAATGCTTTTTGGCATCCCCTGTATGTACTATACACTGTTTATGATTTTTGCTTTCTGGTTTCTGATGATCAAGGCTGCCATGAGTGCTCATTTGAACCAGATGTTTTCCACAAGAAAATGTCAGATGAGGGGGAAGGGCTAGACCCATTATGAAAGAACGTAGGCCCTACAACCTTCCTCCTCCAGGAGACTGCAGATTTGACTCAGGTTTCCGAATCGAAAGCCTGACAGATTCTTTTTCACTTACAGTAAAATGTAGTTTGTATCTTCAGATAACAACTAATTGTTAAGAAAAAAAACATTGTGAAATATATTAATCTTTGCCATATATGTAATCAATATGAGCAAAATAAATCTAAAATGTAAAATTAGAATTAAGTATCCATAATGAATATTATTGTAAGATTGAAATTCAAAAACATCATTTAAATTTTTGTTGAAAATACATTGTTAATGTCACTGGGACTATCTGCCATGGGAACCCTCATTCCAGGTCTTCCCTGGCTTCTATGAAATAAGAAATTTCACATTTTTGCAAATAAGCACTCTCTGTTGGGTTTTTCTCACTTGCAACAAAGTCTTGATCAAAATGTTGTACTATGCATTAGAATCTTTTGTGCTAAAACTCCCTTCGTAGACCCATTTGTTTTACAGGCAACCTGCAAAAACCTGTGGGAAAGTGCTTGAAGACAACGCTATCTTCAACCCTCACAATTGAGGCTCAGAGACTTGCTCAAAAATAAATGGCTCTCTACTCAATGATCTGTGGTGACATAGATGGGAAGGAAGTCTAAAAAAGAGGGAATATACGTATATGTGTCGCTGGTTCACTTTGCTATACAGCAGAAACTAACACAATATAGCTGTGTATTTACACCCATAGAATATAGCTGTGCATGTACAACCATAGAATACAGCTGTGCATGTACAACCATAGAATACAGCTGTGCATGTACAACCATAGAGTACAGCTGTGCATGTACAACCATAGAGTACAGCTGTGCATGTACAACCATAGAGTACAGCTGTGCATGTACAACCACCGAGTACAGCTGTGCATGTACAACCACCGAATACAGCTGTGCATGTACAACCATAGAATACAGCTGTGTATGTACAACCATAGAATACAGCTGTGTATGTACAACCATGGAATATAGCTGTGTATTTACAACCATGGAATATAGTTGTGTATTTACAACCATGGAATATAGTTGTAAAGCAACTATATTCCAATAAAATTATTTTAAAAAAGGGAAAAAAAAAGAACAGCTGAGAGTCCTGGAGAGGATTCCAACCCAGGCTGGCAAGACTCAGAATGCCATCTATGTCCTCAAGGAGTGGGTAAAGGAGCCAGTGAAAATCCCACAGTAGGGATTCTGAATATAAATTTCAACTGCACTTTAGTAAAAAGCTTAGGTGGTGCACTGGGATAGGTTGTTTATCTTTCCTGGAGGTTCAATCAGTAAAGAATCCGCCTGCAATGTGGACACCTTGGTTGGGTTGGGAAGATCCCCTGGAGGAGGGCATGGCAACCCACTCCAGTATTCTTGCCTGGAGAATCCCATGGACAGAGGAGACTAGTGGGCTGAAGTCCATGGGGTCGCAAAGAGTCCTACAAGACTGAGTGACTAAGCACAGCTACCAAACCTGAATGTTTTGTGCATCTGAATAAACAGATGCGGCCTTGGGGTTTGGGAAGGGCTGGGAAGGGAGTGGGGAGAGGTGCTGTGGGGAGGGCAGTGGCCTGGGAAAGGGGCTGCAAGGGTCATACAAGTTTGACTTTCACTCTGCTCTACCCCTAGTATCTCAGGTCCCTCCCATCTAACACTGCCCCAGCCACAGAACCATGAAAGGTTGAATTTGCTCCTAAAACCTCAGATCCCAAATCCTCCTGCTTCCCTGTCTCTTCTTTCCAACACTGTTTCTTCTTCCTTCCACTCTGTCTGTAAGGGCACAAGTACACACTTGTGCACATGTGCACACATACACACACACACACACACATACATGCATGCACACCCACACACAGGCAGCAATGCTCACAAGGTACAATGCACTGTAGTGTTGTCCTAAGGTGAAGGGCTTCTAGGGGAAAGGTGTCATGCCACCCAGCAGGGTCTACTCCTGCATCACTTGGATGGCCCTGAGCCCTGCACTTACTGGAAGGAACAGTCTCACCCAGGAACCACCCATCAGCCCCCTTTCCCTGCCTGACCTTGGAATCCCTGGCCCACCACCTCTGACCTGAGATTCCCTTGTTCAGCTCTCTTCTATTTTAAATGCCTAAGTTCCTTCTGCCTCATCCCTTTTCTACTCACAAAGCCCAGTATCAATCCTATACCTGTCACTGGGGGTATAGGGATGAGGGATGAATATGAGTCCCAGTTATGTCTACCCCTTTGGGATGAGTAGGATTTTCAAATATCTAATACAGAGGGTCACATTTGCCCAGGGATTGCCCTCTATAGTTAGCATCGGAGGCAAAATTTACATAGTCAAAATTACCCTGGAAAATCCCTTAAACCTCCCAGTAAAAAATATAGGGTTTTGCAGTTATGACACTGCACAGTAATATGTGTATACAGTAATATGCATAGCATATAATTAAAATTACAAGTGCAAAATACAATTCTGCAGTATTTTTAATTATATACATGAAAGACAGCGCAAAGTTGAACTTGAATAAATTAACTGGGTCGCTCGCTGATGCTACCTTTCGGCCCCTTTCGGCCCCTTTCGCCCCCAACTCCCACAGGCTTTCGCACACTTCTAAATAGGCTTAAGGGCTCCATTTACATGAAGAGACAGACAGCTCCGGGAACCTTTGAGGCCTTCTCTTAAGATACACAATCACCACAAAAGAATAAGGGAGAGCATTCTTTCACACAGATCTCTTTTCCTGTTTTTGCCTTGTGGCAGGAACAAAAGAAGATTTCTAAAAGAGAAAGCCGGTAAGAACTGCAGGCAATAACTTCTACACCAGGCTGTGAAAGATGCCCAGTTTCAGATGCTTCCTAGGGCTGCCACGTCCACTGCACTCAACCTGGAGGGAATGTAAGGGTCTTTCAAACCAACTGGCCCAAGGTATCTGAAGGATGCACCAGCCTAAAGAGAAAATCAATTCTAAGAAGCCAGGTAGAATGAACTGGAAAGGGCATTTGAACTAAAATGTGGGGTAAAACAAATGTTACCAGAGACACTGAAGGATGAATGGAAGGTGAATAATTTTTGCAAAAGTGCTTATGGTGTCTAAAGAACTCATTCTCCAAGTATATCTTTCAATATAGTGTCAGTAATTGTTTATCTTAGCTGTTGAACATTCCTGTAAATGTGAGAAAATAAGCTTATCCTTGTATCACTATCCCTACTTTCCTCCTCTTCTCCCTACTTCTTTCCCCTCCCCACATATATGCACACAAGGTCTCTGTCACTCAAGCTTGCACCTACCCCAGGGCCTTTGTACCAGCTATTTCCATCTATCTTGAGTATGTTCTCCTCAATTCTCCCCATGACTGGATCGATCATCATTTAGGTCTCAGCCCAGGTGGAGTCCTCAAAGAAGCCTTCTCTAACTACCCATTTAAAAAATATATATATTTATTTTACTTATTTATTTGGCTGCCAGGTCTTAGTTATGAATGTGGATCTAGTTTCTCAACCAGGGATAGAACCTTGGCCCTCTGCATTGGGATCACAGGGTCTTAGTCACTGGGCCACCAGGGTAGTCCCTCTAATCACCCATTTTACAGCAGTCAGTCTCTCCAGTCTCTCTACATGTACCTGTCTTCTCCCTGTTTGTGGTGGTTTAATTGCTAAATTGTGTCCGACTCTTGAGACCCCATGGACTGTAGCCTGCCAGGCTCCTCTGTCCATAGGATTGTCCAGGCAAGAATACTGTAGTGGGTTGCCATTTCCTTCTACAGGTGATCTTCCTGACCCAGGGATCAAACCCGGGACTCCTGCACTGCAGGCAGATTCTTTACTGATTGAGCTACCAGGGAAGCCATGATAAGCAATGACAAGGTTCGATTTACCTTGTCATAGTTATCACTATCAGAAAATATTTCATATATTTGTTATTTTGCTTACTGTCTGAATCCCTTCATTGGAATGTAAGCTCCTTGAAGACAGAAACTCTGTCTTATTCACCACACTCTCCTAAATACCTAGTTCATGCCTGGCTCAGTTTAGGTGTCCAATAAATATTTGATGAGAGAATAAATAATTCTCAAAACAGTCATAAAGCTATGGCCATGTAGCCTTAGCCCTCCTGCTAGGACCACAGCATCATGGCCAGGGAACCCTGTCTAACTGGTACCTGCTATCTTACGTACTAGGAAGAGGCCAAGAGGGAAAATAGAGCTTTAAGAGATGACTTGCAAGCTTAAATTTCTAGATAGCCAAGAATATTATAGGATTGACTGGTTTGCAGCTCCTCTACATACTGTCTTCCTTCTCTGCCTACTAAAAAGAGGGGAGAGGTACTAGAGATACAGAACCATCATCTACCAGGAATATCAGGTATATCCCTGTCTGAGGTCTCCAACAGAACCAATTCTTTGTACCATGAACTAAAACCCAGGCTCCTTATACCTGGTTCAGCTAGACTCAGTGAGAACACAGGGTTCCAATTTATGGCTTCGTGGGAAAAGAAAGCATGGTTATGGCATAACCATAAGACTCATGATGCCTTCTTCCTTGACCAAAAGAATATACCCACTTCTTTTCACAGACCTGCTGAGATTCAAGCCCACAGAACTTTACCAGTCACACTGTAACCCGACACTGCACCAAGAACACTGCCACAGAGGACACTGATGGGAGAAAGAGTCAGCAAGCTCAACACCACCAACTTTACAGTAGGAGACAAAACACAAACGTATAAGCGTACAAGGCTGACTGACTGGAAGTAGCAGAAGAGGCTCAGAGGGTGCTCACCCTAAGAATCCCTTATTACAGGAACAAATAATCCACTTAGAAGACAAGAGGCAGAAGGCAGATGGAATCAATAATAATAAATGTATGTGTTCCCTATAATCTGAGCCATGAAAGACACCGAATAGTTAACTAGAGAATCGGGGATAAAACAGCACATAGTAACACACCATGATGAATGGGGCAACGAACAAATATTTCCTCCAGTATCTGCTAATGTGTCAGGCATCATCTTAGTTACCCCAGTTGTGTCTCTGGGGTATAATAACCATGGAGGGTAAAAATTCAATTTTATCCCTGTTTACACACATGGAAACATGGGAGACCAGAGGGATGTGACTAAAAAATACATGAAGGGGACATGTCAAGATTGGACCCCAAATCCTGAGACTCAGTAGACAGTCCTCTTTTTATTTCCCCACAAGCATTTCCTTGATCAAGATCTCACAGAACCCATCTTTGTGAGACAGAAAACCACACATCAGATGAGTTTTCCAAATCTCATGTTTTTGGTGAAAATGACATAAACCTTCAAATGAAAAGCAAACAAAACAAAGGATGTAATTCAGGAAAGAGATAGATTTCAGAAGGCAGTTTCTTCTCCAGATGGTGTAGGAATAATGATACTGGTTTTGACTTATATCATTTATTTTTCAGAAATGTTTGGTACAAATATCCACTGGAAAATATCTAACTGGAAACAAAACAAGACTAAAATAAATATTATCACTGGTTGCTTACCAAAATTTTCTAGGATGACTAAGAGAATTTACTTTATAAAATGAGTTGCCAGCTTCTCCGAATAGACCTGAGCAAATGTAAAAAATATACTTTAATGGTGCTCTGTGTGTGTATCCACCACAGATATGTGCTTATCCATGGTCTGCTATCTGCCTTGCTTTGAAATCATATGAAACTATGGCCATTTATAACCACATTGTCAGACTACAATTGGCATTATATACTTAACCATGCCAATTCTTCTCCAATTCCTAGAAAAAGGCAAACCCTTCTACGTGAAATCACATGTGGTGACCCCAGCAAAGTCCTTTAGAACACTTGACTTGTGCTCTGAGAGTTTTTATATCATCCTCCTTTTCTTTGCATATTGTTCTGTTTTTCAAAATGGTAAGAGAGCAGATAGGCCCAATGGGATAAAGTTTGAGTGGAAGGACCAGCATGCTGATGCACTCATCTCCACAACTTCGTGAAATCCTGATGCTTCCTCTACACATGCTTTTTAATATTTAAAAATTTATTCGTATGGGACTTTCCGGGTTGCTCAGTGGTAAAGAATCTGCCTGCCAATGCAGGAGACGCAGGTTAAATCCCTGACCTGGGAAGATCCCACATACAGTGGAGCAACTAAGTGCATGCGCCACAACTACTGAGCCTGTGCTCCAGAGACCGGGAGCTGCAACTACTGAGCCACTATGTGCTGGAGCCTGTGCTCCTCAACAAGAGAAACCAGCACAATGAGAAGCCTGCTCATTGCAATAGAGAGTAGCCCCCGCTCATCACAACAATAGAAAAGCCCGCACAGCAATGAGGACCCAGCACAGTCAAAAATAAATAAATTAAAAAAAATTATTTTTACAAATTCATTCACATGCATCTAAAAGCAGCATTTTGATTTCCTTGAGACAATCAAGAATTTCAGTATGATTTATTTGCAATCATATAATTCTTAGGAGTGACAGATAAGAGAGAGAAATGCAGGAAAAATTCCATACTTGGAATGATTTCGCTGATGACAGCACTCTCTACTCCCTCTTTTTTTTGAAAAGAGACTCTTATGTTATTCATTTCATTCAACATATATTTATAGAACACCTTTTACATAACAGGCTCTGTTTTAGGGATTGAGATTACAGCAATGGCCAAAACAAAGTCCCTGCTTTGTGGAGCTTACATCATAGTAGGATATATCGTGTTGTTGTATAGGTTGGAGAAATGACAAGTAGGCAAGCGCAGCTGTAGGAAGAGGGAAATCTGATCAAAATGATGGGAGACCATGTAAAACCTTGGGGGCCAGAGTGAGGATTTTGGATTGTATTCTGAGACAGATGAAAAGCCACTGAAAGGTTTTAAGCAGTGGAGTGATAGAACATGATTTATGTTTAGAAAGACCACCCTGGTTACTGTAGGGGGAATAGACTTAAGAGGGCAGAAGTAGAAACTGGGAATCCAGGCTATGACAAGTTACTTAGACCACTAACGATGGTGACTTGGTTAGTGTGGTAGAGGTGGAGGAGGGAAGAAGAGAATAGGTTCAGGGCTTATTTTGAAAGTACAGTTGACAAACTTGCTGATGGATTTAATGTCAGTGAGGAAAATATAATCAAGAATGACTCCAAGATTCTTGGCCTGGGCAACTGGGTAAATGGGGTGCCATTAACTAAGATCATGAAGATTATGAAAGAACAGCTTTGGGGAGAAATCAAGAGTTTTGTTTTAAATACATTAAGTTTGAATGCCTATTAGACATACAAATGGCAATGTCAAGAGGTATTTGGATATATAAATCGGGAACCAAGGAATTCACAGCAGGAATCATCATCAGTATATATACAGCTGATATTTAAACCCATGGGAGGACTTCCTTGCAGGCCAGTGGTAAGACTCCAAGCTTCCACTGCAGGGGGCATGGGTTCAATCCCTGCATGATGCATGGTGTGGCCGAAATAATAATCATAATAAAAACCACAGGACAGGTACAAATAAAGAGAATAGTAAAGAAGTCACTTACTGACTGGAAGAATTAACATTGTTAAAATGTCTATACTATTTACAGCAATCTACAGATTCAATGAAATCCCTATTAAAATTCTAAAGGCATTTTTCACAGAAACAGAATAAACAATCCTAAACTTTGTATGGAACCACAAAAGATCCTGAATAGCCAAAACAATCTTGAGAAAGAAGAAAGCTGGAAGTACCATATGCGCTGATTTCAGACTACACTGCAAAGCTATAGTAATCAAAACAGTATTTTGTTGCCGTTGTTGTTCAGTTGCTAAGTGATGTCCAACTCTATGCAACTCTCTGGACTACAGCATATCAGGCTCCTCTGTCCTCCCCGATCTCCTGGAGTTCGCTCAAACTCATTATCATTGAGTCAGTGGTGCTATCTAACCATCTCCTTCTCTGTCGTTCGCTTCTTCTCCTGCCTTCAATCTTTCCTAGCATCAGGGTCTTTTCCAATGAGTTGACTCTTCGCATCAGGTAGCGAAAGTATTGGAGCTTCAGCTTCAACATCAGTCCTTCCAATAAACATTCGAGGTTGATTTCCTTTAGGACTGACTGGTTTGATCTCCTTGCTGTCCAAGGGACTTGCAAGAGTCTTCTCCAGCACCACAATTTGAAAGTATCAATTCTTTGGCTTCAGCCTTCTTTATGGTCCAATTCTCACATGTGTACATGACTACTGGAAAAATCACAGCTTTGGTTCTATAGACCTTTGTTGGCAAAGTGATGTCTCTGCTTTTAAATACACTGTCTAGGTTTGTCATAGCTCTCCTTTCAAGGAATAAGCGCCTTTTAATTTCATCATCCACAGTGATTTTGGAGCCCAAGAAAATAAAACAGTATAGTACTGGCACAAAAAGACACATGGAACAGAATAGAGAGTCAAGAAATAAACCTCTGCATATATGGTTAATTAATTTATGACAAAGGAGCCAAGAATATACAATGGGGTAAAGGGAGTCTCTTCAGTAAATAGTCTTGGGAAAACTGGGCAGCCACATGCAAAAGAATGAAACTAGATCCCCTATCTTACACCACACACAAAAATATTAACTGGAAATGGATTAAAGAGAGGAGTAGGAGGAGAAGCAGCAGCAGCAGCAGCAGCAGCAGCAGCATGATGTCCCAGAAGCCAAGCCAAGTAAAGAAAATGAATCAATGATCAACTGTGTCAAATGCTAGTGAGAATGCCTGAAAGATGAAAACTGAGAACTGGCCACTGGAATCAACGAAGCAAAGGTCACTAGTGATCTTGAAAAGATTGGTTTCAGGGGGAGTCTGGGAACAAGAGCCTCATCAGAGTGGGCTGAGAAGAGAATGGATGGTGAGTTGAACACACGAATGAGGATTTAGATATGCCCTTTGAGTCGGAGGAAACACAGGGTAGCCAGAGAGGAAATGTGAAATCTAAAGATTTTCAAGATGAGTATTATTCCAGTTTTAACGCTGATGGGAAGTGGATAGAGAGAAATTAAGGAGGAATGAAATGCGTGAGGAATTCGAGGAGGTGAGAGTAAGTGGGATCCAGTGCACAAATTAAGCACTGGCCTTAGATAGGACAGGGAGAAAATGAGTAGAAGGAGAGTTGACAGGGTTGTTAGTGGGAAGATGAGAAACAATCTCTTCTGATAGCCTCCATTTTCTCAGTGAAATCTGAGAAAAGTTGATCAGGAAAGAGTAGAAAAGAAGTATTAGAAGTTAGAGAAAGAAGATATGAAATGGTTATTTCAGAGAGGCGATGTTAGAACTGCTGGGCAGGACTGAAGGCATTCAGGTAAAAATTATAAATATAAATTTAGACAGTACGTGTTGTACTTTAGTGAAAACCACAGTGGACAAAGAGTTAGGCTTACTTAGTATAGAGGTCTTCCGAAGGGTATGAGTATCATGAAAAGCAAGACGTTGAGTGAATGTACAAAGTTGCTATTATCATAATGGACCATAACGGACCATGGACACAGTTTGGGGGTCTTCATGTGATCAAAGGGTTTTTGGAGTGGGGATAATAGAATAAATGAGCTATAAATACAGGAGGTGAAAGATACTTGAAGTCACGACTTTGGAAGAGGCGATGGCGTAACTGGTAGTATCAGGTGTAAGGTAAGCCAATCAGAATGGGTTGCTGAAGTGGGATGGAAGAAAAGATCTTTTGGGGGAGGAAGTCACCCTGGGAAGTTAGAATGTTGGACAGATTATCTACATGGGATAATGATATGATCAAGAAGGATTATAAACATAAGGTGGAGAGAAATGAAGTCAGGAGCCTAGCAGACACTAGGAAGTTGAATGATCACCATATTTTAGAAATTGGTATTTCATAGGTCTGATTTCCTCCAGTTTAGGTTCTATATTTTCCCTTTCTAATTAGAGACTAACTCTTCCTTCTGAGTGAAACTCAGCATCTAAATATGAGTCTAGGTAGTAGTAATTAAAAACAAATCCATATGCCAGAATAAATAACAATCATCTCTTTCATGTCCCTACACTAGACACTTGGGCTTCCCTGGTAGCTCAGCAGTAAAGAATCCACCTGCAATACAGGAGATGCAGGTTTGATTCCTGGGTCAGGAAGATCCCTTGGAGAAGGGAATGACAACTCATTGCCTGGAAAATACTGTGGATAGAGGAGCCTGGCAGGCTTACAGTCCATAGGGTCACAAAAGGGTGGGACACAACATAGCAACCACACAACAAGAACAAGAACACTAGACACTTGGATCTTGGCCTACCACAAGCAGGTCTCCTAAGAAAGACCACCTATCAGCAGTCCTTTCTGCTGGTGTTGGTACAAGTTATGCCCCCTTCTCCTTTCTCGCATCCTCTGATGTAAATGAAACTCTCTGTAAATTTTTCTTCAAATGTAGCCTCTTAATGGCATCCTTCTTCTTCTTCCCCCAATCATGTTGCTGCTCCCATGGCTTCCTATGTAAAATCCTGAGCCTCCACTGCCTAGGTGGTCATATTTTAGACCAGGTTTATCCATTCCCAGTCAAAGTTGATTAGAGCACAGAGTTAAGCAACTGAGTCAAGGACAAGAAGTTAGGGGAGAATTTGACAGTGGGTGGTGGATCCGGAAGAAACTACTTGGACTGCAGCTGAGACCTGGCAATGAATGAGACTCCAGGAGTGCCTCTGTTGAAGGCTACCTTCCAGTTTTTGCTTCCATGAAGCTTCACACTGTCATGACTCCTGTTCTTGAATCTCCAGGGGATTCTTCTTTCTTTGCAGTGAATCTTCTTTTCATTTGAGCTAGTTTGAGTGGATCTTTATTCCTCACAATCACAAAAGTCTAATTCCAACAGTACCAGTATGAACTAAGACAAACCTAGACAGTGTATAAAAAGCAGAGACATCCCTTTGCCAACAAAGATCCATATAGGCAAAGCTATGGTTTTTCCAGTAGTCATGTACAGATGTGAGAGTTGGGCCATAAAGAACACTGAGCGCCAAAGAAGTGATACTTTCAAATTCTGCTGGAGAAGGTTCTCGAGAGTTCCTTGGACTGCAAGGAGATCAAACCAGTCAGTCCTAAAGGAAATCAACCCTGAATGTTCATTCAGAGGACTGATGCAGAAACTGAAACTCCAATACTTTGGCCACATGATACAAAGAGCTGACTCAGTGGCAAAGACTCTGATGCTGGGAAAGATGGAGGGCAGAAGGAGAAGGGGACAACAGAGGATGAGACGGGTTAAACATCATTACCGACTCAATGGACATGAGTTTGAGCAAACTCTGGGATATAGCGAAGGACAGGGAAGCCTGGTGTACTGCAGTTCATATGGTCACAAAGTGTCAAACATAACTTAGCAACTAAACAGCAACAACAAACCAGTATGAGAAGGAGGGAGAAAAATGTGCTCTAGTAAATCATGCCATGGGGATGGTCATGAACTGCCCTAACAAAGCAAGCAACTTGTGGGACAGCCTTGAATGAGAAAATGATGAAAAAGATAACTTCATTATTTGATACCACACACACACAATCTGACAATATGGTCCCCACTGAACTGTATCCTTGAGATGACATAGTTTTCAAGAATAAGTTGTATTTTGAAGGAGCCATAGAAATCATTATTAGTGACATATATACATACACTTACACACATATTCAGTGAATCTAGGGCTTTTAAGTTTTATTAAGAAAAGACACAAAGCCCACAGGAATTTCCCAGGATCACAGTAATTTTATTGCTGACTAAAGAGATATGTTTCTCGGATAAGGAAAAACCAATCAAAACCAACAACTAGTTTCAATTCTTACTACGCATGCCACCTCACACAATTCATGTTTCTGAATCTCAGATACCTCGCCATTAAAAGAGGCGAATGTGTTCAATCACAGAGTTGTGTCCTACTCTCTGCGACCCCATGGACTGGAGTCCTTCAGGCTTCTGTGTCCATGGGATTTCCTAGGCAAGAACACTAGAGCAGATTGCCATTTCCTACTCCAGGAGATCCTCCTGACCCAGGGATTGAATCTGAATCTACTGTGTCTCCTGTATTGGCAGGCAGGTTCTTTACCACTGAGCCACCCAGGTATATACATGTTTATATACATAGCTACATGGCCTCAAGCTGTGTCAGTTCAGTTCCATTGTCTCTCAGTTGTGTCCGACTCTTTGCAACCCCACGGACTGCAGCATGCCAGGCCTCCCTGTCTATCACCAACTCCCGAAATTTACTGAAACTCATATCCATTGAGTTGGTGATGCCATCAAACCATCTCTATCCATTGAGTTGGTGATGCCATCAAACCATCTCATCCTCTGTCGTCCCCTTCTCCTCCTGCCCTCAGTCCTTCCCAGCATCAGGGTCATTTCAAATGAGTTAGTCCTTTGCATCAGGTGGCCAAAGTATTGTAGTTTCAGCTTCAGCATCAGTCCTTCCAATGAACACTCAGGACTGATCTCCTTTAGGATGGACCAGTTTGATCTCCTTGCAGTCCAAGGGACTCTCAAAAGTCTTCTCCAACACCACAGTTCAAAAGCATCAATTCTTCTGTGCTCAGCTTTCTTTATAGTCCAACTCTCACTCAAGTGGTGTATATACATGCATATACATATGTATATCAGTATTAGGAAGAGGCAAGGTCCTTTGTCACCAGACTTTCTCTGTGCATTTTCATCACTAAATTAAATCCTGGCTAGTTTAAGTTCTACTTTGACTTAGTGATTTTTAAAAACAATTTTTTTGTTTACAACAATTTCACCTCAAAGTTATGACTCATACTTTGTGTTGTAGGAAACTGTACTTGCTTAATGTTTGTTACAGAAGTCTGAATTAATCAGCATCTTAGTACCATTTAAGTCACTATGAAGACATAACTTAGCAGATCTGAGACTGCTATTCTTTGAGCTAACAGGTTCACCCTGGGTTGGGTGAACCATTTGATTTCCCACCATTTCCACAAATGAGGTGTTTACAGATATATGCAGAACATAGATATTTACAGGGTTTTACTGAGCAACTGAACTGAACAGATATTTAAATGAAATAAACTATATTAAACATTTAGCCCCTTGTCGGGCACATAAAAAGTATTTAAAAACATCAGTCTCCACACTTTAGTCTAAATGTTCTTACATTCCTCATAGCTAATAAATAAATATACTAATTAACCAAAAGCATGAACTATCTATTCTGTATTCATTTTAAAGCACTATTTAATTTAAAAAAATTTTTTTTAGAAATCATAAACCTTAGTAAGGACTCTTGTTCCGTATTAAGGGCTCAATGCATAAATCAAGGGATCATTTATTTTATTACTTTTTGATTTTCTGCTTTTCCAAGTGATAGAGAGGATTTTGAAAAAAAAAACGTACATACACAAAAAATATTGCATATATTCCTAAAGAAAAAAAATTAAGTCTTCCTTGCTCACACAGTTAAGCTGTATATTTCATTTGTTGTTAATTCTTGATTACTAAATAATTCTTTGGAGAGATAATCTCTGTTCTACTTTACTATTTTATTTACTTTTTGAAATGAAGCTTCTATTTTTATTTTTTTATTTTAATTCTTTTTATCTTTTGACCCTATGGCCCATTTCTTCCACCTACTGACCCCCACATCTGGCAATCACCAGTCTGTTCTCTGTATCTATAGGCTGTTTTTTTTTTTTAATCTGCATATAAGAGAGATCATATTGTATTTGTCTTTCTGACTTATTTCACTTAGCATAAGGCCCTCGAGGTCTATCCATGTTGTCACAAATGGTAAGATGTCATTCCTTTTTATGGCTAAATAATATTGTATATAATAATAATATTGCATATATATTCATATATATATCACAATTTCTTTATCCATTCATCCAGCAATAGACATTGAGGATTTTCCCTATCTTGGCTGTTGTAAATAGTGCTGCAATGATTATGGTAGTGTGTATATCTTTTCATGGTTGTGGTTTTGTTTTCTTTGGATAAACACCCAGACGTGGAATTGCTGGATCATATGATAACTTTATTTTTAATCTTTTGAGGAATCTCCATACTGTTTTCCATAGTGGCTGCACCAATTTACTCTTTTAAAAGCACAGGGTATGATAGAAATAAAAGACATATACACTACTTTTATGGAGCTTACAATTGAGTTAGGATGCCAAAAATTTTCACAGAAAACAACATTTGAAACTCTAATATATTTATATAACAAACTTTAGGATTTTATAATATTGCTAAAATGAAAATCTTTCAATCAAAAAGATTACCAATCCCCCCCACCTTAACCAATCAACTGTTTTCATTTATCTATGCTCTATCCTGATCCATATATACACAAGTTTATAATTTCATGTTCTGATTTTATTGCTTAGTTGTTGTCCAGTCACTCACGTCATGTCCGACTCTTTGTGATCCCATGGACTGTGCCACAACAGGCTTCCCTGTCCTTCACCATCTCCCGGAGCTTGCTTAAAGTCATGTCCATTGAGTCTGTGATGCCATCCAACCATCTCATCCTCTGTCATCCCCTTCTCCTGCCGCCTTCAATCTTTCCCAGCATCAGGGTCTTTTCCAATGAGTCGGCTCTCAGCATCAAGTGGCCAAAATATTGGAGCTTCAGCATCAGTCCTCCAAATGAATATTCAGGTTTGATTTCCTTTAGGATTGACTGGTTTGATCTCCATGCAGTCCAATGGACTCTCAAGAGTCTTCTCCAGCACCACAGTTCGAAATCATCAATTTTTCAGCGCTCAGTCTTTTTTATTGTCCAGCTCTCACATCCGTACATGACTACTAGTAAAGCCACAGCTTTGACCAGACAGACCTTTGTAGGCAAAGTAACATCTCTGCTTTTTAATACGCTGCTTAGATTTGTCATTGTTTTTCTTCCATGGAGCAAGCATCTTTTAATTTCATAGCTGCAGTCACTGTCCACAGTGATTTTGGACCCAAGAAAATAAAGTATGTCACTGTTTCCATTGTTTCCCCAACTATTTGCCATGAAGTGATGGGACCGGATGCCATGATCTTTGTGTTTTGAATGCTGAGTTTTAAACCAGCTTTTTCTCTCTCCTCTCTCACTTTCATCAAGAGGCTCTTTAATTCCTCTTCGCTTATTGCCGTAACAGTAGTGTATCTGCATATCAGAGGTTATTGATATTTTCCCTGCAATCCTGATTCCAGCTTGTGCTTACTATTATATAAAAATTCTTATCAGTGGAACATCTTCAAAATTATCATTTAATTTAAAATTGTTATCAATTAATAAAAACACAGTGTATTAAGCAAACTAGTCCTTCTTCTACTGTTAGACACTGAGGATGTTTTTCCCGTTATAAATAATGCTGCAATTAATTTAATCATCGTACTGGTCATTTTGTAATGTTTGTTCAATTTTAGATTTTATTACTTTTCCCTACATCCGGTATCCCCAGAAATAAAGTGTTAAAATAAGAATATTGTTCTTAGAAAGACTGATTACCTATGATCTCTTTAGTAGACCTTGTATGAATAAAACTAGATTTTTCATATTGATGACTTTAGTATGTCTCTGACTCAATTTGATTGCTTCCTATGCACAAAGTTTGTCTTTTTGTACCAACTGTCAGATCAGTAGAAGTTTAGTGCAGCAAGAGAGAACTGGTGGTGGATGAAGACAGTAGGCAAGGCAAGTGAAGAAGGTGGAACTTGACTCAGGCATTGGAAACACAGTAGGATACTGAACTCACCTCAGAGAAGAGGGACTCTACAGACAAGGAAAGCAGTTTCAGAAAAAATACTGAAGTATATGATGAAGCAGAGTTTACATGAGGCAGAAGTATCACTGCTGCTGCTGATGCTGCTAAGTCGCTTCAGTCGTGTCCGACTCTGTGTGACCCCATAGACGGCAGCCCACCAGGCTCCCCCGTCCCTGGGATTCTCCAGGCAAGAACACTGGAGTGGGTTGCCATTTCCTTCTCCAGCAGTATCACTGGGGAACAGCTAAAACAACCTGAAAGAGAAGAGGAGGATCTGAAAGCCAGATGTAAAAACTGAGACTTCTCAAATTGAAATTAATTCAAGGTCCCAGTCATCAAATCAGACGAAACATTTAAATGGACTTTTTGGTAAGTCTTCTCTAGGGGTAACTTCAGATACAAAATCTACCTGACACATGAAAAGACACTTCTTACTCCTTTCCAGAGAGAACACTTAGCAGACATCAGATGGTGAAGGACATGACAAAAATGGCGAGTGAAAGGGCCACCAACACTGGCCAGGACAGGCAACAATGATGTTACAACTCCAGCTACATGAACTATAACTCCAGTGGCCAGTCCTCAAATTCAATGCCCAAATAGGGTAAACCTGTATCCGTTTGTCTAATTCAGCATGTCACCTGACCAAATGTAGTCAGAGGTAAGGTGCAGCACATATTTCTTTGGCTGACCACAGTATAATGTCTTGGATCCAGATGAACTTTCTTTCCACAGTATTTATTATTCTAATAAACCAAATGGAATGTTTAGAGATGACTGGAGCGATCTGATTGGCAAACTTACAGGGCATTAATTTTTCCAAGGTGACTAGTGCATAAAGAGTGAAACTATAGCACTCATGTAAACAATCCATCTGCCTCATTTCCCTCCCCCAGGCACCTCTAATTTTCAGCTTATGTTAGCTGTAAGACGAGCTAATGTTTTTAGTGTAGAAAAACAGCATTATCCCAGACAGAACTTACTTTAAGAAAAAGAGGAAAAATTCTATAGCCATACAGATTGTTCACACCCATGACCAATGACTAAGATGAATCATTACTACATTTCAGCAGATAGGTGAGCCCATGGCATGAGCATCTCAGAAATGAAATACTAACTTATTCCAAGCATCAAAAGTTCCACTTTAAGTGAGAAAACTGTGTGATAACTTTTGCCCATTAAATATGTATACTTTTTAACTGATCCCAAAGAAATGACTGCAAATCAATAATACAGCCTGGTTGTCTCATTCTTCCAAAACAGGTTCCTCCCTGTGCGCACTCTGTAAATTTACAGAGTGATTGATTGTCTTATGAGGCAAACAATTTATCAAAGAAGTTGGATAAGTCAGATGTGAAAGCAGGACTTGGACTTATGAGCCAGAACCAAGAGACACAGGCTCTTTCCTGTGGCCAAAGAAAAGGTCAATTTTTAATTATCTCCAGGTAATTATCTCACACTTATCTTTGGCAAATCTTGCTTTCAACTTCTTGCTGATGTTATTAACTCTTTCTATAAATTCCTTTCCCCCACTGTCTTTGAATTCATTCTTAAACCCAAAAGAGGAAACATTTTTTAAAATAGTTGAAACAAATTCCTTAAGATATTAATATTTTTAAGAAGAGAAATAAGAATAGGAAGAAAAAGAAGAAGAGCCAAATGGAGGAAGAGAAAGAGAAAGAAATGAAAAAGAGAGAGAAGAGGGAAGAATGAGAAGTACTAAGTGCAAAGGGAGGAGGGTAAAGAAGGAAGGAGAGGAAAGAGAAGAAACAGTTCTATTTAGGATGATAAAGAGAATATTTCCAGGAGTGAAAGAATCAAGACAATAGAGAGGGATATGCTGGACTGTTTTCCACCTCCACCCAAATCATCTCTTGATTACTCAGTACCTAAGAAATGTGTATAAAGCCCAATGGTATGCCTTGCATTCAAACAGATGAGGGCTCTTCACAATGTTTATGCCATGATCCCTTTGGTGGTTTGATGAAACCTATGGAAACTTTGTCAGAAAAATGTTTCCTAGTGCATAAAAAAAATTACATAGGATCACAAAGGAAACCAATTCTATAGAAATCCAGTTTTCAAAATAACTTCTGAATATGTAAAATATTAGTAAATGTGCTTCTTAATCCTTTAAATAGCAAAATCTAGTGGTCGGTCTAATATAATTACTATAATGTCAAAGTAGTGATAAGTGTAAAGAATTATTCAAGAACAACTGAAATGTAATACTAAGTATCTATAGTTTAAAATCCCAGGTTCTGCTAATACTACTGAGGTGTGTTGTCTACATTCAAAATTGAAGGAAAAGATCGATTTCATTAAAAGGTTAGTGAAATGGAGATGTAGTTTTTTTTTCTTATCCAAGTTCACAGATATCCTGAATTCAGGGAGAAGAGGGTTCCATTGACCCTAGGATGAGAATCTCTTATCCTATTCTTATACAGAGTAAAAACAAGTAGAAGAGTTAGTCTCTTTTATTTTATGAAACTTTTAATCTAGTAGCAACATGAGATCCCACAAAATTATGCAGACCAAAGTTGCTGAGAAAACGGACAACTCTGAAGAAATATAGCTGAAGAAACAGCATGAAGTGGCACTAACTACAAAGGCTTCTTGGAAAAGGCAAGTCCTTTCCAAATTCTTAAAGAAACGCAAACACACTGGGGACACTGACTGATTGAAATATACAAGCCTCAGCTCACACCACACATCAAGGTAAGATCTGGACAAACTAGAATTAAATATAAGTAAAACTATTCAAAACTAGGAGAAAGTATGGATGCTTTTTTTTGCTTGTTTTTAGTGATTGTTGAGACAGAGCAGGATTTAGCAGAGAACTTGAGGCTAAATAAATACACTCTGTCAAACATATGGCAATACAGTGAAGTCAGGAAGAGGACAGGCTCCCAGGCCAGGCTGCCTAGGTTTATGCCTCTCCGTCTATATGACATTCTGTGCCTTAATTTCCTCAACAAGGAAACAGAGATAATATTACCTGCCTCACTGATTTGTTGTAAAGAGAAAATACATACATATAAAACTGTTGACATGGTAGTTAAGTGCTAAAAATGTGTCTATGATTTATTACAGCTTCTTTAAAGGTCCTTTCAAGCCTAAAAGTGACTGTAAAGGAGAGCACTGATATATTTGATTACATAGAAATTTAAGACTTTTAAATAGCATTGGTTCCATAAACAAAATTAAAAGGTAAATGAAAAATTAAGGAAAATAATTGAAATGAATATGAGAGACAAAAGATTAATGCTCTTACCTCAAAAAGAGTTCTCACAAATCAATATAAAAACACACACCAACATTCCAATAGACAAATGAACAAAACACATAAACAGACAACTCACAAAACACAAAATACACGCAGAAGATTTGCTCAAAAGTTTTAATGATGTGAGAAAATACCTGAAGCAAACTGTTAAGTAGAAAAAATTGGACCCAAACTACATACAGCAGCCTATCAACTTTATAAAAACACGAGTACATTGAAAAGAGAATGGAAGTAAGTTAAAGGCGTCTCCGGATAGAGGGTTATGAGTAAGTGATTTTTATATTCTTCTTTATATTTTGCTGCCTTTGTGAATGGAGAATTTGACCAAGTTTACAATGGGAAACATTTCTTTTTAACAGACAAAATAACACTGCAGTATTGCTTGGAATAGTGAAAAATTAAGAGTCCTCTAAATGTCCATTAATAGCAAATGGGTTAGAAACATACATAATATGCATGCATATATTCAAATAACTTCATAAGCAGCTGTTATAAAAGAATGAAGTATATTTTTTCTGCCATGCTTCAACATAAAAAGAAACAAGTTACAAAACAGTTTAAGTATAACCTCATTAAAAATATTATGTATCTCTCTCTACTATTTGCCAAAAGATGAGTGTGTGTGTGTGTGTGTGTGTGTGTGTGTGTGTGTGTGTGTGTGTGTGTGTGTATGAGTGATGGAAGGAGAGATGGTGGATGAGAAGCAGGAGAATAAATTAGGGTCTGAGGGAGTGTACTGCATTTCCAGAGTCTAAGACAGGATATTTACATGTATATTCAAAAATACATAATCCAAGCTAGATTCACATCATTTTATATGGCTTCTATTTCACCATCATATAATTTTTCAAGATCTAAATTTGAGGCCCTATACAGACAATTTCCCAGGAAAACCAGGACCTCATCGGGGTCTGAAGCTCAAAATGTCCTCAGCTAAAATACAATAAACAATTTTTTTAGATTGTAATTTGCTTCCCAGGTGGCACTAGTGGTAAAGAATCTGCCTGCCAATGCAGGAGACACAAGAGACATGGATTCAATCCCTGGGTTGGGAAAATCCCCTGGAGTAAGAAATGGTACCCTACTCCAGTATTCTGGCCTAGGAAATTTCATGGATAGAGGAGCCTGGCAGGCTATAGACCATGGGGTTGCAAAAGAGTCAGACACAATTGAACACACACCTTTCTTTTGCTGTTTTCAAGTTTTAGCTGCTTGACTGTGAAAATAAAAGTTGCTCAATCGTGTCCGACTCTGCAACCCATGGACTATACAGTCCATGGCATTCTCTAGGCCAGAACACTGGAGTGGGTAGCCTTTCCCTTCTCCAGGGATCTTCCCAACCCAGGGATCGAGCCCAGGTCTCCCGCATTGCGGGTAGATTCTTTACCACCTTAGCCACAAGGGAAGCCCAAGAATACTGGAGTGGATAGCCTTTCCCTTCTCCAGCAGATCTTCCTGACCCAGGAATCAAACCAGGGTCTCCAGCATTGCAGGCAGATTCCTTACCAACTGAGCTAGCAGGGAACCCAGGTCTCCCACATTGCAGGCAGATTCTTTACCAGCTGAGCCACACGTGAACCCCTGCTTGACTACAGGTATATTCAATTCCTTCAGGCTGGAGGATTCAAAGACGAATTTGAGCCCTCTCTCTTTTGTAGAAGATGCAAAAGACCTCTTAGAAATAAGAGACTCAGAAAGGAAAGCTATTAGCTATGAAAGATACTCCTTCTAAATTCTCGATAAAAACCAGTTCTTTCCTGAACCTTTCAGGTTGTGAAAGCTTCCCAGGTCCATCTTTATGGGCATGAGCCTAAGGCAACATGGCTGAGTGAGAATGGCATTCAGTCACAACAGACACTGGGGGTTTTCCTCTAACATTAGAAAATGAAGAATTTGTACATAAATATATTAGAATCTCATTTTTAAACAACACTATTTTTTTTGCCATCATAAAGAGTACTTCACACTTTTATAAGGATGGAGCTGGAAAAAGTACAGACCTAAAGTCTGAAGAAAAAATTCAGTAGGAAAATGAGCAAAGTTGTTGGGTCCCAGCAGTCATGGAGGCAACTGAAGTTAGCTTGTGTACATGGAGGAATCGATGTGGTGCTTACAGGACACTTTAGAGAATAGAGTCCATCATGGAAAAGTGTCTTAAAACTTTTTTGTTTTTCTAAACATTAGAGTCAAATGACAACTCCTTCACATTCCTCCAAAAGCTTCCACAGGTTTTAAGCTATTTATTAGCATTTTAAAGAGAAAAAGCCAGGGTGCTCTCCCCTTTTGCAGCTACACTCCCTTTAAAAAAAAAAAAACCACATGCTTGGCTCTTTCACCTTATGCTTTTAAGAAGGAATTTTAATGGGATGGAGCTTCTCGTGGTGCACAAACTTAGGAGGGAGGAGTAGAATAGTAAATTATACCTTGCAACGATTCTGAGCCCACTGGCCACTGCCGGTAATGTTCTGTCCATAAACATAATCTGTCTTTAAGAAAGAAAAAAGATGTCCTCCTTGAAAGGTACAGCAGAGAGAAGATGAATCACTTTTCTTCATGATCTGTCATATAAGAACCAAGGACTCGTCAGTGACTCCAAACAGCAGGGCTGCGACAACTAGTCAAAGACACGCTTTTTTTTTTTCCCAGCATCTCTTTTTTCTCTGGAAGCATTTTCCTCCCAATTAATATAAATTATGAGCCAGCACTGGAGATATCCATAAACTGACACTCAAGAACATTACTTGGCTTTATGATGTTTGAAAATCAAGGCAAACTGACATCTCTGGCTTGTGTCCACGAGGGGGGAGGCACCAGAACCTCTGGTCACCCTTTGCTACAGTCTGGCCACTGCATTGGGGCTGGGCCCCCAGCTTGCCTCTCCCGTTTTGTTTTGCCAATATTCTACCCTTGCCCCACAAATGCCCCTTAACCCTCAGTCGTATCTCATTTTCTTACTATTAGATCCCAGTCCCTCTGGTATCTGGTTTTAAGATGTCATTTAAATACAGGTATAAGGCCCTCAGTGATGGCTGGTCATCCTAAGGTTATGAGCAACCTTGGGCACACCCCAAAGGCCTGTTGCTGGAGAATTCGGGGGAAGATCTGGCCTATTTTGGGTAAGGCTTTTCTCCCTATGGACAAAAATAATAAAACCATGACCATTGTGCTTTTTTCAATTTGGAAATACAAATCTAGAGAATTCTGTATGATTCAAAAACATCTGATGAAAGGAATTGACTACATTTTGGTTATGTCTCTAAAAAGTCAACTCGGGCTCTGCACCTTGAGCATTATAATGGGAAAACTAAGTTTCTTGACTCAGAAGCAAACATGGAAACAAGCCGTGACTCATTTCTGTCATTGTTCTATTCCAGAAACTTAAAAGCACGGCCTGCTTACTGAGGATCCCACATAAACACGTAGAGACACATTCGCTGTTGTCCTAAGAGCAGAAGATATCACTTAATTGAAGGGTGGGAGAATAAAAGATGGGACAAATGGTGGCAGGGGTGGGGGGGAGGGGGTAGCAAAGAGTGATGAAAATAGCAAAACGATCATAAATAAATAATTCAGAATGGATGCTCAGTACAAAAGTGGAGCCAAGCCAGGCTATAGTTCCGAGCATGCATTTCGGGTTATTTTGAGCAACACATTTATTCACTAAAGCACCAAAGCAGCTATTAGAGGAAACAATAAAGAGGTCTCTTCCCCCTGGAAATTTGAGTCTTGCTTTGGAATTTTTATGACATTTCATTCTTAACAAACAAGAAGATCTCACAACCCTCTTTGAGCTTCAAAGCCTCCCCATGGTGGTGGCCTGAGATGGATATCCTTGGCCTGATTTGTGTATGTTGTTTCAGGTATCCTCAAAAGTCACATAGTTTATTCTTTATGAAAGAGTGGCATCTCTGGAGGGCAAACAAACAAAACCCCCAAATCCCTAAGCTGCAGACTTGCCCTGATTACTGTGACTCACCTGGGTCGCTTCAACAAGGAGCCTTCACGTCACCAATGTCTTCCCTGAAAACTCAAGTCAGGGCCAGCACCCTCAGCTATAAGCTAAAAATACCCTGAGATTCCCAGTTGGAAAGTGGAGTAGGGTGTGGTGAAAGTACGGCAAACTGTAGTCCAGTTCATGCAACAAGTGGGTTCCTGAAAAGTCAAGGTTTAAATACTTCTTTTTTCTTCATTTTTGTAAATGGAATCATTTACAATTCACATCAGGAACGTGCTATTTAATACAAACAAATAACATCTTTAAAAGCAGATGCTGTGTTAAAAGAATAAAAAGAGAATCAAGAACACTGCAAAACTGCATTTTTTTTTCTTTCTTAAAAAGAGCATCCTTCATTAATGCTGGCATCCTGGGAAGGCATCACCAACAATCACAATAATCCTTTTCTCGTTTGAACGGAAAGTCGGGGGCATTAGGTCTATAGTTCAGGATGTGAAGGAGAAATGAGGATAACCTCAAAAACCCATTTTCATGATTTTTAAAAGGCTGAGTCCCTCCACGGAGGGTAAATAGCACTAATAGAATAAAACAAACCAGGAAGTAAAAGCCATCTGGGCAGGCGCAGTGTAGCCACTGCACTTTCTGCCTTAGAAAAAAACCCAGGGATTGCTCCATAAGGCATTGTCACCTGCATACTGCATGCATCAGGGGGTAATGAAATGAGTTGTGGGCTTAGAGTGAAAGCCTGGGTTTGAGACCCAGCTCAGCACCTACCTGTGCTGGGTGAGTCACTCTGTATCGCTGAGCTTTGTTTTTCTTTTCTGGAGAACAGTTGTACTTATGCCTACTTTTCCTACTTTTACAAAACTGTCCAGAGGATCAGTTTGAAAATGTATGTGAAGGCGTCGTGTCAGCTATAAAGCGCTATAGAGACCATCTCCCCTACTCTGCTGTACCCTTCCTTGGTTGACAGCATCAGTTACATTTATGGAGCCCTCTGTGTAAAGGGCTTGCACAACCAACTTTTGTTTCTTCTCAAATAAGGATACTTCCCAGGTGGCTTGGTGGGACAAGAATCTGCCTGCAATGCAGCAGACTCAGGAAATGCAGGTTCGATCCCTGGGTTGGGAAGATCCCCTGGAGGAGGGCATGGCAACCCTTTCCACTATTCTTGCCTGGAGAATCCCCATGGACAGAGGAGCCTGGTGGGCTACAGAGCAAAGTGTCACAAAGAGTCGGCTGAGCACAGCACAAGTGCTTTTATGGTTATAAGAAGTATTAAATTAGAAAACATTCAAATAGTTCATGCAATGAAGGAAAATCTCCCCCACTAGAGTAGTGAAGGAATTTGCATTATCGTGTAAAATCAGGTTATTCCAAATGTGTCTCCTCAAAGTTACATTCCCTTGAGAATGATGAGGTTATCTTGATTAGCTGTTTCTATTAAAATCCATATATTTGTCCATGTTCTTAAAGTTACAGAGAATCTGAACTGAAATTTCCTTCTGGGGGCAGAGCTTTTGTTGTGATTATAACCCAGGCATCAGGAAATTTAAGAGTTTTTCATTTCTGTTCCCATACGAACTAAACAGTGTAACTTCAGGCAAGTTGCTTGAAGTTCTCAATTTCAGTTTCTGAAAGTGCAAAACATAAGGGGCAAACAAAACTGCTCCTCCCAGTTCAATGACGAAAAGCTGTTCTGCTTTTGACAGTGAAATTTCAAGAAAATTTAAAAGTTCATGGTATACCAGCTACAATGTGATCTTCAGAAAAGTCCTAAAAGCTGTGTAAGTTTTCAATCACAAGATGCAAAGGACAGCGTCAGGAGAGACGGCCACTGTGGGGAGGGGGTGTGTGTGCCCTCTATCAGGATCTCTTAAAGCTAATCAGAAACCACTGCGGGCTAAAACAAACAGGCTGCAAGAAAATGGTTACCCAGCCACCTACCTAGGCTTTCAAAGTTCCAAAGAAAGACTTTGCTTCCATGTAGCTCTGAAAACACCCTTTGCTCTTTTTAGTAATATTTTTAACAACGCCAAGAAAAGAGTTCTATTTATCCAGATTTCCTCTCTCCCTACCAATGTCAACATTAGCAGGGAGCACGGCAAAAACAGCCTGGAGTTTTCCTGACATGAACGTCAGACCAAAGTCACACGGCAGAGGGGTCAGGCTTGGAACCTGACTGCCAACAGAGGATATAAGTCCTGCCTAGAAAAACCCAGCTGTGGATTTCTGTTTCTGAAATCTCAACCACACTGGGTTTACAGGCTTTTCTTCCCATATGGAAGTGCCTTATTTTAAATGTTCCAGGTTCCCTCTCCCTTATGAGAATGTCGGTGCCTAGTCTTGTAAAAATGCTCAGCCTTTGCTCATTCTACCCCCCTCTCACCGGCTGCTTGTTTGTGTGCATCCTAGCACATTTGGGCCAGCAAGATTCAGCCCCTTCCCTCCCCCCATCCACTGGAACCTCTACCCCCTGTATCAAAAGGATTTTTTCAGGCCTTTCCAATAATCTGCTGGAGGCCATGGAGACAGATCTAATCAGGGTTTTCATCAATCTTTCTCTGCTGGCCAAACAGAGCCAGGAGGCTAAATGGGAAGGTGCTGGATTCTTTTTTCTTCCTCAAGACACACTTCTGTCCAGAGAGTTAGGACCCACTGTGTGTTCTAGGGAGCTAATATTTTCCTGGGGAAAGTTCAGGGATGTAGATACACTCAGTTGGGCACCCTTGTCAGAAAGCTGATCTGGGAGAAGGATGTAGGAAGCAACACATGCTACAAAATTACACGGATGCTATCAAATCTGAACAATAGACTCCAAGTAGGAACCTAGGCCCCCATGTAAGGTACTCTGCCATGTATTATTAATATATTAAGTATCTGATCAACCACAGCTAGACATCACTTTGACTCTGAATGCAGCAGCAGCTCCAGTTCCCCAAATGGGCAAGAGGAGATAGGCAACCAGTTTATAAAGTCTTTTACTAAGAACCATTTTCCTAGAAGCATTAAATTGATAACCACTCCAGTTTGCTGGATCTTACCCTGGCTAGGGCTCCTCTAGATCACAATCTGAGTGAGATCAAGACCCCAATGACCAGGACAGGGCCTGACTGTCCTAGAGAGGATGGAGGAGAAAGCGAGGACACAGCTCACGGTTCTGCACAGGTGTTTTCACCTTGGTGTCAATCGACACATCTTAGCTCTTTTGTGTTAGGACATTCATCTACCCAAATGTCAGAAGATTATTTTCTTTATGAAGTATGCCGATTTGTTGCCAAGGCAACACCTGTGCATCCACTTTTTTTGCTATGGGAAGCATTCTAGGAAATCCATGTATGAGACTGCCTAGAGATCACCCACCCAGTGGCTTGGAATGCAGTGTGACCAAAGGCATTTCCAGAGAGCTCACAAAGCACAATGGCCACGCATGGGTGGATTTGCTGGATGGATTAGACAAACCAACGGCAACCTTTCCTTCTTTTGTTTCCATCTCTTCCAGTAGATTGGCCTTGTTACCAATACTGATGCCAAGACTAGCAATTGCTTGCAACAAAGAATTGTTGTTAACCCCTACCCCCTGCCTCATTCACCCTAATTATTCTCTAACAATACAATGGCTTCAAAAAGCCTCCAACTGTCCAGCAGACACTATGGGCCAGAGGAATCACTGAACACAAGCAGCCTATCAATAAAAGACAATACTGAAGCAGCTTCTGTCTGGGTATTTGCCCCATCTTCTCTTAGACAATGGGAGAGAGAGTTCAGGGAATAAAAAGGAAGTTCTGCTCTTCAGATCTTTTGTTTGTCTGCCAGGATTGTATCTGTTCCAAGTTCTTGGGCGTATCCTTTACCGCTCCCAAATACAGGAAAAAGCCTGCATTTCCTAGGAAATGTAGCTTCTATGTTTTTGATGAATTCTTATTGTAGCCAAGTCAGACTTCAATGAGGATTCTGGTTCAGATTTTTTTTTTTTTCTTCTAAGGTCAAGTGCATTTCATGTACAGAGAGATGTGGGCCACTGAGTAAATTCATAACAACATTATATCATAAATAGTTCTCTCCATAACATTTTAGATGACAGCATAGAGCCCACCAACGGATCAGCATTTTGTTTGGTTTGGCTTTTTTGTTTTTTAAACAGATAACATGGGTTGACAGAGTAACTGAATAGCAAAGTAAGAGATTGGAAGCAGGCCATCGTGAAAGAAAACCTGTTTAAGAAATTGAAACTGATATAATAATCCTGGAGGTTTCCAAACAGGGAGAAAATAAAGTCAGCAGAAAATTAAATGAGAGGAAGCCTCTGTTGATTACAAATCAACATATAATTAGATTGCGATGCACCCATAGTGATGAAATGCCAGCGGAAATAAAAGGTCAGTTGTTTCCAATACTCAGTGCTGTCAGTTCCATGTTTAAGGAGAACAGACCCACACAGTAACCCAGAATCTCAAAGATATCCCAGAATAAAGGGGACTCATTATAGTCTATTTGAGTCATCAAGTAGTATGTGTCCATATGTAAATGGAACATGGGACTTGGAATGTATAGTGTGTCAATTACTGTAGAGCAATTGAACCAATAAAAACTAAGGTTCCAAACCATGCCCACTGCAAAGCTATAAATAAGTGAACAGAGGGAAACTAAATTCCCCAAGGAAGAAAAAGGCCAGATCAAAAAAAGTCGGTTAAGATTGAGACCTCAGAAAATACAAAATAACACCAAACATGACAATTTATTGGTGATGTTGTGCAACAGTTCTTACATGCTAAATGACCAGTTAAAAAGAAAGTTGCTGTTAGTCTAAAGGTTTATATATTTATAATAAGAAAAAAAATTGAACCGTGCTTTACAGAAAAAATAAAGAGAAACTTCAGTTTACCAGAACTTGCAAAGGTTAAAAAATGTGATCACCTTGAAAATCTGTCACTAACTATAAAACAGACATCATATTAATAATTCTAGGCAAGTATTTGGTGCATTTTGAAAAATTATAATGCCAAATGTATATTAGAAAGAGAAAGAGAGGGAAAGGTCATTGAATATCATATGTGAATCAAAGCAGTGGGTGATCTGAAAGCAACAAGTACTGATTTGCTTTAAAATTTCTGGTATAAATACTCCCAGCTTTTAGATGAAATTAATTCTGAAGAACACCCCTTACATAAACAATAGAGACAATCATGCCTAAGGTATGCACTATTTACAGTACTGTCATTAGTTAGTGGATAATACTAAAACTCACTGACCAAAGGCCTCTGTGAGGAAGGGTTCGCTTTCTGGCTATGTGGAGGATGGTCAGCAAACAGCATCCAACATTAACTCCTTCAGGGTCAGCCCCAGTTTTAGAGGCCTCCTTGCCTGAGGTCATGACCTTCCAGGAGTAGATCACATCCACATCCCTTAACTAAGAGGCATCAGTGGGGGAGGAAGGGAGTATAAAGGCCACAGCAAGTTCTACAGTAAACCTGATTTTTAATTATTAATATAATGTTAGCTTATTATTAGTCTAGGGGAGGGATTTTTTTCTCTCTTTTTAAAATTTATTTTTATTTGAAGAATAATTGTTTATAATATTGTGTTGGTTTCTGCCATATATCAACATGAATCAACCATAGGTATACATATGTCCCCCAGCATCAAGATATGATGCTTTGAACTGTGGTGTTGGAGAAGACTCTTGAGAGTCCTTTGGACTGCAAGGAGACCAAACCAGTCAATCCTAAAGGAAATCAACTTTGAATATTCAATGGAAGGACTGATGCTGAAGCTGAAGCTCCAATACTTTGGCCACCTGATGCAAAGAGCCAACTCACTGGAAAAGACTCTGATACTGGGAAAGATTGAGGGCAGGAGGAGAAGGGGGTGACAGAGGATGAGATCGTTAGTCGGCATCACTGACTCAATGGACATGAGTTTGAGCAAACTCCAGGAGATACTGAAAGACAAGGAAGCCTGGGGTGCTGCAGTCCATGGGGTCACAAAGAGTCAGACACAACTTAGTGACTGAACAACAATAACTCCCTTATGAACTTCTGACCCACCTTCTACCCCATCCCACCCCTTTAGGTTGCCATGGACCACAGGTTTGAACTCCCTGTGTCATACAGCAAATTCTAGTGGGAAGATTTTTTGTACTCAAGTTTCACTCTAAAATTTGCTACAGGGTTGACTGAAGCTCTGTTGGATCCATACCACAACACAATTCTTCCCTCTGTTCAGTCCTGCCCCTTCCTCTGCCTTTTGCAAGTATTGATTCCCTATAACATCTTGCACTGCAAAGTCCACTTCAATGTATACTTTTCCGGAACCCAACCTGAAACAGTTAGCTGTCGAAAATTCATCCATTTGTTCAACACACAAGACCTGTTCTAGATACTGGAGATTCAGTGGTGAATAAATCTTTACTCTTGCTGGACTTCAGTTCTAGTAGGGGAAAAGAATAAATACGCAAGTACACGTGATCAATGCAGACAGTGATAAAAATACCAGAAGAAAATGAACCAGAGTAACTGGGGTAGAGGGAGCACAGAGCAGATGGGAAAGTGGACTGTTACTTTAGCTGAGGAGTTCAGGGAAGTCTTTCTAGAAGATGACTTTCTAATCAAGACTTGGACATGCAAGTGATGTGAAGATCAACACTGAGAGCATTCTAAGTGGCTGTCTGCACTGTTGTAGCTGCAAGGGTCCTGGGGCAGGAACAGGTCTGGTACACTGAAGGGACTGCAGGAAGGCCAATGTGGTTGAAGTGTGGTATTACAAGGTAAAAGTCAGAGAAGATGATGTGGCCCAGCTCACATATATTCATTACTGGACACTTAGTAACTCAAAAGGTAGAACTCTTATTTACCTGATTAAGAGCACAGGTTTGGGAGTAGACAACCTAGTTTCAAATCCTGGCTCTTCCTGTGACTAGCTGCTGACCTTGAGCAGGGTACTAACCTCTCTGAACCATATAGCTTTCATGACAATACACTGAAAGTATCTTCCTCATAAGGTTATCTTGAGTGTTAAGTGAGATAATATAAAAAACACTTACTTAGTTTAGCATGATGCCTAGCACCTAGGAAGGGCTCAGTATATTGTAGCTACAATTATTATTTTTGACCCCAGCAATAGCACAGTGTCTAACGTTCAGCAGGTACTCAGAAAGTGCATGTTGGTGACATAAGGTCAAATCCTGACTGCACATATACTCTGTCCTCCTCTGTTTAAACAGTAGAGGAAACTATCAAATTCAACTGAGGAGACAAGAAAGTGACAAAGCGGGCCGTATTTGTTCAACAAATATTTATTAAGGACTGACATGTAAGAAGAACTAGACTTCCTACCTTCGTGGGACTTACAACCTAGAAGAAGAAAAGAAATTGTGCTAATCATTCTCCAGGCTGTCTATGACAAGAGCTATCCAAGCACAGACTAACCAGGATTCAGAGTCTGGAGGTGACCAGCAATTGCTCCCTGGAGGGTACCTTGAAGGGTGACGGGATTTCTGATGAGCAAAGATGGCAAAAGGGACTCATCCTGGGAAAACAAAGTGTACCAAGAGAAGTGTAATGTGAAGACAGCAAGTTCATCATGAGGGAATGTCTAGTCCAGGCTGCCTGGAAGACAGTTTATACTGTGGAGTAGTGAGAGATAGGTCTGGAAAGAGCAGTGTGGAGCAGCCTGTGCTGTGCTCTGCTGTGTTTAATCATGGCCGACTCTTGGTGACCCCATGGATAGCGGCACACCAGTATCCTCTGTCCATGGGGATTCTCCAGGCCAGAATACTCGAGTGGGTTGCCATGCTCACCTCCAGGGGATATTCCCAACCCAGGGATCAAACCCAGGTCTGCTACATTGCAGGCAGACTTTACCTAGAAGGCCCTCCAATGCCAAGGCACAGTGGGAAGGAGCCAGAGAAATTTCAGAGTAAAGGTATGGCAAGGCTCAGACAAATGATTTATCAGCTGAGTACATGGTCAACCCAAGCAGGGGGAACCTGGGGACAGGGCAGACACCACTAGGTCATTTAATCCTGGTAGTAACTGAGTGAGTGTTTTCAGATGGGAAATGAGGAAATGTGTGCCCAAAGTTAGTCAGTGTGACTCCAGAATTTGTGAAGAGAGAGACAGAATTGGGCAGGAAAATCATGTAATGGTCTTTTGAATGGTAGGGGGAAAAAAACACAGGCTGAACTGCCAGGGGTAGGGTAGGGGGGTGGCAAGCAGGGACTACAGGTTTCTAAAAAAAGAAAATCTGAGAACCAAGAGAATTTAAATTAAATGGAACTTATTTATTCGATTGAGCCAAAATGATACAACCAAATATTTTATTATAACACTGTGATTGACAATTTTAAAAGAGTATAAATATGCTTTTCTCACAACAAAAGAAGAGAGAAAAGAAATTTTTAAAAGAGAGATTAAGAAGGTTGTCTAATGCTAAGTTCGACCCTGAATAGCACCTTGCAAGAGGGAAGAATGTGCAATTTGGGTTTGTTAATGTACCAGAGCCACAATTTAAAAGGAAAGACGAGATATCATAGGATAGGTCTTGGTGGGTATCAGGACTAAGGCCATGATAGCACACAGACAGCTACTGGCCAACAGAACAAGTGATAAACATTCTGGGTTTTCTTTCAGTTTCATGAGATAATATATACAAAGTGACCAGCACAGTGCCTGAAGCCAAGCAGAGGCTAGTTCCTCTCCTTTTCCTTCTCAGCCTCCCACTCTAGCCAACAAAAAGGTAAGATACGCTCTCTTTCTCTGAAGGTTTAAGTCAGAAAAATAAAAAGTAGTTCTCTAAACTTCAGAAAGAAAAACATCAAGGCAAGTTTCTATGGGTTAAAGTCCTGGAGTTCCGGCCTTACCTATAAGTGAGTTGGGATGGGTATGGGAATAGAGCCTGTTTCCTTGAGAAGTAAGTGAAGCAGGAAGGTGAACAAATACTGGGCCATACGAAAACAAGAGGCCGTTTGTACTCTAGACACTTTATCTTATTCTTCTACTGACTCACCAGAAAGAGCAAGTTCCTATGTGTTAGAGAAATAATTGTCCTTTATCACCATATTCCCTTCTAGCAATCGATGAATAAAGCACTTCTAATGAAAGATTACGTAAGTGAAAGTACTGATTATGCCTATGCTGTAGAAAAATTACCCTAGACACTCACATGAGCTTTAAGTCATAGTGACTGAAGGAGAAAGGCTTACATTGCCAGGGCATACCATCTTCTTTTTCTCTCCATTCTCCCTGACAGGACAATCACCAGAAGTTCCTGTTTATTGTCTGTCCTTCCCTAAAGTGTTTGTGTGTGGAAGTGTGGAGCTGAGGCTGTTAAAGGCTTCCAGATTCTGAGGTGAAAGGTGCTGTTTTAAGTCATCCCATTCATTACAGATGTAATAGGCCTGAGCTGTGGCTCTAAATACACACAACAAGGTCTGCTCTGAGATAAAGGAAGCGAAAGATCTGAGGCAGTCTTTATTATTGGAGATATAACACCCCAGGTAATAAGGGAGTCCTATAAAACCCACTGTTGCTGATAAAGAGGGGTTGGGGGCTCCTGGAGAATTTCAGTGTCACACTTAGTGAAAAGGTCTCTTTGCTCTAGACGCCTACGTGGATGTTCTTGCGGTCAGACAGTGGCCTTATGTAGACTCAGTAAAAATATGGAATAGTTGTGGACTGGAACAATGTAGCCAATGAAGCTTTTTCACATCCAGACTAAGATCTTTCACTTTTTCACTCAGATATTGATTGCATTACAATTAGGGTAGCCAAATTTTTGCAACTTGAAAACCTTGCCAGTGAAGTGTAGTTAAGGCAACGATGGAACAGAATATTCAAAATGCGATTGTTGGAACATCTGATAATTAGATCAGATTCTGCTGGACAAAAAAGACTCATGTGGTTCTTCTGGCTGGCGGTATCACTAAAGGAGGCTCCAGAGTCTCATAACTGGATCAGAACCACTGGGCTGGGCTGATGGGATGGGTGGGTAGAAGTGAGAAAGCGTGAAAGGAGAGAGAGGGCAGTGAACAAAAGTAGAGAGTGGTGAGTTCATGAAAACAGATCCAAATCAGGCACCAGAGTCAAGCCCTTGGGGAAAAAAAAAAGTACAGCTTCTTGGGAAAAAAGGAGAACCTGAGTCTAGAGCAGGATCATTGTTTCTTCCCTTGGAAGGCCAGTGTCTAAGTCCGGTGTGTGTGTTTGTGTGTGTGTTAGTCACTCAGTCATGTCCGACTCTGTGACCTCATAGACTATAGCCCACCAGGCTCCTCTGTCCATGGAATTTTCCAGTCAAGAATACTGGAGTGGAGTGGGTTGCCATTCCCTTCTCCAGGGGATCTTCCTGACCCAGGGATTGAACCAGGATCTCCTGCATTGCAGGCAGATTCTTTACAATATGAGCCACCAGAGAAGCCCCCACCTAAGTCGTCAGGCAGGCTGTAATCAAGTCCATTAACTGGGTGGCTTATGACAGAAATTTATTTCTCACAATTCTGGAGGCTGGGAAGACCAAGTTCAGGGTGCTAAAATGGTCAGGTTCTGGTGAGGACCCTCTTCTGGAATGCAGACTGCTATCTTCTCACTGCGACCTCACGTAATAGAAGGAGCAAGAGAGCTCTCTGGGGTCTTCTTAATACGGGCACTAATCCCATTCATGAGGGCTCCAGAGGTGATAGCCAGGGGAAACACTGCAATATATGATGTGGTCTGACCATGAGAACTGAGATGAAGCTGAGAGTTCCAGTGATGAAGAAGGGTTAGCATGACCTATTAGCAACATTTCCTTGTAAAAATTAATAAATTCTATTTTATAAAAAAATGTTTTCTTAAAATCAAAACCACAATGAAATACCACTTCACAACAACTAGGATGGCTACAAGATGAGCAATAAAAAGTGCTGGTGAGGGTGTAGAGAAACTTGATCCCTTACACATTGATGGTGGGGAATGTAAAATAGTGCAGTCACTTTGGAAAAAACTGTGGCAGTTCCTCAAAAAATTAAAACATAGAGTTAAGACCAATCATTTCGCTTCCTAGGTATATTCCCAAAAGAAATGAAAACAATTGTCCTTTCAGACATTTGTATGCAAATATTCATTAGCACCATTATCTATAATAGCTAAAAAGTAGAATCAACCCAAAGCCACAGAGACAGAAAGCAGATTAATAGAGGTCTAGGGGTGGGGGAAAGAATAGGAAGTGGCTGCTAATGGGTATAGAATCTCTTTTGAGTATGAAAAAGTTCTAAAACGCAGTAGTGACAATAGTTACACAACTATAAGCCAAAAAATACTGAATTGCACACTTTAAATGGGTGAACTTTATAGTAAGTGATTTTTTTTTTTCCATTTTTGGCTGAGTGGTATGTGGGATCTTAGTTCCCCCACAACCCTTGCAGGAGAAGTGTGGAGTCTTAACCACTAGCATGAGGGAAGTCCCCATGGGAAGTGAATTATATCTAAATAAAATGCTTTTGAAATACCATGCTGATTTGTAAGTTTTCTAAGTAATTTTGCTGGTGATGCCCACAAAGAAAAACCTACAGAGGTGAGGCATGAAACATGAGAGTGAGGTATGTTGAATATAACAAAAAAAGGGAACGGTGGAGATCTTGGCAAATAGGAGAGATATGCCCACCCTCAAATGAGCAGCAGTTATGCAGCTCTCATCAATCATCAACCTGCAAGAATGCAGCCCAATGTTGTCGGATCTTCCAGTTTCCAAAAAAGTCAGAAAACCTGGGTTGTTTTACGATGATTTCGCTCAATCTGTTAATACTGATACTGAATTCATATTTTCCTAAAGACGTCATTGAGAGAGTTAAGTATGGCCCACAGATCTGTAGGCCAGAGGATCCCATGACTGCCAGCTTTTGACCTTCGATCAATATATGCACTTTCCTTTGCTGTTAGCAAAGCTGATGGCATTCAAGGAGCTCAGAAGCCTTTATATATATTAAGTGACCTCCAAAACTTGAGACAATCCAACAGGTTGAAAATATTTATCACAGACCTCTTGGGTATAAGGCACTGAAAGTTAGGAACAAGAACATACGTCCTGGTCAGTCAGTTATGATGATGAATGGAAAGTGGCATTTCTGAAAGAGGCAGGTGGCTCCAGAAGCCTGCAGGAGACAGTTATGCAGCCGGCACTAAAACTGACCTCCTGAGCTCTGGGTACACCACTGGGCCCCATCACGTGATCCTTAGTACTGGCTCTGGACTAACTGAATTTGTTTATTTTTCCATTGCTTCAGTAAACAGCAGGAGGAAACAGACTCAGAGTTCCTCAATGTGCTTATGAGCTTCCATTCAAGATGCAACTCAATCTTCCAGAGTCAAAAGGGAAGAGATACTTGAATCCAAGTGCTCTGTAGGCCGGAGGAGATTTAAATCCCTGAGTTGCCTCAAAAGCAGAAATATTTTTTCCAATAATCTTCTTCTGAAGGAATTTCCCAGGACAGGGGAAATTTTCCAGCTCACATAATCGAAAGAGCAGGTGAACAAAAGGGGGAGGGGTCAGCTGATGTGACAAAGGGTCACACAGATGTCCTTGAAAATGGACAAGTCCTGGAGAATCAATTTGTGTGCTTTCTCAGAGACTTAAGGAACAGATTGTTACAATTAGTTCAGGGGCTGCATACAAACGATGCTCCTTTTGTGTGGATGTCTGCAAATCTCTATAGGGCCAGCAGTCCTTTGGAATCCAGGTCAGCCAGAGAATCTGAGTGGGAACTTGTGTTTCTGTGTCTCCAAGAATGACTCCCCAACTCCTCCCCAAAGCAGCACATGTAGAATAATGGTCTATATGGGGTCAGTGTCCTGCTAGCCTTTGACTGAGGCTTCCAACCTCATTAAACAATGTATTAGTCACGCATAGGAAAATAACAGAATCCAAAGTGTGCTCTACCAAAGAAATAACCAACATGGTTAAAACAGCCAGCTAGTAATTCCTAAAACTCTCTCTACACAGCATGGATAGATTCCTGATCCACAATCTAAACAGAATACACGCTTTACTGTCCTTGGCCTCTTTTCTTCTTCGGCTTCACTGATTTAACCAGCTTCAAGTACTTCACCTCTCACTAGCACCTTAATTTCAACTCAACATGTCACAAAGGAATCTCATCACTCCCCAAGGCTAGTTTTCCTCCTCATTTCTCATGGTAAAGCATCATGGCCCACTCAAAGACCTGAGTCCCTCATTTGGGACAACATCCACACATCAATCTCTGTATCCAACCCGACATTACAGTCTGCCCACATCACTCTCCAGATGCATCTCAAATCTGTCCCTCACCTTTGCCCCTACTGCTATTACTTCTAGACTGTACAACAGTCTTCTAACCAGCCCCATTTTGTTACCCCTCTCTCCTACCCCACATTATCACCAGGACTCTCTTACTGAAACATAATCAAATAAAGTTACTCTTTCTTAAAAACCTCCATAAGCCCCTCCAGTGCTTACAAGAGAATGCCTTAGGATGTTATACAAGATCCATTGGAATCTTATCCCAACTTAACCTATTTAGGCTCATTTTTTTTTGCCACAATCCCATGTTTAAAATGTCTTCTTCCACCATGAAGATGCTATATTCTTTCTCACATGCTGTTTCTTCTATTGATCATGTTCCTTTTGCCTTTATTAGAGTGAGCAGTTTCTATATATTCTTAAAGTTTCAGCTCTAATGTTTCCTTTGAAGAAATATTTGCTGCTGCTTCCCAGGTATTTTGCTCATGCCAATCACAAAGCACTAACACAATGCTGAACTCTAGGTCTGAGGCCATGTCTTATTCACAACTGTATCTTCTATGACCAGTACACTCAGGTGCTTAATAAATGTCCATGAACTGAATGACTGAACCAGGAAATTAAAGCATTCCAAAAGCAAGAGAAACAGACTTTCCAGTATAACTAAGTACAATCAGGAACCTAAAAATGAACACTTCTTCAAAAATAAACTTCATGATGAGGAACATTAGTCAGAAAAAATAATGCAGTAAATAATGCAGTTGATAGATAGGGTCTTGGCTTAGACAACCAGAACTGACCTTTCAATTCTGTGAATATGCCCTCTTAGGGAAAGCAATTAGTATAGTGCCCAGCACACCATAAACACCATATATATGTTTGCTATTGTTATTAAAGGGTTATGTTCTGCCATCTAAATAAAATGGAATTCTACTGTCTAAGTAAGTGGCCTACAATACTTAATCTTACAATTAGAGACTAAAATCCCCACACATACCCATGTTTCCTAGTGCAAATGAAAATACCCTGCTTCAAACACATGAATGAGCCAACGCCATCTGGCCATAGCCCACATACTAGCATCTGAGGACAGACACTTAAGTGCTTTTGACGCTATATTATAGGTTTTTCTATAGCCCAATATCAAGTCAACTGATCTACTCAGCCCCTCCAGTACCTACAGCTCTTTGCTACAGGCTTGAATGAGTCAGGAGAAGAAAATGATTAATCCACTTGAAGACATTTGAAAGCTGGATGAGAGCCATCCTGTGAGTAAAACCTCAGAGCTGTGGGGCTGCAGCCATTGGAAAGTTAGGGGATTTCCATGGTTGAAAACATTTGGCCGCCTTGCTATGGTCCTCTGACCTTGCAATAAAGACAGAACAGGCTTAACTGGGTGATTTACCTCTGACAATATCCTATGTCTGCTGCCTTTGGCTGTCAGCTCTGACTTGACAAAACCAAAGCTACTCCCCCTGAGCCTTATAATTTTGGAACTGGCTTAGAAAATTCCCTCTTTTTCCTCCCAATGGGTATCATTCTCAGTCTTTGGCTTCACTTTTATATATCATGAGGCTTAAATGAGAAGTGGATGTAAAGCATATAGCTCAGTACATGGCAAACATGACGTGGGTCTATTCTTCTTTAGGCCATGTTGGTCTCCCAACTCTCAGGGCAGAGACAACCAGAGTGCTTTCCTTTTTGAAAACCTGGCAATACCTTTTAAAATCACTTTTCCTGCTTAAGATTTGTATCACTTGCCACTGTTCCTCATGTCATCTATTCAAATTCTTTCAATCCTTTTATAGCGGATGTGAATTCTGAGGTTTACTTTTTTTTTTAAGATGCTACTCTAATCTTATCTGGCTTTTATTTCCCTAAAGGTACTAGAGATACTGCATCTGAGAAGTATAGTTGCATGCTCTTTGTTTGTTGTTTAACATGTAATGTTTTATTGATGTAAGAAGAGTTTCTCAAATTTCTAATCTCTTGATCTCAACCAGTATGTCTCTACTTCCATTTTCTTACTCTTTCACATTTTGGGCACTGCTGTCTTTCTTTCATTTAAATATATGAATCACTTTGATTACCATTTATTGCCATCTCTTTCCTGGTTCTGCTTTCTATTCTATCACTGCATTCATAACACATTCTTTGTGTTTGCTATCAAAAATGTGTCAGCAGGATCTACTAATGCCTGACTGTTTACCAGTCTCCTGTCTCTGTTTCTCTCTTTAACATCATCTGTTTTCCTTACATAACTTCTTAGAAATGTGTCCATTAACTTAATGAAGAAAGAAATGTAGGCAAAGCTTGTTGCTTAATTCTCCTTACTGCCAGGGGAAAAAAAAATCCAAGAACCCCTCCATTCAACAAACCAGCTGCTTGAGCATCATCATACATCTCATATACACATACAAACAGACATATGCAACCTTTCACTGACAGGGTTTTCATCCATTGATTCATGGTTCACAAGGCACTTGTTGAGCAATGCTAACTGCGGCTTTTCACTGTGTTGGCATGGAGAGAGGGCCCTGGGGATTTTGCCGTTTGGCCCACAGATCAGTAAACACATTAGGGATTAACAGTGAAGAGATAAGAAGCTTGGGAATAGGGCACCAGAACATTGATTTTGGAGGAGGAGAACAGAAGGGAATTTCAGGAAAAGAAAGAGAAGTTCTGAACTGTAAGACCAAATAAGGAAAAGAAAGAGAGGGATGAAACAGGCTTAGAGAAAGGAAGATTTAGAAAGAGGACACAGGATTCAAGGAAGGAGAGTGGAGTGGCTAAGGAAAAGAAAAGTCAGGAACAGGCAACGAGAAAAGAAAAAGGTGGCACGCAGCTGGCCGTCCACTTGAAAAAGAAAGCATAAAGGAAAATATTTAGGAATAAGTAAATACAGATGAGAAAACATTCCAAGTCAATGTGTCATCCTCATTTTTAAAATCCCCTTTGTTATTATAATCTACTATCCACAATATGGCTTCTGGTTAGAAATCCCTCAGCCTATAGAAACTGAAATATCTGTCTTGCTGCTTCTTTTGAAGTCAGTTACTCTCATCAAAGCCCTCAAAGAATCAAATCCTGCCAATTAACACAACTCAAAAATGAGAAAAGAACTAACTGGGATGTTCCTCTGACAGTTTACTTCTAATAACTGGCCTTCCATGTGCGATAATGACAATGATGGTGTTTTTTAATCACAAAAAATTTTAAAAATTCATTTTGCTCTAGGCACCTACAATGACCAAAAGATGCCTCTTGTTAATTACTGATTTAAAGCCTGAAAGTATATTGGGGACCAAAGGGCATGAAAATTAGAGCCAAGGACTCCTAAGCTGGGTTAAATATCTGTATGGCAACTCCTAAGAAACAGAAATATCTGCACAGTTGCCTGTTTGTTTGGCTGTGAGGCTGAATCTATTCTCACTCTGCAAAGACTCGTAGTTAGCATCTGTTGTCTTTGAACCTCCCTTTCTTTCAGTAGAAACACTGTGGTTTGGAGCACCATCCCGACCTTCATTGTAGGCAGTGCTGACAGGATTGTCATCCCAGGTACAGGTGGTTCTGCTAGCCA
Source organism: Okapia johnstoni (assembly GCA_024291935.2). Classification (NCBI taxonomy): domain Eukaryota; kingdom Metazoa; phylum Chordata; class Mammalia; order Artiodactyla; family Giraffidae; genus Okapia; species Okapia johnstoni. The sequence goes on from CM044307.1 coordinate 21,197,698, forward strand.
AGGAGTGGGCTTATAACCCAAGCCAGCCAATCGAGCTCTCTCCTGGGAATCTGATTAATTACCTAATCAACAAAGATCAGAAAATATCTGGAATGGATTCATCCCCAAGGCGGTACTATGATGTGTCCATTAGTTCCTGTTTCCTGTATTCCTAGAGCTGTCCTACTCTACTTTTCCTTCAGTTATATGATTTACTCTATCTATTCAAAAATTGTTTTTGTTTTTTTTTTTCCTTTAGATCATCCAGAGTTAGCTTCTGTTACTTTTAATTAAAAACTCTCAACTAATACGATCCACATTACATGAATCAACAAGTCATCTGTGTAAGCCTGTCCTACAGCTTGATGCCTTTTGTAACCTCTCAACTAGCTACAGGCCTGTTCTCTGTGCCATCGCAGTCCTGGAAACCCAGCTGAAACAGTTTAACTTGTTCTGAAAAGCAGGGCCAGAATGCAGTGACATGCTAGAAATGAGATGAGTCAACCTAGTCAAAAAGTTGAAATTTTAATATGAGATGAAGCTGTAGCCTGGCTTATGATGGCACCAGAAACTGGTCAGGACCATTCTGTCAAACCCTAAGACATTCATTTAGAGATGAGACAATCTAGAGAACGGAGGGTGGGGGGTGTGGTTACAAAGATACAGATCTACAGCACAGCTCTGAGCCTGGCCCCAAAGTGAAGGCTTGTCTAACTAAAAGGGCATAGCAAGCCCCACACTGGAGCTGGGATACTTGCCCTGTTGGTTGCAGCTTACAGGGCCAGCCTCTTTGTCTGGAGGCACAGGGCGACTGACCACCTGAAAAGGGATCACTCTACAGCATATGCCAAACACCTTGCAAAAATGTGAGGGACTTCCTTGATGGTCCAGTGTCTACTTCTGGCCCAGAAGTGAGACCTTCAGTCTTGCCTAGGATGGAAAAAAGGGAACCTGAACACATGACTACTCTGTACACTGACTCCTAACAGAAATACACTCTCTAGACTAATCCATAAGAAAGTACCATTTCACTGAAAAGATCTGGGAGGGGTTTGGTCTCCTTGGAACTAGGTTGAAGGGACCATGGCTGTGGAGGTGAGGGTAGTATTGCTGCCTTGGAAATCAAAATGGCTAAAATGTACTGAGTGCTAACACTTAATTGCTTTCTCAGTAATAATCATAGCTTCACAGGCATTGTTTCATTTAATCCTTACAACAATCCTTTGAGGTAGAGGCATCAGGATTACCTACCTCCTTTTCAGCGAAGACTTAAGTAACTTATTGAAGGTCACCAGCTGGTGAGGGGCAGAGTAGGGATTTAAACCCAGGGAATCTTCAGATTGAAGGACTGGCTACAGCCCTGAACCCCACACAGGAGGGGAGGTACACTCCTGGGATTCTAAAACCTGGTCCTGGCAGCTGGGAAAGCTCTACCTATGTCTCAGCCATGCTGAGGTCCAAATCAGAGGGTTTGAGAGGAGAGAAAAAAAGAGGGAAGGGACTGTCTGAAAAAAAGACAGGAGAGTCCTACTGCCCTCTAAGTTAAAGCCAGAGGCCTTGGAGGATGTGTATCTCTCCCTCCTGATACTCTGCCTCTGACCGACTTGGGTCAAGGAGGCATTATTGTACTGTGATAGATATCTACATGCCTGGAAAAATCCCATAGATGCCTCCAACACTTCTGAATTAAAGTCCTTGACGACTCCATCAAAGATCCATTATGTATGGCCAGCACCTTCTATAGTGCCTACCATATTAATAGGGCACAATAAACATTTCTAGAAGGAAAAGGGGAAGTGAAGGTTAAGAAAAGCTAGAAAGGATTCTCAAACAATTTATCAGAGCCCTAGCTCAGTGACAGAACATTGGCCTGGGAGTCAGAAGACTTGGGTCCTACCCAGTTCTAAAACTAGATATATAAAACTGATGAAAGAGAAACACCACATTAAATCCAATCCAGCAACAGACTGAAAAATCAAAGACTGCTAATTTCGAGGAAAAGTGGAGAAAAAAAAAAGAGTAAGTCTCTTAAACATACACACTACTATATTTAAAATAGATAACCAACAAGGACCTACTATATAGCATAGGGAACTTGACTCAATATTATGTAATAACTTAAGTGTCAGTTGCTCATGTGTGTCCGACTCTTTGAGACCTCATAGACTCTAGCCTACCACGCTCCTCTGCCCATGGAGTTCTCCAGGCAAGAATACTGGACTGGGTAGCCATTTCGTTCTCCAGGGTATCTTCCCGACCCAGGGATTGAACCTGGGTCTCCCACATTGCAGGCAGATTCTTTACTATCTGAGTTACCAGGGAAGCCCTCCAATATAAAATAAAAAAAATTTTAATAAAATAAAACTTAAGCTCTCTGGCCCTCAGCCTCCTCATCTATAAAATGGTTGATAAGATGATCTATGAAGGAGATAATATGTAAAGCAGTCTTGCACAATGGCTGGCCTAGAAGGGACTTTTAACTTAGGTTTACTGATATGATACTTTTCATCTTTTAAACTCCCTTCTGTCATTTAACTTACCTTACACATGAGGAACCTAAAATATGGAGAAGTTAAGTGGCAGGAACAATATGATCGTTATTAATTAATTAACTTTAGTACACCTAGGACAACAATGAAGTTCCCTCAAAAGTGTGGAATCCAGTTTTCTACTCACACTGCTTCAGGACTTGATTGGTACTCTTGTTTCTCTCCTGCTGTCCATGAGACTTTTTAAAATAATGCCACATGACTGATGAGACTCAAGGAAACCATTGGATCCCTGCCACTGTCTTTTGTTTATTTATTTATTTATTTATTTTTAATTGAAGGATAATTGCTTTACAGAATTTTGTTGTTTTCTGTCATGCTCTGGTGCCACTGTCTTCGAGCAGGACTTATTTCAGGAAAAACCAACAAGGACCTACTGTATAGCACAGGGAACTCTGCTCAGTGTTATGTGGTGGCCTGGATAGGAGAAGAGTTTGGGGGAGAATGGATACATGTTATATATATATGTTGAGTCCTTTTACTGTCTACCTGAAACTATCACAACATTGTTAATCAGCTACACTCCAATATAAAATGAAAACTTTTAAAAAGGACTCATTTTAAAACACCTAAAGAGAACAGAGTTATAACCTTCAGAGATGGAAATGCTAGACATTTCTCAGTGGTCTACTCCAGTTTTGCTTCTTAATAGATACTTCTTTATATCTACCCCCAATCCTTCATACTGCAGTTTAAGCCTCTTGTGTTATTCTCAGGTGAGATGGAAAACACATGTCATTATTTTCTGCTAAGCATGTTCATGGACGCAAAGATTGCTATTAAATTGTCTTTTATCCTCTTTTCTTTCCAAGCTGACTAATCCCAGTTTCTTTAAATTCCCTCATACTTCTTCTTTCCCAATCCTTTAATCACCTTTGTGGCTGAACTCTCAGCTACCTCGAGACTCAACTCCTCCCCGTTAATTACAAATCACAGAACTGAGCACAATTTCCTACTATGGTTCTGAATGCTGACTAGCAAGCTGATTGTGTCATAGTTCCTACAGGAAGGTTCCCTGAATTAGCATTCCAAGATCATGCTTTGGTTTGTAAAACTATAGCACCCTAATTTAGGGTAAAAGTAAATTATCCTTCATAGCAAACTTAAACTGGCCATCTCCCAACTTTCAGCATGCTTCTATCTACTCTCCTCCAAGCAGTTAGGGAGAACTACTTTGGAAGAATACAGGGAAAACATAAGCAAGTAGCAATAAGTTAGCTGAACAGGAATCCTAAAATGTGTATCAAATGTAAATATAAGGAGATTTGGGTTTTGTGCATCACTGTTTTTACATTAATACAGATAATTCAGTGGCCTCTAAGAAGTAATGAGTTGCTGAAACACAGTTTAGTTATCATGCACTGTTCCTACAGTGTTTTCTCCTTCTTCGCACAAGTTTTCTAAATTCACAATATTTTAGGGAAAAAAATTTTTTATAAATTGTACAGTGGCATGTCTAAATGCTTTTTTCTCTAACAAATATACTTATCTCCTCTGTTTTCTTAAGTACCACTGAGGCTCAAAATGAAAATAGCTTTTTAAGATGTCTTTTGTTGTTTACATGAAGAATTAAGATCACAATAGTATGAGCCATATATTAACATCAACTTAATGAATATTTGTCAGATACCTGCTATGCACACACTTAGAGATTGGGAAAGAATATGAAAGAAAACCACATATAAACTTGGAAGGTTCTCCAAAGGAGATGACATTTAAGGTGAACATTGAGGAGTGAGCAGGATTTTGACCCCACACTCAAGCTGAAGGAACATCCACTAAGCACAGGAAGGCAGGATGGCATTCCTGACACAGCTAATGACACACTGGCTAAAGGAGTCATTGGGAAAGAACAGAACTGGATTCTGGAGAGATGCTATTTTTACAGTAATTTTTCCAACTAAAAGTCATCCAAGTACCGTTCACACAATCACGCCGTTTCAGTGCAATCTCAGTTAGTGAGTAAACAACTAATGAACACAACAGGCTTCGTGCAGGATGGACACTACGTAAAAAGGAGATGGTTTAAAAGGCCAGGCAATCCAGGGAAACAAAGTCATTTGCCTTTTACGGTTTAAGTAATTTCACCCACTATGGTTTCACAATCTGTCTTCATTCCACAGTGGGATCATTTGGTCCCCCTTGGCAAACACGGGACTTCTTTGTCTGTGCATGTGTGTTTCTCAGCAAGAAGAAGAAGAACAACAACAACAAAAAATGTGGCTGAGGTTGATTTGCAATTTTTTACTGTGGCTTTGAATCATGGATGATATCAGCACAGCTCCAGAAATTGGGTTTGTCAGTTAAGCCTCCCTCCCTGCCGGGTAAGCAGCAGAGCATGAAACATAAACCACAGAGAAACAATGACAGGGCTCAGGGGTTATTGATTGTTGTTCTCCAAAGACATCTCTGTACAGAATGGAAAGTGGTCAACTGGGAATTCAAACGATTGTTCATCAAGCTCAAGATAACTTCTTAGGGTACGCTTTTCTTTCCTCTTTCTTTCTTTTTCTTTAATTTTTAAAATTTGTTAGCAAAGGAGAAGGAAAATGGTTGAGAAATGTCTGAGAATGGTTTGGCAGAATGGAGTGTGTGGCTTAACTACACTTAACTTAACTTCCAGTGGCTCAACTTCCAGTAGGAAGGAATTTTGAGTTTGTCATGGCAGAATTCTCAATTCACATCCTCTTTACAACTACACATGCCTGTAGGTTTGTGCTCATCTCCTTAATAAGTTGACGGAGTTAAGAGCACTGAATGGGAGATGGTGAACTAGGACGATGTATATGGATGTCTGTGGTCACAGGCCCACACATTTGTGTGTGTGCCCTTTCAATAAAAATGAAAAACTATAGAATAAAATGCCAGTTCATTAGACATTTACTAAAAACATGTATATTCTGGATCAAACTTTGGTGAGGAAGGCTAACAGTAATGAAAAGGACTCTGTCTTGGTGGGAATCCTGAACCACAGGAGAAAGAGGAAGGTAAATGTACTCACTTGGATGGGGGAGGCGGAGTTCCTAAGCCCCTAAATTGTGACTTGGGCAGCTATGTGGACAATGATTTTCCACTGGGAAAACTGTGAGAGATGCTCATTTTGGAAAGAAAGACTAACAGTCCAGACCTGGGCATTCTGAACCACAGGTGGCTACACAACATCTAGTAGATATCCAGCAAACACTTGGACACATGTGCCTCGAGCTTAGGGGAGAAGTCTGGGCTAGAGGTTGAGCTCTGAGACTGGTCGGGGTGTGGGTGAATTTCATAAGCATAAATAAGAGATCGCCCAGGGAGAACACACAATGAGAAGAAAACCAAGGGCGGCATCTAGAATGCTGTAATAGACAGCAATTTCATATATACCTCCCTTGGGTGGCCACTCCATGTAGTCATGTCACGTGGTACTTTCAGGCATAGAGGCGAAGAAAATGGGAGTTCTAGCCCTCTAGGAGATTATTTTATAGGTATCTGAGTAAGACACATTTCCTTCTTGATATCAGTGGTACCTCCTCTACATGTGTACATGCTGTCACTTCAGAAGTGCCTGACTCTGCAACCCTATGGACTGTAGCCCACCAGTTTCTACACTCACCCTCGAAATTTACTAAAGTGACATAGAAAATATTATTTTATACTTTCTATGCCTTTCCAATATATTTCCCTAAGCTTTTCATTTTGTTCTTAAATGCACATCGGGGCATTATTAAGGGCTTCCCTGCTGGCTCAGACAGTAAAGAATCTGCCTCCAACACCGCAGACCTGGGTTCAGTTCCTGGGTCAGGAAGATTCCCCTGGAGAAGGAAATGGCAACTCACTCCAGTAGTCTTGCCTGGAGAATTCCATGGACAGAGGAGCCTGGTGGGCTACAGTCCATAGGATTGCAAACAGTCCGACATGACTGAGCAACTAACACTTTAACTTTCACTTTTCAGGCATTATTTGGAAGGGCTTTACAGATTATTTCATTTAGATATCACAACTATACAAGGTGGATATTACTACTCCATTTCTCAGATGTAACAATTAGGATACAGCTGCTGCCAAATAGCACAGCCAAGACACAAAGCCAAATGTGTCTATGTTCACAAGAGTAAATCCACGTTCTTCAAAAAGTTTTTAAAAAATATTTATTTGGCCATGTTGGGTCTTAGTTGCAGCACGTGGGATCTTTGTTGGGTCATTTGGGATCTTTTCTTGCAGCACATGGATTCTCTAGTTGCAGCATGCCGGTTCTCTAGTTATAGCACTCAGGCTTAGTTGCTCCACAGCATGTGGGATCTTAGTTCCCCGACCAGGGATGGGCATATTCTTAACCTCACTGGACCACAAGGAAGTCCCAATCTATGTTCTTTTAAAAGTCCTCATGTTCTGTATGTCCACTCCTCATGAAGAGGGAACAAATGATCACCATCAGCAATGGGATGGAGGTTTTGTAAAAACTGAGCATCTGCTATCAAACACGCTCATCCACCCTTACCTACTCCCAGGACCAGTGAGTTAGCACGCTTTGAGAAGTGCTCTTCTCTAAGACTGTTTAGTAAATGCCCAAACTTGTGAGGGATGAGAATCTGACAGATGAGAAGGGACTTGTTGTATCCATCATATAATGAACATGTCTGTTTAAAAAATGAAACAAGTCATGTTTGATGTAGGTTTCTGTAGCTTGTGAATAATACTGTGTTGGGCAGTGAAATTAGGAATTCAAAAGAATCTTATAAAACTGAAGAAGAAAGAATTGAAAAGCTAAATAAGATTCAAAACCTCAAATCTGACAGAGTATCCTGAGGGAGGAAGAGAATAGATTATATGACATGAACTTTGAGTTTAACAACTACGCAAGAATAAACAAAATATGGTGTATCCATGCAATGGAATATTATTCATCCATAAAAGGAATGAGGTTCTGATTCATGCTATAGTGTGGGAGAAACTTGAAAATATTATGCTAAAAGTAAGAAGTCAGACACAAAGGCAACATACACTTTTATATGCAATGTCTAGAATTTGCAAATTCGTAGACCCAGAGAGTAGGTTAGTGATTGACAGCAGAAGTGAAGGAGGGGGACTAGAGAGTATTTTAAGGTAGCCAAGTGGGATAAATAGAAAGCCATGTTATGGACTAGATGAAGTCCAACTGGGTTTATGTTCAAGTCAACTTCTTTTGGATAATTCCAGCTTCCTACTGTTTTCCTCTATAAGTCATCCTTGTGGGAGAAAAAAAATTATCAAATTCTCCTGCTCCAGATGAACTCAGAAGCTCTGATGCACAAGATTCAGGGGTTCTGTCAAAAACACCGATGCTGGGAGTTTTAGCTACTTAGAAGTTCCCATTCTCTTTACTAATATTTCCAGAATTTTCTAATTTTCCCCTAATTCTGAAAATGTCTCTGCTGTCAGCCTTATCTCTGCCCAACCAGTCTGTCAGACTGGAGAATTTTTCTCATTTGCCTCTTGCCAGACTTTGCCTCATGGAATCCCTTCTGCTCCCCTCCATGATAACTGCATAATCTAATATCAATATTCCAAGTTGTGCCTTGATAAAATATATACAGCCCACTCACTAATACATCATATTTTCATACTGAAAATTCCAAAAAATCAAGCTTTTGGATTATGTTAGCTACATACATTTTTAACATAGAACTATGAATTTTCTGATATAATTAGGGCAACTTTGCACAGCTCTTAACTATATGCTTTTTATTTCTAAAGAGAGATCAATACACTCATGTCATAATTATACATTTGCAATTTGTCTCTTGATTAAATAGATCATGCCATGTTAATAGCACTCACACTCAGGTAATAGCAAAACTAAGTCATCCCTTACAAACTGGCATACTTTCCAATAAGCACATATTTCCTCAGTGTCCATCTTCAGAGTATCATAAATAATACTGGCAGCCACATAAACTAACACAAAATGCACTGCTAACTGCCAGCAATACTGAATATAAAGTACACATCTCACCTTACTGAAGCCAGAATCAAAGTTAGACCAGAAATGAATCAGGAAATATTATAATCTTTTTCCTAACCCGTATACTAACTTGGAAGTGAGGTAGGGGTGTGTGTGGAGGGGTAACATCAAATAATCTTTACAAGTCAGAACAGAACAGGCCTTAAAATTGTTTTTGGCTCCATTGCCTTCGGGTTGGCTCCTGAGACAGAAGTCAAGCTGTGACTTACAGGGTTATATTAATTTTCCTTACGCTGCTTAATTTTAGTAGCATAGTTTCCACATACTCTAATTTCTTGTTTTCAGTGTTGTCTGACATGTCTTGTAAATAGTGTGAAGCTGGTTTAACTGTACAACATTAAAGTTATATCCCCACTAGGTCTATAATCTAAAGACCTGCCACTTATAGATAAGAAGTAGTTCTGACCTCTGGGAACTACGGAGAATTATGGAGAAATCCAACAAGGCTTTCTTACTTTTTAAGACTAACCTTCAACAAGAAGGCTTTGCTCATGTCTACAAAGTTGTCCTTTCAAAATTAGGTAGATAAACACTTAACACTCCAGACCCTGAGTCTTCCACGACTTCCTCTGTTTTAGAAAAACATTCGACATAGGTGCCCAACTCTCTGCACCACATTTTGAAGGTCCCATTCCTGCACAGAGACTATGAAAATGGAGTTTATTTCAAATTTAATTTAGCCCAGAGCCACACAGTCCCATCAGGTAAAAAATCTTGTGATTATCACTCTAGGACAGGGATTGTACATTTCCGATGTTCAAAACAGATACCAGTAGTGCTTCAGACAGTGTGTCTGAGTGTCTGCTCATTAATACAGCAGTTCTTGTGCTATGATGCCAACTCGCAGTGAGTCTGATGGAAGCTAAACCCACTTCCCCTGTCCCACACAGCCCTATCACAAAACACTGACTCACTAAAACAGCAGTTATGTTCTTGATCAAGGGACCTTTTACAAAGGATCACTTTCTGTAAAAGAGCATTTAATCAACCACAAATGATATGCCTTTATACTGTGTAGAAAAAAAGTCTCTGAAGTTTCCATATTACTGATAACCTGAGATTCAAAGTTGGAGGCTTTTAGAAAGGAGGAATGAAGAATGATCCAAAAGCAGCAACGAGGAAAAGGATGATGCCGACCCCACATCCTGGGCTCATGGTAGGAGACTATGGAAAATAACTGCCACTAATTAAGAGGGCAGCAGGCTTAGACACACGAGAAGCAAAGTTCTCCTAGAGTTAAGAGGAGGAAGGAGTGTTCCAAGAAGAGGCTGAGGATATAGGATGCCAGATTTTGCTGATGTCAGTTTCTGAACTGTAGGGACACAGGACTTGGCAGGGAGAGGAAGAAGGGGTGGAAGAGAGGAATGAGAGTTTGGGAGGTGAAGGGTTTCCTACAAGTTGGGCTCCTTGTGACATCTACACAGTAATCGAAGCACAATGAAATCAGATCTGTGTTACCAGAGGCAGAGATAATGACCAGGCTGAGAGTGGGGTCAGAGAGGGATGACTACCTGGGTTCCCCTTGACTCCTGATAATGGAGCATCCAATAAAGTTAAATAAAAGGGGATCTTATCCAAGTGCATGTACCCCCTCTTGATTCCTGATGATGTAGAAGGGGATACATAAATCCATACCACAGAGCAATATACATTTAATTTTTTTTTCTGTGTTGATTTTAAATTTAATTTTATGGCACCAAAAAGATGGAGAAACAGCTAAGATAATGGAAGCTAGATGGCATTATTTAAGACGATTTTGGGGAACATGTGGGAAACATTTGGGAAACATTATGGGGAGTCTTAAGGATAGTTCACGGCTTAGGGAAACTGATTTAGGTATGTTTGACAGAATGCCCTCTTAAACTTTTCTTAGACACTGTGGTAAAAATCACCTCGGGAAAGTTATAAAATCTCCTTGAGATTCAGTTCCCTTATCTGTCAAGAGGTTGGAAGTGGGGAAAAGGCTAATAACACTTATTTCCTAAGGCTGTTATGAGGATTAAATGATGTAAAAATGTAAAAAAAGTAAGTAAATGATGCAAGCACAGCACCAACCAGAGAGTACATGCTCAATAAACACTTAATTACCTTTTTCATTTGTTCTCTACAACAAACCCATGAGCCCCGTGCTATCTCCATTTTAAAATGCAGAAACAAATTTGTAGTGAGGTCCAGAAACTCATTCCTTTAGGAAGAGGCTGAGCTGGGATTTTTAACTCTGCTGAAAACTGACGCCAAAGTTCCTTCTGCTCAATCTGTTGTCTCTCCTGTTTATTTGTCTACTACAAAGTATCAGAACTGACAAGAACCACCTGCATTAAATGCTGGTGATGGTGAAGAGGAAAACTATGAAGAGAACATCAGGAACTTAAAAACCCATAAGAGCCTGAGATTCTCTTTGGTTCTGAGTGAGTTCCTTTATGGGACAAGGGCAAAATTTGGCTCAGTTTTCATTTGCTTCCTCTTTTGTTCAGAAGCTAAGTTGTGTTCAACTTGTTATGACCCCAGGAACTGCAGAACGCCAGGCTTCTCTGTCCTCCACAATCTCCTGGAGCTTGCTCAAATTCATGTCCATTGAGATGGTGATGCCATCCAGCCATCTCTCCTCTGCCGGCCCCTTCTGCTCCTGCCCTCAATTTTTCCCAGCATCAGGGTCTTTTCCAATGAGTCAGTTCTTCGCATCAGGTGGCCAAAGTATTGGAGCTTCAGCTTCAGCATCAGTCCTTCCAATGAATATTCATGGTTGATTTCCTTTAGGATTGACTGGCTTGATCTCCTTGCAGTCCAAGGGACTCTCAAGAGTCTTCTCCAACATCACAATTGGAAAGCATCATTTCTTTGGTGCTCAGCCTTCTTTATGGTCCAACTTTCAAATCCATACATGACGACTGGAAAAACCATACCTTTGACTATACAGGCCTTTGTCAGCAAAGTGATGTCTCTGCTTTTTAATATGCTCTTCTAGATTTGCAATAGCTTTCCTTCCAAGGGGCAAGCATTTTTTAATTTCATGGTTGCAGTCACCATCTACATTGATTTTGGAGCCTAAGAAAAGAAAATATGTCACTGCTTCCACTCCCCTTCTATTTACCATAAAGTGATGAAACCAGACGCCATGATCTTAGTTTTTTGAATGTTGAGTTTTAAGCCAGCTTTTTCACTTTCCTCTTTTACTCTCATCAAGAGTTTCTCAGTTCCTCTTCGCTTTCTGCCACTAGGGTGAAGTCATCTGCATATCTGAGGTTGTTGATATTTCTCCCGGCAGTCTTGATTCCAGCTTGTGATTTATCCAGCCCAACACGTTGCATGATGTATTCTGCATATAAGTTAAAGAAGCAGGATGGCAATATACAGCTTTGTCATACTCCTTTCCCAACTTCGAACCAGTTCATTGTTCCCTGTTTCGTTCTAATGGTTGCTTCTTACCCCACATATAGGTTTCTGAGGAGACAGGTAAGGTGGTCTGGTACTTCCATCTCTTTAAGAATTTTCCACAGTTTGTTGTGATCCACAGAGACAAAGCTTTAACACAGTTTATGAAGCAGAAGTAGATGTTTTTCTGGAATATCCTTGCTTTCTCTATGATCCAATGAATATTGGCAACCTGATCTCTGGCTCCTCTCCTTTTTCTCCCCCCAGCTTGTACATCTCGAAGTTCTCAGTTCACATACTACTGAAGTCAACCTGAAGAATTTTGAGTATCACCTTACTAGCATTTGAAATGAGTGCAATTTTATGGCAGTATGAACATTTTTTGGTACTGCTCTTCCTTGAGATTGGAATGAAAACTTACCTTTGCTATTCTTGTGGCCACTGCTGAGTTTTCCAAGTTTGCTGACATATTGAGTGCAGCACTTTAACAGCATCATCTTTTAGGATTTGAATAGCTCAACTGGAATTCCATCACATTCATTAGCTTTGTTCATAGTAACACTTTCCAAGGCCCACTTGACTTCACACTCCAGGATGTCTGATTCTAGGGGAGTAACCATACCATTGTGGTTATCTGAGTCATTAAGACTGTTTTTGATTTAGCTCTTCAGTGCATTCTTGCCACCTCTTCTTAATATCTGCTGCTTCTGTTAGGTCCTTGCTGTTTCTGTCCTTTATTTTGTCCATCCTTGCCTGAAATGTTCCCTTGGTATCTCCAATTTTCTTGAAGAGATCTCTAGTCTTTCCATTCTATTGTTTTCTTCTATTTCTCTGCCTTGTTCACTTAAGTGGGCCTTCTTATCTCTTCTTGCTATTCTCTGGAAGTATGCATTCAGTTGGGTACATCTTTCCCTTTCTCCCTTGTCTTTTGCTTCTCTTCTTTCTTCAGCTATTTGTAAAGCCTCCTCAGATAACCACTGTCCTTCTTGCATTTCTTCTTCTTAGGGATGGATGGTTTTGGTCACTGCCTCTTGTACAACATTATAAACCTCCATCCATAGTTCTTCAGGCACTCCATCTACCAGATCTAATTTCATCTCCACTATATAATCCTAAGGGATTTGATTTAGGTCATACCTAAATGAAACCTAAAGGAAGTTTTTTTCCCTACTTTCTTCAAATTAAGCCTGAATTTTGCAATAAGGAGCTCATGATTGGAGCCACAGTCAGCTCCAGGTCTTGTTTTTACTGACTGTATAGAACCTCTCCATTTTCAGCTTCAAAGAACATAATCAATCTGATTTCAGGACTGACCATCTGGTGATGTCCACATGTAGAGTCATCTCTTGGATTGTTGGGAAAGGGTGTTTGCTATAACTAGCATATTCTCTTGACAAAACTCTGCTAGCCTTTGCCCTGCTTCATCTTGTAATCCAAAGCCAAACTTGCCTGTTACTCCAGGTATCTCCTGACTTCCTACTTTTGCATTCCAATCCCCTATGATGAAAAGGACATTTTTTTTTGGTGTTAGTTCTAGAAGATGTTGTAAGTCTTCACAGAATTGGTCAGCCTCAGCTTATCTGGCATTAGTGGTTGGAGCATGTACCTGAATTGCTGTCATGTTGAATGGTTTGCCTTGGAAACAAAGAAGAGTTCATTCTGTCATTTTTGAGGTTGCACCCAAGTACTGTATTTCAAACTCTTCTGTTGACTATGAGGTCTAATGGAGGTCTACTCCATTTCTCCTAAGGGATTCTTGCCCACAGTAGTAGATACAATGATCAACTAAATTAAATTTGCCCATTCCCATCCATTTTAGTTCACTGATTCCTAAGAAGTCGATGTTCAGTCTTGCCATCTCCTGCTTGACCATGTTCAATTTACCTTGATTCATGGACCTAACATTCCAGGATCCTATGCAATATTGTTCTTTACAGCATCGGACTTTACTTTCACCACCAGACACATCTACAGCTGAGTGTCATTTCTGCTTTGACCCAGCTGCTTCATTCTTTCTGGGGTTATTAGTAATTGCCCTCCACTCTTCCCCAGCAGCATACTGGACACCTTCTGACCTAGAGGGCTCATCTTCCAGTGTCATATCTTTTTTCTTTTTCATACTGTTCATGGGGTTCTCGTGACAAGAATACTGGAGTGAGTTGTCATTTCCTCCTCCAGTGGACCACATTTTTTCAGGACTCCTCACTATGACCTGTCCATCTTGGGTGGCCCTGCACAGCATGGCTCATAATTTCATTGAGTTACACAAGCCCTTTCAGCACAACAAGGCTATGATCCATGAAGGGAGTTTCCTCTCTATATGTTGTAAAGAACCAATGTTAATGAAAACCAGTGAAGCAGCTGCAGTATATACACAGTAAAAAAATGTGCTGAGCAGTCTAAAGACATAGATTCTGGCCTGACTGAGGTTATTGAGTAGCCAGGTGGCCTTGGGCAGGTTCATAACCTCTCTGGTGGTAATAATCTATCGATTATGAACCTGGATTTCAGAACCAAAAGCCCTAGATTTGATTCTGGTTCTTCTGCTTACTACTGTGTGACCTTGAGCAAATCACTCTCTGAGCCACAGCTTCCCCATCTCAAAATGGAGATAATAACACCTAATTTGTCGAACTATTATTATAAGAATTAAATAAGCTATTGAAGGTAGTTGGCACAGAGTTGGCTTTCAGAAAATATCTAATTATTGCCACCACCAATCTCATAGTTTCACATTCTCTGTTTCTGAAATGAGGCAATAATATCTATCTTGCTTCCTGTGTTCTATCTTCCAGATAGTAATATTTGTGATGATTATCATATGTGAAATAGCATTTGGGAAAATGTAAAAGATCATATAAGAATATGGGGTTATTATGAGGATAACTCAAGAGAGAATTGAATACACTATCTCTGACATCTGAGGTGACAGAGAGGATTAATCTTGACATTTTTTGAAAATGATAACTACGTCCTAAAGCTCCCTAAATATCTAGCTGAGAAAAACAAAATGTTCTTCAGAACTCCAAGGTCTTTTTTTTGTAATATATTTGGAACTCCTAAGGGATCATTTAACTCATTGTATAAACGCAAAACAACAACAATAAAGTAGAAATCAAGGGAAAGATGGTTTCACAGATCACCCACAAAACTGGGAAATAGTTACTACAGCACAATGCAGTAAAGAGGCTTACAAATTGAGTTCTAGGGGAAGGATACAAGTTCTATTTGTTGCATGTGGATATCAGTGGCCAGAAGCTGGCTTCATCTATTCTGTGAAGTGCCATGTGCATAAATTTCTAGACTGTCATTCCCTTTAACTCAAAACACTGGTGAACAAACAGCTGGAGCAAAGCCACGTTCAAAACATGACCACCACAACACTCAGAACATCGGCCGTCTCTTGTTGCTTAAACTCAGCCCTTAAACCACCAACTTCCTTAACTCAGAGTTGTTGTTGTTCAATATGTGTCATAAATGATCTCAGAGAATCTTAGGGACAGGGTCTTAGAAGTCATCTATCCCCCACAACTTCCACTGCTGGCAGGGTCGTCTTCACACCATTCCACACAGAGGCTGGACATTCCAGGGACAAGGCTGCCCTGCTGGTCTGGTTGCCCTTGGAGCCACAGATGACCAGCACTGGGGCTAATACAATTCCCTTGCCCTGAGGCTTTCCTGAGGGGCCTCCTGCTACAGCAACATTTTGGTCTTTTCTGCAGCCCTGTCCAAAGATTCCAAGAAGGATTTTGAGGCAGATGTGAAACAGGCTTCCTTCTCTCTGATTCAGAGTATGGAAGACATTGTTCTTCTTCTTCTTTTTTTTTTTTAAAGCAAGTACATGACAGTGTTGACTCTCACTGAGTTACCCATCAACAAACATCCCTAAAACTTCTCCCCATTACTTGCTATCAAACCAAGCTCCTGCCTTGTTTTTAGGACTTATCACAATATTTTGCTAACCTAAGTGTGGAACTTTACATCGACCTGTGTAAAATTTAGACTCACTGGCTCAGAGAGCTTATTACAGTGGTTAAAAGTGTGGGCTTTGATGTCAGACAACTATTCCCTGTTCCAGCTGTGCCTCTGTGGCTGGAGGACTTGAGAAAATAACTTAATATATCTGTGCTTCTATATCTGCCTATCAAATGGAGTATTAATAATGTACAACTCAGAGGGTGATTGTGAGGATTAAATAAGGGAATCCACGGAACACATCTAGCTTTCTGCCTGGCACATGGTAAGTGCTCAATAAATGTATTTGTGGTTGTTATCAGCAAACCCATCCCATCAACCTACACAGATCTTTTTAAATCTGGTCTCTCTTATTGGCTGTGTGAGCCATCTCTTTCAACTTTGAGGCAACCACATGTTACACAAACATGTCTTCTGTGCTTTCATCAAAATTTTAAGTGAGAAAATTGGATAGAACAGTATCAGCAAACAGATTCCTTACTGTGATGATCTCCCTCTAGATTGTCATCAATCCAAGCGTAAAACCAATTGGTTACATTTGTTCAACCAGCTCTGAGTTTACTTAATTAACCCAAAGAGACATCAAGGATATAATAAAAATCTCTGCCAAACACCTCAACTCTACTCTATGACATTCTTGTAACCAATCAGATGAAACGTAAAAGAAGGAAATAGGAATGCTTTGCTTTAATGAGCTCATACTGGCTTTTAATAATCATCACAAGGTGTCATTTGCTTTGGTGGTAAGATGAGAGCAGCTCTGTGTAGGGCTCTGAGTCAAGCATTTTACACAGATTATCTAATTTCATCTTCAAAACAACCCTTTGAGGTTGGGGTTATGATGATCTCTCTCCCCTTTTACAGAGAAGGAAAAAGGCTTAGTTCATACATTTTATAAATGGCTGATCAAGCATTCAAACCAAATCAGACTCTAGAGACTAAATTATCCAAGTGTATATTATCTCCCTTTTGTACTAAATGACAGCCTAAGACTATACAAACTAACAGCTAGGGTCCAGTTCCAGCCTTGCAGGCCCAGAAACTTGACATTGTATCCCAGAGTTGACAAGGGTTAGTTCTCACACCTCACCTTAACCAAGTTCATAATAAACTAGTGCTGCAAACCAGAATGCCAATTTATTGCTTTACAATAGTGATGTATCTATCACATAGACTAAGAAACTCATAACATTCTGACCAGAGCATTTCCCCCTTCAGACAGTTCTACCTACAGAGGCAAATGATAATCGAGGTATCAGAAAGAGGAGCTTGCTATAGAACTGGAATGTCGAATTGAATTTCCTACAGAGGAGGGCTCTTGCCAGGGGAACTGAAACCTTGAAGACTCCCATTCCTATAGACAATTACTGGGGACACAGAGCACAACCAGTGTTCACTTTGGATGCTCCTGATGTTGACTAGCTTCCTTTCTGACACATTTGTGTTTTACTTAGGTTTAATCTTGCCTGAAGAATCCCATGGACAGAGGAGCCTGGCAGGCTCCATGAGGTCACAAGAGTTGGACACAACTTAGTGACTAAACCACCACCATGCCAGTCTTTGGTTTAGAGATAATCATTCTCTTTAGATGAATTTTCACATCTTAGCTCTAATCCATTCTCTGATGGCCATATATATAGATATAAATTTACTTCCCAACCAAGTCCTTGAGTAACTCCCATATCTAGTCTAGACTCTACAACATAACTAGCTTTGGCCTAAAACCTTTGACTCAGTTAAGAAAAACAGGCACTCTCCTACTATCTTTTTTATTTTCTTTCTTAGTGTGTACATGCGTGCTAAGTTGCTTCAGTCGTGTCCGACTCTTTGTGACCCTATGAACCACAGCCCACCAGGCTCCTCTGTCCATGGGATTCTCCAGGCAAGAATACTGGAGTAGGTTGCCGTGCCTTTCTCCAGGGGATCTTCCTGAACCAGGGATCAAACCCACATCTCTAATGTCTCCTGCATTGGCAAGTAGGTTCTTTACTGCTAGTCCCACCTGGGAGTCCCCCTTTTTAGTACAGAAATAGGATTTGAGATATTCTTTTTCCTGTCTTCTCCTCACAGTGGTGTCACTGGGGAAAGAGGAAAGAGAAAGAGCAATGTGATCAGAGAAAAGAAAAAGGACTATTAACTGATTTGTTATATAGCCCTGTGTTATTTGTTATAAAAGGCATGAATTACTTTCATGGTTAAAAATTCCAATGCTTTAAAAAAATAAAAGTTATCTCGTCTGATAATATAAATCTTTCCTACAACATACCTTCATTGGTAGTCTAGTTTACTCTTAAACACCTCCAGTAATGGAAACTCACAGACTCTTGAGGCAATTCATCCCATGCTTGGACAGCTCTGTTAGAACAATTTTCGTATTATTCAGTTCAAAATCTGTCTCTGTGTAGCTTCTGCCCATGGCCTTGGTTCTGTCTGTCTCTTGGGCCCCAAAGGACACATCCCATCCTGCTCTCCCTTAGACACTTGGAGGCCTCATGCCAGCTTAGATAGTAAGCACAGCATAACCCTACTTGCTTGTCTTTTCTTCTGGGTTAAGTATTTTCTAGGGTTTATGAGAAGGATGCTGAAAGATGACAGGACAGGATACATGCTATGAATGTTTTCTAGACTGTGACTCCTGAGACTGAGCCAGAATACCTTGCATTCCTAAGAATCTGTCATGGAAGAGTTTACTGCCTTGTTATAACACTCTCACTTACAGAAAAAAGTAGGTAGCCAGATGCTAATAAAGGCTCTAAGCCACAGTTCACAGAAAGAGTCCAGTGTACAAGCAGTCAGGCCCTTGAACTAAAAATGGAAGTAGTCCTATATGCAAACAAATCAGAGTCACTTGGCATTGGGAGAGGAGGGTAGAAGGAAGGGTCATAGAGAATGTTTTTGTTGATTTTAGACATTCCTACCTAGCAAATGCACCCGGAGCAATGCTCTCATCCTGACCACAATCCATTAGTCAGAGAGAAGATCGAGGAAAACAATGCAAATTTTGAAGGGAACATCACTAACACTGAACTGAAGCTTGAGAACTTGAAAGTAAGAGTGACTGGAAATGAAGTGAAAGAGTTCAGTGGTAAAGAATGAAATGTGAAAATGAAATAACATTTTAAATGAAGCACACTTCTCATTGCCTTTCATTTAACTCTGTGACTCAAACTGGGAATTCCTGTAACACATTCAGAATCCTAGTGAAGTGACCTACCTACTCTTTTCTGACGACCTTATCATAAATATCTGGGGAATAACTCATTCCATGTCATTGTGATAATGATCAGAAGAACATCTTTGCTTCTGCAGAGTGCTATGTGGATGACAAAGCACTTTCCCACTTTCTCAATTAACCCTCACACCAACTCTGTGAGGTGGAGATTATTGTCTGTTACGGGTAAGGAAGCTGCTTTAAGTTCAAGGTTTTTATTCTATGATATTACAGCAGCTGAGGTTGCTATCACAGTCCACCCAGACTTCACCAAAGGCAACCATGACAGACAGCATGATCACTCCACTACCCTTAATTAGCCCCTGTCCTAGTCAACCAAATAAGTGAGCCCGGTTTCTGCAATGATTCATGTCTATCTATGTATCCTACACTGGGTTATCATCCTTAACGTTTTTAAAAGAAAACACAGACATGGATGAGAATGTTTTCAAGATAGTACTATTTACTTGGTCCTGGTGTATCTGATACTGCAACACAAATACTGGTCATTTTTATTTGTTTCAGGCATGAATCTAAAAACTGTGGTTCCATTATTCCCTGGTCTCAACTTTTCTAACTAGAGACCTATTCTCAAGATATTCCTAGAGTGTGCTTCACTCAGACTAATACAGCCTGATGAAATTTCAGTGCCAAATAAGGAGAAAGATTATGTGCTACATTCCCTGGAGGTATATTACAGCCTGGCAAGTAGCTTCCTGCAATACCCATTTAAAAAGATTAGCAGGAGGAAGAAAACCAAGGTTACAATAAAAGATTCATTACTAAGAGTTTCCAGTATAATTCCTTTCTTTGAAGCCTAAACATAGCATCTTCTAACATCATGGTAGTTAAGGCACGAGTATCCCAAGGGGAGTAGATCCCTGAGCGTACTGAATATTTTTCTATCATTTTCTCAAAAGCAGATTTAAAGGAATATTCACATTTTTTTAGACCTAAACATTCTTCTTTCTCCTGACTTCAGTCCTTTCAAATGTTGAAGAAAAATGAAATGAGTAAGACAACAAAGACACTTTTTAAATTCTTTTGGAAAATCTCATCTTTTTGAAGGGAATCATAGTGAGAGGGACAAGTTCCCTGGAGAGAGTATCAGTGAAGCTGATAACAAGGCCCTGAGAATCGGAGAGGTTACCCATCAAAGGCCTCTCAGAGACCATCAGCAGAGGTTGCTGCACAATCGGTCACTACCCTGAACTCAGGAGGGACGATGAGCGGTTCTCAAAAGCCCTTGGTTACTTCACAGTGCCCAGGATGGTGCCTGGCTCACACAGCCTTCTGTAAATATCTGCTGACTAAAATCAGATAAAACGGAAACAAGCTCCCGTATGTCCCAAAATGTTAGACATTAGCATGTAGAATGTGCTACTGGAAGTAAAGTAGAATATTCGCTACTGGAAGAAAGGAGAAAGAAATAACACTTATAATCTACTGTCTTTGAGTCTTGTAATATGAAGAATAAGAAAATCTTCCTCGTCCATCAGAGTTCGCAAATGGGATTAGCCATCACGAAAGACGAAAGGACGTCCACAAAGTGCAACGGCTTAGAAACGAGCTGCAACCACTCAACAAAACACAACTTGACAGATTCACTGAACGGATCCCCACATATTCCTTTCAACTCAGAAAAGACTGTACCTTCAGATTGCCCACAGGGTTTGCTTGCGCGTGTGGCTACCAAACTGCTGCTGAACCCAGTATGACTCTGTTACAGGACGGCTTATCACCACACAGATCTGATACATAGCATCTAGAGTATAATACATAACCCCAAAGAGGTTTTACTGCTGACTAGAGATGCTGTGATGTATGGTACAGCTGCAGACCTGGGAGGAAGGTCAATTGGCCTGAGTTCAAGCTCCACTATCTTCCAGCTGTGGGGCCATGGGCACGTTATTTCACCTCTCTGAGCCTTGGTGTTCTCATGTGGAAAGTGAGAGGCTTAAAGCAGTTGACCTCAGAGATTCTTTCTGGCTTCTAGCATTCCTAGCACTTCTGACTCTGGGAAGAAAAACAACTAAAATTAAAATTGCTTACATGCCACGTAAGAAAACAGGTTGATGCATCAACAGGTCACAGAGACATGGATCCCATTAGCAAAAGCTCAGCCCTTCTGTGGCTGAAAGGAATGAGAAGAATATTTTGGCTTTCAAAGTGGGCAAAGATTTGGTTTGGACGCCTCTCTAAAAAGACAGCATGTCTCAGCAGTAGAAATGGTGCCAGTAGCCACAGGCTGGGTCACTGCCTTTAGTGAGGGAGGCCCAGCATGCAGAACACAAATTTCTTAATTACCATTACAATAACCTTTACCACACCTTGTTTTTCTTGGGGGCTCTCCTGGTCAGGTAATCTGAGTTAGTAGATTCAACCCAGTTTATAAAATTTGAGACTTTTTCCCACTGTAGGTAAGATTACATGCTATTTTAAGAAAACTCTTGGGGGATGAGGAAATATGTTGTTTTTCTTTTAAATATTATACTGTATATCGATTCCAAATGCTAACTGAGCTTTTAAAGAAAAACATGAGTTCCCTAAAAATAGCCTGTCTACAATGCCTTTTAGATTTGGTCACTTTATACACAGAACATACTTGCTTATTAGCATGTAATTAGAAACAAAATGATATTTGGTGAACATATCCAAAAGAAAAAGTAAATATGAATATCCTCCAAACAATTAATCAAATTTTATCATAATTAGCCTGAGCTATGTGGCCACTTTAAAGGTGTACTCTCAAAAAATTCTCAAATGAGCCCTAGTTTGTAAAATCTTTGGTAATCAAATATCAAATCCAAAGGTCTAGTCTCACTCTTCAATTTTTTCTGACCATTTTGAAGTATCTGACTACTGAAATCTTTCCAGTCTTGACCATCATGACTCTACTGGCTTCTCCTCCTTCTTTTTTGACTTCATTTTCTGCATCTCCTTCCCTGAGCTATTCTTATCTCTACTACAATTTCTTCATGCATCTCAAAATTCAGTGGCCATCCTCTGCCACTTTCACTATCTTTCTCTCACAGTGTTGCCTTTGGATTTGGCAAACTCGACTTACGCCTTATTCTGTGTGGGTGACACCCTAACCTAATCACTAAACCTGATGCTTTCACATGAGTTTCAATTTTCTGTCTCCCTACTGCATGCTGGAATTCTTTATCATTTTGCCTTATTATTATTTCAAACTGAAAGTCATAGAAAATTGAATCAAGCAAGGAAGAAACCTGTGGGAATGGACTAAAATTGGAAGTATAAGAATGAATTCAGTTTCTAAAATATGTATATATGTGTATATGTATGTATGTATATATGCACATGTGTGTGTATGTATGTAGTTCTCAACTCTGTCCACAAAAGGGCCAAGAAGCAAAGATACTCCAACAGTAATGAGCCCACTTATTCCCAGAATTTGGTCTCTAATACCATTCCACTACAAAACAACTGAGGATTCTTGGAGAAATGGGCAATTTGAGGACTAGGAAGGAATAGGTACAGATGAGCCTAAGATAACTTACCATGCCAAAAAGTAAGAAAGTAAATATTTTTAAAAGAAAGGGAAATAAATGGTGAGGATATGGCACAAAAACACATTAGCCAAATCTGGGACAATTTGAGCACCAAAGTGATTCAGTACAGTATTGAACATTAAAACAAAACAAAACAGGAATCCATAAATCCAAACTGGTAAGGGATGGATGGAGGCAGAGATGGATGGATAAATAGATGAGAAAAACAAAGAGTTCTTTTGCTTACCGGAAAATATCTGTGATGATTGTTAAGTGTGGCGGGAATGTTGGAGTTGGAAAATTGTGATTTTGCAACTATCTTAAAAAGTTTGGATTATGAAAGAATCATTAATAGACAGTAAATCTGGGTGAACCATGAGGAATAAGATATTTGCTTCCCACTGACTGCTTAGTGTTTGCAAGGGAAAAATAGTACCTATGTAAAGGAAAATCTAATAATACCTTGACCTGATGATTAATATTTACATCCCAGTGAGAGGCAGATGAACATTATGTGCCTCTAGATCTGATAACCTGAGAAGAACAAAACATTTACCTGGCTGACAAGGCATAACTCAAGCCTAATCATGAGGAAACTGAATAAAACAAGTTAAAAATAAAAGGAGGTGGGTGGGGAGATAGATGACCATAGTCTTCAAAAATATCAGCCATAAAAGAAAAGGAAAGGCTATGTATATGTTCCAGTTCCAGATGAAAGGAGACTAAAAAGGAAAGACAATTAATTGTAATACTTAAACCTAGACTTTTTTCCTGTGCTAGAGAGAAAAAAATGCTGTGAAAGACACTGTTGCATTACTGACTTAATTGACAAAACTGGAATATTAGTGATAGTATAGATAAAAGCATCTAATCAAATTTACTACAGCTGATAATCCTCTACAATGGTTATGTAAGAGAATATCCACTTTCTCTGAAATATAAACTTAGTATTTGAGGGTAAAGGATCAAGATAAACATATCTGAAAAAATTATGTATATGTACATAGACAACTGATAAATTATAAAGCAACTGTAGTCAAATATTACTGGGTAAAGGTACTTGAATATACTATTCTTATTTTGCAACTTTTTTTTGCACTTTCCAATAAAAAGAAAGAAACTAAAACATACACACAAAAAAACAACCAAACCAACCAACTAACCTGGACTGAAAACCACTTTTCCCTATTTCCAAGACAGTGGTCTCTGTCTTCTACTGACTTCATGCCCCCAACAAGCTTAAAATATTGCATTTTTCCTCAGGACTATTCTCTCCCCCATCTCTCAGAGCCATTTCACCATATACTGCCTATTCACCCTTCATAATTTTACACATCCATCCCTTCTTTTGAATTCCTACAATTACCTTCTTATTTCAAAATATCTGTGTTGTGCTGTGCTCAGTCACTCAGTTGCATCTGACTCTTTGTGATCCCATGGACTGTAGCCTGCCAGGCTCCTCTGTCCATGGAATTTTCCAGGCAAGAATACTGGAGTGGGTTGCCATTTCCTACTCCAGGAACAAACATCAAACATCTACCATTGTACAATAAAGTATTGTTGCAATCTGTAGATTCATCACTCCAACTGTAGGCTCTTTACGCTGAAACATCTTACACTTATTTATCTTATTCGTCTCCCAACAATAGTATTTTCATTCTGTCACTCATCAACTCAGATTTTCACAATGAACTCTGTATTGCCCATATAAATGAATAAATCAATTCAAAAAAGTGCCTAACTTCTTAGCCTAACTTTAAAAAAGGATTAATTGCATTTTGTTGGCAGAAGAAAGCTGAAAACATCAAAGAGCCCAAAGAAGAAAGTCAAACTCATCTCAGAACATATTGTTAACCGTTATGGATCCTCTCTAATTTTTCCCCACATAATAAATATAAACACTTAACAAAATTTGGACCACAGTATATATTATATTTCATAACCTACATTTCCATTCTTCCCTATACCATGAGTATTTCCCCATTGGAATAAATATTTTTGTACTGCATGATTTTAGTATCTGTAGAGTACTCCATTCTCTACTTATAGTCTTATTCAATCAGTTTTCTGAGACTTTCCCCCCCAACTTTTCATTTTTATAAATAGCACAAATAACAATATTCATACAAACATACTTTATACTCATTTCTTAATGATCTCCTTAGGGTGAATGGCTGTGTTTTTAAACTTAAATTGAATCACATCTTCTGCTGCTTCATGAATACAAAACACACTATGAGCTTTCTGGCTGCTGTGCTTTTACTCCCTTTCTCTTGTTGCCTTCGTGACTCTTCTGTGCCCATCTAAAACAGAAGCAGGCAACATATTTTAAATGTCCCTGTATCAGAAGTCCCCACAAAATGGTCTTGGAATGACTAACATCCTATTTATTCTCCCAGGCCTCGCTCATGTCTCCCATCTTCCACAGGGCCTTCCCTATAAAAACTGCAGGCCACAGTTATCACTCCTTCCTGATAACCACTGACACAAAAAAGACAGGATGTATTTTTCCCTCATTGACAAGCAGATAACAAGTTTGCATCTCCACTTGGCAGGTAAGAGAAACATGACATGAAAAGGTAATTTACTTGCCAATGGTCTGGTTCTGAGTCTCAGAGTCTGACTTTATGCCCTAAGATGAGAAGAGTGTTCCCTGGGAAATTTTCTGTGATACTAAATAAATCTATCCTTGTTAGGCCCTAAATGTCTGACGAAAGCACGTGCTGACTGGGTGAGCTTAAAGTTAAAACCAAATGGCTTTTAAATAAATTACATGCATGAGTACTTCAGCTTAATGAATTCTCTTTGCAAAACTATCACTAAGATTCAAGCACTGTCTTTTCATTGCTTTCAGGTAGATCTAATTTTACTAGAACTGAGCTAAAAGGCCGGAAAGGCGGGCTTTATAGAATCTGCTTTAATAAATAGATGCAAAGATTCATACTTAAAAGATCAATACATTATGTATTAATAGGAACTTCTGAAGGGTATGAAAGTACTTGAGAAAGATTTTTCTCTTAAATTATTTCAATATGAAACTTCCTAATATGATTGCATTTTAAAAACAGATTCATTAGTAAACAGAATAGCAATGAAGATCCAATATTTAAGCAAAGCAGTCAAGACTACTTTGGAGTAAAATTTTTATCCTATCATAGCTTCTGGAAATCCAGTTGCTGCCTTTATATATTTAGAGAGAAAATCAATGTTTCATTTTACCAAGTTCCCTCAAGAAAAATTTGAAGCATAAATGAACTAAGTCACGGGCAGAGACACCATCAGAGTTGCTCTCAAGGCTGATAAAGAAAAGGGAGGTGGGGAAGCTCTGCAGTTTAAGTTAGAAAACATACGTGCAAAACTTGGTTCCTCAGAAGCTGTTTTTGTCAATTTAAGAATTTTCTGTAGTAAAGTTTTATGCGCATTATATACAGTCTTAAAAAGTTAATAGGTAACACTTGAAATAAAAAACAATGACATAGCTCTGTCCGTTGCCCTCTCCAAGATGGACAAGTTCCATCAAAGGGAGGTTAGAAGGAAGTAGTTAATACCACTGTAGCAATTTCCCAATCAAAGCCCCCATTCCGACAGCCTCTGTTCCCAGGCTCCCTCATGCCGGACACCGGGACTGGTTTCATGGCCAAGGAAGGTGCCACAAAAGAAATGCTTAAAAACAACTAGAAGACGATTACTCCTTTGTGACTCTAGCCTGAGAGCCTGAAATCTGAGCAGAATTCATCTCAGTTTTTCTAATGAATTCCTCTGCTGCTGTCATGCGGTTAATTCTCCACGTTTTCTACTACTCTGATTATTAAAAAAAAAAAGATGAAGAAGTAAAAAGGAAAAGGAGCCAGCCAATATAAACATCAAAGGGTACTCCCACTTCTGTGGCCTTCAGATATTTTCCAGAGCTGGATTGTGGGGACAAAAGAGATGGGGGGGGGTGAGGAGGGGGCAAGGGAGAAGGAGTTTGCTTGCTCTGTGTTTCCTCTGGAGACAGTGAGCCAAGCCGGCTGCACAAGGGCCCAGAGCAAGTAGGTGGCATGTTGCACATCACGAGGCAGCGGAGGTTTCCTCAGTGAGGTTAAGAGATGTTCCCTCAGCTTAGCCAAGACAGACCCTGGCTATTGCCGCACCTCAGCCTGTGGAGGATGAGAGCTGGGCCCTCCCTAAAGAGAGCCTAAGTTGCAGACATCCTGCACTGGGCCTCAGACCAACACACTGAAGGGGGTGGGCGGTGGAATGGAGGAGGGACAAGGAAGGCAAATTGGGAAACTTAAAACCAGCATAACTTTTCATTTCCTGAACCTAAAGCAAATAACTGTTTGTGGTATTCGCTGGAGTTGGAGGGTTTTTGGTTTTGTTTGGTTTTGTTTTTTCTTCTTTTGCCAAGCCTGTAGACTCCACAAGCAACTGAAGGGAATGTTGGTCTGAAGTTAATAAGATGAGACTGAATGGGAATAAATGTAAAAACTTAGTATATGGATACAAGAAAGAAAACTATTACATGCTTAAGGTCAGGGTGGGAGAGTGACCAGGCTGAACAAGAGTTCATGTGAAAAAGATCTAGGGGGTTTTAGTTGACTGGGAACATTATGTGAGCCAGCAGTGTGGCTTGGCTGCTGAAAAATCCAATGCAATTTAAGGCCAAATTAGCAGAGGTATAGTGTTCAGAGTAGGAAAAAATAGCCCTGTGCTGCACTGGTTCGGACACAAGTGGAGTGCTGCCTCCATCAGGGGTGCCGAGTTTTCAAGCAGACATGGAAAAACCTGGAGCATGTTAAGAGTGTCACAGGAATAGAAAGGGTAGGGAAATCATATCACAGGAATAATTGGAAAAACCAAAATTGTTTCAACTGGGAAAAAAGAACACTGTGGGAAGGTGAGCTATCTGCAAATACATAGCTGGAGAGTTGTTTTGTGGAAGAAACAGCAAACTTATCTCCAAGATTCCAAAGGGCAGACAAATGGGCAGAAAAATAATTCAACATAATATAAAATATTTTCTAACAATTCAAACTATTCCAAAATGGAAAAGGCTGTTTTGTCTAAGAGTTACTTCTCCACCACTGAAAGAGTTCAAGGTCTGATGAGCACCTGGCAGGGATGTTATAGCTGAGTGTTCCAGGATTCAGAGGGAGACTGGTCTCAATGCCTTGTCTTTCAGACTTTCTGAGCCTGAGAACCACGTAATGAGACATAAATAACATTCAAAAGGAAAGGCATCTATCATTTGCTTACATCCTTCTATATATCAGTGAGAAATCTCATAGTCATTTCATAAAACACTATAGTTTCTTGAATTTGTATTACAATAAGGAAAACCCTGCTCCAGTTACAGTCTTAAACTAAAGAAACCCTTATTTGTAGGAATTTTAGCATTCTCATAACCTTTCAAACATTTTTTTTTAACCTATTTTGCTTTCTAGAGAGCTTGTCTTCAGACACACCACATGCCAAAAAAAGGCAAATCCTTGACAGCAGGGTCTGTGACTTATTCATCTTTGCACTCGTGGGCCAAGCACAGAGCCTGACACAAAGTAGATGCCCCAAAATATTTGCTAACCATGCTAGGACTGTGCGAGGTGCTGTGGAGGGAGCAATAAACAAAACAGGTCTGGTCCTAGCTGTTAGGCAATTTACAGTCTAGGGTGAGCCATCAATATTAAACAAAGAGTCATACAATGGAACACATAATCATAAAACTATAACAAATACAACTAATAAAAGTAAAGAGGAAGATGAGGGACTATAAAGGGAAATCTAATTTTCTTAAAGCAATGCTCTTTATACAGAGTCCTGCAGAAAAACAGGAGGAGTACGTTGGGTAAAAACTAGGAAGAGGAAAGAACACATGTAAAGGTGTTGCTCAGATCATGAATTCCTTATTGCCAAATTCAGACTTAAATTGAAGAAAGTGGGGAAAACCACTAGACCATTCAGGTAGGACCTAAATCAAATCCCTTATGATTATACAGTGGAAGTGAGAAATAGATTTAAGGGACTAGATCTGACACACAGAGTGCTTGATGAACTATGGACAGAGGTTCTTGACATTGTACAGGAGGCAGGGATCAAGACCAACCCCATGGGAAAGAAATGCAAAAAAGCAAAATGGCTGTCTGAGGAGGCCTTACAAACAGCTGTGAAAAGAAGAGAAGCGAAAAGCAAAGGAAAAAAGGAAAGATATACCCATTTGAATGCAGAGTTCCAAAGAAGAGCAAGGAGAGATAAGAAAGCCTTCCTAAGCGATCAATGCAAAGAAATAGAGAACAGAATGGAAAAGACTAGAGATCTCTTCAAGAAAATCAGAGATACCAAGGGAACATTTCATGGAAAGATGGGCTCGATAAAGGACAGAAATGGTATGGACCTAACAGAAGCAGAAGATATTAAGAAGAGGTGGCAAGAAAACACAGAACTGTACAAAGGTCTTCACGACCCAGATAATCATGATGGTGTGATCACTCACCTAGAGCCAGATGTCCTGGAATGTGAAGTCAAGTGGGCCTTAGGAAGCATCACTACGAACAAAGCTAGTGGGGGTGATGGGATTCCAGTTGAGCTATTTCAAATCCTAAAACATGATGCTATGAAAGTGCTGCACTCAATATGTCAGCAAATTTGGAAAACTCAGCAGTGGCCACAGGACTGGAAAAGGTCAGTTTTCATTCCAATCCCCAAAAAAGTTTTTATTCCAATTCCAAAGCAATACCAAAGAATGCTCAAACTACTGCACAATTGCACTCATCTCACACTCTAGTGAAGTAATGCTCAAAAGCTCCAAGCCAGGCTTCAGCAATACGTGAACCGTGAACTTCCAGATGTTCAAGCTGGTTTTAGAAAAGGCAGAGGAACCAGAGATCAAATTGCCAACATCTGCTGGATCATTGAAAAAGCAAGAGAGTTCCAGAAAAACACTTATTTCTGCTTTATTGACTATGCCAAAGCCTTTGACTGTGTGGATCACAATAAACCGTGGAAAATTTTGAAAGAGATGGGAATACCAGACCACTTGACTTGCCTCTTGAGAAAACTGTATGCAGGTCAGGAAGCAACAGTTAGAACTGGACATGGAACAACAGACTGGTTCCAAATAGGAAAAGGAGTATGTCAAGGCTGTATATTGTCACCCTGCTTAATAACTTACATGCAGAGTACATCATGAGAAATGCTGGGGTGGAAGAAGCACAGGCTGGAATCAAGATTGCTGGGAGAAATATCAATAACCTCAGATATGCAGATGACACCATCCTTATGGCAGAAAGTGAACAACTAAAGAACCTCTTAATGAAAGTGAAAGAGGAGAGTGAAAAAGTTGGCTTAAAGCTCAACGTTCAGAAAACTAAGATCATGGCAACCGGTCCCATCACTTCATGGCAAATAGATGGGGAAACAGTGGAAACAGAGGTGACTTTATTTTTCTGGGCTCCAAAATCACTGCAGATGGTGATTGCAACCATGAAATTAAAAGACGCTTACTCCTTGGAAGGAAGGTTATGACCAACCTAGACAGCATATTAAAAAGCAGAGACATTACTTTGTCAACAAAGGTCCATCTAGTCAAGGCTATGGTTTTTCCAGTAGTCATGTATGGATGTGAGAGTTGGACTATAAAGAAAGCTGAGCGCAGAAGAATTGATTCTTTTGAACTGTGGTGTTGGAGAAGATTCTTGAGAGTCCCTTGGACTGCAAGGAGATCCAATCAGTCCATCCTAAAGGAGATCAGTCCTGGGTGTTCATTGGAAGGACTGATGTTGAAGTTGAAATTCCAATACTTCGGCCACCTCATGCGAAGAGTTGACTCATTTGAAAAGACCCAGATGCTGGGAAAGATTGAGGGCAGGAGGAGAAGGGGACGACAGAGGATGAGATGGTTGGATGGCATCACCGACTCCATGTACATGAGTTTGGGTAAACTCCGGAAGTTGGTGATGGACAAGAAAGCCTCGTGTGCTGCGGTTCATGGGGTTGCAAAGAGTCGGACATTCCTGAGTGACTGAACAGAAATGAAAAGGTGTTGAAAGATGGGAAAGAATGAGGAGAAGCAGGAGTGGGATCATGTGGGACCTCATGGATCACACTGTTATTTCAAGGTTTCATCATCAGTGCAATGGGAAGCCAATAAAAAATTTTAAACAGGGAAGTGGGATAAAACCATCATGCTGGCCGCTGTGTTGAAAAAGATCAGAACAGTGTATTTCAACCCATTAATGGATCATGAAGTGAATTTAGCTGACCATGGCAGTATAAAAAAAGAAAAAGAAAAAACAGAATTTAAAAAATATCAGACTGTGTCATACAGAGTAAAATTATTATTTTATGACTTTCATTTCAGAGTTATCTATAGAAACAAAGCACAGACATATCTGTACTGTGGGCATCGTGAATGTATTTTTTATTGTGAGTCACAGTCAAAAAAGGTTGAAAGCCTCTAGTGAGAGGGATTAAGAGCAAAACCTCGGAAGCCAGTTAGAAAGTGCATGGAGTAGTCGAGAGGGTAACTAAGTTGAGAAGTGGACAGATTCAACACATATCCTGGAGACAGACTTCGAAAGGACTTGGGGATCATTTGTATTTCGAGGGCAAGTGAAAGGGAGATGTAAAGAATGATCAGGTTTCTAGTGCCCATTAACTTGGAAAAATGAATAAAAGAAGATGGCACAGTAAACCTAGCTACAATCTGGAGTTTTCTTCAACTATCGAAAACAAGCAAAAATGATTGTAACTACTCAAAACAGTAAAAACTCTCCTTGGTTTCTTCAGTCTCCTCTACAAGAGATCTTCAGCAACATGGCCTAGCCTTCTTCAGGTTTATATTCCTGCCAAGGAGGGCATGCATGTTCAGTAATTACAAACTGAATGAGTTAATGAATGGAGTAAAATAAAAATGAAAAAAAAAATAGTCTTATGGGAAAATAAAATGTCCTGTATTTCTTAAAGGAAGAACAAATCAACTTGATAGATCTTTCTAATAAGTTGCCACTTATTAATAGAAAGTTACATTTTACAAAACTAAAAGAAGAATCTCTTTAATTAAAATCATACTATAAAAGCACTCTTATTCCTTTTATCACAGACCACTCATCAATCTTCAAAAGTCTCTTCTACCACACTGCCATATCTCCTCATTCTGTGTACCAAAGTGCAAGAGACTCAGGTTCTCAATTCACAGCCTCAACATTACTTTGATTACTTCCATTACTTGGTAGACAGCGGGTATAATCCTCAGTTTAAATGGAAGTAATGAGTCATGGAGAAGATCCAAGAATCTAAAGCCACCTAGCAGCAAAATCCACAGCAATCCACTCCTTGCTTTCTGGTTTGTAGTTAGTCATGTGACACTTTGATAATACCCTGCCAAACTAACAGCATATTTTGTTGACCTTGGTACATATGAGCTGCCTATTAAATTTTCTCTCCCTCCTGGGGAAGACATAGTGTCTTCTTACTTTTACTATATTATCCATGATACTTAGCAGTTCCGAACAGAGGAGACACTTAAGATTTCTTAACTGAAGGACTAGTAAGATGAAAATGTTATTCTCCTGATTTAGAAGTTGTTACACTAGACTCTGCTCCCTTCATCAAACTGTATTGGCTTTGCACGCAAAATAGCATGTCTTCCATTACAAAATAGCAATTGCCTCTTTCCAAAATGAAAAACATTTTCCATTGTAAGCTATACTTGCAGCTGTGATGTTGAAATGTCCCCCAAGTAAAGATTTTTATCTGTGTTGCAAAGGGGGAAAGTGTAGCTCATAAGCTTAATTCTTTAAACAAATCCAGTGACTCTGTTCCTTTGGTTCCAAACAGCCCTCTTGGCTTGTTTGTTTTAATGTCCCACGCTATTTACCCCAAGTTCCTGTAATAATGTGTCTAGTGCGTGTGATCACATGAAGATAGACTATTGTTGGTACAATGAATATGATCCCTATTATCTCTTACAGCTAACATGCCATTCCGCATAAAAAGAGCATTGAAAATGTGGGTACAAGGAGAGAGGAAGCCCAGGGGTAAGAAGCTTGAAGGAGGCCTAAACAAACACGTTCAGTCAGAGAAGCTCATTCTCCAGCATTCTTGTCTCAACCTGACTTGGTCAAACAGATTGGAGGCAGATATCACCTCTTGTTCTGGCCAACTATCCATCTTAATCTCTGGATATCTTAGAAAAATGCAAAGCTGTTATGTCACACTCTGTCACTGAAAACTTGAGGTATTCCTTTTCAGATCAACACTATTGTAAAGAGACTTCTGAATTTGAACAAGAGTTTTCCTCTCCATCTCTTAGCCCTTCCTCACAGCAGTTCTGAGAAATGTTTCCTTATGTTAATTAAAAAATAAGAGACACACACAGCTTTGTATCAAGTCAATCATTTGGATGCTGCATGAAGATTGAGTCCTGCTCCTCAATAAGTCTGCCTCTCATAGAGGAGTAAAATGTGCACAAAATCGATTAAAACACAAGGCAAAATGAAATAAGTGCTTCAGTAACAGGCCAAATAAAATGGTTCAGTGAGCAGCATTTAAGTCCAGGCGGTAAGCAGAGGGCAGAATTTAATGATGGAAGGAGTGCTGCTGCTGCTGCTGCTAAGTTGCTTCACTCGTGTCCAACTCTGTACAACCCCATAGATGGCAGCCCACCAGGCTCCCCCGTCCCTGGAATTCTCCAGGCAAGAACACTGGAGTGGGTTGCCATGTCCTTCTCCAATTCATGAAAGTGAAAAGTAAAAGTGAAGACGCTCAGTCGTGTCCGACTCTCAGCGACCCCATGGACTGCCGCCTACCAGGCTCCTCCGTCCATGGGATTTTCCAGGCAAGAGTACTGGAATGGGTTGCCATTGCCTTCTCCAGATGGAAAGAGTACTTCAGCCTTATTTCTAAGGATGTCAAGTACTGTAGAACACCAGTCTGCAGTAATGAGACAGGTTGGGACTGAGATCTGGGACCCTTTGCTATCGTGCTTGTCCCTGTACAAATGTCTCCTCAAGCAACAAAATAAAAGAAATAAGGAACTAAAAATAACTGCATACATGTGCAGTTGGGACAAATTATTGACAACAAGATACAAAAAGACCAAAAACCCAGTTGCCACTTCTTAAGAGCAAGGAGCAAAAGCAGGGTACTATGCATGTCCCTTGCACACAATACCACCAAAAGGATGGGCAAAACACCTAAGCCACCCTCAGACCCAACACCTGAACCCACTCCAACCCTCACTCCATATAAGGAACCAGTTTGCCCCACCTGAGGGAGTGAGCAAGCAAGGGAACCTGTTACTTGTGCTCACTCCTTCCTGCTGCAACAGGAACCCCGATAATGCTTTGCCTGAACTTCC
Source organism: Okapia johnstoni (assembly GCA_024291935.2). NCBI lineage: Eukaryota > Metazoa > Chordata > Mammalia > Artiodactyla > Giraffidae > Okapia > Okapia johnstoni. The sequence goes on from CM044307.1 coordinate 21,231,617, forward strand.
TGTCTAGCCCCTTATCTATTTCTACTGATTAAGGAGGCCAAGAACTCTGGTTGGTAACAGTAATAGCAAAATCCAAGCCACACAGGAGTGTATGCTATACTTAGAGAACCATATGAAACCAGTGTGGCCAGTGGAGAGGGCTCACAAGGGATCATCAACTGAAGAGTTAAAAACTCATGTAAATGAAATCCACAAAAAAGCTATCAGTAAAAAATAAAGGTGACTTTAAACTTTGGATTTTGAGTGCCTCAAAGAAAAAGCAGCTACCCCAGCTTTAGTTTTATCCAAATCCAATTTAGGATAAAGCTGACAAATCAACAAGTCTGAGAGCATAACCTATTACTCAATTCTTAGATTTAAAAAATTCATTCACATACATGATCAATTCCAAAATTCATTCACAAAATGACCCTATCCTAATTCCTGGATATGACCCCCTCTTTTAACAAGGGTAACTCACAAGATGAATTCTCATAAAATAAGATAGGATATAAAAGTTTAAAAAAGAGAGAGACTGACATTTAAGGTCTCAACCATTAATTTGGGGGGGTGGGGGAGGAGGGGCAGTTAAAAGAGCTGCCTGGAGAAATCTGGTCTGTTTACATTAACATCAGCAGAAACATATGGTTAAAAACAGACAACTTGAATTCTAGATAGCAAAATGTGCTTTCAGAAACCAATATATAACTTTTAGTGATAGTGACTGACATATAAGAATTAATCAAGTTTGGGACCAACTGAAAGGAATAGCCTGAAGAACACTGGCTTAGTGTTCTACTGGTCATCAGCTGAAACAAAGTTTATAACACGATCATTTAAATTCAGAAGAGTAAAATCTGCTCTCCAAGAGGCCAATATACAATATTCAATAACTTTTGAAAGTTACATGAAGTACTCTTCTTTTTGCAATGAAAGATGAAGGATTATCCAAAAGGAAGACCTCATGAAAGGCTCCTTTTAAACAGTGGCCCTTGCTGCATCCTCTTGATTAAGGGCTCATAAATAAAAGGAAACAACAGAAGCAACTTATGATTAACCATGGTATAGTATTTCAAACAGTGAATAACATTATAGTTATTGCAACCAACAAAAAACTCCTTACATTGGTTCAACATGACCTTGATTTTTGTCTGGCCTGTTGGTGACCTGAATTGAAGAGAGATGCCTGGGTTGAAATTTAACTCAGGGTCTGAGACTCTATATCACATGGCTGGAAAGTCAGTAATGTTGCAATTTCAGGAACCCCTGCTCCACTCAATGTGATTGGATGGTGTAAGGGTGAATCTAAGAAGAGCAGTGAAAAATAAAGGTAATTGGTCAGTCTAGGACAGCCCTTGAATAATGTCCAAACATTTGTGAACAGTCTGAATAAACCACTCAGGTTATTTTTAAACAACCAAGGTAACTTTACTGCCTGCCATGGGCAAGTGCCCTCTAGATTAACGTGGTAAACAATTCCTGAGTGATTTATGACATAAACTCTTTCTCTGCCCTTTACTGAGGGCAGAACTCTTCAGGAGAGCAGGAAAAGGCTTTACCTCTTGATTTATAGGTTAAGACCAAAACAGTCTGAGTTTTTCTGAATATGAGACTCTATGCTTAAATAAGACCTGGACTTTAAAAGAGAGATCATATAAGACAAGGAAGAAAGGGTCTTCCATTATCTGCTTCCCTAGAAAGTATACACTGAGAAGCTGCCAGTGTCTTCTCAGTCTTAGACAGGCTAAGACCTGATTCTAAGAACTATTTTCCCCCTGCTCATAACAGATGAAACTAAAGGAGAAACTGACTTTTCTCATTTCACCTGGTAAGTAGTCATATCACTTAGTTCTCAGTTTCTTAACATAGACCTCAAATTACCTTTTATTGGGTTGTCCTATTAAGTGGCCTGATTATGCAATAATTTCAAACTGTTACACAGAAACTCAAGTTTCCATAAAGCAGATCTATGACCTCTATAAAACCATAATCATGGCACATGTGATTAATTTTTGTCTGTTTATCACCAGTTCACATCTTAACACAATTTAAGATTTAAGCAATCACATTTCTGTTTCCAACTCTGCTAACAAAACCACTCAATCCCTCTAAAAATGAACAATAACATTTATCTAACATAGATACATTCTTTCAGCATATTTAAAAAAGCCTACAGTAATACAGCATTAACTAAAAGCATTTGGATAATTAATATTGAGAACTAAGGAGATATATATTTCACAGGAAATAAGAAGAGTTTGCATAAATCTTCATTTTGTTATTACTAATGAAATATATGATACAAATATATACAATATATTTATAAAACAGAAGCTCACAGACATAAAAAACAAAATTCTCATTACCAAAGGGAAAAACGGAGGGGGGGATAAATTGGGAATTTGAGAGTAACATATACACACTACTATATATAAAATAGATGAACAACAAGGACCTAGTGTGTAGCACAGGGAACTATACTCAATATTTTGTAATAACCTACATGGGAAAAGAATCTGAAAAAGAATATATACACATATAACTGAATCATTTTGCTGTATAACTGACACTAACACAACATTGTAAATCAACTATACTTCAATAAAAAATAAATTAAAAGAAGAAATATATGACATTAACCACACAAAGAACTTCAAATTTATTAGTCATCATTTAAATTAATGGGATAAATTGCTAGCTTCTAGAAAGATTATGGATTAGGGTTTTGAACCATCTGAGGACAGAATAGATCCTAAATGGACACTCATTAAATTGAGCAGTAAAAACTAATTTTTTAAGAATAGAGAGTTGAGATAAAATTCTAACCTGAACTTGGTACCTTTGTGTCCCCAAATCCAGAGTGTCTTGCACATAAAATAGGCATCAACAATGACAACGTCAATGAATGAGCTGATTGACTGCTTAGTTAATTAATGGAAGAAGGGCAGTTGTATAATAAAACTAAGGCTAAAAAGGGAAAAAGGCATCTGAGTTCATAAGGACAGAAAAAAACATGCCCATTTGGTGCTATTGTTTAGCTATTTCTAGACATACTTTTCAGAGTGAAAGAGTTTGTCACTCAGTCATGTCCGACTCTTTGCAACCCCATGCACTGTAGCCCGCCAGGCTTCTCTGTCCATGGAATTCTGTAGGTAAGAATACTTGAGTGGGTAGCCATTCTCCTCTGCAGGGGATCTGCCTGACCCAGGAAGAATTGAACCTGGGTCTCCTGCATTGCAGGCGGACTATTTGCTATCTGAGCCACCAGGGAAGTTCCAAAGAAGAGTTTATAATAGGAATCAGTGTAAAATACTATTTCAGCCTGGATTTTTCTAGCTCAGAAAAGGTACCTGGGCCAGCCTCATATTAAATGGGAAAGTGTGTTTATTTCCTTGGAGAGCCTAATGTAAATTAAAGGAATTGATTTCAGGATCATTTTTCAAGGAAGATTATTGAACCCTTTTGTTCAGTCAAATTACTCTGAGCAAGTTTTCTGATATTTAGCTTAAAAAAATATACATAAATACTATCTCTTTTACTATGTCGCCAACTCTTGGAATATGCAATTTTGAAATTAAACATCCATTTCCATTTCTTAAGCAGTCTAAACCTAGATTTAGGAATTTAAGGGAAGGCACAGTTGCTTTTTACTACATGGGATAAATACTAAGGGGAAGGCAGTTTGATCCTAACCATATCTCTCTGCTAATACCCCAAGTTTTAAGATTTATAGTTTCCAGTAAAACTTTATCAAATGGGTGAGTGAGTGAGTGAAAGTCACTCAGTCATGTCCAACTCTCTGCAACCCCATGGACTGTCCATGGAATTCTCCAGGCCAGAATACTGGAGTGGGTAGCCTTTCTCTTCTCCAGGGGTTCTTCCCAACCCAGGGATTTAACCCAGTTCTCCTACAGGCAGGCAGATTCTTTACCAGCGGAGCTACAAGGGAAGCCCAAGAACACTGGAGTGGGTAGCCTATCCCTTCTCCAGGGTATCTTCCTGACCCAGGAATCGAACCGGGGTCTCCTGCATTGCAGGCAGATTCTTTACCAACTGAACTATCAGGGAAGCCCCATCAAATGGGTAGATAAATGGATAAAGTTTGTTTTGTTCATGGATCCATAATTGCTACTGACAATCCATAATTGCTACTGAGGAAATTGCTACTGAGTTATATCTCTTCACTTTTGAGGCTAGTGGCAAGGAAGTAAACAAATATACTTGGTCACAGTCCTAAAATAAAACAAACCTTTATTGTCCCCTTCCCATAAAGAAATCAACATTAGACGGACTGAGAAAATTATAATTGTTACTAATTCACTGAAGCACTTAATTGAGTATCTCTGGAGAGAAAGGATGAATAAAATATGGTTCTTAAATTCTGAAGGCTTACAGTCCAGGTATGAATTCAGACTGGTAAGGTAAGTTTCACTCTAGCATCAGAACCACCATAATAGAACCAGCATGGAGAAGAGAGAGGAGTTCTTTACTCTGCCTAGGGAGTCCAGCAAAATCTCACCAAAGAGCTGATGAGCATACAAGCTCCACCAAGCAAAGAAGCTAGCAAAATGCGTCTTCACAAAGGGTAAGTCAATGCAAAAACACAAAGGTAAGAGTCAGCAAGAAAGGCAGTTTGTGAAGCATGTGTACATGGAATGGGATGCTGGGAGTTGAAACTGGAGAGATGAGCCAAGAAAATCTGACCTATGAAGCTAATGAGTTTGGATTCTATTCTGTAGAAGAGAAATTGAGAGATGTTTTTGGAGAGTGGCTGGATCAGATGTATTTCTCAGTGGATAACTCATTCCATCTTTCCAGGGCAGATCAACATCACCCTTAAATCCAATTAGTTTTCACAAGCCCTGTCCTGGAAAGAATGCCAGGATGGGGGAAAAAATTACTTTTCTGAAGTCATTAATTCATGACTCATACTATCAATACAACAATCACAAGTAATAGGTTGGCCAATAAGAATGTAGGGCCATGGCCAAACTGAAAAAGCTCTGACTTTAAAAAAGGTTTTGCCTTATTTTTTAAATCACTCTCCGGCTCTCTTGTTTTTCACTTTGTAAGTTATTTACCATCCAAATCAGGGGCTAAGGGGCTCTGAAAGAAAATGAGAAGAGTAAGGAAACCGGTATCAAAAATTCTCCTATGAAATATGTCCAGGATGCAATGACGTAACATGAGAAAAAAATGTGCAAAACAGTATGTACCATAGAAACACATTTTTGTCCAGAAAATTCATAGTAAATATGTTCATATATGCATTGAAGAAATGTAAAGGACTATATAAAAACTTTCTATCAGTGGTTAAGTCTAAGATAATGGGGGACTTTTCCTTTTTCTCCGTAATATATTTCTTAAAAGTCTGAATTTTATGAGTATGTACTACTTTTACAAGCAGAAAAACCACTGAAGGATAAATTTGATTTAAATAAAATCTTTCGACAGTGGCCTATAATCACAAAGGTTGTGGGAAGCCAGACAAGTGAACTAAAGCACTTCCATGTGACAATCACCACTAACAAGCAGGTTTGCCCCATTTCTATGTGGTCAACATAACATATCAAAGGCAGGGTTTCTAGATTAGCAGACAATCCTCATTTATCTCCTCACTTTCTTCAGGAAAATGATGTAATTCCTTCCTAAGGTCACTTTTTTCCCCCAAATGTGGACTTTAAAGTGATGATTTTAATACTGAATATTTTACTGTTAGTCTGTATAAGCAGCAAATAATCTTTAGCTTTTGTCTTTGTGAGAAACAAATACGCAAGTTGCACCTGCCAAATTTCCTCCTCTTGGGGGAGCAATAAACTGAAATGGTGAACTGAAGACATTCAAGATATCTCATGAGCTTCCCAGGTGGCTCAGATGGTAAAGAGTCCACCTGCAATGTAGGAGACTGGGGTTTGATCCCTGAATCAGGAAGATCTCCAGGAAAAGGAATGGCAACCCACTCCAGCATTCTTGCCTGGAGAATCCCATGGACAGAGGAGCCTGGCAGGGTATAGTCCATGGGGTCGCAAAGAGTCAGACACAACTGAGTGACTAACACAACAACAAGATGTCTTATAGTCACAGCAGGTCGCAACTAAAGATCCGTGTGCCACAACTAAGACTCGGCAGCAGCCAAATAAATCAATATTTTTTTTAAAAAATATGTCTTCATGTGTTCCACTTCCCCTGCATAGAAACTCTGAATCTTTAAGGCTAAATCTAACCCATCAGCAATAACCTTATTATATAGTTAGCCTTCATTTTTCAAAGTGCACTCTTACATCTTATTTCATGTGATTCTCCTAATTCTATGAGACAATTGGAGAAAGAACTTATCTCCATCTTTTTGCTCTTCATAATTTTTACATTTGAAGATATACTCAGCTGGGAAAGAGCAGTAAATAGAAAAGGAATGCATTCCCAGTGCATAAAATCTGGAGAAAAAAAAAGTAAAAAAACCAAAACAAAACAAAACAGAATCAAGCCAAAGAATCATTCATAGTCTTACCACCAGACATAACACTGTTACTCCTTGTGTCTAATAAATCTTCTCTATATTCTATTAAGTGTTGTGTTAGTCGCTGAGTCGTGTCCGACTCTTTGCGACCCCATGGACTGTAGCCTACCATGCTCCTCTGTCCATGGGATTTTCCAGGCAAGAGTACTGGAGTGGGTTGCCATTTCCTATTAAGCCCATTTTAAAATGAGAAAATTTTCACATGACTAATCAACATCAAAACTAGGGCTGAAATTCATGAACACATTCCATCACACCAGGAAGCTCCTTTCTTCCTGCCGACCTTTCCCTTTCACAATGCCCACGCATTATAAAGAAGAAAGCTTCAGGGACTTCCCTGGCGGTCCAGTGGCTAAGACTCTATGCTGCCAGTGCAGGGGGCCTGAGTTCGATTCCTGGTCAAGGAACTAGATCCCACATGCTGTAACTAAGACCTGACACAGCCAAATAAATAAAATAAATATTTAAGAAAAGAGGAAAGCTGCAGAAGAAGATTCTGATACATTCATATTTTGTTTCCATGTACTATGTAAACTTACCAATGGTCTTTGGAAATAGACACCTCTAGTATAAAAAACAATTGTTGAACTCAATGATCTCTAAAATTCTCTTTAACTCTGAAACAATTCCAATCTTCTCTGAATGAAAAAAGGCCAGAGAGCAGGGGCAAGAATCAGAGTCAAAAGGATATAAGATGGGGACAAATTAAGTAAGTCAAAAATCTCTTAAACAAGGTGTTAACAAAGTTAAAGTCAAAATCACAAATTGATGTCATAAGTTGGAATGGGGGTCAACTAAGGAAAGACAAACAAGTCCAGAAGGATGAGGCTGAATCAACAAATACATCTGTCAGAGACGGCTGATTGTGCATAGAGCTTATTTCCTCTTCTACCTGGACACATAGCTACGTCACATTTTCTAGTTGTCCTTATGTTCACTATGGCCGTATAAGTCCAAGCCAATGGAATATGGATGGGACTGATCTGAGACACTTCCAGGGTTGACCTCCAAAAACCTCCCCTATGCAAATCTTCATGTGCTTTCTTCTTCCAAAGTGCCCTTGGAAGTCACTTGTTGAAAATGACTGAGCTACAAAGTGGAAGGAATTTCTGCTTGGAGAAGAGCTTTCCACCAACTAAGAACATCTAATTAAATTTGATGGGAGCAAGAAATAAATTTGAATTCACTCAGTCATTGAGATTTAGGAGTTTATACATGAAAACAACTAGTGTTAGGTAACAAATCAAATAGGCCCTGTGGGCAAGGCCAGACCCTGACATAGTCATGGATAAGCCTATCTTCCTCAATCTAGGGCCATTAACTGCTGACCAGACTTTGATAGGAAAATGCTAACAGCACATTGAATGCTTTCTTGTCAGTGAATTCATACTCTGAATTTCACATAGGTTAAGAAAGTCAAATGATAGATAGAATCATACATATGTTATAAGCAAATCATGAAAAGATGCAATGAAATCCAAATATCCAATCAAGTTTTGAGAAGACTTTTGATTGCATTTTATGGTGAGAAAATCATAATTAAAATCAATTATAGCACATAGAAAAAGAAATGCAAAAAGGCAAAATGGTTGTCTGAGGAGGCCTTACAAATAGCTGAGAAAAGAAAAGAAGCTAAAGGCAAAGGAGAAAAGGAAAAATATACCATCTGAATGCAGAGTTCCAAAGAATAGCAAGGAGAAATAAGAAAGCTTTCCTCAGTGATCAATGCAAAGAAACAGAGGAAAACAATAGAATGGGATAGACTAGAGATCTCTTCAAGAAAAGTTAGAGATACAAAGGGAATATTTCATGCAAGATGGGCACAGGAAAGGACAGAAACAGCATGGACCTAACAGAAACAGAAGATATTAAGAAGAGGTGGCAAGAACACACAGAAGAACCACACAAAAAAAGATCATCATGACCCAGATAACCACAATGGTGTGATCACTCACCTAGAGCCGGAATCTTGGAATGTGAAGTCAAGTGGGCCTTAGGAAGCATCGCTACAAATGAATCTAGTAGAGGTGATGGAATTCCAGTTGAGCTATTTCAAATCCTAAACGATGATGCTGTTAAAGTGCTGCACTCAATATGTCAGCAAATTTGGAAAACCCACCAGTGGCCACAGGACTGGAAAAGGTCAGTTTTCATTCCAATCCCAAAGAAAGGCAATGACAAAAAATGTTCAAACTACTACACAATCACACTCATCTCACATGTTAGCAAAGTAATGCTCAAAATTCTCCAAGCTAGGCTTCAACAGTACGTGAACCAAGGACTTCCATATGTTCCAGCTGGATTTAGAAAAGGCAGAGGAACCAGAGATCAAATTGCCAACAACTGTTGGATCATAGAAAAGGCAAGAGGGTTCCAGAAAAACATCTACTTCTGTTTATTTACTATACCAAAGCCTTTGACACTGTGGATCACAACACACTATGGAGAGTTCTTCAAGAGATGGGAATATCAGACCACCTTATCTGCCTCCTGAGAAGTCTGTATGCAGGTCAAGAAGCAACAGTTAGAACTGGACATGGAACAATGGACTGGTACAAAATTGGGAAAGGAGTATGTCAAGGCTGTATATTGTCACCCTGCTTATTTAACATATGTGCAGAGTACAGTGTGAAATGCTGGGCTGAATGAAGCTCAAGATGGAATCAAGATTGATCCTATTTAGGATCAATAACCTAAAATATGCATATAACATCATCCTTATGGGAGAAAGTGAAGAGGAACCGAGGAGCCTCTTGATGAAAGTGAAAGAGGAGAGTGAAAAAGCTGGCTTAAAAATCAACACTCAAAAAACTAAGATCATGGCATCCAGTCCCATCACTTCACGGCAAATAAATGGGGAAACAATGGAAACAGTGAGAGACTTTACTTTCTTGGGCTCCAAAATCACTGCAGGTGGTGACTGTAGCCTTGCTCCTTGGAAGAAAAGCTATGACCAACCTAGACAGCATATTAAAAAGCAGAGACATTATTTTGTCAACAAAGGTCCATCTAGTCAAAGCTATGGTTTTTCTAGTAGTCATGTATGGATGTGACAACTGGACCATAAAGAAAGCTGAGCACTGAAGAATTGATGCTTTTGAACCACCGTGTTGGAGAAGACTCTTGAGATTCCCTTGGACAGCAAGGAGATCCAACTAGTCAATGCTAAAGGAAATCAGTATTCATTGAATATTGAATATTCATTGGAAGGACTGATGCTGAAGCTGAAACTCCAATACTTTGGCTACCTAACGCAAAGAACTGACTCATTTGAAAAGACCCTGATGCTGGGCAAGATAGAAGGCAGGAGGAGAAGGGGACGACAGTGGATGAGATGGTTGGATGGCATCAACGACTTGATGGACACGAATTTGAGCAAGCTCTGGGAGTTGGTGATGAACAGGGAAGCCTGGTGGGCTGCAGTCCAAGGGGTTGCAAAGAGTCGGACACAACTGAGTGACTTAACTGAATTGAACTGATAACACATAGATTTTCCAAATCAGATATGCAAAAGGGAGAATGGGAAAGTGGTATGAATTGGAGGGGACATGTTTGTGTCCCCCCCAAATTCACATATTGAAACTCTAATTCTCAAAGTGATAGTGTTTGGAGATGGGGCCTTTGGGAGGTAATTAGGTCATGAGAGTAGAACCCTCATGATGGGATTAGTGTCCTTACAAGAAGAAACACAAGAGCTTTCTTTTCTTCTTGCTGGTAATGTGAGGATAGAGAAGGGGGCTATGATAGAGGTAAAATAAAACTAATATTTAGAGAAACTCTACCATATCCTAGAAACTTTCACATATTTATTCTTAGTTAAGTCTCACAACAAATCTGGGTGGTACTTATTATTATTCTCATTTTCATGAAACAAGAAATCAAGATCATAGCAATTAAGTAATTAACTGAATTACACATCCAGGAAGTGATGCGGCCTGCATTAAGCCCTAATGTGTCTCACTGCAAAGTTCACGCTCTTTTCACTATGTCCTTGCTACCTTTATATCTGTACGCATCTCAAGGGATTTGCAAAAGTCTCTCTGACTCTACTACACTTCCTGGACGACCCCAAAGGTGACAGCCCCATGTCTCACCAATCTAGGTACAGTCAGAGAGTCAATGCTCTTTAAATCTCCAGGAAACAAAGAGGCAAAGCCTTCAACATTTTCCCCAAAAGGTGGTCTCTTAGAACATGCTTGGGGAAGATACTTAGAACTCATCTCTGCAGTGGATGTTTTTTTCCAGCTTCTGGCAGGTAGTGAGAAGATTAACATCTCTGGCTCAGTTTTACCACATGAACATTTCACGTGGGCACAGGCACATACATATTAGCTGCCTGCACTTCAAGTCACCTGATCTTCAAGCCAGATCACCCATCCTCAGAAACTGACATACATCAAGAGGACATGTGAGGACTTCCCTGGTGGTCCAGCAATTAAGACTCTGTGCTTCCAGTGCAGGGGGCTCGGGTTCAACCCCTGGTCAAGGGAACTAAGATCCCACATGCCACGTGGTGAGGCCAAAAATATTTTTTAAAAAGAGGACCTATGAAAAAAGCATCCAAATTAAATGGGATATTAAAATATTTACAGAACTTATATAGTCCCGGTTCAAGCAAACTCTGATGCCCTCAAATCTACAAACACATTCGTTATACTATGTGAAAGCAATACATTTGGAGATCAAGTTAAAACCGACATGCTGATCTGAACTAGTGGGCAACAGACTGAAATGCTTACAGCAGTCAAAATTGGAAAAAGGAAATCACAGACTTACCCAGTACAGTTCATAGCTGTTAATTTAGCTTTGGAAAAATCTCTCTTAAAGGAGAACTTCTAAATGGAAGCCACAAGATGGCCTGAATAATGGCAGTGGTTTGTAAGGGGGGCCAACAACCCAAGAGAGCACAGGGACCACACAATAGACACACGGCTTCTCAAGTCCCTTTTCCCTTCAACCACTGTATCATCACAGCAAAATCCCTCAGACTGCCCCAGGGCTTGAAATTCTTCATCTATAATGCTCATATAATTATATTCTTTAGGAAGGTATTGGATCTAAATGAAAAAAATAAATGTACTGTTTAAAGTCAATTGTACTTATTAGCCATATAAGATTGGAGAACAGGATGCCTGACTTTTACTCAGAGTTTTTCCAGTGACTCACTGTGTAATTCTGAGGACAGAGTCCTTTGATCTTTAGTTCCTTAGCCCATAACCAGGGAGTTTTAAATTGTGCCCCCAACCCCCTCCAGTCCTTTCGGAGGGACCTTTTCCAGCTTCTTTTGCCCTCAGATGAAAGGATCTATAGACGTGGAAAATTGTTGTTTGGTGATTTCCTATATCCCCCTTTCTAGAATTTCAGCCGTTCTCCTTTTACATCTGAGGGACACTGCAGAGAAATCACTGCTGTGCACAATTGAAGCCACAGGCTTAAAATTTCACTGTTGGAGGGGCAGGCTGAGAAGGAACAAGTCCGGCTTTAACACCACAAATATCTCCAATTACCAAATGTGGGCAGACAGAATACAAAAAAACAAGGAGAGATAGAAAGGCCCTTGGTATTCTTCAAAGCTTCCCTTGTGGGATGAAAGTTCTTCTTTGAGGTTTCCAAGGCAGAAAGCCTGGGCAGCCTGCACACCTGGAGTGCATTAGTGGGCCCTGGACTTGAGGTGAAACAGGCTGAATTTCATCTAGATGCTTCCCACAATCCATTCTCATGAAAGCTCACAGTAATTTACCAGCTTAGGAACACGGCATGGTATTCATGGAGCACTGAACCCTGGGATTACCTTCCAGAGTCACAGGATAAATCCCACTGCTCATCTATGTAAACACACTTTCATCTTGATTACCTTGAGCTCAAGGAGAGTTTCATTTTGTTTGCTGTGGCACAGGGTCAAGACCAAAACCCACCCTCAAATCATTCTCATACCCCTCTCAGAAGCCTTTTAAAGAGCATCCAAACGTTGATATAATAATAAGTGAGTTTTCACATCAGGCTGCCTGCTAACCTAAATACAAGACACTCCATGCTTCTACTGTTTGCCTCTTTTTCTTCACCAGCCTCATGGAGGTGATGCTGGCTTCTCTTCCCACTTCCCTATCTTAGTGCTTCCAACCTATACGGACAGGAATGCTCACAGCAGACACCAGACAGGATCCAGCTTTACCGTTATGGCCACATGGCTGCTCTCATCCAGAAAAAAAGCCCTTTTGTCTTTCCACATTTCCTCATCATTTCCTTACCTCTTGAAGTATGTAATGCAGCATAAGGGCTCGCCCCACCTCTGTGATTATCTATTATTCTTTGCATCTGCTCCCTAAGGTACCTCTCCCCACTCCCATCTACTTAAAGAAGAAATAGTGCATAAGGCCAGGGACTCTGGAGTTAAACGTTCTGCTGCTGCTGCTACTGCTGTTGCTAAGTCTCTTCAGTCGTGTCCGACTCTGTGTGACCCCATAGACGGCAGCCCACCAGGCTCCCCCATCCCTGGGATTCTCCAGGCAAGAACACTGGAGTGGGTTGCCATTTCCTTCTCCAATGCATGAAAGTGAAAAGTGAAAGTGAAGTCGCTCAGTCGTGTCTGACTCTTGGCGACCCCATGGACTGCAGCCTACCAGGCTCCTCCATCCATGGGATTTTGCAGGCAAGAGTACTGGAGTGGGGTGCCATTGCCTTCTCTGGTTAAACGTTCTAGGCTCTGCAAATTCATGACCTGCATGCCCTTGGAAAAGTTACTCAGCCTCTCTCTGCTTCAGTTTCCTAATTTGTAAAATGAGGATAATGATGCCAGCAACCTCGTAGAGTTGTAAAGATCAAATATATGATAAAAACAGCTCATATAATTCAATAACAAAAATACAAGCTAATAGAAAAATGGGCAGAAGAACTAAATAGATACTTCTCTAAAGAGACATCCAGACAGCCAATAGGCATATGAAAAGATGGTCATCATCACTAATTATTAGAGAAATGCAAATCAAAACTACTATGAGGTATCACATCACGTTGGTCAGAATGACTATGATTAAAAAGTCTACAAATAATAAATGTTAGAGAGGTGGGGAGAAAAGACGTTGTTGAAAAACACACTATAGAAAACATAATGCTTCATACAACTGAAAATAGTTACCATATGACATAGCAATCCTGCTCCTCAGCATATACCCAGAGAAAAGTATAATTCCAAAAGATACATCCACCCCATGTTCATAGCAGAACTATTCACAATAGCCAAGACCTGGAAACAACCTAAATGTCTGTCAGATCACCAGTCTAGGTTCTAGGCTGGTGCACTGGGATGACCCTGAGGGATGAGATGGGGAGGCAAGTGGGAGGGGGGTTCAGGATGGGGAAACACATACACCCATGGCTGATTCATGTCAATGTATGGCAAAACCACTACAATATTGTAAAGTAATTAGCCTCCAATTAAAATAAACTAATTAAAAAAAATTTTTAAATGTCAACAGATGAATGAATAAAGAAGATACACACATACAATGGAATATTACTCAGCCATCTAAAAGAATGAAACAATGGATGGACCTAGAACTTATCATACTAAGAAAAGTAAATCAGAAAGAGAAAGACAAACACAATATGATATCACTTGTATCAGAATCTAAAATATGACACAAGTGAGCATATCTATGAAACAAAGACTCACAGACATGGAGAAGAGACTTGTGGTTGCCAAGAGGGAGGAGAGATGGGGGAGGAGAGGGCTGGGAGTTTGGGATTAGCAGATGCAAAGTAGTATATATAGGATGGATTAATTTAAAAAGTCCTACTGTATAGCACAGGGAACTATATTCAATATCCTGTGATAAATCATAATGGCAAAGAATATGAAAAAGAATATAGATATATATAACTGAATCACTTTGCTATACAGCAGAAATAAGCACAACAATGTAAATCAACTATCAGTTCATTTCAGTTCAGTTCAGTCGCTCTTTGCAAGCCCATGGACTACAACACACCAGACTTCCCTGTCCTTCATCAACTCCTGGAGCTTGCTCAAACTCAAGTCCACCTAAAATATTTTTTTAAAGGATCAATACACGATGTTATAATAGTGTCTAAAATGTCATAATGCATGATGATGAACATGATGATACTTCCATTACCAATGCTGAGTACTTTTATTAAAATGATTATTCCTCTAATCGGTCCCCTCTAATAGTACAGTATAGTAATGTACTGTTACCAGTACAGCCTCATCTATCAGTGGACAGATGAACTGCTACTTGCAAAGCACAATGAACAAAGGCAAATGGAGGTACTTGTAAGCATGCTATATGATAAACAAGTTTGAGCAAAGTATTAGTCAAGGGCAAAATAAACATGAATGGGGTGGAGTGCTCTAAATACTCTGTACTCCATCAAACTAAATGCTCTAAAAATGCAGGTGATGGTTCAGAATCTACCCAAATTTGGCATATTTTAAGGTGACAGGTGCTGAAACTCCTTTCCTTGACTGTTGTTGCTGCTCACTCGCTAAATTATGTCCAGCTCTTTGTGACTCCATGGCCTGTAGCCCACCAAGCTCCTCTGTCTATGGGATTTCCCAGGCAAGAATACTAAGGATGACTATTTGAGTTAGGCAATGCTCTGGCTTATACGTGTTCTTCAGAACTGAGCAACTGTTGGTGTCAAAGGCCCAACTCTAGTCACAGAATGCCTGGGAGGAATACACACATAGACATTGTCTACCATTTGTAAAGGAATCAATTGTCTTGAAGTAAGACCTGAAGTGACTGGAATCCTAGTCTTTGTGGCTCCTCGTAAGCCATTTGTATCTTTAGCATGATGTTTGGCGTAACACTCCTATGGTGTGAAGGACGTGTTTTCTGTTTACCCATGTCACAGACGAGCACTCTTAACACGTGAGCCCTTCGGCAGTATTACTCCCAACACATACAATAATTATATAGCATAATTTTTTTCAAGTTGTTCTATCTAAATTATGTTATCACAAGAGATGTCCTTTGAAAACAATATTCCAGGTACCACAGAGTAATTAGTACCCATTTTTGTGTATCATGGCATAGAAAGGTTGTGAAGCATTGCTCTAGACTAATACCAGAAAGAAACCTACCGTTCAGTAAACTCCAAACATTTATTGATAACTTGGTAAGTACAACCTAGTAAGTAAAACTAGGCCTTTACTATTCTGTACTTTAACTTCCTATCTATAGGTCAGAGATAAAATATACATATTTATCTCTTTGGATTGATCTGACGGTAATATTAGCTATAAGTGCTTTGAAATTTTTAGGTGAAAAAAATAATTTAAATATTTATTTTTAGTTTGCTGAATGAAATCTGTCTTATCTCCAAGCAGATTCTTGCCAAGAAAGAAAAAAATATATATATATATATATAACAGAGCCTTATCCTAAAAACAAAGCCTGTAATCCAGGGATTATATATGAAGAAAATCTACCACATTCTAGAGTAACAAGGAAATCACATTCCAATAAACAGTAATTTAATGATAAAAGGAATGCTAACACATACTGGAAGTAGCTCCTCTATCTTCAAAGGAAAAAATTTTAATGAAGGAAGAAGGGGTTTTACTGTACTTTGCAAGAAGGTGGCACTAATCTCACCTGCTTCTATGTCCAAAACGCCAATATACTCCACAATACTTTGACACACACACACTTGGCATTCTCGGTGATTCCGACCAGAGCAACATTTTCTTCTATGCATCTCGTTCAAAGTGCCCTTTACTTCAACTTCTTCAACAGAACCAAATACTCTGCTCGAGTTCTGACCTCAAAGAATCCTGTCTTGTGTCTGCCTGAAAAAATTGGGCAAAATGATTTTTTTACAACCCAAACAACATCAATTGCCAGCCACACAAAACAGGAGCACTGAAATGGATGTGTTAGTGTGGGGAAAGCTTTCACGGTGCTTTACTGAGAACTCCTTTCTCTCTTGACCCTACATTCTGCCAATTTCCAATATGTTAGCTATGGGCCAGGACTGGGAAGAAGTCCAGGTGCAGCCTAAAAATTCCTTGGTTGACTCATAGGAATAAGAGAAAATAAAACAGCCTGACCTTCAAATTTTTAACAAAGAAGGATTTGGAAAGGAATGTGATTAAATAAGCTGTGTGTAGTTTAATTACTTGGATGACTGAAATCTTAATCCAATCTCCAATGCCAGCTCCTCACATGATCATGGTCAAGTACTAACCCCATTTTGTCATTCATGAAACCGACAGTATAGGCAGGGAGATGATGACAGAATAAAGTGTGTACAGCACACTGTAACATGGAAAGTGGTAACAGTAAAGCATATAAAACAGTAATAGTCTCTCCAACAGCTTTAGAAAGCATATTCCAATTAATTGGATCCCCAGGGAAGAGTCTTAGAATTTTGATAAATGAGTCCAAAGTTAAATACTAAAAAGCTACCTATCAATTCATTGGGAGAAGGCAATGACAACCCACTCCAGTACTCTTGCCTGGCAAATCCCATGGATGGAGGAGCCTGGTGGGCTGCAGTCCATGGGGTCGCTGAGTCGGACACGACTGAGTGACCTCACTTTCACTTTTCACTTTCATGCACTGGAGAAGGAAATGGCAACCCACTCCACTGTTCTTGCCTGGAGAATCCCACGGATGGGGGAGCCTGGTGGGCTGCCGTCTATGAGGTCGCACAGAGTCAGACTCACTGAAGTGATTTAGCAGCAATTCACTGATTCTAGGTCTTTGCTTTGCAAAAAGATATGGGTTTCCAGTTTATGCTTACTGTTATCAAAACAGCCTCAGGGCAGGGAAGGAGGGTGAGAAAAGAAGGAGAAGACCCTGATTCTTGCAAAATGAAGAAGGCACACAGTCACCAGCTCAATGCTAAGAAAGTGCCTTAATGAATGAAAGCAGTGCTGACGTGAACCGGTACTCTACCCAACTGGATGAGCTGCCCCTTTCAGGTAATGTCCAGGTCATGTGCACTGAGCTGTTAAAGATACCTGAGGAGGAAAATGTTCTCCAGCAAGGCAACTTTCTTTAAAGTATTCTCAGCCCCTAGACATCTTGGTCATCTCAACAGTGACTCAAAGAATAATAGATAAGACCAGGAGAAAAGTTGGTCAAAGGTCAGAAGGTTGGACACTTTGGGCTGGACAGTTCAATTCTTTTAACCCTTGGAAGGCTTTCTTAAACTAATCTTATTTATATGTGTTGCTAGGAGTTTCAGCTGAGTTTTTTTTTTTTTTTTAAAGCTTCATTACCTTTCATTTCCATTTCTTCCCTCTCATTCTCTCTCCCTTTTGCTTCCCCTCTCCCTTTCCCTCCTCCTTTCTCTTTCCTTTTCTCACACTCTCCCAAATCAATTTAGACTTGTTGGAGAAACTTCAATGATAATGCCAAAGTTTAAACAATTTTATATTTTCTCCTTATGAAAGAACTTCAGCTCTAAGCAAAATGATAACTACTTGTGATGGATCACATGTTTTTAAAGAACCATTGAAGAAACCTAGCTACACTTGAAAAATGGATATTGCTAGAGGGGAATCAGTAAAGCATACATAATTAGATTACTCTGGTAATGGGCAGCAATAGGATCATTCTAATAAAGAAGATCATTCTGAAAAAAAAAAGATCCTTCTCTAAAAACAAGAACCTAAGTGCCTTTATGTGCACACACATGCATAAACAGAGGCAGCTGCTGGTGGGCTGAGTGTCTTTCTGGCATCCAGGAAAAGGTGTTACTTTTAAAGGTTGCCAGCAGAAACATCACTGAGTATGTCTGTGTATAGCATTACGTGCTGTTTGCCCTTGAAGGGACATGTGGCAATGTACACTCAGTGGCATTCTAGAGTCTAGGAGAATAAGCTGTCACAGAAACAAGTTTAAATCCTCAATATTATCTTTCTTGGCTCATTCTTGTAGTTATAGCTTGGGATAAAAAAGCTCCTTTGCTCATTTCGTGACATGGCTCAACTGTGGATGGCAAACTTGACGACAATATTATGAACAAAGTGATTTAGAACAGGTCTCTAGTAAAAAAACAGAACTCAAGTCTTGGCATAGGGCAGTTGATTAATAAGCTCCGGGCCCAAGAAATGCATACTCTCACTGGTAACTGAAACAATCCAGCAGCCTTCTCTGGTAGTTACCTGGGTGACATTGTTCTGTTATCCTACCCTGTTTGGGCATTGTTATAACTATTTCAAGGTTGGTTACCATTTGATTCCCAGAATCTGGATATTCATGGTCCAAAGTTTACCTTTTTGTATTTAAAATGGATGTGTTCAGAAGTCTTCAATATGAAACATTAACAACTATAAATTCATGCAATGTTCATCCTCTCTGGAGACTGAAAGTCTTTAATGATGCTATTTTGTTTTAGTTTTTAATGCTACAGACATTTCATTCCTCACTATCCTTATGGACAAATCATCAAAGGATAATTGAGTTTGCCAAGGTAAAGGCAATGGTGAAGCTGAGAAGTGAAATCTGAATTTCCTGATTCACTATTTCACCACTAGATTGTATTATATTATTTTTAGAAATGACCAAGTATTTGAGAGCTAAGAGTGCAGATTTTGGAAATAGTCGGACCTGTGTTTGAATTTGTTTCCCTCTTTACTCTTGTGGATCTTGAATAAGTGACTTAACCTCTAGTTTTCACTTTCTACCCTTCACGCAAAGTCCCAGAAAAGTAGGTAAGTGTGAGCTGATGTTTCCCAAAATGCATACACCTAAGAAACAAAATCTGTCTCTTCATCTCCCAGAGTTAAGGACTAGATAGATTGGCAAGTCAACACACACTCAGAACGCAGCTAATAGAACACACAGCCATGAAGTTAAAAGATCTTTGCTCCTTGGAAGAAAAGCTATGACAAATATAGACAACATATTAAAAAGCAGAGACATTACTTTGCCAACAGAGGTCCATATAGTCAAAGCTATGGTTTTTCCAGCAGTCATGTATAGATGTGAGGGTTGGACCATAAAGAAGGCTGAATGCCAAAGATTGATGCTTTTGAACTGTGGTGCTGGAGGAGACTCCTGAGATTCCCTTGGACTACAAGGAGATAAAACCAGCCAATATTAAAGGAAATCAACCCTGAATATTCATTGGAAGGACTGATACTGAAGCTGAAGCTCCAATACTTTGGCCACCTGATGCGAAGAGTGAACTCATTGCAAAAGACTAATGCTGAGAAAGAATGAGAGCAAAAGAAGGCGGCGGTGGCAGAGGATGAGATGGTTAGATAGCATCAGTGACTCAACGGACATGAATCTGAGCAAACTGTGGGAGATAGTGAAGGACAGGGGTACCTGTGTGCTGCAGTCCATGGGGCCGTAAAGAGTTGGACATGACTGAGCGACTGAACAACAACAAAAAGAACACAACACCCAAATGGAGCCCCAGCTCACCGGGAGGAGCCAGTCAGTTAGAGCACAGGACTAGCAATTTCCTGATGACTGCAGTAAACAGGCTGCTATATCAGTTACTGCAATAGAAGAACAAAGGAAGGAAAAACAGGTAACACCTCAATGACAGATATTGCAAATTCTTTGTAATTATTCTAAAGAGTGAATGCGTAGTCAAGAATCATGAAGCCATCATCTTTGAACTGTCAGATTTTCAGATGAGAAAGTGGAGGCACGAAGAGGTTTACCCAACAGGATAAGTAGCAGTAGAAAGATTTGAACCTAGGTCAGACTCATCCATACATGTTCTATCGATACTATGAATTTACTAGAAGATGATGATCCAATGTGTAAATGTTAACTGAGAACTTATCTCAATCACCTGGAATTTAAACAGACACCATAAATTTCAGAACTTGAATTTGATTTAGGAACCATAAAAGAACTCTGGTCTTACTGGTGAGCACTGGCACTTAGTATCAAGCCCCAGCAATGATTTAGACAGAAAAGCATCACAGGGTGAATCAGCAATAGCTCACCTGATACAACCCAAAATAGGTGTTTCTTAGTTGTATTCCACGTAAAGACTACCTCATGTCAGCTATGTTTATAAACCATGATGAGCTCATCCCAAACACAGGTGGGAAGGCCATGAACAAGTACACCTAATCAAGTCTTTTTAAGCTATGCCTATAATGAAGAAAGTGGAAATAAGCTATCTGATGCATTTAGTACTTAAATTACCCTACATGACTGATGAAACTCAAATACTGTGCCTCTTTGGTATGCTCTGTGATAGTCGCTCAGTCGTGTGTGACTCTTTGTGACCCCATGGACTGTAGCCTGCCGGTCTCCTTTGTCCATAGGATTCTCCAGGCAAGAATACTGGAGTGGGTTGCCATTTCCTTCTCCACTGGTATGCTTTACTTTGATTATAAACATTTCAACTACACTTAAGTTCAGCAAAAGCATCTTGAGCTTTCCCTCACCACTGACAGCAAAAGGATGAAAAAGGAGTTTGAAGTTGTGAATTTCCATTGGATAGGAAAAAAACCCATGGCGAAGAAAGAAACAAAACGACAAAATATAGTATATTAGTATACAAAAAGATCATGTAACTAAACCAGTGTATTGCGTTATTTCATTTTTAATCTTTCAGGAAAATCTTGATCACCAGGATTCAAAGTATGGCTGGAGAAAGGGAGCAAACATCCTGTTCCTTTCTCATGGGCAAATATTTTTTAATATTTACACTAATTGAATACCAGTACTTTCAAGGAGCATTAAACTAAAAACCAAGATGAGGATTATAATACCACGGAGCTCAACCATCTATAGCATTAAATTTTCTTGTGTAATGCAGGATTAATAAACATGAGGTTTAATTAACTCATTCTATTCACTGCAAGTTCAAATAGATGGGTCAGAATAGATGTGTAGGTCTCCTTGACAAGATGATATTTAAGTAAAGAATGGAGATGGTGAGGGAGTTAGTCATGTGATTATCAAGGAGAAGAGCACGTTAGTCACTAACCTGATCCAACCCAACACTCCTAGTCTCGGCCCCACTGGATGGAGTCTCACCACATGCTCTTGGCTTTGCTCCAGCATTGTTCCCTCTTTTCAACATAGCTTGTCTTACGTTCATATGCTTTACTTTCAAATAGCTTCCATTAAAGAGCTTTTAACACTAAATCTAAGTTGCTCTGATCTTAGCTTGGGGTCACTGAGGCCCATCAACACTACATCCTTGTCTTAGTCAAATTGATGAGTGGTTTTTTTTTTTTTTCTCTTTCTCATTGTTATTCTTTCTTTCTTGACTATCTGGACTTTAAAATCTACCAGAAAGTAGAACTCAGCAGCGCCTCCACCAGAGGCTAAATGTGCAGAGTAAGAAGATAGCAAAATATGTAAGGGTCATTAGGAAAAGAGCAGGAAGAGTAGTTTGAGTAAGCTCCAGGAGTTGGTGATGAACAGGGAAGCCTGGCGTGCTGCAGTCCATGGGGTCGTAAAGAGTCAGACGCGACTGAACTGAACCGAACTGAGGAATTAATAGGAGTTGCTAATTAACATGGGTTAGTCAGTGTCATAATTACAAAGACGCCCTGCAAAGTAAGTTTCTAGTGGTTGAGGTTTCAGTGGCTAGAACCTTCCCCTTCATGGACCAGTATGTGGCCACAGATGTCAATATAATAACCTACGTTGGAGTATTTTGTATATTTTACCCATTTTAAGACTTCGCTCTTTCAGTGCTATGCATTTTTCCTTGAGTAAATATTTATCTATGCAGTCTAGTGGTTACAGCCCAAGGAAAGAAGCCAGAAAACATGGCTTCTTTCTGCTACTGCTTTTCAATATGACAATGTGAAAGTCATTTCTCCTCTTCAGTTCCCTCTACTAAGGAACTAAGAGTCTGTGCCCCTGGACTAAGTTCCAGAGACCTTCACACAAAACTACTCATATTCCGTGGGATTCTTATCCCACTAAAAGTGCCCAAGCCCTGGAATCTAAATCACTGAGTAATCAGTCTGTTCTTGTCACCTCTGGGAGCCTGATTAGGCCTTCCAGTTCACAGAAGGAAAACCTACAGCCCAAAGGTTATTCCCTAGGTTTCACTGAACCTACTGACAGCAGTCTTGGATAAATTTTTGGTTCTCAGGTTGAGTTTCTCTCAGACAGTATGACAAAGTAGCAAACAGCTCTTTGCCAAGAATGCAGAGAATATAACTCGATCTTTACGCCTGATCTGGGTTTCAATAGCAACAGATCAAACACAAAAACTTATTAACTACAAATGACTCAAGCCAGCTCTACTTGGCTTTATAAATAAGAATAAAAAATACATCTCAATGAATTAGACACTGAACTAAGTATATAAGAGTGTACACCCATTTGAATTCTTCCACTGACTTGTTGGGGAACTTTTTTCGGAAAATCAAAACTTCCCTGGCTTCAACTTCCTCATCTGTAAACTTTTTTAAAATGATATTTTACTGTAACTGGGTTTTTGCTAGCAATAAACTTAAAAATTCCTTTGAAAAATGCAAATGCCTGGAGCTGTATAATCAGTCACATCATCTTCAGAATAAAACAAAGGCAAGGCCCTACTTCTGATCCAGATGGCCCTACACTCAATGAGAAGAGACCTTGGAGATTTGGCTCAGAAGTGAGTAAACAGACTACAATACAGGAAGGGCAAGCTACTGGGGAGGGAGGCCAATGCAGGTTAATCATTCACAGGATTAAGTGTCTTATTTCTCTTTCATAACATAGGCTTGACTAGCTGAAAACATACCCAGCCAAGCACAAAAAGCCATCAGTGGTTAAAAGGAAATAATTGAATGAGAAAGGAACCATGGTTCAGGTTCACATCATTTTAATTCTCTTAAATTCTTCCTTTAAGGGTCTTTCTTCACTTGAAATTTGAGAGAGATCAGTTCAACCTGGATACATAATTATTTTTCTTCCCTACACAAATTTATATATTGTATGAGTGAGCTTCCATAAGTTTATAGATTTTAGTGGAAGAGTTTGGCAACAGCTCTCAGTCCTGATCTCAGCTTCTTGCTATGTGACTTAGGCAAGTCTCTTAATCTAGCTAAGCTTCTTATTCCTCCAAGTTAGAAAACAGAAATTCTGAATTGAGCCCTGGCTAACAAACGCACAAGCTCATTAGCTCCTGGCTCTCCCTTCCTTAGAAGATGTTTGTACTTTGCAATGTGATCAGAGGTCAAGTCAGTGAGGACAGGACAAATGTATTAATACATGTAATAAGTTAAGAATGAAATGACAGAAAAACACACAAGATCAACATCCTCCTCTCAACAACTGACCAAGCATTTCCTTACCCTTCTGAATTAGAACTGGACAATTTAAGGGAGAAGGGAAGGTACAAATTGAAATTAGAGACTAAACAGAATATAATGGAAAGAGCATACTAAAATTGGCTGGTGGGTATACAAATTTAAACAGAGTTATGATATGGAGATGTTCAAGTTTTAAATATTTTCATCAGCCTAAAATAAGAATATGAGACATGATGAATATGATGAAAGGTAATAAACTGCCTAAAACACTGCATTTAATTTTTTCTTTAGAAAATAATAAAACAAAAATTTACAGGGAATAAAACTTTACTCCTTTTCTCTAGAGAAGACTCTTCTCTAGAAATTGTTTTACATACCGTCAGGCTCCAGAGTAACAGGAAATGATGAAGGATCAAATAAGGTAGAACCTCTTAGGAAAAAGAACCTACTGCATAAAGATATGAACTCAGTCAGGCTGAGAACTTGTTCACCTCTTCACACAGGCAAGTAAGAGACTTCTGCTACTTGCCAGGGTATGGAGGAGGAGCTGATGTGTATGTTGACCTAAAACTCTCCCTGGGCCAGTGGGGCTTGCTCTTCTAATGACTCTTGATGAAAATTTACTTTGTTCTACCCAAAGGCTAAAACCAAGACATAAAGCTTTTATTTTGGGAAACCTTGGTCTAAAACTCAATGAAGGCATTATTCATTACACTTTTTTTTTTCTTTTACTTCAACTCTTTATGCTCAGAAATGAGAATAAAAGTTTTCATTGTCTTTCCAAAATGTAACTTTCTAATTGTGAAAAAGAGATACAACCTAAATATACAACATCTAGAAGAATAGTTATGGAAATTATGTTACAATGAGAGAATTTATTTTGTGGCCATTAAAAGTCTGTTTACAAAAAATTTTTAATAGAATGAGAAAATGATCATGATAAAATGGTAAACGAAAACACTCTACAAGATTATGTAAACTATGAGCTAAAGTGTGTAAAAATTTAAATATTTGAAGATGAAGGAAATAAAATGTTATTAACAGTAGACATTTAAAGATGGGGTTTTAGATCATTAATTTTTTTATAACAGCTTTATTGAGAGATAATTCACATACTATACAATTCACTCATTGAAAATTTTTCAATGGTTTTTAAAATATTCACTAAGTTGTGCAACCATTACCACAATCAACTTTAGAACATTTTTATCACTTCAAAAAGAAATCCTATACCCTTTAGCTATCATCCACAAGCCCACCCACTCCCATCCCTAAGCAATCACTAACCTAACTTCTGTCTCTATAGATTTCCCTGTACTGGACATTTCATACAAACATTATCATAGAATGTGTGGTCTTTGGTGAAAGGCTTCTTTCACTTAGCATGATGTTTTCAAGGTTCATCTACATTGTAACATGTATCTGTACTTCATTTCTGTTTACCATCAAATAATATTTCATTGTATGGACATGCCACATATTATTTATTCATTCATCCACTGATGTACATTTAAGGTATTTCCACTTTGAGGGTATTACAAATAATGATGCTATGAACATTTGTGTACAACTTTTTTTCAGTTATCTTAAGTGTATACTTAGGAGCAGATGGATCCAGTTTTAAAACAATTTTGTGCTCCCAAATTTTTATGTACAAGGTATTTATAATTCTTTTATTATTAAAGAAAAATAGTAACAAAAAAAGATATCCCTTTGAGTTCAATTCTCCCTTTGCCAGAACTTCCCTTGCCCAATCCCTCATGCTCTCCGAAACCCAAGCCAGACGTTTTGTAGTTAATTACCTAAAATGTTTTTAAAGAACGCTTGTTCTCAATTGGACCCTGTACTGGGCAAATTAGAGGATATGAAAGAAATAGGAAATGAGGTCTTTGCTTTCAAGAAAGGAATCTGCTAAACTCTAGAGAGAATGCTTGGGAGGGAAAACCACTAACATTAACCTAGGAAACAGAGGAATATGGCATATTCAAGTTGGGGGCGGGGGGTCCATCCTGTACTGCAGGTGAACCATTTCATTGCTCAACAGAAAACTAAGTCTGAAAACTGAACTTCACAGTCATTGCAACCATCTGTAAGGAAGGCATTTTTCTAATGAAGAGCCTAAGGCAGGGAGATGGTTAAAAGGTTCTTTCCAGCCCAGTTAAGTATTACCTGCTCTCTTCTATGTATATTCACACATATGCACCAACAAGATTTGTTTCTGTTTAGAAAAGGCTGTGTTGGCAGGGCAGTGTAAGGAAGTGGGAAAATAGTACAGCCGTAAGATAAACTAGGAATCCACCTGGAATCTCCAGTTCAAAATATGTCCATTGGTTCAAAATGCATCCTGCCCTCATATATACAGATATCACTAACCAGGTGGCTCAGACAGTAAAGAATCCTCCTACCAAAGCAGGAGGCGTGGCTTCAATCTCTGGGTCAGGAAGACCCCCTGAAGAAGGAAATGGCAACCCACTCCAGTATTCTTGCCTGGGAAATCTCATGGAAAGAGGATCCTGACAGGCTACAGTCCACGGGGTCACAAAGAGTTAGACATGATTTAGCAACTAAACAACAACAAACAACCACCTCTTATACCACCTAGGCCACAAGAAAATTCAAGCCCTGAGGACTCAGCAATATCCACAGAGAGAGTTGTTTGTGATATAAGATATCACATTGAAGGAAGGAATTAACATCTTAAAATGTAATAGGCTATTTTAAATATATTTAGGTGTTCTGAAAAATAATATAATGAATACCCATACACTTGATTTAAGATATAAAACAATGAGGTATATTTTAAGGACTAAATAAATGGAAACAATCAAATTATGCAAAATTAGTGACCAATAATAAAATAAGAAGGTTAAGCCATCAACAAGAGGTCTTAGAGTAGGGTAAATCACTTTAAGTGCAGAAAACTGGAACCAGGTACTAAACAATAAAATGAAACCAGGCCATTTTAGGATAATATAACTTGTCCCAAATATGATTCTGGCCTGGGCCCTCCCTTGTCCTCCTTCACTGCAGCCTCCTCTGAAACCATGCTTCTCCCAGGGTACCAGATGAATCATTTGTTAGAAGAGTGAAGAAAACAGTCTCAGATGAAAAAGAACAGAGACCAAAATTCATAGAGCATCCTACGCACATTGGAGTCTTCAGGGAACAGGGGCTATATCAACGACTGTGAGGAGGAAAACCAAACAGCAAGAATAATCCCTTCTGAAAACTGAAGGACGAGAGTGCCAGGAATGAAATGCTTTGGTGGAGGTATGCCCATGTCCTAGGATGGGAATAAAGGCGGGTTTTAAAGGGCAAGTCTGAAACATACTCGCTGAACGTGACCTGCCTTGCTAAGCCTGGTTCTTGTCATGGCTATTATGCCCTCAATTTCATGAACATCATGTTCACTTGGGGGAAAAAAAAAACTTGTTTTAGTAGTAACTGCACATCAATACGAGAGCCCTATTATTTCTATTAAGTTAATTAACCTATTTTTGAAAAGTATACAAAATAGATCACTTAAGTGGGTGTGACCTTACCCAGTGAACTATGCTTTTAAACTGTCTGCAACTATTAAGATTTATAGTCGCCTTTATCAACATCTTAGCTGGAAAAGGCTGGCTGAGTGAAAGGTATGTAGCACCAGGAAAAGACACCGTTGGTCCCTATCAATCAGCCTATTATAACTTTATGATATTTAGATAATATGATTAGATTTTCAAATTGAATGCTGTTTAATCTAAATTCCACAGTGCTTGTGTAATCATGTCATATTTTTAAGCTCAGGCCAATAAGGAGAGAATTTGTAACTGAGATCTATAAATATAATAATGTTCTTCCTAGACTGCTAAGGAAAAAAACTGCTTTACCATGGCATACTGCTAAGTCACCTCAGTCGTGTCCGACTCTGTGCGACCCCATAGGTGGCAGCCCAGCAGGCTCCACCGTCCCTGGGATTCTCCAGGCAAGAACGCTGGAGTGGGTTGCCATTTCCTTCTCCAACCATGGCATACATATGTCGGCAAAAAAAAAGTAGTTTTTGCCAACCATGGCATACATATGTCGGCAAAAACTACTTCCAAATTTTCACCACTATCATCATCAACAGCATAAAAGAACTTTGCAGAACTGAGCACAGAGCTAGGCAATACACAACAGTTTTGTCCTGTATTTTGGTCCTGGGCTGATGGCAAAAAATTGTAGAAGTCCATTTCTATTAAACATCAAATTTAATTCCATCTATGAAGTGATAATGTTCTTTTGAGCCTCTTGGTCATATGGCCCACCTGGTTCCTTGGTCATATGGCCCACCTGAAGAAGTGATATTTGTGCTATAAGTAATAACATTCACTG
Source organism: Okapia johnstoni (assembly GCA_024291935.2). Lineage (NCBI taxonomy): Eukaryota > Metazoa > Chordata > Mammalia > Artiodactyla > Giraffidae > Okapia > Okapia johnstoni. Next base: position 21,259,678 of record CM044307.1, read on the forward strand.
ACAAGAAGATAAAAGATATTTCCAAGCTCTCATACTCTAACAAAATGGTCTCATTGTTGGAGAAAGAAATGCAGATCTCAAAAAACATCAAGTCTCCCAAGCCTGATAACCTCCTTAGAATCTGTGAGCTCCAACATTATATATATGAAATATGAAGTCTTTCCATGTTGAGACCTCAGCGGAAAAATAGTGAACTGTGTCAAAGTCACACAGTAGCAGTCCAATCTAACTCATTTTTAAAACTCCAGTAATGATCTACCAGGCTCTTAGAAACTGATTGAACAAAATAATGAATGAGTGTGCAGAAGCTGGCTCTTCGATGCCTCCAGAAGAAAGTCTAGGCTTCTTAGTCTTTGAAGCTTCAGTCTCTGTTCCCACATTCATTTCTTCTCAAATACAGATCTTCATGTGTGCTTCACACTAAGTGAACTGAATTATTGGCTATTTCCCATGCACTCTGTTTTTTACCTCCAAATTCATGTCTTAGCTTGCATTTTCCTTTCTTTTAACTTTTTATTTTTTACTGAAGTATAGTCGATTAACAACGCTATGATAGTTTCAGGTGCACAACAGAGGGACTCAGCCTTACATTCTCCTGCTTTATTCTTTTTGCAGGAAGTTTTCTGATCTCCTTGTGTTTAAATCCTACCCACATTTTACATATACTTCAGAGGTTTATTCCCTGTGAAATGGATGTAAAGGGGTTCTGGACCCAAAGGTAGAGGATGGGCTAGAGGAGGTAATTGAATTGAACTGAAATGGAAGATTTAAGAAAGAGTCTATATCCTGGGAGAGACAACATCTGCACCTTAGCCTCATTCTCTCCCTCAGCTCCCTAAACTCTGGCAACCAGATGTTTAACTCTCAAAAAAAAAATTGAAACAGTCTTCTCTGGACAAAAAGATGAGCTGTAGAAAAAAGACATACAAATGTAGACATTTGGAGGTCCACCCACAAGACACTGTTTCCATGCCAAAAACCGTCTAATAAAGACAGCAGTCAACAAAACTGCCCATGTACCTAAAGCACCTGTGTGCGTCTGTGTGTGTGGTACACATATGTGATGCCCACACATGTGCATGTACCTCTTACTCTTCAATATAGAGTGCCAAAGAACATCAGACTTTTGGAAGAAAGCCTCCAACATGAGAGATAAAGACCAAATCATAATCCCATCCATATTACCTGTGTCATAAAAAGAGCTTGTGTTTCCCAATGTGAGAGTTGGACCATAAAGAAGGCTGAGCACCAAAGAATTGATGCTTTTGAACTGTGATGCTGGAGAAGTCTCTTGGACAGCAAGGAGATAAAAGAAGTCAATTCTAAAGGAAATCAACTCTTAATACATATTGGAAGGACTGATGCTGAAACTGAAGCTCCAATACTTTGGCCACCTGATGCAAAGAGTTGACTCATTGGAAAAGACCCTGATGCTGGGAAAGATTGAAAGCAGGAGGAGAATGGGATGATAGAGGATGAGATGGTTGGATGGCATCACCAATCAATGAACATGAGTTTAATCAAACTCTGAGAGATGGTGAAGGACGGGGAAGCCGGGCAAGCTGTGGTGCATGGGGTCACAGAGTCAGACACAAGTTAGTGACTGAACAACAACAACAACAATGAAACAACTATATTAAAGATGCTTAAAGGGCACTTCTGAGGATATTAAGGATATGGTTTTTAGTATTTAGCACCTTGTACTTTGATAAGACCTGTAATGACACCCCACTCCAGTACTCTTGCCTGGGAAACCCCATAGACGGAGGAGCCTGGTAGGCTGCAGCCCATGGGGTCGCGAAGAGTCAGACACGACTGAGCGACTTCACTTTCACTTTTCACTTTCATGCACTGGAGAAGGAAATGGCAACCCACTCCAATATGCTTGCCTGGAGAATCCCAGAGATGAAGGAGCCTGGTGGGCTGCCGTCTATGGGGTCACACAGAGTCGGACACGACTGAAGCGACTTAGCAGCAGCAGTATGAATATCAATATAATGATGATAGAAATGTCTTTGTCCCTTTTATTAGTGAAAATGTAGTTTACCAAAAAAGTGGTGAATTAAGAAATATAAATTTGGTATATTTATGTTAAGATAGTGTCCATTCTGGGCCACTGTCACATCTAACTGAACTCTTTGTGCTTGACCCAGTCTTTAAAATTATCCTCCATTTTCTCTCTTCATACTACTTCTCCTTCCCAATTTAGAAATCAAAAATCTTATTTTCCTCAGAAGCTGGTGAGCTGGCATGAAGAGAGTGATCTGTTTGATTAATATATCCTGAAGTATTTAATGACTAATAGATCGGTGTCTCCTTCTAAGGCAAGGGGCTAAAGAAAAGAGGATGCCAGGGTCAAAGGCCTTCGGCTCAGCACTAGTTCATCCATGGCAATGGAATGACCTTAGGCAGATCAGTGAATTGCTTTGAAGTTATGTTCCTTTACCTCTAAAATATATATAATAGAAATCTATCTAATAAGGTTCTTTTCAAAACTAATTAAGACAATGCTTATGGAAGGACTTCACAACTACGTATAAAGTTCTAAAGGGGGCAAGAAATGTAGATAGAATATCAGAAAACTGATAAATGAGTCTTTAAGGTGAAATTTCAGACTATGAAATCTCTGGGTAAATACAAGGGGTATGGGAGCATGCTTCTTGATCCTTCACTCATACAAGTAAAGACCAAGTATAGCTATCAAATCTTAATCTGGGTACTTTTAAGGGCCATTTCCATGAAACACTGAAAAGGGAGTGGAATTTGAGCAAGAAGATATGGTTATAGGACTTTACTTCATCCATCCATACATACACTCAACTATCTATCCATCCATCCATCCATCCATTCATCCATCCATCCAACAAACCAACCAGGTCCTAGCTCTGTGCCAATCACTCAGCTGGACATGAAAATACAAAACTGGACAAGATACAACCCCTCTGGTAATTAAGTACGAAGAAAAGGAAATACACAAAGTAAGTGCCATAGGTTTCTTAGGAACTATGTAAGAAATATGCACAGGGTATGATGAAGCAAACTAATCAATTCCATTTGAGTCACTAGAGACTTTATGCTGAAACTGGGTGTTAAAAAATCAACAGGTATTCATCGATCAAAGAAATGGACGGAGAGAGGGTAGAGTGTTTCAACATGTATGTTTAATAACCCACAAATATTCAATATGGTTGAAGCATAAACCAACAAGAGGATGCAAAGCTAGAAACAAGGTAAAAATCATTAAGACTGCGATAATATCAGAAGTTAAATCTTATCTTGTAGGGACACAAGAAATCACTACCAAATTTTTTTAAGTGAGAAAGTAACACTTTATGACTTGCATTTTGGAAGGCTAATCTAGAAATGGTCTGAGAATAGACTGCAGTTGGGTAGGTCTGGTGGCAAGAAGACAACAGCGGTCATTCAGTTGTCCCCTGATAGGTCAATAAAGTGAAGCTGAAAAGAGAATACAGATCCAAATTCCCGGCTTTCACTGTCTCTTCTATTCTATCATCATCAGTCACCTCTGGGATGTTACCACTGGGTGGGTACCTTGTACTATATTCACCTGGCACTGTATTCACAGCACTGTGGCAGATCGCCCTTTTATAGAATAAGGTATTAATGCAGAGGAATGGGGGTGGAGGTGTGAGTATGGAATTGTGTCTAAGGCCTTTCAGCTACTTCTCTTATGCATGAGAAATAATCCAAATTAAGTGGATTATTCTACATGCAAAACTTAAAAAGAATTTTATAAAGTACATACAACCTCAAGTATAAAGCCAATGCAAAATATGTGTGTGTGTGTGTGTGTGTGTGTGTGCGCGCGCACATAGGTAGAGAGTTGGTTTTGATCATTACTAAAAAAAGGAAGTTTAATGAGGGAGACAAGATGATGCAGAGAGCTGGCATGAGACTGGAGCTCTATACCACATGATCACCAGTACAAATCCAGTCCAGGCCTGGTGTGACTGGAAGATACTTTGATATAATGGTGCTTTGTTGGCTAGTGTGAAATAACTGATCTGTTTCATGCCAGTTCTCACAAGACAAGCATCTACATCACAAAATAAATAGCACTCCTGACCCTAATAGGACTCTGTCCAAGAGAAAAATTCTGGATGAATAAAGCCTGCATTTCTGCCTCCCTACTCCTTTCTCCACCAAAAAGGCTGTCCCCCTTCCCACTGTTCCATCCAAATCAATAACCTCTAGATGTTCCTTATCTTTGTGTGGCAAAGCCCACATGCCACTGTGCAATCTCACTTTCTAAGATGATCCATGGAGGGTACAAGGTTTACACAAAACATTAACTAGTGTAAGGTTCCCAACGCGTTATTAATGGGACAAAAGAATAAATTTCATTTTAAAGTGATTTTCAAATCTTCCTACAGAAGGACATCTGAAAGTACTTAAGAAACACACCATATCCCTAGTGATTGAAAGAAAGGAAGAAAGAAAAAAAAAACCTCTTCTGTCTTGCTCCATAAAGGTTATTGAAAATACCATACGATTAATGCTATTTATACGGCATTGAGCTAAACTCAAAAGGTAACACTTAACCACTCTCTGTTTACCAAGTTAATCCACCAGATTTGTTTACTTTGCCTGATTTACTAAGACAAATACGTTGAGTGTCTGAAATGTTTTATCTGGCCCTGGGAAAGGAAAACTAAAGGAGTGTTGTGCTTTTATTAATAGATAAGTGCAAACAGGCCCTATCCTATCAAATGAACAGCTAGGACCTTTGGCCACTGTTTACTGAAAATAAAATTAGCCTTGGCTGGCAGGTACTTATCAGATCTGAGAATAATTAACTACCCACATCTGGTACATGTTACTGAAAATGCTAGTGGGAGCCATTAACTTTGGTAAGGGTTATTTTTCCTGAACAGCTAACATCCCCCTAACATACCATCGGAATGCACCCTTTTCTTCCCAAACACACTCATGGCAGCACCAAAAGCAGTTCCACAAGCTGTTTCCCCACTTCAACTCCACAGAAAGACAGTTCTAGAAATCCAAAAGAAATTACTGAGACCTGGCTGGTTCCCACCATACTCCACAATGCTCACCCATGGAATCACCGGCCTTAGCAACACAAACAAGGGTCATTTTAAGTTAATCAATAATAACACTTTGAACTTTAAGCTTTCTGTTTTGTTTTGTTTTTCTTAAAGGACTTCAAGGGACATCACCAGTGTAGAATAAAATGAGTACAACTTTCACAATTTGAAAGAGAGTCTAGAAACCAACATCCCTTAGAGCTAGTCAGCTGAAAAGGCAGTAATCAAATTGAGGTAACCTTGGCCCTAGTTCATTTCTTTTCTATACTAACAATTTCTTTACCAGGTAAGAGTTTTTACAATTTTATTGAAGGAAAGGAAATGCTCTAAGGCGTTTATATAAATAAGCAATGCGAAACAAATCATTTTATATTTATATCACAGGAACTAGAGCCAGGAAACTCAAGGACTCTGCAATTAGCTTGCTGTAAAATTCTAAACAAGTCAGATGACTGGTTTAGTCAAGTGACCTCTCTTCTCTCTGCTCTGTAAACTGAGAATACCAACATACCCCACAAAACTGTGGGGAGGAGTAAACTTCTGACAGCACCAGGAAAATGCATATAAATGGAGAGATAAGAAATTCCAAATCTCCAAGAACATTTCTTCTCAAGGAAATTAGCAGGACTATACTAATAAAATGTAACGTTTTATCCAGCACCATTTACAAAGGTATTTTCCCGAAATGTTTTGTAGACATACAATTATTACCCCTTCTACTGTGTCAGGAGGACTTGCATTCTAGAGACTAAGACCTTGGGTGGTTTGAAGATAAGTAGTTGCCTTATTTCCCAGGAAATTGCAAATTGGATTTTATGAACAATGAATAGATGGCCTGTCTATACACCCTTATCTTACTAAAATATGCTAGATGGGTAGACATTAGACATCTTAGTAGGTGAGGACACGAGCTAAGAAATGGGGATCTCTAGGGATATGGAACCAGTAAATAAGGCTTGAGGACTTTCCGGGTGGCTCAGTGGTAAAGAATCCACCTGCCAAGCAGGAGATGAAGGCTTGATCCCTGAGGAGGGAAAATCCCCTGGAGAAGGAAGTGGAAACCCACGCCAATATTCTTGCCTGGGAAACCTCACTGTCAGAGGAGCCTGGCGTGCTGCAGTCCATAGATTTGCAAAGAGTTCTGACATGACTTAGCCACTAACAACAACAACAAATAAGGCTTGGGACACAAAAGAAGGTAAGAGTAATATGTATGGAGGAAATACAACAAAGGGGAGGGAACTGAGGCCAAAAGAAAACAGAAGGAACAAAAGAAGCAATCATAGGGTTGGGTAGTATAGTGAGTTAAAAAATGAAGCCAAGCCAGGGGGATGACAGGCATGGGATGAAGGGACCTCAAGTGATTAAAGTAAGACAGAAGGAGGGTCTTCCATGTGAGATACCAAGGCAAGCAGGAATTATTTGGTTGAAATTGGAGAAAATGCTGTTGATCTGGTTTGGGTTCAGTGAAGCTGAAAAGAATTAGAGAGAAATGGATCTGTAATTCCGTGCATGCACAGAATTGTGAGGCACCTGGAATATGATACTGAAAAATTATTTGGTAAGACGGGCAAAATGAGAAAAGTCCAAAATCTTCCAATTCCAACAATAAATTTGATTTGCTGGATTGTTAAAGACTTCTCTGTCAATGCCTTCTGTACTATCCCTCTACTCATTCCATTACTCTACTGGAATACTATGTGAGGTGTGACTAGAGAAGTGCAGCTTTCTTACGTTATTCAGATTTGCACAATCCAGAAAGCACTTGCAGTCTTAAGGAGGTGGACTGTTGGAAGTATGTTTGTGTCATTAAACAAGCAGGTTGATTTCTCTGAAGTGCTAAGTCCCATAACTAATAGCTCAGTTGCTCAGTCATGTCCGACTCTTTGCGACCCCATGGACTGTAGCCCGCCAGGCTCCTCTGTCCATGGGATTCTCCAGGCCAGAATACTGGAGTGGGTAGCTGTTCTCTTCTCTAGAGGATCTTCCCAACCCAGGTTTCCAGCATTGTAGGCAGATTCTTTACCGTTTGAGCCACCAGGAAAGCCCCTATAACTAGCAGCTACAACATATTAAATATACTCTTCTGCCTTCATTCCTTTTTCCCAAAACATGTGCTTATTAACGGGAAAAAAATTCTGTACATTTTCTAGCACATTAAATATCCTATTAGCATCATAATTTTTAAAAATGCTTTGGCTGAGAGGTTAAAAAGTAATTATTTCCCCTCGTATAGAAACTTCTATTTGAAATTTTTAAAAGGCTTCTAAGATAAACTTATATATTTGTTTTAAAATTATTCAGTATTCATGGAAGCAACCTAAATGTCTATCAGCAGATGAATGGAAAGATGACATGGTGTACAGATATATATACACACAAAGGAATGCTGTTGTTGTTGTTTAGTTGCTAAGTTGTGCCCTACTCTTTTGTGACCCCATGGACTGTAGCCCGCCAGGCTCCTCTGTCCGTGGGATTTCCCAAGCAAGAATACTAGAGTATTTGGTTACTGGTTGCCATTTCCTTCTCTAGGGGATCTTCCCGACCCAGGGATTGAACCCTAGTCTCCTGCATTGGCAGGTGGATTCTTTACCACTGAGCCACTAGGGAAGCCCACACTCAGCCATAAAAAGAACGAAATCTTGCTATTGGTGAAAATTTGGATGGACCTAGAGGGTATCTGCTAAATGAAATAAGTCAGATTTCTTACATGTGGAATTATGACTTCACTTATATATGGAATCTAAAAAACAAAATGAATTTTAAATAATGGAAACAGACTCATAGATACAGAGAAGAAACAGGTGGTTTCCAGAGGAGAAGGGGCAGGGGAATAAGAGAAATAAATTAAAGAAATTAAGAGGAACAAACTTCAGTTATAAAATAAATAAGTCACAGGTTGTAATATACAGCCTAGGGGATATCATCAATGATACTGTAGAAACTTTGGATGGGGACAGATGGTTACTAGACTTATCATTTCATAATGTATTTAAATGTTAAATCACTATGCTGTACACCTGAAATTACCATGATACTGTACATCAATTATATTTCAATTAAAGAAAAAGAAAACTCTAAGAAATATACCAAAAAACCCACCAAACCCTCTTAGAACTAGTAAGTGAGTTCAGCAAGGTCACGGGATATAAGACAAGTAATCAAAAATCATTTCTACATACTAGCACGTACACAGGGATATTGTCGTTGTTGTTTAGTTGCTAAGTCATGTCTGACTCTTTGCAACCACATGGACTGTAGCCCGTCAGGCTCCTCTGTCCATGGGATCTTCCAAGCAAGAACACTGAAGTGGGTTGTCATTTTCCTTCTCCACGGGATCTTCCTGACCCAGGGCTCAAACCCAAGTCTTCTGCACTGGCAGGCGAATTTTTTACCACTGACTGAGCCATCAGAGAAGCCTGTACACAGGATACTGAAATAAAATTAGAAATAGACCTGCTATGTGATCAAGCAATCCTACTTCTGGGTATATATTTGAAGGAAATGAAATTAGTATCTGGGCAAGATATCTGTACTCCCATATTCATGGCAGCATTGCTCACAATAGCCAAGATAGATATACAACCTCAATGTTGAGAACAAATAAAGTGTGATACACAAACACACACCCGCGTGCACACATTCACATAATTACTTAGCCATAAAAAAGGAAGAAAATCCTGCCACTTGTGACAACATAGATGAACAGTGAGGACATTAAGCTAAGTAAAACAAGCCAGACAAAGATAAACACTGTATGATCTCACCAATATGTGGAATTTAAAAATAGAAAAGTCCAACTCAGAGAAGCAGAGGGTAGAATCATGCTTGCCATGGTGGGTGGAGGAAGTGGGGAGATGTTGGTCAAAGGGCACAAACCTTCAGTTATAAGATGAAGTAAGTTCTGGGGATCTAACGTACATCATGGTGACTATAGTCAATAATACTGTACTACTGTATTCTTATGACTTGCTGTGGATAGATTTTAAGCTTTCTCACCACACTCACACAAAATGTATCTATGTGAGGTGATGGATGTTAATTAACTATGGTAATCATTTTACATTGTATACATATATCAATCATCATGTTGTATGCTTTAAATATATACAATTTTATTTGTCAATTATACCTCGATAAAACTAGGAAAAATACTATTTATCATCACTAAAATAAATGAAATACTTAGATGTAAATCAAACAAAACATGTACAGTACTTGTATGCTGAAAACTACCCAAAACTCATGAAAGTAATAAAATAAGATTAAACAAATGGAGATAAATACTGTGAAAATTTTTTAATGAAAGCATTCAGTATTTGGTTTAAAGTAACTCTCGATTAATAGTTTAAAGAAATTTTATATGAAATAAAAATTATACCTGAAAAATTAGCTAAAGCTTTTATAGAACAATTTTTTAAACTTTTTTTTAACCTTTTATCTCATGTTGGATTATAAACAATTAACAGTGTTGTGATAGTTTCAGGTGCACAGTGACTCAGCCATAGGTTTTCTTGTATCCATTCTCCCCTGAATTCCCTTCCCATTCAGGCTGTCACATAACATTGAGCAGGGTTCCCTGTGCGATAAGGTAGGTTCTTGTTGGTTATCCATTTTAAATAGAGCAGTGTGTACATGTCCATCCCAAACTCCCTAACTATTACTACTGCCTCTTCCCCCAGTAACCATAAGCTCATTCTCTAAGTCTGTGAGTCTATTTCTGTTTTGTAAGTAAGTTTATTTGTATAATTTTTTCTAGATCCCACACATAAGTGATATTACAGATATTTTGCTTTCTCTGTTTGATTTACTTCACTAAGTATAACAATTTTTTTAAAAAAGGAATGTATGTGTTATTTCAACTTACCCATTAAATAAGAGAAATCAGTGTTCTAATATTGGCTGTTATGAAAATATGTTCCTCTGAATCGATTGGTTACTGAACTGTACCTAGATGTCTGAATCCTTCCAATCTTGCTCTGTATCATAACTTTCTTTCAAAATTTTTATTAATAGTAATAGCTTAGAACTGGAATCTTACTATAAAGGAGGGTTTCTTAACCTTAGCATTATATTGGCATTTGGGGCTGGGTAATTCTTCATGTGAGGGGCTGTCCTGTGCACAGATGTTCAGCAGCATCCTTGGGTTCTACCCAGTAGTATCTCTTCAACTTCCCTGCTCAGTTCTGACAACCAAAAAACTGTCCCCAGACATCGCCAGATTTCCCCTAAAGGCAAAATCACCCAAGTTGAAAACAACTGCTATAAAGGAACGACAACCATCACAGTTTCATTCAGGAGAATGTGAAGTGAAAGTGTTAGTTGCTCAGCCCCATGCCAAGTTCCTCTGTCCATGGAATTCCCTAGGCAAGAATACTGGAGTGGGTAGCCATTCCCTTCTCCAGGGGATCTTCCCCATCCAGGGATCGAATCTAGATCTCCCACATGGTGGGCAGATTCTTTACCACCTGAGCCACCAGGGAAGAAGCCTAGTATTCTAGGGATACAAGTTATGAAGAAAAGAAGATGGTCTTTAGAGTTATGCAGACTGGAATTAGGACTATCACTCAATAGCTGTGTAGCCTTCTGAAAATCAACTTGATTAAGCCTCAACTTCCTCATTAATGAAATGGATATAACAACATCCTAGTAAACATTTGTCTTTGCCCTCCAGCATCCTTTTTGGGTCGAAGGGGTTAAGAAGTCCTCTCTTCCTTAGGAGGAAACAGTTTTTCCACCCTCATTATATTCCCGTGCTCCAGGGTTGAGCATATGAGACCCGCCTAACCAGTGAAATACCTGCATGCCCTAGGCATTAGTTAATAGCGCAAGGATGGGCATGTAACCCAAGCTGGGCCAATTATACTCAATTCCGAGGCATTTTGCTGGAGAAAGCGGAAAGATCCATTCCTCTTGGAATTGGATTCCTCTTGAAGTTGTTAAGCTAGTAGGACCATAAGCCTGGAGCTTCTGTGTGGGAAAAATCAACCCAGTGGAAGATAAAGTCAAGAGATGTAGAGAGACCAAGCCTTGAGGAGACAATGTAAAATACGTGAAGTTCGATCTACCCCTTATGTTCTTCAGTTACGTTAGCTAATGAATTTCCTTTTATTTTTACTTAAGTCAGGGTTGAGTTGGGTTTTATCACTTGGAACCAAAAGGGTCCTAAACTATGAGTTACCTATCTCAAATAGTTGTTGAAAAGACCAAGTAAAAGAATGAACACAATAAGCCTATAAAGAGCTTCTTTCCTCTGGTTCTCACTTTATAGAAATCAAAACAAACACAATTATGTAAGACCGAAAAACACAATGCAGTCAAGGATCAGAAAACAGAACGCATGATTGGCTTTGAGTTATAGTCAATAAACTGGTATAGAGTCTAAAAGAGCTTAAATTCATGGAGCCAAAAGTTACTATGCTTTGACTTAACCAACTGTGATGTCAATGAATAAATAGCACGTGCAAATTTGGTTTGTTTTCTTTGTTGCCACATTTCTAGGTGGCCAACAGTAAAGGTTTGCTTTGAGTATAAAGATTTAATATTAATAGCTTTTTTTTAAAAATAACTTCCAGAAGACTGAAAGAGGGGTTAAACAGTGGATTACACCATCAAAATATCAAGATTGGGACTAAGCAGTGTCGAGTGAGACACCTACCTTAGATGCAAAACTCAGTAATCAAGGTAGAAGCAAGGTAAATGATATTTTAATGCACAATTTTAAAAATCAAAATTAATGCCAAAAATCCATGATAAAGAAAATATCAGAATTTTAAATAAAGGCAGGGTCAGCATCATTGACTTTTTCCTTTGCCCCAGGCTTCAAGATGGCTCATCATGGCATTCCAGAACAGTAAAATTTCTAAGCTATTAATAGAAAAAGCAGAGGCACAGCTAGTATTCACAAACAACATCAAGGACCTAAATGCTCTTAAGAGGCAACCCAGTTGAGAACTCTGAATTGAAAGCTAACCAGCTCTGCGGTACTAAGTTACGTAACCTAGAAAATTACTTGGCCGTTCTAGACTTTAGTTTTTTCACACATAAACTGAAAGGGCTACACTAACTGACCATCAAGAGCTTTCTCAACTCTAAAATTCTATGATTATATTCTAATTTCTTTTGATGTCTAAAAACAAATAAATACCAATATATTGCATTTTCAGTCCAGCATTCATGCTATCTAGGATCTTATGATATAACAAGCTTTAACCATTCAAGTCTACCAGTGAAGATAACTCAGGGTGAGGGTTGTTTTTATTTGTTTAATATGAGCGCTCTCACATGTTTCACATGCCATTTGATTATAAGATCCTGCAGTGGGGAGGCCAGCAGCTTTCCATTGTGAGTATGGAGTAGCAAGGTTGATCTGTGTCTCTAAAAGCTGAAATAATTCATATGGCCCACCCACTGACAAGTCTGCTGAAGCATAAAATAATTGGGTTAATAAGTGACTGCTTATAATTCCCAACAGTTTTCAGAAATAGGAAAAGGAAAATCTAAAATCATCATCAACAAAGAGAAGGTAACAAGTATCCGGAACAGGAGTAAGAAAAAAAGTAATCTATTAATTCTTTAAAAATAATCTATTACATTAAAAGTAGCAGGTGACTGAAAAAGCAATGGAAAAAGAATGAGTGAGTGAAAGTAGGTCAGTCGTGTCTGACTCTTTGCAACCCCATGGACTATACAATCCATGGAACTCTCTAGGCCAGAATACTGGAGTGGGTAGCCTTTCCCTTCTCCAGGGGATCTTCCCAACACAGGGATCTCACATTGTCTTCCACATTGTAGGCAGACTCTTTACCAGCTGAGCCATGAGGAAATAGAACATAAACACTAAATATGAAAAACTAAAAATGCCTGTGCTCTGATCCAAGCATGTTGATTTTTTTTTTGCTGAACCCTATGAAATAAAGAATTACCCAGGCCTAGGAGATAAAGGGACTCAGTCGCTTTTGAAAAGGACTTTGTAAATAAAAACAGAGGCCACTCTTTTTTTTAAATCAATTATTTTTAACTTTGTATTATGCAAACTTTCAAACACAGACAAGGTGTACAGGAAAGTATAATCATCCCCCACATACCCATCAACAGTTTCAACAATTATCAACTCATGGCCAGTGTTATTGCCTATACCCTCACTGATTTCTCCCAGTTCTCATAAAGGGATATTCGTTTTTAGTGCCATAATAAACAAATCTTTTGGGGCCTTAGTCTCCTTGTTTATAAGATACAGGCCTCCTTACCTACTACAAATGAAGTTATGAAAAACAACCAAATCTTTTGAGCCTCTTCTAACACTTACTGTGGTATTTGAATGTAAGAAATAACAATACAATAATCAAATAAACAAATAATCTTTGTTTTAAATAGCTCAAAGTGCTTTGGAAAAAATTATCTTTCATCCTCCCAGCACCTCTGTGGGGCAAATGAAAGCATTATTATTCACCTTCAGCAGATAAAGAAACTAAAGAGAAAGGAAATGATTCAAGCCAGACCCAATGAAGAATCGACAGTAAGGGAGAAGATGAATCTAAAATTTTTGATTTCTCATGCTCTGTTATTACAATATGTCATTTCTATCATTACCATGACATATGTAGATGAAAATTACTGTTTTCTCTAAAGAAATGGACTTATACTCTATTAAAGAGTGTGTATATTTAAGACAGCAGGGCTATATAATATGTAGGCATTCAAATACATTGAGTGACTTTACAGCTCACCTTGTAGATTCATATAAGAACACAATCTTAATTAGATGGCTCAGCATACCTAAAGAAGACAGTAAGAAGTAAAGGAAACAAAATATACCTGTGGTTCATTGGAATTGAACAATTACAGCTGGCCATTTCACGGGTTTGAAATCTAACCTATTTACTTGGCAGATGCAAACATTACTTCAGTGTTACAGTAGAGAATTATACCACTTGGGCCAAGTCCATAGTGCCACAGGCACAGATGATGCAACTTCCAACTCAGTTACAGAGTATTTTTATAGCACTTACCAAGTCATTATAACTTCATATATTTAAGGCATTTTCCTTCCGATTCATACAATGGTTCCTGTTCACTGTGTTTGGTCAAGGCAGGTTGGAATGGGATGCGGGGGAGGGAAAAAAAAAAGTCTGTGGGAAGGGTGTGATGAGAATAGTCTGCCATGAGCTACATGTTCCTTCAGTTCAGTCACTCAGTCGAGTCTATCTATTTGTGACCCCATGGACTGCAGCACGCCAGGCTTCCCTGTGTGTCACCAACTCTCAGAGCTTGCTCAAACTCATGTCCATCAAGTCAGTGATGCCATCCAACCATCTCATCCTCTGTTGTCCCTTTCTCCTCCTGCCTTCAATCTTGCCCAGCATCACGGTCTTTCCCAAGGAGTTAGTTCATCACATCAGGTGGCCAAATATTGGAGCTTCAGCTTCAGCATCAGTACTTCCAATGAATATTCAGGACTGATCTCCTTTAGGATTGACTGGTTGGATCTCCTTGCAGTCCAAGGGACTCTCAAGAGTCTTCTCCAAAACCACAGTTCAAAAGCATCAATTCCTCAGCGCTCAGCTTTCTTTAAGGTCCAACTCTCACATCCATACATGAATACTAGAAAAACCATAGCTTTGATTAGACGGACCATTGTCAGCAAAGTAATGTCTCTGCTTTTTAATATGCTGTCTAGGTTGGTCATTACTTTTCTTCCAAGGAGCAAGCAACTTTTAATTTCATGGCTGCAGTCACCATCTGCAGTGATTTTGGCGCCCAAGAAAATAAAGTCTGTCACTATTTCCATTGTTTCCCCATCTATTTGCCATGAAGTGATGCGACTGGATGCCATGATCTTCGTTTTTTGAATGTTGAGTTTTAAGCCCGCTTTTTCACTCTCCTCTTTCACTTTCAAGAGGCTCTTTAGTTTCATTTTCTGCCATAAGGGTGGTATCATCTTCATATCTGAAGTTATTGATATTTCTCCTGGCAATCTTGATTCCAGCTTGAGGTTCATCCAGCCCAGCATATCGCATGATGTACTCTGCATGTAAGTTAAATAAACAGGGTGACAATATACAACCTTGACGTACTCCTTTCCCAAATTGGAACCAGTCTGTTGTTCCATGTCCGATACCAACTGTTGCTTCTTGATCTGCAAACAGATTACTCTCCACTATGACCTGTCCGTTTTGGGTGGCCCTACACGGCATGGCTCATAGTTTCATTGGGTTAGACAAGGCTGTGGTCACAAGTTCCTTAAATATTGCTTATTATTCATGTCATGGAAAACATCAGGGCAAAGGCTCTTTCTCTTTCTATGGTGTCATGAATAGCCAGCTACGACCTGAGCAATGTCTTCTAGGACCATCATAGCAGAGATTACAGCTACTTAAACATTCAAGTGTATAGTATAAAAGTTTTTATAAGAAGGGAATTCATCTCCAATTATTTCTCTCCAACTTTGAAAATAATATTAGAGGTCATTGCCTATGCAACACCTGACTCCCTAAGGCTTTTTGACAAATCAACTTCAACCAACCAACCAACCAATAGGTTTAAATTAAAATTTTAACACTGTAGTTTGCTACTCTTATTATTATTGTTTTTATGTAAAATGTGGCTCAAGTAAAAGGCTGCTTCTAAAATAAGGCAGAAAACAGAATGAGGATATAATAGAAAGGGCAGTGAACTGGCAGTCAAGGAACCTAGGTTTCCATCTTCTATCTGTACTGCTACTGCTATTGCTAAGTCGCTTCAGTCGTGTCTGACTCTGTGCGACCCCACAGACGGCAGCCCACCAGGCTCTTCTGTCCATGGGATTCTCCAGGCAAGAGTACTGGAGTGGGGTGCCATTGCCTTCTCTATCTATCTGTACTACAGAACTCTTTTGGGCAAGGTGAATATGCTCAGTTCAGTTCAGTTGCTCAGTTGTGTCCGACTTTTTGCGACCCAGTGAAATGCAGCACGCCAGGCTTCCCTGTCTATCACCAACTCCCGGAGTCTACTCAAAGTCATTACCATCGCATCAGTGATGCCATCCAACCATCTCATCCTCTGTTGTCCCCTACTCCTCCTACCTTCAATCTTTCCCAGCATCAGGGAATGAGTTGGTTCTTTGCATCAGGTGGCCAAAGTGTTGGAATTTCAGCTTCAGCATTAATCCTTGGAGGACAGCAATTTTCTAATATGTCAGGTGAAATATATGGTCCAAGTGATTTCTAAGATTATTTTTAATTCTATAGTTCTCAGACTACCTAATTTCATACCTACTGTTCACTACATTTGTTTAGTGTCTCCATTTTTCATAATGCCATGCCTTTCCTATAACATGCCTTAAAATATTAATTATCCCTCTATTGATTAGCTTATAGAATCACAATTTAAATCTGAAACAGAGAAAAAGAAGCACTCCTATTAAAAGAATTTTTAATGCTCTTTTATAGGTCTAGGTTAAAAAAGAAACAATAATAAGATTTTCTAGTTGTATAAACCCCACCTAATCAGGTAATTTTCTGAGATTCAGAAATGACAGTTTATAAAAGGGTAACATACAGATGTCTGGCCCAGCACTTGGCATATAATAGATGTTGGAAAAATATTTGTGTAACACTTCCCCCTCTACCACCATTTCTCCAAAATCACCACCTCAGCTACCAAAGGTAAGTCTTTTACAAACTGTGACACTCTCTTTGAATCAGAGATGCTATGGAACCAGACTGAGAACTCAATTATGAATAAGACTTTATACCTTTATGTAAGAGTCCCAAATCTTACCAGAAAAACATATATGTGTGTGTGTGTGTGTGTACACACATACATAAAAAGTTTCTGTTTTCAAATTGTCAAAAATAGCCTTGGGTACATTATTCATAAAAGTAAATTTGTAAATAAATGGAAACCATTATAATTCATTATAGTTCAAACATATTTTATATTTTCCCAAACACTTCAAGAGAAAATATCACCAACTATACAATGATTCTATTATAGGAAAATTAAATATGAATAAACATAGAATTTCTAGTTAAAATGAAACTCTAAGCCTCTGGGATTACAACATGTACAACCAGCCAAACTAAGACTCAAACAGAGCAAGATACGTGGTTGTGAGTTTCATAAATACCAAGAGAAATAGTTTTTCTAAAAAGCCTTCTTGACTTAAAAGAGTAATCCACCTAAAAGCTGATGACTAGATAAAAGAGAGACCAGTCTTCTCCCACAAAGAGACATAAAAAGCTAGCAATAACAACGCTATTGAAAAATATTCTGGGATTTCAGAACTTGAAATACAAAAGCTTTTCTCTGTGGAGATGAACTCCTTCGATTCTCCAAGGGCTCTGTCAACATCATCAACCTCAAACACTTGGCTCTCACAAAAAATGTGATGACGCAGGAAATTGTCTGGAAACAAACAAACAAACAAAAAAAGCATTCTCTTTCCCTGGAACCAGAGTTGCCCCAATAGAGCAGGCAAGCAGCCAGTATGTTAGGGCTTCATTTAAAAATCTGTTTAATTGTTCCATTCCAATTCAACAAGCCCCTCTTCTAAGAAGTACAGATAGAAAAAAAAAAAAAGATCTTACAAGATATTATTTAGGTCTTACTTCACTAGCCCCTATTGAAGAAAACCCTAAGTGTTAATTAGTCACATAAACTGGGCAGATGAACTCCAAGTCTTTGTGTACCAGTCTTAGAAGGGTCTTTCTGTCCTGAGGGCCTAGTCAATTTGAAACTCACACTTGCAAATTGCAACCTAGATTCACAATTGCATGCTAATTACTACTGTTTATCCATGAACTTTCCTACTTTTACAAAAGTAGGAAAAGAGAAAAGAGCTACAGCAACTACCTTATCACATTCTAGTTGGATTTTTGCAAACATTTTTTGACTAGGCTGACATTATAGGGACTATAAGAACAGGTAAGAGATAACCTACATTTCTCTAGCATTTTCTTATTTTTTTTTCTGCTTCTTTTCTTGGCAAAAATCACTTGGCTTCCTGTGAAGCACAAATAAAGTGAACGAACAAAACCAAAAATCTCACAGCTATTTACTGATATAAAGAAATTAAAATAATACTGTACTATGATACCAACTAAATTCACTTGACATCATTCCCTTTTTACATAATATGTTCTATGAAACTTATAATTCTAGTGGCTTATGATGGCTTTTCCCCTTAGATTCAATGTTCCCCCCCGAATGATGTGATTGACTATTTGTTCAATGAATCTTGTTGTGTATATGTTTGTGATGGATATGAGTGGAAGAAAGAATAGATAATGATAATTCTGAGATTAATTCTCTTTCCAATTTCTCAAGTTATGAATAAATATATGAATATTTCAGTTAGAGACTCCCTGTTTTGCTATTGGTCATTTTTATAACCACCATTGAAAACTTAAAAGCTTTATTGCTTCTGACCAAGATGGAGTAACAGGGATCAGATTTACCCCACCACCTAGGATAGAAAAAAAAAAAAAGTTTTAAGACTACATATGAAACAACTTTCTCCTTCCCACCCAAGACATTGGACATCAAGTAATGAAAAAGAGTGATCCCTTAGAGACAGAAAAACAAAGAACGGTCTATGATTGCTCCAGCCTACCGCTCTGAAATAATTTCTAGGCTATGATACAGGGAGATAGAACCCAGATGGGGGCAAGCAGACCCCTCGAGTTGAGGAGATGAAGCCTAGGACCTGGGAAGAACAAGGCAGCTAGAGTTCTCAAGAGAGATTTGTGGAGAATTCCCCTCAATACATGCATGTGAGGAAACTGCTTGAGGCTGCAGAAAAAAAGATTTGATAGGAGTAAAGAGACAAGTGCCTGGTACTCACACAAAGCCAGGAGTAATGCCTATCACCTCATCAACCAGACTGTAAATTTCATAAATCATGGAGCACTGAATAGAGTATACAGAAGGATCTTGCCTTGAGGGGAAGAATACTTAGGTTTAAACCAAATGGTTCTGGTTCTTCCCCCATCCCACCCCCAATCTTAAAAGCAAGATACAAAAGGATCAAACTGTTTCCAAATAATTCAACTATATCCCAAAACAAAGCTTAATATTTATAGGAGTACAAAAAAATACAGCACCCAAGAAGGCAAAACTCACAATGTCTAGCATCTAATCAAATATAACTAAATATGTATAGAAACTGCAAAGTTAGACCTATAATAAGGAGAAAAATCAGTCACTGAAATGGACTCAGTATTGACATAAATGCTAGAATGAGTAGACAAGAACATCAAAATACTTATTTGAACCATATTCTGTATGGTTTAAAAGTTAAATAGAGATAGCATAAAGATCCAAAAATCAAACTTTTATAGATGAACACTATAATATATGAGATGACAAATACACTGGATAGAATTAACGGTAGATTACACACTGGAGAAGTTGAAAGAAACTACTAAGTATAGAAACAGACACAATTAATGATCTTGAAGCGATAGCAACATAAACTATCTAAAATGAAACACAGAAAAAAATCAACAAAATGAAAAGAGCATCATTGAGCTATGAGACAACCTCAGGTGGCTGACTATATGTGTAATAGGAGTCTCCAAGGAGGAGAACAGAAGTGAAGATATTTTTTGAAAAGATAATGGTTGGGATTTTGCCAAATTTGATGAAAACTGTAACCCCAAATATCAAAAAGCTCAACAAATCCCAAACATAAAAAACATAAGAAAATGACATAAAGGTACATCACAATTAAGTTGCTGGAAATCAGTGAAAAGAAAGAAAAAGGAACAAGAGAAAAAGATGCGTTATATACAGAGAAACAAAAATAGGTGCAGTTTCTAGTTGGAAACAACGAAAGTGAAAATACAGTAGCACAACTTCAAATAACTGAAAGAGAAAACTGTCAACTGAGAATTCTATTCCCAGGAAAACTACCTTCCAAAAACAAAGGTAAAATAAAAAGCTCTTTAAACATACAAAAGCTGAAAAAGCTCATCACCGGCTGACCTACACTACAAGAAATAATAAAGTAAGTCCTTCAGGTAGAAGGAAAATAACATCAAATGGAAATCTGGATCTATACAAAGGAATAAGAACAACGAAGATGATACCTACTAGGTAAGTATATGAGGTATTTTATTACTTAAATATATTTTAAATGAAATTGGTTGCCTAAACAAAACTTTACATGCGATTCATAATTTAAGTATAACACGTATAAATAAAATGTATAACAACTACCAATAAAGCTACTATAACATTTGTATACTATATGTGAAGTGGCATAATAGCAGCTAGAGTGTGATAACTTGAGATGTATAATATAAATTCTAAAGTAACCACAGAAAACAAATAAAGTATTATAGGTAACAAGACAATAAAGGATATAAAATGGAATCATAAAAAATACTTAATCTAAAGGAAGATGGGATACATTAAGGTACAAAACTTAATTGCTTCCTTATGATTGAACAGAGCTGTTAAAAATTTTTAACACTCCCATTTTTAGTCTCATGTTTGACTCTTTACTCACAGTAATTTCTTCCTGTTGTGCTCTTTCTCCACAACAGCCAGTTGTTTCAAATATAAAGAAATACTTCCTCATTCACCATTAAGTTAAAAAATATTTAATGAAAACCTAATGTATGTTAAGTCAGTGGGCTGGGCACTTGAAGGGGATACAGTTGGACAATACAGGGATAGATGTCAGGTGACAAGGGGTAAGCAACACCGACGGTGATGAAGTGTAGTTCATGTTGCCAGAGTGTAAAAAGCCTCAGAGAATGATTAAACGGGAAGGTAAATTTTAGATCACAAAGAGCTCTTCCAGAAAGTCTTAAAAAAAAATGATAAGGTTAATACGTCAGAATTTCACAAATACAGAAGTCAAACACAAGTTCTTAAAGTTAAATTCTTTTAGACTCTTCTTATCTATTAAATTGCAATATAATAAATCCCAAGGAAAAGACATGATATTAGGGAGGAGCTAATTCTAAACAGTGGATTATACAAACATTTTCTCATAGTATGTCTTCTGTGTGAAAATCAAGGAAACAATGTAGGCCTGGTATCATCTGATTGAACTATTTCTCCTGAGTTTATAGACTTCAGTTGATTGTACTAAAATTTATCAACTTTGGCATGCTCCCCTGAAGGGTCAGGAATCTCTGGCTGTTATGCCTCAAGTGGAATAAGTCTCCTGGAGAAATTCTTTTGCTACCACAACTATTTCAGTGCGGTTCTAAGCGGTGAGTCCCAATGCTTGCCAAATTCCTCTGGTTTGATCCCATCTGGATGAACCCAAACTAGAGCAAAATAGCACCTTCTACTTCCTGCTCATATTCGATTATAATATTCCTCCAAATTCATGTCTACTTTTAAGAAACTGCCAGGCTAAGGCTTTTAACCTAACATATGACAGTAGATAGGAACACGCACAAGGAATATCCATTCTGCTCTCTACCACTGCTGCACTTTCACTTTCACCTTACTGAAAAAGCAATTTAAAAACAGTATCTACACTTCTATGTATCTAACCATAGTTATGGACCAAATTACATGGATTTGAAAGTACCTAAGCAATGAAGGGTTCCATATGGAGGAAAGCAAATAGTGTCTCTTTCTAGTTGCACTTAATTTCTCTAAAACCTAAGCCAAAGTTCTTTCTCCCAAGCCCTCTCTTTATTAGAGAAGCAAAATTCTTTCTGTCTAGTTTCTCAAGGTCCTCCATCCACTTCAAACTTAAGTGCATTCCAGTCAGCCAACGACATCGATGCAACCCAAAAGGCCCTCAACTGAAATTCCCCTGAATCACTCCCTCTGAAGCTTCCAAACCTTCTTTTGTTGCTTCCAGCCTTTGCTAATTCAATCTTAGCTTTTGTTTCCTAATTCATTCCTCCTCTCCATGCCATAGGGTTCAACAAGAATAACAACAAAAACATAGATCTACTTCCTTTTAACAGGATGATCTTGGACCCCTTTATGTTGAACATAACTTCAACCTATTCTCCAAATAGGTACGTATAATTTCACATCAAAGCTGTTCATCATACAGCTCACTGAGTTTCAGGATAACAGTAAATATTTCAAGATTCTCAAAAATATGAATATAACATTCCATATAGCTTATATTCTAGATTTATACCCTAGTGTTTATCTAAATGAAAACCAGGGGCCAAACCCAAGGATGCTCCAGATATCTTCCTAAGTTAAGTTCAACTTGCACAAAAATTTTTGGACAAGATACACTGCAGCTAAGTACAGATGAAAGCCATAAAGAAAAGGGAAATGCATGAATCACTGTCATGGTATAAATAACTTTCAGGAATTCATTTCCAGACAACTCACCCCATTCTTATTTTAATGCTAAATTTAGGAGAATATTGAAGAAGTGAAGCTCAGACTAGCCAATTATAAAATACCTATTTTAATAAATTATTTACATATATGATGTAACATTTCCCTATAATAGGTAAAATTTTATAATAATAATTTGTTGAACACATGTATAACAGGCACATTATATAGGTCAAATAATGCAATATTCATAATAACCCTAAACTATTACTATTATTCCCATATTACAGAAGAAGAAACAGAGTCCCTAAAAACTTATTACTTGCCCAATTTACCCTACCAGTAGGTGGCAGAACAAGATATTCACACCCAAATCTCTGGCTTCAAAACCTCTGCCCTTTCCAGGAGGATGCACTTCCTGGCTGTTGAAGCAGTTATTACTGGTCTAGTGATTTGGAAAATTCCTGACACATGGAGTCTGGAGTAGTATAATGGAAAAATACTTGTGAGCTTAAGCTCTGGCAGGTATGCGGCCTTGGCCTAATCCTGTTCCTTTTGTAGGCTTTTTCTCTTCTATGAAATGAAGTTTGGGTAGTTAACATTTAAGGGCCCTTCCAGGACTAATGCTTTATCAAACTATGACTCTATGAGTTATAGACAACACAAAAATGTGGACTGGGCGAAAGAATGAATGACAAAAGGGTTAACTTGGCATAAGAAACAATATAACCAAGTAAGTCCAGGACTGAGAAAAAGACAGGTAGAACTGAAAGAAAAATGGCTTTGTAATATTGATATTACATTCCCAACATGAATGAAAAGACTTTACATAGTTCCTATAAAGCTAAACAGAATCCTATCACCAAAGGATTTTATCAAATAGGACTCACCTATTTAAATTTAACATCCCTAACATTTAAATTCCTTGAAATAAAATACAAAAATCATACAGACAGAAGAAACCATCAGACAAATCCAAATACAGACACATTTTGAGTTTTGCTTTTTACACTAGCTTCTGAAAACTATGTAAAGTTCTTCTTATATAAACAAGAGTGTGAGTTGGTTCTGCCAAGTAGGAGGCAAGATAGTAGATGGCATTTCCAGAGTGGCAGAGAACAACCCGTTGGACCTAAAGAAGCTCTCCTTATCAGCAAAAGATGACTGTGAGGCTGTTTTGCTGTGTTTTGCTTTCAATATTCAGGCCAGCAAGGTCAGTCTGTGCATGCTGAAATGATTTAAAACCTTCATGACTTCTTATATTCAGCCAAGATTCTTCAAGCAGATTTCCTGATTCTTGCTCAGTTTTCTAAAATGATGAGAAACAAGTGTCTCTTTGCTCATTCGCCATCACTAAGAGCCAGCATGAGATGTATGCAGACAAGCTCAGTGGGAAAACACCGAAAGCCAGAGGTGAAAGGACATCAAAACTAGCCACCCCCCACAACTGGGGCTGGGTGGACAGCAACCAGCCAAGAGCTCGCTGGGCCTTGGGAGACCTAATGGCTTGGGATACACCGTCAGAGATGAGAAGGGGTCAAATTTCTAGGCTTGTAAGCTCTGGCTATCCAACTTAAGCTCTCCCGATAGATAAATATGTTTTATGTGGAAAAAAGGCAAAAAAAAAAAAAAAAAAAAGATGGGCAGAGAACCTGAGACAAACCAAACCTTCCATAGGACATTCACAGACAAAAAGGCTGAGGAATGCAGAGGGAGGAAAAATCTCCCCCAAAGAGAGAAGGAGAGGGAAAAATTAAAGCCATCAGTTCTGACATTTGCCAAAGAAAGAGAGTGAGAACACTCCTCAAACTGCCTATAAACCAGGTAAAAGTGACTGTGGGTTCTGACAGAGTCCACACACCCTGACAACACCCCACTGCCAAGGCCACCACCTCTGGGCCTTCACTGACAACTGCAGCTGCTTTCCAAAGCCTCAGAAAGCAGCAGGCAGAACAGTGACAGCTGGAAGAAGGGGATTAGGCAAGGAGTTGGCATAAATAGAAGTATAGCCAAAATGCACAAATATGAAGGGAGAGAGACAATTTTCCTGTGTGGTTTGTGTGTGTGGTATGGGGGTAGCTCAAAATAAGAGTGAGCCAAAGTTCTGGCCTTGATTGCCTAGAGGCTTTGGCAGTCTCAGCTTTTCTCATGCAGGCCAGGAAATGGAGCTTTCAGCTGTCTGCTTCAATGTTCTCAATGTCACCATTTTCGTGTTTGGCCCCTGGCTCGTTTGCATTTTCTTCTTCTTTTGGGGATTAGCACATGCGTGTAGACAAAATCCATTTTGGTTATTCAAGACTCTGTCATTTCCGCCCAAACCTTATTTGTCAACTAAGGACTTCAAGAAGTCCTGACAGTATA
Source organism: Okapia johnstoni (assembly GCA_024291935.2). NCBI lineage: Eukaryota > Metazoa > Chordata > Mammalia > Artiodactyla > Giraffidae > Okapia > Okapia johnstoni. Next base: position 21,284,361 of record CM044307.1, read on the forward strand.
ATACAAACTATAGAGTAAGATGATCTGCAAGGGGCCTTTGAGACCATCTAAGGCACTCTGATTTTACAGATGGGGAAATGAGGAGTACCTAAGGAAAGTAGGGTGATCTGCTGAAATCGTACTAATATTTAGAGAGCAGCAAAAGTCAGGACAAATATCCAATTCTCCCATTCCATCCAGTCAGCGCCTTACCTGTCCACAAATATCGGTGTTCCTTTAGGACTCCATCTCAGACAAAATACTAATCTTCCCCTACCTTTTTATTTTTTTAATTTTTTTTTCAAACCCTTTTCAAAAGAGAACTTGATAAGAACTGTGATATATTCTCTCTGTTTAGTTATTCAAAAGTTGCATATAAGTTTGGTAAGTAACTATGCAAAATGTTAGGTCTTAAGGAAAAGAGACTTGGAGACATATAACTAACAGCACTCAGAAAAAAGACTAACCTAAAACCAAGCAGAATATCTTTATTTCTTTGTTTTAGGAGATGGATCCAAAAATATAAACAAACGGGACCTAATTAAAATTAGAAGCTTTCATACTGCAAAGGAAGCCATATATAAAACAAAAAGAGAACCTACTTAATAGGAGAAAATATTAGCAAATAATATGACTGATAAGAGGTTTCATATATATATACACTTTTATATATATACACTTTTATTTGTATATATAATATTCAACATATATATCCATATGTGGAGATATATATATATCCAGCATATATAAACAGCTCATACAACTCAACATTATAAAACACCCCACACAATCCAATTAAAAAATGGGCAGAAGAACAGAACTGACATTTTTTCCAAAGAGGACATGCAGATAGCCAACAGGTACATGAAAAGATGGTCAGTTTCCCAATCAACAGGGAAATGCAAATCAAAAATAAAAATGAGTTGTTACCTTATACCTGTAAGAATGGCCATCATCAAAAAGGACACAAGTAAAAAAAGTTGGCAAGGATATGGAGAAATGGGAACCTTCTATTGGTGGGAATCTAAACTGTTGTAGCCACAGTGGAAAACGGTATGGAAGTTTTAAAAAAAAACCTAAAAACAGAACTATCATATGACCCAGTAATTCCACTCCTAGGTATATATCTGGGGGGAAAAACACTAATTCAAAAAGATACATGCAACTCAATGTTCACAGTAGCATTATTCACAACTGCCGAGACATGGAAGCAACCGAAAAGAAATGTCCATCAACCAAGTGAGTGGATAAAGAAGATGTGTTATGCATACATATATATACATACACACACACACACAATATATAATGGAATTTTTCCCTTTATGCCAAAACAAATAATTTCTGACACTGAGAAAAATCACATTCTGAGAAAAAAATAACCGATCTTTAAAGGCTTTAAAGGTTCTGATTCTGAAAAGGAGTTTCTGAGTGTGGAGGGATAGGTGGAAATATGGCCCCTTGGCATCCACAGGGAATTAGTTCCAGGACATCCTGTGCAGACACCAAAATCCTCGAATGTTCAAGTCCCTTACATAAAATGGCTCAGTACAGTTGGCCCACCATATCCACAAGTTCCACATCTGTCGATATGCAGGGCCTGCTAAATATCAGTTTACAAGTACATAACAAAGCAGTCTATCTTCTTTTCTCAAATTTGTTTTTGAGAAAAATTTTTGTTCAGTACTATGGAAACCATGTTAAAATATGACATCAAAACATAAAAACAAAAACACCTCCCTTTGCTGCATCTACTGTAAGAATGAAGTCAATTCTCAACAGACTGTTGACATTCCAGAAAATGTCCACATCACCCTGAACATAGTAACTATCACCACATAGTTACTGTGAAGGGCCCCAGAAGCACCCTGCAGAGGGAGTTCAGTCACATCAATGTAGACCTCAGTTGCCCTTGGAGGGAAAAAGAGGCTCTGGGTTGACAAACAGTAGGAAACACAAAGAACTAGCTATAGTTGGCACCATCTGTAGTTTTATACAGGACACCAGCAAGGGCATCACAGGGGTGTTATGGTTGTTAAGGTGAAGCCTGTATGTGCCCACCTTCCATTCAACATCCTTATTCAGAAGAGGTCACTTACAGTGTGGGGGAAGAAGGGGGTGGGATGAATTGAGAGAGTAGCACTGAAATACATACATGACCATATTAAAATAGATAGCCAGTGGGAAGTTGCTGTATGACTCAGGGAGCTCAATCAGATGTTCCGTAACAACCTAGAGGGGTGGGATGAAGTAGGGGGTAGGAGGGAGGTTTAAGAGGGAGGGGGCATATATATACCTATGGCTGATTCACACTGTTGTATAGCAGAAACCAACATAACACTGGAAAGCAATTATCCTCCAATTAAAAATTAAAAAAAAAATTTTTTAAAGAGGTCTCTTGTTGAACTCTACAATGTCCTGGGTGGAAAAAAACATGGAAAAAACATCCACAGGGTATCTGAAGTCTAGAAAAATGAGTTAATTCTTAAAGGAAACTATACTGAACTTATGTCAAATTCAGCTGCTTTGATTTAGCAAGTCACATCAGTTAAAACCAGCCTTCCTGGGCAGCTCAGCTGGTAAAGAATCCACCTGCAATGCAGGAGACTCCAGTTCAATTCCTGGGTTAGGAAGATGCCCTGGAGAGGGGACAGGCTACCCACTCCAGCATTCTTGGATTTCTCTGGTGGCTCAGGTGGTAAAGAGTCTGCCCACAGTGTAGGAGACCTGAGTTCGATCCCCGGGTTGAGAAGATCCCCTGGAGAAGGAAATGGCAACCCATTCCAGTATTCTTGCCTGGAGAGAATTCCATGGACAAAGGAGCCTACAGTCCATGGGGTCGCAAAGAGTTGGACACGACTGAGCAACTTCACTTTCACTTTTTTCATGATTCCTAAGACCTATCTGTGATATTTTAAAGATGCAATAAATGCCCTCTATTTTGGGGGGTGGGGGGCTGGAGACTTCAATAACTAGCTAAATTAGCTAACTTTCTTTCCTTCTGTATATTTAACAGATATCCTAGTGCTTACTCTACTTGAGGTTTTAACTTAGGGAAATCTTTCAGTAAGAGAATTCCTTATCTAGGCCACTAATTCTAGGAGTGGATTTGTCTTCTTGGAACTGAGACAACCCAGGCTGCACGAATGGGTTGACTCTCTCTGGCACTGTGAAGACTGCCTCCTCAAAGGGATTGGGCTTGGGTTTTGGTACAGTGATGGAGGTGGCCATATGCCTGCTTTGCTTGGGACAGTCCAGGTTTATTCCCATTGTCCCGGGTTAATTATTAGTAGAGCCCTTTCACTCTCCAAAGTATCCAGTTTGGACAGTAAGTTATCTAGTCATCTTGACAATGTCTTGCATGAGTAGCGCTAGCATAGCGCTAGCATGTCCACTGTGTGTACAAGTCTAAAAGAAGCCATGCTGGGTTTTGTTTACAAAGTAATATTTCTCCAAACTCTTCTCCTTAAAGAAAGCCAATCATGGAATAAAATTCCTCCTGATCTCCTGGTGTCTGTATCTACTTTTCCTTTCTTGACAGCTCTATACGACAGCAACCATTCTTGACAGCTCTGTACGACAGCACAGGCTGTTTGTTCTCTTGTTACTCACCTAGTTCAGAGTTTGAACTACAAGATGTTACTTAAACCAACTATTTCAAATTGGTTGGAATATAACCTATTGATCAAGGGCTACAAATTAACCAGACTGGGTTAACTGCTAGGCTAATAAAACACTAGGCAAAAGCTAGCACATAGATTTACCCTATCATCGGAAATGGGGGCAACTCAGTAAGACAAGAGCCTTTTTTGAAAAAGTATTAAATTTCCCTGTGAGCATGGCAGGGGGTATGAAAAGGAATGGAAAAGAAGCACCGTAAATTCTGAATAGTGAACCTTGAAACTGACATGCATTTGGCTTTGCATACCCCAGTGGCAGAGAAACCTCAGCAGTTATCCAGTGCTTTTAGAGAGTAGGGTAAAATTATAAGAACATTTTTATGAGTTGTGGCTGGCAAGCCCTAGCCTGTTAAAACTCTTTAAAAACCAATGCCTTGGTGGAGGTAACATTTACTGTTTACTGTAGCTCTGGTTGTTAGGGGTTACTGCTAAGGTCCCAGTTTTCCATGACATCAGCAGCATTCCAAGGGAAGTGTGTGTCAGTGACTTTCAGTAATGACTCCCTTTTCCAAATGTTCAAAGCTTCTGCCAAGCTACCCTACACCTGCACACCAGCTGAGTTGGAGGAAAAGGGAAAGCAAGATGGATTAAGTGGGATTTTTGTCTGGGTTCCTTAATGAGACTAAAGACATTCTTCCTTCAGTGTTTGGTTTGGTGTGATAAATGGATGCCAATCCCTTTAGGAGTAACATGACTCATTCTTACCTTTTCCTAAACCAATTTGACTATCTCTCAAGACTTCTCACTATCATACTTTGAATTAGCCTTTCGAGACTTTTCTTCTAGCGGGAGAAAAGTAGGGCTTAGTGAGAAGATCACCACGGCATGCCAGGGCTCTGGAAAGGATTCCAGAGGAGGCATCTGCTACTCCCCAGATTAGCAGAACAGAAGCAGTGAAGCGACATTACTGTGTAGCTGCTGTAAGGAGCACCTGGCTTTCAACATTTTAAGCCAGATGTGTCCTCTCAAGGCAGCAGCAGACCTCACTCCAGAGTCTGTCCTCAGCAAAATGAGGATCTGGTTAACTTCATCCAAGGGTATCTACTGCCCACTCAAGAGGCTTGTGACTAGGTACTGTGGCCAATACTAATTGTGTACTTACTTATATAAGACAGACCTTCTTTCCAAAAGGCTTGAAGCATTTTTTTGACATGAAACTCATCAGTGTTCATGACTACCCTGAGAGGTGGCAAAATATTAGTTCAGGTGTGAGAAACTGGGGGATGGGGTTGAGGAGAATTAAGTCTTTTTGCCAAGAGCAAGGCAGTAGGAGATCCCCCAGAGGCCCGGCCACACACCCTCACCCCTATAGTAACTGGCCCCTTTCCAGGTTGGCTCCAGTCTGCCCAGGCTAACTTGCTCTTTTGTCCCAGTCAAAGAGCTTGTGAAAAACACAATTTGTTGTTAATGAGGCAAAGCTTGAAGCTAGCAAAGAAAAATAAGAACAACCATATATAAAGACACAGAGGAATGTCTTCTTAAGTGTTTTGATAGAATGATTTATGCATTCAGTATCCACTTCTATGAATGACACAAGACAGAAGATTCAATCCTTCTATATGTCAGTTTCCTCACCTATAAAAGCTCTACCATGAAAAAATACCACAGATGTTTGGAAATTTTAATATTTTAAACTGCATAGAGTTCTTCAAGGGAGAATCTTTGAAATGCTAAAAAGCACAACTGAGCAACTAAGCACGCACACAGCCCTCTTTTATGGTATATAGCACAGTTCTAGAAGAAATTCCTTTACCTACTGTATAGTTGTCCTTAGGAAACAGGAATAAATTCAAACGCTTTCAAGCAATTCTTAAAAGCCCCCACAATTTAATAAAGTAATAATCATCTTCATCTTTGCAGAAACAATGAGCATTATTTTTTAAGCAGCAGGGGTGGCTTAGGGCGGCCACAGATAACATACTAACAAAAATGGCTATGCCTCATAATTTCTCTTAGATGTCCTCAAAAAGTGTTCAAACATGAAAAAACAGTAAAGGAATCATTCTCACTCAACCGTAGATTGCCTATGAAGATTGGAAAACACAAGTTTGGGTTCAATTCCTGAATTATAAAAGTCTGTCCAGTGTAACCTCACCCTGAGTCCTGAGCCTGTTTCCTTGAATGATTTTTAAAGAGGGAATTTTACGATTATGACTTGTTAGCAAGACATTGAGCTATTATCCATAAGAAAACAAGTTTTTTCAATAAACTTTCTGGTACACAGTTATCCCTGAGACTAAATTTCACAAATCATTCTCATAAATAAACAAACGCACAAATTAGGAAGAGGGGGTGCTGGCACGGGGTATACCTAAAATGCTTAAATTCTAAGAAAAAAGAATTGGAAAAGAAAAGATTCTTTTCTTCCTGGAGATAAAAGATTTAATGAGTGACTAATTCACCTCAGTAAAATTCCTTTGGTACTTGCCCTACTCTGAGGCACACTAATTTTGCCAGGAGCCTTTTCTGTTAAAAGATGTTGTTTTACAATGTTAAGCTACACACAAAAGCCATGTAATAAAACGGCAAAACATGCTTCTGATTTTGTTATGTTACCAACCTATACTTACCCAGAAACTCTAACTGCCAAGTGTCTTTTATCTAACACAGTCTGCATCTTTCACCAGCCTCCCTTCCCCACATGAAGTATCAACGTCATTAAGAGTGGAAAACTGTGGGAATAAAAACCTGAGCCCTGGAAAAAAGTACGAAATGGGAATCTGCCTCCAGCTCTGCAGATTTTCAAACTTGTCCTGGCCTCTGGGGTCTGGAAGCTCAACTTCTGTGCCCAAAATATGGCTGGATGAGGAAGGCAGTCTCAAATCACACCCTGAGGGCTACAAACAGAACACACACTCCATACAGACCTCTAAAGAGGTTCAAGGGCTTGAGGGACGGGGGAAGCCTTTCTCATTGGCCCTTGGTGATGTCATGCCCATGTCTCCAGGGCCCAGGAAATGCACCATGACTAATGGAGGGCCTCACTTGTGAATACACATTCCATCTCAGAGGAGCAACAACAGGCAGAGTTTCAAGGCAACTAAGACCCAGTTAGAGAATGCCAATCAGCCGCGCACACAGAGAGCCTTCAGTCATCCTGAAATAGATTCTTATTCACTGCCTTGGAAAGCCCCACAACGGCCTGTATCCCTGTGGCAGGAGGGTGATCCTAAAACTGAGCTGTTTTGCCTCTTTAAAGAAAAAAAAAATTTTTTTTTAATAAGTTTATTTTTGGCTGTGCTGGGTCTTTGTTGCTGTGCAGGCTTTTCTCTAGTTGCATGGGCTTCTCATTGTCTTATTGCAGAGCAGAGGCTCTAGAGTTCACAGGCTTCCGTAGTTGCAGTTCCCAGGCTCGAGAGCACAGGATCAGTAATTGTGGCACATAGACTTAGTTTCTTTATGGCATGTGGGAACTTCCTGGACCAGGAATCAAACCCACGTCTTCTGCATTGGCAGGCAGATTCTTTACCACTGAGCCACCAGAGAAGCCACTGTTTTGTCTTATAAGTTACTCTCTTTATGGAAAGAAAAATGGTAACTGTAATACAGCACACATCCTTCCAGATTTCTACCAACAACCTTTCTCTGTAATGGACTAGATAATACAAATAGCCATGTGGTCTCTGTTGGAACACTTATTTCTGCCCTAGCAGTGCAAAAACAGCCATGAAACTGAAACTGTTAGCCGCTCAGTTGTGTCCGACTCTTTGCAACCCCAGGAACTGTAGCCTGCAAGACTCCTCTGTCCATGGGATTTCCCAAGCAAGAACACTGGAGTGGGCTGCCATTTCCTTCTCCAGGTGATCTTCCCAACCCAGGGATCGAACCCAGGTCTCCGGCACTGCAGGCAGATTCTTTATTATCTGAGCCACCAGGGAAGCTATAGACAAGACCTAAATGAATAAGCATGACTGGGTTGCAGTAACACTTGATTCACAAAAACAACCAGCAGGCTGTATCAGCACTCTGGCCGTAGTTTGCCGGCCTCTGTATTAAAGAGTGGACCACTCATTCCTCTGCAATGTCCCCAGGCCAAAGTATTCTTGAATAAGTGTGCAGTTACAGGAAAGGATGTGAAGGAGTTTCCACAATCTACCAGTGGAAGAAGAATCTAAAGATAGTTTAGAGAGAGGCAATCTGGCCCATAGTTTCCGAAAACAGACACTGAAGTCAAACGACTAGGTTATGAAGGCTGACTATACTACTTCTGCATTTAAGACCTTGGACAAGGTACTTTGTTCCTCTGAGCTTTGGTTTCTTCATCTGTAAAGTAAGGTTCCAAACTGTTCTTACTCAATACAGTTAATATGAAAACTTCAGTGAGACGATATATGAGGAAAGTTCAGCCTGGTGCCTAGGATACTGGAGTGCTCAATTATTATCTGCCACTATTGCTAGATTGTTTTCTAGGCAACCATAATTACTATCCTTGACTGCAGTAGGTCAAAATGAAGAGGCAGACTACCACATATGTTGGTACAGAGAACTTCTGTCTAATTACATTAATATTTACTAATACTATCATCTTTAGTAGCTGCATAGAATTTCACAGGGAATGTATCACAACTGAACCAAATTCCAATTGTTCAACATCCATTTATGGTCTGTTTGCCATTATAAACAATAGTATGGTAAACATCCTTAAACATGTACCTGTGAATACTTGTTTGAATTCTGTTCCTAGGAGGAAAAGGTTTCTACATGTTAAAGAACTTGAAATTATTCTGAAAATTGACTCTGGAGAAAGATTATACCAATCCCTACTTCCATCAGCAAGGCTTTCCTGGTGGCGCAGTGGTAAAGAATCCACCTGCCAATACAGGAGACTCGGGTTCACTCCTTGGGTCGGGAAGGTCCCCTGGAAAAGGAAATGGCAACCCACTTCAGCATTTTTGCCTGGAAATTCCCATGCACAGAGCAGCCTGGTGGGGTACAGCCCACGGGGTCGCAAAAGTATCAGACACAACTGAGTGACTAAACAACAATTTCCATCAGCACTGCAAGAGAGGATCTGTTTCCTAACATTCTTGACAACACTATAACTACTTTGTTTCAACACTGGAAAAACTAAGACCCAGAGAGGTTAAAGGACTTGCTCAATTTTAATGAAAAAGGCTTAATGTTTCCTTTGGCCTGCAATTTTATAAAATTTTCATAATTATTCTGATAACAGCCAATCTCCCCAGAACCCATATAATTAATTATTATTATTAAATAATGCCATTTTATGGTTGAGAGAGCTGGAGCCCAGAGTTGACAAAGTAGCCAAAGTTCTCTGGATAAGGCAAAGAATACAGAAGAAAAGGATCAAAATAGAAATAAACTTCGTCCTACAATCGGGTCACACCTACAATGCCACAACAACTCAGGCAAAATTCAGTTTAAAATCAGAAAACCATTCTCAGAAACTAATTTAATTTCCCTGTATTTTGGCAAATAGCTAATTCAAAGACCTTTTGTTTCTCTTTGCTGTTAAACTAAATAAGCCTATAAAACCAAATGTCCTTTTTTCCCAGAGAAAATACTTAAACCCCCCGAGCTTTTGACAAAACAGTCACAGATCTAGACATTTGTTAAGGCTGTTTTATTCACTCTACCTATTATCTTGCTTTTTTCTTAACACTTATCACAATTTGAAATATATTACTTGTTTGTAAAAACTAAGTTCCATGAGGGCAGGAACCTGTTCACTAGTCTGAGTCCTGTTTACTATCTTTTCAGTATCTAGAATAGTATGTGGAGCACAGCAAATAACTGATATTTACTGGATGTACCAATGCCATCTATGCATTTCCCTGGCTGTACAACCTCCAAGGCAAAAAGGCTTTGGCATTATTATATTAATAAGAGTTGTCTTTATTCCCTGTTTACAACACTGCAAATAAAACAGCGTCCTAATGGAGAAGAGGAGTTCCTCACAAATTGAGTTCCTAGCCAACGATATCCCAATCCAACCCCCACTATTAATCACACCATGCCACAGTGTTGGCATACCATCATCTCCCTACCTTACCTTTTCACCTACGAGATGCTGCTACTGTTAGTACACACACCTGTGTGCACTGGTTTTACTTATTTGTCTCCAAAAGAGCCTTCTTAGTGGGTCAGTAGTTAGACTGAAGTTCTAAAAACAAGTGTATCACCAGTTCATTGTTTTATTTAAAGATGTGATGAACATGATAGTTGACTACCCAAAATCCACTCTGTCTCAAATGACTGATCCAGCCCTATGTGGTTCAATATGGCATCCACTAGCCATATGTGGTTAAATTTAAAATAATTTTTAACATTCAGCTCCTCAGTTGCACTAGTTTTAATTGCTCAATAACTGCCATGTGTGGTTAGTGGCTACTGTACTGAACAGCTGAACAGCACAAATACAAAACATTTCCATCACTACAGAAGTTCTGTTGGACAGCACTGAGTCTAGTCAAACATGGTAATGCCATTCTCCTTGCCTGAAACTGATTTTAAAATGGGCATGTAACAGAATTCTGGTCAATAAAACATGGGGAAGTGTGCCAAGAGGCTTTGGGGGAAGGTTTCCTTATTCCTAAAAAAGTTGCATAAGAGTCTCTCTACTGTCTTTGGATAATGTTGGTTTAAAACGTGATAGGAATGTTATAGCCATCTTGTGAACATGAAGAGAGTCAATCTAGGAGCAAAGCCTCCCCACTAAAAGGCAGAGTAGAGGCATGGATGGAATAGGAGTTCTTCATGAAATCAATGAGCTGCTGAATTGTTGCCAACTCTGTATTCTCAACATGTGAGATAACAAGATGATAAATTCCCTTTTGTTAAGTCATTTGGAGTAGAAGTTTTATAACTTACAGCCAAATGCAACCTACTGATAGAATTTTACTTGTATTTTTTTTATTACTTTCTCATAAAAAGGGTTCTAATCGATCAGTGTAGTACTAAAAATCTACAAGACTTTCCACTTTGATGTAGGTCCCAAAGTTCAGCTATAACAATGCTAAAGAATATCATCTCTCACAGATGTGAACATCTTAGTTTCCTTCTCCCTCTGTTCTTAACTCGATTGATTCTATCACTTTGTTATCCTATCAAAGAACACAGAATTTAATGCAAAACTAAAATTTCAACTCAGAATGTTTTTTAACCAATTTTGATTTTTAATACATTTTAGATGCTATTTTAGAATTTTCTCTATGTTTGGGCAAGTTACATTTAAGCCAGACTACAAATAGATCACCCAGTTTACAGACAGGAAAAGTGTCTTATTTATACCATAAAATCAAGATGGAATCATAATTTTTATAAATGATACAAAATCAAGATTTTTTAAAACATGGCTTATGTAAAAAAATATATTAACTGGTTCATTCAAATGGCATATTAACTGGCTCATTTAAATGGCTGGGCTTCATTTTATAGAATAAGGTAAATGGGAGCCTTTGAGATCTCATATTTAGAATCTTCAATCATGCTTAAGATAACTTAAGTCTCTGCCAAAAATTTCCTCCATTGGCAAAAAAGTAACTAACTATGAGGATTATCCTCCTCATAACAAATTTTCATGTGTATGCTTGTAAGTATTACTTGTTTGGCTTAGTTTTCATTTTAATGGAATGCAGCCACTTCTAAAGCATCAAAATCATTCACTGAAATTTGGACACACTGGATAAGTGGGAAAGATTCTGTAACAAGAAATGGGAAATAAGAACATTTAGTTTAATCAATGAAACATTGAGAAGCAACATAAGTCTATAATATTAAGAAATAAGAACACAAATGTAAACTCCATTAGGGGAGCACCTATGTGAATCTTGTCCCCCATGATAACCCTAAATCCAGCACAGTCCTGAGGTTCTGGTATGTGCTGCAATATCTTAGACTGAGCAAATACACTGTCCAGAGGAAAAGCCAAAAGACAAATGTGTATAACCAAAGCAATATTGAACGTGGCTGCACTTGCTGGTGTGTTTGGGACTGCGTGAAGAGAAAACTACTAGTAATGTGAAGTGTCTTTATTTGCAAAATCAGTGGTACAAGTAGAATCACATGTCCTCTCTCCAATCTGTAGTATCTTGCTTAAATTCAAAATGAAACTACCTCCTTAAAAGACTTGAATTTTCTTTTTCTTCATTAATTAAAATATCACTAAAGAAAAAAATAGGTGTTAGAGTAAAAAATTGTTAGCCACTCAGTCGTGCCCAACTCCTTGCAACCTTGTGGACTGTAGCCCACGAGTCTCTTCTGTCCATGGAATTCTCCAGGCAAGAATACTGGAGTGCATTGCCATTTTCTTCTCCAGGGGATCTTCCTGACTCAGGGATCAAAACCCAGGCCTCCTGCATTGCAGGCAGATTCTTTACCGTCTGAACCACCAGGGAAGTCCACCGTAGAGTCAAACACACAGGCATTCCAGTACATTTGAACACTGTATACTAAATGATTTTATTCGTTTTAAATTTAACCATGTCTCAGCTTCTCAGCAGAAAAAGGAGAAGGTGGAGCAGGTAATTTACTAACTTAAAATTCTTTAGATCACTCACAAATATGCAAAATGTATTCTTTCATTATTTAAAACAGAATCATCTTCATCAAAATTTAAAACTTGTGCTCTGCAAAAGACCAGGTTAAGAGGATGAAAAAACAATTAACATTCTGGTAGAAAACATCTGTAAACCACATATCCAACAAAGGACTTGTAAGCAGACTATGAAAAGGATTCTCAAAATTCAACATTAAAAAAATCAAACAGTTCAATTAGAAAATGAGCAAAAAGATACGCAGAGACACTCCAGCAAAGAAGATGCACAAATGGCAAGTAAGCACATGAGAAGATGTTCAATATCATTAGCTATTGGAAAAACATAAATTAAAAACACAGTGAGGGATGTCCCTGGCAGCCAAGTAGTTAAAACTCTGTGCTTCCGATGGATGGGGCATGAATTCAATTCCTAGTCAGGGAGCTGGGATCCCTCATGCCACACAGCTTGGCCAAAAAAAAATCAAACAGTGAAATATAACTATACACCTATCAAAATGGCTAAAATTAAAATTTGTGATAACACCAATTGCTTAAAAGGACATGAACAACTAGAAGACTCATACACTGCTGGCAGGAATGCAAAATGGAATAGCCACTCTGGAAATAGTTTGACAATACCTTTTAAAACTAAAAATGGATTTATCAAACAACCCAGATAAATACTCTAAGCCATATTTCTTAAGAGAAAATAAAAATTACATTTGGAAAATTGTACATGAATGTTCATGGCAGCTTTATTCATAATAGCCCCCAAATAGAAACTAGCCAAATATCCTTCAAAGGGTAAACAGTTAAACTACAGTATATCCATACCACAGAATAATACTCAGCAATAAAAAAGAATGAATTACATACCCACACAGCAATGTGGATGAATCTTAATGAAACCTTACGGAGTGAAAAAAGTCAATCTCAAAACGGTACATGTGGAGAGTACACATGTTATATAACTGGTACAAGTTCCAGTTATATAACATTTGTGAAATAATCTAATTATAGATGTGGAGAGCAGGTTAGTGGTTGCCAGAGGTGAGGGACTTGGGGATGGTATGGGTGTAGCTGTAGAGACCCTTACGGTAATGGTACAGTATTCTGATGGTGGTTAAACAAAGCTACACATGTGATTAAATGCAAAATTATATGCATGCACACACACAAATGAGTGCATATATAATATCTGTGAAAACTAAGTTCAATGGATTTTACCAATTCAAGTTTCCTGGTTTTGATATTGTACTAGAGTCATGCAAAATGCTGACACTAGGGGAGGCTGGGTGAAGGGCACATGAGATTTCCCTGGACATTTCTTTGCATTTTCCTGTGAATCTATAATTATTTCAAAATAAAAAGTTTTTAAAAAATCATCTTAAAACAAATAATTCAGATTTAAGAGTGTTCTCGCCCTTTGAAGATAATTATGTGATTTTAAGTCCTTAAGTTCTATTTTTTTTAAACCTTTACATGACTCCTCCACTGGGTGAAAGTAAAGTGAAAGTTGCTCAGTCACGTCCGATTCTTTGCGATCCCATGGACTATACAGTCCATGGAATTCTCCAGGCCAGAACACTGCAGTGGGTAGCCAGCCTTTCCCTTCTCCAGGGGATTCCCAACCCAGGGACTGAACCCAGGTCTTCCGCATTGTGGGCAGATTCTTTACCAGCTGAGCCACAGGGGAAGCCCAAGAATGGGTAGCCTATCCCTTCTCCAGCAGATCTTCCTGAACCAGGAATCTATTCATTTTTAAATGACACAATATTTTCTCTGTTCTCAAACTAAAAAAAAAAAAAAAAAAAAGCTGGGTAAATATTTCCTGGTTTTCAACCAGAATAACTGTGGAACTGAAATACACAGAAAAAGAAAATCTCAGATACAACCCAAAACTAACACAGGACTGCCTTATTTAGAAAGCAGTTGGAATGTTTGTATCTCCAAGTTGGGAAGAACTTAGGGTTCTAAGTTCTTAGAAGTTAGGGTTCTAATAACTCCAGTTCAAATTTCCACCAACAGAAGTATCCCTTCTGTAATATCTCTGACTGATCCAACCTTTGTTTAAACAGATACAGTGACACAGCAATGGATTCTTATTGTTTTACCTGCCCACCACATTCTTTTCAAACAAAACACCCCTTTCTCTTCTGGTGAACTGCTTTGTCCCAACTGTGGTTCTACCAAGGGCCAAATTTCTCCCATACTCTGGTTCAGTCCAGAGAAGATAGCTGACCACACTGAGCATCCTGACCCTTGTGCCTGCCAAGTCGCTTCAGTCGTGTCCGACTCTTTGCAATGCTATGGACTATAGCCTGCCAGGCTCCTCTGTCTGTGGGATTCTCCAGGCAAGAATACTGGAGTGGGTTGCCACGTCCTCCTCCAGGGGATCTTCCAGACCCAGGAATCAAACCTGTGTCTCTTATGTCTCCTGCATTGGCAGGCAGGTTCTTTACCACTAGTGCCAACTGGGAAGCCCTCCTGTCCCTTAGCGTTAGTTGGTTTGCCCAGAGTTGGACATCTGGCTGAAGCTGGACCACAGCCTTTCCCCAAGATTCTTCTCAAATGTGATAGAGAAAGAGAGTTTCTCTGCAGTGTTGTGAAATGTGAAACTCAGGCACTCAGCAACCATGTTTCACATGATGTACATGGGAGTCTGCAGAGGAAAGGAAAAAAAATGAAGCCAATACTCAGAGAGAGGAAGTGATGGGAGAAACAGAAATAAGACCAGCTGCATATGAGTCCCTGGTTCTAGTTTTTCTGAGACCCAGTGGGATGTCTGCCCTTTCCACAGTTTGGCTGGTCAGTCCTTCCCTTGTTCACATGAGATAGTCATAGTATTTTTCTAATAATTTTCTCTTTCTACCAAGCTAATGCAAGACAAATTTCTGCTGCATGCAACCAAAAGAATCCTAATAAAAAATAAGAGGTCCATAACCTCACCATGCAGCCTGTTAACAGCTCTGTTGGAATGTTCTTCCTCAAGATAAAATCCAGTAAGACCTCCTTGACATTCTAACCCTTGTCCTACATCTATACCAAGTCTCATCTCTTTTCCAAATATTCAAAAATCATGATCACATAACCTGTTGGGGGAATTTGCTACTTTTTGACTACAGAGCATGCGTCCCTGTGTCAGTAACAGAATCCCAATTCTTTGTGGGAAATCATCTCTCCCCTACTGAATGTAGCCTGGTAGGACTGTGAGTCAAGGTACCCTGCCTTCCTTTAGCCAAAGAGTGAGCACATGGCCCATGTTAGAATCCCTAGTTTTGAATCTTCACAAAAATGCTGAAGGTTGCTGAGGACTGACGGCTCTGGCAGTGAAGCCCTGAGGAACATGACCACCTGAGACCTCTGCTGAGACCCCATTTTTTTGTAACCTGATTCTTCCATCTTCTCTGAGTCTATAAATTCCTTGACCCTCTTCCAATGAGGTATATTACTGTTAAAGTTACCTAGTTTATGCAATCAAAGACTCTTAACTGAAACATTCCCACCCCCCAAGTTCTCTTTTTGCATTATGTAACTGAGCACCAAAGAATCGATGCTTTTGAATTGTGCTGTTGGAGAAGACTCTTGAGAGTCCCTTGGATAGCAAGGAGATCAAGCCAGTCAGTCCTAAAGGAAATCAACCCTGAACAGGTATTGGAAGGACTGCTGCTGAAGCGCCAATACTTCGGCCACCTAATGTGAAGAGCCAGTTCATTGGAAAAAACCCTGATGCTGGGAATGATTGAGAGCAAGAGGAGAAAGGGGAGACAGAGGATGGTTGGGTGGCATCACTGACTCAATGGATATGAATTTGAGCAAACTCCAGAAGATAGTGAAGGACAGGGAAGCCTGGTGTGCTGCAGTTCATGGGATCACAAAGAGTCAGACATGACAGTTGTTAAACTGTACTATTTCATGTGACTTGACTTCCAATCTCTAACCTGAATGATTCCCTCCTAAGTAAACTTATTTATCAAAAAATTTCTGAACAGCCAAAAAAAGGTGGCTTGGTCTTAGCAGAGATAGAATAATATTTCCATCTTTGGGCCAGACACATGCTTATATAAATATTGTTCATGTAGAATTCCCTGTCACAAGTGTATGAAAATGATGGCAGAGTTTGAGTTTATAGGGAATTAAAATTTTAGGTCTTTTCCATACTAATTTCTATAAAATTAAATATTTCCTGCCCTAAATTATATAGTTGACTTTTAAAAACCTGAGTTAACATTTCAGCTTGTTGGGATTATATAGTTCATTCTAGCCTAGTCTACAAAGGTTTACTATCACCAGTGTTCTGACATAGCTGTCACTGACTTTAGGAAAGAAAGCAAATAGAACTGAGCTTTATTCTGTTGCACTATGAACCTATCCTGATCTAACAAAGGAATGAACTAAGAATAGTCCTATTATCAACTTTACTAAAGGAATTTAAAAATTCTATATTTGAATATTTCAGTTATATTAAAAAATAAGCTAAGTGAGTGCCAAAGAATGGATGCTTTCGTATTGTGGTGCTGGAGAAGACTCTCGAGAGTCCTTGGGACTCAAGGAGATCAAATCAGTCAATCCTGAAGGAAATCAATTCTGAATATTCATTGGAAGGACTGATGCTGAAGCTATAGTACTTTGGCCATCTGATGTGAAGAGCCGGCACATTGTAAAACACCCTGATGCTAGAAAAGATTGAAGGCAAAAGGAGAAGAGGGCAATAGAGGATGAGACGGTTGAATGGCATCACCGACACAATGGACATGAGTTTGAGCAAGCTCCAGGAGACAGTGAAGAACAGGCAAGCCTTGCCTGCTGCAATCCATAGGGTCGCAAAGAGATGGACATAACTTAGCGACTGAACAACAACAACAAATGCATATTAAAGGACCCCTAGGCCACTGATACCCCTTTTCCTAAGGGATGAAGAAAAAAAATTAGGAAAATAGAAATAAGACACACATGCACAATTAGGAACATAGGTGGCATTAAAAACCGGTATATCACAAAAGCTTTATTAACTCTCAGTCATATGCAGCTGCCATGTACTTCTCCGCCTTGGTGTTTTCAGGAATCTCCCGGGGAAGTAAAGTGAAGCTGCCACTGCTTCACCTTTTCTCATTTTATCTTCAGCGCCCTACTTCAGTTCAGAAACTTTATACTGCTCAGCAAGGCTTCAGCTAAAGAATCACTGCCAATAAAGAGATGTTGGGGAGACTGGCTAAAGAAAAATCAGTGGACATTTTGTCTGAATTTCTGAGAACTTTTCCATTTTAATTTTAAGCATGGCTTTAGTCTAGGATATGCTACATAATAAAATGTTTGAAGAACAAGCACAAATGTAAAGCAATAGAGAAAGGTGATCCCTAGGAAAGTAGGCTGGCTGCCCTGTCTGCTCCCCAACATCAGTTTCCATTTTGGTGAGTTTATTTTTATCCAGGATCTGAATTGCTGCTACTCAGTCTCAAAACCCAGTCTATTAAACACAGTAAGAATGAGACCTTATACTAAGATGAGATTCACATTAAATAAGTTCACAGGAGCTGACAGATGTAATCAGGATACTGATTTACTAATCATCTGAGTGAAATCAGTTACTACATAGACCAGGAACATTTGAGCCCATCAGTCTAGCATACTTTCTCCCTTGTAGGAATCCTCTATGGACCTGAGAGTGACCACCAGGAGCTGAGAGCAGGCCCCAACTCCGATTATAGCTGACAGCAAAAAACAAGACTTTAGTCCTATCACTTCAAAGGAATGATTCCTGCCAATAACAGGAATGAGCTTGGAAAAGGACCCTGAGCTCCAGATGAGAATGTTGCCATCCAACACCTTGACTTCAGGCTGAATATAGAGAACTCAGCAATGCCATTCCCTATTTCTGATCTATAGGACCGTGAGCTAACAGACAGGTTGTTTTAAGCTGCTAAATGTGTCACAGTTTAGTAATTTGTTGCATATATAGAAAACTAATACACCTATAGACCCATGATTCTCAAAATGTAGTTCCCCCAGCCAGCATCACTATCATCTAGGTACTTATTAGAAATGTAAATTCTTGGGCCTGAGGAATTTGGAGGGTAGGGCCCCGCAATCTGTATTTTAACAAGCCCTCCAGCTAACTCTGAAGTGTACCACAGTCTGGGAACCACTGAAGTACATGATGGTTAAGGCACAGGCAACTTGAGCTTGTGATCATCCATGATTCAATAGCTGGCCGACATATTTTCTGACTGATACACTCTTTCTCTGGGATGTTAATACATGCTATTTAGTTTTGTAGTCATCTATTTTTGCCTTGGCATCATACTCTTTAAAACTGTTGTATAAATATCCACTGGGCCCCAGTACTTCTTGATTTGTCGTTTAACCTCTAAGGATAAACCTTACATTACCTCATTAAATAAGAGGCACCTCACTGTTGTTGTTTCCCTTGGGCAGGGATCCCCAACTCCCAGGATCAAATGCCTGAAGATCTGAGATGGAGCTGATGTAATAATAATATTAAAAGGCGCACAATAAATGTAATATGCTTGAATCATCCTGAAACCACTCCCTTCACCTCTAGTCTGTGGAAAAATTATCTTCCATAGAAATGATCCCTGGTGCCAAAACAGTTGGGGATCACTGCCATGTGGTATTTACACTGTACCATCTAGCTCTCCAGTGAGAGAATAACACAGTGAATTTAAATCTTTACATCTTGTCTGTGTGTGTTACATTTTAGCCACCCAAAACTCTCAACTCATACAACTCTGATGGTCAGTTTTAGCAATAAGGACCTGGAAGTGAGCATCTTGCCTTACTAGATAAAGAAAACCCATAAAGCACAGTAGAAAGAGTCTTGGACTAGCTGCCAAAAGACTCAGGATCCAGTTAGGCTCTACCAGGGTCTAACTGTGTAATCCTAAGAAGTCAGTTAACATCCCAGATCCTTTATTTCTTCATCTATAAAATGAAGCACAATGGATAGGCTCTAAGGTCTTCTGCAGCTAAATTATGTGTGGCTTTCACGTTCACAGATCACTCCTCCCGAGGCCAGACCAGTGCCCTTGATGATAAAAGAAAAATACAAAGTAGTAAATAATATTGCAAGTTGCTTAATTTGCATAGTATCTCGCAAAAAGTAGAAAATGCTAGATATGTTTCCATCTGTAGGAAGCTATCTTTGGGAGTAAAGAGAAATTAATTTTCAATGACACATTAACTTTTAAAATTAGAGGCTTATTAAAATTAGGTTGAGAATTTAAATTTAAATGATTTCATGTCACTTTAAGAGGAAAGAGATAGCTTATTAAGAGCTGGGTAATACCAATTCCTTTCATGTGAGAATAGGCAGAAAAGGATCCTCTGTCACATTTGATCTGAAAGTTACAGAAAATGTGACTGCTAAGAAACTTTATTCTTGTGATCTAATTTGATTGTTCCCCACATTACCTTTTATGAAAATCTGTTTCTCTGGATGATAATCTAAGACAGAAATAGGGAAACAAATAGGATTAAGCTTCTAAAGGAATGAAGCATAATTTTCTAAAAAAAGAATCTGGGAACAACAAACACCAGACAACCCACATTCTAGCTTGTAAGACACCATCTCAAAAGTCATTTGGTCCAGTAATCATTTCCAAGCAGGCAAAAGAACTTTCACTTGAAAATTAAGATAAAGAGAGATTTCTCTGGTGGGCCCGTGGTTAAGAATCCACCTTGCAATGCAGGGAATGAAAGTTTGATCCCTGGTCAGGGAACTAAGATACCACATGCCACGGAGCAACTAAGCCTGTGTGCCTACTGAAGCTTGTGCACTCTGGAGCCCAGCACCACAACTAGAGTCCATACACTGAAAAGCAAGAGCATACATGCCACAACTAAGACCCAATGCAGCTAAATTAACTAATGCTTTTTAAGTTAAAAGAAAAAAAATTAAGATAAATAATTCATATAGGTTTTTCTAATTCAGTTCAGTTCAGTCGCTTCAGTTGTGTATGACTCTTTGCAACCACATGGACTGCAGCACACCAGGCTTCCCTGTCTATCACCAACTCCTGGAGCTTGCTCAAACTCATGTCCATTGAGTTGGTGATGCCATCCAACCATCTCATCCTCTGTCATCCCCTTTTCCTCCTGCCTTCAATATTGCCCAGCATCAGGGTCTTTTCCAATCAGTTCTTCACATCAGGTGGCCAAAGTATTGAAGCTTCAGCTTCAGCATCAGTTCTTCCAATGAATATTCAGAACTGACTTCCTTTAGGATTGACTGGTTTGATCTCCTTGCAGTCCAAGGGACTCTCAAGAGTCTTCTCCAACACCACAGTTCAAAAGCATTAATTCTTTGGCACTCAGTTTTCTTTATGGTACAACTCTCACATTCATACATGAATACTGGAAGAACCATAGCTTTGATTAGATGGACCTTTGTCGTCAAAGTAATGTCTCTGCTTTTCAATATGCTGTCTAGGTTGGCCATAGCTTTTCTTCCAAGGAGCAAGCGTCTTTTAATTTCATTTGGGTCATATTTATTCTCACATTAAATTCAATATTTATTGATCATCTACCATACTTTTCAGGCTCTATGTTAGCAGCCTGGGGGCAAGAGGCACAGTTTCCACACCCAGGGAGTGCACATTTCTGGAAGAGACAGACCATTTCTTTAACAGGCAATTCTATCAATGTGATGTGCTTAGTCACTCAGTCATGTCAGACTCTTTGCAACCCCATGGAGTGTAGCCCACCAGGCTCTTTTGTCCATGGGGATTCTCAAGAATACTGGAGTGGGTTGCCATGCCATCCTCCAGGGGATCTTCCCAACCCAGGGATCGAACCCAGGTCTCCCGCATTGCAGGCGGATTCTTTACCATCTGAGCCACCAGGAAAGCCAATTCTATCAACTGATAAAATAAAAACTCAAAAATTTAAGTCTAAATCTGGTTACAGATCAGACAAAAAGACAGGAATCAACTCTACTTAACCTTCTAAGAGATGACAGGTTATCATCTCTGGGTTTTAAGGCGAGAATTAAAAGCAAAATATGCTTCATCTCTTGATGATATGAACATAAAGTAGAATACTTCTTGAGTACTCACAGTTCTCCAGAGACAAAAAGTACCAAAGCATGTATATGTATTGCAATGTGTAATTGTTATTTATGCTTTATTATTATTACACAGTATAGCTAACTTTGGAAAATGGGCCCCTATCTTTCCCATTCATATAACTTAAGGCCACTGTTCACTAAGTCCAGTAGTCATTCAGTAGAAATTTAATGAGTATTCTGTGTGTCCCAATACTATGATAGACTCTGAGGAAATACAGATGGAGGGCATATTCGTGTCCCCAGGGAGTACAAAATCTAATAGGAGAAACCCCTATGCAAGCAAGTCACTGGAATAGTGTGTGAGTAATGCTTTAAGAGAACATAATTCTAGCAGAGACAAAGGAGTAAACAGGCCTTTTTAGAGGAAGAAATCAGGCAAATTGGGGCAGGTGCCTAATCTATTGCTACAGTCAACAGTCTCGATATATCAGTTGGAGAAATAAAAAATGAGGAAGACAAAAATCCCTACCCTGCTTTAATGGTGGATGGAGAGAAAAATGTATAAAAATCTAATTAGAGGCAGACTGAGATATGAGATAAGCACTGTCTTGTAAGTGGAAAGTGCTTGGTAAAAGCAGAGAAGGGATGACTGCTTTCTTTTCAACAAAGGCAATGAATGAAGAAGGCAACATAAAGGAGGTGGTATTTGCAGATGCTAATTGGCTTATATTCTAGGTTCTATTTATACTGGGAGACATAAATGGCTTCAGTTCTGAAGAGGTGCTTATAGATTTTCCCTGACACAAAGTCTTTATAGAGAAACTGCAATAAGCAAATACATTTTCTGCAGAAAAAATCCACCCAAACACCTTGACAATATCATTCCACATATTTCACACATGGTATCTTTTATGTCTGGGAAAATGGGCTAGGAAATGGTTCAAATACCCAAGGGCCTCAAAACATATATGTTGGAAAGCATACCTAATTTCCAAAAAAGGTTGAATTGCAGAAAAAAGCCATTTTGATTGGAAAACAAGCTGGTCAATTTTGGGTATAGACAAATGCTTCAGTTTAGGCATAAGGGAAGCAAAAAAATTCCTCTGATGTCGAGAGGGTCCATGCACAGCCTCTGCTCCAGTCCAGCAGCAATCTCACACTGATCAGAGGTATGATAATGCAAAACCCATCTGGGGGTGGACAGGTAGATACAGTTTTATATAGTTGTTCAAAGGAGTAGAATACTTCGGACTGCTGCTTCTCATCTTTGCTGACAGTGATTTAGGATTAGAAAACTTGAAAACAGAATAATCCATTAAGAAGACAAGTAACTGTGCATCTTGAATGTGAGATGTTTTTTGGCATATACAAGAACTAAATGGCTCACCAGGAAAAATAATATGCACAACAGAACCAAGAAAGTAAAAGTGATCAGAAAATTAGGCCATACAAACTAAGAGTGAAGTATGAATATTCAAAAAAGAAAAGTGATTCTTTTTTGCTACTATGGGAAGTATGTGCTCAGTCACTCAGTCATGAAAAAACATCATTAGCCCAAAGAAACTGCATGGCTATAAGAAATAGATGTTTATAATTCAATCTCCATTTCATTACAATTATTGTAGTCAAGTAGTTCATGTCAGATCTAGCAACAGAGAAGCCATGAGAAAACACCAACTTCAAAGGTATCATTTCAGGAACTTTATAAACTCTGGTTTTATGTGATTCCTGTGGGACCTTGGTACCTTATCACATTTAATATACTTCTAAAAAACACCATGAGAATGGGCTTTGATTGAACTCCTATTCTCAGAACAGAGCCTACCATCAAATTTCCTAGCAGATTACATGATAGTTAAGATCAACTATCTGATCACCCAAAAAGGGATTTACCTTTACAAAATACATCTCTTAAGTATCTAAATGATTACGGTATCTCCAGAAATGAGGCACTTTGTCTTTCCCACTCATAGACTCCTGGCAATCAAATTGACCCAAGTCAAATGGCACCGATTACGCCTACAAACCTGGATGTGTACACATTAACCAAAGTGCTCTGCCACTGCTCATGTATCAGCTTTCAGGCACTTGAATTTGTATTAAAGATGCCCCAGATGTAAGAGTTCCCAGATTAAGTTCACATTTTGAGGTGCACAGGGCACTGAGAATTACATAGCCAGCTACTTATAAATGACTGCGTGTGCTTTTTCCATTGCATCTTTTCTTCCAGCTCTCATGGAAATAAGCACTGCAACAGTCCCTCGATGAGCCAGCAGGGCCCAGTCATCTGGCAACCATGACTGGTCTCTCTGGCATCTGAGAAGAACATCAGCTAAAGAAAATGAGAGGATAAAAAAAGAAGTGAACACAAATCATTTCCCACCCCCTTAAATTCTACAGTTCCACTTGCCTGACTCGAAATTAATTTTGTTTTGAACGCTATGTAAGTGAATGCTAGAGCTCTATCCAATTTTCAGACCACTTGCTTGCTTGCCCAGTATAGGGCTCAGTAATGTTACTGCTGGCATGAGAGCTCCACAAAGCTTGTGACTCACTGATATAATATTTTAAATAAGGATATATTTCTCATCCAAAATGACATTATGTGAGAAAACTTAAGCTTTTGTCATCTGGTTTCTCATGAGAACTTGAGAAAGTTATATAATCTTTCAACTGCATCTTTATATCATTATGAGAATAAGAATATCTGTCTTCTTTTTATTAACAATTTATGAGACCTATTCATTATTCAAAATGAACCAAAATGATTTGCAAATTCAGTGACATTAAGTCAGTGTTTTAAATTAGGAAAAACTCTTACAGGGTTTCAAAGAGTAGAGACGTTATAAAATAACCAGGTGAAAAATCACACCATCTTGTATACAAAAGTCCTTTTTGTTTGGCTAGAATTTTGAAACTACCCAAAGTCTCATTAATCTGCCACCCTCTGAATAAGAAGTGTACCAACATAATTGCTCCTCCATTAAGAATATACAGGCTTGAGGGCAAAGTGCATGAAACTGCTTAAGGTCAAAGGGCATGAAACTGCTTACTCAGGGTTACCCAGCAGCTCCATGGAAGGAATGGAAAAATAAAGCTGGATCTGCCCTGTTGGATGGAATTATGAGTTTACATATCCTCTTTTCATTTAAGGACATTTCCAAAATGATGGCTCCAATCTTTCTATGTGCTTACTACACAAACAAACTTAAGTTTCTTTTTAAAAAATGGGGAAAGAGTTCTTTCCCCCAAACATCTATTTGCCAGATGATTTAAATAGCATATCATAGGTCTTGACCTATAGATCACTAATCAAGAGTCCAGGGAGCTAATACATCATGTTGGAATATTAGCTCCTACAGAAACAGTCAAATCAGAGCAAGTCTAGCCAAGCTTTTATCCTTCTAAGAGAAACAAATGAAATTCCACGCAGTTTCCTGTGCATATAGATCTTTTCAATAATAGCCTGAGATGCAACCATGAATGACATCATCTCACTTTTAAAATAAGTTCACAATATTTACTTGGTTAATTTTATTTTTTTGGAACAGGCAAAGCCTGCACATAATATAAAATACAAAGAGACTTGCAGTGAAAAGAGAATCTCTTTCTTTTCCCTGTTTCCCAAGCATCAATTCTCTCCCTAAAAACAATTCTATAAAGATAAACTAAGCTTTGCATGTGTGCAATTTATACAAATGGTAGCACATTAAACTTACTGTTCTAACTTTGCTTTATTACTTAACAATATTATTGTTCCATTACCACTGTAGAACTTCCCCATTCTTTTAAAAAGTTACATATTATATTCCATGGTATATCATAATATATTTATCAGCCCCCTACTGATAGACGTTTAAGTTGTTTCCAAACCTCTGGTATTACAAATGATAATGCAGTAACTATGCTTATGTCGCTGTTTTACTCAAATGAAAGTACAAATGTAGGAAAATTCCTAAGAGTGGCATTACTTAATCAAAATATACACGAATTTAAGGGTTTTTTTTTAAATAGACTGACCATTACAGAAGTTGTTTCAATTTATCATTCTACCAGAAGTATGAGACCAATTGTTTCCTCAAACCCTTGACGATCCACTTTTGATTAAACTTCTTTATCTTCAACAATCTGATAATGTTATTTCACTTAATCTATATTATAAGTGAAGTTGGACATCTTTTTTTTAGTTTAAAAATCATTAGTATTTACTACTCTGTCTGTCCTTTATCCATTTTTTCTACCAGATTGTTGGTTATTATAGTCTTAATTTTTGGAAATGCTCTTTTTCCAATAAAGAAAATAGTCTTGGTCTGTGATATATATACATAAGATATTTCTCTAGATTTTTATTTGTTGATTTTGCATATGATGGATTATTTTTTAAATTAATTTATTTTTTAATTGAAGGATAATTGTTTTACAGAATTTTGCTGTTTTCTGTCTTGGCCTTTTGGCTATGATGGACTATTTTCAATGAAAAATTTTGTTAAGTATACAAATATATCATCTCTTTCATGGCTTCTGGATTTTGTATTCTATCTTGAACAGATTTTTCTCATTTTATTCTTTACATTTAAATTATGTTCCATTACGAATTATTTTGTAATAAGGTTAAAGGTAAAAGTTAACTTTATTTCTTTACAGAAAGTTAACATTTATTAAAAGCTCCATCTTGTCCTTTATGAAGCATAATGCCAACTTTATTATCTGTGACATTTCCACATATGTATATTTATCCCATTTATTTTTTGAATTTCCCAGGCTTTTCCACTCACCTATATCAGCATAAATTATAGTTCAATATTTTTATTAAAAAGATGGAATAATTCACCTCTATACTCTTCTTTCTCAGCATGTCATCATGCATTCTTATTTTTGTCAGGGTTTCAGTTGAGTCATTTCAGTTTTCCAGATACACAATTCTATAAGCTTTAAAGTATGATTATCACTTCTCTTTCCAATTTTTTGTTTACCTCTAATTGTTTTCTTGTAAGACTACTTTGGCCAGTATCTCTATAACAATATTAAGTGATAGTGGGAATAGAGGTATTGTCTTAATAATTTTATGGAAATGCTTTTGCTGTTTCCTTATTAAGCAAGATGTTGGCCTCTCAAATTAGGTATATACATACATATATTTTAAAAAGTATCTTCATATGAAAGACAACATAGTAGTCAAAAGCACAAACTTTGCAACTAAATTCTTCTACATATAAACTATGTAATCCTGAGTAAATAAATTACCTAACCTCTTCAAATTGTAGTGCTGGAGAAAACCCTTGAGAGTCCCTTGGACTGCGAGGAGATCGAACTAGCTAATCCTAAAGGAAATCAACCCTGAATATTCATTGGAAGGACTGATGCTGAAGCAGAAGCTCCAATACTTTGGCCATCTGATGCAAAGAACTGATTCATTAGAAAAGACCCTGAAGCTGGGAAAGATTGAAGGCAACAGGAGAAGAGAGTGGCAGAGGATGAGATGGTTACATAACATCACTGACTCAATGGACATGGATTAGAACCAACTCCAGGTAATAGTGAAGGACAGGGGACCCTGATGTGCTGCAGTCAATGGGGTTGCAAAGAGTCAGACAGGAGCGACTGAACAAAAATCCATGGAAGTTATAGCTTTCTTCTGTGTGTTCCAAATTAGAACACTTTTTAATGTTATCTCATATGAATAACACTAGCTATAACAACTGCGTACTACTGTGTACCAGGCATTTTACATATATTATCTCTAATCATTACACTAACTTTGTGATCATGCCTTATTAGCCTTATTTTAAAAGTAAAGAAACTGAAAGTCAGACCATTTATGAAACTTTCCTAATGATTCAGGGTAGTAGGAAGTTGTAGTAGACACATAGTATGGCAACTGCCTACCAATATGCTTCTAAGAGATGTTATTTCACCCTGTTGAGTGGTAGCAGCCAAGGTTTATACCATACGATTCTATCCTCATGTCCAGTCAGATGTATGAAAGATACTAACTTGACCTAGGATCCACAATCCATAGGTGGTTGGTGAGTGCCCACTTACCAATCTGAAAACAGATTAAGCCCAATCAGATTCTCCTCTTCAGTATGAACTTTGCCAGTGGTGGGTCATCCCTGACACTTAAACTTTCTCTTTAAAAGTAAGTGTTAGGAAAAACAGAAAGTTAAGAAGTTATAAATGGTCAGAATCTTGAGAACAAGTGACAAAGGACTGAATTTTTCAGCCCTTTGCCCCATTTATCTTTGTAAATACAGTGTTTCTTATTTAAATAACAATTTCAGCCTAATTGGAAGTGTTGTAGGTAAGGAACCATTCAATAATTTCTCCTATAAGATTATTCTGCCTCTTCATTAAATCACAAATATTTGTAAGAGCAGAGGAAACACAGAAAATAGACACTATTCATTTAAAATTTCCTTTCTTGGAATTGCTTAACTTTAAAGCACTTGTGGGCATCCCTGGTGGCTCAGTTGGTAAAGAATCCTCTTATAATGTGGGAAACCAGGGCTCAGTCTCTGGGTTGGGAAGATCCCCTGGAGAAGGAGAAGGGAATGGCTACCCACTCCAGTATTCTGGCCTGGAGAATTCCATGGACTGTAATAGTCCATGGGGTCACAAAGGCTCAGACACGACTGAATGACTTTCACACAAAACATTTGTACAGTATTTACATAGTCCCTTATTATAGTAGAAGTAGTAGAAGAAGCTAAAGTCACTTGCATCACTGCAAAAAATGTATCTATTCTCTTGTATAATTACTAATTAATTCATTTATTCAATAAATATATATTTGTTGAGCATCTACTGTGCTCACAGAATTGTATTGAGTGCAAGGAATGTGTGTGTATGCTCAGTCATACCTGACTCTTTGCAACCCCATGGACTGTAGCCTGCCAGGCTCCTCTGTCCGTGGAATTTTCCAGGCAAGAATACTAAAGTGGGTTACCATTTCCTACTCAAGAAGATCTTTCTGACTCAGGGATCAAACCCGTATCTCCTGCACTGGCAGGTGGATTCTTTACCACTGAACCACCTGGGAAGACCTGAGTGTAAGGGATACATTGGTGAATAAAACAAACTTGGTTCTTGCATTCGAAGTATTTATAGTCTAGCAGGAAAAAGACATCAAACAAATAATTGGACAAAAATTAATTACAGTAGCAGAAAGCACTATATAAGGGAAATATGATATCTAATAGAAAGACTAGAGAATGAGAAACTAACATAAAAAATTAATAGTACAAATAAGTCTTAGTCATTATGCCTGCAAGAATAATCACTATGACCAAACAGAGTTCATACTAGGAATATAAGGATAGTTCAATGTTAAGAAATATATTAATATAATTTACCATATTAGAACATCAATAGAAAAATTATATTAGCAGGTCTTTACATGATGAAAGGTATTTTATAAAATTCACCATTCTTAATGAAATGATTTTGTACTTTTATTGACTGCTTACCACATTTCAAGTGCTTTATGAGTTCTAACTCATCTAATCCTTCCTAAAACCCTATGAGGCAATAATATTATGGTTAGATCATACAAGGGCTAATAGGTCTTGCTAAAGATTTGGATGGTATCCTAAGAACAATGGGACATCACTCAAAGGGTTAAACAGAAGTATGATGTGGTCAGAGTTGCATTTTGAAAAGATCATTCTGTATAATACAAAGGTACAAGAGCAGATATAGGGCAACCAGTTAGGGAGCTATTAGAGTGCGTTCAATGATTAACAAACATTAGAGCTGCCCAGTTAAGAAACGGGGAAGTTATAAGAAATTAAATTTGGGGAGAGCTACAAAGAGTTACTGAACAGAGGGATGATACATATAAGAGGTATTTTAGGTGAACTGGCAGGGGGAAGGGAATTATAGTTAGACTAGGTAGAAAACTATTGTGACAGATAAGGCATGAGGTAGAGAGAGTCTGAACTGAGGTTACAGCAAAGGAAATGCAAAGGAGGGCAGAGATATAAGAGGCTCTGAGCATCATTAAAAAAAATCCAGAGCTTGATACACAGCTGGCACCACAGTGACAAGACAGGTCTTTTGCTTTCATGCACTGTGAGCCCCTTTATGTCCATATCTTACTTTTCTTTTTATTCCAGCAGTCAGCACAAATTTTAGGACACAATAAATCAAACATTCACAAGACAGTGACAGAGACAGAGATTTTTGGAATTACATTCGGAGTCTATGGCCTTCTTTTCCAAGGGAGTACTTTCTTTTAAATGTTCTTATTGGGAACTGTCACAGATTACAGTTAAAGTCTTAAAGAGACATGACAACTAAATGCAGTGTGGGATCCTGGATTGTATCCTGAAACACAAAAGTATATTACTGGGGAACTGGAGAGATCTCAATCATGTCTGCAGATTAGCAAATAGTATTATCTAGTATTTATCAAATAGTATTTATCAATAACAATTTCCTGATTTTGAGAACTGTCCTATACTTCAAGTAGATGTTAACATTAGAGAAAACTGGGTGAAGAATAATGGAAATTCTACTATTTTTATAACTTCTTAAGTTTAAGCTTTTAAGTTTTAAAAAATTAATAAATACCCTTATTGATGCAAATTATTATTTTTTTAAAGTATAGAACTGATTTTGAAATCAAAAAAGAAAAGAAAAATTAGTGCAGAACAAAGGCTGGTGAAAAGGTCAGTAATCCATCTGGGTAATAAATTTCTTGGTTGGAGAGGAGTTGATTAAAAAAACATGGTGTGACTTTAGGTAAATATGACTCTGTTTTCTTTTACAGTTTTATAGCTTCCAAAGGCAATTCAAAAGGACAAGGTCCAAAAATATTTTTTGCAATAACAGCATTGTTGAATTAGTGTAAAAGAGTGGCTACATTGAAGAGTAGCATTCATTTAAACAGGGTACCTTATGGTATATTTATTCTAAAAAGTGACTCTTCGTTACTTTTAACACCTCAGGGTGTTAAAGCAATTTCTGTGCGCTTAAGTAAGTGAAAGAAAAGTTAATTGAATGCAATAATTTATCATGTCTCCTGTTTAAGAACACAAGAGTCTGAGTGATTGTTCTAATCTTGTCTGTTAGGAAGTTCTTCTAGTTTTACCTTTTTGAGGTTATGAGAAAATTTATTACTCCTGAGTAGAAATTTGCTGCTCTTTGGGGGGAGAAGGAAAGTACAAAGAGAAACAGTGAGAGAGAAGCGTGGTGTACAGGCAGTATGCAGTTAGCAAGGTCAGCTCTCCTAGGTCACCCATCCCTCAGTTGGTCTAATTGTGTATTCTATCA
The DNA here is from genome assembly GCA_024291935.2 of Okapia johnstoni. Lineage (NCBI taxonomy): Eukaryota > Metazoa > Chordata > Mammalia > Artiodactyla > Giraffidae > Okapia > Okapia johnstoni. The sequence goes on from CM044307.1 coordinate 21,314,812, forward strand.
AGGTCAACACTGAGCATCCCCCAGACATATTCACCAACATGTTGGCCAAGAACATTGTATGTAAAATTTATAACTAGGGACCTTATTCATGAATCAATAAGCTCAGATTTGCATTCATTAGAAGCTGTATTGGAAGGCCTTTGAACCATATAATTGAGAAAATAAGATATAAAATTATATAAATATATAAATATTTACTCAAATAGGCATGATGCCCAAGTCTACAACAAAACAGAAGCATTTTATTTATTTCCCTAATGGAGTAACATTGTACAGGTTATAGGCCCAAGCCTTGGAATCAATGTCCTAATTTCTCTATCTTTTTGCCACTTAATTTGCCTATATTTTGCTTGTCTTGCTTATAAAACAGATGTAATAACATTGTTACCTTCCAGGGAACTTATGTAAATGAATGAATATGGCTGTAAAACAGTTTGCAAACATGAAGTGTTATATACTTACTAATTTCTTGAATGTGCTCATTATATTGCCTGCTTTGAACCTTAATATTTGCTTATAACTCTACACTCCAGATTTCCCCAAGGAAGAAATACCAACTTTACTTGCCTGTGCCTTTATAGACATCTCTTTATATAAGCAAAGTCTAATTCCTTATACTGCTGAACCAGGAACAAACACAACTAACTAACCAAAAACCCCAAGCAGTATTCACAGATGGTCTAAGCCTGTGAGTATAAAAAATGCCCCTCAGTAATAGCTAAGCACATTCATTCAACATTTCCAGCTGGGGATTTTAAGAGAAATACAATGATTTAGAGAGTTAGTAAAAATTTTAAGTTTATAATACTATCTCACAACTCTCAGATTCTCTGCTTAAACAGAAGACCATATTATATCACTATTCAAAGAGTAGAATCCTACAGAGGCTGAAAGAAAATTTTATATCTGAAGAAGATTTGAATCATTTAGCCTCTGTTACTGTAGTTTTACACATTTTCTCAATGAATCCCTTCAAATTACTGCTACTTGTGCTCTACTTAGCCAGTATGAAACTATTACTCATTTGAAAACACAGCCATACTAAAAGTTATTAAGATGATTAAATGAGATAATACATGAAACATTCTACACAATATCAGTTCAGGAGTATGAACTCAATAAATAGTAATTACAAAAATGATTTGCAATTAATAATAATAAATTCTGACAAATCAATTGATGTTCAATAAAAATGATTTTATGAATGTCTTAGGGAAATACCAATACTTCTACTTGTACACCAAACCCATGACAATGGAACACAAGTTAATAAATATTTAGCCCATATTTTGATAAGAAACTCAACCCAATAAGAGTAACAAGATTAAGAAAATAAGTACTCTTGACATAACAGTTTTAACATGTTGGTATATTATGAAATAGAACAGAGAAACCATCATATGTAACTGTACAAATTTAAAGACAAAAGGCTATGTATAACCCTCACAAGCTTTAATTGAAAGAGTGACTATCATACTAAGCTGGTAGATAAGAAAAATACCGTCATTCAACTGTGTGACACTCAGATTACATAGCTGAAGGATTATTATGGCAAGTCAGCATGCAATCTATAGGTCAGCATAAAACAAGTGGTTTTTCAACGTAACTTGGAACAATTTCTAGCATATGACAAAGAAATAGTCAAATTCCACTTTCATAAATTCAGATACATAACAAAAAGCATGATTAGGCAAAGAGCATGTCATTCAACAAAAGTGAAGTGTTTGCCATGACTCAGGATTGGACAGCTGTCACTAACAAGGATCACAAGTATTTAGGACAAAACAGTAAAACAAGCATGAGTCCTCCAATTCCTAGGACATCAGTGAGTCCACAGACATGAAAAACTATATATATACTGAATGTAGAAAAACTCTCATCAGAAGATTAAGACTTCTTTCCTACCAGAAAATTCTTCCTGGAGAGAAACTCTTATGCACTGAATATTGGCAGGTCCACAGCTAGAAGTCAGAGTTAATTTACACTTCAGAAGATTCATACTGCAGAGAAACCTCATGGATGTACTATCTGTGGGAAATCTTCTGCTGAGAAATCATATCTTTGACTGCATCATTTAATTCATACAAGTGAAAAACCTGTACATATAATGATTGTGGGAAGGTCTTCACTAACAGGTCAAAAGTTAAGAAACCTCAAAATGCTTATCTTTAAAAATAAAGCTTGTCAAGAGAGAGGGAATATAAATATACCTACAACTGATTCATGTTGATATATGCCAGAAACCAATACAATAGGGAATCAACCCTGAATATTCATTGGAAGGACTAATGCTGAAGCTGAAGCTAAAATACTCTGGCCACCTGGTGCAAAGAGCTGACTCACTGGAAAAGACCCTGATGATGGGAAGACAAAGGGAGATAGTGAAGGACAGAGAAGCCTGGCATGCTGCAGTCCATGGGGTAACAAAGAGTAGGACACAACTTAGCAACTGAACAACAACACAATATTACAAAGCAGTTATCCTCCAATTAAAAATAAATAAATTTAAATTAAAAAAAAAAAAGCCTGTCAATGTGGCAACTGTACTAAGAGTTCTATTGAGTTATCCTAGTGGTCCCCAACCTTTTTGGCACCAGGTACTGGTTTCATGGAAGACAGTTTTTCCATGGACTTGAGGGGTGGGGGAAGGTTCAGGTGGTAAAGCAAAACTATGGGGAGCAATGAGAAGCAGCATTTGAAGCTTCCCTTGCTCACCCACCTCTCACCTCCAGCTGTGCAGTACCAGTACTCAGCCTGGGGGTTGGGGACAACAGTTACCTTGCTGGCCAGGGATCAGTTATGATGTGCAAGAGAGAAAAACCATTTGTTTTTGGAAAGTGATCAAGCTTTCTCAAAGCAATCAGATCTAATAATAAAGTTGAGACTCCAGGCTGCAGAAGTGCTTATGAATACGCTCTATGTGAAAAAGCCTTCAACAAAATGTTGCTCATACTGTTCGAGTGAGAATTCATTCTCAAGAGAACTTCTAACAATACCTAGCTGAAGGAACCTTTCCTAACTGAGACTAGTATTGCTGAGTATCACACCTTTCTGTTAACAGCTTAATGTATTAGAAGAGCCTTACCATAGAATATACTAAAATTTGTGTTTCTTTAAGTATTACTATAGTCATTAGCAATTTGAGATCTTCATCTATGAAGTCTTTGTTCAAAACTATTTTTCTTAAGAGTTTTCTTTGATTTGTACAATTCTGAATATATTATGGATACTAGTCAGTCATTCATTATGCACTGCAAAAATTTTATTCCAGCTTTCACTATAGTATTAATATCATTTAAAATGAGGACAACATTGATTAATCTAAGTTACAAACATGGTTTGCTCCAAGAAAACTAAAAGTAGCTAATGCAAATTCTAGTGAGAATTAATAAAATCAGTATAACAACTGAATTTAAACATAATTATATTTTAAACATAAATATGCTATTGTGCCTGACAGAATCTATAAGTATTTTCAAGCAAAAATTAGACATCATACGTTAGAATCTTATGAGAGTTTAGAGAACATTAAGGCAGTCAACCTTAAAAGCATGTCTTTGTAATGCAGGGAAAATATTGCCTGATTGTATGAGGTAAATAGTCTTTATGCTGTGAGTTTAATAAATGTGTAAGGAAGAAAATGACGATGACATGTGCCCTAAACATGCACTATATTTTTAATATCTTTTTACTGAAGTCTCACTTCCTGAGTGTTACTTGCACTGACTTCAAAAGCATCTGGCAGGGCTTGCCTTGGGTGACTGAAGAAGACCATCTCCTGGAGCTGAGGAGCCTGGAGAGCTGCCACCACTTTTCCCACTGAATATAGCTCAACAGAACCAGCTGGGTCACAGCTGCATCCCAGTTGTCAGCTTTGATTTCTTATGGCTATACTAAAAACAATCACCCCAGCTTGATCACATGATAATTCAATCTATATTACTACAGTGAAGACTCACAACATTAACAATTAAAATGTGCCAAGAATTAGGGAAGACATCTGCAGAAAGAATTACATTTGTGGCTGTGTCATGTATCCCAATACACATTCTGTCATCTCATCTGAGGTCAGGTAGACAAAAGGGCTAATCATATTTTGTGGAGGGGAATAAATATCACATTGATCAGAAGAAGAAGGAGAGAAATATATTATTAAAACTATTATTGACATAAATGTCATTAACAAGTAATTATTATATCAACACTCATAAAAAACACTTTTTCTCACAGCTCACCAGACCATAAGCTCTCAAGAGCAAGAGACATAGTTCACCAATTTTTCTGACATCAGTCTTAGCATAGTACCTAGCACAGAGCAGTTGCTCAAGAAATGTTTTCTGAATGAATGAGATGGGAAACTGTTGAAGATTATAAAAGGTAACTGATACAAACAATTAAATCTCCCCTAACTAGGTAACAATGAGACAAGACTTATGATTTAATTATTTATGTGATACAGAAAAAGTAAGAAGTAGAAAGTATTGGAGCTTCAACATCAGTCGTTCTAATGAATATTCAGGACTGATTTCCTTTAGGATTTAGGATTGACTGGTTGGGTCTCCTTGCTGTCCAAGGGACTCTCATGAGTTTTCTCCAACAACACCATTCAAAAGCATCAATCCTTCTGAGCTCAGCTTTCTTTATAATCCAACTCTCACATTCATACATGACTACTGGAAAAATTATAGCTTTGACTAGATGGACCTTTGTTAGCAAAGTAACATCTCTGCTTTTTCATATGCTGTCTAGGTTGGTCACAACTTTTCTTCCAAGGAGCAAGTGCCTTTTAATTTCATGGCTGCAGTCACCATTTGCAGTGATTTTGGAGCCCCCAAAAATAAAGTCTGACACTGTTTCCATTGTTTCCCCATCTACTGGATGGGACCCGATGCTATGATCTTAGTTTTCTGAATGTTGAGTTTTAAGCCAACTTTTTCACTCTCCTCTTTCACTTTCATCAAGAGGCTCTTTAGTTCTTCTTCACTTTCTGCCATAAGTGTGGTGTCATCTGCATATCTGAGGTTATTGATATTTCTCCCAGAAATCTTGATTTCAGCTTGTGCTTCATCCAACCCAGCATTTCTCATGATGTACTCTGCATATAAGTTAAATAAGCAGGGTGACAATATACAGCCTTGATGTACTCCTTTCCCGATTTGGAACCAGTCTGTTGTTCCATGTCCAGTTCTAACTGTTGTTTCTTGACCTGCATACAGATTTCTCAGGAGGTAGGTCAGGTGGTCTGGTATTCCAATCGCTTGAAGAATTTTCCACAGTTTGTTGTGATCCACACAGTCAAAGACTTTGGCGTAGTCAATAAAGCAGAAGTGGATGTTTTTCTGGAACTCTCTTGCTTTTTTGATGATCCAACGGATATTTCGATGATCCAACAGATATCACACACAAAAAAATTACAGACCAATATCACGGATGAACATAGAAGCAAAAATGGTCAACCCAATGCTAACAATTCAAGTCCAACAATACAGTAAAAAGATCATACACCTTGATCAAGTGGGATTCAACCCAGGGACACAAGGATTTTTCAATATCTGCAAATCAATCAATATAATACACCACATCAACAAATTGAAGAATAAAAACCATATGGTCATCTCAACAGATGCAGAAAAAACTTCTGAAAAAATTCAGCAACCATATGTGATTAAAAAAAAAAACTTTACAGAAAGTGGGCATAAAAGGTACATACCTGAATATAAGGAAGCCCATATATGATAAACCAACAGCTAGCATCATACTCAATGATGAAAAGCTGAAAGCATTCCCTCTAAGATCAGGAACAAGACAAGGATGTCCACTCTCACCACTTTTATTCAACATAATTTTGGAAGTCCTAGCTATAGCAATCAAAGAAAAAAAGAAGTAAAGGAAATCCAAATTAGAAAAGAAGAAGTTAAACTGTCACTTTGCAGATGACATGATACTATACATAGAAGATCCTAAAGATGCTACTAGAAAACTACTAGAATTCATTAGTGAATTTGGTGGAGTTCCAGGTTACAAAATTAATACACAGAAATCTGTTGCATTACTATACACTAACACTGAAAAATCAGAAATAGAAATTCAAGAAGCAATTTCATTTACCATCACATCAAAAAGAATAAAATATCTAGGAAGAAACCTACCTAAGGGACAAAAGACCTGTAGTTTGAAAACTATAAGATGATGATGAAAGAAACCAAAGAAGATATAAACAGATGGAAAGATATACGATGTTTGTGGAAAGGAAGAATCAATATTGTCATAATGACTATACTTACCAAAGCAATCTATAAATTCAATGCCATCCCTATTTAATTACCAGTGGCATTTTTCACAGAAAAAGAACAACAACAACAAAAAATCTCAAAATCTATATGGAAACACAAAAGACCTCGAAAAACCAAAGCAATCTTGGGATAGAAAAGTGGCTGGAGGAATCAGGCTTTCTGACTTTAGACTATACTACAAAGATACAGTCATTAAAAGAGTATGGGACTGGCACAAAAATAGAACTATAGATCAGTGGAACAGAATGAAAACCCAGAAATAAGCCCATATACCTTTAGTCAATTAATAAATGACAAAGGATGTAAGACTATACAATGCTGGAAAGACAGTCTCTTCAACAAATGATGCTTGGAAAACTGGACAGCTACATGTGAAGAATCAAATTAGATCATTCTTTAACTCCATACACAAAAATTAGCTCAAAATGGGTTAAAGACTTAAATGTCAGACTGGATATTATAAAAAATCTAGAGAAATAGATAGGCAGAACACTCTAACATAAATAGCAGCAATATTTTTTCTGATCCATCTTCCAGAATAATGGCAATAAAAACAAAAATAAACAAATGGGACCTACTGAAACTCAAAAGTTTTTGCACAGTAAAGAAAACAATAAAAGCAAAAAGACAACCCATAGATTGGGAGAAAATATTTGCAAATGATGTGACAGATAAGGGATTAGTCTCCAAAATTTATTAACAGCTCATGATGTTTAACAGCATCAAAACAAACAACCCAGTTAAAAAATGGGCAGAAGACCTAAATGAAAATTTCTCAATGGAAGACATATAGATGGCCAATAGACACATGAAATGATGCTCAACATCGCTAATTATTAGAGGAATGCAAATCAAAATGATAATGAGATATCACCTCACACAAGCCAGAATGGCTATCATTAAAAAAAAAAAAAAAAGAAAGAAATCCATAAACAAAAGAGGCTAGAGAAGGTTTAGAGGACAGGGAACTCTCTTATTCTGTTGGTGGGAATGTAAATTAGTACAGCCACTATGGAGAACAGTATGGAAGTTCCTTAAAAAACTAAAAATAGAGCTGTCACATGGCACTGCCATCCCACCCCTGGGCATGTATCCAGAGAAAAACCTGATCTGAAAGGATACACCCACCCCAGTGTTCATTGCAGCACTGTTTACAGCAGCCAAGACATGGAAGTGACCTAAGTCTCCACCCACAGAGGAATGGGTAAGGAAGAGGTGGTACATACATACAATGGAATATTACTCAGTTACTAAAAAGAACAAAATAATACCGTTTGCAGCAATGTAGATGGACCTGGAGAGTGTCAAACTGAGTGAAGTCAATCAGAGGAGGATAAATATCATATGACATCCCTTATATGTGGAATGTAAAAAGAAACAATACAAATGAACTTATTTACAAAACAGACTCACAGACTTAGAGAACAAGCTTATGGTTTCTGGGGGGAAAGATGAGGGGGGAAGGGATACTTAGGGAGTTTGGGATGGACATATACACACTGCTATATTTAAAATGGATAACCAACAAGGACCTACTGTATGCTCAATGTTATGTGGCGGCATGGATGGGAGGGGAGTTTGGGGGAGAATGGATACACGTATATGTATGGCTGAGTCCCCCCTTTGCTGTTCTCCTGAAGCTATCACAACATGGTTTGTTAATTGGTTACACGCCAATACAAAATAAAAAGTTTAAGAAAAAAAGAGCAATGTTTTTGGTATCTGCTCTAGAGCTTAACCAGGAGAAAAAGGAAGAAAGCATTCAGAGGAATTAACATAAGCAGTTTCAGAACTAAGAAGCAAATATTCTCCCCAACAAAATCACTGGTAAGCTCATGGCTTACTTTCAATAATGACATCTGCTTCTGGAAATGTCTTTGGAAAGATGGCGAACTTTGCTGGTGCCTCTAAACTGGTGCCTACCCCCGCTTATTTTGTAGGAGCAATAAAGAATATAGGAGTTGTAATGTGAGGCTATTTTTATTCCTTTAAAGGAATACTTCAATTCCTTTAAAGGTAGTTTCACATGTAGCACTGTATCTGCTGCTGTGAGGGCCCAGCAGAGACCCTACTAAGAGCTATCATCTAGCAGCAGGGTTGGAGGACAGCAGAATGAAGCTTTTCAGCAGTAGCAGGGTTTTAGGGCCAGATACAAGGACAAACACCCAAACAATGAGCAATGAGGTCTTGTGGGGCAGAGAGCAGCATCACACAGGTAACACAACTTGAATGCTTTGAAAGTACAAAGTAAAACCACAAATCAAAGGCTTAATAACATCATAGCTCTTATCACCATAGGAGACCATCTGCTTTGAGTCTGTGATGGGATGTAATTGCTCCTTTCTTGCTGTCAGCCATTTTAGGAGACCCTGGTGGCACCTCTGGCAACCAAGCCTAGGTGGTCCTTCCCCTTTTGCATTTTTGTAGGAACACAGAGGTACTAGGCAAAGGAAGTGGTTTGGTGAACATTACTAGATTTGCAGTTTAACCAAAGTCAAAGTACTCAGAATGTCATTGTAGTGGGGTTGTGCTGTATTTACTTCTCAGAAAGAACTGCTGTACACTTGATATTGTGAAAAGCAGCCTTGAAAGCAGACACCTCCTCACCAAGAGCAAATAATAATTTAAGATGAATGAACTGAAAAGACATCCAACAGCACAACCACATGAGAGCTTTTGTGTATGTAAATTTGCTTGCTTTTTAAACCACTGATATCCTGTTTCTGAAAACTTACTCCTAGCCTCTATTCTTCCCTAATAGAACCCAATCAGTTTCTGACAGCTCTTTCCCAAACAGCTGTCTTTCATTTAATTTCATTTAGTGTGCAAACCGTTTCAAGTCGCATGCACAAGCATACTGTGAAGAATTCATTTTCCCTAGTTTCCTGGTGACGATAAAAGAATTTAATAATAAAAAAAAGTTGAACTTTGGCCTGAAATGTTGCTGTCCTGCCGTAATGGTGAATTATACAAGTGGAAGTGATCCAAAGGTTATTTGGTCCACCCCCTACCATGCGAAAGAGCCTAAACAGATCCTTTCATGTAATTATCTTACTTGTTCTTTTAAAATCTTGTAAGAAGAATTCTACATTCTCACTAAACAAATCTGGTCCAGACCTTGATAATTTGAAGAATGAACCTCCCCAGGGATAAGTGCAGTGGGGAGAACAAAAGGATTTAGGACTCACAAACTGGAACAGGTAGGAATGTAGAATTTAAAAAATAAGTATTATCCTAGAACAGATATCACAGAGAAGATCAGGAAACACTTTTGTAAAGGAAGTTTAGTTTTTGAAGGAAAGGGACACGATATTGCATAATAGTTTAAAGCATGAACTTTAGAGTTTAACAGCCATGAATTCAAATTCTACCAATGCTATTCTAAGATAACCCTCTTATCTTCAAAATGGGTATTGACAATAACATTTTATTGAGTTCTTGTTATATTTCAGGCACTATTCTAAGTGCTTTACATTCATTAACATATAGAGAAATGCTAATACTACAGAGCTTTATAGATTAAATAAATAAAGCATAATATAGCTAAAGTGTTTAGCACAATTCCTGTATTCAATAAATGGTAATAATTATTAGTCCTACTTTTACTCATGAAAACCTAAACTGACCATCATTAAGAGTTTGGCATCCAAAGTCCTAAAAATAGAAATTAAAGTAAGTAATACAGCTCTGCTCCCTCCCTGATTCCCTTCCATCCAATGCAGGTTAAAAACCTTGAGGCAGAGGTGAGAAAGGAGATTCAGTTTGTTTTGTCCACTTACCAAAGTAATAATTGTAAGAAGAGGGGATTACGGGATACTGTGAACACTTCCCCAATTTTTTCAGCATAGTTAAGAATCTCCTCCTCCTCCACTTCTGTCCAGCCCCCTTGTGTTCATGGCAGGGTTCTCCTGAGTTCCTAACCCATCAGGATCTTGAATACAACAGGAAACCTCAAAGAATAGGCCTGCTGCCCCCTTGTGCACAGTTCTCCCACCTTAAACTTCCACCTTTCACAGAAGACACACTAAACTTACCCTGATTTCTCGGTAGCTCCTGAATGTGATGGTTCTTGGGAATGGCATAAGGCCAGTTATGAACTTCAGTAGAATTTGGACTTCAGAGACTTCAAACTATTAATAATACTTAAATGTCAGCATATCTCTGGGTAGTAAAACCAGATATCTATGTTCAATTCAAGCATAACGTGAACTCAAGGGAGATACAACTCAAGGGTGACTAGGAAGCCACTTGTCCAAGCGACATCCCCCCCTCTTTTGGAGAGAAATGTTTAGTGTTAAAGTAGAGAAAAATGACATGCTTCAGATTGAGAGTGAATATATTAAAAATCTACCTGATATGATAATAAGGAAAAATAAGTGAGAAAACTGAATTAACTTTGCTTAAGGAAATCAATTAAAAAAAAATTAAAACCACAATTTCCCTGACTGTAAAAACCCATAAAACTTAGAATGAGTTATCTCTTTTAAAATTAAGGTTTTCTTTAAATTAAGATTGTTTATTTCTTAGTTTTAGTTAAAGCATTCCACTAGGAAGAAGAGAGTGGATGTTATCTCAAGATTCCACTTAACTCCAAGATGGTGTAATAATTAAAATGCATTTCTGGCTTGAAAGGGTGAAAGTGTTAGTCGTTCAGTTGCGTCTGACTCTTTGCGACCCCATGGTCTGTCCATGGTCTTGTCTTCTCCAGACAAGAAGACTGGAGTGAGTTGCCATTCCCTTCTCCGGGGGATCTTCCTGACCCAGGGATCGAACCCGGGTATCCTGCATTGCACCCAGATTCTTCATCATCTGAACTACCAGGGAAGTCCATTTCTGGCATGAAACCATCTTATTTCTTCAGAAATTCAAATGAACAAACAAGCCAACTGCCAACGGTACTACTGAAAGTAACAACTATAAGGTTAGAGATTAAGAGTGCTGAATTTGGAGGTTGCTGTCACTTGAATTGGGAATAAAGACTAAAAAGCAAAAAGGGAAAGTTGCTGGTGGGCAGGACCAATGTATGAAAGAGCTGATTAAAATTAACAATTCAAATGTGGCTGGCAACTGCATTTACAGAATTCTCTTCACGTATGTCAATGACTTGGAAGGCAGGCAACGGTTACAGGGATACTCAGAATGCAATTTGACAAGAGGCTAAAACATAATCTATTTTAAAAGGGAAGACCAAAAATGAAATTGGTGATGTCAGGGCTTCTGTTATCAAATACTGCCACCCACTCTTTCCCTGCCCAGCTTATATTACCATCACCAGCAAGTATGCCTTAGCCAGACACCACATTCAGAACCATGGCTCCTTGCTGTCTATACTCCAGGCCCCAAATAACTAGTTTCTTTATCCAATCACCCAGCATAAGAGGAAATATTATCTACCAACTATAGCACAGGATCCTCCATCACACACCCTGGGGGAATGCATTGGGAACATCAATGGAAAAGAACTGTCCCCCAGCAAAGATTTTTATCTTCTCTTTCTACCAAGCTCCCTACTTCTCTCAGCAAACTTTGCTTCCTGTTATAGAATGCTCTGGGTAGGACACTAACACTTCTCACCAGCACTATGCTAGAACATTCAAGAAATAAAACCTACTTCAACTCCATGTTTACGAAAGAGAGGCATACAAATCCATACCATAAATTGGGCTCACAGCCACATTATAAAAGTCATATTCCACCTGCCTGCATTTTATCAAACCATGAATCACTTCTACACTGACCCACCAAGACTCTTGTGCTCTGGCCAGGGAGTAGTTAAAGCGTGTGGCCATCAAGTGCAATGAATAAGGAAGAATGAAGGAAAAGCAGTTTCTAAATCAAACCCGTACTCCTGAAAATAAACACATAATCCAAGTGATATAATTACAACAATATGCCACTTTTGGTTTGAAAATTAATATAACATTAAGGTTTTTAAAAAAGGAATCAAGAAGGAAGTATAAACAAAATGGAATCATATTGTATCAGTTTTTGCCTATACCTAATAAGGCTAGCCAGTGTAAAGTAAGGCAACAGACAGACAGATAAAGAAGATTAAAGATCCTCATGGTAATAAAAGTCTACATTACACTGTACTCAGACTGAAATAACCCAAATACAAACAGATAATCCAAATTTAATCCAAACTCCCAAAACCAGATACATGTAACAGTTTCACTGAGAAATAACTCACACACTATAAAATTTACTCTTTTACAATTTAGTGTTTTTTAGTATAGTCAGAGAGTATATCACCATCATCAATACATAAGTCCAAAACATTTTCATTACCCCTCAAAAAACTCATTAGTAGTTGGTCCCCATTTTTTTCTTTCTTTTTTTCTTCCCTAGCAACCACTGATCTATTTTCTGAACTCTTAATTCTAATCCATTGATCTGTATTTCTACCCTATGCCAGCATCACATTATCTGGATTACCGTAGCTTTGCAGTTAAGTCTGAAGTTGGAAACATTGAGTCTGCCAACTCTGTTTTTCTTTTTAAAATTATTTTGGCTATTTTGAGTCAAAATGAATTTAGGATCAGTTGAAGTTTTGAAAGAGACTGTACTGAATTTTTAGATCGACTTGGGAAATATTTCCATCTTAACAATACTGAGTCTTCTAATCCATAAACACAAAATATCTTTCCATTGTTTAGGCTTCTTTAATTTCCTTCAGCAATGTTTTGTAGTTTTCAACGTAAAAATCTAATTTTTTTGGTAAAATTTATTTCTAAGTGTTGTACCCTTTTTGATGCCTAAAGTATTAGGTTTGAGTGTCTCTTCTAGTCCTCTTGAAGCACCAACGTTAAAAAGAAATAACTATGTCCATAATCAAGCATGTTCAAACCAATGTTATATGTTTATAAACATCTTTAATGAAGGAAATAGTACTGATTATCATGAGGCAGTAGAATGCAGCAGAATGCAGACTGGAATCAAATAAGACAGGTTCTCCACATAAGTAGATTTGGTATCAGAAGTTCCACATCCTTGGATTTAACTGATTGGGCATCGAAAATATTCGAAAACAATCCAAAAAAATCCAAAAAGCAAAACTTGAATTGGCCAAGAACTGGCAACTATTCACATAGTGTTTATATTGTATTTTCAACTATATATAGCATTTACATTGTATTAGATATTATAAGTAATCTGGAGATAATTTAAAGTATATGGGCTGATGTGCAAAGATTATATGCAAGTATTATGCCATGTTATATGAGGGACTTGATTATCCTCGGATTTCACTATCCCTGGGGGCTTCCCAGGCAGCTCAGTGGTAGAGTCTTCCTGTCAATGCAGGAGCCACAAGAAACTCAGGTTCAATCTCTGGGCTGGGAAGATCCCCTGGAGTAGGAAAAGACAACTCCCTCCAGTATTCTTGCCTGGAGAATGCCATAGACAGAGGAGACTGTATGCTACAGTCCGTGCGGTCCCAAAGAGTCAGATACGATAGAGCTACTGAGCACACACAGGGTCCTGCAACCAATCTCCCTCAGATATTAAGCGACCACTGTACTTGCTCTTGTTGAATCTGGGTAAGGCTAGAAAACATTGATCCAGATAGGGGGAAATGTTCAAGGTTTGATAGAACAGCTGAAAATAAAAACCCCACCATGTCTATATTATATTGATTTTAATAATATAAATGCATTAACAGTGCTAAGAAGGTACTCCAATTATTCAAAAATAGAATGAAATGTTCCTTAGGCTCTTATTTTCTGTAAAGTTCATTTTTTCAAAAAAAACAGAAAGTAGAAAAGATGAAAAGGAACCCCATGTATATGCCAGACTAGAAACCCCTAGTTTCTGGGTACTTATGGTTTCTTAAAACGTCATAGAAGTATCTGTAAAAATAGGAAAAGAGAACAAAAACCAATCAATGTTCAAAACAAAATTCAAGTCCAGTTGCCATATGCAGCCTCTAAAAATGGCTTCTAATGTTTGAACAGACTTTTTCATTTCCTGTAGTTTTATCTTCTAAGAAGATTAAGAAAGAGCTACTGTTTTGCATTTAAGACATGGCAATATGACTGTGAGATACTCTAAACTTGGCATTCATCATTACTAATTGATTTGAAAAACAATTTTTTTCCCATCTCTATTTCATTCTCATAGCTGTAAATCAAAGGAAGATAATTCTAGAAACTGTTACAAAAAGGAAAAAGAATAAAGATCTTCAGAGGATCAATAAATAGAAGCTATATAATACTGTCATTAACATTGTTAAACTCTGCTTCTATGCTTTCAAAAGGCTGCTTGTTTCATCAAACAAAAGTAGTTGCTCTCATTAATAGGATTTAAAAGACCTTTAATAAAAGCAAAAAATTTACTTATAATTTCAAATAATACTTTCAGGTTAAATAAAATATGTAATCCACTTAAAAGAATCATGTGGGCCAATATTCACCCAATTGGTATGTGAGCAGAGACATGATGTCAACAGTCTAGAGATAACCTTGTTCCAAAGCCACTGTGTTTATAGCAAGACTCTACAGTGTTGAAAGGTACTTTACTGAATGACTGCTAGTAGAATATGCAATGGAGTGGGGAGATTAGATAACTAAGTTTTAAGACACAGAATTCGTGTTGGTCACACCATGTGACCCAAGGCCTATCTTCTAAGTTCTTTGTTTCTCAGTTTACCTGTCTTTTTAATCTGTCTCAAAAGTATATATAGGTCTGGGGAAGGGGGTGGGTTTCCAAGACTTTTGCAAACAAAGAACTTGCTCAAAGAACCAAAAAATACACCGAGCTTCTTGAGCTCCTTTAATTAAAATAACAACAAAATAGAAGCAGCTGTTTGCCTTCCCTCATATCTTTGTTAGTTTCTATAGAAGCCAGAATCTTCATTGTCTATTATCTATTATATAATCCTTTTGCTGATCCTTTGTACCTTTAAAAATCAGACAGAAATAGAAACTGCCCCTTAAGCCTGACCTGGCACTAAATACTAAAACTTCTGTAGATTGTTAGCAGTAAAAATGCCAAATAAAAATCTCCCGGATATACTCTCTCACTCTGTATGTCATTACCGTGAGTTTCTGGGATTTGTCTCCAACATAAACAGTACTATTGTCATACTGAAGGAGGTTACCTCAGCCCTTCTGAAAACTGTGACTGGGTGAGTTCTATTCTCTAAAACAAAGACAGAAGGAGGATAGACCAGGCAAGCCACAGCTAATACTGAAAACTAGTAGCACTGATAACTAATACTAACAAATGCTAACTATCACTTCTAAGAGGGAACAAAGTATACTGAACCTGCAAAATTCCCTACATTTTTACAGGAGTAACTAACTGTATTTTTCATCCATAAAGCACTTTTCTTTTGAGGGATTATTTGATACTAATGCCTTTTTCAATTAATTTTTTAAAACCTTGTTCTCTGAAGTGGTCTGTCAAAAGCAGTCAATAATACATTTTCTTCTCCTTTATTCTAGTGCAGGCAAGGACCCCTATCTTCCTAGAAAACCTTAAAAAGCTATCCTTTCTCAATCTGTACTAGTATTTTAAGTCAACTTTGCACACTGGGAAAAAAGAATGAGAATGAGAAAGTATTATAAGTTGTGGAGACATAAAATGTTTTAACAATAGTCACAGCAATTCAAACTATATTCACAGGAGTCATAGTCTAGAATCTCAGTTATTGGCACTTAATAGCGTAATTAACACCTTTGGTTTTGTTCTTCACCTGCTGTTTGCCTCACTTTGTGCTACTTCATTTTATTTTTTTAATTACCATATTCACCACAGCAGGAAGGAAAACACAACAAATTAAAACTCAATGTGGTCATCTATTTCCTAGTTGCTCTCAGAAAACATTTGATGGAAAAAAGAGCCTGAATACGAGGTTTCGAATTATATGAAAATTCCTCTAATTATTTAATTATTTTTTATAAATCAATAAAGTAAACCGCTATAGTTCTCTCCACTGTAGGTAATATTGACCCCTAAGCAGCTCAAAAGACATAGGGGGAAAAAAAAGTACTGGGTATGTCAGGATCTGGGTAAAGTCCTTGAGTCTATACTTGCCATCTGATTTTCCCTACGCAAGTTTCGCTTGACTTCTCTGGCTTCTGTTTCATCTTTACAAAATGGGAGGGGTGGGCCAAATGATCTCTAAAGCTCTATAAGTCTATGAAAATAATGAATTATTTTTAGCCAATTAAATATTCATAGCCCTGTGAGGTAGGTCAAACTCAAGTAAAAAATTATTCATTAAGATTTTCAAAAAAAAGTAAGGCACAATGTTAGGATGAGGGACCAAGGTCCAAACCCAGGAAACAGAGAAGCCGAGTGCCACCTGGCCTTGAGGTAATTTACTGAACTTGGAACATGGGCCATATTGAAAGTCCATAAACTTTCCCTGAAAAAATTACAGACTTTCAAAAATAAAGCTCTGCATAACAGGCCAGAATTTTTACACATCCCACAGGCAAGCAAGCACCCAATATGCCATTTTTAAAAGAAATTTGTATCTGAACATTTTACTTCTACAGTTGAGGTTGTTGGAAATACACTTTTATCTCCTTTCTTCCCCATCAAACTCACACATGTTTACAAGGCTGGCTCTAATCCGAGCATGAACGAGGTCATAAGACAAGAGTGTGATCAGGAAGAAAGTCAGTGAGAACGTCCCCCACCCTTTGAAATTTTAGCTCCTGTCCAGGCACCCCCTCTCACCCCACACTCCTCTCATAAAACGTGGTATTTATTTATCTTTGATTCTCCTCAAGGGTGCCCGGAGAAGCCTGTCGAGTGAGCTGCCACCTTCCAGATTTAATTGGTTTTCCTCAGTTGTTGGGCAGCTCTAAACGCAGAAACCAAAGACTCTTCCGCTCGACTGGGTGTTCTCAATACAAGAGCTGGCATGGCCTCACACAAACTTCATTCAAGTGGAACAATAACAATATTAAGTTCCCTCCTATCACAATGGCCCTAGTGTTATTTGGTTGGGTTGTCACTCCACCTGTCAGCTGCAACCAGGGGACAACGAATTTGCAAATTTACACAGTTTTCGTAGGAATGTTCTTTCTTTTTTCCTATTTGGATGCTCCGCTTCTACAGCTCCTATTCTTCAAGGTCATGGGGGCTTATTTAAGGAGAGATTGTTTACAACTTAACTGGAAAGGTGCCTTGCTTACCAATGGGAAACTGCCACAGAGCAGATTTAACTTACGAAGTAGGCAAGTGACAAGGTAAGGAATAGCATCCAAAACTATGATTTCTTACATACAGAGAACAAGCTGGTGTTTTCCAACAACGAGAAAGAAGTGCAGACAGGTGAGATGGGGTATTAAAGAACTACTATGTGTAAAAGAAATAAGCCGCTGCTGCTGCTGCTAAGTCGCTTCAGTCGTGTCCGACTCTTTGCGACCCCATAGACAGCAGCCCACCAGGCTCCCCCGTCCCTGGGATTCTCCAGGCAAGAACACTGGAGTGGGTTGCCATTTCCTTCTCCAATGCATGAAAGTGAAAAGTGAAAGTGAAGTCGCTCAGTCGTGTATGACTCTTAGCGACCCCATGGACTGCAGCCCACCAGGCTCCTCCGTCCATGAGATTCTCCAGGCAAGAGTACTGGAGTGGGGTGCCATTGCCTTCTCCGAAGAAATAAACAACCAGGAGATATTGTACAGCACAAGAGTGTGTGTACTTAGTCGCTCAGTTGTGTCTGAGTCTTTGCGACCCTTTGGACTCTAGCCCACCAGGCTCCTCTGTCCATGGGATTTTTTTCAGGCAAGAATACTAGAGTGGGTTGCCATTTCCTCCTCCAGGGGATCTTCTCAACCCAGGGATCAAACCTGCACCTCTAGTGTCTCCTGCACTGCAGGCAGATTCTTTACCTGCTGAGCCATCATTATTTTGTAAAAGAGCACAGTCTATAAAAATATTGAACCACTCTGTTGTACATCTGAAACTAACATAATATTGTAAATTACTTATACTCCACTTTTTTTTTTTAATTGTGATTTCTTGTTTTAGTGACTCAAAAGGATCTAAAAATGTTTTACCCAGGATTGTGGGCTAGATTGGGGGTCTGGAAAAAGGAAATGGAGGTATTTATATCTAGTCATGGAAAGGGAATTTTATGTACATCCACAATTTGTGTCAACTCAAAGACATAAAAGCTTAAGACACTTTCACACATTCCTGAACACCATAATTAAATATGGCTAGATTGAGGGTCTGTCCCCTGAATCAGTATCCTACTGTTAGGACTCCCTAGATAGTAAAAATCTAGAGGTTCTTCTCCTGAAGAAAAATGAAAAGCAGTTAGGGAGGAAGAAGGGACTTCCCCATAGTAGAATTTTTCAATTTCAGAAAATCAAGCAATTAAAGAAAGGTATGATGTGTAATATTGAAAAAGAATAGACTTCACCATTAAACAATAAACAGTGCTGACGTTTAACAGTATTGTTCATTGCTTTCCCCAGGACCCCTAGAGTAGGGCCTGGTACATGATAAGTACTCAGGAAAGTTATTATCTCTGCCTAGAACCACCCCTCTCCCACACACACCACCACCTGAACCACATGGCTCCTCTCTCTCCATTCAGGTCTCTGCTCAAAGGTTTCCTCTCCAAACATGTCTTGCTTGACTGTACACTCTAGAATCTCTGTAGCCTTCCTTCTTCATTTTCCTTATAGCACTTAACACTAGCCAACACTACACATCTATTTGCTAATTTTATAATTGTCTGTGTAGTAACTGTTCACTGCAGTAATCCCAGCTTTTGAAACACAGTAAGTACTCAATAAATAGTTACTGAATAAAGAGATTGGATTGTAGCCTACAGACTTGTTCTATTCCATATTCAGTCAGCCAGTCACTCAATTACTGGTTATTCACTACATGCTGGATACTGTCTAGGAGTAAAGAACCTAGGTTAAGAAAAGGCCCCTAGGGACTTCCCTAGTGGTCCAGTGGCTAAGACTCCCTGCTCCCAATGTAGAAGGCACGAGTTCGACCCTGGTCAGGGAACTAGATCCCACATGCTGCAACGAAGATCAAATATCCCAAATGCCACAACTAAGACCCAATGCAGCCAAATTAAAAAAGAAAAAGAAAAAAAAAAAACTTAAAGGCCCCTAGATAAGGAAGTCATGATAACAGTTTAATGTGAGACGAGCCATGTGCTGTGAATAAAGGAATATGAGGGCAATGAGAAAAAGCATTTAATTCAGACTTGGCAGAGTCAGCCAAATTCTCCAGTGAAGCTACAGTTAGATTCTTCAGAATGAAGGAGCACGTGGGAGGAGGTGGAACATGCAGCCACATGATAAAGCTACCAGTAGAGAGAAATGCAGGAGGTAAATGAGAAAGACACAGGGGACTTAGCACGTATGGCTCTGATACTAAACTAAACCTAATCCTGGAAGCTGAAGAAGTTGTTGGAGGTTTTAAACAGAAGAGTGACAGGATCTGATTTGCATTTTAGGGTTATCACTCTGAGGACACTAGGAGGGGCCAGGATAGAGGCACAAAGATAGAATCTTGCAGTAGTCCAGAGAGCAGAAATGAAATGAAGACAATTCCTTCCTGCATCCATTCAGCCATTTCTTCATTTTTTCAACCAACAATTTGGAGGGCCTGCCTAGGAAAGGCTCTGGGCAAGGCACTGGAATCGGTAAAAAGCAATGAGACTGGAAAAGGGCCAGCTTAAAAGCTGTGAAATAAGTAAATATAAAGAACTGAGTGACTGACTGTTGTTGTTTAGTCGCTAAGTTGCATCAGACTTTTTGCAACCCCATGGACTGTAGCCCACCAGTCTCCTCTGTCCATAGGATTTCCCAGGCAAAAGTACTGGAGTGAGTTGCCATTTCCTTCTCCAGGGGATCTTCCCAACCCAAGGATCAAACCCATGTCTCCTGTGCCTTCTGCATTGTCAGAGAGATTCTCTACCATTGAGCCACCAGGGAAGCCGAGTGACTGCTTAGAGGAGTCTATTATGACTGCCACATATACGATTTAGGCGACGAGGTACAAAGTAATACCAGTCACCAAATTAGGAAATGGAATGAGGAATGCGAAGGCAGAAATGGTGGAGGTAACTTCACTGGGGAGGGGAATGAGATGTGAAGTTTCAGACAATCTGAAGTAGCAGCTGAACATCCAATTAGAGAGGTCCAGTAGGCAACAGAGAATTCGTTGCCTTCATTATAATAAGTTGAAAAATCATTTCATTCTATATAAACTCTCCATACCTTATATAATGGCACTGCTCTGAGATTCCAAATTTCCCTATTTTTATCCTCAGATGAAAACAAAATCAAATTAGTTAAATTTATTTTTTCCGTAAAAAATTATACTTTTACTAAAAACATGGACTTAGAGAAATACAAATTACAAGATTAATTTTTCTAAAAAAATAACTCCTTGTGTAGATACTCAACAATGAGATTCTACTGAAATTCCACTGAAATTCTACTAACCTGTTAATCAAGGGAGAAATCCCTAATAAACAATGGAAAATTAGGAGATGAAAGAATGGAGGAAACAAACATTAAAGATGAACACATGACATTTCATAGTAGGAATGTGACTGAACTGTCAAATCAGGAAAATTTACACGATAGTGTATATTTATATTCCACACCAGTGAAATGATTTGTGACAATTTATGAAAATAAACTGTCCCTTGGACAGTAAGGAGATCAGCAAGGAAATCAACACTGAATATTCGTTGGAAGGACTGATGCTAAAGCTGAAGCTCCAATACTTTGGCCACCTGATGCAAAGAGCCAACTTATTGGAAAAGACCCAGATGCTGGGAAAGATTGAAGGCAGGAGGAGAAGTGGACGAGAGGGTGAGATGGTTGGATGGCATCATCGACTCAATGGACATGAGTTTGGGCAAACTCCAGGAGATAGTGAAGGACAGGGAAGCCTGGCATGCTGCAGTTCACGGAGTCACGGAGTCAGATAAGACTTCGTAACTAAACAACAACAAATGAAAACACACTTAATACAAATAAATAAGGAGTTCCCTAGTGTCTCACATGGTAAAGATTCTGCCTGCAATGAAGGAGACCCGGGTTCGATCCCTGGGTCAGAAGATCCCCTGGAGAAGGAAATGGCTACCCACTCCAGTATTCTTGCCTGGAGAATTCCACAGACAGAGGAGCCTGGCGGACTACAGTCCACGGGGCCACAAAGAAAAAGAAACATAAGATCAAAGAGGAACACAGAGAAATAATGCTAGGTGTAATAATGCCAACAGTAAGATTAGCACACAAATGCACACTGTTTATTTCTCCACAGCTATTAGAAATTATGTGCAAATTTGGCTCTAAGGTACTTAAAGAAGAAAATATAATCAAATATAAGATTCATACTAGCCACAAGATTTTTTTTTTTTTTTAAGAAAATCAAGCAGTGTTTCCTGACCCAGAAGCTTGAGGAATTTCATCTCCAGGTCATCCTAAAGATGATTGGGTGTGATGTAGTCAGGGCCTCTTCAAAAACTCCCATTACTTATGGAAGAGTGAATTTCATGACAACATCAATCATTGAAGGCCAATCTTCTACAAGCAGATTTGTGACCAACTAGAATAGTAGAGAGTTCAAAATTCTAATTTGTAAAGGGAACCTGAATATAGATTCTCTATTATGCAACTTAAAGGTGTCCACCTCTTTCAGCAACAGTGGGAGCAGAGGACAGGATTAATGTTCTCTTTCAAAATTGTGGAGCCTAATGAAGATACCACACTCTACACAAACATGAATTTTGAAGATAGCCCATGAAAACTATAATGCAGTCAAGCAGAAAAAGAGGCAAGTTCTGGAGTTATGCTTGGCTTCAAATATTTGTTCTTCTACTGATGGCTGTATGACCCTAGAACAATCACATCCACTTTCTCAGTCTGTTTCCTCTATCTATAGTATGTGACTTGTAATGAGGAATAAATGATATTAAAAAAACATAAAGTGCTAGTATAGTGCCGAGTATGTGGACACAAAATAAATGAGGGGGCATGGGGCAGAGTACCAACAGAACCCATATGGCAAAAAAAGAGAATACATGATACTGAGGAGAGAGAAACACGGAATCTGTATCTGACAATGGAAGACTTCTTCATACTGTAAAAGAATTGAGTATGGTGCCAGAAGAGCACCATCTCTATTAATGGGATATAGCACACTCCTCAAGTGTTGGTGGGCTGGAAATAAGTGAAGAACACAGTTCCAGACTAAGATGTTTTTTACTTTTTCAGTTGCAAAAATTAATCAGTGTTAAGTGTTTGTTATAAATTGGAAGATCAACACATCAAATGATAAAGGCCAGTAAAATAATTCATTCATCTAATTTCCAAGTAACCACCCACATATCACTTCTGCATGTCATCAAACTTAAGCTGCAGTCAAAAGAACACTTATGATAAATGACTTAATTACAAACCTATACTTGCCAGGAAAAAAATTTTTAATTTAACAAGCAACATAAAAAATAACCAGGGCCTGTTCTCAGTGGTAACTACTCATTTTGTCTTATGGCAGGTGTACACATGCACTTGAAAAGAAACATCTGCTTTCTTTCTTACAGATATTTTCACCTAAGGAATAATAAGAAAAATTTGTTTCTCCCACACAAGCTTTAAAAGAAAAAAAAAAAAAAAGAAAAAGAAAAGCCCACAACCAGATGTAGTTATTTCAGAGCATTTTTTTTCCTTACAGGCATCTTACTTACAAATTATAACAATTAAAATATTTTATTTTTATTTTCCTTCATTTAACCTCTTATAAAAGCTGGTCACCTAACCTACTTTCTGATTACTTCTCTAAATTATATTCACCCTGTCCCCAAATCACTGGGTTACTCATACTTCTCAGTCCAGAACATACTATCTATGCAAGGCCCCTCTCTTGGTCTATTTTAATTCGTTAATTTATTTATTTTTTTCCCCTTTATCTATAATTCTCATTCTCTCCTACTCTTACATAAACAAACACTTAACTGTCTGGTGCCTATCTTTGGATATGGACTGTTTATTTGAAAAATATAAAGTACTATCTTGTGTACGTGCTCACTTGCTCAGTCGTGTCCAACTCTTTGCGACCCCATGAACCATAACCCACCAGGCCCCTCTGTCCATGGAATTTTCCAGACGAGAATACTGGAGTGGGTTGCTATTTCCTATTCCATCTTGTGTATATACAAGTTTAAATTTTTTCATAAGTAATAATATACTATGCATCCATAGCCATCTTTTTTCACTGAATCCTCTCTTCAGACTGCATCCAGGATGCGATATGGCCCTTGAGTTCATACCAAACTGCTGTATCATGTTCCAAAGTATGAATCTGCTACCTAAAACAATGCTGCTATAACCAAAAGTGACATCTAGATGAATTAAAGCTTAAAAGTAGTGTGGCTAACAGAAAAAAGCGTCAGAGAGTAACCCATGGTCTTGAATCCTAACAGCATAAACTGTAAGATTAAAATATACATAATTTTGGAATATATTTGCCAAACTCAAAATTAAGGTCTACGTCAACATGAAACTTTAAATCAAGCTGCTGCTGCTGCTAAGTCAATTCAGTCATGTCCAACTCTGTGCGACCCCATAGACGGTAGCCCACCAGGCTCGTCCCTGGGATTCTCCAGGCAAGAACACTGGAGTGGCTTGCCATTGCCTTCTCCAATGCATGAAAGTAAAAAGTGAAAGTGAAGTCGCTCAGTCGTGTCTGACTCTTAGCGACCCCATGAGCTTCAGCATACCAGGCTCCTCCGTCCATGGGATTTTCCAGGCAAGTGTCCTGGAGTAAAACCCAAATAACTAACTAGTATGTAAAGAAATGTTCAGTTTCACTAGCAATCAGAGAAATGCAAGTTAAAGTGAAATATTACTCTACACCCATCAGTTTGGAAAAATGATGAAGTCTAAACATAGCAAATCTTTGCAAGGATGTGGGAAGCAGGAGCAGTCATCTCCTGTTGGTGGGACACAGACTAGGGCAGTCTTTCCAGGAAGCAACCTGGCAGTACTTAGGGATGTTCAGAATGTGTGTTCTTGATTACCCTGCAATCCTACTCCCGAGTACAAACCCTGGAGAGTTCAAAGATGCTCTACACTGCTGTCTGTGGTAGCAGGAAGGAAGAGGTAAACCACTTTTTTATGCAATATAAAACCATGTAGACCCAAACTATGAAAATATTTCTATCTCTATAGATTTTTCAAACAAAGAGTCTATCATACACATTCTGAAGAAAATTAGAGCATGTCTGCAAACCTGAAATTCAAAACAAAAATAGCACATCATATTTGCATATGTATATTATTTTCCTACGGACTCAAAAGAGATTTTTCTTAAATTACTGAATACTCTATAAACAAAGGCCCTAAATATCTCATACAATCTGATATTATCATTGAAATGAAATAATGAACTTTGAGATTTAGGACAATTTATTAGAATTGCACTGTAGCTCATATAATAAAGAATCTGTTTGCAATGCAGGAGACCTGAGTTTGATCCCTGGGTTGGGAAGATCCTCTGGAGAAAAGAATGGCAACCTACTCCAGTGTTCTTGCCTGGAGGAGACCATGGACAGAGGAGCCTGGTGGGCTGCAGTCCATGAGCTCACAAAGAGTCAGATACAACTGAGCGACTAAGCACATTAGAACTGCAAATCTTACCTTGCTGTTGCAGTGATGATGTGATAACAATCAATGGATAAGAAAGCTGAGTTCTACTTAAGACTCTAATGGTCATTTAATAACAAAAAGTCCCTTAGTTTTAGTTTCCCACAATGTCTTAAAGTAAGTATAGTAATACATTTCCAAGAATTATAGCATATAAACACTGGGAGTTGAACAGACACAATACTCTGAGTACTCCAAGGGCTTTAAAGATAAGTTTAATGGACACTGTACAAGTTAGTGTCTCACATTATTACACACATGCATACATGTGGCTCTGGCATCAGGGAGAGATCTCCAGGAGAATGGGTTTTAAATAAGACAATAATTGAGTCACTCTGGAAAATTAGGGAGAACAACTTGAATTATAAATATGTAACTCAGTTTTCTAGAGCATCTCTTAAGTTTTCACATTCTTTCCCAAACTTCCTATATGAATCTGAAATGATATCACTTGGAGTGTGTGTGTGTCTGTTCACTCACTCAGTTGTGTCCAACTCTTTGTGACCCCATTGACTGCAGTCCACCAGGCTCCTCTGTCCATCGAATTTTCCAGGCAAGAATACTAGAATGGGTTGCCATTTCCTCCTCCAAGGGATCTTCCCCATCCAGAGATCAGAAACCGTGTCTTTTGTAACCCCAGCATTGGCAGGCAGAGTCTTTACCACTAGCATTACCTGGGAAGCCCGCACTTGTGGTGTAAAAGCCCACAAATATCTGCTGCTTACAGCTCCTCCAAGGAACTACCACCCTGAACTGTGTTTTAAATACACAAGGTCTTCACATAAAGCCTGCATGTTCACACACACATAAACATCTACCTGATACAGAGGCAACCTAAAGAACCACAGTCAGAGGAAGGATGGGGGTGAGGGGGAAGTTGGGGGGTGAAGGGCATGTGCAAAATGCAACAAGGGCTCTTGGCAGGGATGGCAATTTGAGAGGCCCAGGCAGATTGAGACGTATGGCTTTGTTCCATGCAAAGATCGTTTGAAGCAGAGTATTTTATTTTCCACAGTAAGGTATTGAGTTCTGAGATCACCGATACACCCAGGGAACCAGCAAAAGCTGGTCTCAGCACTGTGCCAACCCACCGCGCCCTCCCCCCACCCCCCGCACCAGGTCACTAATGAAGGTAGGGGGCTGTGAGAGCACCCAAATAAAACACAGGAAAAGGTGAAAGAGGACTCGGAGCCCGGCCCATTCCTTTTATTCCAAGGGAACAACCTTTTCTGTTCCGAGGAACTAATGAGTCCTGAACAGGAGTGGGAACAAATCGCACAGTGGTTACTGGGAGGGAAGACATAGGTCAGCCTTTGTGTTTCGTGGCCGGTTCAGTTTTCAGAACATTTCCCAGCAAGGACCAAAAGCAACCTGCACAAAGGAACTGGAGCAGTGAGCTACTTGAACTGTCTCCTGCAATACTCCAGAGAATTGGGTGCTTCAGGCTGGAGTGACGGTGGGGGTGGGGAGGAGGATCGAGGTGAGGGGGCCCCAGGAAATCAAATAAAGATGGCTTTATTTGAAAAGTGCATGAAAACTTTTTCTTTCCAGAGTTGTTATTTTGAACTTTATCTCTTCTAAGGGACATGAACTTCAATCCCTCAGCAGACTTTTAAAGGGAGAACGGAAATAAAGCCTAAGAAGGAATTTTATTTTTCCATCCTCACCACTTAATTAGAAGGGCTTTTACAGTATTCAAGGTTTTAATTGCCTTCTCCCCCTCTCCGACCCCCTTCTTCAGTTATGCCCAAAGAGCAGCTGAGCCAGAGCCAAAGAGAATCTGAAGCTTCACTGAAAGAGGAAAAAATCACCAGCACAATGACTCTAGACACTGTTTCTCTCCCCCTCCTTCCCATTTCCCCTACCCCCAAGCTACCCGTCTTCCCCTTCCTCCTATCTCTCTCCTCCCCTCTCTCTCGTTTTTTTCTGTCTTGCTTAAAAACATCTCACAGCATTTCTGGTGCAGAAGATTTCCTGGCATGACTGATAGCAGCAAATGCTGCAACACAAAGTCCCCAATTATCTGAAGAAAAGCAAGAAACGGAAAAAAGAGAGGGGAAAGGGAGTTACTAAACAGAGGGAGAGAGGGGTTAAAGATATACATATATATATGTGTATATATATATATATGTCACTGAGATACATTAATAGAAAATAATCAGGATCCAATAAAATTTTATTTACTTCCATAGACTTTTAAAATATAGAATTTTATCTGTTTTCTCTTTATTTATACAGCCAAATAACCATCAAATCAATACCAATATATAACAATCCTAATGACTTTATTCTATTGTCCTTCCCAGAAACATTTTTTTTAAGAAGTGATGTTTTCTGCACAAAATCAGAGTAAGCTAAGAGAACTGCAGTTATGATTCATTGAGTGAAAAAGTGAAAAACTTAGGGGAAAACTGGTTCAATCTAGTGATTAAATATTAAAACCTCCATTGCTTGCTGTGACAATATTCTTTTTGTACTTTGTATGATATTGTAATGATTTAGAGTAACTTACCATAGGTCAACAAACCTGCTCAATGATTCGCTATCTAATTACTACATCTGATTACTATCTTAGGGGCTTTCTAGGTGCTGCAGCAGTAAAGTATCCACCTGTCAACGCAAGAGACACAAGATCCTGATCCCTGGGTCAAGAAGATGCCTTGGAAAAGGAAATGGCAACCCACTCCAGTACTCCTGCCTGGAAAACACCATGTATAGTTCCTGGGTTTGCAAAGAGTCAGACACGACTGAGTAACTAAGCACACACACATATTACTACCTTAAGAGTTCTGATCATCAAATGTCCCAGCTGGGCCCTAACAGAATTATCTGATGTAGGCTGAAACAATGTATGGAAATCCTGAAATCAAAGCGTAAAACTGCTCTGATCTTCTAAACTCATCTCACCCTAAGAGCTTAGACAGTTCCCATTTTCTTAACCCTATCTTATCAATGGCACAGTTTTAGTTAAGGCTATTTGACTCTCACCAAATCAGGGTTGTTGCCTGTCACTGAAACATGAAGTATGGCATAGTAATCGAAATCACAGATTAGTAACTGGAAATTTCTAGTTTGCCAATAGGTGCTGTGACCCAGCACTTGTATAGCATATGAATTCCAATAAATAGGTTTTATTGTAGGTGAGTACTCTGGGGAAGGAGACTAGAACTATATAGTTTAGCAGTGTATACATTTACCTGAATGTCTACATACAAATACCAAATGTGTCAGAATAAATACTTCTCAGTTCTTGGTACTAATATATAGACCCTGACAAAAGCAGGAAATGAATTAAAAATGTAAAATAAGGAGAAAGCAATATTAATCATTGTTAATAAAAAATAAAAGATTGGCAGCAACCCAAATGTTCATTAGTAGGGGCCTAGGTTACATAAGACTACCATCCACGCATATAATAGATACCATGAGGCCACAAGAATAAGAAAGCTTTTTACAGACCAACATGAAATTATTTTCAAGATACACTGTTAAGTGAAACAAAGCAACATGAGAAATAATAGTAAGCATTTATGTGAAAAGGAAAATTCTTTTGTTACAAATAATGTGTATATATATATATATATATATATACACACACATACACATATATGTATATCTTCTATATGTATAAAATATTTATGGAAAGAAACAAAGGAAACTAGTTAACAGAAACTGTACTTTGGAGAGACTAATACGGTGATTCGGGGGAAAGAATGAGCAGAACACTTCTTCCTACAGACTGCTGTGTAGCTGTGTAGCTCTGGAATCATGAACCAGGTGGATTTATTTCCTATTCGAAAATAATACAACTGAAATTTAAAATCTAATTTGCCAAAACAATGCATAATTGTCCATCAGGGGAAAAATTACTTATTACTCCATAAATAGGTAAATTCTGTTTATATATTGGTCAATGTGTACCTCAAAATTCTATGAACATGGCACTGGTAAGAACTCCTAACAAAACAGTACATGCTCAGTCTCTTTAGTTGTGTTCGACTCTTTGCTACCTATGGACTGTAGCCTGCCAGACTTCTCTGTCCATGGGATTCTTCAAGAAAGAATCCTGGACTGGGTTGCCATGCCCTCCTCCCGGGAACGTTACCGATCCAGGGATTGAACTCTCGTCTCTTACGTGTTCTGCCTTGGGAAGCAGGCTCTTTACTGCTAGCACTATCAAGGAAGCCCAAACAAAACAGTTATTAACAACAACAAAATCGATGGCAGCTTTTTCCTCAATAACTTTCTCTTCACATCAATGTACTTGCAATTAAAAACAGGCAGCATTAGGATTGAATTGCTGCTGCAGCTGCTGCTAAGTCACTTCAGTCGTGTCCGACTCTGTGTCACCCCATAGACGGCAGCCCACCAGGCTCCGCCGTCCCTGGGATTCTCCAAGCAAGAGCACTGGAGTGGGTTGCCATTGCCTTCTCCAAGGATTGAATTAGTGAATACTGATAAAGCTCATTTTCCTTAATTATGGAAAAGAAAAAAAACAAGATGTTTTTGCCTAACTTATTTGTCTATCACTAGGAAATATACATAAATACAGAAAAAAGTTTGACACAGATGGTTCCAAATTTAAGTGTCAAAAACTAAAATTTTGTCCTAGCTCCTCTCTTTCTAAAAAGAAAAAAAAAAACAACACCTGTATTTCCAACTCTGGTGCTGAAGAAGACTCTTGAGGGTCCCTTGGACTGCAAGATCAATCCAGTCAATCCTAAAGGAAATGAACCCTGAATACTCATTAGAAAGACTGATGCTGAAGCTCCAGTACTTTGGCCATCTGAGGCAGAGTTGACTCACTGGAAAAGATTCTGATGCTGGGAAAGACTAAAGGCAAAGGAGAAGTGGGTAGCAGAGGATGAGATGGTTAGATAGCATCACCGACTCAATGAACATGAATTTGAGCAAATTCTGGGAGACAGTGGAGGACAGAAGAGCCTGGTGTGCTGCAGTCCATGGGTCGCAAAGAGTCAGACACGAACTTAGTGACTAAACAACAACAATCATTTCATGATGTGACTGTATGATCTGGACACATGTCCTGGGGCCACAGCTAAAAGAAAGTTTAGGATGCTCCATGGAACTGGGACCACAGCCCAGCTCACATATTCTAGGAGCAGATTCAAGAAGCATTTGAATCTTTGGTCATCTTCTAACAGAAGGCAAAAAATTCATTATCAGTTATACCACCCCAAAACATGTGATCTCTGGAGGATACTCTTTTTGTACTTAAAGAGTACTAAATAATAATATCCTTTAGGGATCTCATTATAGGGCAAATTTAAAAAAAAATTTTTTTAATTTTTTAAAGAGCCATAAAAAAGTGATAGAGACTTATAATTGTTAACTCCTGACTTCAAAATCTAAGATCATTGATTCCAGGTCATGTTAGTGCTAAAAACTTAGGGTTTTCAACTAAGAGTTTGCTCCCACTGGAATTCATAAATCATATCAAGGCCAGGATTTCTGCACAGCCTTATAAATGGAAGACATTATTCTGACACTAACCTTTAGTGAAATTCCATCAATTAATAGTTTAGGTCTAAGTTTCGATGCCCTATTATTCAAAAATAATAATTATGTTGTAATTTAACTGTTAATAGTTTATCTGTAATTGATAGTGACACCAGATATTGACTCCTAAACTTTTTCTTTTTCTCTATCAATACCAAGCTGACCAGGCACATAAGCATTGAGGACTGTGACAAAACATCTGCTCTTCAGATGAGAAATCAGACTTTTCAGTTAATGCTCTTGAAGAGTGTAAACTCAACCCTCAATCATGCCATTGTTTCATAAATGATCATCTAGGTGAAAAGAAAAGAAGGTAACTGAGAAGACCAGAGAGGTTTTCAGAAAAGGCTAAAACACTCACCTTGGAACTGATCAACACTTCAGGTTGGGGACACTCCGCCTTATTGTACTCTTCAATGGTCCGGGGCCTGGGTTTTGACAGACACTCCAAAACAAATGCAGCTATTCAAACATCTCCCATGTCTGAAAAGTATCTTGAGTACTCAAGTACATTGTGAAATGTGATTAACATGCTTTGATTTTGAAAAACCCCAGAGAAAGAAAAGAATGTAAATAAAAGAACGGGAACTATATATACAGCTGGACATTATGGAAGAGAAGAACAGACAGAAAATATACAAAAAAGATTAAGTTGCTACATCTGGGGAAGGAACATAGCCCATTCCCTTAATTCTCTGTGAAGTAAATGGGAAGCAACTGTTTTTATTCTTATTTTTCAAATAAGAAAATCAGGCATGAAGCAGAAAAGTTCACAATGTGGAGGGAAAAAGTTACAGGTTTACAGAAGTAATGATTGAGTGAGAACAGTCAAGTTAAGTCGCAGGAAGCCATGTTTTAATCTTTCCTTTGAAAGAAGGACCCGCTTGTTCTTCCTATCTGTCCTTCAAGAAAGTTGTGAACTACCTAATAATCACAATGTAATATGCAATGATCATATTCATGCATACAGAGTATTATTTTAGCCAGGGAGATCAAATAAATCAATCCTAAAGGAAATCAACTCTGAATTCATTGGAAGGACTGATGTTGAAGCTGAAGCTCCAATACTTTGGCTACCTGATGCAAAGAGCCAACTCATTGGAAAAGACCCTGATGCTGGGAAAGATTGAGGGCCAGAGGAGAAGGGGGCGGCAGAAAATGAGAAGGTTAGATAGAATCACAGACTCAATGGACATGAATATGAGCAAACTCAGGGAGATAGTGAAGGACAGGGAAGCCTGGTATGCTGCAGTCCATGGGGTGGCAAAGGGTCAGACATGGCTGAACAACAACAAAAGAAGTGGGGAGAAAGGGAGAAAAGACAGGGTTCTTGATGTCTAGGAGGGTGTTTATGTGTGTAAGGAAGAGGGGCAGGGGTGATAGAGAGAGGATAAGAAACACACTTGAAATCTTTTTGGAAACAGGAGTAAACAAAATTCATTTTAAATAGATGGCACAGATGTAGTCTAATGTCATGGGAAATGAGAAAAAAATATATACTCATTAAAAAAACTTCTGTCTTCTTGCCTTTTATATTGTTAATGCACTTTGATTAAATATTCAAATAGCACTGGGTGCAGCAGTGACAAAGCAAAAATCAACTAAAAGATTTAGATTTCATTGAGATAGGTAGACTCATTCTAATTCTCAAATATTTACTTATACTGATAGTAATATTCTATGCTACAACTATATCGAAAATACTACTGACACCTTCCACTTTCTTGAACATATCAGAGTTTAGGCAGAGGTAAGAGCTAAACATTACTATTGAGAAGGCAATGGCAACCCACTCCAGTACTCTTGCCTGGAAAATCCCATGGATGGAGGAGCCTGGTAGGCTGCAGTCCATGGGGTCGCGAAGACTTGGACACGACTGAGCGACTTCACTTTCACTTTTCACTTTCCTGCATTGGAGGAGGCAAGGGCAACCCACTCCAGTGTTCTTGCCTGGAGAATCCCAGGGACGGGGAAGCCTGGTGGGCTGCCATCTATGGAGTCGCACAGAGTTGGACACGACTTAGCAGCAGCAGGATTGATGTACATTTTTTTTAACAGCCACAAATATTATAAAAATCAATGGAATCATATGATTCTAAGCTACGTTTAGACTACAATTTTGACTACATTTTGCCAAGACCACATGAAACTTGAAAAGTAGGGCAAGTAATAACTTATCTGCAGAAGCTTTAATTGAACATACTGTCTTAAGTGCTCCTTTCCTGAAATCGAACTGGCAGAGTGGAGAGTTAACAATATATGAACAATTGGAAAAAAACTTTAAAAATGCACACTAAGATCCAAAAAATGAAACGATTATTTAGGAAAAATGGTCTCTGAGAAATATCCTTAGAGAAGTTGGTTAGGTTCTAAGGCCACACAGATTCCTAGAAAAAGGTATAGCATGTACCATGAAAATCTGGATAGCCATTTAAAATAAATCCAGGATTTTAAATAGACCAAGATATAGTTAAATATCGGGTCTTAATAAAACCAATGGCCTATTCAAGTGGAAATCCAGTACCTCTTACATCACAGCTAAAGTTCATCTTTCAGGAAACATTCAAACAATTTGCTAAGTCTGTTACTAATTATATTTATAAGGTTTTAATGTGACATTCCACCTAGAAAATCTTCATCATCTTTATTTAGAAAATAAATAAGGCTAAGGCTTAGAATTTAACATATATGCTACATTATTTTTACTTTACAGGTGGCACAATGGTAAAGAATCCACTTGGGTCTGGAAGATCCCCTGGAGTAGGAAATGGCAACCTGCTCCAGTATTTTTGCCTGGAAAATTCTGTGGACAGAGGAGCCTGGCAGGCTATGGTCCATAGGACTGCAAAGAGTTGGACACAACTGAGTGAGCACACAGACATTTTTACTTTATCATCTGCTACTGATAAACTATTCCACTGACAGAATAAGAGTTGAATACAAACCAGAAATGACGCCTTTCACATATTGCAAACCTAAAGGCAGCTGAAACACAGATAGGAAATAACACAATATTCTTAGCCATTCAACTGAAATAAATACATACCCTTAAAATAATGAAAATAAAAACTGGAAATAATTAACATGCATACTCCTTCAGGTAATATCTGCACCATATGTGTATGTCATGGAGAAGGAAATGGCAACCCACTCCAGTACTCTTGCCTGGAAAATCCCATGGATGGAGAAGCCTGGTAGGCTACAGTCCATGCGGTCACGAAGAGTCGGACACGATTGAGCAACTCCACTTTCACGCATTGGAGAAGGAAATGGCAACCTACTCCAGTGTTCTTGCCTGGAGAATCCTAGGGATGGGGTCGCACAGAGTCAGACATGACTGAAGTGACTTAGCAGCAGCAGCAAGTGTATGTCATGTTATATATGCTACATTATCAAAGATACTGGGTAGCTCAAAGAGCCTTAAAATATCTGTAGTCTTCCTCCTCATGTACACAGAAGAATTGGCACACATTTTAATATGATAGATTCCTAGCAATGTAAGATATACAACTCATTTTTTTCTTTGATGTGAAGAAATTGGGTGTTTTGTTTGTGTTTTTGGAGTCTGAGCTTATGATCATCTTTTAGGATTGGCCTACACAAATAATACATCTGTGGATATCTAGAAAAAGCAAATGTTTTAATATTCAACTTGAAACATTTTTCAGTTTACATGGAGCCTTTTAACATAATCAGTAGGTTAATCCTTCCAAAATGAAACCTAAGCAAGATGACCTCTTAAATAGTAAACAGTCTACTAGACAGAATGATTATAAATACTGATGGCAGGGACTATTTCTTATATTTCTACATTCTGCCCATCACCTAGCATGGTGCCTTGCATGTAATATTTATATAATAAATACTTGTCCAAAATAGACTTAAATAGTCCAAATCCTAGCCCTATTTTTACAGTTGACATTTTGGGAAATGTAATAAATATCTTTTG
Organism: Okapia johnstoni; assembly: GCA_024291935.2. Classification (NCBI taxonomy): domain Eukaryota; kingdom Metazoa; phylum Chordata; class Mammalia; order Artiodactyla; family Giraffidae; genus Okapia; species Okapia johnstoni. The sequence goes on from CM044307.1 coordinate 21,349,221, forward strand.
GAGTGTCTAGGCCACAGATTACTCTATCTTTCCTCTTAGAGCTACTGACTGCCATCCAGAGGATAAAGCCCAGGACTACCACCATTTTAAGCTTCTATTACATGACTTTTACTCCTGATCTATAGCTGAATGAATCAAAGGTAGACATAACACAAATCAAGGCAATCAGACTGTCTCACTTGAGAATATGAAATTAGAGGCACATAAACTGGTATTTGGAGAAGGCAATGGCAACCCACTCCAGTGTTCTTGCCTGGAGAATCCCAGGGATGGGGGAGCCTGGTGGGCTGCCATCTATGGGGTGGCACAGAGTTGGACACAACTGAAGCGACTTACAGCAGCAGCAGCAACAGCAGCAAACTGGTATTTGGGCTTCCCAAGTGGCGCAAGCAATAAAGAATCCACCTGCCAATTCAGGCCACACAAGAGATGCAGATTCCATTCCTGGGTTGGGAAGATCCCCTGAAAAGGGAATGGCAACCCACTCCAGTATTCTTGCCTAGAAAATCCCATGGACAGAGGAGCCTGGTGGGCTACAGTCCATGGGGTCACAAAGAGTTGGACACAACTGAGAACACGCACACGTGTATACACACACACAAACACGTACACACACTGATACTGGGAAGTTAAACATGTCAATGGCAGACTATTAAAACAAAGGTTTTGCTGAGTTTCTTAGAGCTATCTTAGTTCTTTTTCTTTTTTTAAGTATAGCTATACAACTATTTCTTGAATTCTGAGAGGTCCCTTATATTCCTAAAGGAAATTCTCACTTTCATGTAATAAGTAATAGAAATGAATTAAAGTTTGTTTAAGCAAGAATCTGGGGCAAGTAATTTATTTCACTGTAATTGTAACACATAAAAAAATACTAGATGTATTCTTCAAGTAAAAAAGTTCCCTAGATGTGTTAGTTCAAACTTTCTCCCAATTAGGAATTATTTTGACAACCTCCTAAGTAGAGGCTCATGCTAACTACATCTGAACATAAGAAGTCAGCTCTAATTGTCAGGTCCTTTCTAGAAGTAACTAAAAATCTGTATTCCTATAACTTTGATCCACTGGTCCTAGTCTTTCTTCTACAGAAACTGTATTTATTCTGCTTTCCATGTGCCAATTTTTTAGCTTTTTGAAGAGCGATGTCCTATTACTCACTTATATTAACTCTCCTTAGGTTAAACTTCTCTAGCCCATTCATCTCATTTTTTAAAACTGAAGTATAGTTAACATGTAATATTTTATAAGTCATTCATTCTTACCTGTGTTTGGTAAAGGCATTTGATAAAATACTCATAAGGATAAGATAGTTGATTGCTATCTATAGCTATTAAGATATGAGTACTACTAATAAAAAGACTACTTTCAGCTCCTTCTATTTGTGAAGAAAAGGCATGAAAAAGTACCTCTACACCCAATGAGTATTTCTTGTATAGAGAAGTAATATCATCTCAGTTAGACATAAGGAAACTGACACACAGAAGCCCAGTTTCAAACAACCAATACTGCCCTCAATATTTCCTTCCATACTGACAAGTACACCCAGTGGCAGCAAAACTGTCAAAATCAATTCCTCCGGAACTCCGGGAATCAATCAAAAGGCTTGCAACAATTTAGGAATTACCAAACGACCCAGCTATTCCTTCCACCCCTAAGCAAAAATACAAGGGAACTTAAACATGTCCATACAATAACCTGTATACGTATACTCATAATAGCATTATTCATAACAGCCAAAGAGTAGAAACAACCTGAATGTCTATCAGGTGATGAATAGATAAAATAAAATTTGGTATATCCACACAGCTGTGACTGAAGTGAAGAAGCCTCACGACCATGAATGCTGAGGACTATCCACAGTCACCAAACACTGGGAGAAAACCATGGAACCAATTTTCTCTCAGTTTCCAAAAGGAATCAACCCTGCCAAGACACTGATGTTGAAATTCTGGGCTCCAGAACTGTGAGAAAATAAATTTCTGTTGTCTTAGGCCAAAACAAAACAAACAAAAATGCAAATATTATATATGTCTTTCCAGAAAAATGGAAAAGTAAAAAGAAAATTTTAAGTATTTATTATAGTATCAATCCAGCAGAGAAACTAACATTTTTCTGTATTCTCCCTCATATTTTATTTCAGGTATTATCAACTATTCTTTCAACTGTACATATGATTTTATAAAATGCCCCCTTAATTATGTTAATTATATTTCCTCATACCATTACAGATTATTTGAAAACATATCTTCTCCTATTCACCATCATCCTCCTTAATTCTCATAACATTAGGCTGCTTTCAAAACTTCACTATTATGAATATGACAATGAATACCTTTTTATATTTCTGATTATTCTTTTGAAATATACTGTAAGTCAATAGATTGATCTCACTAGGTCAAAGGAAAAAAACACTCTTTAGAAAATAACACCAATGTAGTGGCTTAGTCACCAAGTCACATCCAACTCTTGTGACCCCCTAGACTGTAGGCCACCAGGCTCCTCTGTCCATGGAATTTCCCAGGCAAGAATACTGGAGTGGGTTGCCATTTCCTTCTCCAGGCGATCTTCCTGACCCAGGGATCAAACCTGCGTCTCTTGCATTGTAGGCGGATTCTTTACAGCTGAGCCACCAGGGAAGCCCAATACTATATAATATTGTATAAATATCAATAACATATTTAATCACTGAAATATATGGATTATTTTCTATGTTTCATTTTAAAATAATAAGGCAGTAAATTCTTCATAAATATTTATATTTACATATGATTATTTTTTAAGACAGTTCTTCTGTTAATCATGATATTAAAAAAAATATTTATAGACAATTTCAAAATTCCTGATATGATGACACTAACTTACAGCTCTATATAACTGCACAGCTCTATGGGAGCTGTATTATTTTATACCCCCAAAGGTCTATATCATAACTTTAGGCATTATTTTTAAACAAAATAAAATGAAATCAATAAGTTTTAAGTATGCCTGGTGGCTCAGACGGTAAAAGCGTCTGCCTACAGTGCGGGAGACCAGGGTTCGATCTCTGTGTCAGGAAGATCCCCAGAGAAAGAAATGGCAACCCACTCCAGTACTCTTGCCTGGAAAACCCCATGGATGGAAGAGCCTGGTAGGCTACAGTCCATGGGGTCGCAAAGAGTCCGACACAACTGAGCAACTTCACTTTCACTTTCAAAATATATGATTTTTTACATTTAAGGTTTTTGTATTAATATTAATATTTTAACACAAATCTATTAATCTTTTATTTGTTCCATTGCTCTTAGGCTTAAGAAATTATTCTCTATTGAGGTTCACATCAACACTTACTGATGCTTTCTTCTAGGTTTTTTTTAGTGCTATATCTGGTACTTAGAATATATCAATTGAGATTCAATACCTATTTCAAAAAAATACATATACTGAAAGCTGACAAAATCAGAGCCAACCTTGGAATGAAGCTTAAATGACTCTCACATGCCTCTGCTAAAGCAATATCAAGACAAAACATAGGGTTGCTTTGCTTGTTAATAACACCATGTTAGTCGCTCAGTCATGCCCAACTCTTTGTGACCCCATGGACTGTAGCCCACCAGGCTACTCTGCCCATGGAATTCTCCAGACAAGAATACTGGAACGGGTAGCCACTCCCTTCTCCAGGATATCTTCCCAACCCAGGGATTGAACCTGGGTCTCCTGCATTGCAAGCAGATTCTCTACCATCTGAGCCAAAAGGAAGCCCCATAACCCTATAAATGAAGTTTAATTCAAGAAGGAAAATGAAAACTTTGAAGAGAAAAATAAAAGGAGAACAGGAAAAGGAAAAAAAGGAAAGCTTTTGTAATGTTAAAATTTTCAAGGCAATTGAAATGATCTTCATTTTCAATAAACTTGCAATTTAGACTTGCAACTTTATAAAATAGATACTGGAGGCAACTACTTTTAGTATTTGAGGCCCGGGAGGTAAGGAACACAATATCCTGGTTGTTAAGAAGATATAATATCAGATAGTGGCATCTGATAATGCTGCTGCTGCTGCTGCTAAGTCGCTTCAGTCGTGTCCGACTCTGCGCGACCCCATAGATGGCAGCCCACCAGGCTCCGCCGTCCTTGGGATCCTCCAGGCAAGAATACTGGAGTGGGTTGCCGTTTCCTTCTCCAGTGCAAGAAAGGGAAAAGTGAAAGTAAAGCCAAGCCTCTCAGTCGTGTCCGACTCTTAGTGACCCCAAGGACTGCAGCCTACCGGGCTCCTCTGTCCATGGGATTTTCCGGGCAAGAGTACTGGAGTGAGTTGCCATTGCCTTCTCCGGCAAATGATAATATTGTAACCCAATTCTAGTAAGACATTATAAATATCCAGAAAGTATGTCTGTGTGATATTTATCTTATATTTTTTGCAAAGATATAAGTAATTATATATTTTAAAATATTCAACAAGATTTCTATATCTAGCATTGGTTATTTTTAGTATATCTACTGCTCACATGAGCACACTAGCATTGGTTGTTGATCTCTAGCTGCTATTATCACATAATTGCTCTCCACCTCATACCATAACATTCCATGAGGCAGTGAAGTCCTGGACTTTTGTTTGTGGGAGGTTTCTGATCTCAGATTTAGTCTCCTTATTAGTAACTGGTCTGTTCAAATTTTCTATTTCTTCACGATTCATGGTAGGTTGTATTTCTAGATATTTATCCATTTCTTCTAGGTTGTTAATTATTTTAACCTCTTTTCTGAATCATTTGTGGGAATTTCTGCCTTTGATGATAAACAATTTATCATAATGCAGTAGTAAAGAATATAAGTTAACACTGTTTATCTGCATATCATCAAGTACATCAGAATTTTTGAACATCCTAATCATACTTAAATACATAAGTCAATAATCATTCATCCTCCAAGGGGATTTATTAAGGAAAGAACACTTTTAAAATCATTTCACAAAGCCAGCACTACTCTGATACCAAAACTAGACAAGAACACTACAAGAAAATTATAGTTCAATATCCCTGATGAACCATACGCAAAATTTTTCAACAAAATACTAAGAAACTGGAATCAACAATACATTAAAAACACCACACATCATGATCAACTGGAATTTACTTCACAGATACAAGGATAGTTGGTTCAACATCCACAAATCAGTCTATGTGATGGAACGTATTAACAAAATAAAGGATAAAAATCATAGGATCATCTCAATAGATGTAGGAAAACTTCACAAAATTTATCATCCATTCATGGCAAAAACTCTCCAGAGAATTGGTATAGAAGCGAGGTACCTTAATAATAATAAAGGTCATATATATACACATATCAATAACCTCAGATATGCAGATGACAACACCCTTATGGCAGAAAGTGAAGAAGAACTAAAGAGCCTCTTGATGAAAGTGAAAGAGGAGAGTGAAAAAGTTGGCTTAAAGCTCAACATTCAGAAAACTAAGATCATGGCATCCAGTCCCATCACTTCATGGCAAATAGATAGGCAAAGAGTGGAAACAGTGGCTGATTTTACTTTTCTGGGCTCCAAAATCACTGTAGATGGTGATTGCAGCCATGAAATTAAAAGACGCTTACTCCTTGGAAGGAAAGTTATGACCAACCTAGACAGCATATTTAAGCAGAGACATGACTTTGCCAACAAAGGTCCGTCTCGTCAAGGCTATGGTTTTTCCAGTGGTCATGTATGGATGTGAGAGTTGGACTGTAAAGAAAGCTGAGAGCCGAAGAATTGATGCTTTTGAACTGTGGTGTTGGAGAAGACTCTTGAGAGTCCTTTGGACTGCAAGGAGATCCAACCAGTCCATCCTAAAGGAGATCAATCCTGGGTTTTCATTGGAAGGACTGATGTTGAAGCTGAAACTCCAATACTTTGGCCACCTGATGTGAAGAGCTGACTCATTTGAAAAGACCCTGATGCTGGCAAAGATTGAGGGCAGGAGAAGGGGACGACAGAGTATGAGATGGTTGGATGGCATCATCAACTCAATGGACAGGGTTTGGGTGGACTCCAGAAGTTGGTGATGGACAGGGAAGCCTGGCGTGCTGTGATTCACTGGGTCACAAAGAGTCAGACACGACTGAGTGACTGAACTGAACTGATATATCAAGCCCACAGTTAATATCATATCCAATGGTAAAAAGCTAAAAATTTTTCCTCTAAGATCAGGAACAAGAAAAGGATACCCACTTTTGCCACTTTTATTCAACATAGTACTGGAAGTCCTAGTCAGAGCAATTAGACCAGAAAAAGAAATAAATGACATCCAAACTGGAAAGAAAGAAATAAAACTATCTCTATTTTCAGATGACATATTATATATAGAAAACCCAAAAGACACTACCAAAAAAAAAAAAGCTATTAGAAGTAAATCAACAAACTGTAAAGTTTCAGGATACAAAATCAATATATTCAAGACGGAAGGGACATCAGTAATCATCTAGATCAATGCCTTCATATTTATAGGTGCAGAAAGTAAGGCCTCAAGTTACTGTATATTTAGATAAGTCTTCCTCACTTGTTAGGAATATTAGTTTATTCCTACACTGTTGAGTTCGTGGAAATTAGTACAATATACTACTACCACCATAGCCTAACTATTAATAGCTCTCCAAACTGATTGAAACTCACAGAGGAAAAAGTTCCCTCAATAAAATTAAAGACTGGTTCAAATACATGTATGGCTGAGTCCGTCCCTACACTGTTCACCTGAAACTATTACAACATTGTTAATCAGCTATAACCTAATACAAAATAAAAAGTTTTTTTTTTTAAAAAGATTAATGTAATCTAAAGATACATTGATACAATGAAGTATTATGCAGCTGAAAAAAAGAATGAGGAAAATCTCTATGAACTGATAAGGAATGATTTAAGAATATTATTAAGAAAAAATACAGAATAGTATCTATGGTATGTGACATTTTTGTGTAAGAGAAGAGAAAAAGAAGAACTATAGAAGTATCTGTTCAAATAAGAAATCTATACATATCTGCAAAAAAAGAAAATATATACAAAATATATACATATCTGCAAAAAAAGAAACACCAAAAGAATGCACAAGAAATGAGAGAAATTAGAGACTTACAGATTGGTGGGTGGGAAAGATGGGGTATGGAAATGACATGGAAAAAATGGGAGGTAATGCCTCTCTGAATATAGTTTTTCATACAGTTCTGAGTTTTGGAAACACGTTGATGTTTTACACATGCACGCACCCACCCACACACATAATAAGAATGACAGAAGATTTGAAAATGAAATATAAATAGAATAAGTGAATCAAACTTGTATTTTAAATGAATAACACAACCACACTTGATGGAGGAGCAGAGGAGAACTGAGAATGGCAAACTAATCCAAGTAAATTTTGGACACAGTTATTTGCACTATAATAAATACAACCATATTTGTTAGACTAAAAACAAAGCACCCTAAAACACTGTACATAGTTAACAAGGTTCCTTTGATAGATATATGGGTTAGCAATTCTAAAATTGCTTTCTTTGTATTTTAGGATTGAGTAAATAAGTAAATATATTGAAGATAATGGATCCAGTTTCTCATTGTCAAAAAAAGCAGGCTAAAAATATGGAAAAGAGGAAAAATAGAATGAACTTTGTGATACTGATTTGGAATTGGAGTAATCAGTATGAACTCATAGTTTTTCACAGGAAGAGATAAGGACAAAATATCATTTCTGTGGTGTTCGTGCTCAAAATACACAACCTGAATCTAATCATAAGGAATTGGACAGACTCAAAATGATGTGCTTTGAATAAAATAACAAACAGTACTAATCAAATATGTTCATAATAGAAGACAAGGATGACTAATAAAATGTCTCAGAGTAAAGATTAAGAAGCATGGTAAGTGAATGCAACACATGATCAGGGACTTTAATTTGTTAAAAAGGCTATTATTGAAACAAATGAAAGAATCTGAATAAGGTCTATAAACTAGGTAACAGTATTATACCAATGTTTATTTCCTTTTTTATACATGCTTTTTTTTAGTTTTTAGCTTTTTTAATTTTATAAATAAATAACTACATTTTTAAAATACAACAATATAAGTAAACATTCCTTCCAACTGAATGGGCAGTAGATCCATCCCCTTTTCTACAGAAGAAGATCAAGCTTCTGTAGGTTAAATTAAACATAGCTACCAATGAAACAAATGGATGGTAAGACAGAAAAAAAGGAAAGAGAAGGTGGCAGAGTTGGTGTCCATATAACAGGGAGGCAGGGAATTGGGACAAAGGAAGACACCAAGAGAGAAAAGAGTAGAGAAATCTAGAAATGACTAGAGGTGATGAAGCAGAAGTTAGGACTGAGGACAGAAAAGCCTGAATGAGGGAAATGATTATGGTTCGTAATAATGAGGCCAACTGCAGGGTTCTGTCCTCTCACTCGATCGCTAGTTAATTCCTCATTATGGTAGAATTTCCCATCAGTAAAAAGAAACAAAATGTTAAATTCTATCTCAGGTAATATATGAAATGTTAGTTATTACTACTATTGTTAATTAATTACTAGTAGAAGCTGGAGAAATACACCTTGATGGTGTTACCCAAGTTGGACCTAAGAAGAAAATTTAAGAGATTTCTGGTATAGAATTCCCCAGATGTCACATTTTGCTTATCACTTATTTCCTCAAGATATTAATGTCCTAACTGCCATAGAGAGACCAAAGCAGAGTGAAATGTAGAAAAACTAGATCTTCCTGTCATGTTAAAAAAAGTTGGAGTCTGCAGTTTGATTGCAATTTGTCAGTTTGCATACCATTTACATCTCAAAATGCCTTAAACCTCAAGTAAGTTTTTTTCTTAGTTTCGAAAGTGAGTGAGTTGACCCCTTTGTAGTTCCCCTAACAACAGTTGTCAAAAAAGAAAAAATACTTGTCAAATAAAAATACCAAATGTGAAAAAATGTCATCTCTTTAGTAAACAAAGATTCCATTGGGACTTAGATTAGCAAAGGAAACAGCAACCCACTCCAGTATTCTGGCCTGGGAAGTCCCATGGACAGAGAAGCCTGGCGGGCCATAAACCATAGGGTTGCAGAGTTGGACACCACTTAGCTACTAAAACAACAACAATTGTTAATAGCACAATAATGAGCACCCTTGTGGCAAAGGCCTTAAAAATGTGAAAATTCATCCAGCAATTTTACTTCTAGGTTTCTTATTTCATAGAAACAACCAGGATTGTGCACAAAAATTTACCCACAGGATGCTCCCTACAACATATATATATATATATATATATATATATATATATATATATGGATATGGATATGGATATAGTGTTATGTATGGGGTGGTATGCTTGCCAAAATGGGATCAGATTATATACAGTTATTGGGATTTAGCTTTTTCCACTTAACTATACATTAAGAAAATTCTTCTAAAGAATTGCTTTGTATCTAACTCTACAAGAAATTTTAACAAGGAATTTGAATTAATAAGAAAAAAGCCTGATTAGATGACTAGATACTAACTAAATATGTATCTCAATAGCTTTCCTTTATACCATTAAATAACTAGCTAAAAACATAATTGTTCTATTCATAGCAGTGTCAAAAATTTCAAAAACCCTTAAGGATAAATTGAAAGGAAAAAAGTCCTTGTATTTGTATATGATTAAATGAACTTGGTGAATGTTTAGACACACAGCTTGTTAACATGGATGCCTAAAGAGACAGTGAGAAGACGAGAAAAGATAAACCTCCTTCTCAAAAAGAAAAACATTTTTGAAAAGATATTCCTGAAAAGCAGCATGGCACTTATGTCAACGTGTGTACAAATGAAAATGCCTAAGCAGACAAGTCACCAAAATGTTCATGGTAGACTTCTTCCTGTGATGGGATTTCAGGTTCTTTTTCATGAGGGTTTCAAGAATGTTTTACGTGAAAATAATTACACAGTAATATGTACAAAAACACAAGCTCTTTTCACTACAGACTAAAATATGATACATACTAGAGTATTCTGGTATATTGATGAGGCTTCCAAAGGAAAATAGAGAAATATAATTGAAGGGAGAGGGGATAACAGTCCAATGATTTGAATTATCAAGGAGAGGTGACAGGAAAAAAGTTGGAGGAATAAAAAGGAATAAGCTTTTAAAGGGTACATGCTTTATTTATCATGATGATGAAAAGGAAACAGCATTCATTCCATTTTTATCATAGCTTCATTGATGAAGAATTTGATAATCTATTTGAGAAAATAACTTCCATAATAACGTGATTTCATCTATATGATACTTTCTATAAGGAGAAGTACAGAATAAGACAAAACTTTGGAAAACTGAATTAGGAAACACTTAATAGAAGAAATGGAACTTGAGGATAAAATTTCAATAAATTTTAAGAAGTAAGGATTTTCTAGACCTAGGGAAAAAATACAAAGGGATACAGGCTAAAACGCACACCTGTGGGCCACCAAGAAAGTTTCGTGGGGGAAGGGGAAATAAAAGCGCCCAGTAGGGCCAGTCAGATTAAAGACGGCCTCGGAGGACAAGCTGAGAAATCTGGGCCTGATGCTCAAGGCATTCTTACGAAGAGGAATGACAGGAGAGAAATGTTTTAGAAAGATAAACCTGGAATGGTATGTAAGAGGATGAGCAGTGAGGGAAGAAGCAGAAAGGCTGATTAAGAGGCTGCTGGAGTAATGAAGGCCTGGATTATTCTCTTGGCTATGGTGATAGATTCACAGGGGCAAATCCAAGTCAGAAACTCTTGCTATAAAATCTCAAAAGTCTTAATAGCAATTCCAAAGAGATCTTGGGCTCTAGGAGCTACGGATCACTTGGACACAGGGAATCTGAAGTTGTTTCTAATCTAGAAGGTGGAGGAAAGGGCAAGGAGTGCCTCTGAGGAAGAAAGATGGAGAGGCCTTGGGTGTTGGCAGAGGAACAGAGGCACTAAATTGGAGAAGTATTCTGGAACATTATTGCAGCCTCTAGGAACTCTGATGTGTTCTGGCACCTTAGAAGGAAGTGGGACCTGGCCCAGGGTCTGATAACAGCTCTAGAGCTAACAAAAATGTCCAAGGTACTGATTCTCTGATTCAGTCCTATCATATAAACTCTATGAAGGCTGATCTTAACTTTCTATTAAATGCATAAAGAATGCTTACTCACTATGTAACCATCTAAACATTGTAAAATTTAGTTACTCCCTTGTATACTTCATCTAGGCTTAAAGAAGTGAACACCCAACAAATATGTCCATATCACTTTCAAAGCAGTCTTTCTTCTGATAAGACTTTTTCACACTTTAAAACTTGTTCACACACTAAACATGGCAGACAAGGGTTCAGTTAAAAACATTTATCCTTTAAAAAGGAAAATTTCCTTTCCTTCTTTCTAAAATAAAACCTCAAAAAGAAGGAGAGGAGACAAAGAGAAAGAAAAAGGTGAGAGAAATGAAAAGACTATAGATGAAAAGTGTCTAGCTTTCCTTCTTCCTGTATGCATTCTCTCCATACAGTGAAGCCCACTTAAAGAAGCAGACTCATTTATAGACATTCCCTGAAACAAAACCTCAAGGCATAATAATATCTATCCTCATAGTGTTGATGAAAGGATATAGTATTTGTAAAGTGCTTAACACGGTGCCTGAGATATTGTAATTACTCAGAAAGAGAACAAATCACAGTGGGCAACAAAACCAAAAGCAGGACAACAGCAAGACAGTACTTATTCATCATGGGAAAAGAAGCGAATAGACATTTTCCACTGAAGATATTCAAATGGCCAACAGGTATATGAATAGATGCTCAACATCACTAATCAGGGAATTACAAATCAAAACCCCAATGAAGTATCACCTCACATCTGTTAGAATGGCTACTATTAAAAATAAGACAAGTGCTGAAGAGAATGGATGAAAAGGAATGTGTTTTCTTTTTAAATTTTATTGAAGTATAGCTTATACAGCAAAGTGACTCAGTTACACACACACACAGATATATATATTCTTTTCCATAATGATTTATCACAGGATATTGAATACAGTTCCCTGCGCTATACAGTAGGGCCTTGTTGTTTATCATCCTATATATAATAATTTACATTTGTTAATCCCAAACTCCCAATCCTTCCCTACACAACCCCCTGCTTGGCAATCACAAGTCTGTTCTCTATGAGTCTGTTTTTGTTTCATAGACATATTTTGTATTGTATTTTAGATTCCACATGTAAGTGACATCGTCTTTCTTTGTCTGACCTACTTCGCTTACCACGATAAACCCTAGGTCCATCCATGTTGCTGCAAATGGCATTATTTCATTCTTTTTAATGGCTGAGTAATATTCCATCGTATACATATACTGGATCATCTTCATTCGTCTGTCAATGGACATTTAGGTTGCTTCTATGTCTTGGCTATTGTGAATACTGCTGCTATGAAAATAGTGATGCATGTGTCTTTTTGAATTATACTTTTATCTGGGTATATGCCCAGGAGTGGGATCATATGGCAAATCTATTTTTAGTTTTTTGAGAAACCTCCATACTCCACTCCACAGTGGCCATACCAATTTACATTCCCACTAACAGTACAGGAGGGTTCAAGAAAAGGGAACTTTACAACATTGTAGGTGAGAATGTAAATTGGCACAGCTACTATAGAAAAGAGCATGGAGGTTCCTGAAAAATTAAAACAGAATTGACACACAATTCAGAAATTATACTTCTGGATATATATCTGAAGAAAATGAAGTCACTATCTCAAAAGAAATAGCTGTACCACCATGTTCACTACAGCATTACTTACAATAGCCAAGATATGGAAATAACCTAAGTGTCCATCAACAAAAGAATGGATAAAGAAAATGTGATACACACATACACATGCACACACACACAAATAAATATTATACAGCCATTAAAAACAACAACAAAAAAGGAAATCTTGCCATTTACAGCAACACGGAAAAATGGATGGACCTAGAGGGCATTATACTAGGTGAATTAAGTCAGACAGAGAAAGACAAATTCTGTATGATATCACTTAAAGGTGGAATCTGAAAAGCAGGAACTCACAGAAACAGAGCAGATTGGTGGCTACCAGAGGCTTGGCAGGTGGAGGGAGTGCATATTATTAAAGGGGACCAACTTCTAGGTTTAAGATTAATCAGTTCTGAGGATGTAATGAACAGCCTGATTACTATAGCTAATAACTTCATACTGTACACTTAAAAGTTGCTAAGAGACTAGATCTTAAAAGTTCTCCCCAAAAACAAGCAAAAAAAACCTACGTGAGGTGATGGTTAACTAACCTTATTAACTAACCTTATAGTAATCACTTCACAATACTATATACGTATGTCAAACTATTGCGCTGTACACTCTAAACTTATATAATGATATTAAATCAATTACATTTCAATAAACATGGAAAAATGCATGAATAAAGTCATGCAACCATGAGAAAAAAGTTGAGTCATTAATCTCCAGATGGTTGGTGTTACATGGTTACTCTTTCTTTTTTCTCATTCTTTTCAAATTTCTCCCAATAGGTACATATTTTTTTTATAATCGTAAATGTGAAAATATCTAGGATTTTGCATAAAAGAAATGGGAGAGGGTCTTACTTCCTCTGTCAAGTAGATACTGATAGAATTTTTGTCTTCTCCCTCTGTTGAACACTTTGGCTCCCTTAATGATCAGATCAAACCTCATCTCACAGACTTTATTTCCTTCAACTTGTTCCCTCTGATTCTTTGAAAGTTGTCTACCTGCTATTCTTTCACTTGCTTTCTGATCTTAAAGAATAAAAATTTTACACATACTATATATAAAATAGATAATAAGGACCTACTGTATAACATAGGAAACTATATTCAGTATATTTAAATTACCTATAATGGAAAAGAATCTGAAAAAGAATATATATATATATATATATATATGTATGTGTAACAATCACTGTTATACATTTGAAACTTACAAACATTGTAAACCAACTATACTTCAGTAAAATTTTTTAATTATATGTATAAAAAATAAAAATGAGCTCTTAAGCTTACTTATAAATAGAAATCTTACTTATGTAGATACATGACACATCATAGTAAAAGCCTCCTGTAGTGAATACATGATGTGAATTGGCCTCTCAATATGTTGAAAACACAGGAAATGTTAGAATTTAAAAATTGCTAAAATCCTATTATCCTATATCTTACATATTACAAACACTATACTAAATTGGAAGATCTTTCATCCAGTGAGCTTAAATTGGACCATAACATAATTCTATCTGACTGTAGTGAAGTATCAATAATTAACTCCATTTTATACTGAAAACCACAGTTTGTAGATGGCTTTAAACATTTTTCAGAAGCAATATTCCTAATGGCTACAAGATGAGCAAGGTATTCCACAGATTCTCTTTTTCTCCAATTTCCTGAGGAGGAAGCCATGGTTCCCAGTAGCGCCGCTACTAAATCTAAGAGGAAAAAACTGAGAAGAATTGAGAAAAGAATTGAAATATTTAAATTTTAAAAATCCAATATTTGTAAACCCTAAACAAATCTATAAGGCTTCTCTTTTTAAGCAGTTAAACCATCATTCATGAGAGCTTGCACATCACACTATTATGCATTGAAAGAATTCCCCCAATATTCATGTGTTGAAGCCCTAGTTCCCTCATCCCCAGTGTGATGGTTTTGGAGATGGGGTCTTTGGGAGGTAGTTAGGTTAGATTAAATCATGAGGGTGGGACTCTCATGATGGGATTAGTGTCCTTATAAGATGAGGGCCACAGAGGTCTCACTCTCTCTCCACACACAAGCAGTGAGGAGAGGCCAGATGACTACACAGCAGGAAGGCAACTGTCTACAGCTAGGAAGAGAGCCCACACCAAGAACTGAATTTGCAGGTACCTTGATCTTGGAGTTCACAGCCTCCAGAAATATAAGAAATAAACACTTGTTGTTTAAGTCACCCAGTCTCTGGTATTTTGCTACAGCAGCCTTGAGCTAAGTAAGATGCTTTCTTTTCTCCTATCCCATATTACATACTGGCTGGTCCTCTGGTCACTAATTACTACCTACTGTAGAACAGCACTAAATGCAGAGGTAAGGTACTTTCTCATTGTTTCACATACTTACTTGTGAGAATGCTTTGCTTCTTGATCTTAATTTCAAATACAGATTGCAAAACATTTTATGCTTCTTTTTAAAAAATACATAACTTGTAAAAACTAAATTACTTCTTATTTATAAGACTTTTGTTGATTTTTACTTACTATGGTTAGTGGGTTTTTGGCAGAATATGTTGTTTACCTCCCCTGGATAACATATTAAGATAACAAAATGAGTTTATCTTCCCTTATAGTCAAAAATTAACAGAATTAAAATCAGTAACAATTTTGTGTTCAGCCTCTATTACATAAAAGGCACTGTGGGAGATAGCAAGCATAAAGAGTTACCCTTAAAATGTTTACTTACATTCCCTACTGTCCAAATGTAACACATGTTCTCAATTATGAAACAAATCATTTCAATTTTCTAAAAGGTAACAGCATCAGATGGGTGGGATCCATCCTTTCCTGTCAACTTCACACAAATCCTGCCTGCTAGAACAGACTGCAGCTGGGCAAAAAGTCACATGTTCCATTGGTCATTAATAAGCACCCACTAATTAGATGATAACCAGTAAGAAAGGGAAGGAAGGAGGAACGAGAAGAGAAGAGAGGAGAAGAGAAAGAAAGAAAAAATAACAAGCTGTCTTTGGCAAATTGTGTGTTTTAAGGTCATCAGGACCAAAGTTTATGAAGAAAAACATGAAATTTTACTTACACTGAAAGATGTTTACAATTACTTAAAGTTGGTCCAAATAAAAAAATTTAGGCATACATCAGTGTGGTTCTCTACAGACCACCTAATAATCTCGTCTGTTAAATCAGTACCACGATAAAATCAAGGATTCAAAACAGATCATCTTGCTGCTTTGGCATTTTAAGTCATTTAAAGAACATATGGATTAAGGGAGAGAAGAAACCCATCAACACTAGCTCAGTGATGCATCCACAGTTTCCTGCACCCCACTATTTGAAGCAAATGAAGAAGTCTATGTCATTCTGTCATCTCCTACCACTAGTTTGCAGAATTCATAACTAGAATTTCCCAAAATTTCCTACCAGTTGGTTTCAAAATAATTGGGACATGAAGGCATCCATGTCAATTTGTTTAAAATGCTTTTCTTTCTCCTGCTAGATGATTATTTGCATTGCTGTTTTCTCATGGAGAGTGTGCGCAGTCAGTCATTCAAGTTGTGGCACTGCTGTTTCTGAGCCAATTACAAAAGATAAGAAGCTGGCAACAGACAATAAGAAACTTGTTTTTATCATGACGCTTTGCTGTAACCCAATGGGCAGTGAGAAGTTCAGTGCCATATTTAGCCATGTCCCTTTCTTGTTCTTTAAAAAGTTATGACTTAGTCCTCATTTGTAAAGTCTCAGCATGCTTCCTTCTTTTACAAGCTTTTCTACAAACTGTAATGGAAAAGCTACCTCATGGCACCTTATATAACTTTAGTCCTCTCAGGGGTTTTGTCATTCCTGGTAACTTGGCTTTAGAACCCAAAATCTACCCTATGCTTAGTCTTTTTGGGTTGTTGTTTTAATTCCAGCTTATTTCTCCAGAAGAGGGTTGCTCTCTCTACTTGTTGAAAATCTTTTTTTTTTAATATTAAATTTCAAATTAAGAGTTGGCCCAATGTTGCAGACCAGCTCGGCAACTTTTCTAAAGGTTTGCAGATCAAGCCAGGGAAGTAGAGTCTGGTTTGCTTTTGTGGAAAAAGTGATAGACAAATTTGGAAACTACTACTTAAAGATTCCAAGTTCCAAATCTTACTGAAAATATTTGGAGCCTGAATGCCATTTCTATCCTCATCTAAGAAAATGTTGGTACTAAAAAAACTGTCAAGTTCCTAATATTTGTCAATCATCAAATATCTTTTCTAAAATAGCATTCTGATCAGTATAATGCAAATGAATCACCAATAAAGCAATTAAATTCCACCCAAGATATTCCTGTACTAAAATTCAAAGGAAAATGCTTGACAAAATGCATCTTTGGATCTGCCAAACCCCAAACATTTGAAAATGAATAATAACTCTAGGATGCCTTGCCAAACCCCAAAACCCAAAGGCCACCCCTCTTTAAGAATGTCTGCATGTTTCTGACATCTACTTAGTCTTCATATTCTAAGCCCTTAAGTGTCAAAGGTCAAGAACCACCAACCAGAGATTTAATAAAACTGAAGCTCCAGGTAAATAAACTTCAAGCTCCAAAGCTCTGTCAGATAGATTCACACACAGTTCATCTGTTGAGAGATTTTTTTTTTCCCATTCAATGAGCATTGCCCGAGGATTACCTTTCATTCAGCAAGGATCACCTACATTCTAACTCCTGTGGTTATTAGAGAAAATCATGGGGTATTGAGAACTTGGCTTCCTCCATCTTAATAAAACAGTTCAAGTCCTAGAGGCAGTTAATCCCTGGAAGGCTTTGTGATCCCATCCCCTGACATGTTTGATAAATATGGAAATTGTAAAATGTTCTGACTTGTTAAAATTTTTTCAGCCTGCTTAACATGCTCTTTGGCCTTCATATGGGCAAAGTGCTGACTTGGCATGCCTGGGAGCCTCCATCACCTTCTCTATTGTGTATACACTGACAACCCCTGAAGCATAAATAAGTCACACTTCACAAAGAACTGTTTACACTCTAACAGGGACTCTCCTTTTCTCAAGGAAACACGAAAATGACAAAGCGGAGGGAAGAAGGGTGTGTACCCAAAAAATGTGGCAGAAAGGAGAAAAGAGGGGAAAAAAAAGACTCAAGTCTAAATGACTACAAAGCTGAAGACCATTAAAAAAATCTGGGTTGGGATAGGTGTGTCTACAATTGGCTGATAAACAAATCTTTCAGAGTTTGAAATTACTATGGTAAGAAACAACCATTCCTCTTTGTTTCTCACTTTACAATATATAATGAATAGTATAGTTTTCTTTCAGTACTTCTTATAATTTAAATGAGTCAACTCCCTTTTAACACTATTCAAAGTTAAGAAAACGAAATACTATTATGACCTATGCCACTAGTGAACAAGAAGGCGAGGTCTGATCTCATGAATGAATTCAACTTCCACTCATCTCAAATAACTAGTCATCTTGGAGACTGAATAAACAACTACACAAATATCAGGACAGGAGGCTTGTAACTGTACAGACTGGGTGCGGTGTCTAGAAACCCTGCAGATTCCTCCAGGCATAGGATTCACAAGGAAATTCTATGAAAACAACACAAAGACAATAAGCTGATGAAATGCTGATGACGCACGGGAATACTTCAAAATTTATAGCCACTTATGTTCGTCAGTCACAGCCATTCTTGATATTCCCAGAAGTAACCATCAAATTCCCAACACTCTGACCAACTTCCATGAGATTGTCTTAATAGGGTCTCCTGAGGCTGCTGCTTATAGTAAAACTTCCAATTGTAAGAGCAACAGCAAGAGTGAGATGCAGAGCAGAATGGAAACAAGAGGCCTCATGAGCGCAGAGGTAAGCATGGCTTAGAGAAAATACAAGCAAGCAGTAAAATAGCTGAGTTGCAGACAGCAGCAAGCAGAAGGAAAGAAGCCAAGAGTTAGGACAGTATACATACTATTATAACCATCCAAGAATAACTGAAAATTAGTTGTAGCTGTGCAGACAGTTCTCAGTGTCTAAGCAGGTTTGGGGTGGGCAAGAAAAAAAGGACCAGGCCATTTCAAAGGGCAAGAAGTTGATCTGTGGATGCTGGGGAAGGAAACTAGGAGAGAAAAAGAGAGAAAATGTTGACCTCTCAACCTAGCCTTATACCTCAATTAAGGAAAAAAGGGAAGCAAACAAAAGATGACTTCAAGAGAGAAAAATAACCAAAGTGATTGAGAACATTATTTCCTACCTTCCCATCCAAAACCAATGGATGTTTCTCAGAAATAGCTATATCTCAGAGCAGCAGGGCATGATGGTCTCTTTTACTGCAGAGAGTGAAAGAGACCAGTCGAGGCATCAATCTTTTCTTAAGGAGGCAGACACCACAGGAGTCTGGATCAAGGCTTCTCACATTGTGTCCATCAGAATCACCTGGGAATCTTGTTAAACTTCAGATTCTAATTAATTAGGTCTGGAGTGAGGCCAGAGCTTTCGCATTTCCAAGAAGCTCCCAGGTGATGCTGGATACTGCTCGTCTAGAAATTATGCTGAGTAGCAGGGGTTAGCATGGATCTTTGTTAGGTAAATTTTGACTCAACTAATGACTCCGGACAAGTTAGTTAACAAATCTGATTTCTCAGTTTCCTCATGTATTAGAAATAGCAATGCCTACCTCATAAAGTTGACATGAGGAATAAACAAGACTATTTGGCCTAATGCCTAGTTATTACCATCCACTGCTACATCATTTCCCAAAATGTAGTACCCATACCATTGGTGGTACAAGGACAAACTTTAAAAAATTTTAATTTTTAGGCAATATTTTTTAAATTAGTTTATTTATCTATTTTTTAACTTTACAGTATTGTATTTGTTTGGCCATACATTGACATGAATCCGCCATGGGTGTACATGTGTTCCCCTTCCAGAACCCCCCCTCCCACCTCCCTTCCCATCCTATCCCTCCGGGTCATCCCAGTGTACCAGCCCCGAGTACCTTGCATCATGCATTGAACCTGGACTGGCGATTCATTTCACATATGATAATTTACATGCTTCAATGCCATTCTCCCATATCGTTCCGCACTCGCCCTCTCCCATAGAGTCCATAATACTGTTCTATTTATCTGTGTCTCTTTTGATGCTTCGCATACAGGGTTATCTTTACCAATTAACTAAATTTTAATGGATATTAGAAAAAATAACTTAAACTCAAGATGATTACATTAAACTCAAGATTTCATGGGTATTGTCACCTAGAATAAAGCTATGTTACAAGGGAAAAGTCAATTAAAAAATTAATAAGTAAATAAAGGTATAAGAGGTATGTGGATATGACAAAAATGATGAGGGTGATATTCAAATGACTAAAGTTGAAACATCAATTAAAACAGGAAGGCAGGGGCTTGACCAGATTATCCCCTCATAAGAAGCAAGTGTGTGATAAGAGTTCCAAATGTATTTCAAAACCTTCTGGTCACTCAAGGCTGAGAAACTGAACTTTAACCATATGATATTCTTACCCACATTTATTTGTATGAATTGCATATAGTATCATGGATCATCAGACTATCCATAAAGCTTAGCAAAACAAATTCTGTTGAATAAAGCTATTTTCTCTTTTGATATGTAAACTACCAATCTAAACTACTTCTCAACAGTGGGCTAAATAACAGAATTATGCCTCCAAGAAAGGAAAGCTATAGTTTCATAAATCCAGTATTAAACTGCTTCTCTTTTCCAACAAACTTTTTCTAACACTACTCTAAAGTAATTTGTGGTCAAAGAGATGGATGCAGATGACTGAATAAATGAATTTGTCATACCCTTTAACAATAGCCTTTAGAGCAAAGAGAGGAAATCTAAAGTCATGTATGAGTTGGAAGAGGGGCAGCATGTTTGTGAGTAGAATGGTTTTCAGAAGAGAACTATAAAAGGCTTCTTGATGTATTTAGCATCTAATGTCTGGTACACTTGGAGCAATATATTATTCTTACAGCTCTGCTTAGTTGGTTGATGGTTTTGTTCAAGTTAATGAGAAAAAGGAACATGAACACAGACGTATGTCAGAATTTCACTCATTCAGTTTTCCATGATGTGAACCACTTCTTTGCTGAATCAGATAACGGTTTCAAATACTGGAAAAATATTTTCTTAAGTTTTTTTGTGTTACTCATATTAGGTTGGTGCAAAAGTAATTGCAGTTTTGCATTGTTGAACTTTGCCATTTGATTCTGAAATACATTCTTAAATAAATATGGTTATGTTATACATCACTTTAATGCACATTTCTCATTTTATGGTTTCTTTGCTAATGACTTATTACTTGCTGTTTATTTTATATTTATTTTAGACTAGGGAAATGATGTTAGACAAAAAGCAAATTCAAGTGATTTTCTTATTCGAGTTCAAGATGGGCTGTAAAACAGAGGAGACAACTCACAACATCAACAACACATTTGACCCAGGAACTGCTAACAAACGTACAGAGCAGTGGTGGTTCAAGAAGTTTTGGAAGGAGACGAGAGCCTTGAAAATGGAGAGCATAGCGGCCAGTCATCAGAAGTTGACAATGACCAGTTGAGAAGATCATCATAACTGATCGTCTTACAACTACATGAGAAGTAGATCCAAGAGATGTTAGAGATGCAGGTTTGATCCCTGGTTGGGGAAGATCCCCTGGAGAAGGACATAGCAACTCACTCCAGTATTCTTGCCTGGAGAATTCCATGGACAGAGGAGCCTGGAGGGCTATAGTCCATAGGGTCACAAAGAGTCAGACAACTTAAGTGACTTCGCACTCACCATATTCACCTGACCTCTTGCTAACCAACTACCACTTCTTCAAGGATCTCGACAACTTTTTTGCACACTTCCACAGCCATCAGGAGGCAGAAAATGCTTTCAAAGAGTTTATCAAATTCTGAAGCCTAGATTTTTAGGCTACAGTAATAAACAAACACTTCTCGTTGGCAAAAATGTGTTGACTGTAATGGTTCCTACTTTGATTAATAAAGATGTGTTTGAGCCTAGGTATAACGATTTAAAATTCACAGTCTGAAACCTCAGTTACCTTTGCACTGATCTAACAGTAGCTATAGACATGACACACTTCCAAGTTTAGTCTTCATTATTGATACTTCATCACTTTCATAAGTGTAGACAACTGACAAAACAATAAATCAAGTCCTAATTTGCTGTGTTTGCCAATTTCCATGGTATTACTACTTCTTTGACTTCAAGTTACCAACAAGACATCATGGAACACAGAGTTGGAAGAGGTGTCCAGAAGTATTCACTAGTATATAGTATTTCCAATACAGATAAAATAGGCACAGATAATTTCAAGAGCACTGATAACAGTAAAATGTAGTAAAATATAATTATGATGTGATGAGTTTTAAGTACTAATCTTTTTGTTTTTAATATAATTTATTTTAATTAAAGTTTATATAGTTTAATTTTTAATGCTAACAAGCTCAGAAATTTTCTGAAAATTTAATAATTGGTTTTTAGGAGCTGGTGGGGGCTCGCTCCAGCACGTCACTAGCCTTGAACCACATCCCACACATTGTTGCTTATACCGCCAGATTTACAAATCACTTTTCAGTTTTCTAAGTTAAAAACCACTTGGAGAAAGATGATAAATTTTCTATGTTAAAGAGACAACAACAACAAAAAAAAAACAAAAATAAATAAAAATTGCAATACAGATACAATTTGTATTTTTTATGTGGTCAATCTTGCAGTTAACAATAGAAAATGTAGGAAACATTTATATACCCAAAGGCTTTAGCAAATCAACTAATAAAAGCACCTTTGCGTCTGTGGGGGAAAGAAATGTAAGCAGAAGATATCTGTTGGGGTAAAAAAGAATATCAGGGTTTCCCAGGTGACACTAGTGGTAAAGAACCCGCCTGCCAATGGAGGAGATGTGGGTTCGATCCCTGGGATGGGAAGATCTCCTGGAGAAGAAAATGTCAACCTACTCCAGTATTCTTGCCTGGAGAATCCCATAGACAGAGGAGCCCAGAGGGCTACAGTCCACAGGGTTGCAAAGAGTCAGACATAAATGAGCACACACACATGCATCAAGCTTAAGAATAAAGATACTTGCATCAATTTTCACTTATTAAACTGGTCAGAAAGACTTGATTTCCTAGGAGAATCCGAAGAAAAAGAAATAGCTGCTTATAAGTGAATCATAATGATTCTTTCTATAGACAAAAAAAAAAAAAAGCAGCCACAATATAAATGCTTCAGATGCCATCATTACATGCCAATACCAACTTTTCAATCTGTAAAGATAAAAGGGAAAATTATAAGGAAATCCAAAGCTATTTCACTAATCCCTACAGCCAAAGTAAACCAGTGAGAGACTGAGAGAACTCCGTGAAATGGTCATTTATGATTTAACTGGCACTTTTAAAGACTTTCAAAAATAAGTCTGCATTGCCTGGTAAATCTTTGAAAAACTGAAAGCAGTTAAGTAGCTCTCAGTTCTTTAGAAAAATTCAATTAACCAGCTTCACATTAAAAGGGTGAAAATTCACTACCTTCCCTTTCATGGAAAGTATGCTCGTGTAAATGACTTTCCAAAACCAAGGATAGTGTCCTCTGGGTTTGTTTATTTCAAAAGTAAGTCTTCAAAGCTGAGGGAAACATACAGCACACATACTGTTTATCTCTACAGGATGGAACATATGGAAAAATTTATAACTGTCAAGAGTTATTACACTGCAAAACAAACATGTGGACATATACAATAGGGATAAATATAGTAAGACTTGCTCACAAATTGGAGATGCTGGAGGCACATGGAAAAGTTTACAAAAATTGCAATGTTTAAGACATCAGGAGGATAGTGGCGCTAACCCGGCTTAACAAAAAGACTGTATGCAATTCACTCCACTGTTCCTTCTGAACTGTAACACAGGTTCAGGCATGCAGGCTAATTTGAGAAGCAGACCTTAAAGAAAAGGAGAGAAGAAAAACTATTCCTTCCTGTCTTGTGCTTAAAATTCCAAATAAGCATTATGGATACTAAAAGAGAAGAGTGGAGTGAGTAAAACAAAGTCAAAAATTTAATAACCATTGAGTGATAAATATTCAAATGAAAACATAGTTGAAAAATTATTTTAACAAAATATTTATTATCAAGCATACTATTTCATTTTTAAAAACTTTAATGTATGGTAATATAAATTGCTGAATTAGGGTAATTTTAAAATATCATCCATTTGGCAATGACTTTCAGGGGAAAAAAGAAAAAAAAAAAAGAGGCAATAAATCTACATTTAAAATGTAAAAATTTGCAATTGTCTCCCCAAATCCTCTCTTCCAATGTGGTCTAGTATTGGTATACACATTATTTCAAAAGTCTAATTTTCACATACAAAGCTTTCATTTAAAAAAATATATTAAATAATTTCCCTTAAAAGTTCTCAATATCAGCAGTCCCCTGAAGAAAAATCCTTTTCAAGTTGAATATAAAGACAGAAAAGTAATCCTAAGGAAATAAAAGCACTCTCTGTTCAAAGCTCACACGAACTAAAGGCAGAGGCTGAAATAAGGCTTGGACATCCTTTCTGTTTTCTTTAGTCCCCTAGTCATTACTTTAACAGGCAAAGAATAGCTAAACAGCAAACCTCGTTGACGGAAGCACATACTTTCCACACACTCTAAGTGTCAAAGGCCTGTTTAGAGAAAGGCCAAACAATCTACTGCATCTTAGACACAAGGGCCAGAATTAAGAGATGTCTCTGACTAAGGAGTCTATTTCTGCCTCCAGCACAGCCTCATTTTGTAACCTTGGTGAAGAGATTTATCTGTTCGTCACTTGACTTTAAAAATAAAAATGGAGCCACGTAAACTCTACTTAGCTCCCTAGGATATCGTGAGACTACAGTAAATAATGCCCATAAAAGCTTTGATCTCTTCAGGAAAAAAAATGAATTCTGACATAGGCAGGAGAGGTTTTAGAAGTTCCTGAGAGACCAGTGCTAAGTCAAGGTGGAACACAAGGAACAGATAAACCACCAATCACTAGAAAATGCTTATTAACTCTTCTTATTTATTTTCCAGGTAAAACTGGTCTTTGAAACTAAGCCCATAATCTGCCATCTAGATCCTATCCAATTTCCACTTCCATTACATCCACTTACACCATCACTACAAATTATAACATCTGAACAGATAAGAGACAGCTAGAGTAACTAAACTTCTGATTGGAAAAGCAGAGGGAAAATCAGAGTACTTGAATTCTACGGCCTGGCTCCTCCTGACAGTAAAAAGAACAACAACAACAAAAAAATGAAGAATTAGAAAGTCAGTGGGAAAAGAAGATTTCAGGCATCTTTATAGTCCCATCTGCCCCTCTCGTGAGAATTCATCAATACAGCTGCCAAAATTTCTTGATGGAAAGATGATTTTTTTTTTAAGATGCAACAACAGTACTTAATTGAATCTTACTTTCTGGATATATGCCAGTATTTGCATTTAAGTTATTAAGGTTTGGGGGCACAACGGTTTCAGTTGAATCTTCTTTCTCTAAAATCTCTCACGTGTCTAATACATATAATTTCTATTTTTTAACTATTGGGCATATAGTGATGGCAACAGTTTGCTTCTTTTTTTCTTCAGAAGTTGCATTCACAATGGCCACACATTTCAAATGCCAGATACTTACTAATATATGACAAGAGAGCAGCATTTGGAAGTTTATAATATGAAGTAAAATCATACAGAATAAAAAAGGAGTGAATGACTGAGTGCACGAACAATCTTCGCAAAAATTCTACATCTTAACACAAACTGTGTTTGTTAAGACTGACCAAAATCTTAAACCTTACTGAGCACCGAATAATTGATGCTTTTGATCTGTGGTGTTGGAGAAGACTCTTGAAAGTCCCCTAGACTGAAAGGAGATCAAACCTATCAATCGTAAAGGAGATCAGTCCTGGGTGTTCATTGAAAGGACTGATGCTGAAGCTGAAACTCCAATACTTTGGCCACCTGATGCGAAGAACTGATTCATCTGAAAAGACCCTGATGCTGGGAAAGATTGAAGGCGGGAGGAAAAAGGGATGACAGAGGATTGGATGGCATCACTGACTCATTGGACATCAGTTTGAGTAAGCTCCAGGAGTTGGTGATGGACAGGGAGGCCTGGCGTGCTGCAGTCCTTGGGGTTGCAAAGAGATGGACGTGACTGAGCGGCTGAACTGAAATGAACTGAATCTTAAACCTTAGGGTTTGAAATCCACTATATAATCAATCTTTAATCATTACAATCTTCTAGGATATAGTGGTAGATCACATTTAATTTCTATTAGCATTAACTAATTTTGATATTTTCTTTGTGTTTCAAAGATACCGAAATGTGGTGTTAGGTTTTGTTATGAATCTAGTCTATGTCATTAATAAGTTGGTGCCTTGGTCAGTAACAACAGGGCAATAATAGTTAATAGGCCTTTGAAGATTGCATCTACCTTTTTATGTCCTGAAACAGGAGGCTTGGCTCCCTCAGGTGAACCAGGTCATAAACATAAAATGTCATATTTCTTTCTCACTCTCAGTTTCAAACTCATTTAATCTCTCTGAGCATCAGAAAGTGCAGTTTGCTTAAGACTAAACAGCAAGTAAATCACAGCAGAGGGATTTCAGCCCAAGTCCACCTTGTTTCCAAAGTCTGTGTTCTTTTCATTATGCCATGGGGCCTACTACCAGGGGGAGAAACAGTATTTTTGATACTATCAGAGGAAGGCATGGCCCTCTTAGCATCCAGAATATCCCTGGCAGCTCCTGCCGCCCCAGCCTTTCCTACCATGATCAAGCAAAAGGAAACAGTGAGAGGGGGAAACTTCAGATTGCTATTCCCTATCTAACCCTGGATATAT
The DNA here is from genome assembly GCA_024291935.2 of Okapia johnstoni. Lineage (NCBI taxonomy): Eukaryota > Metazoa > Chordata > Mammalia > Artiodactyla > Giraffidae > Okapia > Okapia johnstoni. The sequence goes on from CM044307.1 coordinate 21,375,842, forward strand.
TTCTCCCATAGTATAAACAGCAGCTAGAGTTCACCTCCTAGAGTGTTGAAGTAGTAATGAGATAAGCTTTCCTTTCATATTAGTACTGAACAAGAGGAGATTAACGTTGTATTTTCTTGTTTTCATATCTCACCCAAGAATGTAACTCAGAATGTGTTAATCTGTGAGAAAGTAATTATTCACTTATTTAAACACTTGAATTAATTTCCCTTAAATTAGTTAATGTTTACACAGAGTATCTGAGCATGTACATAAAACAAAAACAGCTCATTTTATGAACACATTAAAACTGACATCCTGCCGGCCTTCCTAAGACAAACACCTTAAGTTATTTTTTTAAAGATAAGGATAAAAGGAAAAAAAGACTCCGGAAATAAGAGATAAAATGATGAAATCCATGAATACGAGCTCTTGACAGTTTTACTTAAAGTAGAAGAACTGAGTAAATTAAATTATCAGAGTCGAAAAGAACCAGAGATCATATTGCAACCAGGAAACAGACCTATCCCCAAAACAGGTTTAGAATATATTTAACATTGGAGACACAAAGTTAATTCCTTCATGAGATCCTCTTCCTGCTTTTGCTTGAAATCCAAGGCACATAGGATGAATTTACTTAATTTGCAACATGAGGAATCCCAAACTCTTCAGAGGAGCTCTCCAGGCTCCCTAGGTATAGACAATTGCCAGAGTAAAATTTGGAGAAAAAAAAAGGAACAGCTAACTAATAAGGACCTAGTGTATCACACAGGGAACTCTACTCAATACTCTGTAGTGACCTATATGGGAAAAGAATCTAAAAACAAAACAAAATGGATATATGTATATGTATAACTAATTGACTCTGCTGTACACCTGAAATTAACACAACACTGTACATCAACTATACCCCAATAAAAATTTTAAAAACAAACAAAAGAACCTCTTTAACCATAGATCTCTCTAGCTACTGCTTTCTCAGTTTTTCCTGACATCAAAAATAAATAAATAATTGAAATACCTTACTCTTTTTCCCTAAAGGACTTTTTCATAACTAACTAGACTGACCTTCCTCTGAGGATTTTAAACAACCTATTTACCTTTTTTGCTAAAAGTGCTATCCAAGTCTGCCTGAAACTGTGCACAAAGGATATCCATTAAATTAGCTAATGATAATTTTGTATCAAATGGGGTTATATAAATATAATAATCTTACATTCTTGTTATACACTTAAGAAAGCAAATAATCATGACTGATCTAAAAATAAAAGTCTAATCCATTCGGGAAAAAGAGTTCTGACAAATCCTATGAAAAGCCCAGTAAATACAAGATTAAATATTTCCCTGTAAAATTTTCCTATTTACACTTCTAATCCAAGATGCGCTAAAAAATGAATAAAAGCTGCCACAAACTACATTATCAAACAATCAAACAATTGGTGGTCATATTAGTAAGGCAAGGGAAACTAACATACAGTGATCTCTTTGTATCTCAGATTTAAAAAAAGAAAAAAAAAAAAAACAGGACTTCTTTCTTAAGAACAGTAAAACACAATCAGTATCAGCTACCTTCCATAATGAAGCTTTCATCAATACCCTTGAATAAAATGTATCCAAGCCAGTTCCCCTATCTTTCCAGAGCATTTATTTTTGCCTGTCAGGTATGATCCAGCTCCATAACCTTAGACCCAAGGCTGACTGAGAAGGAAAGGATCATCAATCCATCAAGACCCTGTGGAGTGGCTATGAAGAGCCAAAAAGTCTAAGTCACAGCTCTCTGGCCTTCTAGCGCTTTTTATTTAGTGTGCTGGATAACAAGACAGTTCAGTAGGTTTCACCATTTTTCAAATGCACCATTAGAAGACTGCATGATATGGACTCAATGTCTAATAGAAAAACTTCACAAGATTGTCTATGGAAATGTCATCCAAATAGAGCTGGAAGACTGAATGAAAGTTGGCAGACATGCTGATGTTAAGTGGCAATTCACACTCTGAAGCATCCACATGGGGGAAATATTTGCATTTGTAGTATACAATCAAAACAAACATTAAAAGATTTTAAAATAAGGGAATGTGTGAAGATAGAAAAATAAGAGCATGTGTTGAAAAGCAGTCTTATTATTTTCCACATTTACTTATGTTTAAAGATATATTCAAAGCTAAATACAGGAATACCATATGTAGCTCTGCTGCTGCTGCTGCTAAGTCGCTTCAGTCGTGTCCAACTCTGTGCGACCCCATAGACGGCAGCCCACCAGGATCCTCCATCCCTGGGATTCTCCAGGCAAGAATACTGGAGTGGGTTGCCATTTCCTTCTCCAATGCATGAAAGTGAAAAGTGAAAGTGAAGTCGCTCAGTCTTGTCCGACTCTTAGCGACCCCATGGACTGCAGCCTATCAGGCTCCTCCGTCCATGGAATTGTCCAGGCAAGAGTACTGGAGTGGGTCGCCAGTGCCTTCTCCGATATGTAGCTCTGAACCCTACCAAATGTAAAACAGGATGGGTTTTTTCTCCTCACTGAATTATCATTTAATAACAACAATTAATAAAACTTTGCTGAGTGTCTACTATAGACCAGGCACTCCACAAGGGAATACACCAATGAGCAAACATTACATGCCTCCTGCCATCAGGGATCTAGAGAAGAGACAAGGACCTATCACATGTAACAAACACCATGTTGATACAATGATATGGGACAGACCACAGGGCACCAAACTGCAGGAAGGCCTATCTGAGGAAGTAAAATTTAGGTTGAGAACAGAAGGCTAAGCAGGAAAGAGGGATGATAAAAGAGGCAGTAAAACAGTATGTGAAAGAGCAGAACGAGAAAGAAATTAAATTCAATAGAGGGCTAAGGCACGGACATGGGGAACCATGGTACAAGGTAAAGCTGAAGAGGTAAGTAAGATCTAATCAAGAAGGGCTCTGCCTTAAGAACTATAAGAAGTCACTGGAATGTTTAAAAAAGGGAATAATGTTATCGGCTTTGCATTTTTTAGAAGATTGCTCTGTCTACAGTGTGGAGTATGGAACAGTGTGGTACAGGAGTGAATGACAGAAAGCTATGATCACAATCCTGTGAGAGATGATAGATCTTTGGACTGGAATGGCAGCATCAAAGGAAAAAGAGATGAGGGAAAATTGAAGAAATATTTAGGAGGTAGAATTATCAGTATTCTGCTTGGTGATGCAGTGTAAGGAAGGAAGGAGGAGAAGACAAGCCTACCTTCCAGGCTTCTGATTTGGACCACTGGGAGATGAAATCACTGGAGGTGGACAGGCTTAGAGAGAGATGGATGGGAAAGTAACAAGATTAGGATTAGGACTGGGAATAAAATGTGAAATGTTTGGGAAGCCAGACCAGAGTGGGTTCTAAAATGAGGAGGAGGGAAAAACTGGAGAAGAGGTGTGATGGGTAAAAGAAAAATAGGGTGTTAAATATGTAGTTGAAATAGGACAATTTTTAAAGATGAGCTTAATAAAATTAGGAACCCATAGAAAGAGAAGCAATAATATTATAACAAAAACCTTTCTTTTGAGTGCTTGCTTTGTCCCAACCATAAAACTTACTAGCACTTTAAAAATATGAAATCTTTCCAGCTTCACAACTTGATGATATAGATATTATTATCTCCAACTAAGCACACAGAAACTGAGGCTAAGAGATGTTACATACTTTGCCCCAAATTTCATAGCAACAGACCTCAAATTTGACTCCAGATGTCTGATTACAAAGTCCATATTCATAATCACCATACTTTACACAGGATTAAAGAAAAATCAAGATACCTGTAAGGGGAAAAAGGATGGGCCCCAGGCTTTAGAAAATGAGGAAAACCTTTTTTTCATAACAGACAGGACAGAGGAAGGAAAAAAAAAACATGCAGAAAGGTTTACTTTTAATGGCAAATGAGGAACAGGTTTTCCATTTGAAGATTTCTATCTTTCCAATTGGGGCTTCCCAGATGGCGCAGTGGTAAAGAATCTGCCTGCCAATGCAGGAGACGCAAGAGACACAGGTCCGATTCCTGGGTCAAGAAGATCCCCTGGCATAGAAATGAAAACCTGCTCCTGTATTCTTGCCTAGGAAATTCCATGGACAGAGGAGCCTGGCAAGCTATATAGTCCATGAGGTTGCAAAAGAGTAGGACACAACTGAGCAACTGAGCACACACATACATCTTTCCTATTGACTTGGAAGTAGTCATTTGCCGAGAATCAAGACAGGATTAAAGAGTAGAAAATAACTGAAACTGTCACCCATTCACTCAACAAAAGGCAGTGGGTACTATTCTAGGCACAGGGAATATAGCAGTAAAACAAAACAAAGTTACCAGTTCATATGATCCTTAGGTTTATGCAGGGGAACACATAAAATAAACAAGCAAACGAGATAATTTCACATTGTGATAATGCTACTGGAGGAAATTAATCTGGATAACGGGGCCAAGAGAGCTTAGGGAGAACTGCTTTATATGAGGTGCTCAGGGGGATGCAAGCTGAGATTAGCACGAAAAGCCCCAGATGAAACACACTGCCATGAAGGATGCAGGAGAGGGTTATTTAGGGAATGACATAAGACTTCTGGGTAATGCTAAGAGCACAGATGAGGTGAGGGCCATATATTGATGGAGACATTAATCTGCCTCACGCTATGCTTTTCTCCCACTGAATTTAGCAGCTTGGGAGCAATTGCAAAAAAAGCTCAGAGTCACCCACAGTTGTGAAAACACCAAGCAGACACTGATAATGGGGCACTGGAGTTCAGTAAGCTGACAAGAGATAAGTTAAGAGTTATGGTCCATGCAATCTAAAGTGAAAAGGGAGTGAAGAATGCATGCCATATAATAGCAAGTCCCTGAAAGGCTGAAGATTTGGTGTATAAGCTGGAAGTGAAGTGAAGTGAACTCGCTCAGTCGTGTCTGACTCTTTGCGACCTCATGGGCTGTAGCCTACAAGGCTCCTCTGTCCATGGAATTTTCCAGGCAAGAGTACTGGAGTGGGTTGCCATTTCCTTCTCCAGGGGATCTTCCCGACTCAGGGATTGAACCTGGGTCTCCCGAATTGCAGGCGGACGCTTTACTGTCTGAGCCACCAGGGGAGCACACTGGAAAGGTAAGGAAATTATGGCACAGAAAAGAAATACCAGTTGGCTTAACTGAGTAGCAAAGGCATCCTCAAAGAAGCAGAGTACTGGACTTCCCTAGTGGTCCAGTGGATAAGAATCCACCTGCCAATGCAGGGGATGCAGGTTCTACCCCTGGTCCGGGAAGATTCCACATGCGGCGGGACAACTAGGTCTGTGCACCACAACTACAGAAGCCCCGCGTGCCCTAGAGCCCTGCTCTGCAACAAGAGAAGCCACTTCAATGAGAAGCCCACATTCTACAACTAGAGAAAAGCTGCGTGCAGCAACAAAGACCCAGCTCAGTCAAATATAAATAAATAGAAAGAAGCAGAGTATTTTACAGCAGGTGAAGAAATCGTGGTCTAAAAGAGGTAGAGGTAGCATAGAAAGACAAGGACCCTGTGAGAGAGAAAGTGTGGGAAAATGAGGAGCATCCTTTCAGAAGAGCTATTTAAAAAAAAAAAAAAATAGCATCTTAGGGGAGAGCCAGACCTTAAGTCAAGAGGAAGCTTCCTAAGAGTGGCTTACCAATGCTGAAATTTCAGACATGCCTGCCATCATGGCATCTGATCCTTGTTTGAAGGAACCAATTCTCAGGGTGCAATATTCTCCATCTATTGCTTCTCTTTTGCCCTGATTCCTCTAATATGACATTAACGTAGTAAAGGCAGAAATCCAAGAAAACCACTAGTCTGGAATAAACATCCTTTTAGACAAATAAAAAAAAAATTATACTTGGAAAAAAAAGAAAGCAAAGCTGCCATGTTGACATCAGAACAGTAAAGCAGTTTATTTAGAAAGTCATTTGAACAAGGCAGACACAGTTTAAGGACCCAGGGGGGTTTTCAGTTTCCACCATCTGGTTATTTCCCCAAGTCCTCTGCCATGCATCACAAAGTTCTCTGTGAATCCACTTAAAAAGGAAAGGGCTAACACTCCTTTTTATTTGCTTTAACACTGCCCTCAATAAAAGGTGGCACATCCAAAGGATAAAATAAATATTCAGCCACAAAAATCACAGTACAAAAATATATTTACTTATGTGGAAAGGTGTTCTTTTTTCATTGTTGAGCATAAAAAGTAGACTTAAAAAAAAGATAGAGTATGAGCTTATTTTTGCAAACAGTAAATGCTTTTTTATTGCAGTTACATATGCATAACATAAAATTTACCATTTTAACTATTTTCAAATGTACAGTTCGGTGACATTAGATACAGTCACATTATTGTGCAACCATCATTACCATCCATCTCCTGAACTTTTTCATCTTCCCAAACTTAAATTCTGTATCTATTACACAAAAATAATACATTTTTACATGTGAACACAAAAAGAGTCTGACCTGATATACTCTAAAAACATTAATACTGGACAATGCAATTATAAGTGATTTTCTTTTCTAAGTTTTCAGTTCAGTTCAGTTCAGTTGCTCAGTTGTGTCTGACTCTTTGCAACCCCATGGACTGCACACCACGTCTCCCTGTCCATCACCAACTCCCGGAGTTTACCCAGATTCATGTCCATTGTGTCGGTGATGCCATCCAACCATCTCATCCTCTGTCGTCCCCTTCTCCTCCCACTTTCAATCTTTCCCAGCATCAGGGTCTTTTCAAATGAGTCAGCTCTTCGCATCAGGTGGCCAAAGTATTGGAGTTTCAGCTTCAACATCAGTCCTTCCAAAGAACACTCAGGACTTATCTTTAGGATGGACTGGTTGGATCTCCTTGCAGTCCAAGGGACTCTCAAAAGTCTTCTCCAACACCATAGTTCAAAAGCATCAATTCTTCTGCGCTCAGCTTTCTTTATTATAGTCCAACTCTCACATCCATACATGACTACCGGAAAAACCATAGCTTTGACTATATGGACCTTTGGTGGCAAAGTAACATCTCTGCTTTTTAATATGCTGTCCAGGTTGCTCATAGCATTTCTTCCAAGGAGCAAGCATCTTTTAATCATGTTTTGACTATGCTTAAAATTCTGTAGGTGTTTAATGGCTATTTCAGTAATCCAAATTTCCCTGAAGAAGTCTGTTATGAATCATGTCTCTCCAAAATGTGTATGTTAAAGCCCTAACCTCCCCCCATCTCATGTGATGGTATTTGGAAATGGGGCCTTTGAGAAGTAATTATGTTAAATGAGGTCATGAAGGTTCTTTATGATGAAATTAGTGCTCATATAAGAGACACCAAAGAGCTTGCTTCTTCCCTTTCTCTCTCTCTTTACCCCCAGCCCTAACCATGTGAAGCCACATGCAAGGCAGGAAAAGGAAGTGAACTGGCCGGCAACTTGATCTTCAACTTGTGAGCCTCCAGAACTGTGAAAAAATAAATTTTTGATGCTTAAGCACCCAGTCTATGGTGTTTTGTTATAGCAGCCCAAGCAGACCAATATACAATCATTCACTCAATTGTTACTGATCACCTAAGAACTAATCATTTATTGAACAGCTATTATATGCCAGGAACATTATACCTTATCTCTAATCCTCTCAGTAACCCCACAAGCTAGAGGTTGTTCTATTCACTTTAGAGATAAGAGGGCTAAGGCCCAAAGAATAATTACCCAAGGTCCCATAGCCAGTAAGTGATAAGTCAGATTTACCCACTCTAAATTTCATTACTTATCATTCCCCATGGCCCACACATATCTGCATCACCAAGTTTATGGTATTTTAAAAACACAATCCAACAAATAAAAAGTTGAATAATTCAAAAGAACACATGATAAAAACACAGAAATAATAATTACTAGGAGTTCCTAGGAGGGAGAGTTCAAGAGATCGTGAAATGTTTCAATTTCTCCTTCATAAAAATATAGAGAATTACATTAGACCAAATCCTGTTGAAACCCATCCAAGCCAAGTAAATAAAGTGGTAAGAGACATTACAACTTTGGAACAAAGACAAAATCTTAACAGAACTTGCTTTGACGTTTAAATTAGTACCTTTAAAAAAAATCACCAAGAAAGCATTTTCTTTCTACAAAGAATGCCACAGGTGATTTGTTTCATCACATCTTAATCTTCAGGGGGAAAAAATTACACAGAAGCTTTTCTAAATTGTCTACTACAGTTAACCAGTTATTAACTAAAAAGGGACGGGAAAAGTAGTTAAAACTACTTTCTGGAAGTGTGTGAAATTAGATTACCTGTTTATATCGAAAGATAATTTGAAAAGCTCTGGAGAAATTCTTTCACAAAAGAAGAGCTATAATGGTCAAATAAATTTTCAACAAAGCCTAGATTAGACAGGAATGTGAGACACACGGGACCCACATCATTTTGAAACAATATATCTTCAGTTTTCTTAAAGTGAAGAGTTAGTGACTTAACTACTAAGCAGCTTTTTAAAATGGTATTTCTGAAGTTAGCATTTTTAACATAGGATACTTTTATAAAAATTCAAAATATTCCATAGAAATCTATGACAGCCTGTACATGAGAAATAGGGAGAAAAACAAATCTAGTATAGGTCTATAAAAATCAAATTCAATGTTCTGTTAGCTCCTGCTATAAAACAACATGAGTCAGCCAACACAACATTATAAAGCAATTATACTCCAATTAAAAAATAAATTAAAAAAAATGTCACTGGATGCAAACAGCTTTTACTTTTTCTTAAAGAAAGCATTTTTTTATAGAAATTCCAATAAAACAGTAAGCAACAAACTAAAAGAATAAATAAATTTTGTTTCTAAATTAAAAAAAATAATAAAAATTCATGTTTTATTGGTTGTTACAAGAAAATATTTAATTTATAAAACAGAAAAGATCTATCTTGATGCTTTTAATTCAACAAAAAATTAAAGGTATTACTTAGAATTTGGTTTTGTGACAAAAATGATACTATGTTTTCATTATAGATATAAAATATGCTCATTGCTGGAAATTTGTAAAGTGAAGATAAAGATAAAAAAAAAAAACAGTCATGTTCTCACCACTAACACTTCCTTCTAATTAACATATTCCTATATTCATAAAAATTTTTGATATTCTATATAAATTAGGTATTCAGCATTCTTTCTTATTCACTTAAACTTATGGCATTTTCCTATGCTATTATAAAGTCTTCAATAAAGTCACTTTAAATCCTAGGAAATATTCAAATAAACTACTTAACCACAATTCATACTTGACCACATCACTTTGCCGACAAAAGATCCGTATAATCAAAGCTATGGTTTTCCTGGTAGTCATGTATGGATGTGAGAGCTGGACCATAAAGAAGGCTGAGCACCAAAGAACTCATGCTTTCAGACTGAGGTGCTGGAGAAGACTCTCGAGAGTCTCTTTCTTGGGCAGCAAGGAGATCAAACCAGTCAGTCCTAAAGGAAATCCACCCTAAATATTCACTGGAAGGACTGATGCTAAAGCTGAAGCTCTAGTACTCTGGCACTTGATATGAAGAACCGACTCACTGGAAAAGACCCTGATGCTAGGGAAGATTGAAGGCAGAAGTGGGCAATAGAGGATAAATGGTTGGATGGCATCACTGATGCAATGGACGTGAGTTTGAGCAAACTCTGGGAGATACTGAAGGACAGGGAAGTTTGGCATGCTGTAGTCCATGGGGTCGCAAAGAGTCAGACACAACTCAGTGACTGAACCAACCAATAAAACCCCCACAATTAAGTTTAAACTATTAGGTTGCTTCTTGTTATGCTAACAATGCCAAGATAAACATCTTTGTGTTTTTTTGGATTCACAGATAATTTCCTTAGCATAAATTCTAGCAATTAACTCACTCAGTTCAGTTCAGTTCAGTTGCTCAGTAGTGTCCGACTCTTTGCGACCCCATGAATTGCAGCACGCCAGGCCTCTCTGTCCATCACCAACTCCCGGAGTCTATCCAAACCCATGTCCATCGAGTCAGTGATGCCATCCAACCATCTCATCCTCTGTCGTTCCCTTCTCCTCCTGCCCCCAACCCTACCCTGCATTAGGGTCTTTTCCAATGAGTCAACTCTTCGCATGAGGTGGTCAAAGACATATAATCAGTAAAGAACAGGGCCTGGGTCAAGAAATGTGATAGACTCAGCTTGCATAGGTTCACAAGTACTTATTATTAAATTTTGAGAAATTTTCTAAGCAAGTTGTTAAACACCAACATCATTAAAATTTGAATTCTGTAAATGTGAAATTAAATTTTAAATTAAAAAATACTCAAAATTCATCATTTTTTAATTGTATTATTACACTTTACTGATACCTTTGCTCAAAGTTAACTATAGCTACTGTATCTATACAGTGGAGATATTACTATATACTGGTATTCTACTGCACATCTCTTCCCATCGACATTCAGTTATGTCACACTGTAGCATAAGTTTGGCCATAGTGGGAGTATTCATATTGTGGAAATGGGAAAATGGTACAAATGGGGCTTTTTACCCTTCTAGAGAATCTAGAGAACTAACCTGATTATTCAGATAGTGAGCTATACATGTATCTTGTTTTTTTCACCCTCAGACTCTGCACTTTTCCACCTATCTACACCTTTAAGAGAGTCCCTTGGACTACAAGAAGATCCAACCAGTCTAAAGGAGATCAGTCCTGGGTGTTCATTGGAAGGACTGATGTTGAAGCTGAAACTCCAATACTTTGGCCACCTCATGCAAAGAGTTGACTCACTGGAAAAGACCCTAATGCTGGGAAGGATTGGGGGCAGGAGGAAAAGGGGACGACAGAGGATGAGATGGTTGGATGGCATCACCAACTCGATGGACATGGGTTTGGGTAAACTCTGGGAGTTGGTGATGGACAGGGAGGCCTGGCGTGCTGCGATTCATGGGGTCACAAAGAGTCGGACACGACTGAGCGACTGAACTGAACTGAACTGAACACCTTTAAGAAGTCCTCAAAAGGTAGAAGCAGAGATTGGCATCTAAGCATTTTAATCAGTTTTACTTTTTGAGCCACTTGAAAAAGAAAGAAAGTGAAAATTGTTCAGTCATGTCCGACTCTTTGTGACCCAGGCCAGAATACTGGAGTGGGTAGCCTTTCCCTTCTCCAGGGGATCTTCCCAACCCAGGGATGGAACCCAGGTCTCCTGCATTGCAGACAGATTCTTTACCAGCTGAGCCACAAGGGAAAGAAAGGAAAGGGAAGGAAATATTTATTGGAAGGACTGATGCTGAAACTGAAACTCTAATACTTTGGCCACCTGATGCAAAGAACTGACTCATTGGAAAAGACCCTGATGTTGGGAAAGATTGAAGGCAGAAGGAGAAGGGGACGACAGAGGATGAGATGGTTGGATGGTACTACTGACTCAATTGACATGAGTTTGAGTAAACTCTGGGAGTTGGTGATGGACAGAGAGGCCTGGCATGCTGCAGTCCATGGGGTCGCAAGGAGTCAGACATGACTGAGCAACTGAAATGAACTGAACTGAACTCTAACAAGGCTACTCGTTTCTTATCTGCATACTTCATACTTGTTATACATTTTATATATGCAGAGACTAGGAGATACAGTGTTTTTTTTATTTTTTTATTTTGTATTGAGGGATAGCCTATTAACAATGTTGTTACAGTTTTAGGTGAATAGCAAAGGAACTCAGCCATACATATATATATGTATCCATTCTCCCTCAAACTCTCCTCCCATCCAAGCTGTGACATAACATTGAAAAGAGTTCCATGTACTCTACAATGGGTCCTTGTTGATTATCCATTTTAAATATAGCACAATGTATAAGCAAGCATAAATTCATTAGACTCGGAGATACAGTGTTAACTGTGTCACAAATGAACCAGGGTGAAAGTCACTTTGGGCTACCCTTAAAGTAAGAATACTGAATTCTGGGAGACCAAACCAATTGAAAAGCTATAAACAACTGGGTCAGAGACTGCTAAATCTCCAAGATAAAAATCAATCAACAGATGTAAAAGAGCAAAAAATCACAAAACCAAAAAGACCTAGGCCTTGAAATATACCCAACAGACATTCATACTGTTAATAAAAAAAAAAAAGAAGAGAAGGAATATTTGCCCCTGATAAAATATCTTCATGACAGTGGAGACTGAAAGATCACTGACCTTACCAACCAAAGGTTGTGATTTCAATAGCAATGAAGGAAAAGATAGCAATTAATATGTAAGATCATCACACCTAGACCAAGACATTGTATTGATTTTCATAAAAGGACACAGAATCAATCTATTAGTCAAGTTTGGTAAGTTTGTCCAAGACTGCTGCCAAAAGTATTATTCCTACTTATTGATTTATTTGAAACCTGCTTCATTAAGAAATCCCAACTTATTTACCACACAGCCCAGCACTAAGAATATGGCAGGATGGAACCATGGAGGCTTGATCACTGCACTGCACACATTTAAGAAATTACTTATGTGAAACTACATCTCTCTCAAACCCATTCTAAGGCAAGAAACAGAAGTATGTATTTGAAATATTTTTAAATCTTTGAATTAATACTGTGCAAGTTAAAAAAAAATCATTGTAACTTTTTTATTATCCATCAAAGTCAGAGAAAATCGTATTCCAGTTAATTCAATATTTTGATTAAATTTCTCCATCTATAAAATAATCCTATTCTAGAGTATATGAATTAAAACTTGCAAAATACTTAGAATAGTGCATGGTATGTGGATTAAACCATATTTAAGTGATTGTTAAATAAATAAAATGATATAATTACAGGAAATTTTAATTCCAAAAATATTCTCAGCCTCCATCAAAAGTCTTTTTTTCTCCCCTTGAACTTGGTGGACTTGTGCCTGTTCTGACCATCAAAGCAGGAAAAAGAAATGATGTTCTGTGGTTCCCAAGGCTATGTCATAGAGAGGATAGCTCCGGCCTGGCTCTCTCTTTTTGGAATGCATGCTCTGGGGAACCCTGTTGGCTCATTTGAGGAAGCACAAACTAGTCCATTTGGAGATATCACAAGGAGAGATCCATACGGAGAGGAACTGGAGTCTTCCTAGCCAACAGATAGCAACAACTGCCAGAGTGAATGAGTCTTCAGTTGATTCCAGTTTCTAGTTTTGAGTTTTCTAGCTTCAGATGTTGCAGAACAAAGAGAGAGGTCATCCTGCTGTGCCCTGTCTGAACTCCTGACCGACAGAATCTGTGAGCATAATAATCTATTTTTGCATGCCCCTAAATGTTGGGGCAATTTGTTACGCAGCCATAGTAACAGAAGCAATAAAAGCGCTACATTTAAGATTTGCATTTCAACTAAGATAAAAAAGACAATAAAGTGGCTTACAAAATTAAATAAAATGCAAATAGGGCATGAATAGAACAGAGACTCATAAAATAAAGCAGAAACAATTGTCAGGCATTCAACACATTATTATAACAACAGTAATAGATACCAGTTATCTTCCATATGTAAGGTACTGCAAGGAGCTGTGATTCAATGATCTATTGGAAGGACTGATGTTGAAGCTGAAACTCCAATACTTTGGCCACCTGATGCGAAGAGTTGACTCATTGGAAAAGACCCTGATGCTGGGAAAGATTGAGGGTGGGAGGAGAAGGGGATGACAGAGGATGAGATGGTTAGATGGCATCACCGACTCAACGGACATGGGCTTGGGTGGACTCCGGGAGTTGGTGATGGACAGGGAGGCCTGGCGTGCTGCGGTTCATGGGGTCACAAAGAGTCGGACACAACTAAGCGACTGAACTGAACTGAAGAACCCTATAAGGATAATGGTACCATCTTCATTTCACATATCATGTGCAAACCAGAAATAAAATGCTCTAAAACTAAAACTATGAAAAACATATTTTCCATATTTTCATCTTGCTTTGTTGATTCAGATGGCTTTTTTGGATCCTTGTAATGGGTCGTCAGGCTTCCCAGGTGGCTCAGTGGTAAAGAACCCACCTTCTAATGCAGGAGACATAAGAGATGTGAGTTCAATCCCTTGGGGTCGGGAAGATCCCCTAGAGAAGAAAATGGCAACCCACTCTAGTATTCTTGAGTAGGAAATCACGTGGACAGAGGAGCCTGGCAGGCTACAGTCCATAGAGTCACAGAAGAGTCAGACACGACTGAGCAACTAAATGACAACAATGGATCTCACCATGACTATTGCTAATCTATATTAGCAGGAGGTGGCAAACTTTTCTTAAAGGATCAGATAATGAACATTTTAATCATTGAAAGTTATATATAGTCTTTGCTGCATATTCTTCTTTGTTATAGCTCTTTACAATTCTCAGATTGTGCCCACCACAAAAATATTCTGTAGGATGGCTCTGGGGCCATAGTTTGCCCAACAGACCACTATAGGGAAATGCTGAATACCAGAAGTTTGACCTAATAAGCTCATTTTTATGACAATACTTATAATCGTACCTACAGTTACACTAAATTAAGAAAACATCGTTTCTGGCTCCAGCCTATTATTATCCACTAAAACCACAAGTTTCCCTGAACTGTTGGTAAGTGAAAATATGGGGCCAAACATTCACAATTTCTATTACAATAAATGTCTATTAATAACTGACATTCACCTACATTGAAAAGGTCTGGAAGACTACCTGTAAGAAATGATCTCTCTTGGGTCTGGCTGCCTTTCCAGGCATCTACATGGACATCACTATGTTTGTTTATTGAGATTCACGACAGCCCAGTATGACTGATAAAACACTGAATACTTCTAACCTCTAGCATCAATCCTTCGCAAGAAAATGTTTATTTTTCTTGGCAGGAAGTGATGGAAACTGGTGAGAAATAGCCAGACTACCTTCATATGTAAGTGAACTGGAATTTCTAAGGAGCAGTCCCCGCTAGTAAATTTGTCTACACAGAGCTTAATCAACCAAATTTACAGCTGTTAACAGGTTGTGCCTCTGTATTCCCGAACATATAAATAAACTTCTTAATCAGAACAAAAACAGGTTCAGAGTCCAGTTGTTTAAACTGGAGTTGGTACAGCCAGGACCTAACTGCAGTTAAAGTGACTGTCAAGGAGAACCATAATCTTAGTAGAAAAGTTGTTTTCTAGTTTTCTCAAAGCTACAAAGATGTTGCTCGACAAACACTTCTGTGATCACCTAAAACCAAAGTTATACAATCTCATCTAAAATAAGATGCCTAATCTAATATCTAATGCCAAATCAAGCACACTAGTTTTCAAGCTGAAGTTTCAAATTAGGAAGAAGCTAGTTACTTACATTTGAATTGGAAGGAGAAAGATTTTTAAGAGTCTGTAAATCAGAAGGCCCTTAGAAACTGGGATAAGTATTGGAGGAAATGAAATCATATGTATAAAAATTTTTATTCATTTTGCTTAGGAATGCAAAACAAATAAAGTTTAAGTAAATAAAAAGCAACAAGTATAGGCTCACAGACAGCCCCTTTTACAGACATAGGATAGAGACAAGTTGAACACTAGTCACTTAAGTGCTAGCCATGTCATGGTAATAGAAACAGCTTGTCTTGATGAATTAATTAATTAAAATAGTCATCAGGAAAAGTAACCAATCCAGTCATGAAAAGAGACAACTAGCCAATTTGCATTCTCCATTTTTGAAAATTCTTGGAAAATTAGAAGTGTTATTTAAAGGCATTTGATATTTTTACTATTGTGTATGACACTCTACATTTCTTTTATCTAAAAGACAAAGGAATACAAATTTATTTGTATTGAGTACAAAACAGAGAAGTTAACCATGTAGGAAAAGCCATCATCCATAAAAATAGCACTTTTGATTATATATTATATTACATAATTGACAAATTATACTTATTATAAATTGAGCTTAAACAAGGCCATATCCTGTTTGAAACTCAAATTTTATGATAGATACTCGAATGCTGTATCTGCCAAAGTCAACTTTATCTCAAATTATTCCATTATGACTTCAAACTAACTGCATACAGTAGAAGCTGATAAGAAGAAACAGCTCAGGAATATATATTTTCAAAGTTCTGAGAAGGGATCCAATAACATTTCAAATAATGACATTTAAGCACAAGTATCTATGTATAAGTATCTGAATTCTTCTGACAAAAGAAATATTTTTATACTGACAAAACAGAGCCCATTACTCTAAAACCTCATATATTTACTAGGAAAACAGGGGGAAATTTACTCTGAATAAATAAAATGAATAAATGATTCAGGGTCCCAAATAACTGTCAGCTTCTCCAATGAAGCTGTATGTCTGATGACCCAAAGTTTCAATGATCTTTTTCTCTGAACTACTACAGCATGTGTGGACTAATCACATGGCCAAGCAATTGATGATATATTGATTTCTACTGTTTTCAAGTCATTTTTTATGTTGCTTTGTGTCTTTAAAAGCTTTTGAATCTCAAAGCAATCTAAACACATAAATAAGCAATTCTTAAGAACTTATTTCCTTTAAGACTTTCCCTAGTGCTGTGGAAAGGTATGTTCCAGTTAGCTACCATATAAAAAGGTTTGAATATCAAGTTAAGGATTTTCACTTAATTCAGAGATCATGGCAAGCCACTGAAAAAGAGTGAAATGGTAATAGCAATATTTGAAGAAGCGTAATCTAGATTCTTGTACAGGTTGGATTAGAGGGTTAAAGGACTGGAGGAAAAATGAAACAAAATTAAGAAACTTTAACTGTACACAAAGTAAGTGGCTGATGCCTGAACGAGAGTGGTGGGAGGGAAAATCAAAGTGGGCCCAGAAACAGATAAAGGGAACCTGAAAATTGTCACAAACTGGCAATTTATTAAATTTGAGAATAAGACAGAAAGCATGGACCAGCTTAGCAAACATTTATGGAGACCTGACATTTGAGTGCCTACAAGGCACTCAAAAATTATGAAAATGAAGTTTGAACATAATCAACACTACAATATAGGTATAAACAACATTGGGGAAGGCAGTGGCAACCCACTCCAGTACTCTTGCCTGGAAAATCCCATGGATGGAGCCTGGTGGGCTGCAGTCCATGGGGTCGCTAGGAGTCGGACATGATTGGGCGACTTCACTTTCACTTTTCACTTTCATGCACTGGAGAAGGAAATGGCAAGCCACTCCAGTATTCTTGCCTGGAGAATCCCAGGGATGGGGGAGCCTGGTGGGCTGCCGTCTATAGGATCACACAGAGTCGGACACGACTGAAGCGACTTAGCAGCAGCAGCAGCATTATCATATGTCCAGCTGCTGCTGCTGCTGCTAAGTCACTTCAGTCGTGTCCGACTCTGTGCGACCCCACAGACGGCAGCCCACCAGGATCCTCCATCCCTGGGATTCTCCAGGCAAGAATACTGGAGTGGCTTGCCATTTCCTTCTCCAGTGCATGAAAGTGAAAAGTGAAAGTGAAGTCGCCCAATCATGTCCGACTCCTAGCGACCCCATGGACTGCAGCCCACCAGGCTCCTCTGTCCACGGGATTCTCCAGGCAAGAGTACTGAGGATGGCACAATCAACCCTGAGTAGAACTGAGAAGACCAATGTTTTAAGCCTGACTGTTAGAATAATGTCATGCCAAATAATATGTATTCTTTCTTCAAAATGTATCTTAATCCACCTCCCTTAAATTTCTTTCTACAAAGTCCAAGACCAGATCATCTTTTATTTATAATACTTCATTAGATTCCCAGCATCAAACATGCTCTTTCACCTTGTTGCTCCTCAACAGAGGAAATCAAGTTCATTACCAAGTTTTACCACACTGCAAGGACAGAACTTTGGTGACTTTCAATGATTTTGAGGATCAACCTGTTACTGCCAAAACAGTCACTTCTTTAAGGCATCTCATCCTACCTTTCATCTGAGCTCTTCTCACTTTGGTCATAAGAGTTTTACATTCCTTTCTATCCAGGGTAAAACAGTGTATCCTCATTGTTAACATGGTTTGAGGAGCACTTGACCTAATAAGTCAGAAAATATGAGACTGCATACTGGCTCTAGCACCTCCTGGTTACATGGTATCGGACAAGTCCATGTGCATTGCTATTTCTCTATCTGAAGAAACAGAGACCAACTCACAGGGATATTTTGAGGATTTATGTGAAGTTTTTATAAAGTGAGAAGAGACCATATATAAACTTCTGTAAATATGAAGATGATTACAAATCCATATTAAGTAAACTCCACTCTTTACCTAATCAGTAACCAGTCTAAGTGGTTCAGAGCCTAGATCAGGGATTGGCTATTCCAAGTTTCTGACTCCGTTTGTTTTGGCATGCCAGGTTAATGGGCAGAGTAGAGAGGCACATTAGATGACTTTTAATCTATATCCATGAAGTGACATTCCAAGACTCCTGAAGCTTTTGGCTTTGTATCTCTATCCAAGCCAAATAAACTGAAGTTTTCATCTATAAAGAAAAACAAAAGCCTAACTGACCTTTTTAAGTTTGATTAGAGTAGAATTTCCAATAACTACTCCACACTCTGTAAAACATTTTTAGCTTGGGAAATCTTTTTATTCACTATCCTCTCCTTCTATATAAATGTTCAGCTTGAGTCGTCTATCCAGTCATGTGTTAGCTGTCTATAACAATGCTGCACAACTGAACTTTCTGCAATGGGTATGTTCCATAACCACACTCTCTAATATAGCAGCCACTGGCCACCTGTAGCTATTGAGCACCTGTAATGAAGCTAGGGCATCTGAAGAACTAATTTTTTACTTTACTCTTAATTTATATTTAAATGGCCACAGATGTCCACTGGCTACCATTTTGGGCAGTTCAGGTCTATTGCTTGTGTGCCAGAAATATGCCCATTAAGACTTGTAAAATTGGCTGACAAAGTTGACAGCCAGAGTGTCCATAACACCCCAGTTATAAAAATTCTGCTTAAAAAAATTCTTCTGATGCTCTTCAGAGTAAGGAGCTAGCTTCCCACAAGTGCACCTGCATAACCATGGTTTCCGTTATGGAGTTTCCACTACTTAGAATGCCCTTCCTCCAACTGTATGCTAAGCAAATTCCCATTCATCTTTCAAAGCTAGTTCAAATGTTTGCATCCCCATGAGCACTCTTTAATATTTTTGACAGCAACATAGCAGAGTGAAAAGAGATGCAGTTGAGGAAAAAGGCAGATTAAAGTCTGAACCTCAGAATTAGCCTTTACTACACCTTGAACAAATCTTGAACCTCAATTTTCTCATTTATAAAATAGTAAAAAAAAAAAAAAAAACTATTTTAGCAAATTTGTTGTAAGAATTAGAAATTCTGAGCAACGTTATGTTATGGCTAGCATTTATTTAAACATCTACTTGTATCAGTCATTATGGAAGTGTAACAGGTGAACTTTTTCATTTTCATAGTAACCCTATAGTATAAGTAATATTCCTTTACCTATTCATCCATATATTCAACACTGTTATTCATTCATTCATTCAATAAACATTTAAGAGCCTAATGTGCCTGGTGAGAAACTGAGGATCAAGGAGTAAACCAAAAAGGTCCTAAAACTCAGAAATCTTATATTCTAGTGGAAAATATAGACAATAAGCAAGAAAATATAATATCAGTAGTGTCAAGTGTTACAGAGAAAAATAAGGCAAGATAAAACAGAGAAAAATAGAGGATGCTATTTAACAGAAGAGGTTGTCTAGCAAAGTCCCTCCACCAAGGTGATATTTGGATATGATAATACAGCATGAGGATGAGCTATGTGCAAATATGTAGGAAGAATATTCCCAGGAGAAGGAATAGCAATTTACTGAGAGTTATTATGTTGTAGGTCCTAAGCTAGATGCTGAAAATACATAAGTGAACCAAATAAAGTGACTGCCCTCCAGGATTTCACATTAATGTCAATAAATGAACAAAACCATGTCTCACAGTGAAAAGTTCAATGAAGAAAAGGGAAAAATAGAGGGAAGTAGAGGGTGATGGAAGGAAGTACTGTTACTTCTACTTTAGAGATGAAGCTATAAGAGCTTAAATCACAGGCTGGTAAATTATAAAGCAGGCATTCAATCCCATTAAGTAGCTCATTCTTTCAATTACTGAAACTCTAATACTTTGGCCACCTGATGTGAAGAACTAACTCGTTGGAAAAGACCCTGATGCTGGGAAAGATTGAAGGTGGGAGGAGAAGGGGATGACAGAGGATGAGATGGTTGGATGGCATCACCGACTCAACGGACATGAGTTTGAGCAAGCTCCAGGAGTTAGTGATAGACAGGGAAGCCTGGCAGGCTGCAGTCCATGGGGTTGCAAAGAGTCGGACACAACTGAGCGACTGAACTGAACTGAACTGATTCTCTCCCAGTTAGCCCACGTTTTAAAGTATTAACTTTAATAATGGTATAATAGTATTAATATACTATTAATATATAGTCTCCACTGGGAACTACAGAATGACAAAATTCACTGTCCATTCCTTGTTATATCCCTAATACAAGTACAATGATACACAGGAGATGTAAAATAAGGTTGAATTAATGCAGATTTCCACTCTAGATATAACTATAGAAGCTCCAATATAATTAAAGAGACCATGACCCCAAAACCAGGCAGACGGCTCTCCTTATTTAAGGAAATTCCATTAACATATTCACAACAATAAATAAAATATAACATTTAAAGGTAAATGTGATAGGTTTTGGAAGGAAATTGGAGTGACAGACAACTACTGAAATGGGCCTCATATCTATTATTGCAACATAGAACTACTCGTATGGGCTTGGCAAAGGGTGGGCTGAGAGACTGTAATAAATGGGGAAGGAATAACAAAGTTATTATCACATGTATGTTAACCAAACTGGTGACAAGCTAGCAGTACTTGTCAAGCTTATTGACACTATTTGCCCAAGTATTTTCTTTATTGTCAACCCATACGATTTAGAATGCTTCAAATTTCAAAGCTGCTTCCTATCACTTAGAAAACTAGTTCACAACTGTCAGCACTTCAGCTTATAAACAGAAAATCCCATGGCCATATGGAACAAATTCTCACCATGCTATAATAATCTGTTTAATCTGTGTGAAAACATCTTATTTGTAATTGTTGTACTTTGTTTCTAATTTAAAAGCAATATATATCTATTCTTGAAAATGTGGAAAATTCAGAACTATCTAAAGGAGAAAATACCGCCCAAAGATAACTGTTATCAATGAAATGTGGCATTTATTTCCAATATAAAGAGATGTTTATTTTTATATATGTATATGCATGTATATGTTTAATAGTTGTTATGGGAGTAGTTGTTTTTTTCATGGAAGTGTTATACTTTTTACATAGATTTGCATATTGCTATTTTTCATTTAACATTAACATTACTTGAAAAGCAGTTAGCCCACATTTTAAAGTATTAACTTTAATAATGGTAAAATATTCTACTGTATGTAACTAACCATCTCTCTAATTTTCATTCCAAATTTATGCCATTAAACTTGATGTTGGAATGAACATCACTGTATTCAATCTATATTAAAAATAACTATTATTTTCTTAGAATAAATTCCAAGCAGTAAAACTCTGGTTTAAATTATACAGATATATTATATCAAGCTTTATAAGTGCTGTCAAATGTCTTCCACAAGGTAATGCCAACTTAAATTTCTGCTACTGAGTTATCTGAGAGTTTCCATTCCATACTTGCCCACAAAAGGTATCATATTTTTTGAAAATATGCAAGGCAAAAAATAACATGTCATTATTGAATTTGCATTTATTTAATCAATGAAGCTAATCTTTTTCTATTAGCTAGTTGTATTTCTTCTGTGAAATCTTTTTTTTTAATATTATTTGGCCATTTTATATTAGAGATTAGCATTGTTTCTCTTATTGATTTTCATGAACACTTTGTGTACAGAGAGATTTGCCCTTCATCAACATACACACTGCAAATATTTCTGCCTCTTTGTTGTTGGCCTTCAAAGTTTTTCTAGTGAACGGATGTTTAAATTTTTCATGTAGTATTTATTAGCACTTTGCTACTAATTTGCTCCATTTAATTTATGCTGGAAAAGTTCCTAATACTTTTCTCTTAAAATTGGGTTGGAGTTGTTGATAAATGAAGACGTAAGCCCAAACATCCATAATTACTATTATAATAAATGTCTATTCATAACTGATCACTAAGAGAAGCTACTTGAAATATAGAAATCCAACAAAGGGCTGGTATCTATAATATATAAAGAACTTCCATAAATCAATAAGAAAAAGGCAGATGATACAAATGAACAAAAACTTTTACAGGCACTTCACCAGAGAGACTATACAAATGACCAATAAGTTTATGAAGAAGGTCCTTAATGTACTTTCTCACCAAGGAAAAATTAACAGAATACTATAATATTCAACATAGCCACTAAATGGCTAAAATAAAATAATTCAATATGAAGTCGCAACAAGAATGTGGAACATTCAGAATTCAAACACTGCCGGTAAGAATGTAAGCTAGTTCTACAACTTAGCTGTTGTACACCACCACTAAAACTGAACAAACACAAATCCTGTGATCCAACAATTCAGCTTCTCAGTTGAAGAGAACATGTAAATGGAAACAACCTGAGTGTCTATCAACAGGAATATTACTCAGCCATAAAAAAAGAATGAAGTAATACCATTTGTAGCAATGGATGGACCTAAAGATTATCATACTAAGTAAAGTAAGCCAGGCAGAGAAAGATAAATACTATATGATATCACTTATATGTGGAATTTTAAAAAAATGATACTAAGGAATTTATTTAAAAAACAGAAATAGACACACAGACATGGAAAACAAATTGATGGTTATCAAGGGGAGGGGGATAAACTAGGAGTTTGAAATTAAAACATCTGCATTATTATATATAAAATAGATAACCAACAAAGACCTCCTGTATAGCACAAGGAACTATATTTAATACCTTATAATAACCTATAATGGAAGAGAATGTAAACATATATACACACACACATATGTTTGTATGTAAAACTGAATTACTTTGCTATTATACACCTGAAACTAATGTAACACTGTAAATCTACAATATTTCAATAAAAAAAATTTTAAGGAGAATATGAAATTTACTCATCAAAAGACATAGTCATATTGGCAAAAATTGGAAAGTATTCAAAAATCCATTTGTACTAGAATGGATAAATGATGTAGTGTATCCTATTGAGTGAATAATCACATAGTGGAATACTACACAGTAAACAGAATAAACTATAATTACCAAAACAATATGATGATTCTCACAAATATACTGTTGAGTAAACGAAGCCACATACAAAAGAATTCATTCTCTATGGTTCCATTTACATATAGTGTAAAACCAATCAAACAAAAAAATTCTAACCTATGGCTTAGAAATGGGGTTGTGGTTACCCCTGGGGAGGAACATAGTGTGCCCTTTCAGCACACAATGAGGACTTCTGGGGTGCTGGCAATTTTTAGTTTCTTAATCTAGATTCTGGTTATATACATCTATTCAGTTTGTGAAAATTCACTAAGTTATATGTTTATGATTTATGTACTTTTTCCATATATATGTTATATTCCAATATTTTAAAAATTTAAGACAAAACAAAAAACCTCCCACCTAAAAACTCCACACTAGGTACAGAGGGCATAAAATAAGTTTACCATATCATCTTCAGGGAAGAACTAAATTCTATGTTATATAACTTTTTACAGATAACAGAAAATGAGGAAAAGCTACCAAGTTTACTCTGTGATTAAAAGGTAGGTATAATACTAAAAAGAAATATCCCAGGGTATTCCTTAACAAAATATTAACAAAAGAAACCTAGCAATATATTATTTTTATATAACCAGATAGAGTTTGGGAGTGTAAGAATGGTTCAACACTACAAAATCCATTAACATATGTTACTACATTAATAAAATAAAAGAGAAAATCCATACAATTTACCTCAGTAGACACAGGAAACACATTTGTGAAATTCTATAGTGATTCACTACTTTTGAAAATGTCCACTGAATCAGCAACAAAAAGAAACTTTCTAACATGAAAATTGATACATTAGAAGGAGTCTCCTTAAATCTGGAACAAAAGAAGGTCCCACTAAATCCCATGGACGGAGGAGCCCGGTAGGCTGCAGTCCGTGGGGTCACTAAGAGTCGGACACGACTGAGAGGCTTGGCTTTACTTTCACTTTTCCCTTTCATGCACTGGAGAAGGAAATGGCAACCCACTCCAGTGTTCTTGCCTGGAGAATCCCAGGGATGGAGGAGCCTGGTGGGCTGCCGTCTATGGGGTCGCACAGGGTTGGACACGACTGAAGCGACTTAGCAGCAGCAGCAGCACCATATCCATTCAAGAATAAAGAAGTATGAGATTTGAAAAGGAAAGGATTACCATTGCATAGGATAGGATTCCCTCCCTGGAAAAATCAAAGAAAATCTACAACTCATTTTCATAAGCAAGTAAAGCAAGTTTTCTGGACTTAAAATCTATACATAAAATCAATTTTTTGAGGCAATTACCAATGTGATTGTGCATAACACCCATTTTTTAAAAACTCTTAAGAACTTTTATTAGAATAAACCTAATAAAAGATGTGTGAGCTCTCTGGGGATAAAACTCTATAATATTACTGAAGAAGGTCTAAATAAATAGAGGAAAAAACATTTTCATGAGTGAGAAAATTCACTGTCATAAATATGTAAATTCTCCTCACTTAAGTTTTGAACTCAATATAATCCTAGTACAAACACAAGAGAATTTTTGGTGAAAATATATCACAGAAGGAGACAGATAATCTTCCAAACGATAGGGATCAGAGACAGAAGCAAAGGACATTTTAAAAATGGAAATAAAGATTTCGGGGGTGATTTCTGATTTTTCTTTTTTCTATTTTTGATCTTTTCATTTTCAGGGATAACAGCTCTTCTCCATGAGACTTTTTTTTTGAGGGGGAGTGTCGCACCCCATGGCATGAGGAGCTTCCCAGGTGGCACTAGTGGTAAAGAGTCTGCCTGCAGACACAAGGGACTCCGGTTCAATTCCTGTGTTGGGAAGAGCCCCTGGAGGAGGAAGTGGCAACCCACTCCAGTATTCTTGCCTGGAGAATCCTGTGGACAGAGGAGCCTGTCAGGTTATAGTCCATGGGTTCGCAAAGAGTCAGACACAACTGAGCAACTGAGCGTGCACGGGCATGCAGGTTCTTAGTTCGCTGACCAAGGATGGAACCCAGGCTCCCGGCAGTGGAAGTGTAGAAACTTAACCACTGGGCCACCAGGGAAGTCCCAAGCCTTATTTTTCCTAAAACACCCCAAAGCTTCAGAAACCAAACCAAACAATATTAGAATAAATACCTAAAGGTCACATAAAAGTTACTCAGAAGAAATAAAGCAAACTCAATCCAGGAAGCCATCTGATTCTTAATAGACAGTATAAAAGATAATAACTGAAAGCAAACAAACAAAAATCTCATTAGGACAAATCCTAACTTGAAAGTTAGTTTAAAACCCTCTTTAAACTTGTTTACGTTTACAACCCCCCACCACTAGAAATGTAGAAAGAAAACCATTCATATAATTTACTAAGCCCTTTAGTATTCCTACCAAATATGAACACAGAAAGACAAACCAGAGTTTAAGAAAGATCTTTTTAGTGCTTTCACATTACCAATCACTTAGAAAACCTAGAGAATCAATGTTTGCAGAATGAGAAAGGAAAAAATGGAAGAAAACCAAGCAAACAGATACTAGAGAAAAACAACGAAGCACACTTGGAAACTTGGGGACATGGTCTGGAGTTTAATATTAATGAAATGATCAGCTTAGAATATCAACTTAAAGTCATTTTGAATAGTGGTTAGGAAAATATCAGCCCACAGGAATTTTCCAGAGGCCTGCCCAAATTTATTAGTCATGGCAGTAAATAGGAATGGTCTAAGGAAGCATACTTTTTACTATGGGTTAGATTCTCTGTTTGTCCTTTTTTCTGCATTTTTACTTTCCTACTCCTAGGAATTTTTTTTTTTTTTTTAATATCCAAACTGCTTTTCTCAAGGGTCTAGACTATGCTAACTTTCATAAGGATATTTGCAAGCTTCCCCACATTTTACCCTTTGAGCCTTTGCTCATTTAGCTCCATAAAAGTAGAATGTTCTTGGCACACATCTAACATATATCAAAATCCTACTTGACCTTCAAAGGAACAATTTAAATATCATTTCCTCACTCAAGAACTCTATGTATTTAATAATTCTTGTTCCTGTATCCTCTATTTATTCTAAGGAGAAACTACCACTTCATGAGCCTCTACTACATGCCAGGTACTCCACAAAAGAGTTTCATTTTAATCTTCTCAATGGTCCTACAAAGTACTATTCTCTCCATTCTGCAGAATGGGAAACTAAAGCTATGAGAGGTTATACAGCACAATAAGTCATGGATATGAGAGTCAAATGAAGCCTATCTGATTTCAAAGTCCATGGTCCATATAATTTCAAGCTGCGTCTATTATAGCCGTTACCATAGACTGAGTTATGATGAGTTGTTTATATGTCAGTCCACCCTCAGAGGTCATGAGATCTTTGAAGGCAAAGACTCTGTCCTGTCTAGGTTTGAATATGCCTGTCCTAGTACATTGTCGATTATGTAGTACATACAGCACTCTAGTAGTGCTAGATATGATATGAGGAAATTAATACAATGTTCATTTTCCTCATATAATTAGCTCTTGTAAGGCCTCATGATCATAAAAAATTAAGTACCTGACTTCCAGCCACAGCAGTAACCGGGACCAGAGTTATCCTCCTATTATAAGCAGTGAGAAACCTGGATAAAATATACAAAAAATTATTGTTACACCTTGGACAAACATCAGTATAAGACTGTGCCCCCTAACTTTAGGGAAATGAATAAGGTAAGCCCCCAAATTACCCAGGATGTCTGTCTGAAAGCATTTTCTGGAATGCAACACAGGGAGTGGTAACCCAATCAGAGTATAGATGTCTTGTTGACTTGAGGTGAACAGAGTCCAGAATTTGAAGAAGAGAAAAGAGATGGACTCTGCAGGACAGAGTAGAGAAAAGGCAGCCATGCAGAGAAGAGCTCAAGAAATCTGTATAGGGGTCTTCTTGAGACTATGGGTGAAAACTAAGTTATACCCACATAGAGTAAAGGCCACAGAGACAAACTTCAATGAGTGGTAATCTGAATAACATCCAGAATTCACACAAGGCTGTGACATATTTTGACCAGCTAAAGTAGGGCCCTCAATAAATATCTAGAACATTGCACAGACTCCAGAAGGGTCCCGAGTAGCTCTAGAGTGGTACTTAAAAAGTAAGGATGCAGAGATTCCCTGGTGGTCCAATGGTTAGGAATCGGCTTTACAATGCAGGTGACCTGGGTTTGATCCCTGGTCAAGAGAACTAAGATCCCACATGTCACAGAGCAACTAAGCCCAGGCGCAGCAACTACCGATCCCACATTCCACAACTAGAGAGTCTTGGCACAGCAACAGAAGATCCCACGTGATGCAGCCAGGATCCAAGGCAGCCAAATAAAATAAATCTTTTTTTAAAAGTTAGAATGCATCAGAAAAACTAGGAGGGTTTGTTAAAACCCAGATTGCTAAGTATCACCCCACAGTTTTTGATTTAGTGATTTTGGAGCAAAGCTCTAGAATTCACATTTCTAACCCGTTTCCACATAATACTGATGCAATTAGTTCAGGTAATGTATTTTGAGAACCACTGCCCTAGAGAAAAGATAACCCTTGACTCCAACCCAGCTCAAGAGAGTTGATCCACAATTAAACAACTTGCTACATCTAAACCTAACACATGCTTGATAGAAAGACAATAAAATTGTCCATTTAACAACATAACATTCACAATATCCAATAAAAACTATCAGACATGCAAGGAAGCAAGGGAATGAAACCCATAAACAAAAGAAAAATTAGTAAATAAAATAGCTATATAAATGACAAAGATACAGAAAAGCAGAGAAGGACTGTACAAGAACTAAATTTACTTATTTTGTGAATATAAAGGGAAACAAAAACACGGAGAGAAATGAAAGATACACACACACAAACCAGAGCTCCTAGAATTGAAAAACACATTATCTGAAGTGAAAAATTCAGTGAATAGAATTAATCACAGGTTAGACCTAAGAAAAGATTATTGACCTTGAAGCACCATAGAAATTATCCAAATTGAGGCACAGAAAAAAGAAAGATAAATTAACAGAGGCTCACTATCAGTGGAACAAAATCAACTATTTTAACATATATATAGAATACCATGAATGAAGAGGGGCAGGGGGTGGGGGATGTGCAGGACAGTATTTGAAAAACTAATGGTCAAAAGTTGCCATATTTGATGGGGGGAAAAAAAACCCAGATAAAAGCTTAACAAATGGCAGGCAAGATAAACATAAAACCACAGAAAACCACATCATTATCAAAGTGCTAAAAGAAAAGTTATACACAGAGAAAAAATTTTAAGCAGTCGCGGAAAAAACATTACATACAACAAAGGTAAAAATTCCTTTGAATTCTCATGCAAAACAACACAAGATAGAATATAATAGAATGACAACTTTAGTGCTAAAAGGAAAAACACACACGCCCACACAAAATAATGTCACTGCAGAATCTGTATCTAGTAAAAATACCCTTTAAAAATAAAGGTAAATTAAATATTTTTTTCAGGAAAACAAAGGCTGAGAGAATTTATTGCAAACACATCTGCAATAAAAGAAATGTTAGAGAATATTCTTCAGGATGTAGTTAAATGATGCCAGATGAATACCTGGATCTACACAAAGAAACAAAGAATATCAGAAAAGGTAAATATGTAGCATTTATTATTAATTTTTAATTTTAATACTTAATATTTGCTAATAAATATCAAGTCATCATTTATAAATTGTATTATCATAGTAAATGTGTACAAATTAAACTTTGATAAATTTATAAAATAAATTTAATTAAAATATTAGTATTTAATGTTAAACATAAAAGGCTTTTTTTCCTCATTTATTTAATTCCTTCAAATACTGTTTAAAGCACAAAATGTTACCTTTTAATAATGATTTGTTTGCTACCACTATGTATCACACATTATGCTACAATCTGGGGATAAAGTGATGAATCAGAAATAATATTTACCCTCAAGACACTTAGGAGGAAGAAAGACAAACAAATATGCTTATATATACGCAATATATAAGGATTTTTGAGAAGAGTAGGTACTTGCCATAGTCAGAGCAAGGAAGGAAGTGATCAGTTCTGCTAGGAGGTACATTCTATAGAAAAGTCTTCATCCAAAGGTGATGACAGAGATGAGATTTGAAAGATATACAGATGTTCAATAAGTGAATTTGGGGATGAAGGTAGGAAAATACAATATATTCCAGAAATAGAAGAGGCATCAGAGAGTGTGAGTCAGTAAAATAATTCAGTAAGGCTGAAGCAGAAGCTAGAAAGGGAACAGAGGTGAGACCAGACAAAGGGATGACAGACCACAAAAATCTGTATCATGAAAAGGAGTATGGATTTCAAAGACAACTAGGAGTACCTGATAAATTTTTAACTGAAGAATAATGTTTTCTTTGTGTTTTTGTGTGTTTGCTTTAAAGAGCACTTTCACAATAGAGATGAAGGAAAAGGACAGGGTATACGGAAAGGGCTGAGGACAGGACTGGAGATGTGGATACTGCACAACTTAGGAAATGACTAGCGAAACCTAAACTAAGGCAAAGATGAACCGCTTGCCCCTTCTTGATGCCCTTCCTTCACTGGGCTCCCAGGACACACAAGATCTCCTGGTCTTTTCACTGGTTGCCTCTTCTCAGTACCCTCTGTCAGTTCCCTTTTTGTCCCCATCTCACCCAAACCTAGACTTCTTAGTGTTGAAAAGCACTGTGCTCAGTTCTTGTCCCTTTCTCCATCTACTCATACTTTTAGAACATTCATTTAGTCTTTGGTTTTAAATACCATATATTTGCATTTGATTCTCAAATTTATTTCCTCTGAATTCTGAACTCATGTATCTGACTATCTACTCAATACCTTCACTTGGATACCAAGTAGACATCTCAAAGTTAACAAGTCCAACAACTCAAGGCTTATTGCTCCCTTTTAAACCTCTTCTACCCACAGCATTTCCATCTCAGTGTCAGTGAGGGGAGGAAAAGAAACCTTAGATTTATCTTGACCCTGTCTGTTACGCCCAGTATCTAATCTATTAGAAACTACTGCTGCCAACTACCGTTGGACTAAGTACTAGTCCATTTAGCACTAAACACTCCATCCAAGCTACATTCACTTCTTGATTAAAATATTCCAACAACCTCCTAACTGGTCTGTTTCAGTCCTTGCTCACACAATCCATTCTCAGCCCAGCAACCAAAGTGACTCTTTTAAAATATGCATTTAGTATTTCTTCTCTGCTCAACGCATACCTCCATTCAGTGCTCCACAAAGGCCCTACAGAAACTGACCACTGTTAAATCTAAAATCTCATTTCCCATGACCCTTCCCCTTGCTCTCTTGTACTCCAGAGGTACTCCATATGTGCTGGCCTCCTTGGTGTTCCCTGAACTCACCAGGGATACTCTCATCTTACAATCTTTGCACGGACTTACTCTCTCTATCTGGAAAGCTTTTCCTCAGATATTCTCATTCCTTTACCTCCTTCAGGTTTTTGCTCAAATTCCATCTTCTCAGTAAGGTCAACACAGACCACTATTTTTAAAATCACAACTCTTTCCACACTCCCACAGTTCAAAACCCCCATCTTATCATACTATTTCCTTTTTCGTGGCATTAACGCCTTTTAAAATACTATACAATTCATTTAACTCTTAGATCTAGTCTTTATTATCTGTCCTCACCACAAGCTTCATGAAGGCAGGGATCTTTTTTGCTGTTATTCATTGATACATCTGATATGTGCTGAGAAAGATTGATACACGCTGGGAAAGATTGAAGGTAGGAGGAGAAGGGGACGACAGAGGATAAGATGGTTGGAAGGCATCACCAACTCTATGAACATGAGTTTGAGCAGGCTCCAGGAGTTGGTGATGGACAGGAAGCTTGGCGTGCTGCAGTCCATGGGGTCGCAAAGAGTCAGACATGACTGAGCGACTAAACTGGACTGACAAAGAATTCCTTAAATGAATAAATTGTATCAGTGATGCAGAGAACACAGCTAAGAGAAAGGTGAAGAATATATAATTAGAAGGATTTGCCCATAAGTAGTATCTGGAGGGTAAATGACAAAAAGAGGTGTGAATTGACATTCATACGTCCAACAAGGGACAGAGGAAGCAAAAACAAATTTGTGAAAAGAAGCTGAGTCCAGTTTTGGACACGTGGAGTAAATGACTTACTTACATCCTCTAGTAAATCCATCTCACAGTCCAAATCCTGAAAGTCAAAGCTAGGTCTTAATCTGTTGACCTATTTTTGTGGAGGCCATGTTTTTGGCTTCATTTTTTCATTTCTTTGCAACTTTTTATTTAATATGATGGGAACACTTCTATTTAGTTAATCTTTTGAAGTATCTTTGAAAGTTCTCTTTTTAATTGTGGTAAAATACATATTACAAAAAATTTATCATCTTAACCATTTATGAGTATACAATTCATCAGTGTTCAGTATATTCACATTGTTGTATTAACACAACCAATTTCTAGAACTTTCTCATCTTAGAAAACTATACCCATTAAACAACTTCCCATTACCATCTCCCCCAGTTCTTGGCAACCACATTCCACTTTCTGTCTCTATAAGCTTGACTACTCTACATGCCTCATATAAATGAAATCATATGCTATCTGTCTCTGTTACTGCCTCATTACACTCAGTGTTATGTTCTCAAGGTTCATCCATATTTTGTAACTTTTCCTTTCTTTTTAAGATTGAATAATTTTCCATGCATTTGCTGATGAACATCTGGATTGATTCTATCTTCTGGCTATTGTAAACAACGCTGCTATGAACATGAGTATATAAGTATCTTTTCTATTTCTCTGCAATCTTGGGATGATTATGGGAAATGTTAGAGAAGACCATAAGCTGGGGATGATAAGATTGATTGCTGGAAGCTAACATTTCACCAAAGAAACCTGGGAAACTTCAGAGAAAGACAACGTGGCAGTAGCCATAGTCTTAGACATGTAGAGATGACTTGAAGACCAACCAGTGGGGACCCCTCCCTGACTTAAACACTGCTTGGCTATATAAGTCACACAGAGGAGGACTTGCTTCTCATTCTATATTTTTAATTATAAAAACGCTACTAACAAACCCTACCTGGGTGTGATAATGATTTATAAGCTCATATTAATAGGTGCACTTTAAAGATGAAAGACAAAGTAACCACCTTACATTAAAATAAATTAAGGATAAAACTTGGCAGCATAACCAGTGAATATGTTCAACTATTAACTTATCCTGCAGGCAATGCCTTTGCTGGCTTAATATTTCAAAAGCTTTCTGTTTTTCAAGATCATTCCTGTCCACCTAGCAATAATACACACTGAATTAAAACTAGCTAAAAACATTCAGTCAAGAGACCAAAACTTTTTCTTAAAAAGCTGTATTCAGTATGTTTAAACCCTTTAAATGGTATTTTATTTTTCCTTTCAAAGAGCAACATGGATACTAACAGTCCAAAAAAGAAAAACAAGAAAATATATAAAACACTAATTCTGAAAGAAAAGAAAGCTGAAAAAACCAAGTTCTGCCTGAGAATCCAGTCTCAAGGCAATGTTAATAATGATGACTGTTATATAAAATCATGATTAATAAAATCATGATTAATAAAATCATGATTTTTATATGAATATATATAATCCAGAGTTAATGTCAGGATTTTCCAGAGTTTTTGTTTTTTGCTATGCCACACGGCTGTGGGAGGTGAGAAGTGGGATCTAGTTTCCTGACCAGGGATCAAACCCAGGCCCACAGCAGCAGAAACACAGAGTCCTAACCACTGAATTGCCATTCCCTATACTTGGAATTCCCTATACTTTTTTTTGAAGTTTATATCATCAAAAAATAGAAAATATGGAGTGATACTTTTTATTATTTTAAATGAAAGTATTTCTTGGCAAGTTATAAGAAACAGAGCCTATTACAGATTTTTGATGAGAGAAACTAGTATATATTAGCTTCCAATCACCTAGCAAAGTGCCTAGCATTTACCAGGAGTCAAAAAATATTTATAAATGAATGAATGAGTAAAAGAACAAATGAGAGACCAAACCAGTAAACTTGGTTTTTCTGATGTATCTGTATGTGTTCATTGCAGAGTATTATCTTCTAACAGCTACCATACGATCATCTTGGTTCTGGTGCTAATAAAAAATGTATCAAGTATATACATAATGTTTCCTACAAACATTTTCCCTTCTAAACACTTTTGTTAACTCCTTCTAACTTCAGAAAGATATTTTAGGAGTGAACAGATAAGAAAAAAAGGTCCTTGCAAAAGCAACAGGCATGTTTTGATAATAACCTATACAGATGATTCTTGCTTTGTAATTTTCGGTCAAAGACATTCTCTGTTTCTAGGCCAAATGACAGGAAGCAAGACCGATTGTAAACAAATATAGGGAACATACCACCAAAGAAAAGTCAGGCTGCATCTTTGAATCAACCAGTTTTATTCCCTATTGGATGAATAAATTTCCTCTGTTACTACAGGGCCAGAAAATAATTTGGCAAGAGCCTGGAAAACTCACTATTTAATTCCCAATGTAGCCCATTCCATTCTTTTGGACACTTCTAAGGACCAGAAAACTCTTCTTTATATGCAGCCAAAATCAATCGCCGTATAACATACAACCATTGGCTATCATTTTATGTTGTGAACCCTCACAGTCTCACTCTAAACACTCTTCTATAGGGATGTCCATCAAAGATTAGGAGATGGCTATTATGACCTCTTGGCTTCTCCAATGGCTCAGTGGTAAAGAATCCACCTGCAATGCAGGAGACACAGGAGACACATGTTCAATCCCTGGGTCAGGAAGATCCCGTGGAGGAAGAAATGGCAACCCACTCCAATTTTCTTGAGGGGAAAATCCCATGGACAGAGGAGAGGGGCGGGCTGCAATCATGGGGTCACAAAGAGTTGGACACAACTGAGCAACTAAGCATGCATGCACAATGTATATTACATTCTAAATCTGTTCTCAGTAAATTTCATCTCCTTGATCAAGGCCATCATCCCTGTATGTTTAGACTCTCGATTCCTGTCTCTATCATCTAGTAACTTTAGCCATTCTTCTCCAATTATGCATTATCTACAAATTTGATCAGTTTGCCAGCTATTATTTCCTTTTACCTCTTTGTTTACATATTATGTAATATGAAGCCGAAGACAGGATTCCTGTAGTATCCCAGAGTCTTCCTTTTCTGTTAACACTCTTTCAGATAATTATTCAACCAGCTGCATATTAACATAATTGTATTATCATATCACTCTCACTCATCTTGCCTACAATGATATCATGATGGTATGGTCCATCATGATAAAATTCAGACACTTGTATTGTGTGTTAATAGTCTAATAATCTGCTAAAGGAGAATGAATTTAGGTTAATCTACCATAATATTTTTTTTTTAATAAACTCAGGTTGGCTCCTTAGAGATCAATATTTTTCCTTCTGAGTGCTCATCTGCTAAATCATCTAACCTGGAATCTTACTGAGGACTCATGTCACATTCACCGCCTGTAGGGAGCAAGAAAGAAAGAGAACGCATAGATGCTATTGCCTTGCGTGTGTGCTAAGTCGCTACAGTCATGTTCAACTCTTTGCAACCCTATGGACCGTAACCTGCCAGGCTCCTCTGTCCATGGGATTCTCCAAGCAAGAAGACTAGAGTGGGTTGCCATGCCCTTCTCCAGGGGATCTTCCCGACAGGGATTGAACCCACATCTCTAAAGTCTCTTGCACTTGGCAGGTGGGTTCTTTACTAGTAGGGCCACTGTTGCCCTAGGTTCAGTGATCTGTCCTCTCTCTCTTTTCCCCCTTCATCCTTCTGCCTGAAGTTCAATCTCAAGGGATCCTGAACAAGCAGAGGGAGAGGGATCCAGACAGAGGCAGAGGGGAAGAAATACACCAACAACAGGTTTTCCAGATTTTATGTGCCCACCCAGCTCCAGTTCCCAAATGCCTTTCCTGCGCTCTTTTTACCAACAAAGGGAAGCAATAGTTATCAACTGTCTTGACCTATCTGTACCTCTTTTCTTCTCCGTTAGTATGTGGTATAGAGCTAATTGCCTGGAAATGGTTTATTCAGGGGTCCCCAACCTCCAAGATCTAATGCCTGATGATCTGAGGTGAAACTGATGAAATAATAATAGAAATAAAAGCGCACGATAAATGTAATGCACTTGAATCATCGAAATCATCCCGCCTACCTCAGTCCAAGGAAAACCTGTCTTCCATGAAACTGGTCTCTGATGCCAAAAAGGTTGAGAACTGCTGGTTTATACCAAGACTTCACCTTTCCACTCTCCCTAAAAAGAAGCCAATTCTAAAATCTTAACATAGCAATAGTCTGTGAGCAAAGAAGAGACTAGCATGAGATGCAGCTGTATGATTATACCTTTCTGGTTTTGCTTTTCACTCTGTTTGCTTACTTACTACAAATTATCTGTACTTATAGGCTTTAGCTTAAAAACATCTGCAAGTATTTACAAATAAAACATACCATGATCTCTCAGTAAAAAAAAAAATTTTAAAAACTTGTCAAAGTAGTAATGCTTATTTCCTAGGCAGTAAATAATCATACCCAACTGCCATGTGTGACAGATCAGAATTTAAAATAATGAATCTTACAGTCAATTCAAAAAATGAAGAAAAACATATAGTTCATTTGTTCAACAAAGATAACTCTAGCATTTGTTAAGAAACTTAGTAACTTCAACCATTAATCCAGTCTCTTAAATCTTTCATGTTTATGTTTGAAAAATGCTTCTGAAACTGCAATTCACTTAAATATTTATTGAGTGAATTTATGTTTATAGAAATATAATAAATAAATATTAAAAGTTTATATTCACATTTACAAATTTCTATTATGGACTTATCATCATGTATGTTTCTAGAGCATCCTAACCATAGTTAGGGAAAAATTTCTTAAAACATGAGATGTCTTTTAAGCAAGTAAAGGATTATCATATTACAAAGATAAGCAAAATTCAGGATAAAAACACATGGAATATTATGCTCCCTAATCGTACTATCCAAATAGCCCGTGGACTTGAAGGATTTTGTTTATTCATTTTTACTTTTGTTTTTTGCCTGATTGTCCCATTAGGAACAATTGCAAAATTGATGAAATGGTGTTAAGAATCAAATCACTCTGACTGGCTACCATTTGAAAAGAATCATTTTGTAATTTCCTCTGGAGAATTAAATCCAGTTCAAACTCTTAAGGACATTTCATAAGCAGAGCATATAACTGCCTAAGTTGGGAAGAATCCAAGGCTGGGCATGTAAATGCAAGCAAGCAAAGCAGGCAATTTCAAAGAAAGACCTCATACCCTCAAGGCTAAAGTGATGGTGTAATACAGGAAATTTCAAATAAAATTGACAATTGTGGCCTTTCAGGGGGGTTGCCCACCAATCCATTGCCCTGACCCAGCAAAATGAAAAAGTCATTGTAGGTTTTTTTTTTTAATGTCATTTCCATATCCCAAAATGCAAGGTCAAACTGTTAACTTATACAATACTGTACAAACATCTTTCTTTTAGAAAATGTGTTGGGAATTTCTATTTTATTCTGTATTATGTCTATCACAGACATCACAGAATAGCAGAATTACAGAATTTCAGAGTTGAAACCTGGGATATTGTTATTAGGGGATTTTTAGAGCAAATGCCAACCAATTTTCCTTGCTTCGCCTGCAGTAATCCTTTCTCTGCTCCAAACTCTGACGTTTCAATTTGTTTGGCTTCACTGTGTGACAGACACATGAACTTCTATTCAGTAACAATTTCACCCAGTCTAAGGCTTTCAAAGGCCCAGACAACTTAAGTGATTTGCCTGAAGTCAAGCTGACAGTTAGTGGATAGATCAAGAATTAATAAACATACATAATTCTGTTACCTTCATAAAATAAGACACTGGGTCCAATCGAGCACAATAATCCTTATTTTACAGGAAAGATACTTTGCCTGGCAGACAAATATTTTACATTTTAAGTTTCTGCTAGTTCAGAAATCTAGTAGCTTTCATTTAAACAAAACTAGAACATATCTTTGCAAGCCCATAACTACTGAAACATGGGTGCTAAAGTTATTATATAGTGTAAACTACATTTTACAAACCACATTATAATAGTCTAAGTGTATAGTAATCAACTATCATCACATATAATTAAAGATAAACTCATCATATGAAAACAGAAGATCAAAGCACTTTTAATCCTGGAAGGGGCCATCATTTTCAATGGCCTGTTCCATGATCATGCCTTTAATTCATACAATTCAGTGGATAACAGGACTTCTCTTCCTGCTGCAGTAGAAATAAGCCTCAAAAAATTCTGTGTTGTTTTTTTTTTGACAAATATATGAAATATTCTCAAGTCATATCTAAGGAAAGATTAATGCATCACCAATTTCTTATTAAATCTGATCCTGGAAAAAACAGACAAGATGTTTTTCATTCTCTAAATCAGATTCTTATCTAAGCATACATTTTTCAGTTACAGGAAGAGTTTTTGTCTTCACACCATGGCAAGAAAGTAGAGCATCTGAATTACCTGGTATTTTCTGTTTGTCACTTGCTGGGTTTTCTTTGTTTGCTTGCTTGCTTTGTATTGTTGTGCTTTGAATACCTTCCAAGGCAATGAAACACTACCTGCTACCTGAGCAATTCAATAAGAATGAACCAAGGACAGTATCACTTGGCATTACACAAAAAACTCCCACTTTAGTCATTTCACTCCTCTAAACTTTGGCTGAACCACACTGACTGTTATTTTACTGAGGAAGTGATTGCCAAGTTATCCACAGGCACATACACACAGACAAACCACAATATGGAGAATGTCAGCCACTACTCCTAAGAATAT
Organism: Okapia johnstoni; assembly: GCA_024291935.2. NCBI lineage: Eukaryota > Metazoa > Chordata > Mammalia > Artiodactyla > Giraffidae > Okapia > Okapia johnstoni. The sequence continues at coordinate 21,413,899 of CM044307.1, forward strand.
CTTCACTAAAGTATGTGCTGAGTAACGAGGAGTTATTCAGTAAGTTCAGATAAATGTAGAGTTAGAATACGCTTTCAGAGATAACCAACCAAGACAATCATTGTTCCAGACGATAGTTACAAATGTCAATACCAAGAAAACCCATGTATTAAATATTAGCTATCAAAACAAGAGAAAACTGTGTTCTAAGACTTCCTGAAAGCTATGGACCTTTACAAATAACTGATGATTTTTAGGGGAAATCAGAGCCTCTAAAAGGCTACAGTGCATCTTCTCAGATGCTGATTTTAAAATGGAAAACTTTTAACTTGTGCCTGCCTTGAAACTTTGGCTGAATCACTTTCTTATAACTTTGTTTAGTTATTAACTGAAAGGATAATTAAGGATAATAAACACCTTTTCTTGACAACCTTAGATAATTCCAATCTTGAAAGACATATGGCTAAGATCTTATGCCTAAGATCTTTCATCCTAATTTCACTGCCTATTGAAATATCAGAACAGATGCAAGTGCTATATTGGAATTTTGTGTATGGAAGGGGTCAAACACTATTGCAAAGGGTTTCCTCGGAGGAATGATGAAAAGAAGTATGTCAATAAGTACAAGATTCACAGTGCTCTTAAGCAAGCCCCAAACTACACTTTGAAGCAGCCAGTTTCCTTCAAGACTCAATAAAATAAAACACAATGTCTCTATTGTTACCATGGAATTCTTTGACATTAATTACTGAGAGTTAATTAATCTGTTATATCCTTTCTATGTTTTAAAGAATCCTTTTAACCTACAAAAAAGTATCAAAGAGCTTTTGGTTTGTGAGTATCAGTTCAGTTCAGTCGCTCAGTTGTGTCCGACTCTGAGACCCCATGAACCACAGCACTCCAGGCCTCGCTGTCCATCACCAGCTCCTGGAGTCCACCCAAACCCATGTCCATCGAGTCAGTGATGCCATCCAGCCATCTCATCCTCTGTCGTCCCCTTCTCCTCCTGCCCTCAATCTTTCCCAGCATCAGGGTCTTTTCAAATGAGTCAGCTCTTCACATCAGGTGGCCAAAGTATTGGAGTTTCAGCTTCAACATCAGTCCTTCCGATGAACACCCAGGACTGATCTCCTTTAGGATGGACTGGTTGGATCTCCTTGTGAACATTTGTAACACATATTATAGGCAAAGTATTACATGTGCATGGAAGTGTGAAGAACAAATATGAACAGGATAAATCATCACTGTCTCTAAGGAACTTAGAATTAGTTTAGAAAAGAAGACCCACACATGAGCGCACAGCATGAGTACATAACGGAGAGAGAGGATTAAACTACAAAAAAGAAAACACCGAGGTACAGTGGAAACAGCTGCACAAAACGCAAAAGAGACATTCCACAAAATTGAAAGTCTCTATCCTTCAAAAAATGTCAGTGTCATGAAAGACAAAGAAAAGTTAAAAGACTGTTCTAGTAAAGAAAGCTAAAGAGACATGAAAAAAAAAATTATCCTCCAGTCCTCAGACTGTGGGGAAAACAGCTTACAAAGGTCATACTCTGGACAATTTGAAAAATTTGAATGTGGACTAGATAATAGTCAAGTACTGAATTTGATCAATGTACTGAGGTTATGTAAGACTGTCCTTGCTCTTAATAGACACATGCTAAAGTACTTACGTTAAATGGTCACAACCTCTGCAATTTATTATGAAATGGTTCTGATTAAAAGTATTATGATATATATGTATTTAAGAGAGAATGAGGAAATGGGAAATGTAGCACAAAGTTAACAGTGGATAAAACTTATGTGAGTGGCATAAGGGAGTTCACTATACCATACTTGAAACTTTTCTGTATGCTTAAAAAAATGTTTAACAACATTTTAATTCAGTGAACATTTAACCTACAAAAGACCTTAGAAATTATCTAACCCAATCCTGGATCTAACTTTACAAATGAAGAAACAGATCCGACAATTCAAGACATATGATAACCAGTGTAGATCAGTGGTCCCCTAACTTTTTGGTGTGTACTCCATCAGTAACATATTTTGGGCATGTACCCCCACCCTCACTATATGTATTTCAATTATTTTATGTCTTCTGTTTGGATAATAATTTATCTTGTATATTATAAGATACACACACACACACACACACACACACACACACACACAAATTAACCAGAATGAGATTAAAAATATTTGTAAAATTCTAATATTTTCTTCCTGCACCGCAGTGGAACATCCTGGGCAATCTCTCCCTCTGTCCCTACCTTGGTGACAAATGGCACAGACAACTCGAAGCACCAAAGAGGCATATATAACATGTGTGAACAGAATGTCAAGCCACAACAGCCAAAGTGCATGCTCACTCGTGTCTGACTCTCTGTATCCCTTTGGACTATAGGCCGCCAGGCTCCTCTGTCCGTGGGATTTTTCAGGCAAGAAAATGGAGTGGGTTGTCATTTCCTCCTCCAGGGGGTCTTCCTGACCCAGGGATCGAACCCACGTTTCCTGTGTCTCCTGAATTCCAGGTGGATTCTTTACCTGCTGAGCCATCAGGGAAGCCCAGAATATCAAGAAAAGTTTGACTTATGTGGCACCTGAAGCACTGGAGGGCTTAGAGGGGTGAAAACTAAAGAGGAGAGAAAAGCAGAGGGTCCAGCTGAACAGAGATAGACAAAAGGCAAAGAAGAAGAAAATCACAGAATTTTTGGCAATTCATACAGAGGCGCAGTGACATCAAGAGATAAAGGATAGCTTGATGATGGACTGTGAAAGGTGTTGAATATAAATTCAAGGAAGAACAAAGCACATAGGTAATGAAAAACTTGTATTAAGAGTAAGAAGTGTCTTGAAACCAAAAACGCTTACAATAATTAATACCTGGCAATGGTTTACAGAATTAATGCAGGAAAACACATGTCATTAGTAAGTTATGCATCAGGACTTAGCTATAACATTTAAGAACCAAACTGAATCTTTAACAAAAACTTAGCTTCACCTAATATTTTTACTTGTCTAAGTTATATAACTATAGATATAAAGTTGTTTCCCATCCGTCAAGGTGATTTACCATCAAAATATATCTAACAACTGTCAGCACAGTCCACTTATTTTGCCAATGTTATTTCAGCCAAAATGTCCTTTCCTCCAAAGTATTAAAACATCAAGTAATTGACATGCTTATTACTATCAACAACAACTTAAAAAAAACAAAGTTTAGTAGTTTCGTAGGCTCATCTTAGACAAATCATTGCAGAGCTTTAAAGTCAAGTTTAAGTATCTCTTAAACATCATTATATAGAGAAAGCCAAAGTCATACACCCCTAGTGTCTGCTCCTTGGTAGTTTGGTGATAGTTTGCAGTGAGAAAACACTAACGAATTTGTGTATATTTTGTGCATTATTACATGTTAGTACTGAGCTGTCCAAGTGGTGTCACTGAACCTTAGCAGAAGCTCATTATTTTCTTTCACTCAGACTGATGTTGATATAAGTTGACCTACATAAAATTCCCATTTTTTAAAAAATAAAGAGACCAATGAGATTTGACTTCACTTTCACAATGGAACACTTAAGCACAATATATAAAATAACAAAAGAATCCTAACACTTTTTTTTTTGGTTCTCATTCCTCACTTGTGATAAAATACAGTAATTTCCCACCCCACATTATTTTGTAATTTAGTTGCTTAAGCAATACCATGTAACAGTTCTACATGGTTCCTCTGGATCCATTCCTATGTTAGTAATAAGCTGGTTTAAGAGGATACACTGAGAAGATAGAGCAAAATATAAAGCTTTATCAAGAAAGTGAAAGAACAAAAAACAAAAATATTGATATTTAGATAAAGATTGAGATAGTCCACCAGAATTAAAAATAAAGCTTGCTCTTCCTTTTTTTATTGTTATCATTGCAGTTGTACAGATCTTCTATGCAGAATGAAAGATGAGTGCTGGATGGTCAGGGTATAATAATTCCCTTTTAAAATGGTCTTCTTTGATAACATTCTAGCAACTCTATAAGACTAAATATGGTAAGTGGCATGTGGGTCTCTTCAATAGTGTATATGTTGTTATATTTATGCTTATAAATATATATTTGTTTATATATTATTTATAACATGTAAATATATATGTTAAATAATGTTGCTTTTGCTGCTAAATTGGACCTTTAACACTTTTTTTTTCACAAAATTTTTTCTTTTTTTGAATTGAGATCTAGTTTTATTGACCTATAAAATAGCTGCACATATTCAAAGAGTACAGTTTTATAAACTCTGAATCATATACACATCCTGCAAAACCATTACCACAATTAAGATAGTGAAAATGTCAATAACCCTCAAAGGTTTCCATGTGCCTCTCTGGACTCCTTCCTCTTCCCCTGCCCCTTATTCCTAGGTAACCAGTGATCTGCTGTCAATACAGAAAAGTTTTCATTTTCTAGAATTTTACAGAAGTGAAATACTACAGCATCTACTTTGGGGAGGGGGCAGTAAAGAGAAAGTGTGCCTTGTTTCACTCAGCATAATTATTTCGAGAGCCATGCATGTTGTTGCATGTGCCAATAATTAATTTCTTTTTATTACTAACAGTATTCTCTTGCATGGATATACTACAGTTTTTTTATCCATTCATATGTTAATGGAAATGATTTCCATTTGGGGGCTATTAAAAATAAGGCTGCCATGATATTCGTGTACAAGTCACCTTTGTATGGCAATATGCTTTTAATTCTTTTGGGTAAAAAGCTAAGTAGAATGGCTGGATTGAATAATAGGTCTATGCTTAACATTTAAGAAACTGCCAGAGAGTAGAGTGGCAGTTACCACGGGCTGAAGGGTAGGGGAAATGGGGAGATAACTGGTCAAAGGTACAAACTTCCTTCTGAAAGGTTAAAAAGGTCTAGTGTACTGCATGGCAATTATAGCTAATTATACTATATTATGTACTTGAAAGCTGCTAACAGAGTAGATACTAAATATTCTCACCACAAAAAAAAATAAGTAATTATGTGACAGGATGGAAATGTTAGCTGATGCTAGAGCAGTAATCACTTTGCGGTACATAAATCTATCATATCAACATGCATACCTTACATTTACACAATGTTCAACATCAATTATCTCTCAAAATAAGCTAGAAAAACGAAACTGCCAAACTGTTTTTCAAAGTGACTGTATAATTCTACGTTCCCACCAGCAGGGCATCAGAGTTCTAGTTCCTCCACATACTCGCCAGCACTTGGCATAGTCAATCTTTAAAATTTGAGCCATACCAATAGGTATGGTATCTCACTTTTGCTTTCATTTGCATTTCCCTAATAATTGATGATATTTAGCTTCTTTTCATGTTCTTATTCATCATCCATATAACTTCTTTGGTGAAATATAATCTGTTCAAATCTTTTGTCTCATTTCTCGCTGGGTAGTTTGTTTTCTTGTTATTGAGTTCTTTGTACTTTCTGCGTATAAGTCCTTTATCACACATAGGTTCCAAAAATATTACCTCCTACTCTGTGGCTTATCTTTCCATTTTCTTTTGAAAAGCAATTTTTTTACTTTGATGAAGTCCAATTTATTCTTTTATTTATTCTTTTATGGATTATACATTTGTAATTGTGTATAAGAACCTTTGCCTAACCAAGATAAAGGTTTGTCTATCTTTTCCTTTAGGAGTTTAACAGTTTTAGGTTTTACATGTAAGTCTATGATCCCTTTTGAGTTAATATTTTATATGGTATGATATGAATCATTCTTTAATATGGATATCCAACTGGTTTAGCACCATCTTTTTAAAAGAATGGTCTGTCTCCAATTAATTGCCTTTACACTTTTGTCAAAATTCAGCTGTTCAATAATGTGTGGATCAAGTCCATTTGTTTATTTGTCTTTTTTTTTTTTTAATTTCTCTGTCTTAATGACAATATCACATTGTCTTATTTGTTCTAGGTTTATAAGTCTTGATGTCAGGTAATGTTAGTCCTTGAATTTTATCTCCTTTTCCAAAGTAGTTCTTCAAAACATTTTTTTTTGGTGCAAGATGCTGCAGTGATAAATATGAAATACTAGAATTTCTGTTTATAACCACATGAACAGCAGACCTATTTCTTTCTTTAAAAGATAAAACTATCAGTGCTAAAACCCAAGCAATAATTCTTCAAAGAAGACAAAGTACAGTCTCCTACTGACTTCAGTAGGATTTATTTTAAAGTCTCTACTATATATTAAGCATTGCTCAGATACCATAATTCAGTTCTTTATTTGATAATTTATGCAATTTAGGCAAACAGCCACAATTTTTAACTGATAACCTGTAGTAACAGAATATATATATTGTATATCTATTATTTGCTCATAAGTCCATGAGAATCCAGTCAAAAGAAATAGCAGACGGTATTTCTATCACACTAATATCCACTTGAAAAGGAAAGAACACACATACAACAACAACAAGGAAATCTTTAATAAATCAACTACATACAATTGAGCAGGAGCTTGGTTGAAAAGTACTATGGAAAAAACAGGGCCAGATGGGGTTGTTAGGAAGACTCCATAAAGGAAATTACAAGTCAGGGCTTGAAAGAAATATTGGTGAGATTAGTATAAATGAGATCAGTTGATAGGAAAAGGCATAAAGTTATTTAAGAAAGATTATCCTATAGCACCAGGTAGGAGAGACTAAAAGGGAGAATGACTGATGTTAGGGAGCTCAGTGAGAAGACTACTGCTGTAATCCAGGCATATGGTGTTGGGGACCCAGACCAGAGTGGTGGCTATCGAAATAAATGCCTTGAGATAAAGAATCTGAAACTTAGAACAGCTAAGTATTTCAGCTATTCTAAATGTCCAAATCTAATCAAAGTCTAATACTATATTTTAACTGTACTTAAATAGTTTAGAACCATATACAAGTCACAAATGCATTTTTTTTTAAAACAATTTACTTTTGTGGAGCGAAAACAACTCTCCACACTCATCTTGAACAGTAGTGAAGCCTCAGGGCTGCAAAGTTGTTTACAGTGAACTCTGAGGGGCTGCCATTGCCAAATCTGCCCACATTGTAGCTTCATGTTTATAGAACAGCAAGTTAGTAAAGTACGTTTTTCTTCTTTCTTCTTCAGCAAAATGAGTAGACTGGCTTTTAGCATATGGAAGCATTTTAATATTGCAAGTTCCGGGAGAGAGGAGGGTAGATAATTTGCAAATGCCATCAAATGAAATGTGTACTTTCAAATGAGGCTGATTAGGCAAGGTTTCATGTGGCAAAAGTTGTATTCATAAGTCTTCTCCTTTTTTAGCAAGAACCGAGTGTTCAATTTGTATAAAATGCAGCAGATGATCAAGGAAGATAGAAACTAAGCAAAAACCAAGAGATTTAAGGACATCATTGGTGATTTTCTGAAAAGCACGTCTGAGTGTTGAGAACTGAAATTCAAATAAAAATTTAATTTTTATTTAAATTCCTATTGGGGCTTCCCTGGTGGCTCAGACGGTAAAGAATTCACCTGCAATGCAGGAGATCCGGGTTCATTCTCTGGGTTGGGAAGATCCCCTGGAGAAGGAAATGGCTACCCACTCCAGTATTCTTGTCTGGAGAATTTCGTGGACAGAGGAGCCTGGCAGGCGACAGTCCATGGGTTTGCAAAGAGTCGAACACGACTGAGTGACTAACACTTCCTTTTAGAAATATTCAAGTGGTGACAACAGGAACAAGGCAGAGGAAGGCAGTGGTTGGAAAGGGCAGGGAGTTCATTGAAGATAACAATCATATCTCTTCCTGACAATCTTCTTGTGTGTCTCTGCCTCTCCCTCACTCTCTCTCTCTCCTACTTCTTTATCTTTTACCTTTAAGCATGTGCATACTCAGTGGCTCACCCACCAGGCTCCCCTGTCCATGGGATTATATCAGCAAGAAGTGGGTTGCCATTTCCTCCTCTAGGGGATCTTCCCAACCCAGGGGTCGAACCCAGACTTCCTGCATTGGCAGGTAGATTCTTTATCAGTGAGCCACCTGGGAAGCCCACCTTTAAGCATAGCTGGAGGTAGTGTAGCAGATAGCGAAGGAGTATACGTGAAGAAGTACGGGATAAGAAAAGAAGAAAACCAGAAGATGTAATAGTCAGAGCAAATATCACTGGATTGGCATGTATGAGCAGGCCCTGAGATGTGCAGGGAAACTAGAGACAGGATGTATGAATCAAGGTGATCTGGGTAGTAACCAGGTAAATTCACAACTGATACTCTTTATCTTCTCCAAGAAACACAGCCAAAAGTCATTAGCTATACAGATAAAAGGCGAGAATAAAGAGCTTTAACCTTTTCAACTTCCTTTATTTTTCTAATTCAAATATTCCAGTGCTAAAGACAGGAATCTTGGCTGAAACACCTACATGAACAAATAACAAGGGGAAAAAAAAGTTTTTATATGAACATCAGTAATTTAGCCACAGAGAAACCAAAAATGTGCAAATAATAAGCTCAATCATAGTTCTGATATTATAAATAATCCTAAAATACAAACCTAAAAAGAATTTGAGATGGCTGCAATGAAAATTTTAATGTCCTTCTTATATTCTAACCATGACCAAATACCATGACCAAATACCATACCTATGGCTTTGGGGGAAAGTAACAAAGAGGAACAGAAAGGGAGAGAAAGAGGGAAATAAAAAAATAAAAGCATACAAGGGAATATTAAGAGAATCTTATCTTAGCAAAAGCACAAAACTAAACTTAGAGCTACCAAAAGAACTGGAGTTTTACTTCCCACTGGCTCTCAAGCCTCATTCTCCAGGGCTAGTGCAAAATTATACCGAGGATTAAGGAACACAATTAGCCCCAATGATGTTTTCAAGCTATATGTGTTCTTATATTTTGATTAATATTATTATCTAACTTTAACTTTTCTAGGAGAATGAGAAGATGCTGACATAAAATTTCAATTATTACCCTTTCTTTGCGAATCAAACTCAGGAAACTTTCAAGAGAAAGAAGATAAAAGTAAATTCCTTGACTTATGTATGCCAAGGGGCTTGGCCAGGTGGATAGCTGAAGCAGGGATCAGAGGCCTTGAATTGCTTGCTACTAAATACCTGTTTTGCTCCAGGCAACTGTGAAACTTTTGCTTTGATAGTTCAAGGCTAAAAGCCAGTTTTGATTGTTGGCCAGAGGGAACATTTTTCAAATTAATCACTTCATACATCAATGTTTCATAAAAATGATGAAATGTAGTTCCACACTGTCCTGAAGTCCCAGCTCATCCTCACTTATGGCTCTGGGAGTTAAGATTCATTCAGCAACATTTTCACAGGTGACCTGAGTTTTCTAATTCTCAATCAAGCAACATGTGAGTCAGACACGACTGAAGTGACTACACATGCATGCACATTGATACTTATAGACTCAGTACACTAGAGATACAAGCAGTGAAAGAACTTTGCTCTCAGAAAATTGGGATTTTAGTTGTGAAGAGAAATTAACTCAAACTAAAGATAAAGAGCTATACTGTTTGGTGGGTGTATGTGTGTGTGAGAGTGTGAGTGTATGACTGAAAGTCACTCAGTCATATTCAACTCTTTGCAACCCCATGGACTGTAGCCTGCCAGGCTCCTCTGTCCATGGAATTCTCCAGGCCAGAGCATTAATTAACAGAAAATTCAAATAATAAAAACTAGAGTGGGCCAGACTACAGTCACTACAAAGTGACTACTGAAAAAGTGGAAGGAACATAATTAGAGAGAGAATAAAATTTGGGAGAAAATCAGTAATAAAGGCAATAAAAAAGCAAAATCAAACATAGTATTAGGGATGGGGCTGGGGGTTGATATAAGGTATAAACAAGCAGTTTAACTAAACAAGGTGTTTGTCAAAGCAACTAACAAGGGATTAATCTCCAAAATATATAAATAGCTCATGCAGCTTAATATCAAAAAAACAAACAACCCAATCAAAAAATGGGCAGAAAATCTAAATAGACATTTCTCCAAAGAAGACATGCAGATGGCCAACAAGCATATGAAAAGATGCTCAACATCACTAATTATTAGAGAAATGCAAAGGTATCACCTGACACCCATCAGAATGGCCATCATCAAAAAAAATCTACAAACGGTAAATGCTGGAGAGGGTGTGGAGAAAGGGAAACCCTCTTACACTGTTGGTAGGAATGTAAACTGATACAGCCACTATGGAGAACAATATGGAGCTTCCTTAAAAATCTAAAACTAGAACTACCATAGACCAGCAATCCCACTCCTGGTCATGTACCAGCAGAAAACTATAAATCAAAAAGATACATGCAACCCAATGTTCACAGCACCACTATTTCAATAGCCAGGACATGGAAGCAACCTAAATGTCCATCAGCAGAGGAAGAGATAAAGAAGATGCGGTGCATATAAACAATGGAATATTACTCAGCCATTCAAAGGAACAAAATTTGCAAAGACATGGATAGATCTAGAGACTGTCATACAGAGTAAAGTAAGTCAGAAAAAGAAAACCAAGTATCAGATAATATGGCTCACTTGTGGAATCTAGAAAAATGACATGGATGCACTTATTTGCAAAGCAGAAACAGAGACACAGATGTAGAGAGGAGATGTATGGATACAGGGTCAGGGGGAGGAACTGGGAGATTGAGACTGACATACACAATACTCTGTATAAAACAGATAACTAGTGAGAACCTACTGTCTAATACAACTAATGAGAACTCGACTCAATGCTCTATGGTAACCTAAATGGGAAGGAAATCCCCAATAAAGGGGATAGATGCATATGCATAGCTGATTCACTTTGATGTACAGCAGAAACTAACACAGGATTGTAAAGCAACTATATTCCAATAAAAATAAATAAGTAGATAAAGTAGGTGTTTGTTGAGAAAAATGGTTAAATAAATAGGGTGAGGCTCCTATATGGAATACTTTGAATGCCGAGAAGACCAATACAAACTTAAAGTTAGTCCAATGAGAGTCACAATTGGTTACGGGTCAGAGAAGCAGCATCTTGAAATTCTTTACAAATGCTGGTTTAACAGCAACATGGGGATAAAGACTGAAAGCCAGCAAAGAAGTAGGTGGAGTTATTTAGGTGTGAAATGATGAGAACATCAACTAGAATAACGGCATCCATTTATGAAACATTCAACAATATTTGTTGAATGTCTGAATATTTATTATGTGCCTCTGTTATTACTGGTTCACAGAAACAGTCAGATAATGAATGTTCATTGCTTTAAGACACTAAATTTTAGGATAATTTGTTACAACAATAGATAACTAATCTGGAAATGAAGCCAGCAAAGGGACACAAAGTAAGGTTAGGAAGGCAGGAGGAAAATCAAAAAATACACTGCCATTGAAAACCAAGGGGTGGTGAGAGTTTCAAGTAGTAAATATGTGGATAGGGTCAGAAATAAAAGAATATAGGATGATGAAAGATTTTTTTAAATGTTACTGAACTTGGTATAGTTCACAACTAATCAAAAGCAGATAATACGCAAGAAAATGCTCAGAATTAAAGGTGATCAAACTGTTAGTTTCTTCCTTATGAAGAGAATGACAGGAAAGTAGTACAGGCAGCTGATAGACACTACAAACTTAATTTATAGTCCTAAATCTATGGGTCAAGTAGTAACTGATGCCTCTGATATAAAGTAGTATTTTTTGGAATACACTTCCATTTTGATCTAAATCCCAAATTTAGTCCTATACTTTGACCTAACAAAATATAAGCTTTGAATTTATTCAAACCTCTATCACATTACCTACCATTCGGAGCCATAAAGTGTTATATATTTTTTTGGCTGTGCCAATTGGCTTAGTTTCCCAACCAGGGATTGAACCCATGCCCATGCATTAAAAGCATGGAGTCCTAACCACTGGACAGCCAGGGAATTCCCTATAAATTATTATTTACATGTTTGCCATCCTTTCTACACGTAAATTCCTCCAAAGTAGGGACCTATAGCTTACTGACCTGTGAAGTCTCAGTACCTAAAACATCTAACCCATAGCAGATGTTCAGTAGCTAACTGAAAATTACTAAATATAGTAGAAAGACATCTTTCCAAACATATTCATATATCATTTCTGAGGAATTAAGATTTTTCTTCCATTTTTGTCTCTGTTGGACAGTATCTCTTCACTGTAATCCCATCCTAGCACTGCCCCATTTGCCTACTTTAGAAAACTAGTTGAGATCTTTCTATCATGTATGTTCTCTTCTGCATCTATACATTCTGCAGATTTCACCTCTAATAATAAAGACATTTAAGTGTCCTCTTACTGGTGAAGTTAATAATACTCTATGATCTAAACTGAGTATTTTGCTCAGAAGATGAATCCCCTGAAAATAAAATAAGAATAATCATAAAAAACAGAAAGATGAGTGAAGGATAAGTTGGTTTCGTTAGACACCATTCATGTAAGTGGTTCCTGTGTCTGTTTTTGCATAAGCCACTTGGGTTTCAACTTCTATAAATTCTGAAGAACTTACAAATTCTTCATTTCTGTAAAGTCAGCTGCATTTCAGACTCAATCCTAACTCAACTCTAACAGAAATCTCCCTCTCAATCATACTGAACAATCCTAAATCCATATTCTTTCCTGTCCTTTCTTCCCAGACCATTCCAAATGTTGGTTTAGAGTGTCAAAATATTTCTTTAGGTATTTAAAAAGCCTAAAATTCCATATTCCCTTGCCTTCAAATTGATAATTGCCTAAAAGAAGTAATTAAGAGGCTACTTTTAGGAGAAACTTTAGAAGCATAAATAAAGAAAAAAATGAGGTGAACTTATTAAAAAGTTAACTTAAACATTATATGCTTACTATTAATACTTAAGTCAATTTAAGAAACAAACCAACAATCTTTTTAATTTTTAAAATGGTCCTGATAACACAAAATTAATCTGTAAGTTTGCCCCTTACAATAGAAATAGGCTACTACTAATCTTAAGGAGTCTTAATCAGGGCAAATTCTTACACTGAAATTGTTTGTGGGCAACCACGCAGAACAGCTGCCTCCCAGGATGACTAAAATAACACAAACTAGATGTAATTGAGTTAAAGGACCACACCAGGTTTGTAATTCAATTTGTTCTATGTGGTTTGGGTTTGGTTTTTTTCTCCCCTCTAGCAAACCACAGTTTGAAAACTTCATCAAATGGGAAGTACAAAGAAATAGGAATATATAATGCAAATATTTAGCATGAACAATTGACATAAAATCTTCTTTAACAGTTTAGACAAAGGGTTTTTTTTTTTTTTTTTTTTTTTTTTTAAGTCAATGCAACAGACTTCGGCTTTCTTTGAAGGTCCTATTCACTAAAACTTCTTACTGCCAATTTCTCACTCTATCATCATTTATCTGAGTTATAAAGTGAGTTTTATTTTGATCTAGTCTCCTAACTTTGCACACTATTTACCTGAAACCACAAAGTAAATCCCAGGTTAGATTTAAGTCCACTTACAGAGTTCAAAATCCTTAGAGTCATTACTGAGAGTCAAGGGTACGGCAAGATTTTTACCTCAGTGGACATTTCAGCAGCCTCAGATATGGTTGATTATACACTGCTGATAGATGAGGCTAATTACATTGTCATCACTATGTTGGTAAGTTCTGATTTCTATGGGTCTAGCTAGCATAAACCTGTCCCAAGAAGAGTATTTCACAAAACATCTTGAAACTAACTAACCTCAAACCCTGGTTTTAGATCTACTCAATCAGAGCAATTTGATCACTGAGGGATTTTTAAGAAAAAGAGAATGAGAAATCTAGTGTGGCCTCTCACCACACCCTTTCCATTAGAAGCCATGGATTTGAAGCAAAATTTCGAGGTAAAGAATTTTTCAAATAAGTAGGTTGCACAATCAGCTCTCAATTCATGCCATAATAGTTTCACATAAAACCAAAGGGTCTGATGTAATTAATAGGCTTAATTTCATAAAATCCTATTTAACAAGATTTTCTTAATTATAGTTTAAGCAGAACACAGCAACAGAAGTGTGTATCTACTTGATAACCAATCAGAAAACAAATTCCCCTTTTTGAGACTGATTACCTATGAAGTATCTGGACTCTTGCTTATATTACAAAGCCATTTTGCCTAGAGAAGAGAACATATGAAAATTTTATTGCAACAAACTCTTGCCTCTACAGCTTTTTACTGTGGCAGATACAGACATGAAAGCCACCTGGCCCAATAATTCTTCTTGCATAACACTCCAGAACACACAAGTCTAACCCCCCCTAAAGCTCAGGCTCCTCAGGCTTTCCTAAGACTCTAAAACCACACCCAAGAAGCTTAAGCTTCTTAGGTTGTTCAGACAGTAAAGTTATCAATCATGTCAAATGAAGAGTTTTGGAAAATGATTTTTTAAATCGTATTTTAACAATATTGGTATCAGGAATACACATTTCTTCTAAACGAAGAGAGTTAGCTATTCAGTCTTCTGCCTGCAATCTCACATCACCTGAGGTATACTATAAATCTTCCCAAACAGAGAAGTACTAACTGGCTAATTATAAGGGTCTCATGGATAAACCAGATGCTGGATATAAAATGGTTAAGACTGTTGCCAGCTAGAACATGCAGAAGGCACTCAAACTATCTTGGGAGCCTAATCTTCACCATTATGCCAAAAAAAGAGTGGTTCCATCTTAAACGTAGAACAATGTGTGAATATGCAATGCTATCTTCTATCTTAAATTCACTCACAGTGAAAGTCATTTCCACAAATTTAAAAGGTTTACCTCCACTGAATTAAACAGACCTTAAATTATATAAGTATTATCATTTTACACATGGAGATATGTTAAGAGTATATTGTAGGGGGTGGAGGAGGGATAAATTAGGAGTCTGGGATCAGCAGATACAAACTACTATATACAAAATAGATAAACAAGCACAGATATTCAATATTTGTGATAACCAACCATGGGAAAAAACTTGAAAAGGAATATATATGTATAACAATCACTTTATGATATACCAGAAACTAACATAGCATTGTAAATCAATTATACATCAATAAAAAATTTTTTTAAGTTAGAAAAAATTTTTAAAAATTATATTGTAGTTACCAACTCTCCACCAAGGCAGGATGACCACAGTTGCATAACATATAACACACAACAATCACACAGATCGTCCAAGAGATAGTCTGGAATACATCAAATACTGGCCTTTCCTGGTGGTTCAGTGGTAAAGAATCTCACTGCCAACGCAGGAGTCACGAGTTTGATCCCTGGCTCAGGAAAATCCCCTGGAGAAGGAAATGACAAACCACTCCAGTATTCTTACCTAGGAAATTCCGTGGACAGAGGAGCCTGTCAGGCTATAGCAAAAAAGCTGTCAGGCTACAGCAAAAGGGTTGCAAAAGAGTCGTACACGATTTAGTGACTAAACACCAACATTAAATACTAGGTATTCTTCAAGACTCACCTCAGACCCTATCTATTATAGTTCATTTTCCTCTCTCCATTTTCCAAGTTTTCTCTAATGCTATTAAACTTCTATTTTAATAGTAATTTATTTTTAAGTACAAAACCACAATTCAGTGTAAGTTTGCAGACAAAGAAAGAAAATGCAACAGAAATATAAAGCATGTCAACAGTATTTTAATTGCGCTTCTTGGTTACTTGACTGATTTGAATTCTAAAGCTCAAGAATAATCAAATAAAGTAATTTTTTTTTTAACCTGCAAATCCATATTCCAAGACCAACACTACTATGTCTACAAATGGAGAAAAAACATGTTCTAGTGGCATAAGTATACCAAACTTAAATTTGGAACTAACTAGATATCAGCTTTCTTTTTAAATGCATATGAAACTGCTGAATAAGGAAACAAACTCTTTCTTATGTTATTAGTTCAAAATGTCAAAGGTCTAGTTAAAACTATGGTTTACCCAGTAGTCATGTATGGATGCGAGAGCTGAACCATCAAGAAGGCTGAGCACGAAAGAATTGATGCTTTTGAACTGTGGTGTTGGAGAAGACTCTTGAGAGTCCCTTGGATTGCAAGGAGATCAAACCAGTCAATCCTAAAGGAAATCAACCCTGAATATTCATTGGAAGGACTGATGCTGAAGCTGAGGCTCCAATAAGTTGGCCACCTGATGCGAAGAACTGACTTGCTGGAAAAGACCCTGATGCTGGGAAAAATTGACAGCAGGAGGAGAAGGGGACAACAGAGGATGAGATGGTTGGATGGCATCACCAACTCAATGGACATGAGTTTGAACAGGGTCCAGGAGTTGGTGGTGGACAGGGAAGCCTGGTGTGCTGCAATCCATGGGATTGCAAAGAGGTTGATATGACTGAGCAACTGAACTGAACTAACTTCCAATAAAAAATTTTAAAAAGCAAAAAAAAAAAAAAAAAAAAAAAGTCAGCTGAGACAGGTCTGAAACATTCCAGAGTAGTTTACCTACTGAGTTATAAACATGACCATTCCATTTCAGCATAGGTTACATGTAGAACAAGTTTCATATGTGTTTATAAATACTCTGATTGTGAAATATATACTTTAAAAATTGTAATCTTAATTTTTCACATAACAGAATCGTCTCCAGATGCAGAAACTACACAGCAAAATACCACTGGACTTCACGCGATCAAGTGTCAGTTCTGTTCACCAGTCAGACTGAAGCTTTGAAAGAATTCTCACACCCCCTGGGGTGACAACAATTTGGAAAGAAGTACAATGAGAAAAGTATGCATTTCTTTACACTCTTTCCTCAAATATATATCTCCTTTCGACTACAATTGTTTTTTTTCTTTAAAGAGTAAGTTTACTGGTGTTTATATCAACTGAAAGAACAACAGATATTTTTCAAAGAGGTTAAGAGTTTTTTAACAGGTTTTTATCATAAAAAATGACCAATCACAAGAAAGTGAGAAGTGGAATTTAGAAACAGAACCTGACATAGTAACTCCGCAGAAAGGATTAGAATTCAAATAAAGTAGTAAATTTTATATACGACTTTCTATTCCAAGGTTATCTAAAGGACAGAACTCATGGAAAATATTTCAACAAATATGTAACCAAAAAAAAACCCACCAAAAGGTATGTCACTAATTATTTGTCAAAGGCAGTAAATGTCTTCGAACATCAGAGCTGGAGAGAATTATATAGATCAGATCAGATCCTACAATGTTACAAACTTTTACTTTTATATTAGCTTTCAGTATTTTTATTTCTAACATAGAAAACTTTTCCTTAGCCTAATGTTAGAGGAAACTTTGAAACCACTCACCCTGGCCAGGCACCATAGTAACCATTTGCGTGAGTTATTTTACAACAGGAGGTCCTGGCAAGGAACACAAAACAAACCACCAGCAACCTGAAGAATTCAGGAAAGGTCAAAAGGAGACCCCATGTGTCCTACCACTTCCCAGAATCCTTCTCATTGGCATCCAACTTGGCTGAGCAATGTGTGAGCCACCAGGAAGGACCCTGAGTGATCAAAGATAACCTGGAAACTAACCCCATCACCAGAAAACCAGAGACTGCAAGTCACATGGCAGAGTAGTCCTCCTAGGTTCCCTTACTCTCCTGCTCTCTGCCTGGGCACCCCTTCCCAATAAAGTCTCTTGCACGTGTGTCTCCTCCGACAATTTGTTTTGGAATGTTAGACAAGAGCCCACTCTTGGGCCCTTAACTACAGCTTAAACATTCTATTAGAATAAATTCTCTGAAATAGAACTGTCTACTATTTAAAAGAATCCTAGAACTCTAAAGAGCTTCCCTAGTGCCTCAGCTGGTAAAGAATCTGCCTGCAATGCGGGAGACCTTGGTTCGATCCCTGGGTTGAGAAGACCCCCTGGAAAAGGAAACGATTACCCACTCCAGAATTCTGGCCTGGAGAATTCCATGGACTATACAGTCCATGGGGTCGCAAAGAGGAGGACACGACTGAGTGACTTTCACTTTCACTTTTCAGAGCCCTTAAAAGGCCTAAAAACATCATCAAACCCCCTCAATATACAGGTTTCAAATTTGCTTCTTGGATTAATTTGGGAATTTAAATTAAGTGCTAAACAGAAGCAATTGAGGAGGGAGGACTTGAGCATATGGAAAAGGGAAAACCAGATGTACACATAACACAAAGAGCCCTGGTTACATTTAGTTTCCAGCAACAGTTGGGGAAATGTGGTAAGGGAAGGGGAGGGGAGAGGGTGTTAATGTCGGTGATATCCTTTGAACTGCGTCCAACAGTGTTTCTAAGACAGTCTAATTTTTAAGGAAAACATTCCTTCCCCCAGCCAGCAATTGCAAGCTTCTTCCTTATTTAATGGGCATCAGAATCTGTACTTGCTTGCTATAACTGTTTTCTCTTTTACGTTCTAATTGTACACATGAGAATACAGGAAAAGAGGAAAAGTAAAGCTAGTCCTAAGATGATACCATGTGGGAGGAGCTGAAAAAAATGTTATAAATCATCATCTGTATGTGATAATATAAAAAGATCTTCAATATAAATTGTAGAATCTAGAGAGGAAGTTTGACCAATGAGAGGCAATACATACAAACTGTTTTTGTGGAAAAAGCACACACAAACACCCACATACAAAACCCTGTGTGTCTTTCATAAGTCTATTTATCTACCCCTGCATCTATCTCTAAGTCAACGCACATAAAAAGGCTTGCTTTGAAGGACAGACACCAAACTGAAAATAGTCATCATTTTCTGGTGTTGGTGGGGAGGTAACCGGGCTTGGGCTTGGGGATCATGGCAATCAAGAAAAAGCATTCTGTGAGTAGAGAGCAAGGAACAGTATGATCAAAAGTCCAAGAAGAGGGTGAGCTCAGGAAACCATGAGGAAGCTGGTGGAACAAGAGGTGGAGGGAGACGGAAATGTGGCAGAAAATGAGGCGAGAATGAGCAGATTGGGACCAGACTATGAAACCCTTGCATGACTAGCTAAGGAGTTTAGACTTTATCCCCTTGAAGGCAATGGGGGCCCATCAAAGGTTTTTAAGTCAGAAGATGATATGACTGGATCTGTCTTTAAAGAAAGGTTTGACAGCAGTATGGAAGATGGACTGGCAAACAGAAAGCCTGAAAGCATACAAGCATCTCCCCTAAGAACTGAAAGATGAAAAGGGCCTAAACAAGGGCAATGGCTGTGAGAATGGAGAAGAGGAAATATATTCAAAAGCAATTCTGGAGACAGAAGAGACAGGACTTGTGGAGAGATTGGCTGGGAAACCTAAGAGAACATAAGGACTCAAGACGGAGGCGAGGTTTCCAGCTGAGCGGATGGAGAGCTGCTGAAGGAGAGAGAGAACACAGGAAGGGAGGAGGCTTTAGAGACAGCGTGTGGGGAAATGAGGTGGGGATTTGCTGAACTACAAAGCTATCAGCTTTTAGCAAGCTGCGAAAGGATAAGGATCTTGTTCGCTAACTGTCTCTGTGCTGTTTGCACATAGCGCACACAGTGCAACACCACGTGCGTTTAATTCAAGGTTGTGAGGATGTGAGGACGGTGCTAATGCTAACCTATCCCAGGATAACTGAGGCTTGACAATATTTAACATAGCTCTTCAAAGTGCCTGTGTGGAAAGGAAATATGAGACAAGGTGGTTTACTTTCTTGCCAAATTTCGTCTATGGTCGTTTCCAAAAGAAATTTCCAATAATAATAGGGCTTTTAACAAGAAGGCCTATTACTAAGAGCAGCCTGCAGCAGACCATAATACCTCTCAGACTTCATATTCTACACATTCCAATAATCAAGTCACCTCACCTTTAATTCTCTTTCTTGTTCAGGAACCTGTAGTACCACTTAAGATTCTAAAACCTGCCACACCCAACAGTCAAACATAATCAGAGCCATCTAAACAGTCTGAAAAAACAAAAACAAAAAAACACTGCTGTTTTATTTGGAAAACCTTAAGGAGGGGGATATAGGGGGAAAAAAAAATTTGTTCCGGTTAATGTTGTGCAATGTTTTCTGGGGTTTGCCTTGTAGGCATGCTGAAATCATAACTAAATAAGTCAACTCCGGCAACACAAAGAAACAATATTCCCTTCCCCGTTGGACGCCTGAAGGAAGAATGGCATCTTCTCCATGATGTGCACACACTTTGGAGCTGCTTTGTTTTTAATCCTCTGCCAAGTCAAGTTTTAGTTTTATTTTAATCTCGGCAACCACAGTAAATTCCAAATCTTTGACAAGTAAATGCTTTCTTCCTCACCAAAATCCCACTCACTTTCCTAACTTCTGGAACTTAGGAGTTCAATAAATGCCTGCCCTGCAGATCTTTCTTCATGAGGAAAAAAATAAATACACTATAAATTAAGTGCATTTCCTCACATTTACAACTTAGTCTACATGTAAAATAGGTTAAGATAAAATTGTATCTCTCCTGCCCATCATTTGAAATATATATCTATATCTGTATATATTCACATGTACTGTAGAGGAAAGAACAGCACAGAAAGTCAGAAGATCTGGGCTAAAGTCCCATACATTTCACGTTAGTTAAGCAACTTTAAATTTGGTTTCTTTATATCTAAAAGTTAGGGAAATAGATGAGATGGTTTTTAAAGGCTCCTCCCTTTCACCTTAAAATTCTGATTCTTAAGATCATGGCTATTACTTGATTTTTCTTTTTTTTAACACACAGTAAGCAGTCACTCAAAAAAGGAAAATCCTAAGAAAAACACTTTTGTGGTAAAATGGAATAAACCTAAGAAATTACCTAATCTGTACAGCTTTGAAACTATATTCCAAGAGTTATAAATTGTTTTATTTATTGGAAAGGTTCTACTGTTTAAAGAAAAAGACTGCAAACTACTAACCTAATCCAACTATGAAATTACAGATGAAGAAACTGAGATCAAGCTTGGAAGAAGTATAACATATCCATAAAACACTGTGAGCTGTTAAATATCCTGGCGAGAGGAAAGGGGTCATAATAAATTTTTTTAAACAAGGATCAGTTCAGTTCAGTTGCTCAGTCATGTCCGACTCTTTGCAACCCCATGGACTGCAGCACACCAGGCTTCCCTGTCCATCACCAACTCCCGGAGCTTGCTCAGATTCATGTCCATCGAGTCGGTAATGCCATCCAACCATCTCATCCTCTGTCGTCCCCTTCTCCTCCTGCCTTCAATCTTTCCCAGCATCAGGGTCTTTTCCAATGAGTTAGTTCCAATCAGTCAGTTCTTGGCCTAAGTATTGGAGCTTCAGCTTCAGCATCAGTCCTTCCAATGAATATTCAGGATTGATTTCCTTTAGGACTAACTGATTTGATCTCCTTACAGTCCAAGGGACTCTCAAGAGTCTTCTCCAACACCACAGTTCAAAAGCATCAATTCTTCAGCGCTCAGCTTTCTTCACAGTCCAACTCTCACATCCATACATGACTACTGGAAAAACCACAGCTTTGCCTAGATGGACCTTTGTTGGCAAAGTAAATGAGGATAGTAAATTCTATGTCTGAGAAACTATATATAAGTATAAATCCATTTTTCAGGATAATAAATTCATTGTATCATTTTCACTAGTCTATCAATATTCAAATAATACAAAATAAACAATGAAAAATTCAACAAATGATCCAAAATCTCACCATTGAGAAATATTTATTAAGATTTAGTGAATATCACTCCAGACAGCTACTCTCATATACAGACAAAAGGATAAACAAAAATAAATTCATTATTTCTAGGATGAGTATACTCAGTTTTAAAAATAAGTGTATACTTACTTCTAAAAAATAAGAGTATACTCACTTTTAAAAATAATAAAAATATATCAATGCTAATTTTACTTGAAAGTAACAGAAGTTAAAATGAAACTGAAGCAATCTTAAACCTTAGACAATTGCTTCTTCACTCAAAAAATATTAATTATAAAAATCCTTGTTTAAGAAAAAGTATAAAAAATCATAGAGGAGATTAATATTACTTTAAAACTACTTTAAATTTTAGGCTATACTGACTGAATTGTTGCTGTGAAAGATAAGATTAATAATTTCCATTTCCCTTCCACCCACCTCCCAATATTTTACTTTGCTATGATGTATAATTTTCACATCCTGTTACCACAATTTCTAAATCTGAAACTTATATATAAATGTTTTTAATATTCAAAACCAGTTTTGTTTTGATTCATCTCTTGGTTGGCTAAATTTTAACAAGTAAGTTTTCCAGGGATCTCACAGATACTGTATTCTCAGGGTTCTTTCACATTTGAGGATTACATGCCTACTGCCTTTATTCTTTAATAACTTGGCTAAATACAATATTCTTAGTCATACTTTCCTGTATCTGAACTTTGTTGACACATCTTCTCTAG
The DNA here is from genome assembly GCA_024291935.2 of Okapia johnstoni. Lineage (NCBI taxonomy): Eukaryota > Metazoa > Chordata > Mammalia > Artiodactyla > Giraffidae > Okapia > Okapia johnstoni. Next base: position 21,436,202 of record CM044307.1, read on the forward strand.
TATTACACTTTGTTGTGGAGAAGTCTCAGACCACTCTAATCTTCTCCCTTGCAGATGACTTTTGCTTTTGTGTGATGACTGAAGTCGTCTCTCTTCAGACACAACCCGGATATGAGTTGATACTGATTCTTCTTTACCAATTTCAGTATTTCGCGTGTATGTTTAACCTGCAGATTCAGCTGTTCAGTTCAGTTTTGCTGTTTCAATTCTCTGAATACCTTTTTAGTTCCATTTGTTGACTCCTCTTCCTCACAGACAGAAGTAATCTTTTCCTTGACTCACCTTGTTGTTATATCTTTCATTGTTAACCAACATGCTTTAATCTTTTACCCCTGTTTTTATGGTGATTGTGTCAAGCTTTTGCTCCAATCCATTAAATTTTCAGCCATCTCTGTTCTATTCCTTACTGGTTCTCCATCACTTACTAGCTTCTTAATGGTGTTATTCTAGTCTATAATTTGCTTCCACAGTGCTACAATCTCACTTTTCATCAATATGAGCATATTTTTAAAGTGTATTTATTATTTTTATTATGTATTCTGTGTGTATATACATGTACTATAAAGTCCAAAAGGCTATCAACAGAATCTTAATAGCTTTCTGCTATGGTCAGTGATTTTTTTCTTTTTGCCTACATAAACTTCCTAAATTCTTTTGTATACTGTTACTTGTACACAGATACTGATAGGCACTAACACATACAGAGCTTATATAACTATAACTTCAGCTAGCTATAAGTTTCAAGTAACCAGCTAAGCACTAACCATCTTTATGTCAATGATCCAAAATACATAACTTTCCAAGAATAAAGTTCTTCCTCAAGCTATGAGTAGTAGTAGTCTTTGAAAAAATAGCAAAGTAAGCCGTGTTGGTATTCTGATCACCAGCACCCCATCTGTCTCAGACAGAAATACAGAGCATGTGTGAGAGAAAACCTCTCCTTTTTTCCTGACTGATCTCGTTCTTCTGTTTCAGCGGTTAAGGAAATATGGACCTTAGAGAATTTCTCCTATCAAACTGTATCTGGATAAAGAAATTCCTTTCAGAGTCTGGGAAATTATTGATTAATATGTCCAAGCACCATCCAGTGTTCTCAAAAATATATTTCTCTTAAATATATTTCCTCTTAAGTATATTGTATATATATTGATAAACCTGTACTCTGATGCTTTCAAATTACTAAAATCCCTGAGACAGGGTCCTGGAACAACAGCCAAGATATAGGTTCCTCTGAAATGTTGAGCTGAAGAAAATAAGAATTTTCACTGATAGCTAACAAAACAAATGTGATTTATGGAAATTAATCATAAAACACTTGAATATTTTTTAAGAAGAGATGAAATGATGTCATGAAAAGATCAAGTGAAATGAAATCAAACCACTCCTGAATTTGAGTCTCAGCTCCTATGAAACTGTGTGACTTTGAATAAAAGATGGTTTATTCAGCTTCCCTCAACTTGATTCTTCTTCTGCTCAATAGATGATTAGTATATTTAAATACTTCATATAGAATATCAATTTTATATTTGTATATTTCAAAAAAGTTTATAAAGTGGTTTCATAAAAAAAGTCTTATTCTTGGTAGGAAGAGGAACATTATAATTGATAAATGTTTTTAGATGTCTATATATATATACATACATATATATGAGAAAGAAGATATAACATGATAACTTTTAACTGTTTTATAAATGAATCTTTAATCATCTAAATAACACAAGATACATAAGCATATTTATTCCTGGCACATCTTCATTTTTCAATGCTAATATAAATTTCAAAAGTAAGTATCGAAAGGAAAAAAAAAGTAAGTATTGCCCAAAGGAACCCAAGAGAATCAAATAGAAACCTTCAAAAAGCTTAAAAATCATAATCTAAATTTCAAGATTAATAATACTGATTCCTCCAATAATAAGATTTATTATTTTACACATAGAGACCTCAGTAAAATATAGAATAAAAAATAAAAATGAAGAATCTAGAAATCATATAAAAGAAATGTCACTTATAATAGGTTAACACAAAAAAAGGTTACATAAAAAACTGACTATAATAAAAGTTGTAACAAGTAACCCCTAAAAGTTCTCTGAAATACAATACAAAAATTCATGATAAATCTAGAGAAAGGGCAGAAATGGCAAGGTAAAGGAGAAAAGAAAGTTTTTAAGGAAATGTTTAAAGGTACCTTAAGAGTCTAGGATGTTTCTTTTTAGTGTTTGGAATATTCTAACAAAATTAAACTTAATAATTGTGTCCACACAATGCCTTTGGATACCCAGATTTATAATTCAGCGATGCAAGTTTTAAAAGATGGACAATCTGAAGGAGGATACACTAGTAAAATTTGTTTTTACTAAAACAAAGAGTTGGAAGATCTTCAAAAAATACTGAGTTCTTACTCACTTGACTCCAGCTCCATTTGATCAAACTTACATTCAACCCCCAACACTATTCCAGAAGCCCATCCCCAAAAAGAATAGGGATGGAAATAAAGAAGTTTTTTTTTCCCACTTAGCTTTTATCTGAATTTTCTGTTTACTGTATTCAGCCTTGATTTCATACCAAGTTTATTTGACAAGCACTTGGTGGAAAAACTAGACACCAAATTTTTCCTTCATGAAAACCAACGTGGGTGGCTTCTCTGTATTTTTCATTTTTTTACAAGAGGGTGCCTCTTTGTGGTGGTGTAAGAGCTCATATAGCTACAAGAGACATTGGGCTGCCCAGCCTGAGTAGGCATTCAACAGTTAATTCCACCTCTGTGTTCTACTGGATTCATTGTTATCAGAAGATGTGGCCAATCTGAAGACAAGGAAGAAAAGAAATACATAAAGAAAATCATCATCATCAAACAAAAATAAAGCTCCATGTACAGAGCTATATGCTAAGCATTATGCAGAGCAAACAGACATCATCCCTGCCTTCCAGAAGCCTCCATCCTAGAGCAGATGATGTCGACACAGACATATAAACACACTTTCACAATGCAGAACAGAGACGTGATGGCTGCCAGTAGGGCAGAAATAAATCAACAGCAACTAAATATTTACAAAACGTGAGAGATTTATTATGTGTAATGTATTTTGTATAATACATAGACTAATCTCTGGAATTGGTGAGTAAAGACACAATTCATTGTGTCCTGACCCTTCGCCATCTCTGACTCCTTATTTTTCAATCTTACTGTCTTACAGTGACTATGTATCGCCCTATAAAAATAAAATAATAGCATTTAAATTTCTGCCAGGTGGAATACACTATAAGTGCAAAGACATGACGATAGAAAAAAGAAAATTCTATTATGATTTCTAATGAAATGAATCACTATTGCAATTCAATTTTTAGATACCTTATCAAAAATATTCTCACATAAATACATTTCATGATAGCAAGACATGATCTTTTGAAATGGTTGATCTGAACTTTTGATGAGAGACAGGGAATCTGAGAATTATAAATGGTACTGACATTCCCCATCAAATATCACCTGTCCTATTTCTCTGCAGCTTGTTCTGGCCAACTTTCTTTCTTTCTTCCTTCTTTCCAATTTCTTTTTACCTCTTGTCTTCCTCCAACTGCAGGATCTACAAGTGTAAGATAGCTGTAAGAAGCTCCCCAAACAGTGGGAGAGACCCAAGCACCTTTTTTTTCTTTTCAGAAAAGGAAGGAGCCTGTTTTTTCAGTTCAGTTCAGATCAGTCGCTCAGTCATGTCCAACTCTTTGCAACCCCGTGGACTGCAGCACACCAGGCTTCCCTGTCTATCACCAACTCCCAGAGCCTATTCAACCTCATGTCCATGGAGTCAGTGATGCCATCCAACCATCTCATCCTCTGTCATCCCCTTCTCCTCCCACCTTCAATCTTTCCCAGCATCAGGGTCTTTTCAAATGAGTCAGTTAGTTCTTTGCATTAGGTGGCCAAAGTACTGGAGTTTCAGCTTCAGCATCAGTTCTTCCAATGAATATTCAGGACTGATTTCCTTTAGGATGGACTGGTTGGATCACCTTGCAGTCCAAGGGACTCTCGAGAGTCTTCACCAACACCACAGTTCAAAAGCATCAATTCTTCGGCGCTCAGCTTTCTTCATATTCCAACTCTCACATCCATACATGACTACTGGAAAAACCATAGCTTTGACTAGTTGGACCTTTGTTGGCAAAGTAATGTCTCTGCTTTTCAATATGCTGTCTAGGTTGGTCATAACTTGTCTTTCAAGGAGTAAGCGTCTTTTAATTTCATGGCTGCAGTACCATCTGCAGTGATTTTGGAGCCCCAAAAAAACAAAGTCTGTCACTGTTTCCATTGTTTCTCCATCTATTAACCATGAAGTGATGGGACCAGATGCCATGATCTTCGTTTTCTGAATGTTGAGCTTTAAGCCAATGTTTTCACTCTCCTCTTTCACTTTCATCAAGAGGCTCTTCAGTTCTTCACTTTCTGCCACAAGAGTGGTGTCATCTGTAAATCTGAGGTTATTGATATTTCTCCCAGCTATCTTGATTCCAGCTTGTGCTTCATACAGCCCGGCATTTCGTATAATGCACTCTGCATATAAGTTAAATAAGCAGGGTGACAAAATACAGCCTTGACGTACTCCTTTCCTAATTTAGAACCAGTCTGTTGTTTCATGTCCAGTTCTAACTGTTGGTTCTTGACCTGCATACAGATTCCTCAGGAGGCATGTCAGGTGGTCTGGTATTCCCATCTATTTCAGAATTTTCCACAGTTTGCTGTGATCCACACAAAGGCTTAGGTGTAGTCAATAAATCAGAAGTAAATGTTTTTCTGGAACTCTCTTGCTCTTTCAATGATCCAACGGATGTAGGCAATTTGATCTCTGGTTCCTCTGCCTTTTCTAAAACTAGCTTGAACATCTGGAAGTTCACGGTTCATGTACTGTTGAAGCCTGACTTGGAGAATTTTGAGCATTACTTTGCTAGCATGTGAGATGAGTGCAGTTGTGTGGTAGTTTGAGCATTCTTTGGCATTGCCTTTCTTTGGGATTGGAATGAAAACTGACCTTTTCCAGTCCTGTGCCACTGCTGAGCTTTCCAAATTTGCTGACATATTGAGTGCAGCACATTAACACATCATCTTTTAGGATCTGAAATAGCTCAACTGGAACTCCATCACCTCCACTAGCTCTGTTCGTAGTGATGCTTCCTAAGGCCCACTCGACTTCACATTCCAGGATGTCTGGCTCTAGGTGAGTGATCACACCATTGTGATTATCTGGGTCAGGAAGATCTTTTTTGAATAGTTCTTCTGTGTATTCTTGCCACTTCTTCTTAATATTGTCTGCTTCTATTAGGTCCATACCATTTCTGTCCTTTATTGTGCCCATCTGTGCATGAAATGTTCCCTTGGTATCTCTAATTTTCTTGAAGAGATCTCTAGTCTTTCCCATTCTTCTGTTTTCCTCAATTTCTTTGCATTTATCACTAAGGAAGGCTTTCTTATCTCTCTTTGCTATTCTTTGGAACTCTGCATTCAGATGGGTAAATCTTTCCTTTTCTCCTTTGCCTTTCACTTCTCCTCCTTTCATAGCTATTTGTAAGGCCTACTCAGACAACCATTTTGTCTTTTTGCATTTCTTTTTCTTGGGGATGGTCTTGATCACTGCCTCCTGTACAATGTCACGAACCTCCATCCATAGTTCTTCAGGCACTCTGTCTATCAGATCTAATCCCTTGAATCTATTTGTCACTTCTACTGTATAATCATAAGGGATTTGATTTAGGTCATACCTGAATGGTCTAGTGGTTTTCCCTACTTTCTTCAATTTAAGTCTGAATTTGGCAATAAGGAGTTCATGCCCTGAGCAACAGTCAGCTCCCGGTCTTGTTTTTGCTGACTGTATACAGCTTCTCCATCTTTGGCTGCAAAGAATATAATCAATCTGATTTTGGTATTGACCATCAGGTGATGTCCATTTGTAGAGTCTTCTCTTGTGCTACTGGAAGAGGGTGTTTGCTATGACCAGTGCATTCTCTTGGCAAAACTCTATTAGTCTTTGCCCTGCTTCATTCTGTATTCCAAGGCCAAATTTGCCTGTTACTCCAGATATTTCTTGACTTCCTACTTTTGCATTCCAGTCCCCTATAATGAAAAGGACATCTTTTTTGGGTGTTAGTTCTAAAAGGTCTTGTAGGTCTTCATAGAATCGTTCAACTTCAGCCTGTTTTTTTAAAATGATTTAAATATATCATAAAAAGAAAGACTGAATTACAAGATCTTAGAGATTACAAGGGCCCCAGTCAGAGTGAACATCTTTCAGTCCCTCCAATTTGCCATGTTCTTTTATATCCCAGGTGTTTTACACTGACTGGATCATCTTTTCACTCACTTTCTCCAGCTTCCACAAGCCAGTATCCATTGACTTTTCCTCAAAGGTAAATCTTGAGCATTGCTTCTGTAGTTTTCCTTATATACTGTTCATAGCCTCTTGGCTTTCTTCTCCCATGGTGAGTGAAAGTCGCTCCGCTGTGTCTGACTCTTTGCAACCCCATGGACCATACAGTCCATGGAATTCTCTAGGCCAGAACACTGGAGTGGGTAGCCTTTCCCTTCTCCAAGGGATCTTCCCAACCCAGGGATCAAACCCAGGTCTCCGGCATGGCAGGCAGATTCTTTGCCAGCTGAGCCACAAGGGAAGCCCAAGAATATTGGAGTGGGTAGCCTATCCCTTTTCCTGCGGATCTTCTCGACCCAGGAATCGAACCAGGGTCTCCTGCAATGCCGGCAGATTCTTTACCAACTGAAAGCATTTATCATATCCTATGTAATCCACCTGTTAACTTATCTCTTTCCTCCAACAGACTGAAAAGTCCATGTGGACAGAAAACATGACATTTTTTTATTACTTAGCTCTAGCACAACACCTCGCACATGGCAGGCCTTTAATGAAGGTTTATAGAGAGGCTTCCCAGGTGGCGCAGTGGTAGAAAATCCTCCTGCCAATGCAAGAGACGCAACAGACGCAGGTTTGATTCCTGAGTTGGGAAGATCCCCTGGAGGAGGAAATAGCAATCCACTCCAGTATTCTTGCCTGGGAAATCCCAAGGAGAGAGGAGCCTGGTGGGCTACAGTCCATGGGGTCGCAACGAGTCGGAGACAACTGAGTGAGCACACATGCACACACGGCATCAGGGGGGCTTAGGTAGAGATCTTGACTCAGCCTTTTCTCAGCTACGTGATGTTGGGCAAGTGATTTGACCTTGCTCAGCATCAGTTTCTTCATCTTCACTGGGCTGTTGGGGAGGCTTCTCTGACACGATGTTAGACTTGGCACAGCACCTGGCACAGCAAAAATGCTCAGTACTGTGGCTACATCATTGAGGAGATGAATGACTAAGCCAATCACCTGACCAAAGCAATTAAAATATGTTCTAGATCTCTAGAACAGAACAGAGCATCCTGCAACAGTGGAAATGTTCAGTATCTTTGCTTTCCAGTACAGTATATACTAATAAATACTAGTCATATGTAGCTGCTAAGCACTTAGAAATGAACCAGTGTGACTTAATTTTTAGTTTTATTTAATTTTCATTCATTTTAACAGCCACAAATGGCTAGTGGTTAATATATTGAACAGTGTAGCTCTAGAATCAACAATGGGAATATACAAAATTATGCACAATTTGGTTTGCTTACACTGTGTAATAAATTGAACATTAAAGCATAGTTTGATCAAATAATTAAAATTTCCAAGGTGAAATTTCTCTTAACAGGGTACACATGTTTTCAGGGCAGGAATTTTATCTTGTTCATCAACATCTTATATATAGTAGGCATATTTTAAAACACTCTTTAGTTGAAATGAAGATAACAACTGCTAAAACTTAAAGACTTTGACATTTCTTTTTTCTTTCCAGTTTAAGAATAGCAAGTAATTCTAAAAATCATACAATCACCATTAAAGCAAAACAAGACAAAGAAAGATATTATACTATCTGAACTGTATGTCCTCCACAAGCAGCTACCTCAAGTATTTACTTTCAGAAAAGGAACTTGGGTAAGAAGTCTCCTTAATATGTCCCACATTTCCACCTCTGTTTCACCTTTGCTTATACTATTTTCTTTGCCAAACGCCTCTTACCCCAAACCCACCTTCATCATCCAATTCTAAATGTACTATACTGTCTAGTTCATGTGCTGCTCCTTCATGAAGCATTCCCCTTGACAAGAAAAAAAAAAAAGGCTGGGATCTTGGAGTCTTCTCAGATGGTTCAATTCTGCTTTGTTCTACAGATGTTTGTCAGGTTCATTATACACAATGAATGTTACACAATGAATGTTAGCCCCATAGAATTTAATGTCTCACTTTTCTGAACTACCACCAATACCTATATGTAATATTTCATTTTTCATCATGACAAACTCAGAAAATTTACAGTCTTCTTGGATTGAGTCAAGCATCTTTTACATATCTTGATTTGGAGTATTTCCAAACCTAGAGAAATACCTTTCATATGAAAAAGAAGAAATCAAAAGCAAGAGGAGCCAGACACTGTCATGCAAAACCATGCCACTGAGTGACAGGGAAGATATGCTTGGCGAAATCCCAAGCTACATTCCTAAAACAAGTCCCTGAAGAAATTCTGTTTTCTTTTAACACTTGAAAGAACCATCAGGTCCTTAGTGGATATTGCTTTTCTGTGATCCACCCATCAGCAGGAATAGTACCATCATCATCTATATTTCTGGATCCAAGATATGTGCATCAGCATGAATTAGCTGACAACAAAATTCTTCACATTTTTGAGTGCGGATGTTCATGGAAATTTCTTCTATCCTTTTAAGTGAAAAAAACAAAAGCCTCACACAAATCTTACTAAAGAAAAGCAAGAAATAAGATTAACTATCCTCAATTATGTTCTCCCTGAAACTCAACAACTTAACTATTTCTCATAGTAGCTACTACACATCTTTTCTCCTCTTCCATTCCCCTCACTCCTGGCAAGTGGATTTTCCTTCTTTAATGGGACGTCTGAGGTCACGTGGGACATTGTCCCTCAGCATTTGTCCTCTCCACCATGGAGCTCCCCCACGTTCATCCATCTTTCATCCTTTTTCCTCTTATCTCTAAATATTCCCCCCCAACACCAATACCTGAACCCATACTCTTGCTCTCCTTCTTTCCAGACTCCTCCAATATCTGTCAATCAGTAATGAACCCTCTACCCCCCAGTACATTTTCCTAAGGCTCCCTTACCTCTGCCTACAAACATGTTCATTTTCTCACTAAAAAAAGAGAGACAAGGGGGGAAAATTCTTCCGTTCATCCTAGTGCTCCTATCTCCTATCCCATGCCTCTCTGTTCTCAAGTCCTCAAAGAGTAGTTTACAATAGTTAAGTCCATTCTTGAGAATGTATTTATCCTATAACTAGTGGATTCTTCTACCTATATCATTTTACTAAAACTATCTTCTCAAAGGCCATCCGTGAGCTCAAAACCACTAAACCAAGTGGTGTTAGTCATGATACTACTGACTGAACTCTCATTAAAATGTTTTCATCTCTTAGTTTCCAAGTGACACACTGATCTGAGAATGAACATGAGAGCCAGCCTCTACACCTACAAAATGCCTACCACCCTTCCCTCACTCATAAGATACGGGAAAAGAAAACAACGGACTCACACTGATTCTGTCCCAAGGGGGGAATTACGCACACAGAATCTGATCTGTCAGGTGAGCAAGGGAGTGCTATATAATCTTGGCACTGGCAATGTAAGCCTCTGATTCCTTGTACCCTTTTGTTGATTATCAGTCATAATAGCTCCTGTGATGTTGAAATAAAAAGAACAATGGAATTAAGTTGGGTTAGAGGGCTACTGTAACCAATTACCCAGAAATTTGGGGGGGTTTCTTTGGTAGAAAGGCCACTCACTGGACAGTGAAAAATCTTTGGGGGAGTACAGTAGAGGCCACACAGATAGTAGAAACTTCAGTGACCACCATAAAACAGGGTCACACAGCCTAAGAGGGACCTTTGAATAACACAGTGTCCTGATCTCTTCATCCCCACTTTGACCATTCTTGCCAACTTCTTCCTTTTTTTTCTATTCGAATCCCCAAAGGTAAGTATTTCTTAAGGCTTCATCTTTAATCGTCCCTTGTCTTCCTGTTTCTCTTCCTTACCATTCTTATGTGCCCCTACCCATTCATTTCAAGCATTTAACTAATCTTTTTTCCTCCTCAACCACTGTCTTAACAAATTTTCTTAATTTCCCAAACCAGCTCCTCTGCCTAATATTCCTCTCCTACAAGCCAAGTGGTACAGCCAGGGGAAAAAAAAAAAAAGAGCAAAACAACATCTAGTTCACCTGTCCTCCTTCATGAAGCATTCATCTTGACAAAAGGATGGAATCTGTCTTGTCAGTAGATGTTTGTTCTGCTCTGTGCTGTAGATATTTGTATATGGATGCTCTCTCCCTTACTGGATAATAAATTCTCTGAGACAGAAACAATATCGTAACATCTTGTTCTTTCTGAAATGCTCAGCATAGCAGCCTACAGTAGGTGGATCTAGAATATGCATTGAATTAATGAAGTTTCACAAAACAGCTGATGTAGTAGCAGACACTCATTTTAAGATGCCAAAGAATGATTCAGAAATAGTTTTGTGTTGAAAAAACAATTTTTGCTTTTAGAATCCTCAGAGAACTCTGAAGCTGCACTCTGCCAACAGTCTCATTACATGCACCGTTCCTGACAGTATTAGATACCCTAATATCTTCAACTATTTCTATTTTTTTTAAAAATTCCTTTCCTTCTTCTCCTGCTCCTTCTCTACCTTATCATTTTTTCAGAGGCCATCTTTACTTTACCTTATGAAATTTAATATAGTTTATGATGTCACTTCTTCTTTTTCCTTGAAGACAGCAGCTAAACCATCTGTCCTTCCTCAAAAACAAAAAAAAAGTTTTTGGACAGGGCAAAATTTCAAGATGTCATTTAGGAAGGAGTTTAGAGTACATCCTATTACAGTGATATGCCACTATTTTTTATGAGCACTCTGCTCATATACAGTCAGAATACAGGACCAGGTTTACTATTACTTCTCCTCATATATTAATATCTGATCATTCATTAATATATTATAGAAATATTTCATTCATTCTTCCATGCACATATTTTATATGCTTAAAATCTCAACCTGGCATGTATTTTGTTTTGACAATGATAACTTAAAATTATACTTTCAAGAGTTTGGACACCTTTTTTTAACTACCAGCTACTTTCTCTATAAGTGAAGCCAGGGAGAACTTTCTACCTTTGGTTTGGGCAATACTTGGTTGCCTGTTGATAGGACTGTTGAATCTTTTGTGGTGATACTGATATTACAGTAGCAACAAAAATTAAAGTAGCAATAATAATTAAAGTAATTCTGGAATTAAAACAGTAGAAATAGTACCTGTACTTTATTCATTCCAGTCCTCATTTATCCCAATGAAGAAATTTTTTTAATACCTATATATTAGTTTTATCATTCTAATAGCATTTGGAAATATCTATTGTTTTTATCAATATTTGTAAATCACATGGGGTTACTTGCTCGAAAGAACATGAGGTGCAGAAATGTTTCCATATGCTAGAAATAATTCCATCATTTTAATAAGACAAGGGGAAAATGTGGTATATTTTGCAAATAAATACTAAGCTATAGAAGGTGTCCTCAGGAGAATGAGGTACCTTCAAGGTTGACTATAAACAACTTTTCAGCCACCTGACATTACCTCACAAGACAACATGGTGGTATAAAGTCAATTGTGATTTACATAAGTTTTTTAATAATGTTACTATGATTAAAGTAAAATTTAATTTTTTCAGTTCAGCTCAATTCAGTTCAGTCGCTCAGTCGTGTCCGACTCTTTGCGACCCCATGAATCGCAGCAGGCCAGGCCTCCCTGTCCATCACCAACTCCCAGAGTTTACCCAAACTCATGTCCATCGAATCGGTGATGCCATCCAGCCATCTCATCCTCTGTCGTCCCCTTCTCCTCCTGCCCCCAATCCTTCCCAGCAGGAAGGGTCTTTTCCAGTGAGTCAACTCTTCGCATGAGGTGGCCAAAGTATTGGAGTTTCAGCTTCAACATCAGTCCTTCCAATGAACACCCAGGACTGATCTCCCTTAGGATGGACTGGTTGGATCTCCTTGCAGTCCAAGGGACTCTCAAAAGTCTTCTCCAACACCACAGTTCAAAAGCATCAATTCTGCGGCGCTCAGCTTTCTTCACAGTCCAACTCTCACATCCATACATGACTACTGGAAAAATCATAGCCTTGACTAGACAGACTTTTGTTGGCAAAGTAATGTCTCTGCTTTTTAATATGCTATCTAGGTTGGTCATAACTTTCCTTCCAAGCAGTAAATGTCTTTTAATTTCATGGCTGCAATCACCATCTGCAGTGATTCTGGAGCCCAAAAAAATAAAGTCTGACACTGTTTCCACCGTTTCCCCATCTATTTCCCATGAAGTGATGGGACCAGATGCCATGATCTTAGTTTTATGAATGTTGAGCTTTAAGTCAACTTTTTCACTCTCCTCTCTCATTTTCATCAAGAGGCTTTTTAGTTCTTCTTCACTTTCTGCCATAAGGGTGGTGTCATCTGTATATCTGAGGTTATTGATATTTCTCCCGGCAATCTTGATTCCAGCTTGTGCTTCTTCCAGCCCAGCGTTTCTCGTGATGTACTCTGCATATAAGTATTTATTTCTTTATTTTTGACTGCACTAGGTCTTCATTGCTGAATGAGCTTTTCTCTAGTTGTGGCAAGCAGCGGTTACTCTTCATCGCAGTGCCTAAGTTTCTCATTATGGTGGCTTCTCTTGTTGCGGAGCACAGAATCCAGGCACTCAGGCTTCAATAGTTGCTACCCTCGGGCTCTAGAGTGGGCTTCAGTAGTTGTGGCACATAGGCTCAGTAGTTGTGGCTGGCGGGCTTAATTGCTCCAAGGCATGTGGAATCTTCCTGGACCAGGGATTGAACCTGTGCCCCCTGCATTTGCAGGTGGATTCCTATCCACTGCACCACCAGGGAAGACCCTAATTTAAAACTTTAAATTCAGATAATCTTGAACTCTCATCTACTGATAAAGAGGCCCAGGCTTTTGTGACTCCTATGATTATATGATCAACAGGAAACAGGTTCTAACTTTTGAATTTCAAAATTACTCACCATTCCTACTCCACTCTGTCTAAACCTTTTAATCCAAGAGGACAATAAGTTTTTGGGGGTGGGAGGATTGAACGCTACATTTAAGGCTGAAGTTAGTTATCAAATAATTTTTCAATTTATATTCTTCTAAAAATGTTCGTAAGAATTTCACTTAATAATAGCACACTACCACAGAAGAAAAAGACCAGAAGCCCTCTGACAACAAGCTGATATTATTAATATAAACCTCACCTAACTCCAGACCAAATGAGTAATAATACATTTCAATGGCTACCAAACCACAGGTGACCAACTACATATACTGTAAGCAAATCTCTTATCAAAACAAAAATATTGTAACACAATATTGTAAATGTTGAGTATCATTTATCTCCAGACCCTAATTCCTGTTACTAGAGACATGTACTATTTCTACTCTGTCTCAGAAGGCATCCTGAGTTCATTGTTTATTACTAGAAATAGAGAGAAAATAATTCAATGACCAAAGAAGTGAAATGTCCCCTAACTTGAACTCAATCTTGTGTGATTCAAGAACCAACCAAGCCTCATGAGAGTCCAAGGGGTCATATCTACAATGTTCTTATAAACTATAACAAAGTACTTTGGGCCTGTGTATAGCTGGGCTCTAGTATGCAATAGGAATACTAATTTTTATGTCCAATTTAGCATTTAATCTAAATACATCTCCGAAAGACAGACAAGTTAACAGATATAACTATTTTACCTAGTTTTGTCACAGTAGCTATACTTATGGCTGGTATTCATTTCTGAAAAATATCATGTTTCCTATAATTGTAAATATTTGCTGGGCTGTCTAAAGTTCCCTAATATGGGAGAGTAAACAGTATTTCTTAAAATCTTATTAAAGACATTGTTCTTTAGGCAGTACATTTTTCCATTATGATATATACACACCAGTACACTAGGTAACTTAAGTGTTGTTAAACACCAGTGATTGCCTGACACATACACAAATGAAGATAAAGTTTTTTCTTTGTTAAGAGCAAATATTTGCCTTTCTACAAAAAGTCTTAAGTCTGAATGTTCTTAAGTTGAATTGAGTCTTGTTTCACAAGTAATTTGCTTCAAGCAAAACATTCCAAAAAAGAAGCACATTTTAATCAATAATTCAAAAAGTCACAATACTAATGTAACTCTTTCACAGGAACTCTGAATATGGAAACAGCAAATACTTTTGGAAGCTGAAGGAAAAACAAAGAAAACATAAATAAATAAAGACAATTAATGGAACACCAATCATGGGCCAGACACTAAAAAAAGAGTTAAGGGTACAGGCAAAGAGGGCCTTACCTGGCGGTCCAGTGGTTAGGACTCCACACTTCCACTGCAGGAGGCCCACATTAGACCCCTCGGTTGGGAAAATAAGATCCCCCAAGCCACACGGCACAGTCAACACCAAAAAGGATACAGGCAAATAAAACATAGTCCTTGCCCTCATGAGTTTATAATCGATTTAACGCCATTATTTTTCTTACATCAAAAGAGCTCAGGAAACTCAAACAGGGGCTCTGTATCTAGAGGGATGGGATGAGGAGGAAGATGGGAGGGAGTTTCAAAAGGGAGAGGATATATGTATACCTATGGCTGATTGATGTTGAGGTTTGACAGAAAATAGCAAAATTCTATAAAGCAATTATCTTTCAATAAAAAATTAATTAAATAAACAAAAGAGCTAGCTATATTGCCATCAACCCATGAATAAAAGATACGCATGCCTTACAGGAAACTCTCTCAACTCCTGGGATAATCTGCTTCTCAAAACAAGAGGCCAGTTAATGTAGCCTTCCCATTTCTTTATATTTTGGGGTGATTTTATGCTACGTATTCAGTCACAGAGATATATAATATACATATTACTACTAATGATAATGATGACGATGAAGACAGCAATAGCTAACGCTTGTTAAGTATTCATTAAACCTCAGATACTACACTAAACACCATATTTATTATTCAGTCTACCCTTCACCATAATCTTCACCATACCCTATTTGATAGGTACTATTATTATGTGTGACAGTGTTAGAATTAAAAGATCACTGTTTGATCAAAAACTTATTAGATAAAAAATAAAAGACTTAAATATATCAAATTAAGAAATCTAATTCTACTTTTTGATTCATCTATCTAGAACCACAGGTAACAGCTTAATCAGAAAACCCTAACTGTAAGTTATAACTACCTGCTCTTAAGCAAAATATATGGAAAGGTTAAGATAAGAGAGGTGACAGGGAAGAAAGAAGAACTATACACACCTCCTATACATATCTCCTATCCTCTTAAACCTGTGTCCCAAAAAAGTCAATTTGCATTATCAAAGAACTTACACCAAAGACTTTGATCTAAAGGAATGTCTTTAACCTGTGATGAAATTTAAAGATTTAGGAATTAATTTCTTCATTTATTTATTCCACTGAAATCTAACAACTTTTTTCATTTGCTACTACCTATTTCATTTTCAAGAAAAAACATGTCCATGCATGCATACTCAGTTGTGTCTGACTCTGCAACCCCATAGACTGCAGCCTGCCAGGCTCCTCTGTCTATGGGATTTTCCAGGCAAGAATACTGGAACGGGTTGTCATTTCCTCCTCCAGGGGACTTCTCAACCCAAGGACTGGAACCTAGTCTCTTGCATTTTCTGCACTGGCAGGCAGATTCTTTACCACTGCGCTATCTGGGAATCATTTGACTAAAAGATTATATTGAAAAGAAGCATTTTCCAATTCCCCAAAAAGTATCCCCCAACTGAAATCATGATACCCCAATGAGAGTGGAGAGTTCTAAAACTCCACTGATAAACACATACTTTCAAATCCCAAATTTACTCAGACTCTCAAAACTGCAATCCCTACCAGAAACAAAACAGCCTCTCCTTCTCTAAGTTGCTGTTTGGGAAGATACTTCTCTTTTCATGACCCTGAACTGGAGCGAATCTAGCAAACTTCTTAGGCTAAAGTCCTAATTACAATAATACTTAACTTTTTAATAGTCATAGAACTCTTTAAGTATTTTGTGAATGCTATGGAGTTTCTTCCTAGAGTAACATTCCTGAGTACTTACACATAAAATTTCATACAATTTCAGGAGTTCTAAAGATTTACTGGAGCCCAGTTATGGACCTTAGTTTAAAACTCTTGGTCTGTTTCCTCATCAATTACATACCTTTCTCTAGCACAGGAGCTTGGGATCATAAGTGAAAATAATAGAGCAAAACTTTTTGAAAAAAAAAATCAGTTAAAAGAAAAATGGTAAACATCTCAAAGTGGAAGGGATACTTGGCAATTTGGGTATCACCTAGACTAGCTGGGCTTCCCTGGTGGCTCAGTTGCTAAAGTATCCACCTACAATGCAGGAGATCTTAGTTTGATCCCTGGGTTGGGAAGATCCCCTGGAGGAGGGCCCGGCAACCCACTCCAGTATTCCTGCCTGGAGAATCCCCATGGACAGAGAAGCCTGGCGGGCTACAGTCCACGGGATCACAAAGAGTTGGACGGAACTGAGTGACTAAGCACAGACTGGTTGTACACCAAAACATTTCACCAAATGGCACAAGTGAAACCATCTAGAAGTCACCATAGCATTACTGGGCACAAAGTCCATTATTCTCTCAGACTATCACTGACATTTTCTTGCTTTTATATGTTTCAATACCATTTAACCAAAGGAAAATTTTGACATTCTAGTACATTCCTTACTCTAATTGTCCCTTATCTGGAAATCAGTTTAGCTTATGGTGGGTCTTATTTGTTGATATTTTTTTCATTTTTTGATTTTATAATTTAATTGTCCAGAGTTGTAGAGAGAAGGGAGATTTTGCTCTTCCCTTGGCCAGAATCAGTATGCCTGAAGAAGTATTTCAATATAGCAATACGTTCAAGCTAGGCATGAGTCTTTCTCTCTGGTTAAGGACTCCCTCATCTACCTAAAAATCACAGTAACTCTGAAATACATCTCTGCATATTCCCAATCTTGTAGACTTCAAAGAGTTACTATCAAATAGCTAACAATCTGCAAGGTCCATAAGGGCAGGGTTTTGTCACTACACTATGCCCAGTGCTTAGCGAGCCTGATACACAGCAGTTGCTCAAAAAATACACCTACACTGCACTGATGAAACTTTTAAACCGGCTACTACTTCTACCACTAAGTATGTGAGCTCAACAAGTTACAAAACATCTCTGAGACAGTTTATTTATCTAAAAAGAGAGAACAGCAATCCTCACAGAGTTATTGCTAAGATTAAGTAAGATCAAGTATACAAAGCATAACATAATAGTAACAAAAGTATTATAATTATCCTTTAAAGAAGACCTACATTTTGAGGCCTGTTAGGATGACTATAGCTGAATTTTTAAATATAACTACATTATAAATGAATGTGATTCAAATTAATTTTATGACATTTTTATAAAATAAATAATAATAAACGATCCCCTAAAAAAGTAGGAAAAGAAATATTAAATATAGAGAAAAAGAGCAGGGGAAATCTTGTAAATCTCAATGTTTTAAAAGAAAACTATTTCCTTATATATTTGTGGCTTAAAACACAACTAACATTTTCCAAGTGACAAACCTGGCACAAACATAGCAACTGGGAAATTTATTTTTGTTAAAATTATTATCCAGCACTGTCAAAAAAAAAAAAATCCTTACTTCTTAAAGGCATGTATCCTAAGATGAAATTGTCCTGGTGGTGAGACTTTTAAAAAGTCCATTAAAATGTGCTTTAGTTTTCTTTTTCCTTCTGGTGCCAGTTCCTTTAAAAATTAAGTCTAAAGCGCCATCTACTGTGTCTGTCAGGATCACATCATTTTTGTTCATTTTATCAGAGTGCTAGAGAAATGCAAAATGTAGTAAATTAAGAATCTGTTACTTTAAAATTCTATTCCCCAAAAATTAAAGGGTGTGCTTTTTTCCCCATTACATATTTTTATACATATACTTAGTGTAACTGTCTACCTACACATACACACACACTCGCATATGTGTGCATTTTCCCTGCTTTCTTTTCACTTCCTAATTAAGTAGGCCTAAACTCACTATAAGAAGAGTATCCAGGAGAGACCAAATACTTACTCCTGTATATTAGAAGAACAAGTAATAATAGTCTCAAAGTTTGTGAGTTTTGTTGTTGTCGTTCAGTCGCTAAGTTGTGTCTGACTCTGCGACCCCATGGATGGCAGCACACCAGAACCCTCTGTCCTCCACGATCTCCCAGAGTCTGCTCAGATTCATGTCCACTGAGTGGGTGCTACTGTCCAACCATCTCATCCTCTGCTGCTCCCTTCCTCCTCTGCCTTCAATCCTTCCCAGCATCAGGGTCTCAAGCCCTTTCACCACAAGGCTGTGATCCATCAAAGTGGACTGAAAGTTTACTGTGTGACAAATAGTGTTTTAAGTGCTTTTGACTCAGTATCTCAAGTAATTGTCACAATAATCCTTTGGGACATTAGTATTATCTCCATTTTACAGAAAAGGAAACTGAGGCACAAAGGAGTTATTCAAACTTTGCCCAAGATAACACAACTAGTAAGTGACCAAACTATGTTTAAATCCAGACATTCTGGGTCCATAGCCCATCTCTTTACCATGATATCAAGCTATTACTATAGGTAGGTTCAAATAATGATTAATCAGCCTTCTATCGTCAGAACTCCTTAGGAAAAATTCTACATCACGCTTTACCTTAATATATTATAACATCATTATCTCTCCCTACAGGCTTTTTTTGTATACATCTGTTTTTTTCAGAGGTGTTATTTTAATGCAAAGAACTTTTTAAAATACCTGGGCCTTACTCTGGAGATTCTGATTCATTATATCTGAGCTGAAATTTGAAAGCCTTGCCAAATTTGACACAGTCAGTCTGGGGCCCAGCATTTAGAACAATAGAGCTCTAAGACATAGTTTATTCTTGAGCTATCCATCTGTTTTTAAATTGGAAGTTCTCCTTACTCTTCTCATATTTTAAAGAGTTTAAACACAGAGAACTATGATGGTGAAACTGTCATAATTTAGATTTTGCGTTTTACTGACTTTCAAGATACGAAAGTATAAGACTGATAAATGGAAATTCTTAATTCTGTTTTAATAATCTTAGAAGAGTAGGGAAGAAATGAAGTAAGCCTCCCTCACTGCTTTCTCTGTACGAACTCTTTTCTGACCTTCCAGATAACTTATTCTCTGTACCTGTGATTTTTCCAAAGTAACTCCATGAATTCTCATCAAGGGGGAAAAGAGAAGACAAAAATTAAGCACTGTTCCCATCCTGCCCTCATTTAAT
Source organism: Okapia johnstoni (assembly GCA_024291935.2). Classification (NCBI taxonomy): domain Eukaryota; kingdom Metazoa; phylum Chordata; class Mammalia; order Artiodactyla; family Giraffidae; genus Okapia; species Okapia johnstoni. The sequence goes on from CM044307.1 coordinate 21,455,694, forward strand.
CAAAATACATCCATAGACAAAGTTTGAAAACCACTGACTTACTCCACTGACACTGCTGCACCTCACTGCTGTCTGCTTCACACGGCTTTACCACCATGTCAGGAAAAAAAATCTTGAGGTAAGGGTCTATGACTGTTCTTGCAAAGTAAATGAACAGATAGATGAAAGGATGGATGGATGTATATAGACAGCCAGCCCAGAGCCTCTGTGACAGTGATTATCTTATTTATTAACCCACAGGGTCTTTTTTTCATTATACAGATGGAAGTTTTAGTGAGAAAATATCAGTGTACTAAATGAATCTCCAGTTACTATTCAATCTCTTCATTCTTCCTTAAGAATACAGTTGGGGGACACAGAGTTCTAACAATTTTAAAAAGAGAAGGTCACTTATAAATATGGTATATCTATAATGTAATGAAACAAGTATTTTAACAAGACTATCATTACATATCTATTTGAGCGACATTTGTGAAACAAATCAACCAAGAACTTACTCTAAAAGAAGGCCTGGCTATTTTCAACAACATGGATGAACCTGGAGGACACTATGCTAAGTGAAATAATTCAGAAAGAGAAAGACAAATACTGTATGATCTCATTCATATGTGAAATCTAAAAATGTCAAACTCACAGAAAGAGAGAGCAAAATAGTAGGTGGTCAGGGCTGGAGTGGGAAAAATGGGGAGATGCTTGACAAAGGGTACAGCTATAAGATGAATGAGTTCTGGGGATCTAATGTACAGTATAATGACTATACTTCGAGATACAGTATTATATACTTGAAATTTGCTAAGAAAGTAAATCTTAAGTATTCTCAACAAACACAAAACAATAGTAACTATGTGAGATGATGGGTGTGTTAACTTGATTGTGGTAATCATTTCACACTATATACATATATCAAACCATTACCCTGTACACCTTGTGTCTGTAGTTTGCTCAGTCACTCAGTCATGTCCAACTGTTTGTGAACCCATGGACTGTAGCCCACCAGCCTCCTCTGTCCATGGAATTTTCCAGGCAAGAATACTGGAGTGGGTTGCCATTTCCTACTTCAGGGACTCTTCCCGACCCTGGGATTGAACCTGCATGTGCTGCATCTACTGTACTGGCAGGCAAATTCTTTACCACTGCTGAGCCACTTGGGAAGTCCTTAAATATACGCAATTTTATTTGTCAATTGTATGTCAATAAAGCTGGGGGAAAAAAACTAAGCACGCAATCTAAAGATGAAAAAAAGTTATTCTAATACTACTATTACACAAATGTTTTTGTACTTTCTCATTGGTAATTTTCTCCAGAAAATTTTGAAGCAGTAAAAGAAAATTAGTTTCACCACTTTAATTTATATTTTAAATTTACCTAGTTTGATCATGTAACTTATTTATCACACTTGGTTCTAAATGACCACTGGCTACATCAAAAATAAACCTAAAAAATTAAGACATGCCACCCCAGAAAATAATGAAAAGGATATATACTAGGAACTATTTAAGGCAATGCCAAAGAATGCTCAAACTACCGCACAATTGCACTCATCTCACACACTAGTAAAGTAATGGCTCCAAGCCAGGCTTCAGCAATACGTGAACCATCCAGATGTTCAAGCTGGTTTTAGAAAAGGCAGAGGAACCAGAGATCAAATTGCCAACATTCGCTGGATCATTGAAAAAGCAAGAGAGTTCCAGAAAAACATTTATTTCTGCTTTATTGACTATGCCAAAGCCTTTGGCTGTGTGGATCACAATAAACTGTGGAAAATTCTGAAAGAGATGGGAATACCAGACTACCTAACCTGTCTCTTGAGAAACCTGTATGCATGTCAGGAAGCAACAGTTAGAACTGGACGTGGAACAACAGACTGGTTCCAAATAGGAAAAGGAGTACGTCAAGGCTGTATATTGTCACCCTGCTTATTTAACTTATATGCAGAGTACATCATGAGAAACGCTGGGCTGGAAGAAACACAAGCTGGAATCAAGATTGCCGGGAGAAATATCAATAACCTCAGATATGTGGATGACACCACCCTTATCGCAGAAAGTGAAGAAGAACTAAAGAGCCTCTTGATGAAAGTGAAAGAGGAGAGTGAAAAAGTTGGCTTAAAGCTCAACATTCAGAAAACTAAGATCATGGCATCTGGCCCCATCACTTCATGGGAAATAGATGGGGAAACAGTGGAAATAGTGTCAGACTTTATTTTTTTGGGCTCCAAAATCACTGCTGATGGTGATTGTAGCCATGAAATTAAAACACGCTTCTCCTTGGAAGGAAGGTTATGGCCAACCTAGATAGCATATTTAAAAGCAGAGACACTACTTTGCCAACAAAAGTCCATCTAGTCAAGGCTATGGTTTTTCCAGTGGTCATGTATGGATGTGAGAGTTGGACGGTGAAGAAAGCTGAGCGCCGCAGAATTGATGCTTTTGAACTGTGGTGTTGGAGAAGACTCTTGAGAGTCCCTTGGACTGCAAGGAGATCCAATCAATCCATCCTAAAGGAGATCAGTCCTGGGTGTTCATTGGAAGGACTGATGTTGAAGCTGAAACTCCAATACTTTGGCCACCTCATGTGGAGAGTTGACTCACTGGAAAAGACCCTAATGCTGGGTAGGACTGGGGGCAGGAGGAGAAGGGGACGACAGAGGATGAAATGGTTGGATGGCATCACTGACTCGATGGACATGGGTTTGGGTAGACTCCAGGAGTTGGTGATGGACAGAGAGGCCTGGCGTGCTGCGGTTCATGGGGTCGCAAAGAGTCGGACACGACTGAGCGACTGAACTGAACTGAACTGATTTCCCCAAAAAGGAGCATGCATAAAATGAATATACAATCTTCCATGAGCATTTTGAGGAAAAACAGCACTTATGTGGATATACTACTGCTGGCACGAGCAAAGAAACTTGGACACCACATCTTTAAATCACTATGCTTTATAATTACAACTATTACCACAGTAGTTTTCATTTTCTATATATCAAAATATTCTTTGTCTTAAATCCTCCTTTCATGAGAGGAATCAAAGCCAAGCCTTTATAGGGACCCCACAGTCTTCCCCTTGGAGGACTTGGCAGGCTTTGTAGCTTCAACAAATTGATGTTACTCCTGCTACTTCACATAAACCTTCACTTCAAGTTTGGTGTGTCTGCTACCACATTGCCCAATTCTTCCAGTCTTCCAAATACTATGAAGAAGCTTCCCAGAAATTCCTGTTTGGATCAGCAAAAACAATTTGGTGTCATCAGCAAATTTCACCATTTCCTTTTGGAGTCATTAAAACATTAAACAAGCACGATCTTGGTATCAACCCTCGGAGTTCCGATGATTAACCTCTCTCCAGCTGAAGTCAAGCCATTCTCAGCTATGTTGTGATTACCATCATAGGACCAGGACGTGTTTATTTGCTAAAAGCTTAAACTCTGGTGGATATTTTTTAACTGAAAGTTGCAAAGTGCATTAGGAAAGTAAGGAGGAAAAAGTTCCCAAAGGAAAGGCCAAAGAAACCAGCAAAGAGAAACAGCTTCTACTTGAGTAGTCTTATCCAAGCACTCAACCACCTCATATTCCACTCTTTCTGAAACCTCAAGCAAAGGCTGACCTTTGCCCTCCAAGTATTTACTTCTTTTCTAATCAGATGATAAACTTTATTAAGTATATTTGAAAATTATGCACAAATTATAACTAGCAGATCCAACTATCTTATCAGCTTTTTCCCCTCTTCATTATATTTGAAGGGAAAAAAGCTAACAGTCCTCACTCAGAAAGTGATAAGGCAAACAAACAGCTTCCTCCTCAATTGAATCTGTACTCTGACCCAGAGAAATCACTCTTTCTTGCTTTCAAGAGCAAATCTGCTTGAAGCTTTCATTCCACTTTCCGAGCCTGCTCTCTGCAGCTGCATAAAAGACGAGACATGAGAATGAAAGAAAACTAGATTGGAGCCAAAAAGCAATACTGCCTGTATGCAAACTCATTCAAAGAGCAGCAAGGCTCCTATACATCCCTTCTCACTTTTTCCATTCTAGCAGAACCCTAGCCAAAAGGAGGAGGTGGTGTACTATACCTGTCCAATCCTGTTGAAAACGACTTCCCATATATAATCAAGGAAAGGGTAAGTTCACTGGACGCACTCCCCCGCCTCCCCCACCCATCCCCCAACACCCTCCCCCTACCCCCGTCCCTAGTCTTGACACAGCCCCTGTGGTGTCATCGGATCAACCTTTAGCTCTAAACTAGATGGAATGAGGCAGGATCAAGGGAATGACTGGAAAGATGCTCACAGGTCATCATCTCTTAAGATGCCAATGGAGTAAGAGAATGGCAGAGACACTGCAGCAGTAAGCAGAACTTACTTCACCTGTCTTACCCCATGCACCATCAAGGCAGAATCTTCCCCTCCCAAAAGGCTGACTCTGCAGTAGACTTTCAGAAAGCCTGGCAGCGCATTAGCCTCCATGCAAAGGTGTCAGGTAAGCATAACCCCAGCAATCTACTCAGGCCAACAGTGAAGCGCGCAATTGAAAAAGTTCACTCTCAAAATCAAGGGCTTCGCAGGTGGCTCAGATGGTAAAGAATCTGCCTGCAATGTAGAAGACCTGGGTTCAGTCCTTGGGTCAGGAAGATCCCCTGGTGAAGGGAATGGCTACCCACTCCAGTATTCTTGCCTGGGAAATCCCATGGACAGAGGAGCCTGAAGGGCTACAGTTCATGGGGTTGCAAAGGGTCAGACACGACTGAGTGACTAACACACACACACACCATCAAGATCAAACTCTGCTGGGATTAGAAGGGCATTCTCAAGGATTTTTACTCAGATGTCATTACAGCTCCATGTTATTTTTAATGCTGTTCTTTGGATTTTGCCCCACATAGAATTCCCAAGTCACAAGAGGATCATGAACAATGTCCAGATGTATAAAATGCAAAAATACCTCCCTCCTACTTGTGGATTCCAAGATAAACACCACAAGAAGCACGTGTGACTAAACTCAGGGTCCATTCCAAATTAAATACTGCATCATGTGCACAGTGCAGGGCTTAAAAAACAAAACTGCACAAATATTCTACACGGTTCATAAGCCCGACTTGGGCAAGCACATGACCACATTGTAAGAAGGAAACATGAATTGGAGAGTAGGGGTAAAGGGTGAGAAAAGTCTCAGGCATGACCTTTCCCAGAAAATTGGTGCTATTTTCAGCCAACACTTGTATAATACAGGACATAGATGAAAGAAGAAATAGTATTTTTCTTTGTTTTCTTTCTACTGATGGCTCTCAATTCTAAAACCACCCAGCAAATAGGAAAACCCTACAAATACTTCAAAATCCCTAGCTAAGTCATGCACAAACATCATTAAATACACACACACACACACACACACGTACACACACATGCACAAACAGAGGTAATGAATACTTAAATGTCTAGCCAGCCAGTCCAGACAGAATCCTTTTGACTTATAAACTGGGTTCTACACAAAGTACATGGAACCTTAGGGAGCACAGAAATAGGGCATTCAGGTCATATGAAAAAAAATCTACATTATTTTTATTATATTTCAAAAAATCAAACTAAAAAAAAAAAAAGGATGGGTGGATGAATAGATACTGTTCAGAGAAAGTCTGGCTGAGTTCAGTCTTTCTCCCATAATTTATCCTAAGTAAATGCTTCTAATGAATCAAGATTGGGAAATGTTTACTAAAATATCTTGATTTTTTAAAACTTATATACCATTTACTAGATACAAAAGAGTATGTATACTATGTAGGTTACTGAAGCATAATGATAAAATATATACTCATGAACCCATCACCCAATTTATGAATCAGAATATTCCCAATCCCAATGAAGTTACACATGGGCTCCTCTTGAATTCCATCTTTCTGTCTCCCTCCTGAAGATCATCAATATTCTGAATAATGCATTTATTTTATTCTTGCCTCTTATAAAATAATTTTTACCACAACTGATGGCATGTTCTAATGTATTTACTAATCCCTCTTTGTGCATGCTTCTACAATGGGGAGGGAAGAAAAAGTAAAGTCCTTCAAGTGCTAGTCACTCAGTCGTGTCCCCATGAACTTTACAATCCCATGAACTGTAGCCCACCAGGCTGCTCTGTCCACGGAATTCTCCAGGCAAGAATACCAGAGTGGGTAGCCATTCCCTTCTCCAAGGTATCTTCCTGACCCAGAGATCTAACCGGGGTCTCCTGCATGGTAAGGCAGATTCTTAACCACCTAAGCCACCAGGGAAGCCATTACCTCAATGTATTTTTTTTTTAAAAAAAGAAGTATCTTTTTGCCTATCTTCCCCCAAATTTAAGTACCTCATGATCAGGAATTATGTCTCTAACTTACCAGTACCTAACAAAGTTATGGGCATAGCTGCTGCTGCTGCTGCTAAGTCGCTTCAGTCGTGTCCGACTCTGTGCGATCCCATAGATGGCAGCCCGCCAGGCTCCGCTGTCCCTAGGATTCCCCAGGCAAGAACACTGGAGTGGGTTGCCATTTCCTTCTCCAGTGCATGAAAGTGAAAAGTGAAAGTGAAGTCGCTCAGTCATGTCTGACTCTTCACGACCCCATGGACTGCAGCCTACCAGGCTCCTCCATCCATGGGATTTTCCAGGCAAGAGTACTGGAGTGGGTTGCCATTAGAATAAGTGCTAAATAATTGCTTTTCAATTCATCTTTCAAATCAAAGCCCCAATGTCTTAAATGTTCCACAGTAGAGCTGGTTAGCAACAATCAAGATTGCTCCTTTAATCATTGCCTTTCTTTTATGACAGAACTCTGGGAACCAAGGACCAAGTTTATCAATTATCTTCCTAGACTCTGAATCAATATATAATAACAGTCACTACATAACCTCATCACACACTAGATAAAATTTTAGGTGGTACTGAAATTATCAAATGCGACTATTCCTCTGAAGTCATACAGTGCTGACTCCTTACTTGGAGGCACATTATCACACACAAAAGTTTAATATGTATTTGAGCTACATTTAACCAGACAGGCCAATGAGACATGGAGGTGTCCACTGTTTTTTACTTAAAGACAGCATCATCTACAAAGCAAGCCAAACTGACAGAGAAGTCCCTACTATTTGACAGCAAAGAGTTTCACAATCACCTTAAACATTACTTACTGAACACAAGTGTCTTCGAGGCTGTGTTCTTAAGAATAAACCTACAACTTCAATTACATGACCATTATGCAAAACAGTTGATTACAAATTTGTCCATCAGCCCAGAACAGCAAAAGTAGACAGTTTATGCCATTCTGGATTCAAAATTTTATTGTGTGGCCTCTCCTAAAATTATGTTAGAGAACTTCTCTGATATTTCTTTATTCTGAACAAAGCACAGATTAAGAAGAAAAAAATATGTCTCTGGGTGTAAAAAGGAGTCAGGAGAGAATGTGCCAGAAGAACTTAGGCCAGTCATAAGACATCAATCTAAAGGATATTTCTAAAGAGACAACTGTACTGTTATTCCGAAAGACTTAACAATTTACACTTTAGAAAGAAAAGTTTGGGGAACTGTTCACACGAGTGCACCTATAATCTGGAATTAGTGCTATTCTAAAAAAAAACCAAAACAAAAATTAAAAAAAAAAAATTTTAAAGTACTGCAGCATATGCCAGGCTACTTTACCAAACCCAAACCTTTTCACATAATACAGCTGAGAAGTCTTGGTCAAGAATCCATAACAGTTTTGATAGGTCGTTCCAGGAAAAAGTTTCGGGACATTGAACATCATTCTCAGAAGACTCTTAGTATTCTCTTTCAAACACTCCATGAAAAAAAGAAGAAAAAAAATCACTCATCTGTACCTATCACTTGCTACATACAACCATTTCTTACTTTATCTCAGTCGAGTTTAAAATATCTTCACTGTTACTACTACACTTTGATATCAAGCTACAGGTGTGGTAAGGGGACCAAGACTATTCTTGACCACAGGATGAGACCAGCCAAAAAGACGTGCAAGTGATCCAACCACCTCACTGTGTCACTCCATGTTCATGTTCATCAGAGCAGTTCACTTTCCCATTACTAGTAGAAAAACATGACACAGACATTACATTTTCTCCCCTCCATCATCTAAATTAGGTGTTTGGTAGCCCAAGGGCAACTCTCACTGAACCTACAGTCAAAGAAAGACAACAGCTTGTAGCACTGTGGTATTGATCAACTGTGAGGATAGTTCTCCAATAGTGATTTGACCAGAGCTGAACTACTGCCATCCCTGCTGGAACCAGTTGGTCCTTTGTTGCTTTTTGTCTTTAGCTGTATCTGTAAAAGCATACACTGCCTGAACCACAAAAGAGGGAAATAATTATTCTTTTCTCACAGTCACAGAGAGTGACTGTTAACTAGGTAGGGGGTTTCTTTGGGGGGGTGATGAAAATGTTTTGGCATTAGTGGTGACAGTTGCACAAATTTGTGAATATGCTAAAAAAAAAACCACAACAGTCTTATCTACTTTAAAAGGGTGAGTTGTATGATATGTGAATATCTCAATATTCACATATCTCAATAAAGCTGTTTTAAAAACATTTCTGTTATTTGAAGGCTTTCTGTAATATGTTCTTTATAAAACAACAAGCATTTTGAGGTCTATAATTATACATCTATTTCATGATGTGCATTATTGAATAGTAAAGCTCTTGCATTCAACAAATGTTGATCTACTGTCACTGACTTCTGGGGGAGTAGAATTCACCCACTGTGAAATCTGTCTTCCTGTCTTTTACTCCTGAACTTTGACAATTTTAATGCACATTTTTGTAAGACAAGGTCCTCAGCAGGCCCTAAAGCCTGAAGTATTAATAATAGGTGCCATCAGTCTCTATTATATTAGAAATATAGAGAACTACAGCTGGACTATTTACCTATGGTGAAGCAACAGAATCCAACATTAAAATCTGAGTTGGAATGACAAATCCATCTCTATCTGATGAAGGGTGCATTATTTGGTTATCTCTGAAAGTGTACTCTATCTTATACTTCAAGTCTACACACTCTCTCATGCATCTGAAAAGTGTTAAAGAAAGGGCTTTCTGGCATATTCAAAAAATACCTCTTGCAGAAGGGAGCCCTATTAGGAATCTATCTTTTACTGAGTTCACTACCGAATACAATTTACTCATCCTCTCAACCAAAATTTGTTGAGTACTCACACCTGCCAAACATTGGGATTACATAAATGAGTTAAATTAGACACAGACTCTACCATAAAAGAACTCACTATTATGGAGACACACAGAATGCCTTGTAAACAGGCCGTGGCAGCAGTGTGCTACAGCTGAGGAGGGAATACTGGGCTGCTGGGAGAGTGTTCGAGGTCAGAAGCCTGAATTCTGGAATGAGCCAGGAAGGCTGCAGACTCTAATCAGGAGCTGGACACCCCCACACCCCCTCACCTATTAATAAGAGTCCAAAAATGAACTACATGCTGTGGATTCCTGAAGAATTAAGACCTCAAGCAGCTAATTTTCAAATACTTGAATAAGATTACTTTCTTTGAAATTCTAGAAAAGGTTTTCACCAGTAGAGGAATGAAACAGAGGATATGAAACAAACAAAACTAAAATTTTAAAGTATTCTTTTCCATATTATTTAACATACTCCACAAAGAAGGGGTCAAGATTTTAAGTTCAGATTTTTTAAGCTCCCTTTACCTTTATAAACTCACAGAGAGTAGGGAGAACATCTTGTTAACCATGGTATCCTCAGTTGACTCTCATTAAATGAGAGTCAAGTGAATAAACACAGAAATAAATCAGCAACAAGTGGCATAGGAGCCATTTTTCTGAGGTAATTACTGATGGTATTTGACAGTCTCCTTCACAGTATACCTGATTACTTTCTCCTCTTCTCTCTTCTTGCCCTTTGACTTCTTTTCTCTCTATCGTCATCCCTTCCTTTCTTCTTTTCTCTCTTATTTTAAATGTGTCTTAGGATTGGCACCAACTCTTCTCACTGGCCACTGCTTTGCTACACTGACCCCAGTGGTAGCAAAGGAGGACCTGCATTTTCTAATTATAAAGCACCCCCTAGTGGTCTAAGCTCCCTTTATCCAGAGGAACCACATAATAAAACTGAAAAACCTGAAAGTTAACCAAGAAATGGGTTTCCCCAGTGCTTCAGTGGTAAAGAATCTGGTTACCAAGCAGGAAACCAAGTACTGGTTCGGGAAGATCCCCTGAAGAGGAAATAGCAACCCACTCCAGTATTCTTGCCAGAGAAATCCCATGGAGAGAGGACCCTGGTAGGCTACAGTCCATGGGATTGCAAAAGAGCTGGACACTGAGCAACCAAATAACAACTAAGAAATACCAATGAATTGCAGTTCTGTTGTGCCAGTTAGGTCTTCTAGCAGCACCAGATACATTAAACCAGGCCTCCTCTGAGGATACTGATTTGTCAGGTCGAGGGCGAACTTTAGAGGTTTTCTTGTTCTACTTTGCTTTACTTTTCTACATGATTCTTATGATCACATAAACTTGAGAAACACTGTCCTAGGAGGAAATAATGAAATCTATGAGGATGGCAGGCCTGCTCTACGAGATGGAGCGCATGCATTTCCCAGGTCCTTCCTCTTAACCTACGCCACAAACAAACAAAAAGTTTGCCATTTCCACAGATAGTACTGCATCTCCATATCTGTCTTCTTAATCCATACTTTTCTTGGGATGATTTTCTCTCTTTACTAATTTGGTAAATATCATTTTTAGTACTTCTAACCCTCTATTTGGGCTTCCCAGGTGGCACTAGTGGTAAAGAACCCACCTGCCAATGAGGGAGACATAAGAGACATGAGTTCTATCACTGGGTCAGGAAGATCCCCTGGAGGAGGGCATGGCAACCCACTGCAGTATTCTCGCCTGGAGAATCCAATGGACAGAGGAGCCTGGCAGGCTACAGTCCATAGGGTCGCAAAGAGTCAGACTTGGCACAACACAGCAACAACCCTCTATTTTATTACATTTACTTGTTTATAAATTAATTTCTTTAGGACTAAGAATTATCAGAGGGCAAGAATAATGTCCTAACTTGTCCTGTGTTTCCAGCAGATTAACTGATGTTCCCAGGTCATATATTACAGAATGACCATATCTTGTAGGAACTTAACTACCATAAAATCTTACATAGTATTAAAACTTTAAAATAATAAACTCCATTTTGACTATCTTTTTCTCCCCTTGCATTTTTTCTTTATATACTCACTCTATACATCTGTACAGTATATATATCCACTATTGCTATTTAGTTGCTCATTCATGTCTAACTCTTTGTGACCCCATGGATTGCAGCGCTGAGTGAGAAATTAGACAAGACATAGATATCATTCCATGTTTATATGTGAGAAATACTTATGTGACACAAAACTTCTACATTTTCTATTATAGCCAAAGTGTACCAAAAAATGCAAAGTCTAAGCCAAACAGTAAAATTTGAATTTGCATGCAATCAATCTCCAACTATAAAATAACTTTATAGTGAAGAATTCCACACACAAAAAAGGTCACTATTACATTGGGAGAACATTACCATATTAGCAGAAGTCAATGGGGTATAAGTTATCTTGGGAGGATAAAATAAATTATTATATTAAAAATTCAGTTGTTTTTTATACCTAAATTAACAACTGAAAGTTTTTTCTCTTGTACTATTCCACACTCATTGTAAAAATAAGACATTCTTACAAACATATAGTGTCATACATACAAAAATAAAAACTGGTAAATGCTTTTATATATACATATGTATATTTTAAATTCTTTAAACTAATAATAAGCAATAGTTTCCCCCACCCATCCCCTGAAAAAGAAAAAGGCTTTCTTTCCTAGACTGTGGAATGATTTTTCAGCTAGTCCAAAGTCAGCTTCAAGCTGTGACAGTTCAATTATAGATGCTGAAGGAGCTAAATACTAGACTTTTAAACCTACATTCCAACTATGGGTGGTCTAGGAGAAGGGTACTAAGCTTTCCAAACCTTCACAGACTACAATAATTACCTACTTCCTTCACATATGCCACACTACAGTGTAAGTTGCTTTAAGCTGGGAACAGTTTATCCCCTAGCTCTCTGAAAGAGCTATGAATCTCCTTCAGAAAAGCCGAACACATCAAATGTCAGTTCAATCTTCTTCTTACAGACATGTTCCCTGGGGCTTACACCCTTCTGCCCTAACTGTATTTACCTTAACCTCTAGACCTGCTATTTGATGTTATCCTGGACTTTATTTCATCATCATGCTAGGAATCTCCTTTAGGTCTCTCTAGTGTTATATCCATGTCCAGTTCTAACTGTTGCTTCCTGACCTGCATACAGGTTTCTCAAGAGACAGGTCAGGTGGTCTGGTATTCCCATCTCTTTCAGAACTCTCCACAGTTTATTGTGATCCACACAGTCAAAGGTTTTGGCATAGTCAATAAAGCAGAACTAGATGTTTTTCTGGAACTCTCTTGCTTTTTCGACGATCCAGCGGATATTGGCAATTTGATCTCTGGTTCCTCTGCCTTTTCTAAAACCAGCTTGAACTTCTGGAACTTCATGGTTCACGTATTGCTGAAGCCTGGCTTGGAGAATTTTGAGCATTACTTTACTAGCATGTGAGATGAGTGCAATTGTGGGGTAGTTTGAGCATTCTTTGGCATTGCCTTTCTTTGGGATTGAAACAAAAACTGACCTTTTCCAGTCTTGTGGCCACTGCTGAGTTTTCGAAATTTGCTGGCATATCAAGTGTAGCACTTTCACAGCATCACCTTTGAGGATGTGAAATAGTTCAACTGGAATTCCATCACCTCCACTAGCTTTATTTGTAGTGATGCTTTCTAAGGGCCACTTGACTTCACATTCCAGGATGTCTGGCTCTAGGTGAGTGATCACACCATCGTGATTATCTGGGTCGTGAAGATCTTTTTTGTACAGTTCTTCTGTGTATTCTTGCCACTTCTTCTTAATATCTTCTGCTTCTGTTAGGTCCATACCATTTCTGTCCTTTATCAAGCCTATCTTTGCATGAAATGTTCCTTTGGTATCTCTGATTTTCTTGAAGAGATCTCTAGTCTTTCCCAATCTGTTGTTTTCCTCTATTTCTTTGCATTGATCGCTGAGGAAGGTTTTCTTATCTCTCCTTGCTATTCTTTGGAACTCTGCATTCAGATGGGAATATCTTTCCTTTTCTCCTTTGCTTTTCGCTTCTCTTCTCTTCCTAGCTATCTGTAAGGCCTCCTCAGACAGCCATTTTGCTTTTTTGCATTTCTTTTCCATGGGGATTGTCTTGATCCCTGTCTCCTGTACAATGTCACGAACCTTTGTCCATAGTTAATCAGGCACTCTGTCTATCAGGTCTAGTCCCTTAAATCTATTTGTCACTTCCACTGTATACTCATAAGGGATTTGATCTACGTCATACCTGAATAGACTAGTGGTTTTCCCTACTTTCTTCAATTTAAGTCTGAATTTGGCAATAAGCAGTTCATGATCTGAGCCACAGTCTGGTGCCGGTCTTGTTTTTGCTGACTGTATAGAGCTTCTCCATCTTTGGCTGCAAAGAATATAATCAATCTGATTTTGGTGTTATATCCTATTTTCCTAATAGCTTCCCAAGGAAGGATGTACTAGGAGATAAATTTTCTGAGACCTTGCATGTTGGAAAGTATTGTCATTTTATCCTTATAACTAACTGTTTGGCTGGACATAGAAATCTATGTTTGATCATTTTCCCTCAGAACCTTAAAGGCACTAATCCATTGTCTATTTGCATCCTGTATTACTTTTGAAAAGTCTAACACTCTGCTAATTTCTAATCCTTTCTTTGTGACTTGCTTCTTCTCTCTGCTGCTCTAAAATGTTCTGGTACTGTTTCTCCCCACCCACCCCCTATTCTTAGTGCTGAGCACTTTCCACTTAGGAATTCTTGTCCTTCAGTTATGGAATTTTTTCTTGTCCTGTTTCACTCATAATTTCCTCTTTTCATTTTCTTTGGTCTGTGTCTCTGAGAGTCCCATTAGGAAGAAGTTAAACCTCCTACATGGATTCTGTATGACTTTTGCGTCCCTCTGACTTTCATTTTCTGAGAGATTTCCTCAGTCTTCCAAACTATTATTTTTCATTTTGCTATTATATTCAATGAACCCTTTTCCCCTGAATATATGGTTTTGCAACTTCTAATGAGATGGTATGGACCTAACAGAAGCAGAAGATATTAAGAAGAGGTGGCAAGAATACACAGAAGAACTGTACAAAAAAGATCTTCATGACCCACATAATCATGATGGTGTGATCACCAATCTAAAGCCAGACATCCTGGAATGTGCACTCAAGTGGGCCTTAGGAAGCATCACAACGAACAAAGCTAGTGGAGGTGATGGAATCCCAGTTGAGCTATTTCAAATCCTAAAAGATGATGCTGTGAAAGTGCTGCCCTCAATATATCAGCAAATTTGGAAAACTCAGCAGTGGCCATGGGACTGGAAAAGGTCAGTTTTCGTTCCAATCCCAAAGAAAGGCAATGCCAAAGAATGCTCAAACTACCGCACAACTGCACTCATCTCACACGCTAGTAAAGTAATGCTCAAAATTCTCCAGGCCAGGCTTCCGCAATACATGAACCACGAACTTCCAGATGTTCAAGCTGGTTTTAGAAAAGGCAGAGGAACCAGAGATCAAATTGCCAACATCCACTGGATCATCGAAAATGAAAGGGAGTTCCAGAAAAATATCTATTTCTGCTTTATTGACTATGCCAAAGCCTTTGACTGTGTGGATCACAATAAACTGTGGAAAATTTTGAAAAAGATGGGAATACCAGACCACCTGACCTGCCTCTTGAGAAACCTGTATGCAGGTCAGGAAGTAACTGTTAGAACTGGACATGGAACAATAGACTGGCTCCAAACAGGAAAAGGAGTATGTTAAGGCTGTATATTGTCACCCTGCTTATTTAATTTATATGCAGAGTACATCATGAGAAACGCTGGGCTGGAGGAAGCACAAGCTGGAATCAAGACTGCTGGTAGTAATATCAATAACCTCAGATATGCAGACGACACCACTCTTATGGCAGAAAGTGAAGAAGAACTAAAGAGCCTCTTGATGAAAGTGAAAGAGGAGAGTGAAAAAGGTGGCTTAAAGCTCAACATTTAGAAAACTAAGATCATGGCATCCGATCCCATCACTTCATGGCAAATAGATGGGGAAACAGTGGAAACAGTGGCTGACTCTATTTTGGGGGGCTCCAAAATCACTGCAGATGGTGATTGCAGCCATGAAATTAAAAGACGCTTACTCCTTGGAAGAAAAGTTATGACCAATCTAGATAGCATATTAAAAAGCAGAGACATTACTTTGCCAACAAAGGTCCATCTAGTCAATGCTATGGTTTTTCCAGTAGTCATGTACGGTTGTGAGAGTTGGACGGTGAAGAAAGCTGAGTGCCGAAGAATTGATGCTTTTGAACTATGGCATTGGAGAAGACTCTTGAGAGTCCCTTGGACTGCAAGGAGATCCAACCACTCTATCATAAAGGAGATCAGTCCTGGGTGTTCACTGGAAGGACTGATGTTGAAGCTGAAACGCCAATATTTGGCCACCTGATGCGAAGAGCTGACTCATTTGAAAAGACCCTGATGCTGGGAAAGATTGAGGGCAGGAGAAGAAGGGGACGACAGAGGATGAGATGGTTGGATGGCATCACTGACTCAATGGGCATGAGTTTGGGTAAACTCCGGGTATTGGTGATGGACAGGGAGACCTGGCGTGCTGCAGTTCATGGGATCACAGAGTCACACACGACTGAGCGACTGAACTGAACTGATTCTTGTTTCATGTAGCAATATATTCTCTGATCTCATACAGATAATTATGTCAGGCACTGTGCTAAGTGATTTATATTCACCATACTGAATCACCACAAGCAACCTGTGAGTATATGTTCTTATGCCTATGTGGATGCCTAACAGACATCTCAAACTATATATATATATATATATTTTATATATATATATATATAAAGTATATATAGGAGAAGGCAATGGCACCCCACTCCAGTACTCTTGCCTGGTAAATCCCATGGACAGAGGAGCCTGGTAGGCTACAGTCCATGGGGTCACTAAGAGTCAGACACAACTGAGCAACTTCACTTTTCACTTTTCCCTTTCATGCACTGGAGAAGGAAATGGCAACCCACTCCAGTATTCTTGCCTGGAGAATCCCAGGGATGGCCGAGCCTGGTGGGCTGCCGTCTATGGGGTCGCACAGAGTCGGACACAACTGAAGTGACTTAGCAGCAGCAGCAGCAGCAGCATAATATATATACACAGAACTGAACTCCTGATCTTTTCCCTAAAAGTCACTCTACCCACAGTCTTCCTCTTGTCAGTTAACAATTCCTCCATCCTGTTCTTCAGGTCAAAAGCCTAGGCTCCTCTTTTTGTCTCACACAACATATCTAAACCATCAGAAAATTCTGTTGGCTGAGCCTACAAAATGCATACAGAATTCAGCCATTCTCACCATCTCCAGTGCTACTACTATGTCACCATCAACCTAGGTTACAATGAAAGCCTCCTAACAATTCTCTTTTTTTTTTTTTTTTTTAACCCCCAACAATCTGTTCTCAAGGCAGAGAGAGTCTTTTAAAACTTCACTGACAACTTCATTCAAACATCACCTTCTCGGTGATGCCAACCCTGATTACCCTACTTCTGTACCCACTCTCTTCCCTAATCCATTTCTCCATGATCCTGCTCTTCTCTTTCCTGTCTTACAGCAATTATGATTTTTCAACACACAATTTCTCCTTCTTGCTTCTCCCCACAACTAGAACGTTAGCCGCAGAAAGGAAGAGACCTTTATTGCTTTGTTTATTGATGCATCCCCAACACATGGAAGAGTGGTTAATAACAAACGTGTTGGATGAATAAATGAATAACTTTCATATATAAGACAAGTGAGGCCTATAGCGATCAACTTGTCTAAGGATACACATCCAAAACATGAAAAACCGGGTTAAAATACATGCTGGCCTGGTGCCAAAGTCCACATGTTTAAGTTAGACTGCCCCCTGTCCATGTCTATGATTAAAATGAGGTGAATCCTCTACAGACTTCCAGGCTTTGCAAGTTTTATTCTTACATTTCTAACAAAGGAAAATATGTAACTCTTTGTTTAAATTCTGAGGGAGAGTGTTTATGCAAATATGTGAGGCTGCAGAGGTGATGGCATTTAACTCAATAAAAGCCAGTAGATTAAGAAAATTCCTTTAGTCCTTCAGCAACCTAGATGGGAACAAGGCTGCCAGAGAAACATCTTAGTAGGAATCTCTGACCCCTAGCAGGATATGTACTGCTTCCTCCCACTTGTACTTATTAGGCAAGGCGTGCCTTTGCAGTACATACTATATGACTGTATCCATGATTTTCCAATCTGTACTCCAAAGATTTACTTTAAACACATACTATTATGTATTTTAACTGGACTATTGAAAAGTTTTTGGCTGCTTCCACTATTCCTATTCAAACATCTAAATTGCATATTCTCCATAAATAAAAGGAAAACAAGCCTCAAGCTCCAAAAGGAAATATTACTTTTTGTATTGGCAGCCCTAGAAAGGAAAGATAGAGACTCATACACGTTGTTACTTTAGATGACACTAACAAAGAGAACCAATACTGTGGTACAAGTATGCCATATGATAAATATTCTCTGTGTTATGTAAGAATGACACATTTCATACCCTAAAGTCAAGAGGAAAGCTGGGAAGAGGCCTTCTATTCATCTCTGGCAGTAGATCTGGGAGGCAGGACTAAAGCTGCAGAAAAACAGAACCGTGACGCTTATTTTCACATTCACTACTTACCTGATGTCATTTCCCTCCAGCAAGGGTGGAAGAATCCAATAAAGCTAGAGGAATCAGTTCTGGTTGGAAAACAGTAAGCTATTGCCAAAGTAAGGGAGGAAGCAAGCAGTGAAGAGTCTATGTCCAAAGAATTCATTCAGGCATTTTTCCTTTCTCCAAATTACTACAACTTTTTCATTCACTACTAAACTCAAGTCCATCCAATAAACTTTACTCAGTTATTGCAGCAAACAGCTGCTGCTTTTTTGCCTGATTGGCACCTAATCCTCCCTTCTTCTGCTACAATAAATACACCCCATTTCTTTTGGAAAACTACCCCTCCAGTCTCTCAGACGATGTGTTTTGGGGAAGAACCTGCATCCCCATCAGAAGGAGTGGAATGTGCCATTGGGGTCCAGCAGGAACCACAAATCTTGCTGCCACTGTTGGCATATGATGGGGCTAGTCCAGCCAGAATGAACTCCAAGGACTTGTACAGCAGCTACAAAGAGGTGAAGACATAAATCTCTAAAATCTCATAAATCTCATAAATATAAATCTCTTCTGCCAAAAGTAGACCCTGAGGATGAGGGTAACACTAACAAAAGTAGAACAGAAAGATCAAGAGAAAGAAGACTGAGTTCTGATAAAAATCATTTGAGCCTTTGGATTAAATCTCACTTGAAGCTAGACAACGTATATGTGTGTGTGCACACTGTAAATATATGTGCAAGTGCATATATATATTTTTTTTAATATAAGGCACTCAATAAACATTAACAATTGCCTTAAGGAGCAATCTGGAAAAACTGGAAGTTCAAAAACAAGGCAAAGCTCCATTTTCAGGGTTACAGTCATATAAGTATTTTATTCACTCAAGCTACTAGCAAAGTCCAAAAATACAATAGAGGCAGAGTGATAACAATATTTCTAGAATTATTTCCACTATCTTAATGTGCAGACATTCAGTCTTCGATTAATTAACCAAGTGAACAGTGAGATGTGTTGCTATTAAAAACAGCATTCTCCTTCCCATTGAACAGTTTTACTGATCATTCCAAATCCTTTTCCTTTCTCACTTGCTTCTTTCTTCTGTCCATTTCAACTTCATTTCCTCTCTCTACTTAGATCTTCCCAGCACTAAGTTAGAAATTCTAGCAGTCTTACTATATCAACATTAGAGCATCATTCATTAACTTAATAAAATAATATATATTTCAGTCCTAAAGCCAACATCTTACTTAATAAACACTAGAGATGCAACATGATCTAATGCAAGGCAAGAATGTCTACTATCTCCACTATTATTCAACACTGGACTGAAAGTATTAGCCAATGAAATGGGCAAGAAGCTTATAAATTGGAAAAAAATAAAATTAAACAACTATTTTCAAATGACGGAGTAGGGTACATGGAAAATCTTAGTGAATCAATAAAATAAACTAATTAAAACAATAAAATAATTTAATAAGGTAGCAAGATATAAAATTAAAATATAGAAAACAATCGCCTTCATATGCAAGCATACTAAATAGTTAAAGGATATGGTGGACAAGAAAATTCTACTTAATATAACAACAAATAAGATAAAATGCTTAGGAACAAATTAACAAGAAATGTGCAAAACTTACATGACAGAAACTTTAAGACACTTGAAAGGTAGAAAAATAGACTTGAACAAATGAAAAGATATCTGGTGTTCTTGGACAGGAAACTAAGCATCATAAAATTGTAAGTTCTCCTTGAATTAACTTCTAAATTTAATAAAATCCTAATAAAAATACTAATAACCTTTTTGGGGGAGCTAGAAAACTTTCTGCCTTATGGCAGAAAGTGAAGAAGAACCAAAGAGCCTCTTGATGAAGGTGAAAGAGGAGAGTGAAAAAGTTGGCTTAAAGCTCAACGTTCGGAAAACTAAGATCATGGCATCTGGTCCCATCACTTCATGGGAAATAGATGGGGAAACAGTGGAAACAGTGGCTGACTTTATTTTTCTGGGCTCCAAAATCACTGCAGATGGTGATTGCAGCCATGAAGTTAAAAGACGCTTACTCCTTGAAAGGAAGGTTATGACCAACCTAGATAGCATATTAAAAAGCAGAGACATTACTCTGCCAATAAAGGTCCATCCAGTCAAGGCTATGGTTTTTCCAGTAGTCATGTATGGATGTGAGAGTTGGACGGTGAAGAAAGCTGAATGCCAAAGAATTGATGCTTTTGAACTGTGAGAAGACTCTTGAGAGTCTCTTGGACTGCAAGAAGATCCAACCAGTCCATTCTAAAGGAGATCAGTCCTGGGTGTTCATTGGAAGGACTGATGTTGAAGCTGAAACTCCAATACTTTGGCCACCTCATGCGAAGAGTTGACTCATTGGAAAAGACCCTGATGCTGGGAAGGATTGGGGGCAGGAGGAGAAGGGGACGACAGAGGATGAGATGGCTAGATGGCATCACCGACTCGATGGACATGGGTTTGGGTAGACTCCGGGAATTGGTGATGGACAGGGAGGTCTGGCGTGCTGCAGTTCATGGGGTCGCAAAGAGTCAGACATGACTGAGCGACTGAACTGAACTAAGACAACTTGAAAAATAAACAAGTAAAGATATCCGGGAAAACACTAAAAAAGAAAAGCTATAAGAGGGAACTAGCCCTACCAAAATTAGAACATAAAATATCTATAATTAAAACATGAGGTATCAGCACACAAATAGACTATGAAAGAGATTCCAAAATCAGATATGTATTTACATATCGAAACTTAGTAATAATAAAGATGGTATCTCAAATCACTACAACAAAGATGAATTTTAGAAAGAAAGAAAGAAAAAGAGAGAGAGGAAGAAAGAAAGATGGTGGAACAACTGTGTAGCCATTTGGAAAAAGATAAAACTAGATCCCTACAACAAATCATTCACACAAATCCCAAAAGATCAGAGATTAAAAAGTAAAAAATGAAACTAGAGTCAATTCTTGATATTCATGGAATTCATGGCAATGTTCTACAAAGCCTCTGCAAACATTGAATTCACAAATGCTGAATGATTGTTTCTAGGGCAAACAAAGGGTTAGGTTCCTGCAAGCCTCTGGTAATAATTTCATCAACTGATCAACACATAACTTATTTGATGTGTTTTCGTTCAGAGACACCTTATTTAATATATGTTGTTTAGTCATAAACATTGAATACACTACCACGGCACTATAACTCATACCTAAATGAAGCTTATCTAATATACATATTTTCTCCCTAATGGACATCATAGTATTCATGTGCTTAAGAACTGAAGCACTGTAGACATAAACTCAGCACCATGCTTTGGGGACAAACAGTAAAATCACCAACAAAAAGCACAAAAATATGAAAAGGACACTGTTTACGAGAGCTGAAAGAAGGCAGAGCATCGCCTTGTACAAACTCAGCTGGGACCATGATCACTGGTTGACTCGAATTTTTGCCAGTTTGCAAAGATCTGTAAATGACTGCAAGAGCACCAAGGGGTTGGGGTTAACTTGGGGTTACAAATACATTTTAGTACAAATACAGAACCCGCAATGAAGATCACCTATATGTACATACTTCAAGAAAATACAAGTGGCTTCCCCTCTAACCTCAGTATAGGAAAAGGCTTTCTAACTATGACTTAAATTCTAGATACGTTTGAAAAAAATATGTTTGACTACATAAGAAAAAAAAACTGAAACATGGCAAAAAAAAATGTACAAAAGTCAACAGAAAACAAATGGAGAAAGTATATGTAAAATATGTCACAGAAAAAGGGCTAATAATCACTAACAAAATTTTAATATCTTAAGAATTACAGGAAAAAAGTCCAAAAACCCCAAATAAATACATGCAAAAAATCAATAATTTACACAAAAAGATATAAAACTGGCCTTTAAACCTAAGAAAAGATGTTCACCTTTTCTCATAATAGTAGTAATGGTTTACAGACAGCTGAATTTTTGAAAATCCATGAATTCATGCTTATAAAAAGAAACAGATAAACAGAAAAAAAGAAAATCTCTTCCTTCCAGTAGAAGGACCATTAGCAAACGTTAAATAAAATGATAATATTAGAAAATTGCCATTTGACAACCATCATAGTGGTAACTGATTCAGGCAAGAAGCATCAGTGGATGCTAAAATAGTGAAAGCTTGAGGGGTAACAGAATATATTTACAGCTTCAAAGCTATCCCTTCATAAGACACTTAAATTTCAAAGGGGAAAATAGTAACTTTATAGTAGGAAACTTGAAAGATACTTCCTAAACAAGGTGATTAAAGTTAATACCAATAGTAATGGGACAAATCAATATCATTTACCTTCTGTTATGATACACAGAATACACACCACTTCTGTGGTATTCTTGTCAGAAAGAGTATTTCTTTTCTTTTTTTCTTTAATTAATTTATTTTTTATTGAAGGATAATTGCTTTACAGAATTTTGCTGTTTTCTGTCAAACCTCAGCATGAATCAGCCATAGGTACACATATATCCCCTCCCAGAAAGAGTATTTCTTACATCTAATCGTGTGAAAACTCAGACTGAAGGACATTCTACTATTTAGGTGCATACTTAGTAAAGAGACATGTATACTTAGGTAAAGAGGCATCACACAAATATATGTAAAGGAACAAAACATTATGATATAGACATAAATGTGTTTCAATCGTGTAGGGGCTATGATGGTGAAGGACAAGGAAGCCTGGCGTGCTGCAGTCCATGGGGTCGCAAAGAGTCAGACACAACTGAGCCACTGAACATCAGCAACAGGAAGGCATCGTAACCACCTTACAGATGTGCCTGAGAGGATTTTTCAATAGAAATGAAGATTTTAAAAATAATATATTCACTAAACATTTGATTTATCTGGTGGGTTTCTTTTTCTTTTCTTCTATTTCTAGTATGATGATTAGTATACCCCAGTCTATTAGACAAGGTTCCTACCTTCAATGAGCTTAGTAGGAAACACACCATAACTGTTCATCTTACATGCCAGGTGCAAATGCAGGTCAAGACAAACATATCACAGAATAAAATTAGTGTTACAGCAATAGAAATAAGGGATTCTATTCAGCTCGAGTCATCTTAAAAGAATTATTTGAGTCAGAATCAAAAATTGATTTTGATAAATAACAGGAAGGAAAATATGCCAGGGAATTGGAGGAAAGGTGTGGGGTGTGTGGTAGAGAGAGCCAGTTCAGGGAAGACCATATCAGGAGTGCTAAAAACAAAGGAAAATGCAAGGCAATGTGGGGCCAAGGTGAAGAGATTATTTATAAGAACAGAACTACCTAAAAGAACTTTCTACAGAGTGGATATGTTCTATATCTGTGCTGTTCAATATAGCAGTCACCAGTCACATGCAGCCACTGAGACCAAAGAAGTGAATTTTCCGTTTTATTTATTTAATTTCAAATGAATAGCCACCTGGAGCTACTGCTTACCATACTAGACAACACACTATTAGAATAAAAACTCAGAACAGGTATTTTTTTCTGTTGAATAAATAAATGAATGAACAAGAGAATAAATGCTTCAATGTACACTCAAGTGAATATTCCAAAGGGTATAGTATATTAGAAAATAGTATCTGAGGAAAATGTGGGACACAAAATTGGAAAAGTAGGCTAGGGGTAGATTATAGATGACTTTGAATGCAAACTTAGAGTTTGAACTATATTCGAAAGATAATTTTAAAAATCAGTGACATTTTCTTACAAAGGGAAGCATAATAATTGTTTTAGGGTAGGTAAGCTGGCAGTGGTGAGCAGCATGTACTGACAAGACAAAATCTGGAAGAAAAGATAGGCAGGTAACCTAGGTCAAAGATTCTTAAACTTTTTTGGTTTCAAGATCCTGTATTAGTTTTCTAGGCTATCATAAAAAAAGTACCACAGATGGGTGGCTTAACACAGAGAAAGGTATTCTGTCACAGTTCTGAAGGCTAGAAGTCTGAAATCAAGGTACCGGCAGGACCACACTCCCTTTGAAGGTTCTAAGGGAGAATCCTTCTTTGCCACTTTCTAGCCTTGGTGCTTCTGGCAATCCCCGGTGTTTCTTGGCTTATAGCTATATCACTCCAATTTCTGCCTCTGTCTTCACAGGGCATTCTTCTCTATATATCTCCTCTACGTCTCCATATTCAAATCTCCTTCCTGCTCTTATAAAGGCCAGTAATTAGATTTGGGGCCTGTGGTAATCCACCATGACCTCATTTTAACTTGAATACATCTGCCAAGATCCTATCTCCAAATAAAGGATCAGGGATTTATGACATGAACATATCTTTGGGGGGAACACTCAACTCATTTACAGGCCCCTTAACACTTTTTAAAAATGATTGCGGTTCCCAAACAGTTTTTTCATATGCTGAACCGGACATGGGACAACAAACTGGTTCCAAATTGGGAAAGGAGTACATCAAGGCTGTATACTGTCACCCTGCTTATTTAACTTATATGCAGAGTATATCATGAGAAATGCCAGGCTGGATGAAGCACAGGCTGGAATCAAGATTGCCGGGAGTAATATCAATAACCTCAGATATGCAGATGACACCACCCTTATGGCAGAAAGCGAAGAGGAATTAAAGTGCCTCTTGATGAAAGTGAAAGAAGAGAGTAAAACAGCTGGCTTAAAACTCAACATTCAGAAAACTAAGATCATGGCATCTGGTCCCATCACTTCATGGCAAATAGATGAGGAAACAATGGAAACAGTTACAGCCTTTACCTTCTTGGGCTCCAAAATCACTGCAGATGGTGACTGCAGCCATGAAATTAAAAGACACTTACTTGCTCTTTGGAAGAAAAGCTATGACCAACCTGGACAGCATAT
The DNA here is from genome assembly GCA_024291935.2 of Okapia johnstoni. NCBI lineage: Eukaryota > Metazoa > Chordata > Mammalia > Artiodactyla > Giraffidae > Okapia > Okapia johnstoni. Next base: position 21,480,400 of record CM044307.1, read on the forward strand.
TAAAAAGCAGAGACATTACTTTGCCGACAAAGGTCCATATAGTCAAAGCTATTGTTTTTCCAGTAGTCATGTATGGATGTGAGAGTTAGACCATAAAGAGAGCTGAGCACCGAAGAATTGACACTTCTGAGCTGTGGTACTGGAGAAGACTCTTGAGAGTCCCTTGGACTGCAAGGAGATCCAACCAGTCCATCTTAAAGAAAATCAGTCCTGAATATTCATTGGAAGGACTGATGCCAAAGCTGAAGCTTCAATACTTTGGCCACCTGATGTGAAGAACTGACTCACTGGGAAAGATCCTGATGCTAGGAAAGATTGAAGGCAGGAGGAGAAGGGGATGACAGAGGATGAGATGGTTGGATGGCATCACCAACTCGATGGACATGAGTTTGAGCAAGCTCCAAGAGTTGGTGACGGACAGGGAAGCCTGGCGGGCTGCAGTCCATACAGTCGCAAAGAGTCAGACACAACTGAGCAACTGAACTGACTGACCATATTAGATATTGATATCTACCATATTAGAAATAAAAATTAAGTGCTTAAGTACTTACCTACTCACTTACTTTGTTGTAGTTTGTGTTCAGTCACTAAGTCATGTCTGACTCTTTGTGACCCCATGAACTGCAGCATACCAGGCTTCCCTGTCCTTCACTATCTCCCTTAGTTTGCTCATTTAAGACAGAAATAATAATAATAAAAAAACCCATTGCACTTTAACACATTTTTATGAACAATAAATGTATTTTCCAAAAAAAACTGTGAGAAGAATGGCACTGTTTTATACGTCTGTAAATCACAATCAGAGATGGCTAGATTCTCACATCTACTTCTGCAGTCTTATCATGTATAGTTTTTGGTTGAGGTACTGAAGATAATCTGGCCTCAGATATGTAGCTGGAAAAAGAAGTGTTTCAGTAGCTTTTATGGGTAACTGCAGATAGTCTCCCTTAACAGTACATCGAAACTCAACAAGTGGTCAATTTTTACAGACAAAAGCACAATGAGCTATCACCTCACACCTGCCAGATGACTATCATCATGAAGAACACAAATAACAAATGTTGGAGAGGAGGCAGAGAAATGTACCATTTCTATGCTTTGTTACTTGAACTATGATCAGTGAACTCTTGGGGCTCTGTTACATTAAAATCCATTGTTCCACTTTGCACTTTGAATGATTTTATAATGTCATGCATTGGTCATGCGGAATACACTGGCTATCTTTCTAATATCAACACATTTCAATGCAACACCATCCATTTCATCAGAAAAGTCTTCAAGCACTGGGAAGTTTTTTCCACATTTTCATTTTTGCTTGAAAGCTTAAATTTTATCGCGAGCAATAGTAAAATTCTTTTTGCTCATTTGGGGAAAACTTCTGCCCAATATCAAAGTCTTAAATAACCACAGTCTGTCTATCAGTATTTTTTTTTAATGGTGTTCCATGAAAAAAAAAAATAGTTTAGCGCAATTCAAACTGCAAAAGTGCAGCTCCTTGATTGAGACAACCATTGTATTTCAGAACGCACAATGCGCAGTCAAATAGTCATAATAAAACATGTACTCAAAGGGCAAGATTGAATGAAATTAACAATATTAACTGATTCATTAAAGACATTCTTAGGCAAAACTAGATTTTTTTCACAAGGGTGTGGCAGCAAAGAATACAATGATTACTAACACAGTTTGGCACCACTACCTTAATTTGAGTAAAGCACTACAAATTTATCCTTCATTGCTTTTTCACCATCAGTGCAATGTGAGGACAGTGAAAAAGGCCAATAACATCTTAGTACAACTATGAAAACAGTTATGACTGTGCACACCCCTGAAAGATTCCCAGGGAATGCCTCCTAACCCCAGGAGGCCCAGATCAAATTTTGAGGATCCCCTGTCTTAGGTAAGTGGTTCTCAACTGTGATGTGCATCAGAATCACCTGTGACCTCAAATTAACGAATCAAATCTATTTGTACACTGACAGAGCACCATTAGATGAATCCTAGGTGCACCAAAGGTTAATAACTACTGGCTAGATGGTACAGCGATAGATGAAACTAGGATAATAGAAGTGGGAATGAACAGTAGGAGACTGCCAGAAACTCTACTAAAAGACTTGACAGATTGATGAAATGTAAGAATATGAAGAAAATCAAAATATAAAAGGTCCTGAGTCTTGATTACTAATAACATTAAGAGAACAAGAGAAGTCACGTGAAGCCTAGTAAGGAACCAGAGAAATGGGAAGGAAGATGAATTATTTTTTTCCTGATCTTCTGGACTAGAATTAATTCCCTCTTCCTCTACTCTCTCATTAAATGTTATTTGTATACTATCTTTAGATTTTACTTTATTTTAAAATTTTACTTTATCTTTCATTGTATTATGGTGCACTGTTTTCATGTTAGACTCCCATTCAGTAGAAATTAAAACTCCTCAAGGTCCTGGAATGAGCTTGGGTATACCAGTCATAGGCTCTAACATATATATGATCTTGGGAGTTATTTAATCTCTCTAGCCCCAATTTTATCATGTCTAAAACGGAAATAAAATGATCATTTATTTTTTAGAGTAACTGTAAGGATCAAAGATAAATTTTCATAGTAACTAACATAATGCCTAACACACAGTAAAAACTCAGCAAATAGCAATAATAAAATCAATTGGCATACTGGCATTTCCATTAAAAGTACTCTTTTCAGAGCTAAGACCTTTCTGACTGAACACAGACCTTTGGCAATTCTCACAGTAAATCATACCAGATACCATTCATCCTCAATTAATTATAGAAACGATCATCTAATTTGTGAACTGAATTATCCAATTTATCCTGACAGAGGCTCATTAAGGCTTCTGGAAAAATGGACAAAGAAGTATAATTTAATAATCTGAGTTACTTCTTTGGAATGCTGCATCTAATTCTGCACAAAAAGTAGAAGAAAAAAAATTCTCAAATAAGATTCCCAGATAGACAGTGGATTTAATTTACTCATGCTATCTTTAACCTTCATACAGACAGATAATTTATAATTTACAGCAGGGGTAGAAAGTTTTTTTCTCCATTCATGTAACTGAAACACACATCTGGTCTAAAAGGCAGCAGTTTGCAAGACGTACTCCCCAGACGTTAATGGGTTAATACTTTTGGACTAGAAGAGCAGTACAAAACTAGCTGAAATTGGAACGGGAGTGAGGACAGAATGGGAAGGGGTGGTCCTAGGGAAGGTAAAATGCAACTCTCAAAGCTGGCTTTCAGCCAGCACAGCTAAGCTCACATCTCCCCGCCCCTCCGACTTTCCAAAAATAACATTAGGGTCTTTTTGACCACAAGTAGTAAGGACGACAGTTTTAGGTTTCATCTAAAAATAACTATAAAAACAACCCAAAAAATCATACATCAGTCAAACTGTGGTGAGAATTTTTTAAACTCTGTACCATGACCCAATAAATGCTGCTTCTATAACAACTAGAAACGGTGCCTATCCCCAACTCCATTATTTCTAAATGGCATGCTTGGAAGAGGTTGTAACTTCTTTGAGAAAAAATTCTAGAATGTCATAGCAGGATGCTTTCTTTTGTAAGTAACAAAAACTCATTTCAAAGTGGCTTAAAATAACACTTCTCCAGTTTTTGTGTGTATATGAATCATCTGGACAGCCTATTAAAATGGAGATTCTGATTCAGCAGGACTAGAGTAGGCCCTGAAATTTCTTATTTCCAACAAGCTCACAGGTGATGCTAATGCTATCAGTTCACAGACCACTTCTGGAGACCCAGAGATAAGACTGTTCAACAATGTGATCAAGAACCCATAGCTTTTCTATCTCTCTGAGATACCATCCAAAATGTCAGCTTCATCCTAAAGTTGGCCCCACCTTTTTGGGTACAGTATGGATGACAATAGTAATCAGAGCTATTAATACATGATTTCCTTGATTATGTTCTTCCACAGAAGATACAGAGTGGCTTCCCATGGATCTCTTACAAGAGCAAGGAATGCTAGCCCCAAAGCTTAAAACACTTTCCTATTTGCCAGGATTAGGTCATCTGTTCATGCCTGAACCATCAAGCAGCAAAGTAACCCTGGATCAACCAGGCCCGCCCTTGAACTGAGGGTGGAATCAGCTTTCCTAATGCTTACTGGTTACATAGGAGCAGGGGAATCCCAGGGCTTCCCTGGTGGCTCAAATGGTAGCGTGTCTGCCCGCAATGCGGGAGACCTGGGTTGGATCCCTGGGTTGGCAAGATCCCTTGGAGAAGGAAATGGCAACCCACTCCAGTACTCTTGCCTGGAAAATTCCATGGACCGAGGAGCCTAGTAGGCTACAGTCCATGAGGTCGCAAAGAGTCAGACATGACTGAGCGACTTCACTTTCACTTTCTTTTTCACTTTCAGGGGAATCCTGGAAAAAAAATCATGGGTCCATTAGGAAGGAAGAAAGAAGGACAGATGCTTAGTAGACTACAAATAACATCCAAGATAAGTATTTTCTTCCCTCATCCCATCAATGTTTCAATGCTATCATTTGGTTCTGAATTCACTGCCTCAACTTTTCCAGCTGTTAGAAATCTCATTATATTGGGACATCTTTAAAATCTTTACTGTCTTCTGTAAGATGGCTTGCAAAGCTCTTTCATCTATTAGAATTCATATTAGAGTATAACTATACAAATAATTTCAAAATACTCATCAATCTAAAATGACAAGGAAGCTTTTTATTTCAAAGTGTATCAAGTAAGATGCCTAATAATAATAATAATGGCAATAGGATATATAGTAGCCTAGCAGTAAAGTAGGAAATAAATTCATAATATGGGATATATGTAGGAATAAATAATGAAATGTGGACTTGGTTTCGAATCTATCAATCTTTCCATGAAAGCAAGATTTCCTCCTAGGGTGAATTATATGGTATGTATACTATAGCCCCAAAACCTGTTTTTAAAAAACAAACAAACAAAACACTTCCCTCTAACAATACAGAGCAACAAGTTGTGGAGAAAACTGTCTAAAAAAGACTTAGTCACATATGTCACAAATGTCAAACATCTACTATTTAGATTAAACAAAAAGCAGTCACAGAAACTGCGTCAGAGGTCTCTGGAAGCAACACCAAAAAAAATGTGGTTTGTGTGATCTGACCTTCAGCATTGCTCTACCTCACAGAACTTCTGGACTCAGGAAACGTAACATTCCTGGAAGAAACACTCTTTCCTAATAAAAAGAAAGCACAGGCCAGAGTCAACTATATAGGCTCATAGCTTGCACAACAGTTGCTCCTAAGAAAAACTTGGCAAACATCTCGGTCACAACATACTAACAGATGACACAGTTTTTTAAACTACTAAAGCTAAAGGAATGTGATCATTTTACAGGTTAGGCTCACTGTTTTATAAAGGATTCTATCTTGTATTCGACACTGACATAAAGGGAGAACTATTAACTCAAAATCAGACCTACAATGCACAATACAAATTATTACATACATACTATACAAGGCTATCTTCAGATGTGGGTCAATAACTTGAAGTCTAATTGGTACCTAATTCGAGTCACTACATAAATCTGGCACTACACAAATCTAGTGAAATGCAAAATTTAAAGGGTATTATTATTCACAATAGCCAAAAAAAGATATAGAAACAACTTAAGTGTCAACCAATGAAGGAATATTATTCAGTTATAAGAAAGAGGGAATTTCTGCCATATGCGACAACATGGATGAACCTGGAGGACATTATGCTAAGTAGAATAAGGCAGATACAGAAAGACAAATACTGTATGGTTTCACTTATACATGGAATCTTAAAAAAAAAAAATCAAACTCAAAGAAACAAAGCAGAATGGTGGTTAGCAGGAACTGGAGTGGGGGAAATGATAAACAATGGTCAAACAGTACAAGCCTCTGACAAGTTCTGGGCATCTAACTACTTATAAAATAAAAAAGAAATCTCTTTCTGGCCTCCATGGACCTCCTTAATCTAGTTGTTACCACCCCTTTAACTAATTTCCTACCCTCAATAAAAACTCCAAGTAAGCTGATTACTTTAAGAAGTTCAAAAAAAAAAGTAACTTTTTTTTTTGCTTTGATGTATTTGCTCTTCCACTTGTAATACTTGAATTGCTTCCCTAATTCTATCTGTCCAAATCTTACTTATCTAGCCCTAGATCCATCTCTCCCTTTAAGTCAGCACTAACAAGCTCTCCAGGTGATTTCTATGCACACTCAGTATTGACAACCATGAGATTTCAGGATCATGAAAACCGAGGGACTTTCCTGGCAGTCCAGTGGCTAAGCCTCTGTGCTCCCAATGCAGGGGCCTGGGTTCGATCCCTGGTCAGGAAACTAAATCCCACATGCTACAACTAAGAGTTTGCATGCCACAACTAAGACCTGGCACAGCCAAATAAATAAATTACAAAAAAAAAAAGAAAACCTCTCTACAGCAATTTTAAATACATAGGGAATTATTTGCCTCACAATGGAAAAGACCCTGATTCTAGGAAAGATTGAAGGCAGGAGGAAAAGGGGATAACAGAGGATGAGATGGCTGGACGGTATCACCAACTCGATGGACATGAGTCTAAGCTCGGGAGTTGGTGATGGACAGGGAAGGCTGATGTGCTGCAGTCCATGGGTCACAAAGAGTCGGACATGACTGAGCAACGGAACTGACTGAAGAAAAAGTCTGAAAGCAGATAGTCCAGGGTTGACATCCAATGATGTTAACATCTTTAGAATACTGGTTTGTCACATCATAAGCACAAGATGGTTGCTGCTCCTTTAAGGCAGGAAAAAGGGACAAGTTAAAAAGAACCATGCAGAAATATCACTTCTCTTTTATCTGGAAAGTATTATAAAAGCTTTCTTGTAAGCTTCACCTTTACTATGTTGTGGCAAACTTTACTTTTCAAAGATGGCCACACCAACAAACTTACCCTAGCCCACATGTACTTTTTACAACGTGATAGGTACTTCTCCAACTAAGAAGTCATATTCTCTCTCTTTGAATCTGAGAGGGGAACTTATGATAGTTTTGACCAACAGAGTACAGCAGAAGTGATGCTATGTGACTTCTGAGGAAACGTCATAAAAAGAATACAGCTTCCATCTGGGGCTCTCTCTTTCGGGAAACTCTTAGAACCCAGAAACCACGCTGAGACCATGTGTGAATGTTCTAGCTGGGTCCCCAGCAGACATAGCATTAACTATCAAACAGTACAAAGGAGTCTTTTCATACATTCCAGCCTCCAGTCTTGGAGTCTTCTAGCTACAGCTAGAAGTTTTAAGTTGTTTTAAGTCACTACATTCTGGAATAGTTTATTAAGCAGCAATAGAGAACTAAAACTGCTATGACTGGCCAGAACTAGGTCACGTGACCACCTTCACCTGCAGAGAACCTGGGAAATGAGGGAACATGATTGCCATGATTAGCTAAGGTGCTCTGGAGAAGGAAATGGCAGCCCACTCCAGTGTTCTTGCCTGGAAAAGCCTATGGACGGAGGAAGCTGCAAGGCTATAGCCCATGGGGTCACAAAGAGTCAGACACGACTGAGTGACTAATACTAACACTAGCGAAGGTGAGGACACTGCCACCTTAATCAGGGTCTATTAACAATGGGAAGATGGAAATGAGGACTAGGTAGGCAATTAACAGTATCTCCCACAACCACTTGGTTAACACTCATTACCTACTCCCTTATATCACACTGATCTTTTCTCAAATACATGTCTTACAACCACCAGTAGAATATGAGTCTTGAAGATAAAGATTATTTCATTACAAAATGCCTTAAATGGTAATTACCTTAAAACTATTAGCTATTTAAATTCTGAAGGGAAATATTTATATTATACTTAGTAAGAACTTCTAGTTCCCAGAAACTGTGAGGTTCAAAACAAATGCACAGAAAAGATTTAATAACTTTTTCTTCAGCTTTTTTCAGAATAATTTCTCTGAGAAAGTGATGGTGCAACTGAGCAATGAAATAAGCTTTGACGATGCCCTGCAGTATACAGACAAATATCAACTGATCCCAGAGTTAGACTGAGTCATCAGAATGGTGTCTGGAAATCCCGCACAAAGCTGACCAATACAGGCACTAGTCCAGCCCTTTATAAACACTGATGCAGGCTAATTAACAATTGCAGGGTACTTTGTAAACATAAAGGGCTAACCGTTTATTTTTAAATAATCACAGTGATTTAGCAGTATATGATAAACTTACTGTTAGTGCAATGGGAACCTTGTTGTAGTTTCTAGAAATGACACTAGCTCACAAGTACTCCTGACCACTCATAATTTTACTGATCATCTATCTCTTTTTCTTTAAATAATAATAGTAATATAGAAATCAGATGTTATTGAAATTTAACTTAAAATCAATCTTAACACTAGTCAGAAAACATTCTAAAACTTTTATTTTAGCTAAACAGAAATGTATTATCTGAATTTTAAAAACCCTGGTGTATCATTCAAATAACTAAAACTGAAAACAGCCACTTCAGTTGGTTATGAAAATATCAATTAATACTCACACAGTGCTTTAGAATTTAGTCCTTTCATAGATAGATAGATCTTAAAAAATTACTACATATGAAAGTGGTTTGTTAACTGTAAAAATCTCTATAAAAGTTAGTAATTTAGCAATCTGTATTAGCAATAAATATTACTAATAATATGAATACTATTATTCATCTACTATAGTTTGTATTGGTAATAATATTACTATTATGAGTAACAATAACATTAAGGCTTATGAGAAGGAATTTATATGACCTTTCTACAGACGAGGACACTGAGGCTCAGGAAGGAGAACTGACTGGACCATAATCACACAGTTAGTTGAAATATACTTGGTACTTAAACTCCTATCTTCAGACTTGAAATGCTGGGGTACTTTCTACTACATCATCCTGTTTGTATAAAATGTTTACTCTTCAAAACATGATTGACTCCCAAAGATGAGACAAGAAATGTTAAAGGAGAGGTCTACTGTTGAACAGAAAAGTGTCATTTCTAAGGCTCTAGAGCAAGCCAATCTCCTGTCATTGGACAACCTGGTAAACTAAGCTAAAGATCACAAAGAAGAACAAAAGAGAGATTCATTGCAATATAGTCTAGGACATGAAACCAACTGCAATAACTTTAAACTAGGAGCATTAAAAAAAAAACACGTTATAACATTTTCAGTATTTCTTTAAAATACTGCACCTTGGTCATCATAACTACAAATATCGCTTTATTTCAGGTCAAGTCAAAACTGTCCCTCCCTCAAATATATACACTAAAGATTCTTTGAGTCCCGATGCTTATAAAAACTACCTTAAGTTGTACGTTCCTAGGAACTTTTAATTAAATTCGTGAACACCCAATTTTACCAGACACATCTGGCAATGCCATGAAACTGAATTATCTCCCATCTAGTCACAGCACGTATTAAGTCTTCATTAAACCTCAAAGCAAAATCTTAGGAGGTTGTACTTCAGATGTTCCCTAAGAGAGGTCCAAAGTACAAGTGACTAGAAATTATTTTCCTAAGATAGCATACCTAATACAGGATTTAGGCTATGATTGGCCAATTCCAGCTGGAAAATAAAGAAACCCAACAACTCTGCACATTCACTAGCAGATAAAAGGGATTCATTATACCCTTAACATACATGTATGATTTATATGCAGGTGGAAAAGCAACCAAGCTGTAACTGTTCAAATATTTCTCTTACTTGAAATACCAATGCAGCTAATATAGAAGCATATCTACCATTACACTTCCAAACAACAATCAAAGCATTAAGCGAAGTGTGAGATCTCCCATTGAAAAAGCTTTGGAAGAAAGAATTCTGAGTACTGAACAGCTTTTAGTACTACAATAAGAAGTAAGGGGACTTCCCTGGTGGTGCAGTGGATAAGAATCCCCTGCCAAAGGAGGGGACACAGACAGGCTCGACCCCTGGTCAGGGAAGATTCCACATGCTGCAGAGCAACCAAGCCCATGCTCCGGAGCCCATGAGCAGCAATTACTGAGCCCACATGCCACAACTACTGAAGCCCGAGTGCCTAGAGCCTGTACATCACAACTACTAACCCCATGTGCTGCAGCTGCTGAAGCCTGCACGCCTAGAGCCTGTGCTCTACAACAAGAGAAACCACGGCAATGAGAAGCCTGAGTACCACAAGGAAGAGTAGCCCCTGCTCACTGCAACTAGAGAAAACCCATGCAAAGCAATGAAGACCCAGTGCAGGCAAAAATAAATAAAACTTTTTTTTAAAAAAAAGTGAGGGAGCAGAATAATTTTGACTAGTGCTTTAGGAAACAATGCTCCACTGTGAATAAAAAATACGTGCCTTGGAATCAAATAGATCTGAGTTCAAATTCTACCTCTTTCACTCACGAGCCACGTGATTCTGGGAAAGTTATAATCTTTAACGCTTACAAGGCTCAATCTGTTCAACTATAAAACAAGAATAATATAACCTGCCTCATAAAATTATTTAAAGTATTAAATGAAAAATATTTTAAATGTCCTCATTACAATACCTGGAAGAAAAACTTAAGTGCTCAGTAAGGTCCAACTATTTATAATTAAGTCTTTCAAGATGACAAACTAGAACAATGTCAACAACTACTTACTTCTGCCAGTAAAACAATTAATACAAACTCTGAAACACTAAATAAGGGGTCCTTGATCTTAAAAGGGACTTCAAAACCCAAATGTCTATGATCAAAATTTAATTTTAGAAGAAGGTTAGGTTTTTCAAACCACTAATGGTAAGAACAAGAGCCCTTGTTCTCTTTCTATCCACATACAGTTTCTAGAAAAAATTCTAACTGCCATTATTAAAATTGTTTTCTGTCTTAAGGCTAAACTTTGCCTAGGACTTCAAACTCTATTAAAATTATAAGTTATCTGAAAAATAAATTTATTTGACTTAATAAACATATCAAAAAGGGAAAATGTGAGAGCTCAGACAACAAAGAAGAGTAAAGTTGAGAAAGGAGAGATGAAGAAGGACATCCACAGCTAGAATAAACACAGGGTGACCAGGGATAGACCAGCAGCCAGCACCAAAGAGAAAAGGTAGGAGAAGAAAGCTAGAATCATGTGGAAACAAACTTTGAATATCAGATCAGGAACTTAGAATGAATTATTCAACAAATACCGATTAAAGCAACTATTCTATTCTGTGTCATGTACCCCAATTCGAGATGCAAAGGATACAAGTGTGAACAAAACAGAGAAGTTCTCTACCCTCATAGTGATGATAGTCTAGTGGCTTATTCCATAAAAAAATATGGTGCCATGTAATTCTTCAGATCAGAGGATGTGATCAGAGATATACTCTGGGAAATTATGCAGCAGTACTAGGTACTTAGGTAGAAAATCGACAGACCAATTAAGACACTGTAATAACAATTCAGGAGAGAAGATAAAAGTGATAGTATTCAATTCTGCAAATACTTCTTGAGCAGTCTTAGATAAAACACCTCATTTCTCTGCATCCCTGTTCTCACTTGAGAATTGAAGTTTGCCACTCAGCTACAATCTTAAGATCCTCAACTGGAAAATTCTATACGCACATCAAAGCACTGCCCAATAAATGTAAAGTAACACTAAAATCTAAGAGCTACAACTTGCTTTCTTTCATCTCTAACTTTTTCTTACCAACTCAACTTTGGAATTATACTTTATCAGTTTAGCCACTGTCTGTCTCCAAAAGCACACTCTTTGAAAGAGAATGGACCGTCAGGGTCAAGATCAGATGAGACAGAATTTAGCTAGAGCCTATGAAGATCTATGATGAAAGCCTCTTGATGAAAGTGAAAGAGAAGAGTGAAAAAGCTGGCTTAAAACTCAACAGTCAAAGAATGAAGATCATGGCATCCGGTCCCACCACTTTATGACAAATAGATGGGGAAACAATGGAAACAGTGAGAGACTTTCTCTTTTGGGGCTCCAAAATCACCGCAGATGGTAACTGCAGCCATGAAATTAAAAGACGCTTGCTCCTTGGAAGAAAAGCTATGAAAAAGCTAGACGGCCTATTAAAAAGCAGAGATATTACTTTGCCTACAAAGGTCCATCTAGTCAAAGCTATCGTTTTTCTAGTAGTCATGTATGGATGTTGGACCATAAAGAAAGCTGAGAACAGAAGAACTGATGCTTTTGACTGTGGTGTTGGAGAAGACTCTTGAGAGTCCCTTGGACAGCAAGAAGATCAAACCAGTCAATCCTAAAGGAAGTTAGTCCTGAATATTCATTAGAAGGACTGATGCTGAAGATGAAGCTTCAATACTTTGGCCACCCAATGCGAAGAGCTGACTCATTAGAAAAGACCCTGATGCTAGGAGAGATTGAAAGCAGGAGGAGAAGAGGACAGAGAACGAGATGTTTGGATGGCATCACGGACTCAATGGATGTGAGTTTGAGTAAGCTCCAGGAGATGGTGAAGGACAGGGAAGTCTGACACGCTGCAGTCCATGGGGTTGCAAAGAGTCAGACATGACTGAGCAACTGAACAACAACAAAAATGAAGATCTATGCCACCTCTCTTTATTTCTCTCTGTGTACTCTGTAGTTCCAAGTAAAGGACAGAGAAGGGAATACACCAAGGCATTTACATGTCTGTTAGAATAGTAGACAAGGTACTTATTTCATTCTCCATTATACGACAGAAAGCCATTTGTCTTCTACAAATAACTTATTTGTAGTAAGGGCAAAGACTATGTTTTATTCGTCATTATGATCTCATAGTGCCTAACACAGAGTTTTGCACACACTGCTGAGGATCAAATTAGGAAAAGAAGAGCGTCTGAGATCCAAAGAATAAGTGAGTAAACCAGGTATAGGAGAGTCAGATGGTAACAGCAACCATCAACAAAATAGCTGGAAGGGGATACGGCAGTAAGACATTTTTCCTTCTGAAGAGCTTGCAGACTTCTAAGAAAAAAAAACAAGAGGCGAGAGATAAAATATACCAAGCATCTGGAATGACGTAACTACTAAAATTAATAATTAACGGCTACCTCTTATTGAATGTATCAAACATTGCACAAAGAACAGTAGAGACATTATCTCATTTAATCCCCACACCCTCATGAGTCAGATATTATTATCCCCATTTTTTCAAATGGGAAACTAAGAGTTGGAACTAGGAACTTACTCAAGGTCATAAAACCAGCAAACAGTGAAGCTATGATTCAAACCAACACCTAACTACAAAGCCAGTACTCTTAACCACCAGAACCAGGGTAGATAGCATTGAAGATGCTGGGAATTAATCCGATGATGGTACTTAGTATATACTGAAAATGGAGCCAGATAGATTAGCTGAAAGATGAAGAGTAGCACCTAAAGTGAAGTGGTATTAGGTAATACCTACAGGACCAGATGACTAAATGGAAGACATTCAGTGATTAAAACATAAGCCCTCTTCCAACCCCCACTTTCCTTCTCCAGATGCAACCAACGGAGTTTCTTAATGAGCTTCCAGAGCCAATTTACACATATCAAAGCATCCCAACTCACTCTGTTCTTTTTAATTTTTTATTTTAAAATAATTTTAGATCCATCCAGTAAATAGTTGCAAAAAGAAATAGAGAGAGTTCTTACATGCTCTTCACCCACCTTCTCCTAATGTTGACATCTTTTATAAATAATCATAGTACATTGATCAAAACCAATAAATTAAGGCTGTTGAAATACTAATAACTAAATTTTGTCAGTTTTGAACAATTAAATTAAGTTGCCATAAAAGTCCTAAACATTCTTGTACCTATCTACTAATGTCCCTGTGTGTCAGGGGTCTCTAAGACCACTTTCTGGCTCAATGATTCACTGAAAGGACTCCCAGGATTCAGAAAAGCTGTTACCTTCAAGTTACAGCTTAGTACAGTAAAAGAATACAGTCTGATATAAGCAAAGAGAAAAGGAGCATGAACAAAGTCCAGGAGAAACCAGGTACAAGCTTCCAGGTGTCATCCCACAGTGGAGTGGCATGGACTTATTTAATACTCCCAGAATTTATATGTGACAACACATGTAAAGTCAAGTCAAATAAGACAGCTTTCATCAAGAGGCTTTTTAGTTCCTCTTCACTTTCTGCCATAAGGGTGGTGTCATCTGCATATCTGAGGTTACTGATATTTCTCCTGGCAATCTTGATTCCAGCTTGTGCTTCTTCCAGCCCAGCATTTCTCATAATGTACTCTGCATATAAGTTAAATGAGCAAGTGACAATATACAGCCTTGACATACTCCTTTTCTTCTTTGGAACCAGTCTGTTGTTCCATGTTCAGTTCTAACTGTTGCTTCCTGATCTGCATACAGGTTTCTCAAGAGGCAGGTCAGGTGGTCTGGTATTCTCATCTCTTTCAGAATTTTCCACAGTTTATTGTGATCCACACAGTCAAAGGCTTTGGCATAGTCAATAAAGCAGAAATAGATATTTTTCTGGAACTCTCTTGCTTTTTCGGTGATCCAGCAGATGTTGGCAATTTGAACTCTGGTTCCTCTGCCTTTTCTAAAACCAGATTGAACATTACGACATTCACAGTTCACATATTGCTGAAGCCTGGCTTGGAGAATTTTGAGCATTACTTGACTAGCGTGTGAGATGAGTGCAACTGTGCTGCAGTTTGAGCATTCTTGGCATTGCCTTTTTTTGGGATTGGAATGAAAACTGACCTTTTCCAGTCCTGTGGCCACTGCTGTGTTTTCCACATTTGCTGGCATACTGAGTGCAGCACTTTCACAGCATCATCTTTTAGGATTTGAAATAGCTCAACTGGAATTCCATCATCTCCACTAGCTTTGTTTGTAGTGATACTTTCTAAGATCCACTTAACTTCACATTCCAGGATGTCTGGCTCTCACTTCAGTTCAGTTCAGACGCTCAGTCGTGTCCGACTCTTTGCGACCCCATGAATCGCAGCACGCCAGGCCTCCCTGTCCATCATCAACTCCCGGAGTTTACCCAAATCCATGTCCATCAAGTTGGTGATGCCATCCAACCATCTCATCCTCTGTCGTCCCCTTCTCCTCCCGCCCCCAATCCTTCCCAGCATCAGGGTCTTTTCCAATGAGTCAACTCTTTGCATCAGGTGGCCAAAGTATTGGAGTTTCAGCTTCAACATCAGTCCTTCCAATGAACACCCAGGACTGATCTCCTTTAGGATGAACTGGTTGGATCTCCTTGCAGTCCAAGGGACTCTCAAGAGTTTTCTCCAACAACACAGTTCAAAAGCATCAATTCTTCAGCACTCAGCTTTCTTCACCACACAACTCTCACTTCCATACATAACTACTGGAAAAACCATAGCCTTGACTAGACGGACCTTTGTTGACAAAGTAATGTCTCTGCTTTTTAATATGCTACCTAGGTTGGTCACAACCTTCCTTCCGAGGAGTAAGCGTCTTTTAATTTCATGGCTGCAATCACCATCAGCAGTGATTTTGGAGCCCCAAAAAATAAAGTCTGACACTGTTTCCACTGTTTCCCCATCTATTTACCATGAAGTGATGGGACCAGAGGCCATGATCTTAGTTTTCTGAGCGTTGAGCTTTAAGCCAACTTTTTCACTCTCCTCTTTCACCTTCATCGATAGGCTCTTCAGTTCTTCTTCACTTTGTCTGGCTTTAGGTGAGTGATTACACCATCATGATTATCTGGGTTGTGAAGGTCTTTTTTGTACAGTTCTTCTGTGTATTCTTGCCACTTCTTCTTAACATGTTCTGCTTCTGTTAGGTCCATATCATTTCTGTCCTTTATGGACCCCATCTTTGCATGAAATGTTCCCTTGGTATCTCTAATTTTCTTGAAGAGATCTCCAGTCTTTCCCATTCTGTTGTTTTCTTCTATTTCTTTGCATTATTCGCTGAGGAAGGCTTTCTTATCTCTCCTTGCTATTCTTTGGAACTCTGCATTCAAATGGGAATATCTTTCCTTTCTCCTTTGCTTTTCACTTCTCTTCTTCTCACAGCTATTTGTAAGGCCTTCACAGACAGCCATTTTGCTTTTTTGCATTTCTTTTCCATAGAACCTTTAAATAGTACATTCTAATATTTTTTTATTGCAGCCATGAAATTAAAAGACGCTTACTCCTTGGAAGGAAGGTTATGGCCAACCTAGATAGCATAGTTAAAAGCAGAGACATTACTTTGCCAACAAAAGTCCATCTAGTCAAGGCTATGGTTTTTCCAGTGGTCATGTATGGATGTGAGAGTTGGACGGTGAAGAAAGCTGAGCGCCGAAGAATTGATGCTTTTGAACTGTGGTGTTGGAGAAGACTCTTGAGAGTCCCTTGGACTGCAAGGAGATCCAATCAATCCATCCTAAAAGAGATCAATCCTGGGTGTTCATTGGAAGGTCTGATGTTGAAGCTGAAACTCCAATACTTTGGCCACCTCATGCGAAGAGTTGACTCATTGGAAAAGACCCTAATGCTGGGTAGGATTGGGGGCGGGAGGAAAAGGGGACGACAGAGGATGAGATGGTTGGATGGCATCACTGACTCGATGGACATGGGTTTGGGTAGACTCTGGGAGTTGGTGATGGACAGAGAGGCCTGGCGTGCTGCAATTCATGGAGTCGCAAAGAGTCGGACACGACTGAGAGACTGAACTGAACTGAACCACAGCACACCAGGCCTCCCTGTCCATCACCAACTCCCGGAGTTTACCCAAACCCATGTCCATCGAGTCAGTGATGTCATCCAACCATCTCATTCTCTGTCATCCCCTTCTCCTCCTGCCCTCAATCTTTCCCAGCATCAGGGTCAGCCACCAGGGAAGTCCCTTAAGCTCCATTTCTTTAATGGATATGGGACTATCCAGGTTATATGGTTCTTCCTCAGAAAGCTTTGGTAGTTTGTAGATTTCAAAGAATTTATCCATTTCATCAGTAAATTTAGTGAAATGAAGTTGATCATAACATTCCCTTATTGTTCATTTAATATCTTAGGACCTCCAGTGATATACCAGTTCGGTTCAGTTCAGTTCAGTTGCTCAGTCGTGTCCGACTTTTTGCGACCCCGTGAATTGCAGCACGCCAGGCCTCCCTGTGATATATAACCCAGGCCTCCCAGTGATATATAACCTCTTTCATTCCTGATACTGCTAATTTGCTTTTTCTCTCTTTTTTTTCTCTCTTTAGAGTCTTATCAACTCTATTAAACTTTTCAAAGAACCAGCTTTTTATTTCACTGATTCTTTTCTCTATTGTTTCTTATTTTTAATTTCATGAATTTATGCTTTTATCTTATTTCCTTCCTTCTGCTTATTTTGGATTTAATTTTTTTCTACTTTTCACTAGCTTAGATCACTGATTCCTTCAAATAAATATTAAATAAAAATAAAATAATAAATATTAAAATTAAGCAATAAATATTAAATAGTTTAATGTTAAATATTAAATAAATCTTTCTTTCTTTCATCAAGTGCTTATAGCAGAAAAAATATTCCCGCCAAGCACTGACTTAGCTGCAACCCACAGATTTTGATACACTGTATTTTCATTTTTACTTATTTCAAAATATTTTCTAAGTTCTTAGATTTATTCTGTGACTCATGGGTTATTTAGAAGTGTTTTTACTTAATTTCCAAATATCTGGGAATTTTCCAGACATGTTTCTGTTTCTAGTTCAATTTTCTTGTGGTCAAAAAACATACTTTGTACTATGTCAATCTTTTAAATATGTTGAGATTTATTTTATGGCACCAAATATAGTCTATCTTGGTGACTATCTCATGTGTACCTGAAAGGAGTATATATTCTGCAGGTATTTAAGTGGAAAGTTTTGTAATCTAATCTAATATCAATTAGATCAAGCTGATTGATTATGTTATTCTCCTGACTTTCTATTCATTCTATCAGTTACGGAGAAAGGAAGTTGAAATCTCCACGCACATAGGCATGCTTGCATGCAAACATACATAGGATCGTCTTCCATATTTGTCTTCCATGAGTTCCAAATCTGAGGATTCAACCAACCATGGATCAAAAATTTTCACTTTAAGAATTGCTGATGCAAAGCCCTGAACACAACGCCCACAGATAAGGAGGACCACCATTTTACATAAGGGACTTGAACATCTGCAGACTTTGGTATCTGTGGGTGTTCTGGAAGCAAGTTCCTGCAGATAGTAAGGGACAACTGTACATACCACACACAAACATATACACAGTGTGATAATCAAAATTAAATACAAATTATATTTAAGCTTTTTTCCCACATTTTGAAAGCACTGAAGTTTCACTATAGAGAAATATTTAAATTCAATGAAGCAATCAACCCACCACCCAAGTTGGTTTGACTCTATTCTCATCTGAATGAAAACATACCTCTAGTGTGTCAATATGCCAGGTTTCCTGGCCCTATCCACCACCTCAGATCCACAGCCAAAGAACAGGTTGGAGGGCCTGGCTTTTTGCCCAGTCTTCAGAGATCATCAGACATTCACTTTTCACAGTTTTGCTAAACTGAGATAAAATATCTTCTAAAATTCCTGGCTTTGTGATATTATCTAGATCTCTAAAGCCTTTTCCAAGCTTAAGAATCTTAAGAACTATTTTTCTTCCTATAAGACACCAGTGTAAACTGAGTACAACTCCTATATGATAAGATTCTGCCATCTAAAATTATACTTTAGCACTATATAAACAGTAAATAATATTAAAGATAGGATCAAAATAGAATTCAAAGCAAATAATAAAATTTATGTTCAATATAAATACATACATGATTAAATCAAGCCTAGGAAGAAATGCAATATCTAAATTCACACATTCAGTGTGCCTGCTGTGTGTTAGGCACTATTCCTGGTACTGAGAATAAAGCCATGAACAAAGAAGGCAGAGTCCCTATAACCATACGATGGGGTGGTGGGGACACACAAACAATAAACATAAAAAATATATAATGCTAGAGGGTGAAAACTATGATAGAGGAACATAAAGCATAATAAGAGAGAGAGACACAAGTAGTGTGATTTAATACTTGTATGGTCAGGGAAGTCCTCACTAATAAGACAACAGGAGACAATAAATCATATGGATATAGTGGAGGAACAGCAAACAGCTAAGGAACAGCAAACACTTACTGGGACAGAAATGTTTGTGGACATGTTTGAATAAACACAAACAGGAGACCCCAGTTCGATTCCTAGCACAGGAAGATCCACTGGAGAAGGGATACGCTACCCACTCCAGTATTTTTGGACTTTCCTTGTGGGTCAGCTCGTAAAGAATCTGCCTGCAATGCAGGAGACCTAGGTTAGATCCCTGGGCTGGGAAGATCCCCTGGAGAAGGGAAAGGCCACCCACTCCAGAATTCTGGCCTGGAGAATTCCATGGGCTGTATAGTCCATGGGGTCGCAAAGAGTCGGAAAGGACTGAGTGACTTTCACTTTCACTTTGAGTAAATACAAAGAGGCGTAAGGCTTGCTAATTTGAAAGGTACAATGAATCAAAAGACAACATACTTTTTAACGCATTTTGTTCCATAAGAAGCCACCTATTCAAAGTGTAGTGTAAAAGTTTAAAAGTTTATGGTTTTCCATTTAGACAAGCTAATTAGGCTAGGAAAAGTCAGACATTTCCTAAAGGAAGTATTTTTCAAAAGCCTTCTAAAACCAATACTGATTTGTCAGAAAAACCAATACCATACAGTGTTAAGTACATGTTGTATTCTGCATTTACCTCTAAACAGAAAAACAAAGGCAAAGACAGAGGAATATGGAGATGCTAAGCACCCATTCTTTCAGAGGGCTCTATTAAAAACATACAAAAGCAGAGGCCCTTTCTCACTCAGGAAAATAATCACCTGAGAAAAAACTGAAATGCAGTAGTCTATAATTACAATAGAAAAACAACAAATACAACTTTTAAAAAGTGAATTTTCATATTTTACATAAGATTAAATCAGGCAACAGTATGAATTAACTTTTCCACTCAATCAACTCTATAAAATATTTTTTAATTTCCGTATTCTCCTTGACCAGGAAATATACAGTTTGAATTTGTCATTTTATGCAACTGTAACAAAATTTAAAAGATAAACATCATCTAAGAGAACTTTTACAGCACTTGATTCACCAGGAATTATACCATATAGTCCAAAATATGAATTTAAAAGCCATTAAAACATGCAGAACTTTCTGAATGCCACATTTTCTCCCTCAACTCCTTGTTTTGGTTTATATATCTCAAAGGCTATGTGATAGTTTCCTCTAACGGTACATATTCCTATGTTACAAAGATCCAAGGTTTTAATTTTCCAAACAAATATAAAAATTATAAAATCATTACTAAATTTTATCTCAGTTTAATGAATTTGCCTCTCTTCTGTTGAGATGATGCATGGCTAAAATTTAAAAGCCTGACAGTACTAAATGCTGACAAGACTTCAGAACAAGTTGCACTCTCCCACACACTACTAATGGGAATATAACTTATTCCTCTTGTAGCTTACCCACCACAAACTCTTACAATACATCTCATCTTCAGATTTCCTGGTCCACTACTGAAAGTCATGCCAAAAGTAAGTTTTCAAGTTTTCCTTACTTACACTTTCATTGCTATCACTCCCAATGTTTATACCCTAAGAATCAATCTCTGGCTTTTGAAGCAAACCAAATCCTACAGCATACAAAACAGCACTGAACACAATAACAATATCTAAACCTTAAAAATTTATAAAACTGACAAATACTGTCATAAAAAAAAGGTGTATAGATATGGGCGATTTCATGGAGTTTTAATTTTTATTACTTACCTCAGTATAACAAAAGTAATATAAAAACATGCACAAAGAGTAAACAATGAGAGAGAAGAAAAGGACTATAGGATCTTTGGAAAATAATATTTAAATCTGCTCTAGGCTCCAATTATGAAAACGATAAAACAATCTCAACAGATAAACAAATTTTAGAAGACGGTGGTATTTGCTATAGCAATCAGACTGTGTTACCCTTAAAAAGTCATCTGTCTTACAATTCTTTCTAATTATATTATTTGATATTATAAGTTACTGAACTTCATATAAAAGAAAGGGAAAAAAAGAAAAACTTACTGGGATTGAAAATTCCTCAGCCAAATACTTCAAAGAGGCTGCTTCTCTTGCCAAGAACTTGTTCCTTTCTCTCATGTTGCCCTGAAGCTGTGTATCAAACTCCTTTCTTACCACAGAAGCAACAGAGTCAATAATCACAAGTTTAACTCCTTTCGAAATAATTTCTTCTTCCAAGGATTCAATCCTGCAAAAGCAGAATATATAAGATAGTGGATGACTTTAAGGTATAATTTTTAAAAATAAAGCACTGCAAAGGTTAACCAACTTTAAAACAACAAATTAGTTTTGGAAGTTTTGGCCACAGCAATCAGAGCGGAAAAAGAAATAAAAGGAATACAGATGGGAAAAGAAGAAGTAAAACTCTCACTGTTTGCAGATGACATGATCCTCTACATAGAAAACCCTAAAGATTCTACCAGAAAACTACTAGAGCTAATCAATGAATATAGTAAAGTTGCAGGATACAAAATAAACACACAGAAATCCCTTGCATTCCTATACACCAATAATGAGAAAACAGAAAGAGAAATTGAGGAAACAATACCATTCACCATTGCAACAAAAAGAATAAAATACCTAGGAATATTTCTACCTAAAGAAACAAAAGACTTATATATAGAAAACTATAAAACACTGATGAAAGAAATCAAAGAGGACACAAACAGATGGAGAAATATACCGTGTTCATGGATTGGAAGAATTAATACAGTGAAAATGAGAATACTACCCAAAGCAATCTATAGATTCAATGCAATCCCTATCAAGCTACCAATGATATTTTTCACAGAACTAGAACAAACCATTTCACAATTTGTATGGAAGTATAAGAAACCTCGAATAGCCAAAGCAATCTTGAGAAAAAAGAATGGAACTGGAGGAATCAACCTGCCTGACTTCAAGCTCTACTACAAAGCCACAGTCATCAAGACAGTGTGGTACTGGCACAAAGATAGAAATATAGATCAATGGAACAAAATAGAAAGCCCAGAGATAAACCCACGCACCTATGGGCACCTTATCTTCGACAAAGGAGGCAAGAGTATACAATGGAGAAAAGACAATCTCTTTAACAAGTGGTGCTGGGAAAACTGATCAACCAGTTGTAAAAGAATGAAACCAGAACACTTCCTAACACCATAACTAATTAAAATTAAAAAGCACAATGAGGTACCATATACACTGGAACCAGAACAATCAAAAACATGGGCCAAAGAATGAGCTGCTAACACAAAGAGCTCAACATCACTCATTACAGAGAAAAGCAAATCAAAACCACAATGAGGTAAATACACACCAGTCAGAAATGGTGCTATCCAAAAGTCTACAAGCAATAAATGCTGGAGGTGTGGAGAAAAGGGAACCCTCTTACACTGTTGGTGGGGAATGCAAAACTAGTACAGCCACTATGGAGAACAGTGTGGAGATTCCTTAAAAAACTTGGAATAGAACTGCCATATGACCCAGCAATCCCCACTGCTAGGCATACACACCGAGGAAAACCAGAATTGAAAGAGACGCGTGTACCCCAATGTTCATCGCAGCACTGTTTACAATAGCCAGGATATGGAAGCAACCTAGATGTCCATCGGCAGACGAATGGATAAGGAAGCTGTGGTACATATACACAATGGAATATTACTCAGCCATTAAAAAAGAATACATTTGAATCGGTTTCTATTGAGATGGATGAAACTGGAGCCCATTATACAGAGTGAAGTGAGCCAGAAAAGAAAAGCACCAATACAGTATACTAATGCATGTAATATGGAATTTGAAAGATGGTAATGGTAACCATATATGTGAGACAGAATAAGAGACACAGATGCATAGAACAGTCCTGTGGACTCTGAGGGAGAAGGTGAGGGTGGGACGTTCTGGGACAATAACATTGAAACATGCATATTGTCATATGTGAAGCGGAACACCATTCCATGTTCTATGCATGGGACGGATGCTCAGGGATGGAGCGTTGGGATGACCCAGCGGGATGGGATGGGGTGGGAGGTGGGAGGAGGGTTCGGGAGGGGCAGCACATGTGTGAACCCATCAATTGATTTCATGTCAATGTATGGCAAAAAACTACTACAATATTGTGAAAGTAATTAGCCCCCAACTAAAAAAAAAAAAAAAAAAAAAAAAAAAAAAAAACCTAAAAAAAAAACTAAATAAAATAAAACAACAAATTACTCTTCTCTAAGTTACAGCAGTTACTACAGATATTCAATAAACATAACTTATTTTCCAGCTCTTCCATACATATTGCATTCTTTTGTAAATAGGCCAAAATATTTTCCTTTAGCTTTATTCCTTGGTTTTTTCATGATATTGCTAAAGCTCCAGTTTTAGAGCAAAAATACTTGCAGTGGCCAGTCTCCAAAATGGCCCTCACTTACTCCCACCTCCCAGTATTCACATCCCTGTGGAGTCCCCTTCCCAACTGTACCAGGGTTCGTCTGTGGACCAAATGACAAAACAATGGTGCATCATTTCTGAGAGTAGGCTGTAAAAGGCTACAGCTTCCATCTTGGGATCTTTCTCACTTGCGCACTCTGTCAGAGCACTCGCTCTGGGGAAGGCAAGATATCACTGTGGACCAAAAATGCCACCTGCCACATGAGTAAACAAATGATGTTGAGGCCATCAAGCCATCAGCTACTGAAGCTGCCGCAGCTGTGCACCATGAGGGAATTCAGGATGGAGAAAAGCAAGAAACTGGCTCTAGATAGTTAAGGTGCATATCACAGGGATGATTCCAATGAGCCCAGACTCTTGCATCCTCCCACACACAGAAAAGTGCTAAATTCATTAACTCAATATGTCTGATTTGCGGACTTCCATAGTGGTCCAGAGGCCAAGACTCCATACTCCCAATGCATGGGGCCCAGGTTCCATCCCTGGTCAGGGAACTCGATCCCACAGGCCACAACTATAGATCCCTTGTGAACCTGCACGTTGCAAGGAAGATCCCATGTGCTGAAACTAGCAACTAAGATCTGGTACAGCCAAATAAATAAATATATATATATATATATATATATATATATTTTAAGATGTCTGGTTTTTCTTTAATTAACAGTAATCTTTTTATTTTCTGACTACCTGGTTTTTTGTTGCAGAAACTCCTATATCCTGGTTCCTCCCTCACATCCTTAGAGTAGTCCCTCAGAGCTATCAGAGAGGCTGCCCCCCCAAGCTTAAGTCCTCAGTATGACCACTGAATAAAACATAATTCTCAACTTTTAGGTTGTGCACTTTTTTGGGTAAACAACATATTGTAAGAAGCCCTATGGAGAAGCTCACATGGTGAGAAATGGAGACCTCTGGCTAGCACCCACGAAGAAACGAAGTCTCCCAACAACTACATGAGTGATCCTGGAATTCTCCAAGATCTCCCAGCCTCAAGTGACCCTTAAGATGACTACAGCCCTGGCCAACAGCTTAACCGCAAGTTCTTGAGCAACTCTGAGCCAGAAATACCCAATTAAAGAAATACCCAATTAAGCTATTCCCAGATAACTAACCCTCAAAAACTAAGTGAGATAAATAGATTATTTTAAGCTGCTAAATTGTGGGGTAATTTGTTAACGGAACAGTAGATAATTAATATATCACTTAATTAGTCAAATCTAAAACATTTTATTCATTTAATTTTTTTTCATTTTTAAAGAAATACTTCAGCCAATAGGCTGGGGTAAATAAAGAACACTGAAATGATTTTTCTCTTAATACTAATATGTAGGGACTTTTTTCACTCAGAAGCTGAAAACATGAAGAACTAAAGAATAAATCTTCAAAGTATTACTAACATGCCAAAATCTAAAACAGCATACCTTTGTAGAACTTCATCACAGCTGAGTTCCCGATAAAGATGAACTTTACTGCTTGTCAAAAGTAATTTTTCTTCAGTGTCAAAATATCTAGGAAAACGAGATTCTGCTATCTCAACTAGTCTGTGGAGGGAAAAAATAGCACAAGCAACAATAGTTAATATCTTCTGGCATTTGTAGCAACATGGATGGACTTGGAAGGCATTATGCTAAGTGAAATAAGTTAGACAGAGAAAGACACTGTATGGTATCACTTACATGTGGAATCTAAAAAATACACAACAATCTGGTGAATACAACAAAGAAGCAGACTCACAGATACGGAGAACGAACTATTGCTTACTAGTGGGGAGTAGGGAGGAATAGTACAGGGGTGGAAGAGTTGAAGATACCAACTACCGGGTGTAAGACAGACTCAAGGATGTATTGCACAACACAGGGAATATAGCCAATATTCTGTAATAACTATAAATGGGTAGTAACCTTTAAAATTGTAATAAAAATTCTAAATAAGTTAATATTGAAGGTCACACTGCTGCTGCTGCTGCTAAGTCGCTTTAGTCGTGTCCGACTCTGTGCGACCCCATAGAAGGCAGCCCACCAGGCTCCGCCGTCCCTGGGATTCTCCAGGCAAGAATACTGGAGTGGGTTGCCATTTCCTTCTCCAGTGCATGAAAGGGAAAAGTGAAAGTGAAGTTGCTCAGTCATGTCTGACTCTTAGCGACCCCATGGACTTTAGCCTACCAGGCTCCTCCGTCCATGGGATTTTCCGGGCAAGAGTACTGGAGTGGGGTGCCATTGAAGGTCACACTGGTAAACCTCTAATGACTTTTACTTAGGAAACTCATAAGCCATAAGTAACACTAGAAA
The DNA here is from genome assembly GCA_024291935.2 of Okapia johnstoni. Classification (NCBI taxonomy): domain Eukaryota; kingdom Metazoa; phylum Chordata; class Mammalia; order Artiodactyla; family Giraffidae; genus Okapia; species Okapia johnstoni. The sequence goes on from CM044307.1 coordinate 21,506,168, forward strand.
AAAAGCCTTATCAGCAGGTATAAGCAAAATGGGTTCGTATATGATTTTGGAATGGAAGCCCCAACTTTATCTGAGGTTAGTGATATTTCTCCTGGCAACCCTGATTCCAGCTTGAGAATCAAAATCCTTCAAAGTGAGAACAAGATGGATCAAATGACCATTCAGGAGAAGTACTTGAGAGAAGTAGGCATAGGGATCGGAGGTAAGTGACGAAAGCAAGAAGAAATGAGATGACACGGGCAAAGGTGGAATGGGCAAATTTTAACAGCTTGGGGAAAATGTGCAGATTTCTTGATTAGGAAAACTATGTGGTGAGTTTAGAGCTAGTCAGAGAAGTCAGCTAAAAAGCTCTGACCCTTGGAGCCTACTGCTTTTCAACAGGATAGTGATGGTGACATCTGCCAGAAACAGGGAGGTTTTTTTTTAATATTTGGATATTCAGTTGATTAGGAACCAGACTGAGAGTATCTAATGAGATGAGAATACCTAACTCATTGGCGGCAACAACTGAATAGCTGACAGACAACAATAATTTCCTGCCTCTAACACTAGGCTTGATTTCAACTAGTGGCTTGAGTAGTGAGAGACTTTGGAACTTATTTCTGCTCCTTGTTGCATGTAGGCCCCTCAGAAGCAGGATGGTCAGTGTGTGGACATGAACTATGTGGACATCACAGTTAACCACGTTAAGTAATGGTATCGAATGGTTATTTACATACCAACATGCTGCTGTTTTCCTATATGCTTCTCCAAATGTTTACTTTAGAAAAATGTATCTAAAATACGTATAAATCAAAAACCAAATATAAATGTAATATTCTATAGGCCTCACATTAGTCTAGGACAATCTTCATCACAAAGGTCTTTTTGGTTACAGCAAACAAAAGATCTTTTCCTCCCAAACATTAATTACAAAAAATTTGAAAGCAATGCCATCTAGTGGGTGTCTCTTTTATAAAAAGCATTCTTTCCAAAAGATGCACTTAATATTCATTCATTCAACGAATATTTGAGAACCTATTATATGCCTGGTAGCTCAGTTGGTAAAGAATCCGCCTACAATGCAGGAGACCCAGGTTTGATCCCTGGGTGGGGAAGACCCCTTGGAGAAACAAATGGCAGCCCACTCCAGTATTCTTGCCTGGAAAATCCCATGGACAGAGGAGTCTGACAGGCTACAGTCCTTGGGGTCGCAAAGAGTCGGACACAACTTAGTGACTAAACTACCACCACTATATGCCAGGTACCATTCTAGGTGCTAAGGATACAATGAACAAAAACAACAAAACAAAAAAATCCTTCCCTCATGGAACTTACATGCTACTGAGAAAGACAAATAAATATATACGTCAGATGATAAGGGCTTTAAAGAAAAGTGAGTCAGGGTCAGAAAAATTGTAACACAAGGAAGTAAGGGCTATTTCACAGAAGGTAGTCTGTGAAAGCCTCTTTAATAAAGTGACATTTGAGCAAAAGTTTAAAGGCAATGAGAAAATGAACCATATGGCTTCCAGTGAAACAGCACACAGGGAGAAAGAATTACAGCAAGTGCACAAGGCCACTCTTTTGTGAGAGGATACCTAGTGTGTTGGGGGAATAAACAAGGAGGTTAATGTAGTAGCTGAAACACAGAAACCAGGAGGCAGAATAAAAGGAAATAAGGTCAAAGAGACAGTCGGGCCAAAGACACATAAGATTTTTATGTTTGTGGGTGTTTTGTTTTTGTTTTTAGATTTTATTCAGTAAGATAGGAAACCTACGATCACGACTCACACGATCTGACATTTTTTTAAAATAATTTTATTTATTTATTTATTTTTGGCTGTGCTTGGTTTTGGTTGCTGCACTTGGGCTTTTCTCTAGCTTCAGTGAGCAGGGGCCTCTCATTATGGTGGCTTCTCTTATTGTGGAGCACAGGCTCCAGGGTGTGTGGGCTTCAATAGTTGCTGCATGTGGGCTCACATAGTTGCGCTTCCTGGGCTCTAGACTGCAGGCTCCATTGTGGTGCACAGGTTTAGGTGCTCCGCTGCATGTGGGATCTTCCTGGACCGTGTCTCCTGCATTGGCAGGTGGATTCTTATCCACTGAGCCACGAGGAAAAGCCTGGACGTCTTTTTTTTTTTTTGAAGAATCACTCTAGCTACCAAGTGGAGAATAGGCTATGGAGGGGCAAGGGTGACAGCAAGATCAGCTAGTGCAGTCATCCAGATGAGAGATGACAACCTGACCTAGAGAACAGCTCAAGTAATTAGTAATACTGCACTCAAGACAGAGTTTCAAAGAGGATTGAAGGGACTTCTTGACTACTCAGATGAGCAGCTGGAGAAACAGAATTTCCATTCACTAAAGTGAAGAAGACTGGATTCAGATCAAAGTTTTTGTTCGTTTCCCCTGTTACTTCACAGCTCTTGTATAAAAAGAAAGTTAAAAGCTTTACATTAGTGACCACATGCCAATTTGAAACAAAACACAAGCTTAATGTGAAAAAAAAAAAGGGGCTTTTCAAAATTCTAGTTGAAATCTAGCATAATAAATATGCTGAAATATGTATATAGTTTCTCAAAGCTTCTTGCACATGTGTAATACTTTCCTATTCATTAATTCAATATGTACTTGCTCAGTACTGTGGTATTACTAAGTATAATAATATGAATCTATTAGTTCCTTACAGATTCCAGAATATTCCAAAGTTTTGTTTTAGTGATAATAAGTACTTATGAATAATTTTTATTTTCTATCACAGAAATCTTCAGGATCTCCCTCACCACTAATTTACTTGGATTCAGAAGTGATAGGAGAGCTGGAAGTGAACCAAGAAAAACCTAATCAGACTCAAGAAGCCATCTCATAAACTGGTAAAAACGAATTTATTTCCCTTATCGTTTGTCTCCTGGATCAGAGACCCTGGATTTGTACTAACGATCAAGTAGGTAAATGGTCCTAAGACCACACTGCCATTGCCATCAGAATCAGCCAAAGTCAAGCTGTCACTACCACTACATGTGCTCCCTGATTCACTGGTTCGGAAAGACTGATGTTCTGGGTAGTTTGGTAGGAATTAGAGGGCACTGGTGCTAGAGTACCTGGTACCCTCACAGTGACTTACACACTAAGTAGAAAACTTCCTTCAGATCTAAACTTGGCCATTGCTTCCACATGGTACCAACACAACATATACCTCTCCTTTGCATACTTAGTTATAATAGTTATAATTTTACATTTTTGTGATTACTTGATTGTCTTCCTCCCCTATTGCACTACACCTTTCTTCTTGGTTTTCAAGCTCTTCTGATTTCATGACAACTCAGGAATGTCCACTTCTGCCTCTTACAGTTCCAGTTCTATATCCCTCCTCCCCAAGTCCCTGTCTTCCAGGGCCCTGAGTCCCATCTCCAGCTTCCCCAGATCCTTCAGCTTTTCTCACACACAGATCCACTTGTAGTTCTAAGACCTGGATTTATTTTCCTTTATCCATTTTATTTCTCACAAAGTTTTATTTCAAAAATCACTATTACTACTTACCATTCATAGTACCTTCCTTTTCTGTTCTTAACCTCCAGCTCCATCTTTTTTTCTAATTATCCCCAATAGGGACAATATAGTATTTATTCAATTCATGTATACTGGAATTTTCATGGCTGCCAAAATTTCCATACACAGGTCACTAATTTATTTATTCATATTCTCAAGGTATGTACAGCATATAGCATCTAAAACTATATCAAACCCTAATCAGAAATCCAATAGGTAAAACAAATAAAAACAGACTTTTCCTGAATCAATCAGAAGGGGATTCAGAATTCTGCCTGTTTGGCATTCCCCCTCCCCAAGGCAGTCCCTAAGTACCTGAGGGTTTAGCACCAGACTATACTATTATCTATTATTTTATAATAATATATTATAATTATACTATTATGGAGAAGGAAATGGCAACCCACTCCAGTATTCTTGCCTGGAGAATCCCAGGGACAGAGGAGCCTGGTGGGCTGCCATTTATGGGGTCGCATAGAGTCAGACACAACTGAAGTGACTTAGCAGCAGCAGCATACTATTATCTGGGCTTCCCTGACAGCTCAGTTGGTAAAGAATCTGCCTGCAATGCAGGAGACACCAGTTCAATTCCTGGGTCGGGAAGATCCATTAGAGAGGGGTAGGCTACCCACTCCAATATTCTTGGGCTTCCCTGGTAGCTCAGCTGGTAAAGAATGGGCCTGCAATACAGGAGACCTGGGTTCGATCCCTGATTGGGAAGATTCCCTGGAGAAGGGAAAGGCTACCGACTCCAGTATTCTGGCCTGGAGAATTCCCTGGACTGTATACTCCATGAGGTTGCAAAGAGTCGGACACAAGTGAGCGACTTTCGCTTTCATACTATTATCTAATTATTAACAGTATGGAAATACAATTGCAGTCTGTGATGAACATGTATGATTAACATACTGCTCAAAGTCATATAAAAATAAGCTAGCTAGTTCACTGTTGTAAAAAAAAATATAACTAATCATTCCAATTCATTCCAAAGTGCTTTTAAGCACATCACCTACAAGGGTTTCTTCTTTTTAAATAAATTTTAAATATTTTACTTTTATTTATTCTTTTTTCTTCCTATTTACTGTTTTCTTCCTCCTTCTTGATAAAAAGATCTTTAGCGATTTATTGATAGAAAATATTTTCCACTTACCCTAAATTCTCTAGATGTGAATCCTTTAATTTTCCATCATATTAATCCTTCAATTTACTTTCTCATTTGCCTTTTTCCAACAGGTTGTTTGTAAGCACAAAATGGAGAGAGTGCTCCATATAGAGACATACAGAAAGCTAAAAATATTCCTTTTTCAGTCTTATTTTTCCTGCTTTATCTCTTTTCCAAGTCCATAAACTATCCCAGTTGTGGCAGACACTGTTAATTACCCACCAATATCCATTTCCACTTCTTCCCTGCAATGTGGGAACCTCAATTTCACTCAGGCAGTAATGTTAACCAGCCCCATCAGGCTTGTTACAAATATTTTTCTCCTGATTTTTCCCTCCTCCTTTGCATGTAAGGGTGACCAACTGAGAAATCTGGAGAAGGATTTCAAAGCATGAGAAGAAAATCAGCAGAGAAGAGGCAGCTATTCTGAAAAGTATACTTTCCTGATTAAGATACAGTGGGCTCTTTCTCATCTCACTGACTTGAACACAGAATGGATATAATGCCGAAAATGTACCAGACCTAGGTCTCTACCACCCCTGAGCAGCAGAACCACTGCCAGCAACTCAGGTCTTCCTGCTATGAGGGAAAAAATAAACCTCTTGTTGTTTAAGCTGCTATTCTTTGGGTATTCAACTGCTTGCAGGAGAAAGCTTTCCTGACCTACCCTTCCCAGCAACACCAAATAGGGATCAAGCAGTCTTGTAATAGCACAAATGAAACGTGACCAAGCAGGGCAGACCTGGTGCCACTCTGTAACCCCCTATGTCCAACTCCAGAAGGCACTATAAGAACACAAGTCTGACATCTATACAAAAGAGCACCAGGACCTTTCATTCAATCTGACCCTAGCACTAGATGACTACACTTTTCAAGCCTTGTGAAGAATAGACTAGAAAAGTAAAAACAATATAAAATTCAATCCTTGTCTTCCAATGACCTTCGTAAGTTCTTTGTGAGTTAGGAAACATTATTAAGTGACTGAAGTCACTTCAGCAGTGTCCAACTCTTTGTGACCCTATGGACTATAGCCCACCAGGCTCCTCTGTCCATAGGATTCTCCAGTAAGAATACTGGAGTGGGTTGCCATTTCTTTCTCTAGGGGATCTTCCCAACCCAAGGATCAAACCCACATCTCTTATGTCTCCTGCATTGGCAGGCAGGTTTTTTACCACCACCACCACCTGGAAGCCCTTGTAAACTGGTCATTGGATCTGAAACCTTGATCACTTTCTGATTTGATTATTCTTCCATCAGGAAGTACCACAATGGCTGGTTGCCTTTTTGTGATGCTAGCATGCTTTTCTGTTTATGAACTGTTTTTATTCACACTTCTGACACCAAATGTGTAGGTTTTCTATACTAAGCAATTTTCCAATTCCCTATGGACACTAACTGTGTGTCCTACAAGTCAGTTCAATTCTAACACTAACTACTAAGAGTTGACTCAGACCCCACAGATTAAAGGCTCAGACTCACAAGACTGCCCTGACCTCAGACATCAATCACAAGTCCCAGGCCTCTGTTACTTTAGACCAGCCAGCAATAAATTGAGAGCACCACTGCCCCCAACACCTCAATGGGTTCACCAACCCAGAAGCTCTCCAAACTCCATCAATTAGAGGGTTTTGGAAGACTCCATTACATGGGCATGATTGAAATCCTGATTGATCCAATTCTAGTCCTTCTTCCCTGCTCAGAGACTGGGGTGGTAGGACTGAAAGTTCAAACCTATAATCACATGACAGGTTCCTCTGGCAATCAGTTCCATTTAGATGCAATCCAGAGGACCATCAAGAGTCATCTCATTAGCATAAATCAAGTATGGTTGGAAAGGGGGTAATTATGAATACAAATGATGCTTCTCTCAGTTCTATCACTCAGGAAATTCCAAAAGTTTTAGAAGTTCTTTTGTCAGGAACCAGTATGACTACAAAATACATATTTATTATATCACAATAGTCAGTGCCTAGATCTGTTAGATTTTTAGGGTTTATACTTTGGTGATATTCTATTATTTCTTCTTCATTTATTGTCTATAAAAAAGACATTTGCTACTTAGTAATATTTATATAGAAAACAGAATAATAAATGTTTAATTTCCTTTTTTATAAAAACCCATTTTCAAAAGAATAAGTTGCATCTTCAGAATTCTCCAAGATTGATCAATTTGTTGCTTTTCATCCTTAATATAATAGACTCATGAATTTAAATATATTTCATGTGTCTTAGTCTACTTCTATTATTGTTCTATTGGTGATCAATTTGTTTCATCTTTGGCTAGTGGGAGCTCCTCACGTTGACTCTTAAGTCCTTCTGACACTCCTGTAAGAAGTCTTTGATAGCTCTCTTGATATCTGATATTTCAGATTCAACTTAAAAACCTCCTAATACTCTGATTTCACTTCAGATCAAATAAATCTTTTGCCTCTTACTAAAAAACAAAAACTTTCTGCTCGATAGCCAGAATTGGCCATTCCTCTATGGAACCCTTGTTCCTTTTAGTAGGAAATGGTATTTGAATTACATGATCTGAGAGTAACACTTGTCAGTTCCCTCATTTATCAAACATTTTCTGAGTAGCCAGTATGTGCCACTTGTAGGATTTGGCTTTGAAGATACTAAGATATAACACAAACTTAACAGCTGACAAACCAGTGGTATATACTTAGGAAGAAAAGATAATCAAGAAATGTAAAACAAAGCAAATAAGCTCTAGGCAAAATAGTACATTTGGAATTCACCTGGTCGGGTAATACACTTTGATCTTTGTAGTACTCTTAGAGAAAAATAAGGAAGAGTCATTGTGACACAATTAGAGAAAGACTCAAAGAACTATACCTATACTACACCTTGGCTAAGAAAACAATTGAATCAGTCTCCAGATGTATAAAGCACTTCTGTTTATGAACGTCGATCAGAGCAGCGGAAGAGGAGACCAGACTTATCTTCAGATTTACAGAATTACATAAAGCACTGAACGCCTTTCTCATAGAATGTTAAAACAGAAGTCCTTGCCAAACTAAGGAAATCTTTTCTTTCTAAGCATGCGTATACTTACCATCAGTGTTTCTTGCATTTAATACCACATTATTTCAAAGATGAAAGTAAAATAACGTTCAGTAAAAAATGCTTTGAAATTGTAATTTTTTCATTCACAAATATTTTACTTCCAACTAGAAATTACTTAGAAAGCAGTTTACCTTTTGTCTTTCTTATTAATTTTCCGTCTTCTCCATTTTCTACTTACATTTCTCCGTTTCTTAAACTTGTTTCTTCCTGACTTTGTGAAAAACACAGCTTATCCAGAAACTCCCTTTAAACCACAATAAAGGGATAGAAAAGGCAAAAAGAAAATGCTTCCTGCAGAGTTAGGGACTTTAGGAAGGTTATATACACACTGTTATATTTAAAATGAATAACCAACAAAGACCTCTGTATACCACAGTGAACTCTGCTCAATGCTATGTGCCAGCCTAGATGCGAGCGAGGCTTGAGGGAGAATGGATACATGTATAATTATGTCTGAGTCCCTTTAATACTCACCTGAAACTACCACAACATTGTTAATTGGCTATACATCAAATTAAAACAAAAAGTTTAAAGTTTGAAAAAAAAAGAATACGGCTTCCTGGGTCAATTTTAAAAAGAAAATTTATTTAAAACTGTATCTATTAACAATACTCTATAGTCTCAAAAGTAAATATTAATCTGTTTGTAAATATTATATGCTGTATATGTTACAAAAATAAAGCATTATAATGGAAAATAAAATCTCCTACCTTTCAGCACTAAATGCTGATTCTGTGTCAATGTACACAACAGCTCCTTCTAATCCTCCCATGTTGGTAGGTAATGTAGCCAAAATGCTCATCATTATACAAAACTGAGTTTTTCCACAACCTGGGGGACCTGTAATCTAAAAAAATAAGAAGAAAAAAATATTATTTGTATAAACATTACAATCTAGTCAAAGCAAAACCCTTTTAAGAACTTGCCACATATACAGTCCAACTAACCTGGGTTCCCAAAGGAAACACTGTTAATATAACCCTTATATACATAAGGGTTCTCTGATAGCTCAGTTGATAAAGAATCCACCTGCAATGCAGGAGACCCCGGGTCCAATTCCTGGATCGGGAAGATCTGCTGGAGAAGGGATAGGCTACCTACTCCAGAATTCTTGGGCTTCCCTTGTGGCTCAGCTGGTAAAGAATCCGCCTGCAGCACAGGAGACCTGGGTTTGATCCCTGGGTTGGGAAGATCCCCTGGAGAAGGGAAAGGCTGCCCATTCCCGGATTCTGGCCTGGAGAATTCCATGGACTGTAGAGTCCATGGGGTAGCAAAGAATCGGACATGACGGGGCGACTTTCACTTTCACTATATATATAATAAATGAACTTCTCCCCTGTGCATCTGGATTGGTACTAGTTATGCACCATCCTTGGGAGAAATGAGAAAACAGTCACCGAAATCATCCCTGTGTTCTGCAAAGTTCAGATTAAAATCTTTGGTTGAGAAAGGCTTGAGGATTCACTTATATACTCACAACTTGAAGTTCTATATCTTTTCTCAATAAGACATTTATAGAAAGCTCTGAAAATATTTAAGAGGCTTTAATAATTGGTTTAGCATTTGTTATGAATTGGCCTTTCAAAACAATTTTATATTAGTCCCACTTAAAGGTACTTTGATCTTTATTATTAATAAAGTATTTAAAAGTAAAAGGTATTGATGTATACAATTTTAAATGGTTTAGCAAAGGAAAAAACAAGCGTGTGTGTGTGTGTGTGTGTGTGTGTGTGTGTGTAAAAGAGAGATAAAGCAAATGAAACAAAATTCAACAACTGCTAAATCTAGGTGATTCATACTTTGTATATTTTAAAAGTTTAGTTGTTGGAAAGCTATTTTGAGACTATAAAATCTGAAAACAAGAGGGCATAGATAGAAAAAAATAGGACATTAATCAAGGCATATTTGAGTCCAACAGGAAGTAGTTAACAAAAATTAATTTGAAATATTTAACATAGCCCCTTTAAACATACTGTTTGTCATACTGGCTATGGCACCCAAATTTTAAAAACCAAAACACTATCCTTTTTGTGAGAATAGCACTAATGAATAATTTTTCACACTAGGAAGTGGGGAAAAGAAAAAGGAGAAAAGGAGGAGAAAAGAAAATCTGAGGTAGAGACGAACAGAACTCTGAGTTAAACTGAGACACCCCAGATCTGAAGATGCTGTCTCAGATATACTAAGAAGCAGGAAGAAAGAAGGGATCACACAGGAGTCTAAATCATCTAGGCCAGTGGTTCTCAAACGTGACTGAGCTTAAACTTACCTGGCAAGCTCATTAACCAGCTTTTCTGGCTGGCAATAGGTCTGGAATGGGACCTGAAAATTTATATTTCTAGTAAGTTGACACCGATGCTGCTCTGCATTGGAGAACCACTTTTAGAACTGAGACTAAAGGTAAACTTCATTTTTCAAAGTTTAACATTGAAAAAAACAAAGGCTCACAAGCTAGAAACCATGTGTTGATTTATAATCTCTAAAACAATGATTTAAACTTTTACTATAAATAATTCCTGCTAGCAATAACAGTGTGCCGGATCATGAGTGATCACTGAAAACTCCAAAATTCTTTGATTACATAATCCAACAAACACACCAAAAAAAAACAAAACAAACACAAACAAAATTTTATTACAATCCTCCAGTATATGCATATGTATTATATATAAACTATTTTACTAATACATTATGCACAGTAAAAAATACACATAGAGATTAAAAACAAAAGATTACAAGCATTTAAAAAGTTTCATATATTTTTTCATTTAAAATACAAATCACTAGTTTCATAGCTTTAATTAAGAACCTTTTTTGATAAAAATATGCCATAAAGAAAGTAAAAAGATGACTTATAAATTTGAAGGTGATATTTGTGATACATGTAAGTGACAAAGTAGTAATATCTAGAAACATAAAGAATATTCATATTTTATATGTTAGTTGTACTGATCTTTTCAATCTAATAAACAATGAAAGTAAATGAAATTATGTACATTGTTTTTAAAATACTGATTTAAATATTGTGTAATCCTGGAGCATTCTTCACACATATGACATCAACTTCTGTGTTACTACAGACTAAGGATGATGTACCAGAAAAATGCAAAGAATTTTGCAAAGAACATCCATATACTCACCACCTGGACTCTGCAACTGCCATTTTATTACTATTATACTATTGTACCAGGCTTCCCCTGTGGCTCAGCTGGTAAAGAACCTGCCTGCCCATGCAGGAGATGCGAATTCGATCCCTGGGTCAGGAAGATCTCCTGGAGAAGGAAATGGCAACCCACTCCAGTATTCTTGCCTGGGAAATCCCATGGACAGAGGACCCTGGAGGGCTATAGTCTATGGGGTCAAAAAGAGTTGGACACGACTGAGTGTGCATGCATATATACATATATATTTATACTATTGTACAGTCTACTAATACACTAGACTATCCATCAATCCATTCATTCATCAGTCCATTTTAGATGTTTTTAAATGTATTTCAAAGTAAGTCAGAGACGTAAATATACTTTCCTCTAAAAATTTGATGTGTGTATCATTAGCCTGAGTTTAATGATTTTTTTTTTCGTTTAAGGTAAATTTTCCACACAATGAAATGCCCAGATCTTGAGTGTTTCATTTGATGAACACCCACTCCAGTGTTCTTGCCTGGAGAATCCCAGGGACGGGGGAGCCTGGTGGGCTGCCGTCTATGGGGTCGCACAGAGTTGGACACAACTGAAGCGACTTAGCAGCAGCAGCAGCAAATGTATATATATGTAAGCAATCCAAACCCCTATCAGGTCAGAACAAGAATATTACTGCCAGGAAATTCCCTCATAAACATTGTCTTATATTTAAGAAGTCATTTATTTTTGAGAATATATCTTTGTTGATATATCTTCACTTTAGTGGCTTAAAAATAATTTAGTTCATGTATCTCATTACTGAAACAGAATGTAGCTAAGAAGATAATCTGGGCCCTATTAGAAACTTCTGTACTTTAACTATCTAGCATCTTTCCTCAATGAATAGTTTGCTTTAATTCTTAATGCTTCACATCATTGACAATGATTTCCATCTGAAAGTATTTATTCCTAAAAGAATCTGTGTAAGTTGTTGCCATGTTGCTTCCCCTGTCTTATGTCATCCATTTTACTTTAACACAAGAACAAGGGCATCCCTAATGTTATTTAAAATGTATTGCATTTGGTCTTTTGCTATTAAGAAAACCCAAAAGAGGCTTTTAAATATCTAACATTAATTTTAGTGAAATATTTCTAGATACTGAACATGCGTCGCATGACCTTAAAGGTCATTGAAAAACTTGTGAATGTTTGTCTTTCTGTGATGTATGTTTCTTAACAATGGCTTCCTACTATCACTATTTCAAGGAACAAAATAACAGAGAAAGTTTCATTATTAACAATAATGGAGATAATTCCATATATCAAATTGTTTTCTTTATAATTCCAAATTTGGGGGATGTCTTTACAAGTGAGAGTAGACTGTCACTGATTTTTACTTCATTAATCATAGGAAAGTCATCAGCTATGACTTTTCCATAGTATTGCCTTCAATGTACAGTTTTTTTGCAGGAATCTTTTTATGCCATTTGTCTGTTTTGTGAGATCTGATTTAGTTAAACCCATAAATTGGCCTAACTAGGCACATGTAGGACTATAATCCACCCCAATATGTTGAAAATCAAGATATAAACAAGGTGTCTCTGTCAACCTTCTGTACCCTTGCCTCGTGGATTATTACCTGACACATGACAGTGTAACATAGGGATCAAGTGAGGATGTCATATATTAAATGTCGATTACAGTTTATTTTATGTTTTAGATGTAACACCAATAAAAATTCTAGTTTTTTCTTCCCATAACCTAATGGGCCATGCTACATACTCTTCTTTGGAGACTGGCAGTTTTGAAGAGCCCAAAACACTTTTCATTGACTTTTTTATCATCATCAAAGACAATATGGATCAAATTAACCACCAGATATCAGAGCAAAGGAAACATTCATATATAAAGTTGAAAGTGGATCCTGAAGGTGAGAAATGATAGCTCTTCAGAGTGTTAACCAATAGAGGAACAAAGGACTTCCTTTCAATATACACTATCTACCTACCCAGTTTTAGATATGTCCTAAAGATTTAATTAGATCTTTAGATATGTTCTAAGATTTAATGAGCTTAAACCTATGAAATACTTTTAATTTTTAGTGGAAAGGTGAAGCAAGCCCTCAACTTAAAAACATTTTTTAAGATGTTATATGTGAAAATATTTAGTAACGTAGAAAATACCATGAAAATGTAAGGTAGTAATCTTATTATTCCATCTTCAAAGAAAACATGTTTTTAAAAAATCTGAAGTTAAACGAGTGCAACTGGAATTTTACCTGCTTCATTATTTTTATGTACTGATTCAGTACAGGCTTGAGAAAAGTAGAACATCACGTGGATAACATAAGATTTTGGGGTTCATTTGGTTTTCTATGTTTGCTTTACTTTGCTTTTAAATTGGATATTAACATTTTCTTTAAGTAAACTATAATAAATAATTTCTAATTCTTTAGCAATCTCAGATCCTTTTCATATGTTTTTCCTCTCTTTCTATCCTCAAAAAATATGCTGTATGCAATTTTTAAAGGTTGGCTAGAGTTAAATTTCATTATTTTTTTCAAGTTTACTTAGTGGGTTAAAACATTTCAACATTAATAATTTTTAGCTTTAGATAGTTTAGCTCTGACTTCTAGCAGCCAAACCACAAAATTTCAAATTGTGTTCAGTTCCCAGGTTCAGCTGCAATGGTGGTTAGAAAGAGCGAACATGCCAAACCAGAATAGTCTAAGTGATTGCTTCTTGGAAACTCAGAGTGAATACAGCATTTACACACAGAAGACACTGGTAAAACACAATTAGCTTCATATAGTTAGAGCCTGAGTTTCAACAATCCTGCCTGAGAAATGTAAAATAACAGAAAGAAAACATCCAGTAGTGAAGATCACTAGAGTATCAACAAAGAAGCAAATATTAGCACTTGCTTTAAAGGGGAAAGAATTATTACCAAGAAAGCCTAATTGTGCGTGTATGTGTGCTCAGTCGTGTCTGACTCTTTGCGACCCCATGGACTGTAGCCCACAAGGCTCCTCTGTCCATGGGATTCTTCAGGCAAGAATACTGGGGTGGGTTGCCGTTTCCTCCTCCAGGGGATCTTCCTGTCCCAGAGATCGAACCTAAGACTCCTGTGTCTGCTGCATTGGCAGGCAGATTCTTTACCACTAAGCCACCTGAGAAGCCCAGTCTAATTGTACTGAAGTGAAAATGAAGCCTAGTCATTTTAGTCTCAAAAGAGAACAAGTAGTAGAGACGAATGTGAAACCCAGACCTAGTAGGACCTAAAATCTTACCAAGTAACTCTCCCCCACATTCAAGATGGGGTCGAGAGGATGGGGCCATCCACCAAGCCAATATTTTGCAGAGAAAATTTAAGGACTGCCTGGTTCTGATCTGAGAAAAGAGCACGTTGAAATGTTACATCATCTTTTTAATGGCCTCCTTCCCCAGCATCCAACTACCTGTCTCCATGTGCTCCATGATTATGTAGAAATACAACTAGGTTTTCAAACCTAAAGAATTCTTTAAAATCACTCTTTGAATCCCAAAGCAAACAAAAAGCAAACAGTCTCAGAACAGTCAGGCAGCTGTTTGCCTTGTGAAAGAAACTTTAATCTTTAAAGTTATTTTATATCAACAAGTGGAAGCTTTTATAGTTTCAATTCTCTCCACAACTCTCTCTTACTCCATATTGACAACTGCTGTTTTTAAAGTAAATGGAAAGGTAAGGGAAGAAAAGAAGGCAGGGTAACAGAGTAGAAAAAGAAAAAAACAAGAGGACATGAAAATGGCAAGTACCCCAAGATTCACATTAAAAAAAAAAAAAATCAAAGTGTCGAAACATTACCATGTGTAAAATAGATAGCCAATGGGAATTTGCTGTATGACTCAGGGAACTCAAACAGGGGTTCTGAATCAACCTTGAGGGGTGGGATGGGAGGGAGACGGGAGGGAGGTTCAAGAGGGAGGGGACATATGTATACCTATGGATGATTCATGTTGATGCTGACAGAAAACAACAAAATTCTGTAAAGCAATTATCCTTCATAAGTTTTAAAAATTAAACTTAAAAAAAATATTTAACAATCATATAATATGTGCCATATCAAAGACTCTACGAAACCTTTATGGAGAAAGATACTCATTTCTAAAACAGGAAATGAGTGAAGAATTAGGAACAATGATTCAATCAACCACATACGCTAAACTCCTGTCTTAGGACAGAGGCCTGGTTATCTTGCCTTTCAAAACACGGGGCAAGATAAACAAATCTTGTCAGCAGATGACGTTCCAGGAATGCAGATTAGAAACCTCTCCCTAGTTTTCCTACTGCTGCTGCTGCACATGGAACAGACCAGAACCTGACTGCAGCTTGAAGAAGAGATGAGACCCACCCTGACTGACCTGCAGACCCCTGAGCAAGAAAAATGACTGTCTGCTGCTGTTGTAAGGAGAGTAAGCAGCCAAAATTGACTGATAAAGTATGTATGTCTTATATTTCATTGTTTATACATTTCTATACATGCCAAGACCTTTGTGGACACTTGAATTTACAAGCCTTGACTTATTGTCTCCAGTAATCTTAGACAGCCCACCCAGTCAAGGAGAAACACAGAACTGTTCTAAGGACAGATAAGGAAGCCAAAAGAAGAGTCTGGCATTCTGCCTCTACCTTTTTGGGACAGCAGGCTGGTCACCTCCAAAGCAAACCTGCCCCCTTCGAGGAGGACACCTGGTCTCCTTAAATCATGAACAAAGCACAGAAATGACTCAGGAAACACAAATAATGTAGACATGAGCCACATTGTTCCTCGTTATTTAGAACAAAGATGTGGCTATCATCATTTTTCTTAAATGTTATGAAGATTTGGCGGGGCTTCACAGGTTTAACCGTCCAGAGGTACTCTCCAACCAACTATGCAGATGCTATATCTCTTTTCATTGACATGAGTGTGGACCAGTTTTCTATTCCTGTAATCTCTGGATTATAATATGAAAATACCTTTTTTTAATGATCCCTTTAAATACAACCTTTAATTTTTCCTAATTATATCAGCATCTTTATCATGCATTCTCAGCAGGGGTGACAGTGACTTCAAGGGCAAAACTTGGTTTGATCACGGAAGAAGTTACTCTCTTTTCCGTATAAAGCACAGATATAAACAGATACATAGTGTATCTACGTGAAACAGGAGGGAATAAGGCAGGGCACAACCTTTTAAAGAGTGACAGGACATGACAAAGACGGGTTAGAACTAACTAGGTCCAAGATGGTAGATGAGCCAACTTCCAGCAGACCTTGAGTCTCATTATGTGCTCATGGTAACATCAGTTCAGTCGCTCAGTGTCCCACTCTTTGTGACCCCACGGACTGCAGCATGCCAGACTTCCCTGTCTATCACCAACTCTTGGAGCTTGCTCAAGCCCATGTCCATCGAGTCGGTGATGCCATCCAACCATCTCATCCTCTGTCATCCGCTTCTCCTCCTGGTAAAATAACAAGCTAAATGACACACCCACCAGCACTATAACAGTTCTGAGCCCAACCATGGAAGGTCAGAAAGTGGGTGGTGGCCCAATACCTGGAAACCCCCACCCCTTCCACAAAACAATTGCAATAAGCCCCAACTCACGAGCCTGTGAAATTATCCAGCCCATAAAAACTACCCACATCATGTTTCGAGGCTCTCTTGCTCTCTCTTTCTGAGATGGTCCATACTCTGTCTGTGGAGTGTGTTTCTCTCTTATTAAGGCCACGTGTTATCTATCATTTTGCCTCTAAATTCTTTCATGACAAAGCAAGAACCCTAAATTCACCTGCAACAATTAAAATCTCGGGTGAAGGGTGGAAGTGTTACTAAGGGGGAAAAATGACTAAAAAACTCTTTAAGGGGTGGTAATGAATAAAGATTAAGAAACACTGATCTGATCTACGTTACCTCATATGAGAAGGCTACCATTACATGGTCTGATCTCCACATAACATAAATATTTAAAGTTTAAACTTCAAACATATCTTCCCTACCAATACTGTCATAATAGATGTAGAATTATCTGCTTATATATTCCATAAGTAAGGGATTTGATGTTCTCTGGGAATGAGACAAAGCCCTGTAGCTCACTTCCATTAGTGATTCAGCACAGTTGGTTTCCCTTTGATTTCTCCTCTGCTGCTTCTGCCTTTGGCATGAGTAGCACTTCTCTAATTCCACTTTTAATCTTGGTACTGTAGCTGAACGTACACAGATTCAGGGCAGTTCACATAAATCAAAACTGATGATAAATAAATTAGGGTGTTTTGAAGTCAGAGTCAGGAAAGAGCAGCTATAAAAGTGACAGCAGAATGTTTCCAGATTTATTCTTCCTCCCTCAAGTCATCCCTAGGCCTGGTCGAAGTTTATTCAACTAGATGCCTTACTTCTTATCTTCACCAGATCTAACTTCTGCCTGATATCTGGGATGCTAGGTTTGAACTTATCCCCAGAAACAAAGAACGAGCAACACAACCAGGTAGACATCTCCTCTGAGATATGCATGAGCTCTCTATTGCTGTGTAACAATTGACCACAAACTAGCAGCTTTAAAACAACCCTGTTTATTATCTCACGGTTCCATAGGTCAGGGAGCTGCTGTGGAGGCATCTTCCCCACCTCCAGGCAAGCTTTCAGACGATGGCAGCCTCAGCCAACATCTTGATTGTAATCTCCTGAGAGACCAGAGCTGAAAACAGCCAGCTAAGCTGCCCCTGAATTCCTAACTCAGAAACTGTGTGAGATAATAAACATTTATTGATGCGTTTAGTCACTAAGTTTTGGAATGGTTTGTTAAAAAGCAGTTTAACACAGTTCTATACGTCTGTAGATATAGAATCAGAGAGGAACGACTTGAAAACATACGAGAAAAAAACTCCTAAAATAATTGCTGATGTTTATTAATAAAGAAATCAATTAGGTAGAAAAATCATATTTCTTAAATGTACTATTTTGATAATTTGAAAAAAACAAACGGCATGCAAATGAAAATAAATACCGTACTGTGGAAGAGCAGTAACATTAAAAGTTACTGAAGTTTGGCTTATTCCAAGACCAAAGAGTCAGAGCGGAGGAGAGGCAGCAGGAACCAAAACATTAGAGTAAAGAAGTGCTTAAAAATAAATGAATGAAAACAAATTCATTCTTTCAGTTAATATTTACTATGTACCTTCTACATATGCTAACTGGAGAGGGAAATGGCAACTCACTCCAGTATTCTTGCCTGGGAAATCTCATGGACAGAGGAGCCTGGCAGGCTACAATCGATGGGGTTGCAAGACTCGGACATGACTTAACAACTAAACCACCACCACCACATGTGCTAATATTGTAGATGTAAAAATAAGAAGAAAAAGACAGTTCCTGCCTACTCAGAATTTATTCGCCAGTGAGGAAGACATACGTTAACTAATCACACAAACAGTAAAACTGTAACAGTGAGAAGTACTTACATAGAAGAACCATAGTACATGTCAGTTCTCAAGGAATATACAACAATTCTGTTGATTTAAACATAATCAAATAGGCTCAAAATATTCAAAATAACAGAACTACAAGTAAATTTGTTAACGATATAATGGACTGTTTTAACAGCCTTCTCTGGATTAGTATTAGGACGGGTTGAAGAAAAAAATCAGCAAAGATAACAAAGAGTTGCACAACCCAAATTCCAAGCTTAGCTTAATTGTCATAAGCAGAACACTCAATCGTTAGAGAATAATCACTCTTCTCATGCACACTTGGGACACTTACAAGTTAATCACATGTTAATCCTTAAAACAAGTCTCAGAAAAATTCCAAGAATCAGTATCACACAAAATTCTTTGACTTAAATGCAAATAAGCTAGGAATCTAATTAAAACGAGAAAGAAAATTTAATTAAATAATTTAGATATCCAAAAATTCCAAAAAAAATCATGAGTGAAAGAAATAATCATAATGAAAATTGTTAAGTACTATGAGAACTAAATAAAAATGAAAATACTTCATCACCGAAAAAAAAGAATGCAACAGCTCAGAGTAAAAAGAAGAAAAACTGAAAATTATGAATTAAATGTGTAATTTAAGAAGTTGGAGGGAGGGGGAGAAGAATCCCAGAAAAATACAATTAGATAGAGGGAGATAAGAAAAAAACAGAAATCACTGAAGTAGAAGACAGAGAAAAGATAAAAAACCAACAAAGAACCAAAATAAAAAGCATAGTTCTTTGAAAAGACTAAAAAACACTCAAACATTTGACCAGGTCTTTTTAAAAGGAAGGGAAAGAGAAGACAAAGAAGTAACAGGAGGAATGAAAACAGGGAGGGGGGTAGAAACACATTAAAACCAGATTTAAAGATGAGAAAACAACGAAAATCTTGATGACAATAAATTTTAAAACTGAAAGAAAATGGGCAAATTTCTAAAAATATCATTCACTAAAACTACTTAGAAATAAAAAACCTGAATAGTCCTTTAATCATTAAAGGAATTTATTTCATTGTTTCAATTTTCCCACAGGGAAATACTAAGATCAGACACTTTTTCAGGAAACTATCAAATTTTCAAGAAACAATGTACAAACTATTATAGAACATAAAAAAGAGAAGATATTCCACAATTCATTCTATCAATTAGCTCAAAATAGATCACAGATAAATAACTCAAAATAGACCACAGACTGTATGCAAAACCTAAATATAAAACTCTAGAAAAAGATATAGCAAAAATCTTTGTGTCCCTGGCCAGACAAAAAAAACTCAGAGTTGACACCAAGTATAAAGGAAAAAACCAATAGACTAGACTACAAAATTTAAAACTGCACAAGCTGCCATTAAGAAAATCAGGAGAGAAGCCATAGATTGGACTGCACATTATGTATCTGATAAAAGACTTATATCCAGAGTATACAAAGAACTCACAACTCAGTAACACGAAAACAATCAATTTAAAAATAAGCAAAGATTGGAACAGATATTTCATTTCTAAAAAAACATACAAACGGTTATAAGTACATGAATAGGTGTTCAATGTCATCAGTCACTGGGAAAACACAAATTAAAACCACAATGAATACTACTAACACTCACTAGAATAATTAAAATTAAAATGATAAACAATACTAAGTGTTGGTGAGGATATAGAGAAATAAACTATCATGCATTGCAGGTGAGAATACAGAATGACACAGCCACTCCAGAAAGCAAATTTGGCAGTTTCTTAAAAAAATTAAACATACACCTAGCATATGATCTAGCCATTCCACTCCTAGGAATCTACCCAAGTGAAATAAAATCCAATATCCACACAAAAACATCTCGTATTCCTGATAGAAAAAACTATAAACAATCCAAGTGAACATCAACTAACAGTTGGATAAACAGAATGTGTTATAATCATACCATGGAAAAACACTAATGCTGTGTTCAGTCGCCCAGTCATGTCGGATTCTTTGAGACCCCATGGACTGTAGCACACCAGGCCTCTCTGCCCCTCACAGAAAGGGACAAACTTTGTCTCCCAAAGTTTGCCCAAGTTCATCTTCATTGCATCCATGATGCCATCCAGCATCTCATGCTCTGGCACCCTCTTCTTCTGCCCTCCATCTTTCCCAGCATCAGGGACTTTCCCAATGAGTCAGCTGTTTATATCACATGACCAAAATACTAGCGTTTCAGCTTCAGAATCAGTCCTTCCAACGAATATTGAGGGTTGATTTCCCTTAAGATTGATTGGTTTGATCTCCTTGCTGTCCAGGGGACTCTCAGGAGTCTTCTCCAGCACCACAGTTCAAAGGCATCAATTTTTCAGTGCTCTGCCTTCTTTACAGTCCAGCTCTCACAACCGTACATGACCACTGGGAAGACCAAAACTATATGGATCTTTGTCAGCAGAGTAATGCCTCTGCTTCTCAATACACTGTCAAGGTTTGTCATAGCTTTCCTGCCAAGAAGCAAACATCTTCTGATTTCATGGCTACAGTCACCAGAGTGATTTTAGAGCCCAAGATGAGCAAATTTGTCACTACTTCTACCTTTTCCCCCTCTATTTGCCATGAAATAATGAGGTCAGACGCCATGATCTTAGTTTTTTTAATATTTAGTTTTAAGCTGGCTTTTTCATTCTTACTTCACCCTCATCAAGAGGCGCTCTAGTTTCTCTTCACTTTCTGCCATTAGGGTGATATCAACCACATATTTGAGGTTGTTGATGCTTCTCCTGCTTTTCTTGATTCCAGCTTATAACTCATACAGCTTGGCATTTCTCATGATGTACTCACCGTATAGATTAAACAAACAGAGTGACAGCAGACAGCCCTGTCATACTCCTTTCTCAATCTTGTACCAATCAGTTGTTCCATACAGGGTTCTAACTGTTGCTTCTTGACCTGCATAGAGGTTTCTCAGACCAGTAAGATGGTCTGGTAATCCCATCTCTTTAAGAGCTTTCCACAATTTATGATCCACACAGACAAAGGCTTTGGTGTACTCAATGAAACAGAGGTAGATGTTTTTCTGGAATTCCCTAGCTTTCTCTATAATCCAGCGAATGTTGGAAGTTTGATCTCTGGTTCCTCTTACTTTCCAAACCCAGTTTGGACATCTGGAAGTTCTCGATCCACATAATGCTGAAGCCTAGCATGCAAGATTTTAAGCATGACCTTACTAGCATGGGAGATGAGTGCAACCACATTCTTTAGTAGTACCCTTCTTGAGAACTGGGATGAGGATTGACCTTTTCCAGTCCTGTGGCTGGAGTGATATTAATATTACTCAACAATTAAAAGAAAACCTTCTAATACATGTTACAACATGAATGAACCTCAAAAATATCATGCTATGTGAAAAAAAAACCCACAAAACACTATACATTATACAATTCCATTTAAATTAAATGTTTAGAAAAGGCAAATTTATAGAGACACAAAGTAGATCAGTGGATGCTAGGGCTGAGAATGGGAGTAGGGATTAACTATAAATGGGTACGAGGAAATGTTTTAGGATGATGGAAATGTTCTAAAAGTGGATTGTGGTGATGACTTACTGGAAATCCACTAATACAATTGAATTATACAGTTACAAACATTGACTTTCATAGTATTTAAGTTGTACATTAATAAAATTACTTTTTAAATAGCCAAATGATTTATAAAAAAGAGAAATTCAAGCTCATTCAGTTCAGTTCAGTCGCTCAGTCATGTCCAACTCTTTACAACCCCATGAATTGCAGCACACCAGGCCTCCCTGTCCATCACAAACTCCCGGAGTCTACCCAAACCCATGTCCATCGAGTTAGTGATGCCATCCAACCATCTCATCCTCTGTCGTCCCCTTCTCCTCCTGCCCCCAATCCTACCCAGCATTAGGGTCTTTTCCAATAAGCCAACTCTTCGCATGAGGCGGCCAAAGTATTGGCGTTTCACCTTCAACATCAGTGCTTCCAATGAACACCCAGGACTGATCTCCTTTAGGATGGACTGGCTGGATCTCCTTGCAGTCCAAGGGACTCTCAAGAGTCTTCTCCAACACCACAGTTCAAAAGCATCAATTCTTCGGCGCTCAGCTTTCTTCACCGTCCAACTCTCACATCCATACATGACTACTGGAAAAACCATAACCTTGACTAGACAGACTTTTGTTGGCAAAGTAATGTCTCTGCTTTTAAATATGCTATCTAGGTTGGCCATAACCTTCCTTCCAAGGAGTAAGCGTCTTTTAATTTCATGGCTGCAATCACCATCAGCAGTGATTCTGGAGCCCAAAAAAATAAAGTCTGACACTGTTTCCACTGTTTCCCCATCTGCTTCCCATGAAGTGATGGGACCAGATGCCATGATCTTAGTTTTCTGAATGTTGAGCTTTAAGCCAACTTTTTCACTCTCCTCTTTCACTTTCATCAAGAGGCTCTTTAGTTCTTCTTCACTTTCTGCCATAAGGGTGGTGTCATCTGCATATCTGAGGTTATTGATATTTCTCCCAGCAATCTTGATTCCAGCTTGTGTTTCTTCCAGCCCAGAGTTTCTCATGATGTACTCTGCATAGAAGTTAAATAAGCAGGGTGACAATATACAGCCTTGACACACTCCTTTTCCTATTTGGAACCAGCCTGTTGTTCCATGTCCAGTTCTAACTGTTGCTTCCTGACCTGCATACAGGTTTCTCAAGAGGTAGGTCAGGTGGTCTGGTATTCCCATCTCTTTCAGAATTTTCCACAGTTTATTATGATCCACACAGTCAAAGGCTTTGGCATAGTCAATAAAGCAGAAATAGATGTTTTTCTGGATCTCTCTTGCTTTTTCAATGAGCCAGCAGATATTGGCAATTTGATCTCTGGTTCCTCTGCCTTTTCTAAAACCAGCTTGAACATCTGGAAGTTCACGGTTCACGTATTGCTGAAGCCTGGCTTGGAGAATTTTGAGCATTACTTTACTAGCATGTGAGATGAGTGCGACTGTGCCGTAGTTTGAGCATTCTTTGGCGTTGCCTTTCTTTGGGACTGGAATGAAAACTGATCTTTTCCAGTCCTGTGGCCACTGCCGAGTTTTTCAAATTTGCTGGCATATCAAGTGCAGCACTTTCACAGCATCATCTTTCAGGATTTGAAATAGCTCAACTGGAATTCCATCACCTCCACTAGCTTTGTTCGTAGTGATGCTTTCTAAGGCCCACTTGACTTCACATTCCAGGATTTCAATTTGCCTTGAGAACCCCATGAACAGTATGAAAAGGCAAAAAGATAGGACAATGAAAGATGAACTCCCCAGGTCAATATGTGCCCAATATGCTACTAGAGATCAGTGGAGAAATAACTCCAGAAAGAATGATGGGATGGAGCCAAAGCAAAAGTGATACCCCGCTGTGGATGTGACTGGTGATAGAAGCAAAGTCAAGCTCATTAGTAATCAGAAAAATGAAAACTAAAGACAGGCAGAAATTAAGAAGTCCGATAATACCAAGGCAAGAAGATATGGAGCAAGAGGCATTTGTGCACATCACTGGTAGGAAATTAAACAAGCACAACCACCCTGGAAAATAATTTGTTCTGATTCTGCAAAGTTACCTATGTACGTACTCTATAACCAACCATTACTCCAAGGCAAATACCCTCAACAGGGACAAGGCAGTAAATATATTAAGTGTTTTCAGATATAAGATCTCTGTCACAAGTATCTCAACTCTGTCTTGTATCTCAAACAAAGCCACAGACAAAATGTAAAACAATGAACATAGCTGTGTGACAATAAAACTTTATTTACAAAAAACAGGCAGCTGCCAGATTTGACCACTAGGCAGTAGTTTGCCAATCTCTGCTCTAGAGAAATACTTGTACGTGTGATCCAGGAGACATGTACAACACTTTCCATAGAACTTATTTATATTAGCAGCAAACTGGAAACAACCCAAATGTTCACTCACGGAAAAAGGGATTAAAAAAAAAAAGCAGCCATATTTTTCAAAACAGAGTATGATATAGCAATGAAAGTGAATTATACTCTGGCTACCTGCAACAACATGGATAAATCTTACAAAACAATATTAAGTGGAAAAAGCAATTCATAGAAGAGATATGCTATGATTTAATCATCAATATATGATGTAACAGAGCTCAGAAAAGCAAAACTAAATAAAATGCTACATTTCCTATGTACATGGGTGATTAAAAAAAAAAAAAAAAAACTACAGGTATAAGTAACAATTGGGGAAAAAAGCATAGGAATGGTAGAATCACTGGGCTGTACGCCTAACACTAATATTGATATAATATCATAAGTCAACTATACTTCAATTTTTAAAAACTACAAGAATGGCAGAAATTCAGGATGGAAGTTACCTCCCAAAAGAAAGCCAAAGATAGGATCAGGGAGGAGCCCAGAGTTGATTTCAATGATTTTGATATTGTTCTGGGGCTTATATTGGGGTCACAGGCTCATAAATGTTTATAATTTACACATGCAGGAAGTATTTAATCTCGTATATGGAAGACATATATTAAGTTTTTGTTTTTATAAACAGTAAACAATCTCCGTAACTAGCTGAAAAGTCCCAAAAAAGACTGCAGAGGCTACCTGTGGCTGGAACAGAAAGTAAAGAACTTGCCACTAACAAGCAATCAGGGTATTTATATTCCATGCCATCCTATCAGATCACGAAAAAACATCTCAGGGCTTGTAACTGCCTCTTGAATTCAAAAAGAATTGATAAAAGTTACAGGAAAAAGTTGACTAAAGTCCTTCTAGTCAATGCTATGATTTTTCCAGCAGTCATGTATGGATGTGAGAGGTGGACTATAAAGAAAGCTGAGTGCCGAAGAATTGATGCTTTTGAACTGTGGTGTTGGAGAAGACTCTTGAGAGCCCCTTGGACAGCAAGAAGATCCAACCAGTCCACCCTATAGGACCAGTCCTGAATATTCATTGGAAGGACGGATGCTGAAGCTGAAGCTCCAATACTTTGGCTACCTGATGGCGAAGAATTGACTCATTGGAAAAGACCCTGATGCTGGGAAAGGTTGAAAGCAGGAAGAGAAGGGGATGACAGAGGATGAAATGGTTGGATGGCATCACTGACTCAATGGACATGAGTTTGAGCAAGCTCTGGGAGTTGGTGATGGACAAGGAAGCCTGGTGTGCTGCAGTCCGTGGCGTCACAAAGAGTCAGACACAACTGAGTGACTAAAACTGACCGATGTGAAAAAGTATTGAAAACTACTCCAAAACTTAAAAAATAAAAAAGTATTTGTTGGTTAATTGTCTTGAAGTTCAATTTTTTGCTATCTAAATAAGTAAGTTTATAACTATGGCTCACAATTGTTATAAAACTTTTTTTTCACAGACCTATTTCAACAAAGGTCTAACTAGAGCGCAAAGATTATGGAAGCTAGGATTCTGGCACCATCTGGTGGCAGTGCCCTGTAACAGCAGAGTCTCATTTCTTTTTAAGATTAACTCTCTCACTGGTTCATTTACCAGGCAAGAACACACATTTTTAAACCTTTCTTGGAAGTCAGGAAATAAAACAAGACTTACTATCTAAAACAGGTTCTCTATCTTCAAAGAAAAATATATACAGTTAAGTTTATGCCTATCACAATGCTTTAAGCATCTACTCTTAGAAGTTTTACTAAAAGTTTGTTTCACACATATATGCCCCTAGAACTCTCAGGCAAGAAGGCCCTCAGGACTGCACTAGTAAACACAGCCTATGGACTCACCACATCAGGACCAGTAAGCACATCAATGCAAGTTTCAGGGAATAAAACCTGTTGGGGTTTTAAAATATCCTCAAATTCTTGACACTCCTTTCAAAAGGTAGAGCTTAATTTGCCTTTCCCTGAACATGGACTGGACTTAATGACCTGCTTCTAAAGAGAAGAAAGTGGCAGAAATGATGGTGTAACTTACAACGCTAAATCATCAAAGGAATGGCCATTTCCATCTTGCCTGGTGGAGTCAGACATCGTGCCACAAGGAGACTCAGGCAGCCTGCAGGGAGCTCTCCAGGGGAGAATCATGACCTCCTGCTAACAACCAGCACCAACCTACCCCTTGCACCCCTCGCCAGTATCTCCAAGCTAATCCAGTCCCAAAGAAACAGAAATCAGTGTTTACTGTCGTGGAAGCCACTTAGTTTGTGGGTAATTTGTTATGTAACAATATATAACTAACACAATTGATTACTTTCTAGAACCTAATTTTATCTTTAACAGGGAGTAAAAGTAGCTCATTTCGGTGTAATACTATAATTTGCCTGCACACTAATAAAATTTCAAATTTTCCTTCCTAATAGACTAAGTAGGGATCCTGTTCTAATTCCCCCCGAATTGTTTCATATTATTTCATAATATTCAATTTCTAATTCAGAGAAACAACCACCCAAGCAGATTTCAGTCAATCAGCAAAGATTTTTAGAACATCTTCCTTTTGGTATACTACACTAGTACTACCAGGGACTGAGTGGAGAACCCTGCCCTTGAGGTACTTACAATTATTTAGATTAATATTCATGAAATAATTTATATTTCTTAATTATACTTTTTCCCCTGGTTCTGAAGGTTCTAGGTCAATGTTAGACGGTTTGGCAAGTGTCTTCTTTACCTCTGTGAGGGATCCACAAGCTACACCACCATGCAGGGCTTCATCCAAAGCAGACAGGGTTGTAGACAAAAATGCTGATGAGTAAGCAGCACACCTCTGTGTCTTTATCTCATAAGCCTGATCAAAGAAAAAGTTAAGATCTTTTCAACCTCCATATTTATTCAAAAACGTAAGTCAACTCCAAATTCAAATTTTAGCAGCTAGAACCCAATTTATGTTTTTTTCCTTCTATTACTTATTTATTCTACAACTATTTACTCTGTGCCATGGGCTGTGCTGGGCTTCCCTTGTGCCTCAGCTGGTAAAGAATCCACCTGCAATGTGGGAGACCTGGGTTCGATCCCTGGGTTGGGAAGATCCCCTGGAGAAGGGAAAGGCTATCCACGCCAGTATTCTGGCCTGGAGAATTCCACGGACTGTATAGTCCATGGGGTCGCAAAGAGTCAGACATGACTGAGCAACTTTCACTTCACGTGGACTGTGCAAGATTTGAAGGCTGTGATATAAAAGACAGAGCCTCTACATCCACAGGACTTATAGCCAACTAACGACTATGAAATTAGGACTAGAAAGTAGGCAATTATAATACAGTTAAACACAAGCTACTGTGATAGGGCAAGTGGAGACCTGGAGACAGTCCATCTGATCTGAATTTCATGATCCAGGGAAGATCTGGATGTCTGAGTCAAAACCTGAAAAGGCTATTAGATGGGCAAAGGAAATGTGCATGTTCCTGCCAAAGAGACAAGAATGTAGGAAGAAAGGTCAAGAAGCGAGAAATAAGAAATGGAAACTAAGAGAAATTACAAAAAAGAAAGAGGTGATTTAGAATGGCTGAAAGATGGAGCACGGTCGTGGCATGGCGAACAGTGAGGCTGCAGAAATAAGCAGGGGCTGCATCGGATGAGTCTTGCTGAAGTGTGGCATGTAGGCTGAGAAAAACAGGGAGTGACATGATCAAGCTACCATTTCAAACAGAGCTTGGTATGTGAAGAACGGCTTGAAGGCGGGTAGGGTGGACTAAGATATGGCCCCCGCGAAAGAAAGCCGTATCAAATCCTTGGAACCTGTGAATGTCACCTTAGTTAGAAAAAAGGTCTTTGCAGATGTGGTTAACATGATTACATACCCACCAGCAATGTGTAAGCAATCTTTAACATTAAAAATTACTAGTATTAAATTGCCCAAATAAACTGAGGTCAAGCTACAGAATCGTAATCATTCATTCACTCATTCATTCAACAAATACAGATTAATTGCCTACTGCATGCCGTATACTAAGATAAGCTCTGGGAACAGAGTGGTAAACCAAGTGGCTGGGTAGTTTCTACCCACTTCGAGCTTACAATTTAATAAATCTAGGTCTCAAATCCAGCTCTTCTGCCTCTATGAGGACACAGGAGAGCAACATATTAATACTGGATTGGCCAAAAAGTTTTATCGGTAACACCACCAGTTTTCTTGATTGCTGCTTCTCAGATCCATCGTTGTCTGATCTGATCTTTAAATGCTGATTGACTCGGGACTTGGCCTCGGGCACACTTACTTTCTCTCTGAACATACTTTCTAGGCAATCTCCATCCATTTTCATGGTTTTGACTACCATATTCATTCCGATGACTCCCCAGCGCACACTATCCTTCAAGCTTAGGTCCACATATTTAACTGCCTACTTCACATCTTCATTCAGTGTTTCACAAGTGCCTAAATTCAACAAGTACTAACAAATCCATGATCTGCCTCCCTCAAACCTGATTCTCTTCCAATATTCCTTATCTCAGCAAATGGTACCATCCAGTCTCTTAGAGCAAAATCAAGGAATCATCTCTGACCCTTTCCTGTACCTCACCACCACCCACAGACAAATCCTCACCAAATCCTATTCATGCTACCTCCTGCGTATCACTCATGGTAACTGACATCATACCATTGGCATCAACACCACACTAATAGTCCATGTCACAGTCTGTCTGGAATATGGTCACAGATACCTAACTAGTCCACAAATATTTCCTTGTTCCTTTTCAATCACTTGTCTATGTTTAAAGACTGAATTTTTTTAAAACACATACTACATTACTCCCTTTGATGACTTATCATTGCTCTCACAATAAAGTCCAAAAGCCTTGACAGGGCTGCAGTCCCCAACGATCTGACCCTGCTTGCTTCTCCAGCTTCATCTCTTGCCACTCTCTTCCGCGATGCTATGTTCACCCAGACCAGCCTGACCTTCTTACCATACAAGCACCATTCTCCTGCTCTTCACAGGGCCTCTGCATTTCCCACTCCCACTGCCTGTAAGCTCTTCCCTGCTTCCCTCCCTTCCCAATTCCTTTGGCTGTCCCTCTCCTCTTCATCCATCAGGTTTCAGATGAAGTGTTGCTTCCGTGAGGGAGCCCTTGCTGACCCCTACACTAAGTAATATCCCTTTCAGTTTCTAAGCTCTTTGTACTTTTCTCTGATAGGACTTATCATTACTACAATTAATTAATCATTTATACAATTATTTGTTGAATGTCTGACGGTTCCCACTAGACTGTAAGCTATACAAGGGCAGAAACTTTATCAGTCATCTTCACTACAATATCTCCAGTACCAGGCTGATCCATGGCTGACACTCGATGAATATTGGTTCAAGGAATAAATGACTGAATCAATAAATGAACAAAACAAAAAATTTTGTCAGGGAATGAACTAAGGCTAATCCAACATTTAAGGCAGGACTCTAAAGAATGTTACAAAAGTAAATGTACAACAAAGGAGAAAGATGGCTCCTTAAATTGGCAATTGGAATGGTAGTGACATTGCAGTTGAAAGTGGTGATGGACGTGGAGATTGAAGGTGAATTTCCTAGCCATCATCTCCTGCTTAATTATTTGACTAGGAATATGTGACACATATTGAATCACAGATGTCAAATTAAAAGGTTCTCTTGGTGCTTTATAACTTTCAAAATAGTGACAGGTTCATTTGAACCTCCTAATGAAATCATCACATATGATTTTAACTCTCTAACTTCTCCCATAAAACAAAGTGAGCTGTTCAAAGCTACTCAACCAATGACAAAGCTAAGACTGGTGCCCATCTCTAATTCCAAGTCACCTTCTGATGCTTCTGCCTTTAAGGTATTTTCCTTAGATCACAAGCAAAACCTGAACAAAAGAAAATACTCCATCTGTTCATTGTTTTCAAAGTTTCAAATGACACTAATATTCCTTCCTTCCTCCTTCACAGAGTTGGATCCTACTTTATTGCTCAGTGGTTACCAAACTTCAATATAACATAGTAAGTAGTTTACAACCCACACAAATAAATACATTTGCAAAACACTGGACAGACTTTCAGGTAACTCTTACTCTGAGAAAACAAGACATTTTCGGTACCATGCACTAAACCTATATTTTGAAAAGCTAAAGGCATGACACAGAAAGTATGAAATAATAGTACAACTTGATTTGGGCTTATTTCAAAAGACTTTAACTCTTCTCATGAGTGAGAATAAGTTTTCAAGTATTATTCATTCAATCAGTAAGGCAGTGTAAGTTCAATATGCATACTCTGAGATGGAGAGTAAATGATGACGGTAAAAGTTAGTATTACAGGGACAGTCTAAAATTAAGAGTATATTATAGTTTAACCATGAGGTTCACAAATCCTTCCCAAACAATTAAAAGAGAAAGATGACTTTTGGAAATAACACTGCCAGCTACAGAGAAAAAAATTCCTGTTACCTCTTATTCCTGTAACTGTCTCCCATGAGCTTATAAACAACATAAATTTATTCTCATTAGAGGACTAACTCTTCTGTGGTGAGGGTTGGTATTTTTGAGGTGTTCATCTCTATTTTTGCTTCTACCTTATCCCCTGAAAGATTTTAAAGAGAATACAGAAGCTTTTCAAAATGAAAATCATAACCAAATCATAACTCTAACATAGATACATACCGTCTGCATCTGTGGTGCACAGGCCCTGCTAACCACACACAGAAGTTCACGGACACCGTGATAACTAAGGCCAGTCATCTTCATAAGCTCCAGTGGGGAAAGACATAGAAAGTCCTAAGAAACATAAAGAGACGATTTTAAATACACATGTACAACCAAGATACTGGAGTCAAAAGGAAGCTTTCAATCGACACTGTCCACGTGTAAATAAAATAAAAGCATAATTTACTGTAGATCAGTTTGTGTGTTTCTTACAGTATTTTCCTCCTAAATATTCCTTAACTAAAAGATACGACATAATCTTATCTCCTAATTATCCAACTTAGTATATACCAGAGGACACACCAAGTGAAAATACACAGCAGCAGAAATCAGCCAAAGAGGATGTGAGCACTGCCCCTGTGCCCAAAAGTTTGGACACAAACAGACCCCCAGAAATGAAATCAGTTTCATCCTAAGCTGTAAGGTCATTCAGAGGAAGTATTTAATAATTGAGAGAGAATAAAACCAACTATGGACTGAAATGTTAAATATCATATTTTTAAGAGTGTTTCAAAGTATGAACATGAAGGTTATCAAATGTATAACAGAGAAAGCAAAGATATCATTAACACACAAAGCAACTGAAAAAAAAAAAACTCCAGCATTCTCTAAAAGTCCATCTTATCAAGGATTAAATCCTAATATAAAATGTTAAATCTAATTTAACCTCCTAAGAGGGAGTTGCTTTCTGCCCTAAGGGTGGTGTCATCTGCATATTTGACCCTTATGGCAGAAAGTGAAGAAGAACTAAAGAGCCTCTTGATGAAAGTGAAAGAGGAGAGTGAAAAAGTTGGCTTAAAACTCAACATTCAGAAAACTAAGATCATGGCATCCGGTCCCATCACTTCATGGCAAATAGATGGGGAAACAGTGGACACAGTGGCAGACTTTATTTTGGGGGGCTCCAAAATCATTGCAGATGGTGATTGCAGCCATGAAATTAAAAGACGCTTACTCCTTGGAAGGAAAGTTTTGACCAACCTAGACAGCATATTAAAAAGCAGAGACATTACTTTGCCAACAAAGGTCAATCTCGTCAAGGCTATGGTTTTTCCAGTGGTCATGTATGATGTGAGAGTTGGACTATAAACAAAGCTGAGCACCAAAGAATTGATGCTTTTGGACTGTGGTGTTGGAGAAGACTCTTGAGAGTCCCTTGGACTGCAAGGAGATTCAACTAGTCCATCCTAAAGGAGATCAGTCCTGGGTGTTCATTAGAAGGACTGATGTTGAAGCTGAAACGCCAATACTTTGGCCCCTGATGTGAAGAGCTGACTCATTTGAAAAGACCCTGATGCTGGGAAAGATTGACGGCAGGAGAAGGGGACGACAGAGGATGAGATGGTTGGATGGCATCACCGACTCAATGGACATGGGTTTGGGTGGACTCCAGGAGTTGGTGATGGACAGGGAGGCCTGGGGTGCTGCGGTTCATGGGGTCACAAAGAGTCAGACACGACTGAGTGACTGAATTGAAGATGGATTTGCTTTACTCTTGAGCTTAAATATACAACGTCCACTTTATATATTTTTCTCACTCCATTGATAGAAAGATAATCATAAAAATTTTTCTTGCTTTCAAGAGAAATTACCCATTTTGATTACTGTCTCCTCATTTGAGTCATATTTCTCATGTAACTACAGAATTTCTTTTACAAGGACAAAACTTCTCTAGAATCCCAAATAAACGGCCAGGTGTATTTCACCTTCTGCCATGAGCATTCTCTTGACCCAACCCTAACCAAAATGCAAAACTCTTGAAATTAACTCACATTTGAAAATACAAGCTAAGTGGTTTGTTATTTTGAATTAGCAAGCACCATCATTTATCTTTTTTTATAAACCTAAATGTTCATATTTCAGATGCAATTAAGAGTTATTGGGAGGGAGGTTCAAGAAAGAGGGAAATATGTACACCTATGGCTGATTCATGTTGATGTATGGCAGAACCCAAAACAATATTTTAAAGCAATTATCCTCTAATTAAAATAAACATGTTTTCTAAAACTTTAAGCAAAATTTTTTTAAGAAAAGAGTTACTTAGGTACACTTAAGATTAATTTGCACTTAAGGTTTCTCACTGAGAAAAATTAAATAAATTGTACCTGACAAGTAACGATCTGATGTCTGTTCAGACGGTCACACAACTCTTGTGATAAACCCACTCGTCTTAGTTTCTTGCTACCCATGCCTCCAGATGCAGCAAGAAAAAGAACCTTGAAAAACCATTGGGAAACAGCATAAGCAGTAGTAGATGGGCTATCCACAACACTCTGCAAAATAAAACATTTTTCAAATCTCTCCACATACAAAATGAAATGTATGGTATTTAAAATATTACTGAAAAAATAAAAGAAGGCTATAAATCTTTCTAAATACTTTAAATAGGGGAGACTACTGTTTCTCAAACATGCAAAGAAACAATGTAAGAATCTGCATTTCACAAAATTCTTTAAAAACTTATTACACAAATATAATACCATTTCACATTTATATAGCATCTTAAGATTTTCAGTTCATTCATACATTTTATTTGGATGTGTAATTAATGCAAATATTTCCAAAGAGCACTCCCAGAAAGTCTGCTTTCATTGCACTGAAATAATAATAAATATATTGACCACCTTCTATGTATCAGGCACTGTTCCAAAGCTTTACATCAATTGCCACATTTAAGCTTCTCAACAGCCCTATAAGAAAGGTTGAACGCTGATCCCATTTTTACATATGAGAAAACTAAAGTCTGGAAAGGTTAGTCATTCCACCGTCACCAGAGAAAGTAAATGGTAGATCCAGAATTTGAACCCACGAAGTCTGACTCTGAGGCCTATCCTCTTAGTCAGTACACTCTTCTACAAGTCCACACTGAACCTCTCCTTTTTTGGAATCAGAACAAACATTCTGAATCAACTGAGATTTTGTTATTTCAGGTGTTATTTGCAAACTGAAATGGTTTTTTATTATGGTAGCTGCTCACATTCCTACATGCAACTAAATTTCACTCTTGCTGTTGAACCCTGTGAGGACTAAATGAGGCTCATGAAATATGTGCCTTCAGAGAGTCAGAACAGAATCACTGTGATTCTCTTAATAACACAAGCAAGGAGAAGCTGTGTATTACACTCAGATGGCAGAATATCCTCTGGATAGAGTAGAAATAGGGACTCTTCATTGTTCCAGGAGATAAAACAATAAAATGATCAAAAAAAGAGTCAAAGTTGGGGACTAAACTATATACTGAAAATGCAGATATTTATTTCCAATACCATGGCCCAAATTTCTAATCAGATTAACACTCTTTCTCTCTCCCTCATCTCTCTCTCTCACACACACACATCCCTCCCACAATCACAAAATAAATCCTTCTCATTTCACTCAAAGGGGATTTGTCAGTGTTGGGTTTTGTGTCTCCGATAGAAAGTTTACCAAGTGACATCTGCTGAATCATTGCCCAGGGTCTTCACATACCACGTAGCTCTGGGCAATGACATCATTTTGACTAATAAATTTAACCCAAAAAGGAGAACAGGGCTTCCCTGGTGGCTTAGTGATAAAAGAATCCACCTGCCAATGCAAGAGATGCAGATTCGATCCCTGGGTCGGGAAGATCCCCTGAAGAAGGAAATGGCAACCCACTCCAGTATTCTTGCCTGGGAAATCCCACGGACAGAGGAGCCTGGTGGGCTACAGTCCATGGGGTCGCAAAGAGTCAAACACGACTAAGCACACACACACACACATCTCTTGCCTAGACTACTCATACTGCCTCTGGTCACTCCCTGCCCTGCACATCCACCCATCCCCAACGCACAAAAAAATAAATCGTTTGTTCCTTCCACAGATGCTTCTTAAGAACACACTCTGCTGAGTGCTGTGGCACAAGAATCACTTAAGTATATTTCTCCCCTTTGGAAACTCACAGTAAAAGATGAAAAGTAATATATACACAAATAATTAGTCACGCAGCAAGTATCGTCATCAGAATTTAAATGTGCTATGGCAACTCACTTCAGTATTCTTGCCTGGAGAATCCCCCTGGGCAGCTACAGTCCATAGGGTCACAAAGAGTCGGACATGACAGCAACAAGAACACACACGCACAGATGGAAGCAGAGAGGAATTAGCACCAAACTGACTCACAAGTCACAATCCTGGCAGAGGTAGCCTCCTAAAAACGTGCTCCAATCCTGTCACTCTCATCCTTTCAAACTGCCCATGGGACCATGAGACCACAGGATAAATTCCACATTTCTTATGATGGCCTAAAGCCTCTTGGTAAAGTGGTCCCTCACTTTCCTCTCATTCATGTATCAGATTGCAAGGCCCAGATTCTGACCTTTCTGGTCAAATCACTTGCCTCCCAGTACCTTACTTTCCTCATCTGAAAAACAGACATCGTTTAAATATCTACTTTGCAGGAATGTAGTGAAGGTTAGAGGATGTGGATGGTGCCTGGCTCGTAGCGCTAACAATTACTATCAACTCATTCAGCAAAACAGCATTTGCTACCTCAGGTGACCTGCCTTCCAGCCATAACATTGAGAGGTTACATAAGGGCCATCCTGCCTCCCTGATTTTCCTCCCAAGACTTCCTGCTTACTCTCTTTCTCTCCAATGTTCTCATCACATTGTGTACTCATTTGTTCGATAGTCTTATTAACATGTTGTTACGGCTTGAACGTTTGTTTCTTCCACGGTAAATTCCTGCTCTGCGTATATGTGCGAGTGCATGTAAACAAGGGTGTGAGGGAAGAAGTTCGATCCTGGAAAGTGAATCCTCTTATTATCAAGAAAAGAAAAATCCTCACGATAGAAAACTGTGAATTAACAATAATAGCTAGTATTTCTTGAGCCCTTATTACATGCCACTTTTCCAACAACTCCGATTTTTACCCCATTTTATAGTTTGATATTGAGGCACTGAGTTGAAAAACTTAAGCAAAGCCTAACATCTAGCATAAGGTGGAGTCTGCATTCGAACCCAGGTATCTGACTCCATATTCCACACTATTAAGTACCTCTAATTCAACACCTGAAGACAGGCAGACACTCAACTTCCCTCAATGACGGGCTCTCCTTCCTAGACCTCAAACTGCCCACACGTGGGAAGATGGATGGACATCAAGAGGCGAAAACATCACCCCAGAATCCCTTAACAATAGCTCTTCCCAACAAGGTGCAGCTTCCACGCAACCCCCACCAGACCCCCTAAGAAGACCAGACCCCCTAAGATCTGCGGCTGGGCTCAAGTTAAGATCCCTGTGTACCTAAGGGGGCGTGCGACTGCACCCGAGTGGCTCTCCACTCCCCCGATATCAACACCACGTGCCCAGAGAGGGTGCAGGAAATAATAAGCGCACCCCATTCCCCCAAACCGCCCGCAACAGGAAACTTTCCAGTACCGGGTTCTGCAGCATCCAACTTTCAAAGTTGCCCCTATCCCTTACCCGCTTCCCCGCGGAAAGTGATGAAAAGCAACAACCGAAGCGCTGGTTGGGTCGTCACCCTGGGGAACTATCCAATAAAAGCTAGGCACAGGCCCGGGGCGGCTCTGCTGCTTGCTGGGAATTGTAGTTCACACTCTCTAACGTCTGTGCTGCTGCTGCTGCTGCTGCTGCTGCTGCTGCTGCTGCTGCTGCTGCTGCTGCTGCTGCTGCTGCTGCTGCTGCTGCTGCTGCTGCTAAGTCGCTTCAGTTGTGTCGACTCTGTGTGACCCTATAGACGGCAGCCCACCAGGCTCCCCCGTCCCTGGTATTCTCCAGGCAGGAATACTGGAGTGGGTTGCCATTTCCTTCTCCAGTGCAGGAAAGTGAAAAGCGAAAGGGAAGTTGCTCAGTCGTGTCCGACTCTTAGCGAGTCCCAGTCAATTTCTCATTATAGTGATTATCAAAATCCGGTGGAGGAATATCAGCAAGGAGAATACTATGCAAGGAAATAATTTTCTCTTAATTTTCTATTCTTTATTTTGTCACTTCATTTAAAAAATGCTTAATGGGCCAGAATGACAAGTTAATTTTCTGAGAATAGATGAGAATCCACAAATCATCGAAGTTTTGGAAGAGAATTTTTGGTTTGCTTTGCTTTTTTCTCCGCCTTTGGTGGAGAAGTGGTTTGGAAATATTGAATGAAACTGCTCAAACCTAAAACATGTAATAGGGAAAATTCCGAGTCTATAGCTGAAGAACATGAAGGAAACCAGAAAGTTCAGTATAAAAGCAGCTGTGATGAGGAAACCTAGTAAATTGTTTTAAGACTCAATTTCAGATTATTATATTTGAGAATGGCTTTTTGCTAATTCTTTGCTCTCATCTCCCCTACGCATACCTCTGTCTTATCATTCAGCCCATTGCATCCTATTGACCTGCACCCCTCAGTAGACTGTGATCTCTTTGAGGACAAAGACCGCTTCTTCTTCAGCTTCTAGAGGAGAGTCTACCGCACAGTTCACGGTTGTCGGTAAATGAGCAAATAAATAACGGGAGTTAAGCAGAAGGAACTGGAAATTCAGAATGTAGGGTTCTGGAATTCTAAGGGAGTCCAAGTGGAAGGAATAATAACGGAGGACTTAAGTCTCCTTGATCTGGGTATCCCCAGGGCGTGGCAAAGCAGTCACCGGCTGGCGCTAGGTAAACGCTAACTTCAAACTAGGAGGAGAAAAGAAAACAAAAGAAAAAAGATCAAGGCACACAGCTAGCTATTCCTGCCACTCGCTCCATCGAAGGCAAAACGGAAGGTATCAAGCGGAGGAACTGTCAGAACTGTGAGAGATGGTCCTAAAGCACGTATCTGGTATCGCTTTCCCAGCTTGCTAGCTTTCTCAGGTACTGAGGTAGAGTCACGTGACCCAAACAAATATGGCGCTTTATTTGCATCTTTCCTCCATTGACCAATTACAGTACCCGATGTCAATCGTCATCCCCGCCCCTCCACCCCCCAGCACCCAGGCCCCAACCCCAGCCTACCGAACGAGACTTGTCACCTGACTCGGCTCAAACATGGCTTCCCTGGAAGATGTACAGATTTGGGCACCGGGAGCGGGTGAGTATAAGGCGCCCCGAGAAGGCAGGAGCGCTCTCCACGATCCCGGTAGGAAGCGTACGTGCGCCCCAATCCCCACTACCCTCCAGTTCTGACACCGATTCCTCTCCTGATCGTTAGTGCTCTGCCTTAAAAGAGGGCTCAAACTAGGGAGGTTCCTGCTGAATTTCTCATCTTTAAGGAGGCGACCACCTGGGGACTTGGAGCCGGATTGGCCATAAAGTTCAGGAGGAAATAATGAAGTGGAGTTCTGGGTCTGCGTCGCTGGCTAATATGACGATTAATATTAATCAAATATTGGATGCGCCTAGAGAGATGGGATCCACCCCTTGGGGAAAGGTGGAACTTCTCAAAAAGAGAGACAGTAACATGTCAAATTAGAAAAGTAAGCCCTGCCTTTCCTCGTGCGGGTAGTCGTTGCTAGTTTGTCTTATTCCTTCCTTTTCTTCTCTCTCGGATGTGTGTTGTTTCTAGGAGATAGTCCACAAATGAGAAAAAAGCCGATGTGTCTTGTGTAATTCATCTGCTTCTATCTCCCTGCACTCTGTGCTGGGGAAAATGCAACATCCATTTGGAAAAGAGGAAGCTGCTTCTCAGAAGCAGCTTTTAGGATTTTTCTGTGAGTGCCTTCGGAGAGGAGAATGGGAACTGGCAAAGGCATGCGTACCTCAGCTACACGAGGCACAAGGGGATATCCCAAAGAAGGTGGAAGACATACTTCGGGCGCTGGTCCTGTGTCCCAATCAGCTGAGGTAAGGGATCTCTCACTTCCTGCCAAGCAGTCACAGGACGGGAGAGGAAAGGTCCAATACTTGAGCTCTGGTCCACGTGCCTCACTCAATCATCTTTGAAGAATTAACAAAGACAGATTGTATTTCACACGTTCTGAAATTTTACTTCTACAATATTGATACATGCCTATTTATTATTTAATCAGTTTGGTTTTGAGCTATCATCTGAAACTGCATTTAAGCCTGGAACCAGCATTTCATGTTTATTATCATTAATAATAAAGCATTTTCTTTGCCTCCATAAGAGCAAATCCTGCTCCTTTTTGCTTGTGAAATTGAAGAAATGGTAGTTTTAACAAAGGACCAGAAGTGAGTTCACTTAAAGCTTTTTATTTTCAAATAATTAATTATAGACTCACAAGAAATGCATGAACAATACAAAGAGTACCCTTTCCCCAACTTGCCCCAAATTGTGACATCTTATATAACTATAGTCAATATCAAACCAAGAAATTGACACCGGTACTGTTAACTAGGGGGGCTTCCCTCATGGCTCAGTGGTAAAGAATTCGCCTGCCAATGCACGAGACTCAGGTTCAGCCCCAGGGTCAGGAAGATCCCTTGGAGAAGGAAATGGCAACCCACTCCAGTATTCTTGCCTGGGAAATCCCATGGACAGAGGAGCTGGCAGGCTAAGTCCATGGGGTCGCAAAGAGTCGGACACCACTAGGCAACTAAACCACCACTACTGTTAGCTAGACTACAGCCCTTATTCAGTTTTCACCATTTTTTTAATCTGCATTCTCTCTTTTTTTTTTTTTTTTTTGGCTGTCCTGTGCTGCATGCAGGATCCTAGTGCCCCCACCAAAGATGGAACCCACACCCCCTGCATTAGAAGTGCAAGTCCCAACCACTGGACCACCAGGGTAGTCCCAATATGTATTCATTTTTACATGTGTGGTTCTGTGCATCTTTATCATTCTTAGATTCATGTAACTACCACTATAAATCAGGCATCACCACAAAAGAATTCTCCCGGTCCCTGGGACTACCTGTTTGTGCACTGATTCCTTCCTTGTCCCCTGGCAACCAATGTTCTCTCTGTGAATTTTGGAGTTCTTCCTGGCAGTGCTATTAACAGTTAGTGGTATAGGAGTTAAACTTCAGTCTTTTCCCTCATTTTTCCTTACTCTGGCAGTTATTTATAAGAAAGTATTGTATTAGCACATATAGAATGGAGATTTACATGATTCTTTTCTTCCTTTTTTTTTTCCTTTAAATTTGTATTCTAGTCAATTACTGTCTAAAATACTAACTTCAAAGAAAGGCTTATGAATTCCTATAATCCTGTTTTTTATGCTAAGTTGCTTCAGTCGTGTCCAACTCTTTTCGACCCTATGGACTATAGCCTGCCAGGTTCCTCTGTCCATGGAATTCTCCAGGCAAGAATACTGGAGTGGGTTGCTATTTCCTACTCCAGCGGATCTTCCAGCACAGGGACTGAACCCATGTCTCTAATGTATCCTGCATTGGCAGACAGTTTCTTTACCACTAGGGCCACCTGGGAAGCCCCAAACCTATTTTTGGCATAGAGTTAAAAATAAATTTTTATGAACTTTCTGGTTTCTTTGATTACTTGATTTCAGTTTCTAGTTCAAGATTTCAAGTTTTCTGTTTCAGATAGCTTTGCTTTTATGGGTTTTGGTGGAATATTATTTTGCTTAAAAATAAGAAAGACTAAATAAGGAGATAGAGACAGAATTGAGACCGTTTCCTTTTTTTTTTAAGTGAATGCTGCTAGTTCTGTTCTGATTCTCCCTTTACTGATCTGTCACATACATTCAAAAATTTATCATTAGGGCAGTGTCTTGCCTGTTCAGGTGTAAAACAGACTGAGCAATGAAATTTAAATTTTGGATCACAAAGAAGAAAAAATCGGTAGAAACTCTTTGTTTAGAATTTTTTTTTCTTTTTACATTTTTCAGATGTGGACAGGATATCAGTCCTCAAAGATTAGCCTGGGTCTGGCTTCTTGTACTGGAAAAATGGTTGGCCCTGGAAAAGGTAAATGGGTTTACATTTCAAATTTTCTCCTGAGGCCAGGATTGAAAAGAACTTGGAAGGAGTTGTGAAATATCCCTTCTGTCTGCTGCTTCCTTTATTTTGAGGTTTGTTGTATTCCTTTTTCAGTACTGACAGTGAAGTTGGCTTGAATATTTATTGATGTCTCCTTACCTAAATTCATTTACTAATTTACTAACCTACATTGGCATTGAGTCACCAACCTACCATTTGAGGTGATACTATTGTATTAAAAACCACTGTGACTCTTGTGCTGGAACAGAACTTTGGAGAACTCAGTGAAAGTGACAAGATTGTGAATAAAGTTTAATCCTCATAATACTTGAATAATGGAGAATGGCTGAATCAAAACTTGGTTGTTGATACAAAAATCGTATTTTAACTAGTCCAGTACAGTGAAATCTTATTGATTTAAACATCATTAATTAATAAGTTAATAACTCACGTGACTCAAACTAAAAGTTACCAAATAAAAAACTGAATAAATTAATAATGAAAGAAAACATAAGGAAGGGTTTAGGGTTTGTTTTTATTTTAAGAAAAATTACCATTCTTAGCTCTTTTAGAGATATGTGTTAATTATCAGAAATAAATATCCATTAAAGAAACTCTGAGGCAATTTTGTATTAAAGTTGACACTTTAAGATTTAAGTGAGGAACCTCTGACTCAAAAAAGAGATGACTGGCTCAAGGTCACACCATAAAGTTAGTTGGCAGAACTGGAGCTGGAACCAGTATCTTCTGCCTTGAACTCCTCGGTCCTCTCCTTTTCCCACCTCAGTGTTCTCTTTAGCCTACATGGACTTGAAAGTAAGAAACCGTAAATTCTGTTTTGTAAATGTCTATAATTCAGCCTAATTTTCTTTTTCCCTTCTCTTGGTCATCAAAATGAATTTTATCTTTAGTTCTGAATTTGCCTGACACTTACCTTTCTTCACATGGATGTCAAAAAGTACCAGAAGTTACTAATCTAAATGCATTCATCTTCTAGATTATTGATAATGGACTAGCAAAGAGAAATGGCAAAAAAGGTCATCATGAGAGGGAAGAAAGAGAAGCAAAACTGAAAAATAATCAACCCCAGGGTGATTCAGATGTGGCTGTAGTTTCAGATCTAAAAGAGACATCTTCAACTAAAATACCCAAAAGTATCTTCAAAGAGAAAAGGGGAAAAAATTGTCTTACTGTTACCAAGGACCTTTTCAGTGCACACATGGAATTGGTCAAACCAGATGAGCTTTTACCTCACAGAGTGTATTTGCTTACTCTATGCTAATTGGTGGTGGTTAAATTTCTGCACAGTTGCTCAACCAGATCTGAAGGTGGATTTCCCTTCCCTGGCTCCTTTTCACAAACTTAAGAGTTGTTTTTCCCAGCATTGACGATCATCTGGTCCTTAAAGCCCCAGTGCCTCAGTTATTTAAGCAGTTAAGGGAATATTTTAAACTTATACAAGGACCTCAGAGAATGTTAAAACTTTATACAAGGACCAAGACTTCAAATGCATTCCTGGAGTAGTTCCACAGAGCCAGTCTTTATCCTAGACCAGCCTTCATCTTCTAGGGACTTGCTGGCTGCTCCTTCTTCTGTCTCCCACCTGCTACCGAAAGCTCCTTTTTAATTATTTGTTGAAACAGTGATTCCATTTTCCCTTCCCTTCTTCCATTTTTGCCTTCTGCCCTTTTATGTTTTATTGTGTGAACAGCATAATGTTCACAGCCTGCTGCTTCTAAAAAGAGGAAAAATGGAAACAACTCCCACGTCCACAATCCAGAACTGATTAATCTATTTGTAAAATACCATGGCACTATTAAAATGACGTGGTAAATGAATTTTCAGTCTCATGGAAGGATATTTGTATTCTGCTATGTGAAGAAAAAGAAAAAGCTGTTAAGAAAACAGTGTTTGTTATGCATGCCTATATGCATATATAGAAAATGGTCTGAATACTCTTAGAATACAGTTGTAATTGTAGTTCTCCTTCAGTTGAAAGATTTGGGGTATGTGTGTGTTGTGAATGTGTGTTTTCATTTGCCTGTGTGTGTTTTCTGATTTTTATACATTGAACGTGGCCTTGCTTTTATAATAAGAAAATCTGTGCTTAGAAACATTGGGCAAATTCTTGCCTGTTTTATAAATGTTAGTTGTTTATGACCCTGCAGAGGCATAAAGTAACCTCACCAGTAGAAAGAAATACAAGCTAGTCAGTCTTTAGGACTTTAAATGAAAGTCCTAAAATCTTAACCAGTTCTTTTATTAAGAGCCTGCTTTCTGGTGTTATCTATTCCTTCTACTTAGTCCACAATGGAATCACTAACTTTCAGCTTGCCAGGATGAATTTTCTTTACCACCTTCCAATCACTAGCATTGTGCAAGGATTCAGGTGGCATAGAGCATTAGGGGAGGGCATGGTAAGAAGGATTTTGGACCAAGAACATACTAGATATTATTAGCCTCTGATGTGATGAATGACACACGAATAAAGTAAGCGAGCTCTTATGTTCTAAACTTCGCTTAACAGACACAATCCTGCAGGTGCTTCTTGCCTTGATTTAGGAGACTTTTCAATAAAACCCACCTTCTGGAAGATGTAACCAGCTGCAAGATTTACAGGTGTCTCTAGTTTTAAAGAGTGCTTGTCAGGATTAGTCCCAGACTTGCATCTTATTTGTATTTGTTCCCCTAGAGAAAGAGGAACCATCATTTTGGTTTTAAGGACAAGGTGAAGGGAAGTTAGTGTAAAACAAAAATGGAAATAAAAAATAGGGGGTTGGCCCAAAAAAGGATCGCGTGGGCCATTCCTTCCCAGCTTACTCATAACTGGGTATTTGGGACACCACAAGGAAGATTCTTGGAGAAGGTCTTCAAATTAGAGAGGAAAAAAATCACATGAAATGAGCAAGCCTTGGCATTTGAGGCTGATCAGTGTGGGATTTCAGTGTTAGTATTTAAGAGGAGTATATGTTCAGTTTACCTGTTTTTGTTTATAAAGAAAAGTGTCTGAATGAAAACATACCTAGAAATGTAATGGTCAAAAGTACTTTATCAAAAAAGAAAGTACTTTATCTAAGAGAAAATAGCAGAAATAAGATGAACCAGAGAGAAGTATTTACTTATAATTGTCAGCTAAAATATAGTCCTTTTTTTTTTCTTTTTTTTTGCTGCTCCTTGTGGTGTGTGGGATCTTAGTTCCCTGACCAGGGGTTGAACCTAGGCCCACTGCAGTGAAACCACTGGACAGTCAGGGAATTCCCTTAAAACATATTCTTAATCTCTATGCTTCCTTCTTATGATTGTTCTAGAAGTTACTCCCAACTGGCTTCCGGAGAAAACTTGAGTTTCTTTTATTGTCAGAAGACCTCCCAAGTGACATCTCAGAGGACATCCTCAAGGTGAGAGAGAGCCCCAGCTCTGTCTGCCCAGGGGTACAGTCACTCAAGAAGCTCAGCTTTCATGGATCCAGCAGAAACAAGTCCTCAGAATGTTGGCTGTTCACTTTTCTCAGGCCAGAGCAGGGGGAGGCCCCTTG
This sequence comes from Okapia johnstoni, assembly GCA_024291935.2. NCBI lineage: Eukaryota > Metazoa > Chordata > Mammalia > Artiodactyla > Giraffidae > Okapia > Okapia johnstoni. Next base: position 21,550,521 of record CM044307.1, read on the forward strand.
AAGGAAATTTAGAGCTAGGGAAATCTTACTAATTGTAGACTTCCTAGAAGTATTTTGGCCAGAAGTACTAAGTATAGCTCTGGAGAAGGAAATGGCAACCCACTCCAGTAGTCTTGCCTGGAAAAATCCCATAGACAGGAAAAAAAAAAATCCTTTTTCTGTAACAAGTGCACTGAATATGTTATAGTTAATCCTCACAACCACCTTCTGGGAGCAGATTCAGAATCTTAACTAGATCTGTCCTTTAGTGCATAAGGGATGCTCTGAGGCTTAATCCTTATTTTCTTCATGACCTGGCCACCAGCTAATGAAAGGCATATTTACAGTAGGATTTAAGGTAGGGACTTTCACTAGGACTCAAGGTCCTTTGACCGTCTTGGAGGCAGGTAATGAAGAAGTATCCCTAAGCACCACCCACAGGAATGAAGAGTGGGAAATAACCTACCAAACAAATTATAGGTTCCAGAGATCTTGCCTTTTAAAGACTTACAGTCTAGTGAGGGAAGAAGGAAATACACACAAAGCACAATTATTTACTAAACCGTATGGTACTGAGCCCCATAAAGAGGGAGAGTTGTGTGGGTTGGAGGTACTGGGGAAGGTTTTATGGAAAGATAAAAAATGAGTTGTATCTGCAATGTTATGTGGCAACCTGGATAGGAGGGGAGTTTGGGGAAGATTGGATACATGTATATGTATGGCTGAGTCCCTTTGCTGTCCACCTGAAACTATCACAACATTATTAATCTGCTATACTCCAATATAAAATAAAAAGCTAAGAAAAAAATAAAAAAGTATAGGCTGTGTCTGAAATCTTCCTTGGGATTTAGATCAAGGGTTAAAAACTAGTCTGTAGTATTCTTTTAAAAATTGAATTTAAATGCCTTGAGATGGGTACAGGGTCTTATAAAAATTTGTTACCTGGTCTGTGAGCTTGCAGTCCCTGATTTAGTGTGGCAGTGTACATTTCAGGGGCAATTGGGATAGGGGTGTGGATAGACTAGCTTGAGCATGGAGGCCTTGGGCAAATCTCTCTTTGCCTCAACCCCCTAGTTGGAGGACAACTTCAAAATGAGGATAATAGTAGTGTCTTCTCCCTAAGGTGGTTTTAAGTATTAATTTTTCTGTGTGAAGAGCCTGGCACATGGTAATGACTACAGAAACGTTTGCTACTGCTACTATTGTATATATCCATGCATTTATACACTGAAAAGGGGAACATCGAGGCCTGTAAGTGATAACATTCTGGACATACTGCCCTTCTCTTTCTTCATCCTCTACTTAGGAGCTGTACGCGGTCTTAGCTCAAGACAGAGTGGACCCTGTGCTTGATGGAAACCTGAGGCAGGAGAGCTGGCCCCCTCGGCTCAGCTCAGAAGCTGTCTCTGTGCTCTGGGATCTCTTAAGGGAGGCCCCCCAGGTCGCACAGGCCCTACTGGAGCTCCTGCTTGAGGAGGTTGATGGTGCGGGCCTCCGAGGCTGGCCTCTGCAGAAAGCACTGGTGGATCTCATTCGAAAGGCACTGCGAGCTTTGCGGGGCCCTGCAGCCGCGCCCCCGGGGACAGTCGATGCCATCTATGGAGCCTTGCGGACGCTGCGCTGCCCTGCAGAGCCACTCTGGGCTGAGCTGCGTCTCCTGTGTGAGGAGCTGCTGGAGGCCTGCAGGTTGGAGGGGAGTCCCCTACGGGAGGAGCGGCTGCTGGGCTGCCTGCTGCACAAGGCTGGGCTGGACCTGGTGTCCCTGTACGGCCACACCTATGCAGAGAAGGCCACACCCTCGGGAAAAGGTGTGTCCCTGCACTGCTTCTCCTGTGTTGCCAATTCCATCCTGTCCAACCCCTCTGAATCCCTGCCTTCCATGTTGCTCTGGAAATCTAATGGGAGAAGCTAAGCAAAAATGGGCAAGGGTTCTGTAAAAATGGGCATCTGTGCTTTGAAAGCACGGATTTTGTAGTCCAAGATGGAGTCATGGGGAAAAATTGATACACTAGCAGGAAAAAGGTGGCGCTCATGGGAAAGAATCCACCTGCCAATGCAGGAGCCACAAAAGTCGCAGGTTCAATCCCTGGGTCGGGAAAATCCCCTGGAGAAGGAAATGACAACCCATTCCAGTATTCTTGCCTGGGAAATCCCATGGACAGAGGAGCCTGGTCAGGGGAGCCATGGGGTTGCAAAGAGTTAGACACAATTGATCGATTGAGCACACACACTGAGAGAAGAAAAGAGTCTTTAAGACAGAAGTGTAGAAAACCTGGTGTAACTTTTTGAAAGAGTGAACTTTCATATCAGTTGGGCTGTCTGTTTTCATTTTCAGTCCCACCGGATCCTCTTGATCCTGAGCGGGCAATGCTAGCCTTGTTCTCCAATCCTGACCCAGCCCACGCCTGGAAATTGGCCTATTTCTATTGCCTGAGCAACAGCAAGCACTTCCTGGAGCAGATCCTGGTAAGTCAAACTCAGTGATTCTCCATCACACAAGTACCCAGAGATCCTTTTCAGGTTTTTTTCATTCCTCCTTTCTTGCCCATTCATCTGTCCAATGCAAAGCAGTTTAATTAGTGGTAAGTCATCTAGTTTGTGTCCATCTCACAGTTCCAGAAGGCTCTGAGAACCATTATCATTCATATTTAGAATTGCCAGCATTTCATTTCATCTCTGTCCTTGGGCAGGTATGTGTAAGCTTTCTGGAGGGTGTGAGAAAGAAGAGACAGTGGCAGCAACATGTTGCCTGATTGACAGGGGAATCTAATTACTCTAACCTTCTTCCAGATTGCAGCTTAGCTCCAGTTTAATTCAACAAGTATTTATTAACTTAGTCTATGTGCTACATCCTATGCTAGGATCTGGGGGTACAACAGAAGTCAGTCTCTGCCTTCAAGAAGCTTACAATCTAGCATTTTTGTAAACATTTTGTAAACAACTGGCCACTTCTGGCATTGTTAGAAACCTCCCTTCTAAACGGAAAAGCTTCTCACCCTGATGTGCAGCAAGTCCTCTAGCCATCTTCTTTGGCTTCCAGGTGACAGCACTCACCCTACTGAAGGAGGAAGACTTTCCAAGTCTTGGCTGCCTGCTCAATAGAGAATTCAGGCCTCTCAGCAGACTGCTTGTGCTCCTGGGCTGGACACACTGCCAGAGCCTAGCGTCAGCCAAGAGCCTGCTCCAGACACTCCACGGGACCCAGGTAACTCACTCTGCTTCCCAAGCTCCTCCAGAAATGTGTGTGGTGAGGCTTTGGGCTGGGGCAGGGTCCTGAAGTAGGTCACAGCCTCTGACCCCAGGTGCCTGAGTCAGCATCTCTTTCTTCTCCTGTATCAATGCAGGACCAAGGCTGTGATAAGCTCCTGAGGGATGCCTGCGATGGGCTGTGGGCTCACCTGGAGGTCCTGGAGTGGTGTGTGCAGCAGAGCAGGTACGGTTCTGTACCACCAGCCCCCTTCCCACGACTGGGCACACTTGACCCCACGCTGTTTGCATGTGGCCTTTTCAAGACATCTTCCCCATAAATGTCTTGAGTTGACAGTATTGACCCACAACAAGTAGTTTTTCCAGCTGTTAAACTAGGAAATATAAGTAGTGATAATCTTCACTAAAGCCACAAGGTCATAACTAGAGGATAATTTAAGGATGATAATGATAACAAGAACAAAAGCTTGTGTTTCCTGAGCTCTTAGTGTATACCAGGGATTGCTTTAAGCCCTTTATATAATGATTTCACTTAAGCTTGACCCTAATCCTGTGAGATAGACACCAATGTTATCCTCATTTTAAAGGTGGGGCCCCTGGAGCCCAGAGGTGTTAAGTAACATGCCTAGAGTCACACAGCTTTTGGGTATGGTCCACATCCTTAGCTGCATGTTATCTTACATCACGTTTTTTATTCAACAACTGCCTGTTGAAATGTGTGTGAGGCCCTGTGTTTTCCTGATGATTTAACGTTAGTCTTCCCTAGATCCAGGCTCCTATTTTGTTCGTCACCCACTTTACCAGCACTTCTGAAGTCGAGTAGGCAGAGGGGGAAGTAGCGAGGGGCCCTGACTCAAAGAAAAGCAGAGAAGCTCCTGTTGGATCTCAGCTAGGAAGGTTACAGAAATTAGGAAGCTTAATCTGCGGGCCCTTTTTAGAGTCTGCTGAGCACGAAGGCCCTTCCTAGATGCTTTCTAGACAAGTAAAAAGCTGGTTTGATAGATGTCCTTCCCTGAGGGTAGACAAATGCTATCCTCTGTCACGGACCATCTGAAATTTAGTGCTTGGGGAAGTGAAACTTGTGGTATTACAAGCCAGAGAGAAAGAATAAGAGGAAACAGAGACTGGTCTTTTTCCAAGCAATTCTTTAAACTGTCTCCCCTTCCATCCTCCCAACTTTTACTTTCAGCAACCCCATACCAAAGAGAGATCTCTTGTGTCATTTACATGGTGGAGACAGCCACTCAGTGCTCTACTCTCTCCATCACCTTACAAACCTTCCAGCCCTCAGGGAGGAAGATGTTCTCAAGCTCCTACAGAAGGTGCCAGCCAAGGACCCCCAGCAAGAGCATGGTGAGTTGGCAAAGGAGTGACCTAGGCAGGGTTCCCCCCAGGAAAGTATTACACATGTTTCTTTTAGCACAAGATTTATTTAGCATGATTGCTGGGATCTGTCAAGATGGGTGGTCCAGCAAGTACCTTCTAAATTAGTGCTATTTGCCCCAATCAGATTATGAGATGTAGGGACATCCTCCTCTTTCTAGGTGCTGCTGCTGCTAAGTCGCTTCAGTCGTGTCCGACTCTGAGCAACCCCATAAACGGCAGCCCACCAGGCTCCGCTGTCCCTGGGATTCTCCAGGCAAAAACACTGGAGTGGGTTGCCATTTCCTTCTCCAATGCATGAAAGTGAAAAGGGAAAGTGAAGTCGCTCAGTCATGTCCGACTCTTCGCGACCCCATGGACTGCAGCCTACCAGGCTCCTCCATCCATGGGATTTTCCAGGCAAGAGTACTGGAGTGGGGTGCCATCGCCTTCTCCGCTTTCTAGGTGAGGCCTAAGGAATCCTATGAGAGCAGTCCTATAGGGAGCCAGCTCAGGAACCACAAGCATACCCTCATTCCACAGAATTAGGAACTGGCCTCTGAACTCACAGCATTGTCACTGGCCATATTTATGCCAGTTCTTGGTGAGTCTCCATGCTCTATAAGCTATCTCATAGCACATTTTGTGCCTGCCTTCCCTCCCGTATCTTCTTCATAGTCATTGAACAGGTAGAATTTTTCTCTTAGAAGATTCTTTTTCAAACTTTTTTAGAGTTTTTCTTTTCAAAGAAAGACTTGCCTTAAACAATAACAAAGCCTTACTTTAACCTTAGATCTTTGCTGTAAATTCAGAGCCCTGGTAGCAAACTCTTTCTTTCTGCTCACAAAAATCGTATGATAGGGTGGTCTCAATCTACTACACAGGCCAGGGACCTTACCTTTGAGAGAAACATTTTCATATGGCAGTAGATGTCTTTCAGTGTAGATATTGCTTTGATTTACTTTTTTAAATTAATTTTTATTGGTGCATAATTACTTTACAACGTTATGTTAGTTTCTGCTTTACAGCAAAGTGAGTCAGCTATATGTATACATATATCCCCTCTCTTTTTGGATTTCCTTCCCATTTAGGTAAAGCACAGAGCATTGAGTAGAGTTCCCTGTGCTCTACAGTAGGTTCTCATTGGTGCTGTTTTGTCACTTAGTCGTGTCCACCTCTTTTGTGACCCCATGGACTATAGCCCACCAGGCTTCTCTGTCCATGGGATTTCCGCAGGCAAGAATACTGGAGTGGGTTGCCATTTCCTTCTCTAGGAGGTTCTCATTAGTTACCTATTTTATACATAGTATCACTAGTGGATATACATCAATCCCAATCTCCCAATTCATCCCACCCCACCATTTACTTTTTTAAAAGACCTACCACTAACTGTACAACTAGTGTTACTACATCCCATTTTTTTTTTTTTTTTTTTTAGAAATGTAGGCAACTTTAGCAGATTTCCTAAAAGAACTTGAACTCTATTTTCCACATACAGGTACAAAAATCTTCCAAATAAGAATTTGAATTCTGTCACAGGACACACCCAGATCTTAAACTTGGAAGAGGCAAAAGAGGAGTGATAATGAGGCAGGACTTCCCTGGTAGCTCAGCTGGTAAAGAATCTGCCTGCAGTGCAGGAGACACCAGTTTGATTCCTGGGTCGAGAAGATCCTCTGGAGAAGGGATAAGCTACCCACTCCAATATTCTTGGGCTTCCCTGGTGGCTCAGAGGGTAAAGAATCTGCCTGCAATGAGGGAGATGTGGATTTAATCCCTTGGTTGGGAAGACCCCCTGGAGGAGGGCATGGCAACCCACTCCAGTATTCTTGCCTGGAAGATCCCCATGGACAGAGGAGCCTGGCAGGCTACAGTCCATGGGATCTCAAAGAGTCGGACACAACTGAGCATGTCACACAGCACAGGGTGAGGCAAGAGTGGCTTCTGGCACAACAATGTTGGAGCCACTCCCTCTCTGGGTGCTTGCAAGTCCTGGCTCTGGGCAGTAATGCCATGAAGAGGTCAAGGCCATAGAACAATATTGACCTTGTTCTGTTTATTACCCTCACCTTGGCAAGGCCGAGCTTCTAAGAAGTGATCACTAGGAAACCTGTAAGGGACTTTTTCCAACATTATAGTAGCAAAGCATCCCTAACTACTCCAGCGTCCCTCGAGGAATATGCCTAGACACAGGGTTCATATAGTAGAACTATACGCAGCCAGCAGAGATTTAGTTTGTAAAGAAACATAATCCAGTGCTTATGCTCTAAGGGATTTGTAAGAAGTAGAAAAAGTGAATCATATACAAAATATTGTTGCATTCAACTTAAACACATACACTTGTACACAAAAGTATGAAAGGGGTTCAACAGAATGTAACAGTGGTTGTGTTTAGCTGGTAGTATTGTGGGTGATATTTTTTTTCTTCTTTTTGCTTTATTTCTTTGAACAGGTTGTACTTCTTCTATGGAAATAATTTGGGCTAGATTAAGATGTTTAGAGATTCTGTAAAGATTATGGGACCCTGCCTCCTAAGTTCAAAACAAATTTTTAATAAAAACTTATAAATTATTAAGCAAGTGTAAAGGAATCTCAACAGAGTTTGTATTTTTTCCCATGATGTCTGCTACAGGGCTTTCCTAAAAATACCAGTTTGTTTTTTTTTTTTTTAGTTTTGGTTACCTTTTCTTTCTTGTTTCTGGATCTAAACACATTTTAAGCCTCCTCTTGGATAATGCGGCATTCTAAAGGCGGACTAAACATTTAAGTGTTAATTTTTTAAAAAAGGAAAAATAAGTATTTTAAGAAATGCAAGGGGGAAACTTATTAAATAGCCAGGAGACCTGGGTTAACAGACATGTAGAGAAGAGGTTGGTGGGGGAAAAGGAAACAGGGGAAGTGGACGTTGTTGTTGAGTAGGAAACAAGACCCAGAAGAGACACCTGTCACACTGCCCGAAAAGAAAGAGGGTGAGAACACTTAGGGGACTAGTAGCTCAGTATCTCTGTGCTTCCGCCCCGAGTGCAGCCCTGGCCTAAAAAGAGCAACCCTGAAGTTCTGCCTGTTTCTCTCTGCAATTCAGATTCAGCTGACACCCCGGTCCCCGCACACCAGAGCCAGAGTCAGAACCTGACTCTCTACCGGAGCTTCTGTGCCATGAAGTATGCCATCTATGCCCTGTGCGTCAGCTCACACCAGCACTCCCAGTGCCAGCAGTGCAAAGACGGTCCCTCTGAGGACCTGGCCTCGGTTGTGGAGCCCGTGAACGATCCTCTCTCCTCCCCAGGTACAGCGCCGCCCTCACCCCTTCCCTGGCAGAAGCTGGACACAACCTGCCCCAGGAGGCCCTTTGCATGGGAACACTTGTCCACCAGGATTGGAAGGTGGCCTTTTATTATGCCCATGATTAATTTCTTCCATTTATCAGCCTCCATGAATCAAAGGGACAGGGAGAAAGTAAGTGATTTGTATAACTTCTCAGAGTCTGATCTCCTAGTACAGTGTTTTCCAAATGCTTTTTTTTTAACTCAATCCACAGTAGGTAGTATTTCACATCACTCCAGTTTGTACCTAGGTACATAATTTGTGTTTTTATGTGTATGTACATATGTGATGTAAACTGAAAGAGGGCTGCCCTGGTGGCTCAGTGGTAAAGAATCTGCCTGCCAACGCAGGAGATGGCATGTTCGATCCCTGAGTCAGGAAGATCCCCTGGAGAAGGAAATGGCAACCCACTCCAGTATTCTTGCCTAAGAAATCCCATGGACAGGAGCCTGGGGCTACAGTCCTTGGGGATCACCAAAGAGACACAACTTAGCAACTAAACAACAACAAAACTGAAATAAGTTTTAAGAAACATTGCTTACCCTTCCAAACAGAGCACGCTCCAGATTATTTTTCTGTTTTATTTCATTTTTTCAAATGCAGCTAAGTCAGTGTCATGGGTCACAGCCTACAGTTTGAAAGAATCTTCTGTCCTATTCTCTCCCATTTTTCTTAATAACTTGCAACTCCTTACCTTGCCGTCTGTGACTAGTGTTCAGCTATCTCTCCCTTGCAGCTTTGGAATAGACCTTCACCTCTGAGCATGGTTATTTTTGACCAGTGAGTATGTCTTAAGCGATCTGGGTAGCCTGTGGTCACCTGTAGTGTAACAGTGAGTGAAATGGGGAATGAGGGATAAGGAGTCTCCAGGCTGCCTTCATTGTAGGAACTGAAATATGGAGAGCTTCTCCGAGATGAGGAATAATGTAATTTAAAAAGCAGAAACAAAATTATGAGTGCTCGGTCAGCTGCATTTTTAGTTAAGGGAACAAAATCTTTCTACAAATCTTGAAGACATGGCTTAGCAGTCTCATTTTTCTGACTGTAATCACGGTTCCCTGAGTCTTTACAAAGAAAGAAAAGAGTTAAAGTTGGGGAAGTGTTTGAGTCTGGCAAGTGCTGTTTCTAATGTTTGCATTTTCTCTCTTTCCTTCTCCTTCTCTGGCTTCTTCTCTTACCCACACTGCTTCAGGTGCTTCAGATCTCTTCTCAACGTACCTGGCCAGGTGTCAACAGTATCTGTGCAGTATTCCTGACTCTCTGCGCCTGGAACTTCTAGAAAACATCTTCTCATTGCTCCTCATCACCTCTGCCGATCTTCACCCAGAGCCTCACCTGCCCGAGGACTATGCTGAGGACGATGATGTTGAGGGGAAGAGCCCGCTGGGTTTGAGGTCCCCGTCAGAGAGCCCTCAGCACATAGCACAGCCTGAGAGGAAGTCAGAACAGGGTGCCCTGGGCGCCGCCAGGAGTCTGGCCTACACAGTTCCAAGCTGTCCAAAGCCAGAGCCAAAAGACAGTTCCTGGGAGCCTCATGGGCACAGCTTTTTGGACCTAAAGCACTTTACAAGCGGTGTCAGTGGGTTCCTAGCTGATGAATTTTCGATGGGGGCATTCCTCAGGCTGCTCCAGGAGCAGCTGGATGAGCTGAGCAGCCACGGCCCTCCTGAGAAGCCAAAGCTGCTGGAAGGCCAGAGCGGCTTGGGTAGCAGAGACGGACTGCAGGGTCGCCTACACCAGTTCTCCAAGGTTCTCTCAGAGGCCCAGTGGAGGTACAAGGTGGTGACCAGCATCCAGGGCTCAGGTGAGAGGAGATAACAGAAAGGGAGGAGGGAGAAAAATCTCGGGAATATGGGAGAGAGCTAGGAGTGCATAGAGCCAACTAGCTCCAGGCACGTCGCCAGAGCCACCCCTGTCAGAACTCGGGAACTGCTCCGTGGCTTACAGTCCGGTTCAGATCTTCCCTGTTATTACCCCAGGAGGTGGACCAACTCAAAATTGGTCATCCTCGAAGGGAGGAGGGGCAGTATAGGAGTAGGGGAGTAAGAGGTACAAACAGCTAGGTATAAAATAAGCTACAAGGATATATTGTACAACACAGGGAATAGGGCCAACATTTTATAACTGTAAATGGAATATAACCTTTAAAAACTGTGAATCACTATATTGTGCAACGCTAACATACAATATTACATTATATGTTATATACCTGTAACTTATATAATATTGTACCCCTGTAACATATATTACTGTACAGCAGCAGTGATACATCAATTAGAAAAAAAATTGATCACCCTCCCATATGACCCACTGGGTTTGCTATTTCAGAGGAACAACCCTCCCGAAGATACCGACCCATCACCACTCGGCACCCCAGTCTCCGCCGGGGTCGTCGGACAAGAAGGAGCCGGGCAGGTAATCTGAAAAGCTCTCCCCCTGCCTCCATCCTACGCACTAGGCAGGTGGTGTATTGCTGCTTGTCTAATATTCTTAAAGCAGTCAAGCAATTCTTAAAGTATCTTTTTTTATAAATTGTTATTAATTTATTTGACTATGCTAGGTCTTAGTGGCAGCACGTGGGATCTAGTTCCCTGACAAGGGATCCACCCTGGGCCTCCTGCACTGGGAGCATGGAGTCTTAGCCACTGAACCACCTAAAGTCAAAGTATCTTAGAGCAATTCCAGATAAAGTACAAATAAAAGTGGTCTAAGATTATCCTAATCCCAACTCCCCTAAAATAACCCTTGCTTATAGTTTTCTTCCAGAAATTCTCTATGCGATGTAAGCATATATATCATTTTAGATATATGTGCCTAAAATTGCTGCAGTTGTGTCCACCTGTGTAATCCTATGGACCACAGCCCTCCAGTCTCCTCTGTCCATGGGATTCTCCAGGCAAGAATACTCAACTGGGTTGCCCTGCCCTCCTCCAGGGGATCTTCCCAACCCAGGGATCAAACTTGTATCTCTTGCATCTCCTACATTGGCAGGCAGGTTCTTTACCACTAGCACCACCTGGGAAGATATATAGATGCATTGTTACTATATAGAGAGAACTGCAACTTCCTTTTTTCACTTACATCCTCTTACATATGTAAATGTATCATACTCTGTATTGAGAACTCACTTCACTAATTTTAAAGGCTGCTTAGGAGTCCATTGTCCTATGTACCCTTTTGTGGGCATTTAAATTGTTTCAGTTTTTTGCTCCTATAAACATTGCTACAGTAAACAACCTTGTATGTATGTCTGTGCATCCTTGTGTAAGTATATCTATAATATAGATAGCATTTTAACAGAAAGTCAAAGTATATGTGGGTACAAAATATAGATGTAACAAATTGCCCCCCAAAAAGGCAGGCCAGTTTACATTCCCATCATCTATATGTGAATGCCTGTTTGCATATACACTCATCAAAAATGAGCAGTGTCAAAAAAAAGCAATGAGTAGTATCAGACTTTTTTTAACCTTTGATTAATATACTAATGGTGTGTCATCAATTTAATACTAATTTTTAGTTTGAGATTGTATGTCTTTTCGTATATTTATTGGCCATTTATAATTTTCAGTCTCAGGTCCATATTTTCTATTGGGTTTGTCTTTCTTATAGAATTGTTAGAAGCTCTTTATACCTGAAGGAAAATATTCTGTCATTATGTGCTACAAACTTCGCTCCATTTTGTCTATTGAGCATTATACAGAAGTATTAAATTTTGGATAGTCATATTCCATTATGATTTTTGTTAGTTTTTAAATAATTAACAGGGAACTCATAAATAGTTTCCTGTGCCCTAAAAAATACTGGGTATTTTGAGGGAGGTGAATGAGGCATAAACCAGGACTTTGCCTTTGAAGAATTTATAATTTACCTGCATAGACACTACACATGAAAAACTTAAACTGCCCAGAGGCGTGGCCTGAAAACAGAAGAGATCTCTTGGAAGGGAAGGTCAGCATAGCCTGAAAGAGCAAAGAAACAGGTTTTATGAAAGAACTGACTATTGAACCAAACATAGAAGAATGAGTCGGCTTTAGATAAGTGGCAATGAGAGATGCAAGCATCCTGGCCGGGCTGGAGGATACAGAGAGAGAAACGTGGAAAACTTAAAAGGCTGAGCCCCTTAAGTGACTCGGTTAATTGGAGTCAAAAGGCATATTTTGCATCCACCTGGCTGATCCAGCTCCGGATTCACAGTTCATTTTCTCTTTCCTTCAGCTGTCTGTTCCTTCCCCACAGTAAGCCAAGGAGGCTGCCTTACATGGCCAGATGTTACCCTCGAATTACATATTGATCACAACAAGAAATAGCAAGCCTCCCTTGAAAGCCCCAGCACTTCAGGAAAGCAAGTGTTGAGAAGAAGATGCTTGTTCTCCAGGGCTTTGCCCTTCAATATCATGGTCTTCAGCCTGCGTGGCCTTATACTTTGGTTCCCTACTCTTTCAAGTATGAGGACCACCTTTTCTATGTCAGAAAATTTTGTGACCCTCTTTGGTACCCTAGGCTTCCCTGGTGGTTCAGACGGTAAAGCGTGTCTGCAATGCAGGAGACCTGGGTTCGATCCCTGGGTCGGGAAGATCCCCTGGAGAAGGATATGGCAGCCCACTCCAGTACTCTTGCCTGGAAAATCTCATGAACAGATGAACCTGATAGGCTACAGTCCATGGGATCGCAAAGAGTTGGACATGACTGAGCGACTTCTCTCTTCTCTTTGGTACCCTACTGCTTCCTGGCTGTAATAGTTGTGCTTTTATTTTTTTTGAGACTGTTGACAGTGCTTAGTGGGCAGATGGGAGTTGGTGACCCCTAGAAGTAATTTGAAAGCTCCTGGGGCTCAGAGACCCAGAGCTTGTAAACCACTGGTATAAGCTACTACCCAAATGAGCACTGGGGTCATATTAAGCCCTCCCTGGGGCCATCAGTGTGGCCAGGGAGCGGTCCAGCCTCGCTCTCACTTCTTGGGCCCACTCCTGCAGCTGTTGCTCTAGCACCTTCACCCAGACTCTGAGTCGCTCCACTCACCCCAGCTCCTGACCCTATTCCTCTTCCAGGGCCAGCACCCCTCCCTGGAGGTATGTATCTTCATGCTGGAGGGGAGGCGGGCCATCAGCTGAGGAAGCCTGGAGCCTTCTAGAATGAGACTAAGAAGATGGATCCCCATTTCTCAGCGTGCTCAGAAGGAGCAGCTGGACTGAGATAGGAGGAAATTCCCCTCCCTGCAAGGGAAGCAATACAGCTCAGCTAAAAGGAATAAAGACTCACCACTGGGGCAAAGAAAAGAATTTTATATATATATTTATATATATATTTACATATATATATAGGTCTATCTATATTTACATATAGATAAATATATAAATATATTTATATATATATAGGTCCATAGGAACTTGGTGTTTTGCTGTAGAAGGAGCCACTGGTGTAGTAACTACTCATCATCTTTTCACTCTACCCAGATCTTGGCTTTCAAGCTAACTTCTCACTTTCTGCACTGTAAGGTATTGATGGCTGATATTCTCTGTTTCTTCCTAATACCTCTAGATGACCGGGACAAAGGTTCCAAACCATCCCTGGAAAATACAAGTAGTGAACTGAGCACAAGTACTTCAGGTATGGGTGTCCCCACCAGTTGCCAACTTCCAGTAACTTTGCCCTGATAGAGTTGTCACACACCCAGGTGTGAAACCTTGGACTGAGCCGTTCTTGCTTGCGTTCAGCAGTGAAGGGGCTATTTCCCTATCAGCTGAGTTACCCATCAGTAGAGAGAAACAGAGGTAAATACCCAAGGAAAGTAGTTGGTACATAAGTCTTATATTTAAAGATGATAGCATATTAACAGATACACACTACCATATATAAAATAGACAAGGATTTACTGGGTAGCACCGGGAACTATACTTATTATCTTATAATAACCAGTAATGGAAAATAATTTTTAAAAAGAGTATATATAACCAAATCACTTTCTGTGCACCTGAAAGTAATGCAATATTAACTATACTTCAACTGTACTTCAAATTTAAGAAGAAGAGAAAAAGATGATAGCATAGGTGTGCCCCTCATTTGAGGAAAAATCAAGATCTATTTACAGACCTTTTAGAGGACTTTGAGAAGGATAGGAGTTTGGGAGCTGGTGACAGAATAGTTTTTCCTCAATTTCTATCCCTTCCGTGGCCACCCATGTATCCCGACAGAGGGAAGTCTGAGCGCTGCGTCTGGGAAGAATGAGCTGGAGGGCCGGTTGCAGCCCCAACCTCACAGTTCACTCATCCCCATGATGTTCTCCCCACCTGAGTCACTGCTGGCATCCTGCATCCTCCGGGGGAACTTTGCAGAAGCCCACCAGGTGAGGCGGGTTCTTGTGCAACAGGTGTTAGGAGCCTAAGCCTCACCTTGTCACAGTAAAGAGCGCTAAGGCAGCCTTTTACCATCTGGGACCCGCGGGGCCACAGGTAGAGGCAGATGTGTGTGCAGCCAGAGCCACTTGGGTGCACCTGAGGGCCCACATCCAGCAGAAGAAGCAGGAGGGAGTTTGCATGTATGGAACCCCATCTTGAGCACTGTGTATTTCAAGATCCAGCCAGGAGGAGATTTAAGCTGTTGAATCATTTGTTTTCTTAACATAAATGGTGTTTTAGCAAGATAAAATATTGGGTGGCAATCAAAGCATTGAAAGATTTTTATATCTTTCCTTGTAGTCCTTCTCTGAACATATATGTGGTTTTATATCATTAGAAATCACTGTGCAGACCATTTTTAGAATGCCAGTTCAATATGCAGGAAGTGGAGGGGACTAGCAGACTGGAAGGTTCATATGTGTATGGGAAATTGCAGGGAGTAAAAACCAGAAAGACCCATACTCCCTCTGAGCTACTCTCTCTGAGCTTTGATATCCTCACCTGAAAACTGGAGTTAAATGTAATACCTGCTTGTGCTGCCTCCTGGAATGTTAAAAGGATTGTTTGCAAGCTGTGAGAAATACAGGAATCCTCTGCTATTATTTAAATGTAATAGCATAAAAACCCACTATTCTAATTTTTAAAACCCTCTTGTTGTACTTATGACGCCTATTCTGGTCCGTTAACACACAGGTCACAATTTTTCTTTCATATGAGTTTACATGGAAACAGCTATGCGATGGGATAATTTTTGTTTAACTTCTTCTGACACATTTTAGATCTTGTATTTTAATAACAGTGACAATTCTGTTGCTCTCAGGAGGATAGGACTCTCACTAGCCTTTCTGACACCCAAACCAAGAAGTCAGTTGTGAGGTCCCCGATGCTTACCACTAAAGTCCTCACTTCCTTTTCAGAGGCTTTGAATTTTTCTTTTTTTTTTCTTTTTTAATAAAAGTTTTTTAACCTGGTTACAGAGCAAGTTTTGCATATAAGAAAATGCCAAAAAGTATTAACCAGAAAATAAAATTATTTTTAATCTTATTGTCCAGAGCAACCAATACTAAAGATAAAAGTATATATTTTGCCAATGTTTTTCTGAAATATATGTGACCTTTATATAGAGCCAAGATCACTTTGAATCTAAAATTTTAGTGCCTTTTTTACATTTTAAATATTTGCTCTGTAACTGATTTTTAGTGACTTTATCTGATCATGTAGCTACATTTGACCATTCACCTGTTAACTCAACACTTACATTATTTTCAATCCTGTAATCATTGTAATAACTAGTGTCAAGATTATCACTTTTACACATTAAGACTTTGGAATTTTTTCCTTATGAAAGTTTCTCATAAAAACAACTGAGTCAAAGAATATAAACAGTTTTAAAGCTCCATAGATTGCCAAATTGCTTTTCAAAAAAGATTGTGACAGCTCATTCTACCACCACCCCCTGAGGGTTTATTTTTATACTTTGTCCTTATGATAGATGCAAAGTAGTATGATTTTTAAATTCCCTGGATTACTTGGAAGGGAAGGCATTTTTTCATCTGTGTATTAGCCACATGTATTTTCTCTTTGAAATTGTCCACATCATTTGCCTATATTCTGCTGGGGTTTTGGTGACTCTCTTGCTGACTTTCATGAGTTATTTCTACATTTGATCTACTCTCTGCATATCTAACACTCTTTCAGCCCCACGAAGCAGCTGTCTCAGGGCCAGAGGCTGATGACTGGCAAGATTTCAGATCTGTAGACTCTCCCCACTCCAGCAGGCCCACCCAAAGCCACACTCCTTCCTTTCCTGTGACAGGTGGTGTTCACCTTCAACCTGAAGTCTTCACACAGTTCTGGGGAGCTGATGTTCATGGAGCGCTACCAGGAGGTGATCCAGGAGCTGGCCCGAGTAGAACATAAAATCGAAAACCAGAACTCAGACGGGGGTAGCAGCACCATCCGAAAAACAGGCAGTGGCCGCTCCACCCTGCAGGCCATCGGCAGCGCTGCGGCCGCAGGTCCGGCTTCCCTCTTGTCGGGTGGTGGGGGAGTTGTGGGAGGAGGGTTTGGGGGAGAAACCACCCAAACCAGAGGCTCACCGTGAAGATGAACAGAAACCCAGGGCAGGACGCTTGCCTTGAAGAACAGCAGTCCTGATACCCTCCAAGTCATTTTCTAGCTGCAGCCAACTTTGCTGACCACAGTGGTCACTTACCTGCCACTCGAACTGTTCCCTTAAGCCTGTCCTACATGACTTATACTGAGGAGTGTGAATGCAGTTTCCACCATGGGTTTTGATGGCCATTATCTTGAGCTTTGGGGAATTGATGACTGTATTTTCTTCCCATGCAGTTATTCAGGGATTATTTACGTCCCTAAAAAGTGAAGAAGTTTTGTCTAACATCTGTGGCCTGGGGTTCTCAGGTCTCCAGGCCCACCCTTGGCTGTACTGCAGAAAGAGCTCCTCCTTTCACTATTTCTTGAAAGTGAAATCTTGTCCCATGTTTTTACATCTTTTGCTGGTCTAGGCTCTATATACAAGTTACCATCACACACTGCCCTTTCTATATGCTCCCAGAAATTTTCTTAACAAATTCAAAAGAATATATGCATATGCTTTTTGTTTTTAGTATGAACGTGCTCTTATAACAAGTACTATTTTCTGCTTTGGTTTTTTAGCAATATATTTTAGAGATCTTTTCAGATGAGCACACACAGACCTACCGCATTCTTCCTCAGCCTACTTTTAGGCCCCACCTGGAAGAAACCTCACTCCTCCCGACCTTATAACTACTTCTCAAAATAAAAGTGGTAGTGAGCATCATTTTAACCTCTTGCCTTTACCCCCACCGCTGGGTGTCCAGGGATGGTATTTTATTCCATCTCTGATGTGACCGACAAGCTGCTCAGCACCTCTGGAGACCCCATCCCCACGCTCCAGGAGGACTTTTGGATAAGCAGTAGCCCGGTAGAGCTCACTGCTCCCCTGAAAGAGATTCTGGAAGACCTCAGCCCACCCGCCATGGCTGCATTTGACCTGGCTTGCTCACAGTGCCAGCTCTGGAAAACCAGCAAGCAGCTCTTGGAAACAGCTGAACGGCGCCTTAACAACAGCCTTGAGAGTCAGGGTGAGTATGCTTCTTTCACATGATCCCTTTATTCTCAGATAAGGAGACAGGGTTCTGAGATGCTTGATAATTGTACAGGAAGAAAGTTACTGGGGAAGGAGGGACAAGGAGAAAGGGTTGTGTTTTTTTTTATTTCTTCATGTCCAATCTGGTGACTAGTCTACTGAATAGAGTCTCACCTATTTATTTAATTTATTAACTTATTTTAATTTTTAAATTTAGTTTTTAATTTTTAATTTTTTAATTTATTTAATTAAATTTTTAATTATTTTTTATTTTTTAATTTATTTTTAATTTATTTTATTAAATAAAATTTTAAATTTATTTTATTAATTTATTTTTTAATTTAATTTATTTTTTTTAATTTATTTTATTTTTGGCTGTGCTGGGTCTTCGCTGTTTCTCTGGCTGCAGAGAGCCAGGCTTCTCTCTAGGTGCGGTGCTCGGACTTCTCGTTGCAGTGGCTTCTCTTGTTGCAGAGCATGGGCTCTAGGGTGCGAGGGATTCCGTAGTTGTAGCTCCCCGGCTCTAGAGGACAGGCTCAGTAGTTGTGGCATGAGGGCTTATTTGCTCTGTGGCATGTGGAATCTTCCCAGATCAGGGATTGAACACGTGTCTCCTGCATTGGCAGGTGGATTCTTTACCACTGAGCCACCAGGAAAGCCTAAGAATATCATCTTCTTAACAGACTTAACAGTCTACAGTCATTTGGGGAAGTTTTCTTCTGGTTTATAGATAAACCCAAGAAAGAGATATACATTCAAAACTAGTTCAAATGGCATTGGTGATACAGTGGTGAATATAGCTGCCTTCCAAAAATGGTACAGATGGAATTTGTGCCCCTAAACTTCATACCTCCTCCAGAGTGAATCCCGCTTAACTTTAAACCTGGATCTCAAACTTGTACACCAGGTATAAGGGAAAATTTCAGTGGATCACAGTTAAGGGGAGGATTGTGCCTTGAGGTTAATATCCCAGAATGTGTCTATGGAATTCTTGAAGGAATGAAGGTAGGGGAATGTGAAGAAAGAATTAGACAAAGTTCTACTCCCCACCTGTCCTTGATACACACACCCATCACTAGAAGGACTGATGAGGCAGAGAGAAATGAACATATTCCCTCTGAGTAATACAGAGGGAGGAATGGTGAACAGGTGTAATACGAATAGCCTTCCCTGGGTTCAGTGATTCGCTGGGAGAACTCACAGGACTCAGCATACAGTCATACTCATAGCTATAAATTATATCATCAAAAGGACACAAAGCAAAATTAGCAAAGGGAAAAGGCTCATGGGATAAAGTCTGAAGGAGACCAGACATAAGCTTCCAGGAATTCTCTCCCACTGGAGTCACACGGGACATACTGAACTCCAGCAGTAAGTCGTGACAACAAATGTGAAATGTTGTCTATCAGAAGCTCATCAGTGACCCAGTGCCCAAGGTTTTTATTGGGGGCTTGTGACAAAGGCACCCTCTGCCCAACATGTACCAAACTTCCAGACTCTTGGAAGGAAGGCAGGTGTTCAGCATAAACCACACCATACAAACAATTAAGGCACAATCAGTCACTTCCATCATTTAGGGAAAATTTTATTAGTGTAGAAAACCATCTACCAGTCAAGTTTGGAGATGCCAGCCAAGGACCAACCTTGCCAGCAAGGCTTTCTGAGAATAGCAGTCTCGGGCCTTCTGTGTTAACTCTTTTATGCACACCCTTCCAAATCACTTCTGAGCTGTTGGCTTGAAGTCTTTTAATGCTGACATAGTCCTTCTAAGAAAGTGTACTGTAGCATACCCAGTGCTGTTTTTACTAAACAGTTTACTTCCCCATTATCTAGTACTTATATTCTAAAGTGAATGGAGATTGTATAATGTTCAGGCCAACTGGTTTCATGCTAATCAGAAATCAATTTAGTACCTACTGCATTTCCAAATTATCTGAAGTTTATGGGGTACAAGAGAGGTATAAGGAATAATCTCTGCATAAAGTTCTTTACAGTCTAGTCAGGGTATCAGGATACCATTTAAAACAATTAGAGAAGACAGGATCCCAGCTCAAGTTCTCGGCTGAGGAAGGTGCCAACGCAAATCCACAAGAAGTGCCTGGTTGGCTTGGGACAGCAATTCCCCAAGAATACCAGAGCTTCTGGGTCTGCTGCTGTGGACAGCTGAGGCATCTTGCCACAGATAGCCCTGGAACCACGGGCATGGAATACGCCAAGTTTACTGGTCTGTTCAACCAGCACAGCATCTACCTCCCCCTTAATACTGAAGGAGATAAAACTTTACAATACAGGACTTTCAATCTCTGAAAGTACCTAATGTTTTTTTCTTCATTCCCTCTTGATTCATCCATTTCCAGGTCGCCGGCTAGACCACGTATTCGTCAATGCTGATGGCATTCGAGGTTTTCCAGGCGTTCTTCAGCAGATCAGTAAGATTCTCAATTACCCACTTGTGTCAGCCGGGCAAATCAAATCAGGTGAGCTGCTTAGCTACCTTTTTTTAATCTCCTGGACTCGGAACGTTGGGTCAGCATCAGACCTGACTTTTTCTTTCTCGTTTGCTCTCCATAGAGAGTGGCGAGGATAAAGGAGGTCTCCCACGGTGCAGCATTGCTGAGCTGCTTCAGATGTGTTGGCCCAGCCTCACTGAGGACTGTGTAGCCAGCCACACCACCCTCTCTCAGCAGCTGGAGCAGATCCTGCAGTCACTGAGAGAAGCACTAGAGCTGCCAGGTACCAGCCCTTCTGCGAGGGAGCAGTTGAGGTTGAACTGGGGGGAGGACACAGCAGAGCATGAAGGAGCACGTTGGAGTGGAGGATTAGGACTCAGAAGTGGGCCCTTGTATGTGTGTGCTGAGTCGCTTCAGTCGTGTCTGACTCTTTGTGACCGTATAGACTGTAGCCTGCCAGGCTCCTCTGTCCATGACATTCTCAAGAGTGGGTTGCCATGCCCTCCTCCAGGGGATCTTCCTGACCCAGGGATTGAACCCAAGTCTCCTGCATTAGCAGGAAGCCCAGAAGTGGGCCCTACCAGCCCTCTAGTTAACCAGGACTGGTCTTGTAATTAATTCTACCTGTTTCCCCACCTCCTAAGTGAAGGGACGCTTAGCGCACCATTAGCTGGTACATGTCTCTCATTTCTAATGAAAGATGTACCCAGAAGTCACTCCATAAACATTGACCAAACCGTCCCCAAAAGAGTGCTGTGCATTTCGCAGAGGAGTTCCACCCCAGAGACACTGGGGTGAAAATGGAACTCTTTGCCCTGATTTCTCCAGATTCAGAACTCTTCCAAGCTGAGAATGACTTGCACAGGGAACCAACTTGGGAATGTAAAGTGAAAGTCGCTCAGTCGTGTCCTGTTCTTTGCAACACCCGAGACTATACAGTCCATGGAATTCTCCAGGCCAGAATACTGGAGTGGCTAGCCTTTCCCTTCTCCAGGGGATCTTCCCAACACAGCAATCGAACCCAGGTCTCCCACATTGCAGGCAGATTCTTTACCAGCTGGGCCACCAGGGAAGCCCAAGAATACTGGAGTGGATAGCCTATCCCTTCTCCAGCAGATCTTCCCACCCAGAAATTGAACCTGTGTCTCCTGCATTGCAGGCAGATTCTTTACCAACTGAGCTATCAGGAAAGCCCTTGGGATTGTGTAGCTGCCTTATAAGTGTAATACTCAAGCTGTTGGATGCCCCATGCAGTATATATTTGTATTTATATTTTATAAACTTAGGATTTTATAGCTGCCTTGTAAGTATAATTCCCAAGTATAGGATGCCCCATGCAGAACTGAACAGAGGCTCAGTACCCATATTGTGTTGGAAATTGACCCAAAGCCGAATGCACAGACTCAAGACTGCATGCCTTCTTCTTCCATAACTCTTCCCAGAGCCCAGGAGTACCCCACTCTCCTCCCTGGTGGAGCAGGTGGCCCAGAAAGCTCCAGAGGCCGAGGCCCACCCTGTGTATATCCAGGCTCAGCTCCTCCAGAAGAACCTGGGCAAGCAAACGGCAGCAGGCGGCAAGCAGACTGACTACATGGGCACCTTCTTCAGGTACTGCAGCACCCTGGCTGCTGTTCTCCTTCGGAGCTTGAGCTCTGAGCCAGGTAAGTAGCAGGAAAAAGGAAATACAGTCAGAACCGGCCCGCAAGTGTCTAGGGCAAGGAAGAAGAAGACACACAATGAAGAGGTTCTAGGTGCAGCAATAACCAAGGACACTAGATTTATGAGGTCCTCTCTTATTTACCTCTGCGTTTTACTCACCTTTATCTCCCTGATGCCTCATACAGTAGTACAGCACATGAGAGTATTCAGTACATTTTGATGGCATTAATGACTCAAAAATACTCTCTCAGATCTTTGATCTACTGTGGATGTGAGGACTGAGAAGAGGAATTGAGTCTCTGTTTAAAATGCCAGATGCTTACTCGAGTCCACAGAGCAAGTATTACCTGCACTTCAGTCGCATGGAAGGGAGCAGAAATTGCTATTTATGGCTAGACCTGTTCACTGAAGTGTGTCTGTGGTTGGAAGTCTCTGGAATAGTGGTAAGGCATACATAAACCTGTGATCAGCATCATGTCCAGAATACCTTTTACCTAGAAAAATAACAATGAAAGGACTTGCCATGTAGTTTTGACACTACTTTTTGTTGTTGATTCTGGAAAATAGGGCTCTGAATGTTGCAGTCAGTGATGCAAAGTTCACTTTCTTTACTTTTGCAGATCACGTGGAGATCAAGGTAGGAAACCCCTTTGTTCTCCTGCAACAAAGCTCTTCCCAACTGGTGTCACACCTCCTGCTTGAGCGACAAGTACCCCCAGACAGGTAGGAGCCACCCCGTGGGAGTCAATCATGGGCTTTCCTAATTGTTTCATCAGGGAAACCAAGGGCTCAGTGGGACTGTGTTTGAGTTCAGTACAGGAAGGGGGGATTTCTTCGACTTTTCCATTAATTTGCAGTTACTCTTATGCAGGCTTCATTAAAATTCAGTGTGCCTTGTTTCTTCCTATCCACATCTAAATAAAGGGGTTAAAATCAGATTAAAAACAAATAAATAAAATTAAGGGATAACGCTAGTTAAGAGTAGGCAAAAATCCAAAATGTTGATAACACAATTAGTTGGCTAGGCTGTAGGAAAACAAGCATTCTCACAGCCCCTGTGGGAAAGCAATTTGTCCATGTCCACTAGAATGACGATCTGCTTTTTTGACATTTTTGGCAGTCCACATTGGGAAATTTACTCTAAACTTTATTATACATATGAAAAATGCTGTATGTACTAAGTCATTTTATCTCTCCCTCCAGGCTGGCAGCCCTCCTGGCCCGAGAGGGTCTGAGCCTGAGCGTGCCGCAGGTCATTGTCAACTGCTGCTGCGAGCCCCTCACCCTCTGCTCCTCCCGGCAGAGCCAGCAGACAACGGCCCTTCTGATCCGCCTGGGCACTCTGGCCCAGCTGCACACCTCCCACTGCCTAGATGACCTCCCACTTTCCACACTGAGCTCCCCGACGTCAACTGAGAACTCTGCACTGGAGAGAAAGCCCCCTTCCTCCCTGAGGGATTCATTACCCCCAGCCCTCACCTCCTCCGCCTTGGCCTTTCTGAAGTCCCGCTCGAAGCTGCTGGCTACCGTGGCCTGTCTGGGGGCTTCCCGGGGGTCAAAGGTCACCAAGTCCAGCCTGTCATGGAAGGAGCTTCGTGGCCGCAGGGAAGTGCCTCTGACGGCCGAGCAGGTAGCCCGCGAGTGTGAGCGTCTCCTGGAACAGTTCCCTCTGCTGGAGGCCTCCCTCCTGGCTGCCTGGGAACCCCTCCGAGGGTCCTCTGAGCAGGGGCAGAGTCTGGCCACGAGTCTCTGTGGCCGGGCCAGTCTCTCTACCGTCCTACTGGGACTCCATTCTCCCGCTGCCCTGGACGTGCTCACCGAAGCCTTCGAGGAAGCCCTGGTGGCTAAAGATTGGCGCCGGGCCCTTCAGCTCACTAATGTGTACGGACGAGATGTGGACGACTTGAGCAGCATACAGGATGCGGTCTTGAGCTGTGCGGCAGCTTGTGGTGAGCGGAAAGCTGTGTCTCCCTCTTTCAGCAGTGGTAACAACATTGAGAGTTCACCGAGTGGATCATCGCATCTGATCCTCACAGGAACTCTAGACAATGGTGCCACCGTGGTCTGATGATACTGAGAGGCGAGCCAGGCCCAGAGCGTGGGAACTTCCCAGGATAGTCAGTGGTGGAGCAGAGCTTAGAACCCAAGCCCATCAAACTTTAGGACAGGCACTCATAACCAGTATTCTCAACCCTGCATATCAGAATCATTGGCAAATGTTATAGACTACAAATATCTGAGTCCCATTTCCAAAAGCCCCTGATAAGGTTCAGGCAAGTGTTTGCTTTAAAAGAGCGGTCAGGATAGTTTTTCTGGGAAGGGCTTTGTAGGCTCTATAAGCTGGTGGCAACCACTCGGATCTCTCATTACAGCATGAAGACAGCCATAGACCATAAACAAGAGAGCATGGCTGTCTTCTAATAAATCTTTATAAAAACAGACCCTAAGGGTCTTCCCTGGTGGTAAAAAACTCACCTGCCAATGCAGAAGGCACTGGTTCGATCCCTAATCCAGGATGATCCCACCTGCTGGCAGAGCCCAACAGAACCCATGGGACCACAGCTATTCAGGTGGTCACCGTGCTCTAGAGCCCACCACAATGAGAAGCCACAACCACAACCTGTGCTCTAGAGCCCAGCACAATGAGACACCTGCACACCGCAACTAGAAAGTTGCCCCTGCTCACTGCAACTAGAGAAAGCCTGGGCAGTGACAAAGACCCAGTGCACTCAAGAGTAAATAAATAAATGATTTTTTTTAAATTATTTAAAACACACATACAGGGGCCCATTAGTCAACTCCTACTATAAAAGCTCCCCAGGAGACTGACATGTACCCAGAGGTGAGAGTGGTGACCTACAGCCCTCCACTAGGGGGAGCAAGAGCCAGGCCGACTGTGGTGGGGGCCTTGGCTTCTCTATGGAAAGGAGAAAATCCTTCCTTGAGAAGGTGGAGAAATCCACTGACCAGCTCCGAGGTCTTAATGGCTTGGAGTCTGTGTTTCAGCTCTGTGATGTGGGAGTGTGAGAGAGAGAGCTGCTAAGTAAAAACAACAGTGTAAAAAAAAAAACCTAGTTTGCCTGCAGTAACTTTCAAGTCGTCATATAGGACGCAGCATGGAAATTACAGGGAAAACCGAAAGTTCTGCTGACAAGTTGAGTCTGAAACAGTGCTGTGTATGCAGCTTGCCAAACCATGGAGCACCTCATCTGTTCTTCTGTCTTCTCTCTCTTCATTCTTTCTCCCTTTTTTCCTTCCTTTCTCCTCTTCTTTTCTCCACCGCTCTCTTCAGAAAGTCCCATGACTTTGATTTCATTTGCATAACAAGAAACAAGATATAGCATCTGTCCTCATCATAGAATTGTTCCAAGTGTAAAAACTAATTCGGGTCAGATGTATCTTCAGGATCCTCCCAACTCCTGTTTTGTGAAATTGAACACAGCCCTTCTCTTAAGGAGTAACCTGGACTCTTGAGCTCCCGTGCCAGGCTTACTGAACATCTTTTTGTCTTGTAGACAAAGAAGGTTGGCAGTACCTGTTTGCGGTGAAGGATGCATGTCTGAGAAGTCGGCTAACACTGCAGTTTGTGGACCGGTGGCCCCTGGAGTGGTGCCTGGAGATCCTGGCCTACTGCCTTTCAGACACAACTGTCCAAGATGGGCTGGAGTGTGAGCTACGGAGAAAGCTCGTGGAGCTGCAGGTGTATCAGAAGGTATAGGACCTGGCATCAAGGGAAAGGAAATAGGCGTCTCACCTTGTTACCAGCTCCAGCCTGTTCTCATGTGATGGTGGATTTTAAGAAACAAAGTCTAAGCCTGGCTATTTCTCTGTATCTAGCTTCTGTTCTTAGGTGAATATCAATAGAGTCTCTTATCTGGTTCCTATTTTATTGACTCCTATGATTTTAATATATATGTGTCAGATGAGGATTAAAAATCATAACAAGATTAACACTGGAATGATGCCCTACAGTCTGAAAAGCATCTTTTTTATGTGTAGGCATACCTTTCTTGTTTTTGCTGCCCTTTGCTTTTTTGCATTTTCCAGATACTACATTTTTTACAAATTGAAGGTCTGTGGCAACCCTGCGTTGAGTCTCTCTTGGCATCATTTGTCCAATAGCATTTACTCTCTTCATGTCTCTGTGTCACAGTTTGAGAATTCTCACAGTATTTCAAGGTTTTTCATTATTATTATATTTGTCAGTGAACTCTGATGTTGCTGTTGCGAAAAGATTACACCTGGATGAAGGCTCAGATGCTTAAAAATAGCATTTTTTAGCAATAAAATATTTAATTAAGGCATGTGCATTTTTCAGACAATGCATAATTTGTAGACTACAGTATAGTGTAAACATAACTTTATTTGCACTGGGAAGCAGTGTGACTGCTTTCATGTGACTCACTTTATTATAATATTCACTTTGCCGTGGTCTGGAACTAAACCTGCAGTATCCCCAAGGAATACCTGTATATTTGAGCTTTGTGTACATTTTATGTATATGGTGTCTTTTTGTTAGTGGTGGTCAAGAGTTTTTATAGAATTTAATCTCTGTCTTCTTTAAAGATTATTTTAAACTTCAGTTATATTTCAGTGTTGCTGTTGTTCAGTCGCCTAGTTGTGTCTGACCCTGTGTGACCCCATGGACTACAGCACACCAGGCTCCCCTGTCCTTTAGGGGAGTTTGCTTAAATTCATGTTCATTGAGTCAGTGATGCTATCTAACCATCTCACCCTCTGCCACCCCCTTCTCTTTTTTGCCTTCAATTTTCTAATGAGTCGGCTCTTCACATCAGGTGGCCAAAGTATTGGAGCTTCAGTGTCAGTCCTTCCAAGGAATATTCAGGGTTAATTTCATTTAGGATTGACTGATTTGATCTCCTTGCAGTTCAAGGGACTTGAGGAATCTTCTCCAGTACCACAATTCAGAAACATCAATTTGTTGGCACCCAGCCTCCCTTATGGTCCCATTCTCACTTCTATACCTGACTACTGGAAAAACCATAGCTTTGACTAAACAGACCTTTGTCGGCAAAGTGATGTCTCTGCTTTTTAATACGCTGTGTAGGTTTGTCATGGCTTTTCTTCCAAGGAGCAAGCGTCTTTTAATGTCACGGCTGCAGTCACTATCCATAGTGATTTTGGAGACCAGGAAGATAAACTCTGTCACTGCTTACATTTTTTTCCCTTCTATTTGCCATGAAGTGATGGGACTGGATGCTATAATCTTCGTTTTTTGAATGTTGAGTTTTAAGTCAGCTTTTTCACTTTCCTCTTTCATCTTCATCAAGAGGCTTTTTCGTTCCTTTTCACTTTCTGCCATTTAGAGTGGTATCATCTGCATATCTGAGGTTGTTGATATTTCTCCCAGCAATCTTGATTCCAGCTTGTGATTCATCCAGCTCAGCATTTTACACGATGTACTCTGCATACCTTGTCATACTCCTTTTCCAATTTTGAACCAGTCTGTTGTTTCATGTCCAATTCTAACTGTTGCTTCTTGACCCACATACAAGTTTCTTAGGAGACAGGTAAGGTGGTCTGGTATTCCCATCTCTTTCAGAATTTTGCCTTCTTGCACTTCTTTTTCTTGGGGATGGTTTTGGTCACCATCTCCTGTACAGTGTTACAAACCTCTGTACATAGGTCTTCAGGCACTCCGTCTAACAGATCTAATCCCTTGAATCTATTTGTCACCTCCACTGTATAATCGTAAGGGATTTGATTTAGGTCATACCTGAATGACCTAGTGGTTTTCCCTACTTTCTTCAATTTAAGCATGAATTTTGAAATAAGGAGCTCATGATCTGAGCCATAGTCAGCTCCTGGTCTTGTTTTTGCTGACTGTATAGAGTTCCTCCATCTTCAACTGCGAAGAACATAATCTGATTTCGGTATTGACCATTTGGTGATGTCCACGTGTAAAGTCATCTCTTGCTTGGGTTTTTGGGAAAGGGTGTTTACTAAGACCCACGTGTTCTCTTGCAAAGCTCTGTTAGCCTCTGTCCAGGTTCATTTTGTACTCCAAGGCCAAACTTACCTGTTCCTCCAGGTATCTCTTGCCTTCCTACTCTTGCATTCCAATCCACTATGATGAAAAGGACACCTTTTTTTGGTGTTAGTTGTAGAAGGTCTTATAGGTCTTCATAGAGCTGGTCAACTTCAGCTCTTCGGCATTAGCGGTTGGGGCTTAGACTTGGATTACTCTGATATTGAGTGGTTTGCCTTGGAAACGAACAGAAATCATTCTGTCGTTTTTGAAACTGAACCCAAGTACTGCATTTCGGATTCTTTTGTTGACTATGAGGGCTACTCCATTTCTTATAAGAAATTGTTGCCCACAGTAGTAGATATAATGGTCATCTGAATTAGATTCACCCATTCCCGTCCATTTTAGTTGGCTGATTCCTAAGATGTCAATGTTCACTCATGCCATCTCCTGCTTGATCATGTCCAATTTACCTTGATTCAGGACCTAACATTTCAGGTTCCTGTGCAGTATTGCTGTATACAGCATTGTACTTTACTTTCATCACCAGACACATCCACAATTGAGCGTCATTTCCATTTTGGCCCAGCCACTTCATTCTTTCTGAATCTATTAGTAATTGCCCTCTACTATTCCCTTGTAGCATATTATATATGCCTTCTGATCTGGGAGACTCATCTTCTAGTGTCATATCTTTTTGCCTTTTCATACTGTTCATGGGGTTCTCGAGGCAAAAATTTCCTCGAGGTTTGCCATTTCCTCCTTCAGTGGATCATGTTTTATGAGAACTCTTCACTATAACAATAGCCAGTTTGAAAGGGATAACTGAAAGTGAAAATTTCACTTTCAGTTCAACCTTTCAAGTGAAAGGTTCTTGTGATCTATGTGTTATATTCAAGATCAAGAGACTTAGGGAGATAGATTTACCTGATACAGCTACATAACAAGTATCAGTTCAGTTCAGTCGCTCAGTCGAGTCCGACTCTTTGCGACCCCATGAATTGCAGCACACCAGGCCTCCCTGTCCATCACCAACTCCCGGAGTCTACCCAAACCCATGTCCATCGAGTCAGTGATGCCATCCAACCATCTCATCCTCTGTCGTCCCCTTCTCCTCCTGCCCCCAATCCTACCCAGCATTAGGGTCTTTTCCAGTGAGACAACTCTTCGCATAAGGTGGCCAAAGTATTGGAGTTTCAGCTTCAACATCAGTCCTTCCAATGAACACCCAGGACTGATTTACTTAAGGATGGATTGATTGGATCTCCTTGCATTCCAAGGGACTCTCAAGAGTCTTCTCCAACACCACAGTTCAAAAGCATAAATTCTGCGGCGCTCAGCTTTCTTCACCGTCCAACTCTCACATCCATACATGACCAAAGGAAAAACCATAGCCTTGACTAGATGGACTTTTGTTGGCAAAGTAATGTCTCTGCTTTTAAATATGCTACCTAGGTTGTCCATAACCTTCCTTCCAAGGAGTAAGCGTCTTTTTAATTTCATGGCTGCAGTCACCATCAGCAGTGATTTTGGAGCCCAAAAAAATAAAGTCTGACACTGTTTCTACTGTTTCCCCATCTATTTCCCATGAAGTAATGGGACCAGATGCCATGATCTTAGTTTTCTGAATGTTGAGCTTTAAGCCAACTTTTTCACTCTCTTTCACTTTCATCAAGAGGCTCTTTAGTTCTTCTTCACTTTCTGCCATAAGGGTGGTGTCATCTGCATATCTGAGGTTATTGATATTTCTCCCAGCAATCTTGATTCCAGCTTGTGTTTCTTCCAGCCCAGCGTTTCTCATGATATACTCTGCATATAAGTTAAATAAGCAGGGTGACAATATGCAGCCTTGACATACTCCTTTTCCTATTTGGAACCAGTCTCTTGTTCCATGTCCACTTCTAACTGTTGCTTCCTGACCTGCATACAGGTTTACATATATGCTAATCTTTCCAAGTGTACTGATAACCAGAGTCCAGAGCCCAACCAGGGAAAGTGAAAATGGCAAGTGAAAAAGATTTTCTTTCCACTCTTCCTCAGCAGTTTTCATGCTGAGCTAAAATGCTGCATGAAGGGTGATCCCACAGAGCATTCAAGCCAGAAGAATAACCTGGATAGAGTTTTGAGATGAAGGAGCAAGGGACAAGTGACCCCAGAAGACTGAACAAGCTGCAAAGGACAGAAGCCTCTGAGAACTGTCCTACAATTGTGGCCTCCCCACTCAGCCTTGGCTCCCTGGTTATACTTGCCAGGTTGGTTCACTCATCTCTCCAAACACCCTGTCCCGTTAGTTCTCATTCCCTCTCTCTCCTGGCAAGTTTGGTGCAGAGACCTGGAGATGGCCCATCCCTGGAAACTCCAATGACTTGTTCCTGGACAGAGAAACTACAGTGCGGTTTGATAGCTTTTCTTGTCTTTCCTTAGATTCTAGGTTTGCAGTCTACCCCCATGTGGTGTGACTGGCAGGCCCTGAGAAACTGTTGTGCTGAGGACCCATCGACTGTCATGAACCTGATTCTAGAAGCCAAGGTACCATTTTCCTGGGTACTATTCTCCTTCGTCCTCTTTCTAGATTTGCCCCTCCTTAGCCAGTTAGATAGACTCCTTTCCATATGTCAAGGTTCACATTTTTTTCTATAATTATATAACACTCTTTTTTCTCTTTTTTATGCATGTGAAACTTACCAACATTCAGAGAAGTGTAAAGAAGAAGACAGTTAATGCTTTTGAACTATCACCCTTGTTTTCATACTGAGATTTCCTACACTGTTCATAGTAGGTACAGAATACATACCCAGCATGGAACTGCTGCATCATGAGGCAGGAGCATCCTCACCTTTACTAAGATATTACCACATTGTTCTGGCCCAGTTATTCTCCTACTCACAGTCCCTATTGCTCCATCTTCTTGGCAATTTTTGCATTGTCCAGCTTTTTACTTTTTGCCAATAAGATGGTATCTCATCATTGTTTTAATTTATGTTGCCATGATTACTAATGACCTTAACTACCTTTCCATGTGTTTGTTGGACATTGAGTGCTGAGTAAATTTTTTTTTTACCCTTTAAGAAGCTGATATATATCATAGATCAAAATGTAGATGTATTTATTCAGGTGCTGACTCATCCAGGAAACCTTTATTGACCACTGTGCTAGATAGTGCTGAAACAAAGGTCATTAAGCTTAGCCTTTGCCTTTGCCTTTGCCTTTGTGCAACTCATTATTTTGGGAAGGGGATGGGTGGGGTGAGGGTGGGGGGAAATGTGAGACATATCCCTAGGTCATTGTGATAAACCAAGTGACAGAAGCAAGCCCAGACTGTGGTGGTGACACAGGCAGGGCATCTAATGTAGCCTGAGAGACAAGGGAACATCCTGAAGAAGGTGGCCCCAGGCAGAGTTGTGGGGAGAGCCTTCCAGATGCCACCATAGAATACTCAGATGTAGCTCTGAGAATTCCACTCTCTGAAACTTTAATCCAGAGTTCACAAATTGGGGGTGGGGATGTGGGGAGTAACAAGGGTTGATATCAATGTAATCCAACACCCATGTGTGTATTTGGCCTGTGCAGTAGTGGTCTGCAGAATTTTTAGCTTTTCATATTGATTTCATTGCCAATATTGGAAAATAGGGAGATTTTTTTCAATTTAAAAAAAATGTTTTTATAAATTTTTTTTTTTTCTGGCCATGCCACAAAGCACGTGAGAGATATCTTAGTTCCCTGACCAGGAATTGAACCCATGTCCCCTGCAGTGAAAGTGGGGAGTCTTAACCACTGGACCACCAAGGAAGCCCTAAAAATTTTTTTTGAAAATTTTTTAACTCTGGCAGCACTGGGCCTGCATGGTCATATGGCAACAGTCAGGGTTGAGTAGACTGTCTCCTTTGACAGTCCTCTCAGTCTCCCCACTTCCTTAGTATCTTCCCGGCACTGACACCAAGTGTTGGTGGCTATATGTCATCTGTTTCTTTTTTATAGTCAAGCTAAGAGAAAAACGACATCTTCAGCTGCCTACTTGCACCATTTTCAGAACTTACCTTGCCAATTCTAGTCCTTTATGATCCCACTTTAATCCCACAATGAAGTTCCCATAAACACTTCCCAAACTGTCCTGGGGCTTTGGCAGATTCAGGACTGCTGAGAAAAACCAGGCAAGAGTTGAATGAGTGACAAGGCCAGGATTTTAAAGGGGTTGAAGGCATGTGTGTTTCCTTCCAGGAGTATGAGCTGTGTGAGGAGTGGGGCTGCCTCTACCCTATTCCAAGAGAACATTTAATCAACCTACATCAGAAGCATCTCCTCCACCTTCTAGAAAGAGGAGATCATGAAAAGGCTCTGCAGGTAAGCCTCCAACTCTTCCCAGTTTTCTTTGGGGAGGGTTGTGAAGGTTGGTCGAATTGGATGGCTCTGTTCCTACTGGATCCCATTCAGAGCACTCACAGTCTCAGATCTGCTCCTCCATGAGCTGGTTATAGTCACCCTGCCTGTAAGTGCCTAGCCCTACATTAGGTGCCAGGTGGGCAGCTGGGTCCAACATCCTGCTGATATCTGGTCCTGTCAAAGTCATCATTTGTGAAGCTAAGCGGTGGTGGGGAAAAAAAAAAGAGTGCAGAGAAAGTGTTAATCCAAAGTGAATAAACCGAAAGGTTCTGTTCTCAAACAAAACAAGGCTGGACTAAGAGTTCTTCCACAGGCCTCACCTTTCTCCTCTACCTTCCTCTTGCAACAGCTTCTACAAAGGATTCCCGACCCCACCATGTGCCTTGAGGTCACAGAGCAGTCCCTCGACCAGCACCCTAGCTTGGCCACTTCTCACTTCCTGGCCAACTACCTCACCACCCACTTCTATGGAGAACTGACTGCTGACCGACACCGTGAAATCCAGGCACTGTACATGGGATCCAAGGTCAGGAGGAGAAGGGGCTGTCAGGAAAGCATGATGGTCCAGCTCCCACTTCAGAACTTGCTCTTCCAGGCACCTGCCTTCCTTGACCTGTGCTATACAAAATCTTGACCCTAATAGCCCACCATATCCCTTAGAACTTAGTGTTGCCTACTGCTCTGCCTCCAAAGTGAATTTTTATGGTCCTCCTAAGTTCTCTTTATGCTTTGCCTGACATCTGCTATATCAAGGCTTCTAAATTCTGACCATGAATTAGAATCACCTGGACTTTCTAAAAATAGCAGTAGTTGACCCCCACCCTAGAGTAATTACAACTGAACTTTTGGGGACAGGGCCTGCCTGTTTTCCAGAAGGACTCTGATGTGATGATTTAAAACTGCTGCTTTAAATCCTTAAAACTACTCTGTGCTAAAGGAAAAGGGTCAATTGTCTGTACAGTGGGATAATAAGTCCTTACCCTTGATATGTAACCTAGTAGAAGAAATTATAAACTAATTTCAGTGGAGTAGTGTTTAGGAAAAGATAAGGCCTTCTAACTCTCTGATAATGATTATGATTGGCAGTCATACTGTCCCCTGAGTATAGAACGCACCGCATGAATAGAACCAGTGCTGGTAGAGCCACGAACATGACTGCCAGCCTACTTGCTAAGAGTTCAACCACGTAAAATGATCCTAAAGAGGAGACACCTGTTTTTCCTTTTTTGGATGTACTGTGCCTGAGTGGAATCTTTGAAGACTGGCGATGATGAGAGCCAGTGAACATATTTCAAGCCCAGTGATAACAACCCCTAGGAAGAATTTAGAGTCATCATTCACCTGTAGGACCCTGGAGGTGCCAGGTGTAGTCTACCTTATACTGCTTATTCTAGCAAAGCCTGAGAAGGACAGAATGGTGACTTTAAGGATCAGGCAGAGGTCAGTCATGCCTGGTTGGTCTAGGCTGGGGGTTAGGAGACCAGCACCCGTGAGCCAAATCCAGTCCTCTGCCTGCTTTTATAAATCATGTTTTATTGAAACACAAGCATGTATACTCATTTACCAGTTGAGTAGTTGCCACAAAGACCTTATGGCCTATAAAGTCTGAAGTATTTACTGTCTGAACCTTTCCAGAGAAAGTTCCCCTCGTCTTGATTGCCACCTGGAGGATTTAGCTAGGAGTCCAGCCTTACTTCCTTTCTAAAAGACTCCCAGCCAGCTGGCCAAGAGCCCATTGGTCCCAGATACCCTTGCCACTTGCCCATGAGAATCTTGACTTTCTTCTGAAATTCGTATCCTGTTTCCTTCACACTGGGGCTCTACCCCACACCCAGGTCCTGCTGACCTTGCCTGAGCAGCACCGGGCCAGCTACTCCCACCTGTCCTCTAACCCCCTGCTCATGCTGGAGCAGCTGCTCATGAACATGAAAGTGGATTGGGCCACTGTGGCCGTGCAGACTCTGCGCCAGCTGCTGGCCGGCCAGGAGATTGGCTTCACCACAAATGAGGTGGACTCGCTGCTTTCCAGATACGCGGGAAAAGCCCTGGATTTCCCATACCCTCTGCGGGAGAAGCGCTCAGGTAACGGCCAGCATGCTCAGTGGGGGTTCTACGTGGAGAAGGAAACACCGTGCTCCATCCTTAGTTTTCATTTCTCTTTTATGATTCTGAGTTGATAGAGAATGAGAGGATACACTTCAGGAGAGAGAGCTCTTTTGTACAGGAGAGATCTCAGTCTTGGAGGAAGTGGCAGGCTAACCTAAATGAAATGATGGTAGAGAACCGCTATGTGCATAATAACACGAAGGTTCAGAAAACAAAGCATGTTGAGAGTGGTCTCTGTCTAGCCTTGGTGCAGTAGGCTCTTAAGTGCCGTCGTTTTGATTTGAGGACTGTTCCCAGGGTCACATCAGATGTCACTAGTATGTGAGCTGATTCGGTCTCTAATAGAATGAAGAAGTGAAATAAATAAGGGCCAATGCTCCCAGCCAGCTTTCTCTTTTCTTACTCCCTACCCTCCAGGACCATCACTTAGGTATCTTCCAGTTCCCTCTGAACATCTTTAGCTTTATTTTGTAAAAGCCTAGTGTCTACATCATTTATCTCACATGCCTGACATAGTTTGTTTATTGAGGCATTTGAGAAGCATGCTTATGTCTGTCTTAGAAGTCCTTCTGTCATTCTTTGCATGCCTGGTAGAATCATGGGATGACAGCGAAACCAACAGGGCTTTGAACTAAATTCCTAGCAAAACAAATGAGGTTTGTTTATGGTAGAATGATCTGTCAACATTTTCCTTCCCTGCAGACTCTGTGATTCACCTCCAGGAGATTGTCAGTCAGGCTTCAGACCTCGAGACCTTGTCTAGGTCACCATCAGCTGAGTTCTCTTCTTCTGCTGCTCCTGGTAAGAACGAGCTCTGAGAGTTACCCATTTTTCAGTTCAATCTTGCCTTACTCTGATTTTCTGATTCTTTTGCTGCTTTTTTCATTGCCAGTCACAATGTTCTTATTGGTTTTGTTGATTTGTTCCAGCTTTGTATATCCCACAAAACTCAACATATGAACGATTCTTATTATTTACAATAGTATATCTATGAAGATTCCACAAACAGTGAATTAGCAAATACTAAACCATTGCTCCTAGGGGAAATATGCTTGTATGTGTGTGTATGCTTGTATGTATACATATATACATATGTATATACATATATACACATACATTATAATCTCAAACTGAAAACAGTTCATCCCAGTAGATTCTATTTTCTTTATTGTACAAGAGAGAAAAAGAAGTTCAGAGTGTTAAAGTGACTTGCCTGAAGCCACCCCATCCACTAGTGCATATTGAGCATTTGGGATTCAAACCCTGTCCAACCATCCCCAGAAGTGAGCTTCTTGCACTCCCTGCCTCACTTTCCTCTACTGGCTCCATTCTCTGGTCTGCTCTGTATGAGAGCTGAAATAAGAAGGCAAAACATGACCTTATTCAACCATAGATGAGAACCTGCATAATAACAAGCCTGCAACTCAAATTATTCACCACTCTATGTGTGTCCACAAAAGCAATGCAAATACCGCTTTTGAAGTTAAAAGTAAATTTTAACAAGTAGGCAACTTCACAAATATGGAATGTACTAATAAGGAGGATCAACTTACTTAGTCGTCATGTTCACTCTGACCCTGTCCTACAGGTAGTTGTTTATGTCTGTCACCCACACAGGGTACGAGGTCCTTGAAGTCTCCTGCCATTTCTCGGTCATCCCTTTTCATCACTCCTCCACTCCAATCTCCTGACTTTTGCCCAATGGCCTGCACTCAGGAGAGGCTCAGCAAGTATTTGTTTTGCCAACAGTCAGGAGAACAGGCTCCTGGGGAGAGGTCAACAATCCCTCTTCTTCTGGGTGCTGCTAAGAGTCACTGTGTTTCCAGTTCTCTTTTTCTCTGACCTGCCAATATCATTCTGCTAGGTACCATACCATCCTTCTCCTTAGATACCGTAAAGCAAAGTAGCATTTTGTGGCCCCACTTTGAGAAGGAGCCATGCTTCAGGATAATCAGCAGACCTGACAGAAGGGCTCAGGCATACAAGGATATGAGCAGCTGCACAAATCTGCATAAGGCAGCCTGAGCAGCTTTGGTTTACTTAATTTTTTCTTTATTTTTTATTATAGAAAATCTCCAGTACACAAAAGTAGAGAGAATAGTGTAATGAAGTGTCATGTACCTATTACTCAGTTGCAATATTTATCATCTGAGTATGACCATTCTTGTTTCATCTGTACCCCTGTCCCTCTACAGGATTATTCTGGAACAGGTCCTAGATATCATACCATTTTGTTCATAAATAGTGTCTATCTCGGGAATTCCCTGGTGGTCTAATGATTAGGGTTCAGGGCTTTCATAGCTGTGGCTTGGGTTCAGTCCCTGGTCAGCGAACTGAGATCCCACAAGCTGCATGGCATGGCCCCCCCAAAAAAGCCCCCCCAAAACAGTGTATATCTCTAAAAGGTAAGGACATTTATAAAACAAAACCATAACATCATTCTCATAGCCCAAACCAAATTAATGAGTCCTTATTATTATAAACTATGCAGTCGATATTCAGATTTCCCCAGTAATCTCATGAAGAATTTTTTTAGAATTGGTCTTTCAAGAATCAGGATATAAATAATGGCCACATATGGCATTTGACTAAACTCTCTCTTAAATGTCTTTTAATCAGTAGGTTTCTGTACCTTCTTTTTTCCTCTACCTCTTTTTTATTTGTGAAGGAAACTGGTTCAGTTGTCCTGTAGAGCTTCCCACACTCTGGATTTTGTTGACTGTCACCCTGTCGTAATCTGGGTCTCTGTCCCCTATGTTTCCAATACCCTGTAGATAGACCTAGAAGCTTGATTTGATTCAGGCTCAATGTTTTTTGGCTAGTGTATTTGAGAGGCAGTCCTATGCCTTCCATCAGGAAATGCACAATGCTCTTTTTTTCTTTAAATCACCAAGTTCAGAAACATGGCATATTTATTTATTTGGCTGTACCAGGTCTTAGTTGTGGCATGTGGCATCCAGTTCCCTGACCAAGAACTGAACCCAGGGCCCCTGCATTGGGAGCCAAGAGTCTTAGCCACTGGACCACCAGGGAAGTCCCACACAATGCTCTTTTGGCAATCAGCCATCGATGATCATTAGTTGGATCTGTGATATCAGGAGGCTTTGTAAAATGGTACAATTCTAATTCACTCATCCCTTCATCATTTATCAGCTGACTGTTGATCACCTTTTACTCTGACTTCTGGCTCTGACTCCCAGGTCTCCCCATTGTACATTCCCCAAGTCTGAGGGAGAGGAACTTCCCCCAGAGTCAGCTGCCACTGGAGTTTGTGCCCCCGGCTACACCCCCTGCCAGGCACCAGTGGGTCCCAGATGAGAGTGAGAGTGTCTGCATGGTCTGCTGCAGGGAGCGCTTCACCATGGTAAGTCTTATCTGTCTCCAGCTTCACCAGGAGGAATGAAAGTTCTCCTTCATGAGCCTGAGTTTATAGTCACCTCCTGTCCCCAGGAGAAGAGGGTATGTTCAGAAGGTCTAAGGCACTGGGTTTATCTTTGACCTGACCAGGTGTATTTTCTGACTTCAGACAGAGAGTAGACACCCCCTTGAGTAGCCTTAAATTCTAAATCTCTGCCTTTCTTATGAAATAAATGAAAAGAGGCAGAGGTATTGCAGAAGGAGTGACCAAACATCAGGACATCTCCTTTCCAGCTCTCATGTCTTTTGCAATAAGACAGGTGACCTGGTAATGGTTTTATGTGCTGGAGCCAGAGGACTTCAGTTCTCATCCCAGCCCTACCTCTTACTTGCAATGTGACTATTAATCTTTTCATCTTAGATGCTCACTTGTAAACTGGGGATGATGTATTACTTGGTTCATAAACACTAACTACAGTACCACATGTTACCACACTGAGCACAGTACGTGACTGGCATAATAGCTCAGCACGTGGGAAAATGACGATGGTGTAATTTCTCTGTATTTGTTTCTTCCTATTCTATAAAAAAGGTGTAATATGTCTATCAACCTTTTATGATGAAATAAGGCAGTATTTGTAAGATACTTGAAAAAAAGGACAGTTTTTCATCATCATCAATACCTTGTAGAACTGTGTTCCTCATTGGCTGGGAAAGTCACTTCTTCCCCACTGCTTTTTATTCTGTCTTCACACGTTTCCTCCACAGACAGGTAGGGCTTGTCAGGAGCTCTTGCAAAACTGTCCATGACTTGGGCATCTTTGCCCATCAAATGAGAGCTATCTTTAAAGTCAGCTTTGTGAAGGGAAGGATTAGTGTGTTCTTTCTCAACAGAGGCCCAAGCACCTGATAGTCTTAGCAAGTCGCAGATGACTCATTCCAAGGATAAATGGATTGACAGGTTGCTCACAGGTCCACCCATCTCACTTTCTCTTCCCTACTCCTCTTTCTCTTTCCAATGACACTCCTCAGTTCAACAGGCGTCATCACTGTCGCCGCTGTGGCCGGCTGGTGTGCAGTTCCTGCTCCACCAAGAAAATGGTAGTGGAAGGCTGCCGAGAGAACCCTACCCGTGTGTGTGACCAGTGCTATAGCTACTTCAACAAAGAGTGAGTGTCCTGCAGTGGGGCCACGCTGCTGTTGACCAGTGCACCCTCCCCCAGGTCCTGACATACCTACGAGTCTCATGAGGGAGAGCATCTCAAACCTGAGCAGTTACAGGAAGTTTTCTGTTCACATTCACACTGAAATGCCATTAAGCCTGTGGTGTAATGGTTGACCTTGGTCAGAGAGACATCTAAGAGAGGAAGTAGGGGTGCATAGCAGAGAGCAAGCTCATACATGATGTTCTGAGATCAGGGCACTGGGTTCTTTGGCCTGTCCCCTAACCGAAGCCATTGATCTTTGTTTGCCAACACCCTCACCTCTTTTCCAGCCACTCTTGCTTCAGTCGGTCTCGGCTGGACTCAAAACGC
Organism: Okapia johnstoni; assembly: GCA_024291935.2. NCBI lineage: Eukaryota > Metazoa > Chordata > Mammalia > Artiodactyla > Giraffidae > Okapia > Okapia johnstoni. The sequence goes on from CM044307.1 coordinate 21,589,400, forward strand.
CACGCTCACCTACTGAATGTTGGGGCCTCACTTATATCAGCTCTCATCGACCTCATCATTCTGGCTTGTTATCCACGACTCAAAGAGCCCCCACACTTTCCTACACACAGTTCATCTGGGGACAAATCTCAGAAACTGCTCATGCCACTGGCAAAACAGGTCAAGTGTTTTTTGCTGGCTCAGTGTTGCTCAGTTTTTTCCACTACTTCTGGCAGCAAAAGAGGGTAAAATTAAGTGCATGTGGGAGTATGAGCCAAAGCAGCTATCCAAAAGCCAAATTACTTTGACTTCTTTGTATTTTATGAGCAGACTTAAATCGATCTCAAATGCGTGTTTGTGTTTCTTTTAACATGAACTTTTTTAATCATTGTTTATCATGGTGATTACTGACCTGATAGAAAGGAAGATGTGCCTTGCTTATACCATAGTTTCTGTGACCCTGGCAGACCACTGCCTCCCTCCTGGTGGGGGACAGGGAAATTACCCATTTATCTTTCTGCTGAGATTTGAAATGAGCAGTCAGTAAGGATTCTTTCACTCAGCAGTAATCACTCTTCCCTTGAGGAGCCCCTGTTTTAGTGGGAAGACAGCCAAAACACAGCCCACAGAGCCCTTTGGTAAGTGCAGTATGGAGACACACCAAGCTTAGCTCAGTGATCAGGAGGGTTTCCTTGCGGTGTGGCACTTGGCCTAAGCCTCCTTAGAGGATGAAAAGAAGTCAAAACAGAGTGTGCCCAAAAGTGGGAGTAACACCTGCAAAGTCAGAGACAGGAGTAAATGCAGGTCCTTTGAAGTGTAAATAGGTAGGTCATGAGCTAAGGTTCTGAACTCAGGGGCTGGCATCTGAGCTGGGAGGATCTAGGGAATGGCACAATAGCTTGGAGCTTGCTCTTTGGCAGCATGGGCTGGGACTGGTTGACCAGAAGGCTTCTCATACAGGTGATAGACTTAGGCTCTGGCCTGTGACATTGGGATTTAACAGTTAGTGGCACCAACTGAACTTGATCAAAGCCTGTGGCAGTGTGGATAGGACTTTTATGGGTTGAGCAGAGATCATGGGTGGTAGGAAATGGTCTCCAGAGACATCCAGACCATGAGGAGCTCTGTCTGCTAACCTGCAAATGTGGAATATTTGTACCCCGAGGAGCTATTAAAAAAATTTAAGCAGAAGCATAACATAATGCATTTTTGAAAGCTTACTATAGCTACAAAGTAAAGAATAGATTGACATAAGTAAGGAAACCAGTTGGGAAGCTAAAGCGGAGGCAATAGCATTGAGTGATGAGAGCTGTCTCTAAGACAGGGATGAGGAGAGAGATGAGGATATTTAAAGAGGTATTCAGCAGATGGAATGGACAAGAAATGACAAGAAAGTGGTTGGCTATGATAGGTGAGAGAGAGAGGAGTTTTGGATGATTCCCTGATAATCTCAGTGGGGTAGCAATAAATGTCAATGCTGTATACCAAGTTCCAGGAGGAGGAGAAATTCAGTTTTCACAGGCATTTTGCCTTTTCTTTCTCTGTTTCCAGTGTACCAGAGGAGAATCCAGGACAACCAGAAGGTAAGGCTTACTCACATGCACTGTGACTTTTTTTTTTTACTGTGCTGCCAGGTTTGCAAGATCTTAGTTTCCCAACCAGGAGTTGAACCTGAGCCCGTGGAGGTGAAAGCACAGAGTCCTAGCTGCTGGACCACCAGGGAGCTGCCTCCTAGTGACTTTTCCTTTCTATGCTCAAGTGAGCCATTCCTTCAGCATATCTGCTGCAAGTGACACCCTCAGTGTCAACTCAGCCCAACAGGCTGACCAAAGAAATTTCTTGGCATTTCTATCAGGCTGTTTCCCTTAAGGTTTGTTATCATATTAACTTATCACACTGGCCCATTAGCTTCCAGCATCGAGAACGCCAGTAGATAAAGAATTGGGTCCTTAACTTTTAGTAGCTTATTTCTCTTGTTTCCCTCTAGATTCCCCTTGACCACCATCCTGCCTCCCAATGCTCCCTCCCTCCCCTTAGTAATCACTATTGGTAGTTTGGGCAGGTTAGTTTTTAGAGTGGCCAGTGGCTCAGCCCTCCATTTGGGAAGCATGTACCTTTCAAGGCTTCTCACATGAAGCAACAGGGTTGTGTGGCAGATATTGCAACACTCATCCCGGGTCTGTGCCTGGGGAAGACAGTTTGAGGTAACCAAGGTGATCTCCTGAAGGAAATACAAGGGACCAAAACGAAAGAAAGAGCCCTAAGATAGCAGGCAGGGATCTGCCGACAGCTCACGCTGCTCACTGGCTGGGCTAACTGGGCTGCTGCCAATGAATGACACACGGATGGCATTTGTCTTCTCAGCCCCAGACAGCTCCAAGAGCGAAAGCCCTCCGTATTCAGCTGTGGTGAGAGTCCCCAAAGCAGCAGAGGTGGAATGGATTTTGGATCTGAACGAGGAGGAAAATGAGCTAGTGCGGAGTGAATTTTACTATGAGCAGGTAATAGCGATAAAATGAATAGTCGTTTGAGTTTCTCTGTGCTGTGTGGTCTGGAGAAGGAAATAGCAGCCCACTCCAGTATTCTTGCCTGGAGAATCCGCACGGACAGAGGAGGCTGGCGGGCTACAGTCCACAGGGTCGCCAAGAGTCAGACACGACTGATCAGCTGAAAACACACACACACATGATGTGTAGTCACATAGCAGGAAATGCAGAGTTGGGCAAACACAGGCTGGTCTTCACTTGCTCACAGTGTAATCACCTGGGAGCTAAGGCAAAGCAACCAGCTGAAAGCACAAAACGAGGAACAGCTTGAGAAATACACAAGAGGAAATCAGGAAAGCCTTCATGGCATTTAAGATGAGCTTTGGAAGTGCGGTAGGAGTTTGACAAGCAGAAGTTTGGGTGTCGTGAGGGGAGTGAGGATAGGGGAAGGACAAAGAGTTCCAAACTAGAACATTCAAGCAAAGACACAGTGTCCGAAATAGTTGGGGAGTTACAAGTGGTTTAATTTGGAGGAAACATGGGGTGTTAATAGAGGTAAAGTTGAAATGGGCTATTTATGTGTAGGGCCTTATACTCTGCAGTGAGATATATGTACTTGGTAGACATCAGGGGCCATGGAGTGTGCTTTAGGAATATTAATTTAGCAGCACTGTGTCCAGTGGCTTGAAGCAGAGACCTCTCCAGCTAGCTAAGCAAGCAAGGCAACTGTTGTCCAAACCAGCATTCAAGAGTACCTGAACTCCTAGTAAATGAGAAAAGAAGGGCCCCTCTGGACATTCCCAAGAAGTAGGTGACATGTGGACACAGCTGCCTTCTTCCCAGTCAGGTGACAAAACCTAGCAGCCGGAGTACGAGTTAGAACTTCTGAAATGGGCCTAGTTCCACTTCTGCTTTTGCTAACTGTGTTTAGTTCCACTTCTGCTCTGTGGGAGTTTGGCTTCTTCGTCCTGAGTTTTTCAAGCTTCCTAGAATGGGTAGAATTCCTGCCTCCCCAGCTACATCTGAAGCCTGATCTGGCCCCTGAACTCACGGTGTGCCTCTCTCCTCTTCCACTCGGGCCAGGCCCCCAGCGCCTCCCTGTGCATCGCCATCCTGAATCTGCACGAGGACAGCGTGGCCTGCGGCCACCAGCTGATCGAGCACTGCTGCAGGCTGTCCCAGGAGCTCACTAACCCCGAGGTGGATGCGGGGCTGCTCACGGACATCATGAAGCAGCTGCTCTTCAGCGCCAAGATGATGTTCGTCAAGGCAGGCCAGAGCCAGGACCTAGCGCTTTGTGACAGGTAAGTGGAAGTGAGTCCCTGTTCTTTTACCTGGTGGTCACGAGACGTGAGTTCGATCTCTGGGTTGAACTTCCCCTGGAGAAGGAAGTGGCAACCCGCTCCAGTATTCTGGCCTGGGAAATCCCATGGACAGAGGAGCCTGGCAGGCTATATAGTCCATGGGGATCACCAAAGAGTCGGACCCAACTTAGCGACTAAACAACAGCACGTTTATCCAGCTTCTGTTTCTGATCCCAGTGTGAGTTTACACCTCCCCATCCTCTGACAAGACATGCCGAACTGTTTTGCATCCCATCTGACTTTGGCGAAATGCCGTCACCAGACCACAAGCCATCCTCCTCACCCTCCCGTGACAGTTCTTCTCTTTCCCTGAGGGGTCCTCAAGGAAGGTTCTCTAGCTATACCCAGTTTGAAAGAAAGACTGGCTAATTTGTGATTAAAATTAATTTAGGAGGACACCTTTAGTCTCTGTGGAACTTTCTGGCTTTTAAAGAAAACGTGTCCTGGGACTTTCCTGGCGGTGCAGTGGTTAAGACTCCACACTTCCACCACAGAGGGTGCAGGTTCGATTCCTGGTTGGAGAACTAAGATCCTGCATGCTGCTCAGTGCAACCAAAAATTTAAAAAAAAAAAAAAAAAAAGACAAGGAAAATGTATCCTTAGCCTTAACCAAAACTCTACCTAGTCTTGACCTAATTCAGACTGTGGCCTCAGGGAGTTGTGGATGACAGATCTTTGAAGCACACTGTGGACTAGTCTGTCCCTGCACCCCAGGGAGAAACGTGAGTCATGAAATAGAAGTCTCTATGGAAAAGGGGGGATTCTGCCCTAGGCCCCTGCACAACCTGCTCTGCCTCCATTAACCTAACAGTGAAAACTCCCAATTCCCAGCTTACCCACCCAAACGTGTGACTCATGTTGTGTGTTCTCAGCACTCAGTCCTACCCAGATTTCAGAACAGAGAGCGTAATTTTCTTTGACGTGTCAGTCCTTCAGGCACTTGCCCAGAGTACTGGCCCGCACACTCACCAGATCATAGAGAGTGCAGTGACACTCAGCTTCACCACTTCCTAGAGCTCTGTAACTTTAGATGACTCTGGGCCTCAGTTTCCTCCTCTGGAAAATGGGGATGATAATGCAATTTATTACATATGGCTGTTATAAGGATAAAGTGTGAGTACTGTATCCATATTAAGGGCTAAGAACTGAGCCTGTATACTCCAAAAATGTCAGTTTTATTCTTATTAACAAAGACCTGAAGGTTGAGAAAGGCAGAAAGAAGTGGGAGAGAAAGTGAAAGGAAATATATAGGGGTTAATTTTACTCCTTGATCAAGAGACAAAGGTTTCTATTTCATCTTTCGAGATGACAAAAAAAAAGAGGAATATGTTAAATACAGTTTTTTAAATAGCCATGTAAAGAACCAAAACTATACCAATTTATCACAAATGGGGGAGAAGAGAAGGAAAGAACAGAAACCATTCCATATAGCAAAAAGGAGAGTTAAGGGCAAAAAATCTTGAGATGTCTAAATATTTCTCAAATATCAGAAATGTAAATGAGATAAAATCTTATTTAGAGAAAAAAGATACTCAGGTTGGGGGGAGGCAGAACAAATTTAATAGGAAGTCCTAAACTTCCTTCAAAATCTAGTACAGATGGAGGCAATATCCACTTTGGGCTAAGTGAGCAGAAATTAAGGAGGTCCTTGCTTTAGTAGGATTCTCATCCACCCCCAGGTGCCATGGGCTTCTTGGACACATAACAGCAGTGGTTTCAAATTGCACATTCTTTCTGCCCAACCCTGGAGTCCTCATATTAGCTGCACTTGTGCCCAGTTGCTGACAACAATAGATTCATCTCTCATGTATCGAGAACTCCTGGTTTGCAGAGTATTTTTCCACTGTTTTAAATACTTTCTTCCGGTACACAAATTGTTGTCATTCAGTTGCTAAGCTATGTCCAACTTTTTGCAACCCCATGGACTGCAGCACGCCAGACTTCTCTGTCCTTCGCTATCTCCCAGAGTTTGCTCATACTCCTGTCCATTGAGTTGATGATGCCATCCAACCATCTCCTCTTCTGTCACCCCCTTCTCTTGCCTTCAATCTTTCCCAGCACCAGAGTCTTTTCCAGTGAGTCAGCTCTTAGCATCAGGTGGCCAAAGTATTGGAGCTTCAGCTTCAGTATCAGTCTTTCCAAGGAATATTGATTTCCTTTCAGATTGACTGGTTTGATCTCCTTGCAGTCCAAAGGACACTCAAGAGTCTGTAGACAAATAATGTTTAAAAACAGAAACTCACACCACCTATTACACGTATCCAATACGTTGACACCAAACTTGCTTTTACACACTATACCGTCCCCTGCCCCAGCCCCACTAGTTGAGACTCACTCATGTGCTGAATCCCTTTCCAGGGAAATCAGTGGACAAGTCAGGATCTGTGGAGGGGTTTTGATAGGATCTGATACAAGAGTCAAGAACCTTGAGTGTAGGCCTGTCTCAGATGGGACCACACAGAATGATCCCAGACAGCTTTCTGGAGTCTGTCTTTAAAAGGTTTCTGCAATCACCAGATATCAGGAGTGAGATCAGAGGCAGCAGTCCTAGTAACCAGTATCCATCCTTGACCCAGAGAGAGGATGTCAAGTCCAGGGCACTAGAATCCAAGTGAAGGGCCAGGAGGCCCCTGCCCAGGAGCACCTCCAGAGGATGGTAGTGCTGTGACCTCCGTACTGACTGGAGGTTCACACACCCTGATACAGTCTGTATGTACTCTCCCAAACAGGCTTCCAGAGAACCAAAAAGCGATGGATAGCCTGTGAGCTCCTAACATTCAATGTAAAGGCCTTGCCTCAAATAGACCTGAGTGTCCTGGAGCATCCCTACTCCACGTATTGATAGGTAACATTTAATGAGTTCCTGAAAGCTTCCCTGGTGGGCTTCCCTGGTGGCTCAGATGGTAAAGAATCTGCCTGCAGTGCAGGAGACCTGGGTTTGATCCCTGGATTGGGAAGATCCCCTGGAGAAGGAAATGGCAACCCACTCCAGTATTCTTGCCTGGAGAATTCCGTGGACAGAGAAACCTGGCAGGCTACAGTCCATGGGGTCACAAAGAGTTGGACACAACTGATCGACTAACACTACATCTACCGCAATCTACTGCAAAGCTCCAGATACCATCCTAAGCTCTCTTCCTTCAGTTATTTCATTTTATCCTTAAAACTCCCTGTTATATCCATTTCACAGATGAGTACATTGAGGCAGAGAAAGGTTAACTAACTTGCCCAAGATCATAGAGCTACAAAGTGATAGAGTTGAGAATCAGAAAGTCTGACTCCAGAGCCTATTCGCCCATGTACCTCCCAATTCTCATGATCCCATTTCACATTAAAAATGAAATAGGAAACCTTTAGGCAGCACCTGTTCCCTGGAGGACCCTTGGGAGCCTCACTGCCATGCCCTTTTCCTCCCGATAGCTACATCAGCAAGGTCGATGTGCTGAATATTTTAGTTGCTGCCACCTATCGCCACGTGCCATCTCTGGATCAGATCTTGCAACCAGCTGCAGTAACCAGGCTCAGGAACCAGCTCTTGGAAGCTGAGTACTACCAACTGGGTGTTGAGGTGAGGCACAGAACTGTTGTCTGCCCCAACGAGTTACTTCCTCCCCTTTTCCTTGGCCACGGAGACTGTCTAGGGCATGATCAGTTTGCCATGTGGGAGTCATGGCAGGTGGGGTAGGGTGGGCTGGGGGAGGTGATTGACAACAAGGGGATAGAATCAATCTTTGGGACCCTCAGGCCTGGCTGCAAGTCCTTTTCCCTAAAAGGAGCAGTTTTTCCTCCAGGTCTCCACAAAGACTGGCCTTGATACCACCGGGGCATGGCACGCTTGGGGCATGGCCTGCCTCAAAGCTGGGAACCTCACTGCCGCACGGGAGAAGTTCAGCCGCTGCCTGAAGCCCCCTTTCGACCTCAATCAGCTGAGTCATGGCTCAAGACTGGTACAGGAGGTGGTCGAGTACCTGGAGTCCACAGCAAGGCCACTCCTATCTGTGGTAAGAGCGCAACAGGCAGAGGCTGGGCTTAGGGAGACAGCGAGGCCCCGGAGCAGTAACAGCCTGGGGAGAAGATCAGCTTCCATCCCACTGACAGTGCAGCCCTGGCCCAGAGCTGTCCAGTTTGGATTTCCTTCTTTCCAGTATAAGTGGTTCCTTTTTCAAGAAAGTCACCTAGTCGTGTCCTACTCTTCATGACCCACCTGCTGCACGCCAGGCTTCCCTGTCCCTCACCATCTATGTGATTAGATAAGTCATAAAGAATCAAATATCCAACAACAAAAAAATAAAAAAGAATTATTTTAAAGACGTAAAAATCACATATAATTCCATATCCAGATTTAAGCCGTATTTAGATTTTGGTGACTTTTCTTTGTTATGTTTTTGAATTAAGTTGCTGCTGTACAGTATATAGGGTTCCATAGGTGGCGCTAGTGGTAAAGAACCTGCCTGCCAATGCAGGAGATGCAGGTTCAATCCCTGGGTCAGGAAGATCCCCTGGAGGAGGGCATGGCAAGCCACTCAAGTATTCTTGCCTGCAGAATCCCCATGGACAGAGGAGTCTGGCGGGCTACAGTCCATAGGGTCGCAGAGTCAGACACGACCGAAGTGACTTAGGATGGCATGGCATACGGTTTATAATGTGTAGAATTTTATATCCTGCCTGTTTTCTACCCTTAAAACTATACAAGAGAGATTTTTCCATATTGTTAAGCATGTTTTTTGAAAGCAGTGTTTCCAGAGGCTGCTGAGAACTCTCTGGGTCCCTTGTTCCCTCTCACTCTGTACTCTCTTGGCAGCAAGATGATGATTTCTTGGCCACCTTGAAAGAGCTGGAAGCAACCCTCCGGACCCAGAGCCTCTCTCTGGAAGTGATTCCTGAAGGGAAGATCCTGAACAACACCTACTACCAAGAATGCCTCTTCTACCTGCATAACTACAGTACCCACCTGGCCATCATCAGCTTCTACGTGAGGCACAGATGCCTGCGGGAAGCCCTGCTGCACCTGCTCCACAAGGTGGGACCTGCAGACATGGCTCTCACTCGGCAGCGCCTGCCTTGCCCACCGGGCTTGGCCTACCCAGCTTTCAGGGGGGTGATAACCCCCCTTAACATTACCCCAGGGTTCAGCTGTAGGATCATCTCGGGCAGAGTCAAGTCCAAATGGCAAATTCTAGGGATTTTCCTGGTGGTCCAGTGGCTGGGACTCTGCGCGTTCACTGCTGAGGACTCAGGTTCAATCCTTGGTCAGGGAACTAGGATCCTGTAAGTTGTGTGGCGCGACCAAAAAAAAACAAACCACAAATGGCAAATTCTCTCTACACAAATCATGTTTTGATGAGCATGCAAAAGTCTTCACCTGGATCCCAGATTTCCCTTCTCACTGGCAATGACAAATTTCATCCCTTCTCCCAGAACATACAGCAGAACTAAATAATAGCTGAGAATGTGAGCTCTGGAATGAGATGCTTGGTATGAGTGGTATGACCTTGGGCAAATTGCTTAACTTCTCTCTGTTTCCACACACTTCCCACCTGCCCTGGACTATGTCCTGCTGCTGACCCAATTGAACGTCCACTCAGAGTTGTCACCACAAAGGCCAGGAAGCACCCTAAGACACAGATTCTAAGTTTGGGCCCCAAGCATCTCACGGGAGGAGAGTATGCTCTCCTTTCTTCCTCTGACGTCCTCTGCTCTCCTCTCGCAGGAGGCAAAGTCACCCTTGAAGAGTGTTATTTCCTTGGAGCCATTGTTAAGCCAAGTCAAAACTCCATTTCACCATGACTCTTTGGCCTTCTCTTTTTTATCTGAAGGTCCCATGAAGTTTTTCTGAGGAAACACTGATTCATACCAAATTTCATATAAAATTAAAGAAGCATGAGTTTTACTTTAATTTTAGTCTGCTGCCCTCATCCAAAAGGATAGCCAATGAAAGTTTACAAATAGACATACCTTCTCGGATGTCTCCAAGTGATTCAGCAGTACAGAGTCCTGGTAACCCCACCCCTACAGGATATTGGAGACGCAGGTTTGATCTCTGGGTCAGGAAGATCCCCTGGAGAAGGAAATGGCAACCCACTCCAGTATTCTTGCCTGAAAAATCCCATGGACAGAGGAGCCTGGAAGTTTACAGTCCATGGGATCGCAAAGAGTCGGACACAAATGAGCACACACACACAGGACAGCAAAAGGGAAAATGTTTTCACTACTGCCTTAGCTACTGTGTCTTAACCAGGTGTCAAGAATATAGTAAAAGTTACATTATTTGGTCTTCAATTGTTAATTGTTTCTGTTTACTCAGTTTCCAAATGAGTTTTGAGATAAAGCTGCTTTACCTCACTCAGTTCTGTTTCTTCTGATGACCAGTCCAGAGAGTTAAGCTGCTTACTTACGCATCTTGGTAAAAGCTGACGACAGCATTGCCCCTGCTTTACATTAGTCAGAGCTCGGAAAGAAGCCTTCTTTCTGTCTCCTGTAATCACAGCTACCCTTGAAGTGGACTATCTTACGTTCTCAAGCAGGTGGAGAACAACAGAAAAAAAAAAAAAAAACATTGTGAAAACTACAACTGAATGCCTAGAGCGTGGAAGATGTTCATTCCCTGCCTTTCACCCCTTAAAGAGCTTTCTGAAGCATAGTACCTGTTACTTATGTTATTCATAATTCATGTGATTCCTCTCTCTAAAAGGCCTTCGGCGGATCCCCATAGCTGTAAGATGAAGTGCACATTCTTTAGCACGAATGCAGAACACAATAGGATCCGGTCCCCTTATTTCTCCAGTTTATTTTCACCACAAACCCTATCTGTGGTCTGTATTCCATACTTGCCAGAGTGCTTAAAATTTCCTAATTGTACCATGCCCTTTCTTACCTCCAGGAGTCTGCATTGCTGCTTCCTCTCCCTAGGATGCCCTGCCCCTCCTTGTTTTCTTGGAGAACTCCTGTTTGTCCTTCTAGACCCTCTCTGTTGAGCATTCACCTCTTCCTATATACCACCACTGTGCCTAGAACCTAGGTTTCTTATTGCTTTTATCCCAGTGGATTGCAGCTCTTTCTTTACACTTGTGTCTTCCCATCTGGACCGAGAAGGCCCTTACTTACCTTACCTGCTATCTTCAGGCACCTGTCCTAGTGCCTAGTTATGAATGAATGAGTGGATGAAATGGAAGTTCTTAAGGGGTTGCTCTTCTGAGATATTCTACCTTTCCAGTGCAGCTGATCTCCCTACTTCTTAAAGTGTGTCCTACAACTTTTAGGTTAGGTCTGAGTTTTCAGGAAGAGCCAAAATTGGGAAAGAAGCCACTCACCCACTGTGGATGTTCTAAAGCCCAGATCCTCTCCACTTCTAAACAGCTTGTGCCCAGTGCTTCAAGGCCAGCATGGCTGTACTGCCATGAGTTTATAGCTATCCTTCACTTCCCATCACTTACTCATAATCTAAAGTCTAAATGGCCAAATGATTTTCTTTTCTATGACTATGCAGTGGGGGGTATGATTCAGGGTTTCTGAACCACAGATGAACTTCAGAAGTAAGTAGATTAGTGTGTGTGTACACTTTCCTGATAAGATCCATGATATTTATCATTTATTCATTCACCCAAAAACTAGTTATTAAATAGCTGAGGACTATTCTAGGCACCAGAAATATAACAGTGAAGAAAAATAAAGGCAAACAAAAAAAAAAAGCTACTTTTTAAAACTTACATTATACTAGGGAGAGAGACAATAAACAAGATAAATAAAATATATAGTGTAGGTGACAAGTAATAAGAATAAAGTAGGGGAGAGGGAAGAGGCGAATTGTACGATTGTAGACAGGCTGTCTGGACAGGTGACATCTGAGTGAAGGCCTAAAGTAGGTGGGGAATGAACCATGCAGATTGTGGAGGAAGCACAGTCCAGGTGGAGGGAGTCACAAGGGCAAAGGCCAGGGTGGCTTAAGCAAAGTGAGCTGGAGAAAGGGTGGTAGCAGGTAAGGTCAGACACCTAATAGGGCCCAGATCAAATAGGGCCTTGCAGACATTATGAGGACCTGGGCTTTGTGCTGCATGAGAAGGAAACCCTGTGGATGATTTTGAGCAGAGAAATAACGTGATCTAACTTCTGTTTTAACCAGATCACTTGAGCTGATTGACATTAGCCAAAAAAGAGGCAGGAGGTAAAAGAGGTAGACCAGGGAGGAGGCCATTGCGATCATTCAGGCAAGTGGTGCCCATGACCTGGACCAGGGTGGTACATGGAGGTGGTGAGAAGTGGTCAATTACATACAGATTCTGTATATGTTTGAGGTGGAGCCAATAGAGTTTGGTAATGACTTCTACGTTGCAAGGTAAGAAGAAGATGGTGAAAGCTTTTGGCCTGAACAAATAGAAGAACAAAATTGCCATCTGAGAAAGGGAAGACTGCAGAAAGAGCAGATAGGGGAAACAATCAGGAGTGCAGTTTTATATCAGTATGTATTGTTCTCTAGATACCCAAGAGGACTTTTTGGATCGGCAGTTGAATATAATTTAGATATACAGTTCTGGAGTTCAGGAAGAATAGACAGGCTAGAAATAGAGATTTAGACATAATCAGCAAAGAGCTACATTTAAAGCCCTGAGACTTACGGAATCAAAAAAGTGAGTAAAAAAGAAGAGGATCTCCCTAAGCCCTGGGGAGCTTAGGAGGAATCAACAAAAGAGATAGAGAAGGACTAGGCAACCCACTCCAGTGTTCTTGCCTGGAGAATCCCAGGGACGGAGGAGCCTGGTAGGCTGCCGTCTCTGGGGTCGCACAGAGTCGGACACGACTGAAGCGACTTAGCAGCAGCAGCAGCAGCCAGAGAAATAGTGAAAACCTGGCAGGGGAGGTATCCTGGGAGACAAAGACAGTTTTTCAGGGAGCAAGCCACCAGCTATCAGCAGCTGTTGACAGGATAGGTGGAAAATAAGGACTAAGAATTTTAGATTTAACAAAGTAGAGGTCTTCGGTGACCTAAGGGGCAGTTGCAGTGGAGTTGTAGGTATAAAAGCTGGATGAGAGTGAGTTCAAGAGACAATCACAGGAGAGGAATTAGAGACAAGGAGTGTGGATAACTCTGTCAAGGAGCTCTTCTGTATAGAGAAGGAGAGACGCAGTCACTGAAGTGGGATTCTCAAAAGGATCCATCTGTGATGCACAAAAATGGTTAAGTAGCACCACTATAGGAGAATGCTGAGGGATGTGAGTGGGAGGAAACTCAGAATGGGTCCCAGGCAGTGCCAGAACCAGGCTCAAGACTTCTGACTTGTTGCTTTGCCCTGCTCCAGGAGAGTCCCCCAGAAGTCTTCATAGAAGGCATTTTCCAGCCAAGCTATAAAAGTGGGAAGCTACATGATTTAGAAAACCTCCTAGAATCTATTGACTCATCCTTGGAAAGCTGGGGAAAGTACTTGATTGCAGCCTGCCAACATTTACAGAAGAAGAACTACTACCACATCCTGTATGAGCTGCAGCAGTTTATGAAGGTAACGACAGCCCCATCCTGCCTGCTACCTCTGTCCCTGCAGCCTTGCCATGAGGTGGGTCTGCACAGGATGAGGGGACAAGACTGTCACTTGGCCCCTAGCCTTGCTCTTTGAGTCAGCAACAACAAATCCATGTTGCTCTGAGGCATTCTTATGTAATATCAGGATTTCCATTCTCATCCCAAAGAGGCAAACTTTAATCTCGTCAGTAATGGCATTCTTCAGAATTCAGGAAATATAAAGATTAAAAAGAAGAGGGATATGGTAGTTTCTAGATAAACATGGGGCGTGAATGCATAATTTTAAGGAAGGGTGGAGAAGTATTTTTAGAGAATATAAATGAAAGCAGAGAGATCATGTTTCTTCTAGTCTGTGAGGGTGGCCAACACTCACAGAGACATTGAATGATTCAATGCCAGAGTGAAAGTGACGGCAAGTCGAATGGAGTATCCTAAATCTCCTTTTTAAAGATCTCTTTTGTGGTGGAATAATGTCCCACCCAAGAGTCCGGCCAGCTGCTTCCCCCATGGCTCAGCGGGTAAAGAATCCTCCTGCAGTGCAGGAGACACAGGTTCGATCCCTGGGGTGGGAAGATCCCCTGGAGGAGGAAATGGCAACCCACTCCAGTATTCTTGCCTGGAGAATCCCATGAATGGAGGAGCCTGGCAGGCTACAGTCCATGGATTCACAAAGAGTAGGACACAACCCCACTCCAGTACCCTTGCCTGGAAAATCCCATGGACGGAGGAGCCCGGTAGGCTGCAGTCCATGGGGTCGCTAAGAGTCAGACACGACTGAGCGACTTCACTTTCCCTTTTCCCTTTCATGCATTGGAGAAGGAAATGGCAACCCACTCCAGTGTTCTTGCCTGGAGAATCCCAGGGACGGGGGGATCCTGGTGGGCTGCCATCTATGGGGAACGCACAGAGTCGGACACACCCTCCAAAGCGACTTTAGCAGCAGCAGAGCACAAGCACAGCGGGCCGCCATGACCTGTATCCGGTTCTTCACTCACAAAGCAAAGACGTACGTACAAGGTAGCTCAGGGTTCAGGGAGCCATTGAGGCGGTGTAGAAGGGCTGGAACCAGGGGGACTGTTGGTGACGAAGCCGCCCTCGCCCATCTCTGAGCTCATGGGAAACAAACATATACACCTGACAGGAGTCATTCACGGATGATAGTGTCTGGGGTTAAGTCTCAAAAGTCTCCAGAGGAGCTTGGAGGAAAGGAGAGTGGGGGAGGGGCAGGGATTAGGCTCATCCGTGACAATCAGGCTAAACCCCTGGCCCGTGCAGGAGGCAAAAGAGGTCCTGGGTGCTCCTTCATCTCCATCTTACGTCGCAGTGCTCTCCTTCCTTGTGGAGCATCAGGCACACCGGCTCCTCGGCACCCCGAGTCCTTCCCTCCTCTCAGCCTTTACGCTGAGAACACAACCTCAGAAGTAAATGCTCACTGCCACCGTTTTTTCCTTCAGAGTCCCAGTCGCTAGATGCCTTGATGTGCTTGTTCCTTACCCGCCTCTCCTCTAGCCTCTGAGGGCAGCGTTCACGTCTGTCTCAACCTCTGTTGTTGTTAGCAGCATACAGTGCTCTGTAAACACTTGTCACCCATTTTTGTCCTGTCGTAACTTCTCAGAGGGCATTTTGGATCTCTTCCCTCCACACCCTTTCTCTTGCCCTTTCCGTTGCCATCCTGTTATGACTTCTCAGTGCCCCCTGGTCCTAGTTACCCCCGAGTTCCCTCCTGAGGCTAGACTGTGAGTCTCCTGTCCCCACAGACACATGAACACCCTTCAGCTGCAGATGGAAGTGACCAGGTTCTTGCATCGCTGCGAAAGTGCCGGGACCTCCCAAGTCACCGCCTCACCTCTGCCAACCCTGTTTGGAAATAACCACATGAAAATGGATGTTGCCTGCAAGGTATGCCTGATGTTTCAGACCCCTGGCAAATGCTCATCACACTTGGCATCGTCTGATTATTTCAGTCGTTTGTTGGATGGTTGCCTCCCCAACGGAATATGAAGAGCCCCAGAAGGCTGTGGCTCGAGTCCAATTTGATGACTCTCACATCCCTCGTGCCTGTTCTCAGTAGAGTCTTCACGGATATTTGTTGAATAAATGAATGAACAAGGGCCTTGTTCTTGACTGAGGGGCTGCTGCAGTCATTATTACTTCCGTAAGCATGTTTCCCTCTCCTTTTCAGGTCATGCTAGGAGGGAAAAATGTAGAAGACGGTTTTGGAATCGCATTCCGTGTTCTGCAGGTATGACTGGATTACTCAGGATTATATGAGCGGGGATCAGCACATGAGCACAGTTCTGTGAGAGATTATTCCTCAGAAAATTTTTATCCCGGGGAAAGCAGATTTACACTACATCAAGGATGAAAGCAACGAGGTGGCTATTACAAAACTGGGTCAAGTTCGAGACCAAAGGCCACTTGGACAAAAGCCAAGAAACTGGTGACAAGTTCATCAAAACTGTCAAATAAATACCTGAAACTGGGTCTAGGACAGTTTACCACAGCTGTCCTCCTTGCAGGGGAGCATGGCTGGAGGAGGTGATGTGGGGGAGAGTGGTCCTATTCAGCAGGAGGGCCCCCCTGGCAGCAAGGGCCACCCCTCCATCCTTCATCTGCCCACGAGCCAGCTCGAGGCGTACATTTTTTGTTGCTTGTGATAAGAGGACCCAGGTACAGATGTGGCGCTTGAGCAGAGGATGGAGCAGGGCGCTAAGACCATGAGAAGCCAGACCACCCCTACTGTACAGTGACACAGAGGCCCTCAGAGGCCCCTCACTCTCCATGCAGGCAGGGTCTTAATTAACACTGTGCACATCTCAAGGATCAAAGACAGCAAGCAATCCAATCTGACAGATCTCTTTTCTTCCCACCCATTTTTTGTGTTGGACAGAGCTATCCATACACAGATACCCATGTAGGCAGGCGGAGTGACAGCTCCTTTCAGACCCCAAGGCAACAAAGTATTTATCCGGTAGTTTCTAGATCATCAGTCTTTTGGTGAACTGGTCTGTCTCCTAACACCACAGCCTCTCTTCACAGAGCACCTGGTGTCCCGGGCAGCCAGTATCAGCCCCCGACATCCATTTTCCAAGAGAAAGTTGACTCGTTAGAGGGAGAATGAACTGGTCTCGGGCATTTGATTAGAATATCTTCAGGCAGTGACGCAGCAGCAAGTGAGATATACCAGCGTAGATCTCAAAGTCCCAGTTTTCATGCTTGCTTCCCAAATGTCTGCTGAACTCCAAAAGAGGAACTTTCTGCTGGTTGTCTGCTTATGTACGTTTCCTACTGGGACTGCAGTCAGTTTGGCGTGTCTGCCCCAAGCCCAGTAGGAGCTCTGTAAATGTCACCTTCCCCCAGCTGTGGAGTCCCTGCCTCCCTACCCTTGTCATCCTGCGTTCTGTTCCAGGACTTCCAGCTGGATGCCGCCTCTACCTACTGCAAGGCCGCCCGGCAGCTGGTGGAGAGAGAGAAGTACAGTGAGATCCGACAGCTGCTCAAGTGTGTCAGCGAGTCAGGCATGGCAGCCCAAAGCGACGGGGACACCGTCCTCCTCAACTGCGTGGAAGCGTTCAGGAGGATTCCCCCGCAGGTGCGCGCACCCCAGACCTCGGCTCCTCCATCTGTTTCAGTGTCTTCACATCCCCCTCTTTATTTTTCTCTTCCCCATCATGTACCCGAAACTCTATAAGATCCCTCTGTCTTTCTGACCCTTCTATAATAATGGTCTTACTCTAATCAACCCTTCCCTGGAAAGAAAATTCATGGTATATATCCAGAAGCCACCCCTCAGCATCCCGTTGTCTGATGTTATTGACACCTGGAAGTGTCTGCGGACCGACGGAGTTGAGTTTCTCCCAGGGATTGTAGACGTGGTCAATGTGGGCCTTCAGGTGGCTTATCACCTGCAAAACTGTCCCCTGATGGCTTCTTTGTGGGATGAACAAAGACACATCATTCATGAAAGCCAAGGAAAAACTTTTTGTCTGATGTTGATTCTCAGATTCTCAAGCTTAGTGTTATCATTAGATTTCCTCTGTTGCTCCGATAGCAGTAGTTGAGGTCTTTTTTTTTTTATTTTGGCCACACTACGAGGCTTTTGGGATCTCATTTCCCCAACCAGGGATTGAACCCGGGCCGTCGGCAGTGAAAGCACCAAGTCCTAACCACTGGACCACCAGGGATTTCCCAGGAGTTGAGTTTAAAAGGAAAGATCAGGCAGGCATCCTCACCCAGAGTCAGAAGGGCTGGGCTGAGATGGAGTTGAGCCCCGGCTCCCATGCTGGGGGCCCCCTCCGTCGCCCCCTCCGTCTCACGACTGCTGTGTCTCTGTCCCGCACAGGAGCTGGAGGGCCTGATCCAGGCGATACACAGTGACGACAACAAGGTGAGCAGAGTTGTCTCCTCCCGGTAATGTCTGGGAACAGCCCTTTGGACTTGCCTTGTCACCTTCACCCCTCACTTGCTACGACAGTTCCATTCAACCCCTATCTCACCCTCTTTATTATCAGAGGTGAGGCCAGGACCCAGATAAGGGCGTAGAAGGGAGGGAACAGGTAGAGAACATGAGAAAGAACCCTGACCACATGAGCCTTGGTCCTCTCCCTTCTGTACCCCCAAGATACACAGGCCTTTCCATTCTCCCCATTTTCCATGGAAGTTTTCTCTCCCATCCCTAGGAAATCCTCACTTGCAGATTGTCTCACTGAATAAGGTTCTCAGAGTGAACAAGCATCTCTTTATCCTAAGGAGCGAGGGTACCCTCTATGGTAGGGAAAAAACCCAGCCGACCCTTTAACCAACAATGCCTGTTAGTGCCTCAGTCTCCAGAACACACCTTTCCCCTGAGGCCCGTGCCTGCTTCCTGTTGCGTAGGAAATGGGTGAACCTTGGTGAGGGTGCCAGGCAGAATAAAAGTATTCCCAGCTGCTCCAGTTTGTGGCTCACCACAGGCTCGATCCACCTGCCATTCAGGGGAAGGCCTGCAGGCCAGGAGAGGCATGAGAAAACCCAGCCAGCCCTCCCTGGCCACTAGCAGTGAAATCATCTGGCAGCTGAGTCCCTCGTGCAGAAAACTGGTATTAGCAAACAACTTCTCACACTACCATGTTGCTGCTCCCCATGGCAGTATTGCTATTCCCTGAACTGAATTTCCAGGGCATGTTTCGTTTGAGGGTTTAGGGAGGATCTGTTCTTAACATTTCTTCATCTAGTTCTCCAAGATCCTGATGCGATCCTGTGAAAAGGATGGAATTCTGACATCCCGAAATGTGAAAAATTCCTTTTCTAGAATCAGAATGAGAACCTGACAGCCAAGCCTGATAGCCAGGTTTCTTGATTCTCAGACTATGTGTGGTTCTTTTCTAAGCCTTCAGGGAGCCTCCTGCTCAGTAGGACAGAGGCTTTGTCCCTGGAAAAGATGGACCCTGAAATCTCTACCGTCATTGTTACTTCTTCAGGTTTTTTCTTGTCAGTCGCTGTTCTAACACACTTAAGTGATCTAAGGCCACAAGATCTTGCTGTAAAACAGCTTCGTTCAGTTTTTATTCCAGACTTTCTGGAAAAATCCCCTTCTCTAGGTAGGGAGTTTTGCCTGTCAACTTGGTGATATTCTGTTCAATGTACACTGGTGCCAAGTGGAGCTGAAGGCCTGGGTGAGAGCGAACGTCCCGGAGCAGTAGGTGGATTAACCAGACCAGAGCTCAGAATGGGCCAGGCATCTTGCAGCTGTAGATTATCTGTAATTGAGCTTAGAAAAGGAAGATTTTAGTGACTGAAGTAAGAAAAGAAGGTAGAGCTTTGAAACATGAAGAGAGTAGTCCTTTCCAACCACCAGAAGGACTATCACAGCAAAAGGCAGCTGCTGGCCTGGAGGTCTGAGGCAGCTCACCAGGACCTTGCCATTCACTAGCCTGAAGCCCTGGCTAACCAGGGAGGTGCTGGTGTGGTCAGGGCAGGGAAGGAAGGAGCTCTCATCTCCCTCACGCTAGGAACTCATGAGATGGAGTGTATCCAGAATGCAGGAAACTAGACTGCCTCTAATGCAAACAGCAAGTAAGGTCAATCTGGCTGCTGCAGCTGCTGCTAAGTCACTTCAGTCATGTCCGACTCTGTGCGACCCCATAGATGGCAGCCCACCAGGCTCCCCCGTCCCTGGGATTCTCCAGGCAAGAACACTGGAGTGGGTTGCCATTTCCTTCTCCAGTGCATGAAAGGGAAAAGTGAAAGGGAAGTCGCTCAGTTGTGTCTGACTCTTCGTGACCCCATGGACTGCAGCCTACCAGGCTCCTCCGTCCATGGGGTTTTCCAGGCAAGAGTACTGGAGTGGGGTGCCATTGCCTTCTCCAGGTCAACCTGGGGCCACCCCTTAATTAGACTTTTTCTAATTGTGTATCTGCGTTTCTTTCCCCCAAGCTTCCTGGTAGAAGATTTTTAATTCAGCAGGTCGAATAAAATAGAGAAAGGGGCCCTGCGTGCCCATTGTAGGGGGCAGGTATGATGACTCATTCATTCATTCATTCACTTCATGCATAATCATGGAACACCCACATGCCAGGCCCTGTGCTTGGCTCCAGGGATGGTTAGAAAAAGCAGACACTCTTCCTGTCCTCCTAGTCAAGGAGACAGACATCAATCAAATAATCACCCAAATAACTGCAAAAACCACAGTTTGTCAGCAGTGAGGCCCGGAGAAAGCTGGAGAGCCCAGGAGAGTGAAGAGGGCCTTGAAGGGAATAGATAGAGGCCGGGCTCTGCCTGCCTGCCTTCTGCTTTTTAAAATTCTTGGCTTATTTATAATAAGTTTTACACTGTACAGTAATACAGTGTAATAGCTTATTGTCCAGAATATTTAAAGAGTGACCATAA
Source organism: Okapia johnstoni (assembly GCA_024291935.2). Lineage (NCBI taxonomy): Eukaryota > Metazoa > Chordata > Mammalia > Artiodactyla > Giraffidae > Okapia > Okapia johnstoni. The sequence goes on from CM044307.1 coordinate 21,609,607, forward strand.
CGTAATAGAAGGCACGAACCCAGTTATTGGTAGGTGAGAAGTGCTGTCTTGTCTCTCTTCACGCGACCCTGTGTTTTTCTTGGTGACTTGTCAATGATGGTTTCCTTCCTGCTGTCTCTCGTACCCAATTGCCAGGTTCAGGCCTACCTGACGTGCCGCAAGCTGCGTTCCGCCTACCTGATTGCCGTGAAGCAAGAGCACTCTCGGGCCGCGGTCCTAGTCGAGCAGGTGCAGCAGGCTGCCAAGAGCAGCGGGGATGCAGTGGTGCAAGACATCTGCTCCCAGTGGCTTCTGACAAGCCGCAGCCGGGGCGCCCATGGTTCGGCCTCCAGGAAGTGACCCAGGGCTGCAGGGCCTGACAGCTGGGGGGCAGGAGTGATGGGCACACTTCCAGCTCTTTCCTCCTGTGGGGCAGTACTTCCCTGGCTCCACCGCAGGTCAGAAAGAGCTGGAATTGGACCCTACCTGCCATCTTGAGCAAAGATAGGATCTTTCACGCAAGTGCCATGTTTCTGTAAAATTGTGGAGTCTGCGTGTGTGTGTGTCTGGAGATGGCCAGTTCTTTCTACCTCAGAGTGAGTGTGTGTGTGTGTGCACGCTCTTCACGCTCATGTTTACACCCAAGCATTTCTGAACAAACAAAGCTCTCCCCCACTGCAAAGAGGCACTTTACTTTCAACTTCTGCCTGTCTGAAACCCTTCCTGCGTTTTTGGTTCCTAACCCGGGCTCATCCTGTTTATACACAGTCCCTTTGGTATGGAGACTTTCCAGTAGCTTCTCGTGACTAGAAGGGTTTTTGACTGAGAATGATGGAGCTGCATTGGAAGGCTTGCCTCTTTTCCCCTCCTTCCTGTCCCCAGGTGCAGAGAATGGCTTTGGAGCAGGTGCTTCCTATAGTGTGAAACCATTCTAAGCGTCTCCCCTCTCACAAGCACAAAAGTTACTGTGAGCCTTTGGAAGGTAGTCTGAACAAAAGGATCCTCAGGTGCTGGCTTCTGAAAGCTGTGGCTGCCTGGACACCTGATGGGGTCTGGAGCCCCAGACACGGGCCGGAGGGGCATCATTGTGTTCGTCCACAGGGAGAGAAAGGGGAACCTCTCCAAACAGCATTGCAGGAGAGTTGTCTGCAAGCACAGAACTGGCTTTTGTCAATATTCCTGCTGCCAAGCAAGAGAACATGGCTTCCTCTTGGAGAGTCTGGGATAGAAACAATAGCCAAGGTCCTGGGACCGAATGGCTAGACTTTGCCTGTTTGAGTTATAGTCCTATTTATGCCCCTTAAATTGGTTAGAAAATCGCTTCCTCTTCCCACCTGCTTCTCTTCAGTCTCTTCAGGACAGAAGGATGGACATGCAGAGACCCAGTGTCATTGAGAAGACAGTGCACTTCTTTGTCTTGACAGTGGGAGTCAAAGGTTCACTTTAAAGTTGGGCCTGAGGACAAGAGTTAACAAGGGGATGATGAAATAGGTCGTGTCCAGTTGGTGAGCAACCAAATGAAGTGCTCCTTTATTTAATTAGTGTGGGCCTGTCTTCCCACTGAAGATGTGACAAGCTTTTGGAAAAGGTCTGCCCTAGTCCGTGATATGAACTTGCAAACAAAGGGTGTGAAGAGAGCTCCACAGCTGCAAGCCTCCCACCAGCCAGAGCTCAGCCTGTCAACCTCACAGGGGCTGCTGAGAGGAACGGGAGCTAGAAGCCCAAGTCAGTATCTCTGGTGCTTAGAAACCCTGCGGATCTCCCTCTGAACTAGGTTTTTTAAATAGTGAACTAACAACTCTAAGAGCATCTGTAGAAGTTCTGGTCCTCTGAGGGAGGGAGGAGATGGCAAAGAAAATACTAGACCCCTTTATGGGGAAGTCAGACAAGTGGCTTTTTCTTCGAGTCGTAGAATGCATCTGTCTCCCAGGAAACGTTCTTCCCTGGCATCTGCTTGCCCTTCCAAGTCTGCCCTTTTTGCACTGAACTTAAGCACTTTATATTAAATGAATTGCAAATCTTACAGCCATTAATTTGAGATCTTAAGACCAGATTTTCCTGACATTTTCCTCTAACTAATTGAACTATAAAATAGGCAACCATTGACTAGACTGACGTAAGATGAGGCTAATGGCCTTTGGGCATCAGGCTGTGGTCTCCAGCAAAACAATTAACTAATGGGCAGATTTACTGGTTGAATGTTTGACTATAAGCAAATCACAATAAAATGTCTGTCCTACAAGTTCTTGGCTTCATGGCTCATTTGTGCTGTCTTGCTCTTATCCTTCCCTTCTTGCCTTGGGTTCTGTGTGGAGAGAAAAGGTGGGTGGGAAAGATGAAATGACCTTCAACTCTTGAACTTCTCAAAATGATTCCTGTTATAACTTCAGGCCTCTTGGGTTAAGATTTATCTCAAGTTTTCTAGGTGGCTCAGATGATAAAGAATCTGCCTGCAATGCGGGAGACCCAGGTTTGATCCCTGGGTAGGAAAGATCCCCTGGAGGAGGGCATGGCAACCCACTCCAGTATTCTTGCCTGGAGAATTCCAGGGACAGAGGAGTCTGGCAGGCTACAGTCTGTGGAGTTGCAAGGAGTCAGACACAACTGAAGCAAATAGGCACACCAAAAAAAACTACTAGTGTACTCTCTACCACCAGGAATTTTGTTTTTTTTTCCTTCATTCACAGTGGTGGGTGGAGGTAGGTTATATATTCATCAGGTAGAGAAGGCAAATGAAAAATCCTTCCCATCCCTATCTCCTCAGCCCCATCCCCTCCCAGAGGCTACCTGTGTGACCAGTTTCTCATGTATAGTTCCAGACTCTTTTATGCATATAGAAGCAATAATGACTGAAGTATTCTGTGCTGAAGATATGCCATAATTATTTAACCAGTCTCTACTGACGGATAGTTTAGGTTGTTGCCATCTTTACCACAACAGATTATGCTGCAGTGAATTATCTTGTCTAGAATACCCTGGGTCAAAGACTTCCTGGCAGTCCAGTGGTTAAGACTCCACACTTCCAAGGCAGGAGGTATGGGTTCTATCCCTGGTTGGGGAACTAGGATCCTGTATGCTACATGGCATAGTCAAAAAATTTAAAAACCTCTGAACTAGAATACCCTGGGTCAGAGAATTTGAGCATTTGGTGAGTGTTGTCAGTCACCTTCCATAGAGTTCATGGTAATTACCTGTCCCACCAGCAGTGAAGGCAAGGGCCTGCTTTCCCACACCCTTACCTCAACACTTAGCAAACTTTGTAGATCTCTGCCAGTCTGAGAATGAAAAATGGAACTCTGAAATTTTTTTTCAAGCTGTTTTTTTTTTTTTTTTAATTCTGCGTATCTTTTTAATATCAACCAAACTGTGACTCTTTGAAACCAGGGGTCAGATCTTTGGGGAAAGTAGAATTCACACTGGGCTTGTTTTCTGGCCGCCCTCTTACAGCACCTGTGTGCAGAATGATACTTGAGCCATGGACAGGAGCTTTGCTACCATTATCTCCTTTCCTCGGGAACATGATCTCATCCAATATTTCATTTAAGAAAATTAACAAAACTTCAAACACACAACAAACAAAAAGTAATGATGAAAGTCGACCTGAAAACCCCCTGTTTGGGATCTGGCACGAAGATGCTTCAAACAAAGGAAATTGGAACACCCAAAGTAAATCTAAGATAGAGGACCCAGACTATGTTTAGAAACCTGAGGTGCTCCAAATTTACTGGATATCTTTGGCTGGAGCTCTAAGTGAGGTAGATCAAATGCTCTCAGATTCTTCATACTCAAGCAACCAAATAGCAACAGTCACCGTAACCCTGAGGGAAACGGCCTGTCTAGGTCATCATCCTCTCCTCTATAGTAATGATGTTAACTGACCCATCCTTGAAGCCTCCAATTCTTCTACAACAGATTGATTCAACATCTGGTTACTGAATGGCTTCTTCAGTGGGGTGCCTTCACACTCCTTATTTCTTCATGTTGTTATTTCTACTTGGCACTCTTCTTTCACCACCTCCACTACCCCACCCTCCAATCTGCTGTTATCCAAAACCTTCCTTCAAGCCCATTTCTTTTACTTTTTTTTTTTTTTGCCTCACCATTCAGCATGTGGGATCTTAGTTCCCTGACCAGGGATCAAACGTGTATCCCTGGCAGTGGAAGTACAGACTCCTAACCACTGGACCACCAGGGAATTCCCTTCAAATCCACTTCAAGTGCCTTGTCTACAACAAATTATTTGCTGCTCTGGCTATACTTCCTCTTCATCCCACTGAAGGACTAAAATCCTTCAAGGTCTTATCCATTCTCTCTTGACACTCATATACTCTCCCAAATAATCCCATAGCTTCAGCAATCGTCTTCATTGGCCAAGTTATAAACCAAATTTGTGTTCCTTTTTTCCACATCAGATCTGTCTTTTGATTCTTTTCTGAAACTCACCCAGATGGCTGAACTGCCCCTAAAAATATTAGCATGTTCAAAATGAAACACATCCTAATCTACTCAAAAACCTTCCTCCTTCAATGAATATTAGTATCAATTAATTAGTGTTAGTATTACTATTGTGAATGCTGCCTGGGTTAGAAACCTCAGGAGTTCTCTGTATTGACTCTTTCTTTTCCCTCATCGTTCAACAAATATTCAAGTACCTACCATGCATCAAGCATATATCCTGTTGAAACCCAAGTCCTCCTCTCCTGCTTTCCCAGTTGAAGAACTTGGTCCTTCATCACCTTACTTCAAGTCCTTGTCACTTCCTCCTCTGACTTGCAGAAGCCTATTTTCTTCATCTCAAACACCTATCCAAAAGTTGCACCTCCAACCAACTCCGTATTATCAGACAAAATACTTCTGGAAAAAATAACTTTTCTATGATCTTCAAGTATGGGAAGTCTTTCTAAGCAGATATAAATTCCAGAATCCTTGAAACATTTAATTGTTGTTGGTCAGTCGCTCAGTTGTGTCCAACTCTTTGTGACCCCATGGACTGCAGCACGCCAGGCCTCCTTGTCCTTCACCATCTCCCAGAGCTTACTCAAACTCATGTCCATTGAGTTGGTGATGCCATCCAACCATCTCATCCTCTGTCATCCCCTTCTCCTCCTGCCTTCAATCTTTCCCAGCATCAAGGTCTTTTCCAATGAGTCGACTCTTCACATCAGGCAGCCCAAGTATTGGAGCTTCAGCTTCAGCATCAGTCCTTCCAATGAATAGTCAGGACTGATTTCTTTTAGAATTGACTGGTTTGATCTTCTCACTGTCGAAGAGACTCTCAAGAATCTTCTCCAGCACCACAGTTCAAAGGCATCAGTTCTTTGGTGCTCAGCCTCTTTTATTGTCCAGCTCTCACATCCATACATGACTACTGGAAAAACCATTGCTTTGACTAGATGGACATTTGTCAGCAAAGTAATATCTCTGCTTTTTAATATGCTGTCTAGGTTTGTCACAGCTTTTCTTCCAAGGAGTAAGCGTATTTTAATTTCATGGCTGCAGTCACCATCTGGAGTTATTTTGGAGCCCAATAAAATAAAATCTGTCACTGTTTCCCCATCTATTTGCCATAAAGTTATTTAGCTGTAATTGTGATTAAAATGTCCCTAACAAAAAGATTTATAATTTTAACCATTTTGTTTCTTTAGAACTTTTTATTTTGTGTTGGAGTATAGTTGATTAAAAATGTGTGATAGTTTCAGGTGAACAGCTTAAGGGACTCAGCCATACATATACATGCATCCATTCTCTCCCAAACCCCCTCCCATCCAGGCTGCCACATACCATTGAGCAGAGTTCCATGTGCTATACAGTAGGTCCTTGTTGTTTATCCTTTTTAAGTATAGCAGTGTGTACATGACCATCCCAAACTCCCTAACTATCCCTTCCCCCGGCAACCGTAAGTTCCCATTTTAAACATTTTTTAGTGTGCAGTTCAGTAGCATTAAATGCATTCACATTGTTTGCAAGCGTCACCACCATCCGTCTCCAGAATGTTTTCATCTTCCCAAACTGAGACCCTGTACCCATTCGCCACTAACTATCCCTCCTCCACTGCCCCTAGTCCCTGGTAACCACCGTTCTACTCTCCATCTCAATTAATTAGACCTTTGTTTGTCATATACGTTGCAAACATGTTTTTCCAACTTTTGATAGTCCTTTTATTTTTGTTACAGGATCTTCCCAACCCAGGGATCAAACTTGGGTCTCCTGCATGGCAGGTGGATTCTTTACCATCTGAGCCACCAGGGAAGCCCATACTTTAAAAACCCATAAGCAATACATTTGACTACATTAAAAACTGTCTTTTCATTATGCTAAGTGAAATCTAAGCCAGATACAAAAGGCCAGATAATAAATAATACATGATTCCACTTACATAATGTACCTACATCAATTCTATCAGTACTTCAGGGCCCTTTCTGAATAGCAGTTGTGCTGAGAAGCTTTCGTTTCCTGGTCCCCCACTTCCTGCTCTCAGAGAAGGAAATGGCAACCCACTCCAGCTTTCTTGCCTGGAGAATCCAATGGACTGAGAGGCCTTGTGGGCTAAAGTCCATGGGGTGGCAAAGAGTCAGACACGACTGAGTGACTAGGCAACTTCCGTCTCTGCCCTTCCCCCAAGGATGTGTGCTCCTGATCCTTTAATGCTCTGTGTCTCTTAAAGCTCCCCTAGTCTGCCTTCCTGACATTTAATTTTTTTTAATTTCTTTATTTTTAACTGAAAGATAAAGCTATACAATATTGGTTTCATTTCTGCCATACATCAACATGAATTAGTCATAGGTGTAATATGTCCCCTCCCATTGGAACCTCCCTCCCACCTGCCACCCTTCCCACCCCTCTGTGTTCCCTGAGCTGACAGTCAATTTTTCCTTGTCATTTTGTTTCCTCATAGACCATAAGCTCCTGGAAGCCAGGGTCATCTTTTGATCATCTTTGAGTTCACTTACAAATTACCTGTGCATTATTTACCAGTACATAAATATTATTTTAAATTAAACTGTGTAGTACATAGCATGTCCTGAACCAGAAACAGTTGAGAAAGTGAAACATTTTAAAGTTATCTGTTCAAGAGTCTCTTTCCAGGCTGTAAGCTGGTCAGATAACAGTAAGGTCAAATGACTTATTTATATCCCCAGGACTGAGCCTGGCACGTGATGGGCTGTAAATAAGTTTTAGCTGAATTTTTTAATTGGATCAAACCAATGGGAATAGTTTATTTAAGAAACATACCACCAGTCTAGAAGTCATTTCCTCAGAGAGAAAAAAACTTTGTAGAGAAAATGGGCAAGATTGAACATATTTAAAGGAAAGCTGAGAAGATACTTTTCACTTCTGTGTTGATATATTGAGAACATTTGAGCTGAGGAAAAAAATCCAACGTAGTAGTTACTTCAATTTAATGGAAATAGGAACTCAAAGAGTAGAGATTTGACTCCCACTGTCTTTTTAGAAGTAAATTGTTGAACTCCTCCTAAGTCACCTGTATCAGACAGCACCTACAAAGAATGCATTTTTTAGAGCTAGAAGTGATCATAGAACACGTTGACTACATCCCCTATTTCATGTTTTGTTCACTTGTTTATCCAACAAATATCAAGTTTACATTGTGAGCTGTATGCTAGAGTTTTCCGAGTCATAGCAGATGCCCAGTCACTTGTTATAAGTCTTATGTGTTAAATATTGAGAGGATGTCCAGGTATAAATGAGAGCTCGTGGGGGGAGTCCTGAATACAAACTCGGGAGAAGTCAGTGGAGGCTTCCCAGCAAATGTGATGCTCAGCATACAAGTTGCAAGAGAAAGAGGTTCCTGGCAGGATGAACAATTTGTCTTGGGATCCAGAAACAACAGAGCACCTCCCTGAGAGAAATCAAAGAACTTTCCGGGTCAGCATGCTGTGACCCGGTGATGTGGGGTTTTATAAGCTTGTTAAGGAGTTTGGGATTTAACCCACAGAATAATACAAAAGCATCAGAATGTGCTAAGCAAGAGAATGACATGATATGTCTTTAATTTTAAGGTCACTTTGGCTGCAGAATGGAGCACAGGTTAGTTGGGTCAGGGGGAGGAGGAGAAGAAGAGATTTTGCCAAATTTGGATGGTAGTTGAGGCTTTCTGTAGCCCTCAGAATGAAGTCCGGATTTTCACCAGGGCTCACAAAGGCCCATCCTTATTAGACCCTCATCAATGTTGTTTAGCTAAGTCGTGTCTGACTCTTTTGCAATCCCATGGCCTGCAAGACTCCTCTGTTCCCCCGGGGAAGAATGCTGGAGTGGGTTGCCATTTCCTTCTCCCACAGATCTTCCTGACCCAGGGACCAAACCTGTGTCTCGTGCATTGGCAGGTGGATTCTTTACCACTGAGCCACCAGCGAAGCCCTATTGGATCCCTACCTACCTCTTATTTCTCACCTTCCACCCTCCTCCCTTCTTTCAGCTTCTCAGATGTGACCATTCTTTGCCCCCATGAGACTGCTGCCTGATCTCTTTTCACCTTCTCTTCACATGGTGAACATCTTGCTAACCACATGGCAGATCTCTTCTTCAATTTAATGGAAGAAATTAACAGATCTCTTCTCAGATCTCTTCACCCCATCCCAGACAAGCATGGGCACTTCTGCCATGTGTCCCTGTAATAAGAGCAGAAACAGCATGTCTGTTCACTTCCTATCACCCATACTTGGCAACACTCCTGGGACATCGTGCGTACTTTTTTAAATACATGAATGATCTAATGGTGGCATGAGGATATCTACAATTTTTTCATTTTTACTTTTTTTTTTTTAACAAAACCTTGTTCTTAACGTACAATAGATTTCAAGACAACACTTCATTCTAGCTATAGGTGGCAACAAATGTTATGGCAGGGAATCCAGGTGTTTTAAACAGGAATGGAATTAAGGATCATAATTGCCTCAGGCACAAGGAAGAGCTTGTTTTTGCCAGATTTCTTAATTCCACCTGAGGCTAGCGACATTTTCCCAAGACCTTCACTTTAAGCTCCTCAAGTTTCTTCTGCTTCTCCTGTGTTTCTGCTTGAATGCCTTATCTTCCTCATCCATCCCCTTGGCTTGCTTCCTGGGCTGCTGCAGGGTCTTCTTCTTGCCACCTTTGTGGCCCCACACCACACCTGCCACCCTTTCCCCAGACTCTGCCACCAGAAGTGGAGGATGTCTACAATTTAAGGGCAGGAAGAGGAAGAACCTGGAAAGAAGTTCCAGAGAGGGGAGTAGAACTAGGAATGCAGTTCACAGAAACCAAAGGAGCAGGTGCTGATCTCTTGTTTCCACATAGTTCTACTTACTCTCCTAAACCACCCCCAAAGAGCGAAGGAGGGCAACAAACAGAAACAGAAACTTCATTTTTGATGAAAGGAGGAGACAAATGTTAAGAGAAATTTGCAACATGAAGATTACACAATAGAGGGAGTAACACCTCTTTTACCATGGAAAGTAGAAAGGAAGATAATACGAATGGGATATACGTAAGTTTGCTAGTGTGGTAGCAGAAAGTTGAAGTAGTTAGGACTGCTGCTTTCCATGTTCTCCATGAAATCAGAGGAGAAATCACCTGTTACTAATTCAAGGGAGCTACTTGGTGAAGTGACTTAAAAACACGGAGAGGATGTGAACCTCTTCATTTTGTAACCTAAGGGCTGTTTTTACAATGAAGTTTTTGAAGTTCACTTGGGCCCCTGAGAGTTAAAGGAGTTGATGGGAGTTGGGGAGGGGAGTTAAGTGGGGAGAGGAAGCCAGATTGCTTTCAGAAGGCATTTTTATGCAAGTATTGCTGTCAAATTGCCTGAGAGATATCAGAAGATTTTGAATTCCTACAGCTCCAATTACTCATGATTTGGAAGTTGGGGGTTTCCTCATTTTAAATCAATGTCAAATGTGTACCTAAATTTGTATATGTATTTTTTTAAGATTTTTGATGTAGACCATTTTTAAAGTCTTTATTGAATTTGTTACAATATTGTTTCTGATTTATGTTTTTGGCTGCAAGGCATGTGGGGGTCTTTGCTTCCTGACCAGGGATCGAACTCTCACCCCCTGCATTGGAAGGCAAAGTCTTAAACCACTGAACCACCAGCGATGTCCCCTGTATCTGTAATTTTGTATTTTTCTTTTAAAGATAGAAGCAAGGGACTTTCCTGGTGGTCCAGTGGCTAAGACTCTGTGCTCTCAATACAAAGGGCCTGGGTGCAAACCCTGGCTGGGGAACTAGATCCCACATGCTCCCACTAAGACCTAGTGAAGCCAAATAGAAATAATAAAATTAAAAAAAAAAAAAATAAAGATAGAAGAAAGATACGAGGCTGTAAAGAGCAATACTGCATAGGAACTTGGAATGTTAGGTCCATGAATCAAGGCAAACTGGAAGTGGTCAAACAGGAGATGGCAAGAGTGAACGTTAACATTCTAGGAATCAGCGAACTAAAATGGACTGGAAAGGGTGAATTTAAGGCAGATGACCATTATATCTACTACTGTGGGCAGGAATCCCTTAGAAGAAATGGAGTAGCCATCATAGTCAACAAAAGAGTCTGAAATGCAGTACTTGGATGCAATCTCAAAAACAACAGAATGATCTCTGTTCGTTTCCAAGGCAAACCATTCAATATCAAGGTAATCCAAGTCTATGCCCCGACCAGCAACGCTGAAGAAGCTGAACTTGAACGGTTCTATGAAGATCTACAGGACCTTCTAGAACTAACACCCAAAAAAGATGTCCTTTTCATTGTAGGGGACTGGAATGCAAAAGTAGGAAGTCAAGAAACATCTGGAGTAACAGGCAAATTTGGCCTTGGTATACAGAATGAAGCCAAGAGAATGCACTGGTCATAGCAAACACCCTCTTCCAACAACACAAGAGAAGACTCTACACATGGACATCACCAGATGGTCAACACCGATATCAGATTGATTATATTCTTTGCAGCCAAAGATGGAGAAGCTCTACAGTCACCAAAAACAAGACTGGGAGCTGACTGTGGCTCAGATCATGAACTTCTTATTGCCAAATTCAGACTTAAATTGAAGAAAGTAGGGAAAACCACTAGACCATTCTGGTATGACCTAAATCAAATCCCTTATGATTATACATGGGAAGTGAGAAATAGATTTAAGGGACTAGATCTGATAGACAGAGTGCCTGATGAACTATGGACAGAGGTTCGTGACATTGTACAGGAGACAGGGAGCAAAACCATCCGCAAGAAAAAGAAATGCAAAAAAGTAAAACGGCTGTCTGAGGAGGCCTTACAAATAGCTGTCAAAAGAGGAGAAGCGAAAAGCAAAGGAGAAAAGGAAAGATATCCCCATCTGAATGCAGAGTTCCAAAGAATAGCAAGGACAAATAAGAAAGCCCTCCTCAGCGATCAATGCAAAGAAATAGAGGAAAATAATAGAATGGGAAAGACTAAAGATCTCTTCAAGAAAATTAGAGATACCAAGGGAACATTTCATGCAAAGATGGGCTCAATAAAGGACAGAAATGGTATGGACCTAACAGAAGCAGAAGATATTAAGAAGAGGTGGCAAGAATACACAGAAGAACTGTACAAAAAAGATCTTCATGACCCAGATAATCACAATGGTGTGATCACTCACCTAGAGCCAGACATCCTGAAATGTGAAGTCAAGTGGACCTTAGAAAGCATCACTACGAACAAAGCTAGTGGAGGTGATGGAATCCCAGTTGAGCTATTTCAAATCCTCAAAGATGATGCTGTGAAAGTGCTGCACTCAATATGCCAGCAAATTTGGAAAATAGCAGTGGCCACAGGACTGGAAAAGATCAGTTTTCATTCCAATCCCAAAGAAAGGCAATGCCAAGAATGCTCAAACTACTACACAATTGCACTCATCTCACACACTAGCAAAGTAATGCTCAAAATTCTCCAAGCCAGGCTTCAGCAATATGTGAACCGTGAACTTCCAGATGTTCAAGCTGGTTTTAGAAAAGGCAGAGGAACCAGAGATCAAATTGCCAACATCTGCTGGATCATCGAAAAAGCAAGAGTTCCAGAAAAACATCTATTTCTGCTTTATTGACTATGCCAAAGCCTTTGACTGTGTGGATCACAATAAACTGTGGAAAATTCTGAAAGAGATGGGAATACCAGACCACCTGACCTGCCTCTTGAGAATGTATGCAGGTCAGGAAGCAACAGTTAGAACTGGACATGGAACAACAGACTGGTTCCAAATAGGGAAAGGAGTATGTCAAGGCTGTATACTGTCACCCTGCTTATTTAACTTCTATGCAGAGTGCATCATGAGAAACGCTGGCTGGAAGAAACACAAGCTGAAATCAAGATTGCCAGGAGAAATATCAATAACATCAGATATGCAGATGACACCACCCTTATGGCAGAAAGTGAAGAAGAACTAAAGAGCCTCTTGATGAAAGTGAAAGAGGAGAGTGAAAAAGTTGGCTTAAAGCTCAACGTTCAGAAAACTAAGATCATGGCATCCGGTCCCATCACTTCAAGGGAAATAGATGGGGAAACAGTGTCAGCCTTTATTTTTCTGGGCTCCAAAATCACTGCAGATGGTGATTGCAGCCATGAAATTAAAAGATGCTTACTCCTTGGAAGGAAAATTATGACCAACCTAGATAGCATATTTAAAAGCAGAGACATTACTTTGCCATCAAAGGTCCATCTAGTCAAGGCTATGGTTTTTCCAGTAGTCATGTATGGATGTGAGAGTTGGACTATAAAGAACGCTGAGTGCCGAAGAATTGTTGCTTTTGAACTGTGGTGTTGGAGAAGACTCTTGAGAGTCCCTTGGACTGCAAGGAGATCCTATCAGTCCATCCTAAAGGAGATCAGTCCTGGGTGTTCATTGGAAGGACTGATGTTGAAGCTGAAACTCCAATACTTTGGCCACCTTATGCGAAGAGCTGACTCATTTGAAAAGACCCTGATGCTGGGAAAGATTGAGGGCAGGAGGAGAAGGGAATGACAGAGGATGAGATGGTTGGATGGCATCACCGACTCAATGGACATGAGTTTGGGTAAACTCCGGGAGTTGGTGATGGACAGGGAGGCCTAGCGTGCTGTGGTTCACGGGGTCACACAGAGTCGAACACCACTGAGTGACTGAACTGAACTGAACGTTTAAAGATGATCCCATGAACTGTATAAGCATCCCTGGATCCATCGTTGACTGTGGAAGAACAGGTAATCCGGTAGCACTGAAAGCCAAGTTGACCTTGAGGACCAGTGACTGATAGTGGCTCCAGTCTGCCAGGCTGAATTATTTTCTCCAGCAGCACTCTTGGCATGTAGAAATCAGACAGCTGTATTCTTCTAGCCTTTGCCAGAGAGGGTGATAATGGGACATGGAATTGGCAGGAGAAAGTTGGGAGGAGTAGAAAGGTTGTGGTTGGAGTGGGATGTTGGAAGTTAAGATATTTGAGACACAGCAAGTTCATGTGATGACAAAGTGCCCAGAGGTGATTCTTGTCACGGGAATGGGAGGTGAAGGGGATGGAGGAACAGGTGAGTGCAGAGAATATCAGGGAAATGAGTCTGAGTAGACACTTTTAAATACTAGTGCTTTGGGCAGCCCATGTGTACCCACAATCATCACACTCTTCACTTGGTCTTTCTACAGTACTATGTTGTTATCTGAGTTGTGATAGTTGCTCTCTAATCATACTCTCTCAGAAACTTTATGAGGCAGAATTCTATTGTGTTCAGTAAACATTCAATCTTTCTTTCATGCCAGATCAACATTAAACCTCCATGATAGACATGTGCCCTGGCACAGGAAAAGAACCTCTTTTCTGGGAATCGCCAGGGTCTAACCCCCGTGTCAGGACTATACTACGGAAGGGCTCCTTTTCTGTCACACACTTTTAAAAGCCCTACATTTCACAAGCATAAACAAGAAAATGTGTATAAGAATATGTGGACATCTCTTTACTGAAGCTCTTAGTGTTCGGTTCTGACATTATATACTACCTGATACCCTAGACATTGGCTCCCATGACAAGCACCATTTAAGCCCCAGGAAAATACATCTTGACTACATCCAAATGTTCTGAAGGTGTGTAGATTATGTTGCTGTTGCTTCTTCTGCAGGGAGAATTTGAATAGAGGAAGCAACTGGGGAAAAGACAAATTAATTAACTTGCCAAATTCTTTCTCAGCATGATTATAATGAACACTTGCATAAAAATAGGTATCATTTTCAGTAGTGCTGAGTGTCTATTTTCTCATCTCTCCATATTCTAATACACATGTGTTTGCAACACTATATAATGGAAGCTAAATAATAATCAATTTATATTACTTTTAAACTGATAGACATGTCAGTGTAGAGGAAACATGCATGAAGTATGATAGCCACGATTTACAGTGGCAACTAAATGGACATTGAATATTAGAACTGTGAATAGTTTTATTTTCATAAAAATTCATAGAAATATTTAAATTTTTAAAGACAAAAATTTAGCTTTATTTACAAAATTTTGATTTAAAATGTTGATATTCACAGAGATAATGTATTTTGTCTTTAATTTTAATAGTTAATTTAAATATTTTAGAAAATAAACTGACATTTTAAAATTTTTTATTTCAATTTACATTTTATGAAAATGTATTTAAATTGCACATATTTTGAATACAAGTATATTTTGTATTTTTTTAATCCTTCAGTTAAATAACTACTTCCATTAGAATGCAAAATATTTGATGATTACAGCAACATAATTCATGATGGTGTTGAGATGAAAACCATGTAGAGCAGAGCCACCCTCCTACTCACATCTCCACATCAACTATGAGCAAGAAATCAACTTTTTTTGCATTAAGCTGCCAACATTTAACACTGTTTGTTACAGCAGCTAATCTACTCCTTCTATCAGAATAAATTGTACATCATGTTCTATAATCTTCTCTGCTGATTATTTTGGCTTAAAGATATCATGTAGAAAAAATAGATTGTTCATACAGATTAAAACTTGGATGAATACCTGTGAAAGTAAAACAGAGCTATTAAGGTTCTGTACTAGGTTGTTAGATAAGTTATCACTGTGGATACTAAAATCAATGAAAGATGACAGATCTTTGGAGTGAAGAAAAATACAATGAAACAGAAGGAAATTAAAGGTGATAAAAGTATCTCAGGGAGGCATCTGCCTTAGATCAGCAGTGAGGATGGAAAAAAGTAGATTAAAAAGGATAGAATATCAGCAATTTGGGGCTTCTCTGGTGGCTCAGATGGTAAAGCATCTGCTAGCAATGCAGGAGACCTGGGTTCTATCCCTGGGTTGAGAAGATCCCCTGGAGAAGGGAATGGCTACCCACTCCAGTATTCTTGCCTGAAGAATTCCATGGACAGAGGAGCCTGGTGGGCTACAGTCCATGGGATCACAAAAGAGTAGGACATAACTGAGCGACTAACACTTTTATTGTCAGCAATTTTATATGGCTCAACATAATACTATAGTGTCAGTTAGGACATAGACTTCAATAATAAAGACAATTTATGGTGTTATATAACAAGGGAGGGCACACCTATCTTGGCTAATTCAGTGACTTATTACTTTACTGTCAGCAACCCAGCTTCTTTTTTTCTTTCCCTCTACTATCTTCAGCTGCTGCGACAGGCCGCGCTTGAAGCGCGGCGGCTGTGACGGACCGCGCAGAAGCGTGGCAGGTGGCGGCTGCGAGGAGCTACCCCACGTCCAAGGAGCGGCGGCTGTGCAGGCACAGGAGGGCCGAGAGGAGTTACTCCACATTCAAGGTCAGGAGGGGCGGCCGTGAGGAGATACCCCTTGTCCAAGCTAAGGAGCAGCGGCTGTGCTTTGCTGGAGCAGCTGTGAAGAGATACCCCACGTCAAAGGTAAGAGAAACCCAAGTAAGATGGTAGGTGTTGTGAGAGGGCATCAGAGGGCAGATACACTGAAACTATAATCACAGAAAACTAGCCAATCTGATCACATGGACCACAGCCTTGTCTAACTCAGTGAAACTAAGCCATGCCATGTGGGGCCACCCAAGATGGAAGGGTCATGGTGGAGAGGTCTGACAGAATGTGGTCCACTGGAAAAGGGCATGGCAAATCACTTCAGTATTCTTGCCTTGAGAAACCCACGAACAGTTTGAAAGGGCAAAAAGATAGGACACTGAAAGATGAACTCCCCAGGTTGGTAGGTGCCCAATATGCTACTGGAGAGCAGTGGAGAAATAACTCCAGAAAGAATGATGGGATGGAGTGAAAGCAAAAACAATACCCAGCTGTGGATGTGACTGGTGATAGAAGCAAAGTCTGATGCTGTAAAGAGCAATATTGCATAGGAACCTGGAATGTTGCTAAGTCGCTTCAGTCATGTCCAACTCTGTCTGACCCCATAGATGGCAGCCCACCAGGCTCCCCCATCCCTGGGATCCTCCAAGCAAGAACACTGGAGTGGGTTGCCATTTCCTTCTCCAATGCATGAAAGTGAAAAGTGAAAGTGAAGACGCTCAGTCATGTCTGACTCTTAGCGACCCCATGGACTGCAGCCTACCAGGCTCCTCCGTCCATGGGAATTTCCAGGCAAGAGTACTGGAGTGGGTTGCCATTGCCTTAGGTCCATGAATCAAGGCAAATTGGAAGTGGTCAAACAGGAGATAGCAAGAGTGAACGTCGACGTTCTAGGAATCAGCAAACAAAAATGGACTGGAATGGGTGAATTTAACTCAGATGACCATTATATCTACTACTGTGGGCAGGAATCCCTTAGAAGAAATGGAGTAGCCATCATGGTCAACAAAAGAGTCTGAAATGCAGTACTTGGATGCAATCTCAAAAATGACAGAATGATCTCTGTTCGTTTCCAAGGCAAACCATTCAATATCAAGGTAATCAAAGTCTATGCCCTGACCAGTAACACTGGAGAAGCTGAAGTTGAACAGTTCTATGAAGACCTACAAGACCTTTTAGAACTAACACCTGAAAAAGATGTCCTTTTCATTATAGGGGACTGGAATGCAAAAGTAGGAAGTCTGAAAACACCTGGCGTAACAGGCAAATTTGGCCTTGGAGTATAGAATGAAGCAGGGCAAAGGCTAATAGAGTTTTGCCAAGAGAACGCACTGGTCATAGCAAACACCCTCTTCCAACAACACAAGAGAAGACTCTACACATGGACATCACCAGATGGCCAACATAAAAATCAGATTGATTATATTCTTTGCAGCCAAAGATGGAGAAGCTCTATACAGTCAGCAAAAACAAGACTGGGAGCAGACTGTGGCTCAGATCATGAACTCCTTATTGCCAAATTCAGACTTAAATTGAAGAAAGTAGGGAAAACCACTAGACCATTCCGGTATGACCTAAATCAAATCTCTTATAATTATACAGTGGAAGTGACAAATAGATTTAAGGGACTAGATCTGATAGACAGAGTGCCTGATGAACTATGGACAGAGGTTCGTGACATTGTACAGGAGACAGGGAGCAAGACCATCCCCATGGAAAAGAAATGCAAAAAAGCAAAACGGCTATCTGAGGAGGCCTTACAAATAGTTGTGGAAAGAAGAGAAGTGAAAAGCAAAGGAGAAAAGGAAAGATATTCCCATCTGAATGCAGAGTTCCAAAGAATAGCAAGGAAAGATAAGAAAGCCTTCCTCAGCAATCAATGCAAAGAAATAGAGGAAAACAACATAATGGGAAAGACTAGAGATCTCTTCAAGAAAATTAGAGATACCAAGGGAATATTTCATGCAAAGATGGGCTCAATAAAGGACGGAAATGGTATGGACCTAACAGAAGCAGAAGATATTAAGAAGAGGTGGCAAGAATACACAGAAGAATTCTACAAAAAAGATCTTCACGACCCTGATAATCACGATGGTGTGATCACTCACCTAGAGCCAGACATCCTGGAATGTGAAGTCAAGTGGGCCTTAAAAAGCACCACTATGAACAAAGCTAGTGGAAGTGATGGAATTCCAGTTGAGCTATTTCAAATCCTCAAAGATGATGCTGTGAAAGTACTGCACTCGATATGCCAGCAAATTTGGAAAACTCAGCAGTGGCCACAGGACTGGAAAAGATCAGTTTTCATTCCAATCCCAAAGAAAGGCAATGCCAAAGAATGCTCGAACTACCGCACAATTGCACTCATCTCACATGCTAGTAAAGTAATGCTCAAAACTCTCCAAGCCAGCAATACGTGAACCGTGAACTCCCAGATGTTCAAGCTGGTTTTAGAAAAGGCAGAGGAACCAGAGATCAAATTGCCAATATCCACTGGATCATCGAAAAAGCAAGAGAGTTCCAGAAAAACATCTGTTTCTGCTTTATTGACTATGCCAAAGCCTTTGACTGTGTGGATCACAATAAACTGTGGAAAATTCTGAAAGAGATGGGAATACCAGACCACCTGACCTGTCTCTTGAGAATGTATGCAGGTCAGGAAGCAACAGTTAGAACTGGACATGGAACAACAGACTGGTTCCAAATAGGGAAAGGAGTATGTCAAGGCTATATATTGTCACCCTGCTTATTTAACTTATATGCAGAGTACATCATGAGAAACCCTGGGCTGGAAGAAACACAAGCTGGAATCAAGATTGCCGGGAGAAATATCAATAACCTCAGATATGCAGATGACACCACCCTTATGGCAGAAAGTGAAGAAGAACTAAAGAGCCTCTTGATGAAAGTGAAAGAGGAGAGTGAAAAAGTTGGCTTTAAGCTCAATGTTCAGAAAACTAAGATCATGGCATCTTGTCCCATCACTTTATGGGAAATAGATGGGGAAACAGTGGAAACAGTGTCAGCCTTTATTTTTCTGGGCTCCAAAATCACTGCAGATGGTGACTGCACCCATGAAATTAAAAGACACTTACTCCTTGGAAGGAAAGTTATGACCAACCTAGATAGCATATTAAAAAGTAGAGACATTACTTTGCCAACAAAAGTCCATCTATTCTAAGTCTATGGTTTTTCCAGTAGTCGTGTATGGATGTGAGAGTTTGACGGTGAAGAAAATTGAGTGCCAAAGAATTGATTCTTTTGAACTGTGGTGTTGGAGAAGACTCTTGAGAGTCCCTTGGACTGCAAGAAGATCCAACCAGTCCATCCTGGGGGAGATCAGTCCTGGGTATTCATTGGAAGAACTGATGTTGAAGCTGAAACTCCAATACTTTGGCCACCTCATGAAGAGCTGACTCATTTGAAAAGACCCAGATGCTGGGAAAGATTGAGGGCAAGGAGGAGAAGGGGATGACAGAGGATGAAATGGCTGGATGGCATCACTGACTCGATGGACATGGGTTTGGGTAGACTCCGGGAGTTGGTGATGGACAGGGAGGCCTGGCGTGCTGCGGTTCATGGGGTCGCAAAGAGTCGGACACGACTGAGTGACTGAACTGAACTGAACTATCTTCAGCATGTAAGCTTGGTCTTTGGGCCAGCTCAGCTCCACTTATTTGTTTCAAATTATACATTTTTTTGGAAATTTTAATTAGAGGATAATTGCTTTACAATGTTGTGTTAGCTTCTACTGTACAACAACATGAATCAGCTGTAGGTGCATCCCCTCCCTCTCATGCCTCCCTCCCACCCTCCCCATCTCACCTCTTAAGGTCATCACTCAGTTCCACTTATGACTCAAGGTAATTGTTATAGATTGAGATGTAACATTCGGCCACGAAAATGTCTAGCAGGAAAAGAAAATTTCTTCCTGTGTCTCACTTTTTGATCAGTGAGGAAGGCCTCTCCCAGAAGCTTCCACATCCCATTATTGAGGCACGTGAGGTTTTCACAGTCAATCACTTGCAAGAGAAATGTGCTCACCATGATTGTCTTGGAGTAGCAGTTCACAGCCCCAGGTTCACAGCTCCAGGTATTGGCATTTTATATATTATAAAATACAGCTAGGGGCGGGACTTCCCTGGTGGTCCAGTGGCCAAGACTCTGAACTCCCAACACAGGGGGTCCAGGTTTGATCCCTGGTCAGGGAACTAGATCCCACATGCAATTAAGACCCAGATCAGTTAAATAAATATTTTTTTAAAAAATAAAATAAAATGCAGTTAGGCCCGGGTTTGATCCCTAGGTAGGGAAGATCCCCTGGAGAAGCAAATTGCAACCCACTCCAGTATTCTTGCCTGGGAAATCTCATGAAGGAGGCTGGTGGGCTATAGTCCATAAGGTTGCTCAAGAGTCAGACACGACTAAGTGGCTTCACTTTCACTTTTCAGGGCTGAGAACCCTGCGATAGGTTAATCAGGGTCACAGTGACAGCGGTAGCCAACAGCATCTGCTGAAACTACTAATTTTTAATTTCCAAATAAAATATGAAAATATTCTTTTTTTAGTTGAAATATTATTTTCCATCAATTCTTAAACAGCAATTTCTCTTCTGTGTTCATTGCATTTGGTTTTAGACCTTTTCCTGTGCCTTTGTATACTTATATATGTACCCATAGAAGATATATGATATCATGTTACATGTGTGTATAATTTTTAATATGAATCTTATCACCTGCACATATTCATCATTCTGCAACTCATAAATTGATATGAATATATACATATATATATATATATAGTGTATGTGTATGTGTGTGTGTGCAATTATTTTTAGGAGTAATTATGCCAAATGCAAGTATACAGATTCATGGTGTGATTACACCAAAGATCATGTAGTTTTCCCCAGCTGATGGACTTTTAGGTTGTTTCCAATTCTTTTCTACAAACAATGCCTCTTTACACATAAGGAATAATGTTTATGTGTTGTAATGTCAGTATTTATTTTTAGTACTTATAAAAAATAACTACTAGTAATGTTGTTACAGATAGTAAGAAGTAAATCTCTGAGTAGAACTGGCTCCTCCATTTCTTCCGCTCATACCAGCAGTATATAAAAATATCTATTTCCTAGACTTTTGCCAAAATTAGTTAAGCAATCTAATTTTTGACAATCTGATGACTGAAAAATTACATTATGGCATCTTGTTTTGATTTGTAGTTCCCTGATTATTACTAAGGTGTATAGACCATTTTTATTTCTTCTGCAAATTTCCTATTAATATCTTTTGCAAAGTGGTCTGTTGGGTACTATGTCCTATCTCTATTGACAAATAAAATTTCTTTAAATGAGTGCTACTCTTTTCTCTGATCTATATATCAGTACAGTAGATGCTGTGGGGTGCCAACCAGAGACTTCATTTCAGAAATGAAGACCTGGACTTCCCTGATGCTCCAGTGGTTAAGAATCTACCTGCCAATGCAAGGGACACAGGTTCGATCCCTAGTCCAGGAAGATAACCACATGCTGCAGGGTAACTAAGCCCATACGCCACAAATACTGATCCTTTGAGCCCTGGAGCCTGTGCTCCCCAACAGGAGAAGCCACCACAGTGAGAACCCTCGTACCACAGCTAGATAGTAGCCCACACGCAGCAAGGAAGACCCAGTGCAGCCAAAAATAAATAATTAAATAAATAGAAACAAAAAGGAAACAACACCTCCATCCACCTAGATGCTGGGAGCATAGCTGACAGTTCACAGCTGAGTCTCTCTCTAGAATGTGCCTTCACCAAACAGAGCAGCCTCACCCAAGTCATGCCCCCTTCCTGGACACTGCCCACATCCGGTTGCAGGGGGCTGGGGGTCAACCTCCTCTGCTCAGTTGAGGAAAACTCAGTTCCAGCACTCCCTGTGGGATCAGGACTGCCCCACAGTTCCACTCCTCTTTTGCCCAGCCCAATTAACATCCCTCCCCCATAGACAATGATCCCAAGAGAAGTCCCCACAAACTCCCTGTGTGCCAATGTCCATCTCAAAGTCAATCTCCCAGGATACTTGACCTGTATTACAAGTATACTCATCAACATCACTTGACTTTTGACTTAACTTTGGCGTGTTTTTTAGGTATATCCCTCTTTTCCTGTATGCTTCTTGCTTTTCATGTCTCAAAAAGACCTTCCCTCTTCTAAGATCTTTAAGATATATTCTTATATTTTCCTCAATACATTTTTTTAATACCTCTAGTATACCTGTTTTTAGAATGGTGTGAGACAGAAACTCTAATCCTATGTTTTCACATGGAAAACTGTATGTTCAACCCCGTATATTAAACAGTCCACGTTTTTCTGCCTAATTTGAAATGCAACATCTACAGCTGTCACATTCTCACATGACTCTTCCCTTCCTTACCACAGCTGAACGCTTCCTAGCCAAACCTGAGATTCGTTAGATACTAAAAATAAAAAGTAGCTGCAGTGCCTCTTCAATGGTAAAAACCACAAGGTGTAAAGCTTGAGAGTTTTCAACAGCCCAGTGTCTTGCCAGTTGCTCTGAAATGAAGCCCACATCCAGCGAAAGGCCCAGTATAGAAGTGTGGTGATTCTGATGCTTGAGTTCTAGTTGTTTCTGAGGTCTATCCCTGCCCTTTCCCACTTTCCAGTTTCAGTCCTTCCTTGAATTTGTGAGGAAGGTATTCCATGCTTTGTTTTTTGCCTACGATTTCTCCAAGTGGGTGTGTATCCTGTAAAAGAGGCCAGACACACAAGGTAGATCCTCCAGGGCTTAGAGGCATGGCGACACATAGCCTAGCCCAGACTTGGCTTGGACAAGGACTAAGTGCCAACAAAGGCGATGTGCGGCAGCTAGTCATCCCTTAGGTAATCTGTGCCCTGGGACTGTTTGCTTCTCGACTTTCATATGTCTCTTTGATTTCCTTTATCTTTAGTTTCTTGGACAAGTTTTATTTTTTAGAAATTTAAGCCAGTCTCGGTGGAGCCAAAGGGAAAGATTTTTCCTCACCTAGGCTAGGCTAGCTGAGCATCTCAGAGCATAACAGAAATAAAGATTAGTGAAGGCAGTGACCTGGGGCAGCTAGAGAGGCACCGAGGAGCAGAGAAATCCACCATGACTGTCATTCCTGAGCCCTCACCTGCGATTTTGTCTCCTGTATGCTAAGGGGCATTCTACCAGGCAGGAAGTCATATCCATAGCACAAGTGGAATGGAAGGGAAATGACTCCGAGGACACAGAGGAAGCTAAGGCACAGAGATGAGATGGTAGAAGGGTGACTCAGCTACCAGATTCCCCAGCCTTGTTTGTGTTGAGCCGAGGCCTTTCCCTTGTGTGGCGGTGAACATGGGGCAAGTCTCTTTTGGACACATAACCAGAGGTCAAAGCTGGTACTTGTTCCTTGCCTAGGCTGGACAGAGAAGACAACATTTGGGGGCAGAAAGTCACACAGAGACGTAATGAAGCCTGAGCGCGAGAGGCTTCCAAAAGAGGAGCAAATGCTGAGGGAGGCTGAATCTCATGGAATACTAAGGCCATGAGCAGTGATGGAGACTAGAATCTGAACAAGGGAAACAGTAGCTGAAAAATACCAACAACCTGTGAGATCGATACCCACACCTCTTTTCTTTTCTTTCTTTCTTTGTTTTCCTTTTTGCCTTCTTTTCTTGTCAGCTCTCCCATAGTTGGCATCACTACTGTTAGGTATTAATGCACCCAGTGATAGGATGGGAGAGAAAACTTCCAATTTAAAATACCTTTCCTGGCCAAATAATATTTCACAGACTTCTTTCAATGAGAAGCAGTGTAGCATTGTGGTCAGGAGTAACCACCCCAGCCTGAACCACCTTGGGCTGGCTGAGCTGTGCCACTTGCCAAGGATGGCAGAAAAAGGGGCATGCTCTGGTAGAGTCACTCTTCAGGAAGCAAGGGGATCGACAGTATGGGAGTTATGATTAGGGAAGTAGGATTGGGGCAATTTCTGTGTTTTTCAGAGACCAGGGTTAGGTGATAATGTAGGGAATGCACGCTCCTCAATCCCCACCCTAGAATTCAAGGGGATGGAGTTCTCCAACAAACATCATGACCCTCAACCATCAGCCCACAAAGTTCCTAAGACCATTAGGCTGTGGGGGAGACAAGTCTCTCCCTCTTGGGTGTCAGAATCCCTCTCAGATTGCTTACATCTGCCTTCCCAAATTAGATGCGCCGCTTCCAGCATTTACAGACCCTGAGGATCTATATTCAAGCTTCTGTCTTGTCCCTGAGTCCTAGGCCCCATTCACTTACTATGCCCCAGGCCCTGTACTCTAGACTGAGATTATCAGCACCCTGCCCCCAGAAATTGGTCCCAAGCTCTCTGAGTCTCTTAGAGTGTTAGTTGCTCAGTCGTGTCCAACTCTTTGCGACCCCATGAACTGTAGCCCGCCAGGCTCCTCTGTCCACGGGGTTCTCCAGACAAGAATACTGGATTGGGTTGCCATTCCCTTCTGCAAGGGATCTTCCCAAGCCAGGGATTGAAACCGGGTCTTCAGCACTGCAGGCAGATTCTTCACCATCTGAGCCACGGGGCAAGCCCTTGAGTCTCAGAGAACATACAAATAGGTTTTTCAGATTTCAGGTATTTGACACAAGTCAAGAATCAGACTGGAGTAGGAAATGGCAACCCACTCCAGTATTCTTGCCTGGAGAATCCCATGGACAGAAGAGCTTGGAAGGCTCCAGTCCACAGGGTCGCAAAGAGTCAGACACAACTAAGTGACTTAGCACACAAGAACTGGATAACCTTTGTTAAGCCAACTGTACTAGCAAAAAGTCTGCCAAACACAAAAAAAGTATAAAATGTAATAGCCGAAAGGATTCCAAACATACACATACTGTAAGGATTCCATGTATTTTAAAGAACAGTCTTTTGAATGGGTTAGCATTCTGTTCTCTGAAAAATATGTTCTATAGAGAGAAGATTCCACTTTAATAAATGTGACTGCATTTGGTTTTATTTTTTAATTTTATTTATTAAACTATAGTTGATTTAAAATGTTGGTTAGGTTTGGGTGTCCAGCTTCAGATTCTTTTCCAGTAAAGGCTATTACAAGACATTAAATATAGTGCTCTGTGCTATACAGAAAATTTCTGTTCTCTGTTTTTTATATGTGCTGTGCTAGGTCGCTCAGTTGTGTCCAACTCTTTGCAACCCCCCGAACAGTAGCCCACCAGGCTCCTCTGTCCACAGGGATTCTCCAGGCAGGAATACTGGAGTGGGTTGCCATGCACTCCTCCAGGGGATCTTCCCAACCCAGGGATCAAACCCAGATCTCCCACATTGCAGGCAGATTCTTTACCATCTGAGCCACCAGGGAAGCCCATTTTATGTATAGTGGTGTATGTATGTTAATTCCATACTCTTAATTTGTCCCTCTCCCTCCCCTTTTCCCTTTGGCAACCGTGGTGGTGGTTTAGTCACTAAGTTGCGTCCGACTTTTGTAAACCCATGGACTGTAGCCTGCCAGGCTCCTCTGTCCATGAGATTCTCTAGGCAAGAATTCTGGAGTGGGTTGCATTTCCTTCTCCAGGGGGATCTTCCCAACCCAGGAATCAAACCTACATAGAAGGGAGATTCTTTACCAACTAAGCTATGAGGGAAGCCCTTGGCAACCATAGGTTTGTTTAAAACGACTATGTGTGAAAGTGGAGGAACCCAGCCTGTGAGCGAGTTTATTCCAGAACAATAGTCCCAGGTGACATGGTGGTAAAGAATCTGCCTGCCAGTGCAGGAGACACAGGAGACACGGGTTCGATCCTCTGGGTTGGCAAGATCGCCTGGAGAAGGAAATGGCAACCCACTCCAGTATTCTTGCCTGGAAAATCCCATGGACAGAGGAGCCTGGTATGCTAGAGTCCATGGGGTTGCGCAGAGTCGGACATGACTGAGCATGCATGCACTAGGCCAAGATCGATGCCAGTGTGTTGCCTAGATATGGCAGCTGGCATCAAAGCCTTGCAGCCCTTGCACAGCTTTGTTTCTTCCATTTACAGCCAGCCCCCTCTGATGTGCATAAAGGCCCTGAGCTCACCCCCCTTGCCTTAGTGTTTCCACTGCACTGCTTAACACTCACAGGAACACATAGGTGTGGCTCTCGCTCTCCCGGGCATAATTGTCCCAAAAGCAGCCCCGCCGGCTTGCTTCCACATTCCACACTCCTGGTTTCTGATTTATGTGTGTTCCTGCAGTCCAGAGGAGACATCCAGGATCATCAACGCCTGGCGTGCTCTCTGCCAGCCCTGTCTCCCACCCTTGCATGGTCTTTTCCTGTTGTTTTTCTTCTCTCTCCTCTTTTCCCCTTCATTCTTCACCAAGCATTTTCCATTGGACCCAATAGCCTATGAGGCAGAGATTATAGGTCCCAGTAGTGAACATACATTGGTTGTTTTCCCAGCATTCTCTACCCTGCCCCTTTGCTCATTCCCGGTCCTAGGTTTTTCCTTGAGGGACTTTGTTGCTTCCTCCACTTGTAAAGATTCCAGGTTCTAGAGATGGACTATCTGGGCCCACTCTACCACATACCAGCTGTGTGAACTTTGGCAAGCTGCTTAACTTCTCTGTGCCTCATTAGTAAAACATGGAGATAACAATAGTACCTGCCCCAGGGGGTTCTTGTGAGGATAGCAAATCCAATTGCAACCATGAAATTAAAAGACACTTACTCCTTGGAAGGAAAGTTATAACCAGCCTAGATAGCATATTAAAAAGCAGAGATATTACTTTTCCAGCAAAGGTCCGTCTAGTCAAGGCTATGGTTTTTCCAGTAGTCATGTATGGATGTGAGAGTTGGACTATAAAGAAAGCTGAGCACCAAAGAATTGATGCTTTTGAACTGTGGTGTTGGAGAAGACTCTTGAGAGTCCCTTGGACTGCAAGGAGATCCAACCAGTCCATCCTAGGGGAGATCAGTCCTGGGTGTTCATTGGAAGGACTGATGTTGAAGCTGAAAGTCCAATACTTTGGCCACCTCATGGGAAGAGTTGACTCATTTGAAAAGACCCTGATGCTGGGAAGGATTGGGGGCAGGAGGAGAAGGGGACAACAGAGGATGAGATGGTTGGATGGCATCACCGACTCGATGGACATGGGTTTGGGTAAACTCCGGGAGTTGGTGATGGGCAGGGAGGCCTGGAGTGCTGTGATTCATGGGGTCGCAGAGTCAGACATGACTGAGCGACTGAACTGAACTGAATGAATATAGCTCATCCCTAGCCTTGGTGATGGGTTCAGGAGGGAAACCAGTATTCTTCCCAGCCAGCGAAGCACAGGCGGACTTGCTGGGGCTTCTGCAAAGAAAAGCTTCCTCTTTCTTCAGAAGGACCATTTTTCTTTTCCTGATTTGAACAAACCCACAGTAAAAAGACATTTGTGAGACAACTAGGGGAACTGGAACTCCGAGTATTATTAATAAATGAGATTCAGGAATTGTTAATGTTGTTAGGAGTGATAATGGCATTGTGGTTTTGTAAAACACAGAGGTTATGGATATAAGCACATTACAGTCTTTATGGGTGAATATTTGATGTCTGGAATGTGCTTTAAAGGGCTTCCCTGATGGCTTGATGGTAAAGAATCTGCCTGCAATGCAGGAGACCTGGGTTCGACCCCTGGGTCAGGAAAATCCCCTGGAAATGGGCATGGCAACACACTCCACTATTCTTGCCTGGAGAATCTCATGGACAGAGGAGCCTGACAGGCTACAGTCCATGGGGTCGCACAGAGTCAGACATGACTGAGCGGCTAAGAAGCAGTATGTGCTTTAAAGTATCTACCCAACTCTCCCCCAACCCCCAACCCCCACCCTCAGCACCAAAAAATCTCAAGAGGAAAATAGATGAAACAAGACTGACAAAATGTTAACAATGTTAAAGCTGGATGATAAGTAGGTACCTGGAGATTCATGAAACTATTTGTTTCATTGTTGTTTAGTCGCATGGAATTTTCCAGGCAAGAATATTGGCGTGGGCTGCCATTTCCCTCTCCAGGGGATCTTCCCAACCCAGGGATCGAACCTGCATCTCCTGCATTGGCAGGCAGATTCTTTACCAATGAGCCACCAGGTAAGTCCACTATTTGCTTTACTTTCATCTATTTGAAAACTTCCTTAGTAAAATGTTTGTTTGCTTCCTTGTTTTTTTTTTTAATTTATTTTATTTATTTTTGACTGCACTGGGTCTTTTTTGCTGCATGCAAACTTTCTCTAGTTGGGCCAGTGGAGGCTGTTCTTCATGGCAATGTGCAGGCTTCTCATTACGGTGGGTTTTCTTGTTGCGGAGCACCAGCTCTAAGGCATGGGCTCCATAATTGGGGCACATGGGCTCCATAATTGGGGCACATGGGCTTAGTTGCTCAACAGTATGTGGAATCTTCTGGGACCAGGGATTGAACCCGTGTGCCCTGTATTGGCAAGTGGGTTTTAAATCACTGGCGTACCAGGGAAGTCCTGCTTGTCGTGTTTTTTAAGTCTACTTGTTATGGAAGGAGAGGGCACTTTTGTCACCATATGCCCTTTGGATGCATTCAAACTGGAAGCAGTAACATAACTTCTTGGGTCAATTGACTTAAAAATTTGGCATCTCTCTGTCTCTTCTTAGTGACCTTCAGCACTTAAGGCAAGGAGCAGGTCACCCAGGGCCACAGTAGATGAGAACAGGGAGGCCAGAAGAGAAGAGAGCTATGGTTTTAATTAGAGGGTTTATCAGAGCTTGATTTTTCTGTCTTTACGTATCAAATTAAATGAAGTCCTCTACTGCCTCAGACCTTAATCTATAGTGAAGCTCAGCATCTGTATAATTTAAATCACTTCTACCACTTCTTAGACAATCAAATGTGAGAGCTGGAAGAAACTTGAGAAAATACTCAACTGAACCATCTTATTCTGTACCTAGAGGACGTGTTATAAGAATATTATGGGTCAGTGGGTGGGAAAGTGAAATACTACTCATTGAGCTTAGATTCATTTCTCCCTTGCTACCCTGAGAGTATAAATAAGGCAATAAGATGAATACTCAGTCTTTATTTTCTCTAAAATTGAGGCAAAGGCAACTCTTTAGAAAAAGAAACCATCTACATGATTGAAAATGGGAAGGTCCAAACTTATACAACGTTATATATCAATTATATCTCAGTAGAGCTGAAAAAATTGTTTTTAATTAAAAAAAAAAACTACTGGAAAGAGAAAACAGGCTCCTGTGCCTTTACACTGGAGCCTTTACACTGTGGCTCCAGGATGCTCAGAGGAAGGAACTAAAGTCAGCCAAGGTTGAGCCAAGATCCTCCTGAGTTGGTCCAGACTCCAGACTAGTGTTACAAAGAGGAAAGAGATCAGTCAAGAGTCTTTGAGCCTATAGATCCTAAAAGATGTAACACTGATGTTCATCACCTCAGCTGAGTGTGCTAACTAGCATTTCTGGTCTTGGTAAGGAAACTGACCCAGTTTCCCAGGTTCTTCTGCCATCCTCATGCCCAGCCTGGCATCTGCCCCGTCCTCCTGGCCCAAGAGGGTGGCTGACTCTGTAAGTCTTGGAGAAGAGTTCTCTGTAGGTGTGACCATCTTATGCCATGAGCCAGCCTCATGAGACAGTTGGGTGTGCAAAGATTTCTAGAAGGGTCAGGAGTATCAGAGCAGGCCAGGGTTCACTACAGTAGCCTGCCAGTACAAGCCTGCAGGGTAGGCCTTTTCCTCGGTCCCTGTCTCTCATGGTGTGGACTCGGCCTAATACAACCGTGCCTCTTCCACCAGATCTACTCCCACTGGATTCCCAGAAGCTCACAGCTGACGTTCCACAGGCGCTCAGCCGTTTTGTTATTCAGGGCTCTGGGCGACACCCAGGTCTTCTTGCAGTCGCTGGAGGGCAGAGAAAGAGAATGAATATCCAGGAGTGAAAATGGACAGTCCGGAAAAGTTCATGTCCTCCTCCTCGGAATAGATTTCTAAATGTATAAAATATACTAGATAAAAAAGAAACTAACTGTACTAAAATGCAATTTTAAAATATTTTGGTTTTTGTATTGCCTTTTTAAAAATTTTAATTTTCTTGGTGTCGAGTTGATTTACAGTGTTGTGTTAGGTGCAGGTGTGCAGAAAAGTGATCCAGTTAGACATGTACATATCTTAATTCTTTTATAGAGTCTTTTCTCATAAAGGTTATCACGGAATACTGAGTAGCTTTCCCTGTGCCATATAATATGTCCTTGTTGGTTATCTATCTTGTATATAGTATAAAATATTTTTAAAACAAGTATATAGCATAGTAACATGTTCATGTCACTTTGCAGTGGTTGCAGATATCACAGAATGTCACTTCTGCTCACCAATCCTTTGAAATCTGGTGGTGATTAGACCCCAGGCTAGGTCATCTAGTAGACAACAAAATGTCTATTCTTACATTCCATCAGCTAATGCCAATCTTGGCATCTTTGGGAGACAGAGTTCATACTGGGAAGCAGTGGCTTTGCCCTGGAGCTTTGTGCTATGTGCTGTTTAAAAATTCATGAAGGAAGTCAGCCAAAAGCTTCAGTGAAAAGAAAAAGACTCTACAAAGGCTTACCTGGAAATGCGGCACACAGCTTTCAAACAGAGCCATGAAACCAACTCTTGTTGCTGTTGTTGAAGCCAGTTCTTGCAATGTTTCAAAGCTGTTGTTTAGTCACTGAATCATGTCTGACTCTTTTGAGACCCCATGGACTGTAGCCCGTCAGGCTCCATGGGATTTCCCAGGCCAGAATACTGGAGTGGGTTGCCATTTCCTTCTCCAGGGAATCTTCCTGGCCTGGGGGTTGAACCTACGTTTCCTGCATTGGCAGGCAGGTTCTTTACCACTGAGCCACCAGGGAAGGCTATGTATCAAATCTAAGCATCCTTTAAAAAGTAAAAGCACTTGGTTTACTGGCCCAACCTGAATCTGGATTCCCCCATCAGGCACAAACTCAGCCACTGGGGGATGCAAAGCCCAGGGAGTCCTGGGCCTTACCACGCACACAGGTGACGGGGGAACCCGCACAGCTACTACACACCTAAAGTACTTGCCGCTCAGAGGCTCCAGGCCCTCAGCCATCGCACAGTGCAGGCTGGTCTGGGCCCCCTCCCACGTCGTCTTGAGGAAGGGGGAGAAGAGCCGCCAAAGCAGACACAGCAGGAAGGAATGTCGGACCAACTCGGAACGGACGATGCCTGGGTGCACTGCATAGGTGGTGACCCCCGTGCCTAGGGCAAAGAGGGCACAGTTAGACCAGAGACACACTCCCAGGCCAGGAAAACAGCTTACCTCCTGCACTAACATGCACAAGTGACAAGAAGGGCCTCGGGACCCCCTGTGTTCTGAACACACCACTTCTAGCCAGGTAGTGGTTTGGCCGCTAAGTCACCAGGTAGAATCCCACAAGTAATTCATTGATGTTATCCAGAAAGATCTATAACTTTCTCAGCCTTCTATGTACCAAATGGAATGCTTGGTTGAAGGTCCTTCTGTTTCAGCATCACCTCTTCTTTTTAAGATTCTTTTATGTGGACCATTTTTTAAAGCCTTTTATTTAATTTGCTACAGTGTTGCTTCTGTTTTATGTTTGGGTTTTCGGGCCATGAGGCCTCTAGGATCTTAGCTCCCAACCGGCAATCAGATCCATACCGCCTGCCCTGGAAGGTGAAGTCCCTGGACCACCAGGGAAGTCCCTGTTTCAGTGTCATCTTAATCTTTGGCTTAAATGGTATCTTTGGAATTTCTATTGGAGGGTCTCGGGGGTAACAATTATGTTAGAAGGTAGGAAGCTAGGACCTTGTTGTAAACTGCATTTTCTAGGCAAGCACATTTGATGAAGTATAGGTTGAGGGGTGTTGATGGATATGATGAGGGCTACTGACAGGCCCCTAAGGCACCCCT
Source organism: Okapia johnstoni (assembly GCA_024291935.2). Classification (NCBI taxonomy): domain Eukaryota; kingdom Metazoa; phylum Chordata; class Mammalia; order Artiodactyla; family Giraffidae; genus Okapia; species Okapia johnstoni. Next base: position 21,641,280 of record CM044307.1, read on the forward strand.
GCTACCTCTACTGTCTTCAGTACTTATTACATACAAGGGCTGTGCTACATGTTTTACATGTTATGTCATTTGACTCTCAAAGAGGTTCAATACTAAGAAGCCCACTTACAGCTAAGGAAACTGAGTTCTCATCAGACAGGTTAAGGAAATTGCCCAAGGTCCCACCTAGCAGGTTGCAGAGCTAAGGTCTGAACCCCTATGTAGAGCAAAGAGCATAGACTTCCAAGATGACTGGATCTGAATCCTGTCTCATTTAGGAATAATATATCCTGCTTGGGCAAGTTTCTTAAGATATCTGTGCTCATTTCTTCCTTTGTAGGGAGGGGAAAAATAATAGCATTTACCTCATAGGAATATTGTATTAAATGAGTAAAGACATCAATAGTACATGGCACACACAAACTCTCAATTATTGTTGTCATTATTAGTATTTTTTAACTTTTGATTTTATATTGGAGTATAGCTGATTAACAAAGGTTGTGATAGTTTCAGATGGACAGTAAAGGGACTCAGCCATACATATACACGTATCCATTCTCCCCTAAACAGAGTTACCCTATTCTTCTACTTTCTGCACTCTAATAGTAAATACCATTTCCCCCAAACTCTGGCTTATTCACTAGAGCAAATGGTCCTCCAGATTCAAAAATATCAAAGTCAACAGCTCAACAAAAACTCCAGGGGAGCACAGAATCATAGGATTAAGAGTGGCATCACCTCCCCTTACAGCTGAGGGGACGAAGTCAAGGGAGATTAAAGGGACATGTTTGCATATACACGTGGCTCTACATATGGTAGAGCAAGAACTCACACCCAAGTATCTGAAACCCTGACTCCAGGCAACAAGTGGCCGCTCTATAGCTCAGCTCACCACGTGAACCTCAGCAGAAGGCCCAGTGAAGGAAGCAACCTGATTTAAATCTCAGTCCCCACGTTCCAGTCCTTATCCTTCACTTGCCGTATAATCTTGGGCCAGCCACTTTTCTGAATCTCAGTGTGGACCCATAAAACAGTAAAAAACAATACCTATTCTGCCTGTTGCAAGAGGTTGTCACAAAAAAACAAGAGCTCCCCTGGTGGCTCAGTGGTAAAGAATCTGCCTGCCAGTGCAGGAAACATGGGTTCGATCCCGGATCCAGCAGGATCCTTTATGCTGTGAAGCAACTAGGCTTGTGAGCCACAACTATTGATCCTGTGCTCTAGAGCCCAGGAACTGCAACTACGGAGCCCATGTGCCCCAACTACTGAAGCCTGCGTGTGCTAGAACCCACGCTCTGCAACAAAAGGAGCCACCACAATGAGAAGCCTGTGCACTGCAACTGGAGTGTAGCCCCTACTCTCTGCAACTAGAGAAAAGCCCTCACAGCAATGAAGACCCAGCACAGTCAAAACTAAATAAAATAATTTTAAAAATCAGATGAGATGATAAATATGAAATACTGGGTTGACCAAAAAGTCCATTCGGGTTTTTCTGTAAGACGTTATGGAAAAACCCAAGTGAACTTTTTGGCCACCACGATGAGATGCGACAAAACACGTAAGGTTTATAGGTTTTCCTGACGCCTGTTCAATTTTAACAGTCCTTCCCAAGGGCAAGGGCTCTGTTTTATAACCTCATTCATTTTTCACTCTGTTTGTAACCTCATTCTCTTTAGTGCACAGAGCTTCCACTGAAATGTGCATGCTTGACATTCTGAATTCAGAAGTTTCTGCCAACCTCAAAATTGGGCTGAGCCCATGCTTTTGCTGTCTTAACTCTGGCCCTTTCTCTAGACTCACCTTTGAGCCTCTTGGCCAACTCACGAGTGAAGAGCACATTGGCCAGCTTGCTGTGGCAATAAGCAAAACCCCGGTTGTAGTACTTCTCACCCTGGAGATCATGGAAGCGAATCTTGCCGGCATGGTGGACCACTGACGACAGGTTCACCACCCGTGCAGGGGCAGACTCCTTCAGCCGCCCCAGGAGCAAGTGGGTGAGAAGGAAGTGACCTGTGAGGAGAGCCAGTGGGGGAGATGTTAGAGTGGACTGGCAGCCTGGGCTTGGGTGTGAGAGCTGGCCTATGCAGGACTTTAGCCCTAGCTCACTATCTTCTGGGTGTGAACACGTTGATACCATGAGCAACTTAGCACTAATAGTCAGTCAGTCTCAGTTAGTGGAGTCCTCTAGGCAAGGGCCAGAGCTGGACTGTAGGTAAGGCAATACAGATGTAATCTGTAGTTATTTGTACCTTTGCCCTTGACCCAGTCAGGGGTAACTGCGAACTTCGGACGTCTCCCCTCTAGCTATGATCACACAATTGTGGACATGGACAGAAGGGAGGATGAAATATTCAGGGAAAATAACACGTGCTTATGATCAGAGAACATGCTCCATGATACCCCTCATAACTAAAGCTATCTGCCTCCTCCATGACCAACTTTGGTTTTACTTGTTGAAAGCCCCCTGCTCTCTCATACCTGGCCCTACCTGGCGAGTCTTCATTACCTTGGTCCCCTTCAAGAATGACATTTTTCTTCTTCCTGGTTTGGGGGGTTTCTTAATGGTGTGGGGAAGAGGAGCTCAGTTTTTTGTACTGGTTAGGAGAGAGATAATGCAGGAAAAACCAGTATCCCTTGCTTTTTAGTCATTCAAAGATACTCACCCAGGTGGTTGACTGCCAGATGGGTTTCAAAACCATCAGCTGTTTTGGAATACGGGCACAGCATCACTCCTGCATTGTTGATCAGAATATGAAGCTGGTTTTCCTCTAAAGAACACAGCCAAGGAGACCATGTGGTTAACTGCCTGTCCCAGTTCTGAGTGTTTGTTCCTTGCCTTTGGGCCTGTCTCAGTGCTATTCAGTAACCGCTGTCATTGGGTTTCTAATTTTGGTTGCTGTTCTCTTCCTGGACACCGTTCATCCATTCATTCAGCAAATGTATATTCAGTACTGACTCTGAGCTGGGCTAGGCACTGGGCACACAGTGGTAAAATAAGACAGACACGGTCCCTGTCCTTCATGGATTTCATAGTCCTTGATGGGAGATGGTCATTTTCCAAGATACAGAAGAATATTAGCAGCAACACAACTTCCTCTAGTGCCTGTGGCCACAGAAGGTTGATTCTCAGAATCAAAGAAGAGAGTGGCATCAGGGCCACACCTTGATGCGAAGGTGCAAGCCCAGACAGGGAGCTGACACCTCCAACATCCCCACTGCTGAGGCAAGAGAATAATAAGGATCCTGCCCAGCCTGTCCACCCACTGTCCCTATGCCTTTTCCCTGCCCTGCTAGTTCATGCGGCAGAACCTGTCCAGTGGGATCCATGATGTTCTGATTTTATAGTCAGAGATGGTCCAGGGTGGAGCAGCCACTCCCACACCCAGCTTCCTGCCTTTCTAGTCATCTACCGGGGCCTCACCTGCCAGGAAGCCCTCAGCAAAGTCTCGGATGGATTTGGTATCAGACAGGTCCAGTTTCCGTACCAGCACCTGGAAGTTCTTTGTATCAGCTCGGATTTCACTGGCAGCAGACTCCCCCTTCAGTACATCTCGACAGGCGATGTATACTCGGGCTCCTGGGGCCGAAACAAACAGAGGACTGCATGTTCAGAGCCTGGGCTAAAGAAGAGTCCAGTAAGTGAGTTCAGGACTGGTGGGGAGAGCTTCCCCCTCACCATTCTTAAAACAGTGAGTAGCTATAGTGCCACTTCTGGATTCTCCTTGCTATCAGCTTCAGCCCAGGCTGGGAACCCTGATTTTTACAACCCTGGTTTTATATTTACCATAGCTAAGGATCTCCTTTTAGGATAACCGACCTGACCAATATTATATGCAGGCATCACTGTTTTCCTTACTTTATATAATAAGGAAGGGGCAGGCAGGAAGGAAGGTTTCAAGCCATAGAGTAAGTAGGTATCCCAGCTGGACTTGAACCCCAGGATCCTTGAGTTCCTGGCCACAACCTCCAAGCCCAGGAGGAAAGATAAAGGAACGTGAGCAGAGCTCCTAGCAAAAAAGGCAGGAGGTCCTGCCCTTTGGAAATGGAAAGGAAAAACTTGCCTCTGCGAGCAAGCTCTCTGGCCGTCTCCTTGCCGATGCCTGTGTTGCCGCCGGTGATCACCACCACCTTCCCAGAAAGCTGCACATTTGTTCTACAAACCCCGCCAGCGATGAACTTCCTATAGGCAAAGGAAACAAAACATTTATGCACCATCTTTTCTAACCCCAGAAGGAGATTCATAAAACCCACCCCCGCCCCTCAAAGAGGGATTTCTTTGCATTGTTGTCAGGAGACCTAAAGCAGCTAATCTTCAGGGGAGAGCGTTGTCCCAGTGAGCAAGTCAGTCTCCTGCTTATCAGCTCAGGTGGGGAGGTCATGTGCCCGGAAGCTACAAATGATCATCAGAGCAACTAAAATCAATTCTCTTGAGCCAGAGCCAATGGAGACCTTCCTTGTTAGATAACAAAGATATCTCGCTCTTAACTCTAGAGGTTCTCGGAGGTCAGATTCCTCCTCTAACCTGTGCCACAAACATGAGAGGCGTGGGCATTCGTGGAATCAGTGGTCCTGGGCCCTCACTCTTCAATAAGCATCAGTGGTGAATAACTGATGAACAGCACCTCCAGGGGTCCCATGTGTAAACATGGCTCTTGGGTTGCCTTGCCAGTTTTAAGAGAGCCAGAATATTCTGCCATCTTATCAGAGATTTCATTCTAGTCGTCAGTGCACAGAGAGAAAAACCTCCCTTGCTCAGACCTCTGTGCAAAGAGCATCCTTTTACATAGAGTTGACCTGACAAGTTCCCCAAAATAGGACAGGAGGGAACAGACCTGACATGACCCGAACATCATCCAGCTGCCAAGCACTAGGCTAGGCACTTTCCAAGGGAATTTAATTCAGTCATTCTGTTATTATCCCCATATTACAATGGAGAAAGCTGAGGCTTGAAGAAGTTCACTTGCTAACAGTGGCAAAACTGGAATCTGAACCCAGGCTTTTCTGCCAGGACCTAGAGTAATACTTTGTCCTTGATATGTCTCTTTAACTTTCTTGACCATCAGCAATTAAAAAATTCTCTACTCAGAACACACATTTCTCTGACATCTCCAGAAATCTTACAGCAAAATAGCCATCCCCAAACATTACTTGTCAGTAGTTTCAAAGCGGGGAGAGTTTGTTTCCTTCCCAAGATGCCTGGTACTTAACAATGAGTCCTTTGGCAAGGACCACCCACGGTAATGCAGCAAGCCCACCTTGACTGGGGATACTGAAGAAAGGGAGGTCTTCAGAGGAACCCAAGGGAGAAGAATGAAAGAGCAAGGGCTCCCTCATAAGATGGCTTTCAAGCTACTTAATAGAGTCATCCATTCAGCCTTTCACTAGCTTCAGAATTCAAACCCTCCTCTCCTCTCCCAGCCCCAGGTGCTTCCTTCTTATTTTCCACCATGGTATTCATAACCACCTCCTTCCTTAGTGCTTTTTCTGCCTTGACCTTCTCTCCCTTGGCCTTCATTCCTTTCTCCTCCTTCAGCAGCTGAGAACTCATCTACTTACAAGCTCCATGGCTCCCAACTCAGGGCTTTGTAAACTATTCAGTGAATTACTGAATTAAAACAAACCTGATGGATGGAGCTGTCACATACAGGAAAGAAAGGAAGGAGGTGAGCAGTCCCAAGACAACCAGCATCTTTTCAACTTCTTTAGTTGCTGCTGCTTCAGCAAGAGCAACTTCTACTCCAACTCTGGCTCGGGCTCCTCCTGGTCTGGCTCCAACTCTTGGCTGCTTCTTGCTGCTTCTCTCTGCTCCAGCTCCTCTCGCTCCTGGGTGCTCAGCAACAGCCTGGCTCTGAGCATAGCCCAGAATCCTATTTAAATCCGAGAGCTGTCAGAGCACAGCCTGCTGGGAGATGTAGTCCTGGGGGAGGAGGACAGAGAAAAGAGCAGAGCCTCACATTGGCAAAGAGAATGAGGGCAGATGGAGAGCAGCCCCCTAACTTTCTCACCCTCAATCATTTCTCTTATCTACACCTGCAAAATAGAATATTTTTAACTTTAGCAACAGACCCCATGATCTTGAAATACAGTGTGATTAAAATAGACAAGAAAGAAACCCCCAGGAGAACGATGAGAGAATTCATGAGAGTGGTTTCCCTTGATGGAGAAGGGGTAGAGATTGGGGTGGAGCATGTTAGGATCTTCTGGTTGTGGGGGGGGTGCTGGTAGTGTTCTGTTCTTTGAGGTGGCTGCTGTTACACAGGTGTGCTCACTTGGTGAATATCCACTGAGTCATGCACTTGATCTGTGCACTTAGTGGGTTTTTTAATTTTTTAATTTATTTTTGACTGTGCTTGGGTCTTCATTGTGGCGCATGGGCTTCTCATTGCTGTGGCTTCTCTTGTGGCAGAGTACAGGCTCTAGGGCACATGGGGCTTCAGTAGATGTGGTTCATGAACTCAGCAGTTGTGGCCCATGGGCTTAGTTGCTCCACAGCTTGTGGGATCCTCCTGGACCAGGGATCAAACCGGTGTCCCCTACATTGCAAGGCAGATTCTTAGCCACTGGCCCACCAGGGAAGCCCTTGACTGTGTTTATGTTTTATTTCGGTGAAGTTAACCCACATGTACACATGCCAAAGAAAAGGTATAGTGTGTCAGTGCATGGTCTCTAGAGTGAACTTTCTGGTTCAAATCTCAGCTGATCTATTTACCAGAGCAATGACCTTACATAAGTTACTAAACCTCTCTGTTAATTCGGTTTCCTCACTTGCGTAATGGGCATGATAAAATAGATGCCTACCTTTTAAAGTATTTAATTAAATAGAAAATTTGAGACAGAAACTAACACATTTAGTTGTGTGTAGGAGTTGGCTCTTGTCATTAGCTGTATTGATTTCTGTCTCCTTTGCTATTTCACTTGCTTTATTCAAGGGGTTAGTGTAGAAAAGCAAGAGGTAATGAATGCAGGGGATGTTTCAGTGGAATGCTATTAAAGATGAGGGGAAACATAAGAAACAAACCTAGCAGAAACTCTCAGAGTCCCCTGGAGCTGTGTGAGGGGATGGGAGGAGAACGTGAAGGGTTCACAGCCTCTGCTCACTCAGCAGTCCTCTCCTGGACAGGACTCCAGGAGTTATGCCCCAGATCCGCTCCCTCCTGCACAGATAGAGGAGGCTCCTAAAAGACATGAGTGATGAAAAAAGACCCCTGTAGCAGGCAGTTGCTCACTCCCTCACTCAATGATTCCTCCATTTACTGAACATACACTCACTGAGCATTTCTCAGTGCCATCCCTCTCCCCCACCCTTGCAAATCCCAAGAACCGATGAACAGAACAAGGAGTAGTCAGATCATTCCCAAAGTGAATCCCTCTTGACTCCCAGGTTGCCTCTCCCATATCTCCCCACTTCTCCTACACTGGCTTCAGTTCACTGCAGCAGTGATAGTTGCAAATAGTGCAGTTTCTGAAGCTCGTGAGGGGAACTTTCTATTGGTGCTTCTCAATGCCTGTCTCCTTGAGATGGATGTCTGCTGGGCAACATGGTCCTGTGGATTGGACAGAGTCCTTTTCTTCAATACCTGCTGATACTGGGTCTGCAACACCATAGATTTTATGTGAAAACAAGGTCTATTGGTGTTTTATTTGAGTTCTTCTTACCCCCATGTGATCAGAGCTGGGGTCAACTAGTGAGACAGACACAATGCATACCATGAGAGGGAAAGTACATCTAGGAACCTCAAATCTGAGTATCTTTGCACAAAAGTCTTGTAGGCTCCCCATCACTACTGAATCAAATTAAAATGCCCTGCCCCTGTGGAGATGATATGCAATTTATCTTAAGTTTGTCTGGGAGGCAGAGAGCCCTAAAGTACAGCATATCGTGCTCTGGAGCAGCACAGATAAGATGTTAGAAGGAAGACAAGACATCTAGAATTATGGAAAGACACAAATAATTTGCTGAAAACATGTTAAATATTGCAATTCAAAGACCATCACCAGGTGATTGATTAGCTCTACCAAATGTTAAACTATGTTAAAACTATACCGACTTAAATGGTGTGGTGAAAGTGAAGTCACTCAGTCGTATCCGACTGTTTGCAACCCCATGGACTGTAGCCTACCAGGCTCCTCTGTCCATGGAATTTTCCAGGCAAGAGTACTGGAGTGGGTTGCCATATCCTTCTCCAGGGGATCTTCCCGACCCAGGGATCGAACCCAGGTCTCCCACATTGCAGGCAGACACTTTACCATCTGAGCCACCAGGGAAGCTCTAAAAATGGTGTGGTACAGGCAGGTAAATGGTCAGACAGATCAATAGAACCGAATGGAAAGCCAAGAAACAGACCCCAAAACATATGGAAATGTAGATAAAACACCATTTCAAATCAGGGGTGGGGTGGGGCCGATGGATTATTTAATAAAGTATAATACCTAAGTATACAGTTGGGAAAAAGTAATCTTGATCCTTATATTATTCTTTACACAAAAATTTCAAATAGATCAAAGATATAAATGTGAAAAACAAAACCATTAAAGTATTAAGAAAAACCATTGAACAAATTTTTAAATGATTTTAAAGTGATAAAACCTAATAATAAGATAGGAAATATATGCATTGCAGATAAGCATTTAATTTATTTAGCATATAAAAAACTCTTAAAAAAATCAGTAAGAAAAAAATAAAAACTCAATTAAAATAACAGTTTACAGAAAAATAAATACAGGTGGTTCTTTAACCTCACTCATAATAAGAGAAAGCAAATTAAAATTGCACTGGGAGCCACTTTTCACTTATTCGTTTGGCAAAGATCAAAAAGATTATAATATGATCCATTGGTTGAGAGTATGAATAAATAATGATGAAATACTACTGAGAGAGTTGATTGTTGCAAAGAGAAGTAGAGAAACATCTAATTAATTAAAGCTCTTACCTGTTGACCTAGACATCCCACGTTCTTGTTTTTGTAAGATTGTTGTTGCAGCACTGTGTCTAATAGCATTTGAAAACCTTTCTAAATGTCCTTTGATAGTATAGCCATACAATGGATACTATACAGCTGTAACAAAGAACAATTTTTTTAACATAGGGACATGGAATAATCTTTGAGAACATTGGGTAAAAAGTCAAGGAGCAGAACAATGTTTATAATATGTTACCATTTGTTTAAAAAAGAATATATGGACATATTTATTTGATATACATAGACCATCTCAGAAAAGATAAGAAGTAGTTAACAATGGTTGCTTCTAGGAGGGCAGGGGACAGGAATAGGAGGCTTTTCACTGAATGTACCCTTTTTGCACCTTGTGAACTTATAAGCCATGGCTTATTAAAAATTAAAGTTTTGAGCAAAAAGACCCAGGTCGCTTTGAAACAAACTGCCTGTTTATTTTTGTTAAAGTAACCATTGCAATATCACAAAGCAAGGCTATTTCTCAAAACTGTATGGAGATATTCTTAAACATGTGTTTCTGTATAAACAAAACCAACATTAAAAAATATTTTTTATTGGAGGATAATTGCTTTACAATATTGTACAGATTTCTGCCGTATGTCAACGTGAATCAGCCACAGGTATACACATGCCCCTTTCCTCTTGAACCTCCTCCCCATCTCCCACCCCATTCTACCCGTTGAGGTTGTTACAGAGCACTGGATTGAGTTCCCTGTGTCACAACAGAAAATTCCCACCGGCTATCTATTTTACATAGGGTAACATAATGTTTCTATCTACTCCTCCAGTTTGTCCCACCCTCTCCCTCCCTCCCACAGTCTGTTCTCTGTGTCTGCGCCTCCATTGCTGTCCTGCAAATAGGTTCATCAGTACCATGTTTATAGATTCCATACACATGCATTAATATGCAATGTTTGTTTTTCTCTTTCTGACTTCACTCTCCACAATAGGCTCCAGGCTCATCCACCTCATTAGGACTGACTCAAATGTGCTCTTTTTAAAAGCTGAGTAATATTCCCGTGTATATATATAGGTACCACACTTTCTGTATCCATTCATCTGTTGATGGACATCTATGTTGCTTCCATGTCCTAGCTATCGTAAAAAGTGCTGCAACAGACACTGGGGGACATGCATCTCTTTCAATTATGGTTTTCTCAAGGTAATTGCCCAGTAGTGGGATTATTGGGTCACATGGTAGTTCTATTCCTAGTTTTTTAAGGAATCTCCCACTGTTCTCCACAGTGGTTGTAGCAATTTACATTCCCTCCAACAGTGCAAGAGGGTTCGCTTTTCTCCACATCCTCTCCAACATTTATTGTTTGTAGATTTTTAATGATGGCCATTCTGACTGGTGTGAGGTGATATCTCATTGTAGTTGTGATTTGCATTTCTCTAATAATGAGTGATGTTGAGCACCTTTTCATGTGTTTGTTGGCCATCCATATGTCTTCTTAGGAGAAATGTCTGTTTAGGTCTTCTGCCAATTTTTTTGAGTGGGTTGTTTGTTTTTCAGGTATTGAGATGCATATGCTACTTATATATTTTGGAGATTAATCCTTTGTCAGCTGTCTCACTTGCAATTATTTTCTCCCATTCTGAGGGTTGTCTTTTCATATTGTTGTCTTTTATTATTTCCTTTGCTGTGCAAAAGCTTTTAAGCTTAATTAAGTCCCATTTGTTTACTTCTGTTTTTATTTACTCTAGGAGGTGGGTCAAAGAGGATCTTGCTGTGATGTATGTCAAAAAGTGTACTGCCTACATTTTCCTCCAAGAGTTTTATAGTTTCTGGCCTGATATTTAAATCTTTAATCCATTTTGAGTTTATTTTTGTGTATGGTGTTAGAAAGTGTTCTAGTTGCATTCTTTTACATGTAGCTGTCCAGTTTTCCCAGCACCACTTATTGAAGAGGCTGTCTTCTCTCCATTGTATATTCTTGCCTCCTTTGTAAAAAAAATAAAGTGCCCATAGGTGTATTGAAACCAACATCTTGACCTACTTCATCGTGGGAATCGACACCAAAATGTGATACTTGCTTTTTAAGGACTTTAGTCTTACATGCAGAGTACATCATGAGAAACTCTGGGCTGGAAGAAACACAAGCTGGAATCAAGATTGCCAGGAGAAATATCAATAACCTCAGATATGCAGATGACACCACCCTTATGGCAGAAAGTGAAGAACTAAAGAGCCTCTTGATGAAAGTGAAAGAGGAGAGTGAAAAAGTTGGCTTAAAGCTCAACGTTCAGAAAACTAAGATCATGGCATCTGGTCCCATCGCTTCATGGCAAATAGATGGGGAAACAGTGGAAATAGTGTCAGACTTTATTTTTTTGGGCTCCAGAATCACTGCTGATGGTGATTGCAGCCATGAAATTAAAAGATGCTTACTCCTTGGAAGGAAGGTTATGACCAACCTAGATAGCATATTTAAAAGCAGAGACATTACTTTGCCAACAAAGGTCCATCTAGTCAAGGCTATGGTTTTTCCAGTAGTCATGTATGGATGTGAGAGCTGGACGATGAAGAAAGCTGAGTGCCGAAGAATTGATGTTTTTGAACTGTGGTGTTGGAGAAGACTCTTGAGAGTCCCTTGGACTGCAAGGAGATCCAGCCAGTCCATCCTAAAGGAGATCAGTCCTGGGTGTTCATTGGAAGGACTGATGTTGAAGCTGAAACTCCAATACTTTGGCCACCTTATGCGAAGAGTTGACTCATTGGAAAAGACCCTAATGCTGGGAAGGATTGGGGGCGGGAGGAGAAGGGGACAACAGAGGATGAGATGGTTGGATGGCATCACCAACTCGATGGACATGAGTTTGGGTAGACTCCAGGAGGTGGTGATGGACACGGAGGCCTGGCGTGCTGTGATTCATAGGGTTGCAAAGAGTCGGACATGACTGAGTGACTGAACTGAACTGAACTGACTGAATCTTACATGTGATAGAAAGAGATGAAAACATCAGGGGAACCAGTGCAGGAACAGACCTAAAATTCAGCTATGAGGAAGCACTCATCATTTGCAACACTTCATCTTGACACTTGCTAAATCACAGATCAGAAGGTAACACCATTCTTAAAGAGTGTGCTATGGAGAGATCACATGATAGGAAGCTGGAAGGCTGCTTTGTGACTTGAGTTTTGGTCACAATTCATATGAAGTCATACTGCACTGGCCACCTGGTTACCCCTGCCCTGGTTACTCTTGAAAGGGACTTCTTACAAATTAGAGCAGGAGGAAGAACTATAAACTTCTCCTTCTCGCTCTCTCTTCACCTAGTCTTAAAATCACAGATTCTGGAAGCTCAGCAGAGAAGCAGAGTGTCTCAAATCCAAACTTCCTAACACAAACTGCCGCCACCCCTCCAAAAGGGCTTATACAGCACGGCATAGATATTTCTATTTCTGCCGTGAGGAACTTGCTGCCTCTTCCAATGTCCCTACCCCCAAACTACTAAAATGGTTAGTTTTATCCAATAATAATGATTGTTCCTTTTTTCCAGTTTTCTTTTCTTCTTTTTTTTTTTTTTACTATGTGTGCTGCCAAAGCAAGCACTGATTGTTCCTTTTTCTTGATTTTAAAAGGTGAAAAACTCATTATCCTTCTTAAAAAAAATGTCTACTGCTAGTATGTAATACGCATTGATTTTTCCCGTATGGGTTAGTGACCCTCACCTACAGCAGGTACTATCGACTTTGGAGCCAGAAGATTCCTGTGAGCGATTGTCCTGTACTTTGGAGGAAGTACTTACTACTTAGCAGCATCCCTGGCCTCTACACATACAAGCCAGTAGCAGTACTTGCCCCTGTGACAACCACAACATCTCCAGTCTTTGCTATCTACTGAGGGGCAAAACTATCCTATTTGAGAGCAGCAGCTCTCCAAGAGGTAGAGCCTTCAGGATAACACAATGATACAACTTCAGTATGTGTGTTAGTAAAAAGGATTAGAGCACAGTAATGTTTTGGTTTGTATCCTAGGCCTTTCACTCAGCTGGAGTTTAGCCAGATTAACCTGTTTATCCATGGTCAGTTATTAGTACCTTTCCAGGAGCTAGAGGTGCTAGCTATCTCCTAACCCTTTCACCTTCTCCCAGCTGAATTCTGTGGGCATCCCAGTTGTCACTAGTGATAAAGAATCTCCCTGACAGACAACACAGGGGATGCAAGAGACTCGGGTTCCATCCCTGGATTGGGAAGATCCTCTGAAATAGGAAATGGCAACCCACTCCAATATTCTTGCCTGGAAAATCCCATGGATAGAAGAGCTTGGTGGGCTAGAGTCCACAGTGTCACAAAGACTGGTACATGACTGAGCATGCACATATTCTATTCTATTAAATCTTAATTCTGAATACCTCTAATGACTCTGTTAGTCTACTAGGGCTGGGATCTGTGCACCCCTCATGAGGAAACTCTCCAGGGTGATGGGAATGTTCTATATCTTAAGAGGGTTTGGATTACATCAGTTCAGTTCAGTCGCTCAGTCGTGTCCAACTCTTTGCGACCCCATGAACCGCAGCACACCAGGCTTCCCTGTCCATCACCAACTCCCAGAGTCCACCCAAACCCATGTCCATTGAGTCGGTGATGCCATCCAACTGTCTCATCTGTCATTCCTTTCTCCTTCTGGCAGGAGGAGAGATATGGCAGGTGGTTGGAAATATAGGTCTGGAGCTCAGGGAAGTCTGGGGAGGAGAAATTGTTTTATTGAGCATTAAAGTTTGTTTGAAAGTGAAAGAGGAGAGTTAAAAAGTTGGCTTAAAGCTCAACATTCAGAAAACTAAGATCATGGCATCTGGTCCCATCACTTCATGGCAAATAGATGGGGAAACAGTGGAAACAGTGTCAGACTTTGTTTTTCTGGGCTCCAAAATCACTGCAGGTGGTGATTGCAGCCATGAAATTAAAAGATGCTTACTCCTTGGAAGGAAAGTTATGACCAACCTAGACAGCATATTAAAAAGCAGATACATCACTTTGTCAACAAAGGTCCATCTAGTCAAGGCTATGGTTTTTCCAGTAGTCATGTATGGATGTGAGAGTTGGACTATAAAGAAAGCTGAGTGCCGAAGAATTGATGCTTTTAAACTGTGGTGTTGGAGAAGACTCTTGAGAGTCCCTTGGACTGCAGGGAGATCCAACCAGTCCATCCTAAAAGATCAGGCCTGGGTGTTTGTTGGAAGGACTGATGTTGAAGCTGAAACTCCAATATTTTGGCCACCTGATGTGAAGACCTGATGCATTTGAAAAGACCCTGATGTTGGGAAAGATTGAAGGCAGGAGGAGAAGGGGACGACAGAGGATGAGATGGTTGGATGGCATCACCGACTCAATGGACATGAGTTTGGGTAAACTCTGGGAGTTGGTGATGGACAGGGAGGCCTGGCGTGCTGCATTTCATGTAGTCGCAACTGAACTGAACTGAACAGTTTGTTTGGGGGGACAGCAGCATAAATCCAATTATCTCATTCCACCTGAAACCTTTTACTGGCTTGATTTCAGGATAAAGTTGTAACTCTGGTTTGGCCCACAGGTCCTTCATGATCTGACGGTTGCCTGTGTCTCTGACCTAATCTGCTATCCCTCACCATACCCTCCCCTTCTTTGATCTGGACTCCTTCATGTTCTTAGAACACTGTGAGCTCGATCACCATGTGCCCTCAAACCCATGCCTGGTATGCTTTGACCACCCGTCCACCCCATATACTGGCCAGCTTGTCCCTCCTCCTGGCCTCTTGACTATCCCTTTCCATCATTAGTTGGAGTTTTGTTTGCCTACCCTAGGGGTCCTCCACTCCTGTACCCTCAAACAGCCTGTGCTATTTGTACAACAGCCCTTTATTGCGGTGCATCCACACTGACAGTTTTCTTGGCTATTGAAAGAACAAACATACCACACTGCATAGAGCGTTGCTGAGTGAACATTCTCAAACATAAACCCATTGGTCTTCTCCCTGAACCAAGCCTACAATCCTCTCCCCTCCACAATTCTCACTGGAATTTCCTTTTCATGAATAATAAACACATCTTCAGCCCTCGTATCTCTTCTGTTCTTACTCGCTCAGTTGTGTCCGACTCTTTGTGACCCCATGGACTGGAGTCTGCCAGGTTCCTCTGTCCATGGGGATTCTCCAGGCAAGAATAATGGAGTGGGTTGCCATGCCCTCCTCCAGGGGATCTTCCCAACCCAGGGATCAAACCCAGGTTTCTCGCTTTGCAGGAGGATTCTTTACCAGCTGAGCCACCAGGGAAGCCCAAGAATACTGAAGTGGGTAGCCTATCCCTTCTACAGGGGAACTTCCCCACCCAGGAATCGAACCAGGGTCTCCTGCATTGCAGGTGGATTCTTTACTAACTGAGCTATCAGGGAAGCCCTTGTATCTCTGATGTACCCCCCATTCCAGGCCTCAATTGAAAACTGGCTTTGTCCTGTGGACACCTCTTTGCCTGCAGTTTCTGAAGTGGAGGCAGTTGCTCCTCAAACTCTCCACATGCCTCAGCTCCCCCGGCCAGGGTATCACTGTTTTCTCCACACCCCACTCCCACTTCCAGACCCTTCCTCCACCCTGACATGAAGCGCCTGCCCCTTTGTTGGCTCTTGAGACTCCTCCTCTCTGACCCTGTCCTGCATTTACTTCCCTCCATGTCTCTTCTTTCACAGATGACTTTGGTGCTCAGTTCTCAGCCTGCTCATCCTAACACTACCATCATCCAGGTGACGTCATTATATTCATAGATGAGCCAGCAACTCCCTGGACCCTTGGGCCCCTGACCTCCTCTTTACCAGAAACCCTCTCCTCAACCTCATTCCTGTCCCTCGGTCTGTCAGCACCTGGAACCATCCACCTCTGAAGTTCTACATTCAGGTTCCCCCTCTCAGCACCTCCTACTCCTCTAGGTCTTGTGGCATGAATCCCAACAGTTATTTAACCCCAGGAGGACCTCCAGATCACTATAAACACCTGCTGTCATCACTTCCATTCTTATCCAACTAAGATTTCATATCTACCACTTCAATCATTCTCTTGCCAATATCCTCAGTCCCTGACACCCTAGTCTTTCTGCGCTAAGACCCTGAAAACCCCAACTCTAGATGAACCCATGCTTTGGTCCTCTTCATGCAGCTGCTAGAGAAAAATCACATCACGTTGCATGATGATGCCATTATAAGTGCATAGCCACCTATGTCACCCAAGGCTTCCAAAGAAACTGTCAGTCTTTTTTTTTAATTTCCCTAATTGCCAGCAACCTCATCTCCACAAAGATTGTTTCATACCTTTATTATCCTTCTTAACTTCTTGTCTCTATTTCAGCATGTATCCTGACCTCTTAACACACACACACACACACACACACACACACACACATACATACATACATACATAGGGACCATCAGAAGAAATAGTCTTCAATATTGTACTACGAAGTCTAGAAGTCTATTTGAATTCACACTTATCATTGCCGGAGTCCAGCTCCAGCAGGTCCAGGGTTTCCCTCAGGATGGACGGCGTCGGCGATGCGAATGAGGAGACACAGCGAGTCTCGGCGTTTCCAAGTGTCTCCCCTGTTTTATTGTTTTTAAGACAGCTTTTATATTTTTTGTGGTACATAGAAACAAATGTAACGTATAGAGTCATACCAATTCAGCTTAAGGGACATACCAATTCAGCTTAAGGGACATACCAATTCAGCTTAATGGGTATATCTTAATGGGCCTATCAAGTTAGCTCAATGGGCCAGCAGCTTCAACCCTCATCTAAGCCGTTTGCATGTCTTTAGTTACAAAAAAGCCTCATTTTGAAAAAAAAAAAAAAAAAAAAAAGCCTCATTTTGTTTACATCATCTTCTGGCCTGGTGGCCTGCTAACACCTTGTGACTCTATTGATAAAGGTTGATCAATCAGAATACTTTTGTATCAGGCACAGCAGGAAAGAATTCATCAATAGAAAGTTTCAAGGTAAAACCTGTTTTCGGTAATCTATCCTACGCCTTGAGCTTAACAGGAAAGAATGTGGTTCCATAAAGTCATAGAACAGCAAGCTGAAGGTCAGCTCTAAGTAAGAATCATCAGTTAAATCAACAATTGTCTTATTATTTGTATTAAAGCTAAACTTCTATTTATATAAATCTCTATTATGCTTTCATTATATAGGCTAAATATGTTAAGAGCAAAAACATAGTGAGTAAATATAAACTAAGTAACAGTTTTATAAAGCAATATTTTTTATATTTCCTAATAAGCCTTTTTCCTACGAAGGGTTTTGTGCCCTTAGGGGCTTTCTGTGCGGAGGCTCTCAATGCTATTTTATTATTAAGGAATTCAGTCATGCACATTAGCTCCAAAGGCACAGGTACATTTATTAAACAAACCAATATGTTAGCAAAAGGAATTTAGATCAGCATACTCTATATCCCAGATAATTTTATTTAGGGTGCTACCGTTCAGGGGCCTTGTTGATTTGAGGTTTCAGAATGATCTATTTTAGAAGGGAATCAGGAAAGGCCTTTTGCCTAAGTCATAGAAAATAAGAGGTTTATTATCGTAAACATCAGAAAGACAGATATCATCCTTAAGGTGAGAGCTGAGGCAGCCTTCCGAGATTCCCTGAGGGCTGAGAAGCCTTGCTCAAATCAGTCCTTTTGGGGATCTCGTGAGCTGGCTCCTGGCATATCATAGTTTCATTTCCTCCTAAAATGAATTTCTCCCTAGCCCACTGTCTCCTGCTTTCTCGGGGATCTTATTCTATCATTTATCTCCTATCTTCTCTTGCTCTTTCCTCTGTGCTCTTTAAAAATACTCCTACCAGGGAATTCCCTGGGGGTCCAGTGGTTAGGACCCTGTGCTCTCACTACTGAGGGCCCAGATTTGATGGGAGAACTAATCTTACAAGCCATTTTTGGGTGGCCAAAAATGAACAAGTAAATAAAAATGCTTCTACTATCCCACCTTCCTTTCTCTTTCCCAGTTTCAAAAGTCGACTACACTTTGTAACTTTCTGCTCACCCCACAGCCACCTCCAATCAGGCTCCCACCCCACTATTCTCTGAACCTGTTCTCCCCAAAGTCACCAATGACTGACGCAACGCTGAATCAAGTGGGCAAGTCTCAACTCATGTTGCCTGACTTCTCAGTAGTATAGCACACTTGATCACTACCTACTGCTATTGTTCACAGTTTTTTTGAGGTATAATTTATATGCACATGTTAAAATTATATAGTTTGATGAGTTTTGGCATTAACATATGCTTATCACACATTCTATCACCACCATCAAGACAATGAACACATCCATCACCTCCCAAAGTTTCCTTATTCCCCTTGGTAAAACCTTCCATCCCTCTCTACTTCCTCCCCTCTGCCCCCATTTCCAGGAAGCCACTGGTCTGCTTTCTGTCATCACATTCTATAACCTACAGTTTTGCTTTTTCTAGGATTTTATATAAATGGAATCATTTTTGTCTGGCTTCTTTTACTCAACATAGTTACTTAGAGATTCATTCAGGCTGTTGAGTGCATTCTATTCTTTATTATTGTACAAAAATCTATTCTTTATTATTGTTGAGTAATATTCACTGTGTGGATATATTACAATTTGTTTATCTGTTCACCTGTTGATGGACATTTGGGTTGTTTCCTATTTTTTATTATAACACAGAAAGGTTCTGTGATCATTCACATGCAAGTCTTTGTAGGAATAAACTTCCATTTATCTTGGGAGATAACCTAAGAACCTAACCATATCATCTACATATGATAGATGTAGGTTTAACTTCCATTTAACTTTTTAAGAAATTAAAAACTGTTTTCCAAGTAGTTGTACCATTTTGCATTTTCAAAAGGTGTGTATGAGGGTTCCAGTTGCTCCACATTTTCATCAATATTTGACATGGTCAGTCTTTATTATTTTAGCCATTATTGTATGTATATAGTGGCATTTTATTGTCATTTTAATTTGTATTTCTCTAAGGGCTAACGATTTGAGCATTTAAAAAATGTACTCATTTACATCTATATATCTTTTTGTTGGAGTATCTGTTCAGATCACTTGACCATTTAAAAAACTGGGTTGCTTTCTTAATCTTGAGTTTGGGGAGTTTTTAAAATATATATTCTGACTACAAGTCCTTTATCAGACATGTGATATGTAAATATTTTCTCCCAGTCTTTATTTTTCAAAGAACAGAAGTTAATAATTTTGATAAAGTCTAACTTATCAATTTGTTAGTCTATGGATTATGCTTTTGGTATTGTACCCATTTCTTTAAATGTCTTTATAATGCGTTCTATTACACTACATCCACTGGCTTCCCTCTGGTGTATGCGTGTGTGCTCAGTCGTGTCTGACTCTTGCGACTCCATGGGCTGTAGCCTGCCAGACTCCTCTACCCATGGGATTATCCCTGCAAGAATACTGGAGTGGGTTGACATTTCCTCCTCCAGAGGATCTTCCTGACCCAGGGATCAAACCCACGGCTCCTGTGGCTCCTGCATTGACATATGGATTCTTTATCACTGAGTCACCAGGGAAACCCCTCCTTCTGGTGGCAGTTATCAATGTATTGCCTCTCAGATCCAATTCATCTTTTTTGCCTACTCTGTGAGAGTGAAAATAGACCCTTTAAATATCCTCTTCTTTGGCATGTGGCAGGATGTTAAGCTTTGTCAATAGATGCCACTGGAGAGACATTGAAGAAGGAAAGGGGTTTGGTGCCCTAGCTCTGTAGACTTCTGTAGCCTGCTTGGCTCCTGCAGTGCCAGACTCCTGTGATCTACACAGCTTCTCCAGTGCCTGGCTCCATCATCATCAGTTGCTCGCGCCCTCCCCCAGCAACCTTCCCGTCAGGTGGTTTTGTAGCAGAGTGCCCCCAGTGAGATATCTCCCTGTGGGACAGCTTTCCCCAGCACGGTGGATTTCCATCAAATTCCACTAATGCAGCAGAAAGTGACTTCTTTGCCATTCAGTGTGCTATATGCTCTAATAAGGTCTGGGCTCCAGTCTGGAAGTGGAAGGGGTCTTTTCCTTGGGAGTTCTATCTCTGCCCCAGATAGAAGCTATTATATGTTGTATTGTGTTGTATTATTTATATTACACCTGCTATTAAAGCATGAGCCAGAACCAAGATTGCTGGGAGAAATATCAATAACCTCAGATACACAGATGACACCACCCTTATGATGGAAAGCTAAGAGAAACTAAAGAGCTTCTTGATGAAAGTGAAAGAGGAAAGTGAAAAAGCTGGCTTAAAACTCAACATTCAAAAAACAAAGAACATGGCATCTGGTCCCATCATTTCATGACAAATAGATGGGGAAACAGTGACAGACTTTATTTTCTTGGGCTCTAAAATCACTGCAGATGGTGACTGCAGACATGAAATTAAAAGGCACTTGCTCCTTGGAAGAAAAGCTATGACAAACCTAGACAGCGTATTAAAAAGCAGAGATATTACTTTGCCAACAAAAGTCCATCTAGTGAAAGCTATGGTTTTCCAGTAGTCATGTATGGATGTGAGAGTTGGACCACAAAGAAGGCTGAACATTAAAGAATTGATGCTTCTGAGCTGTGGTGTTGGAGAAGGCTCAAGAGGCCGTTCGACTGCAAGGAGATGAAACCAGTCAATCCTAAAGGAAATCAGTCCTGAATATTAACTGGAAGGACTGATGCTGAAGCTGAAGCTCCATTACTTTGGCCACCTGATGTAAAGAGCTGACTCACTGGAAAAGATCCTGATGCTGGGGAAGATTGAAGGCAGGAGGAGAAGGGGATGACAGAGGAAGAGATGGTTAGATGGCATCACCAACTCAAAGGGCATGAGTTTGTGCAAGCTCTGGGAGATGGTGAAGGACAGGGAAGGCTGAGGTGCTGTAGTCCATTGGGTCACAAAGAGTAGGAAACATGACTGAGTGACTGAACGACAATGACAACTTGCTATTACAATTTTAAACATTGGTCATATTTTTTAGCTGTTCTTTTAATCTTCTTTAGAGTTCTCTTTACTCCTTACTAGCCCGTGGGTTGGCAAACTGTCCCACAGGCCAAATACAGCCCACTGCCTGTTTGCGTAAATAAAGTTTTATTGGAACACAGTCATGCTCATTCATTTACATATTGCCTACAACTGTTTTCATGCTACAATAGCAGAGTTGAGTAGCTACAAAAGAGATGGCCCCAAAGCCTAAAATATTTTTCTCTACAAGAAAAGTTTAATCACCCCTGTACAAGTCAGTTCATTATTCCAGGCCCCCTTACGTTTAATAGTTCTTCATATTAAACTTTCCCTGTTCAAATTTACTGTGTTACTTTCCTAATTTGCTCAGACCCAATCTAACGTGTCTCCAACCTCTCTGTCCCCCTTTCACAGACCATTTCCAGGCTTAGCTTCCTCTAGCTATCCTATAATGTGAGTGCTCCTCAAGGCCATCCTCTCCACTTTCTCTAACTTCCTTTCCAAATGACTTATCTGCTTACCTATCTTCAGTCATCGGGTCTGTGGAGTTAACTAAAGAAACCTTGGTTTTTAATCTAGGTTCTATGAATGAAACTGCATGCAAATTTTGTGTGGATGCACAAACGTGCATATGTATAAGAAGTCTTCTGGCCTCATCTTTTGGCACAATGGCTCAAAGGGCACAGACCCTGGATACAACCTGCTTAAGTGTGAATCCCAGCTCTGCCACTATGGCCTGGGCTAACATATTTAACCTTGCTGTTGTTTCAGTTTCTTTGTCTATAAAAGAGGGAAAATTGTAGTATTAATACCTACCTCAGACAGTTGTTATGAGAGGTAAAGTAGTTAATAGATATAGAGCCCTTCCCTGGTGACTCAGACGGTAAAGAATCCACCTGCAATGCAAGAGATCCAGGTTGGATCCCTGGGTCGGGAAGATCCCTTGGAGAAGGAAATGGCAATGCACTCCGGTATTCTTGCCTGGAGAATTCCATGGACAGAGAAGCCCAGTAGACTACAGTCCATGGGGTTGCAAAGAGCCGGACACCACTGAAGCAGCTTAGCACACATGGCACATAGTAAGCACTATATAAGCATTGGGTCTTATTGCCATTTCTGGCACTGCCCCTAGCCTCTGTGGCCTAAATAGACCAATGTTTTCCATTGTTCTAGTGGCCCCTGTTTTAACTTTGTGCGCTCACTCAAGTCCTCTGCTTAGAGAATTCTTGCCAATATGTTGCTTGCCCACTAACTTCTGACTTTCTTCAGGCTTCAACTCAAAGAGGTTGAGTTGTTTCCTCAAAGAAGTCTTCCTGATTTCTAGATCAGAAGGGATCTCCTGCTATAACCTCCCAAAACTTTCTCTATTTCCCCTTGTAACCCTCACCACAATTTATTCATAGTAATCACTTGTTGCCGAGGTAATTTCTCCCTGGCTCCTTCCTGGACCTCAGCACAATGCCTAATACATTGCAGGAATACCATAAAGTGAAAGTGTTTGTTGCTCAGCAGTGTCCAACTCTTTGCGATCCCATGGACCATAGCCTGCCAGGCTCCTCTGTCCATGGAATTCTCCAGCAAGAATACGGGACTGGGTTGCCATTTCCTTTTCAAAGGGATCTTCCCAACTCAGGGATAGAACCGGGGTCTCTTGCATTGCAGGTGGCTTCTTTATCGTCTGAGCCACCAGGGAAGCCCAGGAATACCATAAACATTTGTCAAATAAATGAGTGAATGTATAAGGAACAAAACATGGGACAAATATTGTTTCTGTTGTTTAGTCTTTAAGTCGTGTCCAATTCTTTTGCAACCCTATGGACTGTAGCCCACCAGACTCCTCTGTCCATGGAATTCTTCAAGCAAGAATACTGGAGTGGGTTGCCATTTCCTTCTCCAGGGGATCTTCCTGACCCAGGGATCGAACCTGCGTCTCCTGAATTGGCAGGTGGGTTCTTTACCATTGACTCACCAGGGAAGCTTATTCAAATATTAGATAACCCAATAATTAACGTGTGACAAAATCTGATGACTATTAGATAATCAAATTTGTATTGTGTGAAGGAAATATTCTCTTTGCCAAGTGCTGTAAAACACACTGGTTTAAACTGAGCCTGGAACATGTGTCTTTCAATCAAATGGAAATGAACTGTCCAGAAGAACCAGAATACATTACTGAGTGCAGTCAGGAATCACAGACAGGTGATGACTTAAAACATTTCCCACCTGAAAACATTCATTCTCTGGAAACAAGAAAGTCCTCAGATGGCAGAGCTAAAAGGAGTGACTGATCAGGGAACCTGCTTATTCCCAGAGAATTTCCATGGCTTTATTCAAGACAGGATTAAATACTTGCCCGAGTAGGCAAAACCAACTGTGCTAATCTGAGAAATCCACTGCTACCCTGGGAGTTAAAATAACTAACCCAAGTCTTCAAGAAAACTATATTCTATCTTAACACTCAAACACCAGGAAAATTATACTTTCTTTTTCATGATATGTTTTTATTTCATTACAATTCAAAAGACATGAAGTGATTCTCCTGTAATGTCTTCAGGGACGGATTGCTTCTGCTCCTTTGGGTGAAGGAATCCCTAAAGAATTTCTCCTCTCCCCGCCCCCCCAACTGTCAAGACTCCAACCGCTCCTCTCCGGTGTAATCAGCCTTAGAACATTTTCCTGACGCCAATATTTGACCTCTAGAAGAAACATGCGGTAACCGACTAACCATAATTAGGGAAACCTGAATCAGGGTCCGGACTTGGGCACCAGGGTAGAGAGGACTGGGGAGATTTCACGGTGGCCAGAGGGGCCATGGGAGAGCTGGTTGGATGATCCTAAAGGTCCTAGGTCCTAGCCGGTTGGGGAGTCCTTGCCATTTGGGGCAAGATTCAGCTTCTCTCGGCGTCTGGAAACTAGGAGCGCACATGCCAAGCTTCGGACTACATTTCCCAGAAGGCTCTACTCCCCGGGTTGTCGTAATTACCAGGGCGTGTCTTGGAGGCGAGGCCGCAGTCGGCGAGCACAGGTGGGGCATCTCGTTGCTGCTCCAGGAGCCGCACCTGCCTCCCGGCGAGATGGTTGGGGTCCTGCTCCTGCTCCTCCTTCTCCCCTTTCTCCTGTACATCGCTGCACCCCAAATCAGGTCTGTGCAAATGTATTGCCTTCCTCTTAGAGATATCTTCGGGGCGCGAGGCGAGGGGGAGACATACATCCTCATCGAAGCTCTGAGCTTCAAAAGGAGGACAGGAAGACTCCCTGCGGGGCTCCAGGTAGGGGGTATTCGGTGGGTCGGAGGAGGTCCAGCTGCCCGGAGTGAGGACGGCGAGATCAGGAGACCCCCAGGTCGTGGGAAGAGGCTGCAGTCCGGAGCACCCTGCTTTGTTTCCTCGGTGCCAGTCGTGACATCTGCAGCCCCACTGCTTGCTCTCTCGTTGCCGTAGGGTTGGCTTTTCCTCTGGGCAAATGCTGTCAAGGAGAGAAATGAAAGGGTTTCATCTCTCTTGTCTTCTAACCTGCCTTAGCAGCAGAAGTATGGCGTGGGGCGGCGTGGGGGCGGGCGGTCCCGAGTCTTGCCCTGGGGTTTGGGGGTGAGGAGGAGAGGTTGAGGGTCGTGGTCTGTTCACCAGGTGATATATCAGCCAATCGCTGGCTTAGTGCCCCAGAGAATCAGCCGCGAGTTGCCGGACAGGCAGCCTGCTGATTGGTTCTGAGTAAGTCACCAGTAGTGACGGTGGGCCTGTGACTGCAGAGAACACGCCTCCCCCTCGGTACGGATTGGGTCAGGGTGGGAGGGAGATGCGATCGAGGTCCGACTGGAACTGGAAGGCGCGCTGGATCATCCTCCGCCGTTTCTTACACATTCACCCCTTCCTTCCTCGTTCCTCTCCTCGCTCGAGCCGCTTCTCCAATTTTGTTGTTTCTTCTCTGAACTCGCCGCGCTCCCACCTCTAGCAGCTCACACGAGTGCGATACTCAGATGAATACGCTGCTTTTTCTCTCTTTTCCGCCACAACATCCTCTGACCCACACAGAATCTCAGTGAAACGTTGAACCTGGCGTGCTGCAGTCCATGGGGTCGCAAAGAATCGGACACGACTGAGCGACTGAACTGAACTGAAAAATACTGCTCATACCTCAAAGAGATTTTTCTAATCAAAGTCATACTCCAAGGGTCATGTTCCCAACTTACCAAGCTAGGTCGTGGGGGCTGGACCAGAGCTGGACTTTCTTAGTTGGTTGTCTCTTTCTTTCCTGCTGGTTAAGGAGAAGGAACAGCTGGGTTGAGGTCCTCGTGGGTGCTCCTGGAGGAGAAGCGGAATGGACGTGGGAAAACTGAACAGGGAGGATTGTCTGAGGAGAAAGGTACCCGCTGGTGGGCACCTTGCTTCCTTATTGGCCTGTTCTAAGCGGAACTTGAGTGACCAGAAATGTGTGCTTTGCAATTCTCAATGAAAAATTTAAATTAAAAAATGTATCTCCCAGTCAACTGATTCTTTTAAATTGAGTCCCCAGGCTTTGCAGAGAAAAGGACAATCTGAGACCTAATACCTGTTTATGCATTCATGCCTTTGGAGAAGTAGGGTAGTGTATTGCTTAGGAAGAAGGACTTGTATTGATTAAACCAGGACTGGAATCTCAAGTTCTGCTTTGTACTTATTTACATCATGTTTTGCCTTATTTTTAACTGTGTTCACGTGTAGGGGGCTGAGAGGGAGGGTGATTCGTTTCGTTTTGTCCCAAGTTGACAAGCTTTCATAATTTTTAACTTTTTTTGTTGGGTAAGCTGTTTTATTCAACCATAAAGGCCATAAAGTGCCACTTATGGACCGATTAACATCAGTGGACCAGTTCTTTCTTTTTCTAGGCTGAGTCTTGTGATTTCCTCAGCCCAAGAAAGAGCTCCACTAGGAGCTCAAATATTCATCCAGTTCTTGTACTGCAAGGAGCTAAAGTTGCCCTCACAATAGAATCATGTTTGTCCTTAAGCAAGAGCAGAAAAAATTTGAGCAAGAAAGTCTTAAGAGCAGAAAACTTTTGTTTTCTTTCCTCCAGTCTTCCTTCAGTCTGTAAAAGGGCAGCAGTAGAGGGAACGAAAACAGCCGTCAGCCTTGGGATGTGTAGATATGGGGATGTTGCAGGAGCCTCTGGCTAAGGCAAAGAGAATGAAGAACTGATAACTCCTCTGTCTACAGGAAGATGCTGTCCAGCGGGGTTTGTATATCAACCGTCCAGCTTCCTGGAAAAGTGGCTGTGGTCACTGGAGCCAACACAGGCATCGGGAAGGAGACCGCCAAAGAGCTGGCTCGAAGAGGCAAGTCTATCTGCTTTCAGTTCCCTCCTGCTACTAGTTTTTTTTCTTTAATTGAAGTATAGTGGATTTGGGGCTTCCCTGGTGGCTCAGGTGGTAAAGAATCTGCCTGCAATGCAGGAGACCTAGATTCAATCCCTGGGTCAGGAAGATCCCCTGGAGAAGGGGATGGCTACCCACTCCAGTATTCATGCCTGGAGAATTCCATGGACAGAGGAGCCTGGCGGTCTACAGTCCATGGGGGTCTCAAAGAGTTAGACACAACTGAACGACTAACACCCTTATAGTTGATTTTACAATGTTGTGTTAATTTGTGTAATCACTTTGTGTACAGCAAAGTGATTCAGTTATACATACATTCTTTTTCATATTCTTTTCCATTATGGTTTATCTCAGGATATTGAATATAGTTCCTTGTGTTATACAGTAGGACCTTGTTGTTTATCCATTCTATATGTAATAGTTTTCATCTGCCAACCCCTAACTCCCAATCCATGCAACTTCCTCCCTTCTTCGCCTGGGCAACTACAAGTCCGTTCTCTGTCTATGAGGCTGTTTCTGTTTTGCAGATAGCTTCATTTGTGTCATATTTTAGATTCCACATGTAAGTGATGTCATATGGTATTTGTCTTTCTCTTTCTGACTTAACTTCACTTAGTATGATAATCTCTAGTTCTATCCATGTTGCTGCAAATGGCATTATTTCATTCTTTTTTATGGCTGAGTAGAATTCCATTGTATATATGTACCATATCTTTTTTATCCATTCATCTGCCAATGGACATTTGGGTTTTTCCTTGTCTTGGCTTTTGTGAATAGTGCTGCTATGAAATAAACGTGCATGTATCTTTTGGGATTGTAGTTTTGTCCAAATATATGCCTAGGAGTAGATTTATGGTTCATATGGTAATTCTATTTTTAGTTTTCTGAGGACTAGTTTCTATAGTGGCTGCACCAACTTATATTCCCACCAACAGCATAGAACGGTTCCCTTTTCTCCACACCCTCTCCAGCTTTTGTTATTTGTAGACTTTTAATAATGGCCATCCTGACAGGTATGAGGTGATATCTCATTGCAGTTTTGATTTGCATCTCTAATAATTAACAATGTTGAACATCTTTTCATGTGCCTGTTGGCCCTCTGTCTTCTTTGGAGAAACTTCTATTTAGGTCTCCTGCTTGCTACTGCTATTTTATCCCTTGCCATGATGACCATTTTCATTATTTCCTCCTAGGCTTGGAGTTCAAGAACATCTGAAGGGCCCCACTGATCTGCTGGTCTGAATGTTGTACATGTTCTACATATAATGGACATAATGAAAAGTGTTGATTTATTTTTCTTTCCTGATCTATTCATCAGATACCTCTTTGTGAAGTAGGGGTAATCCCTTTTTAGAAACAAACAGTAGAAAATAATATTTAACATTAGAATTAAGTCTTTGATGCTCACTCAAAAACAGAGCCAACAGTTTGTCTCTCTTATATGACAGGAGCCCGTGTGTATTTAGCTTGCCGGGACATGCAAAAGGGGGAATTGGTGGCCAGAGAAATCCAGATGATGACAGGGAACCAACAAGTGTTTGTGCGGAAACTGGACTTGGCTGATACTAAATCTATCCGAGCCTTTGCTAAGCACTTCTTAGAAGGTAAGTGTCCAACTAGGGACTATGCTGAGGGTCTTGCAATCAACATGGAAGACTTAGCTAAAAGGAAAAGATTCCTCTCCTCTTTGACATCTAGAAATGCTAGACAAAATACCATCAAAAACTTCTGATTCATAGCAGAACTCATTAGTAACAAAGGGAAATCCTCAAGTGGCAGAAAAAAAAAGTGACTTCGAAAAGTCATAGCAGACTTCCCCAGTGGTCCAGTGGTTAGGAATCAACCTGCCAACGCAGGGGACACGGGTTCGATCCCTGGTCCAGGAGGATCCTGCATGCCTTGGGGCAACTAAGCCTGTGAGCCATACCTACCTAGAGCTCATACTCCACAACAAGAGAGTAGCCCCCTCTCGCCACAACTAGAGAAAACCTACATGCAACAACGAAGACCCGGCAGAGCCAAAAATAAATAAATTTTAAAAATTCACCCAAAAATGTCATAGTAGTGCATAAGAACTAAAGCCAAAAATCTCATATGTGTACCAGAACTCCATATGGGCTTTAAGGTCTGGAGTCCAAATATCCATACAGAGATAAGAGATGAGGCCTCAGGATGTTGAGGACTGGGTTGCTGTACCTGAGGCTCCACGTCAGGCTGGGATCCACAAAAAGTCATCTGGTCCATGGTACAGGGGCTTGAAAAAAAACCCAGTCCAGCTGCTCAAGGATATGACAAAGAAGCCTATCTCTCTAGGAGGTGGATAAATAAAAGGTCATCTGCAAGGAATTAGAACTTCAGTCTGACATCATTTATGGGGGTGGGGGAATTTCATTCATATCACTAACTGATGCAAGAAACTTGAGCTGAGAAATTAACACAAAATCATGTAGTGTCACATGAAAAGCAAGTCCAAGAGCACCCTGTAGACTTTTTCCCTCATAACCCAGGGATCTAGGCCTCCCAAGGAAAACAACTTCCACTGATACATGCTTTTAGACAAAAATTACAAATGATATGAAAAAAAAAATCATAAGAGGGTTGGCAGTTGAAAGAGAGGTGAGACCAGTGTTTCTTTGGGGGCCTGAAACTGAGTGGCAGGGAGGCATACCAAACATCCTGTTTTTCTCTTGTTTTGGAATTTCTCATTCAGCTGGGGAAGTCTTTCTGTTGGGAGAGATAGACAGAACACTTCCCAAAAGCAGTGAGTCAGTAGATCCTGAATTGGAAAGATTGGAAAGGCCATTTGGTTGTGTCATGTGGAATTTTTCCCTGTAGTAAGAGTATGTAGGATTCAACTAGCATCTTAAAATGAAAAACAGTACAAAATAAATATGAAGGAAAAATAGAGGGAAGATTGACGCCATGCATCCCCCTTTTCAAAGCGTGGGTGTGGGGCAGATTTCAAAGATGTAACAGCCATGGCTGGCTACGTGCACTCTCCGTCTCCTCTTCCCTGCAGAGGAAAAGCACCTCCACATTTTGATCAACAACGCAGGAGTGATGATGTGTTCCTACTCCAAAACAGCAGATGGCTTTGAGATGCACATGGGAGTCAACCACTTAGGTAAGAAATCTTGTCTTATCACTAAGCTAAAGGGAAACTTAAGTTCTCATTGGAAAACTTAGGGTCATATGGCACCTTCTTTGTGGTGTGAATGGACCTCTGGGCCATAACAGACCATAAATATATTAATTTAATAAATTGTGCGGTCCTGCCAGAAAGCTCAGGCTCCCTTGAGGTTCCCCCCATTTTTTAATCTGTGTTTCACATTCAGTTTAACGTAACCTAATTGGAATGGAGGCTATGTTGCTTTCTTTGTAGCCATCCTTGTGGCAGGCAGCAAATGGAGGCCATCGGCCCTTAAACAGTTGTTACTGAGTCCAAGCTCACTCTGCTCACTGCTCGACAGGCCAATGAATCCGAGAGGCGAGGTGTTGAGGCAAGGAAGAGACTTTAATCAGGGAGCAGGCAGACTGAGAAGATGGCAGGCTAGCACCTCAAAGTAACCATCTTATCAGGGTCTGGTTGCCAGGTTCTGTTATAGATCAGAGATGGGGATAGGAGAGGAAGCAAAGTAAAAAAATCATTAATCTTGCCAACATCTGCTGGAATGGCAAGCCTCAGGCACAGGATGTGTTAATTTCTCCCTTCCTGTCATCCACAGGTGGACAGGGTTCTGAACAAAGGCACTTTTAGTTTAACAGCCAGACAGACAGAGGGGCAGGATTCTCTGAGGCAAACCATTCTGTATGATTTTAATAACAAAATCAGTAAAAAGCAAGTCAAAGAAACAGTTCCATCATGGGGTCAGAATTGGCTTCCTCCCTGCAAAGGTGATGTTATTCAAAGTTGGAATAAGATATGACTTCATATTCATGAGGGCTTCCCTGGTAGCTCAGCTGGTAAAGACTCTGCCTGCAATGCAGGCGACCTGGGTTTGATCCCTGGGTTGGAAAGATCCCCTGGAAAAGGGAACTGCTACCCACTCCAGTATTCTGGCCTGGAGAATTCATATTCATGTAATCTAGACCTACATCATAGAAGGATGTCTCCTGTCTTTGGCTGTTCCTGTGACCCTCAACTCTCACCGAACTTGTTCTGTAATTGATAATGAATTAATGAAGCAAAAAGCTTTCTTATTGGATTCTCTGTCTCCCATAGTGGAGCCCGGCTCACCACTGCTCCCTTCACCCCCACATTGGCCCGGAAATCTGTTAATTCTTTTTCTCATAGGTCACTTCCTCCTGACCCATCTGTTGCTAGAAAAGCTGAAGGAATCAGCACCATCGAGGGTGGTAAATGTGTCTTCCTTAGCACATCACCTGGGAAGGATCCACTTCCATAACCTGCAGGGCGAGAAGTTCTACCAGTCAGGTCTGGCCTACTGTCACAGCAAATTAGCCAACATTCTCTTCACCCAGGAACTGGCCCGGAGGCTAAAAGGTAAGCTTAAAAGAAGTGAGTATGGAGACATGAGTCAATGGGAAGTAACTAAAAGTCTCAGGAATCAGAGCTGTTTTCTGGAGCCCATCTGGTGGACAGCATCTGCTTTCATGGCTCTGCTTGGGTATAGTTTTAGCAAACAGCCCACAAATGAACGTTGGAGGTGATGGGGGAGTTCTGAAAGCCTGGCTTTGGCATTTACTAGCAGCAAGTTGCTTAACTTTTTAAGACTTAATTCCTCACATGTAAAGTGGGACTGCTTCATGTGTTATTGTTATGATTAATTCAAGCCTCATGAGCAAGTCAAGGTTTTTGACTTATAGATATAATGGAGGGACCAAAACTGGCACTGGCTGCAAACACTAGGATAAAACAGGTCCTGGGGCTATAGAGAGTGAGGGGGTCTCCGTAACAGCAAAGGGTCAAATAAAAGGGAAAGGTATGCTTGAGGAAGGGAGTCTCCAGACACAACCAGAGGTCCTTAGCACAGTCTACTCTGGATTTCCAATAAAGAGTAAGGAAATCCAACGTGGACAATTAGAAGTGCTTAGACTGGAGAAGGCAATGGCACCCCACTCCAGTACTTTTGCCTGGAAAATCCCATAGACGGAGGAGCCTGGTAGGCTGCAGTCCGTGGGGTCGCTAAGAGTCGGACACGACTGAGCGACTTCACTTTCACTTTTCACTTTCATGCACTGGAGAAGGAAATGGCAACCCATTCCAGTATTCTTGCCTGGAGAGTCCCAGGGACGGCGGAGCCTGGTGGGCTGCCGTCTATGGGGTCGCACAGAGTTGGACACGACTGAAGCGACTTAGCAGCAGCAGCAGCAGACTTGAGGCAGGCAGATCAGGCAAAAGGAATCAGACACAGGCGCTTCATCACTAGAACAGGAGGATCAAACCACATGAACAGCTGTGAGATGGGGAGGAAAGTCTATGCCTAGGGCATGATATCCTTTATCAGCTGTAGATGGATCAGGGGAACTGGGTGGTGAAAATCAACCAAAAGTTGGTCAGGGTGCTAGGGAGGCATAGAAGTGGAAAGACGGGTCCAGCTGTGAGGATCAGACAAGAGCAGAGGATACACAAATAAGGAAACCTGATGGATGAGGATTAGGTAGGAAACAAGCCGTGATGCAAAGAAAGAAACCTGGGCATGATGGAAGAGTCATTTATTCAGCCATTCAATAGCCACGTATTCAGGGCCCATGTTATACTACACACTGGATTAGGGGCTGGGGGTGGAGTGGTTCACATCCAACAGGAGAGAGAAATAATTAGCAAGTTTTTATCCAGCTGTCCCATGTAAAATGAATCTGGTAATGGTGAATAACTCTCCGTGTGAAAAGTTCCAACAGTATGGAAGTATACAGAGTTAGAAATGAAAAACCCCCTTCACTTATTCTTCTCTGTCCCTCTTCTGCTTCCCCCGCCGCCCGCCCCAAGAAACCACTGTCAGCGACTTGACGTGCACCTCTCCAATTATTGTCCTTTACGTTTAACTGTGTACATACCATACATAAGGAACTTAAATCCCAACACAGTATTTTAGAGATCTTTCCATATAGTACTGGAGCTTTACCACCATCAGTGAAAAGGCAGCTTTAGAAAGGGAGTGATCAACCATGTCAAGTGCTTCTGAGCGGGTCCTGGCTCTGCTGCTTCCCAACAGTTAATAGCCACGCTGAGCCTGAATCGTAATCTGTGAAGTGAAGGTATACATTATTGTGAGGAGTGCTTGTGATGGCATCAGGAGAACAGAGTCCACTGCGGGCAAATGTTTGTCCATGTCTCCTGCCCTCTTTGGCCATTCGGCAACATTAAGTCCTGTCTTCCCCTTTCTGTGTGGCTCCCTAGCATCAGGCTCTGGCGTCACGGTGTACTCTGTGCACCCTGGCACAGTCAACTCTGAACTGGTTCGGCACTCAGCCCTCATGAGATGGATTTGGTGGATTTTCTCCTTCTTCATCAAGACCCCTCAGCAGGGAGCTCAGACCAGCCTATACTGTGCCTTAACGGAGGGTCTAGAAGTTCTCAGTGGAAACCATTTCAGGTATGAATGTGTCTGTTTTTGAAGATGGAATTTTATTGCCTATAGGAGATTATTTGGATTTGTCTGATACACTATATCCTTTAAAAAAAATTGTTTATTTATTTATTTTGTGGGGGAGCTGCACTGGGTCTTCATTGCTATGTACAGGCTTTCTCTAGTTGCAGCAAGCAAGGACTGCTCTTCACTGCGAAGCCTAGGCTTCTCATTGTTGTGGAGCCCGGGCTCGAGGCGTGAGGGCTTCAGTAGTTGTGAAGCATGGGCTTAGTTGCTCTGGAGCAAGTGGGATTTTCCTGGACAGGGCTAGAACTCGTGTCACCTCCATTGGCAGGCAGATTCTTAACCACCTGACCACTAGGAAAGTCCTGAAATACTATAGTCTTTTTTTTTTTTTTAATAATTTTATTTATTTTAGGCTGTGCTTCAAGAGCTTTTCTTTAGTTTCAGCGAGCTGGGACTACTCTCTAGTTGTGATGCATGGGCTTCTCTTTGCAGTGGCTTCTCTTACTGTGGAGACTGCGGGCTCTGGGGCAAGCGGGCTTCAGTAGTTGCGGCAAGTGGGCTCAATAGTCGAGGTTCCCAGGCACTAGAGCACAGGCTCAGTAGTTGTGATGCATGGTGTTAGTTGCCCTGCAGCATGTGGAATCTTCCCAGACCAGGGATTGAACCTGTGTCTCCTGCATTAGCAGGCCAGATCCTTTACTGTGGAGCCACCAGGAGAGCCCCCAAAATGGTATAGTCTTAAAAATTGTTTCTCACATGACTTCGAAGATCGTGTTTCCCTTTACTCAATCATTAAAAAATAACCCTTCATTGAATCCCTGCTGTGTACTAGATGCAGAGAATACAAAAATGAGTAAAAGAATTATTCTTGAGAAACTTTTCTGGGCAGTAAAGAGTTGGGATATCTCTCCTGTATTTAATGGGGATTTAAAATAATTGGAATTACAACAGTGAAGAGAAGGTATATGAAACAGATGGGACCTTATTACCATTTCTTGTTTTACAATTTTTTTTACGTGGACCATTTTAACAGTCATTTTGAATGTGTTACAGTATTGCTTCTGTTTTTGTTTTGGTTTTTTTGGCAATGAGGCATGTGGGATCGTAACTCTCCAACCAGGGCTCAAACCTGCACCTCGTTGGAAGGCAGTGTCTTAACCACTGAACCACCAGGGAAGCCCCCTTGTTACCATTTCTTTTCTCCTATCATCTTTTCCTTCTTTTGTTGGTTATGAAGCTGACTTTACTTGTTCTTTGAGTTTAAAAACAGTTATAACTGTAGGTACACTGCAGAAAGAAGCAGCACTTTTTTAATCACTCCAAGCATCTATGAGCAATGTAGTATCTCAGCCACATGACATCTTACAGAGTTGACCTTACAGACATATTTGAACAAGATGGACATACACAGGTATCAGCCAGGCACTGATATTATAATTAAATATTTATATACACACCCACACAAAGGGGATATAAAGACTAAATGATATGTATTATATATCAAACATTCTGATCCCAGGTGGTCTAGTGAGCTCCAAAATGGTTCTGACTCCATTTTTCTCTGGGGTAAAGACTGGAGAATGAAGAGATAGGACAAACACTGGTCCTGTGAAGCACCCAGAGCACACGGCATCCCTGGATTATTTTTCTGTCGTGTTCCTTATCCCAGGCGGAGAGCAGACTGCATTCTTAACCCCATGTTCTAAGCCTCTTTCTTTCCCTTCCAGTGACTGCCATGTGGCATGGGTCTCTGCACAGGCTCGTAATGAGACGGTAGCAAGGCGGCTGTGGGATGTCAGCTGTGACCTGCTGGGCATCCCTGTGGACTGACTGATGATGGCAGCTGGACCCAAGAGAAGCCTGAAGCAGACTACTCAGCACTCCCTGCCAAAATGATTCTCCTTCAGGATGGCCAAAACCTTGAGCACAAAGCAAACCTTCCAGCCTTGCCCGCTTGATGCCTGATAAAAGCCCAGTGTACACTGCCGGATTTATCTAAACACCTTGCATTTTTCCAGGTTATTTTGCTCCTATTACTGCCCATTACTAGAGATAATATAGGCTAAGTAGACCCTCAGTTGACCTCCAAGCTCATCTTTTCCTTCTGAAGCCTCTTACCCAGGGGAACCTAAGCTGTGGCAGGGGTTGATTGATGGCACTTTGGATTAGTTTCTATCCTCTTTGTCCACAATGTAGTTCTTCCAAACCAAATAGCCTTCAAGGGGGGCCATGATTTAGCCTCAGCTAAACTCCAGGAGTCCCAGTGGCTTGGTTCAAGAGCAGGGTTTGTCCTTCTCTTAAGAAAACCACCATGGCACCAACATCTGAATTCTTTCAGCTCTTCACTGAATCTGGATTGTGGCATGGCTTTGTCTCTGATAACCTAAAGCCACTGCTGCTAAAACACTTTCCCATGCCTAGACCATAGAAGAACTTCCTTTTCTAAGAAGGTGGAGATTACTGGATGGCAGAGATTTGCAGAAAGGCAGAAATAAACATAAAATTTAAACCATCATTCATTTTTCTGCTGTTTCTCAAATCAGCAAGAAGGTAGTGGAAAAGGCAGTTTGAAAAGATAGGCTACTTGACTTCACTTACTGACCCTAATTCTTGGAGGCTTCCTCTTTGTGCCTTAGTTTCTCTTAGAAAACCAGAAGAAGGCTATTTAGTGATTGTCCCTGGGTATATCTTTGTGTGTGTTCTTGTGTTTTTAAGCAGTTGGGAGTATTCAAAATAGTCACAAAGGAATAGTATTAAAGTGGACCCGAGTGCAGGTAAATAATCAGAGATGGAGTAGACCTGTGTCATCCAGTCTTTGATACAAATAGGAAATGAACTCTGTATATGCTGATAACTACCCCCACCAAGCAGCACATGGGTAGCACAGGGAAGAAGTCCAAAAAGAGAGAATCCTGGACGATAATGCATGCAAAGGCGATGAAGGGGCTAGAAAAGGATGTTTTAATTTTTTTTTTTAAGTACAGCTAAAGATGGTAAAATCCAGCAATAGAAGAATTGAGGGTGACTACCCTGTGTTCAAGCAAGACTGATAGGGCACTGTTTTAATAAGCACCCATCAACCTATGTGGCAGAAAAAGCAAATACAGTCCCCTACCCCCTCAAATTCTTTACTCAGCAAAATTATCTTAAGGACTGGTATTGGTAATTATGGTCATTTTAAAACTTTCAGGGCATTTCCTTACATTACCATAACAAGATTAAAATGTCTGCTATATAGTTTACTTGAAGAAGGTTTATCCAAAGTAATGGAAGTCAGAAATTGGAACACACACATGTTCCATCACTTGTTTGGAGTATATTCTTTTAATAGAGTGTGGTTTTCTTGGACTAATAATTACATGTTCACTTTGGTGGAGAAAAGAGTTATAGGACCATAGTCTTCTCATATTTGTAAATAATCTTTTGTTGAACTTTTGACCATTAAACTATATATTTAGATATGGTCATTTTATGGAAAAATTGGAAAACTTTTGATAATAGTGCAGAACTGAATTAATATTTTACTTAATTTATATTGAACTGTCAATGACAAATAAAAAATTTGATGATTTACCATGTTTTTATTTACCAGAATAAAACCTGTAATAATTAAGCAAATTTAATTTGAGTCAACAGAAGAAATCAATTAAATGAAAGTTTAATTATGGTCAAAAGAAGAAAACACTTTTCATTACTATGGTTATGCAGTCAGTCCTCATTCATGAGGATAATTTGTCCCAGAGTTTGCCACAGTGTGGTCTCAATTCAAATGCTGTTAACTTGGGTTGTTGGTAATTTGATTGTTCATTCACCCATTTCTACTAATCTTTTATGACAGTTCCAAGACCATTTTTTCCAACCCAGGCTATTTATTATCTTTCCTTTCTGTACCTGCCCCTTCTGTAACACAATGCTATGGGACTTATCACAGTACACTGCTACTAACAATCCCAGACTTTGCTGTCTCTGAATGCTCAATGAATACTGGTGTCTCGGTGATAAAGAATCTGCCTGCAATGCAGAAGACTTGAGTTCCATCCCTGGGTCAAGAATATTCCCCTGGAGAAGGGAACGGCTACCCACTCCGTTATTCTTGCCTGGGAAATCCCATGGAGAGGAGCCTGGCAGGCTATGGAGTCACAAAGAGCTGGATACGACTGAGCAACTAACACTTTCCACTTTCATGGGACTTATCACAGTACACTGCTACTAACAACTGCAGACTTGGCTACACAAAGAGCTCAACAAATGTTTGTTGAATCACAGGTCAGTGAACTCAGTCTAACAAAAATAAGGGCCCAGAAGATATACATCACCAAATTATTTCCCCCTGAACAGTCATATGTATCTTAATGTGTGGGCAGTCTTCAGTATTGGGCTGCCAAGGAAACATTTCAGAATGAACTCCATAGGCAAACCATGTAATCAACGGAAATAGGAATTTTCCCCCACTAAACCATGGAAACCCCACAGAGTGCAGGAAAAGGCTTTGTAATTGTTAACACATCACACTTAATGGGAAAGAGACCAGGTCTGCCTTGCTCACTACATTATAAATTATCCAAGCGCAGAGAGTCAATCTTTTCTTTGCCAACACATGTCCAGATCCCAGCATAAAGACTACGCTTAAATTGACAAACACCTGCTGAGTGAATGATTGCATGAGCAAGCCCAGCCGCTAGAGGCTGAGCGCGTATTTGAGGGGTCGCACTGCTGCCTAGGGACCACTCCTGAAAGCATATCACTCCGGTCACCTGCTCCCCAATAAAAATGCTTTCAGCTCGGGGGCTGGCAGGAACCTGGTCCAACTATCTTCTGAGAACTGAAAGCTAACAGCCGGAGTGTGAACTGAGGAAGTCACGGTAGTCACACAGTGCGATAATTATGAAGACGACGACCAGGTGCGAACTAATACCTAACCGCTACGCATCAGGGTCACGCCGGCGGCCGCGGTTACAGCAGGACCACCGCCCCGCAGCAACTCGTGACTTCCGAGTCGGAGCGTCTTCCCCGCCGAACTACAACCCCCGGCATGCACTGCAGCGCCTCCCACCCTTGCCGGAAGGCGGGGCCCAGGAGAGAGGCGGCCGCGTCGCCCGGGCCACGGGCCCCCATGTTTTCCTTCCGCCATCGGGCTTCCCCCCAGCCTCGAACTGAGTATTTCCGGGGTTCCGAGACTGCCGCTCGCGCCACAGCGCCGCCGCCCCTTCAGGAGTCCCCCGGGCAACGGAGCCAGACTGACTTTCCGTCAGGCTTTGGCGCCCGGCGCGCCGTCAGTGACGGCATGCAGCGGGTGGGCGTTCCGGCCCGGGAGGACCCCGCCGCGGCCCCGGAAGCGCCTCGTCTTGGGCGACTGTGGCGGCCGTCGCCGTGATGCCTGCGGGGTTGGGCGGCTGACGGCGGAGTAGGAACGGGCCCTGTGCCCAGAATCTCGGCGCCCGCTGCTCGAGAGCGGCCTGCGCCATGGCCACCTCCTCCGCCTCCTCGGAGCATTTCGAGAAACTGCACGAGATCTTCCGCGGCCTCCATGAAGACCTACGAGGGGTGCCGGAGCGGCTCCTGGGGATGGCAGGGACAGGTAGGCGGGGGCGGGATGAGCCCGCGGGAACAGCGCTCCGCCAGCACCGGGAGGAAGAGCCCCCACCTCCTTCCCAGACCCACCCTCCCGTTTCCTCGCTGGGCAGCCTCAGACACGCCCCCTAGGGCCTGCTGAGTCCCGGCGTCCAGAATCTCCGTGCTGCCACTTATGTACCCAGGGATCCTCCGCGGAGTGTCATCTCCCTCTTGAATCCCCTGTAGCCTTCTGAGTTGACTCGTTTCATTTTCACTGTGGCAAGAAGGGCATGAGAGACTTTAGATCTGTGACCCTTACATCGGTAAATTGAGTATAATTCGTTTTCTTTGTGGCTCTCAAGTGTTTTGTTTTCCACGCTTAAAAGTATTCTCCAAAGAGGCCCATGGTTTTCACCAGACTGGCAAAGGACCTGTAGCACAAAAAGGGTTAAGAACCCAAAGCCATCATAAGTTTTGCTGCTGCTGCTGCTAAGTCGCTTCAGTCGTGTCCGACTCTGTGCGACCCCATAGACGGCAGCCCACCAGGCTCCACCGTCCGTGAGATTCTCCAGGCAAGAACACTGGAGTGGGTTGCCGTTTCCTTCTCCAATGCATGAAAGTGAAAAGTGAAAGTGAAGTCGCTCAGTCGTGTCCGACTCTTCGCGACCCCATGGGCTGTAGCCTACCAGGCTCCTCCGTCCATGGGATTTTCCAGGCAAGAGTACTGGAGTGGGGTGCCATTGCCTTCTCCCATAAGTTTTGAGGTTGGTGTAAATAACCAGTCTTGGGGGCGGGTGAGGGTTGGGGGAGGGATTGGTCTTTAAAATGAGGATGGTGGCCTTCACGTGCGATTCTTTTATGACCTCTGCTTAGACCTTTCTGCCCCTTGATTTCACAATGCAGTGTGCTGCAAGCTTGGCTTGGGGGAGCTGAGTTTTCTGGTTGAATCTGTATAGGAAGGTCTATCATAGTTCTTTGCCTTAAAACAAGTAGATCTTGATGGGAAGGCTAATGAGACTTTCATTGCTTTTACTGAAGTGTGGAAGCTTGAGTGTTTGCTCTGTGAGTTACCCAAGGTCACATGAATTGAATGACTCTGGTGAGAGTGAAACTCATACTTTTGTTTAACATATACTTATTGGGAGAGGCTGCTGTGGGCTAGGCACTGTCTAGATGCTGGTAATATTGCAAATTGCTGTGAAAAGACTTACAGATCTCTGTTCTTATGGGTCGATGATGATATATAAATATTAAGAAGTGGTGTTAAGGGCCACACAGGAAAATAAATCAGGGCAAGGAATGGGGAAGCTCTAATTGTAAATTGGGTGTCTGTGAAAGGCCTCTTTGTGGAGGTGGCGTTTGAGCAGAGACTTGAAGTAAGGGAGTGAACCATGCAAAAATCTGGGAGAAATAAGTTTCAGGAGGACAGACTAGTACTGCAATAGTACCGCAATAGTAAGCAGAAGTGAGCTTGGTATGCTCTGAAGTGAAAGTAAAGTCTCTCAGTCCTGTCCGACTCTTTGTAACCCGATGGATTTTAACCTGCGAGGTTCCTCCGTCCATGGAATTTCCAGGTAAGAGTACTGGAGTGGGTTGCCATTTCCTACTCCAGGGGATCTTCCCAACCCAGGGATCAAACGTGGGTCTCCCGCATTGCAAGCAGATGCTTTTACCCTCTGAGCCATAGTCCAGGAGCATAGTCATAGTCCATGACTTCCCTGGTGGCTCAGATGGTAAAGCGTCTGCCTACAATGCGGGAGACCCAGGTTCAATCCCTGGGTTGGGAAGATCCTCTGGAGAAGGAAATGGCAACCCACTCCAGTACTCTTGCCTGGAAAATCCCATGGACGGAGGAGCTTGGTAGGCTATAGTCCATGGGGTTGCAAAGAGTTGGACATGACTGAGCGACTTCACTTTCACTTTGGTATGCTCTAGGAGGAACTAAAGGGCCAGTGTGTTTAGGGTGGAATGAGCAGAGGAAAGATAAGGTTTTAAAGGGCCAGATTGTGTGGGGCCATGTGAACCATGGTGAAAGATTTGCATCTTTGTCTAAATACAGTGACTTGAAGTTAAAGGCTACAGAACAGGAGAGGAATGGGATCTGATTTACATGGTTGAAAAGTAGATAATTTTTTCAGCCTGGTGTTGATTTAAATTTTGCAAGATTTGTTTCTGTAAGGGTGTGGTTGTGGTTTAGTCGCTAAGTTGTGTCTTACTGTTTCCAACCGCATGGACTGTAGCCCACCAGACTTCTCTGTCCATGGGATTTCCCAGATAGGACTGGGTTGCAATTTCCTTCTCCAGGGAATCTTCCCAACCCAGGGATTGAACCCGTGTCTCCTGCATTGCACTTGGTCTCCTGCATTGTAGGCAACTTCTTTACCAACTGAGCCATCAGGGAAGGCTAAATAATGCCAAAGGACATTCTGTTTCCAAAAATAGAAAATTTAGTTGTATTTACTTTTGTCACCTACCTGAACTTCTAATTGCTGCAAAGAGGACATTCAAAAAGGTGTGAATTTCTACCCAAGTACAAAATATCCTCAACACAAGTTGCTGGCAACGCTTAGTTGTTCAGTGGGTAAGTATATATAGTATTTGCATATCCCCAGGTTATAAGAATTTCAACAACCTTCAGTCTCCTTATTCACTGCTTTGTTTATATTACTCAATAAATATTTGTTGAATAAGTTGAATTTAATTAAGCAAACATACTGGGGTGTCATCTCTGAATCCCTTTTTTCCTGTCCTGAGATTACTTCATAGGCTTTCCAAAGCTTTCCTATCATGAATTATTAAGCACTGAATAATATATTAATACGTAACACATCCCTTGCATTTAGCTTATGCTCTGTAATTGAATTCAGTATTTTCAGTAAACATTTATCGAGAATTATGTATCACTCAGTATCCTGGGTCTGGGGAGTTGTATGAGTTGTTGCCTTAAATGGGAGCAAATTTCCAAAGTGTGTGATGAGTCCTAAGATAGTTTTGAGACCATGTCAGAAAGGCTAACATGGCCGTAGAGGAGTCAGAGGAAAGCTTCTCGGAAAGGAGAACTTCTGAGTGTAAAGGGTTGAGCGAGAGTTTGCCTGAGAGGGGAATGAGACAACAAAGAAAGAAAAAAAAAAAATCAAATATTCAGAACTATGACTGAAACTTAAGATGTGTATGAGAGGTCAGTAGTAGATGAGGTAAAAAAGACACAGCCAGACCGTTAAGGGACCTAAATATCACATTAAGACATTTAAACTTGATACGGAGAATGAATCAGTAAAGGATTTTAAATTCTTTTAAAGGCCAGCCCCACGTTGATACCAAAGGCAGAAAACATCACAAGAAAAGAAAATTACCGGCCACTATCTCTGATGAACACAGTTCCAAAAATCCTGAACAAAATACAGATTCTAAAATACAATCAGACCATTGATTGTATTTTGGAAGGAGAATGCTGGTGACTGAGTAGAGGATGAAAGAGAGGTACAAAAATATACTGGGGACCATACATTGGTGGATTTTTTTCTGGGCCGTCTTTTCCATTCCGCTGAGCTTTGAACCTGTTTTACTGCCAGTTACCATACTGTTTTCATTACTGTAGCTTTATAATGTACGGTTAACCCTTGAACACCAACCTTCCGTGTAGCTGAAAATCCAAGTGTAGCTTGTTGGCCCTCCTATCCAAGGTTCCTCAGTATCTGCAGATTCAGCCAACCACAGGTTATATGGTACTGTAGAATTTACTGTTGAAGAAAATGTGTGTGTAAGAGGACCTGCCCAATTCAGACCCTTGTTCAAGGGTCAGCTGTAGTTTGAAATCAGAAAGCATGATGCCTCCAGCTTTGTTCTTCTTTTTCAAGATTGCTTTGGCTGATTGCGGTCTCTTATGGTTCCATACAAATTTTTGGATTGTTTGTTCTGTTTCTGTGGAAAATGCCCTTGTTTTGCTAATATTTTGTTGAGGATTTTTGCATCAGGAATATTGGCCTGTAATTTTCTTTTCTTGTGATGTTCTCTGGTTTTGGTATCGATGTAGTGCCGGCCTCATAAAAGCCTTTGGAAGCATCCTGTCCTCTTCTGTTGTAAGCTCTGTATTTTGTCTGTTTGGTTAATTATATATCCTAAGCACCTAGATGGAGAAGGATATGGCAACCCACTCCAGTACTCTTGCCTGGAAAATCCCATGGACAGAGAAGCCTGGTGCAGGCTACAGTCCACAGGGTCGCAGAGTCAGACACGACTGAGCGACTTCGCCTTTTTTTCTTTTTTCAGGAAGATCCC
The DNA here is from genome assembly GCA_024291935.2 of Okapia johnstoni. Lineage (NCBI taxonomy): Eukaryota > Metazoa > Chordata > Mammalia > Artiodactyla > Giraffidae > Okapia > Okapia johnstoni. The sequence goes on from CM044307.1 coordinate 21,683,904, forward strand.
CTGGAGGAGGGCATGGCAACCCACTCCAGTATTCTTGCCTGGAGAATCCCATGGACAGAGGAGCCTGGGGGCTACAGTCCTTGGGTCGAAAAGAGTCAGACATGACTGAAGCGACTTAGCACTCAAGCACCTAGAACAATGCCTAGTACATACTTGGTGCTCTATAAATATTTGCTGAATGATTGTATAAATACTGTGAATTGTTGGGAAGAAAATAGTAGCTATCAATATGTGATTAAATGTTGAAACTGAAGGTGATTTTATTTACCATGTTTTCCATATTGTATCACTTTTAAAATCAATGTATACACCTATTTTTAAAAAGGATAGGATTAACAGGCATAATGTGTCCTATTTTAGGAAGTTTGTATGGCAGGGACAGTCCATTAGCATTTGTGATACTTATTAATCCATTTATTATTACTTTAAGCACCCACAACAATAATTTGTAGTCTTAGTTTTGCAGCATCTGAAGAGGTCTCTCCACATATCTCAGACTGCTGTAAATTCTTATCCAGTTAATACAGTAAGTACCTATAGTCATGATTTCTAGTTTAGTTTCTTAGCACCTGAAGGCATCTCTCCACATGTTGTAACACTGTAAAATTATTCAGTTTTTCACTTTAATTCACTTAAGTTTAGTTGCTATACACGAAACTCCATTATTTTGAAAACCAGAAAAAATTATAACTATGGAGGACCATATGTAGCAGGTTGGTAAACACAATTACTCACTGACTGCAGAATTTTAATTTTTATAACACTTCATATTCTTTAAATTTTGTTTTTGCTTGGTTCTTCCTACCTAGGAATTTACTTTAAAAAACAGTGGTAGTCACTATTTATTGAACCCTTAATGTGCTTAGCATTTGCTGCATGTTTGTTATGTGTATTGTCTTTTTCAGACAACAATACAGGTCAGTGCTGTTATATTTCTAATTTATAATTGAGGAAACAGGCTTAGAGGGATCTGATGTTTTCATTTCCTTTATGGTGTGAGATCAGGTTAACCATGAGGTCTGAAAAGAGGATGTAGGTCCTAGAAATGCCACAAGGGGGCATCAAAGCATTAATCACAAATTTTAAAGATCCTGGTGAAACTGAAGTTATTTCAACAGTTCTCATGGACCAAGATGAGTCATTCTGGGGCTATGAAAATTCAAACCACCTACAAGTGGCTCAGCTGGTAAAGAATCTACCTGCATTGCAGAAGACCTGGGTTTGATCCCTAGGTTGGGAAGATCCCCTGGAGAACGGAAAGGCTACCCACTCCAGTATTCTGGCCTGGAGAATTCCATGGACTGTATAGTCCATGGAGTCTCAAAGAGTCAGACACGACTGAGCTACTTTCTTTTCTTTTTCTATAAGATGGAGAGGCTTCCACCTTGGTTGAGATGAGGTGGGCTTCCTCAAGCACTTTCAGAGCTGGGTGTTTCCATTTTATTGTGTGACTGAGACATTGTGCTGCCATGCACCTAGTTTACCAAACATTCGGCTTCAGAGTGGGTCACTCACATGTGAATGGTTGGGAAGACATGAGGGGTCAGGAATAGTGTTATTTGGAGTAGCTCATTCTTTCTGAGTTTCCGGTGTCCATTCTACCTGGTATCAGTCCTGCTGTTTTGTAGTTGATTGTAGTGTTAATTCTAGCTCCCTAAAAAATGAAGAGATTTGAAAAGGTTATACCTGTGTACCTTGGGAGCATGAAAATACCCCTCAGTGCCGTAGTGTACATGGTGTACAGTGCCATAGTTAGGAGACTTGCATTCTGTACCTAGTGCTGCTATCCATCTTCTCTTTTCTATGGCCTTGGGGAAGACAGTTTCTCCAGGCTCTAGTTTCCTCAACTGTACAATGAGGTTAGACTAGATGATTTCTGAGGGCCATCTCAGCTCTTAACGTTCATTAATTTCACAATTCTGAGCAAAGCATAAAGGAACAGGTGTTGATACCTCTCAGTTGGGTAGGGTTCATTTGGTCTCTTGAATCTTTAAAAGTATAGGCTGTGGAGCACTCCTAGGAGAATATATGTCTTATGAAATCAGAGAGTAGAGTATTCCAAAAAGACTGAGAATAACAGAATCATGCAGGGAAGTTAGTCAAAGGATCAAGACTCTGTGGACTACCTCGCTGCCCCCCCATTCTGATTCTTATTATACAGCTGCATTCTTTGCATTATTCTAGAATTTGTCTCTTAGGAATGCAGATATTCATATCCTTTAACAAAGATTAAACAAGGAGAATTTAGAACTAACAGAGATGTAGAAAAATCTGGGACCAGAATGCACTTATAGAATACCGTCGTCTTAGATCAGAAGTGAGTGAGTGTGCTTGAGTTTGGAGATGTGCCTCTTCGGAGGAGTGGTGACACTCAACGCTTTTGTGAATGCTTATCATAAAATAATACGGTGGCTCTCCATGGAAGTAGCCATTCTTGATTGCAGATGTTATTTCACTGCTGATGGGTGGAAACACAGCCCACTCAAGGATAATAAGGCTGCTTTGGCTCTTCCCTGCTGGCTCAGACAGGGAGAATCTGCCTGCAGTGTGAGACACCCAGGTTCAATCCCTGGGTCAGGGAAGATCCCCGGGAGAAGGGAATGGCTACCCACTCCAGTGTTCTTGCCTGGAGAGTTCCATGAACAGAGGAGCCTGACGGGCTACAGTCTGTGGGGTTGCAAAGAGTAACTAACACTTTCACTCGTGGTGGTAATTTCATGGTGGTTACCTCATGTTTGGTCAAGAGGTAGGCCTTTTGCATTGCCTGAACTTTCTCCTTTGGTGGGGGGGAGGCATTGTGAGCAGTGTGTAGTGAAAACGAGTTCACCTGGAATACGTGTTACGGGAACGCACGTGACAATGAATGCAGCTTAGTAGAGGGTGGCTTGTCACTTGACTCCTGCAGGCAATAACAGTGTCTAAGGAGCACTCTATCAGGTTTAGAGTTCTAGAACATATGGGATGTATAAAAGAAAAAGTAAATTTCTCTACTCAGAGGAAGATTGAGCTCAAGTTGGGAATATAGAATATATACAGCCAAGTGATTTACGATCAGTTGAAAAGTAGTGGACAGCTGACATGCTAGATGCTATGTGATTAACACAATGTAAATCTTTATAAAGCGTGACAGTGGTGTTACTTCCAACATGGGGCTGGGTTTGAAAGCCAAGGTGTGAGATGAAAATCAGGGTAAACAAAATTATCCAAGAAGATCTTAGGACAGCATGTTGAGTACCTGCATGACATCCCTTCATTGGCCTTACTCTACTGTTTTCTTGGCATTGGTAAAGATTGCTCTTTTTTCAGTTGATGGCAGTGCTGGCTTGTATTTAGAAATCACACTGAGTGAAAAACACATAGCTTTTAAAGACTGTCCTCATACATGCTACAATATGGAGGAACCTTGAAGATTTTACATTAAGTGAAATAAGTCAAACACAAAAAACAAATACTGTATGATTCCTCTTATATGAGGTGCTTGAAGTAGTCAGATTCATAGACACAGAAAGTAGAATCGTGGTTACCAGAGTCTGAGGGGAGGGGAAATAGGGAGTTAGTGTTTATTGGGTGTAGAGTTTCAGTTTGGGATGATGCAAAGGTTCTAGAGATGGATAATGGTGATGGTTGCCCAATATTGTGAATGTACTTCATGCCACTTAACTGTACACTTAAAATGGTCAAAATGGTAAGTTTTATGTCATACGTATTTTACCACAATTTTTAAAAAAAGTATCCCATATTGTGAATGTAATCCCAAAAGATGAGTTCAAAAAATATTATAAGCAGTGACAGTTTTGTGGTAATAAGTAGATTACGTGTAGATTTCCAGGGAGAATATTCATTTTGCTGTATACATTTGAAAAAAACAAACCCCTCATAAATAGGGCTAATTTTTGCTTCTTAGGTGTGATTTGCCTCCTCATTTTATAGCTGAGGAAGGAGGTTAGGTCCCAAAAAGATGAAGAGAATTATCCAGGCTTACATATTGAGTTATGCCCAAAGCTAAGACCAAAACCTAAGCCCATTTACTCCCCAGCACTCCCCCCTATACAAAGTTTACCAGGTACTCCCTTCATCATTGTGGTGTGTCTAAGCACCGTTTTTACTGTAATTATTTCCTTTATATCAGTATTTCATGTAAAATGCATTTATTTAACATATAAAGTTACTTTAAAAGGAAATTTTACATCACTGCCTTAGATGGAAAATCTATTGAACCTAGCTATATGATCAGAAAAGCTACAATGAAGACAAAACAATGCTGGTTTAGTTAGATGTCCTTGCTTTGAGGCTAAAGCCTGTTGTATTTTTTTTTAAAAGAGGAGATTAATGGTTTTTAGGTATTAAAGACATACTAGAAGGAAAATGACATGATGCAAAGGATTGAACAAGGAATAACATTTTCCCCTGTGTGAGTCAGTGGTATTTTACATCATTTCCTATACTACTGCCAGTGGATATGGCTAAGAAACTTGTGCTGTATGCCTTGCAGGCTCTCCAGAGAGCAAAGTAGGTGGGCTTTGAATATATTTTGCAGAAAAGCAGTGGGTAAGGGTTAATGTAGAGATGTGATTTACCATGGGGACGAAGATTTCAGAGAACTGGTATTGTTAAACATTCTTATTGATCCAAGTGTGCCTGGTCCCTTTGTTAGGGCTGGTGAAAAAAGATTGACAATAATTTAGACCTGTTTTCTTTCTTAGTAGGAATGCTATTGGTCTTTGGGTCCAGATCATTGTTACGCAGGACTGTCCCTAGGTACCCTTGTTCCCTGGGCACTTAAATGCCAGTGGTAATACCATCCTTCCCCCCACCCCCACCCCCCCGGTTAATTGTGATAACTAGTTCCCTTACATTTCTAAATGTCTTTTAGGGGTGATTAAGTACTGTAGGGTACCCCCAGGAAGGGAATGGGGAGTTTATTCTAAGCAGAGGTTATGTCCTCTACAAATGTTTGGAAGCAGGATTGAGTATTTAAAACTTATCTATCTTTTCCAGAAGAGAAGAAGAAGTTAATCAGAGATTTCGATGAAAAGCAACAGGAAGCAAATGAAACGGTGAGAACAAGAACAAGACCTTATTTCCTCTTCCTGTTTGTTGGTCTTTGCCAGAAGTAATGCTTATGACATTATGATCACAGATTTAACTGTTCCTGTCTGTTGACCTTGGTTTTGATTATTTCTTACTAAATGAGGCCAGTTGATGGTGATGGGTGTTGAGTAAAACTTGAAGACTCCCCTGAAGTGCGTCCTTGATAAAACATTGCTGATATAATAAGGACATTCTCATCCTTTTACCTGGGTGGCCTTTTGAAAGCTCATTTTTAAAAGGTGGCCATTAAGATAACTTATTCTCCTTTGTTAAACTTACTGTCACAGAAAATGGAGCTCAGAGGTGGTTCCTACTCGCATTGCCTTGTTTGAAAAAATAGGTTTTGGTACTTTGGGCAAGGCATGCATGGTCAGGATGAGTTCTCAGTCAGGACCCAAAGCTTATCAGAAGTTGGTCCAGGTTGCTAAGCAGTTTAAGAACTGCTTCTTATTTTATCTGTGACTTTTCTTTAAAAGAAAAATCAAGTTTTGCTCTTACCTTTTAGAAGTAAGGGTCCTCTGTCTTCATCACATTTTGCTCTAGCTTCAGCAAACCCTTTTAGGAGGCTGGAGCTAAAACCTTGGTCTCTGGTAGCACTCCGAAGAAATAGTTGCCCCTAGTATCTGCTACCCCAGAGTAGACTGAAAAATTCTTTTTAAGCCAGAGAACTTTATTGTTTGTTGAATAATAACTCCTTTATCCCAATGAAGTTTTGAGAAGTTAAGCCCATCTGCATCCTTTTTTCTGTTCTGCGTGTATTTGAAGAAGGATCAGCCTACCAGACTGGAACCTATCACCTTCATAATGGGAGTACCAGAAACTTTTCTAATACCTCTGTATGGCTGGACATATATCTGTGATACCTGTTACAGAGCTAGTCCTCTTTTTCCGTTCACATCTTGGTAGCATTTCCAAAAGTTAACCAGTCCTAGTCTAGCCATCCAAAACAGAAGAAAATGACTCATGGCCTCTTACAAATGAGTCTGTGTGTTACAATTTACTTATCCCAGAAAAATGGAAATGATTTGGACCCCTGGTTATTCTGACATGGACACAAACAGTTGATTTTTAAGAGAAGGAAGGGAAGAACCTTGATGCCATACCCCTAGTCATTTTTAGTACAGTAGATCCCTAAGTGCTTCGTGATAGCACTTGAACCGTAACAGGCTAAGAACTTGGTATACTGAAAAGAGTATGAAGGGCTGGAATCCTGGCTTATGTAATCTTGAACAGGTTTCTTCAAGTCTCATATATGAAGTAAAAGTATTTCCTACCTTTTTGATCTGTTGTGAGGGTTAAATGAGAGAATATATGTCAAAATATTTAATAAGCTATAAGGTACTTGTTAGTTTTCTCACTCATTCATCACATACTTTTTGAAGGCCTGTTCTATGCCTGCTGGGCACTGTGCCAAGCACTCAGTAATGACGTGAAGGTGACACATGTGGTCCCTGCCCTTCTGGGCCACATGTTGAGTATTTATTTAGGATTGCCTGTGGTTTGATTAGTCCAAACTAGACATATTACCCATATGACAGAGAATAGAAGCAGGCCATCTACTCACTACTTTCTGCCTTCCTAGCTGGCAGAGATGGAAGAGGAACTACGTTATGCACCCCTATCTTTTCGTAACCCTATGATGTCTAAGCTTCGAACCTACCGGAAGGACCTTGCCAAACTCCATCGGGAAGTAAGAAGTACACCTTTGACAGCCACTCCTGGGGCCCGAGGAGACATGAAATATGGTACATACGGTCTGGAGAACGAGCATATGGTAAGCTTCAGCTGTCTTTTCTTTGTGGGTCTGTGGTACAATGATTAACCGAATTGTGGCGTACAATTCATGTTATCAGTGCATACTTGACTGGTTTTTTCCATCTTACCTTCTTTCTTGCATCGAATTCCCTTTCTGCCCTTGGGTGCCTGCCTCCACTGAATTTAATGCAGACCATTCCATACAATTTACCTGTTTAGATTTTTTTGTATCCTTTATGTATAAAACAGTGCTTGATGGGTAGTGGTGATATACAAGTGTTACCTATTCATATTACACCTGGACTCTGTAGTCTGACTCACCAGTCCAGTTTCTTTCTCACATACCCCCCAGAGTTCAGTTAGGATTTTAACTTATCAGAGCATTGTTACAAAAGTAACCCATGCTTTCCCTTACATTTGTATCAAGACAGCCCAATAGCCCAGATACAGTAGAGAAAGCAAGATGCTTCTCAAAAAGGGGGCTGACACCTTACTTCATCATAACAGAAAGTGAGCCAGGCTGCCTCTCTAGCCTCCAGTGTTCTCATTTATAAAATTAGACTACTAAATTGAAAATCTGTATTCTCAAACTGTCTAAAGAAGCTAGATAGGTAAAGGAGAAAAGCTTCACAAAGGTTAAATTTCATGTTACATTTGGGACTATATTCCAGAGCACAAAGTAGAAACGGCCTGGCTGGTAATGTGGGAGAGAAGTGGAAGTGGGCCCACTAGTGCAGACTATATGGATGTAGGAAGGCTGATGACAGTTTTAAAAAAAATCCTATTTCATGATGAATCCTAAATATAGTTTAAGAGGTATTCAAATGATACTGGCCTGACATTCCTGATGTGAACACTAGAGTATTTGAGAATGATGTAAAATTTTCAAAGGAGAGTGGGAAAACGCAGGCAAGTAGCGCTTGTTAAAAGTGAGGTGAAAGGTGTACAGTGACTTTGATCATCTGTGACTCAAAAAGCCCCAAAAACAAAAGGGGGGAAGATAATTCCAAGCAATAATTTTGCTTTAAAATTATTAGTTTCAGAAATTATAAAAACAATATAGGTATGTAAACTACTTTCAGTAGAATTACTGTTGCAAATCTGGGGTTGATTCATGTGACCTTATTGTCTCTCCCTACTCTTTCTTAAGCCTAATCAGTTGAAAATCCTCATCTTCTATGTTTAAAAATGTTGTTTTCCTGAAGCTTTTAAGCCAGTGTAAACTGGGGTTCATTTCAGCATCATTCAGTGGTTTCCTCCCTCACTTGTCCGTATGCTATATATGAAGTGAAAAAGCCTTCTTATTGCTTCTGATCTGGAAACACATCTTTCGGCTTCTTAGTGGTGGTATCAAGTGCTAATGGTCACCTGCTCAGTGATAGGCCTTGTGAGCCGACCCTTTTCCTAGAGTTTGTGTGCATGTATGCTCTGAATAGCTGAGAACTTAGAGCTGCCTCCATTTCTGTCAGAAGTTATTTCTGGCCTGACAAAAGCTACTTCTCTCCTCATGCCTTCTGTGCTTAGGACTATAGGTGGAATAATACTTTGGTGGAGTTTCAAAAATAGGGCACTTACTTGGCCCCAGATGCTACCTCCCCTGAGAGCAAATCACCAGTGTAACAACTTTAGTATTTGTTTTCCGTGTTTGGCCTGAGGTGAAATTCTTTGGGTGCTTTTTTCCAGAGAGTAGTAGTCTCTCAACTTTTAAGTGATTTCTATGTGTGCTGAAAACGAATAGCTTATTTGTGATCACTCAGTACCAGTCAGTGGGAACTTTCAGTGAATTGCACTGTTTCTGAGGCGGTAGAGTTAGTTGGTTTACCCTATCAAAATGGTAGGATTTTCATTTTCAGGTAGCTCCTGCATCCCAGATCTGGGCCATTGCCTCCCAGAAGTTGTTAGTCCAGGAAGCACATGAGTCAGTTCAGATTCATCAGGAGCACAAGGAAGATGCTCTGGTGTATTGAATCCTTTTCTTGCCTCACTTAAGTGTAACAAGCAGTGGACTGGGAGGTATTGTGACCCTAGATTGAATCCCAGGTTCTCTAGTAGTCTGATTCATTAGCATCTTTGATTGTCTTACAAGTAATGAAAATTACTGCACACTATATCCCTTCTTATAAATTCATTTATAATGGAAATAGTCTAACAATTCCCTTCCATACTCCTGTCAGAATCGGCTACAGTCTCAAAGGGCATTGCTTCTGCAAGGCACCGACAGCCTGAACCGGGCCACCCAGAGTATTGAGCGTTCTCATCGTATTGCTGCAGAGACTGACCAGATTGGCTCAGAAATCATAGAAGAGCTGGGGGAGCAACGTGACCAGTTGGAACGTACCAAGAGTAGAGTAAGTCTGGGTGGACAGGGAGAGGGGCAAGAATGGGGAATGTAGGTGGGCCCATTACACCCTGATGCTTTGCTGCTGCCAGAAGCTACCGCAGTTCCAAATTCAGGGTATGATTTTTTAGGTTCTTATGCTTTTCTGTTTGTAATTTGCTTGACTGAAACATATCCCTTGGAAGTAATTTTACTTGTAAGATTTAGAGGTCATTGGGCAGGGGGACTGAGACTGCAGAAACCCAGTTTCTACATTTATTGAAGATTGTCAAATAAGATTGTAGCCATACCATCCTTTTATTAGGTCCTGTATTATGAATTAAATTTCTGTTTCTCACACGTCCAGTAGAACACCTGCTGTTCTTATGAAAGCACCATTTGCTTTAAAAGATTCTGTCTTTCCTGTCATTTAGAGCCAAGGCTATTTTCCACATGTCATAAAACAGTACTACTGACAATTTATAGAGGTTTAATCCTGGACTCTTTTTAACCTAAGTTAAGGGAGATCATGGGCTTCCCCGATGGCTCTGTGGTAAAGAATCTGCCTGCAGTGTAGGAGACGCAGGAGACAGGCGTTTGATCCCTGGGTCGAGAAGATCCCCTGGAGTAGGAAATGGCAACCCACTCCAGTATTCTTGCCTAGGAAGTCCCATGGACAGAGGACGTGGTGGGCTGCAGTCCATGGGATCACAGATTCCGACACGACTGAGCAACTAACACTACTACTACTACACTAAGGGAGATCACTGTGAGAAAACAAAATACTTAGGCCAAATGATGACTATACTGCGGCCTGTAATCTACTATCACTCTAAGAGACTCGGAAAAACAACTTATTTCTTCCTTTCTGTACCATCTGCAAAGGAATTTTAAAAATTGCCAATGGAATGCTGTATTCTTAAGAGCATGAGGCAGATAAATGAAACACAGATACTGTGGGCAAGACTTAGATATGAGAAAGTCATCTCAAATCCCCACACTAAGCTGTTATTTTCCCGCCTTAATAGCCGTAATTCTCCACTCTTAAAATCAAGTCAGAATGATTTTGACAACTTAAAATCAAGTTAGGTATCACCCTCCTCAGTGAAAATTCACAGTAACGTACTGAATTCAAGGTAAGCTGCAGAGAAAGCAGCTTGTTTGCAGATTGCATGGTTTGTTTGTTTTTACTTTTGAACTTACTAGATGGATTAGTTGAATTTAAAAGCTGAGGAATGAGCTGAGAGATCAACTTACCAAGGCCACTGGGGAACAGGAACAGATGGTAGGTGACATCTGTTGAAATATCCTCCAGCTATATAGGTTAGTAACAGGCAACCAAAAGGGGATAAAAAAGGCTTTTAAAAAAAGATGAACTCCTTTCATAATTCAATGTAAGTATCTCTTAAAAGGGTAAAGAAAAAAGGAAAAAGAACCAGATCTCAAAAGTGGTAATCCACTACAAAAACAAACATTAACTCAGGAGGCTTTCCTGGAGTTTGGCTGATGAAAATCACGTCTTAAGTTGCTCAGAGTTACTTCAGTTACTGGCAAGGTACACCTGAAGACTTTGTTTCTCTTAATTCTAATCTTTCATGAGAATGGCTTTAAACAGAGCTTCATATTCCTGGAGATAAATTTGTAAAAACTTAATTAGAAAACTTTTCACTGCTGTGGCTTCGTACTTGATTTTGGCTCTGCTTGCTCTTTATGGGAGTCAGCCCTTATTTGGGAGTTCTGTCTTGTTAGCAAGGAGTTGACTTGAGAAAAAACCCTTTAGGTAAGTGCTGACAGCAGCAGAACCATGGGCAGAAGGGAAGTATTGGCACTGAGGCTGAATTTGGGGGGTAAGTCGGTGTAGGTAGTGTGAGTGAAACTATAACCAAGTCGTGGAACTAGCATGAGAGTGAGATTTTCCAAAACAATGGTAAGTTCCTTGTGGAGCAGGAGAAAATGTCCGATTTAGTTTCTGTGTGTTAATGAGTATAGGAGCTACAGAAAAATTTCTACCTTTATAGAGAAAGAAGGGCAAGAAGTTGAGAAGACATTGAAAGGCACTTCCAGCTTCTAGTTACTTATTGTAAAGCAGGACCACCTTCCTGTACCCGAGCTGGACTTGGACACTGGAGAGTCTCCCGCCAACCCTTCTCCTAATGTGTGCTCACAGATGTAGTATGTGATCAGGGCAGCTGTAGATGGTTAGATAGTGACCTTTGAAATCTGATTGAACTGATTTCAAAAATGGTATAGTTTTTCACATGTACATTTAATATTTTTCTAACTAGCCAATCATAGAAAAACTACTTTTAAAGTGAAGTACTAATTACTATTTGAAGACATTTTAGAAAAAAACATTTGTATGTTTTGGTATCTTATTGCCCCAGTTTTCAATATTTCTGTGAGGTAGATAGTAGTAATTATTTACAAGGTTACTAAGTGGCTACACGATCAAACAAAAATTCAGTCTGCCTCACAGTATCCTGCCAGGCCAAACTCCTCAGTATTAAGAATGGAAAGAAATAAGGTTACCCAGACTTCTGACTACATCCCGCTTTGCTTCTCTTTGTAGAGTGACAACCAACAAGCTGCTACTTTCCATCGTCATCTTACTGGAGCTAGCCATTCTTGGAGGCCTGGTTTATTACAAATTCTTTCGCAGGCATTGAACCTCCTATAGGGAAGGGTTTGTGGACCAGAACTGTGACTCTGTGAATGAATGGCGTTAGAGGTGTGGAAAAAATCTTATTTCTGCTGTGAACTAGCGGTTCAAGAAGGCACTGTGTAGCCAGACTGTGGGTGGAGGGAGGAAGATGGAAGACCACTGAAATGTGAAGGATCAGCAATAAGACCAGTATGATATACCAAGGTAATAAATGTTGTTTATGACTTTAAGTTTACATAGTGCTCCAACATATTAATACCCTGTGAGCTTCAAAAAACCAAATACACGTACAGTACTATTATCGGTCACCAAAATGAAAGGGAAGGAAACTTTACAATTGTGAGATGCACAAATGTTCTCATTAAGGCAGTATTGACCTAGATGATCATTCAGTGTCTGTCACCGCAAACGCCTCACGGCTCTGGAATGCCCACTGTGACACGTGTCAGCAAACAGTATTCCCTAAATTCTTACACGTTCTTCACCCTCTGATTCATCTGGTGAGCTGGGAGTAGGAAGTTGGTCGTAGGCAACATGCCCTCCCTCCCTCGTCTGCCCGAAACTCGAAGCAATGACGTCCACCGCCAGGCTGGCTGTAGCCTTGGCCTCCTCCTCTGACACGGCCAACCGAGGATTGACTTCAACGAGATCCAGGGCTGAGAGCAACCCTGAAAACACAAAGCAGGACAAAAAGAAAACTTCCTAGCTGCTCCTTTCAGTGAGGGTTGTCCCACCTGGGTAGAACAAACCAAGGTGAAAAGGTCATTTTCTACTAGAAAATTATCCACTGTCAGGAAGGCCCTTATACCTCATCCTCTTGGGCATGAATTTAAGTTAGAAACACTGGTAATGCCAGAGTAGAATTGAAAGAAACCTTTAAAGTAATTAAGTCAGTTATCCCTGTTTAATGAACGTAATTGGCATGGCTGACAGGCTTTCTGGTTAGGACGAGTTAGGTCAGGGTGAGGGGTAAGCAGGGGTGGCAGTAGGAGTTTCCAACCTAGTTGGGAAAGTGTATCATTTCCAGTATTTGTAGGGTCCTCCCAGATGCCTGCCTGTAGTTGTATTATGAGATCTCTCATGTCTCACTAGCCACCACTCTATTCCCACTTCTGAACTCTAGCACTGTGTAGCTTTTAAGGCACCATGTGTCCTAAAGTATAGCTGTTACTGCATATCTTACTCTCACCCCTGCAAGTTTGAACTCCATGTCGGACACAGTTCTTAGGTCTCCCTTCAGACTGATGCAGTATCTTGCACTTGGTCATATTTAGTTTGAACTCCAGTTACCTTCTCTGTGAGGGTCTGGGTACTTGTGCCAAAGGGTGTGAGGCAGGAAGATTAGACCAAAAAAGAACCTATCTAGACCTGCCCTCTGCCCCTCCCCATCAACATATATATGCCCTACTTCTGGGGTGTTTATTTTTAGTTGGTTATTCTGGATGAAGTTAATCTACCTCCTTTAAGAGTCACTAGAAGAAACTAGATTGGAGAATACCAGTATCTGAATATTTAGGGTGGCCATAAAGCCTGGATACATGGATGAATATACCTGATGACATGGATATTACATTTTAGTACATGTGCATTCAATGCTAGTACATCCACACAGTCTGCCGTCCCTTAGGAGCAATGCGGAGTTCAGTGCACCGTGCACAACTACAATGAGCAGGTGTGTCCACCAGTTCCTGCACACGCGTCTGTATCCAATTACACCTACTAAATGTGGACCTTTTACATAGCCCAGAAGTAAATCAAGAGGGTACAAGCTGTTAAAAACATACTACCCATGTTTCTAGACTAATGCCACCTTGTAGATTAATTTAAGCAAACTGCTTTATCTAGTTGATAGTCTCAGGACAGACAGCCTTTTGGACTAGAATAACACTACAGCAGGGGAGAGAGGGACAGGGTATGACCACTGCCCCCATCTAAGTGCTAGAGGTTACTAATCTCTGCTCTAAGTGGTGTCAATGGGAACCAGAATGGAGAATTGAATTTCCAGGTTCACTGGCCAAGGACAGCTGACAGTGTCTACAGTTGAAGGTCTGAGAATAAGATTTTCTGGTCCCATCAGATCTGATTGACAAGCATTCTTCTTTCTGTAGTGCCTAAGGCTCTGGTAGGGTCCAGAGCCAGGGAGACCATTTCTTAACTTCCATATCCCATCCCAGCTAGTCAAGGGTTTCCTATAGTCCTTGACTTTTCAATCTGGGGTCTCTATGCTATTTCAACCCCAATTTCATGAGGTGGTATTGAAGTACCATGCAGTAATTGTTTAAATTTTGCAATGAGAGGTCATTTAAAGTAGCCTTAAAACCAAGAGCTTTCTGACAGAAATGGAAAGTGTTTGTAAATGAGTATGACTCTGGGGACAGTAACCTCTTATAGCTACTCTTTCCTAAAAATTTTTATTAATTTTTTGGATGCGCCACAAGGCTTGTGGGATCTTAGTTCCCCAACCAGGGATTGAACCCAGCCACTGCAGTGAAAGCACCAAGTAAGTCCTAACCATTGGACCACCAGGGAACTCCCCTCTTGTAGCTACTCTTGAGCCCCTAGCTTGCATTTTACTGATCTTCCTGTCAGCCATTCATCTTCCAGTATCCCCATATTACAGGCCCTAGCAAACAAGCTTTAGTATAAGACTTACATGAAAGGGCACAACGTATTGTCCAGCTTTGAAATACCTTCAAGGGAAGCTTCAGCTTGACGTTCTTAACTCTCAGTGAACCAATCTCATAGTGTCAGGGTTAAAATTAGAGCTATTTGGCCTTGCCTTTTAGTCTTCATCTACCTTTATACAATTCAGATGCAAAGAACTACATCCGTTTAGCAGTTTATTCTTGTATTAAGTGTTTAAGTGGACAATATTTTTTTTTTTACTCAGTGTTACCTTAACATATTTTGTTATCAGCCAGATCCAAACATGCCTCTAAATGACTGTCCTTATTACCCTGACCACATGGCTTTTAGCTATAGAAGTTTAAAGAGAAACAATGTCTCCAGTGACATGTAATAATAGAAAAGATCCCCTGGCAGGCAAGAGGCTTCAGCAGATCTACTTAGGTAGTTAACAGGTTGATCACTGCTTACCTGTACTGTGTATTTCCTCAGTAATATACATGCCTTCTCGATAGGTCAGTCCCCCTACAACAGGGGTTCCTGTGGCTGGAGCCAGTGTAGGGTCAAATGCATCAATATCAAAACTCAGATGGATTGGCCTTTGTCTTCTTGAAAGGAGGAAAATAAGAGAAAGTCATTTGGGCTGTACTTGGATATTCATCCTTCCTACAGCTACAGCTCCTTGGTTTTGTTGCTGTTAATGCTAGTACTTTATTAATACAGCAAATTTCCAGATTTCCTGTTCTGAAAGTTATTAATGTTAGGCGCTTACACACCACTTCATAGTCTTGCCCTTGTGCCTCAGTCTACAGTTTGTATTTCTGATTTACCCTGGGCTTTAGAGCCTCTTACATTAAGAACTATCAGTAGAGGGAATTCCTCACTTCCATAGGACATGGGTTCTGACAAATTCTAGTTGAAGTTGGATTGGTCTAGGTTACAGTGAGTTATTCTCTCAGAGTAGAACAACAGCTCTGAACTTATGACTGTGATCTTACCATCTCCCAATTCCAACTTCAGTTTAGCCCAGGCATCTAATGGTTGAAGGTAACATACAGTAAACACCTACATAGTAAATTATTTATACTTCTTAACATTTTAAGAAATGGTATACTACCAAGGTGGCAATTAATCACCCAGAAATGAAGACTCAGCACTGGGAAAATGTTCTTAACTAGCATTTGATTAGCATTCACCTGTCATCTTTCTATACTACCAAGATTTGCTTAATATAAAACTTTTAGATGATGCAATAGTTGAGGCTGGGAAGAGAAAAGTTGGAACAATGAATGCTTCTCCTCTCAAAAGATAAGCATTAAAAATGGAGCTAAAGAGAAATCCACCAGAGCTGTTTTCCCTCCCAGCCCCAGAAGAACATGACTGAAGTTTCATAGTCTCCCTTTCTGAATTATCTAAATTCTTTTTATATGTATGTTTTGCTTTTATAAGGTCATTATCCTCAAGAGACAGGCCAAAGTTTACTGCCCACTGAGAGTCTGCCCTGTTCCCTTTGGGACCTATAAGTAGACATCCATTGTAGTTACTTACTTGCCAATCAGCAGATCGAATGTCTGTTCCATGACTTTCTGGATACCAAGTCGATCTATGTCTCTCATGGAAAAATACTGGATATCATAATTCTTTAAAATAAAACTGGTGAGATATAAAGGAAAGAAGCCTTAGCTAAAGAGCAGTTTTTCAGTCAGATGTGGGAGTAGGGGTTGTCTTTATAGTGACCTACAACAGGTTAAGTCCAGGAATAACCTATCAAATGGAACATCAGTGGCCAGGACAGGCCCAAAACTCAACCCTAATGTATCAACTTACTGTTCAGGAGGGTCCACGTCTCTTAGTCCAATATATACAATACTTGGGGAAGAGATACAGGGTTTGATCCAGGAAAATCCTGGGAGCTGTGGTACCTGTGAAGAGAAGGACTCATCAGGGATTCTCAGTCTCCCCAAGATAATCACTGTGCGGTGTGCTTTCTCCTCTTACCCTCAGTGTGTGTGTAAACCTGCAAACACAACGATCTGGGAAGGAACTGATAGAAGTGGAAATGATTCAGAAGGGCAGCTGCAGAACACAATATAGTCTTCTGAAGAATAAAACACCTTCTCTTAACACAATCACAGAAAACTAATCAAACTGATCACATGGACCACGGCCTTGTCTAACTCAGTGAAACTATGAGCCATGCCCTGTAGGGCCACCCCAAGACAGGTGGGTCATGGTGGAGAGTTCTGACAAAACGTGGTCCACTGGAGAAGGCAATGTCAAACCACTTAAGTATTCTTGCCTTGAGAACCCCATGAACAGTATGAAAAAGCAAACAGATAGGACACTGAAAGATGAACTTTCCAGGTCAGTAGGTGCCCAATAGGCTACTGGAGAAGAGTAGAGAAATAACACCAGAAAGAACGAAGAGACAGAGCCAAAGCAAAACAACGGCCAGTTGTGGCTGTGATTGGTGATAGAAATTAAGTTTGATGCTGTAAAGAACAATATTGCATAGGAACCTGGAATGTTAGGTCCATAAATCAAGGTAAATTGGAAGTGGTCAAACAGGAGATGGGAAGAGTGAACATCAATGTTTTAGGAATCAGTGAAGTAAAATGGACTGGAATTGGCGAATTTAACTCAGATGACCATTATATCTACTACTGTGGGCAAAAATCCCTTAGGAGAAATGGAGTAGCCATCATAGTCAACAAGAGTCCAAAATGCCGTACTTGGATGCAATCTAGAATGACAGAATGATCTCTGTTCATTTCCAAGGCAAACCATTCAATATCATAGTAATCCAAGTCTGTACCCCAACCATTAATGCTGAAGAAGCTGAAGCTGAACAGTTCTACAAAGACCTACAATACCTAGAACTAGCACCCAAAAAAGATGTCCTTTTCATTATAAGGAACTGGAATGCAAAAGTAGGAAGTCAAGAGATACCTGGAGTAACAGGCAAATTTGGCCTTGGAGTACAAAATGAAGCAGGGCAAAGGCTAACAGAGTTTTGCCAAGAGAACGCACTTGTCATAGCAAACACCCTCTTCCAACAACACAAGAGAAGACTACACATGGACATCACCAGATGGTCGATACCAAAATCAGATTGATTATATTCTTTGCAGCCTAATGGAGAAGCTCTATACAGTCAGAAAAAACAAGACCAGGATCTGACTGGCTCAGATCATCAATTCAATCTTATTGCCAAATTCAGACTTGAAGAAAGTAGGGAAAATCACTAGACCATTCAGGTATGACCTAAGTCAAATCTCTTATGATTATACAGAAGTGACAAATAGATTCAAGGGATTAGATCTGATAGACAGAGTGCCTGAAGAACTATGGACAGAGGTTCGTGACATTGTACGGGAGGCAGTGATCAACACCATCCTCAAGAAAAAAAATGCAAAAAGGCAAAATGGTTGTCTGAGGCCTTACAAATAGCTGAGAAAAGAAGAGAAGCTCAAGGCAAAAGAGAAAGATATACCCATTTGAATGCAGAGTTCCAAAGAATAGCACAGAGAGATAAGAAAGCCTTCCTCAGTGATCAATACAGAGAAATAGAGGAAAACAATAGAATGGGAAAGACTAGACATCTCTTCAAGAAAATTAGTGATACCAAGGGAACTTTTCGTGCAAAGATGGGTTCAATAAAGGACGGAAATGGTATGGACCTAAAAGAAGCAGAAGATATTAAGAAGAGGTGGCAAGAATACACAGAAGAACTATAGAAAAAAGATCTTCATTACCCAGATAATCACGATGATGTGATCACTCAGAGCCAGACATCCAGGAATTCAAAGTCAAGTGGGCCTTAGGAAGCATCACTACGAACAAAGCTAGTGGAGGTGATGGAATTCCAGTTGAGCTATTTCAGATCCTAAAAGATGATCGGTTAAAGTGCTGCACTCAATATGCCAGCAAATTTGGAAAACTCAGCAGTGGCCACAGGACTGGAAAAGGTCAGTTTTCATTCCAATGCCAAAGAATGCTCAAACTACTATACAATTGCACTCATCTTACAGGCTAGCAAAGTAGCAAAATTCTCCAAGCCGGGCTTCAACAGTCCAGATGTTCAAGCTGGATTTAGAAAAGACAAAGGAACCAGAGATCAAACTGTCAACATCCATTGGATCATTGAAAAAGCAAGAGAGTTCCAGAAAAACATCTACTTCTGCTTTATTGACTATGCCAAAGCCTTTGTGTGGATCACAACAAACTGTGGAAAACTCCTCAAGAGATGGGAATACCAGACTACCTTGACCTAATCTGCCTCCTGAGAAATCTGTATGCAGGTCAAGAAGAAACAGTTAGAAGTGGACATGGAACAACAGACTCATTTCAAATCAGGAAAGGAGTACGTCAAGGTTGTATATTGTCCCCCTCCTTATTTAACTTATATGCAGAGTATATCATGCAAAATGCCGGGCTGGATGAAGCACAAGCTGGAATCAAGATTGCTGGGAAAAATATCAATAATCCCAGATACACAGATGACACCACCCTTATGGCAGAAAGCAAAGAGGAACTAAAGAGCCCCTTGATGAAAGTGAAAGAGGAGAGTGAAAAAGCTGGCTTAAAACTCAACATTCAGAAAACTAAGATCATGGCCTCCGGTCCCATCACTTCATGGCAAATAGATGGGAAACAATGGAAACAGTGAGAGACTTTATTTTCTTGGGCTCCAAAATCACTGCAGATGGTTGACTGCAGCCATGAAATTAAAAGACACTTGCTCCTTGGAAGAAAAGCTGTGATCAACCTAGACAGCATATTAAAAAGCAGAGACATTACTTTGCCAGCAAAGGTCCGTCTAGTCAAAGCTACAGTTCTTGCAGTAGTCATGTATAGATGTGAGAATTGGACTATAAAGAAAGCTGAGCGCCAAAGAATGCTGAGTGCCGAAGAATTGATGCTTTTGAACTGTGGTGTTGGAGAAGACTCTTGCGAGTCCCTTGGACTGCAAGGAGATCAAACCTGTCAATCCTAAAGGAAATCAGTCCTGAATATTCATTAGAAGGACTGACGCTGAAGCTGAGGCTGTAATACTTTGGCCACCTGATGTGAAGAGCTGACTCATTGGAAAAGACCCTGGTGCTGGGAAGGATTAAAGGCAGGAGAGGGGGACAGCAGGAGAGGGGGACAACAGCAGATGAGATGGTTGGATGGCATCACCGACTCAATGGACATGTGTTTGAAGAAGCTTCAGGAGTATGGTGATGGACAGGGAACCCTGGCATGCTGCAGTCCATGAGGTCGCAAAGAGTCGGACACAACTGAGCAACTGACCTGAACTGAAGGTGGCCTTGGTTTTTCATTAACTTACTTAAATAGCAAGAATACTGCTGACTAGATCTTTTCCACCTCTTTGCACACTATTGACTTGTTTACAGATTGGTTCTCGAGATGGGAACCGGGTTATGTTTCAAGTCCCCAAGAGTCAAAATGTGAATTCTGCCTAGTGAATAACCTTTGTACTGTCCTGGTTTAACTTGGTCCCTTACTGACGGGAGGGATACACAGATTCTAGTCCATACCCAGCATGAGCGCCGATGTCTTCTGAAGAGCCTGGGAAAACATTACTGAGATAATCATGGTTTTATTTGTCTTCTAGACTGGTGGGTCCAAGAGTGAGGCCCAGGAGCTTCTTACCAAGAATTCTTCAGGCTGTAGGTACTGAGGGTACTGCCCAACACCACATTCCTTTATTATGAGATGAGATTATGAGCCACTCCAAGAGCAGGGCCTGTGTGCTAGTCATCTTTATGCCCCCAGCATCTAGACTATCTGGTCCAAAATAAGTTTGGTGGGCAAATGAAGAAGTGGGGAACATTACTACCATCACCATAAATCTATCCTTCACAGAAATCGTACTGAACTAGATTCTCAGAGCCCCAGGATAACCCTTACAACCTGCTTGACGTTCTCTTCATTTCAGCCCACAGACCTTGTCCTGTAGTTCTCTGAGGAGAAATGAAACTGGCTGTCCATGTAGATTTCCAGATGAAGTGGTGAGGGGTGTATTGATGTCAGCATGGGCATCAACCCAGATCACGCCAAGGTCTGGGCAGTGTCGGGCGTGGCCACTGATGGTACCGATTGCCAGGCTGTAAAGAACAAATAAAATAATCTTAGAGGCCCCCTACTTGGCAAACATCACTAATAACAAATATCCTCAGCCAGCACAGCTCACACTTTGTCCTCAGGGCGAAGTCAGGGCTCTAGATTGAGTCTGGATTTGGATAAGAACAGGGTCCCTGGGACTGTCATCCCCAAAGACAAATCCTGAATGAAAGGGAGAAATGGAAGGCTGTAAAGATTCAAAGCTGACAACTGGTTGTTCTTGTGATGTGCCAGGTGTCATTGCTGCCCCTAAATTCCTTTAAATGGATCCATTAGCCTTGGCCCAGAAAAGGATCCAAAATTGTTGTTCAACAAATGAAATCCTGTTAAAGAGGTGATCAGTATGTAACAACTCACTAGTACTACTTAATATCTCTTGAGAGACCAAGAAGAACGAATTACTTTTAAAGAATCAGTTATATTAACTTTTTAAGGATAAAAATTTGTATTACGGCTTTTTAGAAAGATTATGTGATACTTCCTAAAAGAAGAGGTCAACATTTTTAAAGACATTAACAGGGCAACCCAATTAAAGACCTCATTAGATCACTGAATAAAACAGAAGTTTATTTGCATGTTCTATACGTTAGCATGACATTCAAGTATTGTTAGGTGTTTCTGGTTTTTGCTTTGCTTGTCCTTGGTCTGTGCTTAACATTAGCCAACTGTCCTTTCTGAACTGAAGGAGTACAGCTGACAAAATTGTGTTTGGAAAGCTGCCCTAGCTTCCCAGGAACCAAAGAATTTGTCCTCAGGGCAATGGGAAATGCAGCTTAAGCATCCTAGGAACTAGCCACAGTCATCCTCAGTATACCCTGAGGTAGCATTTTAAGCCCTGTGTTCCACATAGGACCTTTTCAAGAGAGAGCATGGTATGGTGCTAAAAGCACTGGATCAATTCAGAATACTGGGGGTCTTTCTAGGAAGAACTGTGTGAAATAGGACAAGTCATCTAACTTCTCTAGACTGCTGTTTCCCTTTCTGTAAGATAAGGATAATGATCTTAGTCAGTTTGATGATCAAAGCAGTAGTGTATGTTACGCTGTTAAAGGGAGCTGAGTCTCTGAAAAATGCCTTTTTCTTTAAAATATTCAAATTCAAATATTCAAAATATTCAAATTCAAATATTCAAATATTCAGCTGTTCAGATTATACACACACCCTTTCCTTTCTAGAATCTTCTAGACAGCCTAGGTTTTAGCAGTGAGAGAACTGCAATCTTGATACAAACAAAAGAAAAACCAAAGATTATAATTGCAGTAATGAGTGGTCCCTAAATAGTAAGCCAAACAGAAAAGAGACAATAAATGAGCTCTCAGAGCTCAGAGAGCACTAAGCTCAGAGCAAGAGACCCACCCTTGAGTTATTTAATCAATTTCAGTAGAGAATCTGGTACTGACTTCCTTACTCTACCTAAAATTTTATTCTTAATGAGGAATCTACCTGTCTTTCCAGTTCTGTTAATTGATCTGAAAAGCTGAGCAACTCAGGGAAGTTGCTAGATTTGATCTCAAAAGACAATTTAATTGCCCATAGTGGTCACAATGGACTTGAATCCAAGCTCTACTAGTTCCTGGCTCTAGATGTTATCCAGCTTCTGTCCCTCATTGTACCCAGCAGTGAATTAGATAAAATAGTATCTGCCTCATGGTGTGGTTTTGAGGATTAACTGAGACTATGTATGAAATGCTTGATATTCCCAGTACTTCAATGCCATTTTTCTTTCTACCAAAAAAATCTTCATTACTTAGCTCAGATCATACTGCCCCGTGAAATCTGACTAGTCCAGCCCAGGCTGATCTCTTCCTTCTGAGATGTAGAATTCAGTATTTTTTCCTCATCCCATGTGTATTTATTTCATTTAATTCTAATAGATCACAAGTTTCCAATACTCCTTGGCACTGCTTGACAACTCATCAGAACAGTGCTCAGTAAAGTGCATGCTGATTCACTGAGAGAAGGATCGACTGAGTAAGCCACCTGGGATCCATACTGTGGAGGTAGAGAAAGTATTCACATGTCAAGTGGGCATTTCTAACAAACTTATTAGCAGAAATGCTTAAAAAAAAAAATTCAGCCTATCAATGAATCCCTCCAATTCTCCTAAATAACCAAAATGAAAAGTCATTAGAAGTTTCAAGAAAGTTTTCCAAGAAGTAAGCCTGAAACATAGCGTCTAAAAACTTTGCTTAGTCTAACTCTGAACTTGTCCTCATACTATGTGATACGTCTTACAAAGGAAACTGTACATGCCTCAAGTGGTTCCTGATCTTAGACATGAAAATGCTATGTACATGATGCCCTAAAAATTCTAGAGTATTTTACTCTAAATGAGGAAACTGAGACAAAGAAGCTAACTGATTAGCCCAAAGAACCATGCAGTCCAACCCCTCCACCACCCTGGCTCCCTCTTACCTGTGGTCTCCTCCCACTGTGACACAGCTGTAGCCACCTGATACAGCTCGGCTAACCACCTCCGCTAGTTCCTGGGTGGCCAGGCCCACTGAGCGAGGATTTACTATCAAGTTGTTATAGAGATCATCTTTGGGAACTGGAGTAAAATTCAAATCTCCAAAGTCTTTAAGGTGGCAGCCTAGAAACGAATGAGGGATGACAAGAGTAATCATGTTATTCCCACTTTTACTGGCCTGGGGCCACAGATAACAATTGTAACAGAGTACACATCAGGGTAACTCAAACGTCACATGACAGTGGCAGGATTCTTTCAGTCCTCACAGCAATCCTGTGGGGTAGATCCTTTTAGGAATATCATTTTGCAGGTAAAGAAGCTGAATTTTAGAAAGTAAAACCCAGAAATGTTCACTCACTTAACCTACCAATCACAAAACTGGTCGCAATTAGAGCTCAGATAGCCTCAAGTTAGAGACTGAAAGTAAAATACCAAGAGGAACTGAAAGGATTTACAGAAAATTAAGTAGCATTAATTTAGGACAAAGAAACAAATACAGGAATTTTCACACTATCAACTTTTAAAAAAATAAAAGGCCAATCTGAGTACCTAAATATCTCTTACGTTTAGGAGGCTTTTACAGTTACTACTTACAAGATCCCAAACACTGTTGGCAACTGCTCAACAGAAATTCTTAAGACTCACAATCCTATTAGGCAACTACAGTATGCCATTCTATAGGTGAGGGAACTGGTGCAAGGCCCCAGGGTCACACACTACCTGGGAGAGTTCTCCATCACCTACAAGCCCATGAAGCATGGAGCCACCCACTTTTCCCGCTTCATCCACCTCAAGTACCTGTTTGGCCAGCAAAGGCACAGACTTCTCTTTAAAACAAACAAAATGAGCTAGTGATACATTCCGACAGTAAGCTGTAATATTTTCCCACCCGGGGTTCACAGTATTCCAGCAAATTACGACATTAGTCACTCTACGTTAACCTTTAGTAACTACATGTTAATCTTTAGTGTAAGTACCAATCTTTCAGTCTTAACCACTTATATCAATAAATCAGTTATATTTAGGGTGAGGACTAAATAATCTAACACTTGTCAGGAGATCTGAGGAAACAGAATGTTAGAACGGATTGTATTCTTAAGGGCCTCCTTCTCCAACTGGAATCCAGGTATGATGAGGGGAGGGGCAAGGAGTGGGTCACAGGATAGACATCTTAACATCAGCAGAGATTTGTGTTAAAGATCTGGATTAAGACCAGCACAGACCAGTCTTGAATGTAAGTTGTACAGTTTGAGCTTTACCTCTTGAACCCAAACTCAATCCAAAGCTAAACTTCTGAGAGAATGCAGAAACTTGAGAAGCCACGGTCTGGAACATAAGGCCAACAATGGCCTGGAACATAAGTCCAACCAAGGGGTCACCACTAGTAAGGATACTGGAAGCAAAACAGACTCCCTTATCCTATTCTCAATTAAAGGCAAGATGCATATGCAGCTAGACTTCTGTGTGTATCTTCTTTGTGTACCATTGCTTTTTAAAAAATAACATATGAGAGATCCAAAACCAGAGAAGATCTCAATGACTAAAGAAGAGGAAAGGTTCTGGAGGCAGAATATGAAAACAGACCAAAGATATTGGGAACCAAGAGAAAAAAAAAATAACCAAATAAAACAACTATAAAAAGTTTTCTTAAAAGTCTTTTAAAAAGAAAAAAGCTATGAGTAAGGTCACTATTAAGAGGTAGCAAGAATACACAGAAGAACTATACAAAAAAGATCTTAGTGACCCAGATAACCACGATGGTGTGATCACTCACCTAGAGCCAGACATCCTGGAATGTAAAGTCAAGTGGGCCTTAGGAAGCATCACTATGAACAAAGCTAGTGGAGGTGATGGAATTCCAGTTGAGCTATTTCAAATCCTCAAAGATGATGCTGTGAAAGTGCTGCACTCAATATGCCAGAAAATTTGGAAAACTCAGCAGTGGCCACAGGACTGGAAAAGGTTAGTTTTCATTCCAATCTCAAAGAAAGGTAATGCCAAAGAATGCTCAAACTACCCCACAGTTGCACTCATCTCACATACTAGCAAAGTAATGCTCAAAATTCTCCAAGCCAGGCTTCAACAGTACGTGAACTGAGAACTTCCAGATGTTCAAGCTGGATTTAGAAAAGGCAGGGGAACCAGAGGTCATATTGCCAACATCCACTGGGTCATTGAAAAAGCAAGAGGGTTCCAGAAAAACATCTACTTCTTTATTGACTACACCAAAGTCTTTGTGTGGATCACAACAAACTGTGGAAAATTCTTCAAGAGATCGGAATATACCAGACCACCTTGACCTGCCTCTTGAGAAATCTGTATGCAGGTCAAGAAACAACAGTTAGAACTGGATATGGAACAATGGACTGGTTCCAAATCGGGAAAGGAGTATGTCAAGGTTGTATATTGTCACTCTGCTTATTTAACTTATATGCAGAGTACATCATGCGAAATGCCAGGCTAGATGAAGCACAAGCTGGAATCAAGATTGCTGGGAGAAATATCAATAATCCCAGATACGCAGATGACACCACCCTTATGGCAGAAAGCAAAGAGGAACTAAAGAGCCTCTTGATGAAAGTGAAAGAGGAGAGTGAAAAAGCTGGCTTAAAACTCAACATTCAAAAGACAAAGAACATGGCATCTGGTCCCATCACTTCATGGCAACTAAATGGGGAAACAATGGAAACAGTGAGAGACTTTATTTTCTTGGGCTCCAAAATCACTGTAGACGGTTGACTGCAGCCATGAAATTAAAAGACACTTGCTCCTTGGAAGAAAAGCTATGACCAACCTAGACAGCATATTAAAAAGCAGAGACATGATTTTGCTGACAAAGGTCCGTGTAGTCAAGGCTATGGTTTTTCCAGTCGTCATGTATGGATGTGAGTTGGACCATAAAGAAAGCTGAGCACCAACGAATTGATGCTTTTGAACTGTGGTGTTGGAGGAGACTCTTGAGAGTCCCTTGGGCTGCAAGGAGATCCAACCAGTCCATCCTAAAGGAAATCAGTCCTGAATATTCATTGGAAGGACTGATGCTGAAGTTGAAGCTCTAATACTTAGGCCACCTGATGTGAAGAGCTGACTCACTGGAAAAGACCCTGATGCAGGGAAAGACTGAAGGCAGGAGGAGAAGGGGACAACAGAGGATGAGATGGTTGGATGGCATCACTGACTCAATGGACATGAGTTTGAGCAAGCTCTAGGAGTTGGTGATGGACAGGGAAGTCTGGCGTGCAGCAGTCCATGGGGTCACAAAGAGTTGGACACGACTGAGTGCCTGGACTGAACTGAAGGTCACTGTGTACTTTACTGAATCTCAAAATATGGAAGGACACTTTGGATTTAAGAGAAATGAAGCATTAACTTTCAAGTTAACATTAGGTTTTGCCACTGTTGGTCTTGTGCTGGACAGATTCGATGGCAGTGCCTATACTTGGATGTTTTAACTTCCCTCCAGTGCTCCAGTGCTAAGTCGCTTCAGTCGTATCTGACTCTTGGCAACCCTATGGACTGCAGTCCACCAGGCTCCTCTGTACATGGAATTCTCCAGGCAAGAATATTGGAGGGGGTTGCCATGCCCTTCTCCAAGGGATCTTTGTAACCCAGGGATTGAACCGATGTCTCTTAAGTCTCCCACATTTGCAGGCTGGCTCTTTATCACTCGCACCACCTGGGAAGCCCCTTTAGCTTCCCTATCCACGTTTATCTCAGCATCTCCTTAAACCACATCAAGCATTTAGGCTCTTCCTAGGTGTTTTATATTAGGTGTATAATTAGAAAGGGTTTATAATCTAAGTAAATAATGCTAATATTAATTTTTTTAAATAAATTTATTTATTTTAGTTGGGGGCTAATTACTTTACAATATTGTAGTGGTTTTTGCCATACATTGACATGAATCAGCCATGGGTTTACATGTGTTCCCCATCCTGAGCCCCCCTCCCACCTCTCTCCCCATCCCATCCCTCTGGGTCATCCCATTGCCCCAGCCCTGAGCATTTGTCTCATGCATTGAACCTGGAATGGTGTTCTGTTTCACATATGATAATATACATGTTTCAATGCTATTCTCCCAGAACGTCCCACCCTCACCTTCTCCCTCAGAGTCCATAAGACTGTTCTATGCATCTGTGTCTCTTATTCTGTCTCGCATATAGGGTTATCATTACCATCTTTCAAATTCCATATATATGCATTAGTATACTGTATTGGTGTTTTCCTTTCTGGCTTACTTCACTCTGTATAATGGGCTCCAGTTTCATCCATCTCAATAGAACTTAATATTAATTTTTGAAGACTAATTCATTTAATCCTCCCATGACCAATAAGAAATAAATGAGAACTAAAGTGATCAGCCTGGTGGTTAAGTGACAGAACTTGAGGAACACTCAAGTCCAATCATGGAATATAGGATGTAGGCTTTGATAAGTGCAACAGAAACAGTACTAACTGGGCTCACTATTGTTTACTTATCAGAATAAAGCTGCAGAAAGCCTAAAAAGGAACCTTAAGAGAATATGGCAGTCTTAAAAGCAACACTCTCCATGGCAGAGAGACTGAATTTCATAAAAGGATTTTGGTCATTAAACATGTAACTGTGGAGTCAATCACCAGATTAATTTACAGCCTGAATGGTGGGTTCCAATTCCTTGCTTGCCAAATAGCCTTCTGCTTACTCAGTTTCCCAGCTGCCCACATACCAGCAAGAGGACTTTCTGACAGTGGATGTCAGAAGGCCGTTGCTCACTGTAATTACATACAGATGGGCATTTGGGTTTATACATCATGGTTAGCATCAGTCTCTGGGTGTGAAAGCCTGATAAACTCTGCTGCACACTTTAAGACTTCTGTTCCTGGATCCACAAAGCTAAGGGTCAGACCCCTTGAAGAATTAATTAATGCCTTCAGGGCCCTGCCTGAATGGCTCACCCTATATGACTCCCAACTCTGCTCCTGGATGTCCACAATAAAGTCCAGGTAAGGACTAGGGACAGTGAATGCTAAACTGAAAGGCAATTCAGGGAGGGTCAGGTGGACAAGGAAGGGCTTCTACAACAAGTGAATTTTGTACCAGAAAATTTTGTTATTCTGTTGTTGTTGTTTTCCTTCCTAATTGACAATAGAAATTTTTGTAAAATTGTCAAGGAAGTGTCTAATGGTGAGAGTCCCTTATCCCATTCCCCAAGCTTGACTACTCTGTCCTTGTAGACCTTTATGCCTAAACAAGATCCACGGTATGCTTTGTTTTGTTTTTAACACTTCACAAATTTGCACGTCATCCTTGCATACGGACCATGCTAATCTTCTCCGAATTGTTCCAGTTTTTTAGTATATGTGCTGCCGAGGCAAACACCATTATATTCTTTTTAAAAAAAAATTTTTTTAACACCAAAAACATTTAGTATTGGGGTATAGTCAATTAACAATGTTGTGATAGTTTCAGGTGTACAGTGAAGGGACTCAGCCATACATACACGTTAGATTGGTTTCTTGTTCATTTAAGTATCCAGGGTTTGATATTCTAGGTCAGCAAGCAGCTTTCCTCTATATGATTCAGAGACCAGACTCCTCCTGGCTCATGAGTCTGCCACATTTAGGAGCTTGTCATCCTGTATGGCTAAGGTTAAGTATCCCCAGGTTCAAGGCAGGTGGAGAGGGAGAAGGCACTAAGAAGGCACACCTCTCCTTTTAAAGGCCCCGGCCTAGAAGTGGCACATCATTCCTGCTCAGATGGCACTGGCCAGCAAACTAGGTTTTCACATCCAGAAGAGGATGAGACTGGATTCTGGCAGACAGCTAAATCTGTGCCACAGTGAATACTTTCTAATTCCACTGCTGTAATCTTTAAGTGATTAAGAACTCAAAATATGAAAGCTTATGTTGCTGATCCTAACTGTTCCAGTTCATTACAGAGCTGAATCAGTGAGGGCACCATGCCATCCTGATGCAGCTTTCTCCTATAAGGCCTAATGCACCAGTAGCATTGTAACACCCAAAGGACTAGTGGAACGGAGCCTAAGATTGGTTTCTAAAGAAATTGAAGATTTGAAAGAAGAAATGTATGCCTTGTTTGGAAACAGTTGAACAATTTAATAGGAATGAGATGTCTGCATATTGGAGCTAAGCAATATGAAGTTATAGGGAACATAAACTATGACCCATAGGCTGTTTTTGAGGCATAGAGAGGTTGATGGGAAGTTAATTTTTTTTTTGTTAAGAGCAGGATGAACTGAGTAAAGTTAAATAATTACTTTGAGTGCTAATGGCAAATTTTCTGGTTCAAAAAACAAGAAATGGTCTCACCAATTTTAATGAATCATGGAATAATAGTGAAAACTGCACATATTATAACATGGAATAGCTACCATGCTGGAGGGAGCTCTCTCTTCTCAAATCTTTTGTGCTTCAGGTCAACTCATCTGCAAGGCTAAATTGGAAGAGACACAATATTCCACCGCTGCTCTTTCCTCTTTTAGAAGGTACTGTAAGATGAAATAAACCCAAAACTTCCAAGGAAGCTCTCATATCAAATAGATCTGAAACCAACTGGAAAGGGCTCTCATTTTTCATTTGCAGTGGGGAAAAAAGTCAAGCCCTATATATACTGGCACCCCTCATTGCTTCTCTCCCCAGTGCTGGAAATAAAAATACACTGACTACTACTCTGATCTTTTAGGCCTGGATGTTACCTTTGGCCTTGATAAACCTCTCAGGTTCCATCGGAGTGGAACGAGAACACAAGGGCATCCACAGAATGATGCAACCGGAAGAAATGAAAAGAGCCCTATCTGACCTTAGCAATGTCTGCGAACAGCACTTCTATTTCAGGGCCCTCATCACCAGTGAATCCCTGAAAGAAGCCAGTGACAGGAAACAAGGGAAAGGAATAAAACTTGTCTCTCTCTGCCTACCATGTAGTGCTGGCTAGATGCTTTACGGAGAGCTGCCAATCCTCACTACTTCCTCTGTTGGTACCATCATCCACATACTGCAGAAGAAATTCAGCAAAGGTAAATGGCTCCCACTGTTCAGAGCACGCCTGAATCCTCCTTTGGTTAGAGATCAGATAAGAATATTATGAGTGAGCAGGCATTTCTGCAGCAGAAGGGCACCCCATTCTCTCTGCTGCTCTACTTGTACTTACAGATAGCTTTAGCTGCTCCCAAGGCCTCCAGCAAGTCAAGAGAGATGGGTATTGAAGTGGGTTGACACATGGGTGAGTATAGCAAGCCACACGTAGCCTATTGGCAGAATATTAGACTTGGAGAAAAGCTAAGAGTCTATTGTTGTTGCGCTGTTGTTCAGTCGCTAAATCGTGTCCAACTCTTAGCGACCCCATGGGCTATAACCTGCCAGGCTCCTCTGTCCAGGACTCCCCAGGCAAGAATACTGGAGTGGACTGCCATTTCGTCTCCAGGGAATCTTCCAGACCCAGGGATTGAACCCATGTCTCCTGCTTGGCAGGCAGATGAGCCATCTGGGGAGCCCGAGAGTCCATTAGTGTACAGTCTTTTGAACTGTCCTTGAATAGGATGAGTGCTTATGATTTGTCAGGAATAATGAGTCAGTGAAACGTGCAGAAAAATGAAGACTCTGAGTTCTCATTTGGTGCCAAGAGAACACTGGTGGCTCTTAAGGTTACAGATTCATATATTGTAGATGGCAGATTTCATCCCACAGAAAGGGAATTCCTGGTATTTTAAAAGGACTGCTGCTGCTGCTGCTGCTAAGTCGCTTCAGTCGTGTCCGACTCTGTGCGACCCCATAGACGGCAGCCCACCAGGCTCCTCCATCCCTGGGATTCTCCAGGCAAGAATACTGGAGTGGGTTGCCATTTCCTCCTCCAGTGCATGAAAGTGAAAAGTGAAAGTGAAGTCGCTCAGTCGTGTCCGACTCTTCTTGACCCCATGGGCTGCAGCCAGCATCTGCTAATTCTTAGAACCTCAAAGTTGTACCTGGAAGACCAACTTATTGAAAACAGTTACAATGCTACTCTAAGACCACAGTTGAGGAAGGCCAGGGAGAGTGGCCCAGGGGGCTCGAGGATGGAAGGTTAATCCCGGCATCCAGGCTGGTCACTTCAGACATGTCCATCTAACACATACCAGACTTAACTTCAAGATCAGCTGATACAGACGTGGTGTTACTAGATGCCTGTGCATGACTGTGATCCTGGAGTAAAAAAACCCCAACACAAAACAAGCTCGAAAGTTTGGCTCAAGACATGTAACAAGAGATGACTTGCAACACCATTTATATTTATATTATACTATATTTATATTTATATTGTTTCCTGCTAATTGGTTTTCCAGCTACATCTGAACTTCTTGCCGAAGGAGAACAGGGCATCACCTGCTGAGAACAGGCTTAGTAATGTATGCCCCTCTGTACCCAACTCATGTCAACCCTCCAGGCACTTCTAGACCACGGTGAGCCAGCCAGCTCAGCTTTCTTGGGCAGATCTTCAGATCTTCAGCAGACAGATGGCAGCCTGATTCCAGCATAGGCAGGGGCAGAGAGAAGAGGAGGGTTCCTCTGGCTTCACAAGTCACTGCAACATAACCACTTTCCCTCATTCCAAACAAGACTGTTAACCTTCTCTGACAAAAAGATCTGTTATTAACATGCTGACAAGACCTCAAGCTACTTCAATATCTAACCACAGAAAGAGATAGCGACTATCCCTGGAGCTAAAATAGTGCTCTTCAGAATATGTGATCTTTTTTCTTTTTTAAATTCTTGATGCTTCACCTTGTTCCAGGAAGGACTGAAAGGGTGAGTGACTACTAAGGCTCTGCCAGTGACCCAGTCCAGATGTGTAGCTCCCTGCCCCAGACCTGGGCTTACCATCCCGTTGAGTTTCCCAAGGAACCTCAACAAACCAGACCGACCACATTCCACTATTCGAAAGCACAGTGCATGGAGACCAGGTGGCCAGGGTGGCTCATGTGGTCACAACAGATGCAAAGGAAAGAATCGCTGTCCTCTGGCCCCGGACTCCCCGGAAGAGTCAAGATCTCTAACCAAGTTCAGTCTCTAAGTGTGTCCCACCCTCACACAGTCATTAGTTAAAATAAGGTAACAAGGAAAAGCCTACACACACTAAGGGTCACATTGTATTAGCTCAACTGGATGAGGCATCTTTGTGGTTTTTCTCTCCACCCTACCCTTTTCCTCACAACAGATGGTGTAATTTAAGACTTCCCAAAACTTGTTTGTAATATGATTATGCCATTTTGAGAAGAACAAGAGTTTTCGGTGAGAAGTAGCAAATACAAACAGGCCCATTGATTTCTCATTACAATGGCTCCTAAGGAGTCCAGCTCTCACAGTTCAAATTTTCTACCTTCCCTATAAAAGAATATAAAGGCACGGCCAGTTTCACTTGGGTCACCAGTTCTCCAAAAGCCCTAACCGCAATGCCACACCCCCCTGAGACTCAATTCTCAGTCACACAGGAAGGTATTTTCTACTTCTTTTCCTATTCTGTAATTCTGGTTTCTTGGGATAGAGGAGGAAGCCAGAAAGATGCTTTCTATCTTCTCATCAAATCTTAGCAGTACTACATCTATTACAGGAATACACCTTCCCTACCAGGAGAGCTTGCTCATTAATAGAGAGGACAAGTAAATTTATTCAAGGACTGTTATTTAAACTAACCACAGTAATCCCTTAGGTTCTAGGCCTCTGAACGATACTGTCTTGGATATGAAAGGAACAATGCCACTTCTGTCTAAAGCAACTAGAGGTCAGTCTTACTTGAAGCAGTCATCATTGGATATTCAGGTTCTATATTAAAACCAAGTTTCAAAAAAGGAGGCAAAAACTGGCCATTGCTGCTTACCAACACTTAGCATGACTAAGTTCGTTCAACTGGTAGCCCAACACCTTGTAAGAATTAAGCAATTTGATACATGACAGATATATAGATTAATATATATAATCTGATAATATATCAGTTTGATATATTATTTATTGTCATACATTTTTAAAATCTGGGAAACCAGGGGGCTTCTGAGGAGCAAATCATTTTGAGAGAAAGGAAGTTGTGATCCAGGAAAATCCCATGGGTCACGATGGGCATGAAGTTCCAGAAGATAGCTAGAATGCTTCGCCCCATTTCTTCCTTCAACAAAAGCTGACTGTGTGCTGACTTTGCGTCTGGCTGCAGCCTTCAGGGCACTCACAGCCTGGTCAGAAGACAGGCGGGGGAAGCACAGACCGGTGCTAATTGTGATGATGCCGTCATACACAGGTTGTGATGGAAAGAGTCACGAGCAGGTGCTGACTCAGACCCAGGATGAGCCAAGAGGGCATCTCAGAAGAGTCGGTATCTGAATCTTGAAAGTTTTAGCCAGGAATAAAAGGAGAAAGGCTTGCCAAGCAGAAAAGGCACATAATGCCTTCAGCCCTACACAACAATGCCCAGGGACCATCAGGGATGACTGCAGAGAGATGAGGTGGGAAGAGGCAAGGTGCAGGTCCTATATGCAGTAGGAGCTACTAAGGTTCAAGTCAGGAGGTGACAGATCAAATCTGCACTGTAGATCTGGTGGCCTCTGGAAAACTGCCTGGCCTGCAGAAGAGCAGCCGCCAGAGGGTCTATAAAGACAAGGCGGTGGGAGAGAACTGACAAGATTCCAGCAATACTTAAGAGGGCTATGGAGGAGAAAGGGTTTGCCCTCTAGCTTTCTGGCTCTGCTACCACCAGAGATAAGAAAGCACAGGGAAAGAGGGTGGAGATGATGGTAAGTTCAGTTTTGGATGCACTGACATTGGGGTGTTAGAGACTATCCTGTTGATCATATACAGGAACGAGTTAATGGCTCAATTCAACAAGTTAAAGGCTCAATGAGTATTCAATGACTGATGACATCACTTTGAATGAAAACATGTCACTTGGTGGCTCAGATGGTAAAGAATCTACCTGCAATGCAGGAGACCTGGGTTTGATCCCTGGGTTGGGAAGATGCCCTGGAGAAAGAAATGGCTACCCACTCCAGTATTCTTGCCTGGAAAATTCCACGGGCAGAGGAGTCTGGTGGGCTACAGTCCATGGGCCCACAAAGAGTCATATGTGACTGAGCACAAGAAGCAGAACTGCCAGGACAAAAACCAAAAAGCTGGACCTGAATTTGACCAAGAATCTAGATTTAGCAACCAGTTGACAGGAAATACAGAGGACAAAGAACTTGTCACAGAATGCTACAAGGATGCCATCTGCAAAATCCAAGCTGAGAGATTCTACAGACAAATGACTTAGTTTCCTCTACAGATCAACCACAAGTGTAAATCAATTGGGCACTGTGAATCATAACTGTGTAAAGACAGATACTAACTGAAAATAGACTTAATTATCCCTGTTGAAAATAAGGGTAGACTTTTCCCCTCCCTGTGTTTCAGAATTTCTTTCTCCGTCCTTTTCACATGCAAGTAATCTTTATGACTAAATAGGCCTCATAACCTAGAAATGTTTCCTCAAGGAGCTGGGAACCACTTTTTGAAATGCAAACATCTAGGGTCTCAACCTCCCAGTTCTAAGGGCATGGATGATGGGCTCCTTGCTTCAATTTGCCAAAAAGCTACCTCCCACGTTAAGATGTGAGATGTTTATTTCCCCTCCAGATAAAGCCAGTCAACTAAAGTAGTCCCTCCAAGTTCCGTGATAAAGTTAGGATGAGCTACATGTGATATTTTTTCCAGTGGTCATGTATGGATGTGAGAGGTGGACTATAAAGAAAGATGAGCACCAAAGAATTGATGCTTTTGAACTGTGGTGTTGGAGAAGACTCTTGAGAGTCCCTTGGACTGCAAGGAGATCCAACCAGTCCATCCTAAAGGAGATCAGTCCTGGGTGTTCATTGGAAGGACTGATGTTGAAGCTGAAACGCCAATACTTGGCCACCTGATGCGAAGAGCTGACTCATTTGAAAAGACCTTGATGCTGGGAAAGGTTGAGGGCAGGAGGAAAAGGGGATGGCAGAGGATGAGATGGCTGGATGGCATCACTGACTCAATGGACATGAGTTCGGGTAAACTCCGGGAGTTGGTGATGGACAGGGAGGCTTGGCGTGCTGCAGTTCATGGGGTCGAAAAGAGTTGGACACAGCTGAGCGACTGAACTGAACTGAACATGTGATATAACTATGTGCATGCTAAGTCGACTCAGTCATGTCTAACTCTTTGCAATCCCATGGATTGGAGCCCACCAGGCTCCTCTATCCATGGGATTCTCCAGGCAAGAATACTGGAATGGGTTGCCATGCCCTTCTCCAGAGGATCTTCCTGACCCAGGGATTAAACCCGCCTGACCCAGGGATCGAATCTGAGTCTCTTCTGTCTCCTGCATTGGCAAGTGGGTTCTTTACCACTAGTGCCACCTGGAGAGCCCTGTGACATAAGGTCAACTATCAAAGTCTTCTAACTGGAGGACTAGTTATTAATCTTGAAAACATGGATTGTACTGCACCTGCTTGACTGTAGAAAAGAGTAAGATTTCTTTATCTTTGTAATTTTTCAGCAGATTGCCTGATTTAATGCTTATTCAATAATAAACTGTTTTCCTTCTCTATCACCTTTGTGGACAGGTTCTCAGTTGAGAAATTCTTTTAAATTATATTTCCCTGATACTCTGTATTTGATACTAACTTATTTTAGATGCAATAAAGTATTGTAGTTAATTTTAAAGCTTTCTCGAATTTTGAAGAAATACAATGAAATATTTGCAGATGAAAAAATATGATGTCTGTTATTTGCTTCAAAAGGTACAGAGGTGGGATGAGAAACATTGCCAGGTATGGATAATTGGTGCTAGGTAATAGACATCAAATTCATTATGTTACCATCTCTACTTTTCTTATGTTTGAACACTTCCATAATAAAAAAGTTATGATACATGGAAGCCAGCTGGTATATAAGTTTGGAGCTGGAAGGAAAGGGAATTTTAAGTGTTGGAGATAAAGCTATGGAGGTATCAATGTACAAGTACCAGGAAGGACATGGAAATGGACAAATTGCCAACCACAGCAGCATAAAGCAAGAGGATCAAGGGCAAAAACCCTGAGAACACCAACATGTAGGTGGCGGAGAATATCGCAAAGAAACCCGAAGAATTAAAAGCATAAGAAGGTGGTGTCAGTTTCAATAAGGAAGGCATGATTAATAGTGTCAAATGTGAATGTTGCAGAATCCACTGTATTAGAAAGTAGGAGGTCAGAGACCTTAGCAAAATCAGTTTCATTGCAGTGATGGCCCAGGACACCAGGTTATAGCAAGGAGATGTGTAAAAAGGGAGTAGGGAAGCCAAGACAGCGGCTCTGAAGAGAAGCAAAATATCTGGACAAGGGCTGGAAGGCTACATTTGGCAGACAAGGGGTGGGAGGTGGGTAAGATTTGCACTGAATTATTGAAGGGACAGGTTAGTAGAGAGGTGCTGAGAAACAAGGGAAAGAAGGGCTAAGTGCTGGAACAAGGGCACTCGGGAAGTAGAAAGGGACAGGCTCTAGACCACACGGAGATGGCATGGCCGAGAATCATTTGTCCAGTATCTGCTCTTTCCTTCCTCCAGAAAGAATTTTATTAATAGCTGAGGCGTGACCCCCTAGAATAGACTAAATTCAACATCTTCCTTTCCAACTGGCTGTGGCCATGCGACATGCTGGGGCCAAGAGGATAAGCAGAGGCATCCTCCAGCAATTTCCTGGGAACTTCCCTTAAGGGAAAGTACAGGTTCTCCCTCTGCCCGCTTCTTGGTTCATTCTCCCATCCTGCCACCAGAAACGAGGCCACAGCCTTAAGGGACCATGAGATAGAGCAATGCAGCAAGATAAGAATCTAGGTCTGAATGTCCAGGAACTGGGCCTCCAAACCAGCTCTGACTTCTCTCTAGACTCTATTTCCTGGAGAGTGAACTGTTTTTCTTAAAGCACTGTTATTTGGGACTTTCATCACATGCAATTGTACCTGCCTATCCAGGAAGAACTGGATACCTCATCCTCTAAGGAGAGTGTCATAGCATCTTTGTCGATGCAACTAATTGGGGGGATGATGGGGAGAAGAGCTAGAAGTTAAGCGAGTTCATACTTGAGTTGGAAAAACAGGAGAATTGTGGGTAGGTTTGAAATAGCCATCATGAGAAATACAGGAATTTCAGAAGAAGCTGGAGACCATACCTTTATGATGGTGCCACTCAGCTTATTCAGCCATGATGAACCAAGAAAGCAGCTGACTGCCCCAACTGAGGGGCTGGGTTGTATATGCCAAGTTGTGAAGCTCTCAACTACTTCTACTGCTGACTGTATGACCTTCAGGCCATACTTTTTTTTTTTTCCATTCTCAGCTTTTATTTATAGAACAATGTGCTAA
Source organism: Okapia johnstoni (assembly GCA_024291935.2). NCBI lineage: Eukaryota > Metazoa > Chordata > Mammalia > Artiodactyla > Giraffidae > Okapia > Okapia johnstoni. Next base: position 21,721,323 of record CM044307.1, read on the forward strand.
ATAACAAGTTGAAAAATTTTCAAGCATACAGCATTATTATGTCCCTAAAAAGTTAACAACCTCAAGTGAACTTCCTTGTTCTTAGAATATTCTAATTCATTTTTAAATTTTAAACTGTGGTAAAATACACATAAAAATAACCATCTTAATCACTTTCAAGGGGTATTAAGTACATTCACATTGCTAGGTAACGATCACCACCATCCATCTCCAGAACTCTTTCTTGTAAACCTGAGATTCTGTACCTGAGATTCTAAACCATCTCTCTCCAGTCCCTCTTCTTCCAGTCCCTGAGCCACCATTCTACTTTGCCCCTATGAATCTGACTACTCCAGGCACCTCATAAACGGAATCATACAGTATGTCTTTTTGCAACTGGCTTATATCACTTAACATAATGCTCAAGGTTCACCATGTTATAGCATACGTCAATTTCCTTTTTAAGGCTAATTTTCTGTTGTATGTTTGTACCGTATTTTGTTTATCCATTCGTCCATTAAGGGACGCTTGGTTGCTTTCACCTTTTGGCTATTATGAAGCATGCTGCTATGAATATGGGTATACAAACATCTCTTAGAAACCCTGTTTTTCAATTCCTTTGAATATGTGCCCAGAGTAGAATTTGTAGATCATCTATTAACTATTTTTAACTTTGAGAAAATGCCATACTGTTTTCCACAGTACCTGAATGATTTTATATTCCTACCAACAGTGCACAAGGGTTCCAATAGCTCCACATCCTCACCAACAACTGTTACTTATTTTTGATGCTAGCCATCCTAATGTCATAATTTGCTCTTAAGATTAAGGATCCCATAAGAGCAAAAGCCTATCACAGTGCCTAAAACATAATAAAGGTTAGATATCAAACAACTTTGAAATATAAGATGTAAGTTAAATTCTGTGCTGCCTTTTTCTAAGCAGGAAAGATACAGTTATATTAAAATTTGCCAAATCCCACCCAGTAATGCCTATAATAGATTTGCCTATATTCAAGCTCATCAGTGATGTGCGCTTTTTCCAAGGCATTAGCAAATTACTAATTCCAGAAAAGCTTAACACATTCCAAAAAGAAACCAGGACCCATTAGCAGTCATTCCCCATTCTCTCTCCCCCAAGTCCCTGGGAACCACTAATCATTTTCTATACAGATTTGCCTGCTCTGGACATTTCATATAAATGGATTTATACAATATGTGGTCTTCTTCCTCACTCAGCATCATGCTTTCAGAGTTTATCCATTTTGCAGCATGAACTGGCAATTCATTCCTTTTTGTGACTCAATATTCCATTTTATGAATATCATGTTTTTCTTAAATCTCCTATAAGAACCCAGATTTCTGGCTTTTCTTGAAAAACTGGAGATGAGAGTGTAGAAAGGCCCTCCTCTTTCCACAAGACAACCACTGGAAGGACCTTAGGAGTAGCTTTTTGTTCCCTCAACATTCCAGGCACCTTTCTATCTCAGGGTCTTTGTACTTCACTTACTGCACTTACCTTCTTCCTAAAATACTTTTCTTTCAGATATGCACATGGTTCCTTTCCTTATCTCCCAAAGGTCTGCTCACACGATCCCTTCTCAGTGAAGCCTCCTACCTACATCTGCAATGCTTACCTCATCTCCCATCCCTTACATTCATTCATTTTTTTATGTCATTACATCTGACATACTGTATGTTTTAATTATATCAGCTTCCAACCACCCCTCATTAGAATGAGAGTTCCATGATAACAGGTATTTCTGTTTTGTTCACTATTATATTTCTAGTACCTAAAGCTTAGTAGTGCTCAAGTTTTTTGAATATAAAAATTAATGAAATTGTGGGCTTCACCAGTGGCTCAGATGGTAAAGAACCTGCCTGCAATGCAGGAGACCAGGGTTCTTTCTCTGGGTCAGGAAGATCTTCTGGAGAAGGGAATGGCTACCCACTCCAGTATTCTTGCCTGGAAAATTCCATGGACAGAGGAGCCTTGTGGGCTACGGTCCATGGGGTCACAAAGAGTTGGACACGACTAAGTGACTAACACCTGCAGACTGTCACAATGCAAATTAGTAAACTTGTTATAGTTTTTAGTGACTAAAAGCTGATCCTAAAAATAAACCTATTGTTCAGTCACTAAGTCACGTCCAACTCTTTGTGACCACGTAGGCTGCAGCATGCCAGACTTCCCTGTCCTTCACTATCTCCTGGAGTTTGCTCAAACTCGTGTCTATTGAGTCGGTGATGCCATCCAACCAGCTCATCCTCTGTCGACCCCCTCCTCCTCCTGCCCTCAATCTTTCCCAGCATCAGGGTCTTTTCCAACGAGCTGGCTCTCCACTGGAGAAGAGAATGGCAAACCACCTCAGTATTCTTGCCTTGAGAACCCCACGCACAGTATGAAAAGAAAAAAAGAATAAACCTAGAAATGTTTAAACAGCTTTGACGCAGACTTGATGTTAGTTGACATTTTAAGTGCAATGAGTTTTGGCAAATATATGTACTCCTATAACCTCCACCATGCTTAAGATACTTTCACTGAAAGTGAAATTATTAATAAGTCACAGTTAACACACTAAGGTAGGTCTGTTTACCACAGTCAGGCATGCGTAGAACTTGATGACATTTTCAAGTTTCAGGCTTGGGACTTCCCTGGTGGTCCAGTGGTTAAGACTCTGCCTTTCCAGTGCAGGTTTGTCCAGTGAAGATACTACTGCAGTTGTCAACTCCACTACTAGCAGGTAGGAAGCACTGCAGTTTGCATGCCTGACCCCACGGACAGAAGCTACTGCTGGAACTGCCGCCACCACGGCCCCTCACAGAATGAAATCTTTACTGCTCCATCTAGAATATCAAGACAAGTTTTAGGATGGGTGTTTCTATTGGTAGAGCCGAGGTCAAGTGTCCACAACCCTAGTTACAACCCAAATGAAGTGGAATGTGGATGGAGAGAAGTCTGAAGAGGTAGTTGAGGGTCAAATTATAAAGGATCTTTTTTGAATATTCTCTTTTAAAAAAAAATTATGTTGCTCCACTGGGTCTTAGGTGTAGCATGTGGGATTGTCAACCTTCACAGTGGTATGTAGGATCTTTTTATTTTTATGCGGACTTTTTTACAAATCTTTGTTGAGTTTGCTACAATGTTGTTTGTGTTTTATGGGTTTTTTTTTTGGCCACAAAGCATGTGGGATCTTAGTTCCCCTACCAAGGACCAAACTGGGGAGGGAGGTAATGAATTTTGTTTCCATCCTGTTGAGTTGGAGACATCTGTGACGGTGAGATGAAGCTACTCAGAAGAAAGCTGGAGGAACACAGGGGACATGAGCACTTGAGAGTTGGGAATAAAAGGAGGATCCCACAAAGGAGTCCAGGAAGGACCAGGCAACGGGGAGAAGGCTCAGGAGGCAGCAGTGTCTTGGCTTACAGGATATTTCAGGAATAAAGTGGTGTATAGTAGAGAGGTCCAGCAAAAAGAGGCTGACAAACCAGTAAGCTTACTCGGGGTAGTTTCACTACAATGGTGGGATGGGAGCCAGGCTGAAGCATCACTATCTTACAACTAAACGTGTGATGGCTACCATTCTCTACCAAACACTGAAAGCACACACAGACGCCTGCACTCACATAGCAATCTGCCCCAAACAAACAGCTCTCATATCTCTATGTTTAAACTATCTCGGGCTCTCTATTGGTTCTTGCTGAAGCAAACCAGATGCTTAGGTCTCAACCAGAGATTCCTGCCCTGCTCTCCGATGGAGCACCAAATGGGACAAAAGCATAAATGTCCCTCGCCTAGTTGAAGGGAACAATGGCTTCCTGAACTCCAGAACCCTCAGCTGATCTCGGGAGCTCGGTTCATTTAGGCTGTTGTTTCAGCGGCTGCTGTCATTTCTTACCACAGATGGGTCAAATTACCATAATTACAATAACAGACACTTCAAACTGCTAGTCTCAGTTTACAACTATCTCTCCCACAGAACATTCATTCCCCTTCGGAGGAAAGAGTGCAAATTACCATGATCATAAGCCCTAACTAGAATCAGGAGCAATGGCCCTGCCCCTAAGCCTTGCAAGAGAAATTACTTCATTTCTCTCAGGCTCTCTTTATATACTAAAGTGGTCACCCAAGAGAGGAACCACTGAATGGCCTAACTAAGCCCAGGGAAAAGAACAAACCAACCCAGACAAAATCAAATACATTCATTCAAGGGAACAGGAAGTTTAACTGATGCCATGGCAACACCAGCAGCCTGTGACATCAGAGCAGAAGGCAAGGAACAAAGGGATCTGTGAGCTACCTTTCCACGGGTCGTCTCTCCCTTGAAATTTGACTCAAGCTGCTTATTTGGTACGGTTTCAGGATAGTGCCATTTAAAACTTCTCTTGGTACTTTTCTCCAGCATCTTCCTGGGGATCAGCCAAAACCACAGGCTGGAAATATGCTGAGTGCCACGATCTTATTAATATGCAATGAGATCCTATTTCAGACTGCTTGTAATACCAGGCTGCCAATCAGCTACAGGGTAAGGACATAAAGTGTAAAACTAAAAATATCTGGAAAAAATTAAAAGGGAGACCAAATAAACTGAAGCTTCATCATCACTTTAGGTTGGAGATTTACACAAGTTGTTTTTGAGCGAGTGGAATTTTTAGGGAGAATGGCTTCCCCAGGTTGGAGTGGAAAAATACCAGGCTCTGTGGCCAGAAAGGAGGTCTACAAAGCGTGAGCAAGAGAAGCTGCTATAAACGTTCCCCTCCCCCTCATTCAGCAGCAGCAGCTGGGTATTGCTAACCTCCCCTGTAAGAACTTACAATTGATTCCAGTCAGGAATCTCTTAAGGCAGAATAGAATGAGCAGGCAATTTTAGCAAATCTAGGCTCAGTTTATCAGATGGGCTGCAGGTTTACCCAGCATTAAAAAATAGCAATTAGCAGAAATTGCTTTCCTCAGTATAAAAGACACTTTTAAAAAGAAAGAATGTACAGCTGATTCAAAGAGGCAGTATCTTCATTTATGGGCTTCCCTGGTGGATCAGACGGTAAAGAATCCGCCTGCAATGCGGGAGACCTGGGTTCAATCCCTGAGTTGGGAAGATCCCCTGGAGGAGGGCATGACAACCCACTCCATTATTCTTTCCTGGAGAATGCCCGTGGACAGAGGAGCCTGGAGGGCTACAGTACATGGGGTCACAAAAAGTCAGACATGACTGATTGACTAAGTACACACATCTTCATTTATAAGCGGGAAGAGGGGGACGATCTCCTCCCATCAGGTAACTTGTTGACACATGAAGAGTAAATCTTCTCTCTCATCTTTGGTGGTAAACTTGGAAAGTTATTAAAGTGATCAATTATAGTTCCTTCTTCAGTAGGGTTCTTTATTATTTAACAGAGAAGTTTTCAATATTCAAACCAAGACACCACATCTGTATGTAGCCAGAGGTGTACGAAGGGCCCCTCAATTCAAGGTGATTTCGGAGAGTTCATCAATCCTGTTTTAGAGGGAGATGACCCACTCCTGGAATGGACTCAATGATCAGCAGAGATTTCTAAGCAAGCATGGGGAGGAGATTTGTAGTCCACCTAGCCTCTGTATTACTGTCTCCAGGACCTATAGTTCCCTACTGCCACGCCTTTTGCACTTTATAGCTCCAGAAGAGATATGTGAATGGTCCTAATAGAGGAAACAGCCTTGAAAAGCAGCTAGAAACATTTGAGCTTGATAAAAGAAGCTTCCTACCATAAGGGTATTGGAATTTGGTGCCGTTACTAAAAAGCTTTTCCATTACTAGATAAATGGCATGTATCTGTGGGTGGGATTTACTTCTGGTTCTGTATGTTTAGAACACTATCCTGATTACAAGACAGCAATATTACTTCTGATTATCTGGGTTGTCTGTGAAAATGCACATGCCTGGGTCCCACTTCAGAGCCAGTAAATCAGATTTGTCCTCAGTGAAGCCAAGGAATCTCTCTTTCTGACAAGTAAACCAAGTTATTTTCATAACCAGGGAAGTTTGGAGAACACAGATCTAAGTCTCTGCTTACAGTCATAGCAAGTTCTTAAAACTAAGGAGGAAACAAATGACTTGAAGACAGAAAACTGGTTAGACGGATGAATCAGAAGGACCTCTGACTGAGTTAGGAGAACTAGAATTTCGAGGAAAGGTTGACTGTCCAGTGGGAGCGGGAGCCAGCATCCTCAGCACCACTTTGCAGTCACCAGCGCTTGTTCCAGGTCCTGCCTCAACTCCACCTCCTTGCCTTCCCCAATCACTCTTTATTGCAAGAAGACTTTGCCTGGAGACTCCTCCATGGATCTTAAGCTGCAGGTGAAATCCAAGGGAGGATGGGAAGCGCTTTCCAAGCACACCGTGCAGTTCCAGGATATAAGAGAATAAGACTCTGAACTGGCCTATTAACAGCCTTCAGACTTCTAAAATCCAGCCACTCACCCAGATCCGAAAGCCTTTTCATCAAGCCAGCTTCTCGTACAGCAGCGGGACCATATTCCACTCCTTTTCTTTTCTGTAAGTGAAATTAGAGCTAGATGTGAGGGAAGATGACTGAAAATAAGACCATTTTAGTTCAAAAAAAATACAGAAGTCTGCAATGGTATTCTTAGTTTCCAGCAGATCCCTCTGGAAACCTGTAGCAGCATCAGCCCTTCCTTTTATTCTTTTCACCTGAGTTCTGGTCATTTCAAACATTTGGAGGGGAGTCGGAGATAGACAACCACCACCGGATTCAAATCAACCTCCCAAGCCCCTCGGTGTTGGGAAGGGCAGGCGGAGATAAGACAGGGAAAGAGGCTGAGCCAAGTCAGAATCTGGCTGTCGGGTGTGTGCGTCGCCGGCCTGGGCTGAGCCCTGGCTTCTCCATCAGTGAGCTCGCCATGACTGCAGGTTTCCTTCATTGAAGAGAGGACAAAACAGCCCCTTCAGTCTTCCTGCCGCTGGAGAGACAGGCGCCGACTTCCTTTCCAGTGAACGCTCATTCTGAGAATAGACCCTGGAGGCTTAAATCCTCGGTCGCTCTCTTTAGCCTCTCCGCCCTCGATTTTCCACCCCCCGGTGGAAAATTCTCCTCGGTTTCTCCTCCTCCAGCCCCTCTGTGAAAGCCTCTCCCGTCTTTCCTCTCCTCCATCACCCCGAGCGGAACCCACCCCTTTCTCGCTCCTCGGAGGGGAGGCCGAAGACACCCACCAGGCCGCTACCCCCTGTCCGCCTCGCAAACAGGGTGCCCTCCATTCGCTCCCTCCTTTCCCATCTTCTACGGGAGGGGGGGAAATCCCACGTGCTCTCCCGGCGCCCAATCGCGGGAATCCACCACCTCATCCCCCTCTCCGTTTCTCCCCATCCTCTTCTCGCCTCCTCGTTCTTTCCACCGGTCCCGATTTTACCCCGGGCTCGAGTGAGTACGGGGTGCGGGTTGAGGGGAGGGGAACCCTGCCCCAAAGTGCCAGGTCCCAGTCCTCACCTGTCCCTGCGAGAATGGGGCTCCAATGACAGCCACGGAGTGGACAGACTTCTTCGGGACGGAGCGCACTTGCGTCTGGAAGAGACGCGAGAGGTGGCTCCTTAGGGACATGATGGGCAGCACAGGAAAGAGCAGACCCACAGGTCCGCTGCGTGCGGCTCACACCCTGCGGTGAGCGCCGCTACCCGCAGCGCTTAAAGCCTACCGGCGCGCGAGCCGCGCCGCCCCGCCCCGTGACGTCACCGCCGCCCGCCCCGCCCCCGGGCCCCCGCCGCCTCGCCCCCGGCCAGCCCCCGGCACACCTTCCTGCAGGCCCCGCCCACCGTTGCTCCGTGCCCCTGCTCTCGCTGATGTCACTTGGCTCGGGTCCGGGCTCTCGGGCCAAGGACATGCCCCTGCCGCCACAGGGCCAAGATCGGGGGCCTGGCCAATAAGAAGGCGGTCCCGGAGAGGTGTGTCCCTTGGCGGGAAGCGGCCGCCCCCCCAACCCCCAAATTCGCGAACTCAGCGGAACACGCGAACCAACACGTACATAGGCTCGTACGTGACTCTCTTCGCACAAATGCACGCCTGGCAGATGCCAATTCTACGGAAGAGCTGGCTGGGGCTGGACTTGGTCCAACCCCACGTGAGTGCCTGGCTGAGACCAACCTGGTGTTCATCGGCTCCGTTTCATCTCAGAGCTCAAGGTCCAGGAAACGTGCTTATAACGCCCTTTGGGCGTCAAAAGCTAGGAGATCCAATACAGATTAGAGCTCTCCGGAACCGGGCATGTTAATAATAATAACCCACTTATTTTAGATATTTTGGATGTGAAGGTTAGGATTTATAAATTACCTTCTAGGCGTTTTCAGTTCTTCATCTGAATAACAGGAGTACCAGTTATTAAAAAACAAGCATAGCAACGTATCTGAACTACTTCTCAACTTTAGGGAGGCTAAAGGGCTGACTACTTAAAGTTGTAATAGTAATATTTTAATAACCGACGTAAGTTCTAAGAACTTTTAGCCCTCTAACAATTCCATAAAGTAGGGACTATTTTAAAGTCGTGGAAGCAGGATTAGAGAAGATATTTACTTTTCCAAAGTCAAGAAGCTTTTAAGTGGTAGCTACCTGACTCTAGATTCCAAGCCCTTAACCATGACTAGTGTCTTACAGGAATGACTTGTAAGGAATGACTTACAGGAATCCGGATGTTAGTCCTATCAAAAATAAATTTTTATATAAATACCTGAAAATTTTTTCACCTGATGCCAACTTACATGCTGCTCTATAAAATATTTCAGAAGTCTCCATGGCAATGTCGTAATTCCAAGGAGCTTTAGTACTATAAAGCAGGTTTTGTTTGTTTTTTGGCTGCGCTGCGGGGGCTTGTAAGGGATCGTAGTTCCCCCGACCAGGGGACCACGGATCCATCCGGTTGTTGGCAGTGAAAACACGGAGTCTTTCCCACTGGACCACCAGGGAATTCCTAAGGCAGTTTTATTTTTAAAGGATAAATTTTACACCTGTCTCCCCCTGCTGGTTTAGAAAGAGGTGTCTTTGAAGCCTTAGCAAAATAAGCAGAGTATTACCGTGAGGCAGTGGTTTTGAAAGTGTGGTCCCAGATCAGCAGGGTCAATATTTGCATGCTTGGCAGGAATGCAAATTGCTGAGTCTGACCCCCAAACGTTATTGGCTAAGTAACTTTGGGGATAGGGCGCCAACGGCCTGGGTTTTAAACAAGTTCTCCAGGGTGGGGGCGTGTGGAGCCTGGACAGGGCTGTGGTCAGGGAGTCACTGATCTGTCACACTTGAGAAGATCTTTGTAATTATCTAAGTGAGGTTTTCTTGCCCATTGACACATCCATTTTTCCCCCCTTGTTATGTTTTTAGAAGTTGATACTGTCACAGATTACCTCAGGCTTTCCTGGAAACCTCAGCTCATGAGCACCTACTGTGAGTCACCAGATTGATCTTCTAAAGTATTACATGAATCCTGTATGTCACTTTCACTGGTCTTCCACCACCTACAGTTTACTCAGAGGTAAATTACTAGTTCCACAATACTATACATCAGGGGAGTGAATAGTATACTGATTGTTACACCACTATTATACTTTAAAATTATTAATTTTATATATCTGAAATTTTATAATTCATTTCTTTAAAACCCAAAGTTCAAATAACAGGTCTGCTTTTATTTCCAAAATAGGCATTTATTTTCAAAATAAGCAATTAAAGATAATATTCTAAAATTACATTAAAGAATGAGTTAAATTTTAGAAATTTATTTTAAAACTTGTAATACTCCTCTTATAGCATAGCTCTTGGACCTTTCCTCAGGTCCAAGCCAGCTGGTTCTCTTTTTCTTCTTCCTTTGTAGAAGGACATAGAGATTCTGCCTCCACAGTTCACTGGCTGCCAACACATACTCTATCCCTTGATAGGTGCTGGGAGTGTGTGTTGGGGGTGATAGGTGGGGGGTGGTCAGTAGGTAAGACCTGATGATGTTGTTGGGAGATGTCCCTGGTGTAAATACTCCACAAGGGCTATCATTTCAAGCTACCATTGTGATGTCACTGAACATGAAACTGGGAAAATGTGCTCATTATAAAATATTTTCACCATATATATACAATCACCATAAATAACCTCAAGAGCATAAAAAAGTAAGATATAGTAAAATAATTAGGCATAAAGTTTTGAGTGTATCTTTGTTTTTATCATGATTTACTTGTAAGTTTATATAATCTGACTTTTAATGATGGCAATGTTTAACAACTGGCTTGCAAAATTCCTGAAAATTTGACAATAGGGTCTTGTGTATGCTTAGTCACTCAGTCATGTACAACTTTCTGCAGCCCCATGGGGACTGTAGCCCGTCAGGTTCCTCTGGCCATGGAATTTTCCAAGCAACCGTACTGGAGCAGGTCACCATTTCCGGCTCCAGCAGATCTTTCCAACAGGTGGCTAAAAGCAGTCTCCAGCACACCACTGTTTACTACAAATCCAAGGGAACTCAGAGAGGACTAAATTGCAAATTCTCAAAAGGCAGGATCCATGACTCTTTCTGTTCATCATTTGATCCTTTCCAGAGTACAGTGCTTGGCACATAATAGGAGGTTGGTAATGAACAAAACTTACAGACTTTTATGAAGCCCTTATTCATGGTCCTTGGTCTATGGCTCTGATATGGTAAGTGGAAATTTCCAAAGGGCTGAGCTCATTGACCATACCTTTTGACTCTAAAGACTGTGTGTATACTCACTCAGTCGTGTCTGACTCTTTGAAACCCTATGGACTATAGCCCACCAGGCTCCTCTGTCCATGGGATTTTCCAGGCAAGAATACTGGAGTGTGTTACCATTACCTCTTCCAAGGAATCTTCCAAATCTAGGGATCAAACTCGAGTCTCCTGTATTTCCTGCATTGGCAGGCAGATTCTTTACCACTGAGCCACCTGCAAAGCCCGACTCTAAAGTTTAGAGCCTCTTAGTTAAACTATTCATGTATTCATTTATTGTCAATATTTAACACATTTAAATATTGTCAATATTTAACGTCCAAAAAAAAACCAAACATTGTTCTATGTGCTGTTGACAATGACAGATAAAATCTCACCACTCCCAGTACTTATATTCTAGTGGGGAAAACAGTCAAGCAGATACATAATTGAGCAAGCTCCTGGGAGATAGTGAAGGACAGGAAAGCCTGGCATGCTGCAGTCCATGGGATTGCAAAGAGTCAGTCATGACTTAGTGACTGAACACACACACAGATACATAATTTCAGATGGCAGTAAATGGTATGGAGAAAATAATGCAGAGTAATGGAACCAAATGTACTGTTTTAGAGAGAAGTGTCAAGAAAGGCCTCTCCAAACTGACATTTGAGCCAAAGACCTGAATGATAAGGAGCTACCGTAACAAGTTCTAGGAAAAGAGGCTTTCAGGCTTACAGGAACAGCAAGATCAATAGCCCTAAGTCAAAACCGACTTGTGGGTCAGAAGAACAAGAATGCCTATATAGCCCAAATGTCCAGAGCAGAGGAAACACGGGGACTTGGGTCATGTTGGTAGGTGGTGGTCAGATGTCAGGGGCATCGTTGAAGAGCATAAACTTCAGAAAAAGAATTTTGACAGAAAGGCAGAGGATTAATGTTTCTGAATCTGCATTAGGGAGTTGGGAAAATGTGGTCCCTTCTTTCTTGCTTTTCCATCCCGGAGCTGGGAGAATTCATACAGTAGAGGTAAGGAAGCAGAGGATGAGTTCTAAGGAGAGTAAGACATAACAGTCTGCTTACCACGCAGTGGGGGTTCCTGGGTTCAGTAGAAAGCCCGAAGTGAGGGGGACAGAGGAGTAGATGACTGGTCTCACTGCCTGCCCAGCCAGTAGTCCTGTGTGGAGGGAGGTGCCTGAGCCCCTCAAATACTCATCACTCCCCACCCCTCACCCCCACAACACAGAGGGGGGGTTTACTTTTAGCCTTGATCAGTGATAAAGAAGTAAAAACAGACCAACAGCTGTCATCAAAGGCCAAATGAAATTTAGGTGTGAAATCTCTTTCGGTGCCAGCAGAGGCTGGGGCTGCAAAGGCCACCAGAACACTTTGTCCTTTGTTCAGGTTCTACACTACAAACAACCTTCAAGCCCTTTGCACCTTACTGTTCTTTCTGTTTAGGACCTTACTCACTTTCCCTCCCTTCCTTCCCTTACTTAATTCCTTCTCATTCTTCAGGTTTTCAGTTTGAAGTCATTTCTTCAAGGAAGCCTTTCCAGACCCTCCAACGCTGAGTTAGACATGATAGTACCAGCTAACATTATTGAATGATTACTATATACTAGATACCTGCTCAACATGCTACAAGTGTTATTTAAATTTTCATCACAATGTAGTGAAGTAGGCACTGGCATTATCTCCATTTAAGATATGGAAACCAAGACTTGGTAAGGTGAAGTCATTTGCTCAGGGTCAGAGAGTAAGTGGTCAAAAGCAAAATCCAAAACCAAGTCAGATTAAGAGTGTTGATTACCCCTCCCATGGTTCACTGCAGCCTCTGACTTACAATTATCTATTTAGAGGATTATCTCTTTCTCCTGGAGAGCAGCTTCTTTGAGAGCCTGAATGGTGTCTTACTATCATTTAACACAGTGCCTGGTACAGGAGGGGTGTTCAATAAATTTCTATTGAATAAATAGATACTAAATGACATATGTAAGTGTCTTTTTAAATTGAGGTATAATTAATTTACAATGTTGTGTTGGATTCTGGTGTACAGCAAAGTGATTCAGATTACACACACACACATATATATACTATATTACATATAGTATATATATTTTTTCATATTCTTTCCCAGTATAGGTTATTATAAAATATCAACTATAGTTTCCTATGCTATCCAGTAAAACCTTGTTATTTACCATAAGTGAATTTGAATAAAGAAGTCATGACATAAAGAAGTCACGTCTCTGTACACACTGCCATGCTTAAAATGGATAACCAACAAGGACCTACTGTATAGCACATGGAACTCTTCTCAATGTTATATGGCAGCTTGGATAGAAGGGGAGTTTGGGGGAGATTGGATACATGTATATGTATGGCTGAGTCCCTTCATTGTTCACCCAAAACTATCACAACATTGTTAATTGGCTATACCCCAATGCAAAATAAAAAGCTTAAAAAAATTAAAAGAAGTTATGTCTCTTTACGCTATGAAAGTTCTGAAGATGGAATTATCATTCTTATATGGGGCAGGGAAGAATTCATGGAACTGGCATTCAAGCTTAGCTTAAGGATTTTCCAGGAGGAATCTGTAGGGTGTTTGGAACATTAGTGATGAAAGTGGAGGGAGAGAGTCAATAAATATTTGGGCTCCCACTATTTATCAGGTAGTGTTTCAGGATCTGGGGGTATAGTGATAAAGAGTCCAAGCTCTCCTTGAGACAGAGAATTGCAGGTATTGATCTGCATGATAAATAAAACATGTGTGGTAAATAACATAAGGTAATGTGGTAGAGAATATGTATTGGGGAGAACTTTGTCAACCAGTGCAGTCAGGGAGGTGAGGGACAGAGGTTAAAAGTACGGAGCAGGGGCTTCCCTGGTGGCCCTGTGGTTAGGACCTTACCTTCAAGTACAGAGGGTACAGGTTCAATCCCTGCTAGGGGAGCTGAGATACCACATGCTTTGGTGTCAAAAACCAAAACATAAAACAGAAACGATATTGTAACAAATTCAATAAAGGCTTTAAAAAAAAAAAGAAAAAAAAAGTACGGAGCAAATGAAATACAGGGTACTGAGTTGCAGATTGGGGCAACAGAGGAGACGCTTTAAGCCTGGGTGAGGAGGAGGATGGTGTACTAGAGTAACATATATATAATATATATTATATAATATGGAGTAACAGAATGGTGGTACTAGAATGATAGTTCTAAAAGGATGAATAGGGACTTCTCTGGTGGTCCAGTGGTTAAGAATCCCCTGCCCATGCAGGGGACTCAAGTTCAATCCCTGTTCCAGGAAGATTCCACATGCCATGGGGCAACTAAGCCCTCACGCCGGAACTACTGGGCCTGCACCCTGGAGCCTGGGCTCCACAACCATTGAGAACCCACCGCAGAGAGAAGCCTGTGTACCACAACTAGAGAGTAGCTCCCGCTTGCCCCAAGAGCAGCAGGAAGACCCAGAGCAGCCAAATATAAATGAATAAACAAATAGAATTTAAAAGAGGGATTGTGTGGTTTAAAAAAAAAGGATGAAAAGCCCACCAAAGTAGTATGAAAATTATTTTAATAAAATCTGATATGAGCCATAAAAAGAACATTAAAAAAAAACCTTGAGCAGAGACTCCTGAAAACACAGCTGCCATTGATTCCCACCCTTCATCCCACTGAGGGATTTTCCTGATTGGGAAAATCATTCCTGTTAAATGACCTTGAACACCAAATAATGGTGGCTTCATCAGAATCACGTAAAGAAGTCATTGGTACCCATCACTTGAAATCAAGCTAATATAATGGTCTAACTGAACCTGTTTCTCAAGCCTATGTCCTTCAAACTAGATCCATCATTTTAACTAAACTTTTCCACATTTGGTTTACTCCATTTAAAACTCTTTAGTGTTCAAGGATATAGTAGTCTCTTGATGTTTCAAGGGGAGAGAAACCTCCCACACACACACAAAAAAAGGCCAGTGTGTTCTTGGATTTAAATTGAAAACATTAAGTGTTACTACCCAAAAGTGCCACAAGGTGGAGATATGACTCCAAGAAAAAAACCCCTCTGCTTTCTATACTACATCTGTTTCTGCAGGTTTCCTTCTATTTCTGTGAAATATTCCCTTTCTTTTCTAGTTGTCTATATTTTTCCACTGTCTTTCTTCCTTATCTGAAATAGTTACTAGCCATTTTCACTCAGCAGGAAAACAACAGGGGATACGGAGTAAGTTATGGTAGATTAACAGGCTGGAACTTTATGTAGCTATTTTAAACATATTTATAAATTCTATAGAAATATGGAAAATGTTTGCCAAAACATTCATTTTTAATTATTGTTAAATTAATTACATTGAGGTGATGCTAATGCCTTTGCTGCCTACATAAGCAAACCGAAAAACCTATAAATGCCTGCAGGTTAAGAAATCTAAACCTAAGGACAACCAATCACAAATGCCCAACCAGGCTTTCCAACTACTGCAACCTTATGTTATAGCCAATCAGATGATTTCCTTGTTTTGCTTCCACCTTTTCTCTATAAAGGCTTCCCTGGTGGCTCAGTGGCAAAGAATCCAGAGACGTGGGTTGGATCCCTATGTCAGGAAGACCCCCTGGAGAAGGAAATGGCAACCCACGCCAGTATTCTTGCCTGAGAAATCCCATGGACAGAGGAGCCTGGTGGGCTGTAGTTCATGGGATCACAAAAGAGTCAGACACTACTTAGTAACTAAACAGCAAGAATAACTTCTCTATAAAAGTCTCTCGCCTAGCACCTGTCAGTGGAATGAGAGCTCTTACTCACTTCTGGCTTGGTGCTGCCCTATTTGAATCGATTTTTTTCTCAAATAAACTCATTTTTTTTTAAATGCCTCAGTTTATATTTTAACATTACAAAATGGTGTGTATTCTATCACTACAATAATATTTTCAAGTGCAGAAACTAAGAGAGAATGATGGAAAAGTAATATGTAAAACTGAAAGTTCTTTAGGATTTGTGTAATTTTTTTCTCTCATTCATAAATTTTCCATATTACATCTTTTCAATAATTAAAAACATTAAAACAAAAGGACTCAAACTCTTGGGAAATGAAGACTTGTTTAGGTGACAAGGTTATGAATATATTTTCTTTTATAAAATTTCAATTTGATGTTTTGGGGAAAATAATGAACATAACTTATTAAAAGAAACAGGTAATAAAATTTTTTAAATATATATTATTTGTAAGAGTATCACAAAGCACCAAATACCTAGAAATGAGTATGATGAAAGGTGTACAAGACAACTGCAGAAGACCACTGAGAGAAAGTAGAGAAGACCTAAATAAACAGAGGTATACAGTACCAGGTTCATGACCAAAAGTCTTCACGTAAGTGAGATGTTCAAAAATAAATAAGCAAAACAAAGTGAAAAAAAAAAAACCCAAAGCAAAAGCAAAAAAAATAAGCTACAAGAATATATTGTACAGCACAGGGAATATAGCCAATACTTTATAATAACTACAAATAGAGTATAATCTTGAAAAACTGTGAATCACTATATTGTACACCTGAAACTTATGTATTGTAAGTCAACTATACCTCAGTTAAAAAAAACAAGATGTCAATTCTCCCTAAATTGATTGATAGATGCAATCCAAGCAAAATTTTTGGTGAAAATACAAAGAACCTGTAACAGCCAACAACAGTCCTGAAGTAAAATATTTCAACAGTCTTGAAGTAAAATATCACAGTTGAAAGACTTAACACTATGAGAAATCAATGCCCACTGTAAAGTAATGAGACAGGTTGTTGCTGGCACAAGGAAAAGCAAAAGAGAACAGCAGCACATAATGGAGTCTGAAGACTGGTACCACAGAGAATTACTGTCCTTGGTGTGGGACACTTCTGACATTTGGTGTCAGAAGTGTTGTGAGTGTGGTAGTAGTGTAAGAGTAAAGGAGAAACACAGTAGACCAAGTTTTTTCTAAAACAGTTTCATATATGTAATGTAGTACCAAAAGAAATCCCACTAAAAAAAGCTATATAAAGAGGCATATCCACATTGCAAAGATAAACCAAAACGAAATTCTGAACAAGATGAAGTGTTATATTTACCTTTTTTTATGCAATGTAAATTCTTTCTTGATCAATTTCACAAAGTTGTAACAAGCTTTTTAAGTTATTTTAGTTGGCTTTTTAAAAATTGAGGTATAATTTCAATATTTATCTTTTTAAAACCCTATTTGGAATTTCTTCTCACTTAGATGGGCCTCTACTTTTTCTCCCCTATGAGTAAGTGGTCCTAAATTAAGTCTACTCTCAGTTAACACAGTAGCAACAATCATTAATGCTATATCATTAAAAAAAAAGAATAAAAACTACAGAATAAGACAGTATTCTTAGAGAAACCATGCCATCGTTAAGTGTAAGTAAGTACTAAAAGAAAGCTCTATAGGAAGGTTTTAAGAATCCAGCATGGGGATTTCCCTGGTAGTCCAGTGGTAGGGAATCCGCCTTCCAAAGTCTTAGGTGTCTTTTTTCTATGACTCTAGATTGGTGAAACTTCTGAACCTGCACAGGTTCTTCACTTTTTTTGTTGTCACAGATATGTTGTAAATCTAGTAAACCTAATGGACCCCTTATCACAATAATGTTTGTAAATGAATACATAGGATTTAAAACAAAAGTGAATTAAAATAGTTATCAGAATATTTTTTAAAATGTCATGGTAATATGTGTCTCTGTTGACATATTAAATAAGGAGATCTAGTAGTTGGTCTAATAATTACTGCAGAAATTTTGAAGTAATGAGTGGAAATGACATTTTGAGATATTATGAGATGAAAATATCTGTGGTTTCTATCAGTGACAAAAATCACAAGTATTGCTAATACTAATTGGTTTGTTGCCTAATTCATAATCAAAAGAAATGTTAAAATTTCAATTAGAAGTTAATGAAACTAAAGATTAAACTCTGATTTTATCTATGGTGTGCAAGATAAGAGCTCCGGAACTAGTGGCTTCCCCCAAAACATTGACTGTGTTTATCTCTGAGTAGTGGAAATATGGATGGTTTAAATTTTTCTGCTTATTTTTTATAACCATGTGTGGCTATGATTTTTTAATTTATTTGACTAAGCTGGGTCTTAGTTGTGCACGTGCATAATCTTCAGTCTTCGTTGCGGCATGCAGGATCTTTAGTTGTGGCATGTGGGATCTAGTTCCCTGACCAGGGATCGAAGCCAGGCCCTCTGCATTGGGAACACAGGGTCAGCCACTGGACTACCAGGGAAGCCCCTCTTCTTTTCTGTATTGTTCAAATTTTCCCTAATAAGCAAACATCACTTTTACCATTATAAAAGACATCACATGATATTGACAAAAACGAAAGGGGTGTATTGCTTGATAAGATTCGGTATACAGAAATAAAATTGGAAAAACAAAATAATGCCTGAAGAAAAAGGAAAACAAAATCCTGGATGAGATGGAGAAACTGAACCTGACTTTTCATCAGGACACAAGCTGATGAGACCTTTATACCATTCATCTTTATACACAAATTCTTTAATATGCTGCCTCAGGGCTGAAGCAACAAAATTCTTTCAACGGGCCACACAGGCACTCTTGGGCCACATTCCAAGTAAAAAAGAAAAGGGAATCCACACCACAGGTCTCTATTACTCATGAGTTTAGTAATTTTGTTATCCATACCTTCTGTATCCTCCACTCTTGCTAACCAAGCCAGGACTTGTCTGCCTACTCAGTGCTCCACTTAGTGGTCTGGGAGAGAAAACTAGGCAATGAAATCCAAAATCCTTACCGGGCCCTACAAGACTCTCCTGGTTCTGACCCCTACCTACTTCCCCAAGTTCCAACTGCATTTCCCACGCATTCGCCCCTCTGAACTATTGATTCCTCCAATAGCCAATCCTGTTTCAGCCTCGGGGGCTTTGTCTTTTCTGGTCCTCCTTCCTGGCAAATTCCTCCTCCAGAGTTCCCAGAGACCAGTCTGGCTCCATATCCTTGCAGCTCTGGTATATTTTATCTGAGACTTTCCTGACTCCCCAAGCCACCCCTGCAGGTCATATTACTGCAATAGCACTCTCTGGAATTACTTCTATATTGTTTCTCAATAGGAAGGAAGCCTCTTGAAGCCAGCGACCTTGTCGATCCTGTTCACCTCTGTACCTTCAGCACTTAAAACGACCTGGCACCGGAATGAATGAATCAGTGAGTGGAATGAACGAATACCTGCTTACTGCCTCCTGGGGGCGTACTCTAGCTTGGAAATAAAAATCAGTTTGTCGAGCGGAAAGCACGTTAATAGCGGTTTTCATCCGTCCACTCAGGCATTGACACTCCCTACGAATCTCGGTGGTATACACACTTAGAATCCCGGCCGCGCAAGGCGTGAAAAGACTTAACCCCTCAAGAACCTTCGCCGCCGTCCGCGCCGAACTGCGGCTGCGCGCCGCCAGAGGAGGGGCGTGGCCAACTCCGCGCCGGGGAAGTGAGTCCGGAGCCAGCGAGAGGACGCTGGAGGGCGCGCTAGAGCGGCGCGGCATGGCCGGGCCTGGGGCGGGCGAGCCGGCCATGGAGGACGAGCGGAGCTTCTCAGATATCTGCGGCGGCCGCCTGGCCTTGCACCGCCGGTACTACTCCCCTTCCTGCTTAGAGTTCTGCCTCAGCTGCCCTCGGATCTCGTTGCGCTCGCTCACCGCTGTCACCTGCAGCGTGTGGCTGGCGGCCTACGGACTCTTCACACTCTGTGAGGTAAGGCCGGCCGGCCCCTCCCGGCGATCGGAGTCGGGGGCTCGGGTTTGGAAGGATCTTTGGGGTCTTAGGCTCGAGCCCAGAGCTCTCGCCGGACCCTCCTACAGA
Source organism: Okapia johnstoni (assembly GCA_024291935.2). Classification (NCBI taxonomy): domain Eukaryota; kingdom Metazoa; phylum Chordata; class Mammalia; order Artiodactyla; family Giraffidae; genus Okapia; species Okapia johnstoni. The sequence goes on from CM044307.1 coordinate 21,740,846, forward strand.
GGGCAGAAACTCGCTGGTTCTGGGGACGCCATTCCGCTGCTGGACAGCTCTCTCCCTTCCTTAACGTTGAGTGAACTTTGCGCTCTTGTACTTTATCCCTCCTCCGTGGTAGCTGCTCTCTGCCCTGTGGTTCCTCTCAGCATACATCGCGTCCTTGCTCGACAGCCTAGAACGTTAACTTCCATGTGCTCTGTGTAGTTCAGGCTCACAGTAGTTCAGTTCCAAGAGTTCAGAGAACTAGGTGGACGGATCGTCCTCACCCATCACTTCCACTCCTCACAGGAATCGCTGCTGACAATACCTTTTGGAGTCTTTGAGAAACTGTCTTTGCCTCCACAGTTCTCACTCGCAGGTTAAGAATCTCTTTTTCAGGGCAGTCTAACCTCCCCCACCCCACAATCACTACCGCACTTCCAAGTATCTTCTAAAGAACTGTGAGATTTCAGAGATGGGTGGTTTCTGTGCTTAATTTCCAGATTCATTCCCATCAGTATTTTCTCAGGTTCAGTTTTCACACCTCTAAAATGGAATTGATACCTGCTATGGCAACGTCACAGCATTGTGAGGGTCATATGTAGCAGCATTGTGACAACTCTCAAATAAAAGGAATCATCCTAATTGCCCTTTTCATTTTTAACTTAGTCTCATATGTAGTGTCCTGAGTGGCATATCTTACTCCAGGAGTGATCTGACCAGAGCTAAGTACAGCAAGGCTATTTATTTCTGTAATTTGGGTATTGTTTTCAATACTGCATCTATTAGTTTTTCTTAAAAAAAAAAAATTGTTTTTTTATTTTGGATGTGGCAGGTAGTTGCAGCTGCCTGCTTATTATAATTGCTCCATGGTCTGTAGGATCCTAGTTCACCCACCAGGGATCCAACCCCCATCCACTGCACTTCAAGGTGGATTCTTAACCACTGGACCACCAGGGAAGTCCCCCATTAGCTTTTTGAAAAAGCCACCAGAACATATTTCAGAGCATGGTAATTTAGTATAGATATATGCAAAATTAAGACCCTTATTTGTATCAGTTGTATCTAAAAGTTCATAAGTCAGTTGAACTGGTTGAAATGCCAGGACAGTTCTTCCTCCTGCCCCCTAAAAAATTTAATATATAATATAGTTGAATTTCAGTACTAGCCTGAGTTCTGTCCACATAGTCATGGGAAGGAGGGAACAGATATTTATTAAATGCCCGCTAGGTGCCAGCTACTTTACTGAATGCCTCATTTCAACCTTAGGAGAAAACCGAGACTCAGAAAGAATAGTAACTTATCTGAAGTGATACAACTAGTAAATGGCCTACCAGGGCTTCAAACCCATGGTTGTCTGATGGCTTGCTTAGCAGAATTTTTAAATAGGGGGTTTGTTTTACACCAGCTCCCTTTTGTACTCATCTCTCTCATCCTGGTATATCCTACTTAACCCTCATCAATGTCCAGGGCTAAGCAACCTTACCTTCCTGTAAACTCCACTGCAGCACTTCTCAAGGGTTCTGTGTACCAGAATTTCTATTTTCCCTCCTATTCAAAACTATTAATCAGTAATGAAGCTCAGCTAGGATAAGAAGAAATCTGTTGAAGGAATTCATTAAAACATTTGGCTTTACTTCAATCCAAACCAATATTGAATTGTTAGAATTTCAGAAAGAAAAATTAAGTATAAACAAATGCAGGGGTAATAGTTTTGGGCACTGATTACTTTATAGGAAAGCTGATATGGGTCAGACCCCCTAAGTAAGCAAATGAACTTACCTACAAAATAGAAACAGACTCACAGACTTAGAAAACAAACTTATGGTTACCATAGGGGAAAGAAGGGAGGAGGGATAAATTGGAAGTTTGGGGTTGATATATACATATTACTATATTTTAAATAGGTAACTAACAAGGACCTATTGTATAGCACAGGGAACTCTACCAAATATTTTGTAATAACCTCAAATGGAAAAGAATTTCAAAATGTGAAGATATATGAATATGTATAACTGAATCACTCTGCTCTACACCTGAAACTAACACATTATAAATCAACTATACTCCAAAATAAAATAAAAAATTTAAAAATAATATTAAAATCCCCTAAGTATATACTGTTCTTCATTCCTTCTTTCCTCCCAGTTTTTGAATTCACAGTTCTATTAGAATTCTAAGTTTCTACTGTACTTATTCCCACCTAGAATGTTCTTCCCCCTTCCTTTTCTCAGCTAAGTATATCTATCAATAATCACCAGCTCCTCAGCACCAGTTAAATCCTGCTTCCTTAGAAGTCTTCATAGGATATTCCTGTGGGCTTTAATCTCTCTTTCTTACTTATTCTCTTTCTCTGTTAATACTGTCTTAGTCACTTCTATATCATAGTATTCTCCAAAAATATTTTATATATTTTAATCTTGCCTCTAATAAGTCTGTAAGGGCCAGAACTAAAGTTTCTCTCTCTCCATTCTTCCATAATGCTTATTCAGTTCACACTATATATAAGACACTGTACTAGGTACTAGACATTTAATTAACTCAATGTAGGTATTTCTGGGCCCATCAAAGACCCAGCACATAGATTTCTCCATCCTCCATTTGTTAACTAACAAATAATTATCTAGCACAGAGGTCAGCAAACTTTTTCTTAAAAAGGCCAAATAGTAAATATTTTAGGTTTTGCAGGTCTCTGTCTCATATTCTTCTGTTTCATTTTCTTTATCAACCCTTCAAAATGTGTCAAAAACAAACAAAACAAAAAGTCTTAGCTTAATGTGGACCAGACAAAAGGAGATCACAGGCCCAAATAGTTTCTAGACTTCTTATCTAACTCTTAACTATGTGTTATGTAGAAAGAAGTACCAGAGCTGGTCAGTAGTTAAAGCAATAAAAACAGATTTCATTCAGAAACTATTCCAATGGGAGAAAAGAGACCTCCGTATTGAAGGTTGGGTTCATTCTGAATACAGCAGGGACGGGTAGAAATTTATAGCCAAAGAGCAGGGTCAGTGGTCAATGGATGCAAAATTACTGAAAGGAAACATGAGGAGTAAATGGGGGATTCTGGCTAAGCTGATTTGACAGGATTCTTGCTGAAGGCAGGCCGGGGTGATCAGATAACCAAGGTGACTGTCTTCTCTAAACTCACTTAGCAAGAGTCTTGCTACAGCTTGGCCAACAAGGCCTGCATTGTTCAACAAGAGTCTGACTAGAGTTAGGTCAAAGAGGGTATCTTCTCAGTAACAAAGATTAGTTAAACACCTCCTGCCCTCAAGGAATGACAGCCATAAATTAGTGAATCTCTTGTGATTCTAGGTCATCAATGATTTTTTTTTCCCTGTGCCATCCTTCTAAATAGCTTTTTGGAAAAAAAAGGAAAACAAAGAAACATACCTCAATAGAAAAACACACTTCAACTTCAGGAATGTTAAAAGGTTGTAAATGTGTCTTAGAATCAAAAAAATAAATACCATTTTGGGGGCCCTTAACACAGTCCTTAGTCATTTCAGCTAGTCGGTCAGCCTTAACATATCAGTCAGTCATAACCCAAGGCAACCAAAAGGGCCCTGAATAGTAAGATCTTTATTATTTAACAAAACCAGAAGTCAAGATGAAGAAGGTCTCTAGAGGGCATAAGAAGCTCAGTTGATTTCAGTTTTTTTATCTTACCAATCTTCTAGCCTTTACCTGTCCTCAACCTAGCTTTCCACACAGCAGAGGCCATGTAGTTCTGGGCACCAAAACTTCAGGATGAAGGGGCCTTCTCTTCCTTAGATCTCTTTCTTGAGATGGACTTAGTTTTCTAGAAAGCCCTCCAGCAGACTTCCCTTTATATGTAACTGGCTAGAGTTGTGTCATTGGTCCATTTCTGAACCAGTCGTTGGCAGGAGTATTAGGAAGCCGGAGTGGCTGTTGAGTATTATCTGCTGCACTGTGCTAAGCATTTTATTACTGTTCAGTCTGAGATTTTGCTACATATTTTACTGATGAAAGGTGAGAAGAAAAAATCTAAGTCCTTAAGTTGCAATTTTGGAAGAAAAGTCTCGGAATGTAGTGTGATGGGTATCCTGCTGAGGGAGGTTCTCCTCCCCAGACCTGTCCATTTGCTGTCTGGATGTGTCTTATCATGTGCTTCCCTAGCACTGCAGAGCCCAATAAAAGTAGCTTCCTCTTCCTTCATGCATGTTCTTCCTATTCATTCACCTCACAGGAGAACAAAGGTTTTTTTCCACATTGTCTGGAACCAGCAGAGAAACACTTGATAATCTTACCGCCTGTGTCTGGCTCTCTCTTCAGAACAGCATGATCCTCTCTGCTGCCATCTTCATCACTCTCTTAGGCCTGCTTGGTTACCTCCATTTTGTAAAGATTGATCACGAGACACTGTTAATCATTGATTCCCTGGGCATCCAGATGACCTCATCCTATGCCTCAGGCAAAGAAAGCACCACCTTCATTGAGATGGGCAAGGTGAAGGATGTCATCATTAATGAGGCTATTTACATGGTAAGTATTTAAAGCAGTAAATGTTGCAGGCCTGCCTAGAGGAGGCAGCCCATGGGGTGTGTCTGGATCTAAACTGAGTCTTAATACCTAAAGTAACTGATGTCACAGAATTAAACTTGAGGGCTCTGTGTACTAGTACTTAGAGTGTTTTCTTTTTGGCTGGCATGTCTTTAAACCATAAAAGTAAACTTCTATTGAAAACATACGCCCTTTATTCTTAAAGAGATGCAGTAGGTTTTCATGGGTAGGGACTTAGCATTTCAACTTTATTTTCTAGCCCAGCTTCAAAATCATCTCTGGTTGTTGTTGGTTTGTCTTTTTTCCTCTAAAGAAGGAGAATATACCTCTCTGTCAGTTCAGAAGCTATCAAATGTTACTTCATTTATGAAAAGTTTTGAGAAAGAAAAGAGTTTCACCTAGATCTCTCCTGTTTGGTTTATTTTTCTTACAGCAGAAGGTGATTTACTACCTCTGCATTTTATTGAAAGATCCATTGGAACCACATGGGATATCCCAAGTAGTACCCCTCTTCCAGGTGAGCACAGAAGACTTTTCTTAAGTTTCTTCTCCAGAGAAGTCCTTTACCTTACTCCTTCTCTTGGCAGATCCACTGCTTCTTAGGTTCAGTAGGAATGTAATCTTCTATTATCAAGAATATTTGAGGATTCCTGAGGGCTATTTTCACTAAGCACTAGAATGTTATTTCAGAAATTCCTTTCTAAGGCAGATAACACTTTCAGAAATATTAGGAACCTATACAAATTTTAGAGCTAATAATACATATATAGCAGCTTCTGCATATGATATCCGACTCTGTCAGTCTACCAGTATGTGATTCTTGTTATTGTTTAGTCACTAAGTCGTGTCCAACTCGTTGAGACCCCATGGACTGTAGCCCTCTAGGCTCCTCTGTCCATGGGATTACCCAAGCAAAGATACTGGAGTGGGTTGCCTATTTCCTTCTTCAGGGGATCTTCCCAACTCAAGGATGGAACCTGGGTCTCCTGCATTGGCAGGATTCTTTACCATGGAGTCACCAGGGAAGCCCAATATATGATTTTACATAGATGTTACTAATCTATACAGACTGCTATACACTATTTTGGTGTCTTACTTTTTTTTTTTTTCAGTTAACTCTTTTTTTTTAATTGAAGGATAATTGTTTTACAGTGTTGTATTGGTTTCTGCCATACAACAATGTGAATCAGCCGTAATTGCTTTAATATATATTTTTTCATGTATCTACAAAGCCATTATACTTATTTTAAATAATTATATCATCATGTCAAATATAAGCTTATTCAGCCACATCATTTGCTAGCTTTTAAAACCACATCCAGATTATTTGTTTTCCCTCTTATAAAAAACACAAACACAATTATGATAAATTATTTTATAGGTATATGAAGTTATGTATGCAGTTAATTCTGCCTCACTGCCTTTTTCACAAAGGATTTAAGGCAGCTAAGCTAAAATTCTTTTGCATTATAGCTCAAAATTTTATTAAAGCTTATGACTACTTTCTTAGATTTTAATATAATAGTGTTTGAGATTTGGCTCTAGAGATTAGACAACTTTACCATACTTCTGGGAATTTGTGCTTGTTTTTCTGTAGTCTTGTCTAACAGTAGTTTTAGCTATTTTTTAGTTTAGTGTATGGTTAAAGGAATTCAGAGTTACTAAGTATTTGTATCTCTTTAAATAACAGACTTTTATATTTCCTTGTAAGTATTACCTATCAGTATTTTCTCGTTTTAAACTATCCATCTCCCCTATTAGTCAAGCAGATACTACATATTGATTATGCATTGTAACAATTTATTTTAGGTAGCCAACTTTTATTAAATATGCTTTCCACATACATTTTTCCCATTCTGTGGCTTTTCTTTTGATTGTATTATATTTCATTATACAAAATAATTTGCTATATTTACATATTAAAGTGCCCTTCTTGTCTCTGAGAGCTGCTTCACAGCTTGTGACACTTCCCAAGAGGTCTGTCCTTGTTACTCCTTTTCTTGCTCTTAGGCGGAGATCATGCAATTTAGACAGATTAAAAACTGTCTTTTGAGCTCCTGCTTGCCACAGTTCACAGGCTGGGCTGTGGGCCTGGTTAGGGATTACTCCCAGCAAGGTCCTGTGAGGCCTGAACTTCCACCTCTCTGAGCCCACACCTGTGCCATTTAGACCCCCCTAGGTTGTGGGTGAGAGATCAAGGTTGCACATGGACGCAACACCACTAATCAGTCTCTTATGTTCATCTTGACTCTGCATTTCTCCCCTTTGGAATTCAGAGTGCCAAGCCCCGGCTGGACTGCTTGATTGAAGTGTACAGGAGCTGCCAGGAAATCCTGGCACACCAGAAAGCCACATCAACGAGCCCATGAGTCCCAGCATTCAGAAAGCCAGTATTGTCTTCCAGAGGAGATGACTCCTAAGCCACAGTGGCTGGCTTATTTTCTGTATTTTAAACCTTCAAGTGGACACAGTCAGAGGAACCAGTATGGATGTCGTGGATCTCGGAGCCATAGAGCAGGTGACTGGAAACCTAACTTATTGTGTGATATTGAGCAAAGTATTAATGTATATTTTAGTGTTCCTCTTGTAAGGTTTTATTTTACCAGTTGAGGGGAGACCTCAAAACTGTGTTAGGAGTAATGTTGACTAAGTGCACTTTGTGAGCACACTCGGGCTTACTTTTTGTTGGAATTGATAGAAAAGAGCTGACATCAGCTCTTTTGATAAAGATAATTTTTCCAACTGTGCAGTGTCCCTGTATAAAAGTTAAGAAAGAAAATAAGCAAGCCATTCAGGGACTGGTTAGTAGGAAGCAGTGTCCGACAAAACACTAGTCTGTCCACCTAGCTCCTGTGTTCTGTACAGGGTTACTTTATGATGATCCTCTTAATAAACAGAACTTCTTCCAAAACATACACCACTACTTGGTTCAGACAGCTGCTTTTTATTGACAAACATGATCAAGGGTGTCAAGCACATTAATACTCTTGTTACTCAGCATTGTCTATGACTCCAAAAACTTCTTTTGCCAAGAGGGATGAAACAAAAAGCCAGACAGAAATTTGACTTTGGTTCCCTGACATGTTGAAGAAGGATAAACATACATACCATAAAAGCTTTTGTTTATAAGGCAGTTTCTTTTGTATAAAGTCAACAAACTAGGGAGGATTCCTGAAGGGCTGGGAAGAAGACAGGGCAGGGAAAACAGCTTGACCCCCTAAACTCAGTAGGAACACAGCTCCATTCCTGCTTACTTTTTTCTTTGGGGTTTTTTTTTAAACTCCTGACATCAGCTCTTTTGAAAAAGATAATTTTTCCAACTGTGCGGTGTCCCTGTATAAAAGTTAAGAAAGAAAAAAAGCAAGCCCTTCAGGGACCGGTTAGTAGGAAGCAGTGTCCTACAAAAGTCTAGTCTCTGTCTGCCTGGCTCCTGGGTTCTGTACAGGGGAGTTCTGCACAGGGTCCTGTAGATGATAATATCCTTATTTGCCTTAGAGATACTCAAGATATTACAAAACCAGAGCTGTAACTTCTGCCTTTTACACCAGCCCTGGAAGGGTTATTCAGGAGCCTGTGGGATACGTGACATGTGACTTGTTCGAGGTAGAAATGTCTCAGCTAAATTCCAAATCCTGGAGGAAAGGGAGAAACCAAAATGGGAGGCAGCTATAAAATTGCCAGCCTGGCAAAGTCCAGTTCATTTAAAAGAGGCACTCTGATGTGCTGCCTTTTTCATCATGCTTCTCAGTTTAAAGGGTGAGAGAGGGGAAGCTTACAGCAGCTGAGGTGTTCAGATAAACTAGTTCCAGCCTTGCAGTTTTCGCAGTGTGCCTGGACCACACACTTTGTTGGGGTTAAAGGCTTGGTTCATGGATGCTATTGCTAAACTCATATAGTTTGTTCAGCACTTTATTGAAAAATGATAAGGCTGTCTTAGAGCTATGAAATAAAACTCAGTTTCTCCAGTGTTGGAAAATCAGAGTATAAATGAACTCTTTCGTCTTTTTTTTTTTTTTCCTGTCAGGGGAGGGCGGAGACAAGATCATCTCTGCACTCAACAGCAGGTCTAATTTGGGGGTGGGGAGATATTGGTATCGTCAGGAAGGCAAAAGGCCAGCGCAAGTTTGCCAGAAGTCTTAAGCAAATCCAGGCTCACAAGCCTGGAGAGTCGTTTTTGGTGGCCTCACAGAGTAGCAAAGAGCAGGATGCATTTGGTTGGTCTTTCAATGAGCAGGGGAATAAGTGATGCCCACCTACAGTAGTAAGCACAGCTTTCACTGAGTCCTGTCCGGTCGTTAAAATGAGACAAGGAGAGGCCAGGGTGGACCCACCCCTGCCCTTGCTTGTACTCGGTTGGGCTGGCAGTCCAGTGTGAGGAGATCAGCTTCACTCTCGGGGGACAGCACCTTGTCCTGCAGGGACAGGGGCCGCTGCCCCGGCAGGGCGCCACTGATGCCTCGTATGCAGCAGTGGAAGGGGAAAGGTGGGTCGACTCCTTTGTCTCCAGCCCCGCCAACACCTCTCCCATGTGGGAAAGGAAGTCCAGCCTGAGTGAGTTCCAGGCTTTTGTTGAAGTTCAAGTGTATTGGAAGTTCTAGTCCTCTCCCGTTCAGGGATGTCAGGAAAACTTCAAGTATAAATCCCTGCGTGAGGACCACAGACAATATAAAAAACACTAATCTCCCTGAGAGTAGCAGTGCAGGAAAAGTGACGTACAGCACTGATGCCCTCAGTAACCGGGACAGTGGGCCAACCGAACAGCGTCCACAGCTCAGTACTTTTGGGGGGGGGGGAGTGGTTTTTATACTGGGTCTGGATTTTTAAAGGTTGGCCCTGGAACATGATAAGGCACCTGGAGAGTAAAGGCTTCATGGACACCGAAGTACACATTTCACAGAACAACTGGGGCGGGTTGCGGGGGGCTATCAGACCCATCACAGTAGTATCACACTCGAGGATACATGTCTCTAATCCCAGAGACACCAGGTGGTGGTGGGGGAAGGGCAGGAGAAATATTCACAGCAACGTTGGCCCTTTGGCAGCACAGGGAACAGAAGCAAAGAACTGTCGTCCATCTAGTTCCCATGGCTGGCAGGCAGCAGCGGGGGTGGTGGGTAGGTTCACAGTTGTGGAGCAGTGGTTCATGTAGCTGGCCAAGATGAAGGTTACCTCTGCAATCTAAGGAGACAACAGAGAAATGAAGGAATGGAACTAGCTTTGGCTTGAATCCTGGCTATCTCTCTAACTGTTGCACTGGGTACATAAGCTTCTTGGGTTTTGCTTTGTCTCTTAAATATCCACCCAGGGTGGAAATATCCAAGAGTGGGGGTCATTACTGTGAGGTTCAGACAACCAGTGAAATGGGCGTTTGGAGTCCACAGTACCTCCTGAAGACAGGAGGACCAACATTCTGCTCTGGCTGTCTCCAAGCCAGGGCAGGCGGCCTCCCTGGAGGAAGGGACCTGCGTGTCCTCTCCTTCGGCAGGGGCGGTATTAAAGGAGGAGGTTTGTCAAACTCCAGCTTTAGGATTAAAACAACAGGGTTTCCAGCTGCTCAGAAGGGAGCCAGAAACTATAAATCAGAACTTCGGTTTCAGAGTCTCTGGAATTGATATTTTTGCCAATCAACATTTCCTATACCAAGTGGGAACAAGGCCCTTAAAGCAGTCTTTGGGCCTTCTTCAAAATCCCAGGGAAGGGGGAGCCTGTGCTGACTGGCCCACTTGTGACAAGTGCTGGGACAGCAGAACCCAAGGCAAGGTGAGAGCGCCTAGAGGAGGAAGCTGCCCTGGGCCTGGGCCTGCTGCAAGGACGAGCAGCGAGAGGCCCCCCAGCTCAAGCTGCCTGGTGCTGTGGCTGACAGAACGGAAGAAGTAACGTGAGGAGTGTCCCACCAGCCCCTTTACCTACCAGCCCAGCATCCTCAGGAGTACTGATGAGAGACAAGGCCAAATGTTTTTGTTCGGGACGGGGCCCTTCTGGAGTATTATCACAACCTCAGTTTCCTTTCTATACTCCAAGCCCACCTCATCATACCCAATCAGCGTCAAATGTTCTAGCAGCTTTCAGGCCCACCTTGGGAGCAGCCATCCGGAAGATGAACTTCTCAACGTGGCCTTTCCCAGAGCTCTGGTCTGGAAGGGATCTGATCACAAGCATGAAGTCATCTCGGCAGCCACCAAAGGTCGTCACCGAAGAGTAGGGATAAGTGACGTGCACTTGCTGTGAGAAGTGATCCAGTTAGTTCCTGGGTAGCTCTCCCCCTGCCTCCTGAGCTGGGAGTCTCGTCAGACCAGGAAAGAGAAGTCTGAAGAGGCCACACTTTGGAGATCTCCATTCAAATGTCTATAGCTGTGTCTAGACTAGAGGACAGAGGTGCTTGGGGTCGGGGGGTGGGGGGTAGTGGGGGCAGAGCAACCACGGTCACTCAGCTGAGGACTCTGAGTGCAGAGAGGAGGAGCCAGGGAGCCAGCCCTCACCCTCCCATACCATAGTGTTGTGGTCCAAGATGCTGACTCCATCCTCATTCACAGCAATCCACACCAGAGCGCTCTCCTTGGAAGATAGCTGTGCAGGCTGGGGGAACAGGAAAATCCCATCAGACCGAGTCACAGCTAGGATTCTGAACCACTACAGCTTTCTGAGGTAGAAGGCACATCCAGGGATCTGCTAGGCACTGATTTCCAACTTTTTTCTCCTTTTTGGAAAACACAGAAGATGGTATTTGTACAGCATGCTGGATAAACAGTCTGCTCGTGGCAGGAGGCATCTGGCTTGGAGCTCTGGCCACTTACGAACTACGCTGAGTGGGAAAGGGTATCACTTTCTTGCAGTACCCTCAGCCCACCCTGCTACGGAACAGAGCACAGCACACTCTGTTCCTGCTGCAGAGGCCAGCCCTGGCTGTTTAGTCACAGGCATGGAGAACAGACTGTCTTCTCCTGGCTCTCAGAAACTGAAAGCATTCCACCCAGTTTCTCCTAGCACCAATGCATCCTGCTTCAACCAATTTTCTAGGGATTATTTTTTCTTAAAATCAGGAAAACAATAGTGCAACCTTAAAGGCTTTAGGCCCTACCAGGGAGAAAAGTGACTGTTTGGTGGACAAGTCCTAGAATGACTAATTTTCTCTGCCAGGGCTGCATGAGGGCAATCTAGATTTCCTATCTCTTCTACCCAGAAGGCTGGGAACAGAGATGGATATGTCTCTTTCATCAGGAGCTTTCCCCACCCTTCCAGGCCAAGAGGGTCCCCATGTTATATGCCTTTATAACACCCCTGTACTTTTCCTTCATGGCATTGTGACAACATGTAAAAAAATTATATATGTATTTAGAGAGAGAGAGAATTATTATTTGATTAATGTGGACCTCCCCTACTAGATAGAAAGCTCCATGAAGGCAAGGACGGTGTTGGATTTGCTTACGTCTTGCAACCGCAAACAGCTAGCACAATGCCTGAGACATAACAGGAGCTCAACAGTTCTTCGTTGAATGAATGAGTGAATGTCTACTGTCTGATCTGTATCCTCAGTGAACAGGATCATGATCCACCATCGAGGACAGGACACTCTGTGTGATTATGTACAAAGTTCACACATACCAGATACCCAGTGAAGAAAAGTTCCAACTGAAATTACTGTTGGCCACCTGGCCTTCATGCAGGAGAAATGAACTGTTACCTGCGTAGTCACATACCCCATGGCCACTCTAGGTCAGTGGAGATGTGTTTGTTTAGGTTATTATACTAATATGTCCTTTCAAACTTCTTTTCAAATGAAAGCACTCTTGAGAGGGATGTCACATCAAGTCTGAACCCTGCTGTGAATTAGCTGACCCTATCTTTTTTTTTTTACAGGGGTAGGACTGGGAAAGAAGTCAATAAAGGAAAGTTGAGGGTCACCCAGAAATAATCCTGGTCCAAAAGCAATGAGTCACAACGGCTCTGGACCAGGGAAAGCTTGCAGCAGGCAAATGGGTGGAGAGATTGCGACCCCTAGTGGTTGCTAGTGTGCAGCTGGGCGCTACAGACTGAACTGGCTCAAACCTGATGGAATCCCGGAGGACTTAAGGGAGTTTCTGATGGTATGGTGGGCTTCCAGATGGGATGGTGGGCTTCCAGATGGGATGGTAACCACTCCTTCCACTGGAAATGCTCACACTTACCTGAGCAGCAAAGAGCTTAGCACCAAAGAGGGGCCATTTCCGGGCCACTGTCAGGTAGATGCGGACGCACTCAGGAGAGGAGCAGCCTTGCAGTGCCGCCCACTTCGTGGTCAGCTGATCTGCCAGGTGCCTGGTTTGGATAGACAGACAGACAGAGTGCCATGTTTCTGTCGCAGCTCTGAGGTTTCCCCGACTCTGTAGCCCTCCCCACAGTGACTCCCTGCAAGACCCTGCAGCCTACCTCAGCTGTTCAGGGGGGGCCCCGTGTCTGTAGCGCCTTGGGTAGAACCTGTCCAGGACCTGCTGGAGATGATGCTGAGCCTTGGCAGAGGGTGTACCCCCAGGCCCTGGCAGGATGGGCCTCTCCAAGTCCCCGTACTCTACCTGCAGTAGAAGCACGTGGAGGGACAAGTCAGGAAATTGGATGTGGATAGGGTGTGGCTGGGGGCCTGCTGAGAGAGGTGCAGTAAACCATCATTTCATTCCTATATTGGTGAGGAGGGAATGGGTGGGAAAAAAACATTTCTTGTGAACAGACCCTTTATCTCAAGTCTCAACAGACACCAGAGAAAAAAATCTTAGGGTCTTAGAATATTAAAGATTCTCAAGTTCAACTTTCATTTTGCAGCTGAAGTTAAGTGCCTTATCCAAAGACACAGCTGATTAGTGGCAGACAACACTACAGAAATTCTGGCTTCTAATCCCAAACTATGGGATACAGGGCTGAAGATGCTATAGATCCTACAGTATAGCAGTGTTCCAAATGTGGCCACTGGAGTCAGATGCTTGACTCAAATCCCAGCTCTGCCATTTACCAGCTTTGAAACCACGATCAAGTTAAACTCTGTTTAGTTTACTCTCCTACAAAGTAAGGATGAGAACTAAATAGGGTAATGCATATAAAACATTCAGCACAGGGCCCTCTCTAGCATATTCAGTACATGTTTATTAAATATCAACTATTATTATTTCCCCTTTTTCTCCAGCATATAAATCCAGACTCTTTCTTAGGGGAAACATGAAGGCATCCCAGATGCCTTTGGCAAGACCGCCTCCGAAAGGGAACAGGGAGAAGAGTCAAAGCTTGAATGCACGTTCCTTTTCCCAGTTCTCACTGCAGTGTTTGACAGCTGGTGAGGACACATTTTATAACATACATTATCTAAGAATCATAGTACAACACTGTAGGGGCGGCAGTAAGGGATGTTTGCTTTCAGAATACAGAAGAGAACTAAAGTATAGATAAGAAAAGTAAGTTGGCCAAGATCTCACAGCAGTTAGGTGGCTGGATTCAATCCTAGGCCCCTGGGTTCCACACTCGCAGTGCATGTCTGCAGTGAGGCGCTCTACTAGGTAAGGAGTCAGCAAGGCCACCCTCTCTGGCAGCTCAGAACCTGCAGAATCTTCTGTTTCCCCAAATGTGGTGCATTCCACCTGCGAGTCCAAGACGGTCCCCCGACCCTCCCGATTCCTGAACAGAACCTTACCTGAGCCATGAGGGCAGCCATCTCCAGAGCCAGCTCCTTGTTGACAGGAAACCTCCCTGCGACTATCTCTCCGTTAGTTTGGGAGGCAAGCAGCAGACGCTCTCGCTCTGTCTCGCCTTTGACTTGACTCCGAAAATACAGCCTACAGGAGAGAGAACGAGAAGCCAGGACTCAACTGGAATCCTGAACAGATGAGGCTGTCTCTGCAGCTGTTTATCTTGATTTCCAAAGAAAGAAACTACTCTTTTTATACCATTTGTGAGTCTGTTTTCCACTGCCTCCAAAAAATTTAACCAAGCATGACACAGAGAAGATATGGGCCACCAGATCTCGCAGCAACAGTAGAGTGTGGTTAATTCTGAATTCACCTTTAGACTTACTGGATTAGGTGAGGGGAACCTGGTACATGGTGCATGCATGCTAAGTCGCTTCAGTTGTGTCCAACTCTTTGCAACCCTATGGACTGTAGCCTGCCAGGCTCCTCTATCCATGGGATTCTTCAAGCAAGAATACCAGATTGGGTTGCCTTGCCCTCCTCCAGGGGATCTTCCCAACCCAGGAATTGAACCTGCGGTGCCTTGCATCGGCAGGCAGGTTCTTTACCATAGCGCCACCTGGGAAGCCCCTTTTTCATAGTTTATTAGGGAAGTGGATGAATTAAGATTCCAAGGGACTAATGGAAATTATTTGCCTGGAGACATATCTGAGATGAAATTTTCTTACTCAAAGTGATATAAAGTCAGGATGGCTCCTGTATTTCCTGGAATTGGTACAGGAGCAATTTATTCTTTAGCCTTAAATATCTAGTGCTCAAAATCTTCCTCTCTTAATGTAGCATATGTAGCCACCTGAGGAAGCTGGCTGGGGGTCAGGGATGTATGTGTGTGTTTGCATGCATGTGTGAGTGTGCAGATACAGTACAGGGACCGAGAGCTTGAGCTGTGCAGGGTCTCACAGAGACCAGCAGAGCCAGCCTGGGCCCCCAGCTAATGACCAATAGGCAGTGTTATATCTAGGGGCCTCATGCTCGGTTCCCGCCTTGGGCAGCCCTCAGGACCTGTTCTTGCACATCAGTTTCACAACACGCGTGCCACCCTCAGCCTTTCCAGTGTGCAGCTCCTTCAGGGCCTGTTCCCACTTGGAGATGGCATCACAGATCTGCAAGATGCAAAAGAGCAAAGTCAGAAAAGCCCCTGATGGGGAGCAGAAGGTCCAGTCATGCCTGGACCCGGGCAGAGCAGGATGATCGCTCTCCATCTGGAGGCTGACCTGAGGGGGCTTCATGCTCCCAGGACCCAGGGTGCCAGCGACTTCCTTACAGAGGTGGAGCTCTGAGGGCAGTGTGAGCAGCAAACCATGGAACACTGCCAGCCACCGCCTTAACATCTGAGGCTACCTCCCGAGGCTAGGCAGGCCCCAGTCAAAAAACATGGCCCCTTATCAGCAGCTCCACTTTCCTTCCACCAGCCGTCATTCTCCTCCTCAACAAGTATTACCAGAGGCCTACTGTGTAACTAAGCCTTACAGATGCCAGGCATTTACAAAGAAGGTACATGGCATAGTTTTTCCAGGCAATGGTAAAAGACTATAGAAGCCTTTGTCCTGTCACCATAAAGAAAGCAGACACTGAAGCAAACCCTCATCCCTATCAACTGCTCCAGCACATTCCCACAAATACTCAGCATGCCCTGTGGTTCTACCCCCAGACCCGAATACAACACAGGGCTCGAATCCCACTCAAAGTCCATACAGAAGTACTGTAAGGATCTACCTTTTTATGATGGAACCTGTAAGCACAGTAGGGGCCTTGGCAGTTGAGGTAAGAGCTAGTGGCCAGTGTGCAACACAAGATCCGCTGGGTCCAGCATAAAGTTGTCTGTCTATGCGTGTCTGTATGCAACTGGTAGGGGTCTCTGCCCAGGTAGGGCTGATGCTGACAAGCACCTCCCTGTCCTTCCAACACTGAGCTGAGAGGCAGCTTTTCCCCCGGAAGCTGAAGAGCCTCTCAAGGGAGGGAGGGATGTGGAGATCTCTCCAGAGACAAAGGCAGAAACAACTCTGCCTGTATGGGCTCATTTTAGGATGGCACAGAAATGCTGGCCTGGGGGAATGCCTCAGGCTAGTCTCCAACAGGCTGGGAACACAAAATCCTGAAGGCCGAGGTGGCGCAGGAAGGGTTCAGTTGGCTTGGGGGTGGGGGGCATCACCTTGACACTTCCCTGCAAGCAGTGTTCCAGGTCCCTGCCAGAAGGGTCGTCCGTGAAGAGGGCAAAGCCCGAATGGGAGGACTTCCTCATGCCCGTCTCCTGGTTTAGCCGCTGGAGAAACTCGTCCACGGTGGAGGAGCCGTCAAAACCCACCACCTGCCGGGAGAGGGGCCAGTGGAGGGGTCAAGGCCCAGGAGATGGAAAGGCGTGACTGAAAGAAGCAAGTAAAGTGAAAGTTGCTCAGTCGTGTCCGACTCTTCGCGGCCCCATGGACTGTAGCCTGCCAGGCTCCTCTGCTCATGGAATTCTCCAGGCCAGAATAGTGGAGTGGGTTGCCATTTTCTTCTCCAGGGGACCTTCCCAACCCAGGGATCAAATCTAAGTCTCCTACATTGCAGGTAGACTCTTTACCAACTGAGCTACCAGGGAAGTCTGAAAGGGCAATCACAAAGACCAAAGGAAGCTGTTTCCACGTGGAGTGGTGAGTGCTTAAGGGAGGAGCCTGCCCACAGTGAACTACAGTCCCACATGCTATACTATATGCTTTTGGGGGGCCCTTTCCCAGGCCACTCTCTTGGTCAGTGTCTCAGCTTCCTTGTTCGTGCAGTGGGTTCAAAAGGTCCACCTCCCAGGGCCCGAACAGTAAAGCACTTCTGCGATTCAAGCTCCTTCCTCCCTCCACACTGGTGCAAATGGCCCCACTCGCCCTCTAAACCCCAGGCCTGTCCTTCGGCTGGTCTGTCTGTTAAGGTCTGCTGCGCCTACGGAGGCTCAGCACCTTCTGGCCCAAAGGTGTTCTCCTCTGGGTCAGTGACATGAGAAGACTCAGCTCAGGGAGCACGGCAGCCCGGTCACCTGGTAGGTCCCGTTGGCGAAGTGCACGGGGATGCTGAAGGGCAGGGAGTGGTGGAAGGGGTTCCGCAGCAGGATGGACACCACCTCCATGCGCGATGGCCTGGCCTCCCGCTCCCCGGTCTGCAGCGTCCGCTCCACTGCCCGCTGGCAGTACGTGGCGTACTGGCCGGTTTCATTTCTAAAAAGACAGGTGAAGGGAAAAAGGAACACTGGGGAATCCACTCACCCCCGGCTCGCTACCGACATATAACCTGTAGGACTGAACCTGCAGCTGGGAGGCTGTGATAGGAGCCCCGAAGACTGGGGCTAGGGTGTTAATTTGTTTTTCAGGGTCTATTTGCTGCAGGCTGCTAGCACGGCTGTTTTCTGCAGGAGCCCAAAAACATGGCAACAGAGAATGAAACTATGGGGACAATGTGGGGGCACGATAGCTTCACACTAGAGCTCCCACAAAATACCCATACCTACATGGACTGGCATGTCGAGGAGCCCAGCACGCCCAGATCGCCATGTGCCCATCGGTGTATGTGCTGACGGGCAAAGTCTCCATGGCCACCACACAAATCCCAGGGAGCAGGGGTGATCTGATCCACCCTGGTCTCCCTCGGCATCCCTTTTGATCATGCCTGTCAGTAACGCCAGAGGGGTGCTATCTCACCTGGGATCCGCATGGCGCTGGAGCTGCTGCTTGACGTACCAGAGGAAGTGGTGCTGAGGCAGGAAGAGGGGGGCGCACAGAGCCAGGAGCTGCCAGCACTGAGGGGGGAAGGAAGTGCGGGGTGAGTGCTGGGTCTGCGCGCCACTGCCGTCATGGTCCTGAGCTGCAGAACCTTCAGCAGCCCCTCCAAACCACAGCCCCCAACCTCCTGTGGGCACCTGTGGGCCAGCTTGGCCAAGCTCCGTCCAGAACCGCAGTCATACAATCTGTGTGTGAACATCCAGGAGGGGCACAGAGAAGACAGTGGGACAGCTTTCTGCCCCGAGGCCGCCTACTGGATACCAGGCTCGGAGGATATGTGCCCAGTCACCTCCTTCCACCTTTCCCACCTCCTAGGCAGCCCTGGCCCATGGCTGTTCTGCCCCAGGGACGCCCACCTGCATGAGGGAGTACTTCTGCGGCGGGCGGCAGCTGGTCTGCTTCATAAGTTGGCAGTAGATCTCACTCTGTAGCTCAGGGTGAACCAGGCAGACCTGCAGTGCCGTCTGCGCCAGGGACACGTGGTAGTCCACTGAGGCAGCTTCCACAGGCACGTTGATGAAGAGCTGGCAGGACTGCAGGGAGATGACGGCGGGCTGGGGCGGTTCCTTTGACGACTGTCCTCTGTGGCTGGGACAGACTGGGCTGTCCCCCCGACCCCCTCAGAGCTCAAGGGAGGCCCCAGTTCACTACAGACAGCGCTTTCTTGGAGGAGCATCGTTACTGCTTGAGAATATCTATGCTTACTGAGATGGCTCCTTTTGGAGAGGACCTTTCCTTCTTTAAATATTCCCATTACATAAACAAGACATATTCATTTTTAAAAAAAATAGAATATTCAGAGGGGAACAAAGAACATCCTAAAAGACGCCAGAACCTCTCAGGTCCAGAAGCAACAGAAACCTGCCCCTTCCCACTGTGCACTCCAGGAGGAGGGAAGCTCTTCATTTCAAGGGTGCTCCCCAAGGGCCCAGGGTGACGTCCCAGAGCTTCCAGCATCTTCCCCATAAAGGACACTGTGGGAACCCTGAGGGACTGTCTCCCATCCTCTTCAGATCCCTCCGTAAGTTACCCCCCTAAACTGCCCGGGTCTCCATCACCACGGTGGGCAGAACTGCTCTGGATAGAGCTGAGATGCAGGGCAAGGGCGCCAACTGCCAGTCTATGGGCCTGGGCTCGGCTCCCACTTTACCTTGAAGAGCTTGACAGCCTCCGTCTGCAGGGCCTCGGAGGGCAGGGTGGTGAGGGAGGTGTACAGCCCGTCTTTGCTGTAGCACAGCATGGGGTGCCTCCAGAGTGGGGAGTCTGCCCGGAGCACAGCACCAGAGAGCAGCAGCAGTCAGCACTGCGGAGGGAATGTGCCCCCACCCCACCCCCGCTCTGATCGGCAGGGAAGACGGGGCTTTCAGTCTGGACACACGGGTTGTGCTGCGTTTACACCCATAGAGCGTGGGCTGGGCAGGTGTGCACTGCATTTATTCAGCACACTCAGAAGCACGGCTTACAGGAAGGCGGCTACTGCTGGGTTCGTGGGGGCTGCAGTAGGAGTGAGTGTGCAAGGTGTGGGCATCTGAATGTAAGCGTGTATGTGTGTGTGTGCAGGAGAGGCCCCCTCCTTGCAGTGTCAGGTCTGGATACAGGAATGTGTATCAGCCTGGAACAAACAAGCCTTGGAGCAGCAGTGGAGCAGTGTGTGTTTGTGCTTAGCCCTTAGGTCCTTAGGGTCCTGAGAATCAGTAGCAAAAGACAGACTTCTAAATGCTCCAGGCTCAGGTCAGCCTGATCCTAACTTCATTTATTAACTACCTCTAACTATAGATTAACCAGCCACCTTCTTTCCTCAACCCTCTGTCCAGCCAGCAAAGTTGCAGGGAACAAAGTAAAACATTGACCAAGTGTCTGCTCCCCAGACAACTCCCCCAGATATTGAGTGGTCTCCCCAGTATCCTCACCAGAAACAAGGCCCTGGAGCATGGGACACGAATGCCCTTCTGTGGCTCAGATGGTTTCCAAACAGCTTCAGGGTACGGTCGTGCTTTCTTGAGGTTCCCAACCACCAATTACTCAGCTACCGCCCTCCAACCCAGCAGTGATGGCTACCCTTGCCTTACCTGGGTCTCCCTCACCATCCTTCAGCTTTCCAATGAGCTGCTCATAGGCAGTGCCCACCTTGGCACTGCTGCCACCTGTAGCCACCGTGAGGTGGTAAAGCCACGTATCCTGGAAGAGGATGGAAAGCCAGCTGATGGGGCCAGGCTGGGAGAGAATGGAGGCAGGACCTCCAAGGGAGCTTCCCTGAAGGGGCAAAGTCCAGGGTGATGCTCAGCCTGCTTGGTTGGCACAAGCTGAGGCCATCGGTCTCAGAAAGACTTGGGATCAAATGAATATGAACCTAAGTTCCTAAGCTTGTGGTCCCCTCAATCTCATGGCCCCAGTGAATAGATGTTGGTTGCTGGGAATGAACCCAGTACAAGGAATATTCCCAATCAGGAAATATGAGTTGCCAACATGTCTAGGAGGAAAATAAATATGAATTTTGGGAATCTCGGGGAAGAAGGAAGGAAGATGAGAATCAAAAGGTTGAGCTTTGCCATGGAGGCCCAGTCCCCTCCCTCACCTTTTCATGCTTGGTGCCAATGAGGAGGTAGGTGGGGCTGTGCTCCAGGGGGTGGATCACCAGGGTGTAGTGGGAGGACAGCAACCGCCGGGTTCCTCCAGCCTCATAATCCTCGTCTGAGTCACAGGATCGATCTACTTCCTCTATGCGCGCGTCCCGCACAGGCAGACGGCCCAGGGGTCGCTGCAGGCAGGAGCCTTGCATGAATGGAAGGGCTGGCAGGGACAGAGGAGTCTCCTCTCTCTGAACCTCAGGGCTTACAGGGCTGGGGATCAAGGAGATGGATGACAGGATGGGGAAGGGAAGACAAAGCTCCCTGGCTGAGGTAGGCCTGGAGGAGCACAGACATACCACACAAAAACAACTTGTGGGCCTTGCACACTGGTCACACACTCAAGAGAGGGATCCAGCCACTAGCTTCATGCTGGTTATAGGGTTTGGGGGGGGCCTTCCATCAGGACATGGAAGCACAGGAATGTGGTTTTGGGGAAGCTGTCGGGAGGCCAGGAAGTACCTTGTCCTCATGGCTTCGATAGTAGTAGAAGGTTCTCCCAAAAAGAGCACACCAGACCAGCTTGGAGTGGCCATGCTTGACCTGCAGGTCAGAAGTGAAGCAGCATTATCCGAATCAGATGACCCCAGAAGTAAATCTGGGACTGGCAAAGAGAAGCCACAAGCAGACAGATCTCAAAACCCCTGGTTCAACTCAGACCCTTAGGTCAATTCCAGGTCAAACTCAGATGCCACCCTGATTCTCGACTAATGGAACCAGCCCTTTCACAGCGAGGGTCCACGGCCACAACACCCCCATTCATCCTCATTTGAACTGCCATTAAAAGGTCAACCTGGCCAACCAGATGTCCTGTCCCAGAAATATGACCACAAGAAGAACTTGTTAGTCAGCAAGGGCTAGAGTTGGGAAGGCAGGGCCACCGTGGGCTGAAGCTCTTGGGTAAATGTAATCTTGAAGTGTAAAAATGCTGCACATGGGCAGAGGAGAGGGCCGTGAACACAGATGGGACAGGAAGGCAGAGGGAGAGCCCCAAGCACAGAGCTTCTCACACATCACTCCTGACAGCATCTTGGCCTAGTTACTGTGCTTCCCTGTTAACGTCCCCTTCCTTGGGGTCAACAAGTGCTTCTCAGCTCCCTGCAACCAGAAAGGCCCTAATCAAAATGTCTTTAGGGATTTCCCTGGTGGCCCAGTGGTTAAGACTCTGCACTTCAGCTTCAGAGGGCACTGGCGTCGATTCCTGGTCAGGGAACTAGGATCTTGCATGCCAAGTGGCACGGCTCAAAAACAAACAAATAAACAAAAAATGTCTCTAGGGCAGCCTGAGATATTATGAGTCTTTGGCCACGCCTGCCTCACCGAGGTCACAGCTTCCCTCTATTCATACTGAGCTGTGGTGGGTACAAGGCAGGGGTGGGGGCAACTTCTAATGACCTCAAAATGGGTCCAAGACATTCCTTTCCCTCCTCTGTCTTGAGAACAGCTGTTGTTCTAACAACCTTGATCCCTATTTTTCCAGACAGTCATTCACCATCACCTTATGTGGCTCAGACCACAGGTAACCAGTGTGAGGAACCTTCTGCAGAAAGCTGTGTCAGGAGGGGACCCACCACCCCTGGGACTCACTCCTGGCTCCCCTGACTCTCAGGAGGCCCACATGCCTCCCCCATCCCCCATCCAAACCTTGGTCAGCCAGCCCTTCACGGTGGGCTTGGTGCCCCCCTGAGGCGGGGCTGGAGGCCCAATGGCCTGGACCTTCAGCAGGCTCTGCAGGACACGGATCCACTCCTCCAGCAGGCTGGGCGAGTCAGCTGTCAGGTAGTAGGTCTTCTTCTCAGAGATGAGCTGGGGGGTGAGGGGGTGGGGGGGCGAGGAGAGGAGGATGGAATAACAGGGACCCGGCCATGAGGTGGCACAGAACTCTGGCCCACCAGGCCTTCCTTCTCCTCATTTCCTCCATATCTCTCCTACCTTCACTCCATCTCACATCCTGCCTCCTCCTCCTTCCTCAAACCCACAAATGAGGATTGATGCAAATGTCAATGTAATGTCTCTCATACATGCTCATGTTGCCCCATCTTTGTTTTCATCAGAGCCATATCCAAACCCAGCACCTCTTCTATCTAAAACACTAACTGCCAGGAGCATGCTCACCTGGAACGTCTGTGCACCTTCCCCTCGAACAATCTGGCAACGGGAGTTTAGTTCCACTTGGCCTTGAGGTTTCCGGATGACATCACTCTGTAAAGAAAGGAAGGAGGGGAAAGATGTTGGAGCCTTCCCAGAGCACGCTGTTTTCCCTCAGATCTTACTCCAGGTCACAAAGGGGAAAGAAGCTCCCAAGCATTCCTGGGCTGCAGTATGATGGGTAACTTGTTCTGGATCCTGGTTCTAAGTAAATGGAGCAATGATTAGAGACATGGGTCCTGCTGATCCAGGCCTCAAAAGTATAGCTTGAACCTTTTTAAAAATTGGGTAAGAAGCCAAGTTGTTCCTGAGCTATAAAGCCCTTATATTCTTTCTACTATATATTTTATAGCAAATGTCACAAACAGGTGGCCTGTATATCATCATTACCCTTTCCAGACATTATTAATCAATCAGAGCATGCCTACTCATTGAGTGGTGCAGGCCCAGAATCCTTAACATGGTGCTCAAGGCAGGTACTAACAATCAGCTGGAGTTGCACAAGAGACAGGCCTTTTCACCTTCTTTAAAACATTAACATTGAAAAAAATTAAAAAAATTAAATAATTTTTAAAAAACATTAACATTGGTTCTCCAGGGAGATCCCACCAAACTAGGTCCCAGGATCCTAAGGCCCCCTAATTCCAAACAGCATTGGAAGGAGATGGAGGAGGTAACAAGCTTCCCTGTTAGAACAGCCCAGATCACATAAGGGCAGCCTGGGAATAGTTCATTTACAGGACCAGGCATAAGAACTTGGCTTCCGAAGGAAAAAGGAATCACCAAGCCAAGTGGTCTAGAAGTGTCCTTGACTGCTCAGGGCTTGATTTCACTCCTGGTCCCGTGTGGGGCTCAGAGCCTCAGGAGCCTGCCCAGGCTACCTCCTCCACCTGCCAGACCTTTGCCCTCTGCCTGGCTTCCAGTCCCTCATGCAGTTCTGGGGCTGGGGTGGGTCCTTTTGCCTACTGTCCAGGGAAGGAAGGTCTCACCGGAGACTTGTAGTACATGATCTGTCCCTGTCTCAGCACAAACCAGCGCCTCTTCCATGTCTTCACCCGGCTTCCCATTTTCAGCAGGTAGCCTGATTTCTCCAGTGACTCCTGCAGGAGTGGAAAGGTGCAGGGCGAGAAGGGGAAAAAATCACTGGGGTTCCTGGACATCACACAGGCCAAAAGGGCCCAGCAGAATCACTGCTTTGTCATTAATTAAAACGAATTATTGAGTATCTATTGTGTGTGTCAGAGAAGGCAATGGCAACCCACTCCAATACTCTTGCCTGGAAAATCCCATGGACAGAGGAGCCTGGTAGGCTGCAGTCCACGGGGTCACTAGGAGTCGGACACGACTGAGTGACTTCCCTTTCACTTTTCACTTTCATGCATTGGAGAAGGAAATGGCAACCCACTCCAGTGTTCTTGCCTGGAGAATCCCAGGGATGGGGGAGCCTGGTGGGCTGCCGTCTGTGGGGTTGTACAGAGTTGGACACGACTGAAGCAACTTAGTGACTACAACAACAACAATGTCTGTTTTCAGGGAACTGCCCAGCTAAGGGTACAGAGAGGAGTCATAAAGCATGGGTGATCCTGCTGGTAGGGGGAGACAACACATGACCATGAGGAGGTGGTGGATCAGGGGCTGTACAAGCGAGAGGCGCCAGGGGAGGCCTCCAGCAGGAGCCAGACCTGAACCAGCCTTGGAAGGGAATCAGCCTTTCCTTCGAGATGAACCCAGGGGAGGAAAAAGGCCACTCCAGGCAGCAGGGAAGGGCAAGAGAAGAGTTTGGGGAACATGAGCTGAGTGGGGGAGGAGAGTCTGTGGAGGTGGAGGGGAAGACAAGACAGGGCATCACAGCGGTGTGAAGCGAGGGCTGGGGAATGAGCCACCTGGATTCACTGCCAGCTCTGGAGCACAGCACACCTGAGCCTCAGGCTTCTCATCCATGAGATGGGGTAATAAGCCTGAGATGACCATGAGGACAAATGAGACACTGCATGCAAAGCCCTGAGTATGGTGCCCGGCACACTAAGAACTCAATAAATACACTGGTAGTGCTCAGCATCTCCAGGTCAGCTGAAGAGGCAACACATGTAAACTCCTGCCCCACTGGGCCCCCTAGGCCATAGTGATGGGGTCTGTGTGCACCTGACCTCCTAACTGCACACCCCCAGCCCACTCCCTGAGGCCTCACATCATCAGTGGCAGCCCCCAGGCCCCGCTGTCCCTTCGCCAGTCCCAGGGACCCCACAGCTGCTGCCTGGGTCTCGTGCTGGAGGTCCGCTCCCACCCAGCCCTGCCTTGGCCCCATGGGGTGGGAGCAGAGCTCCCAGCTCACCCCGCCCAGGGCCAGCCCATCGGTAGAATAGGATGAGGTGCGCTGCAGTTTGTGCTCAGGCTCAGAGTAGTCACTGTCCAGGGAGCAAGCATCCGGGGGAATGGCGTAGTCACCCTCAGAGCTCAGCGAGGACATGGAGACACCTGTCCAAGGGAGGAGGAGTCCAGGCCTGGGTCCACACCCTCCCGGCTAGCCCAGCCTGGGAACTGCAGGGCCTTCCTCACCCACCAGGGACCCCCAAGTAGGACCGCCCATGGGAGGAGAGGAGGGGCCCCTCATTGTTCATACCCCTCCCACCCCCCTTCCTCCCTACCTCTTTTGATGGCCCGTGGGCTGCCCAGTCCACTGGTCTTCCTGGACTCAGAGCAGGGGAGTGAAGTTCGGAAGCTTGCCTGGGAGCTGCAGTCATCATCGGACCCAGAGGACTCGTCCACAAAGGGCACGGTGCTGATCTGCGTGGCTTTCTGAAAGACAGGCCCTCTCCCCACTGCAGCTCCTGCTGCAAAGCAAGCTCCCACCCACCTGCACTTTCACTCCAGCTCCATGTGTCCCGGGTGTGGCCAACACAGCCTGTCTAGTGCCCAGCCTCCAACCAGCTGGGACACCCAAAAGACAACTGTCCCCTCCCGACCTGACCACCTTACCCCTGCGTCCTCACCTCCAGGCTTCTCTCTCCCCCACACACCATGTGGTCCCCAGTGCAGCTGCCCCACTGGGGCTGAACACCTGGCCGCTGGGACCCTTGCTCCCTGCCACCAGGGGGCCAGAAAACCACAGCACCGGCCAAGTGTGAGACTCCAGCTTTAAAAGTGGGTGGGGATGACAAATTGAGAGATCATGGTAAAAATTTTAAAAGACCAATTACTTCAATGTTGGGGAAACTGTGCAGAAAAGGATACTCTCTATAGTGTGATAAAATCTTTTTAGAAGGTTATTTGGCACTATCTGTCAAAATTTAAAACATACATTTTATCTACCCATAAATTCCACCTCTAGAACTAGGTCCTACAGAAATACGTATATATAAGTGCACAGAGAAGTATGTGCAAGGTGATGTTCATCGCAACATTGATTTTAGAGAAAGACAGAGATGACCCACATTGTGAATCAGGGGAGGACAAGTTAAGGTCATTAGGGATACTGGACAGCCCTAAAAAGGGAGGCAGAGCTGTGCTACCTGTGGAGGCGGGGCAGGAAGACCTGACACATGGCTGGGTACACAGCAACGGGCAGACTGACATGTATGATGTCATCCTCCTTGTGTGTGTGTGTAAGAGGGGAACAGAAAATTTGTAAATGCATTTGTAAATGCACCAGAGGGCATTACAGAATAGACACCAAATCATTAGTGATAGTTGCCTCTAGGGTTAAGAATAAGGGAAAAGCAATGTAAGAGGAAATTTCACTTTTGGCTTTTTATCCTTCTACAAACAAGTTTTACAAAGTATTACTGTTATGATCTCAAAAAACAGTAACAAAGGCAGACCAAAAATTATATGAAAACATCATGTTGCAGCAATATCTGATTTTTGTTAAATATATATATATATAGAGAGAGGGACTTCCCTGATGGTCCAGTGGTTAAGAATCCATCTTACAATACAGGTGACATGAGTTTGATCCCTGGTCAGGGAACTAAGATTCCACATGCCGTGGAGCAACTAAGAGTCCACGTGCCACAATGAAAGATTCCAAATGATGCAATGAAGATTCCATGTGCTGTAACTAAGACTGGAGGTAGTCAAATAAATAAATGTTTTTTAAAATGCAGAAAAGTTATGGGAGTACATATGGGAATACATGTTTGAACACAAAAAATTCAGGATGGAACTCCCCTGGTCTCTGGGACAGACATGTGAAAAGATGAGGAGCAGAGGTGGAGCAGGCATTGGTTTAACCTCTAACTTTTTACTTTGCCCACAATCATAATGATGTACATATTTGTAAAAGTAGAATTTTTCTAATAAAAACCTAATAAAGATATTGCTGTGCACCAGGAACTCATATAGTGTTGTAGGTCAATCATACGTCAAAAACAAAAAATCCTAAAAAAGAGATCAGACTTGTGGTTACTTGTGGGGTAAGTGCAGGAATTGGATGAAGGTGATCAAAGGTACAAACTTCTAGTTATAAGTAAGAACTAAGTACGTAATGTGAAATATGATAAATATCATTAACACTGTTATATGTTAATGTACGAGAGAGTAAATCCCAAGAGTCATTATCACAAGGAAAAGGTTTTTTTCTATTTCTTAAATTTTATATCTATATAAGATAATGGATGTTTATTAAACTTATTGTTGTAACCATTTTGTGATGTATGTAAGTCAAACTATTATGTTAAACACCTTCAACTTATACAGTGCGGTATGTCAATTATACTTCAATGAAATTGGAAGAAAAATTAAAAATAGATTTAAAAAAATCTAGTAAACAAAACAAAATGATATATGGGGGTGGGGGGGGGGCAGGCACTGAGCTGCCTGCCCAGAGTTACGTGTGTTCAGAGGCCTGACCCTAGAGTTCGACTCTAGCCACTGCCTGCAGATACGGGCGGTGGTCAGGAGGTGAAGGGAGGGCCTTTCTGGAGGAAGACCATCCCTCCTCCAACAGCGGCTTCTTACCCCCTTCAGGGCTGTGTAGACAGGCACGGTGACGTTCTTGTAGACAAGGCCAGAGAATGGCCCAGGTGATGCCAGGGCAGGAGGGCTTGAAGCTGGAGGGGCGGGAGACAGGAATGAGATTCACTCCGGTGACATAACCCAGGAAGGGGTGAGAGGGAGGCAGAGACCTGAGGGGCGCCAGGAGGAGAGAGATCTGCGTCGACAGCATTCCCTGAAAGAAACAGCACTCTGGACAGACCGGGTGACAGATACCAGGACGAGGGCGAAGGTCTTCCTCAGTCCCACTTTTGCCAAGGTGAATTACAAGTCATGTGACTCCGGGCCGCTCGCACCACCGTGGGGACGCTGTGGCGGGTAACTCCGGAGCCACACACAGCAAGCGGTGGCGGCTCCTTCAGGGGGTTGACTAAACCAAGGCACTGGGCTCCGGCAGCCCACCGTCCTGGAGCACTGCGGCAGGGAAAGCCTCGCAGGTGGACGGCTGCTGGAGGCCCCGCCTCCAAAACCCCTTCCAGCCCTGTAATTGGCTACAACTCCGTTCACGCCCACTCCCACCCTGCACTTAATAAGCAGAACCCTGCAGCTTCCTTCTCCCTCCAAGGAGGGAGCCCTGGCCACGTGCTTTCACCTGAACCTCACCTGTTGTGGGAAGGAATGGGCTGCAGGTGACCTGGCCTGGGCGTAGCTCAGAGTCCTCTCCTCCGCGCATGCCCACCCTGCCCACCACAGGAGCCACCTCGGACTCACCGCAGCAGGTGGCATTACTTCTGACAGACACTTCAGACAGCCGCATGCCTGACGTGGCCACAGCGTAGATCCGGCTCTCCTGGAACAGGTTGGTGGCAGGGGGTCAGGGCCCACGCATCCCACCCACCCCTGTGACCATCCCGGCCCTTGGCTTTGGAGGCGGGCAGACCTGGGTCCACATTCACGCTTAGCCAGTGACTCCGAGGGTAGGGTTGGGGGGATGTGGGGGCAAGTTAACATCATTTCTGGACCTCATTTTCCTCAGCTCTAAATGTGGGGTTCCCTGGTGGCTCAGTTGGTAAAGAATCTGCCTGCAACACAGGAGACCCAGGTTTGATCCCTGGATCAGGAAGACTCCCTGGAGAAGGAAAAGGCAACCCACTCCAGTATTGTTGCCTAGGAAATCCTATGGACAGACGAGCCTGGCGGGCTTTGGTCCATGGGGGTCACAAGAGTTGGACACGATTTAGTGACTAAAACCAACCAACCAAAATGGGCATAATAAATAATACCTTTCAGGCTGTTGTGACAATCAAATGAAATTATCAACAAAAACATCTAACACCTGGAATACAGCCAGTGCTCATCAGGTGATATTTATTTCCTTCCTTGATGCGGCCCTTCCCTTGAGGCAAGGAAGTTCAGGAGGAAAGAGGACCAGGACCTGTTTCTCTGCATCTTAGAGCCCTAGAAGTTGGGGCATTGACAATGAGGAGGTGAGAGCCCCACGGCAAGGACATGCCCTTTTGTAAGCCAGTTGTTAGAAAACTGAGACATCTTTTTTTCCTATGGTAACAATGTCATATCATGGTTAGGCTTCAAGCTCAAAGTCCTAGCTCATCCAGACTGCTGAACCCCACCACAGAAGACAACAGGAATGCCCACCCCAACTCTTCCCTTGCCCCTCAGGGTTCCCTGGTTCTGAAGCAGGCCCACAGGCCTGCGGAGCTTTCCTTAGGGTTTGGATCCCTCCCAAACCCAGAAGTCCCACCTATCCTTTTCCATATCTCTTTTCCACTCAAGGTAAAGGGAAAACAAAGGCCCCTTCAGGTGACAGGTGAGGCACAGGGACTGGGAAAGGTTGTTGGCCTGGCTCTAGGGGTTGGGGCGGGAAGTGGGGTGGATGCTACATCAAGGCCACTCCAGAGAGGAGCGGCAGTGCTGCGGCACTTGGGGGAGGGAAGGATGGGCTGGCAAGGGCTGGGATGAGAGCCTGCAGTACCTGAAGGCAAGGGAAGGGAAGTGATGGGCAGCAAGGAGGGATTACGGGGTGGGGGTGGCACTGGGCTGGGGCAGGGAATTCTCTGCTTATGTAGGGCAGATAAATTTGGTCCAAGTGGTAAAATTAGGCATAAAAAAGATTATTCCTGCCAGTAGCGGCTGTGGAATTTAACCACAGATAGGCCTCTGACTTCACAGATAGACAGTGCAACTTGTGGGATTTAATTTAAACAAATGCAAGAGTGTTTCAAAGGTTACCTGATGCCTAACTCAGGCTTCCCAGATGACACTAGTGGTAAAGAACCTGCCTGCCAATGCAGGAGACACGAGAGACGTGGGTTTGATTCCTGGGTCAGGAAGATCCCCTGGAGGAGGGCATGGCAACGCACTCCAGTATTCCTGCCTAGAGAATCCCACGGACAGAGGAGCCTGGTGGGCTACAGTCCATGGGGTTGCAAAGAGTGGGACATGATTGAAGCAATGGAGCACACAGCACACAATGCCTAACTCACAAGGTTATTTTGAGGACTATCAGAAAAAGGAACTCTATGTCAGCAAGGAAGTCCATCTGACTCCCTCAGATTGAGAAACAGCCTTCCTTCAATTTTCAGTCTCAATTTTTCCCATGTGGTTACTGCCCAGCTGGTCCCACCCAAGAAGAGAGGCTGGGTTTTCTGGCCATTATGGTTCCCTAAAGTGACAAGAGTGATTCTGTCTCAGGGACAGAAGAACCTGAGCCCTCTTGCCGAATGCTCCCTTAGTGCCCACCTCTGTTTTAGGACTCCAAAGCATCTGGATTTACAAGATAGCAGTGAAAAAGGGAGGGATGGTTCTGGTGCTGTTCTAACCTCGCCTGGCCCCTGCCCTGTTTCCAACCTCTCCCCTTGCTGTGAACCATTGCTGCAACTACTCACCAAATACATATTAACATACTTAATCCTCAGGGCAACCCTATATAGCAGGTACTACTATCCCCATTTTACAGAGAGGGAAATTGAGGCACAGAGGTTCAGTAGCTCACGTTAGCTTACAGAGATAGTGATTCAACCCTTCTGGTTTGATCCTAGGTGCTCTTAGCCACCACACTGCACCTTCTTGGAGAGTCACAAAGATTACACGAGAAAACAGGCACGCAGCTTGGCTGTGGCCCAAGCTCAGGAAACAGCCGGCCATCAACTGATGATCAGAAATCTTTGCTCCGCCCCTTGTGGGTGGGGTGGTCTGGGCACCAACAAAGTGGTCATATCAGCCGGGCCCCTCTGTCCTGTTCCTGGGGGAGCCTCTTACCCAGGATGGAAAGCGGTGCAAGGGGGGTGTGGGTGGTTTGTTCTCCACATCCACTTCCTCCAGCTCTGTTCCCGGGGCCTCCTTCCCCCCGGCAGGTTGCTCCTCCATCTCCATCTTCTCCGGTTCCTCCTGGGGCTCGGCTCTGACCGCCCCCTTGAGAAGGCTGGGGGTGTGGAAGGCTGAGAGGGCCCCCACCTCAATACGCACCACGTGGCTGAAGTGCCCAGGGCCTGCCTGAGGCTGGCTGTGGTGCCGCTTGGCCAGCTGGATGCTGTCCCGGAGGGTGCTGGGAGCCCGGGCCTTTGGCAGGGTCAGGCTGCAGCCGGGGCCACCTTCCTTGGCAGAGGTCTTCGTCCTAGGGAGCGTCCCTCCCTGAGCAGTGACCAGGCCCTTACCCCAGGAGGCCAGACCATGCCTGGGGGTGCGAGGCCTCGGGCACAGCTGGCCAGGAGAGCCCTGTCTTCCCAGATGAAGTGGAAGGGTCTTGGCCTCTGCTGTTGCTCCAGGGTGGACCGTCCGGGAACTAGAGTCCTCCATGGGGCTTCCTACTTTAGGAACAGAGTCTTTGCTCTGCAGGGCACCTGGAGAAGGTGCAGAGATAACTGCCTTCAGGGCACCCTGAGCCATAGGACCACTGTTCTGCCCCGCTGGCTGGGCCCCTGGTCCCGAAGGGACAGACTCCCGCTCTGTGGTTCCCTGGGGGGCCACCAGCAGCTTCCCTGAAGGTGCCATCTGAAGAGCTGTGGTTGGGGAAAATATAGGCCTATTAAGAGCTCCCGCAATTCAGCCACTACCCACCACATACACAAGCACCCCACTCCCCCAGTCCCCGCACAGGCTGGCCCACTTACCTTCCAGTGCACGCTGAAGGGCTCCCACCTGCTCCACCAGGTGCTGATTACAGCTTTTCAGGTGCTGATTCTCCATCTCAAGCTAGGCATAAAGAAAAATGAAGATTTAGAATACTCAAGCCTACAGGTTTAGACAAATAATTCAAAATAATATTAAAATCCTTCTCAAAGATCAAATCCTCAAACAAGAACCTGTGGTGCCCTTAGCCCAATCCACTGATGACTCTTCTGGGAGCCCTGACCTCTGCCTTCCCTCTGGGCTCCCTAGTTTTGGTTGGGAGAAGATTCCATTTGCGAGCCCTTGGGCTTTCTTTTCTAGGTTGATTTAACCTTTCCAAAAACTGGTGAAATATAACCCCAAAAATGCATTCCACACCCATGAATATCTTAACAAATGATTCTGAAATAAATAGTCATGTGACCAGATGCAGGTTAAGAAAGAGGAATCTGCCAGCACTCCAGACAACCGAGACTCATCCCTCCCCAGTCACCCAGTCCTCCCACCCCACTGAGGCGACAAGTCTTCTGAGTCTCTAAGACTCTCTTCCTTGCTTTCTGTGTTTTACCGTGTAAGTGTGCATCCCTACGCACGTATCATGTAGTTGCGCCCATTAGAAATTTATGTAACTAGAACTCTTTGAGATGGACTTCTGTCTGGCTTGTTTTGCTCAACACACCATCCATGAGATCCAGCCTCAGAATGGCTGCATTTTCTTGGAAATGAAAGGCAACACACTTTTACTGAGCTTCTTTTAGCAAGAGGTCAGGGCTGTGGAAGATGGAGTAACAGGTGTCAGCTCTGTCCCCAAGGACTAGTAGTCTAGCAGGTGACCTGAGATGTGCATCCACAGATGGGACAAGAGGCAAAATAAGCAGCTACCTCCCGCAGGTGTGGGTCACTTGTGTCAGGAAAGAGGAAGCCACGATGAGGGTTCGCTCTTCTCCAAACTTTAATTCCCTTTCCTTTTGTTTAGAGGATTTTTTTTTTTTTCGTCACAGTGCTATAGCTTCTAGTCCTGAGTTTCCTAAATAAAGCTGTAGCAAGTGATGAAGCTATGAAAAGAGACAGAGGTGGGAGTAGAACAGAGACAATGGGGAGTTAGTGATTAATGGTACAGCGTTTCTGTCTGGGGTGATAAAAAGTTTTGTTAATAATGGTGATGGGTACACATCACTGTGAGTGTACTCAATTCCACTGCATTGTACACTTTAAAGACAGCTCAAATGGTACACTTTATGTATATCTGACCACCAAACAAAAAAAAAGTTAAAAAGAATGGTGAGGACAGGGGGTGGATGGTAAGGACCATGTGTGTTTCTCTGAGGGAAACTGATGGGACTTCTCAGAAGGGAAAATCCTTCCTTCTCCCCGGACACAAAGCTAACCAGGAGCTCGAGGGAAACCCAACCCGGACAACAGGAAGGGGAAAGGGAAGTGTCTCCGCCTCTAAGCTGAGTGAGGGACAAATGGTTAACAACATGAAAGGCAGGCAAGATCCCGAATACAGATGGAAGCAGAAAAACACAGGGGGACCAGAGCAACCCCACGCAGGTCCCTCCCAGGTGTTCCCAGACCAGCTTTTAACTCACTTCTGCTAATTTCAGTGTCACCCATTCCTTGATCTTTGCAGCTTTTTCTTGAACAGCTTTTGCCTCTTCAGCTCTCAACTGCTTCTGCAAGATGGAAAGAGACTTTAGTTAGTCACGGCAGTCCCTGGTTTAGTGAATAAATGGAGGTAGGAGGCCCTGAGAAGAAATATTACCAGACTGGATAGAGAAATATTACCGGACCGATACGGAAAATATATTCATTTATGAATTTTTTGAAAATATTCTTAAAGTGGGAAAGGCCTTCCTAAGCATAATACAAATCCCAAATAGCCATGAAGGAAAAGACTAATAAATCTACATCGTCACTATAAATTACTATACAACCAAAAAAAGATGCCCTTAAAATTAAAAGACTAACTGGAGGGCTTCCCTGGTGGCTCAGTTGTAAAGAATCCACCTGCCAATGCAGGAGACACAGGTTCGATCCCTGGTCTGAGAAGATCCCACATGCCATGGAACAACTAAGCTAAGCCAGTGCACCACAACTATTAAGCCTGTACTCTACAGCCTGGGAGCTGCAACTACTGAAGCTCATGTGACCTAGAGCCCATACTCTGCAACAAGAGAAGCCACTGCAATGAGAAGCCCGTGCTTGTAACTAGAGAGGAGCACCTGCTCGCCGCCACAACTAGAGAAAAGCCTGCACAGCAACGAGGACCCAGTACAGCACTCTTGAACAAAAAACCCAATCGGGGGATGATTTGCAACGCAAATGATTTACATGCAAAGGGGATAATTTGAAATGAACAAACGAATAAATTATGCAAAGGATATGAATAGATCAACAGCAAAATAAAGGTAAAGAAACCCATGAAAAGCTGAGCAATCTTAATTATAATTTTAACAATGCAGATTAAAGTGACTAGACTAACACAATCTAAAAGTTTGACATAACCCCAAATTATCAAGGGTGTTGGAAAATAGCTCACCTCCTACAAACTGGCAAAGCCTTTTGGGGGAAACACTTGATAGTATTTGTCAACATTTTAAATGTCAATACCACTGATCTAACAAATCTACTGCTTAGCAATCATTAGTTGCATTATTATTTGATAAAGCAACAAAAACAAAAAAACCCTCAAAACTGGAAATAACCTCTAAGAGTCCACAAATAAGGGTTTGGCTGAATAAACAAAATTAAAATGGAACACTGTGCTCTGATACACAGGAAATGGTCACAATGAACAGTGATTAGTGGCGAGGAATGGAAATGAAGGATGATGCCAGAGGGAAAAATGCTGTCATTTTATATCCTTCTGGTCCATTTGTATTTTTTACTATAAGCATGTACTACCTTTACAGTTAAAAAGCAAAAAATAAAGGTAAATTAGCACATGAGTGCAATTCCCTCAAAATAATCAATAGTATACAGTGATCCCTCGGTACATACCGGGGTACTGGTTTCAGGACATCCTGCAGATACCAAGATCCATGGGTGCTCAAGTCATTAGATAAAACAGTGGAATACAGTTGGCTCTTCCTACTGGTGGGGTTGGAATCCACAGATTCAACCAACCACAGACCTGATTCCACAGATGCAGAGCATCTTTATATGCCCTTTTAATGCACTCCAGCATCCATGGATCTTGTTATCTGTGGAGCATCCTGCAACCAGTCCCTTGTGGATACAGAGGGACCACTATGAAGGGACTGAAACGTGAGGTTTGCATCTAAAGAACAGCAGCCTAGGGAAGAACAAAATACAGGCTGTGGGGATCTGCCTCTGCCTCCGAGGCTGATTTGCTACCAGGCACTGCGCAGGCTCCATCACCCCCTGGTGATGTCATCTCTAAAATGTGCAATGACACATCTCCCTTCCGGATCATCTTGAGGATGAAGGGACAGAATGTGCACAGCACAGTGCCTGAGGAGTAGGTAATCAACCCGTTCCGGAACGAGTGCTAGCTCCCTGCTCTAAAGAGCATGGAGACAACTGGTGTATTCTCAGCCTATCAGAGACCACCTAGAATGACTTTGGTCACACTTCTAGGGGAAAACGGCCTCGAAACTGTAAGATGAGGGATGTAAGCCCCAAACAAGAAGGCTGGTGGAAATGAGATGGGGCTATGAATATGTCTGACTCAGTATTTCAGAGCTGGAGAACCAGTAAGGTTATCTAGCGCAGTGGTCCCCAACCTTCTTGGCACCAGGGACCAGTTTCGTGGAAGACAATTTTTCCATGGACTGGGGTCAGTGGGTGGGAGGGATGGTTTGGGGATGATTCAAGTGCTTTATTGTGGGCTTTATTTCTATTATTACTACAGTAGCTCCACTTCAGATCATCAGGCACTAGATCCTGGAGGTTGGGGACCCCTGGAGGTTTGCAGACTGGCCACAGGCCAAATCCAGCCTTCCATCTGGGCCCTCCCGAAACAGCTCTGCCCATTCATTTCTGTGTTGTCCAAGGCTGCTTCCAAGCTATAGCAGCAGAGTTAAGTAGTTGCAACAACGACCATGTGGCCTGCAAAGCCAAAAATATTTACTACTTGGCCCTCTGCAGAAAAAATTTGCCAACCCGACCTAGTCCGATAACCTGATCTTTATGTGGCTATGGAAACTGAGGCCCAGAGGGTGAAATTACTTGCCTCTGTTAGTTTATGGCCTGGCTGGGACTAACACCAGGTCTACTGACTTGCAGAACAGCATTTTTCCTATTCTGATCTGGTCCTAGTATTACCGTGAAAGGATTTTTTTCTTGACCTCAGCTTTAGCAGGACACATTTTGTCCACCCATGCCAGATGCTGCCACTTTTAACTATGGGCCACTCAAAAGAGAAATGTGCATGCATGCTAAGTCACTTCAATTGTGTCTGACTCTTTGCGACCACATGGACTGTAGCCCACCAGGCTCCTCTGTCCATGGGATTCTCCTGGCAAGATTATTAGAGTGGATTGCCATGACCTCCTCCAGAAGTCTTCCCAACCCAGGGATTGAATCCATGTCTCTTATGTCTCCTGCATTGGCAGATGAGTTCTTTACCACCAGTGCTACCTGGCAAGCCCAAAAGAGAAGACAGGCACCTAAAATCAATGGGAAACTGATGAAAGATTCCATGTGTCAATATTATATTTTCCCATGATTTTTCAGGAAGACATGGTGCCCCACACTGTGGGAGGTACACCCCTACAATGGAAATGTCCAGTGACTACTGGGGAATGGTTACGAATGTGCCTGTGACGTGGGAAGGCATTAGCAGGATCAGCTGGGAGTTTCATAGAGAGTACACATATGGAAAATTGCAAGTTGTCTGGCCAAACTATGAAGTTTTTTTTTGTTGTTGGAAACAATGAAGCTCTGGCACCAGGGAAAAGCTGGGTAGGTAAGACCAATGGCAGAGGGGAAGGACAGAATTAGGATGAAGTTAATGAGATCATGACGGGGAAGCTGGGTATGTGGGACTGGTGGCGGGGGGTGTCCCAGATGTCCTTCCAGAACAAAGGTGCTGACTGTGGCTGCAACACTGGGCACTGGCCTCTCCTGAGTTCCATGCGCTTTTCAGAGGAGGCAGCAGCCTTGGTCTCTGCCTACTCAGGTGCATTGAGAAACTTTGGCCAATCGAGGCTGACGGTTCGGCTCTATGCTGCTCCAAATACTACATGTCCCACAGGTTAGCAGGGCATGTGGTGGAGAAGGAAAAGCTCTCCTGACCAAACACCAACCTGGTGTCTGACACTGTACCCTGACTCCCTGAGTTCATTCTGTCGACAGCCCCATGACATATTACAACCTCTATATTACAGGTGTGTAAAAAGGGAATCAGCAATTTAAGTCATCTGGTCACAGGTGCTAAAGATGGGATTCAACCCAGATGGGTCAGCCTCCAATTCCCTTTCCCACCACATCTCCTGCCTGGCTCCTCATTCCCCTTCCAATAATTACATCTCCATGCGGGTGAACAGTCTGGTGAGAGAGTGAGCCCCTGCCACCAGAGGGGTCTGCTCAGGGGCCGTGGGCTGCTGCTCCAACTGCTGCAAAGGGCGCTGGCACTTACCTGCTTCTCCAGCTGTGCCTCCAGCTCGCTGATGAGCTCATCTTTGCCCTGCATGGCTTTCAGCAACTCTTGGTACTTCCGGTGCAGGCTGCCTGCTGAGTCCACATTCATCAGATTGGACAATTTCACCTTCTCTTCCATCACACCCACCTGGAAAGTACCAATCGTGTCATAGGGTGGAGATGTGATACCACTGACGTGGGATGGGATGCTTCCTGATGCCCCAGCCTGTGACTCCCAGGCAGAGTCCTTACCCAGGGCAACGGGAGCCAATTAATTCAGCGACCATTTATGAAGCCTCATCTGGGAAAAAGAAGGAATTGACGAGGAAGGAATAGCCAGGTGTAGGGCCTTCTAACTCTGGGGGCCCCATTAAGGACAAGTTGGGCAAGACAAAAAGCCTTGAAGAGGAAATGCTCTAACCTCACTGTGACAGAGATATTTGTTGCTCATTGAATGTTCATGAACTTTCTAATACTTCTCAGCCGTCTTATAGTTAGGTGGCCATGGAAGTCACTGAAGTCAATGAGTCGGAATGGAATGATGTATTATTTCTGGGCTGAAGTATTTAACAGCCTGTACACAAGCACCTAGCCATCTTTCCCTGCCATGGCAACCAAGACGACTGCATGTGCTAGCTGATTCAGCTGGAAGATGGGGAACTCTATTCACCTGGATCCCCAAATCACTGTGTGAAGCAGAATCGCTGGCTGACCCTCAGTAGAGGTATCATGAATGAGAACTAAATATGATAAACTGTGGACATGTCAGACTTCACTGGTTACCTCAGCATAACCCAGCCTATTTGTACTATGCCATGCATCTGCTCACTGCACTGACCCTTACCCGAGATTCCTTCATGCCTATAGAAAGCCCCAGGCACATTTATTTGTTCAGAAGGTCTAACACATGACTGCTGGTTTTCCTCGTCCCTGTAAGAAGCAGGTCTCTTTGGGTGGGACCACATCGGTGTGATGTGTCCATGAGTGTCCACGGGAAGGGTCAGGAAAGGTCACTCTCCCTGCACACTCCCACCATCTCCTCCCCATTACCTGGGTCTCTGCGTTCTCTGCTCTCTGCTCTGCCTCCAGCAGCCTCTGCTCCAGCTCCTGCATCTGCTCAGCCAGAGAGGAAACGAGATATAAGTGCAGTGTCCCTGTTATGAACACGGCATCAAGGCAACACACGTGAATTTTGCAGACGCTACACACAGGCCGGCTTAAACTACCCCTTGCAAGAGGCTCAAGAATGTCAGGGTAAAGATGTCCTTGGCAGCCCTGGCTGTTGTTCCATCACTCAGTCATGTCCGACTCTTTGCAACCCCATGGACTGCAGCACACCAGGCCTCCCTGTCCTTCACTGTCTCAGGGAGTTTGCTCAAATTCATGTCTGTTGAGTCGGTGATGCTATCTCATCATCTCATCCTTCGCCGCCCTCTTTTCCTTTTGCCTTCAACCTTTCCCAGCATAAGGGTCTTTTCTAATAAGTCAGCTCTTCACACCAGAAGGTCAAAGTTTTGGAGCTTCAGCTTCAGCATCAGTCATTCCAATAAATATTCAGGGTTGATTTCCTTTAGGATTGACTAGTTTGATCTCCTTGCCATCTAAAGGACTCTCAAGAGTCTTCTTCAGCACCACAGTTCGAAAGCACCGATTCTTAGGCATTCAGCCTTCTTTATGGTCCAACTCTCACATCTGTACACGACTACTGGAAAAACCATAGCTTTGACTGGACAGACGTTTGTTGGCAAAGTGGTGTCTCTGCCTTTTAATACACTGTTTAGTTTTGTCATAGCTTTCCTTCCAAGGATCAAACATCTTTTAATTTCATAGCTGCAGTCACCATCTGCAATGATTTTGGAGCCCAAGAAAATAAAATCTGCCAGTGTTTCCACTTTATCCCCATCTATTTGCCATGAAGTGATGGGACCAGATGCCACGATCTTTGTTTTTTGAATGTGGAGTGTTTCAGCCACCTTTTTCACTCCCCTCTTTCACCCTCATCAAGAGGTAGCCCTGAAGCCTGGGGCAGGTGAGGAGCCCAGAGGTGCTGTCCTCTCTACAGTGAGTGAAAAAACTTAAGGTCTTTCTCCCTCTGGGGCACCGGGAAGGGGCAGCAGTACCACCATCTTTCTTCCCCGGGGCGTCCTCGCCCCCACTCTTGCCTTCAGGCACCTCTCCCAGGCCGTCCTCCTCGCAGCAGCGGGCTGTAGGCAGCGCCCCGCCACTGCTCACCACGTGTCTGCCGTGGAACCTACTCCCACGTGAGCCCCCATCATGTCATGAGGAAGAGGATGGTCCTTCCCACCAGGAACAGCTCACTGGCTGGGGATAAATACTTCCTCTCCTTCTCTCAGGACGCCTCTGACTGCAAATGGCATTCATAGATATCCCCTTACTTGATTGTTTTAATCTTAAACAGAGGCTTAAGACACATTTGTTAAAAATTCTCTCTTGCTTCCTGTAGAGGTCTAAGGATCACAGCAATTCTGGAATCTCATGCCAACTGGCTCAAGGAAAGGGACCAGTGCTCTTACACACAGAGGCTTGGAGCAGATCTACGCTAAAGCCTAAGGAGCAGCTCAGGAGCACAGGGGGGCATCTCTGCCACTTCTCGAGCTCACAGCCTGCCGAGTGGAGTGGATTTCAGCTCCACCCTCCCCTTGGTCAGGGCTCAGAGAGCACTGCCAAAACCACACGCCATCACATAAAGGCCCTGCAGAAGCAAAGCACAGTCACACATTCCATTCTCCTACCAGACGCCACGGGACATGGCCTAGTTGAGTCAATTCCTGCTTTTCCCCACCATGCCTTGCCCCAGGGCAACAGGTATGTAGGAAAACCATACTAGAGGCGTCATGTCCTCCGTGAGACTGGACAGGTCTCACGTCCCAAGTTCCAGTCCAGTCCTCACCCACCTTATCTCTGCAGATTTGGCCTTTTCCCTGGCTACTCAACTTTCTCCATCTAGCATGGACCCTGGCTCGATATTTACCAGAAAGCAATTAATTTTCTGTCTGTCCCAATCTCTCTTAAAGGACGGAAAAGAAAAGAA
The DNA here is from genome assembly GCA_024291935.2 of Okapia johnstoni. NCBI lineage: Eukaryota > Metazoa > Chordata > Mammalia > Artiodactyla > Giraffidae > Okapia > Okapia johnstoni. The sequence goes on from CM044307.1 coordinate 21,781,293, forward strand.
GTCCCCCAGTCTAGTACCAGGCAGTGAAAGGAGGGTTACCCAGGAGCGGTTCATATTAGAGAGCCTGGAGAAACTGCTCTCAGGACCACCTTCCCTCATCCGTTTTTTCCTCCTTGGAGTTGAGGAGAGACAGGTGTTTTCAGTATACTTTCCCTTCGAAAGGACAGAGGATACCAAATAAAACCTCAAGATTTACAACCCAGGGGACAAAAATGCTCCCTGGGCTCCCAACGGACAGGACCATCTTTGATGAGCATTCCTGTGCTCAGTCCAAGGATGTCTGCATCTCCTCTTTCCTTCCTCTCCTGGGTTTGATAATCATGATGGAACCTCTTGACTCAAGCCTGAGACACTGGGTTGGTTCTGGCCAGACTAAGGCATCAATTACAGCCAGATAGCCTTTCCAAAATCAAACAGTCCTTGGGCCATCGTAGCTACGGGGGAGGTAACAGCATAGAATAAACCAGAGATGAGAGTCAGGGGGCTATAGCAGAGAACATGCACAAACTTTACCAAGTCATGATTATCAGGTAGGTCCTTCAGTTCTGTGATATGTTCCAGGTCCTTCCCAGTAAATGCCCTGTCTGTTTAAGCTAGCCAGGGTTGGAATTTCTGCCCACATCAGGAACACCTATAACTAATACAATTACTAGGAGCATTTAATTTTTAAGAACACAGTGAAACACTGAATGAGAAGGCTGTAGATTCTTGACAAGTTTGCTAGATTCACCTTCATTTAGATCTGACATCTGCTCTGTAGCTCCATAAGAAATGGATCATTTCCATAGGAAATGATCATTCATATCCGGGACCTTACACAGAAAAGAAACCATGGCAGAGGGAAGAAGAGAATGCATTTGAGTCTTACCTCCCCCTTGGGCATTTCCATTTGGGTCAAGAGTGGTCAATGACACTGGCCAGGGCCATAAATCACTCAGTTATTAACAATGTGGGGAGCATTCTACCCCCTAAATGTTTAATGTCAGATATCCTTTAGGATAAGCTATCACTGAAGCAGATGGAAAGGAAGGCGCCCCTTGGAACCCAGGGTCTTCTCCCAGCCTTGGCCCGACTGCCACATGGTCCTCCCTGTCGCCCACCCTCCAGGCATTCTTATCTACTGGACAAGGGCACTCTAGACTCCAAGCTAAAAGCAGTCTGTATTCACCTTTAAGCTGGAGTACTCTCTTGTCTCTAAAACAAATTTCTGAACATTGAAACCATTTGGCACATCTGGTAGTTTCTTAAAAGAGAAGAGTATAAAAGACCATCTATGTATCCATGACTGTGCTCCAACAATTACCAACATCCTGCCCTCTTTATCTGAAGAGAGTATCTTTCACATCATGTTTCCCTCCATTTTTATGAAAACACATCTTCTCCATTGCTACGGGAACACTCCCAACTGTGCCTATACCTGAGTGTTGATTTTGGAGTTTTCAAACTCTTAATTCCAGGATCGACACGATTCATGATGGCAGATCGTCCCCTGCACTCTAAGGGCCACACCAGGAGATCTGAAAAGGTGAGCTGCAGGCAGGCCCCCTTATTTGGGTTCTGTTTCTCCTTTCAGAGGGTTCCCTAGGACTGTGTCCTCAGCTATCCTTTCAGTCTGGGTGACTCGCCAGCCAAGGTGGCGTCAGGTTTGGGCGGCTGGCTTTTAGGTGGGATCCACTTTCACCAGCTTCGACTTACACATGAGACTTGTAAGCCACCCTAGAATGGGTTTCAGTGACCTGATGAAAGGCTCTTGGCACCAACCTGGTATTTAATGCCCATGTCCACAGCTCCTTGTGGCACTGTGAAATACTGGCCCCACGACAGCAGGCACCCTCCTGTGCTCCCAGGACAGACCTGCGTGCTGAGCAGCGGTTCGAGCCCACAGCCTCGCCAGGCTGGTCTCAGCTATCCCTCTGAAAAGGGTTCAACATTCTTACCATTGCATCACACCCTCTGAAGAGAATGGTACAGGTAAGCAATAAGGCTCTGGAGCCCAGCTGGCTCCATCACAGTGTGACTTAAGATAAATTCCTTAACCTCTCTGAGCCTCAGTTTTCTCACCAGTAGAAAAAACAGCAACAAATGTCCACCTCCTAGGGTTGTGGTGAAGATGACAGGAGATGCCTCACAGCCAGCTCACGTGCACAACCTGGCACTTACTGAGCAGTTTGCAGATATAAGCTACTTGCTGGATTTTCACAATCAAAGATGGTGCTTAGGACCAGGGAGACCAGTTTGCCTGGGACAGTCCTGTGGTCACCTGTCCTCCAGAATAATGAGTAACAGACCCTTCCTTTCTCTCTCCAAAGTCTCCTGGTTTAGATGATAAATTACCTGGTCATGCTGCTTACGATCCATCTACAGAAAGAATGGCTTTAAGTCAGGGCTATTAGCCTACAGAACGTCGTGTAAGACCTACCATGTTATGGGCATTTAGCCAACACAGATATATCTAAACAAGACCACTTGCTATGTGTCTGGCACTGGTTAAAGCACTTTACATGTATCAACTCATTTCATCTACATCCCAATCCTAGGAGGCAGGTCCTGTTATTATCCCTGTTGTACAGATAAACTGACGCAGAGGGATGAGGCAATTTGCCTAAGGTCACACAGCCGGGAGGCAGAGCCAGGATTTAAACTCCGGAGGACTGGCTCCGGAGTCTATTATACCCTTAGCTACCGTGCCCCTCACATCCAAATTTCATGTCCTGCAAAAACCCGGATTCCACATGCAATCCCTGATTCCCAGCTTGTCTTGAAAACTCAGGAGACCTGGACGATTACCTTTTCTCCTGGCAACAGCTGGCTTCCTCCTCTAGCTATAGCACATTCCTTGAATCCTCCCCATAACCCTCCCACTGTGTTCATAGATTACTTAACTGCAAGTCTTTGAGATTACAGCCCTCAGTGTTAGCTATTAAATGGTTCTAACTCTGTTGTCATCAAACACCTTGATTCTCAACTTTTTGTTTTTTAATATCAAATCTTGTGTTCAATTGAAATCATATTCTTATTCCCAAATATATAAAACACACAACTGTGGGGCTGCCCTGGTGTCCAAGTGCAGAAGAGGCAGGAAAGAAGGGACTCCTAAGTCTTGTCTGTGGGTCCACTGGCCCTACCCTGCCCAGAAGTCCCTCTGAGGCGCACAGGGCTCAAAGCTAGAAGGACTGGTGAATGGGGCCCAGGACATGTTTGGGGCAGGAGTTTGTGGCAGTAGATTTCCCACTCTCAGGGGCATAGTGATCCACACCGGAGCTTGTTACAGATCCCTGGGTTGTGCCCACAGAGGTTTTTATTTAGCACGTCTTTGGCGTGAACCCAGGAATGTGCTTGAAAAGAAAACCCCAGGTGATCCTGATGCGGGTGGCCCACAGACCACTCTCTGAAAAACGCTAGACCAGCTACAGAATGCAAAGCAAAGCTGACTCCTTTGGGGATGCAAACATCCCAGTGCCAAGCCCGCATCGGTACAGGACTCTTCTCAAATGACTTTATAGGAGTACAAAGCTCTAGCAAGATGATGGTTCCTGGGAAATATCATAGTGAGCCTTATTAAAAATGGGGGTTAGGAGAATAAAAAAAAAACTTCTCCACACACACACTCACACACACATGCATGCACACCCTTAAACATAGTGAATAAAAGTTCAAGAAGGCAAATCGGATCTATCAGCAAGGAGATCTGCTAAGGCTGATTCTGTGATGACTTTATGCAGACTTTATTTCCAACTAGTCCTAATTAGCCCTAGTGTTTTCCTTTTATATAACAGTACCAGCCTTCTCACAAATTCTGAAGCATATAAGGATGTTTTTCTGGGTTCTGTGAACTATCCTTGCGTTGTCAAGCTGGTGCCTGAACTGAATCGCTGCCTCTGTATAATCCTTGGTCAGAGTGGGGAAGAGCAATAGCCATTGTTCCTTTGTTTAATGGACTGAACTAAACCATTGACACACTCAAAAAAAAAAAAAAAATCCTGAAGTACAAATTTTTGGTATATAAATATAAAACTGAGTTAATGTATTTCAAAACCTTGGTTGGAGAAACTAGTAAGGGATTCTAGAAAAAGAGGAAGTACATACAGACCCACTAGAACAGGCCTCAGGAAGACCTGCCTTGGTTAAAAATATTCAAGCTAAAAAATGAGGGATGTTTAATTACATAAAGTCCTCTCTTTAATAGATCCACTCAAATCCCCTTTGGAAGCAGAGAGGGAGTAAATAAATAAAAAAATGTCAAACTCATTTTAGTCCTCATATTGATGTCATGTACTCATCAGGATAATTCCTACGAAGCTCTGTTGCAGATAGATGCTATACTCCCACTTTTCTTATGGGAAAACTGAGGCACAAGGTTAGCAAGAATGAACAAAGTCCAAGGGACTTTTAACACATCCAGCTCTTAGGACAGCATCAACTTTTAGATTGATTGGAGCATTCCTGGTGGCTCAGAGGTTAAAGCATCTGCCTGCAATGCGGGAGACCTGGGTTCAATCCCTGGGTTGGGAAGATCCCCTGGAGAAGGAAATGGCAACCCACTCCAGTATTCTTGCCTGGGAAATCCCATGGACGGAGGAGCCTGGTAGGCTACAGTCCACGGGGTTGCAAAGAGTCGGACACGATTGAGCGACGACTTCACTTCACTTCACTTTAGATTGATGAGACTAGCTGTGACTTCCTCAACACAACCAAGAAGAGAGCCGGAAAAACGGCTCCCGGAAGCAGGATAGGGTGCGACCTCCGAAACATGAGCCATTCCCTTGACTCCTGTGCCAGATGGAAAGTGAGCCTACGGCTCACCTGGCCTCGGAACGGGTGGCCCTGGCAAGGGCACAGCAGACCATGAGAGGTGTCCCAGCAGAAACAAGGTCTAGAACCGTCTCCTCTCCTCCCCCTTCCTCCCCTCTCTCACTCTTCAGTTCAGTTCAGTTCAGTCACTCAGTCGTGTCCGACTCTTTGCGACCCCAAGAACTGCAACACACCAGGCCTCCCTGTCCATCACCAACTCCCGAAATTTACCCAAACTCATGTCCATCGAGTTGGTGATGCCATCCAACCATCTCATCCTCTGTCGTCCCCTTCTCCTCCCGCCTTCAATCTTTCCCAGCATCAGGGTCTTTTCAAATGAGTCAGCTCTTCGCATCAGGTGGCCAAAGTATTGGAGTTTCAGCTTCAGCATCAGTCCTTCCAATGAACACTCAGGACTGATCTCCTTTAGGATGGACTGGTTGGATCTCCTTGCAGTCCAAGGGACTCTCAAGAGTCTTCTCCAACACCACAGTTCAAAAGCATCAATTCTTCGGCGCTCAGCTTTGTTCATAGTCCAACTCTCACATCCATCCATGACTACTGGAAAAACCATAGCCTTGACTAGATGGACCTTTGTTGGCAAAGTAATGTCTCTGCTTTTTAATATGCTATCTAGGTTGGTCATAACTTTCCTTCCAAGGAGAAAGCGTTTTAATTTCATGGCTGCAGTCACCATCTGCAGTGATTTTGGAGCCCCAAAAAATAGGTGAGGAATTATCTGGCAGCCTTGACATTTCTTCTTTTTTAAAAAAATTTGGTTTTCAGCACAACGATTCCATGTGTCGAATGACAATTCTGAAAGAGGGAGTCAGGTACGAGCAGGCTGTGTGATGGGGAAGGAGGAGGGCTCGCTCCCAAGCCTTAGCAGCCAGTGGGTGGCATCTGATCACAGGCAGGGCCCGTCCCCTGGGAGACATGCAGGCTCGGCTTGCGCTGCACCACTGCCAGCGGCGAGTAGAGTGGCCATCAGTCATCCAGGCAGTGCCATCTCCATGGGCAGGCGGGCCAGTGGGCGAGCTGTGTGGAATGGTGGCAGTGGAGGGGGCAGGCAGGTGAGGGGGTGGGGCAAAGGGACCCAGCTGACCTGGTTCACCTGGCTGCAGGTGGGTACTGATGATGACTAATAAGTAACTTCTGGAAGCAGCGACAGAGAAGGGGACCAGGGCCCAGCCCCAGCAGGAGCTCTCCTGAGAAATCCAGGTCATCTCTTCCTATGACCTGAAACTTACCTTGATGTACTGGGGAAAACCTCTAATGAATTGTTGAATCTGGCCTACTGGTTTGGGGAATGACAGCAGATGACAAGAGCAGCCCCATCATTGAGCAACACGGTATTTATGGCCTTAAGGTTTCCTGCCAAGAGGTCCAATGTCAGACTAATGCCTCAGCCCTAGTTCCTGCTTAAGTCTTCCAGCCCATGATTCCTAGTCAAGATTTCTTTCTCTCCCTTCTCCACTCCTACACCCCCAGGCTCTTCTGCCCTGAGTCTATATGCTTCTCCTTTCTTTACTCATGTCCCACTCTGAGCCCCCAACGTCTTTACAGGAGAGCCTTCTGGTTGCTTAGATGGTAAGTACTGGTACTTAGAGAGCATTCTGGTTACTTAGCAAATACAGTCTGGAAGAAAAGAAAGGGCTGATATTATACTGGGTTAGCCGAGGGTTTGTTTGGGTTCTTCTGCACAATCTTATGGAAAATGCTGAGTGAACTTTTTGGCCAACCCAACAGAAGTTCAGCCTCCCCAGATCCAACAAGGGGCTGTGGAAAAAGAACATGTTTATTTATAATGTGTTTAAGGCCGCTGGGGAATTGGGGAGGAAAGCATTTAAAAACGCTTTATTTTTCTATCATGAAATGTTTCAGGCCAACAGAAATGTATAGAGAATATTTTTTTAAAAAACATGTATCCACTATTCATCTTTGTCAAATTTTAATTTTTGTCAGATCTGCTTCTGATTTTTTAAGAAATAAACAACTACAGACAGTTGATGCTTCCAGCGTTCCTCTCTCCCACGTTACTCCTCTCCTTTCGAATGTATGGACCCTACACTTGGCTATGTTTACATTTTTACCTCATTTGTAAACACCCCTCAACAACAGAGATTACTGTTTTGTGCAGGTTTAATACTTTATATAAACTGTATTTTTGTATATATATTCTTCTGACCCTTTTTGTTCAGTGTTGGTTTTTGAGATTCGTTGATCTTATACATATAGCTTTACTTGACTCATTTTTAACTTGCAATTGTGCAAATACACTCAATATAGTTACCCAATCACACTGATAGACATTTAGAATATTTTCAACTTTTCATGCATAAATGCTGCAATAGACATTCTTGTATAGGTCTATTTCTGACCAATATATTTGGATTCCTTATTTTTCTAATTGAAGTATAGTTGGTTACAATGTTGTATATGGATTTATTTCTACTGCTGCATTTTGTGCTTTGTATTTACTCCTCATTTTCTATATTCCTGTTTCTCTTCCCCGCCTGGATTGAATAGATTTTATTCCATTTCCAGTAGCTACTCTCCTGATTTGAAAGTTACAGGTTCTATTTGTTATTTCACTTATTCTAGATGCAGCTGACATCACCCTTGTGGCAGAAAGTGAAGAGGAACTAAACAGCCTCTTGATGAAAGTGAAAGAGGAAAGTGAAAAAGTTGGCTTACAACTCAACATTCAAAAAACTAAGATCATGGCATCCAGTCCCATCACTCTATGGCAAATAGATGGAGAAACAATGGAAACAGTGGCAGACTTTATTTACTTGGGCTCCAAAATCACTGCAGATGGTGACTGCAGCCATGAAATTAAAAGACGCTTGCTCCTTGGAAGAAAAGTTATGACCAACCTAGACAACATATTAAAAAGCAGAGACATTACTTTGCCAACAAAGGTGTGTCCAGTCAAAGCTATGGTTTTTCCAGTGATCATGTATGGATGTGCGAGTTGGACTATAAACAAAGCTGAGCGCCGAAGAATTGATGCTTTTGAACTGTGGTGTTGGAGAAGACTCTTGAGAGTCCCTTGGACTGCAAAGAGATCAAACCAGTCAATACTAAAGAAAATCAGTTCTGAATATTCACTAGAAGGACTGATGCTGAAGCTGAAACTCCAATACTTTGGCCACCTGATGCGAAGAGCTGACTCATTTGAAAAGATCCTGATGCTGGGAAAGATTGAAGGTGGGAGGAGAAGGGGATGACAGAGGATGAGATGGTTGGATGGCATCACTGACTCGATGGACGAGTTTGAGCAAGCTCCAGGAGTTGGTGATGGACAGGAAAGCCTGGTGTAGTGCAGTCCATGGGGTCGAAAAGAGTCAGACATGACTGAGCGACTGAAGTGACTGAGACTTAAAGACTTGTATTTGTTCCCCACATTCTCTTCTCCCCCTATATGTCATGTAGGTAGAAGCTCTGACTTTTAACAAAGCACATGGTTATCTAGAATAAAGACTACACTTTCCAATTTTCTCAGCAGGATATAACCACATGAATAAGTGCCCAATGGGATGTGAGTAGAAGGAATGAAGGCAGCCTTTGGGTCATGCTCTCAAAGGGAAGGGACTGGAATGTGGACATGAGGGTGAACCACCTTCAAACATGCGCAGACCTCCCTCCAGAGCTAGGCTGCTTATGTCTGGAATGTCACATGAAAAGGAATGGATTTTTAAACACATGTACTGCCTGGCTCATCCTGTTTCCTAAATCTGAGGCCTCAGGTCTTTCATCAACTTTGGAAACTTTAAAGGCATTATCTCTTGAAGTCATGCCTCTCTTCTCCACTTCTGGAATCTTCAAAAAGAATCTTGTCATTCTGGCATCCACATCTTAGCCTGTGTCTTCATCTCTCTGTGTTGCCCTCGAGTCTGCGTTTTGTCCTCAGGTCCATCTTTCCATTCCTGAAGGCTGTCTCACGTGGCGCCTTATCTGATGTTAATCTAGCCACTGAGTATTTCATTTTGGTGCAAATATTTTTCGTGTCTAGCAGTCCTATTTGGTTCTTCTTCTGATCTTTTTGGATGATGTCCTGTCCTTGTCTTATATTTTCAATTACTTTATTATGTCTTCAATAGTTTTATTTTTGGGGGAGGAGAGGGGGCACACTGAGTGGCTTGTGGGATCTTAGTTCCCTGAGCAGGGACTGAACCTGTCCTCGGAAGTGAAAGCATGGAGTCCTAACCACTGGCTGCATTAATTCCCTTAAGTAGTTTTGAATTCATGGACTTTATAGTGTCTTGCCAACAGTTCTTAGAACAGTTGGAACAACAGTTATTAGAAATTCTTGCGGCGGGGATTGAGTCCAGTTTGTTGCATACGTGGACTCTCACTCACTGTGGGCTATTCTCTCTCAAGTATTTAGTCTTGTGGATCATATATTCATTTTCACTATGGACTTTCCTTTTTCCTGTGTAGGTAGACATTTGTATCCTTGCCTGAGAGGTAAAGGGACTTGCCCTCAGTCACAAAGCTAGAAAGTGGAAGAGCCAGGTAGTCTGGCTCCAAAGCCTGGGTCCTTGTCACTAGCAAGCAGGCTGCCTTCCATAGTTCACACTCTTAACAGAGGGTGAGCAGCAGGGTGGGGATATCCATTCTCCTCTCCTAAAATATTGGGGGGACCTTCAAGACGGCAGAGGAGTAAGATGTGGCAATCACCTTCCTCCCCACAAATATATCAAAAATACATCTGCATGTGGAACAACTCTTCCTAAAATATCTTCTTGCTCACACTGAGAAAGAAGTGTTAGGGGAATAACAGAACCTCCACTGCAGACACACGTGACTCAAGAAGTGATGCAAGACCAAGAAGATTTGTAGCATTTCTTTGGTGTGTTATAGGGAGATGCAGAGTGGGAAAGAATGCCAGATGACACATTAGTAAACTGCTTAGATTTCAATCTTTGAAAAAAAAAAAAAAAACTACCTGGGTTTTATTTTATAAGTGTGGAAAGTACCTTATTAAAAGTTCACCTTCCTTGTATTACTAGTTTTGATTTGCATTTCTCTAATAATGAGCAATTTGAGCATCTTTTCATGTGTTTATTAGCCGTCTGTATGTCTTCTTTGGAGAAATGTCTGTTTAGGTCTTCTGCCCACTTTTTGATTGGGTTGTTTTTCCGGTATTGAGCTGCATGAGCTGCCTGCATATTTTGGAAAGGGGTGGGATGGGGTGGGAAGTGGGAGGGAAGTTCAAGAGGGAAAATGAAAGTAGCTCAGTCGTGTTCAACTCTTTGCAACCCTATGGACTATACAGTTCCTGGAATTCTCCAGGCCAGAATACTGGAGTGTGTAGCCTTTCCCTTCTCCAGGGGATCTTCCCAACCCAGGGATCAAACTCAAGTCTCCCGCATTGCAGGCGGATTCGATACCAGCTGAGCCAAAAGGGAAGCCCAAGAATACTGGAGTGGGTAGCCTATCCCTTCTGCAGTGGATCTTCCTGACTGTAACTGAACCGGGGTTTCCTGCATTGAAGGCAAATTCTTTACCAACTGAGCTATTGGGGAAGCCCTTTCAAGAGGGAGGTGACATATGTATACCTATGGTTGATTCATGTTGATGTATGGCAGAAACCAACACAATATTGTAAAGCAATTATCCTCCAATTAGAAATAAATAAATTTTTTTAAAAAGTTCACCTTACTGCAACAGGTACTAAATAAGGCCTAGAGATCAAATGCACACTATAATGAATATAGACAACAATATTGTACCCTAGAGCTTCCCTAGGGGCTCAAATGGTAAAGAATCCACCTGCAATGCAGGAGACCTGGGTTTGATCCCTGGGTTGGGAAGATCCCCTGGAGAAGGGAATGGCTACCCACTCCAGTATTCTTGCCTGGAAAATTCCATGGACAGAGGAGCCTGGGGGGCTACAGTCCATGGGGTCTCAAAGAGTTGGACACGACTGAGTGACTAACACTTTCACTTTTCATTGTACTATAATCATCAAACTTTCTGAGACTACTACTGCTGCTAAGTCGCTTCAGTCATGTCTGACTCTGTACGACCCCATAGACGGCAGCCCACCAGGCTCCACCGTCCCTGGGATTCTCCAGGAAAGAATACTGGAGTGGGTTGCCAGTTCCTTCTCCAGTGCATGAAAGGGAAAAGTGAAAGTGAAGTCGTTCAGTCGTGTCCGACTCTTAGCAACCCCATGGACTGTAGCCTACCAGGCTCCTCCGTCCGTGGGATTTTCCAGGCAAGAGTACTAGAGTGGGGTGCCACTGCCTTCTCGAACGTAATTATTCCAACCACTAAAAAGAAATGATAATTATGTAATATGATAGACAAGCTAATTATTGCTGCAATGGTGGTCATATTATAATATATAAATGGATCAAATTAACATGTTGTACACCTTGAATTACACAATGTTATATGCCAAATATATTTCAATCAACCAATCAATCAAACCTCCAAAAAACAAAAAATGAAAAGAAAAAGAAAGTTGCCCTTCTCCAACTCTCCTCTCTGACAGTGATTTCTTCAGGGGCCTTAGAGACTACCTGCCCCCCAGGACTCACCTTGTCGGCCAGCAGCTCTCTGATCTTGCTGGCCTGCAGTCGGAACCGGAAAAGCTGGGTTTCTAGGGCCAGGCAGCGCTTTTGCCAGTCCACACTGGCCCGCGTCTCCACCGTGAGTTCTGCCATGATGGGAGCAACTTGTGGAGATTCCAGGGAGCCCTGAGGACCAGCATACAGAGAGGGAAAAGATAAGTGTGTGAGGAGGAGTTCGGTGGGGAAAGGAGGAGATCAACGGAAAGCAGAGGAAACAGGGCGGGGAAGGGAAGTGAGCCTGGCTCTCCCTCTGTCCCACGGGCAAGTTCTGAGCTCAGCTGGTCCTGTTTCATCATAAGGCAACTGTGCAACCTCAGAAAAATCACAAAACCTGACAAACTGCAAGGACAACCTCGTCTCACTGTTACAGAAGTGAAAAGCAGGGCTCACTGGTTTTTCGTTCAATTATCCATTTAACAAAAATGTGTTCATTCAACAAACATTCAGTGCCAGACACTGTTCTAGACACTGGAGATGCAAAGGGAAATGAAAGAGGTCCCCGTGTCTTTTCAAACAACTCTTTGGAAAAATCTAATTGCAAAATTACAATGTAGTCACAATTACTAATCAATATGAAAATAAAAGGAAGCAGAGAAATGGAGTGGACTGTGCTAGGGGGAGGGTGTTTAGGGAAAGCTTAAACTGGGTAACAGATTCATCCATGATCACAAGGCTAACTGGAGATAGAACCATGGTTCCCAGCTGGGTACTGATCTTTTATAACTATGAAGATTTCAGGTGGGGAAAAAAATGGAACGAAAATGTAATGCTTCAAATTTCCTTGACAAGTTCCTATTCAGTTGGGATTTCATGTTGTCATCAAATCATCCTGTTTTGGAACAGATTCTCACTTTCCTTTAAGTTATAAAATGCAAACCAGAAAATTGGTAGATATTTTGCTGTAGCCTCTGGAGGAAACCGCGGGCTTCCCAGGTAGCTCAGCTGTAAAGAACCCGCCTGCCAATGCAGGAGACACAGGAGACACGGGTTTGATCCCTGGGTTGGGAAGATCCCCTGAAGAAGGAAAAGGCAATCCATTCAGCATTCTTGCTGTGGAAAATCCCATGGACAGAGGAGCCTAGCGGGCTACAGTCCATAGGGTCGCAAAGAGTTAGACACGACTGAGCAACTAAGCACGCACATACAGTGAAGGAAACGACAAATCTTTAGAAAACACTTCAGACAGATTCAGAACAAGCCAAGTAGACACCTATAATATCCCCAGTCAGGGGAATTTACCCAGATGTCTTCTGGATGTATTTTAGAGAAACAAACCTGGGTCAGGTGAGAAAATGAAGAGGAATGTGTAAGTGTGCATGAGAAGGGAGATATAGGCACAGAGGGGCACAGAGCAGAGAAGGGCTGGAAGACACATCCATCACCAGGACTTTTTAAATCCCCTTTCCAGGGTGCTTTTAATAATTATGCTTGACAATAAGCATAAATTTGGTCTGTCCCAAACCATGACATATGGTCTCCCTACTATCAGGTGATTTTAAAGAATGATTGTTAATTTTCTAGGTTGATTTTTTTTTTTCACTAAAAAATTGGGGGCGGGGACTGTGCTGTGCAGCATGTGGGATCTTAGTTCCCTGACCAGGGATTGAACTTGTGCTCTCTGCAGTGGAAGCAGGAGTTTTAGGTTGATAATATATTTTAATGTTACCTTTTAGAGATAAATATGGCTTACAGGTGAAACGATGTAATGCCTGGGGTTTGCTTTAAAACACTTCACCATAGGAGGTGAGAAGCTGGGGTGGAGAGAGGTATATGCAATAAGACTTGTCAAAACACTGATAATTTCTGAAACTGGGTGATGGGTATACTGGTCTCTCTACTTGAATATATGCCTGGAATTTCCCGTAATAAAAATTTGTCTTTAGAGAACAGACTTGTGGTCAAGGGGAGAGATGGATTGGGAGTTTGGGATAAGCAGATGAGCTCCTTACCCACTGCAAGAATTGATTTCACAAAGAGTGGAATGGAGAAAACTTCCCTGATGGTCAGTGGTTAAGATTCCGGGTTCCCAATGCAGGGGGCCCAGATTCCAGTCCTGGTCAGGGAACTAGATCCCACATGCCAAAGATCCTGCATGCTGCAACTAAGACCTGGCACAGCCAAATAAATAAAAATGAGTAAGTATTAAAAAAATTAAAAGCGTTCATTGTTTTCAAAAAGAGAGTGGAGCAGACTGTTAAGAATGAAACATTTTATAGGCTCTCTCAAGATCCTCAATGCTCAGGTGAAAGACTGGGACCAACTGGAACGGGCAGGAAGACAAAAGACAAAAACAAAACATGACCTTCTCTGAGCTAAGATCACAGCTGAAAAGACACAACAGAACCTTGTGGGGCCTCCATAGAAGGCCCAGAGGCTTCATGTTTAGTTTTCTTTGTCCTTTAAAGGGGATTTCACTTTCCCTGCCTAAGTACAAAAAGTGGCAGACCCGAAGCTAGGACCTTGCAGTCTTACAACCTAGCCTGGGGCTAAGAATTAGCAGTAAAAGCACCCAAGTAAAACCAAAGGGCAGCAGAAACTCAATCCTTTTGTGTTGTTTAAAAAAAGTTTGGTGAATGTTAATTCCCTCTTACTGATTGCCAAAGCTGCAGCTCAGATTCTGTTGGAGGGCAGAAACCCAAATTATCAAAATCTCCAGGGACTTTGGAAATAAAATGCGTCATTGGTCTCTGCCTCGCGGTGATACCTGAAATTATACCTAGTCTGGAAGGAGTTCTTTCCCCAATCCAGCATCTTCATATCACGGTTTTTAGAAGTGCTCAGCTTAATCCTCTCCCTGCCTTGGGGATGCTGGTAAGACAGCTGGCACTCTTGTTAGGCTTGTCTCAGCATGTGAGAAGAACTAAGAGGTTTCTAAATGGATCTGGAGCAAGGTGCCTGCTGCGAAACCAAGACCCAGAGGCTCTTTCGACAGAGGCAGGTGGCTGGAGCTGCAGCTTTAGTATACAGGATGTTAGGGGGAGATACCAGTAAGTTGAACCTCAGCTGCTAAGTCACCTTGCATTTGAACCACCCATAAAGATGTGCAAGGATAAGCAGAAATGAACTTGCAGAATGGTCCTTAACTCTTCAAAGCATTGCCTTGTCAGGTGTTATTTCTCTCGTTACCCTCTCAATATCCTCGAGATGGAGGACAAGTGATATAACTCACACAGAACAGGTGAGCAAACTCCTCGGATTGGTGACTTGCTCAGGAACACAGAGGCAAGTAGTATCAGAGCTGGACTAAGAATCCTGATCTCTCAACATCTAAAACTGTCTGTCCTCTTTCCATGAAGATGCTTCCATAGTGGCGGTAGAGTCTTACGCTACCAGGCTAGCCTAATGAAGATACAGCATTAATGTGCTGCGTTAGATGGGGAAATGACAGAAGGGATGTGAGCTGGGGACAAACCCCACCTCAATTATTTGTTTCATGTTTTATCCTGGAAAGCTTCAAACACACACAAGTAGGGAGGGCAGTACAATAAATCTCCATGTGCCCTCCAGCCAGTTATAATGATCACCAACTCATAGTTGCTCTTGTGAAAGCTAGTCCTCGATTCCCACTAGTGCCCAGCGTGCTGAACAGCTTGGCAGGCAAGAGCCAAATGGTTGCCATGGCCTTGGCACCTGCTTTAGAACTCCCTAAGGCTCCCAGCGCCCTGGACTGACATGGCCACAGAGGTCAGCAGAGACATGCCTCAGGAGGCAGGGGTCGTGGGTAGGAGGGTGGTAAAAAGAGGCAAGAGGAAGTTGTTAGGTGACTTTGGTCTGTATCAGAGAAAACACAAACTTGACCTGGGATAGCTCTGGCAACTTAAGGGCTATGGACCAGAAATGGACAAAATGCTGAGAGTAAATTTAACTTAACCAACTTTTGTTAGGTGATTCCTATGTGTGAGATTGGAGACAACAAAGACCCTGTGGTTTGTGAGGTTTCACGTCTACAGTCTGAATATCCTGGAACCTTCCTGCAAAGACGGCCAATCAGAGCAAGTGCCTAAAGTCGCTGCGGGAGGCATCAGAAGGTAACAGCGACTACATTCTGGGTGCAGTCTCCACTAGGCTCTCCCGTGTCACTTCACTGTGGCTCACTCTCTGAGCGTGAGCACCTTCTGTGATTCCCACTCACTGGCAGTGGGCTTCTGAAAGGGCTGCGCAGACGAGGCTGACCACCTGCCCAGCTCCTAGCAAGGAAGAGCCCCCTTTCTGGGAATGAAGCCGGAGGGAGGGTGAGTGCACACAGGGGCACAGCTCCCTCCAATCTGATCTCCCACTGTCATCTGATTAAGCCAACAACATGCATTTTTACCTCCTTTGGGTGCTGAGTGAGCACCCTATTTCACAATGGTGGGAGAGTTAGGAAAAGGTGAGCATGTTACAGACTTCTGGGACACAAATCCCAAAAGGGGCTAAGAGATCCAGGAATATAGCATCCCTCAGACAAAAACCAACAAAGAGAAATGGCAGAGTGTAGTACTTAAGACCCTGAGTTTTGGCACCAAACAGACCTGGGTTTGAATACTGACTGAAGAACGAACTGTGACCTTCAACCATCTCTTGATTTCTCTGAACCTATTTGAAATTGAAGGCAATAATATTTGAAAGGAGTGCAATAACATTAGGTTGAACCATGTGAAACTGTCAACATTTAACCACTTTTTGACTTTCAAAAATGGCAATTTCATAGGCCACACTATGTTGGATTTTTTGGAGAATCAAAGGAGGTATTATAATGCAAAAGCCTGGCATACAGGAAGTACTCAATAAATAACAGCCACTATCAACAAACAAAAGGCAAACCAACAGTGCCCTGGGCAGTGCCCTGGGCATACTTGGAGACGTGCTTACCACCATATCAGAGAGCAGGTCAAGGGATTTTTAAAAATTATTTTATCTCCGGACTTCCCTGGTGGTCCAGTGGTTAAGACTCTGGGCTTCCAACGCAGGGGGCGTGGGTTCAATCTCTGGTCAGAGAATAAGATCCCACATGCTGTGCAGTGTGGCCAAATAAAAAAAATATTTACCTCTTTGTTTTTTAATACTAAGCAAAAGAGTATATGGTACAAAGGAAGCCTTCTTCCCATCCCTGAACTCCAGGCATAGTTTTCCCCAGAGGCAACCACTGTTAGGAGGATTTGAGTCTTTCTGATATGTTCCCTGCATATGCAAGTGTCCATATATATGTTGCACACACATACACACACACAAATGGTGGCACACTATACACACTGTACCTAATATAACTCAGAGAGCTTCCTATACACGTGTGTGTGTGTATATGCCCGCATGCTCACTCAGTCTGACTCTTTGCGACCCCATGGAGTATAGCCCACCAGGTTCCTCTGTCCATGGGATTTTCCTAGCAAGTACTGGAGTGGGTTGCCATTTCCTCCTCCAGGGGATTTTCCTGATTAAGGGATCAAACCCCTGTCTCCTGCATCTCCTGGATTGCAGGCAGATTCTTTACCACTGTGCCACCGGAGAAATCGTGTGCATATATAATAATATGTATCTGCCCATTCTTCCCTCACGCTTTTTAAGAGCTATATTGTATTCTCTTGTGTGCCTATTACCTGATTTCATTGAGTCCCTAATTGACAGACACGGGTTGTTTTAAAACTTTCGCTAAAACAATGCTGCAATGAATATTCAATGAATAGACATTATTTCATACACATCTCAGTTTATCTCAAGGATAAAATCCCAGAAACGGAATTGTAGCGCTGAGTGATGTACATTTTGCAATGGCCAAAGAGTTCCAACTGCCCTCCCCTGAGGCTGCTATTCTAATTCATACTCCAGCCAGCAATAAGCGCCAATTTCCCCACAGAGGTGGTCAGTTTTTAATTCATTTTTGAGAGAAGGGTTGGCCAGAGAACACAGGATGGTGGCTCAGTGGCCAGACTGCCATGGAGTCACTTGGATCAGAAGTGAAGGGATCCTGACACCTCAGCGCCAGCATGTAGAATGCACTCTTCAACCCATAGGGAGCACAGAGTTCTGCACAGTTACACAGCCTCATATGGGGCTTCTCTGGTGGCTCAGACAGTAAAGAATCTGCCTGCAATGTGGGAGATCTGGGTTCGGTCCCTGGGTCAGACAGATCCCCTGGAGAAGGAACTGGCAACCCACTCCAGTATTCTTGCCAGGAGAATCCCACGGACAGAGGAGCCTGGAAGGCTACAGTCCATGGGGTCCCAAAGAGTCAGACATGACTGAGCAATACACACACACACACAGCCTCCCAGAGAGAAGATGGAAACAGTATGGAGCACTCCTCCTTGAGCAGAGTGAGAGGAACAATACCTCTTCCCATAGCTGATGCCTTCTGGAGAGGGCAGAAGGGAAGCCAGAGGCATTTTCTCAGCTCACTTGTTAGTTTCAATGAGTAACTCAGCTCTGAACAGGCCCCCTCAGCGGCCTACGGAGAAGGAGGGTGGTGGACAGCAATGTAAATGCAGTGTAAGAGTCTTCCATTTGAGTCTTGCCTCCTCCACTTTTCAGCTCTATGATCTTGGGCAAGTCACTGTCTTCCCAAGTCCTAGTTTCCTCCTTTATAAAATGGGGATAATAACATGCCTCGCCTGGCGGTGCCAGTTCCCCGAGCCCGACGCTCCGCTCTCAGCGCTCCTGGCTGCTAGGAGCTTGTTTCCAGGTAGAGAGGCACCTGCTCCGGAATCGCCCTCCGGCCAGAGGCAGCGGATCCTCGCTGTCTAACCAAACACCCTCCCCGGCCAGCGAACTCTCACTCCCACCCCTGCGCCCACCCCATCTCTGCCCGCGGGGCTCCCGGGGGCCGCTCACCTCCAGCCAGATCCGGGGCGTCCCCGCCGCGCACCGGGCACGCGGGCGCCCCCCGTGCGCGTCCGCCCGCTGACCTTGCGTCGATCTCGCCCGAGTCCGCCGCGGCCGCCGGGTCTCCGCTCCCCGGCAGCAGGGGTCGGCGTGGGCGGGGCGGGCCGGGCTGGCCCGGGAGGTTTGCCCGCCCGCTGGGCTGCACAAAAGCCGAGCCGACCTCGCAGCGCCCCATTCAATGCTCCGCCGCGCCCCCTCCCCGCCCTCTCCTTAAAGGCAGAGCGCCAGGCTGGGCTCCCGGGGCGGCTCGCGGAGAGGCACAGGAAATGACCTCAGCAGGCTCTAGCCTCCCACCTCTCGGCACCGCCGGGCTCGTCCCTGGGGCGGTGGGGACGGCGGGGGGGTCCCGCGGGCCGAGAGGTGTCACGAGCTCCGGCCCCGAGCTCTCTGCAGAGGCCGGATTAGCGGCCACCTGGGGCGGCCGGGGCGCCCCAGCATCTCCTCAGCTCCCCATCAGCCTGGGACCCTCCCTGGATGGGGCGCGAGACCAGACCCCCTCCCCACCCCGCGCCAAAGGAGGTTCCCGCATTGATCGGGCGACTTGCAGGAACCGTCACGCCTGGATATTTGGAGCAGAAATCCTTATTTCAAAGAGTCTGTCCCATTGGGAGACCAAAGTTCTGATGTGTAATATGAAGGAAAAAACAAAACTCACCGCAGCCTAGAGTAGCTTACTTGGGTCCGTACGTCTGTATGTATGCATGCACGCATTATTTATTTTAAAGGAGCCGGCAGGACGAGGAACCGGAAAGGCAAACAGGACGTCGCCTGCGCGGGCAGCTCACCGTGCACCCTTGCAGCCCCTGCACTCACCAATACAACCCTAAACCCGCTTTGGGGGTGGAGTACTCAGTTTTTAGTTAAGTGGATATGGGGTAAAGACGATGAATATGGAGAACATTGCAGGGAAGGATCCACGTTTCAGAACAGCTTTCTTCTCCAATCCGGCAGGCTCTCAGGCTATTTCTGAACAGAGGCAGACTCACCAGAGTTTCTCCCAAGGGACTTTGAAAGTCTCATTCCAGGTGGTGGTGCCCCCGGCTGCACCCCACGTTTGAATCTGAGTGTCTGGAGGTTAGGCTGGAAAGTTGTGCAGTTAATAAGGCCTCCAAGTAATTCTCATGCACAATTTTGAGAGCCCAGATTCTATGGAAAGCTGACCCATGTAGTTCAGGAGGCCAAGGGTGAAAGTTCAACAGGGTTAATGGAACTTCATGAGCTTACAAATGGACTCATACCTCCTGAGGACTGGAATAGATCAACCCCAAACTGTGGGTAACTGGCCTCTGTCCCCTTCAAGGCTGGAAATACTGCTAGTTCAGTTCAGTTCAGTTCAGTCGCTCAGTCGTGTCCGACTCTTTGTGACCCCGTGAATCGCAGCACGCCAGGCCTCCCTGTCCATCACCAACTCCCGGAGTCTACCCAAACCCATGTCCATCGAGTCAGTGATGCCAAGGAAGCCCCAAAACAAGTCCTGTGGAGTTTGTCAAGGAGACTTATGCTCATTCATGCATGCATTCACATAGTATAAATTTGAATTATTAATAATACCAAAGGGCTAACAATGAATAATAAGTCTCCTTCCTCCCCTGTCCCTTGTCCCCTAGTGTGTGTGTGTGTGTGTGTGTGTACGCGTGCACTCAGTCGTGTCTGACTCTTTGCAACCCCGTGGATTGCAGCACGCCAGGCTTCCCTGTTCTTCACCATTTCCCAGAGCTTGCTCAAACTCACATCCATTGAGTCGATGATGCCATCCAACCATCTCATCCTCTGTTGTCCCCTTCTCCTGCCTTCTATCTTTCCCAGCATCAGACTCTTTTCCAATGAGTTGGCTGTTCACATCAGGTGGCCAAAGTATTGAAGCTTCAGATTCAGCCTCAGTCCTTCCAGTGTATATTCAGGATTGATTTCTTTTAGGGTTGACTGGTTTGATCTCCTTTCAATCCAGGGGACTCTCAAGAGTCTTCTGCAACACCACAGTCCAAAAGCATCAATTCCTCGGCACTTAGCTTTCTTTATGGTCCAACTCTCATATCCATAGATGAATACTGGAAAAACCATAGCTTTGACTATATGGGCCTTTGTCAGCAAAGTCATGCCTCTGCTTTTTAATAGGCTGTCTAGGTTGGTCATAATTTTTCTTCCAAGGAGCAAGTGTCTTTTAATTTCATGGCTACAGTCACCATCTACAGTGATTTTGGAGCCCCCCAAAATAAAGTCTGTCACTGTTTCCATTGTTTCCCCATCTATTTGCCATGAAGTGATGGGACCAGATCCCATGATCTTAGTTTTCTGAATGTTGAGTTTTAAGCCAACTTTTTCACTCTTTTCTTTTACTTTCATCAGAGGCTCTTTAGCTCCTCTTCCCTTTTTGCCATTAGGATGGTGTCATCTGAATATCTGAGGTTATTGGTATTTCTCCTGGCAATCTTGATTCCCACTTGTGCTTCATCCAGCCTGGCATTTCACATGATGTACTCTGCATAGAAGTTAAATAAGCAGGGTGACAATATACAACCTTGTCACACTCCTTTTCCAACTTTGAACCAGTCTGTTGTTCCATGTTCGGTTCTAACTATTGGTTATTATGATACATCAGCATAAAAAGATATTACATAATTATTAACTATATTCATCACACTGTACATTTCATACTCAGTTCAGTTCAGTCGCTCAGTCGTGTCTGACTCTTTGCGACCCCATGAACCGCAGCACGCCAGGCTTCCCTGTCTATCACCAACTCCCTGAGTCCACCAAACCCATGTCCATCAAGTCAATGATGTCATTCAGCCATCTCATCCTCTGTCGTCCCCTTTTCCTCCTGCCCTCAATCTTTCCCAGCATCAGGGTCTTTTCAAATGAGTCAACTCTTCGCATCAGGGGGCCAAAGTATCGGTGTTTCAGCTTCAACATCAGTCCTTCCAATGAACACCCAGGACTGATCTCCTTTAGGATGGACTGGTTGGATCTCCTTGAATTCCAAGGGACTCTCAAGAGTCTTCTCGAACACCACAGTTCAAAAGCATCAATTCTTCGGCGCTCAGCTTTCTTTATAGTCCACCTCTCACATCCATACATTACCACTTTGCACCTGGAAGTTTGTACCTCTTTATCTCCCTCACCTATTTCTTTCCTCTCCCCAATCTCCTCCCTCTGATAACCACCTGTTTGTTCTCTGTACCTATAACTCTGTTTGTGTTTTGTTATGTTTGTTCATTTGCCTTTCTTTTTAAATGGTTCCCTAGCATGCCTAATGATGGATATTTAGAACATTTCCAGTCTTTGGCTATTATATAGCTTGCTGCAGTGAATATCTCTATATCTATTTCTTGGTCCATATATGTGACTATCTTTACAGTTTAACACTTAGAAGTGGAATTTCTGGGTGTAAACACAATGTAAATTTTAGATTTCAATAGATGCTGCACACTGTCCTCAAAGGAGACTGCACCAACCAACACTTCTGTCGATGCATTTGAGTGCTCCTTTGTTCCCTCCCTCCCACAATGATGAAGTGATTTATCACAAAGCACAAAGCTTTTAGGAAGGGAGGATGAAATGAGTTAAACACATGGACAATTTTAAAACACTGCTGGCACACAGA
This sequence comes from Okapia johnstoni, assembly GCA_024291935.2. Lineage (NCBI taxonomy): Eukaryota > Metazoa > Chordata > Mammalia > Artiodactyla > Giraffidae > Okapia > Okapia johnstoni. The sequence continues at coordinate 21,803,133 of CM044307.1, forward strand.
AAGGCTCAATAAAAGTGTTAGATGACGGACTCCCAGCCACACTCCCCTGCAAGAGCTCCCCTTCTTTGGGCTCTGTCTCAATCCCTACTCTGTAAACTTGAGTGAGTTCCTTAGTCTCTCTGGGACTCAGTTTCCGTATGTTTAATATGAGGATTGTAATATCTCCCTCTGGAGTTGGTTTGAGGATTAAATCAGATATTAGAGTTACTAAATTTTGAGATCCAATCATTGTTTGAAAAGTGATGGCTATTCTTCTTCTCTTAGCTCTGCTCCCCCCTCAACTTTTTATTACAAAAATTCCAAACCTAGAGAAGTTGCAAAAAACAGTGTATTAAACACCCATATACTCTTCACTTAGACTTACCAGCTGTTAACACACTGCTGCATTTACTTTCTCTCTCTCCATGTGTGTGTGTGTGTGTGTGTGTGTGTGTGTGTGTATGTATGTGTATTTTCCATTTGAGATTTAGCTGTACACATCATGACCTTTTGTCCCTGGATACTTCAGGATGTTCCTGCTAAGAACAAGCATGTTTTCTTAATATCATTACACTTACAAAATTTAGCATCAACACAATACTATCATTGACTGTACAGGCCATAAATTTTCCCAATTGTCCCAATATTGCCCTTTATAGCTCAGTTTTATAGCTCTCCTATTTACTATTATTAATCCCTACCTAGTACTCCCCAAGGTGAATGGTTGCCTGGAGGAAGATGGGCTTGTCCTCTCCTCCTCTCCAGGGGAAAAAGTGACTCCCACAGCCTCAGACCCTGGGAGGTAATCAATAACCAGGCCGGCAGGAATGTACACAGGCACAGCAGTTTCCCATCTGATGCTACAAGTTGTCCCACCAGCCTTTGCTGCAGTTGCCTCCTCTGCCTGACCCCAGCCACCCCCATGCTAGCAGCCCAGAGAGGTCCTGCCCACTGTCCCCCACCTCTGGATGGGTTCCTCCACTGGCCCCCTCATTGGTCCCCAATCATCAGAGACAGACTGTTCAGGCTCCAGTGAGGCTGGCTCCCCAGCGGCACCCTCAGCCATAGCTCCCCATGCTACACCTCCCCAAGGATGGATTCTTATGGACCTTAAGGCTGGCCTACCCTCAACTCTGAGACTCAGGGTTGGAATGTCTGAGACACTGTCTTTTTCCCACAGTCTTTTTGTCTTAAAGCTCTTTCTGGGACTTCCCTGGAGGTCCGGTGATTGAGACTTGGCCTTCCAATGCAGGGGGTTTGGGAGGGGAGCTGAGATCCCATATGTCTCTTGGCCAAAAAACCAAAACAGAAGCAATCATGTAACAGATTCAATAAAGACTTTAAAAATGGTCCACATTGAAATATTAAAAAAAAAAAAAAGAAAAACACTTTTTATGTAGCCCTCCATGGACTGAGACAAAGTCAAACCGTGGCTACCGCTGAATCATAGACAGCATCCGCTGCTGCCTGTCCCTCTCCCCCACCCTCTCATTCATTCATTTGTTCATTTGTGGTAGCTGACTTTCAAGTTGTTCCAGGGAATCTGTTAGCTGCCCAGCTACAAGCTTGGATAAACTATCTCCTTGCTTCCTGTCTTAGTTTATCCTGTGTGTGACTTAGCAGCTGAACAACAACAAAGTGGTGAAATTATTTCCTCTGCACAGCTACCCTCTGGATCATGATATTTGAGAGTTGGAGGAAAAGGCTGGATTATGAGGGAGTCCCCACAGCAGAGGGGAACCTTTGAAAAACTGAGGCAAAAAATAAATAAATAAAACAAGTTGCGTTGGGCCGGTGCCATTGTTGGAGAGGAGGGAGAGCAGGCAGGGCTGGATGGAGCTGAGAGCGAGGCTCTGAGTTTCCAGACCCCCCGAAGGGTCCCCAGAGAGATGGTACCCTCCACACCTAAAGTTTGTTTCTGCTTGATGTTAGCTTATCATTACAGGTGGCCTGACAGAACAGAGGAGGGGAGAAAGCCATCATGTGCCCAGAGATGAAGGCTCAGCTGGGCCACAGAAGCCGAAGGCCTCCTTTCACCTTTCTGAGAGGAGGATGAGGCCTGGATAAGCACCCACTGTGAACAAGTCTGAACCCATTTGGCCCTTTGGCAATAGTCAAGGTCTCCTATTGGGGTGGGTAAAAATGTTTGTTTGACTTTTTCCATATCATCTCACAGAAAACCTGAATGAACTGTTTGGCCAACCCAATATTTGCAGCCACTGGAGACGAGAGGTGCGTGGAGGCCACTTGTCCCCTTTCCGTTACCTCCTGTAGGTGGGGCATTAAATGTGGCCAAGGCCAGAACCTACCAAATGTACAAACATTTATCAGCAAGCAGGCACCAAAAGCCCCACATCCTGCTTCACCAGACTTGGGGAGTTGGCCTGGTCTCATTCTCACGTGTCTGTCATGCAAGGGCCCAGATCATCTTTCTGACTACCTCCATATTTTGAAAGCCACTCATTTTACCAGTGAGAGATTATTTCTAGCATCCCTCGAGCACATCCAGCCCGCTTGTGTAGCGTTTAGTAGCATTTGAAGTGTTTATGTAACTGTGCTATAGAGTACAGATTCCTTATTCTGGCAATTCAGATTCTAACTGACCACTCTAGGGGTGAGAGGAGAGTCTGTTCATATACACACACCACACTGTTTAGACTGAAAGAGTTAAAAAAGAAATTCCTCCAGAGTCAATACAACAGCATCCCAGGCTGTGTGTGCCTGGTTCCCTGGGCAGCATTGTGGAAGGGAATGGGAACCTTGGAACCATCCAGGCCAGTCTGAGTCCCAGCGTCACTACCTATGTGCTGATGTAACCTTGGGACAATTGTTAAGCTTCGGAGTTAATTTTTCATTTGTAAAATGGTGATGACAATTCTTGCAGCTTAGGCTTTTTGGGAGGGTTCAGTGAGATAGTATATGTCTGGCACTTAGCAAGTGCTGCCTAAATGATAGCTTTTGTTATGCATTCTTGAACAAATATTTGCTGGAGGTCTAATGTTTACTAGTTACCCTCCCCCATCCTCCCCTACTAGGTCCAGAAGTGTTATCTGCTTCCAGAGAATTCTCTTTGTTGCAAGATTGCAGCACAGTAGTTAAGCAAGATAGCTTGAGAGACAGCAATAACTCTAGGAGAACTGGTGAAATGCTTGACAGTTTGTCCTCCCCATGTCCTGGGCCTTCCAGAGACCTCACTTCCCAACCCCACTTGTTTTCTCTGAACAGAGTTCTGGGCTCCAAAGAGAGCCCTCCTGCTTCACAGAAACCTTATCAAATCAAAGCAACCCTTTTGCCTTCACAGCTTGATTCTCACTTGCTGTAAGGAGGAGAGTAAAGGGGGGAGAGGAGAGCAAAGAGGAGAAGGGGGGAGGAGCCTCAGAGTCTCAGGAGCCCTGGGGCCAGTTCCCGCCCAGCCTTTTGCTTCAGGAGCAGAGCTTGGTGGCTTTGGGGTTACAGGGAAATCAGAAGGTTATTTCTACTGTTGAATCTCTGGGAGCAGCCAGAGCAACGATGGGCTGGGGTCAAGGAGGCTCAGTCATCATCCAGATGGGGCTGGGAAGGCAGTGCTGGGACATGCAGAGAGGTGCAGGGCAGGAAGGACATGAGATGGCCCAGAGGCAGAATGTCTTGTGTGTGTGTGTGTGTGTGTGTGTGTGTGTGTGTGTGTGTGTGTATGTGTGTGTGTGTTGGGGGAGTATCCTAAGACTGAATGTGGATCCTTCTCTCATTTATTCATTCAGCTGCTCCCTAACAAATATTTATGGAGCACTTCCTGTTTTCCAGGCACTGTGTGAGGAAACAAAGTGTGGCAAGTGTGATGGATGAACGCAGGACGCGGGCTTCAGAAGCAGGCATACCTGCTGTTAATGCACGCTCTTCCCAGTGGGGAACATGGGGAAGAACTGATGCAGTTACCACTTGTGTCCCTGCAAATGACCCATCCGTCCAGTGCAGCAGTGGGATCTGAAGCCAGAGAAAGCCAGGTGGAGAATGAGGAGGGGGGAGGTTCTGCATTTGGAGGGCAGGGAGCAGGATTCTTATCTGCTCTGAGGGATGGAGGTGAAGGTCTAGCCCCATCCTTGGCATATGATAGACACCTAATGAGTGTTGTTAAATGAGGAGTGAACATGAAGGTGTAAAGGGGTAGAGGACTAGGAAGATGTGCAAAAACTAAGGACCTGGAAACTATTAAGAGGAGTAGGTGAAGAGGGGTGTGGAGGAGAAGGATTCCAACAAGAAGGTGGGCAGGGATTCTCCATCTAGCCTCTGGTCACAAAACCCTGGGGGTACTTATTTAAAATATGCATTCGGGCCCTGTGGGATCAGCAGGCTCAGGGATGTGTATTTTTCTGCTACTCAGGACCTGGATCCTGCCCAGTACTGACGGGTTTGTCATACATCATATTCCCACATTCCAGTGATCTTTCCAGAGAGCAGCAACAGCCCCAGAGGGTAACACAGGGTAGAACTGACGTAAAGATGACATTTATCAATGCAGAATGATCTGTCCAGTGCAGCTGAGGGCTCCCCAGGCAAGAAAGAGCCAGGAGGAGAGGGGCTAGGTAGGATGAAGGAGGAAATTGGGGAGAGGAGATGGCAGGGAGGGGGAAAGAAAAGCTAAGTTGGGAGCTGATGGAGCTCAGGGAATGAGAACCTGGTAAATCCAGCCATCTAACTGGGATTCTATTGATAGATCATTTCAGAACTTGGAACATTGTGGTTTGAAACCAGCTGTCTTTTTTCTCCTTCAACTTTCATCACAGATGAAAACAATGGCTGCTCACATCAGTGGGCAGGAGGGCCTGGGCAGAGACCAAGTCCAAGTAGGTGGCAGGTACTATGGCAGCTCGGCTTCCCTTCTAAGCAGCTGCTTCTCTGGACTGGAAGAGGCCTATGGACTGAGGTGGGGACCGCCACACAAGACTAGGAGTTCCCTCTGCTTCAGGAACGCAGTATTATCTGCAGGGCACCTTCCAGGGTGTGGTTGCTGTTAAGAGCAGGCCAACACGCTCCCCAGAATTCACAGAGAAAGGAATATCAGAAATACCTGAATGGATGAGAAAACATAGCCATTGCAGAGTTCCTCCATTCCCGGGTGGTTTAGTAGGAAACCAGTAGGTCTCCCTTGATCAATCACACGTTTGCCTCCTGTGCTTCTTAGGCTTAGGCTCAGGGTTTTTTACGAGAAGCGTCAGGGCTTGTATCCTATCAGAAGCTCTTATTGCCAACTCCTTTTTGTGAAGAGGGGTTAGTCCAGGCAACATAACCTGTCTTCTATCTCAGAGTCCTGGGTGTGAGCCACTACCTGCTAGGACGTTGGAGGCTATCTCTCAGCGCCATCTAGTGGTGGGCATGGCTTATTTTCCGAAAAGACCCTGAGCCCTCCTATTCCTGCTCCTAGCAACACCTAGGGCTATATCCCTTCTGATCAGATCGCTGCGGGCTTTGGACACTTTGAAAAGTAATTCATGAGGCTTTAAGCTCTGCCTAAAGTGGAAACTTTAAATTCCATACCCTGTGTCCTTGTTCAGTTTTACATAGTTTTAGGGAAGGGGATTGGAGAATTTAGTGGTATTAAAAGACTAGGGTGAAGTAGGGATAGATAGAAAGAACGTTCTTTTCCCCAGCTGCATGGCTCCAGCATGCACACACAGACCATCAGCTTGGCACATATTCCAGGCATCTCTCACCCAACTGTGCCATAAGAGGAGGGCACAGGAAGAGTTTCTTCTGCACAAAGTGCAAATTGAGCATTAAGAATCATCTTTGCTGTGCCACAGATAAAGTGATGGGACATAGAGGTGGAATCAGATGGCTTGACTCAGAAGACTGATGGAATCCATGCATGAACTGGGCTTTTCTCATGTAAAAGTGAGCTTTGGAGTTCTCAGAGAGGTCCTATGGATGGTGTAACTTTCGCAAAAGGAATATCCACATTTCCAGGTTCTCAATTTCCTGATCCAGGCTCAGAAGAGGGAGCACTAGTTCTTTTCCCCTTGCAGAATGGAGTCCACCCTAAGGAATCAGGTAGCACCTACAGACAGGTCTTGTACATATGAAGGGAGGTAAGCAAGGGAGCAGGACACACAGGCTCCTATGATGGGAAACCAGCAAGCATTGCTCTAGGGGTGACATGTGACTGCTGCTCCTTCCAAACATTATGCCATTGGCCACTGGGGAAACATTCAGATGGCTTCTGGAATGGCCTGACCCTGCAGGAAGGAATCTCCCTGCAGGGCACAGGGAGTTGTGCTTACGTGGACGCAGGATCTCTGGAACAAAGCCTCTCTTGGGAAGAACATGGTTCTTTTGGGAAGCAAAGTTTTAGGGTTGAAATAAATTCACTGGATATTCAGAATGAGAAATAACTCTAAATAAACTTGCCACTTAAGCCAGTGCAATAGTCATGTACATAGGTAGTAATATGCATAAGATTAGAAACCATTTAGACAGGTGAGGATCACTAAATATTTTCTAAGACCTTTTCCTCCACTCCAAATTCCTGTTCTCACTGATGGGGTTTTATGATTCTTGTGCCTTTCCTCAGGTTACATCATTCAGTATTTTTGTCATTAGGAGAAGGATGCCTCAAAGGACTGTGTTGCCCCAAATATTTATAGCAGCAATAATAACAGAGTAAAGAAAAAAGGATACAACCTAAATGTTCATCAGTTGGAACCTAGTAAATAAATTATTAAAATTAGTCTAGAAAATAAAATACTATGCAGCCATTAAAATTTATGTTGAAGAATTGTTTTTATTGACATGGAACAAATTCATTATTAATGTCAAGTGAAACAATTTCCAGAAAAGTATGTATAATATAATTTACTTTATGTAAAACTATATATGTGCTGTGCTTAGTCACTCAGTCATGTCCGACTCTTTGCGACCCCATCAACTATAGCCTGCCAGGCTCCTCTGTCCATGGAATTATCCAGGCAAGATTGTGGAGTGGGTAGCCATTTCCTTCTCCAGGGGATCTTCCTGACCCAGGGTTAGAACCTGCACTTCCTGTGTCTCCTGTGTTGGCAGGCGAATTGTTTACTACTGACCCACCTGGGAAGCCTATACACACACACACACACACACACACACACACACATATAGTTGTATATATTTATACAGCTATAGTTTTATATATATAAAACTATATGTAAATAAATACAGGTAGACAACTTTCCCCAAAAACATTAATGGTGATTATCTGATTATATTTGGGTGTAGAAATCTGGTGTAATATTTTTAGTTTTTGTTCTTTCTATATTATGTGAATGTTTTACAAGGAGTATAGATCATTTTTCTAATAAAGCTATTAAAATGTTTAAAAAACATGGATCTCATCAGTAAAGTATAAAGTTGAGATTCAGGGAAGTTGACAACTAACTCAAGAAAGCTACAATCTACCAGTCAAAGAACTTGCCTCATAACCTCCCATCCTTCAAGTTTGATGCCAACTCACTGTCTCCAATTGGTGAAGATCCTGGGCAGGGGTATGACAAGGGGAGGAGCTGGGGACCGATGCTGAGATCAGAGGGGACTCACATGCTTTTGATATTGCCCGGATCCTGTTACCTCTTCAGAGCAATTAAGCTATGCCCACGACAGCATTACTGGATTCCTCTTATACACTGTGTTCTTGTGGTCTGGAAATTGTCCAGGTCTTGAAGGAGCAGACACAAGTCTGGGGACAGAGTTAAGTTGAGTCTAGTTCTAACTCAAGCCCATTTTACATCCTGCAAGGGAAATGATGCATTCAGCCGTGGTGTCCACTTGAGGGAAGAAGGAATGTGAAGCTAGTTGGGTGTGATCCAGAGGGTAGACTTTGTGAGCCTCTGGCTGGGAGCAGCATGGTGCATAATCTCAGGAAGAAAGTCTGGAGCCCCTGTTCCTTCCGTCTACGCTTCTCGTTCCTCCACACCCACCTACGCTCATCCACGCTCCTTGACTGCAGCACCAGAGACATTCATGACCCTTCTTTCGACATTCGTAGAATTTTGGGCCATCATCCAGCTCCATTCAGTTAAGCTACAGGGTGGGATCCACTGGGTCCGGTGTCTTCCTACAACATGAATTTGGATTTCAATAGTAAAAATGCTAGGATATGGGGTAGTGTTAACCTCCCATCATACAACTGCCCATAAGGGCACTTACGAGGTTAAGATGAGACCTGGAGCAACTAGTTCCCTTCTTCAATGGTGCTAAGAACACACACGGAGGTCCATAACAAAACACTCATGTCCTCTGTGGTCTTCCTTTAAGTCATGGGGAACCCCACTATTCTTCCTTCCCTGTCCCTAGACTCCTCTCCTGTATTCTCCAGGGAGGTCACAGCTCTATACCTGACATCATTACTGCTCACAAGTATGGAAAATCCCACTAAAGATGTCAATGCCCTGTCCCAAGTCTGTATCTTGCTGAACGGCATTTAAAAAAGCAAAGGTTGACCTAAGTCATGGGCAAGAAAGATGGGCAAAGAGTCTTTGACAGAAAGAAATGTACAATTTGCAAATACTAGTCAATATTGAGCCAGTGCCTGAAAGTTACTTTACAAATTAAGTGTGGTAGGGATAAAGCCTGGCAAGAAAACAACTCCACCTTAGAACACTAATAATCACTGCCTTTCACCACCAATTCAATGGACATGAGTTTAAGTAGACTCCAGGAGTTGGTGATGGACAGGGAGGCCTGGCATGCTGCAGTCCACGGGGTCTCAAAGAGTTGGACACGACTGAGTGACTGAACTGAACTGAACTCCATGGGAGAGAGAAAATTTAAGTCCCTAGGAGCGTGGGGTCTCTGTTAGAGACCCTTGTGTAGTGTCCCCATATCCAAATGCTTAGGTCTCAATCTTTTTACCTCCATGACCCTACTCCTCAACACAGCGCATGCACGTTAATAGTTGTTGAACTGAGTAACAATTTTCTTCAAATCAGGAGTCCAGTCCTCGTGACAGCACAGTACCAGAGAAGAGATTAGAAATATAACTTACTAATGAGTGAGCATCTGAGACTAATGGGACACCTCACCTGAACTCATGTCTCAGACAAGATGGAATCGCTGAGATCATTCATCCCTCAGGCTTGTGCAGCCCTTCCTGAAGGTGGCAGAGTTCTACAAGGGGCAGGACAAAGAGGGTAAAAAGAATTGATACAGGTTATATCCTACCCTAGGTAGTATAGTCCCAACACCCCCACCCATCTGCCCCCACTCTCACCCCCAGACTGGGCTGCCTCTCAGTCAGCTCCTATGGGACAACTTCTTTAACTCAAATCTTAAAAAAAAAAAAAAAATTTTCCCACTCTAACCCATCTCAGAAGCAATGGCAACCCACTCCGGTACTCTTGCCTGGAAAATCCCATGGATGGAGGAGCCTGGTGGGCTGCAGTCCATGGGGTCGCTTGAGTCGGACACGACTGAGTGACTTCACTTTCATTTTCCCTTTCATGCATTTGGAGAAGGAAATGGCAACCCACTCCAGTGTTCTTGCCTGGAGAATCCCAGGGACGGTGGAGCCTAGTGGGCGGCCGTCTATGGGGTCGCACAGAGTCGGACACAACTGAAGCGACTTAGCAGCAGCAGCAGCAACAACCCATCTCAGGACCTAGTGGGACCAGGAATTGGGTCTCGGATGAGATGTTGTGATAGAAATTCTTAACCTATTAATGCTGCCAAGTCCCAAGCTATCCTTCTGCAATCAAAAATTTCAGGCTGAAATTTCTCTTTGAACTGATCCAGTGAAGTTGGGACAGGCACGCAGAGTTCCCCCCCCAGGCAGAAGGGCTTAGATAGCAGCATAAAAGCTTTTAGTTGCAAAGCCTTCTCCTAACCAGGCTCGCCTTAACAATACTCCTTTGTCCCTCCTCAGACGACTGAGCTCCTTGTATCCTGGCAGAGGGAGGCACGGAGGGGAGGTGACTAGCTTGGAGTTTGGTTGCTAATCTCCAGGGTAGAAATTCTTTCAAATTTGCCCAGCACCTGGGCTGACTGCTGAGTCGGAAATGAGAGCAGCTGGGGATGGGGACGGCTCTCCCCATGATTCCCAAGTTTCATAATCAACTCTAGCCTCCCCCCTCCTCCAGTTTACCACCGTCACAGTTAAACTCGCACCTAACGACTATGAAGTTGTGTAGTTCCCGTGTATGTTCATATTCTCGCTTTGATTTCTTTGAGCGTTGGCCTCCCCCCACCCCTTAATTTACTGCTGGTCTCATGAACCTGCGCTCATTTTCTGGGCTATCTTAGTGCCCACACATTAATGTCTCAGTGCTTTACGGATGAATTCACATTATCACAGAATATAGTGAGTTCCTCATTTTCAGGCTCTAGGTGGTCATGAATGCTGCATAGTTCTTATCCACTGTGTTTTCTTTTTGATGACTGAAAAAAAAAAAGAGAGAGAGAGAGGACATGACTTTTAAAGATCCCTAAAGTAGGAACATACATTATTTTGAGAGCTTGGTGAAAGTACACACACCCCTCTCCCACATGGACATGTGAGTAGCAAACCTTCTGATAAACCTGTAGTCAACTTGACCATTTCCCTGGGGCCTGATGCCTCCTAGCCCTCCGCTAGTACCACTTTTCCACCCCTCAGAAGCATTTAACAAACATTCAAGGACATCCTTAATAACCCATTGCACCTGCTTTCCTATTACAATTCATCCATTTCTGAGCTCATTTCTGAGCTACGGCTCGTAGCTGTGCAAAGTCCCGAAAATGTTGGCCTGTCTCCAGCTCGATATCCGCCCTAGAGCGAGCAGTGATTTTAACCAGCAATCTAGGCCTCCGTGTCCCAGTACTTTCCAGAGTTTCCTGCTACTCTCTGAAGGCTTCTTTGTTTCTTCCTTCACCTTCTCTCTTAACTGAGAACTTAATGGGGCCCAGAGTCAGGTGCACCTTCCCTGTGCTGCTTGCTTCCCCCATATACCGTGGATATCCCCTTTTCGGGGGCTGCCTAGCAGCCTTTCTCTCCCTTGGGGTCACAACACTTCAATTTCTCTGTCTTCCTCTGAACTGTGATGTGGGCGTTGGTGGAGCTTGCATCAGGGTATCCTTCTGGCCCTTCTCTGGCCAAGAGGTGGATACAAGACTCAACTTGGGTAAACTCAACCAGCTTAACCTTTACACTTGAGCAGATAAAAGTGATAAAAATAATTGAAGTCCCATTGTTCTGGCAGCAGAGCCCCAGGAGGCTCTCAGTTACTTCCAGTTCCCTGGAATCCCAAAGCTGTCCTGGTCCTAGCCTTTTCAAGTCTGTTTTGCTCGCATTCCTTCCAAATCTGTGAGCCATCTGATCATATCCTGCTAATAAATTCCTTTTAGACAGCTAAAGTTGGGTTCTGTTGCTTGCAACCAAAGAATCCTAAAAGTTCCAGGTTCATATTCCTTCCAGTTAAACTCTTTATGCCTCTAAATTTTATGCCTCTTTCCTTCCTATTTGAAAAAAAGGCTGTTACAAAGAGACTCCGCCTCCTACCCCATTTTCAGACTGCCGCAGATCTTGTCTTCCTCTCTTACTGCCTAGACCATGCCCATATCTTCTGGAAAACAAGGTCTTCTGCCCTTCCACTAAGCATACCATCCATAAAGCAGTAGCTCCTGTCTACCATAAGTAATTTTCATAATGACTTTCAAAGAGAACAGGAAGATTTCTGTATGCTTGTAAGGGAAGACTGGTTCCCTGGGGGTTTCCCCAGTTCTTTCTCACCCAGATTATTTTCCTGTTGTGCGTGCCTGCTTAGTCACTTCAGTTGTGTCCGACTCTTTGTGACCCTATGAACTGTAGCCCTCCAGGCTCCTCTGTCCATGGGATTCTCCAGGCAAGAATATCGGAATGGGTTGCCATGCCCTCCTCCAGGGGATCTTCCTGACCCAGGGATTTTCCTAACCTGTATCTCTTGTGTCTTCTGCATTGGCAGGCTGGTTCTTTATCACTAGTGCCACCTGGGAAGCCCATTTTCCTGTTAAGCTGGTCCACATAACTCCAAACTCAAGATAGCCTTTGACTTCAGTGCTTCCTTTGCCCTATCTCATTTCTCTTTTTCTTATCACAGCATTCTGTGACAGACCATACACAGTTATCTCTCGGCCTCCAGTCTCCACGCCTCGCCCCCTCCCAAGTCCTTCCTGCTCTGGCTGCTGGCCCAGTCCCTTCAGTGAAATCACCCTCTAGAGCAACATCTTTCCTGACTTGTGGTCAGAGTGCAACCCCCAGGAAACCAACCCTCTCGAACGAGTATGCAGAAGTTGTTCTGGTTCCCCTTGAAAGTCATCAAGAAAATGACTTATGGTGGACAAAAGCTACCACTTTATGGATGGTTTGCTTTGTAGAAGGGCAGAAAAGTTCTCATCTTTCAGAAAATATGGTTAAGGACCTAACATTTTCAAGGTACTTTAGAGACTACAAAGACACTTGAAAGACTCTCTTTTTCCCTACCCGGTGGTAGAAGAGAGATGTGAAGAGAACGATCATTAAATGCCTGTGGTGGCAGGAACTTCAAACTCTGTATGCGTTCATCATCTGATTTATGCTTGCAACAGCCATGGAGTTGAGTTTTATTGCTATTTCCCTTTTGCAGATGAGGAAATAGGCTCAAAAAGGTTAAATAAACTGCCTTAACACACCTGGCTAGGATGTGGAGTTTGAACTCAGGTCTAGGTTGCTCTGATAAGACAAGAAGTCAAAAAAGGGGCTGGCATTGTCTGGTGTGTGTGTTAGTGCAGTGGGGCTTGATTTGCCCCATGGCCCTCCACCTTGAATCTGTACTTGAATCACTAGAACCATTATACTGTGCCTCCCTTCACCCAGGGTCACCCTCTCTACCCATTCTTACAACAATGAATGCATGTCTCAGTATTCTTTGGGTGAAAAACCAGAGGACCCACTCAGTGCTACAGATGTTATTTTTAGATCTGTGTCTGCAGCAGACATCTCTGTCCTGTACACACCTGATCTTACTTGGCGTGCAGATGGAAAGGATCTTGGATGGGGTGCCAGAAGATTTGTGTTTGAATAGCATTCTGCTTTTACTAGCAACATAAACTTGACCAAGCCATACAATCTCTCTGAGCCTTGACTTCCTCATTTATAAAATGGGGATCAATAATAAACCCAAGAAAGGAGATAAGTCAACTGTAAGGCACTATATATATTTTTGTTAGGAAGAGATGATTCCTAATTTCGGAATGAGGAAGACCCAGATGATGGAGTGAAGTCCACGGGAGAACTGGATAAAGTAGAGACTGACTGACGCCAAATCTTGGGCCTTAGTTCCTAACTCTTCCTTCTTTTAGTTTCTGTAACTGGCCCCTTGGCTTCCATACACTATGGCTTCTAAACTAAAATTATATAGGAAAACATTTTCTTTGACCTCCCAGTTTATTTTTTGCCTCTGAGTTTAAAAGGAATTCAGAAAATTTTATGGGTCCTAAAAATATTGTGGCTGCTCGGCCCTGCGCTGCACCTAAGGGATAAATCACCCCCAATTCAGATCCTCTGCCTTAACAGCATGTTATGCTTTCTTTTGCGCAATGCTGCCTCCCAGAGCCAGAAGGGGGTGGAATCAGCCACCAGCCAGAGATTGAAAACCAAAGCAGAACAGGACTCCAAGGCAAGGGGGCGCCAAGGAGGTCCGTCTTCAGCAGGTGGGCTTTGCTGCCAGATTGACTGAAGTATCTTCTTGCAAGGTGTTCCTGAGAGGGGCCGGTCTCCTGCCTCTCTGACAGTGTCCTAGGACAGCCCACGGCTTCACTGTAGCCCTGATCCCTTCTCCCCAGCCCTGCTTTACCCTCAGCAGAAAATACTCTCCTGTTATGGAAGGCCTTTTGTACTGAGGATGCTACATGCATTTCGTTATTGGGTCATCACAATATACTTATGACCCAGGCCATACTACCTCCATCTCAGAGGAGGAAACTAACTCAGGGAAGCCAAGAGCTTTCGCCATTGGCACCACGTGGCTGTGCACTTCCTCTGCAGGTTTGAGAAACCCACAATTTCGGATCAGATTAGGACAGCAGCTCAGCTTCTCATCCAGAGTGGGGCGAGACCGGCTAGATGGCTCCTTTCCTTAGAAGACTCTGTGCTGCCTTGGACCTCTGAGAACTCTCTGTCACTGTGGCATGTGATTAAAAAGGGAGTGAGGGCTAGAAGGTAAGCAGCCATCAGACCTCTCCGATCAGGCCTTGGCACACATAGGGTCCCTGTGAGAATTAGCAAAGGGTGCCCCCTCCGGACCGATAATTGACAAAAAGATACCCCAGTGGGCACTAGAAATTGTAAAAATGTCCTTTCCTCTTGGCTGTAGCTCCAGTACCAAACCAAGGCTTGAGGTAGGGATAGGAGTTGCATTGCCTTCCTACTCCCTGCCCAGCCTTTCTGCAGGACCTAGGACCCACCTGAGGGGCCTGTCTCAAGTTCTGGCCCGCCTGTCCGGGATTTCCCACTGATCCACATATCAGAATCTCCAGATTTTCTAGATGGCATCCATTATTTTCCACCTTCCAATAGAAAGATCCCAACTGACTTAAGAAAGAACATCTTCTGTTTAATCTTTGTGGTATAAACCAAACTGTCAACCTTGGAAGTTCAGGCTCTGCATTAGGTAGATTCCTTAACTTCCACAGGCCTCAGTTTTTCCATCTTGAAAATGGGGATAATAAAACCGATCTTGTAGGCCTATTTCAACGAATGGACAGCACAAAACACAGTGCTGGCATCTAGTGGGTCCGCAGTGCCATGAGGACCCTGGCCCTCGGGGAACTGGGACCCACAGGATACCCACAGTGGACGTTGTACCTCCACAACTCCTACAAGCAGGGAGGTGAGGTGTTCCGGCTGGTGTTCTCCTCGGGCTCCTTCAGACACCTTACACGCAGGCGGGGTGGCAGGGGCCCGGCGGGCAGAGGAGCTCTGCACTGCATCCCCCTGCGCCGCGGTCAGGACCGGGGGGCGCATTTCCAGGCGCCCGGGGCGCGGCCGACTCCCGGAGGCGGGGGAGGGGCGAGGGGGTGGGCCGGGCCGCGAACCCGGAGGGCGAGCCGGTGAGCGGGTGAGCAAGGAGTTAAGCGGGGCCGGAGGCAGAGCGCCTGTCAGACGCGAGCATGTGCAGTTTGCACCGCATCCATACTATGGGTGAGTGCCGCCGCCGCCGCCGCCGGGGGCTCCGCTCGGCCCGGGCAGCGGCGGCCGCAGCCCTCCGACCCCCGCGCCGCGGCGGGCACCGACCCACGATGCGGGACTAGGCGCGGCGCGGGAGGGCCGGCGGCCTGGGGGAGGCACGGGCAGCTGCAACTCGGCGCGGGGGGAGCCCGAGCGCCGGGCGTGGGGGCGGGGAGCAGGCGGCGCAGGAGAGCGCCCCGAGTCCCGGCGCGGGAGGAGGAGCGGGAGCGAGCCCGGGAGACGGCGCTCCTGGCCGCACCTGAGCCCGGCCGGCGGCCGGCCCTGCCCTGCCCCGGCTCGCGATCCCGGCCCCGCACCGGTAGGTGCCCTCGATGCCCGCAGAGAGGCCTTTCCGCCGCCGGGAGAAGTGGCCACGCGGGGCGGGCAGCGCCGAGTTGAGGGAGGCGCGGGCGATGGTGCGGTGATGGGGAAGACCCTACGACCGGGTGACCAGGCTGGAGGCGCTGCCGGATCCCGCCTGCTCTTTGCTTTCGATTTCGTTGCGGTGCCCAGGCTAGAGAGCGAGCCGCAGATTAGATGGTGCGCCCGGGCTTGGATTCCCTGCGGGGGATGGGCGCACAGGGGGGCGTGTTGGGGAAGGGGTGCACCTTGGCAACTTTCACCGCCAGAAACAAAGGGGGCATCCGGGAGATGCAAGGGGAACGGGCCAGCTGGGGATCTCAGGAAGCGCAAGGTTGACACCCCGTCTTCCTCCGCGCCGAGAGCATCCCTGAAGCCTCGGGAGGGCGGAGGGGGCGTCAGTCTGGGTGGAAGCTAGAGAGGCTTGGGAGTGAGAACCACGGGCCCTCCTGAGTTTGAGGACTTTTCTGAAGGGGAGGAAACCTTGCCAAGATGAACCCTCCCTCTAGGGTGCATGGGAAAACTAGGCGATGGTGGACTGCACACCTAGTCCTCCCCGCCCCCGGTCCGGGCCGTGGGGCCCAGCCCAGCCCCCTGGCTGCTAGCTCTCCATCTGCCCACCCTGATCTCCGGTCCTCTGTGGGAGAGGCGGGGCTGGGATGGGGACCATTACCGCAAGGGGCGGGAGATGTTGGCTTCTTTCCCAGGTGTCTTCCTTTCCTTCTTTCTATGTCCAGTCGGAAACTGACCCCCTTCCTTCCTTGCCTGGGCTATGTCTCCCTCTCTCTCAGTTTCCTCGGGGATATGTTTGTTTGGTTGCCTCGGGCACAACCTGCTTAGGGTGGCAGGTTGTTCTGATGCCACGGGGAGCCCTCCCAGAAGGAAAAGAACAGGACCCTGGGGAGCTGCGCCAGTGTAACCTTGGGGGCTCTGCTCACAAGTCTCCTGCCTTCTCAGCACCCAGTAACAAATGAGCTGTTATTCTGGCCTTCGGACTTGAGTCGGGAGGCCTGGGGTTTTTCTCTTTGCTGTAAGCAGGGAGAGGGGTCAAGGGGAGGACTGAACATCCTCCGGGGATTGGGAGGGGTGGTGGTGGATAGAGTGTCTTTTTCTATAGAAAGCAAATGAGCCAGTTTCCAGGTCCCCAGTCCCTGACCTTGTGTCTCCAAGAAGAAGGTGCCTCCAGCTCTGAGCCCCTTGCATGTGACCCCCAGCTTCCATCCTGTGGCAAGACTGCCCATTGCCTTCTTAGAAAGGACAGCCCTTTGAGAATCGGGTTATCCACTGGTTGCAAGGCAGAGCTCCATCTGCTTGCTTGTGGAGACAGAGTGCGCTGGGTGGGATTGGGGGTGGCATTGCGTGGGGTGGGGGCAGACTGGCTGGGTGACTCTTCTGCCTGCTCCTGTAAATGAACTACTAATGCTGTGAGTGGTTGGGCCAGGGGTGGGCCTGGCCAGACACATGGAGGGGTGGGTTGAGATAAGGCTTGGCCTTCTGCCCCAAGGCTTTATATTTGGGGACAGAGTTGAGTAACTGGGGAAACACTCCATGCTGGGTCAACTTATTTATCTGGTCCTTGGAGGGAAATAACAAGCTGATTTAGTGTTGACTTGGGCCGTTTAAAGGAACAGGAGGGAGGGTGCAGTAAAGGGTAGCAGGAAAATCAAGTCCCCTGAACTATAGTTCTATGTGGCGCTGGAACCTGTGGCGGAAGTCAGGTGCAGGTGCAAGACTGGAGAGCACCACCAACCCCACTTTTAGGGCCCTTTCCCCTCTCAACAGGCAGGGTTGACTATGGCTTAGTTCTCCTTTGGGTTTATCCCAAGCTTTTCCGAGCTGAGGATAATGAGATAGAGGTTTGACCTCTCCGCTTACAGTGGGGAGAGAGGGGCTTTTCCATGGACGGTTTCTCAAATGTACCGAACATAAGATGAGGAAATGACACTCTCTCCAACTCCCCCTTTTAAAGTGATGAGGCATGAATTTTTACATTTATAAAATGACTTAAGTGCCTTGAATGAAAGATGTTTAATGAGCTAGGGATACTTATACTGTGTTTATTTCACTTGTATCAGATTCACATATTGTTTCTAAAGGGAAAGGTGTCCTTTTGCAGGAAAGGGCCACATTACAGCATTTGTGATAGGGAAAATTCAGTGTTGGTTTCAAAACTGTAGTCTTTTCATCAGAAAGGTGCTTGCGGGCAGTAAGTGCTCTTCTGTCCGCCTCTGCTCTCTGGAAGCCTTTTGAGCTCCTTCCTAGTAGGATTTTTTTCTGGTAGATGTTGTCCAGTCTGGATGTCAGTGACAGTCCCTCTCCATGCTCTCAGAAGGGTCTCTGATGATGTTTGGGAACACTGATGTTATAAATTGAGACCTGGGTAAGGGCAGTAAAGTGAAGCTGCTTGGCCTTATCAGCAGGCATATCAGATCTGTCTGTCCTTGAGGGAAGGGAAATCTAATCCTGGCCCTGCCTGACTGTTTACAAATTTTTGTCTCTCTACTTTCCTTTGCCCTCCTCCCCCATCCCCAGTTTACAGGCAAGGTGGCTTAGGTTTGTTTGTTTGTTTGTTTTTTAATTATTCCAGGAACATTCCTTTCAAGGTGTGGATAACTTCTGACTTGGCAAACTCTCAACTCCCTTTGTGGCAACACCTGGGAATGTCGGAGGGACTCGGATGCTCCGAGCAGGAAGGAACTCAGCCTGACCGGCCAGGGCTTCTGCTTCTTCCAGGAAACTAAGATCTAGTAGGCTGCAGAACACAGCCCTCCCCTGCCAAAAAAAAAAAATCAATCATGACCACCTCTCAGAAATCACAGAGGCTTAATAAAGTCCAAGCTGATTTCTGGGGAAGGGCTAGGAGGTGGCACTCTTGACTATGGCTTCCGCGGAGGGAAACTGAGTCACACTGTGAGTTAGCATGCTGGCCGTGGTATGTGTGTGAATGCCTGTGTTAGGGAAGTTTTCCTTGCCTGGGATTTAAGAGTGTTTAGAATCCAGTACTGGATGGAGATCCACTGGTTACACTTTTTTGTTATGAGATAAACATGCACTGATAGAATTTAGGTACCCACGTGTTTGATTTCAGATATACATTTGTCTTAGACTTTGTGCTGTGGGATGTGCCCTGCTGCTGTGATTCAAGGGAATGGAAGGGGTTTTCACCCCTCCAGCTAACATCCATAGACAGAACTGAGGTTGGCTAGGGAATCTATCCCATTCGCAGATAAAAAGGAGAGCCTGCTCCCTTTCCTTTGCTCACACCATCCTGCGGCTGTGGACTCCCACTCCCCTTTGCCCTAAGGCTGTCCCCAGTGTTCACTTTAACATCCATCAGTTCCTTTATGTATAGATTTGGTGGGGTCAAAGCTGCAGAATGAGTGATATTGGCTCCCTGCTCCCTCAGAGGATGGTTCTGAAAGGTAACTTCCCACCCTCTACTGATGTTGGTGTTTCTGCCTTTAGGGTCAGTCACAATCAAGTCTGGCAGCTTGAAGAGTAACCAAAGTCATTGCCAGTTCCTGTTTCTGAACATTCAGCTCCCCATTGTCTTTTACTCTGCTTGCTCCCTAGCGGGGAGTTTGATATCCTTTCAGGACTCTTGGCTCTCCATGTGGCTGGTATTGTAGACGGGACAGCATCCTTGGAATTAGGGCAGACGGTCTACGTGGCAGGACTTGGGTCCTCAGATTGCTCCTTTCTGCTGCTCCACCCTCTAGATGCTTGGCAGTCAAAAAAAAATCAGACATGGCATTGTCAAATCCTAACTTACCATTGGGAGATCTAATAGATCCGGGGGCATAATCGCAGAGGACTCTTTCTACCACAGCTTTCCACTTCAGAAGCCCTGCATTCAGGACGCACTGGGACTACTTTCGCAGTGGGACTTGAATAATGAAGGCCTTCTAGCTGGTTCATTCATTCATTGTTTCCTTTCAGTTTTTAAGAGGCACTCCTGTCTCGTGAGTTTCTGTAATGGTCTGTCTCCATCAGAAAGGTCACTTACCCTGAGTTATCCCAAGGCCTTGACACCAGCCCTGAGGAGCGAGGGATGCCAGCCAAGAAGGAGACTGGAGGACCACAAAGAGAGGATTCTTTTCTGGAGTTCTGAGGGAGTGATTCATACTTCAAGATAAAGTGTGCTTCCTGGGGCTCCCCAGTCTTGTCGTTTGCACAGTCAGTGGAGAAACAGCTCCTGGTACAAGAAGCCCACCTTGAAGAAAATCACCGCAGTTCTTTGAATCAATGGTGGGGACCTATTTTTAGCCCACTCCAGCCCCCATCTTGTTTTTCATAGCAGTCCTTGGTCAGACCCATTTAGTCTTCAGTCCCTAGGACCACTCCCCTTCTCCTTCTCAATTGAAAAAGCCTCTCTAAAAGCCAGGAATGGGGCAGCCAGGGCATTGGTCTTCCTTTCATCTACCTTCTGAAAACAAATATGGATGAGAACTCTTATCACCACTGGGCAACACAAGCAGTGGCTCCAGACTTTTGTATTGTGATTGTGTTTTTGGCTGTCACAAACAAGGAGATGGCCTTCCTGTGCTAATCTGTAGATGCCTTAGAGCTTTCATATAGTCTGCCCAGTTTCCAGCACATGGTGAGTACCTATTTAATCATCAGCTGTAGTACCTGGATATAATCAGATACCCAGATTTCGAGGTCGTTGGGCGATAATGCTGTTTGTGTAGGAGCTGACAGTTGGCGAAGGCTTCTGGGATTAGGAAATCTGGGATCCCTCCCTGACTCACTTGTGTGACCTTGGACAGCCCACTTCAGCCCTCTGAGATTTCATTCCACCCGTGGAGCTCCAGCTGGCTTCTGTGAACATAGCGATAATAACACCGACAGCCACTGTTTGTTGAATACTCACTGTATGCCAGGCATTGGGCTGAGCACTTGATAAAGGATAAAATCACTGCACATGCCACACAGTTAGCAAGAGTCCGAACTGAGATTTGAACTGAGATCTGTCTGATTCCACTGTGTTCTGTAGCCTTGGATCGCATGGTAGAACAAATATCGGGGAGAAAGTCAAGTAGGGGTAGTGGCAGTTAAAGTAAGTAGGAAAGCTGGTGTGGGGTAAAAACAGCTAGTTAAAAGGAGATGGAAATTGAGATTCTCCTTTGAAAAACAATATCCTGACGAATGTTCGGGAAGAGAGAGGTCAGTACCCTGCACTGGGGAAGCAGACCAGATGGCCTGGGAGTTACTATAAGAGGACAGACTTTCTGCTTAGCATGAGAATGTATCTCATAAACCCCATTTCATTTGCATGCCAAATTTTTCTCTGGCTTAACCGGCTATTTGGGCGGCATTTTCCTTCTATCACCCTACCTCTTCTAGTCATAGTAGTTTATCTTTGCAGATTCTTTTTTAATCTTAAATTTTGGTTGTGCTGGGTCTTTGTTGCTGTGTGGGGGCTTTCTCTGGTTGCAGTGAATGGGGTCTACTCTTCATTGTGGTGCAAGGGCTTCTCATTGCAGTGGCTTCTCTTGTTGTGGTGCACAGGCTCTAGGCACATGGAGTGAGTAGTTGTGGTGCACAAACTCAGTTGCCCATGGCATGTGGAATCTTAGTTCCCGGACCAGGGATTGAACCCGTGTCCCCTGCACTGGCAGGTGGATTCCCATCCACTGTACCCCCAGGGAAGTCCTTTGCAGATTCTGGACTCCAGACTTCATCTTCCAACCTAGCTTCTGGGCCGTCCTCTGCCCATCATTATAGTCCAGCTGTGGAGACCCTAATTATGACTCTGGATCTCAGTATACTCTCCAGGGTACAGCAAGCATTGGACCATCCTGTCCTTCTGAGAAAGTGTTTGTGGCCACTGATTACTCCATTCAAAGATGACCAGCTAGTTCGTTGAGATGGTTCTCATCTCTTTTATTCTTGTTTGTTCCAGGCAAGTTAACTCTGGGGCTTTTCTACCATTTTTGAGGTGTTTGTGGAAGAGGAATGGAGGTTGAGGTGGTGGCCTGGAGCAGGGGGGCTGATCCCCTTTTGAGAGTTGACATGATGGTGTACAATGGAGCCTTGTGCTGAGGTCATGGGACTTCAGTTCTTGTCTCAATTCAGTGACTCAGGGCATGTGACATAAATTCGTTTCCTTATCTGTGAAATAAGAGTGTCGGGAGAGATATTCTCTAACATCTCCCCTGGCAATATTGCTTGGGTCATCTAGTAGATTTGGGGGCTTTCCTAGTGGCTCAACGGTAAAGAATCTGCCTGCCAACGCAAGATACGTGGGTTCGATCCCTGGGTCAGGAAGATCCCCTGGAGAAGGGAATGGCAACCCACTCCAGTATTATTGCCTGGGAAATCCCATGGACAGAGGAACCTGGCGGGCTACAGTCCACGGGGTCGCAAAGAGTCAGATCCGACTGGGCGACTAAGTGCACACAGACATGTTAGAATCTGGATAATTTGGTTCTTTCTCAGGCGATAACTAAGCTGGTCTGGAGTTGGAGGAAGTCTCAGCTGAGAGAATAGAGGTGAGGTTGAAGGAGAAAGAAGCCATATTGCAAGTTAGGGGACTAAGTCTTGTGAAGGAGGCCTGGGTTGGGTCACTTCTCCTTGTTCAAATGGAGAGCCAAGAGGTGGCTTCTGTTCACCCTTATTGTTGCCATCTCCCAATGATGAAGTGCACCACTATCTTGTCTTCAAACTTAATCTTCAACACCCGCCCCCATCCTCCTACTGTCCCCAAGTGAAGGCAGCAGGGAGGTCGTGCACTGGTGTATGTCTTACAGTCCGTGCTCAGATTTGGCAGATGCCAGGGGCAGATTCAGCCCAGTATCCTCCCAAAGCTCCAGGACGTAGGGACTGGCCGATGCTTTCCCAGTGACTCAGAGTCAGTGAGAATCTATATCCCGCTGCAGCCCTTGTTGTTGTTGTTCAGTCTCTCCATAGTGTCCAACTCTTTGCGACCCCATGGACTGCAGCACGCCAGTCTTCCCTGTCCTTCACCATCTCCTGGAGTTTGGTCAAACTCATGTCCACTGAGTCAGTGATGCCATCCCCCATCTCATCCTCTGTTGCCCCCTTCTCCTCCTGCCCTCAGTCTTTCCTCACATCAGGGTCTCTTCCAATGCTGCAGCCCTAGCTCCTCCTAAAGAAACAAGATCATACGATAAGCTCAGCCTAGGGATTCAGAGTCACAGCTTTTCTGTTTATGGAATTGGGCTGCCTCGATTTCCTTTTGAACAAGCCACTCATCCAAGGATTCTGCTCTCCTTTGGTACGTCTTTTAATTTCATCATATTCAAGGTTGGGGAGCAAGTGAGTTGCCACTGAATCCACCAAACCAATCTTTTCTGTCCCTGCCTGCTTTGCTTTCTTCCTGAGTTCCTTATTGCCTTATTGCAGTGATTTCGAATGGTGGTTACCACACCACTGGGGATATTGAGAAATTATTTTAGTTGGTACAGGGACAAACATTTTGTTTTAATAGTTATGTTTCTAATGAGTGTAAAGAAACATGACTCATTGGGATGCACTCATAATACGACTTGAGTTTGTCTCCCGCTGTCCCTTTCTGTTGATTCAGTGGGATTGGTTGTTTCCCTGCCCCGGGAGGAAAACTCCGTCAGGCCTCATAACGAACGATCCGGGTCATTCTTAGGCAGTAGAAGGTCCTGTGGTCACTTTAAGTCACAAACTATCTCAATTCAGTACTGAATACATCCAGTCCTTTGTCCCTGGGCTGAGAGGGACAGGAAAGGGCTTGCTTGGCCAGCACTGTTGTCGGCCAGCTCCCAGCTTCCTGGGCTTGGCAGGTACCTCATGCTGAGTCTCTTCTTGTGGCCACGGTCATGGTTTCTCAGAGACTCTTCCTGCACAGGCGGGGACTATTTACTTCCAGTTGTCTTGAAAAGAGCAAATTATCCTCTATTCTAGATCACCGTTCTTTCCTCAGCCCCTGAAAATCCAGTGATTCACCTCTAGCCTCTTTCAGCTAAGGTCTTTCCATCTGTCCAAGTGGCCCTCTTGGACAAGACCTGCTCTGATCTGGAGCCAAGCTCTCTTGCATGTGGCCCACATTAGCCCAGGAAGCAATCATACTGTCCTCTCCTGCAGCGAACCTGAGGACGCGGGCCCACCCCCACACCCCCAGCTCAGCTGGCTCCCTCGGCTCCACCCACAGCAGATGGGCGGCTCACGTCTCACACCTTGTGTGTCTCAGGTACAGTAAGATGCCAGCCCACCTTGTCCTCTCAGTTGCAGGCTCAGATATCAGATTTCCTGGATGGTTCTGTTGGAGGCCCTCGCACCAGCTGGGGAGCGTCAGACCTGTTGTAGTCAGTGCTTTAGTTAAGATTTTCAAGACTTTTGATTGAACCTCTTGTTTTGTGTGTCATCAGAATTATAACGACAGAAGAAACCTAGGATTTTGTGAATATTATTGCTTAGGATAAGGCTACAATACATACATAACTACAAATTTAACTTAAATCAAGACATTACCAACAGCTAACATTTATTGAATACTTACAACGAATGCCAGGTACTGTTTTGGGGATGGACATGGGTTTGAGCAAGTTCTAGGAGATGGTGAAGGACAGAGAAGCCTGGCGTGCTGAAGTCCATGGGGTCGTAAAGAGTCAGACACGACTGAGCAACCGAACAACCAAAAACACTCTTTCATGTAACTCTTACAAGGGAGGTACTTGTATTATTTTTTAATTTACAAATGAGTAAGCAGAGGCAAAGAGAGCTTCTCTAAGGTCACACAGTTGGCATCAGAGCCCAGATTCAGATGGAAAGAATGTGACCCCAGAGTGGGCTCTTTTTTTTTTTTCCTGGCTGCGCTGTGTCTTTGTTGCTTTCTGTGGGCTTTCTCTAGTTGCAGAGAGCAGGGGCTATTCTCTAGCTGTGGTGCATGGGCTTCTCATTTCAGTGGCTTCTCTTGTCGCAGAGCACAGGCTCTAGGGCACACAGGCTTCAATAGCTGTGGCTCTCAGGCCAGGCTCAGTAGTTGTGGCACACAGGCTTGGTTGCCCCAAGGCATCTGAGATCTTACTGGATCAGGGGCCGAAGCTGTGTCCCCTCCATTGGCAGGCGGTTTCTTAACCACTGGACCACCGGGGAAGTCCCAGAGTGGTCTCTTTTAAATCGCTGTATCTGCCTCTTCCTACAAGGGTAGTAGAAAGCTGTAAGTCATGAAGGCAGAACTCAAATGATTGAGAAATGCTGCCTTAGGACCTAATTGCAGAATCCTCACCCTGGCATTTGAGCTCTCCATGCACTGCCTCTGCCTGCTTTCCCAACAACTCCATCTATGCTTTTCACCAAAGCCTAATGCACATGCCCGCTCACCTGCCACGTAGCACCCACCCCATACCTCATTATTTCCCTGCCAGGAGGCCCCTCACCTCTTTACTCCCTCCCTACATTACAGTCCTTTTAAGAGGACCCATCTTTGCTGCAAAGGTGTATTTGAGCAAAGCCACTTCAGCTAGGATCTTCAACAACTCTTGCCATTTGCTCACTAAAATGGCGGTTATTATGTGCCTTTATGCAGAGCGTAGGGAAGGGCAGTTAGCACACCCCAGTCTGAACTCTCCCTGACACTCACTTCCTGTTGCTAATACGTGAAAGGCCTTCACCCCCTCTGAACTTTGGTTTCATCATTCCTAAAGTGTGAATGTGGATTTGCTCCTTTTGATTTCCAAAATACAATGGCTTATAGTTGCCTTCCAGGCTCCTCTAACTGTTCAGCTCTCAAGGGCTGGACCTGTGTCTTGGATGTCTCAGTACAGCCCAGGACTCTGCCCAAGATTTTACATGCAGACGGTATTTAAGTGTCGGTGGGTTGGTTGGTGGGAAAGGCTGTAAGTCTGCTTTGGGCTTGACTGACTTCTAGAAATCACCTTCCTCGGGGTGGTCACTGCTGAGGAACTTCAGAGTTCTCTTTTTTGTACAAGTTGGTAACAGAAGTTTTGGATCCCATCTGCCGCCTTTTTTCTTTAAGAGACCTAATGTAATGCTATTCAGGCCCACACTCCTTTATCTGCGGTTTCAAAATGCAAAACATTCTAAAACCAAAAAGCTTTTTTAAACTCGTGTGATGGCAAAGCCTGACCTGGATGAACATGAGGCCAGTGGCAGTCTCTTTTATCCGCAGAGGGAGCATATTCATAGATTTGGCTGCAGGGATGTTCATGTGTTTGGGATGCTGCCCCCAGACCCAGATGTGGGGGGTTATGTAATCTACTGAATGCGCTCTACATTACCTTAAAAAAAAAAATCTAAACGATTCTGAATGTCAAGGGTTTGGGACCAGAGGTTCTGGTTCCGGGCAGTGTTTCTCTAGAGGTGCTATTGGCAGTAACGGGTGGAGAGGTCCTTTGGATGCAGGAGGATGCCAGTGTCACAGGCCCTCACATGACCTTGCCTCCTTGACCTTGTCCTAATCTCGGCCCTGGTTCCAGTATGACAGCCCATGCCTTGGTTTACTGATTTGGTTTTTTAAGATATTGTATTACATACAATACCATTTATCTTGATTGCTAAGCTTTTTTTGGCACCTCCTTCAGTTCTGCGCCTTAGGTACATCATCAATCTTGCCTCACCCTAAGAAACCAAGAGGGCTTCCTGGTTCATCTCAATGATGAACTGGTGTGCCCTCCAGGTGGGAGTGCCTGCTTGGTGCTTGCATTTCACTCTAATCCTGGGGGTGGGGTGGGGGAGTAGGCTGTTGGCCCTTGGCTGAGTCAGCTCTGCAGAGAGACTTACAAACTGGTTCCTGGATGCAAGGGCTACACCTGGATGTTTCTTCAGAGCCCAAGTGAGCCAAGTTCCTCTACCACCTTCTGAGAAGGGATGCAGTTACTCATTTGAAAATCACTGTTCTTGTTAATCCCTATAGCTGCTTCAACCTGACATTTTAAAATTAAAATATGTATATACACAAATGCTCCAGGAAGAACAGCAGAACAGTAGAAAAATGTACGGTGATGGAATCTAAAGTGTTTTATTGTGTTTTCTTCATTTTTGGATGAGGGACTTGAGAGGGGAGGTAATAGAGTTGTGAGGGTTTGTGGAAGAGCCAGGTTCAGACAGCCCTGTTTCCAGGCCCTCCACGAGTATCCAAGCCAGCAGACTGTGACTTTCCTTTTTTCTCATCCCCAGGTGACCTCACATGGGGAGGACACATGAATCAGTCAGCTGTCTCCTCTTGATTGAAGGACACTTTTAAAGAATTTTATTTATTTTTAATTGGAGGATGATTGCTTTACAATATTGTATTGGCTTCTGCCATACATCAACATGAATCAGCCATAGGTATACACAGAAAGACACTTTTTTTGAACCCTTCGTACCTGTTTGGCATTGATGGGCATGCCTATGGGAGTTGAGGCCACCTTTCCCCTACCATTAAGTAACTAGCCCCTCTTGTATTCTGAGCTGTAAGTATTTCTGGCCTGCCTTTCTAACCTATTGGAGGTCCTCTGAGATCATTTCTCTATCCCTATTTCTGTTCACGATTCCTCGTGATATAGCATTTCCATAAATATCCTTAAGCATCCTCTTACATACTGTTTACTCATCTTCTCATCCATTAGGAAGATATTCACCAGATCAAGCCTGGCACCTCGTTCTTTGACTTCTAAACACATCTCTGCCTCCAGACATTCAACCATTTGTCATTTCCCTGGGCCCTGCAGATGACATGTGGTCTTCTACCTATTGTCAGTACGTGCTGAAAAATGCTGCAGTATAGTATAATTTAAATTAATTGTGGAGATGAAATTTCCCAAAGGCCCCCAATTGTATAGTTGTCTTAAGCCCCAAGATTTGATCACACCATGTACCCATCATTCAGGAACTTCATGTCAATATCTGTAAGAGACCATTGAACTTACTGTCTGGGGTTGATCACATGAAGCTACCCTGATTCTACTCACCTCCATTTCCCTCAGCACTGCAATTTCCCTTGCATCGCACAATCTAGGATGGTGTCCCTTTTTATTAGAACAATTATTTGTAATGCCTCCTGATTACCCCAATTAAAATTTATAGATAATATGACATACCTGTATACATAAATGAAAACATCAATATGCATAAACTGAAAGAGAACTAAGGGGAAAATTAATTATAATTCAATACCACATAGTCCAATATGGATTGCTTGGGCACAACGACACAGAAAACAGAAGGAAGGAGCCAGGTGCTTGAACCTGTGCCTAGAATCACTGAGAATGTTACAGCCACAAATACCCACAAGATAACAGGTGTGTCGTGTGGGTGACTCAGATACCAGGAGAGGCGCCCCTGAAGTTGATGTGGTTTTCCCAGATGGTGAACCTTTCTTGGTAAAGTTCCAAACATAAAGTACAATATCCCCTTGATTTGTACTCCAGTGGGATTCCTGGTCAATTCAGTATATGTTAAAACTGTGCAAAAATCTCCTGTGTTTATTTCAGAAAGGAGTTTGGTTCTAGATGCTAATAACTCTGAATGAGCTTTTCCCCTCTGTGAATGCCCAGTGGCATGTTCTAAAGTTATGTGGGAGGGTTCTTTTGTGGGTTGTTGTGGGAACTGCAGGGCATCTGGCATTCCAGGTCCCCACTAATAAGTACCTGCAGCGCTCCCCACCCACTGTGATGCTGACACAGGGCCCCCTCCACCCCCCTCATTTCCAGGGGTGGCCTCACTGAGAACTACTGGTCTGGAAGAACGACCAGGAGGACCAGGAACTGGGAGATCTGATTTTGGGTCAAGGCACCTTAGTACTTGTATGACCTTAACTCTGGCTGCCTGGGTCTCCTCTCTGTAAAGGTGTTATTAATATAATGACACACTTGTCCTTGGTCTTTGGGATTGTGGCTCACTGTGCTCCCTCTGTGACCTCAGCTCAGCCCAGAGCATTCATATGTACCCTGTAGTGTATGTCCCAGCCTCAGCTCTTCCTAACTGTGGTTTTCTCCTGGGCATTTTAACATATTTGTGTCTCTCTTAGGGCTTCCCTGGTGGCTCAGGTGATGAAGAAACTGCCTGCAATGCAGGAGACTCAAGTTTGATACCTGGGTAGGGAAGATCCTCTGGAGAAGGGAATGGCAACCCACTCCAGTATTCTTGCTTGGAGAATTCAATGGAGAGAGGAGCTTGGCAGGCTACAGTCCATGGAGTTGCAAAGAGTCAGGCATAACTGAGTGACACACACACACATCTCTCTTATCTGGGAAGAAGGAAGGAGGAAGGGAGAAAGGACACCTCCCCCTGCCCCCATCTCTACTCTCCAGCAGCTTATCTCTCTCCTTCCCTTCATAAGCAAAATTCTCACCTATCCACACTGTCGCAGTCACAATGGTCCCCAGGAACCTCTTTGCTGCTAACTCTCCTCAGTCCCTGTTTGGCTTGCCTCTGCAGTTGATGTGACCCCTCACACCCTCCTGCCCCCGCTTCCCCGGCGGGATCCCTTCCTGGGTGTCCTGCTCCCTCCCTGGCCCTTCCACAGGCTTCATCTCCCATCCGCTATGGGCCCGAGATGTCACCCATTGCACCTTCTCCCCAGCAGGCTCCTCCTCTCTACCACTGCATCCAGTGGGGGCTGAGACCTGCCTCCAGCCTAGAATCCTGTGGGCATCTCAAAATTAGAGCATCTGAAACACAGTTCACTGTGGATCCCCTCTGATGCACACCTTTGCCTGCATCCTCTTCTCTCAGTGAATGACCCTACCATTGCCCAAGTCAGAAGTATGGGTGCCATTCTCCTCTCTCTCTCACACCCCCTTCCTTCCCACCCACTGCCCCACCTCCAATAAATCTCTCACTGAGTCCTTTCAGTCCTGCTTTCTTAATAGTTCTGGAACCTTTGCTAATTTGAGTTGGCTGCCTGACCCTTGTTGACATTTAGGATTGCAACCTGTACTTACTGTTTGGCTGGATTAAGGTCTCTAGAGGCTCTCGGCACGGAAAGGCTTAGGGTTTCCTAAGTAATTAAAAATAAATTAACCTCATTCTAAATTATAATGTTTTCGGAAACAACAAAATTTATTTGTATACCAAAGCCACAGTAGCTTCTTTTTTATTCTCTCTCTCTCATTTGCTCTTCTTTAAAATAATCTGCTCTGGTGCCCCATCGTGGCTGGTGGCCTTAAGTGTGTGTCTAGTGGGCCAGTTTGGACCATCTAGGATCACTTAGAATATCAGCCACCTGTGGCCTGAGGCGTCTTTGCCTGTGGTCTTTGCCTCTTGGGTGTTTGTGTGTACCTGGTGGCATGACATAGATACTGAGTAATTGTTTACCGAACGTTTGAATGAGCGCATGAATAATGAGATGAACTTGAAGTAGGTTCATTTAAGTAAAAGGCACTGTGGGAAGTTATTATCATTACTAGGCTTCTGGTATTTGATGCTACAGTAGAATTTCCAAGATTGTATATTTACAATGTTTTAAAGACAATCAGCGCCACTGTTGTGCTTCAGCTTTCATCCTTCAACCCACTTAGCACTGAGTAGTCTGTACATAAAAGATGCATATGAGGATTTCTGAATTAATAAATAAATGAAGTTGCACAATATGATGGTTTGCTTGATTCCCTTTCCTGCAGTGAGGCTGCTTAAAGAGACTCCATCACCTGCCCCTTATTTAAAGAGGTGCGTTATTTAAAGTGGCCACACCCTGGGACTTCCCTGGTGGTCCAGTGGTTAAGAGACCATACTTCCATTGCAGGGGGCACAGGTTCGATCACTGGTAGGGGAACTTCTATGCGGTGTGGCCAAAAAATAGAAGAAAAAAACAAATAAAATGGCCACACCCAGCTGTGACAGACATGGTACTTGAGGGAAGGAGGCTGTGCCTGCATGAGATCTCAGAAGGGATGAACGTGGTCTAAAGACCTAAAGTCAGGCAGTATGGATAGGTCTAATTCTGGGCGGTGTAGGGGAAATGAAATACCAGGTAATACCTAGAAGGCTGTGGTTTCACAAACATACCCTGACTCATTAGTATGTGCTTATGGACAAAACAAGTGTCAAAACCTCTCCAGCAAATATTAACTGTGTCCAAGAATAGATCTAAATAATCCTGTCCTCTGGTCCTGATAGGTAGTCTCCTGGAAGATTGCTGATCTTGGGGAGAGAGAGGAGTAAACAGGTGGAGAAGTAAGAGAAGCGGAAGGCCCCACTGGAGAGGAAATGTGTCTATGAGGGACTCATTGACAGGGCTGGGATTTGGGGGCCCAGGTAGACAGGGGATGGCCAGTGTCCTCCCTGGATTCACCCTCCGCGTCTGCTCTACTCCGTCCCACCCCGTCAATGGCAGGGGTTCCTTTGTTGTTGTCGTTATTTGTCTCCTAACTTTTACTTGGAAGTAATTTCAGACTTACTTCAGAAGTAACTTCAGAAAGGTTGCCAGAATAGTACGGAACGTATATGCGTGCATGCTAAGTCACTTCAGTTGTGTCTGTCTCTTCGCTGTAGGCCCCAGGCTCCTCTGTCCATGGGATTCTCCAGGCAAGACTACTGGAGTGGGTGGTCATGCTCTCCTCCAGGGGATCTTCCCCCACCCAGGGATCGGGTTCTTTACCACTAGTGCCACCTGGGAAGCCCACAGAATACACATATGCTCTTTATCCAGATTCACTATTTTTTTAACATTTTGCTTTATCGTTTATGTTCTCTCTCCTTTCTCTTTTTTCTGAACCTTTTTAGAGTCAGTTGACTACATGGTGGCCCTTTCTCTCTGGATAATTCATGTGTGGATTGCTAAGAAGAACAATACTGTTTTATAATATCTACAGTATGTTGAACTTTCGTATGACACTGTATCTAATCTGCTGATTTTGTTGCAGATTTGTTGATTAACTTAATAACATCCTTTGCAGCATTTTTCTCCAGTCAGGATCCGCATGGTATTTGTTATGTCTCTTCAGTCTCTTTTCATCCAGAACAGGTCCTCAGTTTTTCTTTGTCTTTCGTGACATTGACATGTTCGAAGAACATAGCCTCCTTCTCACCTTTAAAATAAAAAATATGGAACGCTCTTCCCTTTGGATTGGTCTGCTGCTGGGTCATGTTTAGACTCCAAGTTGCACATTCCCGGCTAGTGTACACAGAAGGGATGTTGTGTCTTTTTCAGTGTGTTACATCCAGAGCCATCACATGTCCTTCTGTCACTTTTATGTGATGGTAAGTTTGATCGCTTGGCCAAGGTGTCCCATTTTTTCACTGTGTGTTTGCTAATTTTCCCTCACTACTAATAAGCAGTCTGTGGGGAGACGAGACCATATGAATGTCTTACTCCTCATCTACATTTTGCCCCAATTAGCAGTCATCCACACTGGGTTTACAGGTATTTCTGGATCCCACCCAAGGGATGGGAGGTCAAGCTGTCCGGGACCAGGTGACCTATTTATGAGGGCCTCGCCCACGTGGGAGGGCCTGGCTGTGCCACCCAGCCCTGTTGAGTAACCGCATCTCCACGATAATTTCCCTCTTCCTACTCCCACCAGAAACAGAAGCTCATTCGTCATTCACTCAACTGACACATAAGAATGTTCTTGCGAAAGCTTCACAGCTTTATTTGGGCACAGTAGGGTATAAAAAGAAAGCTCATTCCTTCGATGCCTTTAAGAAGCCTACCATTGAGTTGGAGAGACAAGACTTGGTCACTGAAAGGTAAAGGACATGTAAGTCTTCAGTACTGTGACCCCACAGGACAACTCAACAAGAGTTATCCTGTGACCCTGGAGAATCTGAGGCTCTTAGGAGTTTGGGAGGAGAGGGGTCAGAGTGGTTTAGGTAAGATTGATGGAGGAACCTTTCATTAACAAGGGTCATCTCTGAGTGGGCATTGAAGGACAGGTAAATCTGGGTAAACAGAAATAAGGGCATTCCAGGAGGGGAATGGTGTGCACAAAGACCTGGAGATGAGAACATGGATGGAGCGACTGGGAGTTGGGGAATGAGTTATATACCAGCCTGGATGGGGCCAAAGGTTGCTGTAGGTGGCAGGATCTACCCCTTCCTGAACACCTACCTCATACCAGGCATTTAAAAAAAAACCAAAACCTTTTCTGATTCTACAAGTGATACATGTGTGGTGTAAGAAGCTTAGAAAAATAGAGCTATACAAAGAAAATTTTTAATGAAGTCACTCTGTCCTTTCATCCAGAGATAACCAGTTAACCGTGGTGTGGTTCCTTCATTTCTGAGATCTTTGACATTCTTCTGGCAATGGCTCATTTGGGTTCATAGACTCAGGAGCCCTTCTTGTCCCTCAGAGCATATTAATCATACTTTGACAAACGTTTCATTCTGTTGACTTTATCAATTTTGTTTTCTAGCTAGAACTTGTGTTCTCTAATTTGGTGCTTCTTTGGCTGTTTTGGTTTTTGTCAAATGTTTGGTGAGTCTTGGTGTTTCTCTCTCTGTGTTTTGAGGTTTTTCAGTCACCTCTGTATGAATCCTGATTACATGCTCTCGAGCCAGCCACCCCTGTTTGGGGACAGGAGGGTAGGATGTGCCTGCTGGGGATGCAGGAGCTGTCTAGGTGTCCTTTGCCTCAATGCCCTAATTTCCCTGGTGGAGGGACACCTGGGTGGAGACGTGGGGTAGGGGCTGCTTGTCTGGCCGCTCCAGATCCAATGACCAACCACTCAGGGCCTCTCCTGGACCCCTAATCTGCTTGCTCCAAACTTGGAGCCCCCAGAGCCATTCCCCCAGATGTAGAATCCTTAGACACACTGCTGGGGTTCAAATCCTAGTGCCGGCACTTACTAGCACTATGACCTTGGGAAAGCTATGTAACTCTGGGTCTTATTTGTAAAGTGGGGAAAATAATAGTCTCTGTCTCAAAGGATTTTTGTGAGGGTTCAATGAGATATCTTCATACAGCATATATATGTGCTGTATGAATGTCAGTTATTATTATTTCTCATGGTTTTATTTGAGGGGGGTTGTGGTTTCTCTATCATTTTATTCTCATTTGCTTCCATCTTCAAGGATAGAATTCCCTCTTATTTTTTGGTGCTGTAATGGATTTATTCTTCTTAGAAAATGTCTCTTCTGTCACTTTCAAGGGACTTGGGGGAGGTACACAGTTGCCCCTGGTCTGCCATCTTGATACAGTGACACATTTCCTTCAAATCTTCTTCAGTGAGCTGTATGAGTGTCTTATTATTATCTGTAATACGCGCACGAAAGCATCCATTGCCATCTCTCTCCGCTCACCCAGGAGCCTGACCCAGGGCAGGACTTGCCACCTGGTCTGGGATCCTGGATGCTGACTATGTCTTGTGCAGGCCTGGGAGGTGATAAGTCCTCTTCTGGGCCTTCCTCAGGCTGGTTTGAGGCTGTCCTAATGAATGTAATGGGTCCTCTGCTTCCTTTGTCAAAAGGAATGTTAATTATTTTCAGCAGTCTAATTACGTGGCTAATGAGAGCCTGACTGAGATAACATTCCCTTTAATTACTCTTGCCTAAGTGCTGTTTGGAGCCATATTTGAACATGTTGCAAGGCTTGGTGCTTTCACGGTGGATGGAGCTGTCTGGCAGAAGCTGGCCCAGAGGGACCAGGGTTGCAGGATTTAAGGCGCACAGTGGAAGTGCCTGGCTTCAGTCAGTGCCCAGCCTCAGGTATGCTGGCCTTTCCTCTGGGCCATTACTTAAAGGGACAATCAGATCAGATCATGTACAGAGCAAACAGCAACCATCACAGCTCCTCCTGAACAACTCATTCCCCAGTCTTCCCCCCAGTGCACCTGCCCTTCAGGATCCTCTTGGCCAAGCCTCTCACTCTTGGGGGATGTGCCCCCTGCCTTTTCTCCCATTCAGTACTTGGATTTTGAGTTCCTACTCTATGTCAAGTTTTATCCAGGACATGAGGATGCAAAGATAAGGAACCCATGGTCCAGATGGCTTTCTAAAACCAAAAATTTGATCACACCCTTCTCCTCTGCCCAGGAGCAACGTCACATGTCTGTATTCTGACCCCTACTCCCTTCCAGGGTTTATCTTCTGTACCATGACCTTCCTTTGGTTCTGATGTGTTCTGAGTTGTCTTTCAATAACTGGGCCTTCACGGGCAGATCCATGGAAGGCATCTCTCCCAAGCCCCTGGATGGGCTTGAGTAGGCTGGAAGGGGCAGGTCACATGAGATTGTTTGCTGTAAGAATGAAAAGGCAGCTGTACGTGGCCTGTTGCCATAGGAGAATTAAGTGCCCTGACTCCTGTCCACACATCCGCATCTCTCATGAATGGTGGGAGGGGAAGTGCTGCTGAAAACCTCGATCCTCCCATTTTCCAGCTGTCGTTAAACCTCTTAGCCTCCCTCGCCTCCTGAGTCAATTCGCATCATGGGCTCATGGACGGGACCCACAAGATGACCTGTGTGGCACCTGCCCAGCATGTAGAGGGTACTCAATAAATGGTTTGGAGTTAAGTTTGGTGTTTTTTTTTTTGGTTATTAAACCAAGCAGCAGTCCCTACACTGAGTTACAGCCAAAGATGCAGGGACAGGTCTCATTCACCAATGGCCAGGGCCCTCTCCTAGCCTTTTGGATAAAAATCACTCTTCAGACAGTAGACAGTGACTCTCTTGGAACAAGGGTTCATTCTCCCTCATCTCACAATGGCAGCGTTGGTTGACTAGGTCTGAGTCTGTGGGAGAGAAGGAGGGCAGGGTGTCTGTTCAGAACACAAGGATTTCCAAGAGCAAGGAAGTGAAGCTCAGCCTTAGGTCTGTATGTTTGCCAGCCTTTTGGTCACCCTTGGTAATCCTGAGAGCAATGTCCAGTGGAACTTTCTGTGATGATGGAAATGTTCTACCTCTGCACTGTCCAATATGGTGGACACTTGCCACATGTAGCTCTGTGCACCTGAGATGTGGCTCCAGTGACTAAGGAACTGGCTTTTTAAATTCTATTTATTTTTAATTAAAGTTAAATTTTATATAGCTATATGTAGCTATCAGACTGGCTAGTGCAGTTGCGCAGTTTTCAGAAAATTCATCTCTGAGTACTTCGTGTTCTTGGCTTGGGCCTCATCTCTAGGCTACTAGTTTTCACATGTCCTGTTTGGAGAAGATAGTTGAGTGTGCTGTTGGCAAAGGCCAGGTGAGTCAAGGGGCAATGAAAAAATCAGTGACCAGAAGGGCAATTTGGAACCCCCAGAGCTATAGCCATCCTGCTGAGATTCACCGACTGTGCTGGGTATCTGACCTTCTTATTCCACAGTTCTACCCCCTTACAGTCTGCAGGGGGCAAAGCCACTGGTTTTCACAGCAGCAGAGATGGGTAGGTGGTGCTCAGGTATGTGATTCTCATGCCAGCTAGGTATGTTCCAGATGAGGGAAAACCACCTGTGCTGGTCAGAATTTTCTTGATCACAAGTGACAGAAAATCTAACAAACTAGCTGGAGTAAAAGGGAATATCTACATTCTCGTTAAGGTGAAACACCCGGACTAGGGAGGATCTGGTAAAGTTACTTAAATTCTTTTGATCAGAAGCAGGTGGAAATTCTACGCCATCAGTCAAAGGATTTCGTCTTCCTTTTATTGTTTAATACAATTGCCAAGCAACAGCTGAAGGTTTCACAATTTCTAGCCCCTGACTGCAGGAAGAGTCTTCAGTGGACCGGCTGTATTTACTTGGCACCTGAGCACTTTGCCCTGACCTAGTAGACCCTGTAGGGATCACCAGAGGACTCTTGAAGTTGGGGGCAGGGAATGTCAGACCCCTAATTACACGAAGCTTGTTTAGCTTGTTTCTGCCTCAGGATGTTTGCACTTCTGTTCCCTCTGCCTGGAATGCTTTTCCCGACACTCTTTGCAAAGCTTTTCTGCATCTTTCTGACCTATGCCCGATGCTAGCTCCTTAGAGAAGTTTAAGACTCGCCCTCCAGCATCTAGTTTTTTTCTGACCCCTTCCAGGCCTTTCCCCTTCTTCATGGCCTGATATCAGACATTACAGCATGTGCTGTTTGGCTTCCTTACTGTCTGTCTCCCCACAGAGCTGCAAGCATCAAGTGGGCAGGAACCTCACCTTGTTCACAGTGGGTGCAGTGCCTGGCCTTCAGCAGGTGCTTGGTCAATATTTGTTGACTGCTGGAATACGACACCTCAGATGAAGAAACCAACCTCCACAGGACTTCTTGGACCTGGTCCCCTGGTTGTTTAGAAATCTCCGGGGGTGGCTTGGCTACAGAAAGCTGTGAAAAGTAGGGCATTGGGTGTCACACTGTTGACAACGTCTAGGCTTGTCCTTGCCCTGGGCTTCTTTCTGCCTCCGCTGGGGAGGTGATGAAGGGGCAGGGTCTCCATTGCTCCAAAGGTAGGGTGCGGTGGATTTACCTGTGGGACCTCCTAAGGATGTGAGCAGTAATAGGGAGAAACCAGATAGATGAATTCCTGCTTAGTGTGTGGGGGAGGCTGTGAGGCCACTATCATCTCTTCCTGTCCAGCTGACAGCAGTAACCTTGCTGGGGTCACGTGATGAGGATCCCAGGGCCTCTCAGCTGCCACCCGGTGGGATCTGCATAGGGGATTATTGGCGGAGGGGAGGGGAGGCAGCTCTGTACAGTAACACACGCCTCGCTCTGGGACAGTGGCCAGGCAGCTAATTAGAGAGCCCAGCAGCTGTCCAGCCTTTCAGGCAGTGAGCAGCAGCCACCCAGTGCCAGGGGGCGGGATGGGAGGGAAGGCAAGGAGCTCAGGGTCAGAGACAACCCTCTAAGGTGTAGGGGGATGTGGGCAGGCCGTCAGGCTTGGTTCTGGGGGGAGGAGGGGAGGGGGTAGTCAGGGAGAGTGGGCTGGAGAGTAGGGAGGAGGAAGGAAGAAGAGAAGGTTATCAGGACAGGGTGGTCTGAAGGTGAGACAGAAGACCGGGGCGGGGCGGGGGTATGAGATGTCCAGCAGGCAAGGAAACCCAGATTCTAAGCCCAGGGTGAGGGGAATGGAGTGGAAGGACATGGCTAGGTGGACTGGGGAACCTATCCCCTATCTATCTCCATCCTTTCTTCCACATGCCAGTCAGGCCCCAGGGCCTGGGGCTCCTTGCTCCCCAGAGGGAGCTGACCACACTCACCTCCCTCGCCCCCCCCCCCCCCCCAACCCTGGGGGAATTTGGAGTTCCTATTGCATTTGCAGCTGAGCATTGTCACTCCTTGGTTTAGGAAGTTGCCAAATCCACTTGCGTTCAGGGTTGGTCTTACTACAGGACAAGTAAAAGCAGTTGTTCTGGGTCAAAACGGAAGAACTGGGGAGGATTTGCATAACCAGAGCATGCCCCAGTGGGTCTCTGGGGCATCTTCTCTTTACTTTATGGGCACCTGGGTGGGGGATGGAGAAGGCAATGGCACCCCACTCCAGTACTCTTGCCTGGAAAATCCCATGGACGGAAGAGCCTGATAGGCTGCAGTCCATGGGGTCACGAAGAGTTGGACACGACTGAGCGACTTCACTTTCACTTTTCACTTTCGTGCATTGGAAAAGGAAATGGCAACCCACTCCAGTATTCTTGCCTGGAGAATCCCAGGGATGGGGGAGCCTGGTGGGCTGCCGTCTATGGGGTCGCACAGAGTCGTACACGACTGAAGCGACTTAGCAGCAGCAGCAGCAGGGTGGGGGAATCTGCGGAAGAGAATAGGAGAGAAAAAGGCATAGTGTTTGCCTGCCGCTTCCTGGTTTCAGTCTTAGGTTCTGAGCCATGGAGAAGGGTTGCGGGGGAGGGTAGATTGGATTTTGAGGTTCTAGTCGGAGAAGCAGAGATTCAATCCTGCAAGCCCAGCTTACCCTAAATAGTTACAGGCGAGGAGAGAGAGCGTTGTGGTGGGAATTTCCTGCCAGCAGCTGCTGGTTAAACCTCTTTCGGAGATCAATCCTACGTATATGAAAACTGGATGTGCCTTTTGAGAGTGCCAGCACATTGTAGAAATAACAGAATAGGCCTTGGTATTCTCTGACTTGAACCTGAGCTTGGCCTCTTGCCCATGTGAGAGCCTGCAGTGTCTCCCAGGATGCCTAGGATGCTCTGTTCCAGCCCCATCTCTCCTCTCATGTCTTCTGTATTGTCCAGACCCCAGGCACTCACCCCATCTCTCCTCACCTTAGGCTGGGTGATAGCTTTTGGAGGTAGGAGAAAGGATAGCAAGCACCCTCCTTTCTTTCCTCTGCAGAGATAGCCCTGGCCGTTGTAAACCAATGTTTACGTGCTTTGTGGGAAAGAACCCTTCTGTGATGGTGGCCTAAAAATTAAAAACATATGGGGCTTCCCTGGTGGCTTAGATGGTAAAGAACTGCTTGCAGTGCAGGAGACCCGGGTTCAATCCCTGGGTTGGAAAGATCCCCTGGAGAAGGGAATGGCTACCCACTCCAGTATTCTTGCCTGGAGAATTCCATGGACAGAGGAGCCTGGTGGGCTACATACAGTCCACGGGGTTGCAAAGAGTTGGACAATGACTGAGTGACTTAACACTTTCAGGCATTATTATGTTTGATTAGTAACACTGGATGTTGCAATCACCCAATAATTTAGCTGGCGCCTTCTCTACCTTGCCTGTCCCTCCATCCAACAGAAGTTCCATGGTTTCAAGGGATTCACCATATGAAGGGGGAAACAGACACAGAATCATTTTAAGATGGGACCATATGTTTCAATGGGAGGATGTTCAGTGCCCTGTAGGAACATCGGTGATGGAAAAACTGGGGGACTGTGGGAGGATGTTGTCACAAAAGAATGAAGAGGGGCAGAATCTCAAAGGAGGCATGGGTGTGATGGGCTGCAGAGGAGGGCAGTTAGAGAGAGCTTGAACTTGAACATGGTCTCCACTCCTTCAAGCTTCTGGGGCATCTGGTTGTGTTGAAGGAGAAGCTAGATGGACAGACTCAGCTGTATGTTTTCAAGTAAGCGGCTTATGGAACTGACTAAGTAGATTACACTCAATGAAGGACGAGCATGTGCGGACATGGGCCTTGAGAATGAAACTGGGATGGGAAGCAACTGGAAGGAATGCCGTGTGGAGAGAGGGGTGACTCTGGAGCCCCAGGACCAGGGTTTGAATCAAGTGTGTGGATTTGGCCTAATCGTTTAATGTCCTGAAACTCAGTGTTTTCATTTTTAAAGTGCAGCAGGGTTGGGGACAGGGTGGGAGGTAGACTAATTCCTGCCTTCCCTGCAGGAGTTTGGGGAGAATCATGAGAGATGATACACTTGAAAAAGTGTAAGTTCTACCCCCATGTTAGTTGTCTAAGGGCTCTTAGCCTGTTCTTCTCTTCCAGAAACTTCTGGTTCAGGTCATGCTGTCCACAAGGGAGCATGCCCTCTATACCCTGGGACCCTGTCGAAGGGACCAGGGAGTGTCGGAGGAGTCTGGGGACAGCTGGTGCACTTGGAGGCAGAGGTGGGACCCCATCACGTCCTTGTCCAGCACCCCCACCCCCCCCCGGCTCCCTAGAGGGAGGGAGAGCTTGCAGATGAGGAAAGAGAGGGGCTCCAACCTGAGGAGGGGCCCCAGAGGGACCCCGTTTTGACTGCTGCATTTCATCTGCTGGGGCAGCCCCGCAGCCAGTGAGGGGCTCCCAGGGCTGACTGCAGGCAGGCTGTGCTGCCAGGATGTGGGCTTTGGTTTCTGTTTCTGTTTGGGTTTGACTTGTGCTAGTAAGGAGTGCTGCTTAGGCCCGAGAGAAGGGGAAGTGCCCGTGAAGGGGAATCAAACGCCCCAGGCATTGGGCGACAGTGATGCTGGGGGTGGAGGGCGTGCTGGACATGCCGATGACAGGTACGTCCCAGGGTGACCCCTGCCCACAGTCTGGCAGGCTGGGCGAAGGGAGGGTTGGGGGGGGGGGCTCCTGTTTGTGGAGGAGATGGGGAGGGGCTGAGGTCAGGAGAGCATAGCAACCCACAGCCCCTCACCCACTCTGTCCTTCATCCTTCAGTTCTCTCAGTGAGAGGCTCCGGGGTGAGACCCAGGGGCACACATGTTTCCTACCCCAAAGTACATGCGCACACAATGAATTTCAGGTCCCCAAGCCCTGCCCTTTCACTTCTCTTGGCTCCCCTGCTGCCTTGCAGGTTGTCAGATTTGGAAGCAAAGGCCCAAGTCACCCCTGCTCAGAGAGCCTGGTGGGGGTAGAGGGAAGGAGGAGGGTGGCCATGGGCAGCAGCTCAGGTGGTGCCTCTGTGGTTCACCCTGCTTGATGTCCACTGGGTATGGTGACAGCTCCCCCCGGTCACACACTGTTCTCAGTTTCTGAGCAGCTGGTCCCTCCTTCTGTAGGCCTGGGCTGGATCTGAGCTCTGTCCTTGGGCTCACGCAGAAGGGGCAATGTCCCAGGGATTTTCAGGGGAGCTTCAGCACCTTCATATTAAAACAAAAATGTTGTTGTTCAGTTGCTCAGTCGTGTCTGACTCTGTGACCCCATGGACTGCAGCACACCAGGCTTCCCTGTCCTTGACTCTCTCCCAGAGTTTGTTCAAGTTCATGTCCGTTGAGTTGATGATGCCATCCAACCATCTCATCCTCTGCTCGCCTCTTCTCCTGCTGCCCTCACTCTTTCCCAGCATCAGGGTCTTTGCCAGTGAGTCGGTTCTTGGTATCACGTGACCAAAGTATTGGAGCTTCAGCTTCAGCATCAGTCCTTCCAATGAATATTCAGGGTTGATTTCCTTTAGGAACAAAAATAAATGTTGAAATCTCTACCAAATGGTCAAGTCTTAGGGCTATGTTAAAAATATGTATATGGCAAGGGATGTTATAAAGTCAGATTTACATCAGCTTGTAGTCAGTTACTGATGTTAATGGGAACAGTATGACAATAATAAAAATAGAATGAATTAAATTGGAGTGAGTGGGATTGCGGGGAGAGGGCTTTAGCACGCATTGTGTTGGTGTGCTTGTTTTTCCAGGTGTAATTGTGCTTGGCTCCCCAAATGCTAAAAACAAATGTCCTATGTTGTCTGTCTTCTGTGAGGTTCTTGACTGCCCTTGAGAACAGATGTACCTACTACAGGGTGAAGGTGAGAGTGTAATTTGAAGCTAAATTGAGAAGGGAACTGGATTCTAAAATTATATCCCCGCTCAGATTTACAAGTGTGCACACATTCACTCGTGGCGCAAGAAGCGCTGAGTCCTAGCCCCCATGGGAGTTGCCTGGGATCCTTGCCGGGCTCTCATCACCGGATTAACCAGACCTGGGTGAGCAGGATGGCAGAGAGGAGGTGGCTGGCTCTAGGAGAGGGCCTCGTGGCCTGGGCGTGATGCGCGTCTGGTGCTGAGCCAGTGCCTGGAGTTGTCATGTTTGCCTTGAGGTCGCCTCTCTGACTGGCCTGGTAGCTCAGATCTGGGGCAGTTTAAGCTGATGAACTCCTCCTCTTTAATTCCAGGGATAAATGGAAGCCACCCGCCCAGTAGCCAAGGATCAGCTGAGCCCTGGGGCTAATGCTTGCTCACACTGTTGAGAATGGCACTGCGGCCCAGCCAGGCACCGGGACAAAGGTTAACCCGGGACACTCGTGGCCAGTGATCCTGATGTCTGTTCAGAGCCGCGCACTCAAGGGTGTGATAAGTGAGTATGTTACTGGCTCCCAGGGGAATCACTGGCCCTTCCTGCCTCAGCAGCATGAGCACACGTCTGGAGATTCCACTTCTGAGCCTGCTTCCTGTCCGAGGGTCTGTCGCAGGGTTATGGTTTTGGAATGAGAGGGGGTTTTCCAAGTTTCAGGCCGTGTCACATGCTAGAGCCATCTTACAGCTACATGGCTTCTAAAAACCAGGCCAGAGCCAGTGGAGCTGAGTGATGGGAGACACCCAGCCCTAAGGAGACGGCGACTTCCCCAAGTCTCCTCATCTGTAGGCTCATGGATGCGTTGGGCCCTGGGCTTCACCTCTGTGCAGTGGGAACTGGATCTTACCTAGGTTTCCAGACTCTGCCTAGAAGCCATGAGTGGATCATGTGGCTTGGGTAGGGCATCTGGGGCACCGGATGGGGAGGGATTTATGGCCTCTTGGCTGCCATAAATGTCAAGAGGAGCAAGTCCTCCATTGCTTCACAGTGTTTCAGCCACCTCTCCTCCTCAGTCCAGAGGAGCGGCCTCTAGGGCGAGGGCCCTCTGGCTGTGGAGTCTCCTCTGTCCTGACACAGCCTTTGTTTCCAGCCTCAGCCTCTGGCTTTTTCTTGATGACACTTTAAAAAATGACAATTGGCTGCTTTACCCAGAGGCTGTCCAGCCTAAGGGCTCATCTGTCTGAACAGGGCAGTCAGTCCCACTGAGGGATTCGGAGCCAGCAGGTCGAGAGCTCCCCAGGAAGGCAGGTCAGGGAGAGCTGGTGCTTTTGCACTACTGACTGGATAGGCTTCTAGGAGGTGATGGACTGGTCCATGGGAGCCCGGAGCCCTTAGATTCTACTTAGGAGAGAGGGCAAGAGCAGCTGGGCACGTCTCAGCTTTAGGTAACTCTTGACTCCACTGCTAGTTGATAGTTTAACACTCAAGGCTAGAATTTACTTTTCAGTCAGCCGAGGCTTACAAAATCAGTTCGTGACTGGACAGTCTTTCAGGAAGTGTGTTATTGTGTTGATTTATAGCCAAGGTGGTGTGAGCGAGCCTGGACCATGGGAGGAGATTTGGGGTGGACAGATGGTCATGGAGGCACTGTGGGGAATGCAGCCACTCAGACAGAGACCTATTCCCTGCATTACACAGAATTCCCCAGAACAACCTAAATCATCAGCCTTAAAACAGCTGTGCCCTGGACTTCCCTGGCAGTCCAGTGGTTAAGACTCTGCGCTTCCACTACAGGGGGCGTGGGTTCAATCCCTGGTTGGGGAACTAAGATCCCACATACCGTGCAGAGTGGCCAAAACAAAAACAAAATGGTTGTACACTTTCGTCCAGTGATCCTGCTTCTGGAATTGTTGAAAACTCTTTCATTAGGAAATAGTCCCAGCAAAGACAAGGGCTGAATTTTCCTGTTACAGGCATAAAAGAGATGTTTCTTATGGTGTCATTGTCAGAGTGGATATGGAAAACAGTTGTTCTCCCTTTGTTGAACATCTAGGTTAAGTAAATTATAGTATCCCACTTGGTGGAATATTATGCAGCCATTATAATGAGGAGGACATGGGAAATATAATAACTTGAAAAAATGATTTTGATGTCATGAGTGAAGTGTCAGGTTACAGGATAAGCACATTATGTAAAATAAACACATGAGAAAAGATTGCAAAGGGGAAATGATAATGGCTGCTAGTTGCTGGAATTATGAATGCCTTTTCTTTCTATGATGCATGAATTTGTTTCTTTTAAAATGAAATCAAATCTGGATGCATACACACCATACCTTTAAAAGTGATTTTCTCTAAGATGTGGGAAGATGGGGGACTTCTGCTTTCTACGTCATTCCTTTCTGTCATGTTTAAATTTCAACTGTGAGCACATGTAATTTTTGTAACTGGGAAAACGACTTTAAAATGCTAGAAATTAAAAAAAATTTAAAGGCTATATTTCTCAAGAAAGAGTTGAAAAGAAAGGCTGAGCTGGTTAGCTATTTATACCTGCTCCTATCAGTTTAAGGACCTGAACCTGTTTGGGCCCATTCATTCATCATCAACCCATTCATTCACAGGTTATCAGTGGATCTCACCGCAGGGCACTGTTCTAGGCACTAGTTACCCAGGAGTGAACAAAGCAGAGCCCCGCCCTCGTGGCACTTTCATTCTAATTGGGAGAGAGACAGTGAACAAGTAGCAAAATAGCAGAAACTGAAAGTGCTGTGGCTAAAATGGCACGATGTGAGTGATGGGGAGGCTGCTTTGCATCGGAGATCAGAGAATCCTCTGAGGGGTAATGGATGAGCTGAGATCTGAATGACAACAGAGAGGCAG
Organism: Okapia johnstoni; assembly: GCA_024291935.2. Classification (NCBI taxonomy): domain Eukaryota; kingdom Metazoa; phylum Chordata; class Mammalia; order Artiodactyla; family Giraffidae; genus Okapia; species Okapia johnstoni. The sequence continues at coordinate 21,847,467 of CM044307.1, forward strand.
TCTGGGGAGGTCTGGGAAGGGGGGTCCTTCAGCCTGCAGGCACCACCTGCAGGCTGTCCATTGCTGCCTGAGCCCTGGTGAGCCTCTGTGCCAACCTGACTCTGCCCCAGGCCCACTTGCCCCACCCCCTGCACCTGCCAGCTGGGATCTGCTTAGCATCCGAGGCCATCTGAATCCTCCCCTGCCGGCCACCCTGCGTGGATCGGTTGCTTCTGATACTCTGGCTGCTGCTGCTCCAGGCACAAGGCTTCTCTGGGCAGCCTCCACTGCTCTTGGCTGGCACTGCCATGGCAGGGCTGGGGCATCTAAGATTCCCAGCAGCACTGGGGCAGGCTGGCAGTCAGGGAAGCTCTGGGTAATATATGTCCTGGTGAGAGGTCTTTGAATGGCACGTGCTGCTGTGATGGTCCTGGGAGGGTCAGCTATGACCCAGGAGGACCTTCACGTAGTTCCTGCCAGAACGCAGCTTCAGAATAGAACCTGGCCTCTCAGGATAGGCTGAGAGCCTTCAGCAGCTCTGACACCAGACCTGAGCTTCACTGATGATCTACCTAGAAGCTCCTGTCCTTCTTGCTTTCCTGTTGACTCTCCATATACCATCTCAGCCTGCCACAAGCAGAAACTCAGAAAACGTAGTGCCCTTAGAGGAGCCTGCAGTCAGGCTTAAGGGCAGTGAGGCATGCTGATCAGGAGGGAAGACTCTGCAGCTGGGTTTGAGTCCCAGCGGACAGCTGCCTTGTACAGCTGTAAGAACTTGGGCTAATTTTGCAGCCTTTCTCTGCCTCAAATTCCCCATCTGTGAAATGGGCTTGAAGATTATCTGAGTTAACACATGGAAAGTACTGTGAAGAGTGCCTGATTATTATTGTGACTTGGGAAATGGCAGGCGGACCATCCCTGGGAGCTTTCCTGGGGGACACCCACAGCAAGAGGGGGTGGCACTGCACGGCATTCTGGGCAGCCAGTGACCACAGGTATTTTCCCCACTTGCTTCCCTTCTGGCCCTGAAGGCCCTCCTCCCATGGTTTTCCTCTCCTTCAACCTGATGACCACAAGGGAAGCTCAGGACTGTTTGAGAACTTGCATCTGGCACCCAGCTGTCAGGGCACCCGCCCACCCTTCATTGACCCCACTCCCCTACCAGGAGACTAGACTCAGGGTCACTCAAGCCATGCCCCAAATCCCTTGCCCTCAGGGGCCACTGGAAGGCTTGTGCATCTCCCCGGAGCAGTGGTATTAATTAACTTGTTGCTGGGGGATGGGGAGTGAAATTTGGGAAGTAAAGGAAGTGAAAGAGGAAGGCCTGCCCAGCTTGTCTGCATGGAAGGGGAATCCCAGTTTTTTAGCAAGATGCTCCTCTGGATGAAAGCTGCCAGAGTCATCATGTTTAGCACATTAGCTTCCGGGAACAAGATGGGAGTTTGGGGCAAAACCAAGAGCAGTCACCCCATCTGGTTTTGCCTCCAGCCCATCTTGGGCTTTTATGGTATTCTCTTCACTTCTCTCAACTACTCACTCTGCTCTCTGCCACCTAAGGAATAGCTCAGCAGGTTCTGAGAATAGCAGGTGAGATTCTCCTAGGGAGCCAGGCTCTGAAAGCCAGCCTTCCCCCCACCCCCACCTGTTTCCTGGGAGGGGCGGCGCCCTGTCCTTAGGAGTCTCTTGAGCTCTGGTCCTTTGCGGGAACTCCTTGCGCCCAGATTCTTTCATCATACACGAGGGCTCTTGTACTTGTGTACTGTTCCTCCAAATCCTGCTTGTGAAACCATCCACTGCTCTCCAGATTGTTTTCTCTGCCCTCAGTCTTGCCCACGCTCTCCTCTTTACTCCGCCCCGAGTTTTCTTTGCCGGGCTGTCCCATCTTTGTGTCACGGTCCTCAGGATGGTTATGTTTGTCAGCAGGAGAAAGGAGCAACATCTCGTGAGCTGCTGGTTCCTCTTGATGCCAGTCTGACTGCGGCTCCAATCCCCGGAGCAGAACAGGAGGTACTAGAAGGGTCTGGGGCAAAGGGTTCAGGCGGAGGGAGGCCAGGCAGGGATGGGGGTGCTGTTGGGCTTAGCAGAGGGAGGGGGAGCCTGTGCTAGCTCAAAGTTTAAGCACAGCTCCTGTGATGATTAGAAATGGGTTTGGGGAGTGGAGTTCTGAAAATCCACTCCGGCCACTGGCCGCCTCTAATTTTAGCATCTGTCCCATCACAGTGTGAGCTGCCACCCCGGCTGACGACACTGTCTCACATCCCCGTCCCTGTCCTCACCCCTGCCTTCTGGCCCCAGCCAGCACTTCCAGCTTTCCCCATTCATCTTCCGTGGACCAGTCTTGGCACAACCTCTCAGACACAGCCTGACCTCACCTAGGTATGCTTCCCGCCCCCGACCCCCCCCCCCACCTACCTGTGTTCTTCCAGGCATGGAAGATTCTAAAAATGGAATCCAGGCCTTGGGCTTGCCCTGTTCTCCCTCCGCCACCATCCTCTTACCCTTTGACAGCTACTCCTTTAATCTTGGTTCTGCTCCCTAGGGTTTGGGTCCATCTCTTCCATGTCACCTGCTCCATCCAGGGTTGGGGTTGGGGCTGGAGCCTCTGATGTATAACTGGCCGGGAAGCCATTCTTGGCCGCCACAAAAGATGAGACCAAGAGGCAAGGAGAGCAGGGTTTTAAAATCAGCATCAAGATGGGGACTGAGCTGAGTGATGTCTCCACCAGTTACGTGAGGCTGCTGAAGGACACATCTGAAGAAGCCCCTTCATTGGGGTCCTGTGGGACAGAGGGGCCAGGGGTACAAGTGTTGGCCAGGTGGAGAGACCTGAGTTCAGGGGACCCTGAGTCAGGCGGGAGGCAGAGTGGTCTCCAGGCCACTTCCGTCCACCCACCTCAGACCACGGACCCCTCCTCACTCCTCAGCAAGTTTCACTGGAGTTCTGCTCTGTTCTGAGCAGAGCTTAGAATCTGTTGGGTTCTAAATGAGAGCTTGAGAAACTGTGCCGGGAATGCTGGCCTTTTCACTCACACTTCTTTTAAAGCCTGGCCCTCACAGGGCTGGTTCTGGGACCCCTCTCCTTCCATCAAACCTCCTCAGCCACACAGGAGCTTCCAGCTCCCGTTGACCCTCCTCAGCTGAGTTTTTGCCCTTCTGTGGGCTGGGGTGTGATTTTTATTTTCACGAGTAGCTTGGCTGCCTGGGTTGGGGCTCTGGGTGGAGGCGAAGACCTGACTTGCTTGGCATGGAAGGCTGCCCGACTGCTAGCAAGGACAGGGGCAGAAAGACCCTGCCACAGGTGGGAGGGAGAAGCTGACCAGAAGCCTGGCACTGTGCCAGAAATGAAAGGCACTTTTTTCTTGAGCATTTGCTATATGCTTAGTAGTGGACTTCTCTTAGCTCATCCATTGGCCCTGTAACCCTCGGAACAAATTACTCATTATTCTCATGTATAAGGAAACTGGGGCTTCCCAGGTGGCTCAGTGGTAAAGAATCTACCTGCCAATGCAAGAGATGCAAGAGACATGAATTCAATCCCTGGGTCGGGAAGATCCCCTGGAGATGGGAATGGCTACCCACTCCAGTATTCTTGCCTGGAGGATTCCATGAACAGAGGAACCTGGCAGGCTATAGTCTATGGGGTCACAAAGAGTTGGACATGACTGAGCGAGTAACACACACTGAATGCCTTTGCAAAATCAAAATTGTACTAAGTATTCTGTTTTGAATCCTGCTTTTTCTCTCTCAATATTGTATTATACAAACATTCATCAAGCACCTACTAGTGCTGGCCTTCAAACAAATTGTGGCAAAGCCAAGTGCTAGCTGTTGTCACAGAAGCAAATGGGGTGCAGAAGTAGACAGGGCAGTGGACAGCTCCAGAGCTGCAAGCGTTTAGGAAAATATCCACAGAGGAGGAGCTGGATCTTGAAGAAGGATTATGACTTCTCGGGCCATGGGTTGGGCGGGTAGAAGGGGTGGGGGGGGCACATTGTGCAGCAGCAGTGGTTGGGAAGGGCACCCCAGGTAACAAAATCAGCAACGGAGGGATCAGGAGGAGAGGCTCCAAAGCAGAACTGTATCACTAAGGGCTTTGCCAGTCATGCCTAGGAATTGAGCCTTACTCTGCAGATATTGAAGATCCACTAATGGGCTTTAAGTGGAGAGAAACATTGGGTTTGTATTTTAGAAAGACTGTTGTTTTTATACACTCTTTCACAGTGTGATGGGTGAATTGAAAGGAGCGAGGCAAGGCTGGGAGACTAAGAGACTATTGGAGTCATCCAGGTGAGAGATGATGAGGCTTGAACTAGAGCAGGAGTGAGAAAGAGGAAAGAGGAGGAGGAGATGGATTTCAAAGATATTTAAGAGGTAGAATGGATAGGAGTTAATAGCTGACTTGGTGGCTTTGCCGTGTGACTTGCTTGGACCAATAAGATGTTAGTGGGCGTGGCTTAACCATTTAACCAGTATTGAAAAGCACTGGTGCAGTTGGGTTGCTTGCTCTTGGGCCTCTGCCCTTGCCATGAGAAGAACTTGCTGAGGCTAGTCCACTGGGTCCAGGGAAGGGGCGAGAGGCAAGTGGAGCAGAGCCATCCCAGCCAAGCATAGGACAGACAGAGCCCTCAGATGAATCAGTCTCGTGACTGAGGCCAGCCAAGATCTGCCAATCCACAGGCATGTGAGTTGTAATAACAAATGAGAGTTTATTTAAGCCGCTGAGTTTGGGGATGATTTGTTATGTAGCACTTGCTGAGTGATAAAAATGTCTTCATTCTTCAATTGAGTGTTTCATGTGTTCGAGGCACTATTCTCGGCATCTGCAGATGCAGTGCTGAATCAGACAAAGCCCTTAATTTCAGGGAGTTCAGGTTAAAGGGGTGATGCGGCAGAAGAAGCAAGAAGGACCTCTGTCTGCTAACTGGGTGCGTGGTGGTACCATTAATCAAGATGGAGGTCATAGGAGGAAAACAGACTTTTGGAGAGAAGATAATGAGTTTGATTAAGGAAAGGAATATGAGGTGCCCATGGGACACTTGGGTGGAGGTGTTCAGGAAGAAATAGGATAAATAGGTATAGAACACAGGGAAGATGTTTGGCTGGAGATTGAAAATTATCAACATAGTGAAACAAAATCATCTGTACCAAAGAGAGACAAAGTACTTGCTGTGGATATTCAGAGGAGGAAGAAAGGATTTGTGTTTGGGAGGATGAAAAAGATTTTGTACCGGAGGTAACCTGTAAGCTGGGTTTGTACTTGTGGAGGCAAGAAGACAAACACACATAAAACAATAAACCGGATGGTGGTAAGACAAGGAGAGCTGGAAATGTGAGAATTAGGCTGAAAAAGTAGATTAGAGTGAGATCCTGGGGAGTCTTGAATGCCAGGCCCCCTGCATTGAGAGCACAGAAACTTAGCCACTGGACCACCAGGGAAGTCCCTATAGATGTCATCTTGTTAACCTCTCACATCTCTACCACTTCAGAGCGAGGACTGCCAGGGGTGTCTGCCTGGAGTCTACTGGCAGCTGGCAGAGCTGAGGGTCATGTTCTCCTGCTTTATCTTCCCATTCTTGATTTAACCACGGACTCTCCCATCCCACCCTCCACATAAACTACATGTCATTTAGAGATGCCTGTTCAGGGAAGGTCTATGCCAAAACTTCAGGACAGAGGACTGCTGGCCTCGAGGAGTGCACAGGCTGGTGGGATCAAGAGGCCGTGTGCCTCCAAACAGTAAATTGGGGTAGCATTGAGTAAAGGACGAAATGAGTGGTCCACCCAGTCTCTGGTGCAGGGCCAGGCCAGTCTCTGGGGCCTTGAAGACCAGTGGGGTTTAAAAGAGAGGAACGGACGGGAATAAGAAGTAGAAGGGAGGACTCTCTCCTTTGTCAGCTCGCTGGGTTCCTGTCAACAAACTAAACATCGAAACCCCACTTAACGGAGCAGTTAAAGACAAATGAGGCCACAACGAGCCACCACTTCACACTCATTAGGACGGCCACCATCAGGAAACCAGAAATAACAAGTGCTGGCAAGGATGTGGAGAAATTGGAACTCTTGTGTATTGCTGGTGGGAATGTAACATAGTATAGCTGCTGTGGAAAACAGAAAATAATAAAATTACCGCATGATCCGGCAAGTCTACCTCTGGGTATGTTCCCAAAAGAACTGAAAGCAGAGACCAGAATACGTATTTGTGCACCCATGTTCAGAGCAGTGGGCTTCCCTGGTGGCCTAGCCTGCAGTGCAGGAGACCTGGGTTCTCTCTCTGGGTTGGAAAGATCCCCTAGCGGAGGGCGTGGCAACCCACTCCAGGATTCTTGTCTGGAGAATCCCCATGGACAGAGGAGCCTGGCAGGTTGCAATCCATGGGGTCGCAAAGAGCCGGACACGATGGAATGACTAAGCACAGTTCAGAGCAGCATTATTCACAGTAACCAAAAACACCCATTAATGGATGAATTGATAAACAAAATATGATATATCTAGATATATCAGCAGAGAATATTATTTAGCCTTAAAAAGGGAAGGAAATTCTGACACATGCCACAACGTGGATGAACCATGAAAATGTTATGCTCGGTGAAATAAGCCAGTCACAATAGGACAAATATTGTGTGATTGCATTTAAATCATAAGCTACCTACGGAAGTCAAATTCGTAAAGACAAAGTAAAACAGTGGTTGCCATGGATTGGGGAGGGGATGGAAGGTGGTGTTTGATGAGTGTGCAGTTTCAGTTTGGAATGGGGAAAATGTTTTGGAGATGACTGGTGGTGATGGTAGCACAACAATGAGACCAAACTTAACACCACTCAGTGTACACTTAACACAAGATAAAGTGCTAACTTTTACATGTTCACATGCACACACAAACGTTACTCGCTCCTTAGATCTCAGAAACATGAGTGATGTGGAGATGTTTGAGAAGTGGAGGAAGAGGTGGGAACCCCACTGGCAAAAGATCAGCAAGTAGCTTGGAAATGGGGGTGATTCTGGGCCAGGATAGCCGACTCTTTCACTGACCATGAGTAGATCCTAAGAAGTTATGATGGGGAGTGTACTAGCCACCTCCCTCTGAGCAGCACTTGAGTAGAGTTGGCTCAGAGGAAGCCAGTCGGGGCTGTTTGTATTCCTTTATTTCTCCTGCCTCCCTGGCTCAGGTAAGGAATGTGAACGGAAGTAAGGAACATGGAATAGGCTTAGGAATACGATGGCTGACTAAAGAGAAAGGCAGAAGCAGGTGTGAAATCCCCTCCGGCCTGGCCTCGGCAGACCCTTGGGCCGGGCGGTGGCAGTCCCTCTGCGCCTCCCTCACCTGTGTGTGCTTTGGTCCCCAGCGGCCAGCCGGCCCCAGTCGGCACCATGGCTTCCGCCGAGCCCCTGACGGCGCTGTCCCGCTGGTACCTGTACGCCATCCACGGCTACTTCTGCGAGGTGATGTTCACGGCGGCCTGGGAGTTCGTGGTGAACTTTAACTGGAAGTTCCCGGGGGTCACGAGCGTGTGGGCGCTCTTCATCTACGGCACGTCCATCCTCATCGTGGAGCGCATGTACCTGCGCCTGCGTGGCCGCTGCCCACTGCTGGTGCGCTGCCTCATCTACACGCTCTGGACCTACCTGTGGGAGTTCACAACCGGCTTCATCCTGCGCCAGTTCAACGCCTGCCCCTGGGACTACTCCCAGTTCGACTTTGACTTCATGGGCCTCATCACCCTGGAGTACGCCGTGCCCTGGTTCTGCGGGGCCCTCATCGTGGAGCAGTTCATTATCCGCAACACCCTCCGCCTCCGCTTCGACAAGGACGCCGAGCCCGGGGAGCCCAGCGGCGCCCTGGCCCTGGCCAATGGCCACGTCAAGACTGACTGAGTTGGGGGCGGGGGCTGCTGGGTTGGGGCCCCCGGGGGCTCTCATGGACCCTGTGGACAAGGGTACCAAGCTGGTGGCATTGCCCCCTCTGTACAGCACAAGCCCTGCCTCATAGAGGGGCACACGGAGCACCCCCCACCCCCGGACCCTCCGCTGTGGGCGGGGTTGGAGGCATAGTCAGGTGTTGGGGGCGGCAAAAGAACTCGGGGTAGAGTGCGTGGATCTCAGCCCAGCTCAGGGGCTGGAGGCGGGAGGCCTGTGGTTAACGCAGCGACTGGACTATGTGGGTGACTTTGGAAGCAGCAGGCCCTGTCCTGGCAAAGGTACTCTGAGAAGGGGACAGAAGGTGGGAGGCAAGGCCTGCAGGGGCTGTGGGCGGCGGTAGCCGCCGCCGCCTCGCTCCCTCTCACCTGGTTTAGTTGGGCTTCGGCTGGATCCATTAGGCAATATTCAGGTGCTTGCTTGCAACCAATACCTCCCCCCAACGCCTGTTGAGCTGCACCCTAAGAAGAGACTGAGCAGCTAGGAGGCTGCTGGGCAGGAGTGCTGATCTGCAAGGGCTGGGAGGCCTTCCCTTGGCTCCTCTCCCCTCCCCCAGGGCCCCACGCTGCTCCCTTGGCCTTCTGGGGCTCCCCCCTGGTGCTGGATTCCCACCAACCTTGGGCTTTGGGAAGTTTCAATCCCGGTGTGTTTGGTGGCGTTTCCCCCTCTTCTCTTATTTTCAAAGCCTTTCCCACTAGCAGCCCCCTGTATCCATGTCAACCACCCCACCTGTCCCCACCCCCATCTCCCTAGCCAACACAACAGCTGCCAGAGATAGAACCCTGAGCAGACCCGTCCTACCCTCTTGCAGCCTACCCTCCCTTTTTGCCACTGGCCCGATCCCTGGAAAGTTCCTTGTTATAGTTCCCCACCCCCTTATCTGGGGGACAGTGGCAGGGTCCCTGGTGCTCACCTCCCTGCAGTGGCTAAAAACTGAATGATACCCCCAATGCACAGTCAGGCTAAGATGTGCCCCATGGATCCACAGTGGGGACCGAGACAAATCAGTTGAAGGGGGAGGGGGAGGTGGGTAGTAAAAGCACCCTAATGGTTTATTTTCAAACCAGCTCGGGACAGTCCAGCTTTCCAGAGGGTGGAGGAGCAGGTATCCAGTGCCGAAGAGTCATGAGACTGAGTGAGGGAGAAAAAGAGGGCTTTTCAGCTTTGGCAATGGCAACCCACTCCAGTATCCTTGCCTGGATAATTCCATGGACAGATGAACCTGGCAGGCAATAGTTCGTGGGGTCTCAAAGAGTCGGACACGACTGATCAACTAACACTTTGGCTTTGGGAGGGTCCTCAAAGCACCCTTAGTGGGAATGAGTTAGTTCTGGTTCTGCTATAGCCCCAGCCCTGCAGCAATACCTCCTCAGGTCTATCCTCTCCTGCCCCTTCCTGGAAAGACGAACCCACTGAGCTTGCTCCTTAAACAGTATTAAGCCTGCCATGCTCACGGGCATTGTCATCTCAGTTGCCCCACCTTCCCCACTGACAGGTCCATTGCTGGCAGTGGACAGGTGAGATCCTAACTCCAGCCCACTTCCAGCTCTGCCACCTCCCCCAGGGGAGGGCTCCATCGAACGCAGCCTATCCCACAGTACGTGATCTCTTCTTGACCACTCTAGGACTCTTAGGTAGAAATTAGCCTTTCCCTTTTTATAGAACATTAAAAGTGGTAATACCACCTGTGGAGAAAAGTTCCTCTTCTTGTTGTACTATTCCAGGTATACTGTGCAGATAGTACCAGCCAGGGCGCAAGCCAGGGTGGGGGTGCTGGGGGTGGGCAGAAGTGGTGTACTGGATTGGGAGAAAGGCTGGGAGACTTTGCCTTTGGCAGGGTTGTGTTCTGCAGTGACCCGTCCAGGACAAGATAAAGGATGATCCCCAGTCGCTCTGTCCTGGGCAGGCTCGTCAAGTCCAGGCACGACCTACATTCTGCAGGGATTAACCCTCCCTTTGATTTTATGTGGCTCCAATTTCAGGGCTTTGGGGCTTCCAGGGACTCAACCTTCCAGTGGGAGCCAATTGCTTTCCATCTACAGGTGGAGGGGATTCCAGAGGAAGAGTATTGCCTGGTCCCCATTCTGTAGTCATCTGCTAAGATGGCCCTGTAGTCGTCTCCTTGGTCTTTTCCCCTTGCTCCATATTATCTTGGTCTCCTGACCCCTACCCCCAACCCCTCCAAGCCCCCTAGTGGGCTCTTAGACCACACCACTCACCTTTTGTTCTTTCCTCCATGACAGAAATCTGGTGGTCAGCTTGTTGATGTCTCCCAGCCCAAGGCCTCTGTGATTCTCTCCCAGAGCCAGCCCTTGGATGGCCCACCGGGTCTGTCTGCTCCAGAAGGTTGCCCTGTCCATGCTCCCTGGTACCATCTGTCTGGGCCCTATAAACTATCAAGTGCGAAAGGTCCCCAAGTAAACCTGCCTACCTGGCAGCATGCAGAGCACTATGCTTCTGCTTCATCCAGGTGCCCCAAGGCTCCTGTTCTCTCTCACATTCACTCCAGGTGATGACCTGGAGCTTAACCATGGGATCTGCAGGCTCAGAGCTCACCAGAGGTCACCCAGACCTCAACTCTTGCTTTTTTTTGGTATCTTCAGGGCCCCAATCCATTAGCGCCCATGGACTCAAAAGTTTGGAGTAATCCAGCCCTGCAAAGCAGGAGAGAATCTACTCACTGTTCATGAACCTCTGATGTCCTGGGCCTCTCTCCACTGGCCATGGCAGCATCTGTGAGTCACAGGTCGCCATGTGCTGCCCTGCATGGTTGAATCGCTTTCAACATCTGCTAGGCATCCTGTCCCTTGTGCCATGTCCCCTCTGATGTGCCAGTAAGTCACAATGGCCTATGCTTACTCATAGCAATAATACCTAGGGGGTGCCTGCGAAGTCCTTTTGTCCTGGTTCCTCGCCTTCTGCATGGGTCTCCTGGGGAGGCAGCCACTGAGTGGATGAGGTCATGAGAACCTGTATTTATGAAACTCTGGGCTATGCAGACATCGTCAAGGGGATGCAGAAAAATAGGAGGCCCAGGCCTGGGGGAGTTATGGCTCAGGCAAGGAAAGCAGCTTCTACTCCAAGGCCACCGCAGGCCTGGAGGACCTGCAGGTCCCTGCTCTGCAAAAGGGCCTTTCATGGGTGGGACTGTCTCCCAGCTATGGCAGCTCTTCCGAAGGACCCACGATGGGTTTGTGCACCCACTGCCTGCTCTGTCTCCATTGGTCTCGTTGTCTCTTTCTTTTCACATTTGTGCACATAAAATATACTGGTGTTTGTGTTCCAGAACTGACTCTGGCCCGTCTCTGTTTCTTATATTTTGGAGCCCCTTCCCTAGGGGCTTGCTGGCCCTGCATACACTGGCATCACGCTGTCCTAAAGCACGCTGGACAGGGCCATGCTGTAGGAAGGGCAGATGGCCCTCTCCACCAGTCCTATCCACAATCTCTGTGCTGACCTGCTCTGGTAACCTGAATTCTCCACCCAGCCCCTCCCACTCCCCATCACAGTCTGGTCCAGTCCTGACTTTGGGCTCAGACTGCAAGGCAGATGGAGCCGCTCAGGCAGTATCCAGGTTGGCTGCAGGTTACTGCCCATGAGATGAGCTCCTCTCAAAATGCCAGCCATGACCTGCCATGTCTTATGGGGTGGGAGGGCCCATGGAGAGAGCCTGGGGGTACCCCAAAGAGCTGGAAGGCCAGACTCCCTTACTTCCCATTGCCTTGGGAGTCACGCTATTTAGAAACAGAATTCTGCACTCCCGCCAGCAGTGCTGTTTTCCCCAAGAAGTGTGTTTGGACGGAGTCATCCCTTCCTGCCCCGTGTACCTCTCTTCTGTCTATCCCCCCTTGTCCTCCTCTCCTCCCACCACACTCCTGCCTACTTTCTCACTTCCAGGAAGAGGCAGGAGGGTTCAGAATTTGCTCCGCCAGTTTAACCAAACCAAGATGGCCTGCCCGCCAACCCCACCCCACCCTGCCCCCCACTGCAGCTAGGCTATAAAATACCTGTTGGTTTTCTGGATGGACTAGGCAGTGAGCTTTCTGAATCACTGAGAAGGCCCTCAGCCTCCACCCCCCCCCCCCTCACTTGATGGTATTCATTTGCTGTAACTGAAAGCTTTTCCCTTTATACAAATGAGCAAAGCCCCAACAGTCACTTACATGTTAGTACAAACAAACCTGTAAGACTAGTTCATTAGAGCAGGTGTTTATAAAAAGAAAGAGGCAAGTTTCATGGAACAAGGTCTACTTGATGGAGAAAAAGCAAGAGGTAAGACCCAGAACCAAGAGCCTGAAAGGACTTGAGGCCCTTCTTCACTGGCCAGTTCCTTCTGTACTCTACTCAGTGGATACCTTCCTTTCTTGATAACTTTCCTTCCTTGCCTCCTCTGCCCCACCCTTACCCAATTCAAAGGGACTTTCTAACTCATCACATCCCAGGTTAGAAGAACAACAGCTGTGGTTGCTGCTGCTGCTGGTGCCAGCTGCGACCACTCAGGCACTGCCCTGAATGGTCACTCTCATTCTCGAATTTTCTCCCATCCTAGGTGAGGTTCACTGCTTCCCTATTTTACAGAGGAGGTCTGGGGCAACCAGTCTCCAGTTGTGATTTACCACATCATTTTTTTGTTTCAATGTGAGCAGAAGACCCTTCTCTTACTTTAGCAAGAACTTTTGATGATTCAGGTGCTCTTTTGTGCTTTAATGAGGTTCTGGATGTTGTTAGAGCCTAGCCCCTCCAAATGCCATCCACGAAGAGAAATTAATGTTCAGGAGGAGGAGGTTTCGGGGGAGAGATGGGGTTATAAAGAAGAAAGTATGAGATACCATCTCAGCCAAGACTTAAACCAACTGCCTCATGGCTGCTCATGGAGAGAGGGTTGTGAGATTTTGGCCTTTGGCAACCTGGGTTTAGGGTTGACACCTTCTCTCCCTCCCATGTGCAGCTTTATTTATTCCCTGAGCCTTCCACCTTTGATTCTATTTCTTTCTCTTGAGATTAAGCCTGAGTCCCGTGGACTGCAACACTCCAGGCTTCCCTGTCCATTACCAACTCCCAGAGCTTTCTCAAACTCATGTCCATCGAGTCGGTGATGCCATCCAACCATCTCATCCTCTGTCGTCCCCTTCTCCTCCTGCCTTCAGTCTTTCCCAGAATCAGGGTCTTCACCACCAGGTGAAATCTTTTTCCTTTTGAAAACTTAGTTGGCCTGAGAATTGACCTGGTTAGCTCTTCAACTTCTTATTAGACACCTACAATGAGCTGGGGACCAGGCTATTTACCAGGGTCCTCACGGCTAGTCAAGAGACAGGCATTGAATGTTCTTTCATGCAGATAGTTACATCAGTACAATGTTGATCAGGCCTCCAAAAGAGAAGCCTCCATCTGAAAGAGAAGCTGACTCATCTACAGGGATAGGCAAGGACTCCCCCAGGAAGAGACACACAGCGCAGACCTGAAGGGCAAGTACTGATGCTCTCAGCGGTGGGCAGGCTTCTCACTGTCCAGAAAGGTGGACATTGATTGTGCTTTGTGAGACACCTGAATGGGTAGACTGCAGAGCAAAGCCAGCGTACAGTGAGTGCTTTAAGGAACTCTTGATGAATGAAGTCTTACAGGATGTCAGACCTAGTAAGCCGACCCTAAAGGCCAGGCTGGATGTTCCAGAGCACTCCCTGCCCCTTTGGGAATCTGGAGTTAGGAATCCTGCCTGAGCAACAGTCATCCCTGCCGTACCTGTGCCCACTGCCATAGAGCAACTCACTGCCCTCCCCTCTGTTTCCAAACCATCAGTCCCTGCAGGGCCCTGCCAGCTTTCCAGATTCACTCTCAGTCTTTGGCCAAAGACCCAGCTCCACTGACTTGTCCATTGCTTCATTCTGGTGATATGCTTTCTTGGTGTGGGCAGAGGTATCCTTTCAGTGCCAAGCGGTTCAAAGAAGAAGGAGTCACTGTTAGTTTAGTCTGGCTTCTTGCCTCTGTCACAATCACAGTTTCCAAACAGAAAGGAAATGTTGTGGTTTATAAGGGTCCACTGATGATGAAGGCCAACTCTTCTTAGTTACAGTATAAGGTTGTATTAGTTCCTGTGGCTACTGCAACAAATTACCACAAGCTAGCTAGCTGAAGATAATGAAATTTATTCTTTCGCAGCACTGGAAGTCAGAAGTCTGACATCAAGGTGTCGGCAGGACTTTCTTCTGGTGGTTGTAAGGGAGTATTGTTCTTTGTCTCTTCCAGTTTCCGGTGGCTGTTGGCACATCTTGGCTTCCTAGGCTTGTGGTAGCATCACTCCAGTGTTTGCCTCAATGGTCACATGGCCTCTTCCCCTTCTGTGTCTTCTCCTCTTCTAAGGACATTTATCACTGGACTGAGGGCACGTCTAGGTAATCCAGAATGAGTTCATCCCAAGATCCTTAACTTAATTACATCTATAAAGACCCCTTTTCCAAATAAGGTCACATTCACACATTCTAGGGATTTGAATGTGGCTCTATCTTTTGGGGAAGGGGTTTCTCAGATGACTCAGAGGCAAAAAATCCACCTGCCAAGCAGGAGACATGGGTTCGATCCCTGGGTCTTGAAGACCCCCTGGAGAAGGAAATGGCAACCCACTCCAATATTCTTGCCTGGGAAGACCATGGACAGAGAAGCCTGGAAGGCCACAGTCCTTGGGGTCACAAAGAGTCGGACAGGCCTTAGCGATCGAAAATCAACAACAACACTTTCTTTTGGGGAGACACTCAAGGGCTCAGGAGGGAGATTTCTTCTGAAGCCCTGTATCCTACACCCATGTAGGAATTCCATTAAGAGTAAGAGCTAGAAGTACAGTGTAGGTAACCTGGGAGAGAACTCAAGCATTTAGGTTGTGATTGAAGCTGTCTATCCCAAGACTGCCTGTAGCTGCAATTGGGTTTTCTGTTTAGATGCAGACCTGACCACTTCACTCCCTACTCCAGACTCTTTAATGATTTCCCATTACCTTTAGGATCAAGTTGACCACCTCGGTGAGGCTTACACAGCCCTCTGTGGTTTGGCCTCATTTCTCTCCTCCCTCTCCGTCCTGCACAGTCCAGGGAGAATGACTTGTAGTTCCCCTGGCACATCCCCACTCACTGCCTCTGGCCTTTCAGCCCTGTGTTCCTCTTCCTGGAATGTTCTTACCCCTTCTCTTAGCCCAACTAGATGACAGATGAGCTCAATTACAGTCAGCATGGTTGGTCTCTGTTTACTTCACGCTCTCGCTGGCCCCAGCTCTCGATTTAGTTCAGGCAAATTCAGGATGGGAGTTGTCTCCCTGGAAACTCTCAGCGTGACAGCTGCCAGCAGCAGTAGCTCAGTTCTTCCAGTGCTGTCCATGCAGCAGACCTTCATTCATTCATTCATTCACCTTGTGACACACCAGGTCCTGTGCTAGGCCTACACACAACAATGAACAAAACATACTCATCTCTGTCCAATAAACTCTTCCTGTCCCTTGGAGCCCCAGAGGACTTTGGGTTCCTGTTGTTTTCTCAAAGTGTTCTTTGGCCTTTCCTTTGACACCGTAGGTGCCCCTCACAATTTTCCGATTAATCCCTTCTTAGTTTGTGTTAGTTGATTCTGTTGCTTTTAACCAACCCTTCTCCCATTCTCTGCAAAGCAGTGAGAACCTTCTCTGTTGACAGTCAAGAACCCTGCTACACACCTGACTTCTTTTAAGCATCAGTTGTCACCTGTAATCGTATCATTATCCCTCACACTCCTCCTTCCTGATTCGTGAGATGTTGCTCATGCCTTGAACTAATACCCCCTTATCCAGTCTGCACCCCACCTCCAGGAGACCTCACCCATGACAATCTATGCCTGCCAGCTCTGCACCTGCTGGGAGACTTAGGTTGACTGTTGAAAGATGAGGAAGCTCCAAGATGGGAGTGCCCCAAATTAGGCCCTTCTTTTATAAACTGCTGCTGCTGCTGCTGCTGCTAAGTCGCTTCAGTCGTGTCTGACTCTGTGCGACCCCATAGACAGCAGCCCACCAGGCTCCCCCGTCCCTGGGATTCTCCAGGCAAGAACACTGGAGTGGGTTGTCATTTCCTTCTCCAATGCATGAAAGTGAAAAGTGAAAGTGAAGTCGTTCGGTCGTGTCCTACTCTTAGCGACCCCATGGACTGCAGCCCACCAGGTTCCTTCGTCCATGGGATTTTCCAGGCAAGAGTACTGGAGTGGGGTGCCATTGCCTTCTCCTTTTTACAAACTAAGAAGTGCAAATAACACTCTTTCTAATTTTGTGCATTTTCTGGGGTTCAGACCTGTTCCAATTGGGATTCACCTGATTCAGAAACTGTCCTTCTCTGCAGTAGGGTCTCCAGGAAACCTTTAGGGCTCTGAACTGATACTAGCCCCATTTTCAGATGGGGAAACTAAAGATCTCTAAATCCTTTAGAGATAGGCACAAGTCTGCCTATCACCTCTGGGTAGACAGGTAAGGACAGCTACTGCCCATTGCCCACCTGGCTCCCCCATGGGCTGCTCCTTGGGACAGTCTCTCCTGCTGAACCAAAATCAAGGGTCAAGGCAGAAGACAGAACCTTGTCTAGACCACATCAACACCAAAGAACAAGTCTCTTCCTTGGATCACTTGAGAAATGAGAACAAAATGACATTAGGTGTTATTTTGCTGACTTTCACTCCGTCTGTTCCCCTAGGGTCTCAGGCCTGCTGACCAGCAGGACCAGATGGTACTTTTGTAGGAATATCTCATCATGTCTGCTTTTGTGCAGGTCTTGGCCATCCTAAGAAACAACGCCTCGTCTCCTTCTGATTGACATATCTGTGATCCTGTCTAGTTATCCATACATTTTCCTTACTATTACTCTGTTGAAGGCACTTGGGACCCAATCCCAGCTTACATTTCATGTCCTTGAGATGCCTACTGACCTTGTTGTCCACAAGGACAGAGGATGAGGGTAAGGGAGAGGGGAGGGAAGGCTCAGAACCAGGACATGGAAGGACCAGATTGCTCTACATTCATGACACTATTTGTAACCAGACCCTTTCTCAGTCTTTCCAGAATGTGACCATCTGCACTCCATGTTGCCCTGGCAACTTTCTGATTGTTCAGCAGAAGATGCAACATCCCAGGCTTTGGAGTCATTAGACCTGAGTTTGAATCTCAGGTCCCTGACTCACTTGGGTGTGTGATGTAACCTGTCTACGCTTCAGTCTCCCATCTGAAAATGGGGCTAATATTAGTCTGCATCTCCCAGAGTCATGGGGATCAGATGAGACAATACTTGTCAAGTGCTTGGCATGCAGTTGATGTTAGATATGAGAAGAAATATTCTTTGTTGGTCTCATAAGTCACATACAAGCAGATGTCACTCCACCACATATTTCTGGACTCCTGCTGATGTGGTCATGGTGGCCAAAATCATGGGCTTTAAATGCTCCCAATCTGAACTGGCCCACTTATTATCAGTGGAAAAGCACATAAACCTCTATACACACAAGTTTTCTCATTTGTAAAGTGGGAATGATCTAACCTACTCTAAAGGATTATTGTGAAAGTTAACTTAAATAAAATTATGTGTCTAAATGCTTAGTACAGGTCCCTGATTCCTTACTCTAAACCCATGGGATTTTGTAAGACTTTCTGGATTTCAGAAAAATAATAACGTAAATACTGTATATTTTGTAACACCTGAAGCAGGTGTGAGTCAGCACCCCGTAGTCAAACACATTATTATTTCCACAGGAAACCTATAAATATCACACTGAGTGGGGTAAATAAGTTCTTCCCTTGTGAGACAAGTAGGGCAAGTATTAAAATTCTCACTTGACAGGTAACAAACTAAGGTTCAAGAGCATGTGGACTATAATTGGCAGCACCAGGATCCCTGGGTCACCTGGTCAGCTGGTCCAAGGACCCTTCCCATCACACCACTCACTGTGACAGACACCACCTTGCTAGTCATTCCCTTTGCTTAGAGAACTTACCAAAAAAGCAGCTACTAAGTAGTTGTTTTCTTCTTGTCTTTCTAAATGGTTGTGTGTATATTTCCACATTCTCCACATACTCTGCTTTCCCCACTTTGGTACTTGGTACACAATTTTCTATTTGGTATTGTGTTGTAGTGTCATTTTAAAAACTATACAGTCTTCCAGCATCTTAATATAACCCAGTTAGCTTAGCTATTCCCCTGTTGCTGGGTATTTGCCTCTTTCCAATTTTGCACAGCTCTAAAATAATGCTCAGTCACTCACTTTAAACTTTGCTTTGGGGATGAGCAAGCACATTGATCTGAAAACACCTGTGCCTTGAGCCCCTGGGTGGCTGGCAGCCTTTGGGAGATTGTATTTCCAGGCACTTACACCATATATCTGTTGTTTCCAATCAGCTAATCAATTAGACTTTATTGAACGCCTACATGGGGAACAGGGAGCTCTTTGTTGCTGTGAGGGGGCACAGAAGCATAAGCTGCGTCTCTGACCCTTAAGAGCCTGATGTGTAACCCAGGAGGCCTTTCAGCTTCAAACCAAGCCGGGTTTGCATCCAGCCAGTGAGGCCTTCTAAGCAGGGCTGGTAAAGATGGGCACCAGGGTGTGACGTGAGTGGTGAAAGCAAGAACTGTAAATAGGTCTCTGATGTATCCCCTTGCCTGTCAAGGGCTTTGGTTCCATTCAGGAAGAAGGTGCTAAAAATGAAATAGTGATTGAGGAAAACAAGGTCAGGTGTTCCAAGAAAACTTCCCTGATTAGTAAGTTTTACTTTCAGATGCAAACGGTCAGGATGAATCATTAAAAATCAGTAGAAAGTACCACCTCCCTGTTCATACTGTTCATGGGGTTCTCAGGGCAAGAATACTGAAGTGGTTTGCCATTCCCTTCTGCAGTGAAGCTCCAATACTTTGGCCACCTGATGCAAAGAACTGACTTACTGGAAAAGACTCTGATGCTTGGAAAGATTGAAGGCAGGAGAAGGGGACGACAGAGAATGAGATGGTTGGATGGTATCACCAACTTGATGAACACGAATTTGAGCAAGCTCCAGAAGTTGGTGATGGACAGAGAAGCCTAACGTGCTGCAGTCATGGGGTTGCAAAGAGTCGGACACGACCGAGTGACTGAACTGACTGACCACCTCCCTGAATTCCCTTGGTAGGGGGTCAGCAAAAGGACTAAGCAAGACCTGGTGGCTGGTTCTAACTAGCAAATTACTTAACCTCTCTCTGCCTCTGTTTGCCCATCCATCAAATGGGAACAATAGTAACATTCTCATGGGACTCACAGGATTGTAACAAGGATAACTTGAGATCCTCACAGTGCATTAAAAAGAACAAAATGTTGTCCAAATGATCTGGGGGAGACTGGGGACGACATCTCACTCACTACTGCATCCCAAGCACCTGTACAGTGTGGGTCTGGCAGACAGTAGGAGCTCAATAAACATTTGTGGAGTGAATGATGGAACAGGCAGGTATAATCACAAGTCCATACAGGACAGAGAACTACACATCCTTCTATCAACTCTGAGCCTGAGGAGGAGGCTCATCCCATTTCAGCTTCAACCCCATATCCATCCTCCCCAGAGTGGTCCCCATCCTGATTCTGGCACCCCATATCCACTATAAGGAGTCCCCCATTCATGGCAGCAAAGATTCAAAGCTTTAAGTTCACCCTCGGCTGGGGAGCAGAGGCCAGCACTGATCTCAGCCCATCTCCTCGGGTTTTGGGCTGTGGCACTCTCTGTAGCAAGGGACTGGCCAGCTCCACCCTCGTTTCCCGCTCCTGTCTGCTGAGGCAGGGGAACGCTGGGCCCTAGGAGTCAGCCAAGCGGCTCTCTGGCCAGCTGACAAGGAGACCTGGTGCCAGAGAGCAGCCATACCTGATGCACCACCAGCCGGAACCTCAGGTGTTCCGTCATCTCCTAGCCCAGCCCGCCCGCTGCTCCTGGGGCATTTGGTACCAACAACTCCTGGCCAGGC
The DNA here is from genome assembly GCA_024291935.2 of Okapia johnstoni. Lineage (NCBI taxonomy): Eukaryota > Metazoa > Chordata > Mammalia > Artiodactyla > Giraffidae > Okapia > Okapia johnstoni. The sequence goes on from CM044307.1 coordinate 21,867,328, forward strand.
CTGCGCTAGGGAGCTCAAAGAGGCTCGAGTCTGAACCCCTGGTGGAACTTTCCCAATAAGGTTTCCTGTATTTCTTGAGTCAATGTCATCTTTCCCATTGTGATATCCTCAAGGACAGGACAAATTGTGAAGGTCTGCAGCTGTGGGATTGTGACAGCTTTCCAAAGTCTGATCTCTATGCTTATGCATTTATCGCTTTATTCTTTGTCTTCTCCACTCAAATGTAGGGTTCAGAGGGCAGGGCACATGCTTAACCCTTTCACTGCTTTCTCATCCCAGTGCTGAGAAGAGTGCCTGACCCAAAGCAGACACTTAATTAATATTTGTGAATGAATGGGCTTCCCAGGTGATGCTTGTGGTAAAGAAACTGCCTGCCAGTGCAGACATCAGAGACGCGGGTTTGATCTCTGGACTGGGAAGATCCCCTGGAGGAAGAAATGGCAACCCACTCCTGTATTCTCGCTGGGAAAATCCCATGGAAAATAAATAAACTCTTATTGTAGTGTTTATTATATGTAGTAAGTGATGGCTATTATAATATAAGTGATTATTATAAATTACTTTAAAAGGAAGGATGGTTTCCATAGTCTCTCAAGATTAACATACACATTTTCCTGTCTTATCTATTTATTATCCATTTTTTCACTCGTTCATTCATTCAGTTATTCATTCAATTTTACATTTGATCTGTAGGAGAGATTTGAATTAACTGGTCACAGAATGCGTGTCTCAGGGCTACAAAAACAGGGGTACAAACTTCTGCAAGCACCTATGAAGAGTCGGAGGTGGGGGATTTGACCTAGTCAGGGAGGTCAAGGGAAGTCGAATATGAGCCAAGATCTAAAAGGAAAAAGTCATTAACTGGGAGCCAAGGTGGGGACTGACGGAAACTATTGGAAGAGAGGATGATATGTGAAAGGCCTGGGGGGTGGGGGGAGGGAGCGGGCAAGGAGCAGAAACTGAGCACAGCCAGGGAACAGGGAGGGCAGGATGACCCTGGGCCCACACCCTTGGTGAGGCCCAAGCAGAGCAGACGGCCAGCAGCAAACAGATGTGCTCAAAGGGTGCCCTGGGCCAAGGCAGGTGCCCTTTGTAGGAGATTCACCTCCTCCAGGAGACTGGCCCCAACCCCTCAGCATAGGTTAGGCACCTCTTTTGTGTTCCCAAGGGACCAGGGCTTCCTTTTATCATTCACCTTATAAAAGTCTACTTTAGTGATCTGTTTTCTTATTTTTGGTCTCCCTGTCTCTCGATTTGTGAGCTCCTTGAGGTCAGAGACCTTGGCTATTCATCCTGTGCCACCAGTGCCAAACACAGTGCCTGGGAATGAGAGATGACCCTGAGTGTTTGATGAATGAATGAATGAATGGAGAGCCCTCAGGACATGGCATGTGCTGGACAGGTGTTTGGATCTCTACACACTCAGGAAGCCCTAGCTGAGCCCTGTGCTATTAACAGGAGAATGTGGATGGGAGGACTCTGCCGAGTTCTGGAGGAGAAGGGAGCCAAAAGGCTGGAAAAAAGAAAGGTCAGAAGATTCTGTGCAATTGCTACCACATGGAACACGCCTCCTGTGAAACCTGTACGCAGGTCAGAAAGCAATAGTTAGAACCAGACATGGAAAAACAGACTGGTTCAAAATTGGGAAAGGAATATGTCAAGGCTGTACATTGTCACCCTGCTTATTTAACTTATATATAGAGTACATCATGCTAAATGCTGGGCTGGGTGAAGCACAAGCTGGAATCAAGATTGCCAGGAGAAATATCAATAACCTCAGATCTGCAGATGATATCACCCTTATGGCAGAAAGTGAAGAGGAACTGAAGAGCCTCTTGATAAAAGTGAAAGAGGAGAGTGAAAAAGCTGGCTTAAAACTCAACATTCAAAAAACTGAGATCACGTCATCTGGTCCCATCACTTCATGGCGAAGAGATGGGAACAATGGAAAGAGTGACAGACTTTATTCTCTTGGGCTCCAAAATCACTGAAGACAATGACTACAGCTATGAAATTAAAAGACACTTGCTCCTTGGAGGAAAAGCTATGACAAACCTCTATATTAAAAAGCAGAGACATTACTTTGCTGACAGCGGTCCATCTAGTCAAAGCTGTGGTTTTTCTAGTAGTTATGTATGGGTGTGAGAGTTGGGCCATAAAGAAGGCTGAGCACTGAAGAATTGATGCTTTTGAACTGTGGTGTTGGAAAGGATGCTTGAGAGGCCCTTGGACTGCAAAGAGATCAAACTAGTCAATCCTAAAGGAAATCAATCCTGAATATTCATTAAAAGGACTGATGCTGAAGCTGAAGCTCTAATACTTTGGCTATCTGATGTGAAGAACTGACTCATTGGAAAAGACCCTGATGCTGGGAAAGATTGAAGGCTGGAGTAGAAGGGGATGACAGAGGACGAGATGGTTGGATGGCATCGCCGACTCAATGGACATGAGTTTGAGCAAGCTCTGAGAGATGATGAAGGACAGGGAAGCCTGACGTGCATAGTCCATGGGGTTGCAAAGAATCGGACACGACTGATGACTGAACAAGTACCACATGAAGGAAAAAAGGGTACACGGTGTCATCCTTAAAAGGAAGGAGGGATGACAGTGTCAAGATGCTTATGAGATATGAAAAAGGAATTTCGACAGGTAAAGTTGCCTGGATTTACAAGGATGAACAGGAATGTCAGCTGGGTATTTAACAGACTCCCATGTGTTATGTGCCAAGCACTGTTCTAAATGCTTCGCATGTATTTAGTATTTAAATTCTCTAACAATTGCTTGAAGCACTTAACTTTGACTATGTCTATTTTATAGAATAGGAAACTGGAGGGCAGAGAGGTTAAACACGTCCCATAGAGTTGAGCAGTCAGGCCCTAACCCAAGCACTTTGGCCCAGAAGCCAAGGTTCTTATCACCACCCCATGCTGCCCTCAAGTCAGCCCTTGCTCTGCTTCTGGTATAACTGAGGAATTGGCATCTTTTCTAACATCCTCCCGAGACGGACATCTGATTCTTCCCCATTTTGCAGATGAGAAAACTGAGGCTTAGAGAGGCTAACTTGCAGAAGATCAGCCAGCTGGTATGTGGCAGAGCCAGGATCTATGATTACAGCCCATAGTCCATGGGATTGCAAAGAATCTCTCCCATGCCCCCCTGATGCACTCTGCCGAGCTCTAAACCTGGGGGGTAGCCCACTCCCTCCGCAGCAGGGGAGCCTCAGTCAAGGCCTGGCAGATACAGTGCCCTATGTATGCATTCCTGACTCAACAGTGCCCTGTTTACTCCTCAACTTCCCAGCCCAGCTCTGAACCTCAAATCCACCACCAGCGAGACAGGAATACTACCTTGACCTGGCACGAGATTAGGAACAGTTAAATCCATGAGCAACTTTTGGGGAAAAAAATTAAAATCGATTTATACATCCCTGATAGGCAAGAAGGCAAGAGCCCAATCTAGGGGAAGGCAGTTAAGGATTCAGCGAGTCAGCGTCCCGGGGACCGGCACAGTCCATGTGTGACACCCCCACAGGGCCTGGGCCTCTGGCAGACCGTCCATCTCTCGGGTGCCAGGATGCTTTCCCTGGTGCTGCCCCTCCCTGCTCTCCTGTTCCATCTGTCAGGGGCTCCCTTGGTGCAATGGCTGTTAGGTTCATACACCCCTGAAACCAGGGAAAGGGACAATTGGACCCAACCTAGCCTCCTTGGTATAAAGGCTTAGGGCCAAGTCAATAGCTCAGACATTTGGGGTCATCTGACTGTGTCCCTCCAATACAGTCCTCCAGTGCTGAGCTAATCTTGCATTACTTTTGGTCACTTACTGCTAAAGGAGACCTATCTATCTGATACATTCCTTGTCTTGTTGCTGTTGCTGTTTAGTTGCTCAGTCATGTCTAACTCTATTTTGATCTCATGGACTGTAGCCCTCCAGGCTCCTCTGTCCCTGGGATTTTCCAGGTAAGAATACTGGAGTGGGTTGCCATTTCCTCCTCCAGGGGATCTTCCCAACTCAGATATCAAACCTGCATCTCCTGCACTGGCAGATCTCGAATCCTGCACTGGTAGGTCTCCTGCATTGGCAGGTGGATTCTCTACTGAGCTACCAGGGAATCTGTGTTAATATTGTAACACATTTTTGTTGTTGTTGTTGTTTAGTCACTCTGTCATGTCTGACTCTTTGCAACCCCATGGACTGCAGCACACCAGGCTTTCCTGTCCTTCACTATCACCCGGAGCTTGCTAAAGTTCAAGTCCATCGAGTCAGTGATGCCATCCAATCATCTCATCCTCTATCACCCCCTTCTCTTCCTGCCCTCAATCTTTCCCAGCATCAGGATCTTTTCCAGTTTCCACTATGAATGCAGACTAAATAATCACACATTCATTTTCTCTCTCCCCCTCTCTATTTCCATTTGAGCTGCTATAAATTTAAATCGCCTCCAAACTTCCTTGTCTAGTTTTCAAGAGTCATACAGATAGATGGCAATTATTTTAGACTTTGTGGACCATAGGATCCTGGTGCAACTACTCCACTCTGTCGTTGTAGCGTGTAAGCATGTGAGCAAATGAATGTGGCTGTGTTCCAGTAAAACCTAATTTTACAAAAGCTGCTGCAGGCTGGACTCAGCACACAGGCTAAAGTTGCCAACCCCTGATCTACTTGGTCTTTTTGGATCTGAGCTTGGTCTCATTTCTCCTTATTAAACATAATCTCATTAACTTCAGTGCATCTTTCAAGTCAGGGGATGTAATTTTGAAACCTGATTCTACCACCCAGCACAGCAGCTCTCCCTCCCGCTCTGTGTCACGTGCATATTGAATGCACTTTCAGGGTCTTCATGGATCATCAGACCAGCAGGCTCTTGAAAATGTGGTAAGTGGTGGCATGCTGCCCATCCTGGGAAAGGTCTCACTAGGGAGAAGCCAGGACTGCCAAGGGAAGATTGCTTGACCAGAAAATCTTCTGTTTTTTCTTTTAATTGATGTATAATTGCTGTACCATGTTGTGTTTCTGCTGTACAACAATGTGAATCAGCTATATGTGTGTGTATATATATATATACATATATATGTGTATATATATCCCCTCCCTCTAAGGCCTCCCTCCCACCCTCCCCCAACCCACCCCTCCAGGTCATCACAGAGCAAGAAGCCGATTTCCCTGTGCTACCCAAGCATGTGTTTTACACATGTTAGTGTATATATGCCAATGCTACTCTCTCTATTTGTCCCATCCTCTCCTTCCCCCACTGTGTCTACAAGTCTGTTTTCTACATCTGTGTCTCTATTCCTGCCTTGAAAATAGATTCATCTGCACTGTTTTACTAGATTCCATGTATATATGTTAATATACAATATTTGTTTTTCTCTTTCTGACTTACTTCACTCTCTATGACAGACTCTAGGTTCATCCATATCACTACAAATGACTCAATTTCATTCATTTTTATGACTGAGTAATATTCCATGTATATATGTACTACATCTTCTTTATGCATTCATCTGTTGATGGACATTTAGGCTGCTTCCACGTCCTAGCTATTGTAAACAGCGCTGCAATGAATGTTGTGGTGCTGTGCTAACTCACTTCAGTCATGTCTGACTCTTTGTGACCCCATGGACTATAGCCCACCAGGCTCCTCTGTCCACGGGATTCTCCAGGCAAGAGTACTGGAGTGGGTTGCCATTTCCCCCTCCAGAACTTTGGGGTATATATATCTTCTTGAATTATGGTTTCTCAGGGTATATGCCAAATAGTGGAATTGCTGGGTCATATGGTAGTTTTGTTTTTAGTTTTTTAAGGAACTTGCATACTGTTCTCCATAGTGGCTGTATCAGTTTACATTCCCACAACAGTGCAAGAGGAGTCCCTTTTCTCCACTTGTTGTTTGTAGATTCTTTTTGATAGTGGGCTTTCTGACTGGTGAAATATGACTTCCCTGGTGGCTCAGATGGTAAAAGCATCTGCCTACAATGCAGGAGACCTGGGTTCAATCCCTGGGTCAGGAAGATCCCCTGGAGAAGGAAATGGCAACCCACTCCAGTACTCTTGCCTGGAAAATCCCATGGACAGAGGAGCCTGGTGGGCTACAGTCCATGGGGTCGCAAAGAGTTGGACACAACTGAGCGACTTCACTTTCCACTTTTTTTTCTGATTGGTGTGAGGTAATACTTCGTTGTGGTTTTCATTTGCATTTCTCCAATAATTAGTGATGTTGAGCATCTTCTCATGTGTTTGTTGACTATCTGTATGTCTTCTTTGGAGAAATGTCTGTTTAGGTCTTTTGCTCATTTTTTGATTGGGTTGTTTGGTTTTTTTTTTTTATGTTGAGCTGCGTGAGCTGCTTGTATATTTTGAAGTTTAATCTTTCGTCAGTTGCTTCATTTGCAAATATTTTCTCCCATTCTGAGGGTTGTCCTTTCATCTTATTTGTGGCTGGACAGCCTTTTAATCACATAACCTCTGTTGACCCTGAGGCCAACAAGCAGTTTCTCTGTTCTGATTTCCTGGAGGGCATCTGGCTCAGGGGTGGGGCAGGAGTCACCTAGAGTCTGTTTGCTTCTCTGAAAAATTCCTTTACTCAACACTCGTGGTTATTCAGTGTGATAAAGCCCCTTGCCTGCTCTTTTACTGTGTCTTGGGGCACCCTCCCTTGGGCGGGGTGGACCTGAGTATTCATCAAGTCCAGGACCTCTCATTTTATGGATAACTAAACTGAAACCTGAGATGGGAGCAACTTGCCCAAAGGCACAGAGCATATCTACGGAAGAGACAGACGGGGAACCATTTGGCTGACACTATCTACCTAGACTTGGTGTCACATCCCACCAGTTAAAGAGCTCAGTCCCACACACTGCCCCTTCACTTGCCAGCTGCAAGTGGAGTCCCCCAGGGACCCTTACTGCTACCTGACCAATTATGAATTTGGGGGTTTCCATGACTCCCCTCTTCAAGTTCTACAATTCACTTGAAATGACTCAGAATTCAGGAAAGTGCTCTGCTTTTAATGACTTTATTACAAAGGATACAGCTCAGGAAGAGCCAGATGGAGGAGATACACAGGGGAAGGTATTGGGGGAGCTTCTCAGGGCGCACTGCCCACCCAGCACCTCGACACGTTCACCAACCCCAACATTCTCCAAATCTCATTGCTCTCGAGTTTTTATAACTCAGTCTCCAATCCCTCCCTTCCTCAGAGGTTGGGAGGTGGGGCTTAAAATTCCCACCCTCAAGAATAATTGGTCTTTTGGGTGAGCAGCCCCCATAAAGCTATCTATAGGGGTCTCATCCTAAGTCACCTCATTAGCATAAACTCTAGTGTGTTCAAAAGCACCCACTGTGAATAGCAAAAGACACTCCGATCAGGAAATTCCAAGGGTTTTAGGATCTCTGTGCCAGGAACCCAGAACACAGACTAATCTTTTTCTGTTATACATAGTACACTATACTATATATATATTATATACGTAGTGCCTAAGCCAGTTAGGATGTTTATAGCAAGAGCCTCAGAAACACACTCTGGACACTTACTTTATCATGCTCATTGTTAAGAGGCCACCCTCCTCCCAGGAAAGGCAAAGATGCTCCTTTTCTCCATCATGTCCAGCTCTTTTCGACCCTATGGATTGTAGCCTGCCAGGCTCCTCTGTCCATGGGATTCTCCAGGCAGGAATACTAGAGGGGGTTGCCATGCCCTCCTCCAGAGGATCTTCCCTACCTAGGGATCATACCTGGGCCTCCTGCATTGCAGGCAGATTCAATGCCTGAGACACCAGGGAAGCCCCATTTTCTTGGTACCTGTTTCCTTATCTGGGTAAGGGGCTTGGTTGGGGCCATGTCATTCTTATACCCCACTTCTGAGTTGGCAGGACTACCTGCCATCCCCAAGGCATGGGCCCTCCTCCCCTTTGCCTGCACCATGCTGTCTGTTGGCATGACCTTCTTTCCTGTCAAAGTGCAGGTGATCAAAAAGGTTGTAGGGCACAGAATGCTTTGTGGTGTTGGTAGGTCTTCTATGACAGGGAACTCTTTTTTTTTAGTTTCTTTTTTTTAATTTGGACCATTTAAAAGCCTTTATTGAATTTGTTACAATATTGCTTCTGTTGCTTATATTCTGGTTTTTCAGCCCTGAGATGTGTGGTATCTTAGCTCCCAAACCAGGGATCAAATCTGACTCCCTGCATTGGAAGGCGAGGTCTCAACAACTGGACCCTCACGGAAGTCCTGACAGAGTGCTCTTAATTTACGTTTGCTTCTGTTTTTTAGCTGGAAGAAATCATTTTACACTGTCACAGGACAGAGTTGTAATTTGGGGCTCACAACTGATAGAACTCATTTCACGTAACTGCTGTCCGTTCTTTCACATGTCTCATCATCACAAACAAATACTTCCCTCTGGGAAGATGGAAGGATACACACCCTCTGCTCCTTTCCCCTGAGGCTACATCTGTGGTCAAAATCACAACCATACTTCCAAGCCTTGCTCAAGCATTCCCACCCGTGTGACGTCTTCATGCTTCACCCAGGCAGACTTAAAACGGGTCTTCCCATAGCACTTGGTATCTATTCCGTCAGCTTGTTTACAGGCTTTTTTTGTGTGTATGTCTCCCAATTATCTTTTTGCAACCCCATGGATTGTAACCCACCAGGCTCCTCTGTCCATGGGATTCTCCAGGGAAGAATACTGGAGTGGGTAGCCATTCCCTTCTCCAGGGGATCTTCCCAACCCAGGGACTGAATCCAAGTCACCTGCATTGCAGGCAGATTCTACACTGTCTGAGCCACCAGGGAAAACTGCTTGCAAAGGCTACAGGCATGGCGTTGTCGATCTCTGCCCCGAGCAGTATCTGACATATCTTGGAGACTAAATATTGAGTCCTGGTCTATAGGAGAGAGAGGTCAACCTAATTAGACAAGAACCAGGACAGGACACAGAGGAAAACTGGTCGGGGTGGAGGCAGGGAGGGTGCTCCTTACAACCAACTTCTTCTGAAGGAGAAGCTATTGCTATCAAATTCCTAGTTCTGGTTTACTCTGCCTTCTGGACAGCTAGACCCACCCCCACTAGACACACACACACACACACACACACACACACACACGGTTCTGTTAATAGATACAACTCAAGAGGGCAACTCAAAAAATAACCTCATCTTCAAGGTCAGTGCAAGGCCATAGAGACACCATCCTGGTCAACTCACTGAACCAATGCGTGGCCACTGGTTCCCAGATAAAAGACCCCAATCCTCAAGGGTGGAGCACTATGGAGGGTGAGTGGGGTCACATTATGGCTTTCCTGGGCTTCAGGCACTTGTCCCCTTATAGGCCTATTCTTCTATAAAAATATATTTTAAATTATACTTTGTGACTACGTTGGCATAAAGACAAGTAGAATTCAGCCTTAATTAGTTTTTTTGTATATTCATGTTTATTATGTTTGTCTTCTCTTTCTGATTAAAAAAACTGCGACATTTTCAGGGACCCCTAAAATTACTGGTAACTCTATTAGTCTGGGTTCTCCAGAGAAGAGAATCAGTAGGAGATATATAAATATATAAAGAGATTTATTTTAAGGAATTAGCTCATGTGGTAACAGAGGCCAAGGAGTCCTACAGGCTTCAGTTGACAACCTGAAGAACCAGGAGAGCCAATGGCATAAGTTCTTATCTGAGTCTGAGATTGAAGACAGAAAATCAATGTTCCAGGCTAAGAGAGCTTCAATGCCTCCCTGCTCTGCCTTCTCTTGTCCTATTTAGGCCTCCAACAAATTGGATGTGGCCCGCTCACACTGGACAGGGCAATCTGCTCCGTGGGTCCACTGATTCAAATCTCAGCCAGAAACACAAACATACCCAGGATAATGTTTAACCAGATATCCGGGCATCTCATGGCTCAGTCAAGCTGACACATAAAATTAACCAAGCCAGGACTTTAGGCACCTTGGCTAACTGAGCCTACTGGAGAAGCTGGCCCTGAGGATTTAGGGAGTAGTTACACGTGGCCCTTTCCTTGGCGTTACCACTTTGTAAATGAAACCTACAGAAGAGATAGCTCTGAGCATACAGTGGTTACCTGGGCTCACTGCCAGGGGTCTTGAGCCTGGGGCTGGAGCCCAGGCGTTTTAATCTCTAGCTGGGCGGAATAAGAAAGAAAGGGAGTCAAGGTCTTGGCTTTTCATCTTTCTCTTTCTCTTTTTTTGTATCCAAAATATGTTTATTGGGATGGTTTTCCATCCATCTTGGTATAGAGTGCTTTCAGCGCTGCTTCTGTCTGAAGGAGCATCCTTCCGGAAGCTTGTTTTCCCTCATAGTCTGGCAGAGGACAGTAGAGCAGCCAACTCACAAAGCTACTGTTTATGCACGGCTAAAAATGATGGTGACTGCATAGCATCCTGGGCATTTCACATCCACGAAATAGGAACCAGGCACTTCTTCCTTTGTTTTCTATTCTGGAGAGGGATGAAGGAGATCCTTGGTGAGAGGCATGTTCTCATGGGGAGCTCATCACCACCAGAAAGGGCTTCATCTCTCTTTTGTCACAAACCACTTCTATCCTTAAGACACTAAAACAGTTAAGATCAATATTCTGCCATCGTTCCCTCCGTTCTATTTCACTGACCCACTTGCCGGATGGGGACAGTAAGGCCTCGAGAAGGGTGTCCATTTGCTCGGTGTGTCAAGGCAGGCGGAGAAGTAGAATCAGGCAGCACCGGGGCAAAGTAGAAGATTCGTGGAGTGTGTCTCCCATGCCCTAGACCTGCCCCGGGAGTGGGGCAAGGCAAGTGAGACAGGGATTCTACAGTTAAGATTTTCAGGGCAAATCTTCCATGCATCCAAGGCCAGTTTCATGTAGCTTTACATCCACATCAAGGAAGTTCAATCTTTGAGAAAATAACACTGACCCAGCTTCAAACAAGTCAGCCCTCCTGCTATTTATTTTTAGTTCTCTAGATGTGTGCAGATTGTCAACAACACAGTAAAGAAAATGCAGAAAGGCATAACTACTCAGCCAGTAAGTGCTGTCTCAAAGGCTTCCGGGGACAGTGTGTTATGATGACCTTTGCTAGGGAGGTAACTCTGTCCCTGAGGAAGAAGTGAGATGGGTTGAATGTGGGGTAGATTAGACACTCCGGGCTGGTGCCTCCTGAGAAAAGGCATGAGTCAGAGTGAGTGAGGCAAAGTCTGGGGCCTCAGGGACTGATTAGAATGAGGAGTCTGTGTGTATGCGTGTATATGAGGGTGCAGATGAATGTGTTGTATGTGTGTTTGTGTAGAGGGGATGGGGTGTGTATGTTGGAGGGGTGGGGTGGAGGCTAAGAATCTGGGCAAGTCTAATGATTTTGAACCAGAGAGGGGAAACTCTGGTTGTGTTCAGTTCAGTTCGGTCACTCAGTCATGTCTGACTCTTTGCGACCCTATGAACCGCAGCACGCCAGGCCTCCCTGTCCATCACCAACTCCCGGAGTTTACCCAAACTCATGTCCATTGAGTCGGTGATGCCATCCAACCATCTCATCCTCTGTCATCCCCTTCTCCTCCTGCCCTCAATCTTTTCCAGCATCAGGGTCTTTTCAAATGAGTCAGCTCTTCGCATGAGGTGGCCAAAGTATTGGAGTTTCAGCCTCAACATCAGTCCTTCCAATGAACACCCAGGACTGATCTCCTTTAGGATGGACTGGTTGGATCTTCTTGCAGTCCAAGGGACTCTCAAGAGTCTTCTCCAACACCACAGTTCAAAAGCATCAATTCTTCTGCACTCAGCTTTCTTTATAGTCCAACTCTCACATCCATACATGACTACTGGAAAAACCATAGCCTTGACTAGACAGACCTTTGTTGGCAAAGTAATGTCTCTGCTTTTTAATATGCTGTCTAGGTTGGTCATAACTTTCCTTCCAAGGAGTAAGCGTCTTTTAATTTCATGGCTGCAGTCACCATCTGCAGTGATTTTGGATCCCCAAAAAATAAAGTCAGCTACTGTTTCCCCATCTATTTCCCATGAAGTGATGGGACCAGATGCCATGATCTTAGTCTTCTGAATGTTGAGCTTTAAGCCAACTTTTTGACTTTCCTCTTTCACTTTCATCAAGAGGCTCTTTAGTTCTTCACTTTCTGCCATAAGGGTGGTGTCATCTGCATATCTGAGGTTATTGATATTTCTCCTGGCAATCTTGATTCCAGCTTGTGCTTCTTCCAGCCCAGCGTTTCTCATGATGTACTCTGCATAGTATATATGATGTACTGACCATATAGAGTTTTCTCTTGTGTTGCTGGAAGAGGGTGTTTGCTATGACCAGTGTGTTCTCTTGGCAAAACTCTATTAGTCTTTGCCCTGCTTCATTCTGTACTCCAAGACCAAATTTGCCTGTTACTCCAAGTGTTTCTTGACTTCCTACTTTTGCATTCCAGTCCCCTATAATGAAAAGGACATCTTTTTTGGGTGTTAGTTCTAAAAGGTCTTGTAGGTCTTCATAGAACCATTCAACTTCAGCTTCTTCAGCATTACTGGTTGGGGCATAGACTTGGATTACCGTGATATTGAATGGTTTGCCTTGGAAACAAACAGAGATCATTCTGTCATTTTTGAGATTGCATCCAAGTACTGCATTTCAGACTCTCTTGTTGACCATGATGGCTACTCCATTTCTTCTAAGGGATTCTTTCCCACAGTAGTAGATATAATGGTCATCTGAATTAAAGTCACCCATTCCAGTCCATTTTAGTTTGCTGATTCCTAGAATGTTGACATTCACTCTTGCCATGTCCTGTTTGATCACTTCCAATTTGCCTTGATTCATGGACCTAACATTCCAAGTTCCTATGCAATATTGCTCTTTACAGCATCAGACCTTGCTTCTATCACCAGTCACATCCACAACTGGGTGTTGTTTTTGCTTTGGCTCCATCTCTTCATTCTTTCTGGAGTTATTTCTCTACTGATCTCCAGTAGCACATTGGGCACCTACCAACCTGGGGAGTTCATCTTTCAGTGTCCTATCTTTTTGCCTTTTCATACTGTTCATGGGGTTCTCAAGGCAAGAATACTGAAGTAGTTTGCCATTCCCTTCCCCAGCGGACCACATTCTGTCAGACCTCTCCACCGTGACCCAGCCGTCTTGGGTGGCCCCACACAACATGGCTTAGTTTCACTGAGTTAGACAAGGCTGTGGTCCATGTGATCAGATTGGCTAGTTGTCTGGGATTGTGGTTTCAGTCTGTCTGCCCTCTGATGCCCTCTCTCAGTGCCTGCTGTCTTACTTGGGTTTCTCTTACCTTGGACATGGGGTATCTCTTCACGGCTGCTCCAGCAAAGCGCAGCTGCTGCTCCTAACCTTGGACGTGGGGTAACTCCTCTCAGCCACCACTCCTGACCTTGGATGTGGGGTAACTCCCCTCGGCCAGTTCTCATGATGTACTCCTTCCCTCTGGTTGTGATGGGGGTCTATTTCCAGGGATTTCATGGACATTCAAACCTCTTTTTCCTGTCAAGAATCTATTTCTCCTTTTTTCTGGTTGGTAGTCTTTTTGGATTTCTCTTTTGCTCAAGGCAGTGGGTTTCATTCACTGGCAAGTGAAAGAGTCCTAAGGGAGCCACAGAAGAGTCTAGTGAGAAAAGCACTGCCCTGGGAGTCAGGACACTCAGGTTCCAGCCCTGGCTCTGTCACAAACCACAAAACTTGTGCCTTGGACAAGTCACTCCTTCCCTTTCTCTCAGTTTCCCCATTTGTAAAAAAGACCAGTGGTTTTCAGATTTGGGGTTTCATGGACCAGTATGGATCATCACCAGTCACATCCACCAGTATGGATCATCCAACAGTCACATCACCAACAACTATCATCAACATTTTATAAAAGAAAGACTATTTCAACATCAAATGTCTGAAGGATGAAAATCTCGAAGTTGAAAAATGGAGCAAATTTAGATTTAAGAAAAATCCATTAGTTGTTATTTTTTTCCCCATATTGCCCTAGACTGCAGAAAACAGCATTGTAGACATCCAACTCTGACACCTAGAGTTTGATGACTATTGAATTTCACCTGCTCCCAGATCCATCTTCAAGCTCTTATGTGGCAGGGTGGATGAGTCTTTCAGCTCTGCACCTTTGTCCAGAATTGTCAGGTCTGTGAATAGTCAGCAGTCCAGCACTTAGTCATTTATTTCTTCTTCTGTTTATGAGAGAATGGAAGCATCTACCACAGTAAAGAGACATTTCACCCTAAGCCATGCTGATGAAAACCTTGTGCTCCTACTATTAATACTGCTACTACCATTATTGCTACCACTGCTACTAAAGAAGGCTGAGCACTGAAGAATTGATGCTTTTGAACTGTGGTGCTGGAGAAGGCTCTTGAGAGTCCCTTGGACTGTAAGGAGACCCATCCAGTCCATCCTAAAGGAAATCAATCCTGAATACTCCTTGGAAGGACTGAGGCTGAAGCTCCAAACTTCAGCCACCTGATTCGAGGAGCTGAATCATTGGAAAAGACCTTGATGCTGGAAAAGATTGAAGGCAGGAGGAGAAGGGGGTGACTGAGAATGAGATGGTTAGATAGCATCATTGAGTCAATAGACATGAGTTTGAGCAAACTCTGGGAGATAATGGAGGACAGAGGAGTCTGGCATGCTCCAGTCAAGCGGGACATAAAGAGTTAGAGACAGCTCAGTGACTGAACAACTTTTACTACTTCTGTTATTACTGCTGATTAAAAGTGTGTGTGTGTCTAAAATTTGAGGTATGTAGATGAAAACTCATTGTCCAGATCCTATAATTTCCCACCTGCCTTAGGGAATATGGCACCTGTCCTTGTCCCTTTATGGATGTTCTCCATCAGTCAATGTCCAACAACAACACCATAACACCAGCTACCATTTATATTGATGGTATGGGGAAGTAAGGCCCTTGGCCTCCATGATCTTGCTTTATCCTCACAAGAGTCCCATAGGAAAGGGGTTTAATGTTTCCCTTTTGAAGGTGACATGACTGCAGCTTAGAAAGTGACCTGCCAACATCACACAACCAGCTGGGATTGGAACTGAGGTCCTCCTGACTCTAAAGCCCCCATTCCTAACCCCCTCCTGTTGGAGAAGGGAAAGGCAACCCACTCCCGTATTCTTGTCTGGAGAATCCTATGGACAGAGGAGCCTGGCAGGCTACACTCCATGGGGTCATAAAGAGTCGGACACGACTGAGCGGCTAACACACACAAAGAAAGGGGGGATTGTGTCCCATTTTGCAGTCAGAAATATAAAGTTCTCAGAGAAGGGAAGTAATGGGCCCAGCCAGGTAGGAGCTGAAACCAACATCCAGCCCCTGACCTTGCTTCCTAGGTTCCTGCTCCAGCGTAAGAGCACACCACCCTCTAGATGCCGACCAGGAGGGGGCACTGGAAAAAGAATTAGGGATGGGACGAAATATCTTGGAGCCACAGCCTCCTGTCCTGGGAGTGGTTACCAAGGTGGCTCAAAGTGGCCTTGGCGAGGTGTTTGGGAGGGGGTTTCATAGCTGGACTGGGAAAGAGAGAGCCAGGCTGGGTGCAGAAGGTCCCAAACTGGCTCCTTGGTGTCATCTCTCAGCCCTGACTCTTGACTCATTGGGCCCAATCTGCTTCTCTCAGCCTGGAAAACGAGGTTCACAGGCCTTGTTCACAGTCTGTGAGGTTCACAGCCTCTCGCAGGAGAGGCTGGGAAGGAACATAGGGTAATTACTTCCTTGACTCTGGAGTCAGGACAAGCCTGAGGATCTCGTCCTGCTCCCAAACCCCACTCCCTGTCCGCCTCCCTCTTAAGGTCCCCCCCCCCCCCCCCGCTCGGTGACTGACATCACCGTCAGGTGGCTCAAGCTGCAAGTCTGAGATTCAGTCTCAATTCCTCCCCACCCCTCACTCCAGGGTCCAACCTCCCAAATGCGTCTCAAGCTCCACCCCTTCCCCTCCACTCCCCCAGCGAGTCTATGCAACATCCTCTCTCACCTGGACACTGCAGAGGTTCCTAAGTGCTCTCACTTTTTCCACTGTAGCCCCTGAAGCCTATTCCCAGACCTACAGCCATGGTACAGCTTGAACATTTAAACCAGATCATGTCACTTGGTTAAAAGCCTTCAATGATCTCCCATTCTACATAGACAAAAATACAAATTCCTCAACTTGGTCTGATGGCTCTGGCCCCTGCCCATCCCACCATCTTAAGCCACAGGTCTTGCCCTCACTCAATGAACCCTGGCACTGATGAACCTGCGGTTCCTGGAACCACCAAGCCCTTTTCTTCCTCAGGGCCTTCTGGTCCCTTGGCAGCTTCCTGTTCCTTGTCAACAGCTTCCAGTCACTCACGCTCAGCTCAGCGGGGATGTCCCTGACCCTCCTTTCTGAAACAGAATTCCACTTTATTTTCTACCACAGCACCTGTTTATTTCCTTCTGAGCACTCATTACAATATAAATGTCATTTCATGACTTTGCTGACTTGTTTATCTTCTGCCTCCTCCACCAGACTATAATTTCCATGAAGGCAGGGGGTCTGTCTGTTCTCGGTTATAGCTTCCTGGCACAGCATTTGGTACTCAAATACTTCTGGATGAAAAATGAAAAGTCCATTCCAAAAGTCACAATAGAATCACAGCCCAGTGTCTCTCTTGCCCCCTCCAGCTTTTGCTCCTCTGCTCTCTCCCTTGAGGGGCTGGCTCGCTGCACAGGAGGCTGGCAAAGTGCCGAATCTACCCTTTGGGCTGGTTTCTGAACCCGTGGGAAAGACCTCCAAAAGGGCTGAAGGTGACAGAGTGGTTATAGGGTGTTGGATGGAGGCTGGGAACAAAGTGACAACTCCCAGTACCCACTCTGGTGTCCTGAGTCGGGTGTCTTTCCCCAGCCTGGTCTCCCTCATGGAAAAGGAGCTCTTCTGCTGAACCACGCATGGATGCCCAAGACTGGATACCACCTAGAGGGCACAGCTGTGAGATAGCCAGACGCGAGTGAGGACTGGTATTTCAGAGCCAGGGAACACATGCGCTAGTATGAAAGGAGGCATTTGTACTCCCTCGGGGCTGCAGAACATCAAGATTCGAATCTTAGGTATGTCGCCGAGCAAAGTCTGGCTCCCACTGTCCCCCGGCTGTTCCATAACGGGTTCCCCCATCCCACACAGGTGCCTGATGTCCTGGGCATTTGCCTAACCTTCTTAAGGGAGGTTGGCCAACCTTGACTGGACAGTAGTTTCTTGTGACATCCATAGATCTTGGCAAGAAGCCCCAAGGCTCTGGGCAAGGATGGATCTGTTGGTTCCAGGAAGGCGGCTTCTGTGGGAAGCAGATCTCTGGTGGCATTTCTGTACCTCAGGGATCAGCCCGCTGGGAAGTAAGCCCCCTGGGAGCCACAGATGCTCAGAACTGCATTAGCAACTCACCCCATCAGACCTGTTTCCCTTCCTCATCCTGAAAAGGGAATAGCCAGCAGTCTCTAACAAGCTGCCTGCTAAGCTCTCCCTGCCCCCCTCCCAGTGTGTTGCAAAAATGTGTGGGCAGTAAAATGTCCTAATGAGAGGACTACATCCCCACAGCCACAAACACTGGTCACGGCCAAGGATGAAGTGGGGTGACAGTTAGTGGGATGTGAGGCTTTGGATCGAATCCAAGGCAGAAGGGGCCTGTTACTTCCCAAAGGCTGGGGTCCAAGGGAAGAAAGGGAGAGGGGGTGACATCCAGGCAGGTATGGCTCGAGGCAGGAATCATGCAGATTATTGGTCAGTTTTTGTTTTTCTCAATTGGGGTAGAGTTGCCTTACAATATCGTGTTTGTTTCTGCAGTACATTGACGTGAATCAGCTATATGCATACATATAGCCCCTCCCTCGTGGGCCTCCCTCCCCTCATCCCACCCCTCCAGGTCATCACAGAGCACCAAGCTGAGCTCCCTACGATACACAGCACTTAACTTTTCGAGTGCCCTTCGTGGGAGTTTGACAAATCACTGAAAAACATGTATGACCATGATGAATCTTATAAACAATGTCTAAAACAAAATACAACATAAGGAGCACCAAGAACATTAGTGACTTTAACCTGTTGTGGCCACTGCTCTGCGGGCATCTCACGTCAGGTGCTGGCTGCCCATGGGCTTTGAGCTCTCTGCAGCCATCACTATGCCTTCTCTCCAGTTTTATGCAGGCACAGGGTCTGTCACCTGAAACGCTGTCTAGTCCTCTCAATGTTCCCGTGGTCTGCAGTTTGCTGACAGTTCAGTGGTTCTCAAATTTCAGTGTAGTTATGACTCATCTGGCCTGCTTGATAAAATGAATATTCCCAGGCGCCCTTCAGAGATTCTGATGAAGTAGGTCTGAAATGTGGCCCCCAAATCTGCATTTGAACAAGCCTCCTAGATGATTCTGCTGTAGGGGAGCCTAAGACCCCGCTTCAAGGAGTACTAAGAAATCACTATGCAAGTGATTGCTATCTGTTGCTTTCTATTTAAATAATACAGCAATGAAGACCTGGTAGAAATAACGTTTTTTTTCTTTTGCATAATTTTCTTTAGACATTTTCTTAAAAGAAAGATTACGGAATCAAAGGCTAGGCATTGTTTTGTAGTTTTTCCCAAATTAGTCTCAAGGGAATTTGAATAATTAAACATTAAGTTTTAGCCTTTAAATTGATTTTTGTAGCAATATAAAAGTTGTCCGTATTGCAAGTTCAAGATTTATAATGGGGCTGGCCATTTTTCGATGTAAAGCTTTGTGTGTAAACTATCCACTCATTTCCTTTGATTGCTTCTCAAAAAAGGAGCAGGATCCTGGCCTTTTATAGTTACATCAATTCCTTAGCTATTTTGGATAGAAAGCTTTCTTTGCCACGTATATTTTTCCCCCTTCTGTGGCTTTCGTTTTTGTGTCGGCTTTATTACATTCTGTGGCACAAAAGGCTTTTAACAACACATTTGGATCCATCCATCCTGTCCCTGATATCTCTTTCATCAATAGTCAAAATGTTTTCTCCTCATCACAGTTGAAACACATTTGCTTTTCCATTTCCTACTCTGGCTTTTTATGGCCCATTTGAAATGTATTGTAGTGCATGGTGTGAAAAATGTGGATATAAGCTAATTCTGATCCATGCTGATGTCCCAGGATTTAGATGATATTTGTTAAATAGTGATTCTTTCTAATAGCCTTGTGCTGACACTCAGTCACCTTACATCAGGTCCTTAAATAACTTCAGTCTCTTTCTGCAGAGTCTGTTCCATTCCCCTGGGCAGTTTCTATTGTCTTTACCCCGGTAGAATATAGTAATGACTGCCTGCTTATTTTGCTGTTGTTCAGTCACTAAGTCGTGTCTGCCTCTTAGTGACCCCATGGCCTATATAGCCCGCCAGGCTCCACTATCCATGGGGTTTCCCAGGCAAGAATACTGGAGTGGGTTGCCATTCTCTTCTCCAGGGGATCTTCCTGCCCCAGGGATTGAACCTGTGTCTCTTGACTGGCAGGCAGATCCTTTACCACTGAGCCTCCAGGGTAGCGGTTATTTTAAGTTCCCTCAAAACATTTTGCGGCATTTTTCCCATTCATACTCCAGCTGAGTTTTATAACTTGTTTGTTAAATACTGTGATGTATTTCATTGTGTTCTTAATTTATATTCTGTTTTAATCTGAACTTAAGTTAGACTTAATGATCAGGAGCAAAGTTCTTTATTTGCTCGTGTTTTCCTTTACTCTTCCTGCTTTAAAATTTTCTTTGAAGAAATATCATTTATTCCCAGTTAAATTAATTTCCAACTATTCTGGGGGGAGGGAGAATCATTTTTGTGAGTAAACCAGCTCTCCCTTTCCCTTTTCCTTCCCTCTGTCCCACTCTTCATTCTCGTGCTTATTGAAATGCAAGTGTTCTGACCCAAATCCATGCTGGTAAAATGATACACTCCCCCACCCCACGCCCAGGCCCAGTGAACAGTGCTTCTCAGCTGCAGCCAGCAGCAGTCTGTGAGCTGCTCTGAAGTCACCTCTGTTTGTCTGACTGCCTTTTCCTTTCCCTGCTTGTTAGGTGGGCAGAATTGTCCTGGCACCATCTTTCTGGGCGAGGATATAGCTGGTTAGGAAGACTTCGAGTATTCCAGAAGTGTCATCCCTCTTTATCGAAGAAACAGGAAGACCGCTTACTAAGTTGAATAAGTATCCCCTCATCTCCACAGA
The DNA here is from genome assembly GCA_024291935.2 of Okapia johnstoni. NCBI lineage: Eukaryota > Metazoa > Chordata > Mammalia > Artiodactyla > Giraffidae > Okapia > Okapia johnstoni. Next base: position 21,887,496 of record CM044307.1, read on the forward strand.
GAACCTCAGAATGTGACCTTATTTGGAAAATAGGGTCTTTGCAAACATAATTAGTTAAAATGAGGTCATAACTGGATTAGTGTTTTATATCACTTTATGTATAGTTATGTGTTAGTGGCTCAGTCGTGTCTGACTTTTTGCGACCCCATGGACTGTAGCCCACCAGGCTCCTCTGTTCATGAGATTCTTCAGGCAAGAATACTGGAATGGGTTGCCATTCCCTTCTCCATGGGATCTTCCCAACCCAGGGATCAAACCCAGGTCTCTTGCATCGCAGGCAGATTCTTTACCGTCTGAGATTAGTGAGGCCCTAAACCCAATGATTCTTGTTTATATAAAAGAGAAAGACACAGACACACATAGAAACACACAGACCCAGACACAGAATGAAGAATGCCGTGTGACAACAGACAGCGGTTGCAGTGGTGGTGCATCTATAGACCAAGGGATGCCGAGGTCGCTGGGAACCTCCAAAAGCTGGGAGAAAGGCCTGGAATAGATCCTCCCTCGGAGAAGGCAATGGCACTCCACTCCAGTACTCTTGCCTGGAAGGTCCCATGGACGGAGGAGCCTGGTGGGCTACAGTCCATGGGGTCGCTGAGAGTCGGACACGACTGAGCAACTTCACTTTCACTTTTCCCTTTCATGCACTGGTGAAGGCCATGGCAACCCACTCCAGTATTCTTGCCTGGAGAATCCCAGGGATGGCGGAGCCTGGTGGGCTGCCGTCTATGGGGTCGCACAGAGTCGGACACGACTGAAGCGACTTAGCAGCAGCAGCAGCAGCAAAGCCTCCAGAAGCTCCAGCCGAGCAATTTGATCTCGGACTTCTGGCCCCCGGAACCGGGTGAGAGAGAAATTTCTGTTGATTTAAGCCACTCATTTGTGGGACTGTGCTATGGAGCCCTATGAAACTAGTCTACACAGGATCCCCAGTTTCACCTGGGAAACCGTCTCCAGTGCTGACTTTTAATTGTAGGATTATCTAAATAATGTCCTTGTAAGCTGCCCAAAGCAGAGAATGAACAGTCCACTCCGGAATGTAAATACTCAAGAAATGAGATTTTTCCTGTTTTGTGACCAACCACAAGTCTCTTTTCACAGAAGGTGAACTATTTACGGCATATGCCAAGTTTTAAGAACCCAGGACTCTTTTGCAAAGGAGGCAGTGTGATGTAATTCAAAGAGCTCGGAAATTGGGCTCAGACCACCAAGGCTTAAATCGTGACTAATCTCTTTGAGCTGTACTCCCGATCTGTAAAAGGAGACAATAAAAATTTATGCCTAACATATTTCAGGGAGTTATTGGTGGGATCTGATGAGATGGTTTATGGGAAATCATTGTTTAACCTATAAAGCATCAAGCAGATATTACCAGTTACTAGTGGCTGCCCCTGGGGTGGGCAGGACAGAGAGAAAGGGCAAGAGGGATACTTCTCACTACATCCCTTTTTTGTTCCATGTATATAGCGAAACTAATGTTAAAACATATTTTAATGTGTAATGAAATAGAAAAACGTGGACAGAACTGCATGCCCATTTTTATCATCATCCAGCAATGACATCTAGAGTGTGGGTACCGATGGCTCATTTCCCCTGAGCTTAGGTGCAGGAACTCCTGCAACATGACCCAGCTCACGCCTCCTGAACCATTTTTCCTTGCTTGTGTTAATCCAGAGCTTGTAAACTAGAACTGGGTGTCCAGCCCTGCCATGGATTTCACACTGTCTGATTTATCTTTTTGAAATCCAGAGAGAACAGAGACTCCTCTTGCCAAGTGATTGTGGTAACATAGAATTGTGTGTAAAGACAAAGACATATTTGGGAAGACATTTTCCCAGAGCATTTTGAGGTCTTGTGCTTGTTCCAAAGACACAGCAAGAAGTAACTGCTTTATACACAGACGGAACTATAATTCTAAAAGATACATGCACCCCTGTGTTCACAGCAGCACTATTCACAATAGCCAAGACGTGGAAACAACCTAAATGTCCACTGACAGATGAATAGATAAAGAAGATGTGGTACACACACACACACACACACACACACACACTGGAGTATTACTCAGCCATTAAAAAGAATGAAATAATGCCATTTGCAGCAACATGGATGGACCTAGAAATTATCCTACCAAGGGAAGTTAAGTCAGAAAAATATATATCACTTATACGTGGAATCTAAAACACAATACAAATGAATATATCTATGAAACAAAAACAGACTCACAGACATGGAGAACAGCCTTGTAGTTGCCAAGTGGGAAAGGGAGAAGAAAGAGGAAAGGACTGGGAGTTTGGGATTAGCAGGTACAAATTATTATATATAAGATGGATAAACAACAAGGTACTACTGTATTACACAGGGAACTACAGTTCAAAATCCTCTGATAAACCATCATGGAAAGGAATATAAAGAAGAATATATGTATATACATGTATAACTGAGTCATTTTGCTGTAGAGCAGAAATTAACACAACATTGTAAATCAAATATACAATAACATGTTTTAAGTGATTTAATCAGAGTCCCCAAGGGATTGGAATGAGCAGCGGAGCCTTGCCTCCAATTAATGAAGCTCTCTGCCAGGTGATGAGCAGGTCCTCCAAGGCCCTGAGTGCTAGTGTGGGTCTTAAGTCCCAGGGATGTGCCTGATACTTGTACCAACCCACTCGATGCCAAGACTCCACCCCTCCAGTTGTCACCACTGGCTTCCTCCAAAGCTCTATCCCCTTGACACCATCAGCATCAGCTGCTCATCAATATGACACTCCACTTGGGTCACCTTCCTGCCAATAAAGGCCAGCTCTTCATCCTTCTTTGAGGGTGTAAGGTTAGAGAAAAGTCCCTTGAACCCCCAGCGAGATGGCTCCCTCAGCTCTGCCAGGCAGCCCTCCCCTTCGTTTGGAGCACTGACATTTCAGTCCAGCACCAGGTTTGGGGCCAGGACAGGCTTTCTCCAGAACCAGCCACTTGGGCCTTGGTTTTGAGTTGGAACCACCAGGCCAGGATCCTTCCCCATTTTAGCAGTGCCCTGATGTTATTCTCCGTAATCTATCTTCCCCAAGCCCCAATGGTACGTAAGTGAACTCAGATCGTCTGCAGGACTCGGGTTCTGTCCCAGGCTGCCCTGGGTCTTTGTCATGCAGGGCACGGGGTTTGTCAAGCAGAAGAGGGGACTGGCATGTATGACTGTGGCCACGTGCCTCAGCTCTAACCAAGACACAGCCAGGCTTGCCCTCCTCCTTCAAGAGTGTAACAAGGATGCCTGTGATTCCCTTATACACTGTAAGAGTTCAGAGCAACAACTCTGGAGTCAAAGACAAATCTGGGTTCAACCTTAGCTCCACAGTGGACAAGCCATGCAATCTTGATCAAGTTACTTAATCTCTTATAATCTCAGGTTCTACATTTGTAAAATGAAGATCAAATAGAGCCAGGTTACAGGGATGTTAGGCTTCCCTGGTGGTTCAGCTGGTAAAGTATCTGCCTGCAATGCGTGAGATCTGGGTTTGATGCCTGGGATGGGAAGATCCCCTGGAGGAGGGCATGGCAACCCACTCCAGTATTCTTGCCTGGAGAATCCCCATGGACAGAGGAGCCTGGCAGACTGCAGTCCATGGGGTCGAAAAGAGTTGGACACAACTAAGTGTGTCACACAGCACAGCACAGCATAGGGATGTCAAAAGAATGAAATGAGGTCATGCATATAAAAGGCTGTTGGTACCCAACATGTAGTAAGCACTTAATAAACATTAGATGTTGTTATTGTTGTTCTTAATGAAATGATCTAGTTTCTAGTGATGGCTTCAGCTTCAGCTTGGCAAGCGTGGGCAAATCATTTCACCTCTATGAGCTCTTTTTTTCTCTAAAATAAGAGGAGGGGTCTTGAGCCTTGTACTTCTTCCTACTCCATGATTCTATGATCCCTTTGACCTTATGGAGTAATACCCCCTGCCACAGGGACCAACTTTTGGATGATCAGATGAGAGAGGCTGCCCAAAGTCTATCAGACTTCTTCAAACCAAAGCCTGTCTGTCTCCTGGCCTGGATCCAAGGGCAGTGGCAGGAAAGGCTGCAGGGAGTTTGCCTGTAGGAGCAACCTGGTTGTTGTGGTTTAGTCGCTCAGTCGTGTCCGACTCTTTGCGACACCAAGGACTGTGGCCTGTCAGGCTCCTCTGTCCATGGAATTTTCCAGGCAAGGATACTTATGTGGGTTGCCATTTCCTTCTCTGGGGGATCTTCCTGACCCAAGTACTGAACCCATATCTCTTGCATTAGCAGATGGATTCTTTACCACTGAGCCCCGAGGGAAGCCCCAGGAGCAGCCTGGTAGATAACCAATATTAAAGGAAGGAATGCCCAGCCCTAAAGCCTATCTGAAAAGCAGATTCTTAGGTCTGAAGGAAGGGGCATTGTTGAGTAAAGGTCTGCCCGACTGTGTCCTAGTAAGAAAGATTGTGAAGAGACTCCAGGCTGAAAACGCAGTTTCTTGAGCTCTCTAAAGAGGCATTGTGTGTATTCGTTACAAATCTGGCTGAAGAGCTAGGCTGCCTGACACTTTCCTAATGACTTACGCACATTTAGTCTTCACAACAATCTTGGCTCTCCCACTTATCAGCTGTGTGACGTTGGTCTAAGTACTTAACCTCTCTGGGTTTCACATTCCTCACTTGTGTAGCAGGGGTAATAACAGTAGTTCCTCCCAGTTGTTGTGAAAACTAAGTGTATATAAGTCCTTAGGAAAACACCAGTCACATAAGCGCTACATAAGTACTGACTGAATATTTTTATGTTATTGCTTTGGGTTTGGTTCACTGAGGACACCTTTACATGGGGGGAGGCAGGTGGTCCCTCTAACGTTACAATAGAAACAGTCAGAAGCTTCCCCATGATGACTGTGGAGGTCTGGGTCATACGTAGAGATCCTATAAGACGCCTTTTGGAGAGTTTCAGAAATGTGTGCGAGAGGCTTTTTGGATGGTACCATAATAGTGGCAGAAGATATCAGAAAAATATAATGTTACAGCTTACTGTAACCTTGATGCTGGGAAAGATTGAAGACAGGAGGAAAAGGGGACGACAGAGGATGAGATGGTTGGATGGCATCACTGACTGAATGGACATGAGTTTTAGTAAACTCTGGGAGTTGGCGATGGACAGGGAGGCCTGGCCTGCTGCAGTCCATGTGGTCGCAAAGAGCCAGACACGACTGAGCAACTGAACTGAACTGACTGATAACTCCTCCATGCAGGGGCCTGAGGAAATAGTTTACCTCATCGTTATTAGGGATCAAATACCCTCTGCTTGGGCTTCCCTGGTGGCTCAGCTGGTAAAGGATCGGCCTGCAATGCAGGAGACCCCGGTTGGATTCCTGGGTGGGGAAGCTCCCCTGGAGAAGGGATAGGCTACCCACTCCAGTATTCTGGACGTCCTTGGTGGCTCAGACAGTAAAGAATCCACCTGCAAAGCAGGAGACCTGGGTTCCATCCTTGGATTGGGAAGATCCCCTGGTGGAGGACATGGCAACCCAATCCAGTATTCTTGCTTGGAGAATCCCCATGGACAGAGGAGCCTGGAGGGCTACAGTTCATCAGGTCGCAAAGAGTCAGACAAGACTGAGCAACTAAGCGCCGCACAGCATAGCACCCTCAGCTTGGATACCCCTTGATGGGCTAAACAGTACATTGTCATCTGCCCTTCAGCGTTAATGAGTTTCTCAGATGAGTCAGTGTTTTAGTAGAACCCGAGAAAATAAGAACTGAAATTGCATGGGGCGGGCCAGTCCTAGCAGGCGCTCTGTAGGGGACAGCCGCTGAGTAGGGCGGGGGCGGGCAGACAGGAAGCTCTGAGTGAGTTTGGGGCGTGCGTGGCGATTGCAGAGAGCAAGGAGGCAAGGCTCCGACAAAGGTGGCCTCCTTGAGCTTCGCCTCTGAGCTCCTCGGTCCGCGGTTGGCGGCGTCTCCGCAGACCACTGCCCGCAGGACTGCTCTTGTCCTCGCCTTGGCACACCAAGGTGGGCCTTCCGCGCGGAAACCATCTCAACCGCGTGGGACTCGGCCGCCCCCTAGCGGTCACGAGGCAGAAGCTCTTCTCTTATAATAGAAAACGCGATTTCATAATAAGCGTTTGGATAGTGCATTCCAGTTAGAAGGCACTATCACAAATATCAGAGTGCAGGCTTTCTGCTTGAGAACGCCCCCTACCTCCCATTGTCTTCAGCCATTTTTGAGCGTTATTTCCCCCCGGCCAGTCCCCAGCCACCTCCAGTACTCCATCTTTCCTATTCCCTTGCCTCAGCTAGTTTCTACTAAAGAGTGGAAAAGACTCCTGGAGCCCAGAGAAGCGTGCAGAGTTCCGACTGCTCCAGGGCCAGGGGTCCTTGCTCCAGCCAGAGGACTGGAGAGCGCAGCCAGAAAATGAAAGCCTCTCCGCTCAGCTTGCCTGCCCCTTCCCCTTTCTCACGGTGGTCCCGGCCCCCTGGACACACCTCAGGCCTAGAATTCTAGAATTGCTCGGAGTTGTCTTTGCTTCCAAGATTGAACCTCGGGAGTCTGCAGACTTTCAGTTCCTCTTTACTCTGGATTCCCCCACCCAAACCAGCATCCAGCCTGCCCTTTCTTTGGTGCTGCTGAAGTTACCTCTTGGCCATTTCAGGGGCTGACCGATTACCCTCATAGCCTAGGGGGCAGCAGATAATGAAACCTCCGACAAAGCTAGTTACATGGGAGCCCATACTTTTTTTTTTTACACATCGGAGTTTTTTTGTTTAATTTATTTTTGGCTGTGCTGGGTCTTTGTTGATGCAAGAGGGCTTTCTCTAGTTGCGGCGTGCAGGGGCCACTCTGTAGTTGCGATGCATGGGCCTCTCATTGTGGTAGCTTCTCTCATTGCAGAGCACGGGCTCTAGGGTGTGTGGGCCTCAGTAGTTGTGGCACTCGGGCTCAGCTGCCCCTCGGCACGTGGGATCTTCCCAGACCAGGGACCGAACCCGCGTCCCTTGCATTGCAAGGTGATTCTTAACCACTGGACCACCAGAGAAGCCCCCTCCCGTACTTTCAAAGGTCTCACAGCCATGGCCTCCACCTTTGGCCCCTAACTCTGCTGAGACCATTGAAAACCCAAGGGTGGGGTTCAATCCTCTTCCCTCCTCAGGAGCTCGGCTGAGAAGCTCTCAGACCCAACAATTTTCTCCCTTGTGTAGAGAAGGTCCCAGAGGCCGCTGCTCTGATGATCTTTCCACAGGAAAAGGTAATCTGAGAGTCATACTGAATATTCTAAATGTTTGATGTGGAGTGTACTTTGGTTTGGGATGTGTTATTTTGAGAAACCACTTAGAGATGCCTTGTTTGGGGCAGCAGAAGCCAGCCATTAAAATGTTTCGCCTGAATATGAAACTTTGTTTCCCCAAGCAAGGCAAAGCGGTTGAGCCAGTTGGGTTGATGTCCTTCCTCCCAAAGTGGGACTTGGGAAGAATTAAGGCAATGGGAGGGGAGGATGCAACAGAGGGGAGCTGGGCTAGGACCACAGAAGACCTACTCCCAAGCACACGACGGGGTCACAACAGTGGGCGCGTCCTTCCTGATCTGATGGTGCTCTGAGAGCTGACCCTGTCAGCTTTGCCCCCCACGCCCTTCTGCAGCTTGGGACCCAGGACTGGGGAGGGTCTCGGATGCTGAGAACAGACATGAGAAGGAAGATGGGGGTGGGGGGTGGTTCTACTTCCTTCTCTCTTAACTACCCACAATGTATCAGCTTGTCTCCCCTGCCTGGTGTTGAGCATTCAATTTCACTGGAGCATAATAGCTGAGAAGTGAGAGGGGGATTTAAAATCCTTGAATTCCTCCAACTATTGCAGGAACCATCAGAAACAGCCTCCAAGGGCTCCCTTGCACTTGGATGCTTCTAAGTAGACTGATGGCCTCACACTCGCTCCCAGGGAAGGAACAACACGCACTGAGATGGAGGAAACTCCTGGGACCTGAGCAAAGCTACGTTGGCACAAACCTTAGTATCCACACTCTTCCCTTTTTTGCAGAGCCCTCCGACTGCGCCAATATTTACAACTCTCTCCAGTCTTTTCTTAGACTGACCACTTCCTCTTTCCTGTGCTACCCCACTTTGCCTCTGGGTTCCCCTGTCTGGCAATGGGAAAAACCCTTCCCCGCTCTGTGGCCCCTCCCCACCTCTCATTCTTGGCCCCTTAAGGGTTCCTCGTTCTATGAGCACCAGGAGTGCCCGGACTGTGCTAGGGGCTGGTAGAGGAAATTCCTATAGTACAGTCTCTGTTTCAAAAAAGCGGGTTGGGGAGGAAATGGAAGGGGTGGTCATGGGTCAGGAAAGAACTATATTGCCATGCTGTAAGTACTATCCTAGAGGTTTATATAGACAGCTGGTCAATTTTGTAAATTCAGTCCTGGAAACAAATACCTTCCCAACCCCTTTTTGCCCCTTTCCATCCAGTTTGGGACACTGTTTTGAGAGACTGTGATGTTTGTTGCTGCAAATACACTGATGATGACAGGGCAGAAAAAATGGGAAGAGCCTGGCTTTCCATGGCGGCATTAAGCCATTGAATCAACGCTGAAACCATCTATCCTAAGATTTTTTGTTAAGTAATAAAAACATCTCCCTAGGGTTTAAGCTAACGTTGGTTGACTTTTTGGTTACTTGCAACCCAAAGCATTATAACCTATATACATTTTTTTCCACAAATGAGAGAAGAAAGTTAAGGTGGCATTCGGGAATGGATAAATCATAGTTCTACTGACCAGTCTGGGCAAACCCAAGTTCTTTGTGAAAAGGGGCAGAAAATTCTGTGTAGATAGTGACTAAATTTTTCAGCCAATATTTATGCAGTGACACCTATGTGCCAGGTATCACAGTGAGAGGCTAAAAAAGAGCAAAACCATACACAGGCCCAGCTCTCGGGAGGCTGGGAATCCAATGAGGAAGTAAGACGTTAACCAAAGAGTAATCCTAACAAGTAAATAATTAGAAGCTGAGCTAAGCACATGGAGATGCTGTGAGAACCTACAACACATACAATGCAAAGTCTGGAGCTATTAACAGACCTGAGAAAGTGATCTATAAGCTGGGAGCTGAAGAAGGAAGAGGAGGGGTGAACCAGGCAGAAGCTAGTGAGGGCTGGGGTTACTAGGAGCAGGACATGCAAAGGCCCTGGGGCAGGAGGGAGCCAGGCTGGCTGGAGAGCCCTGAGAGAAGCAAACTGGAGCTTAAGTGGGTTCGCCTTCAGTGCCTCCCCAGATCCTACCAGTGTTCTCCATCTTCCCTCCTGCTTCTTTGCTCATTCCACTTACCCATGCCAGTGCCACCTCCTACCCCCAAACACCCCTCCAACCCCTGCCCTGGAATGCTGTGTCTTCAGGATTTTTGACTAACGTTTGCCCATTCTGGAACTCCATCCAGACCTGCCTTTCTCTCTAACCCTACCCTTCAAATGACCCTCCTCCCTATCAAAGCCCCCTTTGCCTCCCCATAAACCAATCTGTCAAAGAATTTTCTTGTCAAAAAGAGAGAGCAAGTGAATGAGATTTTGAGAGAGAAAACCAGCCTGTCACTACTAGAATTCAGACAGCATGTGAAGGATTTTAGGCAGGAGGCAGGCCTCGGACATGGCACCTCCCACATGCCCTCTCCTGGCTGCTTCCACAAGACACCTGTGGGCGCTGCCTGGGAGATGCTGTTGGGGGTGCAGGGGGGTGCGGGGGGTGGGGAGCGATGCAGGTTGGGCTCTGTAGGTGGGCCGGCTGCTCCCTTCCCCTCCTAGATACACCAGTAACTTCTCAGTCGCTGAACTCAGAGATTTCCCTACCCGAGTTTCTACAGCAGCTGTGCCCCCAGGCTTTGTGGGAGGGCCAGGCAACCCTTGATGTTGTTATTGTTCAGTTTCTCAGTCGTATCCGACTCTTTGTGACCCCATGGACTGCAGCATGCCAGACTTCCCTGTCCTTCACCATCTCCTAGAGCTTGCTCAAACTCATGTCCATTGAGTCGGTGATGTCATCCAACCATCTCATCCTCTGTTGTCCCCTTCTCCTCCCGCCTTCAATCTTCCCCAGGATCAGGGTCTTTACTAAGGAGTCAGTTCTTTGCATCAGGTGGCCAAAGTATTGGAGCTTCAGCTTCACTGTCAGTCCTTCCAATGAGTATTCAGGACTGATTTCCTTAGGATTGACTGGTTTGAGTCCTGATGAGCTGACTTCAGAAGGCCTAAGGAGCAGCAGTGTTGCCCAGTGGGCAGAGCCGGGCTTTGGAACTAGACAGCTCTGGGGGCATGACCTAGCCATCACTAAGCTTTCTGAGCCTCAGTTGCCTCATCACCACAAAGAGAGTAAGATTATTTTCTTTACAGAGTTTCTGTGAGGATTTGAAATAAAAATATACGAAAGAAGGAGAAAGAGGAGATTTTTACTTTTTTTTTTTTGGCTGTATGACCTGCAGGATCCTAGTTCCCTGACCAGGGCTGGAACCTGGGCCCCCTGCAATAGAAGCACGGAGATTTAACTGTTAGACCACCAGGGAAGTCCCAAAGAGGAGAATTGTAAACCTAAGCTGGGGCTCAAGCCTTTTTATACTGTTCATAGGGTTCTCGAGACAAAAATACTGGAGTGGGTTCCCATTTCCTCCTCCGGTGGACCACGTTTTGTCAGAACTCTTCACTATGACCCATCCGCCTTGGGTCGCCTTGCCCAGTATGGCTTATAGCTTCATTGAGTTATGCAAGCCTGTTTGCTGTGACAAGGCTGTGCTTTCGAACTGTGGTGCTGGAGAAGACTCTTGAGAGGCCCTTGGACTGCAAGATATAATCAGTCAATCCTAAAGGAAATCAGTCCTGAATACTCATTGGAAGGACTGATGCTGAAGCTGAAACTCCAATACCCTGGCCACCTGAGCGAAGAACCAAATCATTGAAAAAAGACCTTGATGCTGGGAAATGATTGAGGGCAAAAGGAGAAGGGGGTGGCAGAGGACAAAATGGTTAGATAACATCATCGATTCAATGAACATGAATTTCAGCAAACTCAGGGAGATAGTGAAGGACAGGGAAGCCTGGTGTGCTGCAGTCCATGGAGTTGCAAAGAGTTTGGCACAACTTAGTGACTGAAAAACAACAGAGGGCTCAAGCATAGACCTAGTGTCCAGGAATTAGCATCTAGTCTCTAAATAACATTTTAAAAACATTTTATTCATTTATTTTTGGCTGTGCTGGGACTTCGTTGCTGTGTGGGCTTTTCTCTAGTTGCGGCCAGAGGGGGCTACTCTTCATTGAGGTGCACAGGCTTCTCTTGTTGTGGAACACGGGCTCTAGAGCAGAGGCTCAGTGCTTGTGGCACATGGGCTTAGTTGCTCCGCGGCATGTGATATCTTCCTGAACCGGGGATCAAACCCATGTATCCAGCATTGACAGGTGGATTCTTTATCACTGAGCCACCAGGGAAGCTGAGCATCCAGTCTAAACTTCAAATATTTTATCCAATATGTCTACTCCCATATATTGGACCCTGGGTCCTGAGTTTTAATTTGGAAGATAAGATGATTCATGTAGGTCAAGATCTACGTGGTCCAATTTGCTAGCCACTGGTCACCTGTGGCTACATAAATCGTAATTAAAATAAAATGTAAACTTCAGTTCCTTGCACTAAGCCACATTTTAAGTGCTCCGTAACCATTAGTGGTATTGGACAGAGCAGATATAAAACATTTCCATCAGCAAAGATGGTTTTATTGGCTAATGCTGGCTTAGAGAAAAGGGCCACATGTAAACAGGTCTGTTTATTTTACTTATCATCCCACTCCTGGACCAAGACCTAGACAACCTTGGCAAATTACTTCTGTTTCTTTACCTGTAAATGCAAAGAAAAACAGCACCTACCCCATAGGGCTGTTGGGATTAATGGACCACTTAGCACGGAACTGCAAATATGGCAGCTATTACTATTATCGTTACTAGTAAGCTGCGGTGAGGCACAGGGCTGAGCCACAACTGTGTCTGGGGGTAGCTGGGGGGCTTTGGAAGAGGGGCCCCTGAGGTGGGCCTGAGACCAGTGGGGTCATGCTGGAGAGGGTGGTGGGAAGGTCCATTCTGGAGAAGACAACTGCCTTGCTCAGTCTTTAGGGCTGCCTGACTGGGTTGACCCCAGCCTCACCCACTTCTCCTGTCCTAAGCCAATGACAAGACCCCTGAGAGGTGTCAGAGGGAGAAGGGAGGGAGGGAAGGAGGAGGTGGCCATGATCTGTGCCCTGGTTTGGGGTGTACACAAAACTGAGATCTGGGCGTCTCAGCACCCTGGCTGTCCTCAATATAAGTTGCCTGCTGGTGGCCCTAGAAGTAGAAGTACAACTGCCATCTTAGCACGGATTACCCTGACTTATAACAGAAATGAAGAGCTGCTCTGGTTCTCAGAATGACCTCAGAAACTTACTGTCAGTTTTTAAAATCCTAATAATGACAACCAAAACAGTAACGATGGCAGTAATTTTTAAAAACCTGCTATCAATTTCCTTACTGCTACAGTGATAACTCATTCATCTAGAATTCAATATCTGGCAACCTCCCTCACCTGCAAAACAGAACACACCATCAGAAATCAAGGGGAAAAAGGAAACACCTGGAGAAATTGATATCACATGATGACAGCATTAATGCTTTCAGACACCACTTATCTTTTTTTTTAAGCGCTGTCTAATAGCCCAGGTTGGTTGTCTGAGTCTAATCAGATTGTAAGCAACTTATAGAGTAGCCAGTGGAGATGGGCACCTTGACAGCATGAGAAGTGGCAACTGGCAGTAAGAGAGGAGACAGAGAAACTCTGAAAAGCAGACCATGAACGCACACGGCACAGCAGCCTGGCTCTGTTTCAGGGCCCATGTTTGATGGCATCTCTGCTGTTTCTGCATAATTCCATGCTCCTACCATTGGGCTCAGAACCTACCCATTGGGCTAGAAGTCCAACAGGTGAGCGATACAATGGTTAGCATTGTATTCATATAGGGCCAACCTTCCCTCATCCAGTCCAGGTTTTCCCCAGCATCTCTGAGAGATGCAGGGTTACCTTTGTGCTGTTATCACATTCTCCCCCCACCGAGAATGCCAACCAGAAGGGAAAGCCATAGCTTGATGTCTGGAGGCCTGTCACCCATCCACCCAATGTTCATTCTTCAAACTCCTGCTGTGGGGCTCCATTTCCTCTCCTATAAACTGAAGGTTGGTCTGCATACCAACACATGGTCTGATAGTCAAGGCTTTTGGGGACTGGGCAATAATGATCACAAACACTATCAAGGATTCACCAGGCACAGGTGCTTTCGAAGTGCTTTCCATGGCTGACCCTTAATCCTCCCAACAACCCTTAATCCTCCCAACAACCCTATGAGGCTCAGGTAAGTGGCAAAAGGCCTGGCAATTGTTGTAATACTCTGCTGTCAATGTCTTGAGGTTCTTAATTTTTGAACCGGGAGCCTACTTTTTCATTTTGTATTGGGCCCTGCAACTTACATTGCCGGTTTCCCCTCAAGCGTAGCTGAGCAACTGACACTTCTGGTCCCTGACCAACCGCAATCTCATCATCTGAGAGCTATTTAGATATTCAGAGCCCCCGGCCGGGCACAGCCCTCCAGAGGCACTTCACATCCAGAGCCTGCAACCTCAGTCGCTGTTGTCTATTTCCTTCCACATCTGCATTTATCAGAAATGTATCGTTGATTGCACAGGACTACTTGCTCAGTCACTCTAATCAGGTCCGACTCTTTGCAACCCCATGGACGGTAGCCCACCAGGCTCTTCTGTCCATGGACTTCTCCAAGCAAGAATACTAGAGCAAGTTGCCATTTTCTCCTCCAGGGGATCTACCTGACCCAGGGATTGAACCTGGGTCTCCTGCGTCTCCTGCATCTCCTGCACTGGCAGATGGATTCTTTACCACTGAACCACCTGGAAAGTCCCTGAATGCACAGAAAAGACCTCAATTTCTGATCTGGAAGTGAGAGGAGATTCATCCTTTTTCTAGGAAGTGAGCTTCTAGGAGTCCCAAATCCTACTACAGCGTGGTTGGGCATCCCACAGGTTGTCAGAAGCACTAGCTAATTTGGAGGACACTACAATCCTGGGTTGGGACTAAGACTCCTTGGGACTAAGCGGAGGGCACAAAATTTAAGGAGGCATGCGCTCTCGGGTGCTGACTCCACACCTGCAGGGCTCTGAGATGCGTGCCTCCTTTAAAAGTAAAAAAAATTGAAAAGTGAAAGTAGGGGGAAGTGAAAGTGGAAAGTGAGAGGTCTCAATTAGCTGGCGGTGCCCCAAGCTGCACACGTGGGACGCTGAGAAGTGCCAGGCTCCAGTCCTGGGGATTTCTGGTTAGAGTAACTCCTATATAGGGTACTTCAAAAAAAGAGCATGATTGTTCAGAGTCACCATCCAGTCCTTTGGTCATCTCTTGCCATGTTTAACCCTAGGAAGCTCACAGCAACCCTTTACCCCTCACATACCTCTAAGGTCACAGCTCTACCATTGTTGGTTCTTGGTTCACTCTGCAACCAAGAACCCCAAAGATGGGAAAAGTCGGGTGTGTGGGGATCTTGGCTTTTGTGCAGGCATGAGTGCAGATGGGAGGCCAGGCTGGAGATGGCTCACCCGAATCTGTCTCAAACCATTCACATCACCTGGGAGAGGCAGTGACTGCTGGGGGCAGTGCCTAGCTGGGGCTCCAAAATCAGCGAAGGGTACTAATCTTCAGCTGGCACTCATGGTGGCTGGAGCTGAGGCCCCTTCCCATAGGAGGGCTGCGAAGCCTAGTGATTTTCCAGGGTTAGATTCCCAGAGCCACTTACCTTCAGAGAGTCTTTCCTCACCTGCAGAGATTTCTAAAATGAGATTCCCCAATCCATGAAGCAGAATCTCCTGGGGATGGGCATGGCCCCTGCTGCTTTTGTATGAAGTAGAAAATGCAGATACAGCCCCAATCCATGAAGCAGAATCTCCTGGGGATGGGCATGGCCCCTGCTGCTTTTGTATGAAGTAGAAAATGCAGATACAGCCCTGCTTGGCAAGTGGACAAAGCCTTTAAGCGAAGAACCCTGGGGGCTCAGGGATCAAGGACTGGGGGGCATGGACTGCCCTTCAGCCCCCACAGTAGGCTCTTGTCATGCAGAACACAACCTGTAGTGCTATGAGCCATGGCCCTGGGTGGGGCTGGTCATAGCCTTGCAGGTGGTTCTGATGAACTGCCAGGTAGGAGTCTGAGGCCTGGAGAGCGGATGTGACCAGGTGTGATACATCTTGGCCAACACATGGCACCACGGCCACTCACTTCCTGCTAGGGTTTCTCAGACATTCCCAGGCCAAGGTTCTGCCCCTTTCTCTTGCCTGTGTGCTTGCTGGATCGCTTCAGTCATATCCAACTCTTCGTGACCCCATGGACTGTAGCCTGCCAGGGTCCTCTGTCCTTGGGATTCTCCAGGCAGGAGTGAGTTGCCATGCCCTCCTCCAGGAGATCTTCCCAACTCAGGGATCGAACCCACATCTCTTAGTCTCCTGCATGGGCAGGCAGGTTCTTTACCACTTGTAAGCCACCTGGGAAGCCCCACTTTCTCTTTTACTCACATGAAATAAACAAAAAGCAAGTATAACCTCCAGGAATAACATTTAGGGAAGGGAGTGAGGAGGGAAGAGGAAGGACTGGGGAAGAGAAGGAGAGGAGGGCCCTTATCTACAGTAAACAGGTCCCAGTCTGCCTGAGCCCAGCTGAGTCATGCTCTGTACCCTGCCCCACCCCCATCTCCCAGGCAGGAGACAGCTGCCTGGGCATTTCTCCTTCAGGGCTGGGTTCTGGGGGGTAGGCAGTGTTGGTGGTCCTGTGGGGAAGCAGAAAGTCTGGGCTCTCCCACACCAAAGGCTGGCAGAGCACCCTGGAGAGACAGACAGTCCTCTCAAGGTGTTCCGGCCTTTCCAGTGGAATAGTGAGGTGAGCTTCAGGGTGTTCATGAGAGGGCACTGCACCCCTTCATGTCAGCGAGATGTTCCAAGTCATATATTTCTTTTGGCATTGCCCTGCAGCATCCATTATGGTGAGAGTTGGCAGCTGGGATAGAGAGGTGGGTGTATCAGTCAACTTTCACTAAGTCATACCGTTGGAGCAAACAGCCCCTGCTCCCCAAACCTCAGTGTATATAACAACAAAGGCTTACTTCTGAGTCTCTTTGACTCTAGCCTTCTTCCCCAGTTGTCTTCATTAATGGACTCAAGCTGTAGGAGCAGCCTCTCAGTGGGCCATTCTGGGCTGTGGTACAAGGAAAGAGCAATGGTGGTATCAAGTGATGGTGCCTAAAGGCCGCTGCTGGGATATGCAGCTGACGTTTCATTGGTCAAAGCAAGTCATGTGACCTGTCCCAAGTCACTTGCATGTGACTTGGCACAGGAATGTATAATTCTATCACAGGGATAGGGCAGTGAATAATTTGGGAACAATAATGCAGTCTACAACAGCAGTAGACTTGACTTAGGCCAAGCGGATTCCTTCTAAGAACATCCTTTGGGCAAAGGAGACAGTGTGAAGTGGTGAAAAGAAAAAGACTTGGAATCAAACAGGCCTATATTTTAACCTGGACTCAGTCACATACTAGTTGTGTGATGTTGTCCAAGTTATTTATCTGCCTTCTCTGAATCTTCATTTTCTAGCTCCTCTCTCCTCCCCCTTTCTAGTCTCTGCCTAAGCTCTTAAATACAAACCCTCCTTTTCCTGTGAGTGGTGCCCTGTTCTGGGCCCCTCACTGCCCTTTCCCCACCAGCTTCCCAGTTCTGAGTCTCTTCCAGAGGGAGCCCCCTCCTCCAATTGGCTGCCCCTGGGGAGTAGGGGTCCATCCCCAACAGAGATAAAACAGAGCATAGGCAAATGGGGATGGTCTATATTGAGTCTGAAAGAGTCAGCAGCTTTCTAAAAACATCGCACTTAGTGCTGGTATAGACACCAGAGGCCAGCATTAGTATATGCTGCTGGTGAGGGCATCTAGAAACCTGGTATGTTGCTAGAAAGCAGCTTGGAGACAGGTATCAAGAATTAAAAGAATGTATACCTTTAACTTAAAATTAAGCTCTAGACATTTTTCTGAAAGAATCAGGGATGTAACAAAATCTTTTGTACAGAGGTATTTAACATAGCATCATTTACACAGTGAGACAGGAAATTCAAACTAAATGGAAATGATTAAACCCGTTCTGACTCAGGCATGATGAAATATTATGCAGCCATTAAAGTTATGTTTTTGAATTGTTTTTTAATAATTTGAGAAGATGCTTATTAGCTATCACAAATGAAAAAAGGAAGGGTTTAAATTTTTAAATAAAATTAATGTATGTAGAAGCCCAAGAATACTGGAGTGGGTAGCCTATCCCTTCTCCAGCAGATCTTCCCAACCCAGGAATTGAATCGGGGTCTCCTTCATTGAAGGTGGATTCTTTACCAAATGACCTATGAGGGAAGCCCATAATTATATAAATTATATAAAATATATACATGCATGTAAAAATACTCATCACCTGCCTAGGTGATGGGATTTAAGTGTTTTTTATTCTTTTTGGTATTTTCTAAATTTTCTATAATGAGCACAGATTACTTTTATGATCAGAAGTAAACATAGGAAACATTGTTTAAAGTCTTTTCTGGTTTTGCAGACAGTCAATCCCTCACTGCAGTCCTGTTTTGATGTAGGACACTGCTGGAGAAAGTGCCCCTGCATTTGCCTCAGGAGGAAGTCTTGTTAGCTTGTTTTCTGGTCCTGGATTTGCCACTAACTGGCTGTGGAACCATGGACAAGTAATTTATAAAATAAAGTACTGGATTAGATGATTTAAGGCTTAGATTCTGATTCTGTGATTTTAATAAACTCACCAGGTCAAGGTATTCATTGTGAATAAGGCACCATCATTTATCCTTTTCTACTGTAAGTATCTTAAACGGAATTCTTTAAAAAAAAAATATTTATTGGCTATGCTGGGTCTTCACTGCTGTGCAGGCTTCTCTCTAGTTGCAGTGAGTGGGGCCTATTCTTCGATGCACTGTGCAACTTCTCAATTTGGTGGCTTTTCCAGTTGCAGAGCATGGGCTCTAAGTGTGCAGGCTTCAGTAGTTGTGGCACGTGGGCTCAGCAGCTGTGGTTTCCGGGCTCTAGAGCACAGGCTCAGTAGTTGTGGTGCATGGGCTTAATTGCTCTGTGGCATGTGGGATCTTCTGGGACCAGGGATCAAACCTATGTCTCCTGCATTGGCAGGTGGATTCTTTACCACCTAGCCACCAGGAAAGACCTTAAATGGAATTCTTAGCTATAGCCAAAGGAGTGAGTCTCTAATGGTGGAATTTTGCATCAGACTGTGAATTACCTCCACCCAAATACTGACCTTAGAGCTGTCTACAGCTTACACATTCCAAACACTAGCTGTCCCTTTTAAGAGAGTCAGGGTCCCTTCCACATCAGCCTCTGGACCTGACAGGGAAATGAAAGGTCCTTGGAACAATAAGACAAGTTCCTTTGTCCTGAGTTTCCTTTCCTGCTTCCTTCCCCTAGTCTTAGCTGTTTGCCACTGTATGTCTGCTTCCTCTGTCTCCATCCTCTTGCCTGTGGTTGAGTCTGGTTTATGTCACTGTGGTTCCTTGGTAGACTGGTGAATTAGCCACCACAGCCAGGGGAGGAAGGGGTGTGACTCAGGCTCTGGGTCCAGTGAGTCAGACTTGGGGTAGGCTGGACCAGGGGCTTTTCTAGGACAAGAAGCTGGTTCTAAGTATGCAAAAGCCTTAACTCCCTCCTAGCAGGGACACCATCAGGAGAAAGAACCAATCCTTCCCCCTTTCCCATTTCTGTGAACTCATTCAGGAAACCCTCTTGCCAAAGAAAATGCCACCCTTCTAAGACTCAGAAGGTTGTGTCTGGGTAAAGCCAAAACAACTTCTGTGCCAACTCGCTGCCCCCCAGCATCTGAGAGGAAGAAGGAGAATAATAGACCAAAGTTAGAGCCAAAAGGGCTTCCTCCCAACTCAGTTGGTAAAGAATCCGCCTGCAATGCAGAAGACCCCAGTTTGATTTCTGGGTTGGGAAGATCCCCTGGAGAAGGGAAAGGCTACCCACTCCAGTATTCTGTCCTGGAGAATTCCATAGATGGTATAGTTCAGAAGATCGCAAAGAGTCAGTCATGACTGAGCAACATTCACTTTCACTTTCAGAGCCAAAAAGAATATGAATTTCCCATTCCAATCTCTCATGCCCTGGGTTTGAGTCCAGCAAGTTTTCACAGCTCAGATTATTCTTTCCTCCTCCTCCCAGCTCCTGACGTGAGAAACAAGTGCATTCACACTGTCCTGGGGTTAAAATCCAAGCTTATGTGACCTTGAGTAAGTTATTTAACTGCTTCAAGTTTCAGTTTCCTTGACTGGAAAGAATGGGATAATAAACTCACCTTATGATGTGTTATACATTAATTAGAACCCAGTGGTGTTGGAGAAGACTCTTGAGAGTTCCTTGGACAGCAAGAAGATCCAACCAGTCCATCCTAAAGGAAATCAGTTCTGAATCTTCATTGGAAGGACTGATGCTGAAGCTGAAACTCCAATACTTTGGCCACCTGATGCCAAGAACTGACTCCTTGGAAAAGACCCTGATGCTGGGAAAGATTGAAGGCGGGAGAAGGGGACAATAGGATGAGATGGTTGGATGGCATCACCGACTCAATGGACATGAATTTGAGTAAGCTCTGGGAGTTGGTGATGGAGAGGGAAGCGTGGTGTGCTGCAGACCATGGGGTCGCAAAGAGTCGGACATGCTGAGCAACTGAACTGAACCTAATACAGGTCTGGCTTCAGAAGGTGCGGAGTTGATGTTCATTCTGAAATGGAATGAAAGCCCCTTTCATTTTGTACTCCTCTGAGATCTGAAAGTCAGTTTGTACAGAAGGCTGAAGCGGGCCATTTCTAGGGCAGGGGTGCCCACTGCGCTTTAGGGGTGAGCTCCCAGCTGGTTTTGAAAGGCACCCAGGGGCACCTTCTCCCAATTTAGAGCTTTCTCTTCCCTTTTAGGCATCCGGGGCCTTTTCCTGTCCTGATGAACAGTCCTAATAAGGCCCTTCATGCTGCGGGGCAAACAATGGATAAACGGACAGTGTCCTAAGGACGGGGTCAGTATTATGGATGCTTCCCTCTGTTTTTGACATTTTGTTAAACATGGATTTTTTTGGCCTTAATTTTTATTTAAAAAATTTCAAAAACACTTAACATGTTTTAGAATGTTTCATTAAAATTTTATTTATCTAGATTACTGGGTTCCCTGGCTCTCCCTTAAATTTTGCCCCTAATCATGGAAAGTTCAGTTTCAGCCTTTTTGGCAGAGAGGGGTATTGTGGGGCCACAGGGCCCCTGAAGATGGTGCCTGCTTTCTTTAACCCCTGACCTCGCTAATAGGAACATTTCTCTGCGCCCACCAGGGGCCAGGATCAAGTTCCCAACCTGGGGCACCTCATCCACTCTCCCACCCCCTATTTCCATAGAGCAGAGGGATGACCCCAGATTCTTGAAATCCTTTCCGAAGAGCTTGATTCTCTAAGTATTAGTCAAGAGCAATGTACTGGGTGCCAGGCAGGCACCTGGTTAAGGCTGGGAGTGGCGGGAGATGGGCAGAGACCCAAGGGTAAGAGGCGCCCAGCACGCAGGGGGCACCTGGTTGGAGAGACCGGGCGGGACTCAAACCCGAGGACTAACCACGAACCTCAGGGCACCTTCGGCGGGGGAAGCACGTTAGAAATCCCGACCTGGACTGACTTCCTGCCCGGGAGGCCCCGCCGCGGCCTCGGGCTCTGGGCGCGGGCCAGGGGGCGGCGCCGCGCCGGGTCGGAGGCGCTTCCTGGGCGCCGCGGGAGCGGAGGAGCGGGCGGCGTGGGACGGCGCCATGGAGGACGGCGTGCTCAAGGAGGGCTTCCTCGTCAAGAGGGTGAGCGCGCCGGAGCCTCTCCGGACACGGCCCGGGGCGGGTGCGCGGCGGCCGCCGGCTCACCTGAGCTGCGATCGGGCGGGCTGGGGCCCCTCTGGGCGGGGCCGCGTGTTGTGGACAGAGCCGGGTGGACGGTGGCTGGGGGTGAGCTTTAGCTAGAAAGGAGGGACTGGGGGTACGGGCAAGGAAGAGAATCCCGCTCGGCTAGCGCGTGTGGGGTGCGGGCGGGCGGCTACCCTTTAGAGGACAGCTTCTTTAAGACAACTTACTAAAATACGAAGCGGCTAGGATTTAACTATGATGTCTTAAAACAACAGAAGAGTGTTCTGTAGTCCCCCAAGCTCGTCCGATTAATGCATCATCTCCTGTAATCATCACAATAACCCGTGAGCAAGGAGAAAGCCTTTGTTTCTTAAGCCTCTGCTGTGCACCAGTCCTGGATGCTGTCTCTTTTAATCCTCCCAACAGTCCGACAGGTCGGTTGTCCCACCTTACCGCCTTTTCTGAAAGGGGAAAAGAAAGTTCAAAGAGGCTAAGTAGCTTGCCCAGGACCAGTGGGTGATGGAGCAGGATCAAAGCCACTCAGGCTGCCCACTGCAGGGTGGGTATTGTTATCCCTCTATCGCAGATGAGGAAACCGAGGGTCAGAAAGATAAGGTCGCTTGCCCAGAGCCCCGTGTGGTTGGTTGAGTCCTTGGGTAGAGAACCCTGGATAGGAGGGCCAGCTGTAAAGTTACATGTGAATTTTCAACAGCTCAGGGATCTTTGCCCCGAATCCCCTGTTGTTCAGGGGTCAGCTGTATTGTTTCTTTTCACAAATCTGGAATTTTATTTTCCAAGCCTTCCATCCAGTCACATGTCACTTCCATGTGGTGTTCAGCCTTTCAAAATTCTATACTTTTTACTGATCATGTTGAAAATATTTGGGGACAACTGGTTACCTTATGAATATTAATATTATATAAATGGAACAGTTGACACTGAAGTACTTTAGATCATTCTGTTTCCTTTGTGGTTGAATCTATCGTGTTATTGTTGTTGCTGTTTAGTCCTAAGTCGTGTTCGACTCTTTTGCAACCCCCTGGACTGCAGCCCACTGGGAACCTCTGTCCATGGGATTTACCAGGCAAGAATACTAGAATGGGTTGCCATTTCCTACTCCAAGGGATCTTCCTGACCCAGGGATCAAACCCACATCTCCTGCATTGGTCCGTGGATTCTTTACCACAGAGCCATCAGGGAAACCCTGAATCTATCATAGTTTATGGCAAATAAATAAGTATAATTTGTTTTTTCCTTCACTTTGGTAAGCATAAAAAGTTTTAGCCATTATGGAAAGAAGAGGGGCGAAGTTACCCACTAACATAAATTCAAGCAGACTCTGAGCAGTCTCCATCCTCACTCCTTCCATGTCACCACATGCGGCTTTTTCCACAGCAAGCAAGAGTGCAGACGAAAACCAGGCATATGGGACCAAGGCAGAAAATGAAGGAAAAAGCAGCTGTAGGAGGGAAGTTAGATTTTTAAAAATTCTTTTAACACTGATGTTCACACTGAACATTTATGCTAAACTAACAGCAGAGCATAAAATCTGGGGATGAGCCTTCACGCTCGTGTACTGAGTTTCCAGCTTCGGCAAGGGGATGGGCGAAGAGGGGTGAAGGGACTCTCCCTCCCATGGCCTTTCCTGGCCGGCAGGTCAACTCTGAGGTCCCAAGTCGCTTTCAGGTCAGTAGGGAATATAGTCATGTTATTTTACACATTATTTGACATAGGAGGGTGGGTGTGTTGTTTGCTCAAAACTGTGAGCCAGAGGAGGTGTAGGAGGCTGCGCTGGGGCAAGGGTCAGACTGGATACAAGCAGGTACAGAATTCCACGCCCGCTTCGTGTCACCGGGATTAAAACGATAGATTAGTCCTTCAGGGTTTGTGGAGGCAGCCACACCCCAGAGAGAGCACCTTTGGAGAACTTTTCCTGTGGCTTCTAAGGTGAGGGAGAGGGGCAGGGGTTTTGGTGGGCATTGTTGATTGTCAGGGGCTTGCCCACCAAGGCCCTGTCCCTCTCTCCCTCACCTGAGAAGCTGCAGGAGAAGTTCCCCGAAGGTGTTGATTGTTAGAATAACTGAGCCCGCTAGACGCCTGTTGAAGACAAACCCTCTCAGATGGGCCCCTGTGGGCTTCGCCTCTGTTCCTGGGGCTTGCCTTACATGATATCCCACCACCACTACCACCACGCAGTCAGGGGAGGGTTGAAGGGAGGGGAGGTTGTGAGTTCTCTTCCAGACAGGCCCGTCTAGGGTGGCCGCTTAGGGAGTCCAAGGTACCGAGAGGTGAGGACAGTCAACTCATCTGACCCCAAAAGCCCACAGACGGGCTAGACTGAAATCCCTAAAAGGCTGTCCAGCCAAACCCAAAGACAAGCGTTTGGAGCTGAAGCCTGACCCCGAGGCAAGCGGAAGCCACACCCTTTCCTGCAAAGTGAGGAATGGGGCCCCTTGCCCCTGCCGTGGGTCCCTCTCTCCTGATCGCTCGGACTTTCCCGCTTCCCCCGTTTCCTCTTTCCTCCTGAATGGTGGCAGCAGCCCCTATGTCCACCGGGGAAGTTGCAGGACTGTGACTGTGGGATTCCACAGGTTCAAGAGGGTTTACGGTCCAGAAGTGGGGCGGGGCCCAAACTGGCAACCCGGAGTACAGAACAATCATCACTGGTGAGACAGGCAGGGGCAAGATGGATTTGATTCTTAATCCAGCCCAGACAAGAAAGACAGCGAAGCTCCAGGCAAAAATGCAGGGTGCTCACTTGGCTTGGTGTTAAAGGAGGGTGCCCGGGAAGGAGGGCAGGTCTGCCTGGGTAGAGCCGCTTGTCCTTCAAGAAGCGGCTGGAACACATTGGGCATGGCTGCCTGGCTCATACCTCCTACAACTCTCAGAAAATGACATGGCCATGTCAACACGCTGTAACCTAGATCTTTCATCTGTAGGACTCAGTATCCAGGAAAGGCCTTAAAAGCTTTAGGAACAGGACTTCCCTGGTGGCCCAGTGGTGAAGAATCTGCCTTCCAATGCAGGGGATGTGGTTTTGATCCCTGATTGGGGAACTATGATCCCACATGTCATGGAACAACTAAAACCTGCCGCAGCCAAAAATAAATAAATATTTAAAAAAAAAAGGCTTTAGGAATAAAGTGTTATTTAGATAGAGAAAAATACTGGAAACTACCTACATGTTCCCTCAAATAAACAGATGATTACAAGTGAATTATGGTTATGCATAGGGCTTCCCAGGTGGTGCTAGTGGTAAAGAACCCACCTGCCAATGCAGGAGACGTAAGAGACGTGGGTTCCATCCCTGGGTCAGGAAGATCCCCTGGAGGAGGCCGTGGCAACCCACTCCAGTATTCTTGCCTGGAGAATCCCATGGACAGAGGAGCCTGGTGTGCTATAGTCCATGGGGTCAAAAAGAGTCAGACGTGACTGAAGCAACTTTAGCATAGCAGATGGTTATGCAGATGTTAAAAATGTTTTTAATATTATAGTCCAAAGAGTAAAAATATAAATGGTTTGAGAAAGGAAAAAAAAATTGCTTGGAAGAAAAAAAGACTAGAAGGAGTTCCAAAGGATCTACCCAGAGGCAGTCTCAGGTCCCACGGGTTAAGAGCTCAGTCTCACAAGGCTGCTTCCCCGACCTTCCCCCACTCGCCACACACACTTCAGATGCCAGTCCGAAGCCCAAGTTGTCACCTGTGCTCTGACTGTGTAGGCAACCACAGATCAGAGGTTTCAGTGACCTTCTGCTTGGGATGAATTTCTAGAAACTTTTCAAATCCAATGCTTCTGGGATTTTATAGAGGCATCATCATGTAAGCATGATAGATTATTAATGCCATTTTCAGCTCTTTTCATTTCTCAAGAGAATGGGGGGCGGTGGGGCTGAAAATTCCAAACTTCTAATCATGGCTTGGTCTTTCCAGTGGCCAGCCCTCACCCAGGAGCCCACCCAGAGTTGCCTCATTAGCACAAAAGATGCTCCTGTCACCCAAGAAACTTCAAGGGGGTTCAGGAGCTCTCTAGCAAGAATTGAGGGCAAAGAAAAATAAATGTATTTTCTGTCATCTCACACAGAAAATGGCAATCCACTTCAGTATTCTTGCCTGGAGAATCCCATGGACAGAGGAGCCTGGCGGGCTACAGTCCATGGGGTTGCAGAGAGTTGGACACGACTGAGCATGCATGCATGCATGGATTATCTCACACAGGCACTCTTTTGTGTTCCTTGGCTTGTAGGTGCTTCACTCTAATCTCTGCCTCCATCATCACATGACCATCTTCTCCCTGTGTGTCTTTCAGTGTCCAAAATTTCCTCTTCATATAATGACATCAATTATATAAATGTTTTTAGGGCCATCCTAATCTAGTATGGGGCTTCCCTGGTGGCTCAGCTGGTATTCAAATTGCCAAAATCCATCGGATCATAGAAAAAGCAAGAGAGTTCCAGAAAAACATCTGCTTTGTTGACTACGCCAAAGCCTTTGACTGTGTGGATCACAACAAACTATGGAAAATTCTTCAAGAGATGGGAATACCAGACCACCTTACCTGCCTCCTGAGAAATCTGATTGCAGGTCAAGAAGCAACAGAATCGGACATGGAACAATGGACTGGTTCCAAATTGGGAAAGGAGTACATCAAGACTGTATATTGTCACCCTGCTTATTTAACTTATATGTAGAGTACATCATGAGAAATACCAGGCTGGATAAAGCACAAACTGGAATCAAGATTGCCAGGAGAAATATCAATAACCTCACATATGCAGATGACACCACCCTTATGGCAGAAAGTGAAGAGCAACTGAAAAGCCTCTTGATGAAAGTGAAAAAGGAGAGTGAAAAAACTGGCTTAAAACTCAACATTCAAAAAACGAAGATCATGGCATCCGGTCCCATCACTTCATGGCAAATAGATGGGGAAACAATGGAAACTGTGACAGATTTTATTTTCTTGGGCTCCAATCACCACAGATGGTGACTGCAGCCATGAAATTAAAAGATGCTTACTCCTTGAAAGGAAAGTTATGACAAACCTAGACAGCATATCAAAAAACAGAGATATTACTTTGCTGACGAAGGTCTATCTAGTCAAAGCAATGGTTTTTCCAGTAGTCATGTGTGGATGTGAGAGTTGGACCATAAAGAAAGCTGAGTGCTGAAGAATTGATGCTTTTGAACTATAGTGTTGGAGAAGACTCTTGAGAGTCCCTTGGACTGCAAGAAGATCCAACCAGTCCATCCTAAAGGAAATCAGTCCTGAATATTCATTGAAAGAACTGATGCTGAAGCTGAAGCTCCAATACTTTGGCCACCTGATGCGAAGAACTGACTCCTTGGAAAAGACCCTGATGCTGGGAAAGATTGAAGGCAGGAAGAGAAGGGGATGATAGAGGATGTGATGGTTGGATGGCATCACTGACTCAATGGACATGAGTTTGAGCAAGCTCTGGGAGTTGTTGATGAACAGGGAAGCCTGGCGTGCTGCAGTCCATGGGGTCACAAAGAGTGGGACACGACCGAGCGACTGAACTGAACTGAATCTAGTATGACTTCATCTTAACCTGATTACATCTGCAAAGACCCTATTTCCAAATAAGACCTCATTCACAGATCCCGGGGGGTTAGGACTTCAACGTATCTTTTGCAGGGACATAATTCAACCTGTAGTAAGTACCATGTCTGCTTCTTCAGGATTGTAGGGTCTTGGGCAAGACCTTTCCAGGCCTCAGTTTCCTCATTATTAAACTTAAGGAGTTTAGATTCTTTACCATCTGAGCCACCAGGGAAGCCCATAGTATTATATAGACTTTTTCAAAGAGTGCTTCAGCTGTAAAATTCTGTGCTTCCTAAGCCCAGTCCTAGGGTTACATCCCATCTTATAGACTCTCCTTCCTTCTAAAGGGGTGCTAAGCCTTTCACGGTCCAAATGACCTCTGATCCCTGCCAGCTGCTTACAGACAAGGATCCTGGAGAAGGTAGAAGATGCCCAGGTGAAGGGAGGCCTGGGTTCTTTTCCCACTTATACCACTGTATTTTTGGTCTCTAACACCCTTTACCTGCTGATTTTGGGTCAGTGTCTTACCCCCTCTCAGTATGGCGTAGCTTATCTGTAGAGCTGGGATCCTTCCTGTTTTGTGGGTTATCACAGGAACCTCTGGCTGAGCTGCCCACTCCCATCTGGCTGACTTTAATTCAGCCGCAGTGCGGTCAGGTGACTTTTTTTTAACATTAACACCTAAGCTTGTCATCATTCTGCTTAAAAGTCTTCAGGGACTCCCCACCGGCCACAGTGAGGTCACCAGTTGCTTCAAGTGTTCTACCTACAAAGTGAGCCCATCTCATCAGCCTTTCTCAGACCACTCTCCTTTGCTGTCAGACTGGATTCTTAGCTGCTCGTAACGCAGTGCACTCTAGCAAGTTGGAACAGAAGGATAACTCGGAAATATTTGGGAGGACCGAGTGTCATACAGCCTGGGACAATGCAGCCAGACAGAAATACCCCACAGCACCAGGAGACATCTCTAGTGGAAACATCCTGCCGTCACTGTTTGTCACTTGTTCCTGACAACTCTGGGGACTGAGTGTCAGAAAACCCTGTCCTTCCACCACTAGCCTGCCACTTTGATGACTGCCAAACATGCATCAGTGCCCCATGCACAGGACTGGCAGCCACCTAGCCACCTCCCTGTTCCCCTCATGCCGGAAATTCTGGGAAATGTAGCGTTTCGTCCAGGGAACGTAGCCTTATCTGTGTATTAGTTTGTTCTGCTCAACATCTGTTGGTTTCACCTTTCTCCCTAACATCTCCAGACCCCTTTCTTCTTTCCCGGTTGTTTTAGTTTATGAGGGCCCCTGTAACAAAATACCACAGACGGGACCGCCTAAGCAACAGATTTATTCTCTCACAGTTCTGGAGGCTGGAGTCTAAGGTTTAAGATATCGAAGGTTTGGTTTCCTCTTAGGCCATCTCCTCAGCTCGCCCGCACATGGCACGTCTGGCTGTGTGATCACCTGGTCTGTCCTCTGTGCGCAGGCCTCCCTGACATCTGCGTGTCCAAATTTCCTCTTTTCATGAGGCCCCCAGTCAGACTGGATTAAGATCCAAGTAATGGCCTCATCTGGGCTTCCTAGGTGGTGCTAGTGGTAAAGAACCCACTTGCCAATGCAGGAGACATAGGAGAAGCAGGTTCCATCCCTGGGTGGGGAAGATCCCCTGGAGGAGGGCATGGCAACCCACTCCAGTATTCTTGCCTGGAGAATCCCAGGGGAGCCTGGCGGGCTACCGCCCATAGGATCGCAAAGAGTTAACGCACACAATGCCCTCATTCAACCTAATCACCTCCTTAAAGACCTTCTCTTCAAATAGAGTCACATTCTAAGGTAGTGGTGATTTTTGGGTCAGGAAGATCCCCTGGAGAAGGGATAGGCTACCCACTCCAGTATTCTTGGGCTTCCTTGGTGGCTTAGGTGGTAAAGAATCCGCCTGCAATGTGGGAGACCTGGGTTCAGTCCCTGGGTTTGGAAGATCCCCTTGAGGAGGGCCTGGCAATGCACTCCAGTATTCTTGCCTGGAGAATCCCCATGGACAGAGGAGTCTGGCGTGCTACAGTCCGTGGGGTCACAAAGTGTCAGGCCCGACTAAGTGACTAAGCACAGCACAAGGTAGAGGTGGGGAGAGTGGTTGGGGCATCAATGGATGAATTTGGGAGAAGGGCATAATTCAGCCCAGAATACCTATGTTTTAAGATTATTTCACCTCCTCTCCTTCACCTTACACTGGCCCTCGTGCCATCAGCTTAGATGGCAATCTCCTTTCTCGGCACCAGCCACACCTGTGTGCTGGCAGTTCACTGCCTTGACTGCTAATGCTGCACTTCAGCCCCTTCAGCAGGCCCTCATCAAGCACGGAGACCTGAGTCTGGGCCACGTGGAGGGCAGTACAGGACCCTCATTGCTGAGGAGTTAGAGCCAAATCTTTTTCATTTCTTTAAACATGTCAGCTTGTGTCAAGAACAGCCATCAGCCATCGTGTGATGTGGATTCTTGGTACAGGATAGAGTGAAGAGAGCAAAACTGTAACATTCAGCTTGACTGTATCAGTCCTCTCCTGCACACAGCTCACGCACCATGTAACGTAATAACAGATATATTAATAAACTCTTGTCAGATTAACTGTTAAAAGTCATATTTAGGGTGGGAGGGAGGCTCAAGAGGAAGGGGATATATGTATGCATGTGGCTGATTCACTTCATTGTACAACAGAAACTACCACAACTTTGTAAAGCAATTATGTTCCAATTCAGTCACTCAGTCGTATCCGACTCTTTGCAACCCCATGGACTGAAGCACACCAGGCTTCCCTGTCCATCACCAGCTCCCAAAGCTTACTCAAACTCATGTCCATCGAGTAGGTGATACCATCCAACCATCGCATCCTCTGTCATCCCCTTCTCCTGCCTTCAATCTTTTCCAGCATCAGGGTCTTTTCCAATGAGTCAGCTCTTTGCATCAGGTGGCCCAAGTGTTGGAGCTTCAGCTTCAGCATCAGTCCTTCCAGTGAATATTCAGGACTGATTTCCTTTAGGATTGACTGGTTTGATCTCCTTTCAGTCCAAGGGACTCTCAAGAGTCTTCTCCAACACCACAGTTTGAAAGCATCAATTCTTTGGTGCTCAGCTTTCTTTATAGCCCAACTCTCACATCCGTACGTGACTACTGGAAAAACCATAGCTTTGACTAGACTGACCTTTGTTGGAAAAGTGATGCCTCTGCCTTTTAATATGTTGTCTAGATTTGTCATAGCTTTTCTTCCAAGGAGCAAGTGTCTTTTAATTTCATGTCTGCAGTCACCATCTACAGTGATTTTGGAGCCCCCCAAAATAAAGTCTCTTACTGGTTCCATTATTTCCCCATCTATTTGCCATGAAGTGATGCGACTAGGTGCCATGATCTTAGTTTTCTGAATGTTGAGTTTTAAGCCAACTTTTTCACTCTCCTTTTTCACTTGCATCAAGAAGCTCTTTAGTTCTTCTTCACTTTCGGCCATAAGGGTGGTATCATCTGCATATCTGAGGTTATTGATATTTCTCCTGGCAATCTTGATTCCAGCTTGTGCTTCATCCAGCCTGGTATTTTTCACGATGTACTCTGCATATAAGTTAAATAAACAGGGTGACAATTAAATATATATAGATATAAATATTTAATATATATAGATGTATAAATATTTGTATAAATATATATTTAATATTCCAATTAAATATATATGTATATATACATATACATATATATGTATATGGAAAAGTGAAAGTGTTAGTCACTCAATTGTATCTGACTCTTTGTGACCCCATGGACTCTAGCCTGCCAGGCTCCTTTGTCCATGGGATTCTCCAGGCAAGGATACTGGAGTGAGTAACTATTCCCTTCTCCAGGGGATCTTCCCTACCCAGGGACTGAACCCAGGTCTCCTGCACTGCAGGCAGATTCTTTACCATCTGAGCCACCAGGAAAGCCTATACATATGCCATACTTAGTTGCCACAATAAATTCTGTTTGGCTTAGACCAGTGCTCACACAGTCAACCCCTTCAACAATTTACAGTTCCCTAACACACTCAGTGCATACCTGCTGAGCCTTGAACAGAATTGCAGCATCATAGATGTGACAACTGAAGGGGCCTTGGAAATGAATCAGTGCTGGGTCAGGAAACCAGTGAATCGGGGACAGTCTATGATTCAGATAAAGAGCATCTCTCTTGGTTAGAATCCAGCCCTAATTGGGCTCTGCTCTGGGAAATATGCCAAGAAAGTCGCTTTCATGAGTGTGTACAAAGCTGTTCCATTCTGATTCTTCAGCAGACATTCCCCCATCCACTGGTCTGTTCTAGAAACAGACTATCTGTCTTCACCTGCCTGTCTTGTCCGTTGGCTCCATGACCCATCTGAGAGCCCCTCCAGACTCCCCTGCCTTTTAGGTCTGTCACACCAGGTTAGGTAAGATGGTTAGAGTTCTTAATATGTGGCTTAAACTTTATAAATTGCCCACATCCCTCAACTAGTAACATTTTGGGGGGGAATATATCCTAAGGGAAAAAAATTAGAGATGCAAATCAAAACTTATGTGCAAGGATATTCATTATGGAGTTATTTGTAATAGTTAAAAAAAAAAAAGGAAACCTCAGTTGCAAACAACAGGAGATGGGCAAGGAAATGATACATCCACTTGTTGGTCATTAAAAGACATGTTTTAAAGAAATTTAATGGTGTGAGAAGATGCTTGGCAAAGTCAACAAAGACTGGAAAATAAAACTATATGTAATATGCTCTTGATTAAAAAAAAAAGACTAAAAGGGAAAAAGACAGAGCAGAAATGCAAGATATTAATAGGATCTCTCTCTTTTTTATATTTATTTACTTGGCTGCGCTGGGTCTTCGTTGAGGCATGCAGGATCTTTAGTTGCAGCATGTGAACTTTTAGTTGCTGCATGTGGGATCTAGTTCCCAGACCAGGGATGGAACCCACGCCTCCTACACTGAGAGCTCAGAGTCTTGGCCACTGGACCACCAGGGAAGTCCCTAGGATCTTTTCTTCTGTGTACTTTGCAGTTTCTTTCGAGGCTTATAACCACAGAAAAAAAGAACAAATGGGAACTAGAAAGTCAGCGCCAAAGGCTTTGTTACCTACTCAAAAGAGATGACAAAGAGATCCAAAGCTCACAATTTCTTCATGATAATGAAAATAAACATATAATTTGGAACAGGATCTTTTGGATCTTAAGGACATTATTGGGATAATTGGTGAAACTTGAGTGGAGTTTATGGAACAGAGGAAAATAACATATTCATGTAAATTTCCTAATGTTGATGGTTGTATTGTGGTTATGTTGGAAATACTTTTTGTTTTTTGGTAGGAGATACACAATAAAATATTGAGAAGCATCAATATTAACATATGGAGCATCATGTTAAAAACTAACTCTTAAATGGTTTTGTAAAAGTTTTTTTTTTTTGTAAAAAAGTTTTATGCTTGTCTTCAGCTTTTCCCTGGATTGAAATTATTTCAAAATTAAAAAATAAAATTAAGCTAAGCAAGAGAGAGCGCGCTGTCTCCTTATTGGAGAGTCGATCCCACGGCACAGTCTGACCACCTCTGCAACGGGACTCCTCTCCCTGTGACCAGGTTGTCCCCCCAGCCACCTCACCTCAGGGCTTTCCTGTCTATCCTCAGGGTCATATTGTCCACAACTGGAAAGCACGGTGGTTCATTCTTCGCCAGAACACGCTGCTGTACTACAAGCTCGAGGGGGGTCGGAAAGTGACCCCTCCCAAGGGCCGCATCCTTCTGGATGGCTGCAGCATCACCTGCCCCTGCCTGGAGTATGAAAACCGACCCGTAAGTGAAGGCCCCTCTTCCCAGCACCTCCCTCCCACTCCCCGGACCACCCCCCCTCCCTGGACTCTTAGGCGAAGGCGGTATGAGTCATGGCAAGAGCTGAGTTACTGAAAAACCTACACTCAAATCCTGGCTGCACCACATACGAGGCACGTGACCTTGAGCAAGTAATTGAACCTCTCTGAGCCTGAGATCCTCGTCTATAAACTGGGATAATGTAATGACACGTGACTGTTGCTCACAGCTATGATGAGGATCATGAAGGTAATGGTGGGTCAAAACACTTGTAGCCTGGGAGGTACCACACAAATGTGAGTAGTTACTGCTGCTTCGGGTTCAGTAGGATGGCTTTCATCCTCCAGTGGGTACATGTTCCAAAAGTCAGTAGAAGCTCAACCCTGAAAAGAATCTGAATCATTTACCTAGGGACTTCCCTGATGGTCCAGTGGCCAAGAAATTCGCTAGGCTTGGAGGAGTCAAGGAAGAAAATTTTAAGATTGCTTCTTTCATCTAATGATCTTGTTATGAAAGCAAGAGGTTAGTTGAAAAACAGAGTTCCAAATGTTGGTACAGATATTATTGGCCACAGAGAACACTGTCTAGCTGAAAAGGAGGAAGATGCCATTACAAGCTGTCTGGCTCAGGTACAACTTTGGGACAGATGGAGATTCGGGCGTGAACTGGTTGAGAAAGTTTAAACCATATTATATGAGGAATGTGTGAAAGATTTGGGATGATTAGACCCGATCAAGAAGATCACACATAGACATAGAGAACAGAGTTAAGGACGTGGGGGCGGGACGAGGGGGTTGAGGAAGGAGAGGGTGGGATGTATGGAGAGAGTGATATGGAAACTTACATTACCATATGTAAAATAGCCAACGGGAATTTGCTGTATGACTCAGGGAGCTCATACTGGGGCTCTGTAACAACCTAGAGGGGTGGGATGGGGAGGGAAGTGGGAGGGAGATTCAAGAGGGAGGGGACATACGTATACTATGGCTGATTCATGTTGATGTTGACAGAAACCAACACATAAGTTTAGTTGCTAAGTCATGTCCAACTCTTGCGATCCCATAGACTGTAGCCTGCCAGGCTCCTCTGTCTGTGGGATTCTTCAGGCAAGAATACTGGAGTGGGTTGCCATCTCCTCCTCCAGGGGATCTTCCCCACCCAGGGATCGAACCTGGGTCTCCTGCATTGCAGGCAGATTCTTTACCAACTGAGCTACTGTGAAGCAATTAACCTTCAATTAAAAATAAATACATTTTAAAAAATAAATAAAGAAAATGATCAAAAGGAGCAGAACTGAGTTCCTCTGGGGTAGGTATTAATAGCCTCTTATGATAGATGAAGGCATTGAGAGGCTCAGTGGGTCCTTGAATGTGCCCGAATGACCGTAGCTATGGATCTAGCTCAGTCTCACCTGGAAGCCTGTGTGTCTCCCTCTTTAGCACAGGGGCTCTTGCAAGAGGTGAGCTTAATCTAGAAGGCAGAATCAGTAACAGAGAGACCAAGGGCCCAGGAAGCAGATCCTGCGCTAATTAGTCTATTCAAAGGGGCTAAGGTGGTGAGCTCCCTGTCACTGGAGGTATACAAGGGAATCTTAAAGGCCCACTAGCTGGGACGTGGTCGAGGGGTGAGGCACTCTGCAATCAGTGGATCATGTGACCGCTCTGCTTCGGTTCTGTCATTCTTGCTGCTCAGCCAGCTTTCTCTCTCTCTCTCTCTCTCTCTATCTCTCTCTCGCCTGGCTGCTCTGACTGGCTGTCTCGTCCCACAGCTCCTCATTAAGCTGAAAACTCAGACATCCACGGAGTACTTCCTGGAGGCCTGTTCTCGAGAGGAGAGGGATGCCTGGGCCTTCGAGATAACAGGAGCCATCCACGCGGGGCAGCCGGGGAAGGTCCAACAGCTCCACCTACTGAAGAACTCCTTCAAGCTGCCCCCTCACATCAGCCTGCAGTGAGTGCCCGGCCCTAACCTCGCCCTCCCTGGCTTTGCTGTAGCCTCTGCTGTCTGCACGCCTCAGGGAGGGGGCGGGCCTCTGTGGCTGCTACACAGGCCTGGCTGGTGCTGCAGCTGTGCTCCAGGGTCTGTTTACATTGTCTTCTCTGTGTGGGCGTGGCCCTGCCAGCCTGCCCTTGTAACCTCTTGGGGTCTCTGCTGCTCCTGCCCCGTCAGTGTCCTGACCCCCTCTCTTCAGTGTCAGTCGGGATGCTCAGGGCTATAAAAACAGCTCCCCAGGAATCTCCACTCACCAAGTCATTAGTCTTGTTTGCAACCTGGTGGCAAGAACATGTGTTCTGTTAAGAGCTGCATTCTTATTCTGTGGGATTCTTCATCCATCCATCCATTCACTCTTTTAAGAAATAGTTACTGAGTGCCTGCTGCATGCCATACATCCCTCTAGGTGCTCATGCAGATGGGCATAAACAAAGTTTCATCTCAGGGGCTTTCCAGCCCAAGTACCTAAATAGAGAATGAGAAAAGGTTTGCCATTGGTGGCAGGGATCGTCCCATAGAACAGAAGGAAAGCAGGTCAGTGGTGGCAGTGACACTATAAAGTAGGGAAGGATGAAAGGAATTCCTATCATGGAAATTGTTATATCCACACATCTGCAGGAAATGCCCACTAACCTTGCAGGAAGCAGAACTTCCCAGGCTTACCAAAAACCTCCATACCAGGCTCTGGAATCTTGATTGTGCATCTTTGTTGTTCAGCCGCTAAGTCACGTCTGACTCTTCGTGACCCCATGGACTGCAGCATGCTAGGCGTCCCTGTTCCTCACCATCTCGTGGAGTTTGCCCTAGTTCATGTACATTGCATCAGTCGTGCCATCCAACCATCTCATCCTCTGTTGCTCTCTTCTCCTCTTTCCCTCAATCTTTCCCAGCATCAAGGTCTTTTCCAGTGAGTCGGCTCTTTGTATCAGGTGGCTGAAGTATTGGAGCTTCAGCATCAGTCCTTCCAACAAATATTCAGGGTTGATTTCCTTTAGGATTGACTGGTTTGGTCTCCTTGCTGTCCGAGGGACTCTCAAGAGTCTTCTCCAACACCACAGTTCAAAAGCATCAATTGTGCATCTAGGGCGGCTAACCCATGGTGAGTGCAGGGAGGACCAGCAGCAGATGAGACTGGGTTCAAGTGATGGGTGACTTTTGAGAAGTAGCTGGAGGAGTTTGGACTTTATGCAGCAGATCATATATAATTCTTTTGTTTTTAAATTAAGTCACAGCTCTTTAGTTTTACTACAAACATGATGCCTGTCTAGTATAGAAATACGAAGAAACATTCCCCAGTCCTACCTCTCAAATTCTGATGCATAACAGAACACCCCTCTTTCTCTGCGATGTGTATTATACCACTTGCCACGTGCTTTATACCCTCAGCAGTGGCTCATGGACCCACCCTCATTTCTGTCAATGTGACGAGGGTCTCCTCTCTTTTGCCTTCCTTCCGTGTAGTCGCATCGTGGACAAGATGCGCGACAGTAGCTGCGGAATCCGGCCGAGCCCCAACATGGAGCAGGGAAGCACCTACAAAAAGACTTTCATAGGTGAGCCCTCAACCTCCAGGGCTGGACCAGGCACTGGAGACTTGGGGCTTGGTGACCTGGGACTCAGTGGTGTTGAGGCCTGAGCTGCCTGGCAGCCAACAGGCCAGCCTGAGATGTGGGTGCAGCCACAGGTCTGGGCAAGTGGGGGTGGCATTTGGTCTGCTCCAGGGCCGAGCCCCAAGGCTGTTCAAGGCTGCCCCAGGGGTCAAGGTCAATGAGGTCACAGCCAGGCACCCCTGAGGAAGCTGGTCTGGAACCTGTCGTCTTGATGGGTGCTGCCCTTGCCCCGCTGCAGGCTCCTCCCTGGTGGACTGGCTTATCTCCAGCGGCTTTGCAGCCAGCCGTCTGGAGGCTGTGACGCTGGCCTCGGTGCTCATGGAGGAGAACTTCCTTCGGCCAGTAGGCACCCGAAGCATGGGAGCCATTCGCTCGGGGGATCTGTCTGAGCAGTTCCTGGATGACTCCACGGCCCTGTACACGTTCGTAAGTGAGGGCGTGGGTTTCTCTTGGCACGGGAGCAGAGAGAGGAAGAGGCCGCAGAGTGTGGGCCAGGGGTCCATAGTTAGTGGGGAGAGGCCTAGGACTCGGGGAGTGGGGGACAGCTTCACCCCCAGGTAGAGTGGGAGTTTCCTTTCCCCTGTGGGAGCTTCCCCAGCCTGGAGCTTGGATGTGTTGGTAACAAGAGTCCTTGTCTCTCCTTCCTACCAGGCTGAGAGCTGCAAGAAGATTAGTCCCAAGGAAGAAATCAATCTCAGCACCATGGAGTTAAGTGGTACTGTGGTGAAGCAAGGCTATCTGGCCAAGCAGGTATGGGATGGCCGCCTTGGAGCAGGGAGGAGGTGGACAGTCCTCAACCTCGGGGGAGGCAGGAACCCCCACAAAGGGTGGGAAGGGCTGAGACTCCAGAGGGCACTAGTTGTCAGCAGCATCTGCTAAGTCAGGGTCCGGCGGTGGCCACAAGGGAGCAAGGCAAGGGGCCGGCATATGTCCTTGCCCATAGGCATCCCAGACAAGCAGGCCCAAGGCATTAGAGGCGTGAAGGTGGGAGGATGTGACTACAAGCTGTCACCCATGAGCCATACACTCTTTCTTTGCCTCAGGGGCACAAGAGGAAAAACTGGAAGGTGCGGCGCTTTGTTCTGAGGAAGGACCCGGCTTTTCTGCATTACTACGACCCTTCCAAAGTGAGTGCCTTGTTGTGCTTCCAGACACGTCTCTCCCCAGCAGATCCAGGGCTGGTTCCACCTCCAGCCCTTCCTCTCAGCCTTCCTACCATAACTTTCACCCACGATGCCTTTCCTTCCACAGTTGCAAACTGCTCCTCCCAGCCTGACCTCTCTTTTCTTTCATCACATCATCGCCTGCTCAGTTGATCCTGCTCAATGGGTCTTCATTGTTTTGTGAGGAAAAACATCTTTCAGTTCCTCCAAAGCTGGCTGTGTGCCTACGAAGGGGGAGCTGAGCTGATGAAGAGACTCCTGACTGGTGCTTTCCAGTCTCTTTTCACCCCTTTCCACCCAAAAAGAGGCCGTGAATTCTGCCTCCTCATCCTCTTGTCCCCACCAACGTTTTGAAAAGTTTCTTTTACCATTTAATATTTAAGCCATAATTCTGAGTTTCAGATAATAAGTATTACTGCATGCTCAGTTGATCTAATTCCAATCAAAAGAACAGAAACATGGCCTTTTAGTCGGCCTGTTCAGCCTTGTCTTGGTAGATGTGTGATTTTCCTTTGTTTTTTGAAATAATGAAGAGTGGGCATTCAGTCAGGAACCCAACCCTAAGCCAAGAACATGGAGCTTGAAGGAGCCCCCGGGGACCCTGCTAGACTACAGGGAGGGCTAAGGGGCAGGGAGGGGCGTGGTGCTGATGTGACTGGCTGTGAAATGAAGCCCAAACTTCCTCACTCATGCAGATAACTTGCCATGGCATGTCCAAGTTCAGCCTCATCTTCTGTTACAAATGACTCTCACGGACTAATTCTTTAGCAGGCTGACTGAGGGTGGTATGATGAGAGCATGATTCTTCTGTTGTTATTGCTCAGTCGCTCAGTCTTGTCCAGCTCTTTGTGACCCCATGGACTGCAGCACACAAGCCTTCCCTGTCCTTCATCATCTCCCAAAGTTTGCTCAAACTCATGTCCGTTGAGTCGGTGATGCTATCTAACTATCTCATCCTCTGTCTCTCGATTCTTCTTCTGCCCTCAATCTTTCCCAGCATCAGGGTCTTTTCCAATGAGTCAGTTCTTCACATCAGGTGGCCAAATTATTGGAGCTTCAGCTTCAGCCTAGTCCTTCCAATGAATGATTGAGGATTGATTTCCTTTAGGATTGACTGGTTTGATCTCCTTGCAGTCCAAGGAACTCTTAGGAATCTTCTCCAGCACCACAATTCAAAAGACTCCGTTCTTCAGTGCTCAGCCTTCTTTATGGTCCAACTCTTCCATCCATACATGACTACTGGAAAAACCATAGCTTTGACTATATGGACCTGCAAAGTGATATCTCTGTTTTTTAATATGCTGTCTAGATTTGTCATAGCTTTCCTTCCAAGGAGCAAGCATCTTTTAATTTCATGGCTGCAGTCACTGTCTACAGTGATCTTGGAGCCCAAGAAAGGAAAATCTGTCCTGGGTTGGGACTGGATGCCATGATCTTAGTTTTTTGAATGTTGAGTTTTAAGCCACTCTCCTCTTTCACCCTCATTAAGAGGTTTGTTAGTTCCTCTAAATAGCTTTTTGCCATTAGAGTGGTATCATCTGCATATCTGAGGTTGTTGATATTTCTCCTGGCAATCTTGATTCCAGCTTGTGATTCATCCAATCCAGCATTTCTGCATGTAAGTTAAATAAACAGAGTGACAATATCCATCCTTGACGTCCTCTTTTTCCCAAGTTTGCACCAGTTGTTCCATGTGAGGTTCTAACTGCTGCTTCTTGACTTGCATACAGGTTTCTCAGGAGACAAGTAATGTGGTCTAGTTATTTCCATCTCTTTAATAAGAGTTCTCTGCCTTCACACAGTTCCTAATCAGGTCTCCTTTCCTTTGCAGGAAGAGAACCGGCCAGTGGGTGGGTTTTCTCTTCGTGGCTCCCTGGTGTCAGCTCTGGAGGATAATGGTGTTCCCACTGGTAAGGGGCAACTTTGGCCCCATCCTCATCTCAGGGTCCTCCCTCCTGCTGTCTCAGTAATGCTCTGCTGATGATGGACTAAGCTGTGGGGCCCGAGTGGGGCTTTCTCAGTGACAATGAATGGTGTGGATTCTGAAGCCAATTTCAAAATCAGAGAAAGGGCACATAGGGTATTGTTAGTGTTTTAACAACACAACTAAATAATTCTCATCTTTAATATTCTTTCCCATCCTTTTCTGTGCTTACTGGCCCATAAGCTTCCACCTAAGGACAAGAGCTTACAATAGTGTTTAAAGATTGACAACAGTTTAATATTTGTTATCATGCTAATTTCACACTAGACAGCTAAGGCAGGTAGTATTATTCTCAACTTATGGATGGGAAGATTGAGGTTCAAAGAAATTAAACAATTCCAGTCAAATCCCACATCTGTCCATGCTTTTAACATAAACCTACTGGACTTTTTTGATGTGAGACTGCAGACCTGTGGTTAGCATAGAGGGCAGGCCAAGAGGTCTTCCAAGAACGTTCAGACATAAAACTGGCAGGCCTTAAGGCACAGATGAGGGAGAGGGGATGGATGGGAGGCAAATAGGAAAGCATGCCTCTGGTGGGATTTCCTAACCATATATGTACACTTGTACTAAGAAATACTTCATTATGTGTTTTTGTCTCAGTGACTTTCAGCTGTTCCCAGCTGAAAGCAGACATGGATATTCGCTCACTGATTATTTTTTTCTTCCTGCCTAGGGGTTAAAGGGAATGTCCAGGGAAATCTCTTCAAAGTGATTACTAAGGATGACATACACTATTATATCCAGGCCAGCAGCAAGGCTGAGCGTTCAGAGTGGATTGAAGCTATCAAGAAGCTAACGTGACAAGGACCTGAGGGAATGGGACTGAGATGACACAGGATTTCCTGGACAATAGGAGTATGTTAATATTTTTAACTTTTTATATTTTGTACTGCTTTGGAGTGAGATTGATGGAGTTCCTTCAAGTTGGCAGTGGTGCTATTGCCTTCCCCACCTTCATTTACAGTTAACCTGTAGATTTTGAAGCAGCCTTGTCAGCCAAGTCAGCACCTTGACTTTTGCCCATTATCACAACCAGCCATTCCTTGGTTACCAAAGCAGGTCTCCCTTGTCACACTAACTGGCCATGTAATACTGAACAAAAACACTATAACCTCATGATGGAGCTCTCGGAAATGCTGTCAGCACCTCTTAACTCCTTTGGAATGAATAAAAATTGACACTTGTTCCTGGCTGTTAGATTTCCTATACAAAGTTTCAGTTTTCAAAGGTTTTTCATGCTTAAGGGTATACAAATTATTAGGCAAGCTGATTATAAAAACATCTCAAGTGAGCTTAAAGCCTCATCTTAAAGTGGGGATGGGGGCAAAATCTTGAATGAAATATTGTTTTGTTTTGAAAAAGAAGCCTTTGTTAAATATTATACATTGCAGAAAAGAAATCATGGACTCAGTTGGATTAGTCACATACATAAAAGTAAAATTACAGCTTTTCTGTGAAAAAAGAAAAAAGTTGTTTAGAAAGATGAAGAGCAGGAGCTTTCTAAAGGAGAGAAAGATGTCAATGGGAGAATTAAATCAAGGCATGAAATTTTGGTTTTAGGAATGATTAATGGAGACACATAGGTACCAAGAAGCTTCATCAGTTCGGTTAATCTGAAGTAGTGAAAAGTCTGTATCATAGTGTCTTTAAAAAACATTTTTATTACTTTCAAGCTTAATACAGTAATCTGCCAGTACAACTGCTTAGACTTCCTTCAATGAATAGATATATAACTTACATTTAAGGGGCGTGAACACCTCCAAAGTGCTTAAGTAAAAATTCATTCAATAGTTGGAACTATCTTCTCTTGATCTTGTGTAAAAGACCTGATCATTCAGATCAGTAATTCCAAGCTCATGAGGTTTTACTATATTCCTTACATTGTAAGAGACTGTCTTTTAAAGCACCATTTTCCATTTGGCATTTCACCAAGGTCTGTGTCCTTAGTTTTTTTATTGCTTTTTGCTATCAATATAGGTTTTTATCTGAATTAAGCTGCATTTGGTTTGATGGCTTCTTGACTGTAAATTGGCACAGTTATACCCCACTCTGTACGGTAGGTATCAGGATCATGAGTTGAAAAGTAGTTGACTATCATTTTGAGGCAAATCAGGGGACAGTTCTTGCCAAGGGTACTAGCACTTGAATTTTTAAAATTCCTAACCATTTAAATTGCTTTTACTGTAGAAGTTAACTAGATCAAGTAAGGCTGTCTATGGGTTTCCACTAAGTGTTTAAGCATTATCCTCATAAGTAGTGGCTTGTTTTACTAGAAAACATGAAAAATCATTTGGATGTTTGTATTTTTCCGGCCATTTAAAATTTTCAACTAATTATAATACCTAAATGAGACTCAAACTATTGCTAATTTTCAGTTATGAGTTGATAACCACTTGACCTCAAAGACAGGACTGGGAGTAGATGAAACTGTCAATTTCTAGTGAGTATGCGGAGAGATTCAAAATTTGGGTAAACTGGTCAGTTATCTTGTCAATCTATTCAAGTTTTTAGAGTTGGGTGTGATCTTGTTCTCATATTTGAAAGTGATACTTTTAGGTCAGCAGGGAAAAGTTTACTTAGTTCTCTCCATCATCAGTGAGGTATTGATCTTTTTCTCTGGCAAGGGTCATAAATTTGCAAAACTGTTGTGGAATTGAACAAAAGGCCTGCATAAAATATAAACCACTCACCACGGATGCCACCAGTATTTCTCGACAGTCATGGCTTTTGAAGTACTAAAAAATCCAGTGAACAAAGTGAAAATTCAATTCCTCTGCTTACAACAAACATTTAAGGAGCACCTGTTATATAGTTTGATAACATTCGTGATGTTGTGAGCGTTACAGACTTTTTAACTCCTCAGAAAAAAACTGAAGTGAAAATTATGTGCCCATTTGAATACATCCAGATTCTCCTCTAAATATTCCCAGGATGGCATGCAAGCTAGCAGTCATGACTCCCTCATGAACAGTTATGTTGTTAGACCTGGATCTAAAGAGCTAGTAGAGGCTGCTAAATTAAACAAAGGGACAAACCTTCACAAATAGCTTAAATGTCTCACCAACACACTCTTCTGTTTTCCAGTCCCATTAACAGTGAGTTAAGTCTAGTCCTGGATTGAGTCAAGTGGGTTAGATTTAATCTTCTAAGTATTTAAATAGCTATTCTTGGGAATAATTAATAAAATTAATTTATCCAGTACCTCAAGTATCCTAAAAGATTAAATTTATGAAGTAAACCAAAGTTAACTCAAGACTTGCTACACACCTTGGCCACTGTAGCTTTAACTGCAAACCATGT
Source organism: Okapia johnstoni (assembly GCA_024291935.2). NCBI lineage: Eukaryota > Metazoa > Chordata > Mammalia > Artiodactyla > Giraffidae > Okapia > Okapia johnstoni. The sequence goes on from CM044307.1 coordinate 21,929,992, forward strand.
GTTATCTAAGAAATTTATTTGCCTTTGTATATATTATTTATCTTTAAAACAATCAGTTCTTAAAGAAAAAAATGATGGAAACATTTTGAAAAACAATTAATTGTGTTCAAACAGATCCCTAACCTGTTAGGAAGAGAAGTGAAACTCTAAGGTGGCACCTAGCAAATATTTTACTGGAAAAAAAAATTAAAAGTTGGGCAATGATACTCAAAATAACTAAATTTACAAAGCAGCATCTTTTTCTTAAAACAAAAAACTAAAGTTAAAAAAACAAAAACAACCCCCACCTTTACCACCTTGAATTACAAACTCAAGACAAGCAGCTTAGTATACACCAACAAGGACCAGTGCGATAAATTCTCCTTCTGACCACATGTTGTCATCAGTCTCAAATAGGTAAAAGGCACTCAACTAATGTAATTCTTTAGTTACATTTTAAGGCTTTTTTCCCCTAGGAGTAAACTTTCACTAATTAAAATGTTCTCTAAACCCTCTTTATTAAAGGGGGCTGGGTTGGGGGGAGAAGTTGCCTGGAGCACAGCACACGGCTCACGGGATCTCAGCTCCCTAACCAGGGATCAAACCCAGGCCCTCAGCTGTTAAAGCACGGAGTCCTGACCACTGGACCACTGGCAAAGTCTCTGTAAACCTTCCTTTTGATAGGATCTGCTATACTTATCCTCTGGTCACCTGCCTTTAAATTACTACATTTCAAATAAAATGAAATTCTTAGGAATTGTAATGCTTTTAACTGGTGATAATAAGGAAGAAACCTATGGTTAAATATCCCAGAAATTTATTTAATGTTTGCTTGATACATTTTATATAGAAAGGTTGGAACTATTCGCTTTGAATGCCTCTGGTAAATCTCATGGAGGCACTAAACTACAAAGGGTTGCCAATCTGGAGATATCAGAAATGGAAATCATAAGCCCAATTTATGTCTCGTCTTGAAGATCTGTCTCTAGTGAAATCAGGCCACTCCCTTAAAAAATGCTCAAGGTCTTGGAGCTACTGTGTGAAAACAGCTAACATTTAGGAGGGCATTTCATGTTTTGGTCTGTCGGAACATTTAAATACTTAGAAATAAAAAATATTCAGCTTTGAAGTTTTCAATACTGGAAAACTTTTAAGTCTAGGGTTTACAGCCAGGAAGGCTGCTTTGTGTTCCTTAAACTGGACTCTGTTTCCCATAAAGTTAATCTTCAGCTTTGGCTTCCATTTCTTCTGCATCATCATCTCCATCCACTTCTGCATTTTCTCTCTCAAGCCTCTCCAGCTGCCTTGCAAGTTCAGTCTCATCTGTATCTGTGACCACTTTGGGCTGTGGAAGCAGAGGCACAATTTCAATGTGAATGAAGTTGAACACACACAAATTCAGTTTCAATACTATTAACTGCCTGGTATTTTAACTCTTATTCTGAGTGATGAAATACTACCAACAAATTCCATGAGATAATAAAACTGAAATATATATATTGGCTGTATAGTGGCTGTATCTTTCAAACACATAAAAAGATGACCTGTAAAAATCCATCTTCTGGCTTCAAAATTTCTTCCACAGAAGAAATTTATTTTGAAAATTTGGTTTTGTTCTTGTTGAGATGAAAAAAACATAGGACAGACACTACTGTAGTTCCTCATTCTGAAATCAAACTTTAAGCGTTCTAAATTCTGACGATAATCAATCACTTTCTTTTTTCAGTTATTTTCACTGTCTTTATTTTTTTCATTTTGGGGATCAGTAACCACAGTCTTGAATAACCACCCCGTGATAGTTCTTATGTACTTTTAAAAACCCTTTTAGGAACTCAAGTCAATGACTATTTTATACTTAGAGGACTTGTAGTTTTATCTCATATTTTATAAGTCACTGATCAGATATTTTAGAAGACAAACCAGTTACATGATTGAAACTTCTTAAAAACTTTCAGAACAACGCAAAAAGTCCCAGTATTGACCTCACCTCCATTTGAACGTTGAAGACGCCCCTCTTTTCCTCAATTTTTTCTTTTATAACAGCCATAGCTTGATTGAGGACAGAGAGGCCTTCTGTTCTCTCCAGGGTGGTTGTAGTCATTACATACCGAGGAGGAGCTATTAGATTAATCTAAGGAAGACAAAAATTCAAATATGAATGTACCTACAGACCACGTAACAATTAGGATGTTTGAGAATCATTTTGCTAATCTGCTGCTTTAAAAACAAATCATCCCAAAATTTACTCCCAATTCCGCAGCACAGCAATTTGGGGTAGTTTGTTAATATAGCAGAAGCTAATTGATACTATGATGTAACCCAGTAGTAGAAGCAGTCTACTGCATACCAAATATGAAGAATTATGACTTCTGGAACTTTGGTGGTTAAGCTAACTATAGGCATCATTGGCACAACGGATAATCTGTCTCTAAAACAAACAAAAAAGATTCCTATTTGGTTCTAAACTAAACCGATGAAAGAAATTCTTCTAAGAGATTCTGATTAACAGCCATCCAGTTAATTTTATTGCTAATGAAAGAGTCAGGCCAAACCTCCTGAAAGCTGTGTGTGAATATAAGAGAATATGTTGTCCTTTTCAAGATTCTATGAGCATAATGGGCCCTGTGACTACTTACTGTAAAGGAGGTTTAGCACAGCTGGTTCTTTGGCACTAAATACCAATAGGAATCTCTATCCATAGTGACAGTAGCAGTAGCTACAACAAAAGCCTACACATAATTTTAAACATTCCCTAGAAATATCATCAGGAACCACTTTTAATAACACTTGATATGAAATATGATCATTAAATCTGGATTTAATTTGGATTAAGTGGATATTTCAGTAGGGAGGGAGAAAACAGACTACTCACCTTGATGGGCATGGTTTCTGTAGAACAATTCAAACCCGCTCTCAGAGCTTCTTTTACGGCATCAATGCCTTCATAACCATAACAAGCCACTTCAATATCTAAAATTATAGAAATTCAAAAGCTTATTCCAAAATATGCAAAATTTTTTTTCAAGTTTAAAAAGAAATCAGATATATGACAAATACACTAGTACTCAAATACTTATGAAAGATTTCATCACCCTTTCAATTAGAAATCAACCCCAGCTATTAACTTTCATATTTAAAAAATATTTGAACATGCAGTGATATCGTATCTTCTCAACAACATCAAGCCCCTGAATGATGAAACTATAAAAAACCAGAAATTTAACAAACATCTTGAATTTGGGCTATATTTGGGTTGAAATCCTAATTCCAACCCCTCTGTGCTTCAGTTCCTTATTTGTGAAATGGTTAGGAGTGTGATGAAATCTGAATAAATAATAACCACGGGGGCTTCCCTGGTGACTCTGGTCAAGAATCTGCTGATGCAGGAGATGGGTCTGACCCCTCATCCAGGATGTCGTGGAGCAACTAGACTGATGCGCCACAACAACTGAGCCTGTGCTCGGGAGCTGCAACTACTGAAGCCCGAGCACCCTAGAGCCTTTGCTCTGATGAGAGAAGCTGCCACAATGAGAAGTCCATACACTGCAACTAGAGAAAAGCCTGCACAGCAACAAAGACCCAGCAAAGCCCCCAAGATAAATAAAATTATAAAAAATAAAAATAATATAACTACAAACTGTCTAGCATAGTTTAAAACTGTATACTCCGACCCAGCAATCCTACTTTTAAGAATTTGCCTTATAGAACAGCTGTATAAATGGGTAAGTCTGTGTATAAAGGTGTCAAAATGCAGTGTTTTTTGTTATACATTTGACCCTTAACAATACAGCCTTGAACTGCATGGTCTCCTTACATGTTGATTTTTTTCAAAAGTAAACACTACAATACTACATGAACCACGGGAGTTGAATCTCAGACACAGAATCACAGACACACAGGACTGATGAGGTTATATATGAATTTTCGAGTGAGTGGAGGGTGGGCAACCCTTTTATACATTGTTTAAGGGTCAACTACAGATTCACGGGGTCGCAAAGAGTCGGACACGACTGAGCAACTGAACTGAACTGACAGTAAAACAAACTGGCCCAACCTGAACACTCATTAAGAGGAGGTTTATTATTCTGTGCAATATTACCTAACATTCAAAATGAGAATGATCCTCAAGTTCTACATGGAAGGGCAGCCATGGTACACCAAGTGGAAATAGCTAGTTGAAGAAAATGGTGCATACTATGATCCCATTCTTATGAAAACATAAAAACTTATATCTGAACATAAATAGCATACATTCCTACACAGCATAGGTACAGAAAAAAATGTCTGAAAGAACAGATCCCAAATTAACAGTGGTTAATCCAGAGGCATGGGAGGATATTACTATACTGTCAGAATTTTAAAGCATGCACTAAAACAAAATAATCACTCCACCCAAAAGAGGGGCTAACTTAAGGTTAGCCGAACTCATTTACTTGTGTCAATATATACATTTTATGATAACTTAGTAGAAGCCAAAATTACTTAATTTCTTTAGATTTCCTTGCTGTGAAAAGCAAACATTTAGAAAAAGGTAGATGTTGATGTAGCAACATGTTCTTTGGTGAGGCTCATTATTTAGTAGCTTTTCTGGTACATGCAAAATATTTTAAACAGCATTTAAAAAGTCATTTACCTGCTCGAATTTTGACAGCCTGTGGGGTCAAACGCCTATTAATATTGTTAATGAGTACTTCCCGTTCATCTTCATTCAAATCTAAGCTATCCAAAATAGATGGGTCTCTGAAAGAAAACACACACAACAAAATGTCAAGGTTACTTTACTGATAATTAGGACACCGAACATAATACAACAGAAAAATGTTTAAGAGCACATCGTTTAGTGTCAGAATTAAGAGTTCAAATCTTAGCTTCACAATTTAATAGCTTTGGCCTTTCTAGATCTCAATTTCCACATTTGTAAAACAAGAATAAAAACAGTGTATCTCACTGGATGCAGTATTAAGTGTATCTCACTGGATGCAGTATTAAGTGTATCTCACTGGATGCAGTATTAAGTGTATCTCACTGGATGCAGTATTAAGTGTATCTCACTGGATGCAGTATTAAGTGTATCTCACTGGATGCAGTATTAAGTGTATCTCACTGGATGCAGTATTAAGTGTATCTCACTGGATGCAGTATTAAGTGTATCTCACTGGATGCAGTATTAAGTGTATCTCACTGGATGCAGTATTAAGTGTATCTCACTGGATGCAGTATTAAGTGTATCTCACTGGATGCAGTATTAAGTGTATCTCACTGGATTGCAGTATTAAGTGAGATAATGCAAGTGAAGTGCTTAGGCATGTATGACAAAAAGAAAACACCCAAATGATCATTATTAAAAGCAAAATTTTAGAGATCTGACTAAAGCAAGCAATTTAATGTCTCCTATACAGGCATACCTTGAAGATATTGTGGGTTTGGTTCTAGACCACAATAAAGCATGTTTAGCAATAAAGTAAGTCACATGTTTGGCTTCTCAGTCCATATAAAAGTTACGCCTATGCCATACTGTTGTTTGCTGTTAAAAATACTTCATTCCTAAAAAATGGTAACCATCATCTGAGTCTTCAGGGAGATGTAATCTTCTTGCAATAGTAACATCAAGGGATCACATATCACAACAAAATAATGAAAAAGTTTGAAACATTGCAAGAATTCTCAAAATGTGACACAGAGACATGAAATAAGCAAAGGCTGTTGGAAAACTGGTGCCAACAGACTTGCTTGATGCAGGGTTACCACAAACCTTCAATCTGTAAAAAATGCAGTACTTGCAAAGTGCAGTAAAATGAATTCTGCTTATATATCTCACATCCCACTATAATTAAGCATATCCACGTAACTAGCAGTCCTTGCTTCAAGGAGCTCAAAAAGAACAAAAACATGGAAAAAAATTAAAAAAAAAAAAAAAATAGAAGTGCATTTTTGCACTTCTGGGGTGAGGTGACGAAGGTATCAGTGGGGTCAGGAAGGGCTTCATGAATGAAGTGGCATTTCACCTGACCTTGTAAGTGCCACAAACAAGGGACCAGAGTCTTGCTCACCGGCATGTTTGTTGAACAAATTAACAAATGGAAAAAAAGAAATAATGACTAAAAGAATGGTAGGATTTTAACAAGACTGTTTTAAGAAAATTCTGATATATTGATACTGAAAGACAAACCAACAGAAAGAAAATGAGATGAACGGACATTTCACAGAAGACAAATGGTCAATTAACATATGAAAAGTGGTCAGCTTCACCAACAACCAGCAAAACGCAAACCCAAACAAGACACTATTGGACATCAATCTGTTTGGCAAAAAGAAAAGAAAAATCTGAGATATAGATCAAATGTTGATGAAGAGAAATAGAAACAATATTATTGCTAAAAGGACTATAAACTATAGAACTAATTTGGAGAAACTTTAACAAAACTAAGTAAATTTAAAGGTGCATATAATCAGTCCCATGACTCAACAATTCTATTCCGAGGTATTTATCTTAGAAATTTCCAAATGTGTACACAGAGACATGTACATGGATATTCACATAGCACTATTTGAAAAACAAGGGGGGGTGGAAGAGGGGGATTACCTAAACATTTTAAAACAGAGGAACAACAACAAAAAAAGGGCATATTCTCACAAGTAAATACTATATAAAATTAATATGAAGTAGGCATACATGTATCAATTTGGAGAAATTGATAGATTTCTGAAATTTATAGTAATTGATAGATTACTGAAATTTACAGTAACAGCATTACAAGTAAAAATGTATAAAGTATTGAAAACCTATCACAATGATAAAAAAAAATTTTTGTTTTTTTGTTTAAACAAAATATTTTAAAACATAAAAAAGATTCTGTATGTACTTGTCATAATCTATTCATTCATTTACATGTATCAATACCATAAATGATAATGACACACACATAATTTCAGAACAGTGGTTACCACTGTTGAGTGACCAAAATGGCTTTGGAGGCAAAAAATATTGTTTCCAACTATCTCAGAAATTTTAACTAAAAGGAAAAAAAAAAAAAAATGAAGCACATGTGGCATCGAATCATCATGAGTTAAATCTGGACAATTGCAACATGGCTGATGAAGCAAGAGAAGAACTTTAACGGTGATATATGAAGATTAATTCGCTAGGATGAATGTTAATTTGTTAAGAATGTTAACGCAGAGCAGTAATGGAGAAGGTGCAGGAGGCAGAAGCTGTAAGCAGGGCCAATGATGACAGCAAACCAAGGCAAGAGATGTACTGACTGAGGAGCCCAAGACTAAAGTCAGGGAGGACAGAAATACAAGGCAGTGCTTGATGCTCAATAGCACAAACTCTGGACAGACCTAGAATGCTTGTGTTTGAATCCTGGCTCTACCATTTGGTAGCTATGTGAACTTGGACAATTTAATCTCTGCCTCAATTTCCTCATCTATAAGACAGGAATAATAGCACTTACACCATAGGTGGTTGTGAGAATTACATAAACGTTTGCTGTCATAATTATTACTCTTTTCATCTTTACCACAATTTGACATAAAAAAAATTAAGTCACATGAGGGGAGGGGGTAAGGTGGAAGGGATCTGGAGCCTCAGGTGAGTAGGCATGATGGAGGCTCTAACAGTTCAAAGTCCCACTTGGCCATTCTGAGGGCTGAGACTAATCTCCCTTGGCAGGACAAGGGTTGGCAAGTAACGATGCAGTGGTGAGGCTGCTTGTGAAGTATTAACATCTAGAAGGAGTGGGAGGTGCAGAAGTAGACAGTAAGAACAGAGAACTTAAGAAGTCTGGCTGTTAAAAGGAGAGGACACAGTGCTTCCTACAGGAGAAAAGTAGAGGGCAGGTTGAAAAGTTTGCTTTTTACTATAAATGGGAAAAATCTGAGCATATTTTTATGCTGATAGAGCAAAACCAATAAAGAAAAAGGCTGAAGACTCAAGGGAGGGAAAACAGATAGAGATGATATTCCTCAGGAATAGCCGGGCACAGGTGGTAGGATTAGTTTGAGAGTAGGAAGGACCCGAATTCCAGTGTGACAGGAGCACAAGAGGTAATGACAAGTGGGACAGAGATAAGTTGGATGGGATAGTGGAGGGAAACGGAGGTGATCCTGTGCAATGGCTTCTTTTTCAGGCAGTGAGAGCAGCAGGCGAGAGTGAGGCAAGAGGGATAGAGTGGGTATCTGGGGAAGTGTGGAGAAGTTCTGAAACAGCCAATCTAAGAATGGAAGGAAGAAGTGATCAGGAGCAAAGAGGGTGTGGGGCAGCAGTTAAGGCCCAGCTGAGGTTGGAGACCATGAATATGCAGTGGCACCAACCTGTAAGATTGTGGTTTTTCCTAGCAGCACCCAGCAGTCTATAAGTGCAGAGAAGGCAGGAACATCACTCCAAGGCTGGATGTAACAGAAGGAAAAACAGGGCAAAGCTCATGATATTGGCGAGAAAATTGTTGAAATAACGGAGCATGGTGTGTCTATGCTGAGTAAGAAAGAGAAGGCAGGAAAGGGTGAAAAGACAGGGAGGGAAGAAAGGGTCTGGAATCAGAGCCTGATATAAGAATTAAGACAACACAGAGTAGGACAATGTGGCAGCTCGAAGGACAGGAGGCCGTGGTAAAAGAACAGAATGTGTGAATTAAAGATTTTGGAGGAGCAAATCCCGGTGACAGTAAGACCCAGGGTGAGGTCATATGGAAAACTGGCTAACATGGCGTGGGCTGAAGGTCTAAGCAACTGAGGTAAAGAAAACAAGAGATTACAGTTGAAATGAAATGTCTATGCTGGCCCTGAAGTCACCAAGGACAATCACAAAACTTGGAGAGGAAAAGATTTAAGGCAATAGTGTCAGATGGTTTATATAACTACCCAACTGTGGTACACCAAATCATACAGGCTCAGCTTTAGAGGATTGGCCCGTATCATGGGCCTTTTATACTAAAAGACAAGGACTTACTACATGGATATTGTGTTACTAAATGTCAGGCTCTCAACCTGTGTGCTAGGCCCAGCAGCTGTCATACCAAGGGAAAAGCAGAGCTAAGGAGGAGTTCTTACGAGACTGCGTGCTTAAATGCATCATAGGCACCATATCCGGGTCTCTTGTACTTGTCATCGAAGACCCAGGCAGTCCTCTGGAACAGGCTTTCCAGCTGCTCATCCTTGGTGTATTCTAAGACCTCAGCAACATGACGAAGAATGCTGTAAACCTAGAAAAAAAAATGAAGAGCAAAACAATTCAAAGATCAGAGATCTATACGTTTTAAAAGAAATATTTTTACATTTTAGAAGATAGCATATAAAAACCAACCTTTGGTTACTTTTATTAGAATAACTCCTTAACACGAAAGATTACCATATGAAAACTTTTTTCCATAATTACTTTTCCATAACAATGAACTCAAGTGGGTGAACAAACACAAACAGTATAGCGTTTATAGCCTAAGATCCAGAGCAAGTCAATTCTGGGACAAACCAACCTCTCTGAATATGTTTCCTCATCTAGAAAAGGGAGATACCAGTAGCTCTCCTTTTTATTGTAGACAGTTCTTACATGAATCAAATGTAAGACATTAGGACTATTATTCCACGAGAGATGCGGGCTCGATGCCTGGATTGGGAAGATCCTCTGGATGTGGAAATGGCAACCTGCTCCAGTATTCTTGCCTGGAAAATTCCATGGACAGAGGAGCCTGGTGGGCTGCAGTCCATGGGGTTGCAAAGAGTCAGACACAACTTAACACACACACACAACCACAACGTGAGAGCAGAGAACCAGGCCATGAGATTTTAATAATTCTTTTGCTCTGTTATCATTTAACAGTTATCCTTCAATCCTACCCATCCCCTACTCACTGCTGCCAATTTTTTTTCTTATCTCCTAAAAATAAAAGGGCTCAAAGAAGAGAAAGTGTATTAAGAAAGAAGGTTTCATGTTAATTACACACAAAAACTGACTGAGGGAAGGTAATATCATTGGCTATTTCATTCTAACATCTTATCATCCCAATAAGATCTCCTCACATAGGCATTTACAATAGCCTAGGGGAACAAAACAAAATGGAAATTTCCTAGAGACGTGCTTCTCAAATCTGGACTTGGTGGAACTTCCAAGATTTGGGTAATGGTCTTATGGCTTTTATATTTTTACTCTTTTACCAGGGTTAACCAAGATTTTAAAAATCTTCTCTTCATTTAAACAGTTTTCTTGGCATTTTACCTTGAAGATAAAAACATACAGGGCAGAAGAGAACAAAAGACACAAAAGAAGGATAAAGAAAAGAGAAGCAATGGAAACTCCCAATAAGAACTAAAGATCTCGGGAATAAAGGAAACTCTAAATAGGACCAGAGAACAGGAAAATACAGGAAGATGAGAATGAAGAAACGACCGTTCCTGCTTTATTACTGCTGGTGCGGATAAGCAGCAAATTACAGCAAAAATGAGAAAAAAAAGCCGGTTGTCTCTGTGATCCTTACCCCAGAAGAGTTGAAAGTCAAAACTTACACATTATGACAGCCAAATCAGCTAAACTCACTCATAGTTAATTTACTATAGAAGAGCTTAAAAACACTAATGGTCTGGTACTGATCTGAGAACATTAGACTTCAGTGCTTTACGGTAGTAACATCGTGAGACAACTGATGTTGTCTCACTGAAGTCACATTTTTTCGAAATGAAGTCTTCAAATTATTTTCCTCTGTAACACAGAACTGAAAATGGAAATACAGATACAGAAAATCTAGGTTTTTGTTTCTGTCAGCAACATGCCATGTAGATTATTTATTAAACAGATTGAACAGTGGACTAATTTGACTAAAAAATAAACTTACAGTTTTGGATTTGGTAAATTTATCTTCACATTTGATTGCTTCCTCTGGTGAAACTCTTCTTTTTGACAAATCAATATATCCTATACGAGAAAAATTTGAAAACATTATCTCTGTCCATATATCAACAAATCACTGTGACAATTTTCACAACCATATTGTTGGGTTGGCATACCTACATGTATTCCCTACTTAAATTATATCAACAAAAAATGCATAAGAAGTACATGTATTATGTACAAGGATTATGTTTTAAAGTAAATTTTTGTCATCATGTAATGTTACCTTGGCGAAGGGAACTAATAATTTAAATTATCCAAATGAGAGCTAAAACCATGTCTATTAAGCATCACGGGATCAACTGTATTAGGTTTTCTGTATTCTTAATGTTCTGACATCTGTGGCCTGGCTGACCGGGGAAGAGACTCTGCTGCCCAGCACTAGCCAAGGGCTCAATGGGAGCCTTTCACATGTAAATCAACCAACCCAGAGACCATGTCCCCAGCCATCTCATCAAAGTTCCACACATCAGACCAATACTCCCCCATGCCCTAAACCAACGTAGGGCCAGATACCAGACAACTAGAGACAGTCCCCATGCACCTGGCACTGCCCATACTATTCAGATAAGCCAACTGGAAACTGTTTACAACGACCTGCCTTGCCTTTCTCATGGAAACCTCAATAAAGGCTCCGGCCTAAGGTTTCCCCTTGCTCTTCCTGCCTCCTCATCACAACTGGTGCTTCCTCACGTGGCTCTGCACAGCATGCTGGGTCCCCATTTCCTGGGAAACTTTAGTAATAAAAATCTTCTTTCAATGGCATGGCCACTCCATGGGGACTTCCCATGGGCACAAAATGAGACAAGAAGTTAAATGTATTTTAAAGAATTAAAAGTTCCAATGTTCACTGGAACACTACTTACAATAGCCAGGACATGAAAGCAACCTAAATGTCCAACAATGGAGGACTGCATAAAGATGTGGTACATACACACAATGGAGTATTACTCATGGCTATCGGGGGATAAGATGGGGAGATAAACTGAAAGACCAGGATTGACATATACACACTACTATATATAACTATACTCAAAGCTCTATAATGGCTTACATGGGAAAAGAATCTACAAAAGATTGGATACATGTATATGTATAACTAATTCACTCGGTTGTACACCTGAAACTGACACAACATTGTAAATCAACTATACCCCAATAAAAGTTAAAAAAAACCCAACGAATTAAAGAGAAAATGGTCTTTCACCTTTAACCACGTATTAGGTTGGTGCAAAAGTAATTGCGGTTTTGTACGGTCGAAATTTGCTGGAGTACATTCTTAAATGTGGCTGTTATACATTATTTTAATGTGCACTTATTGCTTTATGTTTTTTGCTAATGAATTATTACTTGCTGTTTATTTCATATGTATTTATGTATTTTAGACTATGGAAATGATGTTAGACAAAAAACAAATCTGAGTGATTTTCTTATTTGAGTTCAAAATGGGTCATAAAGCAGAGGAGACAAGTTGCAACATCAACAACGCATTTGGCCCAGAAACTGCTAATGAACATACAGTGCAGTGGTGGTTCAAGAAGTTTTGCAAAGGAGACGAGAGCCTTGAAGATGAGGAGTGTAGTGGCCGGCCATTGGAAGCTGACAACAACGGAGAGTATCATGGAAGCTGATCCTCTTAAAATTACACGAGAAGTTGCCGAAGAACTCAATGTCGACCATTCTACGGTTATTCGGCATTTGAAGCAAATTGGAAAGGTGAAAAAGCTCAGTAAGTGGATGCCTCAAGAACTCACCACAAATCAAATCGTTTTGAAGTGTCATCTTCTCTTATTCTATGCAACTACTAATAAACCATTTCTCAATTGGATTGTGATGTATGGCAAAAAGTAGATTTTATACAACAACCAATGACGACCAGCTCAGTGGTCGGACCGAGAAGCTCCAAAGCACTTCTTAAAGTCAAACTTGCACCAAAAGTCATCGTCACTGTCTGGTGGTCTGCTGCCAGTCTGATCCACTACAGCTTTCTGAATCCCAGTGAAACCATTACCTCTGAGAAGTATGCTCAGCAAATCTAGGAGATGCACCAAAAACTGCAACCCTGCAGCTGGCATTAGTCAACAGAATGGGCCCAATTCTCTGCAACAATGCCCAACCGCACATTCGCACAACTAAAGCTTCCAAAGTTGAATGAATTAGGCTACAAAGTTTTGCCTCATCTATCATATTCACCTGACCTTTTGCCAACTGGCTACCCATTCTTCAAGCACCTTGACAACTTTTTGCAGTTGACAACCAGCAGGAGGCAGAAAATGCTTTCCAAGAGTTCGTCAAATTCTGAAGCATGGATTTTTTTGTGACAGGAACAAACCAACTTATTTCTCTTTAGTAAAAATGTATTGATTCTAATGGTTCCTATTTTGCTTAATAAAGATGTGTTTGAGCCTAGTTATGATTTAAAATTCAGGGTCTGAAACCATGCTTTTGCATCAACCTAGTATTTTTCCATTTTAGGCATCACATCTTTCAGCCTAAACAACTTCCTTTACCATCTCTTATGATGCAGTTCTGTCTTGTAAGAAATTCCCCTAGTTTCTATTTACCTGATAATGTCTTCATTTAATTTTTATTGCTTAATATTTTCTTTAGAAACAGAATTCCTGTTTGATAGTTTTCTTTCAGTGTTTTACAGATGTCATTCAATGCTCTGACCTTCATTATTTCCAATAAAAGAATGCCATTGTAATTTGTATTACTGTTCCCCTGTAAATAACATCATTTTCCTTGCCTATGTTGAAGATTTTGTTTTTCAATAGTTTGGTATTCCTAGATGTGGTCTTAGTATTTATCCTGCTTCAGGTTTGCTGAGCTTCTCTAATTTGTAAACATTTTTTCTCCCAGCAAATATGGGAAACTTCTGGCCATTGTTTCTTCAATTGTATTTTCTGCTTTTTTTTTCTTCTTCTCTTCTTTTGGAATAAAGCTTTTGATTGTTAATAGGTTGCTCTTTTTTCCCTCTCAGTTCTTCAGATTGGTTCTTTTTAAATGAACTACATTCAAATTTCAAGAAGCCTTCTGTCATCTTTTATCTGATGCCAGCCTATGCACTGAATTTTTTAGATACAAGAAAAATTTCATTTCTAGAAATTGTATTTAGTTCTTTATATGAGTTTCTAATTTTTCCACTAAGATTTTTGTTCACTCACTACAAGTACATTTTCCTGATATCCTCGAGCAGTTAAAACATATTATTTAAAATTGCTTATCTGCTAATTCCAACATCAGGGTCATCTCTAGGTCAGTCTCCACTGATTATCTGTTTTGAATGAGTCATATTTTCCTGTTCATTCAAATATTTAGCAATTTTGAACTGTATCCTGGACATTAGAAAAGATACGTGGCAGAGGCTCTGAACTCCTTTAGGTTCCTCTTAAGGATACTGATTTCTTTTTGTTCACTGTGCATGGCTTGTGGGGTCTGAGTTCCCCAATCAGGGACTGAACCCGCACCTCTGGCAGCAAAGGTACAGAGTCCTAAGTGCTGTACGGCCAGGGAACTCCTAAGTATACTCAATTTGTTTTAGCAGTTAACTTGTCTTAATTCAAAACTATACAGAGCTGTCTCCTCAGATGGAAAGCAAACAAAATTTGTTTAGATGATTATCCTGTTGGGCTGCTTGCAGTCTAACTTCTACAAGTAGTTTCAGGAGTCAGCTAGAGATTTGAGCAGAATTTTCATATATAAACTTAGGGGCTCTCTCTCTGTGTCTCTTTCTCTAATCCCTATCACTACTTTCCAACTATTGTGGCTGTCCAGAACTCTCATCTCTGGCGCTCAAGCCATTAAGACTGTAGGTTTTCCTTTAGAATCTTCACTGCCCTGCTTGGAAGTGTTTACAATATGCACTCAGTCAAAAGGCTGTAAAACTTATCCAGTGCAGTTCCTTTCTTCCAAGTGTTAACTTGCCTTCAGTTTCAGCCTGCTTTTGGTTGCTCCCATTGTCTTTGGATAAATTTTAGCACCCATTTAGATACTTGCTTAGGGTTGACAACAGTTATGTTGAATGGTTTATCCAACAGGACTTAAACTTCTAGTATCAGAAATGGATCCCCTTTATAGGATCTTCCGTACTTTCCTTTTTTCTTATCTTATCCTGGAGATCTTTTCATATCAGAATATTCAGATGCCATTCTGTAGAAAATTGTTTTGCCTGGCTATGTCATGATTAACCACAATTTAGATTGTTGTTTCATGTTTTTAATTTACACTGTACAATGTTGTTATGAAAATACATTTTTACATCTATCTACTGTACTTATACAAGTATACCCTTTCACTTTTTCTGACTGCAGTTGAAAATGTATTTGATTCCTTTTTGTGTATCTATTTCATATAATAGGAAAGCAATATAAGCTAAGACACCAGCTGAGGTCCTACTAGCGCAGTGATTAAACACAATATTAAAAGGAATAATCTCAGTCTTCAAGTAGTTTAATAAATGGGGGCTAGGGAGGGTGCTACAAGTAAGTCATATCAAAGCACTTAAAATAATCAATGTGCTAACAGTAGCACCTCTTAAGAGGTAATACAAGCTGTCTCTAAAGTTTATTATCTAAGATTATTATCAGAAAAAAAGTCAGTTATGTATAAAATCATTCATTTGCAAAAGTATCAATTAACTAGATGGCTGAGGAGATTCAGAAAGACAAGTTCAGTCAGCGTGACTGACTAGTCTTTTAAGCATGATGGTAACTACGTGACTGAAACGAACACCTGACAAATGATAGTGAGACGGCTGAAACCAATGATCTTAACTATATTAACCGAAGACAAAACCTACTCATTGGTATCGTACGATGTATTTAGAAACAATGTGTTCACAAAGGTGAAGATTTACACGGGGTCCAAAGAAGGGGCAACCAATGAGTCAGGACCCAGCACAGTGCGCACATGCACACACTCGTGCATAAACACACACACACACACACACACACACACACAGTGCACACACACACACACTCGTGCATAAACACACACACACACACTGTGAATAAATAACACAGTAAATAAATGAATACATATTCACCTCTGCCGGAAAGATCCCAAAGGACTGTAGGATCTGGCGGTCATAGACATTCTGATCACCAGAGACACAGACAGTATTCAGTTCTAGATGTGTCTTTTTTAAACACATAAAGCTAGTCCTGGATGTACTAATTAAACCACTACTAACTTAAAAGGTTTTATTTAGATGGTTAATTAGCATCCCTAACAACTTTGTATGTAAAAGAGTTTAAGTACAAAAAGAGGCGTTTTGTTTTTTTACTGCAGTAGGCAATGCACAAAAAATATATTTTAAAATAAGTTTAACTCAGAAAAATTCCAGATATAAATTAACATAAAATATTTATTCATTATGCATACGTTTATATTTAATAATTAAATATAGATAATTAAAAATTAAATATTCTTCTCATTTACCTTTTTCTTTGTCCACTCTAATAACAACCACACATTCATTCCTGCCAATTCGGATGAGTTTGTTTATAGAACGGATACGCCTTCTCGACAACTCACTCAGAAGAATCATGCCTTCGATGTTGTTGTATTCCAGCAAGCTGACATAAGCGCCCATTTCAGCAATGGACCTTACATTCACCATCACTACATCTTCCACCTCAGGAAATTTGTGTTGATAAAATCTACAACTTAGACCCGGCATTCTGCAATTTAAACAAAAGAATCAAGTCAGTGTTCAGTTAAGGTCAACATAAAAAATATCAATTTTTCACATCTTGCCACTGGAAGAAGTTTTTAGTCTTCTCATCTCTTTAAGCTTCTTAAATGGTGCTAGAAAACAGATGAATGTTTGGGAACCAAGCCTGAATTTTTATTTTGCTCCACATTTTTCTAAGACTTGCATGATTCTCTACCATTAGTTTTCAAAGGAATCGCAAAAAATAATGATCACTTATAAAGAGTAAAATATTATTTTAATACTTAATAACAAATGATAGGAAGCATCACTACTGTTATAAACCTATCAGCAAAACTACTCTTCCTCCAAGTCGGCTAAGACTGGATTCAATTCAGTTCAGTCGCTGGGTTGTGTCCGACTCTTTGCGACCCCATGAATCGCAGCAGGCCAAGCTTCCCTGTCCATCACCAACTCCTGGAGTTTACCCAAACTCATGTCCATAGAGTCGGTGATGCTATCCAGCCATCTCATCCTCTGTCATCCCCTTCTCCTCCTGCCCCCAATCCTTCCCAGCATTACGGTCTTTTCCAATGAGTCAGCTCTTCTCATGAGGTGGCCAAAGTATTGGAGTTTCAGCTTCAACATCAGTCCTTCCAATGAACACCCAGGACTGATCTTTAGGATGGACTGGTTGGATCTTCTTGCAGTCCAAGGGACTCTCAAGAGTCTTCTCCAACACCACAGTTCAAAAGCATCAATTCTTCGGTGCTCAGCTTTCTTCACCGTCCAAATCTCACACCCATACATGACTGCTGGAAAAACCATAGCCTTGACTAGACAGACTTTTGTTGGCAAAGTAATGTCTCTGCTTTTAAATATGCTATCTAGGTTGGTCATAACTTTCCTTCCAAGGAGTAAGCATCTTTTAATTTCATGGCTGCAATCACCATCTGCAGTGATTTTGGAGCCCAATTACCACCCACTATATAAAGGGAAGAGTTTTCCAACAAATTAAATCTTAACCCTAACCATATATCAAATGTTATACTCTATCATTTGCTGTTTGTTGTTCAGTCACCAAGTCATGTCCGACTCTTTGTGACCCCATGAACTGCAGCATACGAGGCTTCCCTGTCCTTCACCATCTCCCGGAGTTTGCTCAAACTCATGTCCATTGAGTTGGAGATGCCATCCAACCATCTCATCCTCTGCTGCTGACTGACACACAACTCTTAGGCAAAATTATATTATCACATGTCAGGACAAAAACTAAAGATTAATCACAAAGTATACTAAATTTAACTAAAACGTATCCTTCTGAATTTTTTTCCTCTTAAACATGAATTCGAAACTACCATAATTTTTAGCTTCCACTTTTCCCATTACTTCCAAATAATCTCTCTTGTTGAATAGGTATACTCAACCCTGAGAATCCTTTAGTAGATTTCCCCACTACTATAAAGTTCAAGTTTCTCTTAACCTCCACACATTAAATATATTTACAACTATTCCTTTTGATCCAACCAACCTACTTTAAACACTGCTCCTTTTATGACCCACAAGCCTAAAATCATTCCATGAATAGAAATATATTTTTAAAAGGAAGCTCTCAACTTAATCATAGTTGGTAATTTTCATGTTTTTCTGATAACCTTAACTGATTTATTACTGTTAAAGCTCAGAATATAGGCAATAATAATATCCCAAGTCCTATGAAAAATCTGTGAAAATTTACATACCAACTTACCTTTTTTTCTTATTAATTGGGTAACAGGGCTGCCATCACCTGTCTCAAAGATGAAACACCTCCATCCAGCTCATAGAACACCAGAGTTCTGCTGCAGGGCAGTTTGAGCACTGCTAACTGCACCCACATGTGTCTTCCTAGCGGCTTACCCACTGACTAATACATTTTTCTGCTACCTACAGGGTCCTATATAATCTGGCCACTGCCTATCTTCCTGAAGCACCACTTTCCTCATAGTCTTCCCCATTTTATAGATAAAAAATAGGAAGCATGGGTTAAGCATCTTGTTCTGTCATATACTGTTAACAAGTGAATTTGAACCTGTAACGTTTGAATCCAGTTTGTATCTTATTCGTTAGGCTATATTTTCTCTCCACGTTATTTATTGATAAATACACGACAATTAGAAACACCTTAAATGAAAAGCACTATCAGTGTACACATTCAGTGCTAGAACATAATAAATTTCAGTATTAATATTGGGGCTTCTCTGGTGGCTCAGATGGTAAAGAATCTGCCGGCAATGAAGGAGAACCAGGTTCGGTCCGTGGGTCGGGATTATCCCCTGGAGATGAGACTGGTAACCCACTCTAGTATCCTTGCCTGGAAAATTCCATGGACAAAGGAGCCTGGCAGGCTACAGTCCACGGGGTCGCCAAGTGTCAGACACAACTGAGCAACTTACACACATAAAATTTTTATTATTAACCTATCCTGTTTAATAAAAAATAAAGCTGCACGTAACAGTGGTAGAGAAATATTTCTCTCTGAAGCTTGACAAAACAGGAATTTAGGAAATAAAAGGAAGTAGACATAAAATGGCCAGAATTACCCACCAAGAAAGAGCTGAGCTGGTTGGTTCGTTTTTAAACAGGGCTTTTTTTCCCCTTGGACAACTGTGATATCTGTATGTAAAGCACTAAAACTTGAGAGCTAAAAACGTTTCATACGGAAATGTGTGAAACATTTTAAGAGATTCAACAAGTGCTAACCACTTTTACTCACCAAGTTTCTTCAAACAGTAAAGCCGATAATTTTGGAGAAGCAAGACCTAATTTGATTGTAAAAGAACACAGGCAATAGTGTAAAAGAATTCTGAAGAGTGATATGAATGCCACTGCTTCAGAAGGTCAAGTCTCTTTGCAAAAGATAATGTAAATACAGGAATACTGCAGATGGTACGTCATTCACAGTGAAAGACAGTAGATAAGTACAAAAAAATAATCTACGACTTTGCTCTCCTACTTACTAATCATGGCTTAGGAATACTAATGTATTCCCATTAACTGTAGCTTCTAATGTGTTCCATGTACTTCACAGGTTTGTGGAGGACATCAAATGAAAAAAAATACACGTGAAAAGAGTTGGAAAGTGTAATGTGCTATACAAATATATTAAAAGGCAAAAGAAATTTCATTTCCATTTTGTAACTTAATTCATTAAACCATCATTTTTATTATTAAAGTAAAGTACTAAATGATTTCCTCAAAGACAAATGCTTACTAAGTACAACAGGAGCTAAAACCAGGTCATATGACACTAAATCCAGAGTTTAACCCACAAAGCCTCAATATGTCAGACTACTACAATACAGTATATGTTCTCCAGTAAAGAATCTTTCAAAATACAACTGAACTCCAAGCTAATTTCAAATACCCTGCACCGTCAGTAATTCTGCCTGGTCAAATGGTAGGCAGGAGTTCTTAAATCACTGCATGCTCCAGTCGCCATCATGGATACAGGAAATCCACACTCCCTTCCAAACCAAAGCATGATGTGATAGAGGCAACTCCTGTGGCAATCCTAATTCGGCTCTAACACTTATCAGTTATGCTCTCTGAATGCTCGACTTTAGTACAAAAGTGCTAAACAAATAAAGCTTTTCAATTATTCCACTGTAGTTGAAATAGGAAGCACCAATCTCTAAAACTGCATCTTCTCGAGATCTTTTGAGAACCTGCTGCTGCTAAGTCGCTTCAGTCGTGTCCGACTCTGTGCGACCCCACAGACGGCAGCCCACCAGGCTCTGCCGTCCCTGGGATTCTCCAGGCAAGAAAACTGGAGTGGATTGCCATTTCCTTCTCCAGTGCATGAAAGGGAAAAGTGAAAGTGAAGTCGCTCAATCGTGTCCGACTCTTGGTGACCCCATGGACTGTAGCCTACCAGGCTCCTCCGTCCACGGGATTTTCCAGGCAAGAGTACTGGAGTGGGGTGCCATTGCCTTCTCCGTTTTGAGAACCAGAAACTCTCATTTGGCATCCGATGAACTAAGAACAGGCAGTAAAGCTCTATGTAATTCCAAACTGCTGAAAGACACGGAGTTACAAGATTTTTTTTTCCCCTTGAGTAACAACTTCAATCGGAAGAAAAACCAAGACTTTTTTGCTACACCTTCTTCCCAAGAAACAATGTTTCTTGTTTAATGAAAATTAAACTAGACTAAGTCTGGGGTAGTTAACAAAAGGGACCTAAAATGTCCATATCTTATGTTTTTCAGTTCTGCTTAATCGTAAGACCACAGTGCTTAATTGTACAAGTCTATTCTCATCGGTGCTGAAAATACGGCGAAATGATACGAACAATAATAAACTCTTCAGTAGTATCTTTTAGTTTCGTCTTAAGGACTGACTCATTCTACAGAAACGCACAACTCCAGCGACAGGGTAACAAGAGCTTCGATTTTTTTAATATTAGTGGTCAGATTAACAAACTATTCTTGGGTCTTTTTTTAACCCAACTCTTTTCAAACTCGCGGCCCAATCCACAGGTTCCTTGAAGTGTCGTGTCTGGTTACCACTGAGAGGTAGTATTTGCCGGGGCGGAAGAAGGGGGGGGGGAGGATGGAGTTCTCAGGCCTAGAGACAGCGAAGTGCTCAGCGTCCTGGGGCGGGGTGTCACGGCGTTCTCCCCAGGCCGCCCCACCTCAAGACACCCCCACTATCAGCATACTGACGAGGCTGTCCCATCACTCGGCCCACTTGCCTTCACGAGATTCCTCCGTCCGTACCGTGACACCTCTGCTGCACGGGGAGGCCGACCCGCAGCCGGCGGGTGGCGGCAGTCGTGTCCAGACACTTCCCGCGCGGGGACGGGAAAAGGAGGGGGTGTTAGCCCCGGGGCCTACCCTCTACCGACCACCCACGTCCCTAGACACAATCAAAGTGAATTCCTGGAGAAACCGATCAGAGAGACTAGTCACCTGAGGTATGTATGTGAGTCCCACACCAGGGTCCCACGCCACGCTCTTCAGTCGGAGAGATCAGACTGGAACAGCCCTCAGCAGCCGCCGACTCTCCTCAGCGTGCGCTTCGCTCCACCACACTGCGCATGCGGAACCAGCTCGCAGCACGCAAGCGCAAACGGGAGAGAGGCCCCTCTTCGTCACTGACCATAGAGTCCAGGTCCTCCGAAGACAAAGAATGCGGTCCTTAGGAAGACCTGAAAAGTAACGTTTTCTCGTTATCTTTCGCTTTCGCTAAGTAACCGTCAAGGCGCAGGTAAACGGGAAGACTGATTTCTTGTCCCTAAAGCATAAATCCTCGCTGGAACCTTCAGTCAACCAGGAGGTGGCGCAGTGACCAAAGATGAAAACTGGAGGAAGAGAAGGAGTGTACTCTTACCTGTTCTTTCGCTTGGCGCGTGCAGAACCTAGCGCAGCAGCCTGGGAGGTGGAAGGGGAGTGGCCCGAAGGCGAACCGGAAATGAGGGGGCGATTCCGGGGTGCGCGCGCCTCAACATCCGGGCATCGCCTTCTTCTGGTCCTCGCCCTCCGTACCGACAGGAAGCGGAAGTGAAAACTTCATAGCCTGGCTTCCTCTTAGCAACGGGAGAGGGTCACGTGACACAACCAGCTGACTGGTAGAGAAAGATTCAGTGGCTGGGTTGTTGCAGCCACGGTTGCCCGGCCAGGGACCCGAGCCGAGCAGTCATCGTCAGAATGTCGGGCAAAGACCGAATTGAAATCTTTCCCTCGCGAATGTAAGTAAAAGAATGGAACGAGCAGGTGTTCAGGAACATCTCCCTGAGCCGCTGTCCTTCATTACCCTGGACCTGCGGCGGGGCTCCTTGTTTCTTGGGCCGATCCTGAGCTCTCAGGTCTCTTCCTGAGTCCAGGGCAAGGCTCCCTGACGAGCCCCTTTGCTCTGAGTTGAACCAGAGTGGACAGAGTCCAGCCCGAGCTGCTGACTTTTGTGGAGGTCTGCTGACTTGAGTCATTCATCGAGCTATTCATTCCACATTCCCTATTGATCCGGCAGTGGATTTATATAACTGAATTGTCGCTATTGCTGCCAGAATAGAGCTCACAGTTCAGTGAAGATACAGACCAGGCGATGAGGTTTGATAAATGCTTTGAGAAGGGAAGTTGACTGCGATGTGAAGCAGGCTAGATCGGGGGGTTGAATCGCCCTAACGTGGGCGTCAGGTTCATTTTTGGCAAGATCCCCTGAAATGTCACACGCGGTGGGAAGCTATCCCTGAATTTCTGAGGCTCTCATTTTTGTTCCATCACCGTTGCATCTCATTCAGTATTCATTATGTTAATATCGTCCATCACATTGTAAAGTGGATATAAGCTTATGTACATTTACCACTGAACTGGGAACTCTCTCCAGGATGAGAGATGTCTTGATTGTTAATCGTCTACAAAAAATGTTGCTTGAATGAACCTATGCCCGTGGAATCTGCTCGGTTGTGGTCTCCTTTCTCTTTTGGTCTAAATTCTTCGGCAGGAGAAAATTTTGACGTTTTCTCAAATGTGCCTAACAACGTGTGGAAGATAAAGATTGCTCTTATTTGCCCTCTCGTTCTCCTCTTACTCTTTTTTCACCGAGGAGCAGAAAATCAGTTTTGGCTTTGACAGGTAGATCTTTTGATTTTGGCCCTATCTCTTTGGGTATGCTGTGTTGTTTTTCTTCTTCCTGACTTTTCTCAGAGAATCTGAGGACGGTTCAAATAAGTTATTTAAACCCCAAACCTAGATTTCTGGGTGGTTACAGCTTTTGATGAAATGAAGGGGTTTTTGTTTAGTTTTTACGTTATCTATTGACTCTCTAATAGCTGTTTGCCCTAGGTAGTAAGCAAGTCAGTTGTGGAGAAAGGCAGTGCCTTCCGAAATAGATAAAGATGAGGATACTCTGGGGTTGTGAGGACTGTAGAATTCCCCAGCACTTAATGACTCTGACTCCATCCAAACCCCTGCACTGAGAGACCACCAGACCCTAGCTTGGCTTCTGGTAGCCTAAGATTGTGTTCCTAAGATGACTCCAGCACCTGGTAAAATGCTGGCCTAAGAAAGTTCATCTAGCCAAATATGCAACACCTTAGGCTGTGGCTCTGACCTCCCCTCCTTAATTGCATGCTAGCAGACACAAGTTGGCCTGATGGCATTTCCATTGCCCAACCTTTTGGAATTTTTCTCTTCTCCAAATCGTGTCCACTTACTCCTTTTAAAATGCCTAATCACCTGTGCACCACGGAAAGGAGCTCAGCTCTTTCCCCTGCTGTCAGTAGTTACTGACTAATGTCTGTTTTCACCGCTTTAGTTAATGTCTGGCTGTGTTTATCTTTGGTAGTAGTCAGAATGTTAACATTTTGTTGTTGTTGATGTTTTTACTTTAAGACTAGAAGATGAGAATACGCTTATTTGGGCTTAGACATGAATGATAGGTTTGGGGAGGTGAAAATTTGCTGTTTGAGAATGTTCAGCTTGCTGATTAAGAGGAAAATCAGGTGCAGGAAGTAACTGCTTCTCTAAATATTTTCCCCAAGGCCTATCAGCAGGTACTTTGTCATGTAGTCAGATGTCTTTGATTCAGCTGGAAGCAAAGTCATCGTCCTAGCTGAAGGTCAAGCATTTTTTGTAGGGCCGAGCAGCTTGGTAACTTATAAAAGAAGTTTTTTAAGAGCTAGGCTAGAAAATACGCTAGTGATATGTTTCAGACAATTTCAGCTTATTGTACTATGCTGTAAGATGGCGCTGTCACCTACTTAGGCACCAGAGAGCAAAAACAAGTTTAGAGTGGAAGCAAAAGAGGCATGAAGGATTCGGAGTCTGCAGAAATCAGTCACATCGAGGTTCTACTACATACTAACTGTAGGCCCTTGGGCAAGTCACTCTTTGAGTTTCAAGAATTAGAATTTGTCTATTTCACCAGAAAAGAAATTAAATATAGGAGATTAAAGTGAACATGAATTCACAAACAGTTCATCTTTTTACTGTATATTTGCTGCAATCTGTAATACTAGGATTTGACTTAAATTTGGTTCAACTCTTTGAACCTAAATTCTGGTGGTTAGTGTCAACAACACGGTATGTTAAATGTACACAATGGGGTGCATAGCTCCTACTCAGGCTGGAAACTGAACCTGCTTCACTTGGGTAGACCTCCAATGAGGCTGGTCAGTGCCATTTCAGCCACTAATAGCTAGTTTTTCAAAGACAGAACTGTTCACCTGAGGTGGTTTATAATCTTTAGGTGAAGCAGTGTGGCACAGATTGGGGTACAGAGGACTTAGGTTTGAGCCTTAGTTTGAGCCTTGGTTAAATCACTGGAGTCAGAAATCTGGATCAGGTTCCTGCTCTGCCTTTTCTTCACTGAGCGACTGTGGGAAAGTTGTTCCACTTTTCTGAGCTTCATTTTCCTGTCCTGCAAGATAATGTCTAAAGCCCTTTCCAGCTACAGAATAGTCTTAGTAACCTTTGGCCTATGGTAGCAGATTCATAATCTAAGAATTTACCCAGAAATTTAGTAAAAACTATTTTGCAGTTGATTATAACATATGAAAACTATATGAAACTATATCCCCTTCAATTATTCTAAGTATGTCATGCAATCTGTTATTGAATCTGACTACCTACTTTTTCTTCCTCATTATTTTTTTCTGGCATATGGTAGCAAGAACAGAAATGTTGGTTTTTGCTGTTGCTTTCTTGCCTTCGGTTTGGGAGTTTCTGATGGGAAAAGATTGCAATGAGGTAGGGAGACTTCAGTGGCTTGTCACTTCTCAGGAGTGTTTACTTATGTGTCATTTGTTACCTAGAGTCATTTACAAGTTAATAAAGTGATTGGTAGTAGAGTCTTCATTGGTGATTATCAAATCACTTCAGTGCCACACTTTTAATGGAAAAAGTGAGAAATGATTATGGTATAATATGCAGAAGATTAACAGTGTAGTAGTAAAGAGTAAATCCGTTTTTCCATTAAAAAGTAAATGCCTTATTTATCAAAGGAAACTGTTACCAGTTTCTGTGACCTTTTCTAGAACTGTTCTCTGTATCTATATAAGCACATGTATCCCTTACTTTGCATAACTAAGACAGTGTAATATCGGGAATACATGTGGATCTGCCTTCCTGTTTTTTTTTTTTTTTTTTACTGGCTGCATATCATTCTGTTGTATGATGAACCATGATTTGTGGGATATTTGTTTCCACCCTTTTGCTATTACAAATAAGGCTGGGGTACTCATCCTTAACCTTGTACATGTTTTTATGTACATGTGGGAGTCAGTCAGTGGCCTAAGTCCCTTAAAGTGAAGTTGTTGGTCCTGAAGATAAGTGCATTTCAAATTTTGTTATCTGTTAATGGATAGACTTTTTAAATCCTTAGTGGAAAAACATATATTGTTATAACTCACAAATCAAGTAAGTAAACAATGCTGACATTATAAAATAGGGCTCTTTATATGTTTATTCTGATTTAATAAATATTAATTTATTAAATACTTATTAAAGGATTGTTACTATTTTGTATAAAAAGACTTCTCACTTTTGGAACACTGAGGGTGGAGATCTACAATATTGAGAAACCAGTTAAACCTGTCAGCCACAAATGCTGTATATTCTTGCGCCCGTGACATCAACAGATAAAGCAGGGTTTTAACACCATATTAGGGAAGTATTTTTATCTTAAATTCTTTAACTTTGTTTACATAGGGCACAGACCATCATGAAGGCTCGGTTAAAAGGAGCACAGACAGGTCGAAACCTCCTGAAGAAAAAATCTGATGCCTTAACTCTTCGATTTCGACAGATCCTTAAGAAGATAATAGAGGTAGAATGAAGTTTGCTTAGAACTGTGTTTTAGAAGTATCTATGGAAAATCTAGCATGGCTGTTAAGATTTTTCTTTCAAAAGTAAAAATGCTGTTATAAATGTAACAAGTTTCAGAAAGGTCATGAAATCAAATTCAGACTCTTTACTCTTGCCCCCAAGCCCCTCTTGATTTGTTCTGGCCCTTGCCTGTCCCTCTGGTCTCATTTGGAGCTTTTTGCTAACATCCTCCGCTGGGACCTTTGCATCAGCTCTTCCTTCTGCCTGAAGTGCGCTTTCCCTTGTGTTCTTATAATCGCTCCTCTGGCCTGTCTGGTAACTTTCTAACCCCCTGTCCCAGTTTGACTTCTCTTTCAAAAAAATTATTGGGTATTCTCAAACATTACATCTTCCAGGTTTATTTTAGAATCACTGTGCCGTTAGGATTTTGACAGCAGTATAGTGAATCTAAAAGAGTAATTTGAACAAATTGCCATGGACCCATTCAGGAATAAGGTAGGCCTTTCAGTAAAGATTTAGTTTTCAGTTTTTTAGTGTCTTTATTGTAATATTTTAATTATAAAACTTATGATTTTGCCATGTTGTTAGTATCCATAATCAAACCTTTCAAGCAAAATTAGATGTATTTATTTTATTGTTACCAGATCAATATTTATGTGTACACCTGGTATGAAACACTGATGGTTGTTAAAGGGACATGATTGTGATACCACCTTTCCCTGTATAAAAACTTGGGTTGAATCGGTTATTGGTTTATGCTTTTCCAGACTAAAATGTTGATGGGTGAAGTGATGAGAGAAGCTGCCTTTTCACTTGCTGAGGCCAAGTTCACTGCAGGGGACTTCAGGTAAAGTGGGATATTTTGAAAAACAAAGTGCCTTCATGTTCAAAATTTCATTTAAAGCCACTTTTAATTAATATATATATATATAAAAGCATTAAAGACAAATAATATAATAAGAATACTTCCATCACCTTAATGCACATTATCTGTTACGTAGTTCTTCAGGCACAGGATACTTAATATTTTATTGTTATTGTTGTCATTCAGTCTCTTGAGTCATGTCCGACTCTGTGACCCTATGAACTGCAGCACACCAAGCTTCTCTGTCAATCACTGTCTCCCTGAGTTTTCTCAAACTCATGTCCATTGAGTCAGTGATGCCATCCAACCATCTCATCCTCTGTCATCCCCTTCTCCTCTATTTTTATAGTCTTTTTTTTTTTTTTTTAAACTAAATAAGGGCTTCCCCTATGGCTCAGCAGGTAAGAAATCTGCCTGCAAGGCAGGAGACACAGGAGACGTGGGTTCGATCCCTCGGTCGAGAAGATCCCTTGGGAGGAAGAAATGGCAACCCATTCCAGTGTTCTTGCCTAAAAAAATCCCATGGACAGAGGAGCATGGAGGGCCACAGGCCATGGGGTATCGAAGAGTCAGACATGACAGAGCAACTAAGTGCTTGTGTGCACACACACAGAATATTGTATCATAAACATTTCCCCATTTTCACACAGCTGCATAATCTTTCTCTAGATATATGATGATTTGAATGTTTTCCTATAATGATGGGCCTTTGGGGTGATCTTCAGAATATTAGAAAAGGTGCCATAAATATCTTTATATACTTATTTCTGTTGAATCATTTCCTTAGGAAAATTTTTAAGAATGGAATTGGTTGTTTGAAGAGCATGGACTTTGTGGCATTTGTCAATATATGCCTTACAAAGTGTACAAAGTGGCTTAGTTACTGCTTTACATATGTTTTGATAACGTCATTTGATTCTCCCCATAAGCCTGTGAGGTAGACCAGGTGAGCATCGTAATTCTTAGTTTAAGTTCAGTCCTTTCCTGAAGTCAAATTACTGTTCAGGGGCAGAAGTGGAAGATATTTTCAGAGTTTTTGATTTTAGTCTTCTTTACCAATAACACAGTGCCTCCATTCTTAGTTTGGGTTATCTAGGAACATTACCTGTGGACTGTCTTACAGCTGGAGGGGCGTGAGTCCTTTTGAAGTAGTAGACTTTAATTTTCACCAGTATTAGTAGGATAACGATTTGCATTGACTTTTTCATGAGAGGGAGGGAATAAATAGTGTGTAAGTGGTATGTGAAAATGTTTTAGGGTGGTTATGGGGAAGACACTTTATTTTGTGATAGTAACAAATGGGGAGTCAGGTGCGGCCAGATGAAAGTTAGATAGGCTCCAGGGTAAAGGAACTGAACTGCTACTCAGCCAAACCTGGAAGGTTTGATAGCAAACCCAAAAGGAAGGAAGGTCTTCTCCTAATTACATCAGTGGAATGAAAATCCCTACAGTCACATCCACACACCACATATCTGACTGAAAACTTCAGTAGTCAGTCCATGTACATTAAAACCATTCTTTGTGTTCTTATGGTTAGTGTTTGAATATTGTTCATACTTTGCTCTCTGAGGCCCTCCTTTGGTAGTAGTGATTGTTTCCTTTTCTGAAAAAAGACAGTCATCAAAACGTAATTGTGAAATCTTGCTTATGTTGAAATACTTTATAGGTCCCTGCTGGTTTACTTCTCATTCTATTAAAGACGCAACTAAATCAAGACCTTTTCTTTTTCTGCAGCACCACAGTTATCCAAAATGTAAATAAGGCCCAAGTGAAGATTAGAGCAAAGAAAGATAATGTAGCAGGTAACTTTTCAACCCTTTAAAACTCTTGGCAGAGAAAAGATAACATTTTTAAATCAACCCATATATACAGCAAGATCTTAATGGCCCAGTTAATCTTTTCTTCTTAGACAAAGTTGATTGGCTTTACATGGTGAAACTGTTGTTAACTGGTGGTTTCCTGGGGATGGGGGTGGGGGAAATGGGGAGCTGGTCATTCAGTGGATATAAAGTAACAGTTATTAAACATAAATATATCTAGAGACCTGCTGTACAGTCTGTAGTTATAGTTAATAATTTGGTGTTCTACACTTAGAAACTTAAAGTAGATCTCATATTGAGTATTCTTAACACACACATAGGAAAAGGGACACATCTTTTGGAAGTGATGGATGTGTTTATCACCTTGATTGTGATGGTAGTATTCATGGGTGTATGCCTATGTTGTACTCATCAGAATGTACACATTAAATATGTGTAGTTTTTTACATATTAAGTATATTTCAAAGCTGAAAGAAAAAAAACCAAAAACATTGTAACAACCAGATCCCTTCCTAAGGATAACTTGACTTTGAAATAGGAATGAACACTTAAGAAGGCAGGTTTCTAAATTCATTCCTTGAAACAAGTTATGATTCCAGGCAATCTCTTGACTTTTGAATATTTGCTGAAAAAGAAACAGGAAACCATGGTTAAGAAGCCATACTTCAAGGACATGTTTTTGTAAATCTATATATGTTACTGTTTAACAGGTGTTACATTGCCAGTATTTGAACATTATCATGAAGGAACTGACAGTAAGTGTGAAACTTCTTATGTGTGTCTCTGGATTCTTCTAGTTTCTCTTTAAATGAACCTTATTCTGAACAATGATGATAGATCTTATTAGAGTTCAGTAGTTCCAGTGTTGGTAAGCTGTCTTATCAGATACAGTTGGGACAGTAGTTTATCAGTTAATCAAAAAAGTGTTATTGTGTGGAGTCATAAAACATTGTACGTTGCTTAAATTACTTTATTTCCACCTAGAAATTTAATCATTTCCAAATTTTGGGAATATAAAGTCTTGACCTTTCTTTGAGTGTGAATCCACTAATTAGACTTCCATGTTGTCTTTCTGCATACCATACCCATAATGCATTGTTCGTAATTTACAGTTTGGGTCTCTTTAAATTCTTAGACACTGTGATACAACCTGAATGCCGAATCTTTTTAAACTTTTATAGCCAGCCCGTCCTCAGTTTTTTATAACTGTTTCCACTTTTCCTACTTTGACAGCATGTTTTAGGTGGTAATTTGTTGAGCCTTTGCAAAGCAATCAACTCTTTCTCATAGAAATAAAAATATTCTTTCTTTAGCCCTCCTATTTAATTGGTTCATATAGAATATTTAGTACAGCTTGAATGAAGAAGCATTCTGGAGCATCACCTGTTAATAGACTGTCACTGTACTAGGGCATCAGGCAGTATAGTCTACAAGCTGGGCACGTGAAGGTTGGTCAGAAGCTTCCCCTATAGTTAGAATAGTGACCATGTGCAAATAGCAGCATGCATGATGGTTTGGGGGAGTGAAACAGGTACTTTGTGTGTGCATTGAATAGGGTTGCTAAATTTGTTTTTCTATCTTTGGTATTAATTCTGACTTACCATCTTTTGGGAAGTTTATGGGGAAGATTGCACTCTAAATGCAAATGTTGTCTGACTGGTTCTTTTAGGTTATGAACTGACTGGTTTAGCCAGAGGTGGGGAACAGTTGGCTAAACTGAAGAGGAATTATGCCAAAGCAGTGGAACTACTGGTGGAACTGGCTTCACTGCAGGTAAGTCCTGCAGTTTGATATCTAACAGTCACGTTGGGGAGATTGAGATCCTGAATCGGAGCATATTGCACTTAGTACTTTAAACTGTTGCCATGTCTGCGTGAAACAAGCCCGAGATGCTTTGATTTCTGAAATGGGGGCTTCTGCACCATTGTCCCTACTTTTTATCATGTTTGTGCAGTGGTATAGCTTCACTCTTGACTAGGTGAGAACAGCAGCAGTCACTACTAGAGTTAAATGCATATGTTATATGATTTATGCATGAAGGCCTTTATTTCCCATTTGTGGCCAGTTAATGTGTGTCTTGGTCATTAGTGTGTGATTCTCTTCCTCTTGCCATTTTTATAACTTCAGGTGAGTCTGAAGTAAATGAATTCTAAAAGAATGAAAGTCATGTTATCTCTGTGGAAATCTCATAAGTCTTTTCTGTTTTATAAGTACGTTGAGAAGTAGTAGTCTTGGTTTCCAAATGTTTTCTACAAGCACTGAGTGAAGGCAAGTGGCCAGGGTATGATTAGGAAGAAAATTTTGAGCCTACATTATTAATTTACCCTCTTATTTTAGACTTCCTTTGTTACTTTGGATGAAGCTATTAAGATAACCAACAGGCGTGTAAATGCTATTGAACATGGTGAGTTTAAGCTGCTCTGGAGCTCTTTGTTTATCCTTTTGTCCCCACCTCCATCCCGCCTCAGACCTGCTAGGACTCAGGCACTGAGCGCCTGCTGATTAAGATGTTGCCCCTGTCCACAGTGAGAAGGGCAGAGAGTCAGTAGTACAGATAAGTGTTCATAAATCATTTGATAGAAGTATGTGTATGACTTGTGGGAGAGTTAGAGCAGAGTGGTGAACTAAAAACTATGGAATGTTCTATTAATTTCTGGTTATTCATGAATAAAAGGTGAAACTATTTCTCAAGAGCCCTAATGTTTTTGTAAGTTCTTTCCAGTGACTGAGTGATAAATCTTTTTGAACACACGAAGTACAGTAAGTCCCCTCCACACAAATGAATTCTGTTCCAAGAGCACCTTCTGAAGTCCAGTTTGTTTTAAGTCCAACAGAGTTAGCCTGGGTCACCAAATTAACACAGTCAGCTATATCGTACGGTACTGTAATAGCTTGGTAATACTTTTCACACAAATAATACATAAAAAACAAACAGGAAAATAAGACGTTTTTAATCTTACAGTACAGTACCTTGAAAAATACAGTAGTATAGCGCAACAGCTGGCATTGAGTGAACAGGCAGGAAGAGTTACTAACTGGAGGAGGGAGGGTGGGTGGGAGATGGATCGTCAGCCGTAGCAGGTGGAGGGCAAGCTGCAGTTCCACTCAGGCCTGACATTGATGGCACAGATTCCTGGCTGGATTGAATTCTTTCTACTCTTAAAAAAACAATCCAGTGATGTTTAGGGAGTACTGTACCAGCTACAGCAATCACTGCTTTTATACTGGCTTCCAGAAATCCTGGGCTTGAAATATGCTGTGCTACTGTACTCTACAGTACTGCACAGTAAAGTACACAAAAGCACAACCACATGCATGCATGTGACAACGTACATTAGACATGTGAACTAACATATGATTGGACATGTGAACGCACGTTTGTATCTTTGAAAGTTCACAATGTTAAAGTTCTTATGTAGAGGACTTACTTACTGTATTTATCTTTAAATCTTTTTTAGGTCTTATCTCCTATTCTTGATTTCTCAAAATAAGTTTTCCCATTGTATGCCTTTATCCTCCATCTCTCTTATTTCATTATTTTAAAACTATGACTCCTTAATGTTGCCAAAGTGCTTTTTCCTTAAAAGGCTCAGTTTTCATTAAAGAAACGTCTATTTAAGGTAAGAAAGTAGCAAACTTTGAGCAGCAGAGAAATTATTTTGCTTGGGATCTGTTAGTGTTAAAGAGGAAGTTATCTCATTTTTTAAAAACTCAAAACACATTTCCTGACTGCTTGCTTGTGCCAGCCTCATGCCTGGAATTGCAAGCAAAACAAAATGCGTAAGTTCCAATTTGCAAGGAGCTCACATTCTAGAAGCAGAATAACAAATTCTGTGTAAAGTTGAACCTACGACTGACACAAAATTCAACTTACTGTACTCCCTCCCTCTGTTCAGTGTTCCAGCATTTAACAGTAGATTGCTGGTATATTTAAAATAACATTTGTGGTTCAGTGTTATATATTCATATAAATTCAGTATATTCAGTGTTGTATATATCATGGTCCAGTGTTACCTGTGCATAGAAAAGACAGCACAGGGACATATACCAAATATTTATAATAGTTAACCCAGGGTGGTTGGATTATGCTTCATTTTACTTTTCTGTTTTTGTTTTTTGCATTAAATGTACATTATGGTTAAGTTACTGTTGTACAAATGAGCACTGGCAATTTAAAAAAGGGTGGGTTGAAGTTCTGACTGCATATATATTTTTAAACCCTAGTCATCATTCCCCGGATTGAACGTACCCTTGCTTATATCATCACAGAGCTGGATGAGAGGGAGCGAGAGGAGTTCTACAGGTTTGTTGGACTTGGCAGCTATTGATCATTTTTTGTTTTTCCATATTCCAAAGACTCGATTTGCTGAGGGACTTGTTGGCTTATGTTCTTTAGAATTAGCACAACTTGTGTTTTATTCTGTTAAGAAGCAAGAGATAATATTGCCAAAGGCTGTGGAGACAAATCTGTGCCAAGTTTTGCACATAACTCAAATGTGGTGTCTCTGAAAATGTAGGCCCTTCAGAGAAACTAGAAGTAGCGTTGATAATTCTTTCAAATGAAAGTGATTATGTGGGTGTCTCCCACATAACGGGAGGCTTCCCTGGTGGCTCAGTGGTAAAGAATCTGCCTGCAATGCAGGAGACTTGGGTTCGATCCCTGAGTTGGAAAGATCCCTTGGAGGAGGGTGTGGCAACCCACTCCAGTATTCTTGCCTGGAGAATTCCATGGACAGAAGAGCCTGGCGGGCTGCAGGCTTACATTTTAAGCTGTTGTTCAGTTGCTCGGTCATGTCCAACTCTTTGCAAACCCGGACTGCAGCATGCCAGGCTTCCCTGTCCTTCACCATCTCCCAGAGCTTGCTCAAATACACGTCTGTTGAGTTGGTGATGCCATCCAACCATCTCATCCTCTTTCGGCTCCTTCTCCTCCTACCTTCAATGTTTCCAAGCATCAGGGTCTTTTCCAGTGAGTCATTTCTTCGAATCAGGTGGCCAAAGTATTGGAGCTTCAGCTTCACCATCAGTCCTTCCAATGAATATTCAGAACTGATTTTCTTTAGGATTGACTGGTTTGATCTCCTTGTAGTCCAAGGGACTGTCAAGAGTCTTTTCCAACACCGCAGTTCAAAAGCATCAGTTCTTCGGCGCTCAGCCTTCTTTGTAGTCCAGCTCTCACATCCACACATGACTGTAGGAAAAACCATAGCTTTGACTAGATGGATCTTTGTCGGCAAAGTAATGTCTCTGCTTTTTAATACTATTGTATAGGTTTGTCACAGCTTTTCTTCCAAGGAGCAAGTATCTTTTAATTTCATGGCTGCAGTCACCATCTGCAGTGATTCTGGAGCCCAAGAAAATAGAGCCTCTCACTGTTTCCATTGTTTCCCCATCTATTTGCCATGAAGTGATGGGATGGGGGGATGCCATGATTTTTGTTTTTTGAATGTTGATTTTTTTAAGCCAGCTTCTTAAATCTCCTCTCTCACTTTCGTCAAGAGGCTCTTTAGTTCCTCTTCGCTTTCTGCCATAAGGGTGGTCTCATCTGCATATCTGAGGTTATTGATGTTTCTCCCAGCAATCTTGATTCCAGCTTGTGCTTCATCCAGCCTGGCATTTTGCGTGATGTACTCTGCATATGAGTTAAATAAGCAGGGTGACAATATGAAGCCTTGACATACTCCTTTCTCAATTTGGACCCAGTCTGTTCCATGTCCCATTCTAATTGTTGCTTCTTGACCTGCATACAGATTTCTCAGGAGGCAGGTAAGGTGGTCTGGTATTCCCATCTCTTTAAGAATTTTCCACAGTTTGGAATGATTCACACAGTC
This sequence comes from Okapia johnstoni, assembly GCA_024291935.2. Taxonomy (NCBI): domain Eukaryota; kingdom Metazoa; phylum Chordata; class Mammalia; order Artiodactyla; family Giraffidae; genus Okapia; species Okapia johnstoni. The sequence goes on from CM044307.1 coordinate 21,964,828, forward strand.
AAAGGCTTTACTGTAGTCAGTGAAGCAGAAGTAGATGTCCTTCTGGAATTCTCTTGCTTTTTCTATGATCCAACATATGTTGGCAATTTGATCTCTGGTTCTTCTGCCTTTTCTAAATCCAGCTTGAACATCTGGAAGTTCTTGGTTCATGTACTGTTGAAGCCTAGCTTGGAGAATTTTGAGCATTACTTTGCTAGCGTGTGAGATGAGTGAAACTGTGTGGTAGTTTGAACATTCTTTGGCATTGCCTTTCTTTGGGATTGGAATGAAAACTGACCTTTTCCAGTCCTGTAGCCACTGCTGAGGTTTCCAGATTTCCTGGTATATTGAGTGCAGCACTTTAACAACATCATCTTTTAGGGTTTGAAATAGCTCAGCTGGAACTCCATCACCTCCACTAGCTTTGTTTGTAGTGATGTTTCCTAAGGTCCACTTGACTTCACATTCCAGGATGTCTGGCTCTAGGTGAGTGATCACACCATCATGGTTTTCTGGGTCATGAAGATCTTTTTTGTATAGTTCTTCTGTGTATTCTTGCCACCTGTTCTTAGTATCTTCTGCTTCTGTTAGGTCCATACGGTTTCTGTCCTTTATTGTGCCCATCTTTGCATGAAATGTTCCCTTGGTATCACTAATTTTCTTGAAGAGATCTCTAGTCTTCCCCCATTCTATTGGTTTCCTCTGTTTCTTTGCATTGATCACTTAGGAAGGCTTTCTTATCTCTCCTTGCTACTCTTTGGAACTTTGCATTCAGATGGGTATATCTTTCCTTTTCTCCTTTGCCTTCACTTCTCTTCTCAGCTATTCGTAAGGCGTCTTCAGACAACCATTTTGCCTTTTTGCATTTCTTTTTCTGCAGATGATTTTGATCATTGCCTCCTGTACAGTGTCACAAACCTCCGTCCATAGTTCTTCAGGCACTCTATCAGATCTAATCCCTTGAATCTGTTTGTTACTTCCACTGTATAATCGTAAGGGATTTGATTTAGGTCATTCCTGAATGGCCTAGTGGTTTTCCCTATTTTGTTCAGTTTAAGTCTGAATTTTGCAATAAGGAGTTCATGATCTGAGTCACAGTCAGCTTCCGGTGTTATTTTTGCTGATTGTATAGAGGTTCTCCATCTTTAGCTGCAGAGAATATAATCAATCTGATTTCTGTATTGACCATCTGGTGATGTCCATGTGTAGAGTCTTCTCTTGTGTTGGAAGAGGGTGTTTGCTATGACCAGTGCATTCTCTTGGCAAAATTCTATTAGCCTTTGCCCTGCTTCATTCTGTACTCCAAGGCCAAACTTTCCTGTTACTCCAGGTATCTCTTGACTTCCTACTTTTGCATTCCAGTCCCCTATGATGAAGAGGACATGTTTTTTTGGTGTTAGTTCTAGAAGGTCTTGTAGGTCTTCATAGAACTGGTCATCTTCAGCTTCTTCATCATTAGCTGTTGGGTAATAGACTTGGATTACTGTGATAATGAGTGGTTTTCCTTGGAAATGAACAGAGATCATTCTGTCATTTTTGAGATTGCACCCAAGTACTGCATTTCAGACTCTTTTGTTCACTGTGAGGGCTACCCCATTTCTTCGAAGGGATTCTTGCCCACAGTAGTAGATATAATGGTCATCTGAATTAAATTCACCCATTCTGGTCCATTTTAGTTTACTGATTCCTAAAATCTTGATGTTCACTCTTGCCATGTCCTATTTGACCACTTCCAGTTTACCTTGATTTATGGAACAATACATACCACATAGGTGGTATGCAGGGGTCAGTGTGCCAGGTTCAGAGAAGTGCGAGATAAGTGAAGGCAAGCCATGACTGTCTTGGACCTTGAGTAGCATTTGATTATGATTTATAATCATCATTACCAAAATTTAGTTCTTCAGTTGGTGTGCAGAGTTGTGGTAATCCAAATTGAATGATCCAGAATTTTAATGTCTGAATACTCAATATCACCACATGGATATCAAAGTTTGTTCACCCTAAGATAGGAGCTTTTGCAATCAGTTATTAGCTTACAATGTGTGTTCAAGTGTTAGTCGCTCAGTCATACCCAACTCCTTGTGACCCCATGGACTGTAGCCCACCAGGCTTCTCTGTCCATGGGATTTCCCAGGTAAGAATACTGGAATGGGTTGCCATCCCCTTCTCCAAGGGATCTTCTCGACCAGGGATTGAATCCAGGCCAACTGCACTGCAGGAATCTGAGCCATGAGTGTGTTCAACATCAAGTCTCTTTTTAGAGGGGAAAAAAAGGGTCATAAATATATTACCAGAATTGAAATTAATAAAAGCAGAATTTTGTTTCACTTTGTAGAGGTGTTTATTATCCTTGTTGCAAAACTAGAAGAAATTAGTTCCACTTAGTACCAAAACATTGTTCAGAAAATTCCCTCCTTTCTCTTACAGGTTAAAGAAAATACAGGAGAAGAAAAAGATTCTCAAGGAAAAGTCTGATAAGGACTTGGAGCAACGGAGGGCAGCTGGAGAGGTGATGGAGCCTGCTAATCTCCTGGCTGAAGAGAAGGATGAAGATCTTCTGTTTGAATAAGCTTTCCTGCTCTGGTTCTTTCAGAAGGCCTAACATGTCACCATTTTAATTCATGGTGTGTCGGTTTGTTATGTGTGGCTATTTATTTTTTGGCTTAAGAATTTCACCTGTTGTAAAATTTCCCTGGATATCTGTTTATGGGCTCTACCTTCGCAGAATCACAATTAAGCAACAATTAATCACCAATGAAATTTGTAGAACCTGTCCTGAAACCTGTAGAATTTATGCTGCAGAAGTGTCACCCTACTTCAATTATACATCTGTTACAAGTCATCTGCTTACCGAACATAAGAAATCCCTTTAGGAAGCAGCAGTGCTCTCAGGCCAACACACATTTGTAGGCCAGCTGCTCTGGAGCACTCTTTATTCCTACCTGCTCACACACCTTGGCACCATTGTCTGAGACTGCTACAGCCATTCTTGTGTTAGTTACTATGGGACGTCTCTCCTTAAGCTTTAGGAAAACCTTCACTTATTTTTCCTTGAATAACAGGTCTCTGGTCTGTCATGGGAACAGTTCTGCCAGTTCAAATGTGACTATGGTATAAACAGTAAAATGATTTAAAAATGAGTTGTTCCTTTTTTAATGAATTTACTGTTAAGAGTAAGTTGTGTTCTTATGCTCAGATTGGCACATGGGATTGGAATTCAAAAAGAGCTTTCTCCACAGACGTGTGTGAAGTGGGAGCCTGCCTTCCTGCATCCTTCAGATTTTACAACACTAGCCTTAATAGTATTGTGTTTAAATCAACTGGTATCACAGCCTAGGCTTTTAAAAGCATGTGTTAGTCGCTCAGTCATGTCCGACTTTGCGACTCCATGGACCAGGCTCCTCTGTCCATGGAATTCTCCAGGAATTCTACTGGAGTAGGTAGCCATTCCCTTCTCCAGGGCATCTTCCCAACCCAGGGGTTGAATCCAGGTCTCCTGCATTGCAGGTGGACTCTTTACCATGAAGCCCCTGTTGGCTTATTTTAAATTAAGCAAGTAATTTTGTGAACATTTAACACCTGCTACAAAGCAACTTAGTTGTGCCAGTTAGAAACTTGTTTATATTATTTCATCGCAGCAACGATAAGAGGTACATATTATTTTAATCCCATGTTTCACAGAAAATTTTGAGGCATAAGGAGCCTGAGTGGTCCTAGATTAAAAAGCTAGAAAGTGGTGGGTCCCATTTAGTCTAAGTTCAGAATTTTTACATTCTTTTTTTGCCTCTCCTATATTTAAAATTTGGGGTAAAGGTAACACATAAAGTTTGTCCTGGAGGAACTGATTTTTAGGAAATCCTGTTGCTACCTACAAAATAAAATCTCAGACTCAATGTAATTCAATGATTGGAAAACTGACAAAACAAGTATGTAAGTCTTGAAAACAGGTTTAACGATGAACTGCCTAATATGTAATCTTCCCAATACCCTAGTGCATGCAAGTTAAGTTGCTTCAGTCGTGTCCAACTCTTTGCGACCCTATGGACTGTAACTCACCAGGCTACTCTGTCTATGGATTCTCCAGGCAAGAACACTGGAACGGGCTGCCAGCCCTCCTCCAGGGGATTTTCCTGACCCAGGGATCAAACCTGAGTTTCTTAAGTCACCAGTACTGGCAGACAGGTGCTTTACCACTAGCATCACTTGTGAAGCCCCTAGTGAAGTATAAATACCAATTATTTCCATTTTGCAGGAGGAATGCAGGGCAAATATATCTTGACTTTAAGAGCCTTGAATCTTAAGTGGTATGTATGCTCTGTGGGAGGCAAAAATTATTGGAAAAGTCGATGCAGAGAGCCAATTTTAGTGGTTTCATTTAGGTAAATTTATGTTCACTTTAAAGCACTGAGCTAGAGAAGTACCTTCGGTTTTTGCCGTGGCTTCAACCTTGGTTACTTACTGGCCTTGGCTAACCTCCCTTACAAAAGTACAGATGATTTTATGGTTTAGCATATTTTTAAAAAATATTTTTTCTATGTGGGCCATCTTTCTTAAATCTTTTACTGAATTTGTTGCAATATTGCTTCTGTTGAATGTTTTGGTTTTTTGGCCAACAGGCATGGGGGATGTTAGCTCCCAACCAGGGATTGAACCTACACACTTCCTGCACGGAAAGGTGAAGTCTTTACCTCTGGACCACCAGGGAAGTCCCACTTTAGCATATTGACAGTAGTGGACAGGTGATTTGTTGTGTAGGGTTGGGTGATCTGAGCTATAGGGGAAGGGAGGCAGGCGATCAGGAATAGGAATGGAAAGTGGGGCTGGGGTAGCAAGGTGTGTATGTATGTGTGACACTTTTTGGTATATGACTAGCTTCCTTTGGGAGATACAGAGTAGGTATAGGAAAGGGGAAAGGATAAAGATTTGAGAAATGTGTATTTGTCAACAACTCATCCTACACTCAGTGTTCTCAAATCCATGGTTGCATGTAGTGGAATTTGCCTGAGTCTTACATATTTTCTTCCCCAGAAAACTTTTCGAGCTTACAGCTTTAAGTTGTCTATCTTTAATATAGTTTAAATAAACAATTAAGGAAACAGAACATACATTTGTGCCAATAGGGGGCACTCTTCCACTGTGAAAAATAAAACAAATTTTGTGTTTCACCCCGAGGTTCCGATGGACTTGCTAGCAAAACTTGAAGATGGGTGGGTCGTTTTAGTTGTGTTGAAACCTTGAATGGCAGAGGACATAAGCACACAAGAGAAAGTAGTCAGTGGCTTTTAAAATTTGAAACATAATTTTACTTTTTATTTTTACATTATGTTGTGCAGTATTACATCTCAAAATAACAGAGTGCAGATACAAGCAAGGTAAAGTACAAAGGAAGATTAACAACAGGTGTCAAAAAAGTTACCTTTATTAAGGCTAAATCCCTGGTTTATATTTTCCACACACATTCACAAAATTACATTCAAATTATTCCTTAGGTCATGAGAAAAAGAAAAAAAATCCAGATATTAGATTTTCATAGAAAGCAAATCTGGATTAATCTAAAAACTATTCTCCTTTCTATTTGTTCTGACTTAAGAAAATTTAGTAAAGGAAGGTTATTTTCTTATTTGAACGAATGTGCATTTCATTAGCTATTGGTATGGTTCCTATTAAGTGGTTTAAGACCTCCCCAACATTGGGGTCTCCAATCAGAAGCACAGAAGGCCAGGAAATGGAATTGGCCAGAGTGGTGTATAGCACAGCTAGGTAGGGAGCAAGGTTTTTTCTATTTTCTCTCAAAGAGGTCAGCAACAACTCAGTTTTCACTTTGGAGGAACTGGGATGAGTACCAGCACATCCATATCACTAGGACTGAAGAAAGTGTGGGACATAAACATTTCTATTCCTCTATCACTGCTGATGAGGAAGGAGAGAATTACATGTAAGATTTCACTGACCCCTAAAATATCTCATCATCTTAGACTTTTAAGAGTATACTATGGCATGGCATGTGCCTCGGTAGGGTCCTTGAATTTGCTTGTTAAAGCCATGCCCGAGTCCACAGCACATGGCCCTTGTGTGGCCCTGTAGTCTGCAGCCTAACTAGGAGACTAGCATGGTAGCCATTTACTGACAACACCTAAAATCTCACTTCTAACTTGACTGAAACTACAAACATTTTAGACCTTAGGGTTGAAAACAGTTGTCAGTTATGCTAAGCAGCTCACAAAATTCCAGACTACCTTTCATTCCTAAGGAGAAAGTAAATTGGAAAAGTGAAAAGATTTAGTACTTACAGTCCTTTGTTTTCACTGCTGAAAATCACTGTGACCTTTGCATTTTCCTGCCATAAACTGGAGTGTTTCAGACCTGAAGAGACAGTTTGTATGGCACTCCTTCCCTCAACCCAGGAATGTTACTTTCTTCCTAAGGAACATTATTTCTGCATAAGACATACTCCACAGCCAACTTTGAGGCCACACAAACAGAAAAAGTCAACATATAAACAATCTACATTTGTTCAAATAATATTATGCAAAAGAGAAAAACTCAAATATATACATGACACCAAGACAAACTACTCATTAAAAACAGTTGCTTATGTTAATAAGTGACAATTCAATATTATTCCAGTGTTTAGCTTTGGAAACAGAATTGTTGTAGCTGTAGTCATCATAAAAATAAAATCAAGAGATTCACATTTGAGGTTGTCTGTCACACACCACACTATCCCCTAAGCCTGGAAGAGACTACAAATTAACTTTCCATGCCAATTACAGAAGTTGACTTTTAAAGCTTCAAGCTATAGAGACAGAATGAAAACCCCATTAGCTTAAATGTTTTATGATTTAGCTTGTTGCATTCTGGTCATAAGAGGCAGACTTTTTTAGGATAAAAACCTATTTCTATATGCTTAACTTTTCCCCTGCAGTGTTCTTTTCCTAAAATGTTCAAATGACTTTCAGGTCTTTTCCTTCTGATCTCAAAGTCAATTGTTATATCATTTCTTTCATATAATTTTATTCCAATGCTGAACAAGTGTAATCAATGACCATTTGTCAATCTATTAAATATTAGTATACAGTACAGCAGCTATATTGATCACAGAATTCCAGTTTATTACCTACATATATAACACAGTCATCAAATTATACTGTGCTCATATATAAAATGCAAAAACCGTCAAATGTGCTATGTCCTCTCATGTATGTAAAAACCTGCATCATGAGGAAGAAACTTTTAACAGTCAACACAGTTTATATGAATATCTGCCATTCATAAAAATATAACTTATACATTCTATTGTACTATGCAGATTAGGAAAAGGAAGTTACCAAATCAGTTGTGACAATTTAAGAAAAAAATTCAAAAACTCATTATACCTTTAAAAAGATCAGCACATGTTGTCTATGTTTTAGATCAGAGTCTACAGTGAAGTCTCAGAGTTTGAGCTAAAAAATCGGTGCTTCTAATGGAATGTTTTTAAGAATAAAAGCCATATAAATGAATTCAAGGCTAACAAAATAGCTCCAGACCAAAGTGGCACCATTTTTTTTTTTAAAGTAAAGTAGTTCTGATGACTATACCAGTCTTCTAACCAAATACTGTTGTCTTGCCCAGTGCAGAGAAGCACAGTTCCTCCTCACTCCCAAATTCTCATGAAATCATTTAAATTAACTGTTAAATAACATCAATATTTATTGCAGTGTGAAACACGGACCATTGTGTATATATACACGTTTTTGTGGAAATATGACTAGGCAGAAAAGATTTGGTTAGATGAAAACAGAATTAAAAGGCTTTTACCATGGATAAACTAGAACGGCTCTGTTGAAAACTTCCATTTAAAATCCCCATCTGAGGCAAAGTTCAAGAGCTAAGAACAGGTCTACAGTTTACACTGCCTGCCACCTTCTCAGAGACGCTCAAGTATCAGGGCTATCTTCCTATGGGCAGTTTGCCAGATCAAGTCCAGTCCTGCTACACAATGAATGTTTTCCTTCACCTCAGCCAAGTGGATGGCACCCACTGAGGTTCAGTATCAAGTTTGTTAATCAACCTAAGCAGTTCCTGATAGGCTTTATCAAGATCTGAGTTCACAATTGCTGTGTCAAAGTAGTGGCCATTGTTCTGCTCCATCTCCCATGAGAAAAGCATGAATAGAATGGGTATCTTTTTCTATGAAAACACGTTGGAAATCCAAGATTTTAATAATCTTATGTTTTTTTGGGAAATAGTTTAATACTTTAAGTTGATAGACAATTTCAATACACAAAGGAGGTCTTTAAGATGCAAAAACAAGTATCCTAAGAGAGTTTGGGAAGCCAAATAGAGCAGGCTACTTTAATATGTAAAGGAAACAAGTGTTTTCACAGACAAGCAGATGGCGAGGTAATATGCAAAACTTATCCAGAACCCCTCCAATGATCAAGCACAGGTGTCCAAGAAAGTGAAACTGCCCCCAAAGCACCTCGTCAATGAAGAGAACTAATTAAATGTCCAAATGTCTCAGCCATAGTGGCCATACGTCAACTGGACCCACAATATCAAGCAATTTATATCATTCAACCAGTCAAACTTTTATAACAGTAGGAAAACATACTGAAAATATGATAGCTCTGGCTTGTCCTGAGTTGGTTTCTTGTGTGGCTCTCTAATTTTCATTCTGGAATGTTGTACAGCTGGCTCTGGCACACAGAATCCTTTGTTTCCCAGCAGGAAGCTACTACACCATTGTAACTGAACACACTGCGATGTTCTGGTCACAACTTATGTTTACCCAAAGCTCAAGGTTACTGAAAGAACATTCTAGAACTCAAAATAGAATCTAAACTTTGTGTTACTAGATTTGAAATGTAAATGTTAAGCTGCACATCTTACACAGATTCCCACGAGTATCTAATCCTAAATTTTTCCTTATCAAATTGAAGTATTATTTTATCTTTTGCCAAAAATGACATATAATTTATTTGGTACTTTATATTTTAATTCTCTACAATTCATGATGAAATTGAAACAAATGATTTTGCTGAAAAATCTTTGGCCTGAAAAAATTATCTATATGCAAAATTGACCATAATAATTCACACTATTGGAGAAGGCAATGGCACCCCACTCCAGTACTCTTGCTTGGAAAATCCCATGGACGGAGGAGCCTGGTAGGCTATATCCCATGGGGTCGCTAAGAGTCAGACACGACTGAGCGACTTCACTTTCACTTTTTACTTTCATGCACTGGAGAAGGAAATGGCAACCCACTCCAGTGTTCTTGCCTGGAGAATCCCAGGGATGGCGGAGCCTGGTGGGCTGCCGTCTATGGGGTCGCACAGAGTCGGACACAACTGAAGCGACTTAGCAGCAGCAGCAGCAGCAGCAGTTTACCACTCTTAAGACCTCATTATAGCAAAACCAGATTCAGAATGTAACAAGATAACTGATTATTTTAAGTTGTGCATTCAGTGAAGAACACCATTACTTTCTTAGCTAATACTATTTCACAGAGTTAAAATTTAGGATCAGTTTTTACTTAACACTTCTATTGTGTGATAAGCATTATTAATTACCAAAGGAGATAAAACATAAAAAGCAATCAGATACATCACCCTTTACCCAACCCAACAGCTGCAAAATATACATTCTTGCTTATGTGCAGGGAACATGCGCCAAGACAGAATAGATACTGGGTCATAAAACAAGGCTCAACAAAATTTGAAAGACTGACATCTTACAGAATATGTTCTCTTACCACGATGGAATTATACATCAATAAAACTTTCTAAAATCTCCAATAGGGGGAAATTAGATACTTCTAAATAACCCATGGATTAAAGAAAGAAAATGACAGAGGAAATTAGGAAATATTTCTAACAAAATGATAATGAAAAATATATAACTTCGTATTAGAAAAGAAGGTTTAAAAATCACGTTAAGTTTTCTTCAGAAACTAGAGCAAGTGCAAATTAAAGCCAAACTAAGTATAAAGAAAGAATAAATAAAAATAAAGTAACTCAATGAAATGGAAAACAAACAATAAAGAAAGTTAACAAAGAATAAAGGCTTCCAACTTTTTTCTAAAGTGTTTTGGTTATTCTTTAAAATTTCCACACAAATTCTAAAACAATTTTCAATTTCTACAGAAAAACCTGCTGTGGGTTTTTTCTGCACCAATAACAGGTTTCTTGAGATACAATTCATTCACATTTCACCCCTTTAATGGTGAACTGCAACCAATTAAATGGTGCACTCATACAGTTCACTCACTTAAAATGTACAATTGAACAGTTTTTTGTAGTCACAGAGAAGTTGTGCAATCAACACCACTCCATTTTAGAACATTTTCATCACCCTCCACTCTCCATGCCCTGTTCCCCTTCCCCCCAAACCTCAGTCATTAGCAGCCACTCCCATTTTCTCCCAACCCTCAGCCCTAGGCAACCACTAATCTACTTTTGGTTTCCATAGATTTGCTTATTCTGGATATTCCAAGTAATGGCATCATGTCAAATATGGTCTTTTGTGACTGAAAAAAATGAAAACAGAGTGAAACACTACTTTAACCAGCTGGCCTACTTAGTCTATAACAAAACAACCGAATTATGCTCAATATAAAGGATGGGAAGTCCCTGATGTCTAAGACATTGAAAAATAAACACCATGTAGGTTGAATAACAAATCTTTTTCTAGAGTAGAAAAAGATATACTGGGGAGGAAGAAAAGGCTGGTGGATGTGGTCAATAGTCAAAAACCAAAGAAAAGGAGAGGTGTTATGTTGTGACTTCTGAAGAGATTCGAGGGAGGAGTAGTAGTATGTGTTTTTATGGAGAAGGAAATAGCAACCCACTCCAGTATTCTTGCCTGGAGAATCCCATGGACAGAGGAGCCTGGTGGGCTACAGTACATGGGGTCACAAAGAGTCAGACACGACTGACTAACACACACACACACACACACACACACACACACACACACACACACACGGCTTTTAAGGAGATTTAGAGTCAAGGCAAATGAAATGAGCCCTAAGCTATTCCTTTATAAACTAGAACTATTTAGGAAATCTGCCTGGAAAATCCCATGGACGGAGGAGCCTGGTAGGCTACAGTCTGGGGTCGCTAAGAGTCGGACACGACTGAGCGACTTCACTTTCACTTTTCCCTTTCATGCACTGGAGAAGGAAATGGCAACCCACTCCAGTATTCTTGCCTGGAGAATCCCAGGGACGGGGGAGCCTGGTGGGCTGCCGTCTATGGGGTCGCACAGAGTCGGACACGACTGAAGTGACTTAGCAGCAGCAGCAGCTAAGAACAAGGAAGAGTATTTGTTACTGTGATATAGCATGTCACTTGATGGTTTTCATATCATGTGTTTAAATAAAATGTCAAAATATCAGTGCTTTGATTAATATATATCACTATATTATCATTTGATGTTTAGTACCATTTGGTATAATATGGACCACCTCAACCACACTCGGCACCTAATATGAGATAATTAAAAAAATTTTTCCATTTCAGATCATATGAAAAGATCAAAGGCAGAAGACAAACAGAACATAAAATTTCAATCAGAATAAAGAGAAAGGCAAGAGCACTCAACTTTGGATCCTGGGATATATGGAATATCTGCAGAGAATGTGGGTAATCCCTAAGAATCTGCTGAGAATATCTGGTGGAGGGGCGGGTGTCATCTAATCCTTGTTAGAAATAACATGGATCTGTGTGAAGATGACGGAAGTTTTAAGAAATGTCAAAGGCTGCCATACATTTGGAATAACAACAGGAACTGTACGCAGAACAAGAGAAGGCCCTTGCTTTGGAGAACTGCCTAAATCCAACCAGAGGCAAGTGTGGCAGTTTTGGGGAAAGTGACATGGCAGAAAGAATAATCAGTTTGAAAGCCTAAGCTGATGTAATTTTTAAGCACTGTGACATATGCCATGGCTTTTCATGTTTACTTTTAATGGAATAGTGTAACAGTATAATAACTTTACCTTTGGATTCTTGCCCTCTTTGGCCAATAATGCCCGAAGTCTTTCTTGTGACGGGGGTGCAATGAAGAGAATGTATGGTTTCAAGTCTGAGTTCCGTAGAGTCTTCAAGGACTGTAAAGCAAAGACAGATCTGAGAGTTTGATATTGAAACTCCAGCTAAAACCCTTGATTTATCTATTTAAAAAAAATAATTGTAATATACAGAACTATATGTAACTTTGTCATGTATTTTCCAAGTCTTCTATAGATGTGTTATCATAATTTCATAATTTAAAAAATCAAAGAAAAATAAAAAACAACAGAAAGAAAAGATCCTACCATTCAATATAAGAATATATTGTGTACCAAAAGTGAAATGAAGACTTAACATGATAAAATACTCTAATAAGATCATACACAGATTATAATAACATTAAAAATCCATTTTGAAGGAATTACAAATGAGCAGTCACCTTAACTATATGCCACAATCTAAATGCAAAAAGAATCAGAGAAAAACTTCACATACACATGCAAAAAAAGAAAAAAAAAAATCTGGAAAAATACATCCAAGAAAAAAAATCAGACTATCTGAATTAAAAAATTATCGTTTTTCACCTTGCCTTTTGCATGACTGTGTGTCCCTAAAGTGAAGCATTCCACAAAAATGGGGATTATACGGACATGTCCTTTTCTATCTAAAAACAGTAATTAAGACAATATGCTTAACTACTCTTAAGTTCTTTGGTAATTCTGTCAGCCAAAATAAAGACTTCTTAAGGAATTTAGTAAAAATAAAAACATCGATGCTTTTCTTAAATCTAATGTTTATAATTGAATAGCAAAACTAATAAATAAGCTCTTTTGTTCACTAAAAAATAAAGAAAACCTAATTACTATTTCAGGAAAGCCATTTTGGGGTCAATTTTCTCTCATATACATCTCTTTAATAACCACTGCCTATACCTCCTGAGTTGACATACAAAGTAGATTCCGCCACATTAAGGAAAGTTTTATGCTAAAGCTGTACAATCAAGAAAAAAAAATCACAACAAACACGATCTTAAAAATACAGAATTGCTAAAGTTATTTTTAACAGAAATCTAGAAAGTAATTGTTAGTAATTTTTGAAGGTTTTGCTTTGTATGACAGATAATGGAAAGCAACGGCTATTTCATTAGATACAACCAACCACTCATTACAGTACTAATACTTGAACGATGGCATTTAAAACCATAAAAATGACCTCTTACTATTCTAATTTTTCTCTTATGAGAAAGGAAAATTCTTTTATAACCTTTAAAATACTGAAGTACTACCAGCATAACAGTTACTGTATTTTAAGTTTCCGAAAATATGTACATTTATATATAGGCAAGTATGTAATATATGTATTTTCCACTCTGAGGAAATTGAAAGTGATTTAGCAACCTGAGTTCATGTAGAGAATCAGTGTGAAAAATCTGTATGAGAACTTAATTATGTCCTGTGATGCTTGGACCAAAATACAAGTTCAACACTCTAAACCAAAAGAGTTTTACCTGTGTACGAAGACTTAAAAGACATATTTTGCCTGAGTTGATCACTTGGCGTACAGAATCTATACTGGTTCCATACAAATTTTTCTCAAATTCACCATGCTCAATGAACTTTCCAGCTGCTATGTCTGCCTCAAACGCCTGCCGTGAAACAAAGTGGTAATCTCTACCAGCTACTTCATGGTCTCGCCGATTCCGAGTTGTATCTAGGCAAACAAAATCAGGCAAAATTAGTTAAGCACAGATCAGAGCAAGGGTGAGGAATAATTCTGCTAGTCAGAAAAAAATTTTATTTTGTAATACAAATTAAAAAATAATGAATTAAGGAAATGTTAGACCCCCGTGTGTTTTAACATTGACTGGTTTTATTTCTAGATTGAGAAATAAACAAAACTGTGGTGTTAGTATCTTAGTAACAGTTACATTGAATATGTTTTATACTCAAACTCTAAATTACTTCACTTTGCATTTCATTTAAAACATTATCACTCAATTTTTCCATAAGATTAGGTACTATACATGTTTAAACAGAAATTCTATGCTCAGAGATTAGGTCTACAGTTCTATCTTCTGCATCAGTTAAAAAAAACAGGAACTGATTCCATACTGAACAGTGGATTATAAAAAGCCAAAATTGAAATTCATTTATAGAAAGTAATTAGTACCATATTCTCAGAAAAATGGTACTCAAGAATGACTATCTTTAGTAGCAAATTCTCAAAAGATTTTAAACAAAGTTCCTATTTCTTGGACATCACTGTTTTGAGGAAATGGGTAAAAACTTTCCCTACAGTTAGGTTCTAAACTGGTAGGCTGAAATGCACAGGAAAACGGGAATGCATCCAAACTTACGAGGAACTGCAGATGCAAAGCGGTCTTTCTCTTTGTTCATGAGCCTCTGACGCAATTCATTCTGGCCACAGTTCTGTGGACCAATCAAAATGATAGGTCTTTTCCTATTTGCTGGCTGATGATAAAGTGACATTTCCTCATAAGTTAAGATCTCTTCATTGTCATAATCTTTGAAAAAAGGGAAAGTTAAGCCCTTCAGACAGAATTACTGCTGTATAATAAAGATATATTTATATACAAACCTATTTATATAAACATATAAAGGTTTATTTACATATACTCATAATTCTTCCAAAAAATTGGGAAACAGCACGTTATTATTGTTAAAAATACAACTTTTGAGATCAAGAAATTAATACCTGGGTAACATTATATCATAAGTATTTTCTCATGTCATTATATCCTTGGCAGGATATTATGAAAATAAATCAAATAGTATATTACTCCTTCTAGAAATGATTACTTCTTCTCTTGTTTCACACTGTGTTTGAATGTTTAATACAATATAACTGTACTGGTTCATATAAAATAGCTAGTTTGCAGACAATATTTTGACAGAGTGAGGCACTAAGGTATAAACTAATGAGGATAATATCTGTCATTTTTATAAAATGGGGGATACCAATATTTTAATTTGAAGGTTGGTTTAAGGAGCAGAAAATTGTGTATGCTGAAAACAATACCTGGCACAGATAAACGTTTACAAACAGTGCTGCGACTAGTGTTAATAGAGAATGCTGGAATACTTTTCTTTGATTTTATAACTTGAAAACACAGCATACCTATGCTATCCAACTTCCTACATTTATGTTTACCTTATTCTGGAATACTAATACTAACCTGTGATCATGATTCAAGAAGAGGTATAAATTATAACTGGTATACTAACATTCCTAAAGCTGTAATCTAGATGAAATCAGAGTTGTCATGTGGTAAGAACAAAGGCAGACAACTAGTGACCTGTCATCTTCTCACTCTCATTACTTCACCCGACTGCTACTGCTAAGTCACCTCAGTCGTGTCCGACTCTGTGTGACCCCATAGGCGGCAGCCTACCAGGCTCCCCCGTCCCTGGGATTCTCCAGGCAAGAACACTGGAGTGGGTTGCCATTTCCTTCTCCAATGCATGAAAGTGAGAGCGAAGTCGCTCAGTCGTGTCCGACTCTTCGCGACCCCATGGACTGCAGCCTACCAGGCTCCTCCATCCATGGGGTTTTCCAGGCAAGAGTACTGGAGTGGGGTGCCATTGCCTTATCTGCCACCTGACTAGGTAAGAGCATTAGATGTGTAGTCAGATTATCAACTCCAAGTTCCAAGGGAGAGGGGACCATCTTAAGCTTGTCAGTGATTAACACAGAGCACAGAGTAGGAACTCAAACTTTACTTGTTTAAATTCCAACTCAACCATGTATTACCTGTAAGAACTTAAACAGGTGACTTTCATATCTGAACTTGAATTTACTAATCTGTAATCTCAAGGAATTTATTTT
Organism: Okapia johnstoni; assembly: GCA_024291935.2. NCBI lineage: Eukaryota > Metazoa > Chordata > Mammalia > Artiodactyla > Giraffidae > Okapia > Okapia johnstoni. Next base: position 21,980,649 of record CM044307.1, read on the forward strand.
GAGAACTAAATGGATGAAGGCTATTTCCCCTTGAATGGAATAGTTATTATAAATTATAATTATCATTAATAAAAATATTAATTTTAATAACAAATTATGAGCAGAAATGTAAATGTGAAGCATTTCCTTCTCAAAATGCTTCTCCCTCTGAGAAATCTAAGTTCCTTCTTCTAACATGTACAATCAGACTGTGGAAATATTTTGATTCACAGACTTAGATTTGCAAATTTCCTACAGTACAGTAACTTTTAGAGCTGAACCAGTTAACTCCAGTGTGTTTCAAAGGATAAAGAAACAGAAATTTTAACCACTTACTCAAGTATAGAGAAAAGAATTATAAATCCAATAAATATTCTTAGTTACATAATCTATCAATTAGTATTAAGGATGTTTAATTTGGAAAAAAAAATTTACTAAAATTTTTAAGGTACTGAGAGAAAAATTTACAAAAATTTTTAAGGTACTGAGAGAATAAAAATAAGCCTTATAAGCTGTGTAGGAAGTTATAGATTTCCTTTGCTTTATTATTTGGCTTGTTTCTAATGTGAATTAAAGAAGGGGTAGCAAATTCTAAAGCCCATCAAGACCAATCAAGAAGGTAATGAAAGCAATATATCAGGTTGGGTTTTATATAAAAAATTGGATGTGGTGGAGACTGTTGAACTAGATAGGTGTCCACTATAAAGGCAACAGCCATCATTCAGGTTCAGCAGGCCACTGACACATGGGAATATAAGCCCAGTGCTATCAGAACTTTTGATTTTTAAGAGAAGCTAAAACTTAAAAAACTTTTAACACTAACAATAAATTAAAACAAAACACTCTCCTGTGTGCCTGACTCAGCCAGCAGACTTTATGGAGTGGGTTGCCTAGGTGAGATGAGTTACGATAGGCAAAATGTTCATTTTTTACTTAAAATACATCTATATTGTTAGAATTTGTTAGGAACAAGTATTAACTTTACAAATGAAGAGTTTACATAGGAACAAAATTTAAGAGAAAACTATCAATACAACACTATACAGCTACATCATACTTTTAATTTTTATACTACTTTTTCTCAGATTTCAAAATTCTGCATTACTCCCAGGTTTCTAGAAGAAAATAATTTCTGCTAAATGACTTTATTAAATACACAAATATGTTACATTAAGAGGCCAGGACCATAAATAAAATTCCCTAAAAATATCATTTAATTTCTTTCAAATGTTAGACATGGACCTCTTCTGGATATAAATATGGCTATGTCTGAGAGTGGAACTTACCATCATTTTTATTGGCATTATATAAAACCTTTTTCCTCTTCTTTTTATTCTTCTTTGCACACCATAGTTTTCCTGTTGACAGTCAGAAATATAAGTATAAATGTGGTACTTGTTTCCCTGAATAAAGCTACGTATTTCAAACTGAAGAACTCAAATAGTTTTAAATTTAAACTTATAGACATGTATTACATTGTTCATAGAATAACTTTTTCAGGGAAGTAGTTAAAGTTTTCCATTAATCTCACATTATAGACAGATAATCTTAAATACTTAAATCCTGTCCTTTCTTAACAGTCCTAAGATAAGCAGCTTTGCTTCTCACATCCATCTTGCCATGAATACATCTTTCCTGACAGTTCTGATATGCAAATTTAAACCCAATTCCAGATGGAAACCCAAGAAACCTCTCATTAATGTCAAATATAAGAGTCCAACCTGATTTTTCTGGTTCCTTATCTTCTTCTATGGTTTGCTTCATGGCTTCCCTTTGCTGCTGAAAGCTTTTCCCTAATAAATAGAGAAGAAAAATAGTGAAACAGTTAAGACAAAAGGATAGATGAATTTTTTTTTTTTAAATTAAGGGATGACACCAGAAGTAACTGTTCATTTATATTCCCTTCTGAATCCTCCTGCCACTACATGAGAGTATGTCAACTATGATTATAAGCTCCAAATGTTTATGGTGTTAAGTTTCAATGTGGCTCTCACTCAATCCTAGGACATGTATTACTAGATGACATATCATGTATTTGAAAAGATAAATAATAAACAAAGGCTAGAAGTTTTAATATTTCAGTATTTACAAAGCTTTCCATTTAGCATCTGCTATGTGGAAAGTACTGTGCTGGATCTTACAATGGTTCTGATCATTTGAATTACTGCAAATTAAACAAATTAAGAGTAATCTTTCCAAAATTACATAAAACTCATCAGTTTTTGATTCAAAGACACCATTCAATATATTCTCTTACATTTACTGTATTTAATTCCTCTCTTTCTTAGTATGTATGTATATGTTTTAAAGATTTTTCATTTCTACCTTAAGCTACCCATGATAGAAATAAATGAAAAAACCTATTATGTTTTTCCTCTTAGGATTAAGATTTCAGTATAGGAGGCTTTCAAGGTTTCTGATTTTCATCTTATTTTCAGAGATTTAACTTAGAATCAAGTATATTTTTTCTGAAGGATAACAGTGGTTTTAGTTAGAAAATTCTGAATTAATTTCTACTTTTATACTTAATTTTTATATCTAATTCTTTCCAATTCAGGCCAGAGATTCTTAAAAAAATCAATAAGCAAATTCCATCCATGTTGGAATAATCTGTTGAACTTAGGGCATTTTATAAGACCACAAGCAAAAAAGGTTAATGTTGAGCTTGAGACACATAAAAAGCATTAAGGAAAATCAGGTTATCTCCAGAAACTGTACAGCCTGATTGTGTTTCTAGATAAAAACAAGTAACTATGGCTAGAGGGAAATTTTTAACAGCATTAAACTTTTTTAAAAGTATGTGACTATAACAGATCTAGAATATCTAATAGGAATTTTAATAATTTACATATTAAATATCTTATAATACTTCCCTTGGTTCTATTTCCCTCATTCTACCATACCCATGTCCTGAGAACTGTAGAAACAATTTGTAGGAAAAATTACATCTACATATCTCATTCCATTAAGTATCATCTTCACACTTTAGAAGAAATATGTTTCCATAATAATCTTAATGTCCAATATGAGCTAGTTTTATTTTAGTATAGTCTAAATTAGAGTTTTCTTCAATGAAAAGATAGATGCATCTTATTTCTACCCTAAGATATCTTAGAAGAGATCAATTCAGCAGTCTTACTCTTTTGATTCCAAATAAAGTCACACATCTTTAACAAATTCCTATCTAGATATCAAGTATGATGCGCCAGTTGATGATAATCTACTGCTACAGTATAAGTTTTGTTGCCTTGATGTTTCTGTTGTTCAATACTATGTTGCCTTGAAAACAGGGTTAATTTCAATGCACCTACAGTGAAGAGTAGGACAAATGGGAGTGGTTGATGAGATTATATGATAATCCCATTCTAAAGCCCAACAAACTGGTCAGACTTACATCCAAGATATTTATATTACAGATACAACATAAAAACCCAACAAAATGAAAAAGTACATCATTTTTTAAAAGGCATAAAAAAGTGAGTTTTTCCCTTTGAAGATTTGTATTTTAAATGTGTTTTTTAAACTTTGTACTTTCTACCATACTGTCTTTTACCTGGAACAAGCCCAGCTAGAGGCTGATTATCTTCATCTCCTTCCCTGTAGGCTTGCCACCAATTTGGATCTTCTTGACTGATTACATGAAGTATATCCCCTTTTTGAAAAGACAGACCTAACTCTCGACATGGAACATAAGGGTCATCTGAGGGGTCGTAGTCAAAATGAGCCTTTACGTGGATCTAAATAATAAAAAGGGTAAAAATAAGGACAATAATGAAATGGCAACACAATGTTTAGCATAAATGTGAGCATTGTAATTTTTCATCAGCACAAAGATATTACGAGTTGAAAAAAATCAAGGTTCGTTTAGTTATTTGAGGGCAGAATTGTTTTCAGACTCATCTGTTTTCTTCAATTAAGACAGTCCTGTTGATTGCAAACATGTACAAGAGTATGCAAAACACTGCACTGTTACTGCTAACAAGCTGAGATGCCAATAGGCCTTAAAACTTTGACAGAAGCAGAAGGAATGTAATAGAGAGTCCCTCCCTCTCCATTCCTGACTTGTGAAAACAATGACTCTGCAGTAAGGTATGTAATTTCTAAACCACTATTACCAGGAAAGGTAAACTGTAAACCTTTCCATATCTGTCATCTAAGCAGGTGAGTGTCAGTTTCCCTGGTGCCATCATCTCTTCTTGACCACACTGTCAGTGCGACTGTGCCTTGATTGCTCAGAGTCTATTCTAAAGGACTATGTCTAGGTTCATATATAATCAACCCCAAACTGCTAAAATTATCAAAATCAAGTTTATAACCAATTCCTATCATGTTCTGTATGTAGGCATTGAAATGTTGTTAGTGCTACAAGCTAATATTTTTGCTAACTGTACTTTGCATATCTAAAACCTGCTATGCTCTCACCACTAAAAATAGGTAAGAATTCACATGAACCTTATTAAAAGCTCAACTATTTCCTACAGTATTTTCTCCAATATACTTCTGTAAGTTATAACAAAGTATTCTTACTTCTTAAAAGGTAAAAAGGAATCAATATTCTCCTTAATTCCTCTATCTGTAATTTTTATCCAACCTGGTCAAGTGGCATGTGGCACTTCCAAAATCTGCAGATATATGAAATCTGATAAAATTGAATTTTAGAGTTATACAGGGTAGTAGTAAGTCAAAACATAAGCTGAGAGACTGGGTAAAAAGATTATACATACAATCTTATAATCTTGGCATAAGAAGCATATAATATATAGGATGATAAAAAAAAAATCTCTGCTTGTACTATTCCTATTAATCAATAATGCTTCCACATCTGTTTAAATTGTTGCTTTTTAGCTGAATAATCTTGGAAATCTAAATATGAAACTATAGGCATCATTTATTGTGGTGGAGAGTTCATTTTATTATCAGGCTTTTCAGAGATCTATGAAATCAGACTTCTTGTCAGCCTGATGGATGATTTTATCAAATCACTTTCTGAAATCAATACCCAGCATGCTGTCTTCAAAGTATTTTGCTCAGAACACTTACTAGGATGTTTATTAAAATACTGACTTCTTATACCACATCTCAAACTTTCATCTGTATTTTAATTAAGTTCCTTGGATAAGTGCTGCATACATGCCATTTAAGATGTACCCTAAAATCTTAGGGAATTACTATCCTGAGGGAAATTAAATAGACTAGTGAAGATGCTATATCTAAGTCTATGACCTTTGCCAGAGGCAGGCAAAATCACCCAGAGATGTTTTTCTCTCTACTCTTGCTTAAGTCTCACCCCTTGACCATTCAGATTTAGCTGGTTTGGAATGAGGCCCCTTGTTGTGTTGACCGGAAGAGAAGAGAGGACATACTTTGTTTATGTGACAAGTTTATTTAGTGCTGTTTAAAATGTACTCTAAAACTGAGAGCAAAGTTTATTTCACATCAAATAAATTAACCATCTGACTGAGTTATTAAAGTCTGAGTATTGCCTTAACACATACTATGTGACTTTTTTGTGACTTCTATCTATATATAGGCATGTATTGTTTTATTGTGTTTCACTTTATTGCATTTTGCAGATATATATATATATATATGTAAATTGAAGGTCTGTGGCAACCTTGTGTTGTCAGATGAAGGTTAGCATTTTTAAGCAATAAAGTATTTTTAAATGAGTGTATATATGTTGTTTGTTTAGACACAATGCAATCATACTCTTCGCAAACTACAGAACAATGTAATGATAACTTTTACATGCAATGGGAAACCAACAAATTTGTATGACTCATTTTATTTCAGTGATCTGGAACTGAACCTGCAATATCCCTTAAGTATGCCTACAAGCATTCCACTGCAATTCTTATCAGTTCTAGAAGTTATGTCCAGCAGTCTTACCTCTGCAGTTCAGGGTAGTGGCTACTTTTTTTCCTTTCCTATACAAAGGAAAACAGTCTCTCCTTTTTAAATGAAGGAGAGACTCTGACCCCTACAGGAAAGCTCCGGGGCTTCACCATGGAGTAGCATCAGTACAGTATATCTGACCAAAACAATGTTTGGTTTCTAATTCAAACAAAATCATTTCTTTAAATTTTAAATTACAGGGTTGTTTAGACACAATTATCTTCCACCCCAACATTTTTCTCTTTGCCTCACTGGTGGCTCAGTGGTTAAGAATCCACCCGCCAATGCAGGTTTGATCCCTGGACTGGGAAGACCCCAAATACCTTGGAGCAACTAAGCCCAAGCACCACAACTATTGAGCCTGTGCTCTAGAGCCCAAGAGCCCCCAACTACTGAAGCCTGCTTGTCCTAGAGCCCATGCTCCACAACAAGAGAAGCCACCACAATGAGAAGCCTGTACACCACAACTAGCGATAAGCCAATGCAGCAACAAAGACCCAACAAAGTCAAAAACAAATAAACACTAAGGGCAGCATCAAGAAGAGCCTTTGCAATGTCAAGCAACAGTTTTTAAATTCCTCCTCTTCATTCTAAGATTTCTCCTCTCTGACGCCCATTCAAGAAGGAATAGTTTTTAAAATAATTTTATTTATTATTTATGGCTGCACTGGGCCTTTCTCTAGTTGCAGCGAATGGGGGTTACTGCAGCTCAAGGGCGTCTCATTGTGGTGGCTTCTCTTGTTCTGGAGGACAAGCTCTAGGGCTTGTGGGCTCAGCTGCCCTGCAGCTGTGGGATCTTCCCTGACCAGAGATCAAACCGGTGATCCCTGCATTGCAAGGTGGATTCCTAACCACTGGACAGACCACCAGGGAAGCCCAAGAAGGAATATCTTTACTTGTTCTATTCCACATTTAACAGGAAAAATGTGGGGTATCTGTGGGTATCCAATTGATGTTTAGTAGTAGGTACACAAAAATATGAACCTTAGGGCAACAGCAAACTTAATAAAGCAACTGTTTGAACCTGAACAGAGATGTCTATCTGTTCACTGTCCATAATGTTCACTGAAATTATTAATATTTTTTCTTCTGATAAAATATATATTTATAAACATTTTACTGCATTATAAAACTTAAGATCTTCTTCCAAATGAGAAAAAAATTAAGGTGAAAATTATATAATACATTCTATACTTCTAAGAGAAAAGTGTATTGGATGGTAGTGGTTCTCAACCTTTTCTTTCAACCTTATCTTCATAGGCTGTGAATAAACCTTAACCTATCATTTTCTAAAATCTTTAGAATTTTTTGCAAACACATGAAGTATATATAAACAGACTGCTCCCTTGACCTGATCTCCCCACAATAAATACAACTACAGCCTAGATCTCTCTGTAGAATTCCAGAATGATGGCTCAGTGGTAAAGAATCTGTCTGCTAATGCAGGAGATGCCGGTTCAATCCCTGGGTCAGGATGATCCCCTGGAGAAGGAAGTGGCAACCCACTCTAGTATTCTTGCTTGAGAAGTCCCATGGACAGAAGAGCCTCGCAGGCTACAGTCTACGGGGTTGCAAAAGAATCGGACATGACTTAGCAACTCAACAACGTACTTAATTCTATGGATTTGATATCTACACCTGAATGCCTCTCAGGTATCTCCTCTTGATTTCTCTCCCCAAACCAGTTTTTCTTCCACATCACCCTTCAGTAAGCAGCACCACTATTCATCCAGTTGTTGAAGCATATTTGCTTCTTCCCTATCCATTACTCTCCACATTCATTAAAAGGTCCTGTCATTGCTACTTCCAGAACATAGCTTGCATAATTTTCTCCAGTGCCACTGCTATCATATTTAAGCCATCATCATACTTTATATTGGCTTCAGCAACACTTTCCTAAATCTCCTTGCTTCCATTATTGGCTCTAGTAATCCATTTCTACCTAGCAGCCAGAGGAGTTTTGTTTTTAAACACAAATCAGATATTACTGTATTTGAAATCCAAACTCCCTGCCATGGCCAAGACCTACCTGACCTGGCCCTACCTACCTCTCAAGCCTCATCTCTTGGAATTCTCTCCCCACCTTTCTACTCCCTCACTTGGCTCCACTCCCACGGGTTTTCCAAACACAAAGTTCTTTGGAAATTATACCTGAAAGTTCTTGTGGCAGTTAACAGGCTTGTTTTCATCGCATCCTACCAGGTCTCAGCTTCATATTGCCTTCTCCTGGAGGCCTTTCTTGCCAACCTTATATAATCAATCCCACACCTCTTTTTTTATTCTCAGTGTTTATATTTACTGATTGCCATCTCAACATTTATCCCAAAATATAACATGTTCATTACTACAAAGTGAGCATTTATTTGCACAGTGCCTAGTACACAAATGGGATAAAGTAGATATTCATTGTAAGGAAAAAAAATCTATTGGGGACCCTTAATATTTCAATTATTAATACCACTGGGGTAGTGGCTAATTCTATGCTTTGTATCCCTGAACTATGATTTTAGTATTCTACTAAGTCTTTAAATTCCCCTAAAACTACATCTCTATCCTCCCAGCCCAGACCCCAAAAATCAAGAGACTTCAGTCATGCTACCAGTCTTTATAGAGTTATTAAGTCTCCTATAGGGAGAAGAGGGGATTTTCCTGGTGGTCTGGTGGTTAATACTTTGCCTTCCAATACAGTAGGTACAGGTTCAATCCCTGGTCAGCGAGTTAAGATCCCACAAAGAAAGGCAATTTCAAAGAATGTTCAAACTATCGCACAATTGCACTCATCTCACACAGTAGCAAAATAATGCTCAAAATTCTCCAAGCTAGGCTTCAATAGTATGTGAACCGTGAACTTTCAGATGTTCAAGCTGGATTTAGAAAAGGCAGAGGAACCAGAGATCAAATTGCCAACATCCACTGAATCATAGAAAAAGCAAGAGAATTCCAGAAGAACATCTACTTTTGCTTCATTGACTATGCTAAAGCCTTTGACTGTGTGGATCACAACAAACTGGAAAATTCTTAAAGAGATGGGATACACTTTACCTGCCTCCTGAGAAACAATATGCAGGTCAAGAAGCAACAGTTACAACCAGACAGTCAAGACAGCGTGGTTGTCATGGGTCAAGCAGGGAGGAAGTGATGAATAAGCAGAACATAGAGGATTTTTAGGGCAATGAAACTATTCTGTAGGTTATGATGGCAGATATATGTAATTATACATTTGTCAAAACTCATAGAATATACAACACCAAAAGTGAATCCTAAAGTAAACTATGAACTTTGGGTAATAATGAAACCATCGATTCTCTAATGTAACAGATACACCATTCTGATGTGGGATGTTGACAGCAAGGGAGGCTGTGAGTGTGTGGGGGCAGGAATTATGTGGGAACTCTATACTTTCTGCTCAATTTTGCTGTGAACCTAAAACTACTCTCAAAAAATAGTTTATTAATTAAGAAAAATGTAAACAGTAGCCATCATAAAATAAGGAGCATTAAAAAAAAAATCACTTACTACTGTTTCCTTGGCAGGAGGCGGCTTGATCTGTTGACTGGGAATCAGAACAAATGTCAAAGTACCATGCATATCAGACTACAACAGAAAAAGCACATTATTTTAAAAAGCTGTATTTATGAAAATCATTCCATGATCTTACAATCAACAGTTCCTAAGCTGGACTATACTGGAACCTCAAGGAAACTTAAAAAAGAAACTGGTAAAGATGAATCCCATTTTATCAGGAAGCACAAATTACCCCTTTTGTGGACTCCATTATACTAGAGCTACCCAGGCATATGGCATGCAACAATTTTGGTTCTCTGGTCCACTGGGGAAAGCCACTTGGCCCTTAAGTCTTGGGTTTTTGTTTTCCATTCAGTTTAAGTTTAGGATGATTCCACAGTGAAGGGCTGGAAGATATTACAGCACTTCTGGCTTATCTACTCTGACATACATCGATTTTAGTACAGTAGAATTTGAAATGGTAATCGTGACTAGGATTAGAAAAGTGATGCAAATATACAAATATTCTTACTTCCTAGATGCTTTGTCTCTGTCATTCATTCTATATTCTAACTGCACATAAGTCTTACTGCTAGGTTCTCTATTATTTTCCAGTACAGTTGGCCCTCCATATTCATGGGCTCCATATCTATGAATTCAACCAACTGCAGATGAAAAAAAAATTCCAGAAAATTCTAAAAAGCAAAACTTGTTTTTGCCATCTGCAGACAACTACTTACATAGCATTTATACTGTATTAGGTATGATAAGTAATGTAGAGATTATTTAAAATATACTAGAGGATGTGTGTAGGTTACATTCAAATACTATGCCATTTTATGTAAGGGATGTGAGCATCCATGGATTTTGGTACCCACGGGGGCCCTGGAACCAATCCCCTTTGGCTATCAAGGGACAACTGTATACCACTGCCTGCCTTGTTCAGATCCCTCCAGCCTAGACAGTAATCACACTTACGGTTCTGACATAGTAGGGAGCGGTACTGAAACAGTACTCACTCTAGAGATAGCAGCCAATAAAACAAGGTCTAAGAACAAGAACCACTGGCACTTTGTGCTAGCAAAGCAATGAATGGGACCAGGTAAAAACAAGAATGTGAGGATGCTTTCTAAATCTGACAACAAATGTCCGCATATAGGAGGAATTCTAATGTAACAACTGATATTAAGTAAATAAGACTATAAATGTGGTTGATGAGTATATATGAGGTGATCATAGACTGCCCTCAAAAGTTGACTCTAAATTGCTGCCTGATTATACCAGCAGTCTAATAGAACTTTCTGAGATGACAGAATTCTGATCGGTGGACTGGAATTGAAGAATGCCATGTTCGTTAATCTACACTGTAATATGATAGCCATTAGTAACACACTGCTCTTGAACATCTGAAATGCAGCTACTGAGGGCTTCGCAGGTGGCATTAGTATATTTAACAACCCACCTGCCAATGCAGGTAGATGTAAGAGATATGGGTTCAATCCCTGGAGGAGGGCACAGCAACCCACTCCAGTATTTTTGCCTGGAGAATCCCATTGGACAGAGGAGCCTGGCAGGCTATGGCCCATAGGCTTGCAAAGAGTTAGACATGACTGAAGCAACTTAGCATACATACATGAATGAGGAACTCAACTTTAAATTTTACTTAATTTAAACAGAAATAACTAGCACATGTAGCTAATGGCTATTATAGTGAACAGTGTAGAACTATACCATTGTTATTATCTAATACTGTTAAAAAAGCAAGGATCAATTGTAGATAATAAAATGAATAAAAAAATCATGAGGGTATGAACTTTGTTTTGTTACTGTTTCCCTAGCAGCTAGCACATAGGAGGCACTTAACACATATATTTTGAATGATTTAATGAGTTATTATTAGTGATTTCAGAGGCAAATAAAATGTACCTAACAGTATAAATAAAATTAGTAGTGTCCCCACAAGAATAAAGTGCTACTAGTAAATATTATGGAAATAATTATATATGAAAATTATGCTAGAAATTATATAGATATCTTAACAGTTATTTTTAAAATGCTTTTAAAATATTTTATTCTGAAATCTACTGAAGGAAACAATTTTTGAGACTGTATCAATTATTCCTCTCCCCGTGTCAACTTACCAACAAGTCAAAAACCTCATTGACATCTTTCCCCCGAATTTCAATGCCATTAATTTCTAGAACTTCATCTCCTTCATGTAACAGACCACTTTTTTCTGCAGCACCCCCTTTAACTATCCGACTAATGATGACAGAATCCATTTCATTACGAACTGTAGCACCCTAAAAAAAAAATTCAAGTCAAATTTTTTTAAAATGAATTTTTATTTCCTCATTTTTAAATTCTTACTTTTCTAGCTAACAATATTAGCCTTCATTTATCTGGAGAAAAAAAATTTATTTACATACAGTAACCATGGCAATAAGTCTGAAAGCTGATCATTTACTCCACATTTTCTGCTTCGGAAGCATTCTATTTGTTAAAATTCTAAAATCAGACTTTTGAAGCATACAACAGCATAAAAATGCACTTGCTCAAAAATAAAGTGAAAGCATATAATCAAATTTGTTCTTTATATGGTAGATGCTATTCAAACGGTTATACTATATTTAGGTACAATTAGTGAACATGACTTGTAACTGAAAATCTTTTTAAATTCAAAATATCATGAAGAGATGAATACTAATCTGGTTAATAATAAAAATATTAAATACTATAGCTGTATCCAATTCACATTAAAATGTATTAAATATTTATGATACAAATCAGAAGCAAACTGAAATGTACATAGTCAAAAAATGGAAATCTGAATAAAGCTTAAAAGTAGACAGTTTGTAACACTTTTCTACTGAATCTTTATTTTAAAAATTTTTCATAACTTCCCCAATTTCTTTTTTTTTAGTGGGGAATAAAACCTCATTACATAAACTGCCTTTTAATAAAATACAGTCCCTATTTCATGTACCATATTATGCAAGAAAATTTAAGATCTTAGGATTCAAGACTATTTCTCTGAAAATAAAAAAAGAGCAAAATGAAGGTAATAATAGCACACTAAGAGAAAAAACATTTACATATAACTATAAAATATTAACATTAAACAATGCATACTTCTAAATATATGTGAAGTATGTTAGTAATTACATTGAATGAAATGATCACAATTTCTAACTTGTTTTTTTTTTAAAGCTGGAAGAATAATGAAGCAGATTACCTGTCCCTTCTTTGTTCAATTACTTCACAACCTATTTTTTCATCAAATTATGGATGAGAAAAGATGAACAAATTCTTCTCAGCCTAATAAGGAGTATGAGCAAGAACATAAAAGAATTCCAAAAAATTAGCCTCAAAAGAGAGAAACTACCAGAAATGTAAAGGGTCTTCAATTATACAGAAGATCTCCGTGTGGAAAGGATCTCGTATCAGAGATGTGGAACACTTACCAATGGAATATCTCGAGCCTTTTCTATACGAACTATTTTTACAGTTTCTCCTCCATATTGGCCAACACTTTCATAAACTCTCTCATCTGTAATAGGCTCTAGCTGCATTTCCTGCTCAGCAACCTTATCATGGGCCAGTAAAAGTGCCTGTTTCAAAGAAACCCAAAGCATTTAAAGTAACAACACAACTTATTTCTGGAGAGAGATTTTAACCTAATCATGTACAAAGTCTCCTGCTCATTAAACATTTAAAAGTGCTATAATTAATTATATATTCAGATCTGTTTCCAAATAAAGTACAGATGCAGCTCTGTATCTTTTTTAGCTAAATAACATGTGTTAGTTACACTAGGAAATACTCTAGGATGAGTTATGAAAGTCTAAAATGCTTATTAAACTTCATAAAAACAGAATCACTTTAAGGGTCCAACATTATAATTAAAATTTACAGAAAAATATAACCAAAAAGGAGAAATTTATAAATAAGAAGTTGTTTCAAAAATACTGTGGTTAACTTTAAGCAGAAAAGTATATAATCCAACAATAATTACTTTGTGATGTAAACAATCAAAGCTATGGTTTTTTAGTCAACGATACAGTTTTTCCAGTAGTCATGTATGGATGTGAGAGCTGGACAGTAAAAAAGGCCGAGCACTGAAGAACTGATGCCTTCGAACTGTGGTGCTAGAGAAGACTCTTGAGAGTCCCCTGGACAGCAACAAGATGAAACCAGTCAACCCTAAAGGAAATTAGTCCTGAATATTCACTGGAAGGACTGATGCTGAAGCCTAAGCTGCAATATTTGGCCACCTGATGCAAACAAGCGACTCACTGGAAAAGACCCTGTTGCTGGGAAGACAGAAGGCAGGAGGAGAAGGGGACAAGAGAGGCTGAGATGGTTAGATGGCATTACTGACTCAATGGACATGAGTTTGAGAAAACTCCGGGAGATAGTGAAGGACAGGGAAGCCTGGAGTGCTGCAGTCCATGGGGTTGCAAAGAGTTGGACACAACTGAGTGACTGAATAACCACAATCAAAATAGGCTACATAATATTTGAGCTCTTTGTTAGTCCAAGAGACTGATTCAAAGTGATACTGAATGCTGGAAAAACCACATATATAATGCTCTGTCCATTTCCTACCTGAATATGTGGAGCATTCAGCAGAGCAGTTAATTCTTGTCCTTCCTTCTGGTGAACTGGCTTCAAAACAGTTTGTACCTAAGAAACAAAGATTATTCCCAGGTTACAGAAAAATATGACATTTGTACAGATTTTTTAAAAGGGTAGGATTTAAAATTGTAAAAACTATTTGTGAGACAGAAAAGCACTAAAAAGAATTATCATTTTTAAAATGTTTTTTCTCAGAATTTTCAATCTTTACCATGATTGACAATAGCATTTTTATTTATGACTATGAATGAGGCATTTCCTTCTTGAAAATTTCTGCAAATATATTATAAAATAGACTAATAATTATATAAGAGAAAAGCTAGTCTAACAGTTATGCTATTTTATATTTTTAATCATACGTTTATGTAACTACATTTTAAACCAGAGAGGACATTTTAGAGTTAGATTAACAAGATAAATTTATATGAGAGTGATAGAATAACCACTATACTATAATGAATTATATTAAAAATTTTCCTCAAGTCAAGCAATTCTTCCACTCTTAGTATAAACTCCACTTGATTATGAATTTTTTTTAGCCTGTTTCCTTACTCATGGCTCTTAAAAGATTGAGATAATCCATATAAACTGCTTAGCACATTACCTAGCACACAGTAAATTGTTATTTTAATATATTTTTAGATGTGAGTTACTCATATTTTAAGATTTCTATATTAATGTTCATAAAATGAATTGACCTCTACTTGGTGAGTATAGTCACATATACTGGTTAGCTATTTCTTGTTAGTATCTAGATTATATTATCCAAGTACAATGAGATGGGAAATAGTCAATATTTATGTGTGAAAACAGTTTATTTAACATATGTTCCCTAATGTTTTGAAGGAGTTTGTAAAATTATCTGGGTCTGGAAGTTTTTTGAAGAGTTGATTTCTTTCAATTTTACCTACTGTTACTACTTTTTTCAGCTATCTGTAAGTTGCTTTTGGCAATTTTTATTTTCTTACAAAAACCACCCAGCACTTTCATACTTAACAATATAAACTTATAATTTGTTACAATTTATGCTTTTATCTTTGTTAACATTATTAGTGTTTTTTTCTTCATCTAACTTGTCAATGGTTTCTCTATTTTCTTGTTCTCTAAAAAAAAAAACTTTTAATGTTAAATCTATTTCAGTAATTTAATTCCTTTTTCGGTTTTCACTTACTTCTCCTTCTAATTTCTAATCACGTGAACTGTATGTTCAGTTGAATTATTTTCAATCTTTTCTTCTACCATAAATATTTAAAATTTGCTCTGTGGGCTATTTTTCCTCAAATATTATATATGTTCTCATTATCAATATCTCTGATTTTCCTCCTTTTTCTATTTCCCTACTCCAGTAACAAAAAGAGCACTTTGTAACAATGCAGATTAACAAAACCAAAATTATCACCATTGATGAAAACATATAGAAATAAATTAACATATAATTTTTTAATAAAAGTTAACTCATGATTAAAATAGGAATCCAGTGATTCTCTAACAACTCTTATGGCTATTTTAAATAATTTTTAAAGTAATTCCCCTATCGAACCTAAGAGATAATAATTTTGAGATTAATCAATTTGAGCACAAGTAGATCACAGCAATGGCAGCATCAGAACCAGCCTGTTCTCTAGTTTGGCGCCTGGAAAAGGATGTTTCTAAATATATATTGGGTTCTATATGCATTCAGTACAAGTAACAAATCTTAGAAGTTATGTGTTTATAATACCTGATTATCTAACATAATTTAATCTCATCAGTACTGATTTATCTCAGTTTATAATGTATACTGATTAAAATAAAACTATACTAAAAGTATTAAAAAAATTTCCCCTTTAGCAATTTAGACCAATATTCCTCTTACTATAAAAGTATACAGCCATATAAATAAAACCAATGCTCTTCTTTTCATGGAACAGAGTCTTATTTCTGAACTAAGTATACTTTTTTTTTCAGGATAAAATACACGTAAGTGAATTTTTCCCAACACATAAATTATCAACATGTGATCAGTAGTAATTAATTCTAATGAACCTTAGAGTCACAGCAGTATTTTCCAAGAATACTGCCTCACTACCACTAACAATTACCTTATATATGTCAATGAGATATTCAGAATACATACCTCCTGTGCAAGATCTTGTGCATTGGAGATAAGAGGAAATGGAGGACTGGCCTTGTTCATGTGTACTGTGACAGCATTGTGTATCTTAAACGCATTCTGGAAATCTTTATTTTGTACAAGTTGTAAAAGCAGTGAAATATCCTCCTGGCTCTGAGAATCTACCAAGGTATGTTGGATATGTTTAAGTGAAGAAAACAAGTCTTCCACTTCTAGTAGGAGAAGGAAAAGGAATCCAAAAATTAATTTTGTCTTAATTCCACAAGTGTTTTAAGATAAAATTTCTTGAATCAATAACAATATAAGTTTTGGGAAAAAAAACTTACCTGTTTTTTGAGTGTCAAATCACTGTCATTTTACTGATTTTTAAACCACCAACAGTCCCATCACTTACAAACAACTTTAAAAAATTCTCATGGCATTTCCTTTTTTCATTTAACAGGACATTTAGTTTTCCCACATCATCAAACAGTCTTTACAAAAACATATATAATGGTTCCTTGATGTTCCATTACATGTCTAAACTATAACTTATAATAACCATTAGATTAAAATGAGCATTCAGGGAGCTTCCAATTTTTTGGTAGTGTAAGTAATAAGCATTTCTGTACATAATGATCATTGCTGTGTAAAAATATGTCTGAGATTCTGATGTTCCTTAAAATAATTCCAAGAAATGGCATTTTAAAATACCATTCTGACATTTTAAAAGCCAAAGAGTTTTCTAGGGAGATTTTATTAATTCACATCCCATTACCAATATTCAAATATTATCATTTTTAAAACCCTTCCATTTCTTTAACAGGGATGTTGAAGCTTACTCGTATTTACCAAGCACTTCTGTGGTCCATAAGAACTCTTATGAACATACGAGTCTCCTAGATGATACTGAAAAACTGGGGTATGTGTATGTTTGCATGTTCCTATTAGTGTCCATATGTAGCACATACATTTTTCTTGAAGGAGGTGATTCCAAAATGGGTAAGAACCACATGTTGCCTCTTCTCTGACCCCCAACAGGTAGATATGTGCTCATGTATACACTTTGTCACACTTGCGGGAAATAGTTTTCTAATTTTTCTGTCAATTTTATTTGTGGTAACTTTACTGTAGATATTCTTTGGCTATTATGTGTTAAGAATAATCCACCTATTTCTGTGTGATTTCTCTCACTGTCTCTATGCTTATAAACTTCTTCCCCTAGGTCATTAAGTTTATAAGCATAAACAGTGAGAGAAATCACACAGGGATAGGTGGATCCCCTGGAGAAGGGAAAGGCTATTCACTCCAGTATTCTTGCCTGGAGAATTCCACGGACTGTATAGTCCATGGGGTCACAAAGAGCTGAACACAACTTTCACTTTCACAGGTCATTAAATGTTTACCCACATTTAAAACGTATGGCTTCTATTCCACAGGTAACTTCAATCCATCTAGAATTAATTTTGTATAGATTTGAGGGGAAATTTGAACTTCATTTCTTCCGAACAGTTAACCAATTATTCTAACATCATTTATTGAATAATCTCTTCTTTTCCACTGATTTATGATACAACCAAATTCTTATATCTATCAGGGTCTGTTTCTAGTCCATTGGTTTATCAGAACTGCAATCTTCTTCAAGTAACATTATAGTCTACACTCATATTGATTGACATGACAAAAACTTGCGCATTACTTTTTCAAAAATGTTTTGACTTCAAGTGAGCTACAAAATCATTTTTAAGATGCCTCCTCACTATCTCCTATGTATCCAGAAAGAAAAAACCTACTGAGATGCTGTCTAAAATTAAAACTGTAAATGATTCTGGAAAAAACTTAATAGTAGCTACTGTCTGTGTACATCTGTGTCTTATATAGTCCCATGAAAAATAATAATTGAAAAAAAAACCTCTTGGTTGAAGTCTGTTAGTTTTCTTCATATAGGGCCTGCAGAGAGGTTATTAATTCTTATATCCTACTACTAAATAGTAGTTAAATATTTTATAGATTAGAATAGCTCTTTTAATCAGCTCTTCTGAAGTTCCCCATCTTCCAACCTTCACCCCAAATCAAAACTGCTGTAGTTCTCAAAAAAAAAGAAAAAGTTTTCCAGTAACTTAAAATGTAGCCCGCCCCCCTCAAAAGAAGACAGGAAAAAAATCAGAAAGTCAAAACAGTCATCTGAACAACCTACAAAGTTGTGATCCAGAACTAAATAATTAGCTATAAGTTAATGATTTTTCTACAAGAGTAGACAAAATATAGATAGGGAAAACTGAAAGATGTTGATCAAAGAGTACAAACTGTCAGTTTTAAGGTGGATAAATTCTGAGGATCTAATGGGTAGCACGGTGATTACAGCCAATACTGTATTGTATACTTGAAATGTACTGAGAGTAGATCTTAGGCATTCTCACCGCACACACAAAAGGTAAATATGTGAGGTGATGGATGTGTTAATCAACTTAATTGTGGTATATTTTACAACATCAGATTGTACACTTTGGATACATAAAATTTTTTTGCCAACTGTACATCAATAAAGCAGTGCTGGGAAGAATATGGCATCAGATTTCATCAAATTCAAAGAAGTTACCACAGAAATTACCTAAGCATATAAAGAATTCTCAGAGTATGAAGAATTCAATATCCTTAAAGTATCTTTAGAGTAAAACAGGAAGACATTTTAAATATCTTAAAAGGAAGAAGAATTACAAAATCAACAAAGCAGCTGACTATACTCTCCTGAAGACTATAACCTTTCTGAGTAGATTATGGGATTTCCATTTAAAATTTTACTGTTTAAAGGGGCTTAGCCTGGTTGTCAGGGCAATGAGAAAATCAGAAGCTTCAGATTTCACTGCTGACAAATCAATAAGCAACTTTAGTCAGCCCCAAAGGTAACAATCTCCCTACTGTGTCTCTTCAAGCCCAGGGAGAGTTAAATTTTTAGAGGCAAAGGTATTTCTGCATAATCTCTATGTACCAAAGCCACCCACAAAGACACTAAGATACGGATATTAAAAATTTTTAATCTGTAGTCATACCTTTCAGCTATAACTACTGGTACTATTTTGTTACACTATATAGCCTTTCAGACTTTTAAAAAATGCTGGTCTTAACCACAGAGACCACATTATAAATGCTGTTTTGCAATCTGATATTTTCCAATGTCTACAGAATAAATTCTTAGCATAAAATTACTTATCAGGGCTTCCCTTGTGGCTCAGCTGGTAAAGAATCCGCCTGCAAAGTGGGAGAGCTGGGTTCCATTCCTGGGTTGGGAAGATTCCCTGGAGAAGGGAAAGGCTACCCACCCACTCCAGTATTCTGGCCTGGAGAATTCCATGGACTGTATAGTCCATGGGGTTGCAAAGAGTCGGACACGACTGAGTAACTTTCCCTTATCAGATAATAAAAACATTTAAAACTTTTATACAGGTTGCCAAACTGCCCCCATAGATTTGTACTAACTCATACTCTTCCCATCAAAGAACTTGAGTGCCTGTTTCTACAAACAGACCAAATTTTTCATTTTTGGTGATCTGGTTAGGAAAGCATGCATTTCTTTATCCAGTAGTGAGTTTCAATGTATTTTCACAAGGTGAACAGTCATTTATATTTCTTTTTTCCTCAATTTTCTGCTTATCTTTTGACCACTTCTCTATTAGATCTTTTTTTTTCCTTAATGACTAGAATTACACAGATTTTATAAATATCCCTGCAGGCTTAAGTAGAACATACTGAATATAATTTTATTGCTATATCAGAACAATGGCTTTTTAATCAAAGATATTTATGAGAATCAGGAAATTTACAAAGATACTTATGTCCTGAATTCTACCTTAAACACAATCAGAATCCCCTGTCATCTTTAATTATATATATATATACCTATATATATTTGATTATGTACTCTCAAGAACCAATGATTTACACGCTTTATTAACAGCAGTTGTGCAGTTGTAGCTGTAGTATTTTAAGACATGATATACTTGGGAATAACTAAGGTACCCAAACCCATTTTCTTCTGTATTAAATAACCTTGATTGCTGTACTGAATTTTTGTGTCTGCATTAGTTATTCTACTTCCTCCTTTGTGACAAATTCTTTTATTGCCCTTTTTCACTTCTGTGGTAAACACAGCATATAATTTTCATTTTTAGGATATTTTAAATATATGTAAGTATCCCAAGGAAAAAGGAAAGTAAGGTAGGATAATCTAAACTAGAAATGGCTTAATGAGAGATAAAACTAGAGATCACTGACTTTATTTCAGGAGATCAGATAACAGTTGAGATGCTGAGATTTTGCACAGACAGGAAATAGGCAATTTTTGTGGTTAGTCCAAAAGGACTAACTTGATTGCTTTCAAGTTCTAAGAAATGAGTAGCCTTCTCATGTTAATAGGAACTCAGGTAAGGAATACGGTTTCAGAGAAAGATAAAATCTGGTCAGTCTGTCCAAATTGTGCTCATACTGAGGAATTCAAAGACATAACGACCATCCACGACAGTTTCAAATCCAGGAAAAAAAAATGTCAGGGTCAAACTGGAAATGTCTTTCTCTCAGGAAGTCGGGGACCAACATAAGATCTATAGGGCTAGGACAGATCTTACTTAAGTAAAGGCTTTTGGGAGAATTTAAGGACTATGCCATGTGCCAGAAATTACAAATTTAACTGGATTTTGCACTCAAATTTTGAAGGTTATCATCAAGACCAACTTAATCTTGTTTATTATCCTTTACAATTCCACTAACCTTTATGAAGTCCTACTCACATTTTTTGTTGTTTAATTAGTAAAAACTGTTTTCACTGAAATTATCCCTTTTTAGAAGTTATCTCCAGACTTAGTACATCAGTCAATGTTGCCAGACTACATTGAGATCACTTGCACTTAAGCTCAGCTTGTACAATAAAATATCACCAACCATTATTGAAAAACTACAAATATGTGTTGTTGTTGTTCAGTTACTAAGCCATGTCTGACTCTTTGCAACCTCGTGGACTGTAGCACACCAGGCTCTTCTGTCCCCCACTGTCTCCTGGAATTTGCTCAAATTCACGTCCATTAAGTTGGTGATGCTATCTAGCCATCTGATCCTCTACCATCCCTTTCTCCTCCTGCCTTCAATCTTCTCCAGGATCAGCGTCTTTTCCAATGAGTTGGCTCTTTACATCAGGTGGCCTGATACAAATTTGGCCTGAATTTCACATTGGTCACTGCCAATAGTGAATAGAAAGATATAGAACAATATCTATATTATAGGCATAAATACATATATTTTAATCCTCCTAAAATCTGACAAATTTTTCTCAATTTAGAAAAACCACCCAAATACATAGTTCAGATTAAATCTCTTCAGATGCAGAAAATGAAGTCACACACAAATATGGCACCTGGGTGAAGAAATCTTTTTCTTTGACTTCCAAGGAAATGCTTTTCCTGCCATGCCAAGGGATTTTAAAAAGATAAACATTATTATTATTTAGATTTTAGGGCTTGATTGTGATATGTCATTTATCTGCTTTAGAAAAGCTGACCTGAGATGTCTTTTCACCTAATACAGAATCATGTAATGTACACTGACTAGCATTTAGAGGTGCTTACACATTCTACTTTACCATGTATCTGTAGACAGAATTTCTTCTAGTTAACTGTGTTTGTATATGTTCACACATATAAGGCACCCCCCAAATGCTACTTTTACAATACTGTTGCATTTATTTCTACTATTTTCACCAAGTGTCTTGTGATTTAAGTATTTTCTCAGAATATTTTATTTCAATTCTAACATATGCACAATAATATGCTAGATAGTACACTGGGAAGGTTCAGCAAAAGAAACCCAAACTGCAATCTGTGAATGTAGAGGCCATGTAGCTTTTTGAGAAATATTGTAAAAACATCTTTGATTGTGTAGCACCAGCCTGGGTAATTAAGTTGGACAGCAAATTTGATAAGTGTGATTTATGTGGACAGTTTTCAGAAAAATTCCATATCTACTTTCATGGCCAATTTAGCTGGAAAAGTTTCCAGATCATATTCTTAGGCAGGAAAGCTTCCTCACATACACTCATGCTTCAGGTTCAAATAAATTTCCATTAAAAATGTTTAATGAATAAACAGAACAGATTAAGTTACCAAACACTCAGAAGTTTTTAAAACTTCATTATAAGTAGCTTGACAGAAGATATGAACTAAACCACATGTAGTTAAAGAAGTATCTAAGAGAAAATATGAAACACTAAATGATAAAAACTTATTTATAAAGAAACATTGATTTCATCAGTTTATAAATTTAAGACATTAAAAATTATGTTGCCTTCTGTTCAATAAAGTTTTAAAGTCACATAGAAAGCAACAAATATCTATCTATACTATTAGTCTTAAAATATTGATTATAATGAATTTTATTAGAAAATTCTGAATGGACTTCTGATAAAGGGTCTTTTCTTTGATATTAAGTATGATGTCACAAAGAAAAATAATTGCTAGCAATATCTACTCAGGGATTCTCATTTCTGACACATTCATTCTAGTTTCATAAAAAAATTATTAATTTCAAAAGGTATTTTGTTGTAGGTTTAAAAAACTTTGTTTTTATAGTTTTTAAAAAACTTCTGTTTTTATATGGTATATCTTTAAAAGCACTTCATGTTACTCAAGAACAGTACATTTTCTACACACTTTAAGAAATGTTCCATTGTCCGATGCAGTAATTAGATATGATACTTAAACAAAAACCACTTAAGTTATTTGAAATTCTGTGCAATTCCAGAGGAAATGCGAAAAAATCTAATCAGATGCAGCTAAATCCATTCTGTCAAATACGTACCTACTTCTACAATAATGGTGAAGATAGACAACAGAGGACAGACTACAGAGAGAAGAGAGATCTCCCTATGGACAGATCAGAGGCTCCCTTCCCCATTCCCACACACAATAAGCACAAAGAAAAAGAACCGCATGGTTCTTTACGCAGAGAAGCAGAGGCATAAACGGAGAATCACAGAGCTACTGAGAAAAAAACGACACAAATGCAGAGTAGGGAGTGAGCAAAGAAGGGAGTACTGAGGCAGAGCAGTCCTCGGAACAAGGCAGGAGAGAGGTCAGACAGAAACGGGGACACTGTGCAGAGGGGAAGACAAATGCGGACATAACAAATCTGGCTTTGGTGATAAATTCTAGTTTGTAACAACTTCCCTACAAGCAAGTGCTTTATATCTAGTTCAAAGTCCTTGTCCTGCTGTCTGATCCATTCCTCTTATTTGATGCTCCATAAACATTAAGTTTGCATCATCTGCTCTAACGTTTCATACAATAGCTAAATCTTGATCATTTATGTTGAAAGAAAAGGTATATTCTCTAAAAGTAAGAAAAATCACTGACATTTGGTTTGGGGATAATTAATCAGCTGAATACACACACACAGAGAAGTCCACAAACCCACCCCCTGAATGCTCCCTTTCCTCTTGGCCCTCTCCTGACCACCTAAAATGAAACAGAATGAAGACTCTAAAATAGGTAACAGAAAGCAATCACCAAGAGTTGCTCTAGCTGAAAATTCTACCCTCAGATTCCCAACGCTGGCGAATTGTTTGGCTGTAAGGGTAAACAATAAAATTACTCAAGGAAGCTAAGGAATCTCCGTTTCTAAAGATCTTTTAAAAGCAGTGGAGATAACCATCTCCCCTGGATTAGTTTTGTTATCTTCACTTATTGCTATCATTTACCTCACATGAAAAGATTCTAGAGACCTAGTCTAGCATTAAGATTCTTCCACCAATTCTTTTAACCTACCCTCAGAAACTTCTATATTTCAACCAACTTCATGACTTCTTCCTGAGAACTTTTATTAAAGATTTCTTTTCTCCTAAACTGTATAGTCAAACTGACTATTCAGGTGAGGAACTTAATAGTATAGAGGATGAGGAAATTATGGGGCTTCCCTGGTGGCTCAGTGGTAATGAATCTGCCTGCCAATACAGGAGACAACGGGTTCCATCCCTGGGTCGGGAAGATCTCCCGGAGAAGGAAATTGAAACCCACTTCAGTATTCTTGCCTGGGAAATCCCACAGACAGAGGAGCCTGGCGGGCTACAGTCTACAGGGTTGGAAAAGAGACAGATACAACTTAGTTACTAAACAACAACAAACGAAGAAATTATACCAGTTGTACCAGACGTACTGGAAAGTACATCTATCCACTGAATTGAAATCAGAACTTCCACTTAGGAAATCCTTGCTTAAGTTGGGATGGGTAGTCTTTCCTTTTTCTTTTTAAGTTTAAGGAAATAAAATTCAGATCACTGAGCTTTGGTTTTCAGTGGACTAGGTTAAAAATAATCAGAAGCTCATGAAAGACCCTAAACAGTAAGTAATCATTAACACATTGGGTTACAAATTAAAAACAAATTCTAGACAAGTATACAAGCAAAGACAGTTGAGAGAGAAGACAGAGCAAACATCTTAGCTCCAAATGTAAGACAATGGAGAAATACCACTGAAATGATTACTGCTCAATCAGGTATAAAAACTTCCTGATTTTTCTCTGGACAAAACTGTAATGAATTTGGTGAGCAAGAAAAAGACCTAAATTTGAGGTCAGAATATCTGGGTCCTGGTTATGGCTTAGATTACTTATTAGCTGCAATATATGTCACTGGAAAATCCATTTCAAATCTCTGGGCCTCTCTATAACATGACTGGGTTTGACTTGGATATTATTTCACAAACTTCTGTTAGCGATCCATTAAAAATGTATATTCTCTAACAGCAAATGAAACAACTGACAAAGAATCCATCTTCAAAATATATAAGCAGCTCATGTAGCTCAATACCAGAAAAGTGAACAACCCAATCAAAAAGTGAGCAGAAGACCTAAACAGATATTTCTCCAAAGAAGACACACAGATGGCTAATAAACACATCAAAAGATGCTCAACACCACATATTAGAGAAATACAAATCAGAACCACAATAAGGTATCGTCATCTCACATGGTTAGAACAGCCATCATCAAAAAGTCTACAAACAATAAATGCTGGAGAGGGTGTGAAGAAAAGGGAACCCTCTTATACCATTAGTGGGAATGCAAACTAATACAACCACTATGGAGAGCAGTATGGAAATTCCTTAAAAAACTAGGAATAAAACTACAACACAACCCAGCAATTCCACCACTGGGCATATACACTGAGGAAACCAGAACTGAAAGACACATGTACCCCAGTGTTCAATGCAGCACTATTTACAATAGTTGGAACATGGAAGCAACCTAGATGTCCATCAACAGATGAATGGATAAGGAAGCTGTGGTACATATACACAATGGAATATTACTCAGCTATAAAAGGGATGCATTTGAGTCAGTTCTAACGAGGTGGATGAACCTAGAGCCTATTATACAGAGTGAAGTGAGTCAGAAAGAGAAAGACAAATACCGTATATTAATGCATATATATGGAATATAGAAAGATGGTACCAACGATCCTGCATGCAGGGCAGCAAAGGAAACACAAAGAACAGACTTTTGGACTCAGTGGGAAAAGGAAAGGGTGGGATGATTTGAGAGAACAGCACTGAAACATATACATTACCATACGTGAAATAGGTAACCAGGGCAAGTTTGATGTATGACACAGGGCACCCAAAGCCAGTGCTCTGTGACAACCTAGAGGGATTGGGTAGAGAGGGAGGTGGGAGGGGGAAGTTCAGGATAGAGGGGACACACATATACCTATGGTTGATTCATACTGATGTATGGCAAAAACCATCATAATATTGTGATTATCCTCCAATTAAAATAAATAAATTTTAAAAAAAGAAAAAAAATGTGTATTTATCTTTCAACCCAGTATGTACATCCCTATTTGAAATAAAGATTTATGAATACTTAATTGTAACACAATATACTTTAATATTATCTATTTTATTCCAGTTCTTTAAGATCTTACTGGTTAGCAGGATGGCTAAAATTAAAAAGATATATAATAATAAGTAGAAGTGAGAATGCAGAAAAACTGGAACCCCCACATGCTGCTGGTGAAAAGGTAAAATAGTGCAGGTACTGGGGAAGATACAGCAGTTCCTCAGTAAATTAAACAAAATTACCATTTGATCCAGCAATTTCATTCCTAAGTATATATCCCAAAGAACTGAAAACAGGTATTTAAACAAAAACTTATATATGAGTATTCATAGCAGCATTATTCACAACAGATGAAAGGTAAAACAACCTAAATGTTCCGCCAACCAGATGAATGGATTAAACAAACACGGTTATTTCCATACAGTAGAATATTATCCAGCCATAAAAAGCGATGAATTCCACAACACAAACGAACCCTGAAGACATGCTATGTGAAAAGAAACCAGTCACAAAAGCCACATACTGCATGATTCAGTTAGATGAACTATTCCAAACAACCAAATACATAGAAAGTAATGGTCAGGAGTTAGGGGGAGAAGAGAATAGGAAGTAAATGCTAGTGGGCCCAGAATTTCTATCTGAGGTAATGAAAACACTCTGTATAATGGTGATGCCTGCATAATCTTGTGAATATACTAAAAACTCATAAATTGTACACTTGAAAGAGAATTTTATGGTATATGATTTAAATCTTAACAAAGCTGTTATTTAAAAAATGAAATAAAAAATTACTGGTTAAAATCCACAAGCTAATTTCTTGGACTAAAAGGTTAGATGATCTCTGGTGGCTTCTGGTTCTTATAAGTTAAATTTTAATCAAACTTACAATGTACAATATGCTTTTATATACATGCTTTCTTTTCACTTGGTCCTCAAGCAAATACAGAAACTGAGACTCAGGAAACTGAAGTAACTTGTCCATGATCAATACCAAGTGACGGTAAAAAGTACTTAAACTCTACATTTGACTCCAGGTATCCCTGTACTTTCAATATGCAATGATGTCACCCATTTCTGAACATACAATCATGCAAGTCTTTGCTAGGGTGAAAAAGTTAAAACCTATTGATACTTGTATTAACAGGTGGAATGAAGTTTTGACACATTGTGTCAAAGACCAAACAGTATAGCAGTTAAATTTTTTTCAGTAGAATTATGCATGTTTAATAACCAAACATTGTATAACTATACACATATTCTATTGAATTTTTTAATGTTTATTTGAGGTTAGTTCTAATCTTAGCAATATGAACAAATCAAAAATTCATCCCAACATTTTAAATATTAAACTTAATACCAATAGGTTTAATCATTTCGCTTTCAGAAAAAAAGTCCCTCAAAGAATGGCTAATAAAGTTTGGAAATATTTACAGAAGTTGAGCAAAAATTTAATAGCAAGAATAATTAACTTCACAGAAATAGTATGAACTATTTATTGGCACTAGAATATTTTTTGTTGACTTAAAACTTTATTTTAAAAGCCAATCAAAAAAAAGTTTATCACAATCCAGCACAATTCTAGTATATCCCATGATCAACCAAAAGTCAAATAACATCAGAGAGAAATGTGAAGAAATATTTTACTTTATAACATCAAATACAAGAATACTATTGACTTAGTATTAATAGTTTGAATATGCAGAGACACCTGGCAAAAATATGTAGGTACTAATAAAGACTGAAACATAGTATTATTAATATCATAAAAATATTTTATTTATCCTAGCTTTCTTCCCTTCAGTGTGTGTGTGTGTTTTTAATTTTTCCTTATCACTAACAGCATCTGGTGAAAACTAGAAAGCCCTTAATCACAAATTTCAAGACTCTCCTTTTCAGCCACAAAACCTATAGCTTGCTATCGGTGTGTGTTGAGTGGGTGTGTGTGCGTTTCCTAAGGTCTCTTCACAAATGTGATAATCAGAGTCATGTCTATGATAGACAGCAATGTGTCCTAGTTATTCCCTTTAAACAGTCTGTCTGTTGCATTTACTTGTCCACCGTCCTGACCCCAAATCAGTTATCTGTGATTACAAACATCAATGAAACAGTGAAAGCTATAAAGACATCTGAGGATGACCCTATTCTCCCTCATTCTACTCTAACCTGCATTCTGCTCTTTTCTCAGGATTTTTCTCACAAGGTAGTTTGTACCTTTACTTATGAAAGAGAACATGACAAGGATATTTCATTCATAGGAAGTTTTAACAACTCATGCCAATTTTAAGGAAGGCTCCTTAATGTATCAAAATTCTTATAATTTATGCTAGTAATATTAATTTTTCATTTAAATTTCCCACATCACTATTTTTTAATTTTCAATAAGTTTCTAACTACTTTTACACAAGAAAATTCAGTTCATCCTTTCCAAATATTTTCTATCAATCCATCCCTGCACGTTTATTATTATACAGTGCCAAGTTTATAAATACTTTTAAAAAATCACCACCCAGGCAATTAAAATATCCAATCTTTCCAATCACATTTTCAATTCTTTAAGAAGAATTTCCTCTACTCACAGATAAATGACGATGTATCATTTGGAAACTGAAGGCTCCCTTTCAGAGAAATAAATCAGTTGCCCCATCTTTGCCTCATTTAAAACAAGGTTGCTGTTTCTGGTTGTGAAAAAAGATGAGAAGTTGTCTCCTGGCATGTGCATATTAATCTAAACACTGGCAGGGAGACTCATACAACTTTAGGGAGTACTGTTGTAGTTTGATGCGTTAGCAAATTACAAACAGGAAAAAAATGTCTGGTACAAAGCTATTATACTTCATTTTAAAATGAAAACTTAAAACTGAGTACATCCAAAAACTGAAGATTTGACTGACAATAACAACTTTATAACTTATGGTAACTTTTCATGCTTTCTACAAATAACACATTTGTGTTGAGTGCATTAAAATTAAATCTATCACTCATTTCTCAAAACATGAAACATTCTCCTTATCCAAGAAATGACTTATAGACAGCTGGTACTAAATTCCAAATTACTTTAAAATAAATTATGTAAAACAGCCTTAAGTTCAACAAAGATAATTTTTAAAACCACAGTGGGTTGCAAGTCGGAAGAAAATATAGTTGTCCTTTAACTACACTTGCAGAAAAACAAACCAAGCAACAGGTCTTCAATTTTCTGTGGTTACTCAAGAAAATAAATAAAAATTTCACAAGTGAATTCTGTTTCTTCATGGAGATTACATGAGTCTTGTCTACTACATGGACATTTATGCCTAATTCAATTAAAGTAAATGGACAAATACATTAATCTCAAAGAAATTTAAATAGAAACCCAGAAGACTCAAACTAGGCTTGGGTTGGATATATTACAATGTAAGTTTTCTCCAAGTCACAGACAATATTTAGAGAGTATTTTAATAAAAAATAATGAAGTGGTATGAGATGATGCCAATAAGAGGCAATGAAATATTTTTACTCTAACAAAACTCTTAAGAAAAAACAGCATCAAATTCCTTCATATAAATGCATTTTAAAAATATGTACTCTTTCTGTTTTTACTATAATGCCTTTCATTATTACCATTTAGGCATTTTTTGCACACTTCATTATGACTGAATATATCTATGATTTCTTAAATCACAGAAAAGCATGCACAATGCTTTCTGTCAAGAAATATGAATCCTTTGTAAAGGTACAGCAGAGAAAAAGCAGTTGTTATGATGTAGCATAAATTGTTTTAGACTGCAATTAGTATATATGGTAAACATATATACAAATATATAGTACATATGGTACTTTTATATACATAGATAGTAAATAAGGTATTTTTATATATGGATAGATAGTATATGGTACATTTATATAGACGGTAACTTTGAGTAAGTAAGAAAAAGATGTTGTACTCTTGGTAGCCAAAGCTCTGGTCCAGTGAGTGAAGAACAGGCTGGATGTCAGTTTCCACTCGAACCCTTTGCTCTTTGCAGTATACCAACTGCATATCCAGATTAGGCAAATTAAAACTTGGCCCTACTATTTAGTATGGAGTCTTACACAAGCGATTTAACTGAGGTTCAATTTCTTTTTCTCCAAAATAGGTATTACAGAGCCCTGTTAACAGAGCTATTGTAGAAATAACACAGAAAGGCATTTGCTATAGCATCCAGTAAAGGATTCAATAAACAAATAAATGGCAAAACAACAATGAAAACCCTCTCCTTCCAAACTGAAGTATCTGTCTTTTCACATCTATAATTATAAATCATTAAGAAATAAAAATATTTCCTTTAAGTTAGCGTGGTTTTAATGGAACACAAGGTAATGTACACCATTGACAGTAGTTCAGAGATCTCTCTCTTGTGTGTAGAGGAAGAGAGAGCAGTTAAGTTCAATGATAAAATACTTAAGTTTGGAAACACCCATTTGACATCAATCTCTCTTATAGATTCACAATGCCTATTAGCATTCTAAAGGCTAAAAGAAGTACTGTAATAAGAAGCTGTTTAACTTATTTAACCCCTGTTCTCAAAGTCTGATCACAGAATTCTTTTATATCTATAAATACATCATGTGCATGCATGCTAAGTTGCTTCAATCATGTCCAACTCTGTGCAACCCTATGGACTATAGCCTGCCAGGCTCCTCTGTCCATGGGATTCCCCAGACAAGAATACTGGAGTGGGTTCCCATGCCCTCCTTCAGGGCATCTTCTGGACCCAGGCATCGAACCTGCATCTCTTATGTTTCCTGCACTGGCAGGCCCAGTTTCTTTACCACTAGCGCCACCTGGGAAGCCAATTAATATATCATAGCAATCGTTTTTTGGTTTTCCTCACAAAATGAAATTTAGGAATAGTTAGTATAGGGACTTTAAAGCCATGTTTTATGTGTATTATGCCATAGAAATAACACCAAGTTTTTCTCATTAATAACTATTAATTAAAGAAAATCAAATCAATGTTAAGCCATAGATATTAATTTTATTATTATTTCATAAACCTTAAAGAAATCAGAAATTCAAAATCTGAAAATTCCTTTTCAGTAATTTTTATGTAAAATTTGAGTTTGAAATGAAATGTGAATTTCAAGGCTTTAAAGGTCAGGCCTTATATAGGAATTTTTACTTCAAAGATTAAATATAAAAATCATGTTGTAGCATATATCCTGAACATTTAGGATACATGCTTCAGCTCTACATGGCTATCAGAAAACAAGTTATATGGCCTTTCTAAGAAAAAAACTGATCCTGGTCTGAATTCAAATTGTTATTACTTTCATTCTTTGTATCACTCTTCCTATACACATTTATGTTAAGTCAAGATAAACAACAGCAAAACATTTTCTAATTCTTCCATTGTTTTTACTTACCTAATATTTTCACAGCATAATGAGGACTTTCTAAGACAGGTCCTTCCTCTGTATCAAATATAGGGTTATCTATTCCAGTTTTTGGAGGAATCTGGGCTAGTTTCTTAAGTCTCATGGAAGAATTAAGGTCAAGCTCTTGTTTTTTCCCTTCTTCCTCTCGCCTACGCCTCATGTCCTCTTGTTGCTGCCGAATACGTTCCAGCTGTGCACTTCGACGCACCGGCATCATCCTGGTGCCCAAATCTCCAGGGCAGTCAACAGCCATCTCTCGATGCTTCTGATGTTCCTCTGGTGATGCAAGATCAACATTTTTTACTCCGTTGTCTGATTCCTCAGTAACATGCCCATTCATATGGGATGTTGTCATGGTTATCTATAAAAACCTGTACCACTCTTTATAAATCAATTTTTCCTATAAAGCCAATCTCTTGATTCTGTAGTATAAAATCCATGTTACTTCAAAAAACAAAACAAAACAAAAAAACTTCTCACATCACATAATAATGCTATGAAAATGTATCCATGAAGGAAATCTAAGGGGAAAGATGGGGGGAAAAAAAAGTATAAGAATTACAATATAAAAATAGAATTTACATCGTCTACTTCCAATCTCTACGGCTACACAATATAGAAAATCTCTCAAAAGTATATAATATTATTTTGCTATACAGATTAAATATTTTCCTTTCATTTTACAGAACTGAGGAAATCAAGATGTTTCAAGAAAAATGCTGTCTCAAGTATTTGAAGCTTAATTTTACAGCTGAGAAAAATGAAATAGAAAGTTTAGCAAAGCAGAAAAATAAGAAAATTCTGGGTACTAGTTTAGTAGAGAATAAGATACTTAAGGTATAAAGGTATTTTAATCACCTTTATAGTTGTCTCAACACAATATTCTACAGTCAGTTAACATACATGAGCCTGAAATCCCTTCCTGCTGCTGCTGCCGCTAAGTCGCTTCAGTTATGTCCGACTCTGTGTGACCCCATAGACGGCAGCCCACCAGGCTCCCCTGTCCCTGGGATTCTCCAGACAAGAACACTGGAGTAGGTTGCCATTTCCTTCTCCAATGCGTGCATGCATGCTAAGTTGCTTTAGTCGTGTCCGACTCTGTGCGACCCCATGGACAGCAGCCCACCAGGCTCCCCTGTCCGCAGGATTCTCCAGGCAAGAATACTGGAGTGGGTTGCCATTTCCTTCTCCAGAAATTCCTTCCTAGTTAACTGCTAAAGAACCTGGCATACAGCAAGTTATTCTGTCGACTCACTTGAGATAAGGCAGCACTGTAGGGGACAATTTACTTTTTAAGAGTTTATGAAAAAGAAACTTTAATTAGCAGCTAAGGCATCTACAAGATAAAACCACCTCTATAAGATAAAACCACAACTACAAGATTAAAGTGAGAAAAAGACTATGTTGGTTATCAGTATTTATAACCGGTTACACTAAAAAAAGAATTAGGGTTAATTCTTTATGAGGATTCACTTAGAGAAAATGGTATTATCTGCTACCACTCAAAAATGTTTTAAAGTCATACTGTACAGCAAATAAGCATATATTGGACTTGGAGACCAGAAAACTGTATTTTAACTCTGGATCTGCTACTTCCTCTAGTTTTATGATTTAAGACTAGTTTCTCTGAACCTCAGATACCTTTGGAAAATTTATTCACAGAACGGTTCTGAGTTTCAAATGAAATAATGTATATAAGTTTTAGAACTAAAAAATATTTATACTTTTAGTAATTCTTAGTATTAATTTGATTCTATTTATTTTAAAAATCCAACATATTTTAGACAAGAAAAATATTTTACTGGATGACAATGGCTATTCATCAAGCCATTTCTTGGGCATAAATAGACAGATTGTTTATATAAGTGTAAACCCACATACTAAATCTAATTAGTCTTCTCTTGCTCAAGACTTTCAAAAATATTTACAATAATAACCTCCTTGAGTTGAGCTGCACTTCAGTTAATAGGTTTGTTAGAGAACATGCCAACAAAGCAAAAGCTGAGTTTTCAGACAATATTCCTAATGCCAGCCAATCACCTTTCAAGCAAACCACTTGTCACGGACAGTTTAACACAAACCCACCTAGACTACCAGGAAAACCACTAGACCAGCAATCAGGAAAATATTTAATAGGTGCAAGCTACATGAAACAAAAATTACATCTTCACAAGAATTCTGGTAGATTTTTGTCTTCCATCCAAATTTTAGTGTCTCTAGTTATAATTATGTGATCTACATATAAATACCTTATTTATCATTAACTTACCTTCTTTTTCATTAAAAATGAGAGCTATCAGAATGTTAGATAATTCTTAAGCTTTGTAATATTGATTATTGTTGTTATTCAGTCGCTAAGTTGTGTCCAACTCTTTTGCACCCCATTGACTGTAGTCCATCAAGCTCCTCTGTCCGTGGGGTTTTCCAGGCAAGAATCCTGGAGTGGGTTGCCATTTCCTTCTCCAGGGGATCTTCTGGACCCAGGGACTGAACCCGTGTCTCCTGCATTAGCAGGTGGATTCCTTACAGATGAGCCACTAGAGAACACCACTTTAATACTGATCATATATAAATACAAATTTAACTTATCTAATATTTTCATTACAAGTAAACAGAAATTTATGTAGGAGTCACTGTATTGCTATATTTGACTTTAATTTTAAAAATTTAGGAGCATATATACTTCCAGAAAGTTAAAACTTTCAACTTTCTCTATTTATAACATTTATAGGATATTAAAAATCAAATTTAATAGAATATTTTACTTATACATATGCTTATCTACAAAAATTATTTGAAATTAAAACTTAGTTTAAAAACTAAGTTTTATAAGAATGTATCCATATTCACTATATGAAATCATAATTATGCAAGAGAAATTAGGCCAGGTGATTTCAGTCGAAGTTCTGATGCTTGGACTATGATCATGCTTGTCTACCTGGACCTAGTCTTTTACCCTCAGAAAAGTTTCTGCAACCTGACAGTAATCCACTTAAATCTCCATTTTGGTCATTTCCCTTAGAGTGTTCATAGTCCATTGGAGAGACAGCAAAGAAAATGAATGATTATTCTTCCCAGTCGACTTCTCATTAGATTTTCAATTTGTTAAAAATGGGTCATTCGTATCTTATTTTTACACATTCCTTGGGCTTAACACAATACATGTCATATAGAAAATGCCCATCAGATATCTGTTCAACTAAACTTAGAAATGTCATAAATTCACAGATGATGCATAGATGATGGGCTCTAAAATTTAGCCTGTGATAAAGAGAGCAAATCTCACAACATAAGGATACTCTCTTTCAGCAGTATTTAGAAAAAAAAAAAAAGATTAAAGATTAGCCAGATAGAACAGTCTGTTCCAGGCAGAGGGATTCATAAGACCAAAAGGAAGGAAGAGCCTGAGAATGCGGCACCTGTAGAAAGTAGACAAGAATGCAAAATGGCTGGGTGGGACAATGGGAATATGCCACACATGAACAATGATAAAACTAGAAAGGCAGGCAGGGGGCCAGATGGAAAAGGGTAACAGCTAAAGACTCTGATCTTTACCCTGAAAGTAGTAAAAATTATTGTAAGATTTAAAGCAGGGGATAACATGATCATACTCTCTTTTAGATAAATATCACTCTGGTAGAAGACTAGAAGATAGACTGAAGGGTGGCAATGAGACCAATCTGAGGGCAACTGTAAGAAATGGGGTCCTAAACTAAGATAGTCGGAATGAAAAAAAGCTACATTAAAGAAATTATATAGGTTACAGAATTACTAAAACTTGGTGTTTCTATTACATACAGCAGGGTGAGAAGAAGGATGTAGTAATAGCAGTAGTAGTAGTAGTATTAACAACTACATTTACTGAGCTCATAATTCTATGCCATATACTACTGAAAGCACTTTACACAGTATTCACTCACTTAATTCTTGTTACAACTTTAAAAGTAGGTCCAAATATGCCTATGTTATAAATGAGGAACGGGAACTGAAGTATGCCTTGAGGACAGGATGAAAGAGTAAGAAAAGAAGCCATATGAACCAAAGACAGAAAAATATAAAGTTTGGGGAAAGCATAAACAAAGCTAGTTGAATTATAGCGGTCAGTTTGTACGAGAGAATACTGGTGGGAAAATTTGACTGGGTCCAACTTACAAAAAGTCTTAAATATAAGTCTTTAGTCTCAAGGCAGTAAGAAAGCCATCAGAGATTGAAAAAAGAGGGGTGATTTGAACATAAATTTAATTGAGCACTTACCCCTGCCTGAGGTATTAAATCTATAGAGACAGGATCCTACCCATTAGTTTATCTACCAAAATGTCCCACAGGAATCTAGAAATTAATGTGTCCAGAACTAAACTTATATTTCCCTTTAATCTCCTCTATACTCCTCGATCCTTTTCCTCCATTCCCAACTCTAATTAATGCCATTTTATCTCCCCAGTTATCCAAGGCAGCACAGCATTTAAGAGTACAGGCTCTAGAACCAGACTGTCTAGAACCTAATCCTTGTCTACTTTTAAGTCTCAGCTCACATACATCCTCCTCTGGATTTTTGTAATTTTCCACACTGGATATGTGCCTCCTCTCAATCCCTATCACAACTTTGATCAAACTCAACTACAGCAGTCTGTATCTGTCTGTTTGCCCCACCAGACTAGAAACCTTTGGAAGTCAGGAATTATGCTGACTCATCTCTGGATCTGTAACACTGCCTACCTAGCATAGGACCAAGCAAACTGCAGGCCTCAGAGTATGAACCAGGCAGTATGATTTCATGGACACTATCTTTGGGTCATTAGATGGACAGCAATGTCATTAACCAAGATGGAGAATTCAAGAGAAGGAAATTAGAGAGGAGGAGAAAAATTAAAGGGTGTTACAGATTTTGATTTAGACACAATTTCAATGTGACTATATGTCATACAGGTAAATGATCTAATCAGCAGGGATCTGTCTTACTGATCTGTATAGCCCTGACAACTAGTAAGGGATAAACACCTAATTAGGCATATGATTAAATTATTTCTATGTTCAGAACATCTGATGGCTTTCATATTGCCTAGAGAATAGACTCCAAACTCACAAGGTAAGATCCCAACTTTCTAACTGTATCTTTTACTACTTCCCTGTGCAAGTCTGCTAAGTTAGCTTCCTCACTTGTGCCTGCCTATCCCACATCTTTCTGTTCCTGCCCAAACGCCTTATGAACGAAGAGATAAGAACTGCTTCTCCTTTCACAATCTACTTTTAAGATCTACCACAAGCCACTATTTCTTCAAGAAAATTTTCCAGATCACCTCAATTAAATAATGATCTCACAGTACCAAAACTCCAAGACTTAATAATAATGCTCATGAGTTAATTCATGAGGTACAAGACAGAATCAAAGAAACATTATGCTGTGTCCCATAGTTTTAAAATTAAAGATCAGTATAATTTTTAAACAGACAATGAATATTCTAGCTCATTTATGCAGTCAACACATAAAAATAAACAATGAAAGAGTACCAATCCAAAGGAATTATACTCTCATTCTCAAAAAAAAACCCGAAAAACAGTCCTTTGTTTGACGATTTGGAGGCGGGTAAATGACTGAACTACAGAATTACCTCCTTATATGTAAATAAAAGACTGCCTTATGCAGCTAAAGTAGTTACAAGCTGCTGGCCCTAAAAAGTATTCCTCTCTTCTCTATCCTCTAATTATAAACTAACTGTTTCAAAAATGCCTTGAAGGCCCACACTTCAAATCCTCATCAGAATCCCAGCTTATACATCCCATCTCATGGGACTTGGGGGCGAGGGGGTGTGAAAAGAAAAAAAATAAATAAATAAAACAACTCTCTTTATGTATTCCACAAAAGAAGAAAATGAATTTTCAGGCTCACAGGCCAAAGCTATTTCAATGCTAACTTCAAACTAGCGAGAGAAAAAGGGCTCTGCTTATGTGAATTGAATACAGAAGAAGAGGGAAAAAAGAAGCTAAGTAAGTTTCAATAGGTACAAATGATTGAGAATGGGGGGCCTGAAATAGCCTGAGGGATACAGGCCCACTGAAAACTCCATACCAAGAAACAAAACCACTTGTATGAGAGCCAGGAAACATGAACTGCTATAAGACGAGTTCCTGTATAACCCTAACTTTTAGGCAGAGGGAAATGTAAAACATACACTTCATGGGCATAAACATACTTGGTCTACACTAGCATCTAGAACTCCAGATATTTTTTTCAATTCATCCTTCCTCCCCTTCTCCTAGGAGTAATGCCCTTTGACCAGCAGCTGGAAAGTCTCATTTTAAGTGATCAGCATTCCTCTGACATTCTCAGAAGTTGCACTATTTGTTTCCATAGAAACAGCTTTCTCAGCTAACACAAAATTCAGGCCAAGAATAGTGAAAAGAACTTACATTATGCAAATGGGAAAGTTCTTGTCGACTATCTTCTTAGTTCTTTTTCGATTTTTTTCACAAAACTCAGACTTTCTTATTCTGTAAAACAGAAAAGAGACAATCAAGTGTAAAAGTCTGCAGACTCTTTTAGAGAGAAAGAAAGGGCAGAAAAATTAATTCAATATGATATCCAATTGTCTTTCCAGATAACTAGGATTTCTCAGTATAAAGCAATAAAAATGCACACACATCCATCACTAATTTACATCAATTAAAATCAATGTAAATTACCTGAAGTCAATGATGAGAAAGAAAAAGGGCCTGGCCCTTCTGTAGATTATTTTTAATGACATTTTTTATCTCTAGGTAAGGCTCAAACAAAACTGCAGTTTAAGGGATTTCTTTGTTTTAACTACAACTTCTAGATCAATTTTAAACTTTATAAAAATGGTTTCATAAGGCCAAGAAAATGAGAAGTTTAGGATCCAAAAAGAGTTTGACAGAAAGGAACTACAGTTAATTCAGAGGGGGAAATGTTAACGCCATATTGAAGACCAAGACAGAGAGGATTCTATCGTAATGGGAGATTATAGTTTGATAGGATAACATAGAACAAAAAGCAAATACACAGCAAGATGACTTCAGAGAAAGGAGTACAGAGAAAGTAAAATTGGGTTATGTAACAGACATGTTTGGAATGATGTCTGGAAGGTGCAACATTAGATAAGATGGTCAGGAAAGGTCTATTTTAGGAAGTGATAACTGAGCTGAGACTTGAATGACAAAAAAAAAAGTCAGCTGTGGGAATATCCAGAAATAAAGGGTTCCAAGTTGAGGGAACAGAGAGTACATTTTTACATGGATGTCACCAGGAATCTCAATTTCAATATATCCTAAACTGACCTCAACTTCTTCCCTACTATTGTTAATTATACTACTATCTCCAGGATGTTCTAATCAGTTGCCAAGATCTGTTGATTCCAGAAGGTTTTTAGAATCCACTGAAGAGTGGCAGAATATGCCACCCCCAAATATGCCACTAAAAGATACTGTTAAGAAAATGAAAAGGCAAGCTATAAAAAATGAGAAATACTTGCAAAATATTTATATTCACTATAAATACTCCTACAACTCTGTAAGTCAAATGATATAATTGTTTAAAAGAGGCAAAAGATTTGACCACCAAAGGTATACAAACAGTAACAACAAACATTTGGAAAAATATTCACCATTATTAAGTATGCTAATAAAACCACAATGAGATACTGGCATAGGATAGACAGAAATCAATGGACCAGAATTAAGAGACCAGGATAAACTCCAAAATTTACAGGCAAATCAACAAGAGTACCAAGACAAATTAAATGGGAGGAAAAAACATTAAAAAAAAACGGTCTCTTAATAATGCTAAAAAAAACTAGATACCCAGATGTCCGCACGCAAAAGAATTAATTGGACTTTTACCTTATATCATATACAAAAATTAACTCAAAACGGGTTAAAAACACACACATAAGAACTCTATAAAATTTAATTTAGGCATAAATCTTCATGACCTTGATTAGGCAATGGTTTCTTAAGACACGACATCAAAAGTACAAGCAACAAAAGGAAAAGAGATAAATCAGATATGATCAGAATTTAAAACCTTGTGCTTCAAAGGACACCATGAAGAATGTGAACAATGTGTACACAAAAGGAGAAAATATTTGCAAATCATTTATTTGATTCAGGACTTTTATCTGGAATATATAACAAACACAACTCTACAGTAAAAAGACAGTCTGATTTTAAAGTGGGAAGAGCCTCTGAATAGACAGTTCTCCAAAGAAGATACACAAATGGCCTTATTAAATGTATGTATAAGAAGATATTCAACATTATTAGTCATCAGAGAAAAGGAAATCAAAATCATGAACCACCACAACACCCACTAGGATGGCTAAGACAAAAAAAAAAAAAGAAGTGCTGAAACTCATACACTTCTGTTGGGAATGTCAAATGGAACAGTTAAACTGTAAAACAGCCTGGCAATTCCTCAAAAGGTTAAACATAGAGCAATTCCACTTCCCGGTATACAACCAAGAGAAATGAAATATATGTTCATACAAAAACCTTGTACAAAAATGTTTACAGCAGTATTTATTAATACCAAAAAGTAGAGGGGAAAAATCCAAATGTCCATCAACCGATAAATGGATCAACAGTATATCCAAAATGAAATATTACTGAGCAATAAAAAGTACTGATACATGCTACAACACTGATGGACTCTGAAAACAGAAGTGAAAGAAGCCAGTCACAAAGGACCAAGTACTATATGATTTCATTTATGAAATGTCTAGAATAGGCAAATCTAGACAGAGAGTAGATTAGTGACTGCCGAGAGCTGGCCTGTGTGTGTGAGATGGGAGGGAATGGCTAAGGGATGCAGGTTTCTGTTGAGGGGTGATGGAAATGTTCTAGAACTGATTGTGGTAATGATCACAGAATTCTGAATATATGCAAAGCCACTGAACTGTACACTTGAATTGGATGAATTATATATACATGGTATCTGAATCATAACTCAATAAAGCTGTTAAATAATACAATGAAATACCATTACAAACAGGACTTCCCTGGTAGCTCAGTTGGTAAAGAATCTGCCTGCAGTGCAGGAGACCCAGGTTCAATCCTTGGGTTGGGAAGATCCCCTGGAGAAGGAAATGGCTAACCAGTCCAGTATTGTTTTCTGGAAAATCCCTTAGACAGAGGAGCCTAGCAGGTTATATAGTCCATGGATCACAAGAGTCAGATGACTTAGCGACTAAACCACCACCATTACAAACACAATAAAATCACTAAAATTTAAGACTGACAACACTAAGCTTTAGAGAGGATGTGGAGAAACTGAAATACTGAGGTAAATTCTTACCTCATACTGGTAAGAACATGAACTGGTGATCAGTCTGACAATTTCTTAAAAAGTTAAACATACACTTATGATATATAATCCAGTGATTCCATATGAGAAATACATATTTTTATTTGTAAAACACAAAAATCTATATGGAATATTCATAAAGGCATTATTAATGATGATAGCTTAAAACTGGACACAATTCAAATGTCCTTCAGCTGATGAAAGGATAAATTTTTAAAAACGGAATACTATTCAGTAATCCCCTGGAGAAGGAAATAGCAACCCACTCCAGGATTCTTGCCTGGAAAATCCCATGGACAGAGGAGCCTAGTAGGCTACCGTCCATGGGGTTGCAAAGAGTCAGACACAACTGAGCGACTTACTTAATAACACGGATGGCCTCAAAAACATAATGCCAGATACAAGAGTACACACTAGATGATTCCATTCGTATGAAATTTCTAGGAAAGGCAAAATTAGTGCTGTTAGAAAAGCATTTTGGTGGCTTCCTGCAGCTGAGGGTTGCCACAGATACTGGCTATGATAGGAGATGAGGTAACTTTTTCAATGGGATGGAAGTGTAATAAAACTAGATTTCAGTGACACCTACATAATATAAATTTAACGAAACTCAAAGTGTACTTATAAAACATGTGAATTTTATAGAAATATAAAATATAAAAATAGAAAAATTATAGAACATAATACCTTAAAAAATTGTTTTCAAAATTCAAATTGAACACATAAAATTGATGAATTTTAATGTATTACACTTACTGAGCTGATTTTAAATAATACATTTAAAACTGCATCTTATTACATGTATATGGTATCTTAACAAAACCAATTTTTTAAAAAGACAAAGTCACATAAAAAATCCTATTTCATCAATAAATGTTTAACTCAATGCACAGATTTTAGTTTCCAACAATGAATGCCCCGTGTATCATCTTCACAGAGAGGAAACTTAGCTATATTTAAAACTAAATACAATTCAAAACTCAAATAGAATTGATCCCTGAATGACACAGAGTACAGGGACACCAACCTTCTGTGCAGCTGAAAATGTATAAGCTACAGGAGGTTCTCCATATAGGTGATTTCTCCATATCCACAGTTCTCCATTCATGGAGTCAACCAACTACGAATCCTGTAGTACTGTAAAAAAATCCTGTACTACTGAAAAAAATCCACCTACACGTGAACCTGCACAGTTCAAACTTGTGTTGTTCAAGGGTAACTGTATGTAGGCTACTCATGAAAAGCATTAGCTCAGCAATTACTACCGACAACAATTTAAGCAAAAATATATAAATTCACCAAAGATTTAACTGAAACACTACTTTTCCCAATTATTCTTTATGAAGAACTAAACATACTTTTGAAATATTTTTTAAAATAAAAATAATATATTTGAAGTAAGCTTAATTCATGAAGTACAATGTAAAAAAACAATTTTTTTAAGCAGCAAAACAGATTTACACAACTGACAAACCAAGTTCCTTAAGAAAAAGACCAAATGCAAACATCCTGGGTTTATTTTTTAATGGAACTTCTGACAAGTCCTATAACAGGGAATTTCTAAAATTCTACCTAATTCATGGTTTACGTTTCAGATTAAGGAACTTTTTATTTATCATCCAGATAACTGCATTCCAAAGAAGCCATTGCTATCCTCACAGTTTTAAAACTATTTTATTTAGAATGTACTATGTCAGACAGAATGCAAGCAAAATTCCTTCATTTGAAAAATATCCTCAAAGTAGAAATCAAATGAGTAAAATTTCAAAGGGAGGTAGGAGTAACATACAATTTAAAGGTACTTAAAAGTCAACTGCTCTCACAGACATAAAAAAAAAAAGAATGATAGGATTCCTGTTCAATTTAACTGGGTATCAACAGGGCATTATCAGTAGCTTAGAAGACACATCTTTCTCAGATGAAAACTTTCAAAGACTTAGCAGCTTTGAACATTCCTGGCAAAAGCTGCATATAAAACATATCTGCAACAGAAAGATTTTAGTTTTCAAGCTCCTGTTCTTAGCCTGTAATTTTAGGCCACACACTTGCCTTGAGATTAAAAATTAAAAGACAACATGGAAAAAATACTGTTGCATTTGTAATTTGTTAAATATCTGTATCCTAAAATATTGATTTGCCGAAGTTTATCAAAGACTTACTTATAAAGTCTTTTATTTATAAAAGACTAGATTTAAACATTTTTGGAACACAGTGGCTCTCCATCACAGGTGATTCTGCCTCCCACCTATCCCCACCAGAATTCTGACAAGGTCTAGACACATTCCCTGTCAGGACTGGGTTGACGGGTGCTACTGGCATCTATGGAGCAGAGGCTAGGGATACGTTGCTAAACATGGACAAGATGGCACCCCCCTGCCAAGAACAATCCAGCACAAAATATGTCAATAATACCAAAGCTGAGAGACCCTGGGGCTTCCCTGGTGGCTGAGTAGAGAATCTGCCTGCAATGTGGAAGACCAGGGTGCAATCCCTGGGTCAGGAAGATTTCCTGGAGAAGGGAATGGCTACCCACTCCAGTAACCTTGCCTGGGGAATTTCAAGGACAGAAGAGCCTGGTGGGCTACAGTCCACGGGGTCGCAAAGAGTTGGACACAACTGAGTGACTAACACTTTCACTTTAAGAGTCCCTGAATTAAACTAAGCAATTACTAACCCAAAATTGAGGCATTCACTCTTTCAATAATTTTCATTAAGCTTCTCAGACTTCCAAGACAAAACTCTTTTTCAAGTACTGTTAGTTTCTAAATAAATATGGAAGCTGAAAGATACTTAATATCATCTAACCTATTGTTTTTCAAAATGTTCAGGGAACGATTTATTTCAAGGGTCATCTTGGCAGTGGATAGGAAGAGCTCATTAAATGTAATAAAAACTACTGCCAAATAAATTGCCTTGTATTGCATACTGGAATCTGAGTGGCAGTGTGAATACAATTT
The DNA here is from genome assembly GCA_024291935.2 of Okapia johnstoni. Taxonomy (NCBI): domain Eukaryota; kingdom Metazoa; phylum Chordata; class Mammalia; order Artiodactyla; family Giraffidae; genus Okapia; species Okapia johnstoni. The sequence continues at coordinate 22,024,306 of CM044307.1, forward strand.
TAATAATATATTCCAGCATATACTACATTCCCCCACCTCCACCAGCATCACGTTTACAATCTGGCCAGAGAGACTAAACATGCATACAAAATGGTAAATATTTACATTAAAAGTGGCCCAAACAAGACTAAAAAATGTATAGATAGGGACTTTCCTGGCATTCCAGTGGTTAAGACTGTGCTTTCAAAGGCAGCAACGTGGGTTAGGGATCCCTGGTCAGAGAACTAAGATCCCGCATGCTGTGCACTGTGATCAAGAACTAAAAACTAGAACTGTTTTAAAAAATGTATAGACAAAACATTTAATGGTCAAGATAGTATTTACTAACTCTGTGTGCTGAACACTGTGCTACCATGCTTTGTACAGTTAATCCTCAAACAAGTATACACGTGTTAAGTATTAGTGTTATACCCAATGACAAAAGGGAAAACAGGTTTAAAGAAGCAAAGTATTTTATCCAAGGAGCACCTCAAAACAAATATTCAATGGGACTTCCTTGGTGGTGCAGTGGTTAAAAATCCACCTACCAATGCAGGGGACCCGGGTTCAATCCCTGGTCCAAAAAGATCCCACATGCTGTGGAGCCACAGCTAAAATCTGTGTGCCACAACTACCGAGTGCCCATGTCAGCAATAAGAAGCCTGTGCACCATACCAAAAAAAGCAGCCCCTGCTCTGTAGAGAAAGCCTGTGTGCAACAACAAACAGCCAGTGCAGCCAAATAAAGAATAAACATTCAACAGTTATAACATGCACTCTTGAATACATGGTTTCAAGTTCTTTGTATCATATACTCCTTACAACATCCTCAGATATTTTACAGAGGACAAAAGTAGAATGATTACTTAAATGAATGTGAGCAGCAGTGAGTAGCTCAGTTCAGTCGCTCAGTCGTGTCTGACTCTTTGCGACCCCATGAACCGCAGCACGTCAGGTCTCCCTGTCCATCACCAATTCTCTGAGTCCACCCAAATCCATGTCCATCGAGCTGGTGATGCCATCCAGCCATCTCATCCTCTGTCGTCCCCTTCTCCTCCTGCCCTCAACCCTTCCCAGCATCAGGGTTTTTTCCAATGAGTCAACTCTTCGCATGAGGTGGCCAAAGTATTGGAGTTTCAGCTTCAACATCAGTCCTTCCAATGAACACCCAGGACTGATCTCCTTTAGGATGGACTGGTTGGATCTCCTTGCAGTCCAAGGGACTCTCAAGAGTCTTCTCCAACACCACAGTTCAAAAGCATCAATTCTTCGGTGCTCAGCTTTATAGTCCAACTCTCACACCCATACATGACCACTGGAAAAACCATAGCCTTGACTAGACGGACCTTTGTTGGCAAAGTAATGTCTCTGCTTTTTAATATGCTGTCTAGGTTGGTCATAACTTTTCCTTCCAAGGAGCAAGCATCTTTTAATTTCATGGCTGCAGTCACCATCTGCAGTGATTTTGGAGCCCCCAAAAATAAAGTCAGCCACTGTTTCCACTGCTTCCCCATTTATCTGCCATGAAGTGATGGGACCAGATGCCATGATCTTAGTTTTCTGAACGTTGAGCTTTAAGCCAACTTTTTCACTCTCCTCTTTCACTTTCATCAAGAGGCTCTTGAGTTCTTCTTCACTTTCTGCCCTAAGGGTGGTGTTATCTGCATATCTGAGGTTATTGATACTTCTCCCGGCAATCTTCATTCCAGCTTGTGCTTCATCCAGCCCAGCGTTTCTCATGATGTACCCTGCATATAAGTTAAATAAGCAGGGTGACAATATACAGCCTTGACACACTCCTTTTCCTATTTGGAACCAGTCTGTTGTTCCATGGCCAGTTCTAACTGTTGCTTCCTGGCCTGCATACAGGTTTCTCAAGAGGCAGGTCAGGTGGTCTGGTATTCTCATCTCTTTCAGAATTTTCCACAGTTTATTGTGATCCACATAGTCAAAGGCTTTGGCATAGTCAATAAAGCAGAAATAGATGTTTTTCTGGAACTCTCTTGCTTTTTCGATGATCCATGAGATGTTGGCAATTTGATCTCTGGTTCCTCTGCCTTTTCTAAAACTGGCTTGAACATCTGGAAGTTCACGGTTCACGTATTGCTGAAGCCTGGCTTGGAGAATTTTAAGCATTACTTCACTAGCGTGTGAGATGACTGAAATTGTGCGGTAGTTTGAACATTCTTTGGCATTGCCTTTCTTTGGGATTGGAATGAAAACTGACCTTTTCCAGTCCTGTGGCCACTGCTGAGTTTTCCAGATTTGCTGGCATATTGAGTGCAGCACTTTCACAGCGTCATCTTTCAGGATTTGAAATAGCTCAACTGGAATTCCATCACCTCCACTAGCTTTGTTTGTAGTGAGGCTTTCTAAGGCCCACTTGACTTCACATTCCAGGATGTCTGGCTCTAGGTGAGTGATCACACCATTGTGATTGTCTGGGTTGTGAAGAACTTTTTTGTACAATTCTTCCGTATATTCTTGCCACCTCTTAATATTTTCTGCTTCTGTTAGGTCCATACCATTTCTGTCCTTTATTGAGCCCATCTTTGCATGAAATGTTTGTTCCCTTGGTATCTCTAGTTTTCTTGAAAAGATCTCTAGTCTTTCCCATTCTACTGTTTTCTTCTATTTCTTTGCACTGATCACTGAGGAAGGCCTTCTTATCTCTCCTTGCTATTCTTTGGAACTCTGCATTCAAATGGGTATATCTTTCCTTTTCTCCTTTGCATTTTGCTTCCTGTCGTTTCACAGCTATTTGTAAGGCTTCCTCAGACAGCCATTTTGCTTTTTTGCATTTCTTTTTCTTGGGGATGGTCTTGATTCCTGTCTCTTGTACAATGTCATGAACCTCCACCCATAGTTCATCAGGCATTCTGTCTATCAGATCTAGTCCCTTAAATCTATTTCTCACTTCCACTGTATAGTCATAAGGGATTTGATTTAGCTCATATCTGAATGGTCTAGTGGTTTTTTCTACTTTCTTGAATTTCAGTCTGAATTTGACAATAGGAATTCATGATCTGATCCATAGTCAGCTCCCAGTCTTGTTTTTGCTGACTGTATAGAGCCTCTCCAACTTTGGCTGCAAAGAATATAATCAATCTGATTTCGGTGTTGACCATCTGGTGATGTCCATGTGTCGAGTCTTCTCTTGTGTTGTTGGAAGAGGGTATTTGCTATGACTGGTGCATTCTCTTGGCAGAACTCTATTAGCCCTGCTTCATTCTGTACTCCATGGCCAAATCTGCCTGTTACTCCAGGTGTTTGACTTCCTACTTTTGCATTCCAGTCCCCTGTAATGAAAAGGACATCTTTTTTGGGTGTTAGTTCTAGAAGGTCTTGTAGGTCTTCATAGTAGGTATTAAGTTGGTGCAAAAAAGTAATTGCGGTTTCATACAGTGAATTTTAAATCATAACTAGGCTCAAACATATCTTCATTCATCAAAATAGGAGCCATTAAAATCAACACATTTTGGCCAACAAGAAATAAGTTTGCTTATTCCTGTAGTGTAAAAATCCATGCTTCGGGACTCGATGAACTCTTGGAAAGCATTTTCTGCCTCCTTCTGGTTGTAGAAGAGTTTTCCCTGGAAAAAGTTGTTGAGATGTTTGAAGAAGTGGCAGTCAGTAGGTGAGAGGTCAGGTGAATATGGTGGAAAAGGCAAAACTTCGTAGCCCATTAATATCTTGCAATATTAAGAACTGGTGGAGGAATAAGAAATCATTTTTTTTTAACCAGACATTACTAAGCTCCATATATATCATGTAATATTCTTAAGTGAAAAGTATTATAGTTTTTATATTTCCCCCCAGTGGGAAAATTCTCCATTTGCTTATATCAAACACAAGGTTGAAGGTCTTAGGAGACATTTAAGACCACAAACTCACAGTAAGAACTGGTTAAAAGCCAAACAGTATCAAAGATATCAAATGGTTGGTTACTTGAACTGCCCCATTATCACCTTCAACTACTTGGTAATGAAAGATTAAATGCATCCAAAAGTTTAGTAAAGTTTCTGAAAAAGGAACTAGAACAAAAGATAACTTATAACATTTTCAAACTGACTAGAAACGGATTTTTAAACTTGTGGGATAAAATTACTTGCATTATGGCTTTTCAGTAATATTGCTACCAATCAAGAATATATATGGCCTAGTTGGGAGAACAAGAACACTCTCTGATAAGGAACAGAGCCAGTGTAAGAGATAGACGATAACGCCAGAATAGACTCTAAATGCAAACTAAATTGCTGCAATTTTCTCCTGCAAGCAATGGGAAACTATGGGTTTCGGAATTTAAAAAGAATTGGACATGAAGTTTTTAGAAAGTTAAATCTTCTTTACACTGTAACCAGTTGATTACAAGAAATGTAAGTAGAGCAGTCAATAGAGACAATGTTTTAATACTTTATGCATGGGAGGATAAAGGAAACAGCAGAAGGAAAACGGATAATTTCAAACAATGCTTATAATAAAGGATGATCTGACTGGCTTTGGCGACAAGGAACCAGATACAATTATGTAATATTGAGCATGATAGTTGAAGCTGGCAGAAATTACAGGACCTTAAAATAGGAAAATTCAGAGAATAAGGTTTTTCTCCCATGGAAAAAAACGAGAGGGGAGAACTGGAAAGACAATAAATTGCATTTTAGAAGTATTGCATTTAAAGTGGGAATTATGTCTTGCTGTTAACTGCTAGACAGGGATCCAAAAGCTAGAAATGAAAATTTGTAAGTGATTTACACATTCACATCTTACACATTTATTTGTAAAGCTTTTCAGTTTTTATAGTAATTCAAGTATGTTATTTCATTTGATCTCCACAGGTGCCCTGAAAGGTGAGCAGGTCAGATATCCGCATTTTCCAGAAGACATGCAAGCACTGTAAGCGAAGTCTCGGGGCTAGAAGTTAACAGAACAGGAACTAAAAGCCAGATAAGTAAACCTTCATGTGGCTCCGTAGTGCTAAGTTAGCTGTCTCTGTAAAATAATACCATACTGACTACAGGCTTCCTTTAAAAAAAAAAATCACATTTACATCATTCTTTTACCTTTAAAACATGATTATGGAAAATTCATCTTTTCTCACTTGACTGCTTCATTTAACTTCACTGTTGTATGTCATCTGGCCCCATCACTTCATGGTAAATGGATGAGGAAACAATGGAAAGTGACAGACTTTATTTTCTTGGACTCCAAAATCACTGCAGATGGTGACTGCAGCCATGAAATTAAAAGATGCTTGCTCCTTGGAAGAAAACTGTGACACACCTAGACAGTGTATTAAAAAGCAGACACATCACTTTGCTGACAAAGGTCCACAGAGTCAAAGCTATGGTTTTTCCAGTAGTCCTGTACGGATGTTAGAGTTGGACCATAAAGAAGGCTGAGCACCGAAGAAATGATGCTTTTGAACTGTGGTGTTGGAGAAGACTCTTGAGAGTCCCTTGGACTACAAGGAGATCAAACCAGTTGATTCTAAAGGAAATCAACCCTGAGTATTCATTGGAAGGACTGATGCTGAAGCTTCAATACTTTGGCCACCTGATGCCAAGAGTTGACTCATTAGAAAACACCCTGATGCTGGGAAAGATTGAAGGCAGGAGGAGAAGGGGATGACAGAGGATGAGATGGTTGGATGGCTTCACTAACTCAATGGACATGAGCTTGAGCAAGCTCCGGCAGATAGTGAAGGACAGGAAAGCCTGGCGTGCTGCAGTCTATGGGGTCACAAAGAGTCGGACATGACTGAGCAACTGAACAACAACAAATACCAAAAATTTTAAATAAACCTTCACTAACAATTCCTTTTCTAGAAATTTATCCTATAGAGTATGTTAGGAACAATTTGGGTATGTTACTCTCCTTTTTCAACTGTAAAATTTTTAAAAAATCTAAATATAGATTAAGTATTTCCAATGAAAGTCTATCATTCTAATTGAGATGTGTCATCAGTATAAAATATGCACTAGATTTTAAAGATTCAGCACGGGGGAAAAAATGGGCTTCCCAGGTGGCTCAGATGATAAAGAACCTGTCTGCGAGGCAGAAGACTCAGGTTCAGTCCCTGGGTTGGAAAGATCCCCTGGAGAAGGGAATGGCCACCCACTCCTGTATTCTTGCCTGGAGAATTCCATGGACAAAGGAGCCTGGTGGGCTGAGCTGGACACTGGCGCAAAGAGTTGGACACAACTTAGTGACTAACACTTTCACACACTTTCATGGGGGGAAAAATGAATACAAAACATTTCATTATTTTTTGCATTTAATACATGCAGAGATGGTAATTCTTTAGACACTGTGTTAAACAGAATATACTATTAAGAGAGTCCCCTGGTGGTCTAGTGGTTAGAATTCCAGGTGTTAAGTGCTGTGGCCCAGGTTCAATCGCTGGTGGAGGAACTGAGATCACACAAGCTGCACAGTGTGGCAAAAAAAAAAAAAAAAAAAAAAAAAAAGAATGTCACCTGTGTATTTCAAATTTTTTTTAATGTAGCTACTAGAGCATAAAGCCCTATATGAACTGACATGGAACAAAAAAAGTTAAGTGAATTAATTAATGGTACTTATATATTACCCAGGGGCTTCCCTGGTGGCTCAGATGGTAAAGAATCTGCCTGCAATGCCGGAGACCCAGGTTCGATCCCTGGGCTGGGAAGATCCCCTGGAAAAGGAAATGGCAACCAATTCCACTATTCTTGCCTAGAAAATCCCATAGACAGAGAAGCCTAGTGGGCTACAGTCCATGGGGTTGCAGAGTCAGACATGACTGAGCGACAAACACACACATACATATCATCCCATTTTTATAAATGCACATAAAAACATTTATAAAGTTATTCACAAAAAATACAGAAAAATATATGGAATATTGTTTCCACTTAGTATCTCTGAAAATTAAGGGTAACTTTTTTATTAGGTTTTACTTCCTGTACAATTTGGACACCTTACAAAACACTGACAAAAAAATGTGTTAGCTTTATAATTTGAGGGGAGAAAAAACCACATATATAATCCTTTTTTTTTTTTGATAATACTTTTTTGAAAGAAAAAATAGTGACTTTTAAAATTACAACTACCTTCTTAAAATACAAACCATTAGCAGAAGCACCAAAGCCCTTTCAAGAGTTCTAGAACAATTAGGCAAACAGAAGGAATCAAAATATTATCCCTAAGATCCTAAACAAGTTTATAAACAATGCAACAATAAGAATTTATAAATAAATCACTTAAGCAATCATTAAAACTCTTCAGAAGTCTCCAGGACTTCTACCACACAAAAATGAACACATTACATCTGTAATTTAAAAATGAGAGGAAACCAGTTTACCAAAGGAGTAACAGCATTAGTTTAAAGAAAAATTCCAATACAGACTACTAACACTTTGTAATATAGTAAGTCAAGTTCATCTTTCATTGTATTAATAATACACAATCACAAACTCCAAGAATCCTAATTACCAAACTTACAGGGTTAATGTTTTGCTTTCTAGATGTCTATTTGTATGCCTATTTTACAAAGATTTTCTCCTTCCCCTTTAATCTCAATCCTTTTAGTCAGTTTCTTTCCCTGAAACCCGTGTATCACAAGTTGCAGGTCTCTAAAAGTGCATTGTTAAGATATACCAACTTTTGACCTCAAGTGATTTATAGTTTACTAGAGGAAAAAAAAGACTCCAAAGGTCAGCAAATTAGTAGATGATTATCTCTACCTAGATGGTTTATTGGTATGAAATTCAACAATTGGCAATTTTAAAAAAAAAATCTGCATTATCATTGAAGGAATACCAAATAATCATTTCAGAATTATCAGAACAAGAAAACTGACTAAAATTAATAATCCATAGAGAATACTTTCAGGACGAGAAGTAAAGTTATGTTATCAAAACAGGAAAGGCGAATTTGAAAAGGAAGAAGACTGATGAGGATACAAATGTCCCCAAGTTTAGAATCCACTCAACTTTTAGCACTATAGAATTGCTGACTGAGGATATGAGTAATGTTCTGATTCTGACCAGTCTTAGAAGGCAGTAAAACATAAAGAGGATATTATAAGAAATAAGAATGAAAGGTCAATCTGTAAGATTACTGTACAGAAATCCTATAGTTATAAAAGGTTACTAAACTATACATCCATTCAACAATGTAAGTACTCATTTGGTACAAAAACTTGGGATAGTCACTAGCAAGAAGATTGCTAAGGCAGAGTGTCTAAATTCTTAAGGAACTTAAATTCTAGTATGAAAAACAAGTATAAGTGTACAAGCAAACAAACAAAACCTTTATAGAACCTCAATGCTATTTGGTAAGTGCTGCACTACAACTGCAGAAAATGCTGCAGGAATTACCTGTAGAAGACCATCCTAAGAAAACTTGTATAAATGGGAAAGAATATGAGACCCGAGACATATATGAAAGGTTTCCATTACACAAAAGGAAAAAAAGTAAACAAAACACTAATCCAAGCACTCTAACATGAGTAAAATTAAACAAATGCTTTCTAAACATAAAATTTTAAATCCCCATAATGAAACTCAACTCTAAAAACTATGCTAACTTTTTAAGCCTATTTTAAAGTGTAGTAAAAGTGACCTAGTGAAAAATATCCTTGACTGATGCTTCAGAGTCAATGAGAAACTAGTAAAGCTGAGCAGAACTTGATCTGACTACATACGTAAGCTGTTTATAAATAGAGCAACAAACTGTTTTCCCCCCACTGACTTTCACTATTATTTCAGAGATGAAAAAAGCTTTACCTCAACACAAAATTACAATTATCCATCACTGACTCAATCTATGACAATCAATTCCCACAATTCCTACAAAACTGCTTAATCAAATTATTGATAATCACACAAACTATTCAAAATATATTTATGAAAACAATACAGTTCATTGCTAGTCCATGTAAGTGTCATAAAACAGGTTTGTATTTTTTCTCTTATTTATGGATAAGCATTTATGAAGTGCTTAATATATATACCAGGTACTATGCTAATCATTCTTGATACATCATTTCAATTAATCCTCAAAATAAGACTCTGAAGGGGATCTGAATATTCCACTTCAAAAGGTGACATTTTGGCACAAGGGTTATTTTGAGATAAGGCAATTAAAAAACAGCATACAACAGGAAAAAACTGCCTTCTCCTATCAGACTTAAAAAGCAGGGCATAAATTTCCCTTTTTAAAGTAACATGAATTTTCATTTGTAAAAGTACCAGAAAGAGGAACTCAATCCTCAGAGTTGACTCTTATCAACGCAGATGACACCGACATAAATCTTCATAACAAATCTGACTAAAATAATCTTTATATTCCACTAGTTGCCCCCACATATTTACATTCCCACAATTTGCAGGCCCTAAAAAGCCTCTTTCCTTTGTCTTGTCTCTATTCCACAATTTATCGCTCAGACTCACTGCTTCTATGGTCTCCAATTCTTTCCTCTGTAGCCCCCATATGCATAAGTGATAAACCATTTCTTCTATTACTCTTTCTTTTGTCAGTTTAATTTGCAGAGCCCTAGACAAAGAACCTAGGAGGAAAGAGAAAAAGGTTTTTCCTTCCCTACAACCTCTGAATCAGGCACAAGTACAACCTCCATTGTGCAGATAAGGAATCAGATTTTCACAGGTTAACCTGCCCAGAGTCACACACAAGTCAAGAAGGTATTTCAGCACCAATCTGATTCCACAGTATGAGTACTTAATCAGTGCAAGGTTCGTAACTATGATGTCTATCATAGCCCATAATTCATCCATTCACATTTAATATTTGTAAAGAAAGCTAATTAAGAACGTGTGAAAGTTAGACAACCCCCCCATCCATCAATAAACACATTTATGGTCAACACCGAATAAATGGAACTGTTCTGAATCTCAAATTCTCTCAGGCTACAGGAGGTGACTAGGTTAGAACAGTCTCTGGGATGAAACTTACAAGTAAGGCTAAGGTTTCATAAGTAAATGATTAAAAAGTGCAAATTGATAACATCCATCTACCATGTGCCATATTAAGCAGTGAGATACTAAAATAAAAAGACATAGACCCTACCCTTAAGGAGTTTACAATTTACAGGCTCAAAGTTCTTCACTTTAATTCAAGTACAATTGAAACACTAAATTAAAGATGTCTTTCCTAAAAAAAGATTTTAATCTTACCAAAAAGACAGTGTTAAACAAGGTAAGTCTAAAAGCAGGCTAAAATACAAAGTAGAAAAATCCAAGGGCTTTCGAGACAAATAAACTGAATTCAAATACCTGCTATCAGTTACAACAGGAGTCAGGATAAAATAATCTCTCTGAGCCTCTATTTGGTCACAAAGTTGTTAATGTTTAGAACTATATACAAAGGATGACACACTAAGAGATGGGGCAAAGGATACAGTTCTGGGTAGGGTTAGGGGAAAGAAAAAAGGACTGTGATTCAGCCAAATTAAAAACTATTCTCACTATAAAGTTGAAGTATAAAAGGATAACGTATAAAGTATAAGGGTAAGAAATAAAGTATAAAAGAGTAAAATATAAAAAGAACACTGTCCCTTTAAGATGCCTACAAAGAACCACCATATTTCCTTTCATAAACTCGTAGGTATCTACTGATTACTTGTAAGTGAATCATTATTATGAAAAACGTCTGCAGCTTATTTGCTTATTTGTATAGTCCTCAGATAAATCACCTGGCCAGAGGTTTAACTCTGGGATTCACGATACAATTTCCTTGAATGCCCTGATGGTTACATGCAATCATGAAAATGTTCTGTATCTGCACTGTGCAGTAATAACATAGCCACACTGGCCATATATGGCTAACATGCACTTGAAATGTGGCATGTGTAACTGAAGAACTGAAGTCTTAATTTTAGTTAATCCAAATTTAAATAGTCACATGTGGCTAGTGGCCACTATACCAGAGAACAGAGCCCCTGAGAAGCATGTGTTCACATGCACCTTCATAAACTAAACTTACAGGAACAGTCATGGTAACATTTACTCATAATAACCAAAAGTTAGAAACAACTCACCAACAGTAACACAGTTAAATAAACCTTGATACATAATTTTTTACAAATTATAAGTCTGCAACAGTATAAAAGGAACCCTACAATTTATTTGCATATTATTTCAGCAATTCTGTGATTCTGTCCATTTCAAGCAACTAATAAATTCTCTTAATCCAACTCAGTCTCTAAGGGACTATCCATACTTACTTCAAAGCCAGGCCTTTGAGGGCAGGGACTTCATGTAATACTTCTTTATATCCCACCCAAAGTCTTCACATTATAAATATTCAGTATTTACCTATAATCTTCTGAATAAACTAGTTATAATGATTACTTGTAGACCAAAGAAAAACCAACTCATATGTAAGTATCATACAGATAATATAATTAATGTAAAGCTGAATTTTTAAAATCTGCTTTCACACTAAGTATAATACAATTGCATTCTAAGCTACAACTGTGATTAAACAATAATATAAAGTTTTCTTAGTAAAATTTGATAAGACTTTGCAACAGCTTCTGCTTAAGCTTTAAGGGAAAAATAGAGAACATGGGACAAGAAAACAATTTCTGGGAGTCCAGAGGCAGGTAATAACAGAGCTAACAAACCACACAACAGAGTGATGAAATGAGTACTAAAAAGATAATCAATCTGGTACATGAGATCCAACCCCAGTCCTGCCACTAACTACTGGCGCAAAATTAATCCAAGAGCCACGTATGTGGCATCTCTGTCTCTGATCTGCCAAAAAGCACTGAGTTTTTTTTTTTTTTTTTTTTTTGGAGGGGCGAGGGGAGTTAAAATTTCAAATCCAGCTCTATCTGGACAGAAATTCAGAAAGAAAGAAAAACAACTTTCTGAAGCATCCCTTACGTCCCAAACATTACACAAAAATGAGCACCTAAATATAAGTACTTTTAAAGTACAACCAAATCCTAGCAGAGCACCCAGTTCAGTTCACTCACAGGAGTCAATTAATTTCAATATATACAATCTTACAGGCACTTCTGAAGCACTCAAAATACAGAAAACCTACTTCTTAGGTTATATCAAAATAATGCATTATAAGTGACATCAAACATTTTTTGTGACAATGTAAAATCCTCAAAACAAGAAGTTATACTTTAACACAAACTCTCAATTTTTTCATGTGAAGTTTCTGATACTACTGTGAAGCCAAACAGTTACAATTTACATGTCCAATAAGCATTATTCAAAAGATAATTTAGCTAGAAATACAAACACAACCATAATTTCTAATATTTGGACAACTACACACTGTAAAATAACATAAAATGGCATGGTGGTGGGAGTACTTATTAAGTATCTACTACATGTCACAATATTTTGCTCAGTACCTTCCATACCCCATTTTATCTTTTTCAATCATCTTCCTAGATGGCCACCTGTTAAAGATAAGGAAAATGAAGGCATGGCTGGGAATTACAGCACTGAATAACCTTCCAACTCAGCTGATCTTAAAGTCTTTCTGCTACATTACTATAATTACTTTCATTTTTCCTGCTGAAACTTTTGCCCTAAATCAAAATAGGCAAACTAAGCCCACAGGCCAAATAAGGCATACCTTGTTTTTATAAACAAAGTTTTACTGGAACACAGATTCATTTGGCCATCTTTGCACTGTAACAGCAGAGTTGGGTACCTGCAACAGAACTGCTACAATCTGCAAAGCTTAAAATATTTACTACCTGGCCTTTTACAGAAATTTGCCAACCCCTGGCTTAAAGCATCAAAAATGCAAAGAATCTCAGAGGCCTCAAAACTTTAATGTTTAGCGTCTTTGAGACAACTATTAAGAAAGAAGGAACTTCAAAATTACATGAGAGAAATTGCTTGAAACTTTATAATGTTTAAATCATGATAAGCTCAAATTTATAAAAATGATAAAATTAAATAGCTTGATTATGAAGTTACTGAACCCCTGTTGTTTTGAAGGGAAGGTGGTAAGGTATGGGATCTCGGCACCCCAACCAGGGATGCCTCCTCCTGTGGGGGAAGTGCAGAGTCCTAGCCTGCCAGGGAATTCCCCATGAAACCTTATTCTTAACAATTAAACTGTCTTCTGTAGTAGGAACTGATGGAGGAAAAACTTCACAATTCACCATATTAAAACATATTTAATAAGCATGTATCTTTTTACTATGTACCTACATTTTTTCATGAAGAACATCTTCATTATAGCAAAACAGAGCCTGGTATTTTAAGTAGTTTATACTTCACACTTTTTAATAGATTCACTGAATTCATTACCCTTGGATCAAATCAACCATTTACGTGATTACTCAAGGGTCTATAGTTGATTTTCTCGTGGTGAAGGAGCTTTCCCCCAACCCCCAGCCCCCATCGTATGTGAAATTCCCATTGCTTTCATTCCAAATAAAAAAATCTCCCAATCATTTTATCTTCATTCAAAATACATTTAACTATCCAAATGCACTTAAACAATTTGCTTAAATTAAGCCAGCATGAGGAAATGCTTGATTACAGTGTTACAAACATTTTCTTTCTTCATTTAACAATTTTAAACAGGAGTCCTATAGTAGCAAAGTACAGTCGATAAACTCCAGTATAGATAGATCAAGAAGTCCTTCAACATATGATAGGTACATAACTGTTAATGAATACCTTGATTTTGCTGACTTTATAAACACTTTCACAAAATCTTATGTTCAGTTTCCTTTTTATTTTTAAGAAAAATGTCAATATCAAAGGAAAATAACCCAAAATTATTTAGTTTGCAACAACTCTGGAGTTATTCTCAGAAACACACAAGGCCGCATCAACATTGAAAAATTAATCAGTGTAATTCACCATATTAACAGATTAAAAAAATTCAAATGGTCACCTCAATACATGCAGAAAGGCATTTGACAAAATTCAACATCCATTCATGATTAAAAACGCAAACAAACAGCCCCCCTCAAACTCTCAGCAACCTCAGAACAGAAGGAAATTTCCTTAATCTGATTTAGAGAATCTACAAAATGACTTACATCTAGCATTAATTGTACTTTGAAGGTGAAAGACTGAATGCTCTTAGATTGTGAACAAGGCAAGGATGTTCCCTTTCAACCCTACTAATCACTGGAAGTCCTAGACACTGCAAAAAGTCAAGAAAAAACAGACATACAGGAAAGGAAGGTAGGTTTCTCTATTCATAAGTGACATGACTGCCTCCTTAGACAAATTCCAAGATATCTACAGGAAAAAGCTCCTAGAAGTTATAAATGAGTTTAATAAAAACTCAGAAAAGGCAACATATAAAAATTGATTGCATTTCTACATACATGCAATGGTCAACCAGAAAGACAAGGTTTTAAAAATTACATTTGCAATAGGACTAAAAAACTGAAATACTTAGGTATAGAACTAATAAAACATTTGCAGGATTTACATGTTGAAAACTATGAAACATTTATGAAAGAAATAAAAGACCTAAATAGAGAGAAACATCATGTTCATAGACTGGAAAACTCTATTTTCTTAAGATGTCAATCATCAAACTCATCTACAACAATCTCAAAATTCTGAGTTCAGTTCAGTCGCTCAGTCATGTCTGACTCTTTGTGACCCCATGGAATGCAGCACGCTTGTCTATCACCAACTCCTGGAGTTTACTCAGACTCGTGTCTATTGAGTTGGTGACGCTATCCAATCATCTCATCCTCTGTCATCCCCTTCTCCTCCAGCTTTCAATCTTTCCTAGCCTCAGGGTCTTTTCCAATGAGTCAGCTCTTCGCATCAGGTGGCCAAAGTATTGGAGTTTCAGCTTCAGCATCAGTCCTTCCAATGAACATTCAGACTGATTTCCTTTAGGATGGACTGGTTGGATCTCCTTGTAGTCCAAGGGACTCTCAAGAGTCTTCTCCAACACCACAGTTCAAAAGCATCAATTCTTTGGCGCTCAGCCTTCTTCACCGTCCAACTCTCACATCCATACACGACCACTGGAAAAACCATAGCCTTGACTAGATGGACCTTTGTTGGCAAAGTAACGTCTCTGCTTTTTAATATGCTGCCTAGGTTGGTCATAACTTTTCTTCCAAGGAGCAAGCATCTTTTAATTTCATGGCTGAAATTACCATCTGCAGTGATTTTGGAGCCCATAAAAATAAAGTCAGCCACTGTTTCCCCATCTATTTGCCATGAAATGATGGGACCAGATGCCGTGATCTTAGTTTTCTGAACGTTGAGCTTTAAGCCAACGTTTTCACTCTCCTCTTTCACTTTCATCAAGAGGCTCTTTAGTTCTTCTTCACTTTCTGCCATAAGGGTGGTGTCATCTGCATATCTGAGGTTATTGATGTCTCTCCCAGCAATCTTCATTCCAGCTGTGCTTCATCCAGCCCAGCGTTTCTCATGATGTACTCTGCATACAAGTTAAATAGGCAGTGACAATATACAGCCTTGACGTACTCCTTTTCCTATTTGGAACCAGTCTGTTGTTCCATGTCCAGTTCTAACTGTTGCTTCCTGACCTGAAAAATCCTAGCAGAATTTATATATATTTATAGCAATAAGCTGATTCTAAAATTTAGGCAAAAGTACTAAGGTAGCTAAAACAATTTTGAAAAAAAAAAAAGTTGGAGAACTCACATTACCTGTTTTCAAGACTTAATTTTAAAGCTATATTAATCAAGATACTGTGATACTGGTGGGAAAAAAAAGCCAAACACAACAATGGAACACACAGGAGGCTAGAAAGAAACCTACACAAATATAGTCAAATGGTTTTTGACCAAGAGACAAAGACAATTCAATGGAGAACAGTCTTCTTAACAAACAGACATGGAACAACTGGACAAACAGATGAAACTCAATTTACACCTCTACACATAAAGTAACTCAAAAGTATAACACAGATCTAAAGGTAAAATATATAATTTATAGAAGAAGACACAGGAGAAAATCTTTGTGATCTTGGTTTGGGAAAGATTTCTTATATACAATACCAAAACTAAGACTCATAAAAGAAAATACTGATACTTTGCACTTAACCAAAATTTAAAACTTCCGTACTTCGAAAGACACAGCTGAGAAGGAAGGAAATGGCAGGCCATAGACTGGAAGAAAATCTCTGCAAACCACATATCTGGCAAAGGACTAGAAAAAAATCAGACAATAAGCAAATTCAATTTAAAAATGGAAAAAGATTTGGAACTTGGACACTTCACCAAAGATATGCAGATGGCAAGTAAGCACAGAAGAGATGCTCATCATCAATAGTCATGAGAAAAATTCAAATAAAAACCACAATGAAATACTGCTATGTATATACCTATTACAATGACTAAAATTAAAGAGTCATCATACCAAGCGTTGATGAGGATGCAAAGTAACTAGAATACTCAAACACCACTGAGAATATAATTCAGCCTCTTTGGAAAATGCCTTTTACAGTGTATAGTTTCCTATACTACTGTGACAAGTTGCCACAAATTTTGTGGCTTAAAACATCATAAACTTACTATTTTACAGTTCTGTAGGTTAAATATCTGACACAGGTCTCTCTGGGTGAAAAATCAAGTTGTTGGCAGAACTCCATTTTTTCCAGGTGCTCTAAAGATTAATTCATTTCCTGGCCTTTTCCAGAGACCATATATCTTAGCTTATGCCCCAAATTCTCCAACTCAAAACCAAGAACTCTGCATCTCTCTGTCCCTGTTCCTACTGTTACATCTTTCTACCTTCTCTTCCCCTTTTAAGAACCTTTGTGATACACTAGGCACAGCACCTGGATAACCTCAGGATAAACTCTATTTTAAAGTCAGTTGATTAATTCCAGCTACAACTTTAATTCACTTTTGTCATGTAACCTGATTTATTCAGTTTCCAGGGAGCAGAACATCTTTGTGGGCCACTATTCTACCTAACACATATTTTTAAAGTTAAACATACACTTCCCACATGACCCAGAAATTTCACTCAGAGGTGCTTATCCAAGAGAAATGAAGGCTTGTGTTCACATAAAAACTTGCTGACAAAGATTTATAGCACCTTTATTCAGAGTCCAAACAAAAAACTCAAATGTCTTTCAACTGGTAGCTGGATAAATTGTGATACATCCATACACTGGAATACTACATTCAGCAATATAAAGAATTGCTGATACACTCAACATGAACACTCAAAAGTATTATGCTAAATTAAAGAAACCAGACTCAAAAGGCTAAACACTATATAATTCCATTACCTGATATTCTAGAAAAGACAAATTACAGAGAAAGGCAATAATCAATATCAGTTGCCAGCAGTTAAAAGACTATAAAAGAGCAGCTCAAGGGAATTTCAGGTGCTGCAACTGTTACTGGGTGTCTCAATTTTGGTAGTTGCATAGCTCTATGTATCTGTCAGAACAATTGGACAACAAAAAGAGTTAATTTCACTTCACCAAAATTAAAGTTAAAACCTTTGTGAAAGAAGGAAAATAATCATATCATTTTTCACCCATCAGACTGGCACAAATGAAAAAATCTGACAATGCCAATCTGGCAATTCTAAATGTGGATAAGGGTGACTCATACAGTGTTGGCAGGTCTGTAAATTGTTACAACTCTGGAGTATTATCTGCAGCTAGCAAAGTTGAAAATGCACATCAACCTATGGCCCAGCAATTCATTCCAGAGAAAACTTTACAAATGTGTTCAAGGAGATATGCACTAAACATTGTCTAAAATACTGAAAAACTGAGAATAACCTTTCAGTCAAAGAATGAATTAATTGTGGTTAGTGGTTATTTAAAAAAGAAAAGGAAAAAATGCATAAGGGGAAAAAAATCAACTCTGCTGGCTCCATATATGATTTTTGAGAAGGGTTTAACTTATCAGTTTATTTAACAATAGTATACAGTGAAAAGAACACTGTACTGGAGTCTGAAGGCAAGCATTTAAGCATTTAGTTCCAACTCTGCTAACTAATCTTCATTTCTTGGAAAATGAAGAGGTTAGACTATACAAAGACTAAGATTATTTCCAATTCAACAAGGATACTGATACGAAAAATGGGCCAGATTTCTTTTATGTTTGTGATGAGCTTTTAATCATATGATAATTATTCAGAAAGATCATATAAACTCTTAAACTCACTCTACTAACTTAGTGGTGGTGGTTTAATCGCTAAGTCATGTCCGACTCTTGCGATCCCATGGCCTGTAGCCTGCCAGGTGGAGTCCCGGGATTCTCCCGGTAAGAATACCGGAGTGGGTAGCCATTTCCTTCTCCAGAGGATCTTCCCGACCCAGGAATCAAACCCAGGTCTCCTGCACTCCAGGCAGATTCTTTACCGATTGAGCTATGAGGGAAGTCCTACTATCTTTGGCAACCCTCAAGTAAAATTTGCATATACTTTTGTAGTTTATCATTCTAAAATATGTTAATATTAATCAGTCAATCTTCTCAAGTTCAAGTCTGTGTGGCCAAAAGTCATTCGACTACATGGTAAGATTCACTCGACTTTGTTTTAACAAAGATAAAATGATGAATTTCTTTCCGTATTTTTTTGCCTGTTTCATCTACAGAGTTCCTACACTATAATTTAATAGCTTCCGCTTGCTACAATATATAAAAAGCCTTTTAAAACCTGTAACATGCAAATCTACAGAAACCTAGTCAATAGTCAGTAGTTTACTATCCAAAAGAGCTTATTTAACAATTTCATTATCCCAATACTTATACTTCAAAGACACCAATAACCAGCATGCCACTTGCTCCTATTGAAGAATTTATTAGGTTATTAATTTCTGGGATAATCCAAAAGCATAATTGGAACACTATCATTAACACGTAACACTTTTAAAAAATACAAATATTAACACCTTTCACCTTGTCATTAAAATCGAAATTTCAAAAATTTTGTTCCAAGGGCTTGCCAAATCTAAATTTTCACAATTCTAAACGAGAAGAGACAAAACACACAGTACGTACTACTTCTAAAAACCTCCTAGGTATGCGATTTTAATTTGAACGTCAACTGCCAAGAAAAACCTTTCGACGGAAACCTAAATTCTGAACATCTTACTGTATGACAATCAACTAGACAGAAGGTGAGTTATTATCATTAGTTACATAACTTGCACCCGAGATTGTTTAAACCCTCTCGTTAAACGCAGCTGACAACAATTTACAGGCTTCCAACTTCAACCTGCTAACTTATCAGAAACCATGAACGGGATTAGGCTTTTCTTTAAAAATGGTTACGAGAAAGTAAGAACTGTTTATTTGTTTCAGAATGCAGCGAGGAGCCGAATACCGGCAGCTGAGTCGGGCAGAGAAACGACGACTACATTCCGTCTACCAAAGGAAAGTGTTCTTCGCCCCGCCAAGATCCCGGACCCGGCCTGGAGCGAGTCCGGAGAGTTGCGAACCCCGAGGCGTGGGCGCAGAGAGCAGGCGCCTCCCGGCACCTCGGGCCGGGCGGGCAGGAGAGCCGCCGAGGTGGGTCGTTAGGCGCCTATCCCAGCCGCTCCTCTGCATGCCTGCCCGCTGTTTGGCAGAGAGGCTGGCGCGATTCGCCCAATCCCGAGCCGGCGCGGAGAGCGGGCCCGCTCATTGGTCCGCTCTGCAGCTCCCGAGGGGCCGGCCGCGCGCGCACTCGCGCGCCTCAAGTGGAAAACGCGAAGTGTTTCGGGCTTTCAGGCGCTATGGAACTGCTTTTGGCTTGAGCTCACTGGCCAGGTTATGTGAGGACGTGAGGTTTCGCTAAGACGCAGTGGGCGGGCTCACGCTCTACAGACCTTTCTTATCTCCCTGAATGTCCGTCAGCTGCTGAAGAAAATCTGGTTCCCCTTGAGGCGACTCGTCATGTCCTGTGAAGCACGTCACACAATCTAACATTTGTGTAAAAAAGAACCATGGCATACCCGAACACCTGGATGCGTGTGGTGTCCCACGAAAGAATTCTCTGCTACCATGGAAGACTTCACAAAGCTAGCAGCTGGGACCGAATTCTTAAAACCAGACAGGAAGGATGCCAGAGGGCCACAGCTGTTGCACAAAACTCAAGTACCTGGGCCAACCCACATCCAGTACAAGGAAATCCACATGAACAGTCTTCAAGATTCCCTGGAAACTGTTAGCCATATCCAAAAAGGAAAGGAAACAAAAAAGTGTGTGTGTGTGAGGAGAGAGATTGATTTCCTTTTCTAAGTTGTTGAATATGTGAAATAAGTAATAATTCAGGAAACTTCCTTTAGTTTATCGTTGAGTGTTTGTTTTCCTTTTAGCTCGGGGTTTCTCAACTTCAGCGGTATTGACACTTGGGCCAAATAATTCTTTGGGGGCTCTCCTGTGCAATTTAGGATGCAATTTAGCAGCATCCCCCCTGGTCTCTTACCCACTAGATATCAACAGCATCACTACCCGCATTTGTGACCATCAGAGATGTCTCTAGACGTTGTCAAAGATCTCCTGGGGGACAAACTCACCTCCAGTTAGAATCACTGATGTAGCTTTTCAAAGAAATGGCCTCCTTAGAAAGTAGTCTCTCTTTACCCATCCCTTCCAATTGCTTGGCTTCAAGCAGTTTTGCAAAAGACCCCACCCAAATGAACCCTCGCTTCCACAGCTGTTTAGACTCCTCTGTCACAGGATCTTATCCCAGTAAAAGGCTGACAACTATCTGTGAGATAGCAGCTACCGGCCTCAAAATATGTGGACATTCCTTTGTGAAGTGCTATATAAACGTTAATTATCATTTTCACTTTCTAAAGGTATTTTCATCTTCAAAGAGGGTAGAACCTATGGCAAATAAAAAGTTTATTTTATTTTCTGGTGAATAGAACCATTCCCAGAATCCCCAAGTCACTCAAATTCCTTGTCTTATGTGCAAATGAAGGACAGCTCAAAGAATGGGAAGTATAGAAACTGGAGGCAAGGTGACTGGATTTGAGTTTTAGCTTTGATATTAACTAGTTCTGTGATTTGGATGCCTGACAAGTTTCCCTGGCCTTAGTTTTCTCATATGTAAATCAACAACTTAACTACTTTTTTCTCTTTCTGGAAGTCTCCTTCTTATATGGAATCTAACATGGATAGCATCAGTGGTTGAAAAAATATAATATTCATCCCAAAATAGAATAAAATGGGAAATTTGTGGTTTAAGCTCCAGTCAGAAGAATTGTCTGTCCTTGTCACAAAGCAGTTCACCCACTGAATCTCTGGCAAATTTGTAACTAAGTACTTTGGATGAGTAATGAAAGCCAAACTGTAAAATCAAGTGTACCATGGAGAGTAATCATAGTAAATACCCTTCCTCTTTCCTCATTTTGGAATCTGCTCAACCCATCATCTGACAACAGCTTCTATTACATGTTGATGTAATAAAATATTGTGCTACTTTATGTCATTAAAGGTTTTGGGGAAGTATATTAATATTGCATTTCAGATATTTGCAACAAGTCTGAAAACTCAGTTTTCAAGATTCTACCATTAACCATTAGATGTGAAATTCTTAACTAAGGTTATTATGTCCCTTTGGTTTTATCACCTCTGTGTACCAGTGAAATCTGAACTTTCATAACTGAATTAATAGCCTAATCACTTCATAATTGTATGAACCAGGTGATCAGAAATAATGTAAGTTAAAAGAATACTCACTTATTCAGATGTGAGAAGTTATGAAACAACAAATTAGTAGGCATATTAATTATTCAGAAAATATCTAAAAAATTTTTAAATGCAAAAAAAACCCAGAAAGCAAACCAACAAACGATAAACTTCTCTAATTTAATTGGGCTTAGTTGTTATTATTTTGATATTTTAGAGTCCTGTACTTCTTAACCTTTCATAAACTTAGCTAGAAATATTATGACGTTAAGCTAGGAACACTATGTAGTTGTTGCCATGTGGAATGGGAGGTCTCACTGTCTGCATTTAGCTTTGGTATCATTCAGTATAGGTCAGTATTAATTCAACTCAATCAACTTTCATATTCACTCATTAATTTAAGATATATACATTGAGTACTTCCTCTATGCTAAGCACTGGGCTGTAGGGAATCAAAACACATGCCAGTCCCTGTCCTGGACTATAAAAAGGTAAGAGAATAGACAAGCTAAGACATGTTCACATAGGTAAAATACAAGGGAAAGTATGGAAATAAGGTGCTCTGTGGACTTTGAGAAAGGTAGTCTTACACTAAGAGAAGCTTTACTAACTTCTAATGGTGGGGGTTAGGGGACAAGAGGGATGGAGAGTAAACTACAATGAAAATACCCACAATAATAGGAAAAGATCTCACATACGGCTTTTAAAAGATAGATGTAAAATTTTAATCAATTTGAATGACTGAGTGCAGTCCACAGAGATACAGTCCACCTATGACTGGATCTGTGCTGAACGCCAAAGAGCTGAACTCTAACACCTCGTATGTCCTCTCTCACACTCTCTCTGATTGTGAGAGATTTAACTCCACCACCACCACTCTGATTTAACTCCACCACTGCTTCAAAGCAGCCTCGTGAAAGCCACTTTCTTAAATGCAAAGGTCAGTGTCCTGTCTTCATCTTCCTAGAGCCACCAGCAGCATTTGACACCCATGAGCATTTTCTCCTTTTGTCCTTTGGGCAATAGAAGTACCATTCTAGCTTCTTTTCCTACCCACTGGATCCTCCTGCTCAGTCTTCTCTGCTAGTTCTTTTTTATATCCCCTGAACGCTAAAAGCTGAAGTGTCTCAGGGCTCTCAAGTACAATATTTTACTTTTCTTTCTGCCTAGGTTTGAACAGACAGCCTTATCACTTACTAGGTGTTTGATCATGAGAAAGTCACTTAATGTCTCCAAGATTCAGTTTCCTCATCTATAAATTGAGGATACTAAAAGTAGCTACTTCCAGTGGTTATAAAGACTAAATGAAATGTCTATGTAAAGTGCCTAAAACAGTGTCCACCACTATATGCGTTAACAGAGTGAAATATTCTTATCATCATGTTCTTTATCACTCATTCCAGCATCATTTCCTCTAGTCTCAGTGGCTTTAAATTCCATCTTTACACTATAAACCCAAAGTTTATCTCTAGCCTGAACTTCTACCCTAAACTTCAGAATCACCTATTCAACTGCTCATTCAACATCCCCATTTGAATTTCTAGCTGCTGCTGCTGCTGCTGCTAAGTCGCTTCAGTCATGTCCGACTCTGTGCAACCCCATAGACGGCAGCCCACTAGGCTCCTCTGTCCCTGGGATTCTCCAGGCAAGAATACTGGTGTGGGTTGCCATTTCCTTCTGAATTTCTAGGGAGCATTACAAATTTAACACGTCAAACTTTTCATTTTCATCCAGTTTTATGCATTTCAGTATATGGTAATGCCATCTTTCCAGTTGTTGAGACTTTCTTTCCCACTGCACATTCAATCCTTCAGGAGATTCTTTTATTTCTACCTTCACAATGTTTCCATCCTCTAACCACTTCTCACCAACCCCACTGCTACCACCCTACTCCAAGACATCATCATCTGTCACCTGAATGACTGCAGTATGCTCTTCCCACCCATATTTTCTTTTCTGGTTACTGCAACCACAGGGATCCTGCTAAAATAAAAGTGAGGTCAAGTCACTGCTCTGCTCAGTCTCTTGCAGCCTGGCATGATCTCCCTGACCTCAACTTTTACTACTCTTTTCCTTCTCATTTCCCACCAGCTAGGCTAGCATCTTTGTTGCTCCTGACAGAGTCCAACAGCTTCTGCCTCAGAGCCTCTGCATTTGCTTTTTCTTATGCCTGAAACATCCAATATCCACATGCTTACTCTCCCTCACTTCCTTTAGGTCTCATATCAAACGTTATCTTATCAGTGAGACCTGTCTTATTCTAGATAAAATCAAAACATCTCTCACGCCCCACCTTCCAGCACTCCTTATCCCTTCTCCCCAACTTTATTTCTCACTGTATTTATTCACCATCTGATATGTTGCATATTTGTTATTTTGAATGTAATGGCAAGGACTTTATTTTATTCACCACTACTTATTTTTAGATTACTCAGTATCTTAAACAGTACCTAACATGTAGACATGTGCGTGCGTGCAGAGTCGCTCCGTCATGTCTGACTCTTTGCAACCCCATGGACTGTAGCCCTCCAGGCTCCTCTGTCCGTGGAATTTTTCAGGAAAGAATACTGGAATGGGTTGCCATTTCCTACTTCAGGGGAATACATAAACAGTACTTGGTAGATATTTTATGAATGAATGAATGATTGAAACAGACGTGAGTACATGGAATAGGAATGATAAAAGGATCAAAGAAAAAAAAATTAAGCTTTGTCTAATTTTGGCCTATGACTAGCCCATATTAAGAATAATTTCTGCCTAAACATGATTGTTTTTTTCTCTTAGATAGTACTGTGTATTGAGGGAGGGAGTTAGTATAACAAACACAAAAAAGAAAACTAATTGTTCTTCATTACCTCCTTCCTATGCTTCATGGGTCATTCCAGTTGCTGCATAAACCCTCATCTGATTAATAGAACTGAGAATTAGGAAGCAAAAAGTTCCTTTGAAAGTAGTAACAGGTATAACTGTTTCATTGCACTTAACTTTTACTTCTGAACTTGTATGTCTCTGACAAGCTTAGATGTCGTGTTTCTAACACCTGACCGATTATAAGGGTTTATTATATGTGTGACCCTTTAGTGGATATGTCACTTCAGAGAATACATACCCCTGCCGTGAGACAGGGTAGAGAAGTCTTAGCCTGAGGAAGGGAGTTTCTGATAGAAATAGCAGATCACATATAGGAGATAATTCTAATTAGGAATTTGCAAAAACTCAGTGGAAACATTATCTGGGACTCTACAAGCTTCTTTCTCCTGGAAAAGTCCTAACTTTCACATGTGGTATACTCCAGGAGAAATAGAATATGCATTGGCCCTCAACTAAGTTTTTTAAAATGTGTTGGGTTGAATAAGAGATCTGGAGTACCACAGAGAACCCTTTAGGGCCACTTTCCAGAGTATTTTTTAGAAGAAAATTTCAAACCATATTTGAGAAGATAAACTGCTTTAAATCAAGTAAAAGTAAACAGTGTGAAGCTAGTCCCAGGGCCTGACTAACCAGGTACTTAGACTGAAAGCTTTCAGGTCTTACAGCCCCTGGATAACACTTGAAGCAAATGCAAGAGGCTGGAATAGCAAACAAGAGTGTCCTAAGCCTTGTGATGTTGATTTGGGGCACAGAAGAACTGAGAACACTTTGGTAACAAGAATACAAATGCACTGATTTTGTTTTTTCTATTAATTCTATAATAGGCGATGAATACACCTAGGATCATGGTAAAATGTGTGAACTGTTGATTTTTTTCTTTGGTACTTAAATTTAATTTGTAATACACAAACCAAAGTTTAAAGGCTCTTGAAAAGTATGCAGAAACTGAGGGTTTCCTGTTTCTTCTTATCTGGTAGCCTAGAAGTCAAACCCATTATTCAACTATAGCTCAGATGGTAAAGAGTCTGCCTGCAATACAGGAGACCCAGGTTTGATCCCTGGGTCAGGAAGATCTGCTGGAGAAGGAAATTGCAATACACTCCAGTATTCTTGCCTGGAGAATCCCATGGACAGAGGAGCTGGTGGGCTACAGTCCATGGTGTCACAGAGAGTTGGATACAACTAAGTGACTAACACACACAAACAGTTGAACAACTATTCCTTGAAAACCATCTTTTAGCACAATTGTGTTTAGCAGAGAAAAGAGCCAGCTCCTTGTAAAGCATCAGAAGATTAATAATTACCTTTCCTTTATGCTATGTTAGGAAAATTAATTTTTTGTTTACATTTGAATTATCTTTAATGAGAACATTGAGCTGTTTCAAAGGGTATCCAAAATATATTAACAGATTTCAAAAAACATCTAGAAGTTCTTATATAAAATATACCCAGAAGGACAAGCTCTTCTTATAGTAGAATTAGGGTAATTGAGATTTCGTGATACAAAATTGCACACAAATGTAAATTTAGGTTTTTAAAAAATATTTATTTTATTTTACAGGGTCTTAGTTTCAGTCCTAGGGATCTTTGATTTTTGTTGCAGTGTGAGAACTCTTAGTTGTGGTATGTGAGATCTAGTTTCCTGATCATGGATGGAACTGGAGCCCCCTGCATTGGGAACTCGGAGTCTTAGCCATTGGACCACTAGGGAAGTCCCCTAATCCCGATTGCTGAGGGTTAGGAAAGCGGGAGCTCCATTCAGCTGGATGGCTCTGGATGGGGGTCTCCAGAAGATGTCATCTGGGCCTGCAGTCATCTGAAGTGAGTGGGACTGTAGGAAGTGCTTTCAGGAATATTCCTCGAGTAGCTGTCAGCTAGGGGCCTCAGTTTCTGGCCATGCGGACCTTTCCTTAGGACATGACAGCTGACCTCTGCCAGAATAAGCAATCCAAGAGAGGAACAACCAAGATAGGGCCTTTTTAATGACCTAGCCTTCAAGACCACACAACCCCCACTACCACTTTATCCACTTGAAGCAAACCACCAAGTCCAGCCTACATCCAAGGCAAGGGCCACCAAGGCAAATTTCTTGAAGGGAGGAGCATCAAGTATTTCTGGACATATTTTTAAAACCACCAGGTAATCTAGCATGTTATAAGTACTTTAAGCATCAATAAATTACATGTTAACATATTTATGGCTGAGGACTATTTATCAGTGAGCTTTGAGCTTGTTGCTCTCCTTTGAGCAATGACCA
Organism: Okapia johnstoni; assembly: GCA_024291935.2. Classification (NCBI taxonomy): domain Eukaryota; kingdom Metazoa; phylum Chordata; class Mammalia; order Artiodactyla; family Giraffidae; genus Okapia; species Okapia johnstoni. The sequence goes on from CM044307.1 coordinate 22,050,989, forward strand.
TTTGGATCAGGTCGATAAAATCAATAGAATGGGAAAGACTAGAGATCTCTTCAAGAAAATTAGAGATAACAAAGGAACATTTCATACAAAGATGGGCACAATAAAGGAAAGAAACAGAAGATATTAAGAAAAGGTGGCAAGGATACACAGAAGAACTATACAAAAAAGATCTTAATGACCCAGGTAACCAAAATGGTGTGATCACTTGCCTAGAGCCAGACATCCTGGAGTCCAAAGTCAAGTGGGCCTTAGGAAGCATCACTACAAACAAAGCTAGTGGAGGTAAAGGAATTGCAGCTAAGCTATTTCAAATCCTAAAGGATGATGCTGTCAAAGTGCTGCACTCAACATGCCAACAAATTTGGAAAACTCAGGAGTGGCCACAGGACTGGAAAAGGTCCATTTTCATTCAAATCCCAAAGAAGGGCAATGCCAAAGAATGTTTAAACTACTGCACAATTTCACTCATCTCACACGCTAGCAAAGTAATGCTCAAAATTCTCCAAGCTAGGCTTCAACAGCACATGACCGAGGACTTCCTGATGTCCAAGCTGGCTTTAGAAAAGACAGGGGAACCAAAGATCAAATTGCCAATATCCGTCAGATCATCGAAAAAGCAAGGGAGTTCCAGAAAAACATCTACTTCTGCTTCATTGATTATGATAAAGCCTTTGACTGTGTGGATCACAACAAACTGTGAAAAATTCAAGAGATGGGAATACCAGACCACCTGACCTGCCTCCTGAGAAATCTGTATGCAGGTCAAGAAAAAACAGTTAGAAACGGACATGGAACAATGGACTGGTTCCACATTGGGGAAGGAGTACATCAAGGCTATATATTGTCACCCTGCTTGTTATCTTATATAGAGAGTTCAGTTCAGTTCAGTTCAGTCACTCAGTCATGTCTGACTCTTTGCAACCCCATGCACTGCAGCACTCCTGGCCTCCCTGTCCATCACCAACTCCCGAAGTTTCCTCAAACTCATGCCCATTGAGTTGGTGATGCCATCCAACCATCTCATCCTTTGCTGTCCCCTTCTCCTCTCACCTTCAATCTTTCCCAGCATCAGGGTCTTTTCCAGTGAGTAAGTTTTTTGCATCAGGTGGCCAAAGTATTGGAGTTTCAGCTTCAGCATCAGTCCTTCTAATGAACATTGAGAACTGATTTCCTTTAGGATGAACTGGTTGGATCTTCTTGCAGTCCAAGGGACTCTCAAGAGTCTTCTCCAACACAACAGTTCAAAAGCATCGATTCTGCGCTCAGCTTTCTTTATAGTCCAGCTCTCACATCCATACGTGACTACGTGACTAGTCTTGACTAGACAGACCTTTGTTGGCAAAGTAATGTCTCTGCTTTTGAATATGCTATCTAGGTTGGCCATAACTTTCCTTCCAAGGAGTAAGTGTCTTTTAATTTCATTGCTGCATTCAACATCTGCAGTGATTTTGGAGCCCAGAAACATAAAGTCAGCCACTGTTTCCACTGTTTCTCCATTTATCTGCCATGAAGTGATGGGACCGGATGCCATGATCTTTGTTTTGTGAATGTTGAGCTTTAAGCCAACTTTTCACTCTCCTCTTTCACTTTCATCAAGAGGCTCTTTAGTTCTTCACTTTCTGCCATAACAGTGGTGTCATCTGCATATCTGAGGTTATTGATATTTCTCCCAGAAATCTTCATTCCAGCTTGTGATTCATCCAGCCCAGGATTTCTCATGATGTGCTCTGCATGTAAGTTAAATAAGCAGGGTGACAATATACAACCTTGATGCACTCCTTTTCTTATTTGGAACCATTCTGTTGTTCCATGTCCAGTTCTAACTGTTGCTTCTTAACCTGCATACAGATTTCTCAAGAGGCAGGTCAGGTGGTATGGTATTCCCATCTCTTTCAGAATTTTCCACAGTTTATTGTGATCCACACAGTCAAAGGCTTTGGCTTTGTCAATAAAGCAGAAATAGATGTTTTTCTGGAACTCTGTTTGTTTTTTCGATGATCCAGTGGATGTTGGCAATTTGATCTCTGGTTCCTCTGCCTTTTCTAAAACTGGCTTGAACATCTGGAATTTCATGGTTCACGTATTGCTGAAGCCTGGCTTGGAGAATTTTGAGCATTACTTTGCTAGTGTGTGAAATGAGTGCAATTGTGCGGTAGTTTGAGCATTCATTGGCATTGCCTTTCTTAGGGATTGGAATGAAAACTGAGCTTTTCCAGGTCAGTTATAGAGTTTTCCAGGTCATATATAGAGTACATCATGCAAAATTCCAGGCTGGATGAAGCACAAACTTGAATCAAGATTGCCAGGAGAAATATCAATAACCTCAGATATGCAGATGATACCACTCTTATGGCATAAAGCAAAGCGGAAGTGAAGAGCCGCTTGATGAAAGTGAAAGAGGAGAGTGAAAAAGCTGGCTTGAAACTCAACATTCAAAAAACGAAGATCATGGCATCCTGTTCCATCACTTCATGGCAAATAGATGGGGAAACAATGGAAATAGTGACAGACTTTATTTTCTTGGGCTCCAAAATCACTGCAGATGGTGACTGCAGCCATGAAATTAAAAGATGCTTGCTCCTTGGAAGAAACGTTATGACCAACCTAGACAGCATATTAAAAAGCAGAGACATCACTTTGCCGACAAAGGTCCGTCTAGTCAAAGCTATGGTTTTTCCAATAGTCACGTATGGATTTGAGAGTTGGACCATAAAGAAGGCTGAGCACCGAAGAATTGATGCTTTTGAAGTGTGGTGTTGAAAATTTGAGAGTCCCTTGAACTGCAAGGAGATCCAACCAGTCCATCCTAAAGGAGATCAGTCCTGGGTGTTCATTGGAAGGACTGATGCTGAAGCTGAAACTCCAATACTTGGGCCACCTAATGCGAAGAACTGACTCATTAGAAAAGACCATGATGCTGGGAAAGATTGAAGGCAGGAGGAGAAGGGGACAACAGAGGATGAGACAGTTGGATGGCATCACTGACTCGCCATGAGTTTGAGCAAACTCCAGGAGTTGGTGATGGACAGGGAAGCTTGGCACGCTGCAGTCCATGGGGTTGCAAAGAGTGGAACACAACTGAGCGACTGAACTGAACTGAGATAAAATCAAATAATGTTTAAAGCATTATCGCAATCTATTGTCTGTGTCCACATTCACTCTAACGATAGTTGTATCACTCTTTCCAAACCCACCCAGGACCTGCCCCAGTCCTTGCAGAAAACCCTTATTTTCTTTCTTATGAACATAGGAAATGCCGTACCTCCACAGCAGGGCTGCTTTCTACAAATAGCAAAACACTTTTGATATGGCACTTTGTAAAAAGTGTGGACAGTTCAAATAAATTCATACTCTAAAATTCTATAAAGTCCTCCTTGTCTTCAGACTTAGCCTTAGAGAACTTTAATAGATTCCTGTGGCATGAGTATTCACTTTCAGAAGTCATGTTGCTTTTGCCCTAGTAAGATGCCTTTACTTAGGTGTTCAGTGAGCCACAGAGAATTCCTGCCCTGCAAACTCTTGATCTGCTTGATGTATTTAAAGATACAGTGAGTGAAAGTCGCTCAGTCATGTCCGACTGTTTGTGACCCCATGTAGTATACAGTCCATGGAATTCTCCAGGCCAGAATACTGGAGTGGGTAACCTTTCCCTTCCCCAGTAGTCTTCCCAACCCAGGGATCGAACCCAGGTCTCCTGCATTGCAGGTGGATTCTTTACCAACTGAGCTATGATACAAAGATCTCTCAAATAACAGACAAGTTATAGTTATGGTGAGGTTATAAATCAGTTCCAAAACCCACAAAATCTTATTTGATCTAAAAATTGCTCCCACACAACTTCACCAGCGCACCAGAAAATGTGTTTTCCAGGTAAAATTTATGACTGTGCGAATTGCTTCCTGTAGCACTCATGCTAGTTCTCCAGCCAGAATATCTGGGATTCCTCTACTGTATCCTGGTTCCACGCAGTGGCACCAGTAGCATTCCAAGTAGCCAGAAAGGCAATAGCCATCTCTGTTGCTCAGAGTTCTGTGGTGATGACAGTGACCGAGGACAAGGGTATATTTCTGATGTCTTAGTCTATTTATGTCTAAAGGCCCTCCTCACAAATATTATACAACTAAGGACTGACTTCATATTTAAATTACGGAGATCATCTGCTTTCTAGAGAGGTAACACTGTTCTCAAATCAGCCATGTAATTAGCTTTTAGGTCTTTAGTTGAATTTTCCTTAAATATTGACATTAACAGACCATTCCACCTAACTTGACAACCAGATATGTTGGTATTTATATGTACCACTTATTTATCCTTTCACACAGAACATCACCTTCATTTTATTGAAAGATTTCCAAAGTATGCTCCTGCTGCTAAGTCGCTTCAGTCGTGTCCGACTCTGTGCGACCCCATAGACGGCAGCCCACCAGGCTCCGCTGTCCCTGGGATTCTCCAGGCAAGAATACTGGAGTGGGTTGCCATTTCCTTCTCCATTCCAAAGCATAGTTTAAAATATTTTTGTATTAAAGTATAATTGATCATGAAAATATTTTTTATTATAATAGACATTGTCTTAAGAGTTGTGTTCTAAGGCTATGCTGACCATATTGGATAGTACAGATACTGAGCTTTTCATAATCATAGAAATTCTACTGGACAGTGCTGTACTGAGGAATCAATGTGTTATGATATAAACTATTTTTATAGATGTGGAAAGAAAGATAAAGGAGTACTAGTACAAAATTCTAAAATCTTAGGTAAATGTTATAAACCTGTTTTATGTGTTACATAGTAAAGAATGAGGATTGCAGAAGTTGAAACAACTCAATTATGGAATATTTATGAATTTTCTCTGACCAAAAGTCTACTTTTTAAGAAAAAACTTCAGTACATTATTAAGAGCAAGCAAGTTTGGGTGTGTGTGCATGTGTGTGTGTGTTTAAACCTAATAAAAGTTTGTAACTTCAAGATGAACTTCCTAGAGTTTCTTTTTTGCTATAAAAATATAGTACTTCCTTAAAAAATCATTTTGTTGAGGTATAATTTATATGCAATAAAATGCATCCACTTTAAAGTAGTAAGTTAGATAAATGCATACACCAATGTAACTATTAATACCACCCCAGTTAAGATATACAACTTCCCTTCACCTCAGAGTTTCCTTTATCACCTTGCTGTCAATATCCTCTAGCCCACCTCCACTCCATGAGAATACTAATCTGTCTTTGTAAATTGATTTTGTCTTGTGAATGTTCAATTCAGTTGAATCATATAGTATGCATTCTTTTTTTTTTTCTTCCTTTTGGCTGTGTTGCGGGAGCATGTGGGATCTTAGTTCCCTGATCAGGGATTGAACCCTCTCCCCCTTCATTGGAAGCTCAGAGTCTTAACCACTGAACTGCCAGGGAAGTCCTTCATATGTATGTTCTTTTTGTATCTGACTTCGCTGTTGCATGTTTTTGTTGTTGTTATGAAGTAGTATCACTCTATGAATATACCACAGTTCGTTGAACCATTTATCTGTTAGCAGGTATTCGGTTTGTTTTCAGATTTTGGTTATTATTATCAAAACTCTTTTGAATATTTGTGTACAAGTCTTGTTTTGAACATATGTCTTGTGAACATGTTTTTATTTTTCTTGAGTAAATACCTAGAGTAGGATCATTTGGTCATATAATAAGAATGTCTTAACTTCGTAAGGCATTTCCTGTTTTCCAAAGTGGTTGTGCAGGGGCCGTGATGTATGAAGGATCTAGTTGTTCCACATAGTCACCCACGGTTGGTGTGGTCTGGTACTGCCTTTTGAAGGACTCTGTTACCAGGTGATATTAGTCAGTCTTAGTTGTGACTTTCTTCCTAAAGAACCAATTTGTTTAAGATAATCACTCTCAACAAAGCATTTCCTATAATGAGACAGTCAACTCCAAATTAGAAACTTTTAGTTTACATATATTCATATCTTAAAAATGACCCTGATATTAATCTTCTCTTGGTTGCTCCCTATTTCATCTCTGATTGTAGAAGTGGGAAAGAAATCCTTTTCATCTTTGGAACAGCAAGGAAAGAAGGGAAGAATCTCCTGGGCTGTGGGCCAAGGGGGCTAGGTAGAGGGTTTTCCCCTATAGCATTGTCCAATAGAAATATAAAATGAGCCACATATATAATTTCATGAAACACTAGTTAGTAGCCAATTAAAAAGTAAAAAGAAACACATGAAATTTATTTCTAAATTTTAACCCAATATAGCTAAAATATTATAATTCAAACATACACTCAATATAATAATTATTGAGGTATTTTACATTCTTTTTCATACTAAGGCCTAAAAATCGATTGTATATTTTACACTTTTTTACACTTTATCACAGTACAGATGCTAAATTTCCAAGGGTTGAAGTGAAAAAACATAACCTTACCCAAACAGTATTTATGTTTAATGAAGAAGAATTCTACACTGCTTCAGTTTTTTTAATTAAAATGAAAAGAAATTTAAAATTCAGTTTCTCAGTTGTATTAGCCACATTTCAAGTGCTCAGTAGAGCCATACATACCCATTTGCTACCATATTGGACCATGTAGTTCTAGAGCATTGTCTGTGGGACAGGAAATGGCAGATAGAGGGGAGACATATTTGTTATTGCAACTCACGTCACTGGTAGAAAATACCAGTACTACATATATTTTTACCTGTATGATTTTGAACAAGTGACTTAATTGCCCAAGCTTTACTTTCACCATCTGTCTGTAAAACAGGAAAGTAATCATACCCCTCAGATTACTGTGAAGACTGAGAATCTATGCAAAGCACATGGTAGAATGCCTGGCAAAGTTTTGAAAATAGGTAAGTGGTGGCTTCGAAAAATCCAAACAGGGACTTCCCTGGTGGTCCAGTGGTTAAAAAATCTGCCTTGCAATGCAGGGAATGTGAGTTTGATTCCTGGTAGGAAAATAAGATCTTACTCGTGGCTACTGAGCCCACGTGACACAGCTAGAGGGGCCACGTGCTGCAACCAAGACCTGATACAGCCAAATAAGTAAAGGTTTTGTTTTAAATCCAAATGATTCTTTGGATGGGGACAGTCTGTATTTCCTTTATTTTTAAAAGTTAGAGAATTAAAAAAACTTGTTTGAAAATGGCATTCATTGATTCCATAAGTACTGCCTCTTAGGCCAGGAGCTCACTGAAACACAAAGATGGAAATAATATGGTCCTGGCTTTGGGGACCCTGGGGCACCCCATGTTAGAAACAGCACAGTGGTGGGCTAATGTCCAAATGAGAGAAGTAAAACCAAAGAGAATAACGTATTTATTCAACAATCCCACAGAAAAGAAGCCCTACAGATAAAAATTGAGTTTATGAATTATTTAGTTCTCTACTTACTTTAAAATCAACATCCACAATTACAATCATTAAGATTTAAGAAATATTGACATGGATTAAATGCTTAATGATTAGTAGTAGCCTTTATTTCTGCCACATGAAAGATGTTGCTTTGTTTTCCCTTCATTCAATTGTTATTTCTTGAGTGTGCTTGCTTTTAATTTAGTAGTTTACATTTATCTGGTAAAGAAAAAAGATGGAGCTAGTTCAGTTAATTCGAAAGTCTGCTATTACTGTTAAGTGTAAAACTTAAAATAACTAAATATGAGTAAAATAAGTGATTCAAATAAGTAAAATTACATTTATAATGCAGTATTTCTTCTTAATATAACAATAAATATCCTTTGGACAGGTAAGGTATCATTTTTTAAATCTAGAAGTTGATGCAATGTTAAAGGAATTTCTTAAAAGTTTTGTTGTTAAAAATTACTTCTGCCACATAGTTACCTAGTAAATCAAGAAGTCAAGATTAAAATTATAGACTTTTATTCTTTAGGGCTTGTAGACATTGTCATTGAATTATTTGCAAGTTCTTGATCTGTGCTAAACTGAGTCCTGAAATAAGTCAAATGTATGGAGATTTACACACACATTGTTTATGCTTATTGTAAATAAGGGGCCTAGTAACTTTCATATGATTTCAGTTGTAATAATATCAATATGAGGTCTTTATTAGTGGCAAACTTTTTTTGCCATATAAAAAAAATCTGCTTTTTCCCATATATGAGTAATTCACAGTTTAAATATTTGGGAGCCACTTTTAAAATTTCCAAAGTCAAGATCTAAATATGTTATATATACCATTATTTTTGCCCTTCTTTGCATTTGTAGCTCTCAATCAGACCACAGTATTTGAAATTTCTTGTTATAGAATATATCAGTCAAAGGATGAAACTGCTGTAGTATACTGGGTTCAGTTTTAAAAGGAATTTCTCCCTCTAAAGGCTATAATATATTGAGAAATAGCCAGGCTTGGAACTCTTCCTAGGTGGGTGTAGGAAGCAGCATGTCATCCTGAGCGCCATCCCTTCACTGTCCAGCACCATAGGACACTAGTAAGAACGTACTTAATGGGGCAAAAGAAGTGACAAAAGAACAACACAGACTGATGAGCGTGTGCGGAGGCCAGGGGATTAACGTGTGTGAACACTTGATATTTTTTGGCCACATTTGTTTTTCTCTGGTGCGTTATCTCTGGCCGATGGTGTACCTCTGGGTGGGGCCCGGTTAATAAACTGAGTGCTCAAATGCTAAACTGACTTTGGTTGGCGGAGTGACAGAAAGGTGGAAAAGAGGGTAGGCACCTCAATGCCATCATCAGAACCCTAATAAGATGGGCATGTGCTTCTTGCTGGAGTCACCTCTGCTTCACCAACTGGCTATTTAATTGTGTGAATTTAGCCTTAAATGTATGTGTGTGCATATGTGCACAGTCTCTCTCTCTCACACACACAGCATTAGTTATATTAGGAGAGGCAAATGAGAGAAGTTTCATTCACAAATAGCTCACTGTAAAGCGTGTCTCAGAGAAACTTAGTACACTGGTGGCCGCCACACGCAGCTGGGCAAGTTATTCGTTGCGCCGAGACTACCTTGTGAATGGGGGCCCCCCAGCTCTGTGCAGTGTACAATCTGTGCAGTTGTACATGGCAGCCCTCTAGGGACTCTATAGGTATTTGTATAATTTTAGGTGTGAAAGTAAGAGGCTTTGGCTGTGTTGGCTAATCTGAGAAAGCAGGTTGGGAAAGAGTATGATAAGGGAGCAGAGAGGAAGAGTAGCAATGAGAATGAAAGGAATCATTGTTAAGAGCAGCAGCAAGTAATTCTCTTCCAGTGCCTCACCTGAAGCGCCCTCTCGCCCTGCTGATGTTACATTTTGACCCCTGGTGGATTCTAGAGCAGAAACCACAACAAAACCCCCAACATTCCATCCCACCTCTATTGTTACTATAATAGAAGTAATATGATTCACTGTTCAAAGATTCAGTTTACTGACAACTTTTTGTGAAAGTGTCATGTCTGTCATTCACATCTATAGAGACTTATAACCGCAAAAATTACCTTTAAGTCGTCTTATATGTTTTTCCCATTGGCCTTTTCTTTTCCTGTTTTACTTTCCTTTCCTCACATCCATTCCCCTGAGAAAGGGAGGACAGATGAGGCACGAGATTGAGGAATTTAGAGAGGATTTGACAGGAGAGGAGAGAGCCAGAAAATAGTCCAGCAAAGTGGAAGTGAGATTATTAGAGAGAGAGCAAGTGAGAAAGAAAGAAAAAGCCCAAAAACCGGAGAGAAGAAAGTCACAGAAAGAGAGAGAACTTGAGTCTTAAATTCAAATGATTTTCTAACCTCATCAAAAATGTCTTTATTCTTTCCAGTGGAGCCCATTGTTAAATTTCAGTTCCCCTTTTAGGATTCTCCCATTACTCCTTAGGATTCCAAGGGTTTTATTTGCCATAATTAAGAAAATGGAAAAGATAGATGGGGGGAGGGGAGGACATTCCCAGTATTTCATAAATGATTTCCCTCTCTCTTCTTTTCTTGAATCTCTGTCCTTTGTCTTATTTCTTTCCATCTTAGGAAAATGCCAGGGGATCATAGATAAGCCTACTGTTTGGGGTCATTGTAAAGAAAATCAGCAAAATTAAAGAGAATAAAGCTTAGAAAGGTAAGAAATGGAAAGTCAAGAAAGGAGAGAGATGGACCCAGATCCAAAGAGGTGGGTTTAGCCTGGGCCCTACACCTTGTAGACTTTTCATGAAAACAGTACATTTGAAGTGCTGCTTTACCCGAAACCCTACTCAAAAAGGAGGAAAAGTGTAATTCTTCCAAATTGCTCAGAGGTTAGAGAGAATTGGAGACTGCTGTCCCCAACTAGCCTTGCCCAAGTGTTGTTGAATGTGAATCTGATGAAGTTAATAGAAACAGTGATTTGATTTACTGCGGTGGGAGCAGTAATTATTCTGGCTTCTGCCTAAAATAGAAATCAGATTTACAAACTTATTTTCAGTCTACATCCAGTCTAAATTCAATAGGACAAGGTTACTAATCTTTGCTTCCTTGGGGTGAAGAGTGTTAAGTGTGAGTAAGGGAGTGTGAAAGGGGAAAAAAGTGATTCAGAGGAGTGTGGAAAGGGGGAAAGAAATGCTAATCAGAGGGAAAATTGAAAAACTGTACAAGCCTAAGTAATGAAAAGTGAGAGGATAAAGGAAAGGAAAGTGGAAAGAATGAGAAAGTACAGGAAAGAAAACAAACAGGGAAAATAATTAATCCTTGGTGAAAACTACATGCCAAATTTGTATATTGTACCAGCTTCATGATTTAACAAGCTCAGAGTGGAATTTTGCTGCATGTTTGCTGTATCTTCCCTCAGCTCTTCATTTCCAGAGCCCCATTTCAAGCTGCCTGCTAAAATTTACGTAGATGGGCCACCAGGACCACAAGCATGAGCTAATAAACCATAGTAGCAGAAAGGGCCTTGAGACCGCCAGTCATGCCTTCATTCCCCCACCCATATGCACACACATTTGACAGCTGAGGAAACTGAGACCAGAGAGATTAAATGACACATTTGTGAAACAGGACAAAACAAAATCTAGGACTTTCAAGTCTAAGTTCAGTGTTTCATAGCTTATTTCTTCACCCTTTCCTTCCAGGTTTTCTTCCTTTTCCCAGTTTGTTTCATGGACTCAGTACCTCCTAGTCATGCTGCCTCACAAACTCGACTTTTTTTTTTTCCTCCTGTTTTCACAAGTAGTTACGTGTTAAAGCTTGTTGGCTGTGTGTTCAGGTCTTTTGTTCTTCTCACTGCTTCTTACCTGGTCAAGACTTGGGTGCCTTTCACCCAGACTGTTATAATGACGTTCTGCCTCTAACCTCTTTCAGCTTCTCTTAGGGACTGCAGTCAGAGTAATCTACCTAAAATGTAATATCAAGTTTGTCATTTCCCTGGCTTTTCAGTGACTCTTCCTTACCTACCAAGCAGCACTATCCAAACTCCTTAGTGTGGATTAAGACCCCCCCCAGGCTGGCTCTCACTACTGGCCTTGCTCTCACTGCTCCTAAACTGAATATGCCCAGCACTGTCCCAGCCCTGTGATTTTGTCCATCCTGTTGCTTATATCCAGGATATTCTTGTTTCCCCTTTCCTAACACAGAGATTGTCATCTTCACAGACTCCTTCAGGATTTTCTCTTTTGAGCAAAAAGTCGCTTCTCTGCTTTTCTCTTAGAGGGCCTGTAACGTTCCGACTTACATTATTTGGGCACATGTCTTGAGGCCAGGTGTGTGTCCTGTTATTTGTTTTGAATCTCTCCCAGAGTCTGTCTCGGTGCCTCACATATAACAGATGGGCACTGAATGTTTGTTCAGTTGAACAAAATTGAGTTTGTGCCAGGAGGCAGGTGAATCAGTCACGTATAAGATGAAAATGAAAGTATCAATGTCCTATATTAATTTTAAATTTCCATGGCTTAAATAGGGAGTACTTCAGAATGTATGAAGAATGTACTAATTATATGCTCAGCTACTAATTACGTATTAAGTGATAAGGCTTTTGCTAGACTTAATATTGCCTTTAGAAAATAAGAGGAAAATATTTGCCTGTAGTAGCATATCTCGGGAATTTTTACAGATTTGATTTCTTTTTGAAATAAAATTTGGGATAGAAATTGACAGGTGAAAATTCTATATACTGTGAGGGAAATTTTATATTTTTCTTATAAACTATAATAGCATTTGTTTTCAGGTTCAGTTCTATAGATTGGAATATAGGTAAAAACCACATTATAGTGAAGTTCCTCTGGTACTTTTGGACATTAAAGTCCAGTAAGAAGGCCCAAAGATGAATCCCATTTGTATAAATAGCTTTTCTATAATCATTGGCTTTATAAAAAAAAACCTTTATTGAGCTAATATGTACTTATTTAACATTATATAAATTTCATGTGTACAATTTTATATATTTCTGCACGTGCTCCCCACCAGAAATACAGGCTGATCCCCTTTCCCATTTAGTTCTCCCCATCAATCATTTGCTTTTTTTTTTTTTGTAGGACTCTTGCAAGTCTGACTAAAAAATGCCTTCAAGTGTTTCTGGTATTTTTTTTCCCCCTCCTTCTAAGTTCAGTGAAATGTGATTTTGTGTTCCTTCCGTGATGTTCTTTTCTGTGCATGACTGGAGCAGAGGTCTCTTCTACTCCCCAGAGGTTAGACACTCAGAAGTGGGTCAGCAGCAAGCAAGGCAAGACCTCTCCACTGGTGTTTACATGACAGCCTTTACTTCAAACAGTTGTTACCAGTTAATGATCCTGAGACGTGGGAATATGTAAAGAAAAAGCTGCCAGAAGAAAACATTAAATTCTATCACCTGACAGCAAAGCAGAAGCCAGAGACACAAGCAGGAAGAGGGGCTAGCTGATTTTAGATTTACCAAGAAATTGAGTTATGATCACTTCCCTTCCAAATCAGCAGGAGTAACAGGCCATATCATGTTTGGTTCTGCTTGCAGGCCTAGCTTGGGAGTGGTTCCTGCCCTGTGAGTTAGAGATCGTGGGACCTAGGGAACTCTATCAGCACAGAAAAAAGCAAAGTGGTGCCTACTGCTTGAAAGATAGCGTGAAGGTAGTCTTTGAGGCAGTTTCTGTGGACAGACTCTCAGAAGGAAGCAAAGACGGGAAAGGGAATGCCTCAAAATGTCTGGCTCGATTCCTTTGTTCTTAGCTACTCTGTTCTAGGGCCCTGAGGTGACTGCTTGATACCAGGGATCACAAAGAAATATGGTGGAATTTGGTCCATACCTGAAGTGTTTGAATCAGTTCTACTGCTCCTGTAAAAATAAATAGCACATTTCAAAGTTTTGCCAGTACTACTGCAAATATTTAGAAAAGAATTACTAGGTATGAGAAAACAACCATTCTCTAAGTACTTAGTAGGTAGTAATGACATCTACTTAGTAAGCCAAGGGTGCATATGTGCGTGCTAAGTTGTTTCAGTCATGTCCAACTCTATGCGACCCTATGAACTGTAGCTCACCAGGCTCCTCTGTCCGTAGGATTTTGCAGATAAGAATACTGGAGAGGGTTGTCATGCCCTCCTCCAGGGGATCTTCCCAACTCGAAGACTGACCCATGATTCTTTTATCTCCTGCAATGGCAGGTGGGTTCTTTACCACTAGTGCCATGTGGGAAGCCCAAGCCAAGGGTATTATCCATTATAATACATCTTAGAGTAAAATCACCTACATTTATGTAACATGCAAGCTGTCCAACCTATAAAAGCCATAAAAGTGAGTTGTATATAATTACATATATATTACATATAATTATACATATAATTATATTACATATAATTACATATACTACCAAATGGGTCTGGTGATTTAAATAAGGTTGAGTTTAATGATAAAAATTTTCAATAGACTGAGAGATATCAAATAAGTGTACTTTAAAAGAGTAGGTGCAAATTAAAATTAAGCCTGCCATTATCCTCTTTAGAACAAAGGGAAGAGTCACAGTAACACTATTGCCAAGGTATGAAAAGGAATATAAATGCTCTATAAAGTAAATCCTTCATTTCTAAAGTACCCAAAGTGACATTATAGAAGTTTCCATAGTCTTTCACTCATCCAGATTTAAATTGTTCTATTTATATTTTAAAGGCCAATGAATTCGAGGGCAAAATGTTCAACAAGGTCATTGTTTAATTTTTTTTTTCATTGTTTCAAAGTAGACGGTTAGAAAGGTGCCACCGAAATCCATGGTCTTGGAGAAGAAAAATATACACTAGAATTCATTTATCACTCTCACAGTATCCTGACTTAATCCTACAAATATCCTAGGACTAAGTATCACTGAATCCCATTCTGTTTTTTGATTTTATTATGTCTTTCAAGTATAATGAACATTCTCAAATTGGGCTCTAGCTAGTAATTATGTTCCTGATGTAAACAGGCAATAAAATATAATCTATGCTTGATTAAATTGGGCTTAAGAAGATTAGTTAGAACCAAAATTCATTTTTTGCTTTGTTTTCTTAATCTATTTCTTTGTTTCTTTACAGTAGCGTCAGCAGATAAATGATACAGGAAGCTGAGAGACTGAAGGGCAGAGCCGGGAAGATTTTGAGATTTGCTAACTAAGATCCTTTGTAATCTTTAAAATTCTAAGATTTTTGCTATTTATATAGGCATTCATTTTCTCATTTCTAATACCAACCGTAATAGTGAGAGTAACAAAACTTCACACTTGCAGATCACTTCAACCTAGAAACAAGTTATCCTTACAATTTTTAACATTTTCAAAAAACTGTTACGAGCAGTCTAATGCTCAGAGAATTTTTAGGGTACTGAGGCTTTTCTGTATGTAACAGTGGAGACATGTCAGTGTGCATATGTCAAAACCCATAAAACTGTACAAGATAGAGAGTGAACCTTAAACTAGGGACTATAGTTAATAATAATATATCAATTTTGTTCATTAACTGTTAACAAAGGTACCACACTAATGCAAGTGTTAATAATAGGGGAAACTGGGAATGAGGGAGGGTAAGGAGGTGGCAGCGGTGTGGGTGTAGGGTTGTATGTACTATGTGCTCAATTATTCTGTAAATCTAAAACTATACTTTAAAAAATGTTTATTAATTATTTTTAAAAGATTTTTTAAGGCACTAAAAGTTAATCCAGTGTTTCAGGGCATCCATTTTTTGCAAAATGGTGAGGAAAGAAGAAGTTGAAATGATTTAAACAGTTAACCTTGTTAGATTTTGAATTGTGTGTTTCTGAAAGCTTAGACGAGGGCAGGACAGAATTTGAGACATATTGAATGAAATAAAGCAGAGGAAGGTGTCAGAATGATCAGACCTGATTAATTACTGTTTAGGAAAAATTGCTAGACTGGATGGATTTTTATCTCATTTGTTTTTTAGAAATCTTATGCTTTTCTATGAAAGTCACACTCATACATAGCAAAAAGTACATTTCCTATTGAGTGGCACCTGCTTCTATACCTTTGTCTCTTACATTCTTTGTCTTTCTCTCACTCCTTCTGACTGGTGATTGCTTTTTAAATTTTTTATTTATTTTTAATTGAAGGATAATTGCTTTACAATAGTCTTGGATTTTGCCATACATCAACATGAATCAGCCATAGGTATACATATGTTTCCTTTCTCTTAAAACTCTCTCCCACCTTCCACCCCTCTAAGTTGTCAAACCGGAGCCCTGGTTTGAGTTCCCTGAGTCATATAGCAAATTCCCACTGGCTATCTATTTTATATATGGTAGTGTATATGCTTCTATGCAAGTGGAATCTTTACCATTTGAGCTACCGGGGAAGCCAAGAAAATTGAAATCATATCAAGATTTTTTTTTTTTGGATCACAGTGTTATGAGCTTAGAAATTACAAAAAAAAAAAAAAACTGCAAAAAAATGCAAATATGTGGAAACTTAACAAGAGGCTACTAAACAAATAATGGATTACTGAAGAAATCAGAGGAAATTTTTAAAATGCCTAGAGATAAATAAGAACAAAAATATGATGACCCAAAATGTATAGGATGCAACAAAAGCAATTCTAAGAGGAAAGTTCATAGAAATACAATCTTACCTCAAGAAACAAGAAAAAATTTCAAATGAACAACCTAACCTTATACCTAAAGCAGTTAGAGGAAGAACAAACAAAATCAAAAGTTAGCAGAAGGAAAGAAATCATAAAGATCAGAGCAGAAATAAATGAGAGATGAAGAAAACAAAGTAAAAGATCAATGAAGCTAAAAGCTGGTTCTTTGAAAGGATAAACATAATTGATAAACCTTTAGCCAGACTCAAGAAAAAAGGGAGAGAGCTCCAATCAATAAAATTAGAAATGAAAAAGAAGTCACAGCTGACCTCACAGCAATACAAAAGATCATAAGAGGCTACTACAAGCACGCCAAAAAGCGGACAACCTAGAAGAAATGGACAAATTCTTAGAAAGGCACAATTTCCCAAGACTGAACTAGAAAGAAATAGAAAACGTAAGCAGACCAAACACAAGTACTGAAATTGAATCTATGATTAGAAAACTCCCAACAAACAAAAGTCTGTAACCAGATGGCTTCACAGGTTAATTCTATCAAACATTTACAGAAGCGCTAACACCTATCTTTCTGAAGCTATTACAAAAAATTTTAGAGGAAGAAATACCCTCAAACTCATTTTATGAGGCCACCAATACCCTGATACCAAAATCAGACAAAGATACCACAAAAAAGAGAGAAAATTACAGGCTAATATCACTGATGAACATAGACACAAAAATCCTCAACAAAACACTAGCCAACCAAACCCAACAATGCGTTAAAAGGATCATACACCACAGTTAAGTGGGGTTTATGCCAGCGATGCAAGGATTTTCCCAATAGTCAGTGTGATATACCACATCAACAGATTGAAGAATAAAAACCCTATGATCATCTCAATAGATGCAAAAAATTTTTTGACAAAATTCAACACCCATTTATGATAAAAATCCAGGAACTGGGCATAGAGGGAATTTACCTCAACCTAATAATGATTGCCCCTCAGTCGATTAAGATTTTTTTCTGACAGAAGAGCTAACTTTCTTTTATCCTTGTTGTCGGAAATGAATTAATAGTGACAATCATGACCATTTACTGAACACCTAACATGGCCCTCATAATTGTTACGCAGTCAATCAGCTTGAAATTCCATTCCCTAGCGCTCCACCCTTTCTTCAGATCTCTGCCCTTCCTCAGAGAAGCAGTCCCTGACCACTATGTAAAATAGCCCTCCTCCCTCCTTAAATGCTTCTGTTACTTTTTGTTTTCTCACAGCACATTTCAGCTGGCACAATACACTTTGTTTGATTATTATCTATACCCTCTACTAGAATGAAACACTGCATGACTTGTTTTCACTGATGTATTCCCAGTCTTTAGCATATAGAAGATGCTCAGTAAATGTTATTGAATGAATGACTCAAACCTTTAAAAAGTTTGTTTCCCTGTTTTCCCCTGTTCCTTTTTATATTTAAAAAGAACTTAGACATAGTTCATTACATTCCTCATTTTCATTCTTGCTATTATAGCATTTAGATCTCTATGTTTTTCTCTGGTTTCTTGATAGCTGTTACTCCAGAATGATCATATCAACTTTTATTTTTATAATACCATAGTGTCTCTCACATTCATTTTGTAATTGGGTATTTACAATTATAAAAACATTTTTTCAGATCATTAAGTTATTCATTGGAAGTGTAGAAAAGTGCAAGGGACATGTAAAGAAGAAAATAGAGAAGTGTAAAGATAAAAGTACCCATAATTACTCCATATAATCAATGCCCCTAACTCCAAAATGTGGACACCATGATTCTATTTCATTTCCTTCAGCACACACCATCTACACTAGGCAGATAGCTCAGAATGCCAACTGAATGGTGTGAGAAGTTGGTGTGAAATTAGACCAGGTTAAACCAAATGTGGATAATTGAGTTGATTATGCCATCATTCATATGTCTGATAGTATGTCATCATTTATATATCATTCATGTGTCTGAGAATCTTCCATGACAAATGCTTGAGTTGCAGGGACTTTATTTACTTTTCCTTTTTTTTTTTGTCTTGCCACACGGCATGTGGGATTTTATTTCCCTGACCAGAGGTTGAACCCATGCCCCCGACATTGGAAGGGGCATAGTTTTAACCAGTGGGCTGCCAGGGAAGTCCTGCAGGGACTTTAAGGCATGTACTTAGTTACACAGTTCATGTCTTAGCAGCATTTAGCATCTCCCTGCTTCGCATACCTGGATTCTTCAGCCTTGATAGTTGTGTTTTCAGAGTCCGTTGTCCTTATTTCAGGGGGTCTGTCGCTCATCTCTTTGGCTTTGTCTGTCTCATCTTCTTCTGGAGTCAAGGTAGTTTGAAAACATCTTTCACCTTCGAAAGTCAGTGTTAGGTTTGAGATGGTGACATGTTTTGAGGATTCTCTAAACTCATTGTTACTTTTTGTATCTCGTAAACACCCAAGCTTCAGAATGTTTTCCATTTTTTCCTTTGAAAATAACAAGCAGCAGCAAATCAGGTAACAGAAGAGCGTCACACAGAAACAGATTATTCATGAAGCAGTAATCATTTCACCCATATTTACTGAGTGCCCTCAAGCGCACAAGTGCAATGATGAAGAGATGAGGCTTGGTGTTGCACAGCTGTTGAGAAGAGCCTACGTGGGCACTGGAGGCTGGCAGCGTGGGGACCCGACACGGCACATTCTAAACCTCACGTGGTCACGCACACCAATGTCACCTCGAGAAGGAAAATTAGGACTCAGTCACAGGGCTTCCTTTCCCTCAACTGGCAGGGAAAGGAAGGTTGTCTAGAAATGTCTTGCCACCTGTTGTTCCCGATCCAAAGCAGCTCTTGATTTCAGAGCGTCTAATAGGTGACAGGAGTTGGAGGTTCTTAAAAATACTAAAGAGTCTGTTTTTCAAAGACCTAAGATTTAGTATCCTAACATCTTGCCCGTTCCCCTAAGTGTCCCTGGAGTCTGTTATCTGCACCACTGCTCTGTCGTCCTCGCCTTCCTCAGACTCTCTCTCAGGCCTCAGAGCAATAGTCAGCTGGTCTTAAAGGTTCTGTCCGTCTAATACCCCTGACATCTGCACCTTCTTCCTCCTTTTGTCATTCTAGTCCGTCACCTCTATACTGTCCTTTGAAAACGATGCAGTAATCTTCTTTAGGGATGAAACATCTTTTTCTGACAATGAGAATAATATATATTTTTCATAGAATATTTAGAAAATCCTAAACTATATACAGTGAAAGGGAGAAAATCATTGATGCCACAGGCTACAAATAACTACTATGGTACATTTCATTTCAGTCTTTTTCTCCATTTATTTATTTTGAATGTGCCTGCTTTGTGATTATATTGCAGTACTGTATCCCACATTTTTCACTTAAAAATTTATTATAAAAACTCCCTATGTTATTAAAAACTTTGAAAAGCCACTTGAATTTTTCTAATTAAAAAGTATTTTTATAATGAGCAGAACATTCAGAAACCCGTAAAGAAGAAAACATCAATTATTTATAAGACCACAATCTAGAAATAAACTATTATTAACAATATGACTTTCCCCCCTCCTATTGTCTGTGTATACACTTGCATTTTTATGTAATAAGAATGTGAAAGTCGCTCAGTCGTGTCTGACTTTTGGAACCCCATGGACTACACAGTCCATGGAAATCTCTAGGCCAGAACACTGGAGTGGGTAGCCTTTCCCTTCTCCAGGGCATCTTCCCAACCCAGGGATTGAACCCAGTTCTTCTGCATTGCAGGTGGATTCTTGACCAACTGAGCTATCAGGGAAGCCCAGAAATAAACAACTGTTAACAACATGACTTTTCCCCCTCCTATTGTCTGTGTATACACTTGGATTTTTATGTAATAAGGATTGTAACCTTTAGTTAATTTTTCATTCAGCTTTATATCATAAACATTTTTCCAAGTAAAGAAAAATTTTTCAACAGTTTTAGCAGCTACGGAGTAGTTGTTCGTTTAACCAGTATCTACTGAGTGGATATAACTTGTCCGTCACGTTGGTTGCTCCCAAATGATATAAACACGGCACACGCCCTTTGTGGTTTAAATTCATTCAGCCCTTCCTCCGCGGTGGATGTTTAGGTTACTTCCTCATTATCAGTATTTTATTTTTATAAACACAGCATAGATGTGGTACAATTAATATCTTTATAGCTAGATCCTCATTCCTATTGATGATTAATTCCTTAAGAAAGATTCTTAAAAGTGAAATCACTGAGTCAAAGGGTGTCAATATTTCTAGGTTCTTAACTCATAATGATTTCAAGAAAGTTTGTTCTAATTCTCACCCTGCCAGGAATCTTCAGAAACTCCAAGATGACCCCAACTTTACTAATGCTGACTGTGTTGATTCTCTTATTTAACAGCTTTATAGATGAAATATTTTTTTGTTTGCATTTTTTTGATTACTAGTGAGGTTAAACTTTTCCACTAACTTTAGTAGCTAGTGGTTTCTTCTTCTATGAAATGTCCATCTTTGCCCCCTGTCATTTTTCTGTCCTGGGCCCCACGGGGATTGCTCAGCCACAGTCTACACACCAATCTCTTTACCTACAGTCCGTCCTGCCATCAGAATAATGTTTTAAAAACACTGCCCCTTCACTCCCTTGCACAGAACTTTTGTGGCTAAGGTTTGCTCAAAGACTGAGTCTACACTTCTTATTTTGGCATTCAAGATTTGCAAGCAATTTTCCATTCCCATATCCTAATATTTTCCACATATATTATGGTCCAGCAAAATTGATATATTGTTGGATATACCTCTGTGTTTTTCCACTTTCTGGCCATTTCTAAAGCTGCTCACTTCTTTGGGGGTTTTATTTTCTTATTTTCATCCTTACTTATTGAAATTTCACCCCATCCTTCAGTGTAATTCATACATTTGTGCACATTTAAACCTTAATATAACCCTTACATGATATTAATATTCTCATTTGAGAGATGCATGTTCAGTGACTTGGCCAAACTGACATGAAGCAGGGCAGGATTCCAACCCAGGACTTCTGACTCTGATACCAAAGTTCTTTTTATCCTACCATGCTTCCTAATACAGGGTTAAGTTTTATGGTATGGATGGTCACTGCCTATTTTAGAGGATATCTTACAACTCTTTTATGCAGGAGTTCAGGGATCAGATCTCATTCTTAATGTTAGGTTAATCAGAGTAAGTTCCATACTATTTCAATAATCGATGTCATGAAGCTTACCAAAGAGAGTGAAAGAGAGTAATTATTAGAGAATGAAAGTCTTCCATGTCACATACCTTTTCCTCCTGCTTGGCCCTGAGTATGTCATCATTTTCAAACACCACTCTGACCCCTGAGCTTGCTGTGACTTCACAGATGTCTATGACTTCTGTGACTTCCATGACTTCGGTGACAATATTTATATCTGGGGCCTCGGTGACCTCATTTTCTGGAATATCTGTGACGTCGGTGACATCGGTGATGTCCGTGAATTCCGAGAAATCAATGCTTTCTACATCGTTGTTGGGGTCTGAACACGTGGGCAGGTGTGAGGTCTGTACGGCGGGGAAGGCTGCTATATCCATGATGTCTACCGAGCCGATGTCTGTGCTGTTTGTGATTTCCGAGAGGCTGGAGACTTCCGACACTTTGGAAGCTTTGGCTTTCTCCTCATTCAAGAGGGAGATGAGCTCTACCCACTGACAGAACAGGGTGTCTTGTTTGCACGGTGGGGCGCAGAGCTGTAGGTAGTAGGCTCGGCCACTCACCAGCTTTACTTTGATGCGCATATTCTCAGCATCGTGTACAGAGAGAGTCACAAACTGCAGAGGGAGAAACCTGCAGACAAATGCAGATATCATCTGGAGGCCTGATTGGAAACTGTCACAAAGCCTTTCCTGTTACAGACGTTTGTGGAGTGAGACAGGACACCAGGTGTGTCTCTCAAACAGGTTTGGGGAGGAGCCGGCGTGGGATGGGGCAGGACCTTCTTGTGGCCACATGTTCCCAGGTCTGGCTCATGGCTTTTGACGCTCAAAACCTTGATTTTTCATACATATAATTGGGCTCCTGAAGACCAACTCACCTGAATCATACTCCTAAGACTACCAACTAGTATATCAGCTATTTATTATTTATTTAGGGGAAGTTGTCCCATTTAGTTTGTCCTGCAAGGTTGAGACTGAGAGTGACTTGCTGTGGGTCCTACAGCAAGTTGGTGGATTGAGACGAGAGCAGAACTAATCCTGATGGAAGCTGGGATGGTGGGGGAGGAAGTTCCTGTTCAGTCAGTCGCGTTCGACTCTTTGCGACCCCAGGGACTGCAGCATGCCAGGCCTCATTTTATATAATTAATTAATTAATTTGGCGGTGCCAGGTCTTAGTTGCAGCATGTGGGACCTTCGTTCCCTGAACAGGGATCGAACCCAAGCCTCTGCATTGGGAGTGTGGAGTCGTAGCCACTGGACCACTGAGGAAGTCCCCTAGGTTTAATTTTTGAGAAGTTAAAGGTGAACCACTTGCTTTGACTGCCAGGTTGTCAGACTCTCTCCCCAGACTCTACAGATGTGACTCTGTCATCTGTAGCAGGAAAACAAATGAGCACTTCTCATCTGTGTTTCTAGTCTCATCTCCTCAGGGGTAAAGTGTTTTTTTCTGATAGGTCGTGAACCTCTTTCCTTTGTAACTCACCTGGTAAGCACCAGATTTTCTGGAGAAGGAGATGTCAGGAGACTTTTAAACAGGGGTTCTGAATCTTTCTGGGCGGTGGGTGTCAGATGAGCCAGCAACATCACGTTAGGGGTCTTGATGGTGGGATTGGAAGAGCAGATGCCTACGGTCACCCAGTTGGCTCGGTTATGAAGGTAAATGGATTCACCTCTCCTGTTTACCTGAGGCAGAGAAGAGGAAGAGGAGTTTTTCTGATAAGGTCTGTGGCCTCAACAACCTCACTTACCCAAACAGTGTAGGAATAAAGGAGAGATGAACCATGATGGTATAAAGAAGGCTGAGTGCCGAAGAATTGATGCTTTTGAACTGAGGTGTTGGAGAAGACTCTTGAGAGTCCCTTGGACTGCAAGGAGATCCAACCAGTCCATCCTAAAGGAGATCAGTCCTGAATATTCATTGGAAGGACTGATGTTGAAGCTGAAACTCCAAAACTTTGGCTGCCTGATACGAAGAACTGACTCATTGGAAAAGACCCTGATGCTAGGAAAGATTGAAGGCAGGAGGAGAAGGGGACAACAGAGGATGTGATGATTGGATGGCATCACCAACTCAACGGACATGAGTTTGGGTAAACTCTGGGAGTTGGTGATGGACAGGGAGGCCAAGCGTGCTGCAGGCCATGGGGTCGCAAAGAGTTGGACACAATTGAGCAACTGAACTGAAGTGAACTGAAAAATGATGCTTTGGTTCATGTGACTTCTTGGAGATATCACAGTGAATAGACATGGTCCCTGACCTCTGGGGTCCACCAGGGAAAGTGAACATTAAACAAGTATGTCACTAAGTGTCTTAAGTGTTATTGAGCACAAGTTTAGGGTGTTGTGCTGTGGGGTGCATGACATAAAACTTGACTTAGGGGGGAAGAAGGCAGGTACATGTGTAACTACCTTTCTCAGAGAACATACAAGTTTGTTATAAATTGTAGCAGACAATTTACAGTCATATACTGTTCTGTGTTGTACTCCATACAGCCAATTGATTCTCACAGAAGTCAAACTCTTGTATCCATAACCCCAAGATAACAGTAAAATGTAGTAGAGTGAATGATGAATTTTGAATATTTGTTGCCTTTGTTTAGGATATAGTTTTAATTATAAGGTTATGCTATTTAATTCTTAATGATGACTGTGTTTAACAACCGATTTGTAAACTTCCTGAACTCTTACCGATCGGCCAGTTCGGTACACCCTGGCCATAGAGTCAGAAAAGGTCCCCCGCGGAAGGGCCTCTAAATGAGACCTGAGCAGTGTGGGACATGGACAGGCTGGACACCCAGGAGAATCTCTGCTGGCTGGAAGAGGAGGAGACCGGAAAGTGGGTGGACAGGGATGTGAAGGAAGCCAGAGAGGGAAAACACTTGGTTTCTCAGCTGCATATTAACTGTTGCAAAAAAGTACATTACCAAAAAACAAATATATTTAGAAAGAGATTGTAGCCTACACTATTGATTAAGCTACCAAAGCTGTGCTCCTATTCTTCCTGATTAATAGAATTCTGATTTTGTCTAGGATCCACCCCTCAAGGATGGTGCCCCCAGCTGAGGAGCGAACTCCTCATCCACCCAAACTAGTTACAGTGGTCCCATCCCCTGGCCAGTGATTGCTCTCTGCAGCAGGGACATGTGACTCAGGCCTGGCCAATGGAACAGAGGCTCCTGGTGGCTCTGGGAAAGGGTTCTCAGCTCTCACAGTTGCAGAGATGAGACGTATCCCCTCTGTTGCTGGCAGCGGTCACGTCCTGCTCACATGTGATGTCCTGAAGGGAGAAATTTGTAGGTAACAGGACAAAAAGAGAGAAGCCAGGTCCCTGATGGCTCCTGTGAATGAGTTGCAGCCCTGTGGTTCTTTCAATCTGTATCTGTGTTAGTTGCTCAGTTGTGTCTGACTCTTTGTGACCCCATGGACCATAGCCCGCCAGGCTCCTCTGCCAATGAGATTCTCCAGGCAAGAATACTGGAGTGGGTAGCCATTCCCTTCTCCAGGGGGTCTTCCTGACCCAGGGATCAAACCTGGGTCTCCTGCATTACAGGCAGACTCCTTACATCTGAGCCACCAATTTACTTGAGATAATCAGTGTTTTTTCTCGCTCACACTTGAATCAGGTACCTTGATAACCTGCTGCCAAAGACATAGCAATCACAAGAGGTTGTGTGTGTTGAAGGGAGTAACTTATCCAGCTATGTCATGGGGACATGTCTAAGTTATCGAAAGCTGACTGCCTCCCGCAGGGTTCATTAAAGCTCAAAAATGATTATTTGAGAAAGGTGCAGAAGAAAAATAAAAAGATTATTAGGAAAGAAGCACATAGAGGTGAATTACATCAAAACATGACATCACATGCGTTTTGGGGCATGACAAACATTAGTCTTCTTCGAGGCGTCACCTCCCTCCCTATGGCTTCTTGGAGGTGAAGAGCTCTCCCATCAGTGCAGAGGACATGTGTATGTTGTCATTTCTTTGTAGAATCAGCTGAGGAGCTGCTTAAATGGGTGTGTTTGACTTGGTTGTGACATTTTCAAGAAGTTTAAGGGTATGCCCTACTTCATTTAATTCAGTTCCCCATTTCTCTGTCTGAATTTTTTTTCTTTTCTTTTTTGGCACCTCATAGCATGCGAAACTTCCAGGACCTGGGGTCGAAACTGTGCCCCTGCAGTGGAAGCACTGAATCATAACCACTGGACCATTATGGAATCCTCTGTCTGAATAGTTTAATGTTGAATGTTTAGAGGAAATTTAGAACTGCTCCCAAATACATTGAAGTGTAGTTTCCTTCATAATGTAGGTACATTTTTAGGAGAAGGAAACTTCTCTCCTTGATACAATTTAACAAGTATATTTTCCTTCAGAACTAAGAAGGAAAATGCATTTTAATCCCTAGTTGTGTCACAGATATTATTCTTTAAAATGTCTCCTAAGTTAAGAAAGGAGTTATCTGAATGCTTTCCTGTGGCAGGATATTCTAAAACTGACTATACTTTCCTTGTGTAATTTTGGGAAGATTATAGAATAATTTCAGTAGAGTTGGGACAGAATTTCTAGGTTAGAGTTTGTTGGGGAAATTTGAAATGAATTTTCCTTTTACATTATAATTAGTTTAGATTGTTTGAAGTTCCCAAACTGTTCCCTTTAATTCTATCACACAGTCCCTTGCCATATTAAAACAATTTTTCCAACCTTTTCCGTTGTCTTTGAGAAAATTAATTATTGAGGTAATCGGAACTTAATTCAGGGTTTAATTATCATTTACCTGGATAAAATTGCTCTCTAATATGGGAGGAGATATAAAAGGGTCATATTCTCCTCCCTTCAACATATTTTGAAGCTCTCTTGGATCCTGGGAGTCTGGGACACAGATGTCTTCTTGTTCGCCGATCCTTGGGGGAGATTTCCTGTTACTCTTCTTCATTGTGCTTATGTATAAACCTCAGGAAAATGAAGGAATGGAAGTACAGTGAATAGAGACAGAGAACATTTAACATAAAATTAAGTTGCCTCACTTATTCATTAATTAACACATTTTATCAACATTGGTGATATTCCAGGCACTGTGCTGGGCATTGGAGATCCATCTGAATTAGACTGATAATACGCCTGCCCTCATACATATTTCCTATTGGCTTAGATGGTAAAGAATCTGGCTGCAATGCAGGAGACCCAGGTTTGATCCCTGGGTTGGGAAGATCCTCTGGAGAAGGCAATGGCAACCCACTCCAATATTCTTGCCGGGAGAAACCCATGGACAGAGGAGCTTAGCGGGCTACAGTCCATGGGTTTGCAAAGAGTCGGATACGACTGAGCTACTAACACTTTCTCTTTCATGTAGGTTACTCTCTCTGGAGAGACAGAGTAAGCAAGTAAGCAAGTGAAAAAGAAAATGTTGGATGATAAGGGTTACAAAGACTCTGGATCAGATCCATGTGACAAAAAGTGTCTGGGGTGTGGTGCTGGCAACAGGAATTAGTTAGGGTGGTGAGGGGAAGCCTCTCAGCATACACCCCCTCTCCAAACCATTATTTTCTATCTTCCTAAATAATGCTACCACTATCTTTCCCATATTGCATAGGTCTCAAGCCCTTTTATTGTAAATAGAATATCGAAACCATACTATCCTGAGACCATTTCTTCCTGACCATTCATCTGTGACTGAGGCTTAGTGAACAGTGGATTCTGTCTAGTCACTGACAGCTGTGAATCTCCTGCTGTCTCTCTGCCCTCTCTTCACAACTGCTTCAACAAACAACAGTGGCTCTATATAACTGGATTTGATCTTTCACCTGCCAGAAATCACAGAATTCCAGCAAGGGAACAAGGCCCCAGAAGGCAATTCTGTTCAAGCCTTCAAAAGATCACTCGTTCCCCTTCACAAACTCCATGCCAGTTCAGAGGAAGGGTCCTTACCTGGCAAGTGGTAACCCCTGAATACTTATTTCCACCTCAGTCCTTTCTCAGAGATCCTTCTCTTCCTTTCCCTGGCCAAGCTAGAGGGTAGTGAACATCTCATCTCCGTCCCAGCCAGAGCGTGGGGGCACAGAGACCAGTGCTGCTTGACATCCCATGAATATGTGACTCCGGGAATTTCCCATCAGACCTTCTGCTGTTGACAACACAAAGTCCCCCCTCCCCCCCAACTTCAGTGCATCTTACATGAACACAGGGAAAGTAAAATGGGCCAAGAGGAAGTGATAGTCCGGAGGAGCCCAAATGTAAATAGAATGAGACAGAAGAAAGATCATTCAGGAATAAAAGAGAGAGATAAAATGACAAGCTGAAACAGAGAGGATGGAAAATAATAATCAACCACATTTATTTAGTTCTTGCTTTGTGGCACACTATAACAGCTTTACGTGTGCTATCTCATTTGATTCTAAAAGCATTATGAAGTAGCATTATTAAGATGCTCATTTTATACACCATGAGGCTTGGAGAGGGAAAGTAACTTATCCGAGGTTTTAAGTCCCCACACCACGAATCAGAACCTCACAGACTGATGAGAGGAGTTTATGTCATTGCCTAAGGTTCAGTCCTGCCTTGAGTGCTTGGAAAGATGGATGGGCATAATAATACAAGGAAGAAGGAAGGAGAGGTTGGAGGAGGGAAGATGGATGAAAACATCAATTGGATTATTTGGGGCCTAAATATATGGGGATCTCCTAGTATATGACAAGAAATCATAAGAAAAGCACACTTTCAGATGAGAGAAAGGTATGACAGAGGAAGGAAAGCAAAGGTCAGCAGGCTTTCAGGTCAGGGTCATCAGCAATATCGCAGCAGCTATTCACCCTTCATTTCCCAGAGCAAGTGTCAGGTCACTTTCACCCCTCTCAGCCCAGACAGACTCTCTTCTGTCAGTTCTCATGTCCCTGCCTGAGGTCTAGAAGCATTGATCCCTGTAAGCAATGTCTTTGGTACAGCATCTTATCTTTCCCAGAAGAGGAAAAGAGAAAAAGAAAGCCTGGAGGGACTTCCCTGGTGGTCCAGTGGCTAAGACTCCATGTTCCAAATGCAGGGGGCCCAGATTTGATCCCTAATCAAGGAACTAGATCTCACACGCCGCAACTAAGAGTTTGCATGCTGCAACTAAAGTATCCCATATACTGCAACTAAGACCTGCTGCTGCTTTAAAAAAACAAAAAAGCAAAGCCTGGGAAGGAGAGCTAAAGGGAGAGAGAGATCAAGAGAAGTAGTTCCATGTGGTCCCTTCCCAACCCCCATATGCACCATCACCTCTTACCTCAACTCAGGGCCAAGCCACAATCCTCTTGGAGGCAAAGTTTTAACTCACTTCAGTTTGGGCTTCCTCTTTTTCATGATGAAGTCTTTAGTGAAGGAAACAAAAATGGAAAATAAGGCATATATAAAGGTAGAAAATTTCAACACTAATCCTTACTTTCATTTCACACATGAGATCCATGCCTTAGAAAGAGTTTCATTAACTACATCAGTGGTCAGAGAGCTGCTGTCTATATTTGAGCTGAGCTGTTTTCGATGGTCTTGATCATGGCTTTCGGTGAGTAGAGCCAGACAATCATGAGTCCGTAGCTTGCAGCAGGCCTGAAACTGCCAAATAAATGAAATCCTGGGTTCCTATAGTCAATGAGGATATTTGATAATATGAGGTGGCTAGTAATATAGACTCAAATAACCATTGTGCAATGTAGGGTCCTGAGAAGCCTGGGTGTTGTCTTCCTATAAAGAGCCAGAGTGCCCTGCCCTATTCAGCTCTCTATATTCCCAACTGGTAGTTGTATATATGCATACACTTACATATGTTCATCTCACCATTTCATCGCTAGTGTGTAGTTCTCATGCCATATATTTTGGCTGCAGTCACTGTAGACAATCCTTTTTCCTCTCCATAAAATTCTGATGTAACCCCCTTTAGGAACACTTGGGACCAGGCCAACTATAAGTGTAATTGCTCTCAGAACTCAAGTGCTGTAAGACCAGTATGGAAACTGGTGCGGTGGGGATACAAAGGATTCCGGAGTCAGACACATCTAGGTTCGTATTTGGGCTCTGTCACCTGCTCCTTTCTGACCTTGGCATGTTACTGGGATCATCTCTTGAGATCAATTTCCTCATCTGTAAAATGAGGATAAAACCATCAGCCTCAACTCAGTGTTGGGACCACCGGACACAATGATGCATAAAAAAATACTGAACAGCATGGCTACGGCCCAATGAACACTTGAATGATGCTTGCACTGATCCACCACACCTGACCCTGTGTCCAAAGGTAGAATCCCCCCATTGTTTGCTGGACTGGGTTCCTTCTTGATCACTGTTAGTTTCATATTTCCCAAGTTTCATTCATTCTAAGGAACATATTTTTCCTCAGCTTAAAAACTGAAATGGAATATGTCTTGTAATCACTCTCCACAGTGTGTGTGTGTGTGTGTGTGTGTGTGTGTGTGTGTGCGTGCGCAGGGGGGGGGAACACAATCTCCTGGTGGTTGTCACTTGGCCACATGTGCCTAGACTTAGTCATGGTTGTTCATGTTAAATCATATACATAAGCTGTACTACCTGGGTTACAATTAGTTGCCATTTAAAATGTGATCTTAATGAATATCTAAAAGTCTCTGGTTTACCCTTTCAGGTAACATTAAGAAAGTTTCAGTGTAAAACTTGCAGAATGCACATCAGAGGCTTGGAAGAAGGTCCCAGAGACTAGAGAGAAGCACTCCCCTAAGAAACACCCAGAGGATGAGGGCACAGAGGGTGACAGATAAATACCATGTGGAAAATTCCAAGCTGTAAGAAAGCATTGAGTTATATAATTAGCTGCATGTTCCTTTCGCAGTGCCCCATAAAATAATATCTTATAAATGATGGATTTTAGATTTAATAAAATGCAGTAGTTGACTCTTGCTCATTCAGAAGTGGGTGATAAAGTGCACATTAAAAAAATCACCCTGATAAAGTGACAACATCCACATATTGGAGGGTGTGTCTGCTGTTCACAAACACGTACTACTCTGCATATGCCCTGTGGCCCTTTCCCAGCGCTGTCATTTATGTGGCTCCCAGAATCCCTGGATATGAGAAAAATGCCTCCAGAGAGCAGACGATCTCTCAGGGGAACAGGAGCAGCTTGGATCCAGGGCCACTGAGAGGGAGGAGAGAATGAGAGGAGGAAGGGTTCCAGGGGACTGGCCATCAAGACCAGGCCCGGCTCCTCGCGTCCCCTTTGAACCTGGGAACAAAGGGTGGGATCAGCCAAGGAGCGGGAAATGAAACAGAATCTTCTCTGGTGTGATAGGATTTTTGAAAATCGTTTGTTGCAAAGCATTTGTTCTGGAAATATTTTTATACTTTTGGATTATATGCATGGCTGGTAAATGTGTGCTGAATGTTAACTAGTTTTGTTGTAACTGTGGTTACAGTTTTTGAGATTAACACTTTGTACACCAAAGCCCCCATCCCTAATCTCTTCAGTTATCTAGGTTAATTAGTCGGGACAGCACCATTTAACAATTCTTAAAGTGTATGAATTGCTCTGTGAAACCAATTGTGTGGCTATGCATGCACATACCACATTTTGTCAGTGGTTCAAAAGCAAGGTCAGCTGTTAACTATCTACTAGGTTTACTCTTAATACCTAGAGATAGTATTAAAGTTTTGGTATAGCTCTGTCTATATCAATATGTATCAATATATATCTATATCTATATATAGCCATAACCATATATACCTTATATCTGTAAAACTGGAAGTTTTAAAATTGCTTCATATATGTAATATATACTAATATTTTCCCATGACATTAAATATCAGTATTTTTTTATAAAAAACAACAGCAGTTACTAATCTAGAGTGGACCTATATGGAACATCACAGTCTCTTGTAAGATATACCAGAACAAATTGCACCCAGTGGTTCAACTGGTGTTTGGGAAAAGATTTTCCCTTAAAGAGCAGTAGATTCACGGTTCACCCTCTGAAGAGCCCCTGCGCTCTGCTGCGGTTCTTGTGGGGAGATCACAGATGAGCAGCCCGCCCACAGACCCCAGCCGTCTTAGCCAATGAGCAACCCTTACAGAAATAATGTTATTAACTGTGATTCAAAATAACTCTAATTTGTGTGGGCTGGTGTTTCACAGGTGGTTTTTGTCTTCCTAATAATTTTATCCATGGATAGGTTTTTCAAATAGTTTTATTGAGATATAATTTATGTACCATTCAACTTCACTCATTTAAAGGGTTAGTACAATTCAATGATTTTTAGTGTACTTACAGAGTTGTGCAGTTGGCACCATAATCTCCTAATCTTACTTTAGAACATTTTCTTCATTATCCATGGATAAATTTTTAGTCAGGATAAATGTAAAACACGAGTAATGCATTTACATCTCTCTTGTATCACCCTGTGACTGTTGAACTGTCAGAGAACGAACCACGTGAACATGGCCTTGATGATGAAAAGTCAGAGCAGAGATGTTGTGGGGGAAATTGGCAATAGCACTATCATATTAATAAGCTGAACATTCATAGATTCTATGAAAATATTTTAAGAGTAAAACAAGACTATTTATGCAAATTCTTATGAAAGTTCATACTATTTTGCTCTACTACTATTATATGTGTAGTAGAGGTCTATCTACAATATAGAATTCAAATAAAAAATAAATTTTAGTATTAAAAATAGCTTAATCACATTAAAGGGTCAATGAATGTATGGATTATGGATTTACAATAAATATGTGCTGAATTAATGTGTGAATTAAAGCAGGGAAACAAAGCAGGGTTGCTATAGGCCACCGAGGAAACACTAGCATCATTTCACAGATACACAGAACCCTTTGTTATATTATGTCCTACAAGGATGGTGCATTAGTTTTCACCATCGAAGTTTCTATTTTTTCCAATAAACTATGTCTTTCACCAGGCCCATTAAATGTCTCATACATCTAATTAAGCAAGAGAGATATGGAGTGATATTACAGAGAAAGGTGTTTTGTGTGTTGTGGAGCAAAGACAACAGAAAACAATCTAGTTCTATTTGAGATGAACCCTAATTTATCCTATCACTTGCAGATTCTTTGCATCCCTTATTTCTTTTAATTAGTGCTTTATCCCCTCTCTCAGTTTTTCTTGTTTCTCTTTTTAGTTCCAGTTAAGTGGAGATTAATTCAGCAGATAGTTACATGAAGTTGTACTTTCTGCAGAATTCCAGTACAGATTTTCATCTGAAAAATATTGTTGGCTACTTTTAGTAAAACAAAACAGATTCCAAACTAAATCTGATTACAGACCAGAAACCAATGCCAGGATTTTAATGGGGAAACCAAGCACAGAGAAGAAATGACTTGTAACATTTCAGGGATGGAATTACTTCAGCTTTGCTCTAGACTTCCATTATGTTACTAGGACCTCCCCCATCTGGGTAATGTTTCAAGAAAGACCAAGGCCCTATTAGTGCTAAAAATAGTATAGCTATGAGGTCTCTTCACCTTGTGATGGTGATGATGATGTGGTTATTGGTTACTGGGAAATTTTTGGACCTTTGGCAGCTTGAGTTTTAATGGAAATTGGGAAGTGGAGAGTGTGGGAGCCAATGTGGAAGTGGTTTTGGTAGTTTTTCTGACCACTGAAATCAGAGAGGGTTTCTATAAATGTCCCTGAAAATGTTCTAAGTGTTGGCTGTTTACTACGTTCAATGGAGGCTTTGCCCTCACTGGTATTTTATTATAAAACATTTTCTTATTTATTTATTTATTTTTTTACTTTACAGTATTGTATTTGTTTTGCCATACATTGACATGAATCCTCCATGGGTGTACATGTGTTCCCCATCCAGAACCCCCCCACCTCCCTCCCCATCCCATCCCTCTGGGTCATCCCAGTGCACCAGCCCCGAGCATCCTGTATCATGCATTGAACCTGGACTGGTGATTCGTTTCACATATGATAATTTACATGCTTCAATGCCATTCTTGCATATCATCCCGTCCTTGCCCTCTCCCATAGAGTCCAAAAGACTGTTCTATACATCTGTGTCTCTTTTGCTGTTTCACTTACAGAATTATCGTTACTATCTTTCTAAATTCCATATATATGCATTAGTATAGTGCATTGGTGTTTTTCTTTCTGGCTTTCTTCACTCTGTATAATAGGCTCCAGTTTCATCCACCTCATTAGAACTGATTCGAATGTATTCTTTTTAATGGCTGAGTAATATTTCATTGTGTATATGTACCACAGCTTCCTTATCCATTCGTCTGCTGATGGACATCTAGGTTGCTTCCATGTCCTGGCTATTATAAACAGTGCTGCGATGAACATTGGGGTACACGTGTCTCTTTCAATTCTGGTTTCTCAGTGTGTATGCCCAGCAGTGGGATTTCTGGGTCATATGGCAGTTCTATTTCCAGTTTTTTAAGGAATCTCCACACTGTTCTCCACAGTGGCTGTACTAGTTTGCATTCCCACCAACAGTGTAATAGGGTTCCCTTTTCTCTACACTCTCTCCAGCATTTATTGCTTGTAGACTTTTGGATAGAAGCTATTCTGACTGGCGTGAAATGGTACCTCATTGTGGTCTTGATTTGCATTTCTCTGATAATGAGTGATGTTGAGCATCTTTTCATGTGTTTTTTAGCCATCTGTATGTCTTCTTTGGAGAAAAGAAAACTACAGGCCAATATCACTGATGAACATAGATGCAAAAATCCTTAACAAAATTCTAGCAAACAGAATCCAACAACATATTAAAAAGATCATACATCATGACCAAGTGGGCTTTACCCCAGGGATGCAAGCATTCTTCAATATCTGCAAATCAATCAATATAATACACTACATTAACAAATTGAAAAATAAAAACCATATGATTATTTCAATAGATGCAGAGAAAGCCTTTGACAAAATTCAACATCCATTTATGATAAAAACCCTCCAAAAAGCAGGAATAGAAGGAACATACCTCAACATAATAAAAGCTATATATGACAAACCCACAGCAAATATTATCCTCAATGGTGAAAAAGTGAAAGCATTTCCCCTAAAGTCAGGAACAAGACAAGGGTGCCCACTCTCACCACTACTATTCAACATAGTTTTGGAAATTTTGGCCACAGCAATCAGAGCAGAAAAAGAAATAAAAGGAATCCCAATTGGAAAAGAAGAATTAAATCTCTCAGTGTTTGCAGATGACAAGATCCTCTACATAGAAAACCCTAAAGACTCCACCAGAAAATTACTAGGGATAATCAATGAATATAGTAAAGTTGCAGAATGTAAAATCAACACACAGAAATCCCTTGCATTCCTATATACTAACAATGAGAAAACAGAAAGAGAAATTAAGGAAACAATTCCATTCACCATTGCAACGAAAAGAATAAAATACTTAGGAATATATCTACCTAAAGAAACAAAAGACCTATATATAGAAAACTATAAAACACTGGTGAAAGAATTCAAAGAGGACACAAACAGATGGAGAAATATACTGTGTTCATGGATCGGAAGAATCAATATAGTGAAAATGAGTATACTACCCAAAGCAATCTATAGATTCAATGCAATCCCCATCAAGCTACCAATGGTATTTTTCAGAGGAGAACTAAAACAAATAATTTCACAATTTGTATGGAAATATAAGAAACCTCGAATAGCCAAAGCAATCTTGAGGAAGAAGAATGGAACTGGAGGAATCAACCTGCCTGACTTTAGTCTCTACTGCTAAGCCACAGTCATCAAGACAGTATGGTACTGGCACAAGGACAGAAATATAGATCAATGGAACAAAATAGAAAGCCCAGAGATGAATCCACGCACCTATGGACATCTTATCTTTAACAAAGGAGGCAAGAATATACAATGGAGAAAAGACAATCTCTTTAACAAGTGGTGCTGGGAAAACTGGTCAACCACTTGTAAAAGAATGAAACTAGAACACTTCCTAACACCATACACAAAAATAAACTCAAAATGGATTAACGATCTAAACATAAGACCAGAAACTATAAAACTCCTAGAGGAGAACATAGGCAAAACACTCTCTGACATAAACCACAGCAGGATCCTCTATGACCCACCTCCCAGAATATTGGAAATAAAAGCACAAATAGACAAATGGGACCTAATTAAACTTAAAAGCTTTTGCACAACAAAGGAAACTATAAGCAAGGTGAAAGGACAGCCTTCAGAATGGGAGAAAATAATAGCAAACAAAGCAATGGACAAAGAATTAATCTCAAAAATATACAAGCAACTCCTGCAGCTCAATTCCAGAAAAATAAACAACCCAA
Source organism: Okapia johnstoni (assembly GCA_024291935.2). NCBI lineage: Eukaryota > Metazoa > Chordata > Mammalia > Artiodactyla > Giraffidae > Okapia > Okapia johnstoni. Next base: position 22,086,413 of record CM044307.1, read on the forward strand.
TCAAAAAGCGGGCCAAAGAACTAAACAGACACATCTCCAAAGAAGACATATAAAACATTTTCAAAGCGGCACCAAAGCTGAAAGAATTCCACAGTGAACACCCAGGTACTGACCGTGTAGATTTGCCTGTCTTTTTCTTCCGTGTGTGTTAGTTCTGTAATTATGTGAAAGCTCTTGAGTAATAGGTTTGCCTGTCACATATTGGAGTTGGTCTCTGTAATACTACCTGGTGCTTGGAGATTCATTCTTTGTAGCACTTTGAAGCATAGCATTTACTTCGACTTTCCCCCAAGATTCTTAACACACTAACAAACACATTTTTAGATTGGTCCATCACAATCCTAGGTCGCAATTGTAGTTGAACCTGAGAGACGATCTAACTGTTAGGGGCCCCTCTCTTCTGACAATGTGGCTCCAACTAATCTTTCAGCTTTGAAAGAAAGACCCTGTGTTCTAGATCTTCTCTCCCATTTGAATAATCTAAAATGACTATCTCCATAAATTCATTCAATTCAGTCACTTATGAGAGAAAACTGTAACAGTTTGAAAAATCAGAATTTAAAAATCATCCAGAAAATTTGTTTTCAAACAAACTCAAATTATTTTTAAGAAGTTCAATAGCCAGGTGTTAAGAATCCGAGATTTCTTGCTTGTTCCAGTTGAAACCAGAAGGAAATAAAACTATAAAGGAAAAGGGAAAGATGGAAAGAGGGTAGATATTTTGCCTTCAGACTACGAAGATTCATTCAACTCTCCTTTCCCTCTCCCTCAGGTTCACACTAAAGTGGCAGGAAGCAGGCAGTCACTTACTGTGGAGAGGTGAGGATGAACCAGATCTCCGGAGATCTCCTGGATGTCTGCTAGGAGAAGAGTCTCCAAACAGCACGTTTTCAACTCTTCTCACATTTCTTTGGCAGAAGGTGCTTTCAGTCTACTGGGCAGACAACTAACCACTTAGTAAAAGAACACAGGAGGCCAGGCTGCCCTGGGCATTGTTCTCAGGCTCCCGCATCATAAAGTGCTGACACAGTCTCTAAAGTAAGAGAAGAGCAGACCTGAAAGTCAGTGCCTGGGCTTAAATGTCGCCAGCACTCCTGTGGAGTCCGCACAGCTCCGGAGCTGCAGTTCTAGTTGCTGTGTGAAGATTTCAGAGGCTCCCCTGGAGAGAAAAGACCATTTAGTCATAGGATCACCATGGAAAAGATATCGTACTGAGGAGTTGAAAACACTATCATTTATCATTCAAGTGATAATTTGTCCTTCAATCTAACTACATCCCAATCTTCAGAGACTTTAAACATACTAATATTTAAGCCAGTTTGAGCTTCCGTGAAGAAAAACTTCAAAAGAAGGTGACATTCTTAAAGGGCAGAGGCCTCTTTATACCTCAGTTCAGTTCAGTCACTCAGTCGTGTCCTACTCTTTGCGACCCCATGGACTGCTGCACGCCAGGCCTCCCTGTCCACCACCAGCTCCCGGAGTTTACCCAAACTCATGTTCATTGAGTTGGTGATGCCATCCAATCATCTCATCCTCTGTCGTCCCTTTCTCCTCCTGCCCTCCATCTTTCCCAGCATCAGGGTCTTTTCCAATGAGTCAGCTCTTTGCATCAGGTGGCCAAGTATTGGAGTTTCAGCTTCAACATCAGTCCCTCCAATGAATATTCAGGACTGATTTCCTTTAGGATGGACTGGTTGGATCTCACTGCAGTTCAATGGACTCTCAAGAGTCTTCTCCAACACCACAGTTCAAAAGCATCAATTCTTCGGTGCTCAGCTTTCTTTATAGTCCAACTCTCACATCCATGACTATGGGAAAAACCGTAGCCTTAACTAGACAGACCTTTGTTGGCAAAGTAATGTCTCTGTTTTTTAATATGCTGTCTAGGTTGGTCATAACTTCTCTTCCAAGGAGCAAGCGTCTTTTAATTTCATAAAGCATCTTTATACCTCACCTTCTAGTATATTCTGACACAGGCTGTGGTAGGTACCCAACCCAGTAATTGTTTGTTGGATGAATGAATGAATGTAATGAAACACACAATATTCTCTCTCTGAAGATCTCCTCCCTCTTGAAGAAACATGATTATTTGTCTTTGCTTTTCTGTGAGGCTTCTCAGTCAGACTGTCCTTCTTCACCTTTGTGTTATGGTCGAGTGCTGCAGGTACTCCCCATCTAGCTGCCTCCTCAGCAGCTCCTCAGGGTGGGAGAGCACAAGGGGGATACTAACCAACCCCTCAGGACTGGAGGGTGTTACCTTGGTGAATTCGCTTCACTTGGGCCACCATATTGCAGGCTCAGACACTTGCTTTGTGCAGGGCCCAGAGAACATTCAGTCTCTCAGAATAAATATTGTCTGAGGTTTTGAATGGATGATAGAGTTTCTATTTCCTTATGAACTGTAACTTCCATTTGGGACCAGGTGCTGGGGTCAGGGAGATTACAGCATCCACTCCCATAGGATGTATATCAGGCAGCTTTCCCAGAATTGAGGATTGGATGTATCATTGGAGTGTCTATTGGCAGCAGACTCTGGTAATATCTTCCATGTATAGCTGGCTCAGTCTGCCAACAAGGGCAGCCTCTACATGTGCGAGATCAAAGGATTTCCTGTTATTTTTGCCTCAGACACTCCCTTTCCTGCTTCTATCCTGAATGCCCTCTTCTGATGGACAAATTCTTCTTCTAATTGTGAGTATCATTGGCCAGATTTCTTGTCACCCGTTTCTTCATTCAGCGTGTTTGTTGCATGATCACTGGCCATTTTCTGTGCCTCCTGCATTAGGGCCAGGAAACATTTTTGCATAAATCTGATCTCACCTCTTCCATGTTGTTGTTACTAATTCTGACATCTTGATGAAATGCTTCCTTTCCCATTTCCATTTTTTTTTTTCCCTACCGGTATCTTAAAACGTGAAGAGTAGCAAAGGAGGGAAGTTAAAATCATGGTATATTTTAAATATTCATCTTTAAAATATTAATGTTTTTTTAACATGCACAGAGTATTAAATCATACTTGTAACTGTTCTTGGAGATGATGCCATAATTCTGAGTTCGAGGCACTCTGCTGAAGTGAGGTCCATACCAATTAGCCCTTTGCCCTTGTTCCTCGTGAGATGTGCCCACTTGCTCATGCCTGCGTGGGGTCCCCTCGGCTGCATGTTCTAAGCCTGGGATATGAAGTTTTCTTGTCAGATTTTGTCTCTGGCTCCCTGCTGAGTGCTATCCAAGGTCAATTTTGTTGGTAAATTTAGTAATGAGTACCTACTATTTCTTAGGCACCGTGTCAAGCTGGGGCTACAGAGGTGAACAGTCTCTGCCATCAAGTGGAGGAGGGGTGATGCCAATGGGATGCAGTGATCAGTGGAAGCACAGATAGGTGGCGCTTAGTCCAATTTGGGGATTTAGGGAAGGGTTTCTGGAAGAGTTAGTGTCCAAGATTAATCTTGAAAGATTAGCAGCCTGAGCAAAGGCACTGAGGCATAAAATGACATGGTCTGAAGGGGAAACTGCAAATGGTCTGGTGTTAAGTGAAGTGGGAGGGGGAAAAATGAATGTGGGTGACAGAGGAGCTAGATCATGGAGGACTTTAACTGCCCTAACTAGGGCTTGGACTTCATTTGTTGCAGGAGTTTTCTCATGAGGAGTTTTAGCACAGAGAGATTTATGCTCTGGACCAACTGCTTTGGTAGCAGCCTGAAGGGTGGATTCGTGGAGGGCAGTTCTGGAGGCATATGGATGAAGATGGTAGCAGTGGGACGAGAAATGAGAAGGTTAATGTAGGAACTATTAGTAGAGTTGACAGAACTTGGTGACTAATCAGATGTGGGAAGTGAGAAGAAAGAATGACTCAGAGGTTTCTGGTTTGGGAAACTTGGGTAAATGGTGGTGCCATTAACCAGGAAATAAAATACAGGCAGAACAGGAGGAGGCAGGGAGGGTGGGTTCCTTGTCTGCAGGAGCCCCTGTCTAGAGTGGTGCCTTGTATTCAATAGGTATTTACTAAATAAGCCTTTTTTTTTAAACCTTCAGTGGCTTCCCATGCTACTAGGCTATTTGACATAGATCATAAGGTGTGTGTGTGTGTACTTAGTATCACACCCAAGAGCCTATACATGTGTGAGCATGATCTTGCTTCATGCTGGCTTCAGTTGTCTCCAGCTATATCTTAGATCCTGCCCCTTCCCTTATCATGCTTCTGTCTCCTTTCTGGGTTGTATTCTTTAAGTCCTTTCCTCTGTCTGAATGCTCTTCTCTCAGTTAACATGAGGGGCTTATTTTCTGCTCTGAGCTCAAATATCATCTGCTTAGAGAACCCTTTCCTCAATTCCTGGACAAGTGACTGCCTCCCAGCGCCAAATCCACCACTGTATTCTGCATTGTGGTACTGGGGCTGAAATTCAGCTAACTACATTTCTTTTTTTTTTTTTCTTTTTTGCCAGCTGGCTTCCTGCTAGGTTCAGCAATAGACTGCATTAGACTACAGGGAACTTGGAAAGCAGAGGGTGGGAAGAAGGGACTTATGTTCCTTCCAGATTGTTTTTTGATTCTCTGTGTGTCACCCTGGCAACGGCAACTGGTTCTAGCCATTCAACATCTCGGCAGTGCCCTTTCCTTGGAGGGTTAAGTCCTACCTCCCAGGGATCTGACCTATGAGCTTCCAGATTCTAATAATTCTAACCTCTTCCTCCCATCTCTCCAGCCCTAGTTGCGGTATCTGCTTCCCGTAGTTATTATCTCTGACATCTCAGTGTTTCCTTTGTGCTTTTCCAGATGTCCAATACAAATTTAACTTAGTACTCCTACACTAAAGTCTCTCAGTGTGATTTCTGCCTTTATTAACTGCTGGACCCTGACACAACAACTGAAGATAATTTAGGCCTTCATCCAGTTACTCTCTAACATATAATAGGATTTTCCTCATAGACTTCTCATAATCTGTATTTAAAATTTTTTTTTTTTTTGGTTTTTCATCATCTGTCTCCTTTAGGATACTAGAGTTTTTGTCTCACTTATCATTGTATCCCTGGAGTCTATCATGGAGCCTGGCATACTGTAGGGACTTAATATATATGCTTGTTAAATAAATTATTGAATTATCACAAAAGATTACAGGAGAAATATTGCTAACTGACTGTAAAAAAAATGGCCAGAATTGAGCAATTTTTTAACCTCTTGGTTCTAAGTCAAGTTATTAATGAACTCTATAATAATGCAACTTTATAACAGAGTGGAGGTCCATGCTTCTTATAAGCCTGTTAGAATACAATGCATTATCTAACACAGATCCATCATCATTGGGATAACAAGATACACAATTTATTTTCTTTGAATTCTATACTTACATAAATCCCCACTTTTTATAACTAGGAATGATAATAACTTACCTATTAGGGTTTCATGAAGATCAGGAGTTGGTTATGGGTTAGATCCACAAAGTTTTGTTGGTTAGAGAATAACTTCAAAAATAAAAGGCATCCAAAGAATCAACTTGCTGTAACATGCAACATCACTTAATAGCATTTATTTTACAATCTTTTATTTAAATATCAACTATCATACTAAGACTATCAATCATAATATGCCATATATGCATAATTCTAAAATGTTGTTTAGTTGCTTAGTCGTGTTCAACTCTTAGCAACCCCATGGACTGCAGCACGGCAGGCTTCTCTGTCCTTCACCATCTTCTGGAGCTTGCTCAAATTCATGTCCATTGAGTCAGTGATGCCATCCAACCATCTTATCCTCTGTTGTCCCCTTTTCCTCCTGCCTGCAATCTTTCCCAGCATCAGGGTCTTTTCTAACGAGTCAGCTCTTCACATCAGGTGGCCAAAGTATTGAAGCTTCAGTTTCAGAATCAGTCCTTCTAATGAATATTGAGGACTGATTTCCTTTAGGATTGATTGGTTTGATCTCCTTGCAGTTCAAGGGACTCTCAAGAGTCTTCTCCAACACCACAGTTCAAAAGCATCAGTTCTTCAGGACTCAGCATTCTTTATGGTCCAACTCTCACATCCATACATGACTACTGGAAAAACCATAGCCTTGACTAGATGGACCTTTGTTGGCAAAGTAATGTCTCTGCTTTTTAATATGCTGTCTAGGTTGGTCATAACTTCTCTTCCAAGGAGCAAGCATCTTTTAATTTCATGGCTGCAATCACCATCTGCAGTGATTTTGGAGCCCAAGAAAATAAAGTCTGTCACTGTTTCCCTATCTATTTGCCATCAAGTGATGGGACAGGATGCCATGATCTTCAATTTTTGAATGTTGAGTTTTAAGCCAATTTTTTCACTCTCCTCTTTCACCTTCATCAAGAGGCTCTTCAGTTCCTCTTCACTTTCTGCCATAAGGGTGGTGTCATCTGCATATCTGAGGTTATTGATATTTCTCCTGGCAATGTTGATTCCAGCTTGTGCTTCATCCAGCCTGGCATTTGGCATTCTAAAATAACTTTGCTCAAATAAATGCAAATAGATTATATGACATGGACTTTCTCTGTACCAAGTGGAACAAATGACCTTTAACTTTATGATTAAATTTTCCTTCAATCTACTTCAAATGTGTATTTTCTGTTTTTTCCTTTTCTAACTCAGAAGGAAAAATGTTCCTTTTCTTCTACAGCCTAAATGGGCCATCAGGATCCTTAAATACAACTCTTCCTTCCTCTTCTTTCTCCACCTGGAACCTTACTCTCAAATATTAATATGCCCACTACTATTGTTTCTCCTTTCTCAAAATTCACAAACAAAAATCTTTCCCCCATCTTGCTACTGGTTCAAGCCACCATCCTATGTCTGTCTTTTCTCATGCCCACGTTTCAAATAATTCAGTCATGATTTCTATTTTGCTATCTGGTTTTGTCTTCCACTCATGATTGAAATTGCACTCCTGTAGCCCACAAATGATTGCCCGATCAGTAGATTCTTTTGAGCCCTCATCCTTCTTGACATTTCTTTTTGACAGTTGATTATTCTTCCTGGTGACTCAGAGGTAAAGAATCTGCCTGCAGTGCAGGAAACCTGGGTTCCATCCCTGGGTTGGGAAGATCCTCTGGAGAAGGAAGTGGGTACCCACTCCAGAATTCCATGGGCAGAGTGGCCTGGTAGGCTACAGTCGATGGGATTGCAAAGAGTCAGACACGACTGAGCAACTAACACACATCCTTCCTTCTTGAAACTCTCTTCCCTGGTCTTGCTATACTGCAGCATCCTGTTTCATCTCTCCTACAAACTGTTTTTACTTTCATTCCATTCATGGCTTTTTCCAGCAACACTCCAAAATAAGATGCTCCGCAAGCCTGTCCTATTGGCAAGTCCTTTTTTGATAAACTTTCCTATTTACTCTTACATTTCAAATATCACCTTTATGTGAGTGATCCCTGAGATTACATTCAGCCAGCATGTCTTTTGTGAACTCCTAACCTATATTTTCAAATGTCAACAGGACATGGCTACCTTAGTGCTCCTCTGGCATCTCAAACACATGTCTAAACTTACTAGCTCCTGCAGAAAATCCACTTTTCTGATTTTCTTTTTTGGTTGTTAATTGTTGACCATGTTCCCAGTCAGCCATGACAAGAGACTTTGAATCATGTCTTCTTTGTCTAACTTCCTTTCCAAAACTTTCAATCAGTCATAAAATTCTTTCCATTTTTCCTGTTCAAAGGTGCATTCAGCTGTCATGACCTTCCCATCACCATCACCTCCACCACTATAGTTAAGGCTGTCATCACTCCTCACCTGCACAATCACGATCAGTTCTTAATTGGTGTCTCTCTCCAGTTTTTCCCCCAATCCAATCTATCCTATTCAACGTTGCCAGAGCAATTTTTCCAAAAAAAAAAAAAAAAAAAAGCTCTGATCCTAATACTTCCCTGATTAAGAATCTCTAGTGGTCTAATTGTCTCTAGAAAATCTAGACTCCTTACCCCGGCATCTGAGAACTTCATAGTTTGGTCCTCAAACATATACTTCTTTGGTCTTATAAACATATCAATTTTCTGTTTCTATGGCTGAGTTTTTGGGAATATGGATTCTGAAGCCAGACTGTTAAGTCTGAATCCTGGCTCCTCCTCTTATTAGCTGTGTCATCATGGACAAGTTCCTTAACCTCTCTGTGCCTCAGTTTTCTCATCTATAATAGGAATAGGAACACAGCATTGCTGTGAAAATGAAACATATAAAGAGTACTTAGAAAAGTGAGTGGCACATAGTAAGCTGTGTATAATATGTTTCACAGAACTAACAGTTACATACGCCTACACTTATGTACATATGCCAGAAACTCTAAGGACTTGGGGATAATGTCAATAAACAAAACAAAAATCATTGCCCTTGTGGGATTACATTCAGTAACAAAAATAAAAATAAAAATTATTATTAACTATACAAAATTCTATTTCTGGAATACCCTCTCTCTGCATTATCACCTTTAAAATTATTTCTTACCCCTTGAAATCTTATTTTAAAAAGGTTCCCATCTGAACACCTCCAACTCTTTAAATCTGAATTATTTTAACAGCATTTATCACATTCAAGTCTATCATGTACTATGAAATATCAAGCACATCAAATATTATGGTTACTTGCACATGTTTTTTTAATCTTTCTTGACGGAGTATAATGTCAGCTTTATCCCTATTCATCCTTGTAAATAGTATGGCATGCTATCAAGCACACAGTAGATGTTTCATAGATGTTTCCTGCATGAATGTAGGTAAAGAACTTTTTACATGGGCTTTCATTTGACCTCAGTTAATCTTTTTAAATTGAAAATATACATTTAAAACATAGAACATTTTATTTTCAACTTTGGAAATATCAAGTATCACTATCAAATATTAATTGTTCACAACTTGACTTTATTCATCACCATCATTTGGCTTCTTGTTCACTAGTAAACTCATGTTTGTTGTTTGGTTTACCAACTATACTCTATAGCATATTAATGTCCTGGGTTACCACTCCTTAAGTTTTTGTTAAAGAAGCCATTGTGGACAGCATATATTTTAATCGTTGTATTTTCTGTGGTTGCACAGATTTTTCCCATTTCTTACTTCTGATCATGATAAAAAAAAAAAAAAGTCCAGGTACTCATTAGTTATTTTCTGGTTATTTTCCCTCCTATTCCAAAGAACTGTTGATGTTTGATTTGTTTCTATGACATCTAAAAGAAAAGACCAACTGCAGGTTCTTCCCTACTTTCTAGTCTACATTTGCACAGTGCTACAGTAAAATATAGACTACTCTATATTTAAAAAAAAAACTCCTTTATACCATTTCATGCAAAGATGGAACATTTCATGCAAAGATGGGCTCAATAAAGGACAGAAATGGTAGGGACCTAACAGAAGCAGAAGATATTAAGAAGAGGTGGCAAGAATACACAGAAGAATTGTACAAAAAAGTTCTTCATGACCCAATCACGATGATGTGATCACTTACCTAGAGCCAGACATCCTGGAATATGAAGTCAAGTGGGCCTTAGGAAGCCTCACTACAAACAAAGCTAGTGGAGGTGATGGAATTCCAGTTGAGCTATTTCAAATCCTGAAAGATGATGCTGTGAAAGTGCTGCACTCAATATGCCAGCAAATCTGGAAAACTCAGCAGTGGCCACAGGACTGGAAAAGGTCAGTTTTCATTCCAATCTCAAAGAAAGGCAATGCCAAAGAATGCTCAAACTACCACACAATTGCACTCATCTCACATGCTAGTAAAGTAATGCTTAAAATTCTCCAAGCCAGGCTTCAGCAATATGTGAACCGTGAACTTCCAGATGTTCAAGCCAGTTTTAGAAGAGGCAGAGGCACCAGAGATCAAATTGCCAACATCCGCTGGATCATCGAAAAAGCAAGAGTTCCAGAAAAACATCTATTTCTGCTTTATTGACTATGCCAAAGCCTTTGACTGTGTGGATCACAATAAACTGTGGAAAATTCTGAAAGAGATGGGAATACCAGACCACCTGACCTGCCTCTTGAGAAACCTGTATGCAGGTCAGGAAGCAACAGTTAGAACTGGACATGGAACAACAGACTGGTTCCAAACAGGAAAGGAGTACGTCAAGGCTGTATATTGTCACCCTGCTTATTTAACTGCTATGCAGAGTACATCATGAGAAACGCTGGGCTGCAGGAAGCACAAGCTGGAATCAAGATTGCCGGGAGAAATATCAATAACTTCAGATATGCAGCTGACACCACCCTTATGGCAGAAAGTGAAGAACTAAAGAGCCTCTTGATGAAAGTGAAAGAGGAGAGTGAAAAAGTTGGCTTAAAGCTCAACATTCAGAAAACTAAGATCATGGCATCTGGTCCCATCACTTCATGGCAGATAAATGGGGAAGCAGTGGAAACAGTGGCTGACTTTATTTTTCTGGGCTCCAAAATCACTGCAGATGGTGACTGCAGCCATGAAATTAAAAGACGCTTACTCCTTGGAAAGGAAGTTATGACCAACCTAGACAGCATATTAAAAAGTAGAGACATTACTTTGTCAACAAAGGTCCGTCTAGTCAAGGCTATGGTTTTTCCAGTAGTCATGTATGGATGTGAGAGTTGGACTATAAAGAAAGCTGAGCGCCAAAGAATTGATGCTTTAGAACTGTGGTGTTGGAGAAGACTCTTCAGAGTCCCTTGGGTGGCAAGGAGATCCAACCAGTCCTTCCTAAAGGAGATCAGTCCTGGTTGTTCATTGGAAGGACTGATGTTGAAGCTGAAACTCCAATACTTTGGCCACTTGATGCGAAAAGCTGACTCACTGGAAAAGACTCTGATGCTGGGAAAGATTGAGGGCAGGAGGAGAAGGGGACGAGAGAGGATGAGATGGTTGGATAGCATCACCGACTCAATGGACATGGGTTTGGGTGGACTGAGGGAGTTGGTGATGGACAGGGAGGCCTGGCGTGCTGCGGATCATGGGGTTGCAAACAGTCAGACACGACTGAGCGACTGAACTGAACTGATACCATTTCACGTTGCTAAGCCATCTTAACTATTGCTTTTATCCAGGCAGCACCCCATCAGAATGCCATGATAATCTTCTCTCTCTTTTTCTAAATAACAAGACCAACACAATGGATTTTAAATAATGACCAAGGATTTTTTTTATTCATTAAGTTTTAGTATCATTACAGAAAATGTTATGGTACAGAGTTGTTTAACATTGTTTTTTCTTTGCTCTTGATTTCCACATGAATGCTGGTAACACTAATATCTGTACAAGATCAGTCTTTGATTTTATTTTTTGTTCTGTACAATTTTAAATGTATTGGTTAAAAAGGCTGTCAGCACTTAAGGAAGCATTTTTTCCCCCAGTTTGTTTGTTCAAATAAAAGGTATCCGGTTACTGCCCAAGAGTACTGTGCCATGAGGCTACTGGGACGAGAGACGCTTCTCCCCGGACGCTCTGTGGGGATGGCTCTCCTTGAGGCAGGGCAGGGCTGCCACCCAGTCACTCTTTGTTTGGCACTGTGCACATAAACACGAGATACATGATAAAGAACAAGCAGAAGCTCTCTGTAAAGCAGTTATGAAGCATACTAAGAAGGGAAATCCAAGTGTTGCCTATGCTAGTATAAATAAGCAGACAGCCTTGATTTAAGAGCATAAGTAGTTGTATTTTAAAGATGAGAAAAACACAAGTTCTGCAGGCACCTACCGCTGTCTACTAAAAGCTATCGCTATCAGACCTAGCATTGAACACACAAAGCAATTTGCAAGAAAGGAAAAATTTGCTTTGATATAATCAGAATAGAGTTGTCTGTTAAGATTTATTTTTAGGTGTTTTTTTTCTTTAAAAGGTATTTAAATTCTTTTGAAATATAGTTCAAGATGTTGACTATACAGATCAACTTTTATCCAAATCAGAAAAACTAGCTGTGCCGTTGCATATTACAGGATACAGTCAATGATATGTGGACATGCATCAAAGCTTTCTCCCACTGGTGATCATCATAGCCGTCCGATGACCATGACGTCCACCACCTCTCCCTTGTGGAGCTCCACGTACTGCTCTGTCTTTGGAGGAAGCATCAATAATCCATTGGCACTGCGCATACTCATCAGACGGCTGCTCATCTGATTACCTAGGAGGAAATACCTTATTACAGCGGCAGCAGCATCACAGTGTATGTACATGGAGCCCTTGTAGTTCTTCTCAAAATAAAAACTGATGAACAGAAACACAGGTGTTCAAGAGGAAGAAAGATGATCAGACTTCTCAATATCTTTTTCAGGTGACCTAGCTACTGTATCCTATTACCTTCTCATTGAACTTTAAAAAATAAACCTTAAAAATTATTCTTTAAGAGAACGAAACCAAAATTTTACAGCACTGTGGAAAATGCCATTGAATTTCTCAATTCAGGCTAACGTGTGATGTTTGTCTAAAAGAGAGGCTTTTAAAACCTATTAAAATAATTATGATAATAACAGCAGTGGTTATCATTTCTTTTGTATTTACTTAAGGAACAGACACGGTGGTAGGCATTTTACTCAACTACTTTATTTAATTCTCGATACCTCAAAAGAGGTTAGGTAACTTGCCTATGGTCCTACTAACTAGTTGGTGGCCAATTTGCAAGCAATCTCTGATGGCAAAGCCCATGTACTTACTCATTGTGATAACTGATGTTTGCACTTAAGAGGATCTTTGTTTAAATTTTTTCTGGAATTGCATCAAAAGTCAGGTAAATATGGCTAGAGAAGTTGGGGATAAAAATTTAAAGTCTACAGCAGCTAACTACAAAACTCAGTTATCAGAGCTGATTTCTGAGTCCTTAGAACTTACCAATATCTAGGGTATAGTAAAGGCTACAGAGAATTGCACTCTAATTGGGCTTTAATGTCACATTTCAGCGTGGCATAGCCACAGTCTCCTCCTTTTCCTAAAATCAAAGTTATGCTTAGAATTTACTGGTTGAACAAACAGATAAAAATCTTCTGTAATTCTAGATTTGTATTTCAAATGTTTGTCTAGAAATAGTTCCGAGGAATAACTAAACAATTATTAGTCTTTTTTACTCTTGTCTGTTATGTAACGCTGTTTAGGAATAACTTAACATCTAATCTCTCAAAAGGGAAAATGTACAATAATTATAAAATTAGGTATACTCAAGGAAGGAGGTTATACATAAGTTTATTTTAACAGAATGAGTGCAAAGAGATACCTGCAGGTGTGAATGACTAACCTGTACTCTGTGCCCAAGGTAGTGGTTCTTGGTGATGCCAAGTCAGTATACACCGATGGTATTCTGGGCGAGGATCCAGTTTTACATCACATGATAACTACAGAAAAAAGAGGAAAGGAAAATAAACTCAATAACTCTTAAACTTGATCATCTCTTAAAACTATAGGGTGGTGGTAGTCGTGCAAAGAGTGCAATGGACAGGGAAATATTCTGGCATTGTGCTGTCTCCACCACTGCCGCCTTATGTTCTTAATACAGGAAGTCCAGAGGTTGGGTTGCTCTGGTAAAAAGAGAAAAGAAGGCTACGAAGTTGGTATTCGCAGTAGGCAAAAGGGTAGATGAAAAATACAAAGTCTATTTTTGAAGTCTAATTTGACCTATGAATTGAGAAATTAAGGCAGATATTTTAACACTGAAAATAAAGGAGGCACACCTCAACAAACAAGCTCAATATATATTTATCTGTCTATCCATCCATTTGTCCATCTATCCATCCATCCATCCAGTAAACAGATTTATTGAGGTGCTAATTTAGCAACTCATTCATACACTTATCTTTAATACAAAACAGAGTTACTTTCATTTTTTAAAATTTTCATTGGAGTACAACTGATTTACAACGTTGTGTTAGTTTCAGGTGTAAAACAAAACAAATCAGTTACACATGTATCTACTCTTTTTTAGATTCATTTCCATATAGGCCATTACAGAGTATGGAGTAGAGGTCCCTGTGCTATACAGTAGGTCCTTATTAGTTATCTATCTTTTATATACTAGAGTCATAGTAGTGTGTATAGGTCATCCTAATCTTCCAATTTATCCCTTCCCTCTCCTTACTCTGTGGAGGGCTTCCCTGGTGGTCCACTGGTAAAGAACCTGCCTGCCAATGCAGGAGACGTGGGTTTTATCTCTGGGTTGGGAAGATTCCTTGCAGAAGGAAATGGCAACTCACTTCAGTATTCTTGCCTGGGAAATCCCATGGATAGAGTTCGCAAAAGAGGCGGATACAACTTAGCAACTAAACAACAACAACACAACCTCCTTATTCCCTGGTAATCATAAGTTTGTTTTCTACATCTGTAAGTTTATTTATGTTTTGTAGGTAAGTTCATTTGTACTTTTTTTACGTTCCACATATAAGTGATAACATGATATTTGTCTTTCTCTGTCTGACTTACTTCACTCAGTATGATAATCTATAGGTTTATCCATGTTGCTGCAAATGGTGTTATTCCATTCTTTTTTATGAATGAGTAATATTTCACAGTGTATTAAAAAGCAGAGACATTACTTTGCCAATAAAGGTCCATATAGTGAAAGCTATGGTTTTTCCAGTAGTCACATATGGATGTGAGATTTGGACCATAAAGAAGGTTGAGTGCAGAAGAATTGATACTTCTGAACTGTGGGCTGGAGAAGACTCTTGAGAGTCCCTTGGATTGCAAGGAGATCAAACCAGTCAACCCTAAAGGAAATCAATCCTGAATATTCATTGGAAGGACTGATGCTGAAGCTGAAGCTCCAATACTTTGGCCACCTGACGCGACTCATTAGAAAAGACCCTGATGCTGGGAAAGATTGAAGGCATGAGAAGAAGGGGACGATAGAGGATGAGATAGTTGGATGGCAAACTGACTCAATGGACATGAGTTTGAGCAAGCTCTGGGAGATGGTGAAGGACAGGGAGGCCTGTCGTGCTGCAGTCCATGGGGTCGCAAAGAGTCGCACATGACTGAGTGACTGAACATCAATTATTCTAATTAGGCTTTCTCTCTGGAATCTAGACTAAAATTCAATTCAAGGGTGTTTTTCCTTAATTAAATCACACTCAACTCTTTCATGTGATATTACTTATGTTTATACGCTGCTTCATATCTATTGGGGGTGGGTAACTTGCCCCCCAATTTATTTATTTATTTACTTGACCCCAAATTTATTCTGTGCTTACCTGAGGACAAAAATCTCTGTCTTTCAACCTCTCCCCATGGGTACGTGTGTTCTCCAGTTCTAAACCGTAAGAGCTATCACACGGTTGTGTCATTTGCTACACGTTTCAGCTTTTCCCCAGGCCAATGGCACTGACTGGCTCACGGCAGTGCAGTGAGCAAATACTAGCCTGTGAAGATACCAGCACCGAGGCTCTACTCCCAGTCTTACTGTTAACTGGTGTGCTGTACTGGAAAGTTTTTTTGCTTTCCCACACCTGTTTGTTCATCTACAAAATGGGATTGTTTGTTTTAAAGGAGTATATTTATGTTAATTTAAGAAATAAGAACTGCATCAGTTTGAAGTGAGTGAATTTTTTTCACAGCCTCACAAAGAGCTGTTCCTTTTGTAGCAAGAGATGAAGCTAATCAGGTTTTTGTAGTATTTTACTGAAATGCAGAATATTTTATTCACTAATGTATTTAGTTGTACTGACATTATAGTTCTAGTATATTACATCAGTTAGCTTAAGAAAGCACCTATTTACTATGAGCATCAGTGCTTAAAATAATGATGCACCATGAGTAAATACACACATATATTTTGGTGGAAGAACATCGCAAGTTGTGGGTATTTTACTTTTTTTTCCACTCATTCGAAATTGGGCAGTGAGCTAAGGATTAGTAGTCCTTTGCTTCCTTTGAGTATTTTTCTGGCGCACAGCAGTCACTCAAGAGATAAAATTGTATTATTTGGTGTGGTATTATACGGTATGCTCTACATGTAAATATCTAATGGAGAGAATTAGAAAAGGAAAAAAAGGTCAATGAAATGAGATGAAAAGCCACAGACTGGGAGAAAATACTTGTACAAAGCATGCCTGATAAAGACCTGTTATCAAAAATATACAAAAAATTCTTAAAACTCAACAATAAGAACACGAACAATCCAATTAAAAACTGGGCAAAAGAACTGAGCACCATATCAATGAAGATACATATGAGAAGTAAGCATATGAAAAAATGTTCAACATCATATAGGGAATGAAAATTAAAACAACAATGAGACATCACTAGATATCTACTAGAAAGGCCAAAAATCCAAAATACTGGCCACACCAAATCCTGTTGAGAATGTGGAAGAACAGGGACTCATCACTGGGGCGGGAATGCAAAATGGTACAGCTACTTTGGAAGACATTTTGGCATTTCTTACAAAACTAAATATATCTTATCATACAATCCAGCAATCATATTCCTTAGTATTTACCCAAGTGAACTGAAAGTTTATGTTCATACAAAAACTTGCTAAACAAATATGCTTAGCAGCTTTATTCATAATTGCCAAAATTGGAAGCAACAAAGATGCCCTTCAGTAGGTGAGTGGATAAATGGTGGCATATCCAGAGAAAGGATTATTATTCTGTGCTAAAAAGAAATGAGCTATCTAGCCATGAAAAGTCATGAAGGGAACTTAAATTCATATTACTAAGTGAAAGAAGACAATTTGAAAAGGTTACATACTGCATGATTCCAACAATATGATATTCTGAAAAAGGCAAAACTATGGAGACAGTAAAAAGATCAAGGGTTAGTAGGGAGTGAGGAATGAACAGGCAGAGTGCAGAGGGTTTGGGGGTTGTGAAAGTGTATGACACTACAATGGTGCGTGATATGTGCTAAGTCGCTCAGTTGTGTCCGACTCTGTGACCCTATGGACTGTAGCCTGCCAGGCTCCTCTGTCCATAGGATTCTCTAGGCAAGAATACTGGAGTGGGTTGTTATGTCCTCCTCCAGGGGATCTTCCCAACCCAGGGGTCAATACATGTAATTGCATATATCAAGACCCATAGAATACACAACAGCAAGAGTGAACCCTAATGTAGACTATGGACTTTGGGGGATAATGAATGTGTCACTGTAGGTTCACTGATTGTAAAAAATGTACCACTGTGGTACAGGATGTCAACAGTCAGGGAGATGTGTGTGTGTGTGTGTGTGTGTGTGTGTGTGTGTGTGTATGGGGCGAGGAGGAGAATTAATACAGGAACTCTACTTTCTGCTTAATTTTGCTGCGAACCTGGATGTGCTATAAAAAACAAAATTTGTTAAATAAAAAAGGGGAGAATATTTTGTCCTTCCTCTTTGTCCTGTCCATCTTTTAGAGAAGTGACCTCAAAGAATTATCTAGCATAGTAAGGAGTTAACTGTAAATACAGTGTAATAATGTTGTTATGGAGCCATTTATATGGTATAAAAGGGCACAAAGAAGTAAATAATCAGCCTTCTTAGGGACACTGGGAAAGGATTCACAGAGGGCATGATGATGCCTGAGTCTTATGATTAAGGAATTTTCTAAGCTGAGAAAAGAGAAGGTGGTAGTTAGGAGAGAACCTCCTAGGGAGGCGATCTCATGCTCATCCTGGAGGAAGTAAAAAGCTTGGTATGGTCAGAATGCAGGATGGGAAGCAGATAACACTGGAGGGAAAACAGGCCTTGGGATGGAGGGCCTCCTATGCTCACTTGAGTGTCTGAATTTAACCCTGGGGTAATGGGAAGCATTGAAGAATTTTAATTGGAGGTGCTGACAATGATTAGTTAGACAGAAAAGGGATTTAAAAGGAGGCAAGATTAGAGGAAGAGAAAACACCAAATGTTGGTGCCATCATTCAAATCAGGCTTATTTGGCTACAAAACACAGGGGATGCGGATGGTGGAGGGGACGTTAGGAGAATGGTGAAGATCTGGAAGGCTGGAGTAAGGAATGGAAAAAGCTGACCCACAAGATATAAAAGGTTCTTCAAGGGGCATTTTGGCCCCTCCTGAGATTTGTAAATTGGAAGTGATAACTCGAACAGATGTACACACTTCTCCAGCTGTACTCAGTGCCCTGGGAATAAAAGTGAAGGACAAAAAAGGGAAAACTGATTCATCTTTGTGGATTCTTAGAGTGATCGTAGTACAAGGAAGGAGAGGCAAAAAAAAAATTGAGGATGTTAGAAAAAGTTGAAGTGATACACCATAGGATTTAGGCTGGATGAGAAAAGGGTTAAAGCCAGAAGGGGCTTATGGACTGAGGAAAAACAGTGAGGTGTTTAAATTCTTTTATATCCGCTGGTAGGTAACTTGTCATTGTTCTTGAACTGTATACTACAGTTGGTGAGTTTTGAGATGGAGCACTTCATGGCATTGAAAAGGACGGGCATGTGTGCGGCTGAAGCAAAAATAAAATTATCAAGAATTATGGAAATAAAGCAACTGATGATAAGAGGTCAGGCACAAAAGAAGACTTTTAGACAACTGCCAAAACCTGAATGTGTTTGGAACGTTTGCTGGTGATAATATGGGAAGGCGAAAGCTCCAGGAGACTTGGGGGGAGAGGTTGGAGTAATTGCTGCACAGACTGGAAAAGAGAGTTTGTGAGAAAACAGATGACAAAGGGGATTCTATTTGAGTGGAGGCCCCAGGTGACACGCTCTAGGCCCTGGCTGATATTGAGGGCCTGGACTCTGTTTGAGTCTTGTCAGAGCGTCCAAAGAGTGGTTTTAAAGGAGCTTGATACTAACTCTTAAAAGTACTAGAGACGTTATAAGCACTGATTTCATTAGTCTAAAAGAGAGGGGCTTGAGCTCATTTGCCCCACAAATGATCTGAAATTTATCTTGTAACATTAAAATTCTTATGCATGCTGGTACAGATCAGTTTCAACTTCATTTTCCCAAAGTTTCTATAACCTAGTTATAATTTTCATCTCCTAGTAATAATAAAACTGGCTTACACTTCTTATAAATCATAGACAGTTCTATCATTTTCAATATCTGCTTTTAATCAATCTATAGGCCATAATATTCTCACATAACAGGCATTCAATTATATCTTGTGATGATCAATGACTAACCTTTTTAAAAAGCTGAATAATGTTCCATTGTACACATATACATCATTTTCCTTATCTATTCATCTGTTGTTGGAAATTTGGGTTGCTTCCTTATCTTTGCTACAGACAATAATGCTACAACGAATGGTGGAGTGCAAACATCTCTCTGAGATCCTGATTTCAATTCTTTTGGACATATATCCAAAAGTGAGATTGTTGGATCATATGGTAGTTTTACTTTTAATTTTTGAGGAAACTCTATACTGTTTCCCATGAGGCAACATGGGTATACCTAGAGGACATCATACCTGGTGAAATAAGCTAGTTACAAAAGTACTGCCAGATTCCACTTATTCACCTAAAATGGTGAGACTCACAGAGGCGAAGGATAGAACAGTGGTTGTCAGGAGCTGAGGGATGGAGGAAATGGGAAATTGTTGCTCAATGGATATACAGTTTCTGTTATGCAAGGCGAATAAGCTCTACGGCATCTGCTGTACAGTATACTACCTATAGTTATGTGGTATTGTGCATTTTAAAATAAGAGGATAGTTTTCACATTAAATGCTCTTACCATGAAACAAGCAAATCAAAGAACACAAGGGGATTTCTGGAGGCAATGGACGTTTAGTACCTTGACTGTGGTGATGGTATCATGGGTGTTCGTGTTTGTCAAAATTTTTCAAAATGTCTACATTAAATATGTGCAATTTGTGTACATAAATCATACCTCAGTAAATCTTAAAAGAAAGAAAAGCACTGGCTTAGTATTAGTTTAAATTGCCAGGAAAATTGTTCACTAGTTACACGGAAACTATATTACATAGTTAGTTGACTAGTAGTAAATCAAGTTGAATTTGTGTGGTGAGAAGGGGACTGTAATTTCTGAGTGACTTTTACTGCAGGTATAACTCCTCAGCCTTAGTAGTCCTTTTCCAAACAATATGGTCACCCTTTCCTTCTGTTTCACTAGAGTCTCTTTCTGGTCCTTTAACTGTCTTTTCTGAACTGTTTAAAACTGATCAGTGGGGTCACAGAAAAAGTGATCAAATAAATTGCTATTCTCTGTAAGTTTACCTAGGGAAAAGGGAATTTTTATCCCTCCTTCCATAGGGTTTAGTATTAGTTTAGTATTCTATTGACCATTTTGTCATTACATATCCATTCCTAAATGGACTTCTAGCTGAAGAAAATCATTCTCTTCAGGAGTAGTGGAATAATGAGGGAAGGGAATAAAGGGGACTCCTTTCCCTTTGTTTTCTATCATGAAGAGAGGAATACAATCATATTTTCCTTCAAAATTGACTCAATGGATATGAGTTTGAGCAAGCTCTGGGAGATGGTGAAGGACAGGGAAGCCTGGTGTGCTACAGAGGGTGGCAAAGAGTAGGACACGACTAAGTGACTGAATAACAACAACAATATAAAATTCTAGATGTTTGTTTCGGGCAGTTAAAAAATCATATCCTTATTTGTTATTAGGCTTCAGTTTTGGTTTCTGGTCATTAGAAAACATTACCCTGGCTTTGATGATGGTTGGCCGAGGATCCAAGATGCCTTGCATCTTTCTCAGTGCAGGCACAACAAAGAGATTGCAGGTGACCACAGCTGACACAGGATTCCCTGGAAGTCAACCAAGCAGTTATTTATAGTACACACATAGAAATTTTGCCAAAAAATCATGAATGTCTATACCTTCAGGTATCAAAGGGAATGAAGTGACTAACCACTAGCCTTCCTCTTTTGAATCACCTTGAATCCAAAAGGATGCCAGAATAGAGCTATAGTCAACCAAATGGCACAGAGTGTGTAAACACTTGGATCTACCAGTGAAACACAGACTTCTGATGCACAGAAGCTGCTGAACAGCATTTATTTTTGCTTTCCTGAGAGCCATACATTGAAGCCCTTACTAGTCAGTTTGTACTTGCTATTTTTAAAATGGCATAAAATTACATAGTAATACATACTCAGTGTAAAAATATATTAGCAAGTAGGATAAGCATAAAGAAATTTATCCATAATCCTTCCTACCTAGAAATTTCTTTAAATTAAAAAATATAAAACTAAATGATTTAAAATGTGAAGGATTTGAAGGTGAATACTGTTAGGAACTGAATTATGTTTCTCTCAAATTAACATGTTGAAGTCTTAACCCTCCAATGCGACTACATTTGGAGATAGAACTGTTGAAGAAGTAACTAAGGTTAAATGGGCTTCCCAGGTGGCGCCAGTGGTGAAGAACAGGCCTGCCAATGCAGGAGAGGTAAGAGACACAGGTTCAATCCCTAGGGAAGATCCCCTGGAGAAGGACATGGGAACCCACTCCAGTATTCTTGCCTGGAGAATCCCATGGACAGAGGAGCCTGGTGGGCTACAGTCCATAGGGTCGCAAACAGTCGGACACAACTAAAGCAACTTAGCATGCATGCGAAGTTCAATGAGGTTTTAAGGGTGAGGTTCTAATCCAATAGGACTGGTGTCCTCATAAAAAGAAAAAGAAACATGAGGAGTGTACACAGAAGAAAAGGTCATGTGGAGGCGTTGGGAGAAAGTGGCCATCTGCAAGCAAGGGAGAAAGATCTCAACAGAAACCAACTGAGCTGGCACCTTGAGCTTAGACTTCTAGTCTCCAGAACTGTGAGAAAATAAATTTCTGTTGTTTAAGCCACCCAGTCTGTGATATTCTGCTTTGGCAGCCTGAGCAGAATAATACAAATGCCAAGTTCTTCTACAGTTAAAAGAAAAATTTGAGGAATTCAATTGTACCTCTCCAAGAAGAAATCTGGGTGTGTCATGCACTTCAAAGGCAAGTAAGGTGAGCTATGAAAAAATGATTGAGCTGAGAATAACAGATTTAGTTTCTTGTGGGTATTGTTAACTAACAAAGCTGTGTGACCCTGGCAAGAGTTCCAAATCTTTCTAGGTCTATCTTCAC
Organism: Okapia johnstoni; assembly: GCA_024291935.2. Taxonomy (NCBI): domain Eukaryota; kingdom Metazoa; phylum Chordata; class Mammalia; order Artiodactyla; family Giraffidae; genus Okapia; species Okapia johnstoni. The sequence continues at coordinate 22,108,350 of CM044307.1, forward strand.
TCATTCACAAAATAAAAAGTTTGGATGATATAAGTCTCAATATCCCTGTTGGTTCTAAAATTATAATTTTACTAATACTTTTATACAGTGATATATGACTCTGTGTGTGTGTGTGTGTGTGTGTGTGTGTGTGTGTGTGTGTGTGTGTGTGTGTGTATCTAGTGGGGGTAGGGAATGGCTTGTGGCTTTTAGATTCTCTTGGCCTGGTTATGTGATGCTAATTTCATCATCAAAATAAAAGGCAATGGCTGGTTTAGCCTATTACTAGTTAAAACCATACCTTTAATTTTCTTCTATCTACAAAAGCAGTTAAAAAGAGATTTTTTTAAAGTTGTAAAGTGATGAGTGACACAATTATTTCAGTAAAAAAAAATTGTTGTTTTTCTGAGTTATTCCACAGGATAGCAGACTGTTAGTGACAATTAACTGCTTTACTCTTGAATCAAAATGTAAACAGATGGAAATTTTTCTGGGAAAGCAAAAAAAAGAAAAAAAGCTCAACAATGATTACAGTATTCCTGTAATGCTATTGCTTGATAAAATTACTCTATAAAAAATGAATTGCTCAATGTAAAAAAAAGAGACTGGAAGAACCAACACCAAAAATCTGAAAATAGTGGTTATTTCGTGTGAGGGAGATTATGGATAACATTTCTTATTGCTTATCTAAGTATTTTCTAATGTTTTACAGTGAACACATGTTACTAGAGTAAGTTTAAAAAGTAAAAAAAAAAGAACAAGTAGATACACAAGATTTTTAAACTGCTTTAGAACTTATCAAGATAAGTAATGGCTTTAAATGAAGGACTTTAAGCAAAATCCAATTCTGAGTTTTCAAATCCTTGTAAAAAGAACCACTTTGCTGGTTTTACAATCTGAACATGTGAATTGTTGCTGCCCTCTTTCGGTACCTTCAGGCTGAGCATAGAAAATCTCAGAGGAGCAATTTGAAAAGTAGGCTATTTAGCTGTAACTTCTTTGGCAGATAAACAACACTTTGTTAGTAATGGCAAAATAGGCTCCCACTATAACATACTTCGTAGGTCAAGTCATATTTTCTGAAGACAACATAAACAGTCTCTTCTAAGCAAAATGAAGCTAGGAAGAGGTTATCCTTTCTCTATATAATGGTGTTCAGAGTATCTAGGGATATATTAAAGGCCTTAAGGAGTTTTATACCACAGATAAATTTTGAGAACTAAAACTTTACTTACATGTCCTCTCTCTTAATATGATAGAAATCAAACCTCTTTTATGCTTATAGATAAGGGGCTTTAAAAATGTTTTTAAAGTTCTAAAAAATTTTGCCTGCCTTTTCTTTCTATCTCTATTTTGAGATTTATTAATTATAAAAAAGCAAATAAGCATCCCAAAGCCACCAGACTTGTACATTTGAAAGGAATAAGTAGGTTACTTTCTGAAGGAATCTATGCCAAAAAATAGAGAATGGAACATTGCTTACAGATCAGAGGAAATTTTAGAAGTTGAAAAAATAACAAGTAGATGCAATGTTGTATTTCTGTTGTTCTAGTGTCTGCAGGGGTGATTCAAGGCCCTTTGAGCACAATACTCTAGTTGTGGGAGATGATTATACTGCTAACTTTGACCAGTGTCCTGTAAGTGCCCCAGAAAGATGTAGTAACAGGTAACGCTTATCATCTTAGGGTCTGAATTGTGCTTTGAAAGGTACTATCTAATTTGACTTTTGCACAAGCCCTATGAAGCATATATTTGCCCCATTTTATAGATGAAGAAACAGCTTCAGAGAGATTATGTGATTTGTTCAGGGTCATACAGTATGCAAAGCTGGGGCTTGAGCCCAGGTCTTTCAGATTCCAAATCATGTCACCTGGGGCACAAAAAGATTTTGGTTATTTTTCCAGAAAAAAACAAAAGAAAGTATTTAAGTTATTCTTACCTGGTAGTGCAAAGATTATTTTTCTTACACCATCAATATCCAAAGTTGCAAATGTCGTTGGCAGGCTAGAGGAAAAATAGAGGATATTTGTTAGTGACTGCTAAGCAATTTGATGAGTAAATTAAATACTGTAGTTTTCTTGTTATACGGTTCTTCATACAGATCACTTACTCTCTAAAAATACTTTTCTGTTGACTCTCCTTTAAACCTTTATAACTTGCAGTGAAGCACAATTAAATTAATTTGTTTTTAGCATCTTCTGTTTTTAACCAACACTTCCTGGTTTTCTGTAGTTTACTTTGTTTCCTTCTTGCCAGTGCCAAAGAAGTGTATCCCAAACCCCAGTTTCTCTAGCCCTTAGTTTAATAATTTCTAATGCATTTATTTCCGGCTGACCAGTAACAATCATTCCTTTTATCAGACGACTATCTGGTAAGACATGTCTATCAGATAACTGCCTATTGTTGAAGATGAGTATTTCTCAGCCCTTTAAGACTATACTCAGCAATAAACATAAAAGCCTCCCTCCTATGAAGGGAATTTTTTGAAATATCAAAACAAATAAAATATCATGACTAGAACAAAATTAAAGCAATAATAATCTTTAAATTTTATTTTTAAATTAATTTATTTTAATTGGAGGCTAATTACTTTACAATATTGTGGTGGTTTTTGCCATACCTTGACATGAATCAGCCATGGATGTACGTGTGTCCCCCTGTCCTGACACCCTTCCCACCTCCCTCCCCATCCCATCCCCCTGGGTTGTCCCAGTACATCAGCTTTGAGTGCCCTTAAAGCAATAATAATTTTAAAATATTCTCAAATTTTACTTCCTTAAGGGTCTGACAGGAATTCTCATCACGGGGGTGTGGAGAGGGGTGTGAGTGGCATGAAGAGGGCAGGTGGTAAATAAGAGTGATTTTTTTTTTCTATTGACTACCCTTCATACAGAATCTCAGCTAAAATTTTTATTATAGAAATGAAACTTGAATGATGCAAAGTTCTTAGGGAATGCTGAAATTTCCACATAACTAAAAAAACTACCCAAATTGTTTTCCTTTTTACTATTTTCACGGACGGGCTGAATGAGAAAAGGATCACTCATGCATAACCTTTTGCAATAACGATGAACATTAACATTTTTGATGAATTGCAGGCATCATTATTAACCAATTCTACTCTGCTACGATACAGTGATATTGGGTTACCAGAGTATTACACGACATAACACGACATAACACGACAGCATATGCCGCAGTGTTTTTATAGTTCTTGCTTCTGCTTTTTCTCCCCCTAGTGTTTAATTTTTCTGGGGTCCCCTTCATATGAGACTGCCATCATCTCGACCCTTAAAGCTGGCCTTAGGTCTGGGAACCAGAGACTAGTAATAGTTATATTGTTAGAATGATAACAATAATAATAATAGAAACTACCACTTTTAAAGAAACATCTAAGCATTATATCCATTATTTCATTTAATTCTTACAAAAATCCTATTAAGTGACAATTATTATTCCTTTTTATCGATGATGAAAATGAGACTCAGAGATTAAGCAATTTAGCCAAAATCACTCAGATACAAAATGGGGAAACAAAGATTTGAACCAAGGTTTTTCTAACATTATGGTTCATAATTAGATAAGGCTCTCATAGGGTATGCTGTGAAGTGTTACTATATTGGCTTCGTAACATCTATTTTTGTCTACTGAGGCCTTTTTTGCTTACTTCCTGATTCTTTGCTGTATTTTAGAAAACAGAGATTAGACTGTCTTATCTATTTATAGATAGGTTATTTGGCAATGATTGTTACTGTGTGATGAAAATAATTTCCAAGGTACATTTTGACAACAGCTATGTTCACTGCAGATGACCCATAAAAACTGTGATTGGTAGATCTGGTTGATAATATGCCAAATGCTTTTTGAGTATCTCTTTGTCTAAAATGAAAGAGGTTAATTGCATTCTGAATGCACTGTATGTGGGAAGAGCAAAGCTAAATTGTTCTTCAGCTTTTTATATTTCTTCTTGTTCTACTATTAAGTAGCAATTACTTTAAATTCTTATCTTCAGACAAGTATAAAATTCTGGCCAATTAAAGGAAGCCCATTTAAAGTTCTAAACCACTTTTTTTTTATAGCAAACTAAAACTCATACTAAGAGTGAGGAGGGAATACATGACACCTTCCCTCTATGTATTTAAAGCTAATTTAAATCATCTTTTGAATCTTGCAGACAGGTACTGTGATTTCTCTAAAGATACTCATTTTAGAAAGATTCCATTACAATAAAACATTTTGTAATTTTGCATTGCTATCATGATTGTCTTATTGCTAGACTGTGAAGTTTCTCGGTCTGAACAGACAGGCTATTGCTCAAAGACATGGCCACATATATTTTATCAACACCAATGTTTGCATTCTTTGAGGATTTATAATGGATTACAGAACCTCCGGCCATTCCTCAGGGACTTATTAATTTTTAGGAGATATGCAAGATCTAGGTATGTGTTTACTTTTCTTTCCTCTTTGGAGGTAGTAAGCATTATGAAACACTATTCATGAAGTATTCTCACAAAGAAAAAAACTGAATCTGAATCTAATCAAACTTTTAGATCTAACTTCTAGTGTACAGAATATACTGGAGAGAGAGAGAAACAAGTCAAACACCACCACAAGGAAGCAATCAGCCAAACCTATTCACAAGGACAAAGGATTCAGGTTTTGCAACAAGTCAATGGCATACTAAAAATGTGGGAGTGGTGGGGGGTATTAAATGTTCTTGTTTAATAGAGAGTCAACAACCAAATACATTGAGTAGATCTAACTCAAATCTTAATTCAAACAAAACATATATAGGAAGGCATCCTCTTCCTTGACATTCAGGAGACTTTTCAAATATGAGCGGGGGATTAGATGATATTCAGGTGTTCTTATTTATTTTTTTAGGTGAGATAATGCCACTGTGATTATATAATACTGCTGTTGTTATTATTAATATTTGAGATGTATATTAAAATGCCATGTCTAGAATTTGTTTTAAAACAATCTAACCCTCTGTCCCCCCAAAAAGGTGAAGGAAGGGATTGATAAAACAATTAAGGAGAAATGTTGATAGTTACTGAAGCTGGGTTATGGGGTATAGGGGGTTTCGTTATACTCTCTGCTTTTGTGTATGTTTGAGAATTTTCATACTAAAATGTTTTTAAGTTAGAGAAAGAGCCGAAAAAGAGAAGGAAGGAACTAGTCATGGGAATTAAAAGGAGAAAAGGTTTGGAAAGTTGCTTTGCTTCTTTTTAAACCAGATCCAGTGTTTAATAAAGAAGATGAATTCCCATTTCAGACAGGATACATACTTTTTCAAAGAACTCTAATACTGTAACATTCCTTTATTAGAATAAATAATCCATAATAGAAAATGTAATAGGAAAGCATTTAAAAACTTTGTTAGTCAAAGCAAGCCAAACCAACCCATATATTAGATAACAAGATTATTTTCATACCCTGGTTTCATAAAAACCCTGCCAAAATGGATCTGGGCATGAAGATCAATGTCCAGCACCTGCTTGAGATAGTCCTGCAAACATGAAAAATAATCACTTTACTTTCAAACATTTCAATATCAGACTTTCAGATGTTAAATGAAAAAAATATATAAGATTGAAATGAAAAGAAACACCTATTTTAGTGAAGTTGATTATGACAAATATTTCTTCATTCCTCATTCATTTATTCATTCAGTAAATATTTATTGAGTATAATATATGTATGCTGAATATCAATCAATGTACAAGGAGATGCAGCCTTGAACAAAAGAGGCAATGTTCCTTCCCTCATAAAAAGAACTTTCCAATAGGAGTAGTTAGAGAGTAAACCAAATAACCACATTAACATACAAATTATTACTTGATAGGCTGTTGTCTCTCTTTCAAGATAGAATTTTGTGTCTGAGAAAGGATGTTAATAAATATGGCTTAAGAAGTGGTGCTTGGGCAGGGAAGCCACGTGTATGCATCTCATGCTGTTCTGCTTAATGAGCTTAAACTAATGTGCATTCCTTGAGGAGAGACTTGGACATTTACCTAAGATTACCGAGTCTAAATAAGTCAACTAAAAACTTAGGGAGGGAGCTCTAAACACAAAGTCAAGGGCGTTTAATTGCTCCAACTTCATATTCTGTGACTACAAACACAACCAACCTAAGGTTATGATCAACCCAGAGCAATCTGACAAAACCTGATCTTCGGAAAGGAAAGGCAATAGCGCCTTGTAATTGGTTTTGTAGATATAAAGAAAAAAATAGCAGTTTAAAAAATTTCTCCAAAGTAACACAACTTCTGTTACTGAATTTCCTGCTAATTCAAGAGAGTCTAGTATCCTACTAAAATATTAAATATTTCACAAGTTATGAGACACTTTATTTTTAAAAGCTATTTGCTTCTCTCCATCTCTACAGCCTCAGCCAACATCATCCAACCTGAATTACTGAAATAGGTCTCTCTGCCAATTCTCCAATACATTTCCCCGACAGTAGTGAGAGAGACAAATCTGATCAAATCACTATATAACACTTCAATAACTCCATGATCTCCACAAACAAGTCTCATCTTTTAAATGATCATAGCTAAGATTCTTGTATTGATATTTTCTAGCCTCCTTTTGCCAATCATTGCTCTTATCAGGCAATCCGATTCCCACCAGCCCCATTCCTCTTCCTGTCTCTCTCAACATTCCTGCAAGTCTATACCACTGTCAGTTTTCACACTTTCTTGCCTCAAATCTTTGAAAATATTCTCCCTTTTGTCTGGAATACTCTTTCTTTCTGCCCTCCTCTATTCTCAATCTCAAGTCTTCCCTGAATTCCCAGGGCTGGACAATAGATTGATTACTGATTCATGATTATTTTTAGACAATATTATTAGATGAAATAATTTAGAATTTTCTTGATGAACTGATCTATGTAAATACAGGAATAGGAAATGTCCCTCCTCTTAATATCTAGCAAGCCTTTTTACCTTAATTTTCTCTGATATCAAGACAGCCAACTAGCTGTTCTGTAACTTTTTTCTCATCTCTTACTTTCAAGTAGCTGTATTCTAATATTTAAGGTGGGTCTCTTATAAGCATCATACAATTTGTTATTTTTTAAAATCTAGAGTGACAATTTTTAATTGGAGGACTCAGTCCACTTACACTTATTATAATTACTGCGATATATTTTTACTTTTATCTACTTATTTTTATTTTTGGTTGTGCTGCATCTCTGTAGCAGTGCCTGGGCTCTCTAAGTGTGGTGCACAGGCTGAGCAGTTGCCAGGTGTGGGCTTCATTGCTCTGCAGCATGTGGAATCTTAGCTCCCCCACCAGGGATTGATCCTGCATCCCCTACATTGCACAGCACATTCTTAACTCATGGATCCTCAAGAAGTCCTTTATTACTGCTATATTTGGATTTAAAACTATTGGCCTCCTATTCATTAGTTATTTGCCACTTCTGTTTTTATTTCCTTTTTTCTCCTTTCATGTCTTCCTTTGATTTGCCAAAATTTTTTTGTTTTTTAATTTTCTTTCTCTTCTATTTGCTTGTTAGCTACACATTCTCTTATTGGTTGCTTTAGAGATTACAAAATGCATTCTTAACTTACTACAGTCCATCATGATCTGGTATTTTTATCACTTCCCCAAAATGTAAGAACTTTAAAACATGTTAACTCTATTTATTCCTCTTCACTTTTTGTGCTATTCTGTAGCATATATTTTATATACATTATAAATATGCATGTATGTGTATGTATATAACTATTATAAAGTCTATATATGCTATACAGACAATATATACTCTATATTTAGTATATATTTATATACATGTAAACCTCAAGATATTATTTCATATAATCAACAATTCATTTACATTTACCCACATATTAACCCTTTCCTTTGCCCTCTAGTCCTTTCTAGCATTTCCATGCTTCCATAATCTTTCTTTCACATAGCTTTCATAGTTGTTCTTGGTGGAAGAGTTGGTCCAAATAAGTCACTCCATCATAGTAGAGGCAGAAATCTCCAGGTCTTTCTTTTATGCTCTTATAATACCAAGTCTTCCTGACACCACACACTTAGGTAATACAGCAGTTGCCTGATAACTATCTGTATTCTTTACTGTACTATATAGTTTGTGAGAACAGGAACCCTGTATATATATTTATAATGAGTCCATAGTGACACACACATGCCTTTCATTCATCCATTTGCTAGTTCAACAAATATTTCTGCGTGCCCACCATGTATCAGGAATTCTATTTGTGTTAGAGACTCACTAGTGAACCAGATTGACAAGGTCCCTGGCACAAAGATGTCCTGTTATAGTTTACTGTGGGGAGAAGACAGCCTAAAATAAGCCAACCAACAAATAGATTAACTATAAAGTGTGGAACATACTCTGAAGGAAAAAAGCAGGTGCTAGGATAGAGAACAATGGTATGAAGTGGAGAATACGGAAAGACCACTTTAAAACAGGTGGTGAGGATGAGGAGGACTTGGTCATGTGAAGTGTGGAGGGAATTCTCGGCAGAGAAAAGTTTATACAAAAGCCTCTAGAGCAGTAAAGAGTGTGTCTAGAACTGAAAAGACAATGGAAGGCAGTGAATGAGCAGGGGAAAGGCAGAAGGGGACGCTGAAGAGACAGGTAGAGGCCATACATGCAGGGCTCTCTAAGGACAATGATACCGAGTTTGGAAGGCATACACACTCATTACATATTTGCTAAATGAATGAAAGTATTTTATTTTTCTTGAAAGAAACATCTCTGTTGTAAAAAAATGCCCCCTTTCAATTATTTTTTGAATGTGAAGAAATGCCTCATGTTTCTTGTGACAGAAAGCTTGCACCAGACGCAGCAGTAACGGCTGAGCATCGTCACTGCTCTTGTTTCTGTCCGCCTACAGAAACAGCGAGGACCTCTGATGCTCTGCGAGCCAGATCCAGACATGAAGAAGAGACGCGAGTGAATGAGGGAGACTGGTCTTTCCCTCAACTTAAGCAAGAGCAATGTCAGAAAAATTGTGAAAGACTTTGAAACGGATAAAAAAGATTATCTGATGTCCAAATAACCTTCTGGGTTATTTGTGCCTTTCACTGTCTTTGAACTATTCTACAAAAATGAATCTGCAGAAAAATAATAGTGTAATAGTGAACATGATTAGTATCCAAAGAAATGAAAATTAATTCTGTCAGTAGAGTTGCAATTGACTATTCTCCTCCGGATATAGAACAATTTTACACCTGTTAGAAAACTGATTTCAGCATTTTGAATTACCTATCTGTGCCTGTGTTTTTTCAATTCTTAGAACCAGTTGTAATACCTTACTAGTTCCTTCACTAATTAATGAGTTAAATAAAATCTTTGACACATGTTAATTTTATAAAATAAAATATATATTTATGAGATTCATGATTTTATCTCTAAAAAACTACACCTTACTGATTCTGAAGGCTCCATAGAGACACTATATTGATTTATCTGACAAAGCCGAGTAAAGTCGATTATCAGAAAAGTGTACTTTATGGGTGGTTTAAACCTGGACACATTTTTCCTTGGTTTCTGGAATGAATGCCAAGCAGCAATAAAACTTGAAAACTACTAAATGTTGGTTTCTCTATTTTTACCTCCTCTATTAATTTTGGTACTATTTCTGTTTCTATGCATGGCCATTAAGGTAGTTCCCCTTGTAGCAGCAGTGATTGAGAATTCGGTTTTATGGTTTCATCATTTGCTGACTCCTATAAATGGCTGATTGAAATCTATTCTCTGTTGGGTAAGAGAAGACAGAGAATCTGGTTTCTTGGTTTTGTGAGTTTATTTGTCTTACTGTCATTTTGAACCTAAATCATTGAAGAATTTTTCCTTCCTCTAGGAAGGAAAATAGTTCTTTATTTGTAGACTGAGTAGTTTTTTGTTTGTTTCTGTGTTTACTCTTACCGTGTCATTGAAGTTGTAGAGATGAAGCTATATATTCTTTACTTGGTTGTGTGACAATGTGTCTGATCCAGAAAGCCATGTATCTTGCTTTGAGAGTGTGAAATGTTTTCCTACTTCTGGAGGATATTCATAAATTATATGACCGTAAGACCACCATGCAGAGTGGGCCTATCTCAGGGCGGGAACACTGCAGATTCAGGGTGTCCCCTACCCTGTCTCTGCCCCTGGTGGGAGCAACAAAAGAGCCTCTCATTCCCAACTCTGGTTTCACCAGGACTTGGAGAGAAGAGCCCTGACCACAGGCCCACAATAAACTTTGCTTTGCCAAAGGGGAGAAAAACCAACACACCAAAACACTTCTATTGTCTCTTAAATTAAAGGTGCTCTATTCTGATTGACTTAGAGAGATTAAGTATTTACATAAATAGAATATTCCTAAAATTCACAGGTAATAAGAAAATTTATCTTATAATATTTTAAATATGCTATGCTAAAAAAATATTCTTCTAACAATTTTAAGAATCAAAGTTCACACAGTTAAGGTAAATCTTTGGCAAATGAGACTAGCTTAATTATTTTGGTTAATAAGTAAATCCAGACATGCTCTTTCTCTTATTTATCAGTGTTAAGTAGGCAAATGCATTTTATTTTGCCTGAGTTTGTTTTTTCCTAAAATTATATAGATTAATTCATCAAAGAAGCTAATGCTATTCTTATATAATACTTAAGATTGTGAAAAATCTAAAATTTGGTTCAATGAAATTGAATCATTATTCTGACAAACTTTTAATTTCAATAGTAATTATGTTTGTAGAATGTCAGCTTGAAAATAATTTTCAAGATCTTTAAGTAATTTAAAATCTTGAAGTTATTAAATTGGTTAATTAATGAACAATCATGGGAAACCAAGATGATTTCTAAGTAAGATAAAATGCTGGATCACTGTTTACTAAACATAACTTTAAGCTAATATACTTTGCCTATTATTTTAATATGCCATAGGGAGGATATATCTTTGGGTTGTGTTAATGAATATGTTTTCATTTTTGCTCCATTAAGAAGGTAAAAAAGGGGATGTGTCTGCTCTACAAAGCTGTATTCTGTGTGTATATGAACTTGGCTAGTCTGCTAAAATGCTTACATATGATTTGTCAATTATCTATGTCCCCTAGTTTTCACTATGAGATAGACATTAGTTATTTTCTTAAATGTTGGAGTAATAATGACAGACAAGTATAATTATGCATGTTCTTTCATTTTTCAAGGAAAAAAATTAAAGACATCCAATATTCAAAATATTTGGTCTCAGGACCCTTTATATTCTCTTAAATTAAAATCCATTAAGGATCCTTAGAGCTTTTGTTTATGTGGCTTATGTCTATCAATGTTTACTGTGTTAGAAATTAAAACTAAGAAGTTAAAAGTATTTATTTGTTGGTTCATCTGGAAATAGCAATGATGAACTACTTCATGTTAACATAAGTAATTTACTGTATGCATTTTATAATTAAAAACTCTCTTTAATGTTCAGCTTAAGAGAAGTCAGGTAGATTCTCTTATTTGCTTCAGTATTCAGTCTGATGAGATCATACATCTTCCAACACTGGAAAACTTTCTATTCACTCATGAGAGAAGGAAAATAAAAAAGTCAGATAAAGACAGTTTTATTACGAGGATAGTTTTAACCTTGCAGACCTGCTTAAAGAATCTCTAGGACACTCTTGGGTCTGCAGACCACTCTTAGTTCTAAAGTGAAGTGTCAGGTTGTTCCAAAACATTAAAAAAAAGCATAATAAAGGATAAAACTCTGAAAGTGACTTTGATTTGCCTTGGTTTATAATACCTGTGTTTGAAATGAAGCTGAGAAATATATTAAAATTTTAGTAAGTTCACTTAATTTTGATGAGCTTACTTCTTGGGTTTACTGACTAATGCTTTCCCTATGATATGCAGGGTTTTTCTTTTTGTGCTTTTTGTTTACTTTGTCTTTGATTATTTAAGGAAATAAAAAAGCATGGCACGCAGGTTCTCTATGCTTGTTTTCAAATATTTTATTGTTGCTTTGAAAAATTAGGTAACCAAGAACTGTTTCTTAGATATCCATGATCTTAATCAAGGCTCATTTTTTTGGACAACTCTTTTGATTTTGTCTTCTAAAGATCAGACCAAAATATAGAAAAAAAATATTGCAGAATATTTTTTAAGCCTAAAATTCTGTTTGAAATTTCCTAGAGGGCTCCCAGAAAGTCATGAAGGTTTGTTCTTTTATCTTATAAAAAGAGATATTAGAAATAGGTTTGTTTGATGTTACCATTATAAGAATTTCATGGAAAGGAAGTTACTGTTACATCTGAGAAGAGAGGCTCACTGTGTGTTAGGTTAGATTCAGGCAGGTAAAGTGTCATTAATATAATATTTCAGAAATTATATGCTTTATGGGAAGTGTCTGTCTGGAGATTTGACAATGCTTATACTGTCAATGATGTGTTTTCACCTGCAGGGAAAACACTAACCAAAATTTTTTATGAAATCATTACATACTGTATCCAAATAGAGAGTCTTACTTTAATATATTTTAATATCTATTTCCTAAGGAAAGTTACTGCTTTACTTTGATGCTGGCCTGAAGGCACTGCTGTAAGCTATAGTAAATAGTCTGTGTCTACAACAAAGACAGATCCAGAGCACTAGGAAAAAGGACCATCATAGGTATTTTGAACAATTGATGCGTCAAAGAATAGTCTCTAGGGTATAGACCTCTGAGGTGATACAGCTTAGGTCACTTTTATACAGTACCAGTGGACTGAGTCAGGAAATCCAGGACTCTCTAGAATGGAAGCAGAAGGTTTTAAAAAAACAGACTGCTAAGCCAAGATCTTGCAGAACAAGAAACATAGGACTAAATGAAATAAGGGAGACAAAAAAATATTTTAACAAATTGTTTGTTTGGAATACTGTTGATTAGTTTTAATATTCTACTGCTATATGGCTCTAGAAGCCATACTCAAAGTGACCTATATAATTAATACCTTTGGTGCTAAATAATCAGGGCAAACCTATGAGACCAGCCCTTTTTTCTGATCATGTGGGGTGAGGGAGACACTGTTAGGAAGAATTGAAAATAAAAGTAGCTTAGTAGTGTCCGATTCTTTGTGACCCCATGGACAATACAGTCCATGGAATTCTCCAGGCCAGAATACTGGAGTGGACAGCCTTTCCCTTCTCCAGGGCATCTTCCCAACCCAGGGATCGAACCCAGGTCTCCCCCATTGCAGGCAGATTCTTTACCAGCTGGGCCACCAGGGAAGCCCTGGGAAGAATTAAGAGTCTTTGAAATAGGAAGAAACAATTGCTGGGTGTTCAATCCAGGGGATCTTCAATGGTTGTCTACACCTCTCACTGTCTTTGAGCTATTTCACAATTCTGTGGGTGGTGGAGAATTTATAGTGATACATATAATTCCTTAGCTTTTAGGGCAAAAAGCAGGTACATAAAAAATGAAAACTTTTTGAAAAGGCTATGTGGAGCAGGAGGAGGTGGGGCTGGGGAGAGATTTTAAAGGAAGCAACTGTGAAGAGTCATTTCTCCTTGGCTGAGAAGAGGTTCGAGGTCTGTGGGTCCCACATGCGGCAGGGGCCCCTTCCCTCTACTCTAAGGCTTCCATCCTCCCCCTTGATCTCAGTGCTATTAGTATGGCCCCAAAAGAGCAAAGACCTGAGATACACAGTAACATGACAAGGACACTCTAAATGCATCCAGTGAAGACTGGTGACCAGACGTGTATCTTCCTGATGCCCTGCTGCCTCTCAAGCCCCTGCCTATTCTTTGGTATAATTCCTGGAGGCAATTAATTCTGTAGTGGCTTAAATAAATTTCCTGCCAATTCCATAGCAAAGGTGCTCATAGTAGAATTTAAGTTTAAACAAGTAAATAAATTTCTTGCATACTTGAGTTTCTGTACTTAAAATTCATGTCTGCTACATAATGCTTCTGGATCTTTCTTTGACTTACTTCCCTGTGTTTTCAGTGACTGATTTTCAGACTCAGCCCTTGGGCTAAAACAGATGTTCTCTCTCTTATATTTTTCTTTCTTTCTGCTACTGAAGTACACGGGAATTCTTTTGAGGACTAGAGTTTGTAGCCTGGCAGGAGTTTGCTGCATTGATGCTTTATCTCTTTCTTTCTGGTTCTTCTCTCATCTCATTCCCCCTTGAGGAGGTAGGAAGGACAATTATTAGCTCCTTGTGGGTCACATGGTAAACAGTCTGCCTCCAGTGCAGGAGCTTTGGGTTCAAATCCCAGGTCGGGAAGATCCCCTGGAGAAGGGAATGGCAACCCACTCTAGTATTCTTGCCTAGCGAACTCCATGGACAGAGGAGCCTGGCAAGCTACAGTCCATAGGGTCACAAAGATTCGGGCACGACTGAGCAACTAACACTATGGAATACTTTGGGATGCCCAGTTCTTAAAATCGCCTCCTTAGTAAATTAAAGGATTACTGTAAGTATCTTACTACACAGAAAGTAAAATAAAGAAAACCAATATGCTTTACTATATTGGCTGTTTACCTGTGAGCAAATCCCTAGGATAAATGACATCTTTGTTAGCACTAACAAAGAAGGTTAAGATTGAGAGTGTTCTGTTCTTACCATAACTGAGCCACAACTGCCAAGCCTATGTTAACTACAAGGTTGCTGCCTCTTTAGAAGTCCTGGAAAGACAAACTTTCAGTCTGCCAAATAGTTACTGTCCCATAATTAAGTTCATTAGCAACCAAGAAAACTTTTACATGAAACACTCTCTAGAAATAATAAATATAACACTTGAGTACTCTTAACCTCAGGGTCTGCTCTTATGATGCTCAGAGCCCCTCAGGTAGCTTGATGGTAATGCAAATTATATTTTACAGCTTTGCGACAATGCAGGCCTCAGACCCTAGCCTTTGTGATCTTGGGAGAAAATGGCAGCAATCTGCTCAAGACCTCTAGGAGACTTTGAGGGAAGACTATTCCAGCAATCTGTCTTCTATATGGAGAATGCCTATTAATATCTACACTTTAACACCTTCACTCCTGGATTTAATTTGACATGGTAAGCTGTCTGACCTATTGTATTGCATCCCTTTTAGAACGCTCAGGAATTTCTGAATCCCTGTGGATTTCCAGCTTCGTGGGGGTCTGGTTATGGATACAAGATGTCTACCAGACCACTGTTAATCAATTTTATGTTTCAAGAACCCCATTTTTTCATACCTTTTCCCCCATGGACACACCCCCTGATGTGATGATGACATCAGCACGACTGATACCCTCATTCAAGGCATTGAGTAAGTCATCTGGGCTGGAAAAAAAAAATAAAGACAAACAAATTAACACACAAGGAAAGATTTCTATATATAGTGCCTGCTGAAAACTAAACCACCTATTCAGTGAGTAGGCATTAACGTGAGCACAGCACTAAATTCTGTATGAAGTGGGAATCAAAAAGGTCTCTATGCAGTAGCATAACTTGTTGTGAAGAAAGAAACTTGTAAGTTCAATCTATAACACAGAAAGAAACTTGTAAGTAGTGGTTACTGGTACTTTCATGGGCTTTTTGCTCAATATAACAAGGTGGTATAATGAGGGGACACAGTAAAGTGTAAGTAGGCTGTCTCACCCTCCCAGTTTGCCTAGGAATATCCCAGATTTAGTTTCATGTAACATGAAAGTTACATATCCTAGGAAATTTTAGGCACACCAGGAAAATTGATCACTCTAGGTGCTAGAGACTTAGGACCCTTTAGAGGGAATATGACTTAATTTCGTTAGCCCTTAAGAAATGGGCTGATTTTTTAGTAGAGCATCATTTCATATTTTATCCAGGAGTGACAGAGGTAAGAAAAGAAACCTGAGATCTACCCAAGAGGCTCTACATGAGACAAAGTTGGGAGGCGCACAGCACAGAGATTAAGAGTGTGAGCTCTGAAGTCAGACTGTCTGAGCTTAAATCCTGGTGCTGCAACCTGGGAGATGTAGAACCTTGGAAAAGTGATAAAAGTTGCTTAACCATTCTTTGCCTTAGTTTTCCATCTAGAAAGCAGGGATACTATAAGGTCGTTATGCGGATTAAGTAACAGTACATATGTTTATGGAATAAAACCTTGTACAAAACAAGTTTTCAAGGAAGTTTGGTTGTTGTTGATATTACTGGAAGTACTGAGAGAAGTTATCACACAAACATACCCAACAACCTGGCAGAGTTCAACTTTAGCCTATTTGGCAGTTTTTATTTAGGAGAATACCGATGACTAACACAGAAGAATATCATAGATTGGACCTCAAATACATTCATAGAACTATATTTGAAAAGTCCAAATGGCTCAATAACCCAGGACTGGTTTCAGCCTAAATAGTTCCATTTACTATTAGGTTCTCTTACTGAATCTAGATAGAACTCTCCTGCACCCCAAGCACTGGTCTGTCCATGAGTATACTGGAGGTTGCTTGGCTTTGGTGAATGAACTCCCAGGAAGACAAAACAATAGTAAAAGTTGAAAAATGGCTGACGTGAAGTTCAATCTATAACACAGAGATCCTTTGAATTCATCCAGTTAATTGCTTATGCAGCAAAAAATACCCAGGCATGTAATGAAAGAAGGATTTATGTGTAAACATTAAAAGAAAAAAAAAACTTAAAAAAAATCCCTGACACGGATTTTGAAGTTAACTTGGTTAGGTGAACATCTTGGAAGAAATACATTCAAAACGAGTGTATTTAAAGTATTCTTGGACTGTGTATTTTGAACAGATTTTTCATCTTTTTCATTTTGTTTTAGGAAAAAAAGCAAATTATCCTCTGTATTGAAATACTATAAGATACGAATGTGATGGATTCTTGATTACTGTATGCCCAGCACTCTGGTCCCTTTGCCTTGCTGGATCATTAAGTTAAGCCAAATGGTTGGCCTATGGAGTAAATGGTAAAGCGTTACAAACACAGGGTGATTTGGAATGTGGTTCAGGTGAATGGAAAGTGATTACTATCAACACATAATAGAATTTTGTGCTAGTATAAAGAGACATTAGCTAATTTCACCAATTTTACAATATTTCATTTCTAGCATGTTGACTCTGCAGGGTTGTAAAGTCACTGGAAACAAAGTAGCAGTGACATACGCATTGACATCTTTGTATATGGATAAAGTTCCTGGGACAGGCTAGCTGATGACCGCAAATAAACATACTTTTCAGTGACTTGTTTCCTTATTTATTGTTTTCATATTATCTGGTATGTATTTCATATCATATTTTCCTATTTTTGTAAAACTGAAGAGTCATCAACTTTCCACAGTAAATTTTCTAATTTGCAGAAATAAACTAAAAGGACTTTTATACCAAGCAAGTCCTTACTGTAATTTATTATGTTTCAAAGGATACGTTCAATGCTGCTTTCTACTCTGAGGCTGGTGGATTCACAAAATCACTGAATCTTAAAGTCAGAAAGGTCTTTGGGGGTCACTGTGTTCAGTAGCACAGCTCTGAGCACTCTGGGGCTGGTGCTTCTCTATCTTCCTCTGCCTACCTCTTTAACTCTACCTTCATGGCGTAGGATCTAGTAAGAGATCATAGCTTAGAGGGATTGAAACATGTATATTATCATATGTGAAACAGAACACCATTCCATGTTCGATGCATGAGACAAATGCTCAGGGCTGGGGCAATGGGATGACCCAGAGGGATTGGATGGGGAGGGAGGTGGGAGGGGGGTTCGGGAGGGGGAACACATGTAAACCCATGGCTGATTCATGTCAATGTACGGCAAAAACTACTACAATATTGTAAAGTAATTGGCCCCCAACTAAAATAAATAAATTTATTTAAAAAAAAAAAGAATACCTTCGAATCAATTCTGTATTTATTTTATATTCACTCACCTCAACCTTTTTACTTTTAAGAAATAAAAATTGAGTTTGCTTTCTAAGACTGAGATTACTCTGAATAGTGATAAAAAATAGGTTAGCAAGGATCATAATCATGGATATTACAGTAGGATAAAAATAATTCACGATTTTATGTTTTGTTAAACAGAGAGCATATCATATTAATGTTCTTAAAGAGAGGAGACTAAAATGAAAACACAATATGGCCTTATATGTCTTATATATGACATTACTTCCTATATATAAAATTAGTTGATATTTAAGAAATAAAATTAATGACAGTAATTCTCACAGTTTAAAAGAACAACACACATTCATACTTATGTGTTAGTTTTACAATTGTACGATGTAGGCAGGACAAGAGAGGTCAATGAAATTCACAGAGGCAGTGACAGGTTCAAGGTCATCTATGTTCATTTTACTATTCTTTTAAACTATAGTAGTTATTCACATTGTGAAAGACACTTTGTTATATTAACCTTTAGAAAAAAAGCTATTTATCATTGTTATTAAGAATATATATCTAATTTGTGTATGCCAAATAGTGATGATCAATACCCAATAAATTGTACTTTTTACATTTGAAATATATTCTCACCATTGCCACTGGAAGGGATATGGAATTAAGCAGATTAAGCTTTATGTGTGTGTGTGTGTGTGTGTGTATATATATATATATATATCAGTCGCTTCCCTTTCCTCAAAGAGCAGCAGGTCTTAAAGGGATACTGTGATATCATTTAATTCTAAATTCATTAAAAACTGCAGTTTTAATTAGGTTTGGAGAGTGATTAACCATTTTTAAAGATAAATCTAATACTAGTATTAATTTGATTACTTGCACTTGATTTACCTGCACTTTCTTTCCACTTTCACTTGAAATAAGTAACCTACCCATGGTTCTCTGAGAGTATCAATACGTAAAAACATATAAGAGCAATGATCTAGTGCTAAATGCTAAAAATTTAAATGCTCAGTGACAGAAAACAGAACTGTTAACTGCAGGCTTGAGGGTGTCAGGGCCTAGAATCAAGTTGTCTCCACCGCTGAGATGACTTTGAAAAATGAACATCATGTTTTCGGGTCTCATTGTCCTTACTTGTAAAATGAGAATTTGGACTAGGTCCTTTCCACGTCTAACACTCACTGATTTAAAGCACTAGAAGCTGATTGGGATCTAGCTTAAGACTGACAAAAGAGTATAAACCTAAGAATGTAAATAAATTTCAAGGATGAAGAGAAAATCTTACAAACTGTCAGACAGAAAGATTAGATTTACTAACAAAGAAAAAAAGCATATTGGCTTGGGATTTCTTACCTGCAACACTAAAAACTATAAAACAGTAGATTAACATCAATGTACTCTGATAAAAAAGGCTTGCAACACCCAAATCCTATACCCAGTCAGACACTTTTCATCTGTCAGTATAGAATAATAATATTTGTGAAAATGCAAAAATTTAGATAATAAATCAATAAGTAATGTTACAGAAAAATGACTCTATATGAAAAAAATTTAACCAGATCAGAGGTCTCAAGATAGGGGAAGATGAAGAGTAGAGAAAACACTAGTAAAACACACACACACACATTTATAAAATTTATAACTAAATCTAAATGAATAACAATCAAACAGGGAAATTATAATATATGTGCTAAACATGGATTCCTCAGAAGTTGTAGAGATAAATACTACAAAAGAAAACTTAGTAATAGTCTAGATTTAAAGGCATTACTTCAGCAATGCCTAAAAGTGGGAGTGAAAGTAGCTGGGAGAAGTAAAAGTATTCTCAAAGTCTCAGTGATATAGGAGGCGCAGGGAGTTAAACGGGAAGGCGGTCAGGAGGGGTATAGTGAGCACTTTCTAAAAATGTAACAGTGGAGAAATGAATATTTGATTATTAGTATCAGAATTTAGAAGGAAAGTATGAGTGGGATGGTAGAGTACCCCATACTTTCCAAAATATTGAGTAAAGGGGAACAAATAGCACCTGGATTAAACCAACAACAGAGAAAAGGACAAGGATAACAAAAGTTATATTAATAGTAAAAATAATGTAAGATGGAAGGAAAAAATATCAAGGGAATATTTATAGCAATCTTCATGGTAAAGCAAAATGAACTTCAAGCCAGGATCAGGGTTACAGTAACTTAGGGCAAAAGCAAGATTTAGTTTTTTAAAGCTCAAATCCCATTTGGATCTTATTTATAAGTGATACACCTAAAACATATGAAAGAATAGAAATAAAAGCTATGGTAAAAGGCACCAAACTAACGTAAACATGCAAAAAATCAGGAATGGCATTTTGATGTCAAAGTGGAGTTTAAAGTCAAAAGAACTAAACAGAATAAAGAGAGGAAACAAGTTGTTACGAAAGGCAAATTTATAAGCTGATACAATAATTTATGTCTGTCTCACAAGACATAGTCTCATTTTATCTAGGCTTCTTGATTGTCCTGCCAACTCCTTGCACATTGTAGGCACTCAATAAGTGAACTGAATGAACCCTGGCCTCAACTTAATCTCTCCACAGTAGCTTTGGGAATTAACAGGGTACAATATTTATAACTATAATGATATTATGGGCAAATAATATTATCTGTGGATGGAAGAGAAGATACTACTTAACATTTATAGAATCATAAATAGTATTTCCTTTGAAAGGCTGTCATGTAGATGAGGGAGTTAATTTATTTGGTGTTGCGCATGAGGGCAGAATTAGAACTAATAGCTGAGAGAAACAGGGATAAAGACTTTGGCTTAATGTAATAAAAAGAAAAAAATCCTTGCCATAACAGCCATTCAAGAATAAATATGCTATCTCATGAGGCAAATAGTATCTTTCTCAGTAAAAGTATCGAATAAAACCCTGATGGCCAGCTGTTAGAAATTTTCTACTGAGCAAAAGAACAGTTAATACCTATACTTCTCCCACTATTCCAAAAAACTGACATGCAAGGAATGATTCTGAACTTATATACAAGGTCAGCATCATCTGATAGCAAAACAGTCAAAGATATCGCGAAAAAAGATTATAGTCCAAAATCACTGATGAACATAGACACATAACTCCTCAATGATATATAAGCAAACAGAATTCAACAATATACATCATGATCAAGTAGGATTTATTCCAGGGAGAAAAGGATGGTCTAATATCCACAAATCAATTAATACAATATATCACATTAACAAGAAGAATACAAATCATACAATCATCTCAATAGATGTAAAAGCTTCTGACAAAATGCAATATCCACATATAATAAAAACTCTCAATAAAGTGAGTATAGAGGCTATGTACCTCAATATAATAAAGATCACATATGACAGACCTACAGTCAACATCATACTCAATGGTGGAAAGCTGAAAGAACTTCGAAGATCAGAACGAAACAAGGATGTCCACTCTCACCACTTTAATTCAACACAGCATTGAACATCCTAGCTGCGGCAATCAGACAAGAGAAAGAAATAAAAGGGATCCAAACTGGAAAAGAAAAACTGTCACTGTTTGCAAATGATGTGATACTACACATAGAAAATCCTAAAGATGTCAGCCAAAAAAACCCTATTAGAACTAATAAATGAATTCAGTAAAGTTGCAGGATACAAAGTTAATATATAGAGTCTGTTGTGTTTCTACATACTAACAACAATCAGAAAGAGAAATTAACAAAATAATTCCATTTATAGTTGCTTCAAAAAGAATAAAATACCTAGCAATAAACCTAAGGAGGTAAAAGACCTGTCCTTGGAAAACTATAAAACACTGTTGAAAGAACTGAAGATGAACAAGTAGAAGGATACACCAACTGTGTTCATGGATTGGAGAATTAATATTGTTAAAATTACTGTATTACCCAAGGTAATCTACAGATTTCATGTAATCCCTATCAAAATAACAGTGGCATCTTTCACAGAACTAGAACAAATAATTTTAAAATTTGTGTGAAAACACAAAAGGCCATGAATAGTCAAAACAATCTTGAGAAAGAAGAACAAAGTTGGAGGTATTAAGCACCCTGATTTCAAACCACACTAAAACTACAGTAATCAAAACCATATGGCACTGGCACAAAAACAGACCCACAGATCAATGGAACAACACAGGGAGCCCAGAAATAAACCCACACACTTATGGTCAGTTAATCTATGACAAAGGAGGCAAGAACATACAATGAAGAAAAGAC
Organism: Okapia johnstoni; assembly: GCA_024291935.2. Lineage (NCBI taxonomy): Eukaryota > Metazoa > Chordata > Mammalia > Artiodactyla > Giraffidae > Okapia > Okapia johnstoni. Next base: position 22,130,360 of record CM044307.1, read on the forward strand.
AGTCTCTTCAACGAATGGTGTTGGGAAAACTGGACAATTATTTGCAGAAGAATCAAACTTGTCCAATTCCTTACACCATATACAAAAATAAACTAAAGATGGGTAAAAGCCTAGGTATAAGTTCAGAAACTGTAAAACTCCTAGAAGAAAACATGGATAGTATGCTCTTTTACATCAGTTTTAGCAATATTTTTTTGACTATGTCTCCTCAGGCAAGTGAAACAAAAAACAAAAATAAACAAAGGGGACTATATCAAATTAAAAAGCTTTTTCACAAAGAAGAAAACTATCAACAAAATGAAAAGGCAGACTATTGAATGGGAGAAAATGTTTGTAAAATGATATGACCAATAAGGGGTTAATAGCAAATATACATAAACAACTCATACAACTGAGAATAAAAAAAACCCAAATAACCTGATTTAAAAGTGGCAGACGACCTGCATAGACATTTTCCCAAAGAAGACATTTAGATGGCCAACAGGCACATGACAAGAAGCTCAGGCTAACTAATTGTCACCGAATTGCAAGCCAAAACCACAATGAGGTATCAACTCTCATCTGTCAGAATGGCTATGATAAAAAAGACAATGGTTATCATAAAAAAATAACAAGTGTTGGCAAGAATATGGAGAAAAGGGGCTCTTCTGCAGTGCTGGTGGGATGTAAATTGGTGCAGCCACTATGGAAGACATCTTGGAGGTTTCTTAAAAAATCAAAAATACAACTACCATATGATTCACCAATTCCACTTCTGTGTATATTGCCAAAGAAAACAAAACAACTATTTTGAAAAGATATACGTACCGCTATGTTCACTGTAGCACTATCCACAATAGTGAAGATAGGTAAGCAACTGAAGTGTCCACTGATAGATGACTGGATAAATAGAAGAGGTGGTGCGTATACAGTGTGTGTGGAATACTACTCAGCCATAAAAGTGAATAAAATCTCGCCATTTGTGACAATATGGACAGACCTAGAGGGGATTATGCTAAGTGAAATTAGTCAGACAGAGAAAGACAAATACAGTATGATTCCACTATACGTGGAATATAAAAAACAAGACAAATGAACAAACACATCAAAACAGAAACAGAGGTACAGATACAGAGAACAAACAGGTGATTGCTAGAGGGGAGGAGACGGGGAAATGAATGAAATAGGTGAGGGGAATTAAGAGGTACAAACTTACAAAATAAATGAGTCACAGGGATGAAATGTACAGATGGGAATACAGCCAATAATAATGTAATATATTTGTATGGTGACAGATGGTAACTAACATTGTGGTGATCATTTTGTAATGTATAGAAATATTGAGTCACTATGTTGTATACTTTTTCCAGTGGTCATGTGTGGATATGAGTGTTGGACTATAAAGAAAGCCTAGTGTGGAAGAATTGATGCTTTTGAAGTGTGGTGTTGGAGAAGACTCTTGAGAGTCCGTTGGACTGCAAGGAGATCCAACCAGTCCATCCTAAAGGAAATCAGTCCTGAATGTTCATTGGAAGGCCTGATGCTGAAACTGAAACTCCAATACTTTGGCCACCTGATGCGAAGAGCTGACTCATTGGAAAAGACCCTGATGCTGGGAAAGATTGAGGGCAGGAGGAGAAGGGGATGACAGAGGATGAGATGGTTGGATGGCATCACTGACTCAATGGACATGGGTTTGGGTGGACTCAGGGAGTTGGTGATGGACAGGGAGGCCTGGCATGCTGCAGTTCATGGGGTCGCAAAGAGTCAGACACGACTGAGCGACTGAATTGAACTGAGCTGATGTTGTATACTAGGAACTAACAGAGTGTTGTAGATCAATTACAGTTCAATAAACCAACCAACTAATCCATGGAAAAAGAGATCATACTTGTCATTACCAGAGGCAGATGGTAGGGGGTAGAGGGATTGGATAAGGCAGTGGAAAGGTACCAACTTCCAGTTAAAAGATAAATAAGTACTAGGAATGTAATGTTCAACATGATTAATTAACACTGCTGTATGTTATATATGCAAGTTGTTAGGAGAGTAAATCCTTAGACCTCTCATCACAAGAAAAAAATTTTTTCATTTTGTATCTACACAAGATGATGGTCACTAAAATTATTGTGGCAATCATTTCATGATGTATGTAAGTCAAAAGATTTTAAAAAAATTTTTTTATTGGAGTAGATTTACAATGTTGTGGTAGTTTCAGTGGTACAGTAAAATGACTCAGTAATATAACTCATAAATCTACTCTATTTTAGATTCTTTTCCCATAAAGATTATTATAGAGTTTTGAGTAGACTTCCCTTGCTATACAGTAGGTCCTTATTAGCTAACTATTTTTTATATAGTAGCCTAATAGATCAATTCCTATCTCCCAATTTATCCCTCCTCTCCTTTTCCCCTTATACCTAAAAGCTTGTTTTCTACATTTGTGACTCTAGTTCCATTTTGTAAATAAATTCACCATTTTTTCAGATTCCATATATAAGCAATATCACACGATATCTGTCTTTCCCTATCTGACTTACTTCACTCAGCGCGACAGTTTCTAGGTTTATCCATGGTGCTGCAAATGGCATTATTTCATTCTTTTTTATGGCTGAGTAATATTCCATTATATGTATGTATGTATATGTGTGTGTGTATATATCTATCCCACATCTTCTTTACCCAGTCCCCTGTTGATGGACATGTCGGTTGCTTCTAGGTCCTTGCTACTGTCAATAGTGCTGTGATGAACATGTAGCACTATTTACAATAGTGCGTGTATCACTTCACACTGGGCAGAATGGCATCATCAAAAAATCTACAAACAATAAACGCTGGAGAGGGTGTGGAGAAAAGGGAACCCTCTTACACCGTTGGTGGGAATGCAAATTGGTAAATCATTATGGAGAACAGTATGGAGGTTTCTTATAAAACTAAATATAGACCTATTGTAAGTCAAATGATTATACTGTATACCTTAAAATTATACAGTGCTGTATGTCAGTTATAGCTCAATAAAACTGGAAAAAATGGTATTTGTCTTAACTTACTATAATCCTGATTCTGGCACAGATTTTTTTTTTGCTTTACCACGTAGTCTACTGCAAAGTCAAAACAAAGACAGAACCTTTACTCAAGATTAGATTTTATGGATTTCAGACAGACTATTCAGAATGCAAATGCAGTTTTATTCTAAAATATTTAATATAAACACACAGATGGACAACAACTGCTAATTAGTTTCTTGTTTCATCTGTTATACCAACTGTGAGCTGTATCATTTTAAGATGAGTGAAGATGACAGTAGGAGGGTGAGAAAAAACTCTAGGATTTGGAGATGAAAGAATAATGGCTGTTGATCATACCAAGATTACAAAAAAGATAGTTAAAGATAAACTAATCATATACTAATTTCTTTAGAAGTCAAGGAAGGATAAATTCCCAAATTATAAATATTTCCTGGGTGTCTATTTCAGGTACAGGATCAAACTGTATATTCATATAGTCATCATTTAGTTTTCCTTCATTTCCACTGGGTTTTTAAGTACTATGGAATCATATAAAAACAGAACAAAGTATGGTCACCACCTTTATGTTTACAAATCAGTGCAGAAAACATATGAAAAAATTTAGAAAGATGAATAAAAGGAGCAATTAAATTAACATTGATTGAATTTAAATACATTAATTAAAATGAAAATACACAGGAAAAGAAATGTTACAAATGTTGAGTAGAAGAGAATGGTCAGAATTGGCCTGGAATAATTAGGAAAGGCTTTCTGGACATATTACTTTTTATGAGGGCCAGGTCATATGAGAAAAAATTTCTAAAATTACAGTAGTACCTAGAGGTAATTCTTGGAAGAAACGGTCATGTCAACCGTAAGAGCAACTCTTAAGGATTAGAAAAGGCAAATGCAGTAGCCATGAGAAAGTCTGTCATTAAGAGTACGAACACTCTTTTGTCAATACCATAACGTTTGTTACAATAAAAAATATTTTTGGTTAGCCAATAGAAAATAAATGATCAGAAAATAAATCTATTATGTTGACTTAAAATTAAAACTTTGTATTTTGAACAGAAAAGGGTATTTATTCCATAAGGGAAGCTGGTAGTTTATAAAGAGGATATGAACCAATTAAATCCAGATCTAAATTCTGTCTGATAATATGAGATTTCTAGTTTTACAAATTAAGCACTAGGAAGCTAGGATATGTTTGGTTCACAAATTGGAGGATGTTAAGGCACTGGGCTTTGCTCAAATAATCACTGTACTGTTAAGTCTAGCTTGTTAATTCCTGCTAAATGTGCCAGTTTTAAAAGAATCCAATTTGCTATCTTACGGGCTTGTTCCTCTTTTTTCATGCTTTAATGTGAGGAGGCAGATTCACAAATTGGCAGCAGTAGGATCAGGAAATTTAAATCCAAAACATCAACTTATGACAGAACCAAGCAAGCCCAGCATGATTTGAATGGGGTAGGCTTATGGGATGGCAATTTTCCAGAAGGGGGAATTCTTTTCTTAATTAAGGGAATTTCCCAGCCCTCCAGCCCGTGAAAGGCTAGAACAGAAAGCACAAGTCAACAGTTTGAAAGCTACATTTACCAAGCTGTTTCAAAACTGATGTAGAAATATGAACAGCTCAGTAGTTAAACTTAGTTTTAGGAATGCTTTAAATTCAATCAATGCTGAACTTCATTAAAAAAATTTTCCCCAAGTGGATTTTGTGTATTTGAACCATGATTACTGCTTGTTATAGTTAAGAGGTAAATGTGTAAGATCACCCAAAGCCAGTGGGATAACTCTCCAACTTTTAACATTAGAAGCTTCCTAAATCTGTTTGGAGTTCTGCTTCCCCATCCTACTCCACATTCTTCAGAAGTATAAAATGAATCATCCTAGGTACAAAGCTTTTCATTGTGCTTTTTTTTTGGCAATGTGCCTCAGTTACTAATTCAGTTTTGTTGTCAGAGCCATATTTTCTGATCTGCTTCCACGGCTAAGGTTTTTGTACCCACTTTGAGGGAACCCTGTAAGATTTTTCTGGACAGTTGCACAGTTGGAAGTTTCTAGGTACCATGGAAAAGGAGGGTGGTGTAGGAAAAGAAGGCAGGGTTGTATAATCTAGAGGAGGTATTCCTACTAAGAGCTGTAAACACAGGATTACCAAGACAAATCTTGTCCTGGTTTTTATGGAGCTTATTAGTGTGATGGGAAAGAAAACAACTCTGGCTCAATAGGAACAAATCCTTTCCCCACCCTGTTTAGGTCATATCAAGACACTGAGGGAAAAGAGGAAAATGTAAAAATAGAGAAGCATTCAAGAATTAAAGACAAGATGAAGAGTAATACTGAGAAAGATCAATGAAACTAACAGCTGTTTCTTCGAAAATATAAACAAAATGGGTAAACCTTTAGCCAACTCATCAGGAAAAAAGAGAGAGGACCCAAATAAATAAAATGTACTTCTTGCCATGCCTACAGTATCTTGCTGTGCTAGGGTTCTGATGTGGTCCTGTTCAGAATTTGCTCCTCTAAGTCAGAGAACTTTTTTTTAAGTGGTTAGTTCCTGTTTTCTTTAGGACAGCAGACTTACCCACATGTTGGATATCTGATTTGAACTAATAAATATTAATATGTAAACAACTCATCCTCAGGTAGAATACTTTAAATTATCAGGAAGTATAGCAAAGTAAACAGAACAGACACATGGAGCCAATGACTTGGGATCCCCTAAGTAGCGTGGATCTTGAGAGTCGGGGAATAAGGAAATTAACTGTCTCTTGACAGTTTTTGCTATTCATGGCTTTCTGCTTTTCACTTCTCTAAAAGCTATTTCTCCTTCCCTTCTCTTAAAGTACTGACAGAGGTACTTAGATGGTGAGTAGGGGAAAGGTTAGAATAGGCCATCTGTGAATCTGGGTCATTTGTAAATTGAATTAATGCAGGTCTGAATAAGAAATTGTTATACATTCACATTGCATGCACACTCTTTTCTCTTTCCCATACTCCTTTTCTCTCCATTCTCTCTCACTCCCAAAGATACTATGAACCTGGTATTACAAATTACCTAAAGGTAATAAATGCAGCAAAAATGGTTCCAGTAATTGTGGGGGGAAAGATAAAAGAAGAGATTACAATAGGAAAGAGTAAGACTCTGAACAACTTATTTAATTTTTCTGGGCTTCAGTAGTATTGGGTTGGCCAAAAGTTTCATTTATCTCATGGGTTTTTCCATAACATGTTGTGGAAAAAACCAAAAGAACTTTTTGGCTAACCCAATATTATCTACAAAATGACGATAAAAGACACTTATCTGGATCGTTGTTCTATGAGGCCTAAATAAGATAAGTGAAAAACGTGCAGTATAGTGTTATATATAGAGGAGGTATTAAGTAAAGATTCGTGTCTCTTTCCAGGTAAAGACTGACAAGTTTGGAGTGAGGAGGCTGGAGGTAATGGATACGGATTAGCTGGGGAGGAAAGAGAGGAGTGAAATAGAATTGAAATCTTCTTTGTAGTTCTTACTAATAACTATCTTATTCATCTCTGTAGTACCAAGTGAAGTGAAAGTTGTTCAGTCATATCTGACTCTTTGCGACCACATGGACTGTAGCCCACCAGGCTCCTCTGTCTATGGGATTCTCCAGGCAAGAATACTGGAGTGGGTTGCCATGTCCTTCTCCAGGGGATCTTCCTGACCCAGGAATCGAACCTGTATCTCCTATGGCTCCTGCATTGCAGGCCGATTCTTAACGCCTGAGCCACTGGGGAGTATGCTTACCCATATATAATAAAACCCCAATTCTGCCATAAGTACATAATCTGCACCATGCAAAGATCATATTGGTAGCAGAATAGATGGTGAGTTGGAAGAGAACAGGACATGAAGCAGGGAGGCCAGTTAAGAGGCTAGTCTCATGTGTCTAAACAAAAAAGTAAATGGAGCCCCAAACTAAGCCAGGATGGTAGACAGGAAGAGAGAAGAATGTATAAGAAATACTGGTGGGGGAAATTGTAAGGGATTTAAATGCAGGGTTGAGTGAGAGCTAGAAGTTTTCCATTCAGGTTTCTTCTGGCTTGGGAGACTGGGTGGCTGGTTGGGGCAGTTGCTGAGCCAGAAAACTCAGTTTAGTTCAGTTCAGTTGTCAGTCGTGTCCGATTCTTTGCGACCCCATGCACTGCAGCATGCCAGGCTTCCCTGTTCATCACCAACTCCCGGAGTTTACTCAAACTCATGTCCATTGAGTCAGTGATGCCATCCAACCAGCTCATCCTCTGTCGTCCCCTTCTCCTCCCGCCTTCAATCTTTCCCAGCATCTGGGTCTTTTCAAATGAGTCAGTTCTTCACATCAGGTGGCAAAAGTATTGGAGTTTCAGCTTCAGTATCAGTCCTTCCAATGAATTTCAGGGCTGATTTCCTTTAGGATGGACTGGTTGGATCTCCTTGTAGTCCAAGGGACTCTCAAGAGTCTTCTCCAACACTATAGTTCAAAAGCATCAATTCTTCTGCGCTCAGCTTTCTTTAGGGTTCAACTCTCACATCCATACACGACTACTGGAAAAACCATAGCCTTGACTAGATGGACCTTTGTTGGCAAAGTAATGTCTCTGCTTTTTAATATGCTGTCTAGGTTGGTAATAACTTTTCTTCCAAGGAGTAAGCGTCTTTTAATTTCATGGCTTCAGTCACCATCTGCAGTGATTTTCGAGCCCAGAAAAATAAAGTCTGCCATGATTTCCACTGTTTCCCCATCTATTTGCCATGAAGTGATGGGACCAGATGCCATGATCTTAGTTTTCTGAATGTGGAGTTTTAAGCCAACTTTTCACTATCCTCTTTCACTTTCCTCAAGAGGCTCTTTAGTTCTTCTTCACTTTCTGCCATAGGGGTGGTGCCATCTGTGTATCTGTTACTGGTATTTCTCCCAGCAATCTTGATTCTAGCTTGTGCTTCACCAGACCAGCGTTTCTCATGATGTACTCTGCATATAAGTTAAAGAACTCAAGGGCATGGAATAAGATGGCAGTGGGGGTGGGCAGTGAAAGAGGAAAGGAGGGATAATGAATTTAGTTTGGACATGTTGAGTTTGCTCTGCCTATCGAACTGAAAAAGAAAATACACCTAGCAAACAGGTAGATCTAGGCATAGAGCTCAAGACAGAGATCAGATTTGGGAGTCAGCACAAAGAATTAGAAGGAAAGATAGTCGAGGGTGAGCCATGGTTGACACTTATACTTGGAAATGAGCATAGGAAGAGATGCTGCCAAAACCAAGAAAGGATAAACTACTAATGGAGAATGAAGAAGCTGAAATGGTATGTTGCTAGAGAGGGATGTAAGACTGTGATAGACCTAATAACTGGGTTTTGCAAGCATTTTATTTGTGTTTATAGAATAGACACATACCATTTCAATGAGGCTTTGTAGTGGTGGTGATGGTTTACTCGCAAAGTTGTATCTGACTTTTACAACTCCATGGACTGTAGCCCACCAGGCTCCTCCTCTGTCCATGGGATTTTCTAGGCAAGAATACTGGAGTGGGTTACCATTTCCTTCTCCAGGGGATGTTCCCAACCCAGGGATTGAACCTGCATCTCCTGCATTGCAGGCGGTCCCCTGCATTGCAAACAGATTCTTTACCGGAGACACCAAGGAAGCCCTGACACATGATTAAATATACTACATCCTTATTACTTCTTGTGATCCATGGACCAGTGGCTTGATATCTTAGGAGCTTGTTAGAAATGCAAAATCTTGGCCCACTCCAGTTTTGCTGTTTCAGAATCAGCATTTTTAATAAGCTCTCCAGATGATTTGCATAGATTCACAATCAGTACTTCCGAACTGAACAAGAAATAAACTGTATTGTTCTTATTTCTAATAGTCTCCAACTTTAGTCCATGTGATAACACCTGGTCAAATTATCTTTCCAAAATAATGATTTATTATGTCAACTCTGCTTTTAAAAAAGCTGTACATTTAAGCAACTTGAGTAGTCTTGCCTGGATTGCAAATCCTTTCAAAGTTTGGCCGCAAATTTCTATCAAATTTACATGTATCCTTCTTCCTAAACCTCTTATTTTAAACAGTCTGGCCTGACCTAAGTTGTTCATTTCTACTTCTCTATTTTCATTCCTACTTGGTTAACACCTTCTTTCTAACTATACAAATCCTATTCATTCCTTCTGCTCTAGCTAAAAATGCACCTTTTTAAAACTCTCGCAGACTATTCCAGCCTATATAATGCTTATCTTTTGACATATTTATATTTATTCTCTTGTCTTCATAATGATAGTTAATTTCAAGAAATTTAGATTTCATTTCCACCTCTGCCACTCACTTGTATAATGCTGGGAAAGTTCAATTAACGTCTCTGGGTTTAAAAATTCATCTTTTTCATACACGTGGCCAATAGGCACATGAGAAGATGCTCAACATCACTAATTCATCAGTGTCACAGTGAAATGTCACTTCACACTTGTCACAATGGCTATTATTAAAAAGACCACAAATAACGAATGTTTAAGCCTTTGACTGTGTGGATCACAATAAACTGTGGAAAGTTCTGAAAGAGATGGGAATACCAGACCACCTGACCTTTCTCTTGAGAAATCTGTATGCAGGTCAGGAAGCAACAGTTAGAACTGGACATGGAACAACAGACTGGTTCCAAATAGGAAAAGGAGTACATCAAGGCTGTATATTGTCACCCTGCTTATTTAACTTATATGCAGAGTACATCATGAGAAATGCTGGGAAGAAAGAAGCACAAGCTGGAATCAAGATTGCCGGGAGAAATATCAATAACCTCAGATATGCAGATGACACCACCTTTATGGCAGAAAGTGAAGAAGAACTAAAGAGCCTCTTGATGAAAGTGAGAGAGGAGAGTGAAAAAGTTGGCTTAAAGCTCAACATTCAGAAAACTAAGATCATGGCATCTGGTCTCATCACTTCATGGGAAATGGGTGGGCAAACAGTGGAAACAGTGCCAGACCTTATTTTTTTGGCCTCCAAAATCACTGCAGATGGTGACTGCAGTCATGAAATTAAAAGACGCTTGCTCCTTGGAAGGAAAGTTATGACCAACTTACACAGCATATTAAAAAGCAGAGACATTACTTTGCCAACAAAGGTCCATCTAGTCAAGGCTATGGTTTTTCCAGTAGCCATGTATGGATGTGAGAGTTGGACGGTGAAGAAAGCTGAGCCCTGAAGAACTGATGCTTTTGAACTTTAGTGTTGGAGAAGACTCTTGAGAGTCCCTTGGACTGCAAGGAGATCCAACCAGTCCATCCTAAAGGAGATCAGTCCTGGGTGTTCATTGGAAGGAGTGATGTTGAAGCTGAAACTCCAATACTTTGGCCACCTCATGCGAAGAGTTGACTCACTGGAACAGATCCTGATGCTGGGAAGGATTGGGGACAGAAGGAAAAGGGGACAACAGAGGATGAGATGGTTGGATGGCATCACCGACTCGATGAACATGAGTTTGGGTAAACTCCGGGAATTGGTGATGGACAGGGAGGCCTGGCATGCTGCGATTCATGGGGTTGCAAAGAGTCGGACACAACTGAGCGACTGAACTGAACTGAACTGATTCTTCAATTTTAACATTTATTGTTAAAGTTATGGAAGGTGATAAGAATAAGAGCTGAGAAATCTAACCATGTAGAATTTAAACCCAGACTGAAACCTTTTGAAAGTAATAAGAATAGTACTCTTACTCTCTACTCTTATCTGCCTAGCTTAGTAAGGAGGATTCTGTGCTTGCTGACATTTTGAGTTACTTCTCTCCCTGCTTTAAATATAGGGTAGTTTCTCTCAAGATCCTGTTTATTTCCCTGGAGAGTTTCACAGAAAGGCTTCTTTATAACAACCTTTGTTTCATAAGCAAATGTCTTATACAGGAAAGAGAAGAATGAAGAGGGAGGCAACCTTCACAGAATATCAACAGGGTACAGATTAAATGTATCTTGTTTCCTCTGCTAAATCCCCAGCAAAGATTTCCATTTGAATAGTTATAAATTCTTTCCTCCCACATTCCACCTCTGCATTTTAAACCATTTACTCTGGGTTTTTTCAATATAGCACTCTAAGGCTGAGAAAGTTTAGATATGCAACAATTGTACTTTAAAAAACTGTTCTCAGTTTTATGTAAAGTATTCAATCCAAGAAAAGAATATACTGAAGATCTGCATATTCTCAGAATTGCCTATATCTTGCTTACAGTTTTGTTGTTCTTTATATGCTGTTTTCAAGGTACATTAATTATTGGGAAATGTCTATAGCAAGTCAACAATTAGCCCCAGGTAATCAAGTATTAGCTTATCAGCACAGTAACGTTTTAATGGTGTTTTGGCTTTCGTAGTAAGACAATGCAGCATGTAGTATATTTATCAAGTTACTTCCTTTCTAATATAAAAGTACAACATTAGGAGGAGAGAATCAACAGAATTATAGTCTAGAACAGCATAAGGTAAAAATGATACACACAAACAAAAAGTACCTTTTACCTTATGATAGTTCTTAGAGCTCATGAAGGCACTTGGTCGAAGGGCCAGAGCCAGCAGTGGGTAGGAAACAAACTCAAAATCTGGTGAGTGTGTTCCTTAGAACTTCAGGCCTGCTCTGTGCTGTTGGAACTCTTGGATTCATCCTATTTCTTTTCAGAAATTAATTTTTGTCATCTTTAAAGGTGTATCTGCATCAGGATAATTTTTAGATGCCTGAAGTTTATATGACCATCTCTGAGAAATGTACGTCAGGACTTGCTCATTTAGGCTGGCAGCAGAGAGGCAGAAGGAAGTATAAAGGAAGGGATGTATGTATATTTATATTTTGATGATAACCATCCATGTATGTGCATCTCTTAACTGTACAATAGGAATACATTGTTAAGTATTCAAAGGAAATATATTCTTTAATAGTTTAGATCGGATAATGATGAATCCTCTTAGAAGTATTATACTTGATGTTCGCTGTTGCTTTATGTTTCACTTTTAATTGAACATTAAGGAATGTAGTATTTTAATCATAACTCTGCCAATATCTTTATCTAGAGGACTGTTGCCATTTTTGTCTTTTCTGAAATTTTTGTCACCAAGAAACGCAGGATTATATATTTTTTTCCTTCCAGATTGAGTTGGTACAGTGTATTCTTGGTTATCAAAATACTCATAGCTTTGGGACTTTAAAACAGTAAACATTCATGATGTGTGAAACAGCATGATACATAACTCTATGATCATACTTACATAAAAATGGATGCTTAGTTGTGCGATGCACAAATTAACCTAGAAGGAACATCAAATGGTAAACTGCCTGTGATTATGAATGACTTTGCTTTTTGTGTTTTTTGGTTTCCTATTATGCACACTTTAACTTTTAAGAAATAAATATTATCTTAAAAATCTTAAAAAAAAAAAAAAAAAAGAAAAGAAAAGTTACTGGTCAGGTCCAAATTTAACCCACTCCTTGTTTTTTCAGTGGGCTTCTTTCTTTCCCTTCCCAGGGCTAGGGAGTCCGAGTCAAGTTAATACTAGGTGACCTGTAGTACTGACTTTACCAGCATGGGCTCTAAGTTGGCTGTTTACTTACCTATGGACTTTTCTAGCACTAAACTTTCAGGTATTTATAAATGGTGAATTAAAAAAAAATAATGTTTGAAAATATGTCTAACAGCCTCTACTCCAGTGTTCTCAGAGAAAGAAAAAATCAAGAGGTAAGAAGAGAACTTTAAAAGGTGAGATTAACATTAAAAACTATTACCTTTCAGGTTACTGGCAAGATGCTGTGTTTCAGGTATGGACTACACCGTGTCCGGTTTGAGCCTAAGCTGAGGTTTAAAGGTGTCTGAACATACCTTGTGGAATGGTAGGGCAGAGCCTCTTCAAAAGCATATTTGAGCCCTGGGAAAGCACTCATCGCTAGAGAGGAAGGAGCCAGGCATAATGAGCTTTTCTTAGTGACAAGGTGGTGATAAGACAGGAAGAGGCAGTTATGGGTGACAGATACATCAGGGTATTCATCACTCAGATCTGTCTCCTATCTTTGTCTCCAGAAGGCTGATATTTGAGGGTTATTAAGGGCAGGCACACCTCTTGTAAACTGGAAACAGTGCCTGGTGAAAGGTGGCTGAGCAGCATGTTGCATGGAAGTGGTTGCTCAGGAAGAGCAGACTTGTTTTTGATCACAAGTGAGATGCAGTTGGAGATTTAGAGAAATACTTGGGGAATTTAGCAGACAGCTGAGTTAACTGAGTAAATGGGGGTAATGTGCTCTTGGAGATGGGCAATTATAGTCAATGTGCCTCCCTTTGTACTTACAGGTGGGTGAAGCCTGGAGAAAATCAATTTATATAAGAATACATAAATCAATACAGAAGTCATAGAAAATAATTGTACTTAAACTTCAAAGCATCAGTTAGTGCTAATTTTGACATTTCTCTCCTACTCATTTCACCTATATCTTATCTTTCTTGAAACTAGTAAAAGTGTGAATAGGAATAACACCCATAGCAGAGCAACGTATTTCTCTGGTTGTAAAAGGCTTTCCAGAAAAATGTCTACACTAAACGAAATAGACACCTCCACAAATCTTTGGCTTTTGAAGAATGAAATAAGTGGAAATTATGGTATTAAATCCCTTTTTTTTTTTTTAGCAACAATCTCACCTAGTTAGTATCCCCCAAATTTGTATTTGTACCATAACAACTTCAAAATAAAATCCAATACTTACTTGTCTCCCACAATTCCCAAGTTGATTGTGGGGTAACCATGTTCCTGAATTGTTGCTAAGAGGGTTGAACGATTGCTGTCTCGAATCTTTCCTGGTAAGAGGTCATCTTCAGGATTTAGCAACTACAAAGCCAAAAAAACCACCACAAATTAATTTCTTAGGATTATACTGCCTATTGTTAATGGAAAAAAAATAGATCTAATAAACAGAGTTTAGCATATCTAGCACCTACAACATTATCTGGCACGAGAAAGATAAACGCTCAAAGGATCTTTGTTAAATAGTGAAAGCCAGGAGAATGAGAAAACATTTCTCCAGAATTAAAAAAATGCAGAAATTTAAGTGACTAAACAGTAGGCCAAATATCACACCAGCTTTGGTAATAATTTGACAAAATAGTGCTCTGGAGATAGTGGCCTTCCCACTGGCTGTTTACTGGGTCAAATTGAAAACAAAAACAGAACACACACGACAACAAACTTTCTGTTTTCTCTTTCACTATTATTTTCTAATTTGTCTTTCACTGAGAATACTTAAGGTAGAGACTCTGACATGATATTCTCAAGTCTGAAGAGACTGATATTTTATCTTTTCTTTCAAGCTTTCGGATATCTTTTTTGAAGCAGGATCAGTAATACCGAAAAAGTTAAACTTATCTGAAGGAGAAGGAGCCAGATATTTTGTCTCTATTAGCAAACTTAAACAAGTAATACTTAAATGCACACACTCACAATTCCATGACTTTGAACAGAATCACCCTTTAGAGATTTAATATCTATAATTATATGTCAATAAAGAAAATTATAAGAAGTTTCTTTTATGTTAGGAAGTCCTAGTGAGGCAGTGTGGCATAGCAGCAAGAGTCTAGCTTATTCAGATGAGGTTCAAATTCAAGTGGCCCAAATATGTTATGCCATAATATTCCCATTTACAATACACAGCAATAATAATAACTACCTTGAAAGGCAGCTGTTAGGATTAAGATAACGAACACTCAGTTAATATAGATAAATACAAAATAAATGCAATTCTCTGTCCTTTCTTTATTATATATAATATTGAAAAAGCACCTAATTCCAATTGTCCTTAATATTGTTACTTCTACATGCTAGTATAGATGGAATCAGTTGATAATGTGAACACAGATTTACATTAGATTATAAAATACTGAAGAGTATCATTGAAAAAGCAAGAGAGTTCCAGAAAAACATCTATTTCTGCTTTATTGACTATGCCAAAACCTTTGACTGTGTGGATCACCATAAACTGTGGAAAATTCTGAAAGAGATGGGAATACCAGACCATCTGACCTGTCTCTTGAGAAACCTGTATGCAGGTCAGGAAGCAACAGTTAGAACTGGACATGGAACAACAGACTGGTTCCAAATAGGAAAAGGAGTACATCAAGGCTGTATATTGTCACCCTGCTTATTTAACTTATATGCAGAGTACATCATGAGAAACGCTGGGCTGGAAGAAACTCAAGCTGGAATCAGGATTGCTGGGAGAAATATCAATAACCTCAGATATGCAGATGACACCACCCTTACGGCAGAAAGTGAAGAAGAACTAAAGAGCCTCTTGAGGAAAGTGAAAGAGGAGAGTGAAAAAGTTGGCTTAAAGCTCAACGTTCAGAAAACTAAGATCATGGCATCCAGTTCCATCACTTCGTGGGAAATAGATGGGGAAACAGTGGAAACAGTGCCAGACTTTATTTTTTTGGGCTCCAAAATCACTGCTGATGGTGATTGCAGCCATGAAATTAAAAGGCGCTTACTCCTTGGAAGGAAGGTTATGACCAACGTAGATAGCATATTTAAAGCAGAGACATTACTTTGCCAACAAAGGTCCGTCTAGTCAAGGCTATGGTTTTTCCAGTGGTCATGTATGGATGTGAGAGTTGGATGGTGAAGAAAGCCAAGCGCCAAAGAATTGATGCTTTTGAACTGTGGTGTTGGAGAAGACTCTTGCGAGTCCCTTGGACTGCAAGGAGATCCAACCAGTCCATCCTAAAGGAGATCAGTCCTGGGTGTTCATTGGAAGGACTGATGTTGAAGCTGAAACTCCAATACTTTGGCCACCTCATGCGAAGAGTTGATTCAATGGAAAAGACCCTAATGTTGGGAAGGATTCGGGGCAGGAGGAGAAGGGGACGACAGAGGATGAGATGGCTGGATGGCATCACCGACTGGATGGACGTGGGTTTGGGTAAGCTCTGGGAGTTGGTGATGGACAGGGAGGCCTGGCGTGCTGCGATTCATGGGGTCGCAAAGAGTCAGACACGACTGAGCTACTGAACTGAACTGAACTGAAGAGTAGGAGGTCCTTAACACATGCACACATACTCAACATGCAACTTCATACAATTTTAAGATGTACTTTTGTTGCAGGAAGGGGGACTCTGCAACTGGGCTCTTGTCTAACACTTGGAAAGGAATTGTCCGAGGAGACACATATGCCAACAAAGCAAGAGATTTTATTGGGAAAGGGCACCCAGGCGGAGAGCAGGAGTGTAAGGGAACCCAGGAGGCTTGCAGTGGTTTTATGGTGATGGGATTAGTTTCTGGGTTGTCTTTAGCCAATCATTCTGACTCAAGAGTCCTTCCTGGTGGTGCACACCTTGTTCAACCAAGATGGATGCCACACTTTGATTTCAGAAAATTAGAAAATGAAAAAAAAGTACATCTTTGAAGTGAGAAAACCTGGAATATTATCTTAGGAGGCTGAAGGCAAACCTGCATATTTCAGACACTTAGGCTGTTAATATGGCTAATACCTAGGGCTTTCTATATCAGTACTGCCAAACAGTAACCTCAAGCCCCTTCAGTCTTTCCTTCTGACTCATTAGTGATACCATGTGGCTAGACTTTTGGCTTTATGTTGGAAAAGTAGTAGCTTTTCAACCAACTGTCCCCTTAAAATATCTGCAGAAAAACTTTGATATTCTTATTCACTGTCACCTGGAAGACTTCCCTTGAAATCCTGTACTAATTTAACTTAATCAGATGCCATGTGACACTGCAACCCACTCATATACCCTTTGTTACTGGCAGAGCTGGGAAAATTGCTATTGCGGTACTAATATAGGTTGATTTTCTGATCTTAATTAACACATAGTTATTGAACTTATTATAATTTTATAAAGGCCAAGACTTACAGCTTTTTAACTGCATTAATCAACAAGTTGCAATGGAGAGAAAAGATTTTTTTCATGAAGGATACTGACCACCAACTAAGGAATTAGATTTCCCTGTTAATAGGGCGTTTTCTTTGCCATTCATGTTCCTGTTATTTTGTCACACAAAGTTCCAGAAATAATAGAACAATTAGAGATCACTGGCTGTTTGTCGGTAAAACTGACATAATGAAATATTAGCTAGTTAAATGAGGGTGTGGGATTTCCAGTGCATTTTAAGTATTTTCAAAGAAAATACACAGATTTGAATGAAAGATTATAAGGTTGTATACACTAGAATAAATTCACAATATTCCTCGTTAAAATGGAATCTAATTTTTCTGACATCTTCTGGTCATCTCTAGAATGATGCCTAAAACTTACTATAGTTAAAATACAAAAGAAAAACTACAATACAAAGTAAAAAAACATAACCCATTATCTTCATATCTTATTACTTCCTTATCTACCAAAGGCCAAATTTCAATTTCCTGTTTCTGTTACCGTCAATGGTGCCATTGTATTTCCAGCTTTCAAACATTTAACCTTTGATTTTTTTTTCCTTTGTAGTCTATTATCTTCCCAAAGGTTTCAATCCTTAATCCTTACTCCATTGGTCAATGACCCTAGGTTTCCATTCACTCTCTTATCAACTCCCCATTCTTCTGAATTTCAGTTATTCAATATATCTGAATTTCTTCAAAAGCCTTATAATTGGCTATCTTGCCAACAAACTCTTTCTTTCTGAGAGAGAAAATAGATATATCAACTTGCAAAACAGGCAAACTATACCAAACCATGATATTTAACACAAACTATCTTAAGTCAAATTGTTATAACACAAGCTTATTCAGATCTATATATTCCTATAATATCATGGACAAATAGAGACAATGGTAACTCCATATGGACACTTACTCCAAAGAAAAAATGAAGCTGTTTCAGCAACTCACCTATTTTACAAAATGTGATCAGTCTCTGCCTAGATCACATTTACAAACTACCTTAAAACCACCCCATGGCCAATCCCAGTCCCCCAAATCCTATAAGTATCCTTTTGAGGACATGGTGCAGGAGTGGCCGAGAGGAGATACCCCACGTCCAAGGTCAGGAGTGGTGGCCATGAGGAGATACCCCACGTCCAAGGTAGGGAGCAGCGCTGTGCTTTGCTGGAGCAGCCATGAAGAGATACCCCACGTCCAAGGTAAGAGAAACCCAAGTAAGACCGTAGGCGCTGAGAGAGGGCATCAGAGGGCAGACAGACTGAAACCACAATCACAGAAAACTAGCCAATCTGATCACACAGACCACAGCCTTGTCTAACTCAATGAAACTAAGCCGTGCCGTGTGGGACCACCCAAGATGGACAGGTCATGGTGGAGAGGTCTGACAGAATGTGGTCCGCTGGAGAAGGGAATGGCAAACCACTTCAGTATTCTTGCCTTGAGAACCCCATGAACAGTGTGAAAAGGCAAAAAGATAGGACACTGAAAGATGAACTCCCCAGGTTGGTAGGTGCTCAATATGCTACTGGAGATCAGTAGAGAAATAACTCCAGAAAGAATGAAGGGATGAAGCCAAAGCAAAAACAATACCCAGTTGTGTACGTGACTGGTGATAGATGCAAGGTCTGATGCTGTAAAGAGCAATATTGCATAGGAACTTGGAATGTTAGGTCCATGAATCAAGGCACATTGGAAGTGGTCAAACAGGAGATGGCAAGAGTGAACGTCGACATTCTAGGAATCAGCAAACTAATATGGACTGGAATGGGTGAATTTAACTCAGATGTCCATTATATCTACTACTGTGGGCAGGAATCCCTTAGAAGAAATGGAGTAGCCATCATAGTCAACAAAAGAGTTCGAAACGCAGTCCTTGGATGCAATCTCAAAAACAACAGAGTGATCTCTGTTGGTTTCCAAGGCAAACCATTCAATATAACAGTAATCCAAGTCTGTGCCTCCACCAGTAATGCTGAAGAAGCTGAAGTTGAACGGTTCTATGAAAACCTACAAGACTAGAACTAACACCAAAAAAGATGTCCTTTTCATTATAGGGAACTGGAATACAAAAGTAGGAAGTCAAGAAACACCTGGAGTAACACACAAATTCGGCCTTGGAGTACAGAATGAAGCAGGGCAAAGGCTAACAGACTTTTGCCAAGAGAACGCCCTGGTCATAGCAAACACCCTCTTCCAACAACACAAGAGAAGACTCTACACATGACACTACACATGGCCAACACTGAAATAAGATTGATTATATTCTTTGCAGCCAAAGATGGAGAAGCTCTATACAGTCAGCAAAAACAAGACCAGGAGCTGACTGTGGCTCAGATCATGAACTCCTTGCCAAATTCAGACTTAAATTGAAGAAAGTGGGGAAAACCACTAGACCATTCAAGTATGACCTAAATCAAATCCCTTATGACTATACAGTGGAAGTGAGAAATAGATTTAAGGGACTAGATCTGATAGACAGAGTGCCTGATGAACTATGGACGGAAGTTCACGACATTGTACAGGAGACAAGGATCAAGACCATCCCCATGGAAAAGAAATGCAAAAAAGCAAAATGGCTGTCTGAGGAGGCCTTACAAATAGCAGTGAAAAGAAGAGAAGTGAAATGCAAAGGAGAAACGGAAAGATATACCCGTTTGGATGCAGAGATCCAAAGAATAGCAAGGAGAGATAAGAAAGCCTTCCTCAGTATCAAAGAAATAGAGGAAAACAACAGAATGGGAAAGACTAGAGAGATCTCTTCAAGAAAATTAGAGATAACAAGGGAACATATCATGCAAAGATGGGCTCAATAAAGGGCAGAAATGGTATGGACCTAACAGAAGCAGAAGATATTAAGAAGAGGTGGCAACAATACACAGAAGAACTATACAAAAAAGATCTTCACGACCCAGATAATCACGATGGTGTGATCACTCACCTAGAGCCAGACATCCTGGAACGTGAAGTCAAGTGGGCCTTAGGAAGCCTCACTACGAACAAAGCTAGTGGAGGTGATGGAATTCCAGCTGAGCTATTTCAAATCCTAAAAGATGATGCTGTGAAAATGCTGCACTCAATATGCCAGCAAATTTGGAAAACTCAGAACTCTATCAAGGTGATGCGCTCCCTTGTTCAGAAACTTTAATATACCCAGCTTTGTATGACTAGCAGGTTTCCCGGGTGGTCTCTGTACAAAGACCATGATAGTCATTAAAGTCCCCACCACACTTAGGTAAGACCCCATGCCACCAGTATTCTCATTTTGGTTACATTGCTCTTCACTGAGGTCTTCTGAGTCTCTGTGTTTGGGGAAGTTGTTATCTATGATGGTAAGTCCAGCATTTACATTAAGCTCTGATCCTTTTTTCTCCCTTGACTGGATTCCAAATTCAACTTTTAAGTTTCCAGGAAAAGTATAACAAATGTTTAAATCGCTCAGAAGTTAAACTAAGGAGAGGAAGGGGAAAGAGCCCACAAATTTCTTCTTCTCTTGTACTCAGTCAGTCAGTCAATTCAGTTGCTCAGTTGTGTCTGACTCTTTGCAACCCCATGGACTGCAGCACTCAGGCTTCCCTGTTCATCACCAACTCCTGGAGCTTATTCTCTTACACTGCTGTTGCTTTTTATCTGCTTCAAGATTTGGGGACAGATTTATTCCTGGGATCTTGAAAGGGTCATTCAAAAAGCAAGAAAGCTCAGGACAAACAGGAAGATGGTTAAACTTTGAGCTATGGAAAAGTTCTGACAGATGCTGGTTTCCAGAAAATAAAGGTGGTTGGAGGATTTCATTGTAAGATTTGGGTGGGGCTGTTTAGAATCAGTGACACCGCGTTAGAGCTGGGAGGCTGTCCAGCCTGGAAGTCTCATTTTATAGACGGTGTGGGAGGAATACCAGAGAGGAGCAGCAGCATGCTCAAGATAACTTAGTGAAGTTACAAGTAGAGGGCTTCCCAGGTGGTGCTAGTGGAAAAGAACCCACCTGCCAATGCAGAAGACATGAGACATGGTTCAATCCCTGGGCCTGGAAGTTCCCCTGGAGAAGGAAATGGCAACCCACTACAGTATTCTTGCCTGGAGAATCCCATTGACAGAGGAAGCCTGGTGGGCTACAGTTCCTTGAGGTCACAAAGAGTTGGACACGACTGAAGTGATGCAGCACACAATGATCCTTTTTTGTTGAGCTCTCAGTGTTAGCTGAAATTTATTTTGTTTAGAAGGGGAGCGGAATATGCCACCTCCAAATGAACCTCTTTGGTACATGGATTATTTTGAGCTGAAGGCTATCAAAACCTAGCAGAGTCAACAAAAACTTTTATGATTCCCTTGACTGCCTAAGAACTTAGATAGGGGACCTGGCCCAAAAAAAGAGCCCTTACCAGGAGAAAATTTTCACCTGAAAGACATACCTGTATGGCAGGGCAAACAACTGATTACAAAACATCTGCTCTTCTCATCTTCCCGTGAATTGCCCTTCTCCCCCTATGAAGTCCCAGGGCCTTTCCCTTCCTCAGCTCAGATTGGCATGCAAGCCTCAACTGCATGACTGCTTTTGAGTTTCATATTTTTATGGATTCCTATATGTACAAGATTAATATTTTCTCCAGTAATCTGTCAATTTAATTATTAGACCAGCCAAAGAACCTAGAACCATATATGGTTAAGTTTTTGTGCTCCAGCTCAGTTCAGTATCTCAGTTGTGTCCGATTCTCTGTGATCCCACGGACTGCAGCATGCCAGGCTTCCCTGTCCATCACCAACTCCCAGAGTTTACCCAAACTCATGTCCATTGAGTTGGTGATGCCATCCAACCATCTCATCCTCTGTCGCCCCCTTCTCCTCCTGCCCTCAATCCTTCCCAGCATCAGAGTGTTTTCCAATGATTCAGATCTTTGTATCAGGTGGCCAAAGCACTGGAACTTCAGCTTCAGTTCTTCCAATGAATATTCAGGGTTGATTTCTTTTAGGATTGACTAGTTTGATCTCTTTGAGTCTCCAAGGGACTCTCCAGAATCTTCGCCAGCACCACAATTTGGAAGCATCAATTTTTCGATGCTCAGCCTACTTTATAGTTCAGCTCTCACATCCGTACACAACTACTGGAAAAACTGTAACTTTGACTAGATGGACCCTTGTCAGCAAAGTGATGAATCTCCTTTCTAATATGCTGTCTAGGTTTGTCATAACTTTTCTTCCAAAGAGCAAGCGTTTTTTAATTTCATGGCTATAATCACTCTCTGGAGTGATTTTGGAGCCCAAGAAAATAAAGTCTGTCACTGTTTCCATTGCTTCCCCACCTATTTGCCATGAGGTGACAGGACAGGATGACATGATCTTCATTTTTTTGAATGCTGAGTTTTAAGCCAGCCTTTTCACTCTCATCCAGAGGTTCTTTAGTTCCTCTTCACTTTCTTCCATTTGAGTGGTATCTGAGGTTGTTGATATTTCTCCTGGCAATCTTGTCTAGCTTGGGATTCATCCAGCATGGCATTTCACATGATGTACTCTGTATTTAAGTTAAATAAGCAGGATGACAATATATAGCCTGGACATACTCCTTTCCCAATTTTGAACCAGTCCTTTGTTCTATGTCCAGTTCTAATTGTTGCTTCTTGACCTGCATACAGGTTTCTCAGGAGGCAGGTAAGGTGGTCTGGTATTCCCATCTTTTTAAGAATTTTCCACAGTTTGTTGTGATCCACACAGTCAAAGGCTTTAGTGTAGTGAATGAAGCAGAAGTAGATGTTTTTCTGGATGATCAGAGTACCTGCTCCTTGTTGCAAACTTCTATATAACCTGACCCCCCCCGCCCCGTTCCCTGCCCCCCCACCTTGGAGCAGTTCTCTCAGGGTTACTTGAGACGCTGTCTCCTGGGCTTGAAGTCCTAAAAATTCTCACCCAATAAAAGGTAACTCAATTGTGACTACTTTTTAAGTGGACAGTTTGAAAGCACTTTTAGAACAAAGGATGAATATTATTCTGAATATTCAGTGATTATCATTTTTATTGTTCTGCATTGCTTCAAAATTAAAGTAAAAAACCAAAACATTTAAAACCTCTTTTGTTAAACCCTCAGGAGGAAGTTCTCTGTCTTATTTGTCTAAAAGAGAAATCACTTATTTTAAGAGACCTCCCTCTTTGTTTCTGTTCTTCAGAGATTTAATCCTATGGTCTTGATGGAATGTCAAGGGGCCCAAGACTGTTATAATGATTTACTCTCTCTCTTTTTAAAAATGTACTGAAATGGGTTTGTCTGCATCTAAGACTTTTCTCCTCTGTGCAAAGGGAAGATATTAGACTTCTATAGGTCAGTAACTGTTTCCACATCCATTGCAAACAGCTCCCTTACATATCCTTTCTTCCTCTTTTGGAAAAATTAATTGATCAAAAGTCAATGACTTAGTGACTGAACAACAACAGAATACATTTAAAAATAGTTAACATGGTAAATGTTTTGTTATATGTATTTTATCATAATTAAAAATGAAAAAAAATGTCACTGATGACCTTGGTAATAAACATTTTAGGGAAGAGTGATGCTTTCAAAAAACAGTAGTAACTAATATCACTTTGTAAAGCAAGTATACTCCAGCAAAAATTTAAGTAAATAATTAAACAACACATTAAAAAAAAGGGGAGTAGGTCAAGAAGGAAGTATTCCACTCTTCATAGTAGGAAGGGAAAAGTGATGAGTGAGATTAGGCAATGGTGGAACATGAGGTTGTTGTTGTTCACTCACTAAGTCATGTCAGACTCTTTGCAACCCCATGGACTACAGCATGCCAGGTTTCCCTCTCCTTCATTATTTCCTGGAGTCTACTCAAACTCGTCCATTGAGTCGATGATGCCATCCAGCCATCTCATCCTCTGTTGTCCCCTTCTCCTCCTTCTCCCAATCTTTCCCAGGATCAGAGTCTTTTCCAATGAGTAGGCTCTTCAAATCAGGTGGCCAGAGTATTGGAGCTTCAGCTTCAGCATCAGTTCTTGCAACGAATATTCAGGGTTGATTTCCTTGAGGACTGACTAGTTTGATCTCCTTGCTGTTCAAGGAATATGAGGTATAAATATCCAAAGGAAGTTGTAAATGAAGGCTTACATTTACAAAAGAGGTTAAGATTAGGGCTTTAGATATGAGAAGTTGCCTGCACATATTTGGCATGAGAGGAAAAGTCTAAGGGAGAATCTGGAGGGAGTGGAGGACACAGCAGAGAACAGCATCTTAGGGGAATATTCCAAGTAGGGAATGGAGAAAGGCATGATGAGGAAAAAAAGGAGTAGCTGTCAGGGAATCAAGAGAGAACTGTCATAGATCACTAGCAATGAAGTAGTTTCCAGGTGGTAGGTGAGGAATGTCTCTGATGTCAAATGACATATACATGGTAAGGAGGTTGAATATCAAAGCAGGTTTTGGAGGTTAGGAGGTGATGAGTGTACTCAGGAAAGCAGTTTTTGTACTAATGGGACACTAATGAGATTTGGGAGTTTGAGTAGAGAGTGAAGAGTAAGGAAGGAAAGGAAGTATTGCTGACCTCTCTTTCAACGTATCTAGTAGTGGATAGGAGGTGACTATGCAGTAGCTCAATGAGGAAAAGTGGTGTTTAAATATAGGTTCTCTTGTGACAGTGGTAATCTTTGTCTATTTGGATGTAGGAGGATGAGCCACTAGAGAGAAAATAGAGAACCCAGAAGACACAGGAAATAATTTAGAAATCAAAGTTCTGAGGAAGGTGAGAAAAAGTAGGCTTAAAAGTAGAAGTATTGTTCTTAGGAAGGAGAAATACCTCTTCCTTTTAGATTGAAAGAAAGGAATATAGCTAAAGGAATGGGGAAATTTTTCAGGTAATGAGACAGGAAGAAGAGGGACCCCTCATAGTGCTCAGTTTCACAAATATATTTATTTTTAAGCTTCACTTTTCCCCACAAAGGTAGTGAGATCATCTGCCAAGAGTTGAAAGCAGGGCTGCTGCTGAGGTTTGAAGGCGGGGTAGAATGTATGAATGAACTATCATATTGGATCTGGAAAAATGTGCTAGAAAACCAACAAGACAGTTACATCAGAATTACTGAACAACTTTACATTTCAGGTTGTCACTAAATAGCAGTAATTTGTAGTTGTTCAGGTAATCATAGTTCTATGAATTTTATTCAGTACTGTTTTTCTGCTTGGGAACAAAAATGGAGAAAGTGGAGAAAGGAGTCATTCACTTTGGGTATCACCATAGTAAGCAAAGGAATAAATTGAAGGAGTGAAGCTATCTGAAGTGTTAGAGAGGGCAACTTCAAAGTGGTGAGTCATGGTCTTTAATCTGGACAAGAAATAAAGTGTGGCTAGAAGAAAGTAGAGGAATATTTAATCTGAGAGGTTTCAGAGACTGCCATTAAAAAGTTGGGGAAATGAAATTTAAGGAATTGGGAAGCATTGTGGAATAGTAGAAAAAGGTCATTACAGCAAAAGATTTAGGTGTGAAACCAGGCTTAATCACTTAAGACAAAATATATGATGTTGGGTAAGTTGCTTTGTTTTTGAGCTTCAATTTTCTGTTACATAAAATGAAGGATAGTTATATTAACCTCATAGTGTTGCTTTAATCATAAAGCACATGACAGTACTGGTCATAGTAGACACTCAACTTCTTATTCTTTCTCTTATTAGTGGGGACAAAGATTTTAAAGATTCTATTTTTATAACAACAGCTGCTTGTGGCAGCCCCCAAAGAACAATATAGGGAGATTTTAGATAGACCGGCACTGGCGACCCACTCCAGTACTCTTGCCTGGAAAATCCCATGGATGGAGGAGCCTGGTAGGCTGCAGTCTATGGGGTCACACAGAGTTGGACACGACTGATGCGACTTCACTTTCACTATGTGTCTAAAGTGTAAACTTGTTTGTACTAACACCTGTTATTAGAGTGGCCAAGAGATTTATAAATGATGGAATAAAATAAATAGTGGGCATAAATACACCTAGTTCTGTGTGTATGTGCATGAGAGAGAGAGAAAGAGAGAGAGGGCTGCAGAGAGGGAGGGAGAGACAGGGAAGGAGGTGGGGGAGAGAATGAATAAAAATGAATGAATGAGTTATGGAATATGGCTGAAGGTGACTTAAATTAGATGAAAACTCACCATTTCTGGAAGGAATAATTATTGCTAGTACTTTGGTAACTAGGTAACAATCATACAGTCTTGATTTCTTGAAGCTAATGGCAGCTGGCAAACTGTTATCCAGTTTAAAGATCTGTAAGTTACCATCTACAGTTTCAAGGGAAACAATATATTTTACGGAATGGAGAGATGATGTCATCAAGAGTCAAAATTAGAAAATAAAACTTGGAAATATAAAGGTTGGGGAAAGAGGAAGAAGGGACAGCTGTCTAAGTGTAAAAGTTACACCTCCGATCTTCTATTTATACTGATTTCCTAGGTGACCTTATTCAGTCTCATGATTTTAAATACTATATTTATATACATGTACTATTTTTTTTTTTTTCATTTTCTTTTCTTTTTTTTTTTATTTATTATTATTATTTTTTAATTTTAGTTGGGGGCTAATTACTTTACAATATTGTAGTAGTTTTTGCCATACATCGACATGAATCAGCCATGGATTCACATGTGCTCCCCCTCCCAAACCCTCCTCCCACCTCCCTCCCCCTCCCATCCCTCAGTGTCATCCCAACGCTCCATCCCTGAGCATCCGTCCCATGCATAGAACATGGAATGGTGTTCTGCTTCACATATGACAATATACATGTTTCAATGTTATTGTCCCAGAATGTCCAACCCTCACCTTCTCCCTCAGAGTCCACAGGACTGTTCTATGCATCTGTGTCTCTTATTCTGTCTCGCATATAGGGTTACCATTACCATCTTTCAAATTCCATATACATGCATTAGTATACTGTATTGGTGCTTTTCTTTCTGGCTCACTTCACTCTGTATAATGGGCTCCAGTTTCATCCATCTCAATAGAACGGATTCAAATGTATTCTTTTTAATGGCTGAGTAATATTCCATTGTGTATATGTACCACCGCTGCCTTATCCATTCGTATGCTGATGGACATCTAGGTTGCTTCCATGTCCTGGCTATTGTAAACAGTGCTGCGATGAACATTGGGGTACATGCGTCTCTTTCAATTCTGGTTTCCTCGGTGTATATGCCTAGCAGTGGGATTGCTGGGTCTTATGGCAGTTCTATTCCAAATTTTTTAAGGAATCTCCACACTGTTCTCCATAGTGGCTGTACTAGTTTGCATTCCCACCAACAGTGTAAGAGAGTTCCCTTTTCTCCACACCCTCTCCAGTATTTATTGCCTGTAGACTTTTGGATAGCGGCCATCCTGACTGGTGTGTCATGGTACCTCACTGTGGTTTTGATTTGCATTTCTCTAATAATGAGTGATGTTGAGCATCTTTTCATGTGTTTGTTAGCCATCTGTATGTCTTCTTTGGAGAAATGTCTGTTTAGTTCTTTGGCCCATTTTTTGATTGGGTCGTTTATTTTTCTGGAATTCAGCTGCAGGAGTTGCTTGTATATTTTTGAGATTAATTGTTTGTCTGTTGCTTCGTTTGCTATTATTTTCTCCCATTCTGAAGGCTGTCTTTTCACCTTGCTTATAGTTTCCTTTGTTGTGCAAAAGCTTTTAATTTTGATTAGGTCCCATTTGTTTATTTTTGCTTTTATTTCCAATATTCTGGGGGGTGGGTCATGGAGGATACATGTACTATTTTTAAATACTATATATATATGCTGATAACTTCCAAATATGTACCTTTAATTCTAACCTTTCTCCTAAGCTCCAGACTAATATGTTTAATTGCCTACTCTTAATTCTCATAAGTATCTCAAACTTAACATTTCCAAAGAAGAAGCCCTGATTTCTGCTGCCTAATCTGTCTTATCAGGGTAAATCATAACTCTCCTTAGGTCAGTTATCAAAGCTCAGGTCAAAACCTTAGAGTTCATCTTGACTTTTCACTTTCTCTTATCTTCTACTTTGAATTCTCCGGTAAATCTTGTTTGCTGATTTTACCTTCAAAATATATTCTGTATCTGATTACTTCTCACCATCTCCACTATCATTCTGGTCCAAATCTCTTGCTGGAGTACTCCACAGCCTTTCAACGGTCCTCTTGGCTTTTCACCTTTTCCCTCCCATATGCCAAATCATTCATATAGAAGACAGAGTAAGCATTTGCAAATTTAAGATATTTTATGTTCCACTTCCTCAAAACTGTCTATTTAGAATAAAAGGATCTTGTTTCTGTTACCTCTCCAACTTCATCTCCTTTCACTTTGCTACCTTCCCTCTATTCTTCAGCCACATTGGCTTCATTGCTGTTCCTCAAACATGATAAGCATGCACCATACTCCAAGGCCTTTGTGTTTGTCATCCCCTCTGCTTGGAACACAATTCTAGTCACATGGCATATACCTTCAATGTCTTCATATTTCCACTCTGATTTCTCTCATCACTGAGGCCTAATTAGTCTTTGTGAAACACAGGACTCTATCTGTCTGCCAGTCAGGTCCAGACATGAAAATCAAAACTCCTTTAGCTTTTTCAAATGGAGAGAGTGGGAAAAGAGAGGATTTAGTGCATGGGATTGGTTATGTGTGTTGCCAAGTTGGAGAAACAAAAGCAGAAAAGTGTATCACTAAAGATCAGTAACTGCCAGAGTCACCACCGTCCCCGGGGCTGCTGGAGGAGAGAGATGCTACTGAGTTGAGGAGATTCTACTGCTGCTGCCTTTTTTCCACCTTCTAATATCATGTTAATGCATCCCAATGGCAAAACCTACCTGGATCACAGGGAAAGAGAGCCTGAGAAATTTTGTTTTCAGGCTTCCAGTTTTATTGTATCAGGGAGAGAATAAAAGGGTTGATATGGAATAAGTTTCAATAGATTATATTGAATATAATTACATTATTCAATAGAATTGAATATAATGAATAATTGATTATATTGAATACAATTATTATATACCTGGCATATACCTCTTCTACTAGCATTCTTTATCATCATATTCTGCTTTAAAAATTCATACAATTTACCACTATTTGTTTATTGACTACCCCCCTCCTCCCATCAGAACATAAATTCTATAAGAGCAGGGGCTTTATCTGTCTTGTTTGCTGCTGTTGTCTCCAGTATTCAGAATAGTACCTGGCATCAGTATGATAGCATACTGAGAGAGGAGGGGTTGTAAGAGTGACTGCCTCAGAGGAAAGGAATATTTTATCACTGACATTGTTTAGAATTGCCAGTGCATGCTGATAACAAAGAACAGAATGACTTGCAGTTACTTTTACTACTGTTTTCTAATTTTCTGCAGACAGTACGTTCTTTTACGTGAGGTTAAAGATTAACAAAATCCTTTCTCCATCTCTAAGGACAAATTTGAACTTGGGTTAACTTTCTAGCTCAGATTCTCCGGAAATCTGACAAAGAAAAAGGTCAACTTGTTAGTAGACAGCATTTCTTATGGTAAAAATGGTCTTTGAATAGTAACTTGTGTATGGATTAGAAGGGATTACAAATGAATCCATAACGGAAAGCCAGGCTTTGGGCTTCCATGAATGTGGTGACATTTGAAACTGGGCATTTTCCTTGTAGGGACTCTGGAAACTGCCTAAGACTGTTATAAGAAATACTGATTTCTATGTAGGGCATGGTGCTTTTATGCTGATGGCTCTCTCTTGTTCCTTGCACCCTAAAATGTTACTTGAAGAACAAAGAGAACAGTTGGATGGCTGTGTGAAGTACTAAGATTACTGGTCCCACTGAAGAAAGCCTGATGCTCCCCTCCTGAATGCTGAGTTTCCTTTTTAATATCTCAGGAAACTGGTTCAAGGTATAGATTATTCATATCTTGTACATCTGATGTTTAGTTAAGAGAACCTCTGGTGGGTATTTCAGCATGTAACCGATGCTCAACAAACATTTATTGAGCAAATACATGAGGTTGGAAATGTATTACCACAATTATTTAATTACTGGATGCTATTACTTAAATTTTAACACACACAGTTTGTCAAAATTAATAAATGTTTACACCAGTTATTCTGTGTGAGTTATAGTTTGCAACTCTGGCTTCCCAATTTTAAAATAATTCCTTTATCCTGAATAAGCTCATGTAGTCACAAAATACAGAGCAGGTTCTGAGTGAGTCTACATAGGCATCTTGTATGGCATTCTTTGGGTTGCCTAAGGCTACTTTTCTGCTTATCAATATACCACACTGGATTCAAGAGGTGGCATTTGTGAAGCCATACGTATCAGGAGAAGTCAGAACTAATACTTAAGTGGAGCTTGTGCTGTGAGTGAGTAAATTATAGACCTTGTCACACTAATATACAAATGTAATTACTTTTGGCCTCTTTGAAATAAATGAATAATTTTTTTCTTATTGTTTTCTGGCTATCTGAGGATCTCAAGCCTTCAGGAGAGATACTATGCTTTATTTATCTCTTTTATCTCTAGTTTCCAGTATAGTGTCTGGCAAAGAAGTACTCAATAAAAACTATATGGTGACAGAGAGTCATAAATTTAATAACAGCTAACTTTGGATGGAAGTAGGGAGGAATGTTGGAGCTTCCCTGGTAGCTCAGCTGATAAAGAATCTGCCTGCAATGCAGGAGACCCCAGTTCGATTCCTGGGTTGGGAAGATACCCTGGAGGAGGGCATGGCAACCCATACTAGTATTCTTGCTGGGAGAATCCCCATGGACAGAGTAGCCTGATGGGCTAGTCCATGGTGTTGCAAAGAGTTGAACACGACTGTGCACCTAAGCACAGCACAGGGAGGAATGTCAAACTACACAGAACTAGAGATCATGGAATTTAAAAGCATTATTCCCTTGGAAAACCATGTAAGCACAGCAGGCCAGAAAACATAGGGAAGGAGAGTCACACAGGATCTATCAAAGCCTCTTCAAAGATAATCAAATCTATGGGGGCAGGGAACTAAAACTACAAAATCTTCTTTAGATCCTACCATGTATGTACCATCTCTAGTCTCATCCTGTCACTATTCCCTACTACTAGTAAATAGTTTTAATAAAGAGTATAAAAGGTAGCTTAAAAAATACTGCCAATGTACTCTGGGGTAGTAACTGAGAATCCAGACCTACAAAGTCATTAGGAGGAAAACAAAAAATGTAGCTTAAACAAAGATGCCTAATAAATAGTTGTCTGTTAGTTTGCTCATTCTACCTAGCTTTCCTAAACCCCATGAAGTCACTTAGATGCACAAAGCATATACATAAATCTCAAATAAGAACAGTTCATTAAGTCAATCAGTTGAACAGAAATTTCTTTCTGATGCTAAACATAGTGTTGGTTGATCCTAAGGACAGAAAATCATCACTGTGTAGATGAACTGAAAAGAACGTTTCTTTGGGGTCAGTCAATAGTTTTAGGGAATGACTAGTACACCTATACTGGGAAGTAAACAGATGTAGAATGCTGATTTATCTCTCCATTATCAAAACAAAATATTCTTTTCTTCTATCTTTCCAACAGAGCTATAAGGGCAATAGACCCTTGAAAATGTCCATTTCCAAGTCTAAGAAATGAAGAATAATGGTAGCAAATGGCTTATTTTCAGAACGTTAGAGATTAAAAGAGAGATAAAAAAAATCTGTAAATCTTTTTAAAAATAGTATAAGATCTTAAGGAATAACTTGAAAAAAATCTCAGTAGTTTCTGATTCTGCTTTTAGGTTTTGAATTTCCAGCAGATTCACTTTTCAATATTCCTAGTTTGGCCTTATAGCCTCCAATTGAAGTTCTGTATAACCTAAGCAAAGAGGGAACAGAAAGTTTTTCAAAAGTTCTCAGAATACTGACTAAATTTTCCTTCCTAAATTAGAACTGAAATGACATTTTGACATATTCTGAACAGCATACCACTAGAGATGCTATCTTTAGAGAGAAAAATGATTTTCAAATCCTTCCTGGTGACTAAAGATCACATGGAATGTTAAGCAAGAAAAAGGGCTAGCCATGGTGTCCCAATTCACTGAATTACTTCTCACACAGAGGTGGCCCATCATCTCAGCAGCAGAGCAGGCATGATTCACTATACCAGTAGACTAAGTACTAGGTTTGCACAGTTGAATATCTACAGCTAGCAGTCAACATTCTTTGTTTATATGTACTGAGCGTGTGGAAGGCCAATGGTTGTAAAATTTCATTCTAGTAAATGGAAGGGAACACTTCTTAATATATAATTTCTAGTTCTTCCTTTTCATCTTCTGTACTTGAACTATCCCGAGGCCAATTTATTATTCCCTTGTTATAGAAATGTGGTAAGATCTATAATCCTTAATATTCTATTCATGATATAGAACACAGAAGGTCAGAAATGCTTTTCTCCGAAAGTCCCACAACCCCCTTCCCTTGCCACAACCTGCCCCTCCCCCTGCCTTTTTTACCTCATTCCCTGTTGACATGACTGCAACCACTGGAAACTTATTAACTTCAACCTCTGTAACACCTACAGTTGCCAGAAGACCAATCTCTGAGGGGCCCATGTGGGTTCCTTTGGCCAAAACGCATTCCCCTCTTTTAATGTCATGGCCAATGGGTCTGAAAATCAAAGCAGAACCATAAGCAGTATGACTAAGAACAATATATTCTCAACTCAGAGGGAAACTTTAGTGTCAGAGAAAGAGGACACTCAAAGGGGAAAAGGGGAAATGAGGCATGGAACAGAGTACTAAAATGAAGAGATTTTAAAAACTCTGTTTTAATTAAAAAAATTTAAATCACACAATGGAAGACAGAAATAGATTTGTATCTATTGCTGTTAAACAGGAATATGCTACTTTATGTTTGAAAATTATTTTACAAATTGCTTTGTACACATTATAGTCAAAAACACCAACTGCAAACTTTCTTTGGTGTAAGGCAGGCATTTATATGAAAACATCTAATGCCATTCCAGAGGTTGTTAGCATTGTGGTGAAGAGAATAATGCTAATGAGGTTACAGCCATGGAGATAATTTCCATTAGATCACTTAGACTGGTCCAGTTCTGTGGCCACCCCATTCACTTTGTCCCCATAGAAGCGGAAGAAGTGTAGCTTTGTTACAAAATGTTGAGTAAATTAGGACTAATGGAATCAGGGCAAACATATTCAATCATGAGAAAAATCATCTGAAGTATATACTACTTATAATAAGACAGTAGTCTCAACTTTGTATATAAAGAGTAGCATATTATTCCATTATTATTGGTAGTTGAGGAGAGGCTTTCAGCTAATTATATAAATATTCAATTTTGAAAGTATCTGTGTTAGTATCAAATTCTCAGTTACATAGGGGTAAGGATGGGAAATTCTGGATTATCTAGAAATAGGATCAACTATGGATTATGCAGGCTCATGACTCTGCCTCCTTCTCATGTTGCTCTTGAATAAATCATTTGCCTTTACTAACTTCATAAAAAAGTAGGTAGGGCAGACATGGGATATATAATTTAGAAAAATCATTTTTCTACTGGTTAAAATCCCTGAAAGCTAATGGTTAATTGACTGAGCTGTGAATTTATATTAGCCATGCTCTCCTGAGTTCATGATCATGGTAGAAACAAAAGTTGGCTATACACTCTATGTGTTATGAACTTACCTGATATCTTGGCCTGGCCGAGCTTGCACCAGAATTCGTACTTCAAGCTCCTCAGTGCCCTATGGTAACAGCAAGTCATGTAATTTTAAACAGAGCAATCTGACTGAATTTCGATCAATAGAATTTAGCTATTCAGATGTTTTCATTATCAGATAAGCTCAGAATATATAAAGATACAGAGGAACAGGAAATCCTTTGTGAAATCCTTTGAACATGATGAATTTCTACTATAGGTTCCTGAAAAATCAGGCTTGATCCCAAAGAATAAGGAAACATTTTCACTGATTCTCATACTTTTAAAAAATGTACCAATTCAAATATTGACTCATACTTTGTAAATAGCATTCTCAAGGAAAAACATATATATATACAGAGAGAGAGAGAGACCTCTACCCTAATAGATACAGTGAATGTGTGTGGAGGTAACTATTCTGTTCCCATAAATCATGGGTTCAATACTATGCTAAGATTCCTGAATATTTGTAGAAATTTCAGTGAGGGACTTACAATTTGCCTGGTAGTAGATTTCTGTAAATTAATGGTGATCATAATTTTTACATTTATGAACTGTGACTAATATTGTGATATTGGAACTCTGTCTTGTCATCTGGCAGAGTGTGTTCTGGATTTCAATGCTCTGCTGGCTTCCTTGATGCCAATAAATTTGTTGGGCAGTTTTAACGGCAGGACAATGTGACCTGTATGCCAAGAACTGAATTTTATAAGCCTTACTTGTGGGAAGTAAGTACTTGTAGGTGATAAAAAGGAAAATCCTCAAATGAAGGAAAGACGGTATGTTTCAGCATGGCCAAATTTTACTATATACTCAGTCTGGGAGAATATATTTTGTCATTTATTCTTGTATTAAAAAAAACAAGATATCTTAAGCTTCTTCACAAAACAAAATCAGTAAATCCTCCACTGAAACTTTTATTACTGACTGATTCTCTGATTCAATAACTGCCAGTAGTTTCAGTGAGATAAAGGCCTACTTAGAACAGAGTCCTTTATTTTAGGAAATAGAGGGCTGACATAAATTTAATGTTTCCAGACTGCAATTTGGTGGCACAGATTTTCCTGAATTATAGAAAACCAGAGCTGAAAGGGTCATTTGGTTTAAATGCTTGGCTTAGTGAAGTATTCAAGAACTTGCCCAAGTGTTCTTTGTTAAATTCTTCTCTATTAAAATTTTCACATTTTATCATAAGCTAGTCTTGATAGCAAATTTCTCAGCTAGATGGTACGACAACAGTTAATGTCATTGCTCTTTTATCTTGAGGTAGTTTCTTTCCTTGCTTGCAAATGCAATTCCTTGCTTGCAAATGCAATTTCTTGCCTCAAATGTGGTTCAAATTCTGCTGTAATCCCAGTAATGGTCATAAAAACAATTTCTATAATAAAAGATTTTCAAGTCTAAGGCAATTCCTTATTCACCATACACTACAATGTAAGGTCCTAACATAAAAAAATTGGGCTAATCTCATAAACACTGCAGAAAATGGGCATGACTTATAATATTGCCACAGGAAAGAAGCCATAAGACCTGGTAATGACGTACATCATCGGATTCCCTGATAAGTTCAGTATCTTCCACTTGTACTACTGCATCAGCACCACAGGGGATTGGAGCACCTGTTGTAACCCGCATGACTTGTCCTGGCATTACTGTCTGAGTCGGCTGGAAATAGAAACATACAAGAAAGAGCTGATTTACTTTGCTCCTGCCAAGGAAACTCTTGCAGATGTAACAGTTTTTGAAACAAACCATAAAAGGAAGATCCCCTGGAGAAGGAAATGGCTACCCACTGCAGTATTCTCGCTTGGAGAATCCCATGGACAGAGAAACCTGGCGGACTGCAGTCCACGGGGTCACGAAGAGCCGGACATGACTGAGCGACTAACACTTTTTTTTTCACTTTCATAAAAGGAGAGTCTTATAGTCTTATTCATTTTGGGAAAATACAATAAAAGTCAAACAGGTACACTTACACCAAAGAGGCTTTCACTTGACTTAAGGTGATGACTATCAGATGTTTTTCTTGGTGTCCTGCTTTCTTTTTGAAGAACTGCCACTTATATTTGCCACTACTGTCTCTCACTCAGTGTGAACTTTCTTAATATATGTAAAGTGATATGACAGTCTTTAAAAAAATGCCATGCAATATGATTTTTATGAATGACAATTATGAAAAACCAGCATGTTGATCATTTGCTGAAGTTCCGATGTTTGAGAAATATAGTACTTTATTAACCAACATTTTGGTTAAATAAAGGCAAACCAGAAAAATTTTAACTATTGTTCTTGAAAATCTTTATAAAATATATTAGTGTACCATGCAATTAATAATAAAAGTCTAGCAAATATAATCATATAATCTAAAAAAACTGTACATTTTAAAATGGTTAAGATGGTACATTTTATATTACACACTTTTTACCACATTAAAAAAAAAGGAATGATTAAGGAAAACTATCCTTCCACTAAATACACAAAGTAAAACTGGAAATTCATTTGTTAGAAAAGCCTTTAGAAGCTTATTTCTATAATGTTATTTCTGCAGATAATGTAACCAATAGCAAATATTTGTGGAATACTCAGTCTATGCAAGGCTTAGTGTTAAGTGCATTATTATGTTTCAGAATATGAGCCCTATAAAGACAGAAATTTGTTTCATTTTCTGTTTGTCTCTTTAGATCACATCATCATTTTCTATCCTGTGCTGTGGCCTAGAAGCTGATCTCTGCCGATTGTTTCAACCAGGTTCCCATAACTCTGGCTTCTGGTTAAGTTCAGTCAGTGGGAGGGGACAACAAGAGACTCACTGGAGAAAACCCTGATGCTGGGAAAGACCAAGGGCAGGAAGAGAAGCAGGTTGAGAGAGGACGAAAGGGTTGGATGGCATCACCGACTCAATGGACATGAGTTTGAGCAAATTCTGTGAGATAGAAAGACAGGGAAGACTGGCATGCTGCAGTCTGTGGGGTTGTAAAAACTTGGACAGACGTAGTGACTGAACAACAAGAGACTAGAGGGTAGGAGAGAGACAGAAGTACAATTTTTATTCCCTGTGCTCTTTCCCTGCTGGGTTGCAGTTTGGTGATGGCTATGTCATATCTAATAGCACTGATACCACAATTCCTATTAGGTGGCCGTCTCCCATAGCTATCAATCTCCCCAGGTCCAGGTACCACTCTCTCTTTTCCCCTTCAGACCTAAAGGTGGGAACGAAATCTTACTGTTGCTAGCACCTGAATGTTTCACATTCCTTTGTTAGTTTCCTTTAATTCTGTCTATATCTTCGGTAGAGTACTTGTATTCATCTTTAATCACTCCCTTTGCAGACATATTTATTGCTATATCATCCCAAAGCCTAGAGAGTGTCTGGCACAAACTTGGAAGTTCCAGAATGAATGAATAAGTATGCATGATCTCATTATCACAACAACTACACAAAGCATATAATCCTTCTTGGCTTACAATTCCAGTGATCTCATTAATTTTTTCCAACAAGTCACTGGAGAAGGATTCTTGAGATCAGATCTGGCATTCAGCTACATACTTTATATCCTCTTATTCTGATATTTGAATAAGAGACATTTCAGGCTTATTCAGAAATATTATATTCTAATGTAAACAAATATTCAAACTACTGCACAATTGCACTCATCTCACATGCTAGCAAAGTAATGCTCAAAATTCTCCAAGCTAGGCTCCAACCTTTATGCAGGTCAAGAAGCAACAGTTAGAAATGGACATGGAACAATGAACTGGTTCCAAATTGGGAAAGGAGTACATGAAGGCTGTGTACTGTCACTCTGCTTATTCAACTTATATGCAGAGCACATCTTGTGAAATGCTGGGATGGGTGAAGCACCAAATGGAATCAAGATTGCCAGGAGAAATGTCAATAACCTCAGATATGCAGATAACACTACTCTTATGGTAGAAAGCAAAGAGGAACTGAAGAGCCTCTTGATGAAAGTGAAAGAGGAGAGTGAAAAAGCTGGTTTAAAATTCAACATTCAAAAAACGAAGATCATGGGATCTGGTCCCATCACTTCACAGCAAATAGATGGGGAAACAATGGAAACAGTGACAGACTTTATTTTCCTGGGCTCCAAATTCACTGCATATGGTGACTGCAGCCATGAAATTAAAAGACGCTTGCTTGCTCCTTGGAAGAAAAGCTATGACAAACCTGAAAAGTGAAAGTCGCTCAGTAGTGTCCAACTCTTTGAGTCCCCATGGACTATATAGTCCACGGAATTCTCCAGGACAGAATACTGGATTGGGTGGCTGTTCCCTTTTCCAGGGGATCTATCTTCCCAACTCAGGTGTCGAACCCTGGTCTCCTGCATCACAGGCGGATTCTTTACCAGATGAGCTACCAGGGTTTGTCTGACAAACCTAGACAGCATATTAAAAAGCAGACATTATTTTGCCAACAAAGGTCCATATAGTCAAAGGTATGGTTTTTGCAGTAGTCACGTATGGATGTGAGAGTTGGACCATAAAGGAGGCTGAGCGCCGAAGAATTGATGCTTTTGAACTGATTTTGGAGAAGACTCTTGAGAGTCCCTTGGACTGCAAGAAGATCAAACCAGTCAATCCGAAAGGAAATCAATCCTGAATGTTCATTGGAAGGACTGATGCTGAAGTTTAAGCTCCAATACTTTGGCCACCTGATGTGAAGTGCTGACTCATTCGAAAAGACCCTGATGCTGGGAAAGACTGAAGGCAGGAGAAGAAGGGGACAACAGAGGAGGAGAAGGGGATGATAGATGATGAGATGGTTAGATGGCATCACCGACTTGACTTGAGTTTAAGCAAGCTCCTGGAGATGGTTAAGGACAGGGAAATCTGGTGTGCTGTAGTCCATGGGGTCGCAAAGAGTTGGACCCGACTGAGCAACTGAACAACAACAACACTGTAATTTTCTACCAAGATAATACATAGAATTAAAACAAAAAAAAAAGCTTAGGGCCCAATGCATTAATCTGTTTTTTCAGCGCCAGATACTGCTTATTATCTGGTACATTTTTTAATTCACTAAACATGACCATTTTGCAGTGTAGTGATTATTTTATGAAAAGGGTGAATGTTTTGATATATTTGTTTTTTAGTAGAGGTACGTGTTAATGTCAAAACTATCTTATGAGCTTGTGCAATTAAAATATTTAATATAGACTTAAAGACTTTCCTACTGCAAGTGCTTTTTTGGGAAAGTGAATCCCAAAGTGAGTTTCAGGTAGTTGCTTCTTAAGCTGAAGTGTGTTAGCCTGCAGGCTGCCTCAGTTTAGTTTGGATAAATGTATCATACTATGCAAATTTACTTTAAGTTTTACTGTGGCTATACCTATAATTTTCTCTACTTCTTGGCTTAAACTAAGTCTTAAGAAGTGTTTTTTAGGTAGCTATTTAAAAATTTGGCTCCTATCCCAAAACAGTAATTCTAAGTGCTAGGTGAAGGATTCCTACCAGCTCACTTATATTAAACCCAACGTAAAACATATTCCCAGATATACAAAGATATTTATATATCCACTGAGAGTAGACATATAAATGGCAACTGAATTGAATCAACTGGAAAAACTTTAGCAATACACGAGGTACTTCCTATAGATTGCTAAGATTACTCCTTTTAATTTTTATACTTCATATACTTTATATGAAGTAAAAACTATCAAAATCTTGATTTTTCCTTAATAGAGGTATTGAGTTGGATTTTTTGAACTTTGTCCAAAGATAGCACTTCATAATTGCATAACTGAAATTGAAAGTGTCCAATGCCATGAAATTAAAAGACGCTTACTCCTTGGAAGGAAAGCTGTGACCAACCTAGATAGCATATTAAAAATCAGAGACATTACTTTGTCAACAAAGGTCCGTCTAGTCAAGGCTATGGTTTTTCCAGTAGTCATGTATGGATGTGAGAGTTGGACCATAAAGAAAGCTGAGCACCAAAGAATTGATGCTTTTGAACTGTGGTGTTGGAGAAGACTCTTGAGAGTCCCTTGGACTGCAAGGAGATCCAACCAGTCCATCCTAAAGGAGATCAGTCCTGGGTGTCCATTGGAAGGACTGATGTTGAAGCTGAAACTCCAATACTTTGGCCACCTCATGCAAAGAGCTGACTCATTGGAAAAGACCCTGATGCTGGGAAAGATTGAGGGCAGGAGGAGAAGGGGACGACAGAGGATGAGATGGTTGGATGGCATCACTGACTCAATGGACATGGGTCTGGGTTGACTCTGGGAGTTGGTGATGGACAGGGAGGCCTGGTGTGCTGCGGTTCATGGGGTTGCAAAGAGTTGGACGCGACTGAGTGACTGAACTGATACCGAATGCTAATCAATAGGACCAAATGGTAAGTGACTAAGATCAAGTATTTTGTACATCAATAAACTATGTTGAAAATAAAAAAACTGTCTTAGTGGATGCAGTGGCACCCTAGGTCTCAAGCATATGTACTTTCAATAAGTGAGCAATTTGGCTTTTGCAAGATCTCTGAGATTGCTTTAAAGTGTGTATGTGTATGATACATCCATTAGAGATAAAATACATCACAGGTAATTTGAGGAAAAACCCTGTTTTCTTGTATAGTGTTGATCTTTTTTCTCTATCATACTTTTATGAGAACTTTCAAGAACCTGGCAATTTTTAAATTTCACAACTTTTCCTGTGCTTCTAGTTTTCAGTTGGAAGTCATAACTAGTAATACAGTTTAAGGGTCCATAAGGTTCTTAACAATCTACTATCTATGCCCAAGTATACTAGGCTGTGACTACCACAAACACTACTAGGTCTTGACTTACACTATTCTCTCTGCTTGGGATGGTCCTTTTTCATTTCTGTTTTTGTAAAAACTCTCTTATGCCGAGCTCCAAAGTCATCTTCCTAACCCTTCTAGGACAAAATGCTTAACCTCTCTATTGTTTTCCACAGCACATGACTGACAGCATCAGTTTAACACTTAATATATTGTATTATATTTAGTTGTTTATACTCTGTCTCTGCCACTAGATACAAACTGTTAAGAGTATTAATCATGTATTAATCTACTTTATATCCCTACAACCTAGCAGAGTGCTTGGTACAAACTGTAGGTATGCTTGATAAATGTTGGATAGACTCAACTGAGGATCAAAGAAGTATTCCTTGAATAATTACTATTTTGGAGCTTTGTTAAAAAATGGATGTTTTAGATGTCCATTGTTGATGGATATCTATACCAAGAGGTCAAGTAAGTTATGAGATCACAATGTAAGTTATTTATAAAAAAAAAAGGGGACCCAAGACTAGTTGTTCTTTTTGTCAGGAAAACAGTCATGAAGACTGAAATCAGCCTGTGTATAGCATGGACAAGGATCTAATTACTGTAGTGCTAGGCTCAGATTCAGAGCTCTGTATACATACTCCTTGGTAGAGGCGAGGGAGCTGGGTTTTCACCATTAGCATCATCTGCTCCTGTATACTTCCTCAATTCCTCTCTATTTTTAGTACATATGGGAGGACATGCTAAGGTGTGGGACATAGCTTTTGCTCAACTGCTCTATTTATTATTTCCTTTATTTTTATACAATGCTTATGAGTACTTGGTGACAGCAGAAAAGTGTGTTGGTCTTTCTCTGATTCTAGTCAATAAGGAAAGAGCTCTTTTAATCAACTTTCACAGCTCACTAGATTAACATATGCTATTTCCTACTGTACAAGATGATGCCTACAGTACACTCTAAGTTTGAAACTGTTAGACACTTGTAAACTACTGGTCTAAGATGCAGACTGTTTGTTCCCAAACTTGTTTGTACCAGTTTGTGGCGCTAGCTGCTACTGAATCAAGTTATTTTATAAACCAATGATATACGAGGGTAAAAAGAGTTCTATTTTTCCTGAAAAGACTAAGCTAAACCTTTGGAACATCTCATTTAAAAAAGTCTGCTAAAAAAGAACTCCTGTCAAATTAGGTGTAGGTGAAACAACTGTAAAAAGTACTGTAAAACTATAATAAAAATCTAGAAGGAGTCTATACTTAGACTCTGTGCAAAGGTCCTTAAAATTTCTTCCACTTTAAAGAAACCAGCACTGGAAATCCCATATAATGCCTTGTGGGTATAATAGAAACTCAAATAGTAGATACTTATTAAAAGAAAAGCCTTGGCTCTCCATCAGATTAATGACAAATAAATGTTCATTTATTTAAATTTATATTTATTTTAAAAGATAATTTGCCACTTGTAACTTATTTCCAATCAAATGACCAATTACTAGTATCAAAAGCAGTAAGAGGACTTCTATTGTACGTCCACCATGGCCCATTAGTACTTCATTTTTTTTTTTTAGTACTTCATTTCTTAATAGAAATATATGTATACCTATACTCTGGTTAGCTCCTTAATGAGTAAAATTAATCAAAATGATTAGCAAGAAAGATTAAATAATTTGCTTCTTCTAAGTTTTCCTGTTTATAACACGAGTTGGGGAAAAGTCTGAGAAAACCACTTAGAAATTATAGCTCTATTCAGAACATTAATGTTTATACTAGAAGAAAGATTTATCCAATCACAGGGCTGGAAAATGCTTGTGGGGCATGTCTGTGAGATATACTAATAACACTATGTTCACGCTGCATATGACTAGATGCAGGTTCTTTCAGTTAAGAAAGAATTCATTTGATTCTTTCTCAGGGGAATCATCATTTCATTTCTTTGATGACCCATCTAATCCTTCTCTAAGATTTCCATAAAAACAATGGCAGAAGTTTAGGATTAGACTCTGAAAGTCCATGAAACTAAAATCTTTAGGGCCTTTTTCAGGCCTATGAATCTCACCTGTTCACCAGCTTGGGATTCTCCAATGATGAAACGATCTCCTGGGCCATCAGCAGCTGTGAGATGAACAGAACCAAGAATAATCATCAGAATGCACTTATGGCAAGGAATAAGAACCTAGTCTTGGAATTCTAAAAGTTGACTCAAATGATTCGGTAAGGCTTCAGGAAATTGGAACACTTTTCTGATCTCCTAGCTTAGAAAAAAGTTTTGTTACTATAATACTAGTTAGATAGTTGGTATCCACAACTTACAAGTACCAACAGAAGTGGTTCTAAATGTGCCTTTTCCTGGTGTCTCTGGAGACAGTATTCTTATTGTTCCATAATTTCCACTCTTGCACTTTTAAACAGGAAGTTCTTTTAGTCTATCTTCCTAAATAAAAGGGTATGTATGTGTAATGTGTGTGTACACACTCACAGAGACTTATACATGAATTGGGAAGAACATATATTCTTCATTTGATGCTTGAAGGAAATGAGTTACAGAATGAAGTAACTCAGGTAGAAAGGTACCTTTAACAAGTGATAGCTATAGAGCTAGGATTTGAAAACTCACACACTGAATTTCCAATACAACATTATTTTTTTATGAAGGATCAAAATGCTGCTAAAAAACAAAATACATAGGCAGTGCTGCATCACAATTTCTACTGACTACTTATTTTTAAACTGGAAGAAAACACTTTCAGAATTGAGATGGAGAAAACTTCTTATCCAGTTTTTTTCCACATACAGTACAGTAATGGCTGGATGAAAAAATACTCCTGAAGATAAATGTATTTAAAAGGGTTTTCTTCACACACATG
Organism: Okapia johnstoni; assembly: GCA_024291935.2. Taxonomy (NCBI): domain Eukaryota; kingdom Metazoa; phylum Chordata; class Mammalia; order Artiodactyla; family Giraffidae; genus Okapia; species Okapia johnstoni. The sequence goes on from CM044307.1 coordinate 22,173,532, forward strand.
ATGAGGATTTCAGACCAATACTACTGGCAAGGCAATATGTACCTAATGAATTTTATGATCATGACCATTACCTCCTTGTAATCGGCATACAGCAAGGGTCTAGAGGCACACACACAGCAAAGATAACACTATTTATATGAATATTTTAATCATATTTGCAGCCATGTTTATAAATAATAAAAAGCATTTTCCCTCTTCTAGAGAGGAGATATAAAATTCATTGTTTCTTTATGTGACTGCAAAGCAATATTTTTTCTAAAGGCTTATATATACAATACTGTTTATAAGTCACTCTTTTTGTATAGCTGGCTTTGGTTAACCTAATGTGAAGAGGAACAAAAATTAACATTAGGTGTCTTCTACTTACTAGATGTTGTATCTTGTGCTTTTTATACTTTGTCTCAGTTAATAAACTCCTGGCTTTCTGGTGTTTTTTGGAATCCTACTGTATTAATATTTTCAGTGTTTACTTGTAAAAAAGAGACTACTGCAGTTTTCTTGAATGGTATTCTTATTATGCTGCTTTCATGGGTTCTTTTTGCTTTTTAAATGAAACAATTTAAAACAGATAGAGAAATCACTACTTCAACAATTATCAACATTTTACCAATTTTGTTTCAGCTATACCCATACTCAGTATTTTAAAACTAATCGTAATTTTCTTACTTTAGAAAATTAAGAAGTTAATTATCTTTCTGAGTTTTGCACTAATTGCACCTCAAATCTGAATAAACATTTTTATCTTTCTGCTAGAGATATTATCAGCTTTCTGCTCCCCATAAGCAACCTAGATGCTTTCTTTTTTTGCCTCTTGAACAAGAGGAAATTAGCATGGTTTTAGAGTAAAAGTTGAATCTGAATCCTGGTTCTGACTATTACTAGTCTCAGGGCTTTCAGCAAATTACTAAAACCTTCTCTAAACTTCAGTTTGCCTGTTGATAAAAATGGGAATAACCACACTTTAAAATAGTACCTTTTAAGGCTTTATATTCTTTCATTTATTCACTGAATTTCTACTGAGTGTCTTCTATGCCATAAGTGTCATACTAGATGCTGGGACAGAGTAGAGAGTAAAACTAGCTGTTGTTGTTGTGTAGTCGCTAAGTTATCTCCAACTCTTTTGCAGCCTCACGGAGTGTAGCCCCCAGGCTCCTCTGTCCATGGGATTTCCCAGGTAAGAAGACTGGAGTGGGTTCCCATTTCCTTCTCCAGGGGATCTTCCTGACCCAGGGGTCGAACCTGTGTCTCCTGTATTGTAGCCAGATTCTTTATGACTGAGCTACCAGGGAAACAGAAGTAAAACTAGATACTGTCTCTATTTTAATGCAGTGTCAATTTGTTGCAATGTTTTACACAAATAGAGGTGGGCTCTAAAATCATCTTGTAAGCAATTTTTTTAATAAAAATAGAAAATATATTTTATCACACATGGTAAAGATGAATGTTATTTCAAGAAACTTATTTTGTTTATATATATGCATGCATATATATATATATATATATATATATATATATATACATGTATTGTATATGTATATGTATATCCTTGGTTTGCGATGTATAATGTATTTAGTGCCTGTTTTTTTATGGGTGTGGTGAAACCAAAACTCTTTAAGCCACTGAGGTAGTGAGGGAGATAGATTTTAATGTTAATCAAATAGTCACATTAATGAATATACAAATATAAATTAAGAGAACCACTCTAAAGGAGAGGAACACAATTTAATGAGAGCATACACTGAGTACCTGAACTACCCTGGAGGGTCAGGGAAAGCCACCTTGATATAAAAGATTTATGATTTGAATAGGAAGGATAACCCAGAACTAAGTAGGCAAAAAGTGTGTGTGTGTGTGTGTGTGTGAGGGACAGGGAGAGGTGGTAGAGGGAGAGAGAGAGAGGAAATGGAAATGGACATGCTGCATCTAAAGATATTCACCTAAAGGAAACGGTACGTGTAAAGGCTCTGATTCTTGTCCTCCCTCTATCTTATAGTCTAGCTACTCTCTCAAGTACCGAGAATACCAAGATGACTCATATTTCAGCTCAATAACATATGCTACTCCCACTGCTTGGAGTGTCCTTTCCTTCTCCCTGCCTTCTGGTTAAAAACTTCTTAGCTTTTAGGACTCAGCTCAAGTGTCACCTTCTCTAGGAGGTCATATATGACTTCAGTCCCCTTTCTCTTTTATTTCCCCAGTATATTCCTGAAATAACTCTAATTATGGTTTCTTAATGTATTTGTAATCATTTGCTTATTTGTCTCAGGGAAATTCCTGGTACTTGCTGAAAAATAGGTATTCAATAAGTGTTCAATATATGAAGTATTCGCAAGTGAGAGAAATGAATGAGTGTGGCTCCTAAGAATCTTTTTAGAAAAATGAATCCATGAATGAAACAATAAATATTTTCTAATACAAAATGCTGTATTTTGAATGCCTTCCATTTTCTGCTGGTTCATGGTATATTATTTTCTTCAAAACGTGAGTCAACAACATTTACCATCTTTAGAATGTTTAGAAAGATTGCTCTGATCAATTCCATATAACTTAGGTTATGTCTAACATAGTGCTAAGCTTGTCATTGGTGCTCAGTAAATACTTGTTAAAATAAAGAAATGAACTTTGCGTTTCCATAATACTTAGGAAGTTTGTAAACTGTCTTGTATGCATTAGTATTGTGCTTTGTAAATTTTCTTAAACAATTTTATAAACGTGTATATTTTATCTCTTCAGCTAGATAATAAGCTCTTTTGAGGTAGGGATCACTTCCTTTATTTCTTTTTTGAAATTATCTGCTCTTCAGTCCTCCTCTTGTTTTCCTGTTTCCCTCTTCACACATTCTAATACACATACACTCAAACTCTCATCTCAATGTTCTGCACAAGTGCTCCAAGCAAATGTCATTATATAACGAGTGGCTAGAGATAATGTGGGGCCAAGCTGGTATAGTGTGTCAGGGAAGCCAACATCCGAAGCAGTCTTTAAGTGAAAGAAGCAAGATGCTTTGTTACCAAGGAAGGTACACTAACTGGGGAGAGAATATGTCTCACTTTAACTAGGTTCTCCACTTTCCTCTGAAAATTTCCACCTGGGAACTATGTCTCTCTGTTGTTGGCTAAGGAAGGTTCAGTCAACCAACATTATAGAAAGTCCCTGATACCAATGGAGGAGTTATTTTTACCATTTCCCTTTTAACAGTGCTTCTCAACTCTTAATATACATAGAAATCACTTAGAGAGCTTGTTAATATACAGATTCTGATTCAGTAGGCTGGGATAGGTCCTGAGGTTCTACATTTGTAACAAGCTGATGCTTATGAAGCTGGTTCAGGGACTACCCTTTTTGAGGAGCAGAGCACTGTAAGAATGAATGGAATCCAGACAAATTCAGACTAATAGAAAACTTACATAAAAAATTAGTGAACTACAATAGAAGTTCTGATTTTACACTAACAAGGCTCGTTATTTACTATAAAGACAGAAAAGTAATGCTCAATCTACCTAACTTGTTGGTACTTGTTTTAAAAACCTATTAAAGAGATATGTGAAAAACAAACAAACAAACAGGTTGCCATTTTCAAGATGAATTCTACCAGCTTGGGTGGGAGGGGGCAGAAGTGGAGGTACAGTGGCAGATAAACCTAAAGCTTGGAAAGAAAGAAATTAAATAAGCCACAGTATGCCATTAGAAACAATGGATGGATTGCAAGGATTTCTGTAAAGGCTTGGACTCTTTCCACCGCCCCCCCCACCAATTCTGGCATTTTGGTTAATAGCTTTTCTTTTATATTTTACAACTGTAGAATTTAATTTGAAGGAAGTGATAAAAGCAATATAAACCAAATCCTAACAGCAAATGCACTGTGTAAGCAATTTATAATGCTTAATGCTAGACCCTGAAGCTGCTTCCACTTCCACCTTTTAAATATGAAAACACTTTTAGTCTTGTTCACCTCTTTAGTTGAAGATCTCTGATTATATCATTTGATATAAAATTGATAGCATTAGATAGTTACTCAATGTGGCAATATATAGAAAATGATCATTCTAAGGCTATTTGCCCTAGAATTATCCCTCTTTTTCATTTTCTAGTCATGTGGGCGCTCTCTTTAAATCTCTTACAGCTACTCACTTATTTTCAGTATCAAAAGTCTCATTGTTTCCACATTAGGGCTGAATAAATGGAGGCCAGGGAGATAGCATAACTTTCAGAGGTCATAGGAAGTCTCTTCAATGGAGGAATAAGGCAGAGGGACTAAGATTTTGTTTACTCTAACTATGGAGCCAAACTAAGACTGGTGGATAGGCAACAAGGTAATAGTATTTGTGTGTATACTAAAATTAACATTATAGAAAGAGTTTGGAGTGGTGGCAAGGGTAGACGAGACTAACACAACAGGATTAATACTTGCTGCAGTTAGACTGAGGGATTAAATCTGGTGAATTGCTTTGGATTTTAAATCTGCTGCCTGGAAAGCAGGGAGCAAGGAGTAGAACAGATGAATTAGAAGGCATTTCATATTCTTTATCATCATCTTCCAGGAGAAAAATGCCCATATATTGTTAGTATTGGGAAAAGATATATTACTTCCTTGAATATATTATTTTAAGCTTTTTGGAATTAACTAAAATTAATTATTTCAAATTATCTCTCGGCTCACATGAGTAGTGCTCCTATATCATAAGGCTCTCTTCTTCATCCAAAGTGTCGTGTGGTGGAAGACTGAAGGCTGTCAAATGAATTGGAGAACCAGCTACGGCCAAACAGGATTTAACTGGACAAAACAGAAACCCTTAAACATGACTTTTGTGACAGAATAAGAACTAGCTCAAAATTAAAAAGGTCATACCAAATTTTAGTATGCACTTTAACCTACTGGGAGGAAGTACATAGAATGTTAATAGCAGCTAGATAGTGAGATAAGGGGTAATTTTAAAATGTTCTTTTGATTTTCTATATTTCCATAAGCATGTATTTAATCAGCATGTAAAAAAGAAAAAAAATTTATTAACTTAAAATACAAAGATTTCTCTTAATTTTCCAGAATTGTTTGTTGCAAATGGTTTTTAAAATAATTATCGGCTTGTTTATAATTTTTCCTTTGCCTAAATGATACCTAAACTAATTCTGAAACGATAAGTCTTTCAAATTGAACATTTTCAAGAAAGTGAACTTGGTATTGAGATATCTTTGCCTTTATTAACGAACTAAGAAGCCACTGTGAGACAATGGGCACCCATATCTCTATAGGAGGCTGTGAATGCATCAAGAAGATGGTTAGGTTAATCAGTGTGAAGGGAGAAATAACTCTTCAAAAATATGAATAAAACTATTGTATTGCTTCTAGCTGGTAAATGCTACTTTCATTTTCTCTACTTGTATCTTTCAAATTCACTTCCTCCTCCTCCTGAATGTAGTTTTACATTTATTAGCTTACATCATCATTGCTTAATTCCTGTCTTCTTTATACTCTATTGGAGAAGGCAATGGCACCCCACTCCAGTACTCTTGCCTGGAAAATCCCATGGATGGAGGAGCCTGGTAGGCTGCAGTCCATGGGGTCGCTAAGAGTCGGACACGACTGAGCGACTTCACTTTCACTTTTCACTTTCATGCATTGGAGAAGGAAATGGCAACCCACTCCAGTGTTCTTGCCTGGAGAATCCCAGGGATGGCGGAGCCTGCTGGGCTGCCATCTATGGGGTCACACAGAGTCGGACACGACTGAGGTGACTCAGCAGTAGCAGTAGCAGTTATACTCTATTCTTTCTTATTCTTTAAAAGCTGTTCCTATTTCTTTAGCTATTTGTTACTGTCTTGATTTTTCAACCCACATACCTTAAAGCAAGAGATCCTCCAACTGGTTTGGAGTTTTATCCCACATGTTTCTGAAGGATACTGGCTAATGCTTAGTGATCCAGGGCAAGTTAGGAACCTCTTTACACCTAGAGGGTTAGCAATGTTCACAGGTGCCACGGGTTATTACTGGAAGGCCTAAGGCAAAGGCAGAGGAGAAGAAAAACAGGGAGAATAAAGGGAGTGGGGAGGAAGGCATGGGAGTAAAGGAAGACAGGGTGGAGAGAAGAGGTATAGGAAGTAGAGTGGTAGAGAGCCACAACAACAGCCTCAAGGCTATTCTTCACCAAAACACTGCCTAGGGGTGGTGTTACAGCACAGAAAAGACTTAGACCATGCCTTTTTGTTCACTGAGAACCTCTGCTGCCTTAATTGTGATGTTGATCATAATTAACCAACCATTCCAACTTTGAAATGTAACCATTTCCACGATGGTTTTCTGTTATGTGTTATGTCTCTGTTATATGTTCCATATCTTAGAGAACTAGCAATACTTCACAGGAAAGAAAGAATGTGAATTAGCTGCAGGGCAGATTGTCTGTTGAACCTTTTATACTATGAGATGCCATTTTAAATGTCTCTGTGTGTTTGTGTTTGTGTACATGTGTGAAATAACTAAAAACACCACCACTTTAAAACAATAGAATATGATATTCTAAATGGTAATTTTATATATACATTTCTTTGATAGATTCTACAGTTGCAGAAAGGCTCTTTCATTGTTCATGTGGGCTAACTAAAAAAACTAAAAGCAATAGTTTTATATTGAGCTGCTACTACTTTATGTAAAAATCCTAGAACAACATTCTGTTTCAGAATGATTCTGTCTCATACTATTTACTTCCTCACTTTCTCCTACTTTATATTACTGAGAATGTAAAAAAAATAGACTTTCTTGTCCCTTTGGTGTTTCATCTGCTATAGTTGTTTGTTCTACTCTGGAAGTAAGAATTCTTTGTCATTTCAAAGCAATTCAATATGGCTACCAATTAAAAGTTCAGACAGAAGTTACATTTTAGAGGGAATAAGAAAGCAGAGTCAATGAGGCTATCAGAATACTAAAATAATTTCTTTCTGAACAATATTCATCTTAATAAACATTATAGAAGAAATGAACTTAGAAAACAAAGGAGGCAGTGGGTATTTGTTATTTGTTTTCAGCTCTAATTTAGATAACATCACCGACTCAGTGGACATGAACTTGAGCAAAGTCGGGAGATAGTGGAGGACAGGGAAGCCTGGCATGTTGCAGTCCATGCGGTTGTAAAGAGTCGGACATGACTTAGTGACTGGACAACAAAAACAACCAGTTTAGTGAGATCAAGCCAAGTTAGGTGCATTTAAGATAGCTTCGTGAGAAAGAATATACTAGCAGGAATTAACCTCTCCATTGTTTTATGAGAATAACAGTTCAGATAATGTTATCCTTTTTTCAGAGATGGTTTAAGTAAATTTGACAATAGTAATAAGATTGATAATAATAGGTACTATTATTAAACGTTAAAAACATTGAGAGCTTTTTTTTAATGCCAGATACTTTAAGACCTTCTACAGTCCCACTTAGTCCTCACAATAACCTATTGGGGTAAGTATGGTTATAATTATCACAGTTTCATAGACGAGAAAACTAAGGATCAAAAAGTTGAACTGATCTGCTTAAAGTTACACAGATGGAACTGGTACAAGAGCCCAGATCATTCTTTCTTTGCTTGAAGTCCATAACTTGAACCATTTGTTCTACCGTCTCCAACACAGAAAGATACTCCTAAGAGTTGGTGATGCAACATTGAGGAGATCAGTGAATATATTTAATCACAAGAAAGAGGAAAATATTTTAATGGCTAGATAAGAGTATAAAAAACAAATCCAAAATGAAGACAGTCAAGTAAAGGACTCCATAAATGATCATTAGAAAGGAACTGGCATTCTTAACAGCTCTGATAAACTGGGAAATGTTTTTAGACGTTTCTTCAACGATGTTAGCCAATATAATATAACCAATAATAGTTTCTAAGCAATTCAGTTGCATTTTCATTTTGTGTTTTCTTACATTGGACTTTAGGGAGGCAAATGATTTTGCTTTTGAGCTTTATGCCATCCCAGGCAATTCTGAAGGCGTGAACTACTGGTACCATCTGGGGCTTTGGAGCTCTGAAATATAGGACCTTCTAGGGATTTAGAGGTTTCCCTCACACTTGCTTTCTATGAAGCTCTTATTGATGTTTGAATTTAAAGCAAAAGAAAAAAACTAGCCCACTTTATCCCTATTGTGGGAGTTTGCTTGTCTTCCTTGGACCTATAGATGTTTTCCACTAGAAAACATTTGGAAAACTTCAGACTAAGAATGTCTGCTATCTGGTATATGTAGAGGCCAAAAGAATTATGGCACAGTGTCTTTATCAATCTCTACATATTTATTTGTGAGTAAGAATTTTCAAGTAACTACGGTATTTTCTCTGAAGTTTTACTCAAGATTGTGCCAGAAAATATATAGGTGTAGGTTAATATTGTTATCTGTGAATAAATTTTGACAACCAAGGGAGAAACAGATGTAACAATCATTAGGTACCTGGGCTGAGCCAAAAATCTAAAAACAGAACACTAAAAACAACACAAAACAAGCCAACAACCTCCCCAAAACCAATGTGAGTATGTTGATACTGAAGAAAGCCAAAATATTTACCTCGGACAGCATAGCCATCTTTTACTGATGCTGGGAAAGGGGGTAGGTTGTCTTTTGCATATACATCTTGAGCAAGGACTCGCCCCATTCCATCTATAAGAGAAAAAAAGGAAAATATGGATGTTAAGTGCAGTGGGTTAAACAGGTGGTCCTAAACAAGATGGACATAAGTACTTGTCTGACAAGGCTTGTGTAAGGGCTCAGTCAGATCTCCTGATTTCTACCGCAAGGAATAGGTGACAGAAGGAAGAGATGCATCCTAGTGTCTGAAATGAAAGATTAGATTCAGTCAATGAATAGTAACACTTGTAGGGGTTATTTGAATACGAGTAGCTACACAGGCATCAAAGATGTGTTCAAGCTGATGTGTCATAAATCCTTTAACAACGCAAAGATGATTTTCTTTAAAAAGTAAATTCTTAAATAGTCATAGTCATTGACCCAGTAATTTCACTTCTAAGAAAATGTGTTTATTTAAGAGTTGCTTACATCAGTGAGAAATGGAAAGAAATAAAAAGATTAACAATACAGAAATTTAAACAGTGATGTATCCTTATGACAAAATATTATACAATATTTGTATTTTATAAAGAATATTCACTGACAGAAAATTCTTATAATATACATTTTAAAACATGCAGAACTATACATGTAAAGTATAATCTTAACTATGTTAAGATATATGTGTATAGATCAATAGAAAAAGATGGGAAGGACACACATGAAAATAGAAAGTATTTGTTTACTGCAATACGTTAGAATTATGTATACTTTTATACCCTATGCTATACTTTTGTGAAAGTTTCCAAATTTTCTACAATGATCAGATACAATTTTTATAATTTTTTTCTTTTAGAAGAGAAAAGTAAAGAAAGGAGCTTCTTTAGCATTCTATTTAACTTTAGCCAAAAATTTGACTTTATTAACTTAAAAAAAAGCAGTGACTAGAAGAAGAACATCAGTAATCTATTGTGTGAAGTGACTATTCAAACCACTATTCATATACTCTGGATGACAATCATCTTTAGCGAGCTCCCAGGAGTTTGATTTCATGACAATAAGAATAAAAGTTTCAAGAGTTATGACCAGTTACTTAAATCCTCTAGTCAGAATCTGCCCTTAGTATTATCATTACTATTGCTATTAAAGAAGTAATATAATAATTAATAGGAGGTAGAGAAGGAAGAAGAAGAGGAGGGAAAAAAAAATCAAGTTTCCCTCTAAAGACTATAAGTAATATAGAACTTGATTTACACAACAAGTTTGTATAGGTTTAGAAAATTCTATTGTTTCCAGAGCTGGATGGGTGAGTTTTTTTGGTCTGTCTTTTGTTTTTAGCTTTGTCATTCTTAGCTACTTAGGGTCCTCCGGTTTCCAGAACCCAGGACAAAGAAGTAAGTACAGACAGATTTTAAATTTTGTACTCTGATCCACAGTGATAGTGATATTGACCCCAAATTGGGAGAACTAGCTGTAGGTACCTTCAGGAGGTTGAAACTATTCTAGAGCTATCCTGAGCTATGGACCATACTTTGTAAGACCAGGGAAGTGGTGGACTAGAGGGCCTTGTTTGTATACACATATACGACATTAACTCCCAAATGAACCTGAAGCTATAAGGCAGCCTCTGGTAGTGGACCCTACGCCATCTGCTTAGGGTCAAAATAAACTACTTAGGTTAGCTCCTGATCGGAACTATTCTATCCAGGGTGGTGAATGAAAATGGAAGTGTGACACCAGTACAAATTCCAAGAGAATAACTTTGCTTGGATTTGAATAACTCAGTATTTAATAATCAAAGATAGCACCAGGGCTGAGTTTTTCTGGCAGCTGATCTAGTTTATCTAATAAATGTTTATATAGCATTTTATAAATTACCAAGTAATAGCACATATATAATTTCATTTAATTCTTAAAAAAATCTAGTAAAGCATTATTATATTCATTTTAGAGGTGAATTAAGAGAAGTTTAAACAGGGTAACCTACCCAAGATCACATATTTTACAGATGGCTAAGACAGGACTAAAATTTAGATCTTAGAACTTCAATTATTACTACAACGGCAATAGCTACATACCCTCCACATACTGCTCTTCCTCTGTTCTAACATTTAAAAAAGCTACAAGGTGAGTCCTCAAAAAATTAAAGATAGAATTACCATATAATCCAGCAATTTCACTTCTAGGTATATATTCAAAAGAAGTAGTAGCAGAAACTTGAACAGATATTTGCACGCCTATTTTTATAGCAGTATTATTCACAATAGTCAAAAGGTGGAAGTAACGCAAGTATCCACTGACAGATGAAGGGGTAAACAAAATGTGGTACATACATATAGGAATATTATTCAGCCTTAAAAAGGAAGGAAATTCTTACATATGTTATCCATATAAATATGGATGAAACTTGAAGGGATTATGAAATAAGTGAAAATAGCTGAAACAAGCCAGCCACAAAAGGACAAACATCATATGATTTCACTTATTTGAGGTAATTAGAGTATTCAAAATTATAATTATCAAAAAGTAGAACGGTGGTTGTCATGGGCGGGGAAAAGGGAGGAATAGGAAGTTATTTTTTAACGAGTATGTAGTTTCAGTTTGGGGTGATGAAATAGTTTGGAGATGGATGGAAGGTAGTGACAGTTGCATAACAATGTAAATGTATTTAGTGTCACTGAATTGTACAGTTAAACATGATTAAAATGGTTAAGTCTTACGTGTTACTACTGCCAACAAAAAACTACAAAGAACGGCTGTCATCAACAGTTAGCACATGTATTTTTCCTCCCTAGGTCCTTGCCAGCAGCCCAAGAGAAGCGATACATGCTCATCAAGACTCTTTTTACTTCTATATTCCAGGAAGAAAGAGGCTGAACACCTAAGTTTGAAAGCCTGTTGATACTGACAGTTGTAGCTACTGCAGCAGCTTAACATAAGTTAACTAAGGTCTCATTGATGGCCAATTTAGAGAAAAGTATATCAGCTGACTTGATTTCTCCCTTTAATGTTTGAATCACTCATATATCTTATTGTGCAATTCCATTCTGGATGGTTCCTAAGGTATAGGGTCTGCTGCTGCTGCTGCTGCTAAGTCACTTCAGTTGTGTCCAACTCTGTGCGACCCCACAGACGGCAGCCCACCAGGCTCTTCCGTCCCTGGGATTCTCTAGGCAAGAACACCGGAGTGGGTTGCCAGCTCCTTCTCCAATGCATGAAAGTGAAAAGTGAAAGTGAAGTCGCTCAGTCGTGTCCAACTCTTCGCGATCCCATGGACTGCAGCCTACCAGGCTCCTCTGTCCATGGGATTTTCCAAGCAAGAGTACTGGAGTCAGCTGCTATTGCCTTCTCCAGTATAGGGTCTACTCAACCATAATTTGATGCAATTAGATTCTGGAAACTAAAGTAAAAATTCTGTTACATAAGTTTCCAGTAATAATTGCCCCTCCTTACTCCCATTTTACCATACACATAAACACTAAAAAATAGCCTGCAAATCTGAGGAGAATCAAATAATAACGACAGATTGAGACGTACATATGACAAGGAATTAGTGTGTTTATTTAATTATTTATTGAAATATAGTCGCTGTAAATGTTATATCAGTTACAAGCGTAGAATATAGTGGTTTGCAATTTTTAAAGATTATACTCCATTTATAGTTACTACAGAATATTGGCTATATACTCTGTGTTGTACAACATATGCTTGTAGCTTATTTTATATGTAATAGCTTGTACTTCTTACTCCCTTACCCCTATATTGCCCCTTCCTTCCTTCCTCTCCCCGCTAGTAACCTCTAGTTTGTTCTCTACACCTGTGACTGCTGCTTTTTTGTTATACTCACTAGTTTATTTTAGATTCCATATATAAATGATATCACACAGTATCTTTCTTTGTCTGTCTTATTTCACTTAGCATATATAGTGTGTGTTAGTAGCTCCATCATGTCTGACTCTTTGCAACCCCATGGACTGTAGCCTGCTAGGCTCCTCTGTTCATGAAATTCTCCAGGCAAGAATACTGGAGTGGGTAGCCATTCCCTTCTCCATGGGATCTTCCTGACCCAGGGGTCGAACTGGGGTCTCCTGCATTTTAGGCCAATTCTTTACTGCCTGAGCCAGTGGGGAAGCCCCTTCACTTAGCATAATATCCTCTAAGTCCATCCACATTGGTGCAAAAGGCAAAACTTCATACTTTTTTTTATGGATGAGTAGCAGTCCATTGTGCGTGTGTGTGTGATGTCTTTATCCATTCATCTGTTGATGGACACTTAGGTTGCTTCCATATTTTGGCAATCATAAATAATGCTGCCAGAACACTGGGGTGCATGTATCTATTTTTACTAGTGTTTTTGCTTTTTTGGATACATACCCAGGAGTGGAATTGCTGGGTTATATGGCAGTCCTATTTTTAGTTTTCTGTGAAACTTTCATACTGCTTTCTGCAGGGGCTGTACCAATTTACATTCTCACCGACAGTGTAGGTGGAGGTTCCCTGTTCTCTACATCCTATAAGTGAGTTATTTAAACGCCACAATCTACCCAAGATTCACTAGGCTACAAAATAATACACAGATCCTATTTTAAGAATTCTGTAGTGCTAGCGTAAGGCTTGCCCAGCATAATTTGGAAAATATTTATACTGAGGTTGAGCATTTCTGACAAGTGTGTAGTTTCTGAAACAAAGAATGATTTGCTGCATCTTAAACATGGTGGACTTTTTCTTATTGCTATGCCTTTGCAAATAATGTTGCCTTGGACAGGAATATTTTTTTCCTTCTCCTTTCCTGTGCCTAGTGAATCTCAGGTATCCCCTAAGTTTCAGCTCAGATATCATGTCTTTGGTCTTCTGCCTCTAAATAAGAAAAAACAGTTCATTAACTGATTTATTTATTCATTCATCATCAAACACTGGTAACCTACTATATGCTAGACACTGAGGACAAAAACACTAGTAAGACCTGGCTGATTTCCTCAAGGAATTCACATGTAATAGTATATGTGAGAAAGGGGAATATGGAAAAATAAAAATATGACTACAAGATAGTACAGTATGGGCAGTGACAATATATCATCAGAGTAATATGGGAGAAACAGAAAAAATCAGCTCAGATCATGAGCTCCTTACTGCAAAATTCAGGCTTAAGTTGAAGAAAGTAGGGAAAACTACTAGGCCATTCAGGTATGACCTAAATCAAATCCCTTATGATTGGAGGTGACTAGACAGAGTGGATGGAGGTCCATAACACTATACAGGAGGCAGTGACCAAAACCATTCCAAAGAAAAAGAAATGTAAGAAGGCAAAGTGGTTGTCTGAGGAGGCTTTGCAAATAGCTGAGGAAGGAAGGAAGATAAAGGAGAAAGGGAAAGATATACCCAGCTGAATGCAGAATTTCAGAGAATAGCAAAGGAGAGATAAGAAGGCCTTCTTAAATGAACAATGCATAGAAATAGAGGAAAACAATAAAATGGGTAAGATTAGAGATTTCTTCAAGAAAGTTGGAGATATCAAGGGAACATTTCATGCAAGGATGGGCACAACAGAGGACAGAAATGATAAAGATGTAACAGAAGCAGAAGAGACTAAGATGAGATGGCAAGAACACACAAAAGAACTAAAGCTATGGCAAACCTAGACAGAGTATTAAAAAGCAGAGACATCACTTTGCCAACAAAGGTCCATATAGTCAAAGCTATGGCTTTTCTAGTAGTTATGTACAGATTTGAGAGTTGGTCTATTAGGAAGGCTGGGTACCAAAGAATTGATGCTTTCAAACTGTGGTGCTCAAGAAGACTCTTGAGAGTGCCTTGGACAGCAAAGAGATCAAACCCCTCATTCTTGAAGGAAATTAACCCTGAATATTCACTGGAAGGATTGCTCCTGAAGCTCCAATACTTTAGCCACGTGATGTGAAGAGTCAACTCATTGGAAAAGACCCTGATGCTGGGAAAGATTGAAGGCAAAAGAAGGGGGCAACAGAGGATGAGATGGCTAGATAGCATTACCAACTCAAAAGACATGAACTTGAGCAAACTCTGAGAGATAGTGGAGGACAGAGGAGCCTGTCATGCTACAGTCCATGAGGTTGCAGAGTCTGACATGACTTAGTGACAACAACAATAGGAAAAAAACACCTAACCAACAATTTGTGGGACATCAAGAAAATCTTCCTAGATGAGATGATACCTATGCTGACTTTTAAAGTTTTAAGTACAAACAAAGTAGGAGAATACTGGGGGGCATTTTCGACAATAGAAGCAGGATCAAGGTAATTTAAACTTAATCTTATGAAAATGGGAATCCAGTGAAGGATTTTAAACAAAGTAATGACTTCAAGTTAACCTCCCAGCAGCATTTAAATCTCTTGAGAGATAATGGAACTTTTGTCTTGCCTAGTGACAAGATACAGAATGGTTTCGAGGGATTATACACAGTCTTCATATTTTTCAAACATTTGTATCCATCTGTTATGGTACACTTTCCACATTACATTAGGTTGTTTGTGAAGCTATTATATCTTGACTTCTTCATTAAGTTGTTAATTCCTTGTTTTCACAGCATAACTCACTCATCATTGTATCCCCAGTACCAAGCACAAGGCTTGGTACTTAAAAGGCACTCAGTGAGTGTTTGCTGAATGACTGAGTCAATGAATGAGTACATTAATGATTTGGACTAAGGATGTTGGATAAATAGAGAAAAGAGTTATATCAATCAAATATTAATACAAACCACTTCACCCAAAGAATACATAAAATAGAGAAGGACATCTTGCTAATTTTTACCTTCATTATTGCCATTTAGACTCCTTTAAGCAAATGTTTTTGTATAATGGATGCTTACCTCCATGATTACAGTCATGACTTCCCTAAACCTGTATTATCATTTTCCCTTTGCTATCAATCAATGTCCATCATCTATTTCAAGACCTCACTAAAGATATAGGTTCTCCTTGATGCCCCTCTGAATACGACTCTGTATATTCAGTTAGTAGTATATTAGCAAGTACTTGCAAAATTGTGTGTAAGAGTTCTCAGGGTGATGAGTGTGAGAAGTGTGTATTTGGTTTCTTAAGTTTCTGAAGACACAGAACTATATTTTTTCTTTCCTTTATGTCTAATCAAAACAATAAATACAGAGGTTATATTCAAAATAACTTTTAGCAGCCTAGACTCCCAGGAGTCTTTGCTATTATTTAAATTCTGTTCTTCTTAAAAGGGAAGGATAAATCCAAGAGAAATGAAAACATGTACTGTGTTTAGTTGTTCAGTTGTGTACAACTCTTTGCGACCCCATGGACTGTAGCTTGCTAGGCTCCTCTGTCCGTGGGGATTCTCCAGGCAATAATACTGGAGTGGGTTGCCATGCCCTCCTCCAGGGGATCTTCCCAACCCAGGGATCAAACCCAGGTCTCCCACATTGCAGGAGGATTCTTTACCATATGAGCCACCAGGAAACTCCATGAATACTGGAGTGGGTAGCCAATCCCTTCTCCAGGGGATCTTCCTGACCCAGGAATTGAACCGGAGTCAATTGAAGGATTCTTTGCCAGCTGAGCTACCAGAGAAGCGCAATGAAAACATATGTCCAGGCAAAAACTTGTAAACAAATATTAACTGCAGCATTATTCATTAATACTCAAAAGATGGAAACAATCCAACAGTCCATCAATTGATGAATGGATAAATAAAAGTGATGTATATTGGATTAGCCAAAAAGTTCGTTCAGAAAAACCCAGGAAAGCTCGTGTTATAATTCCAGTCCAAGTCCAAAGGCCTGCAAACCAAGGGGGTTAATGGATAAAAACCCAATACATACAATGAGATATTATTTGGCCACAAAAAGGAGTGAGGTACTAATGGGAACCATAAAGCATTGCTGGAAGAAATTATAAAGAAGATACAAATAAATGGAAAGACATTCTTTGTTCAGGAATTTAAAGATGTAATATTCTTAGAGCCCATGCTACCTAAAGTCACTTATAGATTCAATGTAATCTCATTAAAATGCAAACGGCATTTTTTTCAGAAATAGAAAAATTCATCCTAAAATTCTTCTGTAATTCAAAAAGAATATGTCCAGATGAGATTAGTATTTGAATTGGTGAAATAAATAAAATATATCACCCTCCCCATGTGAGTGGCATCATTCTATCCACTGGGCATTTGAATAGAACAAAAGGTGGAGAAAAAAAATGGTCCCTTTTGCTTCCTGCCTGCCTTTTGACTTGGAATGTTGGTCTTCTCCTGCCCTTGGATGGGCTTTAACCATTAACTCCCTTGGTTTGCAGGCCTTTGAACATGGAATAGAATTGTAACACCAACTTTCCTGGTCTCCAGCTTGCAGACAACAAATCATGGGACTTCTCAGCTTCCATAATCATGTGACTCAATTCCTCATAATAAATCTCTTCCTATATATATTCTATTGGTTCTGTTTCTCTGGAGAGCTCTGTCTAATACAAATGGAATAGAATAGAGAGCCCAGAAATAAACACTCATGTATATGGTCAAATGACTTTTGACAAGGGTGTCAAGACCACTCAATGGGGAAAGGATAGTTTTAAAAAAATGACGTTGGGAAAACTGGATAGCCACATTTGAAAGAATGAAGCTGGACTCTTATCTTCCACCATCTACAAAACTTAACTCAAAAGGATTAAAGACCTAAACGTAAAACCTACAACTATGAGTGAGGTTTGGGAGGCTCCCTGGTTTGGAAGGATTCCACATGCTGTTGGGCAACTAAGGCCTTGCACCCTGGTTTGGAAGGATTTCACATGCTGTTGGGCAACTAAGGCCTTGCACCACAACATGTGCCTAGAGCCTGTGTTCTGCAACAAAAGAAGCTACCACAATGAGAAGCCCAAGCACCACAATGAAGAGTAGCACCCACTTGCTGCAACTAGAGAAAGCCTATGCAAAGCAACGAAGATCCAGTGGAGCCAAAAATAAATATATAAATAGTAAAAAGAAGGAATTGTACACTATGATCAAGTGGGATTTACCCCAGGGATGCAAGGATTTTTCACTATCTGCATATCAATGTGATACATCACATTAAGAAATTGAAAAATAAAAACCATATGATCCTCTCGATAGATGCAGAAAAAAGCTTTTGATATATTTCACCATCCATTTATAACAAAAACTCTCTAGAAAGTGGGCATAGAGGGAACATACCTCAACATGATAAAGGCCATCAATGACAGACCCACATCTAACATCATATTCAATGGTGAAAAGTTGAAAGCATTTTCTCTACAATCAGGAATAAGACAAGGATGGCCATTCTGGCTACTTTTATTAAACATAGCTTTGGAAGTCTGAGCTATAGTAATCAGAGAAAAAAAAAGAGATAAAAGGAATCCAAATTGGGAAAAAAGTAAAACTGTCATTGTTTGCAGATGACATGATGCAATACATAGAAAATCCAAAAGATGCTTCTAGAAAACGATTCGAGTTCATCAAAAGATTCAGTATAGCTGCTGTATACAAAATTAATAAACAATTTTTTTGCATTTCTATATACTAACAGTAAAAGATCAGAAAGAGAAATTAAGGAAACAATCTCATTTATCACCACATCAAAAAGAACAACAACAACAAAATACCAAGGAATAAAACTACCTAAGCAGGCAAGAGATCTATACTCTGAAAACTATAAGATGCTTATTAAAGAAATTAAAGATGACACAAACAAATGGAAGATACTAATATACTGTATTCTTGGACTGGAAGAATCAATATTGTTAAAATTATCATACTATCCAAGCATCTATGGATTCAATGCAATCCCTATCAAATTAACCAATGACATTTTTCACACAACTAGAACAAAAAAATTTTAAATTTGTGTGTAAACACAAAAGACTCTGAATAGCCAAAACAATCTTGAGAAAGAATGAAGCTAAAAGTTCAACCCACAATCCCTTACTTCAGATTATACTACAAAGTGACAATAATCAAAACAGTATGGTACTGGCACAAAAATAGACTTACAGACCAATGGAATAGGACAGAAAGCCCCAAAACCCATGCACTTATGGTCTATTAATCTACCACAAAGGAGGCAAGGATATATAATGGAGAAAAGACAGTCTCTTCAATAAGTGGTGTGGGGAAAACTAGACAGCCACATGTAAAATAACAAAATTAGAACATTCTCTAACACCATATACATATACAAAAATTGGAGAAGGAATTGGCAACCCACTCCAGTATTCTTGCTTGGAAAATCCCATGGACAGAGGAGCCTGGAGGATTAGTCCATGGGGTCACAAAGAGTTAGATATGACTGAGTGACTAGCACACATATACAAAAATAAATTCAAAATAGATAAAAGACCTAATTGTAAGATTGGATATCATAAAACTCCTAGAGGAAAACAGGCAGAACAGTCTTTGTCATAAGTCACAATATTTTTTTGGGGGGGGAGGGGTGTCTGTCTTCTAGAGTAATGGAAATAAAAAGAAAAATAAACAAATGGGACCTAATTATATTTAAAAGCTTTTGCACAGCAAAGGTAAATCATAAACAAAACAAAAAGTCAACTTACGGACTGGGAGAAAATGTTTGCAAACAATGCTACTGATAAGGGATTAGTTTCCAAAACATACAAACAGCTCATACAGCTTTAATATGTATAAACTGAACAACTCAATTAAAAAGTGGGAAGAAGACTTAAATACACATTTCTTCAAAGAAGACATACAAATTACCAACAGGCACATGAAATGATGCTCAATATCACTAAATATTAGAGAAACGAATAGCAAAACTACAATGAGGTATCACCTCACACCAGTCAGAATGGCCGTCATTAAAAATCTACAAATAATAAATACTGTAAAGAACGTGGAGAGAAAGGAACCCTCCTCCACTGTTGGTGGGAATGTAAACTGGTGTAGCCACTGTGGAGAACAGTACAGAGGTTCCTTAAAAAGCTAAAATAAGAGTTATCATATAATCCTGCAATTCCACACCTGGGCATATATCCACATAAAACTAATTTGAAAAGACATGCGCCCTAATGTTCATAGTCAAGACATGGAAGCAACCTAAATGTTCGTCCACAGATAAATGGATAAAGAAATAGTGTGTGTGTGTGTGTGTGTGTGTGTGTGTGTGTGTACATATACACACACACACACACACATATATACAATAGAACAGTACTCAGCCTTAAAAAAGAGTGAAATGATGCCATTTGCATCATTTGCAACATGAATGGACCTAGAGATTATCACCTTAAGTGAAGTACGTCATTCAGAGCAAGAGATATATCATATGACATCACTTATAAAAATGCTGCTCTAAAATAACACGAATGAACTTATTTACAAAACAGAAATAGACTCAAAGACATAGAAAACAAATACATGGTTACCAAAGAGGATAGCTGGTTGGCGGAGAGATAAATTAGGAGCTTGGGATTAATATATATACACTACTATATATAAAATAGGTAATCAACAAAGACTTACTATATAGCTCAGAAAACTCGACTCAATATCTTGTAATAAGCTATAATGGAAAAGAATCTGAAGAAGAACACACACACATATATCTGAATATATATGTATACATATAAAGAATCACTGTGCTGTGCACTTGAGACTAACAGAACATTGCATATTAACTAAAATTAAAAAAATTTTAAAACTGGGAAAGGATTTGAATAGCTATTTCTCCAAAGATGATGTATGAACTGTTAATAAGCATATGAAAAGATGCTCAACACCACTAATTATCAGAAAAATGCAAATCAAAACTACAATGAGATATCACCTCACACCCATTAATTGGTTACTATCAAAAAATCAAGTGCTGATGAGAATGTAGAAAAATTGGAATTCTTATGTCGTATTGGTAGGATTGTAGAATAGTGCAACCAGTATGGAAAAGAGAAAAAATTTCCTCAGAAAATTAAAAACAGAAGTACCATATAATCCATCAATCTCACTTCTGAGTATATATCCAAAAGAACTGAAAGCAGGGTCTTGAAGAGATATGTGCACATCCATGTTCACAGTAGTGCTATTCATAACAGTCAAGAATTGGAAGCGTTCCAAGTGTCCATCAACAGATGAATGGATTAACAAAAGTGGTGTATATATCTAAATACTATCACGTGGCACAACATGGATAGACCTTGAGGACATTAAGCTAAGTGAAATAAGCCAGCCATAAAAAGACAAATAGTGCTGACTCAACTTACATACCATATCTAAAGTAGTCAAATTCTTAGAAATAAAAAGTAAAATGGTGGTTACCAGGGGCTGGGATGAGGACTAAAAAGGGAGTTGTTTAATGGGTAAAGAGTTTCAGATATCCTGTATGAGAAAATTTTGGAGATATGTTTCACAACAATGTGAATGTACTTAATGCCACTTAATTGCAGTGATAATTTGTTAATTTAATTAACTTAATGATGTTAAGATGATAAATTTTGTATTTTTTACTACAGTAATTTAAAAAAAAGGAATGAGATACTGATATATGTTACAGCATGGATAGACTTTGAAAATATTATGCTAGGTAGAAAACACCAGTAATAAAAGACCACATATTATATAAGCCCATTATGTGAAATGTTCAGAATAGGTAAACCTATAGAGATATAAGTAGTTTAGTGGTTGCTTAAGACTGGTGGACTGGATGGTGGACTAGCGGGGTAGGAGGAGGGTGATAGCTAAAGACAGTGGAGATTCTTTTTGAAGTGATAATATGTTCTAAAACTGACGTGGTGATGGCTATACATATCTGTGAATAAACTAAAAACCTTTGAACTATATAATTTATATGGGTGAATTACATGGTATATGAATTGTATTTCAATAAAGCTGTTATTTTTTAAAGGGAAAGAATAAGAGATTTTTAAAAGAAGAATATTTCTTTCATTTTAACATATATAATTATATTGGAAGAGTCAAGAAAAGTCATATTTGAAGTACACATATACCATCTGGTCTTTATAGATCTTTGAAATATCTTGGAAAGAAAAATAAAACATTTCCTCTGGAAAGAAAGAACAGCTTCATGCTTAAGGTTATCAGCATAAATCTAATAAGAGAAAATCGGCCAATTTTTATTTTGTACTCATACTAAATATAAGGAATTCTATCTTTAAGGTAAATTAGATCTCTATTAGGTTAGTTCTGCTTTTGGAGTTGATATTAAGTTAACTTACCAGCCACATTTAAGTCTCTTCAAAGAGAAAAACATGTATTATCCCAAGTTTCTTTTTTCCCTAAAAGCCTAAGGCAAGGGAAAGGATTTGACGAGAAATACGCACTTGATTGGAAAATGGTAAGGGCTTCCAGTTAGCAGCAAATATAAGAGAACTGAAGGATAAACGTAAATACACAACAGCAAGTATATCAATGTATATCAGTAGGATTCACGGATCAGGCAATGGCTAGCTCTTCCAAGCAGTCAATATTAGATTTCATTCAATGTCTCACCAGATGATCAATTTGGGAGCTTACAGAGTATGTAGTAGTGCTGCAAAGTACTTTATTACTTGGAGCTGTCTCTCTTGCTTACATTTAAATACTGTCATGGATCTTAAACCATCTCTTCTCTTTGCCCATAGGTGGAGCCAAAGTACTACTGTTGAATAAACATTGTGAGTGTGGTTTCAGCAAAGCAGCAGGCAGCAGTAGACTAGATATTAATAATATGACTGGATAGGCACTCACGAAGCCCCCTTGTGTGGGGGAGTTATTTTTACAGTTACACAACTGAGTAAAATTAACTCACTTAGAAAAAAAAATCAGACCTATAACGCTGGCTAAAACATCCCTATGTCACAAACAGGTAGACTAATCTTCCTATTTCATACCTTCTTCTATGAATATTATTATATATTTTCATATACATATTTTTCCCTTTTAAAAAGTATTATAAATATATCTCACTTTAGGTCAGAAACAGGGAGAAGTACGTCTGTTGTGGTCAGTATTCTAAGAAGGATACTTCACTGCTTTAAACTGAGTTCAGCAAAACTTAATGGTTCCATATCTAGAACTGCTTAAGTCTTTTGTGGAAATACAAAGAACTCAGGTCAGAAATGCCAAAGCCTTTGGTTATAAAGTCTTAAAAAAAAACCCTAGAGCTTGCAAAATAATGCTCCTAAGAAAGCAGAAGCCTAATTCAAACGTTAGTTTTTTAACTGTTAACTGAAAGACACTGGGGATAACAGGGAATTCTAGAATATTTTAATCTGCTTTACAGCAGCTAGTACTGCACCAAGTATGAATTTATAATGTATTCATGTCATGTATTTTATAAGCAAATATGAATCATAAATAGTAGTGTGACAAATATTATCTCCATTGGTATTTCTCCTCCAAGAAACTAAAGGAAAGTATGTTTCATTAGTGGAGCACTTGCTCCTTAAAGGTCTTGCTTGCAGACAGGAATTGAAAATAGTAGATATAATAAAGGACAGCTCAGAGACAGAAAAAAATTTGCCTGTAGTCAAAACACCGGAGAAGGCCATGGCACCCCACTCCAGTACTCTTGCCTGGAAAATCCCATGGACAGAGGAGTCTGGTAGGCTACAGTCTATGGGGTCGCTAAGAGTCAGACACAACTGAGTGACTTCACTTCCACTTTTCCCTTTCATGCACTGGAGAAGGAAATGGCAACCCACTCCAGTATTCTTGCCTGGAGAATCCCAGGGGTGGCAGAGCCTGGTGGGCTGCCGTCTATGGGGTCGCACAGAGTTGGACACGACTGAAGCGACTTAGCAGCAGCAGTCAAAACACATTAAAATAAACAGTAAATTTGGCATATACACGCACTTCTAGGTCCTTGTTTTAGAAGGATAATTTTCATACTGATTTGAGACATACTCTGCTATAATTAAAAATTATAAGACGCTTAACTCCTTGGAAGACCAACCTAGACAGCATATTAAAAAGCAGAGATATTACTTTGCCAACAAAGGTCTGTCTAGTCAAGGCTATGGTTTTTCCAGTAGTCATGTATGGATGTGAGAGTTGGACATAAAGAAAGCTGAGAGCCAAAAAATTGATCTTTTGAACTGTGGTGTTGGAGAAGACTCTTGAGCGTCCCTTGGACTGCAAGGAGATCCAACCAATCCATTCTAAAGGAAATCAGTCCTGAATATTCATTGGAAGGCCTGATGTTGAAGCTGAAACTCCAATACTTTGGCCACCTGATGTGAAGAACTGACTCATGTGAAAAGACCCTGATGCTGGGGAAGATTGAAGGTAGGAGGAGAAGGGGACGACAGAGGATGATAGATGGTTGGATGGCATTACCGATTCAATGGACATGAGTTTGAGTAAACTCTGGGAGTTGATGATAGACAGGGAGGCTTGGTGAGCTGCAATCCATGGGGTCGCAAAGAGTCGGACACGACTGAGTGACTGAACTGAACTGCTGTAATGGAATGAACAGCAGACTAGGAGTAAAGAATCTTAGGTTCTAGCTGTTTTTAATCATAACAAATTTTCTAAGAACATTATTAACCTCTTTGGTCCTAAATTTCTTTGTCTTTAAAGTAAGAAAGACTACTTGATCTCCAAATCACCTTCTTTTTGTAAAATTATAAGTATTTCATATATTATACTGTTAACATTCCTTCACAGATTAACCATATGTATATGACCTTGAGAGCATCACTTCCAAGCTCTTCTGTATACGTGATTTATTCTTAGTTTTCTGGGATTCTTGCTGAACCTTCACAGAGATATAGCAAGTAATTTTAGAGATCTCACAGTGGCAAATGGCCTCAAAGATTCATTGATTCTGGATCTCTCTTAGGAAATGTGCACATCTCTCTACAGGCTTCTGTAATTGTAGGTGTCAGTGTATTTGCAGAGGCAGAATATTTGGAATCCCCATCCACATACTTTCCCTATTCAGTGATTGATAGATGAAATTGGATAGTTAGAGGTGCATCCAGCTGTAATCAGAATGAACTAAGAAGGTTTGTTCATTAAAATGCAAACATCCCTGGAAAAGATAAGAGCTACTGTGAAAATGAGTTTCTAATCTTTTTCTGGGGAGAAACCTCTTATCTTCAGTAAGAGAATTATAGGCCATATCTGACTCACAATTCAATTTATAGTGATTCACATTTAGATCACTCAACTTTTTATACCCATGTTGTTTATTAGAGCATTTATAACAGAGAATGATCAAATATGCCAGTCATTTCTATTATAAAACACACGAACAAAGTGCTATCGGGACGTGGAGGAAGAAAACTTAACTCAGCTGGTGAAAGGGAGGCCTGGACACCAGGAATGCCTTCATGGAGGAGAGCTTCTTAAATTTACTCTTAAAAAACACAGACTGGGAAAATGGGGAGATGTTGGCCAAAGGGTACAAACTTTCAATTATAAGATAAATAAGATCTGGGGATCTAACATAAAGCATGGTGACTATAGTTAATAATGCTGTATTGTATACTTGAAATTTGCTCAAAGAGTAAATCTTAAGCATTCTTACCATACACACTCATACACACTTGGTAACTATAAGGTGATGAATGCTTTGATTAGCTTGATTGTGGTAATTATTTCACAATGTATATGTATATTAAAGCACCATGCTGAATACCCTAAATATATACTTTCAACTTACTAATTATGCCACAATAAAGTCAGACCAAAAAAAAAAAAAAAGAGTACATAGTGATCTAGCAGAGAAATAGGATAAAACTGTCCTAAGCAAAAGACAGTAGAGACAACAGCTTAGAGATAAGAGAATAAGAGGTAAGGAACAGCATGGCAAGTTTAGGGGAAAGCAAGTTCTGATGAGAAGGAACTACAAAAGTAGGAAGAAATGAGATTACAAAGGGCCTTATATGACATATCAAGGAGTTTTGAATTTTATCTGGAGTTGTGAGAAATACTACTGAAAAGCTATATGCAGGGATGTTAATATCAAACTCACCATTTGAACTGATTACTTTGGAATCAAATTGGAAAATGGATGGGAAGATGCTAACTGGGGAAGCGAAGGCTGTTACAATAATCTGGGAAGCTAATAATATAGACTTAAATTAAAATGAGAGAGGTGGGAATGGCAAATAAAGGATAGATTCAAGAGGACGTAGAGGAAATGAGTATTGTAGCAGTAAAGAAAATAAGTTTAGTAACAGTGATGTTAAATTTAATAGCAGCAGGTATACATTTGTTGTATGAGTTTGGAGCTCAGGCAAGGTCTGAGTAAAGATGTAGATTTAGCAATCACTTAACAGGTGGTACTTGAAACAACTGGTATATGTGCGGTTATCTGAAATAATATTTAAGGTCTGAAAAGGGCCAGAGACAAGCTGAAAAGAAAGTTCATATTCAAGGAATTGACAAAGGAAGGCAAGCTTACAAAAGAGCCAGTACAGGAAACAAGTGCCACATTATCTGTCTCTCTCCTGTACTACACAGGAGAACCATAGGGTGGGGTTTTATTTTATTCATCTTTGCATATCTGGACTTAACACAGGGCCTGGTAATTTAGCAGATTTTTAATAGATACTTGTTGAATAAATTATGTTTCTATATATGGTATTGCTTTCAAAACACCTAACTAAAGTGCCTAGGAGGATTAATTATAATGCTCTTTTGCATTAAAAACCAAGTTTGATCCAGCTCAAAGGTTGAATGCAAACCTAACTATTATTTTTCATCATCATGGGTGGAAACCGTTGACAAGAGTTAACCATGCATGAAGAGTCTGCTTACTTATGAGTGACAACAGATTTGATGAACAAATGAAGGAGAAACAAACATATGACAGGAAAAGAGAATCTATCTGACAGTATTTTTTTTCCCCTAGAGGAGAAGTAGAAACGGCCATTTCCAGTTCTGTTTTTTTCCTTAAAAGTCCTGGAATTTCTGTCTAAATGTGACCTGGCATCACAGTGAGATTCTTTTAAGGACTGATGATAAGAGAAACTACCCTGTTATTACAAGAGGCCAGGTATGGTTAACTTATTTTTATATAATGTAAAGCACTGTTAAATTTTTTCCAACTTAATTTTACATTCACATTTTCTGAAGATGTCTTAGTATTGACTGACATAAAAATATCTAAGTATCTGCATATAATAACAGAAAGAAACCATTTCATTAAAATTGATTTCTGAAGTCACATAGTTAATTTCTAATTCCCCACTTTAGTTTTACTATCTTTATTTCCTTTAATGAGGAATAAAACAGAAACAAAAGAATAGGTTTAAACCTAATGACATACATGTCTAACAGGATGTAAGTCAAAGAAGTAGGACAGGTGTAAATTAAAGCAATTTTTGCCGAAGTAAGGCCAGAGACCAAAGAGCTAGCATTTGGCATTTAGTATTTCACCAGCTTTAGGCCTTTTAACATAATTTTATCTACTATTATTTTCTGTATTTTAATATTGGCAGAAGAGCATTATCATGTAGAAAGAGAAGAACATTGAGCTTTTTTCTTTTTTCTCTTTTGGCTGCGCCACACAACTTACAAGATCTTAGCTCCCTGACAAGGACTGAACCTGGGTCACCTGAGTCAAAGTGCCGAGTACTAGCCACTGAAACGCCGGGGAAGTCCCCAGAACGTTAAGTCTTGAGTCTTAATTCCATTCCTTTTCTGCTGTTTTGAGTTTTCTTGTAGAAAAATTAGGGTGTTTGTATAGATGCTCTCTAATATCATTGAAATTTGAATATTTTACGATCTATGAATAAAGTCCTTTATTTGTAAAATCAGTACTTCTGCATGTTTTTATATGTACAACAAAAACAATTTAGAAACTACATTTTATTCAGACTGCACTTGAACTGGATTTTTAGAAAGGGAAGTAGCTGATTAAAGACTGGAAACACTGGGGAATACTACCTTTCCATTATCTTTCCACAAGCTGGTCTCAATGTGCTACGAAACTAAGAGCAGAAAATGAGAGGATAGATGAAGCAGAAAAACTGAGATCAGACTGGCTGCTCAGTGATCCACAGATAAATTAATTAATGTAGTATTTACATTTAAAAACACGAGTTTCACAGATGAAAATAATTACAAGACACATTAGCTATCTCTCACTTCTGTCAGAAAGGACATAAGGCAGACCACAGTCAACTATTCTCCTCACTCAGTGTTGACAGCCCTCTCTTGAGAGTATTGATATGTTGATGAATAGGAGAAACACAGTTGAATTTTTCCTTTTTTTTTAATGTAAAGGAAGATTTATGAGTATTTTACTCTGTATACTGTTAAGACTGATCTTAGAGTTGAGTAGAAATAAGAAGTGAAAAGAAAGATGGTAATAACTGTGATAATGGTTAATAACATTTCTTTTTCAGGAAAACTGTGTATTAGTGTTAGAGTAATCTTGTTTGGAAAAGGATGAAAATAAAAGGCAATGGGCAAATATAACAGTACCTCGGTAGTTGATGATTTCTGTCCCAAGCACCGGAGTCATCTCCAGGACTGTGATAAAGGCTTTGTCCATAGATGTCAGAGGAAAAGGAGACATGCGGTGTCTTCTAGCCACCTTGGTGATATCGACAGCACTGTGACCTAAACAGGAAGATAAGTAACTGAGAACATGATGTTGAAACCTGATTAAAAAGTGGGAATGGCTTATAAACAACAGTAATTCTCAGGGTTCATTTCATATGTCCAGAAATAAATATAACAGGGGGAAAAATTTTCTGTTGCTCCCCAAATATAGCCTGCTTTGGCAGAACATTAAATTGTTAGTAATTTTTTATCATGTAGCAAAAGCTGGTGAAGTTTAATGATGATACTGGCTAATTCTTTCTCAGTGCTTACTATGTGTCTTGGCACTATTCTAATTTAACCTTCACAGCAACCTAAAGGGAGGGATCATTATTATCCTTATTTACAGATGAGGAAAATTAGGTTTACATATCTTGGCCTAAATTGCAAAGATAGAAAACAAAGAGCTAGGATTCAAACCTAGGTAGCCATACTTTAGAGTCCATGTCCTTAGTTACTATAATGAACTTTTAATACTCAATGAGCCAGTTAGTGAAAAGAAATATACAAGCTTAAATTTATTTAGAACTTCATAGGAAATTCTCTTTCTTCTAAAAAAGGTCATAGAAAAATATTATTATTTAGTTATGTACTCCCAATGTAACCCTACCTAGTGTCATGACATTAATATTACCCATATACTAAAACTCCTAATTTTATATCTTCAATTTCAACCTCTATCTTCAGCTTCAGGTTTATACGTCATCCAAACAGTTGGTGAATAAGAGTATATATCTACAAATGTATAAATCATAAAACATGCACTTGAGTGTGCAACAGGCAACTCAAACCTAGCATGTTCAAAATCAAACTTTTGATTTCCCATCCTCCTAACCTACCTACACGATGTCTTATTCTCTTGCAATTCCCATCTCGGTAAATAGAAACTCCATTCATTAAGTTACTAATCCAAAACCTTGGTGACATCATTGATTTTTCTATTATTATCAGAACCATATCTAAACTACCATTAAAATGTCTCTAAATCCCATCATCATACGTGAACTGTGAACTTCCAGATGTTCAAGTTGGTTTTAGAAAAGGCAGAGGAACCAGAGATCAAATTGCCAACATCTGCTGGATCATCGAAAAAGCAAGAGAATTCCAGGAAAACATCTATTTCTGCTTTATTGACTATGCCAAAGCCTTTGACTGTGTGGATCACCATAAACTGTGGAAAATTCTGAAAGAGATGGGAATACCAGATCACCTGACCTGCCTCTTAAGAAACCTGTATGCAGGTCAGGAAGCAACAGTTAGAACTGGATATGGAACAACAGAGTGGTTCCAAATAGGAAAAGGAGTATGTCAAGGCTGTATATTGTCACCCTGCTTATTTAACTTAAATGCAGAGTACATCATGAGAAACGCTGGGCTGGAGGAAGCACAAGCTGAAATCAAGATTGCCGGGAGAAATATCAATAACCTCAGATATGCAGATGACACCACCCTTATGGCAGAAAGTGAAGAAGAACTAAACAGCCTCTTGAAGAAAGTGAAAGAGGAGAGTGAAAAAGTTGGCTTAAAGCTCAACATTCAGAAAACTAAGATCATGGCATCCAGTCCCATCACTTCATGGTGGATAGATGGGGAAACAGTGGCTGACTTTATTTTTCTGGGCACCAAAATCACTGCAGATGGTGACTGCAGCCATGAAATTAAAAGACACTTACTCCTTGGAAGGAAAGTTATGACCAACCTAGACAGCATATTAAAAAGCAGAGACATTACTTTGCCTACAAAGGTCCGTCTAGTCAAGGCTATGTTTTTTCCAGTGGTCATGTATGGATGTGAGAGTTGGACTATAAAGAAAGTTGAGCACCAAAGAATTGATGCTTTTGAACTGTGGTGTTGGAGAAGACTCTTGAGAGTCCCTTGGACTGCAAGGACATCCACCAGTCCATCCTAAAGGAGATCAGTCCTGGGTGTTCATTGGAAGGACTGATGTTGAAGCTGAAACTCCAAAACTTTGGCCACCTGATGCAAAGAGCTAACTCATTTGAAAAGACCCTGATGCTGGGAAAGATTGAGGGCAAGAGGAGAAGGGGACGCCAGAGGATGAGATGGTTAGATGGAATCACCGACTTGATGGACATGGGTTTAGGTGGACTCCGGGAGTTGGTGATGGACAGGGAGGCGTGCTGTGGTTCATGGGGTTGCAAAGAGTCAGACATGACTGAGTGACTGAACTGAACTGAAATCCCATCATTACTCACAATCTCTATAATCACAATAGTTGGGACCATCATTTATCTCCTGGGAAATTGAATAGGGTCCTAACTGGTCTCCCTGCTTCTATCCTTGTCCCATTACAATTTTTCCCCACACAGTAGTTACAATAGTCCTTTTAAACTGTAAGATGGATTATACTCATCTCTGCTCACAACCCTCCAATGACTTTCCAATTCACTCAGAGTAAAGTCTTTGCTATGGTCAACAAAGCCCAACACATAGTCTACACTGTTCTCTTATCATTTCACCCTTGTTCAATGTGCTCTAGTCATACTGATTCCTCGCCTGAAAAAGCCAAATATGTTACTCTTTAGGGTCTGCATACTTGCTGTTTCCTCTACTTGGACATTCTTCCCCAGATATTATGTTCCATTCACCCCTCATTTCTTTCAGGTCTTTGCTAAAATATCACTAAAGAGGCCTTTGCTAAACATCCTATAAAGAATATTACCTACTATCACTCTTTATTCTCCTTACCTATTTTATTTTTCTTAGTGAAAAAATATATACACATATGTGGATATTCATATCTATATACTTATATATTTATAACCTTCTAATGTAAGTGTCATGACAGCAGCAACTTTGTCTTTTTTAGTCAGTATTGTTATCCTCAATACCTGGAACAGTATCTGGTACATAGTAGACAACAGTGTTTGAATTAATGAATGTATCATTTAATGACAGAAAGGGACTTCTTAGAGTACAATATCTTCATGCGTAAGTATACCTGGCCTTTTCTTTGAAATCTTGAAAGTCTGTAGCTCAAAGGATTAACATAAAAGGAGTAACTGCAAACACTGTTGCTTTGCTATCCTAACTAATATCCACAATTCACTTCTGCAGCTGCCTTTCACCTAAGAATGGCCATATAATATGTTTATGGCCACCGAAGTTCTGGTCAGCAAGATGTAGGAAGTAGTCCCTGAGGGCAGGCTTCCTACTACAAATAAAAAGATAAAGAGGTAAAACTTTAAGAGGAGAACATGACTAGCTACTGGGAGGTGCCATAGTCATTTTCAACTATGAGACTAGAAACCCATAGAGTAAGTATGGGAAACAAGGAAAGGAAAACAGCCAGAATCCCTGATGACAGTGTTGAGCTACTGTACAAACCCTGGACTGCCTGTCTCCAGACTTTTGATATGTGAGACAAATAAGCTCCTATTTCTTAAGGGGGCAACAGAGGATGAGACAGTTGGATAGCATCACAGACTTAATGGACATGAGTCTGAGCAAATTCTGGGACATAGTGAAGGAGAGGGAAGGCTGGCATGATGCAGTTCATGGGGTCAGAAAGAGTCGGATATGACTGAGTGACTGGACAACAATGACTGTATACATCCCTCAGAAGTCTGTAAGTTCCTGGTCATTATAATTTATTTAATTTAGTCCTCCCATCCCACCTCCAGAGGCTACTTCAGACATATTCATTGAACTTACAGGTACTGTCACATATTTTTCATTCTAAGACAAATGATACTGTCATAAGTAGTCAAAGAAAAGACATACAATATACTTGTACTTATTTCTCATCCATGGGCAATCATGAAATTACAAAATTTTTAAACCTTAATGACCCTAGAGATTATTTAGTGCTAAATATGAAAAAATTTCTACTTCAAGGTAAACACTTAGAGAAGGATTTTGTGTGATTAACCATTTACCTATAATTGAACTGTAAATTTATTCACAACTCACTTTCACTGAAGTCCTTGTTTTTTCATTAAATATCATCAATACATATTGTCACAACCAGTATAACTGAAAAGCATGATAGATGCTTCTGCATTTTATTCAGATTTATAGATCACAGATCTGGTCTTTTCTAAGATATTCTTTACTCTCTTTATGGTGAAAATTATGTATAATCTTATAAAAGCTTTTTTTTTTTTAAGTTTGGTTTCTGAGGGGAAAATTACACTTTTTAACTGTACAGAAGTTATTTGTTGAATGTGCTTTGTAATGGAATTTTTCTTATTAGAAACCACGTTTGATTATCAGTGATACACACATCCATTCAACAAATATTTATTGAGTATATTTTATGAGCCAGGCACAGTTATGTACTCGGTCTACACAGACTAAGATACAACCTGCGATGAAGAACGTTTCAGCTCAGCAGAAAGGAAAGGTGTATAAGTAAATAAAACATAAAGGCACGAGGATATTAAACCACCTGATTGTTCTCTAGAGGTTGGTATTTTTTTTTTTTAATTGAAAACTGCATACCAATTTCCATTAACCTGGAAAAATCTATCCTGTCTTTATAATAATTTTGTATTTGCTTTTATTTTTCTTATGGCACATACCATTTTCCATCTTATGGTATAGACATTTAAGTATTTGCCCTGCCTATGTTAGCCTATCATAAACTCCTTGAAGGCAGAACCTGTATCTCAATAATCTGTGCATCTTTTGCCACTTTTAGAGTTATGCTTTCCTTATAGTAGATAGTGAATAACTACTTGAGGTATGAATGAATGGGGCTTCCCTAGTGGCTCAGATAGTAAAGAATCTGCCTGCAGTGCACAAGACCCAGGTTCGATCCTTGGGTTGGGAAAATCCCCTGGAGAAGGGAATGGTACCTACTCCAGTATTCCTGCTTAGATAATTCCATGGACAGAGGAGCCTGGTGGGCTACTGTCCTTGGGGCTGCAAAGAATTGGACGTGACTGAGTATCTAACACTTTTCATGAATGAACAACACATCCTCAAACAAAGTCTAAAGTTGGGAAGGGAGAAACAAAGTGTTGCTTCCTTTTCTGCCCTTTGCTTCTCTAAGCCCTTCTGTATTTGTCAATTCTCTTTCATAAAGTGATTGTGTCACTAGATACATAATCCAAACTTTGATGCTAATGAGTTAACACTTGCCCCTCACTAAACTGTTTGCGTGTCATCACAGCAGACTTCTGGATAAAATAACTGGAAAAAAAGTCTCAAAGAAGAAGTACTTTAATTCTCTGGCACATCAGCAAGTGTGTGCGCGTGTTCTCAGCAAGTGTTTACTGAGCAACTTCTATGTGCCAAGAGGCTTCTTCCCACTCAAGACCCCCCCAAGATCGCACAGTGGAAATAATCAGCTACTTCACCTGTAAAGAAGGGCTAACTTGGTTGTGCAAATATGAGAAAAATACTATTTGTGGCTTACCGTCTACATATCAAAAATAAAATTAATGAAGTAATAGTTGTGCTTTTTAAAATTGAAGTGTGGTTAATTTACAATGTTTTGTTAGTTTTAAGTGTACAGCAAAGAATATATATATGTGTGTGTGTGTGTGTGTGTGTGTATATATATATATATATATATGTTCTTTTTAAGATTCTTTCCCATTATAGGTTATCACAAGATATTGAGTATAGCTCCCCGTGTTATACAGCAGATCTTTGTAAAAACTACCTATTTTATATATAGTAGTGTGTATATGTTAGTCCCAAACTTCCAATTTAGCTCCGCCTCAACTATTCCTTTTGGTAACCATAAATTTGTTTTCTATGACTGTGAATCTATTTCTGTTTTGTAAATAAGTTCATTGGTATTAATATTTATACAAAGTTCATTTGTATTAGATTCCAGAAATAAGTGATATCATATGATATTTGTTTTTTCTGGATTACTTCACTTAGTATAATCATCTTCAGGTCCATCCACATTGCTGCAAATGGGCTTTCATTCTTTTTTATGGCTGAGTAGTATTTGATTGTAATATACATGTATATAAATACACACACACGCACACATACACACACAACATATTCATCCATTTCTCTATAGATGGACATTTAGATTGCTTTCATGTCTTGGCTATTGTAAATAGTGCTGCAATGAACATTGGGATGCATGTATCTTTTTGAATTAAGAGTTTTGTCCAGCTATATGCCCATCAGTGGGAATGCAGGATCATATGGTAACTTTTATTTTTAGTTTTTAAAGTAACCTCCATACTGTTCTCCACAGTGGCTGCACCATTTACATTCCTATGAACAGTGTAGGAGGGTTCCTTTTTCCCCACACCCTCTCCAGGGTTATTTGTAGACTTTTTAATAATGGCCATTCTGACTGGTGTGAGGTGAGACCTCATTGTAGTTTTGATTTGAATTTCTCTAAATAGCTGCTCTTTTTACATAAATGGAATTACTAAATAACATTAACATACTTAGTTCTGTTGTATCCCTCATCACACGCAGGAAGTCTATGTGTTATGTAAGATTCCACTTAGCAAAAAACTGTAGCTAAAATAAGTTTGAAAACTATCGATCTAGGTGATTCAGTATTCTCATTTTCAGATTGAAAGTGGACAAACCATGCTCGAGGGTCAGCTCCAGGGACACACACACAGAGGAATTGGCAGCTGCAGGTACAGGTTGAGGAAGCACTGCATCACCAGTTAGCTCAGGGGCTCATAAGCAGGCGTCTCATAGGCAGGCATGGGGAAGCTCATTTATAAGGCATACATTTCCAAAATAAAGCTGGTAAGTAAATATCTGTTTCTTTTTTTGGTTTCCATTAGAAAACATAATTTCAACTATTTTCTGATGTTGATACCAGTGATTTATAAGAAGCCTTAAACTGAAAGCTTCACAAAATCTAAGAATAGTTATCTCTGACTTCTCTTATTTTGCAAGTTACAACTGCAAAGCACTTCTACCCGTCCAGGACCATTGCAGAACTCAGTCAGACAGGAAAAATGATCAAGAAATGTCTAGTCCAAACCTTATCCCTCTTCTTGATTCTGAGCTCAAATAGAAATCTGATAGAAGAGAAAAAAATTGGGAAAAACAGTATGCACTTTTGTCTCTGTCTCTTACACCAGATGAGTTAACACAGCCTAGCAGGCAGTTTCCATTGAGTGGTCCATAAAATCCATTTACCTAGAAGTAGGAAATGAAGGAAAGAACAATTGTTAAAAAGTAAGAAGGTTATAACAAAAGAAAGTTTGGGTTTTGGACAGAGAAGATATCCAAAATTTGGATAGAACTTTTCCTATGAAACAAAAGCTATTTCACAGCCATCAAATATATTCTGATGGCTACCTTACAAATGAATATGTGTAAAGGTACTAGGCTCCATTCAATTTATGTAAACTATAAAATGAAACAAAACTAACAAATGTGAAAATGTGTCTTGAGAAGATTATACCATTCAAAGAAATATTTATTTAAACTTATTCAAAGAAATATTTATTTAAACTTATAATAGTAAAATTTTCTGGTGACGTATGGTAACGATGTAGGCAGACTAGCTACTCTGACAAAAAATAAACTACGAGGTAGTTTAGGATATGGGATCCTTATATGGGAGTAGGGGTGGTGATGGGAACAGGAAGTCTAGACATCTTCCCTACTAGTAGATTTCCAAACTAAGCAAAGAGTAACAGGCTGAATTATTATAACATCTACATTGATGGCATTCTTATATGAGGGGTTTAATTTTCTGAAGTAGATTTGTGGGATTAAAGCAATTCTAAATTAGCACAGATTGATGATCTAGAGGTTTCTCTAATAAGCTTAGGCTTCCATTAGTAAAACTTAACTTGTCTCATTTGTATTTTTTTCATGTATAGGTTCAGAATTGGGGATGATTATATGTGAGTTCAGAATCTGCAGATAAAGTACTTAAAATATTACTGAGATTTTTCTATCTTGCATGCAGCATTTATAATCATTAAAACAATAATATATGATGTTCATTCAGGATCACCATCATCAAAGACACGTTTAAGTGCTAACAGCAATGTCTATGTTGTACAAGGCCTTTAAAGGGACAAAAAAGTACAAATGGATTCTTTTCTATTGAGTAAACTAAGGTCTTTGTTATACAGCAGTAACATTTTTCTTATGGCATAGCCATATTAAATGAAATGTTTATACCAATGGAATGACTTTTTCCCATTTCAAGTGCATCCTTTTTAATCTGCCAATTCTTAATATACAATGTTTCATCTTGGCTTGAAAATCCATTTTTTAAATTAGAAGTAAATGAAGATAAGATGCTTTCAGGTGACAGAACAGAATATAATAGAAACAAGATGTTCATGCAAGTTCTTCTTGATTAAATTCAAAACCTCAAGAGGAAACTTTATTCTTCAAAACAATCAGTAAAAGAGTTCCCAAACTACCCAAAGTGTAAATCATTATTCATTCTTTAGATACAGAAAATCTCAAGGGAGAGACCTGGTCTGCCCTATTAATATTACTGCCTCTGTTCCCCATGGTCATCTGCAGCTTCAATTTCTTGTATTTCTATTTCCTGGTTCTTTCTGGACACAAACCACCTAAGATAATGAATAACTTTCCTAGGAAGCTTAAAAAGCAAAGATGATAGTAATTTATTCAGGTAAAATAACTAGGGCATTTGGTAATTCAAAGAATGTGTGGCTCACATATACAGAGCATTTAGTATTTATATAAATCTCAAATTAAGAGGAATCAGGTCCAAACCTCTAGGGAAACACTGGCAATGGTAGTGTTTGCAGGCTCAGGTCTACAGGGAACTCTGTATATCTGAAAATAAATTTCTTATACTGCTTTCAGTTTAATACTCTTTTTCTACCTTTTTCTATCTTTTTCAAGATAATGAGCCTCAGAATATTGGGTTGGCCAAAAAGTTTGAGTTTTCTTGACTGCTGTTATGAAAACCCAATGGAACTTTTTAGCCAGCTCAATATTTCTGATAAAACCTAAAAATTATGAGGGAAAAGACTGTGTTAATTTGTATAAGAAATATAAAAAGAAAGTACCCCTGGAATTTATGGGCCTCAAGATACAAAACAAGGCATTGTTGTCACAAAATGTTTACTCTAAAATTTTTATCAATGGTTCACTATCATCGTCAGGATAAAATTCAAATTCTTTAGAATAGTATACAAAACCTTTCTTGCTTCCTTTTCAGTCTCATTACACATTACTCCATCATTCAGAAAATTAATAATATTGTAGATACTGGAATACACTGCACTATGTCATATTTTCCTGCTCTTGTATGTTTGCTCTGCACAGAGTAAGTTTTCTCTCATCTTTTTGTTTTAGTGGGAAGTTATTCTTTCACAACTTTCTTTGGTAAGCAAATATTCAAATAGTGATGAGAACATATATCAAAGGATATTAGAGTCAATATGAAAAGGCTCCCGTTACTCAAACCTGGGACAACTTAAGCTTCAAAATAAATTAGGATAGTAACATGATATAATCTATTTAATAAAATGATCCATAAAAAATTAAGATCCATGAGTATATAATAGTATAAAGTAACGACTAAATAAAATTCTTCATTATAGCAGAATGACAACTGATAAATGAAGAGAAAGAATTAGAAAGTCACCACTTGGCAACTATCATAGTAGTAATTGGCTCAACAGTAATAATTGGTTTGGGCTTCCCTGGTGGCCCAGCTGGTAAAGAATCCACCTCCAATGTGGGAGACCTGGGTTCAATCCCTGGGTTAAGAAGATCCCCTGGAGGAGGGCATGGTAGCCCACTCTCGTGTTCTTGCCTGGAGAATCCCCATGGACAGAGCAGCCTGCGGGGCTATAGTCCATGGGGTTGCAAAGAATCGGACATGACTGAGCAACACAGCACAGTACGATAACTGGTTCATAGTAATAACTGGTGTAAAAATCAACGGATACTAAGACTAGAAGATGAAAACCTCAAGAAAAACAATATATTTATATAGTCTCAACATATCTCCCCACAAGATTCTTATTAATCACAAAGTGATTTTATAGTGGAGAAATCTGGCAGATATTACCTTAACCAAATGATCAAAGTTAAAATAATCAGTAACGATCTCATGAAATTCCTTAGGATGTACTAAGCAGGACATGAAGTCACATATGAGGTGTTACTGTCAGAAATGCATAACCTGAACCAAATTATCAGGAAACATCAGAAAAGTCTAAATTTGAGGAACACTCTACAAAATAACTCTCCCACACTCTAAAAATGTCAAGGTCATGAAAGACAAAGAAAAACTGAGGAACTGTTCCAGATAAAATAGCCTAAAGACACATGATAGCTAAAAGTAATGCATGATTCTGGATTGGATCCCAGATCAGAAGAAGAGAATGTTTTTTTCCCTTTGGCTACAAAGAACATTATTAGAAAAACTGGCAAAGTGTAATTTGAATAAGATTACATAATATTGTTATGGCAAGGTTCATTTCCTGATTTTGATAATTATACTGTGCTCAAGTAAGAATATTATTTTCTTTTTTAAAATTTTCGTCCGTTTTTAAAAAAGGACATATGCATTTGAAGCATTAAGGGGCATCATGTCTGCAGTTTACTCATAAGCAGCTCAGGAAAGTATGTATATTAATATGTAGAGAGAAATGGCAAAGTAAATGTGGCAAAATGGTAACACTTGCGGGAAACTGGGTGAAAGATATACAGGAATTGTTTGTACTATTTCTTGAAGCTTTTTTAAAGCTTGAAATTATTTTAAATTTAAAAAATTACAGTTTTTTAATGGAGCAATGCATGACCATTCCATTTTCCCCTGCACTGAGGCACTCTAAATACTGTATCTCAGCATTTCACAGCATATTGTATTCATTACATATCTTATAGTAATTATACTTTTTTTATATACCTGTCTGCTTTCTTATTAGATTATCAGCTCTTTGAGAAAGGAAAAGATGTTTTAAGTCAAGGCCCAATGATACTGTGCACATGTGGTCACACAGAAAATTTTGGTGAATGAGTTTTTAAATGTTTGATTTTAATCAGTCTAGAATATATAGATTGCCAAAGAAGATGGGCTATAGAGATATATACTACACACAATTTCAAACTCTATTCTGGTCATTAAGTCAACGTTCTTCTTACTAGAATGACTCCTTTTTCAGAGACAGCTGTAAAGTAAACATTTGTTAACAATGGAGTGAACACTGGGTTTTCCTCTCTTTACCTTTTTGTTAAAAAGTAGTGAGTTATTGTGGTAGGGAAAAGAAAAAGAAGAATAAAAATAATATGGCAATTGCCACTTTTAGCTAAGGTCAAATAATCAGGGAAATGGGAAAAAAGCTAATGCATGTTCTACCAAGCTAGAAGACAAAATGAGAACACTGTAAACTACACTGTAACTACTGTTACAGTGTAAACAACAACTGTGACTACTCAAGGTTAAAATGGAGAAGGAAATGGCAACCCACTCCAGTATTCTTTCCTAGAGAATCCTGTGGACAGAGAAGCCTGGTGGGCTGCTTGCCATAGGGTCGCACAGAGTCGGACACGACTGAAGTGACTTAGCAGCAGCAGCAGCAAGGTTAAAAAGGGGGTTTCGAGCCACATCACTAAGGGAGCTAGTGTTTAGAGATGCAAAGTGCACCAAACCAGGAATCATACAGCAAGACAAGGATGAATCATCGGAAATATAAATCAAGCTCTGAGGTTTATGTTCCTGAACCAAAATTAACAGCAAAGCAAAAGGTAATTACCAATAGTGTAAGCAAAGAAAAAGGTCTGATGAAAGATGGAGGCAGAAAAGGGAAAGATTGTGTCTAATGCTGAAAGCTGCCATAATGGCTATAACCAGAACTCACAATTCTTAATGTATATAAAGCATTAGTGCCGCTAGTAAGGGCAGGAACCACCTTACTAGCTGAACCACCTAGTCAGCTTCCATTTGGAATGTTTTCATTGTGTCAGTGTATTGAAATGCAAAGTTAGAATTTTGTTTTCTTCAGTAGATTCTTGTTTTAAACATTCCCTAGACAAAGGTAGAGAAAAAGTAATTTTTCCTTAGAAATCAAAAGCTATTAAATCTTTACAAGTAGAATCTGACAAGTTCCTTTCAGAGTTCTTTTAAAGTATTTTAACTAATTTTAACTAATTAGGTCTATAATGGACTGAGAAAAAGGACCAAGAGAAGTTAAAGTTATCTTTGCTATTAGAGAAATTTTATCAGCTCATAAAAGTCTCATTTCTCTTAGTTAATGTTTCCTTTATGGTGCTGTTTCTCATATTATTAGGTATAAGCACAAAAGCTTCAACTTCCAGAATGCCTATCCTATATATTAATTTCAACGATAGACTAATCAAAAGTAAATTTTGGTTCATATCTTGTAAGAGGTAAACACTGTCAAACATGGTCTTTAGGCAAGCAGCAGAGAAGGCAATGGCACCCCATTCCAGTACTCTTGCCTGGAAAATCCCATGGACGGAGAAGCCTGGTAGGCTACAGTCCATGGGGTCGCTAAGAGTCGGACACGACTAAGCGACTTCACTTTCACTTTTCCCTTTCATGCACCGGAGAAGGAAATGGCAACCCACTCCAGTATTCTTGCCTGGAGAATCCTAGGGACGGCGGAGCCTGGTGGGCTGTCGGCTATAGGGCCGCACAGGGTCAGACACAACTGAAGCGACTTAGCAGCAGCAGATGCTAATTTGTATGGCTGAGAAAGGAAATTTTAGAACAGGCAATCAGAGAATGAAGAAAATGTGAAGACTGAGTCAAGTGTCATTGGTGAAAACACATCTAGTTTTTAAGGTATTTTGCACAATATGTAGATAGAAACTAAGCAGGTTACACTTATTGGGCACTTGATATGGTCCTGGTCTTTCCATAGGCTTAAAAAGTAGGGTTAATTCACCATTAATTCTGCTGATATGAAAGCTGTAGATTTAAAAATTATACATCATAATATGATTATAGCTTAGAAATAAAATACAATCCAATGTATAGGCTGGAATAAAATAATTATAAATGTTAGTAGTAGTTATCTTTAAGTAATAGGATGAGAGGGGCTTCCCTGGTGGCTCAGCAGTAAAGAATCCACCTGCGATGCAGAAGACACAGGACAGGTGGGTTTGATCCTGGGTCAGGAAGATCCCTTGGAGGAGGGATGGCAACCTACTCCAGTATTCTTGCCTTGATTATCCCATGGACAGAGGAGCCTGGAGGGGGTTACAGTTCATGGGGTCGCGAACAGTTGAACACGCCTGAAGCGACTGAGCTATTGCATGCATGTACAACAGGATGAGAGTGAATTTTTCCCTACTTTTATTACTCAGATTCTTGACTGTTACAACACTCAAAATAGTCAATAAATGCTATTTGTTTTGAAATAATTATTTTCTTAGTCAACTCTAGTCAATATCTTTCAAACTCAAGGTTCAAATTCTAGGGTTCTAGGAAAATTTCTCAATAGTATCTGATTTAATTGTGCTTTTAACCATCAAAAACTTTCTACTGTTCTAGGGACAAAGCTCAGACTGTCTAGAGTAATGTGCTCAGTTTTTCTTTGTCTGTTCTTTTTATTTAACTTCATCTCTTTGCTCTTACACATACCCTTATTCTACTTCTTAATAATTTCTAGTACACAGCATGATTCTGTCACACATCTGACTCAACTGTCCTTCTCCTTCCAGTCCAACTAGCAAATAGGTAATATCAACATATGGTATTGTAATTCATATGTTGCCCAAGTTAGAAACTGGTAGTCATTCTTGACTTCCTTACCTTCCACATCCAGTTTCTAATCCTGTCAATTGTGATTCCTTAATATTTCAAAAATCTTGCTTTATTTTTCTATTACTGTTGTGTCAACTTTCATTCAAGCTCTCATCAGATTCCTGGTTCTGATCTAACCCTGGCTCAATTCATTATCCACACAAGTAATAGACATTATTTCAAAAGCTCCAAACTTGATCTTGCTATTTCCATGTTTAAATTCCTTCATTGGCCTTCACAATAACATCCAAACCCATTAGCATGGCAATTAAGAGGTTCATCTGCAAAAATAATATGGCCAACTGAAGGTCATGATCTGGTAACTTCTTCAAGACTCTTATTCCCCTGATTACCTTCTTCCTCCTCCTCAAACTTTATCTCCTCCTCCATCTGCATGTCAAACTGCCTGGACAACAGTAAGCTCTCCATAAATGTTAAATACCTACATTATTATTAGTTTTTATAGAGTCATCACTTGAGATAAAAAGACTTAAATCCAGGAAGGGAGAGGGAACAGTTTGAATAAAGCAGCTCCATTTGTTCCTCCTCATCACTTGCATTATTCTCTACTGTGCTCTGTGCCTTCAAGGAGCTAGTGTTTATGAATAGAACCAAGGGTCTCTCTGTCCTTGCAGCTTCTGCTTAAGCTCAGCCAATAGAAAGTACTGGCCGGAGGCTGGTGAGCAGAAGAGTACAAAACTAAGGTATTTATTTCCTTGGCTTCCTGTTAGTGCAAGCTGAAACTAGAATAGCATCTAAAACCAGACTGTGGAGGCCTCTGAATGCTAGGCTTTGGAGTTTGAACTTTAACATGTAAGGCAATGGAAAACTATTTACATAGCTTTACCACATAGGCCAATATTTTAAAGTTTCTAAGCGTGGGTGTAGTGCTCATTAAGATTTCTTGTAGAAAACATACTCTGCCACAAAGAGGTTAAAAAGATTAGCTCAAAGTCATATGTCTTAACAGACAGTAGGTCAAGATGAAAAGATTAAATTTCCAGATATTTAGTATGGTGTGCTTCCTCCTATATTACACTAGGGGAACTTTCTTTGGCTCAACTTTATTTACTAAAAGTGAATTGAATACTCTCTTTATATAAGGCCCTTTATTAAACATTAGGGAGTGATGTTAAGGTAAACAAGATGAGATTCCTATTTCCCACGGTCTCATTAACACACAAATCAGGCTGCATTTTAAGGAAAAAGTAAAAAACAAACAAATAAAAACCAACCCTGTAAATATTTATGCTTTAATGTAAAAACAAAATACTATGTATGATAATACAGAAAAGGGACTAACTGATTCTGATGGAATGAACTGTAAAACCTCACAGAGGAAGCAACAACTGATTTGAGCTTTAAACAATAAGAAAAAAGGCGGAACATTCAAAACAGAATGAACAAAAAAAGAGAGAAAGAACTTGTAGCGAATGAGAAACTGCCTAATATGGTTAGGGGTTGGATGGAAAGGCTGAAATATTAAGAAATAAAACTGTCAATTCTGTTAAGGACAGATTTTGAAGATGCTTAGTATTGCAGTAAATGGAGAACCATTCAAAACTTTTTACAGAGAAGTGATACATAAAACTGCAATACCTCACTGATGGTAGATTGGAAGGAAGAGAGATTGAAGACAGGCAGAGCAATTAGTATGCTACCTAAATCCTAAAGGTAAAAGACAACGAAGGCCAGAACTAATGCAACAGAAACTGGAGAAAGATATTTAAAAGGGCCACAACAAAGAGTTCTATGCATGACTGACTGTGCTTTGGGAAGGAGAAGGTAAATACTGTGGTGAGATTTCAACTTTGCTTATTAGGGTAGGCAAGAGTGTCATTTACTAACAGAGCAATATAGAAACAATTTGGATGGAAGGGTACTAAATTTTGGTTACTGATGAGGGAAATGTGAGATGCCAGCCGGACATCAAGGGGTGATTTCAGTATGCAACATCAAGGAGTGTCTGGAGTTGGGAGAGAAGGTAGGCCTATATTTAGGCATCAATAGTATACAGCTGATCAATCCAATAACATACATTTCTTTTTTTCTT
The DNA here is from genome assembly GCA_024291935.2 of Okapia johnstoni. Lineage (NCBI taxonomy): Eukaryota > Metazoa > Chordata > Mammalia > Artiodactyla > Giraffidae > Okapia > Okapia johnstoni. The sequence goes on from CM044307.1 coordinate 22,217,329, forward strand.
TTACACTCAACAATTTATAAGGGCTTCCCTGGTGGCTCAGAAGGTAAATCACCTGCCTGCAATGCAGGAAACCTGGGTTGGATCTTCCCTGGATTGGGAAGACCCCCTGGAGAAGGAAATGGCAACCCACTCCAGTACTCTTGCCTGGAAAATTCCATGGAGTGAGGAACCTGGTAGGCTACAGTCCATGGGGTCGCAAAAAGTCGGAAATGGCTGAGCGACTTCACTTTCACCAGTTTATAAGTGTACAGTGTAGTCTTGCTAACTGTATGCACATTGTTGTAAAACGGATGTCTAGAACATTTTCATCTTGTGTAACTGATATTCTGTGCGAATGGAATAATGAGTTTCCCTCGTATTTCCTCCTTCCTCCAGTCCCAGCACCTACCACAGTACTTTGTCTCGATTAGTTGATTTCTGTAGATACCGCAGGTAAGTCTAATCACGCAGTATCTGCCTTTTTGTGACTGGCTTATCTCACTTAACATGGTGACTCAAGGTTCATTCGTGTTGTAGCGTATGACAGATTTCCTTGTCTTTAAAGGCTCAGTAATATTCCACTGTATGTATAAATTCATCCATCTATTGATGAACATTTAGCCTGCTTCCATATCCTGTCTAGTGTGAATAATGCTGTGTTGAACATGGATGTGCAAATATCTCTTTGAGACCTTGTTTTCAGTTCTTTGCAATTATTTATTCAGAAGTGGGATTGTTGGATCATGTGGTAGTTTTAAAGTTAACTTTTTGAGGAACCTCCTTACAGTTTTCCATTGTAGCTGTACCATTTTACAATCTCACTGGCAGTGCCCAAGGGCTCCAATTCCTCACATCCTCACCAACACTTGGTATTTATGTTGTTTTGATAATGGTCATCCTAATACATGTAGTTTTGATTTACATTTTCCTTATAATTAGTGCTGTTGTGCATCTTTTCATATGTTTGTATATCTTCTTCTGCAAAATGTCTCTATAAGTCCTTCACCCATTTTTAAATAATTTTTATTGTTGTTACTGAGTTGCAGGAATTCTTTCCATATTCTAGAAATTAACTCCTTATCTGATACATAGCAGGCAAATATTTTGTTCCATCCAATAGGTTGCCTTTTCATTCTACTGATTATGGCCTTTGCTGTACAGAAGTTTTAAAGTTTGACGTAGTGCCACTTGTCTATTTCTGTTGTCAGTGCTTTAGTATATATCCAGGAAATCATTACTCATTCCAGTCTTGAGGCTTTCCCTTATGTTTTCTTCTAGGAGTTTTATAGTTTCAGGTCTTACTTTTCAGTCTTTGATACATTTTGAATTAATTTTTGTATATGGTATAAGTTAAGGGTCAATCTTGACTCTTTTGCATCAAGTTTTCCCAATATCATTTGTTGAAGAGATTGTCTTTTTCCCATTGCATAGTTTTGGCAATTTTGTCAAAAATCATTTGACCATATATGCGAGGGTTTAGTTTGTTGTTATTTTTCTAGTCCTTTAAGATGTACACTTAGGTTACTGATTTGAGATTTTTCTTCTTTTTTAATGTAGGGTTTGGTGCAATAAACTTCCCTATTATGACTGCTTTTACTGCATCTCTTAAGTTTTGGTGGTTTCATTTTCATTAGTCTAAAGATATTTCCCAATTTCTTTGTGATTTCTTTGACTCAATGGCTATTCAAGAGTTTGTGTAACTTCCACAGATTTGTGAATTTCCCAACTTCCCTATTCCTAGTTGGAGTATTTTGAGCTCCTTGAAATTCAATGTTCATTCCTTTTCTCAGCTTTGGGAAGTTTTCAGCCATTATTTTGCCAAATAAGCCCTATGTCCCTTTCTCTCACTCTTCTTCTGAGACTCCCATGATGCACATATTAATCTGCTTGATTAGTCCTAGAAGTCCCTTAAGCTTTGTTTACTTGTCTTTACTTTTTTGCTCTTCTGATTTGATAATTTCAAACGATCTTCTTTCAAGTTCGTTCTTCTGTTTGATTACGTCTGCTACTGAAACAATCTAGCGAAATTTTCAATCCAGTTATTGTATTCTTTAGTTTCAGAATTTCTATTTGGTTCTTTTTAAGTTTTTCTTTGTTGATACTTCCACTTTGTTCATGAACTGTTTTCCTGATTTTGCATAGCTGTCTATCTGTATTCTCATGCAGACCATTTTGCTTCAAAAGAAAAAAAACAAACAAAACCTTGAGTTCCTTCTCAGGAAATTTATAGATCTCTGTACCTTTGAGGTTGGTTTCTGGAGATTTGTTTTATTCATTTGATTGGGCCATGTTTCTGTTTCTTCATATGCCTTGTGATTTTTTTGGTGGATAGGGCTGAGCTTTATGCATTTGAAAAACTAGCCACACCTCCCAGTCTTTATGGACGGGCTTTGTACAGGGAAAGATTTTCATCAATCAACCTGGCTAGAGATTCTGGAAGCCTCTGAAACCTTCTTGGGGTGATGCAGCTTCTCTTGGCTGTGTATACAACTTCCCAATCAGAGGTTTGCCGGTTTATTTTTCAGAAGTCCATAATCTCTTATTCCTTCTGGTGTCTGCCTTCAGTGCTGCAGGTTTTCTGGTGCTGCACTGGCAAACCAACCTACTCTTTTATTCTTAGGCATCCAAAGTATGCTGGCTCAAGTGCTCTGAGTCAGGTAGACAGAAATCACTCCTTCAAGCAACCCCACAAAAAACCCGGATTGCAGGACATATGCTCTACTCTTCTCCCTTCTACCCAATGGAGAAACTGTGAATTCGGTGACTTCTCTCCATTGCACTGAGCCATGCTGGGCTCTGCACCATTACAGGCTCTCTGGTGTTGATGCAAGTTGCTCCTGCTCTCCCTTGCTTTCAGTGGCCCGTATGCACCAAAACTGTACTGATTCCATTAACACTGCATCAAGCAAAACAGAAACCAGCTCCTTGGGCAACCTTGTGAAAAGCTGGAACATTGGGTGTACTCTTCTTTCTCCTCCTCTCTCCAGAGAGAGACTACAAGTCAGGTGTTCTCTGCTGATCACAGTGAACTACATTGACTTGGGGCAGAAGAGATCACAGGTAAAGTGAAAAGGCTCTTCTTACCCATTTTAATGCCCTGTTCTTGGTTTTGCCCACATGTGGGTACTGCAACATCTTAACTGGTTTCTGGAGTTTTCATAAAGGTATTTTGGTCCATATGTTGTTAAGTTGGTGTCTGTAGGTGAAACAAGGGTAGGACTTCCTATTCTGCAATCTATTAATGTTTTTAGCTATACCAGATACAACATTGACAATGACATCATTAAAAAGATGACCTATTATGTATGAATATTATATATGCAATATCAACATATAGGCATGTGACCAAGAAGGAGATATAAGTGAGGTCATAGATAGAAAATCATTAATTATAGAATAAAACAGAAATAAACCTAATTTCTGAAACTTTTGCCTGATGTATTAAGATCAGTGAGAGAAACCCTAAAAATTGTGAAATTCAGTTGCTTAGAGTAAGACTAGGCAAACTTTTATGCATAAAGCAGAAAAAGCAAAGCCTCATAGAAAGTTAGGAGTGGCAGATAAACTAACATCTCCAAAAATTTTCATTTAATAGTTCTGGTAAGAATTTTAATGAATGACATTTATCTCATCCGCATCCCACGGAACCCTGTTCTATTATATAATTAATGTCTCCCATAAAATAGTGATGTCTTCAAGTAAATGTGTCTGTAAGATACAATTACTTTGAAAGTAAAAGCCTATTTGAAACCTGGCACGAATGTGCTAGTCTTTGAGAACTGGTAAAACAATTTGGAAGAAAACAGTTGTTTAAAAAGGAGGGCAGTGGTGAGTCAGGTTCAAAGCTATGGGAAATCCCTTACTTCAGTAGTGACTCAACTGAATCATTATTCCAGTTTTTGCTACTGAAGTAGTAAAATCTCTTAATTCATTCAAAGAAGAAAGTCAGTTCTGTCTTTATAGAACTGAAACCCCAAAGCCTTTATTTTATTTATTTTACAGGGTGTTCAAAGAAGAGTCTCCAGAAATTAGCATGGAATCTTTCACATAGTTAAATGAAAAAGGATGCCTTTTCATCAAATTAGGGTGCAGAAAAATTATTTTGCACTCTAGAGATATTTCTGCCTAGATAACTAGTGTTGGCTACTAAACTAGAGTGAGAATAGAAACATGACCTTACTACATACCATTGTTTTCATCAACATACCTTTATTAACCCAGAAACTTCCTGAGCATGGAGACAAAACTGTAAATAACTTTATTACTTAACATAGGAATTTCCTGAAAGATCCATTAACTATTTTTTTTTCCATTAACTCTTAAATGGATAATACCAAAGACAGTTTAAACACCAAGACTCTTTTGAGTTCTCATCTGCAGATCCTTGCACTGGAGGCAGCCGGGACACTGCTGTGGTACACAGCCCCTTCCCAGGGAGTGAGGCATGCTGTGGGTACAGGGTTCATGCCTCCATTGTTGGCTGTAAGGTGGCCACTACAGGACTAGTGGGTCAGGGCTGCCTGACCCTAAACCCTGGCTAGAAAAGCAGGGAGGAGGAAAACTGGGGAGGGGTGCCTGGAGTTTGGCACAACAGACCATAAATTAATCCCAAATTTGTCATTGACATGCTGCTTTCAGTTTAAGGCAAGAAAATGAAATATATATTTGCGTGATAAAAATTCTTCCAGAGATAAAACATACAAATCACTTTGTTATTGGGAATGGAATCTCCATGAGATACTTATTAACACATGCCATGGCCTACCTAGTTCACTGTGAAATGCACAAATACCTGAGACATAAAAGTGAACTTTACATTAAGATCCAAAGGAAGACAGATTGAAAAATTTAATAGTGCCACAACTACTGAGGCAACATGCTCAACTATTGACGCCTGAGTGCTCTAGAGCCTGTGGTCTGCAACAAGTGAAGTCGCTGCAATGAGAAGCCCATACACCACAACTAGGGTAGCCCCCATTTGATGCAACTAGAGAAAGCCTGTGCACAGCAACAGAGACCTAGCTCAGTCAAAAGTAAACAAATAAATCCTTAAAAAAAATTTTTTTAAAGCACACACAACAAAGAAAATTTAGGCATATTGAACTTCATCAAAACTAAAAACTTTTGTGCATCAAAGAACATTATCAAAAAAGTGAAGAGATAACCTAGAGAATGGGAGAAAATATTTGCGAATGATATATAAGATCAGGTCTAGTACCCAAAATATGTAAAGAACTCCTACAACAACAAAAAGACAATCCACCTGATTAAAAATCGAACAAAGGACTTGAATGGATAGTTCTCCAAGGAAAATACAAAAATGGCCAAGAAGGGCATGCAAAGATGCTCCACATCATTGCTCACTAGGGAAGTGCAAATCAAAACCAAAATGAGACACCACTTCACTCACAGTAGAATGGTTAAAATGAAAAAAATAAAAAAGAAAGTAAGTTTTGGTAGGAATATGAAGAAACTGGAATCTTTGTACCTGGCTGTTGAGAATGTACAAAAGTTCAGTCACTGTGAAAAATAGTTTGTCAGCTTCTCAGAAAGTTAAATATAAAATTAATATATGACCCAGCAATTCTACTTCTTAGGTATATACACCAAAGAACTGAAAACAGGTACTCAAAAACAAATATAGGTACAGGCAAGTTCAAAGCAGCACTATTCACAATAGCCAAAAGGCAGAAACACAAATCGTCTATAAACTGATCAATGCATAAACTAAACATGGTATAAATATATAATGGAATACTATGCAGCTATAACAAGGAATGAAATACTAACACATGTTATAACATGGAGGAATCTCGAAAACATTAAGCTAAGTAAAAGAAGCTAGATAAAAATGATTACATTTTACATTCATCTTGAACTGTTTGATTCCATTTATATGAAACATTCAGAATAGGCAAATCCTTAGAGACAAAAAGCAGACTGGTGGTTGTCAGTGGCTGGGGAATGGAGAGTAACTGCTTAAAGGGTATGGAGTTTCCGTATGGGGTGGTGAAAATGTTTTGCAGCTATACAGAAGTGGTGGTTGCACATTATAAATTTACTAAGTACCACTGAATTATTCACTTTAAATGATTAATTTTATATTACATGAATTTCACCTCAATTAAAAAAAAAGGAAGGACACAGAGGATTGGCTTCGTGTAGACTTTGGCAGCCATGGTAATTCATTTGATGGTTTAGAAACCAGAGGAGCCTATCAATGAGAGAAATTTTGGACCCTGTATTCCTATGACATTTAGTTAAGACTGCATCTGAAACATTACCTAAAGACTTCATTCTTGGAATTGACGACACTTCATCTCTGACTCCAGTGGAATTTAAGCCATGAATGAAATGAAATGAACTTTTTTAGTCATTTCAGATTTGGAACGGCTTGTTTCTCTGAAAAAATATAGCTCTTTATCTCTATCTAGTTTGGTTAGGTTGTTATTAACATAACGTCTGTGTCCTAGGTACTCATGCTGACGGACACCTGAAGATTGAGGCTAACTGACTGAATACACCAAAAATTCAATATGTTCAAATCACAACTGTAACATGTTGTCTTTACTCCTATGGATTCCTGCAGGATTTCCTGGAGTTAGCACTGGCCCTTTTGCTCAACTTAAGCTTTTGCTCAGTTTTCTTTCTTTTTTTTTTTTTAAATTCTGCTTATATGCAAAACTATTCTGTAGAGTAAAAAGGCCAAAATTAAAGTAAAATAAAACAAAGCTACACACTATACACTGGAAAAGGAAATGGCAACCCACTTCAGTATTCTTGCCTGGAAAATCCCATGGACACAGGAGCCCAGCAGGCTATAGTCCATGGGGTCACAAGAGTCAGACACGACTTAGCGACTAAACCTCCACCACCACACACCATACACACAAAATCCTTGTCTTGCTGTGTCCATCAATCTTAACTCTTATATCATGAACTTTACCCAATCCTAATCAAACTGTCACAATGAAAACCTCAACTTAAACCTAGCTTCCAAATATAAATATCTCAATGATGAACCCACATTGAGATGCTACTAATACTCTGTTAAGGTAGAGTTTTCCCTGGCTATGATAACCTCTTATTTGTGGGAAGCCAGCATTCAACCAACTTAGAGGGTACAGGGAGACCCAGGCAAGACAGACTCCTTGCCACCAAAGTCCAAGATCCTTGATTTGACAACAGCAAGCTCCTCTGAGACCCCTTAAGCCTTCTGCTCTGGGGAATGGGAGTGTCTCTAATCATCACAGTGAGATAAGTGAGTCTCACATTAGACCAAACACTGATTTATTTTCTTTGAGCTCCCCAACTGCTAAGTTTATTTTGTCTTGTAGGAATAAGGAACCCATCTTATTACTAAGAACTTTATTATCTATCTCTGTCTATCCTTGTCATTTTCTGTTATACCTCTATAAGGTGAAAATTCATGTGGAAAAATATGGGGTGGGGGTAGGCCTTAATAAGTCTATTTTGCAAACTGGCTCTGGGAACCGAGAAGTTCAGGTTTATTTTCAAAGTGGTATCCTTTGAACAAGCTTTGCCTTGGGTTACCCATCAACCTCGGAGAACTTCCCTTGGTCTTATTTTGTTAGTGAGAGTCTGGTTACAGAAGAGAGCTCCCCTTCAAACTTTTGATGCTCTAGAACTACAAACATGTCAGTTTGTAGTTGGACCGTCTACTCATTAGGCTGGGGAGTCTGATGTAGGAGGTATACAAGTAACACTTTGGATGGACGATTCACAGGTTCTCATTTTCCTTAGTCTAAATCTAAGTCTATGCCTCTTCCAGACCAGACTCCTACTTCTTACATGTATTTATGTTGTACCCCAAATCTTTGTACTTATCTGTGATCTCACCAAGGATAATTTGGAATTATAGTGGCCACTTTGGGGAAATTCTGTTCTGGACAAAATTGTTTGACAGGTTCTGTAGGACAAAAAAGGAACAAAATTCCAAACATCTAGTATATTTTTGACTGGTGTCAGGAAATGTCCATTAGAAATTCAGCTTCCAAAATTGCTTCAAGAAATTTCTTGGCCAAGGCAAAATAAAAATAAGAAAAACTTAATGTTTGTTTAGATTCTCCAAAAATCACATCTTGAATCTAGTGGGTTTCATCTATTTCTCTTTATCCATCCTATACGCCTCCATTTTCCTCTGCCCATCTCTCCCTCTGCTCCACTCCTCTTTCCTTTTGGCTGGTGAAAAACTTTCAAAACTCAGTTACCTCTTAAAGTTTAACTTCCTTCAGAACAGAAAAATATCCCCTTGTGGTTGATTTAAAGCTCTCTTCTTCCTCTGAGCTGAGAGTCATCAATGACTTTCCAAAACCTAGAAAGGGCACAGTGAATTTTGCAGAGCAATTTGGAATAATTTTAAGAACATATCCGGGGGTTCCAGATCTCTAACAGTTAGTTCATGTTTGTGGAAGCTTGAGATGTAAAAAACTCTGTGAGAAAGGTAGAATGGGAAGAATCTGAAGGTAACTCAGAAGAATCTGGGCTTCCCTGGTGGCTCAGATGGTAAAGAATCTGACTACAGTGTGGGAGACCTGCGTTCGATCCTGGGTTGGGAAGATCCCCTGGAGGAGGGCATGGCAACTCACTCCAGTATTCTTTCCTGGAGAATCCCCATGGACAGAGGCCTGGTGGGCTATAGTCCATGAGATCGCAAAGAGCTGGACACGACTAAGCAACTAAGCACAGCACAGAAGAATCTAAAGTGCACAGGAAACCAGAAGGGTTCAGAAAAGTATAGAAGTTGGTCAAAGTCCTTTGGAGGAAAGGAGGCTATTCCAAGTCCTTCCTGAGAAAGTAGACTGGGCTCTGAGTTAGTCTTACAAGCAAGGAAAGGATAACTCAGGAGACTTTAGGGACAGGCTCTTTAACAGTTTTAGACAGCACTCAGGAGTAGGTATTAAAGCAGATGTGACTCCTAACTCTCTCCTAGATTTTTGTAAACAGTCTTAAGCCACATGAGGGATATAGCATACAAGCAAAAAATGATATGGGAAATAATGCCTTTGCTAGAGCTCAAGAATCTTGCTGAATATTTTGAGAGTCTTAGAATGAAAACAAAATAAAACTCAGAAATAAATTGATAGCACTACAGATAAAACAACTAGATGTTCCTACCAGGGTCAGTAAATCTCAAAAGAGGGAATCTCTTGATAAAGACACTTATCAATACTATATAAAAAAGGACATCAAAAAAGAACTGTCTTGTGTTAGCTAAGAAGCTAAAAGGAAAAAAAAAAAATAAAGTGAGTTTTGAAGGAGATTTTTTGTTTTACCCTTAAATTCCCACGGAGAAATTTATATAAATATTAAAGGACAATCTTGCCAAAAAGTTTTTTTTAATTTGTATAGAGGCATACACTATTAGTCTTCTTTTTTTTGAAAAGAACAATTTAAATTTTATTTATTTATTTATTTTTGGCTGTGCTGGGTTTTCACTGCTGTACAGGTTTTCTCTGGTTACAGAGAGCAGGGACTACTCTCTAGTTGTAATGTGCAGGCTTTTCATTGAGGTGGCTTCCATTGCTGGGGAGCAAAGGCTCTAGGACATGTGGGCTTCAGCAGTTGCTTGCACATGGGCCCAATAGTTGTGGTTCCTGGGCTCTAGAGCACAAGCTCAATAGTTTTGGTGCACAGGCTTAGTTGCTCCGTGGTATGTGAAATCTTCCCGGATCAGATTCAAACCCATGTCTCCTACATTTACAAGCAGATTTTTTTACCACTGAGCCACCAGGAAAGCCCCCACTATCAATCTTAAACTCTGCCACTATTACAAAAGCTCTCCCTTCAGGTAAAACACTATTCAGAGTGTTTCTCAAATACTCCTTTTGTTAGTTCCACTTTATTCATAACTGTTACCCTTGGACATTTAACAAAAGAACAATCTTTCTTTTTCTGAGATATCGTACATGCTAGCTTGCTAGGCAGAGTGTACTGTATAAATGGAATTGTTGGATTAAATACTTTCCTGAAATCCCCAAGGACTCCCTTATTTGCAAGAGATGATGGCTAATTTGGAAATTGATTTACCAGTATCTTTGTGCTTAAGTTGACCCTAAATTGAAGATCGAGAGGAGATCCCAGGCTTTATTCGATGAAAATAGGGAGGGTTACTGGGACTGAAGTTATTAATGTTCAAATTAAGCCACTGAAACCTATACCCTAAAGTGTAAAATACTCTTTTGAACCAGAAGCTAAAAAAGGCACTAAAACTAAGAGGTAAAAGCAAACAGAGAAAAGATTCAACATATGTTGTACTAGTTTTTTTAAAATTTATTTATTTATTTTAATTGGAGGATAATTGCTTTTCAGTGTTTCTGTTAACACTTCTATCCTCCCAATCAAAAAGCTGAATAGGTGGGGATACAGATGTGTTCAGCAAATAGGTCCATAATAGAGTAGTCACTTCTCACTTCCATGCAGTACTAATCCCCAAACCTATTTTATCTTCAGTGCCTCCTGAGGCTGCATATTCGACTGTGATTTGTATTCTGCTTTCTTTAATGACCTTTTAGGTCAAAATAGTCAATATTTATTTGCCTTCTGTTAAGAAAACACAATATATATCTTGACTGTTACACTGCAAAGATTTACGGAAACACTATTTTTCACAAGTCCTCAATCAGGACCTTCAAGATTTTGTCTTTCCTTGTGGTTCTATTCTTATTCAACATGGGGATAACTTTTTGTTGTGTTCTAAAGACAGAGTGAGCTCTAAAACTAATTCCTTCTATCCATTTACATTTTCAACTGACAAAGAGGATAAAATTTCCAGAGGGAAGTTACAATTTTGTCTAAATTCATTACCCAGAACAGGTTTATCTCAAGGAAGTAAATCTCTTAAAAATTTTCCCATGTCAGTAACAAAGAGATAATTAAAAGGATTCTTGCAGGCAATGGGTTCCCAACTTTCCTGCTATTGCCATGCCAATTTAAGACTTAACCAAGTACTTGGAAAGTGAACCTCTTCCCTGGGCCCTAAACATGAACAGGCCTTTTGTGAGTTAAGATTAGCTCCTCACTTACTTCCTACCTAATGTTCATCCTTAGACTGATCCTTTGCTAGAGGCAAATCTTCCCAGATGGCAGAACTCAGTGAGCACACTAGAAGTTTCAGTTAGCTACAGATAAGAAAGTTAATATATTCATTGGCAGTAGACATACTTTTGGGTTATTCTATGATTCTGAAATGCTTTGGAAACAAGGCACTATTCTTGACCTCAGCAGGAATCTCAATTCAGAATGGTTAGCAATTTACAGAATCTTTAAGTGCTCTAATGCTTCCTGAGGAAGTGGCTATTATAAAAGCAGGGGCTCAAACAAAAGAAGATGATATGGAGGCTAGAGAAAATGTCTTGACTAATCATCATGCCAGAAAGACAGCCCTCATTGAAATTATAGCCCTTATAATACCTCAAGGGACTAACTCTTTGATTCAACAGCAAATTGAGTTCAAAGCCTCTATTACAGGATGCCAGTGATCAGCTCAAGTCACAAAAAAAGGTACGAGGAGAAAGCTGTGTGTAAATTGCATTGTTAGCTATTTAGGAGCGACTTCACTTTTCACTTTCAAGCATTGGAGAAGGAAATGGCAACCCACTCCAGTGTTCTTGCCTGGAGAATCCCAGGGACGGGGGAGCCTGGTGGGCTGCCGTCTGTGGGGTCGCACAGAGTCGGACACGACTGAAGCGACTTAGCAGCAGTAGCAGCAGCAGCTCTGAAGGACCTCAAATGGAATCTTGTAAAAATTTTATATGAAGTTACCCACCAGTGAAAGAAGAAACTTGCCACTGCGCATAATTAACATTGATGGGAAAGGTTTACTGTATCTCGTCTGTCACCAATATAATCCTCGTAAGAAAAGCAGGACATGGGTAAGAGCCAAAATCTCAGGGCCGCCTTAAACATCTCCAAATGGGTTTCATAAAGCTACTGTCTGGGTTTTGAATATGACGTAGTCATTGTTAACTTATAATTGGGATGGTTTGAAGCCTTTCCTTGATAGAGAGCTACAACTCTAGTAATAGCAAAATTTTCTTGATTTCATGTTCCCAATCCAGACAATTCTGACCTTTCTCTCCAGTGATAGAGGCATCTATTTTACTAGGCCTATTACTAAAGACTTTTGGAAAGTCCTGCCACTTACTAAGACACTTTACTGTCAACTTTACCCTCAATCTTCAGGAAAGGTAAGAGAGAACAAACATAGATCTAAATATCAGATCAGCTAAACTCAGAGATTCCTGAACTTTCATGGCCTAAGGTATTGTCTTTAATAACAATGAGATCACATCTTTCTGTGGTTCTATCAACTCTCCCACATACAGCAAGGAATATCATCTTTCATTCCAAATTCCACATTAGTGCAATCAGACATGGCTAAGTATTGCAAGGAATTATTCATGCCATACACCAAGTCTTATAAGTAGTACAGGTACCCTTTCCTCAATACCCTTTTAAATAACTCTTGTGTGACCTAAAGCCCAGATAAGTGGTCTTTTGGAAAAGACATCAGAGAAAAACAACTCTAGAACCCTACTAAATCTTATCAAGTACTGTCAGTAAGGAGCACAGTAATACAACTCTAAAGGTTTGATCTTTGGATTCATGGCTTCCAAGGAGGCATAATCTAACCTGAATTTGTGGATTTTTAAGCTGAGGAGTTTTTAGAAATCCTCTACAAACAGACAATTCTCTGAAAGAGACATCTTCCATTCAAGACCATTGACCACATGTTTGTAGGGAGGTTGTACCCAAGATCCATAGAATAAGGCAGTGGATTTCTACATTTTCATCTGCATTCTATTATTTATTTTTATTATTTTCCTCCTTTTCTCTCCATGGTTTAATGCTCCTTTTAACTATGTTATCTATATTGCCCTATTCTTAATAATGCACTTCATTTGCATCTTCAATCATTCATACTTGGCTCTTATTCACCTGTGAACTAGCTAATGCACACAACCAAACTGGTTTCGCACCACCTTAATTTTTTTGGTAGCCACCCAGATTCCTTTGGTTCTACTTCCCGATAATGAATCTTGGTTTCCTAGGCAACTATACTCAACTATTAGGTGATTTTTCTGATGACAAACTATATATCAGGTCAAAGAGATATAGATTCTAAAACGCTCTCTTAGGTCATACCTAGAAGGCATGGTTCTTGACATAACCAAAATAATTCTCTTAAGATTTTTGGTGGGAATTAGTTTTTGTAACCAAACTTTATTAATAGAAATAGAACTTGTGAGGCAACTAAGAAACAACAATGTATTATTTGGAAGTTGTCATACTTTTATACACCTTACAAGTTAAGTAAGATATTATTGATATTTCTCCTTTACTTCAGATCTTCTAAACGGTCTCAACACTTTAAATTTTTTATTATATGGTGCACAATTATTTTTGATGACTGGCTCCAAATGTTATAACATATTTGATAAGCACATAGGGGTATTTTAGGGCTCTTCTGTGGCTCAGACAGTACCTGAAGAATTCCACGGACAGAGGAGCCTGGCGAGCTATAGTCCATGGGGTCGCAAAGAGTTGGACATGACTGAGTGACTGACGCTTTCACTTTTACTTTAGGGGTGTTTTGGCCCCAAATAGGCCACTGTGCATTCTCCAATGACTGGTATTCAATCTGTGGTACAAAAGCCTGATAGCTACTACTCGCAGACTGGATATGATCTTTGTAAACTGATGCTGCCATTCAGTAGAGTCCCCAACATCATCCAGGATCCATTTTAAGCCACTTGTTTCTTTTTGAAGAAAGAAAAAGATTGTCAGATAATTTAATTTGTATAAAAGTAGGAAAATTGGACCTCGATTTAAGAATAGAAATCTTGATCACTCCAGGGAAATTCTGGCTTTCTTTCTTCCTTTCAAGCCTTGTTACTTCTAGCTTTACAAGAGGCCCAGAAAATAAGGAGTGTGCTACATGCTCTGATTCAGAGATGAGCAGGTGAGCAAGACAATGCTTTTTCATACTGTTCCTGAGGCCCATATGGTTAAAGCTATGGTTTTTCCAGTAGTCAGGTACGGCTGTGAGAGTTGGACCATAAAGACGGCTGAGCACTGAAGAATTGATGCTTTCAAACTGTGGTACTGGAGAAGACTCTTGGGAGTACCTTGGACAGCAAGGAGATCAAACCAGTCAGTCCTAAAGGAAATCATCCCTGAATTCATTGGAAGGACTGGTGCTGAAGCTCCAACACTTTGGCCACCTGATGCAAAGAGCCGACTCACTGGAAAAGACTCTGATGCTGGGAAAAATTGAAGCAAGAGGAGAAGGGGACAAAAGAAGATGAGATGGTTGGATGGTATCACTGATGCAACGAACATGAGTTTGAGCAGGCTCTGGGAGCTGGTGAAGGATAGGGAAGCCTGACATGCTGTCGTTCACTGGGTTGCAAACAGTCGGATATGATTTAGCGACTGAACAACAAAAGATAATGCCACCAAGACTAAAGAATTCCTCACTTGAAATGTTAATGAAATTACAAGGGCAGTGGCTCAACTGCTTTAGGTATAATATTTGCCTTTCAAGGAAAAACACATGCTACTTTTAGGTAAGAGTGTTGTTTTCACAAGCTTTTATACTTCTCTGGGATCACTGATATTACAGGTCCCCAATCTCTGGGATCTAATGCCTCATGATCTGAGGTGAAGCTGATGTAATAATAACAGAAATAAAGTGCACAATAAGTGTAATGCACTTAAAATCATCCTGAAACTATCCCCATGCCTCCTGGTATGTGGAAAAATTGTCTTCCAGCACCATTTATGGAACAGACTTTTTTCCACTGAATAATGCTTCTTTTGCTCCCTTGTCAAATATTGATCATATATGACTGGATTTATTAATGGGCTCCTGATTCTGTCTCATTGGTCTATGTCTATTGTCTGTTTCTATGCCAGAACCATATGATTTGACTATTACAGAAATGCCATTGGACTCTTAATAGGTATAGTCTACTGTCTATAAATGGCTTTGGACAGTATGAACATTTTAACAATATTAACTTTTCCAATCTATGAATCCATATAGTCAAAACTATGGTTTTTCCAGTAGTGATGTACAGACGTGATAACTGAACCATAAAGAAGGCTGAGCACCGAAGAATTGATGCTTTTGAACTGTGGTGCTGGAAAAGACTCTTGAGAGTCGCTTGGACAGCAGGGAGATGAAAACAATCAAGCCTAAAGGAAATCAACCCCGACTATTCATTGAAAGGACTGGGCTGAAGCTGATACTTTGGCCACCTGATGGAAAGAGCCGACTCACTGGAAAAGACCCTGATGCTGGGAAAAACTGAGGGCAGGAGGAGAAAGGGGAGACAAAAGATGAGATGGTTGGATGGTATTACCGACTCAATGGACATGAGCTTGCGCAAACTCTGGGAGATGGTGAAGGACAGGGAAGCTTGGCGTGCTGCAGTCCATGGGGTCACAAAGAGTCAGACACACTTAGCAACTGAACAACAACAAATCTATGAACAAAGGACACCTGCCCATTTATTTGTGTCTTCGAATTCATTCATCAACGTCTTGTAGTTTTCAGTGTAGAGATCTTTCACTTCCTTGGTTACACTTATTCCTAAGTATTTTATTGTTTTTGAAGCTATTTTCTTTCTTCTTCAGATAACTGATTGTTAGAGTAGAGAAATGCTACTGAATTTTTTATGTCAATTTTGTATTTTGTAACTTATTGAATTTGTTGATAAATTCTCTTTTTTTGGTAGAGTCTTAAGGACTGTCTTCATATAAAATCGTGTCCTCTGCATATACGGACTATTTTATTTCTTCCTTTATAATTCTGATGCTTTTTATTTCTCTTTCTTGCCCAACTGCTTTAAGACTTCTAGTAATATGTTAAATAGGAATGATGAGAGTGAGCACCACTGTATCGTTCCTGACCTTAGTGGAAAAGCTTCTAATTTTTCACCATTGCATATAATGTTATCTGTGAGCTTATCATATACGGCCTTTATTATTCCTTCTACTGGAGAAGGAAATGGCAACCGACTCCAGTATTCTTGCCTGGAAAATCCCATGGACTAGGAGCTGGCAGGCTATAGCCTATGGGTTCACAAAGAGTCGGATATGATTGAGCCACTTTCACTCAGTCTTTCCATATCTATAAATTTGTTGACTTTTTATCATGAACAAATGTTGAGTTCTGGCAAATGCTTTTTCTGTGTCTACTGAGATGATCGTATGATTTTTTTCTTTGACTTTATAATGTTAATTAATGCATCATATTTATTATTTGCATATATTGAGTTGTCATTGTATCCCAGGGATAAATCTTACTTGATCATAGTGAATGATTTTTTTAATGTACTGTTAAATTAAGTTTGCTAGTATTTTATTGAGATTTTTGCATCTGCATTCATCAGGGATATTGACTTGCACTTTTCTTGCAGGATCTTTTTCTAGCTTTGTTATCAGGGTAATGCTGGCCTTAAGTAATGAGTTTGGAAATGTTCCTTTCTCTTCAATTTTTGGGAAGAGTTTGAGAAAGATTGGTGTTAATTCTTCTTTAAATAATTGGTAAAATTAAGCAGTAAAGCTGTTTCTCCTTGGCTTGGGAAGATCCCCTGGAGAAGGGAATGGCTACCCACTCCAGTATTCTGGCCTGGAGAATTCCATGGACTGTATAGTCAATGCAATCGCAAAGAGTCAGACATGACTAAGCAACTTTCACACAAGTAAGTACTGAGATTAAGAAGTTCAGAGATAGAATAGCTCATGGTGATGAAAAAGTCCTGAGTGTGGTTATGGGCATGAAGTTACTAAAGCAGTATTGAGAGGAAAGACCTTGAACTTGTAGAACTCATAGAACTAAGAGGCTACAATGTAGGATGGGCTCTCTGCATGGATCTAAACAGCTATATGGACCATCTACGTGACTATTTTATCCTAAGAAAAGATGAACAGAAAAACATGGACCATCATAACGTCCATTTGATTAATAGCTAACAAGTCAGTAAGACTGTAACTGAAATGGAAGCGGTTCTAACAGCACAAAAATCCATGAGAGAGGTGAAAAAAATATCAAAGAAATCTGTTCTCAGTACGAAATTATTTTTGTTCTGAATCATCACAATCACTGTCAATGATCCACAATCATCTCAGGATCAACAGTAAGTGGAAATTATACAGCAATCATGAGAAATGTCACTTTAAAATTTTATTTATTGCTATTGTTTTATTTTAGTAAATATTTCAATCATCACTTCTCTGACTCTTAGTTTTGTCAATCTTAGATCTTACGAAGCAATTATAGGACTTTATATCTCCTATAATTGAAAAGCCTCCCTCAGATTCACATGTCTGTCAGACATTATGAAAACTCACAAAAGTATACAAGTTAAACAAATCTGTTTGCATTTATTTTTATATAACTCTAACATGAAGTCTCTTGGGAAAGAACTGCCAGTATGTTTGCCTAATAGCTCAAGGTTTTCAAGCTAAGGTAGCAGATTTCACAACACAGAAGTCAGAAAATTTTACGTTAAAGTAAACAAAATAAAACAAAATTTTACTTATTTGAAGTTTCCCATTGACTTTTTTTTGATTGTTATATAATACAGACATTCTGCTGGAAACGGAAACCATTCCATTTACTAAAACTCCTAGTGGTATAAGTAAGGACCAATTTCAGTATGGCCCTTCTGTACTTCTTGACAATGATCAGGAAGAAGACAGAGTGATATCATTAAGTGACAGAGAAAAATATCTAAAAAATTAGCATTTACAGAGCACTTTTCTCATAGAATTCCAAAGCTTACAAACTATAACCATTGATGTCAAATCATTTCAAGGATACAGGTAAGGAAAAGCTATTTATATTTCCTTCTTATAAGACAGGAAAATGAATAATACACAAAGTCAAATGACTTCCATGCAAATGTTATTGGTGACAAAACAGAAAAATAAAAATTATGGTTTCTTCATCCTTGGTTTAGGGCACTATGTTCTAAAACATGCTGCCTGTGAAGATAAGATCTTTTAGAAATTCATACTTACAAAATGATTATGACGTATCCTCTTAGGAATCTTTGTTTCTTTTTTAGTTAGATTCATTTAGTGGATTTATATTATTTTAGTCTGTTCTCAAATAACTTTTTGGCAGTGCTGCAATTAAAGAGGGCTGTCATGTTTGAGTCATAGAGGAGCTCATTTCGATCCTAACCAGTAGTGCTATCGAAGTTCTGATGTCAGCTCGCAAAAACAACTGGTATAAGGGAAATATTCATTAACATATTGATAATGATATTTTTAGAAGGCAAAGCTCTAAAATTCATATTCTTGACATTAACTTTCCCCATTGTTTTTCTTCATTCTTTCACTGAAATGTCATTTTTAGCTTTCCTTTCGGCAGAACCACAAGTTCTAATCCAGTAGTCCATCTGAAATAATGATATACTCACTGGCTCTGAGAATGTTCTCCTTGCTGCTGCACCTGGACTGGACCTGCAGAGAGAGCATAAACTCAGTAATTTAGGGCTCATGACAAAGACAGACAGATATGTATGCATATCTAATGGGCAAACTCCTGAGGTCTAGGAGCAAAGGCTTTATGTATCCCACATGTCATAACATGTCAATAAAAATGTTAGTTTATTCCACATATTTTTAACTTATCCTTTTCTTATTTAAAGAAAGGACTGATTTCTAGAAAAAAAATGGGGGCACAATACTGTAAATGGGACAAGGGTAAAACTAAAGGCATTTTAAAATTGATGTGTATTTGAAATTAGTATATAGGGAAAAATTTAAATTACCACATATTCAACTGTGAATTCAGACCCTTAATATTAAAGGCATTGTTCATATATCTTGACTAAAATAATAACGCAATTAAAGTAACAAAGTTGTAATCAAAGAGTCCTTGGTAGTCATTTTTAGTTACATATGTTAATGAGGGGAAAAGAGAAATTATGAAATTAAAGTAATTTATTTGCCAGTTCTTAAGTGTGTAGATACATCAATCAGAAACTAATGCTGATTCAAATATTTTAGGTCAAAGTGGAACATTCTTTTAAATGTTGCAAAACTAATGAATTCAAGGGCCATGTTGGATGACACTGATACTTGTTAATTTCAGAGGAAGCTGTTTAAACACCTCTTCTTCCCACTCCACAGCAGCTTGCCCCAAATGGTATACACAACAAATTAACTTCTATCGCTTAACACAGTCTACTATCGTAATGAAACAAATTATGAAAGGAATGTTGCAACTTAGGGTGGGTTATGGTTGTCCTTCCCTGAAAAAAACAAGTGTTAATGTTTAAAGAAAGAACAACAATAATTAAAAAATCACAAACATACACAAGAAAAACGCACACACACATACCAAAAAAAAAAAAAAAGAAAGAAAAAAAGGGGAAAAATAATTCCAGATGTTAAAGTTATTCTCTTTTGGCCCAGATTGTTTAATTAGTTTTAAATACACTAGAATGAAGAACCTAGTCTGGAAGATAATATTCTTAAATGCTTTACTTACAGTTTTACTGAAGAACAATTCTGGACCAAATGGGAAAGATATTAATGACTACTTAAAATAATACAGGAAGGAAGACAGGAGAGCAAGGAAAAGAAAAAGAAGAGAGAGAGGCTTGAGTGGGGGTAAATCTAGAAGATAGAAGAGAAAGTATGGCCTTATAGACAGGGACAATATATAAATGCAGAATATTCTGCTATTTCTTATTGAAAATTTATACCAAGAGAGTAAGAATGACTAATGAACTTGCTTCAAAATAAAAAGCAAGTTGGCATACCATGGAATGAAAATAAGTGTGAACTATATCACTACAGCTTTAAAGGAGAAAAGAAACAAATACTAATAGACAAATAATAGACAAGCTTAATAAAGAGATAAACTACATTTTAAAAAGTGATTCAAAGAACACAAGAGATACTTAAAAGAGGGAGAGAAAAATCTGGGATAGAGAAGGAAAAGAAAGGGGAAAATGTTAAAAGACAAAAACAGAGTTCAAGGAAGTCAAATGGAAGTCAAGAAGGTCTTCAACAAGATGTAGAAACGGAAGGAGCCCAAACCCATAGCGCAAAGCAATGTTTGCGAATGGAAAGCAGCTCCTTTGATCAGTAATAGTTACTCTTAAGTCGTAGCCTCTATTCCTCCAGAGTTCATCTTTAAGCCCTTCCAATCTAGAGTGGAGCTAGTGTATGGATAGAAACAAGAGATTTACAATGAACAGAGCAGTTCAGATGAGTAGTTCAAGTTGTCTCATCAAATGTTTCAACAGATTATATATTGTGTAAATGGAAATGGAGGTGAAGTACTAGCTGGTTTTACCAAAAAAGTAAACCAACCAAAACCACAATAAAAAAAGAAAACAAACAAACAAAAAAACCCTCTCCCTTCCTTAGGTGGCTTAAAAAACAAAAAATTCATTCATAACATGAATTTAATAAAGAAACTCAAGTCTTGCTTTGTGGCATATTTAAGTTTAGAATGATATATTTCAAATAGTTTTGGAAAGAGAAATTTGGATGATGAAAAAAATTCAAATTTTTACATCTGTGAATCTAGGTTCAAAAATTGCCAACATCAGTATAACCAATGTATTCATTTACATTACATTGGCTATTTGACTCAAATTTGAGGGAAATCACTTTCAAAAATCAGTGATAAAATGAACTTCTTTACCTTAGTGATTTTGAGTATACATTAAAAAATTGAGGAAATTAAATTAAAACATTCTAATACTTATGCATGCAGTAGATGCCCCTAATTTCTGTACCATGAAACTGGCTGTCTTTTTAATAGTGACTTAATTTTATAAAATCCCAATATGAAGATTTTGCTTAGCTCACAATGTAATGGGGTTTACTTTAAAGGATAAAGTTGAAAAACAACTACTGTTTTTATTCTCACAATGTTAAGTTGCTTCAGTTGTGTCCGACTCTTTGCAACCCTATGGACTAGAGCTTGCCAGGCTCCTCTGTCCATGGCATTCTCCAGGCAAGAATACTAAAGTGGGTTGCCATTTCCATCTTGTAAGAACAATATGTACTATAAAGAGGGCAATACAGATCTGTCTTGATTTCTATGGTTTTCTGTTATTGTTTTCCTTTATCTTACCCAGTTTGTCAAGGATTAAAAATGAAAGGTATGGCTTTGGATGATCTATTACTTTATTCTACTGGATTTTGTTATTTTACTAAAATTAACATTTTTGGTATTGACAATTAATTCCCCTTTTAATTGAAATCAAAACTAAAATCATGTGTAGAAACACTATAATATATTAAAGTTAATGGAGGAAATAAAAAACACAAGAGACTTACTGAAAATTTAGGCAATTAATTTACTAATCAAGACTGCTTTCAGACATCAAAGAATTCATTTAATTCATTTCAACATGTGTTTACATATATAATATAATTTTTGCTGAAGATCACATTGTCCATTAAGAAACCTTAAGCCATGAAACAGAAAACAAAAGGGGGGAGAGCACGTAATAAATGGCAAGGAAAAAAAGTGAAAATGCTTTAAACAAAGCTGAGGAAACTTTAACAAACAACCACAATCTTTAGATACAGGTAGAGAAGTGACTTACCTTATGCTTAGGTCATAACAAGAATAGCACAGTGTTTAAAGTCAGCTCTTCATTATGGGAGGTATAATTGAAAGCCATAGGTTATAATAACATGAATTGCTACACAGAAATGAAGACTTGTTCAGCCCAACATGAAAAGCTAACTCTTATGGGAGAACATTTCAACTTATGTTTAATGCAACATGAAGAACATTTGAGGGTGTAAACATCAAAACACATGAATCTCACAACAATAAGA
The DNA here is from genome assembly GCA_024291935.2 of Okapia johnstoni. Classification (NCBI taxonomy): domain Eukaryota; kingdom Metazoa; phylum Chordata; class Mammalia; order Artiodactyla; family Giraffidae; genus Okapia; species Okapia johnstoni. The sequence goes on from CM044307.1 coordinate 22,239,160, forward strand.
GAGAGACAGCCCAATCTCTCAGGAACACAGAAGATTTAATCTGTGACACATAAGGGAAGGCACATCACTCTAACATTAAAAGATGCATGCATAATATATAACCATCTACTGACAGCACCCACAGCAACCCCCATCCCACTTGTACACACACAAGCCCACTAAGATACAGGGAAAGAATGTAGTGCCAAGCTGTTATGAAGAAAGCAGGACACACGGAAGCACAGCAGTGGTCAAGTGATTTGAGAGGTGTTCTTCCCTTAAACCATCCCATCACCATGCTTATTTTAAAGAAGCCAGGAAAAGACCCCCTTCAATGCTGCAGTAGCTACGAGCCCCCAGCTTGAAGCTAGTATGTGGAATTTTGATCACCGTTCCCTGCGATGTCAGGGGCTCTCCAGTGGAAGCCAGTTGTGTTAACACCAGTTAGTGGGGTACAAATGTGTGAATAACAAACACCCTTTCCGTTCTGCATTTCACAGAAGTGAGGGAGGAGAGAAACAAAAACCCATGTTAAGAATAGGTTCATAACAATATAAAGATGTATAAGTATTAAAACGGAGACTACATTTGATTGCAGGTTAATCAACTCAGGTTTCATAAAACTGACTCTCTTTTGCTGCTCACCAGGTTAATTTGCATTCTTTTTCCTTGAAAATACTTGGAATAAATCTACACAATATGGCTCATATTTAAAGATTCTGAGCAGTTGGTCAGGTGGGGTCAAAGCCAAGAAGAAAACAAATCATCTTCTTTGATGAACATTAAGAAAGCCGTCTTTATTTTTAGCATGATTTTACTGGCTGGCAGTTACATTTTAAATTAAAAAATTAAGCTTCTGTACTTAATTTGGCTTTATTTACATTTAATTTTGCTGTATATATGCTTCCTTATACAATCTGAGAAATTCTATGTCAATGGTTTGGTTTAAATTTTAATATTTAAATTTTAAAAAGCAAATAATAAAGAAGACTACCTATTTAAAAATTGTTAGTAAGCCTCCTATGTACTTTTCTCTACTGTTAATAACTTTTTTTTTTTATAATGAGCTGTTCCTATCAATAATATGGTTGTACCGGCTTATTACAAAATATTTCTATTTGGTTTTCTATTATTGATGATAATAGTTAATTTGACCTGCTTTACTTTTTGTATGAGACATGTTTTAATTCATGTGTGGCATACAATTAAGTTAGCAGATTTTTATTTTTTAAAGATCATTTACTTATATTACCATTTTCTCTTCCTCATCCTAGTCTTAGCAGTCCAGAATATCTTGACCTTTCCTTTAGCACGTCTTTATTATTTTAGGCTCTGGGCCCTCCCTCCTTTAATCTTACTTTCTTCACTGGAAAAATAAAGGCTGTTATGGGACTCAAAGGAGATAATATCTGTATCAGTGATTAAACTATAAAGGTGGAAGTAAGTATCAGTAGTTGTTATGATCAGTGGAGCCACTGACAGCTGTGAAATAATTCTGAATTATATACCCTCCTCATTATAACTTCCCCATCAGCTCAACATGGAGGCAAATTCTTATTTTTGATGGAAAGAAAAAAAGACCTCAATGTACAGTTATACGTTTTTCTCAATAGAAATTGAGGAAAACTTTTTGGAAATGACATAACCATAAAGCCATATGTATACTGGTAGGAATGAAAACCATATAATCTAAGGCATGGAGCAACTTCTGAACTAGCTCATCTAGATTATTTCTGGTACTCCTGAGCTTTTAGTCCTTAGACGAGCTACCTCCTATACTATTTGTCCTTTAAGATACAGTTTAAAATGTATCTGGGGCAAAAAATATTCCTTAGTTCCTCACTAGAAACAATCTTTTTTTCCCTTGAACTCTGTAACAGCCTTACTGAGACAGAATTTAGCTATTATAAAGTTCACTTAAGTACACATTTGATAGCTTTTAATAGATCTATCTGGCTGTATAACCATTACCATAATCTAGTTTTAAGTTTACCTAAATTCTTAAAGCCTCTTAACTAAACTTCTATTGTAAGAGTTACCATAGTTACTTTCATTTCAATTACTGACATAGGCCCCCAAATATACTGTACATTTTTGGAGGGAAAAGGACCATGACTTTAATTCTCTTTATATTTCTTACTATATCAAATATGGTGCTTTATACACAGTAAATATTTGTCAACTCTGAATGTTTATTTTGTAGTAATTATATATTTTTTCAATCTCAGCAAATTCAAATTTATTATTTACAGTGTAAGTGTGATCACAGCTATTCCTATACCACTGTAAAATGTTTATTTATTTTTGGACCCGCCAATATTAAGAGAGATAACATGGAAAAAATGTGGATTATAGCAAAGAAATAACCTATAGAATGACTGTAAGAATTAGGAAAACAGATTACTATTAATACTGCTTAAGATTAATCAAATAGTGACATTTGGAGTCCAATAAAGGTTTTAGGTCAGGCTAAGATTTCTTATTTGCTGAGAGAACAAGATGTTCTGTAGTATCTCATAAGTCAGCTCACTAGAATGACAGAGATATTTGATGTATCACGCTTCTTTTGACTTTAATTTCTCTACCTTATTAAACTTAATTAAGAGTAATCTGTCTCTGAAAGAACAAACTTCACTGAGTATCATTTACTCATAAAAGTAAAATTTAAGAGGAGAGAGAAAAAGGACCTCAGATTACTTGCCTCTTTAGCCTACCATGAACAAAAGGAAAGAAAGGATTGATTTGATCAACATTAAGCCAACAACTCTACAATCTTAGACTTTTAAAATCTATTTCTTTCTCTTCTCACTTCCTTTTGCAGAAGTGGAGACTTGGTCTAAAAAAGCTCTGTTCTGTAGTTCTATTCATCCATCACTTTATCTGGATAAGTTAGGGTATTAAGTATTTGGCTCATCTGAGCCTCATGACCATTTATTTGTGTTTGTGATATCACAATAAATATGCAACTGAACTCAGAGTTTTGGTTTATTTAATATCCTCTGGAGTCCAGTGGTATGGTTTCTGATACTTAGACATGACATTCAACATCGTGGTTTTAATTTTCTTATCCACAAAATGAGGAAAATTAAATAGGATCATGTATGTAAAAGTAAAAACTACTTGTAAAATGAAAAAGAGCAATACAAATCTAAGTCATTATTATTATCCTTATGTACATTTTAAGTCACCTATATTTTATACAGGTGAAATCTGAGACATAATGAGAATAAAGAATTTGCTTCAGATCATGCCATAAATCAGTGACAAATCATAAGACTATCATTGCCAATTTCTAGACGAAAGTGTCAAAAAAGACTGAGGTGAGGTGTGAGGTTACCTCTGCAAGGATTAATCTAATATTGTGTTGTATAATTTTAGTCAAGTTATCTCACTTCTATGGGACTTAGTTTCTTTACCTACAAAATGAAGATGTTTCCAGGGGTTTCAACTGAGGTTGAGGCCCCTTGGGAGAACCTGTGAATAAAACTGAGGATTCCATTCATTAGAATGGAGAAAGAAATTACAATTATTCACTAATCTAATTAAATTTTATTACTTTCTTTGATTATTAGGTGACAAACTATAGTATTATTAGGAGAATCTATTATTATAATCATCAAATTATTATGCATATTTTAAAATACTGTTTATGTCATCAAGATTTCAAATTACAGTAGTGTCTAAAGACTTGATACTAGATTTTGTCATTTAATGCATTTTTAAAAGGCAGTATTATTATTATATAATTTGTAATAGATATTTTGTTCATGATTTCAATTTAATTATTTTTTGTAATCCTATGTATTTTATTTTATGTATGTTTAAAGTATTTTTCTGAAACAAAGTCTGTAGGCTTTTCCAGATTCCCAAAAGGGTCTATGGAAGCAAAAAGTTAAAAAAAACCCTGAACTACAACTGATAACATCTAAACTTCCTTTTATCTCTAGGATTTTGTAACTGTAAGAAAACTTAACCACCTCCATCTGCTGCCCTTTATCAAATTACATATAAAGGAAGTCCTTCTCTTTTTAAGAAAATTAAATATTCATCACTGAATTAAGCAATTGCCCCTTTAAAAGACCATCTCAGAAACAAAAAAGAAACATGGCTGCTAAGAAGTTACAAAGACCTCAGACTTAAAAACAAATATTTCTGCTTTACTTGTTATTTTCTGGTTGGTTTAGATAATTAAATGGAATAATCATTTAACATTCATCACATTTCAAACTCTCTAACTAAAGGTGAACTCATACACATACACACACATGAGTGTGAATATGTTTCATTAATTATCTTTTTAATTCAGCCATGTGTTGATCACAGGCAGAGAGCAACAAGGTTGTTATCTAACTATAACATATATCTTTGCAGGCATGTGGACAATATTTATAAGCAACATAATTTTACAAATCTTTTCCAGAGGACCAGTCTTAAATGTTTTCCCACTGTCATTTAAATCAGTACTGTCCTATTAAATTCCACTTAGCTTTCCGAAGTCCTAGGTAAAAGTGAAGAATTTATCTTCTTTCAGTATTAACCTCTTCTAAAAGAGGTTGAATTGTGGCAGGTTACACAGCTGGTGAAGTGAATAATCACCATTAAAAATGAGAAGTCTTTATGCTGCTTTACAGGTAACATGGCAAGTTCCTTCTTCTCAAAGAGAATACTATAGTAGGAAGAACATGTAGAAGAATAGAACTGATCACACCATGACTCAACGGGAAATTAATCTAATCTGAACATCAATGGTGAATATTCTTAATGTATTTCCCATTTAAAGCTTTAATTCTAAATTGAGTCATTCTCAGTGACCTCTAGAAAATTTGTAAATCCCAAGTTGGTCTTCCCTTGGTACCAAAAATTTTTGTGAGTTTATGTTTGTTCTGAGGATTTTAATGTTGATCATGATAATTATGGGGAATTACTACCTAACTATAAACACACACACACGCACACACGCATATATAATAAAACAAACCTAAATATTTTTTGACTAGTAGGGATTTTGAATTATTCAAAATATGATTCATCTCAATCTTCAGATGAATAAATGATTATTTTACAAAATAATTTATCTTCATTCTAAAGATGAAAAAGCAAGGGTTGTTACTGGCTTTAGATCATACAGTACAGTAGTAATGGAACTTAGCCCTCTTGACTTCTAAATCCATTTCTCTAAACACTAGTAGAAAAGCTTATGTTTCTAACCTACCAACAGCAATCACTGTATTCCTAATCAGACCTGAATTTTCATTGACTTTCTGCTCTTGACTATTTCTGGTAGCAATGAAAACCATTTAGAATAGGCATATGAATGTAAGAGTGAAGAAAAACTGAATATAAAGGCAGTTTGGGGAATAGCACTCTGGAACCAAACTGGATTTGAATCTTTTGGCTTTATCATTATTAGCTGTTAAAACTGGATAAGTCATAATCTCTCTCTGTCTTTGTTTTCTTATGTATAAAATGAGAATAATAGCAATAACTATCTCATAGGGTTGTTGTGAAGAAAATGAGATAATATGAAATAAGGTGTTTGCTTAGAAGAATATCTGGCCCAGAGTGAACAGTGTGTAAGTATTAGCTATTACTATGTTTGTTGTTGTTATTACTATCATTCTTTTGTTTGGATGATATTCTAGATCTGTAATAAAGAAAGCTGTCTAATTTCTTTGTGATTTTGACAGCTCTCATAAATAAGATCAAGTAAGATTAGTTTAGGTAAGTATTTGAATAGAAATTTTAAAAGAACTAATAAATCTCATGAAATAAGGCCCTTGTATGAGATAGATCCAGTCAATAATATAAAAACCTGAATTATTGAGCACTTGTAATTATTACCATTTTATAATACTTGACATAAAACCATATTAGTTTTCATCAACCATGAATTTTGAAATGTTGAGTTTTTAACTAGATTCTCCTTGATCTTCTTAGAGTAGTAGCAGAAATGCTGACCCAAAATGTGGCTCTTTGGCATAAAGATTATTCTGAGAAAGAGTAGACATAAAAGAAGCTCTGACACAGAGTAGAATTTACCCTTTTGCAAGGGAAATTTACATTTATAAAACAAATTTCCATTTATACTACAGTCTCAGTCTTCTGGACCTGAAGAGAAGGATGACTCTAAATCACAAGGTAATCTTGTCAATGGAGAAGGCACCAATTTAATCTGTGTAACAAACCTTATAGCTGTTCACTGAACTTTTCCTGGTAATCTATCTGTAACTGGCCTTCCTGTCCCCACCTCTCATTTGTCTTAGTTGAGGATGATATTTAAACTGGTAGTTTAAGCTATCTTAGGGAGTTACTCATTTTTTCCTGGGTAGCTCCCAAGTAAACACAAGGTACACATGTTAACAGACCTTTGTTTTCCTCTCGTTAATCAGAATCACAGGTATCTCAGCAAAGATAACAAATAGATACATGAAATATTATTTGCCTCCTCTAACATTCTTAAATGTCATGTCATATCACTTATTTATTAAAACAAAACAAACTACTATTTTTATTGAGTATAATATACCATGTAAGAGTATGGTTGCATTGTTTTCCTTTCTAAATCAAAGGCTGTTATATTGTAGTTGTTAAAAAGAAAATTCAGCTGAGAAAATTTGAGGATCTACTTGGCTTTATTCAGCATTACATGAATTGAGCCGCATCCCAACTAGTAATTAGTAAGGAGCTCTGAGAAGCTGAACAAATAGAAGGTTTTTGGAGGCAGAAAGGTGGTAAGACAAGGAAGTCATAAAAAAGAGACAAAAATATTTTATGTTAGGCTACCTTCCTTGGTATATTCAACCCTGAATGTTCATTCAGCATCAAAGGACTGATGCTGAAGCTGAAGCTCCAATCCTTTAGCCACTGATGCGAAGAGCCAACTCATTAGAAAAGATCCTGATGCTGGGAAAGATTGCAGGCAGGAGGTGAAGAGGACGACAGGGGATGAGAGAGGACAAGATGGTGGGATGGCATCACCGACTCACCAGACATGAGTTTGAGTAAGCTCTGGGAGATGGTGAAGGACAGGGAAGCCTGTCGTGTTGTAGTTCATGTGGTCACAAAGAGCTGGGCAAGACTAAGCGACTGAACAACAACCACCACCTTACTTGGGGGTGGTGGAAGAGGGTGGGGGAAGGTAGCTATCTATCAGGTAGATTGTCTCACCAGTGCTGCTAGCCAGGAAACCCCAGACTGACTAGTTAAAGGTTACATTCCTGGGAGAGGCTGAAACTGTAAAGTGTTAATTAATGAGAGAACCAAGAAGACTGTCTAATTTGTTCAAAAGAGAATAAAAAAATACACATATACGGACTATCAGGAATATCAAAATGAATTTACACATTGAGCAAAAATTAATTGCATCTTCAACTGGACTTAATATGTATTTCTATGGATTAAAATCATTTACACCACTATCCATATACTACAATGCAATACACAACAGCTCAGATGATAAAAGGAGATGATGACCCGGAAGGATCTAGATAAGACAGCCAATAATCTCTTTCATTCATTGCAAAGTCTTTCACAATTGTACCTGATAAATTTTTGACCTGGGTGGGGTACACCTATTAATTGAAAATATGTCTGTAAACTGAGTTCTAGTTTTGTGGGTTTTTTTTTTTTTTTTTGAGTTTTTTTCCTAGTGTATAACCTTGGTTTCTAAGATTATATGAAATATCTACTGTAGTTACTTTTAAGTGGACTTCAGCTTTTGTGTTATCATAATATTAAAATAAGTTTACCATATTGAAAAAATGGCATAAATTCATATGAAATTTTCATTCTTTTAAAAATGTGACTTAAAATATAACTTCCAAATCTTAATACATATACATATTTTTAGTTTTCTTTTTCATCCAAGTCCAGTGAAAACTCAGTTTGAATATAAACCTTATCTTGTCAAGATTCAGGTCATGAAAAATTCCTAAGGAAAAGAGAACAACTTTAATATTTATTAAATCGAGCTGGTCAGTGTATGGATATTTGTCAGATACATTCTTTACTGTGTATTTGATATATTTCATTAAAAAATGAGAACTGTTTAAAAAAGAAAAGAGGGAACTGATTTACCAAAGGGCATTGGTATGACACTGACTATACTCACAAATCCTTTGGCTTAGATTTTTTACATTTAGAATTTGGGATCATCTGTATATCCTTTTGCCCTCTTTATTCTAAGAATACAAACGGCAAGATTTCAATCCAAGTCTTTTCCATCGTTTTTTTTTTCCTTCACTAAATATATAGTGGACTGAGAATGCTGTTAAATTGTAACCACTGATGTTGACAGTTTCACCATTAGCCAATTTACTCCCTCAGCTCTTCTCAGGGTTGCTTCAAGTAGCTTTGCAGTGCCTTGCATTGTTCAGTTGTTATATGAAGAACATAACCAAGTCCGACTCCACAGAAACACATCCACCAGAGCTTTCCAACTCTTAGATCTCTTATACACTGCTGCTGCTGCTGCTAAGTCGCTTCAGTCGTGTCCGACTCTGTGCGACCCCACAGACGGCAGACCACCAGGCTCCGCCGTCCCTGGGATTCTCCAGGCAAGAAGAGTGGAGTGGGTTGCCATTTCCTTCTCCAATGCATGAAAGAGAAAAGTAAAAGTGAAGTCACTCAGTCATGTCCGACCCTTTATGACCCCATGGACTGCAGCCCACCAGGCTCCTCCGTCCATGGGATTTTCCAGGCAAGAGTACTGGAGTGGGGTGCCATTGCCTTCTCCGTCTTATACACTAGCTATTCTTAAAATCTTTCCACATAGGGAATTCTTCAGCAATAATTCTTCCTTCTATACATGCTTCTTTATTCTTTATTTACATTCTCTATAGAACTGCCTACTTTCTCCTCTTTTCTTAAATTCACCACCCATATTACTTCTTTCTGTTAAATATTAATAGCAAATAACATGGGAGAGATCAAGGGTGATTTTTCCCCCACCTTTCTTTTCTTATCTATATTCTTTACTGAACATGTGAGAAACAATAGTTGTTGAAAGTGAAATAGAAATAGAAAGTGTCATTGAAAATGATAGACATTTGACTTTTTTTAGAAATTCTAAAATTCAAACCTTTCGGTATAATATAGATTGACCATTATAGTATTTGTTCAATTCAGTCTCAGTCAACTGTTGACAGATTTATTTTGAACCATCAACACATCCTTCCTCAGTCCTTCCTCTGCATACATATCTGCAATAAGATACTTAGGATTAGTTTACAGTCTATAATCACAGAACAGTTGTTAAGCTGGTTTTATAAATTGCAACCCTGGATGCATTAGCATTATATTTTAACTCATCTAAGCTAAAAAGGGCATACATATACTTAATTCTTTTCACAGGGTCACTGTATTTGGAACTTAGAAATTTTACAAGTAGAGATGCTACTTGTAAATTAGAGATATTGAATTCATTTATGCTAATTCATTCATTCAGATTACTTCTTTTATACTGCTGTGAACTAATAGGCCTAAAATTTAGGCATAATATATGCTTGGGTCACTATATTAAACATAAGAGCAGCTATGTTCATCCCATTTTGTTCTTTTACAGTAAAATGAGATACTTATGCATTTTAACAGCAATTATTAAGAGAGTGAACTGTATGTAGTAAGAAGGTGGGTGAATGTAAATAAGGTAATAAATAATGGACTGGGGATTCTTCCAGATTATTCTTCCCTTCAAACTTCTTACACCAACCTTTAAAATATCATTGTAGACCTTAAAAACACCAACATCATCCCCGTTCTGAAATTGTCTTTTAAAGTCAAAAGGCATAGCTTACAAAATTTTAAAGACTGTGTATGTAAGAAAAAAGATAGGTATTTTGAATTACATCATGACTAATCTTAAGTAGCAAAATTTCCTTTATGGGTGGGATATTTTTACCAAAGTGATTTCAAAAAAACCTTAAAGCAATGACATAATATGACTACATCTACCAGGATAAATGACTCAATAAAGCAAAGCCCAAGTAGGTAACTCTATCGGGATAGTATTTCAGACCAACGCCTTGAAACAGAGGTCAGTTATGTCTGAAAGATAGATAATTAAAAGGATAGTGATACAGGTGGACTGAAAGAGTGGTACCTATATGAACACTTTAGAAATGCTACTATCACTGACCTGTAGTAGTGAGAATGGCTACAGAGATCCTTGCTATGTGGAGGCATTTAAGGTTGAACAAGTAACCCAACATTGTCTTGACTTGTCCTTCGAATTCTTGAACTGTGCTAGATGGCTCTAAAACAGATGAACTGGGGAGATTACAGGTAAATGTGCTATGTATAAAGGGAAATGAGCAATTTAGATGATTCTGAACTTCTGGTCATACAACATTTTTTGTTTGTTCAACTTCACTAACCTATACATCAAGGTTGGAGTAACTGACATTTGTATGGTTCAATTACTGTCATTATTTATCTGGAAACACCCAGAAAACAGAAAAACTGGGCATTAGGAATCTGGATGAAATGCCTAACTTTAGGACCATTCACTTGCTTCCCATCTTCTCAAGATGAAACTGTAATGTAAAAGGGAAAAGGAAAATTTTTTTCACTTGGAAAAATAGCATCTAGTTTAATTCACTTGCTTATGAAGAAAAAATGCACACATGAAACAAGATGAATGCTTAATGGAACTAATAAAAGCTGATGATCACATGATCCTTAAACCAGTGCTCCCAAAAAACATTTAAAATACTGAAGGCAATTAAAAAGTTGTTTACAAAAACAGTTTGAAACTGTCATGGATACAAAGGAGTTAAGTCATATTCGGTATATTTAACACTGGATGATTAGACTGTGAAATCTGATGGCAAGACAATTAAAATCAGTCTTATTTTCACCCAAACTACCTTAGACTCTTGAGCCAAATACCTGAGATTAAAAACTGACTCGTTTTCTCTTATAACCTCTTTCAGGTCTCAATGGCATCCTTTTTTTTTCTTTCCTACTCTCTCATTCATGTGCATTCTTTGAATGGATGCCTACCTCCTCAAATCAGAAGTACCAATGACTAATTTAGCAGTGTTGAACTTGGGTCTCCTGCACTGCAGGTGGTTTCTTTACTGTCTGAGCCACCAGGGAAGCCCAATTTAGAGTATCTGACTGCAAAGATCATTTTTCTCCCTCAGTTTTCATTTTCATTCCTGAGGAATTCCCTTCTCTGTCAAGCACTGTAGGGATGTTCACCATTAATTACTGCAGTTTTAATATTAAATGTAAAGGGCTAGATTGCTATAGAACTTTTCTTTCAGTGCAGATATACACAGCAGCATTCTCAAAGAGCCATGCATTAGTTCATGCCATGCTTGTCAACAAGAACGGTTAGGCATGGCAGCCCAAACAGAATTAGATTTAATTGCTGTGTGCTGGGATAGCAGCAAGTTGCCAAAGAGGAAAGAAAAGAAAAAAATAAAGCGGCAAGCCCGATTTTTATGACTGTAGGCAATATTGACTGTAGAATGGCCAGGACAAAATTTCAAAAATAGACCCTTCTTTTCTTATCCTAAGGCAGACTTAGAAATAGAACAAGGAAAATTGCTAATATAATTGAAAACTCTGGCTATAAAAGTCCATATGAATCTGAATTCCATTCAGAGTTTCATGGAACACAAATTTAAAAATATCCTTAAGGTCTTTCTGAATTTACCCTTGTCCTATAAGTTGTTGCTTTTACTCTGCATCTATTTAATATGGGAAAGTCAGAATAAATGACCAATTTCTAAAATACCGAGGCAGAAAAGGGAATGAAAGACCAGGGCTTGTTTTCTTGCTCCATCTCTCCCTTTCTTTACTTTCTCTTGCCCCCTAATTTCTCTTTTTCTTTATTTTAAAAAGTTTCTTTTAATGCAAAACATTTGATACTAACATACCTTCTTTCTTCTCCCCTCTCAATTCCCAGGGATATATGCAATTTAGGTTTCCTAATCATAATACACATCTAGCTGTTATATTAGAAATGTTAGTTTATATAATAACATCACTATGTCTTATAAATCTTTGCTTTCTATAGTAACAAAACTCACATTGAAAAAAATCAAAAGGACTTGAAAAGGTAGATTCATAAATGATATAACCACATATAGGTCACAAGCTATGTGTGATTTTAATTTATCATCCAACGCATTGATAATTATTCCTGGATAAAAAAAAATATGTCACTGAAAAACTAAATGTGAATCTGGGTTCCTGAAATATTTAAGTTGAAGAGAAATAAGTCAATATGATAAAGTTTATATACTTATGAAAAACTCTGATGTTATATACATGTAATTACACAAGTTGAACTTTTCAAAGCTAATGGAAAGAATATTACCATACATTATCCACTTTTATTTCTAGCCTAGCCTATTGTTGCTAGTAGGGTGCCTTGTGGAAAAAGTCTCAATAGGTCTTTATAATTCCACATTTTGTAATTCTTATTAAAAATGAGAATAAAATGAAAACTCCTTAGAGAGATTCTGTAAGAAGACAAAAGAATACTATTAAAAAAAAACTCTTGAATAATAGACATAGTAGACACAGACATAGGCAAAGCAGTAACAAAACTGTGAATACTACAGATTAATCTACTTTGGAGAATGATAGCTGCAATTGTAAAATGATGTGTTATTAGATAAAACAGGTACGTACCTGAAATACATGTGAAAGACTATCAGTATGATCAGAATGAATTTCATAGGATTCAAAACATGCCCTTAAATTCAACTGAGTAGACTTTAAAAAAAATCAGATTCTTTTTCATAAACTGTGTCTTCTTTGCATATGCTATCCATCTTTATCTATAATGTTTACTCGAGTCCTCTCTCTCCTAGGGTTTCCCACACAGCTCCAGTGTGTCAGATGACTTCGCAGGGCAGAGGACATCATTAAGGGCTGAAAATTTGCATTCTTCTTCATAAGCAATGTAAATAGAGTAACATCAAGTTTTTTTTTAATTTATCCTTTCCAAAGAGGTGTGTACTTGGCAAATAAATGAAATAAGCCTTACCATCAACTTAGAATAACTGATACCATCTCTGTATAGAAAAAAATGTGGCTTAAAGAAATAGTATTGTTTTTCTCATATCACAAATTAAGACCCTAAGGACTCAAACCTATTCTAGGAAATCTGCCCTATGCAGGTTCTTTCTTGAGAACTTAGCAACAAACTGGTAAATTTTTAAATAACTTCCCCATGACTATTTTGTGAATACAAGACTCCCCCCTCATGGTAATTTTCCTACAGATTTTTTATGCTAACACTAAATAGCTTCACTTTTTAAGCCAAAGACATTTTTCTAGCAATATTCCCAAACACCACAGCCTGAATACAGAGAATATGATTTAAAAGAATAGACAATATTCCAGTTTGTAAACTCCTTAAGTGAGGCCCCACATTTACTTTTTGCTATGTTTTCTACATACCTAATATGGTAATATCTACTTTGTAGTATAGATGCTCAAAGATACTTGATGACTCATCATGACCTGTGCTGTGCTTAGCCACTCAGTCGTGTCCGACTCTTTGCGACCCCACAGACTGTAGCCTGCCAGGCTCCTCTGTCCATGGGGATTCTCCAGGAAAAAATATTGGCAGAGCGGGTTGCCATTCCCTTCTCCAGGGGATCTTCCCAACCCAGGGATCGAACCTAGGTCTCCCGCATTGCATGCAGATTCTTTACTGTCTGAGCCACCAGGGAAGCCCAATCATGACCTACTGGTAGGGTTAGCAATTATAAACAATCAAGTAAAAATAACTATTATATCAATTCCGATTTTTACATTAATTCAGGGTATTAAGATCCATTATATACTTTCAAGCTCAACGTATGTTTTTTATCTGCATTTGGCACTCTGACTAAACTTTCATGTAGAAAGAAAAATATATACTCCTACAAAGTATTTTGATTTTGGATAATCAAAATCCAACTCCTTTAAAATTATACCATTAATATTTTAATAGGATTAAAAATACTATTTGGTACATTCGTAACAAATCAATTCTCTCATGCACAGACTATGCAGTAGAAATCATTGCTTTTAATTCACAGTCATATATTCGTTTTATTTTGCTCAGTCTGCTCAAAGACCTGTCTCTTACTTACAAGATACTAAGGACACAGAAGGTTTTTAATAAGTCAGAAATATCAGCATTCACTAGAAAGAGGAATTAGATATAATAATACCATGCCATAGAAAGTATTGAAATGTAACTATATAGACATAAACCCTTGATATAAACATTCAATTTATAGATTCATTCAGCAAACACTGATTTATGATGCTACAGAAAATTCCTTGCCCCAAATTGCTAGCTCCCTCCCACTTTTGCCTTCCACAACAATGTGTATTTTAAAGAAGATGTCCTATTTTAAGCTGCTGCAAGAAGAAAACAGAATGTAAGATCCTGATGCCATTCAGAATTTGCCAGGGTAAAAATACTTTGGAGTAAACTCAACTCTGTCAGAGGTTAAAAAGCATTTTCTCAGCAATAATGTTACAAATAGTATATAGATTCCTCCATTAATCCATATATGTCTACTTGACCCTCAATTCAGTTAAACCATAGCTGCATTTCAGCTTTTAAGGGTTATATAAACTTTTAAGAACTAGCCTAAAAATCTGGTAACCACTTATAAAGCTGTTTTCACTGGAAATTGTTTTGCCCCACTTATAAGTTGGTGACTATCTCTAGAGTATGACATATAGTGGAATTCTAATGAAATTCAAGGACAATACAATGATGGTGTTCAGGATGTGCTACCTGTAAATATGGCACCTTGGCACACTGAATAAACTGAAGTATCAGAAAACGGCGAAAACAAGGTCTCCTGTCCTTCCTCTGCTCCTCAAAAAGGTCATAAGACCCTCAAATGAGAGGTGTCCTATTTATACCCTGAGGAAAGCAGCATTGTTTTTTCCGAGATAGAAGGACACCAAGAAGAATAAGAATGAACAGGTCTTACTAAGTTTCTCTCAGTTTACTATCCTCAGCTCATACTTTTTGTCCCATCATATTTCTCCATGACCGTCCCTCCCCATCAAACCTAGCATAACAACTGTCCATGAGATTCTCCAGGCATGAATACTGGAGTGGGTTTCCATACCCTCCTCCAGGGGATCTTCCTGACCCAGGGATTGAAACTGTGTCTCTTACGTCTCATGTATTGGCAGGCAGATTCTTTACTGCTAGTGCCACCTGGGATGCCCCTGCATAACATCAGATTTAACAATTTCTTTGGGTCTTCATTTCCTTGTAAAATTTATATTAAATAAATTTGTATGCTTATTCCTGTTAATCTTTATCAGTTTAATTTTCAGATCCAATCAGGGGTCCTAAGAGGGTCAAGGAAAACTTTTTCTATCCTAAAATAATAATTATAATAAAAAAGCATTATTCTTTTTAGCAATACTCTTCTGTGAGGTGAGGTCTACATGCAATAATGCAGCCACTAAATAGGAAAGTGATTTTGGAGAAAAAGACAAGATAAAAATTGGAGAAGATAGTCAACTCATTGAATTAAAAAGGATATATCTCATAGATATATGTTCATATATATCATATTCAATATACTTGACAATGATTAGGAAAAAGAAGGCAGGAATGGTACAAGTGTTGACATTAACTTGCATCAAATTGATAGTGAAGCTAATAATACTTGATTTTTCAGTCATATTGTAGCTAATAACTGTAACAGAACAAGACACATTTTACTCTGTGACAAATGTAGCATATGTCTGACAGAGTTAGTTCAAACTAGAATAACTTTATGTTTGGGCTTTTAGTATGATAATCAGTATTGATAATAGTAAAATTTATATTTACTGAGTACTTATGCATATTGTGCACTGCACCAAGCAGCCTTAACCAACTCAATCCTTAAGGTGATATCATTCCCATTTTATAAAAATATGAAGTACAGATAAGCTAACTTAATGATCAAGTGCTTAAGATTACAAAGCTAGTAAGAGGCAGCACAGGGTTTCAAATCTAGGACTGTGATTCACATCTAGGGCTGGAATTCAAATCTAGCCCAATCTCAGACTTTTAAGCACTGTGAGACAACCAGTAAAATATTGATTTCTGCCAAAGCATGACCGTCCTTGGAATATGTTAAGAAGCTGGTTAAAGCTCTTGATTCTTTCAGAAAAATGAAAAGTCTACTTCAAAAAAAACATGTTTTATGATAAAAACATGCCTCATACTCTCAGCTCTTAAGTTCACATGGTAAACATAAGGCTATATAGAGATTTCATTATTCAAAAAATAAGGCAATAGGGAGAATTCCGAAAGAAGAAATTTTAAGTACAGCTTTAAATAACAAATGGTTTCAAGAAGCACTGAAATACTTAAGAATGAAAGAAAGAATTACTATATCTTTTTCAATTCTGGCAGAGAATTAAGCCCTGATACACTGTACATCCATTGTATATAATGACTTTTATGAATCTAGAAGAGCACCATCTTCACAGCAGCTTGAGAAAACAGCCAAACAAACCACTTGTTGCACTGGTTTAGATGAGAAACTCTGGTTGAGAAACGATGTGCTTTTCAAAAGGTAAAAATAAGGTGACTAGAAAAAACTGATAATTCTATTTATCCTAAAGTCCAGGCTATATATTCCATTTATCCAAACACACATTTTTGTAAACATGTAAAAGAAAATTGACATTGCTAGTAGTCAAGAGGATATTTATCTGAACCTTTAAAAATTAGACTAGGATTGGTAGTAAACCAAATGTGTGTAAAGCTCTGAACCACATCATAGTATGGCCATGAACTGTTTAATATTCATTAAATCTCTGTAATGTACAAGAAGCAGTACAAGCATCCATTGGTATTACCTCCTATGCAGAACAGACAACTGGGTTAATAAAGAAAAGGAAAAATGGAGATGCAATGCTGACCTGTGGTGCATAAGGACACATGAAGGAAAAGAACGATGGACATTCGCCCAATGAGCAGTAAAAATCACTTTGATGTCAATTTCCCTCGGTATCAGATACAGAGTAAAAAAAAACGTTATTGGAAATTTAGATTTTGAGCCTCCTTTTGATTTAAATTGCTTGCCCAGACTCCCTTTGTGTCTTGGTAACAGATGAAGAAGCTTTAATCAGAGGCCTGAATACAACTTATTTATCAATCAACATAAGATTCTGACTACAATTTTGTTGAAAGTTAACTAAGAAATACTTACTGACTTAACAATAAACCTCAGTTTTCTATTTTTTTTTTGTTTGTGTACCAATTCTGATTCCCATCTGAATTTATAAGAGTGTGATTTTTCACAGACTTTTAGTTCTCAGTGTTTTTCAAACAGGATGTCAAGGAGACTGATTGGGGTCACAGAGAACAAAGTCGCATTGCTCTATGTAAACTTCGAGTTTCAACAGTAGGGCAAGAAAGTCAAATGTACAGTATATGAGACTCTTCCCTCCTCCTACATTCAAGGTCAACAAGGAATTAAAGTTTAGAGATGGAGATGATTGTTTGATATTGTTTGAGCCTACACTGAAGAAAACTTGTGCCAGCAACCCCTATGATTTATTTAAAAATGAAATATTAGAGTAGACTGTAGGAACATTCAGGCAGTATAGAATTAAAATACTTTAAAAGCATTGACCTAGACTAATACATGCTTCAGGGAATTAGAAAAATGCATACAAATCTTAGGAACATCTGATACATATATAATGAGATACTCGATACTGGGTTGTAATTCATGAGATGGTTAATATGTGTTTATTAAATGCTTATTGTGTGCTACATAAAGAAGGTAAATCAATGTCTTTACCCAACTGAGTTTAATAATCTAATAACAAAGTGAATATTATTATAGATATAGCAATTAGGGCATAATTAATGCCATTCATTCAACCTACATTTATTATTTACTGTTTGTCCCAAACTAATCTAGCCTGTGAATGATAGGTTAAAAATAAAGCAGCCTCTGGTCTCTAGAAGTTCACAAAGTAAAACTTACGGTTACAATACATCATAGTAAGTATTATAATAGAATTTAGTACAAACTGCTATGGGGATATGTAATAGATGCTTCTAATTCAGTTGGGGGTGGGAGATAGGGGAAGGTTATCAGGAACGATTTCTTTGAGCTGGGATGTAGGAACACAGTTTTAAGGGACAATTATAATTTGGGTGAAGAAAAGATAGGAAAGTCAGAGAAAAAGGTCAGCACAACTCATAGATGCGAGGGATCCTGCCAAATAGGGAATGGCAGAAAGCATGGCTGAAACTAGTTTTAACCATGATAGGGAGTGGTAAAGAGGAGTAGTTGATGAAGTAGATAGAGACCAGTTCATAAGGGTTGCAAGTGTTACTCCCTCAGTCGTGTTGTCTTCTTTGTGACACCATGGACTGTAGCCCACCAGGCTCCTCTGTGCATGGGATTCTCCAGGCAAGAGTATCGGAGAGGGGAGCCATTTCCTTCTCCCACGGATCTTCCTAACCCAGGGATCGAACCCAGGTCTCCTGCACTGCAGGCACATTTTTTACCATCTGGGCCACCAGGGAAGCCCTCCCAAGGGTTATGGAGAGCCACTGAAAGATTTCAAGTAGTGGAATAACATTATTACATTAACATTTTAAAAAGTTAATTCTGTTATGTGTGCAAAGATGGATCAGTGATATTTGTGGAATAAATGATGAGGGTAGAGTAACTAGTCTGGATATTGACCTAATAATTCAGAATAAAAAATCCAGCTAAATTACTGAAAGTGGTTTTGGAGAAAAGGAGCATAGATTCTAGAGAAACAAAAGAGGCAGAATCTTTAAGACTTAAATCTGATTGGTTATAAGGGATGTAACTCCCAGGTTTCTAGTCTTTGAGTGACTGGGTAGTGTCATATATTGGATTAGTGGGTAAAGGTACAGATTTGGGGGCTGAGTTATATATAAGGTGCTTATAACTCTGGAGAGAGATGTGGTCTGTAAACAGGAGTTGGTGCCAAGGTAGTTACTATATAGTGATATAATGGTAACATACATGAAGCTCCTAGAATGATCCCTGACCAAAAGTGCTATATCATCAGTCAGTCAGTCAATTCAGTCACTCAGTAGTGTCCGACTCTTTGCAACCCCATGGACTGCAGCACGCCAGGCCTCCCTGTCCATCACCAACTCCCGGAGTTTACTCAAACTCATGTCCATTGAGTTGGTGATGGCATCCAACCATCTCATCCTCTGTCGTTCCCTTCTCCTCCCACCTTCAATCTTTCCCAGCATCAGGGTCTTTTCAAATGAGTCAGCTCTTCACATCAGGTGGCCAAAGGAGTTTCATTTTCAACATCAGTCCCTCCAATGAATATTTAGGACTGATCTCCTTTAGGATGGACTGGTTGGATGTCCTTGCTGTCCAAGGGACTCTCAAGAGTCTTCTCCAACACCACAGTTCAAAAGCATCAATTCTTCAGTGCTCAGCTTTCTTTATAGTCCAACTCTCACATCCATACATGACTACTGGAAAAATATCATAAGTAGAAGTAATAATAATGATGATGGATAGTGATGATCATAATAAGAAATATGGTTGATTAAGAGATTGATCCAGAAGTATACGGAGCTTCATTGTCCAACACAACCCCAAATTGTCAATCAAGATTTGTTTAGATCAGAATTGATCTAAGAGTTCCAACAGCAACTGTTTTGCATATTAGCAGGTTACAACTTAAAAATGTCACCTTTTCTTTAGGTAGGTTCTTTTTTTTTGCTGTACAGCGTGTGAGATCTTACTTCCCTAAGGATGGGATTGAACTGGTGCCTCCTGCAGTGGCAGTGTGGAGTCTTAACCACTGGACCACCAGGGAAGTTCCCTAAAAGTTCTTAAGCATTAAGTAAAAACAATTAAGCTTCAGTCTCTGTCCACTCAACAGGAAAAATCAATTTAGCTTCAAAATCTCAAATTATCTAAATGAATCTCGCTACTGGGAAATCTAAGACACTAAAAATAAGATTTTACAGGGTTTAATTTTTTTTGGGGGGGTTAGATACTGTTACAAATCATAAAAGAGTTATATCTAGTATACACTTCAATTTTCTAAATAAGTCAGAAAGAACACCATTTCTACCAAGAAATAGTACTAATTCTGGCTTTGGTTTAAGTTAAGGGAATTCTAAAGCACTTTTTTTCAAAGGCTTTTAAAAAGATGAACACTGCAGGAACAAAACTGAATGTTAGTTAGAAATCTGGAAGTGAGTTCCCCCTGCTTCGTCTCCTCTTTTTTTAACTTGATTTGAAGGGATGAAAAAGTGTACAACTGAAGCCATTGATCTCATTACATTCATAATATTTTATGCATTTTAAGTGTCAAGCCAATTTCAAAGATCAAGAAATAGCTAGAAGATTGTATTTAAGCAGAGCATAGTAGGTGCTCAATAAATATTTATTAAATGAATAAATACAAGAAAAATAAGCAATTATAGAAAGGAATGGTTTCCTAACACTTCCTTAAACTCAAGTTTTGTATTGTACAGATACACCTGTACCTTCTGATAAGACAAAATCCAAAACTACAAAATCAACCTGAACCAAGTAAATATATACTGTGAAAATACAAGACTACTGCACGCCATTCAGAGAGCTGATGATTTTTAATAATCATGAAAAGTGAAAAGCACTGTATTTAAGACAAAACAATTTTCTGCTACTCATCTGGCAGCTTTTATGACTTTGGGCAAGATATTTAACCTCTTTGAGCCTCAGTTTCCTTATCTGCAAAATGAGGTGACAATAATATCTTCTCCAAACAGAGCCATAGCAAAGATTGAAATGAGATAAAGGAGATGAACATTTATCAGGTTGTCACATAGTAAGAGAAACATAAAACCACCTATGGAGTCCACAGAGATGGGGCACTGAGTATAGAAATGTAGAAACCCTGCCACAAATGACAAAAGGAGGAACACATTTCATGACAAGTAAATAAATCTTATGTGTCATAATGAAAAAAACAAACCCAAGTGAAGCCAGAGCTCATTTATGAGCTGAGTGCTATGGAGCAAAGGCCATAGCATACACAATCCCATCCCCCCAGAAACCAGTTTTGCATTCCAACCTGAGAGCCCTCCTGCACACATGCTGTCACAGAGAAAGTGATACCCTGATGGATGCTGTAGGCTGTGACTGGAGATGATGCCAATGGTAGACTTCTTAAATACTCTCATGGGAAATGGAGAATTGCCTGGATGAAGTGGCAGAAAGAAATGGGTTATATATTTTTTACACTAGGAATCATAATCCTGGGGTATTAAGACCTATGGGAAATGTGGTGGTGAGATGGTACCAATCTTCTCCTTTAAAAGTCTTTACTAATATCACAAGTAATTCATTTGCTTTTCATTACTTTGTTTCTCTCTACAAATACACATTTTAAGAAAAAATCAATTGTCCAAAAACCAGTGTTAAGAAGGAAAAAAAAATCTGTAACAGCTGCAACTTACAAAGGAAAAAATTAAAGAAGATAGCTGTAATTCTACTAACTCAATAAATTAATCTTTGTGAAGCTACGGGTTTAGCAATGCCATTCTTTGCAAGGCTATTCATAAACTTTTAAAGTCAAAGGATGATTTTCTGCTTGTGGTTCTGTATACATTATCTGGTATTTTAGATAGTGCCATCTTTCTGTTTTTTGTATGACATTCAGACATAATATTTCTGCAATCAGAATTAAGCTGACAATACTGGCCTGCATATACTAACTATAGTAGCCTTCACAAAGTAAATATATGTAGAAATAGGTTATGTCTGCAAAGTAAAAAGTTAAAATCTTAAAAATTCACAGGCTATTAAAGTCCTGTTATTTACTAATCATATTTTGAGGTACATATACTCTTTTCTCTTGGCTACTCAACAGTGCCCCTGCTTTGAACGGTAGGCTTAAAGGATATTCAAAGTCTGTTAATATTTCTGTGACTGTGGCTTATACAACTAGAAAACCCATTAATGCTATGGTTTAACACCATAAGAGTAAAAAATTAAATCTCTAAAATGGCAAAGAACATAGGTCAAAGTTCACATAAAGTACTCTGTTAAAAGAACATGTGGAGAAGGACATGGCAACCCACTCCAGTGTTCTTGCCTGGAGAATCCCAGGGACGGCGGAGCCTGGTGGGCTGCTGTCTATGGGGTCGCACAGAGTCGGACATGACTGAAGCGACTTAGCAGCAGCAGCAGCAAAAGAACATGAATCTCATGAGTGATAAGCTTTTCTAGATTTTAAGATGCTATATGTGTGTCTCAGTTGTGTCTGACTCTTTGTGACACTATGGACTGTGGCGTGCCAGGCTCCTCTGTTTATGGAATTCTCCAGGCAAGAATACTCGAGTGGATTGCCATTTTCTCCTCTAAAGGACCTTCCCGATCCAGGGGTCAAACCTGCATCTTCTGAGTCTTCCACACTGGCAGGCAGATTCTTTACCACTGAGGCACCTGGGAAGCCCTAGATTGTACGAACCTTATACAAGCATCAAGGAGACTATTTTCCTGAATAACCTAATCAGTTTTTTAAAAGGGAGTGAATCTTCTATTTTACATAAAAATAGGGGAATCATACTAAATTTTCATTTAATAATCAATTTGGATGCTTTTCTCTATGATTAATGGGACAAGATTTTACTAATTCATTGTAAATCTTCATCTACCAGAGACAGACCTATACAAGTCTGAAAACTGGAATCTTTCATAGCCAATAAGGGTTTAATAACAAATTACCCAGTTCAAAGGAATCTTTATGGAATTAAGGTGGCAACAATCAAGTTGGCTGTTTAGGCTTTAACCATTTCAATATGATACAGCGACTGCCAGAAAAAAGTTACTCAGAAAAAAAGTACTGTATGAAAATATACAAATTTCCCCTTAAAACAGCTATTTCCCTTTGGTACCGTCATCCCTTTCAGCCAAGTGCAAAGTGCAAGGCAAAATAAATTAAGGCAAAAGGAAAATAAAATAAGAAGAATGGTGAGGGCGAGCATGTTGTTGACCATGTAAGAAAACACGTGCAAAGTATACCTCAGATACACTATAGGTAGATGAGCACGAGGGAAGCCGAGCCTGGTTTTGCAGTGGGGAAAAGAAAACACTGTTAAAGAGGAAGTTATAGCACAATAAGTGTCTCAGAAGTTTAGGAGGCTCCATCACCAACACATTTGCCAGATAATGAAACAGTCTTAAAAACAGACACTTGAGCTTGAAATCTCAAGGTTCACACTATCTGAGGAGAACCTTGTGATAACAAAATACCTAGCTTTAAAAAATATCCATGACGGAGAAGACTACCCCAGTTAGAATCTGGTCTGGTCTTGCTGAGAAGATGCTCAGGTAAGGATAACAGGAAAGTAGAACACTGATTACTTTTTCCTATGGTACTACACTGATCACACTGTCATAACGTTAGCAGACTACATGTGAGATTATTTACAGAATGACTCTACTGTACATTTTCATGTCACTCTTTAAAGAGGGTGTCAAAGCCAGCTCAGTATTCTGATTCTGATTTCCTTTTCCTACTATTCCATTCTCATTACTGAATCCATTCTGTATCACTGAATCTAAACAAACAAATAAGCCAATAGCAATAACAAAAAGATATTTAAAAACCTGAACACAAAACTCTTTAGACCCATATTTTATCAGAATGTTTCATTGATTTTTTGTGACTTTTTCATGACATTGACTTGCTAATTTTCTGCCCTATTGTTACTTTCCAGGTTGTCACATGCCATATTAAATATTGTGGCTTCTTCTTTCATTATGCTGTCACAATGCCATGTGAGTTAAATACTTAAGTATGTATTTTCTAGTTACATACTCTTTATGAAGTTCCAAAATACAAAGTTAGGGTGGGGAAATAAAGAACAGAAGAAGACAGCACAGTGGAGAAATCAGAAATGTCATTGTCTGATATGTTCTTTTAGTATATTTCTAGCACTCAGCACAGTGGAATGTAATAGTAGGCACTCAATAATAGTTTGTTAAATGAGTGAATATACAAAGTCTTTTTTTCCTATCCTCAAAAACTGAATTGTGTGAATATTAAGAAAGCTTTACATTTGTCATCACAAAGATTTGTGATAAAATGTATCACTGCCAATTAATGAGTTTACTAAGAGGTAGTTTCTAAATATGATAAATTCTATACATATTAAGAAATTTAACCTTTCTTTTGGCCATATACACATCTAATTTTCTTTAGCGGGATACTAGTTCTAAGAAACCCTTCCTCAGCATGTTTGTTCTGTTCCTATAACTATACCCATAAAACTGGAAAACTTTATCTTTCAAAATAGTCTGAGTCTTATCTTTTTTTTCCTTCTCACTGCTCCATTTTCAATTACTAGGGAAATTTACTTGTCAGGGAGATCTTTTGTTAATACCGTATTTTTGTATTAAAGTCAATTCTGAGAAGGGCTATTCCATAATAAGCATTAAATCCCTCACAGATGTGTCACTTCCACTCTAAGTGATGTCTTAGGCTACTATAGGCAATTTTACAAGTATTAGATGGTTCAAAGCACAAGAAAGGTTTTTGCTAATTTTCAGCATTAGTTAAACTTCAGGATTGAATTAATTCACTTTACATGTTAAGCAAATGCTAATAAAACGAAAGCAAAATTAGCCTGTTTTCTAAAGAGATAATCTTAAAATTTATTTACTGCCATCTTTATCATTATTGTAACCTGGTCATATTATGAAACATTACCTACCAAGATACTCAGGATGTTACATGTTATAAATTAAATAGTAAATTATTAATGTGAGTAAATGCCAAAGAAGGAAGATTTAGGAGGCCCAAACAATGTTCTACATACAAGAACCAAAAAACATTGAAATTTGCTTAAAGAAAGAGTACATAAAGTGATGTTTACTCATTTAAAAGCTACTTAAAGATTATTCATCTAAGGACTAATGGTCCAGCTATTTTTCCTCATCTCAATCAAAGCAGGTTGGTTCATTGTAAACACTTAAGGATTTTTAAATGCTATATTAAGACATGATGTATTGATCACATTAGAGTGTCTTTCCTAGTTGTATGAAATTTCCTATAGAACTTATGATTTTATGTGGGGTCAAATAGGAAATTTAGCAGAAATCAAAAGCTGATCATGGTTTTCAGAGGAAATATCTTTACTAAGATACAAGGAAGTAATAAACAAAAAACGCACTGTGTGCAGCAAAAATACTCTAAAAACACATTTTAAAACAGTTCAAAGAGCAAGAATGCAATTTATCTTTAAATCTCTGTAAGGGTACCCCCCCAGCCCAGAGAAGAGGAATTAATAATCTGTACTTTATCCATATGACAGTTCCTACATTTGAAGTGTTTAATGTAATTTCATGGTGAGTTTACTTAGTGTGCAGGTGCGTGTGTTTGGCACGTGACAAGAGAGCAGCTGGAAAAAATAATATAAAAAGGAAGAATGAAAATGTAAAGGTAAGAAATTTCAGGGGATCAACTCTTTTCAGTGCATGCTTCCATGCAGAATGACCTGTAACCATCCCGAGAAAAAATGAGCAACTCTCCTTTTCTCAACTTGTAAAATAATTTCACACAGTCTCTACTATAACAATCTCTTTGTCAATGTCACCTTGACACACTAACCAGTTTTAGCAGGTCTTGGCAAACAGGGAGATAGTACTACATAGTCTAGGCTTTCTGTGCCATATGGTCTTTGCTGCAATTATTCAACTCTGCTGTTGTGGTGCAAAAGCAACCACAGATTACATACAATGAAAGAGTGTGGCTGTGTTTCAATAAAACTTTATTTTTGAACACTGAAATTTTAGTTTCATATAATGTTCCACATCCTACAATAAAATATTCTTTTGACTTCCCCCCCCTACCATTTAGAAATGCAAAAATCATTCCTAGGTCATGGACCCACAAAAGAAAAACAGGATTTGGCCCAAGGGCTGTAGTTTGTTGACCCCTGAGTTATAGCATTAATTTAATGAACACAAAAGTGCAAATATCCCGAAGAAAATTCATCAACATATAAAGAAGTGTAAGTTTAGAACTAGAGCTGGAATCAAAACACTGATCTTAAAGGCCTGTAAAATCACAATTATCTAATTCATTATTAGTTACCCTACTTCATACTAGTCTTATTTCAGCATTCAGGAAATTACTAAACATTGAAAAACTATTCTTCAAAAGACATTGCTTTCTGACTTCATTTATACATTTTTCTTAATAAAAATACAGTATTATTTTATGTGATAACTCCTCCCTTAACTTTTTCCACTTCAAATACCATCTTTTTTTTTTTGTTAGCATAGCAAGTACTCATTATATTCCTTCTACTTCATCACCTTTCTTCTTAGTTCACTGATGTGCCAGTAACCTGTTTTCATAAGTCATCTTCCCTTTTACTGCTTGTTAAAGTCTTTCAAAAAATTAACATATTTGATTACCCAAAAACTATCTGTATATATTTGTAGATGAAAGGAAGTTTACCAGAGTATTATACAGACTGACTTAAAATTAAAAATTTGTGGCTTTGAGGTATTTTTATTCCTCTCATTTCTTTTTTGTTTTTATTTCGTAAGCACTTATCTACTTTTTTTCTGAATGTTTTAACATTTAAGCTTCTTTCCAGGGTCCAAGATGATAATTTTATTATTATTAAAATTACTAAAAACCAATTTAGGGTTCAGAATACTTCAGCTCTGTACAAAGTACAGAAAAAGATGATACATTCTTAATTTATAAGAATCAATTGCATCCTACTTTCTGCGATAGAAGAATCCATGTAAAATAAAAAAGTATGTTTTCACATGAGAAATAAAAACAAAACTGTTCTAAAAATAATTACTTAATAGAATATCCAACTTTATATCACTGATTATATGTAATAAATAAAAATGCAGGGTTCTTTCCTCTAAAAAAAACCATAATATATCATACAGATGATACCAGTTGAAGCACTGATTTAATTAAATCCTTATCCCAAACTTCTGAATGATCTCACCTTCTTCAACTATTAAATATTTAAGTGGTGACATGGTTCTGAATCTTTCATCTCTCTGAAATATTTAGCAATGTTTCAATGAATTAAAAAGCACTCATATACTTGCTCTTCTGTGTGGACACCGATAATAAACTTCCACAAAATGAAATGGTCACTATATGCCAGTTTATCTCATTTTAGAAACAAAATCTGTCAATACAGCCTATGGTACTGAGAATAACTTTATTCTACCTCTAAGTAACAGTTTTTAACATGCAAGGCATATTTTAAGGCATGCTCAGACATGGCTGACTCTTTTGCAACCCAATGGACTGTCAGGTTCATCTCTCCATGGGAATCTCCCAGCAAGAATACTGGAGTGGGTTGCCATTACTTCCTCCATCTTCCTGACCCATGGATTGAACCTGTGTCTCCTGCAGGTCCTACACTGGCAGGTGGATTCTTTACCACTGAGCCACCTAGGAAGCCACTATTTTAAAGCATTCTGGGGGAATTAACAGGAAAGGAGAAAACCTAAACATTCAGCCAATATTTGATTTGTATCTTTTCTTAGCTGAACTCTGTAGAGAAGATACTATTATTTGCCTTTTGACAATTTAAAAAAAAATTTTTGCCTACTATGCCAGTTAACAGGAATCTTAGGATGATATACTTTATATTCAGTCTTTTCAGAAAAAAGGTAGTTAGAACAAAGTGTGACACAGTGAAATTAAACAAAAGGTGAGGACACTGAGACTAGTTACTATGTACTTCTCCTTGCAGTATAGGTATTGAGGAAACTGGAGTGGTATGAGAACCCAATTTTCAAAGCACAGAGCTTTCAAATTAACCCTAATCTAACATGAACACCCTACCATATAGACCTTAGCAAGTCTAACTTTCTGGTCTTGGTTTCATTGAAAGAAAAATAATATCACTTCCTATGACTGGTTAGGGAAGAATATGGCACTATATACATACATTATGAGATTCATTTTAGGAATTTCTAGAATGATATCTTATTCCCAAAGAGTCTGAGTTAAGAGAAGTCTATTAACTCAGAATAGACGTATCTACTTGCCAGATTACCTATAATGAGACTCTAATATTGAATATTTTCCTTGACAACTGAAATGGAATCATCAAGGTTCTATCACTTGGATCCAGCACATAATTTAGAATCCTGCTGACACATCCAACAAGGGACAGAAGACACAGTCAATGGAAAGCTCCAAATGAAGTCTCATGAAAAGATCCTCAGAAATTATACAATTGTGTAAGAAACACAGATTTTTGGAGGAAAAAAAAGGTTTTTAATTTGCATTGGAGCCAGGATGCTATTAAATCAAATGCAATGTTAGTGTGGCTTAAAAGTCATCTACCCTGTCAATTTAATCTTTATTTCATAAATGTGAGCATGAAGCTACAGCTCAAAAAGAAAGAAAGAGATAGGGAGAAAGAGACAGAAAGTAAAAAAAATGGAGATGAGTGGACAAACCAATCTGATTTGGAATTACCAGTCAGTAGAAGCTTGGGGGAAAAAAAAAATCACCGAGTGAAATCGTACATTTACTCTGAGAGAGTATCCTTTCACATTGCCTTCTAGGTGATCTCTGAGCTCCTCCAGCTTTCGATGGAGCTACATGTAAACATCAGAAAATGAATTGAAAAAGCAACTTGTTCTCTTTTCAGTTTTCCTTTTTCCTTTTAAAAATTAGGTCATAGCATTATACATTTCTCACTGCCTTTGGCAAACATCTCAAAATATCAAAGATCTTTGTACAGTGCAAGAATACATGCTCAATAAACCATGACTAGGAAGAGAATATTTTAATTAAAGCATCTTTTCTCCCCAAAGTGTTAGAGAAAATAAATACCATAACTATTCTTATAATTCCCTATAGATTCACTTTAAAACTTTCTATTTTGCAGAAACATGGAAAAAAGATACTTAAGAATCATGAAATTTGCCTTTCTTTCCCAAACATGCTTTATGATTTAAGGCTTCATCCATATCCAAGTAAATGGACTGAACCCTAAAATGAATATTTCGTTCTTAAATGTATTTATATATATATACATAATCATACTGTATATATACTTAAAAACAATAAACATATAATTACAACTTGAAGTTCTATACATCCAAAAGCTTAACTTCAAGATCAACACAGGTATACTCGCACATATAATCCAGTTTATAGCAGATGGTGCTGCAGTTATGAATGCTATTTAATCTTTATTTCACTATCAGTCATTTCCAAAAAGTTATGTCAAACTGCACCTTCTCACTTGAGTCTGAGTTAATCCAGTCTCAACAATAATGGATCTATGTCCCCTTAAAAATTAAAATATGATACCTCACAGGTAGACAGTGAGGAATGCTACTGATATATCATCAAGATACATAAAGTCATATTTTTCTGACTAAATAATTTTAGTTTGCCCTGCTTTTGAGATAGGCATATAACCAACAAACTACCAAATGGCATTTTTAAAATTCAGCAAAATTTCCAACTTGCATTTATGGTGGCAGCATTAGGTCAAAAATCTTAAGTGATATATTAGTAGGCTACATAACAATACAAATGGGTCAAAAACATATATTAGTAGGCTACATATACAAATGGGCAAACAATTAGATACATATCAGTTTCTTTTGATTATTATATCAGTTTTTAACTTTTGACAAATAAAACAAAGGGGATTAAGAGTGCTTACTATTAGCTATATGTGAGCTCAATATAATAGCATCATATGAAATTCCTTTTCTAATTCTTAAGATTATATATATATATATATATGTAATACATGTTATTAACTGATAATAATTATTTTTTTGGAATGAACTACAAATGGTAATGGCACTAAAATACACTTAATTACTTTTAACAACAACAAAAAGGGGATATCATAATCTGAAAATAAATGTTAGTTCTCTGTGTAACAGGAACTTAACACATAGTCAGTGACATCAATCAGAGGAACGGTTTACTATGGAACCCCAAATTATAGGCACCTGAAATGAGGCAGGTGCCCTGTCTCTTGTTTGGGGTGCCACTCAAAGCTAGTTATTTGGCAGCTTGCCTTCAGCTGGTTGCTCTATGTGTAGCTGAAACAAACAAAAAAATATGACCCAACAGCCAATAAAAATATTAAAATAAAACAAAATGGGATGGTGAAAAATGGAAAAAGCCCCCTTCCTCCCTCCACCCTCCAAAAAGGAAGAAGTGTAGGCTATAGACGAAATCTTGCCAAAAGATGTTAGAAACATATTTACTTTGAGGGATCCAACTCTACTAGAAACTCCTTTGCTTTCATCCGGCCGTCTAATTTGCTACAATGAGGGAAGATGGGTAAAAAAGACAGAATAAAGAAAAAGTGAACTTAAAAATTTTTCTAAACATTAGTAAATAATACATGCAAAAACATCAATCGACTCTGAGATATGTCTTAGGAGGCCAAGGAGTTAAGTAACCCAGAGGCTATATGACATGCTCTGCAAATAGGCTGGTTGCTAGAATTCAGTCTTGGTTATGACTCTCTGTTCCTAAGATGAGGAAACGGGCACTTACTTTTGGTTATCTTGGGGACTTCTGATGAAGCAGTATCTGGAGTAGTGTTACATTTGCATTTGGCTTACAAAAAACAAAGAATTACAAATATACCTATGCAGAAAACTTTGTCTCTTTTAGTGTCTATTCCATTGTAATATCAGAAGACAACAGTGGTATCACTAGATGCATGAGTGTTCTGTAAGTGGAGGGATCAGTCTTGACAAGCATCATTCTTGATAGGTGACAGAGTGAAGTTCCTCTGCTTGCTGACCCAAGCATTGAGGTTATTCAGCTGTCACTGAGGTTCCCAATTAAACAATCGTGCTGCCCAACCAGAAAATTTTAATGCCAGACCAAAGTTAGATACATTCACTCCCTCAAAACTTTCAGTTATTTCAGCTGAATTTTCCTCTTGGGTAAGACAACAAAAAAGAAAATAAAACTGCTATTTTAGAAACTTGTTTCAAATCACTGTGTAAATGAGAAAAGGAAGGTTCTAAACCCAAAGTGTTTTTATTAGATGAGGTATAAACAAGAAATCCCTTTGCCTTTATTTTAATAGAGTTGTAACAATAACTAATATTTTGGTTAAAGAGGAAAACAAACTAAAAAAAAGAGTCAGGGAGACTGAAAGGAAGCTTCAGATCAAGTGCTTTTACATTATGGATTCCTTCATGTGCAGTATGATGGTCTCCATTCAGAACAGCATAGCTCAAGTTAGTTGTGATGGTCTTGCTTGTATTAGGAGACAGTAGATGAAATATCCATGTGATACCAAATTCCCAGTGTTAAAGTCCTCAGGAAAAATAAGAAATCTGACCATATTACAAAATTATAATTTCTAGAGGCAGGCTACTGTTTTATCTTTTTTATGATATCTTTGATAGCCTAAAGAGATTGTTTAGGAATAATACTGAGAAAATTGGATTTTCACTCTGAAAAGAGCATCTTTCACTCTGAAAAGAACAGAGTCAACTTTTTCTTTTACTTGATATAGTTTTTATTAATTCTTCAACACCAATTAAATGTTCTATCCTAAAGATAATCACTGATCCTTACTCAACTTTTAGTTGAAAAAAATTCTCAAATTCAGAAACAATGGATACTAATTAGAATGGCAACATTCTATAACAAACAGCCTCTGATGGACAGTGCATTCATAATGTCTGGTCATTTTCTCATGCTATTTTATTTGACCTCAGAGAACATCTTTATATCAAAAGCTGTTTTCCATTTTAAATTGATGTTCACAATATCTTGATTATAAACTATGTAGTTTTATATAAAAATAGTCTAATACTTCATGTTGCTTTCTAAAAATGTTTAGAAACTGAATTATTATATATTAATAGTAACACATGAACACCATTTTCTACATTATCTTTTATTTCTGGAAGGCTTAAAATTACATCAAGTCCAGCAACATGAGGTCAAGGTTACTGTACTCCCTTAATAGGCCTGGAAATAAATAGGTTGGAAAAAAACCTGATGCTTATAAGAGGCTGTATTAAGTATACATGTCCCTGTGTGTATATTTGTCTACCTATTCAATTTATGTTAGAAATTTTGTTACTATATTAATGCATGGAAGAAAATTTTCCTAAATCATTTCAATTCCAAATGCAAGTGCTAGTACAGAAGCTTAAAGAATGAAATATGAGAAAAGACAATCACCATGAACTCTGGATGTGAAAAACAGACTATACACCAAATTAAACAAAGATTTTTAGGAGTAGAGAGCTGATCTGTCAATGCTTGACACCGATTTTCTGTATTTAAATCTGATATTGCAAATTCTTAACTATCATAAGAGGAAGAGTTTAGAAAACCAATGTGGTTATCAACGCTACAAGTGGTTGTAATTCAAGTGTCATGTGATTTTTTTTTTGCTCCTGACACAGATAATAATTACTAATATTGAAAAACTTCAGAAAGAGTTTGAAAATATAAAATTTGAGTTGTAGAGGGAAGTAAAATCATAGATTTTAACATATAATGCTCTCATTTACTCTAGTCAACACTTAATCATCAGTTATGATGGAACAGCATAAATAAAAGAAATTCACGGCTAATCTAGATATCTGATTACTTTTTTACTTTGGTTAGAATTTAAAAGAAATAATAAAAGGTTTGCATTTGGATAAAATGAAATTCATTCTTCATCATAATTATAAAAGCCTCATAATGATAGCCAATTTGATAAATATTTTTCTGTGAGACCAAACATTCTCCATCAATAACTAAAAGAGGTTAAACTTCAAATGTTTATACTACATATAAGATCACTTCAATATAAATGAAGCTTGAGAACTGGATGTAAAGAACTGTAGGGACTATGGGTTGGTTAAAATTATTAGTTTATTTACACATATTGAAAACTAAAATGTTACCTGCAAAACAAAAAACATTATCACTAATGATTTCTGTACCCTGAAGAAATTCTTCTGTAAATATTTTTTACTGAGATTGTAAAAGAAATAAATTAGAGGATCAAAATCATTTCAATCTTCTATTCAGCCTCTCAGCTATAATATATTAACAAGATATCCATTAAAAATTGTCTGAGAAGACTGCACTGTATCACTTCTTTGGCAGCATTCTGGGAATATTTCTTTAGGAATTAATTACTGGGTAATCTACCCTAAGGAATTAATTATGAGGATGTGGCCTCTAAAGTTGTGAAAAGACTGCAATCTGTATTGATCTTTTTAAAATAAGAGTTTGAATTATAGATATATTATGCAACAAAAGAAAATGCCTGGATGTTCATACAATATGAGTTGTTGATTCCCTTTGACTTAACTTGGTTCTCCAAAACTGAGCTCTGTAAATACTGTAAAAGTATTTCCACTATTAATAAAGCAGAAAATTACCCCAACTCACCCTTATCTCTCTTGCCAATAATAAGTAGTTGTAAGCAAAATGTCAATATTTTTTCAAAGGCAAACATACAAGATTTTGGAGTAGCAAATCATCTTTATATTAATTTTTGAAACAAAATATGAAACTTCAAGAAATTTTTGGATTGTAAAAGTCATGTTAAGGTAAGGGCCCATATCACTAGGTGTATGCATTAACACTTCCTTTTAGTGGCAAGATTTTGGTGAAAAATTATGAGAAAAGATTACATATTTTCTATATTTGTTTTATTGATGAGAGAACTCAGGTCTTAGGATCAGTAGCTTTCTGGAGACCTATAAATAAAAAAGAGTAAATAGCTGGTATTAAATTCTCTGGCTCTGAGATCTCTTCATTAAATCTGGGCTTTCACTTACAGAATGACTAATGTAGATTTCCCCTTTTTCTTCCCTAATATATTTTGTATTGATTTAGA
Source organism: Okapia johnstoni (assembly GCA_024291935.2). Classification (NCBI taxonomy): domain Eukaryota; kingdom Metazoa; phylum Chordata; class Mammalia; order Artiodactyla; family Giraffidae; genus Okapia; species Okapia johnstoni. The sequence goes on from CM044307.1 coordinate 22,272,986, forward strand.
TTAAGATTGTAGAGATTAAAAAACAGTTTGTTTGTCCTAGGGACTGAATTGTTTTATTTTTAGAATTATCTAATTTATGTTTAGAACGACCTTGAGAAACAGACATTTTTATTTTTTATTTATTTTTTATTTATTTATTTATTTATTTATTTATTTTATTTATTTATTTTAGTTGGGGGCTAATTACTTTACAATATTGTAGTAGTTTTTGCCATACATTGACATGAATCAGCCATGGGTTCACATGTGCTCCCCCTCCCGAACCCTCCTCCCACCTCCCTCCCCATCCCATCCCTCTGGGCCATCCCAACGCTCCATCCCTGAGCATCCGTCCCATGCATAATACATGGAATGGTGTTTCGCTTCACATATGACAATATACATGTTTCAATGTTATTGTCCCAGAACGTCCCACCCTCACCTTCTCCCTCAGAGTCCACAGGACTGTTCTATGCATCTGTGTCTCTTATTCTGTCTCACATATAGGGTTACCATTACCATCTTTCAAATTCCATATACATGCATTAGTATACTGTATTGGTGCTTTTCTTTCTGGCTCACTTCACTCTGTATAATGGGCTCCAGCTTCATCCATCTCAATAGAACCGATTCAAATGTATTTTTTTTAATGGCTGAGTAATATTCCATTGTGTATATGTACCACAGCTTCCTTATCCATTCGTCTGCCGATGGACATCTAGGTTGCTTCCATGTCCTGGCTATTGTGAACAGTGCTGCGATGAACATCGGGGTACACGCATCTCTTTCAATTCTGGTTTCCTCGGTGTATATGCCTAGCAGTGGGATTGCTGGGTCATATGGCAGTTCTATTCCCAGTTTTTTAACAATCTCCACACTGTTCTCCATAGTGGCTGTACTAGTTTGCATTCCCACCAACAGTGTAAGAGGGTTCCCTTTTCTCCACACCCTCTCCAGCATTTATTGCTTGTAGACTTTTGGATAGCAGCCATTCTGACTGGTTTGTAATGGTACCTCATTGTGGTTTTGATTTGCATTTCTCTAATAATGAGTGATGTTGAGCATCTTTTCATGTGTTTGTTAGCCATCTGCATGTCTTCTTTGGAGAAATGTCGAGAAACAGACATTTTTAATCCTGTTTTATTATGCTACTTTTTAAAAAAAAGTATGGGTATCACTAACAGGAAATAAAACTTTTTTCTTAGAAACTGTCTTCTAACCAATATCACTAATATATATTGATACAGCTATAGACTGTTTCTGATAGTTATGATTGGAGAAGGAGATTTTTAAAAAGTTTTACTTGAGAATTCAAAATTTAAACAAATTTGTGAATAAAGAAATTCTTTTGGTGATCTGGTTAATATTTCAATTCACTATATTTTAGGCCTTTCAGTAAAACTGGTGTTTCACTGTAAAATAATTCTGTTTCACTTGCGATTTATTAAGGCAAAGTAAAAAAGGAAGGCAGAAATGAAAGTAAGAGAAGCAGTAATTCTGTGTGTCAAGGAAAAATAATCTAATGCATTTCTAGAGAAAGGCAAACCAACAAAAGGATAGAGAAGATCAAGGAAATACTGCAAAGAATACTGAAGAAATAAGAAGTCAAAAATAAGAATCTTGGTAGCAAGTCACAGATCCACCAACCTCCCCTTGGCTTACAAAAAATTTGTATACTTAGGAAATCCTTTATTTTAAAGGGTATGATTTCTAATGGTTTATTATGATTTCAAATATTTTTATTTTACTACACATATTATTTTGATCCCTAAGTTTCTATGATAGCTTTGATTTTGAAATAATGTGATCTATACAAAATTAGACTTTTAAGCATGCTATTTCCTGCCCACTATCTAGAGAATAATTCAATCCATGATCTTTTCCCCCCAAATTTCTTATCTGTCTATAAGGAAATTAAGAAGCCCATTATAGGTACAGTATAAAGGAGTTATTAGGTACTTTGGAATAGACAACTTTTAAATAGTATAATGTATTTTCTGAAGAATTATTTATTGTTCATATAGGAGATAGAAAAAAGTTTGTATTCAAACTTCAACTGAAATATAATTTTCTATCCAATAAGATTAAGAATAGTATGGTTTAGCCTGCATATAAAAATACCCTGGTATAAATACAATTATAAACACAAGCAAATAGTTGGCTTTATGAAGCAGGCAAATGACATCCATCCTTGTCATTACCAGATCCTGTCTAAATAACAAAACCAGAAAAACTTATATTTTTCTGCTCTAGTAAAAAATTTAGATTATAAAATAACCTATAATTTAATCTCTATGCAATTTTGTTTACTACTTTTTTAAACTACATATTATATTTTGAGCATTTTCCCATGTCATTAAATATTCTTAAATATGACTTTTTAATAATATAAACAACTCATATATACATACACATCATAAATTATTTAACCACAGACATTAAGGTTGATTCTGTTTCATGAATATGAATAATGCTGTGATAAATAATCTTGTAATTAAGTCTTCCACTCTCTGTTTGATAATTTTCACCAAAAAATTTCTGGAAATAATACGATTGGTTAAACAAAATATTTTTAAAATATATAGCTTGCTTGCAATGTCATACAAGTTTATATTCCTGCTAGTGTGACTAGGAATATTTGTGTCGCTGCTTATTATAGTAGTGATTATAATTTAAAAAGTTATCAATTTGACTAGAAAATTTTTAATAGATTTTTAGTGAGAGTACATTTCCCCCCACATATTTCTTTGCTGATTTTCTATTTTTATGAAACAGCTATTTACTGTTTCATAAAGGGCTAAGTAAACAGCCCTTTATTCATTTTATTTATTTTTTACCCTATAAGATGAGAGGAGCTTTTTTAGACTATCAAAGCTTTGATAGATTTTTTGTAATTTTTTTCCCTACATCTGCTCCATTATAAGATCTTTGAGGTCAGGTTCAGTAAGTCTATCCACTACTATACTTCTAAAACCTAGCACAGTATTTGACATAATATACACTAAAAATACTCATTGAATGGATTTCTGAATTAATGTGTGTTGTATCTTTAATGGAAGTAGAATGAAAAGGGAGAGTAGATAATCCTGAAGTTTTGGGCAAGAAAACATCTGGCAAATTTTGGTATATATATCATTTAAAAATATAAAGATCTAAGAAATAGTTTAGTTTGGGATATGCTCTCTAGTAAAGTTATGAATGAGATATGGCCAGTTAACTATATTGATTTGAATTATGGCTATATCTAATAAATTCTGCTACTGAAATAATGATGGGACAGATTATTTTTTTGAGCTGCTTTTACACAAAACATACCCTAAACTTTTAGAAAGAAGTTTATAGGAATCAAAGATATTAAATTAAGCTGAAAGATAGTATTTTTAATTTCATTATTCCTTGTATTTCTATAGCCTTCAGTTCCCTATCATCCAAAAACTTAGACAAAATGCTAGTGAATACCAAGAGAAAACAATATTCCATTTAATAGAGATGAAAAAGATCTTAAACAAAGTTAGAATATTTTCAGTTAATAATCTTTATGTAGCAGCATGAAATGGAAAAGCTGAAATAAATAAATGTAAAGTATTCTACATTAATTGGACATTAACATAATATCAGAGAGAAGGGCTAAAGCGAAGGATAATATTTATTCAGTCAGTACAGAAACTTATTTCAAAGGAACAGAATTATAGGCCTACAAGGGACTTTAGAGGCTACTTAACTTACTATCATGATGTTACAGATATAGACAATTGAGGTCTACTGGTTCTAACAAGGTTATGAAGTGGCAGACCAGGGCTCAATATTTAGTGCCTGAAAGAGCAGTACTTTTACATACTCAATATTGTTGACTTTTCAATTAACTTTGGATCTATAATTTTTAAACATCCATCAGTACATTAGTCAAATGCAAATGCTAGAGAGTGCTTCTTCCAGAATATTAAAATTGAATTCATGCAGATGCAAAAATGATCCATATGAATTACGGGAACCATGGGCCTAAAAGTCTGGCATATACTTCCAACAAAGGTAGAATTAATACAAGTTGCTATGTTTAATTAAGAGAAGACTCTAAAACATTTAACTTCCAGAAGATTATCACAGCATTATTTGTAAGACTAGGAAATAGGTAACAACTAGAATATGCAAAATAGGGACTGGTGAAAAAAACTATGCTATGCCCACAAATTAGAATACTGAACAAAGACTGATATTAATGTTGTTAAAAAATAATTTAACAACATGGAAAGATGTTCATGACATAGAAAGGAAAGAATGTTACTAAATTTATGAGATAGGTTACAATATTTACATAGTTTAATAACAATAGCTAATATTTAGTGATCATTTCCTATATTTCAAACACTGTAGTCAATGATTTATATGTACTTTAAAATTTAAACCTTAAAATAATCCTATGAGGCAAATGGTATTATTATTTTTCATTTTACAGATGAGATAATTAAGGTTATAGAGACAAATTAATGTTGTGAAAGCCATACATATAGTAAGTGAAAAAACTGAGATTCAAGGCTAAGCCTGTCAGATTCCAGAACCTGAGCTCTTAATCACTGCCTTCTTATCATGACCCATTTATATAAAATATTTGAATGCATAGGAAAATAAACCCAGGATGATATAAGCAGAGTTTTAACAGCTGTTATTTATTAAAGGTGGTCTTACAGGAATTCTCTTTGTTTTTGCTTATATTAATTTTTAAAATTTTCTAAAATGATCATGTATATTACTTTTCTTAAATAATAATAATAAAAAGACATGGCACTTGTAGACTGTCTAACCTATAAAACTGTTAACTACTAGCTAATACTTTCTGGTTAACTATATATTCTCAGGCGAGCTAATCAAATTTCATTTGCAGCTCGGATTTCAATGTGGTGATTGTACATTTCATAGTTAAGTTATACTTAGTGTCAATGATAAATTAATTCTATGAACATTAAATGCTAAGAAAAGGATGGGGGAAATTCCATTTTCAATTTTCATTGTACATAAAGGTAGAGGGGATGTTTAATCAGATGAATGAAGAAACAAAAATCAAGGTAAATCTTAGCAGAATGTCATAGAACAACCATTTAAAATAATTTGTAAACTCAAAATTCACAGCTAAAATATATTATTACTACCTGATTTTAGTTTTCTTCAAAATATGAAACAGTTTACCATACTGGAGAGTGCCTTTCCTGTTAGAAAAGATATGAAACCCTTTATTTGAAGTCTCAAAAATCTGTTTTTCTATCAAACTAGAATAAATAGCAAAACAAATGTTGTTATAAAGGAAGAGAAACTAGACAATAATGAATGAGAGTAGAAATAAGTTACTTAAAAGTCTCTAGGAGCCAGGCATTTAATGCAAACAAGTAAAGTAACCTAGAGGGTATAAAGAAAACCAGTTGAGTATTAATATATGTCATCTGGCCCAGTAATATTAACATGAGTTTTTAGAAAGCTGAAAACTGTATTTTTTATTTAAAAAATCTCACCAATTTTAAATGTTCCAAACTAATTATAAAAAAGGAAGTCATCCCCAAAGACATCCCTAATAAAATTATCTTCCATCAACTAGGTTATAGCTTAAAAGAGGACTCTCTGTGTACCTATAAGGAGAAAGGAGGTTCTAGGGAAACATTAGTTGCTGTAGAAATACAGAAGCAGTTTCACACTGGAAATGAGTAAAGCTAGCTGGAGATGTATTTTCTGGTTGTTATCTTGAAAAGACGTTGTAAAGTCTTCTATTATTTTGAGTCAGGGAAGAGAAACTCTGTTCCCTGTCCTAGAATTAGTCTGGATCCGAGTCAGGGTGAGCCGTTTATGTTAAGCCTGGTACTGGTGGCCACTGACATGAAGGATAAGATCTCTGCAACGAGAACACCACTGCAACATGGTGAGGCCCAGGACGCTTTGTACGAAACATAAAGCACTCACTCCGCTCACTTGATTATACCAGCGGTTCTTTAAGTCTGTTCCACAGACCTGTGAGGGTCCCTGAGATTCTTTCAGGGGTCCACAAGGCCAAATGATGTTAATAATAATACGAAGACATTATTTGCCTCTAACACTATGTTGACATTTGAAATGAGATGGTACAAAAGCAATGGTGGTTTGATACTACAGTAGAAATCTAGGCAGTGGATACAAACAGTGTGACTAGTTATTGAATTATTCACCACTATGTCCTAACAGTTTCATTAACATTGTCCTCTCAATGAAACAGTAAATACTAACTCAATTTAATTAAAATTTGTCCATTGAGTGTGACAAAATAGGAATGAAATAAAACGCTTTTGCTGTATAACAAAGAATGACAGGTGTCTCAAGTTAAAGGACTTAGGCAACAGATGGAGTTGCAAGCTGAACTAGCCAGGTTTTGCACAGAACACTATTTTTGCTTGAAAGAATGTCTCACAAACTATGACTATTCAGACTTAGATGTTTGATAGACATTTTCTTGAAAATGAATAAAATGAGACAGTCAATTTAGGGAAAACAAACAGGGCTTGTCGGCTTTTTTTGGCCAAAGAAAAAACTCTGTTGTAAGCAAAAATTAAAATTATGGAAAATGGATATCACCATGAGTTTCCAATGCTTCCAAGGAGTTTTTAATGAGTTGGTGGTTATATTAATGAAAATAAATTTTGATAGAGTAAACACTTGGAAGAACTTATATTTTACATGTGATCAAAAAATACATTACAAGAACATACCTGGATATAAGATCCATTAAACATTCAGGACTGACCAATGAATTTTTTATTTTTTTCCCAGAATGAACAACTTTTTATTGAGGTATAGCTGACTTACAATGTCACATTAGTTTCAGGTGTATAGCAAAGTGATTCACTCATACATATATATATATATATATATCTCCTTTTTCTAGATCCTTTTCATTATAGGTTATTATAAGATATTGAATACAGTTCCCTATGCTATATAGTAGGTCTCTGTTTATCTATTTTATAATGGTACTACTATTTTATAATGGTAGTATGTCCAAAGGATTTTAATATATTGGATGTGAAATGGCTCTTGACAGGGCTAAATTCTACAATTCAACTAACTTTTATTATACTATCAACTGAACAATTTTGTTGTAGTGCCAAAGAATATCCACAATTATATGAAAATGTTATTGAGATATTCCTTTCTTTTCTAACCACATAACTGTGTGAGGTTGGATTTGTTTCCTTCAAACAAAACAACATATTCCAACAGACTGAGTACAGAAGCAGATGTGAGAATCCAGCTGATGTCTATTAAACCAGACATCGAAATGAATAGGAAAAAAGGTAAAACAACGCCATCCTTTCTAGTAGATTTTTTAAAATTTTGGAAAACATTATTTTTACCCTTAGCAATATTATTTAAATTAACATAGAAAGGTCTTATTCTCAATTTAAAGCAAATAAATAACATTTTTAAAGTTTCTAAGTTTTATTATCAGTGCAGTAAATATCACCAGCTATGACTCACATAAATAAGTCTTTGAGGTACTCAATAATTCCTAAGCATGTGAAGGGGTCCTGAGACCATTAAGTTTGAGAACTGATGGATATGACCAACAAAGTTGAGAATATTATTGCTCAGCAACCCTCATCTCCATGAGATAGTTAACCAAAACTTATATTTTTATGTCCAGAGATGTATTTTACTACACTAATTAATGTTATTAATTCAAAATGTTTTCCAACCTTTTTGGTGTTTGTTGACTCCACATGTAGAACCCATACACTTCTACAATGTCATTAACAGTTGTTGATGTGCCAATGTTGATATGACTTCAGACAAAAGCAAAGAAATCTGATGGTCAGTGTAGTTTTACTAATTTTCTTTAGGCTCTCAAAAACAGTAGAAAATAATTTGCAGGCCTCAGTTAGTGCCTTGATTCAGGCTAGAACTACAGAACTTACTGAGTGTCCAAAGACTTGGGAACCAATGAACTAGCCATATTACACAATTATCTTGGCGTTCACAAAGGAAAGTGGTAATAATATGGAATAGTTGGTAAAAACTAATATCAATAGGAAAAAAACTCAAGAGAAAATATTACCTTGATACTAGATCAAATAATGCCACTTTTATACGTAAAGGAAATCCACTTCCTTTCAGATATACACATTAAAAATTGTAAGTTAAGAAAATATTCTTTATCCAGAGTAATCTAAATTCCTTTGCTCAAAGGACAATAACAGAAGCCTAGAGAGGTTATAATTCTGCATTTTGTTTGAATATAAGATGAGACATTATTATTAAAGGAACACATACTCCATAAGGATACTTTAATATATATTTAAAATTATTTTATAAACTTTAGTAAAATAGGAAAATTAATTTATATTTTCTTTCAAAGAAGAGAAAAAATCACATGCTGATTAGTTTGTGCACAAAGTTCTATTCTAATTTTTGAAGTATAAGGGAGCATGTGCAGAGATTACCTTTATTTACTTTAGTCAAATTTCAGATGCTTAGGGAATAAAAGGAAAATTGAACTGGTCTTTGTAAAAAATTCTCTATTTTTAATGACATTGATAGGGAGTGGTGAATTGATTGAAAGTCTGGATTTTTTTTTTTTCAGTTCTGGTCATTATTCTCTACATCAAGCCTCTTGATTCTAAAAGAGATGCTGCTGCCTTTCATAACTGAAAAGTAGAATTTATTTCATTTGTGAATCATATTCATTTTAAAACAGAATTTGTTATAGAATTATTCTTTTAGCAAACCATTTTTTGGGAGATGATCTCCATTTTAGAATTTGAGTCCTCTAGGGATTGCCCATTCATAGAATCTACATACTATTTGACTTTTTGGCTTAGGCACTATTTCACTTAGGGCAATGTAAGACTAAAATCTGATGTTTGTTGTTAAAATACATTTCACTGTGTCTTCAAGCCAAAGGAGTGAAAATCACTTGTCATTTCAGTCAGATTTCATGAAAAGAAAATATCTGATATAAAGGAGAAGTGAATTTCCCCATATACAGAAAATATTATGTCATCCCAGCAAACAAATTTTTGCTGGAGACGATGCCATTCTATATAGAACTGTTTAGAAAAGATAATACCCTGTCTTTATTAGATTGTGACGAGTGTACTGAAAAGGAAATCCAACCTTGGTTTGTTTGATAGATCATGTTTTCACTATAGGTGGAGAATCTTAATGGATTAAAGTACAATCTGAAATAAAATATTGCAGAGAGCAAATACATTGTGAATGCAAAATAATTTGTAATATCAACATTAGAGCTGTTGCCCTAACAGGAATAAATGCATACATATAAATGGACAGGAAGTTTCTGGCTTAAATGCTGCCCCGTGATAAAACGTTACAGAGGGAAAGGTTGGAACTGTTAGTTTTTAATCATAGTTTGGTTATTTAACCCTTATGTATTTTCACCAAGACTAGGATAAGTGTTTCTGATGGTTATTCCCAGAGTATTCTGTACTTCTGCTGATAAATCATAAAAATTATTATACTTTACTATAATTTATAGTTGCCTGCTTTATCTGTCTGTAAAGCCAAGAATAGTGTTATTTGCCCACCACTATTTTCCCAGCCCCAGGCAAACACTTATTTAATAGTTAATAACTCTATTGGGGAGGCAAGGATTACCAGTTTTATTACAGACAAAAAGCTCAGAGATGTTGAACAACTTGCTTAATGCAGTGTAGTTATTAAGTAGAGAAGCCAGTATTTGAAACCAGGACCTCTAATATCAAGTCAAGTGCTCTTTCTAGTGTTGGTCTTTTAAGACTGTATTGTATTTCCAATGTAAGGAAAACGTATTTGCACATTTTTTTTTCTGCACATGACAGACTGCATGCCTAATCTGAAACATGGAAGGGGGATTTTTATGGGGTTTGGCTAACAGTAATATGTACTAAATTATAAACATTCCATCCAAGATACAGTAACAATAATGATGTCAGACTCAACTTATTCCTGGGATGTCTCATATCTTAGACTGCTGCTGCTGCTGCTAAGTCGCTTCAGTCGTGTCCGACTCTGTGCGACCCCACAGACGGCAGCCCACCAGGCTTCGCAGTCCCTGGGATTCTCCAGGCAAGAATACTGGAGTGAGTTGCCACTTCCTTCTCCAGTGCATGAAAGGGAAAAGTGAAAGGGAAGTCGCTCAGTCGTGTCCGACGCTTAGCGACCCCATGGACTATAGCCTACCAGGCTCCTCCGTCCATGGGATTTTCCAGGCAAGAGTACTGGAGTGGGATGCCATTGCCTTCTCCAATATCATAGACTGAAAACATTCAAAACCAAAATGCATTAACAATTTTCCTTTGCTTTTTCATTCCTTAGTATAGTCAACAACATCATTTACCCAAATTTTAAATTAGAACCCTGACCTTCATTTTTATTTCTTCTCTGCCTTACATTTTTACGCTATAAAATTAATTTATCTAGAATATACTTATGTGCTAAAACCTATGGCCTTGAATTTTACTTAGTATGCAAAGGGAAAAAAATCATTATTTAAAATAAAGAACTGATCTGAAGTTGGATTTTGAAGTCACTGAATTAGGTTATTCGTGTACTAATGAAGTTTTACAGAGAGTTTTTGATTAGCGAATACTAACATTAAAGTGGTCATTATGGTGGAACATAATTCTCAAAACCTCCACCTGGCAAAAAAGCTGTTATTTTGTTTTCATCATTTGTCATGTCCCTGGTGAAATGCTACTCCTTAGAGTTGCCTTCTCTGATCATCCAATCTGAGATTTCCCTCCTTTTACTTTTACTACACTTTTTCACTTCTTCTTGGCATGAATTTCAATGTATCATTATTAAGTTATTATAAAAGTATATTTATTATAATTTGAAAGGGTTATTTTTACATTATTTTAAAGGTTTTATTTTTTATTATAATTTTTAAAGGTTATTTTAAATAAATTTATTTTAAAAATACCTATTTGTTTCAGCATACCTTTGACTAAACTGTAAACTCTATGGGGGAAGAGGTTACATCTACCACTGATATAAAAGTACATGTTAAAGCATCTAGTATACATTAATTAAGCAGTCTTATAATTTGGGACTTTTAATAGGAAGAGTAATTTGATTGTCTTCACTTTTCAAAAAGTATTCAAATTAGTTTTTCTATTATATTACTACTCTGATTCAACCTTAAAAGTTTAATTTTAAAATTAAATAACACCAAAGCAATAATTTTATCTTTGAGGTTACCTTTTGGTGTTGGTAAAATTATTTAAAAGAAACAGAATCATATTCCTAGGCACAAGAAAAATTTTTGAAAAAAAAAAAAGATTTTGAGATAACTGTTTTATTTGAATTCATTGTCAATTTGAACAGCTAAGTGTTATCTATGGAAAGATATCAAGACAAGCCACTTGTTATACTAAAGTTTTGAAATAAGCAAAATAATAAATGTGGAAATTTGCAGCAATTTTTAAAACTGTATTTAATAACTGCATTTATTAACTGTATTTAATATTATCCTAGTAATTCAAATGTAACTCTGAAGTTTTAAAAGGGTCCAAGAACTTAGATAAAACTTAGCTTTCAATATTTATGTACACAGTACAGCACTAAGAAAAATATACTGTCTTAGATAATTCCACATTCCAATCATTAAGGTCTTAATATTTGATGAATGAGTAATCTTTTATAGTGGACTTAATGTTTAGCTTTAACTGTTTCCCAGACTTCATAAATGAGTAAACTTATACAGCTGTAATTTAGTGAAGTCAAACAATAAATCATTCTGTTTTAAAAATTTGTAAGATATGGATGAGATTCTTCTACCCAATTTATGTCTTGATAACTCCATGTTTTCCTTCAGTTGAAGATGCAGCTGGCTGGCATTCAGTGTATAAACATATAACAAACATTTTATATCTAGAATGTTTTTATAGTTTTTCTTCATGAAGAGTTAAGACCTCATTTTTTTAAACTATACAATTAATTATCAGCGATTTTTGACACAAGTCTAAAAATGATATTCAACAGTTAACACTCTGAAGACTGCTAAAAAGGATGTAGGTTGGAATGTAAAAGCAACTGCACTACACATTTCAAGAACTGATTGAGATCACTTCCAGTTAAATTCAACAATAACATTCATAAAACTCATAGAAAAGCTGGAATTGAGGAAGGTAGCTATATAAATCCTTAAATCTGATGACAGTGAAAAAGTCATAGTTTGAAAAATTACCTACAGATTTCTGAAATAAATTTACTGTATAGCCTGATAGTTATCATATCCTATTAAATGAGAAGGAATGTTACTGTTTGCTTTTGATGCCAATAGTGGATTCATCCTATAGGAAACTTGAAAGTACAAATGACTAACTTTACAGGGAAGAGATATTCTAGGAAAAAGTATCATAGTCATAATTAGCTTTGCTACTCAGTTTATCACACACATGAAAATGTCAGGCAGCAAATAAACATCTAATCCTCTCCCTGGCTCACTGCTTTAGTACTTGGGAAAAATTATAAAAAATAAATACTAAGATACTTCCTTCCTCCCCCAAAGGTTGGCATTAAAACTTTCTATCAATTTAGATTTGTTTCCAATATTAGGCAGCAACATTCCAAGTTGAATATGTTTGAAAAAATTTGGAATGATACTAGAGCAAGGAGTTACCCCTGCCTGGACAAGTTAAAAAAAAAAATCCTTTTGGTGACATTTTATTTTGTTAATCTTGCTGTTTATTGGCCAGAAACACATTTACCCTCTACATAAATAAATAACTTCATATCTGTACAAATAAGTATGCTAAAAAATAAGAAGTCTACAACGAAGAAACAGTAGTTACAGAAAGTGATATCTATAGCTGTGAGGTAGTAGGCATTTTGAATGAAATTTCTATTCTATTGTTTGCCTAATACAATAATTTGTGAAACATTAGGTGATAACTATGTTATAGCCCATTAATTTTTCACTGTAATATCTTGCATGCAATCCAACCTTGACAAGCAGAGGGAAATACTGGTTAGTTTTCCCAGATGTACATAGCAGAGCAGGTGTAAGGTGCCAAGGAACTATACTTACTTTTGGTGTTGGGCAGGAAGCTGTAGAAAGGCGAGATGTAGCCTGAGCACGAGGAGATTCTGAAGGAGTAGTACTGAGGGAGGCTGTGTCTCGTGGGAGCACCTGAACGCCACGAGAAATGATGGAGTCTGGAATCTGAACAAGAGGAGCAAGTATCGTTTAATATGCTGAAAATACCAATAACATGCAAAATCAATACCCACACCAAATTTTTTTTTTTTTTTTTGGCTGGGGTCGGGGCGGGGGAGGTGGGCAGCACGCATATAGTCAAAGCTGTGGTTTTTCTAGTAGTCATGTATGGATGTGAGAGTTGAACCATAAAGAAGGCTGAGTGCTAAAGAATTGAGGCTTTCAAACTGTGGTGGTGGAGAAGACTCCTGAGAGTTCCTTGGACTTCAAGGAGATAAAACCAGTCAATCTTAAAGGAAATAAACCTCAAATATTCACTGGAAGGACTGATGCTGAAGATGACACTCCAATACTTTGGCTATCTGATGTGAAAAGCTGACTCATTGGAAGAGACCCTGATGCTGGGAAAGACTGAAGGCCAGAGAAAGGGGTGGCAGAGGATGAGATGGTTGAATGGCATCACTGACTCAATGGACATGAATCTGAGCAAACTCTGGGAGATGGTGAAGGACAGGGAAGCCTGGCATGCTGCAGTCCATGGAGATGCAAAGAGTCAGACACTAAATGACTGAACACCCTTTGCCACTCGGCTCTCAGATATTTGGTCTCACTTGTTGTTAAGTATGAATGCATCTAAAAATTTGGGATAAGGTAGAAACCTTCAGATTCAATATATTTTTCTTGGCCAAATAATATTTCATCAAAGCTTTTTTATGAGGCAGTATAGAATTGTAGAGAGGAGTAAAGTTTTGGCATTCATATACTGGCTCTGCCATTTAACAGCTATTTAATTCCTAGTTATTTTCCATTTCCCTTTCAGATTCATTCTCCACCCTTCTTCACTCTCTCTGTGCCAAGCTAAACTGTACAGATAGAATCAACAAGCTATTTTGTGCTCTCTGATTTCTAGCTGGGTCAGGTAAGAGGTACTATCAGGAAACTGAAGAACTGGGGGAGAATAAGGTCTGATATTTATTCCCTTGGCTTCCTCTCTAGCAGGTCACTGTAGGTTGGCTAAGATCACAGGCCCTGTTAGATGCTTATAGTTCTTTTCTGGATTCCAATTACCTGCTCTCTTTTTTGCCCCATTAGGTTTAGGAGTATTAATGATTCCCATTATTACTAGTTCCAGGGTGCTGCATCATATTTTGTTGCTTTCTCTAAAATCTTCCCATGCTTTTATAAATATAGTCCTTTATTAAACTCTTCACAATTATCCATTTAAGTATGCTGTGACTTCTGCTGGGATACTGATGGATATATCATTTTTAAACTATCAATTCCTTTATCTTAAAAATGTGGATAAATGATAGCATTTACCTCACCAGATTACATCTGAGGGCTAAATAAGATAATGCATATAAATTATCTAGCACTTACAAGTATTTAATACTTAATAAATATTAGCTATTGTTATTATGTTATACACTAACAACTGATGTAAGTGAACATCACTACTGTAAAAACATACAAATGCAGGACAAATACTGTGGATTATTTGTCTTTAAAATTATTAATATTTATGTTGATTATAAAATTTGTTATTTAGGGCTATGTATAATTTAGTTCATATTCTGGGCTAGTACTAGTGAGTATAGGTCTTTTAATTTCAAAATGACAAGTTGACCACTTCCAAGTGGTCAAGTGCACAAGAGGGGAAATATGAATGATGAAAGAATAAGCAATTAACATTCAATCAAAATATTACTTACTATGTAAAAAGAAGAAAACAGCAGCCAGACATTGTGACTAGAAAGGTGCTCTTTATCTTTACACATCATCTCTTTCTCACAAAGGAAATACTACTTCCACAGGTGTTCTTTCATTTAGTTTCCATACCTACATCCTCAATACCAAAGGTACTGCCACAATTTATGGGCTTAATTTTTGTGATTTATGAACAGTATCTGAATAACTATGATGAAAAGCAGTGGGAATTCTGAGAAGAAAAATGGCTCCATTTGTTAGTACACTTAAATACTGAATTGCAATAAATATTTTAAGAAACAGAGGTAGCAGCTCTTCTCTAATTTAGAAGAGCTATATATTGCCACTTACATCTAATAAAAAAGGTCAGGTATTGGAAAGAAAAAGGTCAAATGCCCCTACTGTATTTTACACAGTACCATGTTTCTCTCCTTCACGGAATTACCCACATTTATACTACATTTATATGAGTGCTAGTTTGGTCAATGCCTATCTCTCATACCAGAATGCATTGTCATGATGATGGAACTAAGTTTTTGCTACTACTACTGTACGTCCAGTGCCTAATGAAGCGTCTGCACATAGTAGTATACGTGTGTGATTTCCAGACTTATACACCGTCTGTCCTCCCCTCTCGCCCTGCCACACACACACACAGTATTCACCTCCACCCCTTCAATAAACAAGAGTAGGAAATTTGAGGGAGAAGATAAGATTAAAGTGTGAGGTACGGGGACTTCCCTGGTGGTATAGTGGATAAGAATCCGCCTGTCAATGCAGGGGATACATGTTTGATAACTGGTCCAGGAAGATTCCACATGCCACAAAGCAAGTGAGCCTGTGCACCACAATTACTGAGCCTGCACTCTAGAGCCCAGGAGCTACAGCTACGGAGCCCACGTGCCACAACTACTGAAGCCTGCATGCCCTAGAACCTTTGCCCTCCAACAAGAGAAGACACCATGATAAGCCCACAAAACACAACTAATAGACTAGCCTCCACTCATGTCAACTAGAGAACACCCACCCAGCAATGAAGATCTAGCACAGCCAAAAATATAAATAAATAAATGAATAAAAATTAAAAATATTGTCAAGTACCTACTTTTGGGTTACTAGTTTGGAAATATACAATGAACTATTGGAAATATGAGTCTGGAGTCATGAAAAAGTTAGACTGGACATATACTTCGGGAATTATCATTGAAGGCGGTAGTTTCAGTCATGCAAACATTTCAGGTCATCCAAGGAAAATATGTGAAAGGCCAAAGGCTGATGGTATGAAATTATTTCAGTTTGGAAGATAAATTATTTGGTCTTCCTATCTTTAAGAAATTGTTAGAGACAAAAGAGGAAAATCAAGACAGAGTGAACGTAAGGGAAGAGAAAAGAGAAGAAACTGTTAGGAGATGTTACAAAATATCAATTATTGGAGAGAACAGGAGTAAGATGAGAGCTGAAAAGATGCCCTTGGATCTAGTAATTATATAAAATACTACAAGTAAAGTAAACAAGAAAAGTAGAAATGAGGAAGCAAGTAGGGATGATAAAGCTGGGAAATTTGTGGGGAGAGAAAAAGACATTCACTAATATTCTTTTCTTTGGTGCTTGGAATAAAGATTTACTTTATTGACAAGAAAAGGGGGAAAAACAAGTGGGAAAGATCTCTCTAGAAGAGTCATAAACATCTGAATAAATGCACTGATGAATGAGCATGGAGGATAACTAAGGCATTGTCAAAGGAATTCTCAACCATCATTGTGAATTCTTATCAATAATAAATAAATAAAATCAATAATAGAAGCCCATTATTCCATTGCAGAGTGTTCGTAATGTTTCCTTTTTAGAGACATTATGAACGACTCTTGTTCATGTATCATAATTCCCATATGCACTAATTCTAGGTTATATACAGTCAGAAACAGAATTGCTGGTTGTTGGCTGTGAATATCTTCTTTTACAAATTCCCAAATTGGTTAAGCCAATTTAAAAGTCTATCAAAAGAAAATAGTAACAATTTGTCTTACTTTACAACTTAGCTCTACTTAGTATTGTCAGTAATATTTTTTCAAATGTGATAGACAGTAAAAATATCTTAAAGTGGCTTTCTTCTTCCTTCATTGTTAATAAGAACAGACACTTTTTCATGTTTACCAGCTGTTCTCTTTTGTAAAGTTCCTGTCCAAGTCTTTTGCCCAATTTTCCCCTTATTGAGCAATTCTTTTTATTTAATTATTACATTTCTGTATCTATTCTGGATAGCTAGTCTTTTATCAGTTTTATATGGTATAAATATCTATTTCTACTATGCAGCTTGCCTTCCAATTTCATCATGTATTCTGATGAACAGAATATTTTAATTTTTATTAAATTTTATTGATAGTTAGCTATTAGATAGTTAGAAAACAAATCAATATTTTCCTTTATAGTTAGTGGGTTTTGTATCTTAAAAGGAAAACTTCCCGAGTGACCACAGTAGAAAGGTGGAGTAGGTAATATCAACAGCCCACCCCTCATTAAAGAAGTGAATAAACTAACAAAAACTGTCAGAATCAACTTTATCAGAAATCTATAATCAAGTTTACAGCAGCCAAATGAATGCTTAATGAAAAAAACTTCACAAAACTCCCAAATGACCCCCACTACATAGCTCAGTGATGCCTGAGAAGATGACAGAGTCCACAACTCTGGTGAAGGTTCTGAGTACTGAAGGGGAAACAAATCTCGTCCTCAAGAGTGGGGGCTGTTTGTTCCAACATTTCTGGTGGCTCACTGAAGGATATTCTCAAAGACCTGCCTTTATTTCCTCTATTTTGGAACTCCCAAATGGCTCAGGCAGCTACTGGAGGAGTTGTCGATGCTGTTCAGTTGCTCGGTCGTGTCCAACTCTTTGCGACCTCATGGACTGTAGCACACCAGCCTTCCCTGGCCATCACCATCTCCAGGAGCTTGCTCAAATTCAAGTCCATTGAGCCAGCAATGCCATCTAATCACCGTGTCCTCTGCCATCCCCTTCTCCTCCTGCCTTCGATCTTTCCCAGTATCAAGGTCTTTTCAAATGAATTGGCTCTTGGCATCAGGTGGCCAAAGTACCGGAGCTTCAGCTTCAGCATCAGTCCTTCCAATGAATATTCAGGACTGATTTCCTTTAGGATTGACTGGTTTAATCTCCTGGCAGTCCAAGGGTCTCTCAAGAGTCTTCTCCAACACCACAGTTCAAAAGCATCAATTCTTTGACGCTCAGCCTTCTTTATGATCCAACTCTCACATTTATTCATGACTACTGGAAAAACCATAGCTTTGACTAGATGTAACATTGTTGGCAAAGTAATCTCTCTGCTTTTTAATATGTTGTCTAGGTCTTTTCTTCCAAAGAGCAAGTGTCTTTTAATTTCATGGCTGCAATCACCATCTTCAGTGATTTTGGAGAAAATAAAGTCTCTCACTGTTTCCATTGTTTCCCCAACTATTTTCCATTCCATGAAGTGATAGGACTGGATGCCATGAACTTCGTTTTTTGAATGTCGAGTTTTAGGCCAGTCTTTTCACTCTCCTCTCTCACCTTCATCAAGAGGCCCTTTAGTTCCTCTGCTTTCTGCCATAAGGGTTATCTGCATATCTGAGGTTATTGATATTTCACCTGGCAATTTTGATTCCAGCTTATGCTTCATCCAGCCTGGCATTTCACATGATGTAATCTGCAAAGAAGTTAAATAAGCAGGGTGACAATATACAGCCTTGACGAACTCTTTTCCCAATTTGGAACCAGTTCATAGTTCCATGTCCGGTTCTAACTGTTGCTTCTTGACCTGCATACAGGTTTTGAGGGCACTAAGATAGTCTGGTATTCCCATCTCTCTTAAGAATCTTCCATAGTTTATTTTGACCCACAAAGTCAAAAACTTTAGCATAGTCAATAAAACAGAAGTAGATTTTTTCTGGAACTCTCTTGCTTTTTCTAGGATCCAATGGATGTTGACAGTTTGATTTCTGGTTCCTCTACCTTTTCTAAATCCACCTTGAACATCTGGAAGTTCTCAGTTCAAGTACTATTCAAGCCTAGCTTGGAGAATTTTGAGCATTACTTTGCTAGCGTGTGAAATGAGTGCAATTGTGTGGTAGTTTGAGCATTCTTTGGCATGGCCTTTCCTTGGGATTTTCATGAAACTGACCTTTTCCAGTCTTGTGGCCACTGCTGAGTTTTCCAAATTTGCTGGCATATTGGATGCAGCACCCTCACAGCATCATCTTTCAGGATTTGAAATAGCTCAACTGGAATTCCATCACCTCCACTAGCTTGGTTCATAGTGACGCTTCCTAAGGCCCACTTGACTTTGGACTCAAGGATGTCCGGCTCCAGATGAGTGATCACAACATTGTGGTTATCTAGGTCATTAAGATCTTTTTTGTATAGTTCTTCTGTGTATTATTGCCACCTCTTCTTAATATCTTCTGCTTCTGTTAGGTCCATACCATTTCTGTCCTTTATTGTGCCCATCTTTGCATGAAATGTTCCCTTGGTACCTCTAATTTTCTTGAAGAGATCTCTAGTCTTTCCCTTTCAATTGTTTTCCTCTATTTCTTTGCATTGATCACTGAGGAAGGCTTTCTTTTCTCCCCTTGCTATTCTTTGGAACTCGGCATTCAGATGGCTGTATCCTTCCTTTTCTCCTTTGCCTTCGTTTCTTTTCTTTTCTCAGCTATTTGTAAGGCTTCCTCAGACAACCATTTTGCCTTTTTGCGTTTCTTCTTCTTCGGGATGGTTTTGATCACGGCCTCCTGTACAATATTATGAACCTCCGTCCAGAGTTCTTCTGGCACTCTGTCTATCAGATCTAATCCCTTTAATCTATTTGTTACTTCCTCTGTATAATTGTAAGGGATTTGATTTAGGTGATACCTAAATGGCCTACTGGTTTCCCCTACTTTCTTCAAATCAAGTCTGAATTTTGCAATAAGGAGGGGAGGTTAACCAAAAAATTAATGCCAAATATATTAACCACTGCTGTCTGGGTAAAGGATAAAATGTGAAACAAATAATAGAATAATACTTCAAAAATCTGGGAGGGAAGGCCATGTAATGCACTTTGAAAAGTTCACAGATATTCCTGAGTATCCAGCAAGTCACGATTATGCCCAAGGCCAGGCATATCCTTAGAAGATTTCAACTCCTGCTGAGCTAAAGATTTTTCCCAAGCAGGAAGTGAAGATTAGTTAGAGTAGTAAACTGTCTAACTGAGTGTTGAAGGTGTGCTAAAATATAAACAAAGAGCTCATCTGCAAAGAATGGGAGATTTTCTTTTTCTGTATATACATATTTTCTGGGCATTTAAGGAACTTATGTAAAATCACTGTGAGCTGACCATGAAGCTAATAGAAAAGAGACTTTAGTGGTCACACACAGCAAAGAATAACAGACTTGACAAAAGTAGTTCAGGTAAGTTAATCAACAAACAACAACAATTTTAACAGGTAACAGTAACACACCCTGGGGAGGAAAGAGAATTTGATTTTCAGAGTTGCTACTAATAATATTCACAGGGTTCGGTTTTCAACAAAAAAAAACGTAAGGTATGACTAGAAACAAGGAAGTATGACCTATGTATAGCAAAAAAGAAGAAGAAAAAACAGAAACTGTCCTTGAGAAACTCTAGACACTGGGCTCACGAGGCAAATTTTTAAATTAAGTATTTAAAATATATTCAAAGAGCTAAAAGCAATCTGGAAAAGAACAAAAGAAAGCATGGTAATGATATATAACCAATAAGCAATAT
Source organism: Okapia johnstoni (assembly GCA_024291935.2). Lineage (NCBI taxonomy): Eukaryota > Metazoa > Chordata > Mammalia > Artiodactyla > Giraffidae > Okapia > Okapia johnstoni. The sequence goes on from CM044307.1 coordinate 22,293,617, forward strand.
CAATAAAGAGGTAGAAATCATAAAAAGAAACCAAATAGAAATTCTAAAGTTGAAAAGTATAACTAAAATAAAAAATTCACTAGAGGGATTCAGTATCAGATTTGAGGAGGCAGAAGAAAAAAATCAGTGAACTGAAGAGTAGAAATAAAGAATAAAGAAAAATGAACAAGCTTTAAGAAACATATGGGACACTAACAAGTCTACCAAGGTATGCATAATGGGAATCCTATGGAGAAGAGAGAAAGTGGTAGAGAAAATATTTGAAAAAATGTTGTCTAAAAGTTTCAAATTTGATGAAATACATGAATCCACACATCCAAGACACTCAGAGGCCCCCAGTTGGCTTCACTAAAAATTTTATCAAATATTTAAAGAAGAGTTAACATAAATCCTTCACAAACTCTCCTAGAAAAGAGAAGGAAAGGTTTTGTATTATGTGGTCAGTTGGCCCTGATACCAAAGACAAATAAAGATGACTCAGGAAAACAGTATTACAAGCCAATATCCAATGGATAGGGAAACTTGGCATGCTGTGCCCATGGGGTTGCAAAGAGTTGGACGTGACTGAGCGGCTGAACTAACTATCCTTTATGAATATAGATGTTTGGCAAACATTCTGAATAAAATAGTATTAAACTGAATCTAACGGCATATTAAAAGTATTATATACTACAACCAAGTGGGATTTATTCCATGAATCTAGGGGTGACCCAACATAATAATCTATGTGTAATATAACAATGTATAATACAAAACATTAATAGAATGGAAAAATCCACATGATCCAAAATTCCAAATGATATAGAAAAATCCTTTGACAAAATAGAACACCTTTTCATGATAAAAATGCTCAGAAAACTAGGAATAAGTTTCCAAATCTGATAAACAGCCTCTATGAAAACCCCATGGCTAACATCCTACTTAATGAAAGACTGAAAGTTTCCTTTAAGACAAAGCTCAAGGATGTCTGCACTCATCACTTCTTTTCAACATTACTAGAAGTTCTAGCTGGGGAAATCATGCAAGAAAAAGAAATAAAAGGAATGTGAATTCGAAAGGAGGACGTAAAATAATCTCGACTCATCAGTTCAGTTCAGTTTACTCGCTCAGTTGTGTCTGACTCTTCGCAACCCAATGGACTGCAGCACGCCAGGCTTCTCTGTCCACACCAACTCCCGGAGGTTACTCAAACTCATGTCCATTGAGTCGATGATGCCACTATATAAATATATACACATATATATGTGTGTATATGTGTATGTATGTATATATATACATACATACATACATAGTTTTTCCACAGAAAGAAATATTTGAAGTAATAAATTCAGCAAAGTTATAGGATACATGAGGAACACACCAAAATCAGTTGTATTTGCACTAATAGTGAAAATTTCAAAAAGAAAATTAAGAAAGCAATTCCATATACAATAGAATCAAAAAGGATAACACAATAAGGAATAAACTTAACCAAGGTGGTGCAAGAATTATACACCAAATCTTACCAAACATAAGAAGACATAAATCAATGGAAAGACATATATTAAGATGGCAATACTATCCAGAGGGAATTACAAATTCAATATAATCTCTATCAAGTTCAAACAGAATTTTTTGCAGAACTAGAAAAGCCCACCTAAAACTCATATGGAATCTCAATGGACTCCACATAGCGAAAACAATCTTGAAAAATAAAATTGGAAAACTCATACTTTTCAATTTCAAAACTTACTTCAAAGGTGCAGTAATCCAAACAGTGCAATGCTGCCATAAGGACAGACACACAGATCAACGGAATACAATTGGAAGTAACAAAATAAATCCTTTGTACTTTTATAGTTGACCAATGTTTTACAAAAGTGCTAAGACAATAGAAAAGAATAACCTTTTCAACAAATTCTGCCATAACAACTAGATATCCACATTGATATTAGCATTATTCTACTCTTTCCTCACACTATATACAAAAATTATCTCAAAATGGATCAACGACCTAACTGTAAAGAGCCAAAAACGATAAAATTCTCAGAAGAAAACAGAGGGATAAATGTCCTTTACTTTGGATTTGGCAATTGATTCTTAGATATGATACTAAAAGCAGAGAGACAAAAGAAAATTTAGGCAAATTGGACATCATCAAAATAAAAAGTTTTGTACATTACAGGACATTATCATGAAAGGTTGAAAAGACAATCAATAGAATGGGAGAAAATATTTGAAAATCATATATATGACAATAGTTTAGTATCTAGAATATACAAAGAATAATTACAATGGAACAACAAAATATAACTCATTAATAACATACCTCATTTTAAGAAATGAGTGAAACGACTTGAATAGACATTTCTCTGAAGACGATATAGCAATGGCCAACAAAGAACATGAAAAGATGTACATTATCATTAGTAATTATGGAAATGCAAACAAAACCACAATGAGATACTTAACACTCACTCAATGGCTCTGATCTCTTTAAAAAAGGAAAATAAAAAACATTGTTGAATATGTGGAGAAATTGAAAACCTCATACATTCCTATTAGATTTGTAAAATGTTGCAGCTCTGTGAAAAACAATTCAATGGTTCCTCACAAAGTTAAACACAGAATTACCATATGACTCACCAATTCTATTCAAGGTGTATAACCAAAAGAATTAAAAACTGATTTTCAAAAAAATGCTTGTACACAGATTTTGACAGCAGCATTATTTTAATAACGAAAAAGTGGAAACAACTAAAATGTTTATCAACTCATCAATGGCTAAACAACATGTGGTATACCTACACAATGGAATATTTTACAGCTATATAGCAGAGTACTGATACTGCTACAACACAGGTGAACCTTAGAAACATGATGTGAAGTGAAAGAAGCTAGATATGAACAATCACATATTGCATGATTCCACTCACGTGTAATGTTCAGAGTGGGCAAATACATAACCAGTAAGCAAATTAGTTGCTGACAGGGGATGGGAGGTAGGGGTATGGGTAGTGACTACTTACTGGGTGTGGTATTTTTGAAGGGTGATAAAATATTCTGGAGTTAGATAGCAGTGATGCTTGCAGACACTGTAAATGTACTAAAAGCCATTGAATTGTACACCTAAAAATGGTGAATTTTACTTCAATTATATTGAAAAAGAAATCCTTCCCTAATCCATTGCTAAGCTAAGTCATTTCAGTTGTGTCTGACTCTTTGCAGCCCTAACCCTGTAGCCTGCTAGGCTCCTCTGTCCATGGGATTTCCCAGGCAAGAATACTGGAGTGGGTTGCCACTTCCTTCTCCAGGGAATCTTCCAACCCAAGGATCAAACCTGCATCTCTTATGTCTCCTGTATTTGTAGGCAGGTTCTTTACCACTAGCGCCACCGGGGAAGTCCCTGATCCATTACAATGAAAATTTTGTCCTATATAAATCTATGAAAGCTTTATAATTCTGTCTTTCATATTTAGGTCTCTGAAAAAATTAGAATTGATTCTTGGATACTGTATTGGATAAGAGATCAATTTCACTTTTTTTTTTTCCATAAGGACAGCTTGTGGTCCCAGCATCATTTATTGAAAAAAGAGCTTCTTCATTAATGTGTGGTATAGATTCTGTTATATACCAAGTGTCCATGTGTTGGTATTTCTCAGGCTTATCTTCTGTTTCATTGATCAAAGTGTTAATTCTTGCACCAGTAATGTACTACTTTGTATCATTTTAAGTCTTGCTATTTATAGAGCAGATCTTCTCACTTTATTCTTTTCTTATTCTTGTCACTTTTCTCTCTCCTCTTAATTAAATACACACACACACACACACACACACCACATACAAACTGTTAGGATTTTATTTACTACCTTTGTACAGGAAAAGATAATGAAGTTTTAGAGGATACCCCACTAATTTACTAAAAAGCATTTGCTTCTGGGGGTGTGTGAACGCAAATGAGAATGAGATGAGAGGATGATTCAGGTGGATGCTAATCTTACCTATATTTCATGTGTATGTTTTAATAAAAAGAATGTACTCATGTATCACTGTACAGTAAAGAAGTTTTAGTAATGAAAATTCTGGGAGAGATGTTTCAAAAATTAAGAAGTGGCCAATGTGCTCAACAGCTAGGGAGAACTCAAAAAAAGGAGCATAATCTCTTGTACAGAGTTGATAGTAAAGAATTTTTTCTTTGATAATAAAGAAGTAGCAGAAGCCAATAACAGAATTCCAGGCTCTCTTGAGACGGAAGGAATAGAACAAACTATTAACTCAGAAAAATAGTTTATGCAGAAAGGACAGTTGTTTAGCTTTGATGATCTTTATTTTAATATAATAAGCAAGAGAGAATAGGGGAAATGAGATAAAAAAAAGTAAAGCTCTAAAAATTGCAATTGTTACAGCTACAAAAGAGAACAGTATGGAGATTCCTTAAAAAACTAGCAAGAGAACTACCATATGACCCAAAAATTCCACTACTGGGCACATACCTCGAGAAAACCAGAACTGAAAGAGGAGCATGTACTCCAAAGTTCGTGACAGCACTATTTACGACAGCTAGGACATGGAAGCAATCTAGATGTCCATCAACAGATGAATGGATAAAGAAGTTGTGAGATATATATATATACACACACACACACACACACACACACACACACAATAGCATATTACTCAGCCATAAAAAGAACACATTTGGGTCAGTCCTAATGAGGTGGATGAACCTAGAGCCTGTTATACAGAGTGGAGCAAGTCAGAAAGAGTAAAACAAATATATATAAAAACATATAATATGCAATCTAGAAAGATGGTACTGATGCACCTATCAGCAGGGCAGCAATGGAGACACAGACATAGAGGACAGACTTGTGGACACAGGGGAAGAAGAGGGTAGGACAAACTGAGAGAGTAGCATGGAAACATAAATTACCATATGTAAAATAGGTAGCCAGTGGAAATTTGCTGTATAATGCAGGGAGCTCAAAGCAGGTGCTCTGTGACAACATAGGAGGGTAGGATGGGAGGCGGGAGGGAGTTTCAAGGGGAGGGGCATATGTATATCTATGGCTAATTCATGTTGATGTATGGCAGAAACCAACACAGTATTGGTAAAGCAATTTTCCTCCAGGTAAAATTTTTTTAAAAAAGGAATCAATAAGAGATAAATGAAAGCCTTGCTAAGTACTGGGGTTCACTTAGAGCAAGCAGAATTTGTAGTGGGTAAGTCAGCATAAATAAAGAAAAATGTCAAGTAACTTCCAAAAGAAATAACGTTCCTACTTTTAAGAGAACTCATCTGTATTCCTATTATCTTATGCAACTGAGAACATAGGGAAAACAATTTGCTTCAGTTGATATCAAATCCTGTGTAGATATGTATTGTAATTTCAACTGTGAACTACTAAACAACAGAATTCTCCTCATGAAGGGAAATTATAATTGGAATACCTATTTTCTTAGGATCTGATTATTTCTAGTTATGTAGGTATTCTGTTCTAAAGCTGTTTTCACTGATTGGGCAAACCCTTCTAAAAAAAGAAATGGGGAATTATATTATCAAAATTAGAGTAGCTAGCCAAAATATCATTTCCTTTATAAACTCTGTCTTTTGAATTGCTAGTAAGAATATTAACAAACACACAACTTTGTATCTTGATGCTAGAGAAATTCTTAAGTGAGCATACATTTCCCCTTTCAATCACTGTTTTTACCACCTAATATTTTTATTTTGAAAAAATATTTAAACTTACAGAAAAGTTGCAAGACTAATAGAAGATCTGTTATCTAAATTAAATTTTGGGTAGCTAGTGATCAAATTTGTAATAATTGAAGTGAGTCTCCCTAAACAGCCATATATAAAGAAGTATGGCTTTCATAGCAACAATTTGTCAGTCTCCATGGTGAAGCTTTTGAGGTCCTTCTCTAGCCTGGTGGTTAGCTATATCATATAATACCTTTCCTAGTAAATTCTCTGTTTAGAGATATTTAAAGTAGGCTGCACTCTCTTAAGGGAGAAGGCAATGGCACCCCACTCCAGTACTCTTGCCTGGAAAATTCCATGGGCGGAGGAGCCTGGTAGGCTACAGTCCTTGGGGTCGCTAAGAGTCGGACACGACTGAGCGACTTCCCTTTCACTTTTCCCGTTCATGCACTGGAGAAGGAAATGGCAACCCACTCCAGTATTCTTGCCTGGAGAATCCCAGGGATGGCGGAGCCTGGTGGGCTGCCGTCTATGGGGTCGCACAGAGTCGGGCACGACTGAAGCGACTTAGCAGCAGCAGCAGCACTCTCTTAAAAATCCTAATATACACCCAAGTGTACAACATAGGATCTGAACTAATATTAAAAATAGATTACATATGAATGCCTAAATGGGTTCTTTCAGAAAAATAATATATCACATGTCTTTCCAGAGCTTCTAATACTGGTCAGAATATCAATTAAAGTTCTATGATTAAGCACTATGAAAATTTTACTAAAGAACAAAACTATCAAACCAGAGTATCTTGAGTTCTGTAAGGTATTTGACAAGCCATATATTGACAAGAATTCAAAAGTTCTTGGAACAAGATAGACAAAGTGGCTTTTGATAGGCTGTAAGAGAAATATGTCAGCTGGTTAAGCAATTAACCAATAGGCTTTCTGGTAGCATGTGAAATAGCCTATCCTAAAAAAATGTTCTGTAAGTGACTTGAGTGACAACATTATTACTGTATTTGCATTATTAACGTAAAATATCAGATGTCTTATACAGATTTTGAAAAAGTCTCCTTGGGGTGGACTGATAAGTTAAATGTAGCAAAATGAAATTCAACAAGAATATATTTGAGGACCTGGATTTTAATTAAAATCAATGGTATAAAAAAACACAAGAATTTATGATTCATATTTATAAAGAAAAGCCACACTTTCTGATTTTGTCTAGATAGAGACCTTATGAAGTATTACTATAATAGATGTTTTTAAATATATGTAAAATTTTAAATATTCATGAGTTTGTTTCTTAACAATTATTTACACCTACTAAAATTATTTAGGATTTTTGTTGTTCTTAATGGTCTTAATCAGAGTTTTTACAACATGTTATTTCATATAAATTTGCCTTCCAGGAAAATAAAAAGGTAATCTTGTTGATACCTGCATTCCAGCATCAATTTCCAATTGTATGTCTAAAACTCTTTGAAAAATGTCTGCTACATAATCAGTATTTAAATGCTGTCTATTATCATTAATACTATAGCTTCTTAATATATCTGCTTAGTTTAGGGAGAGAATATGTTGATTATTTGTTTATATCATGGAAAAGTTCTTATAAATCATGGGGAATGCTAAACATATTTTGGTTTTTTTATGTCTTATGAACTTATTTGGATGATGCTTCATATTTTTTCATAAAATATATTTAACAAATATTCATACAGGGTATACTATGTGTCAAACTGTGCCAGATGTCGGTTCAGTTCAGTTCAGTCGCTCAGTCGTGTCCAACTCTTTGCGACCCCATGGACTGCAGCACGCCAGGGTTCCCTGTCCATCACCAACTTCTGAAGCTTACTCAAACTCATGTGCATTGAGTCGGTGATGCCATCCAACCATCTCATCTTCCATTGTCCCCTTCTCCTCCTGCCTTCAATCATTCCTAGCATCAGGGTCTTTTCAAATGAGTCAGTTCTTCGCATCAGGTGGCCAAAGTATTGGAGTTCAGCTTCAATATCAGTCCTTCCAATGAATACTCAGGACTGATTCCTCCAGGATTAATCATATAAACTAATAAATGTGATCCTTGTCTCATGGATGTTATAGATAACATATACAGAAACCCAAGTGAAAGTGTTAGTTGCTCAGTCATGTTCAACTCTTTGTGACCCCACGGACTGCAGCTGCCAGACCCTTCTGTCCATGGGCTTCTCCAAGCAAGAATACTGGAGTGGGTTGCTATTCCCTTCTCCAGTGGATCTTCCCAACCCAGGGGCTGAATCCAGGTTTCTTGCACTGCAGGTGGATTCTTTATCATTTGAGCCACTAGGGAAGTCCCACAGAAATCAAACACATGAATAATATATAGTTGTAAGTTGTGGTAAGTGCTATAAAGGAAAATAACAAGGTGTTATGAGAGAGAATAATGAGAAAAATTTAGATCGAAGGAGGCAGATTAGCAAAGTCTTTCTGTGATTAAAGAGACACTGAAACTGGAACACAAAGGATAATCAGAAGTTAGCCAGGCAAAGAGTGGGGTTAAGAGCTTCTAGGTAGTGGTAACAGCATGTTACCAGAGCCAAGAAAAAGCTGGATGGAAACTTAGGGAGCAGTGGGGAGAGGGAGAGAGATGGTAACAGAAGGGCTTAGAAACAGATCACGTAGAACCTAGCAGAACAGAAACTATCTAATGCCAAGGCTCTAGCTGTTAAAGCACAATGCATACTATTTCTCAGGTTTGAAAAAGTCTATGAACTTTATTTTAGTATAACTTCCTACTTACCTTATTGATAATAGCAATCTTTTTGAAAAACTATAAGAACATATATTTTTTACCCAAATAATGATTACTACAAGTTTATAACAAATACATACACAATCAGTCCAAAATATTACTCAATGGTCAATGTTAGGAAAAAACAACTGGCATCCAAATAAATCAATCCCTATATTGACATCTATAGTAGGAACATAAAAACTTCTTGGCTTTTTCATTTCAAATTTTGAGAAACTCAAACATTTATTACTAAAGATCACGTAATCTTCTAAAAAAATCCCACTATGTGGCATCCGTAAGAATAGAAACAAATAAGTATAAAAAATTACACTAAGCCATGGACATCTCGAACAGAAATTTTATTCAATTTTGTAAACATCCATGCATTACTGAATTCCTTTCATATGCCAGCAAAAATTGTGGAAGACTCTGAAGTGGGCAAAAATATTATTAGGTGTCTTGTGTAATGGACCATTCTGAATTATCTGTACTCTTCAGTCTTTTAGATATTTTACAAATCTAAGTTGTAAAAAACTGAGAGTAATGTAAAAAGTTTTTCTCCAAGTGATCCTTTTTCACTAGGGAAGTACAATGTACTGCCACGTCCAATTTACCTTGATGGACCTAACATTCAAGGTTCCTATGCAATGTTGTTCTTCATGGCATCAGACTTTACTTTCACCACCAGACACATCCACAACTGAGAGTTATTTCTGCTTTGGCCCAGCTGCTTCATTCTTTCTGGAGCTATTAGTAGTTGCCCTCCACTCTTCCCCAGTAGCATATTGGACATCTTTCAACCTAGGGGGCTCACCTTCCGGTGTCACATCTTTTTGTCTTTTCATACAGTTCATGGGATTCTTGTGGCAAGAATACTGGAGTGGGTTGCCATTTCCCTTCTCCAGTGGACCACATTTTGTCAGAATTCTTCACTATGACCCGTCTGTCTTGGGTGGCCCTGCACAGCACAGCTCATAGCTTCACCGAATTATGCAAGCTCCTTCACCATGACAAGGCTGTGATCCATGAAGGGGAATTATCCTCAGTATTTCCCAAAACAAAGAAACTGAATTTCTAATACTTCAAATATGCTAGACTTAAAAAAATCTACTGGAAAGTAATTAAGTATTTTAAAAATCCAAGTTCATATAATTAGGGTAAATCTTTGGCAAATATGATAAGCTTAATAACTGTAGCTTAAAGACTGTCTTAAAATTTTTTTATATGTTAAATATAAGTATATATTTTGTTTTTTGTGGGCTGCTTTCCCAAAACACACAGAGGTTTATTGACTGAACAAGCTTAAATTACTCCTAAATTACGTGTCAGCTTGAATATAATTTCCACGATCTTTAAAGTAACTTAAACTTTGGACTGATATTAAATTATTAATGTATAATCATTAGAAATCTGGATAATTTTTAAATAAGAATTAGGAGACATCAATTACTAATAATATATTTTTTTTATCGTGGTGAAATATATGTAACAAAATTTACTTTAATCAGTGTACAATGAAATGGCATTACACAAATACACAATGTAATGCAAACAACACCACTATCTACCACTTTCATCATCCCAAAGAGAAATTTCCTAACTTTTAAACAGTAACTCCCCACTCCTTGTTTTCATCTATCTTATTTTCTGTCTCTATGAATTCGACTATTCTGAGTACCTCAAGTAAGTGAACTCATATAATACTTTTCCTTTTATTTCTGGCTTATTAAATTCAGCATAATGTTTTCAAGTTTCATCCATGCTGCAGCATATATCAGAACTTCATTTCTTCTATGGTTGAATAATATTTCTATTATGTGTATATAATATATTTTGTTTATTCATTCATTTGCCAATAGATATTTGGGCTATTTTCATTTTTCTGGCCATTATGGATATAGCTGCTATAAACAGGAGTTCTTGCTTTCAATTCTTTTGGGTATATAAAGAGTGGTGGAATTGCTGCATCACATGTTTAACTTTTAGAACCACAAAAGTGTTTATCACTGTGGTGGCACCATTTTATACTCTCTCCAGCAAAAAAAAATGCACAAGGGCTCCAATTTCTTCACATTCCCTGCCTTATTTGCCTCTACTTATTTTCTGGGTTATTTGCGGGAGAAGGGTGGTGGTGGTGGTTAATAAAACACCTAAATGGATACAAAGTGGTCTCTCATGGAGGTTTTGAATTGCAGTTTCCTAATGACTAGTGATACCGAGTATCTTCTTTTGCACATTTCTATTTGTATTCATTCCTTGGAGAAATGTTTATTTAAATCCTTCACCCATGTTTCAATTGGGTTCCCCTTTTTTTTTTGCTACTCAGTTGCAGGAATTCTTCTTATATTCTAGATACTAGTCCTTTCTCAAATGTGTTTTGAAGATATTTTCTTTCATTCTGTTAGCTGTCTTCTCTCTGACAGTATCCTTCAATGTACAAAAGTCCTTAAGTTGATAAAGTCCAATTTATCAATTTTTCTTTTGTTGTACTGATTATTAATCATAATTTTAAGTTTACATACCTTTGCTTATTTTTATTTGCTATATAAATTGTAAAAATTTTTGTCATGTTTATGAACATGCTCCTTTTTGCCACTTTAACAAGCTGTAAGAGGACTGCATGTTCCTGTAGAAAATTATACATGTTCATGAGCTTTGCTGTCTGTTAAAATATACATATGTCAGACAGTTCTTAATTATTTATTCCACGTTTTCTCTGTGAAACAGAAATGACTTACTTTCACTAAAAGTATACCAAAATGAGTTGCTGAGCAACCGTGATAGATATCTGCAACTGAGCATGTGTTTTTATTTTTTTAATGAAACAAACAAACAAACAAACAAAAAAACACTGCCCTAAAGCAGCAGTCCTGAAACTTTTTGGTTTCTGAGCCCCTTTACACATTTAAAATTTATTTAGAATTCCTAGAGCTTTTGCACATGTGGGTTATAACTATCAATGTTTACTGAATTAGAAATCGAAACAAAAATTTTACAAATATTAATTCATTTGAAAAAAGCAATGATCAATCTGTTGCATGTTAAATAAATATCATATTATTGTGAAGATAGTTTTCATCATGTGGGTCATCTGAAAAAGGACTGTAGTCCTAAAGCAAAGTATCAATTCATTCCAGGATATTTGAAAAAACATAACAAAAGATAAAACTTGGAAAGCGAAGATTATTTCCTTCAATTTGTAATGCTTGAAAATAAGTTACAAAATGTGTTAAAATATACATTCACCTGAAACAAAGTTCACTTAGTTTTGATGGGCTTCTTTCCTTGGCTTACTGATGAGTGCTTTTACATATTATCTATGTAATCTGCCTAGACAGCAGAAATTCATGTCTTACCAGAATAATTTTCTTTGCTATATGTTAATTTTGTTATATGCTTGGGTTCTTAGGCAGAAAAAGAACAAAAACTTCCTCAGTTATGAAAGAGTTAATTTTTAACAACTGTGTACCTTTTGTGCTTTTATAGTCATTTTAATTTAAAAAGGCCTAAAAATTACTTCTCAGGCATCCATGATCCTATCTTAAATCAAGTGTCCAAATTTCCTCTGAAAACTCGAAGTCAAATCTTAAGTACAGAACAAACTATTAAAATTTTTTCAGAGTATCTTTCACTTAAAACTATCTTTGAAGATCTAAACGTAAGACCAGAAACTATAAAACTCCTAGAAGAAAACATAGGCAAAACACTCTCCGACATAAACCACAGCAGGATCCTCTATGACCCACCTCCCAGAATATTGGAAATAAAAGCAAAAATAAATAAATGGGACCTAATTAAAATTAAAAGCTTTTGTACAACAAAGGAAACTATAAGCAAGGTGAAAAGACAGCCTTCAGAATGGGAGAAAATAACAGCAAACGAAGCAACAGACAATAATCTCAAAAATATACAAGCAACTCCTGCAGCTTAATTCCAGAAAAATAAATGACCCAATCAAAAAGTGGGCCAAAGAACTAAACAGACACTTCTCCAAAGAAGACATACAGATGGCTAACAAGCACATGAAAAGATGCTCAACATCACCCATTATTAGAGAAATGCAAAGCAAAACCACAATGAGGTACCATTACACACCAGTCAGAATGGCTGCTATCTAAAAGTCTACAAGCAATAAATGCTGGAGAGGGTGTGGAGAAAAGGGAACCCTCTTACACTGTTGGTGGGAATGCAAACTAGTACAGCCACTATGGAGAACAGTGTGGAGATTCTTTAAAAAACTGAGAATAGAACTGCCATATGACCGAGCAATCCCGCTGCTGGGCATACACACTGAGGAAACCAGAACTGAAAGAGACACGTGTACCCCAATGTTCATCGCAGCACTGTTTATAATAGCCAGGACATGGAAGCAGCCTAGATGCCCATCGGCAGACGAATGGATAAGGAAGCTGTGGTACATATACACAATGGAATATTACTCAGCCATTGAAAAGAATATATTTGAATCAGTTTCTAATGAGGTGGATGAAACTGGAGCCTATTATACAGAGTGAAGAAAGCCAGAAAGAAAAACACCAATATAGTATACTAACACATATATATGGTCTTTAGTTAATCGGTAAAGATAACCCTGTATGCGAGACATCAAAAGAGACACAGATAAATAGAACAGTATTATGGACTCTATCAGAGAGGGCGAGGGCGGGATGATATGGGAGAATGGCATTGAAACATGTAAATTATCATATGTGAAACGAATCACCAGTCCAGGTTTGATGCATGATACAGGGCGCTCGGGGCTGGTGCAGCGGGATGACCTGGAGGGATGGGATGGGGAGGGAAGTGGGAGGGGGGTTCTGGAAGGGGAACACATGTACACCCATGGTGGATTCATGTCAATGTATGGCAAAACAAATACAATATTGCAAAGTTAAAAAATAGATAAATAATTTAAAATAAGAAAAAAAACCCCAAAAAACTATCTTTGAGATTTCCTGGCAGGCTCCTAGAAGTCACAAAATGTTGTTCTTTTTCATAGATAAAGTGATGAAAGGTATAATTAGATTTGTTTGATGAGTTACAACTATAAATTTCATGGAAAGTTGTTGTGTCGAAAGAGAAGTCCAGTCTTCTCTAGGTTAAGTTTATATAAGCAAACTGCTTTTAATTTAACCATTTCATTAATTTTGAGCTTTGAGTAAAGTCCTTAGATAACTGTCAATTCCTTACAGACCCTAATATTTTTACTCTAAGAAAAAAATACTGCTTAAGACTCTTGAAAGAGAGTGGCCCCCAGTAGTGGCGGAAAAAAAAAAAAAAAAGACTCTTGAAAGAAATATATTCCACCCCTCAATAGAGAATTTTACTCTCTTCCATTCTGATATTACTGGTAACAGTTAATAACTCCAGCTATTAAGTTCTTGTCATTTACAGATGGATTCTGATGCTTACCTCAAAGTTATGCTATAAGCTACAGACCAGAGCTTGTACATTTACCAAAGAAGGACAGTTTTATAAGCCTCATGGAAAGAACTGTACCAGATACTTTCAGCTACTGACACTTCAAAGAATATACCCTTGGGTACAGACTGCTTAAGTCATACTACTGTTTGGGTAACTTTTAGACTGTAACAGTGGACTGAGCTAGTATTTCCAAAACTCTCATTAGTCTAAAAGGTGAAAGTTTCATGAAAGCAGACTGCTAAGCTAAAATCTAGTGGAATGAGGATTGATTACCTAGGACTAAGTAAACTGAATAATATTTTTTCTGGCTATTTGTTTGGAATATTACTGATGTTTCAAATGTTCTCTTTTCTGCATATGTATGGAAATTCTTTTTCTTTCTTCTCGATCTATGTATAACCCACACAATTTCATAGATTCTGATTTCTTAAAACTAAAAGTATTTGATTTAGCTGATTCCCTCAGAAATCAGAAACTCTTACTAGGTCTGCTAACTTTTCTTGACAATATAGTAATTTTCCTACATTTATGAAGAATGTCCTCCTCTCTAACAGGATATAACTGGACAAACCATGGCTGAACTAAGGACATATCTGTATCATGTTCGAGAATGGTGTCCATTTAATCAGATATGACTACCACTTCTGAAGAACAAAGATTGGCTATACTCACAAAGCTAATAACTACAAAGCCCTCTTAGGAAAAATGACCTGATATCTGGAGTAGAGAGTTTTAGCTTTGCATGTGGTAAGGAAGGTCACTTATAAGTGATAATGAAATTTTGGTGACCTGGAAAAGAGAGGAATTCATCCCTTAACAGGTACCTGCAGGTAAAACAGAGTGAAGGGATTGTCTAGGGCTCTGTTACCTAAACTCGGAATGGCAAAAATAGAAACTTTAAAAAGCAGAATCTGAGATTCTCTCTGAAAATTTCCAGATAAAAGCTAGCTTTGCAGCCTCAGTAATTGCAAAAGCAAACTCAGAGAGGCTATCTGGCTAGTTAATATCTTGCTGCAGCGAAATAATCAATCAAGCCCAAACTAATTAATGAGACCAGCCATTTTTTTGCATCAAAAATCATCTTTGAGGTTATTATTATCGGGGGTGTAGAGAGTTGTCCGGAAAATGGGAAAGATTATTAAAATGTCCTGATTTGTATACTTTTCTGGGTTATCTGCACTTTTTACTTTCACTATTTTACAACTTTGCAAGTTACAGAAAACTAATATTAATGCAAATTATTGTCGATAGCAATGCAAATACATTTTGTCCCGAGCAGGAATGTTTGATTATTACCCTGTGTATACTGACTGAGTTTTGTATCTATTTATAAATTCATGCCAGTCTTTGTGAGTGATGATATATGTATGTGTCCTTTTTTTACTTTGAACGTGTTTACAGCTTACTACTCTCTCATTAAAGAAATAAAATATTTGAAACATTTTATATTTCTATGAACATTATGATTAAACCTTTAAAAATACTATCCTTTAACATGTATTGTACTATGTTCTCCAAAGCATTTGATTTCATGTATTTGTCTAAATACATTTCTGACTCCAATTGTGCTCATGGCTTAAAGCTCTATTGCTTGAATCAGCAAACTTTCAGAATAAATATATCCTATTGCTCACAGTGCTTAGGTTGTGCAATGAATTTTATCATTCAAGTATTTCAAACTAAGGTCTAAAAATCCTAGTTTTCATTCTTCAAAAAAATTTGTACTAGTCATCTCCCAGAACATCATTCTTTTTCTCTCTGTCTCTTGCACTGAGAGGTGTTAGAGCAGAGAGGTCAAGAGTGATGACTCAGGAGCCAGACTGCCTGGACTTGAATACCAGTTAGATCTCTAGTTGGTTATATGTCCTTTACCAATTAGTGCTTCAATTTTCTGATAAGTAAAATGACAATGTATGTAAAGTGTTGGTATATATAAAATATTTAGAAGAGTGACTATTATTTTAATATTATTTAATATACTAAAATATATTATAAATAATATTTAATATTATTTAAATATACTAAAATCATCACAGATAGGAATAATAAAATTGTGTGTGTATATATTATGTAAATATATATACAACATATATTACACATATATTATATATATAGTTGTTGTTCAGTCGCCCAGTCATGTCAGACTCTTTGCAACCCCATGGACTGCAGCACACCAGGCCTGCCTGTCCCTCATCATCTCCCAAAGTTTGCCCAAGTTCACATCCATTGCATCGGTGATGCCATCTAGCCATCTCATCCTCTGATGCCCTCTTCTCCTTCTGCCCTCAACTTTCCCAGTATCAGGGTCTTTTCCAATGAGTTGGCTATTTGCATCAGATTACCAAAATACTGGAGCTTCAGCTTCAGCATCAGTCCTTCCAGTGAATATTCAGGTTGATTTCCCTTAAGATTGACTGGCTTGATCTCCCTGCTGTCCAGTGGACTTTCAGGAGTCTTCTCCAGCACAACAGTTTGAAGGCATCAATTCTTTAGTGCTCTGCCTTCTTTATGGTCCAGATCTCACAATCATACATGACCAATGGGAAGGCCATAGCCTTGACTAAATGAACCTTTGTTGGCAGAGTAACGTCTGTGCTTTTCAACACATTGTCTAGGTCTGTCATAGGCTTCCTGCCACAAAGCAATCGTCTTCTGATTTCATGGCTGTAGTCACTATCCGCAGTGATTTTAGAGCCCAAGAAGAGGAAATCTGTCACTACTTCTACCTTTTCCCCTTCTATTTGCCATGAAGTAATGGGGCCAGCTGCCATGATCTTAATTTTTTTAAAATTTAGTTTTAAGTATATTACATATGCAAAAATACACACACACACACACACACACACACACACACACACAATAAGTATATTCTTCAATTTTCTGACCAAAACTTTACAAGTGTCTCTGGTCTTTTGTAATGGTGTGATTTCAGTTCAGTTCAGTTGCTCAGTTGTGTCTGACTCTTTGTGACCCCATGAACTGCAGCATGCCAGGCCTCCCTGTCCATCACCAACTCCCGGAGTTAACCCAAACCCATGTCCATCGAGTCAGTGATGCCATCCAACCATCTCATCCTCTGTCGTCCCCTTCTCCTCCTGCTCCCAATCCTACCCAGCATTAGGGTCTTTTCCACTGAGTCAACTCTTTGCATGAGGTGGCCAAAGTACTGGAGTTTCAGCTTCAACATTAGTCCTTCCAATGAACACCGAGGACTGATCTCCTTTAGGATGGATTGATTGGATCTCCTTGCAGTCCAAGGGACTCTCAAGAGTCTTCTCCAACACCACAGTTCAAAAGCATCAATTCTGCAGCACTCCGCTTTCTTCACCGTCCAACTCTCACATCCATACATGACCACTGGAAAAACCATAGCCTTGACTAGACGGACCTTTGTTGGCAAAAGTAATGTCTCTGCTTTTAAATATGCTATCTAGGTTGGTCATAACCTTCCTTCCAAGGAGTAAGTGTCTTTTAATTTCATGGCTGCAATCACCATCAGCAGTGATTTTGGAGCCCCCAAAAATAAAATATGACACTGTTTCCCCATCTATTTCCCATGAAGTGATGGGACCAGATGCCATGATCTCAGTTTTCTGAACGTTGAGCTTTAAGCCAACTTTTTCACTCTCCTCTTTCACTTTAATCAAGAGGCTCTTTAGTTCTTCTTCACTTTCTGCCATGAGGTGTGATTTATCTCCAGGTAAATCAATAATAGTGGTAGGTTGCTAACTCAGCATTTTCTCTCTTAAGTTACAAATACATGCTTTGGGAAGATAGACTCTTTCCTGACTGGTCCTATCAATCAAACATAGTTTTCTCTATGCTGTGCGCAGTGCTTAGTTGCTCAGCCATGCCCAACTCTTTGCAACCCCATGGACTGTAGCCCACCAGGCATCTTTGTCTATGGAGATTCTCCAGGCAGGACTACTGGAGTGGGTTGCCATACCCTCCTCCAGGGGATCTTCCCAACCCAGGGATAGAAACCCAGTTCTCCCATGTTGCAAGCAGATTTTTTATTTTCTGAGCCACCAGGGAAGTCCATTATTTCCCAAAGGGAAATCAGCAACTCTTTTATTTCTCACAGCAGGCAGAAGATTTTCTTGTAATCAATGGATCTTGGGGACCACCATTATTATGTGGGACTTCTCCAGAAGATTTAATTTCTGTCAGTGGGATAAGGTTTCTTATTATGTATCTCCATGACTCTCCTGCCTTTGTCTTAAATGCCTCTCACTATGTTTGGAGTTGTGTGAGCATATGCAAGCATTATACAAAGTATAGCTGTAATTTTTTCACGTTTGGATCCAGTCTCCTTGAAAAGACCTTTACACTTATTTAGTAATCAGAGGGGCAAGATTTATTTATCCCTTGTTTCCTCCTGTGTGTTGTTGTTGTTCAGTCACTAAGTCATGTCTGACTCTTTGTGACACTGTGGATTGCAGCACACCAGGCTTCCCTGTCCTTCACTATCTCCCAGAGTTTGTTCAAATTTATGTTCAAGGTGTTGATGATGCCATCCAACCATCTTATCCTCTGTCATCCCCTTCTCCTCCTGCCCTCAATCTTTCCCAGCATCAGGGTCTTTTCCAATGAAGTGGCTCTTTGTATCAGGTAGCCAAAGTATTGGAGTTTCAGCTTCAGCCTCAGTTCTTCCAATGAATATTCAGGGTTGATTCCCTTTAAGATTGACTGGTTTGATCTCCAAGTAGTCCAAGGGATTCCAAGAGTCTTCTTCAGCACCATAGTTCAAAAGCATCAATTCTTCAGCGCTTAGCCTTCTTTATGATCCAACTCTCACATCCATACATGACTACTGGAAAAACCGTAACTTTGACTATACAGACCTTTGTCAGCAAAGTGATGTCTCTGCGTTTCATTAAAAATATACTGTCTAGGTTTGTCACAGCTTTCCTTCCAAGGAACAAACATCTTTTAACTGCATGGCCACAGATACTGTCTGCAGTGATTCTGGAGTTCAAGAAAATATAATCTGTCACTGTTTCCACTTTTTTCCCAAATATTTGCCATGAAGTTATGGGACAAGATACCTCCTGTGTGTCACACTTTCCTACTCTCTATTCCCTTGAATGAGGTTTCTTACTCAAATATGAAACTTCAGGGATTTCTTTTATATTTTTCAGTTATTATATGGAAAATTTTTCACCTCTTTGGTCAGACACTACATACTGAGATATGTTAACATGCTTTTTGGTTGCACACCACAGTTGACCCTAATTAGTGTTTACTCTAATTAGTGTTGACTCTAATTAGTGTTTACTCTAATTAGTGTTGACTCTAATTAGTGTTTTTAAAGTACTGTATTGGCTCAGGTAACTGAGAAGTCAACAAGGGCTTGAGTAAATGGTCAAACAATGTGACCAGGACTCAGGATCTCTCTTTCTCTTCCATTTTTTAGGATTGCTTCTTTACAGTTGGCTCTATTATAGGGAGGCATTACTTTCATGGTTCAAGGTAGCAATTCTTTTAGAGTTATATATGTTCTCATTCATATTCAATAGAAAACAGAGAGTCTATGTTCCTAGCAGTGCAAATAAAACCTAATAGATACTCTTATCGACCTGAATTATGTGTTTCTTGAACTAAAACTGTGGCTATGTGAAATACATATGCTGGAGGGTTAGTCAATCTCACCCAAATAACATGACTGGGGAATGTGGTAAAGTGTTAGGAAGAGGGAACTGCAAAAGGCTGCTGGAAAGGCAACTAACAAAGAACCACTACAAGGGTCATTCCTCAAGCTTCTTCGTTTCCTGAAAAAGCAACTTGTCAGTTTGGCAATAGCAAGTATTCAGATCACTAGGAACTAACTATTGAAGAGTTATTCAAATTTCTTTGGTCATTCAAATATTTTTCACGTATAACATAATACCTAGAATACGATAACTTGAAAGCTTTGTTATGAATAGAAAACTTCCAAATATTTCAGTTTGAAAACCAGGATAATTATTATAGTTGCTGTGGTTGCTTTATAATATGAGAACACAAAAGGCAGTTTGGTATATTTTGGAATGTTTATAATTTATAGTAAAGCTATAGCTGGAGAATTCAGCTGTTGACTTAAATTCTTAATCATTTTATTAACCAATATTTTCTTTTTCTATTTGGTCTTTGACTTGGCTAAGCTTGTTTCTAACCAGGTGTGGCTTGTTGAATAGAGGGTTAAAGTCACCATTTGGTAGCTTATCTACCAAGAGATAACCAATACTAGTTTTCCTCCTTGCATCCCCCTGAAATTCTGGGTATTTTTTCTTCTAAGGATTATAAACAAAATTATACTTTATTAC
This sequence comes from Okapia johnstoni, assembly GCA_024291935.2. Classification (NCBI taxonomy): domain Eukaryota; kingdom Metazoa; phylum Chordata; class Mammalia; order Artiodactyla; family Giraffidae; genus Okapia; species Okapia johnstoni. The sequence goes on from CM044307.1 coordinate 22,313,801, forward strand.
TTTTCTTATTTTATATTCATGTCAGGGACTGAGGTTTTTTGGTTTTTTTTTTTTTTGCAGCCATGGTCTAAATTGTGACTGCTTATTCAGTTATATTTACCAGTTTAATCTGTTCTAGCCTGACACTTTTCACAAAGTACCATTCACAGCTAATGACTGAAAGAAGCGATGGAAAAAAAGTGAAAGTATTAGTCTGACTCTTTGTGACCCCATGGACTGTAGCCCGCCAGGTTCCTCTGTCCATGGAATTCTTTGGGCAAGAATACTGGAGTGGGTAGCCATTCCCTTCTCCAGGGGATCTTTCCGACCCAGAGATCTCTTGCATTGCAGGTGGAATCTTTACTGTCTGAGCCACCAGGAAAGCTGGAAAGAAGTCATACATATCCTTAAAAGTTTCTATCTGAAGATTAGTAATATCAGACTTTGTACAAAGCCTCAACTCTCTAAATGGTTGTAATGTGAACACAGTTATAGAAAAGAAAGATGCAAAATCATAAGAAAAAAGAGCAAGATTGATAAAAATTAAATATTATCTTGACCAATCTGTTTAGATTTTTAAACTTAATGTGATCTTCTTATGGGATTATCTTAATTAAGGCAGGCAATATATTTAAAAGTATGTGATGAAATTACTAAAGACAAAGACTTCTGAGTCATGAATTTCTTGGAAATCATGTGATGAAAGTTCATTGCCACATACTATAAAATTTTAATGATGTTAGAGTACTTCAGGTACAGGAGAAACTATTAAATTCCTTGATGGAAGATACTCAGTGGCACTTATATTTTCAACAAAAAAGCACTAGTGAAAGTCCTTCAGAATAAAACACATCTTCTGTAATAAGTTATAGCCTACCTCCAAGGACAGGAGGTAGGCTGTATGCTTGCAAAATCATTAATGCAAAAGCCTCTTGTCTTACCCGTTCCTCTGCACTGCCTGTTGCATCATGGGAATAACTGATGAGACCAGGGATGGGCTGCTCACCGTGTGCCATGATAACAGCAGGACTGGTGTAGAATGGATGCTTCTAATGCACAACACATAACAACGATGAATACAATGACAGGAAAACATGAAACTATACAAGCAAAATGACTGGAAAGGAAAAAAGTTGAAAACAAATGGAACACTGAAATGCCCAAAATTCGCAAATGTATAATGACAAAATCAGCTTAGAATTCAGATGGTATATGCTTTTTTTAAGGTTGAAACTGATGGTACTTTTAACTCTTTTAATTAAGAGTAAAAGAAAGAGAACATATGATGATTTAATAATGTACCTATTTCATCAATCAGTTCCATAAAAACAAAACAAAATGAAATAAAACAAACCTCACACATAAATACTTACTACCCTAAGTAAGGACTTAATGGATCACTGAATGGATCTGGAGATGGAATGATCCAGTTTTCAGTGAAGGAACCATCTACTGGTTGTCTGAATGGACACTTCAAAAGGATCTCTATGATTCTTTCCAATATATATATGTTGTCAAAAAATCCTCCATGCTAAGCTCATAGCTAAAATTTTTGGATGAGCCATAAAACTTTAGGAATTACTTCATATACGATTAGATTACCAATCTTTACATTCTTGATCAATGAACAAGCATTACTTCCAGAAGGGATATGCTACTGTCTGAAGATTTTAAAGTAAACAAGGTGGGTTACATGAAATATGGTTATAACGTAAATCATGTTCTGTGACTTTGAGATGATGATGAAATTTACAGAAGTAATGTATAGTACTATTTACTGTACTAAGTACTGTATGGTACTATTTACTCCCAGAATTGCTCCAAGAGAACTTGCAATATTTTGATACTGCTTTAATAATATTTATTGTTTATTAAATTAAAAATACAAATACCTTATATCCATTTCTTCTCCATATGACTGGTGTAAATTGTGTCCAACAGTTAAATAAATGGTAGTTAATTGATGAAAAGTCTTGTCTTTTAAAAAAAAAATTATTAATCTTTCTCAACTAATTCCTTGAACCATCTTAGGTCTCTTACCCTCTTTTGATGCTCCTTTAAGAATTTGTGAATATTTGGTGTTCTGAATACATAAACATTATATATTTAATAAGATTACAAAACTGACATCTTCACAGAGTTCTTAAATGTCACATTGTTTATCATGGGAGCTACTACTTCAATAGGTAACAGCAAAATCTTTAATGCCTCAGAACTCAAAACAAAACTTAAATGTTTCAAGAACTCAACGTAATGGAGGGAATACAGCTGTAGAGTGTCATGAATATCCCAGTTCTTTTCAAAGGATGCCACAAAGTTGTATTTAACTTATGGAAGAATGGGATGGAAAGAGAGATGAAATCAATACATTTACCTGTGGGTCCTTTAGATCTCTGGGTCTCTCTCAGCAGGCTTACCTTGGCCGCAATGGCTGCTGCAGTTATATGTGATGAAGAACTATCTTCTGTTGAAGCAACACCACTGTCTTTCTTCTCTTCTTCCTCTTCCTCACATTGAACCCCTTTGTCTTCTGTCTGTTTATGGGGGCTAGTTGTGGGAGGAGGGGAAAGAGGTGGTGGCGGGGAAGGTAAATCTTCAAGTTCATCATGAACTTCCTTTACTTTTACAATGGCATCACGTAAAAGGTCAATGGCATGAGGTAGGGCTGGTAGTATGAACTGAAAGCATTCCTGTATGCAAGAGGAAGGAAAAAAACGAAGATAAAGTACTTTTATAGGCATGCAAAATGGGAAGAATCAAATTTATTTGTGATTTTGGATTTACTTGTGATTTTCTCACCATCTGTCTTAAGAATGAATCATATTTAATGTATTGTCTTTGTAATGCAAAATATGAAGTAAGCTGGTATATATTACAGTACTCTCCATAAGCTGAAGAACTCCACTATATAAGCACACAGCAAATTGTTTTTTTAAGTAAAATTTCTATACAACTTTGGAATTTAAAGATACATTATAAGAGAGCAGGTAACAGTTTTTACCTTTCTGGTAAGAGAAGGATACTAGAACTAACAAACCGACTGAGTACTGAACTATTTTATTCAGAGAACTTAGGTTTTGATTACAATTGTAAAGTACAGATAGACAAGATTGTACAATATGTAAAAGTAGATATAAGTTTGTGCAGCATAAAAGTCAAAACAGTCTCTCTCTTTTTTTTTTGGAAGGGGGTGAAGGAAAGTACAGCATTTATTGTAGGGTGCTAATAAGTAAGGAGAACAGGCAGCTAATGACCAAAATATGTCCATTATCACCTATAATGTATCACCAAAAGAAAACAGGTGAGAACTTTAAAATCAGAAAGTAAGGCCAGATATATATGGGGAATATATTTAAGCAGAAGTCTTTTTCTTTCACATGTGAAGCAACTTACCTTAAAATCTAATATGTAAAGAAATATCGGTTTCTGGAATACCTGGAAGGTAACTAATCTTTTACCCTCCTGGAAAAAATTGTATAGTAAAGAATTTAACTCTAACCAAAGAGAGGTCTGGTCTTTATTTTCTGCTTTTGGGAGGTGATCTCTAGTTCCTTATTATATCATACCTGATAAGAGTGTCTCTGCCTGGGGGCTTTAGCCACTGAACAGTCTAACAACTTGGTTTATTATGAGGGCTTTGGGAAACATGGTATCCGTTTTACCTCTAGAAAGAACTGGGAATGGCTGACTAAAGGTCAACCACATGGGCAATATGTGATCAAGTTCCAAGAAAAACTTTGAACACCAAAGGTAAAGGAAAGTGTGCATAGTTAGCAATGTTCTGTGTGTGTTGTCTTATATTGGGCTTCCCCAGTGGCTCAGAAGTAAAGAATCCGCCTGCAATGCAGGAGAAACAGGTTCAATCCTTGGGTCGGAAAGATCTCCTGGAGGAGGAAATGACAACCCATTCCAGTATTCTTGCCTGGGAAATTCCAGGGATAGAGGAGCCTGATGGGCTACACAAAGAGTCGGACGTGACTTAGCGACTAAACAGCAACAACAACAATTGTCTTATGTTAATAGGAGGTGATTCTATCTATGACTCCATTAAAGAGAATGACCATAAGTTCCCTGTCTGTTACCTCACTTAGACTCTGCCATATATGCTCCTTTCCTTGGCTGATTTCATCTTGTATTCTTCCCCTGTGATGCAACATACTCATCAGTATGACAGCTTTCAGTGAGTTCTGTGAGTCTTTCTAGTGAATTATTAAAAGTGAGGGTTATTTTAGAAATCCTCTCAATTGCAATTGATGACAGAAGTGAGGTTAGTCTTGTGGAGTGCTCCACAAGAAGTTAGCCGGCTAGCTTCTGCGGCTGGTCAAAACTCCTTACAGTTGGTATTAAGAAGTGAGATTTGACAGAAACAGCCTGACTCACTGAAACTCATGACCCTGGAAGAGGAAGGAAGAGAAGGTGGGGGATAATGAATCTTTAGAGTCTCGAAGAATACAGGGTCACCCAAAGAATGGAATTGCAGCTGTGCTGCAATTAGTTACTGGAAACAAAATTAGCAGTTAAATTTGAAAATGAAAGATCTAACTCCTAAGGAGTTACATCAATACATAAACAATATATGGTATCTGTACTAGCTAAAACAAAAGTAATGGAGAATGTTGGGGTAGATCCTGAGGCTGTGTCAAGCTTGGCTTCTAGATGGTCTGACATGTAGCTGCTAGCCTCAGAGCTGCTTCCCATGGAAAAATTTATCTTGAAGCAATAAATAGTAAATAAAGTTGGACTGATTCATAGGAAAATGGGGAAAGAGAAACAAGAGATTCAAGGGACTTGTCCTCGCAGGGTGGCAACATGTGCATGGTTATTAAGAAATGTATGAATGAAGCGAGTATTGACGGGGGCAAAACAGACGTTTTAAGGAAGCACTGTGTGTTGAGTGGACAGATGGGAGATCTGCTGATCTCCTAACATTAAGGGATCCTAAGCAAATTTCTATTTATACTCGTTTGGCGGAATTTAGAAAGATAGAAGGCAAACAAACCTTACCTTGAATCACCTTAGGTGATGGCCCCATAATCTAATCAATATGAGGTATGACAAAAAGGTCTGGATTCCTTGGCCCAACCCAGGCCTTAGAATTTCAAGGCCGAATGCACACAAATGGCTCAACTCATCTGGAGACAGATAAGAGACTTTTCTGGGACTCCCTGACATGGGGGCTCCAGGTACTGTGATTCTAAAACCTGTTGAAATCCCAATGGGAGTTGTGAGGAATATAGTTAGAATGGGAGGCCAAGGGAATGCAATAGTTGATGGGATTAAGGTAAACATTTAGATAAGAATTAGAATTTTTGGACAGTGACTTTATGTGAATGGTGAATTTCTACCTGAATGTATTATGAGGATGCATGTTGTGTCTGGAGAATTCATTCCCTATCTCACACTGTAAAACAGGAGGCTTGTAAATCCAGTCTTCTACTTGGACATGCTAAATGGGACCACACAGATTACTAAGTTGCTGTACAAAAGCCTTATGTGGCATGCAGACTAGGGCTTATAGCAAAAACCTGTGAGTGCCACTCAACAACTGCTGGAATTTTGGACCAGAAGATTTCCATTTAAGAGACAATTACTACTTGCTACTGGACTTTAACTGAGACTGTCCTTATGGACTAAAGGACACACAATAACCCTGAAACCTGAAATATCTATAATGTCTTGGTAATTTCAGAGAAAAGCTCTAATGAGGAAGGAAGGCAATGCCTAGGAGAATTCCATAATAAAATGGAAATGTTGCATATAGAATCATGCTACCAGGAGAATGCAAGGAGGTACTCACGAGCAGGCAGCCTCTTTTCACCTAGGGCTGACTTCGGAACCACCTGAGGAGCTGCTGGATCCTATGGCCACTTGGGCCACTTGGGCGGTGCCCTATAAACAGCTTTCTATTGATCAACAAAGAGCTGCTTGGTTTATGGATGGCAATTCCAAGGTGAAGGGACAGCATCCTGTTTGGAAGGCCGCCACTCTGATTGAAGAAGGTAAAAACAAATCAGCTCCATGGGCTGAACTGCTTGTTTGCCCCTATGTTTGGGTTTTTACTGACTCATGGGAAGTGTTCAAATGGCCTGGTCCTGTGGTCAGGCAGATGGGCAATGGAAAACTGGTCTATTAAAGGGATACCTGTATGGGGTATGGCTCTATGGAAATCACTCTGGGAATGTAATGGGTATATTAAAGTAGATTGCTAATGCCCATCAGAAGAACTCCCTTTCAGAACTGGAAGTTGACTGGTACTGGAGAGCAGATATCCTGGTATGCTTGCTTAATATGGCCACCTGGGCCCATGAGATGAGTGGACACTATGGGCCAATAGAAGGCAGAAACGGGCTGAATCTAGATATATTCCTCTTACACTATGAGGCACAAATGCAAATAAGAACTGTTTTGTCTGCTAAAAAGAGAGACAGAGATGGCAGAGGGCTATGCAGCGAATTCCCCAAGGGAAAAGTCCTATGCATACCTGGCAAGTTGGACTAATGTTGTTAGTCCAACTAACTACAAATGGGTACAAGGCTACAAATGAGGTCTACTAGGTATAGACACTTACTCTGGATGAGCTTTGTTTATTCCAGAGTAGATACACATGCTTAATGGACTATAAAAGGACCAGAAGATATTTTGTCAGTGACCATGGAGGCACACATCTTTAGACCAAGGAACATATTTTCACCTTAAGAGCAATAATATGACATAAAACTGAAATGGGCAATTGAAACACTTGTTGTCTAAAATGGGAGGAGATAAATGCATGAAGCCTTCATTAGTGTATGATCATACTCAACATTAGGGAGGCTAAGTAAGTATTCCTTCCAGACAGATTCGTCTGCTTCTCTGGTAAGAGGGGATGGAAAAGGATGTTTGTACAACTACACTTTTCTCTTTACAATTATCCTTTTTCTTTTTTCCCCACATCACCTGAACACTATTCTTTTCTATGTGATGCAGTGGTCTGAGGACCAGGGCTGTAACTGTGGGTGCCAGATGCAGGGATGATTCTTAGGCTAAAACTGTAACTATACTTTTAAACCTTTATGTCAGAATTCCTAAGGGTCTGATGGTGCAGACTATGTCTTACTCCATGTGGCCAAATTGGGCTTAAGAGTAAATGCAATTATATTGCCCGGTGTTTCAGACTGCCCACTAACTCTGTACCTATGTAACCATATCTTATATAAATGGAATGGATTGAGAGGGAAGTACTTGGTGAACTAGTATTACTGATGGCCATCTGGACCAGCCCAGTGGCCAAATCAAGTGTCTCATTCAAGATGTTCAAAGGAAATGCTTGAATATAAATGCAGAGAAGGAGAAATGGTAGTTGAAGGTACAGGAATGAGTTTAAAGGGGTTATGCAGCAGGAAAATCCAGTATTACTTTGGTGCCTCAAAAGCAGCTTAAAACACGAGATAATATTGTTTCGTGGCTCAGTTGTAGCAGATGCTAGAAAGGGAAAAGGCATAGGTTGCTTTTGGAACCTGACAAGTCTGTAAACCTGAGGAGCATTGCTCTGGGATATATCTTGATCATATGATATGATGACGACTAGGTTAATTGTTAATGTGTGTGTAGGACTCCAGTAATGTTTCAGTATCTTTTGACTCTTATTTTTCAGGTTATATTTACTACCATACTACGATACAATACAAGTATTGTTAGTAAGATTATAGTGCTGATATTGATGGCCACGTGTACTGGGGATTTGAGTTAAAGCCTTCTCAATACGTAATACCAATGGGAAATGACTGGCCTGAGCAAGAGAGCTAATTTCTATGGTAAACAGTTCTGTGCGAATGTATCGCAGGGTACAGTGACAGAAGATCAAGGTGGAAAATTAGTAAATGAGTACAAAAATATGAAAATTTGTATAATGGCTTTAGAGGATAAATTACTCATTTCTCTAAATTTAGTCTTATCTCTCTCTGGTTCCTCCAAATCTTAGGCATATTCACACTACTACTGTTGTGTCTATAATACAAATGCTATAGTAAATATAGATGCCCAGTCAGACAAATATTATTGTTTAGTTGTAAGAAAGCCTTGGCCAGAGGCCAGGGGGTAGCTTGCATAATGAAAATTTAACTTTACCCAAAGAGAATCTGGCCTGCTGGGAAATCTGGTTACTGGGAAACGAAAGGAGTGTCTTTTTTCTGTCTGGAAACTTTTGCTACCAGGCAGTCTAACCGTGTGATCTATTATGAAGACTTTGGGAAATGTGATTTTTGGCTCTGGTAAGTGTTGGAGACTACAAGTATTAGCCCAGCCCCTGGGAAATGCAAGAGACTAAAGTTCAGCCATATGGGCAATATATGATGTACCTCAATAAAAACTATGGATGCTAAGGACTTAGAGCTTCCCTGATAAGCAATAAGCCTTGTGTCATTACATACTGATGTCCAGACAGTAATGTGTTCATGACTCCACAGGGAGAAGATATTAGAAGCTCTTTTCCATTTGGTACTTCTTTATTCTGTCTTATGCACCTCTTTCCCCAGTTGATTTTAATCTGTATCCTTTCCATATAATAAACCATAACTATGAGTATACCACCTTTCAACGAGTTTCCTGAATCTATTGAGTGCATTATTGAAACAGAGGGTGGTTTTGGGAATGCACTGAACTGCAACTGGTGTCAGAAGTTTGGACTTGTGGAGGGCTCCAACTTCTTGTATGGCTAACTCTCACAGCTGGCCAAAATTTCTCAAACTAAACCATATAAATCTGAAGACTGCTTACCTGAGATCCTTTCTTGCTACCTGGCAAGTTAATTATGAGAGTTTTCCCTCTGATTCCACATACAGGCCTGGAAGGAAAAAGAAACTGGATGAATACTAACTTAGGATGATGGCTGGTTTAAATACATTCAACAACAAAGACCAATTATTGTTTTAATATGTGAACAACTTTTTTAGGAATAAAACTGTTATAGCTAAATATTTACTGATTATTACACAGATTGGGCACTCTCTCTGGCTGAGGTTTTTATAACAATTGTCAGTGTGGTGGATTAGAAAAATGCACTGAACATGAAATCAGAATAAATTAGCCACTTTAAAGAAATAATGGCCAAATTGTTTTCTTTCTCTAACTTCAGCTTTTTCATATCTCTTACAGTTCTAAGAATTCAGTGAGATAGCATACTAAAAATGACTAATATAGTCATGTCTATGTTCAAAAGTCTAACACATAAGGCACTCTGGCATTGAGTGAGATGTTTAAACTCTTGATTCTCAGGAAGTCTGTAAGTTTTAAAGTAAGAATAGACTTTTGGACTCAGTAGAAGAAGAGGGTGGGATGATTTGAGAGAATAGCATTGAAACATATACATTACCATATGTAAAACAGATAACCAGTGCAAGTTTGATGTATGATATAGGGCACCCAAAGCTGGTGCTCTGTGTCAACCTGGAGGGATGAGGTGGGGAGAGGTAGCAGAAGAGTTCAGGATGGAGAGGACACATGTATACCTATGGCCAATTCATACTGATGTATGTCAAAAACTATCACAATATTGTAAAGTAATTATCCTTCAATTAAAATAAGTAAATAAATTAAAAAAAAAGTGAGACAGGTCTCTCATAGATCAATAGCACTGGGGAGAATTTAGATACCTCAGCTGTTAACTGATAAATTGATAAACAAGAGTCAATTTAAAGTACAAAGGTCTTTCAGAGTTCACTGTAAATTTTTAGGTCACTTTAAAACCAAGTGGTTAGATAAGAACACAAGCAGTTGAAAAGTATGAAAGCTGGAATAAAGAGTGGAAGGCCTAGATTTCAAATGAGAGCTCGAATCATGCTCTTCCAATAACTGGCTATGACTCTGACCTGGTAACATATAACTTCCATCATTTGAAAACAAAAGAACTAGATTCAATTAGTCTATTTCTAAAATTTTATAACTCAGATTGTAAGTCACATAACAATGTTTTTCTACAACTTTTAATTGAGTTTCTTACTTAACTTTTTGAAATAACCTAAAATTGTCTTGTATTTTATTGTTTTTTCTTATCTTACAAAGTGCTCATAGCTATTTAAAACTGTCCATACAGCTTTCCTTTTAATTGAGATATAATTGACAAATAACACTGTATTAATTTTAGGTGTACAACATAATGATTTGATATATGTACATATTATGGAATGATTATTACAATAAGTTTAGCTAATATCTATCACCACACATTGTACAATTTTTCTCTTGTGATGAGAAATTTTACAATCTACTCTCAGAAAGTTTCAACCAAATGATATTAATTAACTATAATCAACATGCTGCATATTACATCCCTAGGGTTTATAAGTAGAAGTTTGTGCCTTTTGACTCCTTTCACGCATTTAGTCCACTCACCAACCCCTGCCTCTGGCAACCACCAATATGTTTTCTGTATCTGGTGGTTTAGTTGCTAAGTCGTGCCCAACTCTTGTGACCCCATGGACTGTAGCCTGCCAGGCTCCTTTGTCCATGGGATTCTCCAGGCAAGAATACTGCAGTGGACTGCCATTTCCTTCTTCAGGGGATCTTCCTGATCCAGGGATAGAACTGTGGTCTCCTGCATTGCAGGCAGTTTCTTTACTGACTGAGCTATGAGGGAAGCCCAATCAACTCTCTGTATCTATGAGTTGATTATTATTAGAGTACATATACAAATGAAATCATACAGTCTTTGTTTTTGTCTGACCTATTTCACTTAGTACGATAGACTTAAGGTCCATTCATATTGTTACAAGTAGCAAAATTTCATTTTTTATGACTGACTAATGCCCTATAGTATTTACATACCTCATTTTCTTTATCCATTCATCCATCAATGGACACTTAGGTTGTTTCCAGGTGCTGGCAATAATGCTGCAGTAAAGGTGGAATTGCAGATATCTTTTCGAGATAGTGATTCTGTTTCCTTTGGATAAATATCCAAAAGTTGAATTGCTGGATCAAATGATAGTTCTATTTTTAATGTTTTTAGGAACTTCCATATTGTTTTCCACAGTGGCTGCACATAATTACACTGCCACCAATAGTGTATGAGGGTTCCCTTTTTTGCACATCCTCTCGAACACTTGTTATTTGTTGTTTTTAATAACAGCCATTCTAATGGGTGTGAAGTGATATCTCTTTGTGGTTTTGAGTTGCATTTCCCTAATTAGTGATGTGGAAAATCTTCTGATGTGCCTGTTGGCTATTTGTATACCTGCTTTGGAAGAGTGTCTATTCAGAACCTCTGCCCATTTTTTAATTAAAAAATTAAAAAATTGTTGTTGCTCTTTATAAATGTTGAGTATCAACCACTTACAGACACATGATGGGCAAGTATCTTCTGCCATTGGTAGGCTGTATTTTCATGTTGCTGATGGCTTCTTTTGCTGTGCAGAGCTTTTTAGTTTGATGTAGTCCCATGTGGTTAATTTTAATTTTGCTTCCTTTGCTTGAGAATACATATCAAGAAAGATATTGCTAAAACTAATGTCAAAAGCATACTGCCCATGATTTTTGTCTGGAGTTTTATGGTTTCAGGTTTACATTCAAGTCTTTAACCCATTTTTATTAATTTCTGTGTACAATGTAAGACAGGGTCTAGTTTCATTCTTTTGCATATGCTATCTGGTTTTCCCAATACTCCTTTCTCCATTTTATGTTCTTTGCTCCTTTGTTGTAAATTAATTGTCCATATATGTATGGATTTACTTCTGGGCTCTCAAATTCTGGGCTTTTTTCCCAATATTACGCTGTTTTGATTGTTATAGATTTGTAGTATAATTTGAAATCAGGGAGTGTAATATCTTCAGTTTGATCATTTTTCTCAAGATTGCTTTGGCTATCCAAGGGACTTCTGCTGTTTTTTACAAATTATAGGATTTTTTTTTGTTCTATTTCTATGAAAAATGTCATTGTATTTTGATGGGGATTCCACTGAATCTACAGGTTGCTTTAGGTAATGCGTACATTTTAACAATGCTAATTCTTGCAACTCATGAACATGGACTATCTTTCCATTTCTTTGTGTCTTATTCAGTTTCTTTCAACATGTCTTGTAGTTTTCACTTCCTTGGATAAAATCTTCCTAGGTATTTTATTTTTTGTTGCAATTGTAAAATGAGTTGTTTTCTTAATTTCTCATTATGCTAGTTCATTCTTAGTGTACAGAAATGCAACAGATTTTTGTATGCTTATTTTTATCCTGCAAGTTTATTTCATTCATTTATTATTTTTAATAGTTTTTCTATGGAATCTTTAGTGTTTTCTTATATAAAATCATGTCATCCACAAATACAGACAGTTTTACTTCTTCCTTTCCAATTTGGACTTTTATTTCTTTTTCTTACGTAATTGCTCTAGCTAGAATTTCACCACCATGTTGAGTAAGAGTAGCGAGAATGGGTATCCTTGTCTTGGTCCCAGTCTGAGACAAAAATCCTTCAGTTTTTCACTACTGAGTATGTTAGCTGTGGGTCTGTCATATATGGCTTTTGTCATACTGATGTATGCTCCTTCTGGCTCATTTTATTTTATTTTACTTTAATGATAAATAGGTGTTGACCTGTCAAATGCTTTTTTCTTGCATCTATTGATATAATAATCATGATTTTTATCCTTCATTTTTATTAAAGTTTTGTATTATGTTGATTGATTTATAGATACTAAACTGTCCTTAGCAGCTGCTGCTGCTGCTAAGTCGCTTCAGTCGTGTCCGACTCTGCGACCCCATAGACGGCAGCCCACCAGGCTCCCCTGTCCCTGGGATTCTCCAGGGATCTATTCATTTGCATGATTCAGTCTTGGAAAAATGTATGATTCTAAGAATTGATCCATTTCTTATAGGTTGCCCAATTTTTTGATCTATAACTGTTCAGTCTTCTCTTACAATCCTTTATATTTCTGACATTGTTTGCAATTTCTCCTTGTTTCTGATTTTATAAGTGAGTCTAGTTAAAGGTTTGCCAATTTCTTTTACTTCTCCAAGAACCATTTCTTAGTTTCATTAACTTTTTCTATCACCTTTTTAGTTTCTACTTCATTTATTTCTGCTCTGATTTTTATTTTCTCCCTTATACTGATGTTAGACTTTCTCCCCCCACCCCACCCAGTTCCTTTAGGTATAAGGTTAGACTTTTGATTTGCAATATTTCTTATTTCTTGAGGGAGACCTTATTGCTATAAACCTCCTTCTAAGTATGGCTTTTGCTATATTCTATAGATGTTTATATGTTGTATTTTCATTTTTATTTGTGGTCAGGTATTTTTTGATTTCTGCTTTTGATTTTTTCATTGAGTCAACAGCTGTTCATACTAGCCATGGATATAAATTAACATGAATAATACAATTTTGTTTCCCTTAAAAAGAAATTTTCATTAAGTATTAAATACATAGAAGCTTGTAATGTATGTATAAAATGTAGATAATAATGGAAAAAAGCTACCTAGGTACTTCAATCTAGTTTAAGAAACAGGTTATTACTATATTTTCAAAGACTACTATGTACCTTATCATGATCTCAAGTCCCATTTTTCCTCAGATAACTATTTTCTTGAATTTAAAAATCATTCTCTTACTTATTTTTGTAAGAAATAAATAATTAAGATGTAATTCACATATTATCTAACTTAATCATAGAGTAAAAAAATTGTATTTTTGGTATGTTTCACAGAGTTGTGCAATCATCAATGCAATCATTTTTAGAATATATTACTCACCTCCTCTAAAAAAAATCACATATCTATTAGCAGTCCACATTTTCTCCTACTCTTAGCCCTGAGCAACCATTAACCTACTTTTTGTCTCCATAGACCTATATACTCTGGCCATTTCACATAAATGGAATCATATATGAATTCCTTCTTATATGGAGGAATATATGGCCTTTTGAGGTTGGTTTTTCTTTTACTTAGCATGTTTTTAAGGTTCATCCAAGTTGAGTAATATTTCAGGCATCGTTTACTTTAAAAATACTTCTGCATATAGGAAACATATTGTTCAGGAAGTTACAGTGTGCAGCCTGTGCCAAAGAATGGGGGGTTATGTGCCCCCCTCCGTAAGGGTGGAATATTTACATGTATTATTTGGAAGTCTTTGGTTTGTCTCCTTTACTTCACTATTAATTTATTCAATTATTCTTTGATATAAGTATGGATTCATGAAAACTTATTTTATATTTTAAGTTATAATAATCAAATACTACTTTATTTTGTTGATCAAACTGTTCTATCTTTGGCCATTAGAAGCTTTGTCAGTTGGCTCCTACGTTATTGTGACATTCATCTATAATGTGGGGGAGGGGGGTTGTTTTGTTTTTGAGCATTTCCTTACTTTCAAGCACTAGAAGATACTAGGCTCATTTTGTGTATTTCTTCCCCTAGTCCTAGAAACAGCCACTTCTGAGGAAAATTCCATTTACTGGCAAATGGTATTAGAAATCAAGAACTGAGCATTAGGTATAGCTGTGGTTGCTGGAGTGTTATTTCTTTTACATCCTCTCTGCTCATAAAGCAAAGAAATATATGTGTGCATGCTAACGTGCATATATACACACATCTACAAATATTTCCATGTATCTCATTTATATCTATATTAAACAAAACATGAGTCCATACTGATTTCTCTAACTCTGATTCATTATATCATATGGATCATTCTAGCTTCTTCTCCTTGCTTGTAACTATGTGATTTCCTACTGTATCTGTGAGAAATGTGGTTCCCACCACTCATCCTCCATGTACATAATTGTTCAATTCCAGTAAAGGCTCTAACTTAATGATTCCCAACTTATGATTTTCTGATTTTATGAAGGTGTGATAATGATATATATTCAGCAGAAACCATACTTCAAATTTTGAATTTTGATCTTTCCTGGGCTATAATATACAGTATGATATACTCTCCTAATGCTGGGTAGCAGCAGTGAGCTGTAGCTCCCAATCAACATGCAATCATGAAAGTAAAAATGATACACTTACAACATTCTCCACCCCTATAACCCATTCTGCTTTTCACTTTCAGTATAATAGTCAATAAACTACTTGAAATACTCAACACTTTATTATAAAACAGGTTTTGTGTGTTAGTTGCTCAGTCATGTCTGGCTCTTTGAGACCACATGGACTGTAGCCCGCCAGGTTCCTCTGTCCATGGAATTCTCAGGCAAGAATACTGGAGTGGGTTGCCATTTCCTACTCTAGGGGATCTTCCTGATTCAGGGATTGAACCCTGGGTCTCTTGAATTGCAGGCAGATTCTTTACCCTCTGAGCCACCAGGGAAGCCCCCAAACAATGTAAGTGTTCTGAGCTCATTTAAGATAGGCCAGGCTAAGCTACGATATTTGGTAGGTTAGATGTGTTAAATGCATTTTTGACTTACGATAGAATGGGTTTACTGGGAAGTAACCCAGTGTCAAATCGAGGACAAACTACAAATTCAGTAGTATCAGAACTGTTAATATATACCAACATGGATTACAACATTATCAACAAAAGTGCGTATGTATAGTTCCATTCACCTTTAGTCTTATAAACACCACTCATGACACCAAAGTTATTTAAGTCAGTGTCTTCTCCCTCCATCCCCTTTAGTAACATTGTTTCCTCTATTTGTAAGATATTTAGATTCTCTTATCAAGAGTTGCATTATTCTATGTCTAAATAACAGTTTTTAAAAATTTGCATATAGCAAGCATTCTTTCTGATATAAAGTTCTGTGAGTTTTGACATATGCATAATGTCATGTTTCCATGTTTCACCAATACAGTATCATACAGCATACTGTTATAGTCCTAAAAATCTGCTGTGACTCATCCATGCACCTATCCCCTCTTTGCACAATCCCCTGGCAGTCACAATCATTTTATGTCTCTATAATTTCACTTTTTTAAGAACGTCATAGAGCTGGAATCATATGGCACGCCTTTCTGACTGGCTTCTTCTACTCAGCAATATGCACTTAAGGATCCTCCATAGGTTGTGTTTTCTTTTTTTTTTTTGGTGGCTTGATAGCTCATTTCTTTTTAATCACTAAATAATATTCTGTTGTATTGATGAACCATAGTTTGCCTATCCATTTATCTACTGAAGTATATCTTGGCTTATTTTAGCTTTTTGAAATTGTGAATAAAGTTCTTAACCTTCATATGCATATTTTTTCATGCACATAAATTTTCAAATTAATTGGGTAAATAACTAGGAGCTCTTTGTATATTTTTGATTTAGGTTGTTTTTCAGACATTATAATAGAACTAGACAGAAGATCAACAGGGATATAGAAGAACTCAAAAACACCATTAATAACAGGATCTAAATGACATTTATAGAACACTCCACCTGAAAAAATAATCTACAGTTTTCTCCAATACCCATGGAACATTCACCAAGACATATCATATCCTGAACCATAAAAATAAACCCAAGCAAGTTTAAAAAAATACACAGTGTGTTTTCTAACCACAAAAGGATAAAATTAGAAACCAATGGTAGGAAGATAACAGAAAAAATCCAGTATACTGGAACCCTAAACCAAGTTTATAAACTTATAACCAACGGATGAAAGAAGTCTCAAAAGAAATGAAAAAAATATATTAAACTGAGTGAAAGCAAAAGGACAACATACCAAATCAATGCATTTCGCCGTAAGCAGTGTTTCTAATAATACATTAGAGAAGAGGTAAAGTATCCCACCTTAGGAACCATATAGAGCAAGATACATCCCCCCAAATCTCACCACCAAGTAAACAAAGGGCTATTATAGCAGTTCCTTTTACCTAGTATTTCATTTCCAGCTATTAAGAAAAAACTACAAGGTATACTAAAAGACAAAAAGCACAATTTGAAGATACAGAGCAAACATTAGAATCAGACATAGCAGAGATGTTTAAACTATAAGACAGGAATTTAACACAAGTATCTGATGGCCCAATAAAGTAGACAGCATGTCAGACCAAATGGACAATGTAAGCAGGGAGATCGAAATCCTGAGAAAGAAACAAAAAGAAATGCTAGATATAAAAAACAATGAAATAGAAATAAAGAATGCCTATGATGGGCTCCTTAGTAGACTGGAGAACGCAGTGGTCATAGCAAATACCCCTTCCAAAAACAAAAGAGACAACTCTACACAAGGACATCAACGGTTGGTAAATACTGAAAACAGATTGATTATATTCTCTGCAGTCTAAGATGAAGAAGCTCTAGACAGTCAGCAGAAATAAGACCAGGAACTGACTGTGGCTCAGATCATGAACTCCTTAATGCCAAATTCAGACTTGAATTGAAGAAAGCAGGGAAAACCACTAGATCATTCAGGTATGACCTAAAACAAATCCCTTATGATTATATAGTGAAAGTGATAAATATATTCAAGGGATTAGACCTGATAGACAGAGTGTCTGAAGAACTATGGATGGAGGTTTGTAATATTGTACAGAAGGCCGTGATCAAAACCATTCCGAAGAAAAAGAAATGCAAAAAGGCAAAATGGTTGTCTGAGGAGGCCTTACAAATAACAGAAAAAAGAAGAGAAGCAAAAGGCAAAGGAGAAAAGGAAAGATATATCCATAAGAAAGCAGAACTCCAAAGAATAGCAAGGAGAGAAAAGAAAGACTTCCTAAGGGATCAATGCAAAATACAGAGGAAAACAACAGAATGGGAAAGACTAGAGATCTCTTCAAGAAAATTAGAGATACCAAGAGAACATTTCATGCAAAGATGGGCACAATAAAGACAGAAATGGTGTGGACCTAACAGAAGCAGAAGATATTAAGAAGGAGTGGCAAGAACACACAGAAGAACTATACGAAAAAGATCTTAATGACCTAGATAACCATGATGGTGTGATCACTCACTTAGAGCCAGACATCCTCGAGTATGAAGTCAAGTGGGCCTTAGGAAGTATCATTATGAACAAAGCTAGTGGAGGATATGGAATTTCAGCTGAGCTATTTCAAACCCTAAAAGACAATGCTATTAAAGTGCTGCACTAATATGCCACTCAAATTCCACCAAATGCTGGAAAACTCAGCAGTGGCCACAGGACTAAAAAAGGTCAATTTTCATTCCCAAAGACAGGCCATGCCAAAGAATGTTCAAACTGCTGCACAACTACACTCATTTCACATGCTAGCATAGTAATGCTGAAAATTCTCCAAGCCAGGCTTCAACAGCACATGAACCATGAACTTCCAGATGTTCAAGCTGGTTTTAGAAAAGGCAGAGGAACCAGAGATAAAATTGCCAACATCTGCTGGGTCATAGAAAAAGCAAGAGAGTTCCAGAAAAACATCTACTTCTGCTTCATTGACTATGCTAAAGCCTTTAACGGCATGGATCACAACAAACTGTGGAAGATTCTTAAAGAGACAGGAATACCAGATCACCTTACCTGCCTCCTGAGAAATCTGTATGCAGGTCAAGAAGCAACAGTTAGAACTGGACAATAGACTGGTTCCAAATCAGGAAAGGAGTATGTAAAGGCTGTACGTTGTCACCCTGCTTATTTAACTTATATGCAGAGTACATCATGTGAAATGCTGGGCTGGATGAAACACAAGCTAGAATCAAGATTGCCAGGAGAAATATCAATAACCTCAGATACGCAGATGACACCACCCTTATGGCAGAAAGTGAGGAAGAACTAAAGAGCCTCTTGATGAAAATGAAAGAGGAGAGTGAAAAAGCTAGCTTAAAACCTAACATTCAAAAAACTAAGATCATGGCATCCAGTTCCATCACTTCATGGCAAACAGATGGGGAAACAATGGAAACAGTGGCAGACTTTATTTACTTGGACTCAAAAATCACTGCAGATGGTGACTGCAGCCATGAAATTAAAAGATGCTTGCTCCTTGGAAAAAAAGCTATGACAAACCAAGACAGTATATTAAAAAGCAGAGACATTACTTTGCTGACAAAGGTCCATCTAGTCGAAGCTATGTTTTTTCCAGTAGTCATATATGGATGTGAGATTTGGACTATAAGGAAAGCTGAGTGCCAAAGAATTGATGCTTTTGAACTGTGATGCTGGAGAAGACTCTTGAGAGTCCCTTGACTGCAAGGAGATCCAACCAGTCCATCCTAAAGGAAATCAGTCCAAAATCTTCATTGGATGGACTGATGCTGAAGCTGAAGCACAAATACTTTGGCCACCTGGTGCGAAGAACTGACTCATTAGAAAAGGCCATGATGCTGCAAAAGACTGAAGGGAGGAAGAGAAGGGGACAACAAAAGATGAGATGGTTGGATGGCATCACCGACTCAATGGACATGAGATTGAGCAACCTCCGGGAGTTGGAGATGGACAGGAAAGCCTGGCATGCTGCAGTCCATGGGGTCGCAAAGAGTCTGACACAACTGAACAAAATTGAAGGAGAAGGAAGAAAAGAACAAAAAAAATTTGTAACAATAATGACTCAAAATTTTCTTAAACTAATGTCAGATGCAAACTACAGATCCAGAAATAGAGAATATCAAGTAGAATAATTGCCAAGAAAGCTACACTTAGGCATAACATTTCAAACTATAGAAAAAGAGTGATTTAAAAAAATCTTAAAAGAAGCCAAATGGGAAAAAAACACTTGCCTAAAGAGAAACAAAGGATTACATTTGATTTCTCCTTAGAAATCATGCGAACAAGAAGAAAGTGGAGTGACACATTTAAAGAGTTGAGAGAAAAAAAAACCAACTCACTTACAATACTATGTGAAATTATGCTTCAAAATTGCAGGACAGGGACTTCCCTGGTGGTCTAGTGGTTAGGAATTCACCTTACAATGCAGGGAACACAAATTTGATCACTGGTGGCTCAGACAAAGAATCTGCCTGCAATGCAGGAGACCTAGGATCGATCCTTGCATTGGGATGATCCCCTGGAGAAGGAAATGGCAATCCACTCCAGTATTCTTGCCTGGAAATATTCATGGACAGAGGAGCCTGGCGGGCTCACAAAGTGTTAGACACAACTGAGTGACTAACACTTTCACTGTAAGGGAATTAACATCCCAAAGGCCTCGAAACAACTAAGCTTGAGCACTGCAACTACTGAGCCCACATCCCATGCTACAACTAAGACCTGATGCAGCCAAAAAAAGTACAGGTCAAACAGAAACTGAAGGAAACTGCTGCCAGTAGATTTGCCTTACGAGTTCTTTAGAAACGTCCGTATCTGTATAAATGAGTCAATCTGCTATACAGCAGAGATTGGCACAACTTTGTAAATCAACCATCCTTCAGTTAAAAAAAGAGTTCTTTAGTGAGAAGGGAATCAGAAACTCTACATAAAGGAAGGAAGAGCATCAAAGAAGGAATAAATTAAGGTAAAAACTTTACATGTGAAGTAGTATGATGTTACTTGAAAGTGGACTTGGGTTAGCCGTAAATGTATATTGCAAACTCTAAGGCAATCACTAAAAAAAAGTAAAAAAGAAGTTTCTATATACTAAGAAAGGAGAAAAAAGGAATCACATTAAAATCTCAGTTACAATCACAAGTGGCAGAGAAGAAAAAGACTGGAAGATAAAAACAGAAAAAAAAGGACAAAAGATAGAAAACTGTAACAAATGGTAGACATTACTCCACTTATACTCAGAATCACTTTGAGCATCAATTAAAAGACAGAAATTGTCAGAGTGGATTAAAAATATGACCCAAGTATATATTGTGTGCAAGAAATCCATTTTAAATATAAAGATATATATAGATTAAAAGTAAATGAAAAATATACTAGGCTAACATTAATAAAAAAAATGCAGGAGTAGCTATATTAATTTCAGATAGAGCATACTTCAAAGCCAAGAATGTTATCAGGGATAAAAGACATTACATAATGAAAAAGGGATCAATTCTCCAAGAGGATGCAGTGATCTTTAATGTGTGTGCACCCAACAACAGTGTCAAACTAGGTAAGGCTAAACTCCAAAATTGCAGAGAGAAATATATGAGTCCACTATTTTAGTTGGACACCTCAAGCTCTGTCTGTCAGAAATGGACAGATACAACTCAGAGAAAATCAGTAAGGACACAGTTGAACTCAATACCATCATCAATCAACTGGGTATAATTGACACCCAAACAAACTTCATCCCACAACAGCAGAAAACACATTCCCCTCAAACTCACATGGAGCATTCACCATGATAGGCCACAATCTGGGCCATAAAATACACCTTAATAGATTTAAAAGAATAGAAACTGTACAATGTCTACTTTCAGACAACAATGAAATTAAAGTAGAGATTAAACTTCTTCAATAACAAAAAGATAACTGAAAATCCCCAAATGTTTGTAGATGAAATAACAGTCCTATTACTAATAAGTGATTAGAGCAAGACTGCAGGATGAAAAGTTAATATACAAAAGCCAATAGTTTTCCTACATATTTGCCAGCAACAAACAACAGAAACTTGAAATTAAAAATAGAATACCATTTATATTAGCACCTGCCATAAAGAAATACTTAGTATAAGTCTAACAAAAGATGTATAAGTTCTATATGAGGAAAACTACAAAACCCTGAATGAAATAAATAAATGAATCAAAGAAGAAACAAATGGACAGATACTCCATGTTCATGAACAGGAAATCTGAATATTGTCAGTTCAGTGATTCTATGCAATCCAAATAAAAATCCCAGCAAGTCATTTTATGGATATCAATAAACTGATTCTAAAGTTTATATGGAGAGACAAAAGTGTGTAAGTAGCCAACACAATACTTAAGGAGAACCAAGTTGGACAGCTGATACTGACTTTGAGACTTATAGACACTATAAAGCCATAGTAATTAAGATGGTGTGGTATTGACAAAAGAACAGGTAAATAGATGAACGGACAGAAGAACATAAATACAGCCAATGAATCTTTGACAGAGGAGCAAAGGCAACACATTGGAGCAAAAAAAAAAAAAAAAAAAGAGCTTTCCAGCAAATGGTACTAGACATCCATCCATCCACATGTAAAAACTGAATTTAGACACAAGATACAGACTTCTTCCTTGTAAAAATTATCTCAATATGGGTTACAGAACAAATTACTAAACACAAAAACTATAAAACTCCTAGAAGGTTACATAGAAGAAAACATAGATGACTTGGGTGCAATGACTTTTTGGATGTAACTTTTAGATACAAGGGTATAATCCATGGAAAAAATAATTGATAAGCTGGACTCATTAAAATTATTGCTTATCATGATGAGAAAGAATCAAATTTGTAATTTCAAGATGTAGAAACTCCACTTTAAAAAACTTTATTGAAGTAAAATTTACATACAATACTCAATTCACTTGCCTATAATTCTGTAAGATCTATTTTTCTGAGGTATTTTACAGTGTTGCTATGATGTGAGTAGGTATAGATTATTTTTATTCATCTTGCTAAAGACTTGTTTGGATTTCCACATCTGAAGATTGATGCCTTTCTGGAGTTTGAGATTCTTTTTGGTATTACATGATATTTCAACCATCTATTTTTCTTCATTCTCTACTATCTTCTTCTGAACTTTAAGTATATATTTTCTTACTCTGTCCTCCACGGTTAACTTTTACTTCATTTTTATGTCACTGTAAATATGAACTGCATTATGGATAATTTCTTAAAATAGTTTTACCTGTTTCCCTAATTGCCTCTTCAACTGTATATAATCTGCAGTCTAATCCATCTATTAAGTTTTAAAACTTTCATTATTATATTTTACATGTCCAATATTTCTAAAGAGAAATCTGCTTATGATCTTATTGAGGATCCCTTGTTTATGATGAGTATCTTTTCTCTTGATGCTTTCAAGATTGTCTGTTTTTGGCTTCCGACAGAATATTATATGGATTTCTTTCTGCTTTCGTAGTTGGAGTCTGCTGAGTATCTTGGATTTTCAGATTTGTATTTTGCATCAAATTTAGGAAGTTTTTAGTTATTAATCTTCAAATAATCCTCTGCCCTTTTCTCCCTTTCTTCTCCTCCTCAGACTCCCACAAAGCATGATCTAGTGGTGTCAACCAAGAACTTAATGGTGTCTCACAGGTCCCTTAGGCTCCATTCACTTTTCTTTAGTATTTTTTTTTTCTTTCTGTTTCTCAGACTTAACAATTTCAGTACCTCTATTTTGAAGTTCATTGAGTCCTTTCTCTGGCTTACGAAATCAGCTTCTGAATCCCTTTAGTGAAATTTTATGTCAGTTGTGTTTTTCAACTCCAGAATATCTTTTTGCCTTTTTTAAAATCTCATTATTGATATTTACGTTTTGCTCATATCATTTTCTTGATTTTATTCACATTTTCCTTTATTATTTTGAGCATCTTTAAGACAATTGTTTTAAAAATCTCTGCCTAATAAGTTTACCATCTGGTCATCCTCATGAGTCTTTTCTGTCAATTTTTTTTTTTTAAATGGGCCACATTTCTGGGTTTTTTTTTTTTTTTAAATACCTTGTGTTGTATTGTTGTTATTGTTGAAAACTGAACATCTGAATCTTGTAATGTGGTAATTCTATAAATCATATTCTCCTCCCATCCCTTCAGATCTTGCTTTATTTTTGATTGTTGTAGAGTGTTCCTTTGTTGGGATCAGCCTGAGGTGTAAACCTAAGGTGATCCCAGGTGTTCTCTGAATCAGCATTTGTCTTTGGGCATGTGCAATGACTTTTTAAATTTCCTTATGTGAGTGTTTGCTCTTGGGTATCCTAATCCTTAAATATCTGGCTTCCAAAAGGGGGAAAAGAGAAAAGTCTAGGGGACAGTTAAAAAAAAAAAGGTACTGTCCCTTTAATTTTCCTTGAAGTCATTTCATTTGGTGGAAGTTACAACAATGGTAATCTGCCTTTGTCTGTTCCTCTACAATGCAAAGCAATAATCCACAAATAAAACCTAGATCCCTAATATTTGAAAGATGAGGTCCTAGTTGCCCACTCTGTCTCCCACAAGCGTGCTGGTGTTGGCTGCCTGCCCTGCAGTTGAGGGGTTGGTGAGTACATAGATACTACTATTTGGGGCAAAACTGATTGAAATTAACCACAATTTACCAGCCAAACCTACCCCTGGAAGCTGCCAGCCTTTGAATATACTCAAGATATCCAAAATTGTTTTATTAGATTCTGTTAGTCCAATTGTTGTCTAGGTCAAGAAACGGATTCCTTTCTATCGTCTTCTTCCCAGTTCCCCTCTACAGCCTTTTATAAGCTAAGTATATTTTATTTTAGGTTAAAAAATAGAAGCACTTCAAGATGGTAATACTGTTATTGACAATTATTATTTTAAATGATCCATGTCATTTTAACATGTTTTAAAAGATACTTAGGATAACTGAATTCACTGATATAAAAATTTAAATCCAATACATTTTTCCTTAAAAAACTTTTTAATAATAGTTGTGTGAAACCATTTTTGGCACCAAATGGAAAGAGTTAACTGCTCCCCAATAGCAGTGCATGTGTCTGAGTGTTTATGTTCAGTCATGGACTAGATGAAGCTGAGATCAAACTGGCAATAAATTGTGGGAAAAATGATTAGTTCTACTTCACACATTAAAAACTAACTAGAGATTTCACCTCCTACTTCAGAAGATAGAGACACTATGGAAAATTACACGTAACAAAAAATAAGCTGAGTGTTTAAAACAATTGAAAGACGGGTTATTAAGTATTACAACAGTAAATCTCTTTATAAAATGAAAAACTGCTTATTACTTTTTCCTTTTATGAATTTAGATATTGACATAGTAGTTTTTCTTAGTGAGGAAATCCACATAGGACCTCATAACATTTCCATGAGCTATGTGAGGTCACTAAAATACTATACAGTAGAGATCACAAATCAAGTTAATGACTGAACTGAGAATAAAGCAAGGATAAATTATGCCTCAATGTGTAGCCACAGTGGTTGCTCTATTACTGTTAATGACATTTAGAACCAAAAGTATTTGATCTCTTTAAAAAGTGAGTAGGGCATAAATTATAGATTTGGGAACTTATATGCTACAATTTTGTGGGCAATTCAATTAGCTACTAGGACTGGAAGTGCTAAACTTAGCTGAATAAATTTCCCAAGGTCACATGGAGAGTAAATGCTAATATATAAACTCAAAGATCTGATTTTCAAAATAGAGTTCTTTTTCTGTGAGTGCTGACCAAGATAGCAGAACCTTAACTAAGGCTCTCCTATTGATTGTGGGAAAAATATCAAAGACTGACTACCTGAGAACTCTGAACATAAATAATTGCAGATAGACTGGGGACAGAAGTCAGAACTTGAATAATAACACTGAATGGGGCTAATTCTAGTTACAGAGCTGCACTACTAGATTCATGATGGTATAAGCAGAAGAACCCAGTAAGAAGACGTATCTATCTGGCTAAAGTCTAGAAGTGTGAGTGAGAGGAAACTCTGTTATTTTTTATTTTTTCCTTTTCTTTTGTCTTTGCCCTGAAGGGGGTCAAATTGTGTGGAATTGCATAATAGCACAGGGGATTAATACTCTATAAGAAAGATCTTCTATTCCCAGTTTTCTTAGATAGAAGCTATTTTGTGTAGAGCAATAACTGGGAACTGCAGAGTACAGGGAAATGCTTAGAGAGGAGAGAGCTGGTGAAGGTGGATTTCTTAATTTTGAGAATGAACAGACACAAATCCCAGGCTTACTCCTGAGCTAAGCATGTGTGACAGACTCAAAGAAGTGTAAAGAAAGGTTTTCAAAAATAAATAAATAAAATATACTCCACTGCCCAATTCTCAAGCTAACTCCTGAATGGTTCATGTGCTGGCAGACCCAAATACAATAGCAAAGGCTGAGTCACCATCCATACAAGGTGAGACAGAATTTTCAACATGAATCCAATCAGATTGGTTGCTGAAACTAGCTAACTAACTCTCTCCAGAGAATTTTAACAGAGGCCAGAGGTTTAAAAGATAATATTCAAAATGTCCAGGGTATAATTCAATATTACTCAACATAGAAAGAATCAAGAAAATCTGACCACCTATTACAGAAAAAGAAAATCAACAGATGTCAACTCCAAGGTGATTCAGATATTGGAACTGTCAGAAAAACAACATTAAGCAGCAATTATAAAATCATTCTCCATGAAATAAAGGTCAACCCTTCTGAAATAAAAGCAAAGATAGAAGTTCTTAGAAAAGAAATAGAGCCATAAAAAATAGCTGAATACAAATTTTAGAACTAAAAATACTGCAACTGTAATTTTAAAATTCACTGCCTAGGCACAAAGGCAAAATTAAGATGAAAGAGGAAAAATGTCAGTGAACTTGAAGATAGATTAACATAAACAATCTGAAGAATAGGATAAAAATGAGTTAAAAAAAAGCAAACATTATTAAAAGATGTGCAATTCATGTCACAAAAGTACCAGAAGAAAATGAGAAAGAGATAGGTACAGAAAAAGAAAAAATCTGAAAACTCAATGGCTAATTCCCAAATTTGGTTAAAGACATAGCTTTAAAAGAAATTCTTTTAACCCAAAAGCATAAACTCAAAAAAAAATCCACATCCAGATACATAATAATCAAATTGTTGAAATCAAAGATAAAGAAAAAATATCTTCAAAGCATCTAGAGAATAAAAAATAACACAGATAAGGAAATACCATTTCAAATGGTTGTGGATTTCTCCATAGGAACTATGGAGCCAGAAGAGAGTGGAATAACATTTTGTTAAATGCTGAAAGGAAAGAACTGTTAATCCGGAATTCTATATCTAGTGAAAATATCCTTCAGGAATAAAGGTAAGATAAAGACATTTCCAGATGAATGAAAGTATTACAAGGTTTTGCTAGCATACTTGATCTAAGAACTGGAACTCTGAACCAGTAACAAAACAATGGTGACTAACACTGAAATTTACTACGAATCAACTGTTCTAAGCACTTAAATGGACTAGTTTACTTAATTTAAGAAGGCTGGTACTATTAACATCCTCGTTGTAGAGATGAGAAAAAGAAATATGTGATATAGCTAGTAATAGAGCCAGAATAGAAGCCAAGCAATCTGAGTTGAGAGATGATGCTCTTAACCATTACTTACTACAATCTTCCAACTTGTTAAAAAAAAACAAAAACCTGGAGAATATTAAGTTAACCAAATAGATGGAAGCCATTTAAACAGATTAAGTAATTTTAATTACTTAAAGTAATTAAATAGTTATATTATTAAGTATTATATTATTATTTAGAGATAAAAATAGGAAGGCAAGGCACCAACTTGATGTATTACTTTACCTTGAAAAATATTCTGTTAAAACTAGGATGAAACATTGAGTTAGCAATAGTAATCATAAAAATAAACCCTTTTTTTGAGTACTTACTATGTGCCAGAAATTGTTTTGGAGCTAAGGATGTAAAATGAATAAGGTAAAGCAGCTGATCTTAATACAAATTTGTATTTTATACAAGTTAGGTAAAACAGACAGGAAAGTAAATGATTATAACATAGCATGTGCTATAACATAAGCATGTACAAAGCCTCAAGTACATACAAGGCAAAAATTCTATAGAAAGGAGGCATCAATCTAATCAAGGCTGCTTAAAAAATTTTTTTTTAATGCTTTGAAAAGCACAAAAAAATAAACATTAAGGGAAACAGCCCATAATTCCTTTTCCATAACTCATGTGGACTACTATCTCTGTTTAAATTTTGTAAATAAACTCTCAGTTCAATAGGCAATGGAAATAAAATTCAGAAGAATCTGTTACCATGCTGTATATATGTTTTAATTTTCAAAGCCTTCAGCCTAAGAATGATGAACTCATTCGAAAATACTTAAAATCAGCTCCTATTAATTTATTTTCATTCACTGGGCAGGCCGGTACTCAGTAATTATGTGAATTTAGAAGGCAGAGGGGAAATTAATCCAGGAAATTTTTTCAATAAGGCAAAAGTGCATTTCTATACTGGATCAGGAAAGCTATATTCAGTTTAAGAAGTTACCTTAACAGTTGTAAGGAAAAAGTTCTCCAGATAAACAGGGGATCCTTAAGGTAAAGACCATGTCTTACTTTTCTTTCCACACTTAGTATTCCTGATGGCTAATACAAGGCCTGGCAAATAGAGTATTATTATTTTGAATAATAATAATTCAATAGTTTGTTGAATTAGATTTTTATTATAAAGTAATTAACAAGAGATGAAGTTTAATTCTACCTTGACTATATTCCTTATATGCCAAGAAAGGTTCTTATATTCAACGACTACTACTTAATTCCATAGAGAAAAAGGGACCAGAGGTGACCTTTGATCTCCTATGGGCAGGTAATATAAGTAAGGGTGAAAAAAGAACAGCATAAGAGAATCAGTGTAAGCTTGTTGAAGACTAGCATGGACTTTTAAATTAAAAATATCAAGTTACTTTAGCTCTTTTCTTGGTCTTATTACATGAAATATTATAATATAGTAGTTGTAACAGGAAAGACAGTACAATAACTGATGACCCACTCACTTTACCCTGTAGCCGCGCTTCAAGTAGCTGCCACTTAAGGGATACAAACTTAGTCTAAGTAACAGAAAGGGCATTATAACTCATTCTATGAATTAAATGGATATATTTACTTTTATATTCATTTTGCAAGCAGGATCAATAAACAACTATAAATAATGATAGAGAAATCCTGCCAATTATAAAGTTACTATGTATTTTCTAGATTGCTCTGAGATCAACTATAAATCAAAGGTCATTAAATCAACAGATTTTCACTAAGTTGACAGTTCTGTCTTTAACTTAAATGATGTCTGCTGTTCTCATTAAAGGGGATTTTAATCTAATTACTACTAAAATAATAAAAAATAACTAAAGGACGGATGTCACCTTGTAGGTCAATAAATCATAGTTTTAAATATACTAATATATTAGCCTTCTCTAGTGACTCAGACAGTAAAGAATTTGCCTGCAATGGAGGAGGCCCAGGTTTGATCCCTGGATTTGGAAGATCCCCTGCAGTAGGAAGTGGCAACCCACTCCAGCATTCTTGCCTGGGAAAGCCCATAGACAGAGGAGCCTGGCGGGTTACAGTCCATGTGGTTTCAAAGAGTCTGACACAACTGAGTGACTAACACTTTGAACATATATTATTGATTTTCTTTTCATGACCACATATCTATATGCCTATTTACAAACGGAAATTAAGTTCCTAACTTGTAAAAACCTATTAAAAGACTCTATTGCTTAGTTTTATTAAATTAGGATTTAATGACAACTAAGGAAAATTAATTGATGACTATAATCACACACAAAAAGAATATATTATATCTTAAAAAACTGGACTCTTCTTGGGCTTATAATTGATTACTTTCAGCACTAATATGATATTTTCTAAGTTTTAACATAATATGCAAAAAAAATTAAATAAAAAAAGATAAAGAATTTGAAAGAAACTGTGGCCAAGATTTAGACAGGATGCTGAGACTTTGGGAGGGGGGGCAAAATTAAGTGGTATGACTATAAAGTTTCTTAGGTTTCTCAGTCTATTGTAGTGATTACTGGTATGGAATTAATTTTCTTTGCACCACTTTGGTGACTTTCTTACCTAGAGAGCATGCCCAGAGGTGTAACATTAAGTGATCCCATCAGCATTGCCAGGGCCATCCCTGGTGCTTCCCGTTCTATTACTTCTTTTGTGGCCTGTAATTAAAGATTAAATAGCAGACTGAGTGAAATTAACCAAAAATAAGGAAGGCAGAGTAGCAAAATTAACTTAAAAAATAATTATAGATCATGCTATCCATTATTATAAACCATACTTTGTAGTTCTCCAAATTTTTTTTTTAAGGCTTAAAGATTCAGTTCTTTGGGACCACTAATAAAAGCTGAAAACCAGGACACTGAGGGAACTTTTATATTAGATCTTTCTTATCCCTTATAACTCAGAAGTGTTTGATAGCAATCTCATCTTGCCGAATAACCTTAATTTTAAAATTAAGCCTCATATTGCTAAAATGGCTCAACAGATTTTCACAGAACAAGAAATCTGGGTATTTTTCTTTGTCTATTACTCTCGAAATAATTAGTCCCTAAAAACCTGAGAACCCCTTGTATCTCTCTTAGCTCTATGATTTTATTATATAATAAATGGAACTCAACAAATCATCAAGAAATTGGGTAGAAGAAAAACTCTAGATTCTTTTCCAAATATTCAATATAAATTATATATCTTTTTTTAAAAAGGAATTAATAAAGTGATAGGCTTTAAGTATATAAGTTTTAAGATAGGGCATTTTTAAGACAAGTATGGTTAAACGTGGAATAGGTATCGAAGGCAAGAAAATTTCATTTTCCAAAGGTCAATCAAAGTAAAGATAACCTTTATGCTAAAGTTGGGAGTGAAGTACATGATTTAATTCATTTCTAATCCTCTTTTTACATATGCAGAAGGCTATAATAATTGGGAGCAACACAGGAAGAAAGCTTGCAAAATAAAATATTACAGTAAATAAGAAGAAAGGCAAACAAAATAAAAAGCAAGTTATGGAAAATAGAGTGAAAGTTTGATATTTCAATATTTCATTAGAAGTACAGTGATCACCCTAAATAAGGCCACTGCTCTAGGCAAGCTTTACATCGATAAATGTCTCATCTAGCCTAATAACCTAAATTTTAAAATGAAGGTGCAGGTTGCTATAATAGTTCAATAGATTTTCACAGAGTAAGAAATCTGGGAAGAGCAGTTAAGATGTGTCACTATGTATCACATCCAGTTAATGTTATAAATAAGCTTTCAAGATGCATATAAACTATATCTTAGTTAATCCCTTATAATTATATAGAATAAAGGATTACCAGAAATGATATAATCTACTGGTTCACTGAATCTCAGCATAATGTAATATTTTATAGTGTCAGAAATTTTAAAGAAAAATAGCACTAACATAATGCTTTTCAATAAAACCTGCTTTAAAAATAAAGGGCCAGCAGGAAGGAAAAATGGACATTCTTAAATTCTTAAGTTTGGAAGTTAACCACTTTCATTAAAATATACAGCTAAAATTCGTTGAGCTAGTATTATACAGAATCTACCCCAATGTTTTCCAAATTCAATAAATCTGGTATGATTTTGAGGTCTCCGGAGAAGAAAAATTATTTCCATGTTAAAATTGCTTTACTCAAGTTTACAACTTCTTCTTAGGAACCTTAAAATCTTAGAGCCCTAAAAAATCAAGCAAGGCATGTTACTGAGAACGATCTTAAAAGAGCTCTTTGCATCGAGTTTATATTGATTTCATTATCTGCTTGAAAAAGTCACCTAAGCAATGTCTGACATTTAATGAATTTATAGGTCCACATAAAGATGATGTACTCCAAAGTAGAGTAGCACGCTTTATTTAAGGACAAGGAAAAAAATATCAACAGATAGCTAGAGGAAGTCTTTCACTTTGATACTTCAAAGTAAAGCATTTATCCATCCATACAACAAATACTTATTAAACACCTACTATGCACTAGGTAGAATTCTATGCAATGATGCTGCAACAGTGAATAAAACAAACTTATATAAGAGTATGTAAACTCACTGTCATCTAGTATGTGAAAAATTCAATTGACAAATTACATATGAGAATTACCTAAAAGACATGCAATTCATTCATTTTTCTAGATCCTCTAAAATATACCATGGATTTGGCCAGACGACAGTGGTCTACTTGGAAAAGCTTGTCCCAATTTTAAAAGAATTATTTTATTGGACTTTGCTTTTGTAGTATGCAGTGGGATACAATTAGATGGCTCAGCAAAACTCATATTTATTAGCAAGTATTTGAGGCCATTGCTCACCACACTACACCAAGGTCCTCTTGACAAGAAATTCTTTCTTAAGTATCACAACTAGAAATGGGCACTCTTTTATGATACCAGTTTGTTTTTAAAATAATAATGATTGTGAATCAAGTTATCCTTGAGAACAGAGACTAATTTATGATTTTTTTTTTTTTAAGTAGGCTTACTGAACACATGGGGCTTCCCTGGCAGCTCAGACAGTAAAGAATCTGTCTGCAATGCAGGAGACCCAAGTTTGATCCCTGAGTTGGGAAGACCCTTGGAGAAGTAATGGCTACCTACAACAGTATTCTTGCCTGGTGAATTCCATGGACAGAAGAGCCTAGTGGGCTACAGTCCACAAGAATGCAAAATGTCAGGCACAACTGAGCGACTAATACTTTCACTTTCACTGAACACAACCTAATTTCATCTTATTTTTCCTTGCCCTATTTTTCCACATCTATCTTATTAAAAGTTCTGCTGTGTTTTGTGTATTTGGCTAAGTTATCTTAAATATTTTATAATGTATTAGTAAATATATGGATGAGAGGTGGATGAACGTATGTATTCTTACACAGAGGACTTCCTCTTTTCCAAAGGTAATTTAGGATAGACAGCTAATTCTTTCTGAAGACTTTCTACAGAATGTTGGCCTATAGACATAAATCTTGTACAGCTGAGAACACAGGAGGCAAATACTTACAGTGTAGTGATGTCACTAAAAGGCACTGGTGCTGAGTGAGGAGGGAGACTCTAGGACTAGACACAAACCAATGCTTTTGCTTATATTTTCGTAAATAATGCACAAATATAGTTTTTCTCACATCTATATCAAATGTATCTTTTCCCTGTTTGGTGTAGCAAAATGATCAAAATCTGTGAAATCAGACAATACCACCACATAGTTAAGGTCCTGAGAGTAAGGACTGGATCTGGTGAAGCGCCTACTATAGTGGCCAACATATAGACTACGTACTCAATCAATATTTGTTGAATAAGAGGAGGGAATAAAAGAACCCATATAGGTTTGAAATCTGGCCTTATCACTTACTTGCTTTGTGAATTAGAACAAAATATTTTACCTCTCTGAGCTTCAGTGTACTTACAAACAAAATGGAGCTAATAATTAAGCATACCTACATTTTATGAGAATTAAATTATATAAGTAAATTGCCTAGCATAGAGTTGGTATTCAATACTTGTCAATTTTCTCTAGGCCTCTGATTTTCAATCTTACATCTTCATAGTTTTTATTATACCAGTTAGAAAAGAGATACAATTAAAAAATCCAGAAACCAAACCTAGCAACAGTGGTTGAGAACCAAAGGTGAGAGGAAAGAGAAGAGAGAGCAAGAACCCAAAAATAAGAACAGTGGCAGTGGTGGACAGGAAGATGAATACTGAAATCATGGTATCTAAAGGAACAAACAGCCAAACGAAGTGGAGATTGGAAGAATGAACAGGAGGGCACAAGCTGGGTAGAAACATTTGTGAACTGTAAATGGGAAGGCTCAACTAGAAGGCAAAGAGCAGGAAAATAAAAGTTCATTTAGAATAAAATAAAAAAATATCTGTACAGGTTATTAGAAAATCCAAATAAAAGAGTGGTTCTAACAACTGTAGCTTTATTCCTTTGATCACATATACTAGGATGATACATATAAATAAAAGAAGGTTATTAGTATTTATTAACAAGAAGATAACAAACAATCATTATTTATTCACAATCAATGGCAAAAGAGATGCCATTAAAAGTATGAAATCATTTTTCTTATTAATATTTAGCTTAAGTTGTTTCCCACTTTTTTATTAATTATTAATTTGATTACCACATTCTTTTTATCCTTGAGAAATAGTAGAAATTTATATTCTTACTTCAGATACAATCTTTTTTGCACTAGTAGATTCCAAAACAATTAGGTTTAATTAGATTTACCTACACTCTTTAAATAAGACATTTTATTTTTAACTTTTAGATACTTTCTGAACTTTGAAGGTTGCAACCTCCATGGAAAATCACTTATTGTGATCTTTTTCTTTTACCCTGGACACTTTGAAGATAACATTAAAGTCAAAAAGATGCTTCAAAGACTGCTCAAGTTACAAAAAAAAAATGGTGTCATAAATAATGATTCTATAGCCTAGGGAACTTGTCAATGAAGTTTGGGTCCATTTTCACCTTCATAGAAAAAAATCACCTTGAAAAATGTTATTGCTAACAGGTAATGATGTTTAAGTATGCACAGAACACACAATAGGTAAATGTAAATGTGTAGAAACTCCTTGTATGCATGGTGGTAGTGAAAAATCACATAGTAGAGTGCTTTTACTTATAAACTACTAATAAACTTGCTAAGCTATCCAGGTGGAATATGATTATAGCAGTGTTTCTCAAACTTTAGTGTGCATCAGGATCTTACAGAAACCTTGTTAAACAATGATTGCTGGGCCATCCCCAGAGATTTTGATTCAGAATGTATAGTCGGGGTCTCAAATTTTTCATTTCTAACAAGTTTCCAGGTAATGCTTGAGATCCTGGTCAGAGGACTATACTTTGAAAAACACACTGCAGACAGAAGAAATGAGATAGATTAATGATAATGTGCACAACTTGCTATAATATTCATAATCACCTTATATTCAATTTTGTAAAACAGGCTGAAATAAATTTAATGATCCTTCATCAGAGCAAAATATAGATCTTAGTGAGGACGTAAATTAGGCAAAAATAGGCAGCTTAATGCCAACCAATTAAACTTTCCTGACTCTATTCACTAATGCCAGCCAACTACATAAATTTTATTTTACACTTTAAAAAATGGTTATAATAAACAATCCATATCTTGTCCCTATAAGTATCCCACGGTACAGAGAAGTTATCTAAATATATTTTTTCCTCAGGGCTATATATGATGAATAAAATTTACACAGAAGACTCTTAGGGATGTTCAAGGAACACAACTATAAATTTACTCTTTTGTCCCCTCAATTAAGCAGCACAGTGGAAGTACGAGTCACATTATTATAAGAAAGTGAAGTCGCTCAGTTGTGTCCGACTCTTTGCGACCCCATGGATTGTAGCCTACCAGGTTTCTCCGTCCATGGGATTTTCCAGGCAAGAGTACTGGAGTGGGTTGCCATTTCCTTCTCCAGGGGATCTTCCTGACCCAGGAATCGAACCCAAGTCTCCCACATTGTAGGCAGACGCTTTTACCGTCTGAGCCACCAGGGAAGTCAACTTTTATAAAGTCAACTTTTATTCTAATTAACTGAAAACACTCATTTACATATTTCATTAATTTTATATTACTAATTACAAACATCTTTCAACCAATCACACCATATCAGTGAATCAACAATGTGACCAAATGGTTAAAGACTATTGCCACAAAGGAGAAGCTGCAACCAAGTAATGAAAATATTAAGTTATTCCATTTTTACTTAGGAGATATATACCTATTTGTTATGTATTTCTTTTCCTTGGAGCTTTAGCTTTCTTAGATATTTACGTCTTTTTCCACTCCTAGAAGAAGCAGAAAGCTTTTCAAAATGGAGATATTCCATTTTGTTTTTCAGTTAAAGCTATATAATAGTTAAGTAAGATCTGGTTATAATGAAAAAATCAAAGGAGATGGTAAAATAAAAATCTAAGTACCACAGGCAAATTTATCTTCTAGTCCATTCAATAAACATGTACTTTGCAACGAGCATGAGATGCTGAGTGAACAGTCTCTTGTTTCCATTGTTCACCTCAGTTCCCATATGCTCCACTGAGTTAACGTATCACCTGCTAGTTAAGATTTTACTGTTTAAAGATAAGTATTTTTGTATAGGGCATCCTGGGTGGTGCTGTGGTAAAGAATTCGCCAGTCAGTGCAGAGGAGAGTTTGATCCCTGGGTTGGGAAAATCCCTCAAGGATGAAATGGTAACCCACTCCAGTATTCTTGCATGGGAAATCCCAGGGCAGAGTCTGGTAGGCTATGGTCCAGGGAGTCACAAGGAGTCGGACATGCCTGAGCGATCGGACACATTTCTTGTATAACATGGCCCTAAAGCAAGCCAACCAATTTATCTGACTCACCCATAGGATTTATTATAATGTTAGTTGTACAAATACATTGGGAGTGACTAAAAGATTTCTAAGTACTTTAACTATGAAAAATCTCACCCCATTTGTTAACATTTAGATCCCAACCCTTGTTAAAGAATCAAGTTGAGTACATGTACAGCAGTTATGTACTCCTTAGTGAGTACTTATTGAGTACTTTCCTTACTCAGTGAGTACTTTTTTGTATTTTTTTCTCATTTACCTAAACATTAATAATTTGATAGTCAAATTATCAAACAAAAAAATAAGGTAACTCAAATGAGTGAACTATTTTTTGTAAGAGATTTTTCACAAGAATAGCATTTATCTTTATAGTCTAATAAGTAGTCTATAAATTGCACTAGTTTTTATCTCATTACAGGAAAATGTGAGAAAATAGTGGTATTTCTACAGATTATTAGCATTTTTATATATGCATTAGTATGCATTACACATTTATTCATTTTTGGCATTATGTGAAAAGCAATAAAGTTTATCTTTATTGTATGTTGTTGGTTACATGTCTTTTAATCTATAGAGAACAAAATATTATTAATTCATGCTCTCCAAAAGTTGATATATAGATAAGGAAAAATACCCTGTTTCTCAAATATGAAGAAAGATGAAGGAGAAAGATGATCCAATTTGAAATTTCACTGAAAGGCTGTTGTCTGGTCAGTTAACTGGCAAATATATAACCCAGCCTCTTTATTCCAACTACTCTGGAATTCTGTTTTTTTTAATGTAATTAGTGGTATATAATATAAGTAGAAACATAACAGAAGCTACCTAAAAAAGCTATGTAAAAAATCTACACATTGGATTTCCACTTTATTAATGATCACACATAATTACTTAGTTTACTTACAGCAATGTTTTCAATGCTCATACGACAATATAAGTTAAGCTGTGCTCAAAAATCTTAAGTCAGAATAAAAGAAATAAGCTCCTACTTCAGCCTCATAAGTACTATTTGCAAATGACTCACTGACAACTGATTTTAGAAAAATTAAAACTTTGCTCTTTGCCTAAAGATACAATAATTCTCACTGGTGGATTCTTTAGAAAAGTATCCACATTAGAAACATGTAATTATCACATCTGAAGTTCTTTTTCAACAAAACTAGATTTTTACTAAAATAGGCACTTGTGAAAAGGGGAGAGAAAGAAAACAATAAGTGAGGTAAAGGAGGCAGAATAAGTGGAAGAACTGCAAAGAAAAGAGAAAAACCAAAAATAGCTCATTCTTATTTTAAATATTATTACAAGGTGTTTCATTTTGTTTTCTCATACCACTCTCAGTTTTAAAATTACAGGCCAATTGGGAAATATGAAAATGAGTACAGTACTTCTTAAAAGCAAAGAAACCCAATACTGCTACTGTACTGAGATGATCTTAACTTAGAAGAAGTCCAATAGTAAAGATGAGAGAAAAATCTACATCCATATATATCTGGAGACTATGACATGTTGTGCGTGCGTACGTGCATGCCAAGTCGCGTCAGTTGTGTCCTACTCTTTACGACCTTATGGACTGTACCCTGCCAAGCTCCTCTGTCCATGGGATTCTCTAGGCAAGACTACTGGAGTGGGTTGCCATGCCCTCATCCAGGGGATCTTCCAGACCCAGGGATCAAACCTGCATCTCTTAATGCCTCCTGCATTGGCAGCGCCACCTGGGAAGCCCATGACATGCTGTAGTTTGAATTAAATAACTTGTTCTCTTATAGTTTTGCTCATCTAAAGATTGATTTTAAACCTAATAACCTCTCACTTTATGATCAGGCTTTTTATTCATCATCTATAACCTAATCGTCTTTCATTATTCACATACTAAACAAATACCAGCTTTTGTTCCTATACTTCCAGAAATTTACCTCTCTTTCTCAGCTTTTCATTTGTAAAAAGGGGCAATGATATTTGTTATCCTTCTTATAAAACTAAAGTGATAACACAACAAAGCAGTTGTTAGTTAACTAAAAGGATATCATAATATTTTTAATGCTAGTATGATAGATAACGTTATATATTAATACAACATAAATTTATAAAGCCATGTAAAAGCTCTTATTTCTCTTACGACACTGAAAATATAAAAAGGAATACTATTCTTAAGCAACATAGTTCAATAATAGGAGAAATATTCACATCAGAAGGTTTTATTTATGATGCCTTTCTTACAAAACATCTATAGATATTCTCTATTTAAATACTTAACAGATTCCTATATAACATAATACAGAAGAGATACATTATTATCTTTTTGTAAGTGAGAAACAGACTCACTAATAAATTTAATGAATAATGCAAAGCCACACAGTAAATCAATAAAACTTACGCTTGTAGAGTCCAATTCTGAAATTAATCCATTAAATCTAATTACTGTGTGCTTTCAGTTTAAAAGGCACTACACCCTATCAGACACAGAAAGGATCTTTGTACTTTGCTTAAATGCTACAGAATATAAAAATGCATACTATCATTCCTAACATGTAGCAAATGCATAACAAATGTTGAATACTGAGATTTGTACTAAAACACAAATCGAACGTCCGTCACCGTCCGTCACCTATGTTGTGCAAGTTGCTATTATGTACTACAGTTAAAGAAACTGTGTTGAACAGTTCTCTCAGAAGTAGTACAGAGTAGAAGTTATGGGCATGTTTGTTTTCACATGGGAATGTGTGTGAATTACCAGAAGATGTTTGGAGAATCCAAAATGCCAGCAATAATCTTGAAAACTTAATGAAGAATTATCAAGAAACAGCAGTTTTGGAGATACCAATTACCAGGAATATAGACTTGGACATTACCATAAAACCTCCAAAGTAAACTGGGAAAAGAATGTGAGAAGATTATAGATGTATTTTGAAAAAAGAACTAACAGCACCTTCTGCATTTATGTTTTCAATCAAAGGCCAACAAAAAACAGCAATGTAATTATATACTTAAGCAAAGATGGAAAAATATAAGTAAGTATCAATAACTACTTGCGGTAAATAAATTGTTCAAACTGATAAGCCAAACAAATAAATATAATTTTTTAAAATTTCCATAACAACCAAAAATTACAAATTAAGGCTGTAAAGGCAACATCAGCCTGACAAGAGGTCAGGATGGACTAAGATCCAGGATGCTGTAAAATAGGGGAACATGAAGAGGCAACATTTGACTCAAATTAATGCTCTGCTTCTAATACTTATCATAATCACTTAAAACAAACACTTATTATACTTTATAGCAGAAAAATCTACAAAAGTCTCAAAAAGGAAAGAACGAGAAATAAATAATTCAGTGAGTTACAACCTGGAAAACATTTATTAAATAAAATTGATATAGTAGAAGAAAATCTTTACCTTTATTATAATGGAAAAGAAATCTCTTAACGAATGACTTAAAAATAATGAGGCCCAATTTTGAAAAACTGTTCTAAAAAGAGGTGCAGCTATCCTATGCAAATGAAAAAGCAAAACCGTAGGAATGGAGAAAAGTTCATAAAAATAAAAAGTTCTTAAAGAGTTAAATAATAGCTCTTATATACACCCTTAACTTGAAACATAAAATATTTTATCCTATGAGATTCTCCCAAGGAATCATAATTTACATGTGAGTGTACCCTTGTGTACACACACAAGTATATACACACACACATATACATTTTTTTTTCAGTATGGAACTTTGGGCTGACATCTTAGAATCAGAATCTTTAATTTAAGCTGTGAAGATCCCAAAATTTTTTCAGAACATCCAGACTATGGTACTGAATAACGTAACTTTCCCAAAACTGCCTATATTTCCTTCAAGTCTGAGATTTAGAAGTCAAAATAGAGTCTATCCTTAAATACTTCATAAAACTGAGGATAACGTGTATGTGTGCATACACACAAGTACACGTCTCAGGAATGGAGTTCAGTTCTTAAGGTTAGGGTTATGGTCAACTGAACAGTTGACTTTATTAGGGCAGCTGGTCAGAACAGGAAGGAAGAAGTTAGTTCTATCTACTGAAGTGAAGTGAAGTGAAAGTTGCTCAGTCCTGTCTGACTCTTTGCAACCCCAGGGACTATACAGTCCATGGAATTCTCCAGGCCAGAATACTGGAGTGGGTAACCTTTCCCTTCTCCAGGGGATCTTTCAACTCAGGGATCGAGCCCAGGTCTCCCACACTGCAGGCAGATTCTTTACTAGTTGAGACTGGCACTAAGCAAATTCCATCACCTAGTCAAGAATGAGTAGATATAATCATTTTTACCAACACGTAGACAACATACACAAAAATATACACATATATATTCCTGAAGCTGCTCATTTATTGGGTTGGCCAATAAAACACTGCCTCTTTCAGTGCTACTTTGATGTTCATTTTAGCCCACATATATGCTTTATTAAGTGTCTAACTGTTCTCTATCCAAATTTTGGAACAAGTTTATTAATAACAAGTGAATCTCAAAATAGACACTTCACACATGTATGTCACAAAATGAAAACCTGTATAAAATAATTTCCAATATAACTTATTAATACTTTTAAGATATATTCTATTACCTGCTTTATTCCAATGTTGTTTAAAAGCCTGCTATCATTCCTATATAAGTGATCTGTCCTTTCTCTCTGGCTACTTTTAAGATTGTCTTGTTTTGTTTCTGAAGTTTTACTTTTACGTGGTTAGGCATCGATTAATTTCATTTATTCTTCTTGAGATACATTGTATCTTTAGGGTCTGTAGATTCATGTTTTTTTCATCAGTTCTGTAAATTTTACAGCCATCATCTCTTTAAATCACGTTCTTTCCTCCATTCTCTACCTTGGGG
The DNA here is from genome assembly GCA_024291935.2 of Okapia johnstoni. Classification (NCBI taxonomy): domain Eukaryota; kingdom Metazoa; phylum Chordata; class Mammalia; order Artiodactyla; family Giraffidae; genus Okapia; species Okapia johnstoni. The sequence goes on from CM044307.1 coordinate 22,354,415, forward strand.
GGTTTTGATATAATATATTTTGGACCTTTCATTTCACTCTCCATGCCCCATTTCTCTATTTTTGCCATTACATCATCTCTCTATGTGACAGTTCTGATATGAGGTAATTTCCTCAGGTACATATTTCAGTATGCTAATTCTCTCTTCTACTGCTTCAATCTGCTGTTTTGTCTGTCCTCAGATATAAATTTTTAACTTTCATTTTCTTATTTCTAAGAGTCCCATTTTCTCCCCATTTGATCATTCTTAAATGATGGTCTCTTGTTATATTTTTATCTTTGCAAGTATGTCTTTGTTCTTTGGATATTTCATCATACACTAGTTAACCCTGGATTGCCAGAGACAGTTTAATATACTTCTGCTGTGTTTGCATCCTTTCTGGTTTAGTATTTGTCCTAAACAAATTCCCCCAGTATGAGCAACAAATAAGAATGGTCACCTAAGTCTTCTCTGTCTTACATTTTGTATTTGACAGTTCTAGCAGTCATCTTTTCACTCCACCTATTAATTAATGGTTTAGCTGCCTTACTTGTGCTTGGAGAGTTTATATGTCCTTTGACAGGATATGCCTCAAAGGGTATGTTCTTTTACTGGGCCAAGTTTTTCCATAGTGGGAAGGTATTTCGAAGTACCAAATTAAAATGTATTTAGAAATCTATATTCATAAAAAAAATTAAAGCTATTAATAAAAAGCATTTAAGTCATAAAAACATTTGCCTTTTCCTAACAAAAGTCCGTCTAGTCAAGACTATGGTTTTTCCAGTGGTCATGTATGGATGTGAGAGTTGGACAGTGAAGAAAGCTGAGCGCCGCAGAATTGATGTTTTTGAACTGTGGTGTTGGAGAAGACTCTTGAGAGTCCCTTGGACTGCAAGGAGATCCAATCAATCCATCCTAAAGGAGATCAATCCTGGGTGTTCATTGGAAGGTCTGATGTTGAAGCTGAAACTCCAATACTTTGGCCACCTCATGCGAAGAGTTGACTCATTGGGAAAGACCCTAATGCTGGGTAGGAATGGGGGCGGGAGGAGAAGGGGACGACAGAGGATGAGATGGTTGGATGGCATCACCGACTTGATGGACATGGGTTTGGGTAGACTCCGGGAGTTGGTGATGGACAGAGGCCTTGCATGCTGCAGTTCATGGGGTCGCAAAGAGTCGGACACGACTGAGCGACTGAACTGAACTGAATCTTAAAATGACCATATATTTTTTCAGTTAAAATCTCATCTTTTTATTAAGCTTCCTTGGTGGTTCAGCCTGGATCTGCCTGCAATTCAGGAGACACAGGTGTGATCCTTGGGTCGGGAAGATCCCCCGGAGAAGGAAATGGCAATCCACTCCAGTATCCTTGCCTGGGAAATCTCATGGACAGAAGAGCCTGGTGGGGTACAGTCCATGGGGTTGCTAAAAGTCAGACAAGACTTAGCAACTAAACAACAACAACTTAATTAAAAAGTCACCATTTTACGCTCTTATTAAACACCTGTAATATGCAAAATGCTGTGGTCCTAAATATTCTAACACAAACCAGGAACTATGAAATTTGAAGACAGATTTTCTGGTAAATATAATAAAAGCTTTCTACAGATGGTCTTAAGTTTTCTTTTTAGTTACTAATCAACATGAGAAACAGGACATCTAAAAATTCTTTTACATTCTACCCTTCTTTTAAGATTGATCTTAATTTTGACCAGAAGGCATCCAGTTGGGGAATGAGAAAAGAATTTAACTTATAAGAGATATTTTCTTTCAGAACATTTGTTCAAGATCTCTATAATGAGATCATTACCTCTGAATGCATAGTAAGAACACATCTATTACTATAATATGGTTATGAATAAATCAAAGAAAAATTGATTCCTGAACATCTAAAATGTTTTTATGCTGCTGATGCAAAATAATTTTTATTTCTTCATAAACACTAAACATTACAAGATATCTAAAAGCATTCAGAGATAAATAGAAAAGTCTTCAGTGGTTTGTATTTTATAAATATCCATATATCTAACTAGTAAACTTTTCAGGTATTGATTTTGATGTTTATGGAATTACACACTATTAAACATACATGAAGGAGCTTTGTACCAAATAGTTTCTGTATATGAGGCAATTGACTTCACTCAGTGTTCTCTCTCACTTCACTAGACCTTCTGTGCTATACATGTATTGTGTTAGTTCTTGTCAGCAAGACAAGAAATAACTTGATATAGGAGACAAGGGGAGAAAAAGAGATAAAGGGTTTCAGAGACTGGTTATTAGCACATGCTATTGTCATTGCTGGTATTCAAGGTATTGAATATGATCTACTGTTCTTCAACAGAGAAAGGAAAAATAAGAGAAAGAAAAATTACATGACAACTTGCTTGTTAGGAGTAGTTGCCTACAAACAGTCTCTTGATTGCAAAGACATTTAGAAGATCTTCTTATTAAATATAAAAAGAACTTGAAGTCCAATAAAAGTATGACAGAAATATTGCCTTTTCAGGTTAACCTTTGCCAAAGAAATATATTATACAACTTTATTTCCAATTGAAGCTTTTCTCAAAATAAAACCAGAATTTCAGATGTCACAAGGAAAGAAAAAAGTATATTTATTACTAATAAAACAAGCTGGATAAAATGATTTAGTCATATTTTCCTTTATTCTAGATCTCATACTTTAAAATATCTATTTTTTTCACTAAATATATTTTTCATAATGAATCCAAGTAAAGCAGAATTTTTAAAAATTGTTCATCATTGTTAAAAAAAAAAAAAAAAAACATAAATCTGGATGTAATTTTTATTTTACTGCTCTTCCCCTGACATGTGAACTTTGATCTTCCCATAGCTGTATTGTCAAAATAAATAACTTTAGTAGGATATCATCAGGGGTTGGGAGAAAAAACAGGTTACTGAAACTTATCTTAAGTGTAGCACTTTAAAGAGATTACTTTAAAGGAATCACTGAAGTACTGACCAATAGGAAAGAAAGTAATTGCTCTCAAGTTTGAAGGCACATATCAAGTTAGGGAGGACAAATTCCAAGTTCAAATGACTACTTAATCAAATCCATAAAGAAAACTGTGAATATCAACTGAAATTCCTGAAACCCAGAATTCAAGTGAGCTTTAGTTGACAGTGAGAATAAATTAAATTAACAAACATTTTCTGTGTTAGTAAACAGTTGTATCTCAGAGTGTGTAATCCCTCATTGTTCTTGCAATTAATTCAAGAACAACTTCTTGAACACTAATTATCTATTTATCAAGCCATTCTCTATTCTTTCACTATAAAACCAATAAACTTGGTTTTAGGTAACCCTGTACATTAACAGCTACCAAATCACTAATCTGTCACTGAAGGCCCTAGGTTTTAAAATTAAAGAGAATCTTATTGGCATTTAGACTATTATCAGAATCCTTTAGCTGTGACAAGATATTAAATAGAGACATTCTTAATCCTGAACCAATAATGCCTGTAAGAGGCAAAAGGATTCCCTCATATGCAATCACTCTGACTTTGAACATTTCCCCTGAATAATTAGAAGAAAAAAACAAAAATTTGTGGATGATATTAGAAATGCATGTTTTGCAAAATGCCTTTTCCCCTCTTTTGGAAAATAAGTTCCTTGAGAGCAAGGCCTTTTGTGTTACAGACACCTAACCGGCTGGCTGTATAGCACAGAGTCAAGCCTTTTTCAATAGATTCTAAGAGAATTGTTAGATGTACTGAATTAATTTCTCCCTTATTCATATAAAATAGTACTAGTTTACACATCACCCTTGAGAGAACTGAGACAACAGTCACTCAAATCATTTTCTGTGTTTGATAACTTAGATGAGGAACCTTCGCTAAAATCACCAAAAATTTATTGAGTTAACAAGGGAAAACATTATCATCTAAAGGACTGAAAGTCTTTTTTCTTAAACCCATTATTAGTGCATTTTTAACTACTCTAGCTTTAAACCCCTTGATGACAAAGAACAATCCTTTCCAATCTTTGTAACTCCTTTAAGGTCTAAGACACTATCATGCAGAGTTCAATTTAGGTAGAAAGCTAGGTATTCAGAACCGAAGACCACTAAATTGAAACAAAATTAAAAGACATTTGCTCCTTGGAAGAAAAGCTATGACAAGCCTAGACAGCATATTAAAAAGCAGAGACATTACTTTGCCAACAAAGGTCCATCTAGTTGAAGCTATGGTTTTTCCAGTAGTCATGTATGGATGTGAGAGTTGGACATAAAGAAACTGAGTGCTGAAGAATTAATTGATGCTTTTGAACTGTGGTGTTGGAGAAGACTCTTGAGAGTCCCTTGGACTGCAAGGAGATCCAACCAGTTCATCCTAAAGGAAATCAGCCCTGAATATTCATTGGAAGGACTGATGCTGAAGCTGAAGCACCAATATTTTGGCCACCTGATGAGAAGAACCAACTCATTTGAAAAGACCCTGATTCTGGGAAAGATTGAAAGAAGGAGGAGAAGGGGACAACAGAGGATGAGATGGTTGTATGGCATCACCGACTTGATGGACATGAGTTTGAGCAAGCTCTAGGAGTTGGTGATAGACAGGGAGGCCTGGTGTGCTGCACTCCATGGGGTCACAAAGAATTGGACATGACTGAGCGGCTGAACTGAACTGAACTGAATTCCTGTTACCATTACTGGTTCCTATAAATATAACCTGGTTGCCTCATCTCAGGTCCATTAACTTTAAACCCTGCCTTTCAAACACTTATCTCTTCTCTTCTTTTAAAGTCTGCATTATTTCATTTCAAATATTTTTTAAGTTCAGCCTTCTCCAGAATCACTTTTGCTTTCCTCAAACTTCCAATATTTGTGTTATTTCGATTTTTTCTCCCTTTTATTCTTACAATAGAGGGTCTTCTAAATCTCACTTGGCTTCTGTGGCCTTTCTAAAAGTTTATAATTTCTTCTACTCCTAATAAAGTATCTTGGACTTGTTATCATGCTAATGTTGTATCATGTAAATGATGTAGTTTCCCTGATGTCTTTGCTACTAATTTAATTTCTCCTTAGACAAAAGTATTAAACGCTACTGAATTCACTTCTAAGTAAATACCCAAAAGGATGGAAAGAAAAAAGGTACTTGCACAACAATGTTCATAGCAGTATTAATAGTCAAAAGATGAAAACAACTCAGGTATCCCTTGGCAGATGAAGAGATAAACTATTGTATATGTATACAATGGACTATTCTTTAAACATGAATGAATGTGTGATATATGCTACAACATGAATGAACCTGAAAATATTAATGCTAAGTGAAATAAGTCAGATAGAGAAGGACAAAAATTGTATGATTCCACTTATATGAGGTACCTAGAATGGGCAAATTCAGAGACAGAAAGTAAAATAGAGGTTACCAGGGCTTGTGGAAAGGAGGAATGGGGAGTTACTGTTTAATGTACAGAGTTTCTATTTGGGATTTTGAAAAAGTTCTGGAAATCTATAGTGGTGATGGCTATACAGAATAGTGAAGTATTTAATGCCACTGAATTGTACACTTAAAAATGATTAAAGTAGTAAATTTTATCTTGTGTGTATTTTATACAATAAAAAAATCTACTGAAATAATTTTCTTGATGTTCCTAGAGCAGTCCTTTGCTTCACATTAATTTTACCTCTATTACTAAAACAAAAGAAAAAGGAGAAGAAGAACCAACTATCCATACCTTTTTCTCTATTCCCTGTTTATCACTCTTTTTAGCTTTCCCCTATTCCTCTTCCCTCTCATTTTTTGAAAAATTAAATAAAACTGAATATGGATACTCGGCATTTTCCACACTTCAGGCACAATGATGTGGATACATATGCACATAGAACACTTCAAGCCTACATACACACACATGCATGCATGTAAACACTCCCCAATTTAAACCTCCTTAGATTCTTGAAACTGAAAATTTCACAATTCTTCTCCACTTCTTGTTTGATCTTGTCATTCATTTAAATATAAAGGAATAAGACAATAAGCTTTACATGCAGATAATTTTTATTTCAATTTTTTCTAGATGCCAAATACTAATATCAGTTTTAAAAGTTTACCTACACACAAGAAAAGACAGTCAAAAAATTTAGGAGGAAAAGATAAATGTATCAAAAGGATCTCTAAATGATAGTATATAAATTATGGAGTGGCAGAGAAATTATATTCTCAGGAAAAAATGGAGCAGAGTGGAAAGTTACTTTAATCTTCCCTACAAAGAACTATAAGACAATTAAATTTATTATTTTGAGAGATGATACTTTAAAGTTTCAAAAAATCATTCTGGTCTTAACTAGAAAGGATAAAGGTAACAGGAGCAATTTATCCTCATGAAGCCCTGAAAAAATCAGGGAAAATAAATTATAAAACAAATTTAGTATATGGAAAATTAGTGATAGATCCCACATACAAAGAACAAAAAGCACATAGTATGTGATATGAAAAGGCAACTGAAGCAGAGATGATAAATGATTTAGAAAAAAAAATCTATTCCTAAATAGAAGGAAGAATGTAGAGTTGTATAAAACAGTAGAAAAGATGGTGGTAGTGAATTTAAGTCAGTTTAGGAGTAAATTGGACTGGACTTAAATATTAAAGGATTTTCCATTGGTAAGATATGTTTGGACAATAAGTAGGCGACACTTCTCTTGGAAATAAATTTCTGATTAGGATAACAAGACAACAGATGAACAACACCAGTGATTTATTGGATGCACAGAAGTATAAAGGAGGCAATATAAAGGACCAAACAGCAAGTTGCAAGGCTGAGTACATAGGCGATAAATGCAATGTCTCAAGTCAAGTAATTGGGCAGCCATGTGCAGCAAATAGGTAGAGAAGAACAGTAGTCAAGCATATTCAGTCAGCAGTCCAACTCAGTGGCACAAGGCAAGTGGAGATAGGTAACAGAAGTGTTAAACAATCTGAACCTACTTATAATATTACAGGCATAGATTGGGTAGGGCAAGATCAGGCAGACAGACAGCATAGCATTTGGAAGGCCACGGTAGAGGAGAATGGTAGGAGAGCAGATAAACAATATTGGGCACTCTAAAAATGTTAAAATAGCAGATGAATATGTAGCACCAGGCCATTTGCTGATGGACAAAGCACCAGTGAGTGAAGAATGCAAATCATTCAGCAGATAAGTAATGGGGGCAAAAAGAGACAAAAAATCAAAGGCAATCACAAAGGAAGACAGAACAGCAAAGAAGCGATGACAGATCATCAGAAGCAGTTGGGTAGGGTAGTGAAAAGCTGTCAGCAGGAGAACAAAACACCATTCAGGAAAAGAGGAGATTAAGAGTGAAGCAGTCTCCTGAATGGAGTGTCTTCCATCTAGGAAATAGTCATCAATAAGCTGCACATGAGAATCCACAAGAGAAATAGCACATAAATGGAGAGAGCAGATGGATCTGAACTCTATTGCCCAGGGATACGAAATGACCCTAGAACATAGATACATAACAATCCACAAGGAAATTAAACAAATGGGATAAATGGGTCCAAGCATTTTTTATGATGATAAAATAAATCAAAACACTAAAAATTATTAATCTGGAAATGGTTGGCTGGGATTGAAGTCTTCGCTTACCCCTTTCTGGAGCCCACAAAATGGGAATGTTGGGAATTTCTGCAGCAGAAAAACAGAAGAGAAAAGGGATTTCTGACTCCCAGTTTGAGGAAAGCAGGTCAACTTTAGGGCTGTACAAACTGGTTCGGGGAAATAGGAACCAGTCTGAACCTTCTCCCTTCCTCAGAATCAAGCCACTCCTGAGGTTTGGGAAAGGTTTAGGAAGCCCTCACCCCATCAATCCCCACAACCTCCCCTTTCACACTTACCTCCAGTGCAAACAGTTTCCAGCAAGGAGGTACTTGGGAAAATTCACTCTCATTTTTACACCATGGCAAAATTTCAGGATAGCCAACTAATGGTCCTTCCTGTATAGGCCAGGTTCCTGTTCAAAGGGATCCCTTCCACCCTTTGTGAGTGAGCAGAGGGGCCAGGTTACTAGAAACCACCTACCTCTTTGAAAGTGGATGAGAAAGGAAGCAGGGGTAGTAATAAAATAAATAGTAGTATTAGTAAGTACCTTGATGATCTCATCAGTTGTCATGAATTTTAATTCCATTAAGATGCTGATGACTCTAAAAAAATAGTATCTCTAGCCCAGACTTCTCTCAACTCCAGATGCAAATATTTAACTGCCAGCTTAACATCTCCATTTGGATATCTAAAGGCAGTTAGAAATTTCTATGACAAAAGTAAAACTTCTGATCTTCCTCCTCAAACCTACTCTTCCCACAGTCTTCTCCATTTCAGTAAATGGCAAGTCCATTCTTCTAACTGCCCAAGTCAAAGTCCTGGTATCTACATGGTAGGCACTCAACATATTTGAATCTAACAAGTGTTAATTTCTATAGGGCAACTCCTTTTTCTTATTAAATTCTCAGAAAATTCTTCTGAAATGTTCTGACTTAAATTCTCTGAACACTCTTACACACTATGAGCTTTTGAATAACAGAGCAGATGCATGTACACAGTAGTTAGGAATGTTCTAAAATAGAGGTTGGCTTAAAGCTCAATGTTCAGAAAACTAAGATCATGGCATCTGGTCCCATCACTTCATGGGAAATAGATGGGGCAATAGTGGAAACAGTGTCAGACTTTATTTTTTTGGGCTCCAAAATCACTGCTGATGGTGATTGCAGCCATGAAATTAAAAGACGCTTACTCCTTGGAAGGAAGGTTATAGCCAACCTAGATAGCATATTTAAAAGCAGAGACGTTACTTTGCCAACAAAGGTCCGTCTAGTCAAGGCTATGGTTTTTCCAGTGGTCATGTATGGATGTGAGAGTTGGACGGTGAAGAAAGCTGAGTGCCGCAGAATTGATGCTTTTGAACTGTGGTGTTGGAGAAGACTCTTGAGAGTCCCTTGGACTGCAAGGAGATCCAATCAATCCATCCTAAAGGAGATCAGTCCTGGGTGTTCATTGGAAGGACTGATGTTGAAGCTGAAACTCCAATACTTTGGCCACCTCATGCGAAGAGTTGACTCATTGGAAAAGACCCTAATGCTGGGTAGAATTGGGGGCAGGAGGAGAAGGGGACGACAGAGGATGAGATGGTTGGATGGCATCACCGACTCGATGGACATGGGTTTGGGTAGACTCCGGGAGTTGGTGATGGACAGAGAGGCCTGGCGTGCTGCAATTCATTGGGTCACAAAGAGTCAGACACGACTGAGCGACTGAACTGAACTGAACTGAACCACAGCCAATGGGACAAATCTTGCCTGCCACTTGTTTTTTGCATGCCCTGAAATCTAATGGTAATCTTCAAATGTTCAGATGATTACAAAACAACTCAAAAGAAGAGTAATACTTCATGACATGTGAAAATTATGAGAAAGCCAATTTTAGCGTCCATAAATAAAGTTTTATTGGGGGCACAGCAGGGCCCATTTATTGATATCATCATATAGCAGCTTCTGTGACAGGCTGGCATAGTTGAGTAGTTATGATAGAGACTATAGAGCCCACAAAGCCTAAAATATTTATTATCTCTAAATATTTACTTCCTCTAAAGAATAAGTTTGCTGATCCCTCTTCTAAGGCATCTTATATTTAGAAGGCAAACAGTAACAACTGAAGTTTGAATAAAGTTAAACTAGAGCATTATTTTTAGTACTGCTGCTACTATTGCACAAGATACACCCATGCGGGAAGGTACATTTATATTAGGATTGGCTTTCAGTATTATATAAAAGCAGATCTCTCATTTCTCTAATTATTAGTATTTAATACTGATAGTGATATTCATTCATCACCCCACAGAGCAGTCTTATCTTAAGGGGCAGGATACACTATAGGTAAGCCTTGAAAAATACTAGAAAGGAAATATATCAGATAGGGAAGTAAATAGGAACCACAAATAGAACTTATATCAAAGTATGCATATCACATAATTAGCCAAACCTCTAAATATCATGTTTAACAACAGTGGAAAATTAGTATAATGTCAACCTCTTTGAATCTCATCAATAGGGTTATACTAAATTGTCCTCTGTTATAATTTAGGTCTCCTATAAATTACAGTGTTGAATGTTTTGAGACTGTGAGAAACATTATGATAAGATTGCATTTTTTTATGGCCATGCCGCACAGCATGTGGGGTCTTAGTTCCCGGAGCAAGGATCTAACCCATGCCCCCTGCATTGGAAGTGGGGAGTCTTAAGCACTGGACCACCAGGGAAGTTCCATTTTTATGCAATATTCAAAACTAAGTTATTTTTTCATTGCTTCAAATGCCTACATTTTGCAGAAAAGCATTTAAAAAATTTTTTTAAACTATTCAAAATCACCTCCTAATCAAAACTGACCTATCTTCTCTTCTTATAAAGTTTCACCCAGAGGATTATTACATGAAAGAGTAATATATCATATGCTGCAATCAAACTTATAGGAAGGAGTGAAGAGGTAGGGGACAAACACTTAAATTACCCCAATGACATTCATCACTATAATGCCATCTTCACAGAACATTATAATATATTGCATCTTATTAATTGGTCCTTCCAGCACAATCAATTGCTTCTTCTGCATTGTTGCCTTTGATATTTGATGTCTGTGTGGCTCTCTCTGAGAAACTGGTAACAGTTCATTTTCAAATGTCATACTTCCAACAACTTTACTGCTTCTATCTTCTCAGCACCTTTTAAAGGAACTTGGATACTTCCTGTAAATTCTCAGTTGTGTGTCTGTTATTAAGATTTTCTGAAATGGTTACTCCCTCTGTTGGATATTCGCCTGTCAGTCCTTAATAGCACCCATGGTCTTCACATGGACATCACCAGATGGTCGACACCAAAATCAGATTGATTATATTGTTTGCGGCCCAAGATGGAGAAGCTCTATACAGTCAGCAAAAACAAGACCAGGAGCTGACTGTGGTTCAGATCATGAACTCCTGATTGCCAAATTCAGACTTAAATTGAAGAAAGTGGAGAAAACCACTAGACCATTCAGGTATGACCTAAATCAAATCCCTTATGACTATACAGTAGAAGTGAGAAATAGATTTAAAGGACTAGATCTGATAGACAGAATGCCTGATGAACTATGGATGGAGGTTCGTGACATTGTACAGGAGACAGGAATCAAGACCATCTCCAAGTAAAAGAAATGAAAAAAAGCAAAACGGCTGTCTGAGGAGGCCTTACAAATAGCTGTGGAAAGACGGGAAGCAAAAAGCAAAGGAGAAAAGGAAAGATATGCCCATTTGAATGTAGAGTTCCAAAGAATAGCAAGGAGAGATAAGAAAGCCTCCTCAGCGATCAATGCAAAGAAATAGAGGAAAACAATAGAATGGGAAAGATTAGAGATCTCTGCAAGAAAATTAGAGATACCAAGGGAACATTTCATGCAAAGATGGGCTCGATAAAGAACAGAAATGGTAGGGACCTAAAAGAAGCAGATGATACTAAGAAGAGGTGGCAAGAATACACAGAAGAACTGTACAAAAAAGATCATCACGACCCAGATAATCACGATCACTCACCTAGAGCCAGACATCCTGGAATGTGAAGTCAGGTGGGCCTTAGGAAGCATCACTACGAACAAAGCTAGTAGAGGTGATGGAATTCCAGTTGAGCTATTTCAAATCCTGAAAGGTGATGCTGTGAAAGTGCTGCACTCAATATGCCAGCAAATCTGGAAAACTCAGCAGTGGCCACAGGACTGAAAAAGGTCAGTTTTCATTCCAATCCCAAAGAAAGGCAATGCCAAAGAATGCTCAAACTACCACACAATTGCACTCATCTCACACGCTAGTAAACTAATGCTCAAAATTCTCCACGCTTCAGCAATACGTGAACCGTGAACTTCCAGATGTTCAAGCTGGTTTTAGAAAAGGCAGAGAAACCAGAGATCAAATTGCCAACATCTGCTGGATCATCGAAAAAGTGAGAGAGTACCAGAAAAACATCTATTTCTGCTTTATTGACTATGCCAAAGCCTTTGACTGTGTGGATCACAATAAACCGTGGAAAATTCTGAAAGAGATGGGAATACCAGACCACTTGACCTGCCTCTTGAGAAACTTGTATGCAGGTCAGGAAGCAACAGTTAGAACTGGACATGGAACAACAGACTGGTTCCAAATAGAAAAGGAGTACATCAAGGCTGTATATTGTCACCCTGCTTATTTAACTTATATGCAGAGTACATCATGAGAAACGTTGGGCTGGAGGAAGCACAAGCTGGAATCAAGATTTCTGGGAGAGCAAACAAAAGCCCAGGACCAGACGGCTTCACAGCGGAATTCTACCAAAAATTTAGAGAAGAGCTAACACCTACCCTACTCAAACTCTTCCAGAAAATTACAGAAGATGGTAAACTTCCAAACTCATTCTATGAGGCCACCATTACCCTAATTCCAAAACTAGACAGAGATGCCACAAAAAAAGAAAACTACAGGCCAATATCACTGATGAACACAGATGCAAAAATACTTAATAAAATTCTAGCAAACAGAATCCATCATATTAAAAAGATCATACATCATGACCAAGTGGGCTTTATCCCAGGAATGCAAGGTTTCTTTAACATCCGCAAATCAATCAATGTAATACACCACATTAACAAATTGAAAGATAAAAACCATATGATTATCTCAATAGATGCAGAAAAAGCCTTTGACAAAATTCAACATCCATTTATGACAAAAACCCTCCAGAAAGCAGGAATAGAAGGAACATACCTCAACATAACAAAAGCTATAAATGACAAACCCACAGCAAACATTATCCTCAATGGTGAAAAACTGAAAGCATTTCCCCTAAAGTCAGGAACAAGGCAAGGATGCCCACTTTCACCACTACTATTCAACATAGTTTTGGAAGTTTTGGCCACAGCAATCAGAGCAGAAAAAGAAATAAAAGGAATACAGATAGGAAAAGAAGAAGTAAAACTCTCACTGTTTGCAGATGACATGATCCTCTACATAGAAAACCCTAAAGATTCTACCAGAAAATTACTAGAGCTAATCAATGAATATAGTGAAGTTGCAGGGTATAAAATTAACACACAGAAATCCCTTGCATTCCTATACTCCAATAATGAGAAAACAGAAAGAGAAATTAAGGAAACAATACCATTCACCATTGCAACAAAAAGAATAAAATACTTAGGAATATATCTACCTAAAGAAACAAAAGACTTATATATAGAAAACTATAAAACACTGATGAAAGAAATCAAAGAGGACACAAACAGATGGAGAAATATACCGTGTTCACGGATTGGAAGAATTAATATAATGAAAATGAGTATACTACCCAAAGCAATCTATAGATTCAATGCAATCCCTATCAAGCTACCAATGGTATTCTTCACAGAACTAGAACAAATCATTTCACAATTTGTATGGAAATATAAGAAACCTCGAATAGCCAAAGCAATCTTGAGAATGAAGAATGGAACTGGAGGAATCAACCTGCCTGACTTCAAGCTCTACTACAAAGCCACAGTCATCAAGACAGTGTGGTACTGGCACAGAGACAGAAATATAGATCAACGGAACAAAATAGAAAGCCCAGAGATAAACCCACGCACCTATGGACACCTTATCTTCAACAAAGGAGGCAAGAGTATACAAAGGAGAAAAGACAATCTCTTTAACAAGTGGTGCTTGGAAAACTAGTCAACCACTTGTAAAAGAATGAAACTAGAACACTTCCTAACACCACACACAAAAATAAACTCAAAATGGATGAAAGATCTAAACGCAAGACCAGAAACTATAAAACTCCTAGAGGAAAACATAGGCAAAACACTCTCTGACATAAATCACAGCAGGATCCTCCATGACCCACCTCCCAGAATATTGGAAATCAAAGCAAAAATAAACAAATCGGACCTAATTAAAATTAAAAGCTTTTTCACAACAAAGGAAACTATAAGCAAGGTGAAAAAAGACAGTCTTCAGAATGGGAGAAAATAATAGCAAACGAAGCAACAGACAAACAATTAATCTCAAAAATATACAAGCAACTCCTGTAGCTCAATTCCAGAAAAATAAACGACCCAATCAAAAAATGGGCCAAAGAACTAAACAGACATTTCTCCAAAGAAGACATACAGATGGCTAACAAACACATGAAAAGATGCTCAACATCACTCATTATTAGAGAAATGCAAATCAAAACCACAATGAGGTACCATTTCACACCAGTCAGAATGGCTGCTATCCAAAAGTCTACAAGCAATAAATGCTGGAGAGGGTGTGGAGAAAAGGGAACCCTCTTACACTGTTGGTGGGAATGCAAACTAGTACAGCCACTATGGAGAATAGTGTGGAGATTCCTTAAAAAACTGGGAATAGAACTGCCATATGACCCAGCAATCCCACTGCTGGGCATACACACCGAGGAAACCAGAATTGAAAGAGACGCGTGTACCCCAATGTTCATCGCAGCACTGTTTACAATAGCCAGGACATGGAAGCAACCTAGATGTCCATCAGCAGACGAATGGATAAGGAAGCTGTGGTTCATATATACAATGGAATATTACTCAGCCATTAAAAAAATATATTTGAATCGGTTCTATTGAGATGGATGAAACTGGAGCCCATTATACAGAGTGAAGTAAGCCAGAAAGAAAAACACCAATACAGTATACTAATGCATATATATGGAATTTGAAAGATGGTAACGGTAACCCTATATGCGAGACAGAATAAGAGACACAGATGCATAGAACAGTCTTATGGACTCTGAGGGAGAAGGTGAGGGTGGGACATTCTGGGACAATAGCATTGAAACATGTATATTATCATATATGAAACAGAACACCATTCCATGTTCGATGCATGAAACAAATGCTCAGGGCTGGGGCAATGGGATGACCCAGAAGGATGGGATGGGGTGGGAGGTGGGAGGGGGGTTCAGGATGGGGAACACATGTAAACCCATGGCTGGTTCATGTCAATGTATGGCAAAAACTACTACAATATTGTAAAGTAATTAGTCCCCAACTAAAATAAATAAATTTATTAAAAAAAAAAAAGATTGCTGGGAAAAATATCAATAACCTCATATATGCAGATGACACCACCCTTAAGGCAGAAAGTGAAGAGGAACTAAAGAGTCTCTTGATGAAAGTGAAAGAGGAGAGTGAAAAAGTTGGCTTAAAGTTCAACATTCAGAAAACTAAGAACATGGCATCCAGTCCCATCACTTCATGTCAGATAGATGGGGAAACAGTGGAAACAGTGGCTGACTTTATGTTTCTGGGCTCCAGACTCACTGCAGATGGTGACTGCAGCAATGAAATTAAAAGACACTTACTCCTTGGAAGGAAAGTTATGACCAACCTAGACAGCATATTAAAAAGCAAAGACATTACTTTGCCAACAAAGGTCAGTCTAGTCAAGGCTATGGTTTTTCCAGTAGTCACGTATGGATGTGAGAGTTGGACTATAAAGAAAGCTGAACACCGAAGAATTGATGTTTTTGAACTGTGGTGTTGGAGAAGACTCTTGAGAGTCCCTTGGACTGCAAGGAGATCTAACCAGTCCATCCTAAAGGAGATCAGTCCTGGGTGTTCATTGGAAGGATTGATGTTGAAGCTGAAGCTCCAACACTTTGGCCACCTGATGTGAAGAGCTGACTCATTGGAAAAGACCCTGATGCTGGGAAAGATCGAGGGCAGGAGGAGAAGGGGACAACAGAGGATGAGATGGTTGGATGGCATCACTGAATCAATGGACATAGGTTTGGGTGGACTCAGAGAGTTGGTGATGGACAGGGAGGCCTGGCGTACTGCGGTTCATGGGGTCTCAAAGAGTCGGACATGGCTGAGCGACTGAACTGAACTGAACTGATGGTCTTCCCACGTTCCAACATGAGGAAATAATACTAGTAAAATTACGAGAATAACTGCAAAGTTTATTTCGTTATTTGAATCAATTTTCTTACTCCCTATCGGTTTCCTTTTAGGCATGGCAATAACATGAAGTCACAGATATTCTGCTCTAATTCAGTGATATAATTCTAAGAAGCTCAGAGGACTTGACAGATATAAGTCATCATATGACATTTTGTGTGAAAAGCAACTTTAAGTCTTTCTCATGGATGAAGATCTAATAAGGGAAGATGAATTCACATTCTTGATTTCAGACAATAAGAAAGGAAATTTCTGAAATCTTCATTCCTGAAACTATATCTCTAGATAAACACACCTTTAGTATTTTATATTAATATTTGCAAAATATTTAATGATGTTTTCTTGTCAATGTCTTAGCATATATTTTACAGAACTATCCTAGTATGCTGGCCTCTGTTCATTTTATGGGAGTAGATTGTAAAAGGGTGAGTTGGAACACTGATTTCAAGGTTTTATTTCTCTGATAAATTCAAGGTAAAAATAAATATTTAGCATGTCATCTCTGCTGCTTTTTCCTTTCGCACAACTATTCTATTGTATACCTTAGGTCCTATCTTGCTCGATTTTTTCCCCAGAGAAAAATTCTGTCAATACTTACTCAACCATTATCTTTTACTTTGTAAGCTAAAGTTCTATTTAGATTATATGTAATAATAGGAAATATTTGTGTAGTAAACAAATGTTGCTTTTGGTGTTTTACTTACATTAACCCACATAATATAACAACCCTATGAAGTAGGTACTCTTATTATTTTCTCCATTTTACACATAAGAAAACTGAGTAAAGCAAGTTGTGCAAGGTTATACACTAGTAAGAGGTGAATCAAGGATTCCAATTCAAGTAGTCTGTGCTCTTAACCACTATGTTATGCTGCCTCACAAACAGTTATATGAGCAATGCTACTTTTCTAGTGAAAGCTTTAATTAGACATAGAATTTACCACAAAAAGTATATTTGTACTCATTTGCTTACTGATATGATTGATCTCTTTTCCCCATCAGGACCCCCCCTAAAAGCTGAGAACATGTTCTGATGCAGAGTAAGCATACAATTAAGAAATGTACTTAAGCGAAAAATGAAGACAGGATTTCATTTATGGGTTCTTCATATATGAAATGTTTCTTTTTTCCTTATGTTTGAAATTCCTAAATCCCTTCCTCAAAGAGCAATTTTCGCTTCACTCTGCAGTGTTGCTATGTGGAATAGGGGCCTAACAACACAGGATTTTTAAACGCAGCGTCACTTATTGCTCTAATCATCTAAATAGTTTAATGTTATACCAGTTACTTCTCAATTGGGATAATTATACTAAGGAGCTTTTCCTTTTAATGTATAAATAAAACAGAGGGTAAATGTCTTGGGTAAGGGGGCAGATTTGGACTTACAAGCAATTAGAATTACACAAACAAGGGACTCTCACATGAAAGAATATGCAATTGACGTGTTCACACAAGGTCTGGCTGGGAATGATAAAAGGGTCACGTTAGGACTTTTAACACAATGGCTTTTGAATTCTCCTCAAACTCTGAGATACTGTGATTTCTCTATTATTATATAGTGATTTTATATAAAACATTAGGCCAACTCAAGGATAAAACACAGCACTGACAAAAAAAAATCCATGATAAAAAAATTTTCTCGATGTCTTGATTATGTGCTATGTGCTATGTGCTAAGTTGTTCTGTCGTATCCAACTCTTTGTGGCCTCCTGGACCGTAGCTCGCCAAGCTCCTCTGTCCATGGAATTTTTCAGGCAAGAATACTAGAGTGGGTTACCATTTCCTTCTCCAGGGGACCTTCTGGACCCAGGGATTCAACCTGAGTCTCTTAGGTCTCCTGCATTGGCAGGAGGGTTCTTTAAGTGTTGACCGAAAAGGTTTCTGAACAACAAAACTGGAACTTGGTGCTTCACAGCAGTTTACATTTTACATACAAATAATGGTACTAGGTTTGTAGCTTACATTAGGACTTCAAAAAACAAAACAAAAACTAGGGCATAGAAACAATCTTCAAATATACTGATGCTAGTCTTATTGGGGAATGTACATTTGAGTAAGTGCCAGTTTTCAAAAGGATCTACTTATAGAAAGCCTTGAAGACATGATTTTATGGCATGTATTTGTTGATAGTTGTCCTGTGAATTTTGGCTTCTAAGGAATCTCTGTTGCTGTTTTTCATCTCCAGAGACAGTACTACTCTAACTGTTCTAAGAAAGAGATTAAAATAACATAGTTCCAGTTTATCCACCCTTTGTAAAGTGAATCCTCTGCTCTAGCCAGGAAGATTTTCTTAATTTTATCTTTCTCATAGCTTGATCATACATTTCCCTTTCTTTCTTACTCCCATCAGTAATGTCTTCTCTCCAAATCTAAGTTCTATTTCTCTCCTTCAATTTTAGCTTAAATTCTACTTGTATAAAAATTTCACTGATTGCTCAGTTCTCTCTTAATCTTTCCCGAAAGAATTTTTTTGGTCTAAATTGGCTGAACATTTCTGGTACTAAGTTTATATTGCTTTGATTTGTCAGGTGACTATTTTAGGAATACACATAGTTTAGCATTTATTCAATAAAGCCTAAGATGCTTGATAAATACTTGTTAAATTGAACAAACACTCTAAATGTTTTTTAGCAAACTGGTAGGTCATAAATGTGCCTAAGCTCTAAGACATATACTACTCAATATTAGATAATGCACAATACATATAAACTCCAGATAAAAAGGACTATTACTAACAACTATCCTGAATGCTACATATTTGGGCCATTTCAAGCCATATTCCAAAAATTTTAAACTTACAGAGGAACAAAATAAATAGATTCACACAGGATATCAGGAGAGGTACTTAATGCAATCACTCATAATCCACATATAATATAAACTGTAGACATTCTTATTCTCATTCATTTGCCCATGCCCTAAATTAGTAGTGGGAAAATTAAGGACTAACATCCTTAATTTTTAGACATATCCACCAGGTATGTTAATAGCTAACAACAGGTATCAGAGTACAATGATTAGCAGCAGAAATACTTGGGATTATCACATTAAATTAGAAGTAATAGGTAATATTATTAATTAAATGTGGAAGAAAAAAGTAAAGGAAAAAAAGGACATTTAATGAGGATCTACAAAGATGCCAGGCTTTACAAGAGATCCTTTTACCTGCATTATTGTCACTTATTAGCTTGGATAACCCTGGGCCAGTCAATTAATTGATTTGTCCCAGTTTCTCCATATTTAAAATAGATACAACTCTAGCCTCAATGGTTGTTTTGAAGACTAAATGAATTAAAATTAAATGAGTTTAAAATAGCTCCTGACACACAGTAAGTGCTATATACATTTGCTAATTATTATCATTGACTACTTTTATTATCTCAGTTATTAGAAGAAACAACCTGGAGAGGTGTGCATTAGCTAACTGAGTGGATGAGTAAACTGAAGTCTGAACAGTTTAATTTGCTTTAATTTCATAATTAGTTAGTGGTAGAAGTAAGATTCAAATTCAGGTCTGTCTGACTCTACAGTGTTAGTATAGCATTTATATTTATATATATATATATATATATACACACATATATATATGAGAAAGACACATTACATCCCAACATATTTAGACAAAGGTAAGACATAAAAACATATTTCCCACGTCCAGAACTATTTCAAAAAAATAAGAAAAAGAGATCCCGCAAAACCCGTAAAATATAACCTTATTTGACAATAAAGGGACAGTATATTTTTTTGAATCTGGTGTTTTACATTTCCAGTATAAGTTTTTAATATTCTGCTTTCTAACCAATTTCATATTGTTTAGTTATCCTATTTATACAGAACAATTTTAATCTCAAAATTTTATTGTAGTATGGTTACTTTTAGTTTTACCATGTATAATAGGTACTTCACTTTAGTCATAAAAATTTTAGAATTACAAAATAAATATTCATACAGTTCTACAGTATTAGTATATGATATTTTAGGGAAATAATCTTTTCTAGAGATATTGATATGTACTTGAAATCAATTATATAATTTAAATGACCTGAAGAGTGATCAAATTTTCTTTCAAAAACAGAAATTATTATGGGACAGGATGTTTTGCTATGCTTCTGCTATAATGTAAAAGAGTTCTTCTGATCCTTAAAATGTTCAGTATTAACTATAAGGTGGTACTTTTAAATGTAGATTTTTCACAAGTAACAAATTAAGAATAATTAACTCAGTAACTCAGGTCAATTATGTCTCTTTCCTCTTATTTACACAGTATTCTTGTCTTTTAAGCATTACAATGTAAGAGATGATTAATGACCACATACAATGATAGCTGTCATAGTACACTTGCACCTAAAGTTATGAAATAGATAAATATTTGTAGAAAGGCTTAGATAGCAATCTGTTCCAAATAAACATAAGCATTTTAAGCTATAAACAAAATATGTGCCGTGAAGTTCATAATCTTTTCCTAGAAATTCATCCATTGCTGTCCGTTAGTCATTTTGTCAGATGCCTCTTCACTTCCAAAATGAACCATAAAAACCCTTTTAAATGAATATCTTTTACATCAAACTTACAATTTCCTGACATTTTGTAATTTTTCCTTTAGTCGGATTACTTCATAATGATAAATATGATCAGGACACTTTTTAGGAGGTACTACTAAGAAAAAAATTTAAGAGTGAAACAATGTTTAACAAATCCAATAATTTGATCAATTTTGAAAGTTCAAAATTTTATAAATTATTTATATGAGGGATCTTTTATTTTTATTATTCTATACTGTCTACTGAGACAATGGGGCAATACACTTTACTGTGGAAGAAAAGTGTTCTTTCCTTGCTCCTTTTAAGATTAAACATTTAAGAAATGAACCTCAACATCATTTCAAATTACTAAAGAACAAATGGTAAAAATAAATTTAAAAAGTCAGCCTAAAATGTGAATAAAGATGATTAATTTTCATCTAACAGACCAGAGGTTGGCAAACTTTTTCTGCAAAGGATCAGACAGTAAATATTTTAGGCTTTGCAGGTCTATATGGTTTTCATTCAACTATTCTATTCTGCTATTGTAGCCACAGGCAACAGGTCAATGAAGGAGTGTGACTATGTTCCAATAAAATTTCACTTATGGATACCGAAATCCAAATTTCAAATGGCTCTCATATGTCACAAAATATCATTTTCCTTTTGATTTCTGTCAGTCATTGACTGACAGAAATCAAAATATGCTCTTAGTTCACGAGTCATACAAAAAAATATACAACGGGCTTAATTTGGCCTATGGGCTATAGTTTGCTGAACCATGCAATAGATTGAGTTGAGAATAGGGATCATGTCTTATTCATTTTTTAACTCCAGCACCCAGCATGGCATCAGACACATATCAAGGATTAAAAATAAAAAATCTGATAAATGAATAAATAAATGAGACTTAAGATGCATGCTAGGATCTTATTTAACTCTAATTCATAATCATAATAATATATTACTATACAACCCTTTACTCTGGTATAGCTTAGCACTATGAAAGTGCTAAAACTTAATTTTACCTAACAAATATTAAATAGTGCAATATTTTATAATTTAACAAAACATAATATCAAACATTTCTTTGTAATCATATAGATGTTCTTTTTAAAATAAATGCTTCTTAACGTTTTATTTTCTTCTAGACTTTAATTCTAAAAGACTTTCACTTTACCTCACTTATACATCCTTAATTATACTTTTACTTTTTAAGAATAATGAAAGACTCTTCATGTAATAATACCTATTTTGGATATATAAACTTTTAAGTGATAGTGGAACATGAAGATATAATACTTTGTATACCAATGAGTTCTTATTTTCTATATAACTATAAAATTCTATTACTAGCATTTCATCAATGTCAACAGATTAGCCAACCTTTATCAGTTCAGAGAAAACACAATTTATTACTAAAAAACAAGCTTTTTGTATCAAATAAAACTCTAAAAAGTTGTACAGTAGGGATTATTATGTTACTATATGTAAGCTTTGATAATATCTCATGTTTAGAGGAAGGGAGGGGACCAGCAGGCATGTGACCATCAGATGAACCACATTCTAAGATATGCTGCCAAAAAGCAGAAACAAATTCGTACTTTAGAAAAGTCAATTCTGGTTGCCTTAATCCTATAAAATATATAAATAAGATACACTTTACTGAAGCTGCTAGTCCATTTTTCTGGTAATAGATCTGGATAAGTCTATTAAACCTTTCATTTTCTCTAAGGTTCATATCCAGTGATAATAATTTTAGATTGCTTTATTTTAAGCATTCAATTTAGCATTTTTCACCTTCCCTTTTTTTTTTAAACCCACAAACAATTTGTACTTTGTGTTTGTAGATCAAACTAATTACTGACAATTAATGACTTAAGGGAGAAATTTTATATTATTTTACCCTCATCACTAATATTTGTGTTTTCCGTCAATAACTTCTGATTCTATTTAAAAAGATTTGCAAACAGTTGTATATAGGCACATATGGTTTATCAACAGGTTTCCCATTTTAGGGACAATTATCTAAGACAAATAAGATAAAGACAAGTAACTATATTACTACAGGCACAGAATTATATTTCAGGATTACTAGCTGACATCCCAGTGCTATGTTTTATGTATTACAAGAATTGTAACTATTTAAAGATTAGAAGAAATTAGTAGAATTATTTTTGAGTGGTCAGATGGCTTTTACAGTTATTTTTCAAAGGCTTAACAGTGCTATGGACTTTTGCTGTCGATAACCATGCTCTCTGTGTATGTGAGTGTGTGTGTGTGTGTGTGTGTGTGTGTGTATAAAAATATGAAATAAAGTAAATCCATTAAAGATCAAGATATTTACAATAAGGTAAGTCACTTGTTTTCAAAAATAGATACTAGGGAAGACATAATTACATGTATTTTAAACTCATTAAAAACAACCCTAATACAAATTTTAGCCAGCAATTGCTATAGGCATATACAAATATAAGAGCATCTCTAGGGTTTTCTGAAAAACTTCAATGAAGAATAAAGGACCTCTCAATTTCTGATATAATGCCATATACAAGGTAATGGAAAGACACAGACTCTTGTCAACAGCAAAAAAAAAAAAAAAAAAAAACCATCCGTTGGGGGCTAAATCTATACTGCTGCTGCTGCTGCTGTGTCGCTTCAGTCATGTCTGACTCTGAGCGACCCCATAAACGGTACCCCACCAGGCTCCCCGGTCCCTGGGATTCTCCAGGCAAGAACACTGGAGTGGGTTGCCATTTCCTTCTCCAATGCATGAAAGTGAAAAGTGAAAGTGAGGTCACTCAGTCGTGTCCAACTCCTAATGACCCCATGGACTACAGCCTACTAGGCTCCTCCGTCCATGGGATTTTCCAAGCAAGAGCACTGGAGTGGGTTGCCATTTCCTTCTCCATAAATCGATACTAGAATGACAGAATTTCAAGACCTCTGGTTTATATGGTGATAGAAAAGATAAAATACGAAGCTTACTATATCAAAATATTTAAAAATTTAAGATCACAAAGACTACATGGATAATACTTCAGTATTTTGCCTGTTTTTGTCCATTTGATATTTATATATAAAAAATACCACAAATTTGTCCACTTTGGTAGTTATGTAATGACTAATAAAAAAAAATTAACCCTTAATTAACTAAAAGATAAAAATATCTTTTAGTATTCTTAGCAAGAATAGTCCTCATTTAATTGTCACAGCTACCCTGGTAGATAGGCACTTTCA
Organism: Okapia johnstoni; assembly: GCA_024291935.2. Taxonomy (NCBI): domain Eukaryota; kingdom Metazoa; phylum Chordata; class Mammalia; order Artiodactyla; family Giraffidae; genus Okapia; species Okapia johnstoni. The sequence goes on from CM044307.1 coordinate 22,378,121, forward strand.
TTTCCCTCACTTTACTGGAAAGTGAGGCACATAATGGCTCAATGACTAGTCTATGGTCACCATGTCGTAAGTAGCAGAGCCAGAATTTAAAAGTTTGAATTTGCAACCTAGTGTTCTGGGATAAACTTGAAACTCTAGGGAATACAAAATACTTTGTGATGCAAATTATTTTCTCACAATTAAAAATAATATTGTTAACTGGTTATGAATGAATTCTATGGTAACTTTTTTCTACTTTTATGATATAAAAATAATATTATGAAAATATCAAACCATTACAAAAACAATAGGGATATATAAAACCAAAGTTATTTACTTAAAACACTTAACACAACACTTAAACTTCAAAAATTAAGTTCTTCATATATGTAGGTGATTTTCTCACAAACAAAACATAAACACACCTCTAGAGGAGATGGCTTACCTCCAGTTTTATCTTTTTAAGTTAGTCTCACAGTTTAAAAGAAATGAAAAAATTGGCCAAAAGATCATTTCCCCTAAGGACTCAAGAGCTATGTAAGAATGACTTCCTTTTTTTAAAAAAATTAATTTATTTATTTTAGTTGGAGGCTAATTACTTTACAATATTGTAGTGGTTTTTGCCATACATTGACATGAATCAGCCATGGGTGTACATGTGTCCCCTATCCTGAACCCCTCTCCCACCTTTTTTAAGTACTGAAAGGATAACAATCTCCCAATACAACTCTATTATGATTGCTTTAAAAACAAAACCATTATATTTATAAGCCTGGCTATAATAATATTTCCAAAATTTCTGTGATTTTTACATAGGAAAATAGAAATTATTTTATAGTTTGTTAAAACAATTTACATTTTCACATACTAGAGCAGTGGTACCCAAAGTCGGGAAGCATGGTCTATGGGCCAGCAACATGTGCATTACCTGGGGCCTCACCAAAAACACAAATTCTTGGGACCCACTGCAGATCTACTGAATCAGAACACTGTGGGTAGGATGCAACAGTCTGTTTTACCTTTGATGGGGGTACAGGCTAAAGTTTGAAAACTCCTATATTAGAGTAAGTAGGACAATAATTATTTAATAGGTACAGAGCAAAAATATCTTGCTCTGAATAAGACAGTAGACACAGTGGGATACTGACTTGAAAATTAAAAAAAAAAAAAAGAAACAAAACAAAACAGCTAACAGTAAGTTGAAATTTAGCCAAGAAACATTTTTTTGGAAAGTGAGTGAAACAATGTCTAAGTATGAACATAAGTCTGCATATTACTCTAAAGTTACAGCTGAAGTTTATGGCTGCTTTAGAAAGACTTTTCCCCTTGTATCACTGAGTGCTGTCTATTCTTCCTTCTTTCCCTTTTTTTTTTTCCTGTGCAAGGTTGAAGGTGATTCTTAAGGCATAGCCTAGATACTAATTTTGCTTCTTGGCTTATCAAATTCTGCATTTGAATTCACATTTAAAATTATGGAATATATAACTTTCTCATCAAATACTATAAAATTGGTATAAATATGCTATTATAGTCATTCTACCTGAGACCAATGACAAGGGTATCTAAAGAAAAAAGGAATCAGATACATTTTCAATTACATTAACACAGCACATCAGACCAGATGCCATGCTGAGTCAGAGTTCTGCTATCACCTCCTTTAGCAATATATGCCTGAAATTCAGCTGACACCACAGACCACTGAGCAAATGCAAGATTATCTTCTGGACCAGTTCAATCTTACTCATTTTAGATAATATCTAGTTTAAGCCAAAAGAAAGAAGTCAAGAAACTTTTTTAAAAAAAATGTAAATATTCAACCACTGCAAGATGTTCACATTCTTAGAACCACAGATGTCATTTCTGTCTAGCAAAATTACAAAAACCATACAAAAATAATCAAAAGGATTAAAAATAGCATGAATAGTCTACTTCTTGATATCAGAAAAGTTATACTATCTCACCTCTGGAGTGACATCTCGTGGTGCAAACCCTGTTCCTCCAGTTGTTAATATCAAATTAAGTTCCTTTTCATCACACCAATCTATCAGGGTTTCCTGAAAGAAAATGATAATATTGTCACATGCAGAAGGACTTGCTTGCCTACTCAAAACATACACATACTGGAATACTCTGTGTTCAGTGAGGAAACAGATTCAACACTCATGAGAAAAATCTGAAGCACAATTCCTGGAACAGTCCCACTACTAATTAAAAGACACTGCAGTTTGGGGTATTTATTTTATTGATCATAGAAAATGAAGATGCAATCATCAAATTCTTGAAAGTAAATGAAACACAGTAAACAGCATAAACATTTTATAATTAATGCTCATTATGTATTTAAATAGGATGTCTGAAGATATTTTCAGCCATTCAAAATATATTCGGGTTAAAAAAATTGAGCACTGTGTTTTAATTAAATGATCTCACTATTTAATAAGTATAGCAATCCTGTCAGGTAAATATTCATACTTCAATTTTACATTTAAGGAAACAGATTCATTCATTTTTTTTCCATTAATGGACTCAGAGAAATCAAGAGATGTACTTTCTCATGGGCTTACAAACTAGAAGGGGAAATATTTACAATTTAAACTTAGATCTGTTGGACCATCAACACATGTTCCTCTATATTCTGCCTATGAATGACTCAATATTTTTTTTCTTTTGGCTAGTTTCAAGTTGTTTAGGAAAGTTTTACATTTTTCAGAATTTATTTTACATAGTTGCCCTAAAGGAAAGGTGTAGGAATAAATGATTGCTCAAAGTTACTTTTTCCCTCACACCAACACCAGGACACTTAGTTGAGATTAGAGTTACATACCACAAAATTCTGCAGTTGGTAGAGACCTTGGTAGATTTGCCTCTTCAATTTACAGAAAAGGCAATGTGGTTAAATAATTTACTCAAAGTTACCGGTTAATTTTGTAAAGAATGGGACAAAGATCTCTGCTATAGAGGATCTCTCTTTCTATTGTTAGTTCTATTCATCCATCCTGCATTTTAACTATGAACTGTGTTCATTTAAATTGTAATTAAATACTTGCTCTGGTATTTCACTGTTTCATTTCCTTTATACAACCCAGTTCCAAAATTTAATAATACAATTAAATTATTTATGTGTTGATAATCAGATGTGAAACACCAATAACAGGCTGATAAAATGTTAGCTGCTCAGTCGTGTCTGACTCTGCAACCCCATGGACTGTAGCCCCCAGCTTCCTCTGTCCATGGAATTCTCCAGGCAAGAATACTGGAGTGGGTAGCCATTCTCTTCTCCAGGGAATCTTTCTGACTCAGGGATCAAAGTCAAGTTTCCTGCATCGCAGGCAGATTCTTTACCGTCTGAGCCACCAGAGAAACCCTAACAGGCTGATATACATATACATACGTGTGTATATATACATATATATATAAAAGTAAATAAGTAAGGCTGATACTTATATGCCAAATACAATATTCTCAGTTCTCAAATTCATTGGTAACACAAAATGCAGGATAATTATTCAGAAGGACAATTCAAGATTTGTAAATGATTTTTTTCCTATTCTCACTCATACCCCTGATATAGTTATAATTTTGTTGTGAGGAAAGCTCACACACAAATTATCAATGGTTATTGTAATAAAGGTGATTATGTGGTACTTGCATAAATCAAAGTGTTTATTTAAGAATTAGAAAAGCAGAAATACCCATCATTCCAGTGTACAACCAAAATTGAGAACCAGTTAAGAATATGTACAAGTATTTGAAAAGTAATATTTTGTTGTCCAAAGTAGCTGTGTGATGTACAACAGTTAAGCAAAAATTTTATTAGGACTTTGGACTTATTAAGAGAAACAAGCAATCTTGTCATTCATGTAACTGGTCTCCAGAACAGAAGGATTCCTTGTCAATCATTAACAGAGAATATGAATATTCCAGGCATCTAGTAGTGATTTATTGCTTTAACATATCAATTCATTTATTTAACAAGAGAATATTTCAGGGCATACTTTTATTCAGGCACTTCATTAGATAACAGGTTTGCAAAGATGAATAAGCTACAATCCCTGGCCTAAAGGGTTTAGTTAGAGTTGCTCTGAGTCTGCAGTTGTGAAGATTTTTGCTACTAAAAGTATCACCTGTTTCACTGAGAGCTTGCTAGAAATACAGAATCTCAGGTCCCGTTCAAGACTTACTGATTCAAGATTTGCATATTTAGAAAAACTCCTCGAAATGCTATTTCCACATTAAACTGGACAAAACCATGCTTTCTAACCATGTACCATTCAGAATATTGTGAATCTTTTCTTCTATCATGTTAGATCACCTGAAAGCGATTTATCTTGTCACATTTTTCTCTGCACCTAAAAGATACCTTTCACTTTGAAATGTACTTGAATATTTGGCTATTACCAGGTAGAAAGTCATTGAGGATTTCTACATTAACCATCATTATGAAAAATTCCTCTGCATATGCTGCAAAATTGAAGCTAAAGGCATTTTCTATTTTTAATGATTATTTTCTGTTACGTAAAACGTGTTTCTTTAAAAACTTACTGCCTTGAACTTATAGGTTAGCATAGTAGAATCGAGTTGCATTAAAGAATTTCTGCCTCTCCATAACTAACAAAAATGAACAAAAAGAGTAATAACTAGAGGAAAAAAACTTCTACCAGCAATGATCACATGGGAAAAAACATACAGCTTTATGTCATAAATCTCAAAATTTGTGGTTAATGACAGAAATAAAATGTGTTTGAGACATACAGGCTGAGACTCCTAATGCTGTTCATGCTCCCAAAAGTCATAATGGTGATCAAAATCATAAAAATTCTCACTAGTAACTTCAAATCAAGAGAGATGTAAATTGAAAGAAATGATTGTTTTCATCTTAAAAGCAGCTGCTGAGAGAAACAAATGAAACGAGCAGTGAAATTTCTGTGATCAGTTTGAATGTTCCAGGAACAAATGCACACTGAATCAGGGAACCAATCTGAATCTGAGTAATCTATTGTTCAGTCACTAAGTGGTGTCCAACTTTTTGTGATTCCATGAACCGTAGCATATAGGCTCCTTTGTTCTCCACTCTCTCCTGAAATTTGCTCAAATTCATGTCCACTGAGTCGGTAATACCATCTAACCATCTTATCCTCTGCCACCCCCTTTTCCTTTTGCCTCCACTCTTTCCCAACATCTCCAATCTTTCCTAACATGGGCTGCTTCCCTAGTGGCTCACTAGTAAAGAACATGCCTGCATTTCAGGAGACCTGGGTTTGAACCCTGGGGCGGGAAGATCCCCTGGAGAAGGGAAAGGATACCCACTCCGGTATTCTGGCCTGGAGAATTCCACAGTCCATGGGTGGCAAAGAGTCGGACATGACTGAGCAACTTTCACTTTCCAATCTTTCCCAACATCAGGGTCATTTCCAATAAGTAAGCTCTTCAAGGCTGTATATTGTCACCCTGCTTATTTAACTTATATGCAGAGTACATCATGAGAAACGCTGGGCTGGAGGAAGCACAAGCTGAAATCAAGATAGCCGGGAGAAATATCAATAACCTCAGATATGCAGATGACACCACCCTTATGGCAGAAAGTGAAGAGGAATGAAAGAGCCTCTTGATGAAAGTGAGAGAGGAGAGTGAAAAAGTTGGCTTAAAGCTCAACATTCAGAAAACTAAGATCATGGCATCTGGTCCCATCACTTCATGGCAAACAGATGGGGAAACAGTGGAAACAGTGGCTGCCTTTATTTTTCTGGGCTCCAAAATCACTGCAGATGGTGATTGCAGCCATGAAATTAAAAGACGCTTACTCCTTGGAAGGGAAGTTATGACCAACTTAGACAGTATATTAAAAAGCAGAGACATTACTTTGCCAACAAAGGTCTGTCAAGTCAAGGCTGTGGTTTTTCCAGTGGTCATGTATGGATGTGATAGTTGGACTATAAAGAAAGCTGAGAGCCGAATAATTGATGCTTTTGAACTGTGGTGTTGGAGAAGACTCTTGAGAGTCCCTTGGACTGTAAGGAGATCCAACCAGTCCATTCTAAAGGAGATCAGTCCTGGGTGTTCATTGGAAGGACTGATGTTGAAGCTGAAACTCCAATACTTTGGCCACCTGATGCAAACAGCTTACTCATTGGAAAAGACCCTGATGCTGAGAAAGATTGAGGGCAGGAGGAGAAGGGGACGGCAGAAGATGAGATGGTTGGATGGCATCACCAACTCAATGGACATGGGTTTGGGTGGAATCCGGGAGTTGGTGATGGACAGGGAGGCCTGGCGTGCTGTGGTTCATGGGGTCGCAAAGAGTTGCACATGACTGAGTGACTGAACTGAACTCACATCAGATGGCCAAAGTATTGCATTGTTGGCTTCAGCATCAATCCTTCCAATGAATATTCAGGGTTGATTTCCCTAAGGACTGACTGGTTTGATCTCCTTGTAGTCCACAGGACTCTCAAGAGTCTTCTCCAGCACCACAATTCAAAAGCATCAATTGTCTGGCACTCAGCCTTCAGTTCAGTTCAGTTCAGTTCAGTCGCTTAGCCTTCATTATGGACCAACTCACTCTGTACATGATTACTGGAAAAACCACAGCTTTACTATGCGGACTTTTGTCGAAAAAGTGACATCTCTGCTTTATATTACAGTCTCTAGGTTCGTCATAGACTGTTGCTTCTTGACCCACATGCAGGTTTCTCAGGAGACAGGTAGGGTTGTCTGGTACTCTCTAAGAATTTCCACAGTGATCTACATGTCAAAGACTTCTGACAAAACAACTCAGTGGTACGGGCCAATGGAGAAGGAAATGGCAACCCACTCCAGTATCCTTGCCTGGAAAACCCCATGGATAGTATGAAACCTAATGCTATCCTCACATAATAGTAAGTTAAACCCTATTTAGGTAGAAAACTTCTATTACTGGACATTTAATAAAATCTCACAGAGAAAAAAAGACAATTACAACAAAGATTGTATATAGTCTCTGGCTCCTCACTTCCTCTATTTTTCTTTGTGCAAGTCTGTCCAGATCTGATATAGTCTCTAGGTTTGTCATAGCGATGGTTTATGATATAAGCTCATATTGAGGACTGGATGTTGTTCAAGAAGGTTTTCTTTTTTTTTTTGATAACCATATAATAAACAGAAATTTGAAGGCATGTAGAAGGTCGTTAAAAGGAAATATAACAGTGCTAACATCCTTTGTCTAAGGTTTAGAAGGTTAAAACTATGACTGTAAGCTATTAATGATTTTCCTATTTATTTTTTAACTTTAGAGATCTCAGTTTAGCAAATAATATCTCTAGTAATATGCCTTTTCTACACACTTTCTTTCACCTCTGTTTAAATGAAATAAAATGCTATTTTGTATTAGCTTTAGAGAATTATTATAAATTCATATAGCTATATCTTTTACTCGATTAAGCATTAATCCATCCATTCTTATCTATAATACAGGCATAGAAAGGTTTGAGGATTTTTTAGAATTAATCTTAATAATGGTTATTTCTGGGTAATCAGAATTTTGAAGTGCATTTTATTTTTTTACTCCCATTTTAATTTTTTTTATTTTTTGAATTTTTCATAATTTGCATGTATTTTTAAAAATTAAAGAGATATTTTTAAATTGAATTTTCTGTCGTGTATCAGGAACTAACATAGAGTTATAGGTCAATTATACATAAAAATCAAGCAAACTTAAAGAAAAAGAGATCAGATTTGTGGTTAACAGAGGCAGGAGGTGGTTAGAAGGGGAACTGGATGAAAGTGGTCAAAAGATATATGTTTCCAGGCAAAAAATAAATACTAGGGATAAAATGTACAACATAACTATAACAAACATTGCTATACATTATATATGAAAGCTGTAAATCATAAGATTTCTTATCACAAGGCAATTTTTTTTTCTATTTCTTTAACGTATCTATTCACTAAACTTATTGTAATAATTTCATGATAAATATGTAAGTCATATTATTATGCTGTACACTTTAAATTTATACAGTGCTGTATGCCAATTATATCTCAATAAAATTGGGAGAAAAAATGGACTCTTCTGGTATTAGTTCTCCATTCTGACAGCTAGTACCTTAATGTCTATTTTCCCCTCATTTTAACCATTTCAGGGCTTCCCTGGTAGCTCAGATACAAAAAATGTAATGCTAATCATTACATTTCAACATTCCAATGTAATTCAGAAGACTAGGCTTGGATCTCTGGATTGGGAAGATCCCTTGGAGTAGGAAATGGCCCTCCACTCCAGTATTCCAGCCTGGGAAATTCCATGGACAGAGGAGCCTGGTGGGTTACTGTCCATGGGGTCACAAAGAGTAAGACACAACTGAGCACCTAACACTTTCATTTTTAGCCAGCTCAACAATTCATATGCTATTGTGAAAGATTAAATATGACCATATATTCTTTATAGGTACTCCTATTAAAAGGTGGAATCTATTTCTCTGAGGTTTGCATCTCAGCTGGACTTGTGACTTTGGCCAACAGAATGGGGCGGAAGTCATGATGTGTGAGTTCTGAAGCCCGATGTCTAATAGGACTTCACAGTTCTGCCTTCCCTCTTCGGTTAATTTCTATTACCATGACTGGAAGTCCAGGCTAAATAATGGAAAGGTAAGAGATAGTGTGGAGAGAAAGGCACAGCAGAACAGAGAGCAGCAAGGACCTAGAAATCTAAGTGAGACCATCTTAGATTCTCTAGCCACAGCTGAGCTGATTAATTATTTCAGCCAAATGAATGATTCCAGGTAAGAGAAGATGATACACTACCTGAGCCAGGCAAAGCCACAGATTTCATTAGAATTAATAAGTCATTGTTTTCTTAAGTCACAAGATTTTGTGGTGGTTTTTAATGTAACAATAAAGTTACTACTTTCATAATTAGCATCTTTGCATCCTTCTCTTTCTCTGGCTACTTCCAATTTATATCTTACTAATCATAAGTTTATACACCCTTTATAATAAACTTCCACATAGCTTTGCAAGTGGACTTGATGTGAGTTACATATAAATAAATTGGCATAAAGTCTCAAAAATGTGACTGTATCTTTTAATCATTCACTTTGAGAAACAATTCAATGCCTAGTATAGGCCAGGAAATTGTAGGTATGGGGCAAAAAAGGGGGCATAACAAATGTCCTTGATATCAAACAGCTCAGAAGTATGAACTAATTAATATAATGTAGTACATCAATTTATCATGGTTAGTGCTATGAAAGAGGGATGCCCATGTTAAGAAAATTTTTTCACAGTATTATATATTTTTAAATATATAACATTTTCTTCATAACTAGGATGAAAACATCACTCCACAGAAGTTTTTGAAATATTTTTCTCTTGCCCAAGAGTAAAAATCCCAGTAAAGAGAAAAATGGGACAATAACAGAGAGAAGAGGAAGCAAGTTTGACACCATTCTCTAAATCCACCTGAAGTTGCATACTTAACTAGATCTAAATCTAAGATAAGAGATTTTCTCCTTTTCTCTATATTTATCGATGGAAACATGAATTAGTGAATTAAGCAGACCTCACCAAAACTTTGAGAGATGTCATATTTTTCTTCAGTTTATTAGTTATGAAATAACCAACTAAAAAATTCCTATCTGTGCATAAGGAGACACAGTTTTAGGGTCATCTCAGTAAAGTCTCCCTAATTCCTCCAGGCAATCTGTTCCCCATGTGTGTTCCTACTCACTCCTTTGGAAAGAAAGCACTTTTCACAGTTTACTAAACTTACATGTTCAAATGTCTCATCTCTGAGAGTGATCTTCAAAAGTCTGATCATGCATCTCTATCAGTAAACAACTGCTGAATGTTATTTTCATATTACTAGATAAAAGCATTGAGCATATCACAATTAAATAGAAATTTTTAAAAATGAGATAGATGTTACAATATTTTAAATATTTTTCATTTTACTTTACTAATTAAATGTGCAAAATATTCTTCTCACTAATTTTTTATGAAAGCAGTGTGCTTAAATATTCATTATTTTAGAAAATTAGAAAATCTTGGTTTGATATTTTGTGATATAATAATTAAAGAGTAAAATATCATTTTAAAAGATAAGTAGAGTGAAATGGAAGAAGTACTTACTAAATCATTACACAACATTTATTTTCAAGCTCATCCATCAAACATGAAATGCATTTTTGAAATGGGATTAATAAGTTTCTACCTTTTAAGATATTAGTTCTTTCTACAAAGTAATTGGAAGATATTACTTTTAAAATGTTAACAAATGGGTTCAAAACCCACTAAAACTCTTCAAATGGAAAAGTTTTAAATGGGTTAAAATTTTGTTTCCTAGATTTTTTTTAAGGTATGCAGTTACTAGTTTATATAAGTGACACAGTATCATTTCCATTAACAAAGAGCTTAATGTGAACAATTTTAATTATCCAAGTATCTTAAGCATGTCTTAATACCGTCGGAAATTTTTCCTAAGATACTCTTTCATGTTTTTTTCAGCAAATTGTTTTCTGAATTATTTTAACTTCTCCTTTATTTTTCCAAGCTGATTCTCCCATTATGTATATATTAGTATCATTTTCCCTGGTGGCTCAGATGGTAAAGAACCTGCCTGCAATGATGGAGACCTGGGTTTGATTTTAATGTCAGGAGGAATACTCCAGTATTCTTGCATGGAGAATTCTACGGACAGAGGAGCCTGGCAAGCTACAATCAGTGGGGTTGCAAAGAGTCAGACCTGACTGAGCAACTAACACACACAGTATCTTCTTATCTGTATGTATATATTATCTGGATTTAATATCTCTTTCTCTGGTCCTTTTTGGCTTTGTCATCTACTTCAGACCATTTTAAAATTAATATTCTAAAATATATTTCCCTAAAACCTTTTGTAAGTAACTTTTCTTCTTTGAAGAAAATAATAACGTATTTTCTAAATATCTGTTAATATAGCTGAAGCTTTCACCAAGTTCTTTAAAAAGTAAATGCTTATAGCAACAGCACAGGAAGTGATTAAAATGAGAAGTATAAGTTCCTGGGGTATTTGGGTGGGGAGGTGTAGGGATAAAAAGCAAGCAGGTGACTCTATCCAAAGAGTATTCATCCATTATTTTTCATACATTCCTATTTTCCATTTGCATATATATACGAAAACTAAGATTTTGTTGTATTTTAAATTATAACTTTTTCTTTTCATACACCCACAAAAAATGTCAACCCAGGTGCCATTTCAGGCTAATTGTATCTTTTGCTCACAAGAAAGTGAGGGCTGTTCTTTTATTCAGGTCGTCTAATTCTTAACTCCTGGACCAATTTCAGTTTATTCATTTAGATACCAAATACTATTGTTTTCAAATACAGTATGTACTACTTATAAAGACATGTTAAAGAATGCAAATGATTACAGTTCTAACCATTGTTGATATTAATGTAAGATATTGTAGTGACTGTATTAAATTGCTATGGAAAGCAGCTTACAATTATTTATGATAATCATTTTCTTGTACTTTATTAAATGTCTTTTATCAATATGATTTTTCCCAACCTTAACGAGATAATAGTATATTAATCCTCTCACTGATGAAAGAAATATAAATGAGAAGATGCAACTATATCATGTGCCAAATTATTCAAGTATAATTAATTTGTGCTTGGGTATCTCCACTGTACTGTTCTGAATGAAGGTAATCTGGGTCCACATTCTGCAGTCATCACAATAGTGCAGAATGCTGTATTATGATAAGAAATTAGTAACATGAATTGCTTCAGAGAATAGCAAGGATTTGCTCCTAAAGATGGAATCACACTGATGCAAGTTAAGCACCTGGCACAGTAAGGGCTGAATAAGTGATTATTTTTTGTTATTTTTCAAAGGTATTATTTTTGTCAGAGTTACACTGTGTATGTATGCAGTTTTTACACAACATTAATCACCTTAGAAGATCTAAGTAGAGTTCAGGGTTCATGGTAATCATTTTAGCACAAACTCTTATAGGTCAAACATTGAAATGACATTTTTAAAAAGGAAGATAAACTGTAAAAGAGAATAATCAAATGATTTATGGACCTAAGTGGATTTAAGAAAGAAGTCTTTTGACCTATTTCTCCTATTTTCCCTAAGGCCTTAACTGAGTTTAAGAGCCATATCTTATGCATATTGGTACTCTTCATTGATCTTAATAGGTGACCTGAATAAATGGCAGATGATTCTGCCAACAGAAACCTTTTCCTAAGATTGACTGGACCTGAGAAAGGACAATGAAATAATTAAAACTAAATAATAGTAAATCAAACATATTATCTCAAGATGACTTCAATAGGAATCCTTAGGAATCAACCTAACATAAGAAATACAATTACAGGCTTTCTCCAATCAGTCAAATATTTGCTACCTAGGAGAAGAGCATGGCTGAAGTATACAAAACAAACTACAAAAGTCTCCCTCAAAATTTCCCTTAGGATTGATTCTAGGATTACTCTGCCCTGTATCAAAACAAAACAAATATACCACCAACAGATTGAGAGAAATTCAATATTCGGTATTCATTATATTTGAATCAAAACTAAAATGGCTTTGAAAACAGGACAGAGGACCATTTATCACATTAGTATACCAGATCCCCAGTTATTAAAAACAACTGAGAAACAACATTCACCTGTAGAACACATAGCTATAGTATTGGAGTTTTGCTCAATTTGTGTCTGTGTGTGTGCGTTACTGGTACCATCATTCCTTTTCTATTAATACTGTCTATACATTTTGTTATTGTTCAGTTGCTGGGTCATGTCTGACTCTGTGACCCCATGGACTGCAGCATGCCAAGCTTCCCTGTGCTTCATTTTCTTCAGAAGCCTGCTCAAACTTGTGTCCACTGAGTCGGTGATGCCATCTCATCCTCTGTCATCCCTTTTCATGCCTTCAATATTTCCCAGAATCAGGGTCTTTTCTAATGAGTCAGTCTTCACATCAGGTGGCCAAATTATTGGAGCTTCAGCAGCAGTCCTTCCAATGAATATTAAGGACTGATTTCCTTTAGAACTGACTGGTTTGATCTCCTTGCAGTTCAGTGGACTCTCAAGAGTCTTCTCCAACACCAAAGTTCAAAAGCATCTGTTCTTCGGTGCTCATCCTTCTTTATGGTCCAGCTCTCACATCCATACGTGACTACTGGAAAAATCATAGCTTTGAACAGATGGACTTTTGTTGGTAAAGTAATGTCTCTGCTTTTTAATACACTGTCTAGATTTGTCATAGTTTTTCTTCCAAGGAGCAAGAGTCTTTTAATTTCACGGCTGCAGTCACTATCTGCAGTGATTTTGGAGTTCAAGAAAATAAAGTCTCTCACTGTCTCCCCATCCATTTGCCATGAAGTAACAGGACTGGATGCCATGATCTTAGTTTTTTGAATGTTGAGTTTTAAGCCAGCTTTTTCACTCTTCTCTTTTACTTTCATCAAGAGGCTCTTTAGTTCCTCTTTGCTTTCTACCATAAGGTTTTCTGTGTATCTGAGGTTACTGATATTTCACCCGGCAATTTTGATTCCAACTTGTGCTTCATCTAGCTGGCATTTCACATGATGTACTCTGCAAGGAAGTTAAATAAGCAGGATAACAATATACAGCCTTGACGTACTCCTTTCCCAATTTTGAACCAGTCCGTTATTCCATGTCCGGTTCTAACTGTTGCTCTTGACCTGCATACAGGTTTCACAGGAGGCAGGTAAGGTGGTCTGAAGTTCCCATCTTTTGATGAATTTTCCAGTTTGTTGTGATCCACCCAGTCAAAGGCTTTAGTGTAGTCAATGAAGGAAAAGTAGATGTTTTTCTGGAATTCTCTTGCTTTTTCTATGATCCAACAGATATTGGCAATTTGATCTCTGGTTCCTCTGCCTTATCTAAATTCAGCTTGAACATCTGGAAGTTCTTGGCTCATATATGCTTCTTGACCAGCTTGGAGAATTTTGAGCATTACTTTGTTAGCATGTGAAATGAGTGCAATTATGCAGTAGTTTGAATATTCTTTGGCATTGTCCTTCTTTGAGATTGGAATGAAAACTGACCTTTTCCAGTCCTGTGGCCACTGCTGAGCCTTCCAAATTTGATGGTGTATTGGGTGCAGCACTTTCACAGCATCATCTTTCCGGATTTGAAACAGCTCAGGTGGAATTCCATCACCTCCACTAGCTTTGTTCATAGTGATGCTTCCTAAGGCCCACTTCACTTCACACTCCAGGATGGCTGGCTCTACGTAAGTGATCACACCATCGTGGTTATCTAAGTCGTTCCTATCTTTTTTGTATAGTTCTGTATATTCTTGCCACTTCTTAACATCTTCTGTTTCTGTTAGGTGCATACCATTTTTGTCCTTTATTGTACCCATCTTTGCATGAAATGTTCCCTTGGTATCTCTAATTTTCTTAAAGCAATCTCGAGTCTTTCCCATTCTATTGTTTTCCTCTATTTCTTTGACCTGATCACTTAGGAAGGCTTTCTTTTCTCTCCTTGCTATTCTTTGGAGTTCTGCATTCAGACGGATATATCTTTTCTTTTCTCCTTTGTCTTCCACTTCTCTTCTTTTCTCAGCTATTTGCAAGGCCTCCTCAGAAACAACCACTTTATCTTTTTACACTTCTTTTCCTTGGGGATGGTTTTGATCACGGCCTCTTGTACAATGTCATGAACCTCTGTCCATAATTCTTCAGGCACTGTGTCCATCAGATCTAATCCCTTGAATCTATTTCTCACTTTCACTATGTAACCATAAGGGATTTGATTTAGGTCATACCTGAATGATCCAGTGGTTTTCCCTACTTTCTTCAATTCAAGTCTGAATTTGGCAATAGGGAGTTCATGATCTGACCACAGTCATTCCCAGTCTTCCTTTTGCTGACATATAGAGCTTCTCCATATTCGGCTGCAAAGAATATAATCAATCTGATTTCAGTATTGACCATCTGATAATGTCTATGTGTAGAGTCTTCTCTTGTGTTGTTGGAAAAGGGTGTTTGCTATGACCAGTGTGTTCTCTTGGCAAAAGTCAGTTAGCCTTTACCCTGCTTCATTTTGCACTCCAAGGCCAAATTTGCTTGTTTACACAATTTACACAATTGGATATTGTTACTCCAAGTATCTCCTGATTTCTTACTTTTGCATTCCAGTCACCTACCTAGTGGCTATATTGTAGCTCGTGAGTAAGAACTAAGCAGAGTAAGGAAAAATCTGTTTATTCCATGAGATAATGGCAAGAATATTTATCCTATTTTATAGATATCACATCAATTTTAAGAGAGATTTAATATGACTAGCCTGATAATGATCAAAGTTTAATAAAATTCTAATTCCACTATCAATGTAGGCAATAGAAATATTGAAACATGCTGTTTTCAAGGTTGAACAATTGGAATAACTATATATGTATGGATTTGTTCACATATTAAAGATATTACAAGTTCTAAGAGAAAAGGGGATGATGGCATCATCTTTGGCGTTTAGCCTTAAGATTCTCAAATCTCAAGGGAAAACCATCAATATAAACGCCTGCTTCAGAGAAGCTAATCTTTTGAAATATTAATTAAAACCTCTATAGTTTTTATTATATTTGTTCTATGCTTTTTATACTTTTTTCTAAAAAGTATACCTTCCATACTTCAATGAGGCAATGGCAAATAATATCAGGATGAATAGTTGGGATGCTAAGAAGGCAAACATGTTTATTCAAATATGGTTTTATTTTTCCTATCATTATTTGTACTCTTCCCATTTATTATCCTCTATTCATGTGCTTTACCAATGTATTTCATTGTTCTACAGAAAGATTTGTTCAATTAGTAGTGATAGATGGCAGTAATAAAACTCTGGTCTCTAGATTCCCAGTTTTTTATGCATGTTTACTGTGGTTTCACAGAGCTCTTTTCTTGTCTTACATTATTCCTCTCTCTGTGCCTACTTCTTTATATCAACTTACTTACTCAAAAACTCCTGATTCTTTTATCCAATTCAGGCTATTTCATTAGAGGAAAGCTCCATGTTCCTACCACGGCTCATGATTTACATTTCTTATAAAACCATATCTAAAAGTATAAACCTATGAGGATTTTCTGGAGAGAGAGGGTATCCACAATGTCCAAAAAATTAAATATAACAGCTTCAGAAGGCCACAGAATATTCACACATTCAGGCAGTAATGATATATCACTTAGCAGAATATGCATCCAGATTATATAATTTAGTATTTCTTGGCTATCTTCTTATTTCCTGATTCCAGCATTGGAGAAGGAAATGGCAACCCACTCCAGTGTTCTTGCCTGGATAATCCCAGGGACTGGGGAGCCTGGTGGGCTGCCGTCTATGGAGTCGCACAGAGTCGGACACGACTGAAGCAACTTAGCAGTAGCAGTACCTCCTGACCGGCTTCAGATACATTAAGACCAGGAATGTTAACACGAATTTTCCACAATTAAGATCTATATTAAATTATTACTTACCAGTCCTTTTACATGTCTCACCATTTAGCCCATCCAATGGATTAGTCTTACTTAAAAAACTGTGTATTTGTGTGAACTCGTAATCTTTTTTTTAAAAAAAGAACTTTATCAAGATATAGTTCACATATCATAAAGTCATACAGTTAAAGTATACAATTCACTGGTTACTAATAACTTCACAAAGTTGTGCAAACATTACCTTAATGTGATTTTAGAATATGCCAACTCCCAAAAGAAACCTGGCAAACATTAGCAGTCACTACTTCTCAGATTGGGAGGGCCCAAGCAACCATAATTTACATTCTGTCTCTATTCTAGAAATTTACACAATTGGAATCACACAATATGTAGTCTTTTGTGACTGGCTTCTTTTACTTACCATAATGTTTTCAGGACTCATACACGCTGTAGCAAATTACTAACATATAATTCTACTTTTTTTCCAAAATTTTTTTACCGTGGTAAAATATTTATATAATAAAAACCGAATCTTAACCATTTTAAAGTGTACAATTCAGTGGCACAGTGACATTAATGTCATCCACAATGCAGTGCAACTATCACAACTATCTCTTTTCAAAACTTTTTCATCATCCCAAACAAAAATTGATTCAGCATTTGCTTGGTTTCTATAAACCTTTGACTATTTTCTGAAATAGAGTTCTGAAAAAGTTGATTGCAACAGTTTCCGCTTGTTTTTATTTTTTAAAAGAAGGTTAATTCTACTTTTTAATTGAAGTACAGTTGATTTAAATATTGTGTTAGTTTCAGATATACAGCAAAGTGATTCAGCTAAACAATTTTTTCAGGTTATTTTTCATTATACATTATTATAAGATATTGAAAATAGTCCCTTGTGCTACATAGTAAATTTTGTTGCTTATATATTTTATGTTTAGTAGTTTTAATCCATTAATACCATACTCCTAATTTATCCCTTCTCCCCTTTTCTTTCCTCTGTGGTAACCATAAGTTTGTTTTCTATGTCTGTGAGTCTATTCCTGTTTTGTACACATATTCATTCCTTAGTATTATTTTTAAAATTCCACATATAAATAAAATCATGTAATATTTCTTTATCTCTCTCTTACTACTCTGAGTATGATATTCTCTAGGTTCATCCATTTTGCTGCAAATGGCAATATACCATTCTTTTTTATGGTTAATTAATATTCCATTGTGTGTGTATCAATTGTTTGTTGATGGATATTTGGGTGGTTTCCATGTCTTGGCTACTGTAAATAGTGCTGCTATGAACACTGGAGTGCATATAGATATTTAAATTACAATTTCATCATTTTTTGGATATATGCCCAGCAGTGGGATTGGTGGACTATATGGTAGGTCTAGTTGTAGTTTTTTAACGAAACTTCATACTGTTTTCCATATTGAGTGCACTAATTTACATTCCTACCAACAGTGTATGAGGGGTCCTTTGTCTCCACACACTCTCCAGCATTCATTATTTGTAGACTTTGATGGTAACCATTCTGACCAATGTGAGGGTATACCTCATCATGGTTCTGTCTTGCATTTCTGTAATAACCAATGTCAAGCATCTTTTCATGTGCCTGTTGACCATCGGTATGTCTTCTTTGGAGAAATGTCTATTTTGGTTTCCTGCCCATTTTCTGAATGAGTTGTTTGCTGTTATGTATTAGGTTACTTAAGTGACCTTCAATTCGTTTTATAAATTTGTCTTTCCTACTATGATTTTTCCCTTTCCTATAGATTCTTGCTTTTCCTCTATTTAGAGAAGACCATTCAATATTTCTTTTAGGGTATGTTTATTATTGCTATATTCTTCTAATTTTTGCTTGTCTGGGAAATTCTCTCTCCTCTTCTATTGTAAATGATAATCTTTCTGGGTAGCGTATCCTAGGTTTCAGACTTTTCCCTTTCAGGACTTTGAACATACCAAGTCACTCCCTTCTGGCCTGCAAAGCTTCTGCAAAAAAAAAAAAAAAATCAACTAATAGCCTTATGGGAGTTCCCTTGTGAATGACTCTTTTTTTCTTGCTGCCTTTAGAATCCTCTCTTTAATTTTTTTTTTTTCTCTTTAATTTTTGATATGTCTTAGTGTGGGTTTGTTTGGATTCATCTTGTTTGGCATCTTCTGTGTCCTGTACCTGGGCATCTGTTTCCTTCTCCAGGCTTGGGAGGTTTTCATCAATCTTCTTCAAAGACATTTTAAATCCCCCCTTCTCCTTCTGGAACTCCTATAATGGGTAGGGTGGCACACTTCATATTATCCCATAGATTTCATATGTTGTTTTCATTTTATGAGTCCTTCTATCTGCTTTTTGAATGGGTGATTTCCATTATTCTATCTTCCAGAATCATTTATTCTTCTGCATTATTTATTCTGCTATTCATTGCTTCTATGGTTTTTATCTTGGCAATTCAGCTTTCTAATTTTGATTGGTTCCTCTTTATAGTGTCTAGTTCCTTGTTATAGTGATCTGTATTTCTATTGGTAATCTTTCTTAATTTCTTTAGTATTTTTATTATCTCTGCTTTGAACTCAGGATCTAGTAGACTGGTGAGATATTTCAATATTTATTCTTTTAGAAGATTTCTCTTGTTATTTTAACTGGGATTAGTTCCTCTGATTTTTCATTTTACTTAACTTTCTCTGTCTCTATGAATTTAGAAGCAGCAGTTATCTACTGTGATTTGAAGAGGTGTTTTTCTGTGGGAGCATCCCTGGGTAGACTGTGTGAGTCCAGTATTTTTGGTGCAAGGGCTGTTTTTGGTATGAATGCCAGTCACGTCTTTCCTCAGAGAGTGCTGGCCATCCCCTTGATAGGGCGTGTGACTGGTGTTATGATTTCCAGAGCCTGCACTGGATGTTAGGCAGGGCCTCCTCTGCTCACAGCTCAGTACAGGGTGGTGTCTGCTTCCCAATTATTGGAGTAGAAGCTCTGAGAGTTGGGTTTAGTAAGGTCCCATTGCCTTCAAGTGCATGCTTCATCCCAAAAGAGGTGAATGCTAAAGCAAGTGAGCACTGTGTGGTCATAGCAAACAGGGAAACTGTGGTTTTGCCCAGAAGCAGCCCAAGGTTGCATCCCTTTCTTGGCTGTATTCATCCCAGACCTAGTGCTAGGCTGGTGCTGAGGGCGAGGGTACTATTGCTGCAGGAATCAAGTTGGTTGTGCTGCAACCTGGAACCTGAGCTGCTTCTGTGGCAAACTTCTCCCAGGACCTGTCACCCCAGATCTGACTACAAGTATTGGTGTAGGATGGGCAGAACTGGTGTGCTCGCACTGAACAAGTATTCACTTGTGTACCATTCCTAGGGTCTTTCCACCTGAAATGTGAGTTTCTGTGGCGCCTCCTGGTGTGTGCACCCACAAACTCTGAGGCTGCTGAACCCATCCCCACCACATGATGGCTCTGATGCTAGACCTGTACCCTGTCTCTGTGCACATACTAACCGCAGGCCTTGAGGTCTGGCCTGGACTGTGCCTCAAGCCCTCCAGGGTTGAGTCGAGTCCAGATCCATGCACCTAGACTAAATCCTCTCCCAGGGCCCTTCCCTCTGAGATTTAGCACCTAGCCTCTGTGCATACTATGACCCCTGCCTGGTGAAGGTTTGGGGCTTAGAAGTGCACCAAGATGAAGCTTTCAGAGCAGATCTCTAACTATCCTGATTGCTAGCAAACCAGCAGCAGCACACTTTGCAAGCAGAGTCGTGACCCCTTCAGCCCCTCTATGTATCCCGGCAGTCCTCCCAGCAGGCAGGGGAGCCCCCCAGGGCAAGGAGCTGCCCATGAGGGCCCTCATTCCATCATAGATCCCTTCCAGGGTTGATGATCCTGTCCTGATGCCTTATTTAACTCGTCCTGCTCATTTATGTGGTTATCTTTCTTGAAGCTTTCATTTCTTCTGCCAGTCTCCAGTTGGTTTTTTATGAGAATTGTTCCACACGTGGATGGGAATTTTGCTGTGTTTGTGGGTGAAGGTGAGCTCCATGTTCTCCAACTCAACCATTTTGATCCTCTCCAATCAGTTTCTGTCTGTTTCATAGTGTTTCTGTGGAAGGGTGGGAGCTTGAAGCTGTAAAACTAGCTATTCTGCTATCCACTATTAATTCTAAGTAGATATGCTATAATACATAAGAAATTTGCCAGGGTAAAACAGTGGGTTATCTTTACAGAGATTTCCACCTAACACCCAAAGATGACTTTTCAGAGTAAGAATTATAAATATTTTCCAGTTTTTCTTTTCCTCTACATTTCCACAGTATAATTCCATTAGCAAACTACAAAAACTTTCCAAACACAAACAACTAGACAAATAATATTGGTTTGTAAGGGAATCCAACATGCTGTGGATTTTTATTTGTTCAGCCACTCAGTTGTGTCTGACTCTTTGCGACCCCATGGACTGCAGCACACCAGGTTTCCCATCCATCACCAAGTTCCAGAGCTTACTCAAAGTCATGTCCATCGAGTCGGCGATGCCATCCAACCATCTCATCCTCTGCTGTCTCTCCTCCCGCCTTCAATCGTTCCCATCGTCAGGGACTTTTCAAACGAGTCAGTTCTTTGCATCAGGTGGCCAAAGTACTGGAGTTTCAGCTTCAACATTAGTCCTTCCAATGAATATTCAGGACTTATTTCTTTTAGGACTGACTGGTTAGATCTCCTTGCAGTCCAAGGGACTCTCAAGTCTTCTTCAATACCACAGTTCAAAAGCATCAGTTCTTTGGCGCTCAGCTTTCTTTACAGGCTAGCTCTCACAGCCATACATGACTACTGGAGAAACCATAGCTTTGATTAGACAGACCTTTGTTGGCAAAGTAATGTCTCTGCGTTTTAATATGCTGTCTAGGTTGGTCATAACTTTTCTTCCCAGGAGCGAGCAAAGTTTAATTTCATAGCTGAAGTCAACACCTGAGGTGAATTTGGAGCCCAAGAAAATAAAAGTCTTTCACTGTTTTCATTGTTTCCCCATCTATTTGCCATGAAGTGATGGGACCAGATGCCATGATATTAGTTTTCTGAATGTTGAGTTTTAAACCAGCTTTTTCACTCGCCTCTTTCACTTTCATCAAGAGGCTCTTTAGTTCTTCTTCACTTTCTGCCATAAGGGTGGTGTCATCTGCATATCTGAGGTTATTGATATTTCTCCCAGCAATCTTGATTCCAGCTTGTGCTTCATCCAGCCAAGCGTTTTGCATGATGTACTCTGCATATAAGATAAAGAAGCAGGGTGACAATATATAGCCTATACGTACTCCTTTTCCCATTTGGAACCAGTCTGTTCTTCCATGTCCAGTTCTAACTGTTGCTTCCTGACCTGCATACAGATTTCTCAGGAGGCAGGTAAGGTCGTCTGGTATTTCCATCTCTTGAAAAATTTTCCAGAGTTTTTTGTGATCCACACAGTCAAAGGCTTTGGCATAGTCAATAAAGCAGAAGTAGATGTTTTTCTGGAACTTTCTTGCTTTTTCAATGATCCAGTGGATGTTGGCAATTTGATCTCTAATTCCTCTGTCTTTTCTAAATCCAGCTTGAACATCTGGAAGTTCTTGTTTCATGGACTGTTGAAGCCTGGCTTGGAGAATTTTGAGCATTACTTTGCTAGACTGTGAGATGAGTGCCACTGTTTAGTAGTTTGAACATTCTTTGGCATTGTCTTTCTTTGGGATTGCAATGAAAACTGACCTTTTCCAGTCCTGTGGCCACTGCTGAGTTTTCCAAATTTTTTGGCATATTGAGTGCAGCACTTTCACGGCATCATCTTTTAGAATCTGAAATAGCTCAACTGGAATTCCATCACCTCCAGTGGCTTTGTTCATAGTGATGCTTCCTAAGCCCCACTTGACTTTGCATTCCAGGACATCTGGCTCTAGGTGAGTGATCATACCATCATGATTATCTGGGTCGTGAAGATCTTTTTTGTACAGTTCTGCGTATTCTTGCCACCTCTTCTTAATATCTTCTGCTTCTGTTAGATCCATACCATTTCTGTCCTTTATTGTGCCCATCTTTGCATGAAATGCTCCCTTGGTATCTCTAATTTTCTTGAAGAGATCTCTAGTCTTTCCCATTCTATTGTTTTCCTCTATTTCTTTTCATTGATCACTGAGGACGGCTTTCTTATCTCTCCTTGCTATTCTTTGGAACTCTGCATTCAAATGGGTATATCTTTGCTTTTCTTGTTTGCCTCTCCCTTCTCTTCACAGCTATTTGTAAGGCCTCCTCAGTCAACCATTTGCCTTTTTGCATTTCTTTTTCTTGGGAATGGTCTTGATCACTGCCTCCTGCACAATGTCAGGAACCTCTGTCCATAGTTCTTCAGGCACTCTATCAGATCTAATCTCTTGATTCTATTTCTTACTTCCAGTGTATAATTGTAAGTGATTTGATTTGGGTCATACCTGAATGGTGTAGTAGTTTTCTGTACTTTCTTCAATTTAAATATGAATTTGGCAATAAGGAGTTCATGATCTGAGCCACAGTCTGCTCCCAGGCTTGTTTTTGCTGACTGTAAAAAGCCTCTTCATCTTTGGCTGAAAAGAATATAATCAGTCTCAGTATTGACCATTTGGTGATGTCCATGTGTAGAGTCTTCTCTTGTGTTGTTGGAAGAAGGTGTTTGCTATGACCAGTGTGTTCTCTTGGCAAAACTCTGTCAGCCTTTGACCTGCTTCTTTTTGTATTCCAAGGCCAAATTTATTTAATTTGATATTTAATAACTCTATATATTTATTACATCATCTTATTGTCATCAATCCTAAATTAGCTCATACGGGGCCTTGAATTAAAGATCAAAAGATACTCTTGGAATACTTCTTAGCTACTGTATTTTACAGTTATAAAATTTTCATTTGGTTCTGTCTAATAGTCTCTATTTTACTGCTAAGATTTCATATCTCTTTATTAATTACAAGCATGTTTTCCTTTACTCATTGAGCCTAGTTATAGTAGCTGCTTTAGCCATCTTTGTCTGTTAATTCCAATACCTGGGTCATCTTGGGTTAATATCAGTTGATTGTCTTTTGCTTGAAAATGGGTCATATTTTCTTATTTCTTTATATGTTAAATAATTTTGAATTGCATCCTGGACATGGTGAATGATATTTTTAAGAGATACTAAGTTTTTTTATATTACTCCAGAGAATAGTGGTTTATTTCTATTTCACTAAGCAGATGACTTGGGTAGACATAACTGAAAACTCTGTCTCCTCTGTAGTGATGGCAATCCAAAATTTAATTCAATTCCTTTAGCCTTAGCTATGTTGCTTGTAGCTTGCTCAGTAGATTCATGGTGCAGAGGTCAGCCAGTGATCTAGGGAGCTTATTTACAGAATGTAAGGCTCTTCTCTTTGGCTTTATCTTTTCCAGGATTTCCCTGCTCACTTTTATTTCATAATTCTTTTCCATTATGGTTTATTAAAGGATATTGAATATAGTTCCCTGAGCTATACAGTAGGACCCTGTTGTTTATTTTACACACAGTAGTTTGTATCTGCTAATTCCAAACTCCTAATTTATCCCTCCCCCATCCTCTTTCCTCTTTAGTAATCATAAGTTTGTTTTCAATATCTGTGAGTCTGTCTTTGTTTTATAAATAAGTTCATTTGTGTCATGTTTTAGACTCCACATATAAGTGATATCATATGGTATTTGTCTTTCTCTTTCTGACTGACTTCATTTAATACGATAATCTCTAGGTCTACCCATGGAATGCTACAGATGGCATTATTTCATTCTTTTTAAGGTTGAATAGTACTCCATTGTATGTACGTGTATGTATGTATGAATGTATGTATGTATCAGGCTTCCCTGTGGCTCAGTGGTAAAGAATCTGCCTGCAAAGCAGGAGATGCAGGAGATGTGGGGTTCAGTCCCTGAGTTGGGAAGATGCCCTGGAGGAGGGCATGGCAACCCACTCTAGCATTTTGCCAGGAAAATTCCATGGACAGAGGAGCTTCGTGGGCTACAGTCCATAGGGGTCGCAAAGAGTCAGACACAACTAGGTGATTGTGTGTACACATACACACATGTAATATCTTCTTTATCCATTCATCTGTCCATGGACATTTAGGTTGTTTCCATTATTGGCTATTGTGAATTGTGCTGCTATGAACATAAGGGTGCATGCATCTTTTTGAATTATAGTTTTGTCTGGATATATGCCCAGGAGTAGGATTGCTGGATCATATGGCAACTCTATTTTTAGTTTCTTGAGGAACTGCCATGCTGTTTTCCGTAGTGGCTGCAACAATTTACATTACCATCATTATAAAAGGGTTCCCTTTTCTCCACATCCTCTCCAGCATTTGTTCTTTGCAGATTTTTAATGATGGCCATGCTGATCAATGTGCCGTGGTATCCCCTCACATTAAAGCAGCTGTGGTTGCCCAAACTGTTTTTCTAGCAAGAAAGCCTGCAGATTTCAGCTGCCAAGTAGGCCAAACTGGGGTTTATTCTGGGCCTAAGCATTACAAAATGGAATACTCAACTAGGGCTTTCTTCCAAATGTCAGAATCTACTTGCTTTTGGTCACTCTCCAGTGCATTCAAGTACTTATTTATTTATTTATTGGTCCAGCATTTATAATTGTTTTTTGTGAAAATAGGGTCTTCTAATAGGAGCTATTATGCTACAGTGGAATGGAGCTTCCTCTCAAATTTAAGTTTAAACAGCTATTATTTTATTTATCAGTAAAATTTAGTACCTCCTCTATGAGTCTGGCATTTAAAGCCATTCTACTCCTTGTTGTGGAATAGCCAATATGCAAAAAAAATGGCTATGTGAGAGAAGTTTTACTTGTATCATCTGCTATACAATTATAGGTTCTGGAAATGACAGTTGGTGAAAAAAAAAAACTTTTGTATTTTAACCTGTTCCTATTTTTGTACCACTTTTAATCTGGGGACCCTAAATGAGAATATTCTTAGTGATTTTTATGATTCTAAAAATACATACTTACTAAAAGAAAAAAAGAGAGATAAAAATAATTCAATCAAAATAAAAAGGTATAAAGGACTGAAAATCACCAACATTTTACCAGAGATAACCCATTTAAAATTTGTTAAGCATCCTTCTTTACAAATCTCCATACATAAAACCCACATATGCTTATGCTATTTACTTGCTTTTTCAGTTTGACAATATATCATTAATAAGTTCCCCATCAGTAATAAGTTCTACATAAAATAGCCCATATATTTTAATTTTAAAACCCTATGGATAAATATTTATGCTGCTTTTAGTTTTTCATGTCTCTTAACAACACTATTTACAAATTTTCTAACCGAAAAGTCACTGAGTTAGAAGAAAACGTAATAGAAAGGGAACAGACTTACAGGCAAGACAGACCTGGGTGCCTGTTTCAGTTTTTGTCAACTTACTGGTTTTGTGTCCACAGGCAAGTTACTGAAACTCTTTGAAAGCTGGACCACTGTCAAGGGTAGTAAAGTAAATGAGAACATGAAAAACATCTTTTATAATTCTGGGTTTTATTTTATTCCAGCCTGACTATAGCTAGGGTAGGTAAATAATTGGACATTGATAACATATATTATGTAATTAATTTAATTCTATTTAAAAATCTCCTTAACAAAACTGATCTCAAAACAATTTTATTCACTAATATTTAGCCATATTGGAATATAAAAGGTCTGATTTTCAATGACTTTAATAGTAATAACCATTACTGTGGTTTTCAATGAGGATATCAGTGGTAAAAAATATTTTAAAGATGTTACAATATAATTTACATGTCTATTAGTAAAGAATAGCAGAGGAAATTCATTTTAGTAAGGTTAAATATAGTATTTGGGTGGAATTTTAGCCAAGATGTCTATGTAAAGATATTATGTAATAATTAGCAAGAGAAACAATAGAACACTGATCTATCTATCGGCTGCAAAAAATAGCAGAAAGAGAGGTAGACTTAAACCATCTTTTCAAAGAGAGCCAAGAACTGTTCTTTTTACTGGAGCAGATTGTTCTGATGTTGAGAGGAAAATTACCTACTCCACACTGCACAATGGTAAGGCTAGGTCTGTTTTTTCTTAAGGGACTAAATGATCAAAAATATGGTAGAGAGAAAACCTGCAGCAATTTGATATCTCTGTTATTTTAAAATGTACTTTTTTTTCCATCATTTCTCTGGGATGCCCTTATCCTGAAGAGAAGGTAACAGGAAAAAGTTTCTCAGTTAAGGAAACAGTACCAGAAAAACAGAGAGATGGAAATCATCAACAGTGAACAAACCATACAAAAACACTAAACTGATAGGGTTGGGAGATGAATAAATTTTCAGTTTTAGGTTCTTTACCCATATGCCTTAAAGACCCTCAACATTCTTTATTCCTCCTAAATATAATTTTTTTCCATTTAATTCCTTAGCTCAGGGATTGGCATTATCTTCTATGAAGTTGCCTAAGCTTAAAACCTGAATCGATCTATTTGTACTCCTCACTTTGCAAGTCTACATGGATCATATCACATAGGTGTCATTTACTATGTGTTTACTATGTACCAGTCACTGTGTACTTTATAAACATTTTATCCTCACAATAAAAACAGCAGGTTTTTTAATCCAACAAAGGTAGGTTTGTTTTATCCGTATTTTAAGGAAAGCACAGAATGGTTAAGATACGGTTACAATCCAATTAAGACAGAGTCTGTTTTATTAAACACTGTGGTGTACCTCCCACACTTTCCACGACTCTTGCAAAAACATGAGCCTTCCCTTTATCACCATTCATCTAGATTGGTATAGAGTATTCTAAGTGTTCTGCCTCTGTGCCTCCTTCCAATTCATTTCAGTAAGGATAGTAAACTCTCCGAAATATACCTGAAAATGTCTCTGTTTAAAAATCTTTGAAAGTTTCCCTCTGCAAGACATACAAATAATATACAATGTGACTACAACTGAACATTCCAGAGTCATCTACTAAAGTTACTTTTAGTAATCCCTTGACTTTAAACAAACTTGCTTTTCTCAAAAACACTGTTTATGCAGTAGTGTCTTTGCTCACATTGTGTTTGTTTTTGCTATAGAAGCCCTTCTCATCCTATCTACTTGAAGAAATTCTTTATCCTCTAAGCCAGAATTAGTCACTGTTTCTTCTGTGCTCTAAAGAACTTTTTAATATATATTTAATAGAAAAATTACATTTTATAATGAATGAGACTGTCCCTTGTACCAGACATTAAATGTCTTCAGGATCATTCATTTAATCCACAAATATTTACTCACTAATTATAACTGTCTTACATTAAAGTAATTTTTTTTGCCTTTTATTTTTTTTTTAACTTTACAATGTTGTATTTGTTTTGCCATACACTGACATGAATCCACCATGGGTGTGCATGTTTTCCCCTTCCAGAACCCCCCTCCCACCTCCCTCCCCATCCCATCCCTCCAGGTCATCCTGGTACACCAGCCCCGAGCGCCCTGTATCATGCATCGAACCTGGACTGGCGATTCGTTTCACATATGATAATTTACATGCTTCAATGCCATTCTCCCATATCATCCCACCCTTGCCCTCTCCCATAGAGTCCATAATACTGTTCTATTTATCTGTGTCTCTTTTGATGTCTCGCATACAGGGTTATCGTTACCGATTAATACCGTATATATGTGTTAGTATACTGTATTGGTGTTTTTATTTCTGGCTTACTTCAAGTAATTTCTATTCATCAGAGACACTTTTAAGAGAGTAAAAAGGGAAGAACAGAGTATAAGAATAAATGTGCGATACATATATCAAACAAAGGACTCACACAGAATATACAAGGAATGCCTACTAATAAATAAGAAAACACATTTACCCTAAGTTTTAAAACAGGAAACACATGAACAGTCACTTCACAAAATAGGACATTCAAATGGCCAATAAACATATGAAAATATGCTCAACATCATTAGTAATCAGAGAAATACATATATTTAAATAATTTTTGGTCAGTCTCTGAAATGGTTAAAATGAAAAGGCTGACAATACTAAATGTTCGTGAGAATATAAAGTTAACTGGAGTTCTCCAGGTGTCTCCTACATTACAGGGGGATTTTTTAACACCTGTGACACCAGGGAAGCCCCCTAAAATGCTGAAGAGAATATAAATTCATCATGTATTTGGGAAAATGGCAGAATTGAGTAAAATTATTCATTTATATACCATATGATCCAGTACCTCTAGATCATATCTATCTTGTCTATTTAAGTGTATATCTAATGAGATTATGTATACATATGTACATCAAAAGACATAGTCAAGATTGTTTATTGCAGCACTATTCATAAGAGCTGCTACCCGGAAATTATTCAAATACCCTTCATCGAAAGAATGGATAACTAAATTGTACATTCAACATAACAAAAACACAGCAATTAACCATTGCTATACAGGTAAAAATAATTCACGGTGATAGAAATCAGACAGTAATTACCTTTGAAGAAGAGGTAAGGTGTAATGATTGGAAGTGAGTATCGGGAGATTTCTGTGATGTTGTGATATTCTCTTTATCTGTGGTGGTTATTCAGATGTGCTATCTGTATCACAATTTAATTATCAATTAAACAAGCTTTACACTTATGATTTTATGCCTTTTATGTACAACTCATACAGAACATTCTACATCATTAAAAAGCGTATTTTAGGAAAAAGAACCAAACAAAAGCTATGAAACTGGATGAGATAACCAAGTATAAATACAGAAGAAACAAATGCTAAATAAATTATTACTGAATAAATGAATGGATAAATCAGAGATCGAAAGAAATTCAAGAAGAGCAATAACACATATTGAAGTAAACATTTCCTAAGTCAGTTTACTGTATTCACGTAGGAAGATCAGATAAATAATGTTTTGTATCTACACTACTACTAATGTTCATTATCATAAAAGAATCTGGACTCTGGGACTGAATCTGACTGCCCCACTAATTGCTGTGTGACCCTGGACATTCTTAACGCTTTTGCCTCATCTTTCTTACTTATGAACAGAAACAAAAAGAATACCCACCTCATATTCTGTTATGAGGATTAAAATCAGTTAGCAGTTTTAAAGCAACTGCCACAGTGTCTGAGACATTGATCGTTAAACAAACAAACCAGTTCAGTTCAGTTCAGTCGCTCAGTCATGTCCGACTCTTTGCGACCCCATGGAATGCAGCACGCCAGGCCTCCCTGTCCATCACCAACCCGCGGAGTTTACTCAAACACATGTCTATAGAGTTGCTGATGCCATCCAACCATCTCATCCTCTGTCGTCCCATTTCTCCTCCCACCTTCAAACTTTCCCAGCATCAGGGTCTCTTCTAAGGAGTCGCACCAGGTGGCCAGCGTATTGGAGCTTCAGCTTCAGCATCAGTCCTTCAAATAACTATTCAGGATTGATTTCCTTTAGGATTGACTGGTTTGATCTCCTTGTAGTCCAAGGGACTCTCAAGAGTCTTCTCCAACATCATAGTTCAAAAGCATTAATTCTTCAGAGCTCAGCAATCTTTATGGACCAACTCTCACATCCATACATGACTAGTGGAAAAACCATAGCCTTGACAAAAGCTTTGTTGGCAAAGTAATGTCTCTGCTTTTTAATATGCTGTCTAGGTTGGTCACAACTTTTTTTTCAAGGAGTAAGTGTCCAGTACTCTTGCCTGGAAAATCCCATGGACGGAGGAGCCTGGTAGGCTACAGTCCATGGGGTCACTAAGAATCGGACACGACTGAGTGACTTCACTTTCACTTTTCCCTTTCACGCACTGGAGAAGGAAATGGCAACCCACTCCAGTATTCTTGCCTGGAGAATCCCAGGGACAGCGGAGCCTGGTGGGCTGCCGTCTATGGGGTTGCACAGAGTCAGACACGACTGAAGTGACTTAGCAGCAGCAGCAAGCGTCTTTTAATTTCATGGCTGTAGTCACCACCTGCAGTGATTTTGGAGCCCAAGTAAATAAAGTCTGACATTGTTTCCACTGTTCCATCTATTTCCCATGAAGTGATGGGACCAGATGCCATGATATTAGTTTTCTGAATCTTGAGTTTTAAGCCAGCTTTTTCACTTTCCTCTTTCACTTTCATCAAGAGGCTCTTTAGTTCTTCTTCACTTTTTGCCATAAGGGGGGTTTCATCTGCGTATCTGAGGTTATTGATATTTCTTCCGGCAATCTTGATTCCAGCTTGTGTTTCATCCAGCCCAGTGTTTCGCATGATGTACTCTGCATATAAGTTAAAGAAGCAGGGTGACAATATATAGCCTTTATGTACTCCTTTTCCCATTTGGAACCAGTCTGTTCTTCCATGTCCAGTTCTAACTGTTGCTTCCTGACCTGCATACAGATTTCTCAGGAGGCAGGTAAGGTGGTCTGTTATTCCCTTATCTTTCAGTATTTTCCACAGTTTGTTGTGATCCCATAGTCAAGAATTTGGCACAGTCAATAAAGCAGAAGTACATGTTTTCTGGAACTCTCCTGCTTTTGATGATCCAAAGGATGTTGGCAATTTGATCTCTAATTCCAACGCCTTTTCTAAATCCAGTTTGAAAACATCTGGAAGTTCATGGTTCATCTACTGTTGAAGCCTGACTTGGAGAATTTTGAGCATTAGCTTCCTAGAGTGCGAGATGAGTGCAACTGTGCAGTAGCTTGAGCATTCTTTGGCATTGCCTTTTTTGGGATTGGAATGAAAACTGACCTTTTCCAGTCTGTGGCCAATGCTGAGTTTTCCAAATTTGCTGGCATATTGACATATTGAGCACAGCCCTTTCACAACATCATCTTCTAGGATTTGAAATAGCTCAACTGGCATCCCATCACCTCCACTAGCTTTGTTCATAGTGATGCTTCCTAAGTCCCACTTGACTTTGCATTCCAGGAATTCTGGCTTTAGGTGCGTGATAATACCATAGCTATTATCTGGGTCATGAAGATCTCTTTTGTATAGTTCTTTTGTGTATTCTTGCCACCTCTTCTTAACATCTTCTGCTTCTGTTAGATCCATACCATTTCTGTCCTTTATTGTGCCCCTCTTTGCATGAAATGTCCCCTTGGTATCTCTAATTTTCTTGAAGAGATTTCTAGTCTTTCCCATTGTATTATTTTCCTCTATTTCTTTGCACTGATCACTGAGGAAGGCTTTCTTATCTCTCCCTCCTTGCTGTTTTTTGGAACTCTGTTAAAATAGGTATTTCTTTCCTTTTCTTGTTTGCCTTTCACTTCTTTTTCCTTTTCACAGCTATTTGTAAGGCTTCCTCAGACAACCATTTTGCCTTTCTTTTTCTTGGGATGGTCTTGATCCCTGCCTCCTGTACAATGTCAGCAATGTCCGTCCATAGTTCTTCAGGCACTCTGTCAGACCTAATCCCTTGAATCTATTTGTCACTTCCACTGCATAATCGTAAGGGATTTGATTTAGGTCATACTTGAATGGTCTAGTGGTTTCCCCCACTTTCTTCAATTTAAATCTGAACTTGGCAATAAGGAATTCATGATCTGAGCCACCGTCAGCTCCCAGTCTTGTTTTTGCTGACTATATAGAGCCTCTCCATTTTTGGCTGCAAAGAATATAATCAATCTGATTTCAGTATTGACCGTCTGGTGATGTCCATATGTAGAGTCTTCTCTTGTGTTGTTCGAAGAGGGTGTTTGCTATGACCAGTGCGTTCTCTTGGTAAAACTCTATTAGACTTTGCCCTATTTCATTCTGTACTCCAAGGCCAAATTTGCCTGTTACTTCAGGTATTTCTTGATTTCCTACTTTTGCATTCCAGTCCCTTATAATGAAAAGGACATCTTTTTCGGGTGTTAGTTCTAAAAGGTCTTGTAGGTCTTCATAGAATCATTCAACTTCAGCTTCTTCAGCATTACTGGTTGGGGCATAGACTTGGATTACTGTTACATTGAATGGTTTGCCTTGGAAATGAACAGAGATAATTCTGTCATTTGAGATTGCATCCAAGTACTGCATTTTGGACTCTTGTTGACTATGATAGCTACTCCATTTCTTCTAAGGGATTTTTGTTCACAGTAGTAGATATAATGGCAAAATGATTTGATTTTGTGAGTTAATGTTACCAAAGTTCATTTAAATCAATAAACTGAAAAACTACTAGATATAATAACAGTGTTTCATAAAAAGTAGTTAAAGTATTCATTCAGCAAACAAACAGATTTTCTATCTAGCAATAATCATTTAAAAATATAGTGTAAGCATTCTGCTTTGGGGTAGAGTGCAGTAGATCACAGCAGGTCAATACTTAACACCATAATGAGTAGACTCAATCAAATAATTACAAAAGTCCTACTTTTATAGACAGTAAGGAGCTTCAGACCAATAAACTAGACAAAATAAGATTCTAGAAATGAGGAAACTTTTCTAAGTTAAAATAATAATCTCTGGCTTTTCCTACCACCCACCCATCTCCACTGGGTATTTGGTGGGTATTTGCTGATTTTGGTCACAGGGCTGACTATCAACTTTTCCAGGCAGAGAACTTTTGTTGAGATTTAAAGAAACCAGAAAGATATTAGACATTTAGAAACTGGAAACTTGAATAGACTTAAACACATGGCTGTTTCTTCCCTGGGAGCAACCGTGGATTGAGTGCAGTACACAAGTCTGTAAGGCTAGACAAAAAACTAAGGCAGAGTACAATCTTTTGCATTCTTCATAATACTTAAGAAAGGTCTACTAGGGAAGTAAGCCTGACCAAAGAACAACGAAACTTCCTACTTCAAGATATCTGCCAGTGTTTGAGGCTTACATTGGTTAGGCTGGAGGCAACAGAGTCAGGCTAGAATGTAAGAGTATTAAAGCTAAGTCTCCTACAGTGACAGGAAGGAATGGATGAAAACCCACCGTATTCTCAATCCAGCTCTAACCCAGCGAAATTTCTGACTGAATTGGAGTGATCTCTTCCTCATATTTTTTGCCTGTTGGCAGAACTGAAGACATTATGATGGATGATAAATCATCTATAACCAATATGGTTCTCTTACACACACAAATAGATTCATTGGGAAAATATTATAAAAGTTTAGTGATTTTGTTTGTAAATAAAAATAAATTTATATACATAAATTACAAATGGATTAAAGTTAATATTTAAATATCTCTATTTTAAATAAATTCACCCAAGTGGCAATATAAACTGGCATAACTACCTTAGAAAACAGTTTGTGATTTAATCCAGAAAATACATATTACTGAAACTCGGGAATTTCATTCCTGTGTATACTTCAGAGAATCTCCTACATATATTTTTATAAGAATATTATAGCATCACTTTTCTTAAGAGCTCCAAGTGGAAATAAGTTGAATGTCCATCAACAGAATGAGGTCTCAATAATTTGTGGCACAATGTACTATTTTACAGCAAAAAATACAACAAAACAAAAACAGTCCCCCCAAAACCTTAGCTATAGACAACAACATGATGAATCTCACAGTGTTGAAAAAGAGAAGCAAGGCACAATAGATTGTATTCAATTCATATAAAGTTCAAAGAGAAACAAAAATATAATATTTATGGATGTACACATATATAGTACAACTAAATAAAAGCAAGGAACTGATAATGATAAAAATTCAAAATATTGGGTGGAAGAGATGGTTGCGATTGGGCCATGTATTTGCTCTTTATCCCTTAAGGCTTTGGCCAAGCATCTATTTACTCTGAAGTGATTTACTATAATTAATAAATGTATGCTTAATTCAAACTATGTATGAACTAAATAATGATTTCTGGTGCTAGAAACATTGTAAAAGACTACCACATCTCACAAAAATTGAATTATGCTTCGACCAAACATATCCTTTTAAGAGTAAATATACAGATGGTGGCTCAGATGGTAAAGAATCTGCCTGCATTGTGGGAGACTCGAGTTCGAACCCTGGGTTGGGAAGATCTTGGATGGGAAGATCCTTTGGAGAAGGCAATGGCTAACTACTCCAGTATTCTTGCCTAAAAAATTCCAAGGACAGAGGAGTCTGGTGAGCCACAGTTCACGGGCTTGCAAAGAGTTGGACACAACTGAGGAACTAACATTTTTACTTTTCATACAGATGCATTATTTATTTATACATAGTATACTATGGAGAGTATATTTCAAATTTAAATGCAATTGTACTATTTAGATAGTTTTAAATTACTCATATATTAGCCAAATAAAATAAACATTACAACCAGATGTTCCACATTACCTCTAAACAAAACAAAAAGATATTAGCTGAAAATACTAATGCTGCCAACGAATGCTGACAAGATATTTTGCGACAATTTTTCTTCTAACACTTTTGAAAGGAAGAATCAGTTTCACATTTTTTTATGCCTCAGATTCTCTGAAGTTGTTTTAGATGTAATAAAAGGAACTGATGGGGAAAAAAATCACTTATTATATGTCATCCATGAATCATGCTTTTTTTTCAAGGAATCTCTTGAGGAATAACTGTCATAATTCTAGAATTTAAAAAAATCATAATAACTATTCTTTTAGAGAAAAAGTCACTACTAAAAATACACAACATTTCTGGTTATCAATTAAACTAATAAAAGAGTATATTTATCCTCTGTTTCTAGGATGGACCTTCCGCAAAGCAACAATTTTGGTCCACTATTAAGATCTCATATAACTCTTTTAGGTAATTCCATTTAGTAGAATCGCTCAACTAACTTTTGTATCACGACACATCTCAGTATCAGCTGAAAGACGGAATTATCTTTCTTTTGACTTACAGGCTGATTAACATAAGGTTACTTAAGAGGAACCTCAAATTCAATAAGTCCAAAACTTACCCTCTCAAACATTTCCTCTCAAACATTCCTTTTTACTCTCCTCTTTAGATTAACAGCAACGCAATCTACTTAGATTACCAAGCCAAAAACCTGAGTCAATCTTTCCACTTTTCCTTAAATATTCAATAAATCACCAAGTATTGTTGATTCTATTTTCTTAAATAATATTTCTTGAATATGAGTTCTTTTTCTTCAACCTCATGGCCATGCTTTAATTCAAGTCTCAATCACTGCCTATATTCCTGCAATCTGGTTTCCTTCCTTATAAATGGAACCTCTTCTTCTCCACTGAAATAAGCTCTCTCATTCATCAAAGAAAAATCTAATAAAATCATCACCCTGATTATGCCACTTTCTTTCTTAAAATCACATAATGGCACCTGATAGTTTTCAGTTTCTTAACATGGCATAAAGGTTCATTGCCAGTCCTACATCTCAACAGTCTTTATTTTATACCCTATGATCTGGTGTCATATTATCTCCTATTTATGATTTCACAAAT
Source organism: Okapia johnstoni (assembly GCA_024291935.2). NCBI lineage: Eukaryota > Metazoa > Chordata > Mammalia > Artiodactyla > Giraffidae > Okapia > Okapia johnstoni. The sequence goes on from CM044307.1 coordinate 22,413,830, forward strand.
GCCTCTGCTTCTGTATAGAATTTCAATTTGCTCAGTATACCTCTTGGAAAGATTTTGCTGATTATATTTTTTGAATAAGGGTCTTACCTATATATTCCAAAGAATATTTTCTTCCCCTTTATCATTTAACACATATTGTAATTATAAGAGCAACTTTAAGCATCACAAAAAATTAATTTCAACAAGCTCAGTTTTATTAATTCCCATTTTATCTTCTGAAAAATGAGAGATCTTGATTAGACTGAAGGTTCTTCCCAGCTAAACTATTTTATGAATTTATATGAAGTTGGAAAGAGTCTCTTGACATGCCTGACTTTCCCCCTAACTTTCTGCTAGACTATAACCATGGTATTAATTCCTGATGTTGCCCATACAAAACACCTGAGATACCGAAAGTAACAGAATATAACATAAAGATTAATGAATTTAACTTATTTAAAAATAATGTAACCGATTTAAAGAACTATTTACTAACAGCTTGAATTTATTGAAATTGATTTAGAAAAGTGTGATCAAATCAAACTTAACAATTTGTTAAGATCTTTACATGTTATTGTTAACAGTTTAACTCAGTCTTGTTTATCCTTGACTACTGTTATCCAGTTGTTAAATTTTATTCATGGAAAAGATAGCAAGTTCAGTTCTCATTAGATTTTAAACTGCTTTTAGAGAAGGGCCACACGTTATGCTAGAATACTAACAGTCCACAGAATTTAGTAAAATGTAAAGACACAAAAATGTGACTATGCTGTAATATTCAAAGAGCAAGGTCAATTTTTCAGTTATTGTACCGTTAATTTTAAATTGAAATTGGCCTACTGTGTTATCAAAGGAACCAGAAAAATTTATTAGAAGACTAATATTATTTACTAGAAGACTAATAATTGGTGAGAGACTATTGGAAAAAGAAATTAAAATGATAAAGAAATACTTTATGCACAATAATGCTTATATACAGTGCTTTCTTAAGTAAATTTTCAATGAATTTTACAAGAAGGGCTCCTTTTTTGATTTTCCTACTACATATTGATGATGGTAGATGAAATCTGATGATGATAATCTGATATGTATATTTTAATTCAAATAGAATACCTGGGAGTTAAATGATATCCCAACACAGGTAAAGATTCAATAGTATAAAGAAAAGACAATTTGTTGCCCACCTTCCCGCCAAGACACTAAGTTTTTGTAGAAGTGAAAAATGCCATACTATACCTTGATTTCTTCTATTTCATCTGGTACTATCTTGTATGCTGATATAGTCCCACCCAACCTGAAATTAGGAGAAAAAAATATTCTCAAAACCGGCAACAGTGTATTAAAAAATATGGACTATTTTTGCCATTAGCAGCAGAGTGCCACCAGTAATTGCCCATTACCCACTCCAATAACTCTGGAGGAGAAAAACAACCATTTTGTGCTCAGGTTTTCAATATAGTAGTTTAAAAAGACAGATAATAAATGACTACTGAAGGAGGAAACATAATTTAGATTTTTAACCATAATTAAGCTTCTCTTATCGATGGTTTTTATGATGCTCAAACTGCCACTTTGATTAACAGATTCTGTCACAAGTAAGATGTATCAGGAACAGTATCTGACATTTCTGTTTTCATGGCATTATGAAATACATCTAGGTTTAAAATACCTATCAATTCAACATACCATCAGTATTCTACAGCACTGCACTCAGGTAGATTGATTTCAAATTTTAAGTTATTGCCCTTACAACACTCTGCTTTCCTGACTCAAGGAAGGACTATGCTAGAAGTAGTAGTAGAGTAATTTACTCTAGTCAATCTGTGAAAGTATTACTTTCACAGTTACAGTGGTAGTTATAGCAATAATACTACAGTTAGTAGTATACTGAGTATTTACTATACGCCAAACATTCAACTGTCAGGTTTTACAGGTTTTTTTTTCTCATGTAACTCTAATAAATTATAATAAGGATTATGAAAAAAATGAGACAAGCAATTTTTGAAAGTCTCACAACTAGAAATGGCAGACTGGGCTTAAGAACTCACTTCCAAAAATTGATAAGCAGATTCTTAAATCCATTTGGCAGGTCAAGGGATACAGAATAATCAAACAATCTTGAAAAGATGAAAGTTGGAGGATTTATATTTTCTGATATCAAGTTACTAAAGAGCTACAATAATCAAGACAATGTGGAGCCGGCATAAGAATAGACATACAAAGCAATAGAATACAACTGAAGTCTGCAAACAAGTATCACATTTACGGTCAACTAGCTTTTGTTTTCCTTTTAGTTTATTGTAATTTACTTTTTGTTTATTAAATAAATTTTATTTTATTGTAAATATTGTAATTTGACATTTTAACCATTTTTAAGTGTACAAGAAGTAAGCGTTAGTCACTTAGTAGTGCCCGACTCTTTGCGACCCCATGGACTGCAGCCCACCATACTCCTCTGTCCATGAGATTTTCCAGGCAAGGATACTGGAATGGGTTGCCATTTCATTCTCCAGGGGATCTTCCTGACCCAGGGATCAAACCCAGGTCTCCTACACTGCAGGCAGACTCTTTACCAACTGAGCTACAAGAAATGACAAATGATGGACAACCATCAGTACTATCTATTTCTAAAACTTACCCATTACATAAACAGAAATTCTATAAAACAAACAAACAAACAAACAAAAAGAGAATCTATAATCATTAAGGAATAACTCCTCATTTTCCCCTACCCCCATTCCCTGGTAACTACTAACCAACTTTGTCTTTACGAATTTGACTACTCTAGGAAACTCACAAAGAGAAATCATACAATATTTGTCCTTTTGTGTCTGGAAAATGTCACTCTGCCTAGTTTTCAAGCTTTATCCACACTGTAGCACCATATCAGAACTTCATTCCTTTTTTATGACAGTATAATTTCCACTGTATGTATATACCATATTTGTTTATCCATGCATCTGTTAATGGAAACTTAGATTGCTTCAATTTTTTGGCTACTGTAAATAATACTGCAATAAACATTAGCATACAATATCTGAATCTCTCTTTCCAGTTCTTTTGGATATTTACCTAGGAGGTGGAACTGCTCAATCATATAGTAATTCCAAGTTTAGCATTTGAAAGACAACCAAACAGTTTTCTGAAGTGGCTGTACAGATTTTATTGATACATTACCACCAAGAATGCATGAGGGTTCCAATTTATCCTCACCTTCATCAATACTTGTTATTCTATTTTTTTAATGGCTACCCTAATGGGCATAAAGTATCTTTTCATATTCTTATTGGTCACTTGTGTCTCTTATCTAAAGAAATATTGATTCAAGTGCTCTGAGAATTTTTAAATTGGGTTTTCTTTTTGCTGGTGAGCTGTAGGAGTTTTTTATATATTCTGGATATTAAACCCTTATCTAAGATATTATTTCCAGATATTTTCTCTCATTCTGTAGGTTGTCTTTTACTTTCTTGTAAAATAAATAAATAAATCTTGTAAAAAATAATAGACTTTGATGCACAAAAACTTTTAATTTTGGTGAAGTACGGTTTATGTACTTTTTTCTTTCATTGCTCACCTTACTGGTGCAATGCATAAGAATCCATTGCCAAATCCAATGTCTCAAAGGTTTATTACTACATTTTCTTGAAAGTGTTTTATTATTTTAGTGCTTCTATTTAGGGTACTGATCCATTTTGAGTTAATGTTTGTATATGGCATGAGAGATGATTTTAAGTTAATTCTTTTCCATGTGGAAATCCAATCATTTAGCACCATTTCTTTCCCAAAGCTGTTCTCATAGCTTTGACTCAGCACCTTTGTCTAAAGTCAGTTTTCCATGGATACAGGTTTATTTCTGGATCCTTAATTTTATACTATTGATCTATAGGTCTATCTTTGTTTTCAGATGCCATTTTAAATGGAGTAGCTTTTAATTTGCTCTTCAGATTGTTTATTCCTGATGTATAGAAACAAATGATTTTCCTGTGTTGATCTTGTACTCTGCAACTTTGATGAACTTGATTATTGATTCTAGTAACTTTCTTTTGGATTCTCTAGGACTATCTATACACAGGATCATGTTATGTGTGAATAGAGATAGATTTACTTCTCACTTAACCATCTGGATAGCTTTTATGTCCTGTCTTTGTCTAAACACTCTGGTTAGAACTTCCAGTGCAATGTTCAGTATTAGTGGTGAAGCTTTCCATTTTTCACAATTGAACATGATGTCAGTTGTGGGATTTTCACAAACGTTTTTTATCAGGTTAAGTAGGTCCCCTTCCATTTCTAGTTTTCTGAGTGTTTTTTTACCATGGAAAGATGCTGGATTTTTATTAAATGTTTTCTCTGTGTCAAATCAGATATCATGTGGTTTTTTGCCTTTCAATCTTTCTGTTAATTTGGTATATTACAGTAATTACTTTTCATATGTTGAACTACCCTTGAATTCCTGAGGGTAATCTAATTTGGTCACCATGTATAATCCTTTTAATACACTGTTGGATTCAGTGCCTTAATATTTTCTTGAGTCCTCAAAAAAAAAAAAAAAAAAAGGATTATACATGGTGACCAAATCAGATTAACCCAGGAATTCAAGGGTAGTACAACATAAGAAAATGTCAAACTCTCTTTGGGATTGGAATGAAAACTGACCTTTCCCTATCTGTGGCCTCTGCTGACTTTTTCAAATTTGCTGGCATATTGAGTGCAGCACTTTCACAGCATCATCTTTTAGGATTTGAAATAGCTCAGTTGGAATTCTATCACCTCCACAAATTTTGTTTGTAGTAATGCTTCCTAAGGTCCACTTGACTTCACACTCAAAGATGTCTGGCTCGAGGTGAGTGACCACAGCATCGTGGTTATCTAAATTCAAATTCATTAGGAATAGAAATATTTAAAGATAATTCAAAGTTTCTCAGAAAGTTTGACTTTTCTCCCCAAATCACATCTTCTTTTTCTACAGTTCTCCTCAATCTTTGTTATGATAACTGTTAATTGACCCAGTAGTGCATGTCAGAAGTGTGAAAATCTTTTAAACGTTTATCTTTCTCAACCCCTATATAATTTAATGACAGCCATATTTTTATTTGCCATAATTTATTTGGAAAATATTCATTCCTCCATTTTCACTTTATTACTTCAAGATTTTATTATTTCTAACCACGGTTTTAGGAGTATTCTCATCATAGCTGTACAAACCTTATCTTTCCACAATGTAATTTTTGCCATGTCACATCCTAATTAATTAATGGGCAATACCTTAGGAAGTGTGACGAAAATTCCTTTTATACACTTGACTCCTTAAGTCTATTTCTTGTTTCATTTCCTGTCACCCCTTCATAGTACCTGTTTGTTACAGCCACGCCTAATTTTCAATAGTTTCATAAATGCATTAGGCAATCCTTTGCTTTATGTCTCTCAATTACCTGTATCTTGAGTACTCTCTCCATCCCCAAAACTCCAAATCACCTTTCAGGAATCAAATACCACTTTCAGAACACTTATACAAACTCTGGAAGCAGAAATAGGCACCTCCTCTACTATGAATAGTGCCTTACCCATATTTGCATTATAGCTTTTGTTCTATTATTGTAATTATCTGCTTAGAGATATATATTCTCCACTAGATAATGAAGGAGTATAAATTATTTTCTATACTTGGAAAATAGTGAGTACTTATAGTTTGAAAAATCAGCACACATTTGGTGAATGAATGAATTAGTTCAGGGGAGTCAGACATATGAAATTTCACCAACATCCTCAGCAAAAATCTTTTTTCAAAGCAGTATCTCCAGACTTCTGGATCAACATGGCAAAGTAGGAAGATGTGGAAATCAACATCCTGCATGAACACATCAAAAATACATCTACATTACTCTAGGAGGTGGGTCTAAAAAGATCTTGGTTTATGGAAGAGAGTGTTCTGCCTACGTTTTACTCTAGGAGTTTTATAGTATCCAGCCTTATATTTAGGTCTTTAATCTATTTTTAGTTTATTTTTGTGTGTGGTGTTAGGGAGTGTTCTAATTTCATTTTTTTATATGAAGCTGTCCAGTTTTCCAAGCACTACTTATTAAAGAGACTGTCTTTTCTCCACTATATGTTCTTTGCTTCTTTCATGATAAAGTAATAGATCATAAGTGTGGGGGGTTATTTCTGGGCTTGCTATCCTGTTCCATTGATTTATAAGTTAGTTTTTATGCCAAAACCATATGGTTTTGATTACTGTAGTTTTGTAGTGTAGGATGAAGTCAGGCATCTAATTCTTTCCACTCTATTTTGCTTTGGCTATTCAGTCTTTTGAGTTTCCATACAAATTGTAAAATTTTTTGTTCTAGATCTGTGAAAAATGCCATTGGTAATCTGATAGGGATTGCATTAAATCTGTAGATTGCTTTGGGTAGTACAGTCATTTTCACAATATTGATTGTCCCAATTCAAGAAAATGGTATATCTCTTCCATCTCTGCCATCTTGATCATATAGTTTTCATCAGTATCTTATAGCTTTCCAAGCACAGGTCTTTTGTCTCCTTAGATAGGTTTATTCCTAGGTATTTCATTCTTTTTCATGTGACAGTAAATGGGATTGTTTCCTTAATTTCTCTTTTACTTTCTATACTGTTGATGAGAATGTAAACTGGGACAATCACCATGGAGAACAGTATGGAAGTTCCTTAAAAAATAAAAAGAGCAACCATATGATGCAGTAATCCCACTTCTGGGCAAATGCCTAGAGAAAATCATAATTTTAAAAGGTACATGCACCCCAATGTTCACTGCAATGTTCACTATTTTAAATAGTCAGGACATGGAAGCGACCTAAATGTCCATCAACAGAAAAATAAAGAAGATGTGTTTCATATACAATGGAATATTATATTATTCAGCCATAAAAAAGAATGAAATAGTGCCATTTGCAGCAACATGGCTGGACCCAGAGACTGCCATATTCAGTTAAGTATGATAGAAAGAAAATATCATATGATATCACTTATATATGGAATCCAAAATATGGCACAAATAAACATATCTACAAAAAAGAAATACAGTTACAGATGTAGAAAACAATCTTATGGTTACTGGGGTAAAATGGCAGGGGGGGGAGGATTAATTGGTAGATTTGGATGGACATATACATAATACTGTATATAAAACAGATAACTAATAAGGACCTACTGTATAATACAGGGACTTCCACTCAATACTCTTTTGATAGCCTATATGGGAAAAGAATCTGAAAGAGTGGATTTGTTGTTCAGTCGCTCAGTCATGTTCGACTCTTTGCGATACCATCAACTGCAGCACGCCAGGCTTCCCTGTCCTTCACCATCTCCCAGAGCTTGCTGAAACTCATGTCCATAGAGTCGGTGATGCCATCCAATCATCTCGTCCTCTGTTGTCCCCTTCTCCACTTGCCTTCGATTTTTTCTAATGAGTCGGCTCTTTGCATCAGGTGGCCAAAGATGTGACCACCTGATGTCACAGAAAAAGTGGAGATATATATATATGTGTGTGTGTGTGTGTGTGTGTGTGTGTGTGTATGTGTGTGTATACATATATATATATATATATATATACACGTGTGTGTGTGTGTATATATAAATAAAACTGATTCACTTTGCTGTACAACAGAAAGTAACACTGTAAATCAACTACTGTTGTTTAGTTGCTAAGTCATGTCGGACTCTTTTTTGACCTCATGGACTGCGGCCCGTCAGGTTCCTCTGGCCATGGGATTTCCCAGACAAGAATATTGGAGTGGGTTGCCATTTTCTTCCTCAGGGGAGCTTCCTCACCAGGGTTTGAATCTGCATCTCCTGTATTGCAGGCAGATTCTTTGCTGTATACTCCAATTAAAAAAAAAAATTCTACATGAGGAACAATCTTCACTAAAAACTAATGAAAACTGGTATAAAGACTCCTATACAACCAAGGCTGTAAGACAAATCCACAAGAAATCAGGTAGCAGGAGAAGTGATCAGATCAGGCCTTGTGTCCCTGGGAGGGGACTTGGAGGAAAAGGGAGATTACAGGGGTGGAGATTCTTCCTGAAGAGGAAGTGGTTCCAGCCACATATTGAGTGTCCCAGCCCTGGGATCTGACACAGGTAACTCCTTGGCATCTTGAGCTCTGCTGGGACTAACAGGAAGGCTGTAGTCAGCATGGACTTCACTCATGAGGAGTGAACCAGAACTGGCTGGTTCACTGCTCCCACAGCAGAACAGAGAGGGATAATTAGGACTGCACAAGTGGCTACCCAGTGGCCCACAATAGCCCCAGCGTGTACTCCAGCCTCAGCTGAACCAATGCTTCAGCTTCACTTACTTTTATGTCACAGTCACAGACTGGATTGAGGGTTGTGGCAACTGGGAAGAGCTCAGGTGTGGATGCAGAGTTTATTCAGGCCTAGGCAAGCGTCTGAGCATAGCGTGGTGGGTAGTACTTACTGAGAAAGCATATCAGAAGAAACCTTGATCTCTGACAGTGGCCAGACTATCACACCCTGCATCCTGGTATACATTAAGAGGCTATGTAAGCTCTGCCTGTCCGGTGGCATGGCCCTACAACAGTACAGGGTTACTGGAGACTGGGAAGGAGCATGAGGCTATGGGGGCAAAAGACTAGGCCAAAATGATTTTAAAATAAACAAGGTACCTTTATAAAAGATGCTCAAAGTTTGATCCCTAAATGCCTTTGATTAGAATCTCCCCTCTTTAATATCGATGAATAATAGCGAAGTTCACTAGGGTTAAATGGATATTTTTTAATCTCATCATTCTTCTCCATTATTTTGGTAAATGAGAAGTGTTTCTGTTCCAACTTCAAGGAAGGAAAGAGAACTAGAATTTATTGAAAATTTATAATGGGCATTATACTAGGCATTTTTACATATACTGTCTCAGTACAGTCTGTGAAGTCACTCAGTCGTGTCCCACTCTTTTCGACTCCATGGACTGTCGGCTACCAGGCTCCTCAGGAGACAGTCCATGGAGTTTTTCAGGCAAGAGTACTGGAGTGGGTTGCCATTTTCTTCTCCAATGTATGGTTCAGAAAGGTTAATTTGCTTAAGGATATAATCTCATGGACAGAGGAGCCTGGTGGGTTACAGTCCATGGGGTCGCAAAGAGTTGGGCACAACTGAGCGACTAACACTACAGACAGTTAACAAGGAGAACAGTGTCATTTATATACATCTATCTCATTTCAATGCCCAGACCTTTTGGTGCTATTGGTAAAAGAAACCATTAGCCAATGTAAGAGACTTAAGAGATGTGGGATTGATTCCTGTGTCAGGAAGACCCCTTGGAGGAGGGCATGGCAACTCATTCCAATATTCTTGCCTGAAGAATCCCCATGGATAGAGGAACCTGGCGGGCTACAGTCCATAGTGTCGCAAAGAGTCGAACACAGCTGAAGTGATTTAGCACATATACTTGTCTGTGTCAGATAATATGTATCTTAGAATTAAGTTTTCATATATAAATGTTATTCTAAAGACAGTAGCCATGTATGGATGTGAGAGTTGGACCATAAAGAAAGCCGAGTGCCAAAGAATTGATGCTTTTGAACTGTGGTATTGGAGAAAACTCTTGAGAGTCCCTTGGACTGCAAGGAGATCCAACCACTCTATCCTAAAGGAAATGAGTCCTGAATATTGATTGGAAGGACTGATGCTGATGCTGATGCTGAAACTCCAATACTTTGGCCACCTGATACAAAGAACTGACTCATTGGAAAAGACCCTGATGCTGGGAAAGATTGAAGGTGAGAGGAGAAGGGGACAAGAGAGGATGAGATAGTTGGATGGCATCACTGACAGGATGGACATGAATTTGAGTAGGCTCCAGGAGTTGGTGATGGACAGGGAAGCCTGGCGTGCTGCAGTCCATGGGTTCACAAAGAGTTGGACACAACTGAGCAACTGAACTAAAACTGAAAGACAGAGAATGTTCTTCAGACTTCAGTTCAGGTAAACATTAGAAAATTAAATTATCATTAATAATATTAACTTAAATATATTCTTAAATTCAAACAACTCATACAGATGATCACTGGAATACAACTAGTTTTGTTATAATGACTTACAAATTAAAAGATAAATAAATTTAGAGAGAACTTAGAAAATCTTTTAAGATCTTTAACAATTTGACCTGACCAATAGTACTTAGTATACTGTGTTCAAGCCTTTATTTATAAGAATGCTGTTGCCCTTATTTGCAGTTTTAATATTTTATAATCTTATATTTAATAAACACTAGTGAAATTTCATTGCATGTATTTCACATAATACAGTTACAGTAAACACGAAGAACTCATAGATTATATGATACTTTGCCCAGGACTAACATAAATTAATCTCCTGCTGATATGCAAAATGTATAATCCATAATTAAATGAGACTGGAGAGTAGAATTTAAATTATCTAAAACAGAAACATCTGTTGAGTCTCTAAAGCCTTACTTACAAAGACTCTTCTGATAATGCTACTAAAATTCTGTTAATCTATTTGCAAAAATAACATGCCTAAACACTTTTATTCATTGATTCATACATACTTATTGAATATATGTTATATGCTAGGCATGTTCCACGTATAAGAGAGAAGGCAGTGAACAAAACAAATCTGGTACGTATACTTATAGATCTTACTTCTATCAGAGATACAGGTATAAATAAACAAATAAATAAGATGATTTAAATCCAATAAGATCTGTGAGGAAAACAGAAAAACCAGGATGATGTGTTAGCATACACAAGATTGACTGGTGCCAGTTAAGCTCTGAGAAAGTCATAACTTAAACTAAGGTCTGATATTAATTATCTGAGTAACTGTATATATTCAAAGTACTAAAGCTACTCTAAAAATTAACAAAAACTTATAATTCAAAAATTTCTCTAATTTAATGCCAATTTTATCAACACTTGCATTTAAATAAGTGAGATTGTATATTTCTATATCACTTGGTCCAGGCTTGAAAGTAACCTGAATTTATCTCTCCTGCCTCCATTCCTTCTTTGCCTTTCCTTTATCTTTCTTTCCTACTCTAATGTTATCCTAGGTTCAGAGAAAGATCAACTGTATGGTTACCCTAGGCATTACCTGGGCTTCCAAGGAGCATTAGTGGTAAAGAACCTGCTTGCCAATGTAGAAGACATAAGAGACACAGGTTTGATCCCCAGTCAGGAAGATCCCCTGGAGAGGGCATGGCAACCCACTCCAGTATTCTTGCCTGGAGAATCCCATGGACAGAGAAGCCTGGCAGGCTATAGTCCATTGGGTCGCAAAGAGTCAGACATGACTGAAGTGACTTAGCATGTATGTAGGCATTACCTAAGTACCTCCAAAAGGAAATACCAATAACAAGGTGATTCATATTAGAAATCCTCAAATACTGAGGAATTGTAGGTACAAGGTACTATAGAAGGTGGACAATTTTAAGCTAGAAGATGGCTTATATATGAAGACTCGCAGTCTTCAGTACAGGTAAACAAACTTACTCTGATGGTGAAGTAACAGGAGAAAGATCTCCAGGTAAAAAGCAGGAGTCAAATTATTTGATGAGCTTGAAAAAGTGGAAAAGAGTACTGAAAGGGATTTCACTAAGCTGTAGGAGGACTTGAAAAAATGTAGCCAAGGTCTGGACCATAAAGAAGGCTGAGCGTCAAACAATTGATGCTTTTGAATTGTGGTGCTGAAGAAGACTCTTGAGAGTCACTTGGACTGTAAGGTGATCAAACCAGTCAATCCTAAAGGAAATCAACCTTGAATATTCATTGGGAGGACTGATGCTGAAGCTGAAGCTTCAATACGTTGGCCACCTGATGAGAAGGGCCAACTCATTGAAAAGGACCCTGATGCTGGGAAAGACTGAGGGCAAGAGAAGAAGGGCGATAGAGGATGAGATGGTTGGATAACATCACAACTCAATGGAAACGAATTTGAGCAAACTCCGGGAGATAGTGGAAGACAGAGAGCCTAGCGTGCTGCAGTCCATGAGGCTGCAGAGATGGACACAACTTAGCGACTGAACAGCAGCAGATCATACTGGGAAGGTATAGTAGGCAAAATAACACCCCTGTGAATATGTTAGGCTGTATGGTTGTCATTGTTATTTAGTCACTAAGTCATTTCCGACTCTTTGCAACTACATGGACTGTAGCCCACCAGGCTCCTCTGTCCATGGAATTGTCTAGGCAAGAATACTAGAGTGGGTTGCCATTTCCTTCTCCAGGGGATCTTCCTGACCCAGGGACTGAACCTGATTCTCTTGCACTGGCAGGCGGATTCTTTACCATTGAGCCATCAGGGAAGCCTAGGCTATCTGGAAGAGTCAAATTAAACCTGAAGATGGAATAAAGCTAATCAGCTGACTTTAAAATAGGGACTTTATTCTGGATTATCTTGTTGATTCTCAATGTAAAATTACAAGGGTACCTTAAAAGTAGAAGAGAGATGGTAATGTGAAGACTAGGATTCCTGATGTTGCTTGCTTTTAAACTGCAAGGGATGATAAGCTCTGGTAAGAAAGTGGCCACCAAAAGCTGGAAAAACCAAGGAAAAGAATTCTCCCCTTCAGCCTCCAGAAAGAAATGTAGTCCTGCCCACATTTTGATCTCAGCCTACGTGAGATCCTATATTGTTGTGCAGTCGAGATCCTGTATGGGATATCTAAATTACAGAATTGTAAGATAACAAATATGTGCTGCTTTAAGCCATTTATAATCATCTATTATGGTAGCCACAGAAAACAAACATATAAGGTCTAAAATAGATACAGCAAAGGGCACTGTATGAAACATGTATACAAATATCAGAAGAAACAACTGCAAGAAACGGGTTGCTTCTGGAAACAGCAGGATAAAAGCAGGTAGCTGGTCTTCCGTAGAAGGCAATGGCACCCCACTCCAGTCCTCTTGCCTGGAAAATCCCATGGACAGAGGAGCCCAGAGGGTTGCAGTCCATGGGGTCGCTAAGAGTCGGACACAACTGAGCGACTTCACTTTCACTTTTCACTTTTCACTTTCATGCATTGGAGAAGGAAATGGCAACCCACTCCAGTGTTCTTGCCTGGAGAATCCCAGGGACGGGGAAGCCTGGTGGGCTGCCGTCTATGGGGTCGCACAGAGTCGGACACGACTGAGGTGACTTAGAAGCAGCAGCAGCAGCAGCTGGTCTTCATTGTTGTTATAAGTTATTTTAGCATTGTTTGATTTTTTAAAATATATGAATGTATTACTTCAATGAAAAATAAGAATTAAGTTTTTTAAAAAAGAAAAACAATATAAACAAAAAACATTGTATATATGGAGGAAAAATCCAATTTCTTTTTGAATGTTTGCCAGGAGTACTAGTGGAAGGTTCAGTTAAGCTGAGCTGCAGCTGTTCTTTTCACTGTTTTTATTTTTCACATTAACCAGCAATTATCTTTGAAACTTTTCTGTTCTCCTCACCTCTAACATATCTGTTCTTCCTTCTCAAATAACACTATAAAAAAACAACAGGACTACCAGGAAGAAAGGTCCATCTACTAATCACGACTTTCAATAGTAAAATAGTTTATTTCACTTGCACGTTAATTGCAGAGAGATTAATAGAATTCGTAGTACTGTATTAATCCATATTATTGACTGGAAACTCGTAGATAGAAGAACACGTAGCTGGAGAATATCCCAACTTCAGGTCCATGAAATGAGCTCTAAACAACTTGAATGAGGAGACCAATAGTACAAAGACAGTCTGATTTTTAGAGAAAGAGCAGAGTAAAAACAAAATGCTCCTAGTGAAAACTTGGAAAAACATCATTCCAAGAAAAGATGATCTCCTTCCTCTATACACTTTTAATATTCACTGGTAATCCCAATTCAGCTGTCATGTAATCATATATATCATTTTTGTTAATGTTTCCAGTATGCATGTTATTTTTACAATGCATTATAAATTACTTAGTAGGAACAATCCTAAATTCAGTATTTAGCATTCTTGTATGCTAATTTTATATATAAATTGAATAAATAATATGGAGATATTTTGCATTGAGAAAGATGAACTATTAAGGGTGGATCTTGTTCATTTTCTTTTTTTATTTCTGTGTTTTCCCTCCTCCCTGCTAAGTGGTTCATCCAGGCATTCTGCCAAAGCTAATTCAACTTTCTGGCAACTTAGCTCAGACATTATAAGCTACTGAAGTTATCAATATAATAGCACTGAAGGAGCATATCTCTATAGCATTTTTTATATTCCAGCAACATGCATTTGTAAAATTCAGTAAAACGCTAACAGAAAAAAAAAAATTCCAAAGGTACTTTCAACAAGATTATAATTTTAGTTGCTTTATCTACATTCTTATTCTCTATTGAAAAAAAAAAAAGTCTGCCAAAACCATCAGAATGGCTCTCAACTGGCAGTGATTTTGCTCCCTGGGGACACTTGGCAATGTCTGGATACATTTTCATTAGCTATAGCTTAGATGGTAGTACTGGCATCCAGTAGGGAGAGACCAGAGGTGTTGCTTAACATCCTACCATGCACAAGAGAGCCTCCCATGACAATAAGCCAGCCCAAAATGACAATAAAGCTGAGACTGAGAAACTCTGCACTAGAGGAATAGAGAAGTCAAATAGAAAATGACAAAACATTTTCTTAGAAGTATCTACAATATATTTATCATGGATTCTGATACAGATGGAGGTCTATTAGTTACACCCCAGTCTGTCTTCTCAACATACTAATTTAAACAGTATCAAAGTTTCATTTATTTAAAAAAATAATAATAAGCACTTAAAGACCCTGATGCTGGGAAGGGTTGGGGGCAGGAGGAGAAGGGGACGACAGAGGATGAGATGGTTGGATGGCATCACCGACTCGATGGACATGAGTTTGGGTAAACTCCGGGAGTTGGTGATGGACAGGGAGGCCTGGCGTGCTGCGATTCACAGGGTCACAAAGAGTCGGACACAACTGAGTGACTGAACTGAACTGAACTGACTGAAATACACAAAGCCACCATATTGTGTACTGAATAGAATACGAAAAAAAGTTTAGAATACGAAAAAAAAGTTTAGAACACAAAGTAGTTTAGAGGTAAAAATCTTAAATAGACTCTAGCAGTGTATTAAATAAATAACACACCGAATAACTTATCCAAGTAAAGTTCATCTCTGGAGTAGGGTTCAATGTAAATTAAAAAACATAAAATCATCTCAACAGATACTGGAAAAGTACTTGATAAAATTCTGTATTGATTCCTGATTTAAATTAGCAAAATCTAAAGATTCAAGTAAAGAAGAATAGAAGGAAACTTCCAAAGGGGATATATTAATACAATAAATCAAAAGTAACACTATACTAAATGGTGAGACGTCAGAAACATTCTTACTAAAAATTCAGGAAAGCATATAATCTTCAGCTATAGTTAAATTCACACATCAGATCTTAGTAGAATAAGTAAGAGTTGGAAGGTTAACAAGCAAAACTAAAATACCAATAATGGTCAATCAGAAAATGTAGGAGAGAATAAAAGGACTACAATATTCACCACAGTAAATACATAAGAACATGCACACACATTCACACACACAAACACACTAGTTACATATAAAGCCAATGAGAAATTTGAAAAATCTGCTTTTTAACCAAAGAAAACCAAGTGTATGTACACATGCATGTAACTGTTTGTAAGGGCAATCCTTTCAAATTCAGAGTCCTTCCAGACACCTAAAGGCAGATCAGATCCTCAGTCAGAGGCTGGGTTGCAAACTTACAGCCTAGACTGAAGTCAATCTTTTAAGGTGATTTCTTTGGACATCTGTATGTATGGCTGTTTGTGTGAGTGCCTTTTATCATGAATGAACTCTCTAGGCTAACAAAGTTCCTAACTCTCTCTCCTTATTTTCTTATATCTGGAACTCAAAATGTTTACAATACTTCTCCGGAAACTGAAGATATTTGAGTTTGCAGGTCTAGATTTTACTCTATGTCAACTTGAGTGTAGAATTTCTGAGGACATTAAAACTATATATTGTCTTCTGCAGAACCTAATTCCTAGAAAATGAATGCTCAATAATTATTTGTTGGTTTACTGATTTTTGAATGATTTGGGGAAGATTTGTGTTAGAATAGTTCTGTACATAATGTCTGAAATAACTATACAGTTTACACATTTCAAGCATTAAAACATTTGCTTCTAAATTCTTTTTGATTGCCTTTTAGAAATGTTTGCTAGCAGATAAAACCTTTTCAGGTGACTCAGTGGTAAAGAATCCGTCTGCCAATGCAGGAGACCCTGGTTCAATCTCTGTGTCAGGAAGCTCCCCTGGAGAAGGAAATGGCAACTCACTCCAGTATTCTTATTTGGGAAATCCCATGGACAGAGGAGCCTGGCGTGCTACAGTCCATTCGGTCACAAAGAGTCGGACACAACTGAGCAAGTAAACAACACCACACTGAACTCTAGGCATTTGGTTACAGGCTTGCAGTCATAATCTAATGGTATGGGAAAGGAATAGTGTAGCTAGAAATCACTATGATAAGCATCAGTAAACATACATGATCTTGATTAAAATTAGTTAATTTTCAACACATTATAGCAAATGAACTTGCTATAACAATGGAAATGAGAAAGCCTTATAGGAAGTTTCCTAGTGAAAATACAGAAGTTAAAAAATATCTTCCTTCCTGGCAGCCTACAAAATTCTATTTTCTTTTCCACAAATAGTGTTAGAACAACTGAACATCCATATCTAAGTCAATGAAATTTTATTTAAACTTCACACCTTATAAAAAAAATTAAATGCAAAATTATAAAATTTTATAAGAAAATACCAGAAAAAAATCTTAGTGACTGAGTTTGGCAAAGAGTTCATCAAAATTGAGAATTTTTTCTCTATGGAACACACTGTTAAGAAAATGAAAAGACAAGCTACAGATTGAGAAAACATGTTGGCAACTCACAAATCCAACAAAGGGCTTATATATATATATATATATCTTTATAGCTATATAAGCTTTATATATATATATATCTTTATATAAGAATATATAAAGAACTCTCAATATTCAACAGGAAGAAAGCAAACAACTCAACCAAAAATAAGTAAAAGATTTGAATGAAAACTTGACCAAAGTTGATACACATATGGCAAATAAGTATAGGAAAAAATGTTCAAAATCATTAGCCAATATGAGAGGGAAATGAAAACCATTAAGAGATACCACTATATACCTCTAAGAATGGCTAAAATAAAAGATACTGATGAGCAAATGTCAGATACAGAGCAATTAGAACTCTCATATATTGTTGGTGGGAATGTAAGGTGGTACAGCAGCTTAGGAAAACAATTTCACAATTTCTTGAAAGTTAAATATGATACTTGTTTTATAGAAAAACATACATGAGTGTTTATAGCTATTTAATTTATAATCTTTCAAAACTAGGGATATTAAAACAGGAGGTTCAGATTTTCATTGAAAACCCTAAAACTAAAAGATCTGGCACCTTAGGACAGGACAAGACTAGCTGATAATGAATAGCAACTTGTCTGTGTACAGGGCATGCCACAGCTCTGCCCACGCCCCACATGTATACAGAGGGAAAGCATATGCACTGACATCTGGCCCACTTCACTCTTGTGTATTACTTGCCTAGTCTTTTGTGGCAAAATCGAACATCGAAAATGTGTGTTCCTCTTACCATACCATCAAATATATTGCTGTGTAGTGGCTGCCCAGCCAGAGACTACATTTTGCAGTTCCTTGGATCCAGATATGACCACATGACAAGTTTTCAATAACAATGTGAGCAGAGTGGTCTTTTTTAACTTCCAGGCTGGAAAGAGTAGTATTTTCTCTCCTTTACTATGTGTAAGCAACAATCTCCAAGGTCTTAAGGGAAATGAAGCCACAAGATGAAGAGGTAAAAAAAGGTACTTATTGCTACTTCTGTGTCGTGTGTTTTCTTATATTAAGCTTCACCTTCACGGTAAGAAAGATCTGTTGATGGAAAACGCTCTTAAGGATGAAGGGTGAAATTTGTGCTTACCAACTACAAAAAGTTGGTTTAGGAGATCAAATTAGATAACATATGAAAGTATTTTTTAACTTATGACTGTCATACAAATGTTAATAGTGTTTTTATCCCTACTGAATAATCATGTATAATCATTTATAACTGACAAGAATATTGTTTTTCTTTGTTTCAGGTCCTAAATCAGGAGCCACAAACTCAGGTGCTTATAAGAGTGTATTAGATAGTGGCTCTGTGCAATAGAACTTTCTGTGAAGATGGAAATAGTCTATCTGTACAGTCGAATACTGTAGCCACTAATTATATGTGACTGTTCAGTACTTGATATGAATGTATATGATTGAGAAACCAAAAATTTTATATTAACATATTTAAACAAGCACATGTAGATAATGGCTACCCTATCTGGACAAAACAGAGCTAGAGTAACACTAGATTCTATACAAATCAACCCAAAATTTCAATCATTCAAGTTTTATTTATTTTTCATGTAATACTCCAACGTGAATATTTCTCTATGTTTGGAGTAGGTCTTACTTCTTCAGGGAAAAAAAGCTTGACTTGAGATTTTTTATGGGTAAATAAATGGGTGTTGACTTCCGAGAGAAAGACTAAATTGTTTGATCTCTAGAAAATTAAAAGAAAAAATGTATTAGGTTTTAAAATTCTCACTTTGGAGTTCTAATGATTTTCTGAATTTGGCTTATGTTCAAAATCTCACTCAAAAAAAGTACAACCCTTTTCTTCTTGTTCTCTCTTCACTCGTTGTCATGGTTAATGAATTGCTGGTCATAATCATGCACATAAACATTGTTCAAGCATTTATAATTACAGCACTTGAATACTCAGAATCATCAGGGATGTCACAATAGAATGAAATAAATCTTTTCTCCTACAGAGAACCTTGTATGAGGTTAGAGTGACAAAGATGGGAAGTACCTAAAAGGGGAACTTGAGGATTTCTATGAAAAAGTATATGTATCCCTGACATACTGTAACAGACAAGTTACAGCCTTCCAAATTAGTGATTTTTTTGAAATTTTGAGTATTTGCCCTTTTCACTTTCTATGAAACTATTATCATTTCTTCTCATCCTCCAGTGGAAAACTTAAAAGTGACCAACAAACAAATGGTAATCTGGAATGTAATATAAGAATCTGAAGATATTCTCCTTTACTTTTTACTTTTCCTAGTACTTGAATGTGTTTCCTAGGGAAAAAAGTTTTCTTTCTCATGTATATTCAATAACTCCATCCTCTAAATGTGGCCTATTTGGTTTTCCTTCAGTACTTCATGGTTTAAAAAAAGAAAAACACTGCACAATAAGACTGGGATTCGGTGACATGAGGAAGTAAGAATTTGGTGACTTCCAAGAGAAACACAATATATAGACTTATTAAGAAAAAGGTGAGAAACAGCCACATGGAATATAATGCATTAAAAAAAATGCCATCCTAGGCCATTAACAGAATTTATAGAGCTAACTTTCCTCCCAAAAATTAAGCATATCCCCCTTCTATATTTTACTATACTGTCAAATTTTTTGCTAACTCAGTAACATTTCTTTCTAGGTGTTTTTGTACAAATTACACGTTTGGAAATGGAGGCAACAATAATCATCCATATACAATTCCTGAAGTTGCTTCACCTTCCTGACTCCTTAAATGTCAGCAGTAAAACTAAGGTCTAGCAAAGGTCTTACTTGCCTTTCATTCTACCCTTTCAACAAGTCTGTAAACTGCTGATCCCAGTAAATCACTTCCTGCTTTTTTCCTGGTTGAATTTTGACTGATACAATGAACTACTCAAAAGCTAGAAAAACTGACACAAAGCTAAATATCTCCAAGGGAAAACCACACTGAGTGAAAGAACAGGAAAATTTAATGTAGAAAACAACCAAGAAAAAATACATTTCTACAGTTTAAACTATATGATTTCTCTGAAGTTATGAAGATTCTTTCAAAAACTATTTTAAAAGCATGGTATTTAAGTATCTGACCAAAACATTTATGTAAGATAACAGATAAACTTTTATACTGGCAATTGATTTCCCCCATTAAGCTAAAGTCTCATATTTTCACTATTCATGAAACAAAAATATGTGAGTAAATCACTGAATAAATTTACTTTCTAATGTCTGGTCTCTTCATTTACTGTTTTAAGGAAGAATAATGGTAACCATCTGTTACAATTTCAAAAATAAACCTGCAGCAGCTCTGCCGTGTCCAGCTATTCTAATTGGAAAGGAAAAATGGATGTTGTCAACTGAGAGCAATCCAGTAATATAAAATTCCTCCTCTAAACTATTTTTGTTATTAGAAATCTTTTCATTTCCTTATAATAGGTTAAAAAATAAAAATTCAAAATCTATGGTGCTATTAGATCAGATTTATTTAGTTACACATTTTCCTTGTTAAAACTAAAACTCAGCTAAAGGAAAGAATTATAATAAACTTCTACTTCAAATGCTCATATATAATTCATTTCTAGTGTTGGCAAATATGGCAAAGTAAAAAGACCCTGAGTTCACCTCCTCTAATAGGCACAGCAAAATTATAACTAAAATCAACAACCATTGCTTTAAAAGACCAGAACCTACTAGAAAAGATTGAAAACAAAGATATAAAGAAGGAACCACAAGGAGACATGGAGGAGGGGCAGAGTCACAATACAGTCAATTCCTGTAACACAGGGAGTGACCTACAAACAGAAGAACAATTACAAATGCAGAGATTCTTCCAATGGAGTGAGGGGTCCAAGTCCCATGTTGGGCTTTCCAGGCTACGGGTCTTGTACCAGGAAGAAGAGGCCCACAAAGCATTTGGCATTGAAGGTCAGTAGGGATTATTTTCAAAAGTCCCAAAAGGCTGGGGTAAATAGAGACATCACTCTTAAGGGCACACTCAAAATCTAATAAGCTCCGGGATCCAGGGCAGAAGCACTAATTTGGAAGAAGCCCAGTTCAGATCTACTTATTTATCTTGAAGAGTCTCCTTGAGAGGTAGAAGACAACTGGAGCCCATCCCGGGGACCCAGACACTGGCAGCAACCATTATTGGTAGCTGATTCCACCACGTAGACACTACTGCTAGCAAGAACCATTTTGAAATCCTCCCTCTAGCAGGATCCAGACGTGCTCTGGCTCAATAAGCTGTAGGAGACATCACTAAGACACTTTACGCCAAGCAATTAAACAGGCAATGGCACAGCCGTGTTCACCAGCAGACAGGCTGCCTTAAGGCCCTCTGAGCCTTTAGATTCCCCTGGACACAGTCCTACCCACCAGAGAGGCCAGAGCCTATTCCCACAAATAAGTGCACAAACACTAGAACTGGGACCCACAAGGCCCTCCAATAAAACTCTAGGACCTAGTTTCATCCCCCAGTGGGCAGGCACTAGCCTCAGAATATGATGGGTCCCAGCTCCGCCCTCCAGCAAGCCTGCTCTAGCACTGGTACCAGCCTGACCCATCAAAGGGTAGATAGCAGTCACAAAAAATCACAGCCCTGCAGCCTAAAGATGCAATCCACACACCAGCAGGTCAGACTCTGCACTGGGATAGACATTACATAATGATCAAGGGACCAATCCAAGAGAAAGATGCAACACATGCACCCAAGATAGGAGTGCCTATATATATAAAGCAAATATTAACAGACATAAAAAGGAAAACTGAAAGTAATACAATAATAGCAGGGAACACTGACATCCCACTGAGATCAATGGAAAGATCACCCAGACAGTAAATGAACAAAACAAAACAAAACAAAACATTGGCCTTAAATGACACATTAGACCAGATAGAGTTCAAACATAAACATATATACATACATACATACATACATGTATATATATAAACATCTCACTCAATAGCAGGAGAATACTGCTTTTCAAGTGCACATGGAACTTTCTCCAGGATAGATCACAGCTAGGCAAATTTAAGAAAATTTCAATCCTATCGAGTATATTTTCCAATAATGTTATGAGATTAGAAATTAACAACAACAAAAAAGCCTACAAAACACATATATGGATACTAAAACATATGTGACTAAACAATCAATGGATCACTGAAGAAATCAGAGAGAAAAATCAAGAAATATCTGAAGACAAATGAAAATGAAAACACAAAAACCCAAAATCTATATGATGCAGCAAAAGTAGTTTTAAGAGAGAAGTTTATAGCAATTACAAAGATTACCTCAGGGAAAAAGAAAAATCTCAAATAAAGAACCTAAATTTACACCTATAGGAACTAGAAAAAGGAGAACGAGAACAAATAAAATCCAAAGCTAGTGGAAAAAAAGATTTCAAAAAGGTCAGAGCAGAAATAAATGAAATAGAGACTAAAAAACAGTAGAAAAGGTGAATGAACCTAAGATCCAGATCTTTGAAAAGATAAACAAAATTGATAAATCATTAGCCAGACTCATCAAGAAAAAAAAGGGAGACCAAATCAATAAAATGAGAAATGAAAAAGAAGTTACAACCAACATCACAGAAATACAAAGGATCATGAAAGACTATAAACAAGTATACGACAATAAAATGGACAAGCTAGAATAAATGGACAAATTCCTAGAAATATATAATCTCCCAAGATTAAACCAGGTTTCCTGGTGGCTCAGATAGAAAAGAATCTGCCTGCAGTGCACGAGACCTGGGTTCGATCCCTGGGTTGGGAAGATCTCCTGGAGAAGGGAATAGTTACTCACTCCAGTATTCTGGCTTAGAGAATTTAATGGACCATATAGATTAAACTAGGGACAAATGAAAAATATGATCAGAGAACTTACCATTAATGAAACTGAGTCAGTAATTTAAAACTCTCAACAAACAAAAGTTCAGGACCAGATGGTTTCACAGGTGAATTCCACCAAACATTTAGAGAAGAGTTAATACCTATATTTCTCAAAGTATTTCAAAAAAGTTGCAAAAGAAGAAATGCTTCCAACTGTAAAGACTAGCAGCACCCTGACACCAAAACTAGAAAAAGATATCACAAAAAAAAAATTATAGGCCAACATCCCTGAAGAATACAGGTGCAAAAACCCTCAACCAAATATAGGCAAACCCAACTCCAATAACACATAAGGATGTCACATCATGATAAAGTGGGATTTACCCCAAAGAGGCAAAGAAGTGAACTTCAGTCCCACAAATCAATGTGACGCATGGTATCAAAAAATATCAGATGATCAGCTCAATAGATGCAAAAAAGGCATTCAATAAAATTCAACATACATTTATAATAAAAAACTTGAGAAAGTGGACATAGAGGGGACATACCTCAACGTAATAAAGGCCATATATGACAAGCCCACAGCTAACATCATAGTCAATGGTGAATAGCTGAAAGCGTTTCCTCTAAGATCAGGTGCAAGGATGACCACTCTTGCCACTTTTAATCAACACAGTATGGAAGTATTAGCCACAACAATCAGACAAATGAAAGAAAAGAAATTCAAACAAGAAAGAAAAAAGTCAAACTGTCACTGTTTGCAGATGGCATGATACTCTACTGAGAAAATCTTAAAAGATGCCACCAAAAACCACTAGAGGTCATCAATGAATTTAGTAAAGTTGCAGGATATAAAATTAACATATAAAAATCTGCTGCATTTCTACAAACTAACAGAAATTAAGGAAACGATCCTATTTAAAATTGCATCAGAAAGCATAAAATGCCTAGGAATAATCCTACCTAAGGAGGTAAAAGACCTGCACTTGGAAAACTCTAAGAAACTGATAAAAGAAATGGAAGATGACACAAACATATGGAAAGATACACTCTTTAATACAAAATTAGAAGAGTAAACAATAAAAACTTACTTTAGCAATATTCAGGGTTATATGTCAGATACAAAGTGATGGTTTTTTGACTCCAGGAACGTTATAATCTTGATAGAGACACAAAACATATGTAATTATGTACATTATAACATTATATATAATGGGTATATATATGTATGTCTCAGATATCATATATGTGTATATTATATATTTGCATATTTATTATATAATGCATACAATGCTACTATATTTTACTTTATATTAACATATTTTATATATTTCCCATATATGTGAGAAAAAATTCACATATATGACAAAATATGAGCAAAACTACTTTAAATCTAAAATATGTGAATGAAGGAATACCTGCACACAGCAAAATTTCTTAAAAGGTCTTTTTGCCAGTCTCTTAGGAAGAGTGTCATATCTCATTGAAATGCAATCTCTCTCCTCCTTTCTTCCTAGAATTTACTCAAAACTTATCTCTAACTAATGTTTCTTCCCCCTCTCAATTCCTTCTTCTCCAGCTATGTCTTTAGTATGGAAAAAACTTTTACAAGAGGAGCACGCAAAATAATGTAATTAGTGAAAGATTAAAGACAGAAAAGTAAGACAGTAAATATTTCCAACCAAATGTGATAAGGGACTGTACAAGGATAGTGGAAGCCAAAATAAACAGAAAAAAAATGATATCTAAAAACAGAAATACAAAAATTTTCAATAAAATTCTAGCAAACTGAATTCACCAGCACAATAAAAGGATCATGTTATAATTTAGTGAGATATACCCCTAGGATGCAAGCATGGTTCAACATACCCAAGTCAATTAATATTATCCATTACATTTAACAGAATAAAAAGATAAAAATCACAGATCATCTCAATAGATACAGAAAAAGTACTTACAAAATTTAACATGTTTTCATGATAAAAACACTCAACAAATTAGACTTAGAATGAATATATCTAAACATAATAAAGCCCATATGTGAAAGTCCACAGCTAATGTCATACTCAGTAGTGAAACACTGAGAGCTTTTTCTCTAAGATCAGGAACAAGACAGGATGTTTACTCTCACCACTTCTATTAAATATAGTAGTGGAAATCCTAACCAGGGCAATTAGGCAAGAAAAAGAAATAAAAGACATCCAAATTGGAAAGGAAATATGACACTATGTGTGTACATAACATAGTTATACATGAAAAACCCTAAAGAACATACACACATACACACACGTTAGAAATAATTAATGAGTTCAGTCAAGTTGCAGCAAACAAAATCAACAAATAAAATTCAGTTGCATTTCTAACCACCAACAATGAACTATCTGAAAAGGAAATTAAGAAAACAATTCCATTTACAATAGTATCAAAAAAGAACAAAATATTTAGAAATAACCTTACAAAAAGGTAACTAACTTATACAGTAAAAAACACAAAACCTTGCTGAAAGAAATTTCAAAAGACAAAAGTAAATGAAAAGAAATTATGTGATCATGGATGGGAAAACTTAACATTGTTAAAATGTCCATCCTACCAAAAGCAATGCACAGATTAAATACAATTCCTATCATGGCATCCGGTCCCATCACTTCATGGCAAATAGATGGGGAAACAGTGGCTGACTTTATTTTTCTGGGCTCCAAAATCACTGCAGATGGTGACTGAAGCCATGAAATTAAAAGATGCTTACTCTTGGAAGGAAAGTTATGACCAACCTAGACAGCATATTAAAAAGCAGAGACATTACTTTGTCAACAAATGTCCATCTAGTCAAGGCTATATTTTTTCCAGTAGCCATGTATGGATATGAGAGTTGGACTATAAAGAAAGCTGAGCACCGAAGAATTAATGCTTTTGAACCGTGGTGTTGGAGAAGACTCTTGAGAGTCCCTTGGAATGCAAGGTGATCCAACCAGTCCATCCTAAAGGAGATCAGTCCTGAATATTCATTGGAAGGACTGATGTTGAAGCTGAAACTCCAATACTTTGGCCACCTGATGCGAACAGCTGAGTCATTTGAAAAGACCCTGATGCTGGGAAAGATTGAGGGCAAGAGAAGGGGACGACAGAGGATAAGATGGTTGGATGGCATCACCAACTCAATGGACATGGGTTTGGGTAGACTTCGGCAGTTGGTGATGGACAGAGAGGCCTGGTGTGCTACAGTTCATGGGGTCGCAGAGTTGGACACAACTGAGCGACTGAACTGAACCAAAATCAAAATGGCATTTTTTACATGAAAAAAAAAATCCTTAAATTCATATGAAACCACAAAACCCACAAGTAACCAAAGCAGTCTCAGGAAAGCAGAACAAAGCTGGCAATATCACACTTCCTGATTTCAAAAAATATTACAGGGCTAAAGTACTGAAGCAGTATGACACTGCCATTAAAACAGACACATAGACTGATGGGACAGAACAGACACTACAGAAATAAATCAACATACATACATTCAACTATTCTTTGACAAGAGTGCTAAGAACATTAAATGGCAAAGGATAGATTCTTCAATAAATGATGTTGGAAATACTAGATTTCCACATGCAAAGGAATGAAATTGGATCTCTATCTTATACCATACACAAAAAAGAAAACTTCAAAATTAAAACTTAACTGTAAGATCTGAAACTGTGAAACTCCAGGGAGAAAACATAGGAGAGTACTTCCTGACATTTGTCTTGGTCACTATTTCTTGGATTTGACACCAGGAGCACAGGCAACAAACACAAAATATAGACAATTGGGAGGGACTATATTACTAAAAATATTTTGCATAGTAAAGGAAATAATCTGCAGAGTGAAACGTATTCTATCTGCAAACCATCTATCTGATAAGAGTTAGTATTAAAAGATATTTAAGAACCGTCATCAAAACAGCAAAATAATAGTAATGATGATAATGATAAAATAATTAAAAAGCAGGCAAAGGACTTGCCAAAGAAGAAGACACACACATGGCTACTAGGCATATACATCACTCATCATCACTAATGATGTTCAGCATCACTAACCAACAGGGAAATGGAGATCAAAATCACAACGACATACCATTTCATACCTGTTAGGAGGGCTACTTTAAAAAACCAAGAGCTAGCAAGTGTTGGCCAGAGTATGGAGAAAAGATAACCCTTATACTGTGTTGGTGGGGATGTAGAATAGTGTGGCCACACTGGAAAACAGTATGGAGGTTCCTTAAAATATTAATAAAACTACCATATGATCCAGCAATCACACTTCTGGGTATATATCCTAAAGAAATGAAATCAGGATCTTGAAGATATATTTATACCATGTTCACTGCAGCAAACAACAACAACAGAAAAGAAAACAGAAGTTTGAGGAGATGGATATATTTACTACTATGATTATTGTGGTAGTCTCATGGGTGTTTGCAAAAGCCCAAACTAATCAAAATGCATATATTAAATGTGTGCAATTTTTATTATATCAATTATATCTCAATAAAGCTAAAAAATACAATAGCTTCATTTCTGATATAAAATAAAATGAATAATTTTATTTTGGAACCTATAAAATGATAGGCTTCATGCAATTAAAGGAACTAAACATATTCTTAACATGAAGATGAATAAACGATTCAGTTCACAGGCAGAACCGAATAAAATAACAGCTATTAAGAAAAGGTAAAGAAAAAGGACAAATTTTAAACATTTTCATTATCAAGTACAGTACAACAGATTTAGAGGACCACAATGACTGATATCGAAACTGCTAGCAACCAATTCAAAACAGAAGACTCTCAGACAAGATTCAACTCAAAATCATAAAATCAGAAATTTAATTTGATTACAGTTTTCACTCATCATGTAGAAAAATTAAATTGTTTTAAGATAATTATTTTTCATTCAAATTATATTTAGAATAAATAATACATTCAAATGGTTAAAAAATCAAAGTTAGGAAAGCATGATGCAAAATTTTCCTCCCTACCCTGATATACCAGCTTCCTATATGTTCCTGTATGCATATAAAAGCAACTACACAGAAAGAGATATATACAAATATTCCCTTTTTTATACAAGCATGCATACATGTTTTTGCATACTTTCTTACTCATTAAGATAAGATTGACATATTCTTTCAAAAAAAGAGGATCCTATATAATGAATATCTCTAGTTCTCCAGTTCTCCAGTATCTGGAATAACAGGCAAGTTTGGCCTTGGAATACAAAATGAAGCAGGGCAAAGGCTAACAGATTTTTCCCAAGAAAACACACTGGTCATAGGAAACACCGTCTTCCAACAATACAACACATAAATCTACACATGGACATCACTGTATGGTCAACACCAAAATCAGATTGATTATTTTCTTTGACCCAAAGATGAAAAAGCTCTATACAGTCAACAAAAACAAGACCTGAAGGTGACTCTGATGCAGATCATGAGCTCTTTACTGGAAAATTCAGGATTAAATTGAAGAAACTAGGGAAAACCACTAGCCCATTCAGGTATGACCAAATAAAATCCCTTATGATTACACAGTGTAGGTGACAAACAGATTCAGGAGATTAGATCTGGTATACACAGTGCCTGAAGATGCAAGGACTGAGGTTTGTAACTCTGTATAGGAGGCAGTGACCAAACCATCCCCCAAAAAAAGGAATGCAAGAAGCCAAAGTGGTTGTCGGAGGAAGCCTTACAAAGAACTGAGAAAAGAAGAGAAGTGAGAGGGAAGGGAGAAAGAGAAATATATACGCAAATGAATGCAAAGTTCCAGAAAAGAGTAAGGAGAGAGTGGTCAATTCAGTGAACAATGCAAAGAAAGAAAGGAAAACAATAGAATGGGAAAGACTAGAGATCTCTTCGAGAAAATTGGAGATACCAAGAGAAGACTTCATGCAAAGATGGGCACAAAAAAGGACAAAAAACAGCAAGGACCTAACATAAGAAGATATTAAGAAGAGGTGGCAAGAATACACAGAACTATACAAAAAAAGGTCTTAATGATGAAGACAACCAGGATGGTATGGTCACTAATCTAGAGTCAGACATCCTGGAGTGTGAGGTCAAGCGGGTCTTAGGAAGCATTACTACAAACAAAGATAGTGGAGGTGATGGAATCCCAGCTAAGCTACTTAAAATCCTAAAAGATGATGCTGTGAAAATGCTGCACTCGATATGTCAGCAAATTTGGAAAACTCAGCAGTGGCCACAGGACTGGAAAAGGTCAGTTTTCATTCCAATCCCAAAGAACAGCAATGCCAAAGAATGTTTAAAGTACCATACAACTGCACTCATTTCACATACTAGCAAGGTAATGCTCAAAATCCTTCAAGTTAGGTTTCAGCAGCATGTGAACCAAGAACTTCCAGGTGTACAAGCTGGGTTTAAAAAAGGCAGAGGAACCAGAGATCAAATTGCCAACATTCATTGACTCACAGAGAAAGCAAAAATATTTCAGAGGAACATCTACATCTGCTTCATTTACTACACTAAAGCTTTGTGTGGATCAAACAAACTGGAAAATTCTGAAAGAGATGGGAATACCAGACCACCTGACCTGCCTCCTGAGAAACGTGTACTGGGGTCAAGAGGGAACAGTTATAACCAGACATAGAACAATGGACTGGGTCAAAATTGGGAAAGGAGTACATCAAGGCTGTATATTGTAACCCTGCTTATTTAACTTACATGCAGAGTACATCAAGCAAAGTGTTGGGCTGGATGAATCACAAGCTGGAATCAACATTGCCAGAGGAAATAACCACCTCAGATACGCAGATGATACCACTCTAATGGTAGAAAGTGAAGGTGAATTAACAAATCTCTTGATGGAAGAAAAAGAGGAAAGTGAAAAAGCTGGCTTAAAACCCAATATTCAAAAAACTAGGATCATGGCATCCGATCCCATCACTTCATAGCAAATAGATGGGGAAACAATGGAAACAGTGACAGACTTTATTTTTCTTGGGATCCAAAATTACTGCAGACAGTGACCACAGCCAGGAAATTAAAACACTTCCTCCTTGGAAGAAACAAATGTAGAGAGAGTACTAAAAAGCAGAGCTGTCGCTTTGCCAACAAAGGTCCATACAGTCACAGCTATGGTTTTTCTAGTAGTCATGTATGGATATGACAGTTGGACTATAAAGAAAGCTGAGTGCTGAAGAATTGATGCTTTTGAACTGTGGTGCTGGAGAAGACTCTCGAGAGCCTCCTGGACTGCAAGGAGATCAAACCAGTCAATCCTGAAGGAAATCAACAATGAATATTCATTGGAAGGACTGATGCTGATATTGAAGCTCCAATACATTGGCCACCAGAAGTGGAAAGCTGACTTATTGGAAAAGACTCTGATGCTGGGAAAGATTGAGGGCAGAAAGAGAAGAGGATGAGAGGATGAGATGGCTGGATGGCATCACCAACTCAGTGGACATGAGTTTGAGCAAACTACTGGAGTTACTTAGTAACGGGGAAGGCTGGTGTGCTGCAGACCATGGGGTCACAAAGAGTTGGACACGACTTACCAACTGAACAATAACAACAACAAAAACAATCTTTGAACTCATATAATTTATAATAAAAAGGGGACATTAAGCAAATAATTACATAAATATTACTTGTAATTGTGATAAGCTGGTAGGGAGAAACTCTTTAAGGTCAGGAGCTGAGGCAAATTTTGACATGTATTACCCTCTTCTTATCTGGATCATTCACCAGCCCAAATATATATATTTTTAGTACTATTTTAGAAGTCTCGTTTTTAAACTATTGTTTTTCTTTTATGAGTTTTATAGACTAACAATATAACATATTTAAATCAGTACCTTTCCAATCGTGACTCACACTATACTTCAATTTAACAAAAAAATAAATATAAGTCAGTTTTAACATTTTCTTCACCACCCAAAACATTACCATATTAGATAGTGTAGGTAGGCTAATATGATATAATGTCTTCCCCAAAATTCAGTGACAAGCTTCTACTATATTCAACATTTTGCTTCTAAGCTTTTAATAACAGTCATCTTCAACCCTGCTATGCAAAAGGAAAAATATAGAAGAATACGTATAGAAGTTTCCAATGGCCAGATCAGGGAAGTAGCAAACACAGAATGTAAGCTCATATTGCACTGGCTGGCAGTAAACACATCAGTTCAGTTTAGTTCAGTTGCTCAGTCTTGTACGACTCTGCGAACCCATGGACTGAGGCACGCCAGGCCTCCCTGTCCATCACCAACTCCTGGAGTTTACTCAAACTCGTGTCCATTGAGTCAGTGATGCCATCCAACCATCTCATCCTCTGTCGTCCCCTTCTCCTCTTGAAATCTTTCCCAGTATCAGGGTCTTTTCAAATGAGTTAGTTCTTTGCATCAGGTGGCCAAAGTATTGGAGTATCAGCTTCAACATCCGTCCCTCCAATGAATATTCAGGACTGATTTCCTTTAGGATGGACTGGTTGCACCTCCTTGCAGTCCAAGGGATTCTCAAGAGTCTTCTCCAACACCACAGTTCAAAAAGCATCGATTCTTTGGTGCTCAGCTTTCTTTATAGCCCAAATCTCGCATCCATACATGACTACTGGAAAAAACATAGCCTTGACTAGATGGACCTTTGTTGGAAAAGTAACGTCTCTGTCTAGGTTGGTCATAACTTTTCTTCCAAGGAGTAAGTGTCTTTTAATTTCATGACTGCAATCACCATCAGCAGTGATTTTGGAGCTCAAAAAAACAAAGTCTGACACTGTTTCCACTCTTTTTCCATCTATTTGCCATGAAGTGATGGGACCGGATGCCTTGATCTTTGTTTTCTGAATGTTGAGCTTTAAGCCAACTTTTTCACTCTCCTCTTTCACTTTCATCAAGAGGCTCTTTAGTTCTTCTTCACTTTCTGCCATAAGGGTGGTGTCATCTGCGTATCTGAGGTTATGGATATTCTCCCAGCATCCTGATTTCAGCTTGTGCTTCCTCCAGCCAAGCGTTTCTCATGATGTACTCTGCATATAAGCTAAAGAAGTAGGGTGACAATATACAGACTTGACGTACTCCTTTTCCCATTTGGAACCAATCTGTTGTTCCATGTCCAGTTCTAACTGTTGCTTCCTGACCTGCATACAGGTTTCTCAAGAGGCAGGTCAGGTGGTCTGGTATTCCCATCTCTTTCAGAATTTTCCACAGTTTATTGTGATCCACACAGTCAAAGGCTTTGGCATAGTCAATAAAGCAGAAATAGATGTTTTTCTGGAACTCTCTTGCTTTCTTGATGATCCAGCAGATGTTGGCATATTGATCTCTGGTTCCTCTGCCTTTTCTAAAACCAGCTTGAACATCTGGAAGTTCACGGTTCATGTATTGTTGAAGCTGGCTTGGAGAATTTTGAGCATTACTTTACTAGCAAGTGAGATGATTGCAATCGTGTGGTAGTTTGAGCATTCTTTGGCATTGCCTTTCTTGGGATTGGAATGAAAACTGACCTTTTCCAGTCCTGTGGCCACCGCTGAGTTTTCCAAATTTGATGAGTGCAGCACTTTCACAGCGTCATCTTTTAGAATTTTCTATAAGGAGCTTTAAACAGATCATTACCAAAATATGAGTGCCACAAATTTTTCAATATCATTTACTGCTCTATTTACTTTTAATTTTACAACTTCTACAGAAAAAGAATATTATAAATACATATCTTCCATTGATATCAAAGTAATACCTAAGTAACTCTGATCCAAAACAAAAATTAGAAAATCAGCCAAATGGTACCTCAGAAAAACAAACAAAAACCTTATTTTCAGCACAACTGTTTCAGCTTGCCTGGTTTACTGGAATCTAAGCCAAAGCTATCCACCACACTTAAGAGTAATAGTACCACGGGAAAATAAATCAGAAGGGTCAAAATGATAATGTCTTAGGAAATGTTCAGTCCAGTCTCAAATTAATTTTGCTGAGGATTTGTTGTTGCTGATAGTAAATTGCTGTGTTGTGTCTGATGCTTTTGCGACCCCGTGGACTATAGCCCTCCAGGCTCCTCTATCCTTGGGATTTCCCAGGCAAGAGTACTGGAGTGGGTTGCTATTTTCTTCCCCAGGGAATCTTTCCGATCCATGGATCAAACCCGCGCCTCGAGCATTAACAGGCAGACTCTTTATCACTGTGCCACCTGGGAAGACCTCCCTGAACTTTAGGATAAAATATGTTCACCAGGGATTTGCACCTGTTTCTGTCAAGACCTCAGAAGCATTACCAGTCACAAACTGCTCTGAACTAAATTCACACATTTAAGTTTTTTGCACAGTCCAGGTGGTATGAATTTGAATTGAAAATTCATTCTAAGATCATGGCTACTACTTCTCAAGGGTGTTTCTTAAACCCCTATTTTGTCCAGCTCTAATGCATATTTCTTTCCAGTTTTCACTCCTCTGGGAATGGTGTATTTGTGCGTATGTGTGTACACATGCATATGGATGTGTGAGTGATGGATGAGTAGAGGTAGTACAAGAGTGACTAATCTCTACCCAAATGTTTAGAGGAACAACACTGAAAAAGGAAATATGAAATAAACATTTAATAAAATGTGTATTCATGAAAATAGCTAAAGACATAATATTTCCTTGAGTTATAAAGACAATATTAAAATTCTTTCATCATGAGAGAATGAGGGGCAAACTTTCCTCCACACATTCTAACAGGAACTTTCTTAGTTAATGTAATGATTTTAGACATAAATTCATCTGGTAGAATTTTAAACTAAGAGTTAAATATATATACAAAATGACAAGAATAGACAAAAAAAGTTTTGTGGGAATAAGTATATTGAGTAGAGTTTTATTTTTATTTACATTATAAATTAAATATTTTTTATAAAATAATTTCCCTCAGATACAGAGTTCCTTTCTATGAGAGGATTTAAAACTCTTTTTTTACATAAGGGTAATGTAATGTTTTGCAAGTAAGCTTACTGCATCAATCTATTTCCACTCAAAGCAAGATACATGCTATAAAAAAAATCGAGTCAACAATGCAAAGGTTTTAAACTATCTCTGTTTTTCAGATTTTAGTTTAAAATACTTGGGTATTTAGTAGAGCAGATGGCTCACAAGGATAAATATTTGTAGCTTAACATTTTAAATAAAGACTATACACTTTATAATAGAATAACTTTATAATAGGATGACTTCTGTGACAACAGACTGTTCTCATGTTACTATTTTAGGGTCGGAAGAAAATCTGTTTTAGCCTAACACTTTAATATAAAACAGAAAAGATATTTTTGAATTAACTGTTCTTCAATTTATAACTTCAGTTTTATTCTACTGCTTTGGTGTAAGAATCAAGCATGAATATAGAACATCTAACAACTGGTTACCTATCACCACTACCACCCTATTACATTTTATCAAGATTTGCTATAGTTTTTTAAGTGTGAGATATATTTTTTGAGGCAAACTTCATTATTTTAAATTTTCTTTGGAAGAAGGAGTTAGTTGTCTATGGCGAGGGCAGTCAAACAGTTCTAATTCTACCTCTGGGTAACATAATAGCAAATCCATATGGAAGGGTTCTAATGTTTGTAACTTGCTTCTCAGTCCAGTGAGCACTGATAACTGTTAGGGCTCCAAAAAATCAACCGGGTTGTCTTTTTCACTATAGCAGCCCAAGATATTAAGTTAACACCCCGCCTTGGATCAGTTCAGTTCAGTTCAGGTGCTCAGTTGTGTCCGACTCTTTGCGACCCCATGAATTGCAGCACACCAGGCCTCTCTGCCCATCACCAACTCCCGGAGTCTACCCAAACCCATGTCCATCGAGTCGGTTATGCCATCCAACCATCTCATCCTCTGTCGTCCCCTTCTCCTCCTGCCCCCAATCCTACCCGGCATTAGGGTCTTTTCCAATGAGTCAACCCTTCGCATGAGGTGGCCAAAGTATTGGAGTTTCAGCTTCAATATCAGTCCTTCCAATGAACACCCAGGATTGATCTCTTTTAGGATGGATTGATTGGATCTCCTTGCAGTCCAAGGGACTCTCAAGAGTCTTCTCCAACACCACAGTTCAAAAGCATCAATTCTTCGGCACTCAGCTTTCTTCACCATCCAACTCTCACATCCATACATGACCACTGGAAAAACCATAGCCTTGACTAGACAGACTTTTGTTGGCAAAGTAATGTCTCTGCTTTTAAATATGCCATCTAGGTTGGCCATAACCTTCCTTCCAAGGAGTAAGCGTCTTTTAATTTCATGGCTGCAATCACCATCAGCCGTGATTCTGGAGCCCAACAAAACAAAGTCTGACACTGTTTCCACTGTTTCCCCATCTATTTCCCATGAAGAGATGGGACTGGATGCCATGATCTTAGTTTTCTGAACGTTGAGCTTTAAGCCAACTTTTTCACTCTCCTCTTTCACCTTCATCAAGAGGCTCTTTAGTTCTTCTTCACTTTCTGCCATAAGGGTGGTGTCATCCGCATATCTGAGGTTATTGATATTTCTCCCGGCAATCTTGATTCCAGCTTGTGTTTCTTCCAGCCCAGTGTTTCTTCCAGCCCAGCTTTTCTCATGATGTACTCTGCATATAAGTTAAATAAGCAGGGTGACAATATACAGCCTTGACGTACTCCTTTTCCTATTTGGAACCAGTCTGTTGTTCCATGTCCAGTTCTAACTGTTGCTTTCTGACCTGCATACAGGTATCTCAAGAGACAGGTCAGATGGTCTGGTATTCCCATATCTTTCAGAATTTTCCATAGTTTATTGTGATCCACACAGTCAAAGGCTTTGGCATAGTCAATACAGCAGAAGTAGATGTTTTTCTGGAACTCTCTTGCTTTTTCGATGATCCAGCGGATATTGGCAATTTGATCTCTGGTTCCTCTGCCTTTTCTGAAACCAGCCTTCGCAGCCGCCCCCCCCCCCCCCCGGATACCACTATCTAAAAATATTGAATAAAACACACATTAAAAAAAAATTTGTTTAAACACATGGCTGAGCAAGTTGGAACCTAAAGAATCTATAAAGAAACTTAAGGATAAAAGGAGGCAAAAATCGAGCTATTTAGAGTTCTTCAGCCAATATTTGCTGGACTCTGTGGCATCAGATTATGTGTGACCTAGTGTGTAGGTATTAAAGAGTCCCATTTTTGAGGCTAGGAATTTAGAGTCCAATTTAGATAGGGAGCCGTATATAAAATCAACATACAGTCAAGAATCTTTTGTACTATGGCAAAAGTACAAATAATAAACTATGAAAACAAACAAAAACCCAAACAGTGAGTTGCCAGGAATACATGCCTGTCGGCCTTGGGATAAGCAGAATAAAAAGGAAAAAAGGACTCACGTTACCCAAGTTTATGGCCTGAATTCATATCGCTCCCAAATTTAAAGTGGTTCCAGATTTGTACTATCCCAGTTGCATGGGAGAATCACCTTTCTCATAAAATAATCAAACTCCACGTATTCAAAAGTCACCAAACAAACTAAAAGTAAATGAAAATTACTACATGAAGTATGTAGAAACAATAAGCTATAGAATCTGACCTGAAAATACTGTATTAGAATTATCAGATAAAAGAACATTAATATACTTAACACACCTAGAGAAAGTACTAAATGTAATAAAATTGACTAGGCAGATCTAAAAAAAAACAACCAGGCCATTAACAAATGAAACATATAATAGTATTTTATGACTGGGGAAGAACCTAAAGAGATTTGCAAGAAATCAGAAAGAGCTGAAAAAAGAATTCATTTACTGGAAGGCATGTCTCAATAATGACACAGAATGCAGCAAAAGAGAAAAAAATATACGGGGGAAAAAAGGTTGAGGACTATGTAGAATGGCTGAGTTAATTCAAAATACTATAGAAATTCCAGGAGGAGATAATGGACAACAAACAACAAAATGTATTTTATATGCTCCAGAAAAGTCTTTATGTTCTAGGAGCACAAAGGTAAGAATACATTCAACTATAAAATTCACAATGAAAAGTTAACACTGTAGTACTTGACTCTTGAAAGTGAAAGTGAAGTCCCTTAGTCGTGTCGGACTCTTTGCGACCCCATGAACTGTAGCCTACCAGGCTCTTCCATCCATGGGATTTTCCAGGCAAGAATACTGGAGTGGGGAGCCATTTCCTTATCCAGGAGACATTAGTGACCCAGGGATTGAACCTGGGTCTCTCACATTGTAGGCACATGCTTTACCGTCTGAGCCACCAGGGAAGTTCCCTGACTCTTCAGTTCAGTTCAGTTCAATTAATTTGCTCACTCGTGTCCGACTCTTTGTGAGCCCATCAATCGCAGTACACCAGGCCTCCCTGTCCATCACCAACTCCCGGAGTGTACCCAAACTCATGTCCATCGAGGTGGTGATGCCATCCAGCCATCTCATCTTCTGTCGTCCCCTTCTCCTCCTGCCCCCAATCCTTCCCAGAATCAGGGTTTTTTCCAATGAGTCAACTTTTCACATCTGGTAGCCAAAGTGTTGGAGTTTCAGCTGCAACATCAGTCCTTCCAATGAACACCCAGGACTGATCTCCTTTAGGATGGACTAGTTGAATCTCCTTGCAGTTCAAGGGACTCTCAAGAGTCTTCTCCAACACCATAGTTCAAAAGCATCAATTGTTTGGCGCTCCACTTTCTTCACTGTCCATCTCTCACATCCATACATGATCACTGGAAAAAACATAGCCTTGACTAGATGAACTTTGTCAGCAAAGTAATGTCGCTGCTTTTTAAGATGCTGTCTAGGTTGGTGATAACTTTCCTTTCAAGGAGTAAGCATCTTTTAATTTCATGGCTGCAATCACCATCTGCAGTGATTTTGGAGCCCAAGAAAATAAAAGTCTGACACTGTTCCCACTTTTTAGCCATCTATTTCCCATGAAGTGATGGGGCCAGATGCCATGATGTTAGTTTTCTGAATGTTGAGCTTTAAGCCAACTTTTTCACTCTCCTCTCTCACTTTCATCAAGAGGCTTTTTAGTTTCTCTTCACTTTCTGCCATAAGGTTGGTGTCATCTGCATATCTGAGGTTATTTATGTTTCTCCCAGCAATCTTGATTCCACCTTGTGCTTCTTTCAGCCAAGCATTTCTCATGATGTACTATGAACATCATGATGTTCATAGTTTCTCATGATGTTAAATGAAAAGGGTGACAATATATAGACTTGACGTACTCCTTTTCCTATTTGGAACCAGTCTGTTTTTCCATGTCCAGTTCTAACTGTTGCTTCCTGACCTGCATACAGGTTTCTCAAGAGGCAGGTCAGTGGTCCGGTATTCCCATCTCTTACAGAATTTTCCACAGTTTATTGTGACCCACACAGTCAAAGGCTTTGGCATAGTCAATAAAGCAGAAATAGATGTTTTTCTGGAACTCTCTTGCTTTCTTGATGATCCAGCGGATGTTGGCAATTTGATCTCTGGTTCCTCTGCCTTTTCTAAAACCAGCTTGAACATCTAGAAGTTCACAGTTCACGTATTGCTAAAGCCTGTCTTGGAGAATTTTGAGTATTACTTTACTAGCGTGTGAGATGAGTGCAACTGTGCGGTATTTTGAGCATTCTTTGGCATTGCCTTTCTTTGGGATTGGAATGAAAACTGACCTTTTCCAGTCCTATGGCCACTGCTGGGTTTTCCAAATTTGCTGGCATATTGAGTGCAGCACTTTCACAGCATCATCTGTTAGGATTTGAAATAGCTCAACTGGAATTCCATCACCTCCACTAGCTTTGTTCATAGTGATACTTCCTAAGGCGCACTTGACTTCATCTTCCAAGATGTCTGTCTCTAGGTGAGTGATCACACCATTGTCATTATCTGGGTTGTGAAGATCTTTTTTGTATAATTCTTCTCTATATTCTTGCCACCTCTTCTTAATATCTTCTGCTTCTGTTAGGTCCATACCATTTCTGTCCTTTATCGAGCCCATCTTTGCATGAAATGTTCCCTCGGTACATCTTTCTTGAAGAGATCTCTAGTCTTTTCTATTCTATTGTTTTCCTCTATTTCTTTGCACTGATCGCTGAGGAAAGCTTTCTTATCTCTCCTTGCTATTCTTTGGATCTCTCCATTCAAATGAGTATATCTTTCCTTTTCTCCTTTGCTTTTCGCTTCTCTTCTTTTCACACCTATTTGTAAGGCTTCCTCAGACAGACATTTTGCTTTTTTGCATTTCTTTTTCTTGGGGATGGTCTTGATCCCTGTCTCCTACACAATGTCATGAACCTCTGTCCATAGTTCATCAGGCACTCTATCTATCAGATCTAGTCCCTAAAATCTATTTCTCACTTCCACTGTACAGTCATAAGGGATTTGATTTAGGTCATACCTGAATGGTCTAGTGGTTTTCCCCACTTTCTTCAATTTAAATCTGAATTTGGCAATAAGGAGTTCATGATCTGAGCCACAGTCAGCTCCCAGTCTTGTTTTGCTGACTGTATAGAGCTTCTCCATCTTTGCCTGCAAAGAATATAATCAATCCGATTTCGGTGTTGACCATCTGGTGACGTCCATGTGTAGAGTCTTCTCTTGTGTTGTTGGAAGAGGGTGTTTGCTATGACCAGTGTGTCCTCTTGGTAGAACTCTATTAGCCTTTGTTTGCCCTGCCTCATTCTGTACTCCAAAGCCAAATTTGCCTGTTACTCCAGGTATTTCTTGACTTCTTCCTTTTGCATTCCAGTCCCTTATAATGAAAAGGACATCTTTTTTGGGTGTTAGTTCTAAAAGGTCTTGTAGGTCTTCATAGAACCATTCAACTTCAGCTTCTTCAGCATTACTGGTCGGGGCATAGACTTGGATTACCGAGATATTGAATGGTTTGCCTTGGAAACAAACAGAGATCATTCAGTCGTTTTTGAGATTGCATCCAAGTACTGCATTTCAGACTCTTTTGTTGACTATGATGGCTACGCCATTTATTCTAAGGGATCCCTGCCAACAGTAGTAGAAATAATGGTCATTTGAGTTAAATTCACCCATTCCAGTCCAACTTAGTTCGCTGATTCCTAGAATGCTGACGCTCACTCTGCCATCTCCTGTTTGACCATGTCCAATTTGCCTTGATTCATGGAGCTAACTTTCCAGGTTCCTATGCAATATTACTCTTTACAGCATCAGACCTTGCTTATATCACCAGTCCCATCCACAACTGGGTGTTGTTTTTGCTTTGGCTCCATCCCTTCATTCTTTCTGGAGTTATTTCTCCACTGATCTCCAGTAACATATTGGGCACCTACCGACCTGGGGGGTTCATCTTCCAGTGTCCTATCTTTTTGCCTTTTCACATTGTTTATGGGGTTCTCAAGGCAAGAATACTGAAGTGGTTTACCATTCCCTTCTCCAGTGGACCACATTCTGTCAGACCTCTCCACCATGACCCGTCCATCTTGGGTGGCCCTACATGGCACGGCTTAATTTCACTGAGTTAGACAAAGCTGTGGTCCGTGTGATCAGATTGTGGTCCATGTGATGCAATTTTCTTAGTCTAATTCAAAATGGCTCGTAAAGCAGTGGAGACAACTTGTAGCATCTACAACAGAGTTGGCCCAGGAACTATTAATGAATGTACAGTGCAGTCATGATTCAAGAAGTTTTGCAAAGGAGAAAAGAGCCTTGAAGATGAGAAGTGTAGTGGTCGGGCACTGGAAATGACAAAGACCAACTGAGGGGATCAAAGAAGCTGATCCTCTCACAACTACAAGAGAAGTTGCTGAAGAACTCATCATTGACCATTCTATGGTTGTTTGACATTTGAAGCAAATTAGAAAGGTAAAAATGCTCAATATGTGGGTGCTTCATGAGCTGACTATAAAAAAAAAAATCATCATTTTGAAGTGTCCCTCTGAGCCACCAGGGTAGCCCTTTGAAGTGTCATCTTGTCTAATTC
The DNA here is from genome assembly GCA_024291935.2 of Okapia johnstoni. Classification (NCBI taxonomy): domain Eukaryota; kingdom Metazoa; phylum Chordata; class Mammalia; order Artiodactyla; family Giraffidae; genus Okapia; species Okapia johnstoni. The sequence continues at coordinate 22,454,477 of CM044307.1, forward strand.
TATTCAACAACAATGAACCATTTCTTGATCAGATGGTGACACGGAAAAAAAGGGGGATTTTATATGACAACCAGTGACGATCAGCTTGGTAAAGTGGCTGGACCAAGAAGAAGCTCCAAAGGACTACCCAAAGCCAAACTTGAACCAAAAAAGCTCATGGTCACTGTTTGTTGGTCTGCTGCCCATCTGATTCATTGCAGTTTTCTGAATCCTGGTGGAAGCATTACATCTGAATGAAACAAACTTATTTCTCACTGGCAAAATGTGTTGATTGTAGTTGTTCTTATTTTGATTAATAAAGATGTTTGAGCCTAGTTATGATGATTTAAAATTCACAGTTTGAAACTGCAATTACATTTGCACCAACCTAATCTATGCTTTTATGTTTATTAAAACGTATTTTTTGTTCTTTATAAGGATGATGCTAAATAACCTTTGGTAATACCATCCAAAATACATTCTCTATGAAAATTAATACATTTTCTGAGTCTTAACAAAGGTTTTTTGCTAATTCTGACACAGTAATCTCAGTCTGCAGTTATATAGAAATCAGAGTGATTATTTGACTAACATGTGCCTTCTCCATTAGCCTGTAAGCTCCAGAAGACCAAGAATCATATTAATCTGTGATCACTAAAGTGCTCAAAATTTAACTAAAAATTTAGTCATTTACTAAAATGAGTATATGAGTGAATATTTAGAAGAAAAAAAAAAGTTGATAATCAGTAAGTTTACAACAACACATGAAGAGAGACTAGAATAAGCAACAGATTTTAAAAACTGAGTTGAACATTAAAACTTGCAATATAAAATCACATATTTGACTGGATTTGTATAAATAAGCATTAGTTCTCATCTTACCTAAAAATGGATCTTTATTAAGCTCAGGGACAAGATAAATACTATGAATGCTAGCTCTCTGATCCTGGAAACACTTACTCAACATTTATTTATTCAGCATTCAATACATGAACATGTTCAAAATTAAATCAGTAAATAACTCTTTTCAAGGTGCTTACAATTAATTAATTGATATATGCTTATTATTTAGTACAACTTAGCTTAAGTGCATCTCTTTCCACAGATCAAAAACTACTCCTGAAATTAATTTTAAGCAACTGCTTATGGTTATTTTTATATTATTTTCTATTGTCATTCAAGTTTTGTGGACTTTCATGTCTTTGAAACAAGAACTGGCATACTAACTTTTTTTGCCTATCCACACATCATCCTCCTCCAATATTTTTTTAAAAGAAACAACACCAGAACTTCTACTGCTGACTAAGATGGGCTAACTAAGACAGGATTATCCCCACTGCATTAAAAAATCAGGCAAAATATGTAAAACCACAGTATTCAAATAATGGAACTTAAGCATGAAGGACAGTGATCTGAGAGGGATGGGAAACAAATAGATGAGCCTTATAATTTATGCCCATTTTAAAGCTTTGAGAGAATTTCCAGGTGGCTGGTGCAGGTGTTGGAACTCACGTGAAGCACAGCAGACTTACTGGGTTAAGGAGACTAAATTTAAGGAAACCATACTAGGCATAAGCCTAATCCTATGGTAAATACTTATTAAATTCTGACATACATCCTCCCGTGCTGCAGCAGTCAATATTATGTTGACATGTTTATCAATTTAAGTTGGTTTTTTTAATTAATGACTTTACCAGGAGTGGATATAAGATAAGATAGTCCTAGTGACCAAAAACTGGCACACTTTGACAAATAAAATTACTGGCAGAAAGCTGAAGAGATTTTTCACTGCTTTATAAAATCTTCGTAAGAAAACAGAATTACAGTCTACATACACATTGTCTACAAGAATCTGTTTTATACAAAAAAATATTAGTGCCCACAAAAGACATAATTTTTCCCATATAGTCTATCTTTTTCACCTTTACTAAATTGATCTGAAATGCAAATTTAATCATATTATACCCCTACTCAAACTCTCATAAGAAGTTAACATATGAGAAAATACAAAGATCAGGTGTTATGATTGATGATTTATGTTCAATGAATATAGATTTGTGAAAACTGCCACTTAGACAAGATAAAGGAATATTTTCATCACCCCAGAATATTTTCACATGACTCTTTTCAGTGAACTTCCTCTCCCCTAATATCAGATTTCTATAATCACAAGTTATATTAATATCTTTAGATTGTAGTATATAATTTATTCAATTTGCTTTGGAGATAAGACTGCAACTTACTACATACAAATCAGATATTCATTCATAATTTTTAACAGATGGGCAAGTAAATTACTTCTGGTAGTTTATGAGCAAGTAGGGATTTTCTCTTACCTATATAGACTTCTCTCAAATTCAGAGTGATTTTCTGATTTTAATGACCAGCTTCTATGAAATACCTGACTTCCTAAAGGGAATCTCCTACATACACGCAAACTGGTAATAACATAAAGTCATCATATCACCAACCAGCACTCTATCCATTCTCCAGCCAATAATAATTAAGGAATTCCAAAATATCTCTAGAGCATGATTACCTAGCAAGCACAATTAAATAAAGAAAAATATAAGCAAGAACTCATTACTGGAGTTGATCTGTTCATAATTGGTGGAAAAATTTACTACCTCTTCATGAGTACTCATCGTTATGACACCACCATCTTCTAATTAGAACTTATTGCGAATTTAATTAAGTTCTGCATTTTATGAATTTCAAAATGCTTCTACTTCTGCTGTTATGCTTCTACTGACAGACACCATCCTGAGAGTATGGAGTGTCAATGATTCCATATTTTTCTGGAACAAAGCTACAAAGAAAGTACATGATTAAAAATAGTGTGTTTGTACTGATTTAACAGAGAACAGTAAGATGTATTTAACTTATCTTCAAAAGAAGTGTTTACTTTGTGGCACTATTTGATAATTCATGTTTTCTAATTTTGGCAGAAATCTTTGGCAGTAGCTGTTATTTGTATGTCTTTCAGCTGAAACAGTATCAGTCTATTTCATCTCTTTTGATCCAAGAACCCAAAAGAAACAGATTTAGAGATGATGACAATAATAGCAAGGATGCTAAGGATCAGACTTATCATCTTAATATTATTATAAATTATTATATATATTATAAATAATATATATATATAATATTATATATTATAAAATTGACATAGTAGGAATTTCAACAGTAAGTTGTCAGAAGGACTTTATTGACCTATTTAGTACCATGTATGAACTGTATGACCATCCTGTGTTTCTAAGCTGAACTTTAAAAACTGAAATATTTTATTTTAAAAATACCTAAAGGAAAATTTTAGCTTAATATACAGAAAGTAGATTAAATAGTCTATATTTTCAGAAGAATGTAGAAATGGGGCAATTAAAACTATCTGTCCTTTCTGCACTTAAAAATATTATTTTCAAGGATCTACTACCATACTTAGGCCAAAGCCTTTGACTGTGTGGATCACAATAAACTGTGGAAAATTCTGAAAGAGATGGGGATACCAGACCATTTGACCTGTCTCTTGAGAAACCTGTAAGTAGGTCAGGAAGCAACAGTTAGAACTGGACATGGAACAACAGACTGGTTCCAAACAGGAAAAGGAGTACGTCAAGGCTGTGTATTGTCACCCTGCTTATTTAACTTATATGCAGAGTACATCATGAGAAACGCTGGGCTGGAAGAAACACAAGCTGGAATCAAGATTGCTGGGAGAAATATCAATAACCTCAGATATGCGGATGACACCACCCTTATGGCAGAAAGTGAAGAACTAAAGAGCCTCTTGATGAAGGTGAAAGAGGAGAGTGAAAAAGTTGGCTTAAAGCTCAACATTCAGAAAACTAAGATCATGGCATCTGGTCCCATCACTTCATGGGAAATAGATGGGGAAACAGTGGAAACAGTGTCAGACTTTATTTTTTTGGGCTCCAGAATGACTGCTGATGGTGATTGCAGCCATGAAATTAAAAGACGCTTACTCCTTGGAAGGAAGGTTATGGCCAACCTAGATAGCATATTTAAAAGCAGAGACATTACTTTGCCAACAAAAGTCCGTCTAGTCAAGGCTATGGTTTTTCCAGTGGCCATGTATGGATGTGAGAGTTGGATGGTGAAGAAAGCTGAGTGCTGAAGAATTGATGCTTTTGAACTGTGGTGTTGGAGAAGACTCTTGAGAGTCCCTTGGACTGCAAGGAGATCCAATCAATCCATCCTAAAAGAGATCAATCCTGGGTGTTCATTGGAAGGACTGATATTGAAGCTGAAACTCCAATACTATGGCCACCTCATGCGAAGGGTTGACTCATTGGAAAAGACCCTAATGCCGGGTAGGATTGGGGGCAGGAGGAGAAGGGGACGACAGAGGATGAGATGGTTGAATGGCATAACCGACTCGATGGACATGGGTTTGGGTAGACTCCGGGAGTTGGTGATGGACAGAGAGGCCTGGCGTGCTGCAATTCATGGGGTTGCGAAGAGTCGGACACGACTGAGCGACTGAACTGAACTGAACTGAACTACCATACTATGAAGTATGTTATTTTCCAGTAAAGACAAAGAATATGAGAGGAAAACATTAGAACTAAATAAAGGCTCAACTAAACCAAAATACACGACTGTAACTATATATTCCTTAAGCTTGACAGATGCAAAACACTTCAGCTTGCCAGGTATGTTAGTCACCATGCTGTCATAACAAGTTAACATAAGGTGGTAAGGTGGCTTAAACAACAGAAATTGATTTTTTCCACAGTTCAGGAAACTATAATTCCAAGATGAGGGTACCAGCATAGTTAGGTTTGGTGAGAGCACTCTTCCCCGGCTCACCTGGCCACCTTCTTGCTGTCCTCACACAGGGGCACCCTGATCTCAGACTTCCAGCTTCAAAGCTGAAGTGTAAACTAGGTTAAACCAGTCAGCACATTTCAACCCCTTGTCAAAGTGGTACTTCAGTACAATACCTAAGCCAGCCAGTACAATCAGAGTGAGTCTATGATCTTCCATTGGGAATACACAGACATAGAAGCTTTCCTCTCGATATCAATGACCTAGAATTGCTGTCTACTTTGCCAGCCTAAAAGAGGGCAGAGTTGAGAAAAGTATAAAAAAATAAATAAGTCAATCAACCAACTGATCAATCAGAACCAAAAAACACAGCTTGAGCTCTGATTAAACTATACTTGAAGCCTAAAACCTATAAATTTGTTGCATTTTATAAACCAATTATATTCCTTTTGTTGTTTAAACCAAGTTGAATTGTATTTTCTGTTGTCTCACAATTGATAAAAACACAATTTTGTAGATTAACTTTTTCCTAGAATAATCCAGAAAAGTCTTAAGACTCAAACTATCCCACAAGAATAAACAAAAACAACCTACATGATTAAAACACAACCTTTTTTGTATCATGCCATACTTTATTTTCTGCTTTGCCATTTGCCATCAAAGCTGTCACTTAACTAGTTGATTATACATCAACTAAAAGATACCAGCAAGGGGTGTGAGCACCAAATTTATACAAACTGGCTATGTTTGCATTTATGGTATTTGTGTATGTGTGTGTGTGTAATGTCATATCCATAATGCCCATCAGCTGCCTTCATAAGCCAGCAGATGAGTGGAAAGCAATTATTAATCCTTACTGTAACATTTAAGAACTGTGCTGATAATTATTACCTTCTCTCTATCTTTGAGAGTCAGAAGGATCTCTGACATTAGGACTCTACTCGACAAATAGCCTAGAGAGGACACAGTATCTCTGAATTTATAGGAAAGTGTTTAGAATGAAACTAGTAAAGTTTTACTTTTATCTTTTTAACACAAACAAAAAAGCAAGAGACTTAAAGAAAAACATCTACTACTGTTTTATTGAATATGCCAAAGTCTTTGACTGTGTGGATCACAACAAAGTGAGGAAAATTATTCAACAAATGAGAATACCAGACCAATCTTACCTGCCTCCTGAGATATCTATATGCAGGTCAAGAGGCAACAGTTAGAACCAGACATGAAACAACGGACTGGTTCCAAATCAGGAAAGGAGTACATCAAAGCTGTATATTGTCACCCTGCTTATTTAACTTATATGCAGAGTACATCATGTGAAATGCCGGACTGGATGAAGCACAAGCTAGAATCAGTACTGCCAGGAGAAATATCAATAACCTCAGATATGCAGATGACACCACCTTTATTACAGAAAGTGAAGAACTAAAGAGCCTTTGATGAAGGTGAAAGAAGAGAGTTTAAAAGCTAGCTGAAAACAACATTCAAAAAACAAAGATCATGGCATTGGATCCTATCACTTCAGGGTAAATAGATGGGGAATCAAGGGAAACAGTGAGAGACTTTATTTTCTTGGGCTCCAAATCACTGCAGATGGTGACTGCAGCCATGAAATCAAGACCCTTGCTCCTCGGAAGAAAAGCTATGAGAAACCAAAACGGCATATTAAAAAGCAGATCATATAAATAACTCAAATTATAAAAATAATGATTGACAGCATCTGTTGAGTGCTTTCCATTTAGCAGAATCTTTTCTAAGGGCTTCTATTTGTATTACCTCATTTAAGCCTAACAATAATCCTATGTGGTAGGTAAGATTATCATCCCAATTTTACAGATATAGAAACTGAGGCCCAGGTTAAGAAGCATTCATAAGTGGAAAACACTATTTCAATTCAGGTTGTAAAGCCAGGATCTTAGCTCTTAAATTCTGTGCTATACTGTCTCTCATGTCAATCATTTTCCCAGATAGTACTCTGCCATAAATACTACTTAAGAGATGTTCTACCTAAAAGTAAGGAAGCAGATCTGATTAAGGTGGTTACAGAGGGGGGAAAAAAAGCAATATTTAAAAAAAAGATGAGTGAATAAAATATATGGAGCATAAAATATAGGGAGTATAAACTATAGGGAAAAGTAATATTTATAAAGCACCTTAAAATATATATATATATTCATATAGCCCTATTTTTATATTCATGTGTATGTGAAAAAGACATATCACGACCTGGCTAACTAGCAGCTTGTGAAACGTGATGGATGATGCACAGACTAACTTTAGATTCACTTTAACATAGCTCATATAATACGTAAAGTATTTTGGAAAAGAGACTTCTCAGATTCCAAATCCTGAACATATTCTGGAATGTATAAATAAGGAGGACCAAATTATTATATGACTAATGAATTCAATCTAAGAACCATATAATGTATGTAAAAGTAATTCTAATATTGATATTTTAACAACTTAACATATAAAGTTATTAAGTGTTGAAATATGAATAACTTAGAACCCAGGGTGATTTATGGGAATAGTAAAGTATGTACAATTGCAATAATAATCTCTATGCCTTTCTGGATCCAGCCCATTTCATGCACGCCACTGTCAGTTAATTATCCTTTTAATGACAACTCCAGACATGCCTTTCCTGCTCTAAAGCTTTTCTACTTTGCCATTCAAGTTCTTTCCTCTAGGAGTTTCCCATTACTTTTGTTCACATGCTTAATGCTCTGGGCATTCATTACTTCCCAAACAATTTCTATTCTTTTTTTTATCTTTTAATACCCACAACTGTGCTCCTACAATCTACTTTCTCTTGATAATTGATAATTCAAATTCTCTTGTCCACGAGGTTGCAAAGACTGTGTCATAACTAAGTAACTAACATTTTTCATGTTTTTTCACTTTTTCCTTAAATGACGCTTCTGGCCAAAAGGAGACAGACTCTCCCTTTGGAACACTCTATACTTCTTTATGATACACATCTTATAAGTGAGGGCTAAAACTTAAAATTAGGTATTCTTACTTCATTAAGAAAATTTCTAACCAAGGATAAGGGTTGTTGTTTAGTTGCTCAGTCGTGTCCAACTCTTTGCTACCCCATGGACTATAGCACGCTAGGCTTCCCTGTCCTTCACACCATCTTCGGGAGTTTGCTCAAACTCAGGTCCACTGAGTCAGTGATGCCATCCAACCATCTCGTCCTGTGTCGTTCCCTTCTCTTCCTGCCTTCAATCTTTCCTAGCATTAGGGTCTTTTCCAATGAGTCAACTCTTGGCATCAGGTGGCCAAAGTATTGGAGTTTCAGCTTCAACATCAGTCCTTCCAATGAATATTCAGGACTGATTTCCTTTAGGACTGTCTGGTTTGCTTTCCTTGCAGACCAAGGGACTCTTAAGAATTTTCTCCAACACCACAGTTCAAAAGCATCAACTCTTTGGTGCTCAGACTTCTTTATGGTCCAACTCTCACATCTGTATATGGCTACTGGAGAAACCATAGCTCTGACTAGATAGACCTTTATTGGCAAAGTACTGTCTCTGTTTTTTAATATGCTGTCTAGGTTGGTCATAGCTTTTCTTCCAAGGAGCAAGCGTCTCTTAATTTCATGGCTGCAGTCACCATCTGCAGTGATTTGGGAACCCAAGAAGATAAAGTCTGTGCTGTTTCTATTGTTTCACCATCTATTTGCCAAGAAATGATGGAATCGGATGCCAAGATCTTAGTATTCTGAATGTTCGATTTTAAGCTAGCTTTTTCAATCTCTTCTTTCACCTTCAACAAGAGGCTCTTTAGTTGCTCTTCGCTTTCTGCCATAAGGGTGGTGTCATATACATACCTGAGGTTGTTGATACTTCTCCTGCAATCTTGATTCCAGCTTGTGCTTCATCCAGCTAGGAATTTTGCATGAACAGTATGGAAAGTGTGAGGAACTATCAAGCAATGAAGAAATAGGCTGAATGTGAAAGATGGGGTTCCTCCCCTCAGAATGCTTTCAACCTGCAAGGAATTATAATTCTATTTCATAATATGGCTATTTAGAAAAGCCTGCTAGGGAATTCCTTTGTAGTCCAGTGGTCAGGAATTTGCACTAACACTGCTGGGGCTCAGATTTGATCCCTGGTCAAGGAACTAAGATCCCACAAGCTACACGACAGGCAAAAAATAAATAAAAAACCAAAAAAACCTGCTAATCTTCCATCAACCTAAATCTGTAGGAAGACTATCAGACTGTAAGGCCGTAACAAGAACTATACCATTACAAGACATTATATATTATCCTCCTGGATAAATTAGTTAAGAAATAAGCATTTTTAAGTGATGATCTTATGATACATGATAATACTATATTGTGTGCATTTGAATATGTTCTAATACATTTTATAAATTAGTTCATGCTTCAGTCCCTATGTACGAGATATTAAGAGTTTCATATATTCAACTTTAGTTGATTAAAAAGCTTAATATTCTATTAACCCTTAACAAGCCTTTCTCAACCAAAAGCACTGGTGCTAAGTGACTTTTCTACTAAATTATACCAGAAGGAAAAAAAGTGATCATGTAATTTACCAGTAAGAACAGATCCATAATATGAAAACTACCTGTTCAGACTTACTTAACATTTAAAAATATAAAATGATAACATTCTAACTTTATTCTCAATAATGAAGAACAGGCCAATCTAAAAAAATCTGACAACATTTTAAACTCCACTGAAGGAGTTTGGAATGAGCCCGGGTAACAGAACAATTACTTTGAGCTGAAGGGCAAAGGTTAACAGAGTTCTGTCAAGAAAACACACTGGTCATAGAAAACACCCTCTTCTAACAACACAAGAGACAACTCTACACATGGACATCACCAGACAGTCAATACTGTAATCAGATTGATTATACTCTTTGCAGTCAAAGATGGAAACGCCATATACAGGCAGCAAAAACAAGACCTGGAACTGACTGTGGCTCAGATCATGAGCTCCTTACTGCAAAATTCAGACTTAAATTGAAGAAAGTAGGTAAAACCACGAGGCCATTCAGGTATGACTTAAATCAAATTCTTTATGAATGAAAATACAGTGAAAGTGACAGATTCAAGGGATTAGATCTCATAGAAAAAGCACATGAAGAATTATGCCTGAGTTTTGTAACACTCTACAGGAAGTGATGACTAAAACCATCTCAAAGAAAAAGAAATGCAAGAAGGCAAAATGGTTGTCTTGAGGAGGCCTTACAAATAGCTGGAAAAAAAAAGAGAAGTGAAAGGCAAAGGAGAGAGGGAAAGATATACCCAACTAAATACAGAGTTTCAGAGCATAGCAAGGATAGGTAAGAAAGCCTTCTTAAGGGAACAAAGTAAAGAATTAGAGGAAAACAATAGAATGGGGAAGATCAGAGATCTCATCAACAAAACTTGAGATACCAGGGGAAGTGAGAAATAGATTCAAGGGATTAGATCTGATAAAGTGCCTGAAGAAATATGGACTGAGGTTCCTGACATTGTGCAGGAGGCACTGATCAAGACCATTCCCAAGAAAAACAAATGCAAAAAGGCAAAATGGTTGTCTGAGGAGGCCTTACAAATAACTGTGAAGAGAAGGGAAAGGCAAGGGAGAAAAGGATAGATATACCCATTTGAATGCAGAGTTCCAAAGAATAGCAAAGAGAGATAAGAAAGCCTTCCTCCAGGATCAATGCAAAGAAATAGAGGAAAACAACAGAATGGGAAAGACTAGAGATCTCTTCAAGAAAATTAGAGATACCAAGGGAACATTTCATGCAAAGATGGGCACAATAAAAGACAGAAATGGCTAAGGCCTAACAGAAGCAAAAGAGATTACAAAGTGGCAAAAATACACAGAATTTTACAATAAAGGTATTAATGATATGCATAACCATGATGGTGTGGTCACTTACCTATAGCCAAACATCCTGGAGTGTGAATTCAAGTGGGCCTTAGGAAGCATTAATACAAACAAAGATAGTGGAGGTGATGGAATTTCAGCTGAGCTATTTCAAATCCTAAAAGATAATGCTGTGGAAGTGCTGTCAATATGTCAACAAATTTGGAATACAGAGCAGTGGTCACAGGACTGGAAAAGGTCAGTTTTCATCCAATCCCAAAGAAGGTTTATGCCAAAGAATTTTCAAACCACCATACAATTGAGCTTATTTCACATGCCAGCAAAGTAATGCTCAGAATCCTTCAAGCTAGGCTTCAATGGTACATGAACCAAGAACTTAAGCTGTACAAGCTGGATTTAGAAAAAGCAGTGGAACCAGAGATCAAATTTCCAATATCTGCTGGATCATAAAGAAAGCAAGGGAATTCCAGAATTCCAGAAAAATATCTAGTTTTGCTTCACTGACTACTGGAAAGCCTTTGACCATGTGGATCACAACAAACTGTGGGAAATTTCTGAAGAGATGGAAGTATCAGACCACCTTATCTACCTCCTGAGAAATCTGTATGAAGGTCAAGAAGCAACAGAACAGGACCTGGAACAATGGACAGGATCCAAATTGGGAAAGGAGTATGTCAAGGCTGTATTTTGTCACTCTGCTTATTTAACCTACATGCAGAATACATCATATTAAACGCCAGGCAGGCTGAATCACAAGGCGGAATCGAGATTGCTGGAAGAAATATCAAAAACCTCAGATGTGCATATGATACCACACTAATGGTAGAAAATAAAGAGGAACTAAAGAGTCTCAGGCACAACTGGGTGACTGAACTGAACTGAAAGAACCTCTAGATGAAGGTGATAGAGAGTGAAAAAGCTGGCTAAAACTCAACATTTCAAAAAATGAAGATCATAGCATGCAATCGCATTATTTAATAGCAAACAGGTAGGGAAACCGTGGAAGCAGTGACAGATTTTACTATCTTGGGCCGCAAGATCACTGTAGATGGTGGCTGCAGCCATGAAATTAAAAGACGCTTGTTCCTTAGAAGGAAACCTATGACAAACCTAGACAGCATATTAAAAAGTAGAGACATCACTTTTCCAAAAAAGGTCAGTATGGTCAAAGCTATAGTTCTTCCAGTAGTCATGTATGGATGTGAGAGTTGGACCATAAAGAATGATGAGCACCAAAGAATTGATGGTTTTGAACTGTGGTGCTGGAGAAGACTCTCGAGAGTCCCCTGGACTGCAAGGTGATCAAATCAGTCAATCCTAAAGAAAATCAACCCTGAATATTCATTGGAAGGACTGATGCTGAAGCTGAAGTTCCAGTATTTTGGCCGCCTGATATGAAGAGCTGACTCAGTGGAAAAGACCCTGACTGCTGGAAAAGATTGAGGGAAGGAAGAGAAGGGGGTGGCAGAAGATGAGCTGGTTGGATGGCCTCACCAACTCAACAGACATGAATTTAAGCAAACTCCGGCAGACAGTAAAGGACAGGGAAGCATGGTGTCCTGCAGTCCACTCAGTCTCAAAGAGTTGGACATGACTTATGAAAGGAACAACAATTTGTCCAAGGGCATGAACATCCTTCAAGAAAGTCATTTGTTTCCTATTAGTGACCCTTCTCTTCTACTTCTAACAGAAATTTTTTCACATAAGTGCTCTTCTTCCCCTACATTTCCCCTTTTAAGATAGTATATAAGCCCCAGATTAAGCACAAGCTAGAATCAATATTACTGGGAATAATATTAATAATCTCAGATATGCAAAGACAGCAACCTTATGGCAGAAAGAGAAGAACTAAAGAGCCTCTTGATGAAATTGAAGGAGGAAAGTGAAAAGGATGGCTTAAAAATTAACATTCAAAAAACTAAGATCATGGCATCCGGTCCTAACACTTCACGGCAAATAGATGGGGAAACAATGAAAACAGTAAGAGACTTTATTTTCTTGGGCTCCAAAGATGGTGACTGCAGCCATGATATTAAGAGACGCTTGCTACTTGGAAGAAAAGCTATAAATGCCCAGACAGCATATTAAAAAGCAGAGACATTACTTTGCCAACAAAGGTCCATCTAGTCAAAGCTATGGTTTCTCCAGTAGTCATGTATGGATGTGAGAGTTGGACCATAAGGAAAGCTGAAGAGCTGAAGAATTGATGCTTTTGAACTGTGGTGGATGGCATCACCGACTCAATGGACATGAGTTTGAGCAAGTTCTGGAAGATGGTAAAGGACAGTAAAGTCTGGCATGGTGAAGAACAGGGAAGCCTGTGTGCAGCAGTCCATGGGGTCGCAAAGAGTTGTACACGACTGAGCAACTGAACAACAAGGATAACAAAACTACTTAAAGCAAAGTTTATAGAGAGAAGTTAAAAAGCAAAAGAGGAATTAGATACCATGATCTTAGTTTGTTGAATATTGAGTTTAAAGCCAACTTTTTCACTCTCCTCTTTCAATTTCATCAAAAGGCTCTTTAGTTCTTCACTTTCTGCCATAATGGTGGTGTCATCTGCATATCTGAGGTTATTGATATTTCTCCCGGCATTCTTGATTCCAGCTTGTGCTTCATCCAGCCCAGCGTTTTGATGATGTATTCTGTATGTAAGTTAAAGAAGTAGGGTGACAATATACAGCCTTGACGTACTCCTTTCCCGATTTGGAACCAGTCCGATGTTCCATGTCTGGTTCTAACTGTTGCTTCGTGACCTGCATACAGATATCTCAGGAGGCAGGTAAGGTTTATTATTCCATCTCTTGAAAGAGATTATTCCATCTCTTGAATAATTTTCCACAGTTTATTGTGATCCACACAGTCAAAGGCTTTGGCATAGTCAATAAGTAGATGTTTTTCTGGAACTCTCTTGCTTTTTCAATGATACAATGGATGTTGGCAATTTGATCTATAATTCTTCTGCCTTTTCTAAATCCAGCTTGAATATCTGGAAGTTCTTGGTTCATGTACTGTTGAAGACTGGCTTGGAGATTTTTGAGCATTACTTTGCTAGCATGTGAAATGAGTGCAATTGTGAGGTAATTTGAACATTCTTGGCATTGCCTTTCTTGGGGATTGGAATGAAAACTGACCTTTTCCAGTCCTGTGGCCACTGCTGAGTTTTCCAAATTTGCTGGCATATTGAGTGCAGCGCTTTCACAGCATTGTCTTTTAGGATTTGAAATAGCTCAACTGGAATTCCATCACCTCCACTAGCTTTGTTCGTAATGATGCTTCCTAAGGCCACTTGACTTCGCATTCCAGGATGTCTGGCTCTAGGTAAGTGATCATACCATTGTGGTTATCTGGGTTATGAAGATATTTTTTGTCTAGTTCTTCTGTGTATTCTTGACATGTCTCTTAATATCTTCTTCTTCTGTTAGGTCCATACCACTTCTGTCATTTATTGTGCCCATCTTTGCATGATGCTATCTCAAGATTCCCTTGGTATCTCTAATTTTTTTGAAGAGATCTCTAGTTTTTCCCTTTCTATTGTTTTTCTCTATTTCTTTGCACTGATTACTGAGGAAGGTTGTCTTATCTCTCCTTGCTATTCTTTGGAACTCTGAACTCAGATGGGTATATCTTTCCTTTTCTCCTTTGCATTTCGCTTCTCTTCTTTTCTAAGCTATTTGTAAGGCCTCCTCAGACAACCATTTTGCCTTTTTGCATTTCTTTTTCCAGGGGAAAGTCTTGATCACTGCCTCCTGTACAATATCACAAACCTCTGTCCACAGTTCTTCAGGCACTCTACCAGATCTATGCGCTAATATACAGTACTTGTCTTTCTCTTTCTGACTTACTTCACTCTATATAATAGGCTCCAGGTTCATCCACCTCATTAAGATTGACCCAAATGCATTCTTTTTTATAGCTGAGTAATGTTCCACTGTATATATGTACCACAATTTCTGTATCCACTCATCTGTTGATGGACATGGAGGTTGCTTCCATGTCCTCACTATTGTAAAAAGTGCTGAGACAAACTTATTATGGTTTGCTCAGGGTATTTGCCTAGTAGTGAAATTGGTCAAATGGTAGTTCTATTCCTAGTTTTTTAAGGAATCTCCATACTGTTCTCCATAGTGGCTGTATCAATTCACATTACTGCCAACAGTGCAAGAGGGTTCCCTTTTCCTATATCCTCTCCAGCATTTATTATTTGTAGATTTTTTAATGACAGCTATTCTGACCAGTGATACCTCATTTTAGTTTTGACTTGCATTTCTCTAGTAATGAGTAATGTTGAGCATCTTTTCAAGTCTTTGTTGGTCATCTGTATGTCTTCTTCAGAGAAATGTCTGTTTAGGTCTTCCACTCATTTTTTGATTCTGTTGTTTGTTTTTCTGGTATTGAGCTACACGAGCTGCCTGTATATTTTAGAGACTAATCCTTTGTCAGTTGTTTGCAATTATTTTCTCCCATTCTAAGGGTTGTCTTTTAAACTTATTTATTGCTTCCTTTGCTGTACAAAGGCTTTTAAGTTTAATTAAGCCCCATTTGTTTACTTTTGTTTTTATTTCCATTACTCTAGGAGGCGGGTCAAAGAGGATCTTGCTGTAAAATATGTCAGAGTGTACTGCATACTTTTTCCTCTAAGAGTGTTACAGTTTCTGTCCTTACATTTAAATCCCTTGCATTCCTATACACTATTCCTTGCATTTGTGTTCAATAACAGTGAAAAATCAGGAAGAGAAGTTAAGGAAACAATCCCATTCACCACTGCAACAACAAGAATAAAATACCTATGGATAAATCTACTTAAAAAGACAAAAGACTTCTGTGCTCAAAACTATAAGACACTGATGAAAGAAATTAAAGAGGACACAAACAGATGGAAAGCTATACCATGTTTTCATATTAGAGGAATCAATATTGTGAAAATGACTATACTACACAAAGTAAATCTACAGATTCAATGAGATCCCTATCAAACTATCAATGGTATTTTTCATAGAACTAGAAAAAAATTTTCAATTTGTATGAAAACACAAAGGACCCCAAATAGCCAAAGCAATCTTGAAAAAGAAGAATGCAGCTGGAGGAATCAACTTTCTTGACTTCAGACCATACTACAAAGCTGTAGTCATTAAAACAGTATGGTATTGGCACTAAAACAGTAACAAAGACCAACGGAATAAGACAAAAGGCCCAGAGATAAATCCATGTGTCTATGGGCACCTATCTTTGACAAAGGAGGCAAGAATATAAAATGGAGAAAAGATAGCCTCTTCAATAAGTGATGCTGAGAAAACTGGACAGCTACATGTGAAAGAATGAAAGTAGAATATTTTCTAAAACCATATACAAAAATAACTTACTTTTAAAATTATTGTCTTTTAGAGAAACAATTTAAAAGTTAGACTGAATTACTAAAAATATTTTTTTCTCTATAAAATTATGCTATCAGAGTTGTCTTCAAAGTGAACTTCAGAAAATAGATTCAATTTTGAAAATGATTTCAGGGATCTTCCTTTCTAAACTTTCATTTAATTTTTCTCAGAGGGTTAAAGAAGATTAGGATAGTTATTTACCACAGTGACCAAGGAGGACTGGAAAGGAATAGCAAGGGCTGGTCTCCTTGAAACTGCTATCCAATAGTCTAGTATTATGGACATTTTCCCATGTGGATAGAGGTAATTTAATTCCCCATAATCTCTGAAAAGACAGTATTTTAAAAGCTTGAACTCTTAAAACATCTAGAAAGAAACAAATAGGTCTGACCTATCTTTTGTTACTTTCTTCCTAAATTGGGCTGAGTCACAAGCAAGTTTTTCCTAGGAAACTCATTAGGGAAGAATACTTATGCAGATTTCTGATTAGCAAGCTTCTTTACCTGCCTGTTTGTCTTCCCAACCCATAGGCAACAATCTTCCATTGAAAAACCCAGAGAGGAGTTCATATACAGGACTAAACTGTCATTATTTCATTAAGGCTTTTCCTTTGCAGGTGTTAAATCTCACTTTCAATCTCATGAGTCTTCACAGTCTCATATTTCAGGTATCAACATAAACCAAAACCGAAAAATTCTTTTCCTCCTCTTCCTAACAAACATTGAGAAAAAAGTATATAAAAGCTCATGGTGAGAGAACAATGAAATGATCAAAAATCAAATACCTACAGGTCATAAATTTAAAAATGTTTTCAAACATTTTAATGTCAGTTCCTAGAAGACCAGTGCTAAGATGTTAGTCCATCATATTTTTAATAAACGTAGCAACACAAACGGAAGCCAAATTAAGTGAAGCCATTATGCTGAAGATCTTAAACTTACAGAGCTGAATGTCAATGACATCTCAATAAAACTAGAGAAAAGATTTTGAAAAATGTGATAACAAAACCAAGAAAGTCAAAACTAAGGCTAGAAGTAGAAAGAATGCAATGACTGGTGGTCAGGAAGCCCATAACTATGTAATTTTAGGATCTTAGATCAATTACAACTTAGTTGAGCTCTAGTTTTTACATCTCTAAATTGACAGAGCTAAACTAATTAAGTGTGACTGTCATATAAAAAAGAAAATTTTGAAAGTAGTGCAGGCAATAGATCCTAAGATGATTGAAGCTGTAGATGCAAACTAGCCAACAACAAGCAAAAACCAGAATATTCAGTCGTAAAACACAAGGTTATGAACTCTGCCAACAACCTGATTAGGTTCATGCACCCTCACCAGTCAAGCCTCTAGATCAACATGCAACCAGCTAACACTTAGACTCTAATCTTGGGAGATCCTGAGCAGAAAATACAGTTAAACTGTGCCCAAAATCCTGACTGATCCAAACTGTTAATAATAAATACGTGTTGTTTTAAAAAAAAGTCTGTGGTAATTTGTTACACAGCAGTATATTATAACTAGACAATGCAATCATCTGGGTTTTTTTCACTTTGACCATCAGTGTCACATGTATCCTTGTGTTCTTGATAAATAAAATACATGGATATAAAAACACTGTTTTAATCACTAGTTTTAATCTCTTAGACTCTGATTCATCTTCAGCCAAACTGAGTTTCTAAAAAGCAAAGCATACCCCTCGAATTTCTATTCATTCTCATAATCAATCAGTCTCTCCTCTCTCTGTTATTCCTTCTCCCCTTCCTCACTCCCTTCCTCCTTTTCTTCTTCTACTTCTCTTTTTCCTTAATGAAAGCTTCTTTTCAAGGATCATCTCTTTTTAAATCACCTCTGTCAGTGCTCTCATTAAACTTTCATATGCCTCTATAATAATATTCCTCTATTAAGGTATCATAATGGAATGGGCAATGAGAATATTTGACTCTTTTCCCCTTCCTCATCCCCTTTTTTTCTTTCCCCTTTTTAACTGACAGCAGTAGTTTCTCTTTTTAAGAAGGAAGAAAGCATGGAAAGACAGAAATGTCCGTTATTATTGTGCTGTTATTCCCGCTGTCTAATCAGCTGTAATTAAAGTAATAAATTCATCTGAGTCATTTCACATTTTTGTGTGTGTACTACATAAACAGGCAATAATATTAAGAATTACTAACATCAATTAATTGAACTAGGCAGTCCTTATTATTGCTATTACTGCCAACACCTATCTAATTGAGATGGTATGTGTCAGTTCAGCCGCTCAGTCATGTCTGACTCTTTGCAATCCCATGGACTGCAGCATGCCAGGCTTCCCTGTCCATCACCAACTCCCAGAGCTTACTCAAACTCATGTCCATCAAGTAGGTGATGCTATCCAACCATCTCATCCTCTGTCGTCCCCTTCTCCTCCCGCCTTCAATCTTTCCCAGCGTCAGGGTCTTTTCAAATGAATCAGTTCTTTACATCAGGTGGCCAAAGTATTGGAGTTTCAGCTTCAGCATCAGTCCTCCAATGAATATTCAGGACTGATTTCCTTTAGGATGGACTGACTGGATCTCCTTGCTATCCAAGGGACTCCCCAGAGTCTTCTCCAACACCACAGTTCACAAGCATCAATTCTTCGGTGCTGAAAAACCATACCTTTGACTAGATGGACCTTTGTCAGCAAAGTAATGTCTCTGCTTTTTAATATGCTGTCTAGGTTGGTCATAGCTTTTCTTCCAAGGAGCAAGCATCTTTTAATTTCATGGCAGTCACCATCTGCAGTGATTTTGGAGCCCCAAAATATAAAGTCTGTCTCTGTTTCCATTGTTTTCCCTTCTATTTGCCATGAAGTGATGGGACCAGATGCCAAGATTTTAGTTTTCTGAATCCTGAGTTTTAAGCCATCTTTATCACGCTCCTCTTTCACTTTCATCAAGAGGCTCTTTAGTTCTTTGCTTTCTGCCATAATGGTGGTGTCATCTGCATATCTGAGGTTATTGATATTTCTCCCAGCAATCTTGATTCCAGCTTGTGCTTCATCCAGCCCAGCATTTCTCACGATGTACTCTGCATATAAGTTAAATAAGCAGGGTGAAAATATACAGTGTTGACGTACTCTTTTCCTGATTTGGAACCAGTCTTTTGTTCCATGTCCAGTTCTAACTGTTGCTTTGTGACCTGCATACAGATTTCTCAGAAGGCAGGGAGCAACTAACATCAATTAATTGAACTAGGCAGTCTTTATTATAGCTATCACTGCCATTACTTATCTAACTGAGATGGTATGTGTAGGCAAGCAAAATGTTCTATTTTAAAATAATAATTCTTGATGATGTATAAACTTGTCCTTAAATTAACAGCTGAGAATCAATACAGTAGTCATCTCTTAGCTTGATCACTCTTTTTCTGGGACTATCTTCTCTCTCATAGAGGACCCCACCATTCTGACCATAGGCATCTGTCCATGACAGGTCAATCAAAATAGTCTACCCCTCTAGCCACAGTGATTGGCTGAGGTTTGGGCACATGACCAGATAAACAAAATCACAGAATTATTCCATGAGATTTTATGTTTTAGAGCTGAAATGAAGACAGACCGTGGAGCTACAAGGATGGAATTAGAGTAAGTTAGCAACAATCTCATCAGTTTCATGGTGAAAGCCTGATTGTCATAAGTGAGACTAAAGTCAAGAAAAACCAAGAGAGATGATGACAGAAGGTGAGAGAACAAACCCAGTTGCATAAACTCCCTAATTCTATTCCTTGAGGTTCCCACTCTTGCCCTGGTTTCTGAAGCTCTTTCTTGATTCCATGAGAAATACTCTTTAGTTACATATGCCAATAAATCACAAATTAACTTTTTAAGCTAGTTGACTTATGTGTATATACTCTGCAAGAATCAACTAATTAAACAATATGTTATTTATTTCATTAAGAAATTCTAACAATGATAGGTCATCTATATGCCTCAAGCAGAAACACAGATATTACCCATCTTTGATCAGATGTTCCTTAATTTCAAGAACAATGTAAAATGAACATATACTAGTGCTTTGATTAAAATAAATTCTATACAAATGAGCCCACAAAAACTGCCACATACATTCTTAGGAATGTATGGGATGATGGAAATGAGAGAAAGTTTTCTAAAAGTAGATAAAATCCAAAGTCTTCGCAGTTCTGACATAGAGTACAAGACCATAATACCTGAGCACCAGCCTAGATTAAGCTATATTGTCCAAAAATACACTTTATAGTACAATAATCATATAATCCAAAAAGGAACCTGGTTAAAAAGGATAAAAACTTTCAGTTAGATATATTATTATAGACAAGACAGCTTTGGTGTCTGTCAGATTTAGCAGAACTACTGGCAGCAAAGCAAAATGAGTAATCAATAATGCTTAAAATGTTGTCATTGGAAAAATCGTTCCCATAAATGAAATTTATCTTCAGAAAAAAAGGATAACAATATAAAAACTCTTCTATTTTGATTAATAATTATTAATGGTCTCCAAGATACTCTAAAATTGAAATTTAAAAAATAGGCCATAAAAAAAATTAACTAAAATAATCTACCTGTAGTACGAGAATGTACAGCTCTATGGAAAATAACCACATCAAAAGCCACTGTTTATCCTCTGATGACTGGCATTTTTAAGAAATTCAATTCACCATAGCAACCTGTCTTAACACCAGCAGATAAGTACAGGCTATATTTAGATATGATTGCTTTCCAGACGGCAATCCTGCCTTTCCTTCATATTTAATGTCATGATCCAAGGGACCAAAATATCATTCAATCAGACTGTAGTGTGAAGACAAGTATACTCAGGGGGATGAAGCTGTGTTTCAGAACTATGATGAGAACAGCTTCCAAAGGTGCTATGATTTGTAAAGAAGCATATATATGTAAATAAAATTTTTACATCTAAAAAATTTACAGCTAGATGCAATACTATTTTGCCCAATTTTATCTTTGTTCTTAAACATTAAATGCTGTCATCAAATGGTAATGATTTGTACTATCAAAATACATTTCAGCTAGAAGGGTTTTGTTATTATTTAATTAGTATGTGACACTTCCAATTTGGAACCTTCTAATTAAACAAGAAAAAAAATTTTACCCAAAAGGAATCCTTTACATACTATGTATAACAAGAGCAGTAGTAATACAAGTAATACAATACACTATATGAAAGATTAATTGATGAAATGGATGTATTTGTACTTTATAATCTCTGTAATGATAGTGAAAAGAATTTCTATTTCACTAATAAGTAACACAGTTTACTTCACAAGGTACCAAGTATCATAATAATCATAGCAATAATCACAGAGAGTACCTTTTATTTTTCTTTACTCTCTAGATTAGCTGCATCAAAATTATTAAAGACAAAAGAAGTGAAGTTCAATTAAAAATACTAAGAACATTATCTCTCATACCCATTAAGACGGCTATTATATTAAAAAATGAAAATAAAAACCAACAGAAAAGTGTGTATTGATGAGGAATTGGCGAAATTGGAACACATATGCACTGCTGGAGGGAATATAAGTTGTTGCAGTCATTATAGAAAACACTATAGCAGTTCTTCAAAACCTTAAAAACAGAATTACCATATGATATAGCAATTCCACTTCTGGGTATATATCCAAAAGAACTGAAATCAGTGGCTCAAGGAGATATTTGCACACTCATGTTCAGAGCAGCATTATTCACAATAGTTAAGAGGTAGAAGCAACTCAGTGCCCATCAATGTATGAATAAGTAAACAAACTGTGATATATATATACATAATGGTATATTAGTCAACCTTAAAAAGGAAAGAGATTCTGACACACGATAGAATTCACTTGAGACAACTGTGCTAACTGAAATAAAAGACAAAAAGTCACAAAAAGACAAATATTGTATGATGCCACTTTTAAGAGCCCTACAGTATTCCAAAACTATTGAAACAAAAAGAACTGTGGTTGCCGGAGGCTGGGGAGAGAGGAAAATAGGGAGTTAATGTTTGATGAATTTTTGTTCAACACTGGAACAACTGAAAATATACTCTGAGCAACAGAAAGAAAGATAACGAAGACTGGCATAATTGTCATGTTTTGCAAAATTCTTTCCCTATTTGCTCTATGAAAAAAATTACTAATATCTTACATTATGAATTATATTTCTAATATCCAGAGATGGCCAATTCTTCTATGAATTAAACAATTCTTCCTCTAACTCATTTACACATCACATATATACAACGGACCTAAATTTTTAAGAATTTTTGCAAATTAAACAAGATACATACATCTACAACCAACCACACACAAACACAATTAGCATCAACACAATGAATACTATAATTAAGTATTCAATTTCTATTAGTCTTTTTCATTCTTATATTTCCTCTCTTGATTATTAAACAGCTTTTAATAATTTCTATAAATGAACCTGAGTTCAAATAATTATCTCTGCTAAATGGTTTATAAGTAAGCAAAAAAAAACCTTAAAGCATCAATATGGTAGTATGTTTTATCTTTCATCTTCACCAAACAATGGAAACTTGAAAGCATTTTTGAGAATCATAACTATAGAGAACACAACTGATATAACTTAAAAGTATGTTATATAAAGTATCTCTTTTTCACAGAGTAGTCAGCTCTCCTGCATAGATAACAACAAAAAGTATAAATGAATTTGTATGATTTAAATAGCATATAACTCTTCACTTAAAGAGAACAAAAATTAACACTATCATGCTAAGAACAATTCCTTATATGTATGAAAATTATGTATCATATTAGATATGTTTCTAATGTGATGATATGTGTGGGTATGCTAAGTTGCTTCAGTCATGTTCAACTCTTTGTGATCCTATGGACTGTAGCCCAGATATGTTTCTAATAGGGTGATGACATCAAGCTAAATTTGACAACATTTTTCAGTGTGCCATTGAAGACCACAACTAAAACAAGAAGTCTTATAAAACAATTCTAACTGACAAATTATGCATACAGCAGAAGAAATCATTCTTAAATATTTATAAACATAAACAGAAGATATATTATTAAAACAGTTAATTGTTTATTTCAAAATTTAATATGCATATAAATTACTAATTCAAATAAACATTTTTGCACATTATTAGCAAAAAAAGTGAAAGGTTCTTCTACTTGGTCTTCTATGTAACACCTACAGGACTACACTAGAAATATTCTTAGAGAAACTACCCAAAGAAGAGAGCTTCTCAGGTATTCCCCATCACAATCGTGCTACAAATCAGATTCTGCTCTCATTATTACAACAGATAAATAGTTAGTAGCAAGACGAGAAAGTCTTGCTTAAGGATTCACAACTTTCTCATTTTTTTTTCCTCCTTCCATACCATCCCTCCTTCATCATGTTCACACAATATAGCTCACTCAGTTCATTCAAGCCCAATAATTACTTTTACTATAATGATTTTACAGATATTTTATACCTGCTCACTTATGTGATTAAGACATACAATATCACTCCGAGTGTCACATTGACCAAATTAGCCTGGGATCTCCTCAATCTACTTTTTCCTTCTCTCTTTCTAACAGTATTAGTGACTGAAGTACAGTTTTCTTCACACATCAACTCCTTTCATCATCAGGAGCTCAAGTAGGTGAACCATAATACAAATCTGACAGGCATATTTACATATGGAGCATTCATTTAATATACTTATCTTATTCTATTAATATTTTTATTTGGAACATTTATTGAAACAACATACAATTTTAGCAACCCTTACACTTGTCAGGAAAGAAAGTGAAGTCGCTCAGTCGTGTCCGACTCTTTGCGACCCCGTGGATTGTAGCCTACCAGAGTACTCATTAAATGCCAGTGATTTTTTGAGGAAGTTCTTTCAGAAAACTTATTTTTCACATATTTCCTACTTAATGTTACAACCAAAGCAATTCACATAGAACCATACAGTAGTGCACATGAATTAATGAATGAAGTAATTAATGAACAAAGTAACGAATTATGTCAAGAGTTTGGGAGTCTAGGCCGGAAAAAGAGGTAGCTGGCTTAAAAAAAATCCTTACCCAAAAGATACAAAATATTGCTACAGGATAGTAACTCAGAATAAAATATTTCCCATTATAACAACCAAAAAAATAATTATTTTTCCACACCTAGCATTACTTTCCCTAAAGGATTTTACCAAGAAATCTATCTCTAAAAAATGAATCAGTCATTCATAGTACATTTTGACAATTCTTATTAAGAGAAAAGTTCTTTCCCAATCAAGTGTTAAGGGCAAAGACAAATTCTTGCTCACTGAATTCTTACATTCAACACCAATGCCAAGAGACTAATGCCAACTTAAGGAATGATGTTAAGCTAAGATATCTGACTACTTTAAAACAGAGCCTCAGAATTACTTTGTCCACTCAATGTAATAGTGATCTGAGATAAATTTATCTTAGAATACCAAGATTAAAATCATATTTTAGTGATAGATTACCTGATGAATACTGTTCTACATTCTAGAAAGAGGTACCAAAGTATTTCAAAATACTATAACTCATTATTATAATCCATTATTCAAATGTAATTCTCCACAGCTTTTATATCATTGAAGTCCATATAAGCACATTTTTCCCACAAACACTGCATTAAAAAGATATATAATTACATTGCACCAAAAATATACCTTATAAATAATACAATAATGGAATAATTTATTTTATTCATTCAAGTGGATGAAATCTTTCAATGATATTATAAAGTTTCTTTCCATATACTCATGAACATGTTATTCAATATTCATTCACTAGGAATATTTATATCCACATAGAATAATTCTATTCTTCATTAAATACTTATAGAATTGAAAGAACAACTTCTCAATCTTCATTTCAATAAAAATCATGTAGAAAGAGTACTGACAATCCTTTTAAATGAAGAAAATAGAGACATTTTAAAAAGAAAAAAATTTAGAAAGTTGGGATTGAAAACTCATTTCTGAACTCACAACAATGAGTTCATTATAATAACTTCAATATTCAATAATTTTCACCATTCTGTCTTGTAACTTTTTAAAATGACTTGGACTATCATTAAAGGAATCAATAACCTTCAGGTTCAACACACTCTTGTGTTTTATTCCTCACATTTTAAATGAATTACTAGTAAAACTTGTATGAATATAGATTACACGTAATGTGGAAGACCAATTTTTTGTTGTAATATATTTTGCTGAATGCATTAAATATCATTAAGGAAAGCATCTGCCAGCACTCGATTTTCTTTCCCTGCTGTCTAAGGCTTAACTAGTATTGATTATTTTTTTAATAAAAGAGGATCTTACTGAAAGGATATGTTCCTACAGAAGATAGCATGTATGATTTGGAGTTTAATATATAACTGCAAAAGAGTTTATTCATGAAATAGAAAGTGACATTATACTCTAATATGAAATATGTTCTGATAAAGAATGGAATTGACTTATGATCAAGAACATTAAAAACTGAAACCTACTGAACTCCTCAAAAATCTTGTGCTACATACAACTTTCAAATGTAAAACATCACAAATATATTCAATATAGTCAAGTATATTATTATTATAAATAATTATTTTACATTTTTAATTATACTTACAAATTATTATTGCAAGTTATTCAAAAATGTTTAAAACTGATGTAAACGAATTCAATCTTGCCTCCCCAAGCAACTAAACTACTAATCATCTGCCTAGTATCTACTGCCACATTGGTAAGATATCATCAAACATTAGCAGATGCTCTTTGAAAGTCAACCATTAATCTCATCATTTCTTCTTCTAAAATCTCTTCTATTTCTACACAGAAAGTGTTTCATAACTTCACTTCTGTTGAAACTGTTCTATGTGCTTCATCACATGTAACAAATTGTTAGAAAAGAAGAAATTACTCAACCTGAAATTAGTGCTCAGTTACAACTCTTCTGAGAAAAGTCACACCAAGTTTTAATTTACACTTAATACTGAAAACCAAATACTCACAAAGAAGGATCTTGTACGAGATCTTTGAGATTAATCCCACTGCGATCTTCTGCAAGATTTCTGAAGCAACTATCACTCACTAAACAGGAAAAGGAGAAAGGAAAATTAATTTTTGTTTACATTTCAGTTAATTTACTACTATCCAAAAGGAATTTTGAAATTAAAATTGGTTATTGGGATAGGTCTTTTCTAAACATCAAGAATGATTAATTTGGGGGCCTGGTAGATTAGCAGCAAATATTAATATTCAATAAAAAGCCAATAATCTAAGCACAAGACTTTACATAAATACAATATATAAAAGAGTGAACATATGGGTCTAAATTTTATTCTTACTTTTAGAAAATTAATTTACCAGTCGAGTAGCAAGTCACTGCTTTCACAAAAACTAGAGGAAAAAAATGATAAGCTATGCCCCAACATCATATTTTTAAAGGGAATAGAGAACTTTGGATTTTAAAAAAAAAGGTAAACTAGGAGAAAAGTGCAATTTGTTTTCGGGTAAGCTGAGCTGCCCAATTGTTTCATTTCTGAAAGGATTTGCCATTTAAACATAAGAATTAGAGAGAGGGACACTACTAACAAAAAGATAAACCAGCATAGTTTTTGATAGCTCATGGGCTGGCAATGACAGACTGGAATCCCATGGGACCCACAAAACACAAGAAAATTTTCTTCTGGGAGATTTGCTGAGGGCTAGGATTGCATAAGAGGATTTGGGGAAAGGAGAAGAGAACAGGACATAGGGCAAATGTTCTCTGTAGTGTTGTGGAGGTTAAGAGATAAAGTCAACTGTGCCTACCACGTCCAGTGTACAATTTCTGTTGATCTCCCCTTGATATATTTGCTATCAACCAAAAGCATCCCACCTTGAGAGGGAAGATGAGTGAAAGGGGGAAGAAGCCAAATGGTAGAGTAAAATCTCCAATAATTTCACAGCACATTAGTACAGAGCCACAGCAGAGAGAAATGACTGCAACACAATAGGTCTGGCCCTTAATACATTTAAAGCCAGAGGCAGACTGAATATATCTAAAGCTGTCACTTAAACCACCCAGTTCAACTTGTGGTTGAGTTGAGATGGTTAACACTTAATCATTTCCTTCTAATATAACATTGAGGGAAAGTAATATTTACATCAATTTCTATGATTGTATGATAAACAGTATTTGATACAAAATATCGTAGAGGGCACAATATGTGATCAACAGCCAGTTGAAAAAATAATGTATATGTCAACCCACAGATGATACAGAATTCGAAGACAAGGGCTTGAAGAAAAATCTAAAGAAAACCGTAAGTTAAAAAACAGAAAAACATTGACAGTAGATGAAAATAGGAACATTTCAACAGAGAATTAAAATCTATGCAAAAGAATCTAACAGTAATTTTAGAACAGAGAAATACACTATCTGAAATTAAGAAATTTGTGGCTGGATTTTAGAGCCAACTCAACACAGCAAAACACAGGATTAGTGAACTTGAAGAGATCAACAGAAAACTTCCAAACTGACGCAAAAAGAGAAAAAAAAGAAAACAAACATGAGACATGCTGGAATCAAACAGCCAATGAGACTATAGCTGAAAAGAGAATGAGGAAGATGCAATATTTTCAGAAAAAAGTTAAGAACATTCCAAAACTGATATAATACATTACTCAATGACCCAGGGAATATAGCCAAGTCTGTACTGGAAAATGTGAAAGAAAATCACACTCAGCAGTCAAACGGCTGAAAATCAAAGATAACAACAAAATCTTAAAAACAGCAAGGACACATCACCTTCTAAGGAAAAACAGTAAAACTTACAGCTGAGTATCAAACCTAAACTATGGTACAGAGAAGACAATAGAACAATACAGTTAAAATGCTGGGGGGAAAATCTAGAATGTAAGTCTATACCTTGAAGAAACATCCATCCTAAAATTAAAGATGAACTAAAACTCTACTCATATTTTAATAAATATTAAGTGATTATTTCCTATATTAAGCTAACATATGTTATATGCTATATATATATATGTTAAATGCTATATATATAAAACATATGCTAACATATGTTAGCATAAATATTAAGCAACTATTTCCTATTTTAATTTAACAGTTTCATTATGTACCTCAGCCAATTCAAATCTTCTTAAGGAGCAAGAAGAATATAACATTTGCCTTGCTCCTTTCAAAGTTTCATTACCTAATATTTTATTTGGATTTTATAGTCCTTTTTCTTACAGCTCAAAATTATAAGCTCTCGAAATCTGAATCTGCCTCTGATACAAATGATAAATGCATAAAATGATGCATTTAAAGGATGGATCTCAAGTTGAAATCAAGTTTGTATTCTTTTTATTAAATGCAAAAAGATTTCCCTCACCTTTTTTTCACAATGAGATAAGCAATTTTGATCAATATATAATTTTCTTTCCATATTTGACAGACACTGATACCAACCTGTTGGTTTGAGACGAATTCTGTTTTTCTTAATTTTAACACAAATACTCATTATTACATTATTTCCTAATTAGAGCCAAGTGGAAAAAAATAAAATGTTGCCACACGATAAGAAATGTTGGTTTCCAATTGAACTGAACTTGAAGCAATAATATATTATATCAAAACATTTGTTCTCATAAAATTTCCTGCCCAATTTGGAAAATATGAGAGCTTAGTTACAAACTTCAAGAACCGGAAAGTTCTGAAGGCTTAACTAAAATAGAGTAAACCTTCGCTCCTATAAAGGTTTGGTAGATAGCTATTGAAATGAGTTTTGCTAAAGGAGGTAAATACTTTCTAAAGTTCATATCACATCCAAATTTTAAGTTAAAAACAGAATAAAGAATCTAAATATCAATACTTTTTCAACAAATATTCCCAAACTTTACCCGCCTAATATATGTATTAAGTTTAAGATATATTTCAACAGTGCAACAAATTTTGGTTTTGAATTACAAATAAGAACATGATACATTTTCTGAAACTAGTGAATGTACTTCTTTCATACATAAATCACACCCAAATCAACCAGTTTGGTCATCATACTTTTCTGTTGTTTTTTCCCCCAGTATATGCCAACCAAAGGAATTATTATGCTTTTTGTCCCAATGATTAATAAACACCACAAAATTAAGAGCTGGGTCTTGGGAACACACATATTTTTCAAGAAAATGTCACTTTCTATAATCATAGTGTGAAAGTTTAGTGGAAAAATGTCAGTATGTTGTAATTTTAAAATATGTCAAGAAATATGAGCACTTAATTTGTTTTACTTTGAAAATATATAGTTTAAATAACTGGTAAGAAAATTTAACTCCATAATTCTTGGTTTCATTTTAAAATAAATCTCTAATGTTCATTTTTTGTTATTTACATGAAAGTCATATAACACAAAATTAACAATTTTGAAGTGGAAGATTCTGGGACATTTAGTTTATTTACAATGTTGTACATCTCCACCTCTATTTCCAAAACATTTTCATTATCCCAGAGAAAACCTGGTACACATTAAACTGCAAGTTCCCATTCTTCCTTTCCCTTCCCCAATCCCTGGCAACCATTAATCCGTTTTTTGGTCTCTATGGATTTAATCATCCTAGATATTTCATACAAATGGAAGCATAAAATACATGACTTTTTGTGTCTAGATTCTTTCAATGAGCATAATGTTTTCAAGGTTCATCCATGTACAGAGAAAAATCATTCCCCTTTAAAGTTAATAATACGCCATTGTATGTATATATCACTTTTGTTTATCCATTAATCCTTTGTTGGCCATTTGCTTCCACCTTTTGGTTATTGTGAATAGGCTAAATGAGCATCCATGTACAAATATTTCTTTGAGTGCCTGTTTTCAATTCTTTGTAGTTCAGTTCAGTCGCTCAGTCGTGTCCGACTCTTTGCGACCCCATGAATTGCAGCACGCCAGGCCTCCCTGTCCATCACCAACTCCTGGAGTCTACCCAAACCCATGTCCATCGAGGCGGTGATGCCATCCAGCCATCTCATCCTCACCATCCCCTTCTCTTCCTGCCCCCAATCCTTCCCAGCATTAGGGTCTTTTCCAATGAGTCAACTCTTTGCATGAGGTGGCCAAAGTATTGGAGTTTCAGCTTCAACATCAGTCCTTCCAATGAACACCCAGGACTGATCTCCTTTAGGATGGACTGGTTGGATCTCCTTGCAGTCCAAGGGACTCTCAAGAGTCTTCTCCAACACCACAGTTCAAAAGCATCAATTCTTTGGCGCTCAGCCTTCTTCACAGTCCAACTCTCACATCCATACATGACTACTGGAAAAACCACAGCCTTGACTAGACGGACCTTTGTTGGCAGAGTAATGTCTCTGCTTTTCAATATGCTATCTAGGTCGGTCATAACCTTCCTTCCAAGGAGTAAGCGTCTTTTAATTTCATGGCTGCAATCACCATCAGCAGTGATTTTGGAGCCAAAAAATTATCCCCAGAAATGGAATTGCGGAATTATATGGAAACTTCATGTTTAATTTTCTGCAAAATTGTTTTCCAAAGAAGTTCCACTATTTTACATTCCACCAGCAATGTACAAGGATTCCTTTCGCCCACAATCACAGACATTATTGTCTGTCTTTTTTAATTAAGTCATAATAGTGAGGTATAAAGTATTATCTCACTGTGGTTTGGATTATACTTCCCTTAAGACAAATGATATTCAGCATTCTTTCATGTGTTTGTTGGATATTTGCATATTTCTTTGGAGAAATGTGTATTTAAGTTCTTTGTACACTGTTTGTTGTTGTTTAAGGTTGTTGAGATCCAAGATTTCTTTATATACTCTGGATACTAGAACTAGATATATTTACAAATATTTTCTCCTATGGTTTATCCTCATGGTCTCTAGATAATGGTTTTTAATGTACAAATTCAATATATCTTTTTTATTTTGATAGTTTGTGATTTGGTGTCTTATTTAAGAAACCACTGCCAAATCCAAGATCATGAAAAACTTCTCTTTTATTTTCCTCTAATAATTTCAAAACTTTAACACATATTTAGGTCTTTTATTCATTTTCAGTTAATGTTTGTACACGGTGTAAAGGGAAGAGTCTAGCTTCATTCTTTCACATGTGGGAATCTAGTTGTTTCAGTAGCATTTATTAAAGAGAATGTTCTTTCCCCCACTGAATGATCTTGGCATTTTTCTGAAAACTGAAATAATCACAGGCACAAGAGGTTATTTCTGGACTAAATTCAATAACATTGATCTATTATGTTACTATCACACTGTTTCTACTACTGCAACTTTGTAATTTTTAAATTGGGAACTGTGAGTCCCCCAACTTTTTCTTTTTTCAAGATATTTTTGGCTACTCAGCATGTCTTACAATTTCATATGAATATCAGGATTCGAATGAATTTCTCAGGACAAATAATGTCCCCATTTTAAGTAGATTCATTTTAAGATGAATTTAACTATTACCAATTATCTATCCTCATTACCAGTTTATGTTTTTCTCCATGTCTAAGTCCTACCATTTTCTACTTTCTAGGAGAAAAGTTCCCTGAATTCTCCTAAAAAGGATGCAAACTAAGTACACAGAACTACTGAACAAACTGAAAAAGTAAAAACTCTCATCACAGAAATAAGGTAATTTTGTTAACGTATCCAACCAAAAATTACAACTCAAAATGATCAGTACAGTTCAGCTCAGTCGTGTCTGACTCTTTGTGACGCCATGGACTGCAGCATGCCAGGCCTCCCTGTCCATCAAAAACTCCCAGAGTTTACTCAAACTCATGTCCATTGAGTCGGTGATGCCATCCAACCATCTCATCCTCTATCATCCCCTTCTCCTTCCACCTTCAATCTTTCTCAGCATCAGGTTCTTTTCAAATGACTCAGTTCTTCATATAAGGTGGCCAAAGTATCGGAGTTTCAGCTCAGCATCAGTCCTTCCATGAATACGCAGGACTGATTTCCTTTAGGATAGACTGGCTGGATCTCCTGGCAGTCCAAGGGACTCTCAAGAGTCTTCTGCAACACCACAGTTCACAAGTATCAATTCTTCGGCGCTCAACTTTCTTTAAGTCCAACTCTCACATCCATAAATGACTACTGGAAAAACCACAGCCTTGAGTAGACAGACCTTTGTTGGCAAGGTGATGTCTCTGCTTTTTAATAGCTGTCTAGGTTGGTCATAACTTTTCTTCCAAGGAGCAAGCATCTTTTAATTTCATGGCTGTAGTCACCATCTGCAGTGATTTTGAAGCCCAAGAAAATAAAGTCTGTCACTGTTTCCACTGTTTCCCCATCTACTTGCCATGAAGTGATGAGACCAGATGCCATGATCTTACTTTTCTGAATGTTGAGTTTTAAGCCAACTTTTTCAGTCTCCTCTTTCACTTTCATCAAGAGGCTCTTTAGCTCTTCTTCACTTTCTGCCATAAAGGTGGTATCATCTGCATATCTGAAGTTATTGATACTTCTCCCAGCAATCTTGATTCCAGCCTGTGCTTCATCCAGCCCAGTGTTTCTCATGATGTACTCTGCATATAAGTTAAATAAGCAGGGTGACAATATACAGCCTTGAAGCACTCCTTTCACTATTTGGGACCAGTCTGTTGTTTCTTATCCAGTTCTCTCTGTTGCTTCCTGACCTGCAAACACATTTCTCAACAGGCAGGTAAGGTGGTCTGGTAGTCCCATCTCTTTCAGAATTTTCCACAGTGTGTTGTGATTCACAGAGTCGAAGGCTTTGGCATAGCCAATAAAGCAGAAGTAGATGTTTTTCTGGAACTCTCTTGCTTTTTCAATGATACAATGGATGTTAGCAATTTGATTTCTGGTTTCTCTGCCTTTTCTAAATCCAGCTTGAACATCTGGTTCACGTACTGTTGACGCTTGGCGTGGAGAATTTTGAGCATTATTTTACTAGCGTGTGAGATGAATGCATTTGTCCAGTAGTTTGAGCATTCTTTGGCATTGCCTTTCTTTGGGATTGGAATGAAAACTGACCTTTTCCACTCCTGTGGCCAATTCTGAGTCTTCCAAATTTGCTGGCATATTGAGTGCAGCACTTTCACAGCATCCTCTTTCAGGATTTGAAATAGCTCAACTGGAATTCCATCACCTCCACTAGCTTTATTCCCAGTAATGCTTCCTAAGGCCCACTTGACTTCGCATTCCAGGATGTCTGATTCTAGGTGAGTGATCACACCATCATGATTATCTGGGTCAAGAAGATCTTTTTTGCATAGTTCTGTGTATTCTTGACATGTCTTCTTAATATCTTCTGCTTCTGTTAGGTCCACACCATCTCTGTCTCTTATTGTGCCCATCTTTGCATGAAAAGTTCCCTTCGTATGTCATTTTCTTGAAGAGATTTCTAGTCTTTCCCATTTTATTGTTTTCCTCTATTTCTTTGCACTGATCATGAAGGAAGGCTTTCTTTTCTCTCCTTACTATTCTTTGGAACTCTGCATTCAAATGGGTATATCTTTCCTTTTCTCCTTTGCCTTTCCCTTCTCTTCTTTCTTCAGCTATTTGTAAGGCCTCCTCAGACAACCATTTTGCCTTTTTGCATTTCTTTTTCTTGGTAATGGTCTTGAACCCTGCCTCATGACAATGTCACGAACCTCCGTCGATAGTTCTTCAGGCACTCTGTCTATCAGATCTAATCCCTTGAATCTATTTCTCACTTCCACTGTGTAATCGTAATGGATTTGATTTAGGTCATACCTGAATGGTCTAGTGGTTTTCCCCACTTTGTTAGATTTAAATCTGAATTTGGCAATAAGGAGTTCATGATCTGAGCCACAGTCAGCTCCTGGTCTTGTTTTTGCTGACTGTATAGAGCTTTTCCATCTTTGGCTGCATAGAATATACTCAATCTGATTTTGGTATTGACCATCTGATGATGTCCATATGTAGAGTCTTTTCTTGTGTTGTTGGAAGAGGGTGTTTGCTATAACCATGTGTCGTCTTTGCAAAACTCTATTGGCCTTTGCCCTGCTTCATTCTGTACTCCAAGGCCAAATTTGCCTGTTATTCCAAGTATTTCTTGACTTCCTACTTTTGCATTCCAGTCCCCTATAATGAAAAGGACATCTTTTTTGGGTATTAGCTCCACAAGGTCTTGTAGGTCTTCAAAGAACCGTTCAACTTTAGCTTCTTCAGCATTACTGGTCAGGGCATAGACTTGGATTACTGTATTATTGAATGGTTTGCCTTGGAAACGAAGAGAGATCATTTTGTTGTTTTTGAGACTGCATCCAAGTACTGCATTTTAGACTCTTTTGTTGACTATGATGGCTACTCCATTTTTTCTAAGGGATTCCTGCCCACAGTGGTAGATATAATGGTCATCTGAGTTAAATTCACCCATTCCAGTCCATTTTAGTTCACTGATTCCTAGAATGTTGATGTTCACACTTGCCGTCTCCTGTTGACCACATCCAATTTGCCTTGATTCATGGAGCTAACATTCCAGGTTCCTATGGAATATCATTCTTTATAGCATCAGACTTTACTTCCATCACCAGTCACATCCACAACTCGGTGGTTTTCGCTTTGGCTCCATCTCTTCACTCTTTCTGGAGTTATTTCTCCACTGATCTCCAGTAGCATATTGGGCACCTACTGACCTCGGGAGTTCATCTTTCAGTGTCCTATCTTTTTGCCTTTTCATACTGTTCACGGGGTTCTCAAGGCAATAATCCTGAAGTGGTTTACCATTCCCTTCTGCAGTGGACAACGTTTTGTCAGAACTCTCCACCATGACCCATCTGTCTTAGGTGGCCCTACATGGCATGGCTCATGGTTTCATTGAGTTAGACAAGGCTGTGGTCCATGTGTTCAGATTGGTTAGTCTTCTGTGATTGTGGTTTTCAGTCTGTCTTCCCTATGATGGAGAAGGATAAGAGACTTATGGAAGCTTCCATAATAATGCTAATGCTGATATTCAAAAGTTATATTATGATAGTCATTTCATAACTACCAATGTTGCTTTAATCTTAACTAATCCAAGCTGTTGTGTATTGCTGTTAAAAAGTAACATATCCTATTCTGAGAAAAGTTAAAAAAAAGATGCAAAATCTGCTTTCCCAATATTTGCAACATATGCTTTCTGAGTTCAAGATACAGTCTGAGTAGCATTTTTTGGATCTGACTCAAGTGGAAAAGAATTTTTTCGTATTTCAAAATCCACTTAATAACTGTTCAACTAAGGAGCTTCCACCTTATCTTCAACTGTACATTATTATGCAAGTTTACTGACTCCTGGTTTATAGGAACAAAGGAGGATTACCACACACTATACAGAGCTAATCAATGCAATTCCTAGCACATGCTAGGAACATAGTGTAACATATGTCCATGGCTATGCACAGAAGAACACAAATTACAGAACTGATTTATGCTCTCTCTGTTGTTTTTTATATCTCTGACTAAAGCCCATTATCAAAACTCATATTATGAGGAAAACTTCCAAATATCTTCATTCATCCTCATATATGTTCACCTACCAATCTTAGGCAATGAGAGATCACTGAGGACTCAGTAGGGGGCCAGAAATACCATGCTCACTCAGCAGTGCCTTAGAGGCCCTATCTAGAGAGAATGAAAAGAGGTAAAATGGAGAATCTGACTTCTACTCCTGCACTTTGTTCAGTCGCTTCAGTCGTGTCCAACTTCTACCACAGTCTGGCATAAAGAAGAAAGTTTATCTCCCTTTACCTGCCTGGGTAGTATCTGAATAAACCAGCTAAAACTGAAGATTTAAATAAGACCCCAGGTCATAATGCAATACCCCAAAAGTCCAGGTTTCAACAAAAAGTTAGCTGTCACTATAGATCAATGAAATAGAATAGAGAGCCTAGAAATAAACCCTCACACCTATGGTCAATTAATCTCTGACAAAGGAGGCAAGAATATACAATGGAGAAAAGACAGTCTCTACAGCAGTTGATGTTGGAAAAGCTGAACAGCCTCATGTAAATCAATAAGGTTGCAATATTCCCTCACACTATACACAACAATAAAGTCAAAATAGCTTAAAGACTTAAATACAAAATATGACACCATAAAACTCCTAAAAGAGAACATAGGCAAAACATTCTCCGACATAAATCATACCAATGTTTTCTATGTCAGTCTCCCAAGGAAACAGAAATAAAAGCAAAAATAAACAAATGAGACCTAATCAAACTTATATCCTTTTGCACAGCAAAGGAAACCATAAACAAAATGAAAAGACAACCTATGAAATATTTGAAAACAATGTGGCCAACAAGGGCTTAATTTCCAAAATATACAAAACGAACAGCTCATATAGCTCAATATTTAAAAAACAAACAACCCAACCAAAAAATGGGCAGAAGACCTAAACAGAAATTTCTCCAAAAAAGACATAAGATGGCCAACAGGCACATGAAAAGATGTTCAATATTACTAATTATTAGAGAGATGCAAATACAAAACTACAATGATAGAGCATATCACTCTGGTCAGAATGGCCATTGTTAAAAAGTCTACATGTAAGAAACACTGGAAAGGGTGTGAGGAAGCCCTCCTACAGAGTTGCCAGAGTTGCAGTATGATCCAGGAATCCCACTTCTGGGCATATATTTGGACAAAACTCTAATCTGAAAAGATACATGCACCCCAGTGTTCACAGCAGCAGTATTTACAATAACCAAGACATGGAAGCAACCTAAATGTCCACCAACAGATGAATGGATAAAGGGGTCATTCATACACACACACACACACACACACACACACACACACACACACACGTGCATGCAATGGAATGTTAATCAACCATAAAAAGAATGAAAATAATGCCATTTGCAGCAACATAGATGGACCTAGAGATTATCATATTAAGTGAGGCGAATCAAAGAAAAATAGCATCTATCACTTATATGTGGACTCTAATAATGAATTTATTTAAAAAACTGAAATAGACTCATAGAAAACAAACTTATGGTTACTAAAAGGGGTGGGGGAGGGATAAATTAGGAGCTTCGGATTAGCAGACACAAACTACTACATATAAACTATATAAACAACAGCAAGGTGCCCTGTACAGTACAGGGCACCATATTCAACCCACTGTAATCAATCACAATGGAAAAGAATATGAAGTGTGTGTGTGTGTATATATATATCTGAGTCACTTTGCTGTACACCAGAAACTAACACAGTTCATCAACTATACTTTCAAGAAGAAAAAAAAAACCAGATAAAAAGTCAAGTGTCAGAAAAAAGAGAAACAAGAAGATCTAAAACTGAGTGAAGAAAGATAACTGATAGGTGCCAACACCAAAATGGAAAAAATGTCTATCAGAGAAAAATAGACCAACAAATAAATAAATAAATAAACGAAGCCTCAGGGCCCTATAGGACAATAACAAAAGACCTAACTTTCCTATCATTTGAGTCTTAAAGGAAAGGAGAAAATGTGCAGGGCTGAAAAGGTATTTGAAGAAATAACGGCTTGAAAACTTCCCAAATTTGGCAAAAGACACAAATATACAGATGCAACATGCTGAGCAAACCTCAAACAGGATAAACAAAGAAATGTATACGAAGGCAAATCACAGCCAAACTTCTGAAAACTAGAGACAAGGAAAACATCGTGAAAACAGTGAGAGAGAAACTACACCATATCAAAAGCAGAAAAACAATTCAAATGGCAGCATCAGAAACCTGGGAGGCCAGAAGGAAGAACTTTTTCAAATGTTCAAATAAAAGAACTATGAACTTGCCTCTTATAGCCAGTGAAAATATCCTTTAGAGGTGGAGAAGCAATTATAACATTTTCAAATGAAGTAAAACCAAGAAAATTTGTGAGCAGCACATTTACCCTCAAGAGCTAGATCTGAGAAAAGATAAATTAACAAATCTCTTACTAGAATAACAAAGAAAAAAAAAATAGAAGACACAAATTACCAATATCAGGAATAAAACAGGAGATATATGACTACAGACTTCATAGAAATCAAAATAATAATAAAGGAATCCTCCAAACAACTCTAAAGACGTTAAATTTAGCAACATAAATAGACCAATTTCTCAAAAAGCACAGACTACTACAACTCACCCAATATGATATAAATAATTTGAATAATGCTACAACTATTAATAAAATTGAACTTACAATTTAAAATCTCCCCAAACAAGAATCTCTAGTCTGGGAAGACTTCAGTGGAAAATTTGCCAAATATCTACAGAACAATTAATACCAATTCTATATCATCTCTTCCAGAAAACAAGCGGAGTGAAAACTTCCAAATTGATTTTATAAAGACACTATTACCCTGATGCAGAAACCAAAGACCAAAAAAAAAAAAACCTCTACAAATGTTTCCTATGTAAATATAGACTCAAAAGATCCTTAACCAAATGTTAGCACAAACCATTCAGCAATATACAAAAATTACACACCATGATCAAATGGGATTTATTCCAAGGATGCAAGACTGTTAAAAAATTTGAAAAACAATTAATGTAATCCAACATAGTGACACGCTAAAGTACAATCACATAATCATTGGACTGAGGCAGAAAAAGCATTTTATATCATTAAGCATCCTTCCGTGATAAAAAAAAAATAGGAATAAAAGGGAAATTCACCAACTTGATAAACAGCATTTATAAAAATCTTCAGCTAACACCATTCTCAATGGCAAAAAGACTGAATGCTTTTCTCTAAAGGTCAGGAACAAAATGAAGATGTCTGCTTTCATCATTCGTAATGAATGAAGTAATGGATGATTTAGCCAGTGCAAGAGGCAATAATAAGAAACAAAAGCCATATAGATTAGAAAGATGGAAGTAATCTATCCTATCCCTAATTACAGATAATATTATCATCAACACAGAAAACCTACCAACAACTCCTAAAACTAAAAAGTGAGTTCATCAAGATCTTAGGATACAAGATCAACATATAAAAATCCACTGCATTTCTACATACTAGCTGTGAAAACATTCTCTTAAAGTTACAATATAATACCATTTACAACTGTTCAAAAGAAAATGAAATACTCATAAGTACATCTAACAAATCTTGTGTAGGACTTGTATACTGAAAATTACAAAAGGCTAGTGAAGAAAATAAAAGACCTAATAGGAGATTAGATCTCCTCCAGGGGATCTTCCTGACCCAGGGATTGAAGCCATGTCTCCTGCATTGGCAGGCAGGTTCTTTACAGCTGAGCCACCAGCGTAGCTGGCAGCAAATCAGCATGCCTACCTAGAAAAACAGGATAAAATATAGACATCATCATTAGTAGCTGAATTTATGTTGGGGGCATATTTTAAGTCTCAATTTCATCTGTGGTAAGTCTCAGTACACCTCTTCTGTCCTCCATACTGACAGTTACATTAAAATAGACTAAAATTCCAATTGAAACACTATACTTGTCAGTTTGTATAAAACTGAACAAAACCCAATTATATGCTACATACAAAAATCACATCTTAAATATAAAGACCAAGGGAGGTTGAAACAAAAGGATAGATAAAGATCTGCCATGCAAACTCTTATATGATAACAGCAACTCCACTTCTGAGCATATATCCAAGTACTGAAAATAAGATCTTGAAGAAATATTTGTACATCTGTGTTCAAAGCAGCATTATTAACATTAGCCAAAAAAAAAAAACATTAGCCAAAATGTCCCAAATGTCCACTGGCAATTGAATGCATAAATAAAGTGTGGTATATGCATAGAATGGAAAATTATTCAGCCTTAAAAAAGAAATGAAATTCTAATGCAAGCTACAACATAGATAAACCTTGAGATACCAGGCTAAATGAAACAAGTTAGTCACAAAAAGAAAATACTGTATGATTCCACTTACATGAGATTCCTAGAGTATAGAAATAGTATAAAAGCATAGAAACAGAAAGCAGAACCATGTTTGCCAGAGGATAAGGGTAGGAGAAAATGCGGAATTGTTGCTTAGTGGGTATAGAGATTTAGTTTTGCAAAGTGAAAAGTTCCTGAGATAGTTTGCACAGCAATATGAATACATACTTAAAAATGGTTAAGATATGAATTTTATGTTGTGTACCACAATTAAAAATCTTAAAGTGAATTGTATAAAGCTTTTAAAAAACATAAACTGGATCACGCCAGCCTTCTAAAATCTCCCAGTATACTTTAAATAAAATTAACAATTTTAAGAAAAAGACTTAAAACTGTACAATAAGTGTCTATGTCTTTCTTTCAATTATATATGCTCCTTCGTTTGTATTAAGGATCTTTTAGTTTTTACAGGAAACCAAGAAACCAAATATCAACAGGGGCTTCCCGACTCTTTTACAAACCCATGGACTGTAGCCTGCCTGGCTCCTCTGTCCATGGGATTCTCCAGACAAGAATACTGGAGTGGGTTGCCATGCTCTTCTCCAGGGGATCTTCTTGACCCAGGGATCGAACCAGCATCTCTTAAATTTCCTGCATTAGCAGGCAGAATTTTTACCAGCTGAGCCACCAGAGAAGCCCAAACAACAAAACTTCACTGCACTCAAAAGTAGTTTCAAAACTTAGCTTTCCACATCATCAAATACTTGAAAGCCTATATTAAACCTAAAATGATGCGCAAAGTCAAACTTAGTCTCTGAATAATCTTTGCCCCATAAGCAAGTTCTAGCAGCACCTTTGACATTTCACAGTTTAATAATATGGTAGCAATACACTTTTAAAATTCCAAAGGGTAAAAATTATTTAAAGTAAGTCATACCACTTTAATTTTTAATGTAACCTAGGAAAACAGCTATTGTAGATACCCTTCAAAACCACTTGTGCCAAAAACAGATTATCAAAACACACACACACACACACACACACACACACACACACACACACACACACACATATCACTTAAGGAATAAAGAAAATAATATGATCCATCCCACCCTACGCATTTCCTCGCATTTTTTCAGTCCATATCATCCCTAATCTCTCAGTAAACCCCAACATTTAATCTCTTCTTCTAAGAGGCCATAACTGAACCATCAGACAGAGGATGAGAAGGTTAGATACCATCACCGACTCAATGAACATGAATTTGAGCAAATTCCAGGAGACAGTGGAGGACAGGGGGGCCTGGAGTGCTGCAGTCCATGGGGTCACAGAGAGTTGGACATGACTTAGCGACTAAGCAACAACAACAAACTTAACCACCAATAGACTCAGAGCTATACTTTTAAATACAAATAGGATAAGCACTGCTTACTTTAAACATAAAATCTCTTCAATTGACAAACATTGATTTTAGATAAAATAGAATCCTTGAGATGTGATGTAAAGACTAGCTTTTCATAAGGGATTAATGAATTTTGGATCCAAAGGCTGTATGTATAATGTTTGATATCCACAAGGATAAAAACCAAATAGGTTGGCATGAACTGTGAAAATATCTCAGGAAAGAACCCATGTGAAGATCAATTAATTATTAAAGTTCTGATTAGATATATTGCCCAGGGAATTAACTCTAATATGCTGGCATTCCATGTATAGTCACATTTTTCTGCCTCTGACTTTTCTCTTAAGGTAAACAACTTGGTAATGTGCTCTCTGAGTTCCATCTTATCATGTTACCTGGTACTATCTTAAAAATTTGTCACATCTTACCAGCAACAGCTACAATGCATTTTTTTTAAGTAACGTAATGTTACTTAAAATGTTTTTTCTTTTGCTTTTGAATCTTCATGATAAAAATTTCCATTTAATACTTAATATCAATGCATTTCCTTGATTCCAAAGATAAAAGCACACAAAAATATTCACTTTTAAATGATATTCATTTTCTCTCTGATTAAAAATATTTATTGTTCCATATCTATTTCCCTGATTCTGCCTAGCTACAAAGTTTTGATCACAGAGGGGATTATAATATAAGAAATTTGACTGCATAATCCATTCCTTTGAGATAAGGATAGCATCAGTAACAACAAAGCAATGACACAAATAAAAACTAACACTTACTGTTTCCTATTTGTGTCACACTAAATAAAGTGGTTTCTATGCTTTCTATCATTTAAAAGCCATTTCGTAGAGACTTCTGCATAAGTTATATATCTCTCTTATAACTAGAGAACATCACTCTCACTTTAAAAATAAGAACATGTTGACTAAACCAAAAAACCATAATTAAAACAGTATATAGAGCTTAGGAGGCAAAGACGTCTAAATGAACTAAAATCCAGAAAACAGAAACTAAGAAGAGCTGCTTTCATCCTTGATAGAACAACTGTTACAGGAAGAAGTCACCATAAATGGGGACA
Source organism: Okapia johnstoni (assembly GCA_024291935.2). NCBI lineage: Eukaryota > Metazoa > Chordata > Mammalia > Artiodactyla > Giraffidae > Okapia > Okapia johnstoni. Next base: position 22,496,741 of record CM044307.1, read on the forward strand.
AGAAGAAACCAGAAAAACCTTAACAAATGTTTAGGGACAAGTGTGGGCCAGCGAGGTGGTTAGACTCTCTAGAACCACAGCCACAAAGACAGTTTGCACCTGCCAGCCAACTCTCCCCATTTTGGCAAGCTGACACCCTGAAGGAGTACTAACCATTGTAACCTAGTAACTATTAGAGGAAAGAAAGAAGCATTATGCTCAGAAATACTTAAGGCAAAACACTGAATTTTCAAAATAGCTCTATATAATCCTCTACCCCTTCAGCCCTCCCTGATCATTATTAGCAAGGAAACAATCAAGAGATGATCACTTTCTGAGGATGGTCATGTTTACCAAGGATATGTGCACCAGAAAGATTTGAAAGAGAGTCATTCAAAAATCTTTTTGAGCTGATGGTGGAGAAAGCAAACTCGGGTGCTCAGCAATACCAGATGCCTGTGGGCGGTATGAAACACAGAACTTCCATCAGAGTTTGACTATTGGCCCATCAATATCTGGCCTTTGTGACAAAAAGGACACCAATGTCAGAATGTAAATAGTTCAGAAGCCCAAAAACATGACACACTCATTTCAAGGGTTACAATGATATAGTCAGTCAGTTGATCTCACTGGGCAACAAAATCATTACTAAAAAATTATGTGAAGCACCAATAATTAACCCAAGATGGAGTCAAAGGTCCTTTACCATGAAAAAAACAGGCCAGCTTCTGCTAGGGATGACGAGTTTGGCAGGCAGGGATGGCTTGTATATCATAAGCATATAGTGCTACATTTTTGACCCAGTTTATGATGGTGGATACATGAGCCACACTCAAAACAATGATGGATCCAAGTGGCTATGGTGGTGACTTGGGCAGTGCAGGCTTAATAAGCAGTTTGATTCCAGTCACTCTCATGAAAAAAGAGGTACTTAGTCTAAGCATCAAGATGAGTGACCATGACCTTCCAAAAGGCAAGTGTGATTTGTTTCCATAGCTTGTGGTCTTATTGAGGAATGTGCCTTTAATCTGCTATTCTGAAATCTTACTCAAGTGACACCATTGTCAACAGCCCATCACTCAGGAAAAATAGAACATGCTTGATGGATCCTTGGGAGTACTGTCAAAAGCAGGGATTGGCTAATTTTTCTATTTTTGAGAAGGGCATATAGTAAATATTTTAGATTTTATAAGCTGCACACAATCTCTGGTATATATTCATTTTATTCCTAATGCTTTTTTTAAAAAATGTAAAAGAACATTCCCAGGTGCAAGAGCAGTACAAACACAGGCTGCAAACAGATTTGGCACACAGGTTGAAGTTTGCTATCTCCTGGCCCAAGGCAAAGAAAATAACTCAATTTAGCCTATTCATCAGTCCTTACCACAGTCGGTCTTCCAGAGCTGTCCTTGGAGTTAGAGAGTGGCTGCCACCCAGTGGACACCATCAATTTTTCACTTAGCTGAATCATCAGTGAACCATGTACAAACATTTAAGGTAAACTCTGTATACATAATCAGTCCAAGGCCTTTACCAAGAAGGTCAATTTAATTTCTCAGCTATAAACTTTGTTCACATCTACCAGTTGAATTCAAGTATCTTTTCCCCTTCCAAAACACAACCAAGTTCTCTAATAAGCACACATCTGGGGCTACAGTAATAGCCCCAGATGCTGATGACACTCCCGGGAACTGCAGGGAAGAGAATAGAGCTTGAGAAAAGGGATGACAGGGACATGGAAGCAGTAGCAGACTTTTTCTCTCCTACAGCTGTTCCCTCCACAGTTGGGTTCAAGCCCCAGGGTTGTTTCCTCCCTCATGTAACTTCTGATATTTGGAAAACACCCCAGCTGAGGGTACCTGCATATTACTGCAGCTCTTGCCTTCAGTCTTTGACAATTTTAGCAAAGCCTGTGCCTCTTTTCCTCCTCACATGGGACCTGGAAGGATGGTGAATTGAGCACTTGTATTCAACAGAACCATAAAACTCATAAAAGTTTGAGTCTCTCCTCTTCTTCAAAGCTCCCAATGGCCAATGGCTTTTAAACAGAAACACACATAAAAGAAAGTTGTGTTAATCAGTTAACAAAAATACTGCATCAGAAGCTCACATAAACCTAGCCCTGTGCTTCCCCTAGAAGAAATGGCTCAGTATTAGTTAGTTCAATGTTCATAGTGACTTTCTAAAACATAACTACTGCAAATAATGAGACTCAACTATATCCACAAAAATACTTATGCAAGTATCCATAGCAGTTGTACTCACAAGAGCCAAAAACTGAAACTAACCCAAATGTCCATTAACCAAACAGATAAATAAATTGTGGAACAGTCATACAAAGGTATACTACTCAGCAATAAAATAGAATAACAAAGGATCAGAAAAGTTATGCTGAACAAAAGAAGCCTTACACAAAGAGTTAATTCCATTTACATGGAAAGAATAAGAAAGGTATAACAAATATATGGTGAAAAAAATCAAACAGTGCCTGCTTCAGTGTGGGAGGGCTGAATGAAAAGTGGTAGGAGAAACTTCCTGAAAGATGGAAACATTCTGTTTTATGAAAGGGGAGGAGTTCCATGTCTGCACATAATTGTCAACATTATTCAGCTAACATTTATGAATTTTAATACATAAATTATCTCAAATAATTAGCTATAATTGAGTGGAAGGTGGAAAGTAAAGGAATATATAAATGAAATAAGAATGTCAAAATGCTAACTGCTATATCTGGGTGATGAGTAGACAGGGTATATCACACTATTTTTTTGTACATTCACTAAACTTTACAAAATGAATAGTTTAAAAAATAATAAGAGAAGAAGTAAGTATGTAGAGAAACTACAGGAGAGAAAGTGAACTTTATAAAACAGTTAAAGTAATAATTTGATTTGAAGGTTTCATGGAAAAGTCATTAGAACTGGGTATATTTGGTAGATTTTAGGCAAAAGCAAGGAAAGTCCATGAAGTGGACACTGAAAACAGTGTAAACAAGATCACATAAGTATTATTGGTGTTAGGCTATTTAGGAAACAGTTTGGCTTACATATAAGGTCAAGAAAAAACAATAATATGAAATAAACTTGAAAAAGTAGAAGATGAAATTATCAAAACAGCCTAAAATCATGGGCCACAGAAAACACACGGGGCAACAGGAAATCATTTTGCACATTCAAGTTTGGAAATGACAAGATTAGATCTAAACTTTAGAAAGTTTAATCTTGCAAAACTGAAGGACAGTATGGAAGCATTACAATGCCCCTATGAGAGACAGTGACAGGGGCAATGACAAGGAGAACAGGGAAGCAAGGACACAGGCATCTGAACTGGTGACTGGGCGCTAAGATTTTCTAAAGAACAAATACCAGGTTAGATATATTTACAGAGGTTCAAGCACTGAGATTCTTCTCTTCAGCACAATATAATACTGAGAAATTAACCAAATGAAAACCAAACATGTTGAAGTCTGATGCCAATTATCTCAAAATTTACTACTGGAAGTGTTAATTTACAGCTAGAAATGTCAATCCAATTAATGTTGGAATTTCTGTTTTGTATATTGTTTTAAAAAATAACCCTGTTATGGAACAACTATAAAAGCACAAGCAGGGATTCCAGATTTGCAAAAGCAATATTTCCAAATAGCAATAATTATACTTTCTATGCTGTGTTGTCTTTATAGAAATAATGTTAAAATGGGAAGAATTTATATCATTATTAAAGGCATCTTATCCAATAAGCTTTTTTCTTACAGCTCCTATTACCACCATGAAAATAATGCTTTACATTCAAAGGGATAAACCTCAGTCAATGGAAATAAACACCGCTCTCATGTAACTTCTAAGGGGGAAAAAAAAGGGAAACACATAACCAAATTGCTAGTAAAAAAATCACCCTACCTATCCCTGAATTATATAGTTTCCAATCTGGAAAATTTCTATTCAAGGTTAAATTCATAATCATTAAAACTGCTTTTATTATCTGAAGGACTTTATTAGGATAAAAAAGTTTGTCCATCCTACTGACAAAAATATTATCTTACAACTACAGAATCAACTAAAGAATAATTTTAAATTAGACATAAACACTTCTGAGTAAAAACATAGCTACATAATTGGAACAATTTTCTGAAGAAAGTAAAATCTTTTTTTCTGAAATATTTTCTTAAAAGAGAGACATTTGAATTTGTATTTTAATTATATTCCAATGACAGCTAGAAAAAAAACTCCATTTAATAGATATTATCCTATAACTAGTGTCTATAAAGTAACCATTTTAATATTTTTTAAACTTTTTATTTTACATTTATAGCCAATTAACAACATTGATATAGTTTCAGGTGATTATTTTAATATTAGGTTGTGCTTGTGGGTATCTATTTACACCTGAATGCATACATACTATATCAAAAGTATAGATATCATATACAAAAAATTTTTAAACTTGCACTAATGGAGAGAATTCAGAAACTAAATGAGATTCGCTAGAGGAAGAAAAGAGTATTAAATGGCATACATTCATGTTATATATGTTTGCAAATGAAGATGCTGGAGCCAGAGTTCCCATAATCTAACAGTGATTCTATCACTTACACTTTATACAAACTTTACAAAAATCTCCAAGAATCAGAAATCTTCTATAAAATAGGATAAAAATACTACCTTAGCTTTCTGTAATATTGTGAGAATTAAAAGAGATAATCCAATTAAAGTACTTAGTCTGACATACTGGCCAATACTGAAACAAAGTTCATACCCGAGGCTCTGACAACTAATACATTCAGAGGATGTCACAGAGGCATATTTTACCACAGTAGATGATGTGCAGTTGACTATACATAAAGAACAGTGGAACATTCTTCTCAAGGAATATAACATTAACAGTAAGATGTATAATCATATTGTCAGATGTGAAGAAATATAAGCTTCATTCTTTATAATTAAAAGTTTCAGATTTAAGAAAATATACGATTCCTTCATACACCTAAAACTGACTTGGGTAAAAGTAGAAAAATGAAAATAAAAAGTATTTTACCTTTAACAAAAGTGACCCAATTTATCAAGTATTTGCTGACTACATATCACCAAGTTGGAGAGTTAAAGCTAATAATTTGAAAATGTTTCAGATAAAATAGAAGCATAGCTGCAAGATCCTTAGAACTAACACCCAAAAAAGATGCCCTTTAAATTAAGGGAATGGAATGCAAAAGTACCAAGTCAAGAAATACCTGGAGTAACAGGCAAATTTGGACTTGGAGTACAGAATGAAGCAGGGCAAAGGTCAATAGAGCTTTGCTAAGAGAATGAACTAGTCACAGCAAACACCCTCTTCCAACAACATAAGAGAAGACTCTATACACTGACATCACCAGATGATCAATACCAAAATCTGACTGATTATATTCTTTGCAGCCAAAGATACATTTGCATGAAATATAAAGATGCATTTGCTCTATACAGTCAGCAAAAACAAGATTGGGAACTGACTGTGGCTCAGATCATGAACTCCATAATGTTAAATTCAGGCTTAAATTGAAGAAAGTAGGGAAAAACCACTAGATTATTCAGGTATGACATAAATCAATTTCATTACGATTATACAGTGGAAGTGAGAAATAGATTCAAGGGATTAAATCTGATAGAGTGCCTGATGAACTATGGACAGAGGTTTGTGACATGGTACAAGAGATACCAAGGGAACATTTCATGCACAGATGGGCATAATAAAGGAGAGAAATGGTATGGACCTAACAGAAGGAGAAGATGCTAAGAAGAGGTGGCAAGAATACTCAGAAGAACTATGCAAAAGAGATCTCCCTGACCCAGATAACCACGATGGTGTGATCACTCACCTATAGCCAGACATCCTGGAATGTGAAGTCAAGTGGGCCTTAGGAAGCATCACTACCAACAAAGCTAGTGGAGGTGATGGAATTCCAATTGAGCTATTTCAAATCCTAAAAGAGGATGCTGTGAAAGTGCTGCACTCAATATGCCAGCAAATTTGGAAAACTCAGCAGTGGCCACAGGACTGGAAAAGGTCAGTTTTCATTTCAATCCCAAAGAAAGGCAATGCAAAGAATGTTCAAATTACTGCACAACTGCCCTCATCTCACACGCTAGCAAGTTCAGTTCAGTTCAGTCGTTCAGTCGTGTCCGACTCTTTCTGACCCCATGAACCGCAGCACGCCAGGCCTCCCTGTCCATCACCAACTCCCGGAGCCTACCCAAACTCATGTCCATCGAGTCGGTGATGCCATCCATCCAGCCATCTCATCCTCTGTCGTCCTCTTCTCCTCCTGCCCCTAATCCTTCCCAGCATCAGGGTCTTTTCCAATGAGTCAACTCTTCACATGAAGTGGCCAAAGTATAGGAGTTTCAGCTTCAACATCAGTCCTTCCAATGAACACTCAGGATGGATCTCCTTTAGGATGGACTGGTTGGATCTCCTTGCAGTCCAAGGGACTCTCAAGGGTCTTCTCCAACACCACACTTCAAAAGCATCAATTCTTCAGCACTCGGCTTTCTTAACAGTTCAACTCTCACGTCCATACATGACTATTGGAAAAACCATAGCCTTGACTAGACGGACCTTTGTTGGCAAAGCAATGTCTCTGCTTTTTAATATGCTATCTAGGTTGGTCATAACTTTCCTTCGAAGGAGTAAGCGTCTTTTAATTTCATGGTTGCAATCACCATCTGCAGTGATTTTGGAGCCCCCCAAAATAAAGTCTGACACTGTTTCCACTGTTTCCCCATCTATTTGCCATGAAATGATGGGACCAGATGCCATGATTTTAGTTTTCTGAATGTTGAGTTTTAAGCCAACTTTTTCACTCTCCTCTCTCACTTCGCTAGCAAAGTAATCCTCAAAATTCTCCAAGTGAGGCTTCCACAGTTCGTGAACCATGAACTTCCAAATGTTCAAGCTAGATTTAGAAAAGGCAGAGGAACCAGAGATCAAATGCCACCATCCACTGAATCATCGAAAAAGCAAGAGAGTTCCAGAAAAACATCTATTTCTGCTTTACTGACTATGCCAAAGCCTTTGAATGTGTGGATCACAACAAACTGTGGAAAATTATTCAAGAGATGGGAATACCAGACCACCTGCCCTGCCTCCTGAGAAATCTGTATGCAGGTGTAGAAGTAACAGTTAGAACTGGACATGGAACAACAGACTGGTCCCAAATTGGGAAAGGAGTACGTCAAGGCTGTTTATTGTCACCCTGCTTATTTAACTTATATGCAGAGTACATCATGAGAAATGCTGGGCTGGATGAAGCACAGGCTGGAATCAAGATTGCTGGGAGAACTATCAATTACCTCACATACGCAGTTGAGAAGGCAATGGCAACCCACTCCAGTACTCTCGCTTGGAAAATACCATGGACGGAGGAGCCTGGTAGGCTGCAGTCCATGGGGTCACTAAGACTGAGTGACTTCACTTTCACTTTTACTTTCATGCACTGGAGAAGGAAATGGCAACCCACTCCAGTGTTCTTGCCTGGAGAATCCCAGGGATGGGGAAGCCTGGTGGGCTGCCATCTATGGGGTCGCACAGAGTCAGACAGGACTGAAGCAACTTAGCAGCAGCAGCGGCAGCATATAAGCAGATGACACCACCCTTATGGCAGCAAGCAAAGAAGAAGCAAAGAGGCTCTTGATGAAAGTGAAAGAGGAGACTGCAAAAGTTGGCTTAAAACTCAACATTCATAAAACTAACATCATGGCATTCAGACCCATCACTTCATGACAAACAGATGGGGAAACAATGGAAACAGTGACAGACTTAATTTTCTTGGGCTCCAAAAGCACTGCAGATGGTGACTGCAGCCATGAAATTAAAAGATGTTTGCTCTTTGCAAGAAAAGTTATGACCAACCTAGACTGCTTATTAAAAAGCAGAAACATTACTTTGCCAACAAAGGTCTATATACTCAAATCTATGGTTTTGCCAGTAATCATGTATGGATATGAGTTGGATTATAAAGAAAGCTGAGCACCGAAGAATTGATGCTTTTGAACTGTAGTGTTGGAGAAGACTCTTGAGAGTCCCTTGGACAGCAAGGAGATCCAACCAGCCCTTCTTAAACGAAATCAGTGCTGATTATTCAATTGGAAGGACTGATGCTGAAGCTGAAACTCCAATAGCTTGGCCACCTGATGTGAAGAACTGACTCACTGGAAAAGACTCTGATGCTGGGAAAGATTGAGGGCGGGAGGAGGAGGGGACAACAGAGGATGAGATAATTGGATGGCATCACCGACTCAATGGACATGAGTTTGAGTCAACTTCAGTAGTTGGTGACGGGCAGGTAGGCCTGGCATGCTGCAGTTCATGGGGTCACAAAGAGTCAGACACGACTGAGGGACTGAACTGAACTGAATGTCCAACTGTTGGAGACTAGCTTATACTATAATATAGGTATTCAACAGAAAAGTATATAACCACTTAAATGATTTTGTGCTGAATTTTTAATAGCATGGGAAATGTCCATAAAGCTAAAAAAGCAAGGAACAAAAGAGTTCTTACAGTTTGATTCAAAGTTAGTATAATAGAGAATAGAGAACTGGAAGGAAAAATATCTTGTTATGATTATTTCTGGATAGAGGGGTTATGGGAATTTTTAATTTTCTTCATTTTGAATCTTACAGTCCTCAAACTTTCTTAATAGTTAGAATTTTTATAAATCCTATTCTTTTAGTTTCCACCCACATACAAATTTCCTGCCACAAAGATTTCATACACTATGAGATTCACAATGGGATCCCGTGCTTCAGAAACAATGTTTTCAATTTTTGGTGAGATACATGCTCACTGATCCTCATTCCAGCCTTAGAAGCCTGTTGGGAGTAACAGAACCAAACTGAACATGGGAGCAAAAAACAGTTTCTTGCGGGACCAAAAAAATTTGACCAGGAACAAATACTAAGTAATCTATAACTCTTAGTTGAAAACATCCAATTTTATTGGCCTTAGATTAAAGTCTTTGTGATCTTTAAACTTCATCTTCTACCTCTTCTTCCTAAAATATAAGCCCCAAAAGCTTGCACGTCATATTAAAATGTCCTCTTTTATTTCGGTAGTAGTAATTTTCCTTTCTAATCTTAAATTTCACCTATTACTTGACTAGTTTATCAGAAATAAATGTTTGTTACCATAGGCATTAAAATGAAATTGGGATAACTTCTAAAGTTCCTTCACTAAAGACCTTATGAAGATTTAAGTAACAAGTAAAATGGAATTCCTTAAAATATACATACGAGAATAACACTTACATTTCTAATTATATGTGTCACTTCTAATTACATTAGTCACAAAGGGTTTGTTAGTATTCATTTGATCGTTAACATTTCCTGAGGGCTTTCTAGGCATTAGAAATGTAGAGGATGAAAAGCCACAGTTCTTGCCTCAGCTAGTTCATACTCCATTAGACTTCTACATGTACCACCTACTATGAATCAACTCAATAATAAGAAGATCATCCCAATTTTGTCTATTAAAATATTTTGGTTTAAAATAGAGCTTAAAAATTTTCTAATTTTCTGGGTTTTAAGATGCAATTAAAAGGTATAGTTTAATAAGATGTAGCTAAGGAAGACAGTGAGTCTAGTATTTAAAAATATATGAGGGGGAAAATCTTTATATTTTAGCAATTTTTAATAATTACTTGAAAAATTCTTTGCTTGTTTTACTCTACAACAAAATACTCACTCTATGCAGTCCTACTCGGAAATGTCCAATTAATTTCAGCTAGTATTTCTCCATTTAGCTAATGTTTCTCCATCTTCCATAATAAGAAGTTCATGCATTTACAACAAAACACTGCCATGTTCCTCCTACAATTAAAGGTGCTATTGTCTCACTTTCTGACATCGCAAGAACAGAAGGAAAAGACACAGCAATTGAAAAATGGTCAAAGTGATGATACAAATCCAAAAATAGAGGCAGATCCTCTACTCTCAATTCCCTATTCTGACAATACTAGAACCAGCCATTATGTAACAAGTGAGAACATTCTAAATTTAAGTGATCTCTTCCATCCTCACAAGCCCACTTAGTGATATTTTATTGATTTTTTAAGGCTTAGTTTAGATATTATTATTTGCATAAAACCATTCCAAGACCCCTGAAATAATTATTCTGCTGGATATCAGTTATATTTTGGTGGTATTACCCCTGTACTACTTAAAAAATTACTTTGAATTTAGTTATTTTAGCAAAACACTTTATTAACCCTTTTGACAGAAAGGGACCCTAAGAGCAGATACCATGTCTTGGTATCAGTCCTATTTATTTTAGCAGTGGATGGACTATAACTCACTGATTCTGTAACACCGAGAAAGCTACATAACTTCTTTGTTGCAGAGTATATCATCTACAATAACAGAATCTACCTCATAGGACTTCTATGATGAATAAATGAATGAATATACATATTAAATGCATAGATGCACAATCACTCCTCATTATTCATAGACTCAGTATTTGTGAATTTGCCTACTCACTAAAATTTCTTGCAACCCTAACATCAATACTTGTACTTACGGATTTTGCAGAAATATGCAGAATTGACAAAAATGTCAGGTGAATCACATGACCTCAGCTGAGGTCAAACATGGTGATATTCTTGTTTCAGTTCACATACTGTAAACAAGTATCCTTTACAAGGTATATTTAGTGCCATATTTTTGTGTTTTCTGTTGGTGATTCATTATTTAGACTAGACCCCTTGCACAGTGCTGAAGTGCTATTTATAGTGTCCAAGAGCAAGAAGGTTATGATATGCTTTAAGGAGAAAATATGTGTGTTAGATAATCGTCATTCAGGTATGATCCATAGTGCTGCTGGATGTGAATTCAACATTAATGAATCTATTACATATTAAACAAGGTGTCTTTAAACACAAACATATATAAAAGAAGACTATGTATTGCTCAGGTGACCAAAATTTGTGACTGGAGACTCTCAGGAACCTATCCCTGTAATTCCTCTAGGAGCAATGGTTCAGTATTTACTAAGTCAATAAATATAGCATGTTTATAGCACAAAACTACTGAAAGTTATCTCAGTAACTACTGAAAGTTAGTTACATATTTAGAGCTCAGTAGGTATTACTTACCATTAAATCTTTATTGCTATTTAGCACACAGTAGGTACTCAAAACTTTGTTGAATTACTGCCTGATTAAAATTAAAATAAGCACCAGATAGAAAAAAAATTTCCAAATAATTTTTATAAAGCAAATATGACATTGATGCTGAAACTTAACAAAAACCATATAAAGAATATTACAGATCAATCACACATATGAAAAACAATGTAAAAATCTTAATATATTATGTAAAAAAATCCAAAACACCTTTAAAAAATCATGAAAAAGTGGGGTATAGTTCAGACTCAAATGTACTTCAATATTAAAAAATCCATTCACAAAATCCATCATACTAACAGAAATAATAGAAAATTATTATTATTATTACTAATACAAAATTTATATATTCATCCTCATAACTGCTAAAAACTCTAGTGACAAAATTCAACATGATTCATGAAAAAAAAAAAAGGTTTAAAATAGAAATTAAGAGATATATTCTTAACCTGAATGTGCATACATTGTGTATATGTGTCTAGATATAAAGATCCAACATCTTACTTACTGGGAAATGCTAGACATTTTTTCATTCAAAAAAGGAACAAGACAAGGATGTCCATTATCAACTCTATTAATTAATAGTATTAAATACTAGTTAGTATTTAATAGTATTTAATTAGTATTAAATAGTATTAGCATTAAAAAATACAACTAATTTATTAGTAGTATTAAACAACAGAATTAGAGAAGAAAAAAATATCAGAGACCAAAAAAAAAAAAAAAGTAAAAAGAGGTAAAGCAATCTCTATTTAGAGCCTTCTATATTTGTGGTATATTACATCATAAAAATGCAAAAATAATCAGTAAAAATCTGCAACAAACTACAAGAGAACTAGTAACTAAGAAGAATGTAAAATTAACATATAGGAAGTATATAATTTCATATATACCTTCTCCCAAAAAACTACTTAGATAAAAAATGAAGAGAAGACTCTGCTTACAATGAAAATAATAAAATAAAAAACAAAGGCATATATATAGCACAGAAATATGTGAACTCAGAACAAGGAAGAAAAAGTTAAAAAAAAAAAAAAAGACTTCCATCCAACAAAAGGCTTAAAAATAACACTTACAGAAAAGCAATGAACACCCCTAGCAAATAAACTCCTTAAAACTACTTTCTACTAAAAGGAGTTTCTTCAATTAAGCAAAGAAAAATGCACAAAATGAGCTGAGGAAATATATTTAAAAGTAAAAAAAAAAAAAAAAGTTAGTCACTCAGTCGTGTCCAACTCTATGTGACCCCATGGACTGTAGACCACCAGGCTCCTCTGTCCATGGGATTCTCCAGGCAAGAGTACTGGAGTGGTTTGCCATTTCCTTCTCCAGGGTATCTTCCCAACCCAGGTATTGAACCTGGGTCTCCCACATTGCAGGCAGATTCTTTACCACTGAGCCAGCAGGGAAGCTTATTTAAAAGTAATGCAACCATCAAAGATTCATGCCTCAAAAGCTTCTTGAGCTCAACATGTACAAAATTATATTAATGTCCTTCCCTCCCAAACCATTAAGAGTGTTTCGCTGAAGACCACGTACACTCTAGGGCTGGATAAAATGATCACTGAGTTTCTTCCCATTTCTTTTTTTTGCTTTTGGCTTTTAGGGATGGAAGTTTGAGAGAAAGGGCACCGTATCTTTTGGCTGAGAAAATTTTCCAAAGTAAGACTGTTGGGTTCACTAACATAGAACCATGAAATGAAAGTGTCAGTCCCAGTTGTGACTGATTCTTTGCGACCCCATGCTCCATAGCCCACCAGGCTCCTCTGCCCGCAGGATTCTCCAGGCAAGGATACTGGAGTGGGTTGCCATTCCCTCCTCCAGGGGCTCTTCCCGACCCGGGATCGAACCCGGGTCTCCGGCGCTGCAGGCAGATTCTTTACCTCTGAGCCCCACCACGAGCAGGTTAGTTAATGCCTCTGTCAGAGGCTCAGCATTCTTTTATGTAAAAAAAAGGGCAGTTGTAAAGGATTTAATGAGACAATACAAGCAAATTACTTACCATAGTACTTGGCACAATAAGAAGACACTTTTTATAAAGAAAAAAAACCCCAATAATACTCAAAAAGAATATGCCTAAGAGTTTTCCACAATAGATCAAGGAGTGAATCCAGAGACAGTAAGAACAAATGCTGAACAAATAGAAATTCATACTATATGTAACATAATCCAGATATATTATACAGAAACTGTAATACAAAAAGACCAAGAATCTTTTAAACGGACAGATCACTCAGAAATAATGACAATTAGATTGATAAAAGACTTCATAATAGCTCAAATGAAGCTACAAGATAAATGTAATAATAACTTGAAAATAACCACCATCCTAAAATGCTAATTGTGTACTTTGATGAAAGAGGAAAATCTTTCCTTAAGAGCAAGGCCAAAACAAAGACATTTTCAGGTAAATAATAAATAACTTTCTAAGTTTTCAAAAAGAATTTCTCACTAAAGCATGCCAAAGAAGAGGAAATATGTCCTTAAAAGAAAGCTATAAGAAGTGAATAATCAAGCTCTACTACAAAGCCACAGTCATCAAGACAGTGTGGTACTGGCACAAGGATAGAAATATAGATCAATAGAACAAAATAGAAAAGCCAGAGAATAAACCCACGCACCTATGGGCACCTTATCTTCGACAAAGGAGGCAAGAGTATACAATGGAGAAAAGACAATCTCTTTAACAAGTGGTGCTGGGAAAACTGGTCAACCACTTATAAAAGAATGAAACTAGAACACTTCCTAACACCATACACAAAAATAAACTCAAAATGGATTAAAGATCTAAATGTAAGACCAGAAACTATAAAACTCCTAGAGGAAAACATAGGCAAAACACTCGTCCGACATAAATCACAGCAGGATCCTCCATGACCCACCCCCCAGAATATTGGAAATAAAAGCAAAAAATAAACAAATGGGACCTAATCAAAACTAAAAGCTTTTGCACAACAAAGGAAACTATAAGCAAGGTGAAAAGACAGCCTTCAGAATGGGAGAAAATAATAGCAAACGAAGCAACAGACAAACAATTAATCTCAAAAATATACAAGCAACTCCTGCAGCTGAATTCCAGAAAAATAAACGACCCAATCAAAAAATGGGCCAAAGAACTAAACAGACATTTCTCCAAAGAAGACATACAGATGGCTAACAAACACATGAAAAGATGCTCAACATCACTCATTATTAGAGAAATGCAAATCAAAACCACAATGAGGTACCATTACACACCAGTCAGAATGGCCGCTATCCAAAAGTCTACAAGCAATAAATGCTGGAGAGGGTGTGGAGAAAAGGGAACCCTCTTACACTGTTGGTGGGAATGCAAACTAGTACAGCCACTATGGAGAACAGTGTGGAGATTCCTTAAAAAACTGGGAATAGAACTGCCATATGACCCAGCAATCCCACTGCTAGGCATATACACCGAGGAAACCAGAATTGAAAGAGACGCGTGTACCCCAATGTTCATCGCAGCACTGTTTACAATAGCCAGGACATGGAAGCAACCTAGATGTCCATCGGCAGAAGAATGGATAAGGAAGCTGTGGTACATATACACAATGGAATATTACTCAGCCATTAAAAAGAATACATTTGAATCCGTTCTATTGAGATGGATGAAACTGGAGCCCATTATACAGAGTGAAGTGAGCCAGAAAGAAAAGCACCAATACAGTATACTAATGCATGCATATGGAATTTTGAAAGATGGTAATGGTAACCTATATGTGAGACAGAATAAGAGAGACACAGATGCATAGAACAGTCCTGTGGACTCTGAGGGAGAAGGTGAGGGTTGGACGTTCTGGGACAATAACATTGAAACATGTATATTGTCATATGTGAAGCAGAACACCATTCCATGTTCTATGCATGGGACGGATGCTCAATGGATCGTTGGGATGACACTGAGGGATGGGAGGGGGAGGGAGGTGGGAAGGTTTGGGAGGGGGAGCACATGTGAATCCATGGCTGATTCATGTCGATGTATGGCAAAAACTACTACAATATTGTAAAGTAATTAGCCCCAAACTAAAATAAAAAAAATAAATAAAAATTAAAAAAAAAAAAAGAAAAAAAGAAAAAAAAAAAAGAAGTGAATAAAAATGATGATTAAAAAAACTTGGTTTAACGACAAGTAAAAAACAATAATGATACAAAAGAATTTTAAAACTGCTCAAAAAGAATATGTCTAAGACAATGCCTGCTAAAAAATGTTCCAAAAAAATTTTAATGAAAGAATGAAATGCCACAAAAACCTGAAATTGAAAAGGATAAAGAAATGTAATCAAAATCAGATTTAATATAATAGGCCACATTAATAAAGGGAAAAAGAATGATTATCACAATTGATACAAAAAAAGTATCTGACAAAATCCAACACCTTTTCATGACAAACACAACTCAATAAACCTGGATTGGAAAGGAACTTACACAACATGAAAACATATTTATAAGAAATACAGTTAATATCTTTCTCAATAGTAAAAGAGTAAATGCCTTCCCTGTAGATCAGGAATGTGAAAAAGAAAGTCTATTTTATTGACTTACACTGAACACTGTACTAGAAGTTTCAGCAAGAGCAACTAGGAAAGAAAAAGAAATACAAGGCATCCCAGCAGAAAGAACTAAAATACTATCTGTATTTACGGAAAAATGATGGTGCACACAGAAAATAGGAATCCAGAATAAAATTATTGAAACTAATAAATTCAGAAAGATAAACGATCAATATACCAAAATATACTGTACTTCTATATACTAACAATAAATAATCCAAAAGTGAAATCTAACAGACAATTCTATTAACAATGGCATCAAAAAGAGAAAAAAAAAAATAGGTTGTTTCTTAAGTAAAGACTTGTACACTAAAAATGACAAAACATTTTTTTTTAAGAAATTAAAATGTAACTACATGAAAAGCCATTGCACAATCATGAACTCAAAGACTCACTATTCTCAAGAGAGTGCTGTGCCGTGCTCAGTCACTCATCTGTGTCTGACTCTTTGTGACTCCATGGACTGTAAACCACCAGGCTGCTCTGGCCATGGGGGTTCTCCAATCAAGAATACTGGAGTGGGCTGCCAGGCCCTCCTCCAGGGGATCTTCCCAACCCAGGGATCGAACACTGCAGGCAGACTGTTACCATCTGAGCCACCAGGGAAATAGAATTCATATCTACAGATTCACTACAATCCTTATCAAAATCATAATGGCCTTTTTTGCAAAAATGTAAAAGCTTATCCTAAAATTCATAGAAACTACAAGGAACTCTGAAAAATCAAAATAATCTTGAAACAGATGAGCAAATTTGGAGGATTCACATTTTCTGATTTCAAAACTTACTAGAAAGCTATGTGGGTGCTAAGTCACTTTATTCATGTCCGGCTCTTTGTGACCCTATGGACGGTAGCCCACCCGGCTCCTCTGTCCATGGGATTCTCCAGGCAAGAATACTGGACTGGGTTGCCGTGCCCTCCTCCAGAGGATCGTCCTGACCCAGGGATTGAACCTGTGTCTCTTACGCGTCTCCTGCACTGGCAGGTGGGTTCTTTATCACTAGCACCACATCAAAATCATATGTTATTGGGATAAGGATAAACATAAGGATCTAGGGAATAGAATTGAGAGTTCAGAAATAAACCTATATACATCTATGGTCAAATGGCTTTTGACAATAGTGCCAAACCATTCAATGGGGAAAGAGTACTGTCTTCAACAAATGGTGCTATTACAACTATATATTCACATTTAAAATAATGAAGTTGGACCCCTACGTCACTTTATATTCAAAAATTAACTCTAACGGTATCGTAGACAAAACTGTTAAGAAATAAACCTTTAAAAATGTTAGAAGGAAACACAGGAGTAAATCTTCATGAAGTTGTATTAGGCAACAGTTACTTATATAGGACACCACAAACACAAGCTATGAAAGAAAAAAAAAGACAAATGGGACATCATCAAAATTTTAATGTGTTACACTTCAAAGGATAACATCAAGAAAATGAAAAGACTATCTATAGAATGAAAGAAAGAAATTACAAATCACATATATGATAAGGGATATGAACTCTTAAAATTCATCAACAACAAAAAAACAACCCAATGTAAAAATGGACAGCATGTGTGTGTGCGAAGTCACTTCAGTCGAGTCTGGCTCTTCGTGACCCTATGGATTATAACCCTCCCTGCTCCTCTGTCCACGGGATTCTCCAGAAAAAATACTGGAGTCGGCTGCCATGTCCTCCTCCATGGAATCTTCCTGATCCAGAGACTGAACCCACATCTCTTAAGTCTCCTACATTGGCAGGTAAGTTCTGTACCACTAGCACAACCTAGTAAGGCAAAAAATGGTCAGAGGACTAACTAAAAGTACATCATAGATCTAAATGTATAACATAAAACTATAAATATAAAACTCCTAGAAGTTACATAAGAAGAGGAACTCTTACAACTCAAAAATAAAAAAAGCCCAAACAACCCAATTAAAATAGGGCTTCCCAATGGCTTAGCAGGTAAAGAATTCCCTGCAATGCAGGAGACATAGGAGATGCAGGTTCAATCCCCTGGTGAGGAAGATCCCTTGGAGGAGGAAACGGCAACCCACTCCAGTATTCTTGCATGGAAAATTCCATGGACAGAGGAGCCCGGTGAGCTATATAGTCCACGGGGTCGCAGAGTCGGGCATGACTGAGCACATGGCACACACAAAGACCTTAATGGACACCTAACCAAAGAAGATACACAAGTACAAAATCATCATGTGAAGAGATATTCATCATCATATGTCTTTAGGGATTTGAAAAAAGAAATGACAGAAAGACACCACTATATACCTAATAAAATGGCCAAAATCTAAAACAACGCTACTTCCAAATACTGGCAAGGATATGGACCAAAAGGAACTTTCATTCATTCCAGGTGGGAATGCAAAATGGTACAGCCACTTTAGAATGCAGTTTGGTGATTTCTTAAAAAACTAAACATACTCTTACCATACAGTCCAGTAACAGTACTCCTTGGTATTTACCCAAACAAGCTATACCCACACAAAAACCTGCACATGAATGATTAAAGCAGCTTTATTTATCACTGCTAAAACTGTGATGCAACCAAGATGTCCTTTGGTAAGTGAATAGATAAATAAACCTGGTACATCCAGATACTAGAATATTACTTAGTGCTAAAAATAAATGAGACACCAAGCCATAAAAAAACATGGAGGAAACTTAAATACATATTACTAAGTGAAAGGAGCTAATCTGAAATGGCCAGACAATGTAAGATTCCAACTTTATGACATTCTGGAAAAAGCAAAATGATAGTGACAGTAAAAGGATAAGTGGTTGCCAGAGACTAGGGGAGAGAGCAACAAATAGGCATAGCATAGAGGGGCATAGTATACTACTCTGTATGATTTTAAAATGGTGACTATGTCATTATACATTTGTCAAAATCCATAGAACATACAACAACAAGAATAATAAACCCTACTCTAAACTATGACTTTGGGTGATAATGATGTGTAAATGTAGGTTCATTAATTGTAACAAATGTACTACTCTGGTACGGGATTTTGATAATGTGGAAGGCCATATGTGTGTGTATACACACACACAAACACACAAATATATATAGGGGCAGAAGTAATATGAGGAATCTCTGCATCTTCTTCTCAATTTTGCTGTGAACTTAAAACTGCTCTAAAAAAAAGTCTATTGTTAAATGTGGGCAAGAGGACCTGAATATATAGTTCTCAAAAGAAGATATTAAAATGGCCAATAAGTACATGATAAGATGCTCAACATTGTTAGTCCTTAGGGAAATACAAATCAAAACAATGAGATATCAGAGGATGACTAAAATAAAAAAAAGATACAGCAAGTCTTGACAAAGATGTAGAGAAACTGGAATCCTCAAACATTTACTAGTGGGACTGTCAAATGATGAAGCCCCTTCAGAATGTTTGGCAGTTCCTTAAAAAATTAAACAAAGTTACAGTATGACATAGCAATTCCATTACTAGGTATCAATATTTACTCATAAGAAATGAGAACATGTCCATAGAAAAACTTGTATATCAACCCTCTTACCAGCATAATTTATAATACTCTTAAGAGTGGAAACAACCCTCCATCAATGGATAAGCAAAAGGTAGTATATTCATAAAATGGAATGTTATTTGGCACTGAAACAAAGTATTCATATATGCTACAACATAAAGAAACCCTAAAAGCATATGCTAAGGGGGAAAGGCCAGACAGAAAAACACATACTGTATACGAATCCATTTACATGCAATGTCTAGAAGAGTCAAATCTATATAGAAAGCAGGTCAAATCTATATAGAAATCTATATAGAAAGCCACTTCCTGCGTGGCCAGGAAGTGACAAGGAGAAAATAAAGTGACTGCTAATGAAATACAAGATTTCTTTATAGGGTGATGAAAATGTTCTGCAAGTAAGAAGAGCGGTAGCAGCTGTACAAGTTTGTCAATATACTAAATACTACATACTTATTCAAAGAAGACAGAATCCACTAGCCACAAAATTAACAAGCATACTAAAAAGGCAGCTCGTTACCATGTCATCAAATTACTTTTACCCTAGTTATCAAATTTTTTGCTTCCCAGAAACAAATAGTATTCACTCCCAGGCAATGTGCTAACAAAAGGTTTTGTTCTTTAATTAAAACATTACCAATATCTTTTATCAGGTCCACTCTGAAATTTTTTTGCTAATCCAGTGTCATACACACTTCAGCTCTATAATGAAATACAACAAAAATACATAGATGGCTGAAGGGATTCAGGCTATAAGATACAGAAATGAATTAACATCTAAATATTTATCTGGTTTCAGAATAATTTGCTCTAATGGCACACTCCAAAATAATATGGTTTTAAAGGGTGTCATAGGATAATTAAGCTTGTTTTTGATTATTGTATCTTCTTGCTATTAAAAAAACATTTTAGTACTTTCTATTTTTAAAAAAGAAATAGAAGCAAATTTAACAAAGGAGAATAAATAAATCTAATGACCAATACTGCTAAACATAAATCCATCACAAAAAAACCTCATATCCTCATTTACAATACTACTACCTTCTTAAATTATTTTTTTTAAAGCTTTAGGATTTCAGTTTGGACACAACTGCATGCACCCATCTATCCATGCTTCTCCAAACTAAGAACAACTTAAAAAGCTGGAAACAGTATAAGATACAGCCATAGAAAAAGTCTGAAAGATGGGGGGAAAAAGAAAAAAAAAGGCAACTGGCTAGGGGTCCCAGAATTGGAAGAAATAATGCAGCAGTTAAGCACTGCTCAATCTACCACCTAACTAAAAAAGGCACCCAAGGCTTGATGTTATCTAAACTGACACTAAGGGGTAAAAAGCAGCCCAGGTAGGTTGAGAAACACCTTTGTTACTATTCAGTCTCTAAGACTTGGCCAACTCTTTCTGACCCCATGGACCACAGCACTCCACGCTTCCCTGTCCTTCACCATCTCCAAGAGTTTGCTCAAACTCACGTCCATTGAGTGGGTGATGCTATCTAACCATCTCATCCTCTGCCACCTTCTTCTCCTTTTGCTTTCAGTCTTTCCCAGCACCAGGGTCTTTTCCAGTGAGTCAGGTCTTTGCATCAGGTGGCCAAAGTAATGGAGCTTCAGCTTCAGCATCAGTCTTTCAAACCAACATTCAGGGTTGATTTCTTTTAGGACTGCTGTCCAAAGGACTCAAGCTCTAGCAGAAGCACCAACTGAGATGGTGCAGGAGTCTTGACAGCAGCAGGCAGACAGGGGAAGAGTATTCTGTCCCCGTAGGCCTGACCTCTACCTCTGACCTAGGAGATCCAGACCAGGAACATTCATTCCACACCTGAGGATGGCCCCATTATGGACCAAACAGAATGCACAGAAGTACCAGGTAAAAGGAGACATCAGAATAGCATTATAAAAACTCTGAGCATAAACTGTCATTGGAACCACAGCTCCCAAAAGTAGGCCAAGACCTACACAATTCAACTGCCACAGTGTGTTTGCTTACTAAATTAGAATATTTAAATAGAATCCACATCAACATCAAACATTCATAGGACACAACCAAAAAACACTCCCCACACCAAGACTGGATTTTCGTTCCAATCCCAAAGACAGGCAATGCCAAAGAATGCTCAAACTACCGCACAATTGCACTCATCTCACATGCTAGTAAAGTAATGCTCAAAATCCTCCAGGCCAGACTTCAACAGTACAGGAACTGTGAACTTCCAGATTTTCAAGCTAGATTTAGAAAAGGCAGAAGAACCAGAAATCAAATTGCCAAAATCACTAGATCATCGAAAAGGCAAGAGAGTTGCAGAAAAACATCTATTTCTGCTTTATTGATTATACCAAAGCCTTTGACTATGTGGATCACAACAAACTATGGAAAACTCTTCAAGAGATAGGAATACCAGACCACCTGACCTGCCTCCTGAGAAATCTGTATGTAGGTCAGGGAGCAACAGTTAGAACTGGACATGGAACAAAAGACTGGTTCCAAATAGGAAAAGGAGTCCGTCAAGGCTGTATATTGTCACCCTGCTTATTTAACTTACATGAAGAGTACATCATGAGAAATACTGGACTGAATGAAGCACAAGCTGGAATCAAGATTGCTGAGAGAAATATCAATAACCTCAGATACGCAAATGACAAGTGAAGAAGAAATAAAGAGCCTCTGGATGAAAGTGAAAGAGGAGAGTGAAAAGCTGGCTTAAAGCTCAACATTCAGAAAACTAAGATCATGGCATCTGGTCCCATCACTTCATGGAAAATAGATGGGGAAACAATGGCAGACTTTATTTTTTTGGACTCCAAAATCACTGCAGATGGTGACTGCAGCCATGAAATTAAAAGATGCCTGCTTCTTGGAAGAAAAGTTATGACCAACCTAGACTGCTTATTAAAAAGCAGAGACATTACTTTGCCAACAAAGGTCCGTCTAGTCAAAGCTATAGTTTTTTCAGCAGTCATGTGTGGATGTGAGAAACTTGGACTGTAAAGAAAGCTGAGCACCGAAGAACTGATGCTTTTGAACTGTGGTGTTGGAGAAGACTCTTGAGAGTCCCTTGGACAGTAAGGAGATCCAACCAGTCCATCCTAGATGAAATCAGTCCTGAATATTCATTGAAAGGACCCCAGGAGTTGGTGATGGACAGGAAGGCCTGGCAAGCTGCAGTCCATGCGGTCGCAAAGAGTTAGACATGACTACTAATACTACTTCACATCACACACAAAAATTAATTTGAGATAAACAGGCCTAAAACTATAATGCTTTTAGAGTAAAACATATATTGTTTCTTGTGAGCAGAGAAATGTTTCTCACAGATGAGAAGTCCAAGATCAAAGGATTGTCAGATTCAGTGTCTGGCAAAGACTTCTTAGTTCACAGACCGCCATGTCCTCACATGGTAGAAGAGATAAGGAAGTTCTCTGGAATCCATTAAAAGGGCCCTAATCAATCCTAAAGGAAATCAGTCCTGAATATTCACTGGAAGGACTGATGCTGAAGCTGCAACTCCAATACTTTGGCCACCTGGTATGAAGAATTGACTCATTGGAAAAGACCCTGATGCTGGGAAAGATTGCAGGCAAGAGGAGAAGGGGACAACAGAGGATGAGATGGTTGGATGGCATCACTGACTCAAGGGACATGAGTTTGAGTAAGCTCCAGGAGTTGGTGATGTGGACAGGGAAGCCTGGTATGCTGCAGTCCATGGGGTTGCAAAGAGTCGGACACGACTGAGTGACTGAATTGAACTGAATCTCATTCATGAAGGTCCCACCCTATGACCTAACCACTTCCGAAAGGTCCCACATTGAAATATTAGGTTTCAATTTATGAATCTGGGGGTGGGGGAGATACAGTCACTCTACAGCAACATGGGTTTTGATTACATAGATATATGCATCTCAAAACTCAGCGAAAATAGACTTGAGATTTATTTTACTGCATGTAAATTCTACACACAAAGAAAAAAGAATTAATGCTGAAGTATTTAAGAAGAACTATATTGATATCTGAGATTTACTTTGGATGCATGAAAAATAAAATGCACTAACGGACGGAACATGGGATAGACAAACTGCTAGATATGCATGATGAAACAAAGAAAATTAAAATATTAATAGCAGAATCTAGGTGGTGCTATATAGATATTTGGTGTATAATTCTTTTACCTTTGTTATATGTCAAAACATAGAATAAATACCATAAAATAATATACAATAAAATAAATATGTTATATTTAAAATATTATACTTTAAATAATATTCAAAATATTTAAATATTTAAATAGTATTATAATATTTAAAATAAAATATTATAATAAAATAAATATTCTAAAATAACATTTACAATAAAATGTTAGAGGAGAGTTGACAGGTTTCCACTTATTTATTTAACTATTATTTATCAAATGAAGCTGGTTCTTTCTTTTCCTGGAAGAGAACATAACAACAATTAAGCAACTTGCCCATAAATCTAAGATATGATTAAAATCTAAAGTCCCCCAAAAGTACTGCTGCTTCATCCAAAATCTCACACTGAATTATTCATGAAATGAGTTTATCAATATATTTCAATATATTTCTCACTAACAGTATATACATCAACCAATAGCTTAGCATCTCTTTTCAATCTTAGACACATAAGACACATTATGGTGATTTAATAGTGTCCACTTGGATAAGCCAAAACTATGTTTCCCAGAATCCTCTTCTCTGATTAGGTTTTGGCTAATCCATACAAATGAGCATGAGACCTAGAAGGCAAAAGTGAAGCAGCAGCCATTAGTTTCTAAAGATCATCATGGTTAGATGTGATGAAAGACAGAAGCACAGGCAGCAGCATTCCACAAGACATCCAGTAGCTATTCTTTGTGATCCCACTCTAATAGTTCAAAATGCCTGGTTTCCCATATTCCCTTGCAAGCTCCAATTAATACACCCACATCAATGTCTCAGAATAGGTGATTAGTGACTTTCTTCTGCACTTCCAATTCCCTCTGTAGGATTCTTACCAGTTTCTCCCACAATTATACAAGGTTTTATATCTGTAGTATGTCCTTGATTCTAAAACACTCATGATGGTTCTGCTTCCCTGACTGAACTCTGATTCCATACCTCATTTATTCCATTACCTGTATCTCTAAAAGTTATAAACAAATTAAAAAGTTGCAAGTCATTTTGTTTTACAAAGGATTGTGAAAGCCTTGTGATGGTTTTTAAAGGAAGCATAATTCTTTTATAAAGTAAATGTTCAGTCTTCAGCTATTTTGTAATAAATTTGATTTTTTTTTTCAAAAGAGCAACAGAATGGTATAATGGTAGGAAAGCTGACTGAACTCAGTCAGCCTAAGATATGAATTGTGGCTCAGCCATTTATTAGTTGAGAGACTTAGGCAATTTACTAAACCTTTCTGCAACCTGTTCTTATCTTAAAAATGTGCATAATGATGCCAGAGATCACTATATAAGAAGGATTCCAGGATAGAAATCTTCCTGGGAGAGTATAAGGATGAAAGGCTTAAGTTTTCACAACAAGCATACTTTCTATACGCAGTCTAAATTTATTTGGGAGACTTTGTGGGAGGGAATTTTTGGTGGAAATAAAAGATCTAAAATACTTTCATGTAAATCCCATGGTGTTACCAACAGAATAATACATCTATGTAATTAAAACTAGTATATTCTTTTTTTCCCCCACCAGTCATGCCACACAGCTTGCAGGATCTTAATTCTCTGACCAGGAATTGAACTTAGGCCCTCAGCAGTGAGAGCAAGGAGTCCTAACCAGAGGACCACCAGGGAATCCCTGAAACTAGTATATTCTTAATAAATGCTAGCATTTATTTACTCTTAATAAATGCTAAATATATCTCTCTCTTTTGTATTAAAGAGATGAACTATTTTTTAATCTTTTTTCCTCTAAAATATCTAACTATTTAAGTAATTCATACTTTGAATCAGTATTGTTAAGGTTCATTGTTCTTCAGTTATGCTAATCTTAACCAACATGAATCTCTACATTTCCCCTTTCTCAAATCAACTCCTACGACTTCTACTTTTACCTTTGTTCTGATGAGCAACTGAACATTCGAGTAACAACTAAAAGAAATAAGCATTTTATAGCAGTGCTTCTCCAATTTTCATTTCCATGTAATCACCAAGGAATCTTATAAAAATGCAGATTCTGATTCATTATGTCTAGGATTGAGGCCTGAGATTCTGCGCTTCTAATTAACTCCCAGACGACATTGTTACTAGTCCACAGACTATACCTAGAATAGCAAGGAATTTAAAATAGGGTATACAGTAGGTTATTACAAAATTTTAGAGTTATAAAGGTCTTTACAAAATTTAAAATCCATCTAAAAACACAGAGAACTTAAGGAGCCTGAACAAGGTCACTGTAACTATAACAGTAGTAGAGCCACAGAAAAACAAACTTAACAACAGATTCTGTCCACTTTACACTACACCTTCTCAATCTTCATTTATGTATATGTAATTACAAGGCAATCAAATCTATGCAGCAAACCTGAAATCCTTCAAATGTGTCATGCTACAATTGTTCCTTCTTCAAATAACTTGTGTATTATTAAATTAAGGCAAGATTTGGCAATCAAGGTTTAAATGATATCAGTCACATCTACAGTAAGGGAAAATGACTAACACATGCAACTTCTCCTTCTGAAATTAAGAAATTCTGCTCCCTGATGTTTTAACCAGTCTCTTTCTAAGATATTTTAGAGAGAGACTTATCCATTTAATTACCAAATAAAGCAAAAGAAAAAGCTAAAGGAATTTTTCCTGGGGAGAGGCCTAATGAGATATCACCAAGGACAGACTTATGACTAAATTTCACCAGAGGACCCACAATATCTATCCTAGTAAAGGTTAAGCATAATCCTTCTGTACTGCTCTGCCCTTAATCACTGTTCCTCACTGAAGGAACAATATCATATCTGGAACCAACACCCTTTGGACGAGTGAAGAGTCTTACATTCAAACAGAAGACTGAAAGTAGAGCACATAAATATTGAGACATAAATTTGAAAAGGAATAAAGAATAAGCATCTTTGAGATATCTCTTCTAAAATTTCTATTTTGTTGTAATTTAAAAAAAATTAAAACAATCCAGGCAAAAGAAGAAAGATATTAATTTTGGCAGTTCTTAAAACTGTATATCAGCTTCCCAATGTTGGTCATCTTTCATCAACTCACTTTTAAAACAAAAACTTCCAAGTAAAATGCTTATATCATTATAACAAATGAGAAAAATGTATGGCTTGACATAAATAAAAGATAATAGTATATATGTCAAACTCAATCTTCCAATTTGTAAAAGAGTTTTTAAAAGAGTGGAAATATGTAAATACATAACTGATTCATGTAGCTGTAGTGCAGAAACTAACACATCATGATAAATCACTATACTTCAGTAAAATTTTTTAAAAGATATATATCTTAAATACTACTATATATATAGTATACATAAATACATGTATATCTTAAATAGTACTAGAGAAGAGCTGCTCACAATGTTTTGAGCCCTCTTTGTTAAGAAGGGAGAATGGTTAAGTGTTCAAAAGGTGTTAAGGGCTTATGTTTATAAATATAATGAAAAGGACTGAGAGAGAAAAAAGGAAAAGCTTTTTTATGCAATTTGACATTATTTGATACTCTGTCCTGAACATGCCTGTCATCATCCCAATTATCTGAATGTAACATACTTTAAGAAACACTCTAAGCGTAAGTGTTACTTGCTCAGTCATGCCCGACTCTTTGCGACCCCATGGACTGCAGCCCACCAGGCTCCTCTGTCCATGAGATTTTCCAGGCAAGGATACTCGAGTGGGTTGCCATTTCCTTCTCCAGGGGATTTTCCCAACCCAGGGATCGAACCTGGGTCTCCTGCACCGCAGGCAGATTCTTTACCGACTGAGCTACAAGGGAAGCCCCCACACCACACCATATTGTTTCTTAATTGATACCACTCGCTTGTTAATCCCCTAAACAGCTTAAAATTCTACTGGCAGGAAATGAATGTTATATTGAACCCCCCAAAGTACCTAGTCTAGTAACTGGTACACAGTAGGCACTTAATGATAATGTTTAAGTAAACTGAAAAGCTGTCATTAAAACAAGCAATTTCTTTAGAATTGTTCACTTCTTAGAGCTGAAAAGACTCACCTACTTGTTTACCTTACTCATTTAAAGATGTGAATGTTACAGTAAGTGACTAGTCTAACACTCAGAATTTAAGTTTTTAGGGACTCAATGTCTTAGTTCTCAATCTAACAGCTGTGAAAGCAGATGTCAAATGAATAGCTGAAGGCAAAGGAATCCTTTTGACATTTTATTTAGTGTTAGAAGGACAAGAGATTGGTAGGGAGGGAACAGGGAAGAGTGATACACATTTAGGGAGATAACTTGCTCAAACATGTTCTACAAGAAGTAGAAGGAAAAATCTTAGGCTGGCAAAGATACCCAACCAGAATTCACCGATATTTCTAAGAATGTCCCAGGTTAAAGTGTAGAGAGGGACAGGATCCTTTCAGGAAGGTGGCTGTGTTCAGAACCTTTGTTAGTGAGAATTTCCTAAACTTCTTTTTATCACTACAAAAATTGTCCCATGCCTGAACTCACAAACATTTGCTGACTACTCTGAAAGTGAAAGTTGCTCAGTCGTGTCAGACTCTTTATGATCCAATGGACTGCAGACTCTTCTGTCCATGGAATTCTCCAGGCCATGATAAAGGAGTGGATAGCCTTTCCCTTCTCCAGGGGATCTTCCCAACCCAGGGATCGAACCGAGGTCTCCCACATTGCAGGTGGATTCTTTACCCTCTGAGCCACCAGGGAAGCCCCTGATTTCCTCCCAAATCCCGACCCTCGTTCCTGAATTAATTACATGTTCCAAGACTGAAAGAAGAGTGGCAATAAAAATATAAAACAGAAATAACCCTTGAAATAAAATTTTCATTTCTGAATCCTTCACTTAATGATAAAATAGAGGTCTTTTCTAGCCTACAGAAAAAGATTTAAATTTGAGGTTTAAAGCAGAGTCAGCTTTCTCAGAAAATGTGCTTTAAAAATGAACTGGCAACATTAAGTATGAAAAATAAAGATTTATTTTGATGGTAAATGATATAATTTAAATTTTAAAGAGAGGGATAGGGTAGGGTTATTACAGGATATCTAGATAGTATCAAAAACTGGCCAGATATAGGGCCACTATAGGGACAAGAAGAACTAGAACCTGGGAACTGACCACGCAATCAGAATTATCTGTGCCACTTTAGTTGCTCTGTGAGTGGATCTCATTCTCTCCAACTAAACCCAGACTGTCTCTCAACATGGTGTGGAGATGGAAGGGTGAGCGTGACCTTTGGCAGGTGAGAATTCCATTCACCCCGGGATATACTGCCATGGCCAGTAGGTTGGGCATTACAATTGACTACATCTGGATTAAGTCCCCATCTCAATAAACAAGAACAGAATGTTTGGTAATCTCAACAAAAGCACAGTGCTGGGGAGAAAGGGAGTCTGTTAACAGAAATGAGAAAAGTATCCGGAACAGAGAAAAATAATATCTATAACATTTTAATACAATTTCACAATCATAGTGAGTTTTCTCTTCCAGTTGTGTATAACCAGTTCCTTAGGATACATACATTTATTTCAGCAGGGGAAAACAGATTCGGTTAGTTCTTGAGAAACTTTTTCAACAGTCATGATTTTATAACTATCAACAGAGGTGTTTAAACACAGCCATCATTCAGTATCAAGAATTTAAGAATGACAAATCAAATATATATATATATATATATATATGACATACTTTCCTGTGTTTATTAGAATAAGCTTAATTTAGCTATAATACACAGCACAACCATAGTCAAAGCTATGGTTCTTCCAGTAGTCATGTAAGGATGTGAGAGTTGGACCATAAAGAAGGCTGCTGCTGTTGTCGCCCAGTCATTTCCGACTCTTTGAGACCCCATGGACTGCAGCATGACAGACTTCCCTATTCTTCACCATCACTCAGAGCTTGTTCAAACTCATGTCCATTGAGTCGGTGATGCCATCCAACAATGTCAACCTCTGTCATCCCCTTCTCCTCCTGCATTCAATTTTGCACAGCATTAGGGCCTTCTGTAATGAGCTGGTTCTTCAGGTGGCTAAATTATTGGAGTTTTGGTTTCAGCAACAGTCCTTCCAACAAATACTAAGGGTTGATTTCCTTAGGATTGAAATTGACTGGTTTGATCTCCTTGCTGTCCAAAGAAGTCACAAGAGTCTTCTCCAACACCATAGTTCAAAAGCATCAATTCTTCAAAGCTCAGCAACCTTTATGGACCAACCCTCACATCCATACATAACTACTAGAAAAACCATAGCCTTGACTTAATATGGACCTCTGTTGGCAAAGTAATGTTTCTGCTTTTTAATATGCTCTCTAGGTTGGTCATAGCTTTTCTTCCAAGAAGCAAGCTTTTTTTAATTTCATGGCTGCAGTAGCCATATGCAGTGATTTTGGAGCCTAAGAAAAATAAGTCTGTCACTGTTTCCACTGTTTCCCCATCTATTTGCCATAAAGTGATGGGACCCGATGCCATGATCTTAGTTTTTTGAATGTTGAATTTTAAGCCAGCTTTCTCATTCTCTTCTTTCACTTCATCAAGAGGCTCTTCAATTCCTCTGCACTTTCTGCCATAAGGGTAATGTTATCTGCATATCTGAGGTTATTGATATTTCTCCCGACATTCTTGATTTCAGCTTGTGTTTCATCCAGCCTGACATTTCGCATGATGTTCTCTGCATAAAAATTAAATAAGCAGGATGATAACATACAGTCTTGACATACTTCTTTCCCAATTTTGAACCAGTCCATTGTTCCATGTATGGTTCTAACTGTTGCTTCTTGACCTGCAAACAGATTTCTCAGGAGGCAGGTTAAGGTGGTCTGGTATTCCTATCTCTGAAAATTTTCCAGTTTGTTGTGATCCACACAGTCAAAAGCTTTAGCATAGTCAATAAAGCAGAAGTAGATGTGTTTCTGGAATTCTCTTGCTTTTTCTATGGTCCAGCAGATGTTGGCAATTTGATCTCGGGTTCCTCTGCCTTTTCTAAATCCAGCTTGAACATCTGGAAGTTCATGGCTCAGGTACTCCTGGAGCCTCACTTGAAGAATTTTCAGCATTACTTTACTAGCGTGTAAAATGAGTGCAGTAGTGCAGTAATTTGAACATTCTTTGCATTGCCTTTCTTTGGGATGGCAATGAAAACTGACCTTTTCCAGTTCTGTAGCCATTGTTGAGATTTTCCAAATTTGCTGGCATATTGAGTGCAACACTTTCCCAGCAACATCTTCCAGGATTTGAAACAACTCAGCTGGAATTCTATCGCCTCCACTGGCTTTGTTTGTAGTGATGCTTCCTAAGGCCCATTTGATTTCACACTCCAAGATGTCTGTCTCTAGGTGAGTGTGAGTGATCATACCACCCTGGTTATCTGGGTCATTAAGATTTTTTTGAATAGTTCTTCTGTGTATTCTTGCCGTTGCTTCTTAGTATCTTTACTTCTGCTAGGTTCATAGCATTTCTGTCCTTTCAGTTCAGTTGCTCAGTCGTGTCCGACTCTCTGGGACCCCATGAACCGCAGCACACTAGGCCTCCCTGTCCATCATCAACTCCTGGAGTTTACCCAAACCCATGTCCATTGAGTCGGTGATGCCATCCATCCACCTCATCCTCAGTTGTCCCCTTCTTCTCCTGCCCTCAATTTTTCCCAGCATCAGGGTCTTTTCAAATGAGTCAACTCTTCACATGAAGTGGCCAAAGTATTGGAGTTTCAGCTTCAACATCAGTCCTTCCAATGAACACTCAGGACTGATCTCCTTTAGGATGGACTGGTTGGATCTCCTTGCAGTCCAAGGGACTCTCAAGAGTCTTCTCCAACACCACAGTTCAGAAGCATCAATTCTTCTGTGCTCAGCTTTCTTTACAGTCCAACTTTCGCATCCATACAGGACTACTGGAAAAACCATAGCCTTGACTAGACAGACTTTTGTTGGCAAAGTAATGTCTCTGCTTTTTAATATGCTATCTAGGTTGGTCATAACTTTCCTTCCAAGGAGTAGGCGTCTTTTAATTTCATGGCTGTAATCACCATCTGCAGTGATTTTGGAGCTCAAAAAAATAAAGTCTGACACTGTTTCCCCATCTATTTCCCATGAAGTGATGGGACCAGATGCCATGAAATTCGTTTCCTGGAATGTTGAGCTTTAAGCCAACTTTTTCACTCTCCTCTTTCACTTTCATCAAGACACTCTTTAGTACTTCACTTTCTGCCATAAGGGTGCTGTCATCTGCATATCTGAGATTATTGATATTTTTCCCAGCAATCTTGATTCCACCTTGTGCTTCCTCCAGCCTGGCATTTCTCATGATGTACTCTGCATGTAAGTTAATAAGTATGGTGACAATATACAGCATTGATGTACTCCTTTTCCTATTTGGAACCAGTCTGTTGTTCCATGGCCACTTCTAACTGTTGCTTCCTGACCTGCATACAGGTTTCTCAAGAGACAGGTCAGATGGTCTGGTATTCCCATCTCTTTCAGAATTTTCCACAGTTTATTGTGATCCACACAGTCAAAGGCTTTGGCATAGTCAATAAAGCAGATATAGATGTTTTTCTGGAATTCTCTTGCTTTTTCGATGACCCAGCAGATGTGGGCAATTTGATCTCTGGTTCCTCTGCCTTTTCTAAAACCAGCTTGAACATCTGGAAGTTCATGGTTCACATATTGCTGAAGCCTGGCTTGGAGAAGTTTGAGCATTACTTTACTAGTGTGTGAGATGAGTGCAATTGTACGGTAGTCTGGGCATTCGTTGGCATTGCCTTTCTTTGGGATTGGAATGAAAACTGACATTTTCCTGTCCTGTGGCCACTGCTGAGTTTTCCAAATTTGCTGGCATATTGAGTGCAGCACTTTCACAGCATCATCTTTTAGGATTTGAAATAGCTCAACTGAAATCCCATCTCCTCCACTAGCTTTGTTCATAGTGATGCTTCCTAAGACCCACCTGACTTCACATTCCAGGATGTCTGGCTCTAGGTGAGTGATCACGCCATCGTGATTATCTGGGTCATGAAGATCTTTTTTGTACAGGTCTTCTGTGTATTCTTGCCACCTCTTCTTAATATCTTCTGCTTCTGTTAAGTCCATAGCATTTCTATCCTTTAATGAGCCCATCTTTGCATAAAATGTTCCCTTGGTATTTCTAATTTTCTTGAAGAGATCTCTAGTCTTTCCCATTCTGTTGTTTTCCTCTATTTCTTTGCATTGATCTCTGAGGAAGGCTTTCTTATCTCTCCTTGCTATTCTTTGGAACTCTGCATTCAAACAGGTATATCTTTTCTTCTCTCCTTTACTTTTTGCTTCCCTTCTTTTCACAGCTATTTGTAAGCTATTTGTATTTCTGTCCTTTATTGCACCCGTTTTTGCATGAAATGTTCCCTTAATATCTCTAATTTTCTTGAAGAGATCTCTAGTCTTTCCTATCCTATTGTTTTCCTCTATTTCTTTGCATTGATCACTTAGGAAGGCTTTCTCAACTATCAGATCTAATCCCTTGAATATGTTTCTCACTTCCACTGTATAATTGTAAGGGATTTGATTTAGGTCATACCTGGATGGCATACCCACTTTGTTCAATTTAAGTCTGACTTTTGCAATAAGGAGTTTATGATCTGAGCCACAGTCAGCTCCTGGTCTTGTTTTTGCTGACTGTATAGAGCTTCTCCGTCTTTGCTGCAAAGAATAGAATCATTCTGATTTTGGTATTGACCATCTGGTGATGTCCATGTGTAGAATCGTCTCTTGTGTTGTTGGAAGAGGGTATTTGCTATGACCAGTGTGTTCTCTTGGCAAAACTCTGTAAGCCTTTGCCCTGCTCAAAGTTTTACTCTAAGGCCAAACTTGCCTGTTACTCCAGATATCTCTTGACTTCCTACTTTTGCATTCCAGTCCTCTATGATGAAAAGGACATCTTTTTTTGGTGTTAGTTCTAAAATGTCTTGTAGGTCTTCATAGAGCCATTCAACTTCAGCCCTTCGACATTAGTGGTTGGGGCACAGACTTGGATTACTGTGATACTGAATGGCTTGTCTTGGAAATGAACAGAGGTCATTTTGTCGTTTTTGAGATTGCACCCAAGTACTGCATTTTGGACTTTTTTGTTGACTATGAGGGCTGCTCCATTCCTACTAAGGGATTCTTGCCCACAGTAGTAGATATAATGGTCATCTGAATTAAATTTGCCCATTCTAGTCCATTTTAGTTCAGTGATTCCTAAAGTGTCAATCTTGGCATCTCCTGTTTGACCGCTTTCAATTTGCCTTGATTCATGGACCTAACATTGCAGGTTCCTATGCAATAGTGTTCTTTACATCGTCGGATTTCACTTTCATCACTAGACACATCCACAAGTGGGTGCTGTTTCCACTTTGGCTCAGCTTCTTCATTCCTTCTGGAGCTATTTCTCTGCTCTTCTCCAGTAGCATATTGGGCACCTACGGACCTGGGGAGTTTATCTTTCAGTGTCACATCTTTCTGCCTTTTCATACTGTTCATGGAGTTCTCAAGGCAAGAATGCTGAAGTGTTTCGCCACTCCCTTCTCCAGTGGACCACATTTTGTCATAACTCTCCACTGGTGGCTCAAGCAGTAAAAGCGTCTGCCTGCTATGCGGGAGACCTGGGTTTGATCCCTGGGTCAAGAAGATCCCCTGGAGAAGGAAATGGCAAGCCACTCCAGTACTCTTGCCTGGAAAATTCCATGGATGGAGGAGCCTGGTGGGCTACAGTCCATGGGGTTGCAAAGAGTCGGACATGACTGAGCGACTTCACTTCACTTCCAACATGACCCATCAGTCTTGGGTGGCCCTACATGGCATCGCTCATAGTTTCACTGAGTTAGACAAGGCTGTGATCCATGTGATCAGTCTTGTTAGTTTTCTGTGATTGTGGTTTTCATTCTGTCTGAGCTCTAATGGATGAGGATAAAAGGCTTGTGGAAGCTTCCTGATGGGAGGGGATCAGTTCAGTTTAGTCGCTCAGTCGTGTCTGACTCATTGTGACCCCATGAATTGCAGCACGCCAGGCCTCTCTGTCCATCACCAACTCCCGGAGTCTACCCAAACCCATGTCCATCGAGTCGGTGATGCCATCCAACCATCTCATCCTCTGTCGTCCCCTTCTCCTCCTGCCCCCAATCCTACCTAGCATTAGGGTCTTTTCCAATGAGTCAACTCTTCACATGAGGTGGCCAAAGCATTGGAGTTTCAGCTTCAACATCAGTCCTTCCAATGAACACCCAGGACTGATCTCCTTTAGGATGAATTGATTGGATCTCCTTGCAGTCCAAGGGACTCTCAAGAGGGATGGCTAGGGGGAAAACTGGGTCTTACTCTTGTGGGTAGGGCCATGCTTACAGTAAATCTTTAATCCAATTTCCTGCTAAGGGGTGGGGTTGAAGCTGAGCTCAGAAGAATTGATGCTTTTGAACTGTGGTGCTGGAGAAGACTCTTGAGAGTCCCTTAGACTGCAAGGAGATTCAACCAGTCAATTCTAAAGGAAATCAACCCTGAATATTCATTGGAAAGACTGATGCTGAAGCTGAAGCTCCAATACTTTGGCCACCTCATATGAAGACCCAACTCATCAGAAATGACTCTGATGCTGGGAAAAATTGAAGGCAGGAGGAGAAGGGGACAATAGAGGATGAGATGGTTGGATGGCATCACCGACTCAATGGACATAAGTTTGAGCAAGCTCCAGAGATGGTGAAGGACAGGGAGGCCTGGCACGCTGCAGTCCACGGGGTCACAGAGTCAGACAAAACTGACTGAACAACAATACAGCACAATGTATTTTTTGCCACATGCTTTTTTCTTCTTGGAAATAGAGATTTCCTAGAATATCTTTTCAAGGCCAAATAACTTGCTAACATGCTATAAATTTAACATATAAACATGCATGAATTTATGTAATGATGGGATATCAGGATAATTTTCACAATTCACTGAATTACCTCACTGAATTGAAAAGGTAAGTATTCAATCCATTATTAAAAACAGTTTGACTTGAGAAGCAGAAAAAATATGCTCATGGAATATGGAATATAAAAGTAAGAAAGGCAAGGATGATGGATAAAGTGATATATTCTACAAGCAGTTCAAGGTTTTTGATAGTATTCAATCTGTTTAATGTACTAGAAAAATAATGCATTTAATGTTCAAATTCAATTACTATTTCCAACCAAGGAACTTTTTAGCATCAAAGGACCTGCTTACTCATATTCTTTCATTAAAATTTCTTTTGAAACTAAACAATTAGATTTTAAAATAAAAGGAAGAAAAATAACTGAATAAATGTATATTTTCCTCTATGCCCTTGTAAATAATAGATATTATGTCATATTGGTAACTCAGTAGATGGTACTGTTCTCATTAAATCAAGATGGATCTAATACAAAAAACAGGGCACCCAAACTTAACCAACACTAATGTACTTTAACCAAAAATATAAAACAGCATCCTGAACATCTGTATTAATTGATGCATTGAACCAATCAAATCTTAAATATAGTGAATGATTATTTACAAAATATTTACTTCTTTCCAACAGAGGAGCCTGGTAGGCTACAGTCCATGGGGGTCACAAACAGTTGGACATGACTGAGCAACTTCACGTTCACTTTTTTCTTTAATGCAGTTTAACTAGAATTCTATATATTTTCTTTTGCAAATATTAATGAGTTATCTAATAACACCTCTACTGAAAAATAAATAGACTGTCTTTCTTATAATTAAAATGTGAAATAACAGTACTTTCTATTTCTTCCCTGGTGGCTCAGACGCTAAAGCGTCTGCCTGCGATGCAGAAGACCCGGGTTCAATCCCTGGGTCGGGAAGATCTCCTGAAGAAGGAAATGGCAACCCACTCCAGTGTTCTTGCCTGGAAAATCCCATGGATGGAGGAACCTGGTGGGCTACAGTCCATGGGGTTGCAAAGAGTTGGACACGACTGAGCGACTTCACTTTCACTTTCTTTCTATTTCTTTAACAGTGTGAGTTAAAAATAAGATAATATTAGAGAACAATGTTTTCAAAATTTCAGCTAGACTGCCATTATCAAGTTGTGAATGTACAGTTACAAATATTTTCTTCTCAAACATCACTCATTGCACTCTTCGTTTACTGACTGGCATAATTTACCTAACTTCCTCTGAGTTAGCTACTGCAACTCAAGCTTCTTACTGCAAGAGAGTACATCTTACACCTTATATAGATCCCACAGTGCTTAGTACATGAACATACACATAGTGACCCTCAAAAAGCACCTACTGAACACAGACACAAAATAAACCACTAAACATACTATTCAGCAACAAAATGCATTCCATGTTTACTGAGTGGGGTATGTATCAATTGGACTTTCCAGGTTGCTCAATTGGTAAGGAATCATCTACCAATGCAGGAGATGCAAGAGATGTAAGTCTGATCCTTGGGTCAGGAAGATCCCCTAGAGTAGGAAACAATAACTCGCTCCAGTACTCTTGCCTGGAAAATTCCATGGACAGAGGAACCCAGTGGTCTATGGTCCATGATATTACAAACAGTCTGACATGACTGAACACACACACACATACACACACATACAGCAATTTACAAATGCAACAAAAGTAATACCAATAAAAACCTATTACCCAGATTAGGAATTTAACTACAAGTTTTTATATCTGAGTTACGAGGCGATGTGATTATTTCCATAGTTACATAAAGGAAATGATCCACATTACGCAAACGAGGTTGTATTAATGGCCCTAGGGCACCAAAGTGACCATTTTGATTCAGTGAATCATTCAACAAATATTTTCTGGGAACCTACAATATA
The DNA here is from genome assembly GCA_024291935.2 of Okapia johnstoni. Lineage (NCBI taxonomy): Eukaryota > Metazoa > Chordata > Mammalia > Artiodactyla > Giraffidae > Okapia > Okapia johnstoni. Next base: position 22,533,905 of record CM044307.1, read on the forward strand.
TCAATACAATCTAACTTTACAGGAGCTAAACAAATCCCTAGGGATTTAAACAGGACTCCAAGGCAGTCCTCCTAGATTTATCAGTTCTGCATCCCACCACTTTCTCATTTTCTTGTGCTATATTTGGATAAAATAAGCCCCTGGAAGATTCCAGATAAAAGCAATTCAGCATTAAATAGTCTTAGCTATTTATCCATTGGAGTTTAGCCTCGGTTACCCTTCCAAACCAAGTAATGATATAGAGCCACTGCTGGCAAAACTGCACCACCATGCTAAGTGTCCCCTAGACTGCTAAACAAATCTAAAGATGAGATACCACCTCTAGACCCCAATGTTCAGCTTTCTTCAATTCAGTATGTATAAGATTCCAGCTGGATTTTGCTTTAATGCATGCTTCTGTTTTCTTACAGTTCTTTATCTGAGAGTCTGAATTCATATCCAGGACTCTATTAACTGGCAAAATTTGGCTCCAAGATAATTACACCCCTTCATGACTGTTACCTGTCATGAATTTCCTGAAATGCTCTGCCTACCTGGCTGGCACTAGCTCCATTTGAAAATGCAGTGCCCAAAACACTGTTTTAAAGACAACCTAGCCTGCCACACCTTTTGGTTACTTTGATCTATTCAGTTTAATTTCTAAAGTTGGCATCTACAAGCAATCTATGTTATAAAGTTCCCAAGAGGCTAAGTCTCTGTAAAGTCTCAGACTCCTTAACTGTCAACAGCCCTGTGTTGCCAAGAGAAACCTTGTCCTTGCCCCAAAATGTGATGTCCTCTACTTTATTCTGCAAAATATTTAGGAGTCTATAAACACTCTTGGGCTTCTCTGATGTCTCAGTTGGTAAAGAATCCGCCTGCATGAAGGAGACCCTGGTTCAATTCCTGGGTTGGAAAGATCTGCTGGAGAAGGGATAGGCTACCCACTCCAGTATTCTTGGGCTTCCCTTGTGGCTCATATGGTAAAGAATCCGCCTGCAATGCGGGAGACCTGGGCTCAATCCCTGGGTTGGGAAGATCTCTGGAGAAGGGAAAGGTTACCCACTCCAGTTTTCAGACCTGGAGAATTCCATGGAGTGTATAGTCCATGGGGTCTCAAAGAGTCGGACACAACTGAGTGACTTTTTCATAAACACTTTTCATCCCCTAAAACTCAAAATATCTCCAGTTCAGAAAAAAAAACAATAAACAAAAACTGACTGACTACCTCCCAATGCTAGACCTGATTAAAGATCTTACAGATGAAGAAGAAATTTCCTTTCTTCAAGAAGCCCAGTAGTGGGATCAAAAGATTTCAATTAAGTTAACAGCACAGAGTCAGACATGACTGAAGCAACTGAGCAGCAGCATGGATAGTTCAGGAACCCATAAAACCTAGATTGGGAAAGAATTAGACAATAAAAAATATACTATCTGCTCACTATGTATCAGAGAAATAATTGCTACAGTTCCTTAGTATTTTTATTCCCTCATAAAAGACCCTCAGTTCAGTTGCTGAGTCGTGTCTGACTCATTGTGACCTCATGGACTGCAGCACGCCAGGCTTCCCTGTCCATCACCAACTCCCAGAGCTTACTCAAACTTATGTCCATCAGCTCTCACATCCATACATACTACATACATAGCCTTGACTAAACAGATCTTTGTTGGCAAAGTAATGTCTCTGCTTTTTAATATGCTGTCTAGGTTGGTCATAACTTCCCTTCCAAGGAGTAAGCATCTTTTAATTTCATGGCGGCAGTCACCATCTGCAGTGATAAAAAATAAAGTCAGCCGCTCGCTGTTTCCACTATTTGCCAAGAAGTGATGCCATGATCTTAGTTTTCTGAATGCTGAGCTCTAAGTCAACTTTTTCACTCTCCTCTTTCACTTTCATCACGAAAACAGGAAAACCAAAAACAAAAAACAGGAGGCTGGGGGGACCAAAACTAAAAACAAACCAAAAAAATCTTTGATTCTTATTTCAAGAATGGTCATATATTTCAAAGGAACAAAGTTTAACTCTCTACAGTTAAACACCAATGAATTATAGGGAAGACTATGGTAGTGTTGCAGTAGTAAAGCAAATATCACCTTATACTTTGAAACATGACACACACTCTTGTTTTAACATATTAGTCATAAGATTATTTAAAACTCATCTCAGTGTTCAAGTGCCTTCACAGTTTGGGACAAAAATCTTATGTTAATCAGAAGTTACATAACTTTAGCTAAAAATTTGAGAGAAACAACTCCGCATTCCACACTTTTTTTCTTTTTACCAACTGCACAAAAGGGAAACAAATTGTTTGGTCCTCTTAATACCTTAAATACCTCTTAATTACCTCAATAATTTAGGTAGAAATATTCTCTATCTTTAAAATATTTTAGCTCCCTAGTTTTTTATTAATTAAGAAATAATACTTGGGTTCTATGATTCCTTGTACCATCATGCAATAGTTTGAACTCTGCAGCAACAAACAAGAATAGCAAATCATAACCCTACGCAAGGTATATAAAATAAAGTCCCTGCCCTAGGAGAAAATGAATAATTTCTGCAATTTCTGTCACAGAGAAAGGTCAGAACACTTCTTCTTGCCAGAGTAGTACAGATTAGATGCAAAACCTCCATACAGGTCAACCTACTATTTTTGAGCTAACAAAACTAGTTCTCAGTAAGAGGAAGTTTTAGACAATTCTCACCTTCAGGTGGGGAAAGAAAAGTAGAGGTATTGTTTGCATTCCTTTCAATAGGAATAAAGTGTTGGAGAAATCCTTTTCACAGGTTTCTGTTTGCTAGTATCAGTTCAGTTGCTCAGTTGTGTCCGACTCTTTGCGACCCCATGAACCGCAGCACGCTAGGCTTCCCTGTCCATCACCAACTGCCGGAGCTTACCCAAACCCATGCCCATCGAGTCGGTGATGCGATCCAGCCATCTCATCCTCTGTTGTCCCCTTCTCTTCCTGCCCCCAATTCTTCCCAGTGTTAGGGTCTTTTCCAATGAGTCAAATCTTCGCATGAGGTGGCCAAAGTATTAGAGTTTCAGCTTCAACATCATCCTTCTAATGAACACCCAGGACCAATCTCTTTTAGGATGGACTGGTTGGATCTTCTTGCAAGGGAGAAGATCCAAGGGACTCTCAAGAGTTTTCTCCAACACCACAGTTCAAAAGCATCAATTCTTTGGCGCTCAGCTTTCTTCACCGTCCAACTCTCACACCCATACATGACCACTGGAAAAACCATAGCATTGACTAGGCAGGCCTTTGATGGCAAAGTAATGTCTCTACTTTTCAATATGCTGTCTAGGTTGGTCATAACTCTCCTTCCAAGAAGAAAGCGTCTTTTAATTTCATGGCTGCAGTCACCACCTGCAGTAATTCTGGAGCCCAGAAAAATAAAGTCAGCCAGTGTTTCCACTGTCTCCCAATCTATTTCCCATGAAGTGATGGGACCAGATGCCATGATCCTAGTTTTCTGAATATTGAGCTTTAAGCCAACTTTTTCACTCTCCTCTTTCACTTTCATCAAGAGGCTCTTTAGTTCTTCTTCACTTTCTGCCATAAGGGTGGTGTCATCTGCGTATCTGAGGTTATTGATATTTCTCCTGGCAATCTTGTGCTTCCTCCAGCCCAGCGTTTCTCATCATGTACTCTGCATGTAAGTTAAACAAGCAGGGTGACAATATACAGCCTTGACGTACTCCTTTGCCTATTTGGAACCAGTCTGTTGTCGCATGTCCAGTTCTAACTGTTGCTTCCTGACCTGCATACTGGTTTCTCAAGAGACAGGTCAGGTGGTCTGGTATTCCCATCTCTTTCAGAATTTTCCACAGTTTATTGTGATCCACACAGTCAAAGGCTTTGGCATATACTGAAATTTAAATCTCACTGTGATCAAAAGAATCAAAGTACATCCAGTCCAGAGAAAGGCACTTCCAGCAACCCTAAAAACTGTCACGCCTCGAACAAATAAGTTTCAACATCAGCCCACAGAATAAAGCAAGTTAAGAGGTCAAAAAATAATTTAGTCCAAATACAGGTTGAAAAACAGAAAAACAAGGGTATGGCCAAAGAAGAGCCAGGAATAAAGCTAAGAATGTACCATAAGTGAAAACCCATTTCTGTATGTTTTTATAGATGTATATATTAGAAGACATATTTTAGTATAGCCAGCCACTGGTATATGCAGAAAATGCTTTTTCTAAAAAGTTATACTAGAAATTTACAATGATTACCTTTAAAGAAAGGGACAAGAGATTGAGATAGAATTTTTTTTTTAATTTTCAACATTTCTGTGATATACTGAATGTGTGTATATATTAAACACAAATAAATCAGAAAGTATTAGGCAGACCATGAAAAAAAGAAGCTGTAGACAACCAAAACAACAAGATTAAGGCTCAAGGGTATGGAAAATACAGAGGATTACAAGTACTGAATACAAAGTGGGAGAACGGATATTTTTGTAGGAAATGGAGAGTAGTAGAAGCAGAAAGGGTAAAATACTATTCACTATATCAAAATATTGGAAGTATAATCAAAGCAAGTCACCCTAAGAAAAAGACTACTACGTACTTCTAATTCCTCTTTGCCTTTTCCTTCATGTATTGGCTTGCTTTAAGATTTAAGAAAGCCACATACACTTAGACTGAAGTTCCACTTAAATAAGAGAATGACTCCACTAGTGGTACCCAAGACCAATTTTCCTTTCACGTTTTAGTCATTCTCAGTAAATTAGAAAAGTAAATGACAATATATTGAGTTTTTCTATAAAGCTAACTTTATTAAATTTACAGGACTTTTTTATTCAGTGACATTCTCCTTTTTTAGACGTTCAAAAATCCTTTTACAATACAATGGTAATAGCTGGTGATGGCTTTTTATTATGCTCTTAGCAAAACAAAAAGGTAGCACTTCTTTGTCCATCCTCCAAACTTTTCAGTACATTTCATCAGTACATGAAATTCAAAAATTTACGAACCACTAAAGTAAATGCTAAGGACACTTATGTTTTGAGTCCAATGAAAGGTTTAAATCTCCCTGTATTTTAATAATTAACTACAATTATGTAGTAATTGCTACCTATTTCCCCAGAGGTACAAAAAGGAATAGGAACTTGAGGAATCACTAGGAAATTATTAAGAATACATGTTCACAACCTCTGAATGCTTCAAATGGAAAGTGTTAGTTGTTCAATTATGTCCTACTCTGCAACCCCAAGGAGTTATAAGCCCTCTAGATTCCTTGCCCATGGAATTCTCCAGGCAAGAATACTGGAGTGGGTTGCCATTCCCTTCTCCAGGGAATCTTCTCACCCCAATGATTGAACCTGAGTCTCCTGCATTGCAGGGTGATTCTTTACCATCTGAGCCACATGGGAAGCTTTAAATGAAACATGCACTTAATTTATTCATCAAATACTTACTATGCACTTATGCTGATAGTAATATACAACATTAATAAAAAACTTGCTAAGAGCAGAACCAAGGTTTTATTAATGGACAAGAAAAACCAGACTGGAAATTACTAGCATTTGTGATTAGAAAGATACATACAAGTGTTCAGTCAAAAAAAAAAAAAAATGCAAGCAGTCAAGCAGAATTACCAAACTGAACTGGCCAAAGAGGTGGTAATGAACCAGTGTGTGTGAGCTCAGTTGCTCAGTCATGTCTGACTCTTTGCAACCCTATGGACTAGAGCCTGCCAGACTCCTCTGTCCATGGGATTTTCCAGGCAAGAATACTGAGGTGGGTTGCCATTTCCTCCTCCAGGGGATTTTCCCAACCCAGGAATCGAATCTGCATCTCCTGCATTGGCAGGCGTATTCTTTACCACTGAGCCATGTGGGAAGCCCCATGATGAATCAAACATGATACCTATTACTGGATCCAAAGTACTAAAAAAAAAAAAAAAAAAAAAAACAAGGTTTAGTCAGAAGATGTAAAGAAAAATATTAGAACTGGGAGGTAAAATAAGAATATAACAAGCTTCACGAGGCTAAAGTCAAGGTATCAGCAGCATTCTATCCCGGTACTCTCTTTTAAGGACTCAAGTAATTAGACTGTGTCAACCCAATAATCCAGGATAATCTTCCCATTTTATGGTCTGTAATCTTCATTTGCAAAATCCCTTTTGCTATGTGAGATAACATATTCTTAGATTCTGCAGATAGGATGTTTATACCTTTTAGTGGGGAGGTCCATCTTGGACTCTTAAGCCAGTGTGTGATAATTTGTTACAGCAGCAACTGGAAACATAATATATATTCTATAAGTAACTTCAGCTTTATAAATTAAGATACTTCAACTTAGCCTGTTTTTAGAAATAATACTCACACAAACATATATAAAGCAAAATGCTATACTAAGAATAAAATAACCTAAATTCTATCCACAGTCTGACAGTTAAATATTTGTGACCTTGGGTAAACTATTTCTTCACCATTGGGTAAACTATCTCCTCATCAGTAATATGAAACTCATGAGCAATTGTTTGTTATGAAATAAATAAAAACCACAATTATAGTCAATACCATCCTAGACTCCAGAAAGCTGAGGATTAAACAGAATATACAAATAGCTATTAATTTAAGATTATATTAGTGAGAATAACATTACATAATTAATTCCATTTATAACAATGAATTCTATACTAAATGATATGAGCAGTTAAAAGAATGACTTAAAATATGTAACAAAGCCCTTAACAGAAGGATCAAATTTCAGGGCTGAGCAAACATTTAAAGATTGCTTTGAAAGGAAATGACAACAAAATATATATAGATCTGATGAATATCATTATCTAAGACACAGACAGTAGAATCAGATTATCTTTTTCACCCTGACACCTTCTCTTTCATTATTCAAACCAGAGAATTTCACAGAAAAAAATTATTTTTGCTCATCAAGACTGTATGTTGTCTTGTTTGTGTATTATTCAGTACTTTTTGTACAACAGATCAATTATAACACAGTATTTATGTCATTTCTTAAAATAAATTTTGAGTGGGAGCAAATGTTATTATGATGCTGTAGCTCCTCAGGAATCTGTAAACCTTCAGTTTTATACAGTGACACTTGCTAGCACACAGCAGTAAAGATTACCAAAACTTTTCTACTGGAAACCTACCCTACATTAGTTTGAGAGATATCCTTTAAGAGGAGGGAAAAGCCATTTTTTTTAGGTTTTTAAAGAGAAACCCTTCATTGGGAGGTTTTTTTTTTTAAGTAATTTTTCAAAAGAATTATTAAACTGCTCCTAAAATAATGATTAGATAAGACTGTTAAATGTCTCTGGTGAATACTAACTGGGCTTCCCTGGTGGCTCACATGGTAAAGAATCTGCTTGCAATGTGGGAGAGCGGGGTTCAGTGCCTGGGCCAGGAAGGTCCCCTGGAGAATGGCTACCTAATCTGTTATTCTTGCCTGGAGAATTCCATGGACAGAGGAGCCTAGTGGGCTATAGTTCATGGGGTTGCAAAGAGTTGGACATGACTGAGCAACTAACACAACACTTTCAGGAACCATTTTCAAACCAAAATGAGAATCAAGGGCAAGAGGATTATCACAATTTGCAATTTCACAACTATTAGCTATATTAATAACTCACATAACTGTAAAATAACCTCAGTTTGTTGGTTTTTAAATTTATTATTTTTTGGTTGCAATGCATGGCATGTGGGATTTTAGTTCCCTGACCAGGGATCCAACTCATGCCCCCTGCGTTAGAAGTGCAGAGTCCTAACCACTGGACCACCAGAGAAGTCCCAATAACTCAGTTTTAAGAGATTATTTTACACATAATTCTTAAGTAGAGTACACTTTTAAAAGTCGAGATGGTTTCTGATGATAGCCATGTTTCAGTTCAGTTCAGTCGCTCAGTCGTGTCCGACTCTTTGCGACCCCATGAATTGCAGCACGCAAGGCCTCTCTGTCCATCACCAACTCCCGGAGTCTACTCAAACTCATGTCCATCGAGTCGGTGATGCCATCCAACCATCTCATCCTCTGTCGTCCCCTTCTCCTCCTGCCCCCAATCCTACCCAGCATCAGGGTCTTTTCCAATGAGTCAACTCTTCGCATGAGGTGGACAAAGTATTGGAGTTTCAGCTTCAACATCAGACCTTCCAATGAACACCCAGGATTGATCTCTTTTAGGATGGTTTGATTGGATCTCCTTGCAGTCCAAGGGACTCTCAAGAGTCTTCTCCAACACCACAGTTCAAAAGCATCAATTCTTCGGCGCTCAGCTTTCTTCACCGTCCAACTCTCACATCCATACATGACCACTGGAAAAACCATACCCTTGACTAGACGGACTTTTGTTGGCAAAGTAATGTCTCTGCTTTTAAATATGCTATCTAGGTTGGCCATAACCTTCCTTCCAAGGAGTAAGCGTCTTTTAATTCCATGGCTGCAATCACCATCAGCAGTGATTCTGGAGCCCCCAAAAATAAAGTCTGACACTGTTTCCACTGTTTCCCCATCTATTTCCCATGAAGTGATGGGACCGGATGCCATGATCTTAGTTTTCTGAGCGTTGAGCTTTAAGCCAACTTTTTCACTCTCCTTTTTCACCTTCATCAAGAGGCTCTTTAGTTCTTCTTCACTTTCTGCCATAAGGGTGGTGTCATCTGCATATCTGAGATTATTGATATTTCTTCCGGCAATCTTGATTCCAGCTTGTGTTTCTTCCAGCCCAGCGTTTCTCATGATGTACTCTGCATATAAGTTAAATAAGCAGGGTGACAATATACAGCCTTGACGTACTCCTTTTCCTATTTGGAACCAGTCTGTTGTTCCATGGCCACTTCTAACTGTTGCTTCCTGACCTGCATACAGGTTTCTCAAGAGACAGGTCAGGTGGTCTGGTATTCCCATCTCTTTCAGAATTTTCCACAGTTTATTGTGATCCACACAGTCAAAGGATTTGGCATAGTCAATAAAGCAGAAATAGATGTTTTTCTGGAACTCTCTTGCTTTTTCGATGATCCAGCGGATGTTGGCAATTTGATCTCTGGTTCCGCTGCCTTTTTAACACACTTAAATAATAGAATCCAGTGGATTCAGAAGGGGACATACAGATAATCAGAACGTGAAACCTTACTTTTCTTGCAATTTAATATTTTGGTTTTACTTGTGAGAAAATATGTAGGCTTTGAAAACTTCAAAACTATGCCTTCAAAAATCATGTAGTATGTTCCATCTTATGATTTAATGTAAAAAATGTGTCTTCTTTCCCTGAGAAATCATAATTCTGCCAATACAACTAAAAACAAATTTCTAAAGATATGACATACTTTATGTAAGCAGTCATTCTATTTACAGGTGTCAAATATCTCAATCATTGTTCACTTAAATCAAATGATGACTTGTATTTTAAGTGGTAATTACAAGTTGTTTTTGCATTAAAAAAAAAAAAAACTGGGGGGCTTCCCTGGTGGCTCAGAAGGGAAAGCATCTGCCTGCAATGTGGGAGATTTGGGTTCAATCCCTGGGTCGGGAAGATCCCCTGGGGAAGGAAATGGCAACCCACTCCAGTACTCTTGCCTGAAAAATTCCACAGATGGGGGAGCCTGGTAGGCTACAGTCTATGGGATCGCAAAGAGTTGCATACGACTGAACAACTTCACTTCTCAAGAATCAGGCAGCTTGCCACTACTTGCTGCAAGGTCATCTGACAGTACGTTCCATCTAATCATCTGACAAAGCTTTCACCTAATCAGGGTAAAAGAGGCTTGGCCATCCACATTCACAGAGCATTCTCCATTGATATCTTTGCTCAGCAAACGGTAGTGTTTGTACACTATACAGCTCTAAATGTAAAGGGAAACGTGTTATCTGGAAGCTGGAAATCTAGGCACTATGGTAAAATCAGTATATTCCTCCTGTGAAAGCTGGATAGTTGCAGCCTCAAATCAGCCAGGAAAACACACTGGGTCATGTTTCTGTTTACTGTGACAACAGCTTTGCATTAAAACATCTTTTTACCATTGTATTCTCAACAAGCTTGGGAAAACATTCTACTATCTCAGTATTCATCAAACACTGTCAGTTTGTTTTTTTAATTAAGATATGTAGGAACTTCCATGGCAGTCCAGTGGTTAAGACTCCGTGCTTCCAACACTGGTGGCACGGGTTTTGATCCATCCCTGGTTGGGGAACTAAGATCCCACTTGCCTTTTGGCATGGCCAAAAAAAAAAAACACAAGCAGGTGTGTAGAAGCCTTTGTATAGTCTGGCACCGAATGATACTATGACAGTTGCCATGAAGGAATCCCAATTTATAAGGATATAAAACATATGTTAATGTAACAGTACAACAGTGCTTCTGTTATTCTTCAATGAAGTCAATGTTAAATGCTCAATATATTTAATAGCAATCTATATAAACAGACTTTTAAAATTAGTTTTTAAATGCAGGCAGTTAAAATTTTGGAACCAAAAGTTACACTTTTACTAATATCTCAAAATCTATTGACTTGAATAAAAACTAGTTTCATTCCATTTTCTCTCTCTGTGTGTGTGTATGTACGTGCGTGCACGAGAGCCCAGTCATGTCCGACTCTGTGACCCCCTTGATTATAACCCACTACGGTCCTCTGTCCACAGGGTTTTCCAGGCAAGAAAACTGGAGTGGGTTGCTATTCCCTTCTCCAAGGGGTCTTCCTGACACAGCGATTCAACCCAAGTCACTTGCATCTCCTGCACCGGCAGACACACCACTAGTGCTACCCTGGGAAGCCCATCTCATTTTCTAGATCACTATATATACCTAAAAGGCATATTTCGTGGGATTACTTAAATATTCCTGATTCTATTCTTCCATTTCCATTCCTGTAGTTTTTTTGCAATCCCTTCATATGAAAAATTTTGCCTTTGAAAATATTCTGCCTTGAACTTTCTATCAAAATGGTATAGTAAGGGGGACTTCCCTGGCAGACCAGTGATTAAGACTCTGTGCTTCCAATGCAAGGGGCATGGGTTAGATCTCTAGTCGAGGAACTAAGATTCCACATGGCTTGCAGCACGACCCTCCCCCCACCAAAAAAAAATGGTTTAGTGAATTTAGACTCAATGCATCAGCTCCAAACAAACAGTAGTGACAGAGAAAAGAAAACTGGGAAGGGAAAAAACAAAAAAGGTATTTAGCTAGGCTTAAAAAGAAAAAAACAAAACTCGAAAAATAAATAGACAAAAGATTTAAAAGACCTGAAAAGATATTTCCCCAAATAGTGTGTAGGAATGGCAAATGAGCACATTTTTAAAGAAGTTCAACATCATTAGTCAACAGAGAAATGCAAACCACAATGAGATAGCACTACATACCTAGAAGATTGACTAAAATAAAAAATTTTGACAAGAACAAGTACTGGTGAGGATGCAGAGAAACTGGAACTCTCATACATTGTTGGGGGGACAAAAATGGCACAGCCACATGGAAAACAGTTCGGCAGTTTCTTAAAAAGTTAAACATACATTTACCATAGGTCCCATCATCCCACTCCCAGGTATTTACCCTAGAGAAACAAAAACTTATGTTCACAAAAACCTGTACATGAATTTTTAGAGTTGATCTGTTAAAACAAAACACCCAAATGTTCTTCAACTGGTGAATGGATAAACAAACTACAGCACATCTGTACAATGAAATACAACTCAGTATTAAAGAGAAATGATAAATGCAACAACTTAGAAGAATCTCAAAAGCCATTATGCAGAATGAAAGATACTAGTCTAGAAAAGATTAAACAACATGCAATTCCTTTGAAATACCATTCTTGAAAAGATAAAAACTACAGTGACAAAGAACAGATCAGTTCAGTTCAGTTCAGTCCCTCAGACGCGTCCGACTCTTTGCGACCCCATGAATCGCAGCACACCAGGCCTCTCTGTCCATCACCAATTCCCGGAGTCTACCCAAACCCATGTCCATCGAGTCGGTGATGCCATCCAACCATCTCATCCTCTGTCGTCCCCTTCTCCTCCTGCCCCCAATCCTTCCCAGCATCAGGGTCTTTTCCAATGAGTCAACTCTTCGCATGAGGTGGACAAAGTATTGGAGTTTCAGCTTCAACATGAGTGCTTCCAATGAACACCCAGGATTGATCTCCTTTAGGATGGATTGATTGGATCTCCTTGCAGTCCAAGGGACTCTCAAGAGTCTTCTCCAACACCACAGTTCAAAAGCATCAATTCTGCGGTGTTCAGCTTTCTTCACCGTCCAACTCCACATCCATACATGACCACTGGAAAAACCATAGCCTTGACTAGACAGACTTTTGTTGGCAAAGTAATGTCTCTGCTTCTAAATATGCTATCTAGGTTGGCCATAACCTTCCTTCCAAGGAGTAAGCGTTTTTTAATTTCATGGCTGCAATCACCATCAGCAGTGATCTTGGAGCACAAAAAAATAAAGTCTGACACTGTTTCCACTGTTTTCCCATCTATTTCCCATGAAGTGATGGGACCAGATGCCATGATCCTAGTTTTCTGAACGTTGAGCTTTAAGCCCACTTTTTCACTCTCCTCTTTCACCTTCATCAAGAGGCTCTTTAGTTCTTCTTCACTTTCTGCCATAAGGGTGGTGTCATCTGCATATCTGAGGTTATTGATATTTCTCCTGGCAATCTTGATTCCAGCTTGTGTTTCTTCCAGCCCAGCGTTTCTCATGATGTACTCTGCATATAAGTTAAATAAGCAGGGTGACAATATACAGCCTTGACGTACTCCTTTTCCTATTGCACTCATCTCACATGCTAGTAAAGTAATGCTCAAAATTCTCCAAGCCAGGCTTCAGCAATACATGAACCGTGAACTTTCAGATGTTCAAGCTGGTTTTAGAAAAGGCAGAGGAACCAGAGATCAAATTGCCAACATCCGCTGGATCATCAAAAAAGCAAGAGACTACCAGAAAAACATCTATTTCTGCTTTATTGACTATGCCAAAGCCTTTGACTGTGTGGATCACAATAAACTGTGGACAATTCTGAAAGAGATGGGAATACCAGACCATCTGACCTGTCTCTTGAGAAACCTGTATGCAGGTCAGGAAGCAACAGTTAGAACTGGACATGGAACAACAGACTGGTTCCAAATAGGAAAAAGAACAGATCAGAGGTTGCCAAAAGTTATAGGTGGGAAGAAGGTGTGACCAAAATGAGACAGCACAAGGGAGGTTTTCGGAATGATGAGATTGTTCTGTATCCTGACTATGGTCATGGCTATGTGAATTTATATATGAATTAAAATTCATAGAACAGTGCCAAAAAAGTCAATTTTACTCAACATTCATTTAAAAATAATTTATATAAAAATTGCATAAGATATTTACATATTGTATATCTGTATTTTACATTTACATTTACATACATATCTGTGTGTGTGTGTGTGTGTATACACACATAGGTGACCCTTGAACAACACACGGTTAGGGGTACCAACCCTCTGCACAGTTGAAAATCCATGTTTAACACATAGTTGGCCCTCTGTATTCACAATTCCACATCCACAAATTCAACCAACCTCAGATCATGTAGTACTACGGTATTTACTATTGAATAAAACTCTGCATATTAAGTGGACTCACACTGTTCAAACCTGTACTGTTCAAAGGCCTAATCTATACACATTCCCCCACTCCTATCCTGTGATCTGTAATAAAATAAAAACATAAAGTGAGCCAAGCTAAAGCTACAAACCTATTGAGTTCCTTTGTATAGAAGAAAGCAGTGGCAGATAATCAGTCAGTTCCTGTAGGGTAATGGGAACTAAAGTTCTCTAGCTCTAGCAAAGACCACACCTAGACTCACTGCTTGAACTTACACCTCAAACTACTACCACACCACCACAACCCTAGCTTCTGAAAAGAAGGCTGGGAGGAAAAAATAAAACTATTATTAAACCACCACTGGAACAAAGACTTTAAAGAAACTGCAGAGTAGGAGCCTAAAAATCTGTAAAGATATTTCCTCCAGTTGTTGACTTACTCCCAAACTTCACATGCACAAAACAAAACTTCAGGAATGCCAGCAGAAATGGCAGGTGGAAAACTAAATATCTGAGCAAAGTTTCAGTAATCACATAATGTTGCTAAGACTGCAATTTAAGTTTAAAAAGACCTTGATAAAGTACCCCCAGGCTTTAAGCTGAGACCTCAGAATGGCCTGGATTTAGGACCACATGGAACAAGAGCAAAAGTAAAATAGACTAGCCCTAACAAAGCCTGGCACAGAGTCGGACACGACTGAAGCGACTTAGCAGCAGCAGCAGCAACAAAGCCTGAACCTAATCCTCAAAAAGGTCACGAAAGATGAGTCACAGAAGAGGCATATAAGTATTTGACAATGCAGGGTCACTCCTGTTTTCTTAAGTATAAAACTTCAAATACTTAAGACCCTACTGTATACAGTTTAAAACAGTAATTCAAGTTAAGCCAGTCTATGTGTCATAATATCTAAGTATTCGCATAGCTATTGCTCTGATCATTCTACCAACAAGCTACTTTACCTTCTATCCTTTCTCTTTTCTGCTTCCTATGACATGAGCTGGTAACTTTCATTCAATTTAACATAAACTAAGTCAACCTCATGAAATTTCATTAGTTTAGCTGCCTTGCTAACTCATTCATTTTCCTAATTTCCATCAGATTAGATAAAATCACCTCAGACACAAGAAGATAAACAGATAATAGGCCAGTCTATTTACTTAACATCTCTGGAAAGAGGTACCCTCTCTTAAGTCCAAATGGCTATAGCTGGAAAGATTGATATTAAGAGATACAAAATGCACACCTGCCTCGGCATACCACTTTGGCAGAGGATTTAATAGTACAGAGGCTGTTTTTTTGTTTTTTAAAGATATGGGTAGAAAGGCACTTAACAACATCTTGAGGTTTAACAACTCTCAAACATATTTGTGCTCCGCGACATCTTTTTAAACTATTCAACGTGTATTGACCATCAACTCAGTTCAGTTCAGTTCAGTTCAGTCATTCAGTCGTGTCCAACTATTTGCGACTCTATGGACTGCAGCAAGACAGGCCTCCCTGTCCATCACCAAACTTCTGGAGTTGACTCAAACTCATGTCCATTGAGTCAGTGATGCCATCCAACCATCTCATCCTCTGTCGTCCCCTTCTCTGCCTTCAATCTTTCCCAGCATCAGGGTCTTTTCCAATGAGTCAGTTCTTCGCATCAGGAGGCCAAAGTATCGGAGCTTCAGTTTCAGCAACAGTCCTTTCAATGAATATTCAGGATTGATTTTGTTTAGGATGGACTGGTTTAATCTCCTTGCTGCCCAAGGGATTCTCAAGAGTCTTCTCCAACACCACAGTTCAAAAGCATCAATTCTTCGGCGCTCAGCCTTCTTTAAAGTCCAACTCTCACATCCATACATGACTACTGGAAAAACCATAGCCTTGACTAGAAGGATCTTTGTTGGCAAAGTAATGTCTCTGCTTTTTAATATGCTGTCTAGATTGCTCAGAACTTTTCTTCCAGGGAGTGAGCGTCCTAATTTCATGGCTGCAGTCACCATCTGCAGTGATTTTAGAGCCCGTAAAAATTAAGTTTCTGTTTCCCCATCTATTTGCCATGAAGTGATATGACCAGATGCCATAATCTTACTTTTCTGAATGTTGAGTTTTAAGCTAACTTTTTCACTCTCCTCTTCCAATTTCATCAAGAGGATCTTTAGTTCTTCTTTGCTTCCTGCCATAAGGGTGGTGTCATCTGCATATCTGAGGTTATTGATTTTTCTCCCAGTAATCTTGATTTCAGCTTGTGCTTCATCCAATGCAGCATTTCTCATGATGTACTTTGCATATAAGTTAAAGAAGCAGGGTGACAATATACAGTACAGCCTTGACATACTCCTTTCCCTATTTGGAACCAGTCTGTTGTTCCATGTCTGGTTCTAATTGTTGCATCCTGACCTGCATACAGATTTCTCAAGAGACGGGCCAGGTGGTCTGGTATTCCCATCTCTTGAATAACTTTCCAGTTTGTGGTGATCCACACATTCAAAGACTTTGGCATAGTCAATAAAGCAGAAGTAGATGTTTTCTTGGAACTCTCTTGCTTTTTCGATAATCCAGTGGATGTTGGCAATTTGATCTCTGGTTCCTCTCTCTTTTCTAAATCCAGCTTGAACATCTGGAAGTTCATGGTTCACGTATTGCTGAAGCCTGGCTTGAATAATTTTGAGCATTACTTTACTAGCATGTGAGATGAATGCATTTGTCCGGTAGTTTGAGCATTCTTTGGCATTGCCTTTCTTTGGGACTGGAATGAAAACTGACCTTTTTCAGTCCTGTGGCCAATGCTGAGTTTTCCAAATTTGCTGGCATATTGAGTGCAATACTTTCACAGCATTATCTTTTAGGATTTGAAATAGCTCAACTGGAATTTCATCACCTCTACTAGCTTTGTTCATAGTGATGCTTCCTAAGGTCCACTTGATTTCACATTCCACGATGTCTCGCTCTAGGTTGGTGATCACACCATCATGATTATCTGGGTCGTGAAGATTTTTGTACAGTTCTTCTGTGTATTCTTGCCACATCTTCTTAATATCTTCTGCTTCTGTTAGGTCCAATCCATTTCTGTCCTTTACTGAGCCTATTTTTGCATGAAATGTTCCCTTGGTATCTCTAGTTTTCTTGAAGAGATCTCTAGTCTTTCCCTTTCCATTGCTTTCCTTAATTTTTTTTGCACTGATCACTGAGGAAGGCTTTCTTATCTCTCCTTGCTATTCTTTGGAACTCTGCATTCAAATGGGTATATCTTCCTTTTCTCCTTTGCTTTTTGCTTCTCTTCTGTTCACAGCTATTTGTAAGGCCTCCTCAGACAGCCATTTTGCTTTTTTGTATTTCTTTTTTGGGGGGATGGTCTTTATCTATGTCTCCTACAATGTCACAAACCTCCATCCATAGTTGATTAGGCACTCCTCTCTCAGATCTAATCCCTTGAATCTATTTCTCACTTCCACTGTATAATCGGAATGGGTTTGATTTAGGTCATACCTGAATCGTATACTGGTTTTCCCTACTTTCTTCAACTTAAGTCTGAATTTGGAAATACGGAGTTCATGATCTGAGCCACAGTCCACTCCCAGTCTTGTTTTTGCTGACTATATAGAGCTTCTCCATCTTTGGCTCCAAAGACCATCAACTACATGTGTAATACTATACTATATGGCAAATAACTGTTTAAAAGAGGGTTTCCATACTTAAGAAGTACACAACATCATGGTTAAACAACATTTATACACATAAAACATTTAAATAATAAATACAAGATAGAAGCTGAATAAATGCCAAGATGAATAGAAACCATTGAAAGTGGGGGTAAAAAAGGTCATATGGTATTAGGTTTGTGCAAAAGTAACTACAGTTTTGCACTGTTGAACTTTGCCATTTGACACTGCAATACATTCTTAAACAAATATGGTAGTGGTATACATCATATTAATGCACATTTCTCGCTTTATGTTGTTTGCCAATGACTTATTACTTGCTATTTATTTTATATATATTTTAGACCACAGAAATGATGTTAGACAAAAACTAAATTCAAACATTTTCTTATTCGAGTACAAAATGGGTCATAAACCAGCCAAGACAACTTGCAACACCAACAACGCATTTGGTTCAGGAACTGGTAAAGAATGTACAGTGCAGTGGTGGTTCAAGAAGTTTTGCAAAAGAGACAAAAGTCCTGAAGATGACAAGCAAAGTGGCCAGCCATTGGAAGTGGACAAGGACTAACTGAGAGGATCATCAAAGCTGATCCTCTTAAAACTACATGAGAAGTTGCTGAAGAACTAAACGTCTACCATTCTATGGTCATTCGGCATTTGAAACAAATTGCAAAGGTAAAGAAGCTTGATTAAGTTGGGTGCCTCATAAGCTGACCACAAATCATCATTATGAAGTGTCGTCTTTTATTATTCTACACAATGACAATGAACCATTTCTCGACTGGATTGTGACATGTGACAACAAGTGAATTTTGTATCATAACCAGTGACGACCAGCTCAGTGGCTGGACAGGAAAGAGCTCCAAAAGTGAAAGCGAAGTGTTAGTCACTCAGTCACGTCCAACTCTTTGCAACCCCATGGACTGCAGCCCACCAGGCTCCTCTGTCCATGGAATTCTCCAGGCAAGAATACTAGAGTGGGTTTCCATTCCCTTCTCCAAGGGATCTTCCCATCCCAGGGATCAAACTCAGGTCTCCCTGCATTGCAGGCAGATTCTTGACCTTCTGAGTCACCAGTGGAGCCACAAGAAGCTCCAAAGCACTTAACAAAGCCAAACCTGGACCAAACAAAGGTCATGGTCACTGTTTGGTAGTCTGCTGCCCATCTAATCCACGACAGTTTTCTGAATCCTGGCAAGACCATCACATCTGAGAAGTACATTCAGCAAATCCATGAGATGCATGGAATACTGCAACATTTGCAGCTGGCACTGGTCAACAGAATGGGCCCACTTCTCCACGAAAAACGCCCAATGGCAAGTTGCACAACCAACACTTCAAAAGTTGAACGAATTGGGCTATGAAGTTTTGCCTCATCTGTCATATTCATATGACCTCTCACCAACCTCACTTCTATAAGCTTCTTGACAACTTTTTGCAGGGAAAATGCTTTCACAATCAGCAGGAGGTAGAAAAAGGTTTCCAAGAGTTCAATGAATCCCAAAGCATGGATTTTTAAGCTACAGAAATAAACATTTCTTATTGGCAAAAATGTGTTGATTGTAATGGTTCCTATTTTGATTAATAAAGATGTGCTTGACCTGAGTTATGATTTAAAATTCACAATCTAAAACAGCAATTACGTTTGCACCAACCTAATAATTTTAGGTACACATTACATAAAAATGCTTTAGCTATTACCTGTCCATTCAGTTCAGTTCAGTCACTCAGTTGTGTCCGACTCTTTGCAACCCCATGGACTGCAGCAAGCCAGGCCTCCCTGTTCATCACCAACTCCTGGAGTTTACTCAAATTCATATCCATTTAGTCGGTGATGCCATCCAACCATCTCATCCTCTGTTGTCCCCTTCTCCTTCCGCCTTCAGTCTTTCCCAGCATCAGGGTCTTTTCAAATGAGTCAGTTCTTCACATCAGGAGGCCAAAGTATTGGAGTTTCAGCTTCAGCATCAGTCCTTCCAATGAATATTCAGGACTGATTTCCTTTAGGATGGTTAACACTAAGTTAATGTTCATGAAGGAAACTAAGGAGAAATTCCAAATACTACAACAAACCCCAAATTATGAGGATAAAAGTTTTATTTCAGAGTATTTTATGCAGGCTTATTATAATGATAATTATTTGGTAGTAGTTAGTACAAAAATGAATCCATCTCTCTAAGCACTTTTTCAAAAGAATGATTCTTTTTAAAATTGTATGCATTTATTCATGCAATAAATATTTATTAAACATCTAACATATGCCAGACACTGTAATAGGTGCTAGGGAGATAAGAGTGATAAACAACATACACATTTGTGAAAGTCACTTCATTTCCTATTGTTAAACACCTATGAATCATATCAATATAGGAAAGAAAATGAAAACTATTATTTGGTAGTATTATAGAACTTGATACAATTTAGGTAAATGTGTGTATATAGATAAATGTACATATATATATTTGATGCAATATACCAAATGTGTAATATACTATTCTATGTAGCCTACCATATGTTCACAATCTGCTACAGAGATTTTATTTTGTGACATAATAAAAAACATTAGGTGCTTATGCTACTACTATCTTCTGGTTTTGTTTTCTGTTTCAGTGTTAGTCACTCAGTCGTGTCTGACTCTTCATAAACCTTGGACTGTAGCCCACCAGGCTCCTGTGTCCATGGAATTCTCCAGGCAAGAATACTGGAGTGGGTAGCCATTCCCTTCTCCTGAGGATCTTCCGGATCCAGGTATCAAACCGAGGTCTCCTGAATTGCAGGCAGATTCTTTACCGTCTGAGTCACCAGGGAAGCCCCATGTTTTTGAACTAGTGGCTTGTTTATTCTTCAAACTCTGAATTTACCTTTGTTTCAGTATTTTAAATCTATACATTAATATTTGCCAAGAATTGGCTGAAAACTATTGAAACCTTTATATTGTACCATGTACGTATTGTACTACATGTATTACATTGTAATTACATCCTCTATTGTCCCCTTCTCCTCCAGCCTTCAGTACATGTAATACATGTACTACATTGTATTTTTGCTTAACAATCTGCATTAGAAATATCTTTCACCTATCTGTTCAACTCAGTGTGAATGAAATCCTTATAAACCTACTTTCAAAGAATGAAAATGAAGTTATTAGGATCAATTCTAAAGTCTATTCAGGAACTAAAAGTCCATGATTTCCTAACTGTGCAACTGACAGTATAAGAGCAAAACACAGGTGAAATCTAATAAATTACTGGGACCTATACCTAATTTAAAACATCATTAAAGTGATAGCCCTATTTGTCCCCCTGGCCATTCTACAGAACATAACCCTAATCTCATTTCTGCTGTCTCTGCCCTTGATTGCTGCTGCTGCTGCTGCTAAGTCGCTTCAGTCGTGTCCGACTCTGTTCGACCCCACAGACGGCAGCCCACCAGGCTCCCCCGCCCCTGGGATTCTCCAGGCAAGAACACTGGAGTGGGTTGCCATTTCCTTCTCCAATGCATGAAAGTGAAAGTGAAGTCGCTCAGTCGTGTCCGACTCTTAGAGACCCCATGGACTGCAGCCTACCAGGCTCCTCCGTCCATGGGATTGTCCAGGCAAGAGTACTGGAGTGGGGTGCCATTGCCTTCTCCGCTGCCCTTGATTACAGGCATCCATTCTGGCATAAACTGTAAATTCATGTGGTTTTTAAAGAATAAAACCCAGTCAGGAAAGTAAAAATATCCCAAAATGTATAATAAACTTTCAGATAAGGAGTCAAATATTTTAATTTGCAATAAGTTATATCTAGTACTATTTTGTAATCAAGATGAAATAAGAGGGCAAAGGAACTATCCATATAAAAGTCAACAATTGAGATTAGCTGAGAAGCTAACTAAATGGAAAACATTAAACATAGAAATTTTAGAACTTAGAAGTACTGTAATTGAAATTACAATGCTACTGGATGGGGTTTAACAATATACTAGAGGTGGTAGAAGTTGAAGAACAATTATTAATACTACCCAACCTTGCAGAGAGGAAAAAAATTGAAGAAAATTATTAAGCTTCAGGGACACGAACATTATCAAATGATCTAAAATATTTATAATTGTGTTCTCACTGGAGAAGACAATGAGACTGGGGGAAAAGCAATATTTGGAAAATAAATGGCTGAAAACTTCCCAAATATGATGAAAAACACCAATTTTAACAAGTATAGCTGATCCCTGATGGCTCAGACCATAAAGAATCTGCCTGCAATGTCGGAAATCCAGGTTTGATCTCTGAATCAGGAAGACGTCCTGGAGAAGGGAATGGTTTACCCACTCCAGTATTCTTGCCTTGAGAATTCCACAGACAGAGGAGCCTGGCAGGGTACAGTCCATAGGATTGCAAATAATTGGACAAAACTGAGCAACTAACACTTTCACTTTTTTCACAGCTAATCTCAACCAGGATAAATATAAATAGAATCACATCTAGGCATATCATAGTCAAATTGATAAAAATCAAACATAAGGATAAAATCTTGAATACAACCAGAGAAGGGAGAAAGGGGAGAGGGAAGACACATCATGTACAAAGAAACCACAATAAGAGTTGACTACCAACTTCTCATTGGAGGTCAGAAGAAACAGAATAACATCTTTAAAGTACTTGGAGGGGGCACATAGTAGCAACCTAAAATTTTATATTCAGTAAAAAATATCCTTCAGAAATGAGGGTGAAAAAAGACATTTCCAGCTAAACAAAAGCTGAGAGAATAAATACTTGCCATTAGATCTGCACTATAAGAAATTCCAAAGGATATCTCTCAGGTCAAAAAGAAAGAATACAAAGTGGATACTCGGATCTAAAGAAAGAACAAAGTACCAGAAGTGGTAAATGAATGGGAAAACAAAGACTGTGTTTTCTTAGTACTGAAAAGTTAAATAACTGTTTAATGTAAAATACAGCAGCATAGGGTAAAGTGGGGTTCAAAAAATACACAGAAGTAAAATATATAATGAAAAATTTCAGAAAGTTCCAAAAATCAATGCTTAAGTTTGCCATGTGCCAGTAATTATTTACAAAGCATTTAAATTATTTTTACAGCTATTTACACAGCATTCAAACTGTATAGGTTATTATAAATAATCTAGAAATGATTTAAAGTGTGTATTGCAAAGATGCTCATAGGATATACCCAAATCCTATAACATTTTATACAAGGAACTTGAACGATTACATATGTTAGTATGGGGGTGGTCGTGGAACCAACCTTCCTTGGATACCAAGGATAACTGTATCTTGTAGTAAGGTCTTACACTGGAAAACTGGAAACAGGAAACAAGCTGGGTGAGGTGGATAATAAGAGAGAGAGAGAGTGAAGTAGGAAGTGTGAGATATGAAATATGAGAACTTTCTGAGAAGATGGAAGTATTCTTATCTAGCTTGCAATTATATGGAAAGAAATTAGGAAAGCAAATAGTTTCCGGGTATGTTAGTGAGTCAGGCATTAATGAGTAAATAAATGTTGAGAAGAACAGAAGGGAGATATCTAGGATTACTTCAAGTTTTCTTGCTTATAGAGCTATCAGTTTCCCTTAACCACACTGGGGGATACAGTAAAAGAAGTTTTCAAGCATAAAGGCTGTGAGTCTTGTTCTGGGTATGCAGAGGATGCCCAGAGGATAATCAAGTGGAAAAGATAATAGGGAATGTGATGTAAGAATGTGGAGGTGAACAACTTTATAGCTTAAGGCTTAGACACAAGGCAAGAACATAAGTGGTAGTTAAAGTAATAAGTGTAGAAAAGGTTATGCAAAAGTAGTATCTAAAGGAAGATGGACTAAGGGCCAGGGCTAGAGTTCCAATAAACACAAGTAGTCAATACAAAGGAAGAAAAACACCTTAAAGAATGAGAAGTAACCATAAAGATAGGTGAAAAACAGGGAAAAGGGAGAAGAGAATGGCAAACCACTTCAGTTTTCTTGCCTTGAGAACCCCATGAACAGTACAAAAAGGCAAAAAGTTGTGACACTGAAAGATAAACTCCCTAGGTTGGTAGGTTCTCAATATGCTACTGGAAAAGAGCAGAGAAATAGCTCCAGAAGGAATGAAGAGCCTGAGCCAAAGTGGAAACAACACCCAGCTGTGGATGTGACTGGTGATGGAAGTAAAGTTTGATGCTGTAAAGAGCAGTATTGCACAAGAACCTGGAATGTTAGGTCCATGAATCAGGGCAAATTGGAAGCGGTCAAACAGGAAATGGCAAGAGTGAACATCGACATTTTAGGAATCAGAGAACTAAAATGGACTGGAATGGGTGAATTTAACTCAGATGACCATTATTTCCACTACTGTGGGCAAGAATTCCTTAGAAGAAATGGAGTAGCCATCGGAGTCAACAAAAGAGTCCCAAATGCAGTACTTGGAGGCAGTCTCAAAAACGACAGAATGATACCTGCTCATTTCCAAGGCAAACCATTCAATATCACAGTAATCCAAGTCTATGCCCCGACTAGTAATGCTGAAGAAGCTGAAGTTGAACGGTTCTTTGAAGACCTAAAAGACCTTCTGGAACTAACACCCAAAAAAGATGTCCTTTTCATTATAGGGGACTGGAATGCAAAAGTAGGAAGTCAAGAAATACCTGGAGTAACAGGCAAATTTAGCCTTGAAGTACAGAATGAAGCAGGGCAAAGGCTAATAGAGTCTTGACAAGAGAATGCACTGGTCATAGCAAACACCCTCTTCTGACAACACAAGAGAAGACTCTACACATAGACATCACCAGATGCTCAATACTGAAATCAGATTGATTTTATTCTTTGCAGCCAAAGATGGAGAAGCTCTATACAGTCAGCAAAAAACAAGACCGGGAGGTGATGGTGGCACAGATCATGAACTCCTTATTGCCAAATTCAGACTTAAATTGAAGAAAGTAGGGAAAACCAGTACACCATTCGGATACCTATATCAAACCCCTTCCAACTGTACAGTGGAAGTGAGAAATAGATTCAAGGGATTAGATCTGATAGACAGAGTGCCTGAAGAACTGTGGACAAAGGTTCGTGACGCTGTACAAGAGGCAGTGATCAAGACCATCCCCAAGAAAAAGAAATGTAAAAAGGCAAAATGGTTGTCTGAGGAGGCCTTACAAATAGCTGAGAAAAGAAGAGGAGCAAAAGGCAAAAGAGAAAAGGAAAGGTATACCCATTTGAATGCAGAGTTCCAAAGAATAGCAAGGAGAGATGAAAAAGCCTTCCTCAGTGATCAATACAAAGAAATAAAGGAAAACAATAGAATGGGAAAGTCTAGTGATCTCTTCAAGAAAATTAGAGATACCAATGGAACATTTCCTGGTGGTTTCCCTGGTGGCTCAGCGGTAAGGTGTCTGCCTACAATGCGGGAGACCTGGGTTCGATCCCTGGATTGGGAAGATCCTCTGGAGGAGGAAATGACAACCAACTCCAGTACTCTTGCCTGGAAAATCCCATGGATGGAGCAGCATGGGAGGCTACAGTCCATGGGGTCACAAAGAGTTGGACACGACTAAGCACCTTCACTTCAAGGGAACATTTCATGCAAACATTTCTGCCCATACAGAAATGGTATGAACCTAAAAGAAGCAGAAGATGTTAAGAAGAAGTAAGTGGCAAGAATACACAGAAGAACTATACAAAAAAAGATCTTCACAATCCAGATAATCATGATGGTGTGATCACCAACCTAGAGCCAGACATCCTGGAATGTGAAGTCAAGTAGGCCTTAGGAAGCATCACTAAGAACAAAGCTAGTAGAGGTGATGGAATTCCAGTTGAGCTATTTCAAATCCTAAAAGATGATGCTGTGAAAGTGCTGCACTCAATGTGCCAGCAAATTTTGAAAACTCTGCAGTGGCCACAGGACGGGAAAAGGTCAGTTTTCATTCCCATCTCAAAGCAAGGCAATGCCAAAGAATGTTCAAACTACCACACAATTGCACTCATCTCACACGCTAGTAAAGTAATGCTCAAAATTCTCCAAGCCAGGCTTCAGCAATCCGTGAACAGTGAACTTTCAGATGTTCAAGCTGGATTTAGAAAAGGCAGAGGAACCAGAGATCAAATTGCCAACATCCGATGGATCATCGAAAAAGCAAGAGAGTTCCAGAAAAACATCTACTTTTGATTTATTGACTATGCCAAAGCCTTTGACTCTGTGGACCACAACAAACTCCGGAAAATTCTTCAAGAGATGGGAATACCAGACCACCTGACCTATCTCTTGAGAAATGTGTATGCAGGTCAGGAAGCAACAGTTAGAACTGGACATGGGACAACAGACTGGTTCCAAATATGGAAAGGAGTACGTCAAGGCTGTATATTGTCACCCTGCTTATTTAACTTATATGCAGAGTACATCATGAGAAACACTGGGACGGATGAAGCACAAGGTGGAATCAAGATTGCCAGGAGAAATACTAATTACCTCAGATATGCAGATGACACCACCCTTATGGCAGAAGCGAAGAAGAACTAAAGAGTCCCTTGATGAAATTGAAAGAGGAGAGTGAAAAAGTTGGCTTAAAACTCAACATTCAGAAAACTAAGATCATGGCATCTGGTCCCATCACTTCATGGCAAATAGATGGGAAAACAGCGGAAACAGCGGCTGAGTTTATTTTTCTGGGCTCCAAAACCACTGCAGATGGTGATTGCAGCCATGAAATTTTAAAAGACACTTGTTCCTTGGAAGAAAAGTTCTGACCAATCTAGACAGCATATTAAAAAGCAGAGACATTACTTTACCAACAAAGGTCCGTCTAGTCAAGGCTATTGTTTTTCCAGTAGTCATGTATGGATGTGAGAGTTGGACTGTGAACAAAGTTGAGCAAAGAAGAATTGATGCTTTTGAACTGTGGTGTTGGAGAAGACTCTTGAGAGTCCCTTGGACTGCAAGGAGTTCCAACCATCTCCATCCTAAAGGAGATCAGTCCTGGGTGTTCATTGGAAGGACTGATGTTGAAGCTGAAACTCCAATACTTTGGCCACTTCATGTGAAGAGTTGACTCATTGGAAAAGACCCTGATGCTGAGAAGGATTGGGGGCAGGAGGAGAAGGGGACGACAGAGGATGAGATGGTTGGATGGCATCACCAACTCAGTGGACATGAATTTGAGTAAACTCCGGGAGTTGGTGATGGGCAGGTAGGCCTGGCGTGCTGCATGCAGTCCATGGGGTCCAAAGAGTCGGACGCGACTAAGTGACTGAAATGAACTGAACTGAAACAGGAAAGAGTAGCTTCACTGACAGAGGATAAAGGAGTTTTAAAGAATTGACTGATCAGCAGATCAAATCCTGGGAGACTTTAAATCAAGACAAGTAGATGAACGTGAAAAGATGAAAAGCAAGTCTCTTGGTGCCAGAAGTAAAAATGAAACTCAAACTCGTAACAGTAAACAGGACTCACATTCAGCAACCACGGTAGGTATAAATCCCATGTATGCATTTTAAAGGCTACAGTTTTAATGCTTATTCCTAAAAGAATGGAAGTCACAGGACAGCTAGCACTGACATTCTTGCACAAAGCCAAAAGTCAGAAAGAAACTGTCCTTTCACGAAAAAGAACTATAAAACATTGCTCATTGGCCTTCAGCTAGGACACGGAAACTTCTGACTCATCTATGAGTAGAAAAAGAGACAACCTTAAAATTAAACAGAGATGCAGAACGGAATCAAGGTAGAGTTTTGACCAGATAGGAAAGTATGTGTATCTTTTATCTTTTGCTTTATGTACAATAAAACATTCTAAAGCTTTGTTGTTATTTATCAAAGTTGTTGATACCACTGTATCACTAAGTGGTACCCAACTCTGCAATCCCATAGACTGTAGCCCACCAGATCCTCTGTCCATGGGATTTCCCAGACAAGAACACTTGAGTGGCTTGCCATTTCCTTCTCTAGGGGATCTTCCCCACCCCCAGGGAATGAACCCGCATTTCCTGCATTGGCAAGCAGATTCTTTACCACTGAGCCACTAGTGAAGCCCGCTCTAAAGCTTAGTAGATTAAAAATAACCATTTAATTTTAGCTCGAAACTCTGTGCGTCAACTGAGTATTAAAGTTTAAGCCAAAATTATAAGAGAAGTTACCCAAAAGACTATACATTAAAAAAAGTTACCAGCAATGTATATGTATGGCTGAGTTCCTTCACTGTTCATCTGAAACTACCACAACTAAAAAGTTTTTTTAAAAAGTTACCAGCAAATCTCTATTCGGCTTGCTTATATATCAGCTGGTATTGTCAGTTGGTACATGGATGATGGCCTCACTGACATGCCTGTCAGCAGGGAGGCTGCAACCTGGGGTAACATGGATCATGTATGTATCTCATCATGCTGAAAGCTAATCCAGGTTTTCATACATAGAAGGAGAGAAGAGGCTCTGAAAAGCAGCAAAAGTAGAAGCTACAAGACCTCTTGAGGTCTTGGTTCAGGATTTGCACAATAGTCCTTGAAAAAGAAAGAAAGAAAGTGAAGTCACCCAGTGATGTCTCACTCTTTGCAACCCCATGGACTGTAGCCTACCAGGATCTCAGTGCATGGGATTTACCAGGCAATAATACTGGAGTGGGTTGCCATTTCCTTCTCCAGGTGATCTTCCTGACCCAGGGATCGAACCCAGGTCTCCCTCATTGTAGGCAGACACTTTACCGTCTGAGCTACCAGGGAAGCAAAGTTCTTAGCTATATTCAGTTGGTCAAAGCAAGTAACAAGACAAGCCCAGATTCAAGGGGTAAGACAAAATGCCCTACACCTCCCAATGGAAAGAGATGCAAAAAATTGTGGCCATTTTTGCAATTTATCACAGCATATTTAATAAAGAAAAGATACAGAAAAGAAGCAGCTTAACAGTGGGGGCAAAGAGTCGTCATTGGAACATAAAGTAAGAAAGATAGGACCCAAAGAACAACCATAAATTAGGTACCAAATAACAACCAGAGCAACTTGGAAGCTGAGACCTGATGAGGATTTCTTGAGAGGAAACCAAGGGCCTTGGAAATGGTATATCATCTGTCCTTACTATTGAAACAATCACCATGAGAAACCCTAAATGGGATTGCCTAAATTGCCATTTAAAAATAAAACCTGGCTTTATTCAGCTATGTTAACATAACTCAAGGACTTCATAAAATACTACCAAAGTAGACTTCATGACTTATTAATATTAGCCTACTTGGAAATAGCTTAGCATTATTTTGTATGAATAAAATTTCAGTGATATTTCTTTGTATTAATTTGAGTTGGTAGCACTTTAGAAAAGACAGGTACGAGGAAGTTTTATCAGGTTCATTGGAAAAGCATGTATTTCAATGTCATCTTCTGTTTAATTTCAGTTATACCAACACGTTTAAAATTGATTATTGCTTACTCACTTTCAAAAATACTAATTTCATTCTAAGAGCTAATTATATTATCTTTAACATTATTTCATGTATCTCAGTGAAATACAGTTGTAATATAATACAGTGGGTTAAGAATACAGACAACCCAAACTACCCAAGTTGGTAGTTTATCCACTAGTAAACTATGTGACTTAGACATACCACTTCATTTCTCTGTACCACAGTTTTCCTCAAACGAAAAAGTGGAATAGGCTGTATATTTTTAGGTTACAATTACTTTTAACCTAGTTAATAGAAGTGAACTGCTCAGTACAAAGCCTGATATATACTAATCATAACGATACAAATGTTAACTATAATTATTAGAGTTTTTCTCCTGTTGTACAGAAAAAGCCCAGGAGTGGGGCTTTAATCCTAATCTCACCACTTGTTACATCTTTGAGCAATTTCATTGACTTCTCTGTGACTCATTCATTTCCTTACCTATAAAATGGCATCACTGACTCAATGGACGAGTTTGAATAAACTCCAGGAGATGGTGAAAGGCAGGGAAGCCTGGCGAGCTGCAGTCCATGGGGGTCGCAGAGTCACATGACTGAGCAACTGAACAACAAAAAGGTCTCTTCCAGTTTAAGAATTTCTCATTATGTTAAAATGTATTAAGAAAATTCACATTCTCTCTTCTCATTAAATTAGGAGTTCATATCATTTCTCTCCCCTGCTCATTCTGAAATTCTTTCTCCCTTATATGTGCTCAGTCGCTCAGTCATGTCCAACTCTTTGTGACCCCTTAGTTTCTCATTTATTTTCAATCATTTTAATACTTACTAATTTTTCTTCAGATTCACCAGTCTCTTGTTTTTCTTATTCACCTCTGGTGACATTTTCCTAGGAGTCTGACAGAACTGTTTTCTTATTTGCCTCTACTCAATCATACCATTTCCTATAATCTCAAAACAGCCATGGTCTGCCACCCTGTGACAGAATAATAACACCAACAACACATTTTTATAGCATTTTTACATTCATCCTCCCATTTAAACCTCAAATCCATCACCCTGTAAAAGGTTAGCAGGCTCAGAAACAGAAGATAAGAAACCTCCTTCTCCTCTTTCTTTCTCCCCTAATTCTAACTCCCTCTCTCCTCTGTTGGACAGAGGAAGAGAGCCAAAAGAATGAGAAAAAGTTGGGTTCAGTTTCAAAGGCTAGGGAGAAAGGGATAAAATACAGTATCTAAAAGACTACAGCACTCCTAATACCTCCAGATAACCTATATAAAGCATCAGTAACTAAGAAACAGGGGATGAAAGAGAACAAAATTAATAAGCATGCACAACTTGTCAGTTATTGTGAGAGGTTCATATAAACTCAATATCACATTTATTATGTACACAATCTTGAGAGGTAGGCAATTCTTTCACTCAACAAATATTTACTGGGTACTATGTGCTAGGCACTGTTTGGGATACTCAGAATACATCAGTAAGCAAAACTAAGAGATGAAGATCTCTGCCCTGGTGAAGCTTATTTTAACAAAAGAGGTAGATAATAAAGAATGAATCCAATATGTAAATTAAGAAATGTGTTAAATGGCAAAAAATTCCTATAGAAAAAACAAACCAGGTAAGGGGGATTAGAGGTATATAGCGGAGGAGTGTATGTGAAAAAGAGATCAGGCTGTGATTTTAATTACAGTGGTTTGAGATGGTGACATTTAAAGAAGTTGTCTGTGTGGTTCCTGGGAGCCACTGAAGAGTTCTAAACAGAGAAGTGAAACATTTTACTTACTTTTTGAAGGGATCACTCAGTTATGTTAAGAGAAGACTGTTAGACGGCATGTAAGAGGGCAACTGAGTTAAATTACAAGGTTATTACAGTAACCCAGGTAAGAAATAATAGTGGTTTGGACCAAGGTGGAAGAAGCTTTAGGTAGTGAGAAACTGACATACTTGGAATAAATCTTCATATTTTGAAAGTAGGGCTTGATAAGATTTTGATTACAATTGGTCATGGGGGTAAGAAAGAAGAATCAAGGGCGGCTCCAACTGGAAAAAAGTAGTAAACATTTATTGAACTAAAAAATACTGCAGAAAGAGCAAGTTTTGAGCAGGTAATGAGTAATTTGGTTTCAGACATATTAATTATAAGATGTTAATTAGACATCCAAATGGTGATGCCAAGTAGAGGATATGTATACAGACTATATGAGTCTGGAATTCAAGAGAGGGATCTTAAATGGGGATATACAGTTAACTCGCAAACAACACAGGGCTTATGGGCACCTAAATCTCCATCCAGTGGAAAATCCAAGTATAACTTATAATTTACCCTCCTTCTCTGAGGTTCCTCTGTATCCAAGGTTCTGTATCTTCAGATTTAACCAACCATGACTTGTGTAGTACTTAACAGTATTTACTATTGAAAAAAAATCTGAGTATAAGTGGACCCACACAGTTCACAAATCTATGTTTTCCAAGGGTCAACTGTCTATAAGTTTAAGAATTTTCAGGGTATAGTTGGTATTTAGAGCCATGGTCCTCAAGGGAGTGAGTATAGATACAGAAGAGAACTCAAAACAAATGCTCCAATATTTAAGAGACTGGGAAAAGGAGGAAAACAAGTGACAAAGAAAGAAAGATTTTTAAAAACTATAATTTCCTAGAAGCCAAGTGCAGAAGGAGAAGGTATATGTAAGAAGGAATAGTTAGTTAGTTGTGTCAAATACTGCTGCTAAATCAAGGGAGATGAATATTACGAAATTAACTTGAGATTTAACAAAATGAAGGTCATTTATAATATTGTCAAAAGTAGTTTCAATGCAATGGTAATGGCAAAAGCTTAATTGTACTAGATTTAAGGGGAAATAGGAAAAAGGGAATTGGACACTGTGAACATAGAGAACTCTTTGAAGGAGTCTGTTGTAAATGGGGAGCGAGTATAAGTGCTACCGGGTAAGTAAGCAGAGCAAAAAACAAAACAACAAAGAAACATGTTTTAAAGACAGAAAAGAGCAGTAGATTTTGTCTTCTTATGGCAGTGATGCAGTACTGAGAAAACCTTATGACACAGTAAGAGTGGAGAACTGATGTCCTTAATTAGGCATGAAGAGACAGAATCTAAAACACAATGCAGAGAACTGGCTTTAGAACAGCAGAAAGTAATAGGTGAGAATACAGACTATAGGGATTGGAGATATTCGTAGCATGTAAATGTGGTAAAAAGGAGTCTATGTAAGTTCTCTTCTGACTGCTACAATTTTTGTAGTGAGGCAAGAAGCAAAATCATCAGCAGAGGACAAGACCATGGATGAGAAACCACTGGAAGGTATAATGAGAGAAAACATGAAATCAGTCATTGAGAGAAGAAAAAAATAAATGATCTAGGAAAATATGGTAATATTAAGGATTCATTTCATGTCTGTGATGAATTTAAAGTAAAACTAGTCTGCATGATTTTCCTCTAGACACATACAGCTCCACAGATACAAACTAAATTTAAAAGACTGGATTTAACCTGGGTTATAGTTTTTCTAGGTGAATAAGACCATGTTAAAGTGAGATAAGAAAGTTAAAGGTTTATGTCACCTGTTTATGAAAGGAGTTGCGAATGCATGCTACAGATAATGAAGGACCATGAAATTTATGTTGGATAAAAGAGGAAGTGATGGCTCAAGGAACAGAGGGACAAATTGAAAGATGGTAGAGGCAATAAATCAATTATCTCTATTTTGTAAAAAAGACTTAAGTTGTCCAAATCACACATCATTTCAGTTACATAATAAGAACAGAAAATGAACTCAGATGTGCTTTATTCAAGTCATTCCTTCCATGATACCAATAGCACCAAGCTGTCTTGTAAATTTGATTTTCACTGGCATGCCACCCTCTGCCAAGTTGGACCTAGGCATATTACAAGTTACACAAATTTTTCCCAGGCCTCTTTCACCTTCTTCTTCTTCTTCTAAGAACCCTTCTGTGTCCAAACTCACAAATAAGTCATGCCTTCCCTCAATTTATACAAAATTGCTTCCATTTTTCCCTTCTAATAGACCCCCTTCATGAAAATCTGAACCACTTAAGAATCGCCCTGAATGTAAAAATATCTATAAATATAAAGGACTAAATAAACCCTCTTTCACAGGTATTCTCATTCTAACAGGGAGTCTGGTTAACCCTCTTTAAGCCCCAATGTTAACCATATTAGGTAAAATAATTCAGCTGCGTAAGAATTTTTTATTGACTTTTATTATTTCTAGCACTGTCTCCCTTGACTATATCCTTTATAAAATCCCACAATGCAAAATTTTACCTTCTCTCAGAGTGAAAAGGTGATAATATTATAAGCCACAAACCAGACCCAAACTTGTGTTAAAGATATTTTATATTTAGAAATGTAAATTGGACATTATAGTAAGTCTGGAACTACCTGGCAAAGCAAGAACTAAATGTAGCCAGATTGAGGGCTCTTCTGTTATTATGAGTAAATGGCTGAAAAGACAAAGGTCTTATTTATAGTTTACTTAAGACTATTATTTTCAAAGAAACCATAAAGTCAGGACAACAAGAAGGCTTCAATCCTGAATATATACTAAAGTATCATCACTGATGATCTTGGAAGGCACAAGGCAGAAGGCAGAATTCTACTAAAAATGCTCTATGTCTCTGTAGTTACGTTCAGTTAGCACGGCTAATCAGTTTTATTACAATTTACAATTATTCAATCTACCTTTTGTCAAAAGGATAACCACCTCTACTTGTTCCTATGTAACACAGTACTTTTACAGGAGTAAACATCTCTGTCCCACTGACTTTGGCTTTGGCCAGTGACATATAAACAGACATCCAAGCAGATTTAAGAGCCAGAACATATTTCTGCCAAATCTCTTTCTTTTTTTTCCCCTGTTATAAGAACAGAGTGGCCCAAATAGGAGTTGCTCCCCAGCCTGGATCTCAGAAATCTCAGAAGATACACGGAGCAAGAGCAGAGCCACTGCCAACCTTCAGATAACATGCAGAAGAGTGAAAAATAAACCTTTGTTGTTACAAGCCAGTGAAATATTGGGGTCTTTTGTTACACAGTATAATTCAGCAAAAGTTAATGCAGCATGCGTTATTTTTTAAATCTGAAAAAATAGATTTCACTGCTTCAATCTTTAAGGAAAGTAGGTATGTAATAAATACTTCAACAACAACTAGGGGGAAAAAAATGAAGCAAGAGTGATCATATTTTTAAGATATCAGAAAACTGAAGAAGTAACAAGAAGTAGATAAACTGAAATTCCAGAAAGAGAAGAGCCCTCTTTAGGATAGGAGACAATCATATGCTATTTCTTTCCTAAGATCATTTAATGATTCTGGGCATAGACTGAGAATGGAGATGGGCCCAGGCAAGAGGACAGGTAAAAAGAGTAAGCAGCAGAGCTTTTAAGTGTGATGGACTGAAAATTAGAAAGCTTCAAATATAAGGCAAAAAAAAGGACAACTGCTGAGTTCTACAGTGATTCTCCCAGGAGGCTGGGTGAAAGAGATTAAATGGCAGAGACAAATTTCCCTTAGTTTCACGGTAGTTGGGAGAAAACCTGCTAGAAAAAGGAGACTCACATAAGCAAACACGTGACAGTTCTCCAACACTGCCTGAATCTGAAGCAGTGTGAAGCAAGAGATCAAAGGGCCAATCTCAAAACCGCCAAAGAACAGAACTGAAACTTCTGTAATCTTTTAAGACTGTGGAGAAGAAGCCTGACAGTCTCTCAGTCAAAAATCTAGTAGGGCAAGGATAACAAATGAGAGATAATTAAATCTTACTAAAATATTACTAGAACCGCAATCAAGACTGACTCTAATTAAACCTAGCTCAATTCTTAATTAAACCGCGGTGTCAGCACCTCACTCAACTGGCCTAACAGTTGGAAAAAGGTATATATTCTCTTCAAACTTTATAGAGTTAAAATACAATATTCAGCACATAATAAAAAATTTTGAACTTCTATTAACATAACCATCCTTTTCAACAACATTTTCATTGTATATTTTTTTCCTTCCTTAACAACTTATGTGAGGAGACAAGAAAATATGGCCTA
This sequence comes from Okapia johnstoni, assembly GCA_024291935.2. Taxonomy (NCBI): domain Eukaryota; kingdom Metazoa; phylum Chordata; class Mammalia; order Artiodactyla; family Giraffidae; genus Okapia; species Okapia johnstoni. The sequence goes on from CM044307.1 coordinate 22,568,514, forward strand.
TAATCAAGACAAAAACAAGAAAATAGAAGCAAGGTCACAGGTGATACAGACAGTGGAATAAGCAGACAAAGACTTTAAAATAGCAATTGTCAATATTTTCATGAAAGAAAAGAATTTTTAGAAATTTATGAAAGAATGGAGATAGTCAACAAAAACAGGAATCTATTTTAAGACTATTTTAAAAACAGGACTCTACTTTTTTTTTTAATTCATAGAACTGAAAAAATAAGATATTTGAAGTAATTTCAGTATTAGGCTGGACACATCAAGAGAGAATAAACTTAAGAAACAAGTCGATAGAAAACACCCACTAACCCACAGAGAGAAAATAGTAAAGAGAAGCACAAGGGATATACAGTGTACAACCAAAACACCTAACATGGTTCAGGAGAGAGGAAAGAGAATAGAGTAAAAGTAACAAAGATGTAACGGCTTCTCAGGTGGCTACAATGCTGGAGACCCAGGTTCGATCCCTGGGTCGGGGAGATCCCCTGGATAAGGAAATGGCAACCCACTCCAGTACTCTTGCCTGGAGAATCCCATGGATGGAAGAGCCTGGTAGGCTACAATCCCTGGGGTCACAAACAGTCAGACACAACTGAGCAACTTCACTTTCACTTTCACTTTCAGGTGGATCAGGGGTAAAAGAATCTGACTGCCAAATGCAGGAGCCGCAGGAGACTCGGGTTCAATCCCTGGGTCAGGAAGATCCCCTGGAGTAGGAAATGGCAACCCACTCCAGTATAATTGGCTGGAAAATTCCATGAACAGGGGAGCCTTGCAGGCCACAGTCCACGGGATCACAAACAATAGGACACGAGTGAGTACAGCACAGCAACAAAGATGAAAAAGCCAAATTTTCCCAAAATTATTTTAAAAAATCAACCCAAAAAGAACAACAACTAAAATCAACCCAGCAAACCCCAAACAGGATAAATGCAAATAAAATCATGCTTAGATACCACATAGTCAAACCATTAGAAACTAAAAGCATAAAGAAATTCTAAAAGCAGCAAAGAAACACACATTACCTTTAAACAAGCAACAGTAAGTCTGACAGCTGACTTTTCAAAGTAAATTATGGCAGCCAGAAAAGGAATGACATGTTGGTACTGTAGAAAGAATAAGAGACACAAACCTAGAATTCTCTTAACAGAAAAATTTTCCATTAAAAACGTGAAATGAAGATGACTGCAGACAAACCACAGCTAAGAAAATCTACCTCCAGCAGATGAGCAATATAAGAAATACTAAAGGAATGACATCAAGCTACAGGAAAATTATCCTGGATGATAGCAAAGAACTGCAAAAAAGAATGAAGAGCACTAGAAAGAGTATATAGATAAACAGAAAAAGATACTGCTTGAAAAAATTATGTCTATGTGTTTTATAACACATATTGATGAAAACACCACAAAAGGCAGACAGGAGTAAATGAAATTTAACTGCCTTAAGTTTTTCACTGTTTGGGAAGTGACAAGACTATTGGTTTAAGATACACTAATTAATCAACGATATCCATTAAAATCTCTAGGATGACTAAAAATATATAGTTATAGATGAATGCATAACAGAAAAGTTAATTAGGAAAAAATGAAACTTACAAAAGTTGACAAATCAAAAATGCAGGAAAGGAATAATTAAAAAATTACAAGGAGCAGACAGGGCAGAGAAAAGAGCTAGTGAGATGACAGAATTCTACCCAACTACATTAGTATTCACATTAAATGTAAATAAACATTCTAATTAAAACACAAAGATTGTCAAGCTAGATCAAATAAACATGACCCAATAATATGCTACTTCCAAAAAATAATACCTTAAACACAAGAATACAGATAGGTTGAAGTAAAAGGAAAAATAAACCATAGAAATACAGATGAAAAGAAAGCTGCTGCTGCTGCTAAGTCGCTTCAGTCATGACCAACTCTGTGCAACCCCATAGACGGCAGCCCACCAGGGTCCGCCATCCCTGGGATCCTCCAGGCAAGAACACTGGAGTGGGGTGCCATTTCCTTCTCCAATGCATGAAAGTGAAAAGTGAAAGTGAAGTCGCTCAGTAGTGTCCAACTCTTCTCAACCCCATGGACTACAGCCTACCAGGCTCTTCTGTCCATGGGATTTTCCAGGCAAGAGTACTGGAGTGGGTTGCCATTGCCTTCTCCGTGAAAAGAAAGAGCAGTCCTATTAATAGAAATTCTAAAGGAGACTTCAAAGCAAGAAACACTAATAGTGATAGAAAAGGGCATTTTATAATTACATAATGGTTCAACTGAAAATTATAACAATCCTAAATTTTTATAACCTAACAAGAGCTCCAGAAAACATAAAAGAAAAGTTGGAAGAGCTGAAAGGAAATATCTAGTCACAGTTGGTAATTTTAAAATTCTTCTGTCATAACTGACAAAAAAGAAAGAAAAGCATTAAAAATCATTAAAAGATTTGATCAACATGATTAACCAGTTTGATCTTGTTGACACACAGGACTAAGATCAACAAACTGTAGAATAAACATTCTTTTCTAGCACAGATGAAATGCACCAATCTAACACTAACTCCTTCAGAGAATAAGAGAGACAGAGACTTCCCAATACTTTTTACAAGGCCAGCAAACCTTGATAACAATACCTAACAAAAATTTTCCAAGAAAGGAAGATTACAGGCTAATGAATAGAAGTAAAAATCCTACACAAAATATTAACAAATTGAATCCAGTGATACAATACACTGTGACCAAATAGGATTTATCCTAGGAGTACAGGGTTAGTTTAACATTGAAATCAGTGTAATTCACCATATTACAGAATTAAGAACATGAATCATATGAAAACCATTTCATAAAATTTAACTATTAATAATTAATTTATATTTAAATTAAACATAAGTATATTTAAATAAACGTTGAAAAGAAAGCAAAATCGCTCAGTCGTGTCCCACCCTTAGTACCCCACGGACTGTAGCCCACCAGGCTCCTCTGTCCATGGAATTCTCCAGGCAAGAATACTGGAGTGGGCTGCCATTCCTTTCTCGAGGGGACTTTCCCAACCCAGGGATCAAACCTGGGTCTCCCACATTGCAGGCAGATTCTTTACCGTCTGAGCCACCAGAGAAGCCCAAATAAATGTTAGCCATTACTAATTTAGAAAACCCTCAGAAAACTAGGCATAGATAGTAACTTCTTTAATCTGATAAAGGGTACCTACAAAAACCTATACTAACATAATAATTAATGATGAAAAAGTGACCATCCCCCACCACACACTAAGTTCAGGAATAAAACAATCACTATTTCCACTAAACACTGTTCTGAAAGTTTTGATTATTGCAATTAAGAAAAAGAAAGAAAAAAATGTAAAGACTGGAAAGGAGTAAGTAATGGTATTATTGTCCTCAGATGATGTAGTTGTAAACAGGAAATAGAACAGAATCTACAAACTGTTAAATATTAAAAATAAGCTAATTTATTTGCCATTTGCAGCAACATGGATGGACTTGGAGGACATTATGCTAAGTGAAATAAGTCAGACACAGAAAGACAAACACTGATGTTACTTATGGAACAGGGAAGAACACATCTGACTCCATATTGGATCTGTTTCTTTTATTTTATCCTTATTCTAATGCTTTTACTACAATAAATTAAAGAATGTTGCCTGTAGCCTGAAATATACAGGACAGTCCTTTCTCAAGTCTCTCACCTTCAGAACTTTTCCATTCATACATATACAAAAACCTGCAGAACAGAGAATAACATTTGTCTTGCTGGCGGTTTATACAAACACTGTGACCAGACCTAGTGGACACCTGCAAGAACAAAGGATCCCAGCACAAAGAAGTTTGCACAACCAACCACACCCTTTCCTCTTTTTACTATAATAGAAACTTGAATTCTCACTCAGGCAAGATGGTTCTTTGGGGCACTAGTCCACCATCTTCTCTGTCTGCTGGCTTTCTAAATGAACTCTATTCCTTGTCCCAAAAACTCACCTCTTGAATTACTGGCCTGTTGTGTGGCAATTAGTATGAGCTTGGACTCAGTAACACTTATATGTGAAATTCAAAACACAACAAACTTGATTGGAATGTAAATTGATATAGTCACTGTGGAGAACAGTATGGAGACTCTTTAAAAAACTAAAAATAGAACTGTTGTATGACCCAGCAATCCCAGCCCTGGATATATACCTGTAAAAAAACCATAACTCAAAAAGATAAATGAACCCTAGTGTTCACTAAAGCACTATTTACAACAGTCAGGACATGGAAACAACCTAAATGTCCCTCAACAGAAGAATGGATATAGAAGATGTGTTACATATATACAATGGAATATTAGTCAGCTATAAAAATAAATGAAATTGTGCCATTTGTAGAAACGTGGATAGACCTAGAGTGAAGTCAGAAAAACAAATAGCGTATAGTATTGTTTATATGTAGACTCTAGTAAAATGATACAGATGAACTTATCTCATCTTAGCTCAACTGGAATTCCATCACCTCCACTAGCTTTGTTCGTAGTGATGCTTTCTAAGGCCCACTTGACTTCACATTCCAGGATGTCTGGCTCTCGGTGAGTGATCACACCATCTTGATTATCTGGGTCATGAAGATCTTTTGTGTACAGTTCTTCTGTGTATTCTTGCCACCTCTTCTTAATATCTTCTGCTTCTGTTAGGTCCATACAATTTCTGTCCTTTATCGAGCCCATCTTTGCATGAAATGTTCCCTCGGTATTTCTAATTTTCTTGAAGAGATCGCTAGTCTTTCCCAATCTGTTGTTTTCCTCTATTTCTTCGCATTGATTGCTGAGGAAGGCTTTCTTATCTCTCCTTGCGATTCTCTGGAACTCTGCATTCAGATGGGAATATCTTTCCCTTTCTCCTTTCCTTTTTGCTTCTCTTCTCTTCCCAGCTATATGTAAGGCCTCCTCAGACAGCCATTTTGCTTTTTCTCATTTCTTTTCCATGGGGATGGTCTTGATCCCTGTCTCCTGTACAATGTCACGAACCTCTGTCCATAGTTCATCAGGCACTCTGTCTATCAGATCTAGTCCCTGAAATCTTTTTGTCACTTCTACTGTATACTCATAAGGGATTTGATCTAGGTCATACCTGAATGGACTAGTGGTTTTCCCTACTTTCTTCAATTTAAGTCTGAATTTGGCAATAAGGAGTTCATGATCTGAGCCACAGTCTGCTCCGGGTCTTGTTTTTGCTGACTTTTCCTATAGAGCTTCTCCATTTTCGGCTGCAAAGAATATAATCAATCTGATTTCAGTATCGACCATCTAGCGATATTCATGTGCAGTGTCATATCTTACGTTGTTGTAAGAGGGTGTTTGCTGTGACCAGTGTGTTCTCTTGGCAAAACTCTGTTAGCCTTTGACTGAGTGAGTGTTAGTTGCGTCAGCCGTGTCTGACTTTTTTGACCCCATGGACTGTAGCCCACCAGGTTCCTTTGTCCATGGAATTCTCCAGGCCATAATACTGGAGTGGGTAGCCTTTCCCTTCTCCAGGGGATCTTCCCAACCCAGGGATCAAACCTGGGTCTCCTGCATTGTAGGCAGATGCTTTGCCATCTGAGCCATCAGGGAAGCCCCTGTTAGCCTTTCTCCTGCTTCATTTTGTATTTCAAGGCCAAACTTGCCTGTTACTCCAAGTATCTCTTGACCTCCTACTTTTGTGTTCCAATCCCCTACGATGAAAAGGATATCTTTTGTTGGCGTTAGTTCTAGAAGGTCTTGTAGGTCTTCATAGAACCATTCAACTTCAGCTTCTTTGGCTTTTATGGTTCAGACGTAGACTTGGATTATTGTGATACTGAATGGTCTGCCTTAGAAACGAACAGAGATCATTCTGTTGTTTTTGAGATTGCACTCAAGTACTGCATTTCGGACTCAGCTGCTAACTAGGAGACTACTCCATTTCTTCTAAAGGATTCTTGCCCACAGATAGCAGATACAATGCTCATGTGAACTAAATACACTCATTCCCGTCCATTTTAGTTCACTGATTCCTAAAACAAAGCTAGTGGAGGTGATGGAATTCCAGTTGAGCTATTTCAAATCCTGAAAGATGATGCTGTGAAAGTGCTGCACTCAATATGCCAGCAAATTTGGAAAACTCAGCATTGGCCACAGGACTGGAAAAGGTCAGTTTTCATTCCAATCCCAAAGAAAGGCAATGCCAAAGAATGCTCAAACTATCGCACAATTGTACTCATCTCACACACTAGTAAAGTAATGCTCAAAATTCTCCAAGCCAGGCTTCAGCAATATGTCAACCATGAACTTCCAGATGCTCAAGCTGGTTTTAGAAAAGGCAGAGGAACCAGAAATCAAATTGTCAACATCCGCTGGATCATCAAAAAAGCAAGAGAGTTCCAGAAAAACATCTATATCTGCTTTATTGACTATGCCAAAGCCTTTGACTGTGTGGATCACAATAAACTGTGGAAAATTCTGAAAGAGATGGAAATACCAGACCACCTGACCTGCCTCTTGAGAAACTTGTATTCAGGTCAGGAAGCAACAGTTAGAACTGGACATGGAACAACAGAGTGGTTCCAAATAGGAAAAGGAGTACGTCAAGGCTATATATTGTCACCCTGCTTATTTAACTTATATGCAGAGTATATCAATGAAAAATGCTGGGCTGGAGGAAGCACAAGCTGGAATCAAGATTGCCCGGAGAAATATCAATAACCTCAGATATGCAGATGACACCACCCTTATGGCAGAAAGTGAAGAAGAACTAAAGAGCCTCTTGATGAAAGTGAAAGAGGAGAATGAAAAAGTTGGCTTAAAACTCAACATTCAGAAAACTAAGATCATAGCATCCAGTCCCATCACTCTATGGCAAATAGATGTGGAAACAGTGGCTGACTTTATTTCTCTGGGCTCCAAAATCTCTGCAGATGGTGATTGCAGCCATGATATTAAAAGACACTTACTCCTTGGAAGGAAAGTTATGACCAACCTAGAAAGCATATTGAAAAGCAGAGACATTACTTTGCTAACAAAGGTCCGTCTAGTCAAGGCTATGGTTTTTTCAGTGGTCATGTATGGATGTGAGAGTTGGACCATAAAGAAAGCTGAGCACCAAAGAATTGATACTTTTGAACTGTGGTGTTGGAGAAGACTCTTGAGAGTCCCTTGGACTGCAAGGAGATCCAACCAGTCCATCTTAAAGGAGATCAGTCCTGAATATTCATTGGAAGGACTGATGCTGAAGCTCCAATACTTTGGCCACCTGATGCGAAGAGCTGACTCGTTTGAAAAGACACTGATGCTGGGAAAGATTGAGGGCAGGAGGAGAAGGGGATGACAGAGGATGAGATGGCTGGATGGCATCGCCGACTCGATGGACATGGGTGTGGGTGGACTCCAGGAGTTGGTGATGGACATGGAGCCCTGGTGTGCTGCGGTTCATGGGGTCGCAAAGAGTCGTACACGACTGAGCGACTGAACTGAACTGAATCTGATTTTAAATACATATGATAATACAACTGATGGAGCACAACCTCCACCCCCAAAATAAAGTTGAAGAAGAAAAACTTCAGAGAATTTATACTACCAGATATCAAGACTTAGTATAAAGCTACAGTAATTAGGATATGGTAACACTGGTACAAAGACAGACAAATAGACCAATGGAACAGAAACACTCTAGGAACAAATCTGTCTGATTTATATCAAAGGTACTCTATAATTTAGTGAGAAAAGGACTTTTTTTTCAAAATTGGTGCTAGATCAACTGGATAGTCATATGTTCTAAAAGAAATTCTTGATCTCTGCCTCATGTCATTCAGACAAATTAATTTGAAATATATCAGAACTTCAAGTGAAAGGGAAAGCAATAAAGCTCAAGAATATTTTGGAGAATATTTTGATGATCCTATAATAGGCAAAGGCTTTCTAAATAAGACACAAAAATCCACTAAAGATAAAAATAAAATTTAATAAATTGAACTTCATTAATAATAAAAATTTTTATTTATTAAAAGACTCTATTAAGAGAGTGAAAAGACTCACCACAGACTGGGAGAAGATAATTGCTAAACATATACCCAGAGTTCCTATATTCAAAATTACAAAGAATTCCTACAAATCTGTAAGACACAGACAGCCCTATTAAAAATATTTATTTTTAAAATTAATATATTAAAAAGTGCTCAACATCATTTTTTACCTCAGAAATATAAATTAGAAATCACCACACACTGACCCCAGAATGGTCAAAATTTTGACAAGAATGTAGAGCAATGAAACTTTCCTCCATTACTGGCAGGGACAGAAAAACAGTACATCTTTTGGAAAAACAGTTAACTCAGAAATTCTACATCAAGAATAGAGACAATATATGTATCAAAAAAATTCATATGAGAATATCCATGACAGCTTTATTAACAATAGTCAAAAACTGGAAACAATTCAAATGTCCATAAATAGAAAAATAACAATCCAATTCATTCAGTGGAATACCACATATTAATAAAAAGAATAACTGCTACACACAACAATGAGGATAGTATCATAGACATAATGATGAATGACAGAAGTCATTATACTTATATAAAGTTCAAGAACAGGCATAATTAATCCTTTACAATAAAAATGAGAATAGTGATTATTTGAGGTTGCAGAGGAATTAGATATTGACTAGTAAAAGGCATAGGGCTTCCCTGGTGGCTCAGTGGTAAAGAACCCACCTGCCAATGCAGGAGACTTGGGTTTGATCCTTGGGTCATGCATATGCCCTGGAGAAGGAAGTGACAACCTACTCCAGTATTCTTTGGGCTTCACTCGTAGCTCAGCTGGTAAAGAATTCGCCTGCAATGCAGGAGATCCCGGTTCAATTTTTGGGTCGGGAAGATCCCTTGGAGAGGGCATAGTAAAAGGCATGAAGGAAAATTCTGGACTGCTGGAAATGTTCATGGGTGATACTTACAAGGATCTATACATATGAAAAATTCATGATACTGTAATTTAACATTTGTACATTTTACTGTACATATGTTATATCTCAGATTCTAAAACTTCTACACTACATAATTCAAATGGAATATTTGGGACAAATCTTACTACAAAGGATACATCATATAATTTATTTTAATACGCAAGACTAGGAGTAAGGTAGCCTGGATTTTAGCTCCAACTCTATCATTTAGATGTGTAACGTTAAATAAGTCATTTAACTGCATCTTAGTTTCTTTATACACTACAGTGGGTTAGTACATATAATCCTTAAAGTTCTTTCTAAATCCAAAAATCTGAGTCTTTGGGATAAATTGTTTAATTTAAAAAATCAAATTTCAAACTGCTACAGAGTCACCTAAAACCTGAATGTAGCAAAACCTAATTAACTCTTGTAATTCTAACTGAAGCAGGTTAAAAGAAGTACATGCTGCTGTTTATTCTAAATCCTTTATACTCATATTTAAGCTCATCTACTTTAGCCAAGACATTCTGGAGCCACCCCTTCTGGTGTCACCCAAAAAACCTGACAGCCAGATTACCTTTCCTTGTTTTCCTAAGGATGGGTTATTCATTCTTCCAGGCCTCACTCAAACACTATCTCCTTTAAAATAGCATCCCCTCCTACAGCCACTCAGTCAAAATTAATTGTTCTTCCTCTGTGTACCCACAGTATGCTGCTTGAACTTCTATTATAGCTCTTATTTCATTCTGTATTACTACATTCTGTTCCTTGCATTCTTGTATGTAATTACACCCTTTCCAGAAGGATATACTTCCTCAGCCAACCATATCATTCAAATCAAACTCAGAAATCAATGAGTAACAGTATAGTAAGATCACCTGCATAGCTGATTCTATGTTAATGGTGGCAAAGTGAAACAACAGATACTAAATGCTGCTGTCCCCTACTCAATGCAAGAAGAAATTACAATGAATATTCAAATACTGAACTAATTCAGCCTGTTATCCAGTAGAACAATGAAATAAACAAAGGCAGATAGGTGAATAAAATAGCAAATTAGGCCTGAAATGGGGAAACAAATTATTTATTAAAATAATCCCCAAATTATCTTATGTCAGGAAATAGTTGATTAGGGAGAAAGCAAGCGAACTACTTAGTGGTTAAATATTTAGTATCCCTTTTCTGTTAATTGACCCTACTCCTGTCCACATAGTTGGTACAACATAACCTCTATGCTCTGATCACAAATGATTGGTCCAGAACAAAGTTCTTCCTGAAATATTTTAGAAACACAACCAGGAAAATAAAGTCAGTCCTTCTCTGAATGACTGAAATGGGAAGATCTAAACAACACAAGAATAGTCAATGGTAATGTTTTTTCCATTATGAAAAAGGTAGAGCTGTGGTAAGACAAAATAGAGCTTACTTTACAGAGTGAAGCAAAAACAAAAAACAGTTGTGAGGACCTTCAAACTCTGGGTCCAAAATTTCTAGCACCTCATCCCATGTTTAGGCTCAGTGAAATAAGACACTCCATTATTCTTACAATAAATTTCCCCTTTACTAAAGCTAGTCCATTTGAATTGTCACTTGCAACCAAAACAACCCTGCAACAGACTGTTATTTTGATGATCCCAAATTTATCGTGCTTCCTGGTATTCCTAGTCTCTTTCCACAGTGACTCCGGGCTAAGCCTCTGACTATGTTGATCTAAAGAATAAGGTTGGAAGTGAGGCTCTGCCAATTTCAAGCCTACCCCTTAATTGTCCTGGCAGCTCTGTTTCCTTCCTTTCACAATGCTTGCTCTTGGAATACTTGTTGGAACTCAGCCGTAACACCATGAAGCTAATGAATCAGACATGTGGAGAAATCCACTTGCAGGAGAACCAAGACCCTGGACAACAGTCCCAATCAAGCCTCCAGATGACTGCAGCTAGGCCAGAACTCTGACCAATGCCACGTAAAACAGAACTACTGAGCTAATTCATAGAAATGTGAAAACATTAAATTGTAGTTTTAAACCACAAAAGTTTGTGGTGGTTTACAGGGCAAATAAAGTTTGACTCACATAAGTGAAAAGTGAAAGTGAAGTCGCTCAGTCGTGTCTGACTCTTAGCGACCCCATGGACTGCAGCCTACCAGGCTCCTCCATTCATGGGATTTTCCAGGCAAGAGTACTGGAGTGGGGTGCCATTGCCTTCTCCAATTATAAAGACCAAAAAAAAACTAAGCCTGCTATCCAATATTTCTCTTTCCAGCTAGTCAAGATACTAAAGGATAGAAACATATATTGCCATAATGCAGGTAACTTAAAATTATACTTTCCTAACAGAGACTATGTCTTTCAGCATGGATTGGGAAGCTATAGCGCCTTTGGGTCAACCTGGACAACCAACTGTTTTTGTCAATAAAGTTTTACTGAAACACAGTCATGCTCACTTATTTACATACTGTTCTTGCCTGGAGAATCCCAGGGACGGCGGAGCCTGGTGGGCTGCCGTCTATGGGGTCGCACAGAGTCGGACACGACTGAAGCGACTTAGCAGCAGCAGCAGCATGGCCGCTTTTATGCTATGAGGGCAGAGCTGAGTAGCTGTAACATAAATCATATAGCCAGCAGAGCCTAAAACATTTATTATCTGGCCCTTTAGAGAAAAAGTTTAGTAAACCCTGTCATGCACCGCTTGTAAGTGTTTTAATACATAAATGACTGAGACTGTGAAGCTACTTTACAACCAACCCCTCATACGTAAAAGATGACACGTAAACATTTAGTAGTTTTAGCTTAACAAAACACACAGCACATATTTGCCAAAGGCTGAATGTGTGTCCCCAGCCTTCCAAATTCACATGCTGAAACTGATTCCCCTAGTTAGTGGTGTTTGGACGTGGGGTCTTTGGGAGGTGATTAGGTCATGAGGACCTAGCCCTCATGAGTGAGATCAGTACCATTAAAAGAGAGACTCAGAGAGTTCCCTCCCCATTTTTGCAATGTGAAGAAACAGAGAGAAGATGGTTATCTACGAACCAGGAAGTAGGCCCTCAATGGACACTGAAGCTGATGGTAACTTGATCTTAAACTTCCCTGACTCCACAACTGTAAGAAATAAATTTCTGTTGTTTATAAGCTACCCAGTCTATAGTACTTTGCTATGTCAACCCAAACAGACTTAAGACAGTTACTGAATTGGACTGCACTGTCTGTTAACAAGTCAGGCTATGGTCAAACTAACAGATTAATTAATAGGAAATGACAGGCCAGGAAAACAACAGTAATAAAATCAAATCCATAACTATTTAACTAAAGTTCCTACTTATGGGGATAGGAGGGTCCCTATTTCAAGTTTCTCATGTATTAGATAGGACCCACTTCTGAATTGCATTCAAAATCAGAAAGGAATGAATGTTTCATTATGATGCGTAATTGGCAATTTTTCAATTAATAATGCTTCATAGATGTGTCTGCAGGAAAAAAATGGAAAATCCAAGTCCAGTATTGACATAATCAATGGTTAGCAAACTTTCCTGCCTAAAATCATCTCTAACAATGCTTTAAATTTTATAGATTTTCTCTTGGTATTTGGTACTTTATAAAATATCTCTCACCTTTTATATATAATATGCATTTGTCTTACGTCCCTAGTCAACCCAAACACAGCAAGGTCTAGGCTTCGGCTCACTGTCCCTGGGGTTTACTATTTTCCTTATACATCAATTAAAACTCTTCTATAAATCAACTATTATCTAATGTAAATAGTTTCATTTTGCTATCACTTTACCATCCTGTATTACTGCCTCATCTAACATTTAACACCACTGTATAACATTTAAAACTCTTCCACCTTCTTAACTACAGTATAGTATCCCATAACTATAATACGAACATATCCGTATATAGAGGCAGTTTTCTCCACAGATCTTAACAAGCCTTAGAGACTATAAGAAGCAGTTTCCCATATATACTTTAAACCTATGCCCCAAAAACCTCAAATTCTTGTCCTTAGATATCATACTATAAACAGCATCTTCTGACTCTAACAACACCAAAATTAAGCTAGAAAATAAGGCTCTAGATCAAGCAAATCCCCAGTATAGTACTGATCTTTAATGATGCTCCTTAAATAAAACAGAAAAAAAGCATGAAAATTAATCATGATTGGGTCATATAGCTAAAAGTTACATTGTTTGCTTTCTATTATCATATTTGTAAAGGTAATTAGATTCAAATTTATTATAATATATAACAAGAACGTAATGATTATTTCTTATGTGGGCACACTCACTCAACATTTACATGTATTATTTCACTTACCAAAACAACCCTCTTAGGCAAGCAATGGATTATTCCTCATTTCATGGGATGAGAAAATTGAAGCTTACAGAAGTAATTCTAAAAACTTCACTTAACTCAGGTATAAACACAGGCATGAACCTAAAGCATAATACTGTTCATTGAAGCTATATGTCTTATTTTTGCAATAGCTTCATTTTAAATATTTAACAGCGAAATAATCATAATATTTGTGGGGATTGCTAATTTTTGCTTTCCAGGTCTATGGCATATCACTACAATTTAAATTTAAAAGGAAAAAGGTAATACTTCAAAACCTCTTAGCCACTATTACCCTTCTAAGCTTGACTGTGTGAATCAGTGATTATGCTTACATGTATATAATTTGTATTCTAAATCTTAAGCGTTTTGCAATGTGAACTCTCTGTAGCATGTGACAGTGAATGAAATAAAATTGCATATACTTTGCAATGGAAGTAACAGACATTATTTCCATTTACAGTTGGTATGAATGTCAGTGTATTTTTCCAGCAGTTTGAAGCAAGGAAGGCATTTCAAATCAATAATTTTGTTGTCAGTAACAGACTGTAGATGACGTGACTACTAGCAGTGAGAGTATGGTAAACATGAGGTATGTTCCTGAGATTGAGATTATTAAGATTTTAGAGCTGAAGGATATTTTAGAAAGCATCTCTTCATCTTTACATTTACAGATAATGATACCAAACGCTCACTGGAAAAATCCAAAATAGAACTTATTCCAATATTCTTTCCCCATACAGTAGTAACAGAATCAAGAATGGTTGTTGCTATCATAGATTTTCTGAATAAAATAATACATTCAGCCAATCTTTTAATGTCGAAAGAAGAAGAAAAACGTCAGAGATGATAACTGGGAAATACACACATACACACTTTAAAGGCAAATCCAGAAAAAAAGAATTAATTTTCATAGTAGCGATTACTATTGGAAACCACTATTTCTACAGCAAAAAGCTAAAATATTAATAATATAAAGGCATTAGACAGACTTCCAAAAGATCATTTTCAGGACAAAGACCATTATTTCCCAAAGAAGTGTTAAACAGAATTCTGCTTTGTCTTGAAACAGCATTCCATCTTCAAAAAGTTTTGGCAACACTAGACTAAATAACGTTCAACAGGCTCCACAACTGCAGTATTACTCACATCTTTAATATGCTCTAGTATACTGTTAGCCTCCATAAGGAGGGATATAGTATACAGCACTTTCCAAATTTATTTAACCACATTAAAAGCTCTTAATATCATACCTATTATAACATTTCCCAGAGAAGTGCTACTAGAACAGAACTTAGGAAACACTGGAAGGGATCGTTTGTAGAAAAAGAAAACTAAAGACTCATAACTGAACAAAACTTTAAATAAAGCAATATAAAAGAACTGTTGCAAAAACTAGCAAGATCTTACTGTTACATGCATGTGCTGTGTTGTGCTTAGTCGCTCAGTCCTATCTGACTCTTTGTGACACCCCCAAACCCCCACCCCCATCCCCCACTTTCTGTAGCCCCCATGGCCCCTTTGTTCCTTTGTCCATGGGATTTTCCGGGCAAGACTACTGGAGTGTGTTGACATTTCCTCCCTCAGGAGATCTTCCCAACCCAGACATTAAACCCTCATCTCCTGTGTCTCCTGCATTGCAGGCAGATTCTTTACTGCTGAACAACTGGGGACTCCTACTACATGTATATAATTCAAGAAAGAGTTGTATCTCAAAAGAACTCAAAAAGATTAAAGAGATAAAACCAAATGAAGATGAGAATATTACAATTAGTACAAACTTGCCTTCCAAAAAGGGTGTAATTTTTATCAAAATTTTTAAAAGCAGATACTGTTTACCCCAAAATTCTATTTACAGTAATTAATCTTACATTTAAAAAAAACTCACAAATATGCAATAATAAATGCACCATGTTATCATCTACAGCATTTGACACATGAAAAATTAGAAAAATTAGAAATCCATCAATTGAGGATTGATTAAATACAGTGTAACCTATGATGATATATAACAAACATTAAAAAGAAAGATGTGCATCTCTATGAACTATTAAATGCCAAGGAGTATACTGTAGTGGTTAACAGCTTTACTCTAGGAACAGCCTGTTTGTGTGTGCTTAGTCACTCAGTCGTGTCTGACTCTTTGTAACCCCATGGACTACAGTCCGCCAGGTTCCTCTGTCCACAGAGTTTCCCAGGCAAGAATACTACAGTGGGTAGACATTCACTTCCCCAGAGATCTTCCTGATCCAGGAATTGAACCCAGATCTCCTGCACTGCAGGCAGATTCTTTACTGTCCGAGCTGCCAGGGAAGCCCTAGGAACAGCTCTAGAAACAGTTCAACTCAGTTTGGCCTTTTCTTAGCGTGGCCTCTCATTACAGTAATTTGAGCAAATTACTTAATCTCTCTCTGCTGCAAGTTCTTCTAATGTAAAATGGAGATATTGATACAATGATGAGGATTAAATAAATTAATAGGTTCTATGGCAGGCTCTAGAAAATTATTTCACACTTGGTAACTCTCAATTAACCCTGTATTATTATTTCCACTAACATGAAAAGTTGTCTGAACTATGATGAAAAAAGAGGAAGGTACAGAATACATACGAGTAAAGATCACAAACTCAAACACCTACCAGGCAAGGCAGATAACAGGTTAAGTGGGAATTGTGGGAAACTAGAGAATACATGCCCTATCTCAAGAGGACAGCTATTCTAACCAACTACTGTCCTATGGGAAGAGGTTACAGCATTGCTGATCTTAAAAAACTAAAAATACAGGTTAATATAAAATGTCTTTTGTAATGTTAGAAAGATGCTTTTTTGTACAGACACAGTATGGGCCTAATGAAACATTGTACTGGTTAGTTATGGTCCATAGTCTACCACTGACTGCCACAAAAAGGCATTTATAATAGATGAGAAACTAGAAGTAGGGAAGGGGGCAAGTGTGTAAAGTCACAGCAGAAAAGAAAACGCTATAGAGAACTATAGTACCATACACCACAATAAAAGGTATTTGGAATAGAATACAGAAACATCATTGCTCAGAGTACAGTTGGGACTGTGCTTGGATCCCGGCAGGGCCGCAGGTGTGACCTTGAGCAAGTTACCTGATCTCTATTTCTCAGGCAGAATAAAAAGGAATAATATATTTCCTTATAAAGGCTATAAAGATTAAATAACATGTGCCAAATGCTAAGCACAAGCAGGACATATTTATGCCATATAAATATGTATGTATATATATAAACTCGACAGATGTTAGCTATAATTACTTAAACCTGATTAAATAAGATAATTAAATTATGTTCAATATTTTCTATCTTAGAAAGCAAAAATGTGTAACGGTTTAAAAATTTGTATCAAAAATGATTTAATGTGAAACAGTTTTGGTGCTTATACTTATCCATATCAAATAAAATACAGAAGCACTTTATTCCTCAAAATGCAACCTAAATGAAGCGTGATTTGTCAGACTCTAACTTGACTAAGGAGTGTGTTCGTGTTGGTACTAAAATATAATCTCCAAGAGGATGACCGTGTCTATCTTCCTCATTGTGGTATCCCTCACTCTAGCACAGAGCCAAGCACATAGTAGGTACTGAGTATTGAATACATTGTTTTCTGTCTCCCTCACAGTAACTGGATAAGGTAAGCATAATTTCTCCCATTCAAAGCTAAGGAAACTAAGGTAAAATGCAGTTAAGTTGTCTTGAAAGTGGTAAAAGATGTAGAACTTCTGACTTCTATTTTATGCTTTTTTGCCTATCAGAATTAACTTTCAAAATAACAGCATTTTCAGAATCTTTTACCTATAATTTCAATTTTTAATTTTTTAAAATAACAGTTTAAAAAACTACTCTAAAATAACTCTTACACAGATTATGCTTATCAACTTAATTATATAAAAATCAGAAAATATATAAACAAATAAGAAAAAATAAAAAGAAAATATATAAATAATATATTGAATTTGATAGTATGAAATATCTCAAATACACATCATTGATATCATCCTGTCAACAGTAATAAATGTATGGAAAAATACTAAACCCCACTCCACTTACCCTGAACTATCCTTTCAGTAATAATAGTGAAGTTCTTGTTTATCTAAACATTGCTGAACTACTGTTTCCTAAACTACTAAGTGTCACACCATCCAGTTTTTCCTTTTTAACATCACTGATACTTCATTAATATTAATGAAATACTTCATTAATAGATCCTATAACAAAAGGGCAAAGAAGTGAAGAACACAATCACCTGTTTCAAAAACTGTAAAATCTACTTTAAATAAGATGTTTATACATGAAGCTATTAGCAAATTGCACCAAAATAGTATATGAAGAGGAAAGAAGATTATTGAGTACACAATTAACACTTGCAAAAGAATAGTTTGAACTGCACCAGTCCACTTACACCCAGGATTTTTTTTTTTTTTTTTTTTTGAGTAAGTACTGTAGTACTACATGATCCAAGGTTGGTTGAATTGACAGAACCTTGTATAGGGGAGAATCAAAGAAGACAGACTACAAAGTTTAACCCCAGTTGTGGACTGTGGGGCAAGTGGGGGCAAGTGATGGTATCCCTATTCACCCCTCCCACACTGTTAAAGAGTTGACTGTATAATCCAAGTTAGACACATATAGTAGAATTTTCACATATATTATCTCAGTTCTTAACAACCTTGTGAAGTAAACATCACTACATTCATTCTGGAGAAGGAAACTGAAATTCAGACAGGTAAAATGAGCTTCCCAAAATAAAGGGCAAATCAGAGTTTGAAATACAAGTCTGACTCCAAAGTCTTTTTTTTTCCCTTTAAACTACATCTTGCAGCCTCCCACATATACATAATTATAGGTATAGCAACATTTATAAACATTACAAGAAAACAAAGACAGACATCATCATAGAGAATAATTCCTAGGAAAGATTCTGTTGAGGAAATGAAGTGTGAGCTGAGTCTGAAATTAAATGTAAAACTGAAACCACTGTTAATTTTGTAAGTGATACCACAAAAATTTCTAAATGAAAAAAAATCTAAATATTTTCCCTTAGGCTTGTAATCACTGAAATTTTTTATCTTTTCTTCCTTCTTATTCTCTTGTATTTTCAATGTATAATGTACCCCTCCCCCATAACGATTCCCACTATGCTGCTGCTGCTGCTGCTAAGTTGTTTCAGTCGTGTCTGACTGTGTGACCCCATAGATGGCAGCCCACCGGGCTCCCCTGTCCCTGGGATTCTCTAGGCAAGAACACTGGAGTGGGTTGCCATTTCCTTCTCCAATGTACGAAAGTGAAAAGTGAAAGTAAAGTCACTCAGTCGTGTCTGACTCTTAGCGACCCCATGGACTGCAGCCTACCAGGCCCCTCCATTCATGGGATTTTCCAGGCAAGAGTACTGGAGTGGGTTGCCATTGCCTTCTCCGATTATAAAGACCAAAAAAAAAAAACAGCCTGCTGTCCAATATTTCTCTTTCCAGCTAGTCAAGATACTAAAGGATAGAAACACATATTGCCGTAAGAGCCTCCTTCATGTTAATTGTGAGAAAAGTTGAGAGTTACAGAACTTCACTGGCCAGACTAGCATTAGATAATGAGTCTCCCAGAGTTCTTACCATGGCCCCACACTCCTTAATTTTTCCTACCCAAGGCACCAATAACAGAAGAACAATGAGGTCTGGAGTTATATAACAGGTTCACCTGAAATTTCTTTTAAGTTTAATTTTATCTAAAAGCTCCATCAAAATTCTACATTCGTGCCTAATTTACTCCTGCTTATTGTAGTATTAAAATGGTTTAAATACTACATTCTAAATAAAATTGATATTTCAGGAATTATTATGTTTGTTTCCATAGCTTAGATTCTAAGGCTTAGAATCGTTAAGAGTATCCGAGTTCAGTGTCATGTATTCCAACTTGGAGAAACAGGGCACAAATTGTGCAATGCTCCTTTCACAATTCCTTGCTCCTTTATTTTTCAAATGAGGACATTTTTTAAAGCATAGTAAATTTAACTCCGTTTTTTCAAAATGCATACTTACTGGCAAAACTATTGTAAAAGTTGTTGCGGTTGTTTAATTTACAACATCTTCAAGCAGTTCTACATACTCAGTTTAAACTGATTAAGTGATTACAAATTCACTTATAAACTCATTAAACCACCTGGATGGAATCTCTACATCAAAATACCTCATTAGACATTTGCTCTTCTGAGAGGTCACTCAAAAATTAAGTAAGGTTGCATGCTATTCATATTAACAACAGATCCAATTACTTTTAAACAAGTTAAATAATCTGTTTTTCTTCTCTCCCTAGATGTAAAGGAAGATATCCCTTGTGGTTTCATTATTTTCTTTCTCAGGATTTCCTTATTTTAACATCTCCAATTCCAAATATGCTTAGTTTTTCAATCTTATTTACAAGTTCAAAGTATAAACTTTATTTTACTCACTATTTCAAAAAAGCAGCCCATTCACCTTAACCAGGAATCTATCACCAGTAAGAGAAAAACAAATTCATTCATCATTTCCTCCCCAATAACAAGCTGCTGATTCTCCACCACATACCCCTGCTGCTGCTGCTGCTAACAGTCGTGTCCGACTCTGTGCGACCCCATAGACGGCAGCCCACCAGGCTCTCCCGTCCCTGGGATTCTCCAGGCAAGAACACTGGAGTGGGTTGCCATTTCCTTCTCCAATGCATGAAAGTGAAAAGTGAAAGTGAAGTTGCTCAGTCATGTCCGACTCTTCGCGACCCCATGGACTGCAGCCTACCAGGCTCTTCTGTCCATGGGATTTTCCAGGCAAGAGTACTGGAGTGGGGTGCCATTGCCTTCTCCCCACATACCCCAGTTAAAGTCAAATAGTCATAAGTATCTTTAATAGTTAAAACTCTTAACTAAGTTTGTGTACTACTAGTTAATAAAGTCTTTGATCGAAGGTAATAGTATTAAATGTATTCAACAGAATCTAATGTAATGATTTCTTAATCACTAATACATTGCTTCCAATCAGAAATTCATGAAGGAATGACCTAGTCTGAGAAATAAGCTTCTTTTTAACAACAGTCATATAGATCAATATTGGTATGCTTGACAGAACACACAATTCCATTTTGTAGGATACAGGTTTTGTTTGCAATAGTGATTTGCCTTACTTAATGACAACATTTATTCTCAAAAGATATATTTATGTATCTTTATCAATAAATGGGCTTTTCAGAAAATAATAATGACACACATAATATACAAAGATAGGGAGGAGGAGTGAAATGAAATAAACGAATGAATGATTCCAGAGTCATATGATTATTAAATCCTTGGCTTAGAACTTGTTTTTTTAATACATTGATTTTAGTCATAAATGACTGAAATACTCCCTAAATGTAACTAACATTTTAGTTTCTAGTTTACAATTAGTCTTTTATCTAATCTCTATTATCTAGACAGTGGATTAAATTCAGGCAGTGGATCTCCTATTATATATATGTCTAGTATCTCTTACTGATTACAATTCCCTAAGTGCTCTGGTATACCAAACATCAGCAGTGGCTAGCTAATATGATACTGAACAGCCAATGGAGCATAATCTATTTCTGTATCAAAACATATATGTACTCTATTTTCCTGATGTTTTCATGGATCTTATAGAGGTAGAAGTTGTCTGCTTCCCTAATAAACAGCTTCTTCAGAAATGGGGGGGGGGGGGGGTGATAAGTGACACATTTGATATAGTGAACCTGCTGTATAATTGTTAAGACTGACTGTAAGTATAATTACTACTGAAGTTATAAAAAAAAATGAAAAAGAAAAATTCTTACATCTGTCCTACATCTCATTTCTAGTCTCAAAGCAACAGATACTTGTTTACTTGCCTCATGTTATTCATCATCACATTGTCTTTAGTCTATTATAAATAGTAATAGAAACATTAGAAATTGATATATTAAAAACTAGATCTTAGATTACTAAAGATCATATAACTTTCATTTCTAACAAATCAACATAAAAAGTTACTAATAAAGATATTGTTTTCGCAGATGGACAATAATCTTCAACATAAAATGTTTTCATGATAACCTATGTAAATGTTCCCTTTTTCCTGACCAAAAAAATAATGTAACTAAAATATCCACATTACATTAATTATCATACTGATTTCCAAGTTCTAATGATTCAAGACAGTAATACAAAAAAAGAAATGCCTTTGCTAAATATTTTCCTACTATATTCTTTCAAAATTCTAACAGTTAATCGATTTGATAAGTTTCAATAGGCTGCATACCGTATTTACCAAATTTATAGCTGAGATAAGGATTACAAAAACATCTAGAAGATGAAATGTTTCAAAGTGGTATAAAAATTATCTTTCAAGGGAAGTCAATTAAAGATTTTAGAAATGACAACACAATTCACCAAAATACTACCATATTGTAAAATGTGTGCATTTCCTCTAAAATATGTAAAACCTCTCTAAAACAGACTTAGATAAATTACTTGAAATCACTATTATGAAACACGAAGAGGATATTTTATGAAACAAGCCCTCCACCTTTAAGAGAGCCACAAATTATAACTCAAGAAGCATGGTTTTAAGTGTGGTCTCAATTCAATTTTCTTAAGTATGAAATCATAGTATCTGCTTAAGTTCAGTAAAGAATAATTTTACATAGTAAAATTCCAATACTTGGAAGTTATACAAGACAAAATTGTGCAAAATGGTTTTATTTTTGTAGGTTTTCACTGTGTGTGGAATGTTAAGATCATAAATATTAAGCTATTCATAGTAAAATCCACTATTCACAAACACAGCTGGTGCTCTTTCCTGATTGTTCTCCATGTTTCCAAGCTCTATCATAGCAGACAATATTTGTTTCAATAATTTTAAGTAAAAATCTCTCAGAATTATTTCTGACTTCAAATATCCATTTTATCACCAAATCCTATTGTCCTCTGTTACCATTTCTCCCAAACGTGCACCTTCCTTTTCATTCCTTCAGCTATATCCTTATTCCTGACCCTAGACTTTTCCCCCTAAACTACTGTGCCTCATTTTCATGAGATAGTTTGACAATCTGTTGTCCTTAATTCCACTGCCGAAGTTATCTTCTCTCATTGAATTCTGCTTGTGCCACCTACCTATCCTACCTAGGCATTCCAGGGCCTTTGCATTACATTTTTATTCTGCTCAAGAGCCTCACCCTCAGCAACATATTCATTTATAAGGCTGCCACTGAACTGACTTTCAACTCCCGTTAAAAATGTCAGTTTCTTCTTACCACTGATAAACATAACAAATTCTCTCTTCAGGTAATCACATTTGCTCCTAATCCATCTGAGTAAGGAATATCTTTTACATTTAGCTCTCAATCACACAACTAATTTATTTAGACAATTTTAGCACAGTGATTACATACAGTGTTCCTTTATTTGTTTGCATATCAATGTCATCCCTACTGGACTGCAGATAAGGGCTGCACCTTTCAAAGCATTCTGTACAACAGCTATCTACCATGTCACTTGACTCAGGTAAGCTGATTCACTAAATAAAACTATCAGAGAAAGCTTAAATAAACAAAAAAAAGTTTTTTAAAAAATCTCTATGGTTTAACTTGAAAACATTTATGACCTTTCATTTCCGTGGACAGTTGACACACTTTGGTTTCTATTAAGCTTTACTCTCACTATTATTCTAAAGTGCGAGTTGAGGGCTTATATACAGTATACAATTTTACACCCCGCAAAAAGACTCTTTAAAAATCAGCAATGCCAACTCCAAGATTTCTGAGTTACAACTGAATCTTGACATAAAGCAAGAGCTTCAGTACCAAAAGAAGCGAACAGCGCATCTTCTAATAGTGGAGGTGGGGGGTGGTTTCCCTTCCCTGCAATAGATTCAGACTAGTTTCTCTATCGCAGGGGCTTTCAATTAGAAAAATTCAATAAATTACCATTAACATCTGGAAACAGTATCAGAGAAAGACGACCCAGTTATTTAAAAGAGAACAAGGGGTACCATGAATGTCTTCTTCATAAAACTCAGCAGCCAAATTAAGCTTTGCATTCTTATCAACAGAGATTTTTCTCTGCCTAATAATAATAATAAAGCAAGTCTCATTCAATTTAGTCCCTTCTCGAGCACCGTCTCAACCTGTCAGAATTTGACAAGGAAAAAAAAAAGATAGAAGTGTGTGTGTGTGGTGGGGCGGGGAGAAGGGGTGGGGAGAACACGAGGATTCCCGTCTACATCGCTTCTTTTTCCAAAATCAGTTAAGTCTGGGATTTTCTTCCCTCCGAACTAAGCTCTCAGGTTCCAAATATAGTTCTTTAGCCCCCACCTCGGCACTCAATTACACAGAAACCTTACCAACTACAGAACCACAGCAGAAACCCCTACAAATCGGCTTGCTATTCATCTCGGAAGTCATGCCCTGCAGCAACTGCCTGTCGCCGAACTGAGGGATATTACCCAAATGCAACGCAACGGAATCAGACATGCAGAGCACACACGGCTTCCGCGAGGGAGGGAAACGCGACCCGGGAAAAGTGAGCTCCTCACAAGCCTCGGGAGGGTGGGGGGAGGTCCCAGAAGGGCGGAGGGGACAGAAGAGCCCGAGTAGGGGAATACTTCCCTCTCAAGTAGAAAGGCTAGATCCCCAGTCGCAGGCTACAGCCTTCCCTCTAAGAAAAGGAAGAGGCGGGCAGAGGGCCCTCCACTTGGCAAGGCAGAATGCAAACACTTTCCGAGGTCCGGGTGCAAGCCGATCCCCACCTCTCGGGGGGGGGGGGGGGGGGGATGAAGGATGTCCCATGGGTGGCAGAGGGGATTCCCGGCTCGCGAGGGGCAGCCTGAGACCGAGCAGAGTTTCGCCTAAAGAACACCCATGTCGTCTGTGGCCGGTGCCCCGCGAAAGCACTGCTAGAGCAGCGAGGGGCCGCCCAGGTAGGGGGAAGGGAAAAGAGGGAGGGGGTGGCAACGGGATTCCCCCCTCTCTGGGACAAGCAGTAGCCGAGGGAGCGCGCGGGCCAGCCGAGAGCGGCATGCTTCAGACTGCGGAGCCGGGATCCCGTCTCCTGCACCGGCAGCCAGGAGCCCCGCAGCGCCCGCCGCACCGGCCCCTCGGTCCCCAGGGGCCCAGGACTTCGGCTGCGAAGGCACTGGGGCCTGACATCCCACGGGATCGGCCCCAGCTCCCGGGGGACCCCGCGGGAACACCCCAACCTCCCAGCACCTCTCAGCGGTTGTAAAAACGTCCGCACCCCCCCCCCGTCCCCTTCCTCTGCCTTCCCTTCTCCCGAGGCCGCAGAGAAGGGTCATCACAGGCAAGAAGCCTGAGGCAAGCCGGGGACAGCAGCCGCGGCGGTCCTGGACCTCCTCCCCCGGTTACCTGTGAGGACTCCAACCCGGATTTGGTGGTCGTGGTTAGTGAGGATCATTCCCTCGGTCGCCATGTTTCCCAGCGCAGTCACCGCACTGACAGGAGCCGGGAGAAGCCAGAGCCCGGAGCGCGCGGGCCGGGAGCGCGCTCGCTTTGGAGAGCGCGAGAGCGGGAGCGAGAGCGCCCGGGGAGCGCGAGCCGAGCAGGGAAGGAGGCGGAGGCGGCCGAGCGCTCCGCGGCCTGCGCGAGAGGCCGGGCCCCGAGCGCGCGAGTCCGCGGGGGTGGGGGGGGGTGGGCGGAGTCAGGGCGCGGGACCCCGACTTCGGGTCTCAGGCGGAGAACTGCGGGTAGGGGACGCGGTGGCTGCCCAGGGAGACCGCGCGGAGGCGTAGGAGCGAGGCGGAAGAGACTCGTGCCACTCTGCGGAGCGCGAGACCCAGCGCAGCTAGTCGGCAGGAGACTGAGGGAAAAGGAAAGCACAAGCTCCCGAGATTGCGGGGGTGGACTCGGGCCAGGGGCGGAGCTACACCGCGAATCGTGGAACTCGTGGAGAGTGAGGGGAGGAGTGAGAGGAGGAGTGAGCGCTCGGTTGCGAAGTGCTGGGAGCGGGAAGGAGCCGGCCCAGCCCAAACTGGACCAGGGAACGCTCCTGGGCGCGCGAGTAGCGCCGGATTGGCTAGGAGAACGCGGAGCGAGTGCGCGCGAGACACGAACGCCGGCTCCGCCGAGCCCCAGACAGAAGCAATCCCCTGCCGAGCCCGGCTCCTCGTCGTTTGTCAGCGACTCCGGCCGGCTCTTGGGGCTACCGAGCCAGCTCTCCCGAGGGGGAAGAGAAAAGGCGCCAGGGAGCCTGGAGGTGCCTTAGAGACCTGCGTGGGTGGCACGAACGCCAACTACTGTGACAGCCCGCGGTGAGCGAGGGAGGAGGTATCCTATCCTGCCTCATCTTCCCGCTTGCTGTTTTAGTCGACTCGACCTGCCGGAGGATTTCCCAACTCCAAGGCTGTACCTACGGGAGGATTCTCACTAGCGAAGCTTAGGAGCCTGCGGCAGAGCAGCTTGAGAAATAACAGGCTTCTGCTCCTCCCGCTGTCCCATGTTTTTGTGGCATCAGGCTTCTTCGCTAGAGGCTCTGCTTTTAGTTGAAAAACACCAGTCTTAGAGAATGAGATTAGAGAATGTTTGCCCACCTGAGCCAGAGTCGCAAAACTGGAACTAGAACCCCGGTGGTGGCAATTTTCATTTCAGTGTTTGTGGGACGTGAAATTACCATGAAAATAGCTTTTGTTGACACTTACCTGCATGTGTCTTTCATGAAGTGTGTTATTAATCACCTGTGGCTATTTCACATTGGTTTCTTAGTTCCTTCTCTAGCCCTTTCAATTTCTGAATAAAACATGTACACCCATGTATGTATAATTTTTTTTCTTAACTATAGTAAAACTGGGAAGCATAAAAAATGAAAAGCAAAATATCCCAAAAAAGTATAATTATCATTTGTACACAATGAACATCTCAATTTGACGGTTATATGAGTTTTATCATGCCACCTAGAACGTGGACTAATCTCTAACTGAAGATTCATATTGTTACATATTTCATTTTAAATAATGGAAGTACATAGGAGATGGGTGGAATTGAGGTAGAATAAATTAATTAGTAAAATTACTTTTGAGTATGTGTATTGCTAGTATTTTTGACAGGATTTAAAATTGAAGCCAGATCATGATCCCACTTCCTATAATAATCTATCACCATAGAGCCTGGGAGCTTGTGGATTCTGAACCAGTTTATATGAGAGGTATATATGGGAAGTATGTTTACTTTATTTCAAACAAAGATAAGCAAATAGTTGGTTACTTTACCTTTTTATCTTTATTCCCGCTGCTGCTGCTGCTGCTGCTAAGCCGCTTCAGTCGTGTCCGACTCTGTGCGACCCCATAGACGGCCTCCCACCAGGCTCTGCAGTCCCTGGGATTCTCCAGGCAAGAACACGGGAGTGGGTTGCCATCTCCTTCTCCAATGCATGAAAGTGAAAAGTGAAAGTGAAGTTGCTCAGTCGTGTCCGACTCTTCGTGACCCCATGGACTGCAGCCTACCAGGCTCCTCCATCCATGGGATTTTCCAGGTACCCCATTATCTGAAATCCTTTTAAAATGTCTTGTATTTTTAGAGAGAGAAATTCTAATTCTGCCCACAATAGATTCTGTAACCTTAAATAAATTGGGGCCTTTTTCTATATCCTTTACATTGGTGGATAAGCACCCTTTCAATTTAGAGTATTCTGTTATTTATTATTCATGGAAAGAAACTGGCAATTTTATTTCACAAATAACAGAAAACAAGAGACTTTCTGTATCTATAAAAGCAGTAATGATGAAATTAATTAAAATTTAATTGGGAAGGGTGAAGATAAATTAAGCCTTTTAAAGTACATGGAGGTTTGTTTGTTAAAACTACTAAAATTGTTGAAAAGTAATGTTAGAATAAAACTGGACAATTATAATAGATGCTTGTCTTTCAACAATTTTCCTCAAGTGTATTCATCTCTGCTGAATTTAGGAATCTGTAAAAAAAATTTATGCCCACAACAAAATTTACACAGGAAGAGTCCAGCGACCTTACTGTCTAATGTGACTTTTTCTTTTACCGCTGGTTATTGAATGAATATTGGGTATGCACATGCTTCTTAACTCCATGTGCCATTTCTTCAGAATTCATCCTGGAATCAAGTTTACAACAAAGAAGGCTTTCTGGAAAGTAGAAAGAGACTAGTATTTCCAAACCTTGATAAATGTCTCAGGAACATATAGAGGCAGGGGGTAGGAGAGGAGAGAAAGTAAAAAAGTTAAAGGTTTGTACCTAAAGAATTAATGCCCAAGGATTTATTCTCTCCATTCCTGATATTTTAATAATGAAAATTAAGAGTTTACAATGAGAACTAACAGAAAAGATGGGTAAATATTTGGCTGTCATAATGATTTTCATTATAAAAATTATGAAAGTTTATCAGTAGAAATGAATTACTGAAGGAAGAAAAGCTGAGTTTTTCTAGTAATGGTGTATTTACAATTAGCCCTCCTAGGACTTTAGTTTTCCTCTGGTTAGTCACACTTTCAATGTCATAAGGCAAAAATTTACTGGCTTTTCTGGGGTTAGACTCTCCTCATTAGCACTAGACGTAAACAGGAACAAATTTGGTAATGGATTATTTTTCTGCTAAGTCTTATTCTACTCTTGCCTCTTTCCTGATTGTCTAAATAGCCACAACTGAGTGGATTACAAATGGGTGCAAGCAACATTTTTAATATATTTAATTCCACTGATTTGTACACTTTAAAATGATTAAAATGGTAAATTTTGTTATGTGTTTTTAGCACAATTTTTTAAAAAAGCGTGGATGTAAGGTGAAACTCTGTTTGATTTTAACATAGTATTTTCCCCAAAGGAAGTGTGGTGGAGTTCAAATGAATTTTTGACTGACTGAATTAGGCAATGTATTAGTTCCTAGGGCTGCCATAACTAAGTACCACAAACCCAATGCCTTAAAACAACAGAAATTTGTTCTCTTGTGGTTCTGGAGGCCAGAAATATAAAATCAACGTGTTGGCAAAGCCATGCTCCCTCTAAAGGCTCTAGAGAAGAATTCTTCCTTGCCTCTTTCTAGCTTTTGGTGGTTACCTACAATCCTTGGCATTCCTTGGCTTATGGTTGCATCAGTCAGTTTTTGCCTTTGTCTTTGCATGGCCTTCTTCCCTATGTGTATTTTTATTTGCCCTTCTTATAAGGATACCACTCATTGGATTTAGGCCCCATATTAGTCTAATATGACCTCATTTTAACTAATCACATCTCCAAAAACCCTATTTCCACACAGGTCACATTCCAAGGTTCTGTGCGGATGTGAAATTTGAGGGGACACTATTTAGTACTTCTGCTGCTGCTAAGTCGCTTCAGTCGTGTCCGACTCTGTGTGACCCCAAAGACGCCAGCCCACCAGGCTCCCCCGTCCCTGGGATTCTCCAGGCAAGAACACTGGAGTGGGTTGCCATTTCCTTCTCCAATGCATGAAAGTGAAAAGTGAAAGTGAAGTCGCTCAGTCGTGTCCGACTCTTTGCAGCCCCATGGACTGCAGCCTACCAGGCTCCTCTGTCCATGGGATTTTCCAGGCAAGAGTACTGGAGTGGGGTGCCATTGCCTTCTCCATTAGTCTAGTACAGGCAATGGTAAATTACATTACTGTGTAATCCTACAAATCAGAAATTCAGCCTATTAGAAAAGAACATTCCAAAGTTTCTTTCAAAGCTGAGACTTAGACACATTTTTAGAGAAAATACAGCTCTATAGAATAGAGAATACTGGGGAAATTTTTAATATTAGCCCTAAATAGCTTAATGCTTTTTCCCCAGAAGTAGTTTTCTAAAGGATTGGGGGCAGGAGGAGAAGGGGACGACAGAGGGTGAGATGGCTGGATGGCATCACCGACTCGATGGACATGAGTTTGGGTAAACTCTGGGAGTTGGTGATGGACAGGGAGGCCTGGCGTGCTGCGATTCATGGGGTTGCAAAGAGTCGGACATGACTGAGCGACTGGACTGAACTGAACTGAATGAAAAATTTATTCAGTCCTTTGTGGCACAGTGATAAAGAATCCACCTGCCAATGCAGAAGACGCTGTTTTGATCCGTAGGTCAGGAATATCCCGTGGAGTAAGAAATGGCAACCCGCTCCAGCATTCTTGCCTGGAAAGTTCCATGGACAGAGGAGCCTGGTGGCCTACAGTCCATGGGGCCGCAAAGAGTTGGATACGACTGAGCACACACACACTAATGAAACTGACATTTTGATTTTAGTTCTGGTGCCCTGGTTATCTTTTAGTGAAATGAAGCTGAGAAACCTCAATTTCTCATGGAGTTTGATGACATTTATTTAGGAACAACTAGGACAGTGTTTTCCAATGTCTGCCATGTTTATTAAAATAAATTGGAACTTTTCCTTCCTTGGGCTTCACATTATATTTCTGCTGCTTAGATGAATAATTTTGTGCCACACTCCTTTGTACTTTTCCCCCACCTTACTTTCTTCCTCTGAGGTCTCTAACTGGAAATTCAAATGTATGGGAATGTTTTTGCTTGCGAGTGACTGACTGTAGTTTAAGCTAAAAAGCATTGGCTCATGTGCTTAGGAAGTTCAGACATGCATTGGCTTCAGTAGGTTATAATTTAGATCAGCACTTGTTGAGAACATCAAGGGACACCTGGAGATTCCAAGACCTTTTCAGAAGGGTCTACAAAGTCAAAAGTATTTTCATACTAGTAGTAAGCCATTATGTGTCTTTCCCCTCTTTCTTTCTCACTAGATGCAGTAGAATTTTCCATAGGTTACATGATGTGTAGTGACATCATCACTCTGATAGATAATGAAATATGTCTGTATATTCATATATGTTAAACTTTTAATATAGTAAATATCAGTAGGTATAACCTACTTAAACAGAAGCTCTTTGGAGTCCTCAATAATTTTGAAGAGTGTAAAGGGGTCCTGAGGTCAAAGTCTTAGAAACCACAGGTGTAGGTCATGGCTCCATCCCAAAACACTAAGACAAAAGGAATAGCATTTTCTGATTAGTTAGGCCTCAGTAATGTACTCACCCAGAGGGTCAGCATCAGTAAAAACTCTACCGAAAGGACTAAGTTCAAGGGAGGATGGCTCTGGATACCATACATTAGGTTAGTGCCTTGATAGGTTTGTAGTTAGTCAGAAAGGACTTAAACTAAGATATCAGCTTAGGATTAAAATTATTTCTGGTGATAAAAACTTAAAAAGAATACATTTGAATCAGTTCTAATGAGGTGGATGAAACTGGAGCCTATTATACAGAGTGAAGTAAGCCAGAAAGAAAAACACCAGTACAGTATACTAACTCATATATATGGAATTTAGAAAGATGGTAATGATAATCCTATGTGCAAGACAGCAAAAGAGACAGAGATGTATAGAACAGTCTTTTGGACTCTGTGGGAGAAGGCAAGGGTGGGATGATTTGAGAGACTAGCACTGAAACATGTATATTATCATATGTGAAACAGATCGCCAGTCCAGGTTCAATGCATGAGACAGGGTGCTCAAGGATGGTGCACTTGGATGACCCAGAGGGAGGTCAGGGGGATGGAGGGGATAGGGGGGTTCAGGATGGGGAACACATGTACACCCATGGCTGATTCATGTCAATGTATGGCAAAACCACTACAATATTGTAAAGTAATTAGCCTCCAATTAAAATAAATAATTTTTTTAAAAAAGATAGGAATACCAAACCACCTTATCTGTCTCCTGAGAAACCTGTAGGCAGGTCAAGAAGCAACAGTTAGAACTGGACATGTAGTAATGGACTGGTTCAAAACTGGGAAGGGAGTATGTCAAGGCTGTATACTGTCACCCTGCTTATTTAACTTTTATGCAGAGTACATCATGCAAAATGCCAGGCTGGATGAAGCACAAGCTGGAATCAAGATTGCCAGGGAAAATATCGACAACCTCGGATATGCAGGTGATACCACTGTAATGGCAGAAAGTGAAGAGGAATTAAAGAACCTCTTGATGAAGGTGAAAGAGGAGAGTGAAAAAGCTGGCTTAAAACTCAGCATTCCAAAAAGTGAAGATCATGGCAAATAGGTGGGAGAAAAGTGGAAACAGTGACAGATTTTCTTTTCTTGGGCTTCAAAATCACTGTGGATGATGACTGCAGCCATGAAATTAAAAGATGCTTGCTCCTTGAAAGAAAAGCTATAACAAACCTAGACAGCATATTAAAAAGCAGACACAATTTTGCCAACAAAGATCCGTATAGTCAAAGCTATGGTTTTTCCAGGGGTCACATGTGGATGTGAGAGTTGGACCATAAAGAAGGCTGAGTGCCGAAGAATTGATGCTTTCAAACTGTGGTGCTGGAGAAGACTCTTGAGAGTCAAGCAAGGAGATCAAACCAATCAATCCTAAAGGAAATCAGTCCTGAATATTCCTGAAGGACTAGTGCTGAAGCTGAAGCTCCAATTCTTTGGTCACCTGATGTGAAGAGTTGACTCATTGGAAAAGACCCTGATGCTGGGGAAGATTGAGAGCAGGAAGAGAAGGAGGTGACAGAGAATAAGATGGTTGGATGGCATCACTCATTCAATGGACATGAGTTTGAACAAACTCTGGGAGTCAGTGAAGGACAGGGAAGACTGGCATGCTGCAGTCCATAGGGTAGCAAAGAGTCAGACATGGCTTAGTGACTGAACAACAATTATACATAAGTAAAGAAAAAGTAGTCCCAAAGCTAACCACCGACATGGATTGAGTTTAAGTGAGCTTTAAAAAAAAATCAAATGTATCATGAATTTCTTAAATTATTATGAATTGGTTTCAATGTAATCAGAGCCCAACTGCCCTAGGAAAATAGTTTTGTCTCTATAAAGCAACAAAAAATTATTTTGTTAACCTAAGAAACCTCATTTTCTCCCAAGCTGAGGAGGAAATATGGTTGATAGGAATGTTTGTACAGTATTTTAACTTAAAATGAAACTTAAGTAGAATTTGAAATGTTAGCAAGCATAAATGAATTGGTGAAGAAAGCAGAAATGGTGGATTTTTTAGCTGTCCTGAAAAATCTCATTTTACCATGTAATAATTACATTTCATATTTATCTGCCTGTGTATCTCCTGCTGTGGGATTGATTTGGTGCAGAGCAAGTATCGCTTTTCAACACAGAACCTTGTTTTCTTACCATTTGCTAATATTTGATAACTAAATACAGAACACATGAAGCAGTAGGGATTTGGAATTGACAGCAATACAGGCTCCTCCCAAGGTACCAGTGTGGCTGTTAGAAATTTGCCTTGGCTTGTAACAGCTTGCAGAAGCCTCTGTCTATAAAAGGAGACACCACCCACGTGGCTAGAGTTCACTCAAACAATGCTAAAGCTGAATTTTTCTGCCTGGACCTAATAGTGTATGGCGAAATGTTGCATACTATCACTTACCCTCTTTGGTGACTGCAATTCTGGACTAAAGATGAAAATTGCAGACTGTTGTTGACCTTACTTCATTTAGGAAAGAAGTGTGATACAAATATTACTAATCACTTTGTGGTCACTGCAAAAAGGCAACTTTTGAGGGTGAAATGTTAGCAAATATTCTTTGAATAGCTAGATTGTCAAGGTAAAAGAAATGAGATAAGCCACAGAAATAGTACTACCCAAGATTATGGTTATTAAACATTTTGCTGATGGGGATAGAGTTTTCCTCAGTTGAACTTAAAGTGGAAATATATCTCCTAAGTACAATCAAGAGTATCAGGGGTTTTATTCTCTGAGAAGCATAACTGGAATATTATTAATATGAATAAAAGTGTTAATGTTTCAGTGCCATCAATATTTTCTGATTACTAATTCAGTTTCCCTAACAATTTGATTCTGAGATGGGAATGCCCTAAATACAGACATATTTCAACCATATTGGAAGGTATAGCCGTCTTTGTAATTTAAACTAGTGAAAGTCACTCAGTTTTGTCAGACCCTTTGTGACTGCATGGACTGTAGCCTACTATAGTACTCCAGGCTCCTCTGTCCATGGAATTCTCCAGGCAAGAATACTGGAGTGGGTAGCCATTCCCTTCTCCAGGGGATCTTTCCAACTCAGGGATCATACCTGGGTCTCCTGCATTGCAGCCAGGTTCTTTATCATCTGAGCCACCATGGACAACCAATACTGGATTTATCAATGTTTTTCTTGGGATGTTGGGTATCTTGAATGAGTCTTTGATCTGTTGGATAAGTTGACCAAATAAATTTGTACCCACAAAGCTGAGATACATATTTTGAACTTATCAAAATGCAGATACCCAGGCATAGCCAGCCAATCTAATTGATAACACTGCACTGCCATACAGGTGAAAGTCAAAATTCAGTGTGAAGTCTTGAAGATAGTAGGAAAAAAAGGCTATAACATTTCAGTTCTGAGTTTTGAAGAAACTGAAAGATTTGGAGCATTTGAGGTAAACATGATAAGCCTAATTATAATGAACATACAATTTCAATAGTTTAGAGATAGCAAATGATTCATTTTTTAAGAAGTTATACATCTCTGTTAGCAAGTGAATTGTTTATTTCATGCTTTGGTTAACAGAAAAAAAAAAAGGGAAAAAAGGTCATATACTCATCCAAACTCATTTCATGGTAAAAACAAACAGACAAAAAACATGATTTTAAAACACTTGAATGGTTTTCTTCTTTTGAATGGTGTTCTTTTAATTCAACTTTTAAAATGGGAATCTAAGACCTTGAGATTAAATGACTTATTAAAGGTAGTCAGTGGTTTAATCAGATTTTATATTCCTGATTTTTTTTCTTATTGCTCTGTGTAATCCAGTTGGCTTGGAAAATCTTTCAGGACTGCTAAAGTACAGAGGGTCCAAATGAGAAGAGAGGTGGCTTTCTTGAAAAGGAATGTAGATTATATACTCAGCTAACTCAGGTGATAGAAAAAGTGAAAGTCAAATTCGTTGAGTTGTGTCCAACCCTTTGCAACCCCATGGACTGTAAAGGTGAATTCTTTACCAGCTGAGCCATGAGGGAAGCCCAAGAATACTGGAGTGGGTAGCCCATCCCTTTCTCCAGAGGATCTTCCCGACCCAGGAGTTGAACCAGAGTTTCCTGCATTGCAGGAGGATTCTTTACCAATTGAGCTATCTGGGCTTCTTTTGTGGCTCAGCTGGTAAAGAATCCACCTGCAGTGTGGGAGACCCAGGTTCGATCCCTGGGTTGGGAAGATCCCCTGGAGAAGGGAAAGGCTACCCACTCCATTATTCTGGCCTGGAGAATTCCATGGACTGTATAGTACATGGGGTTGCAAAGAGTCGGACAGAACTGAGCTACTTTCACTTTCAGTCGATAGAACATGAAACTAATTGTCTAAAGACTGAAGAGCCTCTTATTTTTGTGGTCAAGAGAGGAGAGATATGAGTTAAGTTGGAATGTGAACTGGCAGTAATAATACCAGGCTCTGGTAATTAGCTTAACTGTTAATAGCCTCAATTATCCGTAAGCCTTTGGACATTCTTTCAACACATCTGAACTTCAGTACCCTCTTCTGAAAAGTAATGGAGATTTATATTTATTTTATTCTTTGCATCCCCATGCAGACCATGGAATTCTCCAGGCCAGAACACTAGAGTGGGAAGCCTTTCTCTTCTCCAGGGAATCTACCCAACCCAGGTCTCCCGCATTGCAGGTGGATTCTTTACCAGCTGAGCCACAAGGGAAGCCCAAGAATACTGGAGTGGGTAGCCTATCCCTTCTCCAGCAGATCTTCCTGACCCAGGAATGGAACCAGGGTCTCCTGCATTGCAGGTGGATTCTTTACCAACCGAGTTATCAGGGAAGCCCATAGTTATTTTAAGTTCCATCTAATGCCCAAATTCTATGATTTAGTGAAAAGTTTTCCAGTCTGAAAATACATTTAAAAAAAAATCCACCTTTTCAAGCAACCTTTAAAAATTTAAATTTACCTTGGGAGAGGGAAGATTTTTAGTTGGTTGGCTTACTTTACTCATTATACCATATGAGGATTCCTACAGGTCATGAAGTGTTTTGTTACAAGTCAACTTTCTTTGTACTGACATGAGATAGGAAATTAATGACAATTTAATGAAAGAAAAGATCTGAAGATCTCAGGGACTACAGTATGATCCAGTGGTATTATACTGACACACACAGAGTGTCAAGAGACCTGCGACTTTACAGTTAACTTTCTGTGGTCTTTTGCAATATCTGAGGCTCTATCAAATCCCAGGTACTGTGTTATGTGATCAAAATGAAAAGATGAAGAAGACATAGTTCTGGGCTTCAAAGAGCTCACAATTTAGTTAGGGAAATCAATGGCTCCGTAAACAAATAATTGCAACATAGTTTGGTAAGTGCTATGATAGAAGTAAGACAGCCTGAACCATGACTCTCAAACCTGACTGCACCTTAGACTTGCCTAGGGCGCTTTTAAAAAATGCAGATGCTTTTTTGCACTCCCTTTCAGAGATCAGAATTTAAATGACCTGAAGAGGGGCTTGGTGAATTGGTGTTTTTAAAAGCTCCCGAGGAGCTTCTGAAACACAACTAGGACGGAGAATTACTGGGATAGAACAGTGGTACCCAACGTGGCCCTTAGGACCAGCTGGCAATGGTCAAGCAGACAAGAAGAGAAGAATCTTGCAGGCAGAGGAACAACTTTGTGCAAAGGCATGGAGGTAATAGAACTCATGGAGCACCAGGGGAACTGCAACCTGTTTTGTATAGCTCAGTGTAGATGTATCAGGGCAGAGGGTTACAGTGGAAGATGAGGCTGGGGATATAGGTGGAAGGTAGATCATTATGTGGTTTGTGAAGGAGTTTTGAAGTTTACACTAAAGTCAAGGGGAAATCAGTAGGAAAGTGACATGATCTCATTTCTCTTCTAGGAAAGATAGTTTCGGTGGTGCTGTGGAAGGTTAATTAGAGGGGTTGGAAACCAAGCAAGGAAACAAATTAAGAGGCTCTGGTAATCCAGGCAGGAAAGAGAACCTGAACAAAAACAGTGGTACCAGAAAGGTAGAAGGTATTCAAGGACTAGATAACTAGAAAGCAGTATCAACAGGGCAGGTGGATGTGGTGGGTGAGAGAGGAAGGAGGAGTCTATAGAATATTATTTCCTTAATTTGTAACTACTTTTGCTCATTTGTCAGTGGAGGATCTGCCCAGAATTAAATACTTCAGAAGTGGAGTTGTTCTTGTTTAGTCACCAAATCTTGTCCGATTCTTGGTGCCCACCAGACTCCTCTGTCCATGGGATTTCTCAGGCAAGAATACTGGAGTCGGTTGTTATTTCCTTCTCCAGAGGATCTTGGCGACCCAGTAATCAAACCTGCGTCTTCTGCATTGGCAGGCAGATTCTTTACCCCTGAGGCACCAGAGGAAGCCCTGAGAGGTGGAGAGCAGCAGCTTTTTATGGACTTGTTAACAACATACAATGTGGTTTGAATCTAGTCATTTCTAAAATCAAAAGCTATCAAAATAATCAGAGGTTGTTTATTCTAAGTGACTAAATTTCTGACATGCGTAAGGCCAAGCATCTAACTAGCATTTCCACCCATTTTGGAGGAGAAAGACAGTGGAAACAGCACTAAAACAAAGGTTGGAAAGATTTTAATTAACACAAATGGCTGTGCTTAGTCTTATAATCCTTCAGCACTTCATCTGGCCTTGACCTCAGAAAAAAGAGCCTCCCTCTTGCATCATCAAACTGACTTCCTTTAGCTCTTTGTTGTTCTGTGTAGGTCTTTGATCCCAGAATTCTCTAAGACAGGAAAAAACAGAAGAAAAAAATAATACAGCTAAAACCCCAAGTTTCCTGGTACTCACTTTGCAAATTCCCTGCAAATATTAAATTAGAATGTACACTAACAAATGCATTCCAAAATTCTATACCTACTGTCTATTCAAGCCTTTAAAATGACTTCAAAAACCAAAGTAATTCTCACCACATTAGACTCATTTTTGGAGGTAGTTGCTCTGCTCATAGTTGTAGTGTCCGCAGTACCTGATGGGGAAAATTAGGAAAATGAGAGCTTTCTTTGAGTAAAAAAAACCCTAGTTTTATTTTTAGTTGCAAGTCTGTTAGCATTCAGCACAGTATTATATCACTGTAGGCCTGACTCTGGTATTAGTGTTGATACGGATTTTTTAATTGCTGTTTTAGAAAATAACTTCATCAAGCAATATTTTTAAAGTAGAAGTAGCAAATCTTTTTTTTCTCCTGAAAGCTCATGTCCCACAGGGGGAAAAAATCATTTGAGGATTACATCAAATAAAAACAATTTTGAGAGCCTAAAAAGGGTGCTTCCAATACTTTCTTTTTTAACTTTTTATTTTGTATTGGAGTAAAGTAGATTAACAATGCTGTGATAATTTCAGGTGAACAGTGAAGGGACTCACTCCTACATATACATGTATCCGTCTCCTCCAAACCCCCCTTTAAATGAAGAAATGAGATGATAACTCACGTACATATCTGTGTGCCCTCTGATAACCCAGATACATATTCCTCAAAAATGGCCAACTGTGGGCAGCAGAGAACAAACAAAAGATAAAGGTGGGGGTTGGGATGAGAAAGAGGAGGCAGAAAAAAAGACAGGTCCAGACAGAGAGAAAGGGACACAGGAGACAATGAAAAGGGGGAAAGGGGACAACTGTAGGGTGCTAAACAGGCTCTGTGGTGAGTCTGTCCTAGGTGAGGGTTGTCAGACTAAAATACAGGATACTCAGTTAAACGTGAATTTCAATAAACACCAAATAATTTTTAGAATAAGTATGTCCCATGCAACACTTGAAACATATTTAAGTTAAAAGATATTGTTTATCTGCAGTTTACACTTAACTGGGCATCTTCTTCTATTAGCTAAATATGACAAGCCTATTCTAGACAACCTGTTGTTCTCCTGAGTGCGTGATGCAAAAAAAGTTTACAATCTATTGTCACTCATTGAAGAAATAATAATATTAATAAAGGTACAGCTTACATTTTTTTCAACCTTCAAAATTTATGTTTAGGAAAAATGACTTCTGTTCTCTCTTGGACCTCTATGGGTTTTTATAAGAAGTGAAAGAATGACCTAGTTCAGAAATTAACTTCATAACCTACTAATACCATGAACCTAACACTGACATGGAAAAGGTTCAAGTTGCAGCAAAGCTTTAAAAAAACCTATATTTGAGAGCAGTGCTATTTATCAAGGACCCAGGTTTGAGCTAGCTGTGGGTTTCTGCCCCTGCCTTTTAGAATTTTAGCTTAACACTACTATTTTCCTTTCAGCAGCACCTGCGGGAGTGTATTTTGGCCATCAGGAAGAGTAATGCTAAAGTGAAGTAAAGGTTAAAGCTGGGGAGAATGACTTGCTTTCAGAACAGAGGGAGTTATAGAATAAATAAAGTCTCAAGAATATTCATTTCCCACCGCACTGGGCTTTCATCTGAATTTATAAGTGGAGCAAAATATTCACATGCAACCTTCAGCTTCTTAAAAGAGCTCAAGGAAATGGGAAGAGTTAGACAGGGAGCTAGGGGGCAGGGGAGGGGAGGAAAGAAAAGCAAAGGTGTCAGAATCAAGTGTCTTATCGCCAGTTCTATTATGACAGAAGATAGACCTCTCTTTTGAACACCAGCAGGTGTGATGGGAAACTCAGCTGAATTTAAAGATGTCTACATGCCTGAGCTCTCTTAAGATAGGTAACTGCCAAAGGCCAAGAACTGCTCTCTTGACTTGACAGAAACCTGGGCAGGGCTGCCATATGCTCTGGGTCAAATTGTCTTTTTACCACTGGTCTGGAAGTAAATCCCTTCAAATGTGACTCGTCTCTGGTGAGACCAAAAGGTAAAAAACTTCACGCAGGCTATAAAATGCTTTTCTCTTCAGTAAGACTAGGAGATGCAGTATGCTAAGCAGATGAGACTGACAATGCTAACGCTGCAACCTGGGCCTGACGGGAATTTGCAAAGAGGGGTTGCTTAAGTGTAACAAAGTCAGTAATAACAGAGGATTGTATTTTGCCAACCAAGTAGATCACACCACTGTGACGCAGCCAACCGGCACACAGGACAATTGATGTGGGAGGAAGAATTCTTGGCCAGGAGCAGTGGGGGAAAATAAAACCCTCCCTCAGCTTGGAAATGCCTGTAACAGAAGGCCCTGTACCCTGATTTGCTGGAAGGTGTGTCCAAAATTACTTTCCATCCATTCTTTAACACAGGTTTGTGAAATTCAATTCTTTTGAAACTAGAGGAAAAGGAACATTATCCAGGAACACTTTTAAGTACTTCAACTTCAAGAAAATCACCACCTTGTGCAATTGCCTGATTTTTTAATTCCTTGTCCTAATCGCCTGATTTATCTGTGGTAGAAAAGAAAAACAGAATTAGACAGGGATTGTGGAGGAAGTGGACAGTGGCCATTTTTGAAATGGAGGACCCTGTAGTTTACGGAGGGGAATGATAGTTATGGATGTTGCAGAAGAATACTGAATTTGATATGATATAATCAAAGCTACCAGTAATACAACCTAGTGACATGAACCATGATGGGAAACACTAACAGATTTTTAAATGTTTTCATTTGATATATAAGGGTAGTACATTTTGTCCTAAGGGCCAAATAAGACCAATGGCTCCCTAAAGTTTCCTGAATTACCACCGTTTATGGGCTAGAGGCCTGGATGTGATTGGTGCCACCTACTGAAATAAATGTAGTATTACAAATCTGTCAGCCTCTTTTGGAACTAGTATTTCTGTTGTTACTGAAAAAAGTAATGTTGTGGGTATGATTATTTATTGGGAGGATTATACATCAAACAGGTGATTGGCCTGGATCCAAATCATAGACTTTAGAGCTGGAAGAGTCATAAGAAATCATATATTGGAACACTGTCACTTTACATAATATTTTAGGAGATGAGCTTTGGATATGGAGTCAGAAACCTGGCTTCTCTGAACCAGCTTCTTGTTCTATAATGCCTACCTCATAGAGTCATTGTGAAGATTACACAAAACTATATGTTTTCAACTTGCTCTATACTGTGTTATGATTGCTCTATACTGTGTTACTATATTGTTTTAGATAAAGAAAAACACTGAAACAAAATGACTGGTCCAGGTCATCTCACTGGTTAGCCTCAGAGTAAGGCCTGTAAGTCATATATCTGAATACAAATCCAGTGCTTTTTCCCATTAAATTACTATTTCCCAAAATCTGATGGTGAGATGATTTTATGAGGCAACTGCAATAAATTTAGGAGGTGCTGGAACACAGCATTAAATATTATAAATCATAGTGAGATAACTACCCCCTTTTGATTCTTTCAAACTTGATACCTGATGGCATCAAGGAGAAAAGTTTCAATTTGGTGGTTTTCTTTAAAACT
This sequence comes from Okapia johnstoni, assembly GCA_024291935.2. Lineage (NCBI taxonomy): Eukaryota > Metazoa > Chordata > Mammalia > Artiodactyla > Giraffidae > Okapia > Okapia johnstoni. The sequence goes on from CM044307.1 coordinate 22,609,154, forward strand.
GTTTACATCTTGCTAATCTCACTTCTTAATAAAGATAAAAGAGGCCTTAGGCTTCGGCATCTTGTTAGAATACTAAAATTTTATTTTCTGTATACTTATGATGTTTACTTTTTATTATAGAAAACTATAGGCTTTTTTTTCATGTAAAACAGCAATACAATTTTATTTTCAAGGAAGGTATTTAAGAAATTGAAGTCAATGTAAACAGAAAAATACTGAATAAACAATAAAAATACTGAATAAACAATAAAAAATAGTTCAAATGACACAGAAGTTGAGAAACACTGAGCACCCACCAAACCACCTCCCTATCATATCACTGTTGGTAATCATGGTGGTGGTGGCTTAGTTCCTAAGTTGTATCTGACTCTTTTGCGACCCTATGGACTCTAGTCCACCAGACTCCTCTGACCATGGGCTTTCCCAGGTAAGAACACTGGAGTGGGTTGCCATTTCATTCTCCAGGTTGGTAATAATCATATCTTAATATCATTACTTTAAAAATCCCTCAATGAAGAAAACTAGTATTTCTTTTGTTTTCTTTTCAATAATTAAACACTAGGCTATAAATAGATCAATAGGGCTTAGATTTCAGATCCACTTGGTCTCAAACAAACTCAAAGATTTCGTATGCGTGTGTTTTGGAAAATAAAACTGGCCTGCAATCAGTATCCAATGCATGTGCAATCCATAAATCAATAACACACAAGAAATGGGTAACACATACCTGGGGCTACATGCACTTGTGGTAATTGAACAGTTTAGTGCCCTATCACTTAGTACTCCAGAAGCTTAAGAGGAGAGAAGAGAAAAGGAGATGCTGATCTCTGGGCTGTTCTAGTTCAGAGTTCAAAGATTCAGGGTTCTGAAAGCAAGGGGAAAAAAATCTTCTGAGGTGATCATGTTGAATGGAACCCTTCACTGTTTATTATCTTGACTTGATTTGAATCCAGAATGAAAGGATTTTTGGCTCCTTACTCTATGGATCCCTTGAGATGACTTTCAGCTAATTTTAAATGAAATAAGACATGGATCTCTCACCCTTGTCACCCTCCCCTCCTCTATCTTAATTCACATTTTAATGACTTTATACTGCTTCTGGTTGTATTCTAGATTCTTATTGGAGAGGAAAACCTCAAGCTTTCTGCTTTCCAATTCTTATCAAAACAAAAGTTGAAAGAAAAATATGGATGGAATATGGGCTGAAGGACAGGTAGATTCCTCCAGTCTTCTAGATTTTCTGACTTTTAAATATGGATCAGTTCAGCTCAACAGAGTGCTATGGACATGGACCAAATCCTTGTGAGCTGATCCATCACTTACAAAAAAAATTCAAATCAATAATTTCTTATCACACTGTGCCAAAGAGTAGATAAGAACCAGTCTTAGAAATTGAGATTCTGAATTTATCTTAGAAATATTGTTGAGAACATTAGCTAACATGACCCACATTCGAGTGCCCTCTCTCCATGATGAGGATCAGAGGAGAAATTTCTCTCATTTCAGTAAAAGTAAAAGCTATACTTTTTCTGAGAGGTTGGTTTATTTTTATTTTGTGGACACTGTAAATCCATGTTTCCTTTTCTGGGAAATTCAGAATCAAGTTTGAAGCCTACCTGTACCAACTGTGTAGTACTTTCTTACACATTTTCATGTATTTACCTGGCTTCAACTTATTTTTGCTTTGCCTTGATTTAGTCATTTACTTAATATTTGTGCTATAAATGATTTTATAACCTATTCAAGTCATTCGGGAATAAGATTGAGAAGAAATTAGAGACATACACATTGATACTGTTAAAACATTGGCACCCCTTAGCCGTGATTTTTTTATTGCATGTCTCTTTTTTTAAAATTACAGAGTTCAGATTCACAGACCCATGAAAATTTAAGAGCCCTTTCTTCCTGTCCCTCAGAGACCATCCCTTCATTTTTTTTTGAAAGATTTTTTTTTTGATGTGGATCATTTTTAAAGTCTTTATTGAATTCGTTACAATATTGCTTTTGTTTTATGTTTTGGGATTTTGGTCACAAGGAATGGGGTGTCTTGGCTTCCCCACCAGGGGTTGAATCTGCACAGCCTGCATCAGGACGGCGAAGTCTAAACCCGTGGGCCTTCCGGGAAGTCCCATTTCTTCATTTTCTTATGGTAAGCTATATGATTTTCTTTAGCAATGTCATAAATCCTTTGGAGTGGGGAAATGCTGAAACTCCTAGAGGAATATCTGGAGTGGTGGAACTCACAACCATTGTCCGATGTCTCTTTGGTCTTCCATTCTGAAGTAGCAGAGTCTATTCCAATAAAGCTTGTGAGATTAAACTACTCTAATTCCTTGAAAAGGAGAGGCGGTGAGGAGAAAACTAATATTTTATCAGGTGTCAACCATGTATCTTCTGCATGTGCTAAGTACACAGTGCATGACTTAGTCTTTACAAAGGAATATTTTATTTCCTCCAGAAGAATCTTTATGTTGATATAAGAGCTTTAGTGTAATAATAATGATGATGATAGTGATAACCTTTATTAAAACACTGCTGACTAACTTACTGTGTGCAGGCTTTATAAGTAACGGACTCTCTGGTGGAAAACAAAACAAACCTCAAATTATGTACCTATGATATTGTACTTACCTTGGGATCTTGGAAGATTCAAAAATGCTTGCTTTGGCTCAAAATTCTGCTGTATGTACAGGGATAACTTCAGATCATTGGCCTTCTGGTAGTTCTTCAAGGCTTCGATTCTCAGCTCAATCACTTTGCCATTAAAGTCATTCTACAAGAGAACGTTTTCCAAGACTACTCATATATTATTGTTCTCTAAATCCACTACTACCTGAATGCTTTTTACTCATAAGTCTTAAAATGGTCCTATCATGCTCGGTCTGTAAAAGTGGGGAGAAACTATTTGTGATTCTTTTCCCATTTCAAATAGAACAAAATCAAGATCATAGGGAAAAAGTGCTATACCCAAGGTGGAGCTGGAGGTAGATCTCTCCAACCATCTTCCCACAAAACATTTCTTTTGGCATGACAGCTGGTAATCCAGATGAGGGGATCAGGCTTAATATTAAGTAACTGAAAGCTTCTATATTGCATAAATGGAACTGTACCCCGTGTCCTGCCTTGGAAGACTTTGTACCTGAATGATGTTGGCTTGTTCCTGATTCCTGACCCATTCCATTTTCCTCTGTTTCTTTTCCTGGTGGGAGAAAGAGCCTCTGGTGACAAAGTAAATTGAAATCAGAAATCAGTTCTCTCAATATGCTGCAAAGACTTTATAGCAAAATTATGGTGTCATAGATTCACTAATATATTTGTTGCAACTGTATTAGTCCTCTTAATTGGCCCCACCTGTACAACCTACTCTCCAAAAGCTGAAAGCTAAATGAATATGATCATTTTCTATCAATGAATTGGTTGCGGAAAGCATATCTCTAAATATACGTTCAAAAACAAATTAACAAGTATTTTGACATCACATAGCTATTTCAAAGTTGTCATTATTGGCATAGCTTTTCCTACTTTTCCCTACCTATCATAATTTACAAGAAACTTGCCCCCAACTAAAATAAATTAATTAAAAAGAAAAGAAACTTGCAATGTCACTCTGACTCAAATGCAGCATCCCAAGGGAGCCAAATCTCCCTTAAAATTTTGTATCTGCTCAGGAGCACACCATAGTTTAGGCAGACTATTGCTACATTAAATATTTCTAATCTCTCAGCTCTTAAAGTCACTTCTTCCAGAAAGATCATACTACCTTCCTTATTTCCTTCACTTTCTCTGCATACAATGTCTCCAGTTCACTCTTGGTCTTCCTAGATGATGAGGGAGTTTTGGGAGCCTGGGAGGAAAGAAGAGAGCTAAAGGACTAAGAGGTCCCAGGAAAGAAATACAATATCTCAGCAGACAGTAAATCCAGTATACCCTTAAGGCCCAGTTCCTACCTGTCTATCTACCCAGATTAGCCTGGATTGTTAACAGGCTGTTTCCATCAGTGTGGCATCAACAACTCTGAAATTCTAAGTACTATGCTGTCCACTTGCCTTTCCATCCTGTAAGTCTGTTTTGTTCTTTATCTGCAGTACTTTTTCTTCATCACTGAATTCTTCTGTGTTGAATGTCTGTAGAGAGGCATTTTGGCAAACATTTAAATTAGTGGGACTTTGTGAGGAAAGTGGAAAGCCAATATGGGTCAACTGGAAAGCCAGGAAAACTGGCTTATTACTGCCACTTAGCAACCTCTCAGCATCTGACATGAAAAGTGTACTACCAAAGGAGGTTCAGAATGAACTGAGCCTTTCTATCTGGTCTCTTGAGTGTACTTTATAATAATAAAAACCATTAACTGAACTTTATCATATGCCAATCACTGCTGCTGCTGCTAAGTCACTTCAGTCGGTCCGACTCTGTGCAACCCCATAGACGGCAGCCCACCAGGCTCCCCCGTCCCTGGGATTCTCCAGGCAAGAACACTGGAGTGGGTTGCCATTTCCTTCTCCAGTGCATGAAAGGGAAAAGTGAAAGTGAAGTTGCTCAGTCGTGTCCGACTCTTAGCGACCCCATGGACTGTAGCCTACCAGGCTCCTCCATCCATGGGATTTTCCAGGCAAGAGTACTGGAGTGGGGTGCCATTGCCTTCTCCATGCCAATCACTACAGTGAGCTAATTACTCCTTTATTTATTTGTGCTACTGCATTACAAACATTCGCATTTAATCCTAACATGGCTGTTTTTATTTCTACTTTATAGATAAGAAAACTAAGACTTGGGGAGGTTAAGTCATTTGTTTAGTGTCACTCAAGTAGGGAAGTACAGAGCTGGAACTCGAACCAGATCTCTTGGACGTCTTAAGTCTGTGTTCTTAACCATTAGGCACATGATCTTGTCTCCCCATTTCTCCTTGTCTAAAAATATCAGTAGGGAAAGTCAATCATAAGCTTGGGTATATGGACATCCCTTATACAAAGTCTTTTGGGAGCACTGGAGAAACTGGATTTTGACAGAGGAAGGGTGCTGGCATATTTCTTGTCACTAGGATTCAAGACCTTAGGAACTAAAATTTCTCATAATTCATAGAACTGATGTGTAGCTCCCACTAAGAACTAAGAGCAGATCTCAGTAAAGATACAGGGCTTGATAGTATTCCAGTTATTTGTGGAAAGGTGACATGGAGAAAGCTGTCAGAGATCACACTCACACCTGTGTATAGCACAAGACAATCTGCTATTCCAGTCTCATAATACGTGAAAAAACCCTTGAATCCCAAAGGCTAAGTGCATGAAGGAATTTCTACCCCTGCTTGGTTTCCCATCAAAAGGCCATAACATCTTTATATTAAACCATGCCTTGATTGTTGCAAAGTTGTAGGGGAATTAGAACTAGGTATTTATTCTTTCAACTTCCATATATTGATCATCTACTATGTGCCAAGCATTATGCTACAGTGCTAGGGATTCCAAGATGAACAAAGCAATCAAGATAGTGGAGAAGCATGTGTTTCAGAGCAGGGCAGGGAGACAAGCAAATAAAATAATAATACTATACAAAAATAATAACGGACTTATAAAAGGTGCTATGGAAGACATGAACAGAATTGTATAATAGAAGGTAAGGGGTGGGGTGATGCCCTTTTTCAGATGGAGTAAATAAGGAGGGCTTCTCTGAGGAGGTGACATTTAAGCGGAGACCTGGAGGATGAGAATGAGTCAGCTATAAGAAAACAGCATTACAGCCCAGGGATAAAGCAAAGGCAAAAGTTTTGAGCAAGGAAAGGTCTTGACATGTGGAGGCCAGTGTGGGAGGAGGGAACTTCTCTGAGAGGAGACTGGAAAGGTGGCAAGAGGCAGCTTATGCCATAATAAGGAATAACTGTATAGTTTTAAAAATAAAGATTAAAGAATGAATTGGAATAAGGCATGCGTAGAAACAGAGACATGAAAAAGTGAGGATGTGGAAAAGGGAAAGTTTCTCTTTTTCCAAGAGATCCTTAGAGGCACACACACATACCTTGTTCCACAGCATCTCCATTTCCTTCCGAAGCATCTTGTTTTTCCTTTCCTGTTGTAGGGGAAAATCCAAACAAACAGAAATATGTTTGTCTTATTAAAGTTGGAAGAATTACTAATAGGGTGAACAGGGGGCAGCAGCATAATAAACCACAGAGGAAGGCAATAAATGAGCCTCGCTGCAAACCCAGGAACATGAGAGATGAGATTGATGATGATGATAAAAAAATAATAACAATTTGGAATAATAACTTTAATTATGGTAATTGTGGTATAATAATATTGTAATGAGTTCCTCACTCTTGCACTATTTCACATTTCCTGATCATATGACAGTTTCTCTGGGACTCAGACCCCTAATTTCTCATTTTTAAGACCCTTTGTTGTCGTGAACTTCCAGATGTTCAAGCCGATTTTAGAAAAGGCAGAGGAACCAGAGATCAAATTGCCAATATCCGCTGGATCATCGAAAAAGCAAGAGAGTTCCAGAAAAACATCTATTTCTGCTTTATTGACTATGCCAAAGCCTTTGACTGTGTGGATGACAATAAACTGTGGAAAATTCTGAAAGAGATGGGAATACCAGACCATCTGACCTGTCTCTGGAGAAACCTGTATGCAGGTCAGGAAGCAACAGTTAGAACTGGACATGGAACAACAGACTGGTTCCAAATAGGAAAAGGAGTACATCAAGGCTGTATATTGTCACCCTGCTTATTTAACTTCTATGCAGAGTACATCATGAGAAACGCTGGGCTGGAAGAAACACAAGCTGGAATCAAGATTGCCAGGAGAAATATCAATCACCTCAGATATGCGGATGACACCACCCTTATGGCAGAAAGTGAAGAAGAACTAAAGAGCCTCTTGATGAAGGTGAAAGAGGAGACTGAAAAAGTTGGCTTAAAGTTCAACGTTCAGAAAACTAAGATCATGGCATCTGGTCCCATCACTTCATGGAAAATAGATGGGAAACAGTAGAAACAGTGTCAGACTTTATTTTGGGGGGGCTCCAGAATCACTGCTGATGGTGACTGCAGCCATGAAATTAAAAGACGCTTACTCCTTGGAAGGAAGGTTATGGCCAACCTAGATAGCGTATTTAAAAGCAGAGACATTACTTTGCCAACAAAAGTCCGTCTAGTCAAGGCTATGGTTTTTCCAGTGGTCATGTATGGATGTGAGAGTTGGACGGTGAAGAAGGCTGAGGGCCGAAGAATTGATGCTGTTGAACTGTGGTGTTGGAGAAGACTCTTGAGAGTCCCTTGGAATGCAAGGAGATCCAATCAATCCATCCTAAAGGAGATCAATCCTGGGTGTTCATTGGAAGGTCTGATGTTGAAGCTGAAACTCCAGTACTTTGGCCACCTCATGCAAAGGGTTGACTCATTGGAAAAGACCCTAATGCTGGGTAGGATTGGGGGCGGGAGGAGAAGGGGACGACAGAGGATGAGATGGTTGGATGGCATCACCAACTCGATGGACATGGGTTTGGGTAGACTCTGGGAGTTGGTGATGGACAGAGAGGCCTGGCGTGCTGCAATTCATGGGGTCGCAAAGAGTCGGACACGACTGAGCTACTGAACTGAACTGAACTGACTGTTGTTGATTTTTAAAAATCTTAAAGAATCTCTCACATTCTTCCCTTTTACTTCGTTATGTTCTATTTGTTTTGCAATGTGAGGGGTTAATGTGCTTCTACTCATTAATCTTTAGATGGAAAGTTTTTCTAAAAGTCAAAGAAATAGAATTTTTACCAGCTAGTCCTTATTCTTCTCATTGTTTCATCTGACTCCCTTCGGTTCAACCAGGACTTCCTTAGATCAAGGACCTACGAGTGCTGGAGCACCAGTGCTACGGACGAGCACTCTGTCTGAAGCTGTGCAACTGAGAGCCCTGTTCAGAAGGCTATTCCCTGGCGTGCCCACCAACCTCTTACCAGATTCTGCTTCATCTCTTCTGCTTCCTTAACAAGCTCGATGACTGAGGAGTCATCATTCCCCTTCCCTGCCATGATCTGCCTCATGATCTGTAGACTAGAAAGAAAAAGAGATAGCATAAACATAATACTTCTTAAAGAGAAATACTAATATTCCATGACCAGCCAGAAACTATTCTACCGTGAGAGGGAGATGGGGGCTGAAATCATAGAAGTTGTGGAAGTCTTTCTGGACATAAAAGGTCTCCAGTTTAATTCCTAATTGACATTTACCTTAGGTATGTGCTCTGCAGTGAATTCTGTGCCCTAAAACGCTCAAAAGTTAGGTCTCCAACAGCTAGTGAAACTCCTCTCCACCCCTTTAGATGAAGGTTTTGCTGTATGACTTTTGGAGTAGAAAGGGGGCATTTTTCACCTCTGTGAAGAAGGAGGTTGAGAAACTTGTTGTCTTAGGGATAAATCTCAGAATCATCCCCTGTCCTCTCCCCTGCTTTGCTTCTCTATATAAAAACATTGGAGTTAACTGGGGAACCCACTTATATCCTTATGGTAGCCTCTAGAGAATCAAGCCATCAAAAAGTTTTTGACAAAATCTGAATAAATATCAAGTCTATGACTGTAGGAGAGGATATTCTTCAAAGGCATTAATTAACTTGTGCTTATATTCTTTGTACTTTTCCCTTTTTGTACTTTCCTTTCTCTAATTATAAGTAGAGAAGCAAGCCTTTGTGTTCCCTTGCCCTGAGAGGGCTGAGTTTCTGGGTTGTAAGCAGCTGATGGTTGACCACAATTTTCTGCCTGGCTTTTGTTCTCACAGCTTTCTGCCTGACTTTTACTCTCCAAAAATCTAAGCTCCATGAGGTGCTTTTGCTAAGGTAGACACATTAAGGTGAGATTCCCTAGGACTAGGAAGGAAAAATAAAATTGGTAGATTCCAAGAACAGTGAGTGCCTTAGCAAAGAGTTAAGACCTCAATTGCCTAGTACATTTATTAAGAGTAAAGCCAGACCCTAATCCAGAGGAGTTTGATGCTCAGAAATGATTGCCATTCCACTGCTTGGCATTTGAAGAGCAGAGTCATGCCTCCTAAGGTGATTCCATAGACATGAATGGGCAGCTGTCTGTGTGACCCTGATACATGGAGGATACTGAAGGCTCTTATCTTTTCCTTGGGAAGAAACGTTGTAACTGTAGCCCTGTGAGATGAGATGAGTCATATTTAATTCTACTAAAAGAAAAGGATTCCTTGCCACTCTGATTTGTGGTTACTTTCTTGTTAATCTACTATAGCTACTAAACCTTTTTAAAAATGTAAATAATCATCGCTAAATCTAGTTCTCCTGCCTTGCCCATTGTAGGAAATCCTGAAAAGGGAACACGTACCTTCTTTGTTTTTCCTCCAAGTTAGACATCAACTTCTGGAACAACAGGTTGTTCTTGTCTTCTAGAGGTTTTAGTATCTCTAGCAGTTCCTGCTTCCTCAGTTTTAAGTCCTCACTTAACTCCTTCAAGTAGTTGTCATCTAATTTAGAATTTCTGTGGGAAAAGACACTATATTTTCTTTTATCCTGGACTAATAATAGAGACCCTCTTCTCTCTCCTGGATAGTTACCACTCAGCATCTTCCATCAAAGACTTACCTTGTTTTGGAAGGTAAGTAAGATTCTGGAGAGTTGGAAGCACTTGTCATCTTGAAGGAAAACTTCTACTCTAAGAATGAAAAAGGTCTTGAAAATATGTGCCTTCCTGTTCTGCTCAGTTAAGTCATCGTTTCTGTGCTGCTGTTCTTGAAACTCCGGTTGCACTGGACTGATTTTAGCTCAGGTTGAGGTCACAATGGTGCTAAGACCACAGATAAAACAGATCTTTTAAGTAACTTCAACATCAGTGACAGCTTGTTGACTGAAGATACTACTAACAACATCTGATCAGTTCTTTCCTTAGCTTTAGCCAATGCCAACAGTTTTATTCTGGTCTTTGACTGAATAGGATAGAATCATAAAATATCTATATTATGGAATTTCTACTGTGTTAGAGAATGATGGCTTGTCAAAAATAACTCATCAATACCATCTTCCATGGCAATTGATCTCCATGGAATAGAATGCCTGCTATCTGTAGGGCACAGTACTGACTGGATTCTGTGAGTGAGGAAAAGATAAAGACACAGCATCTACCTTCTGGAGGGGATATCTCTAGCATACATCTAAAAAAATAGAGGCCAAACTGGCAAATACAAGGTATGGGTATAATATTGAGCAATGTAATACATGAGTCAGTTGTCATTACTTTCTTATCTTTAAAATGTGATATATCGCAATGGCAAGGTAGAATTATACTAGACATGTAACAAGAGGATATAGTTTGTAAAAGATCACCCCATAGCCAAATTCATCCCTGAGAGGCTATAATTTTGGACTTCCCTTCAGATTCTGAATTTGCTTCCACTTTCCTCGCCCTACTAGCATCACATTTCTCTTAGCCCCTAAGATCTTCCATTTTCTTCTATTCACGTAGTGATCAGAGGATAACTCTTTAAAAGTTATACATTTGTTTTGTTTCTTTATGTTCCTTTTGTGTGTGTGTGTGTGTGTGTGTGGCCTTGCTGCATGGCTTGTGGGATCTTAGTACCCTGACCAGGGATTCAATGTGGGCCTATGTAGTGAAAGCATGGAGTCCTAACCACTGGACCACTGGGGGAATCCCTTTTATGCTCTTTAAACACAGTTTTAGGGCCATATTTTCAATGACATCCTCAAGTGTGAACTGTCTTGTTAATTTCAAGTGAGCCTTTTCGGGGATGTTCTAGGGGCATTCTCCAAAGTAACTTAGACTTTCTGTCTTTTGGGAAACCTTAAAGGCAGTGAAAATGACACAAGATTTAGTTTGTCAGATCTTGGTTTGAATCTCAGCTTCACTGTGAGCAGTGCACTGACTGTGAGCAAGTCACTATATTCTCTGTCTCAGTTTCCACTCTTATAAAGATGAGAGTAGTAAACTAAAAGGTTTTTTACGAGAATGAGATGTAGTATGTGAAGCTTCTGGCTCATGTCATGTTTTTACATTTTAGTGAATTTTTGGATGGTTTGGATTTAGGGATTGTTTTATGTCCTAAGAGGTCAAGTACAAAAAAGATGATTTATATAATGCTAATGAAACTTAAGCTTCAGAGTCCTTCATTTTCCTAGACCTCTTCCAAAGACCCTGTATCTCATTTTGTATTCTTTTTTGAAAGGAGAGAAATCCTCAAACTATATACACTTTCAGGGTATATAAAGGTATTTTCTATACCAAAACCTCTCTTTAGGCAGTCTCTACAAATATTTTTTCTAAAACATATATGTGTCACTTGTAAGTTTTACATGATAGCTAGTGTAATATGACCCCAAATTAGAATAGCCGTATCAGGTGCAACATAATGTAATTCACATTGGTTGCCCTAAAAGTGCCCATGAAAAGTTTGGGTTGAATGAGTCTGAGCAAACTCCATATAGTTAAAAGAAGGAACAAAGTGGACTAATTATTAGTAGTAGCTTTTTAGACTGTAGATGTGGCAGGTATTACAAATAGAGGACAAAAATGGCATTGATCACTAAAGCATGACCTCTTTAAATTACATGTTGTAACATTTGGTTGGCAGAATTATGTTAGAATTTTAAAACATTTAATGCGCAGACAGCATCCCAACTCACCTTTCTTTCTGTCCTTGGTCAGGAATGATTGAAAGTAGAACACTTGCTATTCTGATGTGCTCTTTTCTATAGCCAATCAGCACCTTTAATTTCCTAACATTCTGGTGCCCTTTCTTCAACTTGGAATATGACTTCCAAGAAGAATTCCTTGTAATAACGTACACAGACTTTAAGAGCTTAAAACAAACAAACAAATCAACCCAAACCCCAAAACAATAGTATGGAATGGAAGAAAATCAACATATTATCTCTGGGACAGATGTAGGGAGGGTGAAGCTATTGATGACAATTAGAAGTGGAAAAAAAAGGTGAATGCTAGTTTTTCCTAAAGTAGACAATGAATTGATAGTAATACAATTTCTCCAGCAGTACTTGGCAAACTAGAAGCAGTAGTAGAGACAGCAGATGGTTGTTTGATTCTGAGCTGTGACTTGGCAGAACAGATATGTAGAAGTTCAAGGGTGTAAGGAGGCTGAGAGGGCTGGTGAGTGTAACCAGTAAAAGGTTGATCATCATTCAGGTGATGCAGGGGAAAAAAATGAAAAAGGGGGTAGCTAAGAGGGGAAATCAAGGAGTTGAATTTAAGGAGTTTGGGATGGAAGAACAGGAGATTATGGTCAGTTTATGGTCAGAACACCCTTCTTAGGAAATAATTTGTAGAACTTCATCACTTTTTAGGTAAATTCTAGTAGAAATTCATATATTTTTTTTCCTGCAGTAAGCTTTCTGTTGCTTCCTGTCACTGCACAATATTCACTGAAATTCATGTGACACCTCAAAATAGGCCTTATAACAAGCTATTCACAATGACCTCATCCAACATTATAGCATTTGATTTTAGTATCTGTTAAGAAAAAGTGTGATTGCTCTATAATTAGAGAACTCAGAGCAGTAGCATTTTCATGTTAGTTTTACCAGTAGAAAATCACATTAGTTTAATTAAGCCACGTCTCCAAGAGGAGAGGCAATTATTTTCATATTAAAGCAAAAAAAATTTTTTTTCCCTATCCTCTCTCCCTCACCTTTGGTTGTAGCAACAAAATTACAGAATGCCTCAGGGGAGAAACATGAGGACCTTCTGGTCCTTTCTGACCCAGAGCCACTTCAACCCTTGAGGAGATGATAAGAATTCCATTAACTTAAGTAAGGAGAGAAGTGCTGGCAAAATCTTAATAGCAAAAACTTGTAGGCTCTTAAAGATCACCCACATCTCCCTGTGTTGCTTGTTATAACCATTTTGTGGTCTGCTTCACTTTAATCTGTGCTAGAGCTGTCCCAGGCTAGGGTGCACCTACATTTGGAGTGAATCCGGTAGCTAAGAAGAGGAAAATTAAATTTTGGAACTCTTGAATTCTCTGTGTTATTGTTGAGGTCTTTATGAAAGCAACATATTCTCTCAGCGTATCTAGATACTCAGTACAATGGTCTTCAAACTGAGGTATGTGAATGTTCACAAAGATTTTTCAAGAAATGCAAAAACAAGGGTTGTTTTCAGGTGATCTTGCTTGATTCTGGGTTTCCACAAGTACTTACTTATTAAAATGGGATCTGCCTGAAAATGCCCCTTGATGACTTCTCCTATCACCCCTTTCCTAATTACACTTTTACACTTGTTAAAATGGAATACCTTTCAACCATCTGAAATCTTCCATGACTTATCCTACTTCAGTGGTATGGTTTGGTGGATGTGTATAAACATCTAGGACATTAAACTAACTACAGTGTTGGTGTTGGAGTTAGAGTGAATGATTATTAGTGACTAGATTACAAATTCTTTTGCAGGTCATGTGGTTTCCAATTCTTCCAACAAAATTGAAGAATGATATAATCAAATCATCAGCTTAACTTTATTAAATATAAATTTTGATGATGAATTACTATATGGGTTTTGGCTTATAATTCAGAGAGAGTTCAAAAATCTGAGTGACCCTGCTATAACAAAACATCTTCCATTCTTATTTGCTTATTTGTATAAACAAGTTCTCTCAAGGGAACATTGTATGTAAAGCATAAAATGTGAAAAAAATTGGTGCCGGTTTGTTTTATTCTAGCCATAAATAATATTCACCTGTGAATACAAAAAGTAAATAGGGGGAAAACAGTCTACAAACCAAATTAATAGAAGCATTTCCAACATAATTCATGGTAGTTAAAAATTAATATGAAAATGTCTCTTTTGTCAATTTGTACTACTAATAACTATAATGCTAATGCAATTCTGAAGAAATTTTAACGTTTAGCAACATAAGGTGACAGGAAATAAAAAAATAAAATTTCAGTGTACATACATATTTTGCAGAGAAAAATGATAGGGTGATAAAAAAGAGACTTCAAGCATAAAATATGTTGCATTTGAGTAAAATTCTGTGGGGGAAATGGGATGGAAATTTGCGTTCAAGGAGGAAAAGGAGAAAATGTAAAAATTTTGACTGCTAAAGAAGAGCTTGTTCATGTATTTAGATTTTATTGCATGTGGGTTTTTAAAATTAATTGTATACATTTTAAAGTAATATAAAAGATTTATTTGAAATGTCAGTGTTACATCAGAAATTGTATTTTTTAACCTCTTAAACTTACAATGAAAAGATTAGATGTCAACCTAAAAACATGTGAAATGATCCCTAGTTTCCTAGTGTTTCAAAATTCTTTTAGAATAGACAAGGAAAAAATAACAAGGATAAAGACCATTGCCCCAGGGCAGTGGTTCTTGGCTCTGATGTATTTAAGAATCCCCTGGGAAACTTGTAAAAACTGCAGGTTTCCAGGCTCATCCCCCAGAGATCCTATTCTGTACATCCAGAGAAAGTACAGTTTTAACAAGCACTCCCTGGTGATTTTGATATGTGATCTGTGGACTGACCTTTGAGAAATACCACTTCAAGGTTTCTTCTCAGATCACAATGCATCAACAGAAGGCTGCTTACTTGCATCATTTTTTTCCTGGGTCATCTACAGAACTTCCTGCCTCCTCTGAGTCATATTTTGTGTCACACCTTCACCGTTCACTTGGGATGCCTTGAGAAGTTTTTATGAAGCCTTCCTGAATCTGTAAAGAAGATTATCCAATACATCAATCTCTTATCTACTCTCCTGGCCACCAGTGCTGCCCACGGGTGATCACATATCACAAATTTCACTCAGAATTAGGTACTACAGAAAGTGTTGCTTCTTCAGGAAACTATTGGTATGCAGTTTTCCTTAGGGATAAATCAATAAACTAGTTTTGTTTTTCTTTTTGTCTGGTTTACTTGGAATCATAGAAATAATTTTGTGCCTTTGGACATTTGGGTCCTAGCTCTTTCTTGCTTATGATCTTCCAATTAATATTTTTCTTGGTCCTGATTTTTTAAATGACTTTCCACTTTTTTATTATTAAATCACCTCAGATCCTCTCTAGAGAAGTATAAATATGTAAACAATAGCAAAAATTATTCTTTTGTATCTAATTTAAATATATATGGATACAATAGATGGGAGCCAAAATATTTTCTAGTTTTATTCACCTGTGTGTGTATACATCTGTAAAGGAAGCTTGCTTTACTTATGGAAGTACAGAATGGATTGATGAAATTTACTGTTTTGGGTGTACTCAGTGGTAAGTCATACTGGGATTTCAGGTGCACAACTGGAAAAATGGGGAGTAGGATAAACTAGATGGACTTGGGGGACTAGCTTATTGCATGGTGGGGACTGAGTGGGGATAGAGGGCAGCAGAGGCTTTGTTTGCAGTAAGTATGGGGATGGGAGTCACCCCTTGGCTCCAGCTGAAATGCAGATGTAACTCTGCCAGTTCTTGGTGACTTTCAAGAGAAAATGGGTGACTTTTTATGTCACCTCTTGACTTTTAAGCGTTGTATGAATCAAACAACATATTTATGGGATTCATTTGGCCTGCAGACTGCCATTTTGAAATCTAAACTCAAGGTAAATCAATTTTTTCTGTGCTTTCCAATTTTTCTTTTTCTTGCATTGAAATGATCACTTTCAAATAGCCTTTTAGATCCAGGTAATTTGCACAATGTTTTGCTTAAATTATATAGAATGCGAATTTGATCTCATTTCCTAATTTGACAAGTTTAGATTGAGTGTATCAGAGAGTGAATGACAGAGGCAACACTCTCCGAAATAAAATGAAAACCAAACCCCCCAAACCACAGATATTTTTGACATTTATTGCTAGGCATTATCAGGGACATAAAAAAGTATTATATAAATAAAATGTAATATTAGTAGACAATCTAGTCATACTGTATAGTCAGAATCACAAGTAGGCTCAGTAGTCTAGACTGAACAGAGAATTCTCTGATTCTGGTTTAGCTACTCATACAGGCTTATATGCTACATCAACTGAAAAAACCAAATAGCATAAAGTATCTCTTTACTGAAGTTTTAAAAATTTAGTAATAACCATGTATAATTTTAGACACTACAAAATAAAAATAAATACAAAATTATGTACCCTTGTAACCTATGCTGCTTCAATAATCAAATACTAAAAATAAGATGATTTATCATGTTATTAAGCCTTTCTTCTGCATTGAAGCATTTTTTCTTTTTTTTTTCATTTGCACTTGCAAATAAATAATTAGAGGATTATAAATGATAGTTAGAAAATATAAAAAAGCAACGTCTGAGCAGAGATTGTATTTTTTAAAGGCTGTATAGTGCTAGGTGACAAAATTGAAAATCTTCTGACTTTATAAGCTGCTATTTTCCATGCACAGAAAATTTTATTCAGAGACTTGTTTACTACACCAAATCAGACTCCTTTTCCAATTTCAGTTTGGGTGCACTATAGCAAACTTTCTGAATGTTACAAAATGAGGCATCAAATTAAACATTATTTCTGAACTACAGAATCATTTTAAATAAAGTATTATTACTTGGGTACATGTATTATAAACTTATCTGTAAGCCAAACAGCATTTACTAAAAAGAAAATGAAGTGCATTATGTAGTAATGCATCATGATAATAAAAGTCCTGAAATTTTCTCATTCATTAAATTTTCTAATTCATTAAAGACTGTTTACAATGGTCACAAAGCTTAATTTAAGAGGTTCACATTCATTAAGTAAAAGTTCTTTGGAACTGAAGTTACGATATGGCTTAGTGTTCAAAAATAATACTGCCCTAGGAATATAAGAAAGCTTAAAAGGGGTGAGTATATTAATGGCTCTTCTGGGAAGCCCTCTGTCATCTCTATAAAGCCACTCATAAGCATATGATCATGGTAAAAGAGAGACAGATAAATTCTTTGGTCTTGCTCATTGAACAGATTCAATAATAATCAAACTGAATTGAAATTGCTAGTTGAAAACTAACGTTTTTCAGCTTGAAAACTTTTTGTGTGTAGCAGACACAGTTGTTTGCCTATGTCAAGGCTACTTCCTCTTCCGGCCTTGTGTCCAGTCCCAGGGTTGGATCACAACTGGTCAGATCCTCTTTGCCAATGACAGGCTTAAGTATAGACATGTGATTCAGTCCTGGCTGACAGAACTTAAGGGGAAGACTGCTGGGGTTTCTGGATAAAATTTGTCCTTTTTAATAAAAGAAGAGAGAGGAAAAAAAGCATATTTACTCTCCACCTCTTTCTTACTTTGGATACTGTCCTAACAGGAGAGAAAGTTTGAAGGGACTATAGCCATTTTACAAGGTAGAAGACCAAGAGAATTATAAAGAAACTAAGTCAGCACCCTGACAAGCTGAAACTGCTAAAGCATCCTTTGACCCACTTATCTCCAGACTTCTTATGACCTGAAAAAATAATGCCTTTGTTGTTTAAGCCACTGATAGCTAGATTCCCTGTTGCTTGCTGTTTAATGGAGTCTACTGGAATGCTATATAAATGCAGGGTCAGTGGTGTGCCAGAGCCAGCTCATTGGCTGGTGAGACAACTGTGCCCATCTCTTTCCAATTCTGCTGTCAGTGACTTCAAGTTGGTAGTTTTAAATTACCTATGATGGGACTACTTACACTATGGGACTAGGCCAGTGATGCATATCAGGACTCCCCCGATGCCTCCCAGAAACCCAGTTAAGCATTTATCAGCAGCATACTACTGGGTTACTTACATTACCCTCACAAATAATAATACCTACTATGCTACCTTTGTAAAGAATCTGCCCACAATGCAGGAGACCTCGGAAGATCCCCTGGAGGAGGGCATGGCAACCCATTCCAGTATTCTTGCCTAAAGAATCTCAGTGGACAGACGAGCCTGGCGGGCTGCAGTCCATGGGGTTGCAAAGAGTCGGACATGACTGAGCAACTCAGCACAGCACACAACATGCTACCTATCATCTTAAAAAAAATTTTTTTTAATTTATTTGTTTGTATTTTTGACTGTGCTTGGTCTTCATTGCTGTGCGCGGAGTGGGGCTACTCTCTAGTTGCGGTGCACAAGCTTCTCATTGTGGTGGCTTCTCTTGTTGTGGAGATCAGGCTTTAGGTGCACGAACTCAGTAGTTGTGGTGCAGGCTTAGTTGCCCCATGGCATTTGGAATTTTCATGGACCAGAGATTGCAGGCAGGCAGATTCTTAACTACTGGACCACCAGGAAAGTTCCACTACCTACCATCTTTTAAATTTTATTTTTTAACAGCAAATGTATAAGGAATTATACTAAGACATTTTCAAGTTGTAGAATTTTAGAACTGTAAAGGATATTTTTTAAATTGGAGGACAGTTGCTTTACTATGTTGTGTTGGTTTCTGCTGTACAGTGTGACTTGGCTATGAGTATACATATATGCTCTCTCTCTCTTCACCCTCCCTCCCACCCCACACCCCACATCCCAGCCCTTTAGGTCATATAGAGCATTGGGCTCAGCTCCCTGTACTACATAGTTGCTTCCTGCTAGCTATCTATTTTACACAAGGTAGTTTATATATGCAATGCTACTCTCTCAATTCATTCTACCCCCTCCTTCCCACACAGTGTCCACAAGTCTGTTCTCTAAGTCTGCGTCTCTATTGAAAAAAAGCGAAAGTCGCTCAGTTGTGTCTGGCTGTTTGTGACTCGATGGATTGTAGCCCTCCAGGCTCCTCTGTCTATGGGGTTCTCCAGGTAAGAATACTGGAGTGAGTTGCCATGCCCTTCTCCAGGAGATCTTCCGAACCCAGGGATCAAACCCAGGTCTGACAGATTGCAGGTAGATTCTTCACTATTTGAGATAGCATCTCTATTCAGTTCAGTTCAGTTGCTCAGTCGTGTCCGACTCTTTGTGACCCCATGAACCGTGGCACGCCAGGCCTCCCTGTCCATCACCAACTCCCAGAGTCCACCCAAACCCACATCCATTGAGTGATGCCATCCCACCATCTCATCTTCTGTCGTCCCCTTCTCCTCCTGCCTTCAATCTTTCCCAGCATCAGGGTCTTTTTAAATGAGCATCTCTATTACTGGCCTACAAATGGGTTCATCAGTACCATTTTTCTGGAGTCCATATGTATGCATTAATATACAACATTTGTTTTTCTCTGACTTACTTTGCTCTGCATGACAGGCTATAGGTAGAACTGCACCGGATTTTAGTAAAGCAGAGAAAAATTAAACCTTAAGTGATTTTAAAACAAACAACATGACATAACTAATTAATAGCAGAGTCAAGTTTACACTTTGCGTCTATTCCCATCTTAGTGATCTTTCTAATACAAAATAGAACCATTATATTATTTGCATAATAATAATAGCAACAATAATAACCCTTTGCCTATGAACGTCTAGCCTCAAATAATTAAGTATTAAGCCTGTGAGACACTCAATTTCTCTATAAATAGACCAACCTAGTTCTGATAATGCCTATAATGTCATGTTTAATTATATAGTCTACATTTTAGTCTATTCAGCAAAGATGCAGAACTTAAAGGAGACTGACACATGGAAACTGTAAGTATGAGATTAAAAGCTGCCAACAACCTTCAATCATCATTACTCACAGTGATTCCTGATGAGTAACAGGATGATCAATTGCACTGCCCAAGTACACCGAAGAGAGAATCATTGAGAAGGAGCTCCTGCTATGCCCATTCTCTCTAGAGGTGGAGGGACTGTCAGATGAAGTCTGAGTTCCTCTGCTCAACTGAAGACAGGCAGGCAGTCTTAAAAAATAGAAATTGCATTGTGGGATGAAATGAATTCTCAAAGGTTTGAACTGGACTCTGGGACAATGTAATGCCAGATTCTGACAAGTTAGATTTGAAATAACCGACAAAATTAGCCAGCAGAGATTAGATATTGAAAATACTCAATGCTGGTTAGGGTATTTGTGGGACCTTCACAGTTCTGGTGAAAGTGACAATAGGCACACTTCTAGAAAGCGATTAGACAGTATACTGCATATCTATAACCTTAAAAATAAAGATGTTGCAAAATTTTTGATAAATGTTTGACTGTGGGGTGATATTCTTAATATATGGGGAAGTTCATTATACTGGTTTCTCTACTTTGGGGTACAGTTGAAATTTTCATAAACTTTTAAGAAATGTTTATCATTTTTGGTTCAGGAATTCTAATTTTTAGTGATCTATTTTAAGGAAATATCACAGATTCAAAGATTAGTGAACATTCATTATAAAGTCATGAAAAATTGAAAATAATCTAGGTTTCTAACAACAGGGGAATAGGTGAATACATTATGATATAGCCATGCAATAGAATGCATTGAGCCATAGAAATCTTACTCTGAAAGGTTATTATTAAAAAGAGAAGACACTCAAAACACAATATGAAATAGAAACAAACACAGAACAGCGGAGTCTATGTGCGTGTGTATATGGGTGTGTTTGTTTAGAAGACTGAAGAAGATACACTAAAATCAAGGTGCTCTCAGTGATTATATTTTCCTCTATTTTTCTGGACTTTCCAAAATTTCTCTAATGAGCACATGGAAACTTTTAAAATTAAAAATGTTTTTCTTGTAGAATCAAAATATTCTAATTTAAAAACTAGGAAAATAAGAAGGAATAAAATATGGAAACATCTGTATTTAGAAATAGTAATAGAAGATTTAAAACTGAAACAAACAAAAACCTTTCAAGTCACTTGGAGATAGTTCTGACAATAAAGGGTATCTGTTTCAATCAGCACTGAAGAAGGGAGAACTACACACCCAAAGCTTACACCGTGTAAGAGGCAGGTTTCCATAGGGAGGTAAGGAAGAAGAGAGAGGAAACTCATGGGCTAGGTGTCAGTTAGAGTCTTGGAGATGCTAGGCATTGTGAGTGAATGTTGTGGGCAGAAGCTGCCATCTGTATGAGGTTACAGAAAGGGACAGCCATGGAGAAAGGACTTAAAAGATTCTTGCTCTGCCTTCAGAATGCACTCTCCATTTTGGAGTGCATATTTCTCCACTCTACCAGAAGTAAAGAGTGAAGAGAGTGCAGTGTTATACTAATACTTCCCAGGTGTTTGTGTCTGAACATGAAAATGAGTTGAGAATGAGCCAAGTGAGGCTCGACACAATTTATTGAGTTATAACGTTATTCCCAAACTTAAGACTTTGCTTGTCCCAGATATGCAATTACAAGGCTTCTCCATCCATGGGATTTTCCAGGCAAGAATACTGGAATGGGTTGCCATTTTCTTCTCCAGGGGATCTTCCCAACCCAGGGATCAAACCTGGGTCTCCCACATTGTGGGCAGACTGTTTACCTTCTGAGCCACCAGGGAAGTCCCAGAAATCTGACCAACTTTTTCTCACATGACTTAAAAAGCCCTATTCTAGACCAGTGGTTATCTTTTTTTTTTTCTTTTGGCAATACATGGGACAAGCGCTGTTCCTATAGGAGACATGTTCGCATGGTGTACCCAGAGTTGAGACATTTCTCCAAATTAAGAAAGCAATTCTAGTGAGCATAATGCTCTTATAAAGACATCTTTGACTGGACTTTGATCTATATTCAAAAACAGTGATCAATTCACAAATGCTGGCTGTCTTTAACAGACTGATCCCTTGGGTAGGGCAACGAGAGTTGTCCCCCTGGGCCTCCTACGTGGAGGCAGGGCCGTGTAGGTGTTGCACCTATTTTTTTCTGAATGTAATTGAAGTCACTTTCAAAATTTCTGCCTATAAGGATATCCCAAGAGGCTTATGAAAATTGCTGACGGTGTAACTGGCTTCCAAGTGAGAGATTAGCGTGGGCAGGCAGGATAGTTTAAGTTGCCAGGGTCTTACACTCCTCTGGGAGTGGCCTTGATCTTTAACTTTTCTCAGAATCAAATTACAAATAATCTCACTTGAAAGAAGGCTGTGCTGTTTTTCATCTTAAATAGGCTCTTTTATTGGAGAAGGAAATGGCAACTCACTCCAGTATTCTTGCTTGCGAAATCCCATGGACAGAGGAGCCTGGCAGGCTACAGTCCATGGGGTTGCAAGAGTCGGACATGACTTAGTAACTAAACCACCACCACTACAGGCCTTTATACCTTGAAATTAAAACTGAATCATAGGAAAGTAAGAATGATGGCTAATGATATTCGTTAACCAATTTGAACATTTACTGTACACAAGGCACTTATTTTGAGCTATAAGGATTCACAGTGACCAAAGACAAGCAAGATTGATTTCTACTTTCATAGTTTTTGTTCTAGTGGATGGAGACTGACACTGGACAAGAACAAAACAAGAAGTATTGTTGGTTCATTTGCTCCCTCATTCAATTCATTCATTTAGCTAACACATACCCAAAATGCCTAACATTTGCTAGGCATTCTAGATGCTTTCACATAAATTATCTCATGTAATTTTTACATTAACTCTGCACAGAAGTACATTATTATCTCCTTTTTATAGATGCATAAATAACATAGTTCTCTGTAATGGTAAAAGAGAGGAAGCAATCAATATGTGTAATATAAGAGACATGTTAAGTAAATTACAGTAATTTGTACAATAAAATACTATATTATGCGGCTACTTTTTAATGTAGCTTATAAAAAATCTCTATGTTGCTATTACAGAAAGCTATCCAAGATACAGAGGAATTTATTAAGAAAGGGCAAAAATGAAGAACAGGGTTTAAAATCAGCTAGTTTAAGTTTTCTTTTAAAAGTATTCATATACCTATTTTTATATATGAAAAGTATATGAAAGATTACTACATAAATAATTCAATAATGATGACTTCTGGGGAAGGAGGTCTGGTGATTTAGGTTGAGAGGAATGCTTACTTTTAATTGTATATTGATCCTTTTGAGAGTCTGAAATGTAAACCATATATATTAATCACTTTTTCAGTTAAAACTGTGCTTTAGAAGAAAGTTGATTGGCTTTCTGAGAACTTCAGGGCTATGACTGGCTTGCTCAAGGTCATGAGTATTTAGTTCTAGAATCCTCAGTTTAGGAATGAAGATAAGTAAATGTCATATAAATGAAAAAAGGTATTAACTTGTATGCTTGTAGGTTGATGTTGCGTGTGTGTGTATGTGTGCCTGTTAAAAAACAAGGTCCTGAACAAAACTGAGAGGCCCAAGCTAAGCTGGATGAATTAGAATACGTGCTAATGTTTCAGCCTTTGTATGTGCAGTATCTAATACAGTGCTTGGCACTAGGAGATAATTAATGTTTGTTAAAAGCATGTGAGATTATCTAAAGAATATTAGAAGTGAGAACACAATGCAGGTGATTTGCATGAAGTTAGTTTCTGGGGTTGATGATATGGTTTGATCATCCTGGCTAGAAGAAGATGCAAGAGAAAATGTGCTTCAGCATATAAATTACTCAGTTCTTTTTTATCCCCAGTAGAAGGCATATCCCCCAAGTCTGCTGATTTGGAAAATCCTTTTTTTTTTTTTTTTTGCAAGGACTAAATTCCCTTGCTTGCTATCTATCAGCATCTGCTGACAAGCTTTGTTCCTTCCCCGTCCTCATCCCCCTTTTTTGTTTTTCTTCTTAAAAGAGCTATTTTTTAAGAAAGCAGTTCAGTAGCCCAACTATTTCAAAATCTCATTTCATCTCATTTGTCATTTATTAATGGGTCTATTTTCTCTCCAGTGTTTCTTATCCCCCAGATATATTTGAGGAAACTCTTTTTAAATCCTTGGGGCTATTATCACATCACTAGTTCTCTTTACTGGTTTTTTTTTTTTTTTTTAAGTCAGGCTCAGAATTTAATCATTCTATATATTCCTTGCCTCCCCTCTCCACCTGGCTTTTCTATTCCAGGTACTTTTCTTTTCTCTTCTAAATCTAATATTCTGAAAAATCCCTAGTGAGTCCAAGCTGGATATGTTTTTGTTTTGAGAAATTTATCAGATGGATTATAATCTATTATTCTAATATATTTAAGGGTACTCTGGTCTGTTTTTTAGCTAACAGTTTCCTGAATCTTCCATTATCAAGGTACACAAAGGTACAGCTCATTTTGTTGGCATTTAATATTTTCCCCTAATTTTGACTTGCTATTGACTTCTTAATTCATAAAAATAAGCTTCTTTGGAACCCATTTTTAATAAACACTGCCTTCTAAACATGTCTATTTTCTGTGTCCAATACTAAGGGCCATTTTAATGTTTTTTGCTTTTCAATATTCACAGGGTGCTATTGAATAGCAGACTCAAGAAAAGGAAAAATCCTTTGCTTTTAGAAGGAGAGTGGAGAGAACAAACACTAGGTTCAGAGTCAAGAATATACTGTTAAGCTTTCTGTTTCACACTTTTTCCCCCCAGGCTTTACCTATCCCTCTTTCCTCATCTAAAATCAATCATTTTCACCTGTCTTTTTATTTAATATTGAAAAAAATGCATAAAAATTTTGCAAAGCCCTATGAATGGCTGTGAAAAAGGGTATTATGTAAATGTCCAGTATTATTATGCTGGAAGTTTGCCATTATTCTGTTTGCAAAACAATAAGGTTTAGAATAATATTATGTCCTTTCAATCTCCAGTCCAAGGAGGTTCAGTTACCAAAATACTGGGAGAATGGTTCCTGTATGGTGCGGTGCTGTGCTGTGCTATGCTTAGTTGCTCAGTCATGTCTGACTCTTTGCAACCTCATGGACTGTAGCCTTACAGGCTCCTTTGTCCGTGGGGATTCTCCAGGCAAGAATACTGGAGTGGGTTGCCATGCCCTCCTCGAATTCTTTACTGTCTGAGCCACCAGGGAAGCCCAAGAATACTGAAGTGTATAGCTTATCCCTTCTCCAGGGAATCTTCCTGACCCAGGAATTGAACTGGTGTCTTCTGCATTGCAGGCAGATTTTTTACCAGCTCAGCTACCAGGGAAGCCCTTTTATATGGTAGGCCCATAGCAAATCTCCAAGACAGTAGAGTTATGCCTTTTTTAAAAAAATGGTGATTACTTTATTATTATGTTTACTCTCTTGGGAGTCATGGCAATGGAGGGAACTGAGCACAGGCTGTGCTGTTTTTGCTTATTTTGCTTAGATGAGGGGAAAGGTAACAAAGGAGTGGCCCCTGGCTATCACCCAAATGGTTCAAATAGTTCAGTTCACACATGAGAGGGGGAAAGTGATGTTACATAATGCAAGTGAAATTTGTATAAATATTGACACAGTATATATGGAAATACCAGACCATCTTACTTGTCTCCTGAGAAACCTGTATGCAAGTCAAGAAGCAACAGTTAGAACCCTGTATGGAACAATTGATTGGTTCAAGATCGAGAAAGGAGTACCACAGGGCTGTCTGCTGTCACTCTGTTTGTTTAACCTATACACTGAGGACATTATGAGAAATACTGGGCTGGATGAGTTACAAGCTGGAATCGAGATAGGTGGGAGAAAAATCAACAACCTCAGATATGGGGATGATACCACTCTAATGGCAGAAAGCAAAGAGGATCTAAAGAGCCTCTTGATGAGGGTGAAGCAGGAGAGTGAAAGAGCCAGCTTAAAACTAAATATTAAAAAAACTAAGATCGTGGCATCTGGCCCCATTACTGCATGGCAAATAGAAGGGGAAAAGGTGGAAGTAGTGACAGATTTCCTCTTCTTGGGCTCCAAAATCACTGCGGACGGTGACTGCAGCCATGAAATAAGAAGACGATTGCTTCTTGGCAGGAAAGCGATGACAAACCCAGAGAGTGTATTGAAAAGCAGAGACGTTATTCTGCCAACAGAGGTCCATGTAGTCAAGACTATGGTCTTCCCAGCTGTCCTGTATGGTTGTGAGAGTTGGACAGAAAAGAAGGCAGAGCACCAAAGAACTGATGCCTTTGAACTGTAGTGCTGGGGAAGACTCCTGAAAGTCCTTTGGACAGCAAGGAGATCAAACCAGCCAATCTTAAGGGAGATCAACCCTGAATACTCACTGCTGAAGGATTGATACTGAAGCTGAAGCTCCAGGATTTTGGTCATCTGATGCGAACAGATGACTCACTGGAAAAGTCCATGATGCTGAGAAAGATTGAGGGCAGAAGGAGAAGAGGGCATCAGAGGATGAGATGGCTGGACAACATTACTGATGCAATGAGCATGAACTTGGGCAAACTCCAGGAGATGGTGAGGGGCAGGGAGGCCTGGCGTGCTGCAGTCCATGCAGTTGCAGAGTCAGACATGATTGGGTGACTGAACAACACCAACAACATATAGGATATAAGGGTAAATACTGCCTCCAGGGCCACTGGAAGGTACAAGGCTGTACTAGACATTCCTAGATATAAAGTAGCTAACATCATACAATGGGCAATTTAAGGGCACAGAAAAGCTCAGTTGGCCTCAGAATACCTCTTGCTCCCTGGATACCTGAAATCTCCACAATGATACCTATTCCACTGGGTTGCATTTGCAGTGAACTATTCCATTAGACCCAACTTCCTAGGTCTCCCACATTGGGTTTCCCAGGTGGTGCAGTTGTAAAGAACCCATCCGCCAATGCAGGAGACATAAGAGACCCAGGTTAGATCCCTGGGTTGGGGAGATCCCCTGGAGAAGGGAATGGCAACCCACTTCAGTATCCTTGCCTGGAGAATCCCACGGACAGAGGAACCTGGCGGGTGACAGTTCACAGGGTTGCAAAGAGTCAGACATGACTGAAGCGACTGAGCGTGTATGCATGCATTCCATTAGAGAACCTGTGTAAGGCTAGGTACTTTTAATTAATGAAACTAGCACCTAAGTTGCTGTAAATATACAAAAGATTGATTCTCAAATCTTCATGGAATAGATGATTTTCGGATGAGAAATCTTGAAGGTTGAGTAAAGTTTGACAAACTGAAAGGCCTTGTGCATAATTAGATGAAGTAGACTAGATACAATACAATAGGTGCTAAGCTGTTTATGTTGCTGGGTTAGAATAATATGTGATTCATTACCCATTATAGGCCCAATATAATAATAGTCAAACAAAACATATTCAGGGCCCTCTACAAGTCCTAGGCCACTAGTTCAATATCTCTGATTTTATAGTTTCATATAGATGGAGGAAGGATAGTGAGGTATTACAGATTGAAGGGTAATATGAAAAAGGAGTCACTGAGACTTGTATATTCTCTAAGAACTCTACTGGCATTGGTTAATTTATCACAGGGATTTAGTGTTTTGATGCAGGGCCCAGTGGTAAGGCCAGGTAAGAATCAAGGGATAGGAGATGGAGGAAATAGTTATTACTCAATTCCTGAATCACTCGGTCTATTGCACAGAATTAGCTCACAATACAAGTTAGTCAAAGTAGTGAAAACAGAACAGGAGGTAATGACCCATTCCAAAGAAAAGCCTCTGACAGTTTTCATTTGCATCACTTCTCAGCAGAGTCAGGTCCTGCAGCAAAGAGTCACTGGGCTCAGGGGTCTCATTTTTAAGGAGTCTGCCAGTAGGGTGCAACAGTCATGCCCCAGGGAGTCTTGTCTGTATCATTTACTCCTTCTGTTCTAGTGACATCTTTCCTTGGATGCTACCAAACAAATTCCTTATCTAAAGTAGCACTCTTCATTTATCAGACTGAGGAACTTGTGGTCCTAAACCAGATGTTTGAAAGCAACAAATACATAAGTTTGCTTTCATCACTGTGACTCCATCTTAAATTACTTAATATAGCTTAAATCCTATGAGTTTCACATAACACAAAAGAAATAATGTCAGTATAATTGGAAGTATTTCATAATACTTCCATAATAATGGGAAGTATTTCATGTCCTCTATTCTTTTGAAGAGATAAAAGTCATACAGCAAGATCTGGTAGCCTAGAATGTACAAAGAGCATATTAATGGTTCAAGGGTTCAGAAACATTTCCCATAAACATTTCAGTATTTGTACCAATACATTCTTCTTTAAAATGCAGGTGTCAATCAGAAAAGTTTAAATCAGATTACCTTGTATAACCTAGCTGAGATGAACTCCAAAGAGAGAATAAAGATTATAAAGGGGAATAGAGGGGGAATGTTTAGAGCTTGAGGCGCAGGTAGAAGTCAAACTTGTAGGTGGGTGTGAGTGCTCTGGCAGGCTGAAGGCAGTTGAGGAATCCTGCAAGAATGGGGGTGGGTACAGCAGGAGAGGGAGGAGGCAAACTGCCTACTGTGCAATTTTGCCTAGGGCAGCTAATTGCTTGTGCCCAGAAAATTGCCTCTGGAAGCCTTGGGCAATATGCCGTAGGTTTTCCCTGATGCCTAGTTTATCAGGTTAAGTTGAAATTTGGTAAGGAGGAGAGGAGGAGAATGATGAGCTGAAAGAATTCCTATGCTGGAAGAAAACTTAAAGGTCATCAACTTTTTCAACAAATCAACTGTACTAACAAAAGGAATTTGAACATACAGGAATTGTACCTTAGCCCTAATCAACCCACCACAAGTGAAAATATCTTTGGGTACTAAACGGGAAAGTGCAAGGGGGCTTCACTTTATAACTTTTTCTAGGATTGATTCTGGTAAGAAGGATATATTAAGTAAGGGAAAAGACCTTAACATTCACTGAGTCTCTATTATGTCCAGCTTTTGTACTGGACACATTATATTTATCTTACTTTTCATAGCAATTATGCAACAAGTTGTCACCATCATATAATACAGGATTAACAAATCCTCAGATTAATAAATTTGCCCATGGTTACTTTTCTATTAAGAGGCTGAGTTAGAATTTGAATTCAAGAATGTTTGACTAGGCACCCTGCCTTTTTTCCCATGGACACTTATTAAATGTCTATTATATAAAAGGTACAATACTAGGTGCTTTAAATAAGGAGATGATTAGAGATATAAACCAGGAGCAGATTCTCTCCCTGTCTCTCGGAGTTCATAATCTTAAGAAGAAATCCTTGAATTGTCTTATAATGTCCCAACCTGATAAACAAGTGGGGGAGATCATGTATAGCCATGTAAGTTGGCAGATATTCTCAGTGTTAATAAAACCTATTGAAAAAATAAGGTGAGGTATCACACATGACCAAAACCTTTTTTATTAATCCTTTATAGCTTTGTGTGGCATATAGAACAATGTTCCCAATCTGTCCTAAGATATTAATAGGTTCAGCAAAACCAAAAACAAACCCCAAAACCTGGTGCTAGCAATATTTTCTTCAAAAGTACATTTCAAAAATATATGTGAGAAAAATACTAAGCACATTTCTGTTGCTCTTATTATGCAAAAGTCTGTTACCAAGAAATGGTGGGTAATTCTAAGAACAAAGGGATTTGCATATGTCACCTGAAGAGTAACTGATTGGTGCTCAACTTGTTAATTAATGCAGAGCCAGATTTGACCATTTTACCAGCTTAATCTAAACAGTAGTGCATGTTGACTTTCTCATGATCTTCAGCCTATACTGTGCATATTTGAGATATGGATAAAATTTTGATTATGAAGAAGAACTAAAGAGCCTCTTGATGAAAGTGAAAGAGGAGAGTGAAAAAGTTGGCTTAAAGCTCAACGTTCAGAAAACTAAGATCATGGAATCTGGTCCCATCACTTCATGGGAAATAGATGGGGAAACAGTGGAAACAGTGTCAGACTTTATTTTTTGGGGCTCCAGAATCACTGCTGATGGTGACTGCAGCCATGAAAATGAAAGACACTTACTCCTTGGAAGGAAGGTTATGGCCAACCTAGATAGCGTATTTAAAAGCAGAGACATTACTTTGCCAACAAAAGTCCGTCTAGTCAAGGCTATAGTTTTTCCAGTGGTCATGTATGGATGTGAGAGTTGGACGGTGAAGAAGGCTGAGCGCCAAAGAATTGATGCTTTTGAACTGTGGTGTTGGAGAAGACTCTTGAGAGTCCCTTGGACTGCAAGGAGATCCAATCAATCCATCCTAAAGGAGATCAATCCTGGGTGTTCATTGGAAGGTCTGATGTTGAAGCTGAAACTCCAATACTTTGGCCACCTCATGCGAAGCGTTGACTCATTGGAAAAGACCCTGATGCTGGGTAGGATTGGGGGCGGGAGGAGAAGGGGACGACAGAGGATGAGATGGTTGGATGGCATCACCGACTCGATGGACATGGGTTTGGGTAGACTCCGGGAGTTGGTGATGGACAGAGAGGCCTGGCGTGCTGCAATTCATGGGGTCACAAAGAATCGGACACGACTGAGCAACTGAACTGAACTGAACAGTTACATTTTCTTAGAGACCATCTTTTACTGCCTACTTTAGACCAGATGCTTATATTTTATGAGGTCTTGTTGATTTCTCATCACCACATTATATGAGATCAAATATGTATGGGAAACACTGATCTAGAACTTGCTGCCAAGTTCCTACCATACCCTGGTTGCCAGTTTCCCAAAGGGTAGACTCTAGTCTTGATTTAGTTTACAACTTTTTGAACTTTTGGTACTTTATCAGACAGATCCACAGTGTCCAATTCACACAGATCTATAGTATTAACTGCACATAATCTGAACACTTTCCTTACACACTTGATGACAAAACCCGGAACTGTTGGATGTTGTTTCAGGGATTCCAAAGATCTGGAGTCCCTTATGTCTCAGTGCAGAAAGAATTCAGTAAGAGGCTGAGTGATAGATAAGAAGTGACTTATTAGAATAGTATACTTGTGAGGCTTACAAGCGGGTGGGTGAGAGGGTGCCATGCCCTGAGAACTTACTTGTCTACCATTTTATAATCAAAGGAAAAGTGGGGAGGGGGAGAAGACCTTCATTGTCTTTCTTGAGTAGACATCATGCTTCTGTCATCAGTTCCTCCTCCAGGTTGACCAGGGGAATTTTCTTGTCCTTACATGGTGAAGCTAGGTGCATAGATTATTGTTTTTTATGTGTGCAGAGAGTCTGCCCTAACTTACTGAGCTCACTGGGCAGGGTGTTGGTCTCTTTCCACCATTGTTTTATTGTTTTTGGTCTTGTCTTGTGCTTCTGTTGCATGGTTTTATTGTTAAGCAAGCCTGTTTGGTTTGGTGGTTAAGCAAACCTTTGTTGAGTAATCATCAACTTACAGGAGTCTCCCATATTTTTTCTACTTGCAATTCTCTACTGGGATTAATTACTTAATCACCTACTTTGTTCCTTTGCACTGTCCCTATCAAAATTACTTTACCAGAGTGGTTAAAACAGTAAATTCTATACATATTTTACTGCATTTAAAAAAAGGCCTCAAGGATGACAGTGTTACATGAAAATGTTCCTTAGAATCTAAATGAGAAATAAACTTATGAGAATGTTTTCATAAAATTAAGTAAAAACTTGGACACAATTTCTATGAGGAAGTTATTCATTGGTGTGTTCTCAGCATTTGGTTTAGTGCCTGACAACATAACACACATAACTTCCTAGAGCAAGTTACACAATTTATATTTAATGTCTCCCTGTTCCTGTTTCCCTTAGAACACAGTGTGATTATAAAACTTCTGGTAAATCTCAGATTAAAAACAAACAAGTTAGCAAAAAACTCTGTTGTCTATAACAAATGTTAAAACAATTGTTTAAGCTTTTTTAGGGAGGCTGTATTTTAGAAGTCATTTATATACTTTGATTACCATATTAGAATGAACCATATGCAACTGTCATTTTTTAGAGGTCAAAAAATAGCAATTTCATTTGGTGTGATCTTAGTTTACAAACTACCAGCTAACTTATCCCTATAGTTCCAAGTGATGAAAACGCTGAAGCTTGGAGAAAATGTACTTTAATGTTCATTAACAGGGCTTTTTGCTTCCAAATGCCAGGGACTGAAAGTGATCTAAAAAATTAGAACAAATATGATAGCATCTTCATTAAAACATGTGAAGCTGACATTTTTACTATGAACTTTTATGGCTAGTCATAAATCTGCCATAGAGACTGTGGAATGACCATCTGAATGTATTGTAAAAAGATTTAATGTCCTTAAATATTGATTACTTTACACATAGCAGCCCCTTCCTTTTCTGAAGATAAAACAAGCACTTTCAATTATTAAAAAAGATTTCATGTATTTCATAATTAAGAACATAATAACAAATTTAATCTATAGCTTGTTTTAAAAAATACTGCCATTAATGATAAAAAGGAGGGAGATTAATTTTGATCTTTCACTATTTGAACAATTTCAAATTTCCAGGTACTCATAAAATCATTTGAAAGGCCTAGGTCTGGGCTAGGACAATGGCCCTAGGACCACAGCAATGATCATGGGCAAAGTCCTACGGAGTAAATATAATAACTTTTGCTTCTGTTGTCATCCCTGACTCCTTTAGCTACTTGTGGGCATTGATTCAAGGAAACCCCAGCAGTAAAACCTTCCAAGCAAAAAGGTATAAAGGGAAGAATTATAAAGGTACAGACTGCTGCTCCTTCCTTCTAGTTGTAACCAGTGTGTCCTCTTTTGTCTCCCACTCTCTGCTTAGCAAGAAAAGGATTAGGCTGTTTACACAAGAATAGCTGGTTTTCTAGGCTAGCTAGTAGACCTTTGTGGTGTTAGGGGAATGTGAGTGGTTGATATGCTATATTTTGGTGAAAACCTTCAAGACATCTTCAGTGCTTATATTTACTTTTACACTAAAAAAAAATAATACCATGGATGCTATGGTGCACTGTAGCTTGGTTTGTAAAAATTAAAACATATATATTATTAATATTACTCC
The DNA here is from genome assembly GCA_024291935.2 of Okapia johnstoni. NCBI lineage: Eukaryota > Metazoa > Chordata > Mammalia > Artiodactyla > Giraffidae > Okapia > Okapia johnstoni. The sequence goes on from CM044307.1 coordinate 22,641,762, forward strand.
CCATCACTCATTATTCTTGTACAACATTCTTTTTAGAATTAAGATTCTATTGTGTGAGTGGTGCTCCACAATTTATCCAAACAATCCTCTGTTGTTGTTACTAATTTTGTCTGAGTTCATTTCTTCACTATTATTGACAATATCACAGCTAAATCTGAGCATAAATTCTTAATTATTTTTTTCAGGATAAATTTAGCAAATTCTAGAAGTAGAATTTCATAGTTGATGATGGAGATTTTGAATGATTTCCTGAAGAAAACATTTAGCTCCCAAGAGCAGAAATAAGGAAGAGATATGAGATAATCAGGTGGCCCCTTTGACACTGGGGAAGCTGCTGCTTCTTTTTTTTAATTTGTTTATTTTTAATTAGAGGATAATTGCTTTATAATATTATGTTGGTTTCTGCCATACATCAACATGAATCAGCCACAGGTATACATGTGTCCCTTCCATCTTGAACCTCTCTTCCACCTCTCACCCCATCCTATCCCTCTATGTTGTCACAGAGCAGCAGGTTTGAGCTTATACTGGGGGAGCTTCTGATGAGGGTCAGAAGCCAGTTAAACTGGCCAGTTAGCCAGTTTAGAAATATGGAACACATATTTGGCATTTCATACTTAGGCAATTATTTTAGATTAAGTCCAGAAAGACAGACAGAGTGAGAAAATCTGAAAATGGTTAATTTTTTTGGAGTATTTATTATGTGTCAGGCAGTGCTCTAAGCATTTTCTGTGTATTACATTACTTTATTCCTATGATAATTCTAAGAGGTAGATAAAGAAGCGAGGCAAGAGAAGTTAAATAACTTTCCCAGTGCCCATTTTGAGGACATGGCAGAACATAGAGCCGTCTGTGCTTTGAATCACTGTGCATTGTTGTCTCTGGTCTAAGATACTGGGCTGTTTAAGCAGACACGCTAGGACATTTCCCAAAGGAAAGAGTCTAAAGTGCATACTACATTATTTTAAAATCTCCTAGTTTTCTTTTTCAGAAGTTTAAATTTTTTTTGCAATGCCACATTCTCTCTTTACAGTAAGTACAGTGACTTTAAACTTAAATATTTTACTATTTGTCACTAATCATGGATGCCATTTAAAAATTTGATCTATGTTAATTACAAGGTGATCACACGATCGTTATTATCTGGGTAGTGAAGATCTTTTGTGTACAATTCTTCTGTGTATTCTTGCCACCTCTTCTTAATATCTTGTGCTTCTGTTATATCCATACCATTTCTGTCCTTTAATGAGCCCATCTTTGCAGGAAATGTTCCCTTGGTGTCTCTAATTTTCTTGAAGAGATCTCTAGTCTTTCCCATTCTATTGTTTTCCTCTATTTCTTTGCATTGATCGCTGAGGAAGGCTTTCTTATCTCTCCTTGCATTTCTTTGGAACTCTGCATTCAAATGGGTATATATTTCCTTTTATCCTTTGCTTTCGCTTCTCTTCTTTTCACAGCTATTGTAAGGCCTCCTCAGACAGCCATTTTGCTTTTTTGCCTTTGTTTTTCTTGGGGATGGTCTTGATCCCTGTCTCCTGTACAATGTCACAAACCTCCGTCCACAGTTCATCATGTACTCTGTCTATCAGATCTAGTCCCTTAAATCTATTTCTCACTTCTACTGTATAATCATAAGGGATTTGATTTAGGTCATACCTGAATGGTCTAGTGGTTTTCCCCATTTTCTTCAATTTAAATCTGAATTTGGCAATAAGGAGTTCATGATATGAGCCACAGTCAGCTCCTGGTCTTGTTTTTGCTGACTATATAGAGCTTCTCCATCTTTAGCTGCAAAGAATATAAGCAATCTGATTTCAGTGTTGACCATCAGTGTAGAGTCTTCTCTTGTGTTATTGGAAGAGGGTGTTTGCTATTATCAGTGCGTTCTCTTGGCAAAACTCTATTAGCCTTTGCCCTGATTCATTCTGTACTCCAAGGCTAAATTTGCCTGTTACTCCAGGTATTTCTTGAGTTTCTACTTTTGCATTCCAGTCCCCTATAATGAAAAGGACATCTGTTTGGGGTGTTTGTTCTAGAAGGTCTTGTAGGTCTTCATGTAACCGGCTTGGGCGGGAACAGCCAAGATGTAACTGAGGAGACGCAGGGGGCTCAGGAGGACAAGCCTGAGAGTTAGAAACTCCAGGGGGACCCAGTCGTGGGGGGGAGAGGGGGGCTGAGATACTGTGAGGTTTACCTCCAGGAGGCAACCTGACTCCCATAGCATCAAAGACAAACTTCCTCTGGCTCTTGCTGGGGAGGGGGAAAGAGCCATTTTTTTTTTAATGAGTAGTACAGCAAAGCAGTTAAATGAATGGATGCTGGAGCTGAAATGTTCAGGTTCTAATTCCATCTCTGCCATTTATTTACTAGCTGTGTGAAATAGAGAAACTTCCTAGCTTCTCTGTGCCTTAGTTTCTTCTTCTAAATCTTCAAATCTGCATTTCCAGATTTGACTACTCAGAATTATAGATTTGCATTTGAAATTGCCTAGCAGTATCTCAACTTGACTATCTAAAAGGCATCTCAAACTTAACCTCATCAGTAGACCCTGCCTTAGTCCTACTCTGCCCTGACCTACAAGTGGCGACACCACTTGCTATTTGCTCAAAGCCCAAATCTTGGAATTTTCCTTGATTCTTCTTTCCCCCTCATTTTCAAACCTAATCCGTCAGTGAATCCCAACCTCTTTACCTCTAAAACATACTTCAAATCTGCCTACTTCTTCCATTTTCACCAACACTGCCTTATCTGTGCCCCCACGTCCTCTCATGTCTGGACCCCTGTAATAGTTGCCTTATTCGTTTCCGTTCTTCCGCTCTTACTTCTCTAACATCCAATCTATCTGTGACCAAAATGATTTTTTTAAAAGCATGAATCATATTACTCACTCTCTTACTCTGAATTTCCCAATAGCTTCTTACACATTTAAGATAAAGGTCAAACTCCTTCATCTGACTTTCAAAGTCTTACAAAATTGGTGGTCATGCTGCTGCTGTTGCTGCTAAGTTGCTTCAGTCATGTCCGACCCTGTGCGACCCCATAGACGGCAGCCCACCAGGCTCCTCTGTCCCTGGGATTCTCCAGGCAAGAACACCGGAGTGGGTTGCCATTTCCTTCTCCAATGCATGCATGCGAGCTAAGTCGATTCAGTCATGTCCGACTCTGCACAACCCCACAGATGGCAGCCCACCAGGCTCCTCCATCCACAGGATTCTCCAAGCAAGAACACTGGAGTGGGTTGCCATTTCCTTCTCCAAAATTGGTGCTATAGGGGATTAAATATCTGCTGCTGCTGCTGCTAAGTTGCCTCAGTCGTATCCGACTCTGTGCGACCCCATAGACGGTAGCCCACCAGGCTCCGCCATCCCTGGGATTCTCCAGGCAAGAATACTGGAGTGGGTTGCCATTTCCTCTCCAGTGCATGAAAGGGAAAAGTGCAAGTGAAGTCGCTCAGTCGTGTCCGACTCTTAGCGACCCCATGGACTGTAGCCTACCAGGCTCCTCTGTCCATGGGATTTTCCAGGCAAGAGTACTGGAGTGGGGTGCCATTGCCTTCTCCAATTAAATAGCATCCTACCCCAAATTCATGTCTACTTGGAACATCAGAATGTGATCTTACTTGGAAATAGGGCTTTGAAAATGTAGTTAAGTCATACTGAAGTAGCATGGGCCCTAAATCCAGTGACTGGTGTCCTTATAAGAAGAGGAAAGGGGGCTTCCTTGGTGGTCAGTGGTAAAGAATCTGCCTGCCAATGCAGGAGACATGGGTTTGACCCCCCAGGAAGATCCCACATGCTGTGGAGCAACTAAGTCTTTGTGCCACAACTATTGAGCCTGAGCTCTGGAGCCTGAGAACACAACTGCTGAAGCCCATGTGCCCCAGAGCCCGTGCTCTGCAACAAGAGAAGCCACCACAATAAGAAACCCATGCACTGCAACTAGAGAGTAGCCTTTGCTTGCCACAACTACAGAAAAGTCTGTGCAGCAATGAAGACCCAGCACAGCCAAAAATAGATAAATAAATAAATTTTTTAAAAGTTTTTTAATCTTTTTAAAAATTTTATTTATTTTTGAGTTGAAGGGTAATTGCTTTGCAGAATTTTGTTGGTTTCTGCCAAACATCAACATGAATCAGCCATAGGTATACACATATCCCCTCCCTCTTGAACCTCCCTCCCATCTCCCTCCCCACCCCACTCTCCAGGTGGTTACAGAGCCCCTGTTTGAGTTCCCTGAATCAGACAGCAAGTTCCCAAAGGCTATCTATTTTACAGGTGGTAATATAAATTTTCATGTTACTTTCTCTGCACATCTCACCCTCTCCTTCCTACCCCTACCCCACATCCATAAGTCTGTTCTCTATGTCTGTGTCTCCATTGCTGCTCTGCAGAAAGCTGCATCAGTACTATCTTTCTAGATTCCATATATATGTGTTAGTATATGATATTTCTCTTTCTGACTTTTCTTCACTCTGTATAATAGGCTCTAGGTTAAAAAGAAAAGGAGAGGACACAGAGACTGGAGATAATAGAGAAGGTCATGCAAAGACAAGGGCAGAGGTTGAAATGATCCAGTTACAAGACAAGGAGCACCTATGATTGCTGAGAGCCAGTGGAAGCTGGGAAGAGGCAAGGAAAGATTCTCCCCTAGAGCCTAGATCCTTTAGCGGATACAGGTTCTGCTGATACCCTAATTTCAGACTTCTGGCCTCCAAAACTGTGAGACAATATAATTTATGCTGTTTAAGTCACCAAGTTTGTTATCTTGTTAGAGCAGCCTTAGGAAACAAATATAGGTTTATTTATAACTCATTTATTTATAACTCACTAGCTTCAACTCTATTGCCCTTCCCTTGCCTTCTACCATCCAGCCACACTGGTCTCCCTGCTGTCCTTGGTGCTGGAACACCAAACTGGTTCCCACCTCAGGGCTTGTCACTAGTTACTTCTTCTCCTTGGGGTGCTCTGATATTTGCCAAGTGGTGCTAGTGTTAAAAGAACCCACCTGCCAACGCAGGAGACATAGAGGACATGAGTTCAATACCTGGGTTGGGAAGATCCCCTGGAGAAGGAAATGGCAACCCACTCCAGTATTCTTGCCTGGAGAATCCCATGGACAGAGGAGCCTGGCGGTCTATAGTCCTTGGGGTCCTAGAGTCGGACACGACTGAAGAAACTTAGCACGCATGCACATTCTTGTCATTATTTGGCAGCTTTAATGTCACTGTCAGATTCCTTCCTCAACCACTCATTCTAAAGCAACCTTCTAAACACTATCACATTACCCTACTTTAATTGCCTTGTGCTTAATATAATTTGATGTTTCTTATTCAGTTAAATATTTATAGAGTCCGTTTCTACCAATACACACACACTCACACACACACCACACCCATGTGTGCACAAAACCACACTGTCTAATATATAGCCATTAGCCACGTATGGCTACTTAAATATACATTTAAAGTTAAATTTAAAAATACAGTTTTCAAATTGCATTAGTCATATTTCAAATTCTCAATAGCTATATGTAGCTAATGGCTAACATATTGGATAGTAGGAATATAGAACATTTTTACCATTGCAGAAAGTTCAATTATGCTACTATAAGAAAAGAGGAATCTTGTATCCTTACTCCTTTTTTAAAAAAACAGGTTTTCCTTTTTCTTAAATTACAAAAGTTTTACTTAGGTATAGTATCAATATGTTAGTTTCATGTATACAACATAATGATTCTAAATTTTTATAAATTATATTCAATTCTAAGTTATTATAAAATATTGGCTAGTTTCCCTGTATTGTACAATATATTATTTTATCTTTTTATTTTACGCATAGCAGTTTGTGCTTCTTAATCCTCTATCCCTATATTACCTCTTCCTTCTTTCTTCTCCCTCCTGGTAACCACTAGTTTGTTCTCTGTGTCTGTAAGTCTGTTTCTGTCTTGTTCATTTTATTTTTTAAATGAACACACACACATAAGTGATAACGTACAGAATTTGTCTTTTCTGTGCCATTATTTCTCTAAGAATTATACCCTCCAGTTCCATTCATGTTGTTGCAAATGGCAAAATTTCATCCTTTTTATAGTTCAAGTAGTATTCTATTGTGTGTATATATATACACACATATATATATATCTCACATCTTTATCCATTCATCTGTTGATGGACACTTAGGTTGCTTTCATATCTTTGACATTGTAAATAATGCTGCTATGAACATTGATGTGCATATAGGTTTTTGAATTAGTGTTTTTGTGTTTTCTTTGGATATATCCAGGAATGGAATTGATGGATCATATGGTAATTCTATTTTTATTTTTTTGAGGAAACTTCACACTGTTTTCTATAGTGGCTGCACCAATTTATATGCCCATCAACAGTGTATATGAGTTCTTTTTTTGTCACATCCTTGCCAATACTTGTTATTTGTGGCCTTTTTTTATGATAGCATAGCCATTCTGAGGTGTGAGGTGATATCTCATTGTTGTTTGAATTTACATTTCTCTGATAATTGGCAGTGTTGAGCATCTTTTCATGTGTCTGTTGGCCATCTGTGTATCTTCTTTGGAAAAATATCTATTCGGATCTTCTATTCATTTACTTTTTTCTGCCCATTTTATAATCAAGTTGTTTGGCTTTTTTATATTGAGTTGTATGAGTTGTTTATATATTTTGGATTTTAATCCCTTACCATCATAACATCTGAAAATATTTTCTCCCATTCAGCAGGTTGTCTTTTCATTTTGTTGATGGTTTCCTTTGCTGTGTGAAAGATTTTGGGCTTCTCTGGTAGCTCAGACGGTACAGTGTCTGCCTACAATGTGGGAGACCCAGGTTCGATCCCTGGGTCGGGAAGATCCCCTGGAGAAGGAAATGGCAACCCACTCCAATATTCTTGCCTGGAAGATCCCATGGACTAAGATTTTAAGTTTAATTAAGTCCAATTTGTTTATTTTTTACTTTTGTTTCTTTTTCCTTAGGCTGAGACAGTTCCAAAAACATACTGGCATGGTTTATGTCAAAGAGCGTGCTACCTGTGTTTTCTTCTAGGAGTTTTGTGGTACCATGTTTTGTACTTAGTTATTTAATACATTCTAAGTTTATTTTTATATATGGTATGAGAAAATGTTCTGATTTCATTCTTTCACAAGTAACTGTTCAGTTTTCCCAGCACCACTTATTGAAAAGTCTGTCTTTTCCCACTGTATATTCTTGTCTCCTCTGTTGTAAATTAACTGACTATAGGTGCATAGGTTTATTTCTGGGCTCTTTTCTGTTCCATTGATCTATGTGTCTATTTTTGTGCCAGTACTATATTGTTTTGATTAATGTAGCTTTGTAGTATAGCCTGAAATCAGAATGTGATACATTCAGCTCTGTTCTTCCTTCTTGAGATTGCTTTGATGTATCCCCAGTATGTTGAATTTGTGTGCATAATAAATGCCAAGTGTTTTCTAAATGAAGAATGAATTACTTTCAAGAAAAATATTGCTGACCTTTGTCAATGAGTTTTGCAAAAGTAAATGACAGCATCACTGCTATTGGACAACAATAGGGCTTTCTGGAGAAAAATAACTTGCATTCTCTTAGACTTTTCCAATTGACATGCAGCATTTCTATAACTACATCTGCCATTGCTTATTGTTTTGGTTTGTTTGTTTATTCAATAAAGTAAAAAATAGATCTGGTTGTAAAGATTTCAACAATTTCTCTTATCTTGAGTTGTGGCTTCTTTAGCTTATAAATAAGAACTTTTAGTAGAGATTCATTGAGAAGTGGAAGGAGGGCAGATGGAGGTTTGGGTTGAATACTATCTTCTATGCAGTATAGTGTCTGTTCGAGATATCTCAAAAAACAATGTTGTCAATCTCACATCTTTAGTAATAACGTCTCTGAGCTTTGATTAATGTGGGTGTGAAATGTGTCTAATGTAGCAGCATGTGTCTGAAACATTCTGAGACAAGAAGAGTCAAAAAGTATTTTTAATTTTAAAAGTGAATTTTAAGTAGGTTAAGATGGAATTTTATTTAATGTAACCAGTATGATACTAGATTACTGCATTAGAAGAAAAAGTTTCTCCAGTGTTTCAGTGGTAAAGAATCTGCCTGCAATGAAGAGATGTAGGAGAAGCAGGTTCCATCCCTGGGTTGGGAAGATCCCCTGGAAGAGGGAGTGGCAACCTGCTCCAGGATTCTTGCCTGGAAAATCCCATGGACAGAGGAGCCTGGTGAGCTACAGTCCATAGGGTCACAAAGAGTCAGTTACAATTGAAGCAACTGAGCATGCACGCATCATACTATGCCTAACATTTTTTTTTTAAAAAGACTGATTTTTCTACTCCATCTCATTCCTCTATTTTAATACTCAGATATCTATCAAAATTCTTACAAGGAAGCTCATTGGTTAGCTAATGGAAAATTATTGTTGATTGTGTTGATTGTTGAGTCCATTAGCTAATGGGAAATTATTGTTGATTATTCAGTTAATTTGTCATATCCAACTCTTTTGTGACCCCATGGACTGTAAGCCTGCCAGGCTCCTCTGTCCTTGGAATTTCCCAGGCAAGAATAGTGGAGTGGGTTGCCATTTCCTTCTCCAGAGGATCTTCCTGACACAGGGATCCAACTCGCATCTCCTGCATCTAGTGCATTGAAGGCAGATTCTTTACCCACTGAGCCAATGGAGAATTATTACTCTAGGAACACATGTTATTGAAAAGCTAGAGGCTGATAAGAAATCTTAAGGCCAGTTCAAAGCAGGTAAACTTGAATAATATTTATTAAAACAGACCCATTTCTTATTACAAAATTGATCACAAAGTGGGCTTACAGCACTATGGAAATGAAGTAGTCATAACTTGGTCTGAAGCACTATGCATATGCTCCATGCACAATTACCTAATTAGAGTATAGTATTTCCAAAACATAAACTTTATAGTTTTAGAATCATTGCTGATGCTTTTATATGCAACTGAAATGGAGAAGAATACAGGGAACTAGATAGGAGTTCTTTGCTGTAAAATAGAATAAAGTGTGTATAAAAAAGAGGCAGTGGGGAGAGAGAGGGAGGAGAAAAAAATTAAAATTGATGGGAATATGGCTGATTTCAGAAATCAAAAAACTGAATATTAGAAGGGTTCAGAAAGTTCCATCCAGACTCTAAACCAGATGATCTTCTCTTTTAACTCTCCAACACAGAGGGACATCCCAGCATTTCTGTGTTGTGTTCAGTGGCCATGAGCCCATGCCCTAGTGATAAAGCTTTTCTGTTAGAAGTGAGAATAGCTTATTCCCACTGGCTTTCTGTGAAAGGCAACAAAGGAGCATGAGGGCTATAGCACAATGATTCTTGAAACCTTGATGAGTAGTGCTGTGGTTAAGGTGACCCAGTTTCAGATCCACTGATGTATGAAAGAGGGAAGTCCTATGGCCATTGACAAAAACGATGAAAAAATAAGTGTGCTGTTTGGGTGTCCCTCTACACAGTCCACCTTTTCCAGAAAGCAAGCCTCCTCTATTAGAGTCAATATTTATCTTGGAAATCCCCATATTTTCTTTTTCTTTGTGTGTTTTCTGCCAAGAATGGAGAAGAGGAGAAGACAGGAGAGAAGAGCCAGGAAGGAAAGGATGGGAAAAATAAGGGACAAAGTAGAGCAGTAAGGAACATTTTTGAGGATTCCAGATAGGCCTGGAAATTGATTCCTCATGGCCCTTCTTATTAAAGGGTATAGGGTTAATATATATTTAGACAACTGTATTAGATAGACAGGTAGATAGATAGCCACACAGGTTGAAGCAGAAATTATAAAAAAGGTACTCTGCATAGTACTGAATGCCAGCCTCGCCTGTGTGCAACCGAAGAACTCTTTTTCTTTCCCCTTTGAACAGTGGATCTGGATTAAAAAAACAAGGCCTGGTTTCTGGCAGAGGAGGGGTTTGTGGATTGGAAACACATAGAGAGAGGGGAAACAGCAGAGGAAAGACAGAAGGCAAATGCTTCTGCTAGGGGTGTTGCCCGGGAGTTTCCTAAGATGCTCCAGGCAATTGCAGAACTGAGCTTGTGTCTTGAATTGGCCCTACAGCTCCTCTTCTAGACTTGAAAAGAACACCCATTTTATCTCCACTTTTCTTCTTCTTTTTCACTGCTTCTCCCTTCTTCTTTCCAAGCTCTCTTCAATCATCTTGAAGAGAGGGCAATTGCTGTGGCCACTTTCAGTTTGATTCTTAGACTTCCAACTTTTCATCCCATGAAAAGGTTTGAGGACCCCACGGGAGTCATGACCCCATTTCACCTTGGCCAGGCACTCACCAGTGCCTGGATACTGAAGGAAGAAAAGGATTGATGGCACTATTTTGCTAACTTTGTTTTAGCTCAACCCTGAACAAAAAGATAGTTAGAAACACCATGAAGAAATATAAATTGGACATATAAACAACTGTTCTCTTTTTGAGAAAATCTTTGCATGACAAATCTCAAATTGGACAAAGTAGAATCAACACCTGACATTGCATGAGCCATCTGTCACGGCAGGTTCAGTAAATCAAATAGCAGATATAAAATCTCTCAGTGATATGTTATTCTACAAATGATAAGAACAAAATCTGTGATTTGGGTGTTGCAGAAACTGGAAATATGGGATCAGAAAAAGCCAGTCTCCTGATGGTCTAGTTGCTGAGCCCTAAAATCTAGTCAGTATGCCAGGACCAGACCAATCTCCCTTAAACCTCTTTTATCACATGAGTTCCTTACTCTAGAAATTTCATCCTATCCCTATTTCAAGTATTTTATTTCTTTCTACACACTTTCTCCTAGATTGATATTCTGGAAAAATTTAAATTAGGCTTTCAAAGTCCACCTCTGGTTTCCCATCATCTGTCTATAATACCTCTGCTTCAGTAAAAGCAGATGCCCGCAAATCCACCATAATCAGCTTCTGTTGCTTGCCTCTGTGGGTTTTATCCCTTTCCTCTGAAATGTGCTGCTTTCTATCCAACTTCACCTGCTCCAAACAGTTCAACATCTTGGCTCAGTTCAGTCCTCTAACTTCAATGCAGCCATCCTTGAATGTAGCAAAACTGATTTCTCGCTCTTCCAACTTTCTATATCTTTTAACAGACTACAGTCTAGTATTTGATTTTATACACTTGCTCAATCTTAAATAACATAACATGTGAAAGAGACTTACAGTTTAAATAGCATAGCAGTGTCTGCATATAGTTGTTGTTATTCAGTGTGCATTCAATCGTGTCCGACTCTTTGTGACCCCACAGATTGTAGCCCACCAGGCTCCTCTGTCCGTGGAATTTCCCAGGCAAGTATATTGAAGTGGGTTGCCATTTCCTTCTACAGGGGATCTCCCACACCCGGGGATAGAAGCCGTGTTTCCTGGATCTCTTGTTGTTTAGTAGTCACCCAATATATATTCATTGATTTCCTTCTTCATTATTGTTGCATATTAATTGTTTTCTTCCTAACAAGGCTGGCAGCTAATTAAGAAAATGATCACTTTATTTCCTCTTCCCTCACAGGACCTGGCATCTTGAAGAACGCTCAGTAGATAATCAATAGTACTTACTGACTGAATGATTGATCGACTAACGCGCTTTGCATTTGAATTCTTACTATAGAAGCCCTTGAGGATGTGCTGGTTTTCCTCCAAGTGATCTAAGATTGACCTCTACTACATGGTGGAAAGTGCACTGTTTTTTTTGCAGATGGGAAAGTTGAAATACAGAGAGAATTTAAATATTCCCAAAGTCAAAAAGGACGCCAGTGACAGCTACAAGGTAGAATTAGAGGCCAGGCATTCTGACTGCCAGTCAATTGAATTTGGAGTCATTGAACTATACTTTTTTTCTGACCTGAGTAGCTTTTATCCACCTCTTAACCTCTGATGTATAAGCTTTAGCACATTGCAGTGTGACTCTGCCTCTTTCTTTTTTGCTATGTTTATTTTTGAGTGACTCTTATAGGTAAAAATATACCTAATTATCTATCATTTTGGTTGCTTAAATTTTTTAAATTAAGGTATAATTGACATATAACATTATATTAGTTTCAGGTGTACAACAGAATGACTCAATATTTGCATATATTATGAAAAGATCACCACAATAAGTCTAGTTAACATTTGCCACTATACATAGATCGAATTTTTTTTCTTATGATGAGGACTCATAATGTCTACATGGTAGTTGCTTTTTGTTTCTTTTTGGCCTTTTAAGATCAGGAACTGTGCCTCACATGCCCTTACTTACATTTTTGGTGTCTGGCACAGTATCTGATATTTAATAGATGCTTAATAAAATTTGTCAAATGGATGATATTATCAATAAAATGATCTTCTTGGAGTGCTGAACAATTAACCTACCTTGTCCCTGTTTATAGCATTGAGCGGAATTAAACTTATAAATCGTCTTACTTATAGCAATATATTCTTAATACTGAATTATATCTGCTGTGCCTAGTTATTGTCATCTAGAGATTACACAAGAAATTGAACTATCATTTCATTATCCTTGGTTTGATTCCTAAACTATAGGCTAGCCTAGGCTTTAATTTCCAATCCACAAGTAATAATACAACACTTACATATTGAAGAAAAGAATAACTTCTTCCAATTGAAATAAGAGGTAATTTAAGGAGACAGAATTACTGGCCCCAAGTTAACAGAAAGCATTTTATCACTGACTCATCTGAGCCGTATGGATTTCATAACTGATGATTAGCTTCTCTTAATCAGTCGAACATCCATTTAAGGGACAAATTGATTAGCTCCTTGCATAATTAACAGAACATTAAGTACCATCCCTTTGAGTTGAGAAAATTGTTTTGATTAACAGCAAATATGAACAATTTAACATTAAGATATTAAACTCTATCTCAAATTATTATTAATCTGTTTTTTCAAAATGCTGAGGAGGTGTTTGCAGCTAGCTCAGTGACCAATGTTTGCAGTTTCTAAAGTGCTTTCATTTCTCTGGCTGTGATTTAATTTAATATACCTTTTCCACAAAAAGTGTAGATTGCCAGTACTTTCCTTGGCCTTCCCTTCGTCCCCCTTGATGTGGGTGTCCCCAACCCCTCCTGTCCGTTTCCCTTTTGTGGACAAAGAGCAGAGGGCACCATCCAGTCCTGAGGCAATCCTCTGTGACTCTGTAATCAGGTTTTTGTTTCTTGTTTTCCTACTATCCTTCCAAACCAGTGAGAGTTTGGAGATTAGGGGAAAAATTACATTCTCACCGAAGGTTGCTACTATAGTTCAATCAGTAAAGATCTTGAGTATCTATCTATCTATCTATCTATATACATATACACCTTTTCCACAGAGGATGAGTATAGTATACTAGTATATAAATAATAACTAGCATTACTATGTGATCAACTCTTAGTTTGCACTTTATACTTAATGAAATGGTAATGAACACAGTTCTGGGGCATAGAACTAGGAAAATAATTAATATTAAATTTATAGAAATCATTTAAAAAATAATTGGTGAGGGATTAGAGAAAGATTGGCATAAATGTTAAAATGGAGGGCTGCTGTGCCCTTTTCAGTTGTGTCCAACTCTTTGCGACCCCACAGACTGTAGCTCATGTGGGATTTTCCCAACAAGAATACTGACATGGGTTGCTACTTCCTCCTCCAGAGGATGTTGCTGAATCAAAGATTGAACCTGCATCTCCTGCATTGGCAGGCAGATTCCTTACCACTGAGCCACTTAGAAAGCCCTAAAATGGGGAAAGTGGTTATTAAAGATGTCAGAATCTATAAAGGAAATAATTGATAAGCCAGGAGAAATCACAGAATTGAATAATGTGGAAATATGCAAGAGTAGACGTGAACAAGACGTTAGACAATTAAAGATGTGAAAGGCTCTGCCTGCTAAAGCCATGTTGAAGAGAATATTCTAGTGGGGAAGAACAACTGGGAAACAGATCTTACAATCCACAGGAGGTCAGCAAAGTTGTTTAAAGATGTGCTATGTCAGTAGTCATAAAAATTGCACTAAATTGCACAACATACAATTAAAGCTAAACATTCAGAATATTAAGGCTCTGTCACCCTGAGACAGATGGTAGTTGATTCTGATTATACCTTGGACACTGAGGATCTAATTAGTTTTTTCAAGAAGGTGTGCAGGTGTCAGTCAATTCTGGAGTTAGTGCTGAGCAGGACAGGTTAATGGAGACACTCGAATACTTGAAATTGATGAGGCCTGAGGCAAGTTTCAAACACAATTTGCAGAAGTTTAGAAACTTAGTGAACATGCAGGAAATTCAGTTTAGGCCTGTTTCTGAAAGTCTGTAAGTGCTACATGCTTGTCTTTTTCACACAATTCAAATTGCAGTCCCAGTAAAGATTAGTTTTACAGAGGACCATTTTGTAGGCTCCAATCAATAGGATTGTTGATTCGTCTCTCAGTCATGTCTGACTCTTTTGCAACCCCATGGACTGTAGCCCACCAGGCTCCTCTGCCCATGGGATTTCCCAAGCAAGAATACTGGAGTGGGTTGCCATTTCCTTCTCTAGAGGATCTTCCCAACTCAGGGACTGAACTCATATCTCCTGCTTGGCAGGCAGATTCCCTATCACAGAGCCACCAGGGAAGCCCAATCAATAAGATACAGAACAACTAATCTAAAGTGGTCATTTTATTTTAATATTATTACATTCTATTGGTTCACTAAGATGTTTGGCTGTGATGATGTTATATTACCTAAATGGTAATTGCTGAGAAACAGGCAAATAACACAAGTTCCACTAGCGCATGTGTGTGTGTGTTAAGTCACTTCAGTCGTGTTTGACTCTTTGTGACCCTATGGACAGTAGCCCACCAGGCTCCTCTATCCATAGGATTCTCCAGGCAAGAATACTGGAGTGGGTTGTTGTGCCTACTTCCAGTGGATCTTCCTGACCCAGGGATCAAACCTGTGTCTCTTATGTCTCCTGAATTGACAGGCTGGTTCTTCACCACTAGTGCCACCTGGGAAGCCTCAAATTCCACTAGACCAGCTTCTCAAATAGTGCTTGTAAGTGCCTGGCTAGCAAGTTGAAAATACAGATTCCTAGGATTATCCTCATTGATTCTGATTCAGTTAGTTTGGGGTAGGACATGGGACTCTGCACTTTTAACACATACAGATAGGAGATCCATGAGCCATCCTTTGAGAATCACACACAAACCAAGAGTTCCCTGAAGGGAAGGACCATTATTTATTTTGTATAGAAGTTTCAGTACTTAGTTTCATCGTGCTTGACAACAGTTAAATAATTCATTGGGTAAATTAATAAATAAGTGGGTGATTATTTCTCACTCTGCCTTACTCTCACTTAATATCAAAGTATTTTCAAGTTCCACAATGTTTGCCTGGAAGTTCTGGTCTTAAATTCTTCATCCTAAATAGCAGCATCTTGCCTCACAATTGGGGTTTCTATACATTCATTCATTCAACACTCAAAATATATTCACTGAGCTCACACTTTATACCAGTGACTCTTCTAACACTTGGGGTATGTCAATGAGATAGACAGAGACCACTCCCTCATGGAGCTTACATTCTGGAAATTTTCATGTATCATACTTCTAACTCCAAGGTTTTAAAATTATTTTCTGGGAATATAATTATGTGCTATAAGTTCTTCACACCAAAGAATTTCTTACAGAGTCTTGAATTAAGTAAAACATCCATTTTGGCAACTTTCAAAGCTCACTAAGGAGAAGAGAGATTGGCTTAAAGCACCAGAGAGTTTTATTTTTGCATATAAATATTTATGTGTGTAAAGGGGTGTGTGGTTAATTATAAGCGACGGGAGGAGAATGACAGATGCTTAGATCCTCTGTCCCCACGGAGAGACAGACCTTGCTTGTTGGAGTGTAGTGGCACATCGTGTGGTCTGTGTACTGAATCACTGATTTAAATATTGCAGCAGCTGGAGTGCAAAGTACATCAGCAAATACTACAGGAGGAGGAGTGTGTGTGTCTTGAATACAAAGTAAGAATGGCATAGGTTTGCCCAGTCACACTGAGCAAGGCTGTGGATGGCCCTTTTTTTTTTCTCTTCAATATTTCAGTTTCAAAGGAGAGTTGAAGAAGGGCAAGAGGACTGTCCAGGGACACAGGCAGATAAATAAGTAGAGAGCCTGGTGTTTTTTCCTGAATCCTAAGTGTCTATTCTCTGAAAAGAGACCAAAGTTCTCACCCAGCAGGAAAAATCTATTCCAAGAATTCATCTCCATAATGAAAGCAACTAGACCAGACAAGTATAGTCCTACTTCAGTGCTCATGGGGAAAATAAGAAGGATAAACTAGTTTTCTTTGGCAACTTCCATTTTATTGCCTCTATTCATGATCTAATATGAAGTTCAAAACCCTTTTCTCAATTTTTCTTTAATAAATAATGTCAATAAAGTCTTGCACAGGCCACACCTGACCTCATTTACTGTTCCCTAATTTATAGATTAGGGAACTGAGGTGAAGAGAATTAAATGATGTTACAAAAAGATACCACCATTTAGTAAGCAGCAGAATGAAGACTAAATCCAGGTTGTCCTGCTACAAAATCTATTTCCACCATCAGGCTGCCTCTTCTTACTCTTACTCCTCTTTTGTAGTTGTTGTCTCTCTTTTCCCTTTACAATTCCCCACATTATAAGTGACAGGAATGCTGGGGGAGTGAGTTATTGTGGGTGGGAGGTGAAGAAGATGGTTAACGCCGATGGGTAGAACTTTCCTACTTACAGATAAGGTGTTGAAAAAGAGTAGGGAAAAATAAACAACAGCTTTAGAAGGAATATGAATTCAAACAATAAATGAACAGCTACATTTCATACTTAAAAATTGTTGTTGTTCAGTTGTTAAGTGATATCTGACTCTTTGCAACCCCATGGACTGTAGCATGCCAGGCTCCTCTGTCTTTTACTGTCCCCTGGAGTTTGCTCAAATTCATGTCCATTGAACTAGTGATGCTGTCTAACTGGAAATACCTAAAAATGTTAACTCTTTTTCTCAGTTTTCTAGATCTTTATCCTATCATCTACATTAATTTCCCATCATCTGGTGAACTTCTTGGGGAGATCACCTAACTAAAAACATCCTCCAAAAGTTCCATGATATGACAAGAAGAGATGCCTTATTCTCAACCTGAAAATATCAATGATGGTCATCAGAAATTATGACCCAGGGTCATTTAATGCATTCATTCTTTGTTAGTCTGAGTCACAGCTCACCATCCATGTTGATGCCAGTTGATTTGGTAGTGTTCATGTGGAAACAGCAGGGACCAGCAAGTTGGATTCCTTTCTGCCTCATGCCTCATCAACCAGATGGTTGGCTGAATCAAAGCCAGTAATGCTGATGTCAGAGGCGAGAGAACACAGCTGGATTTTCAAGTTCAAGAGGAAAGAGAGAATCTGTAACGCTAAAGGTTTGGAAGGAAATTGCCTTTGGACTAGTAGATAGAGCCAACTACAACTGATGGAGTTTTTTTAATGTTAAGTCCTGCAGCAAAATTTCTGTGTAATTTCTTTTGTGGGCATGGTAGCATCAGAATCTTTTTTATTTCACACCTGCCAACAGGCCTATTAGTGCCAGTTAGCTATCACTAGATCCAGAGGAAATGTTAGCACTGACACACTTGACTCCTACCAGCTCCTAGATCATATTGTCCCAGGGATTTCTGGTGACTAGCTTGAAACCAAAAAGTGCAAGAATGGAAAACACCTTAGAGCACCAGCTCCTAGGAACTTGTTGATGAAGATTTTATTTTCATGAGTATATGTCAATGTAATTTCACATTTTGACTAAGATGTAAGAAAGGTAATTCATGCTTTGTTTCCTGCCTTGTTCATCTTAGGGCTAGCATGTGTGCATGCTAGGCTGCCTCAGTCATGTCTGACTCTTTGCAGCCCTATGAACTGTAGCCCACCAGGCTCCTCTGTCCATGGGGATTCTCCAGGCAAGAACACTGGAGTGGGTTGCAATGCCCTCCTCCAGGGGGTCTGCCAGCAGAAAATCTAATTGCAGGCACATAGGGCAAGGGAGAGGGGACAGGGCTGTTCCCCTACCAGGATTTATACGATGGAGGAAACTTGGGAAAAGGCCTTCAGTTTTTATTCTATCATAGTTGCTGCTAAGATGTTCACGGCCCAAGCCTATCTGTTCCATTTGATCTGAATACTCTCTTGTACCAAACTTGATCACAGCTCCAAGGACCATGATACCTGGTACCCATGTGTTGCCACATCAGAGGCCTGACCATTGCCGGGCACTGCATAGGAATAAAGGCCAAGTCTTCCATATACACCTGAAACACACAACAGCTTTCTCTGCCCTCCAAAAGCCTCCCACTCTACAGGAATCCTTCTCTTTCTCCAGAATTCAGGACATTAATTCCTCTTTTCCAAGCAACAGCTTCTTCTCAGAGATCTGGGTGTGAGAGGGCTGTTGCTTTCAAGGTCTCTTCTGAATCACAAAGAAGTGACTAAACTAATGCCTACAAAGCAAAGGAGGCTTGGAAGGGAGGTAGGAAGAGGAAAATTTCCCTTTCATTCTTTGTATTCTCCTATTGAGCAAGAACAAGGTAAAATTCGTATCTCAGTAAATTATCCTGCTGCAGAGATGAGGGTGACTTGTATATTATTGAGGTCAGTGAAGCCTTGTGGGATATACACACAGTGACTGAATCAAGTTTGGGAATGTAGGACCAGAGAATGACTGAGCAATGATCTGCAGATGAGTGCTTAATCCTGGAAAACTCAAGCAATGCTTTACTGGGACAGCAACTGTGGCATTTGGTATCAGAAGAGTAACATATCCAGGGAAGGAAAGCTAGTCAATCCTAAATGTTCAGGAACAATACATAATATTGAATATTTCTATTGCCAGGAGTTCCCGCATATGTGTGCTTAAGAAGATAAACCCTATGTGTTATGGCAAAAGAAAAGTTTCTCCCACATTTGCTATAGCAAAAGGGTGCTATGGATTTCAACTCCTAGGAATTAACCTATGTAAATGACTTCTGGGTAAGCAGGGATTTTTTTTTTCCCCAAAAAAACACTCAGTTCAGAAGTTTCTCTTTTCTTGCAAACATTCTTAGTGATTTATACAACTGTTCCCACTGAAGAGTGCAGAGAGAAGGAATTTTGTAGCAGAATATGATTGTGGAATTGGAGGCAAGAGATGTCCCCTGAAGTTGTAATGATTGCACAGAAGCAGAGTGAAAAGATCAGCTGAGCCAAGACAAGCACATTTATTTTAGCTTTAACCATACACTGATGAGATAGAGTTAACAGTATCGCAGCTACCTGGTTCTTATTATTGTCTATCATTTGTAAGTAATAACTACTACATGCTTGTTGTATTTGAAATAGATTACAATAAAATTTTTAAAAATGTGTTAAACAGTTATAATTTTGCTAACAGTCTACAATAGATGGCAGATTGGCCACAAATTTGTTTCTTCTCTATAATCACACCTCTGATGGTATCTTCCTTCTTTGACCCTGAGCTCACCATATAACTTGTACTGGTAAAGGGGAAAATAGAAAATCTGACTGAGGCAGAGACTTGAATAGTACTTGAGCAATGGAACTGGCACTGTTGCTGCTCTTAGAACCTTGTGCAGTCATATGAACAAGCTCAGACTACCATGTGGGAGGGTAAGGGATATGTGGTTCATTTACCCCATCATCAGAACCAAGAAGGAGCTGAACTCCAGATGCCGAATTAACTAGTTCATTGGCAACTGACTGTAGATGCATGAGTAAGTCACACTGAGACTGCATCACTCAGAAAAGCGCAGTTAAAATTGTGACCTACCCAATACAAACAAAAGCAAAAACAAACAAATGGGGCCTAATCAAACTTACAAGCTTTCATATAGTGAATAAAATAGAAGAATACATGCTTGCCCAGTCATATCTGACTCTTTGTGACCCTACAGACTGTAGCCTGACAGGCTCCTCTGTCCATGGAACTTTCTAAGCAAGAATACTGAAGTGGGTTGCCATTTCCTGCTCCAGGGGATCTTCATGACATGGGGATTGAACCTTGTCTCTTGCATTCCATTCACTGACAGACAGATTCTTTACCACTGTGCCACCTGGGAAGCCTCTTTGTACAGCAAAGGAAATCATAAACAAAATGAAAAAGCAGTCTATGGGCTGGGAGAAAATATTTGCAAATAATGTGACCAAAAAGGGCTTAACCTTCAAAATATACAAACATTTCCTACAACTCAATAATAGCAATAGAACAACCCAATTGAAAAATAGGCAGAAGACCTAAATAGACATTTCTCCAAAGAAGACATGCATATGACCAAGAGGCACATGAAAAGATGCTCAACATCACAATTATTACAGAATTGAAAGTAAAAACTAAAATGAGTTACCAGCTCACATCAAGATGGCCATCATAAAAAAGTCTACAAATAACAAGTGCTGGAAAGGATGTAGAGAAAAAAACCCTTCTACACTGTCGGTGGGAATGTAAATTGGTACAGCCACTATGGAAAACAGTATGGAGGTTCCTCAAAAAACAAAAATAGAATTGTCATATGATCCAGCAATCCCACTCCTGGGCATATATCTAGATAAAATTATAATTAAAAAAAGATACAGGCTCCCTTACAGTCATAGCAGAACTATTCACAATAGCCAAGATGTGGAAACAACTTAAATGTCCATCCACAGGTGAGTGGATAAAGAAGATGTGGAATACTATTCAGCCATAAAAAAGAAATAATGCCATTTACAGCAATGTGGTTGGACTTAGAGATTATTGTACTAAGAAATAAGAAGTCAGAAACAGAAAGACAAATACCATATGATGTCACTTATATGTGGAATCTCAAAAAATGATACAAATGAGCTTATTTACAAACCAGAAACAGACTTACAGACATAGAGAACAGACTTGTGGTTGCCAAGGGGGAACCGGGTGGTGAGGGTTAGCCTGGGAGTTTGGGATTAGCCAATGCAAGTTATCATATATAGAATGGATAAACAACAAGGTCCAACTGCATAGTACAGGGAAATAAAGTAAATATTCTGTGATAAACCATAATGGAAAAGAATATGAAAAGGGATGTATATATATATGTGTGTATTATATATATATATATATATATATAACCAAATTACTTTCCTGTACATAAGAAATTAATAGAACATTGTAAATCAATTACACTTCAATAAAATGAGATTTTTAAAAACTGTGACCTTTCAAACTGTGCACTAAATAGGTTCTAAACAGTGTTTTTGGCCACTAAGTTTTATAGTATTCTGTTACCCAGGTTTATTATGCATCAGTAGATGATGACTACAGCATCTCTGGAAAAGACTGAGGGCAGAAGGAGAGGAGGGCAACAGAGGATGAGATGGCTGGATGGCATCACCAATGCAATGGACATGAACCTGGGCAAACTCCAGGATTTGATGCGGGACAGGGAAGCCTGGCGTGCTGCGGTTCATGGGGTTGCAAAGAGTCAGACACGACTTGGTGACTGAACAACAATAACAATGTAGCACCTTATGCACATATGGCTCATTTAAGGTTCACAACAACACTATAAAGTAGGTAGCATTATCACTCTCATTTACAGATGGGGAAGCAGAGGCAATGAGGGAATGGGGACACGGACCAGTCTCATTCAGTTTATACATAGCAGCACTGACATTGAGACAATCTGATTCCAGAGTCTATGCACTGAACTGTTATGCATGATTAAACATTAACTTATATTCTAGCTAATTGTTTATTAAACCAACACAACAAATGCCTCTCTTCAAAAGGTAGTTCAGTTATTTTCAATTAATATTTTTATTTATCTCTAAAGTGTTGCACATTAAAAATAATTCAGGAAACTTCTGGTCACGGTGGAGTAACAAAGACCATATTCACTCACCTTCTTTAAACAACTATAAAACTGGACAAAATGAATCAATGGGTTTTAGACATTGGACAACAAGTAGCACTGGGCAGTGATCCCTGAAACCAGGGAAACAAATGAGATGAGTCCTACTATTATGACAGCTGGAGAGAGTTTCCAGACTGCAGCACAGGGAAGGGGACCCAAACTGGAACTAGCAGTCCTGCTGAGATGAGAATACGGAGTTTGAAGTTTAGGCAGACCAAGGTGGCCGGAGTATTTATTCAGGGGAAAATGCAGGCGAGGTGAGAACCTCATAGAAAGAGATCTTTATATATCTGTAGACGGAATTCTTTGAGTCTTTGGCTGAGTAATTACCTACTCTTGCTTTTGAGAAAATTATATGGATCATAGAAAGAACCCTGGAAGAGAGCAGGTAGATTTCCTAGGACTGGGAATAGTTGGTGTTCTCACTAGCCAGCGTGGTAAGAATTCCTAATACAAAGGGTCTGCATCCAAAAATAGTTCCCAGACATCCAAAGAAGCAGTAAATAGTATCCATAATTGGGAGAAAAACCAACAGAAGCATATCTAGAAACAACAGAGATAATGGATTTATCTGACAAAGTCATTAAAATGCCTGTCTCTGTATGTGTGAGAAGGGAGAGGAAAACATGAAAATGATGAGAAAAAAGATGAAACAAATCCCAATTGAACTTCTAGAAATGAATAATACAATAACAGAAATTTAAAAAAAAGATGAAAGGAATTGATAATTAGAAGTCTGCAGCAAAAAAGATCAATGAATGTGAAGATATCATAAGCATAAACCATCCAAAATTAAGCATACAGAGGAAAAAATCAGTAACAAGAAGTCAGTGATTTCAGGGACTCTACCAAGTGGTCTAATGTACATGTAATTGGAACAAGAAAGGATGGGAGTAAAATATTTGAATAATAGTTACAAACTTTCCAAATTTAATGAACACTAAAATCCCACTGATCAAAGAAGTTCAATGTACCTGAAGTAATAGAAACAGAAGAAACCCCTCAAGACATATCACAATCAAACTGCTGAAATCTAGTGATGAAGACAAAACCTGAGATAAAAATTAAAGATGAATTAGAGATAAATAAATAAATCATTAAATAGAGGGAAAAAATAAATGATAACAGACTTATTGTTAAAAACAATGCAAGCCAAAAAACAATGGAATATCTTTACAGTATGGAAGGAGAACAACTAACCTAGGATTTTACACCCTGCAAAAAATATTTTTCAAAAAATAAAGCCCCAAAAAGGCATATTCATAAAAAGAAAAACAGAACAAATTCATCACCAGCAGACTACACTGCAAGAAATGTAAAAGGAATTTTGTCAAATAAAAGGAAAATGGAAATTTGGACCTACACAAAGGAATGAAAAGAACTGGAAGAGGCAAACATATGAGTAAATATAGAAAACATTTTTCACATTAAATATACTACACGATTATTTTAAAGTAATAGCAATGTATTTTGAGATTAATAATTTTGTAGAAATAAAATACAGAACCACATTAGCAATAAGATATTGAACCACATTCCCAGTAGTCATATATGGATGCAAGAGTTGGACCATAAAGAAAGCTGAGCACTTAAGAATTGATGCTTTTGAACTGTGGTGTTGGATAAGACTCTTCAGAGTCCTTTGGATAGCAAAGAGATCAAACCGGTCAATCCTAAACGAAATCAGTCCTAAATATTCACTGGAAGGACTGATGCTGAGACTGAAGCTCCAATACTTTGGCCACCTGATGCAAAGAACTGACTCATTGGAAAACACCATGATGCTGGGAAAGATTGAAGGCAGAAGGAGAAGGGGACAACAGAGGATGAGATGGTTGAATGGCATCACCGACTCAATGGACATGAGTTTGAGTAAGCTCCGGGAGTTGGTGATGGACAGGGAAGTCTGGCATGTTGCAGTCCTTGGGGTCCCAAAGAGTCAGACATGACTTAGCAACTGGACTGAACTGAGCACAATAGATGAAAGGGGAGAAATGGAAATATGATGTGGTAAGATTCTTACAATATATATGAAGTGGTATAATATTATTTGAAAGTACAGTATTGTAAATTACAAATACCTGTTTAAATCTGAAAATAAAAAAGTTCCTACCAACTTAGAAAAAGGCTTTGGCCATGGTGAAAAGCAGCCATCAGAATTAACTTTAAACTTATTTAATCAATCAACAACTCACTTTGAAACAGAAGGCAGATGTCCCCACCCCCAGGCTAAAGCAATTGGAGATTCATCCTCTATTGACTAAAACTCCAAGACAAGAAGAGTAGGACAATTAAGGGAGAAAGCCCTGTCCAGACCACATATTTCTTATTTTCAAAGTCAGGAGACCTCCCCAACCACAAATATGCAGAGAAGGCTCTTTGCAGGCCAAAGAGGGAGCAATGTCAAGGGATGTTCTACCCAAACACCTTTCCGGTGAAATCTGTCTTGGCTAAGAGATGTGTGCGCACACATGGAAGGATCCTGAGGTACACCAAATATGGACTGTGAACCAGGCAAATCAAATTGACTAACCAAAGGAAACCTGAAAGAAATATCCCATAAGAGTAATTCAAACTGGCACAAGGGAGTGACCAGGGACTCTCCCTCTGAGTCTCCCAGTGTCCCTACACACATGTACTGTACTTTTTCCTCTTAATAAATATTTAACTTGCTTCACTACTTTTTGTCTTTGTGGAAATTCTTTTCTGCAAAGCTGAGGGGCCAGGGCCCTTGTCACTGACCCCCGGTCCAGTGGCTAGAATCTGGTGCTTTCATTGCCATGACCCAGCCCAACCTCTGGCTGGGAACCCAAACCCCACTCCAAGCCGTTGCAGACTGAGGCCACCTGAGATCAATCTCAGTGATCATGCTTTCACAAGTCAACCAATCAGTGTCAGCCCCTCATTACTGAAGTGGGTTAACCCAGGCTGAATTCACTTTCATAAACATGACACTGAATGCCAACCAAGCAACAATAATTTCACCTAAGTAATCACATTTCTGCTTCCACCTCTCAAAGTCCACCAACACTCCACACTTCCCCAAACCAAATATAAAATCAGTAGTCTGTTTTGCACTGACATACTGTGCCTGACCGACACAGCTCTTCCTTTCTATTATCCTTTTATTTCAGGTATTGAATGGTGGTCTTATCTTCCCTTGACAAAGCTAGAGCAACACACCAAACAAAGAAGTACAGCTAATAAGACAAAATGAAGATAAAATGGAATCATAGAATATATTTGATTATTCTAAAAGAAGACAGGCAAAGAGGAAAAAAAAGGAGATGGGACAAATAGAAAATAAATAGCAAGATAGTAGATGTAAAGGTCTCCCTGGTAACTCAGCTGGTAAAGAATCCACCTGCAATGCAGGAGACCTGGGTTTCTATACCTGAATTGGGAAGATCTCCTGGAGGAGGACATGGCAACCCACTCCAGTATTCTTGCCTGGAGAATCCCCATGGACAAAGAAACTTGGCAAGCTACAGTCCATGGGGACACAAAGAGTCAGCTATGACTGAGTCACTAAGCAAAGCATGTGAGTAATATCTCAATAAAATTGGAAGAAAAAATATTTTGGAGAAGAAAATGGCAACCCACTCCAGTATTCTGGCCTGGAAAATCCCATGGACAGAGGAGACTGATGGGCTACAGTCCATGGGGTCGCAAAGAGTCGGACACGACTGAGCAACTAACACACACACACACACAGATGTAAAGCCAATGACGTCAATAATCATTAATGGTACTTAATGTAAACAGTAGTCTATACAATCAAACTAAAAGGCAGATGTTATCAGATTGGATTAAAAATAAAGTCTCAATGATGTGCTATCTAAAACTGTCTAAACTCTAAAGATACATATAAATTAAAAATAAAAGGATAGATAACAATATATCTTGCAAATACTAATTTAAAGAAAGCTTAAGTGATTATTATTAATATCAGATAAAGTAACTTTCAGAATAAGGAATATTTTCATGGATAATGACAAATGATTGATTCATCGAGAGAGTGTAACAGTCCTAAGTATGCTGATGATAATAAGAAATTCAAAATGCATGACACCAAAACTTACAGAAATGATAAGAGAAATAGAAATCAATAATCATAGTCAGAGATTTCAATATCCCTCTCTCAGAGTTTATAGAAGTAGATGGCAGATTATCAGGGTATAGAAGACTTTGCACACTACATGATACTCAATGGGGAAAGCTCTAAGGAATCTCCAAAAAACTGCTAGACCTTATAAATAAGTTTAGTAAAGTCACAAGATTGAAGGTAAAGATCTATTGTGCATATAGCTTGAAAAACCAATTGCATTTCTAGATACATTGACCCTCTTTTTGCACAGCAAAGGAAACCATAAATGAAATGAAAAGACAACACACAGAACGGGAGAAACTATTTGCAAGTGAAGCAACTGACAATAGATTTATCTCCAAAACATACAAAAGGTCATGCAGCTCAATAACCAAGAAACAAACAATCTAGTCAAAAAATGGATGGAAGATCTAAATAGACATTTCTCCAAAGAAGACATACAGATGGCGCAAAAGCACATGAAAAGGTGCTCAACATCATTAATTATTAGAGAAATTCATACCAAAACTACAGTCAGATATCACCTCACACTGGTCAGAATGGTCATCATCAAAAAAATCTACAAACAATAAATGCCGGAGAGGGTGTTGTGAAAAGGGAACCCTTCTATACTGTTGGCGGGAATGTAAATTGGTACAGCCACCATGGAGAACAGTATGGAGATTCCTTAAGAAACTAAAAAGAGAGCTACCATATGATCCAGCAGTCCCACTCCTGGGCACATACTTAGAAAAAACTGTAATTTGAAAATATACTTGCACCCCAAGATTCACTGCAACACTATTTACAGTAGCAAAGACATGTAAATAAATGTTCATTTCCAGATAAACAGATAAAGAAGATGTGGTACATATACATAATACAATGGAATGTTATTCAGCCATTAAAAAGAATGAAATAATGTCATTTGCAGCATCGTGGATGGACCTATAGATTGTAATACTGGGTGAAGTAAGGCAGACAGAAAAGGAGAAATATTGTAAGACATCCCTTAGACGCAGAATCTGAAAAGAAATGATACAAATGAACTTATTTACAAAAGAGATACCGATTCACAGCCCTAGAGAATGAACTTATAGTTGCCAGTGGGGAAGAATCAGGGTAAAGGATAGTTTGAGATCGACATGTACACACTGCTATATTTAAAATGGGTAACAAACAAGGACTTACTGTATATCACAGAGAATTCTGCTCAGTGTTATGTGGCAGCTGGAATGGGGGGGGGAGTTTGGGGGAGAACTGTTGTTGTTCAGTCGCTAAGCCATGTCCGACTCTTGGCGACCCCATGAACTCCAGCGTGCCAGGCTTCTCTGTCCTTCACTATCTCCCAGAGTTTGCTCAAACTCACTTCCATTGAGTCAGTGGTACCATCCAACCATCTCATCCTCTGTTGTCCCCTTCTCCTGCCCTCAATCTTTCCCAATGTCAGGGTCTTTTCCAGTGAGTTGGTTCTTCGCATCAGGTGGTCAAAGTATTGGAGCATCAGCCTCAGCACCAGTCCTTCCAATGAATATTCAAGGTTGATTTCCTTTAGGAATAATGGATGGATTAGAAAGAATAGGGGAGAATGGATACATATATATGTATGCCTGAGTCCGTTTGCTGTCCACCTGGAACTATCAGAACATTGTTAATTGGTTATACTCCAGTGTAAAGCAAACAGTTAAAAAACACAGAATAGTGGATCTAAAATATATCTCAATGTATTTTATCAACTGATTCTTGATAAAAGTACCAAAGTAACTCAATTAGAAAATATAATCTTTATAGCATATGCCTTAGGAAAAATATCTATATGCAAAAAAGAAGCCCTCAGGTGTGATTTAGAAGAGACTCACTATGTGAATGGACAATTGGAAGCAAGATTCAGGGAGTTTGGAGCTTCAGAGGATGATGTCTGGACAAGGTGCCTTCCTGGTATATTACATCTCTAAGGTACATTTTTGGTCCCTCAAGTTCTGGGGATGACATATTTCTGAAGATTGTTGTTCTTAAGTACATAGTGTGCTACTCAGTTTGAGTTGAAAAGCTGCCTCTCCTCTGGTATTTTAAACAGTTAACTTCACCCACAATGCTTAAGCACTTATTTTTAATAAAGAATATAGATGAAATCTCTGACTGTATTTAAAAATATCTAACCTTTGGCTAGAGACCTGTATATAGAAAGGAGAGATGTGTAGAAGACACAGAGAAAGGTGTATTTAGTATATTATCAGGTATAATTCTGGGTTTAGACATCCAACTTGTTTAATGGTCTAATAATGCATTAGCTAGAGACTTAAAATTTCAATACGTTGCCTAAATTTTCCCAATTCACTTTTTTTTCAGTAAATTTTTGGGGGTATTTTGGGGATAAAATATTGAATTGATCAAAAAGTTCATTCTATAACATCTTATGGAAAAAAAACCAAATGAACTTTTTGGCCAACCCAATACATGTAATATAAAACCTACCATTTTAAAATGTGCAATTCTGTGGCATTAATTGCACTCACAATATTATGCAACCATCACCACTATTTATTTCCAAAACTTTATCACCCAATCAGAAACTCCCTAACCATTCTCCCTCCCTGCAGTGCCTAGTAACTTCAATCTACTTTCTGTCTCCATGAATTTGCCGTTTCCAAATATTTTATACAAGTGGAATTTATCTCTGGCTTATTTCATTTATCATTTCAGTCATTTCAGTCATAAACCATAAAGACTTAAAGGTTTATCTATGGTATAGCATGTATCCAAACTTTTATTCCTTTTTATGGCTAAACATTATTCCATTGTACTATGTTTTGTTGATTCATTTATCTCTTAATTGTGAATAATGCTATAATGAGCACTGGTGTTCAAACATCTGTTTGAGTCCCTACTTTCAGTTCCTTTGAGTTTATAGGAGTGGAATTGCTGGATCATATGGTGACAGGATGATTTTGTGAAAGCATAAATAAGGCACCACTGCTACAAAAGAATGAACGTGAGAATGAACTTATAGAGATAAGCTTGAAGAAAATGACAACAACAAGAGCCAAGTCTGCCTATTAGTGCTTTTTCTGTGCCTCTTACTTGGCAGAGCATACTGTTTAAATACCAAGTTTGCAGACATGTGGTATCTGAAAGCAGTTTTTGTGATGACCCTCTCTTGTGAATAGTTTATAAGTTAGCTACTTGCTCAAAAGTGATATGCCTATCTTTCCAAGCAGGAAAAGGGTAGAAGAAAATCATGACCAAAACAGCTTCAGAGTAGTACGAATAACTCCTCCCAGTTTTCTCAGACCTTTGCTCTTGTAGCACTGAAATTCCCACCATTTTGGAAAGTTCCTCATGCCAGGCAAACTGAGACAGTAAAACATGTAAAACACACACAGTCGTGTGTGACTCTTTGTGACCCCATGGACTACAGCCCACCAGACTCCTCTGTCCATGGGATTTTCCAGGTAAGAATACTGGAATAGGTTGCCATTTCCTACTCCAATAAATACTATATACAGTTTGGGGGAAATAGTATGTAGAAGGTCTTTGAAAAAAACTTAGCAAAATGTCTGGTGACAGTGGTAGTAGTGTCTTAGAAGGGTGTTTGTGAGAAGTCTTCACGTAATGCCTAAATCTCATATTTTTAATCAATAATTTCAAATTCAAAATTTTTTTTTCTAATAATTAGACAAACTTACTGATTTAATTTTGGTTCCTTTCTCTTCCCCATCTTTACTTTGTTGAGTCAAATGGCTAATACCTGGGTTGCTGGGACAATAGCAAGGCAGGAACCTACTTCACAAGAATCTAATCAGCTAAATTCGGAAGACTGCCTTAGGCAAGGTGCTGTGCTGAGCTCTGTAGGAAAAGATCGGGATTTCCAGGTCCGATCCTGGATTATAGTGTTTACAGGCCACTGTAAAGGAATGACGCAATCTGTGTATGTTGTATAACACAGCCAGCAGAGTCTGGGGTAAATATCCTGCAAACATATGAATATTTCTGCAGCAAAATATGTAAGGACTATAAATAGCTTCCTAGCCATTCAGGTCAAGTTTGCAGACAGATGAATTATGAAAAACTTTCAGTTTTAAGAGCACAGTGTGTTTTGTAATTGTAGATAAAAGACTGCATAGCTTTCAGCAAGTCATGCTTTCAGCTTGCCTAATTCTTCAGCTCCTCAGTCTCTTATTATTATAACCAGACTTTCTAATAGAAAATAGCTAGCCTTTATTAAGTGGCTACTATGGGCCAAGTACATCATCACATTTTTAAAAAATTGAAGTGTAGTTTGTTTACAATATTATGTTAGTTATCTGTTTTAATCCTTACAACAGTCAAGGTACACATTATCACTACCGTTAACAGATAGGGAAACTGAGGTTTTGATAAACTAAGTACCTTGCCCAAGACTACATATAAGACACATTAATTGGGATTTTTTTCTACTTTTTTTTTTTTGGATATTCCTTTTTTTGGCCATACTGTATGGCATGTGGGATTTTAGTTCCCTGACCAGGGATCAAACCCATGTCCTGTGTATAGTAAACTCAGAGTCTTAACCACTGGACCACCAGGAAACCCCCTTAACTGAGATTTTAATATGGGCTTGCTTTACTTTTCTGGCGGACCTTTGAGATTTCACTCTAAGAAAAGTGCTCTCGTGTCATGCTCAGTCGTGTCCGACTCTTTGTGACCCATGGACTGTAGCCCCCCAGGCTCCTCTGTCCACGGGATTCTCCAGGCAAGGATACTGGAGTGGGCTGCCATGCCCTCCTCCAGGGGATCTTCCTGACCCAGGGATAGAACAGTGTTCTACAGAAGTCTAAACACAAGTTCTAGATAAATTAGAAGTTTATCTACATTGTAAGGCAATATTTATTTTACAAACAAATTTTCTTAAATAGCAGGATTTCTTGAAATTAGTTTCCTTGGCACATTTTGCTTATTCATCATTAGTTAGTTACTTGATGGATAGTCTGGGGAGCCATGACCAAATGCTGACCGATGAGAATTGAGAATAAAGAATTTCTGCAATACTAAAATAAAGCATGGGAAAAGTAAACTAAATATATTTCATTTTCCATAAATACATGTATTCTACAAGTGCATTGATTTGGGATGGAAAAGTATTCTTGCCTAGGTAGTTAAGAGACATATTGTAGAAACCCTGCATTGAGAAGAACCCTGTCAGATGTCATTAGTAGAGTCACTGAACTGAACTGAAAACTGGAGACAAGATTCTTATTTATGAAAGGGGAAGACCAAGTAAACAGGTTATACTAAATGCTAAAAGTAAAGAAATGCGGTTAAAACCCAACCAAAATGTTGTCATAATTATTTCTACTCTATCAAAGTCTTCAAACTTGAAGAACCCCTGCTCCACCCCCCTTTAATTACTTCTTATTTCGGATATACACACAGGACACCCAAGTACTACTGAAGAGGGCCACTGATTAGAACCACAGAATACTTGACATCACAGAATAATAAAGGATTAGTGGAAAAGATGTGATAGGGTCCATTATAAGTGTGTTTTGAGTAAACGAAAATTAGCTTTCTAGTGGAGGACCCTTCAGAAAGAATGTGGCAAAAAGAGATGAAAATGATGTGAAGGAAAATTCAAAAATAAACTTCTGCTTTAATAAACACTTATGATCAGGTCACAAGATATATACACTATTCAAATAAGGCCCAACCCCTAAGACATTAATTAGGCTGATTCAAGGAAGCAATTCTTCCTAAATACTTCATTCAAAATAATTTTCCAGCTTTACTTTTTCAGCTTCAATCTCTTGTATTATGTCATTGCTTTTCAAATTGAAGCATTTGGTCTTATCATATTCATAATAAGCATGCATTCGCTCTCTCTCTTCTTTTTACAGATGTCTCTACATTTTGATTGCTCTTTACCTATTGTCGTTGTTTTTCAGTCTCCAAGTCGTGTCTGACTCTTTGCAACCCCATAGATAGCAGCATGTCAGGCTTCCTTGTCCTTCACCATCTCCCAGAGTTTGCCCAAGTTCATGTCCATTGAATTGGTGGTGTCATCCAACCATCTCATCCTCTGTCACCTTCTTCTCCTTCTGCCTTCAATCTTTCCCAGCATCAGGGTCTTTTCCAATGGGTCAGCTGTTCATATTTAAGTTTCTTCCTTTCGTAACAGTAACAGTAACAAAAATAACATTAGCATCTGCTATTTGAGGGTTTCCTTTTTGCTAGAATGTTAGGTGCTCCATATAATTTATTCTCATTTAATCTTACAACAAGGAGGAAATGGGTTTTGAGAGATTATGTGATTACTTTCAAGGTCATACAGACCTCAATGGTAAGGTCAGAATTTGAACAGCAGGGTCTGCTTGACTTGAGTGCCATCACTCTTAACCTTTGCAGATCACCAGCCTCCCCTCCAGGTGTGGCATCGTGGTGGTGGTAGGGTGGTAGTCCTGAGCACACAGTCCTGAGACACCCATCTTGGGGAGGAAAGAAGGGAGATCTCTGCAAGGGGCTTCAGGCTCTGTCATCTGATAACTGAGCATAACTTCTTGGTCCCTCTATCTATTAACACTGCACTCTTTAATTCCTGATTATTCTTAGAAGCTCTTTTGGGGAATAGACAGCTGTTAATTTAAATCTTAAAGTTAGATCAAGAAAGAGAACTAGCCAAAGATTAAATGACTTGCCAGGGGATTGGAGTTGGAGGTATTGAATTCCTCTGAGCCAGGATCTGTGAGAGAGAGTAAAGCAAGTCAGAGGGGATAATCTCCCCTCTCCGGCATTCCCAGTCTAATGGGGCTCAGAACTGGAGCTCTGGTCTACCCCAGCTCCTCCAGTGGTTTGTTTTTCCACTACTCATCTTCGCCCCAGCAGAACTGTGTCATCCCGATTTATTTTAGTGTACTTTGGGACTGCCCCGGAAGGCTACTGCTTACTCTTACAAGCAATAAACTGAGGTCCGTGTTTCTATAATGGGTGGAATGAAAAGCAAGAAAACAAACAACACTTTACATTAAATCTGATTTGAATTCTCCTTAAAAAAAATAAAGCAACTGGCGTGATATTTTAACAGCTTTTTGACAGTGCCCACATTTGATTTGATGAGATGCATGCTCCTATTTGAGTTATGTCCGAAAGAGGGCAGACAGATGGAAGGTTTTTACAAAAGGAAAAAAAAATCCTGGTTAGTGTAAGCCTGGAATTCCTAATTTGCTTTTAATCTTTTTCTTTTAAAAAGCAATAAATAGGTCTTAACAGATGGGCTAACTCTTGAGTTAGAAGCATCCTTTGAAAAATTACAAGCAGTAAATGCCTTTTATAGATGTAGAGTTCAAATACATGAAAATCATAGCAAACCCCACAGCCTAGAGAAACAAACTTTCTGGACGAGGAGATTTAGAGAAATAAATACATACTCAGCTATAGAACAATCTGCTGCAGCCCTCTGGCATAGCTTTTCAAACTGAGTCATGACCCATCAATAGGTTATGAAATCAATTTAATAGGTTGTGACCAGAAGTTGAAACAAAAGTCGTGGTGGGAACAGGAAATATTCGGAGTGCATCACGTGTAGTAAGAATAAAGGCTGTTTCATGATGGTTTGTCCCATTACACACTGTTTCCTGGATCATGATGTATTTCTTACTATGGGTCATGGCTAAAAACTTTTTTCAAAGATGCTGATATAGCAGATGACTAGTGCAACTATATCACAATATGACTCCATCCACGAACAAGCAAGTTTTATTATGTATTATATAGCATAAACATTTGAGTAGTGCTTCTGAGTGTGTCAGGTATAGTCAAGGAAATCCTAGTTGACTTAAGCAGAGTTGGCCAGGGGTGGCCTATGAAATTGTCTTACCTGCCAGCCATCCCTGGCAAGGATGCCTGGGGCAAACTCAGAAACCTTGTGCCTATTGCCATAAAGTGAATACCCAGAGAGCAGTGATCTTTCTTCTGTGGACCCAACTCAAGGAGATGTTGCTTTCAGATCCAAGAGGATGATGTGATTAGGTATGTGATAAGAAGCTAAGCAGAAAAGGTGACAGTTTGCTTTCCTATCAGTAATTCTTAATGAAATGAATAATAGTAATCTAGCATTATTTGTCACTACTGTGTTAAGTGGGCTTCCCTGGTGGCTCAGTGGTAAAGAATCTGCCCGCTATGCAGGAGATGCAGGTTCCATCCCTGGGCTGGGAAGATCCCCTGGAGGAGGAAATGGCAATGCACTCCAGTATTCTTGTCTGGAGAATCCCACGGACAGAGGAACGTGATAGGCTACCGTCCATGGGGTCACAAAGAGTTGGACATGACTTAGAGACTAAAAGAAAACTATGTTAAGTATTTTTCGTCAATTATCTAGCAATAATCCTACAAGACAAGGCATGATCATTATCATTTTATACATGAGGGAAGCACATGCTCAGGGACATAGGAAAATTTGTCCAAAGTTAATTATTTGTGATGAAATCAGAACTTGAGTTTAAATTTCCAGACAAAGCCTGAGTCCTTCCTAATCCTCTATACTGCCTTGGTTGCATCAATTTACTACATCCATTGCCTAGGCTTAACAGTGTTCTCCTTCACCAGAATAGACAGCAAGGATTTAGCTTTGTGAATTATTTTTGCTCGAGTCCCTTTTTACTTCTACTGTCCACATCTAGTCCATTAACTCTGCTCAAAAGAGGGATATGCCATATCCATCCACTTCTTTCCATTTTCACCGCTTTCACCCTAATCCAAGCCACTTCATGTCTTATTTTAGGCTATAGAAAACCCTAACTGGTCTCCCGTCTGTCATTTATGCTGCCCTACAATTCATTCTCCACATGGCAACTAGAGGAATCCTTTCTTAACAAATCAGATAACATCATTCTTTCACTTGAAATTCTCCACTGGTTCTCTTTTTAATCTGAAATAAAATCTAAACTTCTGAGCATGCCAGATATAGTCTACCTATGTAGACTGGCCCTGCCCACCTCTCCAGCCTCATCTGCTACAGTCCTTCCTCAGCTCTGACTTGGCTGAGCCTCAGTCTCTGTATCTGTCCTCTTTGCCTGGTAAGTGCTTTACCCAGATCTCAGCCAGACTGACTTCTTCCTGCACAAAACTTTCTGGTGCTTTGTAGATGAGGGTATGTTCACTGACCCACTCACCTCACGTTTCTAAACACCCTCTCAAAGCCCCTCAATTGCCTCGGATTTACTTTCTTTGTAACACTGTCTGAAGATTATTTACTTGTTTATTATTTGTTTCTCCATCTAGGAGCTAAAGCACTGGGGCCTTGTCTGTGTTGTCCCTGGCTGTTATCTTTAGCATTTAGAGCAGGGCCAGCCCGGCAATAGCAGGCACTCAAGAAGTATCTCTGAATGTACAAATAATGAATGAATTTGCATCAGGATTTTCCAGAGGCCCACCTTCGGAGTGTAAAGCTAGAATGTTCTCTTGACCCTGACAGCTAGATGTGGCATTTCAAAGCTGAAGTTTTCAAGTGTAGCTTCCTTAGTTACTGCCACATTTGGTTCTCCTTCCCCACAAGACTCATTGCATCACCCGGACAGACTTGAGAGTCAGGAAATGTGGTATCAGAAAACCAGGGTCCTAGGACTTCCCTGGTTGCTCAGTGGTTAAGGCTCCTTGCTTCCATTGCAAGGGGCATGGGTTTGATCCCTGGTCAGGGAGCTGGGATCCTACATGCCACATCGTGGCATGGCCAAAAAATTAAAAAAAAAAAAATCAAATAAACAATTCTGTGACCTCTTTGATCTTGATTCTTTCATCTGCAAAATAAAGAATAAGTCTATTTAAGTAGAGATCTTTTGAGGATTAAAGAAAGTAGGTATGAGAAACAAACGTTTGTTATTGTGATTACGTCTTTAGAGGTACTTTGGGAAGATGAGAAGTAGATGTCGAAGTGCTTTACTTATTCCAAACTCAGGGAGGTGTCCTCCATCTGGGCATCATCCTCAAGGCCTCATTTCCCATTATCCCCACATCTAACAATTTACAATGTTCTATCAACATTTCTTCCTCTCTGTAAAGTGGGAACACACTTCCTTAACCCCTTTATCATTTGAGGTCTCATGCAGGGCCCAAGAATGTGATGAGATCAATTGACTTGCCTGGAACTCAGAGAAAAATTTAAATTCTTAGCTTTCTTTCTTTTTCTGAGAAAAATTCATTTGTACCATACAAGGCTCTCCTGTGCTAAGGTCAGGGTGTTTTCTTGGGCTTGTCAACCCTCAATTGTTTAGATGGAGAGTGAAGGAATAAATCCTCCTACAGTCTCCTCCTGCTCATTCCTCATATAATTTAAATAGTTGCTGAAATCTGAGAAGATTCCACCTGGGTACGTCAGCAGTTCAGTTTCTACATGTAACTTCTAACAAGCTGAAGCAATCACACGTTTTCACCAAACCTATCTTATCTGCCCAGAGTCCTTCATCATGGTCTTATCCAGAAGGATGTTTACACTTTCACTTGCTTGCCTCATACTTTTGATAGTAATGAGCCACCTTAGTTTATTACGGTTTTTTAAAATAAACTATTTCCCCATTCTTTCTTGCCTTCCCATCTAATTATTTACCAGCTGGCCTACTGTAATGGCCACCAAGTGGTTCCCTAGCCTTTAATCTCACACCCCTCCAATCTAACTTGCTGTTTTTATTATTATTTCATCCCCCAGGGCCTATCTCCTGACTTTCACAATCAGGTAACCTGGGAAACAAATTAAAGACAGAGCGGTAGAGCTGGTGAGGCATGGCTTCTACCTTTCTTATCCATCTCAAAGGAGCTACTTTAAGTGTGCTAACTGTGGACCAAATGAGAGGGTATTGCCCCAGCAGACCAATTCCAACTGTGACTGTGCACTAGATTGCTGGTTAACCTGGGAAGCTCACATCATGTCTCTGGGCTTGATTGTGCTCATCTGAGATGATGAAAATAGTAATGGTTAAATTTTCTTTTGTATTTACTATGTTCCAGGCACTACTTTAAGTACTTAGTTGCTCAGTTGTGTCCGGCTCTTTTGTGACCCAATGAACTATAGTCCTCCAGGCTCTTCCCTCCAAGGGGTTCTCCAAGCAAGAATACTTGAGTGGGTTGCCATTTCCATCTCCAGGGGATCTTTCTGACCCAGGGATCTAACCCGTGTATCCTACAGCTCCTGCATTGGTGGGCAGATTGTTTACCACTGAGCCACCTGGGAAGCCATGGACCTATTTACTCTTCTAAAAATGTTTTCAGGTAAATACTATTACTACTGTCTTCATTTTTACAGATGAGAAAAATTAAGGCTCAGAGAGGCTAAGGAATAGAGACAAAGGCACACAGCTAGGGTTTGTTGGGACTCTGAACCCAAGTAGGAGATCCAAAGTCTGCATGTGGATGCTGTTCAAATAAAGAGTGGAATTAAATGAGTTTCTGGGGGTCTCTCTAGCTCTAAAAGTACCTTAAGTCCACATGCCAGGGCAGGCTGCTGATTCCCCCAGTGAGCACAGAGGACAGGAGCAGAGCTCTGTTAAGGTGTGACACTGCAGCCAGTACAGTTCATCCTCAGGCAGGGAACACGGTCTAAATATAGAAGCTTCCTTAACATTGGAAGGTCTGACTAAACTGGGTTAGTTGCTGGGGCGAGGTGCTAGAGGCAGAGCGAGCTGAAAGGTGTGCCAGCTGCGCAGCGGCACCGCATAACAATGTAGGGCAAGAGTCCTCCTTGAGCGCTGCCCTGCTTGCATCATTGCTTTCCTGGCACGTCCTTTTGTGGGATTATATAATGCTGATTAAGGTAGATTACTTTATGAATCAATCTGCCTCTCAGAGAAACGAGGGCATTTTGCCAAAGCCTTCTCTGCTGAGGTGACGATTTCATGCCTTTAGGTTTTGTGTTTGTCAGTTGTAAGAGAAACTCTGCCCGGTGTCTGATCCATGCACAGTTGGACTGTCTTTGGGCATGCATACTTTCCAACGATGTTAACTACCTCCCTGGCATGCTCTTTGAAAGATGTTTCTAGGCCCTTTAAATACTGTTGTGGGTTGAATTGTATCCCCCCAAAAATGTTCAAGTCTTAACCCTCGGTACTTGCAAATGTTGTCTAAATTGGATATAAGGTCTTTGCAGAGGTAACCAAGTTATGATGAGGTCATTGAAGGATAGAGTAAGCCCTACTCCAGTGACTTGTGTCCTTATTAGAAGAGAGAATTCAAACACAAACACACAGACATGTAGGGAGAATGCCATGTGATGGTGGAGGCAGAGATTGGAGTGATGTTTCTACAAGCCAAGGAATGCTAAGGATTACAGGAAAACACGAGAAGCTAGTAGGAGGCAAGGAAAGAGTCTTAGGGCCTTCAGAGGGAGCATGGCCCTGTTAGCACCTTGGTTTCAGACTTCTAGTCTTCAGAACTGTTATAGAACACATTTCTGTTGTTTGAAGACACCTAGTTTGCAATGCTTATGGCAGCCTGTGGGTTGCACCCTACAGGCCTGTATGTATGCCTTGCAGTTGCCCAACCTTGAGACAGAAAAAAGAGCTCAGGGTCAGTGGCAGAGACACTTTTGGTTCATTGGATGGAGGGAATCTCACATACCTGAAGCAAGTTCCTGGAGCAATACCCCACTGTGTGTGCGGGAGATGGCAAGCAGGAAACAGCAACCGACATTACTATTTGAATGATGGAGAATCTATGTCTCTTATGTCTCCTGCACTGGCAGTCAGATTGTTTACCACTTGGGCTTCCCTGATAGCTCAGCTGGTAAAGAATCTGACTGCCAGTGCAGGAGACCCCGATTTGATTTCTGGGTCGGAAAGTTCCCCTGGAAAAGGGATAGGCTACCCACTCCAGTATTCTTGGTCTTCCCTGCTGGCTCAGATGGTAAAGAATCTGCCTGCAATGCGCAAGACCTGGGTTTGATCCCTGGGTTGGGAAGATCCTCCGGAGGAGGGCACGGCAACCCACTCCAGTATTCTTGCCTGGAGAATCCCCATGGACAGAGGAGCCTGGCGGGCTAGAGTCCATGAGGTCACAAAGAGCTGGACATGACTGAGCGACAAAGAACAGCACAGTGCCACCTGAGAAGACCAGTTTAGATGTGGGTGAGACCAAATCCCAATTACAGTGGCTTTAGGAGAAAATATTAGGAGGAGAATTGGAGACAGAAAACACAGGCCCTTTGGAGGAATTTTGCTGTACAGCGGGCAAAAACTAGTGTGGTAGCTGGAGAGTGATGTCAAGGGATGCGGAGGTTGGTTTGTCTATTTACTTATTACACTAAGAGGTGAAATCCTAGTGCAAGCTAATGGTAACAGTCATACAGAAAGGAGGACATTGACTGTATTAAGGAGAGAAGAGAGAGTTGCTGCAGTGATGTCCTTGAGTTGGGGAGGAGGGAGGTGAGATCCACTGAAAAAGGGAGAGGTTCGTTTCGGAAAGGAGCACAGATCAGAGTCATTGTCACAGGGGGGAGGCAGAATATGTGGGGACAGACGCTGGTAGGTTGCCTGTCACACAAACGAGAACCTGTGCAAATACTCTCTGAATGTTTCTATTATCCCAGCAAGGCAGGAAGAAAGGCCATCAGCTCAGAGTGCGGAGGGGGAGGAGCTGGAATTACGAAGAGGTGCAACACCCAGGGGAGTGAAAGGACTGAGGGAACATAATGGTAGCCAGGCAGCATTGTATAGAAAGGAAAGGGGTTATTTATTTTAGTTTTTAGTTTTCCTGATCAGGATGTGGGATCTTAGTTCCCTGACCAGCGATTGAAGCTGCACTCTTTGCATTGGAAGTGTGGCATCTGAACCACTGGACCATTAGGGAAGTCCCAGTAAGGGGTTAGTTTGATGAGGAGAGGCCAAGGGTTGGGAATTTTATACCTTTGTTGACAAGTCTACCCACGGAAGCTACGCTGCAGGCCTTGGTATACAAAGAAGAATTCTGACCTCTAGGAATCTAAAATCGTGTAAGCAATAAATAATGAACACATGAAAGATTCAAATAATAGTTTAGGACAACAGAAGAGATGTATGTGACAGGGAAGCATATCAAATTGCCACATATGTTTAAAGGAGTTCAGAGGAAGGAGAGAGCTAATCTAGAAGTGATATGATGGTTGAGCTTGGTAGAATAGGTACCTTCACTGCTGCTGCTGCTGCTGCTAAGTCGCTTCAGTCGTGTCCGACTCTGTGCGACCCCCTAGATGGCAGCCCACCAGGCTCTGCCGTCCCTGGGATTCTCCAGGCAAGAACACTGGAGCGGGGTGCCATTGCCTTCTCCGACCTTCACTAGGGGCAAGTGAACATAAAAGAATGATAGGAACAAAGACTAAAGCCTGGATGGAAAAAGCAAAGAAATATCACCATGTAGTGTTGTCAGGTAAAATGCAGGACCCACAGTAAAGTTCAAGTTTCAGTCAACCACCAAATAACAGTTCAGTATAAATACATCCCATGCATATTTATCTGAAACCAAAGTTAACTGGATATCCTGTAGTTTTATTTGCTAAATCTGGCAACCCTATCACCAAAGTTAATGGAAATCAAAAGAATGTTACTTGAACCAAGGGAGGAGAGAATTATAAGAATGCAAAAGGTGCTCACTGGTAGCAGGTGCTTCCATAAAGCCATGGAAATGAGATTTTGTCATTAGGACACCACTGGGGGCATTTGACACAGCAATGAAGGCAGGGGCCCAATGCACCACACGTGTACCACTCAGTAAAGAGGTTTAATAATAAGAAAGGAGAGAAATATAGTCTAAGGTCAAAGGTGAAGATGGACCCTAGGCCCTGGGCTCACAGCCACTGGGGTGATAAATGCATTTAGTTATTTTGTGAAAAATCAAGACCCTAGTTTTAAAACATTCTATAAAGGCCAGAGATTGGCTTAATTGTGAAGCTGCAGCTTATTGGCTTGGTACCCAGGGCTCAGGCATCGTTTGTTGGGAAGCAAGATGGGGAAAAGGAGGCACATTATTGCAAATGAAACATAAAAGAAAAAAAAAAAAAAGGATGGGAATCCTACTCTTGGCAAAATGCTCATTTTAATTATGTAGTAGGCCAAATTTAGATACTCTCAGATGGAAATCAGATTGTGAACTTGAGATTATAAATCACTTAATAGAAACACTTTAAAAAGTTATTTATTTTTTTCTGGCTGTGTCAGTTCTTTGTTGCAGCACATAGGATCTTTCATTGTGTTGTGGGGATTCTTCCTTGTGGTGACAGGGCTCCGGAGCACGTGGGCTCTATAACTGCATCATAGGGGTTCTCTCTAGTTGTGTTGCTTGGCCTCCCTAGTTGGCGCATGGGCTCAGTAGCCGCAAGGCATGTGGGAATCTTAGTTTCTTTACCAGGGATCCAATTTGTGTCCCCTGCATTGAAAGGCTGAGTCTTAACCACTGGACCACCAGGGGAAGGCCCCAGAACACACTCTTTCTCCAGGAGGTTTGTCCTATGCTGGATTTTACTTCATTACAACTGGGTAGAAGAAAGAAACTCCATGAGAGCCAAGCACTGATATGAAAAAAGCTATGGCAGAATTATCCCTGCCTGGCCACCAGAGGTTGGGCCCTGAAGCTTCAATATTTTGGCCACCTGATGCAAAGAGCCGACTCATTGGAAAAGATCCTGATGCCAGGAAAGATTGAGGGCAGGAGGAGAAGGGGTGAGAGAGGATGAGATGTTGAATGGCATCACCGACTCAATGGACATGAGTCTGAACAAACTCTGGGAGATAGAGAAGGCCAGGGAAGCCTAGAGTGCTGTAGTCCACAAGGCTGCAAAGAGCTGGATATGACTGAGCGACTGAACAACAACACTGAGGACACCAAGTCCAAGGGCTATGAACTCTCAGTGTCTAGAAGTGTTAGAATGACAGTGACATATGCTTCTCCAGTCACGTTTTATCCTTAGGCACCTCAAGGTTCTATAGGATCATTACGGAATATTTATTGCTGAAATGCCTGCCCTCAGGAAGAAAAGATGACAGCTTTTGGAAGGAGGTTTTAAAAATGAGGGCTAACAGAGTGACCTTTGACAATAACTGTTAATGGATTAGGGTCAGGGACAGCTCAGTGCTCACAGACCTTAAAAATACTGTCATCTATCTTTCTCCCTGAATGGAGTTTTCATCTTGCCAGTTCCTATAGTTAATTAGATTGTTAACTCTGTCTATATATAGCAGCAAACACTTCACTGGCATGTAGCAAATGCTGATTATTAATCAGGGGCCTCTACTGACTCAAGATGGAACGAAATGTAATTATTCAAATTAGATTTAGGCCAAGGTCCAATGACCTCACAGGCAACATTCTGATTTTGTAAGTCTAGTTTCCGTAAACTGCATCTCTGGAAGATGTTGAGATTCCAATCTTCAGGAACCTTTAGGTGAATAGTGATGCTGAGTTTAGGTATCTCTGGCATCCTTAAAAGGATTGAATTCTCTGTTATAAATGTACCTATGCACCTGCCAGCTCATGACTCAAAATCAGCCTTACTGAGTAAATCATTATACAAAGTAGTTATGGGTGTAGAATTTTAATAGCAAATCAATGAAAGTTAATTTTCATGGATGCTATTAGAAAGGGTGTTCAACAAGCCTGTCTCCTCTCGTATATCACGTTGCTTTATACTTTGGGAGAAAAGCTAAAATAGGTAGATTTTTTAAAAAGACAGACATGGGAATGGCCCAATCCTCTCTACTAGATTTGACCAAAGTCCTTCCCAACATTTACCATTTAGGCCTTCAGTGGGAGCAAGGATAAGCTCAGGAAAGTGGGGTAGAGGGAGAAAACTTGAGAAGGGTTCTCTAGGCAGTTTGTAGTTGCCCTGAAGTGGGACTTCCTTCAAGCCCTGACTGAGGAGTCCCGTTAAACTAGTATTTGCTGTGTCTTTCATACCCCCTGCCCCTTGGGTTAAACATATGTTCCTTTAAGCTCCTACTGTGTTTGGGCCTCAGAGCTTTTTAAATGAAAGTGTGCTGACCAAGTGAAAGTGAGCTTTCCTTTCTTCAAGTAGAATCGGGTATTTTGTACTTTGTGGTATTTCTATTTTCACATGGGTATCTGAGAAACTGGAAGTGCTTTTAACATCTTGGTGGGGTGGGAAGAGGGATAAATGCTTTCACTCAGGGACCCGCAAACTCCAGAATCTAGTGCCTGATGATCTGAGATAGAGATGATATAATAATAACAGAAATAAAGTGCACAATAAATGTAATGCACTTTAATCATTTCAACATCTTCCCCACCCTGGTGCATGGAAACATTGTCTTCCACAAACTTGGGCCTTGGTGCCAAAAAGTTTGGGAATACTGTACTGTGTTGCCATTTGCTTGGGCTTCCCAGGTGGCACTAGTGGTAAAGAACCTGCCTGCCAATGCAGGAGACATAAGAGACGTGGGTTCGATCCCTGGGTGGGGAAGATCCCCTGGAGGAGGAAATGGCAACCCACTCCAGTATTCTTGCCTAGAGAATCTCATGGACAGAGGAGTCTAGCATGTTACACTCCATGGGGTCTCAAAGAGTCAGAACGACTTAAGTAACTTAGCATGCATGCCATTTGCTTTGTCTTGGACAGGATTGTTTGGTTCCAAGTAACAGAAGCCCTCTCAAACAAGCTTGATGTAAAGTTTTGTTGTTCAGTCATTCGGCCATGTCCAACTCTTTGCTACTCCATGGACTGCAGCACTCCAGGCTTCCCTGTCCTTCACTAACTCCCCGAGCTTGCTCAAACTCATGTCCATTGGGGCAGCAGTGCCATCCAACCATCTTGTCCTCTGTTGTCCCCTTCTCCTCCTGCCTTCAATCTTTCCCAGCATCAGGGTCTTTTCTAATGAGTCGGCAGGTGGCAAAAGTATTGGAGCTTCAGCTTCAGCATCAGTGCTTCCAATGAATATTCAGGATTGATTTCCTTTAGAATTCACTGGTTTGATCTCCTTGCAGTCCAAGGGACTCACAAGAATTTTCTCCAACACCACAGTTCAAAAGCATCAATTCTTTAGCACTCAGCCTTCTTTATGGTCCAACTCTCATATCC
The DNA here is from genome assembly GCA_024291935.2 of Okapia johnstoni. Taxonomy (NCBI): domain Eukaryota; kingdom Metazoa; phylum Chordata; class Mammalia; order Artiodactyla; family Giraffidae; genus Okapia; species Okapia johnstoni. Next base: position 22,685,794 of record CM044307.1, read on the forward strand.
ATACCTCCATGAACGTTGAGTTTTAAGCCAGCTTTTTCACTCTCCCATTTCACTTTCATCAAGAGGCCCTTTAGTTCCTCTTTGCTTTCTGCCGTAAGTTTGATGTCATCTCCATATCTGAGGTTATTGACATTTTTCCCGACAATCTTGATTCCAGCTTGTGCTTCATCCAGCCCAGCATTTCACATGGTTCTCTGCATATAAGTTAAATAAGCAGGGTGACAATACACAGCCTTGATGTACTCCTTTCCCAATGTGGAACCAGTCTGTTTTTCCATGTCTGGTTCTAACTGTTGCTTCTTGCCTGCATACAGATTTCTCATGAGGCAGGTCAGGTGGTCTGGTATTCCCATATCTTTAAGAATTTTCAATAGTTTATTGTGATTTACACAGTCAAAGGCTTTAGCGTAGTCAATGAAGCAGAAGTAGATGTCTTTCTGGAATTCTCTTGCTTTTTCTATGATCCAATGGATGTTGGCAATTTGATCTCTGGTTCCTCTGCCTTTTCTTAATCCAATTTGAACATCTGGAAATTCTCAGTTCACATACTGTTGAAGCCTAGCTTGGAGAATGTTGAGCATTACTTTACTAGCATGTGAAATAAGTGCAATTGTGAAGTAGTTTGAACATTCTTTGACATTGCCCTTCTTTGGGACTATAATGAAAACTGACCTTTTCCAGTCCTGTGGCCACTACTAGTTTTCCAAATTTGCCAGCATATTGAGTACAGCACTTTCACAGTATCATCTCTTAGGATTTGAAATAGTTCAGCTGGAATTGTATCACCTCCATTAGCTTTGTTCGTAGTGATGCTTCCTAAGGCCCACTTGACTTTGCACTCCAAGATGTCTGGCTCTAGGTGAGTGATCATACCATTGTGGTTATCTGGGTCATTGAGATATATTTTGTATGGTTCTTCTGTGTATTCTTGCCACCTCTTCTTAATATCTTCTGCTTCTGTTAGAGCCATACCATTTCAGTCCTTTATTGTGTCCATTTTTGCATGAAATGTTCACTTGGTATCTCTAATTTTCTTGAAGAGATCTCTAGTCTTTCCCATTCTGTTATTTTCCTCTATTTCTTTGCATTGATCTCCTAGGAAGGCTTTCTTATCTCTCTGTGCTATTCGTTGGAACTCTACATTCAGATGGGTATATTTTCCTTTTATTCCTTTGCCTTTCACTTTTCTTCTTTTCTCAACTATTTATAAAGCCTTCTCAGACAACCATTTTGTCTTTTGCAATAATTTTTCTTGAAGATAGTTTTGATCGCTGCCTCCTGTACAATGTCACAAACCTCTGTCCATAGTTCTTCAGGCACTGTGTCTATCAGATCTTATCCCTTGAATCTATTTTGTCACTTCCACTGTATAATCGTAAGGGATCTGATTTAGGTCATACCTGAATGGCCTAGTGGTTTTCCCTACTTTCTTCAATTTAAAGAAGAAAAAGAGGGGCCTATTAAATAGGTACAGGGGTATCTCCCAAGGTCAGGCTATTCATCTGGGTCTTGCACGGATCCACACTAGGACTTGGAGAGTTTCTCACTCCAGGGGCTGCCAGTCACCTCATTTCTACAGCTGTTGGAGTATCTGCTCCTTCTCTGTTTCCCTTGCAGACTAGCTTTCTCTGTTGAGATTGTGTTTGGCTCACTATAAATCTCCATGGATGGTACCCTCAGTCTCTGAGTTATAGAAAGTTTCCAGACCACAGCCCATACCTATCTGACTTAATCCCAATGCTTATTTATAATATAGTATTTTTTTAAATTGAAATGCACATCACATAGTATAAGAGTCATCATTTAAAGTGTTCACTTCTGTGGTTTTCAGTATATTCATTATGTTGTCCAGTCATTACCACTACCTAATTCCTGAACATTTCCTTCACCCCAAAGGAAACCCTGTTTCTCTTAGTACCTAGTCCCAAATATCCTCTCCCCCCATTCTCTGGTAACCACTAATTTACTTTCTGTCTCTTTGGCTTTGCCTATTCTGAACATTTCGTATGAATGCAATCATATAACATATGACTTTTGTGTCTGACTTCTTTCACTTAGAATAATGTTTTTAATGTTGACCCTTGTTGTAGCATTTAAGAGTATTGCCACTTACTTTTATGGCTAAATAGCATTCTAATATATGGAAATATCACATTTGTTTATCCACCCATCAATTGATGGGCGTTTGAGTTGTTACCACTTTTTAGCTATCACCAATAATGCTGCTATGAACATTAGTGTACAAGCTTTTGCAAGTATGTATATTCAATTCTCCACCTAGGAGCAGAATTGCTAGGTCACATGATAATTCTATGTTTAACTTTCTGAGGAACTGCCATATTATTTTCCACAGTGGCTTCATCATTTTGCATCCCAACTAGCAATGTATGATGAAGCCAATTTTTTTTTTCTGTGCCACACGTGGGATCTTATTTCCCCAACCAGTGATTGAACCCAGCCCTGCTGCATTGAAAGCTCAGAGTCTTAACCACTGGACCACCGGGGAAGTTCCAGGGCCCACTGACTTTTAATTCCAAATTCCTAGGAGATAGAATCCAGTTACCCTATTTCAGTCTCAGGATAGGTTCCTTTTGGTCAGATACCAAGTCTGTTTGACATGGGGTGGAGGGGTAGAATGGTCAGTTGGTACAGTCATGTAGAGGCCCATCATGGGCCTCAGTAGTTCTCAGAAAAGACAGAGTGGTCTGGGCATTTTTGGAATTTTTTTCTCTCCTGTCTAATCCACAATTCACTCCCAGCGTACCACCTTTATGATAATCCTGAGTCATAGAAGCAGTCCATTGATGACAATTTGTTATTTATAAATTAAACTGAGCCTCAAACTTTTCTTTGACACAGGGCACAAAATTCTCTAGTGGCTAGTAAAAAGTATCATGTTCACTTTGAATAGATATTTGTAATATCAAACCTGTGTCACAAATGAAAACTCCAACCCAATGTGGAGATTTCACTGATGTGTTCAAGACCAGGAAGTGAGTTAGTACCCATCTGGGATTAGTGTTTGGAACCTCAGTGCTACTGACTGAATTCTCAGGCCACTTGTGGGTTGGTACCATAATTATTGTCCCTTCTTGTTATTTTGGGACCCAAATTCTCATTCTTTATTCATGCCTTTGGGGGATTTGTAGACAAAAGCTTACTTACACTTTCCAAAATGAGTTGCTTTATAAAAATCCCAGAATGCAGTCAAGCCCATCTGTTTCCTCTCCTATATTAACTGATTTGTTGCAGTAAAACTCCAGACAGTCCTCAGAGAGATGCAGTTATAGGAAAGAAAACTGATTATGAGGGAAAGATTTTAGGGTCATTGAGATTTATTCCCCCGATATGCAAAGTCTGTGTAATGTGTGCAGTAGCCTGAGATCACCTTGGCATAAAGCGTGGCTCATGTTGGAGCAGCTAATCGTGCAGCCTGCACATGCGGGGAATAGTAAGGAAAGGATTCCCATCACAGAAGGTTTAACAATCAGGAGCGTAAGATGTTGCGATGGAAATGAGGCCAGTTGTGCAGCGTTTTAACTGAGCATTACTCTGGAGCTTGTCTCCAAGTATTAAGGCTCTCAAAAAATATTGATTTGGATCCAAATGAGAAGGATTTAACATTTGCCTTGTTTTCTGTGAAAGTCAAGATAAATGTACACCAGCAAACTTGAACCTGAGTTAGACTCTGTGTGTGTGTGTGTGTGTGTGTGTGTGTGTGTGTGTGTGTGTGAGAGAGAGAGAGAGAGAGAGAGAGAGAGAGAGAGAGAGAGAGAGATTTAATTGATGAAGAAATCTGACAGTAGAAGGTAAATAGTGATAGATAATTATTGATTTACTCCTCATTAGTTATATTAATTTAAGGTCATTCTTTGTTTCACTTACAGGATTAAGGGGACAGGGGTCTTCGTTTCTGTTTCCTTCTATCTGAGAGGTGGTGTTAGGTGGCCGAGTCCCCATCGAGTGGCAATTCAAATGTTACAATAGCCTGCTTCCCAGCACATAGTTTGTAGGCAGAGTTGCTCCCCCGCCACTCCTGTCTCCTAGAGAGCCTCCAGACACAGCAGGTGACACTGATGGATGGTCCCCACCTAGCTCTTTATTGAAGTCTCACATTGTACACAAAATAGGTGAGATAGCTGATGCCTCAGTCAGGGTGGACAGCTAACAGGTCAATAGAAACTCAACCCGAAATTGCTGTCACAGCAGCTTGTTACAGCTTTTGGCTTTGACGTACAGCCACAGTGCTTCGTAATTCAGCAAATGCGATGCTTCAGGACTGATCTGTTAGGTGTAGCTGTAACCAGAAGTCAGGTGATCTGGAGCCCAGTTCCAGCAAGAGCTTGTGACCTTGGGGTGATTTCTCAATGCTTCTGAGACTATTTCTTCGTCTGCCAGAACAGTGGAGTGGGGGTTAGACTTTCCTAACCAGAACTGACTAGGATAATGCATACGAAAGTACTTTGAGGATGAAAGGAAAAAGTATTATTCATACAACAAAGCTTGGCAGGTCAGGATTCCCTGGGGGACTTTTTCCCTCCGAAGTTGGGAGAAGTGGGTGAAAGAGAACTAATGTTCTGAAACAGGTATCACAGATCTCATCTCACTTAACCCCATCAATGTGGGTGTTATTCTCATTTTGCAGATGACTTGACTAAGGCTCAGAGAAGGTAACTACAGAGTTGTTCATTGCTTGATACTTGCAGAGTAAGACCAGAGGAAGAGTGTATGGTTTCAAAGATGTGTCTAAGGTATGGGACCCCTGTCTCACTCTTCAGCCCAGCATTTCCTTCTGTCTTAGCAATCACCCCTTATCCCTTGCTTCTGCCACTTAACTGTTAATATAAATGTGAGAGGAATATATCTGTTTGAACCTGGCCCCTCATCTGTAAAAAAAAAAAAAAAAAACAAACTAATACCACTCGTCTTGCAGGCTCATGTGAGGACTAAGTGAATTAGTCCATGGACAGCGCCTGGTCAGGTGTGGACGCAGAGAAGGTGCCGTGTTGTCTGTCCTCACCTCTGGCAGCCTACTTCATCCATGCTGTCCCCTCTACAGTGCTCCTAAAGTTCAACCCATGCTTAAGGCCTCCCTCCTCCCTTTGGCAGGAGAATGAGAAAATGTCACTGCACAGTATCTTTCCATTCTTATTGACATTAGAAATTTTTTGAGAAACACCCTTAGATACTTTCTAAGCTAGGCACCTAAGCAAGTTCTGAAGAAAACTATTCTTCAGTGGAGGGAAGCTGTGTGCCTTGAGCTGTTGCTTAGGAAAATCTCAGGGCAGAGATTTTTGACATCATCAATCATTTTATCTGTGTTTCCTTAATGACTGGATGGCACCATTTTTCTTTCCTAGTGCCCACTGTTAATCCCACTTTAATATTTGTCATTAAGTGAATCTTCATAAAGTTTATAAACATTATTTCACTAAGATTTGGATCCACACATTTAACTCTCCATCTTTTCACCCCAATTCCACTTGAAATTGTCCAATAAATGTTAGAGAACATGTGCAGCAGAGTTAGAAAACAGAAAAATGGTGCAACTAGAGGCCATAAATTTTAATGACATTTCTGTAAGATATAGTTTCACATAAAACTGTTGCAGAAAGGGAGATCCCTTCCAGGGCTGGAGAGAGGGCTCCTGTCTAATACTTGGAAATGAATTGTCTGAGGAGACACATGTGCTGAAAAAAAAAGAGACTTTATTGGGAGGGGTGCCCTGGTGGAGAACAGCAGTGTAAGGGAAACCAGGAGGACTGCTCTGCCGTGTGGCTCGCAGTCTTGGGTTCTATGGTGCTAGGTTTAGTTCCAGGGTGTCTCTGGCCAATCACTCTGACTCAGGGTCCTTCCTGGTGGCGCACACATTGCTCAGCCAAGGTGGATTCTAGTGAGAAGGATCTTGGGAGGCTGGTGGGGCATATGGACTGGAGTCTCTTCTCCACTTTTGACCTTTCCTGAATTCTTCCAGTTGGTGGTAGCTTGTTAGATCCTTATTTCTTACCAGGACTTCCTGTTGTAAGATAACTCATGCAAGTGGCCACTATCATGTCTGGCCAGGGCAGGTGGTTTTGGGCAATATTTCCCCTAATGAAACTAGATTTAGGGTCTTACTATTTAGTAATGAAAAATTTTTATTTTATGAATTGTTTTAAAACCTTTGTTGTGACTTGAGTTGTGTCTCCCGCAAATAATATGTTCAAGTTCTAACTCCCAGTGCCTATGACGAGACTTTATTTGAAAATAGGGTCTTTGAAGATATATCAAGCTAGGTCATACTGGATTAGGGTGGACTCTAATCCAACAGTTGGTATACTTATAAGAAGAGGGATATTTGGAAGAGATACATGGAAACGAAGGCCATGTAACAAGGGAGGCAGAGATCGGAATGGTGCAGGAGTGCCAAGGACTGCTGGCAACCACCAGAAGCTAGAGAGAGGCAAGGAAAGATTCTCCCCTAGAACCTTGTGAGGGAGCATGGCCCTGCCAAAATCTTAATTTTGGACTTCCAGCCTCCAGAACTGTAAGAGAATAAATTTCTACTGTTTTATGTCATCCAGGTTGTGGCAATTTGCTATGACAGCCTAATGCAAGCTTGGTTGAAGACTTTATAAAAAAAATGGATTTAGGGGAGTACTAACTCCAGTGCATATGTAGAAAAGACTCACTTAAAAATAAGTGGGTAGATTCCCTTAGAAGAGCCTCAGATAATCTCCAAGCTCGGACAACAGGTGCTCAAGCAAATGTGGGACACATGTGAGCCCTATCAATGACCTTGGGAAGTTGACCTTGACTACATCCTTGCCATGAGTGGCCATGTCAAATAAAAATGGAGGCATTATCCCAGCAGGTTTGTACTGAGAAGAGGCTGGCTTGGGGGACGATGGCAAACATAGAAGGGTATCCCATAAGTACAATGGGCTAAGCAGGCAAACTTTCTTGCATATACTCTTTCCTAACTTCTGAGTACAAACTAGACTGCCAATCTTAGAAAAATAAAGCCATAAAAATATGAAGTTTTCCCTTTCTCCTTTGTCTGAAATGAAACAGTTTAAATACAGACCTGTACAGTTTCTGATAAGCCACTTTTCAAATCCCCAAACAGGAAAAATGTAAATTTATTTGTTAACAAATTTTTGTTGAGCACTGTTATGTGCCAGGCATTATTCTAGAATGAGGGTTTCATTCAGAGGTTTTGCATCCTATGCAAAAATCTGAAGGCAAACCAAAAGAAAACATGGGGCAATCAAGGAGCTGCAAGTATGGGTAAATAGGGAAAAAGCATTGGGCTGGGCTTGAGAAATTATTCAATACTATTTAAATTGCTCAAAGAAGAGAAGCTAATCAGAGCAATCCAAGGAGATTGACCAATCCAAGGAGATGACCTCTCTGAAATGAACTTATCCCAAGAAATCAGAAGAAGATTCTTTGTAGATATCTTTGAATCACCAATTCCTTTTAATATTTCAATACAGGATTAGAGAGGACACTGTATTTAGGAAAATGGAACAATCTGAGGCTAGGAAATATTGCCATAATATCAGCAATATAATTCTTAAATTAAAATTCTAAATAAAGGCAGCATAGAGAAAATTGAATCCTGCGGTAAATTGAATTGGTGAATTAGACAATTATGTTGAGAAATTCTCCTATATTGCAGAGGAAAATAAACTTAACTATAATGCATGTAAAGGAAACATGGTCAGGGAATAAATCCAACAGATCTAACTTAGGTGTAATGAAAATACCAGAAAGAAAGAACAGCTACAGAAATGGTACCTGCTCAATCATGTCCAACTCTTTGCGACCTCAAGGACCATAGCTCACCAGGCTCCTCTGTTCCTGGTGTTTTCCAGGCAGGACTGTTGGAGTGGGTTGCCATTTCCTCCTCTAAGAACCGTAATGCATGTAAAGGAAACATGGGCAGGGAATAATAAATCCAACAGATCCAACTTAGGTATAGTGAAAATAACCAAAAGAGAGAGCAGCTACAGAAGTGGTAACAATAAAGAAATAATAGAAAAAAAATCCATACCTCAAGAAACATTTGAGTCTTCAGACTGAAAGGACCTACTAGGAATCAGGTAAACCTAGTGTATAGACTCCTACACTAAGACAGGTCCAATACAACTTCCTTCTTGCACCTAGGGAAAAACAACAAAACAAAACACACTATTTAGAAAAGGGAAAAAAGAGCATCAGCCATACTAATTGCTGGAAGTCAGGGAATAACATACATAAAACTTAGAAGGAAACATTACTACCCAAGAATTTCTTATATGGTTTATGTGAGAGGGCAACAGAAAAATCTATTCTCACATGTTGAAGAACTCATAAAATACTCCTTTTTTCTGAGAAAAATTCCCTGAAAAAGTCCTATAGCAATTCAAGGAAGAAATCAAAATAAATAATTCAAACTGGAGGAGGCCAGCTCATCACAGAACTTATTACAAGAAATGAAACCAATAAAATTTCATATTAGTATATAAATGATTGCTGTTAATGTTATAAAATTTAGCAAAAATATTAAAAATGATAATAGCCTGGATCTAAAAATGTAGCTTATTCAGATAAAAACTTTAGAGTGTGAAGGAAGAGGGAGGAAAGAGGCTCTGTGAGCATTTAAGTTTGGTCTATTTTGTTTACTGTTTTATCCCTAGGCTTAGAATAGTGTCTGGCATATTGTAGGTGCTTAATGAATGAATTAAGTCTACCAAATCTCTATAATCAATTAGGATTTAAAACTCCCATGAAATAATAATAGAAAGACTATCTGATAGAAAGATGAAGGAAAATTTCAATTTACATCAATTTTAAGAAAATAAAAGTCGAACGTCCCCTCCATCTCCCAATCTAACTAGTAATCAGGAAAACAAAAATAAAATAACAAAGACCTGTTAATTCTTTTTTTTCTTTTTTTTTTTTAAATTAGTTTATCTATTTTTTAACTTTACAATATTGTATTTGTTTTGCCATACATTGACATGAATCAATCTGATTACCAAAGATTAGTATGTCTGATGATACCACATGTTGGTGAGCATATAGGGAAACAGAAACTCTCTTAGTCTTTTGGTGAACTTTAAATTAGTTCTAACACTTTGGAGAATTTTGTAATATGAAGCAAAGTTGAAGATGTGAGTACTCAGCAATTTGACTTCTAAGTATACACCTTAAAGAAACTCTTCTAAATGTTCTTCCCCATGTACTCCTCCCACTCCAGTACTCTTGCCTGGAAAATCCCATAGATGGAGGATTTTCCGTCCATGGAGTCGCTAAGAGTCGGACACGACTGAGCGATTTCACTTTCATTTTTCACCTTCATGAGTTGGAGAAGGAAATGGCAACCCACTCCAGTGTTCTTGCCTGGAGAATCCCAGGAACAGGGAGCCTGGTGGGCTGCCGTCTATGGGGTCGCACAGAGTCAGACACGACTGAAGTGACTTAGCACTTAGCACATGTACTCCTCCAGTGACATCATTGTTTGTAATAGTGAAAAAGTGGAAACAATCTAAACGTCCATCACAAGGGAAATATTAACAGAGAAATGAACTTGATTAATTCACACAATTGAATAATATACATTAGTTAAAACTAATGAACTATATGTGTGTTTTAACTAAATTTGAAAAAACATAAAGTTAATTTGAAAAAGAGCAAATTTCAGAATGGTGTGAATATCCTGCTAGGATTCATACACATTTAACAAGCACTCAAAATCACACCCACTTTACTAGGAATTGTCTACAAAGACAGTGATTAACAGTAAGAAACAAGAACTAAATGGAAATGTGTCAAACTCATGATAGTCTTTACCCCTGAGAGAGCTTTGAATCTACAGTTTGAAATAAAGGACTTCAGCTTTATAATATTTTTCTCCTTTTATTAAAAAAAAAAATCTGAAGCAAAGCAACAGAATGTTAACATTTGTTAATTCTGAACAGTAGATACATAGTTGTTTGTTACGTTATTCTTGTACTTTATTTTTAAAACCTTTCATACTCCCCCAAAAGTGTAATAAATATCTAACCTTATGTCCTTACAACAATGATTTTGTTAGAAGATTGATGAATTCCTAGGGAGAGAGTGGGTCTATGGAGTTCTGACATGATATTTAAAAAACAAAACTTACTGTGTTTGCTGTGTATACACATTGTGTTTTTTTTTTTGGAAGGGCACAACCCCGTCCCTTCCAAGACATTTGGAAATTTTGGGGAGGAGATTTTGACTGGCCCAATACTTGAATGATGTTACTGGCATTTAGTACTTGGGGCCAAGGATACTAACTGACCAGGCCCTGGTTCCAATTTTGTCCTTTTGGGAAATACTGAGTTAGAAATTACATTCTGCTGAGGCTAACAGAAAATCCTATTAGTAGTTTAAGCAAATAATCATTTTCTTTTCCTTATGCAATACGAAGTCAGGAGGTAGCTGGTATAGGTTTAAGAGTGGCTCAAGGGTTTTAGGACTCAGTTCACAGTGTTTCTAATTGTCTTTTCCTCATATTCTCATAATGGCTGCTGAAGCTGTAGCCATCAAACCTAGTGCTCAGACAGGAAAAAGAAAGATTAAGGAAAGAGAGGGCAATATCTCTATTTGGAAAGCAAAAATCCCTGATAGACTTCCATATATGTCTTATTGTATCACATGATCTTGCTTGCTGAAAGGGTTTAGTTTCTGGTTTTGCAGCTTTTATACTAGAGGAAGTCAAGGAAAAGGGGGTCTGAGATTGATGTTGAGTCAATCAACCCACAGACTTTGCCGCAAAAATGAATAGGTTAAATATCCATATAAATAAGATAAAATGGATGAACATATCAAGGTTAACTCAGGAAAATAAAAACTACTCTGAATTTTACTATGAAGGGAATTTAACATAGGAAGTCAGTTACAGAGGGGATTGACGAGTATGGAAGTCAAACAGGGGACAGCGAGGTAGCCCAGAGATTAGCAACCTCAGAAACCTACTATCCCCTCAATATCAGCAAGACAAGGGAGAGGGTAGAACAGGCTTCTTCAGAAGGAGCTGGAGCCAAAGTGGAGTTGCAGCTATTGAAGAAATATCACATAAGAATTAGGGGGAGAGGAAGACCCCTGCTTATTCTTTTCTCTCACCACATTTCTTCTATTGGCCAAACCTAGTGGAAAGTCAGCTGACAATCTGTAGGGACCATGCTATGATGTAGGGCTGAATAAGAAAAGAACAAGAAATAAATTGGAGGGAAAACAGGTCTAGAACCAAACTCTACTAAGTCAAAATACAAGCCACACTTCTAAATTAACATGTTAAAGTAGAGACAATAAAAGTACAGACAATAAAAGTAAATCATGAGTGACAAAATTAATATCAGATGATGTAGCATTCAGGCCTGGGCCATTAAATGAGATGAAAAAAGGGTTTTTCTTTTTCTGTCTTTCTTTTTCCATTGTTAATAGGTGCAGTCCATAACAAAGATGAAGGAATCACTGAAACTTTAAGTGCTAAATAGCATGCATCAAATAGATACATCAAAACTTCTTAGAAATATGAAAAATCCACAAGAACCATAATCATAGAGGGGAACTTTAATCCCTGTGATAGATCAAGCAGACAAGAGTAAATAAGGATATTCAACAAGAGCTCATATTAAGACATATGGCAGCAGCCAAACCTGAAATCAGAGATAGTCATGGATTTAAGTGCTTTTATTAATACACAAGAAAATTAAGATAAATGGATTCAATTACGGCTTCAACTCAAGAGGACATAAAGAACAAATATAGCTTTAGGAAAGCAAGAGAAAAGAATCAATAAAAACAAAAACAGAAATCAATACATTTGAAAGAAATGTGAAATTGATAAATTTACCAAGATCCTATTCCAAAAAGGTCAATAGAAGAGACGAACTCTTGGAAAACCTTACAAAAAAGTTAGAAAGGACCACATACATATCATTAAGAATAAGAAAGGGAATGTAACCAAAGACAGAGAGATTAAATCCATTGTAAGCGCAATACTGTATATGACTTAATCCTCAGACATCTAAAAATCTCAATGCTAAAGATGATTTTATAGGGAAATAGAAATATTACAAAATTAAAAGAGGCCTTATGTCTCATGAAGCCCTATAGTTGTACTCTGTCGTGGAAACTGGAATATGACATCCATTAGGAAGGAATGCAAATTAAGTTTACTGACCTGTCTTCCCTATTAGACTACAAGTTTCCTGCGGTCAAAGACTACGGTTTTATTTGATTTTGCACCTCCAGTATATAACTAAAGTATACAGTATACATTGCAGAGCATGCAGACATGCAGGGGATGTTTGTTGAAAACATTTCTCCTTTCTGCCCTCCCTTCCTTTCCTTCTCCCTTTGCCCTTCCTTCCTTCCCTCCTTCCTTTTTCTTCTTCCATATGCATGGAACAGTCAGAAAGCAAGATCTATTTAGTTTAGAATAAAGAGCCCTCTATTTATGTCATTCTTTAGGTGCTATCTATGGTCTATTCTTTATAGATCCCATCACCCTGTGAGGCGGGCTGCCATGTGGGGTCCACAGAGGGTTCCTCTGCAACCTGCACTGCTTATCAGGAGCTGCCTGGAGCTGGTGACTCAGAGAATGGCCCAGCAGGCCCTGGCTGTTGCTAGGAAACCACAGTTCCCTGGTGGAACCCAGAACAACACTTGCAAGTTGTCCCTGATAACTTAGAGGAAGCCAAGAGCTGTCAGAAAAGGTAGGGGAAAAAACAAAAAGCTAAAATGAAGAAGTAATTTTCCTTGCCCAGCACTAAATGACATGTATCTATGGGGACTAGAGACAAAAATAGTCAGAAGAGAGGTTGGCATCATTAACAAAACTGCTTTTGCTCTTGCTTCTGATGTTGTAAAACGTGCTACGTTCAGAAAAGGGCCCAGAAGATATCTGTTCTGTAGACAAGCCTTGGGGTTTTCTGGCACTTTGGCCATGGGAGGGGCTGGGGAAGTGAGGGAGGGCTTTCCTCCAGGTTCCCTGCCACTCTGATTTGGGCCTCTCCAGCTGTGGGCTCAGCTATCTTTTGCAAGTGAGTGCCTCCTTGGGCCACCAGTCAGCAACTTTTGACCAACAGCAAATCAGTGTTGCCCAGGCACACTGGCAACAGCAGAAGGAGAACAAGGAGCCCTGGTTCTCCAATTTGGCTGTGTGTCAGAATCCCCTGGACGGTTTCTTAAATAGAGATTGCTGGGCCCTCCTCCCAGGGTTTTGGATTCAGGAGGCCTGGGTGGGGACTGAGAATGTGCCTTCTGCTAGGTTCCTATGTGGTACTGATGCTGCGCCTCCAGAGACCACGCTTTGGGGACCTTTGCCCTAGACTATTAAATCTTGCAAGAAATTGACAAATCACTGAACTGATGAAGAGACAGCGGTTCAAGGAAGTTCAGTGGATTGCCCAAGGTCACTTAGCTACTCACTGTGCGCGCAGACCAGGCTTCCTGGATTGAACACTAGAGCTTTCCCCACTACCAAATGCTCTCCAAGCAGTGTCTCTTTAAAAATTCTCCAAAAGACTCCAGATGGCCGCCAACAGGGGTGGTCCTGTGAAGTGAATGCCAAGTTGCTAAATCCAACCCTGATAGCAACAGCTTTGAATGTGAAGCCAGAGACGGTTTTGCAAAAGCCTTTGTGTTCTTCGCAGAGTTGTCTCTCATCTTTCTAAATACTGTAGATGGAAAAGGAAGCATGTTGAGGAGGAGCAGACACAGCTAGGCAGGGCTCCGATACGTTTCCAAAGAGGCATGCCTCCAGTGTCACACTGCTAAGCTAGGGCTGCTGGTGGGAAGCCCCATCGGCTTTGGGCTCAAACCACAAGGCAGGTCCCCCTCTTGCCAGCAGCCCCCACCCTCCTCTCTGGCCTCTGTGTGTGCTGAGATAGCTCCACAGATAACATTTAAAACTTAAAAAAAAAAAATCACATGTTCTTTTCACTTTTACTTCATCAGCTATCAAGGCTAATTGTCAGATGCTGGATACAAAAGGAATGAAAGTCAGGCAAGCAACACATATTAACAAGGTCTGGTTAAAGCAAAACTAGGGTGAGCGCAGACTTTGTTTTCAGTCCTCCTGGTCCCCTCTTTGACCCTTTCATGACCCTCCAAGGCCCTCCACTCTTCCTTCCCCCTCTTGACTTTTATTCCTCCATGATTCTGCTCCTCTTCACTTTCAGCTAAACTCAACTAAGGTGTGAGATGGAAGAGATTTAAGGGCTCACAGGTGTTTTAATTTTAATAAGGGGCATTTGAAGACCAAAAACCCTCCAAAGCTTGACTAAATGAAGCTCTAATGATGAAATGTGGAGGGTATTAGAGAATGGAGGGAGAATCACTAAGAAACAGGAACTTATCCGGAATTTTTTATGTTGTTTCATAGGTGGCCACTAATTTGTCTCCTGCCAAGGTTGAAACTTATGTTGTATACTAACAATACTGACAGAGGCTCACACCTTAGGAACCATCACTCATATCTGTAGTACTTTCATTCTCACAAGAACCTTATGCCCATTAGTTGGCATTCAGGTAGAGCCAGTGGACAAATTCTTGTTTCTATAGCATAGCGGTGCTAAGAATAAATGACTCGAGTTCCTCTTTCCTGCCAGGATCTTAACTTTGTTCATGTCTTCATGGGGTGAACTGTATGGTTGTGACGGCTACCAAGTGAGTGCAGAAATACTTGACATTGTACTTCTTTACGGTGCTTCACAGTTTTCGGTGAGCTTCATATGCATTATCCCCTTTGAGCTCATTTCTTGAATTTATGGAAATGATAACCTCCATTTTACCTCTGAGGAAACAGAGGTTCAAATATATCACTAGAAAGTAGCAGAGCTAGAACTTCAATCTAAGCCTTTTGATTTCTGACTCTGAATAGACTATATTCCCCCAGATACCATAAATCAAGGATGTATCAGAGAAGAGAGAGTAGTTGGCTGACGAGGGAGGCAGAGAGGCTCTTGGAGGGCTACCTAGAGCTGGGAAGTGACTCTTGGCAGCATATAAATATATTGCAAAGGGGAGCATGATGGAGCCAGCCCTCTTTCTGGTGATCACAGCGGATGCCGTTATTTGTGAGTCCTCTGTCCACTTCAGTAGTGGGATAGGTAACATGGCGTGGCCTGTGACTCAGGAAGTCAGAAGAGTAAGAAAATGTGGGTTAGGCTGGTAGAAAGGAAAGATGGAACTTAAATGGAGCAGAGGGCTCTTACTGTTACCTTTAAGATTCTACTAATGGAGAACTAAGGAAGTTCTGAGACTGTGGGGAGGCTCCATCAAAATCATATTTCATCTGGGAATGCAACAACAGACAAGCAGAAGGGCTTGAGCTGACTGAGGGCCCTCAGGAATTATCTGTGTGTTCTCTGCTCACTCGATGCTCTGCATAAGTGCTACACAGTGTTGTATTTCATTAATATTGTTTTGTCAGGCAGTCCTTGTCCTACATTTCAGATGTTCCCGGGGATGCTGGGAGAAGGAATTATGTTAACCAGCAATATTCCATGCATTTAATTACTCCTGGGAAATTACTCTATCAATAGCATTGACTAAGGAGTTAAGAGAGGAGGGGAGGCATTTCAGGTGTGTAGATTATGAGCACAAAGGTCCTAAAACAACAATGAGCCTAATCTGCAGTGAAGAATAAAATCCCCTGCCTTGTCAAAGTGGAGAATCTGGGAATAATGGAAAGTAAAGCTGGACAGGTAACCTGAGACTGGATTATAAGGGCCTGGAGTGTCCCATTGAAGAGGGCTGACTTGGTTGTAGGTATCGATGGAGATTTTTAAGCAAGCATCACTTTAGGAAAATTATTTGACCAATGCACAGGATGGTTTGGAGTGAGAAGAGCCTGGGGCAGGGAACAAAACATAAGACTACTGGAGTCATTTTTATAGGAGGTAATAAAGGGCTGACCTTGTATGCAAATGGAGAGGTAGGACAGATATGAAAGATGAGTCTTTTTCACTTGCCAAGGAGAAAGTCAATTGTTGGTTGAACATATTGTCCCCACTGGGATCTTGTGGGTAAGAAGCAGGTTTTCCTGCTATTCTCTTAACCTCACATTCTTGCTGCTTGTTTTCTCAATGTGGTCTCCTGTTGTCTTAATGGAGCAGTGGAACTCTGCTCATTAAAACTGTGCAGCACATTACGAGTTCACTCATTTTAAGTAACTGATTTTATAGCATTTCAAACCTGCCAAGTTGATAAATTAGGCACTGTACTATTTTACACAATCTGGAGTCTCAGATTTAGGGAATGTTGAAAATTAGCAAATCCTATGGCAAATGGCAGCCTCTGCTGGCAAGTATGATATTACAGGCTAACTCTAGTAGGCAATGGAATGGCCCAGAAACAGATGAGCAAAGAGAACAAAGCTGCCAGGAGCTGGAAGGGTTGAGCAGGGGAATCCATGGACCAGAGAGAAATTAATATATTTCAGGGAAAGACAGGAAAAGCAATCAGTGATGGCAAGAAAACCTCAAAGTTGGAGAAATCATTTCAGAGGATTTTTAAGGAGTGAATATGTATCTTTCACTAGCTAGGTGCTTGGACAATATAAACGTGATATTGGACAAGGTTCTTGACCTCATAGGTGATTATATATTTTGAATAATAAATTCTAAAGATCCAAATGCTGCAAAACCTTCTAAGATAACATTTCAAGAGGCTGACTACCCTCCCTAAATCTTCAACAATAATTTTGTGTTTAATACATTGAGAATTATTTTATTGGAAACTGTTTCCCCTGTGGAAATACTTTTTAATGTCATATTGGAAATTGGTGTGTATGGGACGTGAGGAAAGGTGTAATTTGCAGCCCATGTTACTAAAATTCATATATTCCCGAAAGTCAGATTTTTCAGACTCTGATTCTCATTTGTGATTCAAAGAAGATGATAAAAGTGTTTATAAGGTCTGAGCCTAGATTTCCAGGGTGACTGGTGTGTAAGAATACTTCATAACTTATTTGCTTATAACCACCTTTTTTTTCCCCAGAAAGAATTTAAGGCTACTTTAAGGCAGATAATATCTGCAAACTGTAAAGAACTAATTACATGCAAAACTCTGTACTAGTTATGGGAAGGGATAAGATAGGCATGAAACATGGTGACTACTATGTGGAAAAATAGGAGCAGGAGTAAAAAGTATGGATAATAAAAGATTAACTATTAGAGCATAGTTTTGGAGCTTGACTGCCTGGGTCAAAATCTTGGCTCTGTAGTTGTTTAGCTGGGTGACCTTGGACAGGCTGTGAGAGCTTTCAGTGTCTGATCTATAAAAGGGAGATAATAATAGTACCTGCCTCCTAGGTTTATTGTGAGTTTTAAATAGGTTAATATATGTAAAGCACTATTCTGAGCCAGGCGTTAGTAAGCACTATATGTGTTAGCTACTATTATTATGGAAAGTGGTAAACGAGTGGCATAGTCAGCAATCTCTGCAGGAGTTAGCTGTAAATCCTTTTGGGAAACAGTGTTATAAATAAAGAAATTGTGTTAGAAGGAAAGAACACAGAAAGATGAACTGGGGAGGCTTACTGGTGGTACTCCTGTAAGCTCAGTCTTTGAAGAGAAGTAGGATTTGTAGGAGGAAAGAGGCAGGCAGAATGGCCTGAATAATAATGGATGGAAATGATGGAGCCTGTTACAGGGGTGGGAAGAGACGCTGGTCTGCCTGGATCCTTGAGAGCATAGAAGTAGCTGGAATAGGGGAGGGAGCTTGACTACCAGGTTGAGAGTTAGAACTTGACTCTGAAGACATGAGAGCCACAGAGGGGGTTTGAATGGGGGAATACGGCACATTAAAGAACTTAATCTTTCACTTTTAATCTATGATAGAAGGGTGAAGGATTCTGAGAGACTAGTTAGGAATTACAGGGGAGGAAAATAATTGATCTCTGTGCTAAAAGACAGATTAACAAAAGAAAACAAACAGAAAGTTGTTAACATGCAGCCCTCATGTACACATGGGAGATACCCAGGGAAAAATAAGTAACTCTCCAAGGTAGCTTAGAATTCAGGGTTAAATGCCATCTTTATAGAGAAAGAGGAGACGTACATAGGCCTCTTAAGGAGAGAGTAAATGGTTTTCAGGAAAGATGAATGGGCCAAATGGGAGAAGAACAGATGGGAGGTGTGATGGTTTGTGACAAAGTGTGTCTGGGTGTGGTGTCAACATCTTCATTCCTCTCCTGTGATAAGAGTCCATCTTCCCTGGTTGATGAATATCCTGGGGAAGGGATCTATGACAAATGAGATCCTTTTGGAGGATCTGACTTTTGGCAGATAAACAGGGAGTTCAGAGAAAGCCTCTCCTTGCATTTGCTGTTATTCAGGTGCCTTTAGCTCAAAATAATTACTATATCAATGTGGCCTGTTTTGAGGTGGCATGTTCTGCTGCCCTCTGGATCAATTCAGTGTAGAATCAGAACTGCAATGATGAGAACCTGGACAAGGGGAAAGGCAGATGGAAGGATGCTGAAATGAACCTCACTAAGGAACACTTGATAATATTGAATGCTGGAGCCAAAGCAGAGGGTGGGGAAGAGCCCGCTGTTGAGGCTGGAGACACTGGGATAGTAGAGGTATCAAGTGAGCTTAGGAGCGGGTTGGGGATGTTGCAGCTGATGTTCTAGACATGTTGAGGTTGAGGTGATAGGAAAGAATGAACACTCCTAGCGCCTGAGGCAGTTTTCATTAAGGGGCTTAGATAAATGTCCCTAGCAGTTCTAGGGTAGGGGGTCCCCTTGAACATGGAGTACATCTCTAGACAGATATCCGAATGATTTCTTCACCTTTTCATTTTTATATGTGTAGTGTCAAGACAAGACTAGTGATTTCACTGTTTTTAGGCTGAATCAAGGTAGCATTTGTCTGTGCTCCTCAAAAAGCACTCGAGCAATATAAAGTTTGCCTCATTATTAGCATTAAGTGTGGCCGATCCATCCTGGCTAATTCATATTCAGCCTTTTGTGCTGACTTTCTGCCTGAGGACCCCGATGTCTCTCTTTCCAGTTTAGTATTAATATTAATGTTGGCTGCTAGAGCAGAAAGTCAGATCAGCAGGCAGAGTCAGATCTGTTCCTTACAGAGTTTCTAGCTTGCCCAAATGTGAAGGTCTGGCAGCGGGGTGGCAGGGTGGAGAGGTAGGGCTTGTCCTTCAGGTAAAGTCTGGTAAATGATGAGAAGGTCTCCTTTCCTCAAGTGAAAGGTCGATGCCATTAGAAATGGTTAGCTCTTGCAGCCTCATTTAGCAGCACACTAAACAGTGATTCATTAAGCTGTAAGCAGCTGTGTATGGCACTAGAGGCTTCTTAGGGCACTGGGCTGAGATGGTAGTTTCACTGTCTAACTTCTGCATCTGTCCCATCTAGAGCTCTGCAGGAAGAACAGTGAGCGTGGTAAAGTTGAACATGGTCCAATTTACCCTTACACTGAATTCAGGAAGTAGGGATTGAGATCCAGAAATAGTAACAGGATCACCCACAAAACAAAATGGGGGTATATTTTGCAAGGGGGTATCTGTTTTCCCATTTCAAGGTTTGAGTGGTCAGATGAAATAGGGATAGGAAGTAAAGCAGAAATAAAAATTGCTATCTATACTTTGGTCCAGATGCCACTTTGTGGTGAGATGCGTTTCAGTATGTCTTAGGTTTTTATCTAAACATTTTCTTTCCACGTGGCATTGTGGATGGGTTCAAAATTATCTAAAGGGTGTGGGATTTCTCTGGTGTGTAATTTGTTCACTTGCTCTCCTTCCACTTGTAAGTCAGCAATGCCCCCAGTGGCAGTGAGCACAAATAGCTCAATATGCCTTGAGTCATACTTTCCATTTTTATCATTTTTGCTTGTTTTAGAGTCTAATTTTAGGCCCAAATTATTCTTTCCCCTCTCTAGCTGCTATATTAATCAAATTCACAATGTCTTGCATGTAGCAAAGAGTCCACTGTTCATTGAATGACTTGTTTCATAATCATAGTAGGCAGGAAAGAGCTCGGAATGTTCCTGGCTTTGGCAATGCTGTTGTGCAAGCAGAGTAGACATAAGAGTAAAGTATACTTGGATTTTAATCCTAAATCACCAGACGCAAGTTAATTAAACTGCCTGTATCCCATTTGCTCATTTGCTAAATGGGAGTATATGATTTTCAGAGAGTCATTGTCAAGAATGAACAGAAAACATATAAAAAGCACCTAGCTGAATACCTAGCATATTAATAGGCCCTTAGAAAGTATTTGCCAAATAAATGAATAGCTCAAAACAAAATTGCAGAAGACATGGAGAGTCTTCCAAACATAGCAAATTTTCAGAAGTGTTATGCTGGTGACATGCCCAGCATAGTACTACCTATGTACTGTAATCCTTTCTTTCAGCATACATTTTTTTAACTGCCAGATTTATGGTGGAAGGGAACTTAGATATCCAAAACATTGTGAAATTTTTCTAAAGGTGAAGTGAAACTACTCTCTGCGTTTAATAATGTAAACCAGGAGAAAAAAATGGACTCTATAAGGCATATTCCAAGTTGCTGTGAAAACTTATGTTTGCTTAAAATGATGAATAAACAAATAAAAAACCAGTGTAAAGTGAGTTCTATGAAAACTTCGGTGTCTGTAAAGAGCCTTTACAGAGAATATTGTGGTATTATGACCTGAAGATTGGACCGCTGCCTCCAGTGAGAGCCACTAGGGGTATTCATGTTCTCATGGACTTCCTGTACCAATTGTGGACACCTCTAACCATCACGAGGAAAGATAATGTAATGAATCTTTTTTTTTTTCACTTTAGGGCTTAGTTAATTTTTCTTTACAATGCAGTGAAGTAAAATTATTTCCGGGAAGGAAGAAGCAGGGATTCATTCTGAGGGTACTGTTAGACAATTTGGCCTTTCCTATCTGTTAGCCATTAACTCAAGAAGTCAGAGAAGAGAGCCAGGCTTAGAATTACCGAATAAACCACTCAAGAAATCAGGTAAAAATGGAAAGCCACAGTTTCCTTTTTTAATCAAATATTCCCTAAACTTCATGTTGGTTGTGGAAATTGAGCAGGTGGTCCTCCTAGAGACTGACTCGACTGGCTTCAGAGTTGCTAGGTGCATCCAAACTTAACCCACTTCCCATTTTTAAAGCCTTGTCTTACTTCTCAGTCAGAGTTTCCCAGGTGGCTCAGTGGTACACGATCTGCCTGCCAATGAAGGAGACACAGTTTCCATTCCTGGGTCGGGAAGATCCCCTGAAAGAGGAAATGGCAACCCAAAGGGCTGAGGATGAGGTGATTAGATAGAAACACTGACTCAGTGCACATGAATCTGAGCAAACTCCGGGAGACAGTGAAGGACAGGGAGCCCGGCGTGCTACAGTCCATGGGGTCGTGAAGAGCTGGACATGACTTAGCTACTGAAAAACAACCAGTATTCTTGCCTGGAAAATCCCATGGACAGAGGAGCCTGGCAGGTTACAGTTCACAGGGTTGCAGTCAGACACAACTGAGCATGAGCCACAAGCCAAGGTTCCTTCTCAGTCACATTTTATAATTTTTTTTTAGACCCTAAATTTTAATTTGATCCATATTGCCTCTCAAAGGGAGAAACTTACTATTTCTTAACATTAAATATATACACCGAAACTGCCTCACTAGGTAATCATCTTAAGTTTTTAGGAGAAATTACCTTTATTTTAGCAGTAACCTGGGGTGTCTCCTTTGTAGCTGTAATTCAGGACTCCTGGAGAGGGTTACAAGGCTGTATCCAGCTTACTTGTAACTTTACTCGAATATGACAGTGGTGAACTCCTGAAGATGGCAGCAGCACTTTAAATTTCACCAACCCAGGAAAGGCCTATGGTTACCACAACCGGAAATCAAATGATGCTAGCAGGCTCCTCACTGTTTTCCCCAGACCCCCACTAACATTTCCAGCCACTACTTCAGATTTCCACTTCGTCTTTGAGCCCTGCACAGCTTAGAGCATAGAAAGAGGGACGAGAAGCCCAACAAAGGTCTGCCTAATTCTCTTTATCAAAAAAGAAAGGAATTTTTAAATCTTTCAATACCATCAGCCCCTCCATTTCCCTCCTGAGTGTGGATTTTTTTCTCTACTTGAGGGTGAAACTGAAGGATTAGAAATGAAGATTGTAGATCATACACTGATTTTAAAATATTACCCTTCACTAGTAAGTTATACTGTTCAGCCAAGAATGAGCAAACTATCCCTTCTGTTCTCTATTGCCAGAAATGCCCAATAAAGAAAATGAATGTTTATTCTGTAATTGCTGAAAACTGTAAATTACAATGCCTGTGTATGTAAGAGGTCTCTAGAAATATAAATCTGAGTCTTTCCTATTTGATCTGAAAATCTGAATTATTTATATAATTTTTTTGTGTAGAGCTGAAGATCTAAAATGCATTTTCTAGGCTGATTATGACATTTGAGTTTATACTTATTTTTAACTTAGGTTTTTAAATTGTGGAGGCAATACAAACTTATTTAAAAAGTCAAGCAATTCAGAAATAAATATGGAGAAAATTAACAGTCTGCTCTGTCCTATCCCACTTCCTAAGGTAACTGTTAAATATGCTCAGAAAAATACCTCGCAAAGTGGAATTGTACTGTGCACACTATTGAAACTTTCTCTGGATAAATAGACATAGATTGAAAAATACTCCCCAAAGTGAGATTTTACTGGACACATTATGAAACTATCTCTGGATCAATAGATATAAATAATAGACATATTCTTTAATAGCTGCATATTTCATGGTACGCATGTAACGTAGTTTATTCAACCATAGCTCCTGTGATGGACATCTGTGCTCTTTCCAGTCTTGTTAGCACCACAAATAATGCTGCAATTTCATGTACAGCTTATAGACTGGTGCTTTTATTTCTGTAGGCCACAATCCTCAAAGTAGAATGCTGTGTAGAGGGTTTTGTGTACTGCACATTTTCAAGAATACCAAATTTAGAAGGCCAGGTTGAAAGGGCATAACAATACTTGATTATTCATTTGCCTATGTCCTTCCAGCAGGCTTCCCACATGGTGCTAGTGGCAAAGAACCCACCTGCCAATGCAGGGGACCTAAGAGACCTGGGTTTGATCCCTGGGTCAGGAAGATCCCCTGGAGAAGGAAATGGCAACCCACTAATGCACTCCAGTATTCTTGCCTGGAGAATCCCATGGACAGAGGAGCCTGGTGGGCTACAGTCCATGGGGTTGCAAAGAGTTGAACTGACTGAAGTGACTTATCCTTACAGCACTTGATGTTACCAATATTTAAAATTTTTTTGCCAGTCTGTTGGATAGACAATGGTATCTTGTTGGAGCTTACATTTCCTTGGCAAGGCTGCTTAGTATAGTGTCTAAAATCATGGGCCCACAGCCTACCTGCTTGGCTATGCTGCTTAAGAGCTGTGCGACCTTAGCAAATTACAAAGATTCTCTGTGACTCAGTCTCATTGTCCCCATTGAAAATGGGAAAAAATCATAGTATCTGAAAAATAGTATTATTAAGATTAATTATATTTGTAAAGTTTTTGAATGGTGTCTGGTATTTAGAGCAGTGCCTGACACATAATACATACTATATGAGTTAAATAAATGCATTCCAGTTATCTTGAATATCTTTTTATACATTGGTTTACCATCTGGCCTTCCCTGATGGCTCAGACAGTGAAGAATCTGCCTGCAGTGCAGGAGACCCAGGTTTGATCTCTGGGTTGGGCGATCCCCTGGAGAAGGCAATGGTTACCCATCCCCATATTCTTGCCTGGAGACTTCCATGGACAGAGGAGCCTGGCGGGCCACAGTCCATAGGGTCACAAAGAGCTGGACATGACTGAGTGAATAACACTTTCATTTTACCATTTACATTTCTTATGCTAAATATGAATGTCCAACTGTTTAATTCTAGTGTAAAAAAGTGGATGGATTTTTTTTTTCACTTTTGAAATCAGATCACTCCTAAGGAAAAGCACAATAATGCCGGCCCCACCACCCTATCTCACTGCTTGGAAAAGCCAGATGAAGAGAAGAATTTTGCTAAGATATTTGAATGAGAAGCAAAATAGAAAGGTTTAAAAAAAATAGGTAAAGAATTTTCTAAATAAAAGAACATTCCAGGATTAATTGCTACTAATATAGACGGCACCTCAGTTTAGGGAGTGAAAGTGAAGTCGCTCAGTCGCTTTGCAACCCCATGGACTGTAGCCTACCAGACTCCCTGTCCGTGGAATTTTCCAGGCAAGAGTACTGGAGTGGGTCAGTTTACTTGAATAAAAATGTAAATCCACTGGGGCTTGAGAGAGAAAGAAAGAGAGAGAGAGCGAGAGAAAGGCAGTTGGATAGTTGCCAAGGGTATAATTTTACAAATGAAAAATCATCATTTGATATCTTGGATTTCAGAATAGCTCATCCTTTCTTGTTGAGATTACTAACCACATACCTCTCCTCTCAATTGGTTGTTTTTCACTTGGATTTATCCTCTACAGGGAATCTTGTATTATTTATCAGTCATATAAATCTAAAAACATGCAGCATCCGGCTTGCTTAGATGCCAGAGACAACTATTTCTTGTGTTTATCCTCTCAGCTTCTATCAGAAACATGCTCTTTTTATGTTTTCTCTACATCTTCAGAGCAACGGAAAGATGCTCTTTCATCAGGGATTGGTTTTAGTCTGTTTCATTTAAATTTGAATTTGAGCAGTTTTATTCCATTTCAGATTTATGAGGAGGGTGGGTGAAGGGAGGGAGGAGAAGAGAGGGGAAGAAGGAATAAGGAGAATGGGAAGGCGAGATTTTTCTGAACCGTGTTCCTTGACATTTGCGTAGTCTTCTTAGGTAATATCAAACTGACTTTTACTGAACCTTAGAAACGATGCCAGGCAATGAGAATGTTGATAGAAATGCATTTCCTTCATATCTCAGCTTCAAACATTTTTATATCCTACCACCCTCTCCTATTTGTCAGGCTCCTTCCCTCCAGTATTTGGACTCCAATAGCTCTTCCACCTCACCTCCAATCCTTTGACCTTATCCCCTTTGCATTGACCATTGCTGTGCTCAGACGCTCAGTCATGTCCAACTCTTTGAGATCCCATGGACTGTAGCCCACCAGGCTCCTCTGTCAATGGGATTCTCCTGGCAAGAATACTAGAATGGGGTGCCATTTCCTCCTCAGGGGATCTTCCAAACCCAGGGATCGAACCCATCCCTTACAGTCTGTTGCATTGGCAGGTGGATTCTTTATCACTACTGCCAACTGGGAAACCCTCGCACAGATCATCACCTGCCCTCAAGTCTTTACTTCCCTCCTAATTCCCTGGGATGTATCTTCTGTTCCCTTGCCCCCTTATTTCTCCATCATCCTACTCTGAATTTATTACTGCAACCTCAAGTGGATTGTGTAGCCAACCAATCCTGCAGCATTTTCCTAGTCAATTTCCTGCCCCCCTGCCAGAAGATCATCTCATACCTTCTCCCTGCCAGCCTCCAACATCCCTCCCTACTCCCCACTCTCTGCTAAAGACCTGATTTCTCATTTCACTGAGGGGTTACAAGCACTCCGAAGAGAAATTTCACATGTGCTCACCACCTAAACTCATCACGTAGCTGCATGTGTATCCACACACCCACTCTGGCTGTTGCTGCAGTGAGTCAGCTGTCCCTTCACCTCTGTAGGGCAGTCCTTGCACTGGTGGGCTAGATTCTGCACTCTGTCCACCCTCACTGACTCAAGGACAACACTTCTGCCATTTAAATTCTTTCTTTTAAGATTAGTTTCTTCCTCCTTCCTCTATCATTACCATGAACATACATGCATGTTGCAGTAACCCATCTTTTTAAAATTTACAGTATCAGTGCTCGTTATAAGCTATATGAACAAATTTCTGTACAGTCATTTTCCCCCCAGAATATCCCTCTTTCTTAAGACTAACATTCCATAGTATATATGTAGCACATTTTGTCTATCCATTTATTTCTTGATGGACATCTGTATTGTTCCCACCTTTGGCTGTTATGAAAAATGCTGCTGTGAACATTGGTGTACAAAGTACCTATTTGAGTCTCTGCTTTTAATTCTTTCTTTTTAATTGAAATATAGATGATTTACAACATTGTGCTAGTTTCAGATGTACAGCAGAGTGATTGAACTATATATATATATTCACATATATATTTTTTTTCAGATTCTTTTCCCTTATAGGTTATTCAGTATTACAAAATATTGAGTTTAGTCCCCCGTGTCACACAGTAGGTCCTCACTGGCTACCCATTATATATATATATATATATATATATATATATATATATATATATATAATATATAATAATGTGTATATGTCAATCCCAAACTCATAATTTATACCTCCCTTCCCTTTCCCCTTTGGTAACCATAAATTTGTTCTCTATATCTGTGGGTCTATTTCTGTTTACTTTCAATTCTTTTGGATGTCTACCTAGGATTGAAATTGCTGGATCATAAGGAAATGGCAACCCACTCCAGTATTCTTGCCTAGAGAATCCTGTGAACAGAGGAGCCTGGTGGGCTGCCGTCTGTAGGGTAGCACAGAGTTGGACATGACTGAAGCAACTTAGCATTCAGGCATGCATTGGAGAAGGAAATGGCAACCCACCACAGTATTCTTGCTTGGAGAATCCCGGGGACGGGGGAGCCTGGTGGGCTGCCATCTATGGGGTCACACAGAGTCGGACACCACTGGAGTGACTTAGCAGCAGCAGCATGGTAATTGTATGTTTAACTTTATGAAAACAACCAAACTGTTAACACATTCTCTTTTAAAAAGTCCTCATCTGCAGAACCTTCCCAGAAACATAAATCACACCATGTTTTCAGGAATTCCAAATTGGGCCTGGGGTAGATTGCCTTAATATCCTCCATCCTTCACTCTCCTAGACCCATGCCTGCTGATGTGTAGCTAGGGGCCCCTCCCACAGGAAGGCGGGAGCTCTTCCAGGCCTTTGTCTTGGCTCAGTCATGTGACTTGCTCTGGCCAATGGGATATCACAGACCTGATCCATCAGGGCTGTCTCTCTGACCCTCTGCCATGTGAGGAGAATGGTGCCCTGCTTGGTCCAGTGCTCCCAGGAGAAATAGGAGGGACTCATGACACAGAGCTAGCCTGGCCACTGCAACGGGAAGCAAAGCAGCCCCAGCCGACCTACTGCTCCTTGAGAAGAAATGATTATTGCTGTAAAATTATACAGTCATTTTAATAAGGGAAAATATTATGTGAAAAAGTGTTAAACATGAAGCTGGCTCCTTTCCCTTAGGGAAACCAAAGACATTTTTTCAAAGCTCAAAATTAGTGATACAATAAATAGACAATCTGTAAAATATGCTAAAGAAAACCTTAATTGCTATTTCTAAAACTGGATAGACTCAAATATTAAGCAGACACGGGTGTTATTACCAGATTTCTGTGGAAAAACTAAAAGCAACAATGATGGACCATAAACTTCTAGTAAACTTAGGAAATTATATAACTTTGATACAGGTGATGTGAAAATGGTCTTCCCTGGTGTCTCAGCTGTTAAAGAATCTGCCTGCAATGCGGGAGACCTGGGTTCAGTCCCTGGGTTGGGAAGATCCCTTGGAGAAGGGAATGGCTGCCCACTACAGTATTCTGGCCTGGGGAATCCGTGCACTGTATATCCATGGGGTCGCAAAGAGTCGGACATGACTGAGTGACTTTCACAATGTGAAAATAAGTTTAGAAGTGATATAGCTTAGACTCTCCCACTCCCAAGAAAGTACCATAAGAATAATATGCACATTCTTAAAGGCAAAGAAATGTGAGAACTTTTGTTTCTCTAAATCCTTGAGTTGTATTTCTCAGCACTGATAAGATTCATCACCTGTGAGGATACAGGGGGAAGCTGTATGGTGCCTGGTTGCTGTGTCAGCCAGGTCACTGGACTCGTTGGTGCCTCTCATGTCTTGTCCTGTGAGTCATGGAGGCACCCCGTTGCTCTGCAATGGCTGCCAACCCCGCCGTTGTCTCCTCCTGGTCCTCGAGTCTTCCCCAGCTCCCCCCTTCCTCTGGGTCACATCCTCTGTTCCAGAACCTGATACTGCAAGGACAAGCCTGAGGTCTTGTGTTGTCTCTTCAAAGCCCTAAGCCCCTGAACAGTAGAAATCTATGTAATTTCAGCTCCATCATGCCTGTTTCTATTCAGAAACAAGACCTCTGATTGCTGAAAAGATGATAAACTATCGTTTCAGATCTCTCTGGTTTTCCAGTAGCCAGATGTAGTAGCACCCTAGGTGCTCAGCCACACAGTGTCCACCCAAACCCAGAACCCCCAGGACAAGGGATTTATATGCAGAAGTACTTCCTGCCCCAGAGACAATGGTACTTTAAATTGAATTTGGTGTTACACTGTGCACATTTGGACACTTCTGGTCTGGGACCCACAGTGGTTCTTCCACACTGACATGGCTGGCAAAGCTATGCATTCATGTACAGGAGAATATCAACTTCTCTTTGTCAAATGCATGGCCTCTCTGGGGACAGGATGCCAATTGAATCACCTGTCCTGGCTGCTGGCCACGATTTCATCTTATAAAAACACTTCTTTTGACCCCAAATCACCATTTAACTACTGCCTACTTATATATTCCCCATTACAATGGGGGAAAACTATTGCCTATGTTCATGTTCTTTTTCTCTGTTTTTTTCTTGAATCCACTCCAATTAGACATTCCTCTCCTTGTACAATTAATTGCAACTGACAGAGCTGATCACTCTTTCCTTCTTAGAAGTCTTTCTTTGGGGATTCTCTGGTGGTTCCCTGGTGGCTCAAAGAATCTGCCTACAATCTTGGAGACCTGGGTTCGATCCTTGGGTCAGGAAGATCTCCTGGAGAAGGGAATGGCTACCCACATCTGGTTTCTAAACCTTTTTTTTTTTTTAAAACTGGGTTTCCTTCTAGACCCTTTGTTGGCTCACCCTCCCCTTTCTAATCTCTTTACATTGCAGTGCTTCAGGGCTTACTCCTTGGGCCACTTCTCTCTCCTCTGTCCACACTAGCTTCCTATATGATCTCAGCCAGCCTGATCCACAGAGCTGACATAAAATACAGCATTCCCAGTTAAATTTGAATTTTAGACAACCACTATTTTTTTAGCCCTAAAATTTTATTTTCTAAATCAGGTAAACTTGCCCATCCAGTCTTTGCCCTGCTGCTGCTGCTGCTGCTAAGTCACTTCAGTCGTGTCCGACTTTGTGCGACCCCAGAGACGGCAGCCCACCAGGCTCCCCCGTCCCTGGGACTCTCCAGGCAAGAACACTGGAGTGGGTTGCCAGTTCCTTCTCCAGTGCATGAAAGTGAAAAGTAAAAGTGAAGTCGCTTAGTCGTGTCAGACTCTTAGCAACCCCATGGACTGCAGCCTACCAGGCTCCTCCATCCATGGGATTTTCCAGGCAAGAGTACAGCAGTGGGTTGCCATTGCCTTCTCCACGTCTTTGCCCTGATGACTCCTAAATTCCTATCTCCAGCCTAAATCTCTCTCCTGATCATTTTACAGATGGGAAAACAACCCTGCGTATTTCAAAGCCTCAATACCTCCACTTGGATTTCTAACAGGAGCTCAAACTTGCCATGTCTGAACAAATCTTGATTCTCTTTTCTCCTACCAGATTTATTCCTCCTGTAGGCTTCCCTCTGCTTTAGCAACCATGTCACCATTCTCCCAGTTGACCCCTCATTCTCACTTGCTGTATACTTATTAGCAACCCCCAGCGATGGAATCTTCACAATAAAATCAGAGTTCTCATTTCCTCCACCTCCACGGCGAACATGCTCATCTCATCCATGATCATCTCTCATTTAAACTGTTGCAGCAGCCTCCCAGCTGTTCTCTCTGCTTCTACCTGTGCTCCTCTCCCCTTCCTCCATCTATATTCCACAGAGGACTCTTTTACAAATACAAATCAGATCATGTCATTCCCCTGCGCTAAAACCTATAAATCTTCTCATCACTTTGAATAGAGAGGAAAATCCTTACCATGGATTATAAGATTCCGTACCACCTGTCCCTCTGCCATCTCCCTGACCTCATGGACCATCCCTGTCCCCTTTCCCCTCAATGCTCTGGGCATACTGACCTCTTTACTCTTCCTAGAACATGCCAACCACCCTCTAGCTTTCAGAATTTCATACTGTTCCCTCTGTTTGGGATATGCTGCCCCTACATATCTGGTGACTTGCTGCCTTGTTTTCTTCAAGCCTCAGCTGCAGTCTTACCTAACAAGAAAGGCATAACAACCACCCTGTACAACACCCCCTGCCTCCATCATACTGTGTTCCCTAAGCCTGCTTGATTTTTCTTCCTAGGATTTAGTACCACCTGGCATGTTTATTTCTTGTCTGTTTCATTCTGCTCCCACAACTAGAATGTAAACTTCATGAAAGCAGGGCCTTGGTTTTGTCACTTCTGGATATCTGGGGCCAAGAATAAGTGACTGTCATCATGATTACAATCAATAGTTGTTAAACAAATGGGTGAGTCCATTAATGATTAGAAGAGAAGAGATTTATTATGGAGGTTGTGATGAAAGAAATTACTCTCTTCTTCTGTATCTTGATTCAGTTAATAACCTAGCAATCTCTTTTTTGGTTGGCCTAACTTTGCAGTTCGGTAAAATCTTTGTGTGGGAATAGCTGTTCTCCTCCCCCAATGATCAGTAAAAATCGTTCATTATTCATAAGGATTCAAGCAGAAGAGAGGGGTTCATCTTCCACTAAAATAATTTAGAGGATCAAGGACTGAGAACTTCCCAGGTGGCGCTAGTGGAAAAGAACCCACGTGGCAATACAGGAGACATAAGAGACACAGTTTCAATCCCTGAGTCAGGAAGATCCCCTGGAGGAGGGCATAGCAACCCACTCCGGTATTCTTGCTTGGAGAAGCCCATGGACAGAGCCTGGCAGGCTACAGTCGATAGGGTCGCACAGAGTTGGACATGACTAAAGTGAATTGGCACATATGCAGGGACTGAGAAACCTCAAATCAAAATTAAGTACAAAAAGTTAGTGGAGTATTTGCCCTTGTAGCCTTTTCAGAAAGTATACTGTGCCCCTTGCAACGATACATTGTCTTAGAATACAAACATTACTTAGAATTTATAAAGAGCTTCCATTTCTAATCACCACCTCCGTTTCACAAGTGGAAACAATCTCAGAGAGGTTACAGGGTAAAGCAGAGGTGGAAATACTCCTAGATCTTGATTATCAGCTTCAGTTCAGCCCAATTAGGCAAGAGATAGGGCCTTAGAAACTGTTATTAGAATCACCTGAGTTGATTGTGAGTGAGGAAGAATGTCCTTCCCATAAAAACTATGGATAGAGTGAGTGTGCAAAAGTGACACTATCTGAAATAAAACAGAATTGTCATAAAAAGGTTGAGAGAACCAATTCAAAAATACTTTTATTTTGGTTGCCATTTTTCTTATCTGCATTAACTCTTAAATTAGAGTTTATTTTATACATTCTTTCCACAGTTTCCTTTCAAGAGTGAGCTGTTTCATGGATTTCTCAATCTTTAGTGGCTTTTGAAACTTTAGAAGTCTGAGATCTAGAACGTATTTGTCTTAGTCTGATTGGGCTGCTATAACAAAAATAGACTAACTGGCTAAAAAACAACAGACATTTATTTCTGACACTTCTGGAGACTGGGAAGTCCAAGATCAAGGCACTGATAGATTTGATGTCTGGTGAGGGCCTGGTTTCTCGGTGCTATGTCCTCACATGGCAGAGGGGCAAAGACACACTCTGGGGCCTCTTTTTAAGGGCACCAATCCCATTTGTGAGAGTTTCACGCTCATGGATTCATCATCTCCCAAAGATCCCAACTACAGGCATGTTCACGCTGGTGATTAGATTTCAGTGTATGAATTTGGGCGGGTTGGCGGGCACAGACATTCAGTCTTTACCAATGCTTGCATTATTTTTTAAAGATATAATTGCCATAAAGTCACAACATTAAAAAACTATACTGAAGTGCTTTGTGGATCCTGGAGGACACTAAGATCTTATTTTCAAAAATACTTATTTACTATTTCCTCCTCATGGTAGAATGTAATATATCTTATAGGATAGGTAGCTTTATAGCCTATTAATCAATTTTTTAGGGCTTCCCCAGTGGCTTAGTGGTAAAGAATCTGCCTGCCAAGCAGGAGACATGTGTTTGATCCCTGGAGAAGGGAAGATCCCCTGGAGAAGGGAATGGCAACCCACTCCAGTACTTTTGTGTGGAGAATCCCATGCGCAGAGGAGCCTGGTGGGCTACAGTCCCTAGGGTCACCAAGAGTCAGACATGACTGAAGCAACTGAGCCCTCACGCACATTCAATTTTTTGTAAGTGGAGAGTGACTAGCATTCAGCATGCTGGTATCTACAATCTTCGCTATTAGGAAAAAAAGTCATTCTAAAGTCAATTTTCAAACTGGACCTGCCATGTGTACCATTCTTGGTCACTTTCTTCCTTCTGGGTCTTTCTAAGGAAAGAGCCCAAGGAGCAAATGTGATGTTTGCATCCTCAGAAACAAGCTAGTCAAAAATGTAAGGTGAAATGAGAATCCAGCTCCCCTGAGATCATTTCTCCACTGGCCTCTGCTTCTCCTTCCTTCTGCATGCCTTTAAATTTCTACCTGCAGGAAATGTTGGGGAGAAGCGGGCCTATTTAGGGCCTTTTGGAGAGTGTAAAAAAGCCTTAAGAGGGAGAGTTGAGATCCAGCCTCTGAGTAAGCAGCAGGGGTTTGGACAGGGAAGAACTGAATGGATATTTCTGCCAAGGAGGAGGAGACAGTAAAATGTTTATGCAGAGCCATATGATGAATGATGCTGAAAGGAACATGCATCTTCACAAAGACCTGTTGGAATGCTAGGGTTTTTACTCCCTGGAGAATTCAGACAGAACACAGACAAGTAGCCTTGCTTTAATTCTCTTACTAATATGAGAAATCTTATTCCTTCATTGCCCAACATAATTTTACATGAACCTCTACCCATTCTTGAGACATTTGTGAGTAGTGGTGCTAGAGGGATTGATTAGGAGATGTGTGAATGACAGCCGGATGAACAAAGTCCAGGGAATGCTTGCACTAGAGAGCTTGGCAACTGTGGTCCCATCTGCCGTGTATAAGGAGGGCCAGGGAGTGTCAGGGGCCAAAAGGTGTTCAGAGAGCTGCTTGATTGTCCAGAGAGAGACAGAGTATTTTTCAGAAACAGGATATTGACAAAGTTGTTCAACATTTGCCCCCACTTTGCTTTTAAATACTATGTGAGATTAGCCTTTAAAAAAATTTTTTTTTTAATTTGACTGCATGACATCTTAGTAGTGGCATGCTGGCTTCTCTCTAGTTGCAGCATGAGGGCTCAGTAGTTGCTGCACTTGGGCTTAGTTGTCCTCGGGGATGTGCGATCTTAGTTCCCTGACCAGGGATCAAACCCATGTCCCCTGCACTGGAAGGTGGTTTCTTAACCACTGGATCACCAGGGAAGTCCCCACATTTGCCCTTAAGAGAAAAAAGTATCTTAGACTTGTATATATAATGCTTGCAATATTCTAGGTACTATTCCACACACTTTACATGTATCAATTCATTCAATCTTCATGACAGCGATTTTCTCATGCCCATTTTACAGAGGAGGAAGTTGAGACACAGAGAGGGTCATCAAGTAGCAAGAAACTGGCAAAGCTGATGTTTGGACCCAGCCAGTCTGACTCCACAGTCTGTGGCCCTTTCACCACATGGCACAGCCTTACTACTCAGGTCTTAGCAGTGGCTGGTTGATAAGACAGTTTTCTCGTTATTCAGGTCACTGACTTGAGATAGATTACTAGGATTAAGGATAAAGTGGGGGAGGTGCGTAGGTGGGGAGACAGTAACATAAGTTAAGAAAATAAATACTTGGAGGTAATAATGGGAATGGGTATTGTTTCAGAAGAGAGGGCATTTGAATGGAACGGAGGTGCTTTTGGCATGATGTTTATAGGCTGTCTGTACAGATAGTCATGGGAATAGCACAAAGAAACCAGAGTTAGCTATTTGCAGCTGATTGTCTAATTTTCTATAGGCCCAAAGTACATGAGTTAGTGCTTGTTTTCATGGTTGCTGCGGAATTTCAGATAGGAAATCCTTAATGGGTTACAATCTGAGTTCAAAATGTTCACATTTTGTACCTGGCTAAAATCATTGTGGGTTATTGGGTGTTCTGATTCTGAAAAGAAACCAGCTGTTTTCAGAGTCCTCTGTTTCAGAAAAGAACAAGTTAGTCCCAGGCTATTTCCAGCTAGATTTTATGACATTCTGAGTCTTTCTGCCATTTGGGAAGTTCCAAGATCACAGACTAGATAAATGACTGAGATTCTGTCACTCCAACAAAATACCTACATTATGTGGTCAACTTATCCCCAGTCAGAAGCTTAGACTCTCAGATCAGGCCACCAACCAAGTTGTACCACTAATATTTTCAAAACCAGTTTGAGACTAGTCAAGGCTGATTGTCTATGTCATTGAAACCAAGGACCAGAGTTCTGCTTAATACTTTTCCTGTGGAAATGACAACTGTGTCTTCCTCTCTCTCCTTCTCCTCACTCCCTTTACGATCATCAACAACAAACATTTGTACTGAGCCTCAGTTCAGTTCAGTCACTCAGTCATGTCCGACTCTTTGCGACCCCATGAACCGCAGCACACCAGGCCTCCCTGTCCATCACCAACTTTCGGAGTTTACCCAAACCCATGTCCATTGAGTCGGTGATGCCATCCAACCATCTCATCCTCTGTCATCCCCTTCTCCTCCTGCCCCCAATCCTTCCCAGCATTAGGGTCTTTTCCAATGAGTCAACTCTTCACTTTACAGATGACAAATCATGACATGATTTCGAGCTTGCTTCTCTTTTTCTCTACCATTTCTACCTTCCATTAAAGGCTAATTCTAAATTATTGAACGTTGAAATTGTGCCTCTGATCTTTTAAAACTGTGACAGGGACATATGCAGTTACGAACTCTTACTTATCTAATTAAGCACTGGTTAAAAATATGTCAACAGTAACTAGGTCAGTTGGTTTGGACAATTAAGATACAAATATGGCCTTTGAATAGTGAAAGGAATAAAACCAGTCTTTGTAAGACTGATGGAAGGATAATTCCAAGTATGCAGGCTTTTTATATTAATGTTATTTCATAACAGGAAATTCATCTTAGAAGCATCTACAGCTGATAATAATAGTGAATAAAGACAAAGATGTAAGGAATTGAGTAATAAAATTGCTATGGATTTGGCCTGAAGGTTTTTCTAAAAGAAACGACCTGACTGATTAACAGTGGGTTTGGGAGTATGATGGTTATCTACCTTATTTTCAGTTCTCTTTTCAAAGAAATAAATTCAAATTTATTTTTCTTGATTTGAGATTCTACTCAAAACTTGGCTGTTATGTGTCTCATGTGCAAACTGGTATTCTCTGACCTGACATCTAAAAGAAGGTTACTGCTCAGGACCAGCTGATAGGAATGCTTATAAGAAACAGTTAAAAAAGTGCAGCGCTGTGTAAATGCTAAATACCAATGATAATGATACAGCGTGGGAAGAAAGATGTGCTCTTTCCTTTGCCAAAGTAGGATGTGTACAGTTCGACCTCCAAGAAAGTCATTTTGTTTTGTGGGTGTATGAGCAAGTGTGCAATAACATTTGAACTATCAGAAAATATAGATTTTTATCATTTTCAGCTTGAATTTTAATTTTTATCTCAGCAACTTGAAGAGTTTTTAGATATCAAGTCAGTGACATGTTTAAATTTGTCAAATGAAGGGCATTTTTGTGCACCAAATTTTTTCTCCTTTATCTGAGCTTGGATACATAGATAGATGGAAACACAGACTTTTTCTCATCATTAACCAACTTTAAAGGCAACTCAGTTTAATAGGCTGTAGCTGAGTGCTCCCAGCCCCGTCAGCCTCTCTCTGCTTGAATGCAGGCAAGAGTAATTCACTCTCAGTGGGAAACAGAACTGGCGTGTACTATTTTCCTAAGAAACCAAAGTAAAAGCTATGTGTCTGACAGGCAGTGACATTCCCCTCCCCACCCCTAGTGGCTGCTGGGTAGCAGGTCTGTTGAGAGCATTTCCCACTGTTGTCACTGAAGTGTGTGGATTTATTTCCTGGAGGGACTACTCCTTGAACCATCTTCCTGTTGTGACTGCCCTCCCTGTAAGATTTCATCCCAATTTTTCATTCAGTTGTTACTTCCTGGAAGAGAGTCAGAGACCATAAGAAAGAGAGAGCGACTTGTAGCCATACCCCAAATATAGAAGGACATAAGGATCCAATCCTCTTGGAAAGAACTTGTTTGAAGGAACTCAGTTTTCACTTGAAAACTTAAACTATATGGTTTCTGGTTCCTTCAAATTCTGCAACATTTGGTTTTGTTCTGTGAAAAACATGAAGGCATACTGTAGGGAAGCATCCCATTTCAAATGCCTTTAAAGTTAAGGAAAGATTTGTCTGGCAAAGGCATCACAGTGTTTGGCAATGTCCAAACATTAGACATTGGACAACACAAACTCCTATTTTTCTGTCTTTACTGGAAAACACATCTGCCCTCATAACCTTGAATCATCAATTATTGTCTCACCAAGATCTTTTAGGGAGAAACAGTTCATCCACTGTTCTTTAACACTTGATCTTGGGCTTGGCGGTCATGTGGAGAAAGTCATGAACTTTGATTGCAATATCAAGTCTGTTATGAGTCTGTATCCAACCTGATCTGTCATAGCACACATTCTGCTTCTCAAGAAAATTCGATGGGACGTTTGTCTGCTGAACATGAGTTTGTCCTTCATCATAGATAGATGTAGCCTCTGGCATTGTCTCTCTGTCTATCATCTGTGACCAGGGCATTCAGAAGTAGCTAAAACAAAGGGTAACTTCTCTTCTTCCAATTCTTGGAGGACCTCCTAGAGGCCAGGAACTCTTTTGCATGCAGAACTCACCACTCTCCTGCCTTGGTGGAGAAAGTGAGAAAATGTGTAAATACATATGTACATTCTTGCTCTGGAGGGCCTTTGTTCCTTTTCTCTCATTTATGTCTCATTGGGAATGTGAGCCCACAGGATAGAGATCGAATCTAACTGCATGGTGCAGTGTCAGTGCTGGCATTCAATGTGCTACCTTTTGCAAACCGTAAGAATTATAATCCTATTTTTGGTGCTAGCGAGAGCCTTCCTAGGAAAGGAAGGAAGGAGGTAGAGATTTTCTTAAGAGTTTCAAAGGGCCATAAAAGTCTCAAGAGACCATGATTATCCTGGGCATTTATCTTTCTTCGCCTCTCTCCGTTTTTGGTATCATTGATTTACACCAATAAGCAGGATTGAAGACTGCCTCCACCTGTACAGATTTTCCTGGGCCTGGAGAAAGGACACAGTTTCTAACACAGACTGTGTGGAATTCCACTTTGATGACTAGCTCTTTGATGAGTCCTTTGATCTTGTTCAGTTTTTAGGGATCTGTTTCCAGACCCCTGACAATAAGCACACTCAGCAGAAAGAGCCTTCAGACTTCATTTCCCTCCCACCCAGGGAAGCCATCAACCATGCCCTTTCATCTCATCTCAAGTCGGAGACACAATCCGAAAGCCAGATTGTGTCTCAGACTTGAATTTGCTGAATCTGTATTAGGGCTCTCAACTTCCTCACTCGTTGCCTTTTCACTCAAATAAAGCAGCTGTTTCTGGACTTTTGATGAAACTGATGAAATGAGACTTAAGTTGAGTAACGCTTTAGAGGGCTGGGGTGCCTGGGGAGATGTAAAAGGGAAGGAGTAGTCAGGGTTTTGAACAAAGCCTGGCTCTTATTTCCACTTGCTTCTGCATTTTTCCTAGGTTAACAAATCCCAGTGCTGAGCACAACCGAAACACAGAGGGTGAAACGCACAACTAGGACACGGGACGCCACAACTAGGACATGTGGGTGTCGCCTACAGAATTAAAAGCAGGAGAAGGGAAGTGACTACCTCTGGTAATAAGGAAATACATGCTTATCCAAGGTTCATAAAGGGCCTTTCTGGGTTAAATTAAAAAGGAAAAGGAACACACATGTAGGTATTTTAGCAGAGCATATAGTTTTAAACCTCTTATTCAAAATGGTCTTTGATGAACATCTGACTCATGCTGCTAAGTCAAAGGACTTCATGCTGATGGGAGAGTTTAATTAAAAGGACATTTCCTAGAAAAAGAACATACCAGATCCTACATAGTCAAATAAGTTTTAAAAACAATACTTTGGGGAAATTTTTGATACAGGTATTATAAGAAATGTAATATTTTAGCAACCCAGAGCACTTGATGACTATCTAAATGATACAGAGAATTCATTCAAAGGTGGAGAGAGTGGCGAGACTGGTAGAAAGGTGAGTCAGGGAAGGCTTTGTGCAAGAAGCCATGGCAAAAACCATCAGGTGCTGTGGCAGGCATTTCTTTTTATAGAAACTATTTCATGGACTTCTTGAAAGAAAGGATTTCACAGATTGTGACACAGAGCCTTAGTGAGGTAGTTTGTCTAAAGCTTTCCAGTTCATCAGTGGTGGAGCTAGGAGTTGAACGAGGCAAATAGGTACTTTCCTGTATGCCACACTGTCTTCACTTGGACCAGGTGTGATAAGTGTGATTTAGTTATAAGGTAGAGCTGCTTCTGAAGGTTAGAACATGAGGAGGGGACAAGGAGACGAAAAGGTAAGTGAATGTGGTTCCTCAGCTCGCTCTTCACGCTGTGGTGATGGAGCCTAATGATGAGTGTCCAGCCTAGATTTACCAACCCAAGTCCTTTGACACCAAATAAAATGCTCTTTCCACTACATTTTAGCAATAAAATATTGTATTCCATAGTTGGAATAAAAGATAATGTCTTAAAATGCAAAAGCATGACACATTGTGAATTAGTTTGCTAATATCAGCAAACACGGAGAAGAGTTTGAAAGTCAAGGACTCTAAGTTCTTGAAGAATGATAGGGAGAAAATGAAGACAATACCATCTATCCCCTGGTTTTACCAGAGGCTGCTGATGGCGGTGGTGGTGATGTGTGTGTCTGTGTATGTTAGTGTGCGCTAGGGGCACAACCAGTGACTCTCAGATATAATTCCTGCCTTGTGTGGTTTGGGTTCACTTGCTCTCCAGGGGTAGAACTAATTGTTTCAGCTTTCTCCATCTTGTCGTTGGCAAGGCTTATGATTATTTTTCATTTCCAACTCCTAAACAGCTCACTTCTCTCTCTGTCTTTCTGTCTCTCCGTCTCTCTCTTTCTCTGCTAACCCAGATTCTGTATGGGACCTTCCATAGCAAGAAATGTTTAAGATGATGCTGGCTGAGGTGAGATTTTGTCACACTGTCCAGGCCTGTTGTCTACCAGTTCTGCTCTAAATATCTGATTCCTGAGTTCCTCCTATTCCCCAGTACTTATTTGCATGTGTGGATTTCCTTTCAGCTCTGCATCACCTCTAGGCCTGGAACTCTCTAGGTCTAGCTCCTGGGAAGGCACACAATTTGCCCTCTTAGTTCTGTTGTAGAACTGCTGATAGGGACCTTGCAGTGAATGGCCACTCCTTCTGCCTTCTCTAATTCCTTCCCTCATATGGTAAAACAGCCACACTGCCCCCCTCCCCCCGCCACAACCACCACCACTGCAAGCAACTCTGGGTGAAACTTCTACCTGAATCATGTCCTTTTTTAGCGTGTGTATGTGTGCTTTTCAGAATCTCACGCTTTTGCAGATGTATGGATGAAAATACCTATGACTGAGAAAGGTATTCTACTTCTCTAAGTCCAAGAAATGTGAGAAATCCTGGAATTCTGTCATGGTCCAGAGAAGACAGAATGGAGTGAAGCCATCTATGCCTAGAGCAACAGAAAGAGATGATATCTTGGAAGCAATGAGAAACATGCCCTGTTGAATGGTTGTGTTAAAATTGTTCATATAACCTGAAAACTGAGGAATATTTTACATAAATTGTTGTTGTTGTACTTGTGCTCAGTTGCTCAGCTGTGTCTGACTCTTTGAGACACCATGGACTATGACCCGCCAGGCTCCTCTGTCCCTGGAATTCTCCAGGTAGGAATACTGGAGTGGGTAGCCTTTTCCTTCTCCAGGGGATCTTCCCAACCAACCTAGGGATTGAACCCAGGTCTCCCACATTGCAGGCGGATTCTTTACTGTCTGAGCCACCAGATGGTGGGATACTGTAATCTAACACACACACACACCCCACACACACACCCACATGAAAAGGGTCAATCAGATAGATACTTTCTATAGGAATTTAAATCTTAAACAGATGGATTGTGTTTGGAGGAGTGACCTGAAGTGACTGTTCAGTAGTCCTGCTACTGAGATTGTCTAAGTTTTCCTTATTTCGGACTGCTCTAAAATCTAAGGTTTATCTTTTCTTTAACATTTGTGAACTGCTCCGTGTCCTTCTCAAGGTTTCTTTGTAATTTGTTGTTCAAATTAGCTAGAGTCAGTTCCTGTTGTTTGTAACCAAAGAACCTTAATCAATATAGATCATTACTTATTTGAAATCACAACCGCCAAGCACAGAGTGGCCATCAGTAAGAGGATAAAACTCTTTCTGCTTGGGTCCTAAGATTACTTACAGAGTGTGGGTGTGACACTGTTCTCTGTCCTCACTTGAACCTGACCTGGCAGCATTTACTGTGCTCTGCCATGCTGGTTACTTTGACCTGAGCTTGGCCTTTGGACATTTCCATTCCCAGGAAGCTGCCTGTGTTTTACCACCTACTTGGTACTATAAAAGTTTATGCTTTCTGTCTTTGGTAGTTTCTCTAAAAGGCTTCTAGTTTCTCCATAAACTCCATGGCATGCCCAAGCAGGGTTTGCATGCTCCTTTCCTGGAGATTCATTGTTTCAGGAACTCCTTCCTCCCAGTCCATGGCCTGCTGGCAGTGACGTACTAACCATCATGGATAAGGACAGACATGGATTAGCACTTCACTCCCACTACTTAGGGGTGACTTTACCTAATTTCTCTGAGCTTGTTTTTACTGAAATAAATGCTATTCATGGCTGTAGAACTTTGGAATGCTCTTTGTGAACTGTTACTGGTGTTTGTTGAAGATAAGAGTTTCTGGGCAAAAGAGTAAGGATAACTCTGTGTAAAGCCACTAGTCTCTTGGGAGAAATGTCCCTGCATAGGCTCTAGAGATGATAAATTTACAGGTATCATCTTTCATATGAACTGTCACAAATAAGAAGACACAGACCCAGGGAAGTTCAGTCAATTGACAAGGACATTCAACTAATTAGTTATGAAACCATATCTGAAATTCACCCCTCCTAATCCTCTTTGAAAATCACTATTGATGCTAAAAGTTGCCATGAATGCTTTGTCTGCATAGTTTTTTGATATATTAATTCTAGTGCTGAATTTTGTCACTGGAGAGTTCTTTTCCCTGTGATGGGAGTGATGGTAGAGACCTGCATATAGAGAGGGTGTGAGCTTTCCCAACATAGGAAATCGGATGAGTCTCTTTCGGTTTAGTTTATTGAGTCAGGAAAGTGCAAACTCTATAGGTTAGAGTCTGAGCACTCTCCATGACTTTTCAAGGCAGTCCTGGTGTTAGGGCTTCCACATCCAGTCACCACGGATAGCTCACAGGACTGGCCTGTGTCTAAGCAGGGTGATCTGGTCACCATGGCCCCGAAAACTGCATTTAGCAGTGAGGTAAACATAGCCCTAGTGAGCCAGTCTTCTTATCACTTACCAGTCCAGGCAGGCTTCCCACGGCAGGGGTAGGACTGAGTTACATCAGACATACATGAATCAATACAAAACAATTCCTTTACAAAAGAAAACCTAATTAATCACCCTGCTGCCCAAATCAACTTGTATTCTCTTTCTGAGCTGTTGACACATTCCAATTCCTGCAGACAATTGCATTCTAACGCTCATTAATGAAAAATACATATCTATTTTGCTGTTGGCAAGTTTGAGTCTTGCCAAGTTTGTTTTCTAAAACACAACCAATATTGGAAACTTGCCTATGGTCTTAGAAGGGTTTTCACAGTTTAGAAAAAAGTAAGGTTTTATGTTAGGAAATAGACTAGAATTCATAGAGGATGGTGATCTAATCAGAGCTGGGTCATTATCTGGCTAGCTTTGCAAGAGGGAGAAGCAGGGATGGGTAATAAAAGCCAGGGGTGTTACCCTAGGGCACCCACTGGAAGGTATTGCAACCCAACTTTAACCTCTGGGAAGAACGTGCACTTTCCACAGGTCTTTCCTACTAACACATGCTTTGTATCACTGCAGGGACCCACAAGAAGTCAAAGGCCATCTGCTAAGGGGAACTCAATTTTTCATTCATTCACCAATCATTACTCTTCCCAATAAGCCTGGCAACCAGAGACAACGGTCTTCTAGGGCCAATGTAGAGCATTCTTTACTACTCTGTAGTAGTAATGATGAACACTCAGATGCCACAAGTGTGAATTACCTATCAAATATCATAGGCTGTTGAGCATGTGGGCTTAGAGTCAAACTCCTGGGTTCAAATCTTGACTCTGCCACTTATAAGCTGTTTGACTTTGGGCTAACTTTTTTTCTCCAAGATTACATTTCCTCGCCTATAAAAATTGGACTGATACTGTATTTTCTTAGATTTAGTGTGCTAACATTACTTTTTTATACAACTAACAAAGCAAAGTGACTGCCAGTCAGACTATGACACAACATTGATTGTAAAATTCATCTATTTTAGAGATGTTAGAAGGTTTTTAAATAAAAGGATGTTACAATTGAGGAAGTAGGCTAGCACCTACCTCATGGTATCCCGGTGAGGACTAAGATCATACAAATTCTTAGCACTTTGTCAGTCTCATATGCTTGCTTGCTAAGTCATTTCCATTGTGTCTGACTCTTTGTAACCCTATGCAACCCTCTTTGAACCCCTCCAGGATCTTTTGTCCATGTGATTCTCTAGGCAAGAATACTGGAGTGGGTTGCCATGCCTTCCTCCAGGTGATCTTCCCAATCCAAGGATTGAACCCATGATTCATACACCTCCTGCATTGGCAGGCAAATTCTTTACCACTAGCACCTCCTGGAAAGCCCTGTCAGTCACACAGTAAGCCCTAATAAGCTACTACTACTATTTTACTACCAGAAGGTGGTAGTTTGGGTAATTTCAGCAAATCATTTAACTCTCTGTGCTTTATTCTCTTTATCTTTAAAATGAATGGGTAGCCATATGGTCTTGCCACCCAGAATTGGAAAGAAAAACTAATTAAAAAAACGTTTTTAGGTCTTAGCCGTTCTAACTGTGAAACACTATCAACTTCTTCTGCTGTTCATCTTCTGTATCTAAAAACTGATAAAGAAATCTACTCTGCATATTTTTATGTATGTATTAATTTAGTTGGAATTCCAAGGCCAATTTAAACTTTCAACTTGGTGTATTTATATTTCTATTGTAGTTGTTGAGAGAGAATTTTCAAATTTTTAAATTTATTCTCCTCAATATAACTCTGAGTTTTCATGAGTGGTTTTGTTTTTACTGAGAGGGGAAAGTTATCCTAATATAGTATCTCCAATGTTGGCCAAGCCTAAAGAAATACTAGTAGCCTGCCCTGCTCTTCCTCTTCCATACTAGTTAGGTAAGAAAAGAAAATGCATTTTAGAATGTGTAAAATACAAAGGAGATTCAAATGCGAGTCCCATAGGTCCTTACTGTTAGATCCCACTTAGAGGGACAAGGAACTAGGCCAGTTAATGCAGCTGTTGTGTAAGTTCAACTTAACTGAACTCTCAGTTATTGAACCTTAAGTAGGCATTGTGTTAGGTGATAGAGAGGCAAATGAATTTAAAACAAAATTATTGCCCTCCTAGAATTTACAGTCTGATAAGAAATGACAACACAGTGTGATAAATACTATAAAAGTGACATGGGACTGTCAAGGAAGCAGAGACTGGATCTACCTGGTTAAGCAAAAGAAGGCTTTAAGGATTGTGTAGGAGTTTACAAAATGAAGAGGTTGGGAAAGAATATTGCCTGCAAACAGAACAGTGTTTGCAAAAGCATGAGTGTAAAGAAACATGGCTTTCATGTAGCTTTGCATGACTACTGTGCAATGTACATTTGTGTGTGTGTGTGTGTGTGTGCATGTTTGTGTGTATGGGGTGGGGCCCACTGTGGTGATGAGACTTGCAAGGAAAGTTAAGATAAGATTGTTAAAGACCTTAAGTGACTACAGTAAGGAGTTTGAACTTTTTATCCCAGAGGCAAAATGTATAGTATTTGGTGGTAGATTCAATGGGACACAAAAACAAGTTGGTTATAGGGCGCTGAGCATTACAGAGGAACTAGGAGAGATTTCAGGTGTC
This sequence comes from Okapia johnstoni, assembly GCA_024291935.2. NCBI lineage: Eukaryota > Metazoa > Chordata > Mammalia > Artiodactyla > Giraffidae > Okapia > Okapia johnstoni. Next base: position 22,730,215 of record CM044307.1, read on the forward strand.
TCACATGAACTCCTAGATGATTGGAGCAGGCAGCATCCACTGAGAAGGGACAAAGGAAGGGCAGCTACAATGAAAAAAAGCATATAATGGAGACTCAGAAGACCTCGATTTAGGTCTGAGTTTTTGAAAAACTACCTTGAAAATAATTGGATCAGGTTATTATATAAATATTAAGCCCTTGTGTGCCTCATTTTTTCTCATGTTTACAGCAGTAAGGTGGAGAAGAAGTATACCAAGAGGACTTAGGAGTCAGCGTGCATGAATTCAGTTGACAGCTAGTAGTGTGTGATTTTTGGCTAGCTACTTAACCTAAGTCTTCTCAGTTAGAAAATGAGGGTAATAATAACACCAGAAGGCTGTTATGTTATCTATCTGGCACATAGTAAGCCCTCAATAAATATTTGTTCTTACTATTTTTATTATTATCTCTATTATAAAATGATATATCTGTCCTTTAAGGCAGCACAGTATAGTGGTAAAGAGAATGAACTGGGAACACTTAGGCTGCATCTGCCATTCACTGCTGTGTGATCTTGGGCAAATTAATAATATTTCTGGGCCTCACTTCCCTTGTCTGTAACATAGGATGATGAGGGCATTTATCTCATAGAGTTGTGAGGATTAAATAAGATGATAAATGTGAAGTTCTTTGATGAGAGTCTGGCACAAAATGCTTATACATTTGTTGTTATTATTGTTATAATTATTATTGCACTAATTTTAATTTTTAGGTTGTACACTGTTTGGGAGTGAGGGTATTCTATAGAAAAGTTGTTACTTTTCCATGTTAGTGACTTTGTTTAGATAACAAAGCAGGCTCTGAAGAGACAGTCCTGTATTTAGTCGAGTGACACATGGGGTGACAGTCCTGTATTTAGTCGGGTGACACATGAGGTGGCCTGCAAGCCGGTGTAGCCGAGGACCGTGGAGAGCCTCTGAAATGGCTCATCTGAATTAAATGGGATGACTTTCTCCTCCAGATTCTGTGTGGGAGGCTTATACATTTGCTTTGGTAATGAGTTTGCTTTTTCAGCCAAAGAAGAGGAAAGAATAAAAGGAGAGAGAAGGCGTGAGAGGCAATCATAGAAACCTGGAGGCTCAGATCCTCCAAAATGGAAAAGGAGCCTGCATTTCTGCAGAAACAAGAGAGAAACAACTAACAACCTCAAAGCTCATTATGATTTAACTTTGAGATAGCAGCAAATGACAGCCACGTGACTACTGAAGCCTGTTTGAACTGTAAGCAGGACAAAGGGGGAAGTGGAGTGTATTAGCAGGAGTGTAAAAGCTAACCTCCTCGCTTACAGGCTGTGCAGACATTAGTGCACAGATATGCTGTTAAAAGCTATGAAATCTCTCTAAAGTGATCATTTCACTTTCTATGGCAAATTATCAAAAAATCTTTGTTGTGTATATACTTGAACAAAATTCTTAGAACCTTTTAAGATGCTTGCCCTCTGTTGTGAAAAGAATGCAAACTCGAGAGTGACGGGGTTAACAGGCCGGAAGCCATGATGAATTGGAGGGCACATTGCCTCGCGTTGCTCTAAAGAGTAAAGCAGGAATTCATTTAATATTTTTTTCCTGAAAAGAAGCATTTCTCTTTGTGTTGTAGAAGATTGAGGAATCTGATTGACCAACCATGTCAGTTCCTTTGCCTCTCCCCGTGTCTGTTATTATCAGACAGGATTATCATTATGATCATCTTTCTTTGACTTTTCCCATCTGAGAAGAGCAAATTATCTTCAGCATCACATTGTGAGATGGAAGTCAGAATGGAATAGGTAGACGTTAGTGTTTGTCTAGATTAATGGCATAAATTGGGAATTTAATTTGACCTTGGGTATTAGAAAGGGAAATAGTGGAATCTGTGACAGATTTTATATTCTTGGGCTCCAAAATCACTGTGGACAGTGACTGCAGCCATGAAATTAAAAGACACTCCTTGGAAAGAAAGTTATGACAAACTTAGACAGCATATTAAAAAGAAAAGACATCACTTTACTGTCAAAGGTCCATATAGTCAAAGCTATGGCTTTTCCAATAGTTATGTACGGATGTGAGAGTTGGGCCATAAAGAAGGCTGAGTGCCAAAGAATTAATGCTTTTGAACTATGGTCCTGGAGAAGACTCTTGAGAGTCCCTTGGACAGCAAGGAGACCAGTCAGTCCTAAAGGAAATCAACCCTGAATATTCATTAGAAGGACTGATGCTGAAGCTGAAGCTCCAATACTTTGGTCACCTGATGTGATGGCCAACTCATTGGAAAAAACCCTGATGCTGGGAAAGACTGAAGGCAAAAGGAAAAAGGGCAGGAGAGGATGAGATGGTTAGATAGCATCACTGACTTAATGGACATGAATTTGAACAAACTCTGGGAGATAGTGAAGGACAGGGAAGCCTGGCATACTGCAGTCCATGGGGTAACAAAGAGTTGGACATGACTTAGCAACTAAACAACAACAAATTTGAAAAATAGCATAATTCAGTGTCCATAATTGTTTACCATAAACTTTTTTTTGCCAGTGCTTTGACCATTTAATTTCTATATAATTTTACATAAAACAAAGTAGTTAAAGATGAGCATCAAATCTAAGCAATACAGAATTACTGACATCTGTATTACGGAGGTGTGGTTTATGTAGCAAGCAAATACCTTTCAAGCATTAACAGGACATTTGAAGGAATTGTCTGCAAATATAAAGTTTTAAAGCTGTAAACAGTAAAGTATAAAGTAGGTCCAAAGGAAACTTGTGGGAAAATTAAGGTTCATATATTGCTTGCTTTACCATTCTTCTTTTTAAAATACTATATAAAGTTGACATATAACATTATACAGTTTCAGCTGTACAACCTAGTGATTCAATATTTGTATATACTGGGAAATGATCATCACAATAAGTCTAGTTAACATCCATCAGCATACATAATTACAAAATTTTTTTTCTAGTGATGAGAACTTTTGTGAAAGTGAAAGTCGCTCAGTTGTGTCCAACTCTTTGGGACCCCATGGACTATACAGAAAACTTTTGAGAGTTACTCAAATAGCAACATAACACAGTATTATTTACTATAGCCCCTGTGCTGTACCTTACATCCCTATGACATTTTTTTTTACAACTGAAAGTTTGGACTTTCAAACCCCCTTCACTTATTTTGTACTCCCACCCCCACCTCTGGTAACCACCAATCTGTTCTCTGTATCCATGAGCTTCGTTTCTTGTTTGTTTTGTTTTTAGATTCCACCTGTGAGATCATGTGGTATTTGTCTTTCTCTGCCTGATTTATTTCACTTAGCATAATACTCTCAAGGTCCATTCATGTTGCTGTAAATGGCAACATTTCCTTCTTTCTATGGCTGAATAATATTCCATTGTGTATATATATCTTCTTTATCCGTTCATCTTTTTTATCTATTCATCTATCTAGGGACACTTAGGATGTTTCCATATCTTGGCTATTTTAAATAATGCTGCAATAAACATGAGGGCACATATATCTTTTCCCGTTAGTATTTTCTTTTTTTTTCAGATACATATCCATGAGTGGAACTGCTGAATCAAATGGTAGTTAGAGTTTTAATTTTTTGAGGGAGCTCTGTATGTTCTTCATAATGGCTGTACCAACTTGCGTTTCCACCAACAGTGCACAGGGCTTCCTTTTTCTCCACATCCTCACCAACACTTTAACTCAAATGTTTTAATATGCAACATCCTAAGAGGAGTTTTGCAGAATTTTAATATATTTGAAGAATTTTTAAAAATATTTAAGTCAACTGAATTGACTCATTAAAATATAAAATGATATCAAGGAGCAATTGCACAATTGCAAAGCAGAGATGCAGGTCTATAAATGTCCTTAATTCAGTCACATTTGTTGAATTCAAATGAAGGTCTATTGTCCCCTGTATAGACAAATGCAAGAGAAAGAAGAAGATACTCAATTTTTTTCCTTGTGGGGCTTACTCTGTCTTTTGGCCCCATAACTTTATATATACAATAAAGTAGAAGATGGCATCAATCAGGTGACCGGGGCCAATGCCTCTGATGCCTCTTTATGATCTTGGGCAAGTCCCTTAAAACCCTGTAGGCTAGAGTTTCTTCATGTGAAAAATGAGAAAGTTAGAAAAAACATTTTATAGTATCTTTTTTCGTTCTAAAAGTGCATGGTTTCAAGTGAATGAAAACTTACATGGTGCAAACAAACTGCTTCGTTCACTTATTCACTGAGAGCATCCTTGGAGCTAAGTGCTCTATCGAGGCTGTGGATGTAAGAGACATTTCAGCCTGCTTTCAAGAGGGTCACAAAGCAACAGCAAGACTGACCGGCTAGTAATTAAAGTGCACTATAATCAGTGTGCCCCGTTACCGACCCCCAGGGCTAAATTGCTGGGGGTTCAGAGGAGGGCTACACGGGGGCAACCATGCAGGTTGTGGTGGTATATGTGTGATAGACCCCAAAACATCAACAGAAGTTCAGCAGGTAGAAAAGAAGGAAGGAAGCCCCTGGCAAACAGCGTAGTATTGACAAGGCGTATGTCCTGGGCTTGAAGGGTTAACTCGAACATGTGTATATCAGTAGTGAAAAGTAATAGAGACAAGAAGAATTGTTTGTGACTTGATTGTGAAGAGCTTTACAAGTCACGCTAAGAACTTTTGACTTTATCCCAAAGGCCCTGGAGAACCATGACAAATAGGAGACATGATCAGATTTCTCTCAGAAAGTTCGCTTAGTGGCTCTGGGGAGTCTGCACAGAGGGAAGACGGAAGGGAGGGAAGCTTTTTGGAAATTATTTGGATGGTCCATGGGAGCAGTGATGAGAGCCTTACCTGGGTCTATGACAGTGGGGAACAGGGAGACAGGGACACATTTGAGAGATGGCTCAGAGACAGAATCAGCAGAATCTATTAATTCATACATTCAACACATGTATTCAGTCTGTGCTATGTGTCAGCCAGTATGAACCAGGAAGAGAATATAAGCACCGCTGATGCTGACAGGGGAGTGTTCAGAGCAGAGCAGAGAGGGGTGGTGCTATCAGAGTGGGCTTCCCGGAAGGATGCGGTCTGACCTAGCTTCCCCCAAAAGGAAAAGATAAGTGAATTCATAGAAAGGGGCAGGGGAACATTTTATTGCCCAGTGAAGGGGCTTGTAAGAATGTAAGAATGAGGAGATGACCAGCAGGTATGCTTGACTAGCAAAGAGAGTCTTTTTTTTTTTTTTTTCCTGCTGTGCCTTGCAGTATGTGAGATCTTAGTTCCCCGACTAGGGATCAAACACACACCCCCTGCACTGGAAGTGCAAAGTCTTAACCACTGGACAACCAGGGAAGTCCCGAGAGAGTCTTTTTTAATGCAGAAAAAAGTGGAGAGATAGGCAGCGTCTGGGGGAGAAGACAGAGCAGAAACACCTAAATTTGATGTGGTAACCACAGGTTACCCTTCTAGGTTTTTAGAACCCACAAGGAACTACTGTGGGTTTTTAGGAGGAGAGGAGCTGTGTGGTATAGTAGAAAAAAATAATAGAATTAATGCTTACAGATTTGGATTTTGCCACTAACTAGTTGGGTCATCATTCAGATCACTTAATGTCTCCCAAACTCATGTTTGTGTAGTTAGGGTGGGAGCAAAAAGGCAGTTAGATGGAAATGCAGCTAAGAGACAAATACCATAGTCAAATCAAAAATGCATGTGAAGTACAGCCGTGGACCAGACATTATATAGGCATTGAGGAACAGGAAGAATAAATAGCAGGGAAATGGCCCTTTCAGACTGCTGGGCACCTGGAAGCAAGGATCTTGTCCAGGAAAAGCTTGGATAGTTGCCTTTGTTTTCTTCCCTCCTGTCTCACCCCACTCCTCCCTCTGGATATGGCCTTGCTGATGCTGGTTTCGACTCAAGAACCAAAAGGATGATGGTATCTGGAAAAATTTCCTATCAAAGCCGTGAATTATTTGCATATGCTCCCGAATAGTGATGCAAGTCCCAGGTATAAAAGGATTAGACTTGGGCCGCATCATGACCCCCAGCGCCTCAGGTGCTTGGGACACCAAGGGAAGCTGCTAAAAACAGCTGCATCTGCTTTTGCTCTGGGTGGCTGACGCCCTGCTCTGGCATTCTTGGCCAGATAAATCAGGCAAGTGACCTTGAAGATGAAGCAAATGTGGTTTCTGTCAACTTAAACCTCCCTGTATGCTTCATCAGTCTTTGGCTTTCAGTGAGATTATAATCTAATAGGAAGACAGACATATGAACAAATACATCACAATATGACAAGTGGTTTTTTTTTTATGTAACTTTCAATTAATTTATTTTTGGCCCCAGCATGCAGCATGTGGGATCTTAGTTTCCCAATCATGGATTGAACCCAATCCCTCTTCAGGGGAAGCACCAAGTCTTAACCACTGAACCACCTGGGAAGTACTTGACAAATGGTTCTTATTTCTATAGTCTGGCAGGGTGGTTTAGGGAACTGAAATAAAATAATTTTCTTTGCTGAATTTGGCTTTGCCCTAATTTTAGGGTTCCAACAGATGAACTTCTATTTCCTCTTAAAATATCATGCTGAGTCCTGACAAGTGGAGGTGCCCTGGTTGCCAAGGAGGGAAAGTTCTTCCAGAGGCTGGGCAGGGACTGGAAACAAGGGAAATGTGGTTCTTCTTGTTCCCTGAAAAAGTAACCCTGGCTTTTCCAGCCTAGAGGAACGTTGCCTAATCTACGTGGGTGCTTCTCATCTTTCTCTGTCCTGACCCTTCTTTGGCTGCTTGTCTGAGGGAACCTGATTGATGGAAATAAACTTTCTTTGTCTTCTGTGGATGCTCACCCAAATGTGAAGCACCAAACTAGAGAGGCTGCAAGCCTGGGCTCTGCCATTATTCAGAAATGAAAATTAAGGCGAGCCATTTATCCTTTTGGGTGTCATTTTCTTATCAGTTAAAAAGAGACTCTCTGCTCTTCTTATTCAAAAGGCTAATATGAGGATGAAATACAATTTGGGAAGATATTTTTGCAACATAGAGGGTCACTAAATATAATGCACCATGTAATTATCAATCCTTTCTATAGCTTTTCCTAGTCTCCAGTATCTACTAGCCATTTTTAGTTTCATCAGCTGCCTTAAAGCATTCTCCTTAAATTCTTTCAATTTTGGTCAAACCCCTGATTGGCAACCATAATTCACATTCTTGCTGAGGGATACTTGAAGTCGGCTTTCACTCCTAACCAAGTCTCCAAAGCCGGATTTATATTTCTTTTTTAAAAAGGGAAATGAAAACCTCTATAGAAAGGTTGTCTGGCAACCAGATAAAAGAAGAAATTTCTTTCAGGCTTTCCAAGAAGACAGAATGGGAGTCTTGAAATATAAATTACTTTTTAATGGTGTCTTGAAAAGGTGTTATTCTCAACCATCTGCCTCTCTTACCCTGCTCCCGACTATGGCCTGTGCAAGCAATTAAACCGTTGTGTGTCCTTAAATTGAATAAAAGTAGAGATATTTTAGGAGATGGAAGAAATCTTAGAGGTTTTCTGGTTTACCCATTTATTTCTTGAAGTAGGGAAGTGGAATTTAGAACAGGTAAAAGATTTCCACTTGATCGCTAGCTTTTCAGTGCTGAGCCAAGGTCAAATGCAGACTTCCTGACTCCCAGTTCAGGGTCTCACCGCTAAGCTAAAGATAACATATAAGCATGAATAACTACAATGGAGTCAGAGAATGATATTCTAAGTATAATACTAGGCCTCAAAGTCCAATCTGATGGTAAGGGTGACAAATCGTCCAAGGCCCTAGGCCAAGGGGACATCATTTTGCATTTGGCTTGGAGGGCATAGATGACACTTCAGATGTCTACCTTAGAGGTAAAACATCTGTTCTGTTGAATTCCAACTGTGCCTATTTCACAGAGGAAGGACAGTTGGTTGGCATCCTTTCTTCTAGCTCAGAATGTTCCAGTTACTATGACATGTCTGCTCTGATTTAGGTCCTCATGGTCTGCTCTAGTGGAAAGCTTGGTGACTTTCCTGGAGTGCCAGGTTATGGAGAATAAGAGTACCTGGGAGTAGGGAGAACATATGTCTGGGCAAATCCTATGATAGTGAACTCCCCATGCCTGGCCAAACTCTCTTGGCGTTAATACAAATCACCTCCACTTGAGTTACAGAGGCCAGTGCCTGGGGCTTAGAAATACTTGTTTTACATGACCTCACTGTGATAGAACATTCCTCCCTCCATCTTTCTCATAGAAACAAGTTTCTTTTTCTTTTCTTTTTTTCTTTTAATTTTAAAGATTTTTTTTAATGTGGACCATTTTTAAAGTCTTTATTGAATTTGTTACAATATCATTTCTGTTTTATGTTTTGGTTTTTTGGCCCTGGAGGCATGTGGGATCTTAGCTGCCTGACCAGAGTTTGAACCCACACCATCTGCTTTGGAAGGTGAAGTTATAGCCACTGGACTGCCAGGGAAGTCCCCTAGAAATGAGTTTCTTATAGTCCAGAGGGAGTGGAGTCTACCTGAAGTCATGGCTTGCCCCTCTCTCTACTTCTGTCTCTCTGTTCCAGGCCTGGGTAACATAGTACAGGGCTCTTGGTCCTCTGCAATGCACAATGCACCACATAGTAACTTATCCTGCTGGCTCCCCGGGCCTCTCTGGTGAACTTGGTGGTTAGTGGGGTCTTCCCTGAAGCCCTGAGGGTCATGCCCTGTGGTAGATTTTCAGGGAGTTATGTATAGTTAATTATACACCAGGTGTGGTTGGGCAGTGACTCCCAGGCTAGGGGAATTGAAGTGCTAAGAAGTTCTATGTATGAGGGATTCCAAGCATGCAGAATCATAGAGTCCTAAAGCTGGAAGGGTGTTAGGATTACCTGTGCCACTGGAGACAGCTTTGCTGTGAGAACGTCAGGATCTGACTGCAGCACAGGGTCAGTGAGCAAGCAAAGACTTGGCAGAGGAAAACACATGTGTTCATGGAGACCTTGCAATTAGGAACTGGGCAAGAAGGCAGAGGAAGAGAGGGGGAGGGTTCCCCGCAGCCCCGAGAGATGAAGTGTCTTGACTAAGGCCACATTGGTAGTTCTCTTTTCTGTGCACCCATCAGGTAGACCTGCTTTCTCAAAGAGCCGATTTGAGGGGGTGAGGAGAACTACTTTTCGTTAGATGAGAGGAGAGAAGCCAGATGTTTGCAGCTGGAGTTGGCTATGTGACTCCTGCCACCTGCTGCTGCTAATTTGTTCCTGGGTCGACCATCTGACCTTCTGCCCAAGAAATGAGGCAGTGAAACACTCCTGCCAATAGAGTAAGTGAAAGTGTTTTCCTCCCACTGTTCGATCATAAAAGTTGCGTGTCTGTGCCTGTTGGTGCTTGAAAGTGCCAACTATTCAGGTCATATGCCGCCTGGATCCTGGACCAGTTGAGGACTAGGCATAGGAGTCCAAAAGGGCTCAGAGCACCTGCCTTATTCCCATCCAAAGAGAATAGTCTTCCCCATCTGAATGAAGCCAACGACAGCTATTCAGATGCTAGGACACCTCCCTGTGTCGGCAGATGGGACGTAAAGGGAACAGAGAAGATGGGGAAGAGAGAAGGCATAAATCCTTATTCTAAGATCCGGTTCAGAATGAGGAGGAGAAAATGGCTCCTCTATATGCATTGTTTTCTTTCTCAGTGAAATGACTTCTCTCTGTACCTTCAACTGTGGTTCTCTCCTGTTGTCCTGGAGGCTGTCTTCTGCTGAGGTTGTTTCCCCAGCCCATCCTGTGCCAAACACAGGGTTTCTCAGCAAATCCATGTTGAGATCTGGGATTACATCTTGGTGAAACAGGAACCATCCACTTCTGCCGGTGGCTGTCCTAGGTTGGGTCTTCCCTGAGACAAGGATTCGGGGGCCACAAGTTTATTTGGGAAGTGAATCCAGGAAACACCAGTGGAGGAAGAGGAAAGTGAGACAGGGAAGGGAGGCAGTCAGTAAAGAGGTGTTATCAAGCGCCCACTTGGGCAACTAGCGTTTATGCTCCTGAGGAACTCTACCGCCAGTGTACAAAAGTTCTGGAGTTCTCCCAGTTGGAGTTAGGGAGGTGGGTGTTTGTTTACCACACTCCATTGGCCATCCTTTGAGGCTGCTTTTCTAGCCCTCCCAGGCTGTGTGAGGCTCATGATACACAATTTGTGCTTTTTGAAGAAAACCCCATCTAGCAGGTAGATGTGCGCCTCTCACCAAGTCCCGGCGGTTTGTCTCCGTGTTTTTTGTTGTCCTTCTCAGGAGAGGCTGTCTAAGCCCCACCCTTGGGTAAAATGTACTGCAGCAGCCTCCAACAGCTCAACCATTTGTTGTGCTGACAACACTCCCTCTAAGAACTGTCAACCTCTGAGACATACAGGAAAATGACAGCCTTGCACAAAGCTCCACAAGCAACACCTTAACTGGACGAGGTCATATAGAAACTGTCAAGATAGAGTGGCAGGTACGACAGTCCTTTAGAAACTCCACGAAATGCCAGCTGCTGCCAAGCTGCTGACTTCATTTCAGATATTGACTACTGGAAAGTGAATTGGCTTCTGACAAGTTTCTTCTTCTCTTGAGTTTGGGATGGATCCTGCCTGCTTTCTACCTGACCATTCAAAATGCTGGCATGGGCACCAGGACTGCCCCTTGGAGTGGGTGCCTAGACCCACCTCCTGAGGCCATTCTGTGGCTTTTCCTGGGATGAACAGGGAAGTGAACAGGGAAGAAGAGTCCTAGGAAGGCTGCATGCCAAATGGATCCTTCACCCAAAATTTCCAGCTTCGGTCCTGTTCCCTGCTCTCAGGCTTCTCTGTTCTGCCCAGACCACTTGAGAGGCCCCCTTGGCTGATCTTAGGTGTCTCCTTTGGTCCGTTTTCAGGGCGAGATCCAAAATATGGTAACTTATTGTGTTGCCTCCTAGGGCTGATTCTCTGGTGGACTTTCTGACCTGTGGGATCTTCCTTGAGGAGCTTCATTTTGGAGCCTTGGGGGTCACACCCCTGTAGAGGTGAGGCAGTGGATTTTCAGAGGACTATTTGTAAATTCTACTAAACTTAGAGGCAGTCTTGTGTGAACTGTATTCTAGGCTACAGGTCAAGCATCTTCAAGGACAGACATCTCCATTAGTTTTCCTGTTTCTTGATGCTAGTGGAATAGTTTGGGAGGTTCCTGACACGAAGCCAGGGGAAAACACCATGTGACAATGAAGGCAGAGGTCAAAGTGATGCTTCTAAAGCTAAGGGGTGCTAAAGATTGCCAGAAACCAACAGAAGCTAGGGCAGCAGCGTGGAACAATTTCTTTCTTGGACCTCAGAAGGAAGGAATCATTTTGATCCTGGACTTCTTGCCTGTTGAACTGAGAGAACTGTGAGTGGGTATATTCCTGCTGTTTAAGCTACCCTGTTTATGGTGCTTTGTTATGGTAGTCCTAGCAAACCAATACAACACTCAAATCTTCTATTTCAGTGATGGTGATAAACTTGATCTTGCCAGTTCAAAGCAAACTTGGGAGTCTTCAGGTGCATTAGGCTCTTTTGAATAAATACTCAAGTAATCTCCATTTTCCTCTCCTTCTCTTCCCTCCTGTCTTTCTCACCAGGCTGTGGCCCTACATGGAGGTGTCTGTCCTCTCAGGATTCTGCTATGTCTATTTTTCCCCTTTGTTACATTGGCTGTAAATGTTCTGTGTCTGTTGCTGAAGTGTCTACTCCCCGTGCCTCCCCTGTATTGGGTCACTGGATCCAACCCATTTACTTAACTTTAATACCCTCATCTTAAATGTGAGGCTTGGCTAGGGTCAGCCTCGCCTGCACCTGTCTTGAGTGAGTAGGGGCAGGATGGGGTCAGGTAAGGGAACACTTTGGATGTTGTCCTGAACCCATATCTGAGGCTACAATCTACCAGAGCAGGAGATGGTGGTCCCAGGACATACCTCTGCCATCCCAGACCTGTCCTACCTCCACTTTGTCTCTCCTTTGGCCACCCATGTGTCAGGCAGGGGACCTTCTGTGAGGCCAAGGTGTGTGAGCTCTGTGGTATCATTGCGGTAAAAGCTAGAAGCATTCTGAAATGCTATCAATGGGTAGAAGGTTAAATAAGTGAATATTATTCACACTATGGAATACTATGCTGCCATTAAAAAGTGCCAGGGATCTCTCTTTACCCTGAAACAAAAAGAATTCCAAGACATACTTTGTTGTATGGAGAAGGCAATGGCAACCTTCTCCAGTACTCTTGCCTGGAAAATCCCATGGACGGAGGAGCCTGGTAGGCTTCAGTCCATGGGGTCGCAAAGAGTTGGACACGACTGAGGGACTTCACTCACTTCATACTTTATCACTGGAGAAGGAAATGGCAACCTACTCCAGTATTCTTGCCTGGAGAATCCCAAGGACAGAGGAGCCTGGTGGGCTACAGCCCATGGGGTCACAGAGAGTCGGACACAACTGAAGTGACTGAGCACGCATGCACTGTGTTCTAGAACAACATGAAGGTATGGCTCCATTTTTGTGAAAATAAAAAAACTATATACAAATGCATAGAAAACCCTGGATGGATGCAGATCTAAGTGTTAAGAGCATTATCCATTAGAGACATGAATTGAGAGGGGAGAGATGGTATGTGAGGGAGGAGGTTCACTTTTTCCTCCCTGTCTTTTTGTATGATATCACATATTAACAGAATAAAATTTTGACAAGTAAAAAATAAATAAACTAACCCTTCCAAAATAGCATGAACTGTTCTGCGAATAGTCTACCTGTCCATTTTCTTGATAATTAACCTGTTTACTCTTTTATCAGTCTGAAAAGGCTCAGGCATACTTGTTGGCTTAATTGCACCTCTCTTTCACTCAGGTATTGTCAGCACAAAACTTGAATGAATAAATAAAGGTCCAGAGAATACAGTTCCCAGCTGCCCTCCAGACCATATCCTGTGCTGTCACAGAGGCCTTCGGCAATCCAAAAGGAATAAAGTTGAACCAAGTAACAAGGGATAATCAATATCTTATTCATGTTAAACCTGCCCTAACGCCCTCCATTCTGTGATTCGACACACAGACAATCGATCTGTTTCTCTTCTGGTGGAACATGAGCATTCTAAAAATTTTCATTTATATCTATATTAATTTTTAAGAAGAGAACTTTACTTTCTGGTGCAATTTCCTATCTCTGTAAAACCCATGGATTAATAGCAGAGTTTCAGAGCGCCTGGTGTTTGACTCAGCTCTGCATGCTAAGTAAACATTCTCTGAGGAATAGTTCTTGGGTCAGGACAAGGATAATAATGTTCATTAATAACCATCACTCATTACATGGTTCATCTTCCCCTGAGCTCTTCTAACCTACTGTTTATAAATGCTCTTTAATGCGCCAAGTGCCCTGGGCCCCCCTGAGGCAGACACATACTGGGAGGGAGGGTAATTGCTGCTGTCGTGATGAGCCATGGCCTGTGCACACGGCATTCCCAGATCACTTCTCCTGCGTCTGGAGCAGAGGGTTAATGGTCACAGTCCAGGGCCGCTCGGGACAGGGAGTGGCAGAATCTAATTACTGGCTCTTGTGCGTGGACCCATGTGTGTATCTTTATGAACAGGATGAGCTGAAGCCATCTCCAAGAGTGTATGCTAACGACCTTCTGGAAGTTATTGTTATTTGGAAGGCCCTAAGGAAATTATATCTTTATTGTGAGCCTAAATTGTCCTCTATTAACTCTCTCCATTGCCTTACCTGATTCTTATTGCTCTGAAATCTTCTTGATCCAGCTGCAGCTAAATTACCTCCTCATTTTGTTCAGGAGAACCTAGATTATTTGTTTGTGTAACCACTATTCCCAGTGTAGATCCTTGTCCTCATTTGTTCCTGCCTCCCCTCCGCAGCAGCCCCGTCCCCAGCTGGTAGATCTGTGATGGGAAGAAGTACACAAGTCTCTCTTTTCGAACAAGTTGGATGAGATTTTTGTTTTCTGCTTTTTGGAGATGTGACTTGGACACCTTCAGCTAAAGGTTCTTGAAACTTTATTTTCTCATCTTTGAGTAGGCGACAGTTGTTTGAAGTCAGCAAGAAAAAGAAGAGTTGATGTTGAACATTATAATTATGGTTGAAACTTGAAACAGTATCTGCAAGCTATTGTTAACATGATTTTTTTTTTTTTTTTTTCTGGTTAGTGTGTGTGTTCCAGTAACATATATCCACATTTATTTTGCCAGTGAGTAAACTCTATATTTTCTGGAACCTCTGTAAACTCTATATTTTCTGGAACCTCTGGAAAACAACATTTCTCTGTTAACATGCAGGTGATTATCCTGCCTATATATACATCCCCTTGTCATGAATCTTCTGGGTAGACATCTTTTTTCCTATAAAGGCAAGAGCTAAAATGTAAAAGCACGTCACCGGAAAAGAGATTAGGGAATTATTCTCCTTAAACCAAATGAATGCCCAAACAGATCAGCTTCCTAAAGTGAAGTGAGAGCTGCTTAAACTGTGTCTGGGAGTATTCAGAAAAGGAAGAGATGCCTCTGCCCACAGCTTGTCATTTCATTGCTCCCCAACCCTGCCGGCAGCAAAGACCTGAAGCGTTGGCGAACTTTTGAAGGTTGAAGCCTGCCATCTAGTGGCTACTCTGTAGAATTACCCATCATGTTATGGAGTTGAAGAACGGCAACTATTGGAATTTACCGGAGGTTAGGAGCACGTACTCACAAGCACCACCTGAATTTGGGCTGTGGTTATTCTGTAATAATAAGAATGTTAAAGCTTGAAAATGACCACCAGCGCATCTTTGCCATTAGGAAGCAGGTGAGAAGCTGAATGCTGGAGAGGGAGCTGTTCTGTGCTGTCAGCTTCCTTCCCTAGAATCCATAATGCTGAAAAGTGGGACCATCTGGGACGCCAGTGACTGCAGCCGCCACCAGTTCTAGACGAATGGGTAAGTTCTTAAAGCACCCTTCTGATGATCAAACTTCAGGCTTTTTAGCTAAAGTGCCATTTGTGGGTGCACCTGGGAAGATGATAGCAGGTGGTGAGGTAGCACACCCAGTTCACGAGGCTGATCTGTCTATTGGGTGCTCCACACATGAAAAGTAATGATGCCTGCTGGCGGCTGGGGGATTTCCCTTCAACCTGGACAAATGGGGATGAAAAAAAACGAGAGCATCTTTTTTAAGCGTTCGCTGTGGCTTTTTGCTTTTTAAAGGTTAGAGAACATCTGGAAGGGTTTGCCTAAAAAACAAGCAAAAACAAACAAACAAAAAAACAAACCCATTGGTTGGATTTCAGTGATTTTTATCACAACCTGCTCCTACTCTCTGCAGGTTGTATGAGTTGGAAAATGATAGGGAAAGATTGCTCCTATGATATATGCAGTCTATCTAAAGGTCAGAGCACGGACAAAAGGGGAAAATTGGGCTTATTAAGATTCCAAATTCACATAAGAAGTAAGAACAAGGTTGAAGGGATGAGTAATTTACACGTGTTCAGACACAGCTGCAAAATTCTTTTCAGTTTTCCCATCTGTGAGCTGGAAATGAAGAGAATGAGCAAATTTGCCAACTGATTGTCTTCCAAAGATATTAAGGTGGTGGGACAACCTCTAAGGATGTTAGAGTAGCAGTTAAATGTATATTCTATTTAAAGAGACGCGCTGACAGATTAAATATGACGGCTTTTCCTTTTCTTTTTTAATAGCTCCACCTGATTCAGTCAAATTGGAAACAGAAAATCACCTTGAAGTACACGTTCCTTGTTCTGCAAAGGATGCTTGAGTAGGTTCCCTTGGTTATGTAAATGTCAGATGAGTAGGCCTCCCATCCCAGGAGAAGGGAGTAACAAGACATCTTGTGCTTTCAATAGTTTAGAAAAGGTTGCCTCACATCTGGTGGGAGGTTGGTACAGAACAGCAGCAGGAGGGCTGTGACCTGAAGGCAATAGTGTGGTCAAGTCAGATGAAAATTAATTAAATGCCCTTTGGATTCAATCGCTCACTCCCTGTTTTCAAAACGCTTGTCTCACCTTGACTTTTGAGCCCAGACCCTTTTGTTTCTTTCCCCTGCTTCACTGGCTGCTTTTTCCTTCCCTCCTTTGTAAGATCGTGCTCCTCTACCATCTGCTGGTCTCCCTTAAGGGTTTGGTCCTGCAAAAGCATTTTGACAAAAGTAAAATCAAGAGTCAAAAAGGAACACATCAAAGATTTTATGTAACCCATTGATTAATGAAGAAACCAGAAGGTGTTAGATTCAGAGAGAATTTGAAAAAGAGACATATATACTCAGGAATGGGCTTCCCTGGTGGCTCACACAGTGAAAAGCCCAACTGCAATACAGGAGACAGGTGTTCAATCCCTGGGTTGGGAAGATCCCCTGGAGAAAGAAATGGCAACCCACTCCAGTGTTCTTGCTTGGAGAATTCCATGGACAGAGGAATCTGGAGGGCTACAGTCCTTGGGGTCACAAAGAGTTGGACACGACTGAATGACTGACACACACACACACGCACGCACATACTCAGCAACACTGAAATAACTTTGCTAGTAGATGCAAAATGGTTAACATACAACAGTAAATGTGAGAGTTTGACTATAATGAAAGCTGAGCACCGAAGAATTGATGCTTTTGAACTGTGGTGTTGGAGAAGACTCTTGAGAGTCCCTTGGACAGCAAGGAGATACAACCACTCCATCCTAAAGGAAATCAGTCCTGAATATTCATTGGAAGGACTGATGCTGAAGCTGAAACTCCAATACTTTGGCCACCTGATGCAAAGAACCGACTCATTGGCAAAGATCCTGATGCTGGGAAGAATTGAAGGCAGGAGGAGAAAGGGACGACAGAGGATGAAATGGTTGGATAGCATCAGTGATGCGATGGACGTGAATTTGAGTAGGCTCTGGGAGTTGGTGATGGACAGGGAAGTCTGGCGTGCTGTAGTCTATGGGGTCACAAAGAGTCAGACACAACTGAGCGACTGAACTGAACTGAACAACAGTCAAATGTAATTCTTGAGGGCATTTTTTTATAGGGTAAAAATTAATTGTATCTTTTAGGACAAAATTTATTCACCATGCTATGGACAATGATCATTTGCATTGCTGTAAGTTTTTCTACAAATTAAGCCTCTACTCCTAGAAAGTTGTAAAACAGCCTGGCCAATGGGAAGACCATCAAAAGTGCACAGCTCTATAGAATCAGATGATCCACAGAAGGTCCACTGGACAATGCCCAGAGTGAGTGATCTCTGCTGCCCATTTATGAGGTCTTGAAAATTTTCCCTGACAGTCCTGAGCTCTCTAATCATTCTGTTCTCTCTGGGCAATCTCACCTAAGCCCTAGCTTCAATTACTTCCAACAACAGCTGACTTTCGAGTTCATATCTTTGGTCTAGTTCCCTCAGCTCCAAACCTGTACATCCATATGCTTACCTGACAACTCCTCTTAGATGTTTTTGAGAAGGTAATTTCCCAAAGTCATTTGCTTGTTAGAAGAACTGAACTATTAGTTCTTCCAACAAGTTCTTCTTGTTAGAAGGACTTGGGTGGGTGGGTTAGTCGCTCAATCGTGTCCGACTCTTTGCGACCCCACGAACTGTAGCCCGTCAGGCTTCTCTGTCCATGGGATTCTCCAGGCAAGAATACTGGAGTAGATTGCCATTCCCTTCTCCAGAGGATCTTCCTAACCCAGGGATTGAACCCAGGTCTCCTGCATGGCAGGCAGATTCTTTACCATCTGAGCTACAGGGAAGATCTTAGAAGGACTTGGGGCTATTCTATTAGTATTTCAGAACTGGAGCTAGAAACCTGCTCCAGTAACAGCAGGTGGTTTTGTAAGTGCCCTGATAGAAGGAGCTGGAACCTAGGCAGTTGACCCCCTTCTCTCTTTGTCATATGGTAGTGGTGCTTTGGGTTGGGGAGACCCCTTTCCAGGGCCTAAGAGTGGGCTCTTCTCAAGCCTCGCATGCGAACCAAGCAAAAGACCTTTTGTGAAAGGACTCTTGAGAGGAGAGCCTCGGGTTAAGGCAACCCAGGAGAGCTGCTCTGCTTCCTGTCTCACAGTTTCAGGTTTTATGGTGGAGGGTTTGCCTTCTGCCTTGTCTCTGGCCAGTCATCTTGCTCGTGCTCATATTTTATCCCACCTAGGAGCCCTTCTTTGTGGCGTGTGCATCTCTCAGTTAAGATGGTTTCCAGTGCCAGCCTTTCTGGGAGGTTGAAAGGATGTCTCAGAGGCTCCTTCCTTTTGACCCCTCCCGCATTCTTCTGGTTGGTTTTGGTGGCAGCTTGGGGACGACAGAGGATGAGATGGTTGGATGGCATCACTGACTCAATGGACATGAGTTTGGGTAAACTCCCGGGAGTTAGAGATGGACAGGGCGGCTGGCGTGCTGCAGTCCATGGGGTCGCAAAGAGTCGGACACGACTGAGCGACTGAACTGAACTGTCATCAATTCCATGTTCCTGACTGGGACCTCCTATTATGAGACAACTTGAGCCTCTATTCTCCTGCCTGGTGGAGGCAGGTGGTTTCAGTCAACACTTAACCTTAACAGTGGAGTGGGAGGTCCTCTTGTTAGGGGAAGCACACTGATTGAAACCGCCCACCCTGGCCAGGCACCATAGTAACCATTTGCATGAGTTGTTTTACGACAGGAGGTCCTGCTAAGGAACACGGAACTAATAAACCACCAACCATCACCAACTGGAAGAGTTTGGGAAAGGTCGAAAGGAGACACCACGTGCCCGTCCACTTCCCAGAATCCCTCTCGCTGGCATCCATCTTGGATGAAGGATGCGTGCGCCACCAGGAGAGACTCTGAGTTAGAATGATTGGCGGAAGACCACCGGGAAACTAATCCCATCACCATAAAACCCGAGACTGCGAGCCACGTGGCAGAGCTGTTCTCCTGGGTTCCCTTACCCTACTGCTCTCCACCTGGGTGCCCTTTCCCAGTAAAATCTCTTGCTTTGTCAGCACATGTGTCTCCTCCGACAATTCATTTCCCAGAGCAGAGTTTCGGGCCCTGGAAGGGGTCCTCCTTCCTGCAACGCTCTGAGGAGGAGAAAGCTGGAGACACAGACACTGCTACTTCTAGGACAGAACTTCAGATAAGAGACTCTGCTGCCCGCGGTCTCCGGTGAGTGTTGTTGCCCCCTGGTGAAGAGTCAGGAGTAGGTGATACTGTTAGAGCAGGCAGGTAGCTAGGTAGGAGCAGAGAAATGGGGGCAGGGGCCGGGTGGCAGGAAATCCCACCTCTTGTCAACAGCAGGGTTCAACAGGCAGACAAAGGAAAGCAGAAACCTTCAGACTGACAGGAAACAACACATTTTGGGGTAATAAGAGTCAGAGTAGCAGACAAAGAAAGGGCAGGAAAGGCAGGAATCTCCTGCATCCAAATGTAACCTTTTGCTCATTGTGCTCTCATTATGATAAGATTAACTTTACAGATAAGAAGTACTCATCTTGCACTTCCTGCGCCCATGCCTTGACACTTCTGATGTAAATAAAGAAGGGACAAATATCCCTTCTCCTCTCAGGAAAATGTATCTGGGATGAAAATCAGGGAGTTCCATTTAGTCGCTCAGTCGCTCAGTCGTGTCTGACTCTTTGCAACCCCGTGGACTGCAGCACGCCAGGCCTCCCTGTACATCACCAACGCCCAGAGATTGCTCAAACCCACATCCATGGGGTCAGCTATACCATCCAACCATCTAATCCTCTGTTGTTCCTTTCTCCTCCTCCCCCAAACTCCTCCTCCTCCCCCGGTGAATATTCCGCCCCTTCATTTGTACGCCCCCCATGACCAGTTTAGGGCTTCCCTGGTTGCTCAGCTGGTAAAGAATCCACCTATAATGCAGGAGACCCCAGAAGTTCCCCTGGAGAAGGGATAGGCTACCCACTCCAGTATTGGGCTTCCCTGGTGGCTCAGACAGTAAAGAATCCACCTACAGTGCTGGAGACCTGGGTTCGATCCCTGGGTTGGGAAATCCCTTGGAGGAGGGCATGGCTATCTACACCAGTATTCTTGCCTGGAGAATCCGCATGGATGGAGGAGCCTGGTGGGCTACAGTCCATGGGATCACAAAGAGTTGGATATGACTGAGCGACTGAACATAACCGGCTTGCAAAAGAAGCCCAGGGCGGCAGCAGCTCTTCACCTGTCTGCCTGCTCTCCCTCTGAGAGCATGCTGCAATGCTCTGCTTATTCTTTACCAGCTGAGCTACCAGGGAAGCCCTCTGAGTGTGTATCCTTGCTTAAATAAACTTTCACTTTACTTTCTTAACCTCTCTGCTTCATTTCTGAATTTTTTTTGCTATGAAGAAAGAACCTCAGATTCACTGGCAACAATACCTCTTTTCTATGGCTAAGTTTTCAGAGGCTGGTGTTCTGGTGTTGCACCCTTGATCTAGTTAACTCTTGGTTTTTCTTGTGTGAGAAAGAGGCCTCCAGCCTGGGCAGAGTGTAGGAATACGGTAAGGGGGTGTGTGTGTGTGTGTGTGTGCGCGTGCGCACGTGTGTGTATTAGTGGTGGGGGTTCCCACAAGATGTTTCCCAGGTCTTCTGAGGATGCTGTGCGTCTTCTACCCCTTCAACTCCTCCTTCCTTCCAAGACCACACTCACTTCAGGAAGAACAAGAATGAAGCCCTGTTGAGCCTTAATTGGCCCCATAAGGTTACTAGCAAATTTTGACCTGAGCAGGTGCTTATTTCTTCCTAGGGGTCTATTTTTCTTCACTTTCTGCCTTCCCAGCCCCAAGCCTAGAAACTGTTTGGTCAGTGGGTGATCAGACGAAAACAAATGACACAGAGGTGAGGGTAGCCAGGAGTCGTGACCCTCGTTCAATACCTGTGGAAAAGTGAATTTGTGCCTGGTAGAAAGTATGTGGGAAATATTCTTAAGCAGGGGGAGACCTGCCTCCAGCTAAGTCTGACTACTTGCTTGTTCTTCATTCTTCTCTCTGCCATGGAGTCGTCATGTACGCAGTTCCTCCCTGTGAGGGCAAAGACCATCTCATTAGGGGTTTTATTTTCTTTATTGGAAGCGTGAGCAAAGGAGGGGTCAGGTTGCCTGTCCTTGGTGTTGACACAAAGACCGGGGAAGATGCATTTTACTTAACTTGGTGTTCCCTGAATTGTAAACCTTAACAAAGCATTCTGGAAAATAAGTTCTAGCGAGAAGAGAACTGTAAACTGGGGAGCTGAGGGACTGAACTGGAAGGAACACTCATTTTCCCTCATTTGCTCCAGTTACAGATGAACCAGTTCACAGGTCAGAGAAACGGGTTCTGCCACAGTCTCGTCGAGGGACCCATGTCTTTTGCAGCATCATGAACTGACCCCAAGCCCCAGCACATGTCCACAGAGGGCAGTCGGGTGAGGGTGGGAGAGGCAGCCTTGCCCAGGGAATTCCTCTTCCCAGACTTTGGGTCTGCCCAGGGCTGTGTTTCTACCCACTTTGCTGAGGTGACTCCTAGCTGGGGTTGGCTTTCAGGTCCCAAATACACTTTCAGCCTGCCCTTATGAGAACATTCCTGGTCTTATGAGATCAAAGGCTTTTCTGCAGCCAGAGAATTCTACACACATCTCCTTTTGAACTCCTGCCACTCTGAAAAGTCAAAAACATCCCACCACACGTCATTGGAAGTCTCTTTTCCCTTTCTTTTCCATCAGAACTGGCTGAAACCACTTTCTAGATGAAATCGCTATTTGGTGCAGTACTTCAAGTGTGAATGCCTTAGAAGCCACCTTTAGTTCTTCTGAATTAGCGAACAGAACCCTCTTTTTCAGGGTCTTTCTCTAGGAGTGAGGTGATTTCCTCCCCTACCAACTGTTTCCCTCTCTTTTCAGCAGGGTCACTGTCTTTTGGTTGTATCTGGTGAAAAGGAGGCTTTAAAGAATATTATTAAATGGATTTATAATTTATACATCGTATATAGTAAAGAACCCGCCTGCCGGTGTAGGAGCTGCAGGAGATACGAGTTTGATCCCTGGGTCAGGAAGATTCCCTGGAGAAGGGCATGGTAACCCACTCCAGTACTCTTGTATGGAGAATCCCATGGACAGAGGAGCCTGGTGGGTGACAGTCCATAAGGTCACAAAGAGTCAGACATGACTGAAGCGACTCAGCATGCACATAAAGTTGTACCATTTAGTGGGTTTTAGTATATTTCAAAGTTGTACATCCCATCACTACAATCTAATTCCAGAACAATTTCATCATTCCAAAAAGAAACGATATCCGTCAGCGGCCTCTCTTTTTAATTCCCTTTCCCCAACTCCTGGCAATCACCATTTTACTTTTTATTTCTATAGGTTTGCCTATTCTGGACATTTCACATAAATGGAATCATGCAGTATTTGGCCATTTGTGTCTGGCTTCTTTAATATATTTAAGGTTCATCCGTACTGTAACATGTATCAGTACTTCATTCTTCCTCATTGATGAGTAATATTGCATTGTTTGGATATACTTCATTTTCTTATCCATTCATTAGCTGATTGACATTTGAGTTATTTCTACTTTTTGGCCAAGTATGCTCATAATACTATAAACATTCAATGTACATGTTTGGTGTGGATATATGTTTTCAGTTCTCTTGGATATCTATCTAGGAGTGAAATTGCAAGATCATATTGTACTTTGTGTTTAACTTTCTGAGGAACTGTCTTACTGTTTTCCAAAGTGGCTGCGTAATTGTATATTTCCACCAGCAACATATGAGGGTTTCAACTTTTCCACATCCTCCCTTGCGCTTGTTGTTTAGCTTTTTGATTATAGCTACCCTAGTAGATGAAAAATGTATCATTGTGCTTTTGATTTTCACTCCCCTAATAATTGATGATATTGGGCATTTTTTCTATGTAGTTTGGTCATTTGTGTATCTTCTTTGGAGAAACATTAATAGCAAAATGATTTGACCATTTTTCAGTTGGATTGGATTTTATTGCCAAGTTATGAGTTCTTTATTCTCAATACAAGTCCCATGTTAAATACCTGATCTGTCAAATTTTTCTCCCATTCTGTGCGCTTATCTTTCACTTTCTTGATACCATCATTTGAAACGTGGAAGTTTTAAATTTTCAGGGAATCCAGTTTATCTGTTTTTCCTTTTGTTGCTTATTCATTTGGTGTCATGTTTAAGGAGTTATTGCTTTACTTCAAATCACAAATATTTTTATGTCTATGTTTTCTTCAAGGAGTTGTATAATCTTGCCTATTAAATTTGGGTCTTTGCACCATTTTGACAACTTTTGTGTATGGTGTGAAATAGGCTCCAGATTCATTCAGTTGCTTGTTGTAGTGCCATTGGTTGAAAAGATTATTCTTCTCCACTGAATTCTCTCCCCTTATTGAGAATCAATTGACTGTAGGCATATGAGATTACTTCTGGTCTCTTAACTCTATTCTCTTGCTCTATATGTCTATCCTTATGTCAGCAGCACACTGTCTTGATTACTGAAGCTTTGTAGTAAGCTTTGAAGTCAGGAATTTCTAGTCTTGTCTGCTTTATTGTTTTCTAAAAATTGTTTTGGCTAGTGTGAGTCCCTGGCATTTCTATATGCATTTTAGGATCAGTTTGTCAATTTCTGTGAACAAGGCATGAAGCTCTATAGGTATTGCATTGAATCTGTAGATTAATTTGGAGCAAATTGTCATCTTAATAATAGTGTCTTCCCATCTATGCATGTATAATGTCTTTTCATTTACATCTTCTTTAATTTTTTCCAGTGATGATGTGTTTACATACAACGTAATGTGTTTATACATCATGCACATATTTGTTAAATTTACTCTCAAGTATTTTATTTCTTTTGATGTTATTATAAATGGAATAATTTCGTTAATTTCATTTTTGGATTGTTCATTGCTACTGAATAGAAATGCAATTGATTTTTTATATATTGGTCTTATATTTTGCAACCTTGTAGGATTTTTTTATTAGTTCTGATAGTTTTATTGTGGATTCCTTAGGATTTTCTATGTTCAAGAGCATGCCATCTGTAAAAAGAGATAGATTAACTTCTTTCTTTCCAATCTTGATCATGTCTTTTATTAGAAGGCTTTTAAAAAAATGTTTTAAATTATTTATTTATTTGGCTGCATTGGGTCTTAGTTACAGCATGTGGGGTCTAGTTTCCAGACTAGGGATAGAACGCTAGCCCTCTGCATTGGGAGCATGGAGTCCTAGCTACTGGACTATCAGGAAAGTCCCAGAAGGCTATTTTTAAAACCAGTCTTGCTCACACTATCCTCCCCTCTGCCATTACTGCTCTGTCTCCTCTGAAGCTGTTGCCCTCTCTTAGGATCACCTAGCACAGCAAACTTCCCTGATAGTTCAGTTGGTAAAGAACCCACCTGCAATGCAGGAGACCCCAGTTTGTTTCCTGGGTTGGGAATATCTGCTGGAGAAAGAATGGGCTACCCACTCCAATATTCTTGGGCCTCCCTTGTGGCACAGCAGCTAAAGAATCTGCTTGCAATGCGGGAGACCTGGGTTGGATCCCTGGGTTTGGAAGATCCCCTGGAGAAGGGAAAGGCTACCGACTCCAGTATTCTGGCCTGGAGAATTCCATGGACTGCATAGTCCATGGGGTCGCAAAGAGTCAAACATGACTGAGCAACCTTTACTTTCAGCACAGCAAACAACTTTAAATTTGCTTTAAATTTTGCTATCCTAAAGACCGTTAACCATCTCCCTATGAGGATTTCTCCCTGGCCAATTTTCTCTTCTAAAGGCCCCAATACCCAGGCATCTTCTTGAGCCTCCTTCTCTTTCTAGGTTGCCTTCATATTTCTTCCATTTTTAATCATCTCAAGACCCTTATCTTCTCTCTCTGGGATACCCTCAAAATCTTCACTTCATTATGCAGAACAGTTAAATTCTTATTGTCTCACCCATTCCCATTCACTTACTCAGGTGCCTACAATAATAGCAAAAACATTTTAAAATCAACTAAAACCAACCCCCAAATAAAAACACCCCATTAAATTATATCTAAGCATAGAGCTTCCCAAGTGGCTTAGTGGTAAAGAAACCTCCTGCCAATGAAGAAGACACGTGTTTGATCCCCGGGTTGGGAAGATCTCCTGGAGGAGGAAATGGCACCCCACTCCAATATTCTTGCTGAGAGAATCCCATGAACATAGGATCTTGATGGGCTACAGTCCACAGGGATGGAAAGAGTTGGACACGACTGAGCATCTGAGTCAAGGCTTTTCCTAAACTAAAGGATTGTCTCTCTGGATGGGAAATTTTGTTTCTCCCCAAGAAGTCACAAATAGCTGCCCTCAGTTTTGCTAATGGATAGTAGTCCTTCCCTTCCTACTACCAGAGGAATGAGATCCAGCTCTTTCTGTTTGGAGAGGCTCTAGTTTGATAAGAGAATCACTGTCTGAGAAATCAGAATATCCCTAGATTGCCAGGCCTTGCACTGGGAGTCTGAAGGTGCCCATCTCCAAAGAAGCAGACTGATGGGGAGTGGTGTGAGTCTGCAGGTTATAGAACAAAGAGTGTACCCACCACCCAGTTCTACAAGGATCAATTCATTAGCTACTGTATCACTGACATTCAGTACCTCTTGAAAGGGATTCTGAAAGGAAAAAAAAAAACAGGATGAAGCATCCCATGTTTTGGATGTATGAGCTCCTAGACAGTTAAAATGCGTATCTAAGGAAGAATTTCAATGACGCTAGGCTCTTGCATCTTCCCATATATAGATAAGCACTAAAATCATTAACTTGAAATATCTGTGTTTTTTGGTGATTAACAGTAATCTTTTACCAAGATGTATCCTTGACTACGTGTAATTCCCAGCCAAAAAAAAAAAAAAAAAACTCATGTACTTCCTGGCTCTTCCCCTAGCTCTTTGAAGCAGTTCCTCAGAGCTGAGAGCTAGAGCCCTCAGTAAGGTTCTCAAAGTAAACTGAGAGTCACAGCTTTCACGTGCACTTTGTTTCAGTCAGCAACAGCGTGACTCAGATCCCTTGAGTGTTATGTGATGGGGAATTCAGGAATGCCCGTGTGGGGGTTTTTCCTCTCAGGTCCTGGGCAGAGAAAGTAAAAGTTAGTATTGATAAAGTAGTTAGGAGTTTGGACTCTGGAGCCTGACTGCTTGGGTTCAAATCCCAGCCCTGCCACTTACTAATTACTAAAGCTTTGCTGTAATCCATCTTATATTAAGTTCTCTTAGTCATACTTAATTTTTTAATCTGTAAAATGAGGATAATATTAGGATAATAATCTTCCTCATAGGATTGTTATGAGAATTAAATGAGCTAATATATGTAAAGTTCTTAACACAGTTCTTGGCATGTAACTAATAAAGTGTTAAAACAAACAGCTGCAAGAACAATGATGCTGTGATGTGTGTGAGGTCTTCTCCACTAGACTGTGAGTTTCTAGGTAGGAAGAGACTGTGTCTCGGTAGGCTACCTGAGGCGAAGAGCCAACTCATTGGGAAAGACCCTGATGCTGGGAAAGATAGAAGGCAGGAGGAGAAGGGAGAAAGGGACAACAGAGGATGAGATGGTTGGATGGCATCACTGACTCCATGGACATGAGTTTGAGCAAGCTCTGGGAGATGGTGAAGGACAGGGAAGCCTGGCGTGCTGCTGTTCATGGGGTCACAAAGAGTTGGATATGACTGAGCGACTGAACAACAACAAAAAGAGACTGTGTCTTACAAAATTTTGCATCTAGCATCAGTGGCTGGCACATGACAAAATCCTTCATCAAATGTCTGTTACTTGATGGAATCAATGAAATTTTTAGATCTGCTCAGAGGGCGATCCCTTATTAGGCGACAGATCAAAAGGAGACATTATCAAGCACCTTTGTGAGCATCCTTGGGGGATGTGTTCTCACTTGGAAGAGTGTGTGGATGAAATGGTACAGAGATTTAAATTTCAGAAGTTAAAGAAGATGCTATAATTTAGAAAGATTTATCCAGAGAAAAAAGAAAAACATTAAACAATGTAAGAATAAAGGTTTTTATTTGAGGGGAAGGAGATTGTGTAAGAGTCAGATGAAAAAAGTTGCACTAGAATAGGTATTGGCAAACTTTTTCTGTAAAAGGCCAGATAGAAAATATTTCAGGCTTTGGGGGTCATGCAGTCTCTGTTGCCACTGCTTAACTCTTGCTGTAGAGTGAAGCAGATAGAGACAATATGTAAATCAATGGGCCTGGGCTGTATTCCAATAAAGCTTCATTTACAAAAATAAAAGGTGGACTGGACTGGTCACTGGGCTGTAGTCTGTTGACCTCTGCTCTAGGACAATGTCAGGAATTATTGAATAAAGGACTATCAGTGGGACTGTGACAGCTGGAGAGGCAACCTTTACAGAATTGTTTCTGAGAGAAGAGAATGGCCACTGAGATATGCTGGGGAATACTTCTGCCATATGTTTTGCTACAGGGAGCACTTAATATGACCACTTCAGTCTTAAATGTGGCAATTACAGAGAAGAGTGGACGGAAAACATGCAATGCCATAACATTTTCTTTTGATAAGAAAGGGCACTTCA
Organism: Okapia johnstoni; assembly: GCA_024291935.2. Lineage (NCBI taxonomy): Eukaryota > Metazoa > Chordata > Mammalia > Artiodactyla > Giraffidae > Okapia > Okapia johnstoni. The sequence continues at coordinate 22,757,724 of CM044307.1, forward strand.
ATTGAATTGAAACTCATTTATATTAAGGATAGAGAGAACAGATAATCCAAAACAGAGACTCCTTAACTAACTTCATTTTATCTGCAGAATGGATCTTATATCATGTTAAGGAGGAGACGTATGATCTGGGAATTCATAGAATTTCAAGAATAATAATGAAGCCAAACTTGAACAGGTCTCTAGACTGCCACTTCAGCCCCTCCAACTCCTTCTCCCTGCTGTGCTGTGCTTCGTCACCCAGTCATGTCTGACTCTTTGTGACCCTATGGACTGTAGCCCGCCAGGTTCCCCTGTCCGTGGGGATTCTCCAGACAGGAATACTGGAGTGGGTTGCCATGCCCTTCCCTAGGGGATCTTCCCAACCCAGGGATAGTACCCAGGTCTCCAGCATTGCAGGCAGATTCCTTACCGTCTGAGCCAGCAGGGAAGCCCAAGAATACTGGAGTGGGTAGCCTATCCTAGGGAATCTTCCCGACCCAGGAATCGAACCGGGGTCTCCTGCATTACAGGCAGATTCTTTACCAGCTGAGCTACCAGGGAAGCCCCTAACCTCTCCTCTGGCGGGAATGGGACTGACTCAAAATGAAGGTGGTTCATTGGACAGCCGAGAAGGATAGCCTCCCCTGGACCACAAGTCTGTTTTAGAACTCATAACCTATAAACCACCCTGTAAACCATTTTCTCTTGTTCCTGAATAGAGTTTTCTTTCTATTCGACTCCTCCCTGGCAAAGAATGAAGAGGGTCTAGACCATCTTATAGAGGCAAGCTCTTACTTCCTCACAATTCCATTCCATAGACTATCCCTACTGCACTTTGAATGAAGAAGCTGAGAATATTTGGTTTTAGCTCTAAAAAGAGTCAGTTCTGATATATTAATTTCCTAACCATTGGAGTCTCCAGTGGGGTTGCTGTTTGCTGGATCACAGAAGAGATACACCTTCAGCCTGCTGTATAATTATCTCAGGAATTATAAAGGCAATAAATGCATGATTGCTTTTTTATTAATACATTAAAGCAGAGATGCATAATTGGCACTTTAATGATCTAGTGGCAGCAAACTAGTAATAATGTGATTACAAAATGACAATTACTTTTGGCCATTAACTGGCATCACCTTTTACCAGCTCTTTTCGATACATTGCTGGGGACTCGCGTTCCAGTGAGCAATGGATCGTTCCAAGCCTGAATGGGAGCTGTGGGGAAGAGTTAAGTTAATTACTTAACAAAACAAGTGGTTGATCTTTATATTCTTGATCAATGAGTCTTTGGGGTTTAATAACAGCAGCAACACGCTATACCTTTTCCCCTGAATAATGCCCAAATGATGTATAAACTTTTTGTAATGTAATTACCACCCATAAATCACTTCGTTTCTGAAATATGGTGGCTTCTGATGGAATGAGATCGCTTTTTCAAAATCTCATTAGTTTAAGAAGGAAAGGAGAAAAATCTTGCCTCTAATAGGAAGGCAGGTAAAAATGGAAGGTGATTTCATCGCATGTTACATGCAAACTGGTTGAGAAAAACAAAAATGCCTCATATCTCTTATGAGGGAAAAAAAGACATAATGTTGCAAAATGCTTTTATATACACAATTAATCCTCAGAGCTGTATTTTGGTAGTTGTGGGTTTATATGAATTGTTCTAGAAAAAGTCCCCAAATGGAAACCTAGTGGTTTATGTCAATGAGGTGAAATTTCTGTTGCCTTTCTATATTTATTGAGGCATTTGACCTGTTTTCAATAGATTGAAAAATGTTACTATGCAGCATACCAAAAAATATTTTTCCAGTGTTTTGATTAAATAGTTTTAATTATTGACAGTTACAGCTTATTTTGAAATTGGTCATTTTGATATTATCTTATCTGTTGCTAACTTGAAACTATATATTAAGCCTCTACTGAATTTCACTACATGTCTCCTGTTCTCTCCCAAAACTGAATGAGCTTAAGCATCTCTCAGTGAGAGCAGGCACTGTATTGACTGATTTCTAACTGCTCGGCTCTATCTTTGATTTTTTTTTTGTATACAACTCAGAGTCTCTAAACAGTTCTTGCTACATTTTAATATCTAGCACTAGAAACTATATTATAAGGCAACTGAGAATACTGGCAGAGTGAGAGCTGAAATTGAGGTCACCCCAAAGGACCTTCAAATCTTTATTTGAAAAAGGCCATTTTGCAGGGCCAGAGAGATGGTTAAGTGACAGCCACACAGTGCAAACCTGGGGACACTCATATCTGGGATTCCAGTTCTAAGTACCCAGTCAGTGCATAAAATCAGTCCTTTATGTTTTCAAGTTTTGGATGCAGAGTGAATATTTATGACTCCGGAGATATACATGGCACTCATTCCTTTATGTTTTTGTACATCCACAATTATTTATTAAATGTCTGTTGTGTCCCAGGCACTGTATTAGCTACTGGGCAGATAGAAGTGAACAAAGCAGCTGTGGTCTTTACTTTCATAGAGAACACAGCAGAAAGGAGACGGCAGTCCCATATTGTTCTGTTTATAAGCAAACTTTAATCCAGATGGAATTGATTGCTTTTTCTCTTTCTTTCCTGTCTTCTCTTCCCCTATTTTTAATTTCCATTTGCTCCACCTCCTCGCTTCCTTTCTATCTCTTACCCATGGGGTTCTATCTCTTACCCATGAAAGTAATTCTCGGTGTAAGACGGATTTGATATCATTTGGTTTCTTAGATAATGTTAACTCAGGGATGTGAGATAGCAAAGTCCTGGGGGCCAGCTATGTTTTCTATCTAATTCACATTCCTTTTTTTGATAGGTTTGAGGTTTTCTGGCAGTATCAAACATCGAATGGTAGTATTTAAGAATACCTTTTGCTAGTTCCCATTCTCCTTGTCTTCTTTTACTTTTAACAAGGGAGATATAGAAAGAAAGGCCAATATCTATTCCGTTGAATAACTACTATTTTTTGAAGTCCTACTGTGTGTCATGTACTCTCTGTGCTTGTGGTGGTGGTTTAGTCCCTAAGTCGTGTCCAACTCTTGCTACCCCTTGGACTATAGCCCACCAGGCTCCCCTGTCCATGGGGTTTCCCAAGCAAGAATACTGGAGTGGGTTGCCATTTTCTTCTCCAGGGGATCTTCCCTACTCAGGGACTGAACTTGTGTCTCATGCATTGCAGGTGGATTCTTTACTACTGAACCACCAGGGATTCCCTGTACTTTCTGTAGATAATCTCTAATTTCTCAAAGGAAACTTTTGAGAGAGCATTGTTATTAGATGAAGAAGTTGAAGCTGAGTGAGGTTTGGTAAATTGCTTAGGGACATGCAACTTGCAAGTGAACGACCTGTGATTTGAACTCATCACCATGAGAATACAAAGCCCTTATCACCCTCACCAGTTACTGGGGCTTCTAGAGTCCGTAAGTGTCCTTGAGTCCACAGCTTGATAATTTGGACTCTTCTCTGTTTTCTTCAAGTAAGGATATAAATGGTAGCTGCCTCTCCTTTCCCCCTGTCTATAATACTGAATTAACTACCTTTTTGGATCAGATGATCAGCCTGGTGATTTTGATTTGGTCTTAATCCTAGAAAGAACCCCCTGGAGAAGGGCATGGCAACCCATTCCAATATTCTTGCCTGGAGAATTGCATTGGCAGAGGAGTCCTGGTGGGCTACGGTCCATGGGATCACAAAGAGTAAGACACAACTGAGCAACTAACACACAACATACACTAGACAGAACTGGTTCCAATCATGGTATAAAGTCTGGCCATGTCTTTCAACCTGTGAAGAAAAATGAAAAATTTATTTCCTCTCTTTCTGGGACACTGAGAGAGTTGACCCTATCGTTCAAGGAACATGGGGCCTTTATATTAATAGATTCTATTTTCACATAGCATTAGCAGCCATCTTTTGAAGGTAGAAAGGTAGAAAAAGTGGAGTACTAAGGCATAACCAAATTAATTTCATATCACTCTGGAGTTAGTGATTAGTTTTGAGATTAATAAAGATTGTTTTGCTGGGGTTATCACATACAAAAGAAAATATATTTAACAGAAAGATGGTGTTGGTTGCACTGATGTCTTTTGAAGTTTTACTATCATTCAGTGTTTCTTAGAAGGTAGTCATAGGGCATTTGTAAATAAATATCACTGGCTGCACATTTTACTTAATTTTAGGAACATTATTTGCTTACCGTGAAAATGAAGGTTTTGAAGTCTACTCAGCCAGTAAACTGCATTTGTAGCTGAATAAAAACTTTTAACTCTTGATATGATGCCTTTGGTTGTTTTTATGCCTGTTTGCAATGACTTCACTTAAGATCCATGCATAGCAAAGCCTAGTGTCAGTAGATAAGGTTTTTCAGGAGTTAGAATTAATTGCAGGGGTCTAGGTGAGACATGGTGTTCATTTGCTTCAGTGTTTGTCTGGAAGCTCAAGGTTACATGCCTGAAACTGCTTATAGTCAAAGCTATTAAAAATGGTGGCTCACACTATGCATGCTGAAAAAGCTGCATCCGTTTTTAATATACTTGGAATATAAGATTTCATTCATTCACTTATTCATTCATTTTTCAACAATGATTCATTGAATGCTTATAATGTAGTAGGTACTAGGATAGAGATGAAACAGAAGAAAACAAAACAGTTCTGATTCTTGCCTTTGAGACATTTACAGCATAGTGAAGAAGATAGAAATTTAAAAACTAAAAGAATAATATAGACTTGCAAATTATGATGAGAATTCTGAAAGGAAGTATAAGGTTCAGAGAAAGGAAACCATAGGGTGGTCAGGTTGCGCAGTGAGAAGTGAGGAGACAAACAACATAAGGGAAGCGACGCTGAAGAGGGGCCAGCTCAGCAAACGCAAGGAACTTAAAGAGGCCAGCTTGACGCAATGGGTGAGGGGGAAATTGATGCTAGGATGAGGCGTGGAGGTAGGAAGAGTCTGGTAAGAATTTGTTTTCTTTTTTTCACTCAGCCACCTTAGGGAGTTGTTAAACAGGCAGTGATGTAATTTCAACGGTACTTCAGGAATATCATTCTGTTTGCAATGCAGCTTCGGATAATGGTTCGGATGGGGCAGGAATAAAAACAGGGAGAGCAGCTGTAAGTTTATGGTAGAAATCCAGGTGAGCGATGGTAGTATTCCAGAGTGGTAAAGAAAGAGATGAAAAACAGAGCATGAACTCTGGAAATATTTGGAAGTAAACTCAATAGGTTGACAATGGATTGGGTATGAGATGGGAGGTGACAGAGAGACGAGATCTGAAATAACAACTTTCAAGTCTTTGGCTTTAGCAGTTGGATGGATGAAGATGTCCTTTTACTGAGATGGGGAAGAGTCAAACAAGAGTGACTTTGGAGCAGATGATTAAGGACATAAGTTTTATTTTAGGTTTTTGTAGATACTCTATATCAGATGAAAGATGTTAATTTCTTTTTCTAGTTCGCTACCAGTTTTTTTTTTTTAATCATGTGTGTTGAATTTTATGAACTTTTTTCTGCATCTATTGAAATGGTCACAGGATTCTCTCTTTTATTAACGGAGCAGATTGCCTGGAATGATTTCTTGAATGTTGAAACAACTTCGCAGTTTTTGCATTTCCAGTTTGGTTGTGATGTATAATCTTTCTCACACATTGACAGATTTGATTTGCTAGAATTTGCTTAGAATTTTTTTTTCTTTAATCAAGGTCATAAGCGAGCTGGGCTTCTAATATTCCTTTATTGTAATATCCTTGCCAGTTTTTGTATCAGGATTATTCTGGCCTTAAAAAATGACCTGAATGGTAAACTAAATGGGAAGAAAATCCAAAAAAGAGAGGGAGGATATATGCAAACACAGAGCTGATTCACTTTGCTGTATAGCAGAAACTAACACAATATTGTAAAGCAAATATATTCCAGTAGAAAAAAAAAGAGATTTTAAAATTCTTCTCCAAAAAAAAGAACTGAGGAGTGATCTTTCCTTTTCTCTTTTCTGGAAGAATATGTAGAAAAATTGGCATTGGTTCTTCTTGACATATTTTGTAGAATTCACAGCAAAGCCATCTAGGTCTATAGGTTTCTTTATGCAAATGGTTTTAAATAGTGAATTATTTTATTTTTGCTAAAGTGTGTGTGTGTGTGTGTGTTTTATGGAATATATCATCTAATTCATCTAAATTTTCAAGTGTATTGGCATGTAATTAAAAATATCTTATTATTGTTATTTCATTGTTTGTAGGATATATAGTGATACCCTTTTTCATCCCTGATGTGAATCAGTTGTGCCTTTTTTGGGAAGGAGTTTATCACCTTACTATTAAATTTTTTCAGCAAAGCTACTGTTTTCTTGGATGATCCCCACTACTATTCTGTTTTCTTTCTCATTAGTTTTCTTATCTTTCTCATTTCTTCTTTCTCATTTCTTTTTTTTTCTAACTTTTTGAAGTAGATACTTAGTGCACTGATGTTCAGTTTTTCTGCTTTTATGTTATATGTCTACAGGGCTATAAATGTTCATATAAGTATGATTTAAATATGTATTAAAAAATCCTTGGGTTAGTATTGGTTATTTAATTTCATTTGTGATTTCTTTTCTGGCCCATAGGTATTTAGAAATTTACTTCTTAATTTCCAAATTGAGGGATTTTTCTACTTTTCAGCTTAATTCCACTGAAACCAAAGTACATATTCTGATATGATTTTGATTTTGAAATATGTTGAGATTTGCTTTATGACTCTGAACAAGGCAATTTTGGCAAATGTTCTGTGTGTCCTTGAAAAGAATGTATATTCGGCAGTCGTTAGGTATAGTGTTCTACAAATATGTCTACTGGGAAAAGTTTGTATTGTTTAGATCTTTTGTGTTCCTACTGAATTTTTTGACTGCTTATTCTAGCTGTGAGATAGGCATGTTAATCTCTTTCAGTGTAATTGTGGATTTGCAGACTTCTCTTTTTTGCTTTATATGTTTTGAAGCTATGTTCCAAGGAATAAGCAAACGTAGGATTGCTGTATCTTGATGATGTATTAGCCTCTTTATTATTATTCAATGTCCTTCTTTAACTCTAATAATGGTTATTGTTCTAAAGTCTTATCTGATAGTAGTATAGCTATTGTACTTTCTTTTGTTTAGTATTTTCATAGTATACCTTTCTTATCCTCTTGCTTTCGACCATCATTATTATATTTGTGTGTCTTTAAGCAGTGTGTATATACATATATATATATACATACTTATACATATGTGTGTGTGCTTAGTTGCTGGGTCATGTCTGACTCTTTGTGACCCCTTGGACTGTAGCCCTCCAGACTCCTCTGTCTATGGAGATTCTCCAGGCAAGAATACTGGAGTGGGTTGCCATGCCCTCCTCCATCTTCCCAAGCCAGGGATCGAACCCAGGTCTCTGGCATTGCAGACAGATTCTTTACCATTTGAGCCACCAGGGAAACCAATATATGTATATGTGTGTGTGTGTATATATATATATATGTGTGTGTGTGTGTGTATATATATGTTTGAATCCATCCTACTAATCTCTTTTAATTGAAGTATTTAGTTCATTTACATTGAAGATAATTACTGATATATGTGAGGCTAAATTTACCATCTTAGTATTTGCTTTTTATTTGTTTCACCTATTTTATATTTTTAAAAATCTTTTTATGTCTCCTTTGTTTTAGGTTATTTTATATTATCTCAAGTTAAACATTATTTTGCTATTCTTTTATTGGTTATTCTAGAGATTATATTATATATCCTTAGCTTATCAAAGCCTAATGCCAATTCATACTTTTTCCTAATACTAAATACAATTGACACCTGAACAACACAGGGGTTAGGGGTATAAACCCTCTATGCAGCAAACAATCCAAGGATAACTTATAGTCAGCCATCCTTATATGCAGTTCCATATCCATGGATTCAACCAACTGCTGATCGTAAAATATTCTAGCACGTACTTATTGAAAAAAGGCTGTTTTTAAGTGGGCTCTTGCAGTTCAAACCCACGTTGTCCAAGGGTCAACTGTAACACAACAATCTTAGACTAGTGCTACTCTCAGAGGATGGTTCTTGAATTGGCAGTGGTCTGTGGTCTGTGATGGTTGATTTTGTGTGCCAACCTGGGGAGGACTCTGCATCTAGATATTTGGTAAAACACCAGTCTCAGTTCAGTTCAGCCGCTCAGTCGTGTCCGACTCTTTGTGACCCCATGAATCGCAGCATGCCAGGCCTCCCTGTCCATCACCAACTCCCGGAGTCTACCCAAACCCATGTCCATTGAGTCGGTGATGCCATCCAACCACCTCATCCTCTGTCGTCCCCTTCTCCTCCTGCCCCCAATCCTTCCCAGCATTAGGTTCTTTTCCAATGAGTCAACTCTTCACATGAGGTGGCCAAAGTATTGGAGTTTCAGCTTCAACATCAGTCCTTCCAGTGAACACCCAGGACTGACATCCTTTAGGATGGACTGGTTGGATCTCCTTGCAGTCCAAGAGACTCTCAAGAGTCTTCTCCAACACCACAGTTCAAAAGCATCAATTCTTTGGTGCTCAGCTCTCTTCACCATCCAACTCTCACATCCATACATGACCACTGGAAAAACCATAGCCTTGACTAGATGGACCTTTGTTGGCAAAGTAATGTCTCTGCTTTTAAATATGTTATCTAGGTTGGTCATAACCTTCCTTCCAAAGAGTAAGCGTCTTTTAATTTTATGGCTGCAATCACCATCAGCAGTGATTTTGGAGCCCCCCAAAATAAAGTCTGACACTGTTTCCACTGTTTCCCCATCTATTTCCCATGAAGTGATGGGACCAGATGCCATGATCTTAATTTTCTGAATGTTGAGCTTTAAGCCAACTTTTTCACTCTCCTCTTTCACTTTCATCAAGAGGCTTTTTAGTTCTTCTTCACTTCCTGCCATAAGGGTGGTGTCATCTGCATGTCTGAGGTTATTGATATTTCTCCCGGCAATCTTGATTCCAGCTTGTGTTTCTTCCAGCCCAGCGTTTCTCATGATGTACTCTGCATATAAGTTAAATAAGCAGGGTGACAATATACAGCCTTGACGTACTCCTTTTCCTGTTTGGAACCAGTCTGTTGTTCCATGTCTAGTTCTAACTATTGCTTCCTGACCTGCATACAGGTTTCTCAAGAGACAGGCCAGATGGTCTGGTATTCCCATCTCTTTCAGAATTTTCCACAGTTTATTGTGATCCACACAGTCAAAGGCTTTGGCATAGTCAATAAAGCAGAAATAGATGTTTTTCTGGAACTCTCTTGCTTTTTCAATGATCCATGAGATGTTGGCAATTTGATCTCTGGTTCCTCTGCCTTTCCTAAAACCAGCTTGAACATCTGGAAGTTCACGGTTCATGTATTGCTGAAGCCTCCCCCAAAAGATGTCCTTTTCATTATAGGGAACTGGAATGCAAAAGTAGGAAGTCAGGAAACACCTGGCATAACAGGCAAATTTGGCCTTGGAGTACAGAGTGAAGCAGGGCAAAGGCTAATAGAGTTTTGCCGAGAGAATGCACTGGTCATAGCAAACACCCTCTTCCAACACCACAAGAGAAGACTCTACACATGGACATCACCAGATGGTCAACACCGAAATCAAATTGATTATATTCTTTGCAGCCAAAGATGGAGAAGCTGTATACAGTCAGCAAAAACAAGACCGGGAGCAGACTGTGGCTCAGATCATGAACTCCTTATTGTCAAATTCAGACTTAAATTGAAGAAAGTAGGGAAAACCACTAGACCATTTAAGTATGACCTAAATCATATCCCTTATGATTATACAGTGGAAGTGACAAATAGATTTAAGGGACTAGATCTGATAGACAGAGTGCCTGATGAACTATAGACAGAGGTTCGTGACATTGTACAGGAGACAGGGATCAAGACCATCCTCATGGAAAAGAAATGCAAAAAAGCAAAATGGCTGTCTGAGGAGGCCTTACAAATATCTGGCAAAAGAAGAGAAGCAAAAAGCAAAGGAGAAAAGGAAAGATATTCCCATCTGAATGCAGAGTTTCAAAGAATAGCAAGGAGAGATAAGAAAGCCTTCCTCAGCGATCAATGCAAAGAAATAGAGGAAAACAAAGAATGGGAAAGACTAGAGATCTATTCAAGAAAATTAGAGATACCAAGGGAACATTTCATGCAAAGATGGGCTTGATAAAGGACAGAAATGGTATGGACCTAACAGAAGCAGAAGATATTAAGAGGTGGCAAGAATACACAAAAGAACTGTACAAAAAAGATCTTCACGACCCATATAATCACGATGGTGTGGTCAGTCACCTAGAGCCAGACATCCTGGAATGTGAGGTCAAGTAGGCCTTAGAAAGCATCACTAGAACAAAGCTAGTGGAGGTGATGGAATTCCAGTTGAGCTATTTCAAATCCTGAAAGATGATGCTGTGAAAGTGTTGCACTCGATATGCCAGCAAATCTGGAAAAGTCAGCGGTGGCCACAGGACTGGAAAAGGTCAGTTTTCATTCCAATCCCAAAGAAAGGCAATGCCGAAGAATGCTCAAACACCAGTCTAGATGTCACTATAAAAGAACTTTTAAGATAAATTTACAGTTCAGTCAGTAGACTTGAAGTAAAGCAAATCATCTTCCACAATGTGGGTGGGCCTCATCCAATTAGTTGAAGGCCTTAAGAGAAAAAGATTGCGGTCCCCTGAGGAAGAGGGAATTCTGTCTCTAGACTGCCTTCCAACTTGAGCTGCAACATCAACTCCTCCCTGAGTCTCCTGCACAGTTGCATGAGACTATTCCTTAAAATCTCTCTCTCTTTCTCTTCATATCCTACTGGTTCTGTTTCTCTGGATAACCCTGACTAATCGGGGTCCCAAATCAAATCCCAAAGCTGGGGGAATTGAAGAGGGTCCTTCCTCCGCAGGCCCCAAACTCTGATTTTTGTCCCCTTGCCCCATCCCTTTGTTGAATACTCTGCTCAGTTTCTCTGCCTCTCAGCCACCTCTCTGTGAACTGAAAGATCTACCTGGGGAAAAAGTAGTCCCCATAGATGGGCTCATTTCTCTGAGGTTCTTTCTTTCCTTGGATCTTGTCCTCAAAATTATTCACTGCTGTGTTCCTTCTCTAAAGCTCTCAAACATAGGTAGAACTGTTTTTCCCAGCTTTCATAGCAGTTCTCGGTGAAAGAAGTTGGTATGATCTATCTAGTCCCACATTACCAGAAGTGATTCTCCTGGAAGAGGTCGCTCACTGTCCTTGATCAAAATCTGTGCGGAAAGTCACTTAGTTCCACATTACCGCAAGTGCAGGAAGTCTCAGATCTTTTTTGGGGTCAAGACTTCGGGTTTGCTTTTGTTAAATTTGAGGAGCTTTGACGACCTCTCGGGTAAGATAATTGAAAAGTGGTTGGATAAACAAATCTAGACTTAATGAATAAGAATCTCCATGGAGAAATATTTTTGGCACAGCAGTGTTAGAGATAACACTTCAAGAGACGAAATGAATGAGATTGCTCAGGAGACAGTCTAGATAGAGAAAAGAAGAGGGGCTGGGGATGCACTTTTAGGAGCTCCAGCATTTGGAAGTTAGCTAGAGGAGGAAGTATGAGTGAAAGACTGGGAAGAGGTTGTTGAAGGGGTAGGCAAATGCCCATGAGAGAGTATGATGTCAGAGACGCAGAGGAAAAAGAGAATTTAAAGAAGTAGAGAATGATCAAATATGATTTATTTGATGGAAAGTCTGACAATATAAAACCTAAAAAGTTCCTGGGCATTTGAGCCTCACAAATATACCAGAGACACTTGATGGATGGTGGTACTTGGGAAGTAGAGTGGGCGGACAGCCTCAGAAAGAGTGATGCAGGGCTGTGGGAGGCCTGCTCGGCAGCCTTCACCCTGGTGGCTTTCAGTCTCTAATCTGATCATGAGCTCTGTGCTATCTCAATCTGAAAGACTTATTTGAAGCCTGAGCTCTGTCTTTTTGGCAAATAACTTGGGTAATACCTGTCAAGGGCAAAAAAGGATGGTGTTGCTCGTGCTTCTTCCTAATACTCATCAGTTCTTGGGGGAGCAAACCTGTAATTTGTGTTCTCAACCAGAGCACAGCTGCACCTCCTAAGTCGAGCCTGCCTTGCTCAGCCCACAGAACTCCTTCTGACACTGGATGTCTCCCCAGAATCAGGAGGCAGAGAAAATGCTGATTTCTCAGACCAGAGATGTGTGCTTTTTCACAGCAAGCCTGTACTGTTTGAGCTCTCAGTATAGCTGTCTTTACTTATTAATCCAGAAGAAAATTTAGGCTAAAGGAGAACCTATTTCTATTTGTGAGTATTTCAGAATCGTTAACAGTTATGTACAGCACAAACCTCATTATGGTCTCCTTGTATTCCTAGGAAACATTAAACATTGGCAATGTGTTTGTATTTGTATGCTGAGTTTGATGACTAGACACACTGATGGTTTCTAGATGGTTTTCTTTGTTTAGCAAGGAAAACATTGACCCCAAAGCCCATTACCCTTGTGGGATAAGTGTGGAGTAAAATATAGGCTCTCACTCTGAGCTTATTGACTTGGAACCACGTGCAAAATGAATTTAGTTATTTATTTAATTTATATGATTCACACCTGATGAGGCAAGCAAAGCCTGTGTGTCAGGCATGAAATTATGGCAAACTAGTTCAGGCAAAGTGAGAGTACTTCAGAGAGAAGCCATCCTGCTGCTTTGGGGAAAAGCTGTTTGGACACAGTTTAAAGCTGTGGTCTTTAATCAATGCAATCCTGGTCAAACTACCACTATTCATTTGGTGGGTCTCCATGGCTGTTAAAGAAAACTACTCATGTATGATACTGTCTTCGTGAATTAAATCAAATGGTTTGCTGAGTGATCGGTAAGATGACCCAACCTGAAATCTTTTAATTCTGTGTAGTTGAGCCACTTAGTTTTTCTGATCGTGATCCCTAAATGTAACGAAGGAATAACAGAATATTTGTCCTGCCTATATCACAAGATTGTGAAGATCGAATAGGATAATGTATGGAAAGCTTAGACAAAGATAGAACTCTGTTTGCTGAAATATAGTCACCTCTGTTTCAGAAATAATAAATGTAGCTTTACCTCCTGTCAATCACTGTGTTAGGAAGGCTTTTTGTGGGGTCACTGCATTGCCCCAGTGTGTCAACATCCAGCACTCACAATCACCTAGGACTACCATAAATTCTTAGGAGGCTTAACAGCAATGACAACAGCAAAAGACTAATACAAACAATGAGGAAAATAGAGCTTAAGCCGAAAAGGTCATCAGTAATGTCCTGTAATTGATCATTTTACCAGTCCAGAAGGAAAAGTGTGTTTTCATTGGCTGGTAATAGCTATAATAGACAATTCTGGCATCACCAACACCATAAAGCATAGGAGGATGAGAGTAGGAAAAGGCTAGTGGAGAAGGGTTCTTTAGAGAAACAAAACCAATAATATATACACATGTATTCTAGTGGGGCTTCCCTGGTAGCTCAGCTGGTAAAGAATCCACCTGCAATGCAGGAGACCCTGGTTCAATTCCTGGGTTGGGAAAATCTGCTGGAGAAGGGATAGGCTACCTACTCCAGTATGCTTGGACTTCCCTGGTAGCTCAGCTGGTAAATAATCTGCCTGCAGTGCAGAAGACCTGGGTTTGATCCCTGGGTTGGGAATATCCCTTAGAGAAGGCTACCCACTCCAGTATTCTGGCCAAGAGAATTTCATGGACTGTATAATCCAAAGGCCCAAGAACCACGAGCACCAAAGTCCATGGTTGAAAGTGATAACAAAGGGCCCTAATAAGCAGCTCAGATCATGCAAAGAACTTTAATGACAGGTTAAAATAAGTCAATGCAAAGAGTCGACCAGGTCTAAAATTTAAATTTATTTTTCCCTAGTCGAAAACTCAAGATTCGTCTCAGTTTGGAGCTATTTAGCTGAAGACTGATTCCTGGAATGGTTGGGCAAAGTAGAGAAAGGAACAATTTTAGATTTTAGGGTTTAAGTCAATGGATCTTGAGCCAGGGCTTTGAAGTTTAGTGTATTAGTGTGCTTAAGCAGCTGTAACAAAGTACCACAAACTGTGTGGCTTAATTGATTGTTCTGGAGGTTAGAAGTCTGAGCTTAAGGTGTCAGCAGGGTTGGTTTCTTTTGAGGACTTTGAGAGAAATTATTCCATACTTTCCTGCCCCCCACGCCCCACCTGCCCCCACCCTTCCCCCAGCTTCTGCTGGCTTGCTGGCAATTTTTGTTGTTTCTTGGCTTGTAGACACATCATCCTGATCTCTGCCTTCGTGTTTACATGCATTCTTTCTGTGTGCATGTGGCTATCCCTGTGTCCAAATTTCCCCCGTTAATAAGGATGCAATATACTGGATTAGGGATTACCCTAATAACTTCATTTTAACTTCATCAGTTACAAAAACTTCACATTCTGAAGTCCTAGGGGTTAGGACTTCAACCTATGAATTTGAGGGACACAATTTAACTGATAATGTGTAGTTCAGTTTTCCCTAAGTATCAGATCTCTGGCTATAGGAGCTAGCTTGATTTTTGTCTAAAAGCTTTCTTAATGTAGTCATGTTTAAAAATAGGGTTAATTCTTCAAGAGGTTGCCAGTAATAGACTATGCAGATGAATTCATAAACCATCACGAGTTCTGTGTTTATTGTATCATGAAGATGTTCAACATCATGTTACTGTGGTTAAGTAGTAGAGGGAGTGGCCAGGTGGAGGTAATACCGTGTAGCAGAGAATGAAACTTCAGAGTGAGGTGATGCTACCCTGCTGCTAGTTAGAGGGACAGACCAAAGACAGCCACAGCTTGGGGAGCTGGCAGATACCTGTGGACAAGGTTCCTCTATACATAAAGATCTAAAGATACAGCTATGAATCAGGAGATGCCTGGAAACCACCGTGTTCTCTGCCACTGAACAGAACACAGAGGCGTGTGAGATGGGCAAAGCTCTCTGCTGCCTGAGAGCCCTGTTTCTCAAGAAAAGCAGTGACATTTGTGTTTGGTGCCCATTCTATGCTTCCCATCTTTTCTTCCTAGTTACCCTATGCTATGGAGACCCCACGCCTGCCAGGCTCCTCTGTCCATGGAATTCTTCAGGCAGGGATACCAGAGTGGGTTGCCATTTCCTTCTCCAGGGGATCTTCCTAACCAGGGATCAAACCCAGGTCTCCTGCACTGCAGACACATTCTTTGCCGTCTGAGCCACCGGGGAAGCCTGCTATGGAGGTAATTCCTTTCCAACTTCCTAAAACACATGTTTTGGAAGACATGTGTCTTCCAAATGTTCTGTCCCTTTTCCTCCTTTAGCAAACTATTCTTAAGTGGAGATTTAAAATATATTAATTCACGTTTAGATGTGATTGACTGATAAGAGTTTAAAGTGTGCTCTGTCTTGAATGATTTGGAAGTGATTGTCCAGGCCTTGAATTAGAGGAAGCTCTAAATCTACAAATATGGATCATCCAGTCCTAAATGGCACCTCTTTTATTAGCTAATCAGTTCCTAAATTAAAATGCCAATGTTCATTTATCCTCTAGAATTGTCAGTGATCTAGGAATTTGCTGATTACATTAGCAATTTTTCTTTAATTCTAGGAAGATGCAAAATAGAACATTGCAAAGATATGAACCTGCACATGTTTGCCTTGCTTAAATCATCCACATTTTGCTGAGTCTCACCTGATTTATCCGGAATTTGGTAGCACAGGACTTGCTCTTCAGTTTTATCAGAGCTTCCTCTCTTTTCAGCTCCCTTAAAAGTATAAAATCCAGTCTTTTTTTTCTTGGCAATAAGACAGGTACTGCTGTTTCTGTCATGGTTTTCTTGATGGTGCTAAATAGTGCAGAATCACTTTAAAAGAAGGGTTACCCCTACTTCTTTCAAGAATGAATATCACCAGCCTTATGTTTCCTTTGTCTCTCCTAATTCTCCCTCAGTTTTTTGTCTAATTCAATCAAAGAGAAAGAGTTTAGATATTTTGGTAGGTGTAGGTATTGGTGTAGACATAGATGCACGTGTGCATGCATCAGTCACTCTGTCATGCCTGACTCTTTGTGACCCCATGGACTGTAGCCCACCAGGCTCCTCTGTCTAAGGGATTCTCCAGGCAAGAATCCTGGAGTGGGTTGCCATGCCCTTCTCCAGGGGATCTTCTTGACCCAGGGATCGAACCCAAGTCTCCTGTGTCCTGCTTTGCAGGCAGATTCTTTACCTGCTGAGCCATCAGAAAGGCCATAGACATAGATGAGGGCCTGGCAGAATCTGTGGGAAGCGAGGATGGCCTGGACTGACTGTTTCTTGGACCCTGACTGTACCTCAGTGGCCCTGGACCATGGCTTGGTCAGCCATTGAAGGTGGTCATCAGCCACCATAGGGTCTCCCTGACAGAGAGTCAACACCCTCACCCCTCGGAAGAGTTCACAATACCCTCAGTGTCTGAAGGGCAGGCAGGATTCCTCCCAAGGGGTTAACACAAAACCGGAAAATCCCTGCTCGAGTTCTTTCTCTTACTTCATCGATTGAGTTGACAGCTTTACAGGATGTATTAGCAAGTGATGGATACAGGCAACAGGACCAGCAGATAATCAGTACTTTGGTGAGATGTACATTCCAGAAAACCAAGCTGATGTGATTGGATATTTCTTTGATAAATAGAACTTTCTAAACCCTCATTAGATTATACTGTTATCACAGAAGCTAATTTACTTTAATTTTAAATATTATTTTCTATGAAAAGAATGACTGGGCAAATTAAAAGTTCTGGGGATACCAACCTCATAGTTACACTTAAATAGCTTTTCTGGAGCAAATGCATTTTTAAGTTGTCGACTCACTGAGTTTCTTTGGCCTTGGGATCCAATGGGTGCCATGACCTGCTTTGAAGCTTTGCTTTGGCAGAGAATGGAAGGGTGAAGATTCAAGTCTAATTTTTTAGCAGATACCCACAAGAGATGATAAACTGGTTGGTTGGATGAACTCTTTGAGGGGCATGGTGAAACTGATCTGTTGTTGGCTTGACTGTCTAACTGCCTGCCACCCATGCTTTCTATCCTTTAGTTTCTAATTACATGTATTTGGTGTGTATAAAATATTTAAATACTCCAAAAACACCCCTCTCAAAAAACCCTAAAACTTCAAGCACTACCATAAAACCCCTGAAAAGAAGAGTTTCTTTCCACCCTTGACATACAGTTTCCTAGTTCTGTTCCTTATAGACAGCTACCAGCAGTTTCTTATGTGTCTTCCCCAACATTTACTAAGTAAATATTAATATATGTGTACTGCTTTCTTTCACCTATATAATCCTACTATATATGTGGTACTACATCTTGCTTTTCTCATTAAACAATGTATCTTAGACATTGTTCCTATCTATCTACCTACCTACTTACCTACCTACCTACTTGTCTATGCTTGGCCAAATTCCTTGTAATGGCTGCATAGTAGTCCATTTTATGAATGTATCATAATTTATCTAGTCAACTCCCTGTTGATGTTTGGGATATTTTATTTTTGGTTGAAGTGATTTCTGAGATGGGAGTTGGGGTGGGGTACATGTGCAGGGACTCTAAACTTTTGTTTTGATACTTTGTAGATATTCCTAGATTGTTGGGACAATTGAAGGGCATTTGTGGAGGCTGGGTGGGAAAAGGAGAGGAGTTACATCAGAGGACAGATATCCAGTGGGGACTGGGTGAAATCCTGCTCCATGGAATGTGATTTCAGTCTCCTCCCCTAGAAAATCCTCAGTAAAACTGACATCACTGGCCAATGCTTTTGGCAGTCATTCATCTGTTCAGCAAATATATCTGCATTCCTTCTGCGTCCTAGGTTCTGGTTTTAGTTACTTTCTCCCCAGCACAGCAGTGAACAAAATGAAGTCCCTGCTATCATGGTGTTCACATCCAGTGGAGAAAAATAAAATTAAAAGAAAATAAATGTATAACTTCTCAAAGACAAATTAAAGCAGGGCAGGGGTTGGAAAGCAACAGGAGATGTTGGAATTGACAACCTTGGAGGTGATGTTATGTGAGTCAAAGTGGGTGTGAGGCCACTGGGCAGTACCACTGTATCTTGGGTGCCTGGAGTGCTTGGTGGCTTCCAAGTTCCCACACAAGCATGCTTCGAGCTGGGTGTTGCCAGCAGATGCTGCTTCCATAGCAAGGAATGGAGCGCCATCTCCTTTTAGTGTCTGTGGTGGAATTTGTGAGGGAGGGAGAGAAAGGGAGAGGGATAGACTAAGGGGATGGTGGCCTAGGGAAATTATGTGGATTTTCTACCATCAGATAATTCAACATCACTGAATTACCAAAGGGCTTCTCATCATTCACTGTTTAGCAGGGGGCAGGGAAAATTATTCATTATTCAACATGAGATGAAATAAAAACGCCACACTTTGTAAAACATGCAAGGTTACCTATTATGGTAACTGCTTGCAGAGTTTTAATGTGTCTGAAGCACGGCTAATTAATTTTCTCTGAGTTTCGCTGGAATTCCTGTTGGAGATGATTGTCTTGGTAACTGAAAGCACCACAGAGAGTGAGGACATCAGAAATACCATTTGGGGCTGCTGGTACAATCGGAGACTTTCTCAGGGGCTTCTCAGCCACCAGCAAGGACTGTTCCAAGTCTCTGTCTCATTCTCTCAGATTTGTTCAGTGGGCAGGGTTTTCCAGAAATCGCATAGCCCATAGTGTCATATGTGTTGAGGTTCAGACTCCAGGCTCTGAGGTCAGATCAGTCTGGGATTTCACATTTGCTAGCATCTACTTACTGTGCAACCTCAGGCATTTAATGCCACTGCATCCTTATCTATAAAGTTAGGATAATTTTAGTACCGACCTCAGAGAGATGCTATAAGGCTTATAATGGATCTGTTTGTGAAGCACCTGATTTATTGTAAACTCTCCCTAAACAGAGCTATTTTCTTCTTCTCAGTTTCCTCATCTCCATCCTCATCACCACCACCACCACCATCATCATTATGACCATCATTTTTTTTTTCCTTTTCTGCCTGTGTGTCTAACCTGTGTGTTGGAATTTGAGGTCTTGTGTGCAGACTATATAGGGCAATATGGGCAAAACGGAACCCATCAGCCTCAAAGAAATAAGAAATGAGTGACTTGAACCCGGGTTGGTCCAGGTTTTGCTGCTGCCACATGATTTGGGCCAATCCCTTCATCTCTCTGGGCTCTACCCTCCTCCTTGGTAGGAGAGAGAGAAATTAATGATATCTTAGGTTCAGTCCCACTCCAAGGGGGGTAGTATCTGAATGGACCACACTTTAGGAGTTACGGCTTTCTAGGTGGCGCTAGTGGTAAAGAACCCGCCTGCCAATGCAGCAGACATATGAGATGTGGGTTCGATCCTTGGGTCAGGAAGCCTTCCTTGGTGGCTCAGACGGTAAAGAATCTGCCTGCAGTGCAGGAGATCCAGGTTCAATCCCTGGGTGGGGAAGATCCTGTGGAGAAGGGAATAGCAACTCACTCTAGTATCTTGCCTGGAAAATCTCATGGACAGAGGAGCCTGCTGGGCTACAGTCCCTGGGGTCGCAAAGAGTCGGTCATGACTGAGTGACTAACACTTTCACTTTAAGTAAGTTAGGGTGTATTTGGCAGTAAGTAACAAAGTAACCAATTGGCAGTGACTTAAACAAATGGCATAGACTGAAAAAAATTTCTAGGTAAATTTAAGGAAACCATATTCAGCTATGTGTAAGATTTTATATATAGCCAAGCTAGAGCAGTTTTCTCTTTACATCTTCTGAATACAGCTCACGTAATGATTCACTTAACATATGTATATTTTCCTCCTCAGCAATATTCGAGAGCTCTGGTGGCATATATCTTTGTATTCCTCAGAGTTTCTAACTTAGTATTTTGCTAAATAAGTATCTGTTAATTTAAATGAAAAGATCAGAATGGATGCAAAATCCTGGGTAATCATCACAATATCCAGTATCTTATTGCCAGGTATGTCTTGGGTCCATCAACAACCTGTAAATTAGAAGATTGTTGAGACTTCTGTATTTAGTCTAATGGTCTGCATATATAATTTCTCGAGAGCTCTTGATACATCACAAGAATATTATTAAGCAACAATAAACCTTGTGAACAAAAGAGAAGTCACAAACATTATTTATTACTTTGCCAGTCTTAATAAAGACCTAATGTGCTAATAGCTTCTCATGGAGACAGCTGCCATCAGTTAAGTAAAAACATCATTAAGTTGTAATCATAAATATCAATAGAGGCTGAAGCTACTAGTTTTCTGATTGCTGACAGGCATTAACTGGTTTATGGGTATCCATTCCTATAGCTTTCTGTTGTATTGTGTTACTTTATGACTGTCTATTAAACTCGTTCACATCTACACACCTTTATTGAAAGTTATAGCTGAGAGGCATTTAAAGGTCTCACCCAGCATTTTTCAAACTGTGGCCAGAAGATCTCTTAGAGGTTTCTGGAAATCTCTGAAAGGACTTTCTGGGTGTTGCAAGGTCAGACAGTGTACAGTTCTATGGGCAAAGCAGGGTATTCTGACCTGCTTATCATGATGCAAAATCATCTTGGCTCAATCATTTTTGAAGCAGACACTGTGTAATGGCATGGCTGCACTAAATGGTCCTGGAAAATCATAAAACTCCAGGTTCTTACCATCAGTAAGGTAGGCATGGCTATCCTTGATCCTTACTCTTACCAAACCCTACACCTGTTGTGGTGATTTTCATTTTCTATTTTACTCACTTATCTATTGTCTGAATTTTTATGCATATTTATTGCTTTCACTCAGAAAAATTATTAAAGATATTTCTTAGAAGTCTGATTAAACTGGGATAGGTTCTTAGAAGCATCAGGCTTATCTCGTCAAGCCAGAGTTACATAGGAATATTATGAAATGAAAATGTACACTATCAAAGTTCTGCGAGAACTGCTAGAAATATAATTGGCAATTTCCTGTGCAGTCTGGAGCTGAGAATAAGGGGCTAAATATCAATATTGCACCATGCCTTTAACTCTGATGGGTGAATGATAGAATTTGAGATATAGATCAACCAAGGTCTAAGTAAACTCTTAAAAATTCCTGGGTCTCACCCTATCCCTGAACTTCACCCACCCTCACCACATCTTTCATCTTTACCTCACCCCTACTTCTTCACCCTGGGATGGTGTTGGCAGTGTAGTAAAGCTAAGGTGTAGGGTGGGTTTGCTAGTGCTTCACACTACTTGGTGTATTAATTTCCTGTGGCTGCCGTAACAAATTACCATACTCTTGATGGCTTAAAACAATAGAAATTTATTCTCTCAGAATTCTGGAGGCAGTAATTCCAGAATCAAGGTGTCGGCTGGGCTGTGCTGCTTCTGAAGGCTTTAGGGGAGAATCTTTCTTTGTCTTCCAGCTTCTGGTGGATCCGGGTGTCCCTTGGCATGTGGCTGCACAAGTCCAGTCTCTACTTCTGCTTTCACATGACCTTTTCCTCCGTGCCTGTGTCTTCTCTTCTTCTCTTATAAATACACTTTCATTGGATTTAGAGCCCACACAGATACTCCAGAATCATCTCCTCATCTCAAAGTCCTTAGATTCATCTGTAAAGACTCTTTTTTCAAATAAGGTGATATTCACTAGTTCTGGGGATTAGGATGTGGATAAAACTTTGAGGGGCCAGCACTTAACCCCCTACATTTGGTAATTTTTTTTTTTCAACTCTGAAAGGTTGTGTTTTCTCCTGAGTCAAAATGTTCCCTGGCCAAAACATTTGTCAATATCAAAATGTCACTTTTCTGACTCTAGAGTTCACCTTGACTTCAGC
This sequence comes from Okapia johnstoni, assembly GCA_024291935.2. Taxonomy (NCBI): domain Eukaryota; kingdom Metazoa; phylum Chordata; class Mammalia; order Artiodactyla; family Giraffidae; genus Okapia; species Okapia johnstoni. The sequence continues at coordinate 22,779,525 of CM044307.1, forward strand.
TAGAACCACTTATGTACTTTTGGTTGTTCTATGTGAACTCTGACTAGAATGAAACTTACATTTGTTGCTGTTGTTCAGTCACAAAGTCATGTCCAACTCTTTGGGACCCCGTAGACTGTAGCCCATCAGACTCCTCTATCCATGGGGTTTTTCCAGGCAAGAATACTGGAGTGGGCTGCCTTTTTCTTCTCCAGAGGATCTTTCCAACCCAGACATGGAATCTGAGTCTCCTGCATAGGCAGGCAGATTCTTTACCATTGAGCCACCGGGGAAGCCCATAAACTTATACAACTAAAGATACTTGGAAATGCCTACTCCTTATCTAATAACTTCATTTGTCTGTGAGGACATGGAGACCCAGAGATCAGAAGAACACTCCCTTGAGTCCTAAAGGCGGCAGACCTCATTCCATCTTTACTAATCACCAGGTCTGAGACTGTGGTTCCATCACCTGATTTCTTTACTCTTTTGTTCCT